>OY757228.1:0-10000000 GCA_963583965.1 Nomada ferruginata | reverse complement strand
GGACAATTATCAGGCGTAAGACTTTGATTTTTTATAAAAATATGCTGCTTGAAAAAATATTTGTAAATTTCTTGATTCTATTTGTTAGTAGTGGTCTGTATCTATGCGGTGAAAATAACTTTCAACTAGAGTAGTTCCAACTTAAAATATAGAAAATAAAACACAATTGTAAATGTAGGTTTTGCATTTTTTGGCCACGAATTCACTTATAGAGACGGCGAATAAATCTACTGTATTTCTTTCAAAGTCCATTTTAAATATATAATAATTTTGTGGAAGTGGTTGTAATATAATCGAACGGAGAGGAGTCTCTCTGTCTCGATTACTTATTACTATGATTTCGTAGGCGTGTATATGTTAAAGGTGTTCTCTTTATTAAAACTGTGCTCTCTCGACCGTAGTCTATACAAGAATGCCTTTCCTTGGCAAAAGCGTCGGTCGTGAGGACGCCTACGTCACCATGGCCCTTTTTAACCATTTTAGGGTTCGCCCAAAAGAAAGCTACGCTAGACAAAGACAGCGTGCATCGGCAAAATGCACATGGCCCGCATCGGCCGTTCCTGTACCTCTAATATTCTAACATGGTTATCACGTGATGGTTTATTCTCTAAAAATAAAATAGCCATTTGAAAAGTACGATATCCCAGAATGGTACACCTTTTCCCTTTGAAAAAAACAATTTTCTTCTGCCATTCTTTTCTATCTTTAATTACCGCAAGCCAGTAGCCCCACGTGAATTATAATTTAAAAATAATGGTTCCATTGTTTCTGTTGTAATATTCTCTTTTCGCTTAACGAAAAACCTGGTCGTACCCGCTTGTTGTTCAACAAAAATGATATTTTAAAAACGAACGATGATATCAGCTTCGTCTGAACAACCGTACGAGTCACTGTTCCAAAGTTCCCATCTAATAATCGAGCCAACGAACCTTCCACCTTGAATAAAACATTATGGGTTAATTCCCACAACCCGCGTCCACGACTGTTGGCAAATCGACGGGCGTGAAACGGTCATAAACGCGTTCGAAAATTCGTACTTCACAGTGGCCGCGATTCCTGACCGAAAAAGTCAGCGGTTCGAAAGCGATCCTCCCCGTGGTAATTGCACGTTCTCCGGTTACGGCTAAATCGCCGAGTGTCGGATCGAATTTTACGGTTCAATCGTTCCGGAGGTGGTGGAACAACAGGCGGCCGGTCCAGGTGACACAATCGTGCATACGACGATTCGATATTCACGCGTCGCGTGTCCACGAAGTCTCGACACTCTTTTTCGAGAGAATTAAGCCTGCTCCAGACGGAAACACTTTGCGCCGTCGCTTTCCGTATCAACATTTGTCACTCGTGAGTTCTTTTAAACGTGCAATTCGCCACTGTGCCTTTTAGTGGATTATTATATATCGCTTTAAATGCGCCGGGGCTTTCATTATTGAAGTAGCGATTATCCACGATTTCGATGGTACAAAGTCAATAATATGTTTTAGTTATGAAATCGATTACAAAGCCGTTGTATCTTTTTTACAGTTTTGTGTCAAGGCCCTCATTGTTCCAGAGGAAATCATTTCCAATCGTTTCTCCTCGGATCTTAATTCATTCAGTTCAGTACTCTGTAGGCATTTTAACGAGATTCATGTTCACTCGAAATGATTTCTGTTGCAAAAAGGCGATGCGTAAATATTAATTATGAGAGGGATTATGCTCGTGAACGATAGCAAAATATGGACCTTGGTGTCCTGGTTATTGACGTGCGTTAGTCATTGAACAGCTGTGCCAGTGTGTCTCTAGGCTTTCTCACGAGACACACGAGTGGCGATATGAAATATCCTGTCTGAACGGGGCTTATTCCCCTGTCAGACGATGACATTCGGCGATGATCAGGAAATTCGACACGCTGCCCGCGATAATCGAGCACCGGAATCCCAAGAAGTGCTGCGGTACTCCAACGTTCTTTCTTGCGCCATTTACGCATCCCTCGTCTCTTCTTTTCTCCTTTCTTCTCGTCTCTTCTCGGTTTGCAAGACTTTCAGGTGGGTTGTTTTCGAAAGTGAAAACGTGGATCGACGGTATTGATCGACGGGTGATTTATTAATTAATATTAATTAATATTTATTAACCGGGATACTTATGCTTATAATTCTGCTAAAAAAAATTATCATATACCAAAACTAGAATATGTGTACCCTTTTCCATTAATTCGTGCACTTGCCACGTTCACCTTCACGAATGAAAGCTAGATTCGTTGGCTACCAATTTCAAACAGCGATTACTCGAATACAGAGATTTTCGTGATAAGTACTACCTTCTGGGTGTTTGAACATCGAATAAGAAACTGATCGGGAACTCGTACACAGGAAAGGTAACGGACACAGGGCAAGTTTACATAAAACGTAAGATTTTACGAGACTCTATAAGAGAGAAAGTCGAATTACCGTGCAAAATCATTTAGACTTCACGCAGACTCACGAAGAGCCGCCATAAAATGCACTCTCGTAAGTTTCCTCCAAGCAATTCATCTTGAACGAACGACTCTGGTTCCCTTTCATTAACCCGCGAGAAAGAGATTTCTGGCCATTCCTTTATTTCCACCGGCCGCAGTTTCGAAATAAAAGAAAAAACTCACGTTTGTTTGAAACAGTCTACAAATGCAGCCGATTACACAGCACAAGTAAAACGTAGTTTTCTCCTTAACTCTTTTATTCCCAGACTGTTCAACAATTACGAGAGAATTTTTTTTTCATTTTTTGCATCCTTTTCCCATGTGATGTATAAAAAATCGACAACGTTCCTTGCCATTTGATAACATTAACAACTATTAGAACAGTTATATTGCAGTATTTTTTGTATATAATAAAACCCATTCTTCTAACCCTTCATTAGTAGATCTTTTTAAAATCTTTGAAAATGCATAAAGAAAATAAAGCTTTCTGCATTTCTGTTGCAGATAAGAAAGAATTAAAGAAGCAGAGGACAATACTTTAATATAATTTGATTTCATATTCTAAAATACGTATGTGGCTGTGTGAACTTTTATCATTATTATTATATTAGAAATGTGAAATATTAATAGCTGGCTTCCTTTCTCTTTATTTTCATATAACACATTGCTTGCACATGTATTATTAAAAATTTGAACTCCATCCCATTGTAAACATAAAATTAACCAAATTATCATCCGCACGTTTTATTTAAACCTTCGCCAGCAATAAAAGTCACACGTGCACATCAAACCTGTTATTACAAATTATCGCTATCAAACCACCGAATAATTCACCAAAACTCTCCCCTTCTGAACGCAGTCGCTTCTCCCTAAAACAATATACATATAAAAACACACACACATACACACCTGTACCCCAGGCACTCGATGCTACAAATCAAAGGTCTCAGTACCGTGGGACATCGTAAATCAAGCAACAGACGCGTGGAATAAGCGCATTATTAAACGACCTGCTAGATTGAGTTATTGCGTAATTATCATTGCATTGCGCGGTCGACTCTCATTCGCGAAATCGATGGACACCAACTAATCGTGTGCACTAATTCTGCTACGAAATCGAATCGAATCGAAACGAAGCGGACATCGTTGTGAGCAAAGGTGGTCGTGCGTCTCGAAAATAAATTGTCTCATAGAGTTAACGGTGCACGGTGTGGAAAAAATCGCCGGAACAAACAACAAAGAACCATTAGAAGCGGGGTGGCGACATTGTCCGCTGTAAAATACGACGCGGCGTAGCGTTTTCGACAGAACGCGATAAAGGAGCTTGTAGATAGATAAGAGCGACGGGAGAGTATCGCGAACTATGGCGCTCTAATTAGCGACACGTGTCGCGACGTCTACCTGTTCGAAGGTAATAATCATTGTAGTTCGGTGGGAAAAGTTTGGTGCAACGTAATGTCCACGAAGTTTTACTTCTCGATTTTTATTTTCATGGATTCCTCGTTTATTTGACACCCGTTGTGATGAACAAAAAGCGAATGTCTCATATTTTGGCATAAATAATAGTAATTTATATATTACTCTTTGCTTAATTGTTAATAAGATAATATCATGGTTATATAATAATCTATTTCTGTTCTATCCAAGGATCTTAAAAACGAGTTTGTTCATTTCATGTATGAGTACAGTGCGGTCAGTCTTCATTATTATTTATTGTAATTAATAATTAATATTATGGCGATCAAGAGAGATCATTTATTTTGTCAAAATGTTAGGCTTCGCGAGCTCGTGAATGTTTAACGCGAAGATTTCAAGCCGATTTGGTAATCTGAATGACAGTTTTGTTATTAAACGAAAAATGTTGCTAAATTACACTGTGCACAATGATTACCCAGAAGCAGCATCCCAATACGATTCGAAAAGTGTCCCGTCGCAATTACATCGAAACCCCCATAAATATGAATTATGACCACGATAAAATCGTAAAACCAAAGTGACCCACTGTTCGGTGACGAGCATAGCTTAAATCGACCACGATTCCCATACTAGGCGATCTATTTAAACAACACTCGTCCGTGTCACGGTTATACAAGAAAAACGAAAGGAAAAAGCGTTTACTACCATTGTACAGTTACATTTATACGATTTTACGCGCACCTTCATTGGCATATTTAAACGGTGCGTCGATATTTCACCGCTCCTCTAACATTGCCCCACGTACCGTAACTTTTTCGCCCATTATCCTATCCGGCAGGCTGTTCGACTAACGACAACGCAAAAAGTCGAACGTTGAACAAACAAGACGGCTTAGCCGCGTTCTTGCCCGGTGAAAAGCGACGAAAATAGAAAAACAAGAATACGGATAGCTTGGGAAATTGGAGGCCCGCAGGAGTTGCTCTTTGCAGTCGCCGATTTAACGAGACGCGAAAGACTTACAGCGTATCGAGGGTGATTTACAATTAGAAACTTTAAACGGCGATGCACGGCGTTCCCGTGGAAATTTCACGGACCGATTAAATAAAAATATAGATTTCGCGGACAAATAAATTTTATGGATTTTGTTGTGCATGTACGCTTCTTATTTTTTAATACAGAGCTCGCAGCGTTCGGTAAGGAAATTTCATTTTCGTGTGAGCTTTCGAGTAGTTCGTAGGTAAAATTTCTTTGCACTTCTGAAATGAATACATAAAGAATACATCCCCTGTTGGTATTTTCATTTTTGGAAGTAAAGTGCACCCAAGGCTAGGAATGACGAGAAGGATAGGTCGGAACATTATCCTTCCTTTCTTTATACTTTATACAGTTAAAAATTCATTTAAATTGAAACACGCTGCGCGCCGCAAGCGAAACAAAGGCAGACACTTACAGAAGTACTCCAAGGTATCGTGGCAAATGTTTCATGTGTTATTAAACATACAGCGTGGGTGATACAGTCAGAAGAAAATTATTCCAAGAATTTATTCCACGGAACCGTGCAAGTATCCGGGAGCGAACAAGAGTGCAGCGTGGGCAAAAATCGAAAAACGGCAAGGTGGAAATGGCGGAGAAGTAGGACGAGTTGAAGGAACATCCTCCAGGCTTCCAGCATTGTTCCTGAAATCGAATTTACGATGGAACGCTCGATATCGCCGCTTTCGAATAGCCGCTGCCCAACTGTGCGAGCAGAATCGAATTAACGACGCGATTTCTAAACACTTTTCTCTGGAAGCGATCGCGAACCAGCCGGGAATCCGCGTGGCTCCAACGAGCGTGCACGCGAACGATATGGATTTTCATTAGCCGATGGTTCTGCCTGGCATTTTATTTCGTAAAACGCTTGCAAACGCCAGTTTCTCATTTTATGTTTGAACGAACGTTTCTTCCAATGAAACGTTACGTATCGTGGTGAAAATAATTACAATTTCCTGCATCGCTTTAATAACGATTGTATACAGTGACACACAAATTCGCCCGGATTGTTTCAAGCTTGAATACAGTATCCGGATAGTCGTGCGATCGTTACCGTATTCGTTCGAGTTCGTATGACCCGATCCGGAGTTTAGATCAAAGCAACGTGTTTATTTATTTGAAAGTTTGAACTTGACTAAAGCTGACAGGAGAGCGTAGCTTTGTCAAGATTTCAATGTTTCAAACAGAAATATTATACTGATGTTTGAATTTCGCACAGTACTCCAGTAATCGCGTCCCCGTATGCAAATGCCAGAGGGTGCACGCTACAAAAATCACGGGAAATTAGAATGCGACCACGTCCAATACACCTGTACGAGCGTATTTAAATGCACGTGAAATAGGTGCGCTCCGCTATAAATACGCCGCTCGCAGCCAAAGGGTTAAACGGCGCGCGCAATATTATCCACTCTGATGCGTCCAACGCCGTCGAGGTATTAGAAAGGTGACAAGCGTCGCGGAAACTAGCCGGAACACCGAACCGCTATGGATTTACCAAATTTTTCAAGCCGATCGCTCCGCCGCGTTAAAACACTCGCTGCGCCGAACCGCGAGACGTCCAATAAAGTCGTAACGCGTAAAATTTATCTCGCGACGGCAACGGAACCGGCACACGCGGATTTATTAAAGGTGCGAGAAAACAAGGGAAAAAAACAGCGCGCGAGACAGGGAGACAGAGAGAGAGAGAGAAGGGAAGAGATTGGAGAAGGTCGAGCAAAAGTCTCTCGATGTTCGACGTGTATCGCGTTTTCCATCGATTTTTCTCCGGTTGTCCCTTTTAGAAGTGAAACACTGACAGGCCGGTACGGTCGTTGCATTCGCCTATTTACATCACGGAATAAATTACAAGTCAGCGCAACACAGTCGTCGTAAGCTGGCGTAAAAACGATAAAGGGTTATCGACGACGGTCCGCCGATGTCTGTGAGAAAACCCGACTTAAACGTGCTGTCCCGTGCCTTTTCTCTCCCTGTGTCCCTCTGTTGCTTTGCGAAGCGCAGCATAGTGAAGGTAAAGGAAGGAGAGGAGGACGTGGGGAATAGCTGGTAATAGGTTACGGTAGTGCAAATCGTCTGTGCAACGAGCTTAGATGCGAATATATTATCCAGCCTCGCGGGTAAGCCGGTGTTCCGAACGGCGGAATGCGGAGATGAATGGAATATAAAAACGTTTTTGTAGTTTTGACGGTGGGCCTGATGGAATTTGAAGCGAATAGGGTACGTGGAAAGATTTAAGAGGCACGAGGTCTTGACAGTGGAACTAACAAGCCTGTCGAAATGACGGTCTTTAGATTTATTGTTTTGAAATTATTAATATCTTATTCGTAAGGTATTTATTTTATCTTATCACAATGTAATCTTAAAGAGAAGTAATGAAATAAAATAAATATATACAATGTTAAGAGGTCTGTTGAAACCGTGAGAGAAAATAAATTAATTTAGATTAATTGGACAAGGTTTACGAAAGCGTAATATTCTTGAGAACTACTTTCAAACTTTTGGGGATGCTGTCCTCTTTTCTTTCCCTTTGCCAAGGGTCCGAGTATTAAAGGGTTGAAGCATATCGGAGCATTCGCAGAGTCTTGCAAGGACTAAAATTCATTTCCATCAGCAGCCGTTGCGACAAAATAAAAGAAAGCAATGCGACACGCGCGATCCTTCTTCCCCATAGAAGATACTCGGCCATTTACGCCATGCTAACAGGATAAATTAAATCGGTCGATACGGTTGTCAGTCGTCCGAACCGATGACGTTCCTTCTGCTCCGTCTCTGTTCCCTTCCCCGAGGGAGCACGTCTCTTGGAAAATCTTCACCTGGCATTCGCGAGGCAAAGTCCATCGTGATTTACGACGCATTATCCACGGCCGATAGGGGATCGCGTAACGATGGCTACGGCGAAATTAATCGCGAGCGGTAATTATTTTCGTTCTGTTCGGTTCCTTGGTAACGACCGAGTCTGCGATGAGAGAATGTCCTTCGATCAGAGATCTGCACGTGTGCTTGCATCGTTAACGATTGAATTTAATTTAAGGAGAATTCGAACGGTATCTATTTAGTAATGTCGACAGTGGCGATAATGAAAGGGTCGCAGTCGATTGTAGATTTGGGAAGGAGAAACGTAAAGAGTAAATACACTCGTCAATGGCAAAATAAATTTTACGAGTGATTAATGATTGATACAGTTGGAAGTTTGAGAACGTAATGTGTTCTTATTAGTCCTTTGTTCGTTGTTATCGGAACAAATTTCATTGCCATCCTATCGGTCGGTGTAATAATTGTCTGGAATCAATGACTCGTCAGCAAGTCGTTTAATATTTGTACGAGTAAAGAAGTGGTGCTAAACCTTTGCCCAGCAGTGTACTTACGTTGGAATGGTTGGTCAGTTCTGCCTGGAGCAGTCGCGAATGAATTATCGAATCTGCTTGGCGAACCACTTAGCTCGGACGGGGGCAAATATTGGCTGAGATGTTTGAACGTTCGGCATGCTGAGTTCGAATATGTTTAGGGATCGCTGAACAGTGTTCGAATGCTGTTTCTTGAAAAAATGAATCGGGTTGTATTCTCAAGTCCTTTGACAGTATCTTTTGTCCACTAAAAAACATGTTTTGCGATGTTTAAAATATCGTTCGCGAATTTGGGGGAAAGGAGAACGCAAATGAACGAGTTGAACCCTTATCATACCGAGGTGCATGGATAACTAATCGCGAGGGATATTAATAAATTAAATTATAATAATACCAATTTGGTACACTCATAGGTGAATCATAATTTCGTGACACAAATTATCAAGAAAATATAAATATACAAGGAACGTGCGCCTTTGGCAATTGAGATGTCCCGCTCAGCGAATTAACGCAATGTTCCCAAGCAAACGGTGGAGTAATCGTACCGGTGATATTCAAATTAGACCGATACAAATGCGCCGTGTATGCGTGATTAAAAATAAACACGTGAGTCGGCGTAATTTCACGGTTGCGCGGTTTAGTTAAGTCGCGTTTGTTCGCGTGAGCCATTGCCCTTGCTATTGTAGGAGTACGATGTGGTTAGGGTAGGACAAAAGCTTGCGCGAAAGGTAAACGAGTTCCTCGATTCTTGATGGAGAAAAAGAAAGAAAACACACGTTCGAACGAACGCAAAAACAGCAAAGGCAGAATTCGAGATTCGATTTTTTGCGAACCCTATTTGGATCCGTTGACGTCACGAACACTGTGTTTGATCGCTTAAAAACGGCAGTCCGTTGAAAATAACGCGTTTATTATATTTAATGTGATTTCGCCTTTTCTTCGTGAAGGATTATTCAAGCTTTTGTATGGAAATTTTACGTTGCAGCGTGTTGGTCCTTGTTTTTTAATGGCGAATGGTATGTCAAGTTCCTTTGGCCAACCGATACGTCTGTTATTATTACGATTTTTTTGTATAAATTATTGAAATCGTACGTGTAGTTTTATTGTTGAGTATATTCACGGATAGATGCATAATATTAGTTTGGCAGAAGAAAAGAAAATGTTTAGTTGGTTAAAATGTTTCAGACAACGAAACATGAGAATGAAACGTGCTGAGAAACAGGTTGCGTTATGACGACTGTGGAAGGAATTTCAAATCAAGCTGTGGAACATTCTACGAGAATAATAGAAGACTACTAACAGTGAAACTATAAAACAAGAGTTATTTCTAGGATACCAAAATCAGTACAAACGGTACTTAAGGCACACACAGAGAATACGTAGATGAAAAGTAGATCTAATTATTATGAATAACTTTAGTAAAATTTTACAGAAAAATTATTGCACGCGTTTCTTACTGTATACATAGCTAAAGAAACTCTGCTCCCTATTAAGCACACTAACGATACCAATCATTATTTTTTTTTCTAGTTTTTATAAAATTTTAGACCATGTCTTGCAACTTAATAGCAATCATTTCTTTTGCAATCTCTTCTTTTCAATTAATGCCTGCTTTTATTACAAACGAGATTATATTTAACGAATAAATTTCTGAGTCACTGTGCCTCGATATTAATATTACAAACCTGATACAGCGCCCTAATAATCATTCTCAAAATTATTAACAAATTACATTCGAATAGCTGTAGCTCAGAAGTTCATTGACAACGTTTGCCTGCTCGGTCTGCGAGGCAACGTCGATGAACTTGACTGAAGGTTTCACTTTTCTCCCGTTTCGTGGAATTATCGAGAAGAGCAGTGCATGAATAATTCATGCATGCACAGTTCCAAAGAATGATTTGCTTAATAACTCTTGTTTTCCTGTATAACCGGCTATCGTGGCTTGTTTCTACAGTTATTGTCTCTGCGAATCGCACGAACCTTGAACCCTCCTGTTGTACCGCCAGAAACACTCGAGCTTTTTCCACGATATCGTAAGAATTTTATCACGATTCCTCTGACGAGATTGTGTAAATAAATTCGTTCGACGTGATACGCTAGGAACGAACATTGTAGCGGTAAAAGAAAAAAATGAAACATTGCAATCAACGTATTGTCGTATCTGGCTTTTCATCTTCACGGTCGGTAAACGTTCGCCATTCTTCCTTAAAAAAAATGTCTAATCTCGTTACGACTTTCTAATCGTGTTTTTTCTGCAACACATAATCATTCTCTCATTACCTCCACCGAATTCCATTTAAAATCGTGATTTTTCCTTTTTGGTATTGTGCACATTGTTCGTTGCTACGAGGCTTCACGATTAAGTTTAAATTGTTAGATTGGAATTATTAGAAGTTTTTTCTTATTATATTTTGTTGCTATATGTTATTAATATAGGTACAGGTATATCTACTCTGTTTCGATTCTGTGTCTTTTGTTATTGGAAAACTGTATGCAGTTGATATCGCCGTACTGAGTTTAAAATTGATTGTAACGAGTGACTATAATAGTTTTGATAAATAGAGCTGCAAAACATTAACCCTTTAATTTATCCAGAAACAATAGAATATTCTGATATTACCAATATATTTGCCAAAAGATGACCGAAAAATAATTACAAAATCCTTCTCAGTTTCTCAACAAGTGATCTACCACAATTTCAATTTCATTTAAGGGTTAAGTATCGGCGACGTTTCCTCAAGAGTCCAACTCAAACTAATTTATAGTATCCATTATAGCAACGAGCTTCCGTATTACAGGCTTCAATCTTTTGCCTCAAAAGCCACACTATTTGCATTAACACGGAGAGAAGAAATATCAGGAAAGACTAACGCGAAAGAGATTTCTAACCGCCCACGAGAAGTCGTCACGCTCGTTGTGCGATCCAAAAAATAAAGAAACGAGTTTCCGCGGGAGAGATTTCTAAATGCTCAGAATTGCGTAACGCGGCGTTACGATCGTATCGGGAGCACCGTGCTAAATATTAACACCGTGCACGATTGCACGCGTGTATCTTAAGTAAAATCGACGATAAATCAGCCGTGAATCTAAGTGGCCGTTCCGGTCCTGTACCGTGGACGATAAAGTTGCCATGAAACGTTCCTTCTTTTTCCCGATTTCCCCGCCTTCCGGCCGGGGACCAGCAGAGATTTATACCAGCCAGGAATTCTAACTTTTTCACCGTGAAGCCTGCCACGCTGAAACCGTGGCAGCGCTGAACGTCCCCGTCGGTTCTTGCGTGTCTTTTTCCCGGTGAATTCAGTGGTGATCGACCGTGTCCCATTTTCCCCGTAATTGGCGCGGCCCATGCTTTGAATTTTACAGCCAGCTAATTGCGCGAAAGAAGGAGCACTTGGCCGATGACGTGCGTCTGTCTGTTCTTTTGGATCCCGTAGGGAAATGAAGGGGACCGTTGAGATAGGTATGGGAGAGGGTACAGTAATAAATTCTGTCAATTTCGTGTGCGGAATGGAGCGGCTAAGAAAATCAATCATATCGCAGTGAATTCGAATTGCATTTCAATTTCGGTGGAATGTAATATAATATGTTTACGAATTTTTCCTGCGAAAATGGAAATATTTAAAATATTAGAGATATCGAAATATATTTTCATGGACTGATTGCAGGCGAGACAGACGGGGTACTATTTAATTAATACAGGTATCGAAAGGAATTTTGGCGAGGCAATTTTTTATTAGGGAGATCCTTTGTATTTAGTGTTATCATGTAGAAGCTTTCATCGGGGGGGGGGGGGGGATTGATTTACAACGCTTCTGTCAGCTTCGTTTAGTTCTAACGAAACGATACTCTGTAGGATTCAGGTACATATCTGTAGGATTGGAAATACTGTGCGAATGTTGAGTACTTGAGAAGGTCGTGCGCATGGAGGGTACAGCGGCCCAAGGGTTCGGGTGGTCGGGACCGACCATCACCGAGGAATGACTGGGGGGTGTGTCCTGAATGAGTGAGCGCAAATGAGGAATAGAATGAAAGAGAAACTAAGAGTGAAAGAATATAACGAATGAACGATGCGTACAAGAGGCAGATTTTAGGAGAGAGTTTGAACAGAGTGAAGAGTGTCGTGAGCTGAGAGTATTGTTGAGAGTGTTGAAAGTATCGTGTGTGAGTCGTGTGTCGACATACTATTATCTTATAATAAAGCTAGTGTTTTATTTAATCAGTGTAACTGAAGTCTTATTACACCACCTGTCCTCTATTCCCAAACTACGTGAGGTTTACAGAAAATAACTTCTACATATCCATTTTACGATTCGAAGTTAACTGGTTCGAACTAATGCTTCGTAAAGTGGAGACAATTTTTATAAACACTCCTCCACAATACACTGTGCTTTTAATGGGAATTCGTAGTTACGCTTAATTATTATTGAAACTTATTTAAACACAAAGTCTTAAACACGTACGTACCGACCTCGCATTTTTCGCAAATAGGCGTCAGATGACGGAACTCGGCGTGGATTAAGCCCACGCGTGGTATTTCGCTCGGGGCTGAAATTATGAGCATTTAATTTATAGAATATTATTTATGACGTTCCACGTCATGGGCAACGCGAACGATGAGAAACTTAAGCACAAATGCGTTGAAACCTGTAGAATGTAACAAATTTCGTTCATCAGGATAAGCCGTGGCTGGGGGACAAGAAATTTGTCGGCTTTCTTTTCCGTGGAACCGTGCTGGACGTTCGTCGCGTTAAAATGTTAGATGTGCGCGTTAATTGCGCGCAAAAACGTCTCTGTTTTGACATACTGACATGGATCACCATGCTGAGCAGAGGGACAATTTCAATGCAATTACGTAATTATCGTAGTACGTTGGAAAGATTATTTGCCACCCTTGGGGGAAAACTGAGGGGGAAGCTTGGAGATTGGACGTAATTAAATGGTTATTAATACCTGTAGGTAGAAAGAGAATTTAATACAAAATTATACCTGCCTATTAGGAATTTGTATAATTAATTGTCGCATCTCTTTTTGCTTGGTTTAATTTTAATTTTATTCTTAGCAGAATGAAACAGTCATTTGCAATTGTTTCTATTAATAATGATGTACCGTCCTCGTTTTTATTCTTTAAATACTATTATTTGTTTCAAAGAGAAGAGGGGAGAAATGAATTTTACAGACCTTACCTTAATTGAGTAAGAAATAATTGTCAAAAGAGAGCTTTTATAATGAATATAAATTGATACTGAATGAATTGAAGACAGAATTGAATTGGTTTGAAAATATAAAATGTAATACAAATGTATAAAATGTATCTGTTAATTTTCAGCGGTATAATATGTATTAGTTAAAGAAATCGGAATATTAATATTGCCAGTTCTGTGGTAATTCATTTTACATGTATTACAATATAAATGTTGCTTAAGCGAGAATATACATATTATAATAATTTGACAAGTATAATTATATACATTTACATTGCAAAAATCTATTTTTATTAGTTAAATGTGGAAGTTCCGTTATTCTTCAGCATTTCATTTACAGTAAAACAAGTATGCAAATCTCGATCCTTTCAAAGTCTATTTTTAATAAGCGCGCAATGAACTTATAATTAAATCAGTTATGTACTCTTTTCTTGGAAACTAGAATGTCGAAACAACTGCCTATGAACCCGATGAAAGAAATCAATCAGTGTGTAAATGTCAGATAAATTGTATACAACGTGAACAACAATATATCATTATGTATTATACATGAACAAATACAGACAGAAAGTTTCCATAAAATATCGAAACTTCAACGTAATCGTTACTTCTTTATCTAAATACTCACCATTCTCCATTGAAGAGATGCATTTTTGCTGAAATTAAGTCGAGAAATAATTATAGAACGTACATTTTTACGTTGCAAAATGGAACCGTGTTTATAGTAATAAGTGATTTGCATAAATTGAATGTGTAAAAATACAAAATTAACTTTCGACCATAAAATTAAAATCATTGTTCAAATCAAAATGAATTCTCTACGCCCAACTCTACCTCTTTCCCTTCTTCAAGTTATGCACAAATCTTTCATTTTTGCACAGCTTGAAGCACGACAAGAGTCAACAAATTGTTGCTATTAGAAGAACGAAGAAATTAAATTCAAGAATATTACTACAAATACTTTTAACCCATTTAACCCAATAAATCACAAAGCCTCGTATATCCATAAACATCGGTCTTCTTAACTACACTCCAATCCTCACAGAAACCTAACTGTCACATTAAAAAGACACCGCGTACCAAACATTATCCAAAGAAAAATGAATCTCGGTCCCCGCTTCGATCTTTAAGTCCAATCGAAATCTCTTCTCCTGAAAAAATAAAAAGGAAAATGAAAAGAAAATACATAAATAATACGCAAATAATGAAACCGCGAGGAAACAAGCTGTCGCGTTTGAAAAGGAAAAGCCAAGGCCCAGAGCGGCCTTCAATTTGATACGACAGCGACTCGCAACGCGTTTGATTCCAGGCTGATTAGGCCGTTCTCAGTGCACCTACTCATTAATGCACGTACCCGACGAAGAAGAGTCAAGCACAGACGAGTCGCGTTACCTTAATAGACGTAGCAAAACTAATGGATGACAGAAATAAGAAAGCGCGGCTGCACCGTGGTGCTCGCCGCGAGACCTGACGCAAAATCACGACGCTTATCGCCGCCATCATCTTGTATTTAGTTTTTGCGGTGAATAATTACGACAAACCAGCATATAGTCCACGGTCCACGGACTTGCCTCTGTCTGGGTTTCTCGAATCATCGTACGAAACGCGAACAGCAAGGACCTTGCAGACTCTTAATTTTGCAAGCCCTGGATGTTGAAAGCTTGGGGAAGGAAAATCTGAATTTCTAGGAGCTTGAATTTCGGGAGGCCTAAGCTTTGAAAGTCGTGAATTTGGCAGCTCTTCAGTTTCGGAGCGTCGAAGTTCCGAAACACCTGGGTTTTCAGAACCCCGATTTTTATCAACGCTCAAATGAAACGTAAATTAAATTATTTAAGCGCAACTGATTACCGGAATGAGAATTAAAACGTTCCGGTGTCAAGTTTGTTGAATCTTGTCTCTTCATTTCGTTTCTGTAATGGTTAATCAAGCACCGTCAGCTTGATGTCCACGGATCAAAATATGTGTAACACGTGGGACGATTTGTAATTAGTGCCAGTACGGTTCATTTCTTCGTGTGCACGAAATGATTGCAACGTAACGCGCGTGCCCGTCGACGTTCAAGATCGAAGAATTCGTTGCTTCTTCTTTTCTCTTTGCGCTTGTCCAACGACGATGATGAACGACCGTTCAAAAGAGACCGCGTGCTTTATAATCAGTAATCAGCGTTCGCGTCCTGGGCAGGTAAGTCTTTTGCGCGGGTAATGGCGAGATAGGATTGCGAGAGTCGCGTGTAATTATAGGAATTTTCCTATGGGAAATAATTGTGAAACTGTTAATTGAGATGGTTAATCATAGAAATATCGTGTCGCGTATTCATTTTCTTTTTTCAATACATTCTCACGGTGGAATACTGTTTGTCATATTTTATTTGGTACAATTAGTTTATGCTAATCTGTGCATTAACTTGTCAACTGACTGAAGGAGTTAAATAAATAGCTATTATTATAGCTAACATTATTATAGCTTACATTGCTAACAATTTTTTTAACAAAACTTGGTAACTAATATCATCGTTCCTCTAGCAATAAAACCTAAAGATTACTTTAATATTAAAATAATTAATGTGGGATTGGAAATATTGCGCGACTGTTTAGAATGATTCCGAGGTGTGAAAGATATGTTTGGAGCTGAGTACTTGAAAAGATTGTGTGAATGGAGGGTACAGCGGCCCAAGGATTCGCGTGGACGCGACTGACTGTCGCCAAGGAATGTCTGCAGTGTGTATCCTAAATGAGTGAGAGCAAATGAGGAATAGAATGAGAGAGTACCTAAGAGTGAAAGAATATATATTCTGTATAGAGTGAATGATGCGTGTCTAAGACAGAGTTAAGGGAGAGTTAGAAGAGAACTGATTGACAATAGAGCAGAATAGTTTGAACAGTTTAGGAGAGAGTATCGTGAGAATCGTGTGAGAGCCATTGTTTGTTTGAGAGGTGTCGTGTGTCGACGTCTTATATTAATAAAGCTAGTGTTTAATTGCCCTCTATTCCAATCTATGTGAGGTTTACTAAAACTAACTTCTACATTAATAAACTATTACCTTTTAGCTTTTAAAAATACGAACAGAAAATAATATACCTTTATGACGAATGCCAAGGGCCTTGGGAGCTAAAAAGGAATTCTGAATAAATGAATTATCAGGTCCATAATTTTTGACAAATTCGGAGAATCCGCCTTCTGCTGTTGATCGATTAAAAGTATCACGTTGCGTTTCCATTACAATTGCAAATATTCGAGCGTGCACCAAGCAGTCAACACGAAAGCGGCGAAATAATTGGCAGACTTGCATATCGAAAGCGTAGATTTCTTTCGCTCGCTTCAGCGAAGAAATCCTGCACAAGGTTAACGAAAGAAGCCCAATTTCTTTCGACATATGAGCCGAAAGGATTCCACGGTATTTCCTGTCGGATCTCGCTTAATGGTCGACATTATCCTCATTAACCGATCGTTATTACTGACTTCGGTTACGACTTCAGTTCCCTTTATCGCAATGGCGTAACCAACCACTTTTTCAACATCCATTCCAAAACGTTTTCACAAATCTTACCATTCCTTAGTTTTTTCTGTACAATAACACATAAAATAATTAAATATTATAGCAAATAATAATAGCATAACAGTAAAATATACAGGGTGTCCCGTAACTAGGGGAACATCGGGAAATGGGGGGTAGCTGAGGTGATTCTGAACAACTTTTTCCTTGACCAAAATGTTGTTTGAAGCTTCGTTTTTGAGTTATTAACCAAAAACACTGCCCAATTAGAGCGCTCGAAATCCCGGGACTCAGGCGCGCAACGTTTTGTGGCGCTTCGTCGTGTACGGGGGCCTGGACGGTATCGAGAGAATCGTACGGCAAATGTTACATCGTCTTTAAGCGAGGCTAATGTGGAATTTTTGGTTGTTCATTAATAAGAAATAAACTAATTATTCTTTTATTTAAGCGAGCAGGGTCGTGGTCGCGAAAGAACGCATTGACACGCCGTTAATTCGTGCACGAATGGGTAAGTGTTTCATAAGTATTAAAACACTTTATTCCTTTCGGATGACGAATAAAAGTATCGGACACAGTTATTAAACGATTTATTAGTTTATTTCTTATTCCCGAATAACCAAAAATTCCACATTAGCCTCGCTTAAAGACGATGTAACACGGCGTGTCAATGCGTTCTTTCGCGACCACGACTCTGCTCGCTTAAATAAAAGAATAATTAGTTTATTTCTTATTAATGAACAACCAAAAATTCCACATTATCCCTGCTTAAAGACAATGTAACACGGCGTGCCAATGCGTTCTTTCGCGACCACGAATCTGCTCGCTTAAATAAAAGAATAATTAGTTTATTTCTTATTAATGAACAACCAAAAATTCCACATTAGCCTCGCTTAAAGACGATGTAACATTTGCCGTACGATTCTCTCGATACCGTCGAGGCCCCCGTACACGACGAAGCGCCACAAAACGTTGCGCGCCTGAGTCCCGGGATTTCGAGCGCTCTAATTGGGCAGTGTTTTTGATTAATAACTCAAAAACGAAGCTTCAAACAACATTTTGGTCAAGGAAAAAGTTGTTCAGAATCACCTCAGCTACCCCCCATTTCCCGATGTTCCCCTAGTTACGGGACACCCTGTATAAAACATTATATTAATCGCGCATGAATATAAACTAAATAATGTAACAACATATAGAATACTATTTACTTTTAATAACAAGTGTACAAATATTATTATTCATCTTTACTCCGCGACAGAACGATAATAAAATGTTCTTTCACGAAGCGCCTCGTATCTACTGCAACACTTTCAGTTATCGCAACGATCCGATTTTCACAAAAATATCCCCCCCTAACAGAGAATTAACTCCGTGCCCTTTAATTCACCCCTGGCGGCTAACAAATTCACCCTTCCTACCTACGCCACTGAGACATATCCGCAATTACGTAGCGCGGCCCGTTTCACCAGAAACGTGGCCTGTTAAAAATCGTTCACCGTTTCCGTTTTGTACTCTCCCCGTTTGCCCGCGGCGATAACTCGGGGCCACGAATGCGACAACGACACGACAAGAAGCACCGATTGCGGACAATTCGACAGAAAAGAGACCGGAAGCCGTCGGCGTACGTCCGCGTACGCCTCAGATCCGTTCATTAATGAAGCTGTTTTTCACAGCTCGTTAAGTAAAAGCGTTTCGAGGGAATTAATTGAAGGTAGACGAATGAGACGCATCGGCGACCAGCGAATTTAATAATGCCGTGTTTCGTGGAGGCTGGAAAGCGACAATGTGAGCAGAATAAACCATACAACTGGTTACGTTCGCTATAATACATGTGCTTATGGCGTTGGATATTTTTTTTTTTATTTGTTCCAGTAGGCAAATTGTTTGGAGAGCGATTTCGTTGACGTTTATTGAAATCATTATCGGTTATTTGTGTGCACGGTGGACGTTCATTTTGGACGTTTAAACGATTTCTCAGCCATTCGTGGCAATATAATGAATGAAGGTGTTGGAAAAAATGTATCTGCGTTGAGTGAACAGCGTGGAACGATAACAAATATTTGGAGAATGTATTTTTTGCATTGCGAGGGCAGCGTAATTTGTTTTTTTTCAGATGCTCTGTTGTGGGATACGTGGTGACGAATTGAACTGGGAGAAAATGCGACACTTCTATTTGTACAGCAGTAAATTCACAGCAGTGGAGGTAGTGGCACCTGGGTTCTTCGTGCGGCCCACGATTTTAATCGTAAACGTAAACATGGGTCTGTTTTTTTAAATGTAAATACGCATGAAAAAGTACGTTTTCCATTTGCTTGTTTAATTGATTAGTTCAGATGGACGTTTGTACTCTTATTCAGGTTTTTATTTAAGACTCGAAGAGATGAAGGGGTTAAAATGTTTATTACTTCACTTTTTCTACGAACATTATATTTATAACATTCCCTGTTATTTTCTATTATTGCTGTACCTATTTTTATCATTATTTAAGAATACCTGTAATTACATTAATAAAGGTACAAATTCCACCAGTTAGTCCGTACTATAAGTAGTGGTAATATTTAAAAAGAAACTCACATTGGAGGAAGAAATTTGATTCAAAGGTAAACTTTGAAATTAGTAGATAAATAAAAAACCATTTTAGATATTGCAAAAACAATTTTATTCTCTTCAGAAACGTACAAACTACTTACGGAATGAACTACTGTATTAAAATTAAATACAATTACACAATAGTGCGATATTGAAAAGATCAAATGCGGCCCCCAAATTCTTTTATCTCGGGAAATGATACATCGAGAAACAACCGTAACCTTTTTTTCCAATATCCAGAACCTATTTTTCCAATAAAAAAAACTTTCAACGCGAGGGCGTTTGTTCCCGAGTGAAATAAATTGCATAACATTGCATAACCGTGCGTAGCAAGGCCTTCGAAGCTCGCTTAAACGAGAAATGAATTGCCAGTGATAAAGGAAACGTAAAAATCCACGCTTTTCTCTACGACACGACAATTCAGTAATGCGCTGGCAAATTTATCGCGGCGTTTATTTATGATCTCATACTAAGGTGTCGCTTGTTATCGCCGCATTATTAATTCGAACACCGTTTCAGCGTCGAAAAGAATCAGATTTGTTTTTAATTGTTCAAGATTTTAATACAGATTTCCATTGTCGTCGAACGGTGAAACACGCGGCGTTACTTAATCGCCTATCATGATCGATTAGCCGGCTGTACGTAATCCTATAACGCTTTTAAACGAAATGAATTACGGCCTGTCTGTGCGGATATGTCATATTCTACTTGCATCACGATTACAAGCGCGCCGCGGCGATGTGGCAAAAAATTAATGGGAAACTAATATCGATTCGTTGCAACATAATCGTGATTTCGTTACGCTGCCCTCGGTAGCATTAGGTGGAAAGGAAATTTGATCGAAAATATAGTATACTCGATAGTGGATTTTTTGCTGACTTAATAGTTATACAGTTTTAATTAAGCGCGTGTCGCAAGGTTAGAAACGATTGGGAGTTTCGTTGAAAAGTTACTTGGATGATAAGTTGCGGAGGCGATTAATAATTTGTAAATATGAATAAAGAACAGATAGGGAAATAATACATGAATATTTCCAAACAGACTAAACGCGTGTAGACATTTTGAATGAAATCAATAAGATAATTAAATGAAATATACTAAAATATATTATTAATTAATTACTAATTAAATATTATTACCATCATCGTCATTAACATTACTGTTATATATTATTATTTCATTCCAGAACGAAGTACAGTAGTTCTCTGCACTGGATGGTTCGCCATCGCGTATTTCCTTGCAAATTACACCGCCAGTAATAATCATGGCGACAAAAACACCACGTCTCCGTCAGTTTCTCCCCCAGCACCGCCATTACGAAACCAACATCATGTAAGTACATCGTTCCGATTTCGACATTACAAGCCGCGAACCCACCGAGGCCGCGGTACCTATCAATCACTTTTTCGTGTAATAATCGTGCGTCGAACTGGTCGGCGTGGCGTGAGCAAAAAGGGGCAACGAAAACGAACTAACTAGAAAAAGATGCAAAATGAACGAGGGAAAAAAAAGCTTCCACCGCGATAAAAAGCTTTTAAAGCGTATCGTGGACGGGTTTCACGCGTACGCGCCTCAAATCCCAGCACGCTTATCGATCATTTTTTGCCCGCGTAATAATCGAACGTGAATCGCGCCGCGAATGAAACGGGGGGAAAAAAGAGAATAAAAGAGCAAAGGGGGCACCGTACGAGTGGAACGAATTGTTGGACGGGCGATTTCGAATAATAAGATAAGTTAAGATAAAATAATTGCCCGACTCACAGGTTATCGATGTTAATCCTTTATAGTTTATACTATCCCAGATTTATTTTCGCATTATTTGACAAGATTTTAAATAGTTTTTTTTTAAAGGAAAGAAGCTTGCGAATATTGAGTTCACAGTGGCCGACGGGGTATCTGTAGGAAATATATTAATTTCAATGGAATGGTGTAACTGCGAAATACTTTCAGAATTATTAAAAAAAAAGGGGTCAAGATTTATAAAATATAGAGGGTGAATATTACATTCGGTTCACGTTATTAACCTCGGCAAGTGGAAAATTTATTTACTGGAACCGACAGTGAATTTAATATTATTACATTAGGCTCTCAAAACAGGATCAGTGGTCTCACACCTATGTATACATACAATATAAAATAAGTAAGTAAAATTAGAGAGAAATAGATGTAGCTTCCAGCCGTTAAATTAGGGTCACTGTCACGTCTTTAGCTGCAGTGGTACCACGATTGACATGTTCGCTACCAGCGTTACCAGCCACCGGCGCTACCGCTGTACTTGAAGAAAGTGACACTGACTCCAATTTAATAGCCAGAAGCCACATCTCGTTCTCCAATTTCACTTACTCGGTTTTTTTTGTACCAACCGAACGCCAGGCACTCGCGGACTCCGCGGAGGATCGCGAACACGCGTGTATCGTACAGCGCGGCCGATCGGGACGATTACATTAACAGAACCGATGGCTATCGTTCTGTACGCACGATTAAATTGATTTATGGGGAAACGTTAACGGCGGCGTTTATTTGTAGTTCGTAGGTTGGCCGGTCTACACACGCACGGATAGTGGGTGAGCCCGGCCTCAGGAATTCGATGTTATCTGCTGACAGATACGAGATCGACCGTTGCATGACGTGCTTTTTTTTCCTTTTTCTTTTTCCCTTTCTTTTTTATCCATTACAATCGCCGGTTTCTTTCCGTTTCGCGGGCACGATCGGTACGATCGTACGTGCTCACGGAATCGTACGGGTAAAGAGGGAACGGGACAGAGACAAGGAGGCAGAGAAAAGATAGATTAACAGATACGAGATTGGTGTTAGATGAGGGTGGGAGAGGGGCAGAGGGTTGGGTATGCGAAGGTGTATTGCGATGGGTGGGGATAAACGGGAATATTCGTTCAATTTGCATTATAAACGGCACGAGAAGTACAGACCATTATCCATCGGGCAACGATTACGCGCGGAACTGTCCCTCGCGACGATATCACGTTGACTGGACAGAGATTACGGCCGTAATAATAATAATGGTAATAAACGAGATGGAAACGAGAGCGTAACGGTGCCTGGGTTCGCGAACTGCGGGGCGTGTTGCGTTTTGTATCGTGTGGCGGGTCTCTCGGTCGCAACGACGCCAACGCCGGCGGAATTGATTGGGAAATGTTGGAGAAAAATCGGGATAATCTGTCGGTAGGTGTGATAGCTGGGTCAGCGGGCTGTCAATCCGATACACGGTGGGTGGAATGCAAAGAATCGGAGTCGCGCCCTGTTTTGTAATGCGTAGTTCGTGTTAAAAGTTGAACGTCGCGCGATATGGGATATTAAAAATGATGGAGAACAATTGGCGCAACAGTGTTGCTGTAGATCTCAGCACTGGACATGCGCACTGCAATCGTTGCCTCGATACGCCGTTGTGGACTTTTGTTATTGGCGAAGCTGGTAAAGTTTCGGTTCTTTCTTTTTTTCAGTAACTGATTTTTGTTTGCAGTGTAACGTGGGGGTTTGATGTTTTTTCGAGGGGGTGGGGGGTTGGAAAATAGGTGGACGATAGTGGGCTACAAGAGTTAGCAACAGGTAATTTAGTAATTGATATTGAAAATTGAAAATTGAAGGAGTTGAACATAGCTGTAATATATTATCAGTATTAATTTGTTCTCGGCTTTCATTACAGTTGTTAAACAAAATAAATAATATGAAACGAAAGAAGGAATATAAAAATTATCATTAGTTAAAGAATAATATAGGAGACAACAAATGACTCTTAAAGTATAATAATATTTTTGAGCTGTGATGTATTCCAAGTTTCGACCAGTAACAAGAAATGGAAAACAAAAATGAAATGTTATTTTTTACCTAGGTGCTACAATGAAAAATGATGAAGCTGTCTCAATTCTTCAATTAAAACGATTCAAATCCAGTTTAGTAAGGGGTTAAATAACTGTTTACCATTACTGAATAACAGACTACTATAATATTATATATTATTCCAATTTTTTAATAATACTTGGAAGCTGACTAATTTAGAATAATTAAAAATGAAACTAGTGAATCTTACCTTGCATCTTTTATATATCGCGATTTATCATATGTATATATTGTACGTGCATCATTGCCAATGTATTTAATTTTTTAATATCTATAGACACTGCAGAAGCATCACGAATTTCGGTCGCCCTCGACAAATCCTTTAACTGCTGAAAGCATTTTCAATTAGCTCTTTCGTGGAATAAAGAATTATTTTCATGTTCCTTTCAGATAACATAAAACTTTCAGTTTCTTGCGAAATCTCTGTATCGCGTACAGTCGAACAATAATTTTACTAGGTTCTCCTGCAAGCTTTATTTCTATTTAATAAGAAAGATGTACAGTAACATGCCTGCGCACAGCTATTAGATAAATCTCTGAAATCTTCTTTGACCTTAGATACTAAGAAAACCACAAATTGACGTGGCGATAGTCGCTATTTAATAAAACATACAGGGAGGGTCATTTTTGTAATTAATTTACCACAAATTGAATATTCGAGACACGTTTATGCTCCGAAGCATTCAATTTCTAAACGTCTCACTAAACATTCCCTGCGCCTATTTCGACCATCAAGCGACCTGAACATTTTCATTTAAACACATAAAATCGCGAGAAGAAACAATAAAATCCACGAAAAAATGTTAAACACGATCGTCCTGCTACGAATCATTGATCGCATAAACATGACGCACAAAGTTGCAACGCGTTTTATTGTGAAGCTGGCTCGCGTCGAAGGTAACTTATCTATTGTATAATGCTGGCTAGTCGATATAAATCCTAATATAATTATAAAAGAAACGACAAATCGCCGGTCATTATGGCTAGCCTTTCAATTTACGACATTCCGAACGTAGTGTACGATCGTTCGATTGGTGCAGATTGTACAAGGGCAGCATAAAAGATAGTGCCTAATTGTAAGGGGTAACAATTGAAGCACGTTTTCTTTATTATACAAACTTTTTACAAATTTTCCTAATTCAATTAATTGAAGGCTACAGAAGGTAATGTTTGATACATCGTTTTAATTAATTAAATATTGAGCAAGCACTAACGCAACGATGGTATTGCAAATGAAAGAGATATTTGAAAATATTGTGGAGTCATAAATTTGACCGTAGCTCAGGCCAAGAGGCCACCGTTAAAAAAGGGTTTTGCTTGGGTTAAGACTGTGTGTGAGTGATAGCTTTTAAAAAATAGCTTTTAGGGACAGTCGAGAGCGAACTGTGACCGAGGAAACTCTGACCTGCGAGGTGCGGTCTTGAGCATTTGTTTTGTGTGTTACGAGCCGAGGGCTAAGGGGCACGGCTGCGGAGCCGAGGATCGGTTGTTTATGAGTTTTGTTAGTTAAACGGTCGAGCCGTTTGATGGGAAATGTGTGGATGTGCCAATGCCTATTTCATCACTGGGTGCCACTGGAAGGTCAAGGTTTTTGTGGATGTGCCAGAGCTTATTTCATCTCTGGGTGCCACTGGAGGGTTAGAATTTGTGGATGTGCCAATGCCTATTTCATCACTGGGTGCCACTGGATTGTTAGTAATTATTGCCTCGTAACTATCGATATATCTCGAGCGGTTGAGATATATCTGTTCGGTGGATTCTATATACTACTTATGATTGGTATAGGAAATAGAAATAAATGAATATATCTATGATCAAATAATAAAATGTCTATATTCTTTATATCAAGTAAATTACAATACGTAATTATCGTGGACTCAAAAACCCACGTTTACAGTATTTAACGTTTATAAATATGAAATGCTCGAAAGGGAATTCGACCCGATCTTGCTGTCTTTCGACGAATGCGTACTTTGAAATAAATATCGTATGATGATCGAAAGGGAATTTAACCCGACCTCACTAACTTTCGACAAATGCGAACTTTAATAAATATCGTAAGATGATCGAAAGGGAATTTAACCCGATCTCACTGAGCTAGAGTATTCAAACAGCCTAAGTCGCAACGTATCACGAAGCCAGTTAATTGGATACTGAGCCCTTAATAAATAGAAGTTGATCGAAAGGGAATGGAACCCGATCTCACTGGCATCAGTATGGCTATCTGGCACCGACATGGTACACAGGTAGTAAGGTCCATACTGAGCCACGAGAGTAGATTTCATGCCCTTTTTATATCCGAAAAGCGGACCAAAAATATGGTGGGGGTACAGAATCTTCTAAGGGAGTCCAAAAGATCGCCCTGAAGCGTTGCGTCATCGCGCCATCGCGGAAGGAGCAGACTCGACTGCATGCACTCTCGATTTCCATATAAGGGCATAATAGACGAAACGAAGGAAACAGTACTTCCTACGTAACATGTGTATTGTGTATTTTGAATGACAGTTTATTTTTAGTATTACTCCGTAGTCTATAGTGTCATATAGAATAAAATATACATATATACATTCTCATATTCTTATAATAACTGTTATTTAGTTATTTTCCTTATTAAGATCCTACTATATTTAATATAAAAAGAGTATTTAAAGTATAGTAAATGAAAAACATTTTTATTGTATAGATTAAATTAATATTTTTTGAAAAGTTAATTAACACTAGAACTACCAAGCCAGTCAAAATGACTGGCTTTAGATTTCTTGCTTTAAAGTTATTAACATATAGGTATTGCTGCAGAAGTTTATGATGATTTTCAATAAGGCAAAATGACAATTACATATCTTTATTTAATGTCCATTCAACGATTTTCGTGTTCATAATCTGTCTAGCGTATACTGTCTATATAGTATCAAAACCTGTCGGTAGTCCTAGTGTTAATTAATACAAATAGCTTTCCGTTATGCAAATTTGTAATATTTCTCGCGTATTTCTTTTCTGTTCGAATAAAATTCCATTAATATTCTATTTACTATTATCTCTAATTTCTTTAAAATGTTTAACTACTATTTCATATTCCTTTTCTCCCAATGTTAACGTCTTTCTAACTCTACCTCTGAAAATTCTTAACATTTCGCACGAGAATACCTTCTCAAATAAAAATACTCCAAAAATTACTCACCAACTGCCAGTGATTCAATCCCTTTGCAATTTCACGCCACCGTCGCCGCATAATAAATAACAGTAACAACTAACAAACGGAGAGAGCAACACCTTTAAGTCCAACCGTGGATCGAGTTCCTTCATTGAAACACGTCGCCGCGCCGACTTAATTGAGAAATAACTGTCGACTTTTTGCCAGCTCGCTAATTTCACTTCAGTATTCGACGGTGGCTTCCTGTTCATCCCGATCCCAATGGTCCAGCAGGGCCGGTCTCAATTAGATCCCCGGCACACGAGGAATCGAATAAAAACGGACTTTTGTTTGTTCGTTCGTTTTCTTGGGATCAGACACGCAGTGGCCGATCCAGTCTAGCCAGAGAAACCAGAACCGATTCGGGAGTTCCGTACTCACAATTAGTAGAAGCAAGAAATTTTCGTACGACACAGAGATACTGCCCTGGCGGTACCACCAACGAAGCTACACGACTAATTATATGATCCCTCTTACCTTATTTAATATCGATATTAACCCTTTGCTTTTGGATTTTTCTTTTTCGTTGAAACTGACTGTTTAACCCTTGCGCACAGTTTAGTGTCAGGTTTACCAAAAATGAGAAGACAATATTTAAATATTTATATAATTTTTAATAATTATACAGTTGTATCACGTACACCGTGTCCGCAAACATATGCCCAGACCATTCCCTTGTCCTTCGCAAAAGGTAGACAAATTAATTTTATGTTCACTTTTCTAAATACCATTATATTGACAAGCAATAGTATTTAACGTGTGCTATAATTTTACCATAAACGACGGTATTTATTTACAGGAATTGTGGGCCGAGAGTAATTAGAATAGTCTTGACAATAATGTTTTTTAGATAGAATTAATGAAGTTCAAGGGGGATGGCTTTCCTCGAATGGAAGTAAACGATCCTTTACGATTCTTTATTAGTCTTTTTTATCAGTTCCCGCGCTGGAAAGACACCGTGATGCAGAGGTTATTTTTATTACCATATTAGTCATTATCATGAACAGTTGGGTGTTATTACCTTATCATGGAGAACGGTCTGACCGTGATAAGTCAATGAAGGAACTGGTTCGAGGAAGTTAATAAATCATCGAATGCTGGGAGTTTGTAATGCACCACAGAGGTGGTCAATCATTTAAATATAGAAGTGAAACGTTTGAAACACTTCGAAATAATTCTTTTATTTAAAACAGTAGATTTGATTGAAACAGTACGCGGTTTCAGTGGACGCAGAACTTTTCGTTGTATTTCAAATACTGAATACAATTTAGAAAAATCAATTTAATGTTCAGTTTAACAGAGCTCCCCTTTTGAGGATCGTTCTGATTTCAATTTTGTCTCGAAAGCAAATTTATTCCGGAAAATCTTGGATCGTAGTAAATAAATTGTGTGGTAATTCCATGCATGAATAATTTTGAAGCAATTTTAATTCCCCATAGGCATTCTTGAAACATTAAGATTGATTAAATGTTTTATATTTTTACACAAACATTTGAAAAATAAAGTAATAAACTATTGGATTTAACATCGAATTAGTTCAATGCCCAGTAGTAAAAGTTGCGACTATTTAAATAATAATTTGAAAAATATCTTTCGCAAATACGATTACCATGTCGATATTCGACAGATGTGTCCCAATAAATCGAACGGTCCTGCAGGATAGCACAGGGCACAATTCAGATTGAACACCTCTGACACATGACGAATGCCAACAAACCATAAACAAGTTCACATGAAATTGCTCGAGGAACATCGTTGCTCCACATATCTGCCATTCGATTCGATTGCTGTTCAGATAAAACGTTTGGAACGCGTCGAGGTAAAATGTTAACGATGCATTAATGACGATGGCCAATTAAAGTTTTTAATTCGAAGGTTGGAGGCAGACGGGCGCATCGATGAATATGTAGATATACTTATAGAAAGAGAGAAAGGGAGAGGCGGAAAGGTGGTGCTGACGTAAGAAATCGGAGGAAGGGAATTTATTTATTTATTTATAACCATAATTTCTCTGGAGAGCTGCGATTACCAGTCGCAAATGTTCTCAAAAATTACACGGACCGAGATGAATCGCTATCTGAACACAGATTGCCAGGGGGCAAGCGTTTTTATGCTATGGAAACGAAACTTTCTGCGGAATACCTGCCTATCGAGCTTTCATCGGTTTCTACATGGATATCATCGTGGCGTTGTGTATTCTCTTTTCGTTCCCTGAGAAGGTAACTGTGCGTTTGATAAACTGTAAATAAATAATCGAGGCGGCGAAAAACGAGAAGATAATGTAATATTATATTTGAGCAGATGTTTCATTTTTTATTGTGCAACGAGGAAATATTGATTGTGGTGCTAATCGTGATCCAAGAACGATAAATATTTGTGATAAAATTGTATTACAGTTTCGCATTCTGCTTTAGTGCTTTATTTGATAAATTGAACATTTATAGGTGACCTGCGAATGCAAATAAGTACGTGAAATATATATTGTATAGAAATAAATACGTATAATTTATATTGTATTGTAATACAGCATACAGTACAATGTTTCAAAATCAATGACTAACAATAATGGCACATAAAACGCGTTAACAAAAATATGATTAAAGGGAAATTGAATAATGTATGGGAAATAATATTCAAAACCATCACCCTATAATAAAAAGTTTGGAAACTTGGTAAACCAACATTAAATCTATTTCATTGTGTTTGATATAACTATAATATTCCCCATCTATGAAACGATTTCACTTTCTTTTTCCTTTATTTCGAGAACAGTGGAAACATACACAGCTGAAACACTACCACCCATAAGTCCAATTATAGAAATGTAAACAAAACCTTGCCACGCCAAACTATGCACAATGCAATAAATGAAAAAGAATATCACGATTACCATCGTAAACGTTCCACTCTTGACAGAAAAAAAAAGACAAGTTCTGTAAATCCCTTTAACATCAACGGTAGCACTAATCGCATTCGTTCATCAGTTTTTGGTTTTTTTTCAGAAATAAAAGTTCGAATCGCTTTCACTCCCTCCATTATGCTCCGTCGTCGTCTCGAACGCAAACTGGACCCCCATCATAATCGACCATTCTGTCATTTACGAACGCATCGAGGTTCCAATTCCAACCGACTAAAAACTGACTATAAGTGACTTTTCAAGTGACGCGGCTGAGAATACTAGACGTCCGCCAGGTAGACCGGCAGGTATGTACGAAAGAACGATCACGACGCGGTCCAAGATGCAGCCATGCGCGTCAAAAACTCTTTGTTGCAGTCCCCGAAGCTATAGCAGGCCGACTTTTCAAGTTTTTATTTTTACTTTTCGCCCCGGCCGTCCATGTAACTTCCACGAATTACCGCGAACGACACAATCACAGGTGAGATAAAAAGTGCCTGACGGGTGGAACTTTCGAAATTAAATGATAAACTAGTTGCAACCCATAATGACGATAATTGATTCGTTGAAGTTTGTTGCGTAACTAAGTGCGATAAAGTTTTTGGAGTTCCTCCTACATTTCTTTTGTATTCGTAATCACGTAATTGCTTCAGTATTATTGTAGTATTATTGCTCGCAATTCTTATCGTGACGAGACTTAGATAGCTTTAGTTGAAATTGGAGAAGAGGCATGTTTTTTCAAGGACGTGCACGATTGTTGAGACGGCGTTCTTGTAAGGATCTGGGAAGAAATGTTGAAAAACTGGTGGAAAAAAATTCGTGGACAAGAAAAATACTGGAACTGCAAGAATTCAAAGATTTATTGTCGTACGTTGAAGAGGATGGTAGACAGTTTTAGATACTGGACTTTCAATTAAAGTGGTTATTCAAAGAACAGAGCTTTCATAATTCTCCACGCTGTATTAGTGCACGTTTAATAACTAAAAATAATATTATATACAAAAACACATTCAATCGTAATTAAACAAAACCAGTAAACCCATATCCCCATGTAAATCACCTGGTCTCAAAATATTTTAATCAATTATTAAATCTATAAACGATTAAATCTATAAATAATATTGTACATGAGAAAAAAGACAAAATAATCCACCGGTACTCCATAACATCTCTGAAATCAGGGAAAGAAACGGCGATAGTCGAAGTTTACCTTTTAACTTTCCATTTGATTCACCTAGAATTTAAAAATATATATATCTGCCCAAGCATTTATTGCTTTCGTTCATTATTTTATAGACAGTTATATATTCCCCTTACATTTGAATGACTCACTCTATTTGCCATTAGCGACAGAGGATGAATGAAACGATGTTAAAAAAAGACGATCGAAAGACGTGAACCGATATTTCCGGCCCTGAATCCTGGCATTGATACGCGTCTCCAATTTGCAACGCGTTAATGGGGCGTTTTCTGGAAAAACAGTCGGAATTGCAAGCAGAGTGTCGCCTCGAGGGTAAATGCATTCGATAGAACGAAGAAAATTACCAACAGCGTTCGGTACATTAATTCGCGAAACTGTGTAACACAGATTTCAGCGAAGATAAGCTCCTGTTGTCTTTAGTTGAACGTAGCGGGATGTTGTTATAAATTGAGCGTTATATTGCCGTGCCACGAAGACATGAGAATTCTAATCGCCGAGGAGAAATGCGGTAATTGGCACGAAGATCTTTTTCCACGGAGATGAAAGGACGAGTTTTGAATGGAAAGGAATCTTTCCGTGTCCGATAAACGATATTTTGTTTAATCGGTCGAGCATAGAAGGTTGCCTTTGTATTCCAGTGGAATGATTAATTCATTGTAGTAAATATTGCATATCTACTTCGTTTATTATATGCTATACTTGTTTGATAGTTAAGTAAAGAGTGTTACCACATTCTCATTCCAGTTAAATGAATTCCAATTAAGTGTGGCAAATATTACATATTTATTCTTTTATGCACGGTACGTTTATTGCGGCTAAGCAATTAAGAGAATGTTACATATTCATTTTTTTAGGAATGTGCTAAAATTTGTATTCCAGTTACACGAATGATTAAAGTAAATGTTACATATTTATTTCCCCCTGTGTACGAGCGTGTGTACATTTTCTGAAATTTATAATTCATTCGCAAGCGGGGAACATTCAATTTGTTCACTAGCCAGAACGCACGTGGCTTTGAAAATTCAATGCATTGCAGTGATAAGCAATACACGACCTTGAAATGGACCCCGAGCACGAGTGGGTAGCGTAGAGAAAATAATGGGAAACAATCGTGAGAAAATGCATTCTAACTTCTATCTAAATGAACAATCGACAGCTGCAAACACTTGTCATAAATAAAGCTTGATTTCACAAGCTACCGCTGCCTTCGAGCAAGAAAAACGTTCCATTCCCGCAATATGGGCACGTGTATATTAGTTAAAAGCTATTTCTGTCCTTGTAAATTTTCATTTATTGTATTTAGAAATTACAGCCTCCAATACTTAACATAGTACGATCAACGAAATATAGCTGCGTACTTGGATAAAACGCATACAGCTGCACGCCATCCATTGAATGTGTGCACTTCAAAAAACCATATAAAAGCATTTTATCGTCTTTAAAATTGGAGGTGCCCATAAAATAATAATTTGCCCATGGTCGAATAAATACGAAAAAAGTACTGTTTACTCATCATTTCTATAGATAACACTGTAAATAGAAACCGTAACGTAAAAAAGTATACAGCCTGCGATGTATATAATTTTACCGTCGAATATGATTCCCATAAATCTTACGCTACAGACAATTACGTGCAAAACGTTTTCTAGTATCTCTACATACTACTGTATGACTTTCAATTCGCGAAAATATTTAAGCTCGCGCCTGCTGCTTTCTCACACTTTCCCACAGACAATATACACGCGGTGCATTATGAAAAGAAAGAAGGAAAGAAGCCGAACAGTCAGTCAAATTATAGATAAGCGTTCATCGCAGCTATTCTGACAGGATGAAACGACGATTGTCGTTTCTCTGGCGGCTGAGTTATAACGTACAGCCCATCTCCTAGACGTGCCATCGAGATAGGAGAAACAAGGTTGATTTCCATGGCGAAGTCGGAGCTAGGCTATTTACTCGCGGTTCCGTTTTCAGTTAATCGCCACTCCGCCTTTTTGCCATCGCCTTGAACGTCCATTCGAATAGTTATGATGCCGGACTTCTCGAAAAACTAGGAAGAATATTCTCAACAAGATGTATACAGGGTGGGGTGAAAATATATAAGATAATTGATAATAATTAAAACGTGTGAAATTAATTTTCGCCGTTGATATGGGGAATATTATTATTGTTAATATGCAGTTTATTATTTGAAAGATAACTCTACGTTAATTCGGTTTGATCTATACACGACACTGAAATCTCTGAAATATTTGTTAAACTCGGTATTCAATATTGATTATACTTCTAGAGCCGTTTATAAAGCCAATATTCATTAACTACGAGTGCAATTAATATTGCAACAACGTTTAGATTATTATTTATACAATAAAATGTATTCTAATTGACAGTTTTTGATTTATGTCATCTAGAACAAATATCTGTAGCAACTGTATCTCGATTAATTAAACAGCTGTACCATATTATACACGCTTATTTCTAATTCTAACGCCGCCGCAACGAAAGGGTTAAACATTAAATGCAGAACCTACGGCGAAAAAGTTTATCCCACATTTTCCTTTTATTTTCACCGTACATGCACTATACATTATCTTATTATTTTGATCATAATCCACAAAGAATCATCTCTCGTCGAGTCCCACCTCAATTTTCTCATCACTCTGTTACACATCGCGTCTACGTGCCAGTACGAATCACTCCAGTAGAACTGGACGAGACCAAACAGACACGAATCGTCGAACGATTCCTCCTTTCCTCGTTCTTTCTTATCTGCCACCCCGTTCGTTTTTTCCACGCCGACCGATCTTCGACGGAAATCTGAACAAATTTCCAAGAAACATCGACCCGTTCCAGCCGAACGTTCGCCAGATATTCATCTTTACGATCCCTCGTTTTGCGGTCCCCCCTCGATACGTTGCTTTACAGTACATCCAGTAATTATATGATATACAACCAATAAATCAGCCGCAGCCACGGCTAATTAGCCCAGGAACGTACGCGTATGGGAAGAGAGAAAAAAAGGAATATTCCTAATTGTCAACTATCGTTGCGGGCACGTAATGCAAATCCGCCATCGTGTATGTGCATAGTTTAATAACTTCCTCGCGGAGCATTGGTGGCGTATTACCGTTACGCTAATTACAGTTTCGCGCAGTAAAATCGTGATGCCGGATTAAACGGAATTGAAATTCAATATTCTTCGTTCCGTCAGGATTGCGATGGCGCGGTCACGGTGTTCGTGTATCTGTTCCTTTCTTGTCCGCTCGCTGCGACCGTTTGCGAATGTAATTGCAGGCGTGCATGATTATTTATTAGGGAGACAATACGCGGGATAACGGTGGTCAACGATGATTCGGTTCAACACCGAAACTGTTGTTATTTGGCCGCCGTGTATGTAGAACTGTGACTGGTGTATCTCGGAAGTTCTACCCGTTACGTATCGCTTGTAATATCGCCACACTGTACAGGTTGTGCCTTTGTTCCGCGGAACGATAATTATATGGACCGTTTATGTTGAAAGTGGTGTAAGTCCATTTTTTTTTTAAATGAGGTATCACATAATTTTTCATTAATTTAGTGTAAACTTTTTATTTATAACTAATAAAAAAGCAATAAAAAATGGGCTTGCACCACTTGCAAAATAAACGGTCTGTATATTCCGCGAGGGAGGGTCAGAGGAAAATAAATAATGTAAATATGTGTTGGTAAAGAAAGCGTTAAAGAGTATATTAGAGTAAGTAGGGCATAAGTGGTAGTATAATTAGGTGTAAAATTATTATAATACAATAGAATTTGATTTGTGTCAAAGGTGTCAAGGATAGAAAATCATTGGGCGGAAAATGATTGTTCTAAATTATACGCTCACGAAACTAAATCGTAAATAAATAAAGGACGAAGTAAGTTAATTATTGCTTGAAGAATTTTTGTTTCGCCGCAAATAAAATCAAAGAAACTGAATACATTTCGGTGCGCTCGTTCTCGTTTTAATCTGCAAGGTAGCAAAAGTGCTAGCGATGTGGAGATTTATTATTTTCGTTCACGCTGTTTCGTAATAGTTTTAAGACCAGTTGCGAAATGAAGTATACGAGACTTGTTTAGCTTTTTGTACGTACAGGCAGTATAATATGCAAACTATGTGCAAGCATAGTGAAGTTGATATTGACTATCATTTACGTCGATTTATCGAATTCTAATGGCGAGTAAATAGGTTTGAACGTTCTGTTAGAGCAGCCGAGCAATTAACTGTGATTCTAATTGGCTAATAGAGTGGAGGTGTGCCTTCGTATCTTTCTACGCCTAGGTGAAATATGCAGCAAGTAGAAAATACGTGATTACAATTACAATTACTCAGTCTAGGCACTTGTGTCAGGTCCTTCAAAGCGTAAAATATAATGAAAAATTATATCGACATCCATTTTTCGTAATAATTCATTGCAGCATGATTCGCTGTAATTATTCTGGCAGTAAATTATTTTTTGAAAATCCTCTGACACATGAACACTCTCGTGAAATAATTCTCCTTCGCGATACGCTGCGAATAACCGCATATGGTTATGTAGACCGAAAAATTTCGACAACAGAGTTACCGTAACGGTCTTCATTCTTCAGTCTTCATTTATCTTACTCATTGTACTTCCACAGATTAGCATCTATTAAGTAGCCTGGGCGACTTTCTCAAAGAAATTCAAATAAACAAACGACGTAGCGAGATATTAATGGCATTCAAGCGGAGGCCTGAATTGAAAAGCGAATTAAAAACAAGAGTGCAAGTTCTGCTCATATTCGAACAACGACTTAAAATCCATAGCTCGATTTATTTGAACCGAAAATTTCGACATAACACCCTGACATTTTTGTTAAACTTCTCCGCAAAGAAATCCTAAGATTAACTTTTCCCCTTTCGATACAATAATTCGAATAATACATTGTATCTGGAGAAAGGGTATTCGAATTGATCCAAACTCAATAATAACACAAACACCATGCAAGTAATGAAAGTCCCAAAGTGCTAATGACAAATCACGTTACGTATTTTCTTCATCCAACGATTTTCCATCTACCCCCGCCATCCCCCGTCTATGTCTTTATCAAACCAATTCCGCAAGGGATTAAATCGACTGGCGTTCAATAAAATCGTTTCAATACCGGATCAAGGTTCTCCGCGGACGTGCAGGCTTGTGCATGCTTACGTACATACTCGTACGCGAGAGGAAGGCTGCCATGCTAAATGTAACATTAGATCGTTCTGGTGTGCCCGGTACAGCCGTATAATTATGAAACGTTAAAAATTTACAACGGCCACGTACGTACGTACGTACACGTTGCACCGATGTAAACGTAATTACACGGGTGCACCTGGTGCGCCGGTGTGCACCACGTACACAAGTATACATTACGGGCAAATACATGCATACGCAATGGACAGTGCAACACGCGGTCTCGCCTCGCCAGACCGATAAACGACCGGCAAAGGAACAGCTTGTCGCGGCGTATCACGGTTTCTCTGTTCCGAATGCAAATCAGAGAGCGACGAGGTAAGGGATTAATAACAAAAAGAAGAAAGAAGTTGCTTTTATCGGCGTTTATCTAATGCGATCGTGGTAATGTTCAAATCGGAATCGAAACAGGTGGGAACACGCCAGCACACGCAGCATGCTTGGATAACGTTGGACCTTGGAAAATTAATGGATGTTAATTGGATTGTATAAATTGGTTGGTGGGGAGAGATGGAAAATTCTGGCGCCGGTTGTAAGCTGGATCGGGGGCTGTTTAATTGATAAATGTTCGTCCGCATTCAAGCATTAGGGGAACAGTTTTGTTAAGAGAATTTAAAAATGTTAATAATACTTTATGTTAACTATTGGGATCGGCAAGTGGAAAATTCGTTAATCCTTATATTGCATTCGGGTTTGTACAAACCGATTTTAACTTTGCGTTGGTATATTTCAAATACGTTGGCCAATTAATTAAAGAACCGAAATAGTTCAGAGTTGTACAGGTGTGTAGAGAGTTAGTATTGAAGTAGCACAAGGAATCTTACGCTAAGAAAGATTCGCAAACTAACACAATGTAATATGAATAAACTATTCCACTATTTATTATGCTTGGTGAGTGAAAATGCATATGTGGCTAACATTAAAGTAATAGAAGACAAGTTTTGTTAATAGGATTCAGGTTTTAACAGAAATAATTGAAGAGCATTTTGCTCAAAGGGATATAATATTAATCATTTTCGATACAATTTATAATACTTGGCAAGTGGAGAATCTATCTTATAACTGACAGTGAGTTCAATGCTATATTTCTCCCAGGTATGTATTTGTGTCTCCTTTTCTCCCTAAGGAAAGTCTGTTTCTCTGAATGGAGCCTTATCAGTCTTGTCCCATCGAGGGAGCAAACGCGAGAGAGCTGGTAAACGTACATTATCATTAGAAAAACGAGCAAATCTCTATTTTCAAGCAGTTCGTCTCTCGACTATCATTACACGAACAGCTGTTAAAAGGTGCACAGTTACTTATCATTGCCACGCGTGTATACGTTTCCACGAGTCGTTCTAACAGTTATTACACCGACGGTATTATATGTCGATATTTGTTCTTCACTTTCCATTGGATGAATTTCGTCTTAAGTCTTTTTGCATCGGAGAATCGACAGGAAATTATGCATATCTCCGGACGCAATATTTAAGTCTACTGGAGCGAAACAACACGACGGTTGGGTGAAAAACTTGGGATTCAATGATCCTTCCAATGATTCCTCGACATTACTCGGGAGCTCTTTGTCTTTGAACAGCGGAAAGTGATTGTTTCGATTTCTCTAACGCGAATGTACGGTTACGTCTTTGAATCCATTTTTATTAGAGAAATATTCCAGGGAAGGTGAGCTTTTACTAATAGGTGAATATGTATAATGTTTAGAATGCTTCAAGCATTTTGGAGGGTATTCTAATTAAGCTTAAAGCAGATTAGAAATTTTCCAACGAGATCCGTGATAGAGTTTGGTGTAATGTCTTCTGGAAGCGGAGAGAATTCTGTTCGTAATCTGTCGCAACGTGGAAAACGATAAAAAAGGAAATCGTCCGAAAGGCCAATCACCCTGGCGTTAGGTAAAGTATTATATGACACGAAGAAACGATAACATCTTGCAACATAATATCTGTAATTTCCGTGTATTTCAACACTTTAACCCCAATTAACCTTTTCTCGTATTCATTTGCTTCCAGATCGTACAACTCACGAAAGTTAACTCCAAAACGGTTGCACATGGACGCCAAACGTCACTCGACATTACCACAAAGGGAACAGCAAAGGGTGCAATTTATTTAATCGCATTCCAGAAAAGGGACACGCGAGATACTTAAAAATAATCGGTGTCGGGACAGCAAAAGCCGCACAACGCCCAGCTGTTTCACCGATTTCCAGACACGAATTCAACGTGTGCAAATGTTAATATCACCGTTTTATTTTATTTATTTTTTTGTTGTTGCTGTACCGAGCAAACGGTTCTTAAAGGCAGTTTACTCACTGACACCTTTGCACGACCAATTGCAATTAGATTGTAAACCTTTCGTTTCTTTGGATGCAAAATGGTTCCAGTAAAAAAGTATCTTTTATTCTGCTCGTCATTTAATAGTCAAGTATTATAAATTACTTGTTAACAGAACGTACACACAAGTTTGTCTCGTTTTCACATAATTTCTATTCACATTAAATAAAATTCGTTCGCAAATCCATGCTATATTAATAATATCAAAAGTAGCTATCGAATTTCGTTAGTATTAATTGCCATGTTGGTATTAACAGTTTACAAAAATTCCGGCCCTCTCGATCTCTCTCTCGTATTATTTCTATCAAAGCTGTAGAAAATACTTCTTGCGTCCCTCATTTCGCTTTGAAATAATTGAACATAGATACCCCAGAAGGTTGAACAAGTGTAGCAAACTAAATTTACCTTTTCCAATGCAAGCAATTTATCGAAAGCAGAAAGTAAAAGCTTCGAAAGGTAAACATTGAACAAAATTGTCGTAATCTATGGAAGAAAACAGTCTCTTTCAATCGGTTTTCTGTTTCCAAGTAAAGTGGAGTACGTATCGCGTCCAGAAATTCCCGTTTGTCGCGTGTCGCAATCGTTCTGCTGGCAAATCGCCTCGCGAGCGTCAGCTTCGACACCGATCGAGATTAATAATTCACGAGGCCGTCGGTTTTGCACTGTGCCGATCTAGTTTCGCTACCGTGGCCGGATGGCGTATAATTAGCGGTGGACAAAGGATGTGGAAACAGCGTGTGCAAGAAAAAGCGCTGGTTTCGAGACGGAGTGAAAGAAAGTGACCGATACCCATTTACACGACATATATAATATCTGTGCTGCTGTAAAAACCGATCGAACAATGAAGAACAACGTGGAAGAAGTTGGATCTTCTCTTGTAACCATATTTAATTCAACGAAGCTGTCGATTGTTGCTTTTTTTAGATAAAAGTGATTTATAGACTTCTCTCCTTTTAATAGTAGTTCTTTCTGGTTTGATTAATCTATCGCATTGGCACTTTATTTTTTGTCATACCGTTGGACATCGATTACGCTTGATTAGGTACAATTAGAGTCGATTGTGATCTGAGGGGAAATATTATGATTGAAGACAATTTTGTAATTGCTTTCAGAAACGCAATATATTATTGTAGTATTGGTTGATTTGGTAGATTATATTAGCGGTTTGGGCCAGGTCTGTTGGCGCCTTCTAGGTTGTTGTACTGTCTCGAGGTTTGTCGAGGCAGTTGTATGACAAACATGGTGTGAATGAGGAGTGAATGGTTTCGGGGAATACACCAGGAGTCTTGGATGCATGGTGGCCCGTGGTCGACCTGTGACACGCGGCAAGGGTGTGCGTGTCGGTGTGTATCCTAAATAAGTGAGAGCAAATGAAAGATAGAATGAAAGAGTAACTAAGAGTGAAAGAATATATAGAGTGGCTGATGCGTGCGAGAGGCAGTATAGAATAGTTGGGGAGGTAGTGCAGAAGAGTTTGGGAAGCAGAATAGAGGGAAGCGTAGATTTGAGAGAGTAGTATTGAGTAGTATTGAGTCGTACCAAAAATAACTTCTACATTATTGTACTAAATTCAAGATTGCGGATGATTCAAGTTCTGTAACAGAAGCCCATTTTTAAGTAATGCCCACGAAAATGTTCTATTGCAGAAAATGTAAGAAGTGTCTTAACACGCGTACAGAATAGCGCAAATGTTAACTTTACGTCAGCTTCGCCGCAACCTACCGACTAATTAACTAATATTGGCAAGACGAAAGTGCTTTTTTCATTTATATAACCACCTTATATACCTTGTTAACAAAAAATTGCCCCGACCATCTAGTAAACTTTCCAATTTTCCAACGCAAAACAAAAGCCTCCGCTCAATTTACAATTTCTTCCGCGCCAGAGAAGATAAACCATTGCAAAGAATAGACTGCATTTTTCAACTATTTTGTCGAAGTTGGAAATAATCGCTGTCGTTCCAAAAAGTAATTGCTAATTTCTGCAGTCCCTGTCCATGACAAACCATCGCGTCACCCTTCGTCTTTGCGCCTCGCGCAAGGATCCATCGACGAGTCTCCGTGAATCTTTGCGGGCGTTAATCAAAGTCGTAAACACATGCCCGCGAAGTACACGTATTATAGACGCGTTGAAACGGCATGGACGCGGAAAGATATTGAAATCGACGCGTCGGGACGTGAAGCGTAATGGAGAGTTTAAAGAGTGCGCTTAAATTGCAGGTTGCCTGAAAATGGACCTGCCCGGTGATTTATTACCTCGACGCGTGGTTTTCGGGCTTTTATCGCCTTTTATTGGACGAACACGTGAGACGCGAGCCGCCTGCTTCAGAAAAATGAAGACGACTTGAGGTGGGACTGTTAATTGAAGCATTACCTGGCACGTTAATTTCCATGCTACGAAGTTGTTACTTTTATCGTTTCGTTTTCTCATTTTGCAACACGTGGATGGATATTTGCAACGAAAGTTGTGCGTATGCTGTACATTGTTATCCTTCAATTATGTTACACGCGCGCAAAGTGTTGAATATCATTGAATAAATGAAGTGTTTGATTAATTGATACAGTTGCTTAGCGATTAGAGGAAGATTTGGCGACGAGGTTTTTGTTTTATTTATTTAATAATAATATTTAATTGTTTGTGCACGAAAATGTGCAATATAATATAAATTGCGATGTCCATTCACTCGGGCCATTCGAGTTCCACAAAAATTCAATACATATATCGAATTCAAAAAAAAATTAATCGCTACAAACAGGTCTCTTTCAGACTTCAATAACATCAAATTTCAAACTCGTTTCTAGTTTCAACTTCTCATTAAATTACAATCGCTAACAAGTTTCAACATCTTACTCCAAATTGCTTCTCCCGTTACAAAAAGAAAAACGGAAGTTGAACGCATAAAACACTATTCCGGTTCGTAGTAGGAGAAAAGAAATGATCCGCTCGTCGCAAAAGTTCGACCCGTTAATTATCCACGATCAATAAACCAGCCCAAAAGGAAGTGCGTCTTTTTTTTCCGCCCGCGACGGGTTGCGCCCGTGTAAGTGCCCCGTTGGCATAATTAAGCACCGGCGTACATACGCGAGAGACATCGAAACTGGGTCTTGTCAAGGAAGTGGTTTATGTGTTGCACGTGCACCACCGTAACACCGTGTGCCGTGTGTCCATTAATATACGTGCCTTATGAACACGATACCACGGTACGCTAGAATTTCGTGGCTCGCCCAGGCAAACCCGCGTGCAAGGGTTAACAGAACTCCATGGGAAACTGGCCCCTCGCGGTCTGCGAACCGGTCGTGGATGTCGATATTTAAAGTGCTTCCTGGACTATAATTAAATTCTTGGAAGGCGACAGCAACGTCGCGGCGTCGCGACGCCTAAAATTCGACGCGACACGGGTAGAGCGTCGTTGCACGATCAGCGTGAAATAAGGAAAATAAAACGGACGGGAGAGGCGGGAAAAAAGAAAAGGGGTCAGCAGCATCGGGACCGATGCACGTGTACGCGAGAACGATTTCGTACGAAGTAACTATCGACATTTACCGTTAACGTGTAAGCACGTGTCTGTGGCGATGCTTTCAACGGGCCTGTGTGTTGCACTTGCCGCGAAAAAGGTGGAAGGAAAGTGAAAGTATCGAAGGAAACCTTAACAATGTTTCCACGTTTACCGAGATTGTCAAGGTTGCCCGATCAACGCCGAGGCTCCGTTCAGAATTTTATCTGTCGATCGTTCGAGCGAAGGATTTTTTCCTATTTTTTTCATTATTTTTCTTGTCAATGCTGTCTATTATCGGCGCTGGGTATCGCGCGAAATTATTCAGAAACCTTAACGGTTTACGTATCACACACGTAGGCGGGGTTTCGAGTGACCGTTTCTTTTTTCGCTTCTCCTTTTCGGAAATAATTTCGCGACAGAGTATAACCTTTCTGGCACGATTCAGGTCAATTTAATGCTAAACGCTTCAAGTGTTTTGCGTATGCACGTGTGTTGTAAATGAGTTGGGATTTTTCGTTTAAGCTGAACGATGAGAAATTAGCATCCTTGATGTGTCTGGTACCGAAATATAAATTATAAAAAGGGCAGTCGCAGTCATTTCTATGAAACACCTATAATAAACAGACCAGTTTGAAACAAAATAAAAACGTCACAACTGTTACCACCGTAAAGTTAAAACCTTCAATTCCCACTTCTCCCCGAAGAGCATGTGAAATAAACCACCTAATCCCTTCAACAAACCGCAACAGACAGTGCCGGTCAAAATTAAATCTCACGCCGTAACCGAGGAACGGTTCAAACGCGTCTTATCGACGAGCTCAAACACGATCCATTGAACCGTACGCAAAATACGATCAATCAAAGATGACCTCCTAACCGGCTCCGCTCGACACCGAGAAAAATTCACGTCTTCCTAGCCCCTATACGGACGATCTGGAGTGCCAAAAAAAATTGCTTAAAAATCTTCCAGCGCAGAGATCGATCGGGGAAGACTCTGTGTTAAAACGCGATGCCGTTCGAGCGATGAAACTGGTTGGAGTAGTTGCCCCGTTCGAGGAAGTACGACGGATCTCTCACGGATCTCGTGTTTGCTCATCTTTCGCCGGGATCGAGGCCTGCGTCAAGGACTGGCAGACAGGACTCGATGATCCCCGTCGGCAAGCAAAGCCGACTCCGGTGGACTGGTGCGTCCGTGTGTGTCCGTTCGTTTGTATCGACGCGTGACGCAACCAGATGCCAGATTCTCCGGAGGATCGAGTTCTGCGGACGCTACCGGCTAACGGTCGCCTATGCGCACGTTTCTCCTGGTCCAGGTGTGTACCAGTGACGTCAGCGCTGGTGAATGCGTGACTCGTCTGCTATCAGCGGAACGCTTTGCTTGAAAGCGCGACCGATGGAGGCGCAAGTTGTCGGGGGGCATATTTGATTCGGTGTGCGTCGATCGGGTCGAGAAATGATCCGTTCGTTTTGGTTAGTACCGAGGAAAAGTGACGAGGTCTTTCGTAATTGGTTTTATCGATTGGTGCACGCGCAGTTGGATGAATTGCGCGCCTGCGAGAGTATTGCCTGTCGATCAGGGAAGACCGTGTATCGGTAAATTCGTATTTTTGCTGGGGGAAGTTTGTTTGGTGATCTCGGCAGAGGACAGACGTAGATAAGTTGTCGGGTGGAGTCTAAGGTTCAATGAGTATTTTGTTGTGCATGTCGGACGGGGTTTCTGGCGCACTGGTACCCCTTTAGCGGCGAGTCGGTACGGAACGAGACTGCTGTACCGTCGATGGTAGGAATTGAAATTGAATATAGGGAAAGGGGTTTTATGGGGACGATTTTCAGGAATTGCGTGAAAGAATATTTTTGTATTAAGATGCAGAATTTAATGTCATGTATATTAATGATGCAGTAGTGATTGGGTTGAATTGATGGTGGAAATACGTAATTTTCTTACGTAAAATAATTAGAAATAATTTGGGAAAATATTATTAGTGAAAATGATAAATTTTAATACGAATTTACGACTTAATCAATGTAATAGAATTTGCAGAAGAAACTGGTGACTTATCTGTGACGTAAAGTCCGTTCAATTGTTCATAGAAAATTCAAGTAAATTTTAATAAATAGCCTAATGGAAAATTAGGAATGTTATGTTAACATCTAGTACAATATAATTTGGGATGTTAGGTCTACTTTGTAGGCCAATCATAAATGAATTAATCGTATTATTCATTGGCGACAATGCAACGTATTATTTATTATTGATAAAATGGCACGTGAAAGTTGTGAATGTTGATAAAACAATCCACAAATTTATGAAATATATCGCCTACAGAAATACCTTACCACCAGTGTCTGTGGCAGAAACTTTTCGTCAATTTCCAGTAGCTGGAGCCTCCATAGTCTGCTTTCTACTTGCGATGAAAACTATTAACAATAGACAATTAGAGCTTGTCTAAATTGTGAAAATTATATTTTTGTTAATAATCATAACGCACAATTTTTTGGTATAGATTCCCATTTTTATTATTATGTTAATATTAAATCCACATCCATCATTAAGTTCACGAATCTTCAAATTGAAATGAAATAGAATCTATATAATATCAAATTGCTTTTAGACTATTAATTTTTTTTAATTCTCAAGTTTCTTTATTCAATTTTAAATAATTTATGTACCTATCTAGTCCTAAATGTCGATTTCATTTGTTATTGTATATCCATAATAATAAAAATAGAGAAAAGTAGTGAAAGAAAAATATAGAAAGTTAACTTCTTATTCCATTGGAAGAAAGTTCATTACTTTTTCTTCCCGTTTTCAGCTTCGGCTAGTAAATAAATTCTAAATCCATTTGTAATACCAGTAAAAATTATCCATTAATAATAAATATCCTAATTCCCTATGGAACAACCAGAAATAAATGAACGACGCGTATATTCGTCATCGTAATACTCTGTTCCTTCCATTCAATCCATCATATCGTGCTCAATACACTTGACATATCAAAAAATCTTAAAACCACATCGTATATCCTTCTCACACATTTGTCATACCTCATTCCCGAATATAATCATACAAAAACATTATATATCGTAAAAAACATCGCGCCAAAACACTCTCATTACCCCTATACCGGGTGTTTCCTTTTAATCTATGCACGATATTTTTTCCCAAATTATTCATTATTGAAAAACACATTTCAAATCGAAAGTGCATTCAATCAACAGTTCAATTACATATTCATTTGACAATCATCTTTCTTCTATCTATACCATAGTATTCTTTTAATGGTGTATTAAAGAAATCGTACAATATTAAATGAGAAACTCACATTAAATGCAAGCATTTGCTTATTATAAATTCTAATCAAACGGACTCTATCATTTAGTAATTTACAGTATGTATGCATACTCTTTCAAGCTCTACTATTTTATTTGCCTACCTTAGAGAAGTATGTAGATAGGATGAAAAAATAAACATGCATGTTAAGAATTCGTTGATATTAAAGGTGGAAGAGGTAAGAGAGGCGTAAGATAGGTAGTTCTTTCCCGATCAGTTCTGGGGTAAAGACTGAGTGGTCAATCACAGTTCATTTACCAAAAGGCAGAACCTTCCCCACTCCGTGGCCAGATCCTCCAGGAAGAGTTTCCCTATTCCTTGGAAATACGGCTACAAGCCGATTGCCACATGTATTCTTTACAAGACACTAATAAACAATCCCTCGACACCAGATAGTTGGTAGACCCAATGCGGTCGCCAGCCATCGTCGGTCAACGGGATGTTCAGTCTCATTCATTCACTTTCAAAACATCCCTAATAAACAGTCAATCCTTGGACATTCGATAGTTGAATAGCGTCGGGCCACCAGCCATCGTCTGCCGTCCAGATTGCCCATTTGCAAAACACTCTCCAAACGCACCCAGGCTAGGCCCATATCATAAATCGGTCCCTTTCCTTTCATTCAAAATGCGCTGTCGCTAACATGCAGTTATGTACAAGCTTTCTATCTAGCTTCTCTTTCCTCATCCGCTTTCTGTAAAATTAATTTACAATAACTTTTAAAAATTATCATTATTTTATCTTCTTTATTAACCCTTTCGATACAACAGTGAAAGGCAACTCTTATACCTTGCATTATTTATACACGTCTTAAGGCAATCGTACGAAACAATTTAAGAAAAGAACATCAGTCATTATGGAAGGTATCAAGCAGTGTTACCCTAAAGCAGAGCAGCCTGCTGGTGCGCCATATTTACAGGTGTCTAGAGTCACGTTTTGTATACGTCCAACCAACGCTCAAGTTAGGTCACTAATCACCTCCAGCACGCAGCGAGCCCTCGACGTCGCACGACTATGGCCCCCCTTACAATTAGCGACGAAATGATTGATCTCGTTCACCAAACAACATACACATTTAACACAGCGAACGGACACACAATACAGAGTCACAATATGCACTGCATATGCTACTGTCGCATTTAATTACTTATCGTTGCCCAGTAAGAAAAAGGTACACACAATGCGACACCCTGTGTACATTTGCAGTGGCGTACACGTTTGCTGCGAAACCACCCTGCTACCCCCATTATTGTTCATCAATTAACACAAATGGACATACGTCCCGTGGACATTTTTTAGTCATTCATGAGAAAAGCTGCCGGCGATCACGGAAATCGTGTCGATATCTCGTCTATGATCCCTGTCACGTTTCCGTTCCCCTGGCGGCGTATCATTTGCCTAAGTGGTTACGGATTGAGGGCTGCCGGTGTCCTAATGGCGGTTCACGGAATTCGCCGGACAAAATTGGTGGAAAATGGAATTAAAAGGTACCGATCCTATCGACGCGGCTCGAATATTCGAAAACTAGTTGAACACTGGGGGCTGCTCGTGGCTTCAGTCGTTCGGTTTTCCACGAATATTTGTGACGTGCTTTGGGATAGTTTGGAAAACGTCGCGACAGCATGAAGAGTGCATCGCAAAATGATTATAATTATCAAAGAAAGAAGTTGCAGACAAGTGAGTGAACGGAAGTGGATGTTGGACGTGAATTTTTCTTTCCATATTTATGACAATTTTTGGAAAACTGATTTCTGATTGTTTTATACGCGTATGCATAGAGGACGTAGCTCGAATTTTATTTTGAAAGCTCTGTGACTCTTGATCTTTCAGACTTCTTTTTGTATATATTTAATTTTCTACTTATTTAATTCGTCGTTCCATTTATTTTTCTATCGTTTATGTTCTGTTCAAGTAGACTGCAGATTTTGAAACTATTAATGTACAAATTACTGTACATATCTTTCGAGAAGTCGATCATTTTTTTTTAATGAATTTCATAATCTCTATTATCTTTAACTGCAAGAAATGTTCACTTTCGTTGCTTTTAAAAATCCAATTACTGCTACTTACAATTAGATAATTCTATAGTTACACTACTACTTGACACACAATTTTTATATCGGCAAACGTTCTCCTTTCAAAGGCATTCCCCTAGGATGTGGAGGAACTTTTTTCGAAAACGTAAAACGATCGTTCCGAGGTTACTGCGAACATACAGGATTGCATGGCTTTCGATACATAGTAACAAGCGAATCGATTTTGGATAAAATGGTTTGGTGCACGGTGAGTGAGGCTTGCGCATATTTCGTTTCCGTCATGAATTACTTCCAATATCAATTAATAGTATTATTTGTGTGCACATGTTCAATATTCAGGTCTGCACGTTTGCGATAATTTTTTGCGTAACGTTGATGTTACGATTGTGGCAACATTTCTCGAACAACCCCACAGTGACGGTAATTGACACATCGAACCCCATAAAAGGATTGCATTTCCCAGGCATCACTATATGCAATAACAATAAAGTTTACAAACCACACGCAGAGCTACTTGCTCAGAAATTGTAAGTTAGAAATTTTCTATTTTTGTAGCGGGTTTAGAATTTCATTCATTTTCATTCGTTTTCATCGGTGTTCATTTTAATTGATATGAAAATTATGTAAATACATCACCATTTTTTTTAATATTCGCAAGATATTATTTTGAGTCATTTAGGAATGAAATGTGGCGAAAATATATATTTTTGTTTTTATTATTTAATGAAAATCATCGGTAAATAATTAAACAGAGACGATTATAAAATTTAAGCGTTCAGAGCGGTAGAAAAGAAATTGCAATTAAAAGGCAACGTCTTTCTGTTATATTACTTCTTTCTTAAACTTGCTTCTAACTATGTATCTCAGGAAATATGCACTCTTTAAAGGAAACTCCATTTATAACTATATTTTTCACTGTTCCTACAATCTAACTTCTTATATTACAACAAGGAAATGAGAAACATTTATTCTTCACGTTTCAGTATGGCCATATTAAATGTATACCGCATTTACAACCCTTGACTTTTCGCAAAATAACATTAACAGTACAATGAGATTAAAAGGAAAAAATATCGGGTGTTCTGCGTTACTCACTTGAAATTTAATTACGAGTTATATGAGCAACATTTCTTTGAAAACCAATTACAATTAACAAGAAATTATATTTTTCGCCATTAGCTAAGCTATAATTAGTAAAGTTTCCGCTATTATACAAAATTAGAATCCAATATTATAAAAATTGCTTCGTAATGCAGCAAATATTGGATCTAAGCTCTTTTAATCGCAAAAACCTATGGTAATTACCTAATTACAATGAGTTCGATTCACTTACTATGATATAAATACACACATAAATGACATAATGCGTGCGGTTTTCGAGAAAGGCAATTCTGAAGAAGCTAATAACAAAATGTTCACGATGCGATAATATCTTCAGTTCCTTTTGCAGGATTAATATTTTTATCCCCAACCCCAACCTATTTCCATAATTATCTCCATACTTCTATAATTTTCTACACAACAGTTTATCGCCATTATAATGTATTGTACAATAGTTTGCATTAGTCTGCACTTAACTTTCATTTTTCAAAATTCGAAATCCATTACCATTAATCGTTAATCTTATGCTTCAAGAAAACACTGCGTCAAATCTATTTCGCGCGTTCACGCGTACAAAATAAATGATATCAGACCTCGTGAACGTAACGAGGCTATCATGAAACTACGTGCTGTATTTCACAAAAACGATTTCCTTTGATAGACTGGCGTATGGATTCGATATGGACATGAGCAACAAGCTGTTCGCTTCCCTGATGAAACTGATACGGCCAGATAGAATTGAAATCGATAATGCAACCGCGTCGTGGGCTCTCGATATACTCGGTTACAGCGTGGAAAAGCTCATGCTTGAGGTAAACATTGCTTCTCCTGAATCTTTATAGAATCTTCCATCGACGTGGCTTATGGGAAACGATGTTCCTTCTAGTAGATAAGAACAGGGAATATACTTCAGTTAGCCTTATACGTAACGTGAATAGTTTCGTACAGAAATATTGGTGTAGAACAGCTTATGTGGAGTAAATGATAATTGACTGAATTTTTGGTAGCCATTGTCTTCTCGTTCACTCATTCGTCTATATTGGTTCTAATTAATTTATTGGCTTCATTACTGATACCGCACCGGTGGTAATAATAGCGTAAAGTGTTAAGCAACATATGGAGGACCATTGGTAGTAGATAAATTTTTTTGTCCATTATTTAGGCTACAATTCAAATAATGATATGATAACAAATACACGCATCGAATACCGATGGTATAGATTCGTTATTTTTCTTTCCTTTTCTAACACAACATTATCGGGGCTTTAAAATTCTTTTCCCGAGCAGAACACGCTGGCCGCGGGATAAATATACACGATTTTTCTGTTGTTAATAACAAAAAAAAGTACCTTTCTTTGCTGCAGCTGATGCAACCGTGCAACTTGCTCTTAGTAAGATGTTCCTGGCTAGGACAAATTTACGATTGCAGCCAAATCTTCAAAACGGTGAAATCGAATGAAGGCTTCTGCTGTGGCTTCAATTATCATTTTGACTTGTCGCTCGATTACAAGTAAGAATTTAATTGAATTGTATTAAAATGGATCTCTTCCGGTTACCCTCATACGAAATTTGTAAATGTATCACAGATAAGAAATATAGTTTATTTGAACATTCTGGTTTAATAATTTAGCATTTCATTAAATTTTGATTTCTTCATTTCAACGTTTAACATTGTTGTTCCTGTCGTTCTAGCCACGAAGATGCTTGGTTGATGAATATATCCAGCACCGCTGAAGATCTTCAAGAACAAGAACCCAATGGTTTTCTGCCTGGCGTTAACGATGTTCTGGTAATGACTTTTAATCACTAAGTCAAAAAACTCCCAATTACCAAACAAACACAATATGTCGGACGTCCAAGTACATAATGTCATATAAATCTTTACAGTGCCTATAATTACACGTGCACGGCTATGCCTTATCTAAAATCGTAAATTACAAAAGCCCCCTGAAGTTATAATAGACAATGAAATGACAAGATTCGTTTTTTTACAAGCTATAAGACTGTTGTATTAAAAATATGCAGTCCCATTTAAAAAAAATACGATGACCTTGAAATCTCGAAAAAATGACCTTGAGAAAAAAATTCGACCCATCACCGTCAGGTGATCAGGCGCCTTCGAACAGAATATTTTCTCCCCCTGACATTTTTTTCTATCATACAAAATAAGCGATATATTTAAGGTGGTCAAGTTAGGTGAAATACCCTGTATATAGGCGCAACTCGACCTTATTTTCAACTTATACTAAAATAATCAACGAAATGATCGTTTATGTTCACTTTATTTGCATCAGTTCGCGCCAGGAACCGGCCGTGACGTCGGTCTGGCGGTCGCCTTGAACATCGACAGTAAAAATTACAAAAGCTCGGTAAGACAGTATGTGGGTGCCAGCGTGTTGGTCCACGATCCTCTGGATTATCCGGATATCGGTGCACAATCCGCATCTTTGCAACCGGGCCACGTAATGTCAATGGCGCTCAGTGGAACGAAAATTCAAAGCCCCAAGGAACTTCAGAAGATACCTTTGCGTACGAGAATGTGCCTATTCGACGGAGAGGTACATGCAAATTGATTATTTATCATTTTAAGTTATTCCATAAGTCAATGCAGCTCTGCTGAGAGTTAAGTTTAAAATCGTGGCATTCGTCACGATCATTTATCGTTTGTTTGCTATGCGGATAAGTGTGAATAGGGACCACCAGAAAATGTTGTAAATGTCTAATGAAAAATATAATCTGTGCAAACAAAATTTTTAATGCACATATTTATCATAATTCTTTTTTATTTCGTTATATTATATCTTATAGTTATACCGTGCTAGGTTATTTCAATTAGCACTTGATATTAATCTTTCTTTAATTAAAAAGCTGTACTACACTTTCTTGGAGGCTATTTGTTTAGCGTAGCTAAACGAAGCTAAGAAAGCTTCCGAAAGGCTCCTGGAAATGTTTCAAAGTGTATAGGAAGCTTTGAGAAGGTAAACAAATACCAGTTGTTAGAAATCTGTCTGCTGTATTGTACACGAAATTTCTGACAAGTAATTTGTTAAAACAACTGTTTTCGATGCAAGACTAATAATTGAAACCTTTATTTAAAATTCGCTGTTGTTGATAGCGATATTTTTAAAACAGTGAAACATTCAGGCTCTAGAATGATAAGTATATTCATTTTTAATTACACTTTCAGACCCCAGGAGAACGGAAATACAGTTATCAAACGTGCATTTCGGAATGCTTGCAGCAACAGATTTATGTTTCTTGCGACTGCTTACCCTTTTTTTATCCAAATGAGCGTAAGTAATTTCGTGAATATTACTCATTACACGAGTTGCTCTGAAATATATCCCATGAACTATTACTAATATTCATTCAATTTGTTAACAGATCCGAACGAGCGTACCTGTTATTTGACGGACGTAGACTGCATCTTGGCTCATAGAAGTAAGTAAACAACAAACACTCAACCTCCCATTTCAAATAAAACAAAAGAAAGGAATGGATTTAATTAACCAATCGTACAGAAATGTTACAAAATAATTAATTATATATTCGGTCCCTCAAAAAAATTAGTAGCTTTTTGCAATGAAAACAAAAATTGTAAACGTTAAAACTGAACTTCTGTGTTTTACAATTTTTAATAGCTGTTCAGGAAATATATATTTTTCATCACCTGTAATTGTAAAACAGGAAATCTATCACACGAGAAGGCGTCTCATATGAACGACTGTAACTGCCTTCCACAGTGCATCGATAAGTTTTACGAATTAGTTTCTGAATCGATACCCGGGGCCAACATAGGATACGAATCTGAAATGACGTAAGTAAAAAAAAAAGAGAAATATAATATAGCACATCAAAATCTGCAGAATCTGTAGTCTATGAAGACTACAGAAGCTCATAAGTGTCTAAAAAGATATACGTAAATTATTCAGATTGATTAACACATTACGGCAGCGTTTTTTTCTATTTATCAACTTAAACAATATAAAATTCATTGGAGAATACCAAACTTTGTTTATCCGTGTATGCAATAATTGTAGAGTCGAAACGAATATTATAGTTGACAGATAATTCACGAACAAATTCGAAAGAATTTTTCCGCGATTTCAAAAATGTTTATCAGTGTCGTTTAACATATTACATACTTGGATGCAGATAACATGCGCGTACGTTTTCAGACGGGGCTTGAATATCCAGAATACTTCGTTTCTGTACGTGTATTTTCGCGATGGTACGTACCTCGAATACCGAAAGCAAACTATCTTAGGATGGGACAGCCTTCTCGGTAAGTGAAACTTCTTATAAAGTTATCTACTCGTTCGTGGAACTTTTCCATTGAGGCGTAAATGGCTAATATCAGAGTACGGCTAGGAAAATTAGGTAATAACGGGGGTTTTTTCCTCTACTTTTGAGACTCTGAATACGTTCGCAAAATTTGCCGAAGAGGTTCGTATTAGAAAATGAAGAAAATGTCGCGAAAGAATTTGCAAATTTTTTATAGTACTAATATCAGATATGTTTCAATCTAAACTTTTATTCAGAGTTTAGATTAAATTGTATTCCCTCCTTTATGCACCACGAATCGTAATAGTATTGGCGTTTAAAATAAACATCTATTTTCAAGCATGATAAAATATACACAATGAAATTATTGAAAGCTGGCAAAATAATTGTTCCATCAAGATTACGTGTCAAGCACAATTGTGACTTACGCCAGAATCGTATAATATACGTTTCTTTTTCGAAATTTACATGAAAACACTTTTTTCTCTGTGCCATTTTATGTTCTTGAATTAACGACTAATGCTCCTAATTATAACTAGATATACGAAGGGTATTAGAACGTTAGTAACGGGATATTCTCATTTCGATGCTTCTCATTTTAACTATAATTGAATACTGACTGTGAGCTACTTTCAGCATCTTACGGAGGAATCTTTGGCCTCTGCCTCGGTGGTTCGGTGATAAGCTTAGTAGAGCTTCTTTACTACGTCATGTCAGACTTGTTCAGTGTTCGCAAAAAGGACGAGGAACAACAGAATTATCAGAATCTCCCACCTGCCTCGAAATTATTCGTTTCCGTGCCCGTTAGTCCAGATTTAAAGAAATACGACACGTCGACGGTAAATAAACGTAGGTTCCTTATGCGAAATCAACGAAGTCAGAAAAATTCGAATAATTTTGACCAAAACTCGTATTACGAATGATATATTAGTTGAGTAATTAAACGTTATTAATCAACAAATAATATGCGTAGGTGTAAACTTGAAACCAGGTTTTCTAATTATGCGATATTATGTAGCGAAACCAGTGGTTAGAGATATTATGGTGTTTAAAATTGTGTGCGATTAATGTCGAAACTGTGTACTTTGTATATGAACGTAGCCGAATAGCGTTGTATACGTGAATGATGCATGTGAATGGAACAATCGCGCAATAATCAGTATTTAATAGATTGTTTCTGTTTGGAAAAATTTTCAAGTACTAAAATGAAAATCCAGATGCCCGATATATTTCGTAGAATAATATCTGTACCCCGTTGTCACCTTTTTTACAAACTTACAAAATAAACTACAGTGTTTCACTTGCTCTGATTCTTATGCTTCTTTACCATCACGATCACACAATTGTTGCTAACGACGAGCAGCGTTTTAATGATATTAGAATCGATTTGTCACGTGTAACACGGTCTATGAAACGTGCACACAAAACAACGCGGTCAACTATTAAGTATTGCCAAATAAAGCAATAATTGCAAAGAAAGGATCACTTTGTCGACCCATACCTTATAATATTGTATCCTTTCAAAAGTTTCTAATATATTAATGCGAATATTAATATGTACGTAACGGTTAATAATTATAGCAATATAATTTCTGCACGAAGTATAATAATAATAACTAGACACTCAATGTGTAGAGTGCTGTTAAAAGAACAAAACAGATACCTGCACAACAAACACGGGGAAGAATTGAAGCGTCCACATAGGTACTTTATTACACTGGTATACGTTAACAAACCTAGAAAAGAATCAAGTACAAAGTTATAGATAACCCTCCGCCGTGCATTGAATTTTATTCACATTATTACACACTCTTCCGCGTACTGCACATGGTATGCCAGTACTGAACGTACCACCCCTCTGAACAGCTTTGCCGGGCAAAAGATGCTTCAGATGTGAAAGGAAACGTCTGCTCAGCAAGCAGTACAGCACAAAATTTGCCGAACTCGATATCGCGTTGAGGAGTGTCGCGTACATGCGAAATCTGTCGGAAAAAATGAGGAAAATCATGGTTTTCCAAGGGCCTTATTAAATTGGCCATCAGTAATAATTAATATCCCGCATGCGTTTCATTTATTTCTCAGAGACAGCTCGGGTCTCTAAAAAAGCTTTCACTCCCTCGTGTCGCATTTCAGCGTAGCGAGATTCAATTAGCCAAACAATTTCTATCGCCTTATCGAACATTCTTGTGGGAGTATCGATTTTTATTTTACAGCAAATACGAGATTGTGGTTTAAAGAAATAAAGGTCGATGGGAAGCGTTCGGGCCGCGCCAGCTATACTCTAGATTCTCTTGTACCTCCTTGCTATTGTTATTCAAAGACGATACTCACCTTTCCATGCAATATTCCGGAACCTTCGTCGGGTCTCCTCCATAGAGGAGAGACACGGCGCTGCGTCGCGATGCCAAATGAGTTGGCACCTCGCCGATGAGGAACACGAACACGATGCCAACAAGCATCACGGTCATTCGTGCTTCGTCCTATGGAACAACCAAACTGTCCGGCTAAATGGGTGTACTCGACGATAAGCACGATTTAGAGACGGTGGTAGAGCATCTAATTGAGCCAACAATAATTTATGCAGAGTTTTCTTCTACTAATAGGTTTGACTCAATGAAACTTACTTATTATTAGTCCCGGCAGTGGAGCACCGTGTGTATTGTGAGAAGAGAAGTGTGCAACATTTTTCACGCGCACAATTTAATGCGCGTAACACTAGTTAATGTAAAGAAAGATTTTCGTTCGACAAGAACTCTGTTCGGCCTCGTGTCGAACCGCGAATTTGATTTGATAATGATTTTATTACGCGGGCGAATTTGACCGATTTACTGTACGATTTGATGATATTTATAGACAATCGAATCTCGTGCCGGATACAAATGATTAATTATAAATAGCCGTGTCTAATTTTTAGTAGTTCAGCGTGACGCTTGAAGTTAATGAAATATCGAGAACAGCTGTAGCTTTGAGCCTGCCTAAGACGGGGCAAATATTTATAGAAATCTGTGTTTTATTTGATTATTCTGTTTACTTTGAACTCGTCCCTGGAAATAATTTTATACGTTGCACAATATATTATACGGCGTTACATCTGAATATTATTATTGTACACATCTGGATATTGTTATTATTATATATGAGTATCGCGGTTAGTTCAAACACGGATTATAATTCAACTCGCTATTTATCACTCCCGGTTTCTTTCTTTTAATGAAGACGTAGTATGCTATCATAAATATAAATAAATGGATCTTGTAAAATTTCCAAGCTGCCATCGAAAGAGAACAAATTTTCTCCAGGCGATGACAGTTTCTTTAGTGTACAATATTTATTATAATATGTTTATTTAATACGTTGGAATGGGTGGGTAGTATTTGCTTCCCCAAGTTTGCATCGAAATAAATTAACGATTTAATAGAGTTACTGAAGCTGCAATTGTGTTGACCAATTTGTATAATTAAATTATAATTCACGTACCCTCAGACAATTTCCTTCGCGTACATTCTTGCACTTTAACACCAATTGCCTCTGCCTTAGGGTCTTCTTTACGGACAGACACATTATCACGTTCGCAACCAGTAAAATTATAGTCGGTGCCATACCGAATATCAAGAATTGCAGCCAGTTTTGAAGATCGTACAACCTGCGAAGTGGAATTTGTGACAGTAATTCGGGATAATAGCATGTGACATAAATGTTAGCAATCATCGTAAAAAGTAAAAAAATAAAGTCTTTGTATTGTTACGAGCCGAGGGCTAAGGGGCACGGCTGCGGAGGATCGGTTGTTTAAGAGTTTTGTTAGTTAAACGGTCGAGCCGTTTGATGGGAAATGTGTGGATGTGCCAATGCCTATTTCATCACTGGGTGCCACTGGAAGGTCAAGGTTTTTGTGGATGTGCCAGAGCTTATTTCATCTCTGGGTGCCACTGGAGGGTTAGAATGTGTGGATGTGCCAATGCTTATCTCATCAATGGGTGCCACTGGAAAGGTTGTTGTGGATGTGCCAGAGCTTATTTCATCTCTGGGTGCCACTGGAAGGGTTTATTTGTGGATGTGCCAGTGCCTATTTCATCACTGGGTGCCACTGGATTGTTAGTAATTATTGCCTCGTAACTATCGATATATCTCGAGCGGTTGAGATATATCTGTTCGGAGGATTCTATATACTACTTATGATTGGTATAGGAAACAGAAAGAAATGAATATATCTATGATCAAATAATAAAATGCCTATATTCTATATATCAAGTAAATTACAATATGTAATAATCGTGGACTCAAAGAACCCACGTTTACAGTCTTTAACGTTATAAATATGAAATGCTCGAAAGGGAATGCGACCCGATCTTGCTGTCTTTCGACGAATGCGTACTTTGAATAAATATTGATGATCGAAAGGGAATTTAACCCGATCTCACTAACTTTCGACAAATGCGAACTTTATAAATATCGGTTGATGATCAAAGGGGAATTTAACCCGATCTCACTGAGCTAGAGTATTCAAACAGCCTAAGTCGCAACGTATCACGAAGCCAGTTAATTGGATACTGAGCCCTTAATAAATAGAAGTTGATCGAAAGGGAATGGAACCCGATCTCACTGGCATCAGTATGGCTATCTGGCACCGACATGGTACACAGGTAGTAAGGTCCATACTGAGCCCTGAGAGTAGATTTCATGCCCTTTTTATATCCGAAAAGCGGACTCTTCCAAGGGAGTCCAAAAGATCGCCCTGAAGCGTGCGTCATCGCGCCATCGCGGAAGGGGCAGACTTGACTGCATGCACTCTCGATTTCCATATAAGGGCATAATAGACGAAACGAAGGAAACAGTACTTCCTACGTAACAGTATTAATACAGAAACAAGAAACATATTATTCTTGACAGAAGAAAACAGATGTATAGAAGAATGAAAAAGATGCGACACTGAAATAAAGTTGATTACCACATAATTTAATAACACGAAAATGTGATAATTCGTATCCTGCAGAAACATTATTTGTAACTAACACTGTTATTTACTTGCTTTGCCAAGTTATAATTAACGTAAACATTCTTAGCATAAACTAGAACATGATTGCAGTGGGATCAAAGGCAGCTGCATATGATGGAATTGAAAAGTTTCAGTTTATAGGAAGTTAAAATGAAATTCGGATATTAACAAAGGAACAACATTTTTCTTTATAACTATTTGATGTAGAGGTATTCATTGAACAATGTACAAACATTATTATAATTATCGTAACGTAGAGTCGGTGAAATAGTAAAGAACGGTTACTTTACATTATAGAATATTTAAAATAAAATCTATATTTCATTCTTGAAGCACGTTCGTCCCTTTTTTCTGTGCACTAATTAAATTTTTAATCTTAAACCAACTTAAGTACGCATTAGAAAAAGAAGGATAAATTTATAAGATTATCTTCCGCGCTTTCTTAAGTCAATTAAAAAATGAAAAGCTAAAAAACGAATAAGAAGTTAATTAAAAAATTAAATCTGCAAAGAAAGTTCTACTTGTTTAACTCCTCCCGGATTTTCGTTACAACGCAGATCAAACATTACACATATCGATCTATCGAAGCTATAATTATACTTGCACCTCTTTTCGAATTTACTTTAAGTGAACTAGTTTCGCTGAAATACTTTGCAAAGCATCCAATTTTCTCGTGAATATTAATAGTAGGTTGAAAAATAAGACTGTCATCTAAATGGGACAGTATTTATTTACTTTTTTATATAATTACTCAACACTTACACGCAAGAATAAATCTATGCACTTTTTATCTGCAGAAGAATATTGAGATTTCTAAATATAACTGTCCTCTACTCGAAATATATATCAAAATTATAAGTAGCATAAGAAAAAGACATTTTACTGTTCGTAAAAATACATATCTATGCCCCTGAAAACTTAAAAAGTATAAGCTTGAAGGAAATATCTTTCTAATTATAATAGAAGCCCTTCTCACCCAATGTCACATGATTTATTCCTGTCAAAAACACCGTATGTATTTTAGGTTGAAATGATAAGAGAACTACCCTATACATAATACGAACTACGATTTCAGATCCAAAAACAATGTTAGGTAGTATACAACAAGTATTAACTTTTCAACAAATAATGAATTTCCGTTCAACCCAACCAGTTCAACAACAATATGAAATGATTTACGTACGTGCATTTGACATCCAAAGATTCTGTCTCCGTTTATTATAGTTATTTAATATTATTATACGTACCACGAATGGAAAAAGGTTGTGGTGACCAGATCCCCTTGCTCGTTGTAAGTGTAGATCAGACAGTACGGTACGTTGATCAAAGTGACGAAACAGCCGAAGAAAGTCATCAACTTTCTTGCTAGCCGTCGGTTACAGAACTTCGGTGGTTTGCATCTCGGTAGACTGGCGATGAAAACGTTGGATTTTCTTAAACTTTCTTAGCAACCACTTTTACGTGGTTTAGGTATCAATATGGGAGGTTACAAGTGTAGAGCGTACAGGAGAATCAAGTTTGCAAGTTGTTGAACATTTGTAAAAGCGTGGAGAAAGAATTGACAGCTGCGAAATTTTACGCCGTATCTATACATATAACGAAGCAGAAAAGTTTCCGACCACGTCAGGTGGTCAGCACATTTTATGTGCAAATGCTAGGAAAAAACAAGATGATATGATAGTTATTTTTAAGAAAATATTATGCAGGCTATTTTAATATGATACTGAAACGTTAATTTTCGAACATTCAACCCAGAATAAATGAACAATTAATGAATAAAGGCTTCTCAACTGTGCCAGGTAGCTGGATATTTTTCCTATCAATTGTAACTTATGAAATTATTCAGTCAAATTGTCAATTCAAGAAATTAGTATTTCGGATTAATCAACTTAACTCTATTACTTTTCTCTAATTTTGTTACCTGTGAACTATCGCCAGCCTGTCGCCAGCGACACACATGGTCGCGCAAACCGTGAGATTCGACGAAACGGAAACGACAGGTAAATAAACGAACGCGTCGAATTCCAGCCATCCATTGTTGCACCAGAAAACACCTCTCGATAAACCGGAAAACAACAGCATAGAACAGGTGACAATATCAGCGGCTGCGAGGACTGTAAAATAAATGGAATTGAAAAGTTCAATTAACGCACCCACCTCTATATTTGTTTGACAAGTAATCGGCACTGTTCTAAATTGTGCGAAAAATCGATTTCTAGGTAGAATGGTTGATTTTGTTAACATTTATTGGATATATTTCAAGTAATTATTTTTATGAATGTTTTAACTACCTAGGATTCATTTTCTGGACGTTTGTTTTACTTATAATAGATAAATCGTGTATTTCGCTTTTTAATATTTGGTATTGGATATTTAGCGTGAATCTTAGTCTTCGTTTAAGCAGGGACAAGGTGGAATTCAATTGTCGGAAAGTGTGTCTTGAACCTATTCGAATTGAGCCTTCACAAATTTTTTCTTGAACAATAATTTTACATAAGTGTCTTTGCCATTGTGTCTCGATGTTATAATAAAAGTAGCAGCATTTAAACTGTAAATATATAATTAGCAATGACAAAAGTATTACTTTTAATTAATCAGTAAAATATTTGTTGAAGAATGTTATAATCCGTCATAATACTTTTTAACATCTGTGCAACATTATGAAATTACTTCACCTGCATTCTCACACGTAAGCATGCCGCACACGCTACGTACACCCTCCCATTTCTTTCTTTGCTGCGTTCGGACAATGGAAAAATTTCAACACCGAAACAATTAAACAATAAGTTTAAAGTTTCCGTAAAGTTTCGACGCGAAAGAACAAGCAAGATCGCCCGAACCTTTCCAATAAAATGGAAGCTTCGAGTTATCGCCGTGCACGCGATGCCGGTGACTTTTAAGAGGGAAAGAACGAAATTGGAAGGAGGAAGGAAAGAAATTCGAATAGTTCCAACCGGAATCGAAGCAATACGAATTTCACGGTAGATCGTTGCTAAGCTTTTAAGCGGCTTGGAACTCGGTCTGACCTGTCAGATACGTGAACACAGACGTCTTGAAATTTCCCTCGCATAGAACGCAGAGAATTAAAGCGTTTCCAACGATACCAAAGAAAGAGGCTATGGGGATAGCCACGCTGTACACAAGTATGCTGTGAAATGTTGGCTCCACTATCCATAGACTGACGTCCTGAAACTTCCCCTGGTTGTTCTGCAGCGATCTGTAACGAATTCGGTTCTTAAAATTTATTGCCACTCTGTATCGAGTATTACGCGATCGTATGCTTGGAATAGCATCGTGAGATTTATTGTACTAGATGGTATCTTAAGGCCCCCCTACACGATGATGCATGTTGCGATGCATGCGTCGACTCCTAGGTTTCATGAAACCTGCGAGAGTCTCAGCGCTGCATCAAGCACCCTCCACACGACCGATTCCTCTTATCAGTTTGTCGTGTGATGCCAACGCTGAAATACGTGCGTGGAAATGTCGGATTCTGTTCCACTTCTAGTCTTATTGGCTATCGCAGGAGGTATATAATTGTAAAAAAAGATGAATTGAAGGTTAGAAGAAATTGACAAAAAGATTGTTAGCCGAGAGACAGAGATTTTCTAATTCTTCATTATTAAAAGAGCTGAAAACAAATAAGCCTAGTGATTATAGAAACTATTTGCGTATGGATGATTCTGCTTTTAATTATCTATTGGAAAAAATTCGGCCAAGGAATGAAAAACAAAATACAACGATGCGAGATGCAATTAGTGCAGAAGAAAGACTTTCTGCAACACTAAGATTTTTAGCCACAGGAAAGAGTTTTGAGGATTTAAAATTTTCCACTGCAATTTCACCTCAATTATTGAAATTTAATGTTTAAATTATATTTGGATATTATCGTGTTTATAATCGGATCTATACGTGTTTATAAAATGTTCCCAAAATTCTTTGTCGTTCGGCATTTTGATGACACTTCAACCTTTTCAAACACTTGAGACACTTAAGAGTCAGGACTCGGGCCTTGCACACCAACAGTACCAAGACTCTGATTCTTGCTCTGATGCAAGTTTTGAATGCCGAACTATACGTACATATGTATATTGCCGTGAATCACTGTAGATCTTTTTCGCTTGAATTCTATACTTATTCTGATTTCCCTACGTTGCACAAGGAAAAAAGTAAACTACGGGAGAATTTAACACATCTGGAAAACAAAACTTTGTGAGTTACCTCTTTCGGCCATAAAATACCATTCTTCAAAAAATCAAACTTAATAATAATAATAATAATAATAATAATAACAACTAATAGCATTTTTCCTGTCGTTTATATTCCTCGCCGCGTAGCGTATGAAGTTACAAGAAATTAGCTAGAAATTCAAATTGAAATAAATTAAAATCTATAAAAATCAATAAAAATATATTTGCTACATAGCAATAATTGTATTGAATTCTAGGATTTCAAATGAGCATCTCCTATTTCGCCCAATATTCTCAATAATTCATTTATAAATGCAATTGAAAAATAAATTTTATTGATTATATTGTACCGACAAGATTGCATAATATACAAAAATGAGGGTTAAATATATGATTTTCGACTTAAAATATTTTTTTGCGCCTTTGAGAGGCAAACTGATTTGCCGTGAACCACTGGTCTGCATTGGATCTAATACGGAGTCGTGATTCTAGCGTCGATGCAAGTTGCATCGATGATGATTCCTCGATGCCGGCCTTCACACATTGCAACATGCATCATGAAACCTAGGAGTCATGCAACATGCATCATCGTGTAGGGGGGCCTTTAAGGTGTACTTGAGCGTGATTTAATTTTGGTTCGAGGTTCCACCGGTCTTGGAGTGGAAAATAATTTATGAATGGTTAATTAAGAAAAATTGTTAAGCACTTCAGCTGATTTTGGTTTATTTACATTTTTTCTTACAATTAGCTGGTTAAACAGTCAGTATTACGATAGCTTAATTTAAGCGTTTGATGTATTTAGTTTATTAGATAATTTGATTATAAGTTGGTTAATATTTGCACTTTGGAGAATAAGATCATTTGGGAAGCCTAATTGAAATGAAAACTATTGAGACAACTAGATTGGTTTTCAAGCGATAAGAAAAAATAAATGCCTCCAATATATTACTAATTACTAATTAAATTGGAACTGATTGAAGATCGTCCGCCTGGAAACGTTACCATAAAAATAACCAGAAATTGCCACAGAATATTTGCATTGCTATTAAAAGCATGCACAACAAAGGCAAAATAATGTTTTCATCACGACCAACGTCATAATTACAATTAACTTTAAACATTTACATAACACAGTACTTGAATATCGTTTACTCTAAAATATTTGCAAATATCCGTGCACCTGTGTACATGAGCAGCTCGTAAAATAATTTTAACGAGAGTATTAAACTATTATTGTCCCATTATTCCCCTCCACGCATCTGCAAAACTCTCACTATTGATTCAGGCAATAAATGCATAATTGAAAATACAAAATTAACTCGCGCGTGCACCACTTGATTAATATTCAATGCAACATTGATCCCGTTAACCCGTTGAAAACTGCATTTAAAGCAACGTTCATGACGCACGAAATTATTTTTGTGATTTCACGGTACAATTGGCGATAGAATATACAATACACTTGCCTTTTACAAATCACCGCCATTTGCCCACTAAAATTCGCAGAAGGTTCCACCATTATTTCTATATTTTCAATAGGCAAACACTGCGTTCAATTCTCGAGGTATTCCCTGGGACACCTAGGAAACGGTTGTTTACAAAATCTTGACCGACTTTATTAACGAAGCAATGAACTATCTGAAAAAAGGTTGAATTAGAATCGAATACAGTATAACTATAGAATATTTTATTCAAAATACAGTTTTTTATCTTCTTTGATATATTATAAAAAGAAAATTTCAATATTCTATATGATTCAATAACAACAAAATATTCTCCGACACTCGCCAAAATAATCGTTTATATGAAAATCATTTTATATATTCACAATTTTCTGTATTTTCGTTTGTTACAAAATAAATGAAAGTGGGGAAAGCTAAAAGCAATATTGAATCGTGTCACGATATCAGAAAGCATTTTCAATCAGGTTTGTCGACCTGATATCTTGTGCAAAGATTAATCTTGCGTAGGTGGAATGAAACTTGCAGTGTCTCTTAATTAAACGTACAATGGGCAGCTATTCAACTTCTTTTTTTTAATATTTTTCCTCTCTAATCTACGTCCGCAAAAAACATTTGACGTTCGCGAAGAATATTTTCCATTACTTAGATTTTTCTAAGATAAACTCAACCTTGACTCTACATTTCCTAGGATACGAAAATGAAAAAATATGTTCTGTGAAAAATTCCGCAGAATTTACTAAAGAGATTGTTCTAGAAACGAACTTGCATTGCAGGTTGTTTAAAATAGTGCATCAGAAGCAGACAAGATGCTCCCTGAAGACCTGTCGACTCTTATTTGTGCGTTCTTTAAAGTTAACGAGATAATTATGCAACTATGTTTCTTACGTGGTACAGAAATTGTATACTCAAAGTTATTTTCTAAGGGTATAGCGATATTTTTCCAATGAAGTTTTGGTAATATTGGGTAGGTGTTAGACGAAAGAAAAATCATTTAGAAGGCTAAAGGTAGGATTAACAGCTTTGGAAATAATTCAGTTAGAAAGAAATATACTGTGGTTACTTACTGGTTCTACTGTACAAATTTTTTAAATAAAATCATTTCAATCCGCCCTTTATCATTCACTGGTATTAACTCAGGACTTACCCTTATATATAAACATTTGCTCGAAGAATCATCCACAAGTTGTCGTCAAGCAGATATATCGATCGAAGTGTATTTTTTTATCCCGTGAAATCATACAAATTATCGCCGCTCGGCGAACAGTCTTAACGATCCCATTATTTGCCCTGATTGTACATTTTTCTGGCAGTCAGTTAACTGTGTTAAATCTACGCGAACGTATTATCTGAGAAAAATGTTTGCGAAATCTAGTTTTCCGTGAATGGGAAAATTTAATCCCCCGGTGAAGTGCTTGTCAAGTTCCACGAGTGTGTCACTTTCTCTTTCTTTCTATTTTTCTACCTTGGTGTATTTATATTTTAATTCTCGAGTGGTTCGCGCGATTCACTTTATAGGATCTCACAGGCTTTCTATTCGACGAAATATTGTACGACAGTTTGTTCGTGAAGCAAAAGATTCGCATTCGATTATTTTAACGAGTTCGACTGAACGAATTGTACTGTTAGATATACTGAAACGAAGGTTTCAATATTTCCGATTGGAAGCTGATAAATTTCTGATAATAGGTAGGCAAATATTCTGTGAATTGAATCGATATTCGTTAAATGTCGTTCCTACGTCATCGACTTGGACAGCCATTAGATTAGATAGATCTATTATTAGGCTGCGTATATTTCAGTAGTTATGATGCGTAGAAAAGTGCAAACTATGTATATAAAAAATATTATATGCAGGGTATATGTAAAAAGTATCACCAATATGTATTTTATTACTTTCATTTATCGTGACATAAGTTACATACATGTAAAAATGTGCTTGGCGATAATGTATCGTTGAAAATAATTAATAATTAAATACACAACAAGTATGCGAAATATATATTTATCATATGAATGAATGTTTCGAGGAAACATTTTATCCCAGTTCAAAGCGACAGACCTTTATCATAAAATACGACAGCAAATGTATAATAAAAAACGCAGAATTATCCAGCACGAACTAAGCTATTCGTAGTTGTGCATTTCGTACTTGTCATACAAACGAAGTGAAGTCGACAATTGGAAGAAAATGAAAATTTCCAACAAAAAATAACAAATTAATGAAAAATTTCCCACAATAAAGTTAATCGAGCATTCCGAATGTCATCCATGCAGCGTTTGGGAACTGACGCAATCGCTCGCCGCCGTAACGATCAAGCACGAAAATTCTTCCCGATCGATCGTTTGAATTTCATTAACCCCCCGTAATTTATAAGCCGCGGGGTGAGTCTCAATCATTATCAAAACGTTAACGAACGAGCTTTGATGTATCCATGGTGACAACCGCGATAACAGCTATCGATCCCCCACGGTTCTTAAGGCCGCCTTCCGTCATTCCAGTAACGATAAATTAATGGCAAGAAAATTTCGTGACACACGTTCCCTCGCAATATACCCCAAACTGATACCACGCCGGTTGCCAACTGGAGCGGGATAACTTTATTTCCGGAAATTTCGCAGCGGTCAATGACCAACTAATTCGACCCTTCAGCTGAACCGCAATTGGGTGCTCGATTCCTGGGGCTTTTTTTCCACCCCTGTTTCGTCGTGCTATGTATCCGCTCGTTTCCAGCTTGCTTCTCCTTCGTTCAATGGACGGCTGGATTGTGGGAACCGTCTGTATGCTCCGGGACACGTGTTGGACGGTTTCGTGAATTTTCTAGGTGGCAGTGGTACGCAGAAAAATTTGTGGCACTGTACGCTGAATTGATATCGGTGAAAGAGAAGGAGAGTGTGCTTAGGTATTGTCATTGAGAATATTTTTTCGTGGATCTCAGTATTGTTGGCTTAGACCGGTGGTCATTAATAGTGAACGTCATTCGCAGGTGGAAGTCGATATTTCTTTCGTATGTTAAAGGAGTTTTTGACAATTTTGTAATCGAAGTGTTCTAATCGTTTTTCGATATTAATATTTTGTTCGTGGGTTGCGAATACCTGTCTTCTTTTCATTCTTCTTTTTATTGAAGTCTACTACCTTCCTCTTTCTGGAGATATTCATATGCCTCCACAAATCGTTTTCTCAGATAAGTCTACAAACATTCCAGGAAAATTATTATTAAAAAGAGAAGGGTAATGTCACGATCGAATTGCTGCACGATAATTATTATTTTCTTACCTTGCAATAAAATAGAACAAAATTAATGCCGGCCAATTATTCGCATATAAATTATCTTAAATAGAACAGCGGAATATTAAAAACAATATTTAATTCAGAATCACGATGTGTCTCGGCGGAAAGTGAGCCATCGCGTGCGAATTTTTTAAAAATTATTTTCGTGTCTCCCACGAACGTTTTAATTGAATTCCCCGTTTTACCGAGCGACACGCTTGCGAAGCATACGCCGCCTGTTTAATCAGGCGGCTATTTAATTAAAATTTTAATTACCATTTAATTTTCCGGCCACCTATACTCGTTTACTTTTATTTACGGACTTATCGCCAGAATCGTGTTTCACGATCGGTTTCCCCGCTCTCCTTCGTCATTCCGTTATTTGCTGGGGGGGGTTTTCTACCATTTTCGTAAAAACTCGCGTGCCATTAGTCAAAACCAACATGCACGACAGCCGTGCATGTTTCGCTTTGCTTCCTCCGGCTCTTTGATGGATGAAATTGTTAGTGTTTTCGCGAAATTATTTGTAGAGTGGTTTCTATTTTTGGCCTTTGAAAAATTAACATCCGTTCCTTCCTCTGACGAGTTTTGTCTCTGTTTTTTTCAATTCTCCCCAATTTTCCTCATTCTCGTTTCGTTGCAATCCTGTTTCAGCAAAAGCACATTACTCACGTTGTTCAAGTGCAACGACGGAATGTTAAAAGATTCGACTGTCGTGAAATTCCGGGAAAAAATATTTGCTGTACGACCGATTACAGTTATTAATAGTTATTATATGTGTAAAAAGTGAATTTAATTTTGTGCATAGGGAAATTGTATTTCTACTTTAAAAATTATCCGCGTCCAATAAATAAAATTCTTGAATACAGCGCTATTACGTATTCCAGGAAAATAATTACTTTCTCATGGAAATAATTTTCATTTGTACATACACAACGTTAATTATAAACAATATGAATAATATGATTTAAACATTTACAAAAGAGGAACACCTTCGTCTAGAATATTAAAGCAATTGCACATGCGATTTCCATAAAACTGTGAGCCTTTTATCGAAAGTTTTAAATATAAAAGAATTACATGTGGCGATTATTATGATTATTAAAGACTTATTATTAAGAACAATAATTCACAATTCATATCCATAGCTGTAACGTGCACCATAATTAATTGTTTAAGCTGAACGACTGTCCGCACTGTTCGCGAACTTCTACTTAAAATAAACGAGCTTCACCCGTAATTACTTAAACTGCGTTAAAACTCTGTTAACTAGTACAGAGGTATACTTTTTAATATGAGGTCCCAACTGAATTTCTTCGCGCTGGATAAACGTCCAGTTTCTAAAATAATGACAAGAAAATGTTGGCAAAGTGAGTAATTACGGTGAATCGCGAAAGTCTGCGCACAGCTTCGTAGTTTAAAATATTATTATTTCAACAATATAATATAGTCACACAATAAACAGCTATAATAAATAAATCAAAGCTTACTTTACATTTTACACAAAGTATGGAACAATTCACTTGTTAAAATATTTTCAAAATATCCAAAATTTAAAAGAATTCAAATATGTACACTGAAAATACGCAGCCGGGAATAATATGTTTAAATATATTATATACCGTATTACACATATTATTATTAATAGTCACAGTTGAGCAAATTTTAACTAAAAAAAAAAAGAAGAATCGTTCGTCCTGGCGTTATACCTTGCCATGCTCGCCGGGAGAGGTGTCGCTGACACGCGGTTTCTCTTTCGACATCTTAAGTGACGTCTAAAGATAGGAGCATTGTCTTGGAAGCGAGCATCTCTCGTCGAACTCTCGAAAGGGCCACTGATCTGTGAATAGGTCTTTGCCGTTTCTGCCTTACTCCTCTTATAATCCTCCTCGTGCCCCGTCGTCAACCCTTTTTCATCGAGCGTCACTCGATGCTGTTGACACAAAGATGCGGTTGCCAGCTGGCGGTAAGCTGGATTTATGAACGAAGGCAGAAATTTGTCAATAACGTCTCGCAAAGACATGCAACCAGATCGTGATGGTGCATGTAGCGTACGTTGAGGGTGAAATAACTAATAACTAGCTCGTTACGTTAAATATTCAGCGATGGGATAATTAATTATATGTTCCAATGACATCCACAGCACCTTAATTATTTAATAATTAATATTATATATATAATGTCCACTGTGTGATATTGAAAAATTAATGCCCACAGTTTCGGAACTGATAAATATACTTGCAGGTGTTATTATTGTCATCGTGATGTATCATTAATCAAACGGTTATAACAAATAATCTATAATAAAGATATACTAAATTATTCGTAAACGAACTCTTCCATCGAATTACATATCAAGTCATGCAAACATGTAGTACGTGAAATTTGTAATATAATTATTCTGCTTGAAACAGCTCTGATAAAATTATTCTGAAGCTGTATAGGAAATTCGTTGGGAGGCAGTCACGTAAACTCATCTCCATAAATTTAACATATCAAGCACGCTGAAAGACGGGCCATGATTTCAGGTAATCTCGTCAAATATTTCCAGATGTTTATCTAAAATATGTAAACCGAAAGTTCTCGCTTCCCTTTGATAACCCCACAGTGAGTGGTTCTCCGATAAAAAAAAAATGGCAAGTTACAAATAGGTAGGTACTTTTCGTAAAATATAAAAATTCCGTTGCAGAATTTTCCGAGACACGATAACTTATAACTTTAACTTATAAAATTAATGATTACAGGAACAGTTTAACAGTGTCAATTGAAACGTTCATCGAATGTTCGATTGAAACACGAATGAATAAACAAATGTATTTTAATGTTCAGAATAAATTCTGCGCCACTAAAACCGTAACACTGTAAATTATTCATGTTTATCCAGTTACATTTTTCATTTCCTTAATAAATATCTTCTTCTATGAAGGGACACACTGCATTATTATAAATATTAGTAATACTTCAAATTGTTTAATAGAAATAATATTATATACAATATCGTATAATTGTCATTAAAATATAGTTAAATTAATAATTATACATTACAACGCGTCTATGCTTCAAACAGAATCGTAATTACCATTACGACATTGAAATCAAAAACTTTTCGCCCGTAGTTTGCCAGAATTTACTTTCATAATATTTCTACCCCCCAGGCCCACCCTCGCAATTCTCTTATATTTCTTCTTAAGGCGTACAATCTTAACAAGTATGAAACAGAATAAAAACTGTACGATTCTCTCGATTCATTCGATATTTCCACTTCGAAGACACGAGATTTTATTGTCGGAAATCAGCTCTTCAAGAATCGTCTCCGATTTTATGACAACTTCTGTCCAACTACTACTCTTTCGATCGGTCTTCAATTCCTCACGACGATTCAGCTTTACTCTCACGGCTCGACGGAAAATGCCAGACAGAAGGTTTTTCCTTATCGAATTCTGATTAAACGGGAGCAATATCCGTGAGTGGGTATATTGCTCGTGTCGCGACGAAATTTACTTAACTTTCAGGAACGTTTTCATCAGCCCGCGTGTGTAAAGGATCGATAGCTCCTTCTTATCCTTCTCGATTTCACCTATCAATCTTTAAGCAGACGGACCTGTGTCTTTCTCCGTGGAACGTTTACCTTCCTTGCCCAGTCTCCCCTTTACTACAGATTCTACCCGTCGTTCACGAATTCTATTTCCTTGCACCGACCCATCGTCGTCAATCTGAACCGTTTCGACTGCGAATAGCTTGACAATACGTAAGATTAGAACGATTTCTTTTCCAAGGGATTTTAAATGGACTGCTACGAATTCCAGCCCATTTATCGTTGAGAAGACGAAATAAACGAGACAACGATTTAGGGGTGAGCAATAATTTATATCGTGAATGGTGTATTGTACGTGTAGGATAATTTTTCTTTTTCACTTAAAAATTAGTAGCACAAAGTGGATATTAGAATAATTTAATTTAAGCTATTCAGACTTGCTTTAAATATTTTTACATCAAATTAATACACGTTTTCACAAATTTTTGCACGTTTCAGAGGAAATAAGTATATCGATATTAATATATTTGTTGTATTTGCTCTCATTCATTTATAGTATGATCCAGAGTGGATACTGATTAGAATATTTTTATCAATATTTTCGAACGTTTTCATTCACAATATTTGTCAACGATAATCACAACTATTTTAGATTGATTATTTATGCAAAATTGTTTATTATTTATTAAAAAATATTTATGTCAATGAAAGCTAGTCGAGAAAGTTATCAACTGCTCGTAAATTATAATTGTGCATATACAAGGCATGTAAGGATGAAAATTATGTCAAACATCTATCAATCTATGCCACTTCAACCAATCTCTATTAGCTGGCGGTTTGTCTACTATTTAAGGCAGTCTCTCCACTGCTGAATCAATCTTCGTCGATGTGTCAGCAAATTCATGCCGACATGAATGAATTTTCTGGCCCACACCATTCCCTCTAAACCTTTATTTTGTACACATACAATGGTTCTAAAATTTCCTTTTTTATACTGTGTGGTTTCAAGTATTTCGAAATATTCTTAGTTCATTTAAATAGAATTCAAAGCTTTGCCCTTCATCCCTGTTCCATTCTTATTATACACCTTTACGCGCCCTGAAATTGTCGTACATATAGAATGTCGACCCAGGGGAAACTGTTATTGGTATAACAACTTTCGTGACAATCATTCTATCACGGTCATTGCCCACATTACGACAAACAATTAATCCCACAATGGAAATTACTTACACAGTAAAAAGTAATCCAATTTCGCACAGAATAGCTGAAAGTATTTAGAAGGAAATGAATTAAATTTTCTTCGTAGAAGTACGCCGAAAATTAAATTGCGCAGACACAGCTAGTATAATTAATTGAGAGTATTACCGTAATGCAATGATACACTTGTATGTGCGAACCGTATATACGTATTGTAAAATATTAGCGCCAAGTACAATACAATGTGTGGGTAAGTAATTGTAATTCAATTTGATTTTCGCAGAGGATAATAGAAATACATTCTACATGCTCACTGTGATCATCGTTTAAAGCAGACATGTTTCATGAAAATCTTTTATTAAAGAGCAAATGTGTAATATTGAAAAGATATTGTAAATTTCATTCTACTTTGTGAAATATTACATAGTCTGAAACAAGCATGTGGATTTTCATAATTCTTCCATCGTTATGAAAACAAACATCTTCGTAAATTTATTCCACTATTCGATTTCGTAAATGCCTGACAACAGTTTTACTTTATATTCTCAGTAATCCATATATTTATTTTCTTGAATACAACATTCGAATCATTATACTTTATGTCTCCCGTTCGTGTAGCATATCATAAGTTTATGTTTTCTGTTACGAACTGTTTGTTAACTGTCATAACATAAAGCTTTAAAATAATATAACAGAAAAGTGTACGTTTGTAAATACTGTGAAAACAATTCTGTTATATTTGGATTCTCCAAAATTAATACCTTCAACTATTGAAGCACATAAAATGTCATACATTCAAATTTGCAGCTATCCAAATATTTAAATACTCAAATATTAAAACTTTCCAGTACAAATATATGTGTATAAATTTATCTTTATATTATTCCAGAATAATAACTAATAAATCAACACAAAAAAATTTAACTCAGAAAAACACTTCTGATCGACCTATTGCAATCATTGAAACAAGTTTACGATAAATTCACGTTCCACTGCAAACCCTTTTTTTCGCCGCAACTAATGTCAACTTATATTTTTCCCCCGGTTCTTGTTCGGACAGATGAAAAATAAAAAAGTGCGCAAAAAGTGCGTTGCAGTTTTTTATGGACTGGAGCTTTATTTCCGTCGTTGCTTTCGCTGACACGAGTGCTTTGTTTCTACGTATGTTTGTTACCTTCACGACCAATAAAAAGTCCTTTATTTATACAGAATTCGATTCAATTTCTTGTTCAGAAATGAACGAAACTTATATTTCTTTAATATCAACCGTGGATAAACTCGATTGGAAAAGGCTGTATTTTTCCTCGTTTCATTGTGTTCATTTACGCAGTATGAATCGGTACCTGGGTTTGTTGGACCACGAGCGTCGTGAATCTGGTCGTGGAACCTCTAGAAAGAATGAAAACTATTTGGATATTAATAATAACACAGACAAGTGTAGAGTAGTGTTTTATTCTCTTCGTTTCACTCGTGATTTCCTGAAGCAAATCAGATTTAAACTCTGCACACCTTTTCTCCAAGATCTTAACAAATATCGAAACCAAGTTTCAATCACATATTATTCTTCGCGAGCCAGCCAATTCCAAACATTGTATTTCTCACCTTCGTAAAAATATAAGTATTATCTAATTTACTTGATGACATTAAACGGTACTAAATTATAATAAAAATAAAGAAATTCCCGTCACATTAACAATTTCGTAAGACGATATGTTTGAAGACATTAAGACCAAGACTATAAAATTATCGTTGTAAACTGTCTCATAAACACAAAATGAAGAAGCAGTGAGGGCATACTATCACGCTCAGAAAAAGAATCGAAACGAATGATCCCTTCAGAAATATTTCACATTTATTGTTGAGCGATCAATTCGCCCCGCAGTATCGACTGCAGTAATACTCGAAACGAAACCGAAAAGTGAGAAATACGAAACAGCCCAGCATCTTCATCCAAACGAGACTCATACAATCCTCCCACTCTCTTTTGCATCATTTTTCTCCTAATCCACCCAAGGGAATGCATCCAGGCACCACTCCAAGTCCAACCGCGTACTGAATTTTCAGAAAACGCGGCACACTCGCGACGGCCGCGACAGAATAGGAAAATAGGCACCGTGGGCCAGAAGGGAAAGGTCACTTTCGCCGAGTTGTCGCCGTTTCGAGGGAGAATTCACGGGGTGGATCACGCTTGCGCGTGCCGCGTACAGTTAGCGTGGCAAGAACGACGCGCAACAACTATTCGAGCGTCAGTTTTCAGCAGGTGCTCGCCCTGACGAAATGGTCGTCCCGTTGTGTACCACTCAAGAACATAATAACGCTGCCTTCCGTTTCGCGAAACGAGTGAACGTTGGCGCGAATTCCGTTCGACCGATACGCACATCGTTTCGAGGGAAGACCAACAGTAGCTGGACAAGAAAGTCATCGAAACTCTCGACGAGGTTCGCCCGCGATCCACGTGAATTTCAGTGGTGATCGAAAATTCTTTCGTACGCTCTGACTTCGATTCGGTGATCGATGATCCTGTCCGCGTACCGCGTTGTTTCAAATGTTTCTCGGTTTGACGAACCGAAACTCTTCTCGGCGTGACGAATAAATTGAGACAACGAACGATGAGTTTTACCTGCCGCGAGTAATCGAGATTCGTGAATTCGAAAAGGGAAGATAGTGTAACCCTTCGAAGAAATTTCGACGTGTGCAATATAGTACATTCCATTGGGAATACTTGGCAATACCTGTCGTAGAACTGAGAGCAAGAACGTTTCTTTTTCTATAAATCTTTTTGTTTGCTCCTTCTTTTTTTTTAACTTGTGGAAGAATCGAAGAATTTCCGCTCGAACAGGCATCGGCGGTATTTGGAAACGAATGTTGGGAAAGGTTGACGAGAATATAGTTGCGCTTTTAAAGCGATTGTTTATGGAACTGGGCGGTTTGCTATATGGCAACGTCAACTGTGCCGGGACATCATGAGGCTGTCAGGAAAAACTCCGCCGAGCTTCTTGATCGAATTTCCATGAACAGCTGCCCACCCAGCAGCTTTCCTGACAAGTTCCAAGACTTCTTCACTGCACTCAACGAAGACACGGACGATCTGCCAAGCATGCTCGAAGACAAGTTGATACCGAGGTATGTATGCGGCGTGAATTCTCTTGTTTCTTTTCTTTTTACTAGTGGGAACTTTGATCTAGTTTTTTAAAAATGAATTACTTTCTTCTCCCTTCATTTGTTATCGCATTAAATGGTTGGATTATTAATTGTTACCTTTGTTTTCTCTAATTTCAATCCTTTAAGAGCTAGTTGAAATTTAATATATATTTAATTTGGAAATTTAAATAATTAATAAAATAGTATTTCGATTATTGTCACATCATTGTTGATTGTCGTACGAGCATCGTTGAGGATGTTTAATTCATTTCTTAATTAACGTTTCATTAAGAATCATTCGTTTATTTCTTGCTTATCGTATACATCGAATGACGATCTCGTAGTCCTTGCGATTTTTAGAACGAGGTTGCTGCTTTTCGAAAATAGTTTGCTTGTTTGTCCCGGTTCAATTAACTAAAAGTAAATTGTTGAGGCGTAATTAGTATTCTAGAGTTATTTTCTGGGGAGCTGTGGTTGAAATTATTTGCTTTGCGCAAATACTGCCATCCGTGTACGTGCAGATGTACACGCTATGTCAACGAGATGTATTGGGATCGAATTTGCCAGCAGCGATAGTTACTGTTAACAGATATGCCCGAGGGTGAATTAATATTTGAACGAACAATTATTGACTGCTCGATTTGTGCCACATCATCGGGAATGAATTAATTATTTATTACGTACGACAAAGGAATTACGCTTGCAATATTTTTTTATAGTTGTTTACTTTGAACTAGCATACTTATGACGTTTTCTTACCAGTTGTGGATTTTAAGCAACATTCAATGAAAGAATCTAAGAATACAAGAATTAATTTGTGTTACAAGTTCTGAATGGATTTCAACATTTAGGAGGAATATAAATAGAACGATGCCGGAATGGCATTCACGGTTGATCTGGCTTAAAATAAAATTAAGGCAAGCTTCAGAAATCGAAACATTAAACTATTCGGAAATTCTGACGGTGAATGGGCCAAACATAATTTAAATATATCATACATAAACTTTCAATTGATAATAAATTATAATATAATAAATTATCGGCCAGTACCAATCGAACAAAAGGTAACGAACAATGAAAATTTAGAAAATAAATTCTGCGTTAAATCAATGATTACGTAATTTCTCAGTTGAAACAATTTTGCAGCTTCGTTTGCAACATAAATCTATTCAATAATAAGCAAATATAATCCCTCTTGCAATTACGAATGACAGGATATTTGTTCTAAAAGTGGAATTACGTGTTATTAACATACCCTTAAACAAAAATAAATGATGCAATATAAAAATGTCCTTATTGCAAGTAACCGTGTGATAATTCTAAACGAGCCACCGAGTATAATAATTTCAATGGGTAATTACCACAAGTAGTATAGGAAAAAGTAATAAATAAATCAGCGTCTATCAATTTCTGTGATCCAAATCTATAATATCATTTAAAATACACGATTACCTCGTTTCATTCGAACTACTGTGCTAATAACTATCGCTCAATGAAGTAGTCGTGTTTATTAAACAATCGAATAAATTGCAACGCAATGATGTCCCACCATTATACTTTAGGACATTAAGTCTTTCATCTGCCCAAAAATCGTTCAGATCCACGAAGAAAGCAAATTAGTATTTACTTACTAACCAATCGTGCTTTCACCCGCACTCCCTTATATTTTCGTGTTCCTTTCCTACTCAACCAAACTTCCGGCCACAGCAACGTCCCACCCGCCCGGAGGGTGGACATTCACCCTCAAATATTCCCATTCCTGCTTCTGTGTCCTGTCTTCGTCATTTGTTCTCCGTTCCTTCCTTTTTTTGCACACTCCTCCCACATCGTGTCAATCGTCGTAAACCTTCCTTCCTCAGATCTGGGAGAAGTCGTACCTCATAATCGTTTTTTTATTTTCCTCTACCACATTTTTTCCGCCCTGCTCGTCACACCTACGTGGTCGTAAAATGCCTCTGTCCCAAACAAGCCCCCAAGTGTACGGGCAGTGGAAGAAGGGAAGCCCGACGTCAAGATTTGAACACACGATCTTCCTATTTGCACAGAGTATTTGTAAAAACACGGTTTCAGACTATTATTAATATATACAGGGTTAAGGAGGCCACCGAAATTACACCCTGGAATTAATTAACAAAAATATAGTGATGCATAAAAGAAATGTTCGCCAAATTACTTTACTCCGTTTAATTTTAAGCAGACGTAAAAGTTGATTAAAATTTGATTATATGAAGAAGACATATAGGGACATCATATTTAACAAATTTGGGATAAATAGGTGCGACTGAACAATCTCAGAATATAATACATGGACAATATTTTTCTCTAAATAAAAGATCTCTTTTTTCGGAAGTACAATTGTTTATATTTATTGTAAACACCTGTGGAAGTACCTATCGCACAAAATAACGTTCAGAATTTTCTCAGAAACATGTCACTTGCGGAAACTCGGATTCACGAAAATTACAGGGCATGGGAAACTTGTAATAGAAAGGGTAAGAGAGGGAGACTACGAATGTCACGAGCACAGAACATCGAAATTGCATGCGAAGATATGTTGCTTAGTTCAGAAGTATCCACAAGGAGATGTTCATCGAAGCTACAAATTGTTGAAGCGTCTTTGAGATACATTGCACGAAACGATACGCAGTTGCCTTGCATAGAGTAAAGTTTAACAATTTTAGAGCTTTCTTGGTATTATCTGTGTACTTGTCCTCAGTGAACATTCCATGGAGTATTTTAATAGGAAATACGAATAAGTGGACTATTCAACGTCAATTTCTTATGAAAAGTTTAGAGTAACTTTCTTACGAAATTCTTCCTTAATCTCAAAGTTTAATATCATTTTTATACTATAGTTATAAATCTTTATAATAATTGTATTTTATAATAGTTTTGCTTATTAAATTCTTGGCTGTGCAGAACTGTGGAGATTAAAAGTTATTGATATTCGCATAAAAGATTCGTGTTCTATTGAATATTATAATATTTTAATTATTTAGGAATATAAATGCGTTGCTACTGATTTTGTACAATTACAGTGTATTGAATACCATTCATAAAGGATATTGATTGACAAATAAGTTTAAAACGCAATTAAATCCTCAGGTTCTTACATAAATACGAAATGCCTAAAGTAAGAATCGCATAAATTAAATTGCACAAATCACTATGTACATTGCATTTCGAAACTTTCCACTGTAATATTAATTTTCCCAACGACTCGTTTACGAAAACTTTCATCCAGTAAAAGAACATCCGTACTCACGTCGCGTCGCCGCAAATACTTGTTCGAACAACTAAACTTTTTCCCCAATTTAACCGGAGTTCCCTCGCAATTAAATATCCGAACTTGAATCAAGCTGAGTGGACGAACTTGGAAACATCCTGTCGTGGATACAAATGTCACCAAATTCCCCACCACTCAATGTTCCTGCACAGAAAAGTATTTCTGCGTTTCATCCTATGTAACAATATTATATAATTTATGAGAAAAAAGTGAGACGAACGGGCAACGCGCTACGGCAGAATTTTCTTGTAAGGAATAGATTCTCGAAAGAGCCAGTCTTCTATAAGCTTTAATGAGTCCACCTCCGAAGGGTAACCAATAACTGTGACCTGTTATCCACATTTTATCCCAGTCCGTTCGAGGGTATCGCAAAACGGAAGACTGTCCGCGGTAATTGCACTGCAATTATTCTCGTAGCGCTGCAGTTAATAGTTCGTTCTGTTTTTGTAATTACTGTGGTTCCCACTGTACTTTTAACTTGCATTTCATTAATAATTCCCCTAAATCTAAATTAAAGAATATTGGAAATGATTGTCAATTTTTGTCAATTTTTCCTTTTCTATGGAAACCAGTAATTAAAAATTAAGAGGATAAAGTATTATTTATATTATTTATAGTAATATGTATTCGGATAGCAATAGGTTAAAAATTTATCTGGTAATGTTGTGTTGCGTGAGTTTATACAGCGGTTTTGGAAGGGTTAAAATTTGTCCTGCTACATAGGCGAACTCTCGATCCAAGGCGAATTATAAATCTTGCGGTGTTGCGCATACGTGTGGATAATTAAGTGCAATTAAATTTGTAGAATTCACGGGGGGTTCCCTTTGTTTATCGAGCTCCTCGACCCGGTTCCATTGCACCAGATATCGTGCACACCAGATGTTGGAGGTGGAATTATGAGCAATGTAATTTTGCCAGCTAAAATAGTCACTGTTTCAATGGTTGCTCACGTGTTACAAATGAAATCTCAGTATTCATTATTATTACCGTCAATGATAATATATTATACCTACGGATTAGAGTTTAGTAACATTTTGTTAATTCTACTGGAAGAAACATTTCTCTGAGTTTCTGCTATCTAAAATAAAATTGAGCAAATTTATGGTCTGAATAGTTATTTAGACTTATATTCTATTATATGTACATGTACATTTCTACTCATAAAGTTTCAGTCTGTTTCTTTATGGCATACAAATTTTTATATAACTTTTAACAGCGTATCACTTTCAGAATAAAATATCTCTTCACTTTTCTTCCATGCAGTATTATGAAATCGTAAATGATATTTCTTATGAATATGTAATGGATCTTTTAATGCACTTATAATTCTGGGTAATTTCTTTGTGGAACGAACTGAAAATTTTCCTTTTCCAATTAGTTTTAGGAAACTCAGGCTCTCGTTTATTTTATCTTTGAAATATTTTGTTATATTCTGTTGGTCACATATTTAATAAAACTTTAAATAGAAACTAAATTCTCTTGTAACATAATTATATTTCCGCTACGAGTATGCCTCTGTAGCCAACAAAATTTTAATACAATTAATATCTCATCGATATCTCATAATAATAATTCGTGTTTGCATTATTCGTTTCGGAAGAATTGAAAAATAAATATTACTAAAAATTCACTTGCTGGTACAACTGTGTGCCCGTTGTATGTATATCTAAACGTCTACAGCGAATTAATCATCATTAGCATTATTAGTATGAGTGTCCGCATGATTTTTCTGCTCAGTCCATTTTCCAGAGTAGAGTCGCAATTAAAAGTCTGATTCAACAAATCTTCAACGTTTCGTTAGAGTTTGACTCGCTCCATCGTGTACTTTCAAATCAGACTGATTACTCGTCAGCCATTCCATCATCCATGTAACAGAGTGTATCACGCTCGAAATGTTCATTTAATTAGAGTAGAAACTTCGAAAATTGCATCACGCTTGGATTTTAGCAGCTCTAAAAATAGTTAGAGGTATTGTTACTTGGAAGAATCGTATTCCATTTATCTATAATGCTATCTCACATCCAATCTTCTGAATGGTATTGTACTGTCCACTATTATGCAGTATGATCTCACGGGGAATACGTAATTTTCACAGAAAGTACAATTCGATAATACGATGTCAGGTACGATAAAGATGTGAAGGAAAATCTTCCTTTCAACCAATCTAGTTTAGCATAGATTACTGTATGAAAGATTGAAAACAACAATAATAGTCTGCATAATAATTCAAGTGATCATTTACAGACAAATGTTACTCTTATGAAGACATAAATTTTTACGTTTAAATATTTGTGGAAATGAAATACGAGTACGGTATGTTTTATTTCAATACCACCTGAGTTTATTAATTTTGCGTATACTTGAGAGTAATTAAATGTTGGACCGGCAGGCAATTTAATTAATAATATATGTATATATAATAAGATAAGTGGGTGACGAAAAATAATTAGCGCAAGCTAGTATAAACGTATACATGATAATAATGCCGAATTATTTATCAGTTGAATAAAATGATGACTTCAACAAAACGCATGAGAAATTATTTCAATATTAATATTTATACGAATAAATTCATTTTCATACACCCTTGGAAGTTATTTATTACGTATAGAAATCCATGGAGTCACTCAATTATTTCAATAACTACATAGATACATCTCACTCATAAATTAGTCTTCGTACTGTATAAAATAATTTCGTTCCTGTACACTGTACACCATCGAAATAAATTTATTAAAATAATAACACGCGAAAAATAAATCCAAGAAACGAATAACAACTGTATTTCAACATTTTTATACGTTTCATCGCAAATATTACTCGCACAGTGCCAATACCCCTCTCCCCGGTCGTATATCAAAATGAAATATTATAAATCGCTATTATTAATCCTGCAAAATTAATTCCATCAATATATTCGCCAGCTGTAATAATACGACCGAAATTATTACGAGCATTGTTGTACGTATACACTCGAGTGGAGCATTCGCAAATACATTAAAGTCATGCTCTCCAATCATTTCCACCCCCCTCCCAGAAGCAACCCCAAGCGTTATCGCGAACATTTTGCGCCCGTATGATCGTCCCGCGTGGAATTGCAAACGGTAAATGGGGTAGTTGCAACGATCCAGTCATCGACCCGGCGAGGAACATTAGGATTTTATCGCGAAATCACATTTTCCAGCCTTCTACGTATCCCCCTTACATGTACTTTCTCCACGAAGAATTCGTACAAGTGTGGGACAGCCCGCAACACGTGCAAGTCGGCCTTTTACAAGGAACGAAGCCACCCCGAGGGGAAGACTCTCAGATTCGGTTTTACGCGGGTGTAAGGCGATTTCGTGTCAGCTCGATACGCGACAGATAAATCTTGAGGATGCGAGCGAAACAGAATGATGCTATCGAGCCGCGAGCCCCTAATTTAATTGGCCAACTCGGCCAAGGATTGCGATTGTGATGCTTGAAATGTGTGTCATATTAATTGGATGCTTCGATTTTTCTTTCGGTTCTTTCGAAGGGCCTTTGCACAGGGATGTCCTTTTATTGGGAATGGCATCTTGTTCAATATTGTTGGGGGAGTTAATGGTAATTACTTTAACGAATAATGCGGGGGATATGTATATTTTTGTTGTTGCAAACTGCGACATTAAATTCATATTGCATTTTACAATGCAGAGGTGTCGCGTGCGAATTAGTTTGTTGCAAATATTATTATTAAACGTGAACTCCTGTACGATGAATAATTACCACAGAAACTCTTAAATTTGTCAAACAGATATTAAACAGTACACAGTTAATACCGTAGAACAATAAAATGTATTCTAACTATCCTTAACATAGAAACGCGCATAAACAAAGCCTGTCGCTCCATATTCTTACATTCATACGCCCAGCACACAGTTCACACGCGGTGGAAGAAAAGGGTTAACAACAATAGTACGAGCCTCGATTCAAATCGCGAATGCAGGTAATAAAACGAGTACCGTAAACGCCACCGAGCAAAGGCCAGCGTTAATTTCAATCCCAGGACCCGACCGGGAGCGGTGGCAGGAAAATTCAACCCTTTCATCCAGACCGACAACGAAGAAAAATACCGAGAACCTTCCAATTATGCTTCTCAGTATCTTGAACATCTGGCAAACGGGAGGCACGTTATCTAGATGCAAATTCTGGCCAGTAAGCTCGCCTTGTTTGAAAAAGAAAAAGACGCTTGCAGCCACTTGACCCAGCCCCTGTTAAAATAGCTCGTTCGCGTGAGGAAAATAAGGGGGCCACTTATATACGTTTTCTGCTAAATCATCGCGGTCCTTTCAGAATGCAGGAGGCCTCGAACGCCGATTCGAAGAGCAGGCGATGGAGCAAGAGGGCCTTTCAGAGGCGTAGCAGCGAGGTCGAAGTTCGTCTGCATCGCACCTCGTTGACAGGATCCCAAGGACACTCGAGCGTGGACGGCCCGAAATCACCGACCCCTTCCAGAAGACGTAGCTGCAGCATAGCGGTGGCACGACCGACGCCAGACTTGCACAGGTACGTCATCTTCGTGGACAGAGCGTTCGCGATTTGATTGTTTTCGAGGAGAATTTTGTTTGGGGGTGGTGGGCGAGGAATTGTTTATCCCTTAACAGCATTTAACATTGACGAAATATACTTGTTATTGTAAATGTGGAATTTGGTTTTGGTAATTTTAATTCATTTTTGTGGATCTTCGTATATGTGAGATAGGAGAATGTCAATGAAACCATGTAATAGATATCTGTAGTTCATGGGGTGAACGTTTATTTGGTCGAACGAGGAATTTGGTTTTTCGATCATTTTTATTTACTTCGAGGAAAGAATAATAATTAAGTGTGCAATAAGTTCTTATCATTGAAAGGTTTATTTTGAACGATACGCTTATTTTGACGTGTTTCGTTGTGAAAGGATTCTGCTTGAAATAAAGTGAACATTCAATAGGGGTGATCGTTTTATGGTAAATGCGTTTGGAGTCATTTTATGCATCAGAATTGTGTACTTTGGAAATGTGAACAGCAATGCATCGTAACAAAACCATTTTGAACGAAAATCGAGTCACATAACGAGTAGCAAAATATTTTGTTAAGAATGTACAAAGAAGTGCAAAATTTTTACATCAAGTTAGGTATTGATGTCGTTAATTATTTAGATATTGATCATTCTTGAACAATACATTTTTATTATAATAGAGACTGATGATTTGTAAGAAAATAAAGTATTTATAATTTAAATAACGTTTGATACGCCCAAAGTATTTTTTATATTCAAGTAATAACAGGCATTAATTTAAACAAAAATTCTGTATTTTAATTTTATAGAGACACCAACGAATCGTATTAAAACACGCTTACGTTTCAGGAAATGTTTCAGATAATCTTTTTTTACTTTTTCGAAGGAAAATAGTCGGGCCTTTTTTACGCCACAGTATCATACAGTTAAGTTTTCGCATCTAATCATGATAGTACGTAGCCTTTTTCTTTTCTAATTTCAACGCTTTCGCGATCGTTCATGTAATTACTTCCTCGAATACTTTAAACTTTGGAGAACTTTTAAATTATCCTGAAACTTTTTAAATTACCTGTCCCTTCTCATATTATCCTGTTGGCCTGTTCCAAACAGAAATTTATAAATAAACATTGCAATGGCTCTGTTGGAACGTTATACCCCATTGTCTTATAAAAAGTACTACATATATATAGTACAAAGTAATCTCACTTTTTTCACATTACGTATTAAAGCTCCGATTTTTAGTATGTGAAACATTTGTAGGATTTAGTAGATTTACATATTTCATTGTTATCATAATTTATGGCTATCAAATTTCGTTACATTTATTTCATTATATATTTATCAGACTGTAACGTAACATTATTGCAACTCCATTTCTAAAAAGATTTCAATTTCAACATTCGAAAACGACCTGTCCTTTGCGTAATATAATACAACAGCAATACACTTACAATTAATTCAACACTGCGCCAATAATTCAACAACCTGTAACCCTGCAAAATTACCAAAATTATTACACCCTGCTCCACTCCCGAACTGTGCCAACCCCTTCTATAAAAGCTTCTTCACTCCACTATCATCGCATCATTAAAATCGCTAATTTTGGACCGCTTAAAGTCGATCCCTCTAAATTGACCTTCCTATTATTTATCAATTATGTTACAAGAAGTTTACAACACTTAAACTAACGTCCACTAACAAATTTCCTTTATGAAACACAGATTCCTGCAGGCAGAGGCTGGTCCATGGGGTCATCTGTCGCCATCGCCAAGGAGTCCTACCAGAACACCTGCAATAAGTCCAGGAGCGATGTCCTCTTCCTCTCACCTGAGTCCTGGAACAAGTCCAGGTGGCCCGAGCCCTACCAGCCCTGCTGGTCCAGCTGGATCATCGTCTGCAGCTCGTGGTCCTGGGCCAAAGCAATATCGAGGAAGGACCAGCAGCATGCCAGCGGTTCCACGACACAGGGTATGTTAATTATTTATGGGCATCGCCCCTGTAACCGTTGTTAATTCGCCGGTGTGTGGCCAAGCATGCAGGACTTGATCGTGGGTGGTTTAGGGTAGTGATTTTATTTCCAGATATTTGCAGGGTGAAACTTAATGTTAATAGCATACAGTAGAGTAGACAGAGGTTCAAATAAATGAAATGGAAAGATGGGGAGAAGGAATATTCAGATTATTTTTATTAGTATTAATAGTGATAGTATTTTTGTCAGTATTTTTATTATTTTATATATTTATTATTATAATTAGATCTTAATACGATTGTTTTGTGCTACAGAAACGATTTTTACTTTTACCAGTGAAGATAAACGAAACGATAATGAATTAAAATTCAGATATACAAATTGGGCATTCGATAATAAGAATTATGCAAGTAATTGTTTTAAATAGTGCGCGAAGAACAATACGCAGAATCGTACAGTTTGAAGCGACCGAGAGGAAAGCTCGTCTAATATAAAATAATTATTATCCATTTTCCAATAACGAAATTGCGAAATTAAATTTTAAATAAGACATTGATTGAATAGTATTGTACCTACAATTTGTGATGTAGAGCAAGTAGAATGGGATATATGGAGCAACGTCATTCGTACCTTTGTTCGAAACACGAAATACATAATTCCATATTTGCGAGTTACTTTCGTATTCAACCTAATGACACCTACGACATTTTAGAAGAGGCACAGTAGAAAGAGCACACTATAATGCTAATGAGGATATTGTAGGCAATTCAGAATTTTACATAGTTATATGCATTCAGCATTGTTTTAATATATAAGATAGGCAAATATACAATAGCAGGTCGTTATAGAAAGTTTTAAACTAGAAGGAAAATGACTATTTGAAAAATTGACCTATTCTCCTTCAACTTAAACTTGGAAATGAAATCTACTGTCATTATGAGAACAACTATCATCACCGTGAAAACTTTTACGAATTAAGCGAATGTTTCCAATTTTGTACACTTCTAAATTGTAATAGTAAAGGATTGATTAAATAATCTGTTCTTTTTTTTTTTTTTTTTATTTAAGCTTAAATTGAACTCTTAGAGAAGAGTTATGAAGCTATACATTAGGCTTACATATTATGAATTTACGTTTACGTTACATGTTACATTACGTTTACAAGCTTAATATCTATTTGAAAAACGTTACAGGGGTACAAGATGTTTGATGTTAATTGTCATTTCACACTTGTATTTTGCACTTTTTAAGGAAATTATGAATAACCAGACATGCTTTGATGTCCGGTTTGTAGAGAAGGGTTTTAACATTAAGCGGTGGGAGTAGACCAAGATTTCTCAATCCTTCTATCAGCTCGCATCGTTGAGTATCTAACAAAGGGCATCGCCAAAGTATGTGTTCCAGGTCTTGTGTCTCAAAGCCACAGTTGCATTTGGCATCTTCTACGATGTGTACACGCGCCAGGGATGCATTGAGGTTATAGTGGTTTGATCTACATCGGTTGACCATAACTATAACTTCACGAGGAAGGTTTTTTTTTGAAAACCATGGCTTGACACTGTCCCCAAGATAGAACCGAAAGAATTCTATTCCCTTTGTTTGTCCCTGCTGCTGAATGAATTCCCTGGTGTTTAAGTAGCATTTTCTTTTAAAAGATTCTCGAAAGTCCGTAAAAGGAAAGCGGATTCGGTTTTCACTTTGCTCTGTGGTAGCTAGTTTGGCTAAATGGTCCGCTTCGTCATTGCCCTCAATGCCTGTGTGTGAGGGAATCCAAATAAACTCTATAGAGCTGCCGTTAGAGGTTTTTTGTTTAAATTCAAAGTATTTTTTTTTAATTTCAAGGATGTAAGGGTTTGTTGTTACATCCATCTTTAAATTTTGTAGACAGAGAAGGGCACTGAGTGAATCGGTGAGAATTTTAAAATTGTGATCGGCATTAAGGAGAGCAATATCAAGAGCATAGTTCAAGGCAATACATTCAGCAGTGAAGACAGAAGCTTGAGGTGATATACTTCTTTTAATCGAAATATTCAGGTCTTTGCATATACAGGCGGATCCTACGGAGTCTGAACCCGGTATTTTGCTGCCGTCAGTATAAACCACACATGAGTTGCAGTTAGATAACCAGTTATTTAAAATTGCATTAGGGCGTTTGCTATGTTTAAGAATATTTCCAAGTTCGTTATTGACCAGAACCGTGGCCTTCATGGTATTGTAATCTACACTATAAATATCGTAGTGATTAACAATCCATAAATTCTTTTTAATGACAAGGGAGTCATCTATACATTGTTTTAAAAGGCATTTTCTCTTACGTTTACTCATTATAGTCTTTAAATAGAATTTGGTAATAGTTCTGTTAGCTTGCAGACCAGTGTTCGAAAAGACTCTCGCTAGATAATTGTGTAGAAGTTATTTTCTGTAAACCTCACGTAGTTTTGGGAATAGAGGACAGGTGGTGTAATAAGACTTCAGTTACTCTCATAAAGACACTAACTTTATTATAAGGTAATGTCGACACACGACGTAACTCAACACACGGCACTTTCAACACTCTCAACAATACTCTCAGCTCACGACACTCTTCACTCTGCTCAAACTCTCTCCTAAATCTGCCTCTTGCACGCATCGTTCATTCGTTATATTCTTTCACTCTTAGTTTCTCTTTCATTCTATTCCTCATTTGCGCTCACTCATTCAGGACACACCCCCCAGTCATTCCTCGGTGATGGTCGGTCCCGACCACCCGAGCCCTTGGGCCGCTGTACCCTCCATGCGCACGACCTTCTCAAGTACTCAACATTCACGCAGTATTTCCAATCCTACAATTGTAACATAAAAATTTTGCTCGTTCGCAAATAAGCGGGAGCTTCGATTCCGCTAATAAAATGTTGGTGGGCGTGCTTATTCGATAACCTAGAGCAGATCTAATTGCAGAATATTGTATCTTTTCTAATTTATCTCTCAAGTTTTTGCGAGATGGAAAGTAGATAAAGCATCCGTAGTCAATATGCGATCGAACAAAACTTTTGTACATGATTAAAAGCGTTGTTGGGTCAGACCCCCATCTAATTCCACAGAGGAATTTTACAATATTAAGAGCTTTGACGGATTTTCTTTGAACATGATTTAGATGAGATTGAAAGGTCATTCTGTAGTCAAAGAATACACCTAGGAACCGTATGGAGTCAGAGGATTTAATCACATATTCCTCTATTTTAATTTCGGTTTGATCAGGAATAATATTTTTTCTATTAAAATGAAGTAAAGCTGTTTTCTGCGGGCATAATTCTAATCCTAAGGAGAAGAGGTTGTCAGAGGTTGTTTAATTACAGATATGGACCTTTCAATGAGACGTTTACATTTATTTGGAGGGGAAGTTTTCGAGTAGATTGCCAAATCGTCCGCAAATTGGGAAACAGAGACATTTTTTGGCAAGTTATTAGTGATGTCTGAAACGTATAGTATATACAGGAGTGGACTAAGGACGCCTCCTTGAGGAATACCCTTGTAAACATATCTGGCTGCATTGTTTGTTAAAATCTGTTCTTCGTCATTACAATATTACATATTCAACAACCATTAACATACAATCTAATTTGTAGTTCAATCTAACTCCGACTTGATTTTCAAGAAACTTTCATTTTCTTCTGAATACAAAACTCTTGAGTAACAATAGCTGTGTCTAACAAAACAAATATAAAATGTTACATCGTCGCAGCACAGCACCACTCTTTATTTCACCATCAGTTGCTCTCTTCCCCTATGTCTTATCGTTAAGTTTATTCAGTCCATTAATTCTTTCAAACTAATGGCGACGATAAATAATATAATGCAGTACTTTAATTTGCATACCATTGAATATAATTATCTACATACGGATGTACGTATGTACCCGAGTCGCGTTTCAATACATCAAAATTCAATTCAATTTAATCGAAAAATGCATAGCGCAAATTCACTTCGGAGATCCCGCCACATATATCGCGTTGTCTCTCGGAAATCTGCTAATAATCAAATAACCCCTTCCATTTTACAACGACCCGGAGGAACGCTATAAAGCCGTGAACCAAGCATTCCGCGGTTAATCCTCACAATTCTACGGAACGAATTGGTGCGTTAAGGCCGAAAGATCCCCTTTAAGTTCGCAAATTTTCATCCGAGTTGTTGAAAAGCTCGGCCAAGCTATTTCTTCGCTTACAATGGACCTACGCGTAGCAATAAGATCAATACCGTTCTGGTTTCGTTAATTTCTGGTTCAGTTGTCACCGACGGACCAAAATACCAGCCACGCGAGACGCTTGTTTACCAACTATCGTTGATAGCAACGGACTCGCCTCTAATTCATTACGATTTAATCTGTTGGGTTGTTGCGTTACGCAAGAAAGAAGGACCATTACTGTCAGCCAGAGTGAGAAGTCAATTGATCAGAAAAAAATTGCACGACGGTTTTACTTTTATTTACCCCTCGCGATACACCCTTTTCAGCGCACGGAGCTGGGGGTGGGAACGCTTAGCGAATAGATAGATAGACTGTCTGTGAGTGTCTGGGTATTTCGTGGAGTCTGTAGCTCGAAGGGATAACAGCGTTTTTCAATACGAAAGGGGTGTGGAAGCTCCCGTGTGGCGGTTCAAGTGATCCATTATATTAAACAAAAAAGAGACGTCTAGAGAAAAATACCATAAAAAATCCCAGTCGACAGGGGTCCAAAAGGGTCGTTCGTAGCCATGCCTGTTAGCGAAGGAACGTGATAGGAATATTTGTTCTTCTGATTGAATCTCGGTAAGGGTTTTATCAACCCCCTGATATTGACGGTGTGCCCCCGCCTCTAGTGATTTTATTAGCTACGTCGAAAACCATTTTTATTAGTCCATTAATAACGATATTAATCATATCGATCACTTTACACGGTTCACCCTGTTTAATAGTAAAAACTTTCTCATTTCTGCAAACCCCTCCTGAATCTAGTGGACCATTTACCGAAGCGTGAATTAAAAATGGAAAACAATCGTATCAGAATACTATTTTAATATCAATGTCGGACGTTTGACGTGAGCAAGCACGATAAAAATACGGGACAATACAAGTGCACTCGAGAATCAATGGCAAATCGTTTTCACAATAGAGCACCGGGGACAGTATTGTTAATTTCGCGTCCATTGGTCCTTCATCCCTCGATTTCGATGGCGAAGCCGACTTTATGGCCGCCCCTCATCACGTTGGCGCAGTCGACATTGAAAGACATACTCAACGTGACGTTCTCGTCGATTTTCTGCTGCAGGCTCATGCCCAGTTGTAGATCGGTGTTGAATTTGCAACGGAACATTGACCTTTCGTCGATTTTGCATCTCGCCGCCGCACCAACAGTCCATTCTTGGAAATCCCCATTTTTAGCCAGAATGCCGTTCAACGCCGCGTCCCATTCCGGATTTACTTGAAAATTTACAGAAATATCATTACCAAATCTAGAACAAATCCCATTCATTCGTGGTTACAATTTAGCGTCAACTTTTATACCAAAGATTTAAGCCCGGGTAAGAACTGAGATGGTAATACAGCCGTTGAATGTTTGCAGGATACAATATGAAGAAGATTTTTAGGGTTGAAATAAAAAAGAGGGATGTTTGTGTGAAAAATGGATCGGGTCATATAAATCTGAACACAATGCAAGGGTTAATTATCGCAGTAGAAACGGGAGGTGGATATTTTATTTTATACCCAATAAATTACTACTTTGAGGATTTTCGCTGAAATGATTAAAAAGAAGCTTAAGAGTTCTTTTAAAAAGAATCGCGTATAAAACTGTGTATAAGGTAATGAATTCTATTCATTTCTATGGTATACTTTACCTTAATCCTTTCTTTCCCAAGTATATCAAAAACCCCGTCAAAGTTGGTACTAACATTTATCAATTATTTATCAAAAATATTTATTTCAAATACTACGTAAAATAAATAAAAACATATTTCCATAGCTATCTAACCAAAAAACAAATTTCTTGTCATTAAAAAAAAATCTACAATATTGTAGGGTACAGTAGCCTAATAAAAGACCTCTCCTAATATGAGACCCCTGCTTATTTCCGATACATAACTCTTGAATATATTGTAGCGATGCTATTTTGTTCCGTAAGTAACCGTTCGTTAGTTATTTTATACACCCGTTGGCGTTGAAAGTAACGAAACGTCTTGAGAGATCATATTCTGAAATCCATTACCGAAAGTTTTTCTAAGTGTTCGATTAAGTTACAGATACTTCCAAAATGGTAAGCGTACAATCATTTTCATAAATACTGTTGTATAGTGTATGCAATGAAGTTTAAGGTTTCATAGTTCTTTGCCATTACATAACGAAAGCACAACTTTGAATCTATTTAATAGTCATCATGTTATTATTTCCCAATATGGGACCCTAGGAAGTTCCTATTATTATGAGACCGGTCTCATCTTAAGTACCCAATGTTGTTTTAGGTGGATCCTCATATTGGCGATTAAAGTGGTAATACTAAGCCTAAGAGAAAAGACAATTCCAAAAAACGAACTGTAGAAAGTGATACTTCAACAGATGTTCTGGACTGATATTGTTCTGGATGATGACAGTGACTATGAAGAAAATTATGATGGAGAATACTTGTTTTGGACTGGTTTTTACTCTTCAGATGTACATGGTGAACAATGGATTAGATTTTACATGCCCAACGTGTGAGAAAAGACAGAAAAAATGAAAAAGAAACTGGGTCTCATATTAGAAACTCATTTTTCTAACCTGTGTTTTGTTACCGTTTTCGGTTTTATTGCATCATTTAAGAAACCGAATCATTTTTACTTTTTTTTTCAATAGGTTTCAAAAGAATACATATTGTACAATTAAAACATGTAGCGATTTTTAATAAAAGTGTTCTTAATCGAGAGTTATGATATTTTAAGAAAATGAGTCTCATATTAGGCTACTTTACCCTATTATTCGCACGAACGTCGTAATTACAAATGATTCGCATTGCCGGGTCATGCGGCGTAAAATATATTCCTGTTCCGCTGTTTTAACTGATTGCGAGATCATCACGTGGAATCCACTGTTCACGAATTCAGGGTGCAAGCCGTGCCCTTTTGGTTGAACGTTCTGACGTTTAGCCAGCTTCATCGGCAAACTGAGGATGCAATGATGCCGGTTCACGTCTATTTAAGTTGTCATTTACTCGCGCTACGGATCGTTAATCAGCAAGCACGGGTTTCAATTGATCGATTGAACGTCCCTGATGGAGATACCTATACAGATAGAGCTGCGCTGATGAGATATCGAACCACTCGCCCGGAAAAATCTAATATGCATTCGTTCTTCGTTAATGTCAGCAACGATAAAAGTTATCGTAATCAGGGAGATATAATCTAATACATGAATGCAGAACTTTATTACACGACGGTGAATGGTGCCGCTACTAGAATGATTATATTTAAGATAATAAAATTGCGAAAGGGATGGAAATACATGGATGAATATTCCTTGAATATTCTTTTCCTCAGGAAAACGTTAAAACATCGAGCCCATGTACATTTTTATAACAGACAATTTATACATCGAACTTTTACTGATTAATACCTAAATATTTCTTAACAGCTAATAAATAATCTCCTATAACCTATATATTATAACCTATAACCTATAACCTGCTATATTTATAAATGCCACGAATCTAGTTGTAAACGAACAGAACTTCCCCGATCAACCTAACATAATTCCAACAAAACGCAAAAGAATTTTCTTCCGCCTGTCAACCGTGTGCCGGGGAATGAGAAAAAATAATGTGCATTCGAAACAAAAGCGAATCTATACACGTGTAAGTACATTCCTTTGTGAAAAAAAAAGAAAAACAAAGAACGAAGGAAGACCGTTGTCTGCGAATAGAAACTGCTCGGCATAAAATTAACCACGGGTGTACGCACAAGCTCTTCTATGTCCACCTAATTTTTATCATTTCCTTTTGTTCAACAAACTCGATATTCAGCAGAACCTCGCGGCACAAATCCGCGCCACAACATCCATTTTCACATTCGCACGGCGTCACGAAGATACCCGTGTGACCTAAAACCAAAAACTCGATAAAAATTCACGACGTGGCGAGGGTATTTTCCGCGCCGTCAGATTCGTTCGAACGAATGTTCCTTCGCCAACGGTGCAAGATTAAACACCGTTGCCGCCAAAGCGAATAACAGGAACCAAAAACGAAAAGCAGATATGTATGTGAAAAGAAGTTCGTCCGTTTCGTTGCCACTGTGTAAGCAGTCGCGAAAATTACAACCTCGCCCATAAACTTATTATTCAATAGAATTTCGCCGGTTTATTTCCACCCCTGATGGATCCTTAATTACACACGTGAACCGTGAACGCGGCTGATTGTAAAATATGCATAGAAACAACGAAAACACGGCGTGCTGAACGTTATCGCGGCTATTCTGGCGCGGCGGCACGCTTGTGTAAATAAAGATAAGGCGACTATGTACCAACGCGCCCCTGGGTTCATTTAGCAGCCAACTTTTCGATCGCGATCAGAAATATGAATTTCGTTGCGACAATAACGAGACGTGGGTGCATTAATTATGGGAATCGCGATTCTGCCTACACGCCACTCGTGACGAATCGAATTTACCATTCTTCCGATTCTCGGTTTCGCGTGAGGGAAAAATTCTTGGAATATTGTGTTCCATTCTCTTCCCTGTTATTTCCGTATTGAATGGCATACGGTTCTATCAAAAGGTGAATGCGAATTACGTCATTACGCGGGTTCCGTTTTGTATTTGTGCAGCACGCGACGGGGAATCGCCTCGGTAAACTACGCTCCGTTTCGAATTCGACGAATTCAAAGGTTTTTCCGAGAAAAGGAGGAAATTGTTCTCTGTTACAGACGAATTTTATTCGAAATCGAAGACCCGCATTACTTGTACGAGAGGATGTGAAAAATTCCTGCAGATAAAATAATCTTTCTCATTCTAATTCTTCTCCACTTATTTTATTTAGATCTAAATTCGCAAACTAGTTAATTCCGGGGTAAAGAAAATGTATCAAGTATCTAACTGATGCTACAATTTGTTCACAAAATTCATTTAAGTAATAATCTTCGAAAGTACTAATAATTTTCCCCAATTACTTTAACGTTAAGGAACCACTCATTTGTGTTACTCGTTTATCTGAGTCGAAATTGTTTTTATGAATAAAACTATTATTTCCTTGTTCACCGTCATATTTTCTGCATCACCATAATATAATCTGTAATATTATTTTTCCATCGTATTGATGCGGAGTAACAAAATAAACGAAAGAAATCGTGGTCACCTACCTTTATCGTTGTTTCCGGAAGACGCTGGTAAACAAACAATGTTAATATTATTGTTTCATCTTAGCCTGCGGGAGCAAGGTATAAATTTCACTGTTTATCGATTAAAACTCGATAATCCTTCGTCAATATGGACGACATCAATGAAGCGCAAGATTATCGACTTCGATATTGCGTTTCGTTGTCTTGCTGTACGTTCAGAGACTATCAGCAACTTGTTCGTTAAGTCAATCAATAATCGAAGGAAAGTTTAGAAATTCGTATTATAGTTTAATTGGTTTTAGCATTTGTTAACGAGCAAGCTAGTCACGAAAGGATGGAAGTGAATCTTTTATCAAGAAGTCTGCACGGAAGTGTCGTTGTACGACATTAGAATAAGCTAAGGCTGATAGAAACGAGTAGAAATTATTTTAAACAAAACGAAGGTGGAAAAACGAGGAACGAAATAATTACGAAACAACAATGAAATAGTTTAGGAAAAACTGAATGAATATTATTTTATGGAATATCTATTTCGAATACTTTCATAAGCAAAATTCGAAAAATTGCTCCAAATCAGAGTGGAAAATTTGCCGTTCTACAACCCAATCCGTTCTGAAGGGTATTTCTTTTTATTTTTCGATTGGACAACCAAACGCAATACTATATGGAAGAAAATTTCACCTGTCAGTAATTATTTTATACGTGTCTGATAATCTGTAACCAGAAAATATAAAAACAAAGTGCAACTGGAATTTATATCTGCTATCGAGTATGAACTTTTGCGATGCACCCTTTCTCTAGTGTAGATTCATGTTCGTGGAACAGGAATGCAACCCATTCACAATTTTCTCTGGGCGTAGTTTGCATTGTGACGATCTCACCCGTTTGCTTGCCAGCCATTCGCGACATTTGAGCAGTGTAGACGAATCAAAGTTCGAGGACTGTTTAACGAACGAGGACTCTGTTCATTCGTCGATCAATGGATTCAAAGGAAGGATCACCGATTCGTTATTACTTTTGCAATTAATACTCCTTTGTGAAATATCTTACTATTATTATTAGAGAAATGAAATTTAAAGACTGATCGATTGTTTTGGACTTTCCGTGTAAGAAATTAATTTGGGGCAATCAAACAGATTTTGAAAATATTTCTGTTTTAAATATTCCAAATTTTCTCCCAAGAAAGTAGTAATAATTATTCTGTAATACGTATATTGAATTAACGAAAAGTTACCATATTTTGATAACAATTTCAAGATGACGCATTTATGTAAAATGGAATGCCATTATTATTTTCTTCGTTTTTAAAATTTTAAAACGATATCAAATTAAATGATTAAATTAAATTAAATGATTGAGGGTAACTAGTGATGCACATGTATGTTTTGATTAAATTCTGCTCCTTAATTCCTGCGTTTCCCTATTAATTATTGCTCAGAAATTTGTTCGTAAGAAAGCACAATATAACTGCCTTTGTTCATTCGCTTCAAATTGCAAAATTATGAGTAATTAAAAAATTAGAAAATCATAGATCTTATTACGACCTATTTTATCAATATTAATAATATCCCTACAAAAATTTCACCTCCTTAAAAATAAATTATCCTACAATCGATTACCTGTACCGATAATATTCTTGGAAAATTCTAAAAATCGAAAATTCGCCAACGAGCGCGTATAGAGTATCGAAAATTTTGTAACCTTTGTATAACAATGAGAGTCCATGCTCGTAAGGTATCGACGTGCATCGAAAGTGAACACCAACGTCCTGATAACTGAAGGCCAATGCAACGTCGTTCTTCGTAATTTTGTTCGTTTCCGAATCGTAACCCCCTTGGTAGCCAATCAAAAAGCCTTTGACAGACGTGACAATAGAGCCCAGTACATTAATGTTCGTATTCATCTCGCTGCCTGCGGAAAGAAAATAATCGTTGTGGTTGTAAATTAAATTTTTAAGAGAAAGGGAAGCATACTCTTAGGGGTTGTTAATGATTAATGTCATCATAGATTAAGATTGATTGATGCACGATTTTTACGAACCGTCTGCTGGAACAAGTTCTTTGGGAATGAATCGTTAAAGTTTAAAGCTAAAATAGTGATTTGGAAGTTTGATGGCTTGAAAGGAAATATTTGTTTGGCGTTTAGTTGCAGCTTTTTGCTCTTTACTTTTCATTGAAAAATATTAATGGTGATTAGGTAAATTTCTCGAGTCGTGTATTTTTTATTTCGAAAGATTTAGAATTTTATTTATTATTCATTCATTTTTAATATTATTCTATCTGTGGATTCCTATATTGTTGGCAACTCTGTTAGCTAATATTTGGAGACTGCAGGAGACTGCAGAATCATGCAATAAAATGTTCTGTTATCAACAAAATTCCTAGTTCAGAAGAAACAATATAAATATTCCGTCAGCTTTCTTTTTATTAACAGTTTAAAAATTCATATCAATTCTCGGTTTCTGGAGCACCCAACGGGTATCAGTAGCCACTTTCTATGGGTTTAAAGTATCATGGTGCATTAATGAAATGCATCCAACAGTGGTTTCCATATAATGGAACAAGTTCCGCGTCTATTCCAAACCTTGCGCCGACGAGTTTACTGCAACAACAGACTCATCAGACTCTAAAATTTGTTCTCACGTCGTTTTACACAGTCCACTGATAAACAAACATTCTGCAATTCAGAATGTTGTAGTTCTAACGTCAGTTTAAATCCGGCGCTCGCGTCATACGCATCCCACGTCAAACCGCTGCTATTATAATTAAAACTTGAAATTCTGGGCAATCAACGTGCAAGAACAATTCCAGGTTTTATCGCTAAATATCTGATAGTTTGTAATATTGAATTGCGTGCAAATGTCACTAACGTGCGCGGAAGTGAAGATTTGGTGCAGAACAACGTTTACGTTTTGTAGAATAAATTGTATACTGTGAGATGGAAAACTGGTAAAATCGTAATTATGGAATTTATTTAAAGTTCACGAAATTGAAGCAAGTGATTTGGTATGAATGACATATTTGTTTGAATCGTAAATTATTAAGAAAAAAGCAATCGTGTGAAATATCGCGACTAATAATTTTTGGAAATTAATTATTAAATACTAACGACCAATTAATATCATAATAAGATTTGAGAATAAATAATTTTGTAGAAAATATAGCTACTAATATAAAAAGATTAGCTCGTAAATAAAAATTCTATAATTAACCAGAAGCAGAAGGAAACAGAATTTCTTACAATTAGTTTATCGAGAACTATCAACTTTATACGTTCTATGTTATAGGAAACAAAAATAGAATATAGATTAAAACTTTCAATAGAAAATTCTATTTATGTTACAAGTTCATCATTGATCCGTGATAGGTACGTAAATCGTCGAAGATGCGTGATTTCTCGAGAATTTCTGAACATCTTTACCATTTGGCTATAAATTGGATAAATATCAAACAATGGAGTGAACTAACTGATGGAGCAGGCTGCATTGACGTGCTGCTTGTTGCAATTGGCACCAACTTTTATAGCTTTGACGGTAGTCTCCGGGTTGTAACTTATCTCCGATTGTAGGCCAACGTCTTGGACCACGGTTTCCGGAATATTGAGGCCCAAGGCGACAGTACCTTCTGTCGACCATTTCTGCAAGAAACATCCATAGTCCTGCGTTTTGTACTGTGCCTCCACGGCACCGTCTAACTGCAATTAGTAAATTGCAAATTAATTATTGCCACTAAATGCGAGACATCGAACTGCTATAATCTATTACTTTTAAATGTTTAATAAAATCAGTTAGAATTCTCTTGAAAGCTACCGAATTTCGAGTACGACGTTCAGTGTACTTGTTGCGCATGGAATTTGCATAAATGCATGTGGAATATTAATATAAAAACCAACCAGCCTGATTCTTTAAGCTTGGAAATTCTGGGCTAAGATTCTTAAAATGTATGAACTTAGAATAAACTTTATCTCGCTGCTTGTCTTTTATTATAGCAGCATTCATTTTCATTGGTATATTTCGCAAAACCTTTTTACTAAAATTTAAAGATTAATAGAACTTAATAAGTAACTCGTTCGAAGTACATTCATAAATAACTCCACCAAACCATTAAAAAACTTGCAAAAATTATTGGAAACTTTATCTCGTAATATTGACGGCTAAAATAAATCTAAAATGTATTTACTTTTTAAGATACAGTACCAAAATAAATTTGAAATATACTTCAGCACAATCTACCTGGTTCCCAAAATTGCAATGTATTTCACAAAGAATTGTGACGATGCTGTTACATCAATATCGTAAGCAATTTCAAATATTCTTTTCTTCTATCGAAACGATGTACAGTGTCCACTGTTTTATAGATAGAAGGTCACTATTAAAAATTTCGGGACACTCTCGACGTTACAAGGAGCATGTGAAATTCGCAAAGAAAAATGTCAACTACTCAAACGTCGTAGATCTTTAGACGTTCTCGTACCTTCGATGTCTCGTACTCCAAACGCAAATCACTGTTCATTTCCACATTTCCGCTGGATTTCGCTCTAACATTCAGTTTGATGAGACTTTTTCCATAATGATAGCCAGTTCTGAATACGTCCCTTGCGCTTTTGCCCAGGTCCGAAAAACTCGGCACACTCATGACGCGTTATTTTCAGACGCTTCAACACGAGAGACACGCCAATTGCTATGAGTTCAGCTGCAAAGTATGCTCACTTATATTTACGGCAATTTTGTACAACAAATCTTATACAAAGCGAAAGCTTAAAATATAGAAAGGATATTTCGATAGGAGAATAATAAATTCAGAGACTTATTTTCCGTATTTTGTTTTATAAAGCAGTAATGTATGTAGTCAAAACAAATTTTTGTTCAATACCGTGAACCTATTGAACCTACTACAGCTTTCATTCTATTTGCATTAGGTTGGCCGATTTTAATATCGAGATACGTAAAATAAATGGATAAAAATCATCGACCTTCTTCGCTACGAAATTTTCGGTTATCCTTGTTAAACTTAGTTAACCTAACCCGAACTGCATTAATTATTTAAAACAACGTATAGTTATAAATAACACAGCGGTGCGTTGTGAATAGATATCAACAAAAACCAAAACGACAAGAGAAAATACACTGATTATTATACAAAACGTAGAATGCCTCTGAAATACAGCAACGTGCAATAAATACTAAAAACTTTCCCCAAAATGAGTAAAGATCGATCATAGAATTTAATCAAGAAGCTCGGCTTAAATCAGCGTCAAACTCCTCGGTACAACTGCAATTAACGCAGCAGGTGTTATTGCGTTCAACCTGCTGACTAACGTACATAAGCTGGATTACTTTACCAAACTAACTGCTTTGTTTCGAGGACACCCCGTGTAACCCTCGCCAAATCACCACTCAACCACTCGTGATTCTAGCCAATTATTCGCACCGCACACCACTTAGCGCAAAATGCCCGCCACTTGAAACGGCACCAAGGAATAATATCGAACAATCCGGCAGTTCGTTTCACGGCGAGGGTTGTCGAAAGTCGCACGATAACGGTAGGCCCGTAGAAAGGGTTAAGGGACATTCACCAAACCGAAACGTCGACGTAAATGGTCTCGGCGACGAACACGACGATCCCCTCGGTCGTGTGCAACATCGCCGTCCTTAGTTAATCTTCGAAACGACGGTTCACTGGACGTATGTGTTGTTGCACTTCCTGGCTGTCGGATTTTTTCTTAGCTGTTTTGACAGGAATTGAACGCAAACAGGGTGACGTTTCACGCGTTTAATGCACCGCGAAAATTGTTACGAGCCTCATCGCGGCAGGCGTCGATTGGTCGATGTTTGCCGGTGTTCGCAATCGACATTTATTGGAAGATTTTTTTTTTTTCGTCTTTATTCAGAGTTAGATTTGAATTCAATTTGTCAAGCGAAACTTATATTATTTCAAGTGGAATTGATTAAAGGTGAAAGCAATGCGATGTCACGTGTTCGTACGAAAGCGAATATAAAATTGATGGAAGGTACGGTTTGTTTAAAAATGTTGATTTAACCCTGGAGCAGTAAATTTCGTAATACAGTGACTGCAGATATTCTTTTCGTTTTATAAATAGAATTGTGATACTTCACATTTCAAATATCGTTGGTTTCGATAAATTAGTATTTCTTCATTTGTTTATCTTATTATATTAATATCGTATCCCTTATTTATTGTTGTTCAATGAATGAATGCAGGAGGTGGAAGTATCCAGTAAAATGAGAAAGACTCTCTTGTTGAATTATAAGATACCTTTATTTAATATATAATATGACACTTGTATGCTGTAGTATGGTTAGACTGGCACAAACCCGGGCCCTTGTGACCCTCGCTGGCGACGGGATGTCGCGTCGCCCCCTCGCAGGACCATGTGCCCTGATCGCCGCACGCATAAATAAGTCCCTTATCGTACTTAGGCACTTGACGACGATCTCGTCTTACTCTAAACATCCCGATCCTCTCCATGCACAATATTTATATTAATGTCACGACAAAATTAATATCGAACGAATGTAGAATAATAAATAGAATATACGTGAAAATTTCCACTAAACATCGTACAATTATATTAAACATCTTACAGCAAAATTCTAAGACAATTTATTCTGCCCTGCTACTACAACAATTTGAATCAATGTTACAATTAATACATTACATGATAAGTTAGTACATGTCAGAAATAATTCGATTATTTCTATAAGTTCGTAAGATTTTAAATATGTGTGCTTATTCACTCGAGGATCTGGGGTAAGTGCCATGGGGTTCACCACAGTCCTCTTACCAAAAAGCGTAGCCTTCCCAACTCCGTGGCCAGATCCTCCAGGACCAGAGTCCCTATTCTTTAGCAATGTGACGTCAGGTCGCTGGCCATATTTAAACTCTCTCTCTCTCTTCTATCTAATAAACAATCCCTCGACACTCGATAGTTGGAAGACCCAGAGCGGTCGCCAGCCACCGCCTGCCGACAGGATGTTTGGTTTCATTCATTCATTTCCAAGACGTGCAATAACTTAGTCAATACTACGACATTCCCAAAACACTCTTTGACCACCCGTAGGACTGCGTCCCCGTCATTAATTATCCACAGGGTGTGTAGCACTTCGCCACCCGATCCTATCCCTTTCTTTAAAAATACGCTATCACTAACATACAAGTTATTGATTAATTAATATCACGTTAGGTCTCTGCAAATATATCGATGCTCTTGCATTTTCACACAAAATTAGGTAACCGCGATACACCTGTAAATTCAGTACAAGGTTTAATACAATAATTAATTTATACTACGTCACGTTCGAACAGATCGAGGCATTAAATAAAGGTTCAACAAAGTGTGCTTATAGATTGCCAATAAAACAGTCTTTCTATGGCCTTAATAAACACTGTATTCAGTAAAATTCTCAAGCCTGAGTTGACTTTTATAAGTAGCCTTTTTATAGGGCACAGCTATTCCGCCAAGAATTTATTGGCGGACATATGGGAAAGCACTGTTTGCAGACTGTATCAAGCTACTTCTTTAGCTAATAAAAAAGAACGAGCCCATTCCGTTGAAGTATTGGGTTCATAAGAATGTCGTAATAATTCTTCTTAATTCTCTCTTCATCTCTGCAAGAAATCGACACTGAGAAAAAGAAATATCAAGTACCGTTTAAAATGTATTGAAAAACATTGTCCGCTCGTCGTTTCAGTTATTCGAAACGATGGATTCATTTTTGTTAAATGCAGTCTTTCAACATTTCTGCTTTCCCTCTTGTTTCGAATATCGACCGAATTTTCGGAGGATAAACAACGAAACGGCATAAACGTAATGTTCGTTTGATTTCGTCAGCAAACTGTTACGTAAACGATACACTTTCGAACGTCGCAATATATTCCATAGCTCCGACGCGATACAAATCGACGAAAATAAAATATCTAAACGGTATCTAAAACGGAAAGGCTTTTTCGAGGGTGATGAATGTCAGAGGGTTCGTTTTTTTATGGGAGTTTTCAACACACATACGCGCCCATAGAAAATCGTTCGCAAATGTACACGAATTGAACTAAAGAATTGATGAATTGCATCGAATCGAAGCATGTAAATAGATATTCATATTGGACAATATTCGATTCGTGAAACAACTGTTGAACAATATCTCACAGAAAGATATGAAATCAAAATTGAAATAATCATTTTCAATAAACTGCACGCAGGAAAAACATTTTCATGGTGCACGACTGGCTAGATTTACGAATATGCAACCAATGCATATAGAATACTAAATTGTGCAGTGTACATAAGATTAAGAAAGTTTACTATATAATAATATGGATGTATGCACATATATTAAACTAATCTTGAGCGCACTTTATTATCTTATGGTAAAATCTTCATGATTCGGTTCACCTAACTTTCCCTTCGCGATACCATCTATATTCAATAAATTTCGTCTGAACAACTCCTTGATGACGTCTATGTAAATGTATATTTCGTAACGATTAGATACTTATTCTCCCTTTCCTACCCTCTAAAATACTCGGTAAACATTCGCCATAAATTCTCTCGATATTTGTCACCCTCCTAAAACATTGTCCCCACCAACACCTGCCATTCCAAATATTCACCCTCTGTCGTTTACCTGCACGTGTATTCAGATACAGGGTGCTTTTTATTTCATCTTCGTTTTCTGTCAATATGTAAACTTTTTTTCTATTAATATGTGGAGAAAACTTGGAATCTATCTAAATCTGTTTCAAAACGGGACAAATTTTTCGTCCCACGCATGTAACACGTTCTCGAACTTGTATCCTGTGAGTCTGATGACAAGAGAAGCAACAGGGACTATAGCTCTGCATTTGAAGGGTACAGTAAAGTGGTGTTGAAACGAATCCTGAGATTGCCATTAAGTGATACTCTCAATGTGTCTGGACTTTTTGCGAGCTTGTTCTTCTGCAAGTCATTCGAGTTTTACGTGTATTTCTTCAGACTGTTCAGAGAAAGGGCAATTTAACAGGGTAGACTACTTGGCAATCAGAAAGAAAATTAGTCGAGAAACGTAGAATGTCTGCGAGCGTTTTCGTGGTGGATCTGCGTATATTTCGTATATTGTTTGTGATTCTAATGTGCATTACCTACTTTGTGTCAGGTTCCCATTCGATTTCATTTTTACACAGATTTATGCAAACGCTAATCGATTTCTGGTTACATTCAAATAAATTACAAATTTATTTAGGAACAGATATTTTAATCACCCAGACAGGTATTTTAATAAACAGAAAATAATAATTGTACTTTCCAACATTTTAATTAATAGCGTGTTACGTAGGAAGGATTGTTTCCTTCGTCTCGTCTATGATGCCCTTATATGGAAATCGAGGGTGCATGCAGTCGGATCTGCCCCTTCCGCGATGACGCGATGACGTAACCCTTCGGGGGAATCTTCCGGACTCCCTTGGAAGATTCTGTACCCCCACCATATTTTTGGTCCGGATTTCGGGTATAAAAAGGGCACGAAATCTCCCCTCAGTGGCTTAGTTCTGAATAGTCAACCTACGTGTTCACGCCGTAATTGATCGCTACAAGTTCTGTTAAGCTCAGTGAGATCGGGTTAAATTCCCTTTCGATCATCATCCGATATTTATAAAGTTCGCATTCGTCGAAAGTCAGTGAGATCGGGTTAAATTCCCTTTCGATCATCAACCGATATTTATTTCAAGTTCGCATTCGTCGAAAGACAGCAAGATCGGGTAGCATTCCCTTTCGAGCATTCGTATTTAATAAACGTTAAAGACTGTAAGCGTGGGTTTTAACTCCGCGATTATTACGTATTGTAATTCATTTTAGATATAGAATATAGACATTTTATTATTTGATTATAGACGTATTTATTTCATTCTGTTTCCTCCACCAATCATAAGCAGTAGTATCAATCCACCGAATAGATATATCTTAACCGCTCAAGGTGTATCGATAGTTACGAGGCAATAATTACTAACATTCCAGTGGCACCCAGTGATGAAATAGGCACTGGCACATCCACAAAAACCTTCCAGTGGCACCCAGAGATGAAATAAGCTTTGGTACATCCACAACAACCTTCCAGTGGCACCCATTGATCAAATAAGCATTGGCACATCCACAAACTCTAACCCTCCAGTGGCACCCATTGATGAAATAGGCACTGGCACATCCACAAAAACCTTGACCTTCCAGTGGCACCCATTGATGAAATAGGCATTGGCACATCCACACATTTCCCATCAAACGGCTCGACCGTTTAACTAACAAAACTCTTAAACAACCGATCCTCGGCTCCGCAGCCGTGCCCCTTAGCCCTCGGCTCGTAACAAGCGGAACTTTAGATACCAAATTTCTATTCAAACAGGGGATGTATTTGATTTTATTTTATTTAATAAAAACAATAATTTATAAAATTAGCTTTTTCAAACAAGGCTAATTATAAAATGAAAAATTTCCATCCCCGTTTACTACCTGTACATAAAAACTTCTAAATTCTTATTATAATAATTGGAAAGTCTATTTAATAAATAAATTCATTACACGGATCCTCACAGTTGTAATACAGTTAACGTCTTATTTGACTAAACTTTTTAAAAAATTGTCCTGATAAGAATAAAGTATCTCGGCAATGTAGAAAAAACTTTCTCTCCAAGAATACAGAGTCGCCTTCTCTATCGACCAAATTTTATGCCAGATCTGCATTTTCTTGAACTCGTTACAAGAAATTAGGCTAAACGCCTTAATTCTCTTTAACAGCCACGCTGGTGCACGGGGATTCACTTCGGCCCTAATCTTCCTTCTTAAGTCTGCCATGTAAGCAGTATTTCATCATGAAATACGAATCGATTAACGGAAACATTTATATCTATTGAAATTATTTACTATCACCGGCATTTCAAAGTACACACAGAAATACTTAAAACTTTCTTAGGAAATCACCCTTCACCCCTGTAATACAATAATTACTTAACCCCCATACCAAAAAATTGTCACAACTGCTAAAACAGTTCTATGACCCGCACATCAACCAAATCGGTTAACTCCACCCTTTGATATTTTTCCAATTTCATCGTCAAAGCGCTTGATTAACTTTTAAATTTCTATATTTAAATTGTTTTGTGCAGTTAACCGATTCAGCACACGAGCGGCCCATACGCTACGCAAACTTTCCAAACAAATGATCTGAATAATAATATAATTATCCCCGGAGTACAAATTAACAAGACTGATCGACTAATTAATTATTGCTAGACATCAGCCATTAATTATGTCCCCGAGTTGCCCCGTCGCGTTCTTATGAATTCCAAATCGACCAGCCGAGAATCGAGATAGACGTTACTTCCCATTGAAGAACCGTATCGTGTCAATTAACAGAATTGATTCTTCCCGTTGTAGCCGATGCTCGCCGAAACCAAACGCAGTGGCGCCGGCGGGGCCGACGAGGGTGAAACCGAGGATGGCGTGGAATATTACAGGCTGAGGTCGTTTTCCATAACAGCGAACGGGGTCTATAACCTCGGTGATTCGTTGAAGAGCCGTCGTAGCAAGAGCATCAACAGTGTCACATCATCTGGCACCAGCTGTAGTAGCACTAGGGAGGCCAGGTTATTGAGGTGAGAATAAATAATTGTCAACCCTTTTTACCTGTTTAGTTTGACCGTGTGCAGTCATTCGGGGACGATAGGAGATAAAGCAATGATAAAGAATAATTCGTGCAAATGTGTACGTGTGCGACTATTAGACGTGCCGATAAGTGGCGGTAGACTGTTCCTTCAACAATGGTATTATTTAATAGAAACACTTTTTGTAAAAAGGTCGTTTTTCTTATGGGGAAAATTGATTTTCGTTTGCGGCAAAGGAATATCGTTTTGGTCGATAACGAACGACTAGTTTGTTGTTATATTTTACGTTATAGTTGTTATTTTGTTTTCCAATTACGTGCTGTTTTATACCGTGTGCGGACGGAATGATAGTAGAAGGAGGAATGTGATTTCGTGGGGAAAAATAAATAAGAAATGCAGGATATGGGTTCTTTTTTTTTACGCTGATTAGATCTCGAGGAAATCGATTTTGAAAATTGGTTGGGTACGAATCTACTTTACGTCTATTTTACAATCCTTTTATAGCGTTCTTTTATATTGTTCTAGTTTTACGTGTCAGTGAGTTTCTAGGCTGTTTGTTGATCAATAGTTTATATTAAAAAAATACCTCCCCAAAAGACGACCTCACAACTTATTCAAGACAACGAAGAATTATTATTTTTAAACATATTATTTAAACAAAGGAATCACTGTCGACCCTAGAATACGATTAAAAAAATTCCAAAGAATACTCAGTTTTTAACGAATGATCCATATAATATCTTTCTTAAAAATAATACAAACCAATTCAAACCATTCTCCTAAATTTAATACCTTACGAAATTTAAAAACTCACACAGCCTTTCAACCCCTTTTTATTAATATAATAGTCATTTACAACCACTAAATATATATAATTGGCAATGCAAACAAAATATACACGCATGTTCGATATCTTTGAAGAAAGTACAGTATTCATAAATTCCAAAAGAATCGCAGCTTTCCACTCAAGTGATGTCCCCTGTTGGAATAAAATACAAAACAAAAACATAAAAATATTCGAATAATAATATACATTACGACCAAGGTCCTCGAAAAATACAAAATACTACGGGGACCCAAATCCACCGATACATATGATCAAAACAAAACGATTTACAGCCCTGCTCGAACTCCTATCGTTCGCCTTTAACTTGTCTTCGTTGTGGCATATCCTTTGAGATGACGACATGACATGTCCGATAGAAAATTTGTAACAGCTTCCTGGTTGCGTGACGCCGGAAAAAATACTGTTCTTTCTATCGCACAGGAGCCCCTTGTTCAAGGAGGCAGATCCATAAATTCTGTCCCCTTATTCCTGTACTATAATATTAAAGCGTGTAAGCTGGCGATACATCGATTGCCATTAAGGAAAGTATAGCCAGGGAACTTTCGTAAGAAAGTCAACTGATGAATTCCAGGCATGCGCCATTACTTATAGAAATGTAATACGTAATCGTGGAAGTAAAACGAATAGCTTTCAAACACGGTCGTATTCGATGCTCGTTCGCGGCGTAAATTTATCTGTAAGTCCTGATAACACGAGCAGCAATGGCTCGCCGATCATTCGGATGAAACTGTGCAAGGCAACTACATATTACAGTCCGCCGCAGGAACAAAACGTAACTCGATGGAAAATGTAATGCTGAAATATTGCGCAGGGTGTTCAAGTAATCGTGATACAATTAGGTAGAAGTTGTTCTCCAAGTAATAAGTTATACTCCAATGCTTCTGCTTGTCTGGAAAAATGATTGCTGGAAAAGAAAAGAAGGTATTATGGCATGATAATTTTATATTAATTAGTTTCCTATATTTTTCGCATTCGAATTAAAACCTTGACACTTCTCAACTTCCTAGAGTTCCAAAACGATAATACAGTATGTTAAAACTCGAAAGCATGATGATTATATTATGTAGACATATAAAATCGATTATATTTCTCGAAAGATAAATGCATTACGCGTGAACACATTTGTTAATAACTATTATATTTGTAGTGGAAGACATACTTCGTCTAAGTGCATTGTAAAAATTTGTTGCTCGCATTTGAATTCTAATATTCTATATTTAATTACACTGTTCGACAAATTTCAACTTTTTTTTGATTTTGTAACCTTCAATATGCGTTTCTTATAGACTTTAATGTGCTGAATACCAATCTGCAATCCGTTTTTCTCCAGAACGTACCATTTTTTAAAAAATCCATTTTGAAAATAATCGCAAATTTTCAACTTTGGAAGTGTCTTGTACTTTTGCGGTAATAGTTATTCAGTTGCGCTTGGTGCCAAATGATTCTTTGAAGTTTCACGAATAAAATGGTATATGTTGTTATTAGACTATAAACATTTAAATGTGTTTAAATAATGATCAAAGTGAAAGGGACACCGAAAATGCACCCATTTTGGTTGGTATCTTTCAGTTTATTTAAAATACTAAGGGTCCAGGAGAAAATCTAACTATGCCACGCGATAGAGCAGACCTTTCTGCAACGGAAAGCATCAACGTAAGTTACAAAATCATTTTCGTTTTCAATATCAAAGCGAAAAAGTTTGGCAAAACACGTGGCGGCGACAGTGGTGCTCTATGACGCCGGCTCCCCGCTTATCGCTCACTCAGCGTAGCGGAATCACTAAACGCGCAGTACTTCTGCTGAGTGTCACTGTTGCCGCCGCGTGTTTTACCAAACTATTTCGCTTGTATATTGAATACAAAAATGATTTTGTAACTTCCGTTGATGCTTTCCTTTGCAGAAAGGTCTGCTCTATCGTGTGGCCCAGTTAGATTTTCTCCTGGACCCTTAGTTTTTGAAATAAACTGAAAGATATCAGCCAAAATGGGTGTATTTTCGGTGTCCCTTTCACTTTGATCATTATTTCAACACATTTAAATGTATATAGTCTAATAACACAATATACCATTTTATTCGTGAGACTTCAACGAATCATTTGGCACCAAGCGCAACTGAATAACTATTACCGCAAAAGTACAAAACACTTCCAAAGTTGAAAATTTGCGATTATTTTCAAAATTGATTTTTTCAAAAATGGTACGTTCTGGAGAAAAACGGATTACAGATTCGTATTCAGCACATTAAAGTCTATAAGAAACGCATATTGAAAGTTACAAAATCAGACCCATGTTGAACAGTGTTATTATATGATTATTGCATTAATGAGAACGTAGAACGTTTCTTCTGCGCCGTCTTTATGTAATACTTTTCTCTCGTTGTTCGTATTTGAGCTTCAGAAGCATCTCGCCCTTTACGCCTGTTACGTTTAAATCAGCGCTCGCCCCTATTCCATACCCTAATAAAGTGCTACAGCTCGGGAATAAACTGCACCCTTTCATTTTTATCTTGTCATTAAGCCTGGCATACACACACTGCCCCTTGTCTCGTTCTGGCGATAAGCAATTTCGCTTTTGCGCATTTAAATACCGTTATGGATTATTCCATCCATCACAGCAGACACGCCCGTGTCCCTTTTACATCGGTCGGACCTTAAAAATGAACTAATTCCGTTCACGAAACCAAGACACCGGTGCGACGATTCGTTTCGCAAAGCTGAACAATGTTTCAGTGCGTTGACACCGTTGCACAATTAAATGTAATTAGACCATAGAAGCGTGACCGGCGAAAATGTCGATAGAAACAGCAATTTATTTCCAGATTACTTAACATTAAACGGCGCAGAATGAACATCCAACGGAAAAATATTACAGGGTACGAATTTATCGTCCCACAGAAAACGCACGAATTTATTAGACAATGTATTTTTTAATTTTATTCCAGTCGCCCCTATTTTACGTGTAATTTGCATACACGTGTCTTCTTAATACGCATTCAAAATCACGATTTCTGTTTTACTGCAAAAGTTTTATGACACCCTGGGTGTCAATTTTTGCTGGCCCTCGAGGATCTTCGAAGATTCTAAGGTCCCCTCTGTTCTATTTTTCTTTTAATGGTGGACTGTAATCTTTTGTCTTTTTATGTGATGCTATAATTTTTTGCCTTTAGTGGAGCAGTAGATTATTGGAGAAGTTCAAGGGTCTACGTACTTAAGTACTGTCTTAAATACATTTTTGGAATGAAGGTTCTTATTTCGTAATCACTACCACAGCTTGTTGCCAATGCATTATAAAGCAATTTGTCTCATCAAAATAACTATCGTTTTCTCAGACCTTCTTCCATTTCTTTTTCTAAAGTGTTTTAAAAATCACAGCTGATTGAAAGCATTGATTTTTCTTTCCTCACTTTCCTCACAAATTTATTAGTCGAAACGCAACTATTTGACCCGCTGGCGTAAATAAAAATCGATCTTTCCACGAAACTGAAATAATTCGCTGGGAAAAGAAACGGAAAATCGTCCAAAAAACTAGCAACGATAATGTGTAGCACTGAAGTTATATCAAAATATGTTTCTGTCGGATAATACAATTATTCAGGAAATAATGTATTACTTATTGGTACCCCTAATATTCTGACCTCGGTCTCGAACCCCGTGCTCTTCTTCTTTCCCTCGCGAAGCAATTAACATCAGCGTAATTACCGTCGAGCAATTACACCCGGCACGGTGCTAGGCTGACAAGCATGACGAAGTTCGAAAGATTCTTCGACGTTACCGTTCCACTTAAACAGATTAAAGGCTCTTGCATTCTCCTTCTGTCTATCTTGCATTATACCCCCCTCTGGTCTAGCAGAACTTTCCATCGCGACGTCCCCCTGTTCTTCGAATCCCGAAAGGTTATCCCAGCCCCGAACGGTCGATCGCGTGGGCGGTGAAGTAAGATATAATCTCAGCAAGTGCTCTCCGGTTGGAAAAATCGCGAGAATTATAAAAAGAACACTGGCGAAATGCATCGAGGCGCAAACGATATACGATTTAGTAATATATATATATATATGTAGTAAATTGCGTCTTGTTCAAGGAAAAGTTTAGGTAATGAGGTTAACAAATGGAATTGATTTTTTAGAGCTTTTGGAAATGTAGTATTAAGCCTCCTATAATGCCTCATTAATTCGACAATGCAATAGGGAATGTTATTAAAAGGGAAGCTACAAAATTACTGCACAAACGAAGAGCCATTTGTAAAAAGTTTCGTGTACACATACAGTGACAAATAACATTTCTTTCGCCTCTTTTGTACAAAGCGAAAAACATTTTGCTATTGTATTATTTTTGCTACAATCTAATCGTCGATTCAAACGAAAAATGCTGAAGGATTGCAACGAATTATTTTGAACACTTATTCCGAGAATAGATCGGGCTCGATATTAGGAAACTTCGTATTAAATCGATGAAAGGCTGAACGACGCCGTTCAAAAGTTTTAGCACAGTAATATCGAAGTAATTGCACCGGTTACCATTTGATAAAAGGAATGAAACAAATAACGGGGGAAAATGAGGTTCGAAAAAATAGAACGGGGGGCAGAACATCGAAGGAAGACATGCGGGAAATTGTGCAGGCTGCCGGGAAAAGGTTGCATTTGTCAATAATTGGAATGGCGTTCCTCTATTCCACACAACACGGACCTCATGTCCGCAATGCGTTTTCTTGATCCCAGAAAATTATGGATGAATCTGTCTGCCTCTGCGAAAAGAGGATAAACACGGTGTATAGACTTCAACGATATGCATTTAAATGGCGGTAATAAGAATAGTGGAAACAAGTATACCCGGCATAATCAGTTAATTTATATTACAAGATTTATAAGAATTTTGTATTTCGGAGGAACTTAGAAACTATCTCGAAAGTATTATAAATATTAATCTTGCCACTTGTGCACTATTTTAATACGGACGAAAATAAATCATAAATAAAGAGGGAGTTAATGCAGATTTTGAAAAAGTGTTGCGTTTTATCAGCACATAATACTCGCTTGAATTGACGTCATTTTATATTCACAAAAGTCGCTTCACTTTCATAAAAGTGAAAGATAAAACGGTAGAAAGATAAAACCTATAGAAATGGAACACACTGCGATAAAGCGGACAAGTGACGCTCGTTGCTTCGACTTTATAACTTGTGACCGTCGTGAATTTTTTTTTGTTTGCATACATTCATCCGTGCAGCTACTAAATATATTGGAAACGAAATATATTTCCATTTTATTGAGTACAATATTCGTTGAAATCGCGTTCAAATTTAGGAGTATCGTAATTGTAGGCGTTGTCAAAAGTGGAATAGGATTAGTTGAGGCAGACTGGCTGACAACGCGTCGACCTATTTCACTTAATCCTTGGTCTAAAATGCGAGCATTAATTGTACGAGAATTTAAATAAACAAATGCAAACTAAAATCCCGTAGCAATGTTCAGCAGTTATTTATTGCACAATTAATATATCATTCATTTATTTACATAAGAACATATTTCCCGATACGTATTTAACAAAATCACTGCCACCACGAAACAGTATTATAAAACATTCAGCTTACCAAAAAGACCAGCTTACCTTTCAGAAGAGTCCACAGAGCTGACGGTAATTACTATAATAAACGAAAAGCGGCTTAACAGTTAATAAAGAAATATCGCATTGCCCGCAGGCACATCTAATAAAAGCAACAAACGAACGTACACGCACAGAATTAATCAGACTACGAAAAAGAAGATACAATGCTCCAAGCTTTTCAGCAACGATATCTTCGCAAAACGTCCAAAGAAATCCTATCGAAATCCCTTAAATTCGTCGCCATACCTTCCCCCGAATCTTGAACCATCGTTCAAAGAAACCGACCGACAATGAAACTAAACTCCCAGACCGTTCCCCGTAAAATAAGACGCCACCTTGTCCGCCGGGCGAATAAGAAAGGCGGGGAAAAAACCTCCGAACGCAAAAGGGTGTGTAAAAGAAACGACGACGAAGGGCGAACGAGTCACACGAATGAACCCTGTTCTACACGACGGTCGATACGAGTCCCAGACTCGGTCACATATTCGCACGACGTTTTCACTGTTTTTTCTTTGTTTCTTACTACTTTCTGCTCTCACGTTTCAGCTCGGCGTCGCAGCTTTCTGGCATGGAGGCGGAGGAGGACACGAGCAACGAACGAGTGGCCACTTATAAAGTCGGCATGCTGGGTGCATCGGGGGTCGGGAAAACCGCCCTCACCGCGCAGTTCACCACCAGCGATTACATTTGCGCCTACGACACTTCCCTCGGTGAGTACGGCGTCGGTTCCGTCCGTTTACGCAACAGTTGCACCGTGATCGTTTAATAAATTCCACGGAACGTCTCGTGGGTAAACGTCTCGTCGCTGTGGGCCGTGTGCGTTGATTTTTCGATAGCACTCGGATGTAACGGAGACGGAGTTTCGTTTCTCTTTCTGTCGAGATGGAATTATGGGAGGTAGAACGGCGCGAAGGAGAATTTGTCGGGGGCGAAGAGAATGGAGACGAGGAGAAACATTAATTTGAAACGTTAAAGAGTCTTAAATTAGGGGAGTTTATAACGAAGCTGGGTAATGGTATAATTATTCTGTGGATATTTTAATACGCGCGAATTTGTGTTCGGATAATTACTCTGATTTTTCGTTTATAATGTTTTCGATTATTTAAAATATTTCTAGCTTACGGTCGTTTCAATTGGTTTTAATCGCTTTCCCTTGAATCGATTTTAATTATTTGTAATATTTTTTATGCTTGACATATGTGTTCAATGATTTTCAATTATTACGATCTTGTAATTGCAAAGCTGGCAGAATGTCGAGGAGAAAAAAAATGTTTCTCCTACGTTCAATTCATGTGGGATCGATTTTAGCCGCGTCGAGATTTTCTAAAACGTTCGCCCAGGGCTGCGTTTAATACCTCCCGAAGTTTACTCCTGTTCCCAAATTACCCAGCAGGTCTGGTGCTTAAACTCTTGGCACTATGCGCGATATCGCGATCACGAATGAAACAGTGAAACTGATTGTGAGTTTCAAATTTTCACATCTCTTAAATTCTTTTTTATTTTTTTAATCATTTGCAATGGTATCTCAAATATGTTGATGCAGTGTTTCTGTCACGAGAAAGACCTGTGTAAAAGATGCATAGAAGCATTATTAGCCATTTGAAATTAATATTCCTATTAAGTACTGGATTTTTCCAATTCGACACAGGTTTTTTTTAAATCTGAAATATAATGTCTACACTTTTTCCTCCGCCAATTTTTCCTCCGCAAAAACAGCATGGCCTATGGACGCATATATGCACCAGGCGAGAGCTACCAGTGTAGACAATGGACGCAAATGCGCGCTCGGCGAAAAACAAATGTTCATCGTTGTGTGGCAACGAGAAAGAAAAATCTTGTTTATTTCGCTAGTCATTGTACGTATGTTAAGCTCGTTTCATCTATAGCCAGACAGTTATAATTGTTGCATTTTTAGATTATTATCTGCTATTTTTGAGCCTTAAAAATGTGTACCAGTTTCAAAGAATTTATTACGAGAGACGACAGTGACTTAGATGAGACATCAGATTTGAGTGAAGATTATAATGGTGAAATACAGGAAACGCACCAGTATTTTTTACCGTCATCTGATTCAGAAGTTATAGAAAATAGCATTAATAATGGGATAGTTAGGTGTGGAAGAAAGAATAACCGGCCAAGAACACTAAGTACTTCTACACACGGGGAAGATTTAAATTCAAATTCGAATTCTAATTTAGAGAATTTCGATTCAGATGTTACGAGCCGAGGGCTAAGGGGCACGGCTGCGGAGCCGAGGATCGGTTGTTTAAGAGTTTTTGTTAATTAAACGGTCGAGCCGTTTGATGTGAAATGTGTGGATGTGCCAATGCCTATTTCATCAATGGGTGCCACTGGAAGGTCAAGGTTTTTGTGGATGTGCCAGTGCCTATTTCATCACTGGGTGCCACTGGAGGGTTAGAGTTTGTGGATGTGCCAATGCTTATTTCATCAATGGGTGCCACTGGAAGGTTGTTGTAGATGTGCCAATGCTTATTTCATCACTGGGTGCCACTGGAAGGTTATTGTGGATGTGCCAGTGCTTATTTCATCACTGGGTGCCACTGGAATGTTAGTAATTGTTGCCTCGTAACTATCGATACACCTCGAGCGGTTAAGATGTATCTATTCGGTGGATTGATACTACTGCTTATGATTGGTATAGGAAACAGAATGAATTAAATACGTCTATAATCAATTAATGAAATGTCTATATTCTTTATCTCAGATGAATTACAGTACGTAGATATCGCGGAGTTAAAACCCACGTTTACAGTCTTTAACGTTTATAAATACGAATGCTCGAAAGCGAATGCTACCCGATCTTGCTGTCTTTCGACGAATATAAATGTTGGAATAAATATCGGATGAATGTTCAAAAGGGAATTTAACCCGATCTCACTGAGCTTTAGCAGAACTTTTGACGATCAATTACGGCGTAAACGCGTAGCTTGACTATTCAGAACTAAGCCACTGAGGGCAGATTTCGTGCCCTTTTTATATCCGAAATCCGGCCAAAAATATGGTGGGGGTACGGAATCTTCCAAGGGAGTCCGGAAGATTCCCCCGAAGGGTTACGTCATCGCGTCATCGCGGAAGGGGCAGATCCGACTGCATGCACTGTCGATTTCCAAATAAGGGCATCATACACGAGACGAAGGAAACAATCCTTCCTACGTAACACAGACGAAATGCTTTCAACGTTTTCATGGTCGAAGAACAAATTCAAGCCTATAATACATGCATATAATGATCAAAATGCTGGAGTGAAAGGACATTTAACTCCGGAATCCACACCTTTAGACGCTTTCCATCTTTTTTTTCAGAAGAAGTAGTTCATCTTATTACAGAAGAGACGAATAATTATTTTAGATTTGTGAAGGAAAATACAACACCTAAAACGCATTCTCGCATTAACTCTTCGAAGGACACATCAATATGTGAGATGTATGAATTTTTGGCTATCATGATGTTAATGCCGCGGGTGAAGAAATTAACTCTAAATGAGTATTGGTCCACTGATCCCCTGATAAAAACTAACATTTTTCGAAAAATTATGGGACGAGACAGATATATGCTATTATTGCAAATGTTGCATTTTAATAATAATAACAACACACGAAGTGATGATCCATTAATAAAAGCCCGACCCATAATTGACGCAGTCAAAAACTCTTTCTCGCAATCGTTTTATCCATACGAAGATCTGTGTATTGATGAAAGTCTTACGCTCTTCAAAGGGCGATGTTACTTCAAGCAATTTATTCCTAACAAAAGAAGCAGAACTATGTACTAGATTTTATAATATATACCGGAAAAAATACAGATATTGTGCATAATTTTACAACCATTGGACAATCGGGAAATGACACTTTTACGTCCATATCTTGGAAAAGGTCATACTGTGATCACAGACAACTGGTACACAAGTCCACATTTATACAATTTACTACATAAACACAGAACAAATGCGTTTGATACTTGTTTTTAGATTTACCACACGCAAATAAACTATTAATTTCTTATTGTTCTTCTTTCTTGTATATATGTTTGTATTCTTGTAAATGTGTATTCGAAATCTATGTATATTTTTTGTATATATATAAAGTATTTATATTACTTATTTGTTATTTGTTCAATTTTTCAAATTGTCGTTTTAAAATATTAATATTGGTGAATAAACAGTATACCTTGAAAATAAAAAATATTTAAATTCGTTTTGGAGTAGACAAAGTAATAGTAATTGGATTGTGTTCTATATTATAATGTGTTAGTACGTCGCCGACGAAACCCAACTGCGCGAAAAAGTATTCAGTCCCCAGCGATCGCTACTGCGGGCCGCATGCCGCTCACGCGAAGCGCTTCAACTTGGAGCAGTTAGCAGTCAAAGGGTTAATAAAAACCACTTACATCTATCTTGTATAGTAACCGCAATTACATTTTTCAAAGGATGAATATATGAGCGACACGTGAACAAAGATGCGAGTTACTGTATCAGACATAAATTATAATAGGTGCTTTATCTTGCAAGATTATTGAACAGTTGGTTTATTTCAATTCAACATCGCGTAAACACTGATTGAATAAAATACGCAAAGATGCTTGACAGTGTACAACAGTAATATTTTGCAGCAGTTAAGAATGCGTGTGAATTACGGTATGCAAATCCAAAGTGTCGTTTAATCAAGCATGCATCAATGGTTGCCTGGATTTGCATATTTCAACATACGGACATCAGGACGGAATACCTACCAATACAAAAATCTACCCCATTACTTTCCATTAAAAAAATTCCAACATTAAACAAAACAAATAAAGCAAAATAATTCCAATGCTACTATCTCCATGCCATATACTTGCCGACGCGTTTAAAAATATTCTAAAACCCGAAAATGGAATAAGACCTTAAAAACATCCCATTACACCAACCAACACAAGAGAACCTTTACCTTAAATGTTTTCTTATTTTTTGTCCCCCCTGTTTTATCGTCCCATCCATCACTTCACCTCTCCCCCCCATTCTTCCCAATGTATGAACGCCCTGCAGCAATGAATCCCTCCTCCCTTTATAAACTCACGTGTCTCGAATCGAACAGGCGGCTCCAGTTTACGGTCAATAGATGGTTGTTCGTTGTGCAAAGTGTTCACGAATGCAAATTACAGCGGCCAAACGGTGCTGTGATTCGTGCACGTGTGCGAGACGTCGAAAGAGGGTAACTTCGTTTACATTGGACAGGAATGAATGGTCGAATAATGCTGATTGTCCACGAGGCTGCGACAACCCCTTCCATGCTGCATTAGCTGCTTTTCATTCACGGGAAAACAAGAAAGCGTATCAATCCTCGCCCCACCGGATCTCTGGCATTCTGATTTTATTAGCATATTCGGTACGACGTATAGGGTGTTTCCGAGATAACAATGCAATCGTAAAAAGGATAATTCATCGTGTATAAATTCGACGAGAATATGGAACGAAACGTTTTCGATAATACTTTAAGTTTGGATATTGAAATTATTGAACATTATTGTCGATTTTACTATTGTTACGTATTACGTATTAGGAAATTGTTCCGTGTACCCTTTGCAATTTCTGTTAATTTGGATAAATTTTAATTCTGCAGTTTGTTATTTAATTGCGTCGCTTTAAACCGTAAGATCAAAATCTCGACAGTGTTTTTTTAAAAACGCGTAGAAATATCAATAGAGAATAGCGAATGTCATATTATGCGTAGTCGGATTCTGTTTTCTCGAAAAGGGATTTTTATATCCGTATAAAAAAAAGGAACGAATGATTCGAGCAATGGAAATCATTTACCCTCTGCATGGAAGCCATCACTGTATACACAGTATTCTTCTCAGATGCAAAATAGACAATTCCTACACAGATAAAGGAATTCGATTCTTTTCAGCGAACGGATATACCTTAGGCACTGTCTGAATTTACTTCTTTACGAAAATTCTGAGAAGCGCCCAATGCTATACAGGACGAAGAGTATACGGCCTTCTATCATGCTTTTCACGTACATGTTCGAGTCGCGTATCCAATAGCCGACACTTGCATTTGCTTTCATGCGGAAATGAATAGAGAGTGCTAACGTGCTCGCCAGCGATAAACTTCGTTGCATTCGATTTTTATACTATTCGTTTGTCCTTCATTTGCTTAATGTCGAAATTTAGTATAAAATGTACATACAAATAATTAATAATAGTGGCGAGAAATTTAACTAACAAATCACGAATAGAGAAAAAAAGAATATGTAATAAAACCAAAAGATGAAACACAATAAATGTTTACTTAATTATACAGGGTGGGCCACCACATTTTACCATCTAGATTTACGTCATTATTATTACGCATAGCAAATAATGTTTCAGATGAAGTTGAGAGGGTTTTGAGGGGGACATATTCTGATGGTACATTTTTTTTGTAGGTGGACGTGTGAAGGACATGTGAAGGTCATTAATGTTTTTTTAAATGGAATTATATATTTTTTATTGAATCAGCTGATGCTCCTTCTTATTCTTTATAAAAAAGTATTAATCTATTTGTGTACAAAAATCATTAGTTTAGGAGATATTTGAATTCTAATTTGTGAATTTGACCGTGCACCCTGCACGTCTGCAGCACGTTATACCTGCAGTATCATGGAAGAACCCCAACTCTGCACACATCTGGCAAAGTCAACCATAGCACTCCTTCTCTCTTTTTTATTACAACATGAAACTTCTCGATTCAGAAAGTGTTCTGATGCAAATGGGCGACACATTGAACCTTTTCTGTAAATAGACATTAGAATTAAAATAAGAATATAATTAAAATGAAAAAATTCCATGTTGTAATAAAAAAGAGAGAAGGAGTGCTATGGTTGACTTTGCCAGATGTGTGCAGAGTTGGGGTTTTTCCGTGGTACTGCAGGTATAACGTCCTGCAGACGTGCAGGGTGGACGGTCAAATTCACAAATTAGAATTAAAATATCTCCTAAACTAATGATTTTTTTACACAAATAGATTAATACTTTTTTATAAAGAATAAGAAGGAGCATCAGCTGATTTAATAAAAAATATATAATTCCATTTAAAAAAACAATGACCTTCACATGTCCTTCACACGTCCACCTACAAAAAAAATGTACCATCAGAATATGTCCCCCTCAAAACCCTCTCAACTTCATCTGAAACATTTTTTGCTATGCGTAATAATAATGACGTAAATCTAGATGGTAAAATGTGGTGGTCCACCCTGTATAATAGTAGGACTTTTGAATCAGCTATTTCAATCAGATGAAAAAGGGATAGTTCTTTATGTGCAGACTTCAATGAAATATTGGAAAAATTGTACAGGATAAAACGAATGGCGTATTTTCTTCACTCGCAATATTTTATCCTCCGTTTGGCAATCAGAGTCGAAGAGGGGATGATTGATGGGAAATACCTTCGCATAGGAGCTGTCAGATTTGATGTATGTATTAATTGTCAACCACCAAACCTTGTGAATCTGACATGCATCGCGATTTTTGTCCTCCATATATCAACACTTTCATTCCAGTAGGTATGGAGAAAACTTCCTGGGGCTATTCTGATCGATACAATTTTTTCCATTCTATTTTCGATACTTCGCCGTTTAAATACGGTGGGAGGTTAATTGAACAATTGTTACTTGTCGTCTGTACAAATTTAACATGAATTTATAGCGTTTAACGAAACAAAGTCTGTTAGCAAATGGAAAAGAAACAGTGAAATAATGAATAAATTACTTTCAATCGTCCCTCTATTGAATAATAAAATGGATAACAAAATATTGGATAGTAATGTTACCTTCAATTCTTACATATTCAAGAAGCCAATTAATTCTAACAAACTACGTACTGCAGGAGAAAATTATTAAATAGTATACAGTTTACATTCAGTAGTATAAATCAATGATATACAATCAAGTATATCTTTTAGTTATGCATATCAATTGTATGGTCAGGCATATCGTTTAAGTATTACGAGCGAATGACACAGTTAGGTATAGTTTTCAATAGTACAAAACAACGATCTCCTAGCAGAGCACGCATATTTCAGTAGTACGAGTCAATGATATATTGGAATATATATCGTACAGATCAATCGTATAATTAGACACGTTTTTAGAATAGTACAAGTCGGTGATACGATCAGACATATTTTTTAGTGGTATAGGTTTCAGTGATATAAGTGCACATAGATTCTTTAAGTAGTATAGGTCAACGTGTTCGAGTAATCGGGCAACCGTGAATATTTTCATTATGGACGCAAGTGTTATGGTTTCTGTATTTATTCGCTTCATTTAAACAAAGTTCATCCCGCCTTTCATTCTTTTGTCCACAGAGGAATTAATTGTATAAATTAACAATAATTAATATGTTAGCATTAGCGCATTTTATAAGGAAAAAACGCGATCGGGTGGCGAAGTACTATGCATCCTGTGTATAATTTATGATGGGGACGCAGTCCTACGTGTGGTCGAAGAGTGTTTTGGCAATCGTCAACCTGGGTGACAGACAATGTCTGGTGGCCCGACACCATTCAGTTATCGGATGTCCTAGGATTGACTAATTTATGGCATGTCTTGAAAGTGAATGAATAGGGCCTTTGTTCCTGGAGGATCTGGCCACGGAGTGAGGAAGGCTATGCCTTTTGGTAAGAGGACTGTGATGAACCCCATGGCAGTTACCCCAGAACCTTGGAACATTGCGGTCGTTTATAATCTCGAGCTAGATAATCTTAACTTACAGACTTATATCTAACAAATATTTGCGTATTACAATTTTTGGAAACATTACATTTTCAATTCTTCGAGATCGATAGTCTGGCATTAAAAATGTCAAATTTGTATCATTGTACATGTACTCCTGAAATGACCACGACAATTCGCTTCGTTGTGAATAGTCACGATGGTCGTAGTTATGTAGTCGCCATTCTCTAAGTTTAAATCGCAGCCGTTTGGATCCTTCGTAATTATTTTCGAATAATTATTAATCTTTATCTCGAATCTGTCATTACAGAGCAGCAACTAATTATTAAAATATACTTTTATTGAAAGTATAAATAAAAGTCCTGCCCCGTGTTCTGTATATAAATGAACTTGCGTTTTTTTCTAATTAAAAATCGTCGCCTTTCTTAATACTTGATAATAAATAGTAACAAAATTAGTTTCACGCTACTGCCTGCTACTGACGCTATTAATCCTGTTACTATTTTGAACTCGACAGAAAATCCTTTGCCTTACACTGCATGGACCTATATGAAGAGGGAAAAGAAAAATGACAACACGAGGAGACTTTATACCGTGGAACAATAATGAAATAAAATTGCTGCATTTAATTAATTACGTTTGCTGACGTCACATTTTTTCTCAAAGTTATACATGCTGCGTACAACGTAACGAAGTAAGCGACGGAACTTATCTCACCGAAACAGACATTTCGAACTCTAACCAAGCTCGAGCTCGCCGAGCTGCTACAATATCGATATTCACTTGGCAAAGTTCGTAGCCTAAAGCAGTCGAAGAGTCAAACGTGTCACTACAGCGGGAGTCTTCTTTTTTCAACTTGTCGTGAAAAGAGCTTCAAAGTATAACAAGCACAAGGGATGAAAATTGAATTTGTCCCTGTGGGAAATATCCTTGTAATGGTGTTTCTTCTGTTGGAACAAAATTTAAGGGAGTGATAAACGAGTAAAGTAGTTTTCCATAAATTACAGACTTTCGAGTGACTTTATTAGGGGATTCTTGGTATTCTGTATGAAGAAGAGATTCTGACAATTTGTTATAATTAAGCAGAGTATAACAGCCCTGGCACAAGTTTGTCAAGCTGTCGTCTTTAATACTCGCGTTACAAAAATGTCATCGTGAGCAGAATTTAATTAATTATAATAATTATGCTCTGAATTTAGTCGCAGGATTTTTATTTATAAAAATACAAACGTATAAAAAAGTATACTAAGCACACACTATTAGCGAGAAGTTTGGAACTGTTAGATATTATAAGGTGCACTGCAATTTTCTCTATTGTCAGCAATTTTATATTGAAAATCTAAAATACCTTTCCAAGTTAAAATAGGTCGAAGGAAAGGTAATTAGTATCGGCCGATATAATATGGATTTGAAGTTAATGGAGAAAGAAACTGGTCTACCGAAATGAAAATGAGAGGGAAATGGCCTGAAAGTTTTCTACCATATTGTTCGAAGAAAAACGATCGATCATAAAAATAATAACTTTTCTCCTTCCTGTCAATAAAGTTACCAAATCACCGTTCCGATAAATTGTTGTCGGCCCTTGATACAGTTCGCGATCGAATTGCCAATTCAATTAAGCTCCGACGATTCTGCACGTGATATGATATCTATAAACGAAAGACCATCTGTGCTGTGTGCGCACTGGAAGGAGGTTTTCATTTTTCTTTGTCGCGAGAATAACTGCAAGCTAGTTATCCGCGACGTCCCCAAGATATCGGAACGGTTATTATATTATAGAATTCTTTATCCACGAAGCTGAGATTCATCTGACAACTTTGTTGTCCTAATCATAAATTATTTGGAAGGTATGCGATTCGCGTGCACAATCACGCGCACACTCTGTTCCACGATTTAAATTAACTTGGCAATTGGAAACCGTTGACTTTACAAATATCACGGTTGATCGCGTAACTGTAAAACGTTTGTAATTAACCGGTTGAACGTCAACAAACTTTGCCATTACTGACGAACAGATGGAAATAAATGAAAAAACTAAACAGAAGTTTTCTAATTAATGAGAGCATGAAATTGAAACGCAGTGCCTATTCAGAACAGCCTGAAATTGAGATACAAAGCAAATATAAACTGTTACTCTGAATCGTTATACTTTTCGTTTAAATCGACCTTTTATTATTTTCATATTTCGTCTACTGATAACCAAAAAAAGTTATTAGGAAAATATATTTAATAATATTGTAAGGATTATTTTTTGTAAACGCCCACCTGTATCTAATAGCGGAACATTTCAGTTTCTACTACAAATACACTACTAATCTATTAATAAATAACTCTCCTGTGGTCTCAGAATCACCTGTGTGTATAAATATATATACCTCGCAGGTAAACTCTGCCACGACAACGCTCTGACGACACAATTTAACCACTCATTAATCCACTCGAATACATATATTCTATCACCCTTACCTTCTCCCTAAAATTCTATTTGCCATTTTCTGACAGTCAGTCACGTGCACTCGAATCCTCAGGTGACCCCTTTTTCACACCATAATCGCAAGTACGCGGTTCAAACTTCAAAGATGCTCGGTCAAATATTCCTCATCGGAAATCTGGCCGAAACGTTTCTCAATCAAGCTTGTAAATTTTGTATAACACTCGAAATCATTCTTAACATTTTCACAGAATTTGGAACCCCACAATACGCAAATAAGCAAAGGCATTTCTATTTTTCACAGGCATGTACATGTACTATAATTATAATTTTAAAAATTATACAATATATAATATATGTATAATTTGCCGCAATTCATCAAACGAACAAATAGATAAATACGTAATGATACATATTTCGAAATACAAGAATTTTCTTCCCCAAATTGTGTAACTAATTAAATACCCTTAGCGAGCTGCAAAATAGAAGCAATATTCGTTTCAAATGATCCCTGTAATTCGTTCCAGACGAGGAGTACGGTCAGAAGAGCGTTTCTGTGATGCTCAATGGCCAAGAAACGGAATTAGAAATCATAGATCATCCCGCGGCGGAGATGTCGGTGAGTACAACTATAAACTTAATAATCTTTTTTCATTTAATAGCGCGAAATGCAATTTCCACCTGCCCCAGTTACCATTTAATTATGTAGACACCGTTTGTTCCCCGTTTTACCTTTATTTTTATTTTACACCAGCTTACCCGCAACAAAACCATTAGTTTCCTTATTTAGAAAGGCGAGCGTACCTATGCTCGACATCCTATTACGCTTATTTGGATGAAAATTTATAGGACTGCATTATAAAACAAATACTAATATTCTGTTTCTTAAAAGGTGGTTTATTCGTCGACACTTTTTAATCAATACATTGGAAATAAACGATAATCTATTTCTTTGACACGGAAGAATAATTTGACCTGCTTTGTGGAAATCACAGTTGCACTAAATGTGCAAGTAAACATCTGGTTGAAAATAATATGTACAGACGCGCAAAAACTTGGGGATCTAAAGTTCCATAACAATTTCGATACTGGTGTAAGGAATAGACGAGCGGGGAATGTACAGGGGCAGGAATAATACTCGGGATTGAATTAATAGTATCAGTATACAGTATTCCCTCGAAAGTTGCGAAAAATAGGTATGCAAAAGTTGCGAAGAGTTTATCCCCACTCCTGGGGGGTATGCCCCTAGAGGCGTCCAGAAGCTCGCTTGCCGATCAGTGTAACGCGATCCGGGTCGGGTACATCTGTGAGGTAATACTAATTCAACGATGAAACATTGCTATTTCTCATCCTTTTCTTATGAAATTTTTACACAGCATAGCTGACATTTTTCTGATTAAAACGACACCAAACACGATATAATTCGGACTATATTTACTGGCTTAATTAACGTTAATAACTTTCGACCGCAGAAATGGATAGGTAGTGAAAAGAAAAGAGAAGCTGCGATCGTCTTTTGGCTTGGCTGCTCGGCCGCTTATCTTTACTCGCTGTCCTTTTCTACGTTCGACGCTGTCGGCAAATTTCAAACAACGTAGGAACAACACGAAAGTTGCGAACGTTCAGTCCCGAGCCTTTCGCAACTTTCGAGGGAATACTGTATTTAGATATAATCGCACCTCTCTCGATCAGCATCGAGCGAACACTGCCGTTCGGCAATCGACGCTGGGCCGCGTCGACGTGAATTCAACGTTTTACATTGTTGCGGAAGAACGTCGCGCTGCGTTGCATCGCAGCGAAACCGGGCTCTTACACTGGTTAGGATATTCGAATGTAGAGCTAGTCTGGCAACCAACCGCAGCTATGTCTCCATTGTATTTGAAAATATGAGGAAATTAAATTAAAAAGATGCAACCGCACTTAGGAACTGCATCGATATAATCGTAAATGAAATGATGTTATAAGAATTCCTACAGAAGCCGTGGAGAATTTTCCATTCTAATTCTTTTCTGGCTTCAGCTACAACAAAATTGTATCCCAGCTCAATTACGTGTAAAAAAAACTGTGCCCAAATGAAAGTTTCACGTTTGAAATTTTAAAAAGGGTTCGGCGAAGACATAAATATCTGTGTTACAATTCTATTAAATAAATTAAGAGTGACCCTCTTGTCCCTCCACTGAAATCTGAATTCAAGAAAACATTGCGCAGTAAAATTCTAAAAAGAAGCACGTGTTCACTATCTTTATTAATCTTTCAATATTCAGCTTGCGTCACTTTTCTTGTCTTCCCTTGTATCATACATATGTAGATATTTATACGGTGTGCTGATACGTAAATGAAAAGAGTAATAAAGAAAGTTTCGTATTAAAACAAGAGACAAACTAAAAAAAAAAGGAGAAGAGAAAAATGATCCTCGTAACCTCTCCTGTTCGATTAAGAAAACTTGTGTCCAAGAATAATTGAGTCTCCTTATTCGATTCCTTTCCAAGCACGCACGCCCTGCCGTAATAGATACATTTTTTCCCCTCTTCCAAGTTCTTTCCCCCTTTTCGAAAATCGGTTTATTGCGTGACCAGCTTCCCCAAGATATATTACCGCTTACGTCACGTGTTCCTCGGTAATTTCATTAGACCTCGATCTTACTTAGCTTCTTAACACTTAAAGATGCTAACACTGCGGCGCTTGAAACAGAAATGAAAGGGCGAACGTGGTCGTAAATTAAATCATTAAGTGGGTTTTTAATCTCCTAATTGAATACGATGGTGAGATTACGGCCCTATTTCTTTGTATTTAACCCTTTCTAGCAAATCGAAGTAACCGGTTGCTCTGGTATGAATATTGTATTATTATTATTATTTATTTGTAATTTTTGCCTGCCGGTTATAAAATTGCCATTTCGCGACTTATACACTTTTTATGTCTTACATCGGTTAAGAATTAACACTTATTGCAACTTATTGTTAGTTCTTATTTCTATTCTTTGGCTTATTATTTTGACCATTCATTCTCAACTCCATCCCTACGTCCATTCGGTATGAATATTGTATTTAAGTTAATTGAAAGATTCTTTCAAATAAATTGACGCGCAAATGCGGCGAAAATAATTCAGCTGCAACCTAAAATGTTTAAGAAAATTCAAACTATACGAATGTAAACCCATAGTGTAAAAGAATTCCGTATAATACAATCTTTACAATAAAACATTGCCATTACTATGTAAAATATGAAAAATTATATATACGTACACGAGAATAAGAAATCGAAGTACATATTACTATTCCAACCATGACAAAATCGCTTGATCGAAACCCTGGACTTCTACGATTAATAAAGTACCAGTACTATATCTATTTCTGTTTCTATGTATATTAACCTGTATTTTTACTTTCCCCAGGTCGAAGCCTTCTGTTCAACGTACAATCCAGACATTTACGTGGTAGTCTACTCTGTGGTGGACAGACGAAGTTTGAAGATGGCTGAGGAAACGTTATTGTATCTGTGGAAGAGTGATTACATGGCTAGTCGTGGTGTAATTCTCGTTGGGAACAAAGTCGATCTGGAACGGAAACGCGAGGTTCCGTCTGTCGGTGAGTAACCTAACAATAAAGGGTTAACTTCGTAATGGGTTATGGGCAGAGGCGGCATAAAGTATGGCAGCAAGTAGTATCGATACGATGTGGAAAATATTCGAAAGATTTACGAATACGTATAGGTACTTTAATTTCTTGATCATGTTGACCATTTATCCCTTTCGCTGCGGAGGACGGAAACGCCCATGCACCCCCAGATATTCAAGAATTTTTATTCGATGAAAATCTATTGTATAAATGTTTTCTACAACATCGTATGATTGTTATTGAAATTATGTATATCAATTGCTCCCCGATATTATTCTAAACTATATACTGTACAATTGCAGAATTCATCTATCGTTTCGCATCTCGTGCATGAGGGATGATAAACATGAGATGATAATAATAATATTATGAAAGAGAGGAATTTTCAGACCAAAAATTGTTAGATCCAAAATATGAAATTTTCTCAAATAGTTTCGGCGAAATAGCAAATTCTATTTTCAACAATAAAGTTAAGGAAAATTGTTGAAGTGATTATTTTCATGGTTTGTTTACTGTCCAGTTTTATATTTGTCAAGGGTGTTCACTTTATCGGGTTTCTTCTAGCTGCTCATTGAACAGTGTTCAGTACTTGTAACAAAAGCTGACATTTTGCCAATTCGCGTGACATTAATTGTCTGAAATGTGATCGTGCGTCCGTGCTGGTACATATTAAGGGTACAAAGAGTCGGAAGTAATAGCGTGAACCGGAAGTATACAAGGATGACGACTCTTTCGTGCATCGCGCTATTACGCCACGTGTCAAAAACTTTAATTCATTCATTGGGCCAGAGAAAAAATAAAACTCATCTTTACTTATTTTCAGTTTCACTTATTCTCCGTGTGAAACAATTTGTAATGAACATTTTGCAATCACCTTGTCGAGAAGGATTTACGGAAAGTGTATGAAACATGCTGTATTGAAGATTATTGAAATTTTGTATAATTCCAAAACACGAGAAATCGTAATTAAATGTAATTAATCTATTGAAAATGATGGAAGTGAATAATTTGAATTGAATAATTGCAACGTATTTATCAATCTATCACATCGTACGCGACAGGAATATGTTAACAGCACAGTAAACAGGATTACCTTCTACGAACGAATAAATAAATTAAACATTAGCTTCGCGTGAACGAATTCGAATTCGTAAATCACTGTACATATCCCAATGGAGAATCCAAGGGGCGCAAAAAGGGGCGCAAAAAGTTGCTTCTCGAACAGCTAGACACTCTCGTGTGTAGACCGGGCCACGATACAACGAGGTCGTAAAATTGGCCAAGCGTTGAAGTACACACACTTGTTTCGGCTATCTGGGCAAAAGAATTGATAGAAAAAGTCCGAGAAAAAGGAAGCCCGTACCTCTAGAGATTTGCCTTGGTCTGACTAAAAACTATACATATAATACAGGTCGTAGAACTTGTTCGAACAAACGCTATTGTGCTGCAAATAAAAGAATATGGAGTTCCGTTTTAAAAAATTAATTTCGCCTAGAAATCTCCCCTGCTATTCCGCCTTCGTCAAAACTATTTATACCGCGTAATATCGTTCTTTATGCCAAACAACTTTTCTAAGGACATTTTTTCCCATAACTTCAATCCCCTGTGAGTTATTCCACTGTTCTCTCTTGAATTCAACGGCCCGCATAAAGGAGAATTAAACGGGAAATGAAAGGACGAATATTTAATTCCAAAGAATTTCAAGATAATTTGCACGCCGACTCAAGAAAATAATAATAATGAAATCCAACAATTCTGTCCCACAGTTGGCCGACGACTGGCGAACAACTGCGGCTGCAAATTCATCGAAACTTCCTCCGGCTTGGCGCACCACGTGGACGAGTTGCTGGTCGGTATTTTGGCGCAGATCAAGCTAAATCCACAACGAGACAGGGACCAAGCGACAAGACGAAGAAGAAGCAAGCATCGCAGGAGGATCTTGAAACACCTGCTGGGCTTCAAGAGGAAAACGAAGAGCTGCGAGGATTTGTTCATTCTCTAACGCATCCTCGAAGCCAGGAGACGCGTGAAAATTCGATTCAACGATCGTTCGATTATTATCGTCGAGTGAATAAGATATGTAATGAATGGAAGGGGAGACGTGTAGAAAATTGATGAGATTGATGCAAAGTGTAAGTATGAAATTTCGAAGTGAATGTTTAGTGATCGTTGGCTGCTGGGAATGATATTGTATTGGGTTGTCCAATAAATTCGTTCGATGTTTATTTTACTTAATCGGCTACTGGTTGTGTATTAATATTTGTTGTATTATAATTTATCGTTGGAATTGTCCGATAAGTTTCTTTGCTGGCGATGTAGCACCATCGTCGAGATAACAGAAACGTGTGATTCATTAAACAGTCCGATTGTGCCGAGACTGTTTGAAATGAGATAAATTTTTCATCGAACATAATAATATGAAAGTAATTAAAAACAGGTCCTTGAGGTGCACAATTCTGTTGTATATATTTAACTCCACTTTGCCGCGTACAATGTATGCAATAGAGTATTTTGTATCTCAAAGACCTCGAAAAACAGCGGTGTTTTTAGTTCGTTTCGTATTCTCGTGTTTGAACGAAAACTTTCTGTCCAATTTTTCTGTCAACTTTCTGTCTGCTATTTTAATTAAAATAGCAAACAATTGTAGTTGAAAATTTTATGTGCGGAATACGTTGAAAAACAAAAATTAACCAACTTCTACGTTTGCAAAAACTAGCGCGAACATATTGGAGAACTTAAATAATGGTAAAAGCAACAGTGATTGTATTTTTCGTGAAAGAATGAAGACATTTTGGTAATCTGAAAGGTGAATTTGTTTATTTGGCGAATGCCTGAATAACAGAATAAATTGACCGATGTAAAAAAAAGTTTCCACGAGAAGATGAATGTACAAGTGAGATAGAAAGAGAGTAACTGCGCTATTTTGAACTTTGGATGTATGTACGATTTTATAGAGGAGCACGTCGAAAGTTAGTGCAATTGAGGGAAGAAAAATTGTGGATTTATAAAAAGATATTGTGGGGTGTCGTAGAGAACGGTGTCGAATTTCCATGGCGTAATAATAATGGTTTTCGATTTTACAATGAAATGCCCCGTATGAAACAGTATTGTAACACTGCGATGAAAATTTTAAAGATACGATCAAGGATTGTAGGATAAGTGATGAAAAAGCGAAGTTCTATTGTAGCATATCAGGGGTGTACTTTGTCCTTGATGCAGTTTAATATATTATATATTTGCAGGATTCGTTGCATAAATTACTTACATAAATTGAATTACACGCTGTTCAAAATTAGAACGAGCATTCAATTTGAGTGTACATAATAAAATAATCTATTCATCGAATTTGTACCAATTTTTATTAATAATAATCTCCACGGTGTCTTGTCATACATGCATAAATATTTCTTTGTTACTTGCGCTGCCACGTGTTAGGCTTATATTAAAGCATTCGATTACTTTCAACATTGAATTCATATTCGTTACACTAAAACTGTAAAACAGTTCGGGCAAAAATTGAAATTTATTGTGGAAGAGTCGTGCGATGAAAGTGAAATTAGATTAATCAGTCCGACGAATATATTGTTAAATGAATTTCCTCCCTCCTATATTATACTTTCAAACTCCTAACAACACGTTCATATTGTATTTATTTGTAAATCTGAATGGCAAAGAAATGAAATATATTTCCCAGTTTCGTGAAAATATAAAAACAGTAACAAACAACGAATGCATATGATATTTTTACATTATAAAAAGCAAAATACAAAAGACGTCTCCTAAAGAAACTGTTAAAATAAATATAAACCGAAGTAGCATACAGAACAATATTAATCTTTCAAATATATTTTTCTCCTATTTATTAATATTTTACCTCCTCCACTTGTTAATTGACAATAAATTAATCGACGGACATATCTAATAATTTAGAACGTCAATGTCCACATTTATCAATTATACTACCATGTGTAAATCATGAAATAATACTTTTTTGGAATCTAACAATTCTAACGTCCTTAACCCCTTTGCTACTAAATACCAACACTTGCTATAGAAATTTTCCCATGTATTTTATTTCCACGTACGAATGTCAATAAGTGTTAAGAAAATTCGCATTCAAGTATTTCATTAAAAACTAATTAGAGGACTGCAAAAATACAAAAATATCTCACTTCGCTAGAATATATACATATACTAATGTAAAATTAAGTCTTTTCCTTTTATATGCTCTAAAGTTTCTTCATCTTATTCGCCTTCTTCGCACGCTTCAAGGGACAAAGTGGCTCTACCTCGCAGATATCGAGAACAGGGATCATTAGAATGGTTAATTAACGAACAAACGAAACTACGATTGCTCTCTCGCAACGCATTTTTTCGAGCAATGAAAAACTGTCAACGAAATCGACGGCAAGTTTATGATATTGTTGGTTTGTTATTATAAGAGTTATTGCAGAATAGTTTTGAGCAGAATATTCGTGAATTTCCCAGTTTTTAATGTATCCTATCACAAGCAGAACATTGGTCGTTATAATTCTCGAACAAAATTAATTAACCTGCGACCTGAGAAAGTCGATGTTAACTCGTTATCCAGTTTATCAATAGTTTGGTCGAAATAATTTACTTATTCAGGAATCTGTTTTGCTATACGCCAAAAGTGTATTTTTATTTACTGAAGGCAATTAATACAAATTTATTAAAATTTATCGTGCTGAACGTGAAGGAAGTCAGTTAACGGCTTAAGAACCATATCGAAAATTAAAAACACATATGATTATGTATGGACCACAGCTTTTAAATTCCAGCTAGAATCATACCAAGCTTTATAAATCAGTTGGTGGAATAAGTAATGAAATTACTTTATAAAGAAAGCAGGAGTTATATAAGTTGGTTTCAATTTAAAAGTATTCTGAAGCGTATAATTTCATTTGATGGGACAATTAACTTCTTTATTTCAAGGGAAGATTGGAAAATATTTCTTCAACTTAAAGTTTCACAAGTTTTTGAAACAAAATTACAATTTTTGTTTAACATTCGTTTCAATTTCAACTATATTTTTAATAACACAAATTCAGCTTATTTATTTGCATATTATCTGTATTACTTTTCCCTAAAATTGAATGGTTATATTTTATTATTTTATTTTCATTCGAGGGTTTTTAGTATATTGCCATAATCGTAGGTAAATGCAATAATAGCAGCATAATCAAAAAAGAGAGATCATTAATTTAAAATGAGTCAAAACTAGAAAATATAATGCTTAATTGATGCTAATTAAGTATCTCATATAAATCAGACTTCAAGTTCAATCGTATCATATTATTATTCGACATATTTGATAAAAATTTTTAATAACACTTGGTTTAAAAACGGCTTGGGTTTATCATTAACTAGTATCTTTGTCCAACTGGAATATTATCATTATTTCCAATTTGAAATTCAATGCAATAATCGGTCATTCCGTGTAATTAGAAACGTTCGTGATCATTTAAATGTGGTTCAAATAAGGCAATTATAATAAACATATTAGACAAATTACAGATGTTCTTTACATTTTGACCAATGGATAAAGATAAATGTAACAACGTTAAAAGGGCCAGAAAAATAGTCTCCAGATCAGTTTGTTGTTAAAGATTTTATAAATCTGCCAAATATTTGAGAGTCTTAATTTGTTAAATATGTTTGCATATGTAAATAATGTTGCACGATGTTTCAAGGCGAATATTCATTTCTTCGTATATTTCGTGAAAGGTATAGAGTTCTAACGAAGAAATTAATACGAACAATTTTGTAGTAACTATAATTAGTACGTATTACTATAATTAATAATCTTTTGCTATTTGTAATATATTCCCTATTGCCAAACGCTGTCGCAATTATTTTATAACTCTGGATTATGTAACAGAGGCTAGTTTATTCATTTGTGAAATAAAAATTTTCATCCCTTTTTCTGAATTACACGAAATAAAGTCTGTACGTTTCAATACAAGCGTGAATATTTATTACTATTAATATTTCTTAATAATATATAACTGCGACGAGGCAAGAAGTAAGGTTTACACAAATAGGAAACCAATTTCTAATACGTATATGTATACATATACATATAGAATATAAAAGCGTAATTTAGAAAATTGGAGATTTTTTGAACCTCCTCTATACAAAAATTCGTATTGCATATTATATGAAAGCAACGATTCCTTTTTTAATTCATTAAACATTTATTAATCTACTCCCAATAATGCTAAATTAAGTTGTTTATTATGGTAAAGAATTCAATTGATTTGATTTGATCATTAATTTCAAATAACTAATTTCAAAACTCGTTCAATAGTTTAAAAAATTATTATTAATCGTATTTCACATTTATACCAACAACTTTTTCATTTATTACTACATAACTTTATACCTAAAAATTGCACCGTTTTATTGCTAGATAAATATATTTAGTTTCTTCTTCCTACTTCCTACTTCCCATTCGTGCCTCTGCCGTACCTGTACAACAGACAAGCTATAGGAATAGATAAATCACCTTATGAACAATCGAGGCTTAACGTGATTGCTATACGGACACATAAATCTGATACTAATTAGAACTAGAAGAACTTGTGGGAGCTTCGTTGTATCGATGGTGGAAGAAGGAAGCGACGGAAAAAGAAAGGAAGGAAGAAGGTGTTTCGTCCTAGGCCTGCTAGCGGACTCGTCAGTAAGGCGTACTAGCAGGCCCTGCCTTAGACACAAGGATAGTAGGGAATTGTCGGAGGTTATATATATAGTCGTGGTGACTTATATAACCACTTTCGGGAGCCGGATCGTCGTGCTCGTCCCCTAGCGGCGTATGTGGGAAGTGCCCCCACATCACTCCCCCACCAGTGATAACGTTATCAGAGTTATCCCGGTGTCTGCCGGCTGTTCCTCGATTGCTGCGACGTCGATGTGCACTGCCGCCCTCGTCGTGGAACCGGCCTCGTAGCAACCTTGCCCGTCCTAGGATAGCCACCGCGAGACAGCCCAGCGCGGTCGGTGCAGGTCGAGCGTGGTCGGTTTGGGCGTCTCTGGCGTCACGTCGAGGCTAGCGGTCGTCCTAGGAGAGGGGGTTGCGGAGGTTCAGCGTCGGTCGGATGGCGGCAGCCATCGTGTTGAGTCGTCTCGAATGTCCTTATCTTCTCGCGTCGTCCACCATGTCGTCGTGTTGCGTGTTCATCACGTCGGGGTCACCAACTGTGGGAGCTTCGTTGTATCGATGGTGGAAGAAGGAAGCGACGGAAAAAGAAAGGAAGGAAGAAGGTGTTTCGTCCTAGGTCTGCTAGCGGACTCGTCAGTAAGGCGTACTAGCAGGCCCTGCCTTAGACACAAGGATAGTAGGGAATTGTCGGAGGTTATATATATAGTCGTGGTGACTTATATAACCACTTTCGGGAGCCGGATCGTCGTGCTCGTCCCCTAGCGGCGTATGTGGGAAGTGCCCCCACATCACTCCCCCACCAGTGATAACGTTATCAGAGTTATCCCGGTGTGTGCCGGCTGTTCCTCGATTGCTGCGACGTCGATGTGCACTGCCGCCCTCGTCGTGGAACCGGCCTCGTAGCAACCTTGCCCGTCCTAGGATAGCCACCGCGAGACAGCCCAGCGCGGTCGGTGCAGGTCGAGCGTGGTCGGTTTGGGCGTCTCTGGCGTCACGTCGAGGCTAGCGGTCGTCCTAGGAGAGGGGGTTGCGGAGGTTCAGCGTCGGTCGGATGGCGGCAGCCATCGTGTTGAGTCGTCTCGAATGTCCTTATCTTCTCGCGTCGTCCACCATGTCGTCGTGTTGCGTGTTCATCACGTCGGGGTCACCAACTGTGGGAGCTTCGTTGTATCGATGGTGGAAGAAGGAAGCGACGGAAAAAGAAAGGAAGGAAGAAGGTGTTTCGTCCTAGGTCTGCTAGCGGACTCGTCAGTAAGGCGTACTAGCAGGCCCTGCCTTAGACACAAGGATAGTAGGGAATTGTCGGAGGTTATATATATAGTCGTGGTGACTTATATAACCACTTTCGGGAGCCGGATCGTCGTGCTCGTCCCCTAGCGGCGTATGTGGGAAGTGCCCCCACATCACTCCCCCACCAGTGATAACGTTATCAGAGTTATCCCGGTGTCTGCCGGCTGTTCCTCGATTGCTGCGACGTCGATGTGCACTGCCGCCCTCGTCGTGGAACCGGCCTCGTAGCAACCTTGCCCGTCCTAGGATAGCCACCGCGAGACAGCCCAGCGCGGTCGGTGCAGGTCGAGCGTGGTCGGTTTGGGCGTCTCTGGCGTCACGTCGAGGCTAGCGGTCGTCCTAGGAGAGGGGGTTGCGGAGGTTCAGCGTCGGTCGGATGGCGGCAGCCATCGTGTTGAGTCGTCTCGAATGTCCTTATCTTCTCGCGTCGTCCACCATGTCGTCGTGTTGCGTGTTCATCACGTCGGGGTCACCAACTGTGGGAGCTTCGTTGTATCGATGGTGGAAGAAGGAAGCGACGGAAAAAGAAAGGAAGGAAGAAGGTGTTTCGTCCTAGGCCTGCTAGCGGACTCGTCAGTAAGGCGTACTAGCAGGCCCTGCCTTAGACACAAGGATAGTAGGGAATTGTCGGAGGTTATATATATAGTCGTGGTGACTTATATAACCACTTTCGGGAGCCGGATCGTCGTGCTCGTCCCCTAGCGGCGTATGTGGGAAGTGCCCCCACAAACTTATTAAATTGAAGAACTATTGGTTAGTGAAGTAGAGGTGGGGACTCGAGTCATGCATAACTTTCGTAGCTTTGAGACACTACTTTTTCATCAAGCTTAAAAACTTGGATTATTTGTATTTTTATGTATAAAATCAAGTTAAGGGGGTAGACACGGCACGTGACCTCTCCGATTTGGATGGTCGGTATTACAGCAGCTTTTTCCTGCACAGAAATGGTAATACAGACAGGCGAGAGGGAGCTGCTTGTTATTTCGATATTCTAATCTGAATGTGGAAAGAAATTGTGAGCTGTTGCGTTGCACTTGAAAGAATTGAAACGGAAAGTCTGCTGGTAGTGCAAGCGTAGAAAATTCATTGTACATTTGAATTACTTGAAATGTGGTTATGCTTCAATATGTTTCGTTGCAGTAAGGAATTATAAGTGAAAAGAAAAAGTAGATGAGCTTCTATAAAGGCTATAGCCGGGTAAGGGGGTCAAATGTGCCCCTAAACCAAATTCAACTTGTGAGGTGTCATTCGATAGCTTATCAAGAAAAACCAATTCGTACCAAGTTTCAACCCTGTAGCTGGACTGGGAGGGTAGTTACAGCGAAAAAACAAAAATCTGGTTTTTGCTCAATATCTCGCATTTTGGCGCATAAAAAATTTTGAAAAAAATCTGAGACATAGCAATTATGGAGGTACACATTGTACAAGTTTTGCAGAAAACGTGCAAAGAATTGACTTATCTATTATTATTCCCAGGGATAACCATATAACATTAACATAGCAAATGTTAAACCGTAATTGGCAAGATGCGTGACGAAAGAAACGATAGCACCATAGGCGCTCCGAAATCATATTACCGTACATTAAATATTAAGAAAATGTTCTTAAAACATTTGTAAACAAATATTAATCATTGTCATATAGTTGGGAACAAAAAAAAAGTTAGTTCGCGAAAAAAAAAAAATCAACCTGAGGGGGACTCGAACCTACAAAAAAGTTTGCAGCGGTTTACGAGTCCGACACCTTGCCGCGGGACCACCGACGCCGTTGAAAATGTTGTGAATATTTTAGGATATAAGGCCAGTAACGTGACTTCAATCAACTGGTTTTATTTACATTTCTCGTTTCCTATGCTGGCCTGCGGAATGTAAAAACATTAAACATTGCATAAAAAACTTATTTCGCAAAGAATAGACGAAAATGCGACGCATAAGTTACTGTGGCGCGCAAAAAACGACGAAAAAATCGGTTTTTATTTTTTTTGACTGCGGCGCACCCAATTCAAAAATCTGAAAAAAATTGGGAATAGTAGTATCACTAATATGTACCTACAAAAAAAATATAATAGTGTATCAGGGATTCCTTCAATACAAAATCGGCATTTTTCAGCATTTTTTTACGTTTTTTATTTTTTGCAGCTAGGGTTTCCAATTTAAAAATCTGCAAAACTTGTACAATGTGTACCTCCATAATTGCTATGTCTCAGATTTTTTTCAAAATTTTTTATGCGCCAAAATGCGAGATATTGAGCAAAAACCAGATTTTTGTTTTTTCGCTGTAACTACCCTCCCAGTCCAGCTACAGGGTTGAAACTTGGTACGAATTGGTTTTTCTTGATAAGCTATCGAATGACACCTCACAAGTTGAATTTGGTTTAGGGGCACATTTGACCCCCTTACCCGGCTATAGCCTTTACCGAAATCAGATCCACTCATGTTAGAATATTCGAGGTACAGGAACGGCCGACGCGGACCATGTGCATTTTGCCGAAGCACGCTATATTTGTCTAGCGTAGCTTTCTTTTGGGGCGAACCCTAAAATGGTTAAAAAGGGCCATGGTGACGTAGGCGTCCTCACGACCGACGTTTTCACGGAATCATTGTAATAAGTAATACCTAATCGAGAGAGAGAGACTACTCCTCTCCGTTCGATTATCTTACACTCAATTGTTCGAAACATTTTCTGCAAACCGTTTTTCCAACTGTTCACTATTGACCAGTCAGTCGCGTATGTACACATGTTTGAATGGTGATGAGAAAGTTTTGAACAATACATTGTATTGTGATGACAAAACTGCAAGAAAAGAGGGAATGCTCCGTGGCGATAACGACGCTCGACGACGCGGTGTAATACGATCCGAACCAGAGTATCGGTGTGACTAATCCTAATTCAACGATGAAACTTTTTTATTTATTAATTTTTCTACATGCAACTTTTACCAATGTATCTGGGAGATCTTTCTGATTCGAATGAGACCAAACACGATATAATTTGGATTGTATTTACTGGTTGATACAGACTTTGTGGTACGTACTCAATTAGTATCAGCATGTAAATATAATTCAAACTATATCGTGTTTGGCCTTATTTTAATCAGAAACATCTCGCAAGTACGATAGTAAAAGTTTTATTAAGAGAAATTCAGAAAGTAAAAAAATGAACACGTGCGGGACGCGAACCTACAGAATAGTTTGCGGCGGCTCGAGACAAAATCTCCGCTCGAGCCGATTCATTTAGTTAGCTGATGATCACATTTGTAACAGATGTGGCAACAGCGCGTCAGAAGTCTTGATAAGTTGCGACAACTATGCCTTACTGTGTCTGTATTCACGTATCACGTATGCACGTCTGAATCGGCGTTCGATACTACATACATACATAGGAGCGTAAAGCTTATAAAAAAAATCAGGGAGTCAACTGTTGACTGATTTAGACATTTCCTTATAATATGTTTTATACAAAATAGTCAAAAGAATGAAAAAGAATAATAAGAGCAATAATTTCAAATAATTGCTGTACTACCACATTCTGAAAATATGATATCAGTACATCATTACTTTCAGTATTAGTAAAAAAGTTCCAATCTCTTCTTTTATATTTTAAATAATATAGCCATATAATTATAACATAAATTCGACAGCGATTTCAAGTCAAGCATGTGTTACAGTAAAAGCGTTTAGTAAATATATACAGTTCCCAGTCAACGTACGCCTAAAATGCATGACCTACCCTATAATCGTACGAAAATGCATACATTGACTGCATCACGCTTTTCCTGTAGCACATGTCACAAGCCAACGCTTCAGTTTTGCTATGATTTCACGTTGCCAGCCCTCCTGAGTAAGCGCCACCTCGTCACCACTACCTGAACTAAATTTGTGACGTCACGTGCTCTGTTTTAACGGCAATACTACAAGCGGACGGCGAAACTCGTCTGTGGGAATGCAATTAGAAGCATGCAACGTTTATCCTTATATGAGAAGCTTTTGAGCTCGGTAAGGGCTCATTCGAAAGAGGAAGATTCAACGCGGAGCGCTGCACGCCCCGTTTGTGTCGCAAAACTCTTTTAGTGACCGAAAAATGCTTGTATACTGCGGGTGTATTTTGTCGATTTTTGCTTACACTTTGAACACTCATATTATTAGATATCAACACAATCTTGTTGAAACATTTGTGCAGCGCTCCGCGTTGAATCTTCCTCTTTCGAATGAGCCTTCACCGAGCTCAAAAGCTTCTCATATAAGGACAAACGTTGCATGCTTCTAATTCATGTTTTCGGGCCATATTGTGTCGATATACAGCTCGCTGCATTACCCGTGTCTACCCCCTTAAGCGAAGGTTGAGGGCGACTGCAGTCGGTATGGCAGCATTCCTCTTGAAGCGGCTTATTCCTAATTAACCTAACTTAAATTATAATTTAATAGTTCATACAAAAGAGACATTGAAATACAGTTTTTCATTGAGGTTTATTTGATTATTTACAATTATTTATTTCTTTTCAGTATGAATTAATGTTTATCTCAGTTAATTTAATAAATATGTTCACATTAATATTGGATGCTGAATATTTATTTTAATTTTTTGAAAAAATAAAAAAAATAGCGAGCGATACGTTGTCGTGGTTCGTCGTCAAAACACGTGTATAGTTGACACGAGCCTTCGGAAAGTACCCCGAGTTTGAACGTTACGTCAAATTCTATTCGTTCGTATGCGAAAGCTCAGTCGTCTGAAACTCGGAACCGTTTCGGTGCACCAAATGGGCCCGGGAAACAATTCCAAGAATGGACCCTAGTAGCACAAAATATTGAATACATATTTATCCAATATTAAAAAGAGATTCAATCTCTTTATTTAATATACATACAATATGTATTCTAGATTCAGAAAGAAATATTTTTTTCGAATATTTATATAATATTTATTTGATGTCACGGCAAAACATTTATTTCCTAATATAAAATAAATATTCATTTAATATTTGAAACAAAATATTTTTTTCTAAGAGACAAATAAATATTTACTTTATATTACAAAAAAATATTTAATTTATATTAGGTATGAAATATTTGTTTGCACTCTCTTTTCAATATATCGATTGAGATATTGATTGGAATGTATGGATTGCGAATCATTGCGTGACGAAATAATAATTAATAATTGACCGTTTGCGTTGTTTAGCAACAAGGCAATAATTCAAGCTCAAAGAGACATTAACGTTTCGAATAATTTTTAATATCGATGGCATTCCAATTTCAAAAAGTTCGAATAATCAGTTTTGGCCCATTTTGTGCAAGCTAGTATTACAAAATTGTACAGTGTCTACTTTTCCAATAGCAATATATTATGGTAATGCAAAACCAAATTCCTTGGTTGATTACTTAAGTCTTAAGTGATTTTATATACGAATTAAATGATATTTTAGAGCATGGATTATTTTACACTAATACTCTAGACTGCTATCTAAAACTCGCTAGTCCGCAGGATGACCGTACCAGTACACAAGTTAAGTCCGGGTAACGATAATCTTCTGGCTTGTCGTTTTCGACTGACTGCTTTACCAAAATGCGGCCCCTTTTATACAATTTTATGCACAACACGAGTTTTATTTGAATAATAATAAAAATTATATATGTAGTTTGTACCGGGGTGTTTCAATGATAGATGCTCTGGTTAGAGCACAGCGCAAGCGGGGGAGTTGGCACGCTAGGCTGTGCACTCGCACTTGAGAGTGCCATAAAAAACGGTTCGCGCTACCTGCTCGACGCTGACTGGTTGGGGTATGTGCCCAAAAATTATATACATATAAAAGGGGCTGCATTTTGAACAAGTTATCGATGATTCTAAGTGGAGACTTCAACGTCAATTTTTCACGAGAAGATGCTGGTCCACTTATTGACTTTTTCCAAAAGTATGTGAATCTAACTATGAATAATAATGCCCTGACTTCAACAACACGACGCGGTACCACCATAGATGCTGTATTTACACGATACCTCAACGACGTTAGTACGAAACTATTTGTATCATATTTTAGTTATCATAAGCCACTGATAACTGATGTGCCGATTCAGTCACCACCTGAAGAAGCTATGATAATGGACATAATTTATAATGTTGTTAATTTCTTTTCTTATGCCACTCCAATCCTTTTATTCTTTTATTTCAATAAATCTTTTTCGTGCAAATTAAAAATCGTTTTAATCAAGTCAATGAAGTATAACTTCTAACGCGCGTACATAAGTACACGCACCCTTTTTTAAATGGATCGATATGTTTTTGCTTCCGTATCACGATAGAGGATCTTAAAACGAGTTCAACGACCTACTATATAAGGCCATTGAAGGTCACAGAAAGGATAGAAAGGCGATAATACTTACGGTTTTGGTAGTAAATGAAACATACGTATTTTAAACAGTAGCGGAATGGGTAATGCTTACCGTTTACTTCACTGCGAATAAACACTGCTTGAAGGACACTTTAATAGTTTGCAGGATAAGTATACTATTCAATATACAAATACTAAAGAGAAAGTGTACAAAGAAGTACCAACTACACCTTACGACATGCAGCAGCGAATTATTGCAGCCTGTGCGTCAATAAGTTCTGACGCTGTAAGACTTGCAAGTAAATCAATCGTAAAAAGAATCCAATGGTGCATTGACAGTGATGGTCATCATTTCGAACACCTACTATAAACGTATGTTTCATTTACTACCAAAACCGTAAGTATTATCGCCTTTCTCTACTTTCTGCGACCTTCAATGGCCTTATGTAATAGGTCGTTGAACTCGTTTTAAGATCCTCTATCGTGATACGGAAGCAAAAACATATCGATCCATTTAAAAAAATAGAAGTGGCTTTCAAATGTCCGAAGTACCTCCACTTGCAAAAAAACTATTATCGCCACCCGATGGCCCCCTTCGTACTGTGCAATTTTATTTCAGCAAATATTTCTGTGAAACTTATAGTTTCGAAGATATCTGAGGTGCTAATATGTAGTTACTGCCCCACCCTGTATAATGTTTGTCCAATAACTGCTTTCTACGTAGGACGTTTAATTATTTTATAATAAGTGTATAACTTTCATGTTCCGCTTCAGTGTTCTGTTAACAAAATAATGTCTAACCTAACAATACCATGCCCCTCATCTAGTTTTTCGTTTCACTTGTAATTCCTTACTGCAACGAAACATATTATAGCATAACCACATTTCAAGTATATAATTAAAATGTACAATGAATTTTCAACGCTGGCACTACCAGCAGACTTTCCGTTTAAATTCTTTCAAGTACAACGCAACAGCTGACAATGTCTTTCCACATTCAGATTACAATATCGAAATAACAAGCAGCTCCCTCTCGCCTGTCGGTATTACCATTTCTGTGCAGGAAAAAGCTGGTGTAATACCGACCTTCCAAATCGGAGAGGTCACGTGCCGTGTCTACCCCCGTAAACCTAAGTCAAACGTCGCACGACGTCACACATGGGTACTCAATTATAAAAAAGAAGGTTTCGTGAGGAATAAGAAAATGTAAATCTCAACGAAACATATATTATCTTACAAAAGAATTATCTCTGAGAACTCTGGATTTAAGGGACGATCTGTCTGACTTTTAGAACGGATTTCGTGTAGGTTACGGTGCAATTCTCCAACGAATTATTACATTGTTTATAAAAATCAATAACGCAAGTAGCATTCATAAATTGTATATGGAATGTATGAATGTATATGCAAGACCACAACCACGATTTCAGATTATGACCCGTATGCCTTCTGCCACCCCAAGGCGTGCTTCGCGTGGTCTGACTGGCAGGAATTTCCTACTAGGCGGGCCAAAGTGTCCATAAAAGCAATCACAGCCTCACACACCGCTCCCCGATGACAGTGCAACCCGGATATTGCAAGAACCGCGACCACAATTCCAGAGATAGACCGATAACCTACAACCGTTAGAGAATAACGTAGTCTAACAGCGTGCCTCGTATCCAGGGTCCAGAACCACAATCACGCCCCACACACCGTAACTCGCTGACACTGAGTCCTCAACCATCAGTCCTCCGAGCCGAGAACGGAAAAGGTAATTCCGGAAAAGGAAGCGGAATAATTGTGATCGACGAACAAAGTGACCTTATTTTTCGCGAGAGTATTATTTCGGAGCAAACACTGACTCTAATTTCGCGTGTCTTTACTGTTATTTACTTTGACGGAACAAGCCCTGACTCTACCAACCGCATTGCGCGCGGCCAACAATATCGTTATGGTGATACAATTGAGCCCATGGCAGCTTCTGAAACATTCAAAAGAACAGAGAACATTGAAATCTTTGCATTTTCAGTACTTTTCGAACATGATAATAATCAAAGATCATTGCAATATACGATTAAAGAAATACAGAAGTACTTACTCTTCAAGTTGATGGATGAATGCCCGAACTCGCCGAACAGCATAGGTGTTGACTGTAATACCGGAATACTTATTGCGATAAAAAAAAATAAGATTGTTACGTATGAATAACATTTCTTTTACGCTGCGCTCGCACGTGCCGTTTGATCTTGCTTAAGAACGGAAGGCGCCCAAGGATTTCACTCACTATCATACGAATAATAGGACCTTTGATATCAACTAAATTCATCATAACCGATTAAGTACATGCGTGATTCGGCGAAGACTCTGCGATCTTGCCATATATGGAGGCCTCTAATAAGTCCCCTCCATACATTTTTGCACTATATTGTTACGAGCCGGGCTGTGTGGCAACACGAGAGGCCGGCGAGGGGTATATTACCCAGGAATATGGCTATCAATTTGTTAGTTAAGGTGCGCGGACGAACCTGATGCGAAATCAGGGAGCCGCTAGGATTATTGAGAGCGAGGACGAACCCGGTGCGAAACCGGGGAGCCTCTAGGAGGGGGAGCAGGCGCGGACGAACCCGATGCGAAATCGGGGAGCTGCAGGAGGGTGAAACGTCGTGGACGAACCCGTTGCGAAATCGGGGAGCCACTAGGAAGAAGTTCGCAGACGAACCCGATGCGAAATCGGGGACCTGCTAGGAGGTTGGTTTATTCACAGACGAACCTGGCGTTTGACCAGGGAGCTGTTCGGGGGTTGGTAGATGTACGGACGAACCCGATGCGAAATCGGGGAGCCGTAGGACACGGACGAACTTGGTGCGAAACCAGGGAGCCGTAGGAAGGGTTAGGTTTCGTAGACGAACCCAATGCGAAATCGAGGAGCCACTAGGTTGGAATATGTAGATTGTTTGTTTGGATAAAGATGTGCGAAAGAACCTGATGTGAGATCAGGTAGTCGCAGGAAATGTTACTTACCTCGTAACTCTAAATTATTATTTGATACAACTCGAGCGGTAAAGTTGTATCGGTGGGAACGTTGTTACCAATATGCAAGGATTGCGGGGTAAAGATAGGTTTAACGAATTTACTCGATTTATAAGTGAACGTATAAAGTTGTATTCTGAGTTTTCAGTATAAATACAAATGTTACTGTCGCGATGAATTAATATAAAGTGTGTAAGTTACCTAAGTATTTGCACGGTATTGACGCACTGGCGATGCGGGGATTGAGAGCCGCTATTAGAATATGCCGCAAGAACTTCAACCGGACAAGCGGATTCTAACGGGTTAATCTGTGATTCGAGAGGTGCGCTAAGCCCAATCTCACTGGATATAACTGATTCTATACAAGCGTGACACGACGTGACTCTACGCGTGACTATGTTACTCTGAGCCCACGAGGGTAGAAACCAAAGGGTTTATATAGTCCCAAAATGCGCGGGGGCGCACTGGAACTTTCCATATAAGGAAATATAGGAGTCGTCGGGCCACGCCCGTCTTGGGTCATGATGCAGCTGACCGTGCTTTAGGGACGTGCGAGCGCTCGAATAGACCGAGTACTCGAAATTCGAACCGAGTAAAGTTCGGTCGTTCGAGCCGAGCCGAGCCCTCGAAACTTCCGAGCTACTCGAAATCTTCGAGCTACTCGAAAAAATCGAGCAGCTCGAATATCATTCGAGCCTCGCGAGGCCCGCGCGGCCCGGCGCACAGTGGGCCAGAACTGAACGCTAGCTGTTCACGGCCGCCGCGGCGCGGCGCGGCGCGTTGCGCAGTGGGACAAACGCCCAATCTAGCCCAATTAAACGGAAGAATTTTAGGGCGTTTTTCCTTCACAAATGCGAGCTCAAAAACGCGTTGAGAGCGACGTATGGAAAGTATTCTTCATACGTAACAATATAAACACTTCGTTTTTGATCATCTTCGGTTCATAACTACACAGTTACGCGCATAGTAACGTCGCATTACGTTTGTACAGAGTCGGTTGCATTCAGTAACAATTGGGCTTAGAGCACCATTCAGATGAAGTTAACCCGTTGGAATCCGCCAAGTTCGGTTGAAGTTCTTTCGGTATACCTTGTAACCGTTCTCAGACCCCACATCGCCAGTGCGTCAACACCGTGCAGCTTAGATATTAATACACACACTATTAAATGATATCGCGACAATTACATTTGTATAAACAACTGATTGCGATATTAAATTATAAACTGTTCGCCATTAAATCGAGTAGATTCGTTAAAACCTATCTTTACTTCGTAATTCTTTACATTAGTGATAACGTTCCCACAGATACAACTTAACCGCTCGAGTTGTATCGAACAATAATTTAAACTCAAGAATCAACTAACAAATTCTCAACAATATTCCTTGAGTGATATTAACATCGCCGACCTAGGCGTTGCCGACAGCCCCGGCTCGTAACAAGATAAAGGGCTACTATCGCCCGCGTTTTATAATTGTGATCGACGAACAAAGTGACTCTATTTCTCGCGAGAGCAATATTTCGAAGCAAACACTGACTCTACTTTCGCGTATCTTTACTACTATTTATATTTAATTATAATTATTAGGAGCGGTTGCGCTCAAAAAATAATAAGAAGAACTTTAACGGAACAAGCACTGACTCTACCAACCGCATTGCGCACGGTCATCAAAATTTGCTGATAGAAAATCTGTACAAGTTAGTAAATGAGGGGAGGAGGTAAAAATTAAAGCAATACACTTGTGATTTTATTTGTTTCTTTCTTATTTCTGTATGTCTGTTGAGGAATTACTGCTTTTGTTTTTTAATAAAGTACTACTGTATTATTAATTGTCTATTCAAGATATATTATTATAGATTAATATAAATGATTTATTAAAAGCGTACTGTGACTGTTCTATGCCAGAGTTTTAAAAGTGATCATGATCCTAGTAAGTAAGCAATATCGCGCATTTATAAATTCTCGTAGCTGCTTGTAGAAATGAAGACTCGAAACTATTTATCATGCTTTAAAGGCATGGCAACAAATACGTAAGTACGCCGGCAATCCTGCATCGAAAATTCAATTTGACCGTACTTGTGCCAAGTCACAGAGATAATAAAAGTGTCAACAAGAACACTAGTGAAGCTATAATAGAAATCGCGACCGATATGCAGCGAAACATGAACGTCGTTCAATTTTTCGTTTAGAATTAATGAAATTTACTGACTCTAGTTTCAATCGCGAATGATATATTGTAAATTCTATTTGAAATGTTTTCATTATTTAATGAACATGGATATACGAATAGAGAGAAGTAAGTATTGAAATCGATTTACAATAATGAAAGTGTTCAATAACTTTCAATCGAAATCCAATCGCCAGATACCAAGATATATACATAAACCGTTGGGATAATAAGTTAAATGTTACCAATCCTTCATCATAGGTCATCGGACTTATTGTTATGCATCGCAGTAATTGTATCTCAATACTCCATTCTTGCAGCTGCAATATATTATTCTTTACCAACCAATCATCCATTGTACCTGCAACAAAAAGAAAAGCAACGTGATAAACCTGTGCTAAAATCAGAATGGAATGCAAAGTTGCGAAAGGACATATGTAACTGGGTATGTAAGTGACATTGCAAAGAAAATAAACGCAACCTTAACACCGCATCGAATCCGAATAATCGTGAAATAAAATATAATAAAGATTCGAAGCACCGTTCAAACTAATAAATTAGTTAACGCGATGTTACAACAAACGACTAGTTAATCTCATATTCGTTCAGCAAAGGAAACTCAAGAAAGATTTTAATCATTAAAGTTTAATGTACTGTTGCGATAGTAGATCGATTGTTAGTTAAACGCGTATTAATTAATTGTTCACGATCGTCTTTCGCGATTGGAAGGGAATGAACCACCCAATGCTTTAGCGACAAACGCACGTTTAATTCTGATCTGCTTACAGAATATGCGGACGGGATATCTTGTTGAACTGCTCTTGCTTTGACAATGTCTTCGCTTCTGAGGTGATTTTGAATCTAACGCGGCTCGATCGTTGCCGATAGGATCGAGGGCGTTAGCCTTTACGGCGGAGGAGGCGGCATTTTGGCCGTTACCTGTTTTGCTCTTTAATTTTGCCACTATCCGCTCTCCCCGACTCCACTCGCTTTCGTACATTAATAGAGGCTAATAATGAAGCGAACACAATGGTAAAGTAAAGCCTGAGGTGCTATTGTGTTGTAGAGTGAGATATGTCGCTAACCATCAACACCATAGACGACCTTACGCTGCGACACTTCAATTGAGAATGACGGGGCGCGCGCCGCGCGACGGTCGACCACACTCCGCAAGCCTCCCCACTCCGCGACGCGCCGGCGCGTCAGCTGCGCTCGGCGGTATTCGCTATTTCCGAAAATCTACGAAGGTCACCGACGGCGACCGGCGGTCTACTATCCCAGGGTCGTGCCGACTGGACTTCTACTGTTTCTGACCAACTTTTAGCAGGATCTATGACTCCTTTTTTCTCTTTTTCTTTTTTTAAACGTGTGGGAAATCTTACATGAGACACCCCGGCCTCTTGGGGAAGAGACCAGGGCAGTGTCGGATTCTTACCGACTAAAACCCACACGGTGGCCATCCTAGGCGACTCAGGAGGACACGTGGAACCCTGACGGATACAACCCCGTGCCCTCCCTCGCCGTTCCTCAAACTTTGCAGGAGGCTCCTCCCGAGGAGGGTCAGAAGGATCCTCCTCTAAAATTTATAAGTTAAATATAAACACTTCCGCACTGCCCAGCCACGACGCAGTGCAGCCCCTCCCCTGCCACGTGCAATGGCTGCCTGATCCCCTATCAGACAGCCTGTGGTCCCCCTGGTGAGGACACAGAGTCCCCACCGCCCAACCCCCCGGGAACCCAGTCAGACACGGGGAGCAGCAGACGTCTGCGCCCCCTCCTGCCGACACCACCTCTACCACGAGCCGGGTCCGCCCGCTCCCTGGCCCTCTCCGCCGCCTCCTTCGCTTTTCTGCAGCTTGTGAGCCTCTGCTCATTACTGCAAGCAACGCTTTTGTTATAATTTTTTTCGAAACTGGTTGCATTTTGGACACTAGATGTCAATTGGGTCACTTAGCCGTTGAAATCATCCAACGTTTCCGTCCCCGCCACGTGGAGGCGGACCCACTACTCTCCAGGAAATTCACTAATCTTCTTCTCTTTCTAGTTTGTGAGTTCTTCTTTGTCGGTGAGTATTTGTTTATATACTATTTAAATAAGTCTTCAGTACTGTGTTTTACGTTTCAGGTTCTTATCAGCAACGGATATATCAACATCTATTACCAGAGCTACAATCCTCAATCGCATTCAGGTAAGATTTTCTTTCATTATATGATTCAAATGCGAACCCTTCAGTTTGAATTGTTCCTCCGTGTCAATTAGATGTTCTAAAGCCCTTTCCGGTCTTCGTAATAAGTCATACCTATATTGAGCATATCCCTCACATTCGAACAATATATGATCCACTGTCTCTTCCAAAGCTCCACACACCGGACAAGCCGGAGACTCAGACGCTCCTCTTCTGAACAGTGAAGAATTTATAGCTCCATAGCCAGTGATAAGGTAGACTGCCATCCTAGTAGGACGGAACCAGGGTCTTCTAGCACAGTAGTCCACCGTGCGAATAAACTTAAAAGTCTCTCTGCCGTGTATATTATTTGTCCACCTATTCTGCCACCAGGACTGTATCCTAGTTCCAATCAATCCAATGTTAGATTTTCGACTCTCTTCATTATCCTCCTCAGTTGGCAGGATTCTCAAATCCTCCCAGACAACTGGGAGCCCGCGCTTTAACCGCCGCATTAAGGCAGATTTCACCACTTGCAGATCTATCGGCAAAACGCCACCAACAACCTGCATTGCCGCCGTCGACACGGTCCGGCATGTCCTTGTAATGATCATTAGGATTGCCCTTTGTGTAGCGTTTAAATGTCGGACCACCACAGGCGATGTCGTTTTTCTAAACCAGATAATTGCCCCATACGTAAGAATGGGGACGCAAACTGCTGAATACAGCGCATCGAGAATGGGCCTCCTGAGACCCCATTGCTCATGTGCTTGTCTTCTAAGGGTCAAGATGTATTTGGTTAATTTTTTCCTTACACGTATGACGTGCGGAACAAATGTCAAGTTACAGTCAATAGTGACCCCAAGGTATTTGTGCTCCTTAACCATTTTTATATTTTTCCCATATATCTTGATTTGTGGTGGTCTGCTCAAATTTAATCTCCCCCTGACCAGCATAGATCTGGTTTTGCGATCGGATATTTTTAATTTGTTGTTATTGCACCAGTCTAAAAATTTATTAATCACTATATTGGCGTTTTCCTCCAAATCTTTCCTGGCGTTGCCCCGCACCAGGAAAGCTACATCGTCCGCATATGCTATGGCTTCGGTATCAGTACCATTCCCTATGTCTTCGAATTCGCGGAGAAACTTGTCGAGGCACCAATTCCAGGCGGCCGGACCAAAAATTGAGCCCTGTGGGCATCCTCTCTTCACCTTATATCTAATCTCTTGGTAGTTATTACTGACACTAACACTCCTTTTTTAAAATAACTACGTACTACCTTTATTAGTTCAGAACTACAGCCTGAATCCACCAGTCTATTAATTATGGCCGGCCACCATAAATTGTCAAACGCTCCAACGATGTCGATAGAAATTACCAGAGCGTATTTTCTATCTGTCCGATTTATTTCTTCCATAAGTCTCAGAAGCGCGTCCTCCGTACCAACTCGTTTCTTGAACCCAAACTGCAGACGACTATCCATGTTGGCCTCATTGTAATTGAACTCAATTCTGTTAATTAAGATTCGCTCGAAAATCTTTGCCATGACTGGCAAAAGCGCAATCGGTCTATATGTGTTTATGTCCGTTTTGCTCATTTCAGCCCGCTTCGGGACAATAATCAAGTCCGCCGTCTTCCATTTTCTCGGAAAGGTCCCTTCTCTTAAGCATTTGTTGTAAAGCACCAACAACGCCCCCGCTCTAAATCGGCAGAATCTCTTTATGACCTCTGGAGGAAAAAGGTCCGCTCCTGGGGCCTTACCGCTTTTCGTCTTCTTTAGCGCTTCTCGGAGTTCACCCTCTGTGATATCTGCTTCCAAATTCAAATTGTTGTACTTGTTATTGCTTGATCTAATTTCCTTTTGATACGCGTTTTCGTGAGATTTCAGGTCCGGAGGAAAGAACTTCTCGCACAGAACCCGAATCGAATCTTCCCAGGTGTGTGTCACGTCTCCAGATGGTGTTATTAAACTGCCAATCGTAATATTTTTCTTAATTTTATTTCTGTTAATTTTGTGAATCATTCCCCAGGGGACTCTATTTCCTTCTGTTCTTACAAATACTCTGCAGGAGGTCATTTTTGCCTTACGAATTTCCGTTGTGTAATCGAGTCTGACTTGTTTTAATTTGTTTTTGCAATTTTCTATTGAGTCCAATAGCCTCAATCTGCGAGCACGGCGCAACTGCCGGCCATACAGAACGACTTCCTTCTTCAGTCTGTTCAGCTCCTCAGACCACCAAGGGACACCCTGTGCAGCCCGCCTCCTGGCCGGAATCGTCTGTCTACATATTGAATAAGCCCAAAGCCCGATCAACAGTCAAGGACCGCATGTGTTCAATAAATTCCTCTGAGAAGGTCTCCTCGACCATCGCTCCAAACCTATCCCAGTCGGCCCGTCTGAGATTGTAACCTTTCCTTCTTCTACCCGGCGAGGGCAGACAGTCCCGGTCCTTTAGTCTAAAAGTAATCAGGCTATGGTCAGATGTCGTCTTCGAATCCTCCACACTCCAATCAACCACATGTCTACTCATTCTTGCGGTGCTCAGGGTCACGTCAATGTTAGATTCACCGTGTGTGCTAGAGAACGTAAAAACGTCCGATCGAACATTCAGCACTCTAAGGTCTCGTGCCAGAATTATTTCCTCTAGTCTTCTACCATTCTCGTCCGTGGTTCCCGAGAACCAGCATCCAGATTTAGCGTTCGCGTCGGCGGTTATTATAACTTTTTGGCCTTCGACCTTATCCAGAATCCATTCGAAATCGATCATCACTCTCTCAAAAGACACCGAATATTGGCAATACACGTTAATAACGAAAATCTATGAAACCTGAATCTATCATAATGAATCTCGATCAGCATGACATGATCACTCGGTCGATGCTCAATAAGAAAACAATCCAGGCCGCTTCGCACAATGACGGCAACCCACGGCGTACCCCCAGCAGGGCTAAAAACATTCAACGCTGGGGAATCATAACCACAGACCCTACCCTTAAACGAGTAGGGCTCCTGGACACAGGCAATATCAACCTCACCCTGAACTAGCAATTTTCTAATTTCGGACGCAACTGCAATCGATCTCCTTGCGTTGATTTGAGCGACCTTTACTTCCATTTTATCTTGTTGTAGTAAAGGTCTATTTGCGAAGACTATGGTTGACCTCCTTTCTTTTATATCTCTGGCAAATCGGACAAATGGGATTCTCCTTTCTAGGGCATTCCGCACTGGCGTGCCCCGTTTCCCCACAACTTTCGCAAACTTGCTTGGGTGCTGAACAATACTTGGCAACATGCCCGTACGTTTGGCATTTATAGCAACGAACAATATTCAGGTACTCCTTAACTCTATAAGCACGCCAAAGCATGAAAACTCTGCTGGCATCTAATATCTTTTTAAAAAATCTCCCCGGCACTTGCACAATCCAATTGACTCTTCCCAGATTTTTTGTTTTATACGCATGTTTAAAGGTTATTTCTTCCTTTAATTTAATTATTTCCTCCTCATTTAACTCATCGAAGTTCTTTTCTACGAAATCTGCCTTCAGCTCCTCAGCTTTGAGATCTGCTTCCACCTCATAAATTACAATGCAGGGATCGAGCTTTTTTGGCTCCGTAACGCTAAGTCCAACCCTACCGAAATCAACTTCCTTAATCTTTTCCACGTCTTCTCTACTATTCACTTCTATCATCATTCCTTTATTTCTTAGTTGTCTAATGTTTTTAACTTTTAACTTCTTTCTTTGGTCCTTTAAGACATCCGTTATTTCCTTTCCTAGTTCCACGTTTGTTCTTGTATCTGCTTCATCTTTAGGTTTGATCAAAATGATTTCACTCTTGACTTTTTCTTTTCCAGGGTTTCCGAATGACATTCTAGCGCGAGGACCACGTTCCCCGCCCGTCGGAACCGCTGCTACCTGCGCATAAGATGCTCTAACCGATTCAGATTCCCTAAACTTGATTTTCAACTTTTCCTTCTCCATCACTTCTCTTTGCAACCTGGTCTCCAGGATGGCCCACTTATGAAGAATATATCTGATAACATTCTTTGTCATTTTGTTGGACTCATCGAATAGAAATTCTTCCAAATTTTTTCTCTCACAGTAGATCTCCTGCAGAGCCGCACTCAGGGTTTCCATTTCTATATCGCCTACCTCCGGATTCTCCTTGTCTTTCACAGTATTTGTAACTTTCCTCCGCTTAGCTTTAGTTGGCGTAGAAGATGTTGACGCCTCACCCGCAAACAGAGACGAAGCTGAGCTACGTCTACTATGACCTCTAACTTGTGCCTCGGAAAGCATCTCAATATCGACGCTACACTCCTCCAACTCTCCCCTATCCCTCCCCGTTTGTTTTGTTTTATTTTTGGATTCCATACTTGGTCCCACGAGAAGGTCGGAAATAACGGTCCACCGGGGCAGAGCCGCCCTACCCCGGCAAGGCTTAAATACAACCGGGGGCAGCCATTTCCCGGAGGTTGGCCGCTAGCAACCGGTGCACCCACCGGCCACGCTCCGGCGCAAAGTCCGGAACGCACCCCTTCGGCGCGCGCCATACCTTAAGGTGAGGGATTTTTTATAGAGGTTGTCATCCTCGCGGTCCGGCCGGTTAAGGCAAGACCCCCGAAACATTCCAGCGAAACATGACCACTGGTTTACGGTGTGCTAAGAGCTCGGGTACCCTGGGCCCGCTAAAGCCCATACTGTGCCCGTCCCTGACCTGACCGGAGTCGGTCCAGGAACGGCCACAGCCCCTGAGGGGGGCGACCACCGGCAGGGAGAGGTCCGCACCCACGGCTCGCCTGAGGACTCGGCGCTCGCCAGCCCACGCTGGACACTCCTCACGGGCGGCTCCCCCGCCGAAGCCGATCCACCATCCACATGGCCTCGGTTTTATGGGGGACCACACGCGGGCCGAGCTTCTCCACTCCCGAGACGACGCAGGCCACGCCCAGCTCAGCGAGGCGCGCGGTCCTCCTGAAGTCCATCCCCGATGCCAGCACCAGCGTGTCGTCCGCGTAGCAGGTGACGCTGACACCAGGGGGGGGGCAACCCGGAGGACGGAGTCATACGCAAGGTCCCACAGCAACGGGCCCAGGACTGACCCCTACGGGACCCCGCAATCCACACTTCTGTCCTCGACTCCGTCCCTCCCCGGGTACTCCATACACCTGCCAGACAGGTAGGACCCGATTATCCTCCTGAGGTAGAGGGGCACTCGATGGTGAATTAGCGCCCCCTTATTGCCACCCAGGGTAAGGAGTTAAAGGCATTAGCGATGTCTAACGATACCGCCAACACCAACTCACCCCGGGCCGTAGCCTCCCCCGCCAGAGACCGGACGCGCGCAACGGCGTCCAGGGTCGATCGTCCCCGGCGGAAGCCAAACTGGCTCTCGTCCAAATCGGGCCCCACCTCGGAAAGATGCCCAGCAACGCGGCACGCGATGATCCTCTCGAGCATCTTCCCGATCTCGTCCACCAGGCATATCGGCCTGTACGCGGACGGCTCCTCCGCAGGCCTGCCCTCCTTCCTCAGAAGGACCAGCCTTCCCCTCTTCCAAGAGGAAGGGAACTCCCCAGACTGCAGGCAGGCGTCGAACGCCTGCCTCAGCCTGTCTCCCAGGAAAGGCATCGCCCATGCGAGAACCTTTCCCGGGACTCCGTCCGGACCCGGCGCCGTGCTCCGGGCCGTCATTTTACGGACGGCTGACGCGAGCTCTCCCACCTTGACACCCAGCCCGGCGGACCAGTCGGTCGGGTCCGCCACTCCGAGTGCCGACCGGGACACATTCTCCCCACCCCCGGCTGCAGGGAACAGAGCGTCCAGGACGCCCCACAGCCGCCGGGGCATGGAGGCGTCGCACACCGTCCTCATCGCACCCCGGAACCATTTGGCCTCCCCCTCCGCACTAAGCGGTCCAGACGGACGGGTGCCAGACCACGCCACGCCGTGGAGTGCCGCCGCCAAGGCATCCCTGTTGATGCGGCCCGGCACCCATCTCGGCGGTGGCGGAACAGCCCCTCCCACAGGCCGGCTTGCCGCAGCGCGACCGTCAGTGCCAGCCACATCCATGATGATGTGAAGGTGGTCCGACAGGGTCTCCACACCCTCCGCCACCCTCCAGCCCGAGATCCTGCGCACGCCAGGGGTGACCCATGTAACGTCCACAATTGACGTTCCCTGCCACCGTACACAGGTCGGCACCGATCCGCGGTTCATCAGCCCCAAATCCACCCCCACCGCCCATCCCAGCAGCACATCGCCCCTGGCATTCGTTCGGGGGGATCCACACGCAGTAGCATGGGCGTTGAAGTCCCCCAGAACCAGGACCGGCCGGGGAAGGCACCGCGTTATATACGCCCCGACACGGTCCAGGAAGGCGCCGAACGCCAGGACACGCTCGCTGGGCGAGGCATAGACGCCCACCACCGCCAAGTCTCCCCATTGCACGGCGACGTAACCATCGCCGCGCTCCAACAGGTCTACAGTTGGGGAGACCTGTCCCCCCCACCCCCCACTATCGCCACGGAGCCACGCTTGTCCCCCATCCACATAGTGGAGGGGGTAACGGGGACCACATATGGCTCCGCGACTACCGCCAATCCCACTGACCACCCCCGCATGGTCTGCACGAGGAGATCCTGTGCTCTGCGGGAGTAGTTGATATTGGTCTGGAGCAGCCAGACACTGAAGGCTACTCCAAATCCATGCCCTCCTCCGCAGGGCATTGCCCGACCGTGCGGTCTGAGCTCTTCTCATTTCCTTCTTCAGGTTCCTGAGCCGGGCCCTGCTCAGGAACCCGCACCTCATCCGCCGTCCGTGGCCCGGCCGGTGTTGGGGGAGGACGCGGTGCAGCCTTTGCCCCCCTGCCGAATGGACGAGGGGCGCATGAGGGAGCCCCCAGCCTGTGACCAGCCGGCCGACCCAGGTCGCTGCACAAGGGGCATCGCGGGGCAGCCGAGCACTTGCTAGCCCGGTGGCCGCTGCACCCGCACCTGTAGCACAGGCTGCTCCTGTCGACATCGCTGGTGCACCCGATCCTCGTGTGCCCCAGCTCCAGGCATCTGAAGCACTGGAGCGGGCGCGTTTGCAGGGGCTCCACCGACGCAGTACACCATTCCACGGTGAGCCGCCCCCCCCCCTCACCACACGGTGCACCGCGTCCAGCGGGCACCTGACCCAGGCCGACCCCCGCCCAGCCGGGCTGAAGGACACATCGCCCACCCTGACGTTCTCCACAGGGCACTTCCCAGTGGCAGCCACTGCCGCTGCCACCTCCTGGGGCTTGGTGGATACGTCCAAGCCCTTTACCCGGAGTTCCGCCGTCTTCGTGGGCCTGGAAACCCTCACACCTGTGCCCTTCAAGACCCTCCACATTCAGTCGGCCAGCTGTTGGGCTTTCTCCTGGCCGCCAGGTCCCCGGACCTCGAGGATCAGCCCACCGGTCCTGGAGGTCTTGGGTTTGACCCCCTCAATGCCGATTTCAACCAGGCTGATCCTTTCCCTGGCCGTCATCATCGCCTGGGCGTATGTGAGCTTCGCCCCAGGCGTAGCCGTCAGCGTGACGACGGCCGTCCTTGGGGGCGCTGCAGGACAGGCCCACTCTTCGCTTGGCGCCCTGCCGTGAACCCGTCCCGCTTGGACGCTCGTCCGCCTGTCGCCTTCCCGGATGAAGGGGAGCCCGCGGATCCGGGCTTCTTCGGTGGCTGCGTCCTGCCCCTTTCCGCCCTCTTGTTTTTTCTGAGTGCAGCTTTGCCCCGCACCACCCTCCAACCATCTGCGGCCGTTTTGGGTGCCATCGCCAGGGCCAGCGGGGGCGCCTCAGATGTGGCCATCGGACGGGCCTCGGTGGCATGTGTCGCCGCGGTCCCAGTGGGCGGCTCCCACGGCGCTCCACTTTCCATCCGAACGGCGGAACCAAAGACAGTTACCAGCCGCCTCTCCATGGCCGCCATCTCCTGCCTCATGAGGGCCACCAGTCGCTCCTGTAGGAAGCCCTCCTGGCCCCGCTGGAGCGGATCACCTCCCGTGGGTCTGGTCGGCTGCGGCGCACAAGCCGGTTGCAGGGTTTGCGGATGGTCTTTGCCCCGCTCCTCCTCCCGCCGCTGCCGTCGCCGCACCTCCTCCAGCCTCGTTGCTGCCGTCGCCCGAGCCGGGGCCGATTTAACTTGTGAGTCGCTCGCCTCGTCCACCGCAGCCTCCCTCCGCATTGCCTTCCGGAGTTCTTCAACCTCCTTCTTGGCAGTTTGGAGTTCGACCCTCAGATGGGCATTCTCCGCTGCAAGCCACTGGGCCTCGACGGTGTCAGAGAAGCGCTCGACTAGCTCCGTGACCGCCGCCGTGGCCTTCCTCGCAGCCACTCTCAAGGCATGGACGAAGTTGCCCTTGAGATTCTTGGAGCTGGCGTATATCCGCTCGACCTCCCGCATATGGTCGAGGACGGCTCCGCCAGCCCCCGGTTGACTCGGTCTGCGCTTCCTTGCGCAGTTCCTCCACCTTCGGCAGGGTCCGCTCCGATGTCCTGCTGAATGCCACCCGCCCCGGAGTCCTGCTTTGCCCGGCAGCTCCATCCTCGGACTCGGACGTCGACCCCCCCCCCCCCCCCCCGGGGCACGGGCTCCCTCCTTTACAGAGTCCGAAGAAATCAGGACCCTGGGCCTCTTCAGCCTGGCACTTCTCCTGGTCCTTCTCTGCGTGCCGGACTCAGAGTCGGATTGCGTCTCTGGTCCTTTTCCCGGTACGTCCATCCTTTCGCCAGTAGTAGGAAGGTGTGCAGTGGCCTGGTCTTCCACCACTGTCACTGTTGTTTTCCTTTTGTTGTACCAGCCATGTTGTTAATATAAAACTCCCTCCTTGCCCTTCCGTCATCGGTAATCCAGTCCAGTTACCACTCACTCTTTCGCCCCCTGCCCCGGCTATGCCATTGCAGGGACCCAGGGAGTCCCGCGAGGAGGTGAGATGAGTGGATTTAGCCAGTTTGGGCCCACCAACTTCCCCGAAGTCCTCCGCACCTAGCAGCCATAGACTCTGCTCAGATATAAGAGGACATCGGTTTCATCAGGGTTTCGACCGAGCGAAGACATCGCCAGAAAGTCCCGCACCAGCTTCTGCTCCCCAGGATCTATGACTCCTAGGGTCGTGCCAACTGGACTTCTAATGTTTCTGACCAACTTTTAGCCGGACCCACGATCCTCGTTAAAGAATTCTTTTGTTCTTTGCCGCGCAATGAATGCGGGACAGCACAGGCGGGACGCTTGACGTGACACTGTCAATTTCATCGCCCCGATGCCTCGCAATGTGGTTTCGACTCAACTCGAGCCGAGCCGAAGTGCATCGCGCGACCAGGCATCGTAGCTCAATTTTTATACCGAAACGTTGCCCGAGAAATAGCTTTCCTGATCCCCCCCAAAGCATTTACATATATTCAACAATCGCATGAATCCCGTCCCCGCTACTTCAGTAAAGAATAGTTCTTGCAGTGATCACTGTCCATGAGCAGAGGACGCTCAAATCAGCGTGGGATTTCTGAGTCGGCATGACAGTCACGTTGGGCCACGTAAGTCCATAAGATGTCTTGTCTATTCTTATATCTCGTCGGTGCCTTAGGTACCCACAAATTCGGGCCAAAAAAATACATTGCATGTCTTGTCTATTCCTATATCTCGACAGTGGTATCGTGTGAGAGTCGATGTTCGTTGAGAATTGTCGGGTGTCGACGTTTTATATTAATAAAGTCAGTTGTAATTAAGGGAGACTGAAGTCTTATTACCCTACCTGTCCTCTATTCCAGACTACGTGAGGTTTACTGAAATTAACTTCCACACTAATGACTTCCACAAGCCAATGCGATATATTCATAAGATACAATGGTTAAGAGTGGTGATTACGATGTATGCGTGTAGTGAATAATCTACTATGTATATGAGCGGTGTGTCTTAAAAAATTAAGTTGGGCTGCATGGTAATGGGAATGACGCTCACGGCATGCGGGGGGGGGGGGGGTGTCGTGTGTCGCGATGGGATATTTTCGTCCATTTTGTTGCTTGTTTTCTTCTCGTGGCCTTTTTTGGCCAAAGTGGGTTTGGGAGAGGAGATTCCGAAAAAAAGATGGGAACCGGGGGGCCCGGGCAAAACGGAATGAAATTATGTCTGCGCTTTCTATGCGCTGGGAGGAGGGGCTTATGGTCTAATCATTCATACTGTGCTCGTTTACGCCTATTTACAGTCATTTGCTCTCATCACGCATTCCCTACAATCATTTATACTACGCTATTTACATATTTACAATAGATTATCTTAGGCTAAGTGGTGAGCGTTGATTGCGATGGTGGTTAGGAAGGGTAGAGGTTTCTATGCGCTGGGAGGAGGGGCTTATGGTCTAATCATTCATACTGTGCTCGTTTACGCCTATTTACAGTCATTTGCTCTCATCACGCATTCCCTACAATCATTTATACTACGCTATTTACATATTTACAATAGATTATCTTAGGCTAAGTGGTGAGCGTTGATTGCGATGGTGGTTAGGAAGGGTAGAGGTCTTGGAGCCACCAGTATTTTTTGATGTTGTGGTGGTAGGTGTTTACTTTGTCGTATTTTGGTATCTGTGTGTTGAAGACGGTGCGGTATGTTGAGTTCCGGCTGTTGATATGGGGGTCGTACAAGACTTTTTTGTTGGTTGCTGTGCGGTGTATGTGGTATATGATTGGTACATTGTTGTGGTCGGTGTTTCTGCCTGTCTTGTCGAGGAGAATAAGTGCTTCTGGGGGGATGTGTCCAGAAGTCAGTGTCCTTTCATGGTAAAGGTAGTGGGGGTAAAGTGAGCTATTTATGAGGTGGTTGTTTCGGATTTTCGGGATGTGCGCGAAGTAGTCTCTGGTGAGTTTGATGGTGAAATTGTCTATTCTCGGTATGTTAGCTGTGTCGTATAGGGTTCTATTACTGATGTAGTGTTTATAATTCGATTCTTTGGACCTATGTAGACTAGTGCAAGCCCTTAGGCGTTTTCTTTCGAAGGATCTGATTTTCTCCATTGTTTGGGGGCTTAGGTTGAACCAGATTGGGCAACCATATGAAATGATGGGTCTGATCAGGAGCATGTAGCAGAAGATCTTAATTTTTGGATTGAGGTAGTGCGAGTAGAAGAGGTTGGGGTTGTTTAGGAAGGTTTTTGAGACTTTCTCTAATTGAATATCGGTGTGTTTGTTGTAGAGGAGTTGATCGTCGAGGTGAATTCCGAGGTATTTGACTATTTTTTTTGTGAGGGATTCTGGTGTTTGTGTGGTTTAGGTGGGACGATTTGTTGGTGCTTCTGAAGCTTCTGCCCTGGTTTGTAATGTTGTTTCGGAAAAGTATGGTTTCGCATTTTGACGGATTTATTTTTAACTTCCATGTTGAGTAGTAGTCGTTTATTTTGTTAAAGAGGAGTTGGGATTTTTCCTGCAGTTTTAGGACTTTTTTCCTTTGATATAGACTATTAGATCATCAGCGAATTGGATGGTTTTGATATCGGGGGATTCGGGGATGTTAAAGAGTTTCGGGATGTCTGCGTTATAGAAGTTAAAGAGGCCTGGGGAGGTGACTGTGCCTTGTTGCAGTCCGTCTGTCAGGTGGTGCGTTATCTTAGAGTCCGTTTTGCAGTTGGAAGTGTAGAAACTTTTTCCTAGCGTTATATCAACAACTAGTTTTAGTAGGTGGGGCGGGCATCCTTTTTTGGAGAGTTTGAAGAACAGACCTTTTAGCCAAACGGTGTCGAAGGCTTTTTCTAAGTCGATGAGGCAAGCTGCTATGGACTCGTCGTTGTGGAGGGCGTAGTGAATGTCCGCGGTGAACGTGTGAATTGCATGGATGGTGCTTAGCTTATGGCGGAATCCAAAATGGGTATCGGGGATAAGGTTGTTGTCGGCGTACAATTTTTCTAAGGATTGTTTAATTAGTACTTCGAATATTTTGGATATGTTCGGGAGTAAACTGATTGGTCTATAGCTGGAGGGATCAGTCGGGTTTTTACCTTTTTTTTATAGGGAGGACTTTTGCGACTTTCCATGCTGCTGGGAAGTAACTGTTATTTAAGCAGTCGTTGAAACGGATGTTGTAGCAGGATGTGACTTTATTGGGAAGGTTCTTTAGGATTATGTTTGGGATTTTGTCCGGTCCTGAGGATTTTTTGTTGCTTAGTTTTTGGAAGAGTTGGGATATACGGTAGTGTGAAGTGAAGAAGGTGGGGTCGGTGTCGAGATGTGGGCTGCTGGCAAGGTTGGTGTCGGAGAATTGGGTGATGGGGCTATTTGTCTGATTGTCTGAATTAATGTCTGTCAGGAGTTTGTTGTGGTGTTTGTCTATTATTTCTGTTAATCTAGGGTTTCCTAGTGTTGGGTTTTGGGCGTTGGTTGCTGTGAAGTGGGCTCCTATGACGTTAAGTATGTCCGATTCATCGTTGATTATGAAATTGCCATTCAGGTCTTTATGGATTGAGTCGGGGGCTATCATGGCTCTGTCTAAGAGGTCACGGTTTGTTTGCGGGATTTTTAGGTTAGTGATTGAGAGGCTCTCTTTTTTTTAAAAAATTGCGTTTATCTTTGGAAACATTTGGTGTGAGTAGAGGGGGATGTTTTTTATTTTATTTTCCCAATGCGTATTAATAGATTTTTAGAATTCTTTTTTTAGGGATGCTTTGCATTTTTTTAGCTGGGCTTTCGTTAGTTTGATCAGTTCTTGTTTCGAGTATTGAGGTGGTGAAGTTTAAGAGGATCGGTTTGAATTGTATATTTTTTTTAATTAAGAGAGCCACTTCGCCGCCGTTTGAGTTATTTCTGTCGTTACGTATGAGGTTGTAGTTTTTGAATTTGGAGCTATGGTGAGCTTTGAGTTTCGTTTCGTTTAGAAGCGCGAGGTCTGGGTTCTCTGATATTAGGAGTTGAGCCAGGGAAAATCTTCTTTCTATGGATGCGATTGAATTTACGTTCGCTGATATTATTTTGAGTTTGGTGGGGTTAGGATTAGGCATTGGGGATGTGAGAGATGTCAATTTCGTGGTGTTCAGAATTTATGCCGAAGTATAGGTCGTGGAGTTTTTCTATTTTGTTGGAGTTGGATCCTATGAGGTTCTCTAGGCGGTTAATCGGGGGAAGGAAAAGATTTTTGAGGTCGGCAAAAAGCTTTTCGTAGGGGGGTTGGGGGGGGGGATTTGGGCAGGCTAGAGGGTGGTGTTGGTTGGGTGGGGGTTTTTTTCCCCGGTTGGAGGGGGGGATGGGACCAGCGTGTTAGCTTTGAATGGCCCTTCTCGGTCTGGCGGTTTGTGTCCTTTTTGGTCAGGGTGCGGTCGTTTAGAGCAGTGGTGACTAACTGGCGGCCCGCGGGCCAGTTGAACCTTTATCCCCACTCTTTTCTGTAACAGCGGCGTAGGGGAATTGTCCCCACCACGTCTACGTCTACGGCACGAAATAGGAGAGGACAGCGTACCTCTGTTGAGGAGAAGCGTGAATTTTACGCCGTAAAACCATGCCTGCTGAACTGTGCCATTGACCACGGTTCCAATACTTTATGATGAATTTTTTCTTGATATATCGTCGCATTGATTTCGGTATTCGAGACCAATTCTGGTTTATTGTTGTAATTGTAAAAGGGGGAATTATTCGTAGCTCATTCTTTACTCTATAACCCCTGCCGAATGAACGGAGTATTTAAATGACCCAAATAATAAAACACTTAGCAACATGTAGTTCGCGGCAACTTTTATTGATGACACAATTACGGGGTTTTCCTGCAAAAAAGGATCAACTCTTGCGTTTTACTAACTTGCACCGAGGCCTGCTCACTAGCACCCTCCAATAAAGAATGATGTTTCACCGATGAGAGAGATACAAACTTTTCATTATTTCTAGAAATTTCAGTATGACTTTATTACTTTGCAAACCCCCACGTGTTGGTGGGGGTTTGCAACGAGTTTTCCTAATAATAAATTTGACGAAGACTCGTCAGTTCTCTACTAATCATCACGGCAGCTTGACGCACATAAGGTTCCTTTGAGTTTGCTGAGTTTGGTAAGTACAATTCCAACGCGAACCCTTCTCGGCTTCAAAATAAGTGGACTGTAGCCACTTTCAAAATATACGGCTCATTTCTTTATTCTATTATTCCATATTGTTATTAAAATGCCAAAACGGAAGATAGATTTCGAAAATCGCCGTTTCCTACATGAATGGGAAACGAATTTTTTTGTAATTGCCAGTGGGGAACGGCCCCTATGTTTAATTTGCGGTAATCTTCTTGTAATTATGAAAAAAAATAATATTTGTAGGCATTACACTACCCGTCATGCCAAAACTCATGGTGCATAATCCATAGAAGAGCGGAAAGAAATAATAGTAAAATTAAAATCACGACTTACACTACAAGATGCACCAGACACTTTTTCAATTCAACAAAAAAGCCTTGCAGCTTCCTACACTGTTGCATTGGAAATAGCAAGGTCCAAAAAAACTTTTTCTGATGGAGATATGATAAAGAAATGTGCCATTGAAATGGCTAAATGTTTTGGGCATAAAGATGCTGTGGAGAACTTTAAGGCCGTATCTCTCTCACGGCCGACTATCCAGAAGCGCATAAGTGAAATCGGCATACACGCGGAAAATAAATTAAAATCAATATTAGAACATTGTCGCTATTTTTCATTATGTATAGATGAAAGTACTGATATTTGCGATGTACGTCAATTATTAATTTTTGTGCGCGCAATAGACGATGACTTTTCGGTCACCGAAGAATTATTGGCACTTGTGCCATTACATGGTACAACGACGGTTTGAATATTTTTAATGCACTCCATAGTCAAATAGAAAAGTATGGAGGGTTTGCTAAATGCACTGCCATAGTAACAGACGGGGCCAAATCGATGGTAGGCCATGAAAAGGAACTTTGGGGACTTTTGAAAAAAAATAATATTAATTGCAAAACTTTACACTGTATAATACATCAAGAGGTTTTATGCGGGGACATTATTAAATTAAATTCAACAATGAAAATAGTTACGAAGGTCACTAACTTAATTCGGGGAGGTAATAGAGCACTGACACATCGCAAATTTCAGACTTTTTTGGAAGACGTAAATGCGACTTACGGAGATTTGCTTTTGCATAATGAAGTGCGTTGGCTAAGTGCAGGTAGGACCCTAAAACGGTTTTTTGAATTACGAAATTTCATACCACAATTCTTAAAAAAAGACATTACAAAAAATACGAAAGACATTGAAAAAATATTTACAGAAGTTGCATTTTTAACGGCATTAGCATTTTTGACCGATATATCCAATCACCTCAATATCTTAAATACAAAATTGCAACAACAAAATCAAACTGTGGCCGATTTGACTGGACACATTAACGCTTTCCGCAAACAGTTAAAATTATTTATATTCGAGATACGAAGAAATGAGCTGCATCACTTTCCGTGTTGCGCAGAAATTGCTGCAGAACATCCTAGTGCAATATTTATCGAATTGGTAACACCACTAACGGAGATAGAACAAGGGTTTGAAAAAAGATTCTAGGATTTCAAATTAATGAAAAATGATTTAGCAATTTTTAATGATCCCAAAAATTGTATAATTGAGGAACAAGAAGTTCAATATAGGCTTGAGTTATGTAATTTGCAAACAGACCCATTTTTAATCAGCAAAAATGAACCCGGGGTTGAATTTTTCAAAATTCTATCGCGTGAAAAGTATCCAAACCTGGTTAATTTAGGATTAAAACTTTGTTCTATGTTCGGATCCACATATAAGTGTGAAAGCACTTTTTCAGTAATGAAATTTATTAAATCAAAACACCGTAATGCACTAAGCAACGATTCATTGATGCACTTACTGCGAACAGCAGCAACTAAGATTCTGATTGACATTGATTCGTTAGTTCATGAAATGCCGAAGCCACAATGCTCTCATTAACAATACTGATTTAGAAGCTTAAGGGGGCCGACTCTTTTGGGGCCAACTCCGAATCGATCTAAGCGCCATTAGACAGAACGGGCGTTAGTGAAAACAGAAAAATCGTCAGCTTCGACATTTTACGGGGTGACATCTAAACTCATTATACAGAATTATAAACTCACGATGTGACATCTAACATCATTAGGCAGAATTATAAAAGGAGAGTGGGAGGCCATAGTTGCCAAATCACATTATTTGAGAGTTCTGTCGCACTATTGCCACATCTGTTACAATCGTGGCCATCAGCTAAATGAATCGGCTCGAGCCGAGATTTTCATTCCTGCCGGACATAGACATAGCTGCTGAACGGCTGGAAACTTTTTTGTAGGTTCGATCCCCCTCGGCTATAATTTTTTTACATTAATTTTTTTCTAATTCCCAACTATAATATTTTAAAAACATTTGTTAAATATTTTAATTTAATATACCTAAATCTGAACTTACAGCGCTTTTTGCGCTACCGTTTCTCTTGCCATGTATGTACATATCTTGTCAATTACGGTACCGTTTAATATTTCTAACATTGAAGTATAATGTATGAAGCATTTTCAGGCATTTTACAATTAGATTGAACAGTCGTAGATGAAGTGCAGGAAAACTCGTGTGATGTTTTACTACTATTTCGCCTTCCTTTTAGATGACACAATCATTTATTTTTTACAAATAATTATTGTTGCGAAAGCAATTATACCATCAGAAATAAAGGAAAATATTTATTTATAGAGATTTTATGCGAGTACTGAATATGCATATATTGATAATCGTTAATTCATTTCATTCGCTTTTTCCCATTGCTTCGGTCATTGTGTAGAATGTATTATAGAATGACAAACGAAAAATACGGAGACATAGTTGATATTGTCATATCTATTACAGTTTTGCTTTACAGGAAAACTTCGATAGATTCGACTCAAGTTGAGATTTTGATTTTTGCCGAACATAAAAGAGAATAGTGCAAATGAAGAGAAGATACAAGAGTCAAGTTGAAAAAAACAGATTGATAAAACAATATTAATATGTGTAGAAAAATAATTTTTGGAACTTATGAGAGAAGGGCCCCTATTGCTGCTTGACATAGGTCAGGCACAGCCTACTGGCGGGCCGCGGGCCACGCGGTTCATCTTACAAACAAATGACGGCCCTCACATGCGTCATAGTTGCGGTGTCACACCGATTCCCGTCTTGCTGTCACGTCATAGGTACATCTGACGTACATAGCTCTATCTTTGTCTATCATAGCTTTCTGTTGCTTAGAGCGAAGCATAAAATGATCGAAAAGGACCACGGTGACATTGTATTGTTGTACAGACTACGGTCACGAGAGCTAAACAAAACAACTTTTTAACACCTACACGCCGACATAATCATTTGAATACCAATTCAAGCGCCTTCGAAAATCTTACATATATTTTAATTATATTACAATTATATTATTGTTGTAGAATATAGTTAATATATTTCATATATATTAACATAGCAGCCTTATTGGTAATATAAATGAAACATACCACCAAATGATCGAAATTTTGAGTTGATCATTTTGAGCTTTGACGTGTATACGCGTCCAAATGTTAGAAATATCAAACAGTTCCATAATTGGCAAGATACTTGGGAAGAAAACGGTAGAAAAATTCGCTTCAACTTCATATTTACGTATATTAAATTAAAGTATTTAACAAATATTTTTAAAACATTTGTAAACAAATATTGATCATTGTCATATACTTAGCAATGAAAAAAAAATTAATGTAAAAAAATATACCCCAAGGGGACTCGAACCTACAAAAAAGTTTGCAGCGGTTCGAATCAACATTTCGGCTCGAGCCGATTCATTTTGCTGATGCTTATGTTAATTGTAACAGATGTGACAACAGCGTGACAGAGGTTTGATACGTGCAGGCAACTATGCCTTACTGATGTCTGTGTGCACGCATCACGTATTCACGTATGAATCGCCGTTCGTGGTGTGAAATTATAACTTACAATTACCGACTGATTTGTATTTTTATCGACCCTGACCAGAAATGCACTGGCTTCACATAAAACTTTCACTTTCACGAATGATTCGCTGAGGCTAATTATGTAGTTAAGAGCTGAGGCTCCGAGCGAGGGACACGTCCGTACGCTTCGAAGGGCACAAGTAAAACTCCGGGCACTGATCAGTCCATCTACGCCACGGCCCTTCCCGATATTCGTCGTTGTTATGTTCCTCTTATGTTCTTTGATGGAGGCGCCCGATCCCGCATACAGTAATGTCTCCATAGGTTTTTTTTTTTTTTTTTTTTTTTTCGAGGTGGAATTCTTCGAAAGACACCTCCCGCCCTGGGGGCGAGCAGGAGGTAGTGTCGGATTTCTACCGACTAAAACCACCCCGGTTACCTAACCTCGGCGCTTGTAGGGGAGGCCCCGTGACCTACGAAGACACTTCCGGTGCCTCCCCACGCCCGGCCATTGCGGCCCCATCCGCGGGAGGGTCAGAAGGACCCTCCGAAAAACTCTGTTGCAGTAGCACCTGGCCGCGCCAGGGGTAACACCCAGCGCGGCTTACCTTTTCCAGGCCGTGATAAGGGCGACTCGGCCCCCACACGAGCCGCCCAGGGGTCTCCGACGGCACCACGGGATTGGGGGGGATTGTTCCTCCCCGGCAGGACCGCCCGTATACGGGGTATTGCCGAGTTCAACCAGCAGGGGGTGAGGGGGAACACCTCAGCGCCCCACGGGTCCATCAGCCATTCACACCGCGGGAGGGGGGATCTCGCCAGCGGAAAACGGCCAGCGAGCCGGCCCCTCCTTTATTTTCGACGCCGTTTCCAGCTGTCGGGCAGCCCTGCCGGATACCGGGAGGACATAATCCTCCCCGGCAGGACCGCCCGTATACGGGATATTGGCGAGGTCAACCGGCAGGGGGGTGAGGGGGAACACCTCAGCGCCCCTCGGGTCCATCAGCCATACCAAACAACGGGATCGGGGGATCTCGCCAGCGGAAACGGCCAGCGAGTCCACCCCTCCTTTACATTCGACGCCAGATTTCCGGCTGTCGGGCAGCCCTGCGGGATACCGGGAGGACATAATCCTCCGACAGAAGGGCCGCCCGTCTACTGAGTCAGCGGTGACGGTTATCCGAGAGACGGGAGGGGGGACACCTCCGTCGTCCCTCGGACCGTCACCGCTTTTACACCACGGGAGGGGGGACCTCGCCAGCCTGCGCAAACGCAGCCGGCGAGCCCTGACCCTCCGTCTTTCGCGTCGGACGGGATCGGTCAATTCCCGATCCCGCTCCGCTGCCTCCTTTCTGCGAAGAACATCCTCGCAGAAGGAGGCCACCGCTACCCAGGCTCTCTCGCTGCCCAGCATCATACTAACGATGCGAGGCAGCGAGAGATCCGCTCCCACTTGCGCCCTCAGCGCCCGGCGCTCCGCCGCCCATTCCGGGCACTCCTCGAGAGTGTGCTGCGCTGTGTCCAGCGCAGCCCCACACTCGTGGCACTCCGCCGTCACCCCCGCCCGTATCCGGCACAGGAACTCACCGAAGCACCCATGTCCGGTGAGCACCTGCGTGATCCGGTAGGTGAGCCTACCCCTGCCGCGGTCCAGCCATTCGTCCAGGCTGGGCAGAACCGCCCCGACTGCTCGCTGCGCGGCTCCTCGATTAAGGAGCTCCATCCTCCATTTATTCCGCGCAGCCAGCCGGGCCTGACGTCTCACGTCCACCTCTTCCTCGGCGGACACCATCGCGCCCTCCCGACGGAGTTCTTGGTGACGCTCGTAAATGGAAGCATCTTCCTCCGCCAAGAGATCGAAAGGCACAGTGCCCGCCAAAACCAGCGCCGCCTCGTGGGATATCGTGCGGTAGCCCCTGGCCACCCTGATGGCCATCCTCCTCTGAACGCGGCGCAGCGATACTTTGCTGCGCCGCGCGACCATCAGGGCTGACGCCCATATCGGGGCGCCGTAAAGCGCCATAGACCGCACAACACCCAGGTATAGGCGGCGCACCCTCTCATCCGGTCCCCCGATGTTTGGGAGGAGGCGGCCAAGGCCGGCAGCCGCCCTCTCCAATCGGGGAGCCAGTCGGTCGAAGTGGACCGTGAATCGCCAGTGGCTGTCCAGGAGGAGACCGAGATAATTAATCCGGTCCCCTAACCTAAACATGCTCACCCCCTATCATAATCCAGGACCGGGGCGGTCCCCCGCTCCGAGGCCTGTCGTGAAACCACATGGCCTCGGTTTTCGACGGGGAGATCCGCAACCCCAGTCCCCGGATACCGTCGACGACGGAGGCCAGTCCCGTCTCCGCTAGACGGATGGTCCTCTCCCAATCCCTCCCGACGGCCATCAGCAGCGTGTCATCAGCGTAACACGTCAGACTGACGCCGTCTGGGAGGGCAGCCCGCAGCACCCGATCGTACCCGATGTCCCACAACATGGGGCCCAGGACCGACCCCTGTGGGACACCACGATCAACCTCCCTCGTGCACAACCGGCCACCTCTGCCCGGATATTCGACCCACCTGTCCCTCAGGTAGTCCCTTAGGACCTTCCTCACGTAGAGGGGCACTCCGTGGTCAGCGAGTGCCCCCCCCGATACGCCCCCGGGGAAGGGAGTTAAAGGCGTTGGCGATGTCAAGACTGACCGCCAACGCCACCCCTCCCTGGGACGTGGCCGAGTCCGAGAGGGACCTGACTCGACTGATAGCGTCGATCGTCGAGCGTCCCCCTCTGAAGCCAAACTGGGACTCGGCCAGGTCGGGGCCCACCCGGGACAGGTGCCCCGAGAGGCGGGAAGCTAGCACCCTCTCGAAAAGCTTCCCTACCTCGTCGAGGAGACATATCGGCCGGTACGCCGAGGGAGAATCGGCGGGCTTGCCGATCTTCCTAATCAGGACCATCCGTCCCCTTTTCCAGCGGGACGGGACGCGACCCAACCTCAGGCAGCCATCGAACAGGCGCCTGAGGCGGGGCCCGAGGACCCGCAGGGCAAGGGCCATGGCTCTGCCCGGTATGCCGTCAGGACCCGGGGCCGTGTTGCGGGCTCCCATTTTCCTGACGGCCCGGGAGAGCTCCTCCACCGTGACCCCCATGTCGTCGGACCAGTTGTTCGGGTCCGACTCCCCGAGTTCCGGTGCCTGTTCTCCCCCTTCATCCAGGGGGAACAGGGTGTCTACCACCCTGTCTAGGAACTCGGGGTCCAAGGTCTCCGTCACGGGGGGCGCCCATGGGCGAAATTTGCCCATCACCATTTTGTACGGGCGCCCCCAGGGTTCACGGTTTAGATACTCGAGGAGCTCTGTCCATGCACCCGCCTTTGCCTTCCTGATGGCCAGCTGGAGGGCTACCACCTGCTCCCGGTAGCCCTCGTACAGCTGATGCTCCCTCGCCAAGTCGCGACGCCGTCTTCGACGGGCTCTCTGGAACAGTCGCCGGGCACGAGCGCAAACATAGCGCAACCGCGCAATCTCCGGCGACCACCAGTACGTTGCCCGTCGATCCGGGGCGCGGGACCAGGGCATGGCAGCATCGCAGACCGCTACCATACCCCCTTGGAACCGCGCCGCTTCCTCTTCGACGTCCACGACCGGCCCAGCCGGAAGTCCGGGCCAGGCCACGACGAGGGAGGCAGCCATCAGCAAGTCCTCGTCCAGGCGCTTCAGCGCCCACCGCTTCTTCGAGGCAGGGAGAATGTAAGGGGACCAATACCCCCCGCCCCTACCAGCTCTCCCCGGCGGTCCCCGGCCCCGGGTGGCGCGCACCTCCATAAGGATATAGAGGTGGTCACTCAACGTTTCTACCTCTTGCGCCACCCTCCAGCCCCTTACACGATCCACCACCGAGGGGGAGGCCCACGTTAAGTCGACAATGGACTCCCCCTGGTAGCGGACGCAGGTGCTGGCTCACCCCCGATTAAGTAATCGAAGGTCGGAGCCGGCCGCCCAGTCCAGCACCGCCTCGCCCCTGGGGTCCGTCCTGGGGGAACCCCAAGCCTGAGACTTGGAGTTAAAATCCCCCAGGACAATAACCGGACGGGGCCGACATCGCGAGATACATCTCGCGATGTCTCGATAGGTGCGAAAGCCTCGGGACTGCACGTTCGCATCTAGCGTGTAGTTCCTACGCTGTTTGAATTTGCCGACAGCGTCGAACGTCGAAAAGGACTTCGAGTAAAGATAAGCGGCCGAGCAGCCAAGCTAAAAGACGATCACAGCTTCTCTTTTCTTTTCACTACCTATCCTTTTCTGCGGTCGAAAGTTATTAACGTTAATTAAGCCAGTAAATATAGTCCGAATTATATCGTGTTTGGTGTCATTTTAATCAGAAAAATGTCAGCTATGCTGTGTAAAAATTTCATAAGAAAAGAATGAGAAATAGCAAAGTTTCATCGTTGAATTAGTATTACCTCACCGATATACCCGAACCCGGATCGCATTACAGTGATCGGCAAGCGAGCTTCTTGACGCCTCTAGGGGTATACCCCCCAGGAGTGGGGATGAACTCTTCGCATCTACCGCATAGCTCTTTTTCGCACCTATCGAGACATTACTGTATACCAGTGGTGACTAACTTCTTCCCTGCCGAAAACCACAGTTCCCCCACTACCAGTCGGGCGAGTCCCCCACTATAGTTCCCCTATTCTTACCTTCCCCTACAACGCTTCTACTTCATCCTACTCTCACTGCTACCTATTTTCTTCCGTTACTTAAAATTTACGCTTCTCCTCAACAGAGGTACGCTGCCCTCTCCTATTTCGTGCCGTAGACGTAGACGTAGTGGGGACAATTCCCCTTCGCCCATGTTACAGAAAAGAGTGGGGATAAGGGTCCAACTGGCCCGCGGGCCGCCAGTTAGTCACTGTTTGAGACAGTGTCAGTGTCAGTAGCACGGCTCGCGGCTCGCTTTTGTCTGTGTCGCTAGGTTGTAAAGGAAAAAACAAGAATAGAACGATGGCCGAGGCAGCCGAGCCATTTAAATGCCACCGCGTCGGTGTGATTACACAAATGCAAAACGATGCTATAATAAAAACGACAGCTTTACTTTTTTATTTTTAGTTTTTTCGACTTCCAATTTTTTAAAGATATTGTTGAAATTCTTCCGATTAAAATGAGACCAAACATGATATATTTACAAATACAAATACAAGTACAGATATACAAATACAGATGCTTGTTTTCTTTTTTTTATTAATTAGAATAGTATAATAGGTGACAAGCATCCCTCCCAAAATGTTGTTTGAAGCTTCGTTTTTGAGTTATTAACCAAAAACACTGCCCAATTAGAGCGCTCGAAATCCCGGGACTCAGGCGCGCAACGTTTTGTGGCGCTTCGTCGTGTACGGGGGCCTGGACGGTATCGAGAGAATTGTACGGCAAATGTTACATCGTCTTTAAGCGAGGCTAATGTGGAACGTTTGGTTATTAAATAATGAGAAATAAACTAATCGTTGTTCATTAATAAGAAATAAACTAATTATTCTTTTAATTAAGCGAGCAGAGTCGTGGTCGCGAAAGAACGCATTGACACGCCGTGTTACATCGTCTTTAAGCAGGGATAATGTGGAATTTTTGGTTATTCGGGAATAAGAAATAAACTAATAAATCGTTTAATAACTGTGTCCGATACTTTTATTCATCCGAAAGGAATAAAGTGTTTTAATACTTATGAAACACTTACCCATTCGTGCACGAATTAACCTGCTTCGATTCAACAGCTGATGTTACGGCCGGGTCGATGAACTCACTTCACTAGCACTTTCATTGCACAGCCACTTTAATATCCAATGTAAGATTTTCAGATGGTGCGACAGGATTTATTATTCCCACGTGTAACGAAGTTGGTCACTCACTCACGAACGAATTCAGTACTGTGTAATGAAAAGTTGATCTCACTCGCGAATCAAGATTTATTCGATTTATTCCTCCGATCCGAACGTAGCCCACATTCTTGTGTGTGGAGCCACCAGTTTTTAAATGTTTTTACGTAAGAATAATAAATCACTTTTAAATATCCCCATACTTCCCTGTGGCAAGTGAAAGTGACCGTTAAGTGAAGTGATCGTGCAAGAAAATTGACCGCAAGTGAATTAACTTCTTGGTTTAGCAAAAAAGGAGGGCGCGTTCAATTGGTAGTGAGGACTTGGTGGTCTTTGGAAGAGAAAAACTTCGTTGTCCCTGGCGTCTGTTTATTTACAACTGCCCGTGTCCTACGACGCGGTATTACGGTGGACACAAGAATGTGGGCTACCGAAACGAACATGTGTCTGTGCGTGTGCGTGTGCGTGTGCAAGCGAATGCTTAGCAAATCTATCAGTTTTGTATCGACCGCAGAGACGTTCGGATCGGAGGAATAAATCGAATAAATCTTGATTCGCGAGTGAGATCAACTTTTCATTACACAGTACTGAATTCGTTCGTGAGTGAGTGACCAACTTCGTTACACGTGGGAATAATAAATCCTGTCGCAGCATCTCAAAATCTTACATTGGATATTAAAGTGGCTGTGCAATGAAAGTGATAGTGAAGTGAGTTCATCGACCCGGCCGTAACATCAGCTGTTGAATCGAAGCAGGTTAATTCGTGCACGAATGGGTAAGTGTTTCATAAGTATTAAAACACTTTATTCCTTTCGGATGAATAAAAGTATCGGACACAGTTATTAAACGATTTATTAGTTTATTTCTTATTCCCGAATAACCAAAAATTCCACATTATCTCTGCTTAAAGACGATGTAACACGGCGTCTCAATGCGTTCTTTCGCGACCACGACTCTGCTCGCTTAAATAAAAGAATAATTAGTTTATTTCTTATTAATGAACAATCAAATATTCCACATTATCCCTGCTTAAAGACGATGTAACGCGGCGTGTCAATGCGTTCTTTCGCGACCACGACTCTGCTCGCTTAATTAAAAGAATAATCAGTTTATTTCTTATTAATGAACAATGATTAGTTTATTTCTCATTATTTACTAACCAAACGTTCCACATTAGCCTCGCTTAAAGACGATGTAACATTTGCCGTACGATTCTCTCGATACCGTCCAGGCCCCCGTACACGACGAAGCGCCACAAAACGTTGCGTGCCTGAGTCCCGGGATTTCGAGCGCTCTAATTGGGCAGTGTTTTTGGTTAATAACTCAAAAACGAAGCTTCAAACAACATTTTGGTCAAGGAAAAAGTTGTTCAGAATCACCTCAGCTACCCCCCATTTCCCGATGTTGCGGTAGTTACGGGACACTATGCCTTTTGGTAAGAGGGCTGTGATGAACCCCATGGCACTTACCCCAGAACCTTGGAACATTGCACTCGTTTATAATCTCGAGTTAAATAATCTTGACGGATAAATTAATATCTAACACATATGTATTCTTCATACCTCATATATCTGTTTTCCTTGAAGAATCACGTTCGGTTCGCTAGTATGTAAATATTGTACGTGTATGTGATTTATTATCTACACTTGATACAGTAAAACCTGTGTAAATGAAGAAACAAATTGCATGGATAAGTGTTAGGTGACTATCCCCTCCACTTAAGGGGATCGCCCCTTGGCGTTAGCGACGCTCCACGAGGGAGCGGTGTATTATGATCGGAGCCGGAATATTGGTGTGACTAATACTAATTCAACCATGAAACTTTTACTAACGTATTTGCGAGATTTTTCTGATTAAAATAAGACCAAACACGATATACATAGATTGAATTATATTTACTTGTTGATACTGATTAAATACCTACCACAAAGTACAAGAACGCGTTGCTCTTATTAAACTAATAATAACAGGATAATGTAAAATAATAAAGTACATTATAATAAATATAACAATACATTGAATAAACAGGATACAATTTAAATTATATTTATTTATTAGAATAAGAATAAAAGGTTAATCCAAAATAGTAACTGTAAGAGATTTCGGACCGCGTGCGCTCTACCGGGGCATATGGCTAGCGTCGGCGCGAGTCCCGAAAGCGCACGTACACCGCGGACGTGATGAGCTACAAGATGCACGTGGCCCAGGCCCTTACAGGAATGGCGCCCGGGAAAACCCAGACAGCGCGTCCTTTGGCGACCACGATGCAGCGAGGACATTCTTGCATCGATCGCCGTTCGGAGCAGTCCTGCCTTGTTTTACGCAATATAAATAAAGAGTACTTCGAGTCGACGACTCGCGTTTAAGCCTCATTTATTTAATACTCTTACATAACGTACATTATAATAAATATTGTAATACATCGAAATAAATATAATAAAAGCAACGCGTTTTTGTACTTTGTAGTAGGTATTTAATCAGTATCAACAATTAAATATAATTTGAACTATATCGTGTTTGATCTCATTTTAATCAGAAAAATCCGGGAAGTACGTTAGTAAAAGTTTCATTAAGAAAAGGGTCAAAAATATAAAAGTTTTATGGTTGAATTAGTATTGTTTCACCGATACGCTTCGGCGCTTCGCTTTTATTCTTTGGACCTCTCTCTCTCCTCCACTGTCTGTCTCTTTCTACGTCCACGCTCGGCTCGAGCTGCTTCTGAAAATAGATTCGACACCCTGTCTCTCTAAAAGTTTCGTTTGGGTCCCAAAGTTTTAACACTTACGCATGTTTTACTGTAGATATATTTCTGTATTCATTTCCATAGCCTACCAGTTCGCGAACAAAGCATATAATTGCAGCATGCACCACATGGTTTCAAAAATCATACGGTTTAACTGAACTATGTATATATTTTTGCGGTAAATCTAGGGAAGAGCCCAGACCTCACCGATTTCGATGATTTTTCGATTTTCGATCCGGAGAGACCCACGGAACTACACACGGACGCAAGCGCAATAGGCGTAGGAGCCATGCTCATGCAACGAGCCGGAGACCGAAAGACGACCGTCGTGGCGTATTTCAGCAAACAAACAACGGCGGATCAACGGCGGTATCACTCCTACGAATTGGAAACGATGGCGGTAGTATTAGCGTTACGGTACTTCCGAGTCTACCTGCTTGGCTTGTCATTCAAGGTAGTGACAGACTGCAACGCGTCAAGGACGACGTTCTCGAAAAAAGATTTATTACCACGGGTCGGACGCTGGTGGCTGGAAGTACAGGAATTCACGTTTGACATCGAGTACCGAGCGGGGACGAGAATGGCTCACGTGGACGCGTTGAGCCGAAATCCATTGCCAATCTTAGAGATTGCACAAGTGGATCTAACAGAAGGCGATTGGATTACAGCAGCACAACTACCGGACGAGCAGTTGGTGCACGTACGGAAGATCCTCGAGGATCACGATCGGAAACCAGAAACGAAGCATTACTTCGACGAGTACGTAATGAAGAACAACAAGGTGTATCGGCGATTAACGGACAACAGGAAGGCCTGGGTCGTGCCGAGAAGTGCTCGGTTCCAAATATGTCGACTGTGCCACGACGATGCTGGCCACCTAAGTGCAGAGAAAACACTAGAGCGGACCAAACGAAATTATTGGTTCGCTGGAATGCGCAAATTTGTGAGTAAGTATGTGGGAGCGTGCCTTAACTGTGCATACTACAAGCACACCGGGGGTAAGAAACAATACAAATTGAATGCGACCGAAAAGGTGCCGGTGCCTTTCCACACCATTCACATTGATCACATCGGACCATTCGAGACGAGTAGCAGGCGCAATAAATATCTACTCGTAATGGTAGACGCATTCACGAAGTTTACCGTCATCGAACCAGTGAAGGACCAGAAGACGCGGCATACAGTCCGGACACTGCTAAACCTTATATACCTGTTCGGAGCACCGACACGCATAATTAGCGATCGAGGGACGAGCTTCACATCGAGAAACTTCAAGATATTTTGCGATACTTATGGTATCAAACACGTGTTGAACGCCGTCGCGACACCAAGGGCAAATGGACAATGCGAGCGCTATAATAGGACAATAGTCGACGCACTTGCCACCACCGCGGCAGGAAAAGACCCGAAGGATTGGGACTTGGGAGTAAAGAAGGTGCAAAGCGCGCTGAACACGATGCATAATAAGGGCATCGGTACTACACCGATGAAAGCGTTAATTGGCATCGACGGGCGCGGCATAGCAGAGGGTCCTATATTGAGCGCCGTGCAAGAAGAAATGGATCGTCTGGACTTAGAGAAGATACGACGAGACGTCGCGCAGCATATCACTGAAGACCAACGGGCGCAAAAAGAACGGTACGACAGAGCCAGACAAGAAGCGAACAAATACGTAACAGGGGAACTGGTACTAGTACAAGTGACTAGCGAACCTGCAACCGGAACGAGTCAGAAACTACTCCCCAAGTACAAGGGCCCGTTTCGAATTCGCACCGTTTTACACAACGATCGCTATGACGTAGAAGACATGCGAGAAGGGGTGAAACGTTTTAGAACAGTGGTCGCCGCGGATCGTATTAAACGATGGATCACCGTTCAGGGGAACGAGCAGGACGACTAATCTTATCGTTATTTCAGGAAATACTTACTATTATTTCAGGTTAATATTCCAGGAAAAGGGATACGGCCAAACGACCGCAAAGATGGTAAAAGACAAGGACCATAGTACATAAAATTTAAAGTATGTTCTCTCTGTACACAGAAAAAGGGCAGATAGAGCGGGTGGAAACCTTACGACGTAGACAAAAGGAACAACCCACGCGTCAAGCGAAGTCGAACGAGGAATAGCAACAATAGCATCAGCAACAACAATAGCATCAATAGCATCGACAGCATTAGCAACAACAATAGCGACAATAATGTAGAGACACCGGGTATGCGTGCGTGCGGGGCGTGAGCGAGGAGGAAGCGTGCGAGGGAAGAGTGCACGACGCGGTGGAGAGAAAACGTGTTGAGATACTGTTCGCATTGTACCAACCTACCATAAAATTAATAAAGTCTTTACTTACTCTACAATAGCATTAATAGCATCAATAGCATCACAAGCACCAATAGCATCAATAGCATCACAAGCACCAATAGCATCAATATCATCACAAGCACCAATAGCATCAATAGCATCAATAGCATCAATATCATCACAAGCACCAATAGCATCAATAGCACCAATAGCAACAATAGCATCACAAGCACCAATAGCATCAATAGCATCAATAGCAACAATAGCATCACAAGCACCAATAGCATCAATAGCATCGCAAGCACCAATAGAACCAATAGCAACAATAGCATCACAAGCACCAATAGCATCAATAGCATCAATAACAACAATAGCATCACAAGCACCAATAGCATCAATAGCATCAATAACAACAATAGCATCAATAGCATCACAAGCACCAATAGCAACAACAACAATAGCAACGGATACAAAAACCAAGTATCGCCTGGTACCAAGCCTTTACATTGGGGCCGAGTTAACGTTGTACCCTTTCTTTTGTTTACACATGTAGCAAGTCTGAGGACAGACTTATAGTCAGGATGGCCGAATGTAAGAATATCCGAGGTTACGGAGAGCCTCGTATGCCCATCTGGAAAACGTCACCGCGAGGCCGCTAGGCGAGCGGGACCGGTCAACATTCGGGGGAGGGTCGTAAAACAGACCCTTGAAGGAACTGCATCGTGGGACCGAGGGGCTCGCCTTCTTGGCGGGCAAGAAGGCAACACCGAGGCAGTCTATGGGAAACTATCAACTAGAGCAGTGATGAGCAAACTGCGGCCCGCGGGCCAAATTGGCACGGCTGCCACAGACCTGCGGCCCGCGAAAACATGTGACACGCGGGCCACGCGTGATTTAAACGTATACCCTTTTACACTATAAGATGTATTGTAGGTATATTAGTATGTGTATGTTAAAAAAACAGAAGAAAATTTTGCTACAAATCAAATAAGAAATGGCTAATTTGCGTCTTAAATTAAATTATTCGATTGCTATATTTGAGTATTTAATATTGCGGCCAGCGTAAAGTAGTAGATGTTAACTGTTGGCCCACTGCGAGCCAAAGCTTGCTCACCACTGGACTAGAGCATACCGCTTACGACTCATACTAAATTGTACTACCGCGACGATTAGGAATATACAGGGTCCGGCGGAGTATTTCGTCCCGCGTTTAATGGGGGGTTGGCGGGGTGATTCTGAACAACTTTTTCCTTTACCAAAATGTTGGTTAAAGCTTCATTTTTGAGTTATTAACGAAAAACACTGGCCAATCAGAGCGCTCGGGTGCGTGGCTCTCAACCGCGCTCGGGACAGCGTGGATATCGAGGGAAGCGTGCGGCATATGTTACATCGTCTTAAATTACGAATAATGTGGAATTATTCGATATTCATGAAGAACAAATAAACTAATAAGTGTTCGATACTTTTATTCCTTATCCGAAAGGAATAAAGTATTTCATTACTTATGAATTATTTTTTGTTTAACAGCACGTTTTCAGGTGGATAAACTGTGTTTTAAGAAAAACGATTTGGATAAATAATGTTAGAAAAAGTTAAACTTACCAATTCGTCCACGTATTAACCTGCTCCAACGACAGTGGGTCATTGACATTGTGTCGATCCTGACCTTCCACAACATCTAATGCTACAGCCGTGTCGGTGCACGGTCACTTTTCTTGCACGGTCACTTCACTTAACAGTCACTTTCACTTTTTGGAACGATTTACCCTTCCTGCATTTAAAAAATTGTGGCTCCGAAAGGCACCCAATGCAATTGTGGCACCCAGGTTTCAGGCTCTGATATGATATATCCAGTTCTAGAGGTACAATTTTGATGAGTCCACCCGGTATACTGATCCCTCGCCGGCTGCCGGAAAAGCGGCGCGCCGAACACTGGGACAAACGCCCAATCTAGGTGGAAAAAATTCATAACTCGTTTTGCGATGATCATAATACGATGAAATTTTATTTTTAAACTTGGGACCTGATTTTCTAGTGTTTATAATGTTAAAAACTAAATTACATGGATTAAATACAGGATTTTTAATTTATTATTAATTTTAATTTTTTAAAATTTAATAAATAACACGTAATAAAATATCAATAAAATTAATACATAATATAAAAATATAATGTAATTGGTGCATAATAACTGTATGTACAGGGTGTTTGAATATATGTGCCGTTTGATGTAGGGTATGGCCGCGCGGGAAGTCCCGTTTTTCGTATAAACCTATATAAAGTTTAGTGCGAACAATCTACAGATCAATTTTTTATTCTGTATTAAACTTGTGGCGTGCTCGCAATACTCGACAGCAGTAGCGAGTGGTTACGAACACTGAGTAGAGTCGACCAAGGTTGTTTAGGATGGATGGGTCTTTCAATGATTATAGGCTCTCTCGATTAAAGTAAAATGCTGTGTTTATTCGTCTGTGGCTTCGACAGGACTGGGCCCTCACAAAAAACACTGTCCCTTCCCGTGTCGGAGCCACACCACCCCTCCGTCGCAACGGCGACTCCGTGGCGCCTTACCGTAAACACCGATAAGGGCCTTGCGACGACACCCGATCCAGCCAACGCTTACAGTTGTAAGGCTTGGTCGTGTGGTACCACGACGGTCCGGCTGATGCGTACTCTTACACGTGGGTCACCTTACGAAGTCTTGTAAGGACCCCGGAGTCCTTCTTCCGTTGCTAAGTATGAATGCAAGACTCGGCTTGCGTGTGTGCGAGATCGAGGTTGTAAGACTCGTCTCGGCTGTATCTAGCGGTAGTACTCAAGATCAAGGTTCGGCTTGTCTTGAGTGTTGTCGGAATCGAACTGACTTCCTCGTCGAACGTTTGTCAAAACGTCAACTCGGAAGTCAGCTTGTGCACGCTGATTGGACATTAGGAAAAATTACTAATTGCCAATCAGCGTGTTTTGGAGGTGTAGACATACCCTTCCTTAGCGCCCGAAGCGCGTTTCTGGGAGGAGAGGGTGTGTCTTTAAAACGTGGCCATCAGTTTGACCACGCAGCGGAATTTCCATCAGGGTGTCCAAAACTTGACCTGCCAGATGTGTGTTGGGCCCAGCTCCGGAGACCCGTCGGAAATCCACGTTTATGACGCATGCAATTAACTGTTGAGGTCGTGAATAACTTGTAAGGCTTGTAGCTTCTTGACTAAAGATATAAAACGATTTCCTCAAAAACAGTCTTGTTACTTGCGCGTCATAAACGTGCTAGCCATCTGCACGCAGAAGGAATTTTCGCGTGCCGATCGCTAACCGCCTTCTTTTGGAGGTGCTGGTCTTTATTGCCCTTGCTCGTAAGCCGTGGAACAATGTGAGGAGTTTTGTTTCGCGACGCATCGGCGTTATTAATTTAGCCTAGCTAATCCCTTGACCGGGACCTGAAGACCGCGCGCTCGACGGCTCTTGCCAGGAGGGTTTTACGACGGAACAAAACTATAACCATTATACTTTACTTTTACAAAGTTTTTTGCCTGATATATCCATTTTTTGTTAAGTTATATAACAAAATGTGGTGGTATGTCTCGAAATTTACAAGAACTTTAAAACAATAGAACTCAAAGATTAGCAAATAATAGCAGCCAAATTTTTGTACATGCATTCTACATAGTTCAAACTTTAGTACCATACAAGTTTCAAAGCGGACTTTTGCGGACTTTGTTAGTTCTACTCTATTAAAGTCAGGTAAACGGCATCAAACAAATGCTTTTGAAAAACATAATTATTGTAAACGGCATTATTTTTAAATTTCGTATATTGCCATGTGAACATTCACTTATGCTAATATACTCCATAATGCTGTTACGAGCCGGGGCTGTCGGGAACGCCTGGACCGGCGATGTTAATATCACTCAAGGAATATGGTTGAGAATTTATTAGTTGATTCTTGAGTTTCAATTATTGTTTGATACAACTCGAGCGGTTAAGTTGTATCCGTGGGATAGTTATCACTAATGTAAAGAATTACGGAGTAAAGATAGGTTTTAACGAATCTACTCGATTTATTGGTGAACAGTTATAACTTTATATAGTAATCAGTTGTTTGTACAAGTGTAATTGTCGCGATATCAATTATTAGAGTGTGTGATTATTACCTAAGCTGCACGGTGTGACGCACTGGCGATGCGGGGTCGGAGAACGGTTACACGGTATACCGAAGGAACTTCAACCGTACTTCGCGGATTCCAACGGGTTAACTTGATCTGATTGATACTCTAAGTCCAATTCTTACTGAACGTAACCGACTCTGCACAAACGTAATGCGACGTAACTACGCACGTAACTGTATAGTTATGAAGCGAAGATGATCAAAAACGAAGGGTTTATATAGTGCAAAATGTATGGAGGGGACTCAATAAAGGCCTCCGTATATGGTAAGATCGTAGGGTCTTGGCCGAATCACGCATGTACTCAATCGGTTATGATAAATTCAGTTGATATCAAAAGGCCCTATTATTCGAATGATAGTGAGTGAAAAACCTTGGGCGTCTTCTGTTTTAGGCAAGATCGAACGGCCCGTGCGAACGCAGCGCAAAACAAATGTTATTCATATGTAACAATGCATAGATGTTTAAAGAATGGTACTAATTTCTGTCATATAATTTTCTTTACAACGAAAATAAATGTACGATTTCGTCGTGATCAGGTTTGGAGTTTTCAGAGGTCGATTTCCATACTTAAATAATCACTAAATTAATTATTATGACCATTATTAGTGTCAGCAAACATTCCTTAACAAGAATAAATGAAGATACGGCTGTTTCGCGATTTGAATTTTTTCCGCCTAGATTGGGCATTTGGCCCACTGCGCGGCGGTCCCACACGTTGCCCCGAGCGTGCACGTATAGAAAAAATTCCATGTAGTAGTAGCTATACTTTTTTGCAAATATCTCGAAAACCAAGGCCGAGCGACCATTATATGCATAGGAAAAAGTTGTTCAGAATACTGTGATCTACAGCATATTCAAAAATCATCGAAATCGGTGAGGTCTGGGCTGTTCCCTAGATTAACCATTTTTGCTTTTCATAGTAAAGTAAGGCATCGAATATACTTTCCTACATGACTTTGCAGTTTATCTGCCAAATACATATTTAGTACAAAGATAATGAAACATAGATTTTAATAGCACATTTCATTCTCCCTACAATTTGTTTAAATGATAATGTATGCAACATTTTTTTGCAGTGGCATTGCGTTTTGACTCATTGAAGTGAAATATCTAACATGTAACCCAAAAAGGATAATTAACAGCAAAGAAGTGCATATATGTATAAGTACTCGAGCGACTTGAAAAAGGTAAAAGAATGAGCAAACAAAAGATTCCATCACTGCATGTCAAATTCCTCTTTATTCTCCATTCAAATATTCTAACGAAAGTCGGTGACCCAGAGATAAACATGAATATCATAAAATCGATAATAAGGTTTTCAATACTATATCGTGGTAAAATGAGAATAGTTGTTTACGAAGTAGATGCAAAATATCACATTTACGACACAGAAATACAATGAGCTCTCCACTCTCTTTTAAATACTGTGCGTCAATCTAGAAAATATGAGATGGAATTATGTGCACCAAGCACGTACATGAATTCTGCAAAATTACATTTCGATAACATTGACCATTTCGGAATTATGGCTTTTTACAAAGTATTCATTTTCATTGTTTGTTGCAAAACGTATTCATTAATATTCAGTCATCGTTTTAGTCAGATCATAAACTTTATAGCCTCAGATGTTACGTGCAACAAAAACTAGCTGCTACTACCTGCTACAGGGAAAATTAAATTGATAAATAAAGCTTTTTCTGGATATGTTTCCCTCTCCGTCACGAGTTAGGCTGGCAGAATTGACCGATTCGGCCAATAACGATAATGCATGTGAGTACTTTTCACGGCAGCCATTTGAATTGCATAGCTACCAAATCATCTCCGAACTATACTTTGTTAACCTTCCTACATGTTAGTCCCTTGTCTTATAATATCGGAGATGCCGAAAGGTTCGCAACAACAAAGTTACAGAAAGAGGAACACACCTCGAAAAACTGTAATGGTTTATTAATCTTGAAATAGAAAAACAATCCAGATGCATTCATTCACTCCACAAAACGCGAAAACGCTGAAACGACAATACAGGGAAATTCGGAATTCAAGAACGTATCAAAACCAAAGTGCATCATTGTATTACATCGATGTATCCCTTTTCATGGGTAAACTTCACATTCTTTCTTTCTGCATTAAACATTCGTGTGCATAACGTTATGAATTTGTATAACTACAAGAACGCAATCAAAGGGTGAAGGTAACCAGACGTTGGGACGATCTATACAATCGCAGGCTGCGCTTGCATCATGTGAATAATGCATCAGATGTGGGTCTCCTTATGTTTGACAGGCCCAAGTACTCATCTGCCTAGTACTACTCTCTCCCGCCAGCGTGAAATTAGCGAAGATTGATTTACCCCTTTCTGTTTTGGAATAAGAAGGCGCTTCATTTCTTTACGAACACCCAAGGAGCTTATTACCATTGGGTATCGAAGTGTCGCTCAACAAGAGAACGCACAGTCATTTATTTTGAGATATTCCTGAAGCAATTGAATTAACCAATGGCGGATATGAAAATTACAAGGGTCATGTTACAGTATCTGGTGACGAGGCACGAAAATCACTCACAAACTTTTTATTTTTTGTAACACGCTCCGTGCTCGACGTGGATCGTAGGCGTCCCGCGTTGTCCAGACCAACAGTGTTGTTTACGTCATATAATCATTATTATGAAGAAAAGGGTGTAACGTTTAAGATGTAGCACAAAAAGGGTAAACATTTTCCTTCTAACAGATTATCGTCATAGCTGCATAGTTTAAGTGAAAGAAAGTTATCGAGAATCGGTCTGGCAGGGAACGTGTTGAATAACAAAATTTGTTTAATATTCTTTAATAATTTTGTATATATTTTTTTATGAAGCTTTCATTAACATTATTGTCCGATTAATATACATATACATAACAGTGCTATGAATTTAATTCGTATTTTTACAGTTTCAGAGCACCGTGCGTCGCAGCAGCGACTCTTGGCACGAGTACAATGTATTGCACACTTTCACGAAATAATGATAGTCGAGAAGGTTAAATGGCAGTTTCCCTGTTAATATTCATAATAAATTATCATTATTAATTTCCTAAACAAAGTATAAAAAGGACGGGCTTCCAGTCAATTCGTTAGAATAGAGATCGAACGTTTCTACTAGTAGCATTTGTGTTTCGAACATTTCTGGACTGACAACCGAGTTACGAAGGAAATTCATTTTACTCGATCCATGAGCAGGATTAGCGATAATGGGCCCACTAGAGTGGTATCACTATCTTAACTATGAAATTGCTGGTGAGCGTGAAAACTTCGTGTTCATTTGGAAAAATGTGGGTGAACAATTTGGAATCTACAGGAAAATGTTACAGATCCAAGAGTGAGCGATTGGATACTCGTGAGAACTCCTATACCAATAACAATCATTACAATAGCATACTTATACTTCGTTCTAAAATGTGGTCCGAAGTACATGGAAAACAGGCCAGCGTACTCTTGTCGAACGATCATCATTATCTACAACATCTTTCAAATCGTTTCGAATGCCACGGCAGTGTATCTAATATTCGATAACGGATGGTACCAGGACTACTTCCTCTATTGCACTGAATATGACATGTCACCTACGCCCCAAAACATGCAGGTATGAGAAAAAGTATAACATGCCAGTTGCATGACAGTTTAAGGCATTTTTGTAATTTAATTCTCTTCTAACGAAGCTGAAAACATAAGACTTAACACATTGCATGCGGGAAACATACTTTTCCGTTTTTGCAGTCTGTCACTGGAGCGCGGGTCACGTAAAAGTACGTATTTAGTAGATTTGGCTGGAGAGCGGGTATCGTATAAATACGATGGGCATTATAAGTATGTATGGTGTTTGTGTTGCTAGGCAACGATTTGCATTGTTTCTTTCTAGGAGTTTAGTTCGTCGAGTTACTTGGTTTAATAGCTTCAGAACGCACAAGTCGTGTTTTGTAAATTTGAAGCTTGTTTTTTTTATTATTGATTGCAATATTGATAAAATGAGCCATATTGCGATTTTACTGAATGACCAAACTCCAGCGAAATTCACGAAAAAGCGCCCGCTACACGCGTAAGTCCGCGGCGAGATACTGTTGGATGACCAGCCCTTGAGTCACCGATGATTGTAAGGCCCGCGGATCCTGGCCTAGTCAAAGTCAATATTTTGCACTAGGGCAGTAGTCAGCGATATGACTACTGCCAAGGGCCAGACTCCGCGTCGGCTAAGGCGACAACAACAAGGGCTAAGGTCAGCCTTTCCCCCCTAAAAACTACAATATATATAGTAGCGGAATAGCTACTGTAACTAGAATAGTTTTGGACGCGATCCACACCGTTACTCTGTCGCGCACACTCGCCACGGTACTCCTAATATATTAAAACTCCCATTGCAAAATTAATTGTTGAAACACGATTTCGTTTAACCCCGGAATCCAACAATACACTTGCATGCAATTTGTTAATAGATGGTACATAACAGAAACCAAATTTTCTGCCAATCGAGTATTTTAATCGAAATTTGTTCACTCTGGATGCCAATTCTGCCGGGGCCGTACTCTTGGTAGTGAAATCTGATTTTGTTAGTGTAAATTAAAAGAATTATATAAGATGGACAATGGGATCGGCTAAATAATTCGATAAAAAGAACTTGAGCAATGTAACAAAATTAATTTGTGGTAAATTGTAAAAACAACTTTATTTACAGTTTTGCAGAATAATGTGGTTGATAATGTGCTTGAAAATCATCGATTATATTGAAACCTGGCTATTTGTGTTAAGAAAAAAGAAAGCGCAAATTTCGTACTTACACCTGTACCATCACGTTTCGACAGCTTATATTTTGTGGCTCTACTTGAAATATTTTTCCACTGGAATGGCAATGACATATATGATTGTAAACTGTTCGATTCATGTGATAATGTACACTTATTATCAGCTTTCTACCATGGGAACGAAAATACGAAAGTTAATAAATCCAGTAAAACGTCTAATCACAATTATGCAAATGGTACGTAAATATGAAATATGGAAAAATATTATATCATGTCATATAATGTCATATAATGTCATGTCATGGATAACAAAGAACATTGTAAATTAATCATATATTTATCTACCGATCATTTTGTCAACGATATTCCCCCAAAAGTGTGAAAATCTTCATCAAACTAACCAATACTGCACACGTTCCAAAATTGATTTAAATAACCAATTAAAAAATGTAACTTTTACCGAAAGTACCGTATCTACTCGGATTATTACTGTTACGTATGGATAATATTTCTCATACGCTGCTCTTACACGTGTCGTTCGAGCTGGCGTAAGAAGGGAAGACGCCCAAACATTCCTGGCGCCTTCGTATACAAATAATATGGGCCCTAATATGGACTAGCTGCATCGTGACCGATTAGGTGCATGCGTGACCCGACGAAGACTCCGAGGTTCCACCTTATATGGAAACCTCTAATGAGTCCCCTCCATGCAATTTGGGACTATATAAACCCCCTGATTTTAATCATCTTCAGTTCAGAGTCATACAGTTACAGAGTCGGTTACAATCAGGGAGTTTGGGCTTAGGGCACCATGCCTGGAGAAGGAAGGCCGCGCCGGGTGTTGCCCCCGGCGTGGCTCTGTGCAGGGGAGTATCGGAGGGTCCTTCTGACCCTCCCGAGGATGGGGCTGCAATGACCAGGGCGTGGGGAGGCACCGGAAGCTATCTCCGGAGGTCACGGGGCCTCCCCTACAAACGCCGAGGATAGGTAACCGGGGTGGTTTTAGTCGGTAAAAATCCGACAATACCTCCTGCTCTTCCCCAGGGCAGGAGGTATCTTATGAAGATTTCCACCTGGAAAAAAAAATTAAAAAAAAAATGAGCTTACAATTAGGGCACCATTCAGATCACAAGTTAACCCGTCAGAATCAGCGAGTCCGGTTGAAATTCTTTCGGTTAACACCAGTAACTATTCTCAGACCCCGCATCGCCAGTGCGTCAACACCGTGCAGACTTATCTAATAACTTGCACATAATACAATTCTATCGCGACAATTACATTTGCACTACAACTGGTTCACAATACATATAAACTGTTCATCGTTAAGTCGAGTAGATTCGTCAAACTTGTCTTTACACCGTAATCCTTCATATTAGTAGTAACGTCCCCACAGATACAACTTAACCGCTCGAGTTGCATCAAACTTTAATTCAGAGTTACGAGACTAACTAACGTTCCCTGCGACTTCCTGATTTCGCATCGGGTTCGTCCGCGCACCTAACTAACAAATTGTCAACCATATTCCTTGGGTAATACCAACCTTGCCGGCCTAGTCGTTGTCCACAGCCCTAGCTCATAACATTACACTCAATTTTATATTAAATTATTTAATTTTCTATACATTTATATGTTATACTAATTACTCATATTTTTTTGTCAACAGGTGCAATTTGTGTTTCTGATAATACATTCGATTAGAGCTTACTATCCTGGTTGTCCAGACACAGAAATTCCATGCGGTATAATGTTAGTCAATTTAGTAATCAATTTCCTACTGTTTTATAACTTTTATCGAAAGAATTATGTGGAAAAAACGAAACAAAAATGATAAACTTCAATCTTTCACAATCTTTCTTCCTGGATGTTTGAGATCGACTGTTGCCGATTGTAGACGTTTAACAAAACACAGTCGATCACGATACATTCAGTTATTTTGAAGTTTAGTCATTACTTTTTTTTCTTTTTCATTATGTATAACAATTATGGAACACGCAAAATGTTATTTCTGCAACTTCTGCAATTTATATAGAGGTTTATTTCTGCAACTTTTTTCAAATTTTATCTGCATATTTTCCTACTTTTACTTGCGCATACACTAAGTGCGGTAGGTGGACGAACACTTATGCGGCCGACTGTAATTATCAGCAGAGGAGAATATAAAGAGCAGTAAATCGCTGGCTTTCACAGAGTATTAGCGATTGAACCAGCGATTATAATTGCATCGGTGAACTCATCACTCGAGCGTGGATTGTGGGAGCTAATGTCAGAGCTCTGATTGCAGTAACATGTTAAGCACGTAGCGAACGCATATACGCGGGGTCAGTGAATACAATCCAGGTCATTGGCAATACCGTAGTAAACAGCCTGCTGGCAGGTATAGTAATTCTTGGCTTGACGCTCGCTACTCGGGACCGACCGCGAGCGCCGAGAAAAAGGTGAACTTTGGGCACTGACGAGATATAGGAATAGACAACACATGCAATGTATTTTTTCGGCCCGAATTTCTGGGTATCTAAGGTACCCATACCATTTCCGAGTTACTCGCAACGTTACCAACAGATTATAGAAAACGATGCGAAAATTAAATAATTTTAAAGAATTCTTTTGTTTCTTGCCGCAATGGAAGGCGGCAAAGGATACCAAACAATTAATGTTAATTAAAAATATGAAAAAAACACATTATAACAAGTTTTCTTATTTCAATTATAGTTTTACATTATTTTCCTGTAAATGGCAATGCATGAAGTAGAACTACTTACAAAATTGAACTGAGAGATGTATATTTTTTTTAACAGACAAACAATAAAATTACCGCAATGAAAAAATTGTGACGATAATTGTATACTACAATTATTATTTATATAGTTACTATACAAATTCTTTAATTACCTTTTTCATTGGGGCAATTTTATTGTTAATGAAAGACGCAATTTTTTATTTATATTCAACTAATAATTATAACGAAGTAACTCATTCAGTAATATAAGAAAATTTCTGCGATACAAAAGCACAATAAAAGAAAGAAACATCAGAATGATGTAAAAACGTAAAGAAAGAGAAGAATAAATCCCAGAGGTTGTTCTGTCTGTATCTCTGAGAAAGTTGAATATTGCTAAAGTGGACAAAGGGTTCAATGGGTGACATTGGCCAGATGGCTCTACGATTGGGGGTCTGAGGTAACTAAAGGTGCGTCCAGACTTGTTGCGTTCTTCTGTTACTGACGCCGGTGACGTCAGTTTTTGGTAACGAGATGTGGGTTTGGACGTATTTCTATTCATTTGCACGTAAAAGTCCGTCCACATTTGTTACCGAACCGGGATTTGTTACCTAGTCAAGTGGTTTAGAAAAGGTCTGGGAAGAAATGTGAAGTGTTTTTTGATACCTCATAGCGTTACTTTTTACTTGGTTCGGCCGTACCTCGCGCTGTCGGTATTTTGACCCGCTCCAAAGGAGGTACTTGAGTCGCTCTTGAATAGTTATAGCTTTCTTTAAATTTGTATCTTTTCTGGCTACCTTTGGCCGGATTAGGTTGGCTAAAGTTGATGATTCTAGTATAACAATAATTTCTAACTCGTATATAATAAATTTTCATTATTTATATAAATACTTATAAAAATATTTTGCAAATAATATTTTCTGAGTCGGTATGGCCGTCACGTTGGGCCACGAAAGTCCATAAGATGTCCTGTCTATTCCTATATCTCGTCTGTGTTATTACATTGTTTATAAAAAATAAATAACGCAAGTAGCATTCATAAATTGTATATGGTCGTGCAGCATAATACCTTTTTCCTTTATTAATATATCCCTAAAGAAACTAAGGTAATTTTACCGGCAGCAAGTTTTGAAATAAGTCGCACACATTTCATTTAAGGGATGTGAAAAACAGAAAAGAAGAATACCTAACAAACGTATTTTTTTTTAAATTTTATTACATAAAATATATATATATTTATGCTTGTTCACCAGTAGGCATAGATTTGATAATATCAGAGTTTCCAGGGTCTGTAATAGAAAGGGTGCACACACGGAAATATTTTCCGCAAGCGGTACCTAATTCTATATTGTTTCCAATATAGTGATGTACGCCGGTTTTCGCCAACATAGCGTAATACTCGATCTCTGATTTCCTATTGAACAAAATGAAAGAAATATTTGTAGCGTTCAGTTTGCTAGCTTAAATACGGAATGCCTCTGCACTTACGAACAGAGACGTGAGACTACTCCGTAGAACTCCCATTGCGAGTATACAAGCCAATATGAATAATATAAAATACATTAAAATATAATTCTTTTTTCTGTAATGAAATAGGAAACCGTCATGAATTTTAAAAGCTACTTATAACATTTCGTTCTCCTTATAATGAGATTGTTTTATTTTCAACCACTGCACATATAAAATGCTAATAAATAAATAGAACTTATAGATCCAGTCCTTTGAAATTAAATTGTAAGGCAAGGAATTAATGTGTTCCATATGTGTGGCTCTGTGAAAGAGAATCAGTCCATCGCATGTATATGAATCGCTGTTACTGAACGTGTTAATTCGATCGTTATTTACTTCTATTCTGTGCAGGCGAACTATCTTATATTGTTCATACTGCTTTGTAATTATTGAAGGAGTGCTACATCTCAGTCTCACCTTAGCGGCGGAGTATTATTGGCAATGATGACCAATTTCGCTTTTCCTTGACGAAGGGACTTCAATGTCTGCTTGTAACCCAGGACGTATTTTCCCGATTTCATAACCAGGGCCAATCTGGAGTTGATACCCTCCTGGGACTTTTTCTATTAACATACAAAAATATGCATATATTTAATAGGCTGGTAGTTACTACCAGTTATTATTAGTAGCTATTATTACGGTTGTCATAACCTCTACAAATCGAATTAAATTGGTCGATTTATTGTAAAATATATTTGCTCCGCGGAACTATTAATACAGAGAATTATAATGTTAATACTTTTGTTTATAGACTATACTATTTTAATTATAGAACTGCTTCGAAGTAAAATATAATTTCAGCGCATGCTTTATGAACTGAATGGAACACGTGCACGATTTCAAGATATGTACTTACTTGCTTCTTTTGGGCCACCATTTTGTGCACTTAATATAAACTAATGCTGAAACAAATGTTTGAAACACATTTAGTTAGTATTTTCTATGTTTATGAAACGTTTTAATAGGAAAAATTAAGATATAATCGTGGCACCTTCTCAGCACGCGTAACGCTATGGAACACTATGAACGTGAAAGAGTTCGATACTCTCGCGGCGCATCGAGTTCGAGATCGCCACGAAATATAAATGATATAGAACGGTGTTCCAATTGCAATGTTACTTTACTTTCATTTATATTTTTCAATATTGCATTACAACAGCACGTTAATAAACGACAATTTTGCAACAAATAATTCGTTTTGTAAAAATTATTCCTATACTACCGAGTAAATATTGTATAATTTAAAATAATTAAACTTTCATTTTTGCGCTATAAGCTAAGTATTTCTTTAATGTATGAAAATTAATTAATTTTCGTATTGTATGCTATGGATAATTGTTAGAGTCGGATAAATAAGAAAAAACAAGTGGAAGAATTATTCAATAGACGGACAGAAAGAAAAAAAGAGGGAGAGAGAGAGGCACAGTGATATCGCAATACTGTTCAGTAATATAATAACAGGTGCGAAGGAAATATTGCAGGTGTTATCAACACGACCGGTACAGTACAGTGAACAGAAATATATTTCTGCGCACTATACAGTGCATAAAAGACAGGTGTACCACTATAATTATATTCGTAAAATGGAATTAAGTAATTCCCAAGAAACTTCCTAATGAAATCATTATGCTATAAGCCACACAACTGTAAATAGTTTATACTCTTCACCCACATTTAGTTTTATGTACATTTACAATTTTTCTTGCGTGTTATCCGATGATAATTTAGGGATATATTTTTAGTACTGGACTTGTCCCTACGTACGATAGTAGTGGTTTCAAATGCATCTCTTGCGCTGACCGTACATGTTTTTATCAGGATAATAATTTGTACAGATGGTGCCAAATATTTAATATTCCGTCCAAGCTTTCGTTTCCATATTCGTAAGTAAATAATCGTAGATATATTTGTACGTAAAAATATGATAATTTTGTATAATTCTCACAATAAACATAGTAACATTAACAAAAACAATTCGTATATATGTATATATACAGGGTGTCCCCAATTTAAATGTCAAAACTTCGGGAGCGTATAGAGGACCGATAAACTAAAAAAATAAGTCCTTTAGAGATTTGTCCGTCTTTGCTCCGGTTTGGAAAACATCGCGAAAAAAGAAACGAAAAAGTTTTCGTCTTTCCACTTATTTATATACACTTACTTATCTGGTTATCCTTTATTTAATACAGATACTATTCAAAATGATGACTTCCTGCAGCAATGCAATCATTACATCTGCATCTAGACTAGACATTACTTTGGTGATATTTGGTGCCAAGAATAAGTAGTTTGAACTGTTGCGGCATGACTATGTAACAGAAGAAGTTCAGAGACAGTTTACATTATTAAATAAAGTGGTACTTTATCAAAGTTGGCCTGGAGATTACTATTTTACCATTAAATCAAGTATAACAAGACAAGTAAGTGCAAATAAATAAGTGGAGCAAGACCGAGGAAATCTCTGAAGGACTTCTCTCTTAATTTATCGGTCCCCCATATGCCCTTGAAGTTTGGACATTTAAATTGGGGACACCCTGTATAAAGAAATAAAACCTAAACCTTTGTTTTTGAAATTAATATTTATCAACGAGCGTATGAAATAGTTTACATAAAGATTATAATTAATATTCATTCGCCTTATATTTCAGAAATATATTTAACATGGATCTTAAATGTAAAGTACAAACTTACGATTGGGGAAAATATGGAATCGACAGTACCGTTGCAACATTAATGAAATCAGCTAATTCAGATTTTGTATTAGATGAAAAGAAACCATATGCCGAATTATGGATTGGTACCCATCCAAATGGGCCCTCTTATATGAAAGATCTGAATATATCTTTGGAGGAATTCATCAAGCAGAATAGCGAGGTATTGGGAAGCGATGTTCTGAAGATGTTTGGCCAACATTTACCATTCCTTTTCAAAGTTTTGTCCGTGAATAAAGCCTTGTCGATTCAAGTGCATCCACATAAGGTAATAAACATGCGTTTATATTTGCTGTGGTTACAGAAGCTTTATGTGAATTTTATGGTAAATATATTATTTCAATACCAGGAGAAAGCAAGAGAATTGCATCAACAGTATTCCACTATTTACAAAGATGCAAATCATAAACCTGAACTTGCAATAGCGTTAACACCGTTCGAGGCTCTGTGCGGTTTCCGTCCTATCAGAGAGATTAAAGAACATCTACAGATCCTCCCAGAATTACAAGCTGTAATAGGAAAAGATAAAGTACTTAAATTTATGACAATAGACGAAGCAGGTATCACCAAAGCTTTGAAAACATGTTTTCATAGTTTAATGACATGCGAGCCTGGAGTAATAGCATTGCAGCTTAGAAAGTTACTTGATAGATTGTCTAATTCGGGTGAGCTTTATTAAAACAATATTTATAAGGAATTTATCGTTTGCCAATAATAAATACCATCTTTTCATTGTAGACGAGTCGCTAAGACAAACTTTACATGCTAGTTTGTTAGAAAGATTGTACTCGGATTATCCAGGGGATGTTGGATGCTTTGGCATTTATTTCTTTAATTTTATAACGATGCAACCAGGCGAGGCAATATATGTCGGACCAAATGAACCTCATGCATATCTTTCTGGTGGTCGGCATCCTATGATACATTTTAGCTTAAGTTTTATGAAATTCTTTACTTTGATGTTTGATTTGAAAATTGTTGTTTTAGATTGTATGGAATGTATGGCATGTTCTGATAATGTAGTTCGCGCAGGGTTGACGCCGAAATTAAAAGATGTGCCAACATTAATTGAAATGTTGACATACAATTGTGAGCCAACGTCCGCAAAAAGATTTCAACCTTGTCGCGAAGACGAATGTACAGAAGTATTTCGACCACCTGTACCAGATTTTGCTGTTGCTAAAATTACGGTACAACTGCCTCATAGAATGTAATCCATAGACGATATAACACATTTTCATATGATAATGATTTACAGATTCCACCCGGAAGGTCTTCATATAATATCATTCCTAGAAGTACTGCTAGCATTTTAATTATCATAAACGGAAAGGGAGAAATTACGTCGTCGAAAATACTTTATCGAGGGTCCGTTATATTTATACCGGCAAACGAAAAGATCGGGATCAAAGTTTTGTGCGGATGTCACCCGATGTTGATGTTCCAAGCTTTCGTAAATATTTAAAGGTAATAATTGGATACTTGAGGAAGAAGCATAATAAGCAGTAAACGGTAAATTTGCACGCACAACATATAATGGCACATTTTAAATGCTTCTTAGTTTAAAGCTAAAATTGTTGACCTTCATATATTTTATCTGTAGTGATAAATAATCGAAAGATTCAAAAGAAATTATTATTAGAGATTATTCGCAATATTATACTTTTCAATGATCTAGAAATATTTTTTCCATAGTAGGGCATTTCATAGTTAATGTCGAATACTAGAAACTAGAATTGATGTAGGAATATAATGCTTCCCAGTATTCACGCATGAACGCAAAAACTTAGGAACAGCTGTGTGCTGTGGAAGCATCTATCATTAGTAATTCCTGCCTGCCAATACATATTATGTATTACAAGGTGGATTTTAACTTACAAATAATGTTATCGAAGTTAAGTAGTATTTTTATATTGGGAAGAACGTCTTCTCCTGAATTATATTTCGGAAAGGGTATATTAATGTACATAGTAATGTATGTACACATTATTCTTCTTGTTTCGTAACATGCGTCTTTAAATCTTTCTATTCACATTTCAATGGCAGAAAATTCTATGCAATCAACTCTAGTCAATTTGTTAATTATTATTTCCTTATAATTGTTATTGCGTACAAAAAGACTATGCACAATGTTTTATTAATTATAAGTTCCTAATTCTATGACACATTTAATGGCTATCATTCTACAATGCCTTATTTGCGACAGAAGTATTTGTTTTTCGTTTGTAATACAGTATTAAGAATGAAATAAATTATTTTTGAATGTATATGAATAATATATTGTCTCTTATGTACAGATTTAGAAATATTTAAAATTCTTATAATGATTACGTATTATAACGAATACAGTGCATTACTTTCCTTTATTTGTATGAAGTATAAATATGTGCTTTATATATTCTTTTATTATAACAATCAGGTTTTCATATTTACTACATAAACGATTGATTTAAAATTTATAAACGGAGCTCATGTATATCAAGAAAATAAAGAAATTATTTATTTCACACAATCTTCAATGTATCCTTCATATAAACACAAGTTAATAAAATTAGTAGAGACATGCTCCCTGGGAAATTCGTTTAAATCAAGTGAATATTTCACAGCCTCAAATACGAGATAATGTAAAACATTTTGATTTTCTTTCGCCTTAAATTCACACTAAGCAAATCAAATAGTAAAAACGAATATACATATACAAATACCATTTAGCTTAATCATCATCTGATTCGTCTGTTTTTTTCTGACTTTCAGAGGGCTTTTCATCCTCTTTATAATGCCTGTATTCCGGTTTCAACTCCCACATATTCCTGTGAGGATTTTTTAGATTATAATTACAAACCTCATTCAATATTTCCTTCAAATATACCTAATGAAACAGAAAGAGCAGTGAAATAAAATAGATATTAAACGCATACAGGATATCGTTGGTTTATAATATTATAAGCAGAGAATTACTTACAATAGGTTGCCTAGTAATTTTCACGAGATCCCTTATATTATAGTACTGATGTTTTTCGAACGCAGCAAACAACATGTCCAATACCGCGTCTTTATCGTCTCTCATCTTCTTACCTTCCGCCTTCTTCTTCTCCGCATATTCAATCTATAAGAAATTAAATACAATGATAAACGGACAAAATATTCATATCCATTAATTCGTGATCACTGACATGGAGTCTAGTAGGACTCCGGGCTTCGCCGCGTTACTATAAAAAAACTGCAGCTCGAACACTGCCACTTACACGATGCAAAGGATTTTTTGCATTTCTAAGTGTTACTAAAAAAAAATCATTCTCCGGGAGTCTCCCAGACTCCGCGTTACAGGTCACAGGTTTAATTATAAATATTTGGACTGAGGTACATACATTGTGCTTGTGGTCAGAAACAGGCTTGAAATTTTGGACTACCCTATCTAACTGTTGAACCTGCCTTTGAGGCACTGACGCCCTCTTAATGCTTTGTAATTTTAATTTCATGTAACAATTATCAGCTGAAACGAATGAAAATATATTTAATTAATAACATTTTCTATAGATATGTACTTTAATACATCATCAGAGATGATCTTTACCGTACGGTCTGCACTCCAATTTTTGTACAATCCTTCCTTCCATGTATAGCTTTTCAGTTTCTGGAACTATAGCATCTGAGCTATTCGACGCTAGAGAAATTATACATACAGTTAAGTTTCTCTCTACTTCACAGTAGCTCGGGATCTCCGAGTGCCAACTATAGAAAATATTAGATTCTCTATCAGAAAATGTCAATTAACACATTCGAGTCCAATTACCTAAACATTATGGGTCCCGCAATACTTTTTCCCATGAGCCAATGACCCAACATTTAATTCTTTGATAGAAGTCATTCTGTGAGAGATGCGAACTTCAGAATAACCTTATGAAACTTTTACATAACATAGCTGACATTTTTCTGATTAAAATGATACCAAACACGATATAATTTGGACTATATTTAATGGCTTAATTAACGGTAATAAGTTTCGACCGCAGAAAAGTATAGGTAGTGAAAAGAAAAGAGAAGCTGCTCGTTTCCTTATCTTTACTCGCTGTCCTTTTCTACGTTCGAAGCTGTCAGCAAATTTCAAACAATGTAGGAAGTGTGCTATTTAAGCAAATGTTCAGACCCCAGGCTTTTGCTTTAATGGACTCAACACTGTATATTACAAAAAGGATTGCCTGCTAGTGGGAAGAGCCTTGTTAAATTTACTGGACTCGAATGTGTTAAGAAAATATGTCGAAGATACTTACGGGTAACGTGAGAAAATACACCTAACATTTGTTTCGTCACTGTCGTAACGTCTAATCTGTGCTGTTTCGGAATTTCTTCCTCTCCGGGTTCTTTCAAGGCCAATACCGCTTCTGATAATTTCAACGACACTTCTGCCTTCTGTCCAGGGTTCCTATTAGTTCATGCGAAAACATTAATGGTCTCGTAAAGATTGCAACATTCGGGTCATCATTACGATTGAAGACCTACTTAGTTATCTTTAATTTGCCAACTTCTATATTGCCCGGGGCTTTCTCCCATTTATTTGCTATGTATTTAGGTACTTTTACAAGCCACACACCTCTGCCAGCATTACTTAAGTCTAACTCTTTTTCCGTATGCGATGCATTCGCTGACATGATTACTTTTTCTTAATAAAATTGTCCCTCAAAAAATCAGGTACAATATTGTGTATAAAATAGACTCGTATATAACGTATTGTATATCATACGATACGTCTATATTTTCTGTGCTTTATAAAAATACATTCAGGATATGTAGAACTATTAATTCTAATTATTGTAATTCGACGGTGAACAACTTAAATAATACTTTCACTTAAAAAAATAACGCTTGGCAATCTACTTGTTTACACGACGAGCTGACAAAAGCTTGTCCAATGTTCTAAAAAAAAATTTGTAATATTCTTCATGATTCATGGAAACTGACCTAAACCATTGAAAAGAAAATCTTTAGAGTAACTGAATACGAGAAAAATCAAGTCGTCGCTTCATGTAAAATTCATGCGGAATTTATTCCTGCAATCGCTTAATTTTTGTTATTGTTCGTACCATAATTCTAATTATGTCTGTGTCGCGATACATAATTTATCATTTCTAAATTGTGTAACACAATTTGTGTTATTGTACTGACTCATGCGATACATCCTTAACAGTATAATAAATTTGAACTGTTGACAATATTTTAAAACTGTTCAATTTTGTAAGTTCTTTTCATATATTTGTTAAACAAGTAAATGATTTACTATTGCCTTTCACATTCATGATCAACTCTGTTTCAAAGTATTGAACTACAAGTTTACACGAATGAAAAGTATTTCTTACTATTACGATACAAGTATCATATATTTACCGAAATACCTAACCAATTACAATAATACTATTAATCAGTATCCGAAGTATAATTGAGTATTGTTTACAAGTTAATGCAATTCCATTAATCCTTTCTCTGTAGAAGTTACAATGGCATCTACATGCATGATTATTTGTCGACAAATTTCCACATCGTCGACGCGTCATGGTAAACGTAATTTTCGTATGATACAACTGTACAATAAACGAGGTAGTCGTGAATTTAAATTGGAACAGCACAATAATCCAAACAGCGATATTCCAATAGATAGTAAGTCGTTCTACTTCTTGCTATTACATGTACGAACATAAATGTGATGTATCGCATTCTACGATAGTTAAATGAATTCGGTTATATGTAATATTTACTTTTAGGAAGAGGCGTAAAGGCAACAGGAAAATTGGTGAATGGCAAATGGGTTAACGTACCAGGAATGATACCAGAACTTGTTGTTCCATCCCTAAAAGACTTTCATTTAAAGCCATACGTATCGTACAGAGTTCAAGGCGTTACTCAACGCGAATTTACAGCTAAAGATTTATTTGAACAGGTGTACACTAGTAAAATTAAAGAAGATTTTAAGAAGCGCGAATTAGATTCGAATGGTCTGCCGTTAAAACCTAGTGAAAATGAGAAGTTGACAGCACAGGAAGCTAGGATACGAGCTGAAAGGACGGGCACAGATATCTTTAAAGTAACTGAACTGGAACCTTAAGTGTTAGAATTAGAATTATATATACATTAAGCATAATATGTTAGAGTTTAGCTTGAAATAAAGCAGCATTACTTCATTATTTTACATAATGTTTTATTCAATATGCTGGTACACGCAATGTATACACCTGTTGACAGTTCTTCAATTCATAAACAGTAATTATTTACCATCATACATGTGACTTGATGAAAATCGTATATTAATTTAGTATAAAACACTTAATTTGTTGCAACTAGAACAAAGAGAGATTTTAATTGCGAATGAAATTTATTGCATCTTTTCCATTGGTTTTGTATTATCCGACTATTACACGACATTTTAACGCGATACGCATTGACGGTAAATAATTACTGCGCAAAGTATTTGCTTCCTGTTTGGTGGACAGTATACTGTTAAACAATAATTTCACGTTGTACAGCGTTGGGAAACAAAACGTTGATTCTGCAAAATTGAATGGGCACCTGAATGAAATAAATTTATTTACTAGAACAGTACACGTTTACGAAACGATGTCTATTTCATGCAATTTCGAAGTTTATCATTCCACAAAGACACAGATGGAAATATATGCAGCGGTGCCAAAAACTGATTTTCAATTCCTGAGATCTTTAAAAACTGTTTCTGAGATGTCTTTTTAAGAACAATATGCCGGGACAAGATCTTATATGATTATGCTAACTTAATAACTATTTTTTTCGTTCTTACATATCAAAAGATTTTTGAGCGAAGTTTGATTGTTTTCTGTCGGGTAAAAAATTGCGGAAAATTTGAATATTAAAGTCGTTGTCAGTTGTGCGCGGCCGGTATTGCTTTCTACTGACTAGACTACCAGAATCTAATACATATTTGTTTAAAAAAGTGCTGTATCCGTATAAAAAATGTACAGACATATTTATGTTAATATTCATTCATTTTCTACCCATACGATGACGATTGTACGAAAAACTCGGAAACCAAAATCGCTTAACATTTCCAAATACAAATAATATCACTGTAGAAAGATCAGTAATTGTTAATCAAATTCATAATCTATGTAGAAAATGATAACGCATATAAAACATATAATCTAAAATGTAAACGCAGTCATTTCGTTCATTCATCATTATATTGTATACATATAGCAATTTTATTTAAACATCTTTACAGAATGCAGCACTTTTCATTATTTCTTTTTTTTTTTTCAACAGCAGCTACGATTTATCACTATTTATTGTTTTTATTATTTCTTAATTCGCTATAACGATCATAATGAAGAGTGGAATGATGAAACACCTAGTTTTGTACAACATTATATTATTAGAATAGTTATCAATAAAAACGTATAACAAAAAACTTTAACGCGGTTTATTTCATTTATTAATTCCACTCTTCAATAAATTGCATAGAAAAGCATAAGTGGCATAGTTCTTGCACTTACGTATAGTTCGAAAATGAAATTCTTTTTTCGAGCCCTTTTATAAAGTGAAAGATTATTGTGTTTCTATCTTATAGCATATTATTATACCTTGTCTTTCAGTTGAGCACCGATTATAATCCTTATTCCGTTTTCTAAATTTTATTCTACTTTATCGAATATCTCAATCAACTCGTATGCCCCATACGAAATATATAAAATTTGTAAATCGATTGCTAATATTGGATCGCCTTACCATGTACTATTCTTTGATTATGCTTGGAATTAAACGCTATGAAAATGAACGACGTGTACAAACAATGCATTGCCATAATTATATGATAATTTGGTGAAATGTATTCAGGAAGCACATCAAAAGCACTCTTCATTAATTATGATTAAAATATGCACGTGTATACACGTTGTATGTACTTCCAATTAAACATAGCCATTCTGAAGCAAGACATATGCCACCTGCTCATGAATATAAACTTGGTTGGTGTTTTCTCTTGTTAATTATCAGTCTATGATATAATTGGATATTTGACTGAATAAAATCAGCCAGTCAATAAGGCAGGCGCACACGCTACTATATGACAAAGATTTTTAACAATGTCACATAATTCATTAAACACATATTGTATACACACATATGCAATCGTTTCATGAGTCAGGTATGCGGATGCACGAAGAGACATGTAATAAAGAATGATGCTGAAAGGATAACCTTGGGGCGGGGAGGAGTGGAGAAAAAAACGGATTATTGAAGAGGAACAAATATTTGGCATTTAGTAACGTGTACCTTCCATTTAATCAAAGATTTTGCGTATGAAAGCTAGAAGTATCATGGAGAAAACGATTCTACAAAGAAATTCATACGACGTTTCTCGCGAATACTTAGAAAATAGATATAATAAAATACGTAATTGTAAAAATAAAAATACTGATATGGAAAGACTAGGAAGGCAATACTGCTTATTGTATTTCGTGTATCTAAGTCTAGTCTTTCAGACTCAAAATCTCCAACACTACAAAGTACAATACAAGGTAGATGTTCATTCCATTGGATCCCCAACGTTTTCGAAGATGGTTGAATGAGGGTTGCTTCCAGTGGGCCATAAGAAGCCACCTACACTGCCAGGTGGCAAATATGATGCTCCTCCACTGAGGCCCACCTGATATATTTTCTTCTTTAAATTATTTTACATTTTGTATGTAAATTCTGTGTTCGATATCTTTATTATGATATATTAAGAAATAAAATCTAGGAAGCCAAATAAATGGAAAGGTGCTACAAATGATATGCATTATCCAAGCTTAACGTTCAGGTGTTTCGCATTGTAACGTTTGGGGGTTCTTCAATCGCAGTTGTGCTAATATATGACAGTTCTTTGAATTGCGTTGTTTTTTGGAAATGTGTATCGGTGCATATGTTAGGTCGTTGGTTTGAGATGTGTGTACTTAACAGGCAAATAAGTAACTATTTTAAATTTTATTGCACAGTTATCAAAATATCACTACATTTTCTTGTTGATCTTGTAGCTTTTTTTAAGGTACGTGTATTAACAATGCAAACGCTCTAAATATACGTACAAACAGCAGCCCAATCATTTTGTACAAGAAAAAAATATACAAACTATTTTTGTTAACTGTACATTAACGTTCATATCGGGGTTGGTACATGCACGAAGTAAGGCAAATTAGAGTGAACAATAAATTGCCAAAATTAAAGAAAAATAATTGTTTATTTGCATCTAACACAAATAATTGTGCTCTCGTATCACAAATAACGTCTAATCGCTAATATCATAACCGATACTAATAATATTTACATCGATACATCGTTGTGAACATGATACACGCTCACGACAATGTTAACATTATGAAAGGAAACAGTAACGTAATACTCTATGTTTGAGTTCGAATATAGGTACGCAATTTTGGCACGATTTAAATTTGCTCCGAAAGAACAATGACGTCATATATCGTTGGACAGATACCAACGAGTTATTTTGCGTTCTTTTATTCCGACCCGATCATTTTTTTTCATTAGGCAGTTCAACTCGAACGATTTTTTTTTTAAAGGTCTATTTATAGAATTACCTGTTGGCTCCACAGCAGTGTCCTTTCTGCTAACTGACAATCTGCTGCTAGTCTAGATGGTAGACTTTTCCATCTTTCCTCATCTCGTTTTCTTTCTCTATCAAAGTCTCTATCAACGTGTCCCTGAGATAACGGCGGTAAGATCTGTGTTCTTTGAGCTAGCTTATAACTGTCTTGTCTTGGTACATGGTCAGCGCGTCTACCCGCGGCACTTGTTGATACCGGTATAGGGGTCGGGCTACCACCGGCTCTGTGTTTATGATATAAGTTTCGTTTCTGTTGTAACATTCGTTGCTGCACCAGTAGCTGTAACTGTGTGCTGGAGTCTCCACGAATTTTAAACTGTGATTGAGTTTCTGGCGGGGTAGATGGTGGTCTCAAATGTACGAGATCTAAATGACCTCTCGCTTTGCCAGAATCTATCGAAACAGAGTAGATTTTTATATGTGGACGACTTGCCAGAAAAAAGAAAATAGATGATAATCAGACTGTATAGTATCACTTTTTTATAATTTGATACCTTGAATACTTCGCTGCTTAGTCGGCCTGTCTCCACCACCTTGTTTACAGAATAGTAATCTAGGTCCACCATCAGATGCTCTACGTCCTTGTGATGCCCTCGACATTCTACCAGTTATTGGCGATGGGCTCATAGGTGGTGGTGGCGTGCAGGAAGGCAAGCTACTTGTGAATGAATTTGCCCCTGTATAATCTGGTGGACAACCAGAGTCAAAACTAGATTCAAAAAGCTCCGACGATGAGCTACCGCTACCACCAGCGATAAACAGTGTGGTTCGACTAGGAGGATCAATAGAATCCATAAGTGGTGTATCAAAATGCTGTTGGTAATCACTTAATCTTCTGTTGACTATTTGACTGTCAATTCGTTGGCTGATATCATGATCTAGGCCTAGTCTATGTTCCTCAAGTTTTATTTGAGCCTCTCTCAACTCATCGCCACTCGGGCCTTCCTCCAAATCACCTTCTGCGCTGCAGCATCCTTCATCGGTTGAAGAGCTTGTCGAACTAAACCTCTTCCCTCCCCGAGTTGCATCTTCCCTTGTTCTGCAAACAAATACATAGTACGCATTTACCTACGATATTCGAGCCATTAGAAAAAGAAGATGTCTGTTGTGATAGATGGGAGACGATGCTTTAGTTGTGAGGAATTTTTTATAGGATATGCACCTTCCCTATCTGCTGCACTCTTCTTATGCTTAATTTTCAGTAATATACGTAACGTTTTGGTGTGTAGAATCACGAATACAATTTGATGAATTATAATACAACGGAAATGATATGTAAATACTTCGACGAAAACGAAAATAAATATATACATACTCGATGATAATAAATTCAAAATGAAAATAAGGAGAAAGCAATGAAATAAAATGAAAGAATTACCAAAAATAAAGTGACAGGAAAGGGCTCCCAATCCAACCTGTCCTGACAAAATCTCCAATTTATGCATCACCATCATTAAAGATCAACGTCCCACTAAGCTATCGCTGTAAATAAAAATTGTATGATTAACACTTGATCGTTTGAAAGAGTTTCTTCGACAGGCCGGATTGGAACTTAAGTGCAACACTATTTTTATCGAAATTTTATAAACGAAATTTGATATAAAACTGATATGCAAAATATAAAAAAAGCAAGTTATACCTTGATTTGAACTTGTCCTCTTTTGTTCTAGCAACACTAGACCAGCAACTATTGTTCGTTGTGCTGCCAACGCGATGTTGTTTCAGCCTTTCCAACAGTAAGAAATAAATGGCAGCGTGGTGATCGTAGCTACTATTTCTTAATGACTGAAAGAAAGAAAGACACCAGTTCAATAATTGAGTGAGCAATTGAAAAAGATTTTAAATCGGCAAATTGGGCAATTGAATAGTACCTCTTTAGTTCGTGTAATATCTATGCCTAAGCTATGCATAAGTCGAAGGATTTGTTCGTTTGGTTCTTGGATAGATGACGATGGCCTCGTTACGATCATTGAACAAATAGTGTCCGCTGATCCGGCCATCCAGCGATGTCTCTTTATTTGTGGAATGGTATATCGTTTTGCAGGTTCCAGAACTAACATTTTGCGTATTAAACTTTCGCAATCTGTAATACAAGTTGGGCAAGCCGTTTAAATAACATTCAAACGTGTTAACATTCATTAACATTAACATTCGTTAACAAAGTCAAACAATGTTAAATGTACCTGTACTCATAAAGTATGGAATTCTAAATCTTCCGCTCAGGACACGATCTCTTAAAGACTGAAGCGTAGATCCATCAAAGGGCAGTGCTCCGCATACTAATACATATAATACAACGCCTAAACTCTGCAACAATATGACGAACAATTGCATTAAATTAGATGTCCCGAACGGCGTGTATCTTATGTGTACATATATACAAATGTATAAACTGCTTACCCACACATCAATTTCTGGACCAGCATAATGTTTCCCTCGAAACACCTCTGGCGCTGCGTAAGGTGGACTACCACACCACGTACTTAGCCTCTCACCAGGGGAAAATCTATTACTAAAGCCAAAATCAGCAATCTTAACATTCATCTGAGCATCTAATAGTAAATTTTCAGCTTTGAGATCACGATGCGCTACACCAGTCGCGTGGCAGTATTCAACCGCAGAAAGTATTTGAGCAAATGTTGCACGTGCTCTGGGTTCTCCCATTCTTCCGTATCGTGCAATATAGTCAAATATTTCCCCTTTGCTTGCGTATTCGCACACCTAGAAATATTACGGTGTTATATCGCATCGTAAATTGTTTAAATTTATTTCAGAAATGTTTTTGTTCGTACCATATATATCATATTCTTTGTTTCCATAACTTGATATAATTTGACAATATGTGGATGTTCTAACTGCTTCATTATTTCTACCTCTCTGTAAACTTTCTCCAGATTGGTAGGATCCAGTTGCGTTTTATCTATGATTTTAATAGCCACCTTGAAAGAGAAATGTCCAATTTTTAATTGAAAACCAAAATATTCCAAGAAATGCAAGTTATATATTGCGACAAGTTGTATATCTACCTCGGTCTTGGTAATACGGTGTCTGGCTAATTTCACCACTGCAAAGTTCCCTTTGCCAATGGTGCTCTCGATATCATAAAATCCTACACGAATTTGTTTCTTCCCTTGTCCCACTCCGGAATCCATATTTTTGTTTATAAAATTCTATCGCAATAAGTAATTTCGCGGAACGTTTGTTGAATTTTATTTCACGTTTTTTCCTTTGCAGTTACTGGAAAGCAAAAATGAGGATACATTAAAATCTCCCTTAAGAAAACTTGGTCCATTCGAAAATAGTTTCACGCCGAAAGCGATATGTATATAAAATCTTCTGACGTCCGATCGTTTCTTTCTAACGATACACGGATAGCATAAATTTGTGGATGCATACATATTTATATATAAGTATATATAGTAAATACAAAAGCGTCCCGCGATAAGAAGTTTTTAATACGATTCGCCGATGTAAAGGGAACACTCTAAACTGAAATCGTTAGCGCACCTCCGTGTTGTAATTGATAAATGAAAACTACATCGTTCAATCAAGAAAAACTGTTGAAAATCCGAAGGAAGCCTTTGGAAAAGTAAAGCTTCCTCGGAATAGTGTAAAAGCATCCCGCAACAAGTACAATAGGTATTCTCGACTGACGTCATGGATCGACAACGACCTCTTGCCTATCGACGGGTCCAGGATCGATAACCGTCGATAGTCCTCGATAAGACGATGAAAGAAAAAACTAAAAAGAGCACGAAGGTGAAGAAAGAAAAGGCCGAGTTGAAGACCTTCGATATATCCTATGTATATATGTATATAAGCTAGCCCGAACAGTATATCGCGACCCACTCGCGAGCACAACACAAGGGACACACAGTTTGTAACGTTGACTGACAAGTGCTTGCTTACTCACGTTCGATCCTGGCCAAAATTTGCCGGGTACACCACGTACCGGACCGGTACAGAACCGTTTCTGAAGTGAAAGAAACGCGTTAGCGGTGACGACCTCGACGGGTACGTAAGGTCGGAGAGCCGATGCCATCGGTAAGAAGTCGTCCTTCACGTTCACGAGATTTCGAATCTCGTCTCAAAGCGGCGGCGTTCCTACGACGAGAGTCGTAGGAGCTTCGCGTAACGCGGCGGTTCGATACCGACTAACTGACGGCCATGTTGCTACCCCCCTGCTATGCCAGAGTGCCGGGCCTCCCACCCTTTTTCGGTCGCTCCCACTCCACCTTTCCACCCCCTTTTCTATGTCCCAGCCATTCTTAGCGCACCCTACCACTACCATCCCTCTCAAAATTGTACCCCCCCACTACACTCTTCGTAATATTCTAACCCCCACCACAATTCCCGCGGCTACCCGGTTATAATAAAAGTCATGCACGCGCGCGCACACACGTTATCTTCGACAATTGACGTCAACGTACGTGCTACTATCGTCTCATCGTTAATTGCGCCTGGGTGTATGTAATTGCAAGGCAAATACTGCTCGTGTACCACCACGTGGTCTACAAAACGCCGACATCTCTCTGTTTCTATACCTCGAGCGATTTTTATCGTTGATAAACGCACGCACCGCGACGCGACGTCCGTACGATTACGTGCACACCGTCAACACAATTCGATCCGTCGTTCTAACGAGGTTCTCGTATATACGTACCACGAATTCGCGGCCGAGAGAAAGTGGAATACAAATACGATTACGTGACCGGGGTTACGTATCGTTGATTTTAATGCATAGGTACATGCATACGTGATTTTTAGGGTGGGGAGGGGGTACAATTTTTTACGCGATTCCGTTGGGTATGTATGTACACCCGTAGTATGTAAGTACGGTTGACAGATGTTTATATGTATAAATCGTATGTATTAGGTGTAGTAACAAGTAATTTCTTGATCACTTTCATGGCTTATTAATGATATATTGTATTTCAGAATAAGCTATTTGTAAATGTAATTGTCACTTTTTTCAGACGTTTTTATATCTTTCTTCGATTGTTGTTCCTTGGTAAAGTTATCTTTTATTATTAAGCCTGTTACTGAAATATTTCTGGGACGAAACGCATTGCATTGGCACAAACGAATAATAATACAATTTAAAACGTTTCCATTTAAAATAATCTTAACTGGCAGCCGGTTTAGCTTAACAAAGAAATGAATTAACGTTCAGTGAAACGACGGCGATTATTACAATAAATGAATTGTTTCCAATACATTATTTAATTATTAAATAATAAAACTGGAACTCAGAAATAGCGGATTACTTATCTTCAATTTCTGTTATCCACGGGGATAATTTATTTTCCCGATTCTCGTCAGTAACCTCAACGATTATCCGTCATCGACGTCCGAAGATAATTCATTCTGGTAAATACTGGTAATCTTTTTTCTGCTGTTAAGATATTGACGTCAAAGCTGAGTTTTTTAATAGCAAGCACATTTTAACAGTTTATCAGTTGTCTGTTTCGCAGATTGTATCTGAATTATGCGCCAATGCGTGAAGCTTAAAGAGAAAACCATATTGAAACGAAAAAGGTATATATGTATGTTATATGTACATGTTAGCGGCTGGGTGCGTTCAGATAGCACATACATATATTCATTTGTTACGGTAGGTCAAGGGACGTGACGCGCGATAACTCTTTTCGTTCTCGTTATCAGAACTTCCAAATCAATGATCAGAGAACAACAAGATTTCTCTGTTCATGTTATTAGATACAAACCTTACCCCGTTTACTTGTGACAGGTACTGTGCTTAGAGAACGTTGAATAATTTAATTGCATTTAACGGGCATCGTGGTGATCGTGTGTGTCATACATATAATCTGTATTAAAAAATGCGTTTGTGCACTCATTATAATTAGCGGCAAAGATGTCCAGTTGTATCGCGATACGAAGTGGGACATTATTTTTAAACTCGAGCATGTACGTACGTCATAAATTGGCGTTACGTGAGTTTTACTCATCTGAAGTTCATAGGAAGGTGATATTACTTACATTTTTAATCAATTCGTCAGGTTATTTCGTTGCGGAGGATCGATGCATGAAATAACCGTACCTAGAAAAAACACACCTGTTTTTTTTATTTCTAACTCATTTACTCCACATTCTGAATCAAGTATGCAAGATAGTTTATCTGGACGAAGGTGAAAATATATAATACAAAATGCCCACAGGGTACTGGAGAAAAAATTTGAGAAAAAATAAATAGCGTTCTTACCGTTTCAATGACGTGTATTCAAAGTTTTGTATAATATACTATATATTATACATATGTCCAGTACAGAGGATACATTTTACGAACAAATGTTTTATATTATATACATACATATACATACAGGATCGTCTACTTTATCGTCATATGACTGGCGTTTTTCTTTAAACATTTGCCACGTACTTGCAACTTGCAGAATTATTCCTTCTCACGTCTACTTCGTAATCGCTAGCTGGGAAATGAAATATTCATGAATATCGATATAACGTATTTATCGCATGTTAGGCAAAGGTTACAAGACAGACTTTCCGTATAAAGGGATGTAATAGCTATGGGCTTATAAAGTTATATGTTCTGTAAGCGCTCGTTTGTATTGAAATGTTCTATATTTATGAACTATACGTTCACGAATGTTATCACGTTTGTAGTAGGTACAGTCAGTCCCACAAGTATTCGTAGCCTCACTGCATATACAAGAAATTTGTTGCAATGAAGTGTTTAAAGGTATTAATCTACCTTTAAACACTTCATTGCAATAGGCATATATTTTTTATTATCGATTACCCAATTTTGTTAAAGTTCGGTTTAAATAAACTTTACATACGTGTTCGTTTATAGTAAAACGGTTATTGGAAAACCTTAAAAGCGTCACTCAATTTCAACTAATTTCTTTTATTGGCACCTAGTATAATTGTTTCACAGTGGATTACGTTTGCAACCGAGTTTTTTAATCGTCGTCGTACGAAAGGGGTAATGATAAATAATGACGGATAATATAATGGGAAATGACCAGCAACAATTACTTACAGTGTCATTAATGAGCACGTTTTTATTGAATAAAACTGTCGTTCGGTTTATACTTTATCTATATAATCGTATCGTTGAAGGATACTCGCGTTATCTATTTTTTGTACGGGTAAAAATAAGTCCGTATAAATTCCATTCTGTTCTAAGTTCTCGATTCGCGTGTTTTAGTTGAACGGAAAAACAAAAAAATACAGCAGATTAACGATTGTTTTGACACGTGGCAATGGGTAAAACTGATGGACAATTATTTATGATTGACAAATACAAGAATTTTAATCTGTATTATAACTCATACCGCCCATTTATTATTTATATAACTTTTTATTTACTGATTTAATGACAATACATTCCTGTATTACGCACGTAGTAAAACAGTAATATATGTAGATGATTGGTTAAACTTCGTTAGAATTTAGAATATCAATCAGAACGATCAGGCCCATTTTTATTATTGTTTTTGTCAAGTATTTTTCAATCTATATTTATTACTATTATTTATTACTATTATTAATTCTATTTATAGCGTCACCCAATACAAATCAAATTTAAATTAACTATACATGCATGGTTTTAATATGTAACTAAGCAGTCTGGTATCATTACGTTCACTCACCTGGTCACTGAACTATGCTTCAGCTATTTCGGAATCCAATACTATAATTTCATTTAATAATTACCCAAATTTAACTTGTTCTTAATTAAACTGATCCAACAGAAACTCCATTTTCCTCCAACTATCGCATCTAATCCCCCACCGAGCACAAAACTTTAATAATAGTATTACAGTGTCGTACCCTGTCTATTTAATTCTTGAAATATCCAGTCCAGGAATAAAGTGGAACGAAAATCCAACGAAAAAAGTAGAAGAAAAAAAGAAGGAACAAAAGCGTTCGCTTAACGCTCGACGCCGGCTTCACGAAATTGCCTCTCCTTTTTTCATTTATTTTTTCTTTTTCCGTCGTCGAAATTGAATTTATTTAAACGCGACCGCGTCGACGCCAATCTACATATTGATAACGTATTGAAAATAACGTGTGCTTATTGCCAGCCAGATTTATTTCCTTCCCCGTGAATGATCGTCGCAGGTTCGCAATAAACGATCGAGTCAAGGTAAAAACAATTCACGAACGGGCAACAAAAGCGCGCGCACGATTTATTCGGGTTGCACGAAACGTAAATTTGTTCAGGCCGACCTGGCTTTCGAGCGTCATCGCGCGTCTTTCATCGACGTATTTTCGGCATCATGCCACGAACGGGTTGGCGTAATATGCCCGAAATGCGTCATAATTAAAACATCCAAGCGCTGTGCCGCGATGCACTTGTCGAAAGCTCATGACGATCACGGAAGGAAGTCGTAACGGCGAGGCTGAATTTTTTCGTCGCATGGTTTCGCCCGTGGGAGCTTCTGTTCTTCAGGTTTCTTCCATTTCATTGGTCGTCGCTGATGCATTTTCTGTTTATCCTTTCCTTCGAAGGGCTGTGTTATTTTTTGTCTTTTTTGTGCGTTCGTTCCCTGTACGCTCGTGAAGAATCTTCGTCGTTCTTTTTCTTTTTTGTTGCGCGTACTTTTCTCACCTTTTTCTTTTTTGATTGTATGTCTCTTTGTATGGAATAATTCTGTTAGGTTCTTTTTGTCGTTCATGCTTTTCGGAGTATATCTTCGCTTTTATATTTCTTGTCCTTTTGTCAGGTTTTCATTATTTTCCCTTCGTTTCGATTTTGTTGCTTTTCGCTTTCGTTTCCCTCCCTTTCTCGTTTCTTGGCGAGGAACTTGTTATTTTTGTAGCTTTTACGTTTCTTTGGATGCTTGATGCCTGTTGCTGTTATTACCTTTGAGTAACGTATCGCCCTTCTATTATTTCTTTCCACTTTCTTAATTTTTCTTCTCACCCTCGATTGAATTCTTATTTTTTCTATTATTTTTGTAGCTCTTCTGAAACCCTCTGATATTTTTATACGAAAAACAATGAAATATCGTGAAAAATTCAGGCAAATAATAATTGGAGTGACGCTTGTGTGGATATTACTTTTTCCAGTATATTCTATAAAAATTCCACTTGCTATAGGAGTCAGAGTATTCAGAAAAAGAATTTTCCTAAATATAGCAGAGTATATTCGTTGCCCGATGGACTATTTATTCTCGAATTTTTGTATGCAACATCGACACAGCCATGAAAAAAAGCTTTACACACGGCATCAAATACTAATTACTAGTTTTACTTAGAACTGCGTGATCGCCAATCGGAACAAATATTTTGTTTACTATTTTTATTGCTTTTGCGTGCCGATAACAAACATGAAAATCACGATTATACATATTAAGTGAAAAGAATCTGAATAATTGTATCGACACAGCCTCATGCCCTTTGTTTATTTCAAATTTGCATAACAATCATTTACACTTTACTAACCAGATAAAACGATAATAATACTACAAGAAGAAGGATACGCGCGTATCGTGTAAAACGCAATATCCACATCTTCGTACGCTTCGGACATCCGGAAGTGCAGTATGACGCAATTGAACCGTACAGAACGCTAAGTCACCATAAGCTGTTGGCTGTATTAGAAAATCTAGTAACAGGATCAGGATAATAGGATTACGAAGGTTGGACTTAAACTAACGTGCGCGCGAAATAGTAGTGTACGTAGAGCGTTGGCGTACAAACTGTTCGAGTTGGATTTCTGTTAGTCTTGTCGCTCTGAGGATATTTATTCTGTCTGTTGATAATTTTAAGCGGGAAAACAACCTGGACCTGAGGCCAGTCTGCGTGCCTCCAAAGTTTACGCGTTTTGCGAGTTTAAAATAGCGAATCGTATGTACATACATCCTATGTACATAGCTCGTAAACGATTCCTCAAAATAAGTTGATCGTGCAATTTTGTCTTTCCCCGCGTATTTGTTTATTTGATTAAACAACACCGAGGTGTCGTTACGCGTATTCGCGGCCTGCTCGCAGAATATTGGAGAACGTAACAGAGTGGCTCGACGAATGTCTTGAAATAATGCAAAATATTTTTTTTATCGCGTACGGTTTCCGCTCGTTCGCGTTCTCCTTCCGGCCAATGAAATTTTTCATTAGGAATATGAGCGGGGACGATGTATTTATTCTCCTTACGATCATTTTTAATCGATTGATTGAATAAGGCGAACATTTACTGACATTCAACGTGCACATCAAGTATTTCACGTTTCGAATAAATTCCAATCAATTGTTTCCCCAACATGGTCGTTCCACGACTTTTACTATTTTAACCTTTCTTGGTTTTGACTGTGAAATTTGTTTCACTTAAATTAAATAGCAATCCATCGACAGCGTCAACAAGGAAGTAGGAATAATTGATATCCATCAAACATAAATGTCTGAATCGAGGAGACGTGAAATTTTTTGAACTGTTACTTATCATGCGGGCGAGTAATAGTCACGTTGAAAAATAATAATGCGAACCGACAGTAGGATTTCAATGAACCAAATTATCAGTGTGCGGCGCGCAACTATTTATAGATAAGAGCTTCTACACCATATTCGTCGGTTCAACATTTTATCTATCTGCTCGATCTAAAAGTTGCAGTAAACAAACGTTTCGTAACGAAACATTCGCTTTCCCTTCAGCCTTAACCGCACAGCTTTCCATCTTTTTGTACAAGTTCTTACCATTCCTCGGCTGGTGTAATCACACTTTCCATTTGTACAGAAAAGAATCTTCCCATTTTAGCCACTTTGTGTAATAACTAACTCGAAATCGTTATATATTTCCAAGAAACAACTACGCAGCATCGCCGGGGAATTAATGTACCGTTTCGATGTACATCATTGTCGTATTGTGTCGGTGCTTCGAAGCTTGGTGCTTTGTCGAAGGTTTTTGAAAAGGTGTCGAGTTCGAGAAAGAAGCTCGATAAGTGGTACAATTTTGTGCAGTACACTTTTATGATAAAAATTCTTGATCTATTCAAATCTTTAATTATACTTTCCAATTTTTTATTTTTACAATGTTCGGATTTAGTTTTTCGATTAGAATTAAATTGATCCAAGGGATGATCGTTTGATGGGCAATGGTTCGTCTTCTGATTCTTTAAAGCCTGCATACTGTCTACACCTGTACTATAAACGTACTTACGTGTACATATAAATCGATAGTAATTGAAGTCAATAATACGATTGAAGACAATTTGAGACAAGGCAATTCATGACATCTGAGATTTAAAGTTTGAAGTTCACGCAACTTCGGAACGTGTTACAAGACCTTTGCTTGTGCCCTTTGGTCTTGTGTGATCTTGCAAATTTTATACAGTCTTATCGGATTCTAATATGTCTAACATTTTATTTCTGTTTTGAAATTAAATTTGGAATTCGGTCGCTCGATGCCTTGGATCGCGTTAGACTTCATTGTAATACTATTGTGAAGAAATTTCTTAAATAGTTCCAATCGTACGTTTAATATTTCGATACTCTTAACACGTTCAGTGTTAAGGCTCGTTCAGGCTCGTTTCACCAAGCAATAGAATGCTCCGTTTAAATATCCACATTTTTATTTATGTATGTGCACAGTGTATCCTTGTTCCTTTGTCATAGCCGCTTTCTTTAGCTTTATGTTAGCAAACAGATATGGTGCACGGTAAGTAATCTAACGAGTTAATTAACACTAACTGGTACTTGTGCGTCAAATGTGATGCATGGACTGGGTGGAAGAAATATCGTGAATAGAATGTGATGCACAAGCGTTGGAAAGAAATAGGTGGTACATTAATTTAAATAGAGGTGCTATAAACGTATTCTTTAGATAAAATAGATTTTAAATAGCAAATAATGTATCTTTTTTTTACATAACGTGAAGCATACTAATAAAATATTCAAGTAGTATTTTCAATATTCCTTTCCTACGATATTATACGTTACAAAATAAATGTATTTTTTATCCCAATAAAATAGCTTCCGATTATCCTTAGATTTCCATAATCAATTCAAAACTGCCACCCCGAAATAAGTGAAACGTTTACAAAATAAGAAATAAGATACGCATCTTTGGAACCCCATTAAAACACGAATCCCAGGGAACGAAGCAAATAACGCCGTATAAAATATCAACAATTTTAATACGCGAGATCCAATGATCATCCATCCGCATGTATTACGACAAGGTGTGTGAAATAAAACAACCATGATACATACTTCCATCCACTGTGCTCCATTAAAAATATCATACTCTATCAGCTCTACCCACAATCCTACCGCCGCGTCAAAATTAAACGTGCCCACACGATAATACCCCCGGCCGTCGTCGTTCGTTCAATTTAAAAACATTTCCACGTTTCCAAGCCGCGCAAGGTGTACGCCACACATACACACACACCCGCCCACGTTATTACCCTTCCACGCAATATTCCTAATTCGCTGAAAAAAGCACGCAAAAGTTAGCGGCTGGAAAAAAAGCGTTCCACCGGTGCGGTGCGACGGAGCAGCCGCACTAGGTCACACACGTAGGCGGGATATTCGGGCTTCGTGTCGCTCGTGGTTCCTACGCGCTTTCGACACGGTCCTGTTTGACGTCATTCGATGACGTCAATCCGGGGGCCCCACCAGATCCCCCGGCCCTCCTTTGAAGCCCGCTTTATCACGTCAACGTAAGAAGACACAGACGCCTCTGCCGCTGCCGCGCCGCCGCCGTCACCTCGGCCCCTTCCACGAGCTTTGCCTGATACGGTTAAACGAGCAAGATTTACGAAATGCCACCGCTACGTTCTCTTTTCGACCATCTGCAAATAGAACTCTCGAATCAACCTGAAATAACAGGGGGCGGCGTAGGCTCCTGCGGGAGCAACGAGAATATAATGCCGGATTCCTGGAAGCTCGCTGGAACCTTGACGGGGAGGGACGAAGGAGGGACGAAAGCAGAGAAGAAATGGGAAAGATATATGTACCGGGGACGAGGATGGGAAGTGTCGTTGTCCTTGGGGTCGAGGGGATGTTGGATTGGATTGTTGTACCGGGATCCTTCGTAAGCGTGGGTGATTGATGTTTCTATGAGACGCAGGGGGTGGTTTTTAGCCCCGGGTATGGGGTTTATTGGAACGTTCGATGATATTGTATGAATAAGACGTATATTGGTATATTATTTGATATGCTTGCTTGGCAGGGTGTTTTTTCTTTTTTGATTTTTAACGCGGTTTTTATTGGCGAATGGTTATTGTTCATCGAGGGAGGGCTTTGTTTTGAGAATTTTCTTTATTGAATTGAGGAATGTTTAATAAGAGTCGGCAACGAAGGCAGGTGAAAATTGGGCGTGGTTATGTATTTTGTATTATATATTTAGAGTAAAAATTAGAGTATGACACTGCATGTGCGAGTAGTTTTCTTTGGGGCAATTATAAAACCTGGAAACTAGAAAGCGTAGAAGTTCATAGTATCTAACTGTTACTGGTGAAATGATGTTTCACGGAATCGTATAGAATCCAATGCAATAGACAATAATACTGGGAGGAAAAATAATTTACCCTGATAATTACGTTCAATACCACCAAATGACAAAACTTTTTATGGCAGCTGATTACTAAATAATTGACGTCAGTAGACAATTCAATTAACTCTATACGTCAAATTAAATTAGAAAATTCTAGTCGTTGCAGAAAAGCTACACTTCTAATGACACAATCTACAATGCATCTTTGAATGTATATTTTACAAAAAATTAAAGTAATTGATCATATAAATTTATTAATCTTCTATACTTTTCATTTCACGCAATTAATCACTCACTCAGACAAAACGGTACGGCTCATATTGTGTATTCCCCTTTTCAATACGTCGAAGATCGATTCGAAAACGAACAGTTTTGAAGTATGCGAGGGATCACAGTCCTGCCAGGCAAATACTTCAGAGAGTTCAGATGGTTCGTGCAGTTTCTTGCGTTTCCAGGATACTACGGAGTCTTGAGCTTCTTGATTCAAATTCGATATTCCAAATATTCACACGTGCTCAGTTCTCACGCCTAAGCTTCCGTGTACAGTGTAGCAGTTCCTCTCTTCTCCTGTCAGAACGCGCGTTGACTTGCGATTTATTTCGGTCGCAACTTTATCCAAACTTATGTCACAATCGCGTCCCGCGGGTATTTCGGATAAAATTCGCTCGGGGAGAAATTAGAACTGCCGGATCAAAAACTGGCTGGCAGACGACTGTATCGTTTCCGTTTTATGGATTCTGCGATCGGGGCATTTAACAGGAAGCCGTTAAATAAACATTTCAATAGAATCGATTTGGATGCACGGTGTCTTTGGATACGCGAATATGTAAATTCGTTAGACAGGAATTTTCTTTAGATTGCAATCGTTAATTAAAGAATCTTGCGTTTGCATGGTGTTTTTATTTGATTTTTAAATTACTTGATTTTTGCTCCATAACTGCAGGTAATTTGTTGGTAATTGCGCGATACTTTGAATATTATCTCAGGTATTTAGACATTTTTATTTTTTTTCAAGTCCGCTTTTATTACTTCTGTGATTACGTTGTAGATTACATAGATTAACGATGTTCGTGGCGATGAATAAATAAATGCGATAATGCAAATAGAAATATAGAGAGAAGTTTAAAGGACACACTGTTGCAGATTTTTTTGCAAACAGAAATAAAAAATATTTATGTTATATGACTTCCTGCATGACTGCGATAATGAATTATTCAAATCGACAAATTCTCAGTCGCGAGATCAACTATGGAAATTGTATTTCCATTCGTTCGAATACTAACGCGAAATTATTTTTCTTAAAAAATGCTAGATATGTTTTGAACGAGAATGAATGAAGAAAAGGAAACTATGGATAAGTCTGCATTTTCCATCACAGATGGAAGTAAATTTTGGACAATATCAAGGAAGACATTTATCACCCATCCTTGCTTTATCAGAAAATGTGGAAACTTCTCGGTAAGGCAATGGTTTCGCGCATACGGCTAAGTCAGCGAAGAAGTAATTGTCCAGGTACAAAATAACAGTCTTGAAAGGAATCAGCCTTAAGCTACATTTGTTTTTTCGAATCTCAGCGTTACGAGACAAAAAAAACTTGCAATTATCTGAAAGTAATTACACACGTTACGTTCATGGGACAAAATTATAGTTCACAGGGTTCAAATTGCATATTAAAGTGTTTTTTCTTACGTTTCATAATATTTTATTCAATCACAGCATAAGTTTAACGCATTACCTCGAAACAGACTAAAATTGATTAAGTGAAATTGTCGCTCTTCGAAATAAGTGAACAAGATATAGAAATATAAACGTTTATATGAAAAGCGAAACGGGTCGATTAAGATATTCACGATGAATGAAATATCAATTTCATTTGTACTGACGTAGGTAACTGACGAACTGTTTTGAAATTATGGGTTTTTTTATTTCATGCGATAAATAAGTTGTGCACCAACTTCCCACGATAATACTTTACTCGCATGTACTAACACAACAGAATGGTAATAATTCATTTTCGCGAACGTCTTCACGAAATGAATTACCACGTCACAGATTTTTGGCATAGGTCTCGACGTTTTTCATAAGAGACGGACAGGAACATTGATTTACTAAATACGAGAATCAGATTTTTTTCGCTATGAAAGAAAACCTTGCACCAATAATAAAAACGACTAAAATAGCAAAGGCTATTTCGTATAAATCATATTGCTCTAGCTCGAGTAACAAAAACATCGAATAAAATTTCAATCTTGCCCTCCCTCGAATACAAACGAAAAAAACATTACGTATATATATATAATAATATAGAGACTCGTAAATACAAAAATCAGCAATCGAAATAAGAAAATTGTTTCCCCATCTTTTTTCAACTTACGCACACAGATTTTGCATAAGAATGGCTCGCCAACCCGTGGTTTTAAGTAGAACCACTTGAACTTCACGAGGAACAGGAGAAGAAAAAATAATACAAAAATACCACGTCAAAATAGATAGCTTCGTCCAATCGAACAATGATCAACAGTTGACGGAAGAATGACGTGATTGATCGTCACGATAACGGTAGCTGTGATAACCCAAGCGGATTGTTTCCCAATCGATCGATGGTCTGACGTGCGCACTATGAATCGAATCCTTAAGTTTCGAGTCATTCCTCATGGACTAAATCCAAGTCACGGGTACACTGGTCATAGAGGCCTGCGTCATTTGGTTTGCGTAATTAGCAAAAATTCTAAAGCGCGATCCCTCTGACGCACAATACGACGAAACGCCCGATGAACGGTGTGAAAGACCATTTTGGTCAATCCACTGAATTCCTGTTTCTTTTTTGATATTGTTCGAAGGTTGGAATGTCCTGCTGATATGGTTCTCTCCTTTTTCTTCAAAGAGACAATTGTTTCTTTACGGTGAATAGTAACAGTATAATACATTGACGTCTTTGTTTTTCACGCAAACTATCTTACGTGGTCTATTATATTTTTATTCTTTTTTGTTTTTTACATAGAATGGAACTTTTGGATTTATTAAAAGATCGAGAGTGAATTTAAGAATTGGCTAGCTTCGAAATGGTTCGTTGTATAATTTTTTATCTTTTTTCGGGGATGTTGAATTTTATGGATAGAATGTATTCATTTTAGTTTATCCAGGTGGACGACGAACATGTGTAGAACAATGAAAATAAAGTCCAGGAGTTGAATAGCCGAGTTGTAGAAACTTATTTCCACGAATTAACACCTTCAAGTTTGTGGTTGAATTCAACTTTGTCCACCTGCGTCTGTAACATACGTAAATCCGCTTCTATGTGTCGATACTTATCCATTCAGCAGTGTAAAATTCAATTTCATCCTCCAGTTAATCTGTATAAATCAATGTTCGTTTCCTTACAGTGAGACTTAATTTTAAATTGAACTTCTTCATTTTAATTTTACTTTGGCTTATGCCAAATTTTAATTTTAACTTTTCGATGTCGATCGACATGAGTCGAGGCTATTATTGTCAACGTTCACCCTTCTCACGGCTTTTAATTGCGACAAAATTAAATTGCTCATACGCCGTGACGATTGTCTTCACGATAGACGCAAAACAGCAGGGACTCTACTAATTACGCTACCTATCAGTTCTATCATTCTTTCCCGTCGTTGATTTAATGGCAAACGTGTAATACGTGTGCGTAAATGTACGAATCACTCGTGCGTAATAATAATCGAGAGACGTAGTAAAGGTCTATGTAAAAATATATTCCGTAGTCTTTTTATATGACCTGCAGCCAACGGCATTTTGTATGTTTTGACATTTTGAGGCTTCGCATGGTCTATTAAAAGAAATTATTTTTGTTCTTCTCTATTTTAGCTGCCGTAAGTGCTATTCTTACCCTTGAATCCATTTCGTGCGTACGAGTAACATAATAAATTGTTCTTGTAAAATACTTTAACCACGTCGTTCCAAGTTTCAGTGATAAAAAATAAATATTTCTTGCTACAAATATTTTGTATCGAAATGATTGGCTGTTTATTTCTTTTTGTTATTTGTTCTATATTAAAACATGATTCGGTGAAATATTTTGTCACAGACATGGTCACAGACATATTTAATTTCGATCGGTATTAACGTTATGTTAGTTTTATAATTTGGGGAAAATAATTATACACTTCTTTGTATTTTTGGGGTGACTACGGTAGTTAACGCAAGGAAGGTAATTATTGTTTTAAGATGCGGAAGTGTAGTTATTAAGTAGGGCTTGTTATTCCGGCATGTAAACAGGATTATAGCGAAATCTTATTGTCGCTTGTATGCAAATTTACAAAGTATGCTTCATGGAACCCGGAATGTTGGAAAGTTTCATTACCTACATTAAACGCACATTGTGCTTTGCTGACTACATATCTGCTAATCAGAAGCATTGTAACGAACATACGCAACAACAAAGCATAAAATTATGTTTTAGTGCGTGAATATAATTACATACCTCTTAACACTCATTAACAATTGTGGAGAATTGTTATATTTCACTGGTGGTTATAAAAATGATGCGCAGATTTTTCCATGAAAGACGAACGTTCCAGATTTATTATTAAATGGAAGTATGTATATTTTAAATATCTCAGGTTGAATATGTGAAAAGAATAATAATAATTAGAAAGGACTGTATTTTACAATAAAATCATCGCTAAAATTAAAATGTCATTTCTAAAATCAAAATTTGATGGGCTGGATTGATTTTGAAAATTACAAATTGTATGTCAGATTGTTATGTGGAGGTTAAAAGTCATTTTAAATTAATTATGAACAATCTCCATTATCGCAGAATAAAATGATTAATACGTCGAGAAATATCCCGAATGAATCACAGCGTAAAGTACTGGCATTGAAATGTAGAGTTGCAAATGATGTTTGAACTGCAAATAATTGAAATACCAAAGTGTCTGACAAATGAGTTAAAATGAGTGTTCCACACAGATCAAACACATTGCTGCGAATCTAATTTCTAATTTTTCGTTTAGCATACGTCCTTTAAAGTCCCCTCCTTTAGATATCACGGACGATTTGTAGCTGTAAAAATAGTCTGACGTCAAACTTCGAAATTGATCAATCATAGTTGTGAAATTCCTCGAGAATTTTCTCCTAATTCGTGCTCCGGTCTTCAAGTTACGTTTATGCGAGTCATCTAATGCTCGCGAACAACGCAAGTACACTGCCGTTCAAAAATTGTTCACTTTATTTCTTGCTGTAAAAGATACATCCATGCAGTCTTTTTTTCACGAGAATACAAAGACAATTCTTTAGCCTTTATTATATAGAAAATTTCTTGCGATAATATTAATTCGTATCGACGAACACGAATAACTTCGTGTTATTAACGAGCATTATTTCCTATAAAAATTGAAGAGAAGTTACGATGGTTTGCATAATGTAAGTACTTCTCGCAGATTGAAAATTATATCCTATTTTATTTATTGACATAAGAAACCTTGAATTTATTGCGCAACAATTTTACGATCAATGTATGAAATCAGTATTTTCATATAAAAAAACTGAACTTGAACAGAAATAGAACGGATCCCCTTAATTTAATATTATGCTACAGTATTATCATTAACGATTCATTACTAAAATCACTCCTCGAAATTGCTCAAGAATAATACCACAGCATCGCCAGTTCGCACAAGTTGGAGCACATCAACTTTTGCAGCTGTATGTACCTACTACCTGAACGCTTGGTGCGCACCGATGAAAAATCCACTCTACGGTTTACATCACACCATGTCCATCCAACCTCGAGGAAATAATTATCGGGACAGACGCCTGGCACAACCGAGGGACAATGTTAAAAAAACCAACCAATTATAATACCTCCTTGCTCCTACCGTCTAAACAACACAAGGTGCAACAACCCGTACTCGACAGCACCACGTTCCTTCGATTTACAACGTTCACCATACGCGGACAGGCCAATCAGGCACAGTACCGAGATGAATTCCAATTGGACATCGATTTTTCTCGCCTCACAATCGAGAATATTAAACACGATCGATCGGCCACGTGGCACGCGCACGCGTGCGTACGTGCACGGAATGATAGTTTGTGTGGGCGCGTGTAGCGTGACAGGTTTGTTCTTGGACTATTACTCCGCCACGATCGTTACGACGCGACGTACGTATGACATTACAGCGGTATCACGTGAGGGTATTCGTGAAGAGATGCGATCTCGAGCACCTCGAGCATGCACCTGGGTTCGATCCACTCGCGTTAAGGGGATTGCGCGAGGGAAAACCGAGACGAAACCTTTTCTGTGAACCCTGAGCACTTTTTCAGCGAAAAGGTTTCCTCGAGCGTCACGGCGATTTATTCGATTCGAATGGCCGGGGGCAATGTCTCTCCCTCACTCTCTGCGAAGCTAATCGTTCGATGATGCCCGAAGAAGTGGAAGGAACGTTTTATTTTCAACCCCCTTGTGAATTCGTTTAAACGCGCCTCGTTAATCTGCGAACGCTCTCGCCTGTCAAATGCCACTCGAGCACCTGAATAATTGAGTGTGGTCTTATCGTTTCGTGTATGTTTCACAGTATTTCTTTTCCTGTTTCTCTGCGCCAATAACCGAGATGTATGCGTACAAACGAGGAAGTACAATGTTTGCATTAATTCGGGGGGGGGGGGGTCCAATCGGGGAGAGGGCCAACGAATGGCAAGTCTATTTCGGATACTTTGCGAAGGGCTCGCGGACGGTTTCGACGTGGCACGGGGAAGAAATTCTTTCCTGTTTATATTCGAGATTCTCGTTTCGAGAAATCTATACGACGACGTTCGTTTCGCCTCAATGCGCGTCGGTCGCACGACGTTCAACCTCGTGCGATTTTCCTTTGCCGAGCGTGAAGTATTTGCGCAAATAGAGAGCAGATAAGGCAGTTATGCAATTTCCGCGAATTTTTGAAAGGTTCAGGAGCGATGCATTCTACTTCAAACAGCGGGCATTCGTGTTTGCCGTCGCAATTTGCGCGTTATCTGTGCTTGAGAATATTCATTAACGGAAACTGTACGTTAGCTGCGGTAGCAGTGGGACATTTTTCTTCGCGCCTTTATCATCGAAATGATTGCTACGTTCACAAATACTTGTTCCTATTAATTCAGCTTACTTGTGCGAAGGCGACAAGGCCTCTTGCCAATCAAACTGTTTAAAATAGTGAATGTACGAAAGTAAATTAACGGGCGAACTCGTTTGGGATAAATTGTTGAACCAATTCTATTTTCCATTTGTCGTACGGTACCAGAGAAAGAAAACTGTACCGCCGATATAAGTATCCCCGTGGAAAAAGCAGTGAAGGCATTCGTTAGTAAGAATGTGAAAATGACTGAAGAAAAATGTAAAATAAAGTGCACAAGGAAGAACAATCACGTTATTTGGTTTTTTCGACGAGTAGCATTTGAAACGTTCCTCGGCCCTTCTATCTAAAAGGGATAGAGCCAATTCAATTTTCCTTTACGAATGAATATTGTCACGATTTCTCTCGGAAGCAGCCAGTAATTTCACGAAATGAATCGTTCGCTGAATATTGACCAATATTATGTATTAAAAAAGGCTGGCCGCGACAAAGGCAAGCGATGTTCTTATCTACGACAGGCTACTATTTTCAATGACTCGGATCTCTGCAAGAGCTTTTCATGCCCTTCGTTTCCACGTTCTATTGCCGCCAGTGTAAAATACGCCGGCTTTTGTTGCACGGAATTTACAAGGGCAAGATATTTCTAAAGGCGGTGCCCTCTTTGTGTCTCATTGTCAGCTACGGTTGGCACATGCGTGCAATTGTTACTAACGATAAATCGCGAAAACGCTGAGAATTCATTATTTTCGTAATGCATCGATGCGTATGAACGATGCACTGTAACTACTGTCATTCATTTTTCATGGATCTTTATCGAACGAACGCTGATTGCCAATTTTAATAACACTGATGACACTGTACTATTAAGTAATTTTATTGCAAAGCAATTGCAGCATTTTCATTTTACAGTAAATAGAAGCGTTTTTATAAATATGATTGATTGATTTAATGGTATTGAATGAATTGATTTTATTTAATATATTCTTACGTCGAAATGGGTACCATTATTTTATCAAGAGGGTTGATGGGGTAAACGTTGAAAATGTCAAGTGTCTGTTTAAGTGGAATTGGCAGCTTTTGGGAGACCGGTGCTTTTGAATAAAAATGAAAAAAACCTTGGAGTATGGTTTTAATTGAATGAAGGGTGAATGAAATTCTTCCACAGTCCACCAAGATTTTATTTTGCTAGGTAAAGGGTTAATTGTTGGAGAAAAGAGGAGTTCATTATCGACTACTGTTGAACGAGCTGCTTCCTGGATTTCCCGTTGGCAGCATTTACACGAGTAGCGTAAAGTTGAAATAGAGTGGCGCGAATTATTAATAGGTGAACTTCGTGTGTAGTCTATACTTGTATTAAATTATTGAAAGAAGCAGCAGAACTTCCACTGAAAGAAGATATTTTTTAAAAAAGACCTATATTTCGTAAGAGTGTTAATACGAAAATGGTTTTGTCGAAACAACGTTTAAATATTTAATGAAGTAACAAGGTACTGTATCAAATTTTTCTGATATAAAAAACAATATGTCGATGAATGATTTGCATAAAAATTATCATACGTGCATTTTAATGGCCTCTCTTTTACCCGAAAACACTCGTCCTCGCGCCCTCCGTCAGCTTTTATCGCTGTCTAAAAGAAATATCCATTACATTGTTTGGGATTTCAAAATTAACCCTGATATGTCCATTTTTTAGAATACTGCACAGAACATTAATTAACCAAGAAAGAAAAATTCTAATAATTCCCCCAATAATAGAATAAATAAAACCACCAACTTCCCACTCCTCTTTATACCATCCTCGAAATACAAACAACAAAAACGAAAAGAAAGGTCACACAGAGACAATATTTCCGTAACACCATAGCGTCTCTGCTCTGCCGGAAGGCATTTGTTGCATTACCGGAAGTGGAGGATATAATATCGTACAGCGTCTACTAGCTGCGTGGCCACCACCAAGCTGTGCCCAGAAATCTCTAAGCAGAGGGACCACACAGTGCAACCTTATCAAACGTTTCTCGTGTCCACGAAATACAAGAATTCACCGTGTTACGTCCCGGCCCTAAGGTGGGACGCAACGTAGGGATCTTGCCACGTCACCCAGCCCGCCGCTGCAACAACTTGCTGAGGACCGCAATTTCTCCGGGGAGAGGAGGCATGTCAAGGAAGGAAAAAGGATATTGTATTGGAGTTTGGATGTGCGTTCATCTCGGAATCGACCGTCTAGACTCATCAGTAGAGCTGCAGTCGATTCTTGCCCCAGACGCAAGGATTCAGGATCGGAACTTATATACATATGAAGTGGCCAAGGGGCGACCACTTGCGCGAAGACGACGACGACGATGGCGACCTGGTGGCGAATCCTGCGTACCAACTTCAGGCGCTTAGAAATAGAATTAGAAGAGGAACGTATGGAGGGCGTTCTCTTTACCGACGACGATCTAAATCAATACGTCTAAGGCCTAAGGCGATGCCGGCAGACGTCACAACCGCGATAAATCGTTTCGTTATAATTACCATGCGTCGTTATTACGTTGCTAGATCGCCGCCAGGTACAGGAGAAGGGAAACCCTTCTACCCGCCGTAGGTAACCGGAGTGAAAGCTCGCTTGGTAGAAAAGCGTGTCTCGCTGCGAAAAATCGATATTATCCAGGTTCGCTCTGCTACTGAACGAGGCCTTGCTGGAACGTTATATTTAGATATGGACCCTTCCCTGGTCATCAAGTAGCAAGGTAGAATAGTGGACCTTGCTCGACTGCCCCTGGGAACCGATATTAACGTGGTTAGCGATGGCACTCTGTGCACCGGATCTTTGAAGTGCGCACGGGGCCGAACAATGAGAGATTCAATTTCGGTTGGGATAGATCTTGTATGATATCGTTGTGCGACAGGTCGATTTCATCCTCGACTGTATCTTAACGAAGCATTCTACCGTTTTGTGCATTTCTCTACTTCTTTTGCATTTTTTTGGTAACTGCGATTTTTGTCGTTTTAATTTTAATTCGGCTCGATACAGTCCACCGTACGTGCGAACGTTGGTTGCCTTCCTTCTTTTATTTTATTTTTTCGGTGACGCATATGCGTGTATGGCTCGAGATATTGTTCTGCTTATTTTGTAGTTTTTGGGATACTGTATAGGTTTTTGTTTGGAGAAATTGGTCGGGCGAATATCGTTCGGCGCTATTGATTTTTGGGTTTTGGAATTTTTATTCGTCTGAAACTGTTGTACCCGGTTCCTTTTTGCCTCGCTGCAGGGGATTGAAATATTTTCGGAAATAACTGTTAATAACTGTTGTAGAAAACCTGTGACTGAAACAGTTATGGAGAACCTTTGTTTAGAATAAGTGCAAATAAGAAATATTTCGGTTACTTCGGTTACCTGCCCAATTTCAAATTGTAAGCGTTCACAACATTGTTCAAATTAAAATTCATATTATTCCTATGTATTCAGCTGCATTAGAATTAAGCAAAGTTAGAATTTTAATAATAATTCTTTGGTAGAAAATATTGAAACAATTGTTGAATGAAAAATATGAAATGCTTCATTTCAAATTAGAAGTATTCCAATATCATTTCAAACATGATTCACGTTATTTCTATGTATTCAGCTGTATTAGAATGAAACAAAATTGGAATCGTAATAAAAATTCTTGTACAGGGAATTTTAAACAGAATAACGAGTGGATTTATACGTTCGCAAAAATTAATATCCAACAGCAGTAATATTTGTAACATGACAAATCCTATTGGAGACCACGAATCGCGTTCTAATTTTGTCGTTTCCCCAGGAATAATCCTTGACCGATATTAGAATCTGAAAGCATAAAAGTTCGTGTGCACGGGTTTCCATAGCAGCTAAAGCAGATATTGCCGCGTTCGTTTCTATATCCCATCTTCGTTGATACTTTGAGTGTCGTATATCAAGCAACGCTGAATATTTGCTTTTGCCAATACGCAGAGCATTCGCGCGCGTTCGTGCATCGGAGAAATCGAGATCGAATAAATACACGACTTACGTATTATATGTATCACTTTCCATTTTAATTAAAACGAAAGACCTACATATTTCCACGTGAAGCGCAATGCATAAACTTGCTCGAAGTAAGTCATTTATATCGTGGACATTTTTAACAAGTAAAATAAGACACCACTGGTCAGACATGCTCTTAAATAGAATTGTGTTCGCTGCGTTCCGTCTGTGTAAGATAAAGTCACGCACATTTTGGACGTGTGAGATACAAGCTCGTGTATTGATGATGGTAATTATGTGATATACACGGGAGTTTTATTTATAACACGAGCGGTAGCAACGAGAGCGCATTCTATCGTGTATAGGGTAATGAATGAAGAGCCAAAGGGATGTCCTTCGTACATCTCTATTTTCTTTTTTTACTCCATGAAAATTTGCAGTCCTTCAAATTGATACGATAACTTTCTTTTACTTCCCTTGGAAGTTCTCCGCGATAGATAGACGCAAGTTTTAATCACATAACTATACAATTATATCACTTTAATCATATTTTATAATAGGTTGTCTACAATATGCGTGGGATTGGAAATATTGCGCGACTGTTTAGAATGATCCCGAGGTGTGAAATATATGTTTGGAGCTGAGTACTTGAGAAGATCGTGCGAATGGAGGGTACAGCGGCCCAAGGATTCGGGTGGACGCGACTGACTGTCGCCAAGGAATGTCTGCAGCGTGTATCCTGAATGAGTGAGAGCAAATGAGGAATAGAATGAGAGGGTAACTAAGAGTGGAAGAATATATATAGTGAATGATGCGTGTGCAAGGCAGAGTTAGAAGAGAGCTGATGGAGAATAGTTTGAACAGTTTAAGAGAGACGTATCGTGAGCAGAGATTGTTGAATTGAGAGTATTGTGAGTATCTTGTGAGAGTTGTCGTGTGTCGACGTTTAATAATAATAAAGTTAGTGTTTAATTGAAGCAGACTGATATCTTATTACCCTGCCTGCCCTCTATTCCAATGTACGTGAGGTTTACAAAAAATAACTTCTACATATGTAATATATAATATTATACAGCTATATGCGTGGTTATCTGCTTTATAATAAAAAATCATTGCCTTTTTGCTATGGTATTCGTCTGCGAATTTTCTTGTTTCCAATGCATTTATTACGGATGTATCCCCGGGGCGGCTGTAATAAATCTACGTATTCGGAGCATTATCGGATTCTGTGGTTTTTTCTTCTTTTACCTTGTTTTTCTTTTCGTGGCCTGCATACGAACGCGTCAAACATCGATTTACATTGCACCGCGCATATGTGGTGACTTGCGAAAAAGTTGCGTTCGGTACAAGTTTTAGACACCCGAGGCTGCTTTGCATATTTTGTGCAGGTATATTTGCCCTGTGCTCTGTGCGCAGTTGGATTTGCAAACACTTTTATCAATTCGCTGAAAAGTATGGTTAGAAGAGCTTTAGAGGTGAGAGGGGGAATTCGTTTCGAATAAATATATGCAATATTTTCTTCCTCTTTTGTTTTATTTCCAGAGCTAAAGCGAATTCGGTATAGGTGTTGATTTAAAGAGTTTTCAATCGAATCCGTTAGGAAATCGATTAACGCTGTGAAACGTTTTGTTTGGAAGGGGGATGAAAAATGGGTCAGAAAGTTACAGAATCGCACGATTGCTGTGAAATTGTATTAACAGTGCAGTTTTATTGAATTTATTTTCACCATTTCAATTATTTGTTCTGTTTTATGTTACCATTAAATTTTAAGGATGTCGCGCATCGTTCAGTAAATTGTTTATCGCGAATCGTTGGTGATTTATTTGTCATCCAGTGTGCTGAAGCCTCGAACTTAATAGCAATTTATTTATTTATTTCAGTCATCTACGTTTTGCATGTTGAATGTTAAGAGAGGGATAAATAATTATAAATCATTTTAAGGAATTTTCTAATTATCAACGATTATCAACGATCTGGTTTATATAACTGCCGTCACACAGAAAGTTTGATCGGGCACAAAAATTTATGCCGTTTAAATACCAACAAATACATATGTATACCTCCTCGTTCCATTAATCTACTCCTATAAATTACTCCTACTTCAAGCCGAACAGTCAATACGAACTTTTGTCCCTTTATGAGGGGATGACCGCAATAAATCGTCGAAGGATTCTACACTTGACACGTGACACCGTGTCGAGAAATCTTTCGCGGTGCTTCCAGGAATTTTGTAAAATTGGGTAATAGCTTTAGAAAAACAGAACAAGAGTTAAACGGTACAAAATTAATTTTCAACTTTTCTTCTTTTTTGTTGCACAATAATTTATCTATGTTTCTATCGCGAACACATTCGACAGGCTTTGAGACAGATATTTACGAATGTGAAGTCATTTGTAGAACAGGGAATACCCTTAAGGGTGGCGTGAAAAAAACCCGATCTAGCCAAGAATTTTCTCAGCTAACAGCGTCGAGTTTTATTATGAGAAAGGTTGAATTCACTACCCTTTCACGGGATGTTTGAAGGATCGTTCAATGTAGTCTCTTCCACGAAGCGTTTACCCTATGATAGGTATGCAAACCATTCAGCAAATATCAATATCTCGACACGTTTTAAAAACTCGAATAGAAAATAAAGATTGATCGACACACATTGGTAGATAAATCATGAGTTTTTAAAGGTGTAATATTGTTTAAATCATCTCTTGTTGGAAAAGTATAATATTTTTTTGGGACTGAGAATAATAGTTTCTTTTCTCAGGGAAAATGACAATAATTCTTTTTTTAAGAGAAAATGATACTAAAAATCTAAAGAATTATAGAAAATGTAGGCCAAAGTGACAGATTGAGAAAGTAATATTACTATGATTTGGAACTTAACACGTTGAGCGCGGCGCGGCGCAGCGCCGCGCCGGTTGTGCCTCGCTTTCCGTTTAGGCCACACAACGCGGCATGCGTGGCGGCGCGCCGCAGAGTAGCTTAACACTGTGAAACACCGGCGCCTGAACGAAAAGTTTAGTGTCAGTCACCGATGACTGACGCGGCCTGAACGCTGAATTCACTGCTTAAAGTTATAGATTAAAGTTATCCAAGCACTTTTTGCTTTTAGCTACTTTTTCGTGAGATATTTAATATAATTCCCATTGTTGCACTAACTAGAGACCCGAATCTAATCAAACGGGGCGTGTTTGTCATATTTTAAGTAGGATGACTGGACATTCGTGTACATATAACTAGTAAATAAATAAACAGTTATTATGTTGGCGGAATATTGGAACTTTATTTTTATAAATAATGAAGATTTATTTTTTACAACTGAAAATTACTCTTATTACTCCAGATTCTCTTATACTAATGATTTTATCGTATTTAATGTATTTGACAATTTTATTTATATTTATACTAGTTTTATGAAAAATAATTGAATATTATATTTTTATTATTTCCGACCCATCAACGAAAAGTTTGTATCTGTATCATCATCAGCAATGCTGGCGAGCAGGCCTCGGTGCAAGTTATTAAACGCGAGAGTCGTTCCCTTTTTGCGGGGAAAACCTATAATTATGCCATCAACAAAAGTTGGCACGAACTATACATTACTAAGTGTTTTAATATTTTATTATTTATTGTGTTATATTGTTTAAGTGTGTTGGCCGAAAAATATACAACCATAAAAGATTCATTATTAGAAAATTGTTAGTATAAGAGCAATTTCTAAGTTGTACATAATAAATCTTCATTATTTATAAAAATAAAGTTCCATTGGTCCTCCAACATAACAATATATTATTTATTTAATAGTTGCACATATATCAATGTCTATTTATCCTACTTAAAATATGACAAACACGCCCCGTTTGATTAGATTCGTGTCTCTAGTTAGTGCAACAATGGGAATTATATTAAATATCTCACGAAAAAGCAGCTAAAAGCAAAAAGTGCTTGGATAACTTTAATCTATATAGTTTCTAGAATATATTGGTGAAGAGTTTTTTCCGGGCGATCCTAGGCGATTTGCGTAATTAAGTAATATTTATACGACATTTATTATGAAGTAAAACAAAGCTCCATTTTCATTTTCAATTTTAAGTTTTTTTTTAATTTTGGAATTATTATACCTGCAAGATTATGTACTGCACAAAAGTTTTAAGTAAAATCGTTAAATAGACGTACTAAACAACAAATAAAGAAAATTTTTTTTTTTACGTAGGTATTTATTATTGGCTACCCTGGATTCTCTAGTGAGAGTAAATGAAAAAAAATTGTTGCACATAATTGTAAAAGGTTCATAGTTTCTTGCCTATAAAGTTAAATTTTCAAATTCGAATTTTTTTTTGCCCCAATGTCTAACGGAACAATAGGGTCGCCCCACTGTACGGCGCCGCGCTCAACGTGTTAATAATTATTCTCCGGGTACTGGCGGTACCATTTGTATATAATTAACTTTACGGCGTATATAATTAACGCCATGGGTTGTAAATGATGAAAGTATTAACGAGGAAATGAGTAATTTGAAATTGTACTTTTATATATAAGGGAAAACGGAATATTCATTTCCATTCAGTCGTGAAAAATATTCCATGTTTTGCGGGGCTTTGAATATTAAATTTGTAAAGGAGAATTTCCTATTTGATTCATACTATGCTGCCAGAGATAGGTCAAACATATGTATGCACCTTTGGGAACCATACGAATTAATGGATGAGGCTCATAAAGTTAAACAACGAACATGTTTGTTAATTTTCATGTCAGATTTGTATAGAAAGAAAAGCTATTCTGTGTAGTTTTTTACCTTCATGCCACACGAAATCGTTTCAAGAAGTAACTGGTTGTATAGAAATAATTTTGTTCATCCCTGTCACTTCATACACACACGCATGCGAACTGTACCTGCTGCTATATTTCATTTCGTTGGCAAAAGAATGTCAATTATTTTATACAAAGGAACGTATGAAATATATACGCACGAACGTTTTCATGTTATTCTCGATTTTACTCTCACGCAAATCCATGATTTATAATATTCAGATAGATTTGCCCGGCGAAATTCTGGTTTTTATTTGAACGTATAAGTGAAAACGTATCCGTAACATGTTCGAAGCAAACCGAAATTTCCTGCAGTTTTGAAAGCATATACTCGCAAATAATTATTCCGACTATTATTCGGTTACACAAAGTGCAACCATTATAAATGTTTGCACTGACGTTCACACGAAACCAAGTAAAGTTTACACGAAGCTGTTTCACGTATGCTAAATGCATGTAACACAATCCCTTTACGAAGCTACTATAATTTGCGATTCAATGCAACCTGGATTGCGGAAACTCAATGATCCTGCCGTTTGCGCAGATTTGTACCTGACGAAATTTTCCAATTTTTGTGCCTGAATTAAACGTAAATTAATGCCATTAATGTTTCGTGTTCTTTGGGTCACTTCCATATGGCAGCCGTTGCTCGTTCTAAACGCTGAGTTAGCTAACTTTGCAATTATCGGAAACTGCATTAAATCTGTCAGACGGGGTCTCACATTAATGGTAACTTCAATTAGTTCCCTTCAATGTATCGAAAAAAAAAGAAAAAGAAAAAAGAAACGATCAACAGGGTTGAAACGAACGCGATCGAACGGTGCGAGGCTGTCGGAATACCAGCAACAGGCAATTTCTGGCTTTCCAGAGCAGGTCGCGTCTGCCCTATATGCAAGTAGATACATACACACCATTGCTACCTGGAAACCTGTACGATATGCCTCTGTGATGTATTGATTGGAAGCTGGGGCTACAGGTGGCTTTCTGGCGCCTGCGCCATGAAGAGATATGAATAAGCTCTCGTTTCCTTATTAAAATCCTCCATGAGCTTGCTGGGGTAATCGTTACCTGAGGCCCGAGTGTGTATCTCTCGCCCCTGTTCTCTCATTCCCTCTCGCACACCCCTCAAGCACCCTATACTTCAACCCTCTCTGTCTTCCCAGGGCTCTTTCGCTCTGAACGTTGCACGTCGACGATCGTCGAACGGGGACGCTAGAGTAATCTGTTACCATCAGTTTGCCTTTACCAGAGTGGTCCACGGAAGCACATTGTCTTTTTTAGTCCCGTTTTATTGTCTTTTATGTACACTTCTGGGAATAAGCCACTTGGAATTCGGTAGATTTGCAGGGCGAATAAATTTACGTTGTAGTTAGGAGATACTTTCAATAGTTTTTCCGTGGTCATTGAAATGCTTCAATGTATCAAAGCCAAGAATGTACGTATGGTTTTTTTTCCCCTTTTGTCGTTTCTGTTTTGGCGTGGTCATTTTTATTACACGTCACTGTTTGTTATTTTAATTAAATGTTAGTGTATCTTTTTGCGATCTTGTATTTCGCCTTGAATGCCCACATTTTGTAGTCAGCTTTTATTGTTTTCAAGTGAAATTGACTTTGCATGAATGTTGCCTCGTTTTCTCGCTCTGTTTAGTTGCCAGTAATTAAGACCTTAGCGTCACCTGTGTTAAATTAGATCGAGGTAGGTTGTTACTTCCAGCTGGGGTTCTTCTGTTTTACTTCACTCCAGGTTACTTACCTTATCCCCATTTCCCACTTAATCGTTATCCAAGGATTTAAAATCACCTGTTACGTTCAATCTATCTTCCTCCCATTTGCACCTTCATTCTTTCTTTTCTTTTTCTTTTTTATGAACAATAATTTCTGTCACACCGTATCACTGTGGTTGGACATTGGACAGCTTATTCTTTTATCTTCTTTAGGCTGCTCCTGACAAAAATTGAAAAGGTACACGCGTTGATTTTATCTCGCATTCTTCACCTTTCATCCCCCTTTATTATATTGGCAATTACTCTTCTACTTGTTTCATGGCGATAAAGCAAACAAAAAAAATGTTTGCTCGTCTTCTGATTTCTTGATCTTTCTGTTTTTATAGCTGGTGTATTATTTTCAGTGGTCAACAACAGGAGACAAGTTGACTTCTTCAAGTGTCGATGAGAAACGCGCGTTCATTATTTCTTCATTCAGGTCCCCACAGTTTCTTTTTATTTAATTCTTTTTCCGCTTTCTTTTAACCGGCCGCAGACAGAGAAATATACGGTGCGTTCCTGTATTTGCTTTTACGCTCCATTCGTAATAAGAATCGATTAGAATTGCAATCGATGTTACGGTTCTTGTCACATCTCACATTTCTCTTATAGTGTTCGTTTACAATAGTTGAATTATTGATTACACGACTGTCTGATGATTTCTTGTACTTTTGGTACTCGTACAACAACTGCATTATTATAATATAAATTTTTAACTTTATAATTCTTCCTGCAATCCAATATAATAGAGCATACTTAGGATAATATTATTTTAATATTAAATATTTCTCTGTATGTAATAGTGGGGATTATAAAGTAATGAGTTCTTGCTATTGTTTCGTGCTACTTTACTTACTGCTAATTATGCACAAGTTTCATTTGTCACCTATTTTTTACCGTCTGTCCCTTCTCGCTATAGTAACTGTGTTGGCGTGTTGCTTATTTATTCTTCTTATTTACAAAAACGTGCACGGCGATGTCAGCTGTTCTGCATAATTAGAGAAAAAACGCACATACATAGGATAGTAATAGAAATTAATTGACGATCTACCTGTCTTTGCATTATTTCATTTACTTATATCCACTTTCATTATACAATAATTCAATAAATTAACAAGCATGCTTCAAGTGTACACAGCTTTACATAATTTTTATATTACTTTTAATGTTTAGAATGTACATAATTTTCCGTATAATATTACATTTTAAACGATGCACATTACAGATTACTTTAATAGAACGTGAAGGTAATACTAGAACTTAGAAGTAGACTTAGTAATACTAGACTTAGAAGAAAATAATTGATCGATGAAATAATTTTGACGAGTTACTAGAAACAATCCTCCAATAATATTTCAATCATTCGCCCAACTAAAATTTCGACAAACAAATTATATTGAATGAATGATATTTCATTACTGTTTCCATCGAAACTAGAATCCCCAAAAAGTAACCTAAGGTTGTACTGCAAGAATAATTAATGGATACAGTTATATGTTAACATGACGCGATCACGACAATTCTAGCCCCGAGATAAAGAATTGTTTCATGTCGTGAAGAACCATCGATCTTCCTCGAGTCCTCTTACGCTTGTTCACGGGTGAAGTACTCCCTTTTTGCGCGAATCTTCTTTGTTTAGGGATCAGGTGGGGTGCCCAGTGCCCTAATGGAGCTCATCCGAAGACGCATGAAAGATTCACGAGTGTTGCGAAGAGGGTGTACAATGACTTCGCGTGCAACTTTTTAATTAACGAATTGAACTTTCACATTTACCGAGGCAGGATGCTATTTTTTTGTCACGTCATTGAGATAGCACGATAGATCGTGCATTGGATTAATCATCGATCAGTTAGAATCACAGATGTTAAACTGTTATTGCTACTGGGTTAAATTCATTTAAAGATTATGCTTGAGAAGATTTATAATATCGGAAGTGGTTAAAGTCGTGATTGAAATATCAACATGAACAATTGTTTCCTTCGTTTTTACCGTTTGAGAAAATTGTGGAACAATGTTAGGGTAACATATGAGCATTTGGGAAAATTGTTTATGACGTTGAAGTTTTATGAACAAAGGCAAATGATTTTATGGCTTCGTTAAATTAAATTGCTCTATGCACAATTTAATATTTCGTTTTATTGTGGAAAATTGTAAGCAATTGAAATTCCTTACTTTTGTACTGACGTAGACGATTCTGTTTCTTGTTTCAAGTATTTATTTAGACTTTATGCGGCATCGATTTGCTATAGTTTCATCAGCCTTTGATTCATGGCGCTGCGCTGTGCTATTTAAGTTGCCTCCTCTATTTCTTTCACAGTGGACAAATTTTTAAGTGGAGACTTAAGAATAGAAGGGGAATTCATTTTATTCTTTTCGTATCGTTCGTTTCTGAAGTCATGCAAAATATCAGAAGGTTAGTATCGCTTCGAGATATTTTATCTTTCACGTAGACTATTTTCAAACAAGAAAGGGAATATACTATATTTCCAGTACAGTGACTTTTCTTGGAATATTTCATCTAGGAATAGTACTCCTTGAAAATATGTTTCGGAGCAGAAGAATATTTCAAGTGCGATAAAATTAAACTTTCGCGTAAAGTATACCAAACATATTTAAATTTAAACAGAACTTCTTTTGCACTTCTTGTGCATCGTGGAATGCTAGAAAATGTACAGGAACATTTCTAGAGGACTATCTCCAATCAAACTTCTTAATCGAAGGACTGGCCTGAAAAACGAATAAATCACGTCGATAGCAGTAACTGTTTAAGAGTGCTTAAATATGCAAAGAAAAGAGTAAATGGTCCACCATTGCTAAGGGCTAATTTATATTGCATAATGGCATTCCTTACGTCCTCATATTTTAAATAACTATTTTGACGAAATGCAATGCAGAACATTCAAATGAATCGCAAGGAAATATTCGGAGTATTTGTAATTTTGTAAGAAAAGAAAGTTTAATTAAAATGTTTCACGAATTTGTAAGATACCTAATATTTTGTTGTCGGTGCATTCAATTATTTCTTTTTATCGCACTCGTTATAGTTATTTATGTAATGTATTTAACTTAGAAAGTAACTACATTTTTCATTCTGTCTTTCTCATAAATTCCAGTCGTATAATGAATAAATATTTTTATCGTATTATTAGTCATTTTTGGAATAGTGTGCGGTGTCATAAGCCGCGAGTAAAAACGATAAACTCGAGGCGAATACCGCGTAAAAGGGGAAACTTACTACCGTTATTTTCTACAAAAATTGAGGCGAAGTATCCAGTAGTATTCCACGTTGTTTCTTTTTATTGCACACTACTGAATAATTGACAGCTTCATTGATTTTCCTTTCCTTTACGAATCAACCCATACAACACGAAAGTTCTTGAGTACCTATAATTTTCCCTTTCGATTTCCCTTCGGTTTCCCTTCGTAATGAAACACGTGGTTGACTCATTTCAGCCCGGTTTTACTAAAAACTAAGCCATTCGTTTTTTCGCAGTTCGCAAAAGAAAAAAAATGTATAATGTACCTATATTAATTGCGGATTATTTTATTTCCGGTTGCGAATTATTAACTATTTTTATAAACTTGTATTTGTACAGTAACTATTTTAGGATTAATATAAAATAATACCACTTAATAAAAGTAAACCTACATTCCAAGAGCGGTTAAGAATTCGATATTTCATTGAAAAAACTGGAGCTTTCCGAATCAGCAGCAAATTCGTGCTTTCGAAGCAATTTAACACAATCATAATAACGTTATCTACTTTCAAACTCACGAAATAACACTCCACGGTATTTACAATCGTTAATCATAAAAACTCGTAATAAAAGACTGCCTAGTATAATCAATTGTAACCTAACAATTTGATGTCGATGCTCTCAGATTTTCGAATCGAATCAACCCCTTGACACCATCTTCCCCCAAATGAATAAAACGATTCCACCAGATATCAACATGCCAATAAACATCCCCCTTTCTCGCGAGGAAAGCGATTCGATTTTTTCTGAAAACTACGTTCCAGATTCTCACGGTTGTTCGTGAAAGTTTTACTGCGACTTTTTTTAAACGTTCGCGGGGAAAGCAACAAATCTGTGGAATCGTTCCATCCTCGCGCGTATTTCTCCACGTCGCCTTATAAGCTGGTACGCGCCACCTTGCACGGTGCGCCCCCGTAGCGTCGCGACGCCTGAGATATAATAGCATTTATCAAATTGCAGCTGCACGGTCGTGTGGATTTCGTCTGTACATTGTTCCACGAAACTTCCATTCGCGCACGTAATTTTCAACTTAATTAAATCCTATGCTGGTGTATTCGAGCGCGATGAAACTTGTATTCAGTTGGAATTTTCTGCGAGCAAATTTTTTGCAATTTACGTCGCTGCCGTTCGGTGCGTTTACTTGAATTATTCATTTATTTAAAGAATCTTAAGTATCATTGTGTATGTTTCAGGGTAGTAAAGAAAAGCTTAATGGCCGAATAACGTGCTTGGTTACCCTAAATCGGGCTTATTTATAGAAGTACCGATGAAAGAATTGGGTGGATTTTTTAGTACTACTGAATGTGGAACGACGAATCTAAGATGTCTTTGGTTCAGGTATTATAATGGACAAATTTCGTCTGTAATTTCGTTAGAAGCAATTCCCTTGATCGGACGAGAAATTATGCGACTTAAAAATTGTTCATCCATTTAGAAACTTGGGGAAGGATTGGATTAGTTTTCACTAGAGTATTGAACATTTAAGTACTTCTTTGAAACAGTCATTCTTGTATTACTTTCACAAATATCCCTGTATTTCTTCGGGCTTCTCATTAATTCCCATTGGTTTTCTATTTCTCCTTTTATCACTACCAATTTTATTCCCTTCAATTACCATTATCGTTTCGCAAGCTTTCGCAACGTAACGTATTAATCTAAAAGACGCCAAAGTTTAGATTATTACGTTTACCAGCATCATTTTCCCACTGTGCAGAATTACTCCCACGGATTTTATTGGGTAACATAATCGCACAAATTCTTGGAACGTAACGCGTTTTATTCTTACCGGTGTTGAAAAAACAAACAAGTATCTTTACAAATATATCAAATCCTTCCCAAACAAGCTTCCCAACAATTGCAAAGCGAGGCAACAATTTTGCAGTTCCCAACGAATCCAATTGAAACCATTATTTTATAATCCCTTACAATTCGCAACGCCTACAATTGGAGGGTTCAGAAGCCAATCAGTGTAAGTTCATTAGCATTCAAACCGAGATAAAGAAGGTCCTTACAAATTACTTAAAAAATGACAATGTTAATGACGTCATCATGAAAATAGTGACCTAATTGATTTATCAATTGAAAGTCTTAACAATAAAGAGGTTTTTCAACGACGTAAAGACTTTCAGGGAAAGTGGACGTACACAAACTGGCTTCTGAGCCCTCCAGTTTTATTCATGCACACAAAAACACATTAGCCCGCAAAAACGCAGCCGGTCAAGCAGAAGTGGCCTCCAAAAATTCCTACATCGATCGCTGTTGCGAAAATTCCAAACGCAATGGATGCATCGTTTCTGCATTCTTCGCAATTGCTCCAAACCGGAAGCTGCTCGTTTTATACGGCCGAGAGGAGTATATCCGGCAACCAGTGCAGCCACTGTATTCAGCCAGGCTCGCTCGCGATACATCTGCAACCCAATCCTTCTTGCACCCCTTCGTCCCTTCTGTTCCTCTGTATTGGCATCGAGAAAACCACCAGCGATCTTCCTTCTACCTACGTTTATCGTGTATACATGTAAAGGCAGAGGGGGACGGCGATGCACGTCTGCGCGATGAGCGCCGAGAGACGAGCAAGCCTCTTTCGAGGCCGGTCCGACGTGCTTTTCCACCCTCGACGACAGTCCTGCCGCACCACCGAAACGTGCCACACAATCGTGAGTAGATTTTCTCTACACTGGCTGAACACACACTCTTCTTTTGTACCCCTGTGCCGCGTCCTTCGTCCGCTCTTAAACCGGTCTCGCTGGGTACGTGGTATCAACAGACATATGTATAATTCTGCCCCCTTTATTCGACTCACTTCTTTACCTTTTAATTTCATTCTTATCATTATTGCGGACAGAGGCATCGTTTGGGTAGAAATATGATTTGCAACGGTGTACACCGATGCTGAAGTTCTTGCGGCGTGTAAATCGTATTATTCTTGTTGGTTGTCTTTTCTCTTCGTAAGGCAATTTTTGTGGTCGCGGTATTTTCTTCCCGTTTATTGTCGAGAAAGTGTTTGTGTTTGTAAAGGATGTTGATGCATCGGGGATACGTTTGAAAAGTTTGTCAATCGATCAAGTAAGAGGTGGAATCGGTTTATGAATCGGCGCAGCGGCGCGGCTCTTTGTATTCCACCATACAAATATTTCAATGTGCACGGAGGATCTCGTGGAAGGACAGGGCGCAAAGGACGTTAGACCGCGTGGATAAACAGGGTGCTGGAAATAAAGATTAATCCCTTCTCTGCTCTCTATACTTCAATTCTCTCTTGGGAGAAAATCGTCGCCGAGTGATACTTATAGGCGATATCGATTGGACGATCTTGAGCAACTGGCGAAAAAGTGATACTGAAGTGCGTGTTTCTTGTATTTACAATTATTTGGTAACAATGTCAAATCATTTTCTGTATTTATTTGTAATCATTTACGAACTATAGACTGAGCAAGTAGGCTTGGTGGAATAATTTCCATATAATATAATCGTGGGAAAATTTTGTTATAATGTAATTGTACAGTCGTCAATTTGTCTGGTACTAATACTACGATTAAATAATTCCGGGTGCACGATTATTTGCTTTTCATAGATATCCCAATAGCCAATATTTCGTCTGAGCATCGATTATTAGACCTCGTTAACATATACCTGTTACAACTAAAATCAACTAGAATATTTATCAATATTTGAAATTTAATATTAATATTGCATCGCATACATAATAATTTATTTTACGTTTTTCGAACAGAATGAAACTATAACAACGAACGTTGCATTGCATTGAACCAACCCGAATAATTACGAAAATTTAAATTAAAGTTCCATCGCCGAGTTGCACTCGCGGCGTGGTTTGATCGAGGATGAATTTTTCAACGATCGAAGGAGACTTTCCGCGAAATTAACACGCCTCTCCGACGTAAATCAGGAAACGCGGTTTTGCTAACCGCCCTGCAGCTCTTTCTAAACGATCCAGGAAACATAGTTAGCAGGACGAGATTATCTGCGACGGTGTCCCGTTAGATCCGTCGTTTGTTTTTTCCGTAAAGCAAACAGAGTTCGTGCGCCAGCCCTCTACTTCCACGAGGTCTGTCCCTACCCCATAACATTCGTGGCTCGGCTCGGGAATTGTTTGCGCGTAATTCTTCATGGCATCCATGTCGAATTGAACGCAAATTCATGGCTGGAAACGTTCGATCCTAGTTATCTAGTCATTGTATTCGTTGTGCTGGTCAGGATACACATGTGAAATGCAACGGGATGGGACCTATGATAATTACGTACAGTGTACGCTTTCGTGTGTTTTGCGTTAAAGATTTGTGTTGAAATAAGTGATCTCGGTCGAGAGAGGAGTCCAAGGGCTCCCGAAGGAGGAAGAACGTTTTCCGAATGTAAGTCTTTAAGATTTTGTTCCTTTGGCTCGACAGACATAAAATCAGTACGATTTGTTGTGTCGTTTGATCGTCGGTGGCAGCGAATCTGAATATCTTGGACGAGCTGTCATTGTTATTTGCGCTTGCCTTATACAGTGGATTAATTTGTGACAATTTGTACGCGTATTTCTCGCCTTTTGATATTTGTTTCTTTTTGTCGATACTGGTTGGTTCTTGTTCAGATCAATGCAAACACGTGGAATATTATCTGTGTCGGTCGTAGAAAAACTGAAATAAACAGTGAAGGAAGATAATTGTTTTTTTCTCATTATTAACATTGAGTGCACGGTTCTGTACGGTATACAATTGTGCGTAATCAAATCGCAGATATTATTTGAAGGTCTGGAACCACTGCGGAGTTGCAAGAAAGAGCTGTAATTTTTTATAAATAACATGACATTTCTAATCGTGATTTAATTATACATTCGACTCATTCAATTAAGCGGATATTAATATTTTTCTGAACTGACCCAATTAAATTGCTGCGTTCCTGTACAAAAATAATTTCTAGTCGATTAATCATTTTTTGTCGATGCTATATTTAATACAAATTTTTATTCATTATCTCACTTTCTCTCAGTTATTTGTATTAAAATTGATTTTCCAATGCTGTAGCGGGTTTAAAGGTACAATAATGAGCACCACAACGTTAGAAAATATTACGGGGATTCGCTGGTAATTGGTTTATTTAATATTATCAGAGATATAAATGTTTCTCAAGCCGAGCCCAACGCAGCGTACATACACATACTTTTATGTGTAGAAACTACTCTCTGTCGAAGGTGTCACACGTGATACGTGTTACCCTGGCAGCACAGTAGCCCCTGTCCCCCATATTTTTTTTATAAATGTGATCCACGACAAACAAGCTGAGCACAAAACACCACTCTGTGTGTATGTGTGACAATTAATGTTACTCCATTGAAGCTGCAGCAATACATCTTGCTTCTTCTAAGAAAATTACATCACAAGTCATATTATAAGTCATATTAAAGGTGACAGGATTTTCTACAAAACATTTCATGTTTGGTGAATTTCTTTACGCAAACGCTATTAGTATGCTGTTTGGCTGTGCACCGATAGCTCACTGACAAACATTGCTCATTTTCTATATCCTTATGTGTACATAAAACGAACAATAGCTTCATTGAGAATTTTTATCGAACGGATACCCGAATTATTGATCGAAATATTCCAATAAGATTTCTGAGCAGATAGAAATTTTATGAACGATGCAAATTGAAAGTTGTTTGCTGTTTCGTGCACACACTATTTAAATTGAATTGTACTGCTCAGATATATGTACAAGCGATCTTTGAATAATTATTATTTGCATCGTTTGCTGTGTTCATCGACCGTGGGTATTGTAGAACGTCCTTATATTCGTGTTATAAGTTATAATAGTCGAACATAAGATGATTTCTGAAGCAGATTAAGAACGTGAAATGAAATCGTTTAGAAATGAGATTTCGTTCTTGAATAGTGCTGAGAATATTCAAAATGAAAGCGTATTAATGGAATAAATGAAGTTTTACGTTTTCCACAGAGAATATCTTTTCAATTTACGTCTTGCTGAAAATCCACTACGATTTAGAACGCACAAAGTACCAGCTTTATTCGAATACATTTCTTGTTAAAATAGTGCGTTTCTTTTCTTGAGAAATAGTAACCTTTCGCGTACACTGAATTATTTCCTTTTATTGAAAGGGGGGGGGGGGGTCGCAGAAATAACAATTTTCATTTTAAAAGACAGATATTCGATCAATACTTCTAGGAAATATCATATTCTAAAAATTAATTGCAATCTAGCAATAACATTCGCATTTGATTATTCTTCCAAATAATGAATCGAGATTATATGGCTACCTCATTTCTGATTTCCATCGTCGTTTCATTTCACTCGAAGATAGAAAGATTCTTTGAAAGTATACATCGCGTCTCGAATAAGATATGTGAAGAAATAAAGATAAGAGTGGTTTGGACTACGAAATATATAAAACTGCTACTTTTCTCTCATTTTCCTTATAGCCCCCTCAAGATCGTTTCCTCCGAATATTATAGCGTTTCTCAAAGTCTACTGTTAGATGTTCGTAGTACAATTATTTGTCATAAATGTCTCTTCTGAAGTTGAAGTGACATACATTTTGTATTCCCGCGCATGTCTGAAAGGTTCCACATGAATACTGTAAATGTGGATCTCTATTCATGGAAATTAGGTTATCGTTGGAAGTTACCTACCTCCGAAACGTAACGAGCAAGAGCAGAATTTGTATTTTTTCCTAAACTTTTTCGAAATTCACGTGGATAGTGAAGCGAGCAGATAAGGAAGAAGAATAAAAATGATTCCAAGTGGAACGTTTTGCTGAGTCTAGCATATTTCTTAAAGTGTGTTACACACGTCCCTCCATTTGCGTTTTATGCTTTACACCTAGTAAATAATTCGCACATTTACGCGTAACTTTTCTGCGCGCCTGGAGGATATATGTTTCCGTTCTATTTAATGAAACTTTTATCGTTCGATGAGCCGAATTGTTTTTATTTTATTATGCCGACTATTTTATTTGGAGCATTTTTGCTTGCCGTTCGGGGAAAAGTTTCAATTTGTTTCTCTGTACCTTTATTCTTCTTCATTCTGTTATGAATATTTAGGTAAATATTTTTACATGCATGATGTTTTCCTCTTACTTATTTTGTTTCCCTTAACTGGCAGAGCGTATGCGATTGTTCGATGCGTAAAAAAAAGCCTCTCGGAACGAGCACTCCGCATACATCGACGGACTACTGTACATAGTAAAACGTTTATAAAATTTTATGAACTGCAAACACAGTACTCTTTTTTGGCCGGTAATAAAAAGATATACACGAGGCCGCCTAAATTATAGACCTGAACGAATGAATTTACAAATTCAAACTCCCGAACTACCCCCAAGAAATATCTTCCATTACGAATAACATTGCTCGAAATAGTTAAAATTGTAATGGTTATTACAATTATCGAGAGCCATACTAGTAATCTATACCGTTCCACGCATACTTTACCCCTTTTTATTCGCCGAACTATTATCATTACAAGGCTTAACTTCTGAGGGTTAATCGCCCGTCAGACCATCAATAAACTTCACTACCGGTAAACGATAATAATCCGCTCGGTCTAAAGCCGCCCTTGCAGTCTTGCCACAAGTCCAACCCCCGAATCAAAGTTCCCTTTTTGTTCCCGTTCCCAGATCAAATTCGAGCATAGAGAACGGGTATATGTACTTTCTATCCGTCGAGACGCGCCAGATTCAGCTCGACGAGCAAAGTTTCGTTGCACGCAGGTATTGTAAACAAGTCAGCGTGCACTCTGAGCGAGCCTATTGTTCACGACAAAAGGCGGTCGCGGGCACGCTTTGATTTCGAGCAGCTCGCCACCGTTTCGTCGTTGTTTCGTTCTGTTAATTCGTTTCGCAACCCCCATCTGCTCCAATCCCGCTACGGCACAACGCGAAACAATGCGCGATTCCTGGCAGACCAAGGGAGGCACACGTCGTTTGGGATGACTTTTTCACGCATTGGTGGGGGGGGGGGGGGACGTGTAACTGGGTCAATGTTTTTCGATCGATCGTTCGGTCGTCGAGTTCGATGCGTTGACGGAAAATGGGGAAAGGTGGGGTGGAACCTGTTGGCTGCCTCTGCGGGAAGAAGTATGACGGGAGTTCGGCTGAATTTTCTGATCGTTTAAATACTTGAAGTGCCTTCCCCCGACGGCGCACTCGTCGAGCCAGGAGTGGATAGAAAATGGATGTGGGCGAAAGTTCAAGTTTTCCTTTCTTTTTTTTTGTGCGATCTTCTTTTCCACGTTGGACGAGGAACGCGTGGGTTCTTTGATGGAAGGAATTATTTTAGCCACTTCCCCCGTTTGTAATTGTAATGTATGCCTGTTGGCGTTTGCTGTAGGTGTGCATAAGCTAGTTGAATTTTCTCAATTGTTTTATCAGTGTTTTATCAGCGCGCTGACTTTTTTTTTAAGGAAATACGAAGCTCTTACATTTTGTCCGCAGGCAAAACGATAAGTCATTGGATTTAAGATAAATTGGCCAAGCGAAAAATGTCTGGTAATAGATTTAAAAAGTGCTCTCCTGTTGCTGCAATATTAAGCAATCACCAAGCTATAGAATTAAACATTTTCGAAACATTTTCACTTACTAGGTCCTGCTCGCTCCCAGACATTCATTCCATTTTGATTCAAGTAAGACCTTTCTGATAACATCCTCCCCTTCGTATTTCACAAATAATTTATCATTCTTCCACTTAGGAGAATTGAAATCCTACTTACCAGCTCTAAAAATATTACTTATCAGGGAAAATCTTGCTATTCAAACACGAAACATCTGTGTTTCTATGTACGTTCTGCAGGAATCCAAGGGAGAATGTCGAGCCTAGTCGATTCGTGTCTGTCGGAAAAATCGTCCAGAATAATCTTTCCCGTGCAGTTTTGCGGGAAACCACGGGAAGGAACTTTTTCCTTCAGGAGTAATCACGTTCCTTCTAATTGGAGACCTCGAATGCATATGGTAATTCGCCGGATCTTTCTTTGCCACGGTTCCTTCCTCTTCGGTGGAATCGATCGCTCGACTTTCGTTCTCGTCCCTGGGCAACCAGTGAAATCTGTTTTAAATCCAGGTTGATAAAACGAGAGGGATTTCGAGGTGGAATGCCATTAGGAGATTAATAGGTTTCTCCTTGCTGGTATTGATAACGATTACGGGAAAACGATTTGTTAAAAACCGCTCTGGTGTGGTTTCATCGATTAGCGATTAAGGGGTTGAGTGTTTCGTAAATTGTTTAAATAGTTGCTTTTATAAATAAATGATGGTCGCATGATATTTGGGATTTCTATAATTTATAATCCAACGGTGTTGCAACGCGGACATGTATGTTTTTGTACTGTAATTTTGTGCAGGTCTTGGAATAAACTTTTGTTACAAATAATGGTTACATCGAGTAGTAGTGATTGATTGAGCCTGTTCAATGTTATCGGGCTTTTCATTGTTGCAGTAAGAATAAGATAAGGCATTACCGAATGGTTCGATAACGTGCTAAAATTATTTAAAAATATTCGACATCCTATATTATGTTCCATCCGCGCATGAATTTCTCTTCAAAGAATATTTCACGAACGGGGGAAGATCTTTCTTCTTAGATTTTGACAGATTTGGACGCCTTTACTTGGCGACGATATTTTATTCATCGGGACTTTCTGGGGAAATTACATACAGATTTATGGACAGAAATATTGATACAACGTCAGCAGCGACAAGTGGATAGAAGAGAGGTAGCTCAATTAAATAATTCGTTGCTAAACGTTGCCGCAAAGTTCTCCTTAGTTACACGGAACATTTGTATGCCAGAGGTTTGTCGACTTTGAAGCAGCTTTATCTCAGACAAATTAAGCAGGTTCTTTACTAAATTTCCTATGCAATTATGCATAATTATCATTCTTTTTATCCTATTCCCTTAAGATATAAAAGAGAAGTCAGTTTCAAATGTGTCCAGTGCACTTAACTTCAGCTTAATTCGCATAGGGATAAAAGCATCGAGTAATTAAAATTTCGTCTGTCCTTATCTTTCGTACCAATGAAGTTTCCACCCTTTTCAGTTTACAAGTACCACTTAATTATTTACCGCAATTGACCATCTTGGCGACACGTTAGCAAAGTATCAGTAGCAAACGGAAATCGGATATAATCGCGGTGAAGCTCGATCAAAATGAAATTTTCCTCGACAGAGATTCTTTCTCGCAGTCGGTTTTTATCGCCGGCGCGTCGCGACGCTTCCCGTCGTTACGAATCATCCTCCACGCTCATTGGCCAATCGTTAATTTTCAGTCCAGAACCCGATACCGTCGTTAGTAAATCGCATTTTCTCCCGTAATTCAATTATCGATCTCCCACAGTGCCGTTAATTAACGACGGCCAAAGTATCGAAAAGAGGAGAAACCATGGTGAAATCGAGTAACCATTTGGATTTTACACCTATTTGTTCATTTCCATTCTACTTGCGCTACAGCTTCAGAACTTTCAGGGCTCTCAGAATTTTCAGAACTTTCGGAACATTCAGCCATATATAGTATATCTTCTATCATTTTTTTCTCTCCCATTCAGTCTGTCAATATGGTCTCTTCTTCCTTTTTCAATTTCAGTTTGTGTTCCGAAGTTATGATTGTCACTGGTATCGATAAGACGCGTTGGGTTCTGAACTTTTTCCGCGGATTCTTTTTTCGTTTCGCAGGAAATAGGGAATGTACAATGGATATAACTGGCTTCGTTGCTCTTTGTGAAGCGGATGCATTGTTGGAAATTACGTATGATTTGGATATGTGAATTTAGAAGCCTACTGCTCTGGTTATTTACAACTCACTAATAGATTTCTGGAATGAAACTCATATTTTAGTGTATATTTTCGTTAGAGTATGTAGAGACTAAATTTAAGTCTTCCTTTAATTTTCCATAGCTATTAAATAGAATTGTTCACCTGTTCGATTGCATTTTAAACTCAGACATTTCTTTTGAGTGGTTGAAAGAATTTTCTATGAAAAGAACCCATTGCGAACCCATTAAAATGAGTAACTTATTTGGTGAGAAATATTGAATAATAATGGCAAGCAGATTGTGGACGTTCAATTAATGCACTCAATAAGTTTGGTGTCTTTAATTGAAGTTATTATGGTGATGGCTGGTAATGAAGTTAGAAATTTATGTGAAGGCGCGATTTACATAATCAACGAAGGTCCGTACTTTAAACGTCGTAGCTGGATGCTTTAATCTGCATCAAGATGAAGCGTTTAATTATAATCAAATCGAATGATTGATCTCGTTGCGAGGTACACACATAAATATCTGCGATGGTACCCAATAAACGTTTAACGCAAATAATTTCCTCAATTTTGGTGAAACAACTACAATCTGAAATCATTTTATCGTTGGCCAAAATTAATTTTAGACATCTGGCAAACAATATTTCATTTGTCCTTTAAGCGTATCTGAAAAATTCAAAGAAGATCTGTCGAATTTTCCTTTCTATTTATCTGTAGAAAATAATTAAAACTCTTCAATACAGCAAATAATATTTCCTGAAATACATATTTTCTGTAACTGTTAATTGTTACTAACTAAGTAAAATCACCGATGCTGGTCAGTTTGCTGGCATTAATATCCCGGCATATAATATAGTACTTTCATTCATGGAATTTTATATTATCGAAGGACGTGTTATTTCACCAGGGACGTACGTATTAATTGAAACAGCCGATTTATTATTAGAATGCAATCAATTTAACGGTGCCAATTTCCAGTATAACAAAACATTCGCTGCATGTGCTGCGATTGAATTAATAGCATGACGTGGGACAAGTTGTTCCAGAGACCCTTAATTAGTCTGCGCCGTTAATTCAACTAATTGGAATTAATTGGTATCTAGTTCTGTCTGTCGATTAAACCAGTTCGCCCATGATTATATGTTTCAACTGTAATGTGGACAGGTCGTGCATCCATTAAAAAGGTCGACCATTGTGTAATATAATATTACAGGAAGCACTAATCTTAGAGCTATGACAGATATAAAAAACGAATTTTGAATATTACCTTTTTGAAACGAAAAATTTTGCTACTTTGTACCACGAAAATGAAGTTAATTTTATTAATTTCTAAAATTGTTCACTCCTGAACCCAAAACTCGTTTCATCTCCTGGATGGTAAAAAATGTAGTTCATTTCCTCTTTATATTTATTTATGTTTGCAAATATTGAAACGTGTGCAGCAGTAAATGATATTTGATCAATCTTTTTTGCAAAGTAGAAGTATAGTTCTAATTAAAAATTGTTTTATCTTTGGGCAGGACTATGCCCTCTCCTCTCACCCTGGTATATTAAATATAAATTCCATTCAGATATCATTTATAATACAGGCTTCTCCGTTCCAATTTATAAATTTCAGCGCCTTCTGTTCCTCACAAATTCTTATGAAATACACATTTGCCGAACAATTTGGCACCCCCTCTCCCTTCAACCCCTTTTTGGCTCGCCCCTTCGTTGCTCACGCGCTTCCTTCTCTCTGGTAACCCTTTGTAAATGGAGTACTCGCGTCACGTGCGTTCGTGTTTCGCAAAGAAGGTTCCGCGCGTGTTTTATCGCGGAAATGCAGCGGATTCAATTAGGCACGGAGAACACGAGATGCTTTTACATGCGAGAACGTTGATGCCGTGGCAGGGAAATGTGATATCGTTCGATATGGTTCGATTAAACTCGAAACTATCGCTTTCGGCTCGATACAATTTCCTAAAGGAGTAATTTCCCCCCGGAAATAATCTAGCTCTTGAAATGGACGTTTTTCTGAAAAGTTTAACGCGTGGATTCGGCGATGATTTTTTGCAGGAGAAGTTTGAGAAATCGCGCTGGTAGAAAAATGTGGCGGTTTATTCGGACTGCAATATACCGGGCTTAAATGAAAAAGATAACAATAATTTATATTAATTTGTGCGGCGCAATAACACGGGGAGGTAATAAAAGATATTTATTTTGTGGGGCGTAGCGGCTTCTGTTCTGATGGAAAGTGATGAGACTTCATATAATTTTTGGCACGATGAAAGTTTTTACTTTGCTACATTTTGCTGTTTGGAGCTCCGATGTTATAACTTCGGTAACATACGCACTGGTGCACTTGCTTCCTATTTTTTGCACGGCATTTCACGCAGAATATTAAATATTCTACACCCTAGAAGTAGTACAAAGTAATAAATGTCGATTACACTTTCTTTAACGTTATGGTACTTCAGATATGAAAATTATTTAGGTTCACGATTTCCAAGTGTTTATTCACGGTAGACGAGTAATTGGTAAACTGTTAAAAGATGTTTGGTAACTATGTACTGTGTTACGCTTATTTGATACAATTATTTGTCAAACCATGTTTACTTGAAGAAACATTGTACAGTTTATTGTATGTCGCATCTCAAAAATATGTATCGTAAACAAAATGTTTCTACTCGGTTTACTATATATAATTGAATTTAAATACGCCTTTGTCCAAAATTTCTATAAACAATTTTCAAAATGTTCATGATGCAGCAAATTAAATCGGTTCTCAAGCAAACTTTCATAAAACGATTACTTCTCGTTAGCATCTTCAAAATGAATCGTCTCCCTCCGGGGGAAAAGCGTTACGACGAAGTTACCTGTTAAATTGTAAAGTGCTTACTGTTGCATCCATTAAGAGCGCTTAACTTGGTGAAGAACGGCCTATAAAAATCCGGGAAAATTGCGCAAAAGAGTTTCAGTCGGTGGAAACTTCGGTTGGATGTTAAGAAAACGCTGTTTCCCACTACAGCTATCGATTACGATGATGCTGTTTCTGTTTATTGTCGTGCATTTGACGCCTCCTAATGATCAGAAGAATTTCCCAGATATTGAATAATAATCAGCTCTCCACCTGGCAATTTTTCTAATCAAACATGGGATTGTGGATTACAATGAATTTAGATAAAGATTGAAGATTTTGTACTATGCAATTCGGTCATAATTAGATGAGAAATTAAGCATATAATAAATAAAAATGTAGTCCTACACAGAAGCTAAAATGTCAACACATTTTTACTTCATTTCCCTTTATTATACTTTTAATTCATATTACATCAACACATAAGCACACTATTGCACCCCTTATCATTCCCAATCCTCCTTATTATTCATTAAAGCTTGGCACATCTTTTTTGTCACCGTTTAAAGTATAATTAGACCGCTATTTATTACCCAATGACATCATTCCCAACGTTAGTCAGAGCTTGACAAGACAAACGGACATTTGAGAAAGAAATCTGATCAATAATCATAGATATATCATCCGGTAGGCATATGAATTTATTTTACAACTTTCCAATTAATTACTCATTCGCCAAGAAACCACTTGCACTCTCAACGTGCGACACTATCGATACTACAGAAATATCGACAACAGACGTCCAACGACTATAATGGTCTTTACAAGAAGGAAATATAAAGAAAAGTTTTTCAAAGAGAAAAAGAAATGTTCTTTGGAAACTCTGTCGGAAACGATCGATCATTCCCACTCGGAGCTTCCGATTTGTACCAGCGAAACCCAGTCTAAATCCACGTCACATACATTGTATCTGCCTCCACAATTATTACAGACTTAAGGATACTGATGCAACGACCACAATACCAGTCTGCTGTCTAGACGATCCGACGTCACGATTTCACTTTGTAACGAGCATCGTCAGCGTTCTCGTCCACGCGCCTTCTGGCTGATTCGAACTTCGAAATTCTGTTTAGCCAAGGCCGCGACGAAGTTTATCGCCCGCCGAAATTTCAAGCTCATTATAATTAGGATCAGGTGTTTATTCATCCGGGCTTATCGCGCGTAGCAACGACACGTCTGGTCGGATGTATAATCACGTCCCCGGGGCTTGTTCGCAGTTTCAAACTGTTTCGCTTTCTCCGCTTCTGTATTTATTGATTAAACTTCTTGCGCTTAGCGTTGTTTTCCCTCGTCGAGAATGGTAATGACTTCCCATTAGCGCAACGCCAGTTGGTTGACTAGACTAGTTTTTGGGTCGTTTATAGTCGAGGATTTTTGTTTAATATTGCTATACCGAGCAAAGAAATATATTTGTATGCTTCAACCTAAGAGTAGGAAGTGCTGTCGTTAGTTCAGTGACGAATAGTTTTTATTCCGGTAAATTGTAGGAAGTTGGAATTTAGGAAATAAAGAACGAAAACTATCTGGACGACTATGCGTAGGCGCGACTACTGACGCAGACGGTGAATGGGTTAAAATACTTTCGAAGAGAGATAGAAGAAAATTATAGAAATTCTAGTAGATGTGAAATGGAATTGTTTGTTTGTTTGTTTGCAAATATATTTCTTACGATATTCAAATTATTGAAAGCTATTCTTATATTTTTTGTACTTTCGTATTTACTTGTCTATTAATCGAATATTATACATCTCTGTCTTAAATAAACATTGAGAAATATATATTCAAAGACAGCCGACTGAAATGGAAAGAATCGTCTAATTACGTCGGATTACAATTTCTCAGAACGATTGTATGTAAAAATGAAATTCTTCGATGGGATTAGCTAGAATTTCGTCAATACTGTTTCGGTTTTCATTCGAAAGAATAACGAAACTTCACTATTTGTAGAAATGCTTTGTAGAAAAACAAACAAAACAAAAGAAACGTCTATCCTGTTGTTCAAAAATTGATAATCGAGTCAGTTGTCAATTGTGATCAAATTTATTGCTCCATATATCATCGTTCTGCATCGAAGAGCCATTGTTACCGGTCTCGCAATCTCCTGGGAATTCCGTCCGTGTCTCTGTTTCCCTCTAATGGACTACCACCTGTTGAGAGAGAAAACTTGCCCACGGGATTCTTCCATGGTTCGAGGACTCGGTACATAAGGTTATATCGAGTGAACGCGATGGTAAAATGATCCATCGGGGAAGTTCTAGTGGGAAGTGGATATTTCATTGATGTGATACGGCGGGGATAACGCGAGGCATTTCTTCTACGTGATTATCTGTATTACCGTTTGGAGCGAGCGGAGATCAAGTTTCATGATGATTGAACAGAATATAAGTAGTATTCAACATGGAAAACAGAATGGAACGGCGAAAGTTAGGCTATTGGCTTTTAAGTTACTATGATGGAACTGAATGTAAGACACGCCAAATAATAAAGTGTAAACGCGAGGTATCGACTCGAGGTATTCTTTATTAATCTTCCGTAAAGCTCGTCAGGACTGCTCCGAACGGCGATCGATGCAAGAATGTCCTCGCTGCATCGTGGTCGCCAAAGGACGCGCTGTCTGGGTTTTCCCGGGCGCCATTCCTGTAAGGGCCTGGGCCACGTGCATCTTGTAGCTCATCACATCCGCGGTGTACGTGCGCTTTCGGGGCTCGCGCTGACGCTAGCCATATGCCCCGGTAGAGCGTACGCGGTCCGAAATCTCTTACATGAATATAATTTTATCGTGTGTAAGAGTACTAAAATAAAGCTTAAAGGTGAGGTGGTTAAGAAACGCTCGACTCGAACTATTCTTTATTTATATTCCGTAAAACAAGTCAGGACTGCTCCGAACGGCGATCGATGCAAGAATGTGCTCGCTGCATCGTGGTCGCCAAAGGACGCGCCGTCTGTGTTTTCCCGGGCACCATTCCTGTAAGGGCCTTGGCCACGTGCGTCTTGTGGCTCATCATATCCGCGGGGTTCGTGCGCTTTCGGGGCTCGCGCTGACGCTAGCCATATGCCCCGGTAGAGCGTACGCGGTCCGAAATCTCTTACACGTGCGTGGAAAATGAAGCGAGAACGAAGTATTGTGCACAATAATGTAGGGGTGTTTTCGGCCATTGCAAGTTTCAATATCGGGAGACGAATTTTAATGCGTATTGCATAAAAGTCTATTTACTATTAAGGAAACAAGACAAATCATTTCTAGACTTGCTGATTCATATTTGTTAGCGTTAGCGTATTTTTTAGGGGAGACATACGATCGGGTGGCGAAGTACTATGCACCCTGTGTATACTTTACGATGGGGACGCAGTCCTACGTGTGGTCGAAGAGTGCTTTGGGAATCGTGAACCTGGGTGACAGACGATGGCTGGTGACCCGACGCCATTCAGTTATCGGATGTCCTAGGATTTACTAATTTATTGCATGTCTTGAAAGTGAATGAATAGGGACTCTGTTCCTGGAGGATCTGGCCACGGAGTGGGGAAGGCTATGCCTTTTGGTAAGAGGACTGTGATGAACCCCATAGCACGTCCTCAGAACCTTGGAACATTGCAGTCGTTTATAATCTCGAGCTAGATAATCTTGACGTATAAACTTATATCTAACATATTTATAATTATTCTACTTTATAATAATAATTCTCTTCGTAGTAAATACAATAGAATACCGGAGATCCAGTATAGAACACAACGTGGCAGCTCAAAGGGATGTCAATAAAAGTAAATAACAGTTTGTTGCCACCGGTGGCTAATAAAATCTGCCGCCTTTGATGGCAATCGAGATCTCAGAAGATGTCCAATTGCTCCCTTGAACGTACATACACACATAACTCGCATACAGATACACGGTGTAAAAGATGAAATCTCTGGGTAGAGCGGAAGAAAGACGATCGCCCCTTGATTTTTAGCCAATAATAGGTTGACGAGTATATAGGCGCACGTTTCCCTCGACAAAGGCCAGGATTCGCCGCTGCTTCGATATGAACCGAATGATCGCTATTTCGGTACAAGATTATGTTCACGACGGTAATGAATTTTCGTTGAACAAGCTAGTTCTTTGCAGCGTTATCGTGGCCCTTTGATCTACGGGGATGAAATTTAGTCTGTCTGGACTTTGCAGTTAGAAAGTGGCTAATGGGGATTGTTTCCTTTGTGGACTCGATTTAACGAGGACCGCTTTGCGCACAATTATTTTCGCGACAGTGCGTTTAAACGAGCGAAAATTTCTCGCAAAAGAGCTGCCTGTCATGAGTGCTTCCACGCTGGGGACAAGATATCCTTGGGGTGGTCGTTGCATGAATTAGAATGGAACATAAATCTCGCGGAGAAAAAATCCTTGGAAGCTCATATTCTTTTTTAAGTTGTCGTTTCTTTTGTTTGATTTTTTAAAGGACAATTCAGGTGTCCCACGTGGATTTGTATTTGCTGTCAAGGGTAAGAAACCGAATTAATTCGAATTAATGTGCTTGATTTGAGAATAAAATTATTCTATTTTCTTTTGTATGAGCTTCGTTGCCGTAAAATTGTCACAGAGAACATGTCACATTGCGAAGAAAATCTTGGTAATTATGGTTCGAGGGAAATGTGTGTGAAAGAAGAAGTAAAAACAGAGCTTTCAAAGATTTCCTTATTTATTTGCATATTTATATAATTCGATTCAAAGGATTCTGTCCATTGATTTTTCTCCCATACAAAACAAAAACTATAATGTTAAAAATAGAAATGATTACCTACTATAGAAAGTACCTTATTCTACCCCTACCGCAAAATTCTACCCCATTGAACCTTCTCTCATCTGAACCCATCGAAAGTAAGTTTACATGAAACGCATTGCAAATAGGATACAGCTTATTATCAGCCTATCCCTTCAATATGCAACGAGTCGATTCACGCTAGAAAAGGGCGTACGCTGCTGCTGACGTTTATTGTCTTTTACAAAATCAAGATTAATGGTCGATAACGTGCACCATTCTAATGCACCATTATAAATCTCCTTTCTTTTTCGTAAAATATCCTAGCCACAAAAATAGGAGATTCAAACATCACTCCCAACCCTTTCTTTCCGTCAAACCCTCGCTATTTTATCGTCTCACCCTGAAGTGTTTCAAACATATCTGTCTCATTTTTTTCTTGCACTCCATTCTCGTCTTCTACACCATGGTGATCGAAGGTTGGAACACCATGGAACCAGAAAACTTCTACATATAAATTTCACGTGACTGTGTAACGGTTGGCTCACAGTCGATCGTATCGATAAAGAATTCACCGTAATCGCGCGTAAAGAGACGGAAACATCGGTTTTCGATATCGCGGCGCGGAAATGAATTTGCGTTCTAATCGGTGTATCGAATTGATTGGAATGAACGCCACTTTGACGCATTTCTCGCGAAATTTTCTACGCGATTTTATGCCTGGACGCGAGACAATTTACCGCGGGTGACATGTACATTTGGCGCGAAAAGTAATTAACATCGCAAGAACTGTTCGCGTGTAAAGGCAAAGGGAATAGTATTTCTCTTTTGCGTAATCGATTATATTCAGCTACAGTACTTTGGCGGAAATGTTAACCACATTGCTTTATATTTCGGTGTGTATAATTTTTGCACGTTTATAATGTTATTATTAGTATTGTAAGGAAGTTTTTAATACATGTGTGCATTTTTCTTAGTAAATGCTTAGCACACTGTTTTTGCAATAAAAATGAAATTCGTGCATATAATTTGAGATTTCTGATTAATAGACGAATAAAAATTGACAGAGCTAGGAAATTATTATTTTTTAAATACGAGTAGTCATGTTCTCTAATCTCAGATATCTATAATTTAGTTTCAATAATTAATTACTGATTAACATGGGCACACTTTTAATCCTATTTCCAAAAGCAAATTCTTGAAAATGTACTTCGTCATTTCTAAAATCGCAATGCAATTATGTTGAAATTGTACAACTGCCAAACTACCACAAATAACCATTAACAAAAACAAAAAACATAATTCCCTGTACATAAGAGGAAAGAAATATAAGTCTTCAAATATTTGATTCACCTGAAAACCTGTTCATTGAAATCTCCACACAATACTCGACGTGCTTCTGCCGTTACTAAATTCGATCATGCTTCCGATCGTGCGTGCAAGACGATTCTCCTTTCTCACAATGCGATTCCTGTGAATCGTGAGCGATGCTGTTATAAGGTTGGAAAAATGGAATCTGCGAAGAATTCTATACCCGCGAGATCTCGAACGCGCTATTCCATGATAGCCTTCATTTATTTTCTAAGATCCTCGTTCGAGCGCCGACTAGGGTGACACGTGCGATTTTCTATAGTCACATTCCACTTGTTCGGAGGGGAATAGGTCAGTGGCGGAGCAGCCTGGGCAAATAAAGGGGCTTGAAGGGTTTCGCTTTGGGACTTGCGCTTGACATACTAAATTTGAAATGTCAACTATGTTAATGCGGTCCATTTGTTTCTTTCGGTGGTCTTTTTGGGATTCTGCCCCTTTCGTGCACCCTCGTTGTTTCAATTTTGAAGGGACCGCGTTGTTCGCATTTTATGTCGAATACGAGTTCGTTCTTTGTTGATTGTATTTTTTTAGTACAATGCAGATTTACTGGATAAAATTGTGGTTGCAAATCGTTCTATATATTATTATAAATTCGACCGAATGGGACTTGTAAGTTCGTTGAAAGTTGTATCAACAATTTAGTCACAACTGTCTAATGGATTGTATAGTAAATAAGGAAATATTGTAGAAGTTATTTTCTGTAAACCTCACGTAGTTTTGGGAATAGAGGACAGGTGGTGTAATAAGACTTCAGTTACTCTCATAAAGACACTAACTTTATTATAAGGTAATGTCGACACACGACGTAACTCAACACACGGCACTTTCAACACTCTCAACAATACTCTCAGCTCACGACACTCTTCACTCTGCTCAAACTCTCTCCTAAATCTGCCTCTTGCACGCATCGTTCATTCGTTATATTCTTTCACTCTTAGTTTCTCTTTCATTCTATTCCTCATTTGCGCTCACTCATTCAGGACACACCCCCCAGTCATTCCTCGGTGATGGTCGGTCCCGACCACCCGAACCCTTGGGCCGCTGTACCCTCCATGCGCACGACCTTCTCAAGTACTCAACATTCACGCAGTATTTCCAATCCTACACTCGACCATCCTAAAAAAAAGATATCTGGCCTCAGATATTCCTACAAACACTCTCTATCGCTTCAGCCCAGTCACACATCCATCCACTTACAATTACAATACATATTCTAAATCAGGACTCCGCTGAGTCCCTCTGTTTACAAACATATTTTCAATTGCGTAACGCTGCGCGTCTTTACATTTTCTATTGAATCTAACTCTATTTTCCCGTCGAACCCTCCGCATTCCTTCCTGAATACATTTCTTAACTTCATAACAATTATTATGGAAAACTCTATCACGCCCTTGCTTCAATATTTTTACCTGACACAGAATCTTATTAAATTGCCCATCCTCATATAAAGATCTTTCGGTCTTACAGCATTTACCACTACGACAATTTGTACGCGCACGCTTAATCTTCCCGAACATCCCCTTTTCGTGTTCAAACCCAGCACCGTGCCTCACGGACGACTCTGCTTTACGGTATACACCACCGTCCACTCGTGCTCGCTCACTCACATCCGCTCGCCAATTCACACCTGACCGTAACGGTTGCATTACATCTACTCTAATATTGTTATCTACATCATTAATAACTACCGGACATGAAGACATACATTTTTCAATTACTATTGGCGCGGGAGACTCTACAATTTCTATTTTTTCGACGAATATTTCTGGTTCAATTGGTTGCACGTTTCGATTTTGTACTACGTTAAACACGTCGGCTTGAAAAACATCTACGATATTGGAACTCTGACAATTTGCTTCGGGTATTATTTCTATTCTTTCGTTACCGTGCCCAACACTCGGTTCTATTGTTTCTGCATACCCCCCTGTCGAAGACCGTGCTGCGGGTTGATGCAGGTTTATTGGGACCGATGACATCCCCGGACAGTTGAACGCCACATGTCCGTGTCCCTGGCACGCATAGCATTTGGCCGCCTGTACCCTTGACGGACAACCCGCTGCCCTGTGTCCTATTCCTCCGCAGCTGTAGCACCGTGGCACCGCCGGTCTTGCCTCTGCTACCTGCTCCGCGTACTGCGCTCTCCGTTGCTCAGTGTCCCACCTCGGCGCCCACCGTGCCTGGCTTTCGTCGACCGTCGGACCCAACGTCACCCTCTCGAAAGCGACCAGCATTACCGCTCCGCTTGCAAAGCGTTGGATACGCGCCTGATTTTGTAGAATTAGATCCGGAATGCCCTCGATCAGATGTTCAACCATCTCGTCTTCAGCGACGGGCACCCGATTCGCCAATATTACTTTTTGGCGGTAATATTCGCAGAAACGCTCCCCTTGCTGCCACTGCAGTTCCTCGAATTCTCTTCGCCGTAAGACCTTGTTCGGCACGAAAGAGAACATGGCACGCATTTCGGCAAGGAATTCGTCCATGTCCATGACGATATGGTCCGGTTTGGAATGAAACCATTCCACAGCCTTACCCCTCAGTCTAGAAATGACGAGCGTTTTCGCCTCTTGACCACTAAGCTGATGCGTGTCCATCAACAGTCGCAGCTGTCGTTCCCATTGGCCAAATAGAACACCATCACCATCGAAGTAGCTTAGCATGTTGGATATCAATGATATATCCGCCCACGGTCGCGCAGATTGAACATCCTGTACTTCTTGCGTGGCACGTCCCAGCTTCTGAATTGCGCGCTCCTGCCGCAACACCTCAAGCTGCTGACTGACCAGCGCCAGTTGTTCTTCCAATTTCCGTAGTGCCTCTGGACCACCAACATCGCTACGATTTCCCGTACTCATGGCGAAATCACAACACGCACAAACTGTTACCTTTTAATAAATCACAATAATGGACAAACTCATTGTCGCACACAGCACTGACAATCTTACACTTCCTGTTACCCCTATCCCGGACGAGCCCCCAATTTGTAGAAGTTATTTTCTGTAAACCTCACGTAGTTTTGGGAATAGAGGACAGGTGGTGTAATAAGACTTCAGTTACTCTCATAAAGACACTAACTTTATTATAAGGTAATGTCGACACACGACGTAACTCAACACACGGCACTTTCAACACTCTCAACAATACTCTCAGCTCACGACACTCTTCACTCTGCTCAAACTCTCTCCTAAATCTGCCTCTTGCACGCATCGTTCATTCGTTATATTCTTTCACTCTTAGTTTCTCTTTCATTCTATTCCTCATTTGCGCTCACTCATTCAGGACACACCCCCCAGTCATTCCTCGGTGATGGTCGGTCCCGACCACCCGAACCCTTGGGCCGCTGTACCCTCCATGCGCACGACCTTCTCAAGTACTCAACATTCACGCAGTATTTCCAATCCTACAATATCATAAAGCTTGATCTGAAATGATTTTGCAAGTGTTGTTTGCAGATCAATTTGCAGTCCACGTTTTATTGACTGTGATATTATTTGGCAAAATTAATTGCGGATATGTACATACATATGAAAGTTAAACGAAGCATCCATTCCTATTCTACTAAATTGATTCGTATGAATAATATTGTACATATTAGAACAGTTAATTATTGTTACTAGAGTGCACAGTAGTTTTATGCAGTGAATCGCGAAACAGCAAACATGGTATGTATATTTATATCCACCTGGTTTATTAAATGAATCAAAGCTGACTTATTACATATAGGTCTAATCGATAACTAAAACGTCACAAAAGTAATCTTATTTTTAACTCTGTTAAAAATCGTCAATCTTGTAAGTTGTATACGAAGTTTGTTTATTCACGAAATCGATCCATTTGCTCCAACAAAAATGCTCTCCCATAGAACACTCTGAAAGCACGTTAAAAGCACGTGGTCGAAGGGAATGTGTTGTCGGAGAAATGTGTTTTCATCCGGGGAGAAAGCTCTCGAACATCTTCGAGATGAGAGCAATTTATGTGTCCCGCCTCGAGTGAGACACGTTTCCGGATCCGATCTTCGAATTCCTAACGTTCTCCAGGAGGTCGAGTGTCACTACCGAGAATGTAATCGTCGAAACATGAGTCGAAACTGCGTCAGCGTTCTTCACTTGCGTCCACGATGCGGATTATTTTGCGAGCTTTGTGAAACGTGTACGTGGCGTGGCTTTTTGCATGGAGGACGTCGTTTGCGTCACGTGCTGGCTAAAACATGTCGTCGAAGAGATTCGACTTGCATAAATCGAAGGTCGACCCGGTTGCGATTTCTGTCGCTTCAAAGTGTCCACTTATGGTGACCATGATCGCTATTTCGATGGAGGTTTAGGGAACATCGCTTCCAAAATGATTGGAGTACAATTGTAGAATTTTTTTGCGATCGGAGAGTTAGTTTATTAGCATTGTAATATTCGTGGTTATTTATTATTTAATATGTTTAATATAATATTTTGGTGGGCTCGAATGATTTTTTTCGTGATTTATTTAAGAGTGAAAGGGTTTCGTGAAAGTACACTTTTTTTGGTGCTTCGCGACATTTACCCGGTTCAAATTTTAGCGCGAATTTTGATTATGTAGTAGTTGTATTCGGATTCTTATTTTATAGTAATTTTGAGAATTTGCCTGAAAGAGACGACGCAAGTTGTCTAATAATAGTCTCGTAATTGTAACACCCTCTTGCACCCTTAACCGATATTTACCAAACGTCCCGACACAGTTAATAAACACCAGAAATTGCGTTACCCTAATTAAACATATTCCCATGCAACCCTAGAAGAAACGAAAAATCTAGGAACCGATTAAATAATAAAACGACCACCGCAACTCTCCCCTTCCACCCCAAAAGACCATAAATCTAAGAAATTTCACTCTCAAATCTTCATGACCGTAACGAAAAAAAATATAATAAACAATTCAGGCAGGTTCTGCACATCCCTGAGCATCGTCGAAAATTTTACCCCGTCACTTATTGTCTCTCTTAATTTTCCACCCCCTTCTTGCCACCACATTCCGCCACCAGCCAAGGAAACGCTTGCTCTAATGGAGTTGCTCCCACAATAGAACCATTGTGTATGATCTGCCAATTCTCCAGCCTGTCGAGTTTCCATCTCCATCTCCCTTCCGGCGTTTCCTCCCCCTCGTTCGAACACTTGGTGACCGACCGGCCCGTTGTCCCGACGTAAATACAATATCGAACGACGGTTTCAGCGAATCGACAGTCGTGGAATCGCTTGCATAATGTACGATGCATCGAGCTGACGCGAGCATAAAGTTTGTTAAATCGTTGGTTCTCGGATGACTCGGCTGGCTAGAGGATCGAATAACGTTAAACCGCGCCACTCGAATGCGTTTAATTCGATGGAAATGGAAGTTCTTTTACCGTGCCGTCAGTGGGTTATTTTTATTCTGCAACGTCAGCAAATTGCATTCGAAGAGCCTCCTTTTCTTTTTAATGAACCGAAGAGACGTGTTTCTCACTTGAAGGTAGGAGTTTTCTGTTGTTTGGAAACACTTTGTTGAAGGCGTCTTCGAACGAGTGGACGAGAAGTTAGTTGTTAGTTGGGGTGATTGTTTTTTATGGACGTTCCTCGAAGGATGGATATTTAGTGGAATTTTCATTGGTCTGTGCACTCTCTGTGCTTTTCTGTTGGTATAGCGGTGTGCAAAGGGTACTGAGAGGATGGTGGTAATGTGCGAGAGAGTAAATTAATATCGTGAAATATTATTCACATTAAATGTCCGACCAATAGAACCTCTTTAATGTTGCACGCGAGGTTTCTGAAACATTCAATAATTTCCCAAAAAGCTTCTGCAAAAGGACTTCTATGTTTATCATTCTATTTCACATAATTTATAAATGGAGAGGTAACATTTTACATTCAGACTATATATTTAAATGAAAAACCATCGACGACTACGATGAAAATAATATATGATAGTTCAATTTTTTTACAATTTCACTGCTCCTTATCAGGGATCGTAATATTTTATTCCGAAAGGTGCGAGAATTTTATAATAATTATTCATCCCTGATAATAATAATAGCATTCCCAAGCCCTCCGAGCAAACGATCTTTGAATCCTCTTTTCCACCTCTGTTCCACCATCTGAAATCAGCGTCGTCAAGCGTCGTCAAGCGTCGTAAAGATACGGTTGCACACACAAAACACACTCGTGACGATGCACAATCGACGAACGCGTATCGATTTTGCAACAAGCACGCTTTGGAAGCTGTCTGACCGATTCTCGATGAATTTTACTCGTCAGCCCTTGCATGTTTCCCGCCGTCGATTCAATAAAACGCGTCGTCTATTCCGTGAATATTCCACAGACCACGCTACCACCCCCGCAATAGTCTTCCCTTCTCTATTTCCCATTATTTTCCTCTTTTTTTAATGTATATTCCTGCTGCCTCGTTTTTTCATCGATGACACATGCTCGATAGCACGCATTGTTTCGACTTTTATTCTTGGTTGCTCGTGTAATAGGTGAACATCCACCAAATAATAGTGATCCGTGTAGTCCTGAATACAAAAACGAACCTGTGACGTTTAATTAGATCGTTGGAAGGCTATTACGTGCCCTTCGCACGCATTTTCAACGGCGGAGAATCAATCTTAAAATAGACGAGCTGCACACCGGTTGTTCACTGTTCAACCGATTAAGTGTGCACGATTATACAGGTTAATTAGTGAAACTGTTGAACGTGGAAGAAACGGAGAAATAAGTGAATTATAAACACATTAAATGATGATTTTTGATTTGTTTTGTTTTATAGTAAATTGAGAAAATGTGCAATGTATTGGATCTGTCAGATTGATCTGTATAACTTTAGAAATTTCTCTTTGAAATTAGTTGAATAAAGTGTTAGTTCTTTTTCTGGAATTTAATGATTTATTTTTTATATTTTAAATCAATGCACTAATTCGTAGTACTATCTTTTGTGTAAGTTGGCAGATATATTTGGTTAAATAAAGGTAGGAAGATGTTACGAGCTCCTGACTTTTTTTATATCAATCTGGGTAACTTTTATTAGACGAGATACTTAAGGTCTACTGTACATTGAATATACAGTATGCATAAAAAATATATGTTTCGCAGTAAAAACTTTTCACCGCATTTGCTATCGTTCGTAGAGAGTATATTTTGATATTAGAACGTAATGTATAAAATGCTACAAGCGGGATTGTGTTGCTTTATTTATTTCACGAAGCAATTTAAATTATCACGTAATGAATAAAAATGATAGAAAGTTATTACAGTTCTGTCTCTCTTTAATCTTACATTCACTCTCTGATACAGTGAGCACTAAAATGTTATAGCCAAGACATAATGCCTGGAGAATCATTCAGTTGATTTATAAACCAACAATTTTGGTCCAATGAAAGATTTTATTTTGAAGACTGAAGTGTTCAATTAGTAAGCTCTGAATGAACGACGTTCCAGCTTAATTTTGTATTAAATTATAATTATTTCCTGCGACTTGTTCAGGGCAGAGAGACTCGTTTAATAATTAAGAACTCAATTTCCCTCTAATGGCGGAGGTTAAGTTGCCAGAGCGGGGAAACATGACGAAAATTTCACGAATTAAAAGTTACTTCTGTATTAAACTCGGTTTGCATCCAGAAAGATAAAGCTTCAGTTTCATTTTATTTCGTTGACTCAATTCTTTGGTTGCCGAAGGCACAAATGCGTTACTAACTTGTCAATAATTGAAGATTTTCGCGTTACCATTCGTTTCGAATTTACCACTCGTGGCCGCAAATGAAGTATTGCTATCTATCCATTCTACATAAAATCGTATAATTTATAAAACTAAACTATCTAGTTAATTCCATCGTTCATAAATACTTCTTGGCCAAATGAAAACGATCACTCTCAATCGTTCCGAAAAAAACCGCGAGCCCTCTGCCCCCATTCCTACCCCATTCTACTTCCGTCCACAATCCCCAAATAAAGCATTCAATTCCACCCCCATAATCCCCCCACATATCTGGCAATGCCTCAAAAATTACAGTACCGCAAAAAAAGCATAAAAAACTCTCGATTCGATGAATCGACCTTCTACCCCCCATCAACCCCCGCCGTATACCTCTGACCGTCCATTAAATTGCAAAACGAAGCGTTCATCGGTGGGGTGGTGCGCAGGTCTGGCGAATTTTCAGCCGGCCAGACGCACCATGAGAGAGCACCATGTCTGGTCGAGGCAACGCGTTATCACAGCAGGCGTTGTTGACCCAGTTCTCGCGAGCCGGTGACCCAGTTCCAGCTTTATCCGTCGACGATCCGCTTTCGCCCGTCTACATGTGCAGCGGTAGCTACAGGCATCCCCTGTTGCTCTCACCCAGGCATCCCTTGTCGGCCGAACGCTGTCTTGTGCACAGGGTGGCGTTACGTGGAAAAATGGTGGCCGCTTGTTGCTGCGATGTACAGTAGGGCTATATTTATTATTTGCAGAAATGTGCATTACAGTAGGATGGCGGGGTGATTGATATTTAACTGGTATTTAAATGACTACGTTGTGAATAAAAGCTACGTGAAAATGAGGATATTGATGTTACATGGAAAGTTATATAGAGTGGGGTATTTGATTACGAGCGACTTTATAATGAACGATTGCTGTGCAGAAACGGACAGTTCGTTAAAAGTAGTCGCATTGATAGCTCTTCTTTATAATTACACATGTGCGCAAGGCGTGAAATTTGAATATGGTAAATTAAATTTATAACACGTCTATTTTGCATGCTCATCTCTTTTATCATGGAGGTGTTCATGTCGTGGAGGCTCGACTGTTTATGTATTCTATAACGAAGGAGGTTCTAGAACGAGTTAAATCGTTATAGGATGCTCTACTGTATTTTGTAGTTGTTTTTGTTTTCGTGGTGCAAGTTTATGAGCTTCCTGGGCAGCTAAATTGGATATTTTATTTTAAACGGTTTCTTTTTACTAGGACTGGAGTATTTGAACTATTGAAAGGTGTTCTGACAAATTGGAGGAAAACTTTTTATTTAATTATTTTCACAGTAGATTAGCTACAAAGCCTTTTATTATATAGACTGTACATAGTTGTCTGATTGAGAATGAAGTAAAAGTCAGATTAATTAGTAATCTTTTTCTGCAGGCAAAGTTCACAGTACTTCATAATATCTACTTAACTCAATATAAGACACGAACGATTTTATGTTTGAAGAACATTACAAAATTAATTCGTTAAAAAGAATCGATTTCATGCATAACTGAATCATAAACTCGTCCCGACAAACTTCGTTAAAGCCCAATAATAATAATAACACTAATAACCCGGAATAAAGACAAATAAGAAAGATTTTGAGGGGGCACTTATTATATAATAAACTAACACAAAAAAGCCTGATAATAAATTTTATACGTAGATTAAAATTAAATAAATTTATATATACTTATTGGTATTTATTTCTTTGGAAATGCATTCTTTGTACCATGCAAAGCTAATACTCTTATGTTTGATGACACCCTGTAGTGCAGAGGGGTGACGCGCGTTCTACTATACACAGCCAGCCAACAGGTAGCTGCGCCGGTTCCCTGGTCCGTATAAATAGACACAGCCGGGATCATCCCTGGACCGACGTGGTTGCCAACCCCCTTCTACCCTCTACTACCCTACTTCGTTTTCTCGTCCGCGTCTATCGTAAGAGCTGCACTCTCCTCATCTCCCTCTCACCCTCGTTCTTTGTTTTTCCTGTGCTGCAAGTGGCTTCTTGTTTCTATTTGGCTAAAAACCCCAATGTTTTTCTTTCGCTCCTGTCTACACGGGACCGAGTGCTTGGTGTTGTTCGTATTTATGGATTTATCGTTGGTTTTTTTAGTTACGGCTCAGTGCAGTTTTCCTTGTAGGTTTTAAAAACGATTTTCTTCTGCGTTCTTTGCTTCGCGACGCGACTTATGTATTTAAATTTCGAATGGTTTGGGATTCAATTATCTTATCGCGAACTGAATTTGTTGCGCATTTATTAAAGTTTTTACAGGATGTGCCGTTTATTTGAATGACTGATTGAGTTTCGATTCAATATCCGCGAGAAAGTGACAACGAGCCTGAATAACAAGTATATTTGATGCACTGGGATTAAACATTTTAAATAATAGTAGAGAGCAAATTGTCCAATTTTTAATTCTCTCTCTTACAGCTCTCAGAAATAGAGTACTAATGCGCCTCAGCTTGAGCCATCGTTCATAACCGTGTAATCACAATTATTGAAAACAATTTCGTATACAATTTGTCCCTTCAAATTTCACCGTACAACCCCTAAAATATTCACTGCCATATACCAAGCATTCCTCCAGATTCGACACGCAATTCCATACATTGTCCAAAACATTTCAAACCGTCCCTAAAATACCCCTAAACTTTTCACCCACCTCTCCCCACTTTTCTTCGACTGATTTACCACCCCCGGGTATTTTTCCCCTTCTCTCTCTCGACTTCACGTATCGTTTCCTCATCGAACCTTAATGCAGCCTCCCCCATTCTCTCTGCGGGATTTTTCTTGCTCGTTTCTGTACTGGTCGATGCACCCCCCGTACACTAAGCGAGCGATTTTTCTGCTCCTGCTCCATTACGAGTCGCCCTCTCGCATATTAACTCCAGTTTCTTCCCCCTTTTTTCCCTCTCTCTCTTTTTCTCCATTTTCCACACACTCTCGCGATTTATCGTTACGTTATTTTTATCCTGTGCCGTGTTTTCCTTCCGGTACCATGGCACAGTAATGGTTTTAATTGGACGATCGTTGCCCTGGCTCCATGGTCGTCGACGTGACGTTCCATGTTATATCGCGTCGTATCGACGGTTAAAGGGTTGCCGCTGCGCTCTTTATCGAACAATAAACGTGGCTTCGCGAAATTACTTATTGTAATTCGATTTGACGCGGCAAATTATTCCGTGGACGCGTTCATGTTTAATTTTAAACAAGGTTCTCGTTTCTTCCCGGTTTTTGTTGTAGTGCAAGGTTCCTTTGTTTCGTTTTTTTTTGAATGGCGTTGAGATACTTGCATCATTTTATAATTGTGAATTTATAAATAGAGAATGCAAAATTGTAGAATATACATAGGCAATGAATATACATAACAAGTTCTATTATTGGTCTTTCACAGTACTTTATTTCTTTAATGTACCAGGCATTTTCAGTACATTCTGTTTCTTATACGCGGTAAATAAAAATATTATATCTTTACTCCTGTTTTATATTCAATAAATTTGTTTTATTTAAAAGTTTGGTAAATGTCTGTTCGCGTTATAATGCCCTTTGTGTTCGCCGAAATAAAATATCATAGTCCCTTACGTTTACAAAATTAATAATCTATTCGTTGAGGCCAGAATAACATTGGAATTGTAATTGCAACAAAAGTACAAGATTAATATCGAAATAAGTAAAACCTATGAGATCACCGGTATCCCCTTCTCCCGAAATTGATTCCACATTTTTCAAGATAAACGTGTATTCCCCAACACACGGTGTTCCTCCTCATCGTTTTCCTATTTCGAAGAAAGCACGTGAAGTATCGTGTGCGCACTCGAGTGTACGCGATTTAATGAAACAGGGAACTCCTCGTGGAGATTAAAGACGATTCTTTCTTGCGATTAGTGCCCTGCCTGGGGATTAGCTTGATATTCTGACGTCCTCCTTCCCTGAGATTGTTCACCTAACGACTTGGCAGGGTGTCTTACACAGAGCTTAGAGCCTAATTCTGTACGAGATAGTGGCGAAGTAGTGAAACTTTCCGGACCCGTCACGTGATTACAGCTGCACGCAATTTCGTAAAATTACACGATCGTCGTAATACCGCCACTGTCTTCATTACGACATCGAACAGTCCATTAGTATACTTTCAGAATTAACAATTTTAGCTTTCAACTAAAATTGACATCATTCTCGTGACGCATTCGCGATTATCTTTTGCTGCTTTGACGTTTTCATGTTACTTTGATCAAAATTGAAACTCGCCGGAGTGACTTGTGACGTGCTGCTACGACGAGCATTAAAGAGCTTTTCACGGTTGCTAATCGCACTCGACAGAGATCCGATTCCTTCTGAAAAATCAAAGCAGTATACCGAGAGAGATTAACTGTTGAATTAAAACTTCCCTGCATACACGGTTAACGAATATCAAAGTACACCTCCTTGGCCGTGAAAGCCTCTAGAAATTCGAGCAAAGGTTCACATCATTCTTCTGTCAAAGGATAAATCAGTTCAAGGGAAACATTGAGAAAAATTCGAGAAATTAAAACCGAAACCAATTTGCAGTGCAATTTCCTTTTTATACCGAACTACCCTCTCTGGTTTAATTAATTTCTACAGATGAATTGTGGATAATAAGTGAACTATCAGGCAGCTCTGTTCATTAAATTTACAACTTGCAATAATTTATTGCGTAAATATAGTAAATTGTCGTTTGTACGATTAACTGTAAACTAAGATCAGAAAGGGCTGAAATTAAATTAATTCATGTGCATACATAAATATCTATTTTTATTTACGTTTCATTTTTCTCTTTTCGCAACGTTCTATTTTTTCAACAACCATCCCCTGTCATTTCAAACCGTCAATAACATTCGCCATTAATTTTATCATGAACACAGCAGTCGGAACGCCAAGATTGAACGTCTGAAATCAAATTTCCCTGGCACGTACCATCGCAGCTGGTTTATTTGACAGATGAATTGTTCCCCAATGCCATTGTTCCCCCGGCTACGTACTTGTTCACCTATTATTCCAGCCGCTTTTATATCGTATCCTTTATTGAACTTTCTTTCACCGACAGCCGCTTGTCGAATTTCGCCGTCGAGAGCGGCAATGTTTGCTCATTTCGCGGCTGTTTTCGCGTCGGAAGTAACCCCATTCTAGCCAAGTACTGATCGGCGGTGTCTGAGCCATTCGATACATACGGGATCATCGAAATGCCAGTGGAAAAGCATCCCTCGGTCACGAATCAGTTTTCTTTTGCCAGCACGCGGCATCGAGTAGAATCGAATTCACCCTTTGTCGGTGGTCCCACGGCAGAGGGGTGACTTTCTGTGGCAACTGTGTACTGTGGGCATAGCATTCTTTGTTTCAAGTATTTTTCAAGTATGTTCGAGTTCAAATACTTCATCTTTGGGTCGCTCGAAGCACGAGGGACAAGATGATTCATTATTAATTGCGATGTATCGATTGTCGACTGCATCAGAATTATTCTCGTTTTTAATCATTTTGTTGGGTGGCCGTGAAAAGATGGATTTATATAGATAGTGATTTAGGTTCTTTAATATGGTATAAGTGTGGTAATTCAATATAGTATAGGATAATATAGATGCGAGTGTTTTAAGGAATTCTATTTGAAACATTTTAAGACTGGGTATTTATATTAGAGCATTGAAAGAACAGTTGCTTTTGCAATTTTGGAAAATCTCGTTAACACAGAAGTGTCAAGACTTGTGCATTCTATTTACATTGTTATCAGTGACGTTTCATTAACGTTTGGAGAAATTGAATGGAAATCGTGGAGCAGTTCTTTTGATTATAGATAAACCGAAGGGCGTTCATTTAAACTGAAAACTGAAACTTTTAATCACTACGTTTTAATAAAGTTCCCTTTTATGTGTTCAACTTCTTTTGCACATTTTTATACGCTGTCCATTTGATGCTTTATGGTACACGGTTCCCTTGGAAGCTCGAAAATGTTTGAAGGCAATTTATATAAACATATAGAAACGCTTCAGCGCATGGAGGGAAAGTAAGTATGTATTCTTGAAAAGGCGTCATCGTCTCAAATAAGGGGTTCCCTTTTCATTTATTTCAATCTTTGCTTTCACTTTTATCCATTCTCCATTCCAAAGGATTAGAATACGCGACAGGCAGAATATAGAAATATCTGAATATTAAAACGTAATGCGATCACGTCGAATTTTTTCAAATCCCTTTCCCTATCGTATACCAAAAAACACCCAAAACTGTCCATTACGATTTCCAATATCAAAAATTGCAGTAGCAAAAGCAGGGTGTAAAAAATTGCTGTCTCTCTTTTTACAAATATATCACAAGGATTGGGCAATTTATATTCGCCAAGCTCACTATGTTAAGAAAGAGCTCCATTCAGCCATGAAATGGCTGAAATTCCCAAAATAAATTGCATCGATTTGCAAAAAACTGTTCGCTGTACTGTCCACCTTATTCGATTTTTGTCGCAAAATAAACGTGCGTCTGTAATTATTACTATTAAATATAGGTCAACAATTTCCCTAGTAGAACAAAAACATTGGATAAATATTTTTTTCCAATATTGAAAAAATATATTTTAAGCCACATTTTTTAAGTACTAGGTATACCTACTACTATTACAAATATTAATTATCAATAATTATTACTATCCCAAATATAGATCAATAATTATTACTATCACAAACATAGAGCAACAATTGTTACCATTACAAATATAGCATCAATCATTATTAATGTCATACCACTTTCCTAGATAGAACCAGGCATTCACAGTCGCCACGAAAACAAATTTTCTCCTTTCTTTCACGATTAGTCTCCTTACTCGACATAGTGCCCTTATTATTACTCAGGACGAATGAAAAGTATCATCGTGAAAAGTGCATTTCGAGGCCGATTGTGTGAACTGATCCATGGGGAAACGTTTATTCCGGCTAATTATTCCACCGTGTTCCACAAGTGGAAACCTTTAATTTTAGCGCTATTGCTAGAACTTGTTTTCCAAATGCGAGATTAACGACCACGATCATCGAAAGGCCGCGTGTTTCCCTTTCTCTCAGTGCTGCGCGCAAAATTTACGCTCATTTCCTGCCCATCCCTTCAACCCCCGTCGTTTCAAGCCAACGCGTAATGGGGTCTGTCGGAGTGTGTCGCAAAGAGGAAGGAAATATACCGGAAGTCTTATCGCGTTTAAAGAAGGCCAGGTTCAAAGAGTCGTCTTCAGTCATCGTGGAGCATCGAATCTTCAATTCCTTCCGGGGACTGTCGAGTTGTTTTTAATCATCCTGTTTGCACTTCGGCAAATCGTTTGTATTTAGGCTACGTTTACGGTGGATGTGTATTGGTAGGAACGGCGTTCTGATGAATACGCATCCACCGTAAACGTAGCCTTATAGTACCTACAATGATATTGCGAGAATCGGATCGATAGAACAGAGGCGATTCAAAAGGGTATTTTACATGATTTACTAATTGTTAGTAGCCCAAGCAATTTTTCTGATGTATTTATTAGCTACTGAGTGGTTTGTTTAATAAGTAAAAAAATAGTAAATAAATTAATAGTTTTTTTAATAAATTGCTTGGCGTGCTTCGTATTTATTGAATATATTGTTTACTTACATTAAATTGAAAACATGGAAGATGAGATATTATTATACAGTGTACAATTATAGTATACGTTAGTAGTATAATTCTAAACACAAAGGAATAAATTCATAAATTTCCTGATTTATAATAATTCAAAATTAGCACTCTAATGATACAGAGAAACTATACAGGGAAACCAGAAACTAATAATTAATCCACTCTGATAATAATATATAGAATAATTCATACAATTCACAATCCCTCCTACATTTTCTTCAAATATTAAACAATTTCCTTTATCCCATTCCAATTTCAAGACTCAACGCAAGGAAAACCATTCAAGAGTCACACACTGCTGCTACTATATTCCTTGTGCTTTTTGAAAATGACCATTTTCCTGATTACACTGTGCGTTTCCGGTGTCGCAAAAATGTCACGAGTTCCGGCTGGCTTTTCCAAAGAAACTCTCCAAGTGTCAAGCACGATTTCGTTTCAACTCTCGCGCGAATGTGCTCTCAGGAATTTTGTACAGGTAATCTGCACGAAACTGGAGCTTTGCGCGTGCGTGCAAGTTGCAAGTGGATGATTCTTTAAGAGACGCTCAAGAATTGCGTGTAAACTTCTATTTGGGGTGGGGAATTCAATCGAAGCAGAGTGACGAGTAACGAGAACTATCTCTGGAAATCTCTGTTGAATTAATATATTGAGAATTTATATTATTATGAGGACGTTCGTGTAAATTACTGTGGCTTTCTTTCTTAAGGGCAAAAGAAGAGCGGAAATGAAAGTTGAATGGAGATTGGTTTGGAAAATGTAAACACTTTTTTGGACACACCATGCTGTCGATGAATTTATTATATTTTCGTTATAGGGGGAAGTTTGATTATTTAGGAAGTGAGTCGTTTTCAATGCCGTTTATTGTGGGATTATTTCTTTTGAAATAACAAGGATGTTCAAGGAGTATAGACGGATTTATGATAATTTCAGACGACTTGAATTGTACTTAACTGAAGCGAAATCTATGGCGCTTCGTTATTATACATGTACATGTATGTGGGAGTGCGAAGCGCCCAACGTCCAGGTACAGGGCATTTATGACCATGCTACCTGGGACACAGCTGGTCTGCAGGCGAGCCGCGACGGCCTGCAGAACCGTGTCCCCTGTTTTCTAGGTTTTAAGGATATCTTTAAGCATACGAATGAGAGAGAGAGAGAGAGAGAGGGAGAGGGAGAGAGAGAGAGAGAGAGAGAGAGAGTGAGAGAGAGAGAGAGAGAGAGAGGAATGACTGAGGACGAATGGATGTAGGAATGGAAATGGACAGTGTAGATCCAGGAGCAGAGAAGAATGGAGAGCGAAGTACAGCGTAGAGTAGAACAGTGTAGAATAGCGTAGACAGTGTAGTACAGCGTAGAAGGAATAGTGTAGTATATTGTTAACAAATATATAGTAGTCTCCTCGTTAAATATATTACACTTACACCGGCTTGATTTCATTAAAACTTCCAGTCCCACATATATTTTCGGATAGAGACATATTTTACTTGCAAATTCTGACCTGCTTTATTTGCGTAAATATTTATAGCATAATCGTTCTTCGTCATTCCTTTGACGCTTTCAATATCGGATTGTGGAACTGATTCGAGGATTTATTGGAGTACCACTTTGCTGTAGATATACAGTATCACGCATAATTATTCAAACGATACATATTTGAATGGTCAATTAATTTGGCAAATATTTAACACTGTATACTAATCTAGATTGCAAAAACATTATTCGAAGCAATCTGGTTTAATAAACATAGGACAAACTGTTTTTTAAATTTCCGAAGACTGTCGAATACTTATGAACGCTACGGTAGATAGAAAATAATTATTTGAGTAATATTTCATACACGGAATTACAATAAATAATGCAAAGATTTAATTAGTATACGCCAACTGCTTCAAGTTAACTTCGTGAAAACTTTTTCTTTACACTTAAATCTACGAAAAACTTGGGATTTATAAATTTCAATTATGAATAACCTCAGGTTTAGGGAGTAAATTTTTCTGGAACACTAGGAATGTCGCATTAATAATTTTTAATATGGTAGATCCAAAGAAAGATAAAAATACTTTGCCCGAGTAAAATCTGACTTTTCCTTTACCTGACGTGAAATTCACTCGTTCATCCCCCCAAGTTTTCCCTTTTCGTTACAGGAAATTGTCCTTTGAAATGTCGTAAGTTTCCTTTTCCACTTTGAAAAAATTCCCTGAAGGCCAGCCAAAGTTTCTCGACTGTTTCAGATATATCGCAAGTTTCTTTTTTCTATTAAAAAAAAAGAAAAAGTAGGAAGTGGGAGGAAAGCAGATTCTCTTCGACATACCATGAGCTTTCTTCTTTTTTTCTTAGGAGAAATTTCTTTGGCGATGCGTCGTGTTTTTCCGTCCCTTTGGAAGAAACTTCTTCAGATACACCTTACGTTTCTCTCTTCTCTTTCTCAGAGGAAATTTTCCTGAAGGATAGAGAGTCATCCAAAGGGGAATTCTCCATGTATTTTTAGATAGTAATTTCGAAGGAAACTGGTTAATTCGCTATTCTCTGTGAAAACTTCATTCAACCATTTATTCAATCGCGACTAGATAAATTTTCCTTCCTTCTGTTTCAAATAAAACACTGTTACATTTATTTCTGTTACCTTTATTAATAAAGCTCTCAAATTGAAAGGAAAAATTTCGTTGCTTTAGCTAAAACTAAATAATCATTTTCAATTTGTACGTCGGCCTCCAAAAACAGTTTTGACTATAGAATGATTAATGTTAAACTTTCTCAACAGAATTTTCAACAACGGCACATGAAATAACAGAAAAATTGGGTTCATGTTCGATTGTTGGAAAATTATACTATAAAAAAAGAAAGAAGTTTGTGAATTCGTTGCCTGTAAAAATCGGATCGCATTCGAATAATCAACTTATATTTGCCAAATGAATAATATAAATATTTCATTTTCAACTAGAAACACTTCAATATTGGAAAGCAACAAAGACAATTAATACAAATATCGTTCGAGTTTATCTTCCATGTTCCGCTTTTTCAATTATTTTATGTTGTTTGCTTCCAGCTTCGAAAACAAATTCGCACGTCCGTTCACTGTTTTAGTGAATAAATTCGCCCAGACGTACGTTCATTACCGTAATTAAATATTTGACGTTGCGTGGAGGAATTAACATTGTCAAATGAATTACCTGTACCGAGCGATACTTTGTATCATTTCGACTGACACCGACATTTTCTATTTCGCGTTTCTTACTACTCTTTACAGCGAAGGAATTTCCTTGACTTACAATTTTACGTTATAAAGTAAATTCTTTAACTGATCGGTGCCCAGAAACTTTTCTTTTTCAATGATGAACGTTCACCCTGTACACTTGTTATTCCACTCTCGATATCGACAGAATTTCAGTTTCTATCACTTCTTTAATAATGTAGAAGTTATTTTTATTAAACTTCTTTATCAATACAGGCAGAAAACAGGTCAGGGTAATGAGACTTCTATTTCCTGCAACTATTAACTACTTTATTAATATAAAAGATCGTCACACGACAACTCTCTCGACAATGACTTTCACACGACTCAATATACTGTCTCGACAATGACTTTCACACGAATCAATATACTCTCTCATAAATCTACACTTCTCTTTATTCTGCTTCGCAAGCTCTTCTATTCTCTTTCACCTCCCCAACTATTCTGCTTCGCGCACGCATCAGCCACTCCATATATTCTTTCACTCATAGTTTCCCTTTCATTCTATCTCTCATTTGAACTGACACAGACACCCTTGCCACGTGTCACAGTTCGACCACGGGTCACCATGCACTAAAGGCTGCACGTGCATTCCTCGAAACAATTCACTCTTTCCTCGAGCTTCGAGGACGTTTCTACTAACACTCTTCATTCACACCACGCTTATCTTACAACTGCCTCGACAAACCTCGAGACAAACAAACCTGGCCCTATCGGCTAATATGTATACATATTTTAAAATCCACCAACACCACAATAACTTTCTCAAGTTTAAAATTTCCTAGAATTTATCTCGGAGGCACGATAGGTAGGACAGGTCAACTTTATAATTTTAAGTACACATCTATTATTTGAGTTACTTATTTATAGAAATGCTTGCAGGTGTCGAGTTGTACAATAGAATAATTTAATTAAAAACAAGCAGTTCGTTTTTGTTCAAAACGGCAGGATTTATGTCTCTGTCATTATTATTATTAACGTAAAAGCATGCATAACATCGCAGAATTCTCTTCGAAAGGAATCAATACTTTAAACCCCGACAGAGCAGTCGCAAGCAATATTTGCTTTGCTTCAAAGAGAAAGTAATTTAGAAAATGTTGCGTGGAATCTGAAGTAATTTTAAAGCAAACGTCCAAGCACAAAGCAAGTTGAGAAAATGAACGGTGTATGCTTTATTAATTTTCCGGGCATGCTATCGCTTTGTGCGTCTTCGTTCAAGAAAGAGAATGAAATTGAGAAATTAAAAACGGCTGTTTCGTTCACTGAGTGCATGTACAATTTTCTGCACCCTTCAGAAAATCACCTCATCGTTTCTCTGCGCAATTCGAATTCGCGGAAGATCGTTTCTTTTTTCCATTCGACGAGAAATTTGCAGCACGTTCAAACGCTTTCTAGGACAAGCACTTAAAGTAACGTGGAAAAGAATCGAGCAACAAGTTGGGCGTACGCCATCTCGTTTTCACTTACTTTCGCGTGTTTCGCGCTCCCTTTTCCGTGCAGAAGCCTGTTTCGTTTAAGGTATCGGTTGCTCGGTACTTTTCTGCTCTCGGCAGATAGTCGATAGTGGTGGAAATTATCGGGCCATCGGGAATGATCTTCGGAAAAGAATGGAGATGGTTATTGAAAGTAATAGGGGTAACAAGAATTATCTGTGGAATAAAAAGGGTGAGAAATAAATATTTTATTCTTTAGTTATATTGCAGATATATTACGATACCTATGCACGTTTTTATTTTTATTATTATTGTTGTAATTATTTCTTATTAGCGTTTGGTTTGAATTTGATGTCGAATCGCAGTCCTTTCTCGGTACTTCTAATTAATTGTATTTAATTAATATTGACATAATTAATTACCAGTAGCATTTGTATAGGTTGATGAAGCCGTTAGATTATTTCTGCTATTGGCAATTATTTAATGTTTCCCACTATTATGAAACGAAATTTATTTATTATGGTTTCGCAAAATAAAGGAAAATTGATGTATTGGAAAATTAGAACCGGAGGAATGCTCGCCAGGCTAAAAATGTTTAAGAACAATCATGTAGAATATACGCAACTATAATTTTCTTTCGAATGGGTATAATTATTCAGAAATATTAGCAATATGACAAACGTAATTCTGCTAACGATGTTAATATTTCCAGAGGCCACTTTGTAGAATTAGTTGGCAATTAGTAGATATTAAGAAACTGGGACAATTTTATGTAATTTTCTAGGAACAATCAGCGCGCTTATTCTTTTTTATTCCTGCAAACAGGAATATCGTCCCTTCGGCGAGGGAATAATGAATTCCTGGCGCAATGAAATCTCGCAATAACTTCGCCGTTCGTTTGATATCACTGGGTTAAATTAATTATCATTGCCAGAAATACAGCCACCGAGTTACTTATTTCACCCTCGTAAAAACCATTCCCACTTTGTACAAGTAATTAACTTAATCCTTTCTCTAGAAATATTTCCACCTGACAGTGGCATTTCATAAAAATAATCGTGCAATAACTTAAAGTACACAGTAACTATGCTTCAACGACTTGTAAATAATTCGTTTGTATTTAATAATGTAATATAATAATCTTATCATTGGAAGATTATTAAATATTCTGTTCACGTATGGATTTATTTAAAGAAAATTTAGTTGCCTTTGTAACCAACCCTAATTTCTCTTCGCTTTTATTTATTCGTTTTTGAAATAGTATATTTCTACGACGGTATTATTATTATTATATCACGTTACACGAAACGAATGCGAATCGAAATTTGTTTACGCGTCAGCTACGGATGCTCATTAGAAACGTGGAAAATGTTCACTGAATATCGAACTGGATTCGAGAATATCGTATTCGAGTAATGATATCGGATTTCTGTGCTATTGTTACGAGCCGAGGGCTAAGGGGCACGGTTGCGGAGCCGAGGATCGGTTGTTTATGAATTTGTTAGTTACGGATGTACCGGTGCGTATTTCATCACCGGGTGCCGTTTAAGGTAGGAGGATTGTGTGGATGTACCAGAGCGTATTTCATCAATGGGTGCCACTAGGAAGGCTAGAATTCGTGGATGTACCAAAGCGTATTTCATCTATGGGTGCCACTAGGAAGGTTGCCGTGGATGTACCAAAGCGTATTTCAGCTATGGGTGCCACTAGGAATGTTAATAAATGTAACCTCGTAACTATCGATACACCTCGAGCGGTTAAGATGTACATATCTATTCGGTGGATTGAATACTGCTTATGATTGGAATAGGAAATGAAATGAAATAAATGTATAAAATAAATGTATAAATATTCAATAACAATAATCTCTATATTCTTTTACTTTAAAGAATTACAAAAGTGTTATAATCGCGGAGCTAAAACCCACGCTTACAGTCTTTTAACGTTTATAAATACGAATGCTCGAAAGGGAATTGAACCCGATCTCGCTGTCTTTTAACGAATATAATTATTTATCATTCTATCGTTGCAAAGTAAAGTGTTTTCCTCAGCTTTTAAAACGGTTACTCCATTTTCCTTTCATGATAGTTTTGAGGCTTTAAATAGAGTGGACCAAATTTCTATTAATTTGGTTTTTATTGGTGTCATGTTAAATATAATTGTCGATAGCTTCGAATTCTGCTCCTTTTACAAAGTTTTCCTTTGTTATGTGTTTTAACTATATTTCTTACTACGAACTTCCATTCATACTTTTACCCAAATCAGCACGTTCGAGAAAATTATTTGCCTCGCAAAAGACCATTATAAAAAGTTAATAATTGTTTTGAAACATTTCGAACGAACTAAAGCTTCGTAATACCAATTACGATATACCGTGCACAGATTTATATAAACAAATTCATTTCACCGACGAACATTTCCTCTCGTTTGGTCTCTCCCCGCTACTAATGTTGATTAAATACGTTTCCGAGCAACTTTCCACCCGGTTTCGAGGCTATGTATAATTAGTCGCTGGCAAAAACAGCAGACTGTCAAACTCGAGCATGTTCGAATAATTTTTACCAGCCAATATACGTGTAGCTATACATATAATCCACAGCATAAAATTACAAAATATTTCTTTAAATGGAAAAAGACGATTCTTCCTACTTCCATGACGTTTTCATTCATAAAGAAGAGAGCAAGGACATTGAGAGAAATATAATTCAATTGAATTCACTGTAGAGGCTTCTTTGGAAGAGTGCATGGGAGCGCACAAAGGGGAAAGAGAACAAAACATTGGGGTGGGACGGTTAACTCTTGAGGAAGTTTCAATTTCTTCCCATTCTAGAGAGTCCTGCAGCGGCTTCTGAAATTTTCGACACGCTCCTCTGTTGCGGATAGCGACGTTACGGTGACTGTGGTATTCTCGCAAAGCCACCGACTGACCTCCTTTCTCTTCCTGCTAACTTCTGCCGGCAAAGTTCTGAGTGAATTTACTCATCGGTTGCTTCGATACGGTTGCTGTTTAGCGGGAGTTTCCAGGTAACGAACTGCGAAATGCGTCTGCTGAAACAGGAATGCCTTCTACGAACACTGAACACTTCTCTACGCACTGGGCAAGAGATTAATTGACATTGTGTTGCGCGAAACGATCGTTGCTGTTATTTTAATTAAGACTTTTTATTAAAAATGTGCTTTATTGCCAAATATCTTTTAACGTTTCTCAATAAGTATACTATATCTCAACTCAACTCAACTCATCTCTATAATACTCAATACTCGCAACGATTCTCACCCAATTCTCTCTCGATTCTCACACCGCACAGTGGGGCAAAACGCCGATTTAGGGTTGCAAAATTAAAAAACGAAACACGGAGTAGGTCCTTGATGCTATTTCCAATATCAACATAGATGTCCGTAGGAGCTAAAAACGATATTTTTATTTCTCAAATCCATTGTTCTTAAGGGGGTAGACACGGCACGTGACCTCTCCGATTTGGAAGGTCGGTATTACAGCAGCTTTTCCCTGCACAGAAATGGTAATACCGACAGGCGAGAGGGAGCTGCTTGTTATTTTGATATTCTAATCTGAATGTGGAAAGAAATTGTCAGCTGTTGCGTTGCACTTGAAAGAATTTAAACGGAAAGTCTGCTGGTAGTGCAAGCGTAGAAAATTCATTGTACATTGGAATTACTTGAAATGTGGTTATGCTTCAATATGTTTCGTTGCAGTAAGGAATTATAAGTGAAAAGAAAAAGTAGATGAGCTTCTATAAATTTACTGAAATCAGATCCACTCAATTGTTCGAAACATTTTCTGCAAACCGTTTTTCCAACTGTTCACAATTGACCAGTCAGTCTCGTATGTACACATGTTTGAATGGTGATGAGAAAGTTTTGAACAATACATTGTATTATGCTGACAAAAATGCAAGAAAAGATTGGCTGGAGAAATGGACTATCCCCCCTCCACGTGGGGTAATGCTCCGTGGCGATAACGACGCGGTGTAATACGATCCGAACCAGAGTATCGGTGTGGTTAATACTAATTCAACGATGAAACTTTTTTATTTATTAATTTTTCTACATGCAACTTTCACCAATGTATCTGGGAGATCTTTCTGATTCAAATGAGACCAAACACGATATAATTTGGATTGTATTTACTGGTTGATACAGACTTTGTGGTACGTACTCAATTAGTATCAGCAAGTAAATATAATTCAAACAATATCGTGTTTGGCCTTATTTTAATCAGAAACATCTCGCAAGTACGTTAGTAAAAGTTTTATTAAGAGAAATTCAGAAAGTAAAAAAATGAACACGTGCGGGACGCGAACCTACAGAAAAGTTTGCGGCGGCTCGAGACAAAATCTCCGCTCGAGCCGATTCATTCAGTTAGCTGATGATCACATTTGTAACAGATGTGGCAACAGCGCGTCAGAAGTCTTGATAAGATGCGACAACTATGCCTTACTGTGTCTGTATTCACGTATCACGTATGCACGTCTGAATCGGCGTTCGATACTACATACATACATAGGAGCGTAAAGCTTATAAAAAAATCAGGGAGTCAACTGTTGACTGATTTAGACATTTCCTTATAATATGTTTTATACAAAATAGTCAAAAGAATGAAAAAGAATAATAAGAGCAATAATTTCAAATAATTGCTGTACTACCACATTCTGAAAATATGATATCAGTACATCATTACTTTCAGTATTAGTAAAAAAGTTCCAATCTCTTCTTTTATATTTTAAATAATATAGCCATATAATTATAACATAAATTCGACAGCGATTTCAAGTCAAGCATGTGTTACAGTAAAAGCGTTTAGTAAATGTATAGAGTTCCCAGTCAACGTACGCCTAAAATGCATGACCTACCCTATAATCGTACGAAAATGCATACATTGACTGCATCACGCTTTTCCTGTAGCACATGTCACAAGCCAACGCTTCAGTTTTGCTATGATTTCACGTTGCCAGCCCTCCTGAGTAAGCGCCACCTCGTCACCACTACCTGAACTAAATTTGTGACGTCACGTGCTCTGTTTTAACGGCAATACTACAAGCGGACGGCGAAACTCGTCTGTGGGAATGCAATTAGAAGCATGCAACGTTTGTCCTTATATGAGAAGCTTTTGAGCTCGGTAAGGGCTCATTCGAAAGAGGAAGATTCAACGCGGAGCGCTGCACGCCCCGTTTGTGTCGCAAAACTCTTTTAGTGACCGAAAAATGCTTGTATTCTGCGGGTGTATTTTGTCGATTTTTGCTTACACTTTGAACACTCATATTATTAGATATCAACACAATCTTGTTGAAACATTTGTGCAGCGCTCCGCGTTGAATCTTCCTCTTTCGAATGAGCCTTCACCGAGCTCAAAAGCTTCTCATATAAGGACAAACGTTGCATGCTTCTAATTCATGTTTTCGGGCCATATTGTGTCGATATACAGCTCGCTGCATTACCCGTGTCTACCCCCTTAAGCGTGGCAAGGGATACAAAAGTTAAAAGTTCAAGATGGCATAAAAATGAAGAATGTTATTTTCACCTGTTATCTAATGCTTGGGACCTTAATGGGAGTTCTATTTGCAGAAACTGTATCGACAAGAATTAGGAATGTATAAAATCCAAAAGATACATTTTTCGGAAATGTTTAAGTAATTTATTTCGAGCAAGTTTGAACAAACCAATTTTCTAAACTTTCTTTTATGAAATACTTCCGAGATTCGCTTGGATTCGCGCTAATTTTTATATACACATGTAGAATAGGGTGTATAGTTTATGTATTGTTACGAGCCGAGGGCTAAGGGGCACGGCTGCGGAGCCGAGGTTCGGTTGTTTATGGTTTTATGTTAGTTAAACGGTCGAGCCGTTTGATGGGAAGTGTGTGGATGTGCCAATGCCTATTTCATCACTGGGTGCCACTGGAAGGTCAAGGTTTTTGTGGATGTGCCAGAGCTTATTTCATCTCTGGGTGCCACTGGAAAGGTTGTTGTGGATGTGCCAGAGCCTATTTCATCTCTGGGTGCCACTGGAAGGTTTATTTGTGGATGTGCCAGTGCCTATTTCATCACTGGGTGCCACTGGATTGTTAGTAATTATTGCCTCGTAACTATCGATATATCTCGAGCGGTTGAGATATATCTGTTCGGTGGATTCTATATACTACTTATGATTGGTATAGGAAACAGAAAGAAATGAATATATCTATGATCAAATAATAAAATGTCTATATTCTATATATTTAGTAAATTACAATGTGTAACAATCGTGGACTCAAAGAACCCACGTTTACAGTCTTTAACGTTTATGAATATTAATGATTGAAAGGGAATTTAACCCGATCTCACTGATTTTCGACAAATGCGAACTTTATAAATATCGGTTGATGATCAAAGGGGAATTTAACCCGATCTCACTGAGCTTGAGTATTCAAACAGCCTAAGTCGCAACGTATCACGAAGCCAGTTAATTGGATACTGAGCCCTTAATAAATAGAAGTTGATCGAAAGTGAATGGAACCCGATCTCACTGGCATCAGTATGGCTATCTGGCACCGACATGGTACACAGGTAGTAAGGTCCATACTGAGCCACGAGAGTAGATTTCATGCCCTTTTTATATCCGAAAAGCGGACCAAAAATATGGTGGGGGTACAGAATCTTGCAAGGGAGTCCAAAAGATCGCCCTGAAGCGTTGCGTCATCGCGCCATCGCGGAAGGGGCAGACTCGACTGCATGCACTCTCGATTTCCATATAAGGGCATAGTAGACGAAACGAAGGGAACAGTACTTCCTACGTAACAGTATTATCAAATTTGGCTGCCACTGACTGCCCCTAAACAAATTATTTCATTTGTTCTAAAATAGTTCGATGCCATGTGTATATAAAAATTAACGCGTATTCAGGTGAATTTCGCAATTATTCAATAAATTTGTTTATAAATTATTTAAAAATTTCCGAAAAAGAATCGTTTTATACATTCCTAATCCTTGTTGATGCAGTTCCTGCAAATAGAAATACCATTAAGGTTCTAAGCATCGTTTTATTAATTTTCCAATCCTAAATAGGCGTTTTGCCCCACTGTGCACGCTACCTTTGTTCTCTTAACTCTACTTGGACTCTTCTTACACTCCCTGATTCAGCTCTGACCCGCGTACGCATCAAACCACTCCATATATTCTTTCACGCCGTTTCCCTCTCATTCAATTCATCGTTCGTTCTCACTCATTAGGATACACACCGACACACACACACCCTTGCCACGGGTCACCATGCACCAAAGACTCCACGTGATAAACATTCGCACTAACACTCTTTATTCACACCTCGCGCCACATTCGATACTTCCCGTCACACGATTCATACAAAGCTCTTTCATACCATTTCCACATTGCATCCCACATATATTTGTGTTTTATGTTGACCCGCGCGGATATTTTTTTGCATTTCATACTTTTTTGTTCGAGTGATTAATATTGGATATACGTGGGATTTGTTTTCACCTTTCCGCACTGTGCCTCTATCGTTTTTCAGGGAGGATTGGAAAGCAGTTCGAGGATACAGTTCTGTTACAATTTTTGTGCCCCTTTCTCGTTTTTATTGTTCAGTACGACAGTCAGACGTCACAGCTTATTTAAATATCAGAACATGACTATAATTTTTCTACATCCTTTTAATACTCTTGGAGACAATAGGGGGAATGAAAATGGTTTCCAACGGTTTAATGGAAAAATGGGAAGAGCGATTGAAATGGAGGGGGGAAATTCGTATGTGTTTCAGTTTACATCTGTCGTAACTTGTACTAACTACAGCATTCCGTTGGATTTTGTTTCACTAGGATTGAAATTAGAAGAATGCAACATGCAATAGACGATCATATCGCACCTCTCGTAACTCTGTCCATAGGTACTAGTTTTCATTAGACCGGTTGTGCAGTGCTGACAGGTAGATGTGATGACGACATAAAGGCGCGGAGCTTTGCTAGACTTACGGGGCTGGTAAATCGAATTTTACGAGCGTGCCTCCCTGGACCTCCATAACCGGGACTAATCTTCAAAACATGTCAGTTTTACGTTCTCGCCAATTATTTCTTTCATTCCGATGACGATGTTCTTATAATTAATTTTTATCGATTATTTTGGTAATTTTCTGAAACATTTTGTTACTTAAATGAACTTTTATATTGCAAATAACTGTACACATTTCTACGATGTAATTAATTAATTAATATAATTCACCATGTACATAATTCACAATCGTTTGTTCCACGTCTCTTTTCTTGCTATGCGTTTAGCTATGTAATTGGATTTTTCTCGATCCACGAGTTAATATCTTCTTCTACACACTATCCCACGTCAAAATTTGATTCAAGTCAGTACACGACATTTCAGGGATTGTTCAGCATTGTCAATAGTCATTTGTTCAACTAATATTACAAAAGAAAAGCAAGAAAGAAAAAAACATAAAAGACGATAAAATAAGCCGGGTGTAAAAGTTTAATTGGTGATAAAATTAAATTGTGTGAAAAAGGAAACTGTCGCATTTTATGAAGGGACTGGAAGATCAGAGACGGGTAATTGACTTAGCTACGACTTACCGATTTGCACCCTCTTTTTCGGCCAGGGGCACCTACATGGAGATTGCTGCTTTCCCGGCCTTTATCGACGATTTTCAAATTAAACCACTTGCCCATTTTCGCGATTCCCCCTTTTCTTTACGGCGAAAAGCTTCTTTTCCGCGCAATAACATCGAAATAGTGAGGTAGAAAATTAATAAAATCGACGTAGCACGCACTCGATGCGATATTGGCAGAGTTTTTATCTTTTTGCGCGACGGAGGGTCTGAATTCTTTCTGCTCGAGGACGTCTTTTTGTCATTTTGCCAATTGACCTTTTTTTCAAGGGACGTAGTCGACGATGTTCTATCTTTGCGCACTCATTCGATTTGTAAAAATGGCAAGAAAGTGAAAAATTGATGAATACAGGATTCGATTTTTGTTGGCGTACAGAGTTGCACAGAAATCTTAAATTTAATCCAGGACTTCTTTGGAACTCGAAGCAATTTATCTTGAATGTGATTGCAAAATGTGTTGTTTAATTTTATGAAATGTTGGAGAGGTCGTTTGTTGATTGTATCGATTATTGATGTTATTAAAAACGAATGAGTAATCTATTATAAAAAAGAGTATAATTAAAAATTTATTTACTTGTACCATATTAATTTATAAGCATATTAAATCGAAGAGATAGAACTGAATCAGGAAATATAATATTTTATAATAAGCAATATTATTACTATATAAATATTATTACTATATATATACCAATGATCAAAAACATTTTTTTATTCTGTGCAATTTATTTTACTACTGTATTCAGAAATTTCATCATGCTTTTTCTTTCCACCACGGATATCACGCAATCTTTCGTCGTTTAATCTTCGGCTAAGTCATCATCACGGTCTCTTTTCACATTTGTCTAGCTGGTTTCACTCCCTCGTCTCCGAGCCATCATCGTCCCAATTTGTTCCCGACGCTTTTTACCGCCATCATCGTCTCAATTTCAACTCACCCATGTCGCCATCGTTGTCTTCATTTACATTCGTCCCGTCCCTTTTTTTGTCTTCTCCATTCTGGTTCCCTTCGTTTCTTTCTGCTAGAAAAATCCCCCTATTATTTTAGTAATAAAAGGAAAACGTGTTCTACATTGAAACAGCTTCTGGCTTGATCATAATTAAAGAAATCGGATTCGAAAAGGACATTAATTATTTTATAATTATTACACATTTTTAGATATTTATCTTCTGTTTTGGAATAATGCTTATTTGTATAACAAGTTAAAGAATACTGGTAGAATAATGTAGTATTATTATAATAATAGTCTGAGAATAATCTAAATTAATCTAGAATAGTTCAGTATTTATTATTAAAATCATAATTTCAGATGCTTTATAAAAGTATTAAATTCTTTTGTTAATTGTCACATGAACAGAACTTTCCGTTTACCCTTCTTAAGGGTGTTCGTGAATTCCTTTCGAAAACTACATGCACAGCACTTTCTGTAGAAAATATTTCGTATGGTAAATTGGTATGGTAAATGCAGCCTGTAATCAACTTCTCATCAAATATTACAAATCATTTGTCTACGGGTGGAGCGCTAATGAGAAAATTCACTAATTACAATTTTTAAATTAAACTCCGCCCTTAAACCAACCAGCAGAAACAAAACCTCACGGCGACGAAACAACGAAGGAAACTCGATTTCATCTCCCACGGTTCGAGAATCGAATATTTCACCGCTAGTTCCTATTCGTTACTCCACAAATAATTTGCACCCCGAGTACGAGCGTGTATTGGTTCTCGTCGAGATTTATTAGAATGTAGTACATATAAAAAGGGCGGTTCAAAAAAGTCTGACAAGTAACCGATTGGAAAAGTGGGTCAGAAAAATACGATTGCTTTCGTCGATCGACGTTACCCTTTCGATCAGTGTAGAAATATTTACATATTGTTTATTCCCATCTTTTTTTCAATCAATTTTATACAAAGTGCCAAGTCCGTTTCTCCGGGTGGACGCAATCAATTTATCTGGCATCAGAACGCCGAAAGTCCCTCTGCTTCCGTTCCAATTGCCCGTGCAGCGGGAGAGAAAAAGCAACGGAATGATATTAAATAAATGAATAAATGAACTGCAATCAACGATAACGAAGTAGCGAGAAATCGATACTGTGTCGTACGAGGTGAAACGTATTCATGCAAATGATAGACGTGATCGAGGTGTAAATGTTTGACCAAAATGTAGACAATAGAAGGTAAGATTAATTGAATTAAGTAAAAAAACTATAACAATGTGTCAATTAAATAATGAAATATGTAATATGAACGACTACTTATTATTAGTATTATCGTACAGAGTGGTGAAATTTCTGGATGCTTGAACGAGAATAAACTATAAGTAGAACAAGCCAGTAGTGAACAGACGTGTCTTTAATATAACTGTCATACAGATAAAAGACTAATATCGCCCTCCGTAAATTATGAATATCCACTACCGAACTTGAAATATAATAAAATAATTCTGTAGATCAACATTTGTTTTTAATATTCTTAACATTTACTATACATATACTTAAATTGCTCTGTAAAACAAGACTTTATTAAGAGAAATGAAAAGTCTGCCCACTCACAGTTTTAACGAAGTTAAAGTACATTTGTAGTGTATATTATTAGATAGATAAAATTGCGAAAGTTTTAATAATTACACAATCCGATTATTAACAAAAAATCTGCCTCTTGTTAATCATCGAATATTCCCCGACTGAACACGTTACAATATAAAACAATAGCCTTCCTTGTCCCAGAAACAATTTACTCCATAAATGATTGAGTGCCGTGTTAATGATACGTATCCGTTAATTTTTCATTCTTGCTTGCTATTACCAGCTATTATTTGTTATGAAACATAAAACGCGTTCCTTCTGGCACGTGAAAACCCAGATTTCTCCGAGATTCCCTGGTGTTGTCAGCAAGGTCACGCTTCCGGCCTTTTTCGTAGGCCACGGCGACTAATCGATAGAGCAAACTGTTGATTCAGACCCGGACGTTTCGGCCACGATTCTGATTTTTGTGCGCCACGAACTACAACGATCTCATAAATCAGACGTTGCAGAGTTCGGTGACATTCGAGCTTCACAGGCAATCAACGTCTCTTCCCCATTTTCAAGGCGGGAAAGGTTTTTATAATTCGAATGAAATTGTTTTCTTCCAATTTTCTTCTTGGAACAAGAAAGAATTTTTCATGGAACTCTACATAATCATATCGACGAATTATTTATACCCTTCTATGTTTTGCTATATTCTGCATATTAAGTATTAATATGGATTGCTAAGGTTTTATAAGTTATTTTTTATAATTATAATTATAAAAAGTCTCATTGTTGACAAGCTATGAATTGATTTAATAATGCCCAAACGAGCAGTGTTCCCAGTGTTATTCCACTTCCAAAGAAAATGTTCAAATGAACTTCTGTAACAGAAAATTGATTGGAATGATAATGAAATAACTTTTCCCTCAAGTGTATTAACTTAATCCAATATAAACCCTAATAACTAATCAATTGTTTACCCTACCTTTCTTCGCTAATTTTGCAAAATACAACACTACCTACAAACAAATATTCTTATTTCACTATTTGAAACAAAAGCTCCATTTACTCTCTATATCATGTATCACCTTATCGTCAGTAGCTCCCAGAATTTTCCGCGAGCAACGGGTCGCAACGAGCGGAATTTCAAAACGTTTCGCGCAACTGACTGAAACGTTTGCAAAGCGACAAAAGGCCGTTTCTAACGTTCGAAACAATATACTAGACCCGTTTGACGCGAGAACGCCGCTGCAATGGAATTCGCGAGATTTCAAAGAGGCATTGCGTTGCACGCTACGCGAAAGGCGTAATACGTGATTTTGTATCAAAGCAGCGACGATTTCTTTGCTGTCACCGTGTTCAGAAATTCACGGCCGAATTTGCGCCCCCGTCTTTACCGCGGTCGCCTGTTATCAACGGAAGCTTGTCCATGGGGAATGAAATAGGAGGATAGGGTCACAGGTTGAAAGTTTTAAATGAAACTGGTGCCGTTTGACGGGCAACACGGATCGTGGTATTTTGTTGGCGGAGTAATTCCTCTTTTTTTTATGGAAAGTTTAGCTAGACGTTTTGATACGTTTCCAAGTTTCAACCGATTTGATTCTTCTATGGGAAAATATTTTGTATTATGTGTGTATGAGCTGGGGCGTGTTAATGCATGCATCAATGTAGTGGAGTTTTCGTCCTCGGATTCTGTTTCGGCTAGTCGTTTGTTCTTATTCAGGTTCATGCAGAAATATTAAACAGGATGATAAAAGAAAGGCGTCATAAATTGTATGGTGGACGGTACTCGGCAAATGATGAAGAATGATGTACTGTACTTAAATCTTTAGATATAATATGATATAATATATCAAATATTAATATTATGTTTTAATGACTCAATGCTATGTAAACAATGCTATGTCTCCGCGCAAAATTGATTGCATTCAACAAATTTTAATTATTAAACGCATTCGTAAAACGCAGCTGACTAAATCTTTCTACGTCGATAAGTTTTGCCACTATTTCGTGGAAATCTCGCAGAGGAGACTCGTTTACATCGGTATTTGATATAAAATAATATAATCGTGCCACTCGAGCTGCAAAACTACAATAAAATTCGTGGATCACAGTGGTATCCGCAGGATGTAGACACCGCTCGAGTATTTCCGTATAATCCTCAGTTTCCCGTTCGAGTAACTCGTTTTCCATCGGCGTCGCGGCATCTGTACCGTGCATCGTGTTGTTCCCTACAATTGAGTTTAAAATCCAAGCACACGACACAAGGATATAGGTGCTCCAGAATATTATCAAGGAAACGTTGATCGATTAGATAACCAATATTTGCTTTTAAATTGGAAACGGTAATTTTATCAAACTATTGAATATTGGCAAGCATTTTATACTTACTAGTTATTGTAGAATTATATACGCAAGATTTAAAGATCACGGTGTATTTATATTGTTATAAATATTATCTAATATTTATTACATGCGGAATTTCAATCCATTTTAATGATGCTGTGCTATAACATTCTATATTTTAGTTTTGGAGGTATTAACAAGATTTCAAATAATTGTACTTTTGTTTGGCATAATGATGTAGTGAAATTAATGCGAAACTAACCATAGATCAAGGAAATGAATCATGCTTCATATTTTTATTCTCAGCTTCCCTCTTCTATTGGGTGTACCAATAAATAATCGATTATTTTTGAAAGAAACTCAATATATTCATAGAAGTAATCGTTGTCGTCCTTTCAGATCTTTTTCGCTTTTTCTGGTCAGTAACTTATTAGTTTCTGTTGTTATATTCAACGGAGACACCAGAATTTCGAAAATTTCGACGTACTCGACGATTTAACTGGCGGGCGCAATATAACTGATTAAATTCATCGCGAATAAGAATCAATATTTCCAATACTGTGACATACAAGAATCGATATTTTCATATTATAACTGCGCCGAATGAATTGTTCCAGAACTCGTTACAATTAGCTAATAAAATCCCTAACCAAATACCGCACTGTTTATTCTCACGCCCAGTTTCATCCCTACAAATTAAACACCTAATCCAATTTCGTATCCTCCGCTCAACCAATTTTCCTCCCATCTTCGGGTCAATCTCGCGATCCCAAACTCAGACCCAGATCATCTTGAACCAAAGGCAAACTCTAACCTATGTCACGTCACGCGCCACTTCCCTTACATTCCGCCGATATCCCTGTTGAGATCCTGCGACACCGCATCTCTGTTCGCCTGTTCGTCCCTTCACGCAGCAATTTCCTCTTTCATAAAGCACCAGCACGCCATCCCCCCGTAGCCTATTCATCTTTTCTTGCCTTCGATCCTGTTGCCCGTGGCTTCCCTTCTATTCTTGGCCGTGCTCTATCGTTCGAGACTAAAATCCGGCTGAAAAAGCCTCGCGCACCATCGTCATGGGGGCTAATATCGTGGGCCAAGCAATCCCCATGCGAAATCGATGGAGCTTAGGTCCCTGGACAACGAGGGGCTGGCAGAGCTTCGTTGCTTCGATCGTCCCGCCGTTAAACTATTTTTTTCGGCTCTATGCGCCTACTTCAATTCGTTAGCAGGCTTCTGTGTATCTCTGAGGATATTTTGACTCGAAGCGTGGCGCGGAGATTACTACCGCGGCGTGCTATGGTTCTTTGTTTGGCATTCGTTGAGGGAATGTTGGGTTAGTTAGGGCTGGCAATTTTTGGGAAATGTTGGAAATATTTGGAAATAGACGATCTATAGAAAATCTCATTTACTTGCTTTCTTAATTATAATTGTAAGGATGTTGTACAAAAGAATGTTCAGATTATTATTGCTTAGATTACACGTTTTCTTAATTACAATTATGCGAACGTTGCACGAAGGAGAATCAGGGAAGAAAGAAATCAGGGGATCCAAATTATTGGTTAATGCTTTGGATTTATCTTTTCCTTCCGATGAAAATCCTGACTGCGTGATTTTATTTGAACCTTGGAATCGAGTTCGATCTACGTTAGATGTCAAACGTCGTTGTTCCGCACGTTTGCGACGGGGTTGGCGTGGCGGAGGAGCGACGTTATATCGAGTTACAGTTGGAAATTTCGGCGTGGAAAAATTTCAGTGGCTGTACATCACGTTTCGCGGCCGATTCAGTTTTCGTCGACGACGATTTCGTTGGTTGACGGGCGGCACGCGTCGAATGGAACGGTGTCTGATCGAACCAAGACACGGCGACGGCGAATGCAGAGCACGTGTGAAGGTAAAGTGGTGGTTGTATCGGTGGAAAATCTTCAGCGAACGACGTCGAAACGTGTCGCGTCGCTTTTTACGGGAATCTCGATGGATCGTTGCGTCGCTGGAAAAGTAATAGCGTTTCCTTGAAAAGCACAAACAGAGTACGTGAGAGATCAGTGCCGAAATTTTGTTGTGTTTGTGTACCATTAGAAATTTTATATAATATTTAATCCAACAGTGTAGAACATTTGCACCGTCTTTTAAATTATGGGTTGAACTTGGGTTTGTATTTCTACACATTTTGCAAGTTTTGTGAATTTTTAAATATTTTTTCTCTCTATCTAACGAAATATTTCACAAGAAAAATTGGTCTTAGCTCTAGAAAAATGTGTAACTATTTTCCGCAACTTCTAATTATTTCAAATTCGGTTCGTGAATTCTGCCATCGTTTACCATAATGGAGCGGAACTACTAACCGTTTGACTGTACACGCGGTACCACCACTAAACTTTGACGTTCGGAGAGATAACAGGTGTAAATTATTGACGAACTAGGGGAATTACTTCTAGTGGGGGTCCCGTAACGGTTTGTATTTTTAATTAATACATTCGTGTAATCGCAACCGAACGACAATCGGTCAAATGGAATAATTTACGTGCGGGTCTAACTAAATAATTCAATGCGTTGCGCTAATGTTTGCCTGGTAATTATATTGAAAAATATAATGGAAAAGGTGCAGGTGACGGTACGAAAAGTGTTGAGTCTCAAATTCACGTTTGGAAAGGCAGGTGAAACGAGAGAAATGTAAGATGGAATTAGGTTGGAAAATCCAAAGTGTGTGGAACAAAATTTTAGCGTTAAAGAACGAAGAAATATCATTTTAAAGAGATTGCATAGTAGTAGTATAGGTATAAGTTTAAAATCTGAATAGATTTTAAACTACTTAAAGGCTTTTAAAACATGATTTTCAAAAATTCAATGTAATATGGTTTATATAAATGTAGGTATATAATATTTGTTGAAAGTAATATTAATTTTTTAACAAAAGTATGCAGTGCTTAATTTACTAAATCAAATAATTCAGTCACGAAAGACAGTTTATTTTATTGCCCAATATTATAAGCACAGACAAGGAACAATCGAAACCAGAGTAATACTAATTACACTGTTATTGATTGGCTATTCTGTTAAATCTATATTCAATATTTGCACACAAGCGACGCGTGTGTATACTGTATGTGTACAAACATGACTGGTTGTGTACATAGCTCTATTGATGAAGACAGTTCATATGTAAGAAAGAGGGCATGGGTTGCGTTTGTGTTTCCAACAGATTGCTTAAGTTCTCAGTAGTATATGCCTGGCATTGGTCAGCCGCGGTGTGATTTGTTCAATATTAAATATCGTTTCGCAGATTGGGAAACATTAATCGCGTTAATTAACAGATATTATATATTTATTTATCTTTCCAAATTCGCTGAGGAGGAATTAAATAATTTAAAAAAGGATATAATAATGGAATTGTTATACGAATTATTTGGTAACAGTACCATCTACTTTATTTTTGTTAACATTTGAGTGGATTACTGTTTAAAAGATATATCAATTAACGGTGAAACGTTAGCTTTTTAACAACAAATGAGATTTCGAACGAAGCTACAGATTATGGAGGTTCTTTAGAAAAATTGCACTCTGGAATCTCATTAAATCTACTAATTAAAAATGAGTAAGCTCATGTTAACAAGACCCGTATGCAATATAATTTATGCAATACTAATGAGGTTTTTGAACATATATGATTTTTTCAGACCACTGAGTAACGTAAAATTTGTTTCAAATTGCGTAAACCTTCTTTACATTATCTATTTTCGAAATGCTTTGCAGCAGTAAAAGTAATGCCGTACCTGAATTATACATATTCCGACAATTTATCACGGCTTGTATAAACGGCATTGAACATGAATGTTACTTTTAGAAAATATTTATTCGGTTTAGACTTCGCGGAGAGCTTGCTCAATGTCTGAATTCTGCATGGTAATGAATATTTTTCGAACCCACTACGAACCAGCTGCCAGAGTTTCAGGTAATGAAATGAGTAATAACGAGCAATATTTAGCCAAGCTTGGAAAAAAACGCGTGTAATATTATCTTCAACATTTGTTCAGCGTAATTGCATTTATTCAACGTTTCCCCATTACGATCGAAGGGCGTAAGCTCAGTTATTCAGAGATGAAAATTTGTTCCCTTTTCTTTTTCCATTGGTACTTGCATACTACGCAGATACCTATCGTGTATCTTTTTAAAACACGAACTGTGCCCCGGTTGTGCAATTTTTTAATTGGGTATCGTTGTACGGCTATCCATGCAAGAATGAAGTTTATGAAAACTCCATCGGCGTTTTATGGTCTTATAATGTCAGGCAATGTATAATAAATCGATATTATGGTTGCAAATCTGGCTTCATGTAAACGTAGTGTGCTTGCTTGATATAAATTCTCCGGCATGTAACAGTTTTATATCCTGTTTATTATATCTAATAGCAAGTACCTATATGTAATTTCGTATTACACATTTAGAAATTGAGGGTATTATATAAATATAAAATATTTTAAGTTCCTCGTTAAAATCGTGTAGTATGTTATTATACTGTTAACAACACTCATTAATTCTATTCATTATTAACATAAAGTATAGGGATATGGTACGTGGTTAATTGATAATTCGCTAATCTATATTGTTTATTTGTTAAAAAAGATGGAAAACATATTTTAAAATAACATAGGTAAATAAACATCTTAAGGAAACATAAATTCTCCATAGAAAAGTTCAAAGGTTAGAAATTTATCGTGCAATAGGTCAACCAATTAGCAGTCTTTGATATGGAATTAGGAAAATTGCATTTAAATGTGAATTTAAATGTGTTTTCTGAGCTCTGTAAATTTTCGAATTTCTATTGCATCAAGCAATTAGTGAATTAATTCTGAGAAAATATATTATAACATTCTCGCGTTGGAGGAAACAAACCGTCTTATGAGAAAGGCTTAATGGTTTATCTTCGGAAATACAGAGAATTTGTATTTCGTCTTTTATTCGTTAACATTTTCCTTACAATTTAGCGACGAGGAAGTTTTGGGGATTAACATATTTATTACTTCTTTGGTCGTGTTTTCCATCATGACCAATGTGACTTGGTTTATTATTTTCATTTTATTGTTCTCTGTTATCTTGTACGGAACGTTTATATTCGTCCACTTGGACGAAGGAATAATCCCGTTCGAAGTCCTTGCAAAGTAATGTCAGAGACATGTTCCCCTACTGAATCAATTCAGGGCGTCTGACTTGTGCCGGTTTAATCTACTGTACGCATTCATGTGATATAATATCTTACATTGTTAGTATACGTACATATTACGATACGACTGTGTTATACGGCTGGAAAAATGATCATTAATTTGACATATTTATTATTTTAATTATACTATATTTATTATTATTTTATCAATTTAACATATTTATTATTTTATTGCATGGTCTTCATTGTCTGTACAATACTGACTAAATTTTGTTCATAATTTTGTTAGTTATTAAAATGGTTGGTCCTTTCCTTTCGATATAAGGCGGAATTGTTTTAAATATTTACAGCAATATACTTTAGTGACAATTTCACAGAATCTTGATTTTATTATGATTCTACAAATGTCTGCTATTATAATACTTTTTTTTATTCTCCTCTTTTCAGTATTGATTTCACCTTTGCTCGTTGTTAAACGAATTGTATCCATTTATCATTTAAAACGATTCTGGAAGTATCGTTCTATCGCTTTCAATTCCAGAAACGATTTGTTTGGAAGGATTTTATTGTTTATTCAGCTACGGATTATACTACTACTGATCATGCTAATCGCGAAAGTTTTATAGGTCTTTTCTTTATGTTGAGTTTACCGACTGTCCCGTTTAAAACGTGCTCAGTTCCTGTTTCTCTATCACGATTCTGCCTCTGTGTTTCTGCCTCGTTTTTTTTTATGTGGAATAATTCTACCGTTTTATCTTCGGTTTCAAGTTTTACTTTGTTCCAAACCCTTTCTATGGTCCTCCTTTTTATGGCTATTCACTCTGCAATTCTCTTTACAAGGATTTTGTCATTTGTTTGCTACTTATATCCCAATTATATGCAACGTGCAGCTTTTTAAATTATTCCTTCCTTTTCGAGCGATGTACATAATTAGGTCGGCCACAGGAGATACAAATTCTATATGCTAAAATTTCGAAACTCGTCCAGTTATAAATTATTCTTCACCAGTAAAGTAGCAAAGTTTTCAATAAATATTTTGCACCCGAAAATCAAATATTCAATGGATCATTTACTCGAAAACGTGATCCATTCCCATATTCGTTCAGCGAAAAGATAAACACCATTGATATTTTTTCCCTTCGCAATTTCAACAAAGAATATCAAGATTCAGTTTAAATATAATGTTTTTAAACAAAAGGAAACAAGGGAAAAGATATATGTGAAGGAACAGAATGAAAATACAGCTTGAAAAATGGAATAAATAGAACGAATAATAATAATAATAATTTTATTTACGGGGATAGCCCCTTTAGATTACATGATAAACAGTTATAATATAGGACATTTCATACAACAATTACAGTAGATTGTATATATATAAGAAAAGTAATAATAATAGTAATTATAAATCATATAAACATTTCAACACTTATTAGAAAAAAGACAAACACTAAAGTTTTGCAAGGTCTACCCCCAAAAAATTAATTATTCTACTCACAAAAGGATCATAAAAATGAACCAAGTGGCCAGAAGTTATTTCCATTCTTTCTTCTTCATGTTATTATTTATCCATTTACTTAGTAGTATGAAAAGTGATTAGATACATTCGTGATTTTGTAAAATTGCCTATATATTACATTGTGAACAACGGTAACATGCGTAGGCAAACAAGGGTGCACTTTCTCGCCGTAGCTGTAAACGGGAAACGCGAAAGGAGGCCACAGATCGACTATCGATTGACATATGCGGTTTCGTGACGTGCTCCACATCGCAGAAATACGCGATGCGGTTTAATTTCGGGCTTAATTAGTCCACTGTCATCGCGGGGCTCTGGTGAAAATTTCACGATTGTCGAACGAACTCGCGAAAGCTACGAATGTAGCGATACTACTTTGTGATACTCTCCAAATATTGAAATCAGATTGAAAGTAGTTGCTGGTGTAAGCAGCCTTTCAACTACAGTAGGACCTCGATTAATCGGCTCAATCGAAAGACAGTCAAACTGAATAATTTTCTTTCTAAGTGCCCACGAGTAATCTATTATTTCTTTACCAATGTTGTTATTTAACAGTAAGACGTTTTGCAACTATGATTATTGTATAGTAATTGTTGTTATTTCATTGGACTCTTTCGTATTTCCCTGTTAAGTTGATACATTTTAGGTCTGTTGGAAAATTGAGTTTCTATAAAGTGATTTGTTAATGAAGAAATTGGTAGAGAAATTGTCGATTGTTGCAGATATCTATGAAGGAAACGTGTACAATTATTTTCTTAAATACTATTGATCACATAATCTTGACAGTCGAACAATTTGTATATTTCAAAAATGGAAAAGGAATTATCTTTCCCCTATATTAGCTCAAGCCTTTAACTTAATTATCAATCACGCTATGTTCACATCTTTATTCTACAATTTATCTCCATCTCATTTTCAGAATAACAAAGCTTGTGTTTGTGTTAACTTTACCAAATGGCGTTACCCGTATATGAAGTAATAAATATTCTTATTATTCTTATAGTTATACCAGCCCTCTCAATTCACTTACTCTGTTCCACATTATTCTACCTGTCCATTATTAAAAATTATTTCTGAAGTCCCATTGATGTTCACACACTGGAACAATTCTACCCTCAATCCTTTTCAGATATAATGCCATTGTGCCAGCCACTCGAGACGAACAGTGCTTTTTCTGTTCATAAATTCAGTGTTCCCTTCAGGTGTCTGTCGAACAATTATACATATAATTGTTCTCCTCTCCTCTCGATCGCTCGAAGAATGTTTCTCCCTTGCAAAGTGTCGCGCGAAATGCCAGCTAATTAAAAGTCGAGCAGCGTCAACCATTAATGAGTGTTCACGTGCTTACGAATTGACGTCTACGTTCCTGGCCTGCAAAGACAAAGGCGTGCCCGATATCGAACGCGTTTCTATACGTAATCGACAGACTGTTAAAATTTTCTTTGTACCAGTCGACCACGTTGGCTCTTTGTCGGCGGTCCACGCAACTGTTTGACTGTTGTTCGTTGCCCGTGAACCGTGCTCACGTGAACGTTCGCTCTTCACGCTGCTCTTTCAGCCCTTGAATGGCTTATCCGTGTTCCTTTTAGCTGAAACGGGGCTTGACCGACATTTTCCCCTCCCGCGTTTGCTTGTCTCCAGTTTACTAGAAAGTAAATTCGTTGTATCGCTCTGTCCTTAGTGCAGCGTGGAAAACTTACTTCCCCTGATGATTTTTTATCGCACGCTTGGGCTGATCTTTCCTTTTGTTTGTTGCATTTCGTTTTCAGCTGCGAAGTTTGGGGACGGATTAAGGGTGATAAATAATTGCGATCGGTGCTGCTATGTTCAGCTTGAGATATATGAGGGAAGGTCTGAAATTTTCGTGCAGGCGATCGATATTGGTTGATGCTAATCCTTTTTAAGAGAAATAATTTAGAGGTGCAGGGAAAATTTTTAGCGATGTCGGTCGGACAGAAAATTCGAGACATCAGTGTCATTTTAGTTGATTCGGTATGTATTTGGAAAGTACGTGGGTGATTCTGTTATTATATTTCTGCAGATTCGAACTTTCATGGTAGTTATTATAGAATTTAAGATAACAATTAGATTGTAGAAAGCTAGAAGCGTATATATTTTCAGAAAAAAATAGGAACATAATCAACGTGAACTGAGAGAGGGTAGAAATAGCTCAGAAAATGGAAAATCCACGTGAAAGAGGAAATCCGCTGCTTGTGAACTTGATGGAGGAGGATCAATGAGTAAACCAGTCTGAGAATAGCAGGATAATATCGAGACGTAGTTTAGGAATGTATGCTGGCGCAAAAATAAAGGAAATAAAAAGCAAGATTCTATTCCAGTGCTGTAATGGATGGGTTACACGTGAAAATAAGTCGGAACAACCTTGTTCGAAGACTGGCTTTTATTTTATGTTTATAAAATAACTTAAACGACGATGATGGACTTGTGACTCGGATTTTGAAATAATAATGCTTGAACTTGGTCTTCGAGTATAATAATAATAAGTATAATGAGTCTTTTCGTATGAAGTGTAAGATAATAATGAATGTAATGAGCCTTTTCGTATGAAGTGTAAGATAATAATGAATGTAATGAGCCTTTTGGAGGAATGGTCAAGGGTTTATAAGGGATCTGAAATATAGGAGTAGGGGTGATAGGAGAGGTCGAAAGTAGGGATGGAAAATAGTTAGGGACATAGGTCAGGAATTGGAAACATTGGACGGGTGACTAAACGGGGTGAGTCACAGGGTAAGGGCAAGGATGAGGAAGGTTTGGCAAGACGCAACAATATTTGTACGTATGAATCCTTAAGCGGCAGAAGTAAAGAGATAAAGAATAATACAGAAGTATATATCGTAAGACTAATATAGATGGACTAATCTATAGTAAGACTAATATAGATATTTGGTGGCGCATACATTACAGTGCTCTACCTATACGTTTCTGAACTCATAAATAAACAAATGAAAAATAGTGACAGGCTGAAACAAAAGTAATTAGTGCACCTCATAAATCGAATAAAATACTAAAAATTAACTAATCCTGACAAGAACACATAAGAATCATAGAACAGCCACGTTCGCACGAACTATACCCCCCCGGCTAATTTTTCTTGGTGCTCGCCGTTATGACGGTTCATCATTTTCGCGAAAATGAAGGCGGATAATTAAAGCAGAATCGCGGTTCATCATGGCACAGGGCGACCTAATTCCTAATATCCTGCGTGCCTTACGCCTCCAATGAGTGCGTGTGCGCATAAATTCCGTAGCACAAACTGCACGTGGCCACGCGCTTGAATAGCCTCAAAAGGAATTCCTCCTACGGTTCTGTTCATCCATTCGCGTTGCCAAAGCGTGGATAACACACGTCTACATATTTCGTGAATCACGACAAAGGTGGCCATAATATGTATAATCTGTTCCACCCACGAGGGTAGTCACGGGGTCGTCCGTGAATAAGCTTTTGTTTCACGCTATTGTTTGGTAGAAGGGTTCAAAAATACGGTGCAATATATATTATAATATATAGTCTGGTATAACTTATTCATGGGGGAATACCATTAATTTCAAAGGTTCTCTTAATCCGCGTTTAAAATTGAACAAATTAGATAACAAAGACAGCTGTTTAATTTAAAAAGAGGATTGTGCATTTTTATATACTACAGTAAGACAGTTCCTTTGAAATTGATTCAAAGTTTCGGTGGAAAATATAAAGTTCAAGGGGAGGTTGAAAACTGTGTTATAAATACAGGGGTGTACGAATTAAATTCCTCGAATATTAACAGAGCCAGATGGAGATGGTTAATCTTAAGGTGCTTAATTAATCAATATAATTTTTATTGGATTTAAATATCAATCGTTATCTGTATATTATACGAAAATGATAGAACACTGGAGTATTAATAAATCCTATATTCGTTGTCTTATTCTCGGCATATTTAAGACTATACATACCTGTGTAAACTATAAACCGCTCGAATAATAATAGATCCCATATTTATTATCCAACTTTATCAAACTCCAGGAATTTATATTATTTCCAACAGCGTTCGTATTTCTAGCTTTTAATGAAATCACGCACGCCCTTATAGCCCCCGCGTGTTTTCCAATATGGCCACGAACGGAAACTCGCGACGAACTATCCGATTCGTTGTAAAATTTACGAAGCCATAATAGCCGGGCCAAAGTGGATATCGGATATCGACGTCCGCGCAACTAATTGAAATATTTGCCGATATTTGACCGGACGGCGAGCATGTGTACCCTATTGAGTTTAAAAGTTCTGCGGTTGTGGCGTGCAACCAGCATTCTCTTTATCGTGTTCGCCCCCTGTTGTGCCGCGCTGTCTATTAAAATATATCAGTTTTCAGGCGGTGCATTCGATGAAATTTGCTTCCGAGAATGAAAGGTTATTATATTGCATATTTGGCGAGGCAACATTCCTCGTGTATCATAATTAGGGAAACAAATATTTGGTGATCTCTCTCGGTTCTCGTTTGAAACGTTCTTCGAAATGATCTGGAATTTGTTGGTCGTTTTAGAATTCATATCGTGCGCGGAAATTTCGGAGCATGGTACAGGTACCACGAAGTTTTGTTGCGCACACTATTGTAGAAGTTATTTTTAGTAAACCTCACGTAGATTGGAATAGAGGGCGGGTAGGGTAAAAAGATATCAGCCTGCTTCAATTAAACACTAGCTTTATTAATATAAGACGTCGACACACGACAACTCTCAAACAAACAATGGCTGTCACACGATTCTCACGATACTCTCTCTTAAACTGTTCAAACTATTCTGCTCTATTCTCAATCAGCTGTCTTCTAACTCTCCCTTAACTCTGCCTTGTACACGCATCATTCACTCTATATATATTCTTTCACTCTTAGGTACTCTCTCATTCTATTCCTCATTTGCTCTCACTCATTTAGGATACACACTGCAGACATTCCTTGGCGACAGTCAATCGCGTCCACCCGAATCCTTGGGCCGCTGTACCCTCCATTCACACGATCTTCTCAAGTACTCAGCTCCAAAAATATCTTTCACACCTCAGAATCATTCTAAACAGTCACGCAATATTTCCAATCCCACACTATGAAATCAACATTATTTTAGTGAACACGAACTCGTAGCATATTGGATAATATTGAATGTTTTTTTTAAATATTGTTTGCTATCCAAGCGGTTTGACGGCTGAATCGCCTTTCTTTAATTTGTTGTCGATATTTGCGCTGCAGTATCCAAGTTCTCTAGGGGAGAGATGAAGAATAAGCGGTGCAATTATTCATCTTTTAATTTCACGTTCCATTGATCACCGTGTTTTATCGGTGCTCCTGATTCTCCTTTTGTGCTCTATATTTTATTGTCCACTCGAGCATTTCCAGTGTTTCGTGGAGCAAAGTTTATTAAAGGAGACGCAGTGCTCGTTCAAACTATATGAGAACTCATTAGTTATTAAACTGTACATAAATATGTAGAATAGACTTTCAGGTTTTAAATGTTGTAGTGGAAATGCTGCGGCATTGGGATGTTAAATTATTGTACAGAATACTCTTCAGAATACCATCCTTTTTTTCCAATTTATTTCAAATGAATGCGAAATTGATCTCCTTCTGTTTTAATTTATTTATCGAAGAAGTTACGCGTTCCCGTTTATTTAATACAAACCCCTATCCTTGTTTTATAACCTCGAATGGATAAAATCTCTGCTAAAAAAGAAAATAGTTATGAAAAATCATGTACGTCAGAAGAAATTGAATCCACAGCCTGTAATTTTGTACGTTTCTATTATTCGCAAGAATAATAAAACTTCATATTAATATTACAATATTACAACGTTAAAGCAGTTTTGACGGTATTTAGATTTCATATTCACAACTCTCTTAATATATTCAGTAATTAAAGTATACACACTAACACCTAAAATATTTTACACTGTAGAACAGAACCACCCCACCTCAATGGGTAATGCATACAAATATATCAAACTACGACGAGTACTATTTTTCTAAAAAAAATACACCTTCCCGGCCCCCTCACCAAGGTCTTCAATTGTTCTAAAATTAAACTAAAATGAAACCGCACTCACAATAAACAGCACAAACTTGCCGGCTAACGCAATATTAATGGGACAATGAAGCCGCTCACCATTCTCTGCACGTTGGCCCCACAAGGACACGTCCCGCGGGAACTTCATTTCCGTGATCGAGTCTCCACAAATCCTGAGGCATGAGCTAACTGTTGAATGTCGCTCGCGAGAGCTCGTTAACCCGGATTGAGGCGACGGGAGCGTTTGGTTAACGCGGCCAGAAACTGGCCTCCGTGAGGCTCGAGCGTCTCCACGTGTCGGAAGTCAATTAGGTACGGCCGGAAGTTGGCCTGAACCGTAGAAAGGTAGATTTTCCGCGTGTCGACGTGCCTGGATGTAACTCAACTCCGTAGCGAGTTGTAAATTCAGAAGGGCGCTCGCGGTCACGGCGAAATTGATTGCGTCCGGGGACGGAAACTGAGGAGTTGCTATTGCTTTTGTGCGTGTGCGTGTGGGGGGTGTTGAAAATTTAGGGAAACTGCGTGGCGATGCTTTGAATAATGGTCTTTGTGTTCGCGCTGTTTCATTTCTCCTAAAAGAAAGTGAGAAAGCAGGGAAGAAACGTTTATTTGGAATATCTCCATATCTATATATGTATTTTCGAAGTTTTATTTGTCCAAAGTTTGGAACTGGAGTGTTGCAATATTAGTATCAGGCTGGAGCAAAGCGTGATGTAAAGGGTGATGTGAAGGGTATACGAGGAGAATCGGAGAACTGCGATGCGGAATTGACTGAGGAAACTCTATAAATAAAATCGTATGCAATGTTAATTGATAAAATGGAATATATCAGTGGAGAAAATGTTTTAGGATATTTGGTCAAACGAAAATACAGAAGAACGTGGAATAATTTCCCAAGAAATTTCCATATTGCCAATAATTAATACCTACCATTTGTCGGTACCAACTGCTCGTGAGTATTGAATATTAATTAAAGCTTCGTAGCATGTAGAATCGTTGTTAATCTAATTTTAACGAACTTGCGAAAAAGAGAGAAAGAAGTCGCAAGAGGAAGAGGTGAATCGATGGACAGAAATATGAGCCTCTTTATAGAGGAGTTTGAAGTGGAGCATCAGTATTTGCTCGAATACAATGAAAAGCTCACTTTATTGGAACAAAGGATTCACAATACGTAGTATCGAACAGGGAAATAAAAAGAGGGCGGATTGTTCATTTAATTTTAATTAAACTTTTCGTCCAGTTTAAAGACCGTACGAAACGTGACTGTCGAGCAAATAAATATTTGCATTTTCGCATACGCGGCACGTGAATATTAAACTTTAAACACGAGCAGTTTCTTTCGCGTGACTGGTAATAAAATTTATTGAAATGGAATCGATGCATCATTGGTCCATTATCGACGGCATCCAACGATCGGGCTATGAATTTAATTTCTGCGACAAACAATTTTTTGATGTTTCTTGTTGAGCGGAGGGAAGAAGAATGTATCAAGCGGAAAATATATTCGGGGATGTACGAATAGGAATTGCAAATTAAAATTCGTGTGCGCAATTAAAAGTGGTATCAACGATTATCGATACAATCATGTTAAATACGAATTCATGTTAAAATGTTTTGATGATTTCAGTAGAATCTCAAATACCTGTTAATGTGTACTGCATATATTTCTATAAACATTTTTATATTTTTATCAAATTTCCATCGAAAGTATTTCTGTTTTAACCCCGTTATTAATGTATAGTATTGATATATTGATTTGTACTCATGAAAAATGCATATCTATTAAATACCATGTTATTGACCTGTACTACTTAAAAGAATATATGTATATTTGAGCATATCAATGGCCTGTAGTATTACATTTTATTCGGACTGGTTATTTATGACTACAAGTTTCCTTTTTATCCGCCAAAGTAGAGAATATCTGGGCAACTTTTCACGACTTTTGCGATCCAGTTTTGTTTGCGACGTATTTCCAGTGGAAACAGTAATATAGCACACACTTCATCGATATCTATCTCAAAAGCCAAATACAAGAGAAAGACTTTTATATTCGTGCGAATGTTCTGACAGTATTTTCACTCGAAATTCTGCGCTCCACTTTCCCGATATTTTCGTTGAAACTTTCCTCCGGTTTAAATTATTTCCCGCGGCTTCTATTTTAATCATGTCCAAGGAAAATCTTAATTTTCATGCCATCGTTCGATTATTATTTTATTCGTGTACTATTTTTGTTCTGTTTTTAATCCGTAATATTTCGTTGTGTACTTTGTCGAACTAATTTTATTTTCAATGTGTTACGAATATTGGGGATATAACGTGATTAAATAATAAATGAGCGAATTTAGTCCTTAACCAGCTACTGGCAGTAAATGCTCCTGCATTTAACCGTTTCAGTGAAATAATGTGGCTATGTACAATTTATACTGGAGAAAATAATATACGAATAATTAAAACGATTAATATGTATGTAAGACTTTATTATAGAAAAATAAGCAGACTTATAGTAATTTTCTTATTAAAATTTCCAATTAACGATTCGTATTCGGCACTAATGCAGTACTAATTAGTACATTAATTAGTCAAATATTCCACCTCTGCTTTCTGGTATCGATAGCAGCTTCATAATTTCAGAAATATCTAAAAAATAATTCCTCTTTTTTCATCGAGCCAACTGACAATAATGCATCGTTATCCCATTGATTTCGCTGTATCGTTCTATTATAGTAACCGATCGAGATGCTCGAGCCATGAAAACGAATCGAATTTTCTGTAACAGAAGTTGAATGGGTAAATGGACGGACCAGAATGTAAACGCGTTCATCCATTATGTCTGATGATGAACAATGTCGTCTCGAAATCTCGATATTCACAGTGGCGCTCGTGAACTGCATTTAAGCAACGAAATAGCTACTAATTGTTTATGACCTGGATCGTTGCTATCGATACATTTAATCGATGCCGCAAAAATACGCAGCCAGTTTCACCGGAGATCTAATTACGCGGCAAAATAAGGGACTATTGAACGAAATTATCCACTCGATATTCGCGAATACACACGTTCCACGTTGTACGACATACAGTATCGAAGCCGACCGAAGTTCTATTCAAAATTGGTACAGAATAACGAAATGAACAATAATTAAAGTAATTATTAAGTTAAGTTGGATTCGTGTCACTGTGAGTCTATCGATTGATTTAAAAATTTTATTTAAAATTGTAGACAAAAGGGTGAAAAGTAAAAGCGTTGCAAGTTTTTAAGTCAGACTCTAATTGAAATTAAATTAGTATTCCTGTTTTATCTCGACTTTCGTGTAATTATCTGGGTTATATACAGTTACTGTGATTCTCTGCATAGTTTTTAAAGCATCGTTACGTTAAATTGCGACAGGAAATGTTTGAATATTCGTTATTTTTTTTATTCCAAACGGTTTATAATTTAAATTTAAATCAATCGCCTCCCCTATATATTTCTCTTGAAATAATATACAGTAATTAATCAATCTTAAATTAACCACCCAGGCAATATACCACCGAGATTTTAATTACAGCTAAACGAACGTACATTAGCAACCTAATAAAATTATCCAACTACCGGACCAAACTATTTAATGATAAAGCAATTACCATGTGGACTCTCAATTGCAATTCGAAGCAAAGTTTGAACATACATTTTAATTGCTACCGATGCAATTTCCTATCAAACATAATTAACAAAGTTAATACATCTACTTATTCCTTATTTAACAAACATTCACTGAATCATATAACGACGTTAAATACTACTTCACCGTAGGAAACACTATATTTCTTTCGCTTAATCAGCGTTCCTACATTAACGAAGCAATATCTTCTAATCAACCATAATCCCCCTTTTCCAAATTCATTCGGGCCTAAACTTCTTTCCCCTTCCAACCAATTTCGTTTATCCTCGTTAGCCCGGTATTTCTCTAACACCCATTTTCTCAAATTAATTGCATCACGAAAGAAACACCCCGCCACAAACGACGCTATAAAATGTTATTGCAGTAAGAGACACTTTGTCACGATCTCATAGGGGAACCATAGACAACTGAACGGATTGCAATTAATCCGCGTGATTTTATTGCGTGTCGTTCGCAGTGTCCAACACTGTCAGAGCGATCTTCCATGGGCAGACGTGCCCATAGAAAACACCCCCATCCATTTGCACGAGCCAACTCGATAAATGTTTAACGACTGGCACAGCTAATATAATTGAAAAACTTAAACGATTCATATCGTCGCGGGATCGTTTATGGAAATAAGTTTTTCCACCGGTCTCGTCATCGTCCTACGGCGATTATTTCGTTATTCAAAGTGATCGCGGCTAGCAGCAATTAACCTTACCCGTCAGGTAACTCGATTAAAGGGGTAGCTGTATCCGGCTGGATGGAGAAACACGCGTGGAAATTGATTTACTTCCTAGTTTTCAGGGGCGAAGTTACGGTTGCCAGTAATGGAGTAAGATGCGTAAGTGGTTAATTACGGCCCATTAGTGAAACTGGATACACTTAATCGAATTGCGTTTTGTTTGGAAGAGCGATCATGGAAAATAAATGTTGGGTGGTATAGAGCGAAGAGATAGGGGAGGATGCAATTTCAAAGAGGTGTAATAATTTGTTACATATTAGAAACAGGAATCGTGGTTTTTTTTAAAGCTTGGTGTATCAATAAATATTTTTCTGTAGTTCAATTGTAATTTTGTCAATAGATATTATTGCAATTGTTTCGTCTCTGAATAAGTTTGGAAGAAATTCGATTCACATAAAATTAAACTGGCAGAATTCTTCTGAGCTGAGAAACGTGCAATGCTTTCGTTCATTTTGCAGCTTCATTTCAGCTAGGATTATCTGCTCGATAATACGTACATTCGCTTAATTATAATATCACTTTCTCAATTTTCATTAATTCCAGGGATATAAGTTTAATGTAATGCTGTTACGAAGTTTTAATTACCTTCGCTTCGACGTCGTCCTATTTCGTTTTTTGAAATTTGCTATGGCATATTGAATGAACCTCGTACTATTCGAAAAATTCAGGGAAAACATTTTCACGTAGACAACATCACAATTCTTCAATTGCTACACCACATTTCATTTCTTTCACTGTTTCACCCGCACTAAATATGATTTTTTCTAACAATAAATAAATGTCCGATTTGAATCACGAAACGTTTAATCACAGATTTTCTGCATAGCCACCAGGTAGTAGTCGTTGTTCATTGTTATTTATCAATAATAAATGATATTCGTACGATAGATTACTTTCTATACAAAGTGAATAGGGGTCTGTTAAAACAATAGCAAGTACGTAGTTTGAATTCTCGTAAAACGATTGGCAAAATGATGATTCCTGTTGCAAATGGAAATATGGGACATCGAGATTGGAAACAGAGTTACGTTCATGTCCGCGATGATCGGATTATGCGTGCGACAGATTGACGCAACTACGTGGACAACATAACACTTTGTAATTAACGTTTTATGGGACTAAATTAACAGGGCGATTGAACTGGGCGCGTGCAATACTGCATTTTTCCGGCGGTGTTATTTTTAGAGAAACAGCATTACTGGATTATTGCAATTAATTCCAATGTTCATGGGAAGTGAATACATATTGGGAATAAAAATGAATTAGTCTTGTCTATTTAAAAGTGATACAATTAAATTTCCGTCCGATCAATTGTGTTAATTTAATTGCTTATTAAATATTGATGTTGCAAAGTATTATGTATTTTATTATTTCTTTAATGAAAAGTTCTAAAGTTTCCATTGCTTTGTGGTATTTATGCTTAATATGGAATTATACCACAGGATCAAGTTTGGATCGTTCATTTGTTGGCTCATGGGAGGATTTGTTTAACAGGGAAAGTAACGAAACTATAACAGGAATTATAGTTCCTAGATCGATCCATTGTTTGTTCCAGACAATTAATCTGCGTATTACCTCAACGATATTTCAGACAGCGAATTTTGCCAATAGCAAACAGTACGGCAAACATATGTGGTCGAAACGTTATTATTTATAAGCATTATGATAACACATCATTCATTGAATTAACAAATTACGCTTCGTTAATGCAACATCTAATTGCAAATATTCCAATATCTTCAATAATTGAACTGTTTAATTGTGCTTGTTTAAGAATAACCAAAACTCTACTTTTTAATGTTGAGATATTTCTTCTTATTATTTCGCTCCTTCTTTCTTTTTCTTTTTTAAATTTCTGAAATCTAATGATACTTTAATGCTAAATAGTCCAGCTTTGCATTCTTTTATCCTTCCTTTATTCTTCCTCTTGTTTTTATTAAATTCTGGTGATCACTAAAAATTGCATTATTTTTTACCATTGTTCTCTTTCCTTGATATCATTTCTTAATCACAGTACCACTACAAATTTATAAACAGGCTTAATTAAAAACATTATCTTCCCTTGTCCACCGAATTTAATTAACATTCTCTATGGTCAAACATTAGTTAAACTTCATGAACAATGAATTGAAAATAATAAATTATATAAGTATTTTTCCAAATTAGTTTCATTTAAAATGAATAATATCCAAAAATCGCACGCTGCACCCCAAACTCCTATTCTCCATTTACTTTTCCATCACATATCTGGCACCTTCGCCCTTCTCCAAATCATACACACCAAACACATATTCCCAGTGTTACGCAAGATTATTCGAATCACGTGAAACGATGCTTATAAAATTGAATTGCTAAAATGCCACAAAAACAGCCCACAACAGCAAAAACATTACCAGCGGCAGCTTCCTCGAATTTCTCAACAATTTTACCAACGCTCGTCACGCGAGCAACGCGTTCGTGCACATAACCGCTGAAAGTTTCCACGCTCGTCGAACTCTCTCGTGTCGGTTCGAGTCAGCGGAAAATAGCTCGCATCTCCAGACTGATGGATGCGGAAAAAGATCTGTGGCAAAAGCGGTTCGCCTCGCTGTTTCAAGCGAGCAGACCAAGCTGACGCTGGGGATTCGAGTTTTTCCAGCAGGATTTTTTTCCGGTGTCGCCAGCAGCTGTGTTTTTTCTTTTTTCGTTTCTGCGTGCTCTCGGATAAGCGACGCTTAGGAGGGGAACCTATTAATATTATGGGAAGCATCTGACGTTTAATCATGGACGCACGATGGAAAGTGTTCCTCTTGGGTTATTATATTCTAGTTTGACCAAGGTTTCGGGATGTGGTGGTTTCGGATTGAAGTTTTCCGGAACAGCGAAGTTCCTTCAGAATTGTTACTTTGTTGTATAACTTTGTTACGGAATTGTTGGGCGAAGAGAAATAGTTAGTTGATGGTTGGATTACTTTTGAACCTGTCTTTTGGGAATGGAGTGTAATTCAAGATTTTTTAATTACACAACGAGAATTGGTTTGTCGCTCTAGTAGAGTTCAGTATATTGCCAAATAATATTCAAGATGTCAATATAGAATTAAGTAAACCATGCTATCTACAAATATGCAGACATTTAATAAAAAAATCTGTGTTTCTAAAACTTAATAGAATAATTCACAGTTGTAAAATATTTCATAAAACATTTCACTAAATACAATTTTATAAAATACTTTGACATGTTTCCGCAATAATTTCAATTTATAAACGAATCTAACGAAAATCAAAACACCAAACAACTGATAAACAGCCGTACCATTTATTAAACATCCAACAGCTTGAGGAAAAATCATTAAACATTTTTCAAAGGGACACTGTTTTCCCGGTTAAGTGTGTCAAAACTTTCAACCGTTGTTCTCTTTGTTCGCCACATACCCTACTCCGTTCTTTCTCATAAATCCGGAACTGTAGTTGCCACAGAACAATATCGTCGGCCCTGTCGTTCCTGTTTTCAATCAAGCAAATCCATATTGTAATACGCGGTCACCAGGCTTTGTCACGCATTTTTCTGGAACGAAGTGGCACTCATCGTCCATCGCCGCCACGTATTGCACGCTCCTGCAAACACGGCAAAGCAAACAGATTTTCGCTCTCGTGCACGCGTAGCCAGCACGAAATTGCCCTTTATGAAATTGCAATTACGGGCGGATAGTCGCGTTCGAGGTCTGAAAGGCTTACAGGAGGGTTCGACTTCCGCACAGTGTTCTGGGTTAGTGGAACTGATGGAGAACGACCGGTTTCTGACACAACATTTTGTATTTCGTGTATTTTCGTTGGCGATTAGAATCGTTTGAGATTAGGCAACGGATAAATATAAGTAACGCGATGATAAAAGAGAGGGAATCTTTAGATCTGATTTTTCCATATTTTATACGGTGATATTAGAAGATTTCTTGATACCGAATGCGATCAATGAATTTGTTAATACTCGAGTATGGAACATGCAATTATTATTATTTGTGTTTTTATGCAAATGGTAGTAAATAAGTTTGGCTAAACAATTTAATGTGTCCACATGTATAAGAGTGATTGTTAACTGGAATGGATAAATAGAAAGAGAAGGTGAAATAGAATGATTATGCATTATAGATAATGCTCTCGATTTTATCACACTAATTTGAACTATTTATTTCAATTAGATACCAGACGAATTATAGAAAATTAAAACACAAGAGGAATCGAACTATTCCATTTGATAATAAATCAAATTAATTACATTCCAATGCGATTATTTCGTATTTAATACACTGCACTACTTATAAAACTATACATTGAAACAACTTTCTGTTTGCATATACACCGTTATTAAACAGAAACCCCTTTATTCTGACTACGCTAAACCAAAACAAACAGTGGCTGCCAAACAGTAATTTTAATATCCGTCGAATAAAACTGAAGAAAATTATGTTTCCAACACATTTAACGTAATTATGCAATGAGTTGTTATTTTTTTAAACTTTCAACAGCAGCGATATAACAAAATTACATTTTGTCCGAAAATTTCTGACAGCCACTGTAACTATATCTAACACAAAAAGCTCCAGAATTCCTTCGTACTAAAATCTTCTTCTCTATCAGAAACCTTTCCAGCTTCTTCGTTCTCCGCAAGAAAGTATTTCGAAAAACTTTCTTCTTCACGATCGAGCTTTCGACCAATGTTCTAGCACCCATAGTTCTAAACGCCCCCACCCCACCCAAACGTAGGAACGTAACGTATCAGAAAATTCTTGGAGCGTCACAGAAAACTACCAGCGCGACCACGAAGTCGTCGAGAGTTAATCAAAGGGGGCACAGGAACGAGATCCTTTCGTGAGCTTGTGTCCCTTCGGATAACGGCAAGGCTCGCAATAAACATGGAAGCCGAATCGCATTTTGTCCATTTATTTAGGCGTTGGACGCGACCGCCGTGGCCTCTGCACGATTATGGCCGCGTGTAATCGATTCAGTGAATTATCCGATGCCTGTGTCGTTCGCCAGTAATCAAGGAAAGTGGCTACGGAGGAAGGGATGCATTCGGCGTGATCCACTGTCGAGTGGATATCGAGGGTGAGCGTCGATAGAAATTGGCATTTGGTGGATATTTCTGCCCCCTTGCTGTGGTGACTGAGTGAATTTTCGGGAGGGTGGTTCGGCCGCGGGTAAAGAGTTATTCGTTTGATGCGGGGAAAAGGAATTTTCGTCGTGATACTTCCCGTGACTTGTGCCGTATTGATGTGCGCCCTTTTTGGGGGATGAGAAATTGTATATCGATGTCGAAAGAATTTTCCCCCATTTATTATAGAATATTGGGGATCATCGAACGAGATGAGTTCTTCTTATCGAACTTTTCTGTTCAAACATTCGGTGTATAAAATAAGGCACGAATATTATTGATTGGAAATCGTTTCATTATTCTACGGAGAGGAGAGACAAGGTTATTAAATAATTTACAGAGCACACTGGCTTACGGTAAAATATTTGCAGTCAGAAAGTTTTTCAACATTCTAATGACAAAGGATGATTAACTATACCAGGTGTATTTTTTTTTTCTAGGACGTGTACTCAATTTTACCATTGAAACTTAGCTGAGTCATAGCTAAGTCATTCTAACCTAAGGGTAGGCGAAGTGTTCTGACGCGAGCATAAATCAAACACGGAAGCATAATACAATACGATACATAAAAATGCTTCTAGCTGTTATTAAACGGTCGTAGAAGAAAGGAAGAACAAAATGAGCGACGCGAGATCGATGTCTCCTTTCGTACAAGCTTTTTGGTATTCACTTGGGAAATATCCCGAGGGGTGGCTCACCCTAAAACCATTAAGGGGATGCTGGCTCAGGCATGAGCACCATTTAAAGGGCGGTTTCATTGATGGGGGCAAATAAAATGATCGATTTTAAACAGAATCGATATGTCTTATCAAAATTTATTTAGTGAACGCTCACTTTGTAGAATTTAAGCGATACTTCAAGAGCATCCACGTGCTGCTCAGAAGGTTGGAATTATTGAACAGGTGGCAAGGCAAGCCTTGAACTTTCAGCCCTCGTGTTTGGCTCTCTTCCTGAGGTTCCTCGTGGAATTTCGCGAATATTTCCCAGTCCTTAAAGTTACCTTTCCTTTTTTCTCTTTTTCCAAGGCATGCCGAGGGTTGCATTGCCACGAGTAGAGCGAAATGAAATGTTACCAAGCGCGTGGCCCCTTGGTGACTCGAGCAATGCGTTGAAATGGATTTTCTTTGTGTATCACCCCTTCCCTTGCATCTCTGTCGTCGTTGAAAAAATATTTTGAACTCTGTGCAACGCGCCAAAAAAAATTGCAGTCCACTTTTATCAATTCACGAGAATGGTAAATGCGAAGCAATTCAATTAGTGGAACCAGAGGCGCGAGTAAAGTTGTGAACAGGAATTTTGGAAATTAAAAACTTCAGGATAATTGCAAAGTAAATGAAAAGTAATAGCAAAATTGATTTATATCTGTTCAGCAGAATCTGAATAGAATTGTTGTTTATTAAAGGGAAGAATTTATTACAGAATTGAGTTACAATTTGGCAAGCAGTGTTTTTTCTTTTATGGTCAAAGGCCAATGTTTCCTTGTTGCACGCTGACTTGATTTTCGGGCAACATTGTGAATTGTGTTGTTGAACGAGCACGATATTTCGTGACTCGTAAATTCCGCGATACGTGGCGTTATGCAAACGAACCTCGGGAAAATCAGAACTCTTGCGACAATCTCATCTATCGTTCAGTTAGAAACGTGTCCTTGGTAGAGACACGATCGCAGAGGCTTTTCTCCGGTGTTTTTCTTCCATCTTGCGGAATCAATATACAGCACTCCTGATCGTTCTGGAAATTGTGTTTATGCAACGAGTGTGTAGCAGTTGAAACAAAGAGACATTCCTCAATATTCTCTACTACATACCAAAGAAATATGTATATATGTGGAATTGGAAGTTTTAATGAAATCAAGCCGGTTTAAGTGTAATATATTTAACAACGAGACTATTATATGTATGTGGGATCGGGCGCCTCCATCAATGAACATAAGAGGAACAGAAGAACCACGTTGCCTAAGGGGCCGTGGCGTAGTGGCGCTGATCAGTGCCTAGTAATACGAAGGTCTCGGGTTCGATTCCCGATGACTCCCCTTCATTTTTCATCAGTTCCTACATGTATATTTATTGACGGAATACTACACTATTCCTTCTACACTGTCTACGCTGTTCTACACTGTTCTACTCTACGCTGTACTTCGCTCTCTACGCTATTCTACGCTGTTCTGTTCTACGCTGCTCCTCGATCTACACTCCTCCGCTGCTCAATCTACTCTGTGCATTTCCATTCATACATCCATTCGTTCTCGGTCATTCTTCTCTCTCTCTCGTATCCTTAAAACATAGAAAATAAGGGACACGGTTCTGCAGGCCACCGCTGCTCGCCTGCAGAACATCTGTGTCCCAGGTAGCGCGGTCAAAAATGTCCTGTGCCCGGGCGATGGGCGCTTCGCGCTCATACATGTATATACTGCCAATGAAAAGTTTGAGACCACCAGGCATTTCAAAGTTATACAAAAAATTATATGACTGATTAATAATAACTATCAGTCTCTATAGTATTACTTTCGAATTAATTAATTGTTAAAGTAAGCCATTAAACGTTTGGTTGGCAGTGGACATAATACACAAGCAGCAGTATTTACAGAAAAAATGAATTAAGAATATCGTATGCAATTGTGTGTGCGAATAAATTAGCAAATTTTAAATAAATTGCACGATACAGGCTTGCGAATTAGGAGAAAAATAATTGTGCATTTCGGGGGCACTAGATTAGAAAGTCGGAGTCTTCATTTTTACGCTACACCTGTCGAAATAAAATTCAGAGCGACTCGAACGCTCCGTATTCAGAGCGCAAAATATATGCGCGTAGAACAAAAAGCTCATTGTTTCCGGATAAGCAGGATCCCCTCGAACAATGGTCATCCTGGGTGGAACACGATATAGGTAACAGCCTGGAATACTCTGAGCTGTAGCTGTTTCTCTGCTTCCCATAACCATTCCATAATAATTGACCTGTTAGAAAATTTTTCTATTCGTTTATGTTTGGAATTATGCGGGGATTAAAATTCTTCGATTTATAAGAAGTAGATAACGGAAGTACATAACGGAAGTACATAATGTTTTGTTGAAAACTTTTGAAACAATGAAAATTATAAAAGAGACGAAGAAAGAAAAATAAAGATGCACAGTAGGTATACAATTTTGCTTGCACGCAACAAAGTGTATCACGAATGACTGGAAAAATAACAGAGCCAGAGTCGACCTTCTTTCCGCTACGTTCAGTAATTACAAAAACTTTTTCAATTGGGTCTCGATTGAATGGAATCTCAATCCCCAAGCGGGATTACTGCCTACAGAAGAATTCACGGCTCGGATAATGATTTCTCTAGCCGAAGAATTGCAGGTCGAGGTTATTTATAGCGTACGCGGCTAAGGCGATCTTGTAGATTGATGGAAACAAAGCCCTTTCGTGGAAGATCGATCGTAGTTTTGCTTGTTCTTCTCACAGAAGCTATCGACATTTATGTTGAACTGAATATCTGAGAAATACTGACGCGGCACAAGAAATACGGATATAGCAAAATTGTTTTAACAACTTCCACAATTCATTATAAACAAAAACGATAATTTTTTTTCCACTCGCACAGACTCACGTATGTACTTTCAGGTGTCAAAAATAATGGTTTTACCCCTCATTCATTTCACCTGAAAGATATAAATTTAAGAAAAAAGAGATTACGTTTCACGCGAGAATAAATAATATTATCCTCACCTGAACAATTTAACTGAGTCACTGTATGTCGAAAAGGAAAAATGTAAGAAAAAAAAGAAGCAAACGTATACCTTAAACGTTTAATATTGCTCCACGAGTCTCTCGTGGGTAATTCGCGATAAACCAAATTACCGGCACATTTCACGGACGGGTCTATTGGCTCGATCATCGACGAAAACTTCTCTAATATATCTTCTCGATCCGACGGTGGTGCACATATCCGAAAGGGTGCAAGGGTGGCGATGGCCACGCATAATATCTCCATTATCTCGATTGATGTTCGATCAGCTGATCAATGGGAGAAGCGTGCATAATAATATGGGCCACGTTTGTTGGTACACAATACACTGTACGGGTGTGTACAAGTCTGTACATTAGTAGTACGCGGTACCGTGAGGCCACTATATATTTACCACCATTCACACTCACATTAGTTGACCAGGCTCTCTTCACTCTGTCGTCGATAACGAACTTCCGGTTAAATTTACACGACCAGGTTGACGGCGTGGAAGGTGACATCCCTACCCTCGACGCTGGTCGATCGGTTCCCGTAATATGCTTTGTGGACAGGCAATTTCGTACGTAATTTAGGGGGTAATTTTAAATAATTACCCCATAATAATAACCGTTATCAACGATAGCTTTATACTTGCTGGTTTGGTAGACGGAAAATCTGTTTATAAGCTTTGTGCCGCTTGTGCATTGTTTCAATTTTCTTTTTTGCTGCCTTTTAATTAACTGGACCCATAGGTCTTTTCGTTTCAATGATAATGAACTTTCGTTTTAGTGGCAATGAACGCCTCGAATATATTAAATGTATAATGTACTGAAGTATTGGAATATTGAGATATCATGGCTGATAACTCTGGTAGTTATTATTCTTGATTATTTTTACAGCTGGAAATTATTTGTATTTCATCCTACTGGTTCGATATTAATAAGGTTAAACATGATTCGTTACTGTGTTAAAGTAAAGTGTAAATTATAGACTGATTACGTGGGGGCTAAGTAGTAGAAGCCGATGCATAGTCAGACATGTTCTGCTTGACATTTTCCATTAACTTTTATTTTTCTATATATAAATTGAGAATTCATTACAAATATTAAGCTAGACAATGAAAGGTATTAAGGTGTTAATTTAAAGAGAAGACAAAGAAATAAATTTTCTAGAATTTTTCATTTCAATTTGACATTTTATATCTATATAAAATTAGTTTACATCCTTTCTAAATCATCTAACCCTTTCATTTGTACTGTACACGGAATATATGTAATAAACTAATAATCATAAACATTTTAAATCATTATTACTCTTTTCAACAAATAAGGTACGTTTGCCTCTGTTCGAAGTAATTGTCCATCAAATTAATGTTCAAATGCAGGCTGGCAAAGGCGTTCACCGTTTTCCGTTCGCACGAATAAAAAATTAATTCCAGGTCTTTGCTGTGCTGTCACACGAGTACGAAATTTCGTGCTGGTTCAGACGGTTTGCTTTGATCATGCAAAGCTGTACGTTGCCGTGGACGACAGTTCGCCATTAAGCTGCACTAGACTACCACTCGCATTAATCACAAGAAGGCTAGGAGGACGAGATGTTGTGATCTTCGTTGTTTAAACAAGCTATAAACATCGTGCCCACATTCTGTTTGTAAAAATTTGCCAGTTTCGAGTTTCAACGAATTTTTTCCATCGCGATAAATTCGACAGGATGTAAATTAAATCCGTGGGAAAGCTGAGTTTTACAAAGGACTGTATTGTTTGCGTTAGCTCTCGCAAATTGTATAGTTTTGTTTTCCTTTTGTTTTATTAGGTAGGTGAAAATAGAAATATGGGCGACTATTTTTGTTTCGTTCTTATGAAGCAAAGCTTTGCGCACATGTGAACAGAAAATTGTTTTATGGTGAATATACATGTAAATTTCAATTTCTATCAGGTAGCAACTACAAAAATTAAATCACTTTCTTCATAACTAAATGAAAATTTACTCTGAGTATAAAAAATCACACTTTTTAAACTACCTGATTACATATCGATATAATGTATAAACCATATGTTACGAAATAAATTCAATCTAAAGCTGAAAGAATATCTACAGTTTGTACGTGACAACATTTGCATTTCAAAGTGAACAGACTTTTCCGCGCAACTCGTTACACTTTCAACAAAGCACGAAAAAAATGTGTGGTACAGGGAAAATGTGCAGCGTTAGTATATTTCGTGTTAATTACTTCAATTAAGACAGCATTACGACATGACGCAGGGGGCTATTCGTAATCGAGACAGGAAGTAATTCAACGGAATACTCGAACCGACAAGTCGTTTAACGTCGCTAACAACTTGCTAACGAGTACCCCTCGATACAGTTTGAGTTAATCGCCGAATTGAACGACCGTACGCAATATTCATGAATGATGCAACTAGTATTCCACGGTTAATAGTCCAATGTAATATAATTTTAGTGCCAATACTAATTATATTTCTGATATATTGAATTAACCGCGATGCAGGACAATAAAAAAGAATCGTATTATTTTGGAGTGTAGAAGGTGATGCATAAATATATAAATTATGTCGAATGTTTCGTAAATTTTCACTTCTGGCCGCGAAGAACAAAGATATTTTGCATAAAAATTTCACAATATTAAATACGAGATGTAGTATAGAATACCATAATTTATAATAAAACATTATTTCACTGCGAAACGTCTAACAACTTGCAGAACAGCAATGCACGCGAATAAACCAAAATTCCACGAAAATCGTGGAATTGCAAAACGTACATGCACCCGCATATTGCGCGTTGCTCGACACAAAGGTTTTCATTAGAAGTTTCTTAATTGTGTTCCGTACGGCGAGTCTAGTCGTCTCTCGATGCTGCTGCTCGAACGTGCACGTGCTCCGAGATGAAAATGAATTCGGGACATTAAGGGGATCTCGCGGTGCAAAACGCGGAAGCACGGATAATGGCGAAGTTTTCCGGATAATGGGCGGCGAAATTGAACCGAAACTCGATCAGCCAGCCCCCCGTTTCAATTTAACGCTGTCCACGTCGCGACGCTTGAAATGTATCGTGATCAATGAATTCTGCGTTTCTGAGGCATCAATTTTTAACCGTCCACCGAGTCGATGGTAGCTTTTATTAGATGTCCGTGAAGTAACTGAGGTTTTGTAAGAAATTCTCTTTTTCTCCAGGGTTTTTCTTAAATGTTGGAATTTCGTCCAATATTGTTTATTCGTAAAAATTTGCAAATGGCATTTTCTATGTAGATGAGGAATGAAATTATTGTATCAATTTTATACAGTAATTTATCCGTGGGAGCAGAGATTTTGTATTAATTTAATGAGAAGCACCAGCGTATTCTATTATTCACTTGTCGAATACTAATTTACGTTTAACAGAATTTATTCGTGGATAAGATGAACATGATTATTTGTAACAAACAGAATATTGAGCATTGCTCCCTTTTTGTGTCGATGATCGCTAAATATTTATTTTAATCATTATTATCCCCGTTGATAAAAGGAAATATTGGTGAAGGTGTATATGAATTCCTCTTATTATTACCTTAATAATAATCCTTAAATTTGGACAGATATCCAATTACTTATTCTAACAAAAGTTACCAATGACGTGGTACATTTTTCCAGTTTAACTTCCCTTAAACTTGCGATTTATTTTTCAGTTATCCAATTACCTATTCTAACAAATTCACTTACCAATGACGTGGTACATTTTTTCAGTTTAACTTCCCTTAAACTTGCGATTTATTTTTCAGCAACAGTTTTAAATTATAGAAGGTTAAAAACTTGTTTCCTCGGCCATGTCTTGTATCTGGCGAAGGATTTATTTACATTTTCGTTGAAGAAATTGAGTTTGAGCCACGAGGCCGAGGGAAATTTGCACGTAAATTGGAGAAACGCAGATCCCTGAGAGATTTCTTAAAAAAAATCTTTAGCGCCATTAAAAACGACGCGCTAACGTTGGCTCTGAGAATATCTGTGAAAAAGTGGCGAACGAAAAGAACGTCGTTACAATTTCCTTAACTGGATGATACAAAATTAAATTTCCACGTGTAACTGAATTTCTGATTGCTAGCTACAACATGTTTTGAAGACTTTATTGAAACTCTCGAGCAAGTGTGCATCATTGTTGTGCGCTGGTATTGCCATTTACATCTATATGTGTACTATATTTCTTTAAACATATTGTTAAATAAACGAGAAAAGTAGTCTTCTAAGTAGAGTAAATTCTGTATGAAACAAATTTTACAATGAATTTCTAAACAGTTTTAAATATAATACATTTCGCTAGTGCAGATAATGACCCCTTTCTCTGTATGCAAAAAATATTAATTATATTCGTAAAAAAATTCTCCTATCTTTGCCTGAGATCCAAATATCCCATTAACTTTCTCTGCGTGTTCAAAATTCCATACTTAATCTGTGCCACCCAAATTTCATATAAAATATTTGATAAAATGCAGTGCAAATACCGCAATAATATCGGGTCTCCATAAATTCCAGCACACATGTCTGTGGTACTTATCAGCCCCAATGGATACAACTTGAAATTTAGATTAAATATTTTATAAAAACTAAAGAAAGCAACTAATTAAAGAAGAAAATAATGAGATATGCTTGTGATACTAAATCTAAAACTCCTGTGATATTACTGTATATACATATACGCCAATTTCCTCGCCTCTCTAAATTTCAATATGAAATAACCCTTTAATCCATCCTAAACATCAGCCATTTTCAATAACCACACGTACCTACGTACCTACGTGTATCCATATTCCAAACTTCCTGTCACCACCACACGCACACGCATACACGCACGTGTAACCACAGCGTGTTTCTGTGCAGCGTCTACTGGTCGATTCCACCGGGAACGATCTAATAGACAAAAATAGCCGGATCCCGATGGTTCGTGTCGTGCACGGTAATTTCTTAAATCAACGCGAACTCAAGGTACACGTGGAAACATAGTTTGCTTTGCTTTGAGACCTGGTCGCGGTATATTAATAACGACCAACTCTCCGACGTGTCGTTTCTATGGAAGGGAAATTATCCTACGGGACACTCTGTCCTTATTCCAACGCCAGCGACACGATATCTCGCTTTTTTCCTTCTGATTTTTCTTCCTCGTTCCATTCATAGAAACCACTCTGATTTCGTGGCTTGATTAAGGACGAGCGTATTCGAAGCGCGTTTCAAACGAAGAATCCCATTCTTTTACTGTGCACCACCCCTGTTTCCTTCGCAAGACACGTCTGAAAGACTCACGTGTGTTCCACGATGAATTTCGTGGATGACTAAAAGACGGCCACGCAGAGATAAAACGGAGAAATCCGCTCGTATCTGGAGCGCGAAGGAGACGATTCCTTGGGGGCACGTGAGACTGTTCGACGTAGAGCTGGAGGGAAAGTGGCGGGCGTGGATTTTTGTTGCTTTGATCAGTTGTGTCTGATTAATTGAGAATTTGGGAGGCAGACGTATATTCATATAAAAAACAGGAAATGTAGGAACAGATGAATTAGGTATATGCGATAGTTTAATATTGAAAATCGTAAAATGAAAGCTCTGTAAATGAAAGCTTTCTACATGGGGGATTTTCTACAACTGTATTGAAATAACACTTGCTCAATTGTATGGGTAACTTTAAAATTTCTATGCCGTAACTAAATGTAGGAATTCCGGGGACCGATACTCCAAAACGCCTCGACTACTTTTCAAACTAGACTTTATTCTGAACCTTCCGCTTTCGTACTCATTCTCGTTCTCGTTCTCTTCACACTCTGCTCATCCTCGCGCTCGCTCGCTCTCTCTCGCCTTCCCCGTCTCTCTCACACTCATTCTTCCACGTTCTCTGTCTCCATCCTTGCCAATCATACACTCGTTTCCAAACATTCCATCTATCATGGTTCCTGATTCGCGCTTCCTCAAACACACGCACATAAACGCCTAATTACACGCATCGCCTTCGCGGCTGGCGCGTAATTTAATCCCACATAAAGAAATAGTATTTTTAAATGCGTACTGTTTTTTAATTAAACTTCTCGTTTGAAAGAAACAAACTATCTCAGTCGTTCAAAGGTCATATAAATATACTTTAATAAGAAAAATATGCGCTATTTATTATACTATATTATAATTATTAACTACTGTGGGATTGGGAATATTGCGTGACTGTTTAGGATGATTCCGAGGTGTGAAAGATATGTGTGTGGAGCTGAATACTTGAGAAGATCGTGTGAATGGAGGGTACTGCGGCCCAAGGATTCGGGTGGACGCGACTGACTGTCGCCAAGGAATGTGTGCAGTGTGTATCCTGAATGAGTGAGAGCAAATGAGAAATAGAATGAGAGAGTAACTAAGAGTGAAAGAATACATATACAGAGTGGATGCGTGGGAGAGGCAGACTTAAGGGAGAGTTGAAGAGAGTATCGTCGAGAATAGAGAGTATTGAATTGAGAGTATCGCGAGAATCGTGTGAGTGTCATTGTTTGTTTGAGAGTTGTCGTGTGTCGACGTTTTATAATAACAAAGTGTAGAAGTTATTTTTCGTAAACCTCACGTAGTTTGGAATAGAGGACAGGTGGTGTAATAAGACTTCAGTTTACTCTAAATAAAACACTAACTTTATTATACAATATGTCGACACACGACGTTACTCAAACAAACAACGACTCACACACGATATTTTCAACAATACTCTCAGCTCACGATACTCTTCACTTCGATCCTCCCTTAACTCTCCCTTAGCTCTGACTCTTGCACACGTCATTCATTCTTTATATTCTTTCACTCTTAGTTTCTCTCTCATTCTATTCCTCATTTGCTCTCACTCATTTAGGACACACCCCCGCAGTCATTCTTCGGTGGTGGTCGGTCCTGACCACCCGAACCCTTGGGCCGCTGTACCCTCCATGCACACGACTTTCTCAGGTACTCAGCGCCGAACGTACCTTTCATACATCGGAATCATTCTACACAGTCATGCAATATTTCCAATCCTACAAAAGTTAGTTGATAATTGAAGCAGACTGATATCTTATGACCCTACCTGCCCTCTATTCCAATCTATGTGAGGTTCACTGAAGATAACACTACGCAATGTTTTCTCATAACACTTGCCACTTTGTCACATTTATATCTCCGTATTTTTCGCACTGAAGTCCTTTTCTCTCAGTTCCAATTAGATTTATCGTATCTACACTTTGCATTTCGCAGCAGAAGAATGAAGAATCGAGTTCGTGGAATTTTATATCCTGTCCAAAGTGTGAACCTCGACTGAATCAGACGCGGGAACTGTCTCTATCTTCCTACACGTGTTCGTGTCTCAGTTTCTTTTGCTGTTCGGCCAAAGGGGAGTAGCTTTCGTACAAATTGTTCTTTCGACGTGATGGCGCGATAAACCGAGAAATACAGTTTAATAGTTACACGAGCTTTTATGGCGTTCGCCCGACAATCCTTTTTTATGGCCACTTTCTAAAAGTAGCAGGTCTTCCAGATGGTCGAAGGTTCGTTCAAAAAAAGAGACTGCTGAAGGGACCGTGGACAAAGAATTCTTCAAAGAAGTTCTTAAGGAGGTTGTTCAATAGGAAAAGTTATTTACATATGAATTATGGTTTCTCTGGTTAATTTATCCACTGCTACCTTGTATGCGATTAAAAATGTTGCATCTAAGGGTGGATGTTTCACCCTTTTTTCTCTGATATCTTGAAAACTAAATGTCCTCGATGCATAAAACATGCAGTGTTTGTTAACATTGAAGAGTACTTAAACGCTTAGATATTGAGTTGAATTATCTAAGAAATGATTTATACAAATAATTGGAATAATCATACAGTGTAATAGAGAACGTTTATATACATTTTTTATCGAACAATTGTTGAATCTCTGATGACGTGTATATACGTACGGTGTATTCTTATTTAATTTTTTTTTTATACCGTTTTACTGGGAGAACAATGGTGCACAACAGTGAAGTGAAGTCTCTTCAGGCGTTTACGTGCACAGAGATTAAAGAGAAATCGTTGATACGGTTGCAGTAAAACCGTGAAGGGAGTAAGAATCGATGCTGTGATTCTGAAAACGGCGTGAACCAGATCTGCGCCAGTAATTATTGAAACGATGCAAGTTGTTAAAAAATAAAGAAAAAAATAAATCTTTACGCTGTGTGATGGTAAAATTATAGAATTCCATAAGAGAATGACAATATTTTACATAAACTTACTTCTTTTTCTATGATCATTGAAAAATGTTTGTTAATTCATGAAAACTAAAATGTTTAAATATCTTCGAACGAAAACTGTATGACTTAAAAAGCATTTCCATAATCATTGACTCCTGCGTTGTTTCATAAATTGCACAAACAAAAATTCGATCGTTAAAAATAACTTTCCTACTATTTTCTGATAATCAAAAGGAATTACGTTATGGTTTTTTAAATATTAATATAAGAAATCTCTTCAGTTATTGCTTCGAATAAAATATATTATAAGTAAGTATATTTCGTTACTGCTGTTAACAGTCCAATATTAGCAATGCACCGCAAAATGGAAACATCGTTTTCCAAATAATAAATTCTGATTCCATTACTCGTTGGAACATTTTCTGCTGACGTTACACAATGCTGAGTGTAAAACTGAAGCATCCTATTCGAAAATACGTGCATTTCACAGTCGTGGTGCAAACCACACCAGCTGCCACCGCGGCGATGATGGAAAAGAGTGAAAAGTTTCGTGAAATGCGCCGTATCAATCGTGTAAAGTGGGAAAATATTGTGACGGTGTTTGTCAAACCGTGTTTTAGCCCGTCATACAGTGTTATATCTGTTTCGTGTAACGCCGATTGCGATATTTATCGACATGTTGTTCCTCTATTAGGGTCGTATCGCATCGAGTTTTTTCCAATCACGTTCCTTTGCATATCTTTTTTTTGGTAATATTAATTCTTCCATTTGAAAATTATTGGAAAAAATATCGTACCAATAATTTGCAAACCTTTTATCGCTCCATAATGATATAAAGTAATAATAGTGAATTACAAAACGATTTTATTTACTAAAAAAAAGTATATTTATTATTTGCGCCAATATTGCAACCTCGAAACGCTATTGCGACAATATTTTTGGATGAACGCAAAAAGGATTTGATGCTTCGTGAAATATTTTGGAGGATCTGCTGTACGTCGAATAATGGTTGTACAAAAATTGCAGCGCGTACGTGTTCGGTGAAAAATCCGGGAATGATTTCTGGGTCATCGGATATACAAATCCATTAAGTTCCTTTTCGCAATATTGATTCAAGGAAGAACCAAATCTCTCGTAAATATCCCTGGCTGTACTAAAAATCGTTCCATTCGAACGCGACGATACACATTAAACGCTGACCGTTCGTAAACGAATTATTACAAAAGGTTCGGAGTTTCACAGTCCTGCTATACTTGTTCATTTTGTCGTTGATATTTTTTCACAAACGTCACGGTAAAATGGATCGCACGAAAAGTTGTCCGGGTAGATGAATAAATGAATTTTAAAAACGCGTAAACCATTTGTGGCAGGAACTAGCGATGGAATTGCGCATTTCTCGCAATCACTTCGTTGCGAAACGCGGGAAAGTCAGTTCCGTCGTCAGTCATCTTTCGTATCGAATCCTCGTAACTTATTTTCCCTCGTTTCTATTTTCGCGATTGCCTTGCAATGCGACTGGAATTCGAGGGAACCTATTTTTTTTTATTCTCGACGGCTTCAACTGCGCTTTCGTATCTTACCGTTGTCCTTCTTCTTTTTTTTCCGTTTTTATTAAACTTGATATAGGAACGTTCCAGTGCATTCGTGATAGAGTTTTATTTTAACGAGATTGTTTGGCACTCGTTGATTCGTCTCGCATCGAATATCACTTTAACGAGATAGGCTATATTCGATTTTCCGTGATTCTATTTTTGCCGTCGAACAGTTGGAAGGGTTGCCGAGGAAAATGTTTTAAACAGAACAAAATGAAGCTTCCATCGATTCGGCGATAGTATTGAGTTGAGGTTGCATTATTATCTACTTTTGTTTTTCGTTTTCACAATGTATACGACTAAACTTTAAGCGCGAGTTGGCGAGATTTTAATGTATAAATCAGCGAGCCATTTTTCAAGAGGGTAACATTTCACGTACGGACTACCCGTTAGAGGATATTACACCCATTTTAATTAAATCGTGACAAAGGAAAAGCGATTTCGAACGATTCTTCTACCGAATGAAATCTCCCCCCCTCCCCGTTCGCGTGCACGTTATCTTTTAACCGGTTGCTTTTATCGTTATTTACCGAGTAACGAATTTGACTCTCAAATTGCATCGGAAAATCTCATTTTTCGCTGCCATTCTTCGTTTGCAATATTCTCTTTGACGTGTAAATCTAATAGACAATGCTTGAAAATGTCTCGTCGATTTCATTGAAATAGAAGGCTATGTGTGTGTATGTGTGTATAACAGCGAAATGGTTGGAAAACTCGATGAAAATACACTCTTACGTATATTACAAACGCGTATTTCCGGGAAATGAAATCTCTCTTTGCAGAATTAAATTTATTCTGCTGTTTGATATAATTCAGATCTGGAAAATTCAGGTACTGGCGCAGAGATGTGGATATGTTTTATTTCTGGGCATTAATTTTAGTCTACTGACGCAGTTAATTAATTAAAGCGAAGTAAAATATTGTTACTACCTTTTTGTATTACATTTGGAAGGATTTAAATTGGAATTTGGAATAAATATCTTCTAAAAGAAATATTTTAATACTGGGCAAAGGTAGCATCTTTTTAAAAAGAAAATATCGTTTGCAAACAGTAATTTCTTTTTTACGAGCATACTTTAGTCACGACATCATTAGACTTTTTGCACTGTATTAATACACAAATACGTTTCATTTAAAAGAATTTCAGCAAGAATATAAACATTATGGGATGCATATTTTTACGAGAATATGTTCACATTGCAAAGTGCGACGTATACTATTGAGGACTTCTTAGAAGGAACATATTAAACATTACGCTGTTCTGCCGCGCACCCGCGACGTACCGTGTGGACAGGACCGAGCAGGTAAAACGAAGGTCGTAAATCTTCGCTCCGACTAGGGTCGCGTCGCGTGATGTTTAGGCTTGTTCCTATTCTTATTTCGAATAGGATTATTGTTGATGTAAGTGGATAATCAGTGAGATTAACGAATTCTTCAAATAACAATGCGTGATATATTTGGTTAACAAGTAAGTGTTGGTTCGACGTTGAGTGTAATGACGAAGTATCGGGTGGAATCGCGATGTTCACACCTCACGTGAGGACGGATACTCCGGAGTCTTTTAGGAGCCGTACTCCTTTACAGTTGTATGCGAAGAATGACTGATATGCCGAACTGGACGCTGCAGGGTTACCCGGGTGGTGAGCCACTGCGAATTCAATCCACCGGCTGGATATCAGAGCTGATGATTTGCTTCAAGGCTGAAGCTAGATTTAAGGTTGATGTTAGACTTGTCGTGTAAGAGGGTGTAAGGCTCCTATGATTGACGTGTTCATGTTATCTTTTAATACTGACTGCTGATCTTAGACTGACTTCCTCCTCGAGTGCTTCTCAGCACGTCGACTCGGAACCTTTTTTGGGCACGCTGATTGGACATTAGCAAAAATGTCTAGTTTCCAATCAGCGTGTTTTGGAGGTGTGACCGCACCCTTCCTTTGCGTCCGAGGCGCGTTGCATGAAGGAGAGGGTACGTCTTTGAACGCTGCAGCGGAATTTCCATCGGGGACCTAGAGCTTGACCTGGCCGTGTTATCTGCGGGCCAGCTGCGAGGCCCATTTGGAAACTCACGTTTACGACGCATGCAATGAACTGCTGAGGTCGTGCATGCCTAAATTCTGCTACCTTGGCGGATTAGAGTGTAAAACGACTTCCTCAAAAACAGTTATATTACTTGCGCGTCATAAACGCCCTAGCCATCTGCACGTTGAAAGTCATTCCTTGTGCAGATGCCTAGACGCCTTTTTATGAAGGTACCGATATTAGAAATATGTTGGTTCCGCGGGTGCGCCGCGGAACAACGCATTACATTATACTAACACAACACGCAAAAATATTGCAGGGCCTCTAAACAAAATTCACTTCGTTTAGAAATCAAACTTTTGACAGTGTTCTGGTGTACATATTAATAAATAATCCTAAATGCTCAATCGATCAGATCTTCCTATCATATATTAATTAATTCAATTAAAATCGAATCGCTACCGTGAAATAAATAACTGTCCCAGACATTCACCCCCTTCGATTATTTCTGACAGCCATAAATCATTTCTAAATCTAACTGCGCAATCCTCATCCACCTGCCAATTAATGAGTACAAAATTCTCGTAATAACTAGCAACATAAAATAGTTTTAAAAAACCGCTCGACTCAACCACTTCCAAAAGCGTAATTCCCAAAGACACCACTCAAAGGAAAAAAAAGAATGCCCATTCACAACAATCTCCCGCACACCTTCCATGTTTGCGTCCTCCCCTCAGCAAAACCTTTCACCCTTTCGCCCTGTATCTACCTTACACCCCGTCCAATAACACCCTCATTTTGTGCCTGTGAACCTCGCCAGAAGCAGCGTCTTCGAGCACTTCGTATGTTTCACGTGGCGACAATAAAGTTCGGGTTCTGCGTCGGTGTCACCGTTCTATTTGTACCGTACCTCGACATCCCCCCTGTTCGGCGATAAATAATTCCCGAAGCGTATTCCGCGAGCGCGACACTTTCATTTACCCCTCTTGTTTCCCTATCCACCCTTTTTCTTTCTTCCCCTTTTGCGCCCCCTGTTTTCATCCCTTGATCCGCGACCATAAATTCGCCAATGGGAAACAAAGAAAACCATGTTAGCCTTTCTCCGATCGTCGGGGAATTCGGAGCTCTCCCTCCTCAAAATTCCCTCTCGCCGATGCTTCTCCCCCGTGTTTTCATCCCCGTTCGATCCCAAGTCGCCAGTTTCCAGGTCTCGCTGATCTCTCGGTCTCTGCACGTGGCCCTGTTGCTATGACGATACCCTGTTGTTGGCCTTTGTTCGGCCCGGGGTAACGGTGCACGCGATTTTATCGTCCATTCTTCTCTGCCTGTTCCTCTTCGAGGGCATTCCTCTACATCCGCATTCTCTTCCCTTTGATTTCCGTTCGCGTGGTCGACTGACGTTTTACGTATCTCTGCGTTTCGCGTGGCCGGAATTAACGTTCCAAATTGGACTCCCTTGCTCGAGAATGTTACGATTTTATTTAGAGAACGATTTTCTTGTTCAAGGGGAGCTTTATTTGAGGAAGATTTTTATTGCAGATAAATGGAAATTCGTGGTTGTTATTGAATAGAAATTGGTATTAAATATTATTGGTAATAAGGATTAATAATTATTAATTTGCACTGTTAGTTCTATTTCCATGAATATTAGGTGAGGTGAATTGGAATTGGTTATCTATTAGCGTTGGATGTAGTTCGTTTAAATTGACGAGCTGCTATAAAAAGGATACGGGTTGCCAAATAACTTCACGATTTCGAAGACGTTTTACGAACTACGTTCCCTGCATTTAAGAGCCACCTGTGGATCACTGGTTTTGTGCACATGGACTGTTGCTTCGAAGCGCGATCAGGGTATCGTGATGTGAGGTGACACATAAATAAAGTGGCCGGTGTGAAGAAATGGAAGGAACAACACAGTTTATAAAATGTTCAATTGCAGATTGGTGTAGAAAAAAATTCTAAGAATAAGTCATACTTCTGTAATTATATTACTTTAACATTTAAGAAAGCTGTTAGAAACAATATTTTTATTTCTCCAGCAATGACACCTTTCTATGATAAATTGTTTGAAATTCCACAATGACTCTTACTTGTTATTATTTCTTCTTCTCAATTCAAAACGAAACGCAACGCTGTAGTTGAAGTTCCTGCGCCCAGGAAGCCATCCCTTTTCTACTAAAAATAAAAACGAAGAATTCAGAAGTTCCTTTAACCTTCATTATCAAGTTTCTGCGCGGGAAGGAGATTTAATTTTATCTGTCTGATCGCCGGCAAGAGACCGGTGAGTAGAATTTCCTTCTGGAAACACCGGAAGCTGCATCCCACTGTCGTTTTCACCGTCGTCTAGATGAGTTTTCTCGAACGATGTTGGACGAGAGTTTTCACAGATTACTTTCGAGGTTGTACTTTATTGGCGCGGATCCAGTCGACAGGAGTGCAAACGAGTCTTGTATTTTAAATACGGGGCACCGTATCTGCGTAACACTTTCCCCGAAAAATCTTTCACTTCTGTAAAAATGCAATCATTGCATTGGGAAAGAAATTTTCCGATCCATAAAAAAATTGGGGACAGTTTGTCAAGCTGACAATCATGTTTAAGTCGTAGAAAGTTGTTTAGAAACAGGGTGACATTAATCATTTTTAGGTATTGAGGAAGGATAAGTTCGTGATTGAGAATTGGCACATATTACTTTGTTCTTATATTTTTAAGTAACAGTTGTGGATAATATTTAACTGTTTGCATAAATATATATACGAAGAACTGTGCATTTTCGTCGTTGGATATTAGATATGATGTCAGTGGATTGTATAATATCTTTAAGTTTCAATAATTTTTGTGATAATTCACGTTTCAAGTAGTAGATGACAGTGCATAGACAGACGCGGGCAGGCAATAAAAACTCTTTCAGTATTTCGGCATTCTCTCATTCCTCGCATTAAATAATTTTAATATACGGCCAACCATACGAAAGTTTATTAATTTAATGAACAAAAAAATGAATTAACATTAAAGTCGATTCAAATTTTTCAAATTTTCTTATTCCCACCACGTAGTATCACTTAATACCGTAAACTGTTTACAGTTGCGAGAAGATAGGATTGAAATTGTTCAATGACACAAAATATCATTGAAAATTTTCATCCTAGGTCCTAGACTATTTCATAAAAAAAGAAAAAATCGTTTAACGCTTAAAATATAATCACAAATTTCTTTGCCGCAATTCTGCACAATTGTAGAAATAAAAATGAATCACGTTATCGCTCTATCAACTCGTGTGTCATCGTTCATAACTGTAGTGGATAAATTTTTGACAAATTTCGCGTAGAAATTTGGTCACGCGTCAAACGCCCTCAGCATTTGTTTTTCATTTGTCACTTAAAACAGATACACGCGTTTAAAAATTCCTGGTACATTTTCAGAGTCAATCGGTCAGTTCTAAATGACGCGTTTATGTACTGGTCAACGGGCAACGAGCATCATCACGAGAATTAATGTCATGTCGCGAAACGTCGAATATATATTCTATTGGTGACACGTGGACATTTCACGAGGCGTTAATGCGAACCGCAATATGATGTCACATCGTTGCTACATTATTACAATTCGTGTTGAGCAGAAACTGTTTACAGCTTCGGTTGTGTTGCATACAAAAGTTGGCACAAAGTATGGAGGATCTGTGATCTGGAAATTTGTATTCATTATATTCTATTAATTTTGATTCATTACAACTATCGAACTGTGGCACACGAAATAGAATATTTGGCTGTCAATGAAAGAGATTTCATTAATTTCTCAATTATACCTCGGCAACTCAATTACTCTAATGCAACTTCATCAAACATCACACATAATTAATACGCATAGGGCAGATGGCCTTCCAACATGAATAATAATTATGTTGAGTACGGATATGCTCAGACGAAACTGCCGAGCCGTATCCGATCTCTTATTGCCGAGTTAATGTGTGGTTGGTTAAATCAAATTACACTGATGGAAAACTGGTTATTAGTGGACTGTATTTAAAGTATTGAGTAACGGATGGTACAGTGACAATATATGGATGATGTTTTTCTATCAAGCGCTCGTTTCGATCTGATCTTCGATCGCATAATCGTCTTGCAAGAAAACTCGAAGACACCAGTAATTGGTCGACTTAAAAAGAGTGGGTGAAAATAGTCAAGCCCACTGACTATCGGAAAATCCATGGTGGGAAAAGGATCCCGTCGAAATAACCCTGCGATATCGGAACTGCGTTTCTGAACGCTCGCGTATCGCACCTCTTGACTAATCTAAACAAGACACCCTAAACTCGAACTGCGACGCCGGCCGAGCACTCAGCGTCGTTACAAATGCATAGATTTAACAAATACAAAAATAAGGCTATCGAAGACGCGCAAGAAAAAAGAATCTATTCATGGCTCAACAAATTACATATAAGTAATCATATATTAAATCGTTTAAGGAATAACATAATATTAATTTCGTGCGTGATATTACAATAATGATAATATTATTATCATACAAACTATTTTTGCGAGACTTACAGGTACGTCTGATTAACCGCAAGCCAGAACTACTTAAAATCCCTGCGACCGCAGGAAAATAAATCGCCTTAGGCAGAGGAAAGCCTAATCTCTCCAAAATTGTTATCTACATGGCACCGTATTAATTCAATGATTAGCGTGGCGAGGGAACAGTTTAATGTCACGTAGATGGGGTGGCAAGAAGGGGTGATTTATGTATCCATGGCGATTCAACGTTAGACTTCAATCCATGGTCGCGGAAAGTTTAAAATGAATACGAATTTCGCAATATGGTTCCGCGTTTTCTTCGGCTGCAACCTCTCCGGCAAACTTTCCGGATTCTATGAAAATATGGCGAATTCACCGCGTGAATTTCGTAAATATTTTATCTGACTGAAAGTTCCCCGGCACTTTCGCGTTAGGCTCTTCAGAATCCCCTTTCCAGCTTTTAACCGGATCCTGTTTTGCATGCTAATGCCTCTTTTACTGTGAGTAAAGACTGTGAAATGCTTTCTAGGAAACGAAGGAAGTTTGGGGTACTTACAGTGTAAAACGGAGATAAGAAGGAGGGAGAGAAACACAAATAGGGGGAAGTAAAATTGAGGGCAGTAAGGAAGCAGTGAAAAATTTGTTTAATGATAGAACAGCTACTTGGTGGAATGTATCATATTTTGAGACTGCTGGAACGTATGTAAATACACAATCTTTATTAACATTAGATACTGGATTTTTTGGAAATCCTGGAAATTGACGCGAGATATTATTCAATATTTAATACACCCCTTAAATATTATATTAGAATAGCCTTTATCTAGCAATAGAATGAAATAAATGATATTGAGATGCTATTAAATATTAATAAATCAGTTACGTTATTATAAAATATCAATGGAAATTCCTTGACAAGAATAACCATGTAAAGTACGTACGAGCTATTATTTTGTATTTGAAATTTGCATTTAATGAATGGCGTATGGAATAATAATTCAACAACAATGCACCATGTCTGAATTTCATGATTTTATAATAGATATTACAATGGATTCAGACAATTCGTCCGAAGAATTATTCTAAAATTATTACGCACAGGCGCGTGGACAGGCTGTAATTATTATTTGTCCTAGCAACATGCTTTTAACAAGATGAATTTAATCACCATAATTTGAATACGCTGCGCAGTTCGCATGATCGAAATAAATCCCATGACGTAGAACAATGATTAAAATTGATACATAATCTCTTTTCTCCGATTCATTCGTCGTTCGACGTCATATCCTAAAATAAAGATATAGTAATTGTAATGCATAAGCGACGTGGAAGAAGCTTGAAATTAAAGGGGTAGAATAACTTGTAGACAAGATGCACCTTGCTATGTACACCACAAATCACGGCCTCTCCAGCCATGGTTAAAAATAGTTCTTGAGACAAGACAAGAGTTGTTTCTTTGCTCCACAATGAGTTAAAGTAGGTTCAAACTGTATCGACGAGATTAAAATATTCTAAACAGACTGTGCAATTTAAAGAAAAATGAAAAACGCAATTTATTGTCACCAAATCATTTGCACAATTTATTGCACACTGATCCATCGAAGTCTAAGAAACAGAGCCAATTAATCCTGTACCGATCAGTAATATATTACAGAAAATTTCGAATTTACAAAGTCAAAATGAAACCACGAAAATAGTAATAAAATCTCGGTATAAAATTCACTCTAAACCAAAATTCTGAAGCTATAATCTAAGACGAGTCCAAATTCATAACCATACCGCTCTAAGAATACAAAAACAATAATCTAACCCCGTTTAATTCGTCCAATGAAGAGTTTGCTAATACACGTTTAATTCCTAAATATATTCCGCCAATTATTCCAAAGTTTCAAGCATCGAACGTGTTCTTCCCGCAAGGAAAATCCTGCTTTCCCAGGGTCAATTATCGAATCACCCCCAGGCCAGCTACTTTTGCCCCTTCTCTAATCCTGTTTTCCCGTTTCCCTTCTTCGTTTACCGACCTCTCGTATTAGCATACGAATGGATACAAAATTGCTCGACTCACGGACCTCCCCTTTGGTGAACGTGTGGTGACTCCTCCTAAACGCGATAATTTCATATTCCCTATCACGTCGTGCTCCGTGAACGCGATTAACGTGGAAACGTGATTCGCGTTTAATCAATCTCGTCGAAGAATACGCCCGTGGGAAATTCACGGGGAATTCACGAAAATACATTGATATCGTCGCGTATACCTACGTTTCTATCGTCGACGTTTGATTAATGTGGAATCGCAGGCCGGAATCATTAACTTAAACCCAGTCGCAGCCTCGAGCAATTCTAATCACGTCATTATATTAATCTATGTTAATTCTGGGACGCGAGGCAACATGTTAAATGTATGAATAACGAGACATGTCATTAGTTATGTTATTGTTATTATAGTGATATTGATTTGACTGATTCGTGAATTTCATTGGTCGGTTGCTTTGCCTAGAGATCTAGCTGGAAATCTTGTTTCATTATGGAAATCAGAAATGTATGAATCTGATCTTCTTTCAGCCTCTGTAATTCTATGAAAAGAAGGAAGGGTTTAAAAGTGTTTCATGACTCCCCCTTTCGAAAACGATCTATCTTCGAGTAATTTATTTAACAACGGGTTGAAACGTGTTTCGTGAAGTACAGGGAGGCAGTGCGTTAAAAAATAATCACTTTCTGTTCTGCTAAGCTGGTTGCAGTATTTCATTCAGCAAATATTTGCAGCTCCCCTCCGATGCGAATAATTCCGGAGAGGCTTGCAAAGTTTCGGTATTTAAGTATGCTTCCTCGTGGATCGTTAGACTTCATTAAAGGCCAGCTTGGCCAGATTAACCAGGTTAATTACTTGGCGGGCAAGTTTTTAGACCATCGAGCGACGACTAAAGAAGATATCTGAGGAACAGTAATGCAACGAGAGGATGAATATTGTTCAACGCGATTCTTTCCTCGTTGCAGAATTTTTGTTCAACAATATTTTATTATACGACGATAGAATTTTCTCTGTTTTTACTCGACGAACCAACTCATCTCTATGAATTGTAGGCTTCGAAGATTCTGTGACACGAAGAGAAGAAGAAAAAACATTTTTGTGTGTGTCTGTCTTTTGCAGGTCGGCCAGGCCCCTGCCATGCGATGTCGTTGCAGAACCCCAGACTTCGACATTACAGGTCGAATAGACAGACTAGATACATTTGAACTTTTGAGAATTGAAAATTGAGTTTCTGGCAACTTTGTTACTTGTTGAGTGATAAGAGGACAGACACACGACTGCACCCTCTATCTTTCTCTCTCTCTCTCTGTCTCTGTACTATTCTCTTTTTCATCTTCGACGTATTTAGCCTGCGAGTAATTGTGTACAGAATGTGACGGTGTGCAAGGGGTAACCTTTTGTCCAGAAAGCTAAATTTTTGTTAAAGAACATCGAATTTCGTTTTAGGGAAAGATATATTATTTTTATTCAATAATATAGATAATATTATTTACTTTGCTAGATGGAAATACAAACAAATTAAAAGATAAATCAAGTTTTTCGTATAATTTATAGATTTTAATAACTTCGTGGAATTCGCTCTTCAAATCGAATCAAATTCAAGTTCAATAAGCGTCTGCCTTTATAATTTCAAAAAGGGCACCGCACGCTTTCTATTTCAGCTACGACGGAAAAGCACCCTTTGTTCACGCCGAACTAGTTGCACATCCTGTATACGGACTAGATACACCAGTACACATGTAAATAAAAAGAAGCTTGCTTATATGTCGCTTTCGCTGCATCCACGCTTTTGGAATGATGCTGGTAGCAATTTGCCAGCTTTATAGACACATCTGTGTCTTTGTATTCGCAGAACGTCGCTCCGTTTAGCGATCGTTTGTGGCGCAGCGTGATGGAAGAGTATTTTTGAAAAGCGAGCATCACCGTGCGTTGGTCGGCCAATTAATTTTCCCTGAACACGCTGCTACTTTTGCTTTTGCTTTGTACTTGCCGACCTAGTGTGAAATTCCACTTGGAAATGATGGCGAAAGTACTGCTTGTCGATGAGTAAGTGTGCTGGTTGCGCAGGAAGTTTATGGAAATAAAATATAAAACAAAGCTGGTCATTGCAGTTTTAATATGCGATCATTTTTTGACAATTAACTTACTAGAAATATCCATAGAATTTCAAGCACTTCTGTCATTAAATTAATATAAGTTGCTTTCCTTTATTGAGAATTAAATTCGTGATACTATTATTGCTTGTCGTACGCAATTAAAAACTATTTACGTTGCGTAAAATTAGTTTGGCCGAGAAACATGAGAAACATGATAAAATAAACGTTTATATTTCTACGTTGCAAGTGAACAAAAGAATAATTTTAACATGCAACTTTGTTTCACAAATGTGACTGGAACAGTTTTCAGAATAAATTCTGCCAACCACCTGCACAATCTGCCAGTAGCATCGTGAACGCAGTAGTTTGCTTTAAAACTAAACTGGATTATACTTCATCTTCATTCGCTTCTCTTTATCTTAGCGGAAGAATGAGACACGTGGCTTGTCGAGCATGAAAATAACTGTAGCAAAACCGCTTAGCTGGTTTCTAAAACTTCAACTGAATTTTAATGTATAAACGTTCTGTTTGCATGGAATAGATTCACGTAAATCTATCGTCGAAACTTTGCATTCGTTTATCTTGACTTACTTTGCCCCGTGTGCGTTAAAAATGGCGGATTAATTTAATTCTCTGAATTCCAGGACCATGACAGCGATCTGCTTCGTGTGTAACCTGCCGATTCTGAGTCATCAAGTCGGTCTTATATGGCAGGGAGGAAATGGATGGGACGATCTTGTCCGAGAACAGGTGGAAGAGTCCACCTTGAAGCAACGTCTTGGTATGTATTACATATACGAGGGTCATTTGATAAGTTTGGTAAAAAAGCAAGTAAATCACATTTTTTTAAAAAAAAAGTACTTTATTTCTCAACATAGTCTCCATCAAGGGCTATACACTTAGTCCAGCGAATTTCCAATTTTGTAATACCATCGGAAAAGTAGGCGGTCTCAAAGTCTGCAAAATACTCATTGACGGCGACAATGACTTCCTCATTCGACGAGAATTTCTTTCCACCGAGCCAAGTTTTTAAATTTGGAAATAAGAAGAAGTCGGACGGGGCTAAATCCGGAGAATAGGGTGGATGGGGAATCACTTCAAAGTCCAGTTCGTGTAGTTTTGCCATTTCAACGGTCGACTTGTGGGACTGGCTTGGGCGGTTGGCTTGGTGGAAGAGCACTTTTTTGCGCGCTAGTCTTGGTCGTTCTTTTTTCAGCTATTTTGGTCTTAGCAATCTCACGCACCTTCATTCGACGATTTTCCATAATCATACCATGGATTTTTTCCACGATATCCGATGTGGTGATCTCAACTGGTCGTCCGGAGCGCGCTTTGTCTTCTGTGCAGGTTCGGCCATGTTTAAATTCGTTTATCCAAAAATAAGTGGTTTTCAATGAAGGAGCAGAGTCCCCATGAACCTCGTCTAACTCAGCTTTCGTCTGCGCTGCTGTCCACTTCTTTAAATAAAAGTGTTTTATCACTGCACGGAATTCCTTTTTATCCAGTTTTGTGGAAACTGCTAAACCAGCCCCTTCAAACGGCTACCGAACTTAAACTACACATCACTTATGGCTGAAAATTGGTATGAAGAAGTTCGAAGCGTAGATCTTTTGAGATGTGACGTCACCGAATGCATTGTCGCGCCATATCATAAAAATTTACCATACTTATCAAACGACCCTCGTACATATACATATATTCTACTTGATTCTTGAGATCAATAGTATTTTAAGTTACATGGTTTATTTGAAAACGTCATTGTAAATATTGACAATCGAATCGAATTGTGAACCTATTCGTTTTGTATTTTTTTGATTGCTGTGCTAATAATCTAAAAAGCAAAGAAATAGTTTTAGTTTAGTATTGGAAATAGAACAATTTCATTTTCAAGGAGGTGAGAAACTGATGCTTTGTAAAGGAAACTAAACCACATTAATATCAATGAGTCTATTTATATTTCAAGAAAATTCGATCAAAACTAATTTTTGAATACAGAATTAAACAAGCAATGAGAAATAATTTCATTTCATTTGTCTAATTTTATAAGAAGGAAAGATATGTAAATTAAATTTCAAATGCAATAGAATTACTATCACTCATAAAATCCAGGTAAATAATTACCATGAAACCTGCCCTCAGAGAAAACCTTTATATTATTGTATCCATTAACCCCTTCGCACCGGCGGACGAGATATCTCGCCGCGTGATTTCGTTCATGATATGCTATGGACGAGATATCTCGCAACGCAATGTCTTTCATGCGATGCTATGTACGAAATATCTCGCGACACAAAATCGTTCATGCGACGCTGTGTACGGAATATCTCGCGAAGCAACACCGTTCGCGTGCTGCTTTGGACGAGATACCTCGCGCTCGCCTACCCGTTTTTCAATGTTTACAAATTCATTTTGATCCAAATCGTTGGACGAGATATCTCGCGTTGTAATAGAAAGGCTTCCGAGATATTCCGTACACAGCGTCGCATGAACGATTTTGTGTCGCGAGATATTTCGTACATAGCATCGCATATCATGAACCAAATCACGCGGCGAGATATCTCGTCCGCCGGTGCGAAGGGGTTAAAGGAGTTCTTGTTTTTTGAAAACAAGATAAGGGAAACTCTTAGAAAGAACGATTCCAAGAGTTGAAAGAGGAAAAAGTGCTCCAGTACCACTTTTACATAGAACGGCTTATATTTGTAATTGTTAATACAATCAATGACGTCAGAGGTAGCTAAATGTTCATCTACATAGATTCCTCAATGAATTTGCAAATTGAATACACCCCCAGAATTAATTCCATTTCGTGAAATGCAGTGCAACAAATATAAACGATACACTATATCCACGGCAGTAGTGACAGTCCGCGCTTAGTCAGACGCGAAACAAAATTACCTTAAGTGGATTAGGAAGTGGTCTCCCAACGAATTATTTACATAGCCTGGCAAAACCTGCCCTAAGGGAAATGCTCGTAAATAACATCTACCTTCAATTCTGATCAAATTTTTGAACTTCCCATTGCGTGACCTACTATTACTAAAACTGTCGAACGATTAAAATTTGAATAGTACATTTTGAACAAAGAAAAGTACTCGACCGGTTCTATGTACACAAGTACCTCTCATCTTCTTTATACAGGAACGGGAAGACGCGACTCGGCGACACAGATCACGTCCACATCGCCGCCGAACGAGCCACAGGAACCATCCGCGTCGAATCAACGTCGTCGACGATCCAGCTTGGCCCAATTCACAGACATCCTACGGGAATGGGGCGGTGGTGGTGCGTCCGGGAAAAGCGAGCGTGGAAACAAACTGTGCCGCCGTGAAACGCTGGCGGACATCGCGAAATCTTTACCATGGTCCAGGCAGACAACCACGGACGCTAGTCATTTGGAGAGATTACGGAAGAGGCGTGAAAGCTCCGTGGATAGCGGAATTAAAAGCCAAGCGTCCACGAAATCGAGAAGGGACTCGACCATTAGCGATTTCAAAAATGACTTTGCCAGGCTGTGGGGAAAGAAAGATGCAGCGCCCCAGACTCAACCCCCTCCAATGGTTATTTCACCCACTTATAGAGGTACGTAGATTGGAACGGTACTTTCTGTTTTAATGGCGATTGCAAATTTTGATTATCATTATGACTGCGGATAATTTTATGGTGTGTGACATGATAACATGATAATCTTACTGGCGTTGGAAATGTGTTAGGAACAGAAGATAGTATGGGATAGTGTTCATTCATATGGAAGAACGTACTATAAACGTTGATATAATATATTTAATTATACATGGTTGATATAAATAGTATGTTGTTGAATGTTAGAGGATGCATGGATCTACCTATATGTATATAAGGTGTTTCAGTAGATATGCTTTGATGATACATTAACAGAATAATTTAGAATAATTTATTATTACTATAGGATATGAATGCGGTGTGATAGTTGCCTGGTGAGAATATTTTTTCTTCATAAGTGTGTACTTTTAAATAGTTTAAAAGCCCTCGCATAGTATTATACGGATTGGTTGGTAAAATCATTGAATTTTCCCGTACACCTTACCCCAAATTATTGATTATCACCGAATGAACCTATTATTCGATTTTCTCGCTCTGTTTCTCTGGCGGTGTTCGATAATACTGTTTCATGAAATCACTTATAATTACATGCTCTGCAAATCAATTATTATCAAAATTCCCATCCAGCGTCCAGGCAATATATTGCTCAAGTAACTTTCAGTAATTGAACAAGGATTTGCAAACAAATTACAACGCCGTACGATATCTTATTTTTAACGCCGTAACGTCATTTCAAATGCTTAAGGAATTTTTGCTGATTTATCAATAAAATATTTTCCAGGCTCGATGGATTCAAGAGGTTCGAGACGCGGTTCAAGCGAAAGTGGACGAATCAAAAGTCCCGGTGAACGGAAGCATAATTGCCGTCACCATAGACGTAGACAATCACAGCAGTCGATGGACAGTGGCAGTGGCGTGATGCCAGCAAAATATTACAGAAGCGATCAAAGACCAAGTGCTTCCAGCACCGATAGCGTGGCGAGCAACGCTGTCAGGTACATAATGATGGCCGAACAATCGGATGCGAGGCTCCAATTTTGATTGTGCCGCGTGCACGCGGCCTTGTCTTTGATGAAGCAGTTCCTGGTGGACGGAATCCAATCACTTAGTTGTGGATACGGAACGAGCTTCTGTACGGCTAAGCGAATGATTAATTTCGAATGGCGTGCCTGGCTGATGGAAGTGTTGAATTGAAATTACTCGATCTATAATGTAAACACTTAGGCGACAATTGAGAGACATCATACGTGTATCGTTCATTTTTATTAGAAACCATGTTTGAAAAAGAATGTTCCATAGCGTGATACGACGGCGTCTCGTTATTATTAAAAATCGATTTTTAATTCATTTTGTTTTAAATGATTTCTCTGGCCAATTGTATATTTACTTTACTCTGTACTGCTTTAGACATTTTGCTTTAGAAACTGTTTGCAACTGGTAAACGTTCGGTTTGGATTGTCTGTAATTTAATTAAACAATCCGAGGTAAAGATTTTTAATTTCGCCGAACGGTTGCAGTTGATTTATTAATGATTGTAAGGTGACTGAAATTTTTGTTGCTAATAGGGATACTAACCTTCAACCCTTTGTTCGAGCTTTCATTTAATATCCGTTTCGTGTGTCTATTAGACATCGTCTAACTATATTTTAGACAAGATACAAAGCAGCACTACTACACCATAATAATTCCAAAATAATTTTGATTGCAATTTCCTTGTTAAGAAGGAACTTAATAACTCACTTAAGGCAAACCTGGCGAAGAGATAGAACATAATTGCACTTTATGATAACGTTATCAATGAAGCTACCTTCTGTACCATCAAAGGTATTGAAGAACTTCATAGGAAATAATTTACTTAAAAACTTGTTACAAATAACTAAGTTGTCAGTCATTCCATAAAACGTACACCATACAATAATTTCAGAACCATTGAAAGCAATCAAAGTTTGTCCATTTATTTTCCACGAAGAAGCCCAACAAAAATCTACTGTTCTATCAATTACACCGGAAAACAAACTAATTATCTTCTTTGTTATGTAGGGAACATCTGGAAGCTCGAAATTCCATGGACAGAAGCGACCGATCGAGCAGTCTCGAGGCGAAGAGTCAGCCAACAGTTGACAAAATACTGACACCTACGACAACGATAACTACGCCATTGGGGGAGAGTAAATCGTCAGTGGTCACCAGCACCGAGTCGAAAACGTCGACAACAACAACGATCTCGTCGACGACCATAGCGGTGATGACGTCGAACACGTTAACTGTGAACTCGAAAAATATTAGCGAGAACAAGCATCTAACACTGGACGCGTGGACCACCCCTACCATCGTGATGTCATCGGTGACACCACCAAGTGTGTCGCCAACAGCTGGTAGCAACGTTCCGCTTCTTGGAACCTCGCCTTCCGGTAGTTCCAGCCCTGTTGGTTCACCGAACGTTCACGCGACAACGCCGCCGTTGCTTACCACAAGAAGAGATTCGACAACTCAGGTGAGCCATCTGGGTGATTCTATAATTATAAGATTATTGTAATTATATAGGGCGGGCATAAAAACAAGAATGGGTTGAAAATTTGAAGGGAGAACAAATTAAGTAACACTACTTTTTACAGAAGCGTTTATATTTTGGCTCGTTATTGTTATTAATTAAGTCAGAGGCAGCTATATGTTACTTGCATTACAGAAGAGAGTTTTTTAAATTAGATGCGTTCTTAGAATTAATTCCATTTGTGAAGAGTACGGTGTAAGAAATATAAATGGTACGTTATTGCGGGCGAAGTAGTAACAGACAGTGCTTGGTCAGACACGAGATAGATGTAGCTTAAATGGATTGAGAAATGTTCTACCAGCAAATTATTGATTCTGTTGCAGTGCTATCAAAAGGGAAAAGAGGTTTCGCCGAACAAACTGTCGAGACTAATACGACAATCAGCTGCTATAGATGAATCGATGCCACCCGCACGGCGACGTGAAAGTCAGCCAAGTCTGTCACCGGATCCCGACGAAGGAGGTACAATTATTAACACGAATTATTGTCGACGATTTTCATTCGTATATAATGGAACACTGACCGTATATGCCGAAAAAATTGATTGCACATTTTTAAGAAATAACATCGGCAATTAGGTAGATAATTAAGTGTACTTATCTTTGTCCAAATTATTTATATTTCGTTCTAATCAAGGCATACATAATCGGCGCTGATCTAAATTTTAGTTTGAATTCTTCTAATAAATTAATGCTGGTCAGCTTTGTTGTTTTTGAAATGTCAATTAAAAATAGGAACTGTTCCCCTTCTTACGTTTTATATTTATATACAATAATTATGCCCACAGCTATAATATTGTTTATGATGTTGTTGTTGCTTTCAATTTGGATTAGCATATTCAAGAGCAGATAAGGAGGAATATTTGATATTTTTTGAAGGTCGAAAGGCTCGTAGAGATTCTCTCAGTCCGGATTCCGCTTCTTATCCGCGACGTCGCGACTCGAGGAGCCATCTGAGCCCTGATAGAACTGTCGATAAAAGGGATATCAGTCCTATCAGAGGGAGATCTCAGCTGAAACGGCAGTCGATTGCTGGTCGGTCGCCACCGAGGTATCTACATTTTATCGATTTTCCAATTCCAGTGTCCGATGGTAATGCCACTCCATCGACAGATAGTGTTACACAACTGAGATTAGCAAAATAAAAAATTGTAAACGTACTTTGTTATACTATCATCAAGACGAAACAAAAATACATGGCCACGTAAACAATTTTTTAATTGTTTTATTTATTGATTTGAAAGTTTGTACTTTATTAAAAAAAAAATTGTTCAAGGGAAACGAAGTAATTATTGTTGTTTAACGTTGTTTAAGCATATCTAATACTTTACTTCATCTCCCATTAATCATGGTAAGAATGTATAATTCTTAGACATTCCGATTTTCATTTGTTAAGGAAACAATTACTTGTTCGAAATACGTTCCAGGATATTTATTCAACAAACTAATTTCCTTTAACGTAGAACCACGGTACAATTAATTACTTTACATTACTTTTGCTTAAGGACACCAGACAGCTCCTCCTGCTCCTCGAGAGATACAAGTCCCTGTGCACGAGCATCAGAGGGGGCATCACACGGCCCAATATCGAAAGGGCAGTCATCCACGGATGAAATTTTCATTGCTCGTGGCTTTCGACGACAGAGCACAGTAGAGGAAAAAATACGATGTCGAAACTTTCGAAGGCAAAGCTCACAAAGTGAAGAGGCGGTTGGTTTTTTTCTTTTCTTTTTTTACTTATGTATAACATTTCCCTCCCTAGTAAATAATTTTCAACTATAGTAAAGCAAATATTTTTATGTATTTTTGGAATGTTCATTAGGTTCAAAGATATCGAGGGCGAAGAGACAGTTCGGCACAAATCACCGATGGAACATTCGCCACAATGACTGTCGAGACATCGAACACATTTTTCGACAGCAGCACACAGACTGGTGAGTCATTTATATCACGATCACGATCATTTATTACAAATCATTAAAATAATTCCATGCGAAATCAGTGCATTTAGTTCATGTACATAATTTTCATTTCGCATTTCTTGTCGCGATTTAAGTAGTATAGCCCAGTGTTGTCAGCCATAGTCGTCAAATCTCTTTTATTGAATTATTCTTTAATACATTTACAATGCAAAATGGATCTTTATCGTTACACTATGACAGTTATACTTACTGGGAAAATAATTGCCATTTGTTTCATTATTTTTTATTAGTTTTTACCGAAATTTCAAATACGAAATATCAGACCCAAACCATTCCTCTACTCCACTTCCTCTTTCTCAATCAGAAACCAATATTTCAAAGACAAGTCTGCTGACTCGCGTTAAATTGCATTGTATTTTTATTGCAAAGCCAAATGACTCTTTGAAGACAAATGATTCCTTCATTAAACAAAATCAAAGTATAGTCTAATCCTGACATCCAACCCCGTTAATGCCGTTCTATGACTCTCTGTTTAACAATACTCCTTCGACACTCAACTTTCTCTGCAACACCCTACAATTCCGTCACAGATGTTGCAATATCTCGCCCCTGAAATTCACGAAAAAATGTTGGAAACCTCGTCGAACGCTCGACGTCGGTCGAATTCCGCGCCCAAAAATCACTCGACAACGAAACCCGAATCGAACAAAGCCATGCGCGTCCTGGCCACTCGTTCGCCGCGTCTAACCGGCGTCGCGACGCCGTGCAGCGTCTCCGTGAACGCAGGCGTGGTGCCAGTGGCCCTAGTTCCGACGGAGTGACACTGGGTGCATGACAGTCGATTGGCAGCCGAAGAGGAAACCAGCCTCGAAGAGCTGCTGCTTGCCAAGCGTGTGCGTGTTCTTCTCACAGTTGGACACGTTTACCAACGTATCCTGCTATCCTGGACGAAGAAAATCCGCCCGCGACGTAGCAACAACCACGACACAGCCTGTCGAAACCGAGACACCGCAGTAGAATTCAGTGATCGTGGATCGACTTCGTTGTCCTGATCGACGATCGAACAAAAAGTGTGTCCTGTCAGGATCAACATCCTTCTAGATCATTCCAATACTACCAGGGGACAGAATCGTCAACGTCTTTTTCAGGCAGAGAACGCTGTGTTCCTGTTAAAAAAAGAAGTAGAAGAAGAAGTGTCGCGTGTTGACATACCTCGACCTCGTTCCTAGTCTCGAGGATCACCTGTTCCCCTTCGCAGTGTGTTTACCTTCGCGAACAGTCTACTCCAGCTCGAATAGAAAGTCGCTGACAGAAGAATTCTGATCCTGTCGCTAGATCCAGCTGGTTCTATCTGACGGAAGGGCTGCTTCGATTTTCCATTAGGACGAGGGGTGGTGCCCTTCGAGCGATGATCGAAGGATCGTCGCGTGGATCGATCGGTTGATCCAATTTTCGTTTGAATACGATGCCCGGTTGTTGGTGCTGTCGTGTCGAAAATTCGCCACCCGAGGTCTAACTTAAAGGATCACGCCAGCGTCTGGCCAGTAATAGGACGCAACCACTTGTGGCGGTGTGTGGCGGATATCGGTTATCACGAGCAGTTGGAAGACCGCCAAGGAACTTCGTGTACAAGGAAATCGTTCTTCTGGATGTATACACGGGATCTTGATGGACTCTCGATGATCTTGACCTGTCGTTTAATTCATGGCGCGTGTGTTAGTTTGAAGGTTCGCCGCGTTGTGTCTGTGTGATATGTGACGGGGCAGGAAGAACGGTGTGTGCACGAGTGTGATGGGAAAAAGGACTCGTCGCGTCGACGAAGGATTCCGTTTGGTCAGCGACGGGATGAGGTTGCCGTTATTCGTCGGGCTGAGACTTCGTCGAAGGTAGGATGGTTCTATGTGTACCAGGCTGCTTCATTTCATTTTGTCCTCGATTATTTATTTTATCAATTAGTTTGAATAACGCGGACGTGCATAGAAAATAATAGAGAGAGGGGGAGAGAATTTGTATTATGAAATGCATACCGCGAAGACTCCATTCGAACAAGTTACGATGGATGATCTTATTATTATTAGAGCCAGCGTAAGAAATTTTACGTGTTTCGTGTTCGCGTAGAAATAAAGCTTTCGCAAGATATTTAAACCTATCTCGGGTAATCATCGAAGATTAATTGTTTCAATGCGAAATCGTCAATCGTCAATGTTGGCCCTAAATAATTTGATCACCCACCGTAAATTACAGGTCCCCTAAAATTATCATGTTTGGACACTGTAACTTACGCGAGTCATTTCGCCCCAACGCTGTGCATGCTTTTTAAGAAACGTCTTGTAGAATCCGTTGAAAACGTGCGCAGTCGATTTCGTCTAACGTAACACCACCCTTACCGTTGATTACAGCGGTTTTAATTAAATAGAAAGAGCACGAAAGTGGTTGTACATAAAAGTTACGCAGCTTCCACGTTGGGAATGTTTTCAATTTTAAGGGTTGCGTGGCGAGAGGGGTCCAAGCAGAGGCGTGGATTGAATATTTATAACGGGGATAGTGTGTGCTGGGAATAAAAAAAAATGCGTTTCGCGCGGCTGTTAAGAGAGCGGCGAGTATTTTCGTAGCGTGGTTTTACGAGCCCCGTGATTAGCGGAGCGGAGAAATGCTGCTCGTTAGAATGCTTTTATTGTTCAGCCGCGTTCGAGCTTTCATCCCGCGTTGAAACACGATGCGTCTGTGTGCATTATGATCGTGGGAACGGGTTGCCCCGCGACTTTTATGCGCCTTCGTGATCATTGTCGACGGCACACGATTGCTATGAATTTCGGAATATTCCGTTTACGTGGGCGGGAGTTACGCTTTGATTACAACAGATTGCGGCAGGTTTTATGATAGAATTAGGTTAGAGATAATATTATTTCAAGATGAAAAAGTATCATTTATTGCATAGGTGAGTATGTTCTGTGTAGTTGTAAGATGGTATTATTTCAATGGGTAAACGAAACGCTTTTAGTTGTTAATATTATATTATATTTCGTTCATTATGTTAAGTTTCAATTGGGTTTGTCTTTTGGGGGAGGCAATTAGGTTTCATAGTATGCACGTGTTGCTTTCTTTGTAACTTTTTGTCGTTCAGTTAATTGTAATATTATAAATATTTTTTATTTGAACAGACGAGACGCAGCTCATTGATTTTATTCATTTAGGCGTATTTATTTGATGAGAATCAAACTCTATGCCATAATAGTTTTGAGAGGAAAATACTTTGCGACCATTGTTTCATCGAAATAAAGTTGGAATGTGCTCCATGCAACTTTATACTTAGATATTTAGTCAAGAAGAAGTTTCTCCGTAGAAAATCAAATGATATTTTTTATACTGATTGCACCCCTTGTTGTACGTGTCCAATAATCGTACTAAAATGTAGTGCAGTTAATTACTTTACCATAATTGCAAATGCAACTGTTCTCGTTTCAGAAAAGGAAAGGTGTTTCACGCCGTGAGGCAACGAATGAAATTGCTCTTTACACAGTTCCTTTGAATCTATCCTTATATTATAATTATATTTGTGTTTCATTCCAGCTTCTTATTAACCAAAGTAAATTTACGTATTCACTTATTTGATTAAAGTAATTACTAAGTGGCCATAACAATTGTCCTTCATAAGAGCATTATTTTAAAATAATTATTACGAATAATGTATTTGATAATACACATGCCTGCATTACAATTTCCTTAATAAAATGAACAAAAATCATCAAAATACATACAGCCAAATTTAGTCAAGGTAAAAGATATTACAACTAATCCAGAGTTTTTCCAAACAAGACAGTTTTTCATTCCAATTTTCCCCTCATTACTTATAAATTTATTTAACCCTATACTTGATTGCCATTAGCTCAAAATTGTTCATCAAGCAAGCTCTCTTTTATAAAGCATTCTGCGCCACTTAGTTTTACTGAAATTATGAATATAGGACGAAAGAAATGCACTCGTCGTAACTATCCATATTAATCGAGCTCGTTTTAACCGGCCGCGCGATAAAAAGAGAAACTACTACTCATTATTCCCGTCGTCACAGCGAAAAGATGTTTCTCGTGAAATTTGCAACGAAAATGTAATTTTAACACGATCCACTTCACCGCCAGCGAGAGATGGCTCGTTACGGAAAAAGGGAGAAAAATGTTGGAGTAACTCTGGGCCGGAAGTCGTTACAACACTTCTCCCATCGTTTCCCTGTTGCGCCATCCCAGACTTTCCATTCCAGTTTCGAATATCCACCCCCGTGATTATCATCGGATGAAAATTCTCCCCCTAACGTTCTCTCGCGATAGGAAAAGCTTTTCTTGAAAGTTCCTCGACTACTTCGCGGTCTGCCTTCCTTTCAGGTACAGCAGGGTTTTGACAATGAGTCTCTTCATTCGTAAATTTAATTACCACGTTGCACGAGTGTCGCACAATAGAGATTGTAGAGTGGTTCCAGGGTGAATAGCTTTCTTTGTGCCAAGTGGAAATATTTATCTCCTCTACTTGGTTAACTTCAAAGGCGACGTATTCAAGTTTCGAAATCGTTTTGCGGTTTGGTCTTTTCAGTGGCTATTGCCAAGTTAGTTTAACTGTAAATGTACTGTTTTTATTTCTGTGGAAATGTTCGTTTCGAGGCTAATTTTTCGAGGGTAAGCTATTAGGAAAAACAGAAGAAGGGTTTGACTACATTGAATAATTATGTGCTAAGTTTTATTTGTTTTAGCTACATATACTATGAAGAGGGTTTATTGTAGTTTATCTTTATTGTGATGAATCGAAAATAATCCTAAAGGATTTTTTATGGGGGAAAATAAGTATACCGATTTACCGACTTGCTTTATCATTGAATTACTTCTCACCTACATTGCAGGTTAATTAATTAAGTAGAGCAACTGAGCTCTTATACGCGATATCCCCTTTTATATGTATAAATAAAAACTGCGTTATTCTTCGCACCAAGACCAATATCAATTGTCTAGATTCCACATAGTGAAAGGGTTCCTTTAAATTTCAACAAGGTGCAATTCCCCATCAAAACAGCAACAACAAAAAGCAAAAGAGAACAATCTCGCGCGATCGAAATATTCAATAAAACAGAAAATTCACCATTAATTTCTACTTCCTCTCCCAACGCATTCACAATCTTCCCTCCAAATTACGAAATACATCAATCACTATCCATAACCAGAGTAAGAAAATGAATGCCATCGATCCCACGGTTCCCAATCAAATCAGATCAAATCATTCATCACTGCCCAAAGCCAACAGCGACCGCGATTCACACGCCGGGCTCCATCAACTCTGATATAAACTAAATCAGCCTTACCTCTTGACAAACCTTTTCCTTATCAAATAAACACCCTGACACGGCACGTGGCTCAGTCAACGAACCTTCATTATCACAGCTGCTCATCGTTATTCCCCGCGACGTTCTCGTCCCGTGGTGTGTTCAATCGTCGTCCATCTCGTTCCGTTTCTAACCGAACGGAAGGAGCGAAACGACAACGCAAGTTGGACGATGGGAGGGAAAAGCAGAAGAAGGAAAAAAAAGAAGGAATTGCCCTTAATTTGCGAGCCGCAGACTAATGCAATCCTCCGGTTAGTTCGCGGCTCCATTTCGAAATTGCGTCAGGGGTTGCTTCCGCCTTCTGCTATCGCAGCACGGAATAATAAGGTGAAACATACTCCCATCTGTCTGTTTCCTTTCCAGCCGATCCCATCGTTCGTCTTCGTTTGCTGAACCATGGACACCACGTTTCTCTCCCTCTCCCGTAGCTCGCTCTTTCTCGCGCTTGTTGAATACCCCTTGTGCCCCCTGGAAGGGAAACAGAGACAGAGGTTAGAGGGATGGAGAAGGAAGGAAAAAATCGTTGGAACCTTTCGGTCGATAGGTTGGTTCGTATCCTTCTCTTCGGGCCACTTGTAGGCCAGGGAGTACAATGGCAGCGTTAGGTCGAAGACGATGGACTACGAAACACGGAGGAAGAGGAATTGCGCCCGACGAATGGAAATTCAATCGAACGGGCTGATCGCATTATTCCCTAATCCAACCTCCTCCTCTTGGGCCTGGCTTGGCACAACTGGCGAACTGATGGGCTTTTAATCGAGAATTGTTAATTGCCTGTGGGGTGTTCGCACACTCAGGAGACCTCGTGTATTTGGTGGGTGAAGTAGAAGGACGTTCTATTGTAAAGTGGATCGGAGGGCTCTGGAGAAGTTGAAACGTGTTTTTCGGGTTTTACCAGCGAGTCTTTTGCGATGGGATTTAATTGATCAGCGTTTTGGTTCGGAGAATGTGTGAGATTGGTTTCGAATAATAGATCCGAGGCAGATGTTGATTTTTTTTATATCGTTGTTGTTAAATGGTTGAAGTATAGGGGCTGTATAAATATATTTTTCCAATTTTTTGGGCCAGTATTCGTATGTTTAATAAAGGTAGAAAATATCTTTGGTACGTAAACTCTGTGAAAAACCGAAAATAATGAAAGGGTAGTGAAATTTGATTCAATATATTGGTAAAATATTTCGTGGGAATTTATTTTCAGTTTTTTAACTTAACTTTACATATAGTATATGTATATACTATTGACGCATCGCACGTTGAGCTGCTGTACTTACCTCAAATTAAATGACATGTACCATTGGAGAATAAAGCGTAGAGTTGTACTACTTAAGAGTATTAAGCTTTTCTACTCTTTATGGCGGAGATACTCTTAATAGATGAGCAAAGCGCACGACGATATGTTTCGTAAACCAGATTTAAGTAACACAAATAATAGCTACAATATTTATTGAACGTTATTAGAGTTCGAAAGAAATTTTTTGATGGAGAAGACTAATGCATTGAGTTGCACTACTGGCACAGAATAAAGTTGCACGTTAGTACTGCTTATGTAAGTTTACGTGTTCTATATTTATAAGAAATATTTATAGTTTGTTCAATAAAGTTAAAATCGGATATTGTTAAGAAGAAGCTATAGTTAACTTTTACATTCACAAGTTATTTAAGTATTTACATTCTTGGGGAAAGTTGCAGTATATTTAGATAAAAATAGCGGATGAATATGACAATTTCTAACAGCGCTGCGAACAGTACTGCGATATCCTGTAAAATAAAATATGCATGTATTTTTCTCGACGAAAAACATGTAATATTACATCCTTTGTGAAGTCCAATATTTAAAAATGAATCTCATTTTTATTTGTCGCAGCATTTCTATCGGTACGCAATATCGTCAGCATGAAAAGAAGAAATCTTGTAATTCAAAAAGGAGCGTGAAAATCGGTCGGAAGAACTTTCGTAACTTATAAAATAGCAAGATCAAAAGCGTAATACGTTCCATTCGAGAAAACCGTACTTCCTATCTGAAACTTCAATATCTCTCTGCTTAATGGAGACTCTTTAACTTTTAAATAATATATTAAACAAACCGAAACCTTCTTTCCCAATTTCCCCACGATTAAAATTTTTATTAACCTGCCATCATAAACGAACAAAGAAAGGATCAACATAATTCTTCCACAGAATTTAAAGATCTTTTTTCGCCTCCTTTCTTAATTAAATCTAAACGCATCTACCTATCGATCTATCGTTTAAAAAACCAATACTACGCAGTGAACAAACACAAGCAGTTAAATTAAACCTCGAAGAACAAAGCAATATCGTTCCCTCTGATTCAACGATCGACAAATCTGTTATAATTGGCTCCATCACACACCCTACTTTTTCTTCTGTCCATTCTTTCGTTCGCGTGAATCGCCAAGAAATTCCGACCGCAATAACTGCCAGAGAAATAATTATCACTTTAGCGGCGTGTGGTCGTAATCGTCAGCGTCCAGCAATCCTAGGAATTTCATTAGTTTCGATAAATTCTGCCCGTCTAACCTCGATTGTCTTTCGTCATTAATTCCGGCGCAATGCAGCCGTATTCATTACTAATTCCTATGTAACATGCCTACTCAATTCACTCACGATCGACCGCTGTACCTCGATTATCGTTTGAAATGTCGGGACTGCCGGACATCTGTCTTTGATTGAAAATAGCGTTACATAAAAATCGAATGTATTGTTTCTGACGGTCTTTGTGAAAAAAGAGAGCGAGGAATAGATTGCTAACTCTGTTGCATTAAAAATGGTTAATCAATGGTAGCATGTTTTCAGAGTAGTTTTTTTTTTGTTTGTCATGACGTTCTTTTAAATGTTACGTTAATTTTATATAACTTGAGGATAACAGGTAGAACGTTTGTATATTATTTTGTTATGCGACACTAAAAGAAGGTTGTATATAATGTATGAGAATGTAAAATAAATTTAGAATACTCGGGTGGTATATTTTGTAGCCGTATTTATATTAGATATATGACAGTTTATCCCATTTCAGGGCACAATAGACTTCTGTTATACGTAGAAGGGAAGACGTGGCTTCCCCAATGATACAGGGAGATCTCTACATATTGCTGAAGCAATTTTCGAAATAACACCTTTTTTGAGAATCAGGAGAGAATATAACAATGTAGGATGAATAAACAAATTATATTTCATATTTGATATTTTGTGAATTATTTGGTAGATGTAATATTATTTTTATTTTGTAAACTCTTGTGTCAAGTCATCGATCAATTTTAAACATTACGTATTTCATTAACATTTTATTTGAGAATTTAATAAAAAACTTCACATAAGATATTTGAAAGAAAAAAAAAATGTGGAAGCAGTCAAACAGTCTGTACGAGACTCTGCGTGTATGAGTAGTTCCATGCGAGGGAGTGACCGTACTTAAAGGAAGCACAGCACGAGGGAAACTTAGGGTTGCGAGATAAAGAAAGGGTGCTTTAGAAGCACAGCTCAGGCGCAAAATCGAGCAGCAGAATTTTGGAGGCACGTTCACAGAGAAGATCTTGCAACCGGATTGTACAAAGAAAAATAGACAAAGGAAGAATTCCCTGGAGGGTAATCCAAAAAGACGTTCAGTGAACAACAGTTTTATAAAGCAGAGAATTTTTAAAATTAAACAAACCAAGGAATCACCAGTACAGCTGCATTATAGTAAATTTATATAGTGAACCCACAAATAATTCCAAACAAATCAAAAACGAATTTCTGACAACGTCAATAGAAAATCAGTCGAAGAAAATCCCAAAAGAGGACTTAATTAAAAACACAAATTGTTTACTTGTTACAGATCACCTCGAAAAGATTTAATTTCTATCTTATAATGTAAATCTAATTTACAACTGTTTTCCTTTTTCTGAATTCCCTTCGAAATTTCGACAAATGCTTCCTCCAGTAAATCGAGATCTACATCAAGCACACTTCCTACAAATAATCCATGTCGCTCCAGCAAAGTAGTCAAAACGGTCTGACCTCTTCAGGAACGCGGTGTTTCTCCTCTGGCAAATCCACGGCGTTCAACCTCCACCTAAGAACGCAAGCTAAGCAACGCCAGTGTTCTGTGCGAGCATCAGATTACGTTCACCGATCGATACCTGAAAGAACCCTTCGTAAAATCGAGCGTGCACAGTGGACAGCCGCGTGAACTCACGCGTAATCGCATTTCACGGACGTTTTAATTGCATTTTCCATGTAAATTTCGCGAGGGCGGGGAAAAATCTGCTAGCTTTCCCTTTTCACGCCCATTTTTACCCTATTCTCTTTTTTTCTCCGTTTCTTCTCTCCCCTTTTCTTTTCTTTTTTCCTTATGAACCGCGACTGAGATCCAGCTTTCAGGCATCGGATCCAGATAAGCCGGATGCTTGTTGCCTCGTGCGGGAAGAACCGGAGCAGAGGTTAAAGCGCCGATAAACCGGGCTTACCAGGGTGACGGGCGTGCTTCTGCCTCATAACTTCTTTTTCTCGGTCCGCCCAATTACTTTCGTCCGCAAGAAATCGCGAGCAGACCGTGCTCGCGTCATTGTTAAATCACACGAGCTGCTAGATTTGATTGTGAGGATATTTGGAGTGGAGAAAAGCATTGTTTTATAAGCGATAGTTCCCGCAAGAGTTGCCTAGAAAAAGAAACACGTGGTTTGTGGAAAATGATATTTTTGTTCAATATAAATTTTGTCACCATTTACTATTATTGTGCAAGTTAGTAAAAAGGGATCGCTTTTATTGCAAGCGTGTTTAGGTATCAATAATGCCTGTCAAATGGTCTGGGGTTTTCCAAGACACAGTATTCATTTATTAATGGTATTTTAGAAGACCGTTTTGATATTAACATTTAGATTGCATGCATCGAAAATTGAAATTATCAGTGTCGTAAAATTTTCCCCGGGAACAGGGGTGCTACTTTTCCTGCATAATCGTAGAAGGAGTAATTAAAAGTAAACTGCATTGATTGCCAAAATATATAGTGAAGCCTTATATTGATAGAAAATATTTTTCAGCCCTTTTTACTGGATTATCTTGAATCAATATAATTTATACAACAAATTAAAGATAGTTTTCATTGGATCTACCCCATTTTCCAGACTCTATCTTGAATAATAATCACTTAAATATCTACTGTACGCAATTCTTGTCTCGTAGTTCCTTTATTTACCGAGTCTTTTCTCGTGTCATCGGCTTAAGTCTGTTAAGACTCCCGATGGAAGCTTTGGGGATTTTGTGCTTGGACTACTAGAGCCTGGGTTAATTTAATGTCAACAAGTAGTTGGACTGTAGTTTGACGGAGGCAATAAGGCATGCATACACAAGGTATTGTACATTCAAATGAAAGAGGCCTGTACTGGCATTCAATAGCCCGTATACGAAACAGTAATTCGATATAGATAAAGGAAGAACCAGACTAAATTATAATTCCACACCATAAATATCTTTTTATAATTACATTACTAATACATTTAAAATCCTTGAATAAAGTTCCCCATTCATAACAGAATTTCTAAAACAGACTAAACCAAACATTCACCGTTCGAAAGCAACTAAAAGCTCGATATAAATAAAATCAATTCTACAAGCGGAGAGTGCCGTGGCAGTAAATTTTCATCCCGTCTATCAGGAACGACGAGCACCGAGCTTTCACCCCAAAGGCAGGAGTAGCACTTCCGCCCTATCAAACAGAAAATCATTATCACCGTCGCAATCCCATAGCTTCTAATTCCTCCTATTTTCCTTCCCCCGTTTCGTTACTGGCATTTTTCACGGGGCCACGTTTCCCAATGGCTGTAACGGGATAAGTTTCGTTATTTATGCCACGGGCATCCCAGACAATACCCACGGCCATGGTACTTACGACTATTTTCCGCCCATATTTCTGGAAGCCGCTTTTAAAAGTCCCACTCGAAATGATGACGATAAAGCCTATTTTCCTCTTCCTGCCTTCGTCAATTTAGAAGAAGAAAAAGCGGAAGAAGAAGAGACCGCTACACGATTAGACAATGTGTGTAATGAAAAAACATTTGCAATCATTTGTGCAAAATCTTGCCAATATCGTTTAATAATAATAATTAGATCATGTACTCGTCTTTATATTAATATTGACTCTTTTATTTCACGATTATTATTTATCCAGACGATTTGTAGAACGTTCTACAGCTTAGTTTGAAATTCCCTTCACAATTCTTTTCCAACATTTTTAAATACATTTTTCACCGTTTCGTATATGGTTTATGACCAACGTTTGTTAAAACTGACAAGTGTCCTACGATTTTTCAGCGAGATTGCACGTAAATTCGGGGTTGCATGAACAATTCGGAGATCCATAATTACCAGTCTCGCCGCCCCACAGATGTTTCAATGAATTACACGACGAATTATCCCCGCTGCGGATCTTAATTAATCTGGCCTTATTGCACGCCTTTTACAAGTTTCGAACTTTATCTCGCTTATCGTGTCGCGAATCGGCACGCAAAGTTCGCTTCCTGCTCACGAGAGCGTTAACCCTTGAACAGCTTGTGCAGATCGTGTCAGAGTGCATATACATGCACAGGCAGGTACTGTGGATTGGTGTGCGGGTGTAAGTGTGCGAGTGTTACGAGAGACGAGGGAAACAGGTTGGGTACGAGGATACTTCATTTTGTTTTAATGGTCGCATCGATTAAATCGAAGACTCGAATTCCTCTGAGCATTGCATCGACAATTTCCTGTTTCACGTTGCGCACTCTTTTCAGGCCGGGGAAAACGTTTCCGGTTTTACACGAATTGCTCACTGCGCGTTGTATTATTGGATGCTGGGTTAATGGATCGTGGTTGTGTTAAGTGGATCTTGTGTTTTATATCATTTGGTTTTTACGACGTGATAAGTTTCAAGTGGGATGAAATATTATTGTGCAAGATATTCCAGTGGAACGTTTATCATTTTATGCAGTGAAATGTAGTTTATATTAATTACATCTTTCTTTTGTAGATGATTGTAATGCCTGTGATATACGTGTAAATTATTGTATTATTTATTACTGCTCTTAATGAAAGAGAAATATATAATAGTTTAAAAGTTTTATACACTCCTAATCTCTATGCAACCTCTGTTATATTCTTCACAATCCATATTTCAAGAAAGTAAAAACTTTCTGCTGTATAAATGACTATTATCTCTTAATCCATTTTTATATTTCCTATCATTCATATTTCTTTCACTCCCTCTCCATATCAATTTTGTATATCCCTCACAACCCTTCACCTTTCCAAGAAATAACAATTTTCATTAACGCGAATCCTCAGTTATCCACACCCGAAGTGTATACTGTATGTATAGGTATGCGTACAGTCAGCTTCATAAGTATTAATTACTCAACTTTGTTGAAATTTCACCCAAACGAACTGTGCATACATGTATTCATTTGCAACGAGACCTTGAACGCGTCGTTCAATTTCATCCAACATCTTTTATCGACGAGCGAGGGTACCAATACTTATAGGGCCGACTCTACTTATCACCAATATCCCGCCGTCTTACCAAAAAGCGAAATATTATATTCCACTCCATAGAATGGCCGCTTCCCCTGATCTCCACTTCCTTATCGGCCCTTCCACAGCCGAAATTACCACGTGGCGTAATAAAAATGTAAATTTCTGCCCATTGGCCGTTCAAACATGGGGCCGTACGGTGGAACACGTGACAAGAAACATCTAAATCACGAGCGTGCTCGCGTGAACGAGGCAGTGCGTGTAATAATTAGACGGTTCCGACGGTCACGCCGACGCCCCGCGCCGTGACGCCCGGCTACGCTCTTCGCGATATCAAAATTCCACGCTCGGCACGCGCTGGAATTCTTTATGGCCCCCATGGCGGCGTCACGAGAGAATGAAAGAGGGAGGCAACGGCCACACCCCGCGGCCAGGGGTCGTTAAGTATAAAACACGGGGGGGAGAAATGGGGAGGAAGAACGGGATCGAGGGCGCGAAAAAAAAGGAATAAGAAAGACCGATCGAACTTGTACAATGCTTCGTGGCTCGGTTTTAACACATTTGCATCATTAGCGTGTAAGTACGCGCAATTTCCCTGGACATTATCGCCGGAAATTTTTTAGCGCATTCGCATTGCGAGCGAATTACGCTGGCCGCGAACGGGTTGAAATATTCGCACCGGGTGAGACGATGTAAAATATTCGATGAAAATAGAGGATGTTATTAGAGATAGGGGTAGCGAGTCTGATAGGGGCGAGGAGGTAATCAGACCGGTAAAACGAAGACGCATTATTCCGATAGCTTCTGATAGCGATGATATTGATAGTGATTGAAGAGCGGGTGAACTAATCGACATATGATGTACAATACATGGGTACTTCTTTCTTCGTTTTCATTCTTCGCTAATCACTGAGATGCTACATTTTTAATAGCTCTTGAAATATTTCTACTTAGATTTAAGCAACAAACTTTCGGCGATAAGGGTATATTTGATCATTATTTCGTGGGTTGCAAATGGGGTTAACGTTGCACCGCGACGCTGATCGATGAGCCATCCTTTTATTTTCATACTTTCTTTAGAAACGTTTTTTTTCTTCGTTTCACGGTAATTGGATTATTAGGGCGGGCGTGCATGTGTAATTTACGTGCAGTTTCTTGTTATGGATTTTTCGAGGTGTTTCCTGCGGGGAAGAAAGGTAAAGGTGTGAGGCTCCATCAAGGGATAGATTGTTATAGCGTGTCGACTAAATTTTTTCCACTGACTATCAATCGTGCGTGGGTGTTTACATTTTCTACATCGTCTTTTTAACTATGTTTTTGCTGTACGTGTTTAAATTAAATGCTTGACCACGTGCAGAGTGATATATTGTAAGGATGTTTCGAGGTTCGGAGCGAAATGTATTGATCGGGGGAAACAGAGGAATTGTGTTTTCCGGTTTGTTACAAACAAATGAAAATTCATGGGAAAATACATTATTCTGTATAGTTAATTTTACTATTGCGATACTTTGTAGGGAATTTCAGGTGAATTATGAACGCAATTAATGCCCAATGAACCTAATAATATCGATAAGTTGCGAGTGATATTTAATTAACGTAATAGTTCCAACGACGTTTCATTGATTTTGGATTAACGGGAGGAAATACATTTTGTAATAGAGTTTCCAAAGTTGTATTATCGATACGGAAACTGTCTACGCATTTGACCCAATTTTGCACCAACGATTATTACGATTACGTGTTGATAATTTACACAGTTGTTAATCGTATATTGTATTCTTCAAAATAAAGTATTTGAAACGAAGAAAAGGACGTGCTTTCTTATCCCTTATAAGTGAATATTCTGTGAGGTGTTTTAGAATGTCATTGCGGATGAGCTTTCAAAAGAATTTAAAAAAAACAGGCCGTCCAGTTGTGTCCCCTTTACCCTTTTCCCTCGTGCTATTAAATTTTGTTTTACTCATGAACTTTCCTAATAAACTACTTTCACTTTCCTCTTTTTAATAAACCTTATTATCACGGACGTAAAAGAACTTCAGTATAAGATCATTTTAAAATTGCAATTATAAGACAGGTTCATTAAATTCGAAGATTTGCAGTTCAGTACGATTAGCCACGTTTCACAAATATCATCGATACCTATTTAGACCTGTTCGACTTGTTCTTTACATTGCCAACAGTAAATTTAATTTCACGAATGTTTTTATTGTTTTAAGAACCGTCACCGCTGTACGACAACAATCACTACCATGAGGAATGCCTAAAATGTAACAGCTGCGGCCAGAATCTCACGGGACCCAATCAAAAAAGGGCTAGACGGTGAGCAAAAAGGGATAGAAAAATTCCGACATGTATAAAAGTAACATAACTGCAAATGTCCATATAAAATCATCCCAATAATTCTCCTACGTTGAAATATTGTTAAACGTTGATCAAAAATTTCAATTTATACAGACGATGTTCTACTTACTTCCTTCAATAAACGTTCATTTTTATATTTCATTCTGATGCAAACTAATAAAATTTATATTGCACGTCATTTTTCTAATAAAAACTTTCGAATTCGTTGAAATCGTTCACGAGCGACGATTTTTTCCATCCCGAAACGCGTTTCCCCGTCGTGGAATAAAAACGTCACGCTGTTGGAATTGCAATTTGGTTGATCGGAACGGTTAAAACGCATCGTTGCGTTTGCGGCGAATTTGATTGATAGAACGAATGTTGCTTCGTATTTTCCTCTATTTTTTATTTCATATAAAATGAAACGTCGTAAATAGAATGCGTTTCTGAGAATATAGTTAATTTGTTAAATAATTTTGTTCATGGGATTTGGGCGAGAGAAATTTAAAGTTAAATTGTTATACGATTTGAGAAATAAATTTTGGTGGCGGTGCGTCCTTAAATTATAAAGCGCAGTAAATATTGTTTAACTGAAATAAAATTACGTACAGAAAAAATGTCAGTATGCGTTTCATAATAAATAGCATGGAATACGCGCAAAAGTGCATAGAAATTGGACGTAATAGACACTTGTTCACTGGGAAAAGTGACAATACAATTAAGAAAATATTACAGGGAATAAGAATAAAATAAATTGTAAATCGTCCTGTGCTTTTTGTAAAATATAAAGGAATTCAATGAATTGATTTAAGTTTATTGCCAAAGCTGTTAGAGCTCCGGATTGTTGCGAATAAATTACAAACCAGAAAAGGCAAATGCATTCATCAATTCCAGTTGATCGTTAATCGCAATTCGCTTAACAAAAGAATCCAAGTGCACGAGAAAAGTTTTTCCTTGCAGTTCGTTACGTGACTAGATCGAAGTCATTAATCGGTAACTCTGTCTATCGGTGGTGCACTTACCGGATGACACGAAGGATCATCAATTTCCTCTGATCCATAGGTTCAAGAACCAAATACTTTGCGATCTTCACTTCGCTGACGTGGCGCTGATGGAGTGTGCGGACTTCATGCAGCAGTTGCGCAGCTTCAAACCACAAAGTTTAGGCTGGGCAGTTGCCCGAAGGAAATCATCGACCACCTTGATCTTCCCCTTACCACCGCAAGCTTGCTCAGGTATGATCAATTGATCCGAGTCCACGGATCTATCAGAATTTTATTATATTGAAAATATTTGGTGTCCTCTTCACTGACCATATTTTAATAGTAATGTTTGAATAATAACTTACCTTATATATCTTATATAAGATATTGAATATCACGTATATCCAATTGTTAATAATAATAAATCATGAATAATAATATAAGCGCTCGTGTAAAAGATAGTAGGTACTTTGTATTTATACAAAGTGTATATTTTTCGTTTGAAAGTATTAGTGGTAAATGATGAAAGACTTAATTTTCGCTCAATCCTATAAGAATATGATTTTTTAAATATTCTTATAACTTTCTAATAGTACTGTAAATATGGAAGAAGTATTTTGGTGTTTCCGTTTAACATAAACACCCTGTATACATATACTCGTTTCTCGATCTATGCAATGCTCTTTATACGCTTCACCTTTTATACATGGTCGCAGTTTTTTCTTTAACTCTTACTTATGCGGTGAATTATACATATTTACTGCACTTAATGCATTATTCTAACCATCTTTTGTTGATACAACCGGAGATAAGAATGAAAAATAAAATTCCGAATAACAAAGAACAATTCAAAAGCCATTAAAAGTAAAAGATGGAAGAAAAAAGGTAGTAAGAACTAGGTATTGAAACTGTTCGATGAATATCAGATAAAGTGTTACCAGACTCCACGGCAACGAGTTAAGAGGAAACGGAAGTAAAGAGACCTCAGGTGGCGAACTGGTGTACATATGTACGTATGAATCAGAGCTACAGGTGGTTCCCCGTGTTTTGGATTTAACGCTTCTGCATACATGGTTGACTACGTTTGCTATTCGAAATGGAAATCGACTATCTCAAATTAAAATCAGTCCTACGAGTCGTGTTTAAAACTGTCGTCTGATTGTAAGTGTGTTACGATGCACACTTCTGAAATAATTTAGTATACTACAATATGTATATAATAAGATTAAAACTTTATATTACATGCGAGTTGTACGATATTACATCGTTTAATATAATACAATATAAACAATTTATAATATTAATTGAATTGCTTGAAGTAAAATTGTGGATGCAATTGAAATTATTGAAGAATTTGAAGTGAAGCTGAATTACCAAATTATTTTCTAGCTTGAAACAAAGGATAGGTAGAACTATATTTGATGTTTACTTGGAACTATGGAATATGAAATTTAGATCTCCAAAGATCTTCACCCATAAAGATATTAGTTAAACCAATATGGATAGTTCAAATTGAATTTTGTAGTGAAACTTATTTTTGAATTATTTGATTTGCCATGAAGAACGACATTTAGAAATTTAATTCTGGATTAATACAAACTTGCACTCTTCTCGTTCGATTATGAATAAAAATATTTCCAAATAATATAAGAGTGAATTGAAACGTTTATTTAAAGTTGTCAATTACTTATGGCAACAAACAAATTTGCTGTTCAATGGTATTCCGAAGCAATTCTCAAAATATTTGCAGGAATGTGAGAATACAGACAGATCCTCGAGTTAGTTAACAGATAAACATACTTTGCATCGCGGATGCCACTTAATCGAATGAACGTGTTTTGTGTTCGGGTGTCGTCTGTTGTTTCAAGCGAAATGTTTGTCGTCATTGGAAATTATATACATATAATTCGCAAAAGTTGGAGTATCGTACAACCTTCATTTAAAACTAAGTATTGTCGACATTTGAATACAAATATAGTTATTTGTTTATTTCCACGTAATTTCTCATCGTTTCAACTGCAACGCTGGATACACGAACTAATCTAACAAATTGTTGAATACAGTCCCAAAAGGCATTCTTAGATAATCGAAGAGTATTTCGACGTGTGTTTTTTTTATACACGTATTAATGCAAACACAAAACTATTCTCCAAAAAAGGATAATCAAATATATTGAAACGGAATTAAATTATGTATACGTGCATCTTCATTTTCTGTCGATTTGTGCGCGTTTACACGTACAGAATTTATACTTCGTAAATTAATTTTCACGTAACTAAATCGTTATTTAATCCAATATGTCCCGGCAGCATCACAGCCGCAACATCGTTCGTGTACGGAATTAATAGACTTTATATGAATTCGTGCGAGTGCAATAATATTAAAACATTTCGTCGCAACGGTGCAAATATTTATTCCATTCGAGGCATACGACGAAATGAAACGAAATAAACCACTTTTTTCCCTGAGTTTTGTATCTGCAACGTGAAAAACAAAATCGCAATTGTATACGAACACTGTTCTACAATCGCACCGCTCCGACACATTCTTCTATATAAGCTAAATATAAATCAATGAATTATCATTTATATGATAGGAAACTAACATTTACGTAACAACACATTATTGTTACTATTGTTACACATTTCAAAAAAATATATATAATCTAATGATTAGCAATCGGCAGCACTACACATTTTCGAATCCAAACATTTATTTTCTCTAAATAACTCGGACATTCCAAGAATCGTCCTCCGATCATTATTTTACTACGTCGGATCTCACGATACTTCATGAAGAAACAAGCCGTGAGAAATAACGAGAGGACCAGCATCAGCCAATAGAAAGGAGTAAAGCTGGAATTCTATCATTCGTATCTATACTCGAATTTATGGAGCATTGCAGGCCATTAGTTTCTGCAGGGAAAAGGCGCGATTAGAGAAACGAGAAGGCGACAAGAAGACGGGGATGAACCGTGGTCGGTTCACTTTAAGTTCGAATACCAAGCCTGTCTATAAACAGTTTGGTGTTCTACCTTACAGTGAATCGACCATGGTATCGGCGACGTTGCACGTGAAGGAAAACCGGCGGATCGATGAACGAAAAGCAAGATGTACGAGGGGAAAACGCAATATCGGTGATACGTGCCTAAGTGGGCAGGGGAGTCGTGTTGCATGGCGAAGGAAAAGACCCTAAAACGGATCATCCTTTACTATGGTGACCCGATTGTGCATCAAGTTTGACTGAAAACGATGGATCGTGTTCCATTGTTAATGATTTCTCGACTGCGAGACCATTATGCGTTTCCGTGGGGTTTAATGCGATGTAGGGACGATTGAGCGGGTCGTCGAAAATGATTGTTAATTAATTTAAATTGTTTCTGTATAGCAGGGGATAGAGTGTGAAACGAAATTGTGAGTTAATGTAGTGTAAGTTTCATCGACGTGAATGCTAAATTCGTGCTCGTGTTAGAGCGGAATATACAGTAAAAGAATTGTATAATTTATCATTCACAATTATATGATTATATAATAACTTATTTAATTATTTATATACATATTTGTATCCATTAATTATTTTATTTTGTATAACTGTATAATCATTTTAGATATAAGCAGAAGGGCGAAGAATTTATTGTGTTGGAAACCTACACTTGTCACACTACATCGTTATAATTAATGAGCAGCCTTCTGGTGTCACCGAAATTTTATGACATAAATTGGTATATTCTCCCAATCAGATAAATGTATATCGACATTAAAACTGTACAAAAATTGTCAAGGAACAGCGAATACCAAATCAAAAATTTATCCTTAAAACAGCACTAACATAATACTTCTGCTTAATCATATATTATTGTTATTATTAATATTTTAGAATACCGTTATCATGCGTAACTAACTGAAATACCAAATACCATAGATATACCACACTACTTATATCAATTTCAAATAACATTTTCCCGCATCGTCCAACAATATCTATTGCATTTAAACAATTTGAATATTCATCCAACAATATCCATTTAAATAACTTCATGCTCAAATGAAATCACACTACCTTCATTTCAAAATAACAATGAACTTTCTTGGCAGACGAATTCTGCAACGAGTTCCCACACAACCTGGTGCCTACACCTGGCTACTGGATCGAGTGCTCCAGACAGCAGATCACTTCTGACACCATCTGGGACGAGAGTGAGAGCGGAGAGGCAACTGACACAGAGTTGGCCGAGGTTCAGCAGGAATCGGACAACGACGATGTGCCCAGAAAGAAGACTACGATCGAGGAGCAATGGGAGAAGAACCAAGGATTCGAGTTGACCTCGGTCGAGCAGGAAACTTACGAGAAGTATTTCTATGGCACGGAACATTGGAATTACTTCACGAACGACGAGGACCTCGGTCCAGTGATACTGAGTATCAAGCAGGAGACACTGAATGGTCGAGATCAATTCAGGATCCTCGTTAGGGCTATCACTTACACCGTGCACGGATTGATTCCTGCTAGCTCCGTATTCGCCGACCGGTAATTACAAACATTTTCATTATTTGGAAAGGATAGTTAATTCTCTAAGTACGAAGAAGACAAAGAATCATGTTCAGATTGGAGACACTCTTCATGATTGTGCTATGAATTTCAATGTGTGTCCTCCCTTTACTTCAAAAAATATATATTCCTAATTAAATACTGTTTCCTCAAACTGTTAATAATAAAACCCTTCAAAAACCTTGAATACAGGCAAATCGTTATTAAACGTTGTACATGCTTCAGGCCGCAAATAATATTTAAATAGAATCACAATCGTTCCGGACCTCGACATTATTCATTCTCTTGAAACAAATAAACAGACGCTCCTTGTCGTTAACAGGTACAACCGAGAGGAGGTGGTACGCAGTTTGGGCAAAGAGGTGAACGTGAATCCACCGTTAACACTGGGTCAACTGCCAGATACCCAGGATGAATTGCTCAAGCTGGATCAGGTGTTCATAAAGTCGGAGCTTAAAGTCGGTGTGCTCTACGTTCAAGAGGACCAGAGGACGGAGGAAGAAATATTGGACAACCACGAGAACTCGGCTCTGTTCGACGAATTCTTGCAGATTCTTGGCGATAAAATTCGCCTGAAGGGCTTCGACAAGTACAAAGGCGGCTTGGACACAATTCACGATCTGACTGGCTTGTACTCGGTCTATACGAATTGGCGGGGCATCGAAATTATGTACCACGTGTCCACCTTTTTGCCGAACGAGAAGCACGACGAGCAAAGGGTAAAACGAAATTTTGTAGATTAAAAGGAATTATTGAACGAGATATATAATTTTTAAATAATAATATGAAAATATCTTATCGTGCTATAATAACGTATTATATAAATGGTTTAGAACGTTTAAAGAAATAATTTAATCAGTTAATTAACTAGGCTCTGAATCACTTCTGAATCACTTGTTTCGAGAAAGAAATTAAAAGTAACAGTGAATTATTATGCGTCCGCCTTTGCCTTTTATGACAAACGTAAAAGTGGATTGTATTATAAATAAATTAATTTTTCCATTCAAAGTATTCGCAAATAGGCAAAAATATTAATTTCATATAAAATGTATTATTGTACAATAGCAACATTGGGCAATTTATATGAATTGATGTCAAAATGTTAATTAAAGATTCTATTGTAGAAATAAGTATTATCTATCATAATAATCAATATGTAGAAATATGTTAAGAAAGTATTGTTCTCTAGGTACAAAAGAAGCGACACATCGGCAACGACATAGTGTGCGTTGTGTTCTTAGAAGCTGACAAGACTCCATTCAATCCAGCTTGTATGAAGTCCCATTTCCTGTATACGTTCATCCTAGTCAGAGTCAGCCCCCGGATAAAAACGAAAGTTACGAGATATGAAGTTTCTGTGGCGACGAGGGACGAAGTTGGGGCTTACAAGCCTTACCTTTGGGAACAAAATGTATTTAAAAAAGGTAGTAACACTGACAAATAATGTTCTTCATACATTTCCCATCGTAGGGACGCGGCATCGCACTTGAAATACAAAAAGATGTTTGCAATTCTCAGATATTTAAAAAAAGAAGTCTCTTAGAAATATTATGGAGCAATAATAAAAATTAGAAAATAATATCTGCGTATAATGAAAAGTTTAAAAATAATATCCACGAATAATGAACATGTAAAGAGTAATATGTACCGACAGTAAAAAGCTTGGAAAGAAGAATAGAAACGGATTTTATTGTCCCTTGATGCAACAGGTCCCATGTTCCGTGAATGGCTTCTAACGAAAATCGTCAATGGAGAGAGAGCGAGCTATTCCGCGCCGAAGTTCGCGAAAATGCAAGAGAGAACGAGAACACAGATGCTGGAAGACATCGTGGCTAATTTGGCTAATCACGTGGAGACTGGACAGATTCCAAAACCATACCGGTAAAAGGAGTATTAAGTGCAAACACAATTACAAGAAAAGAAATAAGTAAAAAAATATAGGAATTCTAGTAAACTAAGTCAGATTTATTTCAAAAATATTTAGAAATAGATTGTTCCGCATTTACATTATTTAAGATTCGATTTTTCATTAGAAAGATATCATTAATGAAGATAGAAGCACGAATGACCTGTTAACTTTTTTTCATATTAAGAGTATAAACTATTTTTTGTTTACGTGCAAATAATTTAGTAAATATGTATATTATATAAATGAAATTTATTATTTTAGACGCGGTTCTTGGAGACCATACGGTCATATGCGGCCATCCTCGCCACTCTTGGATTCAGTCAGAGATCAATTCGAGGATTACGATCAACTTGCCAAGGATTTCACGAAAGTATATTTGAACAATGAAGAAAACACAGCAACAACCGCCAATTTGTTCGACGTTTCGTTCTTAGTGCACGGCGCGCAGAAACAGAAAATCAGATTCTTTGGTGTCAGAGCGATTCTAGCAGTTAGAAGCAGGTGATTATTATAAAAATTATTCATATTGTGTTTCTAGTTACTACGGTGGCAATTATATTTGAAATATCGCTAAGTAATTAAAAATCGATGCAATATTTGCAAATTCAGAAATTCAGTGAAAAAGTGTTTCGTCACTGAGAGATTATTTTATTAGTCAAAAATATCACTGTATTAAACGTTTATAAACCTCTGTTATAATGTTTATCACGATATGGGCAGGAAACGTTTTCTTATTGCAACTTGATTCCATTTATTCGACTAAGAATTCATTAATGACGATTCGAAAGAATTATTTTATTCATTTTATTCAACCACAGATTGGAATTAGAAGATAATTTATTCTACTTTTCTAGAGTATTTCAAGAAATGCTGTACGGAATTCAAGCAGGATTTGGCAGTCCTCAAGTACCGGTTGCGGAATTACTTGCCAGGCCAGTGCCTACCTTGCTAAGTCCGCAGAAACCAAGGAGTTCCAATTTTCTTCAGGTTCCTGATGTGGAGAGCCCAAGGTACGTATCTTTCTAATTATTTCTATTGTCAACGATTGTGCGTTATTATCTTTGCGAGTCCAGTGTCGTATTTGAAAGAGAAATTAGCAGAATCGAATAAAAGGAATGATTGACTATCAGTTTGTGTGTTTGTATTATTTTAAAATGGAAATGATCTATGCTATGTATTAACCCATTTTTGGTCAACAATATAGAGAACATTCTTCTGTTATTTTATTTAAAAAAATGTCTTTCTTACGAACAAAGTATTACCTACTTATTATTCTCGCTTTTATCTTCATCTACTTTTTATTCATAATTTTTTCTCGTATCAAAATATTTATCGTTCCTCGTAACATTCTAAATTGAAGTTCTTTTTTTTCATCTTACTTATTTGGTTTAAAGAATGGAATTATTTGGAGATATTTAATTAAGAAACTCTGTTCTATTCTATGAAAGAACATTCTATTGCAATAGTATTGTTTAACCCTTTGAGTACTCGTTGAAGTCCACCTATACGCCAAAAGAAAGGGTTAAACAACATTCAATATTCAACTGTTATTTCACTATTTCATTCCATTAGTCCATAAAATGGGTTACACAAAAAAAAAACGAAGTGGAATAATACACAAGTAGAAAGCGTGACGAACTGGATTTATTTAGCGATTAAAAAACACCGAAGCTAACGGTGAGATTCAATTTGCCTTTGATGTGGTTTTCGAATGTATACTATATACATATATTTATATATATTATATATATCGTATATTTAATTGTAACTATGTGTATCTTTACGGCACTTCCATGTCTCCTATCCTCACACATACACGTATACAGCACCGCATGAATATAAGTACTATCACTTTGACAAAAATTTATTCTCTCTCTTTATATACATATATACATATATTCATATTATATATATCCGTACGCAGATGAAACTTTGCCATGCAAGTAAATTTCAATTATATCCGATGTCTCCTTCGCTATTTTCGTGTGTTTGTATGGCTATAATTGTGTGGCATGTTTTACTATCCGAGGCCAGATTGAACAGAAAAGAAAAACAAACAAATAATGACGAAATTTTAGGCACCGCAAGTCTATCATTCGAATTAATATACCAGCCATGCGAATTCTATATCTCATTAATTCTCTCAGCTTCGATTTAAATCGACGCGACGTATCGACAAATACATTTTCCCTCTGTCTTCTTTATTTCCATTACTTTCTCCGCCCATACAGCTGCGGTCCGTGAACTGTCCGTCGTCTCTCGATTTCACAATTTTACCTAAACTCCGAACGTTTTGACGTTAAGTATCGGACGGCCTGTGTATCTATCGGCATGCAACGGACGTGTTCAACGTGTTCGAGTCGATTTTTCGTGGAATTGTAATCGCAAGGTCTGATTCTTGTCCGTTCAGTATCTATTGATCTATATATAGCACGCACGTTATCGATTTTTGCGATTTTTGCGAACGAAGGAGACGAGCTTTCGTCGTTGTCTTGTAATTATTCGTCTCTTTTTTTTGTTACTATTCGATGCGTTCAGAGGATCCATTTATGAAACCTTTCACCATCGAAATTTCCCTCCACTTGAATGTACGTCCCTGTTCCTTTCTATGTGCTCCTGTGAAAAATTTGTTCCTCTGTCGAGAAGAATGTCCCCTCCGTAACCCTGAGGTGCCGCTCTGCGGTTTCTGTGAGATACTGGCTCTGACTTGTTTAGACCTAAAAGTGTGCCCTCGTCGCCAATGGTGAAGCGTGCATTGTCGAGGCTCGGCACGATCACGGCCGGCTGGGGAAGAAGCATCAGGAAGCACGGAAGCGGAAACACTTTGCAGAGCGACGATCGAAAGCGTTGGGCAAGCTCGCAGGATTGCAGTAGTACGTTGAGCGTTAAGTTGTTGAGAAAAATAGAAACATAGAAAATAGGATTTTCTGTTTGCAATTGAAGTTAGGTTCGTGTGAAAGTTCAATTTGTTTTAATTATTTCGGTATAAGGGGAAATACATTACTTTTGTGGGTTTACGAATATATTATTGGACACATATTGCAATTTGAAGCAATGGTGGCTAATATACATATTAAAGTTATACTTTGCTGCAATTATAATGAAGTTTTAATTGTATGTATAAGAAATGATTGGATGATTGTACTTATACATCTTAATTAATTGTGGGCTTGATACGATATTTAAGCATGTTTTCTTAGAAGCTAGGTATTACTTTCAAATTTTCTTGCAATTATTGACTAAAATTATTGTTGAATTTTAGGCAAAGAAGCGAAAGAGAAAGAGAAAGCTGCCCAACAATTGGCGGTGCCAAGACTGAGCGTTTGCGCAGATGCGCAGAAAGTTGACCGAGCAAAGTTGGCACAAACTGAGGTAAATCTGCTTAATTACTAATAAATAAATGCCACTAATATTATTTTATTTTTCTCAACATAAACATGTTTAAACGCGCCACTATTACAAAACATAACATTTCTATGAAATCACTCTGCTCGTAATACAATATTCATTATTGTTTACAATCTTACAATTAGAGGACTACAAAATGTATTTATTTAACGGTCTCAAAAAACAGTGAAACGAACAAAGAAAAATATACACGACTAAATGTCTCCTTCTACCTTACCATGATTAATTTATCGAGTTTCAGCTAGCATATTTTAAACAAAATCTAAATTTCAATAAAAACCTCACCGTTCACTATATTATCATTCATCGTCAAAGTATTATTCCATTTAAAGTTACTTCAAAGAAATATCCCTACCAATGATCCCGCTACTAAAAATAACAAATAATTCCCCCTAGTACGCTCTATTCCATATAAAATATCGTTAAAAACAATTGTATAATTTGTCATGGAATACTACTCAGGAGACAGGGGGCTGCATGCTCTGCAACGTGAATTTTGTCGCACCTCGATATCTCAATCCGTTCTCGCGAGACAGAACTTTAAATAATGCGTGCAGGAACGCACGAAACGATGAATGGATCTCGAATTTCTCGGAAACGCCTGGCCCACTATTTTTCTCGGAAGTACGTCTGGCGCCAGTGATAGTAGTAGTAAACAAAACATTGAATCGCTGACTCAGCGTCTGCAGCTGACCACTACTAGTCACGTGACTATCGTGAGGTAGGTCAGTGTGTGCGAGTGAGAGGTCCGATCGCACGAGCGAGAAAACGATAGCAGAGCGCGACAAATTTGGCTTCACTTTAGACAACGATATCTCGGAAACGAAAAAAGATATCGGGATGCGACAAAACGCGTTTTAAAGGTGAAAGTTTCGCGCTTCCAGCGGTGTAGGCTAAAATATTCTATTGTTCCGTGCTGCTGTACAGCGTGAAGATGCACGTTTGGATCAATTTATAAGGAAACACATTTCAAACGAGACAATAAGCAATTGACAGCGTGCTGTTTATTTCTATTTGTCCACGGCTTTGTCTTCTATTGCAGTTCGATATCATCGAGTTCGACCCAAAGACGTTCAAAATTCTACTGAACTATCTGCAAACTGGCTCCTGTCCACTAACCTGCAGCAATATACCTGGCCTGATCTGCGCCGCGGAACACTACGATCTGCCAGAACTTCTGCAGGCGTGTTTCCATCATGCGAAACAATTTCTCCGTATAGACATTGTGTGCGTGATGCTCTGTGCATTGGAGAATTATTGCTGGCGTTACACGTCCGCCTCGGAACTGGTCAACATGATTCTCGCCTTCATCGAGACCAGGGCGTATCAATTATTCAAACATCCGGACTTCTTAAAGCTGAGCGAGTCGATGGTTCAAATGATCATGTGCAGAAGTCTGGAGGTAGGCGAGATTAAAAAATTCGAGGCGATGCTCGAATGGGCGAAGAACAGAGTCAAGGATAAAAAGTCGAGCAAAGTCGACCCGAAAGTTGAGTTCAAGTGCATCATGGAGAGGCTCAGTAGAGATTTAAAGCTGCATAGGATAACACCTCAGGACCTCATCAAGGTAAATAGATTGATTAATACAAGTAGGAATCCTAGCATTAATACAAGCAACGAAAATTCAAATAAAAATCGATTCTTCAAAGAGTGAAAGAAGTCCTGGCATTGAAAGCAGTGTGTGATAATACTGAAATCTTTACAACCAATTGCATATAACAAATACATCATCGCATTATTATAATTACTGTATCAAACAAATTCTCGTCATTGAGGCATGCTAATAGTAATTCTAATATAATACATATTACTGATAACAATAATATCGATTTTCTGAACGTACTTTCAGATCGTCTTACCGTCGAAGGCGATCACAAATGAAAGGATCCTCGATACCCTGATGTACCAAGCGAACTCTGGCATCTACAGGAACGTCGATAGCTATTTGGAAGCGTACCAACAGAGAGTGCAAAACCAGGAGAGCTTCGATTGTGGCATGTAGGGAACAATGTTACGCAGTGTTGCGATTTCAAGGAACTCTTATTTTTCCCCGGGTAAAAACGGGTGGAACGACGCATACCTGAGGAAACTAGACTCTAAACAAAAGCCCGCTAAAAAATGAGGGGCGATTTTAATCGAAAGAAACGTTTCTAATTCTGGTTAACCGCACGGAAAGCTGTCCCCTCAATTGTATTATCGAGCGGAGGGCAATTCTGTAATTAAAACGTGCCAGAAATGACTGTTCCCACTGCGACGGCCCATTGTGAACGATCGGCTGAATATATACATGCATATAGTATATGTATAATCAGGATCGTAGGGAGTGGCAACAGATTTTAATTAAAAGCAAAAGTTCGTCGATGTATTTTATGATCGAGAGGATTGAATCTAGAGTTTAATAATCCACTGATCACTTTTCTAGTTAAAATAAAACTGTTTCTGGACTGGACGAGGCTGTTCTGAACTGTCCAAATGAAAATAAGCAAATAAGAATCGAGAACGGACTTGATACATGTAGTGAGAAGAAATCGATAGATAAAATCAAAGGGAGAATTGGAGCGATAGAAAGATGGAAAGCTTTGGGACGGTTTGATCAGGAAATAATAGTATCGATCCGATCGAGAAATATCGTCGATTGAAAGATATATAGCGAATTCTAACTTCCAATCGTTATTAAATAATGCAAACTGATGGAATGACAATGCACAAATTTCATATCGTTCTAAGGGATAAGGCAAAGGAAAGGAAAAAGTGGTAGAGGTAAATGAGATTGTGTCGAAAGTAATCTGATAATTGATGAGCTGCCAACGATATTACGTCGGGCAGGGGGAAATAAAATGAAAGAGGTGGAGGGTCATTTTTTGCTCGAGAAAACAGTAATTTTTCTCGTTCGAGGATGGCTAAATAGGTTGTATCAGAGGCTGAAGAGTTTCGACGGCAACACGGTGCCGAATATGACAATCTGTATCATACAAAAAATGCAAGCAAGATCAAAGAAATAAAGAAAAAAAAATTTGAAGGAGGATGTTAAACGCTATTAATGATAATACGATGAACTACTTAATAAGTTCGAGTGAATTAAACTATTACGTATACATACATCTGTATGTATGTATGTGCGTGTATCTATGTACGCATAAGAGTGACATTAATGATAACAATAATATTAATAAATAACGGTAAGAGGAATAAATAATAATAGTTATATAATGATAGGAGGAAAAAATAAGACGTTGATGTTGAGTGTGAAATATAAACGATGCAGCAGAAGAATAAGGATGAAACTGAAACAAAAATATTCAAAGTCTGTTCTGTTTTCTATCGTAGTTTTTGTATCTTCAAATACTCTAAGGCAGATATTCTAAAATTCACGGGAGCCGGCTGGATGCGATATATTAAATGTAATATACAAAGGCGAGAGAGAAATTTGAAAAAGAATATCATTTCTTCACGAAGGCTATATATTTATATTTTTGTTTAATCGTATTCATTGTCACAGACAAGTGAAATGCTAAAAAATACAGTAAAGAGCGAGGAAGTAAAATTTAAATGGAAAATACGTGTTTAATTTGAAACAGTTTCTCATTCAACTTCTACGTCACAGTAAAAAAAGAAATGTACATATTTCTGTAAATCGAGGAACGAACAAAAATAGAAGATCTCAGTAGTCTGGCGTAAAACGGTCGAGCTCGTTCGATAACGCAGCCTGGCCTGGCTCCCGAATTTCATTGACTGCATTTTCACGATTAAAACGAAAAGAAGGAAAAATGGAAAAAAGGACAAAACGAAAAAATTAATAAATAAATAGGAAACAAACGCGTGATTTCTGGGTACACGTTCCAAGAGGCTGATTTTTCGTCCCACAACCCCCTTGAATCTGTCGCCGTTTCACTTTCGCTCTAGTTTCTCGATTGCCCTCGACGCAACTCCTCTCGAAGGTTCCAAGAAGAAAAAATATTTTTTACACGATCATTCGTCGACGATTCAACGCCTTCCGATCCCTCCCCACGCGTGTTTTCTGTTTCTTATACGCAAACGTATATAACCGTCAGGATACGATCGATTCAAACACGAAGAGAATAGAAGGCAAAAAAACAAATAAACGAGACATTCGATAAAAAAGAAGAAAAAAAAATACACTAATCGATTCCCAAACCAGGGAATCGTCCAACTGTTAAGTGTCTTATTGTTCAGGCAACCGGCTGGACGAAAGTAGATCTTTTTTTCACGCCATCTCGCTGGCGAAACGACAGCACTGTGACTATCGCTTGTAAAAATCGACGTCCACGTTAAAAGGACGCACTATCGTCGGTTAAACAGGATTTGGAATCACGGTCGAACGTCGATCGATAGACAGAGAAGCGGGCTCTTTGTAATATTTTTACAGAACCATAGAAAACTCGAGAGGTACAAATGTATGGGACGCACGAGCAGAGCCGTGAAACACCAGAGAAAAATTAATAATTACGTAAGCTAAGCAAACATGCAACCGTACGTGTAGCTGTAAGACGAGCCAAATGGAAGGAGAAATGGAAAACAAAAATATATATATATGTATATGAAGGACACGTGATGTTGTAAACGTGAACGTTTGTAAAAAGGAAAAGAAAGCAAATCGTGACGAGTACAGTGGACGATGATCTGTCGCGATTGACGAGTGTGAATATTTAAATAGAAATTTAATCTGACACGTTTCGATATTGCAATTCGAAATTGACGTTAAACGAAAATTTAACACGCTATCTATTGGGCATCGCGGTTGGATTAAAGGAAACGTTTGATAAAGTCATCGAAGGAATGCTATCAATGATTTAAACAGTGTAAGATAGACTGTTTGTAATTGTATCCAATGATACGTATAGAAATTTATTAGTTTCGCAGAAGAAAAATTAGTATTCCCTTCGATTGTCATTCAATTGTTTATCAATTGAAAGTTCGTATTGGTGAACGGTATTCACTAATACCTTATCGTATAATTTGCAATTTCCTGTAAGACGAAATCTATAATCTGTACTTTAGGGGATGATCTGCAATTGCGTAGTATTACGTGCCTCATCGCTTATCGAACAAACGTAATACTACGTGCCATTGTAAACGGATGACGTATACAGTAATTTAATGTGTGGTACTGGTTGACTCGCGGTTTATCACTTACGCTATATGCAGTTAGTCGCAGGTCGATACACGTGAAACAGTATATTCGAGACTTGCAGTTCGTCGCTGGTCGATGCAATGAAAGTTGTTGCATGTTTCGCTACATTCGATGTTAATTAAAAAGAAACAAATGTTAAAGGACACTCTGTGATTGAGAGTCTGTTATCAGTCAGATAATGTTACGTGATTCGTAGATCGTTGCTAATGATCATTGAAGAATATATACGTTCATTAGATAGCGCGATTAATAATTTACCGAGTGTTTCGAAATTTGGAGATTATATTAAACGACAAGATCAACGTCCAAAATTCTCGTCGCTATGCTCTCAAGTTGTCGTTCATCTTCGTAAATGCGAACATTAGCAGACTTTCCGTGACACGCAGTGTCCATAAGAAATAACAAATTGGAAATAAAAAGCTCTTTGGAATTAAACATTTTTACTGAATTATAAAAAATGAAATAATCGTGGAGCTCGTGTAACTCGAAATTCTGCTAACTCGGTGTGTAAGCGTAAATGTTTTTGTGTGAGATCGAAGTGTACTCGATTGATCGCTGTATCGAATCGTCGGGTGCTGTGGGGGCGTATTCGAAAAACTCCGGATAGTAGATTTGTTACAGGAATGCAATTAGGCACAGATTTGGGAAATAGTAGTCTAACAAACGATTTGATACTTCATTTTCTATGTGACAATATATATTTCATTTTCTTCATATTGGGAGTTGCTTGAAAAAAAATGTCCACGTGCATAAAATCGTATTATTCCTAGAATCAAATGCGAAGTTTAACAGAATGAGCAGTACTAAATATCTAATATTTTTTGCTGTTTCAAAACTGAGTCAATTAAGTAGATTATTAATCATTTCTTATTTTTTTTTACCAACTAAACTATGTTATAATAAAGACAAATGGAATTCATTGAGACAGGAAACTTCCATGCTACCATAGTTTCAATAGAAATTTGGCATTATATAAATTACAGTTTCACGTAATTTACACGTCCCGTGTAATATAGGAAATGGAGGGTCCTTAAATTTAACATCCCTGTGTATAGAATTGTGCACAATTAACGTATCGAACTTGTAAGTCAATACCAATTCTGATAAATTCTTGATATTTTCATTTTTTCTTACGTATACCCTATCGCGGGAATATGGTAGAAATCATCCTTACATACATGCACAATGAAAGTTTTATTTTTTACCAACTAACACGAGCCATCGATATCCACGTGGCACGACACGTTACATAAAATCACAGCTTTTCTCGTGCCAAATGAAATTAAATATTAATTAATCGCTGTATCACACGAACGAAACTAATTTCCCACGGCATGTAAAACTTCATCGAGCCTGTACTTCAATACGCTGAATACGTACTTATACTTGAATACGATGGTCATTACGAATTTACGAATCCGGTGTGGAAACGTGCGTGCGCGGATGCACAATGCGAATTCTTTTCGAAGAATAAGCGAAGTAAAAACAAAGAAAAGATAAAGAAATAACGAGACAAATCGACAGATCAGAAAGCGACTGTTCGAAGCGACACGGAAGGAAACTATTAAATATCAAACAGAATTTTCATCGAACACAATTCTGTCCAGCCATTGCCGACTACTGTTCAACCGTAGATCTACTCATACAAAAAGAAAAAGAAAGAGATATAAACAAAAGAAGAAAGAACTATCTTAGTTAGACAAAGAGAGGGAAGAAGAGTATGAATGAAGCTATATAAATTCGTATATAAATATATAATATACATATATGATGTACAAACACGCGCACAAGTAACTCATACTCACACACACAGACACACACGCCAACACATGCACGACTAATGCAACACAAAAAGTCGAGAATTATCGTGACAAAAAGATAAAATACCATAATGCCACGTGGGCGGACTGCGGCGAGTAATGAATGTGTTGCATTTTCAATTCCAACGCGTGGAAATTCGTTTCCATACGCGGGATCCATGTTAAGAGGGTTGTGTTAGTTATAATACAAGGGTGATCGAACACCTCTATAGCGAGAATATTGTAATGGGAATTGTCGTGTCGTTGTACGGAAATTCTTTAACCCTTTGCGCTTGAAAACTTTCATTTCGAACCGAGACTGAAATCATATGCATGTGTTATAGATTTCACGTTGAAAGACTGTCTTCTATATCGACTTATAGAGATACATATCAATGTTACGGAATTTTTATAAGTTTATAGAACCCGAATCGTCATCCCTTTGGAATGAAACAGTTCTTATTGTGTTATTCCAGTGGCACGTCAACAATTTTATTTGTTGTCGGGACGATAGGAAAGAGAGAAGTGCAACTATGAAGGGAAGAATGTTACATTAGTGTTGGGAAGAAATGAACAATTTCTTTCGATGATAAAATACGTGATATTATTATGCAGCAAATTTGTTGCTTCTATTAGTGTTAGCTAGAAACTCAATTTTATGTTTACTATTAAACAGAACTTTCTTTCAGAGTTTGATACTTACTTCGTTTATAGTTTCGTGAAATTCTAAACATGAGATTCAAATTTATATACATATACATACACGCGTAAAATATCATTGGGGCATAAATTCTGGATTGTATAGAATTAATTGACGTTTGGTAACCGCCTTTTTCAATACTTTAACGTTTCCCTTCAGTCAGTCGACATTAACTCGATTAAATTAATTCGAATAATTCCTAATATGAACGCGCAATAAAAAGTCGCAAAAGGGTTAGACACTTTTCGAACGTATCAATGTTCGCATTATCATCGTTCTAACGCCAATCACTGTTAACAATCGCTGTCCAATTTTGACGTCGACTATCGCCGACTTCGAAACTCTCATTGTCATTGTTGTTGTTGTTATTGTTGTTGTTAATCTATCCGCCAATTTCTACAACTATAAACGATCATTAATTCGGATTGTTCACAATCGAAACAGAAGATTAATGGAATGCTCGAGTAAAGTAATACAGAGAGACCCTCAAAAGAACGATTTAAAGACCTTTTCGAACAGTCTGACTCCAAAGTATACAATTATTCACTTTTAACCCAACATAAAATAACCATCATATTAAGTAATCATCTCAACAACAAAAAATATATATACATGTATATCAATCCCATAAGAAATTTTGTATTAGGATAAAGTTAAACTTAGCAAACCAATAGAATCGAGAGACACTACAATCAAAAAGCCACAACTCAGGTTTTTGTACGTCTTTATTTCAGTACTCCAATACGCGTTACATATCTTCGAGTATCATTTCAATTCGTATTATATCTCTTTCCCTTTTCTTTTTTTTTCTTTCTTTTTTTTCAGTAATACTCACAATTTTACAGGTCCAGTAAAACTAGCGTTCTCGGTGTATCCGAGTCCCCGTCTAATGTTCGTCGAGTGTTTCTCAAGTACACCGGTTACTCTCGTTGTGTCTGCGGAACACGAATAAAATCAACAGACACTGATAATTACTCGGTATGCGTGTTTTATGTATGCGTGTATGCGTGTATATAATATAATATATCTGACGTGTGTCAATGCGTGTAAAGAGGAGGAAGAAAGGAGAAAGAAAGAAAAAAAAAGAATAGATGGTATTCCATCGTGCGTTTAAAGATCGCTATATAAGCGTTTATCGTTCAGATAAGATATAATGTACCTATAGAAAACCGAGTTGGTATTTTAATATCATCGTAAGAGAGCTCCGTTCGCGTCGGCAATTCGGCATTATTCGGTGTCTCTTAAAAATCGTCGTGAACGTTTCGTTTGTTCGCAAGCTGGGAGTAAAACGGAATGTTTCGTGGCGAGTCAACAATATCATACGGATTCATGTCCCCCTGAATCCTGCAGAAAGCGAATCGTCATTTACCGAGGCGGATATCGCTTGCACGTACGCGTTTATCCGCGGATGTATTTCGTATTCTCGTGCGGAAGAAATAGATTAGAACGTGCTCGATCGCGTACTTGGTAGAAAATATAGGAACGACATTGCGATCTCTGTATACGGGGATACGAATAATATCCTAGATTCGTGGTGTTCGTCCGTCTAGTCGTATGCGTGGAGATAACGTACAAATTCTGCACATAACGTTTGCAAAATTCCATTCCCTTCCCTTCTCTTCATTCCATCTGCTGACGCGTCGAACAACCTACCAGCGAATTTTGTAAATTGACAAACATTCGAGACTCGCCGTGTCACACTTACGTGGTGGAACGAATATACAAAGGGGCAGATGAAATTATGACAAAGAAAACAAAAATTTATTGTATATGAAGCTACTGTGATGTTACTGTTGAATATAAAAAAAAATATATATATATACATAAAAAGATGATGTATTTAAAAATTGCGTTGAGAATGTTCTTTCATTTATACCTTTTACTGTTTGAAAACACGACTGTGCATATACCTGCGTCGTGAATAAGAAGTACATGTGAACGAAAATGTCAAAGGGTGGATTATATGAAGATTCGATTTGTTCGTTTTTTAGTTTTCTTCTCCTGTACAGTCTGCGCAGATCTAATTAATGGTAATCGTTTTTGTTGTTATAAAAAATATAACACACTTTCAGAGAAAAATACTTTTTATTTCGCAGTTCACAGGTAACTCTTCGTTTTGGTAGAACAATCTTGTATCGGACCGAGACGTATGATTTATGCCCGAGCGTTTTTGAACTTGTTCGAACACAGCCGCTGTTCACACAATGCAGAACGAAGGTTCGTGGTATGTTCAATGCGGTGGCGGTTAATTAAATTCGATTACTTTAATATGTCTCTCCTTCCAATTTTTCATTTATTAAATGCATTTTTTCCAACTTCTCGTAACGTTTACGACAGTTTCTCGATTACGTTCCGTTTTTTTTCAACACGCGTACACGTAAATTCGCATTATCGCAGCTGATACGTGTTTAAAAGTGTGCGCACAATTGTGCGAAGAACCTGCGTACATACAACTCTCGCGTTGTACTAATCGGTTTCGAAAAATGTCGCATTAGTTTTTCTTAACTTCGTGGAGGACACGATCCTCCTTTTATTATTTTCGCTAGCCCCGCCGCTATTACTCGAAGTCTCGAAATACTATATGTAAATATATGTATACGTGGTACGTTTTAAAAACTAGATCGTGTTCTTAGTTTTTCAGTGAACGAGGCGCACATTATAAAATCAGATTTATTTACAATTCTACAAGACCGGTTTATATTCCTGTACAAATCGACGAATCGCAAAGACGTATGCGAACTTTTAAAAAATTCTAATCACCATATTAAAACATTGCTTCTGACTGTAGACGTAAGCCAGTGTATTATTTAACAGATATACTTCTTTCGTCACATAAAACATCGCTGACCCCGGTTGATAGATGTGAGTGGTGTTTAACCGAGATACGCGTGCTTTCATCAACATTATTATTATTATTACGTATTGTTTCTTCGTTTGTTTGCTTTTTTTTGCTTATTTTCTGTCGTTTCATAGGCCATTGCAACTGCACGCAAAGCCTTGGCACAGTCTTATTAAAAACGCAGACCGTACGGTCAAAATGTGTTATGTACAAGCTTTTGTACACTTTGCTAAATCGTACAACAGTCACAGAAATTCACCATTTTGCCCTAACACTCCAGTCTTTTGGTGTCCAATGCAGACACTTAGGATCTATTTTGATGTGCCTCTTTTCCATTGCGGCTGCATGTTGCTCGATAATATCCCTGTGAATAAACATGTTTTGTCAGTCAGATTACTGGAAGAAATCCTCTGTATGGAAAGAAGCTAAATTGTCTGTTTTGACTCGTTTTTTTTTGTTCCCTAACGACGCATTGACTATTTAGCCAATTACCTATTCAATGTCACAATATATTGTCCTTTGTAGTAATTAATGAGATTCAAGTTCTGTAGCGTCGATATCACGTCTTCTTTTTTAATCGACGTCAGCTCACATATTTCACTTATCGTGATCTGCGGCTTCTCGTTCTCTACTAATGGTTTTATATTTAGTAGAATGTCGAGTATGGTGTGCGCCCAATAACTTCTGTAAGACAGCAGCCCCAAATCAGACAATGGCTTTTCAGGTGAGCCCGTTTTGCCCTCAAATTTCGACAATTCGTAGGAGAATTCTATTAATAACTTTCCGTAACCCCTTCTTTGATAGGGTGGCAGTGTGAGAATACAGGCTACATTGTGGTCTTCCGTCGATTCTTTCTCTTTCGAAAAGTAACCGACTATGTGGAATCCTCTGCTATCAAAATCTGTCATTACATAGAACAAGAATGGATCTGTATCGTAGTAAAGAGTTTTATGATCCAAGAATAATTTCGCTAGTAGGCAAAGGTTTTGTGCGTAATTCTTATTTTTCCGGCCGTCTATTTCAAAGAATGAGATCGATCCTTTTCTATATATTTCATTGCCAGGCGGATGTCTCAGATTGCATTTGACTAGGTGCCTCTCCAAACACTTCCGACTTTTTCTATATTTCAGACAGAATTCACAAATATATATGCACGATAGATTGACCATCTCTTGCGGATATGGACTAAAATACCAAGGTTTTATTCTATGACGACCTAGTTCTATCAGTTCGACATTTTTCATTCTAGTAACAATGTCGTCATGATGATGCGCGACCAACGAGCCGGTCGGCCTCGGACCAGGCGTTTGCGGCGGTGCCTCCTGAGAATCTTCGTTCTCTATAAATACCGCCTTTCTCTTTCTGGACATTTTCTTTTGTAACGCTGCTTGTAAAACGGCAGAACCATTGACTGGTTCGTTACTAATATTGCTAGGGCTAGGTGGTCTACTGACTGCTTGCTTTTTTGGGGTTGCTGCACCAGTTCCTGGTGTGGTTCCATCTCGACGAGGGTATTGGACTTTCCGTGTGTCCAAACAATCTTCCATAACCCATTCATCTAATCGTTTATTGACTAAAATATTGTACATTTAGTTAAAACGGATGTTTCTGCACATAGATAATACACCTTTCTTCTTAAGTCGCGTTATACTTACAATCTACATAGTGAACATAATAACACTTGACACCGTGTACGTCTTTAACACTGATGATTTCAGCTAGAGCTGTGGATGACAAAAGGAAATTTTTGATAAACCCTTGTCGTTACATCTCAATCGATGGAATCATGATACAAGACTCCCAAGACGCAACAGAAGAATATACGTACGCAAACTATTACCATCCAATATACCTAAGCATAACCTAAAAAGCTAGACTAATCCCAATGTATGGAATAGATGAACGCCAATATAATATTCGATTAAATACGATACAGATTCAGAAAATACAGTTCTACATTATTAATCTAACAGAAAAGATTGTGTTCATGTAGAATTAGCTGAAATAATACGATTCAGTGACACATTTCTCGAAATGATCTTTGACGTGCAAAACCATATAATATTTAACTTTGACGAAACAATGGGATAATTTTACAAAAACAAAAAATAGTAGATGTAGAGATTGATTGTAAAAATTAGTATTTTACTCACGCCAATCATCCGTGCTGTGCATTCTGACTGGTAAGCGGCAGCCTTCCACCAGTGAATTCTGAAAGTGAGGTTAGAATTTGATACCATTCTAATGTTCGTAATAATTGACTCCCTTCAGTGAATGCGATTATGTCATCGTAATCAATAGATCCCTACACTTACCACTGAATCGCATATTGTTTCGCGTTCGTCGTGTTCCTCGATCATTTTTATCACAAATGAAGAAACTTTCCACAATACACGATTTTGTTTTGAAGCATTCACGGCACTGACGCGAGCGCCCGAAATTCGCTTCGCACATTAGGGGAACTAACTTCGAACGAGTTCCCGCACTATTGCATACTGTGAATGAATCGAGAGATTGCAATCAAACATCGACCTAAACAGTGCGCGCGCGAAATTCATTTGAAATTACGGAATCAGTCACTCCTATAATAGATTTCTTTGTTATACAATAGAAATAATAAGATCATTCTGTAACCATTTAGTGGTATATTAATTTCTGCAGATAATTACGAAAAAAAGGAAAATCATGATGAGTTTGAACCTTAATATAATTTCAAATTAACTGATAATAATAATGATAAAAAAGGAATAGCAATTCCTACTAATGGGAGAGGATCAAATTGAAAATCCTCTTTTATAATACGATACAATGTCGAGTTAGATGCACGATGTAATTAAGTACGAACAATTCGAATGAAGATACGAGCCGACCAGCGTCGTTACGTGATACATCATGAAAGCTAACCGCACTTGCATGTAATTAATTCTGAAATACATATCATTTCGAAAGAGGTGAATTTAGTGTAACGCCGTGTATTCCACACGGACTCCAGCTGTCGTCTTCCACGATGCTTTTAAGGTTTGTAATGCAAAGCTATTTTAGTCACTCGAGACAATTTGAGGTGACATCTTATTCTACTCTGCCCGGTGTAAAATAGTAATATCTATACGTAGACGTAAGTTCTTTGCCTTGTCTCTGTCTCTCCCCCCGAGGCATAAATTTCATGTAAAATATTCTCAGGATGAAAATATTCTCTTCCTGGTGAACTGGCATTTTATTCTATTCAATTCCGCGCGCAAAACAATCTAGCGCCGTGAGATTACGTAAATTCCATTCCCGTGTACCTCGATGGCTAATGCAAAGTCATATTTGAAACACTGTGCATTTAACAGCGTGACTTTTAATCCATGATGTTACTTAATACCGACTAATTGCTGGTAACAATCTTGTCCCTTGTAGGATTAATTCGATTCCATAGAGTTTTATATCTTTTATTTATTAATGCTACAATTTTTCATCTTCTTTTCTAAAACACAATTCTTGAAGTGCCGAATGTTTCGTAAAAATCATATTTAAATCCTTTCTTCTTTCACTCCTTGGAAGAAAATTTCTAGCGCCATTGGATCATGCAACCAATTTTGCATAATTTGTCCATGAAATATTGCACGTATAATTAAATGATTGTTTCTATACGCACCTGAAACACCTTTCTCTTTATTTCATATTATTAGCATTTTTATATTATTACATAAATTGAACATCATTTTTCTCTAGCTTAGAACCAACTTTTCAATGAACCAAAAATCCCTCATGAAAAAGCACATGGTAATTGACTTATAAAATTTCCATTTCAACCCTGTTTCACCCCTTCCTCTTTACAATAAAATTCCTAACGCTATAAAATGAATACACAACGTATACTTCCACCAGTTTTCCAGAACTGATCTTCTAATTCAGTTTCATTCCCGTACACGCGTTATCGCGGCCAAGTATCATCAACGACGATCATCCATTCGTTCTTCCACCCCCGTGTCACGTGTCCCGCGAGACTTTCACGGAAAGAATAGCGACCGCCGGCGAGTCGTACGTTTTTAGATAACAGTTTCATACTAAAATTACGACTGGCACGATCGACCGTGTCGTATCGAGGGTTTCACCGGCGGCTGCTTCAACCCTCGGTCCTGCGAAAGCCCCACCCGGGTACACACGTTCCTACGCCTATGTACCCGTTTCGGTACATACATATACATATGTATGTACGCGCGAAATCTGCACGCTTACATATGTACCCGGCACATAAGTGTACTCACATCGGGCATACATAAGGGTTGATAGTGCTCGGGCGAGCAAGCCACCCTTATATGCAGGGCGTGGCCAGAGTCCACCAATCAGAGGGCGGGGAATCCCCGAAAGACCAAATCGAACGAAGTAAAAATTTCAGCGGTCGCGTCAAACGCCAACGCCAAAAGGGGATGAGCACGGTTGATCCAGGCTTTACATTTTCGTTACTTATTCTGCGTTCGGGATCTTCCAGTTCCCATGTACCTTCCCTGTCTTTCGTTTTTTTTTACTCGCCGTTTCAGCATGGTTGCTTAATTGCGGTTAGAGACTTGTGACTTTATTGGAGAATTTCTGGGGAACGAGAGGAGATGTGGGTTACGTTTTATACATTTAATATTTAATTCGAGATTACAATGTATATATATGTATATCGATTATCATAACATAAATTCATCTAAAATTAATATTAAAATGTCCCAGTCTAACCCCTGAGATACTCCACCCCGATTTCGCAAACCAAACACACGTATCCATCACACCACACGATTTCTCAACATTTCTCCAAGCACTGCGGCAACCATACGTGCGCCGAACGTGTACACCCCGCGTCAAAAAGATAACATCCTCAAAATCCACCCTATAAACTAAATATCTCCGTCCATTCTGCATAATATGTTTATCCTACCGTTTAGCATTAATTAGTTCTATTATTTCGTGCGTTATATTGCTGTAAATAATAGGAGTGCAAAACTCGTATTGCTTCGTCGTACGTATAAAGTAGAATAACCACCCTGCGACCAAAGTTGGTACGAAAAGAAGGAGGGAGCGGCGAGTAGTGTTTCACGGAAGAAAGGAGGGTGGGATGGAAACGGAGACAGAGTAGCAGGGTCTGCGTTTAATAGCCGTAGTGTTACCTCGGAGGCCTTTTGCCATTAAGAATCCCGCAAGACCGTCCTCGTGGGCCCCCTCTGCCTTGCAGGCCACGTTAACCCTTTCCGCAATTCCGACATATTACACGGTGCCCCAGCGGAGTGGATGTAATACGTGTTCCTGGCTGACTATAACTATAAGGTGCCGTGGGTACACCTTGGTACCACTAAAATCATTAGAAACACGTGCGCCATGCAGCGCGCAGAATCCTCGTCCCTTGCCATTAGAATGCTTAGACGGTGTTGTATCCGGAGATCAATATCAAAACAACGCCGCATGACCGCCTACTCTGACAGAAAGTCCAAACGGAAAACTCTACGCAGTTTCTGCGAAACTGGTCTTCCATGACATATTCGATATGCGCTGCGATAAGTATTCTCTTTTCTTTTTGGGGTTTTTTGTGGTTGAAATGTAGCTGACTCGGATTAATTTGGAATATTGATTGATTTTTGCGGTGGTCATTTTTGTTGTTTTTTGTTTGTAGTTGAAACTGCAGTGCGAAATAAATTTTGTAACAGCTGTCTTAGGGTTTGGAGAATGTTCATTAATATTGTTCATAAACTTTGGGTGGAATTAAAATGTTATTCTGTTCGAAGTAGGTGCAACAATTATTAGAAATCTAGTCTTCGTTATTACGAGTTTATAATATGTATATGTATATTGCACTGTGCATAGCTAATGAGGTATATTTGTGAAAAATGCGTTAATGTACCTAAGCTTAAAATATCATGAATCATATAGTATAGAGGTGGCTACCGGTATCTAATTTTATCCCAAGAATTGTTAAAACGTAATACACATAAGTAACAAAGAAATGAAACCACTTGCCAAGGTATTTAAAATCCTCGATATATAATTCTCTCCCCTGACTTCTGCAATTTCGAAACCGCATATTGCACCTTAAATCAAAACAATCTTTATTTTATAAATCTGTTCTTCGAAATGGTTCGTCGACCTCGTGGAAACCATATCGAGCAACGCTAAAACGAGTAGCGTCGTCTCGTTCAAAGACGTCGAAACGCCGTCATAAATAAGAAACGCCATCCTCCATCTTTAGCCTCGCGCGGATTCTTCGTTCTCCTAGTGGTCGCGTAACGACTGACCCCATCAAGGTAGACATTTTCCACGCACGCAAGGGTTTTACCCCCTTCGAGGCAAAGAAACAGACGCTCCTCTCAAAAGAAACGAGCCACTTCCCCGCTCTCGTTAATCGCATCTGCGCACAGTCTGTTTATCTATGCCCCACTCAGGAAGCTTTAGAAGAAGAAACCGACGCAATCCAAACCTATCTACGTACTTTTATAAATTGTCCTTACCCTTTTTCTTATCTGATTAGCCAATGTGCCACACGAGAAGATATAAAAAAGCAGGAGCTGAATAAAAAAAGCAAAAAAGATTATAAAATGGATACGGTTGAAATGGTGACGAAGGTAAAGTGAAGAGGAAGAAGGTCAGATAAGAAGAAAAAGAAGAAGAAGCAGGTCGTACCTCTCTCCGACGCGCTGCTTAAAATTCATAAGACGCTCTGTTTACTTACTAAAGATACGCGACCCTCCACCCCTTACCACCCTCTTCCGACCCCGTGCCACCGTCCAACGTCACCGCGAAGAGAGGCTGTGCTTTATCGCGGAAAATAAAATTATTGGTTGCACTTTTCTCGCGTTTGGGGGCTCGGCTCTTTTTATCCCGACGCGCGGTCGACGACGAATCGACGCGACACGGCCGACACGACACTACACGGCACGACATGAACACACTCGAAAGACCGGGATTTTTCTGCGGGCCGCGCGTTTTAAAAAGCGCCCCGCGGCTACACGCTCGCCTGCCGAGAGCCGGCTCAAAGAGGCCGTTTGATATGCTGATATCGCGCCGTTTACCTTCGAATCTCCATAACGCGCCGTTTCTTAGCCACGATTAGAAATGTAAATTCGAGAACGATCCACGCTCTCCAGAGCCGAGTGGGGTTATCGGCGTTGCTTGTTTTAAAAGTGCTCGACGACGATCTGCCGCGGATTAACTCGTCTGCGAGATACCATCGACGACTTCGTTCACTTTGTGCTAAAGTGCTACTTTGTTTATTCTTGTTTTCACGTTTTTTGTCAAGGAGGCGTGTTGAACGGTAAATTGAGAAGAATCTTTTTAAATTGAGTTGTGGCATCTAATTTTTATTTTCAAACAAATATTAATGGCAAATAATTCTTTGGTAGCTGTTTGTTATACGCGCATGCGCAGTTTCGTGATTAGAAAATTTGAGGGGTTGAGAAACTATTTTTATTAAGCTAATTAGCAGATTGTCTGTTACTTAGATATTATATGTATACATATAATTGCTCATTTTTATGAACGCAGTTCTTAATTTTGTTATTTTTATGACGCGATGATTTATGAATAATTGTAAAGAAACGTACGTTAATAATAAGTAAAATTAATTGCTGTAGGTACTACAATTTGGTGCTCGAACATACTAATCCTTCGTCGTAATTGATTAACATGATTATTAATTGTCATAACCGTCTGTATAAACCGTTCTCAATGAAAACGTGTTCAGCCTCACCTTCATTTCTACGACAATGTTATTACAACGCAACAATACCTACCTAAATCAAAAAGTAGAAACCAAATAAACCCAAAGAACTTTAATCGCAACGCGCCTGACAGATCATCGATAGCTCAGCCTATCTTCGTTATCTTCGATAACGTTTAATCCCCCCAGTTCCCCTGCCGCGATTACGATATCGATCGTCCAAAGAGAACGGTACATCCCGATAGTCGTGGATAAAATTCGACGGCGCAGCGGGTGATACGCGGTTCAATTACCAGCCGAGCAAAAGTGACTGTGCTCGAAGAAAGTAAAAACTCGTCGACACGAGCTCTACCGATTATTCACGGCGAATTACTTTTCTTGCCCGTGTATTTCGCCCGCGTTCGCATGGCAATGCACCGTTCACACGGCCACCTGTATGTACGTACGTCCGTGTGTGTGTGCGTATGCAGGCAAGCGCGCAAACCACCCCCGCGTCGCGTGTTATAATCTCGTTGCTCCGGGCGACGTGGAATAAAGTACCCGCGGTGTGACGGTAACGCGAGGCACCAACTATTAACTCATTAGTCGAAGTTCTTCGTATTATCGCATTCTCTTTGAGGCCGGCACGGCATTCTCGTATCCGTGGGTGGCTGGGTGCCACGGGCCGAGCATCGTGGCCGGGATGGAAACAAGGGGCGCGGGGTTGAAAATAGGACGCGACGCTGAACAGGGCGAAGAGAAGAGGAAGAGGAAGAGGAAGGGACGCGAAGGGAGGACGAAATGGTACGATAGGGAGGAACGAAGATGACGATGACGAGGGACAGGAGAAGAAAGCACGGGGCAGAGGGGCGGGGGTTAGGCAGGGACCGGAGAACGTTGGCAGAAATGGTGACGTTGTCGAGGGGGTGGACGAGGTGGTAAGGGCTGAGGCGAGAGAGCACGTAGGGGATGATAGGGCAAGGAAAAGGACACGGGGGGCAGAGGGGGGAGGTATCGTGGAAGGTAAGAGGCAGAGAGGCGGTGGTGTGGCGCTCGTAGAAAGGGTGGCTGGTAGCAGAGCGAGGGGGTGGTTGCACGCCCGGTATTGTTTCGAACAGGCGTGTACACGTACATACATCTATTTGGCACATAGATAAAGCATCTTAGAGACCGCGTAGAAGGGAACTACGATGGGAAGAGAGAGCCTGAGGACCAGGCGGAGGAGGTTGAGGTGAACTGGAGAAGAAACTGGAGTACGGGCTGCTACGGGAGTGGATGGTGTGGGAGAGGGTTAGAGAGCGAGATAGACGCAGAGGAGCAGCGGCAGCAGCAGCACCAGCTTCAGCCAGCCATCTTGCCACAAACTTGACTCGACCAATCAGCGTCGAGGCTGTGGTCACCGTTGTACCCTCGCTCCCTTCCACCCTCGTCACTCTGTTCTATGTTCTCTCTACGGTTCCTCTGCAACCTCACCCTCTCGCGACCTGGCCCTCTCTCTCTCTTATGGTCCGTAGTAACCCCGGCAGCAGCACCTGCCAGCCAACCCTTTAATTCTAATCAATTTACTCTTGCGCGAGCCTCAACCCCTCGTGTATCCTCCTGAGCACGGCTGAACCTCAACCGCGCACCCCTTTCCGACCCCCTAACTTGTCCCGCGTCGAGCTTCCATCCTCTCTTCGTGCCTTCCTCTTCGGCTCGTTCGCGATCCCTCTCGAACGAACCCCTACCACATCTGATAACGGAACTACGTTCGGCCGCACGGAACTCCTGCTAACCGGCTAAATAATTAGCGCGGGGAGATTAATTGCCGGGAGTGAAGTCGCGAGGTAGTACGGTAACGACCCCCTTGTGACCGTGCTCGTCGATCGGTTGGGGATAATCTGTTGGAGGGGGGTGGTGAACTGACCACGGTATGGAAATCGAGATTAAAGGATCGGGAGTAGGAAAAATTGTTTCCGTCTCGAGCAAGAGGAATGTTATAAGAGATTTCAGAGAGAGACATTTTATTTGTTTAAGCTGATTCTTATGTGGAAATATAAAGTTGATTTTGAACAATCGAGGCTCCCCTTTTATTGGGAATATTATTTAGGGGTATTTCAATTAATTAACAAGGGATGGTACTGTGAAATAATTGGCTATTCGAGATTTGTTAAAAGGACACTTTCGTATACCTTTATCCTTCTATTAGATCGCTTAAAGATATGTATATACCTGTGTACAAATGTATATACAATATTGTACATATGTAGAATAAGGGATATCTGTTTGAAATGTACAGCATCCTTTAACTGAGAAACTGTACCAAACTTGTATACCTTTTCTTCCCCTGCGAATAAATCTAAATTAGTATATCGTATTATTACGCCATCAACGTTTAATCTCCGTAATATCTTATTTCCATAAGCGTTACCTGTTGCCTCGAAGTATCTAATCCCTTAATCGTTAATTGCTAACTTTACGATCATGCATAAAGAAAGCAAACAAAACAACTCAACCTAATTTAATCCTCGTTCTTCAAGTATTTCACCATCCAAAACCCACTTCCACCTAATACAACCTACCACCCTTGTACAGGGTGTCCCACCTACCTTGAGCGTCACGAATATCTCGCTTATTTTTGTTAATAGAAAATAAATGTTGGCAAACAAAATTATTTTAATCGAAGGGATGAATTTTCGAGACTCCAAGACCGCGAGTACTTTTTACAATGGGACTATATATTTTTATCATTATCCTGTGACAACTGAAATTGAGAGCAATCCACTGACACGTGATACCATGGGCTTCACATGCATGGCAACGAGTTAGCATTTCCTATCTCGTTACAATCGATCACGATCGAGAATTGATTCAATCGCATCTTCTTTTTTTCTCGACGTATTCTTTCTCAATCTAACTGATTGTGAGTTCCACTGTACACACATCCTCCCCCCCTGAAAGTCGAAAGCGTGGCAATAAAAGTTGAGGTGCAGAGAGAGAGTGTTTCCGTCCAGATGGGATGGATGCAAGAGGTGAAAAACAATTTGATCGGTCCCGATTCAATGGCGATGGTTAAAGTTTACGCTTCCATCGGTCGAAGGACTTCGGTGCCGGGGCCAGCATAATTTACCTAATGGCTCGTAGACTAACGACGGTGCCGGTGTTTAAGCGTCCGTCGAGAATGTTGCCCCTGTAAGTTGCCAGCTTCTCTCGGTGTGGTGCCATCATTGAACCAAAATTTATGTTCGTTACTTTGGCCACGCGCCCTCCGATGAATTATCGCCGGTGAATAGAAAGTCGACGCCACCGAAAACTTTCGCCCTCACTTGGAATACTTGCCAGCTTTTTCCTTACAATTAGCTGAGAATAAAGCAGGCGATTGGAGATCGATTGGAGATCGATGGAATTCGGCTAATTGATTGTCGATTAATCGTTTTCTCGAAATGCTTACCTCGCGAGGTATTATACATTTTTTGAAACGCTGTAGGAGATATTCAATGGAAATTCGATGAAAAGATTAAATTAATTGAGTTTTTGGTTGTTCGTTTTGGATTTGATAGTAATTGTTTGAGAACTGCGAGCTAATTGGTTACTTTTATTATTCCATTATCAGGCTTTTAGAGCTGGCCCTTTAATAAATTGTTAATACGATGCAATGTCCCTGTTAATTGTCAAGTGAGCTATGCTCCTTGTTTACTATACCTGCGACGTAAAATTGACTCTTATTTTTTATTGACATAAAAGAAAATAGGGAGAAGTTAAATCGGCACCTACTTTACTTCTTCCTTTCTACTCCTCGTCAATTTCCAAAACTGTACACCAATTTCTTCAAACAATACATTGTCCACTTTCCCCAATAATTGCCCCCTCATTACCACAGCTTCGCACTAATAATAATTAATTTGTTTTGGAACCGGCATAAACATTTCCAAAAATGACTGCTACCGAACGCAACAAATTTTCCTCGCCCGCCGTTCATTCATAGACGTTGCCAAAGAGGAGGTAGGAAACGGAATAATAAAAATTCCATAGCACAATTCCTCATCGTTAATAACGATCTGGCATATTGTGTAGCGGTGTATCAGCGATAAAATCGTCTGAAATAAATCGCGAACGTCGCTCTGATTACAGATCGTCCGTGGGATTGGCAGAGAGTAAGCGTGGCTTAACGACAGATCCGATCTGCACGAGTGGAACAATCGGTCCTCCACGGCCGTTCTCCTTCTCCTTTTTATGCCGACGTATTTCGATGCCTGATTGAGTACGGGGATTCAGAGCCGACGGGGAGAGAAATAGACGGGGTAGGTCGATTTATTTATGTCGGTGATTGCGAGTCAGGGAGGTAAGGGCTTCTTTTGCATTAATACCGAGCAAACTGGAGGAGGGTGGCTTCTGTGACTGTCGTCCCGAATACGACGATATGTCGCCATCGACGTTAAAAATCGACCTTTTAACAAATTCTCTGTCAGCCAGTCCCTCGAGTCGCCGCGGAAGAAGTTTCCTTTTAACGAACATTACGCTACAGACGCGACGGTTTGCGGTAATTATTTGGAGATTAACTGGGGTAGAATCGTGATATATTTCTTGGCCTCCCTGACACACTGTCTGGTGATTCTTGGTTTGCGTTCGATTGCACTGTTATTGGCAGATGACAAGTTGAATATTGTAATTGCCGAGTATGCCTTATTTGTTAAATTACTTTAAGTACACTGACGTGCAAAATTAAAGGTTCACTAAATGGTCGATATTTGAACTGCTGTAGTTTCGTGAAAAAAATTCGTGGACCTGGACTCATTTTGAAGCGCGAGGTCTCTACTGACGACGTACTGAGTTCACTGTTTTATTCAGATCTTTTTTGCCTGATGTACCTGGTAAAAAAGTAAAGGTAGGTTTTGTTGACAATTTTGAAAATGTAAACGGACTTTGGGAAATTTGTTTTCCATTAGAAATGGATTCCAAAATCGAAGTCTCCTCTCTACAACGAGCACAGAAAAATTGACGTACGGTTTTCTTTGGCTATTTTTTGGCACTTTGAATGAAAAGTGAGCCACCGAGAACTGAACTCAGGTTTGCCAAAGTAGGCTTTGCGCTTTAAAATGAGCGCAGGGGGATTATTTTTTTATCAGGTTCAAATTACGAAAGTTATGTGGTTCCTTAGTTTGGCACGCCAGTCTATATATGAGTGCAGTGGTTACAGGAGAGTAATTATTATTCCAGTTTATTTCAGTTAATTAAAAATTAAATTTCTGGGCGAGCAACAAGTTTCATACATTGCTTACACTACAGAAGTTCCACTGAATTGCTTTTTCATGTACCGAATACTGAAAACTTTTTGGAAATATTAATATTGCATTATCGTGTTTTGCTTAGCCCTGGTTTAATTAGTTCGAACGTTTCTAAGTAGATGCGAACCTTTCTATTTAACTTTCCTAGATGAAAGGAAGTGCTTATAGACATTTTGTATCAACTTTTGTCCGCATACCTCGCGAACAATGGAGAGGCACGACACTTCCTATGCACGCGTTTCCGCGATTCATTATAATGAGCGGCGCGTGCACACCAAACAAGTTTATTGCCCTTTAAGAGTTTCTAAGTACTGGTAGAACCGGAAAGGGGTTGCTCGAAGTCTTAAGTTCTTAATACCACCACCTGCAGGCAAAAGTATTTCAATTTCACTTCGGTGGAAGTCGAGACGCGCATTAAAAATTAGTATATATAATATAAGTTGAGACGTGTCACTTTACGATAGAAACGGGTACCTTTACGGCGATGTGAGTACATTTGCTCGCGCAAAACAGCAAAGGTGAGAGAAATCGAGAGTGGGTTGAGTTATTTGCATTGAGTAAATTATAATTCTGTATTTAAGGAACGACAGTAATTTATATTTAATAAAATAAATCGGTTGGTCAAATAACTAATATATCCTTTATATGTAAACAAAATATGTAACTGCAGAAAAGGGTACTTGAATTTTTACCGAAGAGATCAAATGAAAATCTAATAATGCATACTCCATGCGAGTCAAAGAGCACCCTGAGCAAAATTTACCTTTACCCACAAATTCAATAAACAGTTTAAAAGTAGGAAAGAAAGAATTGAAGTAAATATCAAGAAGAAAAATGGAATTGTGTCCCTCCACAAATCGTTAGTGTTCCTAAAAAAGAAAAAGTATATCTCTCGCAGCGTCAAGAAAAGAATCGACAAGAACTAACCGTACTGAAACTCGCGAAAAGCATGCATCAACAACACTAAAACAAATGTACTCTTCGCGATTGCCTTGAAAGCCAGTGTTCCACGAATAAAGCAATCACGGCGAACAAGACGGCTCGCGAGCAACCCTTAAAAAGCGCGAGTCGACTTGGGCAGAAAAAAGAGGCCGGCCCGGGAGAAACTTTTCCAAGGTTTCTCACCGGCACTTCTTATAGGAAACGAGCGGAATAAGCCCGCGAGAATGGAATAATGGCGAAGGCGAGCCACGACAAAGCGACACGCTCTTAATTCCTGCAAAACTACTTAATAAGGCAAATGAACGCGTGGTTCTTTTCACTGTTCGACGATCCGCAGGGATAGTAGGGGGTGGGTTGTGTAGGGTGAAGGGATGCTCGAGGGGTGAACGAGAGGGAGTGAGGTAGATAGAGGGGGAAAAGAAAGGGGGAAAGGAGCGCCTGGTGGACAAATGGGGATGGACGATTTTTTTATCCCTGTTTGGAGGCGAGTCTCACCGACTAGCGGCGACACAACGATCACCACGACGTCGACGGCGACGCCAACGACGTCGACGACGACGACGACGACGACGAGTCGAGTGGTTTTCAGGCTAATAAAAAAATTACCGCCGCCGCATGAAACCCGACTACGTATAAAACGTCGGTGAGCGCGACGATTCAACCCCTGCCACCTCGCCCCCGCCGCCAGCGCTGCGAACAGGGGAAGAAAAGCCACCGGGAGTCGTCACCCTTTTGTTTTCTTTTTTTTTTAGCTGACAGAGAGACCAAGGGTAGGAGGATAGAGGAGGACACGCAATTTACTCTCGCTGATACTCGACATTATTCGATTCTAAATAACGTGTCGATCTCTGATCCATGGGTCTACGCCCTTGGAGTGGTTTCATGCTTTCTTTCTCGTTTTGATAGTTGGATGAAGGAAATTTGTCGTTTATTCATTGAGTTGGAAATGTAGTGTTCAAGTTTGGGATACTAATTGGAAACAATGTTTATTGGTTTAATCTGAGTCAAAGGTGATGAAATATTTGTATGTTTAATCAAATTGTCGAAATAAAATATTCTATTAAAACGAGTATTACTACCATTCTAAACAGTTAAATTCATTTAAATATTGTTTTGGTATAATATTCATAAAAAGAAAAATGAATGTCCGTTTTTTAAAACTGATTTTATCTTCGAATAGACATCCGTTGAAGCCAGTTGAACAAATTGAATCTCGAGGGACAGAGTGACCGAGAAAATTCAAGCGAGCTACGACAAATTACGATATTTCTCTGTGGCATTAATTAATGAGGCAAACTCTTTAGGGAAACACAAAACAGCCGAGGGTAGCGAGGGTTGGAGACGATGGAAGTTCAATATTTGAGGCATTTTTCTCTTCACCAGACTAGACATTTTTTGGTAGTGTGCCAAGATCTCGGTGTCGGAGGCAAATTGCTTTTCACTTATCGCCAACTAACCTGTAGCATTGTGTGCAATTAATTGCTAATCTAATCTGAGCATTAACGTTGCAATCATATGGTAACCAAAACGTAAACTAAAACACGAAAGCAATTATTTCAATAGGAATATTATGGAATTATCATAATAATAATAACAGTAATAAATTCTGTACAAGTCCCTTTTTCTCTGAGAGACATTTCTATATCACAAAACATATATCTCACACGTATTCTCGTGCATGCAATTTTCTGCCGATGTACGCAAACTTGCAAGTGTTGATTAAAAATTCTTTTCAAAATTCCCACCGTTTAAAACCAAAGAGAATATCCCATCTATTGTCTTACCACCCCTGTTGCCACTCATAAAACTATGTAAACAGTACACGTTGGGCAGATTATGAACACGAAAGTGGTTGAATGGACATTAAATATAGATATATAACTATCATTCTGTCTTATTAGAAATCATCATAAATTGCTGCAACAATACCTATATGTTAATAATTTTAAAGCAAAAAATCTGAAACCAGTCATTTTGACTGGCTTGGTAGCTCTAGTGTTAAACGACTCAAACAAAGTACCTCCTCCACCATACGATTACATCGATTTTTATTTTTTCATACTCCAGTCGAACCTGGCGTAATTATAGACAGCACTTAACATCAATCATTTATTTCCCCAGCAGGGACGAAAGGCGGGGTAAAATAAAAATTTGCTCAACTACCAAACCTGCCGTATTAACCAGAAGCCAACCGCAGAAGTCTCGTCGCGTTAAAAGTCCCCGGAGGAATATCGTCACGAGATCCTCCGCGAGTACCAGGTGGAATTAACGTTTATCAAAACCGCTCGCGCCCCTCCCGACCAGGGAAACGAGAATTTCGCTGTCGGATTAACCCTCTTGACCGAGCGCGAGAACATGGCCAAAGAAACGCGGCGGCGAGTAGTTGAAGCTTCGCGAAAGGGCAGAGGGAGTAGGGGGTGGAAGGAAGGAAAGGAAGCGAAACGAGGTTGGGGCAGGTAAATTCTAAGCCTGAGATTCTCCATCTCCGTGGGTGCGCGCGCTGCGCTGCCAGTGCGCACCCCACGGTGCTAATTAAAATCAGACCACGTGTCTTTCCGAGCCGTGGTCACGAAAAATAAACGGAAAAAGATCTTTTCAACGGTGCCCGGAGCCCGTCGTTTCGCCCTCCTCGCTCCTCCCTCGGTCTCTCTTCGATCTCGTTTGTCGTCCTCGTTCCACCCGTTTTCTTTCACCCACCCCCGCCGGCCCCGACCCCGTCCGCTCCTCTCCGCCCCGTCACGAACTTCAGCACACCCCATGCCGGCTTAATTATCGTCCAAGTGTTCTTTAAAGAGCGAATTACACGCTCGATGTTTACCGCAAGCTCCAAGCTTTTCATTCGTCCCGTTCTCCTTCTACGTCTTCCTCTGCTCGTCTCCTCACCGCGATCCGGATATCCCTCTCCTCCTTCATCGTTCGCGATCGCTGGCGCATTGTGCGTGTACGTGAACTCGCGCTTACGTATCCGTCCTGTGCGCAACGAAGAACGGGGATGGAATGAAAAGCAAGCTGGTCCGTTTCTTTTACGCCGTCGTGGAGCCCTCTCGTTCGACGACGATTTTCTTTTCCTATGCTCGATCTCACCAGGTCACTGATTGCGATTCTTCCTCGCCTCGATTCCGCGTACCTTGCGCACCTCGCTCTTCTATTTTTCTACGTCGTCGTACCAAAGAATATTCGGCATGGCCGAAAGGCCCTCGAGGCAAAGGAAAGGGGGTGAGAACGTGCTTCGCGAAGAGCGTCAGCGTGTCGAGGAAGGTGGAGGAGAGGGTGCAGGGAGGGCGGCACGATCGGCAGGTGAAAAAGTCAGGCGATTTCGTTCCACGAGATTTCGTCCTCGCTCGTTTTTCTTCCCCTTTATCGGGAATTTCTTGCCGTGCCACTTTGAGACCAGCGATTCCCCCGCCCCGTTTTCCACACCGACGTCGATTAACGAGTCGACCATTGTGCACCCTCCGACTGCTGTTCTTTGCATCTCTTTCTTCTTCTTCTTCTTTTTTTCCTTTGGTTTTTGTTTTTTTCTCTTCGCTTTCTTCTTCCTCTTTTTTCCCTCCTTCTTCTTCGGTTTGATTTCTTTCAGAGGCTTACCCTGGTTTCGCGGCGAAAAACGTCGCGGGAAGGAAAAACGCAGCGAAACGCGGTTAAATTACACCTTAAGGGGGAACAAATTTGAAGCTCATTACCGTTCCTCTTTGCGGATACGCCGAGGGGTGGCTGGATACGAGCTGGAATCTTTATGCGCGTGTTTGTTCCGTTTCTATTTCTTTCTTCCTTTTTGCCAGCGTTTCTTGTTGGTTTCCTTCTTATTCTTCTGTTCCCTTTCATTGCTCTCTACGGTATGCTTCTTGCGATATCATACAGCGCGATAAATTTCGCGTGAATTTATTGTAATGCCTTTTAACCGGACGCCACGCTTAGCTCGCTTGTGAAGCGCGCGCGCGCGCGCGCGGATTTATGACGTACTTGAACGTGACGATTGTTCTGCGCCTTGGATGGAGCGATTCTTGTAGGTTTATACGGGTTACGCGGTTTTCTAAATATCACTTTGATCGGTGCTTTCAGAGGTTTAAAAATAACGAAGTGTGTGCAGAAAGGTGAATAGATATTTGTACTTGAAAATTATCGTTGTGCTTTGCTGCAACGAAATATCTGTCGATGATTGCGGATGAATATAAGTTATGTATATGAAATGAAATGTAAGTAAACGGTGAAACAATGTAAATGCGAAATCATTTGGAATATTGAAGCATAATTCGCTTTTTTCTATTTACCTTTATTTACGATATATAAATAATGATTACTTTAAACTCGTTTAGGAAAGTTTTATATCACGACGAGTCGCTTATAATAGAAATGCACTAGGCAATTATATTTAGCGAACTGTACGTTCTAATTTAACCCTTAGACGGTCCTCGAGTCTGTTTCACCCGCCGCCACCTTGTTTATCTAGAAACGAATGCAACCGTGAACAAAACTATAAATAGCAAACTTATATTAAAATAAGTTTATTTTGACAACATTTACAAATTTATTGTATGTATTCGCATCTCCTACTCTTAAGAAAAACTGTTTTGCTGAGTGTATGTTGAAACGGAAGAACGCACAAGGTTTACTCGCGAAAACCGAACCATCTATCCAAACTTATACGAATATAACACAGTTTACAATTTCGCTAAACTTACTTCAAATTCTTTCTACAATCTACATATTACAACAATTAATCTCGTCCAAAGCCACCAGGAAGCTTTGCTTCCCATTGTACATTTCCTGGTACGTATCGATGTCTCGAATCCTCGAAACAAAAACGCACCGTCGATGGCGTTTCGCTTCAGCGAAGGAACAAGGGGCCTTTCGGCGCGTTTACACGAATCCATCAACAAGCATCGACGGCTACCGGTTTCCACGACTTCCGTTGGCATATTTCCATCGCCCCTCGGTATCACCGCGGCAAAGGTAAAGGGAGAAAGCCCGGCTGAACGAAAAGCCTTCAATCCCTGGAAGCAACGAATTGTCGTCGTCCTCCATCCCCGAAGCAGCCCTGTCCCACCCCCTGGCCGTGCTTCCACTTTCCACCCTTCGCCATTCGATTTTCCACTATTTCCCGATCGTCCGTTCGTCCCTCGCCGTCTCGTCCATTTCCATCAGTCTCCTCTGACGTTTATACTTTCGTGAACGGACCCGAGGGCTCCACGGGGACGAGTTAAGGGGGTGGTCTTCATCGAGGGTGAGCGAAAGCAGAAACGACGATACGCGGACGTGAAGTAGAAGGAAGAAAGGAAGAGCGGAGGGCAGGCAGAAGAAGCAAGAGAAGAGAGAAGGTAAGAAAGGAAGGGACGGAAGGAAGGACGAGAATGGGGGTGGTAACGGCCACCATCGGGGTTGAAGCAACCCTCTAGAAGGATCTCACTCCCTCTCACTCCCTTCTGCTCTGATATATTGCCTCACCCGCAACCCTCACGCGCCCTAAACCATCCCTTATAGCCGCCATCTTGAAGGACTCCCCAGTCACCCCCTTCCAGTATGCCCTTACCATCGTTCAACCCACCCCTGCATGGCCACCCCCAAACTGCGGCCTGCACTCACCCGCCCGCCCACGATCGAAAATCCCGTTAGACTTATACGGGCTTAGCCCGTCCATTTTGCCGGGGGTGGGTGGGGAGGTTGAGGGGGTACGTGCCAACCCCGCGAGCTAGCCACCCTATTCCTTTGCCTCCCGTGGAATTCCACGGGGGTTTTTTTCCGTCTCGACACACCGACGCCGCTTTTCCAAACGCCAGCAGACGTGCCTGGTGGCCCTTCGAACTTACCTACTTGTACTGTAAACTTTCGCTTCTTCCACTTTCTTTCTTTTCCTCCCTTTTTCAATAAAGGAGGGTGGCGTAGGTTGGGGTACATCAGTTCGCACGTTGACGTAATTATGTGTGCGTTGGGTAGATCGCGTTGAAATGGGAACGAATGGTTTGGATTAGGCAGTTTGGTAGTAAATGAAATTGTAGTAACTGTTGCATTTTAAAGGATGTTAGTAATTTGTTATTTTACGTCATTAATAGTTCGATTGATCTCTGTAGTTGTTGCAACTGGACAGATGATCCGATAGCACCCATTTTCTAGGATTATGGGGTAATCTTACTTTGCTACAATTACGATGCAGATGGTAATGTTTAGTATGTTAAAAAGAAAATGGAAGAAATTCAAGTACACGGACACTGTACTGAATGTTAACTAAAATTAACAATATGCAAAGTATTTGCAACAAATTGCGGTTACTATTTATAACACGTCTAATGCAATTGAATTGCATTCAGCACGCATGCGACCAACCGTACTCCAAAACTACCCCCCGCCCTACCTTAACCCATAACTTACCCCGCTTGTTTCCGCATTTTCGCCGAACTTCACCCCGGTCGAGCGCTACCTGCAAAACAAAATCAACTTCCGCGCCCCCTCCAAAAATCCCACCAACGGACCCCGAGAAATGTTCTCCCAGTCAATTTCCAGTCGGTTCCAGTTTCGAACACCCCACAGGACGCACCCCTCGCCCGTCAACCCTACGGGACGTGAATTCACGGGCTCTCTGGCGCAAAACGAGTAGGTGTTTCCGGTTTATTCCCGGAATTCCGCGAGGGCTGTCGTCGGGGGAGCGCAGAGGGCTGGCACGGCCTTATGACCGGGCGAAAGGCAACGCCAGAAGGGATGCTGGCTGCATTTTTCGAAGTACTCGCGTGCCCGCGGGAATCTTCATCCCCTTTCGACGCACCGACGACGGGGGATACTTCGCATTCTGCTACATCGTCGTGGGATTTGATTATGCAAAGCGTCGGCCCCCTTAGGCCGTTTGCACTCTCCTCCCTCTCTTTCTTCTCGGCTCTCCGCTCTTGGATCCGGGCTCCTTCTCTCCCCGGACACGTAGGCGGCCCATCAAGACCGGTGACTTCGGCGGCGTCCCATGGAAACCTCACCTGCGGATTTTTATCGGGATTATTCCGGCCGTTTATGAAAATTGAAAACGTTCTGCGGTACTGAGACCCGGCCACGGTTGCGTTCATACGAGCACGTGTGCCTCTTTTCTTTCACTTCTTGCGATTTTTTAGGTGCAGGAGGTTGATTTTGTTTGAGTAGATTTTTTTGGATGCTTGTTGGAGAACTACGGAATGATTGGTTTTGTGTAGGAAAAATTTTGTTATATTTGCTGGAGCATTGTAGAATATGTAATGCGATTGCATGGTATTATATATGAGTACATACTGTAAGTGTATGGCTGTGTAGTTTTTTAATCAATAGTATTGGTGTGAATGATATGTCAACGTTGTTACAATTGAATGTACATCCGTGCTCGTAAGTCATGGGACAGGTAATAAAAGTTTATAAAGATTGCAACAAAATTAGTGGAATCGATGATACTTTTGTAATTTGTCTATTAAAAAAACCCCATTCTTATCGCAAGGCCTTCCACAGCTGTTGGAAATTTCTTTCACAAATAATTCCCAGCACTTTAAACAATTTTTTTCATTGTTTAAAAGCTTTCGCCTACTAAACAGTTTACTTTGGTCTGCTAAACCAATACTGAACATATGCTCGTAGGGATGCGCAGAAATAAAACTATATCCTACACAATTTCACTAATTTCCATTACACGACTGAAGTTTGTTAAAACTGACAAGTGTCCCTTGACTTTTTAAGTGGAATGCATTTAAAATTAGCTAGCCGGAAATTCCGTATGATTGATATAAAGTGTTTAATTTTGTCTCCGATTGATATCGTGAATGAAATCCGGCCGGCTCCTTTGAATAAAGTAAGGAGGACGAAAATAGTCGTCGATGCGAGTCGATTGAAGGAAGCATACTTAATCCCATAAAGGAGGCTACGTTTGTGAATGAAAACGGTTCCCTTTCATTTGCCTAACTTTCGCCGCGAAATCCGGAATAACGAGACGATAAGCGTCCGCCATGAACGCGGCTTGCGGAAACACTTTATCGGCGCAAGTTTTCTTCGCTGGCATAAATCTTCTCGTCCGCTCGAGCTGCTTGCAACGAGCCACTAAACAATGCATTGCGACGCCATCATTTCATTTAGCTATAACAAGCAACTTTTCGAGATAAAAAGTCTGGGCTAGAACCCACGCGTTTTTCTACTCGGTCTGTACAATGTCGGGGGAAAATTGTGAAATATTTCGAGGACAGTTTGACAAGGTGGAACAAATTTACAATGGTGACGGAAATTGCGGTCGATGTAACTTTTTCGTGGGATCATTCGATGTTTGACGAGTTCATTTGTCAGGAATATTGTTGGTAAGAAGGTAAGAAGGTACCAAGGTACGTAAGGTAAGAAGAATTGATTTAATGGAATGTGGAGGAATAGTTGGTACGGGATTTAAGAACGAGAGACTAAAGTTAAAAAGAAAGTCTTCTTGCAATAGTTGAATGATATCATGTCATGTTGTGTTCGTCTCGGTATTCGCTCCTACAATATGAATAAAACAATACAGAGTCCCACTCGAAAAAATTAACTTTACTTTGATATCTCTCACACCATTTCACCTACCGAAAAATTATTTATACCACCAAATACCAAACAACTATAGAGACATTTCACCGTTTCCAGTTAATCGGGGCATCCTGTATAATTTGTGGGGGTTAAAATTATATTGCGTAGATTATTTGTTTAAATTATTACTACAGATCGTATTTGATAAACTAAAATCTAAAAACTGGCCTTCCTTGTAACAAAGGAAAGTATGAATCGCCATGCAAGCAGAATTGTATAGCCAACAAGTAAGTTTTACAGGTATAAATACTGTTAAATAATTCGATTAATAGTTAATTGAATCCCCTATACTAGAAATGCTCGAGCAATTTAATTATCTTATATAGTTAAATATTTCATACATTATACCAGAATGTACACATATTTAAATATTCAATGTTCAATAAACACCTCCTTTATTGACACTAATAAGTAACAAACATTTACGTAGCAAAAAAAACGAAAAGTAATTGACCCACTGAACCAAATATCAGCCTGCGTTCTAGAAAGATTCCTCGTTTGCTTTCATCCACTTTTCATCTAATCAATCTTCCATATAGAGAACTTCACGTACTATTACATAATAAAACCTATAATCAAACCTATCACTGAACCTCTATCAATCTCCACCAACAACTTGCAAGTACAATAGCTTCTTCTGATACTTCCTTCGACACACCTCTTACATTCACGTTCAACAACGAAATATTAGCATACTAAAGACCCAAACCACAGTAAGTGCAAGTAAATTGAACGATATTAATGAACCCAAATCACCAACGGCAAAGTAGACTACCTATATCATACATTTCTCCATCAATCTTTAATTAACATTTCCTAAGTACAACGAACCATCCATCCATTTCATTCACCATTTCGACAACGAAATCTTACCGTGCCCAAGCACCAAAGCGAAGCAAACAAAAGCGAATCGAGGCACATAAACGATCACAAATCACCAACGACAAATTAGTCTCCCATCGCCGCGCCATCCAAGACGAATCGTACACGAGCCCGCATCGACCCCATAAAACGATCTCAGTCAGCGTTATCCAGCAGGCAGCGGAGGCGTTATCGGGAAGCCGGCGATAATCGGCGCTATCTGGCCGACGTGTTCCCTCTTTCCCGTTCGTCTTTCCGCAACATAAAATCGATCGGATCCGCGAGAGGTAACCGGTAAGCCTTGGGGCTTAGGTAGCTGGCTACGTCGCCGATGGATTTGAATGCCGTTCGATTCTCAATTGTTGCGGATCACGCGCCGCCACGACTACAGCCGAAAACTCTCCGACGTGGAGGGATGGGAAAGAAAGAAAAAACGAGCGTCGCACAGAAGAGAACGTTTCTGTCGCACGTGAGGGCGCACGCTGGCGTCTGAGAGAGAGAGAGTGAGCTAGAGAGAAAGGGAGGAGGGAAAAATAAAGGAAGAAAAAAAGATGTATATAATTTGGGTCCCCGGGATGGCAGCTGCGTGGGTCCCGATATGCAAAAAAGGGGTTGCCGCACGGAATTAGAATATCCTCGCGGTCTCATTTGAATTTCAATCTCGCTACGCGGACAGTTTTCCTCTCGTCGCTTTTACCCTCGGGGGTCGTCGTTACCTATGTATCCGCTTTGCCGTTGCCAATGCCACGGATTCGCCAGGTAACCATCGGTCGAAGGGGTTCCCGTCGAACGCCACTGGAACACCGGCAGAGGGGCGACGAGGGGGTAGGCAGGGGGAATGGAGAGCACGCGGCGCCGCGGTGCCCCATTAAAAATCCGCTGCCGTCTACCTGGCGAAACGAACGAGGAGCAACGGGCGGAGAAGGATCGGCGACGCACCTCATTAGAGAGGCGTTCAACGTTAAATCCGACGCGACGGGGGTAGTTTTTCCGTTTGTCTGTTTACCTTTTTTTGCGCCCTGTATCGCGTCGTTGGAGCGGCCTTTCTCAAAGCGATCACTGCCGAGGATAACGCCGCGGATCAATTACGAATCGAAGGATCATCGAGAATCGCGTGGCAGGGGTTGAAATGTTTCTCTGACGGTTTCTTCAAGGTGGATGGAGTACGAGGGATGGGGGGCGAGGTTGGCTATTAAATGGTGAAACGGACTGTTTGTTTTTGCATCGATAGGCGAACGAAGGTGGAATTGTCTTAGAGGAGGCGGCAGAGTGTAATTTTGTTTGATTAAAGTTTGCAACCCTTCGCGATAAGGGCGGGAGAGAGCGTAGCGCGTGTATGCCTGAAAATGAAATTCTGCAGTATATTCTGTAGTATATGCATATCGTTGGAAATACGTTCTTTGATCAGTGACACGTGAGATGTAACTTCTAGCGATGTCGCGTAGTGGGAATTCATGAACTGCGCCCGTGCAGTTTTTCCTGCGATAAATTTGACTATTAATTAGCCCGCGGATACTTGTACGGTTCGTTTAGTGCGATCTGGAATTTTGTAAATTACCAACCGGTTACAGGTGATTAAATATAGGTATTACAAGAAACACTGTACTTCTATGTTACACGACATAATATTTTTTATTGCGCACCAATATTTTTATGTAACAAAAGGAGAACGATAGGAATAAATAATAATGATATCTTAAATTCTGGCTTTCTTTTTAAATCCAACATCGAAATTGCTAAAATATTAATCGATTTCACCAACAACCTTTCAAAGCAGTAATCACAATTTCGAAGAAACTATCTATCTGCCTGATGTAATGTATCCATATATTTTCCAAAAGGTGCCGTCTACGTTCCACGGCTAACTCGCAGATACACGTTATTAAATGGAACATAAATCCACGCCCATAAAAAAAATGCTGAATCGCCCAACTTTAAATCTAGCCTAACTGCGGATCATCCTACTCCATTTTCTCAACGAAGCATCACCCCTGCGCGACGTCAAAAATTCCCATGTGCCATTGGATACACGGGGTGCATCATCTATGCATTCCATTATCCGTATCGCGTGGCATGCACGCGCAAACACACGGAGATAGACGGACGAATATCGTTGAGAAACGAGGAACGACGTAGAAAAGAGGAGAGGGTGTTTCAAGGTAGGAAACGAGGGTGAACGGAAGAGGGATAAGATGGGAGGCCATAGCCGAGGGCCTTTCCTTCTATATGGAGGTCGTTCTATACGTTTTCCGTAGGGTCCGCGCAAAATCGACGACCACCACCCTTCGAAAACCTCCCCTATTTTCGGCGATAAAGCTGCTGGAACGCGGGGGCAGTTTTGCCTGCCCGAGGAACACCCTCGGTTTCGCCGATAAAACGGAAGACTTCGATTGGCTCCGGGGTTGGGGTCGGCTGAGCAACTGGAATAAATACGCGTGGGCATGTGTGGTGTAGGGGTGACAGGGGGTGGGGAGGAGAATTTTATCGCGCCTCTGCACACCTCGGGACCAGAAAAATGTGACTTGATGCTTCGAGTATCCTTTACAGGCTTGCAGGAATTTCTTTCAATTGATGTATATATGTACATTAAGTATTTAATGTGTTTAAGTTGGCTAATTTGGTAACTTAGGGGCTGCTACTTTGGCTGCTCGGGCTGCAATAAATTATTTGCTGACGATTATACGGCGGTTTTGTCTGACTGGTATTTTATTTCAGTACTATTATATTTGACATAATATGTATAATTGCTATAAATTACTATGCTTTATCTTCATTCGTTCACTTCAAACAATTATAACCATCCCCATTTAAATTTCTCCAAGGAAGAATTAGAAAAACAGCCAATGAAACGAAACTCGTATTCGAAAATAGAAGTTGAATTAGAGACATTGGTGATTAAAAAGTGCAATAAATAACCGAATCATCTCATGATTCGATTTCCTCACATGGAACGCCCTGACAAAATATAGTTCATACTAGCAATTCGGTAAATATTAGCATTCGTCTGTAGCATCGAAAGATCCTACACATATAGGTATATAATCATAATCAATAAATTCATTGCATCCGAACCGTGTTTGATAAAAACAAGACCCGCTCGCTCGAATAACCCGAATCTCCAAAACCCGCGTTACCATCCAAACAGAGTGGCACGCGTCGTTAGTCGGAAACAAATCTAATTGCACGCCTCGTATTCGGTTTGCAGCACTTCCCACCCCCGCATCCCCCGAGGAATCCCGTTCCACGGGCAAATAAAATTTCCGATATCGCGGGATCGCTTGGTCGTCGTCTTCGTCTCTCAGCCCTTCGAATTCCTTCCTCTCGAGTGAAATTCACCAAGTCGGATTCCTGGTGGTAGCTGTACGACGTCAGTAACGTCGAGTCCGTCAAGTAACTCGCTCGTGAGCTCTTCCTCCCCTTCCTCCCCTACCTTCTACTGCCTGTGCTAGCGCGTACCTCATGTGGACCGCGAGTTTACCGTCGGCGACGACGACGACGACGACGAGCACGAGGACGAAGATGAGAGAGAGAGAGAGAGAGAACAAGCCGACGAACGGGAAACTTTAGACCAGGCGGATGTTCTAGTCGCAGAAGTGCGGTTCGCGGCGAGGCAACACGCGGCTGCATGCCTAGAAAGTTTTGCCCTCTTCTTCTCTATCCCCCTCTTGCCCCACCCGCCCTTAGCCCCGGGGATTTTGGTTAGAATATTGAATCTCGCAGAGTGGAGGCGCTGTAACGAGCACACGGAGCCGACCCAGCGAACGTCGTACCCTCAACGACGACGAGGACGACGAGGACGACGACAACGACGACAACGACGGCGACGACGACGGGGCTCAACCCCCGGGACAGGCCGCGTTCGCGAACCAAATAATCTGTTCGCTTGAACCCACCAGGTGAAAGTCGGGGAGAACGCGAGACCTACCACGCTGTTTCGTTGAATGGATTTTGAGAACCTTGTCTTCTTTTTTTAGTTTAGTTCAATTTGGAGCTTGAAGAGGGTAGTACAATGAGGGGTGAATAGGAATGTTTTGGAGTACTGTCTGCGTTTTTCTGGGGTGGAATTCTAAACTCCTGGGTGTAAAGAGTTTATTGGAAACGAATTGATCAATTTTGTTTACAGTCTAGTATTGTTTATTCGGTCAATTATGGTGTAATTTATCGAATAGATTGTGCCAGGGTTTAATATTATTTACCCAGATACACAACTTTGTGTACCAATAAGATTTGAAAATTTTAGGACTATAGTTATAATGGACTAATAAGGAAACGGAAAATATTGTTACTGCGTACCACTGTAATCCTTTGAAATGTTAATTAGGATATAGAGTGGTTTATTAATTATTTATTACTTTATTATACAGTTTGCGTTATTCCGGTTAATACTGTGAATGTTTAATTGAGTTAACTCTACAGCAATATTGAAACAACGACATTATCCGTTGGCGTGGCTATTAATGTATAGTGAATGTTAGGTAGATGCTTTGAATCCTTTCCATCAGACTAATTTAATATTTCCCTTCTATTCGAGGGTGAATATTAAGTATATCCATGACTGTGGTTAAAACAGATTTAGCAGTAAGGGAGTTATTTTAGTAGACATAACTGATTTGTAGGCGCATTCTACTGAAATGAAACGTACTACATGGCTAGTTTGCAGTGAATATTTGTCTGGAAACTAATTACAAGCATTTAAACTATATATACCTATTCTGCCATTTTTTTAATTGTGAAACAGAAATTTCAATAGATAATTGTACCTATAGAAGTTTAATTGTTACGATGATGTTTATTGTAATGAAAATATATATTTAATGATTATAATAAAATCAATTTAACTACAAAAATTATGATATTAGAAACATTATTAAAATGCTATAAAATATCTTTCAACAAATTACTCGTTCAAATACATCGCTTTTTATTTCTCCATGTTCCCAAATCCCAAACAGCATATACATATACACTGTAATATAAGTTCGATTCGAGAACAAATTATTCTATCTCATTCGAATGAACAGTATAGTAAAGTCTCATCAAAATACATTCCACGAGAACGTCCAAGAAATTCTCGTAAACGGAGCCATTTATCTGAATCAAATTTTGTCCACCCCCAAATGGCTATCCTAGTGGTCATGAATTATGCAGCTTGATTTCGAATTACCTTGGATTTCACTTGAGATAAAATGCAGCCGGTGCGATAAGTAGCTCGGCCGAAGGTTAGTGTCGTTTCACGAATAAAAATTCCTCGATTTTAGGCCGTGTAACGTGCAAGAAAAAAAGGAAAAGAAACGTCGATACACGCGTGAATGCCGACGTTATTGTACCACATCAGCATTGAAATTTTCTATTATGATTTTATGCTTCGTCGATGCGGCCGGATGTGAAACGCACTTTCCACTTCACAAGTATAACATCGATTATTTTGTACAGCATTACGGAAGCATGTGTACATACATGTAGCATACATGAAGGATGTATAAGTACAACGACGTGCACATCTTTTCTCTCTCGACTTCCGCTCGAATGTACGCCCATCGACGAATGTAACGCAATGGCGTTAAGAAAATTTTCGTAGATATCCACGATGTTAACTCGACTGAAAATTATTATAAAGACAGCACGTGAAAGCAATTAAGTAATGTGTCACGCGAATACAGATAGGAGTTTGTTAATATTTCCGACCACTTATTTCTCTATATTTTAATCCCCTAACAATCCCATGTACTTTTCAGCTTTCACTTAAAAAACGAAAATATTCAAAAGAACAATTTTTCCGCTCCACGTTTTCAACAAAACTTCCAAACCAATTTCCGTAACATATACACACTCTGTCCCTCCCGCGGTGTCACGCGCCAACCAGTGTCACCCTCGTGCCACCCTCTGTTCGGTAAAACCCCTCCACCCTCCCCAGATTCAACAGAGGTCCAAGGTACAGGACGAACGCTACGAAAGAAACGCGACTCATCCCGCAATAAATAATTCACGCCTTAATCGTAGCCCGCGATATCTCATCCCCGTCGCGATGACCGTCGAGCCTAAACCCACCCTGTCGTCCACCCTTCCGATAATTCTCTCCCATGCGCACGCTGCAGCGCTGGTTGTATCCTCGTCCACGAGACGAAACGAATTTACTTTTAATTGGCGTACGCGTGACCGTGGCGCACGACGAGCCTGGTCATCGTGCCAGACCAGTGATGTACGAGGGTCAGGCCATGTTTCCGCCTGTTTTGACCGCCGAGGGGGGTTGAGGCTGGGCAGCACGCCCAGGGTCAAGGGATGACCCGTTCGGGCCGGCCGCATCGTGGCCAGGAGCATCGAGAGGAACCCTCGTAGCACGCGCCCATACGTCCATTTGGCCTGGCGCAGTGAAAAGGAAGCTCTGAGGGCGCAAGGGTCGAGCCACACACCGGTCAGAAAAGTCCAAATTAACGGAGTGTCCACTCGTACGGCTGGCCGCCAGGTATGAATCGGAAGATGATCGCGATGGGGCTGAAAAATATGGGTCGCGGTCGAAGGTACGTTTCAACGATCTTGTAGGGCCCGCTACTCTATTCACGGCATTGTCGTGCGCGCTATCACCTGCGCGAGCTGCTCGAAACTGGATCCGCGATTCCTGCACGGGGACAGCTTTTTGGGGGATCGGTGTCGTTTGACCGCGGTGTCCTGCGGCCTGACCCGATTTTGATGTATTTATTCGTCTGCTGCTCTTCGAGGTATCGAGCCGTCTTGGGGTTTTCGGAGGGTCGGTGTTAAAACGCCGGGGAAAATCATTTGGGACGGTAGGGCACACGTGGGGGAGCTTTCGAAGCTTCCGTGGATTTGTTCTGGATTCTGCGAAATTATCTGCAGTGGTTGTTTGCAAATAACCGTTGCGTGAAATGAACTGTAGCTTTGTTAATCTAATTGTCATAGGCGTGTAGATTCAATTATGTCATAATGATCTGCTTATAAGAATGAGTATGTAACCCAGTTAAGATCGATTGGGAATCTCTGGCGTACCAAAAGATATGGTAAAATTTGTATCACCCTGGATAAAATTTGTTATATAACTTAGTCTGTTAAAAATTCTATATTTCGTTGATAGAAAAATTGCGCGTCTGTACAAGATTTTCGTTCAGCATTTCAACAAATTTCGAGCTACTTTCGCGTGAAACAATACTTGAATTCTGTTTATTGGAACTTTGCAAATACTTATATTTCGACAACGGAGGATATTGAGAGGAAGTCTGTCCAACTGGTATGATGTTCGTTGAACGTGTAATTGAAGTTTCCATCGCGGAGATAATTTTAGGCCGATAGAGCGAGCCATGCTTAATCCAGCTGGCACCGATTCTGAAGTGGCGGGCGTCAAAATGTCGCTTCCCTCTCGATCGCTACTTTCTTCGGGAGCTTCGCAAACTGGCAACCGATGCTTTAATATATGCGCAGAATTGGAACAGGAAAATTGAATTAAATGATGGATACAGTTCAACAAAAGGCCGATGTAATCTCACGACAAGTACGCACGCCACTTAACAGGCTTGTAACGGAACTCCCGAACGAATAAAAGTGGATGCCCTTATTGAAGAAGAGGGCATCGTTCTTCTTTCCTTTGATACTTGGTTTTCATGCCGGTGAATCATCGTGGAAAGCAACTGCTCTCAGAAATGCGAGCCTCTATGACTTTATCATTAATTGCATGTACCTACGTTCTTTTGCATGGCATGTAATGGCATGTAATAAGAAACGATTTCTCGCACAATTACTTGTACTGCAGTATATATTCAAACTTTTATGTATTGCTGATTTACATTTGCTTGTAGTATATGATGCAAGGAGTCTGTTTTACCCTTTAGACATCGAAATTAATTTTAACGAGTCACTGTGATTATATATAGTATTTTGTGCTCGATAAGTTCGTTTCGTTATTATTTAAAGCGAAATATTATACATTGTAGAAAATTGAAAATAACGATGTGTCCCAAAAAATTTTTTTTTTATCAGTAGTATATTCGAGCAGGCTCGTGTGCAATTAATTTTTGTGCAATAAATGTAAAAAATAGCTGGAAATATATTGCGACATACAACTTTCCCTTCTCAATAGTAGTCCGTGGTTGAAAGCAGTGGCAATGTTTAATCAGGTTAAGATTAATTATTACGGGGCAATCAGTGTATCGGATAATATTACGTTCCATTATGCGTAGGCTAATTATATTCGCATTATTGAACTTTGAATAGCGGCCAATGTCTCGTCGTTTCTATTCTTCACCGTATGACTACTTTGAACTCGCTAATTTTATAATTACGGTAATCAATCAAACGTCAATTACTACGAATATCTCGTTGTAACGAAGTCGTGGGCGGCAGTTTAAGAACGCAACTTTTTTTAAAACCAAGTTTATTTAAATAGAAATAAAATTTCAAAGGTGATTTGGAATTTGTAAAAAGCAACATAAAAATATACACTCTCATTAAAGCTACACATAATATAAGTACATCAAATAATATAAATAAAAATCGTGTCAAATGTTATTATGTAAAGATTTTGTATGTCGAATTGGAAAAGATTGACAAATAGCAATTATTAACAACTTTTATAATCAGAATGGAACAAAATGTTTTTTACAAATAAAAAATCAGCAACGACATTTTACCGATGACAGAAGTAGATTCGATGGGGAACGTTCAAAGAACTACTTCATCGTATTCTCCTTGCCATTTGCTTCCCTTTTCTTTATCTTGCCTTTGAAATTACAAGAACTTCCGTGCTCTGAACTTATTCCCATGTCGCCATTAAGAAATGCAATTGAAAAACAGCAACAAGTATGGAATAAGCTTTTCAAGTTACAAAGATAGCCGATCAAAGAGTGAATAGCAGAGATCTCAAAGCGAAGGATTCTTTAGACCCTCTTTAACCATCGAACGAGTCGAAAACCATTGAACAGGAAAAGACATCCTTTGTTTCCCCCTGCTCCACATTTCCTCGTTCGCAACTCTACCGTTTCGTCGACGAACGTCAAGCAAACACTCGTTCGTCTAAACAATATTAACAAACTCTTGTAATCGCAACCATGTACCCATAAGCCTCTTATACCCTGTAAATCTAATTTCCCCATACAAAATTAAAATGAAACAGCAATTCTTTTACTATTATACTCTTGTACTTGGGTTCTCTCAAATGAATCTGAAATCCCGATATTCCCAAAAAGGTAGACACTAATTAGAAAATAGTATATCATCGTTTATTATTCATTCGAAACCGCAGAAAAATTCCATCACCGTCCAAATACATTGTAATTTCCTATTTAGAGGGGTAAAGTTTATTAAACACTTGTTCATCATTGTTCTTCCCAAGCTGTACCAAAAATCCAGCGTAATTAGAGACCACGGATTATCGATCCTCTCCGTTGGAGGATAACAACTAACGATAATATAACAATCTCCGTGAAGTTTCGCGTTCACGTTGCCGCCACAGTTTATGCACACACGCGTACATACGTGCAGACGCGTATTAGTATAGGGGTCGTGTAAATATATGTACACGCGCATCCAGCAGCGGCTATATCAACGGCAAAATAAGGGATCGCCGTGGGAGGGTGGCTACATGAGGGATGCTTCGTGAAGCCATAGACGTTCGACTGCTCTCCATCCATCCGCCTTCGTCCGCCACCCGGCCAACCCCCTCGGCCGCCACCCTTCGATATTAAAAATTTCAATATCCTAGCCTCAGGGGTGGAAAACACATAATGTATTCAGCTGACGTCCCGGCCATTCTATCGGCGAGAAAAACGTACAGTTTTTCGAGGAATCGAATCCATCCCCCACCCCTAAACCACCCTTTTCCCATTTTCCTTTTTCCCCTGACGGACCGAGGCATCGCCACCACCCGCTTTTTCGACCAACCCCTCCCTGTACCCCCTAGACACCCTCTGTCGTCGGCCCATCCCCTTCCACCCACTTGGGTTTACGTGCCACCCTCGAGGACGACGAAAACGGGTGCTTCTTTCTTTCTTTCGTTCCAGCCAAGACATCACGTGCTGCACCCTTGTTTTTTCTTTTCCTATTGCTTTTTTTTGTTCGCTTTTCTATGGCCAGCGCTGCAGCATTGGCAAGGGGAATTGATAAGCGAGATTGCTGTAGGGTGATTGGAAGTGTTGCAGTGGACGTTTCTTTGATTTTAGGGGTGGAATTCGAGATACGATTAATGGTAACATGGTACAGATTATCCTTATTGTTCCTATAGGTTCACTTCTTGTATTTGATTGTGTAAACATGAATGTCACTAACCTAAGTACATAAATGGCAGGGTTCAGAAAATTTTTAAAAAATTGTTGGTATTTGTGAAAAGCACATGCCTGAGTAGACAGGGTTGTTCAAATGTCTTTAAACGAAACCTCCGAAAAGTGAAATTCTTCAGACGAATAAATTAAAGTAGATGCCCCTTAAATTCCTACAGAACTACTATTCCAATACTAATTAACATTATCCAATAACAGTAGCTAATTTGTTGGCCAATATAAAGTTTTAATCCTCAAACATTCAGCACCTAATTCCACTTCTATACTACTACCAAAATCCATTCCCTCCAAACCAAAAACTCGTTTGATATTGAAGGTCTCCTGTCCCCTCCCGCCATTCGGTATATCCTTCACGATATTTGGCTCATATTGCACGCTCGTTTTCAGCGAGTAGGCCGAGCAATTGGTAGAAAGTGAGTGCTCGAAATCAAGTCCCGGTTCACGGCCAACATTGGCCGTCCCTTTCATTCGGTGGGTGGGGGAGGGTGGATATAAAGTCGAATGGTTCACGGAGCCGCGATTCTAAACAACTTAACGATAAAATTTATAGCGCCGCAGCACGCCTACCCTTGGCCCTCCCCGGGTTCTCGTCGCAAGGGTGAGCCCGCGGACCTGGAAGGAACGAAGGGACGCCGGAAGAGACCTCAGCCGTACATAGGAGGTCTCTTGTACAGGACTTTTACCCTGCAGAGTCGCGTCGTAATTTATGGATGCCGTTCCCTTATCCGCAGGATACGAACTCCACTCTCCCCACACGTTTGCTGTCCTTCTATCGATCCTATATACCGCGACGAAACGGGTGGCCACGAAGTATCGGCGTGTTCCACGCGGTCGATTCACGTGGATCGTCTTAATGACGGGGACGAGGCGCCGCGAAGAGAGCGAAAGTTAATTGTACAGGGAGACGGGGGATTTGTAATTCAGATTTTTCGTCGTCCCGTGCCGTCTCTGTTTTGCCGCGGCACGTGCCGCCGCTTGCTCGCTCGCTCTTCCTTGCCCTCTTATTCTTCGTTTTCCGCGCCGTTCGCCTTGCTCGTTTTTCTTTCCGGAATTTATGGAGAGAGTTTCATCGGCGCGGGAACTTTTTACGCGGCGCGAGAACTTCCCGCGTATTTCGAGGGCGAGTGAAAGTTCGCGTTGCTTAACCCAGTCTTTCGATTCAGACGTTGCACTTCGCGGATCGCTCTGTGTATTGTATTAAAATAACCGTTGGGGGGGGGAGCAACGCTGGACCCGTGTTTCTTCTCTTGCTCTCCGTTACTGGTTCAACATCGGTGGCGCGTGTAATAATTCCTCCCGTATCATCGGGCCACCCGTTACATGTCGAAACACACCCTGTACAGAAATGCTTGGTTTGCCGGGGCGCGCTGGCGTTCCTACGTGTTTGAACGTGCACGTGCGTGGGTGTCCGCACGGGGGCGCGTGTGTGTGTTAGTCCACCCTCGAGGGAACATGGTGTGGGAGAGTGGTTGAGGGATGGAGAACGCTGGGCGAGGAAGAGGAGAAGAAGCAGGGGGACGAAAGAGGGCAGCCAGTGAAACCCAGATAGAGAGGAGAACAGAGACAACCATGGTCCCTCCGTTCCTCCAACGAGGACAGCTACATATCTCCGTGGAACGAGGGAAAAGGATAAACGAACGCATAGAGACAAACATAAGGGATCGTACGTAGAGCGAGCGGGAGGGTACGAATACGTGGAGGCCCGTCTTATATTGATTTCTGTCCACGCCGCCCCCGCCGCGCCTCCGCAACCCCTGCGAGCAACCCTAAACCTAGCAGGAGGCAGCGCCAGCAGCAGCAGCAGCAGGTGTGGGAGAGGGGTCGAAGAGGAGAAACAGAGAGCGAGAGATAGAAACCGACGGAGGCGAAGCGGCGTGGTGTACGAATAGAGAGCGAAAGGTACAGGGGGATGCAGAAGATAGAGGATAGAAGCGGAGACACGGAGAGACGGAGAAGACTCTGCTCGCCGCACTTTCGACGGGAGAGGCCCTCGGGGGTGGCACTCTGTCACATTCAACCCCCGACCACCGTCGCCAGTCCGCTACCCCTCGTCATCCCTCACAGCTCGTCCCACCATTCAAATAACAGGCACCGTTGCTTTGGAGGGTAGAGATGGTGGTGGCGGTGGTGCCGATCGCAACGATGGTACGAGGCAGCTAGATCGGAGGGCGGGCTGACAGAGGGTGAGTTTCGTCCGGCCGAAGCACACCTCGATCGATTGGGCTTGTCCAAGGGTGGAAGAGGTATCCCTCCCTCTCACCCCGTTCCCCGTTCACTCAACCTCACCTTCGCCATCCTCTCTTCTCCCCCTCCCTCCCTCCCCCCACATCCACCCCCTTCACACAGCCCCAGCCTCCGTTTGCCTCATCCCCCTTGTCGTACTTCTCGGCCTGGCGAAGCCCGCGAGTGAGCGTCACGCGTACATGTGTACGTGCCTTTTACGTACACGTACGTGTATGGCGAGGGGTTACCATGGCAACCCACCCTCACCACGGGGGTGAAACGCCATTGGCCGGCGCTGGGTCTCGACCGATCGTGGCCCACCCCTGTGTCTGTCTTTGTATCGGCGTCTACGTATGCCGCGAGACCGTTTCCCGGGGAAAGGGTGAACGTGCCCGGTGGTTCGTAGCCAATGTCCATCGGACGATTTTGCGAATTATTATCGCTGTTCTGTACGCCGCGGAGATGGTCGAGAGGTTTTCGTCCGCGTGTGCACCTTTCGTTTTTGTTGGCGGATTGGAATTTAATGTTTCTGCGACCTTGTCTGACCTTTGGGTGAGAAGGGTGGCAAAAAGGTGGCAGGGTCGATAATTCTTCCATGACGATTTCCCCTTGGCCAACGTCTTGTTTCGTTCTCCTTCCGGATGCATTCGCCCCGTCTGCACCCGGAGACGCGACTTACAGGTGGCTTGTTTATCACCGGCAGACGCGTCGAGAAAGAATAATTACTTGCCGGAAGTAGGAGACCGCGATTTCAGGGCTCCGGCAGGCTTTCGCTGCTCCGTTCTTCCCTCGTTGATTTTATTCCCGTCGACTGTATCGTCGTACCGAATTAAAGGGAATTCTCTTTAAATATTTTCGTTATATTGGCAGTCACGGGATTCTGGAATGAATTTTCTTTTTTTATATCATTCACGATGGATTGGACGTAATAGCATCGTTTTGCATTATAAGTTCTTCGTATCAGTTTCAGTGAAAGGGTTTTGAAATAAATTGGAGCGAATATTGGGGCATAATTTTACCCCCTTTTTTTCTGTGTCAACAGTAATGTATGGAACTATTATAATTTATTCCAAAAAGCTAAATAATTCATGGTGGGACTTTAAAGAATTTGAAAATGATTCGAAAGAGAAAATAATTGACACCATAGTACTATTCCCATTTGTACTATTTTTATTTATCACGTCTCATTAATAATAATTGCAATACGAGTATAGCTGACACGTTAAACGATTTCGTATAATAATATTTACATCCATATTAAGTCACCGTTTCACTGAACCGTATGTGCTACCGATTCGACGACTGCAAAAAAAATTCAGCATTATTTAAATGTGCAGACTATAATGTGTATATAAAGAGATGGGCTGTCGGTGTCGAGGGAAATTCGAAAGGAAGAGCTTGTTCTGGCGCAGAACGCTGTATTTAAGAGGGAGAAACGAGCCCGTAAAATTGTTTAGAAACGAACAACGACGAGAGTGAAATGTAAGAGCTACGGTGTAAAGTAATAATCGCTCAGTTTAAACTCTGGAAAGATGTCGAAGGTCGGGGAGTACTTTTCGAACCATGATTTTGTTTGCTCACGCCAGTTTCCTCGTTTTTGCTCGAGTAAATGGGGAAACTTTATAAAGTTCCCAGCATCGGCCAAGTTTCTCGGTGGCGGAAATACCAGAAGCTCTCTTCGTCGATCGTCCCGTTTAAAAAGAAAACAATGGACGTTATCTTTAAACGCGAAACAAAATATGTAACGAAGTGTTTCGCTCGTTGAAATCAATTATAATTTGCTATACCTCGAGCCGCTATAAATAATATAAAAGGAATAATAATATGAAAACAACGCAACTGTATTTGAAAATGGTGGCGTGATTATTATTACTGCGGGTAATTAAAAAGGGAACATTATAGTGAAGTGTCTGGACTGATTTCTTGAATTAATTGTATATGTTTCCAATACGACGAACGTTTGCTTTTTTTCTAACGATAACATTTAATACTGGTTTTCAAATAACTAAGAGGCTACATTTTGACGTACGGCAGGTAAAATTTGCTTGCAGCTCCTGCACATTTTAAGAATCTTCAAATGCTTCTATATTTTCCTAACTGAAGTGCTTGCATCAGTATGTATATTATTCCAAACTAATTGATAATATCTGTACACTCTAATCAATCCAACGTCGAACAGTAGCAATTACAGAAATCAGCAAATCATACAGATGTAAAATAGCATTGTACATCTGCACTACAAATATCCACTAAATCTGTGTCAAATTACAATAAAGTATATATTTTAAATACTGCATAATTCAGATACCTACATTCTCGTACAAAAAATTCCAAAACCCAGACCACCTGCGAACCCAGTATGTACTTACGTTATCCTCCAAACATCTACGCATTTTTATCCGTCACCAATTAATAATGATTGAACTATGAACGAGCGTATTCCAGTCGACGCGATAAACATCTCGCCAAAAACCGATCGCTCAAATACTCGTGTCTGGCCCGTCTGTGAACGTCAATAAAACAGCCGGATGAATGAAATTAACGAGCAACCGTGCCGATATCGAAGCCGGGGCGTAGAAAATGAAATGATCAGCTGACGGGAGTGTCGAGGTCGAGAGGTCCGGGACGGGGCAAAGAAGACGCGGAAACTTTTCGCACAGTTCGTAAAGAGGTTGCGACGAAGGGGGAGCGAGGAAAGGAGTAGCAAAAGGACGTGCGAGAAAAGACGCGGCCGATACTTCGAGTTGCACAGAGAAGTCTGGAAAGAAAGGGGTGGCTGTCGGCCGCGGGAGCAAGAGCCATCGAGGGATGAAACGAGTTAAAGGGGTGAGAGGGAGCAGGTGGGGTAGCGCGGGGCAGGAGGAAATGAGACAAAGAAGGAATTACGTCTCTCGCGATGCCACGGACGCGGCAGAGAGGCGTTCCGCTTTAGTCTCGAGGGTGGCTGGACGCCCACCCCTCCCGCTAAGAAAGAGAAAGAGCGTGAGAGTGAAACGGAGGAAGTCATAAAATAATTTAACCCACTTTAAGAAGAAAATTAACAGAATGGCGAAAGTCTTTAAGATTCCCCGCAACTTGGTTTCCCCATCCTACCGACAAGCGTCTCTTCTCGCCCCCTCTTTCAACCCCTACCCAGCCACCTTCAGCTTCTGTCGTTTTTCCTCTTGCCGCGCTCCTCCGACGTCTTTGCCTTCATTCTTCCTTCTCTTACCCTCTTATTCATTGAGCAGCCATCCCCACCAACCGGCGGCGGCTCACCACTTTCTTCATTGACTCTTTCTTTCTACTACGAGAGAGCGTACTACGAGAGCCCGTTCCTCTCCTTCCTCGTCTTTTCTTCACCCTTTATCCTCGTTCCACTGTCTTATTTCGTGGCGCGCCTTCCCTTTCGCGCCCGGCGCCACGGTTTTTTCTCTAATTATGAATGAAAACGCCGACGCACCAACGAACACAGTCTTGCCACCCCCTTTTGCTTTCTCTCTCCCTCTCTTTCCCTCTACTTTCTTCTTTTCCATCCTTTCTCTCTTCATCTTTTTCACGCTTTAAGTCCACGCTGAAGGAAGTTGGCTCCGTGGCCGCCTTTTTCCTTCCTCCTCCGCTTTCTCAACCTTTCAGCCTCGATGGCCTGGTTACCAGACGGGCAAATTGCATTGTTTCCTTGGTTCGTCTTGGGCCGCTTTTTTTCTCAAGTGCCTCTGTTTGGACGGACTTGTTTTACCGTGCAAAGTTGCTCTGGTGTGATTGCACCTTTCTTCGTTTGATGTTGGAGGCAAGTGTTGCTTCAGCGGATGTTTCGGGTGCTCGTTGGTATTTTCATGGGGGATGCATAGAAAGTGGTAGACTCGAGGAAGAAATGAACGTCGGTGTCTTTGATCTTCTCTCTTGAAGCGTTGCTAAACTTAGCTTATGCATATACAAACATGTGCCACTATTGTCATTAAATCTACTTGTGCAATACATTATGCCAGATGTCGAACGAACAGCAAGCCCAAAATTCCCCCAAAAAGTGTACCAAGGTTTTCAAGAGAAGCACAGGATACCACGGTTAATGAACTTGCGCCAAAATAAACCTCCCGAAGAAGTTTCTTCATTATTAATCGAGCTTGAACAACAACCGAGCGAAATCAACGCTACCGAACACACGTTTCAAACAACTCATCCCACCGGCAATTAAAGCGGCGTTAAATCCATTGGAAGTTACCAACGAACGCGCAGACGGGAAATAATGAAGTCGTTAATAAAAAAAAAGAAATATGGATTATGAATTACATTTGTCGTTAATCGCAACACGAACACGATTGTCGACGACTTCGTGGGTGGCTTTGTTTTCTTATCGTCGCTACAAGTGGCGGTCCCGTTGTTGCGCGCCGGCTGACCCACTTTCACCCCCTTCTTTTTTTTCCTTCTAATTATGAATGAAAACTTCGGCAAGTGTCGCTCGGCGGGGCTGAGGGGACAAGGGGGGCGGCGGGAAACCACGCGAACTCTTCTTTCGTTGCGCCGACTCGGCTAGTGGGTACTTTTAGTTTTCTCTCCCTAACCTTTACCACCCCCTCCCACAAGACCGGAAAACTCGCTTTCCGCGGGAGAACCGCATTATCGTAAAGTTTGAAGTTTCCTGTCGCGCGCCGTTTTGGCGCTGACAGTTCTTTTTTGTTTTATTCCGCGGGATAAAATGGATCGAGCTTAAAACAGAAGGGTATAGGGTGGAAAATGTTGCGGCAGGTTTATTCATTGCTGGTGGTGGGTAATTCTTGGAAGGAACCGGTCCATCGAAGAAGTTATATACTCGTTTTTATCGATGGCGAATTTTTAGGTGGAAGAAAATTTCCACTGGGTGACCGAAGGAATGTAAAGCGTCTTTTGTTGTTCAATTATTATCTAATGGATTATCGATCATGTTCCTTCAGCAATTATTCGCATCAATTCTGTTCGTTAATCGTGTAATTATTTTATAACTATTATTGAATTGAATTATGTTGCAAAAACTGAAAGGTATTCTTGGAAGAAATAATCTAATGAATTATACATAATTATCCTCGACAATCATCACCAAAAACTTTCATCGTTAATCGTATAAGATTTTTATTGCTGCTATTAAATCCTTGTTTAACAATCATTGAGTGTAATCCTTGATCAGAACAATCTAATGAATTGTACACAATTTCCCCGTAAATATTCATCGTTAATCTCATAATTATTTTATCGCTACCACTAATTCATTGTGTTACAAAAACTGTCGCGGTTCCTTCTCCAAAACGAGGCTACTCTTCCACAGAACGCACAAAAGGAACTTAAAGAACGCGAACTCGTAAGCGGCTTATTACAAGCGTGTGCATCGTTTCGCCTCTGCGTTCTTCTCGCCATTAATATGGTTTATGGGACGTGGTGCACGCGTGGCAAGTTCACGGGAGCAGTGCGTTTAATTATGGAACAGCTATCATTTTCACGAGCTCCCAAGACGAACGAAAATCGCCGGGGCGTCGTTTCCCATTATACGACTTAAGGCGAAGAGCACCTACGGGGGTTGGTTTCTGCCTAACCCCCTAACGAATCTTTGGATCCCTCACTCTCGACCGGATGTTGTCTCGCACCGTAAACGTATAGACATACCATATACTGGGGAAGATATACATATATGTAGACACGACCAAAAGCTAAATTGCCTCGTCAGGTTGAGGAATATTTGGTTTGCTCGGATCACGATTGAAATCGATTACGTGCTGTATCGATAACCGATAAGTCGATCATAAATTATTATCGAAAATTCATATAACACAATATATAGATATCCAGTATGTGTCTTCGAGGCTGCAATGGTGTACAGACAGTTAATTAAAGAGGCTAATAATTATTCTATTATACAAAATGGTTACGCGGCTCCGGAACATCGACGTCGGGACGACAGATGAACGATTTACCGCGCAACCAGCGTCGACGTCGCCCTGCGACCGATCTTAATTACTCCGCCGCGTTCGAGTGACACCTTATCGTCTAATTAGCAAATCGGTGTCGCGTTAATGGAAGAAGGTCAGTCGTTCGAGGCAACTGACTGTGAGATCTGCGGTTGCAACACGAATCGTGTTGCATCGCCCTGAAATCTCGCCCGACGTCCACAGAAACCTGCTGGAGGCTTGAATATTTTACGATCGTTCGCCTGGCGAAAGCAGGGGTGGAATGAATTTGGGGGTAGAATCGCGTGGAAACAACGGCCGAAAGTTTCGACCGGCCCGTTGCTTCGACGCAGCTGGATATTTTTGAACTTAACCGGGCGAACTCCGTTTCCTGTCGCAGAAACAAGAATGGCATTTTGCAAATTCGAGAGGAGAAAATTTCTGGCATAGACTATGTTGCAGATTGATAGATTGGGATTATTTTTGGAACATGGGACGAAGAAGTTTGAGGGGGCAGCAGATGGAGGAACAAGCGACGCTGGGGTCAACTAATTGGAAGTATTCTGCGCTCCTGCGATTCGTTTTTCTGAGCTTGAAACCTTGCAGTTTTTGAGGTTCAATGATGATAATTGATTGTGATAATTTGGCAGGTAATTGGAGGCAGGATATTTTGTAAGCAATTAAGAAGATAGTAGGGAATTATTTAATTTTTTTCTAAGGCGGAGGATTATTGATTGATTTTCGTAATTCAAATTTTTCCTGGAATTATAATTTCTTCCTATCGAATGTTATACTTAAAAGATTTTCGATGACTGAAGCAATAAAAAGAAGGAACATGTAACTGTATTACTCTTAGTTTCTCCTTGTTACATAAAATATTCTTCCATCATAACATTTGATACAATCAATAGAAACCTTCGATAAATCTCTAAATTCTGTGATCGAAATTCAACCAGCTATAATATTATAATTGTCAAGTTCGTCTCTCTCTCAACATTACTTTGCTTTCAAACTGCTAATTAGCAGACACAACTTTAGAACCTTGAATACCACGTTGAAATTTACCTAAATCTCATAAATTAATTTCCGCTACGCAGTAAATTAGTCGTGTAACCGAATTTCACTGTTTTGAACGATTTTTATTAACCAATCTTAAGCTAGGAACGCCCTAAAAAACGAGTCTTGCATTTTTCCCTCCTTGAGTTCACAGACCACTCGACTGTTCTATCGATCAGAATCTCGTCAGTCGACTCACTTGAAACGACCGCTTGATCAATTCATGGAGGCGTTTCGTGGACGTCAAACACGCAATTTCCGATTTCTTTTCGAATTTGCGCGAACGAGGGGACGAGAGGAGAATTAGACGGAGGTGATTCTCGTTTATCGACGATCGTCAGAAGGGTCGGATAACGTCGTTAGTCATTCTCCTCCCGTTTCCGTTTCCAGATCTATATGGCTAATTAAATCCATTGGCGAACCGTGCACGCTTTGACGAACCACGATCGATCCATCGATCGGCTGGATCGTTGCGTCGAGCGGTGTTAATTCGCGTAACGAGACATCGCTTCTTTAATCTCGCGATTACACCGCGGGAAATGATATTCGAAATTTCTCCGTTTAATTCGAAAACGATTTACTTCACGTTTGAACGATTTTACGGAATAAGTGTTTGATATCAATTGAAACGTGAGGATTAAGTTGTGCTTTCTTAAAAATATAATATTTATTACGCGCGATGGTAAAATATGTTTCTACTATTTTACACGGGTGCGCAGTCGAGGAATATTTAGGCATTTTAGGCGATTCAGAAAATTGACGAATCTATAATAAGGCGTTTAAGAAATGGTATTAGCATATACAGAAAATAAGTAGAATTAATTAAGCTTCGATTGGCCACTCGTATCTCAGAATGACATAATTGGAAAGCTACGAACAGTTCAATTATTTATTATCAATATTTTAAATAACACTACATTAATTTCATAAAGATAAAAACAATTCCATCGTAGATTCACTATCATCAATGCAAAGCTTAAATTAATTGCACTGTTCACGACATCATTAACAATATTTACCGCGATCTGATACAGTCCCATATGGATCTCAGTTTCAAGTTTGCGAAACTTGCCAATCAAGAAAACTCCTTCCGGACCACATACACACCATGACCAGACACACCCCGTTCATACGCACACAAAGTTATCCATCGTTTCGTCTCGCGTAACCTGTTACCTACTATTCAACCCTCGACTTCATAATCGTGACGCCGGAGTCAGCCCGGATGTAAATTAGACAAGAAAGCAGCCACGAGCGAACAGGCTCACGTCCGCTCGCGGAACCAGTATTCAACATCCATTGGACTTTTCACCTGCTGTCCAATGGGAAACCTGTTCCTCGCTATTCTCAATACCCAACGACTCGTTGCAGCATCCGTTTAATCATATTGCACCGTGGTTGTCAGTGGGGGAGTTTCGGCGGGGTGGTTGTGGAGGGTGGTTTTCCAGCAAGAAAACCCGCAGAAGGGCTGTAGCAGAGAGGGATGGCGAGTAGATTTTCAATTTTCGATGATTCCACCGAATTCGGTAACAGTGTTAAGATGGGGTATGGAGTGTTGGCATCGTGCATCCAGCAGCAGCGGCAGCCACCCCCAGCATCCCCCTGCTTTTGCGGTGGCTGTTCACCAAGGTATATAGGGTGGTTGCCGCTTCGACGGGGCTCTAAGACAGCGTGTGTGGGAGTGGGCGTGGCCTTGGGGTGGCCGTTGGCCAATCAGCAGCCGGCAGTTGCTGGCCACCCCCGACCCACGTGGTCCACATCCCCCAACATACATATTGATCTCGTGGTCCTGGCCGACCGCCGCGCCAACCCCTCCGCCTACCCTCTCTGTCATCCATCCCGGTTCACCCTCCTCGTTTGTCCCTCTCCGATTCATATTCGTGAACGTTTCGCGTCCCGTTCTGTACGCTCCTGTCTCCGTTTTGTACCCTCGTCTCGTTCTCGAAACGTCCTCACCCTCGTCGACGATCCCTCGACGGAGAGAAGGTCGAGTCTGACCAACGTGCAAGGAAATTTCGAAAGTAAGCGGCGTCTGGTTTTCCACGGACCTCGTTTTTACCGAGAGTATGAGACAGGGGGTACGAGGGTGGAGGGTGGCGCGGCGAAGGGTAGAATAGGGCGCACGGAGGCGTCTCGTTTACCGACGGCGTCACCCACGCCGGGCCGCCGCGAAATGGAGATCACGAGATTCGACGACGGGAGGACCAATTTGAAAAAAGTTGCGGAAATTTCGTATGAATTTCGGCTCCGTAAAGGAGGGTGGTTAATTAGTGGATGCACGATTGACTTGCACGGGGCTGTTTCGTGGTAAAGTGGCGTGTATTCTGCGGCTGACGAGAGGGTGTATGGTAATCGCGAATCGTTGGCGGTTTAATGGCCCTATAAAGATTCAATTATTGCCCCGTTTAAGCCACCCTCGATTAAATTCAAAGAATCTTGGCCCAGGTAACCAGCTCGTTCCGCATTCTTCGGCTCCGTTGTCTGTTGTGCTGCTCGTCTACATAAATGAGAAGAGTGATTTTTCTAGAGATTCCTGGGTGTAATTTTTCGGGGACTTGGTCCCTGTTTTGTCGAACCTTCGTCATGAACATCTCTTTAGGGGTGGACAATTTTGCAAACTGCGAATCGACTAATTCATGTGCACGAAATTCCGACGGGCGAATGCAGAATTTACAAGTGGTATTTTAGAAAGAATTGTTTTAAATAATTGAGTGCTTCGCAAGTTCAATAACAGTCTCATGACACCGACGAATATAATTCCGAACTTTATAATAAATCAGCCCTTAGTTTTTAAGATGATCTTGTAGACATCCTTTAATATAAATTGCACTTCCAATAAAATATCCTATTTGACAGACGTTTCTTTAAAAAGCAAATTCTATCTTTTCCTAATCCGAAATTCTAAATGTCCCGCCTGGAACATCACCAGGAATATCCAAAGATGAACAGTCTTCCAATCTGCGTCCCTTTCGACCGAAGTCTCCTGTCTTTTCACGAAGCTTCCTGGACCAGTTAAGAATCGTTCCACTACGGAGAATGAATTTTCCCCTCGGCGAAAGGTCTTCGTCCCCGCCGGTGACCGAAAATGTCTTTTCGACAATGAGAGCAGCCAGAATTTTCACGATTCTTCCCGTCCAAAGGAAATCGGTACGGAACCCTCCCCGATTCTCGTGAATCTTTGAACGACGTCACGTTCGATGTCAGTTTACCGGTGAGAGCGCGCGTTTGCACGTGCAAATCCCGAGACCAGCAGATGTCCCCCTTCCTACCCCTTCGTTTCGACGTTCCAGCGTTTTATTCGCCGTTCCGTGAAAGATTCATAATTGCCGCAGGAGGGTGGAAGAGTCTGTGGAGTAATCGAGTCAATTAATCGACTCGAAATAACCGGCCACCGGGCCATCGTTTCAGAGTTCGACGCTCAGCGTCTCAGAGGCACTCGAGTTGCATGCAAGATTCATTGGACTTCGATCGTCCGTGTCTCGATTTTCTGAGAATTTAGCTGGCCTACTTGGGATACGATCGGCACAGGAGGTTGGGGGATGAATATATTGTGTGTACATTGAAGAATATCGCTGTGGTGGAGAAAACGCGGGGCGGATTCGGAGATATTGGAAATAGTAGAAATATAAGGAGTATGGTTCTCGTGATGTTTTAGATTGAGCAGGAGGAATGTGGAGAAACGTGGCAGTACTTACTCGATTTTTGTATTCCTATATAAATCAATACTGTCCTCGGAATGTGTAGGTTGGGGAAATTACAGGTGCTTGGAAGGTAGACGGGTTACCGGTTTAATTTTGTAAGAGAACGAAAATATGGGTGTAGAATGGTGTACACAAAAATATATATTATTCATAAATTATGAGGAAATTTAAAAAATTTATTATGGAAATCATATAGTAGGTATGGGGGTATACTAACATGCACCTAGATTTTTCCCGGGGCCAGTACTTTGCTACAATAACAAAAGATCAGAGTTACCCTATCGCAAATCAATGTGCCAATAGATTACAAGTAGCTTTGAAGCAAAAAGTTTCTGATCACTTCCTTCGCAGAAGCAACATCCTACAGTCTTTGTGCTAAAACCTATCAACGAAGAACAAAGAAAGAAAACAACGTACATTATCACAAGGCAGAAAGAAACGACTCTAACCAGAAAATAATTGGTCATACTCCGTAGATTGAAATCATAAAGGTAGGTGCATGTTAGTATACCCCCATACCTACTATATGATTTCCATAATAAATTTTTTAAAGTTCCTGATAATTTATGAATAATATATATTTTTGTGTACACCATTCTACACCCATATTTTCGTTCTCTTACAAAATTAAACCGGTAACCCGTCTACCTTCCAAGCACCTGTAATTTCCCCAACATACACATTCCGAGGACAGTATTGATTCATATAGGAATACAAAAATCGAGTAAGTACTGCCAAGTACTATGCCTCAAGGGGTTAAACACATGCCCGTTCCCCTATCGCGTACACCCAACCGAAAACTCCCAACAAAAACCAGGCTGGCAGCAGTTTAAAAAAAAAATGTCTCATCCCGCTAACGAGAAGCGATTGCAATTCCAGGGAATAATGGCGAAACGTTTCACAGGGACCAGCCGTTCGACCTCCCGAGGTCCATGGACGACCGATCGACTCAGCTCTGCTGTCAGTTGCCACGACGCACGACGCGTATTGCAGAAACACAAAGGGGTAGGAAAAAAGACGAGAGACGAAAGAGAGAGAGAAGCGAAATCAGCGGCACGGGTCAGCCAGTGAAATGGGAGGGAAAAAGGGGGAAGAGGCTCGCGGGAAAAGTAAAAGCTGGAGGAATAACAAAGCTACCGGAGTTCGCACAAAGGCAAAGCCTGACCTTCCACCCCCCGACGCAACCCCTTTGGCTTCCTGTCGCTCTGCTGAAACAATACGGACGACGGTAAAACAAAGAAATAAACATGAAAAGACAAAAGGCGGCCGTTTGAATCCGTAATTTGCCCCCACGTTCCCTTTTGTTTTTAGGGGTCCTGTGCTACCCCCACTCATCCCCGGGCCCTTCCTTGGCCGTTGCCTTCCTTTCGACGCGTACATCCAGCTCCGACCCCCTAAGCCGTGAATCGTACGGTTACGCGGCTTCATCGAGCTAAACCCTTTCCTCCCTTCGAACCCGTTCTCGAGATTGAGGTAGGTCCTGCTGAATATTCTCTTCTCCGAGTTCGAAGTATTTCTGTAGGATCGTAGGTCGCATCGCGGGGGGCACGTTGACGAAAGGATGAATTTCGAGAAGTGAAGGGAATAAAAGTTGTTTGGTTTAAAATGAAATGGTTGTCTTTTTCATAATACTGGAGGTAAATCAAATATTTTCTGTTGTATTTAGAAAATAAATTGATATAAAAAGTTGAGAAGATAAGATCAAAGTTTAAATTGTTGCTTAATAAATGCTTCGGTAATCTGTTAAATAATCAGGAGGCTTAATAAGTTCTATCCATTTAATTACAGAAAGCTAAATCGTCAGTTTCAAAATTATTGCCAATTGTTTCGCCATAAATCAGTTAATATTATGCATTAATTGAAATGTAGCTAATTAATTCAAATGCCATCGTATATCATCGAAATTTTCACCTTTCTTGAAAGAAACCATCTTTTTCTATATCCTACAAATTTCACACCGACATCCAACACTGTCGCAAGAAGAAAAGCTATTCTATTTCACGCCGAAGTGGTTAATATCCAGTCGAATGATTGATCTCGAAAATTCCAACATTCGGTGAAACGCCAGCATCGTTTTTTTCACTTGTTTCATAAAGAATGGAGACACATTTTTTCATGTTTCAAGGAATTAATAATTCGCGTCGCGTCAGAAGAATCAATTCGAGCGACCTAACGAGAAAACGTCTTTAAACGAGCGTCGAAGGGGTGGCAGTTCAATTAAGGGGCGGCTTCCTGCGGCGAGTTTTCAAGGGCGCGGCCATCGGCGATCAAAGAAAAGCGGGCCGCGTGAAATTGCTCGGGGAAACTTTTCAAGCAACGAACTCTTTCCTCATTTTGCGCGCACTTGAATTATTCACCAGCTTCTTCTTCTTCCAGCTTTTGTTTCTGGGCCAGGGTCGTCGTCGTCGTTGCAACGATCCCCAGTCGGCGAACTTTCTCTCTTAAGTAAGACATTTTCCTAACTACCTCGCACTATTCACCAGCATCCAGAGCGCCGCGACGCGTTATTTAAGCGGGCTCGTTCCTTCGTCGAGCGACTTCTATCACGCGGCTACCTACCACCCCTTCCATTCTGCTGTTTTACTTTTACCGCGACAACTTTCTCCGCGAATTCGTTACGCGCACTGAATTCCTCTTAGGACTTGGTTTCCTCTCCGTTTTTATTTATATTTTATTTTTCCGTTGGATCGCCTTTGAACGATATATTAGCAATAGTGATTGATTAATTGATAATTTGGTTTAAACGATCGTGAAATTAATTGCAGTGCGTTTTTATTCTAAAGTGTAGCAGTGGATTATGATTTTTAGAACTCGTTGGTTCGGATTTCAGATACACATTTTCCAAGCTGATTTATAAGTCACAGTATAATTGAAGCATTTTTGGGGGGAGTGGAATTATGAATTTGTTCAGAATTATTTGAAAAGATCAATCTATCCGTTGTATATATGCGATTTCAAATTCTATTGTCCAATAAATAATTAATGAACTGCCAGTCTATGAACACTGAACTAAGGCAAAATGAAACCAAAGACAGATAAGGGTTGAAACACAATTTTCCTAGCCTCACAATCTCAATAATAAAGTTGTAGTCAAATTACCAAGTTTCCACAGAAAACAAAACTAAATAAAAAGTATCCTATTCAAATTGCTCACCTTCAGGTCCATCGACTGTCAGCTCCAACCACCCTTAAAGGGCCTCTTCTTCGTCACGATCTCCCCCCGCGTTTCGCGCCAATCAGTGGCGTTCTCCAGCGTGCACGAGCGATTCTTCAAAAGACAGGATGCCCCTGTGAGAACAAAAAATAAAAATATCAGGATACACGTATGAAACACTGCTAATAACGAACGATATCTCCAGGGAGGAATCCTCCCGTGAAAAAGGGTTGCGCGGGGATGAAAAGGTGCCGGGGACCAAGGGGAGAAGGAACGCCATGCGTTGCAAGAGACAGGAAGGTGGGACTTTAGAAATTCGAGATAAGACCCCCTTTGTCGCCGAGACGAGGAGTTTTAACGTAACCCTTTCGCTCCAACAGCCGTCGGAGCCTGCCTAAAGCGAAAAGCCGTGAGAGCCGCGACACCCTTCGACCAAGTTCCTCTGGCCCTTTTTCCCATTTCGAAATTCGCTACGTGACGTTTCGTTACAAAATCGGCATAGGTTCTTCCTCGAGGAGTATCTTCTCCGTGGTTCTTCGGCTGTCTAATGGCATCGGAACCCTTTCAAGGACGCTCGAAATATTCCCATAGTATTGTACCTGTCGTGGTTCCCCGACGAGATTTTAATTATCACGATTCGCGGCGGGCTTCGTTACGTGCACCAGAGTTAATAGGTTGGGCTTGCAAACGTGATCGACTGTAGCGATTGATTTGAAGAATGATCGACTTCGGAGTTTGGAGGAAAATTGCATTTTTCTGGCAGTCGCCGTCGCCTGGGTAGTTCTTTCTCTTCAACGTTTTACCTTTGGAATGCAGGCCAGTTTAACTCGGTGTAAATTTGGGTTATTTGACGCACTATCTAGTCACTTTCTATCAAAAACATTAAGGAACAAAATAACAAGAGCAAAGAACAACTAATCCAACGTCCCCCGAAACTCCGTTAACACTCCAAGAACAGTGAGAAAAATAAAATCTCGAGCACCGTTTCAACCCCTCCTGCATCTCCCAAAAAAATCTCCCCACCTTCCAGCGTACGTAACATAATACAAATCGAGTTACACAAAATCCACAAGCCGCGCAATAAACCACGATACCAGTTACTTGAGAAACAAACAACCGCAGCGCGGCAAATCCTAAATGCAACATCAAAATATCCCCATACACGATCTCGTTACAAATCCCCCTCTTACACGCGCCGACTATCGCGAAAATTATCCCTCCGTGACACAGAGTGCCATCGCAAAGTGCATCCGCGGCGTAGAAGCTCGCATGGGGCGCTTTAGGCGCGGCTGTTTTCGCTTTATGTGTGTCAGGAGGGTGATGCGAGCACTCAGGCTCCTTAGCTACGAGGAGACGAATATCAGTTATTGATGGAGCAGCGTTCGTGCCGCTCGAGAGAAGGCGAGGTAGAGATATCGAGATGAGACGCAGGACAGGCCGGGGGTTGAATTATATCCGGCCGTCGGCGTGGCCGTCTATGGGGACAAATCAGGCCAAATCGGATCTCACGACGTCGAGTCGACGCGCTGGAATTATGCAGGCGGTTAATTTCGAGCACGTTTCCGCGTTTCGTCTCCTGATCACGCGGAAGCCATCACGTTTCCTCCCCTAAGACTGCTACCCCTTTTGCGGGAGCCACGTCCCCGGATGTTGCGTCACTAACCGACGACTGATTAGCGATGCAACGCGGCGCGGGACCGAAAGCACGGTACACTCTGCGGGGAAATTATTTTCGAAGGAGGCTCGCTGGTATTTATTTGCGGATTTTGTATTTTGGGGGTTGGGCGGCTTTGGAGGTCTGCCAAAAGAGGGGTTGGAGTTTTTAAGTGTGGGTAATTTTTGCTTCGGGCGACGTACCGCGTTGCGAAGCCGTGTGAATAACTGGCAGGGTGATGCTTTCTTTAGATCGTCTCTGTTACGAGAATGTATCGAGGAAAAGGGTGGAAGAGGGTCGGAGAGTTTGTTGAGATACGTACAAGTGAATATCGTTAGCAATGCTTGGGAAGAGGGAAATTCCTTTTTTCACACTGTTCCATTATTTATTCCTCTCCGAATACAAATGTGAGAAATATTTTGATATTGCCAATAAGATATAGTATATAAAATGTACGATCTATGTAAACAAAAAAGCACCAAAATCTCGTAAATAAATTTGTAGTAGTGTTTAGTCTGTTTACTACATTCTTCTATCTTCGCAAGAACTACTTCAGGCAACATAGACAGTGCCAAATAAATTTCACCGCACAAACGTTCTTCCAATGTTCCTCCCACTAAACCGTCAAACGATTAACACTAGGTTTACGGAACGCGTCAATTTGACGCATTTCGGAACTCGAAAGACAAAGATTAAGGCAGATCCATTAATATTATATAACTAAATAATTATATTTCATTTCGAAATTAGGCGAATTAAGTTTTTAAAGAAAACGCGCATTATCGGTCAAAATAAGTGCTCAAACTTGTCCGTAAACCTAAACCTAGTGTTAAGGCTAAAGCACCCCCAGTGGGATCCTCGCAGTTTCCAGAAACCCGTGCAGACCGCACCCAACGATATCCATCAAACCATGTAAAATCCACCGGACGTGTACAAAGTCAAACTCACCGAACGTAAAACAGGATCAACGGAACTTGCGCCTCGACTTAATTCGCCGCTCAGTACATTCACGCGTATCCTAACCCTCGTTCCCCATTCGCATACCGTGGAGTACCGCGTGTAACACGTAATTCCGCGAATCCACGCGCCGTTTCTCTCCGATCGATCAACAGATGGGACAATGGTTCGTAAAAGGCAAATCAGGAAACGAGCGTTCGCTCTCCGTACAACTGTCGACTCACACATGCACGCGTCCGATAGATCGTAGAAGGGGGGGGGGGGATATGCGAAGAAGACAGAACACGCGAATCGCAGCTTCAGAGAAACGCAAATCGCCCGAAGCGAAACGCAGCTCTCGCGCTACCGGCTGGGGACATGAATTTATAATTTCCGTCGCGGTGCACCCTTCCCGGTGATTCGAACTGTCGGTCGCGTCATATAAATCAAAATCAGACGCATTGTCGAAGAATCGGCTCGTACAGGGGACCACGATAGAAAACGCGGATAGGCATGCACGGGGAGGGTGGGGATCGCATAGGGAAAAGGAGGAGAGAATGGAGACGAGAAACTCGGTCAAGCAACGATACAAAATCCCCCCCGCCGTTGGGTTATCCAGGTAGAAACTGCGATACGCGTGCGAGGGAACCGACGTGGAAAGAACCGATGGAATAGACCAGGACAGAGCTAAGGGGTACGGGACGGGGGTCGGGGTGGTATAGGTAGATGAGGCTGGAAGTATCGGTCGGATATACATATGTATGTCGGCCGGGGGTACAATGTATTCAAATTGCGAGAAAAAGGGTTGTCCCGGCTGTATATGTATGTATATATGTATATATTGTATAGGTGATGGGTAAAAAATGCGACAGACTGGTTAACGAAGCGAGATGGTCCATTGAATGGAGATGAATGGGATGCTGGGACCGTTCTCGCATTCGTTTCCACGAGAAGTTTGTATACGCGTCTCGGTGGCACCGTGTGGCACCGTGTGGCACGCTAACTAGGCGGATACGTCGGGCGCGACAGCCATATGCCGTGGATGAGAAGGCAGGTCAGGTTGCCGTCTCCTGCCAGTCCTGTCTCACGAAGCTTCCTTTTTTTGGGGCACGGGAGATACCTCTCTCGATGGGAACGTTTCAGAGCGTATTGGGATATTGGTAAGAAAGAGTTGGGTGATTTGGGGATTCCGGAAGTCGTGAGGGAGATTTTAATGCGGGCCTTTTGGATACTTGAGGGGTGCGGGTAGTGATTGAGAAGGAAGGGATACTTAATTTGGATATTTTGCGTTTCGGAATTTGGTAGTAGATGTTTGCCACTACTCGGTTGTTTTTTAAGGAGAAGACGAAGAACTTTGTTTCAGCTATTTCTGCTCCTTATTTTGATATGGTAGGCATATAAGTGTATATTTTAGATTGGAATCGTTCATTTGGTGGAAAAGAAATTTTATAGCTACCTGTGGTAATTGGGCCATGCAATTAGATAGTATGCAAACTGTGCAAAAGGTGTTCGTATGAGTTAGTATTATGTAGATGTAAATCTTTGTTGACTTTGTGACTAGCAGATATCAGCAACAATTATCTGAAAAATTGTTTTCAAGAATAAGCTGTAGTAATAATTTTACTACAATTTTTAAGACACATGGTACTCGCGGTACTAAAAAATATCGTGGTTTCGCCTGCAAAACCAATGAACACTAAAACCTAAATCAAATATTATATAATGGAACCCCTACTAATCGGCTTAATCGGGAGATAGGCAGGCGAAATAAATTGACATCCGATTCGCTGTAAGCAGTGAATGACTTAACCAAAAACCGTGGTCTTTCTTCTATCAGCAGTTTTAGAATCAGAAGGTACAATTGTAATTGTGTTACAAGCAAATTCACTAACTCTGTTAATGAAGACCGTCCTTACGAGAGGATTGAAAAACGCGCCAAGAAACGAAGAAAAAATATCGACACCGTCTTCTGAACCATCTTGCCAACGCAGTAGAACATCCTGGGCATCTCACGCAGCTGCCTCTCGCGACGACGTGGTTATTATAGTCGGGGGGTGGAACGTTCCGTCCCCCTTAAAGCGGAAGTTCGTCGGTGCTTTGCCTTTTTAAAGCGAACAAAAGAATGCCGACACGTCTTAAATGAACGCGCTACTTGTTGCACGGAGAAAAGGGGTGGAGGTTTGCTGGGTAGCGGTGGCGGGAGGTGGGGGTGAAGAAGCTACAGGAGGTGGAGGAAGCGGAGACGGCGGCGTTGGAAGCGGAAGAGAGAAAAGGGGGTGGCAGAAGTTGGCCCCCGTTGGTAACGCGCCCCTGGAGGGGGTTAACCGGGCGAAAGGAACAAGGGAGTGGGTCGCTGGCGGCGGCAGCGTCGACAGAAAACTGTTTCTCTTTTGTTTTTACCGTCTGGAGGAGCCGAGAAGGGTGGGGAGAGCGAGGAAGTCGCAATTAAAAATGTAGTTCAAGGCCAACGCCCCGGGGGAGGTTTACCTTGAGCCCTCTTTCTCTCGTTCTCACTTTTCTCGCACCCTCTCCGTCTCTCTCTGGTCTGTCGCTTTCACTTCGCTCCACTTCGTTTCTCTTCCATCGCGGTGTCGCGTCGCGTCGGCGTGCGGAAATTCACGTGCCTCTCATTTTACCCCTTTCCGTAGACTCTTACGATTTCCTCGCGGTCACCGGCTATCCCGATGCGAGCCAGGCGTTGAATTCGCGAGATTTTGCAGCGTTTTGGCACGATGGAGTTTGATTTGTGGGCATTTCGATAAGCAAATCCGGGTTCGATGAACAAATCAACTTTAGTCGGCGATTATTTTGACCAGACGAATCCCAGTTATTGTACGGTATTTGTACTATACGTTTTATGCCACCGAAATGATTTTCGTTACGCATAAGAAAGGAATTACGAGAGAAGCGAATTAAGACTTGAATTAACGGAGCATCGAATGGAACCTTTATCTACATCATTATAATGCAATCAACTCGGCTCTCCGCGAACGCCGACATATATTCGCACCTTCCCAGCCCCTGATCCGGCAACCCTTAAATTTCGCCGCGTCCCCAAGTTCAATTCATCGCCGTCCCCGACGACAATTCCAATTTCCCCGAATACAACAGTAAAAACAGTTCCCCAAAAGACCTGTAACCACTCCTGAGCACCCAGACAATGTGCCGTCAGCGACAGATCCTGACTTCCCGACTCGTTCCATGTCGGCGCGACAGAGCATCCCTTATCTGTTCCCAACTCCATCCGACCCGGCACCCTCCACTCGAAAAATTGGCTTCCGTACTTTCGACCTGCTACTCCAGCGTCCCTCGACTCTCCCAACCAGCGATCATTTATCTCCCGCGAGCATCGAGGCTCGTGTATCGTGAACTCGAACGATTGTCGGAAAAGATCGAGGGTCGTTCCCGCACTACCTGGCGTCAGTTTGCCCCGCTACCTTACGTTTCCACGGGGAGTCGCCGATATACTATTTTCTTTTTTTTTCCCACTGAAAGCAACAGCGGCATCACCTGTGCCGTTTTCGGGATTACTTTTGTCGGTTTCAGCGCCGGGAACCACCCCAGTTCGAGTGAAGAGCAAGCCGCTAAGGGGTGGTAAAATCGTAAATATATCGAAGCCTGCCGACGGGGTGAGCGAACACAATAGGGAAACAGCGTTATTGGCTTTTCAAAACGGTATTTACCGAAAATAACCAATTTGAAAGGATAATGCAGCGACCGGTGACGTCCGGGACAAACGCACCGTGTCACCCTTTGTTCCACCCCTTTCGCACCCTACTCCCGTCGAAACACTCTCCGCGATCGTCGCTGCCAGCGTGCAGGCTAGACGCCGCTAATTATTTCTCGATTAATTGGAATCGGGAAGGGTTCGATTCACCGGTAATCCGCTTTCCCGAACGACGAACCTGTTCCGCTTGATCCTTTTGTGAATGCTCGGCGACGCTGGCCGTCGCGACGACGGAGAGTCTCGAGTGTGACAGAGACGACTATGGAAACTCGTATCCGGGCGCAAGTTGGGTGGAATGTTTCGAGTGTGACGGGAAATATTGCTTAGTCGAGATTGGTTACTATTTTGCTTTTGTTTTTTGTTTTTGTTTTTTAGAGAGAATTGTTCAACCTGTTCTTTTTCGATGATCGTTGATGTGTCTAAGTGAACGGAGTTTTTCTAGAGTGTGCATTATTTTGTGGACTTTTGTGTGGATTATTGTATTGCGTGGGTACGTGAAAGTGTGTAAATATGGACACGAGTGATCGGTACGATGTGCGAATGTGGTTTAGGGGCGGGAGAGTCTCGGAGAACGTAAAGGCTGGAATGAGCGTGTGGTAAATTCAAATGGAACGTGTTTAGCGGTGTGATGCGGAGAGGGATGTTACGGTGTTTCGTGTATGATAGAGGGTATTAAAATTTTGTTACAGAGTTTCGAGGTGGATTATGTTGGCCATATGGATATTTTATAGTGAACGTACTATATTGTAACTGTAATATAGAGTAAGGAAGGAATAGCTTCTTGAAATTTATAAATGAGGTAAGCTTGTTACTTCCAAAATGACATTTTTAAACCATTGCACCGCACTTTCTTATGGAAAAGAATTAACTTGAGAAATGTCGTAGATGTTGCGATTGGCTTATACTCTTGCAATTAATTTTTTCCATATTATCCAATAACTTTTCCAACACCCCCTAACATCTCCTACGTTTACAAATATTATAATCTATCCAGTTCATCTATCTTAAATAACAACAAGGGTGCTATAATCATTTTGTATATCCTATATCAATTCTCCAACCAGCTAAATATACTCAGACTCATTAATCATCGTTAATTATACTTTCGAGGAGCAAGGTGCGACACCCAGACGGAATAACCTCTTCCAACCCTTTGTCGTGTACCGTGAAATAGATCCAGTGTTTCACGACACAGGCGATAATAAAAACGATCCTCGATATTCTTTATCAGCGCGTCACCCTCGTTCCTATTCAATCTTTCGAACGGTGGAGAGTACCGTCGTAGGATTAGCTCGACTAAACTCTCAAGATTCGCGAAACTTTCATCCCTTTGTGCCCCTTACACAGAAACGAAACCGATTCTCTGCGCACAAGCAGGTTCCTCGTGCACGGCTCGTCCTTCAAAAGGAGAGGGCAAGTAACAAAAATAAGGAAGAACGTAAGAAGACAAAGGAAAAAATCCATAGCAAGCTGGTGGAAGACGAATATTTTTTTAAGAAGAGGGAGAGTCAGCAGTGGAAAAAGAGGCGATCGAGTGGAAGTACCGATGGACCACTTTAATCAGCGACAACTGCTTGAAAGTTCTCCGTCCCTCAGTTCGAATCACGAAGAATCTGCGAGAAGGGGAGAACGTGTCCTTAGCGCGGAAGAAATTGGTGTGAACGTTTCTACGGTCGGCCTCGTGGAACAATATTCAAGCGGAGAGAGAAAAGAACAGGGGAAAGGAACAGAAATATATTTTCATTTACGGCTAACGTTAAAATACTGTCATTCCTGCTACTCTGTAAAAATTAATCGTTCAATTGGTTCAATTGGTCCTGAAAGTTAATAAACTATTTAGCAGAGAATAGGGATAATTTCTTTCACCGTTAACGATTGAGTAGAATCGATTTTCCCAACCGTCAGAAAGAGATTGCTATTTACCTGCGTGTACAATTTAACGCAGAAAATTTATTCCGCTCGCAACAGTGCTCCGACGTTGCGTAGAAGGGGTTAAGGGGCAACGGGGCTGAGAGACTTTCGACCCTTGGTACCAGAAAAACCTTTCGAGACAGTCACTTCCGTGGCTTGGGGGCTCGCTGATTCGAATTTCGTCCACGCGCCCCTCGTTACGTATTCCCGGGATGGAAGTCCGCCGGAAGGAAAGTAGGAAAAGCCGAGCGGCAAAGAGAATACCGGGAATCGTAAAAAGAAGCCGTGAGAATCGAGGCGTGTTGCGAGCACGGAATTGAATCTTCCGACGCGGGCACGAACGCCTGGTTATCGAAAGGGCGGTTTCCATCGAAGGACTTGAAACGTTGCATCTACGAACGTCTCCCCCGTTCGACTTTACCCAGGGTGGTTCCCGGTTTTATAGGACAGTATAGTATGTTTAGTGAGCATCTTTTGATGCTTCGAGATGTATCTTTTCGAAAGGTTGGGCTCCAAATGGATTTGAACGGGATTTGCGGTGTTTTTGGGCGCCGTTTAGTTTTCTAAAGTAGAATTGAATGGATTGAATCGCGAAAAAAGATTCTTGGGTATTATGAGATTATTTGGATAGGGAGAATACAGTTCAACTTACTGCTGCTTTTGAGTAGCAAGATAATTAATATTTCTTTTAAATTGTATTTGGATGCGTTTACTTTAGTTGTTTTTTTTCATTATTTGGCTTGACCGATCGGATAGAATAATTTTAAATACAGAATGATTCTGCCTAGCATCTTTTTGTCCTTTGAAAATTTTGTACGGGTTATGAGAAATTTTCCTCGAAGAAACTCCACCCGTTGGCTCTTATTCCGCACTCGAGGGAGTGTGTGGGACGTAACCTTTAAATGGCCGCTCTTAAAACTGTCTATACCATTTACAGGTGCAAGAAAGAAGCGAGGAAGATAAATTTTCACTGCACAACAAAGGGTTAGAACTGGAACAACATGCACCTTAACACTTTCCAACGTGAAGTACTTGATCCTTTAATTTCAGAGACTCAGAAACTCTAGCAAAAATGAAATTTTTAAGCTTAAACTTCTATATCGAGCCTGTAAATTTTATTACAGATTTTTTTAACCTTACTTTAATAAAGTACAAACTTCTTCCAATTCTATTATATCCTTCTATGTTAAGAACGAATAAATACTTTCCCCGGAACAAATAATATGAATCAAAATCAATCGCTATTCCCACCTTCTGTATGCACTATACAATTAAAGTCACCGTCACATTACATTTCAGTTTACGAGAATCGATCTTAACTTCAGACAGTCGAGTCAAAATTACTCATGAATTTCATCCAGATCCAAAAACCTTGGGAATTCAAAAGTCCCAAACAAAAATTGACACCACCATAAAATCAGGGGCTCTCACCCCATAAACCCCTAACCCAATAAACCCGGTAAATTAACAATTAACAAACCCCAGCTTTAAATTCCCAATAAACTCCTATCAAATATCCGCGAATAAACTTCTCCAAAATAACACCCCGGCCACCCTTCTCCTCCCATTAACCAACCGAATCACGCGATACACGCTAAAATCGGGATGTCAAAAGAATCCCCTACGCACTGCCAATTACCGCGGTGCACGAAGCCCTCTTCCCTCCCTTCAAGAACGTCTCCTCTCTCCGCTCGCTCGGAGGCATCCAGCATGGAGAAAGCCCGATCCCCGTGTCGCGGTGAAATTCCACGGATCCTCTTTGTGCCCCGGAGAAACAGATCCCGTAAAATAGAAACTTGCTCCGACGCCGGGTACGGGCTGCATATTCCCCGCAACGAGGACTTCATAGGCAAGTTTCCCGAGGACCCGGCGGGTCCTTGTAATTTTGCCTGCCAGCATCCTCGTTTTCTCCTCTCCTTTACCGCGCATCCTTCCAACCCCCTTCTCGCCCTTCCCCGCCGAGCATCGTCCCACGTTCTGGACCACTTGCTCGCGGTGTGATCCCGCAAGTGGAGGCTGGGAATCGCGAAGGCAAAGAGCGAGACAAGCATGGAAGGGAGTCAGGTGGAAAGAGGGTGTCAGAGGGGGTAGGTATACGAAGGAGGACGTGCCTTCATTTGTTTCAACGGGCACGCTGGTGGGTGGTTACGTCACGCGTTGGTCGTCATGGCAACGTTCTGGGTTTGCCAAGGGGGGATCCAGCGTGTTGCTTGCTCCAGACGACCAGGGATCCTGATATCCTACCTACGGGATCTCCCACGCGCACGAAACGTTCTAGCCATCGGGGGTAGCCGACGCTATATACGTCCCTTTTGCTTTCTTTTCCTTTTCTTTTCTTCACAGAGAGAGGGAGGAGGTGGGAGCACGATCGCGAGGCGGCCAGATTTCTTTTATCGCGCCTCGTCGCGTGGCTGTTACGCACCCTCTAGGCGGGGGTGGTTTGGAGTTGCTGGTTTTCGGATGTAGGTTTTCTGGCGTGCGAATTGCGGGTGGGCGAGCGATTCTATTTTTGGGGTGATTTAGAGGGCGAGTTTATACGATGGGTGGAAAGTGGTTCACTGTTATGTGGGCGAGAAATAAATTCATCTAATGGATGAAAAGAAATGTGGGATCATGATATTCATGATTGGTAATGCGGTGGTAAAGCGAGTAATATATAAGGGGCTGAAGATTTTACGCCAATGTAGCATTATAGTAGTTGGTGTTTTATTTTATTTTATCGAGACAAGTATTTTTGTGTCTTTTAGCATTTTGGTCTGGCATCCATAGTTAAGGAAATATAGATAATGAATATTGGGGAGTACAAAGTGTCTAGATAAACGAATTTTCATCCCGCGAACCATAAATCATACGCGTCTCATATTTCTTTATTACCATCCTTAGGAAGGTTACACTTAATAAATAATATCTCCGTTAGCGCGAAATCTATTTACGCCATACGCAAAGTAAAATCGATCTCCCGGTGCCACCTACTAAATTTTCCCCCGCCTTTCAATAATCCACCGTGTAAGTTTCTTGGGGCGTATTCCAACTAATAAAAATATATAACCGCGTGAGAAAGCTCGATTTTTATTAATTTCACCCAAATTGCTTTGAACCAAATATGGTTTATATAGCAAATACAATGCACTACATATTTCTTGGTACTTAAACGTATTTCCAATCGCACAGAGTTTTTAAGTTCCAGTAAGCAGCTTTACAAGAAGTACCCAAAACAAATGATATTGAACTAAAGTAAATTAAGCTCTTCCAGAGCATTGCTCTAGAAAACGACGAATAAGAAGAAAGCACGGTTGCGATATATCTGCTGCTACTGACTCACCCCACAAAAATGCTCATCCCTCCAAAGTATCTGCTACACATAATCGTCCCAAAACATCGCAAACTAAACCAGCCCGATCAACGACACGCTAAGGAAGCTATCACCCAAGAATTGCAATAATTCCGCGTCGAACGCGATCCCAACGATCAGCGCTAAACCAAGCCAGCATAAAATCCAAGAACGCGCCCCGTAAAGTTTCGCGCGTCTGCTCGTCGCGGAGTCACGGCGGGCACAGTATTAACCCGTAATTAGCACCTGGTCGTAAATTCCGCGGCTGGCAAACGTCTCCGCGCATCTTTCTGGAACCGAGCTCGATCTCTCATCCAGAATTTCTCGGCCGTCTCGCGAGTACGTCGTCGAATTAAGGCGGCGCGATTAAGCGTGCACGTCTCGTGTCCTCGGGGCGCGAGAACCGCTCCGGCACGCGGGGCGGGTCGCAGACTGCAACGGCAGCATCTTTGAGCCTTCTCCCCGTAATTACGCGGCCTCTCCGCGAGGCGTTTCGCGTTTCTACGTCTCGGGGCTGCCGGTGAGACGCGGCCCTCGAAAACCGCCTGGCCCGGATCGAATTCCATTAACGTCGCCGTGCTTCTCTTGTTCCAGGGCGAACGAGCGAGCGAGCACAGGCTCTCAGGCGTCGAAACCGACGACAACGTTTCCGCATTTTGCCGCACGACGACCGACGCTACGCGTTCTTTGGAACACGTTTCTACGGTTTGGACGCTTGATTCGGGAGGAGGGGTTGGGGTGGCTAGGGGGGGAGGGAGAACAGTTTGGCGCTAAGTGGATCTCGCGCCCGGATCGCTTTTAATTCGCTCGACTCCGGCCCGTGTAGGGGGATGCTTGCTCAGTTCGAGGAAGGGGGAGACCTTTCTTTCCTGGAATTCTATGAGACCGGGTTTGTTTCTTTTTTCTTTAGCTTGGAGATCGTGGTGGATGATTGCGGTAGGATTTGTTAATCAGGTGGAGGATTTAGTAGTTGGTTGGTCTTTTTTCGCAAGAGTTTGTAAGGGGGGAGGGTAGTTGTTCGTGTGTGTAGCTTCGAGTTACTTTGTAGGAATAATTGAGAAACTGTTTGGTGCTTTGATGATCTTATTTGAAGTGCATAGTTAGGACGAGGTCTTGCAGAAGGTTTGATAATGTTATTGATAATGCTCATGTTATATTATGAAAGTTCTATTGAATCTAGAAAATTTGTAGTTAATAGGGAAAATCATATTTACAAATAATACGAGCAATTTTTCAAGTGAATGGTTTAACACTAGAACTACCGATAGATTTTGATGCCATTTAGATAGCATACGTTAGACAGATTAAGAAGACGAAAGTCGTCGAATGAACATTTAATACAGATATACAATTGTCATTTTGTCATATTAAAAGTGATTGTAAATTGCCACACAGATACCTGTATATTAACAATTTTAAAGTGAAAAATCTGAAACAAGTAAGTTTGAGTTACTTGGTAGTTCTAGTGTTAAGATGGAATTATTTCTTTGGCTGTACTGCACCTGAAGGAACAAATTCATTTATTCACCTTCATTAGTAGAATTCTTCTTCCAGATAAACTTCATTCTAAATCCAAATTCGCCAATGATTCTTACCAGAGAACGTGTCATCCCGATATAAAAAAAATAAAAGGAAGATCCTTCCTTCTAATAATGAAATCTTAATATCGAAAATCTTTGCTCGATCAAATTTCGCAACATTTAGTTTGCCTTTATACCTGTCAGAGATGTTTATTCAGTGGGATTGCACGGTCTCGATATCATCTTGACATCCACAGCAGACATTCCCTTCCAGGCAAAGTTTTCCCCCCTCGACACGACGGTGGTAGTTCGCGATCCCACCGACAATTTGAGTTTTCATTGGAAAATAATTATTATGGGATGCTCCGCTACTCGAGACGCGGCCACCCTCCACGGCACTAAGTATTGTTTCTCCCTATGTTTGAAATTAATTTGAAGTTGCCTAAGCAACCCCATCGCGCTTCAAGATGCCCCCTTCCCTGCCAGTCAATAAGGAGTACCCGACGAAGCAGTTTCGAACTTGCCTTTGCAAGCAGAGCTAGGAAAGGAATCGACCACCATTCGATCGATTTTTGCTGACTTCTGCGGTATACCAATTCTAAACGATTAACCGAAGGGGTGAAAATTTGTCGAGGTTGATAGGGTTTACGATGGAAATTGCATAACGCTTTCTGCTGTGAGTCGATTAAAAACTTGAATGGAATTGTATGATTTCTGTTGAATGTAGCAGTCGATGCTTGGCCTCGCCTTTTGTGCTACAGTTTGCAAGTATGTATATTGTATTATATTGTATGAAGAAGACTGAATTTTTGTGATTGAAATTTTTCGAAAGTTAGTGAAGTTAGTTAACTTTTCTAGGATTCAATTGTAAATTATCGCAAAAGGGAATTTTAAGGTTCATAACTTTTGAAGGACTTAACGTTTTCATGACATTTTCACGACTTAAATAATAGTGAAGTATAATATAATGGTCCGTTTGTTCTTCGCATATAGTTGCACAATTTAACTATATTTTGATATATTTGCAGCAGTGTTTTGTTATCAGTATGCAATTCATGTGCTTCTTCTTATTGATTGTTGTTTTCCCTGATTACTATTTATTTTTATGCGATTAAATAATGGTCTACGTACGTATTTGCACAATCCGACGAATACATTTAAAATCGATTGCCATATTATCATTAAAGGCATAACGATATATTCTATAATACAAACAGGTGTCATTATTAAAGCACTTTAAATTCCATTCTTTATCAAACTTCAAACGAATGACAATTTCGAACTGTTCATAATAACTAGACCACCTCCCGTAGATCCCTATCGAACAGTTACGTGCCAAACCCCTGGGAACTCTGTGCAATTACCCAAGGTATATAAATAAATAATTGCAACCGTGATATTGCAACTGCTACAGATTTCTATCGAACAACTTCCACATATCGTAACGTTAATATCATCCTCCAATTAAACGTTCCATACTCTTCGCCTCAGCACACCAATGTGCAACGGTGAATTAGAAACACTTCCATTGTCCGTCACAGTAACTATTCTCCCCAAACGGAAGCATCGCCATTTCATGACCGAAAGGGAGCCAGCAGCGAGCCATGTTGTACCGTCGTAGCGTCAGTTCGTCGCCCTCGCTATCCACGAGGGGGTGGTTTTCGAAAGACGGCTCGTGGGATGGGCTTGCCAAAAGCAGCCCGTCGTGCTCGCGCGTACATGCACCGTCACGAGCATAAGGGGCGCGGTGTACGTGCAACGGTACACGACAGAGTGTAGGTATGCCGGCTGTTCCATCGTCCTGGCAGGATGCAAGACGTAACATGCCTAACGATCTCCACCCTCTCCTCTTCCACCAGCTTCTCTGCTTCCTCTTGCTCTCCTCTCTGCCTTTGCTTTGTCCCCTTTTGTCGGATCCTGCTCCTCCGGCCCGCTTTCTCCGCTGTTCCTCGGGCGTTCGCTTTTCTCTTTGGCCGAGATACCCTTCCTCCTCCCCCTATCACCTCTGCGCTCGCTTCTATTCCGCTTCCCTTAGATCCTGCCCGACTCGCCCCCGCGATTCCTTGCCACTGGCTTACCGTCTTATGCAGCTTTACGTCCTGCGCCAATTTGCGCCAATTTGCGTTTAGCATTGCCGCTCCTTGGAAATCTCTGGCTCCCCCAATTTCTATCTCTCTTTCGTTTCGACACTGGCACACTCCGCGCGCACCGTTGTTTTCCCCGTTGTTCCTTCGCCGTTGCTTTCCACTGTCGCGGCTTTCGCGAGCAAGACTCGCGAGGGCGAAAACGTCGAATCGTTGGATTTGCCGGGGCTTCCTCGAAGGGCTTTAGGGATGCACCGCGATAGACGTGTGACGGTTATTTCGGCGGAGAGTCGTTACGGGGTTCGATTTTTCCCTTGGTATCACGGCGATACGTGGAGAAGGTTCTTTTTAATTGGTTCTCTTGACTGGAGAGTTCTAGTGGGCCCTATGGTTGGGGAGATGTTTTATTTCCGCGAGGCAAGAAAAGGGATTTCGATGGTTGTCTTTTTAATACGAGTATTGGAATCGTGTAATTTGAAGGGGCACTCGCTGGCAGTTGTCTAGGAAAGGGTTGAACGAATCGTTACAGTTTCTACGAGGAGAATCACTCTTTAGTCTACGTCTGCACTTCAGCAGCAGATGGTATCTAATAATTACAGCTATCGACGAGAAATCACGAGTTTTATATTCTTCTAGTGTACTCGTGGTTCATCGACGTCGCTTGAGTCGTTGGAGAATATAAAAGAAAGAAGTCGTATGAACTTCTGAGTGCTAGTTCCGTGGCAATTAAATATCGCCCAAGATCAGGAAACGAAAAAGGAGAAAACTATCTTGACTCTTCACACTGTAACATAAGAGCGACAGCTTTTTAATATGAACACTTAGCTGAAAGGAATACATCAAGATTCAAGTTTATTAGCTCAAATGATAGTCTGCTATTTAATAGCTTCTAATTTTTAGAAAGCCTTAGTTCAGATTTAATTAATGGAAAACTTGATCGAGGTTGATAATGAAACCACTGTTCACGTTTGTCACAATACAATACGGGGAAATAAATACGGTCGCAATCGAGACTCAACTTTTCCCAACAAAAAGTACTCCTAGTGAAAAAAATTTAATTATTCATAGTAGTCATTAATCGCGCACAGACTATTTCTGTGATTTTCTCGCTTACACTAAACATTCAGTTATTCGGTGATCTGTAAATCCTATTTTATTTATCTTTGTCTTTCTCTAGAGCACAATTATAGCTCCAATACACAATTTTCTAACAAACGGTTTTTAAATCCCATGAAACGTTTACTTAACTTAACGAAATAAATTAACCCTTTGATATCGGCAAGCTCGTAACGGAAAATCCACTCCGTTACAGTTTACGGCACTAAATACTAGTTGTACAACAGTGATCGAGTAATAATATTTTATATTTTACACAAGGACTTAAAGCAAATACTTGCATAGGTTCACACATATTTCTTGCCAACATCGACCACACGCAAAAACGTCGTCAAGGGGTTAATCAATTAGTCCTTGTCACAGACGTTGATCCGCCACAGTCACTTTTCAACCGCGAAGAAGACTAGAGAAGTATCGAGCATAGAGGCAGGCCATAAATCAACGGCGTAAACGCGGTGGGCTGACCCCGTGGAAAGATTGTTTGGGCTGACCCTCGACCCGGGTCAGGGGCCCCGCTGACCTCCACCGGATTGGCCACCAGACGAAGAACCGGAAATTCCACCTCTCCTCTATCTTGCTCGGCGAATTGACCTGAACGTTAATGTCCAGTCACTCCTTTCTGTGGCACGCGCCCCAGAGAATGTGTTAGCCGGTGATTTATCGATGGGTCGCGAACCGTAGCCGTTTCGTGTCGATTTTTAATCGCTTATTTTCCACTTTCCTACCCTCCCCGTTGCCGCAGGTATTTGTAAATATTGCGCCAGCACTGACCACCCTTTTTTTCTGTGGGGTGGCGGCAATTGGTTGGAATTTTATTGAGAAGCTTGTTTGACTTGGCGATTTTCAAATGGCGTCGGGGACAAATGTGGTTACGGCTAGTGGATAACTGGAGTGTTTCAATGTATCTTTGTGACACTGTGGTTGATTAATTCTGGTAAGAGGTCTGGTTCGGAGAAGTTGCGGTGCGTATCCTTCTTATTGGACCACTGTCGAGAAGATCACTAGTTGCTCTTTTAATACTGTAATACTGTATACACTTCTGATAGTAATTTCGAACCCCGTTTCATTTCTTGAAGTTGCAGTAATTGTTTGAATAAATATTCGGGAGTTTTAAAGAGAATCAAGGGCTATTAGGATTTATACAAACGAAAGAAAAGAACTCTGAACTATCGATGGTATTGATAAAGAAATTAAGACATACGCGATTCCAAGAGATATTAAAGATTGAAGGATTCTTATTCGAAACAAACGACAAGTGTTAAATAAAAATTATTCAACCGACTACGTCCTGCGCAATATCCACTAAGGCAGAAGAAACTGCAGTTAAGAAATATTTTTTTCTTCATCACTTTGAAACGACGGAAGACGACAGGTGGGGGGAACTTTTCAAACAGGGCGCGTGTTTAACGTCAAATTCAATTTCGCGCTTGCTCGACTCTTCTTCAATGCCCTGATCGTCCGGTGCGGAATCGAATTATTCACGGTCAAGCAAACAGTGACCGGCGGTCAACTGTTTCGCAGCGGGAAGTCGTCGAAGAAGTCGGTGAACCACGCCATTTCGGGGTAATTGAACCGATTCGAGCGAGGGGTTGGTGGCCAGCCTGTTGTAGGGGTGGTATCGAAGGGTGACCTTTACAAAATGGCTGCGAGCCATTTTCGCGTCGCAGAAACGATGGGCCTTGTGCAGCTCTAAAATGTCGGAGGTGAATGTACACTTCCTTTTGTCCACAGCATTTATTTTTAATATTTAACTTACTTCATTCTGCGGTATTCCTTTTTTTCTAATTTTCTGGATGAAGAAAGGAAAGTTCTTTATAACAATTGATCACAGTGGCAGTCGTATTAAAACGAAACGTATTTGTCAAAATGTTACTGTGACATGCTGATGATTTATAAAATTATTATTTAATTACTTGCACGAAGCTTAAAATGATTAGTGCCGAAATTTCAACGAAAATGTAGTGTTGCAAAATTGATTTGCTAAAAATTATTCAAGGAAAACGATCTGTAAAAATATTTCGCATTGAATTGTTCAGTATTCGTATAAGAAATTTGTCGTACAAAACTGTAGGAATCTCTGGTGGAGAAATTAAAATTAGCTACCTGCTATTTCTAATCCACATTTATGATATAAAATTTTATCCCTGTATTATCATTTTAAATATTATCACTTAAAGTGCAGACAGGAATACCTCTCAAAAGCACAATACTACATTTATCAACAATTGTATCATTTATTCGTGTGCCTTCTGCATCGTATATTAAACAAACAGAAAACACGTGAAACAAAAATACCTCTATGCAAAGAGTAATATTAAAAAAACAGAGCTTGCTAGGAGAAATTGATTAACGAGGGACATTTCCCCGTGTTTTATAGAAAGCGGTAATATCGATACTCGAATCGCGATAAAGCTCGTTTTCCGCTACGAATCTTGAGCCTCAGCGAGCAAGCGACAAATAGTTTTATTCCCGTCGCCTGGATGACGAAATAAAACACGCGAAACGGGAGCATTCGAACATTTCTTAACGACAGATGACTCAATGAGAAGTTTATCGCTCCATTTTTCTGTCGATCATATCTTAGGGCCGTCGTTACACGATGCTTCCAGCCCGATATTACTTTTGCATTATTCCGATTCTTCGGCGCGTATAAACGCGATATGAATGTCACCGTGGGAAATGTGTCCCAATGGAAATGATTCATAGTCGAAAATGCGAAATAGAAACGAAAGAAAATAGGAGCAGAAAGTTGCGCCGCGGCGGTGTTAATATTACAAGATGATTAAATTTTGTAGAATGTTTGTCGTGCGACAGAATTGGCCGAACCGAATTGGGATTCCGTTAATCAAGAGATTGAAAATTTGAAAATTGGATCCAGAATGCACTATTTTCTTATTGATAAACATCTCATTTATTGACGCACCGAAAATGAGAGCACGGTGCATCGCATTTATTTCTATTACCTATGTCAGGATTGAAATTTGCAATAATTATCAGATTCAAGCGAGTTGAAATAATAAATACCAGTTTTTAGAAGCCTTAATTCAGATTTAATTAACGACAGATTCAATCGACCAATATAAATAGCTGTATCGCAGCGCAACATTTCCACCAAACGAAAACACCATTCTCCTTCTTCAAGTTTTTCCATCTTAGCATAACAAATCTGATTTATCACAGTTTTATTGTTATGGAATAATAATAATAATTCAGTTCGAATGATTGTTAAATAAATATGGATCAGAGAAGTCGATCAACAAAACGATCAATATAATCAAGCGATTAAACAATAAACTTACGAACCTTGATTGCTCCGTTACGAAATTCTCTTCCAACCGTGCCATCATCCGCCCCCATACCTTCCCGCACCACGTATCAAACGTATCGATAGAAGAATCGCGCCAAGGATAACGCGAGCAGTGTAAAAATAGGCAGAAAACGTGTCTCCGTTCGCTCAGAGGTGTTGCCTCTGTGGTGCCAATCGAAAGACTAAGCGAAAGGGTTAACATATTCCTGAATACAAAACACATGCATATTCTATAGGGTCCCATGTGCGTCTCCTACCCTGATACGAGCTTCGCCCGTGTGCGTATGTGTAAGCGTGTACGTGTCAGTATACTCACGGGGCCCAGGTGGGGCCCCACGTACACGCGTATGGAAAACGAGCGTAGAGCAGCGTAGCTACCTGAATTCACGATTTCATGATCGCGTCGCCATAGCAGAGAGGGTAGAAGGACCTCGAGGCAGTCTTCGTGTGACAACTATTGCTTATCGTAATGCGATTTTTATACGACGATCCTGACGTATCCGTTGACGATTATTAATGATCGACGCACCGAACGATCTTCGATCACGCTCGTTATGCGGCGTGAAAAATTCGATTCGACGCCTCGCTCTTCGTGGCTTTCATTGAGCACAGTTCACGATGAAACCGCGACGGCAGACAGGTTCGATCGATGGATAATTATTATTGACGATTAACGAGAGTACGTCTGATAGAGGGGAGGCACGCGTTTACGGTGACTAATAGAATTGTGTTCGTGGATTTCAAGGTTCCGAGGATACGGAATGGAATTGATGTGTTCCATGGCTTTTCTCCAATAACACTTATCGAATGGACGGTTCATGAGATTTGGTAACTGATTTATGGAGATGGATTCTCGAATCGATTTCGATTCACCAATGGAATAATTAATGGGGTAATATTGTAATGGAAGGACGTGCAGAGTACCATCGAATTAGAACAAGTTGAAATATTGCACTTTTATAATTATTTTGCTGCGATACAAATGGCAAATTGTCATTATCTGGTCAAATTATTATTAAGTACGTATATGCACCACCATGTATCGCTTAGCAATTGATTTATTACCACCGTGAAAGTCTACTTCGCGGGCAGGTAATTCGTTCAACTTGAACGCCATTAAAATGTCCCGAACCTACTCGAATCACTTGATCCATTCATCCTCGGTCACCGCAATATCCAGAAACAACACTCTAGATACTCGTCAAAGTAGCTCAATATTTTGAACAACAGTGAGTGATCAAATTATTAAAGTCATCTGCGTGAATCGACGATCTCGCATTAAAAAAAAATCAACTATTAATAATTACGCAAGCAGAGTTTAATTCTCCTGTGCATTTTTAATGGACAATTGTTTGTCAGAAACAAAAACATACATTTTCGTACCGTGGCTCCAATAATAATTTGATCACTGACTGTTACTAAAACCATTCAAAATATTGAAAAATATAAACGGTCCTGATTCGTTGACCAGGCTCTATAATGACGCAAAATGTCGATTGTCTTGGACAATATTTCACAAACGATTAACAGATCAACAGAATCCCTGGAACCGACTGAACAGTTCTACCTGCGAGCAACTCCATCGAGTCTCCATTAAAAGCAGAGAAAAAACCTCGCAGGAACCGATGGCAAACTCATCCAAACGGATTCCCAGCGTGGCCCTCGATACTACCTGAGCCCGGGAACCCGCGAAAACACTGTCGGCGTTAGGAGTTCCAGCGAACTGCGCATTCGTGGAGTGACGGTCGTCGTCTGGGGCCCGGGGTTTGAAAAGGAACGAGTACGCCGGAGAGCACTCGACACGATGTGCAGGCTATCTCGAAATCGCGGCACCCATCGAGTGCCCTCCAAGATAAAAATCAAATTGTCCCCGCGTGGTGAAAGGTGCGAAGCCCTGGCACGCATGGCTGACCTCATTGTTCCCCCCGCTGACGTCTTAACTAAGTCCTAGGCGTGCACGCAGAATAGGTAAAAAAAAGCAGAGGAAAAAAGAAACCAAGCTAACCATCCGGTGAAATAGAGCGAGAGGGAATGAAGAAAGGGTTGACCTGGTTTTCCTATGACGGTGTCACGGGACACCGGTCGGACAGTGATCGCGATTTTCCACATCTGTCGCGAGGATGGACGCCGAGGATCATAAAAGGTTGCCCATCGTTGAAACGCTGAAACGAGTTAATACGATTGTCACGGTGCGGAATGAAGATCCTTTGGCCTGGGGAACGGGAAAGAGGGAGCCCCGAGTCGCGATCCGATTCGTGATAAGCTTCAAGCAGCCATCACGTTTGCGTGCGCGACGAACCCGGACTCGAGTGACTTGGATCCTGGCGGGAGATTTCGTTTGGAGAGTTCGGTGGTCAGGATGAACGGATTGGAATGTTTTTTTGGGAGACCCGAGTGGCGGAGAAGCGATGTCGACGACGATGATCGTGGTGGGATTCGGTGGTTGCGCTTTTGCAGCGTAGGGTTAGGTTTGGGTTACGTCTGCCCGTTGTGGAATGGAATGGGATGATTGGTTTTGTACTTCGCGATGTTACTGGAATGATTAAAACGCAAAGGGATTGCAAAATGAATTTTCGATTAATTCCAAGCAGCGTATCTTATTATAATTCTTAGAATAGACAAATTATGTACACGTGTCTTGTTATATTATAGAGCAAGATGAAATGTTCAGTTTGCAGAGGATTATCAACTACTTGGGTACACCGCGAAGAACCCGTAATCCTTTGCATCGTAGCAAAATTTTCCACGCACTACGAGACATTAATATTTGCAACGATGAACGCAGAAATATTCAGCAGCCTGATAAACGATTGGAAAACTGTAACCGAAGAACCTATTCAAACTGCACCCACTTATCCAGCTCCATTTGCACATATTTATCGAACTACTTCGATCCAGAATATCTCTAAAGCAAAGAATCCGGCAGACGTTCTCGGCTCCCCTCGAAAATATCATTCGAACCGCTGAAAAACATTTGCGCGTACACTTCGCCCGTTGATTCAACGTATCTCGAAACGTCCGCAATATCCACGAAAAGTCTCCAATTTACCAATTTTAAACAGCATCGTCAACAAAGCGAAGGAACAGCGGCGTCGACGGGGAAAGCCGCTTTCCGCGTCGCCAGACAATCTGTCGGCAGGAATTAGGTCAGGTAGACCGCGTCCCCCGTTGAACTCTCTCAAAGAATCGTAAGGTTCGATCGTCGATACTGGAACGGTTACCTGTGCCGATCGTGCCCGCCTCCCTTAAATGTATTAGTCAAAACCGAACACCCGTTACAATGCCGCTGATTACTTTAATAATGGAACCGAATAGCCCCGGGGTTGGTTGGCTGGGTGTTGAGTTTTCCTGGCGGGCACAATGCGACTCGCGAAGTATACAAATAGAGAGAAGAAAGAAAGAATGGAAGATAGAACGGCGTGCGAGCGAGTAGGAGGGCGAACGAAAGTTTCTGTCACCCTTTTCGCAGGATATACCCCGTCTAGTTACCCCTTAGCAAGAATATTCAAATCGCAACCCTTTCGACCGTGAAAGGAGACTTCTGCCGAACCCTTCGATCGGATTCAATGGGCATCGATATTCAAATTTATATTCGACGGAGGTTCACGCTCTTCCCATCCCCTCTCACGGGGCCACGTTCGCGCCCTCTCTACGAATAACCGTCGTCGCAGTTATTGGGGTCGCAGGCTCGACGAGAGGAACAGAAAAGAAAGGAAAGGAATTTGCATTCTGTTTTCTTTTCTCCTCTGTCCCTGTTTCCGTCCGCCTCTCGGCTCCGATACTGTTTCGCCGACGATACTCGCGAAACTGGAGCGGAAACGCACGCAGGCAGATGCACGGAAACCTTCGATCCGAGTTCTCGCCCCCTCTGATAGATTCCGCTCTCCGTTTGCCGGGATACGTATCCCTCGCGTTCACTTCGGGAAAGCCTCTTCGCAGGATATTTGAATGGGGGCGTTGATTGGAAAGATTTAATGTTTTGGGTGTTTCGTTCTTGATACTTGGGCACCAAGAGACTGCAGAGATTCGTATCGATCTGTTGCGAGGTCGATGTTGGTCGAATTTTTTCGACGCCACCGTCGCGTCGTTTCGTATTTGTTACTTCACGTCCATGGCAACGATACAGTGGTCGATTTCCTCGTAAATATAGCAGTTAATTATTCTCGCCGCGACTGATATTATTGAAACTTGAAAAGTTCTCCAAAGTCGCGGAAACGTAATCATCTATGCGATATTAATATATTTCTTTTAATTCCATTGTCCCCAGTCGAAAGAGGTTACTGTACTTCCGCCTCAATACCGCATTACCCCGAACACCAGCCCCTCGCAAAAATCTAAATAAAAAGAAACAATAGAAACCGCTTAGAAAACTTTAACCCGTTAAATATTCCACGCAGCGTCGTAGTACCCGTAGAGGTAACAAGTAGACGAGCACCGTGGCAGGAGTAGCCAAGGGGGTAGGAGAGGACGAAGAAAGAGCACGGGGCGGGGGTTTGAAAGGGGGATGGAATCGCGAAGAAAACGGGGCCACAAGGGCGTCGGTGGGGTGGGTAAGGCGCGAACAGGAAGGAGAATAAGAAGAAAATAATGACTCTTACGAGTCTGGAGCGGCGGCCGTAGTCTGCGAGCGTCTGAGGGGGCGTCGCGTAGGAGGAACACCGCGGGGGGTGGAACGTCGTCGGCGCGTCTACGGCCGTGACCCGGTTTTTTCCGAAGCAACAGGTCCCTTCTAATTAAGAACACTTAAGAAAACTTCCCTCTTAAAGCTGACGCCTCACCCTTCGTTCTCTCGCCTGATAACGCCATTATATTTTAATAAACCCGCCGCGGCGTCTTTCCTCCTCGCTCGGCGAGACGTTTTCTCCACCGTTCGTCGTTATCCCCGTCTCGCTTTCTCTCGTGCGATCTCTGGGTCCTCTTGCTTCCTCGTCCGCGCTGAAGAACCGCGAATCGGAGGATCAGAGGCGAGCACGGTGAACACTTTTCGCGCTGGCAACCCGCCCGGGAAACTGGCTTCACCCTCTTACGACGTTTCCGGCCGCGGTCCACCAGACGCGATAGAAAAAACCGTTAGCGCGATTAGCTTCCGGTTCGCGGGAAATATGACCGGCGAAATTTTCGGATAGATTCCGCTTCTGAGCGATTCTGGGTTGGGAAAATTGCTAACACCTATGTTAGCAACCGGGCACCCATTTCTATGTTTTTTAATTAATAATTAGAAGTACTTTGTACAATTTCACGGCGACTCGCGTTTTATAAAGACAAATTTATGCAAGATATTTTAGATAACTAAGCTTCGAACTTCTTCACCATTTTGGTTGCTAACATAAGGGTTAACAATGTAAGATGGCATGGGATACTACCCTTTTAAATGACCTGCTTCGAATTGAATTTAAGTTGCATTATTAAATCCTCATCAGGCGTCGTGTGTCTCATTCCAATGTAGAAAATAAATCGACCCACCAATCGTTGAAGTGCCCCGAGCGAATTTTTCCTAAAACCACCCCGTTTTTCCTACAAACGTGGAACATCCCCATTCGGATTCGTATTCCACGGCAGTTCGAGTGATCAACGAGCGCCGGTAATCTCCCGATCCGGCGACGTTCGCTTTGGAAGCGCTTTAGCCCGATTTCCGCTGAATTTTCGCGCGCACCCCCCGCTCGCGAGTCGCACCCTCCGTTCGTGCTACCGTACACGCGTCGCGCTCGACGCGACGCGAAAAGAAAATTATCGTTCGCGCGTGTTTACCCTTGGCAATGCAGCGATATCCCCAGCGAGCGGGATGCACTTAACGTGCCAATAAATTCCGTTGGTTTCGAGGGTGGTCGCAGGGGGTGGTGGCGTTATTTTTCAAGAGGTATCGCTGTGTCCCCGTGAAAGATCCGGCGGGGCATGAAACGCACAGAGGGAGATGGGTACACGCGTAACGCGAAGATAAGGAGTTACAACAGAGGGCCACGGGGATAGAGCGAAGGGTGGTAGAAGAGGGTGGAAAGACAAAGAGAGTGAGCAAGAGTAGTATTGCCTGGTTGGCAGTCAGTGGCTGGGTCCTGAAGTTAAAGAGCTTCGGGGGCATACGTGAGAGGGATGTAGAAAGAGCGCGAGGGTGTAGGTAACGTGGTGGGGTGAGGACGTGGTGGTTACGTGGGGTGGGATGTAGAGGGATATAGTAGGGTGGGTGGCGTTTCTGGCGGCCATTTTGAACGCATATATCGATTGTTTGGCGGCCGGGCTCCGCTCGGCCATTCGCAGGGGTGGCTCGTGTGTCACACGACCACCCTCTCCCGGCCTGCCCTGCTCCCGGCTGGGAAAATCGTTGCCGTTTTTAGGGGATGCGTGAGCCCGAGTCATCTGCTTCCAGTCGTAGTATATATGAAGCAGTACCTGATTTCCGTGCGCCGATATTTTTTTCGGTGGGGGAGGGTTTTCGGTTGGGGGAGGTATTAGGGAGAGGCGGACGAATATATTGGAAGGGTAGGAAGACGTTACGGTGCAAGGGTCAACGATTTATGGAGCTCTCGATACAAGTAAAAGATTGTGGAGGAAGAGTAACAATGGGAACCACTATTAGCGGTGGTTCAATGTACAATGCACTTGCTTTAGTGCTTGGTCGAAGATGCACGAGTGCAATGTGCTGAATAATTTTAGACAGAATATTCGGCACGTATGTCAGTTCGAAGTAATGGAACGGAAATCAATAAATTAGCTTCATATTCGAGAAATCATTCGAACATTGTTCCTTCTATTTTCCAATACAGTTTATCCGGACTGTCATATCGCATTACGTTTCTTCACTTTATTCTCCAAGAAGTTGTGGAACGCCTTCAGTCACCTGACAGCACGCGTACGGCACGCGCCAAATACTTAGTAACGGAATAGCGTTTGAGAAAGACACCTGACCCTGGGTCAGGCCCTAATTCGCCCTCCATGGTCAGAAGAGGAGGGTGGTTCCGCGGGTAAACTGCCCCTAAACCGGCTTAGAACCCGCCCCGACGAAACTGGCTGCTCCAATCGGCTTCCAGTCTCTGCCATATGATCCAAGTACGAGCTGAACGCGCAGGTCCGGTACTCAACAAACTGGACATTTGGCTGACCTACCCCCTTTCATCCTTGTTCGCACGTGCCCTCAATAGCTCCCCCGTCCAGGTAGTCCGTGTTACTTCTTTCCTTGGCGTAGGCAACAGGAATACTCTTTTGTGAACGTTTTCAGGGTGGCATAAAGTTTTATAAAGTTTGGCAGATACGTTAAGAAATTGTATAGAGATACTTTGTAATCCCGGTGATGATTTGAATGTTTGTATGAATGAAAAATGTTATTAAGTAAATGCTATTAATGACGCTTAATTTTTATTATTTGCAGTTATAGTAGATATAGTATAAGTACAATTGTGAACAATAATATATCTTTATTATTTGTTTTATTGTTTTATTTATTATCTGTTTGTTTGGAAAATATGTTTGGGCTAATTTAAAACTCCAGAACGCCTTCAAGATTTACACGATTTCAATTTTTCTATTTGCACAAATTCCTATCACTAAATAAATGCACGCATATATCATTTCACTTCCAATATAAATGAAACAAAAATTATTCAAACGAGCATTCATCGCCTAAATTCTCCCACTTAGCTAAGAACAATACTAAACACGTCTCACTTTACCGCACTCGAGATCAGTAATTCTCCACCGAAAGGCATTTACTTATCACATCCAAGCAGAATTTGCCAGCACCGTTCCTTCGAAAAGGAAAAGAGAAATCGGAAATAATTGGAGGGTAAGCTAGTCGGTGAACAAGCCTCTCCGTTGCGTCTTAAAGGGGAAGTTTCGCGAAAGCAAAGTTCCTCGGGCCAGCTTCTTCCTGTTCGTCTTCTTCCACCCTCTCTCTCCCTCTTTCTTTTTTTCTGGCGTTCTCTTTCAACGAGCTGGCGTCTCTCCAACTAGGTGAAAAGTGTGGAAAGTGAACTCGCGATTTACGGCGGCACGCAGTTGCAAGAGAGAAAGAGAGAGGGTGAGTGAGACGGTAAGAGGGAGAAACAGAGAGAGACAGGGGGTGAAAAAGGAGTGCAAGCTATCGGGAGGGGGGCGACAGCCAACGGTATAAGTAGGACGTGGCAGGGGGTTCTTATTCGCTTAGAAATTTATTCAAATTAAGCGGGCCGGAGTTTACGAACCGACGGAAAAATCGAAAGTGGCGGGATAATTGGTGACGGTGAAAGTCGACGACTTTGAAAACCGCCCCTATTTCACGCGCCGGAGTTTCGTTCGACGATGGAACTTTCGCGCGGCGAACTTCGCCGTCCAAGTTTTCCCGCGATCGCCGCCGCCACCGGATGCCTATTTAAAGAAACTCAGCTCCTGCGGCTGCTGATAAACTGCCGTCTGACTTTCGTCCCGCCCCTGGAAGCACGCCCCGCTTTCCACGTTTCCAGATAATCGCCAGGGTTTAGGTTTTGTCGGGTAGAGTAGGCGCTGTTTTTTCCTCTTTATTTGCGACTATTTTTGTCGCTGGAGAAATGGATTTACATGGAAGACAGCTTTAAATGCGAAAGATATTTGCTTCATAGGGAGTAGTTCAACCTTGACAAATATAGCAGTAATGTATTTTATAGTTTGAATATTGACGTTTGTTTAATTATAGTTGAATTGATTTTAACTGGAGGGATAATTAGTATATATTATCGTAAGGAGAATACTCAAGGGGATTCCGAAATCAGATCTCCAAATATCTATTCGGGTCTTGGTTGACCGCGATACCGAAGAAATTTACTTGGAATAAAATGAACGATTTTTAAAAATACGATCACTGTTTCAACTAATACACGGCCAATTCCGTTATTTTTTCTACTGTGCATATTCAAATTGACCATATTCATATAGCATGTAATCCTCAGCTCGAACACCGTAACAAACCATTCATTTCTCATTCGTTTCCCGCTCCTCATTCCACGCAAACAGATCCTCCATCCCTAATGCAAAACCTGCGTCGCCAATACCTTAAGAATCAGCAGCAGCAAAAAAACAGCCCGCCCCTGCCCCCGCTACCAAATAAGCTCAAAGATCCCGCGACATGACATTAATACCTCCCCCAAAGGAAAGCAAGCCCCTGGATCTTAATAGTCGTATCGTGTACCTCGAGCCACATTACAGATCCCCGCTTTGTGTCCCTAGAAAAACGTATCTTTCTCCAGACCGTCCTTCCTTCTTCCACCTCGTGGTTACGCTCTCGCCTGCTCGATCTCGCGTCTTCGAGAATCCGTTCCCGGAGCAGCAAAGACTTCCTTGCACCGCTTACGCGGGTGTTACCACCGCACCCTCCCTATATACTTCCTCGTCCGCATATGTACAGGGTTGCGATATCCAACGGTGTACATATGCGTGCATCGAGGATCACGTACATGCATACGTGTGAGAGAGGAGCCGGGCTCGTGATGTGCATGTACATGTATGTACGTACGCGCATATCCAGGAATACGAGGAGCTCTAATCCCCTTTTAGAGACTCCAGCTCATACCATGCATTGCGATATGCCTTTGACGGCCGCTCCTGCGACGCTATTGGCTCCGCGTAATCTCGTGTAAGTTGGGTTGCATAGCCGCAGGATCCTTAGCTCGGGGGCCCGTTCACACGTGTGCAACCCGGTACACGCAAAACCGTGCTCGTCCCCTTCGCCCTTTTGCTGCCCATCGCTTCGATCGATACGGCAGGTCCCTGACGTATGGAGCCGGCGCATGCCCTTCGTTACGGAGGGGTTGAGGTTTCAGAGACTGCCGACAGAGTACGCCAGTCTGCGTTTCTAAGGGACTGGGAGTTGGGGACGGAGTGAACGTGGCCGTAGGGCGATACGAGCGGAGGGTGAGCAGAGTTGATTTTCGCTCGTTTAGTTTTATTTATAGGCTGGGTGTCGCAGTTGAAAGGATAAAATGGTAAACAATTCTAATTAATTGAATAGTTAAATACGATTTCATCTTAGGAATTTTGTTCGCAGCGTTTTAAGTGGCCCCTGCGCGTAGGCAATCCTAATTAACTTTTTCTAGTAAACCTTAAACTCCCAAGAGGGTCGAAGGGTTCGTTCAATTTCTAAGTCGACAAATGTCTAATTAGAACTGTTTCCTTTGCGCGAATGATTCGAAAAAGTATTATGTATTGCTATGTACACTTCTAAGTTCAATATTCTGATTGCCGTTATTAAATAGCGGAGAAACTGTGTCTACAAGGGAAAGAAAACGAACTAGGTTTCTCTTGTCCCAAGTATCGCGCGAACTCGCGGCTCAGACTTTCTCGAGTTCAGCCACGAATCGTCCTGGCATAATACGAATTGACATCGTGCCTGTGCAATTGATAAATTCGATGCGAACCACCTTCGTCCAACCCCCAAGAATGATATTATATTTGCCTAAAAAATACTCGGCACTCCGAAGTGAACGAACAAGAATCGTAGACATAATTGAATACAAAAAAAACTCTTTGCTGCACAAGCGCACAGGTATGTCGCAACCCAACAACCGAGAACAACCTCGTTCCCTGCTATTCCTATTTTATCGTCGCATTAACATTGAACAAGATAAAAGTACACGGTGAGCCCAAATGAGTCAGTCTCCAGTCTACAAACAGAAATCCAACGATTCCCCGACGCACAGTGGTCCGGATCGAGAAAGTTCGTGCCATTTTGATATAACTTTTGAACCGTAAAAGATATTGATACGAAATTTTGAATCAACAATCTACTAATGGTAGGTTACATATATGTTTAAAAACAAAAAAAAAATTAATTTAACATTATTTTGTTTTTAATATTATTACATTACCCACTTGTACTATATAGAATATAGAACAAATTTTCCAAAGAATTTCTTATCTCCGCGGAGATGTGACGATAGATGCGAACCGTACGTGTACGTGAAGCGTACGGCCTGACTGAACGTTGGCAACTTTAAACCATAATAATTTGTAAAGTGGTTCCTAGGGGGAAACGGTTCTTGTGCCATTTTGTAGGGCAAAGTGTGCTGAAAAGAATGCAATTTGTCCGATTGTGGGATCTGGTGGGACTTTTAAGATATCCCTTGTCAATTGTGAAGAATATTGAAAATTTTCATTAGTTCATTAAACATGATAATTATATTAAATTAGGAACAATATTTCTTAATACAAAGTGTGATTCTTATCAGAAAAGTGTGCCGAACATTTTAAAAAAAAAACGAAGTGAATATATTAAATAGGATCGTCAGGGCATCGCATTAAAGAGAAGCAATTTTTATCGTGAAAAATCCTGTTCTTAAAATGTCCAACTTTCAGTGTTTATTACAACTATAATATTTATTAAATTGGGCTTATCTTTCCATTTCCGAGGTCCATGGACATTTAGGAAGCAAAGTTCATTGATTAGATATCGATACGAGAAACTTCGTTTTTTGGCCAAATGGCACGAACTTTCTCGATCCGGACCACTGTGCGACGTCCCATCCTCGACAAGAATATCCCTAGCTATTCGCCCGTGAAGTTTCCAACGTCCATCGTTCTTCCACCGAAGGAAATCGACCGGGGCATCCTCTTTCTCGCAAACGAGCCTCGCAGATTCGACGGGTATGATCGGTTGCCGGGCCGAAATTCCTAAGTCATTCCGCAAGCGATGGCCCAAAAGCGAGGACGCACGTGCGTCCCGGTGTTTCGTTCCTCGTCCCGCCACCTCAGACCGGGGGCCCACCGGGTCTGTGTACACGAAAAGTGCGCTCGCTCGTGTTTTTTCTCGCCCGTCCAGTTTTATCGTAATTGCCAGCTTTACGTAAGGCTGTTTGTACATGTGTTATCATGAAATACGGCGCTGTTTGTACAATTGTTTGCTTCCCTCTCGCCGCGGCGACGCCATATTCTGCGTGACCACGGACGAGAAATGAAAGCGGGAGGGAAAAAAAAATTCCGGACCACGGTTCGTAATTCGGCGGTGAAATGAATTTATCGCCCGTGTAACCAGCTCTTGTCCTACCATCGATACGGTTCCAACGGATCGGCGGGTACGTGATTCACGTGTTTGAGCCCGGTGTTTGCCAGCTGCCAGCCGGTGACGCCGCCAGCGAGGTCCAATTCATCGCGACAACCTCGAGACGAGAGTGATAAGAATGGGATCTCAGTCGTCTAAGACGACTGATTAGACTCGGCGGCGCAATCGTCGCGACAGTGTGCAATTGGCCTGCTCGATTTGCTGTTCACTGTAAGCTTCTGGGGAACTCGGGAGATTCCATGCGCTCGGACGATGATGAAATTCGGGGAGGGTTTAGCGTTTCGCGAATTTCCAATTTGAATTCGTATTTGGTCGATTCGTGTGATTCTTGATTTTTTCGGGGCGAGTCGGCGCCCCGATCGGGTTTGAGTTGGATTTACATTTGGTTTCACGAATTTCAATTTGTAAGGGTGAATTGGTATCTCGATTAGGTTTCGAATTCGATTTAATAAATCACGTTGCAATCGAAACGCATAAAGAATAACATCGATGGAAGATAAATTATAATACTTGTATAATAATTCGGTAAAGATATTGCGAAAAGAATCGAACATAAAATTACAAGAATCATCGGCATTAAATTCAAGTTTGTAAAACAACTAATAATACACCGAAAGCAATTTATCTGCCTCCGGGAACGAGCCGAACATTGCACAAAACATGTAACAATTGGAAAAGCGAACAAACTTCCTGCCGGACAATTTTCTCCGCGCGCCCCATTAAAAGCCCATAATTCATTCCCAAATTACCAAAAGGCACCCTCGATACTTCCCAACGTCTGTTCCTAATGCACCAGTTCCAGGAATGAAATTCTGAGAATTTTTTAAACGTACACAGCTCGCACAGGAACCACGAAACCGCGTTCCTCTCGCGTAATCCTATCGGACGTGGCCGGTTGCGGCTTCGAGCGAAAGATTTATCCCCCATAGAAAATTGTCCGAGCAATTTGCGATCATTCACGATCCTCGTCGAAGCAGGAAAAACGAAGCCGGTATTCCGGAGAGGACCAGCGTGCCAGACCGTGTGACATAATCCTGTCGGGAGCTTTGTCCCGGCGGCTGATCACGCGTGTTAGTACACGGATCCCAAGGGAGGATGTTAACCATTCCTGGCAAATACGAGAAACAAGTCTGGACACACACAATAAAAAGGAAGAAAAAAAAAATAAAGCGAGACAAAGAAAAAATAGGAGAAACCGGGTACGACCTGGAAATTCGGTTGGCGGGCACGTTCGAATTCTTACTTCCATCATCGTCGTCCTCTTTTGCTCGTACTGCAGCCCTGAAAGAGTATCCGAGCCCTTTATCCGCGTTTGATTAAAAGATTCTTTGTCAGCCTCCCGATGGCTCGCTGAAAGGAACTTATGATTTTCTCTGGTTACTGGATCGATCTGGTCCCGGAGCGCCGCGGCATCATCCTGATAAGGCGGTTAAACATTCGAAGCGGGCAGAAACAGAAACGAGGACTCGAACAGCGAATGCAAAGTGGGACTTGTTTGCCACTGGTATTACCGTGGCAATGAAATTGGGTTGAACGTGATAATGAAAGCGTCTTGGATGAAAGTATCGTGCTTCGAAGGTGGTTAATAATTTCGTTTTATCGTTGGAATAATGTTCGATTCTATTTAATTGAGTAGAGGTGTATACTTAATGGAAGTGCTCGATATTTAAAATCTTCCCCTTAAGCCGTATTAATAATATGTTTTCGACGAGCTCCATGAATATTAATACAATTTTCTCTTGCAAGATAACAAACTTCCAATATTCTAATAATTTCATAATACGAATAATTATTTTACCAGATTTCGGCAAAGCTTCAGTAACAATTAGGAAACTTTATCAATAACATTCTTCTCCCTTAATATAAATACATATACATATAACGTTAACATTATATTTCTTCAACATCTATCATCCCTCAAATCAGCCTTTAACCAAATTACCACATTTCACGAATGCTGCTCATTATCCCCTACAAGATTTCCATCCCCACAAACCACCGCCAATCAATCCCCCATTACTCTTTCAAATCCTTCCTCCACGGTATCCATTCGAACTCGAAAATTAAAAACCCACCGCCAGGAAAGACAAAAAAACCGAAAATAATACCGAAACCTGACCATACATCAATTGCCTAAGTATCATCAACCAACCGAGCACCAAGAAGAAAAAAATCAAGAAAAAACAGAAACCACGAAAAACGTGTACACAGAACAATACAGGGATACACCATTCGTCTAATAAGGTCGGACAGGAAAAAATCGTTTCCACAAAGGGATACATGTCCAACGATAGTGAAAGAAAGACAGAATCGCATCAGAAGGGGGGCACAGCAGATTCGATGCGTGGAAGAAGCGATAAGTGGAGAGGCGAAAAAGGGCCGGAGAGCGTGAATCGAGGGCAGGAGTGGCAGGAAGAAGAAGCAGGTCAGATGCATCTCCTGCATGGACGCAGGTCCTTTCGAGCTTACTCGTCCAGGCCAGAAGAATGGACCCCCGAATCCTTTTCGTCCCGTAATTCGGGACGGGGGCCAGCTGCAAAAACCAACGTCCCCCTTGACGATCGTACTCTTACCCTTAGGAAAGGATACCGTCGCCCTATGGGGGGACAAATCTTTTTTTTATATCTTAGATCCTGGCCGATCATTTTTTTACGAACCCTTTTCCCGACACCGGCATCCGAGAAGAAGCGTTGGGAGCCTTTTTTTCGCGCAACTGTCGCCTTCGTCTTTCTCTATCGTCTTCGTTTATTACAGGCTTGGCCCTCTCTGTCTGTTTTCGATTCAGGGTGAAGAAAGATCGGCCGGAGAGGGCCAAAGGATACGCGTGTATAACACGCAAGCGTGAATTGCGCTCCTTTTTCGAGGAAAGACGAATCTTCCATGGGAGATCTCGGCTGGCCTCGTGTTTCACTGCTGTACTTGTTCAGAATTTCTCTTATGGTATTTTGAGATGTATCGTGGCACAAAGGAATGTGTTTCATTCTAAATGGGTAAATAAAATAGTAGGTAGGTAGGTGGAAAATGAATGTCTTTGGTTTTTTTCTTTTCGTGTCCTTTGAACGGAAATATTTGAAGAATTATTCGATTTGGCAAATAGTTATTATTTGTTGAAAATTATATAAGGTGTTGGCGTTCTGTAGGTTGATGCGGCATCGTTTTATAATAATTATTGCGCAAGGTTATTCTTACTTGCGGCCTTAATTTCATAACTGAGGATAGAGTTATATACGTAACTGAGATATTTACCATTTTTCCATAATACTTATCGTATCCTACTTCAGAAAACATGCTTTTCCCCCTTACCTTATTTGAAACCCGTAAGAAATCAAGAAAAACATTAAAACAGGGCTACCTATGATTTTCATAATTAATCCATCCATCAATAAAACATAAATAAATAAATAAAGAACTGAAATTCAGCAACAATAAAAACCACAATTCTATTTTTCTATTTCAAATTTTCTATTTTCAACGATAAATCGTCGCGTGGAGAAAATTTATTCAACCAATTCATATCGAATCCAAGACTGTTAAAATCGATCAGTGTCCACCGAATGCCCAGTGACCCATTCAAATTCCAAATAATTCCAAGGGGAACGGGAACAGGTGTAGCAAGGGGTAAGTTTCGTCGGATATCGTGACTACTGGTCAGTTTGTTCGATAGTTGGTGCCAGCCAGCACGGATGGGCATATACCCGGTACGCCTTACAGAGGCCTTGGTACCGAGCAGTACCAAGAGGGCCACCGGTCAATACCTTCAGACCTTCGGAGCACCGCGAAAAACGTAAGCAGAGAGTGCCAGCAGGCTTGGTCTTTGGACGGATTCGAGCCTCGTGCATGGTACCGATGGTGGACTAGATAACATGCTATCGTGAATCGTGATGAACTTCGATGGTGCTTCGTTTGATGGGGAGGAAGATTAGCAGATGAATTGCTCGCGGTCGGATTTAATTAATTGAGCCAGCAATTTAGGGTTTCGGTGGATATTTTTTTGCGGACACTTTAGGGGCAACATTACGGCATTCCTTTTTTTGAATCATTCGTTTTTGTTAGTAAGCAATCTTTATTTCAAATGTTTAAAATTATTTGAAATGCAACGTTCGTAATTGTATTACTGTACTACACTGACAATGATATTGAAGTTAGTTTTCATTACCAATCAGACGTTGAATATTAGAGAATGTTTAAACAAATGAACTACGATACAAATTATTTAACGGAACATTGACGTAACACAGTATTTCATCTTCAGAGAATAAAGTAATCCCATCCTAAATTAATACAACAATACAATCTTTACGATTCCGAATAAATTTTCCAAACTGTCCTACGTCTATAAACTAGCTACCCTTAATTTTTGTATTAAAGAATTCGAATAAATATTTACACCTCTCTGCGGGTTGTATGAAAATATAAAATGATTTTTCATCCGACGAGTATCCACGTATTCATCGTCCACTTTCTCGATACGCAAATTATTCTAATTACCTCCCGCCGAAATCATAATAATTATCCAGCCTCGAGACGTCAATTAGAACCTAATCATCCATCCACGTCAGTCCTCTATACCATAAATCACCGTTTTCTAGATCACATGAAACCACGCTGCCTACTCTTCTCACTTCCAACACGAGAGATATGTACTTTACTCTCTTCTGCCCCATTTCTCCCTCGCTCTTTCCCTGTTCCTCACTTTCAAAACCACCCTTCCAAAGTGTCGCCGCCGAAAACGTGGGCAGGCGTGACTATCGTGCCTCCTTTCAGCTGCACTAATTACCATCGGCCAGGGAATAATGAATTGTTTCCAGCCTCGCGTAATAAATATCGTTTCTACGTGCGCCACAACGATATCACGCCGCACAATTGCACGCGTACAAGTATGTATACGTGTATGGTTACAGGTATGCGTATTCGTGGGGGCCGATCCACGTAACGATGCAGCTTTCCATCGTTGGCAAACGACTAGCTTATTATCGGAGAGCGGATTCGCGTGCGATACAGGTAAGCACGTATGCGCGCGTAAAGATGACAACGGGTGTCCCGATGCAACTGTGGACTTCGGGCGATTATTTGCACGGTTACGATAGGCTGGAAGGTGATTGGTGGCTTGCAAATTTGTTGGGTTCCTAGAGTAGTGGATTGTTGATCGAAGTTTTCAAATTGAGATAGTTTGTTATTCGTAGGCGGCTTTGACTGGCAAAGTATGGCGTTCAGAATTGGTGGTTGGGTTGTTTATACGTTATTAAAACGATGGATTTATCGAAAGGTGGATTGTTAAAGAGTAGGTGTACTTGGGGTGATATGAGAAAGTCTTGAGTGAGTGGAATAAAATAATTGCTTAAATACATTTAGTAATTGAAATGTTTTTCTTGTATGAAATTTCTGATTTACTGAAATTGGAAAATAAATAAATAAATTGGAAATAGCGGCAAATTGTTACTAATTCAATTGTTTCAATATTGGAAAAATATATTTCTCATTTGCAATCTGAAAATTATTAGGTACGTTGAAAATTGTAATATAGTTAATTAAGTTAGGGTCTTCTGAAGAAAAAAATTCATGAACTATAATGCATAATGAATACTCTATATAAAATAGTATTTTCGTAGCCTTCATTCAATGATATTAGGGGTTGCTTAGGGTGATTCCACGCTGCTGATTTTCTGCGATCGATATTCCGTTCGTTTGGTGTTTAACTCTCACTTTTTCTCTCCTTTTCCCATTTATATAATTAGTGTTCTCTAGTACCGTGATCCGAAATTAATTATTTTATTTTAATCCATGCTTTCTTTTATCTTTCATTTCTCTTTGCTGTGCATTTAATTAGCCGCACTTCTACTTTCTTCTCTTTATTTCATCGTAAACATCACTTTTCCATCTCCCTCCTCAATTAACCGTCTTCCTTGCCCGTCCCCTGTTTTATTAATGCATGCATTGCCTGTTACTTATATTGAATATAATTATGGGTATATATCTAATTATATTTTCTAACATTGTTTAGCCTAGGTGCGGTTTCTTTTCTTCGGAAATCAAACGTCCTACCTTCTCCTTCTTTTTTAATTATTACAATTTATGTCATTGCTAAAACGGCATATGCAAGAAACTCTCTTCTTTTCTATTTCACGCCTTTCAACCTGCCCTGTCTGCAAATAATGATTATTCCCTACTATATTTCTATTAAAATTATATAACGGAACGCCCACGCAATTGTTAAACAATAAATCACAGAATCAACCCAAACTGTGTCAATTACGATCCACACACACAGGTCTCGAAACGTTCCCGCTTCCCCAAAAGGAAACTCCCATAAAAATAACAAACTCACCCTCCTATACAAATCAATTTCCCGCTTTCGGAGAGAGAAAAAACGCAATAAAAATCTCCAAAACATTCAACCCCCCACCACGATTACCAACAATCACAACCACCTTCGGCATAAAAATTCCTAGCATCCAAAAAATTCATGCATATCCACATACATCCGTCGGATCCGTTATCTGTCGATTTCCAAACCGCCTCGAACTCTCTCAACACCCTCGTCGCAGTCACACCGACCCATCTTCAAACCGTCCAAATCCCAGAGCTAACTCGTGCAGGCGCGATCCAAACAATGGAACGATGAACCGGCCAATTCCACGTCCCGCCACGAAGCAACCGTCGAACGAAACAGAAGGTTGCGTGGGCGCGACAATTTCGCCGGAGAGGCTAACGGTTCGACGTAACATCTCCTTCGTCGCCGCTACGATTTAGCGACTCGGATGTTTCGTCGTCTCCTTTACACGCCCACGAGCCACGGCAGATGAGTCAGAACGAATGGGCGGATTCGTCTTGGGAGAAACGCGACGCGACGCCTGGGGCAGAGGCTCGATAAGGAGGGGCGCGGGGGAGAGGCCAGTCTTGAGGGATGTTTAGGATTTTCGACTCCTCTCCCCTTTTTTTCTGGGGGAACAGAAATAGCAACGCGGACGCAGGGCACGAGCCATTATGAGGAGGATGCGTGACTGAGAGATCGGATGGCTGGACGGTTGACTGTCTAATTTTTGTTAAACAGCTGCATCATTTTCGACTGCGACATTGGCAGTGAATGGATTGCTGTGTCTTTGGGGGTGGTTTCTGTTTCGGAGTGTCGAGGGTGTAGGCACGGGCGGGCTTTGTGCGTTGGAAAAGTGTGCGGCTGTTGAAGTGGGAAAGTTGTTAGGGTAATTGGGGCTACTTCGCTGAGGGACGCGGTAATATTGGGATATTTTTTAATGTGTATGCTAGTCGGGGATTTGGTTTGGTGCAACGTGAAATGGTAATTTTATTTGTCGTTGATTATTTATTTGGCGATGGAATTACGATTTATAAGCGAATACTGTAAGTGGAGATTCGTTTGATTTATATTTCAAGAATTTCTGCGAAAATTGTAATTATATTTAACTATTTCTAATTGTACTTTACTGCAATTCTTTTCAATGTTGCTACGTAATTAATTAGTGTTCTGATTTTAGCAAAGCGTACAATGTTTTTGATGATACTAGTACAATCCTTTTCCTCCGTTTTTTATTTCATTAATAATACCCCGTACGAAATTTTCATAAAAATTATACACCGATGCATTTTAGTCACATTGCAATTAAATTAGGATAATATATACTTTCCTGTCCTCTCGCAAGGTAACTCGGTTAAAAATGACTTTTAGGAAATTATGCCAGCTCCTCGCGACCTCGTTTTCTCTAATCCATTAAAGATCGTGCTTTTTAAACCCACTTACAGTCAATTATACCGTGAATCCTCACGCGGAAACGAACATGCAGGAATATTCTGCGAGGAAATTACAAGCCTTTCGGGATGCGAAGTGGCGATCGTGCAACCTTTTCCGTGTAGACAGAAATTACGATGTCAGGACACAGCTCGTGCTAGGAACTTTTATCTATTACAATTTCTTAGCACAATATTTGATTATGTTAATTACTCTCCCATTACCGCCAGGTAGGCCAGAGCGTTAAAACGAGAATCGTCTGTATCCAAATTTGTATCGTTATTTTCATCGAATTGAACGAATCAAATAAATTGTTACGCAAATCAAACGGAATAATGCAACTTAACCGGCTTGAACAAAGTCAACGCGAACGAAAGCAATGAACTTCGACGAATTAATTGAACTCTGCGATCGAATAAATTATACATATGTATATTCGCGCCATTTAAAACTTTGTCTACCATTGAACTTGTGCACAGACCACTGTATTCGTAACGTAATTGAAGCCTAACTTAACCGCGGCCTATTAAAATAATTAAACAAGCTATGCAACGTAACCAAGCCTCCCGAAGTTCACATAAAATTCAACCAGAGGACCCTTCGAAGATCTTCCCTTCCCAGTCACAGATGTGCCGTGATCATTCGTCAGCGATACAAGATTCGCGTGGTGGTCCGCGACGGAATTCCGCGTTCAAGAAAAAACTCCCTCCCCGTGGGAAATCGCGGTGAACTGCATCTTTTTTCGCTGAAAAATGCCCCGAGAGTCCGCAGATTCCGTTCGACGATTTTTTTACGCGGAGCCAGCTGAGAGGAAATCGTGAGAAATTCACCTCGTCGCCACTTTTTTCCACCCCTAACGAGAGACAGAGAGGGAGAGAGAGGGACAGAGAGACGGGCACCAGACACTTCGTCGTCGACGGTGTAAAAAAACAACGTCGAGAGGGAAAACACCACGAACTAGACGAAATCGCGTTTGTTTCGTATTCATGAGCGATCGAAGGAGACTGGTATCGATCGATCGGACCGTGTCCATTGTTCCACCAACCCCCTGTCGTCCCTGTCCTCCCTCCACGACAGTGCATCTTCCCGATGGCCCACGTGCATGCGTCATTTGAATACGCGCGCATCCCTGCCCCGTTTCTCCCCTATTATGTGTAAATTGTATTATTTTTACCCCAAATACATTTCGACCCTCGCGCCGCGCCACGGCCTCCGGGGTCAACAGGTCAAATTGCACATGTCCACCGAAAGTCACCCCCGGCACGTTCCCCTTGGCCACCCCACCTTTGCCGCGAAAGTCACGTACGTTTGCCTCTGTCGCCCCCCATGGCACTCTCGTAGCCAAGATTTTGCAAAAAAAAAAAGGAAACAGCAGAAGAGGAAGAATTTAAATCTCCAAGCTTTTTGCGAACGTCCGCAGTGTGACAATTTTCTCCCGGTATATTTTTTACCGCTCGACGATTTTCAGTCGTGGGAACAGGCAGGAGAATTTCAATCTACGTTTCGGTGGTTCGAGTGGGTCCACCGAGGTGAAATCGTGAAAAATGAGTCGAAGATTATGGGGGTTGGAGAGGACGCAGCGGCGCGCGGAATTTGTTCGCGGATAAAAAAAAAAGAAGGAAGCGAGACAGAAGATGCGATTGACGATAAGGGTGAGCGGTGGTAAAAAGTTAACGAATCTCGCGTGAAAAAAAAGGGGGGGGGGTAGATCTCCTTGCGCAGCCGGGCATAATAATTTCTCGCGTGATTTTAAAACCGTAAATTTTTTACCCCTTAACCACCGCCGTCGACGACCTCCTGCAACTTTTTCACCGTTCACCACGAGCGAATCGACGCGCACGTATGCACACGCATATACACAAGCGAAACATTGTTTTTGCATCGTGAAAAACAAGGAGGACAGCGTGCTGTATCTCGATCGGTTATCATTTCACACCGATTATAATAAAGCGGTGGCCGTGGAAAAAATTGAAACGGGAGGTACTCTTTCGAGCGCGGCAGAGAGAGAGTGAGGGGTGAAAGAAATACAGGAGGAAGATCGACAGGACAAGGGGTAGTCTATTCAGTGGGACAGAGATGGTGACACCGAGAGAAGAGAGAAAAAAAAATAAATGCGGGCCATCGAGGAAAAAAGCGTCCCGTTCGGGGACCCTCGACACTGGCGGATCTTAAATAAGTATATAATAATGCTAGCCTGTTGGGGCGTTTTTAACCCCTTCGTGAACTTCCTACCACGCAGCCAACTCTCCTCGTATTTCGTTCTTGTTTTTTCCGCTTTTTTTTCTCTTTTTTGCCAAAAGAAGAATCGCACGGGCTTTGTCTGCCTGCTAACGGATAAAATCTAAATTAACTAAATTAAGGGCCCGACCGCTTCCATCTCGTTTTTGCGTACGATTTATGTACGCGATTTTTTGCCTGGATTTAGCCGCGCTGAGGAAAAAAAATAGAGAAACGAGACGAAAGAGAGGAAGTAATGGTTGGAGAAGGCGAGCAAGTGTTTTCCAGTCACCCCGCCACAGGGATTTCCTTGGTTTTTCTGTGCTCGCAGCTTTCATGCTTTTCGCCTCGTTGTCTTGCCCGGCGAAAGATCGTTGAAAGGTCGATTTACGGTTATAAAATTACTCACGTGAAATTCGAGACCGTGCTCTCGCCGCGTTTGCCTCCGAGATTTATAAGCGCCCTTCGCGCAATGGAGACACGATGGAAGAATGGAGCCACGGGGGTTGAAGTAAAGGGTTTTCGTTGCGACTGAGTTGCCCGTGGAAGATGCTTCACCTTGTGATGTTTCCGACTTTTCTGTTGGGCATCTTCGTACACTGAACAGAAGAGAACAAAAAAAAGATTAGATGGTAGTTAACAGCTTTGCAGCATTTTTGTTTCATACCGTGGAGATTGTTAATGTGAAATTAATTCATGATAATTAGCCGTTGATTAAATATTTCACGATATATTTTAGGTGTTTATAATGTTATAGTACAATTAAGCGCATACGTATTTTATTAGCACTGATTTGTAGGAAAACATTCTGCAGATTGGAAAGAATATTTAAAACGAATTTCTGCCGTCGTGTGGCAATCATACACAATTGTTTTTGTAACACATGTGGTGAAACAGTAATAATCACGAAAAATAATGAGATAATAATATCCACCAATAAAGCGTACCTTCCAATGAAAAATGAATACATACTCAGCAGTCTTAATTATCATTAATTTCTGTACACTACGGCTACAAATAAAATACCAATTCTTTGTCAGATTATTTTCCAAATAATCGTAAAAAAAGCAATATCTGATTCGAGCGTAATAAAAATATTTCCAAATAATTTCGTCAGCAATTCAACAGCTCGGCAATAATTGTCGCCCGACCTTTTTCACCGTCCCATTTCCTTTTTTTCCCCCGTTTTTTCGTGTAATCAGGGGATATAGTGTTTCTAGAAAAAAACCTGAATTTTGGTAACAGAGAGAGAGAGGGTGAACATTGGGATCAAACATCCCATTGAACGTGGTGACTTTTTCACGCAGCATGGTCACGTCTGTTTGGTCATTTTTCCGGGCCACCCTCTTTTTTGACCGTTTGACCATATGTGAGGGCAGCGCAGATTCCGGTTGCAACGAACGATCATTGATTTCGCGCAATAAAAGAGCCGGGAAAACCCTCGTGAAAACATGGACGGCCATGAATGGTCCGCTCGTTTGGCTTAGTCAAATTACCACGCGACGGTGACGGTGGTGTTGACCCTGGTTGTAATGATACGTTGAGCTCACCCTGCGGGACCATGAAAGAACGGAAAATCTATCGGTTGATGCAGATTTCGGGATGTGGGCATACTGGTTCGTTACTCGAACGAACGTTCAGAATTTCTATACGTAATACACGTAATAAAACTGTTCACAAAGGAACTGATTCTCCCGTTATTTATTGGCCCGATCGCTGACAAAGGTTTCCCGGTCGCTTAATTAAATATGTGACCAAGAATATGAATTTATTGATCAGTCTACTGAAATAATTGGGCAACGAATTGATTATTAAGTAAATCTAAATATTTCTAGATTTAATTAGAAACATAGTTCGACCAAATAATATTTTTACAATATTAAATTAATGTACTATAGTCGCCCCCAAGTAAATACAAAAAATAAATACAAAAATTGTTATAAACAGATTATCAATCCACCCTTTACCACAAACCCCCCTTCCATTTTCACCCATTCCCAGGTTTCAACTTTCGCACGAAAATTCCTCCATCTTCAATCAGAATAAAGCGCAATGCTTCGCCATGATTGTTCACTTGAAAGCTGGCCCCGCGTACTGCCAGAAGAAAATCGTTGGCCCCGGGCAGCGAAACCGACGGCTCGCTATCACGGCTATATCTTACCGCACAAGGGCCGGTTATAGGGGTAACTCTGGCCCAGGAGGGAAAAAAAGGCCAAGGGTGCAGGATGGGCGCAGGGAATAAAAAAATCCCGGAGGCTGGATGGCTATTAATATTTTTTCCTCCACGGGCACCCCCTGTTTAGCATAGTTTCCGAGGTGTCCCACTAACGTAACGTAACCCTTTGCAAACACGATGAGAAAAAAAAAACGGCTGTCAGTGGTAACCGACTACGATAGGCAGGAGGAGGACGAATCTGGGGGATGAAAACCGTGTCTCTCTCACGGTGCACGGTTCTTTTTTTTTTTTAATTCGACTACCACTGACGTGAATTCGTCGTTCGTACGAATGCAACAAAAGAATCAACGTTCCGTGTGATGTTGGTGCGACGGTGATAAAAAAGAGTGAGAATAATAACGCTGGTGTTTGTAAAAAAAATAACAACGTCGTAGGTAGGAAGACAGGTGTATGGCAGAGGGGGTGTTTTACGGGTAATCCTTCGTGGTTCAACGGTCAGTGTCGGGGGTCACTGAAAGCTCTGATCCCTTGATTACTTCTTCCGACGCAGGGTCAGCGGAAAAACAAAGGCGAGCCATTTCATTATTCCCGACGTTAATTAATTATTATTCGCCCGCGACCGACGGAGTAATTAATCTCGCTAGAGATAAGGATCCTCCGGCTCCCATAGAACCGTGGACGCTCTGACAAATGTATTTTTTCCGCTGAATCGCGCGGGTTACCCCACGTTAATACGTTCATTGATCGATCGATAGATCCGATCGCCTTCGGCGTATCTTCTTTGTGACAATTGGTTAGATACGTTTTGGAATTTGCTTTCGGTTTTCAGACGATTAACTCGTTACGACTGTATGGAGTGACAGTGTTTTAACAATATATTTCATAATTCTGCTGTTAAATAATAATATTATTGATGTTCAATCACGTTTTTCTAACCCCCGAAGAAAGAAACACCTAAATAGATGCACAGAACAGTAATCATAATAATAAACAGAACGTTCTAAAATTTTCATCAAAGTTCACTCGTGCATTCATGTCTGTCACGGTTTTCTTACGCTTCGAAATTAATATATTCTGCAAAAATTGATCACTTGAATACATACACGAATGTTATTATACATACATATCTGACGAATGAGGATAATTAGCAATTTCTCAATATTTTAACAGAAAAATAATAAATATTAAACATCGATGTAGAGAAATATGTACCGGTTATTAGCGCAAGGAATAAAAACAGAGAAAGATCGTGGCACAAAATGCAACAGTTCTCCGCGAATTCTTCCATTTCAAATGAAAAGATCAGAGAAACGTAGCAACGCAAACCCCTTTCGTCCCTGCGAAGACCAAGGGGTTCAATTAATTCATCAGCGAACACCAACAGTCATTACTTCCCCGGAGCAAATCCAACTAAAGAGACAAGCCCCATCGCTCTATCCAGTAAACATTCCCCATCACGTAAGTCAGGACAGCCAAAAATTGTGGCGTCATCCCCAAATCCACCCCAGAGAGGCTTGCAGCCGGAAAGGACGACAATTCTAGCTCCTGACGTTAATGGACATCGGGCGCGTGAGCGCGTGGCCAAAAAGAGACGAGCGTGAGAGAAAGAGAGCACCGAGAGGAGAGAGGATCTTTCTGATCATTGCGCAAGCTGCAAGATGACGTACCCCCATGCAACACGACGGACCATATGCACACGAGGGGGTGGACCAAGGCGGTAGGTGATATAATGGGAGTGCAACACGGACGGCTTTCAATTCCACATGCGTGAACCCTGAGCATAACAGGAACCCTTTCAGCCTAGGTGGAGACGGACAGACGGAACGACGGACAACGCGTCGTCCAACACCCCCATGAAAATCCCCTGCAGGCAGCCTAGGCTCGTTTGCTTGCTCGCCTGCTTGCTTGCTTGCTTGCGCAACAAAACAACAGCTGCGCCGCTCGACGACACAAAAATCGTCAAAACACCCGTTGAAATCCGTGGACACGTAACCCTTTCGCCCGATGCTGGCTACCGTGACATTTTGGGATTCTTCCTTGGTTCGTCAATAGATTTGCGACTGGGGACCTGGACGTGCTCTATGGGCGATGGAAGTTTGCCTGATGTGGAGATATTGTGCAGGGGATCGGGCGAATTGTATACGTAAACGGTTTGCTTGATGATTGGATTTTAGTTACGTATGCTGTGCAGTCGTTTGGGAAAAGCAAAATGGTTGTGTTCAGTTTTTGGATCGATTAGTCGGGAGTATCCAGGCTTTCTTGGTCATTCGGTGCTAAGAAATAATGTTGTCGGTAATCTTTAAATAATTAGGTTTGAGTTACGTTCAAAGGCAAAATATATTAATAAATAGTGTATATATTAGGTCTACCGGAAAGTTCTGTCCGATAATGTCATCTCAAGTTTCAACATATTATGGCTGCCCCTTATTACCATTCTAAACTACATTAGTAACGATGGAAATTATATTGCTCAGTAAATATTTATAAATGGATTAAAATAATCTTTTGAATTAAAAAACGAACAAACTTTCCAGTAGACCTATCATATTGTAGAATAGTACTATGTGTTGTACATGCACAGATTTCATAGATAACACTTGTCTATCTTGGATAATTGCTAAAATCGATACAATTAAAATTTATGTAATACTTCGTAAAACTTGACTGTACTTAGGCTAACGTAACGCATTACACATCCCTGAGGCCTAAGAACAAAACTACTGTCTACCAAAACAAATAGCCGAATAGAATACGCACAAATGCCGAAACTATAAACTTTCTCCAAAAAGAAAATCAATGAAACTACCCCACCCATGTCCTTCCAATCAAATCGCAATTCAATAGTCAAATCCCCCGGATTGAAACAAAAAAAAAGACTTGCGCCTAATACTTCAACCAATTCCTCGATCAAGAAGTATCCCTCTACCTGCCATCGATTACAACCCGCGGCAGAAAATTTGGGACGAACCCGTTCGTTCCCCCGTGCACACCGTCCACGAGACCCGGAAATCGAGCTCGCGATGCCACCTAGATACGGTGCGTCTCGAGGCCACAATTGAACGACCTTGTTGTTCGACTACACGGCACTGCGCCGCGGCGGCAAGCTCGGTTATTGAGCATTCATTAAGCGCGGCGTTAACGGGCTGGCTGGAACGAAGAAAGAGGAAGCCAGCCAGGGTCCACGTGCGAATATCTTCTTCGACCTGGCCCCCTCCTACCACCCTCGTCGCTCTATTAGCAAACTAGTTCCTCTTTCTCTCTCTCCCTCCCGCGCCGTATCACCCTATTTCCTCCTACCTACGACCTCCACTCCGCTTGGACTGCAACCAGCGCGGCGGACTGCACGCCAGTTCCACGTTACCTCTTTCGTCTCGTTCGCGGCGCGTTAATTATGAGCGGCTTCCGGCGATCTAGATTTCATTCTTTCCTCCGCTTAGACAGCGGGAAATGATAATAGGTACGTGACCCATGGTGGTCAGTTCACACGAGAAACCAGACTGTGCTCGACTCTTGGAGCTCGCGTCTCCGGTGCACACGGCCTCTCTCACATTCGACCAAGGGTACCGCGTTAAGAGAAACGGAGGCAGAAGGGGGGCACCTTCTTCAGTGCAACGAGGACGCGGCGGCGAGAGGCGAAGAGAGGCGGCAGGCGAGGTGTCGAACCAGCACGGTTTACCCGCGTCGACTCGCGTTATACGGCAGCGAGATGTCGGCGTCGGCGTTCCGACTTCCACAATGTGCCTTGTACTCTCCCACACTCAAGGAGTCTCACGCCCTCACATCCTCCTGCCGCCTCCTGTGTGCCTCCGCGAGCGACGAACACGAGGAGGACCCGAGCCCGGAGGAGACCGCGTTCGCGGCCATTTCACCAGGCGACCTCTGAATGCGCGCGTCTCGGCCGATTCCACGCGAACGACCGGGGGACCACCGTGAAACATTTGCCGATCGCCGGCTCTCCGATAGAGCGGACGTCGATCGAGTTATACTCGTGCTTCCCCTGCCGTTAGTGGGCGAGGAGATTTTAGGGATCTTTTGGTCAGGGAAGTATCAGACCGCGGTAGCTGTTCAGTTCTCTCTCGAGGAAATTCCATAGTAGTAAAGTGGAAAGTAACTCTGCAGTATTTGTTACGGATAGATTAGGTGTTGCTTTAAGGTAAGGTATTCATTGTGAAATGTTACATGTCCATTTTAATGCAATTATGAAACGATACTTTTTTTTGACTGTTTATTACAGCATTACTGAGAATCAAATGAATAAAGATTTCTCAACCGTGCTCGGCGACCAGATACTTCCTTGAACAACTGTCTATTAGATGAAAACTTGTGGGCAAATTATTCGATAATTTCTTCAATCGTCTTCACTCAACTATCCAAGCCTCTCAAACACGAGCTTCATATTTTTATGTTTTCTCGAATATGTTTTTCACCGATGCAGCTCGCATTATTTCTTTTACTAAACTCCTGTAACATAAAGTACCGAGTATGTTTTTTCGTCACGTTCACTTTAAACGCCTGTAATACCTGCAGTATTCAATCTACATCTGCGAACTTGAGATACAACATTGTCTGAAAATTCCTATTTATAGCAGTGCACACACAACAGATAAGTGTGGATCGTGACATTTCCATTCTTTTAAATTTAGCTCGCAGAAAAGCTGCATTACTTGTGCCTCGATAATTTTTCAATAATTATTACTACTGTTATTATTGGTTTTCGGGGCTGTTTCAAGGATCCTGGCGATTCAACGCGACAACAGAGAGTCGAGTCAACTGGTTTGACATGATTTCCTACGTTTCGCTGGTGCCTGATTTCAATACAGTTTCTTAACGAAGCATTCTTGATCCTCGACATATGGGAACGTCGCTCCTTCCATTGATTCAGACGTGTTCTTCAGACATCGCTCCATTAAAATTCATACCGGCCGAGTAATTGCATAATTATGTATCTTATGGTTACATTATAGTTCCTCTAGACATGTGAATCTTCTGAAGCTACGGTGTATCAACTAATGTACATCTCGAGAACTCTGTTCGTAGAAACTCGAACAATATTAAAATCGATGTTATAGTACAAATCTAACAAGTTAACACAGTAAATAATATGTTATCCTCGCTGTCTATTCTCCATATAATAACTGTTTATAAAATAATTCCTTCACAGAAACGAACAAAATAATCATTCACCATTAACTTTTACATTCCCATAATAAATTGCGCTCGACTTAAGAAAATCCGCTAAATTATTAACCCTTTATACACTCGTGCAACTTTGAAGTCACATGCACAATATTTATATTTTCCAAATTTTATCTTAACTTTTTCAACAATTTGTCAAAGTCTTTTGCAGTTATACGATTCTATTGCAACCAAAATATCGATACACGTATAGAGAATCAAATTATTATCTAATTACGCCTGTTGCCATTATTATTATTATTACCTTTATTAAAATTCAGGAATTGAAAAAATGTCGAAACAGCACGCGTGAGGTAAACTCGCGTAGCCGTGGCATAAATTAAATGGTAAAAAGCGACCATCGGAGATATCCCGTCAATTCAATTATCCGTTAATAGGCGTCATTATCAGGTTCGCGTGCAGACGTCTGGCGGTCCGTTGTGTGCGACAACTATGACATTTTCTGGCCCGCTGCACGATGGAAAAAGAGCGGAGCGGGCTGGTGGCGCGCGTGTTATCCAATCGGCGAGCGTATTATAGGCGAGAAAGCAGCTGGGAAGCCTAACAGTTTCGAAAAGGCCGTGAGTGACCGGAACACGGTTCCCCTTCTTGCCATCGCGCGCACAGGTAGCAACAACGTGTGCCGCTTTAGCGCGCCGCTTATCTTTGATCTTCCTTCGTTTCGTCTTGAACCGCTACGAAAGTGTACACGCCGTACACACTGTACATATTACGTTTCATTGATGTTAATAGTCGGCCGAGTAGCCCTTTATCAACGTGTATCTTTCGGCAATTTCCTTGTTTCGTTAAACGAGGGCATCCTTGCCAGCAGGGGTGTGCAACCCTTACGTTTTAATCCGCTTTCGATATTTGTTAATACTGGAAGCACCGATGGCTCTGTGGTATATATATAGGTATACGTTTAATAGATTATAGAATTGAAAGAGTGGCTGAATAGAAATTAAATAAGGATGATGTTATTTTGTTTTATTAAGTGCCGTTGGAAGTTGCTGCAACAATATGTAGTTGGTATTAATAATTTGTTAAATATGTAAAATTAAAAGAAATTCCATTTATACGAACTAATCGTTTAATGTTCCTAATAAACGATGCCCTGTTTTAATCGACGCGATACTTTTCGACGAATACTGCTAAGATTTGTTTATGTCAAAAATCCCAGGAAACTGTTTTATATTGGAAAAAGAAATGCAAAACATGCCAGGCTATTCCATGCTTACCATATCTTTACCACTAAATAATTACCGTTCATAGAACGAAGTTCTCAAATATTTTTTCACCCGGCTTTCCTTCATCGTCAAGAGCGACAAATTCAACAAAGGCAAAGGAAAAAAGATATACCTACTTAAGACGGACGTTTATTAATTAACAATCGGTCGAAGGTCCGAGCGTCTGCGTGGAAAGTGGCATTATTCCGCGTAACGAGCGTCTCGTCCCGCGGATACTCGCTGTGTGATTACTTTATTAAGGGCATTCCTGACCCCGTGCCACGACCTATGCGAACACGCGGCAGAAAAATCCGCCTCTCGTCTATACAGAGAAAGTCCCCGATGGCTCTGTGAGAAACTGGCCCTGCCTGGCCGCGCGCCTCCTCGAATGCCGTCTCGTTACCGTTGCACGCAAAAACGCCTGTCTAACAGCCTAGACAGAGACTTTCGTTGATTTAAACACCGCGGATACTTCGTATCGCAGTTTCATTCGCCATTTTCTATTTAACGTTCTTGTCGAGGAAGGATACGTAGACAAATTTATATTAATCGATCTTGAGTACTTAGGCGAAATCATTGGCTCGACTCTGGCTTATTAAATTAAGAATGATTTGGTTCATACAGCAAAAAATTTAACATAGGATTTGGAATGTTTCTGGAATATGTTTAAACTTTTTTATGATTTTCAGGGGGATGTTTCTTGTTTTAATTTTGACGTTGAGATTATCTTTGCGAGTTTCTGTTCGACTCGGGTGGTGGTATAAATGTTTGTTATTTTTGGGGGGGGGGGTTTATTTATTTAGATAGTTTAAAGGAATTCCGTGTAGCAGAATCTGAGAAGAATTTCAGCAAGGTGAGGATCCTTATGCGGTAGTCCTGTCCGTCTGTGAAAATCTCTCCCGGCAGTTTTAAAAATTATATACATCTTTTTTACAGAGACTTCTATAAGGAAGAGAATCTTTTTCCTTCGGTGCCAATAATTTCCTCCGCCACTTGGAACCTGTTTGAGTCGCACGACCGTGATTAATTACGCAATAGTCCCCCGCCAATTAGTCTCAGATCTGATGTTATCTCTACGTTGAAGACACAGTTGTTACATTTCTCTTCGCGTGAGCCGTCATTAAAATTCGCATTGTTTTCAACTCTTTTACCAACGTGGATTGACCAAGGCTCTTATATTATGCAAAGTAATTCAACGCTTCATAATTATAATTGTATTCCGATTTTTCATTAGAATTCCAACATCGTTTTTGTACGCACCAAAGTGCATATAAAACAACATACCTACAATATACCTCGAGCAAAAGACCCCCAACTGTTAAAACTCGCCCCACTGTTTCGCTTCTTTTACACAAAAGAAATTAATTTCGCGAGTCCACGATTCGAAAAATTCGCTCACGTTGACCTCGTGTCAAACGGTCTGCCATCGCGTGATAAGATAAACCGTGACCCGACGGCACGAAAGGAGCACAACGAAGGGAATCAAAGAGAGAGAGAAAGAGGGGGTGGAGGACAAGAGAAAAAGGCTCGTTTTTCGGGAATAAAGAACCGAAATGAAGGCTGGACGATGCGCGCGCTTCGTTTGAAGTTAATCACGATGTGGCATCAGTCTGCACTGGACAGCCCTCATTCGTCTCTCTCGCTCTTGTCCTATTGAAAAACGGTTATCTGATAGGATGCTTTGTTTTAAAGTGGACCCGTTCATTGTCGAAGCCACGGACCTACCTTCGCTTCAATGAACGAATGAATCGTCTCCCTGTATGAATTTTTAGTTCCATCGGACGTGAACTCTGCGGCCCCGTAATGTTTTGTTAAATGATTTTAGATTGGAGCGAAAATTCAATTTAGCAAACGGAGGTAAATAAGGGAAAGCTGGGCATTTTCGTTTCACCTGCTGGTCCGGTGTTTTTTTAGAATTATTGTGTCCGATAGAAGCTATGCGTGATTAATTGCGCCAAATATTTGCTGAATTCGTGCGCACATTGTGGGTACATAGTTTTAGGTTTTCATCATTTAGAATAAATCACACTGCACGTGACATCGAGGCGCGATTAATCAATAAATCACCGTTAAGTAAATGAAAGCATTCTAGCGTAATAAAAGTGTAAAATTTTATAACGAACATTCCTGCTGTTTTAATATACTTTGCGCGCGAAGAAAAATAATTTATTACTTCAAGGAACATATTGAATTTTAATATCATCGGTACAATAATCATTTCAACGACCCGATACCGATCTAAATCTATGCTATGCAATTATGAATATCATTCAGTACTCCAACCTCGAGCAGAACATCCACTCTACGGAAAACCTAATTTTGCACAAAATCCTGCCGGAAGAAAAAAACGTAATCGACTACAATCTCATCGGAAAATATCGCTCGTCGTCATTCGGATGCACATGAATGGCGGACGGTTCCAAAAGAAAAAAGCAAATAAACTGAACAAATAAATAAAAGAAACGAAAAATGGATGCACTATTCAAAAGGAAAAAACGCCAACCGTTTCGTAGAAACCGCCAAAAAGATGCAAGAGGCGGTGGAATTACGGTCGGCGCAGAAAGAAGAAATTCATAAAACTTAACTAGACGGCGAGTTACTCGACGAAGCCGTCTGCGTCCTTAAGCCGGCATCCTTAGCGTCGATTATCCTCCGCGGGATCCCCTTGGTCCTTATTATTTCGCGGCGGATTCACCCCGCGCGCACATTTTTTTCTCTCTTCGCCGTTCGTGCTCTCGTTTTATATACCCGGAGACCTACGGTTCTCTTTCTCTCCTTGTGTATATACACCTCGACGATATATTTCACGATCAACCACCTGTGGATGACTATGCTAATTACCAGCGTAACGTCCTCGTAACACCGAGGAATCGGCACAAGTCGAGGGGTGGCTGATGCTGGAGGGGTTGAAGAAGACGTTATTTTTCAGCCCGGACGCACTCTGTTCTCCTATCTGACGAGGCGAAAGAGTGGGGCTTCGATGGCCGTGTTCTTGGTCGAACAAGAGCGCGGAAAACAGAGCTAATTCCTCTGCTGACCGAGCTAATTCCTCCGGCGCAGAGGAGAGAGACAGAGAGGGAGAGAAATAAAAGAGCGCTCTCGTGATCTCTCCTCACCGCTGGCAAACGAAAACCCGGCTTTGCCATCCACGCGGACTGAAATCCCGGACGGTGTGTACACGCCTGGCGATAATGCACGCAAATATCGTAAAGATAAGTCGTTGGGTGGAGAAACAGGGTCGAGGGAGGAAGAAGAAACACAACGGGGACCAGGAAGGTGTATCGAGCTAAGGAGAAACGGAACGGTACGGGTTTTTTTCATTTTTTTTTTTTGTTCCGCCGTAGTTCTTTTTTCTCTGTCTGGCCAAGAGTGGACCCTTTTACCTTTCCCTCCCCGCCATCAACAGTTTGCTCGTCTTTCACCCTGGAATCCGTTAGGGCAGACGATTTTTTTCCCTTTCACCTTCCTTCTCTACCTCCCCCTTTTTTCCTTTGATTCTCCTCCCCGTTCGGGGTTGAAACTGAAAATCGTCGATCGAAACGAAGCTTCTCTGTCTCGTTTTGTCTCTCGCCCCGTTACTCGTGCTCGCCTTGTTGATTTTCGATTGAAACCAGAGATCTGCTCAAATATTAGAGCCGCGGAACAGTTAGGTTCATGGGAACTCCACGATTCGTCCGGTTTCGGCCGAAGTTTTTTCTTTCTTTTTTTTTACCAGCCAATGCGGTCGATTGACCGGGGGAAATATAAAGTGGCCTGCCGGAAATTTGTGGCTCGGAATTAATTCTATTTACCTAATATTAATGGGTTGTATGCATACATAGATAGAATAGTAAGCACTTCATTGAATATCTGACCAATAGTAACGTAAGATGATATTGTAACGATATGATTGTAACTTTTTTATTTAAAACTTTGGAAACCGAGGAAAACCCGGATCGAGTTATACCTCGTAGATTCGAGCATAATACGAGGGTTAATAATATTAAATTGGTATAACTACCCTTATAACATTATCGATATATTCTCAATGCATTTTACGATACATCTATCGACAATCAGACTATAGTAGGCGACCACAAAAATAATTAAAAAATCGACTCTCGCTCGAAGCAATCTGTTTAACTAACTCGTCCAGTAGCATCCCCTATTTACGTAACCTTTCATTCACGACTCCTGTCTTCTTATTACCACCCAGAGCGACCCGTGAAAATAATCAGGAAGTCAAAAAGGGCCACGATAGCCAGGTGAATCCTCGATCTCACGTTCCTTCCCCACTATTTCGAGCAATTTCTCGCGTGGACGTGCACAAAATCGTTTTCACATTCATTCATTCATTCGAGGGTAGAAACTAATCCACGTGATCGCACGCGCGATTTCCTCCTCCATCGTCTTCTGCTTTGATTTTTTTTTTCACTGGGTGGTCTGGACTTTTACGATCCTAATCCCGAAAGGTATTATTCACACCACGACTGTCCCCGGGACTTAAAGGGCCTCTTTGTTATGGACCCGAGTAAAAATCCACCCCCGGTCGCCTCTTCTTACTGTGTCCTGCTTTCTAGGCGTGAGCGGGCACGTCACAGCCGTGAAACGATCCGTAATTTTTCACGGACAGTCCACAACTGTCCCCATCAACGTGTATTTGGAGTATGGCCCCGATTTAGCTTGGACCTGGATATTTCATTTTCGGGATCAATGGATTGGCTCGTTGTGCGAAGATGCCATTCGAGTAGAGCCACTCTTTTATTGCTCATTCGGATATAATAATAATAATAATAATAATAATAATAGTATTTATCGTTAGAAAGATATAAATATATTCTTATATTTTCATATGGATCACCGGATTCGCTTGAGTTTCTTACGTAACATTTGTTAAAACTGTATGGGTATCGCGTTACGTAGCGAATTTATATTTCGGAAGGTGTATTTCATTTGCGAATACATTTTGGAAATATTATTCTCATTGTGCGTGTTATAGTATCCAACTATTTTTCAATATTGTACATCTATATACGAATTCTTTTATAGGATAGATTATTTTCGAAACTCGGTTGCACTCATTGCGAAGCCCAATTTACCAAATAACAGTCCCTGTAATGTTAATCAAATTTTAGACACGTTCCACCAATTGCCTTTGCTTAATCTGTGAAACGTGCAGCAACATCACAAATGAAATTTCGCGGCTCCGTTAAATGTAGCGTTAAATCATTGCACCTTCGTAGATCGACCAGAAAGCCACCGAAAATGATGTGCATCGACGCTGTGCAAGGGCGTTGCCCCGGTGCACAGGTAGGTTTCGTAAATTTCGTTATGCGAAACACGGCTTTCAGCGAAGCGTCGAGGCAAATGGAGGGTCGGAGAGCATCGTGGTCAGCGATTTTACCTGACTTTCACTTAACACTCTACTCGCGGGCCCTTGTAACTCGTAGACACGGCGCATTGTGAGTCCGTCATTCTATTATGCAGCTAGGCTAGCTCCTACACGTAGCCTGCGCGTGCGTGCACGTCGCAAAAACCCATTCCTACAAACGATTTCTAATCGCACGACCGGTGCACGCGAGCCTTTGTGAAATTGCGAGATGTCTGCTTTTGCTGAATTTCATCGTTGAGTGTACATACATCGAAGAATGGAATACGTCCATGAATTTTGGAGTATTTAATATTAATTCTTTTTATTTCATTTCGGCATGGGTGTTTGGGAATATCCTTCCGATTATCAGGTAAAATAGTTTTATGAACGGTTGTTTTCTATTGATGTTACAAGAGGACGATTGTTGGGGAAAAGTAAGGCAAATGTTTGGGAATAAAGTCTGTATACGATAATAGGATTTGTTTTCCTGATGTAATAAATTAATCTGTTGTACAATATTTTGTAGATTGTAAACCAATAATTTGTTGAATACAAAATTTAAATAATTTTTCGCGAAGTTGTTGCACGTTTGATTAACCAAGTTTACGGATTTTAATAACATTACTTTTGCATTACATTATTTTAATAATATTAATAATGCAGTAACTTGAACAAAGCATTCAATTCTGATTGCATCAAAATTTTTAATACATGTTTGAAAGAAGTACTCCTGCATCTGACTAATTTCGAAATTTCGCAACAGACTAAGATAAATTTTCTTTAATTGCGATTCTCCAACATCCATCGTGTACACGCTGTTTATTGTAAAGCTGACCTTACCATCTGACGTGGAGGGAAACATTGTACGCAAACACGGGCTCCAACCATACGTGCAAACGTTGCAAAACTATCTTAAATCAGACACGAAACATGTTACAACCTCATACATCTAAAGTCGACTCAGTCTTCTATTCACAGATGCGTTGTAATGGTTACCAACATCTCGAATGGCGTGATTAATGAATACCTAATGAATAACTCGCCGTATTGTTTGAAGAGCTAATCTACCAATTCCTTTTACAGTTATTGAACAATATATATCTCATTTTAGATAAAATGACAGCTCAAGTATTACCATGATTAATTTTTCAATTTCAGTCTAAATATTATTAAATTAATACCAAATCAAATATCTGATCACCGAATTCAATAATATTTTAATATCACTATTAACATAGAAACGCTGTAAAATAAAAAAAACGGAAGCATGGATATAATGGAATATCGAAAATATTATGCAAAGAAGAAAATTCAAATATTGCACGACCCAAAATACTTTTATCGTAATTGCAAGTTTGCTTAAATAGTAATTACAATATAAGAATCCTTTGTATCATTGTTTTCCCCCGTACATTCATCAATTATTAAACTTCATTCCCCAGTATAAAATAACAGCAGAGTAAACTGTTCAAGGAAGGGCCTAGAATTTTTCGTATCTCATTTTTTACTCAGCTCCAGTGTGTACCGGTCACACTACGAAACCGGAAAAAAGAAGGGAAACTGTCGAGTGACCCGTGTGCCTCTTTGGCACCGACGGGATACGAGCTGTTTGTACAGATAAGGACACAGGTGGGGCACAGTGGACAGTGCCAGCATTTCATCTCGGCAACGTCCGTTCGTCCGTCCGTTTTTAAATTTTAGTTTGCACAACGATAACGTGGACGTCGTCGGGACAACGGCCAAGGAAACAGGGTTTTTTTTCTCCCCACGATACTGTGAGACATACCTATGTATGCCTGCACCATGAGGCCTTTGTACAGAAATTCGACACTCAATTCGTTTCTGTTTGATTAGACAATCTCGTCAACGATTTAGAAACTGACCATTTTCGAGTACTCCATTGTTGGAACAAATTGTACAACTGTCTCTTAATACAAGTGGGCTAAGAGTGTTTTCGAATCGACTATCAAGTTCGCTGAAATTGACGATATCCTTTCAGTTTAATTTTAGTGAAATGTCTAATGATTTAGTTGGTACTTATTGGCGACGGAAATTATGCTACTCTGTCAAAAGCTTCCGGCCGAGCAGTAATTGCAATGTGTCTCCTGTCAACTTATATTCTAATGTAAATTAAACATGAATAAAATTATTTTCGCAAAGGACTTAACAAGTGATACTGCATAATTTAATACACAACCTATTCTTATTCAATGACTTGTTACTTTCGAGAACCTTTAACATCAGCCATACAACGAAATCACCATTTACCAGCAAAATTTTGTCAGCCACTATATTTCGCTTATAAAAAGAGAGGAACCAAAAATATAATATTACAAGAAAAACAGTTTTTACATAGATTTACAGACAGTCTTCAAAAATAATCAATCACGCGAATTAAATAAGTCTCTAAAGCAAATGGGCAAAACTGTGTCACAAGTCCGTACAGTCCTATCGAACGCCCACAAATTAGAACAAATATCTGGGTACCGCCAAATTCTTTATCACGCCAAACCAAAAGGTACAACGCAACCAATCTGTGAACCCCGTTCGATTCCCGATAACCCAAACCACCCTCTCAGAAGAACGCTCCATTTTCGCCTAGGTAACCCGTATCGACAGCCTGGCATCCCGGTGTTTCGCTGCATTATCGTTTCCCCGGCCATGCGTGCAGAGATCACGAACTCGAAGCCGAAGGAAAGTAGACAGAGGAAAACGGGGAAAGAATCGTGCCTCGCGAATACGAGCCGCAATATTCGACCGGGGGCTGCGTGTATCGCGAGTACCGACTTACTGCTATCGATCTCCATTACGCGGACTGATTGGCTTCGAGTCGAGCCGCTTATTCTTCGACCTATACGCGCGTGCACTCGCGTCTGCACCAAGAGGATCCTCCTGGATGTCCCATGATAACGTATTACGGCCCCCTCGATACGGGGATCGGGACGAGTACTTTATTATTCGACGAAATCGTGATCCACGGGCAAGTAGAGAAATTTAATGGGCCCGTGATAACAAGCAGGAGGAAGGATCGCGATGGAGGGATAATAAGGTAAATGTCGAAGCATACGGCGAGGATATGATAAGAATGGTAACAGGCCGCGTCACCACCGGGGACAATCATTTTTTTCATTCCTTTTTTTCTGTAGTGGTGTTTGCCCCGGTATTATGGAGAGGTTCGGCGAGAGAAACAGAGAAGAGTGGATATTTAGGGAAGGGTACTACGAGTTGATTTGTTGGGAGGGATGCTGACTGACGATATTGAACTCGATGCGTTGATACGTGGAATGGGGTGAATTTTGTGTATAGGTTTTTTTTTATGTATTGATGGTATGCACTTAGAAATCATCTTTTCGTTTTGTTTTATGGGAAGAATGACATTTCTTGACTATTTATAAATATGTATGTAGTAAATATTATAGACTGAGGTTGTACTGTTTTATTCGTGTTACATTACGTTCCGTGAGAATATATTATATACATTCCTTTGTCGACAGGAAGCCAAGTTCTATTTATATAATATCTATTGTGAGAAGTTTGGAAAGTGGTAGTATAAAATGATTATTTAATGCACAAATCAGAATTGTAAATATTATTGTTCTTGCTGGCATTGAAGGGGCGAAGTGATGAATAATTTTCGCTGGACGGGAGACAAGTTTAACTCTCACGTGGTGGACCGACATATGCATTAAATAATAAAGTACGGTAGGACCAGTCTGACCTCGATCAGAAAATAGACGAATTATATACTATATCTGACCTAAATATATCATTTAAATTAACTTGCTACTAAACTGTACATTATACAACCAGGTAGCAGAAATCATTGTTTCAAATATTGTACCAACTTTATTCTGAAAAAATTCCATCTTTTAACCCGAATTTTACATTTAAGAACTTAAGACTTACTAAGAGCTTGAGATTTTACTAAACCAAAATATAATAAATTTCACATTTCCTACATCTTATATTGCATTTAAGTGCGATCATTGGAAAGATTCCGATTCCCTTTTAATTACGCAATCAATGCCCCCAAAATCAGATGCAATTCAAGAAATCAATCACCAAAATATAAAACCACAATATCTAGCCCACAAGTACCTGCAACTTCCACAGTCATATATTGGAAAGAAAATCGAAGGGAAAGTGTCTGAGCGTTGACGAAGATCAAAGCACAAATGGACCACCGAAAAATGCCTATACAGCAATTTTTACGGGAAAGCTGACCGTGACGTTGTCAGTGTTCATCCATCCTCCGATAAGAAGACGATCATTTGTTACGTTCTAGGCGAGGCTATTGTTTCGGCACGCGGATCAATAGCTTTCTCACACCCTTGTACATTATTGTTTTCGTCAAACACCACCGCGTGAAAGAACGTCGCGACGCATCCCGATTTCTCGGGGTGTAACCTCTTTTCAAGGCGCGTCACTTCGCCCCGAAACTGCTTATCTATCATGGTACTCCACGGCAGAACCTCGAGGTGAACGGCACGCGTTTGTTAAAGAAGAAGGATGTCGTAAAAAGTACCGCTTCCGGAAGTAGATGTCGAATCTGCCAGGTTGACAATGCCAGGATAACGGGGGCAAAAAATAAGAAACAGCAAATATCATTGTTACGACTCGCGCGTTTTGTATCTTGCTTCACCTCGCGTTTCCCAGTATCTTTGTATCTCTCTGATAAGCAAAGGTAAACATTTTTGTTGTTTAAGTGCAGGTGCAATATTCGTGGAATTACGCGAATAGCTGAATTAGATAAAACAGTGATATGAACTTTGAATTCAGAACGAGTATCTGTTGGAAGTAGAATAATTGTGTGCAAATGTTAAACCCATTAACCCTTGCGCTCAGTTACTTAAAATATTTTGCATACATTTTTTTCACAAAACGTGGATTGACGTAAAAGTGTCCAAAGAATGGAGATCCGGAATGGTTTTACGATATCTTGTCAAAGAACATACAAAAATTATTGAAGGAAATATAGAAATGGGTACCCGGGTTAAGGTCTTATTGTTCGAGTTCGAGGATATTTCCATTTTAATATTTCCCAATGCCCTGTACAAATGGAATTTACCGAAAACAGAAAACTAATTTTGGCCTTACTTATGGTAGTTTCATTATATTATGTATATTAATATATTAAGATGTATGTTTATATACTAAATTAATAATTAACTTTCCACAATATTTATTCCCCTTGGATATGACGATCAAGTATAACACGACAAAGTAGGGACTGATAAACAGTGTTGCAATATTGTTTTAAACAAAACTGATATCGGGTTTATCGTACTTTTACGTTAACCCGTGTTCACGTGTGAGAATGTCGATTAAAGTGTACAATGTGTTGCGCGCACTAAGGATCGAAAGTTTCAGCACCGTTGGAAAGATTCGCGTGATCTCGATCCCACGGGGCTGTCGGTGTTCATCGATTTCGCGTCGCCGCGAATCGATTCTCCAGCCGTGCGGCTATGGCCGTTAAGTGCAAGGAACTGATAACTGTGAGTTAGAAACGGAGTATGCACTGTATACGGCGATCGCGTAATTTGCACGGCTCTATCGCGACGGTGATTACAAACGATAGACTCGCGTATGGAAGAGCTTGTTACTCTTGCCTTTTTGAATAAGCGTATTACACGAGGTGGCTGCGTTAGGATTTCACCCATGGAAATGGTGCCGTGCCTGACTTAACGAGTCTTCGAGACTGATTCTATGTTAACTGTCTAATCTGCTTCTTTCTTCATTTTCGTTAATTTCATCAGTGTAGATTTTTAACTGCACCCTGTGGATTAAATCGCTTCAAGCTTAAACGCATATTCATTTCGTATCTTGGATTCAGTGTATACCTATATGTAAATCATCTGTGGTTCTTTAATTATTAGTAATTGTGCAATTATTATTCAATGTCGTTTAAGTTTCGATCGTTCACACAGAAGGTATACAATTTCCGAAATTTCTCTTTCTCTTACAGAATGCAATTTACAATTTATAATTTAATCTCTTTTTATTTAAAATAAAAAATCCGCTCCATCCCTAAAAAAAGAACTAATAAAAGTACGTAGAAGCTGCTATAAGATATCAAAAGTTTCAGTGTTTCCAAATGCAAAGGCGCTACATGAACAGCCTCCGCGAGAAATCACTTGCGATAAATAAATAAAAATTGGCCAAGAATCGAACTTTCCCTTAGCTGAAACAGTCTGACCCCATACATCTCGGTTAACTCCGTTAACTGTATTCCGATCATATTAACAGAGAAAAGAAGGCAACAACGAAACGATGGTATTAGAGAAGATTTTAATCGCGAACGAATCGGTTGAGATATCTGTGCGAACCGCAGCTTGGAGCAACCGAAAAAACAGCGGAGAAGATATAGTGGGCATACACGAAAGGGGAAAAGACGGATTGCCTACATCGATTAGAAAGGTCGTGCATTCTTCTGACCAGGATTCCCCGGTACACATATATTCTCAGTTAGACACCGCGATCTGGAGCAAGAAATTTCGGTGCTGAAGACTTCCAGCTCGCGATCTCGATCACACGATCGATAACGAGCCACGATTTCGCGTCACCTAGAATCCCGACCGACACGCTCGAACGATATGTACTTTGAAGTGGCTCACACTATAACTATAATTTACCGATGGAACCTGATGCCAGATACACTGACCATAGGAAATATATTTTTATCCCATGGTACGTGGAGAACACTTTTTCGTTTGGACAGCTGGACCAGAGTTCTTCGTGATATTATTATAAAGCTGTTGAATCGCAAGAAGTTGAAAGTATTTTATTTTCCATGCGCTCATTTGATATTTACATTATCTGATATTTTGAGGGATGAAATCTTACTTTATTAATTTTGTACATAGGTTAAATACATATGCGTACTCTAAGTGGGTATGACCCACTAGGACTTTGATTCTGTATACACGGTAGTCATTACTAATATATTAAAAAATTCGATGTACCAAATTAATCGGAATTTTCGAAATCCTATAGTTTCAAATATTCAGACACTAGAATATTGCAGGGGACTTGTAGAACGTCACAAAATATTAAATATAGTTCTGAAATTATTATGCAGATTTGTATCATGACTTTGAAGCAACTCGACGATCACATAGTTGTTCAGAAGATTCAACGCGTACTGAAAGGTGAGGAGGAGCTTGGTATCCACATTGGATGTACTGAATGTAATTGGTAAATATATCGATACCGTCGCAAATAAAATTAACAGCTTTGCAAATTGTGCCACAATGCTACAGAAACATACGAAAAGATTGCAATACAAATGCAACACCAATGCTTCACTGTTACGTGCAGCATTTATTACGAACTCATAGATAATAATACATATCCAAGCGAAACCCACGAAGGAACCCATACTCTTCGATCCTAAAATATGTATTCATATGTGCTTCCAATGCAATCACACGTTGCCGTTAGAAAAAGATCACTGTTCTATTAAACAATCGTCAATTTATCAACTAAATGCAACCATTACACCGAATCCCTCAAATGTCCCATTCCCAACCCGAACCTAATAAACTTCATCCTCCAATGATAATTACCGTCTTTTCCTGTCTACATACTTTCGCACCTGCACAACCTAACAGACCCGCGAGAACCCAAAGATCGCGTGGCAGTCGAATTCCAACGCATCTCCCGTCGCGAGATCCAAGAATTCCACTCTAGCCTTCGCGACTCCTCTCGATCGATCCAAAAATAAAGCCGCCACGTTCCACGGTGTATCCGCGGAATTAAAAGGTTAGCCGTCCGTTTCGGGTCCCGTCTGAACTGGCAGAGATCCTCGGCACGCGGATCCCACGAGGGCTTTGGTAGCGCCGGTCGATTCCTCGTCGCCCGGAATCGATATCCCAACGGAGGGACACGTCTGAGGTGTACAGTGCCGATAAGTCACGGCTAGAGCCAGGTCACGGGAGTACTAGCCGTACAAGTTGCTCTTCTACGTAGGAATGGAAGGCCTGAAAACGTTTTCGCGAGGATGCAAGCGTGTGGAAGAGGAAGGACAGGACGATGCTGCAAGTGTGTTGCGGCGGCACACGGGAACAGCGGAGGACGGAGTAATTGAGAAGGGAAAGAGAAAGATATAGGAAGAGAGAGAAGGAGAGAGTGGCCAAGCCGATTGTATGCGTTTAAAGTGTACCTGGTAGGTATATGCATACATGTGTACGTGTATATATCGGTACGTGCATGTACGAGAAGATATCGCGAGCCGGCCATATAGGCTAGGTCGGTATACATGGGAACTGATGCCGCGACGCTGGAAAAAAATGCACGGTGAGGCCGAAAAAATGAATTCGTGCGCATCCCGTGCCCACACATCTAACTTTCACTTCGCTTAGCGATCGGGCAGCAGCCAGACCGCGCTGACTCGATCCGCGCCGTCGCAATTCCGCGAGATATGTCCGACCGTTGCTGAATCGAGCTGCTCCTTCATCGACACGGGTCCGACTATATTTCTGGCGTTGCTTTTGGTTGAATTTTCTTCTTCTTTCTTTTTTAGAACCTTGGTGTTGGGGTTCAATACGACTTCACAGTGATTCGTATATTCGTTTGCAGGGTATAATCTTCTTAGCTATAGAATCCTGAAAAGTACTTGCGCTTTAAGCTGACGAAGAATAAGGGTAGAGCCGTTAGTTTATTTTGAAGGCACGCGGACGAATCTGTGAATCAGTGTGCAACATTGGGGCAGCGGGACATTAGGAACAAGTGAAACCCAGAGGCAGAAGAACCGTGAAACCTGGTTCGCAGCCACCGAGGATGACGCGTATCGAGGACGTCGGTTGGTTAATCAGGCCGCGATAGAAGCTGGAAAAAATCGCTCGCGGCGATATCAGTGGGCGATAAGCGTTCAGCAGGCGGCACATTCGGCGCTGAATTTGCTACGAGTCGAAATCCTTGAACGTGGCGCAGAAATCGCCGATCCCCGCTGATGTATCGCGCATCCGTATTGCGATAACGATCTCGTTTCGGTAACGATCGAAACTCGCCGGCGAGGATGCCGTGTGTGCAGTCTCGATAGGCATCGGTCTCTCATACGTGAGAGCCGGAGAGGCGGTCGTCGAATCCTTTATGGCCAAGTAGAACAGAAGCCGGGCGAAACGGTTCTTCTTCCAGCGGGAGCAGAACGCTCGCCGATTTTCTATTAACTTTTCAGCAAATATTCGCGGAAGCAGCGAGAGATCGGTAGCTTCCGCGGACGGTGGCTCAAAAATCACTGTGATTACGGCGATTGTCGATGATTGAATTTGCTTGTATTAGTGTGGTGATTTCGGAGGATCGACAGATCAAAGGGACAGAACTTTCTGGCCAACCAGAAGCGTCGTTTATTGTTTAGTGTATTTTGGATCTGACTTGACAACTCGATCGTTGATTTATATTCTCGGTACTGTTTTATCAAATACTACGTATTTTTATTACGTAGTGAATTTAGAATCGACCGGGTGAGAAATGATATTCGTGGTGCACGTGTGTGGAGTCACTTGCGTTCAGTGAGTTTTGGTATCATTTTATATATTTCTGTCAGAAAAATATGTACGACGTCCTGACTATTCTGTATGGATGCAAAATTTAATGGGGCTTTAGGTATGGGAGATTTGTACCGGATCAAAGATACGATTACAGTTTTAAAATTAGAAAAAAGTATATTGGATGTCCTTTTCAATTTTTGCAAGACTCCTGTGGTGAGGCTCTATAATTTCATTTCGATATTGGTATCTTATTATGCTCTTGCTTTAATTTCAATTTATATGTACAGATTAGGTGTATGAAAAAATTTGTTCATATATCTATGCGAGACAAAATAATTACATTATTAATAGGTGCTTAAACGTCGTTCGAAGTGTAATTGAATTTATTAAATACAGGCTGATCATCGACTCAACAATTTATTAATCTAGCAAGCATTACCAGCTTTAAAAACAATGTTCCCAAAAGAAGTTATCATTAGAACTGTCAAGCACTCCTAAAAACTTTGTCAAGAATAACTTATAGTACGTATAGTACGATCCCCACAAAACATCCCCCGTTCTATTCCCTAAATCCCATATTTTCAACCCACATACTAGCCAACGTTAGAACAATATATATTCTTATATTTCTATTTCTACATGTATATCTTCCATCCTAAATATTTCGCGAATTCTATGCCACACTTTCTTCTCTTGCTTTCGTCGAGCATTGCGAAATTCATCGCTCGTCTCGACTAGAGATCCCGGTTTTGGAATGTATTTTTCTACGGGTACGTTAACACACGTTGCAGTAAAAATTGCACGAACCGGAGTACAGATACATTAAAAAACCCGTGTACGCGTGTATTTAAATTTCACGTCTGTGAAATAGGTACATACCTTTAACTTCAGAAACTCGCGCCCCTTTCGGTCGTGTATACACCAAAAGGGGTGAAAATCTGTCCGCAGGGATGATCGTACACATTTTTCCAGGAAGTTTTCGCAAGCGAAGAGCGACTGTCTCAGAAGCGGTCGTCCTCTGACCAGTGGTTACAGAAATTCTCCTTTTGTCGCGGCGAAAAGAATCAGCGAAACCGCTAAGAGCGCAATCTGAATACCGCTTCGCCGCGTCACGATTCGACCAGAAGCCGTGGCTACACGAGGCGACGCACAGCGACGAAAAAGTCCAAAAACATGGACAATATTAAAATTTGCATATATATGGTATATTAATGGTATACATTATAATAAAATCATTTCAATAATAAAACTGACTGTTAAATAATCAAATAATGTCTATATGGCATTTATTACGATGTGAAGCAAAGCTCTGTTTTCAATTTAAAGTTTTTTTTTGTCGATTTTGGAATTATTGTATCTGCATGACTATGTACACTGCGCACATCGTTTAATTGAAGTCGCAAGACGCGGCTCGATCGTCGCTCGACCAGCGGCCAAGTCGCGACACCGGCCTCGTGTAACCCTTCCGACGCAATTTTCATTAAACATTGTGATTTCGCGTAATGTACTTTGCAGATTCCTCCCGCCGCTGCCACCGCCTCGGCGTTTCGCTTCCTACTTCTACTATTTCGACGCTTGAGGCTTCTCCGCCGCCGCGAGGATTGATGCCTCCTTCGCCCGCGAATAATTCTTTCGCTGGGACAACATCGATCGCTTGGAGTTTGCCGATTATTCGTCGTGGGCGAGCTCTTTCTCGTTTCGATTGTCTTTGCCAGGCGGCTTTTCTTTTTAAGTCGCGGGGCGAGTAGAGGGTACGAAAATGCAGATTATTATTGCAGCGTGAATGGTTTTAAGTTGGCTTGGATAATTGGGGGTGATGAGCTTTCAATGTAATGTGAAAGAGAAATGTGAGAGTAGTATAAAGCGATAGATAAGTGGAGACTGTAAACGTGTAATGGAACTGTATTCATTGAAGAAAGTTGTCGAATGAAATGATGTTAAATGAAATTCTGCGAAATTTTCGGAAACATTGGTTAAATGTTATATTACTTAGAAGGCTCGGAGACGTTGCTCAATTATTTGTCGCGAATTAGATCGTTGAGAGGAGATATTTCAATTTGAGGGAGGAAATTGTACGATCTTCCGTTGTCCGCATTATCAAATTACGTTTAGATTAAAATCGAAACCTCTGCTTGCCTCTGATTAATCGCAGTTACGGAAGAAGAAGAAAACCAAAGCTATCTCACTGTCTACAAATATTATCAAGCCCTTTCCCAAATTAACTCCTTGTAATATCTACATTACGTTAGATTCTTTTAGTTTGTCCGACTATACACTACTATTTTGGATCAGTTATTATTGCAACAAGAAACCAAGCAACGAGCGGGATTATCTTCATTTCACGATGTCACGTAATTATACGTTTCTATAAAAGTATCGTAACAATTCAGTTTGTATTATAGCATGGAATAACAGTTTTTATTCAAATAACATTTAAACTATTGTGCTTGTATTCGTCTCGCTGAGCAAAGAAATAGCTGTGCATTTACCTACGCCCCCCTAGATTTTTAAATCAGATAGAATTTTCATTAAGAAAGCCCCATATATTTACAAATACGTTCATCCTATGTATGTACAAGTTAAATAAAAAACACAGCGCAAGAAACAAGATCGAATCAGCTCAATCCATTCATATTCGACTTTATCAAAAAAAAAGGCCGTCCAGGCGTCAAATCTGCCCCACCCTCATCCCCGCCAGCGCGCCGCTAAAAAGGACTAAGAGAACGCGAGGCCGAAAGCGACGCAAAGACGTCGATCCGCTCCCGGTCCCGGTAACAATAATAATTAATCCGATAAATTTCGCGGGGAGATCGGTTCGGCGCGCAGGTATAGGAAGCAGAACGAAGGAGGAAGAAAAAGCTTGGCACGGAGGAGCGGCAGAAGTCTGCTCGCCGTGGCACGAAGGGGGCGGCGGAGGAGAGTATGCAGATGAATAGCTCGCAGAAACCGTGAGACTCTACGGTTGCCCTATATATCGGGGGGCCATGGGGAACTCGAGCCTTGCGCTGCCATACCGTGGCGTTCTGCTCGCTCACGACTCTCGTGTGTTGTGTCGCCCGTCTTTTAAAACTCGAACTCGGTCGGTCCGTACGAACGAACGGCCGACCGACGCGACGTCGCCGAGAGGCGAAGAGCCACCGTCCTGGGCCCTCTTGCCTCGCGGTCGTCGGCAGAGGAAAACGATCGGCCAGGGGAACGACGAAGAGGTGCTCGTGCCTTCGCGATTCGTCGTGGCTGTCGTTGAAGCGTGCTAGCGCCGTGAACTTTTGCCTCCTGCCATCCAGAGAGGGACAACGTGGCGCAGTAATGACCCCCGTCTATTCCGCGTGCACGCTGGGCTAATCGGTCCATCGGTAAACTTAATTGACTAATGCCCCCGCGAACGAAACGCCGTTGCTGCCGCGGGGTCTTATTAAATGTTGCGCGGCGGGGCGAGCGGTAAATTCGCCACTGGTCGCACGCGGCTAATTTACGAGGCTGGGTTAACTGGACTGATTCGGTTGCCGCGGAATCGAATGCGACGAGGGGGCTGCTCCGTTAGAACCTCGTTTCGTTTGAATATGTCGCGAGGACACTGCGGTTTCTGATCAATTATTACGTATAATATACGTAGGTAGGTCTGATAATAGAGAATCGGTTTACACAGACAGTTTTGCTCCTTTGGCTGCATTTTTTGCCAAATTTCAGTCGAGTACAGATAAATGATTAGAGAGGTACACGTTTGGTGGTAACTGGATTGTATAAGCTCGATCGTAGTTTCGATGATAAGAGGTCAGGTATGAATTTGGATAGGTGGTACGGTGTATCGACGACTAGGAAGAATTATTGAATCGATGAGGAACTGTTTGGGAGCATCTTTTTTAGGTTTCTGTAATACTGCACTTGGTTCGGGATATACATGTAGGTTTGTTGGATGCAAACGATGGACAGTTTAATTCCAGTTCATACGCAGCTAGTATTTAATCAGTTGAGACAAACGAAAAGTAACCAAACATGCATTATCGTGAACGTATCTAATTAGGTTGCTGCAATTAAGCTGGTAAATGGTATCTTGTTTACTACATAAGTCAAACATCGTTTCAATTGAACGTGACTCACCTGGGTACGAAAGTGTTGCACGGTCTGCTTTATTCTGTGTGTAATCGAAGAAATAATTTCAATGAGGGCGATTCAAAATTGTCGATTTACAATTTCTCGAGAGATTCTAGTTTCCCAAATTGCATCAGAAATAATACCGTTGAGCAGACTCTTTTAAAACTTGGTGCCATTTTATTAGGGCGATCTGCAGCAAACTGGTACTCAAAAATGCAAAAGGAAAATCGAAGAAAAACAGTTGCACAATTTTCCAACCCTTTCCATGACGGGAAAACAACTCCCCAAAATGTTTATTAATAATATAACGCAGTCTTTCAATTATTCATACAAATTGCACCGTAATTAATTAACTGGAATATTATACTTGCCGAGACATTCAAAGAATTTCGAACTTTGTCTGTACAAATGTTGCACGTGTCAGACAAAAAAAATCGAAATATTTCATAATATTTGAAAAACCCAAAAGATACCTGCAACTTCGCCAATGCAGTCGTAAACCCGACCGACGACTCTGAACCCTGAAAGAAAAAAAATGGCGAAACGAAGAACGGCTATAGGTGTCATGTATCGCACAGAAGTCGCGTTACATTTCGCCCATTCACACCTACCATCGGACGCGTAGAAACAAAGGATACGTCAGTCAGTCGTAAGTCATTTTCGTGTCGGAACGTCCGTGCACGAGCATTTCGGATCAGCTTCCACGAACGACCCACGCACGTTCGATCTTCCGTCTGCGACCTCCGCTCGAGCTGACATCGACAGAGCGAGCGGAACGCGCGCGCGGCAAGGGTTAAAGTGCCTCTGAACCAGGAACGTATTTTCACCTACAAATATCCTCGTGCCACTTAGCGCACAGGGCGCAGATATCTACGTACACGTATATGCATACCCGTACGTGCATGTCCTTTAAAACTAGAACTCGGCCGACCTATACAGTTGGTCGCTCCGGAGTCAAAGAGTCACCTAACCGAGCTTGGTCGGCTCCTCCAACAGCGGGGATAAGCAGAGAAGATGTAGGAGTTTATTCGAGGAAGAGAGAATCGTTTAATTCTTCCCAAATCTGAATTTCTTTCCACTCTTGGACAGGTTGTATTTTGTTTGTTGCAAAACAGAATTTGCGACTATGAATTGACAGTGGACGATGGATTAGGATGAACATAGAATCGCAGTGAAATAATGCTGCGGGAAATTATTTAAAGAAATTAGATGAGATTTATAAAATATAGATACCGAGTATGCGACTACATAATTACATGAGATCTATACAGAATCAACGTAAATGCATATACGCAGAATAAGAGGGGCTTAAATTGGTATTATCGTAGTAACTATCCAAATGCTATCAAAGCACGAGATGTATTACAAACAATAACCAAAGCAGGAATTCCATTTTCCAATACACCCCTGACCCAACAATCCCTCGACAAAAACGTCTTTTTCATACCATTTCCACCATCCACCTTACACCGCCAACGCCACTCATAGTCCTACATCAAACTTTCATCCTCGTAAACCATCCATTTATCCCGTCGAATCTTCAATTAGAACACTGCCACGTGAGAAACCAATGAACGAGGCAATCGAACACACCGTCGCACAAGAAAAGGACAACTGAAAGAAGAAGACAACGACGATAGGAACGTGTCTAGCCGTACCGTGCCGTGCCAGTTAACCGTACCGATGAACTTTCGGCTCCCGGCACACGGCGATGAGTAGTGACCGTCGTCCAGCAATCGCCGATGTATATGCGGGTGCGCGCGACCGCGTACACAACTAACCAATGCACCGATAGTACCTGGACGAGCCGGGAGTACCGTCGTGCCGACCACCTACGACACAGGCGAAACCTTCACCGTAGGTGCACCAAGAAGAGGTCGTGCCGAAGGTGGCCCAGCATCGAGGATCGTGCGAATGCGGCCTAAGAGGTCCGCGGAACGGTGAACAGATCTAGAGAATAGAGCGGCGAGGAAAGGTGGAGGGAAGGGGGCCGTGACGGATGGAAAAGGGGGGACCTTTTATAGACGTCGTTTGTAGGACTCGATATATCGGACGCGATTGCCGATCGATCGACCACAGAGTCGCTTTCGAGGGACGGACCTCGTCTAGGCCGATTAGCCGCCTTTTCTTGCTCTTCGTACGATGCTGAATGTCTGCTCTCTACCGGCGACTGCGGCACGAGCTGTGGAATTGGCGATAATCGATAGGTCAATGGATGACGATCGTTGGGTGGAAATTTCGGGGCGACCTCTTTCTTGCTTTTGGTTCACCGTTTCGGGATGGAAACGATAGAGGCGGAGTGCGATGTTTGTGACTGGTCATGGTGCATTTGAGAAATTGTTCTTTGGAATTGATTCGAAGAATTGTATGGTGAGTTTGTAGGGGATCGGAAGAGTTTGGTTGCAGAGATCGTTCTTGGTTTTCGAATAGATATTTCATTCGTTGGTTTCACGTTGCAAATTCTTGATGTCTTTATTATTTATTTAGCCATCCTGATTGAATTACTGCGACAATTAGTGGAAGCAATCGTGCCAATAATTTATCATTTCCCTTTTGTCACGAAAGTTACCGAATAAAGCATGACACCTTGGCATGTGGATTAGGAATGGCGACAAATTATTTTAGGCGCACAAATATTTTTCCAACACACCTCTGTAATTTTATAACCCCCTCTAATTCAATCTCTGACAGATTTCAAATTTGTCCCGGTTACCAATCCTTCGCTCCTTACATTTATCCATCCAGCTAGAACTATTCTTACATTTCTGACAAAAGCTCAGTTATTCTCGGGCCAGTAGTTGTCAATCCCAAGAGAATTGCGTGGTATTTGGCTAAAACATCCTTAAACCTGGCCAACGTTCTAAGGCCACGGACTATCGTTCTGTCGGCCCTTAAGAAGAAAAGTTCGCGGTAAACAGCAGAGTGTTTACTCTGACCAGAGGAAAAAGGTGACAACGAGAAGGGATCGTGAAAAAGAGGGAGGCATCCGTTGGTTGGTTAGCGTGGCCAATCGATCAGCATTGGTGGTTTTTCCGCTACCCATATGTCATAGTTGGCCTGGCCAGGAACATGCCGCGGCATCGACAGGCCAGCTTGGGCCATGTCCATTCATGATATGTGACTGGAAATTTCGTTAGGTGGTCGACCAACGTTTCCATCACGATACAGCAGCAACCACCCTTCGCTTGTGCTCGTCCCGGATTCAAATCAGGAAAAGCATCCCCTTTCGCCAAAACTATCCGCCTGGCTGAAACGAGTGTAATCGAATTCGAAGGAAACGTCATAATCATTCGAGCTTCTGCATCATGAAAAACAGATTGAGGTAGCGGGGTGCGATATTTAAATTCCTAGTAATTTATATTGCAATAAATACTTGATGATTACAGGGGTTGCTGAATCTGTCGATCAGTATGTTTTGTGAATATCTTTGAGACCAGAGCAGGATTATTGCATATGATATTTATTCGACGGTGTTAATAATATAAATCTAGATTCTTGGTAAGAAACTGTACCTATTTAAAAATTAACCCGCGTGAAATGGAAAATAAGTTCTCGCGATAGAAATCACTGACTAAATTTTTCAACCGCAATTAAATTAATAATTAAAACTAGAAGCATTACATTGACATGAAGTAAATCCAGCTACAAAAATCGCAATCTTCGCTACTACCAATGGAACAAACTAAAGACTAAAATCAGTTATACTTCGCCCAAAAAATAATTCCTCTCCCTTCGTCCCCATAAATGTATCCAACCCTACACCATATATATACCCCAATTCCTCCGCATCTCATCTCCTTCGCAATCTATCAATCAACCGAATTCCGCGCCGACGCCCGAAAATCTCCGTCCCATCGTTTGCGCCGCAAACTCCTGAGATCATCGTTCGCGAAAATAATCGAAGAGCTTCGCAATCTCGAATTCGACACCGCGTGACGGGACAATGGCTAGAGAGTACAACGCGGAGACAACGGAGCAAAAAGCGACAGGGAGGTCTCCATGAGAAGGAAGAGCCAAAGAAGAAAGAGAAACGATATTATCGGGACAAAGACGGCCAAGTCCTCCGGACGAGAAAGGGGGGAAGGGATATACGTGGGTGCAGCGAGCGCACCGCTCCGCTAGAAAGTGTCCCAGACCAAAAGGAAGAAAAAAAAAGAGTCCGGGTCAGTTTGAATAATTTTGACCACACCTCTCGTCAAAGCAATACACGAGAGCGTATGAATACATACATTTAAATGGAGCCTGTCGCTCGAGGAAGTATTGTCTGAATTTTTAAGCAGCCTCCTCGACGCGGAGACGCGTCGCGCCCCAGCTGACCGACTTTTCTCGCCTCGTTCGACCACCTGATCATTTTCTTCTTTAAACACCCTCTTTACCGGAGGTTTCAAACGGAGGTTTTACCTTGTTTCTTGTGAATCATGCAAATTTATGCGCGTCGGCTGAAGGGAAGCCGCCCCCCACATCGTCTCGAGAGGCGAACGAAGGGGTGAGCATAAGGTTTTCATTAAGGAGGGAAGACGGAACGTTGGACGGGGCGTTTGCCAGGTGAAAATCTGAGGGCGATACTGACACCTGTTCGATGCTGATCTTTTACTTGCGGCGGAGGGAATGCTTGAATTTTGTATGGATTTCGTTTGGTACAGTGTTCGAAGTGAAGGAAGATGTTTACTTTCGTGAATGTATGAGGTTGTAACGACGTATAGATGTGTTTGAGTTTTGGTTTCAATTATTTAGTATATCGATTGTGTCACTGTTTGTGTGCACCATTCGACGAAGTTTAATACGAATTTAATCGTCAATTATTCGTTTCATTTTAATAGAATGTGATATGCTTGGTTCAAAGAATTCACGGAGGGATTTATTTATTTGGAGTCGTGCATTTAATTTCCCATTGCATGCAGAATTGTTGCCGGAATGGATAGCATGAAGGATGCGTCTGAAGAGGAACTTTTAATTGCCCGTCGTGAAAAGATAATGGTATACAAAAATGACAGTGGTCGAGCCGGGGACGTGTTACGAATTTTAAATCGAAACTCATTTCAATACAATGTCCAAATTATTAACAGTTATAAATAAGTATGTCACAGAAATTTTAATCATACATTACGAAAGCATGACAATGTAGAGTTGTTGCGGCGGATCAGCCTCAAATCTTTCAATCTGTCTCGTTTTAATACAGTCTTTAGAAAGCTGTCGACCATCTACACGATGTCGCAAACAGAATTTTAATCGTGTACTATAGAAAAAAAAAATAGTTGCGTGCAGCTTCCACAATAGTCATATATTGATCATCTCTTTGCGATAAGTACAGCTCAATGCAAAGCCTATTGCAATATGTCAATTCGAAGGTTTGTAAGATTCAACGCTGGCACATTTCAATATTGTACAATCTCTGATACAGTAGCACTTGCAAATAGATGTGCCCAACAAATTGCTTATTATATAGGTATATGTTAAAACAAAAACTCCACCTATTATTCCCAGAATTAATAAGTAGAAGATCCTCAACCCTTTCTAATCGAAATTTCATATCCGCTATAAACCACGATGTCTAAAAGATAGACTAATAATAATTCCACAAGATGTAAACATTTTCTTAGCAAAAGTAAGCTGGACCGACGTAGCAATGAATAACATAATTTAACAAATCACAGAACTACGATATCTAAAAGATAAACTAATAATAATTCCACAAGATGTAAACATTTTCTTAGCAAACGTAAGCTGGACCGAAGTAGCAATAAATAACATAATTGAACAAACCACGGAACGCTCACTTATAAACTGTAGAATACTACAGATATTCTAACTAAAAAAGAATGAACTAAAATTAAAAAGAAATATGTCTAGGTGAGAATATACTGGCGAACTATTTAATTTCCTATCAGTGTAACATATTAACCTGTCAATGAATTTAGCTGACAAGAATAAATTTGAATTTTTATACAATTCGTATAATATATTTTTATTATTACTGTTATTAATACTTAATTAAAATGTACTGGACGAATCACATCACAAAAATAACAATAAAAAAGTATCATGATAAATCCAAAGGAGCATTACAAATATTCAAGTATCAAAATACTTAACAGGTTAAACTGACTAACGGGTTAAAACGCATAAAAAGCTTCAATTACCAACCCCTTGCGAGGTTCGTTCACTCTCAAATTATTCGCGACTCAGCGAATAACGAAATCTCTACGAATATCCGCGGAGTAATACGTTTCACGTTCCCCGAACAGCTAAATCGTCGTCTTCAACGGTGGTCGCCGTCGAATCCCGGCCACGACAAATTTTTATCTCCCTATATGATTTCGGAAGAGTGACGACGCTGGATCTCGTACCGTTAAGAGCAGGCTTAGCGTGCTCCGTTGCGATTTGAATATCAGAGCTCTGTACAAAGGAAGAAGGGGACAGAACGACAGGCGCAGCGAGTCGAATGGGGTACACCGTGTGCCCCCGCTGTACGTAGGCATAGGTGTGTGTACGTGAAGATCGATCGTGAAAGATCACCTCGTACGTTACCCGGAACGTAGGCTCTTCTCGCGGTTTCGATCGTGCCGCGAACCAGAGTCCAGATCCCAATAATATCCTGGCCTCAGCCGGCATCGAGGGAATGGTGATCGCGAATCGCCGGAGCCGCCGTTTCAACGATTCCACGACAATTCCCCGCAGATTTCCGAGAGATTCGAGACACTGCACGGGCTATCGATGCGTAACACGTGAGCGGGATCACGCGTTCGAGAACAACGCGGCACGATTTTCCAACCGCGATAAACTTAACGTACGAGAGGCTGCGAGCTAGCTAGTTTCTGCCACCTTTTGCCCGGTTGCGCATTCCGGATGGTGGGTGTGAATCTGTGGCACGTAGGCATGCCTCACATGCAGCACTGTGCTCGTGATTGTTGTAATTTGTAAGTGAAATTGGCTGGGGAACATTGATAAGAAGGAAGAGGAGGTTTTAATATTAGGTTTAATGACGCTGAGGCTCGAGGTACGATCGAAGTACGAAAATTCTTCTCGTGGTTCAATATATGGATTATTGTGTGCATTAATTTAACGCGGCTGATGTAGCTTCTTTTGTTTGTCAAAATAGATATTGATGTAATAAGAATTGTTTGACTTACAGTCGTAGAAAGGGTTACTCTTTGTATCTACAAATTATTCAATTTGAAAATGTATCTTACAAAATCAATTTTTTCTATCGACACAAAATTAATGATTGAAGTTAATCGTAAAACTTCAATGACGAGTCTGGAGAGAATTTGAAAAAGTATATAGATTCGTTTTGTGGTTTCAATTCCCACCCACATCGCAGCCATATATTTCATACCTGATTACATACTTCTGTGCAGTTAATTGTTTCAGCAGCTCGAAAATATAGACACTCGAAATCTCCTTTCACTTTCGATACTTCTATTAGCATTTGAAAAATCGCACATGCCAATCAGTAGCAGCAAGTATAGTATAAAAGAAACTTGCATAACCGCGAAAGAATTTTACTGTCGATACTATTATTATCGACAATTATTTCCCACACATTTCCAATCGTTCTTATCAAGTGGATCGATCAATTTTCCACGCGATTCAACGCTGATACCAGCGTCACCCGACGTGCGTTCGCGCAGTCGACAATGCGTTCCGTTTCGAACAGTTATTTTGACTCCTCCACGGTCCCCGTCAGTCCCCGAAGACATTATCGGTGACATTTGTCCGCGCCGGACAAAACATGTTCCGGTCCGGTAGGATGACCCTAACGCCGCGCCTTTTGTCGAGCGAAAGGTACACAGCCGACCCGGCGTGTCTTTGTCATTATATAACGCCATTGTGGCCACACTTGCCCGGCGTGGAAGTCGACTATACCTTTGCATATTATTAAAATGACGATGATTGTCATTTTTCTCTCCCTGTCCCTCCGCGACGTCCCTCCTTCGCATTCTCCATCGCCGCCACCACCGCCATCCACCTCCTCCATTCTTAGTCTTCTCTTCTGCGCCTTGGCCCCCGTCTTCTTCTCTCGTCCTTTCCCCGTCGCTCGACCACCAACACACGTGTACAAGACGCCTGCCGGCTCGGTGTCCGGACGCGACGTTTTCTCGTCGAAAACAGAGAACAGAGACACCAGCAGCGAACAGACACGCGGCGAATGAAACACTCAGGAATTCCTTCTTGTCCCGTTTCACCCTCTTCTTTCGCCGAAGTCTGCCTCTTATTTTCGCTCTGTCCCATCGTTTTCTCCACCGCGATCACTCCTACGTCCCTGTTGCACCGCTACACCTTCGCCGTTTACCTTTCCCCCCCCCACCGCTTTTCTCAATGCTCGCGCGTACCTTGTTTCTCCGCTCGTTGCCTCAGCTACGACTTCAATTGATCGTCTCTGTCGCGCTACCTTTCAACGCAGAGAAGAGCCTGGCCTCGCAGCGGCGGCGATCGCAATGGTAACGTCTTCCTACGTGCACACGGGTACACTCGACGATACGGGGGCCCGCGCGAAAACGATAACCGTAACTTTCGACGTCGATGATGCTCGAAACGAGCCAGCCGAACCGAGTTGTACGCTACCAAGCAGAGACACGCGAGTACCGCGGGTCGTTCTATCGCCTCCGTGTAACGCGAATCGATGAATCGCGAGGTCGACGGAGGAGTCTCGTTATTGTTGCACGATTATTCTGCGCGATTTAGATTTAAACCTGGCTCGTGTGGTTTAATTTGGTTCGAGAATTTCGAGAGGTTTGGCGTCGCTTATTATGAGGAAAATGTTTCAGGAGCTACGCACCTACGGAATTCATGGTGGACGACGAAATAATAGCGAACGCATTGGTCGCAATAGGACGGTACAAGTTGCGAAACATTTTAAGAATTGTTTTATGCGTTGGTATGATATGCGATTTCGGAGTTGCACCGGTGATGTTTGGGGGATTTAATGCGGACATTGAGACAGATTTTTCTTTTGTTTTCTATTTGACGGGAAGAAATGGGAAATGAAGGAGCCTTTGGCAAAATTACTTCGATCATTTATAGTAAAATTCTGAGTACAATTAACCGTTCGAGTGCGGCGAAGCGCTATCGCGCTTCACTTGTCGTTTGCCAAAAATGCGGAGGAGCGCGATAGCGCTTCTCTTGTTTTGTACCGAGAATGCGGTGTGGCTGCTGTTGGTTAGTATAATTTTCGCATTGTATTCATATCATGTGCAGTTGTTATTAATTTCACTCAATTGTGGTTTTTAATAATATAAGAATTAAAATAAAATACAGTGGTAAGTAGTAATGCAGTAGAGCCGTGCATTGTGGTACGGTAGAAAAAATGAGCCAATGTAAAAAGATAGATAAAATATTTTTGTTGATCAAAACTACTTGTTATTATAATAATTAGTGTTATTATAACTATTTTTATTGTTTTCCAAAAAAATTACTACGCATTTCATTCCGCACTTTTAGCATATTTATAAGAAAATTCTTCAGCACTCAAACGGTTAAAATAGTTGATGTTAGTTTCAAACAGGAGAATTTCGAAATAACATTGTCTACTAAATTCGTATCGTATTGATTTTTAGTTACATTTAAAGGAGGGTATTTTCTTTGTAGAACTTGGGAAAGAATATTTTTGCATTTCTGCTGTAAGTTTGATTTCTGTCGGCGAGCTTGTTTCATTGAAATTTTTGTGAGACACATACCGCTGCAACTCATTTTTCCAAAGCTTTGAATCAGGTATGAACAATTCCGAGGCATCGATTTGCGAATACAGGTATTTTAAGAAGATAGGCAATTATTCTCTTTCGCAGTGACCCTTCACTTCGTCCAGAAACGTCATAGAATCGATAGCACTTCAATAATAAACGTGCATACATTACAATCTTATTTAGAACAAATCACGCAAAGTTTGTTCAAGCTACAGCGAAAGATTAAGCTACGCATATATATTTTAAATAGAAACGAACAAAATATAGAACTCGCAAATAACTTACGAAAATATACAACTTATCGTACAAAAATAATAGCCCTTTTTGTACATATGTTCACCGTATCCAAGGTATCATTAATATAACCCGAAACTACTAGAAGTAACAGATATTAAACAACTACAGCAATATCATCTCGGAAAAATAATTTTCTCACCAACTATAGCACAGAAGTGATAACTATAAAAATTTCCCAACGAAATTGTACTAAAATCTAGCATAAATAAATCGATGATCAACAGCACGAACCTTCCAATAAAATTCGTACCGCAAAACCTCGAGAACACGTTCCCCTTCTTCCTAATCGATGTACCTACTCACTAAACAAAAAATTGCCCAACCAAATGAAACATGCATGCATGTTGATTTCATATTCATTCACGCCACGAGACAGCCCATCGCGGCACGAATTCTACACGAGTCCACGAACAAAAAGGCATAGCTGGAGGATTGTTCACGTCGATAGATCCGACGATGATCGGCCATTCGACGTGGATCGTCTGCGAGGAGGGGCCCGGTGACGCAACGACACGATTCTTTCGGCCGTCCTCCGTCGTTTCCTTCGGGTAAATTCGATACACCTGTGTGCCAATTGTTTTGACATGTGTCCCCATTGTGGCCTCTCTTTGGGCCTCGTTGATGAGACGGGGCGAGCGGACACGCGCGTCGCGGCGACCTATTCGATCTTTCGTCTCGCAACGACATGCGGGTCGTACAGTCCGACATCGAAGAGGAGCAGAAAAGAAAAAAAGGCGGAACAAAAAGGGAATGAAACGAAAAGATGAACGATAGAATTGATAGTACTGAAAAAGAGAACGAGGAGAAGAGGGGCGGATGGAGAGAGGAGAACGAGAGAAGACGATTCAATTTTCTGATTAGACGACGTAACGGTCTGCCTATGTGTATACTGAATTTAACTCCTTCGCCCTTTTTTTTCTCGGCTGTCTAAATCGAGGCTGATCAATGTTGCCTCAAACATTATTTATGCACTTATGCCGTTTGTTCGTTTCAATATTAATTTCTCTGCCTTTCTGTAATTTTACTCCGCTCGGAGAGCCGAGAGGCGCAGGCGAATTTTCGGGCGCGCCTCTCCGACACAGGATGTAACGGCCAAGACCGTGCGGAGAAAGTTATGGCTTTTCTATTGTTTCGTGCGGCCGCTACGACCTGCGGGATCGTCGTTTTTGAGCCGGCCAGCACACCGAGACACGGCTCCGATAGCCGAGATGCGACCCGCGCAGGTCGACGTCTGGTTAGAAAGATGTTACGACTTACAGGGGATCCTCCGGGCCGAACGGTTGTTTTAAAGAATGGCGATCAATTTTCTGGACCTTGTCACAGTTCCTGACAGATCGGCGGATAAGGAGTGGCGAGTGCTTTGTTACGTTTGGCAGGTACGGGACGGAGCTTTTAATTGGATTTAGGCTGTGTCGGTTTGGGCAACAGGTTGAAGAATCTTACAAACTTGCTACAGGTGTATCATAATAGATAATAATAATAATCGTTGCGAGTGAAACGATATGATAGGTAAGTTGACGATGAGTTGAAGAAACGAGTATATGAACTGATAAATAATTTGATATATTTTCATATTTAATTATTAAAATTCTGCCCAGTATTCGTTATTACTATGAGCCTTTTTATATAAATCTTTTTATAAATTCTGCGTACAATCATCATTAAAGCGATCCATAGTTGGTTCACAATTTGTTAAAAACTATTGGCACCTTGAAATTCACGAATGTTTAATATACTCATTTTTATTTCCCTGAATTTTCGGAAAATCATTCGGTAGCTGTCGAAGTTGAGTGACACAATTTTGTATAATGCTTGCGCTGCTTGATTTGAATTTTTGAATGGACCGATCGATCTATTGGATACACCACGATTGTTCGAGTAATAGGTATTAAACGATTTACGGTGGCACTCGTCTGTACATGCTTCGGAGCGTTTCCTTTTTTTTCTTTTTGCTGCCACGACTGTACAGGTGGTCAGTTGTTCCGGCGTAGCCCGCATCGTGCAGGACAGGTGAGGGCCAACGAGATAAATTCGATCTGACCCTCATGACCGGAGGGTACGTTAAAAAGAGTAATTATGCAAATTCTGACGGTAAGAAGGACGCGCGTTATCGAAAATTGTCCCGTGGCACAGAACGAATCACTTTTGGGAAATCCCTGTTGATAAAAAATATCCGACTGCAGAGGTGTTGAAAGAAACGCGAGTAGGTACTATATTAATTTCGCAATAGAGAAATCTTATGACGCATTGCGATTTTCCAATAATTTCTTTCGAACACAGTATAATAACAACATAAGTACTGTACGTAAAATATAATATGATACATGGTAATAACAATATAATCATTAATGTTATTATACGTATATTAAATTTGGTTAAAGGTGTTAAATTTTCATTACACGTATAAAGCGATGTTTATTACCACAGTTATACATTACCACAGTTCACAGTAATACATTTTCGAAAAGTTTAGAGTCCAAGCTTTACGCTACTGAATTCATAAAACGTTCAGACACCCCTGAAGCGTGGATTAACCAGTCAATTTTCTACTCCATCGATGAAACTAAAAAGAACACAGCACATATACACCTGGAATCTGTGAATCTCCCTGGGAACTCTACCACTGATACACAAAACGATGGCCCTGACCGCTAATAAAACTAGCACCCATCCCTTATAACTGAAACATCTCACGTTCGTCCTGCATCCCTTTCGACGATCCAAAAGAATCCGAAAAGAATTACAACAATATCAATGCCTCGAAACCTAAACAACCAATTCTCCCGAGGCATAATCCCACTGGCTACCAAAACCAACCGGCCACCTTCGATTTATCCACGAAAAATGCAAAATCGAATCAACCCTTCCATCGAAATTATTTCCAACTTCCCGCCGAACCGCCGAACCTTTCGCAAACGAAATCGCCATGAAACGTCGCGCAATTATCAAGTGTCCTACCCCGTGGAAAGGACTCGCAAACTCGGTGCCGCGGAATCGCGAGTGAAAATCGACTGAGAGGCGATCTTGTCGAGAAAACGGGACAAAAGTGGTGGAGAGGGCGAGTTAAGACGTGCGGGGCGGGGGTCACAGCTAGAATAATACGCGCGTAAAGTTGTACACGGCGAAGATAAAGAGGACAAGAGGGACCAGTAGACGACCAGAGGCGTAGGCAGACGAAGAAAACGGTCGAAGGACAGAGAAAGAGACCGACCACGATCCTAATCTCCCCGGGCCAAGGCCTCGGTCGAAAATTCAATTAAACTTTTGATATACGGGCGGCCACGAGCGCGGCTGTGTAAACGAAAATTTCGCAAGGTTCACGTACTTTCCTTGGGCCACGTGCAACGGGCCAGCCACGCGTCCGTTTGCCGATCGTTTGGCCACGTTAAAACGATTAGGCTACCGCGGCACCGACGCGTTTAACGTTCATGCGAACCTTTCCGTCGTGTTCCTGTGAAGCTGTATTACCGCAGGTTCGGAATTGATGCCGAGAGACCGGCGAGACCGGCCGGGAAATCTGGACATTTATCTCCGGACGATTTGTCCGGACGCCTGGGGCGCCGACGATTTTAGCTGGCCGGATATCGATGCACCGCACAGGAATGATTTCTTCCTGTTCTTTGGGCGTGGATTTATCCTACTTGTGTCTTTTTCTTTTTCTTCTTTTTCTTTTAGAACGGCATTCGTAGGTAGCGTCTAGTGCGAGGACAATGACGAGCTCAAGGATGATTTACGCTGGCATATGGCAATGAAATTTAATTTGGCTTTTTTTTGGGGCGCTGAGTTTTTGGGGAGATTTCGAGTACAGGGAAGTCGAGGGCGAAGAAGTTTCGTGGTTCTGGTTGGAAGACTGCGAGTGGTTTCGCGTGTATTTGTCGATATGAGAAATTGTGAAATCGAAAGGGCACTTCAGCGTGGTTCGTTGAAAGTGCGTAGAAATTGTAATGAAAATTTGTATTGATAAAGGATGGTGATGGGTGTTATAGGATAGATTTAATTGATTTTATTAATGTTAAATAAATGCAATTAAATATACTGTTCTAAATTATTGCCTTAACACAGCTCTCAATTTGTACTGTCATATTGTTCGGACGCTTCAAATAATTATGCATTGTTATACAACAAATTAAATGTAGATATATTCGTATAATCGTACAAGCATGAATAATTAATAAAAATAGAAGCCACTGTTTTAAAACAGCTTCGATTTCGATGGCCGTGCAAATAAAAGGTATGCGACTCGTATAATATTCTTCGAGATTTATTGCTATCCAAAAATACATGTATCTTCGAAATCCACAACACTGGCTTTGCGCGTACAACGATTAAAACGTTGAACAGTGTTGTCTGTTTTTATTTAAAAGTGGTAACATTAATTTCCTACCTTTTTTACTCCTCCGCAGACCAGCAAACTGGACATTCTTGGATCCATTGCTGCTCGTTGTCAGCAACGCACACGCGTTCAGTTCAATAGTATATTAATTTCACAGCCACGCATACTTGTATAGATAAAATCGAGTATTGCGACTCGAGGTCCGACCTTTAAGGAGGCTCGCGAAACACTGACGAAATCTTGCCGTTATCATTGCCCCGGTTCGAAAGACTGCGGAAGAAATATAAATAAGGACACTCGAAGTTCAACGACATTCAATAGACTGATTCTCGATTGATTCTACAAAAATAGAATGGAAAGTTGAGTCTTATGGCTATGTATCCTACGTATGTCGGCGTGGATAAGCACCTGGTACTTCTATGGGTTTAACCCTTAACCCCGCGTATCGACACGCAACATCGAGAGAAACTCTGGAGTAAGATCTATCGAGAGTACGACTATTATGAAAATTATTTCCTTCGATATTTTTCTTGGACGTTTATATTATTAATTATGTTAGCAAACCAGAGTTAGGCGTGATCCTGAAGAGGTATCAATTTTGTTTAAGAATGTTTCATCGCAACAATTCGACGTCTGTTATTATGGAAATTGATACTTCTTAATTCTAAGTACAGCAAAATCTGTTCCAATAAATATTTGCAAAATTCTCGCTTTCTGCGATCCAAATACATAATATTGATTAATCACAGAACTATAGTTTTTCAAAGTGCCAGGTGAATCGTGCACAAATTACGAAAATTATGAAATCCATTGTGCGCACATTATACTTCTTCGTTAGTCTTACAATTGTGAGACATATACACTGTTCCATTTAATTATGCATTAAAAACTTAAAACACCATGAAGGGTTTAAGAAACCTAGAACAAAAAATCCCAGAACGAAACTCGTATACGAAAAAGGGAAACGTTGAAGACCAATAAACGAAAAAAATGTCTCCGTACGCTCTTCAAGTCTCTCGCAACATTCGTTACCCTCTCTCCCTTTAATTCCCCGCGTCACGACGGTACTTCCTCAGCCCCGCACGAACAAGTCAAAACAAATTCCTTCACATTTTCTTCTCAACCTAATCTCTCTTCAACCGGTAATAACTCATCCTGAAATAACGAAGACGCGAGCACGCCCAATCGTCATACGGGATTCCAGTTTCAAAGATAGAACTGTCCAGATGCTTGGCCACGTTTTGTCGCACGGATCAATCGGGGAACAACCTCGGGCAATACGCGACACGATTCATTTTTCGGAATTGTCCGCATTGGAGGGTGGATCGGTCGAGACCGTTTACTCTCCTCTAACCGATGCAACAGCAACAACAAAAAAGGAAAGAAAAGAAAAGAAGAGAAAATAGCGAGCTGGACAGAGCAACCCCGGAAAATTGGTCTCGTCGATTCTACATGGACGGCCATAATCATCCTGTTCCAGTATGGAATTGCCGAAATGTGGACCGTGTTCCGGCTCGCTTTTTCTCTGAATGAGAAACACGCTCGTCATCCTCGGAATCCGTTTGGCGTGTCGTGAAGTCTTTTCTACGATAAATCGTCCATCATAGGCAAATATGACAACCGGACAGCGCCCCCTACAATGGGGATCGGCACCGTGAAAAATCTGACAGAACTGACGTTGCAGATTCGGACCTCGCAATCGGGCCCCGCTGAGGTAACGCGAGCGAACACGGTTAGAAAGAGGAGGCGAATGTTGCTCAATGGACGGCGCTGGTTGTTGAGAATGATGGAAGTTACAGACGATGTCTATGGGAATCGGTGGAAGTTACGCTCGAATTCTGTGCAACAGAATTTCTCGCTCTTTCGACCGATTGACGATCGTTTCTGTTCGTGGCAAATTTTATTTTAGGGGGGAGGATATGTAGGTGGTAGACCGACCAGGTGTTTTGCGATCATCATAGGGTACGGTATTAAAGCGTGTATATTTTGGGGCAACGCAATCGTGGAATGTTTTTATTAATCCGTAGATATTTAATATTGGAAATGTTAAATCGTGTTTTAACTATTTAATAGTAATAGAAATTCGGATGATTATTATAATTTATTATTAATTATTTCATTATTTCTAAATTATTTCATTTCGTATTATGCGTACGATTTTCAGATATCTTTTATTATATCCTGTAATCTAAGTAAATTTCCCATCCTGTGCATCGTGTAACTAACATTCACCAACATAATATTGTTTTGACATCAAAAATTCTCGATACACTTCGAATTCCTAACAGAGACTAACATATAAACCCTCGATTAATTTCTCCCTCTATTTCCGTTTTAAAAAATGTACCGTCAACGAAACTTAAAGTCTACTGCAAATAAACGCTAAGAATTAAATACTTCGGCAATGCACCGCCGTTTTTCTCAATTCGCCGCACCCTCGAAAATTCTCCACGTGAAAATCCGGATCGCACGAATTGAAACGATCACCCAGCGTGGTCCACTCTCAGCCGCGTCTCGAATCCAAGTATTCAACGGGATTCACCGAGGAGGAAATTATTTTTTTCCATTTTGCAGGCTATTTTTGCGTCCAACTCTTGCGCCCAAGGAGTGACTGACCCCTGGCCAGTTCGCGTTGCCGCGGCGATCGCCTATTTTTAAGCCGTCGAAAAATGCATAGTCTCCCTTTCGAAAGAAGCGTGGCGAAGAAACGGAGCAACAACGGAGAGCGTCGAGGCGATGTATGGAGAAAGAGAGAGTGAAAGATAGGACAGCGCAGCGCGGTGCAAAAAAGAAAAGGAGAAGGAAGACCGTTCGCCGTCGTTGGCGATGCTCGAGGAAAAATTTATTTCGAAACGGCCACATGTCACGGTCAAGAAAAGCGCCGCCTTTTCCCGAATTCTTTTAAGAGTACCCAGAAATCGTTTATTTATTCTCTGGGCCGAAATACGTAGCCCGCTTTGGGGGGGCAACGACAAGACCGCTTCGAAGCCACGGGCAAGAATTTCACAGAGCAAGGAGTATATTTCCTGGCCGATTTATCGATGTTAACAAATAGCCGAGTCTCTGATTATCCTCACAAGGTGGCATCGGTCTATTTTCGGCTGCGTTCCTCGCCGTCTGCAGGACGTAGCGTATGGACATGCATTATACAATGTATATGCATACAGATGCGTTGGAATGAAAAGAAAGGAAAGGGGGTGGTAGTTGTAATGCAGGATCAATGATTTTGACGAAATAACAGTTTGTGATCGGGTGATGGGAAAAATAAACGATTACCAATTGGTGCTTCTAATGTAATAGAAATGTGGAGACTAGGAAAGGGAAAATGATCAAACAAAGTGCATAGTTTTATTTGAATATAAAAAACAATGTCATGCGTGTCGAAGTAATTAATCGTTGTTGAAGCCTATATGTTTCTGCTAGTAGTGACAATAATATTGTCACCGTTAGAAGAAAACGTCCCAGAAAAATTTCGTTGCTCTGTCAGGGATGATTCTTCCAGGAATCAAGAGTCAAAGTCGACGGAGTCGGTGACCGGCTTGTACGCCCGATTTCCGGAAGCTGTAGCCGAAACTGACCGACCTACCTGTTCGGATGCATCTAGGCGGCCCCGGTGGCTCGCCAATTTAAAAGTAATTTTCTCGTATACCTAGAAAAGAAGGCGGCCCTTCCCACGGCTGGTCAGCTGGCCTGCGTCCAGGAGCGCCCTGTGTTTTTTTACGAATTTCGATTCTTCTACCTGAAATCTATTCCACGGGTCATCGGAGAACCGGGCTGCCACTTATGGGTCCTTTACAGTTACGTAAAGAGATTCGTCGGGGCAGATAAAGCGAGAAGAAGTTTTATTATTCCTTCCGCGGCCCACGGAAATGTTCGTCCTGGAGTCCAAGTGAATTTCGTTGGGCAAGTCTGCAGATTGTTGGAAAAATAACATATCTTCTTCACTTTTCACTTTGCCCTCCCTTTTATTTTTATAAAATGAAAAAGTCCGAATTTATTTCAGTTTCGGAATACGTACGGACATAGTTCTGTTTTAATTTTTCTGAGAGAATAAAATGATTTTGTGTTAAAATTGAGACAACAATTTAGTAAAATGTTAATGCTATGGCGATTTAAAATATACCAGTTATATTTTTAGAAGGTCCAGCTCGATATTAAATTTTGGTATCTTTTAAAGAGTCCAGCTCGATTGATATACCGAACACGAGCTTCGGCTACGAAATGAATAATGTAGAAAATAATTCTTTTTAAAAATCTGGTATCATTGTTGTTACTATTATTATTATTGTCATCATCAAGATCGATTGCACTTCGCAGCATATATGCTTGCAAAAGTAATAAGGGAATTTTCGTGCAAATATTTATCCTATCCGATCTCATGAAACGTGCACATACTGCGAAACGCTTACCATAATGTGCCGTGGCTAGTTTATATTCATCAGACCCCACAATTTGAGCGTAGTAGCTTTCGATAAACACTCTATCGACACACCTCCTTGCAAGTTAAATTCAATTAGCTCTTATGCCACCGGGTCGAAGTATCTTTATGCAACAGGAAATAAAATGCTAATAATAATAATTGAGTGACGAGCTGAACGTTCCTCGGCAATTAAAACGAGTATCCTTCCGAAATGCAATGCTCCAGCCGCTGTTGAAAAATTTATAGCGAAGAAGCGAAGGGTCGGTCAAGCAATTAGGGCGTCGTTTTCACGCCGTCTGCGGCGCCAGGGAAAACGATTTCTCGAGTTGCGTTCTTATCGTGCCAGCTACGTACATTGACGTACAACCCTCCCGGTCGAGATCTCGCGAAATTCCACGGGAACACGCGCAGAGAATTTTCAGCTCGACTTGGCACCAACACGATCTTTATCCATCCAAGTCTTCAACTCTTTAATTATATACCAATTCTGTAACCAAAGACAGAGGTAGCGACAGAAAAATGTGACTTCGTAATTGGCCCTCAGAATCTTTGCTGACTATAAAAAAGAAGCATGATACTATTTATACGATTTGGTTATTCATTTGTTGTTTGCTAAGCTATCCGAGAAACGAACAAGACGAAAGAGAATTAGTTCGATCATTATCACATTTATCTGGAAAATGAAATACAGCCCTGCGAAAAAATAATAAAAATTCGTATTGAAAGCGAAAACACGCCACAGCTGAACGGAGTCAATTTCCCGACGATCGAGGCCCGTCGTCACACGAGACTGTAGATCACGATCTCGCCGCCGACATCGTGCTTCCTCTCTTACACGCCGCAGCGTAAGAGAATCAAACAGAATAGGGCCGATCGTAAAATCGATCGAACGGTATGAATGGCCGAAATTCGATCAAAGGGCGAATCTGTTCGGTTCAAGTCGAGGAGCTGCGTTTCTCTCACGAGAAATTTTCAAGAACACACGTGGTCCGTCGCCCCCGGCTGTCCCCCTGTCTCTTTTTTTTCTCTCCAAATCGCTTTTTATAAACCTACCCTCTCCTTCCCTCCATCTCCTTCTCTCTCTCATCGCTGGTTTTTTTTTCCACGGGGCCCTAGGATTTTTTTCTTACCCCTTGGCCGGCCATCTGCCGCTACGGAAGGGGCGGCCAAGATGCAGGATCCGCAAAAGAGGGGTTTAGAGGGGAGAGGGAGGAAGGATGCGCAACGTTCGGACGGCCAGGAGAAAGGAGCGACGCAGACGGAAGCATGACAGAAAGGAGGAGATGAGTCCGAGAACAGCCTGGGGTAACGGATTAAGTCCCAGTTTCGGGGCACAGAGAACGGATTTCAGCGGTATCCAGCGGATTCGAGAGAAGAATTGCATCGCAGGACGTTGATAGAAAGTCACGTAATATGGAACGGCTCTATAACTGCGACACGCTGACAATAAGGGTGGATCTTTGGAAAGATTTATGTACTTCCGCGTACAGAAAGGTTTGTCGGGGTAGAGATTTGGTTATGCGTGCACGGGCTAATGTTTTAATAACGTCCGCAGTTTAATGAAATATAATGTAAGGCTTTATTTAATGAGTTCGTGTACAATTCGTGTAAAGAATAGATGGGTAACGAGAAGGTTTGCGGTACTATATTGCAACAGGGATAACATAATATATGCCAATCAGAATTAGTATATATTTAAAAAAGTGCTCTTCGCGAATGAAATAAAGTTTCTCTCTTTGCACTGTGAAATATAGTATTAATTATCTAATAAAATGTAACAAAATCAAGGATACTATAATATTAAGTTGTAATTAATAATTTAGTTTATATTATGATATGTTTGATATAGTTTGATATTGCTAGAATTAAGAGTATACACATATGTACATTAAATGTATCAAATTCTTTTTTTCAGCATCGCGCATTTATGTATCATATTCATAGTTTTACATAGATCAAGAATTAATTCACGTTATTTGTTATAACTTATAACTATTTAGAATCAATCGTCATGAACGATCGCCTTCACCCCGATTATGTAATGACAATTACCTACTATACTTCAGATCACACGAAGATACAAAATAAAAAGCCATTCCAATCTGTCACGACAATTCAATGGAGCTAAATACATTCTCTGATAAAGAAAGAAGTGCAGGTATAGATTTACATATTTACATAAACCTTCCCCCTATTCAGCCTTGGATATTAACAACCACCCTACCGCCCCGTGTTCATCAAACACTATCGGATCCGTTTTTGCATTGACCGTAACACCCTTATATTCCCAAAAGGTGCGCGTTTTTTAAAACGAACGGTACGTTTCCATCGTTCTCACGGCGGTCGCGAGCGAAATTTTCCCAAAAAGCTGAGGGAAAACACCTCATCCGGCCTCGCTTGTTCGCCAGGGCCCGCTCCAGTATTTTAATTTTTTTTCAACCATCCCTCCTCCAGCCCCGTACAGTTTTTTCCTTCATTTCTTTTTACCTTTCTTCCCTCTCGTATGTTCCGTTGTCGAGGAATCTGTGCCACTCAGGGTACCGTAAACCCCTCCTCTCTCTCTCTTCCGCTCTCTCTCACCCTTGAAACATGTCCCCACTCCCTCCGTCCCAGCACCGTGTACGCTTTTTTACCTCGCACAAGGTGTTTCCGTCCACGGGTGGAAGTTCCGTCACCCTCCCTCCCTCCAGCCCCTCTGTCTTCCCCAGCCCGACGAATCATGCAAGAAAAAAACAGACAAGGGGGCCCCCCATCACGGAAGTCGCACGTTCCTGCGTACTTTCCGCATGCCGATCGAAGGAATCCACCTAGCGAATCGATGCTACCCCCAGGAGCCACGAAATACATTTTTTACCCCTGCTGCTCACCCTCTCACGCTGTACCGATCCTCTACGGGGCTTCGACTGGTGTGAACCTGGCAGGGTGAGAATTTTTTTATGCAAAACTGGACATGGGAAAGAATGCCAGACTCTGTAGAAGCGAGATTGGCTCTCTTCTCGCGATACTCTTACTAATCTGTTGAACGTATCGATAGGTATCGAAATACGAATGTTGATTTTGCCGAATGTTTCGGACGATCGGGAGAATTTAATGGCAGAATGTTTGAAATTCTATGCGGTCGGAATTTGTTGTATCATATTTCACAATTAAGTCCGATAACGCAAAGACAATCTTGCGTCGCATAAGAATGTTATATGCGAGTTGCACTTTGTTTTCTGTTTGACAATGGAACGCCTCTATGTATTTTCGTGCAAGCTTCTATAATTAAATAGGCAGTTAATAGGATCAAATATAATTCCGGACAATGCTCAACATTGAACTCCGATCGGGTCGAGAATTTTCAAATAAGAAACAAGAGAATGGCGCCGAGAAATATGAATTCTCGGGGAATGCGAAAAGGAGCCCGCGTCTCCGTTCCTCGATCTAGTGATTTAGGGAATCGATGAATCACCGATAGAGCGTGGCCGCAGCCGGTAATTCGCGAAACGAAGAAGCCCGGAAGCCGGCGACGTTAATCATTCAGGCAAACGGAGAATTTATAGGGACTTGGAGTCGACTTCAAAATTTTTCGCCAGCACCAGTGCCAAGGAAAACACGGAAACCGGCCTTCCTCCTTTTTCTATTCCCGGTCAGATGGAAATTGTGTCCGTTCGAACACGACATCTCCTCTGGTTACTTTAGTTCAACGACCTTGTCGAAAAGCACGGCCAGGACGTTTCCGTTGCGACTAGGATAGAACAGCTGCAATTTTCCGCTGTAAATTAATGATCTGCCCTGCTGCAAATTTGAAGGAAGCCATCCTTTAAATAGCCGGTTAGGAAAATCATGACGAAAATATCTTGGAACACAACGACGAGGGGAGACGATCGGTCGGCTTTCAGCCACGCCATGATTTTTCCTTTCCCCCGAACGAGTCGAAACCGATTTTCTTCTCGTGAAGAGAGTGCAGCTTCCCCGGACGCAGGACCAGGTCTAACCCTTGCGAGGAGGATGGTCTAAACACCCTTGGCAAGGGGTCTGTCTCTCTGGTTATATTTGGTGTCTGACTGTGCTACTCTTGGGCACACATGCCGCATTGGCGTAGCCAAAAGTCGAACGCAACGGTCAACGAGCCCTCCGGTATACATTTCTTTTCAATTCAATTTCATATTGCGTTGATTTCTGTATACCTTTGATTATGGGAGAAAAGTGGCATTTAGAATAACTTTGTTCCAGTCTCATTTGTACAAAATGTTTATGGTCACTATTGTTTGTCAATCGTAGATTGAAATAATTGGTGAAATTAATTCAAAGATTTATTCCTTGAAGCTGTAATTCTCTTTGCATAAGTATTTTTTCGCAGCCACGAAAATCGAATGTCTGATTATTTCAGCAATTCTAATCCCGCGTACATCGATCGACATTCTCTTAACAATCTTCGATAACGCTACCTCGCTCGTTAGAGTACAAATCTCTATCACTAACCAACAGGCACATCTACCTACACAAATCCCGTCGTATCAAGAAACTCTTATCAGAAACAGACCTCCAGCCTACAATAAGACGCGATCGCAAAGCTTTGTCGTCAAAGGGTGCACCCATTTGGGTCCAAAAGCGAACCCCTTCGCACCTGCGACAGATTACTCGGTCCAAGTCGTTCTTCAACGATCTTCTGGTCCTGCGTTGGTCGTTGATATCCGAGGTGTACACATAAAGCAGAGATGCTGGTTTCGGACGACCTCTTGACCATCTCTGGTCACCGATATACCAACGCGACGCGCAGCCGCTTTGGAGACGCGTTTGCTTTTATCTTCAGCTTCCCCCCGTTCCTCTTTACCCTCCGTTTTACGGCGGACGCCGGAGGACGAATGTGACAGGGGAAAGAGGGGCAGAGCATAGAGGGAGCGATAAACTCCCACGAAGAGCTGGACGCTGGCAAACGAAAAGCGCACCGAAACCATTCGTCCTCCGCGTCGTCGTCTTGGTCGTCGTCGGTACGAGGCACATGTGCACGCCGCCGAGTCGCCAGACAGATCTTTTTTGTCCCGAAGTAAAAATAATCTTTAAAACCCCGAACAGGATGCGTTGTTAGGCCCGGGGGAAGGGCAGAGCGAGATAGAGAGCGTGGCTGTACGGGCATCGTCACCAAGATGGTCCACGCGGCGTTTTTTCACCCTTTGGACGTTCGTCTCCCTGTAACGGGTGTCCGAAATTAACGAAGACCAGAGGACCCTCCGGGTTACGTTCCGTCTTTCCGGAGGAGACGTTCGGCCCGCATCTGTCGGAAGTGACGATTTCGACGGTTGCGTGATGTTTTGGACGTTTCGAAGGTTCGGCGGGACTCGTAGGTGAAAAATGAGAGTAGTTAAACGTGTATAGGTTTAATAGTTGGCCGTAGGCGCATATGGTGTTCTTGAAAAGTTTTGGATTTTACGGCTGTGTTAACGTTTTTTTGACGCGGGCGTTTGTTTATTAATTGTGGACGATATTTTACTAAGAAACGGAGAGACGGAGAGACTTAATTGAACGCTTCATAGGGAGATCGTATGTAATAGTTTTCTGTTTAATTTTAATATGCAGGATATATAAACAGTCCCGCAGCAACAATAGTGTTTAACAACACCGTGAACAAATATACCATTCATACCTCGTTGTACATACATATGTGACAATGTCTCGTCACAATGAGTCATTGAAAAAAATGAGATTGCATGCTAAGAAGTCATATTTTATTCCATTAAAACTCCTAAAATCTTAACACAGAATAATTCTTTGCGTACAAAAAATACAGGCTCTTACAAAACAAATTAATATATAATTCGTATAAAGAATGAAGTAGACTTTTGAAAAATGCTTTCTGCGAATAAAATAAAGCTCCCCTTCTATAGATTTTAAATAACAGAATTAATACCTGCGATAATAATAACCAATCGAACTTTGATTTTACTGAAAGTTTCTTGCATCCTTTGAGCACTACCGTTCGTGTAGAAGAAAGTTTAAGAGGATCGCAAGTACGTTACGGTACTTTTGTAAATTGTACTACGATCATGAGACACGTTCTTGATTCTACGTTATCGCGGCCTGCTGTTTGACATAACTAGGCGGTCGTTCAGCTAAATGGCACACGTGTCCACACATGGCACAAGCGACAGAGCACCCGAGCTCGTAGCGCACGAAATAAAGAAATCGAGAGGATACGTTCTTACACGACTGACACGAATTTTGTGCATTGTTCAGATCGTTCTGGAGGGTAATTAAACGGAGACAACTTCAACAGGCTGTGAACAGAAAATGTTCTGGCTGAGCGTTTCCTGTTTTGCGGCGAAATGTCAATTGTTATTAACACGTCCGCGGACAGTAAGAATTTTAATGAGATACAAAAGTAGATATATGATTTATTATTAATTTAATATATTTTACCTTTTAATTCCAAAAAATTTACGCTATATAGAATAGAATGCATGACAATGTGGTTTATTTTGAATTTTATAGCATTCATGGCCATTTGAATCACAATTACAATGAATACTATAGCATTCGTGTCCACGAACGTGCTAATATTAATATATTAGTAATATTTTCTGAATAATACAATTCTGTAGTACAGACCAGATGTCTCTTGGAATAAATTCAAGCAAGAAAACGTTTTTCATCGGAACTATTTTCAAATTAACACCAGTCGTCCGATACGATTACGATACAATGCGTGTAATAGGGTACAAACAATTTGTTTCAAACAACACCGTTCTTCGATAATAAAAAAACAGAAAAGGCATTCTAATTTTAATTTCCAAGGCACTTGTCCGTCGGTAACCAAGATACTCTCTTCTTCTTCTTGCCACTCTTTCCACGGGTCAAAGACCGCGTAATTTCTCGGTTTCCCTTACCTTTAATTACCGCGTGCATCCATTTCTTGTCTCTCTTGAATACCTGTACCCGCACACCTCGCGCTAACATAAATCGAAGATCGTTTCGAATCCCAGCCGTCTTACCGTTATCGACTAAAAAGGGCAAGGGAAAAAAGAAGCAAAACAAGAAGGATATTCACGGTTCCCTGTTTAGTATCCAGGTTGAACCATCCGTGAACAATATGTAACGATGCCTGAAACAATTCCAGGGGCATGGAAATGGCGGCGGTAGGAGTGACCGTGCAAAGACCTCTTCCTGTGTCGGGGAATCGTAGAAACCCACGGGTTAAGACGCGGCGGAAAAATCGTCTGAACTTGCGGACGTTTGAAACACTGTGCCCCCGCGGTAATGAATGTGGGAGTTTCACACGGGTCAACGGATCGCTGCGTTTTCTAGGTATAACACACACGCGAGGTGATGCACTTGGAATTTCTCTTGGCGCAAACCATGGGCCCCGCGTTATATAGCGTGCACGTCCGTAATAAACAGGCTTGATAACTTATGCATTCCGAATAGACGATACGATCTATGTGGCACTGGCAATAAATACGAAGCGAGCCGGATAGCCTGAGCTTGTAAATTCGCCGACATTTTAACGCCAGGTAACGAGACGAGGCCCAAATAACCGTGAACTCGCGGATTCTACGAAGGACTGGGCCGCGACTACGCGGCCACGCGTCTGAATGAACGACGAGGAGAATATTCCGGGGCGTCAGGTGTCGATTGGTTCGTTTTCTCTTGCGAAAGCTGTCGTATCTCGAATTTAGTATAGGCGATTCGAACGGGAGACGTAGGAGGGCCACTTTCGGGATTTTGCCGTGGGAGAATGTGCCGCTTGGGAGTCAGGAAGTGGCTCAATATGGTACGGTGTTATGTGGTTGTATTTCATTCTGGTAGGTTTCCTGTGCTTTCAGTTTGAATGATTGGAGACAGGTTGGTAAGTGTGACTGGTGTGTATTAATTGGTAAGAGAAGAACTGTCGAATGGGAGCTGTTTTGCGAAAGACTGGGAGGGTAATTTTGGGAAGATGAATGTTATTAGTATTGGCATTGTTATTGACACACGATATAAATAGTATATAATGCAGGAGAGGAAATAATGTAAATTGATTATTTAATTTCTTCTTTTTTTACAATTTCTTTCCTAATTCAGTAAAAAAATTGCAATCAAATATTTCTTTGTACAAAATTTTTAACACGTTTCCATTCCTTAAATCTTCCGCAATATTGAACACTTCCAATTATTGTACGTAACCAATCCATAAAAAAGGAACGTCATGTATTTTAACATTCTTTTAACGATATCACCACAAAGTCTTTTAATATTTCGAGTATCCCAATTGAAGGGGGCAATTGAGCAATTAATGAACAAAAATAGTAAAATAAGAAAAGCTTTCGAGTAAAGATCGTGGAGTCTCATTGACACAATCTTTCAGGAAGTTCTTAGGGAGCACAGTTCACTGTGCATACAGTACACCCAAATACAGATTGTACAAGATATCTAGCACAGGTCCGTGCCTCGGGACACTGTCCAGGACCCTGGCAGCCTGTGTCACAGGAGCCGCAACAGATAATTTCTCGGGTTAGTTAAAAGTCACTTCAGAACCATCGGCGGCCAGCGCAGCCCCTAGAACAGGCCTGGGAAATATTTTCGACGCTAGTTTCCCTCCCCCTTGCACGTTTCTCGATTGGAGAAAAACAGAAAAAGCGGCCGCTGCAAGCGACTAAATTAAAGGGCGCCATCATCTGTCCAGAATACGAATAGGTATTATTTACTGAAACATATTGCAATTTTCCTCGGCTGGATAAGAATATTTCTAATCAATCTAAATAAGCACGTGGGCCATGAACAGAATTTGCAATTATTTCAATTTCTATCGCTATTAAGCTGTTTGCCAATTTGCTTTAAGAAAAAGAAGTGAACAAATTCTTGAAAGAAACGACTATACCATGTGTCTTATTAAATCAGTGAAATAATTTTCTCCCTGTCTTCTTAATTATATGGAAAAGTTTTCGGCAATCTCCCAAACACTACATATGTATGTACATCGTTCATTCTCTCATGCATTCTTACATATCCATACACCTATTTTTATTCTGTTTTATACACCTGTATGACTGCTTCATTCTGTTCTTTCGCAAGCCCGCAACAAATTCCAATTTAGCGGAGTACCTTACAAAATACTTTATCCATCATCGAATGAAAATTCAGATACAATATACAAATTTCACTTTGTCCATCGTCCCATCCTTCTCGCGTATCAGTTTTACCCCATTTGCCTGTCCCTCTCCGGTGTGCCACCCGTCTTTCCGTTTCAGGATCTCGATCCACGAACGAATAATCCCGTGGAAAGATCCGCGACGCGGGTATCGATCTCACCGCGGATGAAGGGTTTAGTCACGGAATAATTAATGTGAGAGAGCAGGTACCTCCTTGCGTACACTCGACTACTCCACTTTCTCTGCGATTCGACGCCGCGTGTATGTATATGTACGTGTTTACGGGAAGTTCGAAGGGGACCATCGTGCATCGGTAATCGCGACGCGGATCCATAAGGTTCGCGGTCGACTGACGGATACGACCGAATCATTGTCCCCAGGACCGTGTTCAGGAACTGTTCTTCGAACGCCATCGATCGTTGAATTCAGGCGGATTCGTTTTACAAGTCGAATGAGAATTGGGATTTTCGATGTTTTCGCGGTTGGGAGGATTGTTTTCGAACGTCTGGCTGCTCGGATACCGACAGCTTCTTCTCTTTCCTTTTTGTGGACCGCTGTGAAAGGTGTATTTCAGGTAATAAATAAAATCGTGTTTATTAAATGAACAGTTCGTTTGTCGCTTCCATGAATGAAAAAGTAGAAAAAGTGGGCAAAATATACACATTGTACGTTGTTTTCCTTAAATGACTTATGAAATATATATTTAAACGTACGTTGCAGAATGTATTATTAGAAATATGGCTTTTATGTTAAGACTACAATTTTTTAATTTAATTTAGTGTGTGGAATTGATCATATTGATCATGTTAGTGCTGTTGAAAATAATTATGCAGACAATTTTTGGTACCAATCAAATAATTTGGCAGGATGATATTTTAAAAAATTCAATAAGAGAAACGGATGAAACTCAAATGAAATTCTGATTTTTTTCTTCGATATCAATTTATTTGATATCTCGCGCAACGAACTTCGCATGCAGTAATATGTAATTCGATTTATATGGAAGAAGTTGCTCGCGATACAGAAATCTGTATCTACAAAAGACTTAATATTAATAAGAAAATTGTTATTTCTGTTTGTATTTCAAACGTTGCCCGGAACGCATCCTTCTTCGCCAGCGCAGCAGCTTGAATAATTAATTTACAATGATTTTGATTAATGGAAAGACGATTAATGTCTAACCGAGACATTTATTTTGTGCATTCCCGTATAACGAATAAACGCAAATAGTAGACGCAAGGTATCTGTCTTACTAAATAGTACAAGGAGTAATGAAATTTCAAGTAGCATTAAATTCTGATACGACGAAACGAATTTAGTATCGGTTTTATTACGAAAGATCAGGGCCACAAAGTAGCATTAATATTCAGCACGAAGTTATAATCAAAACAACCCTCCGTTCTCTTCGCGTGGAAACTTTTATTTTCCGCTCTATAATGCATCGGCGTAAATCAGTTCGCCACACTGCAACAAACACAAAACCGCCTCTGCTGTTACACAAAGGTAACGAAAGCCAACGCGAATCATCCGCTATCTGTGAAATGACATAAAATAAGAACGAAGGGCAAGAGGAAGGAGCAAACAAAGAACGCGGCGTAATGATCGTGCCGTCAGAAGGGATACTCCAAAATGTGGCGAGAAAATTGAACACGAGCCACGGGTAACGCGAGTATAACAAATGTGACACCGATCGTCAACAAAAGCCTGGCGCCGTTCCAAGCCGGCATTAACACGCGTAGAAATTACCCTGGTAATTTAAACGCCTGGCCAGCGTTAATCGCATCGTCACCCCGTCGTGTAACGGCCAGCCAAGACATTTCCAAAACTCTCCTCACGGATTCTCTTCAATTTACCCGCATCAATCAGCAGGAAACCGTTGCCCAATGTTTGGAAAGCAACAATGCCATACCTTAGTATACGTATATAGCTTCGGATGCTCGTATACAGAAATATTCGAAATGCTTGTTACGTCCAACGTGAACTTGTTCAACTTGTTTAAACACTGTGCTTTCCAAATGTTGAATAAAATTGGGGATTCTTAGAGAAAAGTTGTTGATAAAGAATGGAGTGAGTAACAATTAGCGCGGTGAATAAATTCTGTGAACGGGGGTAATCGTGTTATTATTATTGTTATTGGTATTGTGGAATGTATGGATTTTCTCGTACAGAGGATTTCGCTTTGATTTGAACTGGTATGAACGGGCAATTCCAAGTATATTAGTATATTAATGTGATTGCAGTAGAAACTTTCTTACATATCTACAATCCTTGTAGTGGTAAGGGTAACTGCTCTATGTATGTGCAGATCTTGTATATCTAAGTGGATGTACGTTGATAATTATAATAGTTTTTGTATAATACTTTGTAGTGCGATGTCTTATGACTGATATAATAATCGAGATTGTTATTATTTTGTATTGTTTCCATATTCTTTTTAAAAACATTACAATATTTTGGTCGATCGGTAGGTAAGAGAAATTCAAATAAAACATAAATCAAAGTGCAAACGTATCGTTGCCTACAATGCCCACAACAGTTGACAAATAAATACCGTTGAATTCCAATTTGGCGAGAGGAATAATCTCCATCGATAACCACCACGTTTCGAAACCGTACATATATATACATATACACAAGCCCTTGTATCATTAACCTTTAAAATCGTTCACCTCGTACACAGATACAAATATTGTATATGCGAAACGAAATGGCTATCCAAATATCGAGGAACTCAAAATTCCTACACTAATGCCCGAATTCGTTCATACATCAAGCAGAGTGCATACTTCGAAGCCCAGTTACCCCCAGAAAAAAATAACAGCCCACAACAGAGCCCCCCTCCTAAAAAAAAGAACCCACAACCACCCTTCCCAAACCAGCGGTACCCGCGCGAGTATTACCCGCGTATACGTATCGTCACCGTCGCGAAACTGTCGGTCTGCTCGGCCAACCTTCTCTTTCTCTCTCTCTCTCGATATCCCATCCGAAACAGAGACGAACGATTCTAGGCGGACACGAAGAACGGCAGCGCGAGAAGGAACGGCGCGACGGGACAGAGAGGCTACGTACGCGCACGAGTGTACACACAGTGTAGGCAGCGCGCGTGTAACTGCACGCCAAGAGAAGGGAGACCAAGAGAGGCCGGGAACAGATGCCGATTAGTCGAACGAGGACAGAAACAGAGACGTCGCGGGAGCGAGTGACTCGTGTACGCCAGCACGGGAGCAACGGAGAGGGACAGACCGTTACCCCCACCACGGGGGTGAAAACTACCCCGAGAGCGCGTGGGGTGTCCGGCCTCGGCGCCGAGGCGAACCGAGCGCGTCCGAAGTGAGCGCAGTGCCCGACACACCAGGTCCCGCACGGCACGACTAGGCGCACCGTCCGGCACAGTCCACTCAGAGATACGACCCATGCTGGACCATCGTCGCTCTGGTCCACGCCGGCATCAGGCATCCAGCATCCGTGCGTCAGGCCGCACGCTGAGACAACGAAGGCAGCTCGTCGCGAACGTTGGCCAGGACACGCGTCGACGTCGTTCAAGGGAGAGCACGTTGTCGTTCGTCGTGCACGTTTACAAGGGCGAAAGGACGCGGGACCAAGGATCGTCGTACGGACGATCGGTACACGGGATAGACACAAGTGAACAGGCCGCGTGACGGACAAGGATACCGTGGCGCGCATCTGATCTCGTTTCTGCCACAGGGAGGAAAATTGTATTATATTGTGCCGTGTTAATCGGGAAACTCGTCGGGACGGTCGATTCGAAGAGCGGGACAGTTGCCGCGTAAACGCTGAGGCGCACGCGAAGTTTATTTGTTGTCATTTTTTTTTTTTCATCGCTCTCTTCTCGCTGCTCATTTCTCTCGCGTGGACACTTCGTTGATCGAAGCCGCGCAAGGTGAAAACAGTTGGTGAGCAACGGCGGGAACGAAGGACCACGAATGATCGCGAGTTTCTTGTGACACCGTGCGACTGTCGGACAACGCGCGACGGGCACAGCTGACCGCGACACCCTCGTGACCCTGTCGCCGTTGATATATTTCCGCGAGGTGAAACTGTTACGGTGTGATCTGGTTATTGGGTGAACAGAAAAGTAAAGGAAACAGTCGGCCGACTGGAATCGTGGTGAATCGCGACCAACGACGATCGTGCTCTACATCGCACCTGTGCACGCGGACCGTTCTCCGCGTCGTCGATCTATCGTCGATCTATCGCCGATACACCCCGTCGATTTGCCAGCCAAAGTTCGTTGTTTGTGTATATGTGCGCGGCGACGTGTGTCGTTTGGCCTGGCTCTCGTGATCACGCCGGCCAAGGAACACGATGAGGACGAACATTAGTTGACGAACAAGTGCGTCCCGGCCGACTGTCAGTTCCGTCGTCGTCGCGGCCAGGTGTAACCAGACGATCGGACGGGCGAACGAACGAGAGAAGAATAATAGAAACTAAATTAAGTGTTCCGTTGGGGGGGTCGATCGTCGAAGTTCAAGGAACACGAGGAACAGAAGGGTGTGAAGTTTTTCAAGGTGGAAACAGGTGAAACGACGGATGGACTCGTTTAAGAGGAGCAACACTGTGGGGAGGAGGTGAGGGGGAGGAGGACAAAAGCGTCGACGATCGTCCAATTTGCTTCGCGGTGCTCGAAGGACCTAACTTCCTTCCAGCGTGGTCCTCGCCTCCCCCTTTTCATCCCTCCAAAACCCTCTCTAAAAATCGCGAACGAAGTTCGAGGGGTATACGGAGCACTCGTCGCGACGAAGATTCGATCGCGGAAACATCTTCCGTCCTGGACGTGCGAAGGAAACGCGTGGAACGGGGACAGAAATCGTGCGACGTGCCACGAAGATCGACGAACGTCACCATGAGGATCAAAATGCCCGCGGTCAGGATCGCGCAAGGTGAGTGAATTCTCGATAAAAGGTGAAACGGCTAATCTGTAAGACCTCCGTAAAGTTTGCTGCACTTGCTTACCGTCGCTTCGTTGTTCCCGGCACGGCGCCGGCATTATTTTTGGAACTCGCGCCGTGTTCGCGCCGCGACGTCCACAATGCGCTCGAATTTCATAGAGCGGAGTGGATCGTCCCTCCTCGTGCACGATTTTGAAGCGTTTTCCTTTGCGCTCGGTGTCTCCTCGATCGATCGCGAGGTTCGAACACGAATTCGCCGCGTCGCGTGTCGAGGTAAACGCCGGAACATTTCTACCGTTACAGAATTCGGGGAAGTTTTCTCGGTTTTTCGTCGAAGTGCGCGCGTCGAGTTTTCCTGGTAGCCCGTTGAAAACGTGCCGGGGGAAAATGAATTGATTGTTGCAGCAAAAGTGGAGTAAAGTTTTTCCTACGTTTTCCTTTGTCGACGAGAAAGTTGCGGCCCGGTGTACGAAACTTCGCCTGCCTCTTACCACCTCGCGGCGTTCTCGCGCAGTTGTTTAACCCTTTAAATGTCATATAATTTAGAATGATCCAACCACGTTTGAGTTTCCACCTGCTGCTTCTGTGCACCGCCCCCCTGCCCCCACCGGCTCGCGGAAATTGCACTTCACGCTTCCTTCGGGAAAAGTTGGCCGAAGAGTTTGCTTAAACTCAGTCAGTTAACGGCGAAACTTATGAAACCCCGGATAGAATAGATCGACGGGTCTGTATCAAGTGAAAGGGAACGTAAAAACGAGTGCTCGTCTCTGTAAACGTCTATCGACAAATGTGCTCAATTTGTATCGCTCTGGCTAACAGAACGACCTCGAAATCCTCGTGGATCGAGCAACCATAAATCCTCGAGGATCGGCACGCGCGAGTCAGGCGCCGCAATATTATCATCCCGCTGCCCTTAACCCAGTCAAGAGCATCGATCAATTCGTAATCGACCGGGCGAAAGTGTCCTAAAATCGTTCGCGACCCCCCGTCTGATTCGCTCAATTTCATTATCCTTGCCGGTGCTTTTTAAATCCGTCCTCTGAAAGTACAAGGGCAAGCTACAAGCGACCCGGGGGCAAAGAGGAGGAGGAGGAAGAAGAAGAGAGAAAAAATGAAAGAAACGAGAAAAAAAGCTAGCAAGAGTCGGTGACGGTCGCGTGGCTGCGGCTAAGAAAAATAAAAGACGCGCGGTGTGCACGTCTGTAGAGAAAGAGAGAGAGTGAGGGAGAGAGAGGATGAGTGAAGAGAGTGAAAGAAGGGGTCGAAAGAAAGAGAAAGGAAAGGGAAGGAATGAATGAACTGGGTAAGCGGGGGTTGTGGCGGGAAAAACGGTGTAGCAGGCCAACGTCTTCGGAGAACTCGTCGCCGGTTGAATTTTTAATTAGTCCCCGACACCCCCACCTGACTGCTTCCAGGCGGTCGAGGGATGGAAAAAATAAAGGAACGACGCGCAGAGCACGGGAGGAACGAGGAAGGAAAGTGGGTAGCCAAGGTGGAGAAAGAACAGACGTAGGGGGTGGGGTGGACGAGGAAGGGGCGGCATTGTCATGCGCGCGTTTTTCAGAGACTTTTCCACCCCCGTCTGCCGACACCCCCGTTTTCGTACACACCCTGCCCCGCGACGCCTTCAACCAGCTGCACCCCCTCGCCCCCACGGAGAGAGCAGCGGCGACGGTGGCGGCGGCGGCTCCGTTTTCTTAATTACAACTGCGATATTCTTTAGTTCGCGCGATGACGCCGCCGCGAAAAGATACCGGAATATTTCTCCACCGATTAACCCCGCGGTACAATCTTGTGAACCCATTGTTCGTCTGTCTTCAAAGGCGTATCGATCGATCGAATATCGCGATTCGATCGGTCAGCGGCGAACGCGATGGACAGAGAAGACGTGGAAGATTCGATGCCCCTTGTCATTGGTATCGTTCAGTCGTTCTGAATGTCGGCGAGACGGTGAAAAATGTCGCGACTTTCGACCCGCGGTTTCGCAGACGACCCAGAACTCGGACAGTGTCGAAAAGTGTGGACCCTGGTATAGGAGTATGTAAAGAGGAAAGATGAGGACGATGTTCGGGAGCTACGTACGCATGTCTGGTGGCGAGATCGGAATTGTGAGAAATGGAAACGGGTGAACGATGATACGCTTTTGACCGATTGCTCGAACGTGTATGAACGATCGACGGGCACAAGGTGTTCGTAATCGAAGGTGGCGATAACGGTTGGCCGATGCGAACACGCACGCGTGCCGCGTGACTACAATTTTGGAAGGAAGTCGAGAATTCGGTGACGCGATTGCGGTTACTGCTTGCGATCTAAGGTGAGTCGACAGGTAGAGCGAGCAAACGATTAGGAAATTATTGACAGGCTACGTTTTAAAGAACGACGTCAAACTCCGGATGACATTTTTCGTTACGATTATTCGTGTTCCCTGTGCGTATTGCTGTTCGGCTGCGAGATTCTCAATTCTGGAATTTCGTGTTCCGAGAACGTGTGCCTAACGGACAAGTCGATCAGAGGGCTCGATTCGACGGTCGCGAGGCAAACCTTAAATTTCTGTTTGCAAATGCGGATTATCCGCTACCTCTTGGAAGTACGATTCCTGTTTACATCGCGATCATCCACCTTCCAGTTCGTCCTAGGCACTTGCTATCAAGTAAATATCACCCGTCGATCAGTAAATAGCACGCACAATTGCCCCTCGATATGACACGGCGATCTTTGCTAACGAAAATTCTTTGGACGATACTTTCATCCGCTTCGATGACATTTTGAAACTGCACTCGTGTTTTATCGCGGCGCGTAGAACCAATCTGTGAATAAAATCGGAAAGTATACTTATCTTGCCGCGACGGGGAAGAAAAATGTTCGATTATCAACTTTAGGCTGCACAAATTTCTTCCTTTTTCTTGCCGCTTTATTGTAACTCCAGCAGGAATACAATTTTAAGAATATTAATTGTCATTCCACGTTTTGCAAGAAGACTTTTGGAATTTTTGCGAACGAATTGCCAGCATTCCTAGTGAATTATCATTTCCCAGCGTGCTGGTAGGCGATAAGGAAAAGAAAGGCAAATGTTTTTCGATCCGTTCTACGCGGCGGTTTTTAATAAATAGAATTGGATATTTCTTCACAATTCGTAGATTGCCGCGTTAGATAATGATTTTGCCCGACTACGTAGGAAATGTATATTTTGGTCACTGCGATACGAACAGAAATAGAATCTATAGAATCAATGGCTAAGTTCGTTAGGAAATCGATAGGATTAATTAGTCAGTTGTATTTGTGGCTCCCCTAAAATTTTAATAAACAGGAATAACGTTCTGTGGCTAATGAACAGTCCGTATGAAACGCATAATCCAATGCCTTCTGACAATTATAGAATTTAAATAGACAGAGTTGTAATACTCTGTGTACTTGAAACAAAGCCTCCCATTAACAAACCTATATAGACAGTAAAATTCTATGAGCAGTTAGCAACATACAAATCCCCATCCGATTCTCTCGCTTAAAACTTCTCAAATCGTTGTTACCTATTTCTCATGGAACAAATAGTTCAATATAGAACTGTTTTTACCAATTCTATTTCTTTGACGCGTTCGCCATTTAATAGCCAAATGTACTGAAACGATTTGGAGTAATTTACAGTAACTGCTGTTATTTCATTGGATTTTTTCATATTTCTTCGTTAAGCTAAATATTCCAGATCTATCGGAGTATCGATTTTTGCTGCCGATAAAGAAATTGTTAATAAGCCTTTCGTTCGAAGTTGCTGGTGTTATTGCTCATTAATATACATATGTGTAATACAACTATTTATGCCCAGGAAATATTGCAGAAATATCTGGGTAATAATAAAGGGGTTCGATGACTTTCTTACAAACAAGTATCAATAGCCATTTTCAATATTCCAGAAGAAATAGAAGTCAGATTACCAAGAAATTACGACAATTATTTCAACGAGTTAATACTAAATAACTAACGAAAATTCTCAAACGGAAACCTTAATCCCACTACTCCGTTTCTCCCCACAAATACTTGTCGGGCTACCAACATTATTGTATCAACTAATCAAAATGAGTGACACGTTGCCAATTAATCGAAACATTAATACGCCTCGAGTTAACCAGAGAATGAAGGAAGCAAAAGTAGAAGCAAAGCAAAAGAAAAGGAGGGGTAATATGCAATTTCCAAGTACGGACGCAGTGTACCTGTTACACGAGGCCCGTTCACGCGTTATTATCGCGAGTGCACGAGCAAAAGTTGCTCTCGCGGCAGTCGAACGACGTTTCGAACGACGTCTCGCTCGGCGAAAGCAATTTTATCAGCCCGGCCGAAAGCGTGACTCGTTAATTGACGCAATTACGCCCGCATAGCAGGACACCTCGTCGCAGCGCGGCGTCCTGCAAAGCGCGTTCCAAGCACGAGCACGATATCGGGCCCGAAGCACTCCCGAGGATGTTATTTAGCAAACAAAGTGAGTTTTACGCGCCCCTGTCGGCACGTGTACGGCATATGCGCGTTTTCTATGCCGTGCGCGTTAAACGTTGTCTTTGATGCGACCCGTCGGGAAGCCCTTCTGCTTCTCTGGCCATCTTCTTCCCTCAGCATCCCCCGTTCTCTCCTCCTTCCAACCGACGAAACTCGATATTTCTTTCTCTCTCGCGTCGCCCCGCCGCCCTAGTCCTGGCCGAGTCCACAAAAAACTACTTGGATTTGATTTCTTAGATTAACCTTTTGGGGCCTTTGGGCGCGTGGCGAACCCTTTACCTCCTTCCTCTTCCTTCTATCTCTTTCTCCTCTGCGTTGCATCCTCCCTCCGGTTCTCTCTCCGTCGCGTTAGCTATCTCCGCGCAGAGAGACCCAGCACGTGGCCAGGTAAGAAGTCTCCGCTCGCGATCGTGCGCCAAGGGGGACGAACGAGAGGCCGACTTTTGATCCCAGAAGCACGCGAGCCACGCAAAAAGTCTGTGTAACACGAGTCCCGCTAATGGCGATATCTCTTATGGACGGCGAGGAAAAGTCGTCCCGCCATCGCATCGTTCTCCAGCTGGGAGAGGACGCGAGAGTTCGTGGATCGCGGGACTCGGTGGCGAAATTGGATATTTTTCGTCATATTTTTCAGTGGATGCTTTATTTGATGATATGCGTTTTTTTGAAAATCGAGAACTTTTAGGGGAATCGATTAGGGAACGTGGGTGAGGTAGATGTCGCCACTTGCCGCTTCTGGCCGATGTCGCATTGACGTTCGCTACTGGTTGGCGAAAAATATATGCAAACGTATGTACTGTAGTCGCTGTCAATAGATTGTAAGTTACGTAGAAAGTGGAGAAATGTTTGTTTCTCGATCGTGTGCAGGACGATTTCATGGTTTTTATTAACGAAATTGAAGGTAGGCCAAGCTCAGATTTCTTGCATTGGAATTGATAATACGATCTAGGTACTGTTGCAGGAATTTACGATGACTTTTAATAAGACAGAACAACAATTATCCTTATTTAATTTGTAGTCAAACACATTCGTTTTCATAATTTATTTCACGTATACCTGGCGGTGGTTCTAGTGTTAAATATTATCCGTCACGAGTATTGAATTAATGATTCATTTAGGAAGATGAGGGTGATTAGGTGCTCAGAACGCAAACTATATTTGCTTCGAATAATTTACTCGGATTTGGATCTGGATTCTGCGTCCGTGATCGAGGAAAATATCAAACGATCGTATATACAGGGTGTCCCACGTAACACTTTTCACGATTTTTCAAGTACTTGCGATAATCTGACAAAAAAATATTTTAAACAAAAGTTGATCAATTTTCGATCGGCTATACATTGCAATAAAAAAGTTCAAGAATTTTGTTTTTTATTATTGTTGTCAAGGCCACCTTCATTTTTTTAAATGACAATTTATATTTTTGACTTTACAGTATTATAGTCCGTATCAAAACTAATTCAACGACCTAGTATACCATGATCTTCGGATGACCTTGAAGGCAAAGAAATGAAAATATCAACAAAAAATGACAATCTGCTTGAATGGGCGATAATAACTTGTATTTGTTATTAAGACTCGAAATTCCATTGAAAATAATTGTAATTACATGAAATTACATGAAAAAGTCACATCAAATGTTCGAATTGAACTAATAGGGAAGTTCGCTACGACAGTATCGTAAGAGCAACCAATGCAAACTTACTACGTAGAGCCGAATTGTGCCTACAAGAACATGGATTTCAATTCGAACATTTGATGTGACTTTTTCATGTAATTTCATGTAATTACAATTATTTTCAATGGAATTTCGAGTCTTAATAACAAATACAAGTTATTATCGCCCATACAAGCAGATTGTCATTTTTTGTTGATATTTTCATTTCTTTGCCTTCAAGGTCATCCGAAGATCATGGTATAGTAGGTCGATGAATTCGTTTTGATACGGACTATAATACTGTTAAGTCAAAAATATAAAGTGCCATTTAAAAAAATGAAGGTGGCCTTGACAACAATAATAAAAAACAAAATTCTCGAACTTTTTTTATTGCAATGTATAGCCAATCGAAAATTGATCAACTTTTGTTTAAAATATTTTTTTGTCAGATTATCGCAAGTACTTGAAAAATCGTGAAAAGTGTTACGTGGGACACCCTGTATATAATAAAAAAAAATTGTCACAAAATAATTGATGTCCAGTGAGAAGCCATTGCGAGTAAAATTTGGATAAGAAACAGTAGTCTGGCCTCGAGCAAACACTTTCACTGCTTGCACAGCGTTTAATAATTTGGACGTGTAACTCCAATAAATAATCGAGCGAAACAACCAAAGATATATCGCAACCGTCAAGCAAAGTGACAACGAAGATTCACCGTACTTAATGTCCCGTGAAAATAGTTGCCTGATAAGATAAGATTCGTGTTCGCGTTCTTTGCCTCTCCGTTATTTTTCAACTTGGACTTATCACAGCTCTCCCGCAATTGTTTAACCAAAGAACGCGTCTCTCCCCCCACTGTTTCTCTCTTTCTCTCTGCGATCCTATGGAATCGTGACTTCCAGTTCGAAACGTGGTAGAGTAATTAGACCCGTTACGAGGAAAAAACGGCCATTTGGAGGTGTAGAAATTAATTAACCATCCAGTGGGGGCTTTCCTTAAATCCTTGTCCCCCGTCAACGGGACAGACAGTGTCGATACCGCTTCCAGCTATCTTTCCTGAACGGGGGCTGTATATCGTCCGTCCAATCTGCCGTTCGGCAATTTCGGCTGAAATACGATGTCGTCGGGTTCGTACGCGAGGCTCGACGACCTGGCTTATTGGCCTCCAAGTCGGCGGATCCCTCAAAACGGGGTTAAGACCGCGAAACCGTGTACGAATCAGTCGTGTCCTCGTTGTTTGAGACGAGATTGATTGATTTTAAAAGCTCTGAATCGGAGGGGGGAGTGTTTGGAGATAATGCAACGACCGTTAATTGATACTTACGACTGACTAAGGATGCACTTACTTATTATGGTTTGAAGTAAAACGTGTTTGTTCCGCGGAACCAACATATCTACAAAATTGTTGTCCTCATTAAAAGGGCGCAAGTAATATAACTGTTTTTCAGGAAGTCGTTTTGTTCTCTAATCCGCCAAGGTGGCAGAAATTAAGCATAGATGACCTCAGCAGTTAATTGCATGCGTCCTAAACGTGAGTTTCCAGGTCAAGCTCTAGGACCCTGGTGGAAATTCCGCCAATATAATATAATAAAATCAAATCGAACAGTATCTCAAGAAAAGGAGAACGTATTGAGACAATACATTCGAACGAAGTAAGGCGAAACTGCAAGCCCAGTAAATGGAGAACAGAAGTTCCACTTTCAATTCTAGAAAAATAATTTCATTGCAAATATAATAAATTGTTAATGAATCGGCTTATTTTTTTCATGGATCGAATATTATATAATTGTCAGTTTTCGTAAGGCAGAAATATGAACGCGGTTGGAATAAATAAATAAGTAGATAACATCTGTGTGTAGTAACGCTTCTGCGATTAACATACCGTACAATAATAACCCAGTTTCCGGTATTCACAATAACCTCATTAACTTCGACCAAAATTTAGAGCCTTCCAGCGCAGTCACTCGCGTCAAATTCCATTAAAAAAAGATCACCCATTCCCAAGCAAATTCGAATCCCATTCTCAAAGGAAAAGGCAAGGAGAAAGAAAGGAAACTGTGTCACTCGACAAACGAGTCACAACATTACCAGAAAACTAGCAGCAAACTCGAAGAAAGGGTACCGGGGCGCAGCTCGACTTTCGGCCAATAATGGACTTACAAGCACTACGGAATAGGCTTTCTCAAAACCTGCCAGCTTCTCGGTGGAATCGCCCCGCGTTATTTGTCCCCCAGTATAGTCCGGTAAAAAGAAAAAAAAGGAAGCATCCGGATAGAATAGCCGTAAACGCAGAGTGTCCAGGAGACGCATAATGGCGAGGTGCCGTAGGAAAATTTATGTTGTTTGCAGTGTCGGTTTCCTGGTCCATTGTCCGGCATTGTCCGAGTCCCTCCTTCTAAGGTGCGAACACCCTTCGGGGCGATAATCTGCTCGCATTATTATACGCTTTGTCGGTCCTGTTCACTTGTCGAAGAAGGGAGGTGGGGAGAAACTTGTATACCTGACCAAGGGTCACTTCGTAGCGCCTTCCTTCGTTTGGCAAGGTGCCCACCAACCCTCGTGGACCATCGTAGATGGTGTCACCCCGATTGTCAGGGTGCAGCGAGGGTCAACCTGTCTCCTTGCATGATCAGAACGCGCCCTTCTGACTCTCGTTTCGCGAGTCGATCGCTTGTAAAGGTCAAGTGGCGTGTTCCATTATCTTCGCGAACCTCGCGTATAGAGGAGAGATCGTTGCATGAATCGGCCAATTGACTAATTACACGTGGGTATCGTACAGATAAATGTTAAACTGCTTATCCGCTTCTATCTGCGGGGTTTTTGGGAAGGAGATTTATTCACCGTGCAATCCGATTCGCCCGTCTCGGCGGTCGATCAAATCTTCCCGGTTTGACAAGCGTTCGCATTCGCTTCCACGCGCACGCACACCGTAACCACTTTTGGCGGAAAATCGGTGGTAGAAACCGATCGCTAGGGGCGGCATCGGCCCTTGATGCCGCGTCCTGCATCGCAGCGTGACCGTTGGCCACTTGCACACGTCGCACAGTGGCGAAAGAGCCCAAAAACGTGGCCAAAAGTAAAAAAAATTGTTGCCTAATTGTTAAAATGTGTAAACTGTTATTCATTTATGAACTATTGCTGCATCATCTTGTATCAAATTTAACGTTAATAATTTCTTCCTCTAAGAGATATGAAGCTTCAAACATACTAGTATTAGAAAGGGGATTTTTTCAACTAAAACAAGAAATTATGTTACGATTCACTGTCGATGTACCAAAATAATCTATGAATGTTGGTATTATCTAATGTGCTCTAGCATCATATTTCCATTGATTTTATTACTTTTAAAAAAATGCAAGATCTATCTATTTTTTTTGTTTATTTAAGCAAATAGTTGTGAATGCCGTTGAATGCCGCGTTCATTTTTTTCTAAAATGAAGTTTAATGGTCACAAAACAAGTTCCGATTGAAATAAGTTGCGCCAATTTGCGCCCGTGCCAATTATCGTCATTTGTTTGTGTGCACAGTTGCACAGTTGCACAGTGCACCGTGGTCTGGAAACCTCGAAAAAGTGGCCAAAAGTCAAAACCTCGTCGGAATTTTATGAAATTTAGTAATTAAAGATTTTTGAGGTCGCTGATAACGAATCCGACGTAAAAAATTCAAAATTCAAAATGGCGGATAAAGAATAACACAAAAACGTATATGTATGTATAATTTTAAGTGTATATGTATATGCATATATATGTATAAAATATATATATTTCCCACTAGTCATTTGTTATAATGCTTGGTATATTGGTAAAGAATTAGAATGCAGTAAGCATGGCTACAAAACTAATTAAAAAGCGAAAATAGTAAAAGGAAGTCGTGAACTCTCTTGTATATACAGATATCCTTTTTGAGCCATACACTTTCGATAAAACTTTATCAATATTTATAGATGCAAAACTCACAAAATTTCAATATCATCATTAAATTTATTACTAATTTAAAGTATTTTGTATTTTATTATTTATTTATTATTATTAATATTTAACACTAAAATTGTACATTATTCACCTTCTGAAGTCATTTTGTTATAATATATACCAATAGTACACCGTATAAATGCAAATTTTAGTTTTGACCAAGTTTTCGGCCTTTTTCGCCACTGTGCGTCGCAACGCTCCATGGCCGTTGGCAGTGCAATGTCGCCCGCATAATCGAACTTAATAATTGGTAATCGAACGCTGGTCGTTATCCGAATAAAGAGGTCTCGAGTAAGAAGTAGTGTTCGAAGCGCGACCCTTTGTAGCTTGGAATTATATTCGCCGATCTGTCTCGAGGTACCTGTTTGAAGGAGTCCGAGGGCTGCATTGGAATTGATCCCAGTTCAAGTTCCAAAGTCTGGTGTCTTAGTATTTTACATCAATTAATTACGAATGAATGAAAGATAATTTTCGGCTTAAATATAATGGAATAATATTTTACTAGTGCCTCGAATATATCGTTATCTGAAATTTTGCTTCACATTCTAAATTGAGAGCGAACAAAATCTTTCTTCCGCAGCAACGAAACAGTAAAATAAGTAGAAATATATTCCATTTCATAACCAGCATTCTATTTAATTGCACTTATTTATTTGTTTAGAAATTGACAAGCATTTGCCCAGTATGACAAAAAAGAATACAACGATAAAAGTGAATGAAAAGAAATCTGTGAATAGTATCTCCAACAACTATAACATTATGAAAGATTAAGAGTAAATCACTCTTCTCATTCTAGTGACAGACCACAAACTATCTGTCGATAGGAAAATTGTCTGATTCTCAAGCCAAGTACGTATTCTAAATATTCCATTTCAATTATCCTACACACAAAAAGTAAATAAATACGTAAAGAAACGCAGTTTCCCCCTGATGAGTTGAAAAGTTCTATCCACATGGAAACGAAGGGAAAGCACGCTGTAACATTACTTTTTTGGTTCGACCCCAGCTCGATCTTAACTTACGAGTCACAGGCCCACATGCTGTCCAGCTGGAGTGTCGCGTCTATCCCCTAATCAGGTGGCGTTAAAGACCAGACTATTTCCGCGCGGTTTTCTCCGTTTCCCCGTTGCCGGTCACCCGTTATAGTCCAATATTCCGAGAGAACCCGCGCGTATGTAAACCACGTGGCGCGTTACACACGACGGCCACGTCCCTCTATAAATAGGAGCGCCAAGTTCAGGGGAACAGGGTTGGACGGGTCGTTTTTAGAATTTTCCGCCGGTTATGAACCGAATCATAGGAAGACTGTGAAACATCCGTGGGCTCGGTTACACCTTTCAGGATGTTCGACAGCCCCTACACATACATCGCCGTGTATGTATTGCATTCGCGGGAAGCGAACCCGATAAACGCGTACAATTAAACGGGAAGCAGAAGAGCCGCGGTAATGTCGCGATTCTCGAGGACCTTCCTGCCTTTCGATTCGATATCTTCGATCTTATATTTGAAGACGCGTATCTCGCGGAAATACGTGCGAACCGGCGACGAGTATCGTGTAATCTGTGCAATTGTTCGCGGACTTTGTCCTGGAATTGAGATTTGGACATTGTCGCGGTTGAGAGGAGGTCGGGCTGGTACTCTTTTTTCGAGTCATACCGCTTGGATCGTTACGGGGAGATGGAAGTTGTTCTCTTGAGGTAGGTTTGTTCTCGTGGCGCGAAGGAACCACGACGACGGCGCACGTTGATTCGATTGATAAAATGTTTATGGTTGCGTGGGTATCTCCACTTCTGTTTGTTTAATATAGCAGCGATGGATTCGGGAACGAGGCTATTGTTTCGGGGGAATTTCTGTTTGCGAATATGAGATCGCTGTTGAGGATAATGGACGTTCGTTTTTATTACGAAAACGCTCGTTTAAAGGTGGCACTCGAGGAAGCGTTCAGATTAACGTTGCAGAATCGTTGGGATGCTTCCCGTTGTTTGTACTAAAAAACGGCACGGCTTACAATAATAATTGTAATTGACGTCGCAATTGTGTTTATTGTTACACACTATTATGGTGTTCTATATATTTCACTTAAGTCCTTCGAAATTTCCCTCCAATTATTTGCTTCTATTAAACACTTTACACATAAACGAAAACGATATCGTTTAAACGTAATCAATGCCAGCGAAATTTCGCCATTTGCAATTACTGTCCCTCACGCAATTTTCGGTCGACCGCGGCGATACTTTTTCGAACGACACACGATTATCCATGAGAAAGAAACCCCGCCAATCTGCGAGAGAGAATGAGCAAAAGAAAGAGGCGATACGAAGTCATGTCCGGCCATTGCATCGGTCGATCCGGAAGTCGAATAAAAAGAAGAAGAACCGGCTGGATGCTTGGGCAGTATCGACCAGTGGCGTGGCCGTTTTTCAGAGCGGCCTTCCAATTGGTTGGCCACGAGAAAATTGCTCAGCGGGATGGTTTTTTTTCTGACGAAAAAATCGAGCAGGCTGCTCGAACCGGTAGAGTGGGATCGAGTTCGAGATAATTCATCGGGCACCGTTGGGCTGGACCAATTGCACGGTCGATCCGCGGGGGGCTAGAGACCGGATTGAGATTGTCGTTTTTTTTCCCTCCTTTTTTTCCGAACTCGTGGCAGACTCTTCTAAATGTATTCCGGGGGCTAATAAGGCGATTTTGGCTGGCTCGTGAGCGGAAAGGTGGACTCTTGAGAAGAGATTAGGGAAATGCTGGAGTTCGAAAGAGGATAGAGTGGTTTTAGTTGGATGAAGCTAGTTATGGTGTGTTGTGAAGGATAGAGATGGGGTGAGATCTGTTACGGATTAGTTTATCGGGTATGTGATCTTGAGTTGGGTAGCTCCTCTAGCGGAACGAATTTTGTGCGATTTTGGTCGATTCGTGGGATGATACGGTGCCTCGGGAAAGGTAGTAAATTGGAGGGATATTGAGCGGTCATTCAAGAAAGAATTAGGTTGATGAATGAAAGTCGTCGAAGGATAATTCATTCATATTTTGTCATTAAGCAGATTCGTTGGATTCCGAATCAATTTCATCAATTTGATTTAATTCTATATGTTTTGATTTTATTACAATAAATACTAAATAGAAATTTTACACTTCTATTCCTTTTCTAAAGATCACGCACTTGTTATTTGCAGGCATGTATAATTCATGCAACGTGGAAACGTATGATTAATACACTGTACAGTTGCCCCTGAATTAATACTGTTATAATAATCTATGATAATCCATGATGCGTTACCCAACAATCTGGAAATCAATTTTTACAGTAAACGCAGTAAACTGATATAATTGAATATTTATACAACTTGTTGTATAATAAAATCGTACGTTACTTCACGCACGCCAATTAAACATATACCCTCCCACATTAATCAAGTCACAATGGCATGTTTAATTAAACTTCGTCTACATTATTAAACAGATAAAAATCGCACAACTAATCCGTCCAACTCTCGACAACTCCTCCTCGTTATCATATATATACCATCACTCCATTATCGTGCAATTAACATAATATCATACGAATAATTAACCCTACCCATTTCTATATTTCCCTTAACAATTCCTTCGCACATTCTACGTGAATTTCCTTATTAAAAAAATCTATGCAAATTATTTTAAATAACCAAGCTTCAAATCGAAGAATTTGCTCGCCTATCCGTGGGTTGATCGGTACACTTTACCCCGCGAACAAAATCGTGCGTACGTAGAATCCGAAAGCACACGGGACTCAACATTCCCCGTGCCGGTGAACAAAGCCCGCCAATTGTACCTGCGCGCGCCGCGACAGTAGCCATAAAATTTTCGGGAAACTCCCGTTTTCTCGTTTCAAATTCGGGGAACAACGGGGGGCAAGCGGGTCGCGCTCGCGAAGCCAGTCAGTCAGCTCGCGTTAATTCTCGCTCGAGAAAATTCGCCTCGCGCGATCGTTAATTATTTCGCGTGACATGATTCGGCACTTGGCGCGTTCGCGCGTTGTCAAAAGTTTTGCATTCGGATGTTTTGCGGCGCGGTCGCCGCGAGTTTCGCGGGAGGGACGTTTTGAATAATGTAACAACGAGGCACCCGTTCGGCCCCGCGCCTCTCTTTCCTCTCTTTACCGCAGAACTTTCTAATTAACCAACGCTGGCCCCGCCGAGAGAGCCAGGAGAAACCGGGGAAACACGGAGGAAGAAAGAGATCGCTGAAAGAGAGGGACGACGAATCAGTCACGGTGCCGGACAATACAAAAGGCTCCGTGGTATTTCGTCGCGTTCCCCGTTGGCGATCTACACGTTCCCGCGTTTCTCACCGTTTGTTTCCCGCCGATCAACGCGGCCAACGCTCGGTTAAAGGGTTACCGCACACCTGAATAGCGCGAAACTGTGCCTAGACGCTAAATTCTTCTTCGAGGATTTTCAACAGTGGAGACGACTTGAATGGAGTTTCTTTCTCTTAGTGAAAAAGGCGTATTGTCATTGAGCGACTGGATAATTTTGATTGATAAATATATTTTTGTGAAATGTGTTGGTTAAAGTAAGGTAGCAGAGGTATCTCTTACATTGCTTCTTGAAATAAGTGAATAGAGGTTTCAAGCACACGTAATTTTTCTGTGAAAATCTGTCTCTATTTTCATATAGACGAATAATAAGGAGAATATTCAAAGGACCAGAGATAAATCGATGAAGGATGAATACGTAGAATTTCAATTATATTAAACCAGTGATTCCTCCTGCAATCTTTTAAACACTGTTTCCAAAGTAATTCTATGCGATCACTAAATACTCGCGTTTAACTATTATCGTTTAATTTTACAAGCTTTTAGAACATCGGTGTACCTATATTCGGCCCCTTAAATCGCGACGGTTGAAGGGAACAATTTCCATGCTTCTTATTAAATCGCAACGAAAGAGAAAGAAATGCCGACGAAGACTTTCCACCTCCCGTATAAAAAAAAGTGAACCCTTTACGTCAAACTTCCATCTCATAAAAGAATAAAAAAAAATAGAATCCCCTACAAAGAACGACATTTTCACCACCAGCAAATCCCGTACTTCCAGCGAAGCTTGCAAAACGCTGGATTCTTTGAACGGTACGATACCAACGCGATTAATTTCTTTCCACGAAAATGCTTTTCCGCATTGAATCGTCGACAAAACCACCTATTCTCACGCGAACGTCGACGAATCGAGTAAAACGGCACGCATGGTCGGATAGCTCAACGGGCGAGCAGAAAACGTTGACGGAACGTCAGAATGAATTTCAACCAGCCAGGTAAATCGATGACGATCCGAAGTATGCACGAGCGTGCATATCGAGAATGCCAGCTGGACCGCGGCTAACAGCGCCCCACATGATTTACTTTGACGAAAAAATCACGAAAGGGGTTTTTCCTTGAAAGAAGCGAACCGATTGAAAAGGGGACGGGTACAGGTCAGCTCTTTCGGACCTGTTTGGCCGTTTCTCAATGGACAATGTCCTGCAGCAGACGGACAAAGGACCCCCGGTTACCCGTAGATCCTCCCACGATACGCATGTGGAGCGACGATACAGAGAAGGATCTCTAACCCGACGCGAGTGGGAACACGACGAGAAGGTGAAAGAAAGAAAGAGTAAGCCACGGCGCATATACCCATTCACGGCCCGTGAGAACCAGATTTCATATTTCTCATAACCGGCTGGCCGACCGCGGAACGGATAGATTCGTAGTTTTCTAGCTTGCTGAGTGTAGGTGTCTTCTGTGTGACGGATTGTCTGGTGTTGATGGTTCCCGAAGCCGATGGTCAAAAACGATTTTCACAGGTCTCGTTTATTTTCGAGTGGTCGATTCAACGTGTGTACGCCACGGTGCCTTTTATAGTATTAGTGGCCTTGGTCAGTCGCACCTTGCCCGTCGCGATCCGCTTCCTCTCCATGGGAATAGAGGAGGAACCCTTTCTTTCGTTTCACGCGTATATCTGATCGTCGGGCAGGAGGAAAAGCGATTCCGTGACACGTGAGAAACGCCGCGTTTCCGGAGGAGCTCGAGCTTTCGAGCCGATGGCCTGAGATTAGATAGAGGGAGGACAATGCTGGTGTTGATGATAAGAGATGGGAATACGCGTGGGTGGACCGAGATGAAGCGTTTCAGGTGAGCGCTGGTTTTCATGATAGAATAGTCCAGGTATGAAAAGTTGATATAAATTATGAATTTTGTTCGGACGGAATGGTAATTGAAGTGTACGTAGGTTTTTCTTCTTTTATTTTTCTCGAGGTAATTTTCTATAGGTTGGAATTCGCGTTTCTTTCCTTGCATTACAGTTGTCCTTCGAACAACGCGGGGGTTCGGGACAGCAACACATACACACATTTATATGGTTTAAACGCATGTGCATATACATATGTATTTCTTAAATTTAGTACCCACATACACAGGAATGTATAAATAAGTACATCCATATTATATAATTACACTGCATTACATATATGTATTTCGTATTTTCACCGACGTATTCCTTCCTATTCTGACGAATTCTAACTGTTTCCGCGGCTTGCTGCCGGTTTTTCTTTCCCGGACGATAGGTGTGGGGGAAGCGCAAAAATGGGTAAATTTACTTTTTAAGGGCTATTTTATGACAAATTCGGAAGATTTTCGTCGAATTCCATTAGATAACAAACTGTTTGAAGAAGAATATAAGAATTCATTTGTTTCTGGGCATACAATAAATTAATTCGAAGTAAATGTGTCCAGAAAAAAACCCGCGTTGTTCGAGGGATTACTGTAGTTGGATCACCTTTCGCAGGTGTCGATACAAATGACTGTAGACGTTCGTGCGTATTTTTGTCAGTACTTATGGATGAACTTTTAATCCGACTCCTTGCAGTAGAATATTTCATTTAATATTTGGAAAGAGGAATTTTATTTTTCTAGAGCTACTTTGTACTTAAATATTAAAGTTGAGGTCGAATATGAACAGGTATGAACGCTTTCGATATTATAATGAACGGGTGTGCAATTTATTAACAATTCTCTTCTTTCTTTCGTTTCTCGACGAATCTTGCACAGAACAGTTCCTACGTTTTTAGAAATAGAAATAGAAATAATACTTATCCCTGCAATCTTAATATCCATGCTAGATACAAGATTAGATAAGATAAACACAAAACTGATAATTAAAATGAAAACTGATAAAACCTTGGCATTGCCTATCACCTTTCTCAAGAAACTCGCGAAACACTTCAAACACGAGCACGCGAACTTCCATCCACTTCCTTTTCCCAATGTTCACCGATGTTCCCGCTACACCTATGACCCCGATTCCATTCGAAAACAAGTGGCCGTTAGCCCCGCTCCAGTTTCCTACGATTTCGAGTGTCCCAAAGAAAAACGCCGGCCTTCAAAGGGAAAACGATCATCGTGGAAGATATAGATGAAAAAGTTTTCTTCCATAAAATAGGCGGGCCCAAAGAAGCGGTCTAACAAAAACGATAATAAAAAACCAAGCACGAATGCGAGTCTGCGATGCGCATGATCCACAAACGGGTCCGATTTTTTTTACTCTCCTCTCGATCTCGAAAGGGCCAGCGTTTTTTTTTCTTCATCTGGTCCGCACATGTAGGGAAAGGGTCTTGCGAGCGAAGGAAGACAAGAGAGAAAGAGAGAGAGAGGGAAGGAAAAAAACGTCGCGCATAGCCGCACCATTTTCCTTCCTTTGTAGGCTAGCTTCACCCTGACTGGGCCAGGCTGCTGGAGCCAGGGTTAAAAACTCTTCACCCCTTGGAGGAAAGTCGAAGGGCGAAGGGGTTTCCGGACGCTGGAGAAAGGAAAAAGGGAGAGAAAGAGGACACGACCGATAGAAATAGTGGGGGTTGCGTATAAAAATTGCCCCCACCATGGAAGGACGCATTGGTAGGTCCTTTCTATTCTTTTGATATCCTGTCGCCGGGGCCCTTGGCCGGCCCTACACGGGGCCCGATACTCCAGTCAGCATCCGAGCATGCGAGAAACCAGATCTTCACCGCCCCGATCGATCGCGATTCGTTCCTTTTCATCCGTTGGCCAATTAAACGGTTAATCAATCGAATGGCGACGTGCCTGCTCGTCGATCGCGACGGCGTGTACGATTGTGTTATCAATTGAGTGGTGCATGGCGGTTCCACGGGGACGGAGAGGGATGGAGACTGTTGTTGTAAACCGACGCGTAATGGCGCACAAAGGTAAACAACCCCGACGGAGTTAGAAATTGCATCAGTTCTTGATCCTATCGTCTTTCGTTACGGGAGGATGTTAAGGGTGGTTTTAAGATGGCGGTTGACACTTTGGTGGGATTTTAAGGGTGCTTTGATAAGGCGCGTGCGGTATCTTTTTTGCGAGGGTGTCGATGACGTGAATGATTGTGATACGATGGTATTAATTTGCGAACCAACGGAGATTCCTTTTGAGGTGACGATTCGACTAAAGGGATTATTCAATTGACCGAGAGGTCGCGAGAAGGAAACATTATTTTGAGAATAATTGTCGATTTAATTGGAATGACGTTGACAAAGGTTGTTGCTTTCATGTGAAAGATCTTCGATTGTTAATCAGACCGCGCATCGAGATGCATTTCAGAACAAAGCGAAATCTTTCGGAAACGATTCGCAGCAATGTCTTATTTCTTCTGGCAGCAAATAAAATATAACGGAATTTACGCGAACAATGCCTAATCATTAATCGACAGCAGTGGACTAATTTGTTCCCCGGTAGAAAATGTATATTAGATTGCCCAATAAGTAGGTACTCCATTTCCTAACTTTTGCAACCCTCTTTGAGCGCTGCTACGAATTGTTCCACCTTTTCCCGAGAAAGAACGCAAATAACAAAGAAAGTTCGATCTAAAAACTGTTGTGCATCTAGGTAACAAAAAAGAGTCAGTTTGCTTGACCAGTTAGTCGCGGCTCCAAAGCAGTCCAAACTGACCGAAATATTTCTATCCTTCGTGTCAAAGGTCGTGCAAGCAGTGCAAATTTTTGCGATCTTCGCGTAAACGATATTCGACGCTCTGCATGAGCCTCTCTGGGTCACTCTGATAAATAATTTCGCAAAAAATTATTCTTCGAAAGCGTGATTTAACTAAAACCCGTTGGACAAATACATTTAATAAAAAACCATGTTCCACGACCCTATTAGACAGCCCAATACATAGCTGCAAGTGTGTATCCACGTTTTCCCAAGCAGCACCGTCGTCTTCGAATATCCCAGAATTGAGGCGCGTTTTGCTCCGCGAGCGTCGCGACGACGACGTCGATTTAATCGCGACACAGGTCTCCATTATCGACGATACTATGCGGATCCGTGCGTAGCTCGATATTCCCTGCGACGCGACGTGTGCCAAGAATCGACGAGTATCTCGCGTTTCCCGTGGATCCAGGGACACACGTACGCGCGGCCGTTGCCTGGGTCGGAGAAGGAAATTGCCGCGACCCAATACTAATGGATAATGGAATTATTGGTTACGGTCGGAGCTCGCCCTGGGGATGATCGTAATTCAATTGCTTCGATGTGTCCTCTGGACGTTTTGACAGGACGGATGTCCTAACAAGGAAACCGCCTCGGGATATCCCCGCGTATGTGCCTCGTGTATGTGTCGCCCTCGCCGTTTGTATCGTGGCGGAGTCGTGGTGGAACGTGGCCTGGAAAAAGTCCCTACGAGGATCTCGTTTCGAGTGACGCGTTGGCGATATAAAGTTCGGAGCGGAAGAAAATTAGAATTGCGAGATTTGTATTGAGAACCAAAAAAAATGGAACGTCGTTGGAGCAGGTGGTCGATTTCGTCGAACAAGTCGGACGACGGTTCTTTCTGGGTTGTTTTTTTTATATATTTTGTGAAATCGCGATGGGGGACGATTGTAGCCGTAGTTTTCCGCGAAAACCCAACCCTCCCGGAGAACTGTTCGATGGTTATGAATAGATATAGCTCGAAGATAGTTGGGCAGCTTTGAGAGCGCTGGAATTGCGATTGGAGTTGGAATTGGGGATGGAGTTTCTTGGTGTTTTATGCGAGACAATCTTGTGGTTAGGTAGTTATATGGGTATAGCGTGTGGCGAAGGTTCTATGATATTTCTGGATCCAGGAATGTGTGTATTAATTCGAAATGAACTGGTGCGTCGCGGAACCAATACCAAATATTGTAATCGGCTCGAAACATGTTTAATTCCACCTTTGCAGTCGAAACAATCAAAATTGGTCTCTGATATATATGGTGTCAGGCAGGGAAAAGAAAATATATAAAAGGGAGGATTCGGAATTTAATATTCGAGAATGTCGTGAGTAATCGACGGGGAGCGTCGATTCTCCGCACCGAACGGCGTACGAAAGAAAATTAATGTGGAAGACTAATAAGCCGGGGACGTTTCCTGCAGTAATTCCCATACGCATCTGCCCCCCCACCCCCCAAACCCCCGCCACTCGTCGATGGAAATTACGAAGACTGTTGCAATAAGGGAGCCACGCGGTGCAGTGATCGAGGCATTACGGATGTATGGGCCAATTTGTAAGCAATCCAACTTACATTCGCGGGGCAATATTGTATTTTTATGTTATCTTTTCTCGGCTATTCGCGGTATCCTCTTATACGATGATACTACTCCCACTCGTGGCTACTCCGTTTCCTTTCTCCCTGTGTATGTGTTTACGACGGATCGGTAATCGGCAAGGAATCGAATCGAAAATGAGGAAGTTAAGGACCCTCCTATATCAGGAAAGAGAAACTACATATAGGCCTTGGTTCGTTTTAATTGTTATTGCGACAGGTTGAATAGATTGAGGGTAAATTGGCACCGTTTGTTACATAACAATAAATGGAGAGAGACGAGAATTATTCGTCGTAGAGGATACATATACAAGGGAAAAATTAAATAAAACATCCAAACCTGTAATTATATTTACATTAATATCTTCGACCGAATGGAACACAGATTCACCTGTAATCTGTATGAATAGAAAGAACACGAAACCCGCTGGAGCAGTGATTGAATAATCATCACTGAAATAGAACTAAACCTGCAACAATCTTAACAACCCCCGGATTACCAACTTCTTTCGAAGAGCATTAAGAAATATCAACCACGCGATCTGTATTCTCATCAATTATAACCCATACGTGTAATTAAACCCAGCGCACAGTAAACATCCGACAGATGAATATTGTTCGATCAAATGCGAACAATGTGAAAGTGAATTAAAAACAGGAACTCGCTGTGCAACGTAACATCTCGGCCAACAAATTTTCCGTTCATCGAACATCCATCCCCCAGAGCTTGCTAAAAATTGCACCCTCCTCCGTCTCATTTCCCGCCCCGTTAAGCCCCGCCGTTCAACATTCCAACATTTCAATCCGTTGTTCCGGTGCAATTTCCCCGCGAGCGTACGCGGAACGTGCCCGGACAAGGATGCTGCTAAATGAATAAACAGCCGACGACAGTATACGTCAGGCGTTGTATCTCCTTTGGACCGGTTCTGCGGGCAGGTTACAAGGGACAACGCGTGCGTGTGTGCACGAGGGAGATTCACCAGAGTGGCGAACGGACACGTGTCGGCCTGGTCCTCCTTCGCGCTCACCTTCGTCCACATCGGAACGCCGGAGGGGTAGGTAGCGGGTCTCACTCTCTTTCTCTCTCTTTCGTTCACGCTTTCTGGACTACCCGTCGCCGCAGCTCCCGAGCTTCGGTCCAACATCTGCCCCCGAAAAAACAAAAGGCCATTGTCGTTAACGACCGGTCGCGCGTCTCTTGTTTCTAAGCGAGCGCTTTTCAATCGTAGGCGAATAACGGACCCGAGTTCGGTCCATTCAGGCCCAGGTCTCTCTCTCTCTCGGTCCCGTTCCCGTTCCTCTCATCGCTGCCTTCGATCACTGCCCCGTACCCTCCTCGTCCTCCACAGCGAGTTTCTTTCGAGAGTTTCTCCCTTGTCGGTTCGTGGCTGGTTTTTTTTTTAGTTTTCGTTATGGGCCCTATGTGTCGTAGCGTATGACAGTCCGCGCCGCGACGCCATTGGACGCCACGCGGTGGTTGCAAGCTTTCGAGGGAATTTTCAACTACCCTCTGGTTGGATAGGAATCGTGATCTGTGCATCGAAGTAAATTGTTGGGGATCTTTTTAATCGTTAACGGCGCCGTGGAAAATGGTTTCAGATAACAGGGAGACTGTTAATCTGGGGAATTCGAGGGGCAATGGTACGGTGGTGTACGTGTAAACAGTTTGATCAATGTATAAAGTGTTTTTTAGTTTAGGCGAAACGCGTTCGTCGGGCTGCGTTCTTCTCTTTTTAACCGTGGAAACGGCAGAGGAACGATTAAAATCTCGTGTTCCCTTCGAGAGACGCGCAAGTGCGATTGTCGTCTTGCTGAGGTTCTGAAATAGGATGGAATTATCTCGCTTCCTGTCGTGGGCCCAGGTACGCGTCCTTCCGGTACTGGGGGGAAATTCAGTGTTCCCTTTTTTTGGGAAAAAGCTTGGGCAGCGAATTTGTATAGGAGGGGTGTGCAAACGATGTTATCTGTACGTAGGTATGGAGTTGAGTGTCTAGATTTTTTTTTTGCGATTATCGATACTTTTTTTTTGTCCGTGCTCTCTCTGCCAGTAACAAAATGGACGAAGATTTTCGTGTTCCATTCCTATTCTTGCATACCTTGTAAATGTTTCATTCGTGTATTAAATATTTATAAGCTACCGTCAACGAAAGCAGTTCTTTAGTCTTTCTTTTTCTGTTTTATGTTTTGTAAATAATTGGCGAAGACTGGACGAATAGAGTTTCGTATGAATGAAGAACAAACGTTCCCACTCGTTGGAAACGTGACGATACACACACCACACTATCAGAACTGCGTTTGCGCGCTGGCCAGTGGTCAACCAGAGCTCCGCCCCGAAAGAATCGAACGATGTCTGCGCACCTACGAATACTGGGTAAAAAAAAGGTGATCGCAGACCACACGTTCGTGGAAAGATTCCTTTCAACCGGCATCAAAAGTCAAATCAACCCCAATATCGAATTTGAGACTAAACGAACGGATCCTATTGTTACATTAATGTAACATTGATTTAAGACTTAAAAACGATAAATTTCGAATATGCTATTTTCTCAGTTTCCCTTTAAATGTAAAACTTTCAAACAAAAAAAGTCATACCGATCTAAAATCAGGTCACAGACAACCGAACATAAGACTATAGAACATACATAGAACATACTAAAGAACATAGAACATAAATGATAGACCAGCCCGCCAAACAGTTGAAAGAAATTTCCAACGTATGTAACACAAAATCATCTTCAAATACGTATTATGTTTACGAGCAAAAGAAGGAGGACAAAGTGAGAGATTCTAAAAGGGACGAAGCAACAGTCAAAGACAATAGCCAGGAACGACGGGGCAGATGGTTTTCTCATTTTTACGCGACTCTTCCAGCCCTGTCTGGATAGATATGGATACTTGACTCCAGCGAGGGAGAGATCGATGTATGGAACTCCTGCCAATCTCTATGTTAATGGAGCGAGGCATAAGCAGAGGGCAGAGAAGAGCCGCGAGGAACGCTGCCAGTAGATCTGCTGGAGGACACTTAAAAGTGAATTGTTACGTCTGCGGCTGACCCCAGGACCTTAGCCCTTGGAACCACGGTGAATTATAAGACTCGTGCAGAAGGAAATTAGATCTCTATATCAGCGCTACGTTTTCCTTCGGCTATCCAAATTTCCCTTCCCCGCGTTCGAGTTCGCCCCGAAAATAGACCCGGTGCGTGTTCGCGCGGCTTAATTGCGACAGATTGTTACGTTGGGAATATTTATATTTGCTACTTGTTAAATGGTTTACAGCGGTATTGGCTTTTTTATTTATTTTTGTTTGCTCTTGTCCTTATTTTTGTTCATTGATCTTTGGAGAAGTATTTTATAGTCAAACTTGCGAAAAGGAAATATTATTTGAAGCATAAGGAATAATGTTACTGTCAATATTGAACATTGTAATTTGGTACGATGAAAGTTATAATTATTGTTATTTTAATTGCAATCCGGTTAAACAAATTGACAATGGAAAAAATTTGTAGAAATTACAAATCTTCGTTGAAAAACTAAAAATCACTGGTCCTATTTCGTGCCAGTTTTTAATGGTATGGTCCAAGCTTTTATTTAGAAAGCAGAATGTTAACGCGACACGATAAATTATGGCAAGTTGGTGAAATTATTTGGGTGGTCCAAGGCAAAGGTTCAAGAATGGGCTTCAAGTGTCCTTTTATCTAAAGTGCATGGAGCTTTGGACAAATTCTTAAGAGGGTCTTGTATTCAAGAAACAACTTTCTAAAGGCGCGGAAAATGGACACCCGAAACACCAAGAATCGGGGGACTAAGAATTTGAAAATCAACTTGCCGCAGTATAAATATTTAGAAGAAAAATACTTCACGCGCACAAAATGTCGTTGCAAGGGAACGCTAACTTTACATCATATTTCCATCACTCGGACAACAGATAAATTACTAATTGCGGTTGATAAAAACTTGTAATACCGCAAAATAAAATGTAAAAGAAAGGAAGGGCGCAACCATAAACACTTCCTAAACTTAATTTGACCGCACCATAGAATTTCCACTCCGCTGTATCCTTATATTATAATATCATTACCAAACCACAGACAACCAACTAAAGTAGGCTCAAAAATATCAAAAGAAATACAGGCAATTCGCTAAAAATGTTCGCAATTTTACTTATCATCACTTGGTTCCCATTAATTCGACAGAATTAACTTACGGGATGAAAAATATCGATCCACCAATTATCTTATTTCTGCATACGTATTCAACAGAAAATAAAATAAGTCGCCTATAAACGTAATTGTTCAATTTCCAGCGGAAACCTCGCAAGGCACCACATCCCCAGACACCGTCCAATGCGGGGCATGCAGGGTGTCCTACCCCCTTGGCGAGATCGTGCGGTTCATCGAGCACAAGGTGAACCACTGTCGCAGCTCACCTCAGGGCTGCCACAGTCCACCGGCCACAGCGGCGCCAGAGGACTCCGATCCCGAGGACGCGCTCGCCCTAAAAACTGCCGATCAGGACTCGAAATTGAACTCGGTGCCCAGCATCTCGGCGCCTATCAACAAAAGGGGCGGAGGCAGGCTAGATAGTCCACCGACGCCTCAGGGCTCGGGACCGGACGCTGGTAGTCCGATCGAGCTGAAAGCCAGCGCTAGCTCGACGCCCAAAAGACGAACAGAGGCTTCCGACGAGGACAAGGAGGACATACCGAAGAAACAGAAAACGGAGTCCGTGGACGCAGACACGAACACGGTCAATTCTGGTGAGTACCATTCTTGTTTCTTACTACTTGTTACGGTTCTTTGGATACCGTACAAAAGTATTACAAATTGCTATAAATTGAGAGTTCTATTATTGCGATCTTATGTTTCATTGTCGAAAGTAATGCCAGTAATTGATTCAGCTGTATCGTAAAATGTAATGGAGATGAATTTAATTTATTGTTTTTAATTCAGAGAGTGCTGTTGATTGTGAAATATATGAAAGAATGCGGCTTAATGGGGAATTATTATATTTGAGGGTAATTAAAAATTGGTAATACAGACAGGTATAAAATATTTCGAGCAGCTGATATTTCCATGCTTATTACTTACTACTTATTATGGTTCTTTGGATTCCGTAAAAAAGTATTATATGTAAATTGATAGTTCTATTATTGCGATCTTATTTTTCATTGTCGAAAGTAATGCCAGAAATTGATTCAGCTGTATCGTAAAATGTGATAGAGATGAATTTCCTTTATTGTTTTTAATTCAGAGAGGGTTGTTGATTGTGAAATATATAAAAGAATGCGTCCTATTGGGGAATGATATTTAAGTTACACTTCGACGATAATTTATTTCCCATCGAGATCTTTGTCATAATAGTTCGTTTTATCCCGAACGAAACTGCAACGCAAATGTCTTTGCCACGAAACTTGAGCATGCTTTTGGCTGACGAGATATCAAACGCATCTGAACGTGGTTCACGGATGCACGTGTTACTAAAGATGCCCCGCGATGTTTTGACGTATGTATGTATTCCGCTTTGAGTTTCTGGGTTGGGTCTCCCGAGTCAAGGTAGTCTCTATAAATAAAACGCGAGTGTTCCGGCAACAAATGCTCATCGCGACTTTCGTACACTGTAGCTTTCAAATCAACACTTCCGACCACTTATCAGTTTATCAGGTGGAGAACAATGCCTGAACCATTTCTAATTTCAATGAATATAATTAATTAAATTATTCCGATTAATGCAGTGAATTAATTTAAGAAGACAATCGATTTCTTCTAGTTGTCTGTGCGACATAGAATAAAATAAAATGAAACTATTATAAATGCAAAGGACTATTATCTTTCGAGTTTGACGAATTTGCCTATTTTGAAGCAATAACGTCAGGTCGACAAAATTTGTCATCTGCGCTGGATATTCCGGTTTCGAATTCGTTGGTCAAGGGGGGGGGGGCGAGAAAGAAAAGAGAAAAGGGAGTTTTAAAGTACAGTTACGGCCTGCCATGTGATGCCGATCGTGGTTCAGCGAGCACGGACAATACCGTGGTGGATTCGATTTTTGAATTTAAAGGGCCCGCTCAGAGTTTGGGGTGAACCTGCCCCCATACTTACCCTCCCCCACGCTCCCTTTTTTTATTGGAGACCACATTGTCGAGGGGCTTCACGTGCGAAACGTCCTCGTTGGCGTTCTCCGTTGTCCACAACGAACAATTGTAATTAATTTTATTTCTATAACTTGCCCAACTGTAGTTCAATTCTAAACAATACGATCCTAACAATGTCATATCCATACGATATATTCTGACATCTCCAAAGTATTTTAAATATTTTCGTTCCCTGTTAAGTTCGATTAAATTGAATACATATTTTCACCCCTTCACTCCAAGTTAGTATTGCTGCTAAAAAAAGCATGCATTTTGGTTGAAATTTGTGATGAAAATTGTACACGTTTGGTCAATGGTCTATGGCTTCATCGAAGCTTGTCTGAAAGACTATAATAGGGCTCGATGGGTGAATGGTGACAATACAAAAGGGCCGGCTTTAATTTCGCGCCCACTCATAGAAGAATCGACACGACGACGATCGCGTTGCGTTGGTTTACTCCGATTAACTTCAAAGACGCGGCGGCGACGTCGAACGAAATTCATGCGGCCCGACACCCTTGATGAAATGAAAGCACAGCCTTTGAGATTCTTAACTCGGTGCTTACCTGTGCAAATTGACGCGGTCGCCTGCTTTGCATCGCGGAGCGAGAGACAGCGCAGAGGGAAAGAAGAAAACGGACGGATGTCGGCAATGATATTCGTTGAGAGTCACTGGACGCACCCCTGTGCCTCTTCTTCTTTTTTTAACAATTAGCGTGCCCTCGCCTTTATACATATTAATTACGTTCGTTGGATTGACCTGGCATCCTTCACGAATTCATCCGCCTCAATCGCGTTCCGTTCGAAAACGACGATTTTAAGACGACGCGACGGTAAGAGCATTTTCGGTGGAATAATCAATCGGTTGGAATAGTTATCGTCTATGATCAATGTTAAGTAGTAGGTATGTTGAGCTATGTATACATTTGTTCCCATGAAGCTAATTTGTTTATGGAATATGATCCCGTTTAGTATGTTGGCAGGCAGGTGAGGTGTATATGAAGTAAAAGAAAACGTGAATGTGAAATAATGATGTCCTGACATGAAAAATAATGGTAGACCCATTATTGTATGTTTAAATGTTAGGCAGCAGCTTCGTTTCTTTAGTATTCCATGCTTTAAATGCAATTGCATGGAACTTTTACAATATTTCTATGTAATACTGCAATTATTATTTCCGTCTTTGACGATTCATTTTATACGCGTGTTTCCCATTTTCGTTCCCTAGTGTGTACCACGAAGACCATTCAATATAACGCAACAAGAACAATTCCAGTTGCAATTGAAAAAAGATCTCTAACGATTCTCACACTCGGATAATAATGCTCCTAATGACAGAGCACATCATTTACAGCAAACAGAAATGATTCCCACTTATCTACGCCAACTCACCCCCATCTGTATACGAAGATTTTTCACACTCGACGGGTTGATCGTTGATCGCGGGCAAGCCGCAACGTTGCACGTTTCGCGGGTACCGAGTGATTAATGCAAACGACCATAATTGCGTAACAGCTTGTTGATGCGGTACGAGCACACGGGTGTCTCTTTAAAATTTCATCACGGTCCGTGAAACTCGTTGGAACCAACCCCCTTCCGATAGGTTACGCAGAGGGAACGGAGAGGAACAAGAGAAAGAGAAATAGAGTTAACCCTATCCTGGGCCAGGGTGCCATCCAAGGCCTCATGGTGTTCATCCCCCGACTCGTCCACGTCGGGCTTGTTCTCCGGATAAGCCCCTTTCGTCGCCTTTTTTCTCCCGGTTTTTTGCTATCGACCGGCCACGTCCAAAAGCCCAATTAGAATCGTCCTATTGTTTGGCCACGTGGTCTGCACGAGCCGCTGCTGCACGAGCACGCACGCGAGTCCCGTGCGTGTGAATTCGTCGGGCAGTATTCATATGCCGGTGTGTTTGTGTTCGTGTGACATCACGGTGTATCTGGTTTTGGTTCCGTCGCATGTGTTCAGGTAAGGTAAGCGTGGATCAGAGACATCGACACGCACGGTGGAGCAGAACCGGAGCCCCCGGTCTTTTATTCAGCTTTTTAGTGGCTCTTGATCGAAATTGGCATCTGTGTCGCTCGATTCGTGGCGAAAGTTTATTAGAGCGATTGGATGTTAGGTATCGCGGCGTCGATTTAAATGTCACGATACGACTGGATGGATTTCAGATTCAACCTGGTTGATTATTTGATTCCTTGGTATGCTGACGGGGGATGATCACAATTTGGCGATGCATCACTTGTTCCTGTAACGCATTGCTGAGTATTCTTCATACAATTCTGGAGATTCGTATCGCAGAACTTTCTTCAGTAAAAATATTTCGGCACTGGAAGTATCTTTCGAACCTGATTCGTGTTAATCAAATTCTTCTGCAGTAAAGTTTTTCCCAAATATCTTGGTTAATGGTTCCGTTGAATTCCCATTGAACTCCTGTTAACCGAATATTTTGTATCGAAGATACATACATACGTGCCACTCCACGTATGGACAAAGTGAAATAAAAAGGACGTCCTCCCGGCTGTCATATAAAAAACGACAGTGACGTTGCCGTGAAAAGGAAAATGCAGAGAGGGGGTTGAAGAGAAGGAATCGACACAAGCAGCGATAATCCGACGAAATTGGCACCACCGTTCCTGGTGAGATGCAGATTTGATCTATCTGTCACGTTTGTCTGGAATATTAATTTTCGTTCGCGGCCGAGCTTTTTCCACGGCGATTCTTTATGCTTCCTCCACACGTCCCCTTCGTGAACTTGTCCTCCTCTTTTCCATGATTTCCCTCGCCTTCCTTCTCTGTCAGCATTATGGTAGAACGTCTTCGTGGACCGCCTGAGGCGAGGCGAGAATTGCTTGCGAATTGGTTGTATCTCAGGGTTTCGTGCTCCTGCAGCCCTTCCGTCCGCCCCTACCCTTTTTGCTTTCTTGCCCCGCGAGGAAGGAAGTCAACGAGGACGACATAAAAGTGATACACTGGAGCGACCGACAGTGCCAATACGAACGACAGTCCTCGTTTTTTACCCCCTCGGTGCTTTTTTAGATTTTTTTTGGAGACGCGACTATCTTTCGTTTTTTTCTGTTTTTTTTCGTTGCCTCCCTGTGGGACCAATTCTTTTCATTTAATCTTGCTAATGTCTTTCAGGTAAAGTTTGCATGCCCAGGATGTATTTGATATTTAGCGGAGATTAAAGAATTATTAGATTCGAAAGTAGAAAAGAATTATTTCATAGAACGCTTCTTAGTTTCTTATTGAACTTTGCATTCTTTGTAACAAAGTATAGTAATCTCTGCCGGGACATTACTTTTTCGAAATTCGTCGCGAAGCCGGAATTCATTAACGCATCCACGCGACAGGAAATTCAATCTCTCTCTCATATTGTAAAATGAAGATTCTTTAAAGGTAAACTTCATTTGTCCAGAACTTCGCTATGGAAGTTCGAGGACAATCAAAGTGTCACCAGCGATGTCGAGAAAGCGGCAATGTTTCAGCATGCGAGCACGTGAAACGTTTCGAACTGGCAAGACAAACGCGTTCTTTCTTTGTCCCTTTCAAATTGTGTCTTTCCTGACCCACTCAGCTGGCCAACGAAGTCGACCAGGCCAAACGCAACGGCCAGGGAACGTTCAAAGACTAACGGAAAAGGGGGTAATATTTTTGGCATGCGAGGGCTTTAGGAATGTTTTTGTTTCAAGTATGTAGATGAACGCTGTATTCAACTCTTGCATCTCTCCGTTCGTTTGTTTGCGAGACGAATGATTTAATGGGAACCGCGGGTCATTCGTGACGTTTGCGGTTGGACAGAGGAACAAGAGGCATAAAGTCTTAAAGAATATCCTGCCCAATCGTCTTGCAACTTTGCACTGACCACAAGAATGGAGCACGTTCGGCGAGCCATCGACTTTCCATGCGTTCGTTCCTTTGAAAAACTGAGAGCGTCGATTATTTATGATACTTTTACTGAACGATTACTCTGCCGCGCATTCATGACTTTAATAAGTAATATTGTATCTAGTATCGGTGCATTATATATCTGGAGAAACGTGTTGCATTAGAACTTAAACGTATTGGACAATAAATTATAATTTAAATGTTCACTTAAGCTGCACAGTTTATTAAATGGATGACAATGTTGCACTAAATAATCAACGAAATATTAAAGATACGATAAATTAAAAGGATACACCGATCCCAGAATTTTGAAGCGACCGTAGAGAAACTAAAGGGGTTAATAAAGTAACTTTGATGTAGCGAAACGAAAAAAAAATAGAAAATTATTAAGCGAATATATCAAACGCGCGTTCACAGAGGAAGCAGAATTTCTATCGGTCACTGTCCATCGAATATACATCATCTGAACCCTGATTAAAATCGCCCACAATCCGTCTACCTGGTCCCGATGCTGCGCGGGTTGTCCCTTTTAAGTGCAACCCTTGTACATAGGACAAAGTGCATACGCCGCATACGTTGGCTAATCGATATTTTAATATTGTCACACGCCATTCTGGATTAAATGCCTTTGTGTATGCGTGTACGTGTACGTGTGTCCTGTGACGTCACGGACGGCAGATGTGCCCGGTTGAAAAGCGCAAAGATTTCCCTGGCGAAAAACCGGGCGATTTAATACGTTTTTTTCTTTCCTTCTTCCTTTTCATTTCGTCCATCGAAAATACTGCAGAACAATTCACGGTTGAACGATCGATAATTGCTGCCAGGAATTGCCAATGCATGATTAATAGATCCTGGAAATAGTTGTCGCTCGATAATCGGAGTTGTTATTAATGTAAAGAGCGTCCCGAGATACCGTCGGTAGAATTGGACACAGTGATATTGAAAATAAGGTAGATTTAAATAGAATCGAAGTGGCAGAACTGTTTTTGCATACTTGTAGGCGTAGCTTACAGGCTATTTCAGGAAATTCTGAATGAATTCTGAACGTTTCTTTTATTTTATTCATTGGGGGATCGACCTAACACAGTTAGTGTTAACTGTATATTTGGTATCAAGCTCCGGTTATTTATCCGTCATTATCTCGAAACTTTCTATCCTTTCGAAGTGAGTTTAATCGATGAAAATTTAATCAAATTTCCGCTCAAGCCTTCATGCTAAGTTTTTTATTATACGAATATTTTACCGAAATTACTTTGTATTCTCCATCCAACTTGTATTTCAAAGTTAAAACATTAAAAGAACCATTTAAGAATTTCACGAAACGAACGAGGTTATAGGAGGACGAAGGGCGTATCTGTAAAACGCATGGATCGAAGAAATTGCATTCGGAGAATTATTTCGCGGAAACTGTCCCCCTGGATACCCCTATCCACCCCTGGCTAAGTTTCGTGTGAAATCTTCCGTGAAAGGGTTGAAAGGAAGAATTCGTAGGATGACCAGGGCCTGGCTCGCCGTTAAACAATGGCATTCCAAACGATTTGCCCGTAAACGTCGCGTGGGCCAATTTGTCGGGCAATTTCTGAGGAAAATCGTTGGGTCACTATCGCGGGCACGGAAGGACCACGTTTCGTATACGGCCATATTGTTCGATCCATCCCACGATACCCCGTCGTCGAATTTAACTTTCGGCATCGAATGAAATGTCGGGTCTAGCTACAGGTACATTTGTTGTTTTTAAATCCGTATTCGTAATTAAAGTGAAAAGAAATCTATATTATATTACTAGTTTTAATATTTTGATTCTTATACACTATACTCCGGGCAAATAAATATATTCACTTTAATTTCCATACTGAACAGAAATTAATACCATTTATGGTTTATTATTTAGAAACTGTTATTCGAAATTCGTTGTTCTTGCCGACCCCTTTCGTGTTTGAACTCATAAATTTGTTAAAATAACTTATCAAATATTTAGGTCTGCCTTAGATATCAGGAAAGTAAATCATTTTTCTACTGATTAGTACACCAAGGTGATGCTATTATGCGACATATTAATAACAAAGTTGCTGCATACTAAACAATTACACCCTATTTGAAATCTTGATAGTATAATATAATATAATATAATATTGAAGCTAATCACATTTCGATTTCTATAAAGCCTCACTTGAAATGAACTTTTAATTCGATTACTATTTCCTTCGAATAGTTCTGTAGAATAGCAGAATTATTTCCCCAGCCATTAATCACAATTTCGGTATAAAATTCAAGTTAACAATGATCCCCCTTGTCCTGTTCCTTTTATTCCTTCTATACCGCTATTCACGCAGTAAGTGGAACTCTATAAATCATGATCGATGCTCTCCTCTATCGATGGCATCTCCCGTAAGGACGAGCCATCTCTTCCATAGAGTGAGAGGAGATCGTGAAAATCTAAAGAAATAATCCTAACGGATGGACGGCCGCGACGTTTGCATATGAAAAGCGTTCGGCTGTGAATCGATACAACTATATTATACTCGGGCACTTGCTTATCTATCGTGGCGTGGGTCCCCTCTTCAAGATTTCGAAGGGAAGTCGCCAATACTTCACACTTCCGCCCAAGGTAACGCCGTTAAAGACTGGACAAAGGTCTGCGCGTGAAACAATATGCGAAATTTTTACGGTTCGTCAGTCGATAACCCTCATTTTGTGCTGTGACTCGTCCCTTTTCTCGCTTTCCAATTTTCTTCGCCTCGAACAACCGACACTGCACTCGGGAAGGTCTGTAGAGTCGATGACGTGGGTGAAAATTAAGTGGTTTTTCTTCCGGTTCCTCGAACGCTCTGCAGCTTTTGTTTCGAGACTGATCTTAATGAGCGCCGGCCAATTTCAATTTAATTTTCGAAATTTTGATTAATGGCTCGCGTGGCTGATGCGGGAAATTTTTTGTGAGATTTGTAAGACAGTGGTTCGATGTTTTTATATATAGAATTATTGTTTCAATTTATAGATGAATATGGTATACGGTTTATTAATATCGACGGATGTATATCTGCTCGCATTAAAGTGAACAAAAGTTTTATATATGATTACAGTCTATAAAAAATAATACCGCTGTGCAATTTTAATAAACAAAAGTTCGATTCCCTTCTCCCGGCAATGTATTGCTTGACTAAATCTTTAACCGCGGATTCTTTCAAGCTGCAGTCTGATTTTCTCCGCAACGAAATTACTCGAGTCAACAAGTCCGAGACAACTTTTCGTCCGCTTTTAAATAACCACTTCAGTTTCAGTGCAAACCGCTAATCATTATATCGCATTAATCCGCCACAGTTTAAAGTCAGATTATTCCGAGTTGCCAAACCATTTTCAGGGAGCATGTTTATTCCACGGTACTGCAGGATGCTTGATAAATATGCGAGTACGAGCAAATCCCTTTCGCAACTACAAGGCAAGAAAAGAAATCAAAATAATTAATGAACTGAACCTGTTTAAAATCCTACTTTCGTCGCAATATTTAAACAAACAGAATTTTCACCCTTGGCAAGTGGTCGACGAAGATGGCAAACGTTTCTACCTTTCAAGTCGACGGATCGTTCGTTCACGGAACGAGGTTATCTCGCGAGGGATCACGGCATTTCCCTCTATCATTCCGCGAACGTTTCTTACCGTCGACGCGTAAACGCAAGCGTAATCGTGGTGAAAGGTCAGCAAGGCGGGGAAGAAAAATCTGTCGCCCACCGGCAGCCTCGTTATTCTACTTAGCACCTTGTTACACGCGGCGATATGTGTTCCATTGTGTATTGTCGCGAGGTATATCCTATCGCTTATGAAGCTGACGTTCCCCCCGAGTTGTTTCTAATTTAATTTAGGATTCATTGTTTACGTGTCCCATTGTCGCTGGCATCCGCGCCAGCCGTGATTCATTTATTGGACATCGGTGATACTCGCTTCTGCGTGTTTCACGTCGCCTCCAAGCAGTTTGCAAGTGTCGTTCCGTTCGAACAATTTCAACAATAAGGATGGCAGTGAACAAAATGACGCGTACATTGTGGCGCATAATTTCCATCGATTGTATCGCCATTGATATCTAATTTGTAATTCGTTTAGAATTATGCAAGATTATTTCTTCAGTCAGAACACGACAATGCGCAAATTTCATTGACAATTTCTACATTTGTTTAGAATTGTATCGTAAATTTAGTTATATCTGCGCACAATTATAGAGTGACATGAGAGTTAGCAAAGAAACCTTGGGTATTAAATTATTCCTAACGGTTGCAAAGAATAATGGACCGATCGATTGGAAAGAAAATGGTCTTGCAAGAAATTATTTAATTAAATACCGTGTTTGCCTCGCCAGTATGTAGTTCATTTTTGTTCCATTAAGAGAACATTTTCGAAGGGACGCGGACGATAAGAAACGATTCGTTTGGTATAACAAACGACTCAATTTCAATACCGTGGAGGAGCGTTTAAGAAACTTAGGTAAAATGTAAGATCTTATTTAGCGAAGGTTCGGCTTTAAGACTCTCATTCCCAGACTTCCTTCGACGACAAAGATCTCCCCCTAACTTGAACTACCATTTAATTAGGGCTGCTTTTATTTTTCCGAGCCCCTTTGTCTCCGGTTGACTTTTCTTTTCGTTGCTAAATCAGGCTGAGATGCTACACTATAGGAGACGATTTGGAAGTTTTTAATCCCTCACTAGACTGTCCATTTGTTGTCACCTTACGCTCGATTGCCAAGTTTTTTTTTCGTTTGAACATTGCAGAAAGTTTTTGTTTCAAGTTGCAAAACATTTTTCTAATCGATACAGCGCGCTGTATCGATTATTCAATAATACGCTGCAGCGTATTGAATTTATATTTTATATAATACAAGTGCAATTTTCTAAGAAATGGAAAAAACAAATTTCCAATGAAACAGCTTTACAATTTTCATTCCGTGGAATCAATGATGTTCGAGGAAAAGACAATTAAGACAACACAGTTTTCTTAACACCAATGGAATATTTCACGGAAAGAGCTCACCACATCGACGCAACCAAAGCAGCCATCCTCACACACGACAGAGGGTCATAAATTATATATCCTCTTTCTCCAGCAAACCGCAAACGGTGTAGTTCCTCGTCGATAGCCACAAACAACACCCGAAACGAAAGATCCTTCTGGTCAAAATCCCAGCATCGACCTGACCACGTATCCCACCCACGTTTCTCAGAACGTAAATTTAAGTCATAATCGCCCCTCGCATCCGGACTCACAGGGTCGAAAAAATATTTGTCTTCTTCTTCGTTTTCGAGGTTACAGTCAACGTTGTTTCCGCGGCGTGAAATAAGGGGCCATCCCGACGTCTGTTCCGCTTTCGTTCCATCTTTTCCTTCGTTCGCGCGCTCGTCCCGCCAAAGAGGGTGGCCACGAAATTAATAAAATCCCACGGACACCCCGGCGTAGCGGAGAGTGGCGTCTCTGGAGCGTGAAAAATGGCCGAAAATCTGATATTCCGGATTAAAAACATTGAAATTCAAAACCCGTCCCTCCCGTGGCCGTCGACAGCGAGCTAGAGGGAGGGTCGAGAAGTCGTTAAGGGTCAGTTTCAGCTCAGCCGCGCCAGAGCTGAACCCCATTCGCCTCCAGCAGCCTTTTCAAACCCCCCCATCAGCCAGCGAGAATCGTTTCTCGGGGATATTATTTTTAAGCCCCCGCCCGGCCGCAATTTGACACAGCCGCGCCGTTTGAATTCCGAATTCAATCGACGGTCCCGATTCCTGTCCCGATTCCGCGAAATTAAGGGTGCCACGAAAATTGATAGCCCCACCGATTTTCGTGTATACGTGGGTTCGACACACATGTTCCACGGCAGTATCGCATTGTCCCCCGAGCCTCGACGGCAGATTTTTAGCCACGTTACCATATATCATCGAACTTCACGGTGATCTTCTGGACTGTTTGATGCGGGTGCAACTTATCGCTCGCGTAATCGTCTGTGATGGCGTTGTCTAGGGCTGAAACGACTTGTGCGACTTTTTCGCCTGTCCCTGTGCCGCCAGGAATATGAAAGATAGTTTTATTGAAAGCAGCGGGTGATTGAAAATTAAATGGCGCCTCGTTTTCGAGAGCTTCTAATGCATGCGCGGCTGGGAATATATCAAGATAGTATTATAGTTGTCCTATACCAAGAGGGGAAATAAATAAAGAAGTAAAACATCTGAGTAGCTCGAAAATATTCGAAGAAACGTAGACAGAAATCTCTCAAATGCGCACAAAAAAGAAGGTGAAATTAATTGTATATTCAAAACCGTGCGGTTTTTTCTGTTCCAGAACCAAGATGGCTCCAGTGCTCGCAATGTTCCAGGAGACTGTCTTCCGCCTGGGAACTCCTGCAGCACGTGCAGAGCGTGCACGGTGCACGCCTGTACACCTCCCCATCATCCTCGACGAATTCATCGTCGAACACACCCGCGCCGAGTCCACCGACGCCGACGCCGACCCACACTCACCATCTAAGTCCGCCGAATCACCTGAACCTGAGCAGCAAGTCCACCGGGAGTTCCTCCGCAGGAAATTCCTCTGGTGGTACGAACTCCAGCGGGAGCGGCGGCAGTCGACAGCAACTCCAATCCTCCACCTCCCTCGTCGGTGATCCGCTGCACAGTTTTCTCAGGCTACCTCAACACCTAGAACGAAGTTTTCCACCGATGTTCAGGCCCGACTTCCTCGCCCTGAATCCGCTGGCCGGGTACAGAGGCCTTCAGGAGCTCCAAACCGCCACCAGGAATCTACAAAATCTCGGTGATCCTCTTCGAGGCATGGACGGTTTGAATCTGGGGGACCCACTGGTCCGTAGCTCGTTGGACTCTTTGAACAACGCCAGAAACTTGGCAAACCTGGCCGAATTGTCGCACGGCCGTGGTCTAGCCGGTCAGGCGCACCCCCCTCCACTTGAGGCCAACCTGGATTTTTACTCGGCGCGCCTAAGGAGCCTCGCTAATCCGTCCTTAGGCGCGGCTCCACCTAGTAGCGGTAACTCTACCACGAATACAAATCCGCCAGCCCCAGTGCCACCCGTACCTGTGCCAAGCACCGTCCAACAGCAGCAACAACAACAGCAACAGCAACAACAGCAGCAGCAGCAGCCGGCACAGAATCACAGCCAACCGATTCAACCATCGAGCCCGGCGTCGAACAACACGATACTGATCCACAATAATCATCAGAAGGAGAACTCGCCGCCCTGTTACAGCCAGAGCCCCGTCGGCCATCATAATAATAATAACTCGACCGACAGCGAGAAAGCTAGTCCCCCGGTTGCCTCGACGCCCATAATCACCGATTCCGCGTCGGAGACGATCTACTCTTGCGAGGTGTGCGACAAGAAGTTTCGCTTCCAGTCGAATCTGATAGTGCACAGGAGGAGCCACAGGGACAATGAGAGACAGTATCAACAGGATGGCACGCAGGATGGACAGAAAACGCCGACGAGGTGCGAGGTCTGCGAAATGGAAGTCACCAGTTACGCGGAGTTAAGGAAGCACATGAGAAAGGAGCACCAGGAGAGTCTGAACGCGGCCAGTCCTCAGGGCAGCGTCGAAACCGTTCCGGACGACGGTTCCAGCTGTGACGAGAACATGGATCTCGACGATGCCGACGAGAACGACCACAAAGGGGACAGGGAGGACACGGAGGAGAACACTCCGGAGGATCTGAGCACCACGCAGGGTCAAAGTGGGGAGGAAAGTAGCGGTCGCGTGGAACAGAAGCCAGCCAGCCTGGTCGGCGATCTGATGGAGAAATTCGGATTGAGCAACATAGCGCAATATTCCGAGGCGTACAGGCAGGCTCTGCAGGAGAATCATCGGGGCGGTTTCATCAAGACGGAGTCCCCGTCGAATCTCACCAACTCTCTGAACAACAACAAGGAGAAGGACAGCGCGCTGTCGCCCACGAACTTCAATTCCTCGACCACGCCTAACATATTCTCCGGTCAGGGTTTTCCCAGGTCGACTGGCCCGGACTTCGGCGGCCTGTGGCTGCCCAATCCTCACTATCTCGAGAACAACGAATTCCGCAAGGCAACCAAGGCCACCACGTCTAGCCTGGCACTGCAGGGTCTACCCAGCCCGCTGCTGAAGAAGGAACGCAGCGGGAGGAACGACACGTGCGAGTACTGCGGCAAAGTGTTCAAGAACTGTTCGAACCTGACGGTTCACAGGCGGTCTCACACAGGCGAGAAACCGTACAAGTGCGAGCTGTGCTCGTACGCTTGCGCCCAGAGTTCCAAACTGACCAGGCACATGAAAACCCACGGCAGACACGGCAAGGACACGTACAAGTGTCGCTTCTGCGAGATGCCGTTCTCGGTGCCCAGCACGCTGGAGAAACACATGAGGAAGTGTGTCGTGGTGGTGCAACAGGGCCCCAAATTGGGAATGCCGTATCCTGGTAGCCAGGACGAGGACTCGTCGTTGAGTACCAAGGATACTTGATCTTGGAACGGGAGCCTACCGCCGATCCCACCATTGTGGCCCCATAGGCCACCCTACCCGGTGTACTGAAGAGGCGATCTTCTTCTTCTTCTTCGGGAGAGAAACAGAGGGCAGAGTAAACGAAAGGTGAATCCTGGACGAGTAGGCGGTCGAAGGCGGTCGAAAGATGGTGATGTATACTCCGGAGGATCTCCCTGATGCAATGTACAAGGTCAGCTCTCAGGATTAGGAGAGGTGGTAGGTCGGGACAGAAGCAGCTAATCGATCGACGAGACCTGGAAATGGTCCCAATCAACGAGGAGTATGTTATTGTAAAAATGAGACACAACGAGAAGATGGCCCCGAGTGAAGGTGGCTCAATGAAAGCTGTAACGAGGGGTCCTTCGATGAAAAAAAAGACTGGACCGGAAGGGGAGAGGTTCAGCAATGGTGTTGTAGAGGAGACGCAATCGAGAAAGGAGGACATAGATGATTTTAATTCAACTAGAGAAACGAACGAATGGTTACCACTTTGCGAGTCTCAGCACAGCTATTTAAAATATATCCTTATAAATAGTTATAAATAAAGACACTATAAATATAAATATAAATATATATACATATTATAAAGAGTATAAATATATATATATAAAACAAATATATATATATATAAATCGCGAGATACAAAGGTGAGTTATACAGAATATAAATATTATACATAGGCTAATGAACATAGTGACTTTATTATTGCATTTGAAGATTATTTATTTAATAACGTAGAGACATCATACGTACTGTATAACGTAATATATGTATATATGTGTATGGATATCTGTGCGAACCTGTATATGTATGTACATTACGTTATATGATATGAAGAATCTGCAACCACTCTGTACTGTATAATGTTAGAAAGTAGAGGGGAAGGGAGAGGGAGAGAGAGAAATCAATGAAAAGAGATGACGATCGAGGACGAGGGGAGAAAGGGGGGCGAGGATCTTTTTGTACATTGAACCAACGTCGTTTTGCGAAACCGGTATCGATCGATACTGATGACCCTCCTTTTTTTCTAAGAAAAAGAAAAGGAAAAGCGGCAAGAAACGACGAGGAAAAGAATCACGTGTAAGCGATTCCGAATGCATCCTCTTACCTGTACATATGCGTGAAATACATCGATATTCGAAACCTTCAATCCTTTAAAAAAAGAAAATCCCAACGTTTAAGTATCGATGCTTTGTACACCATGAGGTACTTGATTCGTACGTCACGTGGCGTAGAGCGGAAACCGGGAACACCCGTCGCGTTTCATTAGACTTTAAGCCCCATAGCCTCGATCCTAATATAAAATGTACCATAGGACTTTTATTGTCATTATTATCTATTATCTATTATTAACTATTATTAATACTATTTCTATTATTGCTTATTAGTATTAATATTATTATTGTCATTATCATTATTATTGACTTTATTATTATTACTATTATTATTATTATTATTATTATTCATTGCCACTATTATTAACGCGGCTGCAGCGACTGTAAGCGCCGCCTTCATTATTTTATCCCGCTATTATTAAATTATTATCGAGAAGATGTTTTTAAATGGTTAAGAAGATGCCAAAGTTGTTTAGGTTTATCGGCGCTATATTATGAACGTCGCGTCTCGCGCAAGTGTCCGTCGAGGTTTCGTTAAAACGAAACGTTGTTTGCGCAAAAATCGTGTCGAGCAAAAGTGCACGGATGCAACGAAAAATTCGACAAAGTTGACCACAAAAGCATACCTATATGTATATATACGACTGAACGTACTTTCGATGAAACAAGTAGAGAAAAGAACAGATATAGATAACTCGTTGCGAGAAGAAAGGAGAAAATTCGACACAAGCACACGATCGGGCAAAAATATTCGCAGGCCTCGAAACGATTTTGTGGTTGACTCGAGTTTTCACGCGTGCACCTGTTCGTTCGCTGTTTGCGCGCGCGCGCGTGTGTATCTGTATATGCGTGTATGTTTGTATATATGTCGCGTGAGTACCTGCGCGTACAGGTAATTCGAAAATCTTCGATGGTCACTACGCGGTTGCACCTCGCCGACGCTATTATTATAGCGCGTTTGTTCGTTGGTTATATTTATTGTCGTCGTGGCTGATCGAATCGCGCGCGGCTTTCCCAGGATCGAAATCGTAGATCATTGATCCTGCGAAAATCGTCGCGTCTACCACGAGGCGCACTCGAATGACGGTTGGTTGATTGATCCACTTATTATTTTTTCTCCGTTCTTTCGTTGGCAGAAGCCGAAGACTGAGGTATATAATATATATACACACACACATATATATATATATATATATATATATATATATTATTGTATTCGCGCGAACGACGCTTCCGGCGCCGAATATTTCCTTCTTTTTCTTTTTTTTTGCGTTCCATTAAACTGTGTACAGTTTCTGTTTTACTTCTATCGTTTTTTTTTCTTCCTTTATTTCGTTTTCCATCAACTTCGTTTTCCTATAATCGCCTCGTTGTAAACGTTCTTTGCGAAGGGGATTGTTCCTAAATAAAAAATAAATAAATGATCTAGGCAATAAGTTAAAGAATAATAATTGAGTGACAGATCGTACGTTCTCCCCGAATGCGTGTACGTTTCTCAACTTTGTGTATGTGTGAATTCGTTAAAGCTGCGTGTATGAGATACGAAAACAAAAACGGGAGTTTCACGATTCTCCGTGTATACCGGTGCATAGTGTGTGCGCGTGTGTGGGTGTGTGTATGCGGGCGCGAGTGACGAATAATAAAAGGGATAAAGAGAGAAAAAGGAAAACTCATATCAAGATAGTTGTCTCGGTGTTAGACGTGTACGGCCCTAGATAAATGGCAAAAAAAAAGAAAAAAAAATGAAAATCTCGTTATCTAGTTAAAGGAAAAAGTTTGTTAGATTGATTCTGAAATACGTACATGCCAGGCTCCGTTTATACGATATATTGTAAATAATGGCACTGCCCGTAGCAAAGAAAAAAAAAAGGAAGAAAAAGGGAGACGAATACAGGGAGGTGGTGAACCGGGCGAAGAATAAGGCAGACGAATAATCGTCGGCGTTCGAACGTGAGAAATAAATAAATCATCATACCATTAATTGCATCAATCTTTTTCATGCGTACGAGAACGTCGTTTTATTTATCGTTATCATCGCGGAAGTCCAATGTCCATTTCGCAACACTATACATATATAGCGAGAAATAAAAGAGAAACGACGGAACGATTAGCTAACGCGGTTCTTTTTTCATCCTTCCTCGAGAACTTTCGAACTTAACCCGATCCGCGGAAATACAGCAACGAGCCGCAAAGAAAAGCGTCACGAAATACGATCGCGATCCGCGAAATTCCCACGCGATCGTGCAAAAATACAAGGAGACGCGCCCGCTTTGGTTCCAAAAACGTTTCTCTCGTCTTTCTTATTCGAATTCATCCCACATAGGACCAAGTTCCCTGCCTCACGAAGCGAACATAGAAGATGAGGAAAAAAAAGAAGGAAAAAGTAATCTCAATCACGCATGCAAATCTCGCGACGGGCGATTCGACTGGCCGCGCGCGACGGGAATGAAAAATTCGAAAAAATTTCCGGGTCGACGACGAAACGAAATTTTGTCGATCGAAGTTTCGGCCCGTTTTTTCGGCGAATCCGTACGCCGAGGCGTTCCCCTTCCGTCGCGTGCCGTTAATCGATTTCTAACGTTTCTACACAGGGTAATCCACGTAAAACGGTAAACGATAATCCCAGAGGAAGAAATTACAAGCGATGCGCAGAATGTCGGAAGTATAGCGAATTGAAGTATCTAGACAGTTAAATAAATAAAGGTAAATAAAGAAGAAGAATCGACGAATCGTTTCCTATAATATAGTAAGAGGGGAAATAGAGGAGCCACACACGAGATGAATGGTGCGAATAAATGGTATCGGTAGCAGGGAAATTGGATTTTTAGCGAGAAATCTTCTGATCCAGGGTAAAAATAATCGGAACGCTCGGTTTCTAGTGACAGTATCGCCGGGTTTCGGCCTGGCACTTTGGGGCACTTTTGAAAGAAAACAAAGAAAAGAAAATGGTAAAACCGAGGATCGACATTAAGGCAATACGAGAAATCAAGGCGTCTTCGGGTAAAGTCTGGCCAAAGCTCGCGACACACCCTTTGACCAGCTTTTCCACGGGGCGGTCCGTAATTATAAACATAGCAGATACGGTGTATGTCTTGTGCGATTCAAATAAACCACATTGTTTTTAAATAACTGGTGTCGCAATGACTACTATCCTGTCGTTTCATTTATAATTCGTCCTTTACCATCCTCCTTATAATGCGATATCGTGCGATACGATAAGCCATCTTTGAACTACAAAGAAGAGTTAAATGGGAAATAAAAGTGTGAACGGCTTATTTATAATGAAAGATTTTAGTGCTCTATTTGCATGGAGTTTTAGAAAAGTGTTCTGAAGTTAGCGCAACTTTATTGCGACATATTTTGAACCGAGAATCAACTAGCTTTTTCGAATCTTAGCACATTTGTGAATTATATGTATAGAGTCAATTAGGATTTATAATAAGAATTTTATCTATAAATTTTTATGATTTAGCATTTTTACATAGATTTTGTAAATTATATGTCTACATCACATTTCTCCCCCAAAAATTCACAAGCAACGTTAATTTGTCCCAAAGAACTTTAAAATGAAAGTTAGTTAGTTTCTTTAAAAAGAAAGAGCAGCAAAGATTTACTATAACGAAAATAATATTAACATTGTACAGTAGCTATGATCGTAAGAAAACTAAAATACGAAATATCAAAAAATGTGTCCTACGAGATAAATTTCAGTTTACATCATTTCGAAGCCATCATTATCCACGATTACGAGGACGACTTTATTAGAAAATAATTGATTCCTGGCGCTAATTGAACGATCCCTGCAAAAGAGACGATCCGTCTCGTACGAGAACGATGCACCTCCGCTGGCTATAGAAAGCTCGTTACATAAATTGTTTAACTCATCCCGAACCATTACTATCGGATGCTTATTGCGTTTATTGCATAATACGTTTCGCAACGAGGCTCGCGTGTGTAAAACCACCGTGTCGCGTGAAACATCGTTCGCCTTCTGCACCATTCGGAATCGGATAATCGAGCTATTATTGGAGATTTTTCTCCCTAATCGATACCCTCGAACGATCGTTAAATTCATAATAGAGGAAAATGGCATATGCTCGTTGGAAATACATTACGCCATCTTACGTTCGATATGGGTATTGGTAGACCGGGCACAGGTAAGGAACGGTAGGCTGCGTATGCAGCCAGGTGTTCTGGTGTATATACGGTTGCAGCTGCAAAGGGAGGTCATCGGTGACGCCAATGCAATAGGTCTATAAAGCGATAGAACTGTGATGTAACTTTATGTGATAGTAATATCGATCGCTGATGCGATACTAATTATTCTTAACTTACACATACGGTCTAAGTTTTGCGGTAATTAACAAATGAAGAAAGAGAAATAGAAATATAGCATAGTAGTGATTGATATAATACATACGGTATGTAATGCAGTTTTTTAAAGCAAATTAATATTTTAAGCAATGGATTATAAGAACAAGAAGTGCAATAGAATCGTACCGCTGCAAAATTCATTAATAAATGGATACAAAAATTGTGAGTATACAAAGGGTTTGGAGGTTTTAATTTATTATAAAGATCATCAGACTTTTCTAACATATGTACGACTACGAAAAATTGTACTGCCAAAAAGATGTAATTTATTACTAACATATATATCGACGTTAGTAAAATGCGGGCCTTGTTATGAAGAACTTTTATTCTGTATAAGCGATGTAAGTAAATCGATTACTGAAATCGAAAATTACAAAACCATTGTAGAACAAAAACAGAAACTGAAACATTTAAATATATATCATTATTTTTTAACACATAACACTTGTGTACGTGTTAGTATAGTACTGGAATATGTACAATTCATTCTAAGATAACCACGCGTCAATCAACACGAAATACTCAATTTGAATAAGAAACTCAACAAATAAATAACATCAATATTTCCAAAAATCTCCAAGTACATCTACAAAAAATTAATTCCTCTTCGAATACAGCAGATCTACGCTCCTACCCGAATTCGACAACAAAAATTCCTCCATCTGCGTCCTTTAAAAATAACAATTACAATTTCACCATCGTCTCACTAACACAATTCTCAATTTCTCGTTCAAACGAAATCGCCTGTTCCCTTCGCCGCTTTACAAAGAAGACAGCTTGCAACAAAATCTCTCGCCAAACCCAAAAAACCAGCACGGCGTCACTCTCCGTCCCGATCTACCGCAAACGAATTCATAGATTCCTTCTGGCAGGGCAAGGGGTGGGTGTACGGTGGCCGTAAAACGCACGGTAGTCTAGCCGCGTGCCCGTACATCTCCGAAGACGTCAAAGCCAAAATTACACGTCATAAAGTTCGAAAGCTGGCAGTAACACCGGGGACAATCCGTCGTCGTCGGGCGCGTAATCGAAAGCCCGGAAAGCTCTCTTCTGAATGCGCTCGCGCCCGTCCGCGCCGCGCCTCCCTGTTTCGTGGTAATCGACTACGGCGCGAGCAAACACCAGCCGCCATGCGAATTCGAAGTTAAGACAATGCCGTTAATTTTTGGTCGGCCCCATTGTTCCCGGGGCACATTCATCTGTCAACGTGTACCGACTTCTGCCACGTTCTGGTGAATCGAGGATGCACGATTCGACGCGATAAATCATCCCCCTTCGTTGTACCCGACGCAAGTCTGGCCAATAAGATGCTTTTTCCTGGCTGTTTTCGGAACGAGGATATTTAACGGCGAGGATATTTATGCGTTGAACGGTACAGGAACCAGACTGAAGATGGATTCGCGCGGGGTTGGTCAATAGTTTCACTAGATGCTTCTACGGTCGTTTGAATGCGTGTTAACTATGGTGACGTCACCACAATAGCGGACACTAATCTGCACGTCAGAAGCAGAGGTACCACTGCGCTTGTTTCCCTCAACCCTTTCCCGCATGCCGCATTCGTCCCTGATCTGTCGGTTCTCCGGACAAAATATGTCAAACGTGCACCCGCCACGTATCCGGCGTCGCGTCGTTTCGTCCATATCCGTCGCCCGGATCGTAGAAAACACGGAGACAGGGTGCTGAAGAGAAGGGGGAAGAAAGACAGAGAGGGTGGAACGTTTAGAAGTGACCCCCTTTTATCGCGACGATTCGCCAACTATTCCCAGTGAGTTCACTCAAGTTCCGTTGAGTCCAGATGAATTTTGGGGATTTCACGCCGGCAAATGTTTTAGGAAGCATTCCTACCCCCTTGGCCGTGTTGCTTTTACCCCTGAGCATATTGTTTTGGATATTTCTATGCTTGTTCTTTTCCGTAATGGAAATTCTTGGTTCTTGTAGCATCAGCGACGATGTCTCCCTCCTGGTCAGATAGTCTTGACAGATTTTACAAATGCTGGTGAACTTGATTTAAGGGTAGCAAGATTTTTTATTCAATGGGGAGAAACCAAATGCGATTCGAATTAGAAATTATTGGATATGGTGTGTTAAATAAAATAACTATTTTATTTATCTCAATCCGTGTATTTAAAGTAGCTCTAAAAGGAATGTCCACTCTCTATGAAATGATCTTTAGAACTGAACGAAAACACCCAAAGAACTGGGATCCACTTATACCCACGAATGCGCATTGTCTCATTTTACAACCTAGGCCCTTTTGACTCTCAAAGTCCAGACCCGTCTGGTTCGCTTACTATCTGTGTTAGTAAGACATTTCTAAGAACGTTTTGACAATTTTGCTACAGCATGATATGTATATTATATTTACTATCACTAGTAAATATCCAACAGAAATATATACGATTTTCGCGTAACAGTGTTTTTTACGATTGACACGCAAAATATTTTAAAGTATTTGCATTATTATTTTTATTATTTTCAGACGGATATAGATAATTGTCAATTATGCATATAGAACTTACCTACGCCACGTCGTTGTGTCTGTAAATAATCGTGAGTGGCTTGGTGAATTTTCAATGATATGAATATTTGATTCTGTGATTTGAAATTATTTAAAAAACTGCAATCGAAATGTCTGTAGAAAGATAGTAATATTTTCCCCTTCAGTGTGTACGTACACCTGAGCTACCTGAACAGTAAAAGCGACGATGTAACACACGGTTGCCTTCTAATAGGGGGTACACTTCCGCATAAGAATTCTACGGGGTAGGTTCAGGGTAGGTTATAGACCCTGCATAGGTAGAGATCTCCGTCCCCCCCACAAATACGAAAGGGAGAATGCCCACATGCTTTTAATAACGGAAGCTAAAGGTATTACAGTTAGAAGCCAAGCTTTCTGCAGAATTTATTAAATCAGAATTTAATTAAGTATAAACAAAGGGCGGATTATAAATAATAAAATTAATATATAACAGAATTCTTCTTGAATGCGAAATAATATACTACTTGATATGAATAAGCAGTAATATAATATTCCCTGCGTTATTTATTTATAGATGTTTTAAATTTAATGTAAATACACGCCACAATTATTTTTGCAGGTATTCAAAAGGTATATTATAGTATAGTTATTGTACGAAAAATTGTCAAACAGGCAGAAAACGGTGTAGGCGTAATCCACTATAACTTGGTCACTTGCGCGTCCCATTACAAATTTTGAAGCCATTCATAAAAGTACATAATTACAATATTTTACAAAATATCTCTTTCTATACTTGTCTTAAATATTATTCTAATTTCGACATGCACCTCTTCTAAATGATACAATTAGCAAAGAAATAACACATTACTCACTGATACATTCTATGCATTCGCCATACAACAAAGGAATCACAAAAACCATATATCTCTACACTCCACCATTCTATCATACCAACTCCATTCACAGATTCCGCCGAATTCCAATAGAAACGTGCACAATTAAATTCCTTCGTTAATTCTACGAACTTAACGATCACCGTTCTAGCATTGCCTACCACCCCCTCCACCCTATCACGTTCACTCACAAGAACACGTTTAATTCTCCCTAAACGGCCGCCATTTCGCTATCTCGTCGTAGGTGCACGCGTGATCTCGCGGCCGTTGAAGCGATTACGTTGTTCGCCGTGTGTATCTTAATGTCCGGTGTTCATTTCCCCGAGAGCAGAGCTGCGAGAAAAACCTCTGGAACCGGAGGTTAACTATCCGTGGAGGAGGCACCGGGCCTCGAAGTTTGTTAGATCGTGGAATTAGTCGGCTGTTAAGCCAGATAAGCAGTCAACATGGGCGAAAACAATTGCGCTGGATTAGTTCGACTGCATTTCGCGTCGCCGCCTCGTCCCTTTCCCCGGTTAAAAGATTAAACGGTGCTCGTTTGTCTTCGCGGCCTTCAAGAGACCTGTTTCTTCGTTCGAGAATCGTTGCACGACGAAGAGGTGGAAGCGTCAAGGGGTTAGTTAAATACGCCACCTTGTCGTTTTCAGAAGATTGGATAAGTTATTTCTGCGCGTTCCTTTTTTTAGTTTATGTGCTGCGGAGTACCGCGGTGAATGGAATTTTTGGGATTCGAGTAATTGGCGAAACGATAGCGCTCGAAGTCGCTGCGCGTCGTATCAGGTGGAAAGACTCGGTGCATGCTCGAAACCTGGTTTACTTGACCAGGCACACAGTAGGTCTTTGCAACTATTCATCGATTTTTATTAACTTTTAGTTACAAAGTTTTGCACTTTACACACCCGCCAATACCTTATTCGACAAAATTTGTTTCAAATCGTACGCTACACTGAGAATTTTATTTTAATTTATCTTGGCACAACAATTTTCCATTTTTCTTACTCGAATCGCATTTACCGCTAATCATCAGCTGACAAAATCCCACTGGACACGGCGCTATACAATAATATCTATACTTGTACATCTCTTGAATTTGATAATCTTAAGTAATTAAAATAGTTTAAATCACCTACTTTTGTGGTTTACTCCATCGAGGACCATCGATAAAGAAAGGACGATGAAAGAGAAGAAAAGGAAGGCGAGAAAAAAATGGGAAGAATAGCGATCAAGAGGGTAATACTGGCGATACAATAGGAACGCCTGCGCGGAACGAAAAATCTCAGGTTTAGTTGGGCAAATTTGTTGAATTATCTTATCGTCGAATATCTCGTCGACCGTCACGACGTCGAATTAATTTCAATCTCATTACTGCCGATACTCCCGCCGTTTCCCGATAAAGAACTGGGGAAGTATTGTCGGGCGAAGCTCTTGATCTTCTCGCTCTTTACAACGTCCGCCTAATTAAATGGATACTCCTAAATCAATTACTTGAACGTCTCCTTGCGCGGACCACCGTGAGACGCTTTACTTTCGATTTCCTGATTTGCGGGGAACAAGAACGGGCGGCTGCTCTCTTGCCGCCGCTTCTGTTTTCTTAAAAGCGATACCCAGTGGCGTTTTTGCAACGTGACTGGCGGGTGAAGAAAAAAAATTCTTACTCTGCATTAAATGGGTGTATTGAAACTGTAGACGATGCTTGCGAGTGTACAGTTGAAGAGGAGTATTCTAATTGGGCTATTTTCAATGGCATTGAAAGCACGCCAATGTGGACTGCAGACGTGTTTTATTGCACCTACTAGTTTTAAAGTGCATAATATAGAGTGTCGTTTTTGCGGCAAGAATTTTTGCAGAGTAATAGTTTATTGTTCGTGATATACAGTCTCGTAATTGCAGTTACAATTTTTATAAGATAAGAGTATATGAGAAGACATGGGAGAATAGATACGTGCCTATTTATTGCGTGAATAGCTTCATTTAATGACGGTTTGAATATATTTACTCGAGATAACAGTTTGGGAAAACTTTTTCTAGATGTTTTTCTAGATTCTTTTATCATTCTGTATAGAAACTACTGTACTAGAAACATTTATAAGTGTGAATGGAGTTAAATGAGTAGATATATCATCCATCCGCGTTTGCTTAAAATATAATTTAATAGTAAACTGAATAATATTATTAGTAATAAATAGTAATAATTTATATCAATAGTTATTAATATCACATTCATTCATCATACAATAATACACGGAGTCAAGTACAATACTTTGCAACCGACTCGTACGTCAGTTATTTAACACCTGTAGCTAAATAGGTGCATCAGTGGAGAAGTTGAAGGAAAAAAGGAAGGGGAAGGAATGAAATGATGGCAACGAGACGAATCTGTTTTGGTCGGTAAACTTTCCCGCATACGTTTCATCGAGTTCCACGCGCGTTTCCTTTCTGCCCGTTTACTAGGGGCGCTAAAAATTGCCGGTATTTTTCAAGGGAGAGAAATCCACCCCCGAAGGGTCAGTATTCGCTTGCTACAAGGGTAACATTGACCAATCGCACGCGTGGGCTTGCCACCCCATAGTGTTGACCAATCGAGGACAGCTTCGACGTGCTTGGTCGAGTGGTCCCTTTAGAGATATATCGAAGTCCAGCGAGCCGGATAACGTGGCTGCCTGTTCGTTAAAATTTTACACCGCGAACTTGATCCAATTTGCACGGAAATTCACGGATTTACCTTCGTTTCATTATGCAACAATTGTGGAAAAAATATCGTTAAAATGTTTTACGAGATGCCAATAATTTTGTTTGTTGAAATTGGATATGCATTTTGTATTATTTAGAAGTTATTGGTTAATTCGTAAATTTGGAACAAAATGCAAATTTGATCTCTTTAATATATGTGACAAAATTAGGGCAATTTGGGAAATTATTTAGGAGTGCATTTAATTTTACAGTAACCCCTGCATCAATCCAAGTTTCTTATCTATTGCTAGAGCTCAATGAAATTTCCGTCGTAACGGTAAAATAGTGTTTCTATTATTACTAATAGGAATTATTGACAAAAAATCAATCTATTATTTCAATATCGAATGAACATTTCCGTTTTCGCATCAGTAAATTATTCCAGCATATAATTAAAAATACAATACCTACTGATTTACTATTCCTGTGACCCAGCTTCAATTTCCTTGTATTAAATAAATAACCGTATCTCGTCACTATTCAATCAATTAATAAATATTGCACTCCGAATGTTCCATTCGGAATTGACTTAAAGAAAACCAGAAACCAAATTGAACGAACACACAGAAAAAGAACAGTTCTGGCATTCTTCAACACATAACGTAACTTATCAGTCTCAAAAAATAGCAAAATTTCTTACAATCCGATCCCATCGCCAAAATTAAAATGAACACAACAAAATCTCCAAAATCGAATTACTGAAACAACGAAATTCCCGATGAACTTCTAAATTGTACCAATGAAATCTCTTACAAAACTTGCCGCTCGAGCAATTTAAACAAGCAAACCAAATAATCTCCCAATTGAAACATCGAGATCTCTCGTTTTCAGTATCAACATCATCTCGATCTCGCGGAACTCTTTCTACGATCGAGGCGCAAGGCGATCGATGGATCCGCCAATTTTCCCCAGCATCGATCCTATCGAGCGTTCCCGGCATCGTTACAGGTCCGAGTGGCGCAGCTTTTGCAAAATTCACGCACGCCGGGAAGCTGGATACCGGGCCGGCGAGATAATAATGATGAAGTTCGGTGTCCGTGTAGCCGAGTGGTTGGCGAGGCCGGGAGGGTTGAAGCCGGCGGAAGGAGAAAGGCAACTCCGTCCGGAGGGGGTGGGTTATACATTTGAGTACATAAATGTATGTAACTTTGAGTTTGTGTTGGAGTGGGCGTCGGCCATCTTGTCCGGTGGGTATTGACCGAGGCGACCGCCAGGCGAGAGACATGCCATGGCGGGCAAACCACCTCTAGTTACTACCCCCGGCGCTAATTGCTCTTATTAGTTAAATCCGTGCGGTATCGCCGTCGAGTTGCACCGACGCACGTCATGGTACAAAAATCCTTAGCTTCCGTTCGCGTCGACGTCCGGTCTGTTAAATTGGCCCCAGGGTAGCATAGGGTGCGGGGTGGTAGTGAGATGAAACAATAGCAAATATAGAAAAATCTCTTTTGTTTCTATTTTTTGTTGTTGCATGAATTGAATCATTGGAATAGATAAGAATAAATGTATATGTCGCTTGCAGTCAAAGGTTTTCTACTTGTTGGTGGTTCGGAGATGAAGGAATGCTGTGTGAAACGATTGCAAATATAGTAAACCTATTTTCTTTTCCTTTTCTTTGTGAATCGAATGATTCGGATAGTCAGGGGCATATTTCTTGGAGCCGAAGGTTGTCTTGGCTGTTCAAAGATGAAAGGACGTCGTACAAAACAATTGTAAATATAGTACACCTCTTTTCTATTTGTTCTTTATGAATCGAATAATTCAAGTAGTTAAGAATACAATATGTATTACGTACGGCTGGGAGTTTTGTCGGATGAATTTATAATTGCTCGAGTTGGTTATAAATTGTAGCGATATGGGGTGAAGGAAAGTGAGAATTTGAGTGATGTACAAAATTGTGTTAATAGCGAAATAACAGTAAAAGTTAGGAAATTTGTAGCAACAAGTTGACGAACGCTTTCTTTTTCTGTTTGATTTTTGAATAGCCTTTTGACGCGTTCACTTTTCTTTTCTTTTTGCAAAATAGTCTGCCATGTTTGGAACATCGGAAAGCAATTGTCCGCAAGTTTGTGTTAGAGCTTGGCTGCTCCAAGGCACGCATTTGCATTTGACGCAGAAGTTCCTCCTTACTTTCCACTTTCAGTTGCACTCACTTATTCTCAGACATTCTGGACGCGAATAATCAGAACACTGTCCGAAAACTTTGGCAATTAAAATAAAAAGACAACTGTGGGAAGTTTGTTTAGGCTTCACGACGCTAAAAATCTGGACATCGCCATCGATCGCCTGCTTTCACGAACCGGTTAAAATTCCAGATAAGGTTTTCATTCCTGACGCGGGCCGCTATTCGTCTCTGTAACTTACGTATCTTTTAGTTCAATTCGCGAGCACATTTTTACCACAGGGAATTTTTAACACCATTGAAAATGAACAAATTACAAAACTGCTTTGGATTTAAGCAAATCCAATTCGGACTATTCGAGAAAGAAAATATAATACCGCATGTAAGCACCGAAGACTAATTAGCAACTTTAAAAGTATTTTTGATATAAAATGAATTGTCTAAATTAAATAAAATACTACTATGAAACATTTTTAATTTCCAGAATACCCTATCTAATGCAAGATGCTTTTCCAACTAATTGAAACCCCTCGTTCGCGATTAAATAACCCTTTCTAACATAATCTTTTCTAAAATTCTAACCTTCTAGTCTTTGATACATGAGTTCCACTAATGACGTTTATTGTTTGTTAATAGTTTCCGTGATTTGTTCATTCCCGTTTTATTCGCAAACAGCCCCGTAACGGCAAACTGCTTGCTTGTCGATCGAGATAAAAGAATAATGAGCATAATATATCAAATTGCTCCAATTAATATTGCAGAGGATCCAAAATCTGTACTTTCTCATTCGAAGCATTGTGCTAAATAATTCTGATCCCCTTAAGTGACATATACTTCGATAGTCACATAAATATTTAATCTCGAAACTGTGCTACAAACTAAACAAAACCATTGATTCCATTGTTACCATTGATTCTAAAAAAGGCTGCAACAATTTTTCTCTCACTTGTCACTAGTTCAACAATCCCTTCGAAAAACACTGATCTACGAACAATTACATAAATATAAAATGCAACAAAGATAAAACTTCGTAACCCTTTAATAATAAATCCCTGCCACGTAAAATGACCGATTCCTCCTTTCAATTAAGGTCTTCTAATTATCTGCAAGCCAAATACATCCACTAATCTCTCAGCATAAATATCACAGCCAGCCCTTAAAAACACGAATACCCAAGAAACAAACTTCCGGTCAAATTCGAACCTTATGCATGCATAATTCGGCCGCAACATATACTTTCGTCGTCCCTGGCCACCCTTCCTGCAACGTGCGCCCGCGGGGAGCGAAACCCGACGATCCACCGACGGAAAATGGAAAAAGCACGTCCTTTGCAATAACCGTTGGCGCGGCAACGGATCGCGGAATGTCTCGCAATCAGGCCGCGTCGTGTCGTCGGAATTCTACGCGTCACGATACAAGGTCCGTCCAGGGTAGCGTATACGAGCGAAACAAGAGAAACGGCGGGAGCGGCAGCACGGTTTGCGGCTTGCGAAAATTCCGAAGGTTCGTCCGTTCGCTCGTCGCTCGCCGCAACAACGTGTATACGCGCGGACTCTAATTCACGCCAGGTATTTCGCGCGGCGTGTATTTTAAGGCCAGCCTCGTCTCTAAAATTCCACCCTTGCCCGTGCGCCCAACCGCCACCCCGCTCGCCATCCCTCTTCTTGCCTCTTCTGCTCCCTTTCTCTTTCCACCTTCACACTGCTTCGTGTTTCACCTCTGCGCGCTCCCTTTTTCATCCGGCCACGCCGACGCGTCTCGCTCTAGCTTGCCGGTCTTTCCGTTTGTACCGTTCCACCCTCTTCCTCCGTCTACCCCCAAGCGGCACGTTCGTTTGTCCCTGTTCGACTCGGATACCCAGCACCCCCCCAAGCATAGACTTCCGTCTCGTTCTATCTACCCAGCAGGCTCCCTCCCCCTCGAACACACGAGTAACCGTGGTGGATAGGACGCGCTCGTGGTGGTGTGTACAGTGGCTGTAGATATAAAGGTTGTTCAGCGAGGAACGGAGGGTTCGCGGGGGATGAAACGGTGGTAGGGAACGAGAGGAGTCGAAGGTGAACAGGGACGGGGAAGCTACGCGAAACGGTAAGGGATGAAGATGCAGATGTGGAGAAAGCAAAAGAGAGAGAGAGGGTGAGAGAGAGAGGGGGGAGGCCAAAGACTAAGAAGATCGCAGAGGGATGCGGTAAGAGAGAGAGTCGGTGAGAGGAAGCGAGAGAATTCTTGGACTCTGTGTGGTAGTGCAAGGGTTCGTTCGACCCTTAAGGGGTTGTGGCTAGCATCAGCCCCCCTTTACCCCAGTCCTCAGCCACCGCTATCCCCTGTACCGACCTCCGCAGCTTCTCTTCCTACTCCTTCCAGTCCTTGTCGACCACCCAGTTAGCCACCCTCGTAGCCACCCCACGACCGGCAAAACTACCCTACCGCCGGCGGCCATTTTACTCTCCCTTCGCCCTGGACTCGCCAAATTGTAATCCGAGGCCCTGGAATTCCGGGCAGAGCAACCGTGGTCCGGCCTCAAAGGAGGCTTCCTTCGCCTCTCGACTTACCCGTGGATAATGATTAACGGAGTGCTCCTCTTTCTCGCCTCAGCCCGCGCGCGCGCCGCGCGAACACAAACAAAGGGGACGGCGTTTTGGATCACGACTGGCTCGACCCGCCGAGCAATAACGCGACACATCGAGGAAATTTTATTCTGCTCGCACGAGGTCCGGTTGTTTGATGTTGCCCAGACTCGCGCCTCCCGCGAATGAGACTGGCTTGCACGCCTTTTCAGAGTTTCCAGAGAAGCAGAGCTTCCGACGAGACTCATCCAGACGACAGTTCTTGGAGAGAGAGATCCTGGGGTTGGGGCGAGAGGAACGCGAGTTTTGTTGGTTGAAAACGATTGGAATAGAGAACGGGTTGTCTGGTTGATTTTAATGTTGCTGGATAAAGGTATTTAAGTAAGCTTGGTAGCGCCCGGTCGCTAATTTTTCGATGATTATTTTATAGGTCCGTAGATAATTTAGAAAATTATTGGGAACGACAGTTCGCACTGTAGTACAGTTTTCAGTGTGAATGATTGTTCGAATTTTGTATTAAACCTTGTACCAGGTAATATTATGGACATGCTATTAATATTAACGAAGGTAATGGTAGTTTCGAAATTCGAAATACTATCTTTGCTCCAATATAAAACAGAGATTAAGAACAATTCAGTGCAAGCTCAGCTGCGACGGAAATTATTTTCGTATCAAAATACTCGAATTCGCAAAGCGTTTAAAATTCAACGAATTCAACTTCGCTCCTCCAATCAAATCAAATATGTCCCACAAAAAAGTCGCTTTAGCAAAAGCAAAGCAAAGCATTTCAGCCATAAATTATTCTTCGAACAACACGTGCAATGCACAATTCAAACAATTATTACGAGCTACGCCGTAATTCCCCCCGAATAATTTTAATTCGACCGTGGTTGTCGAGGAATCTGTCGCTAATTCGTAGCCGCGTACCTACCCTCTCGCGCGAACGAGCCGAGAAACGTGTAGACAATAATTCCATATCTCGGCTGCTTCGGGTTTATCTGATTGGAGGAGCGGTATCGTCGGGAAATTCGCGATTATCTGTTTATGGCGTGGTTAATGGAGGTCGTGCCTAGTCGGAAAGGTTCGAACCTCGTGTCTGCCCGATATTGGCCAATAATGTAGCACGTACTTACCGTGTGCCGTGTTTGCGAGGCCTGGCTGAAGAAAATTAATGCTCGTACACGAGGAAAGAGGACGAACGACGGGAACGCGGGACAGGAGCGTGATGAAGCGTGGATCGGGACCATTCCATGCTTGTATTTATTTCATCGTTCCTACGATCGTTCTTCGAACACACTTTTCAACTTTTCTTTCGCCCATGGACTGTCACTATCGGGGACCGTTGGTGATAATTGAATTAATTATTCTCATCTGAATAGCATTTGAAATATTGGTTTCGTCTAATAAATTGTCGCCGTTTGTTGTGGGGCGCGGAACATTATTTTCATTAGATGCATTTTATAATGAATAATCGATTGCGCGCTTGAGCAGGTGAGTAATTGGTTAAATATTTAGAAGGAAGAATTTTTGTTAAGTGCAAGAAGGAAGAGACGCGTTCAGGGTGTGGGGTATCGATTATGTTAAGACTGCCGTTTCTCAAACGCAAAAATGGTTTTAACACTAGGTTTACGGAACGCGTCAATTTGACGCATTTCAGAATTCGAAAGACAAAGATTAAGGCAGATCCGTTAATATTATATAACTAAATTAATTATATTTCATTTCGAAATTAGGCGAATTAAGTTTTTAAAGAAAATGCGCATTATTATTGGCAATTGTTAAGCCGAGGGTAATCGGTAAAAATAAGTGCTCAAACTTGTCCGTAAACCTAGTGTTAAGGAGGCTTGGAAATTTTCTGTGCTGGAATTGCTTCTTATTTATGGCGGGGATGATATTTATGATACGATACTAATTATCAGTGGTCCCCGGATGCAGAAGCATATACCTACTACGTACAAAGTTCCATCGCATATTCGTACACAAGCATAATTTATAACGGCGACAAATAGAATTGTCGTGCAACATAATCAACAGTCAACGCGTCGCAATTAATTTGAAGCATTGTACAATATTCATGCAACACACTATTCGTGCTCCAAAAATATCCAGGTAGCGCATAGATCCATCGGCCAGAAAGTATCTGTAACAAACAATAGAACAGCCGCATGAAATGATTGAAACGCATTAAATGCAAAGCTTAATACATTTAAAACCAGTCTCGATTTTATTAATCGTTCTGGTGCACTTCGAACGTTCAACGCATTTTCGAAAGATCACTATTAAACGAATGAAAAATGATGCAGAATGCAAGCCGCGCATAACTCTGCACGGTCACCAGTCGTCGAGCACTGTTTATCTAACTCCTGAATAGATTTTATCACCTCGAATATAATTTGTTGTGCAGCAACATTAGCGGTCGTAGCGGCATTTGTCATTCCGTGCGCGCGCGCCTCTTGTGTTGACAGGGCTGGCCCTGTTTCGGGGGCGAAGTTCACCGTGAAAACCGGACCGGGAACTGGATGAACGGGTAACCGGGCCTTGTCGATCCTGCATCGGCTGACCACAATCGCCCATGTAGACAAATTCGTGCCAGCGGTGATCAACCGCGTGTTCCGTCACTGTTACATCGTAATTCAATAGCGTCGCTTCAATATTTAGCAGCCTGGCTCTGCCGAGTAGAGGATGGCGGCCCCGAGGGCGGAAAATAATCTTAATTTATCTCCTTTGCGAAACGGGATAATAGGCGGGTAATTAAGGCAGAACAGTTTTTACGACTCCTCGGAGAGTACTGTGGTTCGTTTTCGCGAAGGAAAAATTATTGTGGCTTGAGCGCGGTGAAGTGTAATTTAAGCGAAAGTGACGACTTGTTGGGAAAACTGCTTTGATTAATAGTTTACTTAACGCTAGAACTACCAAGGGGGTAAAAATGACTTGTCTCAGATTTCTTGCTTTAGAATTATTAATATATAGGTATCGTTGTAGCAATTTATGATGAGTTTTAATAATACAGAATGACAATTATATATCTCTATTTAATGTCCATTCAACGACTTTCGTGTTCATAACCTGTCTAACATATGCTATCTGAATAATACCAAAATGTATCGGCAGTTCTAGTGTTAAAATGGGTGGAAAATGGCAAAACAATATTCCGTTCAATTATATACTTTGTATTAAATACAAAATAACTGCGTCAATAATTAATCAAGATATTAGCCGGTTCTTTCGAAAATCGAAGCAACAATAAAAAGAAAGTGAATTGAATAATATCGAAATGTTTATTCCCTCGACAATTTCCCGTTACGCTGAGAATCATTCCGGACGAAATAGACCGCGAACAGAGTGGAAGACTTAAATAACCAGCGAGTTAAGATCGAGAATTTGTTCGATCAGCAGAAAGCAGTCACGCCACGGGGTCGGTTTTAAAATTTTCATATCGTTCGACCCATGGATCTCCCGCGGAGAAAAATGGCTTATGGGATTCCGGCTGATCGTTCATTTGAAGAACGTTCGCCGGGATAGTCGGGAACCGATCGCTCTGTCCAATTTTCCGGATTTCTCGTGCACGAACTTCTTACAGATCTGGAAATGAATGTGGAACGAAGCCCTCCACCCTGCGTAGAAAGAGGGCGTAGAAGGTAGAGAGCCAAAGGGTGATACGGAAGGGAGGCAAAGAGGACTTTTCCAACGATGCTTTGCTCCTGAGCGTGTACATCCCACGCTATACACATATCGATATCGGTCATGCATGGCAAGACGCCTGACTGGCCACGCCAGTAAAAACGAGGAAACGCAGAGAATACAAACTCGCGTCGTTCCGTTCGCGCCATTTCAGACTCTCTTCTCCGTCGACTTCCTCTCTCTTCCTTTTTTTTATGGAAAACGCTCGATGTAGAAGAATCTACCGTCGCGACCGTTGTTACGAAGAGCGAGATAGGTCCGGTAGCTGGTGGAAAAGTTTCGAGGGTGAAATAGGAAGGTTCGCGTTAGAGTGAACAGGAGTATGCAATAAAAGAGTTGGGAAAAAATTCTAGGATAACCGAGGTTGAATTATATTATGTTTACTGGAGGATCCATCGTGCGATGGCGAAATTGATTTCGATCAAGGGACGCAGAAGTCCTTTTTAATATTTCTTTGTTCGTTTCAAAGTATTGTTGTTTTTCTTTTGGTTTAATGGAGCTGATCTGCTGTTCCTATTTAAGGTTGTACATGATAATATTATTAGGTATTATACAATAGGTATTATTGGTGGCCCACAACTTTCCAAGTTTTAGCAGTTTTAATAGTCTTGTGAAATCGTTTAGAGTCACGCGTACATAGGGAAACATTTGGCTTTGCTGACTCATTGTCAGATCCAGTTAACCGTATATGTATTATTGTTGCAAATACGTTTTGCACGATCTAAGATCATTTCCCTTGCGACTTTTTCGATCTATATTTACTTAATACTCTTGCACGCTAATGGGTTTCAGCTCAGTTATTCAATAATAATAGTAATAATAATAAGAAGCAGTTACATCAAACCAGCAATGAGGGATATAATAATATAGCATAGGAACAAATGATAATAACAATAGAATGCACTAATACTTTAGCGATTCCCCAGTAATTCAGCGAAGCAAATAAAACGCAATCTTCCACCCTCCCAACTGTGGCGATAGATAAATACCGGCCAACAAGTAACGATTCGTATCTCCGCTCTGTTTCGTAGTCGCTGGAGCCTCTCGTTGGTGCACACGAAGCGGTAAGAAGGAAAACGATCTATGCGTGTGGCTGTCGTAAAGGAGGGTGGTAATCGAAGCGCAGAGGGATGCAAACTCGTGGCTGCGGATTCACGCGCGTTACGAGGGCCGAGCAATCTCTCCGTGCAGTTTTTCAGAACCGCAGAGACCACGGTGCCGTGTGTCCGCCGCTGATAAGGGCACCTTTATCAAAAAAAAGGAGAGGATCCTCCAGTCCACCCCTACCTCCACCCCCCAGCTCGACACCGCTGTTCGCACTCCTCGCAAGGATGGCCAGGAGAGGCAGAAATTTTCGGCCCAGTCGTGTCTCCGGTCGTCCCTCGAGCAGCGTGATTCCCGAATTTATAGCCGGCTGCCAGTGGCGGGTCGGTGGTTATTACGAAAATTCCAACGGCGTACTGAGACGACGCGACACGTTCCCTTCCGCAGCGGCTCCGCCGCCCAATACCCCTCATCGTCGATGATCTTCGTGGAACCGGTCGAAATTCGAAAACGAGCGCGAAAATCCAGCGAATTTCCAGAACAGTGCGTCGTATCGATTCGAGTTTCCGTGGGCGTTGCTATGAGATGGACCCTTGTACAGCTCCGTGAGCGCGAGAGCAAGCGGGAAAGAGCGTGCCGGGGAATGAGCGCAGGAAGGAGGGAGAGAGTGAGCGAGAAAGCCATGCAGTGAGAGGTCTTGAGTGTCGCCAAGCTTACCCTCCACCTCCTTTGCCTCCTCGCGACAACCCAGCCCCGCGTGCTCGGTCTCTTCCTCAACCACCCTCTGCTCCCTGCACCCGTTATTACTTCTACAAATATACAAGCTATCACATTCCGTGATCGAACTCTCGAGACCAGGCCGCGCCACGGCAAATTCGATGGAATCGGCCGGCTAATACCGCTTCAAAGAAACGCGCCGTTGACTTTCACTCTTCTGAAGAGATCCTGCCTACGATCCGCCGTCGACGTTTCTCCTTTCTCTTTTCTTTATTCGTTGTGCCTCCCTCGCGAGCGTTCTATCTACGTGCTTTGTTCGACCTACGTGTCTCGTCGAGTGGGAAATAATGTGAAAGATCGCGGAGGAACGAGAGGAGAATCGGTCGTAGGAGCCGGGCTCCTCCTCGTTGTCCTTACACGCGGAATCTCTGAACTTGACGAGCGAGACGTCTGGAGAGGAGAGCCACGCGGACCGACTGAGATGTTGAGATGGTTGGACGAGCTGGTATATAGGTGTATGGGTAAAGGTGATTTCTTATTGTCTTCTTTTCTTTGTGTTTTTGGTAGGGGAAAGGTCCCTATATTGGACCTGCTCCTAAATTGGACCATAGTCTTTTTGCATAAACAAATGGATTGAGTCGACATCTCTCAGTATGAAGCCGTGGCTTATATCTTGTACAGTAACAGTCAGGAAACAAAAGACTGCCTACCGATGCATAACTGTGCGGTGATGATTACTGTCTTGTGATGCTAGCTGATGTAATTTTGTGTTCACTTTATTTAAGCTCTAAGTTCTGACTGGTAAGTAAATTTTAAATTCTTGTGGATGCTATTTGTTAAGAAGGGGCATATCTTTAATTTTATTATATCATTGGTCCGATACTTTCACTAGTTTTCGTTTATTACATCTAAACGTAATTAAACGTTAGTTTCTTAAATCGAATCTCCTAATGGTTCTTAAATTGGACCGGTCCAAATTATGCTACGTCTTTTGTTTCTTTAAGATAAAAATGGCAAAACGCCGACAATATGGAAAATGGAACGAAAAAAGTGTGGAAGATGCCATAACTGTGTACAAAAATGGTGTCGCAGGTTTAAATGAAATAGCTAGAAGATATAACGTACCAAAAGCTACGCTGAAACAGAGAAGTGACCAGAAAAACAAAAGGGTTCATGGTAGTATAAAAAAAATGTGACGTGGCGCAGATCTTCCACTAGAATTAGAAAAAGAAATAGTCTTCAAAGTCAGTACCTGCAGAAAAGAAAGAAGGATCCCGAGAAAAGAAACAGGTTGTGGTACTGGATTCTTCAAGTGAATCTAACGCCGAAGATTGTCTTTGTATCGTTTGTTTCGCAGTATTTTCGGAATCGGTAATGGTAGAACAGTGGATTCAGTGTATTTCTTGCAAAAAATGGGTCCATTTGAGATGCACAAACGGCCGTAATATCGATTATTACGAATGCATAAACTGGCAGTCTGACAGCGACTGATTACTTTGTAAACGCATACATATTTCGTTTTCTTTAGTATGTACGCTGTCAATTAGTTCCCAGAGTTATTTTTTATCTTTTTGTAGAATGTACGTAGATTTTTGAATAAAAGTTCTTACTTGAAATAATGAAAAATAAACATGGTCCAATTTAAGATATCTCTGGCCCAACTTAGGATACCAGTTACCTCGATTGGACTAATAGTACTACTTTGAAAATATTTCTTTACATCCAGCCGCATAACATTTTAGCCCATTTTATTATATTTATGTATCAAGTATATTCTTGAAATTGTTCTCAAATTTTCCTGCTCAAAAATATGGTCAAGCTTCCGATTTATGGAGGTATTTTCTTAAGTGGTCCAATATAGGGGGCTTTCCCCTAATTGATGTTCGATTCGGGGATTGTCTGCTGCGACTTGTGGAGTGGGGAATTTAATTGACGTTGCGTTATTATAGATAACAAATGTAAAATTGCGATAGAAATATTCGTGGACTGTGAATGTTTAGTGTTTGCTCGAGCTGGTCTATGGTTTTCATGGGAAGTAACAAAATTCGCTCGATTAATTAACAATGAACGTATGCTACATCTTTATGCAATTGCGCATAAGTACTTTTAATTCAGTTTAGTTTTTCAATTGATTTGTCTGTTTCTGTTCAAGTCATTCAAGACATGCATATAATTGTGAATAAATTATTAGAATGAGTGGAACATGAATAGTCGAATTTATACTTTCGCGATACAAGAGTACAGGTGAAAGATGTAATTATTCGTGAAAAATATTGGACACTTGTACAGTGGAACAGGTTCAACGGAGGTCCAGCATCTGGTCGAGCTAGATCAGAGATCATGGGTTAATCTGTGCACAGCTTGTCCGTCTAGTTCTGGACCACGTGAATCCTGTTTAGAGGGATGCTCCCTTCAGATATTCCCGTCGACAACCTAAACGAGATTGTAATTCAAATCATAATTCATTCCTCGCTTGGACCACGCAGTGCGCCTCGCAGTCTGTGCTCGAAAACATCTTCATCTGTCGACAAAATGTGTTGAGCATCTTCCACGACTTTCGCATAGTTTCCATTAAAAATTGAGTGGACTGGTTTTGTAGCGACTTCCTTCGATCTTAGTAATCCGAATGATTTAAAACTTGAGTCAACTCTTAATTCCAAATAGGAACTGTTTTGATTGCGTTGTTTTCTTTTCTCTTTTTTTATGGAGTACACATTTTTGTATTCTTCTTTTGCGATTAAAGTCACACTTTCATAGAATTATTTCATATCTCAGAATAATTTTCCTATACTTGATTGGTTTCATTCTTAAATATATCTTTCGTAAATAAATATTACTTAGTTCCCGGTCTGCATAATTAATTAAAAAGGATATGAAATGCACGTATATAAATACTTCTGGTGTCCCATACTTTCGAAAATGTTTCCATACTTTTCATATGATGAAAACCATCCCTACTCTCAATAAAGACAATTATACATATAACCATCTTTTGTCGTTGAAAATTTCCCTCCTCAATTTACCACGTACGAAACCCTACGCATCGACGGAAGAAAAATAATATCGAACTCTTTCGTTCCATCTAAACAAAAATATGAAACTACCAATCATCGAGAAACAAACAGGCCGTCAATTTTTATAAAGAAATAACGAGCTTCCGCCCCGATGCTCCAAGGCACTCAACGCCTATTCACACGGACAAATCCCAAGCAGCATCGAACGAAACATAAGAAAAATACGTTCCTCCGTCAAACGAGACGGGTAACTAGCTACTCATGGGGTGCAAGGATCATGTATATACTGTCGTTGCCATTCTCGCATCGTTCGCGTAGCAGCTTGAAAAAGGTCAACAAGACGTATAAATCCGAGGGTCCGTATCAACAGTACGGGGTTGTTGAGAGCACGGCAACGCACGCGTCCCTTCCGGGAGGACTCTCTGGTCTTCTTCTTTCCTCCACTTCGTCTGCCCTCCGATGGTTTCCATGACGCGGGCGTATACACGTCGCGAAATAACGGCTGGTAGCCTAGACTCACTTAATTGGGTCCGCCATTTTCGGTGGTGCGACCCCTCGAAAATCCTCATCGTTTCCTCCTTCCCGCTGGAAAGGACTTCAGAAGGGTTGCCCACCGACACCATCACCACCATCGCCACCCTCTACGCACAGGCCTTCCACTGCTCGACCCGAGTGGCTTTTGTTTTCACCCCCAAAGGGTCCGCCATTTTGAATTTATGATACCCAGCCACTCGAGGTCTCGGACACCGAAAAACTTCGGTCGTTAGTGAAAGTTAAGAGCCGACCCTCTTCTATCGTCCGCGACAGACCGTGCGCAGTCGTTTTCTCGTAATAGCGCCCGGACACGCGCGTGATGGACGCGTGCTTAATGATAGAAGCATTTGCAGACGAATTGCGAGCCTTTCGATTTGTTCTATGGTAAGGCAAGGTGGGTCTTGAGAACTGTTCAATGTTTGTTGATTACAAGAGTGGAATGAAAAGTTGTGGAATATGGAGTTTCGATAAGGTAATGTTCTTTGCAGTTTATGGGTACATTTTCGGTGAACTGGTAGAATAATGGTTAATTATCTTCTAATGTGTTTAAATAAGTCAGTGGGTGCAGATTCTTTGCTAAACTCGGTCTTTTAATTGGAGTAAAGAATACTCGGTCGTATTAAGGTGGTGTTAAAATGTTTAAAATTGCTTTGTATGTTTTTATTCATTTTGTGTGCGTCCATACATATACTGTTTACATTACCCGCTCCTTGAAAATTGTTGGCTAGTCGACATACTATTCGATTTGTATTTCGTTTAAATATTTATGACACTTAATTACTGTCCAAATAAAATGAAATATATTGACGTAATGAAGCTTAAAAAAGAACTTAAAAGCAAAAATAAAATAATAGGTGAATAATGGGGAACTCAGCAAATCTGTACGTATATTTAATGTATCAATACATTGTGAATTGAAAACCCAATACAACAACAAAACCATATCATAAATGCATCGAGGTCCTAGTATCTTATTAACAGTGCAATCGATTCGCTTGAATTCTCCACATCGCTCATTTAAAGAACAAGAGTACCTACTCGCGTTAATCGCGACACTTATTTAAACACTACTTTCATCGTGAAGCAGAAGGAATTAAGCAGTTACAATGAAACTTCCCCGGGGGTTCCATCAGGGTTTTAGATAATCAAGATTAAACACACGAAGAGGGTATCGGATCTCTAACTTATTCCCGCTCGAGCAGCAGGAAACAGAACACCTTTATACATTCCAATTTGAAGAACCCAAAGAAAAGCTCCCTCCTAAAAAACAACAACAACAGACTCCACGAAACAGCAAAACGAACTCTGTAATGTCGATGAAAAATGACAAAGATTATTGCGCAAAATTAAAATTATATTCCCGATACCTAAACTATTTTAATGACAGGAATATTAATAAACTAAACAAGACCTTCGTTCTCGAATAACAATCATCTTCCCCCCAAACTGCCCTTAATCCAATCACAGAATTTACTTCGGTCCGTCAGAGTCCAAGCAACTCGAAACGAAAAACATCGACGCAATTTCTCCAAACGCGCAAACCCAGGAAACTCTCGCCCCCTAATAAACCATCCAGTAACGAGCATGCCCCGACGAAGGAGCGCTTATACCAGAAAGGTGCGAGCACGCGCTCCGTGAGGAATATTCGTTTACGATGAATCCGATTTCCGGCGACGATCATCCAGGGGCGGAGTTGAAGCGTTTCGAAGGGCGCTGCTTTTTCCAGCCGTCCAACGATAATCCGATATTCCCGGGCCGACGATAGTTTAGTTCAAATTCGATGTCCGGAGTGGCGGCGTGGAAATGGTTCAACGGAGATGTCAACTTAAAACAATTGCTGTGGGAGGGGTGCACAGCGACACGCAATATCCTGACTCTTGTAATTCGATTAGAGAACTAGCTACGTCGACGGAGAGGGAGAGCCATAAGAACTCCGTTCTGCTTACAGAGGGTGCAGGTACGTAGTACTGCGCGTGGTTCACGCGGAGGGAAGACGAGTGGCAAAGCGAGTGCAGCCTCTGAAGGAGAGGTAGTCACCGAATTATCGGACTCGATGGAAGACCGGTTCAATTTGCCAAATTAATCCGGCGCCTCTACGATAAATCGGCTGGGCGAACCGCGACGTCGGAGTTTTCGATGGGAAACGTCTATGGTGCCGCGAGAATCTTGAAGGATAGCCCTGGTGTATTGTTGGTTGTGGAATTTGTCAATGGGAATATTGATCATGTGTAGGGGTTTGATGGAAAAGTTGATTTCGATGGATTGGCTCAGAAATCTACTGATAGTATGATGCAGCATTTCGTTGAGGTTTAGTTGCGTTCATTATGTTACGAGCTTACGTTGAAATATTTTGTTGAAATTTTCTAATGGGTTGGAAAACATGGGAAATGTTTGCATCGGTGTTTCAGTCCATGTAGCTAGAGACGAGCGGGGGTTAGTAATAATGAGGGAAATTAATTTAATCTTTAATTAATCCTTCTTTTATTGAGATACATTTAAGTTTATATTAGGTTTACCGGAAAGTTTTGTCCGAAAACATCATCTCAAGTTCCACCATTATATGGCTGCCCCTTTTTACCATGGTATTTTTAAATATGTGCTCTTCTAAATTACATTAGTAACAATGGAAATTATATTGTTCAGTAAATATTAAAAAGTGTATTATTTACTTTGAATTCAAAAACAGACAGAAGTTTCCGGTAGACCTATTTATATACAAAATTTTATTGTACGAGATTAATCAGTAGAAATAAGACTTTCTCTTGCGATTCTAATTGCGAGAATTTGATTCTTCTAAATAATAGTTCTACCGAAAATAATACATTATCCATACACTATAATTCCCATCGTACTAATGTAATTTAGAAAAGCACATATGTAGAAATACAATGATAATAAAGAGGCAGCCATATAATGGTGAAACTTGAGATGACATTATCAGACAGAACTTTGCGGTGGACCTAATAGTTCCTCGCTATAATTTCGTATAAACTCTGCGTTGCAGGCATCACGAATTAAACGAGCACCTATTTCTCAAAGTAATTCGAAAAGTATAGAACAGAATAAAATGATCTACAACTAAATCTGCAATCCCGCCTTTTCAAAATCGAAAGAGCGACAATAACTATCCTCGGTAAATCCCCGATTAAAGAAGCATCGAGCAATTCCCGTCAAAGAACACCAGGTAAACTTCAGCCCGCCATATAAATCACGCCTTCATCCGAAACGCGAAACGAATTAGCGAGGGTCGTATTCGATCAAATTCATTTAAAAGTTTCGTTCTATCTCAACATCCTGTCAATGGTTCCCGTGCCATTGCTGCCCTCCCCCAATCTAGTTGGTGCAGTCCCACAGTGCTCCCTTCGCACCCTTTCGCATCCCCACAAAGAACAGCCCCGTCACCGAGGGAAGGGGAGCCTCGTGTTGGACAACCCTGCCAGACAGGGGTCCCTTAAACCTAGAAACTAGTTCTAGTAACTAGGCCTGTCTGTTTTACCGACTACCTAGTGCACTAGCCCGAGAATCTGATCATCCGACTGTGAGCCATCCACAGATGTCGGTACTGCCATTTTACCAACCCCTGTGACATCGTGTCCCGCCTAACAGGCCATTTGATACACGAAAATTGAACGTTGGGTCGTCGTGAGAACGACTGGTGCAGATGCACTTTCTAACACAAAACTTCTTCGATCACGCGATTGCCTGATACAACCTCGAACGAAAATACTTATCGACCCGAAGTGTAGCCACACTAATTACGACAGAGCCTGAGCTTATAATTAGTGACCTGTACGAGGTAATTCAGAAACGCTCCCCATTGACCCAATTACAATACATCTGGAAACATCGTCGACGATGTAACGAGCGGCAACGTAAATAAGGTGTTCATTGACAGTGGAGAAAAAGATACAGGAGGAACGAAAAATCCGTTCAACGATGGGTCACGTTGGCAAGGTGAAAAGTGGAGGGGCGGTTGTGTACACAGACAACGCTTGTCCGTTTGAGCGAAAATCAAGCGAGGCGTATGAAAATCCGCGGTGCAGAAGAAAAGTTGGCTGACGTACGTTTGCCAAACGTGGCAGCGATTGTTCCCTTTCTACGTAGACGAACGTTACCCTGAATGCGTATTTCCACGCAGAACCCTTTCTCTTTCCCTGTCCCTCTGCCGACAGGACGAAAGACGGCTGAGCCGTGAATAGTCTGACGTATCGCTGGCGTGTCTGTGCCTGACACCTCGGATTTTTCCATTAAATTTTCTCGACGCGAATATCTATCACCGGTTACAGTCCCGGAAAAACCTGCTTCGACTCTGTAAAGCGATTCCCATTACGATTGCTCCGCGGGATCCCGTGAAACGTATCGAGCCCTCCATTCAATCTGACTTCCCTAAAAAAAGCCTCCATTCGCGCATCTCGCCCCGTTGAATTAAGAAAATTTGCCGCGAACGACGGCGAGGCTCGAAGGAATCAAAGGGAGACGAACGAGTTTCAAAGTTTGATTCGAGGGGGTAGTTTCTTTTTTGCTTTACAAATTTCACGGCAACGCTAGGTGTTCGTGTTTTATGTACGGGAAGTGTGTATAACGAGAAGCACAATGGGGAAACATAAATAGCAAACAGAAGTAACGAAATAGATCAACCTCGTATCGCCGGTGTATCCAAGTTCTTAGCCCTTTGTAGCTCGCAGCTCGTATATAAGTCCTAGACCAATAGGGTGGCGTTGGCTTTGCGTAAATACGGATTTCGCGCGCCTCGTTCAAACAGCGGCCGTTCAAATACAGATGGAGTCCACGTTCGAGTGTTTACACGGCGAATAAGATCGACTAATTTATCAATAAGGATCCCCAAGTTATCTCCAACAATCTTCCATACTTCTTGCGGCACTGAATTCAATTTAACATTCGGATCCACTTATATCGCACGCCACGCGTAGGCGCCAGATGTTGCCGCGAGTGTCGTACGATCTCATAAACATGCCCCACTTTGGTCGGGAAAAAGAAAAATCGTCCATCCGACGGACCATCTTCGACCGCGTAAACGACACGGCTCAATATTGTTCATGAAATTGAGATGCCGAGGGGCGGCGGTTATAAAAGGAGAAAAGTAACGGCGATACGGCCGTCCTCGTGAAAGGGGAGGAAGGAAAAGTTCAGGATCTTGTCCTAATACCACGGACAACCTAGGAAGGGACGGCACGAGGAGGGCAGATTCATTTTTCAAGGAATCTGCGGGAAAATGCAAATGCGCGGGGCATCTGGCAACAATGGCCGTGGTCTGCGGCCCCTATTTTAAGGGTTGGTTTTTTGGTCGACGTTAGCGGAGGTGGTCGCAGAGGCAGAGAACGAAACGAACAGACGATAGCACGGTGAATGTAGATAGAGAGAACGAGACAGAGAAACGCAAGGGGGTTGAGGCAGTGTAGGGGTGGGTGGGTCTACCGGGGAGCTTTGCCGGCCATGCAAAGTAGAGGCACAGAGTGGCAGCAGCAGCAACCCCCAACGACCGACCTCGGCTATATACTGGCTCACCCAACCCCCTGATAAGGGTGGACAGCCACGATCGATTAGAGGGCTGCCCACCCACCTACCCATCCATCCCCCGCCCACCCTTAACCCCCTTGCATCCCACCCACCGCTCTCTCTCTCTCTCCCTCTCTCCCCCTTTCTCGCTCTCACCCTCACGGCATCCTCCACGGAAGCTTCTGCCCATATTCTGATTCGCAACACGGCCAGCTAACGATCCCTCGGTTTAAAAATACCCGCCGCCTCCCTCGCTTACCCTTAATCCTTTCAACTTTCCTGGTTATTCCATGCTTACTTTTCGATCGGCCGCGTGTGCACACTTTCGCTTTTCCGTCGCGCACTGAGACCTCGTTGCAGGTGCTCATGAAAATTTATGAGCGAAATTTACCGAGCTGGAAATTTCTTTACCCGCCCCACCTCTGGACGACTGTACGGCGGTGATGATACCGGTTTCCGTCGAATTTTCGGTCGAATTGTATAGTTAACGTCCGACGCGTTTAATACGGCAAATCGGCCGGACAACGCGGTACACAATATTCGTCGAGGATTTTCACTTTCGTGGGAGCATCGCAGAAGAGTGAAGCAGAGTTCGCCGGGTGATCAGGCCGGTTCACTGGAACGCGAAATAGCCGCGAATGTAACGCGTTTACTGTGGCAATAGTCGTTGTCCGACGAAAGGCTAACAATAAGGAACCATCTTCAACTACTTAGGTTAAGTTCCAGCGCCCTTGCACCCCGAAACTTCGCCGGGGATCGTCGTTGTATTTCCGTGGGCGAGTCACACTCGCGCGTATCGCGCCGGCGAGTTCTAAAGTGTCGTAACGGCTAACACCCTGTTTTCCGGCGCACAACACGCCGGTACGCCGTTTTTCATTCAACTTTCCCGTTCACAGAAATTCGCGACAGATTTTTAATCATCTTAAACAGGCGGCACACATGTGCCGCAGGCATATTCGTTCGATACACCCTTGATTCCTTTTGTTGTATTTTTACCAATGATTAGGGAACTCGTAATTACCACTATTTTTGCTGTTATCGGGCTTTTAGGTTTTAGAACATGTGCAGGATAGTTACGTTGCTGTTATCGTTATCAGCTTTTGGAAAATTTCTGATGACCGTTTAACGCGAATGATAGGGATTGTAATTTTGTGTCAGAAATTACGTGATAGATTTTTTCCAAATTGGAATTACTGTATTCTGGCCTCTCAGGTAATTGTTTTCAGATACAATAGCAGCGGTTTTTCAAGTATTTAATCATTAATAAAAGTCAGAATTGTTCAGCATGTACTAAATAGATAATATTATATGATTATGTATTATACATTTGTATTTCTTGCATAAAACAAACGAATACAAAAATATGAGCTGCAATTATTCAAAAGTATCCAATTGCTCCCAGAATAATTGTTCCATTTTACGTGAGACATTAAGTGTTGCGTACTAATTTCTTTCATACCGTTACCAGCAAATTGCACCGATGCAATTTATTGCACCCCTACTCTCTTTAATTGGTAATTCGCTAGCGAAAATCGACGATCGATTTTCAATTACGCCGAACTTTAAAATACCACAAGGTCAATGGCGACGAAACTTATCTTCGCCGTCGCGTCGTCGCTCTCAACTCCGGCGAAACTTTCGGAAAACCTTGCAACGCTTTTCCATTCAATCGTGCTGGATGTTTACTGCTTGCTCTCGAACCAGCACGCCCATACACTCGTCCGTCGAGAACGGAACAACTCCCTTCGACGGTTCGACGCACGCAAGGCATAAATCTAAAGGCTTTCTCAAAAAATTGCCCATAAATCGCCGAGTTAACGCGGTCCAGTGGGCATTTTCCCCCACGCGGACTTTAAAATTCCTTAATTCGCCGGGAGAAAAAAAGAAAGAAAGGGTGAGATCGGCCGCCCTTTCGCGTGTGTCACTGGCTCGACCTCTCGCCCCCGGAATCGATATCAGCGTGTACCTCGTTTCGCGGCGGGTCGAACGAAAACGCGAGTATAAAACCGCCCCCCCCCCCGCCCCTTATTGAATTTCACGTGGCACGGAATGCGACGGGGAAATTTAGTTTCCGGCAAGTCTCCCATCGATTAGTAGTAGCGGTTGATGGCCATGGTTACACTACCTCAACACTCTCGTGCACTTGGAAATTATAAATTCGCCACTTGGCTCGTGGTAAATGCGCCTCGAAAACAATCTCGTTGGAGGAATGTTTCTCTCCGTGAACGCGAAACGCTGGCTAAACAATCGGGACAGCCAATACAGTGAGAGAGAGGGAGAGAGGGGAGAGAGAGAAGCGGCCAAGATGATACACGACTGAGAAGGGGTGAAGGGTGTACGCGATATAAGAAGGGGGTGAAGAACGAAACAGACGTCGGAAAAAAGCTGATATCCGTGGAATTTTCATATCGACATAGAATGACAGTTTTTTAATATTAAATTCTTTCCAACCTTTTGACTTCTTTTTACCCCGACGACGCGACGTTGCCCTCAACGTCGAACTTCCACGACGGGGAACGCGGGCTCGGATAGGGAATGGGAAGGCAAAGGAAAACAGGAGGATGGAAGAGCAGGATGAAGGCTAATTTTCGTGTCACGGTGAATATGGTGAACACCTGTTTGTCGAATTAGGGGGGATAATTTGTTGGAGAATTACGAAAAGGTGTATCCGCTTCCACGTGTATATTATCAAGCATAAAGATGTAACAGATAGGGTGCAAGCTTTTCCGTAACTCTTTCTCACAAACATCTCGTATCTTCCATGATAAATTACGCAGGAATTAAGCAAATGAATTATTTATTATTAATATTGCAATAGGTTTTTCTCAGTGCAACTGCGATTAGTATTCTTCGTGTAGTGGGAATACTTTTACATAATTTAACGAGTACTATAGTCCCATACTTGAACGGTTAATTAAACAATACTGAAACAGAACGAAATGAAAATTGTACCCAAGCAGAATGCCGAAGAATGTCTAAATTATCTTTCCATCAGATGCGATGATCTAAAGCAAATGATTTTTAGAGAGTCATACTTTATTTGATCAAAAATAAGGGCGCCCCGAAGTGTACCGTGCAGGGTAACTCCGCATGAAAAATGAAAAGGGTTTTCAATCCAGTTCAAGTTTGTTTGCACATCGGTTTAACCGTTCCCCAACAGGAAAATATTCTAGTTTACCTATATTCGCCGTTAGAATATTATACCCAATACGAATACTTTTGAAACTTTTCACCAGCCGCCTTCTGTCTATCCTTCGCGAGGAAATTACCTGCGAGTAGAATAAATTTCACACAAAGGACAATTGAAATGCGATTCGTGATCGTGCAATCGATGCCACGATTACACGTTCGATCGAGGAGGACGCGATATGATCTTTCTATTCCGCTACAAAACCGAGACGCAATAAATATCTAATAAATTTCTAGCCGGGTGGTCGCGGGGATCACGTTTTTGCCGGGGACGAGGCGGAAGGATGAGCAGCGGCGACAATAGATGGAAAAAAAAGGATGCCCCGGTGGCTGCATAAAGGCACGGTCTCGCTACAAAACCCAAAACAGTTTCCAGAACGATTGTCATTTATTTCGTTATTTATTTTCGTTGCTTTCGCGACAGCGGAACGTTGGATGAAAAAGGAAGGAACGTTTGCACAAAAGAGACGGAAGAACGTGAATCGTGATGTTCCTGGGGATTGACGTTATACCCTTCCATGTCAACCTTTCTCTCTCTCTCTCTCTCTCTCACTCTCTCTATTTTTCACTCTGTAATGTATTATCGAGTCGAGTGCAAGTTTTTAACCCTTAAAATTTTGTACAAGGGTACCACGAAACTTTTGGAGACAGACGGGGTACAGAAGTCGATATATATATATATATATATATATATATGTACATTATACATATATATAGTATAGAGGGTTCGATGGTGCAGAGAAACGAAAGGATAGAAAGGGAGGGAAGATGAGAGAGGGGTTGCAAAGTGCGGAGCGAGCGAACGGCGGGAAAAAAAATCGCTGGTTGAAAGGAAGGATTACATCGGGGATTTTGGTTTTCGCGTTTCATCTGGACCAAAGCCGATTTCCCGATTTTCCGTCTTTCCGTCGACGAGAGCCGCCACTCGAATTAGATGTCCATTGTACGAACCGAGAGACGAGACTCCCTCTACCTCCACACTCTGCCCCTGACTTCGTGACGTCGCATATTAAGTCGCGTTCGACCCTTTAATGGAGTCTCTTCTGCGGTCCGGAGAACGAAATATGTACTCGTCTCCTAATATTCTCGATAGTAGCTGCTTCCCTGACATTTTGGAATTCGATGAAGGTCGACCGAGATCGTTTTACTGATGTTCGAGACTCCATTTTTTCCACGTAAGCAAAAATTCACGTAGGCAAAGAGCTTTTACATCCTTCAGAAAATAATTAACCCTTTCGTCAATAGCCAAAACTGTCACGATGTACTTACACTTCTCAGTTAATATTTCCAAGGCACGAATGTAAAAATCTGATCTGCCGTGATTTTAAAATGTCTTAACGGGAACATGATACATTATAAACGTCAATGTGTATAGAGAAATGGGTGCCCGTTCATCAACTGAAGGGTTAAGGTTAAAATATAAAATACTTTTCATAAAAGACTGCATGAAAGTATAGTTATGTCCCCAAGTATAATAGGAAAGCGAGGAAAGTCTAAGTATTCTCTGAAAATCATCCCCCGTATGAACCCCAGCGTATAAACACATCATCTAGCGCTCATTATCCCCTTTCGATCAGCTATCTCCAACAAAATGGTCCGTCGAAACGCGACGGAATATCGAAGACAGTCTGCACAAACGAACAGCCAGCTCATCGCATTCAACACGAACTATTCAATGGAGCAGCGTAACCCATTCTCATCGTGATTACGCAAAACTCGAACGCGATTCTTAAGTCACGTATACATGTGTGCTTATACACACGACCCTGGGTGTGTTTGTTTGGACAACGATTCTTTCTATCCGGCTGCCGTTCATCTCCGCCTCGTGGGAAACGGGGCCTCGTGATTCCCGTATCGATCAAAAATATATTAGTTCCCGATATGACAGTGCGGAGTGTTTTTCTTTCGGGAACGTAGCAGAGGGTCGAGATAGGCCAGGACCGGGCGAAGAAGAGAGAGAATTTAAAGGGAGACAGAGAGGACAGTCGTTTTTTTTTCCCTTCACTCGCGTAATTCAGTGGAGAGTAGCTATACAAAAGGTGCGGGCATACCTGCGCGAACGAAAGGGGTGTTCCGGCTACCTGTAGAAAGAAAAAAGCTACCGGCCAAATTAATGATTTAGTGTCAGTTGCGATATTTGGGGTGACGGTTCTCTTCTCCTACTTTTTTTTTTATTTTTCTTTTTCACCCATCCACCGTGTGACCCCCTTATAGTTCACAACCTCTTCTCGGTCTGTTTCGCGAATCAGGGGGGATCGCATAGTTGTCGCTACACGCCGTCTACTTTCTTTTTTTTCTCGATCGCAGCTCGGGAAGAGGGAACGTTTCTTGGGAAAGAAAGACTATCTCGCCTGATCCCATTGCAATTGCAACAGCGACAGAGGAAGGAAAAAAGAGAAGGGAGCGAAGTGGGTATCGCGGAAGAGTTACAGGCAGTCATCAAGATTTACGAGGTATCTCACTTGGAGCCGGTGGAAATGAAGAGAACGCGATCCACTCGATTCCGCGAGGGGCGGCGAATCTAACGTCGACGAGGATCTGTTAAATGAGGAGAAAAATGATACGATCCATCCCCGGAGAAGCCGTGAGAATCTTATCTTGTCCGTTCGTTCCGTGGCGTCCGTTTCGCACGGCTGATAGACGAATTTCCAGTCGACACGAATGACGAGGCCACCGAGGGGGTAGAAAACGCTATACATATGTACGTGTGTATATACGTATGTACACGGCCACCATCGTTGCCCAACGTCGAGACGCTTTTACGCCCTCTAATTCGAACTGCATTTCACAGTTTACTTGATACCTGCACGGTTATTTCACGTCAATCGCCGTCGATGCCCGGGGTCACGAGGGATAGAGGAGAGGTGCACACTGTTTCCCTCGTAAATAACTCGAAAATGGCGACTACGCGATGTATTTTTATGGGGTTATTTGGAATTTACAGCGAGGGTGGAGCCCGGCGTTTCACGGATATATAGACGGTGGGGAAAGGTCTTCCAGTCGCTGTCCCGCGGGACACCTTCGGCCGATCCTGTTCAAAAATTGAAGGACGTCGAGACCGAAAACTGCATCCGATGGCTGACCAGGGGACTCCGATGGTTTCATCCCCACGGGACCATGTGCCAACGTCGAATACGAAATTTAAATTCAAATATACACGCAACCCTTGTTTCCATCTTTTTTTCTTCCCCGCGGCCTCTTGTCGTCCCTGGCTTTTTTTCTCCCTCCGTAGCTTCTTCCTCCTTCCGTTCGCTACTTTTTCTTCTTCCCTTCTTTTTGATCTCGACGTAACCGTATCCCGCGAAATTGGTACATCGTTTTGATCTACGACGAGGCTGTCGCGCGGGACAGACGTTCGCACAGCGATGGACACTCACACACGTGCCTGCACACACGTAAGGATGTGTATACATGCGAGGAATACGCGTGTCGAGGGACGAGTTATGTATCCTGGTCGGTCCTCTCGTGGAAACGACATGAAACCCCCGTAGCTCTTCTCCATCCCCCGCCAATTCACCCCCGCGATAGCGTGACTCGCGCTCTATCCAACCCTTTCCTGCGTCGCTGCTTTTTTACAACGCCAATATTTCGACGATACCTCTTTGGACATCCTCTACCGTGGAACGCTTTGATATCACGGTAGTACTAGCTCCTGCGTGGCTTTATGTCTGACTGTCCCGGACCGTTCTTTTTGCGACGAATGCGATGTTCCATTGTTATTGGAACCAAGTCCCGATCGATCGGCGGAGATTGATATGATGAAACGTTCGCTAGATTTTTATACAGATTTGGAAATACGGATTTATAATGTTTTTCAAAGAGATCACTATTGGCAGTGGTAATAGGCAAGGGGAACATTCATTTCAGTTTGAGCAGGTAGTGAAAAATGAATTTCGTTCAAACAATAAGTTGAATTGGTGAATAACAAATAACAGGCACATCAACTATCCTATAATTTGTTTATAAAGAAAAAGTGCAAAGAGTACGACCAGTGATTAATGTAATAACCAGCAATTGTTAATACGAGGAACAAGGAAGAATACACGAATATTTCTTTGCCAAGCAGTCGTGTCAGAAAGATTATCACAATTATCACAATTACTGTAATCACACCTACTTCCGTTTACCTGGTTTATCCTCAGAACAATCCTTGCAACCTCCATCAACCACTATCTACTTAACAGAAATTCATCTACGAATCTCAATTGATGGTGTAAATAACTGTGCAACCGGTCGATCATAAATAATTCTTCCTCGCAATTGGCCAACATTCCCATAACCGTTTGCCGCGCGTCACAGATACATATTATTCTTCAAGGAAACCAAAGTGTCTCCGACAGAAGCCCTGCTGCCTCGCCACAACATCATGGACCAAGTATATATTTTCAAAAACGCTTTCCCGGTTGAAGAGAGGAGAGCCGAGAAAGAAGCCGGCTTCGTATTCGTATCGATGTACCTGTGACGCGTTAGGTGCGAAAAGAAGCTCGTCTCTGTGTATTGGTGGGACGGTGGAGGCTCCATTAGCGTGTTTGCGCTACGCGAGCCGGGGTTCTCTAAGTGATGTTTTGTGCTACACTATTCGAATCGTCCTTTATGCTAGGGACGTCCCCCCAACGAGAGGGAAGCGAGCAGAAATTTTCAGAGGAAGTTTTCGCGGGAGGACGTTCCAACAGAAAAGCGACTCCGCCTGTCTGTTGTGTTTCTCGTTTGCTTGTTACTCGTCCGGATTGCAACTTGTTATTGCCGCACGAAAATGCGCCTTGCTGTGCGACCGTGGCAGCGATAATGAGTGCGAACATTATTATACAGGGGGAAGGAAAACTGAAGCAACGTTTCCCTTTGATATCGGGGAAAGCATGTGCACGATTGGTTGCGAAACGACCGTATCCTATTTTGTACATTTGCTTGTACTTTTCAATTCTTAGCTGAATATTCAACCCCGTTATCTAGATACGTATGTTTCGGAACATTATATGCAGTATTATTGGTAATTCTTTCTCGTTTAATTGTGGATTTATTTGCATTTATTTTCAGAGATTTTATTTCTCGTTGACTATCGAGATGCATAGTATTGTATTACATTGTTTGTACCGAAGGGATGCCAATGCTTTTGGAATATATTATTTTAGCACGTTAGGTATGAAACGTATAAAATATAGATTTTTCGAGACACTGGGTATAAGTTTGGCGAGCTTCGGGTCGGGATAAGGCAACGCGTCGGAAGAAGGTGTTGGCACGTGGTCAAGAGATGTCAAAACTCGTTTTCTTGCCGCTTTCAAGGCACGTCGAAGGGGTTTCAGAGGTCTGCGGGGGTCAGCGCAGTCTCCAGTTGTCTGCTTCCGGGTCAAAAACCGGACGGCACACGCCAACCCCTTCGAGAAAGTGGCCGTAACGAAATATAACCGTGTACAACGAGTTTCGAAAAGAAAATTAATAACAGCCTTCCCACTATGAAACAGTCAACAGCAAATCGTAAAACAACTTATTTAACATACGGCGGCGCTAATGGCGCAACCAAAAAATTGTCATCCGCATGGGGACGTAAATTGTAGATACTTGTAGATACGATAATTTTTTTCAATTAGAATATTATTCTTCAATGGAACACAAAATGTAGAACAATTGAACACAATCGGACAGAAAACAGAACTGAATGTAAAAAAGCTTGTGGGTGGCCGTTAAATACATTCTTCGACCCTTAGCCTACTTCTTCGAGTAATTGCAAAGATTCGACATGGAACAGGATTCCTTCAAGCGAAAGAACTCTCGTAAGATGCAAATATCCATATAACTCGTACCGACGTTACGAGCAAAGAGATTACTCTGAAGAACCGACCATATTCGATAAATGTCCGCCCGTTCGTCTCAATTTTACACTGCGAACAAAGTTCGACTTCAGCCGGAGCCGCGGAGCACGCTAGTAACCGATAATCCGCGTTCATCGCCGCGACTCTCGGGAGTTACATTTGTTACAGGTCCCTCATTTCGCGAGAATGGCGGGCGTGAATCGAACGGCCCGGCCGGAAATAACGATAGCAGATAATGTGGAACACCTCGCTATCCGTGGAATCAAATCACCTTAAGGTTACTCCGACACCGGAACCTCTTAGCCTAACAATTTCTAGCTTCTTCCACTTTGCTTCCACACGGTGGATGAAAACCTATTCGTCGACCGTGGAGGACGACGGCGACGAGGTCAATCGACCCGTTTCATCGAGGAATATAGTTCACCATCGATCCAACCATTTCCAACCCCTATCTTCGATCGCTATCGCGCGACACATATTCGTCTAATAAGCAGAATAAAAAAATAAACTTCGATACGCTGCACGTAATGATCTCCTTTTACGCGGTACAGGGGGTCCATTGCCGCCATTTTACTCCATCCCCCCAAGTCGAACCTCCCCCGAGCACGCGGTATTGATAAAAAAAAATGCGCCCGTCCCATTGGCCGGCTGGACCATAGGGTGACCTCACCCCTTGAGTGCTGACCAAGCACGGGCACCCACTAGAATTCTCGTTCACACACACGTATACACCCATCGCTGTGCCCATCCCTGGACATATTCACACTCGCGCACACAGAGGCGTACAAACTGTTTCTCACTGACGTGTTCACCCATACATTCATCTGTCGCACCACAGAATCGAAGAGTGCACCCTCGACAATTTTTCTCCTCGTCTCCGTTCTCTGTCTCTCCTCGCTTGCCCTGTTCTTCCACATTCCCCTGACAATCTCCTCCTCTCTTTCTCACTCTCTCTCTCTCTCCCTCTCTCCCTCGTCCATTTCTTTCCCTCCTCTTCCGTCGGCTCTCTTATGCCACTCGCTGAATATTGATTAGTAAGGACGTCGCGTTGCAACGGAGACGAACGGTCAATTAGTCGAGGCAAGCCCGATGTCGGGAACGTGGTCGTTAATTAGACACTCGTCATTGATCCGTCACTTGAATCCGTTCGATCCGCCCGCGTCACGCGGATTATATACCGGGGCCGTCGTTGATTACGAGCCGGTGGAAAAAAAAGGAAGAGTGGAAAGGAGAAAAGGAAAAAAATTCCACGTCCTCCGTGGATGTCCAACGGTGGCTCGAAGGAACGCTCGCTTAATTAGTCCGCGCAAATCGCGTCGCTAAATTGATCGTACTCAACCGGGGCGTTCTAGCGACGCGAGACTGGCAAGACCATAAATTATTGCGTCGTTTGTATCTCGGGCGGCGTCGACGTCGCGTCGTCTCTCGTCACTCGTCCAAAATTACCGGCGGTTACCCCGATCAGCTTAGAGAATGAAGGCACGATCATACTTACCGGTGGTACGACGGTGTTCGCGTGATTTTTTCATGGCGTTAAAAAGAGGCTCACCCATAGAGCCCATACTTTCGTTACCCGTCGGTTCGCGGGGAAGTTCCTCCAAGTATTCGAGGAGAAGTTCGCCGCTTTGATGAAAAGTTGACCTTGCGTCCTCGAAATAGAAATTATTTCCTCGAGTAACTCTCGCCCGGTGGGGAAAAGTTTCTACCCCTGCACGCGGTAGACGGGGGTGGTTCGTTTATTGGACGATTCACTTTTCCTCGTTAGGGGGTGATTATTCAAGATCGCCTTGCGATAGAAATGTTCTGCCGCGGTATGTTTGGCAATTATTTTCGACGACGATGGAAGATAGAGTGCGTCGAAGTCAAGGGTGTTTATGAAATAAATTGTAGAAATTATTATACTATACACTATTATGCGAACCCTGTTTTAATTAGCGAAACGTCTCATCCATTTTCATCAATAACTCATTGACTGTTTCGGAGCCTTAAATTTCCGCCGCCCTAGCTTTATATAATACTACCAGCACACTGCGCAAATTTGCAGGAACAAGGAGAAACAAGTAAAAAAGGAATGTCTTAATGAAATCATTTCTATTTCGAGGAGAGGAACTTAATTTCCAATTACTAATATCACACACGATCGTCTACTCTGCGAGCCTGAAACGTAACTGAGCTCCGTCGAAAGATCTCGCTTCTCATAAGAGGTGTGATAGGGCCCCGAAAATCTTACCTGAGGCGACCTTTGCAACGTAGAGGAGGGGGTCAGGTAGGAAAAGGGTTTCGTCGCAGGACCCCCTATTATGCAATGCGATTTTTTCATCCCTCTTTCTCCCGTTTCTTGATTCATTCACGGGAATTCATCGCGGCTGCGGGGCAAGCTACCTGGGATGCAAATGTCAGTTAATGTGGGTTAGGGTTGCCCAACGTGTGCCGCGTCGCTACCTGAGATGCAAATACACGAGAAAGGACCGATATTTTTGGCCTTAGGGCTTGTAACGATGCGATCGTGTGCGCATAGGTACATGTGTGCGTGCATATAAAATTTCGTGGAGAGAAAGAAAGGAAGAGAGACAGGGGGAGGAAGGGTGAACGCGCATGAATGTAAATTTGATGCTGCTGAAACTGTTTCCGCGTGTGTAGCGCGAAACCAGTGGGGAATATGTTTCTGAATAATACTGGAAAAACATAGAACGAGATTTCTTTATGGAAATCCAACCTGCGGGCACTATTGAAGCAAGGAGGGACATAATTTTGGAAGATTTCGGAAGGGATGAAGTAATAGGCAGACTAGGCAATTAGATGAACGTTAAAACTTTGTTCGTAACACGGTAGAAGAATATATTAAAACGAGAATATTAATTTTTTTTACGAGAGCTGAAGTATTCGCAATAAAAATCGAAAATTTGTATAATCTATAAATCGAGTTTCCTTTTCACACTTCGGACAATGGTGCTTTCAGTCCTCGGCTAATCAATATTCAGACGATCAATACCAAACGTTACCAGAGCAGAATCGAACGTTTTGTAAAACACATTCATCCACCGAGAAGTTTTCTTAACGTTCAATATAAGGCGAAGCTCGCTGCACGTGGAAAATTAATTTAATTTATTTCTACCCCGCTGGGAGGGTTTACAGCCACGTTGGCTCGACACGAAAAAGGGTTGTTGGCCGTTCGGCAGGCGCCAGATGACGTTTTCCAATTTCCTGAATGAAAAGCGAAACCGATTCACGCTTTCGTCACCTGGCGCGTTTTTTCCTCCACGAGTCTCCCGGTCTCCTTAATAGATAAGCGTCGAAAAAACGTAACGATGCACGTTCAACCCCTTCGTTCGGCTAATACAATTTTTAATTACTATTATAATCCAGCGACCAGGCGATCAATCGATTAAGATAAGAAAACCGCGTACCTATATAATAATATAAAAGAAAAAATGACGATGCTAATTGTTCCACGATAATTAGAACAATGAGATTCATCGCGAGTTGTAATTATTTGGTTCATTAAGCTGGAGGGAAGCATTTCTCCGGAACTAGAATTCAATTTGGCTTGAAGTGGCATTAAATCAGGTTTGTTATTGACGTGAGCGTGTACCTGCAGTGGCCAACCTGCTTCACAACCGCGATCAAAGTAGAAGTGCTTGAATTCACCCCTCGTGCCGGATTACGCGCTTTTGAAAAAAAAGTGTCGAGCGCACAATGAGCCAGGGGTGGTTTTGGGTGAAAAAACGTGAAAACCGACACCCAAAACAGGGCGGGGAGCGAGAAATTGACGACAAAGAACGCAAATAATACCGCTAAAGCAGTGATATCCGTTTCGTGACCGACCCCAAGCGGGATACATATTTTTTTTCTTCATTTTCCATGACGTCGGGTTAAATTCGATTTTAATCGACCGATCGCTCAACCCCGCAGGTTGTCTTTCACGATAAAAATGTAATTCCCCAGGTAACTATCGTTCCACGATATACCTCCAGGCGTGAAATATTTAAAAACTTAATCCTCATGCGGGAATTTTGTTACTAACAATAGGACGAAGAGAAAGGTGATTCAGGTGTAAGAAGCTTTTGCATTAGTTACGGATATGACCATCAAACAATTTAATTGACCCTTCTAGAATACCTGTAACGCGAGGGATAAATAAATAATAGAATAAATTATACGGGATCCAGATGAGAAGTTAATACTTTTCCCTTAAATACAGCTGTCTTAAAAGTCTGATTTATTTAGACCTACGCTTATTTTACGTCTGAACCTTTTATAACATTGTAATCAGTTCATCTTTCCAACCAAAGAATAAGGAAGAGGAAAAATGATTGAATGATAATAATAAGAATAATAGTTTAAACAATAAACAACTATTGCTCAACAATTTAATCGGTTCAAGCTTATCGTCATAAAATTCTTCAAAAACTTAAATAATTTAAAAGAACACTTTTGAAAAATCATTTTAATTTAACCACGTTCACTTCTATGGCTCCCAGATCCTTCAGTGACCACAGAAATGGCCGGCACGATACGCGCATAGCGACCTGCGCCATGTTTCACACTCTCTCCATCCAACAATCACATGGCTGAATATTTGTGTAGCAGCGGGGTAGAGTAACACGCGAACTCACCCTTAAATACTCGAAACGCTTTGAATACCTTATCTCGGGCATCTCTAGAACCCTCGAGTTCGGTTGGACGCTTCTCAGAATTATCCGAAATCTCTGACGAGGTAGGCGCTGCCGCGACATCCAGCCGGTTCAAATCCTTGTAACCGATCGAGATTTCAGATTCATTGCGAGCAAAAAGGCAATCAGCCCTTTCTCTCCCTGCTCCATATTTTCTTTTGTTTGTTTTTTTATCTTTCACTCTTTTTCTGTTTCGATTGACGCGAGCGTCAAGAGGGACCATTACTACCGAATTGATTTGAGTGGACTCACTTTGCCCCGACTAATCTATATCAGGGACACTCATACCGCTCTTGAGTAAGGGATGGCACTTAACATTTCCTGTCTGATTGCATCGGAAGGCTGAATTAAAATATTCACCTGTTACCACAGGCATATTACATCTAATTAATTATTTCGTCCCCTCGAAATCTCCTCGGAGGCACACTCTCCAACGATACAATGCCGCCGAGGAATACACTTAAAAAATAACTGATCGGTGACAAATAATTTCCTGTTCGTCGGAAAAGAAATAAAGAAAAAAAACAGAAACATAGTCCGACGATAAAATCGGTCAACTCCTTATCAGAGATGACAGCGGTGTCGAACAAGCACGTCTTTTATGCTCCACAGTTGCGGTTTCTACCTCGGCAGAGAGCAAAAGATAAAGAGGGATAGTGGCGACGAAAAAAAAAAGAAGGGTCCTCGGGATTAACCGAAATGAAAATGCAGAGAACCTAACGGCGCTCGCGCGTATTCGGGGCGAAATCGATAATGCAAGTTCGGCGCATCCCTAATCCTCTTCAGCGATTTTTTAACCCCATCTGTCGTTCCATCGACGAGCATCCCATGGGCGCGTTTCCACGCGCGTGCAGCAGACGCGGAACCACCTATGCGACTCGACCTACATCCGCGACCGAGGAAGGATTGAAAAGGCCACGCTCGACAGAGAGCAGAAAGTACAAAAAATCGGCGAAAGAGAAAGAGAGAGGGATGAAAAAAAAACGGAGGAAAGAAAGAAGCGTTCGACAGGGGTGTCCCACTGTCGATTTTACCGCTTCCTCTAAGCTACCTGAAAAATCGCGGCGACCCCCCCTTCAGGATAATCCATTAACATAATTTTACATGGACGGAGGAGCTTACGGACGGCAGCACGCCGGGGGTAACATTATATCGACGGATATATGCGCCAGATGCAAAGGAGGAGGAGAGAGTAAAATAATAGGAGAGGCCAGGTATACGGGCCCGTCAGCCACCACCAGAAGGGGTTAATTCAAATATTTAAAATTTCTCCTCTGTCCTGATTTCTCGCGTAACGGCAACCCGACCGCCACCCAACCCTCCGTACCCTCCCAGCCGTGTTCTTTCTTCCGTCTCCGTGTTCTTTCTCGTCATGTGCCTCGCACGTTATACCTGGGACTAGTAGTAACTCTAGCCTTCCGGATGAAATAGTCGTGCAACCCGGCGACCCTACTACTACTCCGGAGGTACGCCGCGCCGTGTCGGCGTGTCCGCGTGCTGCACTCGACGATCCTCAAAGGGTTCCATTATCGTTACGGAACGAGCTCGAACCACTCGTTGGCTCGCAGCCTCGGCTAACGAGGGTGCTGACAGCGAGTTCTGCGCTCTCGCCCTGTGATTCCTGCAGTGTATACATATACCAGCCTCTGGCTTTCTCGCGGCTCCGGCTCCATGGCACATCGGTTAGTAAAAACGCGAGGCTCTCGTGTTCCGTGAACTCTAGCTTTGAGGCCGCGGTAAACGTCGACGGTTACCGGGATACGCGTAACCCGTTCGAACGCGTGATTCGATTTCACCTTTCGGTTTTGATTCGTCTACCGCCGTTACGGTACCACCCTATATTCTTACTTTGCGCTTTGACGTTGGACGGGTAATACACGGTTCGGCCCGTGGTCTTTGCTGCTTTTGCGTCTACGATGGAAACTTACACGTTCGCCGAGGAGAACTTGTGGCCCGAGGTAGAAGGGTATTTACCTTGGTTAGATTCAGATGGGTCCTATGTACTTTGGAACGGTTAATGCAACTGAGGCGTTCTGTTAATGCAACGGCAATGAATGTACGAGACGCATTGTGTAACTTTGCTTATAGTTTGGCCTTCGTTGCTTTTTCTATGTTTCTGTGGAAATTTGTATGCGCGAAGAATATCGACAATAGCTGATCATGAAATGCACGCAACTATTGCATACATTAATTAGAAAAGAAAATTCCAAATACATAAGTATCCTTTCGTATCGCCAAATTGCTACACTCTCTCGGCAAGCATTTAAAAAGGAGCACCACCGAACCCCCGATAATTAACAGAATTACATCGAGGCGGGATCGGTACGGATCAACAAGAGGACTAGACGCGCTAATTTTACAAGGAAACTTTCCCCCGAAGGCGTTGCTTCCGTTAAGCGGATTATTCCTTCTACGAAGTGACAGCCAAAGTGCGAGAAAGACAGAGAGAGAGGGACAAGGATAGACAAGGACTTAGAATCCAGCCAGGAGAGCCGTGGCCTCTCGCTCTGAGCCTTGATTTACGACAATCGTGACGGGCCATTTGTCGAGGGAGCCCCTCGGACAGCGCGAGGAACGTCCTCCTTATCAGGCCAAAGCAGCGGCCATTTTCAAAACCGCGTCCTTTTCCAGGCGTGCACATCATCCTTCGTAACAGCTCGCAACCATCGTCCCAGACTTGAACCCTGGAAAACAGCCGGGGATCTTGCGGGGACAAGTGGCGAGGCAAAGAAAGCAGGAGAGAAAAGGAGGGGAAAAAAAACGAACGATCGTTTACTTGGCAATTTAAATCTCGGCTGTCGCGCGCGATATCGGCTTGTTCCCCATTTTCCGCGGCGCGCATTCAACCCCCGAATTACCATCGTCGACCCGAGCACAGTCTATCGTGCGTCCACGAAATTAGCCAAATCCCCGTGCACGTCGCGACGACGTCCGCGCGGCAATGAAATTTTTTTTCCTTCGACGAACGCGAGGCTCCTTCTGAATTGCGCGGCCTCCGCGTAATTGCCGCAACTTTTCCTCGCCACTCGACGGCGTTCCCGAGCGGACAAAAGTGACGCGTGCGCGCGCGCGCGTACACACGCGTATCCCTGTTGCGTATATGCGTGCGCATAGGTGTACGTGCATATAGTGTTTATGCGTAGAACGAGGGATACGAGACCCCGAAAAGTCCATTTACGCGCTACCTGACGATGTTTCGTCGAGGGGGACAAAACGTTTGGGGGAGGATCGTCAGTTAAGTGTGTCCTGCAAACTGAAAGATCGTCCTCGAGGATCGCGGCCTGTTGAAATTACGGCGACCCTGTATATTTATATATATATATTGCGTACATAAAATGTAAAAAATTTGAGGGAGACAGAGGTGGAAGGCGGGAAGAGAGACAACGCGCAGAGGGGGGTGCAGGATCGATATCAGCACTGCGAGGCTACATTTTTCAGAACATTGGGTACCTCCGCGGTAAGCCGGTCGTATGTATTCTTATGGACCACCCTGTTTATGGCGCGCAATTTATTTCGAAATCGAAGGTAATGGCCGCCGGTTTACGCCCCGCATTCTGGCCAACCCTTCGCCCTGTCGCCCTCTATTCCATACTCGATCGAGTCGACTCGGTCCAACGGGGAGCACATTAAAATTTCAAACAGATACAAAAATGGCTGGAATCAAGCGGAATATGTATTGCCCCTATTTCCACCGGGTCTGAATGACAGAAGGGGCAGGATTCGTTTCCGCGCGGCCGTCCGCGACATCCAAGGGACCTGCACGTGAAAACTATTCATTGTTCCCCACGACCGATGAAAATATCTCTCCCTTTTTCACCGAGGTAAACATTTTCAGCGGGGAAAATTATTCTGGAGTAACGTCGCCGTTCACGACCCAGTGACGAACGCGAACAGCCGATCGAAGCTTCCCGGTTTTCGCTGAAATACGCGGCCATTGTTCCCGCGTTTGGTTCCAGTAGCGTGTCCGCGCGGCGGAAAACGCGGTAAGGAACGACAAAACTTTTCCAACGACACCGCGATATCGTAGGGAACGCGGATTTCGCGGAGGCTTTCCACGAGACTTTGAGAAAATATTTCTCGTTCGTTGCGCAAAGGAAATTTCCGCGGCCGGCTAAGTTTGCTGCGACGGCGACGCGACCGAAGAAAGAGGATGCCTCGAATTTTTGCGTACCGTTGCCGCCGACTACCGTATGCGACCCGGATGAGTCATAATGCTTGAACGCCATCGAAAATGAATTCCGTTGATATTAAATTCCATTTTTGCGGATGATAGATCGATTATCTTGTATGATAATGCGGGACAATAATTTTCGTTTCTCGAGATACGAGGATTTATGCGAAGTTTGTAATGTTAGGAAGACAGTTTTGGGATGGTGCATTGTATTTGTATAATATTTTTCAAGGCTGAAGAATATTCGACCATTTTTTAAACCCAATGCAGTGGTTATAGATTCCTGGTACGTTATCAATCAATGCAAGAAATGTAATACAACGCGATAAGTTTCACGAATTGTTCAGTATTAATATTCGAATATTTCATTAAATCGATTATTTTATTTGACTGAACGGCAGACCTAGGCAACATATTTGTCTGACTTAAACCATGTGTAAAAAAGAAACCGCCCCAGTCAATGAAACAAAAAATATAGAAACAAAGGAGCGCCCATTACGCAATTCCATTCTAAGAAACCGTTCCTAATTTTCTGTTCCGCTAAAAAAAAAACCCAAAAAAACGAATCTTTCGCGTCACGTTTCCGACGAGATATCACCTCGAACGAGGCAACGAATTGGACCACCAGAGGATCGTCTGCGAGGCGAGCACCCTCCCGCTTTTCTTTCTAGGCGGATCATTTTTTTTATCGTGCACCGATGACTCGACACCCCCTTTCTCTCTGTTCCTCTCCTTCAGAGGACTCTTCGCCGCGTTATCGTCGGGGATGGCGATGGAAAACGGACGAGGGGCTCCCTTGAACCACGTTATCCGAGGGATTTAAGGGACGAACGAAAATTCGACCACGCGGAGGGGGAGAATACCTTCAGTCAATTTTTATCATATATCTGAGAGTTTCGTCGGATTGGCTTCTGCCTGACCTATGCCCAATGGGCCGCGCGAATTCTCGAGCTATCGCGCATGGCTATCGCCTGGGAACCGAATCTTCCTCGAATCCAGGAGTTTTCCCTCGAAAGCTCTCGCCCGATCGCGCGTTTCCTTCGTGCCTGCAAGTGGGAAAAAATTCGCGATCCTCGGCGTTCACGAATATACATATTCGTGCAAACGTTATCGTTTCGTACGTCGGAAAAGGAGCGACGCTTGACCCACTTGTACCCTGGTCGCGCTGCCGTGATGATAACGTCGTTGAAAAGCGACGCTGATCAGCCGGAAGATCGGTCGAACGACGTGGAAACGGCAACGAAATCTGGTTTTCGGAGCAGAATTTTTGCAAACGAGATTTTACGTCGAATCCCTTGTGCATATATTATTAACAGAATTTTTGTTAGAATTGCAGAAAATCAGAAGCGAGCTGAATTATAGACAGTCTATTTCAAAGTTTTCCAACACGTTGTTTCATGAAACCGTCGCGAGGAATCGTTACAAATACGAGCAATGCCAATCATTCTTTTAACAATCTTTTCTAATAATTTTTCAACGCGCAGGGTTCAATATCGTTCAGCTTTCACATTTTGTACATCGAGCCCCGTGAACGCGAATAATTCAGCACCGAAATGGAAGCGTTTAATTGAAATCAATCAAGACGAATTGCTGTGCCTGATACATTTCCCGTCTCATCAAATTATCCAACGCCAAACTAAAAAACATCAAACGGCAGTCATTTCTGAGCGTTCAAACGGTGCGCAGAGCTATCGTCTCCATATGCTCCGCGAACGAACAGGAAAGCGGGCATATATACCTATGTATGTTTGGCCGAGTAACAGCATAAGCATGGCATCAAAACGGAAGGAAGGAAGGAAGGGGATGAGCCAGTTGCGTGTGCTCGGTGCATCCGTGCTACGCACACTAACACGGACGTGCGACCGCGGAAAAAGCTTACCCCTTTTCCACGCCACGAAAGGGGTGGCAGTTTTGGGCCAGACTTCGCACGCACCGCATCAGGTAAGAGCCTTTTGTATAATCTGATTTCGTTGCCCTTCCGCCACTTCAAACGGGATCGATACAGATTCGCCGGCACTTTCGATCGTTAACCTATTTTCTGCACTTACAACACCGTAATTCGTGTCTATTCAATGGGGACGTGTAATGATGCTCATCGTTGTTCACGTGGGAACCAGGTATTCCTGCCAGATTTTGCTTGCGTTCGTTTCGTATGACGCCCTTTTTTGCTTCTTTCGTATTTGCCACGAAAATTGCGATTGCAAAATTGTCTCCCTCGATATTTCAAACAAGTTTGACTGAATGGATCGACTGGAAAGGTTCTTCGTAATTTTGTTGTTCAAATCTTATGGGGCGCAGGATTGTGAATGTAACAAGTGCTAAAAAGACCCGCGGGGTTAATTCAGTTTTGTCCACCAAATAAATTAACACGAAGGGGAACGCTCATAATTGTTACTCTAGTTTTGTTAACAATTAAGTGGTACGATGACGCGGTAAAATTGAAAAGGCAGCGTTAAAAAATAAAGCAAGGAGCACGGGATATATGACGAAAGAGATGAAACAAGGTTTCGAATAGTAAGGCGAAAGTTGTATCGAGGGAATGCACGAATTTTCCGCGTTATATCTACGTGTGGCTTATCCTCGTCTTGCCAGTACCTCGAACTTCGGGATATTTGAGAGAGTGGTCGTCGCAGAGAACAGGAGGAAGGAGGTGGAAGGGCGCTCCGGATGGTTTCCGAACAACCGAAGTCTGCGGAATAGTATCGATCTGGCTTGATATATTAGAACCAAGGTCCACCCTGCCGCAGCCCTGGCAGGACCTCGAAATATGTTTTTTATGTGCGCCCTCCTGTGGCGGATGTATCCACGACTTCAACAAGAACGTCACCCCCGATTCACTGCAGAATTTCTTCGGTTCGAGATGACTGAAGAACTCCGGTCGAACATTTATAGCGCTAATAATATTATTCGTACTTCTACCAAAGGGGAATTATCGGCCACGCATTTAGGGTAAGTTCTCGATTAACCTTTTGATCGCGCTTTTAATTAGACAAGATTAAAGTAGAATCCGTTTTTCTCTGTTCTATGTAAACAGAATGATATAAATTTCAGCTTCTGCATTCAATTAAAACTAAGGGATAACGCAATGAAAAAAAATCGGGGAAAATTGTACAAATAATAACGGCGCTGCATTAAGAAGTAATTTAGATTAATGTAAAATTCAAGCAGAGAGGACACGCATATACGTGAACGAGCAACACCCTCGTCTCGATAACTACATAACTTGTTTCACAAAGGCTTTTCCCCCGTCTGAAGGAGCTCGCGAGTCCGATTGCTGTATAACGTCCTAATTTTCCAAGCGGATGAAAACATATGAAAATCTGCGAGGCAAACGAGTAGACGTTAGGGGGCGCCAAGTCAGAGCCAATAAAATTCTCTTCTCTCCCCTTGGGTCTGCTCGTTTTCCCTTCGTCTCTCCCTTTTGCTCGCCGTGCCGCTTCTGTGTCCTTTTCTTCGCGAAAAACTCGCTCTTGTACGCGGCACCCGTTTCGTATCCGTGTCTATTAGAGAAACGAATGGTAAAAGAAAAGGGTAAGAAAAATTGAAAAAATTACGCCAAGCGAGAAGCTGGCAGAAGTAGCCAGCGTTCTATCCAATTTTCAGGAACTTCTAGATCTTGAACGATCTTAGAAACGAAGTCGAATTGGCCGAGCGAAACAAACGAGATAACGTTCGGGATCATTTGCATTTCAATTGGCGGACAGCTGCCCGGAAGAGACGTTAATCGGTTACAAGAACCGCCGGGGAAATAATGAAATTATCGTAAATCAATATGCGCCACCGAGGATCCACTTTGCTCGGTCCGTGGTACGGGTTAGAAGGTACAGTTACCCGCAAGACTTCGCCAATGCTTCGTTAAATCTCCACGAAAATTCTTCGCCCCTTTGTTACATTCCAGATAATTGTTAAGATAAATTTGCCTCGCGTCTCTAGGCAAGACCGAGCACGCTGTCGACGACGATTCGATCGTCGAGAACGAAGCTTATCAGCGAAGAAAATCGGGAGATATCAGAAAGACTATGGCACTGCGATAATTCCAGTAATCCACGCAAATGGTATTTCCACGACGATTATAAAATTGATGGCACGTAGGAACGAACGTTATCGAGTAAATGTCGGGCTGGGTATAATCTAAGTAGGTTACTGGAAAAAGGCAAATTAGAACAATGCTATTTTACCGCTGCTAAATATTGCAAAACGAATTTGCAATTTGGCTTTCGACGACGCGACACGAATAGAATTCGAGCAAACGTGATCACGTTAATCCCACTGATAAGTAATCAATGTCTATACGGTCACGGGCGAAACGCGAGGAACGTTTGTTGAATTGATTTATCATTTTCGTTCCCGCCGTTCTGAAATAAATGTCGCACGACGTTTCGTGGCTCGTTGAAACACGTTCCGTCGCAGAACTATCGATATCGACATGGAGGGACGACAACCTGCAGCCATGTAAGAAAACACGTAAAATGACCCCATATTGTTCGAGGGACTGTTGCCTGGCCCCTTGGACAAACAGAGATATATGTTGGGAAAAGATGTCTTTCCACCCCAGGACTCGAGGCGTTCCTTTTTTAAACGACGAAACAGTTGCGGCCACGAATCGATGGTAACTACGCCGACCGGACCGCGGTACAGTCTGGTGAAAATGTACAGACCCGTCGTGAGAAAACAACCCCTCCCGTTCTCGCACCAAATATTTTCCACGAATCGCAAATCTTTCGGAAATCTTCACTCCTACTGTTGTCTCGCGTTTCGTAGAATTAGTAACGAGAAAATAACAAAAGAATAATGGCACGAGGCTGAGCGAGAGTGAGATATACTTTCTCCGGCGTGTGTACCATGTTAGGATGCGCGGGGTGCTCCGGTCTTTTGCATACATTTTGAAACGTAGAGCCGCCACCGCGCCGAATATGCTGGCCGAGCGAGAAAAAAGAGTATAGAACGCGGGGGGAACGAAAATGCTCGTCTCTCTTTCACGCGAGCAGGAAACGCGAGCAGAGAGGGTTGACGGGGTGGGATAAAAGAGGGATGACGGACGGATGGAAAGGGAGGCTGAGGGAATAAAAAACGGACGGGTAAACGAGGAACGTGAAAAATCCAGGACCGAGTTGCGTTTCCAAACGTACGGTCCATTAAAATTCTGGATATTTCTGTTGGTTTTTTTTCTCTCTTTTTGTTTTATTATTCGGTGGCAGCCATTGTTTTCGATTATAACGACACGTGGATGGGAATTATGCTCGTTTAACCGTGCATGTTATTTTCGCGATTTTGTAGATAAGAGATACAGGGAAATGGAAGATTTTCGTTGGTAAATTACGATGTCGATATCGTTATTTTCACTGAAAGGGATTTTTCCAAATTTCATCACCCAGATTAAAAAATGTTTTAAAACATCAATGCTGGTGACAAACGCACATTATTATTACCCTGCCTGCTTCGCTGTTTGATCGAAAAGTTTATTAATTAAACGCATATGCAACCCAAGATAAGTGTTCAGAATGAATTTCGCTCAACTAAAAACTCCCACATACATATTATGTACGTGCAGTTATTAGAGAAGACAACCTTCAAGATATTTCTGGCAAACTTTATAACAGGTTTGTCACGAGCTGCACGAAAACCATTTGAAATCAATACTTCGCAAACATCACAATGCCGCTTTCAACTCTTTGTGGGCCACATGTTAGACAAGAAAGCCCGTTCTCGAACTGTTCGTATTTATCAGGGTGTACCACTGGGACTGCAATATTTAAGGAAAAAAAAGGGGGGGTAAAAAAAGCGTCGTTGAATGGCCTTTATCTCCGTGCTCTGTCCCCGTAGGAAGGTATCGCGACAAAGGCCTCTTCTTTAGCTTACAAAGACGTAATACTAAGTCATCAACCGCGAAAGTATTAATACCCTCGAAGGCGGTCTAATCTGCGGATAGGTAATCATCTCGTCGCAGGAACAAAAAAACCAAAAACAAAAGGGCAACGATAAATCATCGCGTCTCTACACAATCGAAGACCAACGTCGCCCCCGTCTCGATTGATGTGCCGCGAAACAACCACCCCCGTTCGATTTTCCATAGATCGATTCGTACGAAACAAGCGAGGAAAGATTGCACGAACACGCGGCGAGGTTTCCACCGAACTGTAGCGACGAGGCTTATTCTGTCGCTATTGGAAAAATGTTATTTACGCAGGGTAGCAGCGAGCTACAGAAGCTCTGTCCTTATTTACATGTGGTAAGTCTCCTACGGGACCAAATCCCGGACCACGCTTGGAACCCTGATAATTCTTCCTTTGATCCCAGTCCCGTGGGCTCGAGCCCCGGCCCAGCCAGTCCTGTCTGCGCCCGAGAACGAGTAAAGACCGACGAAAGCGAAGGAGGGGGTGAAAAAAACCTAACCGGAGAAATACCTGTCACGGCTCCAAAGAGATTGCGACTACCTATGCCTCGCGACTATGACGAATTTTTGGACGGGTTCTGGTCGATGGAATTTTTTAAATTAACCCAGGAGTGCCAAGGTTACGTTACTTGTATACATTAATGGAAAATTCATAGGTTGGATGATATCATTGCGGGCAGTTTGGAAGACTTGTAGTATAGATGTGCACTAGCGAATACCTGGGCGAAAATATTTAATTGGAACAGCGATAGACAGGTATACGCCCGATTAGAAAGTGTTACGCTGTCGCATGTGAAAGGAGAGTCGGATTATTTATTCTATTTACCACTCAAATAATTTCGTCAGTTCTATGATCTTCATCTACCAAAGTCGTACAAAGTACACGAATTTCTGTCCTATACCTGGTACCCTTTGTTTCACCATTTCCTATCTCTACAGTGACCCTTATGTCAATACCCGGGCACCCATTTCTCCGCATTGACGTCCAAAGTTGATTATATTCCGGTTAAGATATTTCCATTATTTATATTGTTTTTCAGATAAAGATTTATGCAAAGAATAATAACATTAAAGTGCAAGAAAATCGTCACAGGTCCGGGTATTGACACAGGGGTTACCAACGACTTACCTATGGTCTCGTTTCTCAGCTCTTGAAACTTTAACTTCCCGTCATTTCGTAATTAATAATGCCCGTACATGGAAACGGCCGTATACGAAAATCTATCGCTTCCTTTCTCGTGCACATTGTTACACTCTACCTGCATTCGACCCGTCAGGATATACGTAACAATACATGCTCCCAATGTTAATTCGACCAAAACTGTGAACGGATAGGATGAAAAACCCGGACGAACGAGTTCCACGTTCCCCAACAGACGTAGGTATCTATGCGACGGGGGATGCGCGAGGAATTTCCAATATGCCGATAAACAGCCGTTCGACCGGAAGTTCAAAGAGGAAGACGCGGGCCACCGCGGTCGGAAATCGATCCAAATTAACCCGCGACGTCATTTCCAGCGCGAGGCGGCGACCGCCTCGAAATTTCCGCGCGTCTGTGCCGCCCCCCTCGGCCACCCTCACTGCCGGCCCTGGAGCTTTAAGGTGTCTTTAAGTCAGCGGGCTTGATCTGAATTTTGGCAGAGTTTCAAGTCCCATCCGCTTTAGTAGCGGCGGAATCTAACGAAACGGAGAGACGCCGATATCATCTCGAGCAAACTAGCGGGACGACCGGTGTCGCTGGACGGATATAGGGTGTCCCACTATTATGCTGATAACATTCGTAAACACTCTGGCATGCATGACGGCCGCATCGACGCCACCTTGCAATGCCGTTTCCATCTTCGAGCGTCTAGCGGGTGCGCGGCAGAAAATTCTACAGCCCTTCTCGCACCCGAGTATCGTGCCGGAGGGACGTTAACTCTTTATGGGTACATTTATTCCCAACGGATAGAGGAAACATCTATGATTCCATAGAAACAGTATTTTCAGTGATCATTTGTTGCTAATAATTTGCTAAAAATGTATATATCCGAAGATTAATGAAGAAATAGTAACACCGTTTCGAAACAGACTTAATATATATCCAGCGAATGACCATTGACCTCTAACAAATATTTTAATCCTTTCTCCTTTTGCCTCGGTATCTATCCACTAACCATATTGTTCAGGTATTTAGTACTCTGCTTCGTTTGTGTAACAAATTCCTGATAATAATAACAGCAACGACCCACTCATCCCTCATCACCGTACGCTTAAATAGAACCGTAAAGCTGCTGCCCGACGAAGACACAGACCACGACCCCTCCGAAGGAATGCAAAACGAACGACAAGCACTAGGAGCGTTTTCCCGAAAATCAATTACAGCACGCGTGCACCTCTTCCGAGTTATTCCAGGTGCCATCCGTAGGGGACGGTCGAATAATCAGGGCAAAATTCAGCGCCGTAAATTCGTTGTAATCCCTCATCAGAGATTCCTCCGCCAGATGATACCGCCGCTGAATTTCACGGCTACGAAATATCTCGCCCCGAAATACCCTCGATATCGAACGTACCACCCGGTACGTAATCTCTCCTCTCCGGTTAGTTAGCGGGTCCCGAGTATTCGGGCCGTGAGTATCCTTGCCGGATAGAGTATCCCTCGGGAGGTTTTCGTCCAATCGCCTGGCTGGTCAGCCGGTCCGAGTGGTGGGGGCCGGAGGCCGACCATTGGTCAGTCTGGGGGTGGTTTGGTATTGAGCGACTCGCTCCGGGGGTTGAAAAAACCGCCCCGAAGTGACCTCAAACGTCCTACCCTCGTCTCGTCTGGAAAGCCTGCCTAATGTTGCCCCCCCCTCCTCTAACCCCGACTTCAACCCACGGGTTTACAGCTACCCCGTTCTCTTCCCTTTTGCAACCCCTTTTCGCTTCATCGGTCGCGCTCACGTTTGGCGTTATGGTGGACGTTGTTATGTTATTTTACGCGCTCCCTTGTGAACGGGACATTATTTTACATGTAACGAGACGGCATAGAAATTGGGGACGACTTTCTTTTGCCGTTTTCTGAAAACTTTGAAATTGAATACTGTTTTGGAAAGGGGTGGACGGAAATTGTCGTATCTACCGAGAGCACGAGGGCTAGTTCGTTTTTTATGGAGTAATTGAGTGCCTTGGTGCGGAAACCGGTTAAGTCAACATTTTTGAAAGAACAACGAATCGATCGGCGATGTATAAAAATATATGAAACTCTGACAAGCGCAATTTTATTAAAGAGTGGATTCGCCTGATTTGCGTACCAAGGCATTCGGTTACGGAGTGGTTCGATTGAAATTTGTAATTGGAAACTGTAATAGTCGACGTGGTGGGAAAGTCTGAAAGATTGCTCGCGAATTTTCGCCGATTCCTTCGTGCGGCGGGGCAGAAAAAGGTGGGCAACGAGCAAAAAGTACGGGAAGTAGCCGTTCTCACGTAACTCGGGGAAAGTTTCGCTTAAACGGGCCGGTTACAAGGGCGCGTTCGCGGGGGAGGACTTTGTCGAACAACGGCGTAACGAGGCACGTTCCGGTGATGGAATTTTTTAAGGGCGCCTGTACACGGAAACACGGCTGTGCCCACTGGAAAATACGACGCACGGTCTAACTCGGCCCGCCAGCTCTAAAGTACATTCAGCCGGTCTAAGTCCAAAGGCTATTTGCATAGGCGATATTATATCTTCGCCTGAAACTTCTTGCCCAGCCACCCCCACCCCCCTCACCACTCTGTCCCCCTTCAATATTATTGCTTTTCTCCGTTTCTCTTACTCGTTCCTCTTACCCGTTTCACCCTCTGTCTATACGTCCCGTACATCTCGGCGGCTCTTTCTCTTTCGTCCTCGTCCTCTTCCACCCTCTTCTACGTCTTCCACCGCCCACCCTTGGTCCACCAGAACGCCTTGGGATCCCCGGAATTGGATTAGTAGTGGTTCACCCGAGTAAGACTTGGACTATACTCAATTTGAACTAAGATCGCGCCGCGCCGGAATGGGCAAATTGCTAAATCAGTTTTACGTGATCACCTATTCAGAAAGTTATTCGCGATCGAACGCGGATATTCTGCAGGAAGACGGGCCGGCCACCAGCGAAGGATTTAACGAGAAAGGATACCGGGGGGAGAGGAACGGCCGGGGAACGATTTCCGTCGATTGATAGGGATTTTCGGCCACTTAGGATCACGAGCATCGGCGAATCGGAAGGATCCTTGGCGAGGAAGGAACCGTCAAACAATTTCATCCGTCTTTCGGGGATCAAGCCGTGTAACGGTGTTATATAATTGATGGTGGCCGAAGGAAGAAGAAATTCAGATTATTCGGTGGATGTAGAACGTTCTTGTCTTTGATTGAAACGCGACTGACGTTGAATCGCGGGACTGATGTAAGCTCCACGAACTATTGGGGTTGAACTGTAAATTTCATTAGCCGGGAATTCGGGATTTCGTATTAAATACTTTTACATCCTCGTTCTGGATCACGGGGGCATTGGTTAGAACGACGGGCTTGAGCATGCCCGTTTCGTCTCCTTCTCTTTAAGGCCGATCGAACAAAGATTTTGCATTCATCAGCGGTTCGATTAAGCCGCCGCGCCATCTCGGGCGGTCGCCTTTAAAGTATCGTCACGCGGAAGTTTCCTAGTGAAATCGTTACTTAAGTTTCTTGCATTATGCACTTTCACCGGCTTCAAAAAAGTTCGCGGAGAAGTTGCGCGCCTCTCGTGGACGGTGATACAAGGCCCGGGAGTCGCGCACCGAGACAATTAAAGTCGATCGATTCGAGATGGTCTCGATCAATTATTTGTCGACAGAATATATTATACATTCTGGAAATTGATGCTTCTTTAATATATCATACGTTACCACTTGCCTCCCTGAATATAATTAAATCAACGCAAATTGGCACGACTATTATCAACACGTGACGAACATTACGAACGTCATTACGCGTTTCCCAATCACGCAACATTTGCCTATACAACACGAACAGCAATTTATCAATGGAACACCGTAGCTAAAATTTGCTCACCGCAAACTCCAACGTTCCGCTCCAATATATCAGGGTTGGAGATTCCCTGAAAGTCTGTCAACGTTATTTAAAGGCATCCCCGGACACATATTCTTCGGGCATCTCATACATTATGCACACGCGTGCGTGCACGCTCGTGCAATAGGCTCCAAATTAAATTCGCCGAGAGTTAATCAAGCGAGAGAAATAAAGAACGAAAGGAGAAGAACGAAACGGACGGGATCGTTCGACGGGGAAGGAGGTCGAAGGGCGAGCATTTTCGTTGAAAAATCCAGCGTAAAATGGCCGGTCGTAGGTCGAGGAAAGCGTAAAGAATTCCGGGGACCCGGTCTAACGCAGTTAATTTGGCGAATGGGGCTGTCCCTCCACCCTGAACATGGCCACTGCCGTCGCACGTACACGACTGCTCCGCGTGTGAAGCGTGCGTGTGCACGCACACACACGGACAAGCGGTACAAGAGTGTGCACACGAGTGTGCACACGAGTGTACCGGGTGATCCTGGCGGAGTCTAATAAAAAGCATCCCCGTGAGCCGTAGGATGGTTGGGTCAGAAGTCCATTCGGAAAATGGAGGGACCCGGTCGTCCAACTAAATCTACCCGATAACGTGCACGTATTGTCCAGGCGAGGTCGCGCTAGAAAATCGATTGCGCGCCTGTCGACGCGAATTAAGAAACGAAACGGGCATTAAAAAATGCCGCTGTGGATAACCCGTTCGGGTGACGGCGAGGTGAAAAGAATCGATCGGTTGGACAATTTTAAAGAATTTTTTCCTCGACCGGGAAACACGACCAAACCTATCCAGTCTGTTAGCAAGACGTATGGGATACGGCTAGTCCTGGCCAGGGTTCGACTCGACTTCCGACTTTACCCTGCAGAAAACATTGAGTCTGAGGGGTGGCAGCCTCATCCCTTCCCGCCGGGGTCGCAAAAGACGCTATAAATTCTGGCCATCCTATTCCCCCGGCAAACACCCCCCATCCCCCTTCCCCCCTTCTTGTCGACTTCCGAGGATAGTGGCCAAAAGTAAGAAGAGTAGCTATATCGATACTCTCCCCTGGAAGTCGCAGTTCTTCGGTACACAAAGTGCTGCCGTGACGCTTTCGTCCTTGTCGCGATGCTACGCTGCTTCGAGGTTAAAACAGACTGATTCATTGCGGGGAAAATGATTGACGGGGTCAGTGGAGCAGCGTTTTATTCTTAAACGTATTCTCAAGTGGCGGGCGAACGTTCGTAAACGCGGGGCTGCGGGCAGAGATGGCAGATTACAATTTTTCCTATAGGGTAGGAATATTTTAGTAATTAACAGGGCGATCTATAATTTGGTAATACAATGGTAGTTATCATGAATAGTGATTATTTCGTATCAAAGCACGTAACAGCGATATAAATATGGGGGACAAAATTCATGCAAATCAACAAGTACAACTTAATAGTAGAATAAGATTGCAAAGTAGATACGTGTGGTGTTACAGTAATGCTGAAACACTTGTGGCGTTTAAAGTACGATCGGCATAATTCGGATCGACGGCAATTCGATATTCCTGCGGTACGGCCATGATAAATTGAAATATTTGTTCGTCGACTTTTCTGTAATTACATTCGATGTTTCACTTCGCAGAAGGTATTCTCGAGATATAAATGGAGGAATGAAAGAGGTAACGGGGCAAATGAAAAACCATGAACAAGCCCATCTTACTGGCGCTTCCGGACAGGAAATCTGCGCCCAGCACGGACCGCCGACCAATCGAATCTCACAGGGAATTTAACACCCCTCTAGGTGGACGGGAAAAAGCCGAAATTTCCAATTTTATCGAATCTCCGGTCGTCTGTCCCTTAAACAAATATTACCGCGACCGCTGACTTATCGATGGGAAATTGGAATGAAATTTATTACCACTTGGATTTTATCATGCTGTCGCTGTATTCGTCACGGATTCGATGTAGAAAAAGAAAAGAAAAGTAACGTTCTCAGCAAGTACATAATCCGTCTCGTTGCTCGGCCAATTTCTATATAAAAACATTTGTCTAGCGTCATTAGTTTTTAAACGATTACGCAACATCTGTACATTCAGTTACGAGTATTACGTCGATATTTCGTAATAAACAGGCTGAAATTCGTAGTCGACTGACCGCTTGGAATGGACAGAGCAGTCGATACTTTTACGTAATATAAAAATAGACGCACGCACGGCTATATAATTGTTTAACAGCCGAGCGTCTCGATTTCTCTCATCTGTCCACTGTCCAATAAAGATGATATTCAAATTTCTTCAAGTATGAAGTTCTTGTATCTGTGTTGCAATGAAAGATATCCGTTGAATTATTTTTATTTAAGGACGAAAAGTGCGAGAGTGAAGTACTTGGGGATAAATCTCTCATTAACATAAGATGAAAAATTCTAAATTAGTATAAACGTTACTTATGGCACACGAAGGATACGTAGGCGCAAAGAAGATCTAATTATTATTAACAATTTTAATAACGTTCCCACACAAATTATCGCACATATTTCTTTTTTAAAATACGACGGAAGAAAATATGGAAAGGAACTGTAAAATATGAAGGAAGACTAGCGATCGCAATAATTTTTGTTTAATGTTCATTAACTTCCAGCACGTGTCCTATGGCCGGCGAGCAGGAGTGCATGTAGTTCACAGAGCTATCAGGGTTAAAATTGTATTTTTCGTTTCGAGCACAAGCCTCGAATCAGGGTTTCGTTATAGCCTACCATCGCGTGGGAATCGAAGGAGGAATCCACGGCTGCAAAAAAAGGAAGGAAAACCAGGATGCAGCGAGAGAAGAATATCCATCGGTGCAGGCACAGCATCTGCGTGAACGACCTTATCGGAAAGACATAAACGCCTGAAATCCAGGCCGTAAATTAGGATCGACAGAATGCTGGACTCTTCTTCCGTGTCCTTCTGTCGTTCTATTCCTCTGCCTTCGCTCTAATATTTTTACCGTCTCTCCGGGTTCACGATTCTCGACGGTGAAAGACTCGGTCCGCCATCGTTGTGTGACGACTCACTCCCTACCACCCCCCCAGCACCAACGAGCGGCCGGAAATCAGATACACCGTATTGTTTCGAGGGGAACAGCCACGGCTGTCGTGGAAGATAAGAACTTTACGATCGCTGTGGTGAAAAATGAGTCCTCTCAACGATTAACCCAGGAAATTTATTTGCATCTTTTTCGAGAGTCTCGTTTGAAAGTGCAGAGTGGTTGGGGGGTGACAGTGTTCAGGGGTGGAATTATCGAATATAAGTACGTTTCATGCCGTGTCTGAGAAAAAGATAAACAATTAATCGGCTTAATATTGTTATGTACATCGAAGTATTTCTTGAAATAAAAATAACCCCTCTGTTCCTTATGTGGCTGCAACTTATATTTATACTTCAATTAACAATTAATCTTCAATTGAACATTATTCGTACATAATTAAACAGATCGGGACCTTCAGTGTGAACAATGTAACGTACCTATTACCATCGGACACGTTATACTAAATTCAAAGAAAAACGAAACTCACTCAATCTCTAAACATATCAAAATACCAAATTTGTAGTTCATAATTTAGATGCAATTAATTAATCGTCGAGCATTGCAAATGACTTCCATGTTGAAGCAACGTTATCCAATCCAATAAAAGGAATGAAAGGAAATAAAAATAATAATCCTCCAATTTAAAAGTCCGCAGAAATTTGAGACAAACAGCCCCCCGCAAGTCTTAGAACTACCCCTAACGTTTGCCATGCCTCTAACCACAAAACATACTAAAGAAGCAACCGCTGTTTCCCGACACACGATTAGTGTCACCGACTTTCATAACCGGGTACGTATATATGTATAACCACAGTCTCGAGATCCCCCGGTTTATTCACAAACCGATGAGCATGCACAGCAGCAACCACGTCGCGTGACCATTACAGGAGTGAAGAATTTTTATCACCGCCCAAGGTAAGGGGGAAGGATGACGATCCTTCTGCCGATCCTGGTGGTGCTAGTGGCAGCAAAGAAGAAGAGAGCCAGCTTGATGGCGAGATGTTCGGTGACGCAAAGGGGATGGTGGCAGTGGAGAGTCTATGCCGTAACAAGGGTGGCACGATTTCAAGAATGCGGAGCACGTTCCCAACCAATGCCAGCAGCCAGGCAGTAAAACAAATACGCCCTCCCTATATACGGGGTGTCCGGGCAATGCCGCGTACATCAACGAGCATATACCTCGCTGCAACGAAATCCTGGGCTGTCGGTGGAGGCCTCGTTACCGATACGAATGGAAGTAATGCAGTGTATACGTGGCGAAACCTTTTCATGGCCTCCTCGGGGAAACGCGTCTTTGCAGACGAAAGACAAATTAGCTCGAGAGACGGAAGGCGAGGCAAAGAACGAAAAAGTATCTCTACTTTTACCGCGTGCGACTCGTTTACACGCGAGGCTACGAGTCTGTTCCATCTCTTTCCCCCATTTCCCTATTCGTTCTATCGTCGTTCTATCTTCGTTTCACTCGGCGATATCGCCGGCGTGTACGTTGATCGTTCGTTGAATTTAGGACTGAAATGCTCGACGTAATAAGAGCGTCACGACCGTGTAACTTGGTAGGATAGAAAAAGGAATATCGTATCGGGGATAATTGGTAGAGTACTGGTATCGACGCTGGACTGCGCGATTACGTATCGACGCGGCTACCTCCGGTTCGGTATGCGGAATAAAGCAGTCAATTATGGTAGGCTCCCTTTTCAAGTATTCCCCACGAGAAGTACACGAAATCCCTGGTAGAAACTGAACGCGAAACGGCCGATAGAAGCGTACAATGAGTGGTACGAGCACGGAAACGTAAATGTCCTCTTTCAGCGACGGAGACGTCCTCTTTAGAGGGCAGTGAATGATGGACAGGTGAAAGAAGTGGCCAATGTGGGCTGGTTTCTGCGTCTCATGTGACACACACGTCACCGGTCTTTGTTTTTTTTTCACTTTTGATCGAGTGCCCCGGCTCCTTTGTTTCTCTCTCTCTGTCCTTTCGAGCCCCCTTTTTTTAACCAGTTCGCTCGGTACCAGAGAGAATTTTCTTTGGGACAAGCCCGTGGAAATTGAGCCAGACAGGCTGCTACGGAACCTAATAGTACGGGCTCTGCGACGATTGTAGAAGTTATTTATAAACGGTAAGGTATCTAATTTATCTTAACTCACTAGCAATAGTAATAGGCAAAGTTCTTAATAACAGATCTTCTAGAATCTATTACAACACTGTTACACACATGGGCAAGTAAATAAATGCTGTTGATAATTAATATTGTTCAATGTGAATGCGAGTTGATTTTTCAAAATTCAGCGCACATTGTGGACAAATTTATATTCAACGTCACAGAGATCATGATAAGATTTTGAAATTCACCACTCGAAACTTTTTTCCAATTCTTATTAATTTACAGACATACAGATATCTTGCTAAATTAAAGAATCCGTCAAACAAAAAACACAACACTGAAGAAACCTGCTTTAAACTCACGAATTTAGAACCTGCTATACACTCTTTCGCGAGATCTGATCTTTGATCTCTGTTCATGATCGAATAGCACGTGAACGAGTTGCTCTCATTTTCGAAAGGGTCGCCACGCAAATGGACCAGTTTTCCACCTGATCTAGATCGCGATCCATTTACGTTCGTCGACAGCGTCTCATCCCTTCGAGCAGGACCTGTTTGCTCGCGTGGCGAGGTCCTGCCCTCTCGAAAAGTCTCGCGGATCCTGTATAATTGGAAAACTGGTCCATCCGGAAGGGGATGCTGCCGCCTCTTCGCAACAATGGCCACTGTCCACCGTTCATTGTTGACGAAGGCGAACCGCAAAATGAACCCAGTTAGCCTTTGACTCTTATTCTAAAATCGCCTCGGTCAATTTCCGCTGACAGAGAACTGGTCCACCAGAAAGGGGATGCAACAGCATCCCTTTGTGTATGTACAGTGGCCAGTGTCTAGTTAGGTGTAATAAACTCGATTCATAAAACTTGGAGCCGGTTAGCCTTTGACTCCCTTGTTGGGACAGGGTGATTGAAAACTCACCCCCCTTTTGGGGAGTTGGGTGCCCCGTACGCGGATAAATAATTCTTACAGTAATGGAGATTTTTGTCGGAGAGTTTTATTGCATTTTAGAAATTGTCCCGCCAAAGGAATTTACCCCTATCGATTCGCACCCCTGTAGTGCGCCCTCTAGGGGGTTTACAGCAAGCTATGGACGGGAAATTGAAACTGGCGTACCCTACTTTGACGACACAAGGTACAGCTTAATTGAATTGAATTATTCATTTGACGAAAGCAAACAGTTTACCCTCAACAATGTTTAATTAGTCTATCAGTACTGTCGTTATTGTTTATACAAACTAACCTTTACTGTAACATATAACTGTGGAAAATTAAAGCGTAATTTTATATATCTCTCTATATACATATATTTCTTATGGAAAAATTCAGAAATTAAATAAACAAAATAAAAATTCAGTAATAAATATCCATGTACATATTTTTATTCTGTGCATCGTCCGCAAAATAACTCCCGTATCTAATGCAGATACTTCAGTTCCCTTCATTGTAACAGATGATAAAAATAAGAAATTTTTGTTTAAAAGGATAACAATGTCGTAAAATATATCAAACATTTAAGCAAGAGAGGAATTATCGAACCAAAAAATCGATCACACACAAATGAAAATCAGGGTAGTACTCTATAGTAAAACCCAATAAAATTTCTGTTGTCTCCGTTGTTTCTAGGCAACACTAGTGCCGCATATCAGATGCATACGGAGTGCCACGGCGAACGACAAGTGTTATGGATTACTAACGCAAAAGTGGAAAAGGTAACACGTTCTTTATTTCGTCTTGAGATGTACGCAACGAATTCACAACTAACATGCAACGATTTGTCTGAGCAACAACAGGCGAAATTGCAGAAGATCAAAGAATTGACCAGCATCTTAAAGGTTGATTAACGCATAAATGAAAATGAGACGTTTCACCACATAATGAGGTTTACTTTCTGTTCCATAGGACACGGATAAAAATTTGACCGTTTGCGAGGAAATACTGGCAACCTACATAAGGAAACGTTACAGGGTATGTATAAAATAATATCGAGCCTTCTACGACATGATTTATTTATTTTGTTTTGTTATTCACGGGTGATCATCGTGACAGCAATTTACAATATTTATCACACGCAACTTTAAGAAGAATACTCAGAGATATGTAATTAGGGACAACGTCTACCGAATCATTTTAGTGTGTGAACTGTATTTAAATTAATTATCGAACGAAGATATTTACGATAACTTCATAAATAGTAGTCCTTAGTGTGTGGTAATGATTACTCAGTGCAAGAGCTTAAATATCAAGAAAACTGTGTGATACATTCATAAAATAATGGAACCGTCTTAGACGATTTTATTGTCTCCTCCAGTTTACCATCCCTTATACCAGCCACCATGGCCGTAACCACGATAGCCGTATCCATATCCGTATCCGTACCCGTGACCATAATATGAGGGCCAACCGGGGTACCATCCACCTGGGTACCATCCATGGCCATACCTAAAACGTAATTGTTGAACGTTCCCACGGAAAGTGCAATGAAATCGAACGTAGCTTGCGATTCAATTGTTTCGGACATTCTTGCAAATATTTTCACACAGCAAAAAGCCGTCAGGTACACTAAATAAACATTGAAACTTCTTTGTACTGCGTGTATTAATTATTAAATAATTTTGCAAACAATTTACAGTATTTATATTTACGGATACCTCCACAAACTGTGATAAATTTTCAGAAAAGTTTGATAATTGCTGTAATGCATGATCACAAGCGTTAAAAGAAAGTCTAATTCCGAAATAATCGTAATTAATTATTAGTTTCGAGAGTAAATATTCATTTTGAAAAGAAACGGAAAGAATCGAACGAGAGCCATCGGTAACTGCTAAATCGTGAAGAAAATTTTGGCCAACACGACCGGAAGTTTGTTAATAGTACGTCGAATATTCGACTTCCTATTGCATAAATACTAAACATTAGGAGATATGAAAAAAAAAATTATTTTAATTTTAAACATTAGTAGACATGAATAAAATTTTTACGCTATACTTTTATATATAAAATTATATTATTTTAGTATGCAAGAACCTCTGAAGCAAGTCGGTATTTTTTCCGCAAAACCTTTCTAGGTCGGAAGGTTTCTTGCGGCAATCTACCTACCAAGGCCAACCGTAACTATACCCTCCGTAACTCCACGGATGCCAACCGTAACTTCTTTTCGCTACTTTTTTATCGTCGCTCGCATCCTGTGTAATCGGTTGCGCTTGATTATCAGAGGCTACTTGCTGTGGCACGTCATTGGTGCTGATTTTATCAGAGATATCAGACGATGGTATGGTGGCTCCGATACCCAAGGCAAACGTAGCCAAGAATACCAACAACTAAAAGGATTATTAAACGGTCACCAAACACTGCTAACTACTTGTCGTAGACTAATTGAGAATTTAATTGATAAACATTGTTCCATTAGTGTAACACTGTGGTCAAATTATTTAATTCTTATTTAATTCTTATTTAATTCTTATTTAATTCTCTTGAAACATGCCATTCAGGATAAAAGTTATCCTTACCAGAAGATTCATGTTAAACCTGCCTCACAATCGAACTGTGTGGTCCAGAGGGTGAACACAGTTCTTTTATACCCGATACACTGTGGAAACCATTTTGTCGTGTTATGTATGCTCCATTCTGGATCCACCGGTATTTTCTAATGCCCTAACATGTCCCTGATACACTTTCCTTCTATGGGATCATCGTACTACGTAACCAATTGCATCGGTAATGAATTCATCTGGATCGTTCAGCGGAAACGCAAAGATCTTTCGTGGAAACGCGACCACATAATTGAAATCTTGTTTCATTATTTTAGTTATTAACGGTCCGGTTCAATCTTGTCACAGGGGCACTTATATAGATGATATATATATATATATATATATACATATATATGGTGTTTCTTTCTTCACTTTCTAATGAATTTTCATTGGGAGAGCAGTTTTTCAATGTAGAAGAAACATCTGACCGAGTAAAATAGTAGAATTAAATTCGAATCGGTATTGTGAGAATATATTTTATACTATTTTATCTAAGACATTTGCATTTTGCTTCGATATCAAATCAATGATTGCACACTGTATATGTAAACATTCGCCAGGGGCATAAGTATTTCCTGCTTTCCAGTAGCAACAAACGATCATAGGGGAAAGCTAAATAGGCTTATCTCCATCAAACTGGACTGATTTGTCATTTAGGAAACTACAACGTATGTCGTTGAACCTGCCTCTGATTGATATAATGAACATGGAAGTCACCGCACCACTTAAATAGTTATTTGCAAGTAGAATTCATCACAAGTGATTTTATAAAGAAAAAAGAAATCCTGAGCAGTTAATTCAAAAGACTGTTCAATTATTATTGAAAGCAGACTAGCTACTAAAAATGGCGTAATTGGCCCCAAACTTCTACAAACTCCAAACCGTAGCAGATTTGGTATCATAAAGAAATTTTGCTATCATCCATGAATGAAATAAAAAACGAAATTTACCTAACAATAATATGAAGTTCATATTATTTCGCAGAGTTCTTTTCCTCCCAAAGCAAAAACTTGCAAACATGGTAATACCGATAATCAAGCGCAACGCGTACCACCATGGACAGTCACCAACAGTTGAATATCGCGTGCAGCCACAATAATTTCACGGCAATTTCGCCGGTTGTAAAACATCCTCGAGGTACCATAATATTTAACACAAGCTATTGTTAGGAGAATAATGGAGATAATAAGGTCGATTAAACTGAGAATGTTCCCAAAAGTTATACACGATTCGAGCCGCGTACCGCGCGTCTTATAATCAACCTGGCGATACAATTAAATAATTATCCGTGATAGCACACGATCGAAACGCTCTTGAAACGATTCGGTCGCTGTTCGAGAAGTCTTGCGAACCAGCAGGAACTCGAATTACATAAAAACGAGCCCTTCCACCGACTCGTGTCGCGCTGAGAGCGCGCGTCGTTAAATTTGTTTTTTTTCTCTTAACTCGCAGCAATTGTCCCCTTATGGAGGTTTTGTCACACCAGTCCAGGAAATCAACGCGACCCCGTTTGTTCGGACTTTCTCCGGGTTGAGAACAGGTGACATAATCGACATACTTATGAAAGTGTGGCTAGCAAATACCTAAACCCGGCTTATTGTCCCATGACATAATCGGTAACGTCCGTAACATAATCGCTGCGCCAGCTGATCAAGTACAATGCACACTTTGGTTCCGATGATCGTGGTCGAGTTCTAGTTACGCATGGTGCTCTTTTGTTTCTCAACCGTCGGCTGGGATTGATCTATCTTGATCGTTTTTTTCTTTGCTTTGCGAAATCACAGTTTTATGCGATGGAAGAATTTTATTCCCTCTAGTTTCCTCTCTCGCGTCGGTCGATTAAACCTGCGTGGATACCTGTAATTAACTCGTTTCCTGCGTTGAGCAACAATTATATCGAGTGGCAATAAAATCGATATGGCATCAAAATCTGCGGTGAGATTTATATATATGTATAGAGAAAAGAATTCAAATGGTTTGTTCGATAGGGTTGGGCAATTCATTTTATTTATTTTATTTGTGAAATGAATTATATTGACGTTACGCTGTAATGACATTCGTTATGGTTGAAATTATTTGAGTAAAGGGCCTGTATCCGTATCTCTTATTGTACAAAGGTAAATACAGTGGTATGAGCTAACGAGTCTAGACTAACGATTCTCTGTCAATAAAATCAGTGGGGTAGTACATAGTTCCATTTTGCTTGTATGGTCCGTAACACAGGTTTCTCAATCTAATGCGTTCCGCGCTACTAAGAATTTAGAATTCCCTGGAAGATTAGCAGGCCACTTTTCAAAATTATAAGACCATTCCTCTACTATTGAACTGTCTTAATCTTTTAAAGAAATCACATGCATAACATGTCTCGTCTGTTAAAACAAGAGGCCGTGCGAAATATGCCACGAAAATATAAAAATTAAGGACTATTTAAATCGTGGTAACTTAATGATTCAAGTCTTTCAGTAAATCTGAGAATTGTCAAAGGAAATTTTCCAATAACAAAACTAAGAACAAACATTTTTACTGGACAGTATTACTAAATACTTGGACTGTTTCTACATTAATCTCTCAATTTCTGTGTCCCCGTTCCCTCAAACGAAATTATCTAGCGTCAAACAATCACGGTCGTTAAAAAGGTACCGTTCGATTCGCCGTATTTTTGCTCCACTGAAGGAGCACCGTGTCGTAATTAAATTCCACGGCTACACGTGCAATTAGATACAACCGCGTGATCGCGTCGAATCTATTGTGAACGTCTCGTGCTACAACTTGGTCCGATTCCGTGCAGTTCTGCGGCGTTTCTTTCCCGCGTTACGACGTGCCGCTTCAGTTGTCGCAAATCAACGGGCGGCTCTGTGCAATTGAGGAGAAACTCGACATTTCTTTCCGATGTTATGCAAAAATCTATCCCCGCCAGTTAACTTTTTGTTTAACGACGCTCGATAGCGACACCAGTCGCAGTCTTCGTGGAATCTCGGGGTACAAAAGTACTGTTCGTCGGTCCTTATTAAAACTTTATTACAAGATGGAGCCTGCACTTCCAATTCTCTTTACCTATGATTAGTATTTAACGGTGTGCGTAACGCTCGACGGCGACCACGTTTTAACAGAAGCAAATAAACAATAACAGTAATCCAATTTCGCTATCGAAACGGAACATCGAAGGCCGACAACGTTCATAGATTTATTTCAAAAACAACAAAATGTGACAAATGACAAGTTCGTTAAGTGACTCGAGGAACGCGCCATTGACGATGTTACAGTGTCATAATTCGTTGCGAGAAGTGTAACTGTCCTCCGAAAAGAATGGTCGAACTCACGACGATGAAGCTCCTCAGGATACTGCACATTCTGTTCTACCTGTGCGCACTCTGGACATTGGCACAGTCCGAGGAGATCGACTGGAAAAACCGGACCGTTCCAGCCGACCCATCGGACTCATCAAGCTCCGTAGAACTGAAGGAACCTCTAAACATAAACAATCCTCGGGACAAACGAGCATTAGGCCTGATACTTTCAGGCTTGGCCCAGGTTTTCGGATACACAGTGGACCCTGTACAAATAGCAGCATTGCCCAATCCCACTGCCGGGCTAGATGAAGCAAGAGCCACTCAACCGCCGGCTAATGGTAGCCAGGCACCGCCAGCACCAACTTTGCCATCGATGTCCACGCAAATGAACGGTTCCTCGACGGCTGCGGCGCCCAGGCAACGAGAAACGATCAGATTCACGGGCGTGTTGAATTTCGGTAACAACACGGGCCTCCTGAATCATCTGCAGGAATACGAACGGATCTTCCACGGGGGAAGCAATAATTCGTCGACAACGTCTCCACCGATGTCTATGCCGTCCTCGACGCAGGCGCCAACAATTAATTTCAGAGATCCAAATTTTAACCAACCGCCCTTCCTGGTGAAAATTCCTCTGCCCGTAATATCGGGGCCGCCCTTGCCGACTATGCCACAGCAACCCCTCCCAGAGATTCCTCCCCAAGACATCATGCTGTCCTATCCTGCGCCTCTTGTCCCTGCTCGCATACAGCAGCAGCAGACAGAGTACAGGAAGAACGAGAACCGCCAGAATATGACGGTGGAGAACAAGCAGACTCTCAATGGAATGGATGTCCAATCGCGACCACCGCCGACGACTTACACCACTTACGCTCAGGATCCACGATGGAAGATGGAGTACGAGGAAAGGCTGGCCGAGCTGGAGCGCAAACAGGAGGAGCAAGCAGAGAGGCTGAGACAACAGGAGTGGCACAGAAATCGCCAGAAGGATGATAATTACAGTGGCGAGGAAAACGGCAAACAGTACGACGGTGTAGAAAAGCCAACATGGTTCGGTGGTCAAGATTCCAGATGCAGGGACGAGGAGAACGAGAGTTTTAAGGGTAATCAGTCGGGGAAGGGGGAGGATCGGCCGAGGGGAAGGATTCCTGAATACTCGACGAGTCATAGACCGAAAGAGTCCGAGGAAAGCGAAGAGGGCGAAGAAGAGGGGTATCGAGATTATAAAAACGGCGATGCTTCTAAGTATAACAACTACGAAGACGATCCCCAGGTTAGCGAGAATTACACCAGCATCCAGTATGGCGAACCGCTCCCGTTGACCGAGGATGACGAGCAACAAGGACCAGGTGAACTGCGCAATAGTTACGGGGAGCTTTTGCATAATCGCGAACTGTTCGACGATGCGTTCGCGGATTACGTTGGGAAATTGAAGCAGCCTCTGACCGATTTCTATACTTCCCCTGTGCCCGCTAATTCGAAGGACGAGTCTGCGAAAGAGGAGGAGTATTCGCGTGACGAGGACGAGGACAAGAGTAGCGAGTACGTGAGAGAAGAAGACGATTCTCCAGCGAGAAATAAATATGAAGAGTATAGTTTGGAGGAAGACACGGATAGCAGGAGAAAGGATGAAAAAGATACTACTGAGAACCCTTCTGATACAGGGATGAAGTATTCGAACGTTTTAACGAACGGTAAAAATCGATCTTACTACGAAGAGAAGAAAACTACTGAAGAGGTGGACTTTGGCAAATTTATGCCCCTGGTTGTGCCAGTCAGATACTTGTCCGCCCCTGATGAATTGAGAAAGACCGAATCGAGCTTCCTGACGACTGACGATTCGGAGAAGGATAATAAAATGTTGGGAGCAGACAATGTAAAAAAGGCTTCCTCTAAAGAATCAAGGAGATCGAGAAAGGAGAGCTTGAGGCCTGCGGTAGGTTTTCCAGAAAGACAGACGGCGAGAAAGCTTCACGAGGGAGAAGAAAAAGGGTTGCAAGCGTGGCCACCGCCGTTTGACTTCGTTTTAGACAGTACGGTCCATACAAATGTTGTTTCATCAAGATCGAGCCGCGACGATAATATCGAGATTACTAACATCCGTCGAAAGCCTGAATCGTCTGGTAAGACGAACGAAGAAACGAAACAGAAACGTAGAAGGCGTGTAACGGCGAACAATTCAACGCAGAAACCTTACGATTATCCGGCGAACGTTTCTTATGAAAATTTCAAGCAAGATATGGAACAACGCGGTGTAAATTCTGCAGGGCAGTTATTCCTTAACAAACCAGGAAGCTCTAAGAAATCGAATCGTTTGCGTATCGAAGTTAAAGATAATAAAGAAGAGGTTCCTGACTTTTGGAAACGTTATAAATACAGCTCGAACGATAATTATGGGCTAACAGAAAGACCAAATATTGAAATACAACATTCTACAGAACAAAAAGCCCCTGATTCGCTATATACAATAAAATTGGACCCTTTGAAACGTAACATTCAGAAAGCTGAGCCCGCGAAAGAAAACTATTACAGTGAGGTATATCCTGGAAAAAATAAAGCGCAGCTAAATAACAATAATCGTAGATCGCAAAATGCTCGGCTGATTCAACGAAAGTCTGTGCCGACGGCAACTTTCGTTCCTAATGGACAATACAACTACTTCGATGTTGGTGAAAATATTTATGGTCTGAATTATGGAACGGGAAACCAGAGATTGTCCGGAGTTTTTAACGACGACAAAAAGATTGTGAACGAAGAAGCAATCGACCTGACTACGCCGCAACGAGACGTGTATCGCTATGACGAAAGTTTAACGAAATTTGCCAGTGAACCGAAAAGCAAAAGCGTGAAAGTTGGAGGCAGAGATTACGGGAACGGTGCTACAACTATGAGAATCATCGAGCAAGAACAAATTAATTCAAATGAACCGATTAGTTACATTGATTACCCTCGCACTTTGTAGTATTTCATGACGATAATAATAAAAATAATAATTCGCGCTGGTTAATATATTGGAGGTCTTCGAGTCCGAATTATGCGATAGCACTTGTTTTATAGCAAAATATATGGGACAGTATAATTTAAAATGGTGCTTAAAAAGTATTAAAGAAAGTTAATTAAACATTGCGAGTACATTTTATCATTAAGTGCATATTAATGTTTTGATAATATTTAGTGCATTTAACGTGGCGCAACTAAATTTTGTTATGTCACAAATACATTGATTATAATGTACAAAACGAACCGGACGGATCGTTATCAGAGATTCAAGAATTTTCAATTTCGTATTGATGTTTTCCAGGAAAATTGTGCTATATGTAAAAATATAATTTAACTTAAAAAAACGTGTTGAATAAATTATGCGAAAATTGTTAGCAGAAAATATAATATTTCTCCGAAAATTACTCCTACTTCATTCGATCACAGATCCTTAATATTAACATACATGGTACATAAATTATAATAATGCTTTGTAACATTGCACGTGTGTTACAGGATAAGCAAGAAGAAATGCAAAGACGCAGCGAATTGGAAACGAAAATGGCAGAAATACTAGATAATTTGAAGACTCGTTTACTGGTTGAATAAAGTTGCTCATTTGCCATGTATACGTACAATATATTAAATAATATGATTACGAAATTTATTAAAGTTAAAAAAAAGAATAAAAATTCATTTTATAGCTCTTATTTGTGGAAATAAAGAATAATTTTGTTTTTGTTACAAGCACTTGCTATACTATATGCTGATTTAAAAAATCAATTTTTGCATTTCAGACAGATAATAATTAAGAAGTAATTTATTTAATTATTTTTAGTTTGACATTCTAATATTATAGAGGGTGAATCACGAAATGTTACCAGCTTAGATTATTTTGTTGTCATTGGACCAATCGAAAATTGTTTTATTCGGTAGGTATAATATCTTCTAATTAGCGCTTTAAGATAATTATAATGAATTTTTATATTAAAAATGAAGGTGACAAAGTTGACCATTTGCTATAATCATTTTGATGCCCCGAAACCATGTGATACCAGATAAATAAATTTTGTATTAAGCCACTAACAATAGAATAATCTATGCTAATCATGTTTCAATGTTCACCGGGTATATTGAACTAATTCGATATAATATATATTTAATATAATATTTATATTATTTATATTGCATTAAATAATACATGTATGTTTTATTGGTTATGTTGATTTAAACTAATAAACTGTTTGTATAAATATATCAATATGGTCATATGTTAGCGGCTAATAATAATAAGACCAATAATTAGCCTTGTTCCAAATTATTAATATTTGATTGCTTAAAATAGCTTTTTGTATAACAAATGCACTACAGATTTATAGACATATATATCACTCACCAAGTTGGATGTTCTAAAAATCTGCACCTCTGGCACCCGATATTATTACACGCAGTCAAAACTAATAGATAATCACTAACATACACTTATCACTTTTCACTTATCACTAATATTGCAAAATTATTATTTTTTTTTTCCCATTAGTGTTTATAGTCGCATCGACTGCAGTGGTCATTAGCGACTATGAAATTATGCAACGGTGAACTTTTGGGGGTTCGAACATGAGTTTCAAAACCTATATCAATATTGGACCTACATTTTTAGGTGGAATCCGAACCACCAGAAATCACGGTGTGTAAAGCACATGTAACATGTACATGTTATAGTTATAACATAACATTACATATAATCAAACTCACACGACGTGAACTAATCAGATCTCTAATGAATAACGAACTTGAAATTTCGTTTATCGAAATTATGTTCAATAATCGAATATCGATAATATATCGAAACAATTTGCTATCGCGCCACTAGAGTGAGCTGTCGTAGCGCATCTTCGGCTTGTCAAAAATGTGTTGTTGATGTTTTGAAATATAATTTATCAGACAAACGTGAAATGTATAGCGTGCAATAATTTAATAACACAGACATATTTTTTTATATAATTTGACAATTCTTGCGACAGAAGAATGGAGGAATTTATTGAAAAACTAGGTGTAGGATTAAGGCCTATGGACGATCCATTTTTTGACGACTCGTATAACGCCTGCAAAATTTTTCAACGAAAGGGCATTACTGTTGAAGATGATGAAGATTTGTGTCACGAAGTGTAAATAAAAATTTATACACATACAAATACTCGACCGTACAAATAATCCAAACGAATGATATTTAATTCGTAGCAATAAATTGTCATAATGATAGATCTTTTTTAATTTCAGTATGAAAGAGTTTCCCTGTTACGTTAACGGCTGTAAAGCAACGTTTCATACGTTACTTGATTTCGAAATGCACTATAATAGCACCCATCGATACGTTTGCTCGGAATGTAAAAAGTCTTTGCCAAGCCCTAGATTATTAGACATTCATGTTCAAGAAACTCACGATAGCTTCTTTCAAATTTTATCCACAAAACAGCCGATGGTATTTATACATTTTCTTTACCAGCTTGTCCGTATTGAAACGCTTGTAAACTCGCATTTCTTCCTCTTTTCAGTATCAGTGTTACGTTTCTGAGTGCGATTTAAAATTGAATGATACAGTTGAAAGGAGGACCCATTGTATTAGCGCACATAAGTTCCCTAAGAATTTTCGATACGACACTGCACCGCGTTATGGAAAGAACGAATTCAAAGATCAAATGGATGTAGATGAAAGTCAACACAAAAACAAGGATTCAAAGGTCAGAAAGGTATTGCTAAATAAAAATCAGAAAAACAGAATGTTTACAGCTGCGCCTAAGGGTACAGTAGCAACAGCTTCTAACGTCCACGAAAGTCAGTCGAATTTCTCCAATGTTGCGTCGGGTTCGTCCGCTTTAGCTTTTATTCCTCGACAAGTTAAAAAATCGTATACAAACGCTCTCACTAAAAATGAGAATCATGAGAAAGATGTCCTCGAAACCGGTTGTATGATGGACCTGGTAGATTCGCTACCCAATTAGTATTAATAATGAATAAGCAACATATTTTTAATACATTTGATTTTATTATAAATATATCTTAAATATCACAACAATATCCGTATGTACAATGGAACTTAAGCTTAGCATTTTATGTACCGTCTATCCTATATTATTTTATTTACATGTTTCTATCTAATCTTGGGATTCAATATATACATACGTAATTCCTTATATCTACTTGATTGTTTTGATTCACTCAGAACACACAGAACATATCCTGTAACAAAGTACGTATAGCATTTCCTTCAAACTCCTTATAAAACCTCGGAACTTTGGGCATAGCTGCTATAGAGTAGGCTATTTGGCACAGTTTTCCTTACCTTAGGGAAAAAGACTACATTAATGGCAATATTATAAGTTAACATATGCCTACTGAATGGCACAGTGATCCATAATATCCTAGACAATATCATTTTCAGATCCTACTGTCATATATAAAAAAAAACTATTTGTTCACGATACACATATAATAGTAACTTAGATCTAAGGGCGTTAGTTAACGTGTTAACGAAATAGGAGTATTTTGTACACAGAGTTGTCCAAGTGTATGAGATATCGGCAAATAATACTTCCTCCTCGTACTCGAAAACCTATCACATAACTATCTTAAATTGTACGTCGATGCTCGCGCAGAGTTTGTTACTTACAAAACCGTATATAAATTTATACATATATCCCGTATTTCGTTACTTACTAACGGGTAAACGTGGCCTTTCTCGCGTGGCCGTCTCACAAACAAAATTCATTCTCTCACGGACGCTGTAAAAGAAGTTAACAACTTGATACCCAAATCTATAGAAAATATCCTAATCTTACGTCGAATAAATCATACATCTGAGCTTGGCCGTTTCATTCCTAAGCGCGACGAGTTCGTATTTCAGTTTTATATTCTCCTGCTCTAAGAACGCCGCCCTGATTGCTATTTCGTCCTCTTTCGCTCTTCGCGCGTCCCTCGAGCGTTTCGCGGCTTCGTTGTTTTTCCTTCTCCTTTCCCAATACGCCGCGTCCTTATCGTCCATGGTGCTCGTTGGCAATCCGGGACTCTTCGTGACCCTTCGCATTTTGATGTTCGTACCCTCGTTCGACCTCCTGACCGAATCCAACATACGTTTCCTGAACTCAGAGTACGCGTCGTTGGCGTTTTGGTCGTACATCAGCTCGGCTGGTCCCATGGTGAGCGACAGCGGGTCCTTCGGATACGCTTTGAACGGCCTCGGTGCTTTCTTAGCCGCATCCGCAGATACCGCGGACATGGTGGAATCCTTGCAGTACGTGGTATTTGTTGCCGCGGTAGAAGTGTCGACGATTTGTGCAGGTTGAACCGTGCCGCCGTTTTGCGTTGGCATGGATGGCATAACTGTGGGAACGACTGGAATCGGCATGCTCATCGGTAGAACGGAGAAACCGGGGTGATGACCTGCGCCGTTATTAATCGACATTTCCGAGTAATTGTAAATCGGTTCGTATTTGATTTTCCTCGGCGAGTCCGATTCGGATGGCGGCGTTACCATGAACGTTCGCCCTTCAAACGGACTCTTCGGCTCTGAGTCCGAGTAATGACCGCTGTGCTCCTTTAGCGAGTTCGCGGGCGAATTTGGCCGCGAGTCGAGTGAATTCGATATGCTGGACACCGATGTTGCTTGCTTCTTGCAAGAGAGGTCCAGAATGGAGTCGCTGAGTTCTGAACTCGAATCGAGCACCCCGCACGACGTGTAGTCCAGGGCATGCATGTTTTCCATCGGCGATTTGGCATAGGACTCCATTTCGCGACCTTTCGTCACCTGCAACGACAGAGAAACGTGAGTAATTAGTAAGCTTCTTCACCTCGATTCGTTCGTTGACATGCCAACAAGATGCCAGCAAAATAAATCAACGTTCTTCAACGTACGATAACGAACGATTTACCATGTATTGGATAGACCGTTCGTGGTGATTGTGGTAAACGAAGTGACTGCTAAATAGAAACTCTTGCGTTCGAATCGGTGGTAGATAACGATCGCTCGGAACCGTGGAAAGCCGTCGAAAAGCGTAACCGGTGATAACTGTATCGATACTGTACACTTTAGAAAATGAGGCCTTTACGCTAATGAAATCGAAGCGCTGCTTATGTGCCGTTGTTGGGCAACAGTTTGCGTTTCTTCGTGTACCACCTTGAAATCACCGATAATTTGTTTTCCCAGGAATCGGAAACGATTCGCTTAGAGAGACGTGCCGCCGAATGGGACAATACTGTATCCACCGGTTACGCAACTTGCACGTTTATCAAACGACCGCGAACGTAAACAATGAATGTTTCTTACCTAATGATTAATCCAAGGTCAGGCACCGGTCACTGATTTCACAACACACCGTATCGTGATTTCGGACTTAATACGCGTCCCCCCGAGATATTTTCGGGATAGATCACTGTGTACGTTTTCGAACGACCGTAATAAATAGATTTCGTTGGAACTGTTTCCAGGATCGAGTTTTTCGGTAAATCGTGTTCACACGACAGATCGCCAATATCGTTTAGACCGAGAGGGGGTGCAGTTTCGTTTATATACTGGCCAACCCTTACAAGACTCAGGGGTAGGAGTGGATTCCTTGGGAAGTGGTGGGGGTGGGGGCAGGCTCCCGATGACCATAGCGCCGGGGTCCGACTGGCACGCGTTCACCACTTCCTATTTCCAAAATGTTTATGGGACGACACGTTCACGTGATTACGTAGACGTAATCGGCAACATAAGAAAATCGGCTCGGGTATTTACGGTCGGACAATTGACTGTAGATAGCGCGATAATGAATGTAGTGTAATCCCATTAAAGGACTTGTGCACGAAACTTTCCAGAATTGAAGAATCGCGTAGAGAAATATGGTGTACTAATAGTATAAAATTGGAAATGATAAATGATACGTGATTTAATAGTTGTACATATAATGCTAATAGCTGTACAATAGGGAACTGGTAGATTTAAGTTGGAGAAGGGTCAAGCCTCAAGACTCTTATTACGTTCAAAATATTTTTCATAAACCATCATTTACGTTATCTAGGATTTATTTTTACGATTAGTGAAGCATTACATATATATAAGAAACTGTCAATAATCTAACTATATGTATATATATACAGGGCGTCATATAAGTCGAAAATATGGAATAACATTTTTCCATTTGAGACTTCTTTTCGAAAAAATCTAAGTGCCTAATAAATAGTAATGCCTTTATCTTATGCTCTCGTTATTTAATTCATCTAAAACAGCATAAAAATATTAAGAAAATATACGGATATCACTGTAGTCCGTCCTTGTTAATGTCAATGAACGTTCTTAATATTTGTATACTGTTTTAGATGAATCGAGTAACGGATAAAGGCAGGATAAAGGCATTACTATTTATGCATGTACCACCAGTTACATGACACCCTGTATATGCATATAGCTAGATTATATACAGTTAGAAGGACAATTATTTAATCAAATTCGACGAAAACTAAGGAAAGAAAGGAAAACGGGAAAATGTGAATAGGGAAGTTCGATTGAAATAGTAGAGATTTTGTTCGCAAAGGGGGAAGTATACTCCTTCCCATTTACCTTCATGCCCTTCTTACTTGCGTTTCGTTTATCACGTGCAGTAGGCGTGTCGTTCAAACACAATAGAAAGGGTTGCACCGTGAAATCAGAAGTTGCGTCGATATTTATAGTTCTAGGTAGTGATGAATTTACCGTCGTACCTGTCGTCGCACAGTGTATCGTAGACGAAACTACTTACAGCAGCTTCTTGACCTCGTACAACAATCGAGTCCCGCTAAATTAATCCGGGCCATAGCAGTCAGTGTTTGCCTTAGGATTTCTAAAAATCCAGTTACCGGTTGGCACACTAAAACCCTTCCTCTTAAATCCCGTATAAGGACAATCTAGCTGCACTCTCGAATAACTCCTTCGGCAAAGGGTTAAACGTTTCGAACGTTTGGTAGCCGGTAACCGCGACGCGGGGCGTCTTTGCGTGCAATCCTTAGCTGTACAGGCGGTACGTATAGAATCACTCTGCATAACCCTTTCGTAGCCCTTTCTCAACTATTTTCCGTTGCATTTCCACGCGGCCCTTTGTTTCTGCCTCTGTGTCCCATGATTTACGACGGCCACAGCCGAAAGAGAGTCGCGGAATTTGCGTAAAGTGCTCATAAATTAACCGGGGAAAGTGTTGCGGCCTACTGAAATTTGCGAAATTCTTCGCCGTTTCGAAAGGGCAAGGAAATTACGACCACGTCCCCGACGCAAAATCAAATTCGTTCTCTGAGTCGTCCCTCGTAAGGTATGGACAACATATGGCAATCTTTATAAGCGTAGCGCACCGGAAGATGGGTCTGGTCCGTTCTTCGGCTCGCGTTGACTAATGGTTCAGTTTCACGAGCGGCTATGCAAGTTCATTAATTATAATACAATCGTTGCTACGATCGTGTTTGCCAGAGGTGACCCCGATGCTTTTTCGTTTTGCTCATTTCCCGACTTCCTCGTTATGCCATGAAATCGGATTTCTTCACGGATCGTGCCGAAATTTTACGAAAATTTACCGTGGATTTAAACGGGTTAAAATATCTATACAATTGTCTGTAGATATGTCTCCCTTAACTTCCATTAAGAGCTTAAGTTAATTGCTTGATTTATAACTTTTGCTTGAGATTAATTGGAACTAGTTCCCCTTAGATCGCTAAGATACAGGAACAAGTTGAAAGATATTTCAGTCGTGTATCAACAATTAAAAACGCATAAAAATGATAATAGGGCAAATAAACAGGGGTGCACAATTATTTTTTTCGAAGAGTTACCCATCTTGCAAAGCAACATGACTGGAATAAAAATTCCAATATTGTATCAAGTCGTTTCGAAAGTCTTTGCGTTTTCTCCTACGAATCTAACAGAAGAAAATCGTGAAAATGTACGTTTAATCATTAACATAATATTTCCGTAATATTTCGCTACTAACTGTTTCCCATTATTTTACCAATTTCAATTTACCTAGCGCGAAAAATTGAATAGATTTTCAGCCAAAGAAGATGCACTGCATTTGTAAATAAACAAATGTTGACATCTATTATAGTTCAACTCGTTTATTAATACTTTTCGTATCACGTATAGAACGCTGCTCGTTTATTGTCTTCCTGAAATATATAACATTGCTGTGCCCTATATGTATTTTGTTAATATAAATTATTCTGACGCAGACATCAACGTCTCTTTATAAATTCGATTCTCTGGCTCAGTATTAAAAATAACCCATTAAAGAAACAATCGTTTGGCGTGATATAAAGCTAGCCATATAAAATAAAACATTCCAATGTAGGGTAGACCGAGGCGAATCGGATCACTTTTTATTTTATGGTAAAAAAAACATAGTTACAATTTAAAAACCCAATACTTGATTATAAATTCGTAACAAGTACCCATTTAACATGAACATTCATAATAAAAAATATAAACAAATTAAAAAATTCCTCTTTTATGGACAAAAAACGAAAAAGTGGAAAATATCCGATTCGCCCCGAGTCTGGGGGCTGGGGAATATCTCTAAGAAAACAAACAAATTGTCGTAAAATAATCTTTGGTTATAATTTTATAAAGTCGAACTTGATAATAGTAATGTCGAAGACCCTACGTAGTACATGGGTGGCAAGTATATTGTCCTTAAACACAACTTATATTAGCACACTTTTCGTGCCACCACTTTTCACAGATAGTGCACTGTATCCAATCCTCCGCAGGTGGATGAATTTCTCGTTACAATAAATGCAATGCCACTCTCTTTTATGTATGTGCGAACCATCTTTACCTACATGTATAAGTTATTAACGCATTTAAAGTCATACAACTAATTAAATAAATAAAAAAAAGAGTGATCCGATTCACCCCATATAATAATAATTTTAAAGTGAATAAAATACGTAAACAAATTATGATATAATAGTGAAAATTATATCAAATATTATTTCTGAACACTATACAAAGTAATAATATCAAACACATTTGGATGTTAAAGCTTACCTTTTATTTTTAAATAAGAAATTGTAAGCTATGTATTTTAGATCTGCGCCAAAATTATTACGTTCGTCCGCGTATGGCAAACTTGAAATGCGTGTCAACACTAAACGGTATTGTAAAACAATAAAAACACAATCGAAAGAGGTGCATAGAGAGGGCGTGAGGAGTGTATGTTCGACTTAAACGATTTTTTCCATAGTAACATAACAAATTTCAACTAACTCTTATTTCGATCCGATTCGCCCTGTCTACCCTATCATTGCCAAATACGCAAAGACTGTTGCCATGGCCCAGTAACCAGTATTACTTTGTTCTTTCAACATTCGGTCGGTCCTTTCTATCGCAAATTCATATTCAAATCGGCACGATTTATGGAAACTCGAGTGTGAGAAAAGTAGAGGGCAAAATGACGGACAGTTATGCTCGATAGTAGAAACGTCTCATTATGTCTTCGTCCCAAGATCACGCCAAATTTAGTTCTCCGTTTCGGTGCCCCGTTAAAACGTTGTGTCCCCCATAGAAAAGCACCCCGGCGCTCAATTCACCGCACCGCCTCCATTCTAGTGTATACAAATTTTTGCTCTTTTGGCCACATAACCCACATTTCTATGGTGTAGGGGACCGACCGTAACCCGTTATTTGCGATTTTTCCCGTGGCCGTCGTTCGACGACAGATGAATAGCCCTTGGCATTTGCATCTGCTCTCGCCACACAGAAACGTATAGAAACGATGTAACGGTAAGCGATGCAAAAATTCTCGCGACGATTCGCCGTGGAATACGTCTCAATTCATCGGCGACGTTGACGTTTTTTAAATTGGCCCGCTGTGAGTAATGAATCCTTGTACAAGGAGAAACGAATGAGCCAATAGGGAAATCTGAATGGACATTCTTTCTTCCTTTTTTTCTTTCTATTTTACATTATATTATAAATGTGTCGTAAGGGTACGGCTGGTAATTACCATTCTTATTATCCGAGCATTTCGTACGGGTAAAGTTAGTGCAATAAAAAAAAAGATTACGTCCGAGGAAAAACGTTCTAAACGAATGGTTTTACTGCTCTATTCGATAATTCCTATACCTGTGCTAGATAGCATTCTTTATCGTGAAAGAGAAAGAAAAACAACTCTACTCTAATATTTTCATTATTCCTCATTTTTTATTTTCCCCTTTTTATTAGGCCCTTAACTTTCGCCCCGGACACTTTTGCCCCGCGGTCTGGCCCAGGCGGATTCAATCGGTATAATAAATGTAAAGCAATTCGTTTTAAGTCGTTCGTTTAAGTTGAAATTCGAATTTACTGGATTCGTGGACTACGTAATTTGTAATTTACGCGTATGTTGAGTTAGTCGTTAATCATTTATAATTCCTTTAGTTAGCGGAGAAAAGTATGGTTTCCAAAGAATAATATAATCAGCGTGACTTGTTCGCAAGATGCTAAAAGCAGAAGAAGTCATATTTCGTAATGATAACGCTACGTCGTGTCGAGTTGACGTAATATTTGTGTTTGTATTCGGCTTTTATTGACAAATACTGGCGATTGCTTCCAGCGTTGGTTTTTTTCCCTTCCTCTTGTTGTTCAATAATATCGATCTAAAAACTCTCGGAAAAAGTGATGCGAACCTTACACAAAATCTTTGATACGGCATAAAAGTATCCTAATAATTTCTGGTGTGGTCAAAACATCGTTTTCTTTCGTTAGAAAAGAAGGTTATAGTTAACAATTAACCCAGCGTTGTTTCGTGTAAATAGAAATACCACAAGCTTTATAATAGAACAGAGGAGTGAACGATATCTGTTCCATTATATTCATTGTCCTCTGTTCTATGAATCTTCTATCAGTTATTTTACTATAAAATTACATTCACGGGGACAATGAAAGTTTTACGTTTCTATGTAAATTTATTGAAAAGACAAAAGGAAAAATTACCCGGCGAGTTGCGGGCAGAACGTAATCACCGATACTATTGGCAGTGATCGTAAAAAGAAAATTTGCATTTAATTATGCCAATCAATGAAACGTTAAAATAAAGATAATCGTAACGTGTCAATGGACATTGTGTGGCGTTCTTTGAAAAGGCGGAATGGTTTCGTATTAAACGGGAATATTGCAGTAACAGTGGCAGGTAAAAGGTATGGCTACCTTATAACGTGCAATAAAACCTCCCCCTTTCCGACCATTTCGTACCTTTCAGGTGACAATCGTGAACGCCCAGCAGACCCCCGATGCGAGCATAACTTAGGACAAAAGCGGGTACACTGTACTCCCTTCTACCTCATTATGGTTTCCCTGGAACCAAGTTCAAATAAACTCCGCCAATAAAATATTTGGATATTTTCTAACGTAACAATTGCACATTCGTGGAACCATCGCCCACGGTATGAGTTTCGATAACAATAATAGCGCGTTACATGGAAGTCCATTATTTCACGGGCAACGGGTGCAATAAAATCGAACGAAATAATTGCGTGTGCCCCGATTGTTCTACAGACCAGGACGAAGAATAGCCCTTCTGTTCGTGGAAATTGTACAATCATTTACTTGCCAACACTCGCATCTTCGTTTAACAAAGGCCTAAACATATTCAAATGTTCGAAACGAAGGAAGTCTCGGGGTAGAAGGCCTCATGGTGTGACTTTTCTTACGAGCAGACAGGACGTCAGTACATTTAATGGTGTCCAACAGTGTAGCTTCCGAAAACGTTTTCGAAAAAAAAGAAAGAAAGAAGATACATAATGGTTGGGGACACATTAGGACTTTCGTGGTGAATGTCGTTCAGAGTAATTACTTTTCAATTTATCTTGCGGATAGACCACCGGCCAAGTTTTGGCAACAGACTTTCGAGATTTGCTTACTTCCGTTCCTTGCGTACGCCCACTTTTCCCGCGGGAACCCTTTTCTCTCCACGGACACCTTCCTATTTCGTTCAACTGTATCGGAGGGCACGCCTTTGGATAGATTCTTCAAGAAAGAATTTTATTTCTCGCCCGAGTAGCCTCCTTTCACTGGCGGTTTCGAGTGAATACCCTTCCTTATAAACAACTTACCTATGCGTCTTATTTGCGACAATGACGGCTGGAATCGCCAGGGAAAAGTCTGCGTGAAATGTAAGTTGCTGGGAAAGAAAAATCTTTCACACAGTGGGAATGGAAATTTGGTTTTCGTGAATTTTGATGAGGGAAGCAAAGAAGTTTTATGTAGTTAGGTACGTTTGGATAAGAATTATTTAAAATATTCGGAAGATATTTTTAAATATCCGAAATAGTGTGATAATTCATTTGTATGTAAATATCATTATCAGTTTGCACTCGGGAACTATTTTGAGATTTCCTTCCAGCAACCCGATAATTATGAACGTACTTTGTTAGAGAAAAATTACGATTATGCATTTTCTTATAATTCGTAGATAAAATTATTTAAAAAATTAAATCAGTTAAGCAAAGGGTTAATATATATTTTAACCAAATACAGCACTACAATAGAAAAGTAAATATTAAATGTTTTCTTCTCGTGGGAATGGCAGTTTCAAGTTTACACTTCCATTTAAATTGAAGTACATTTTTTTTCGCTGAAAATAAGTCTACGTAAACAGTTTTCCACAAGAATCCAGCGATTACAAGATTATCATCCCTCGAACAATCGTGAAAGCAGAAACTAGAAGAGGCCTGGTAGCAAAAGCAGTCGAGGACAAAAACTTTCGAGAGCAGATCGCTCGGTGTCGGATTACTAAGCTGCACGGTAAAGAGTTGAAAATGTCTCTCTCTCTTTCCAGAGAGACAGAAGGTTGAACACGTTTACATGTTATTTGTTTGAGGGGCCCCGAAGTGACCCGTTCGTCGAAAGATTTTCGCATTTGTTGTTGTCCCCGAACTGTTTCCCCCATTTCTTTCTCCGTTATAATCTTCTACAATTTTAGCATCTAGAAACATGCGACAACCTTTCCTTACTTTCTATTTTTACCCACAGTCAGGCCAGGTTCTTTAAGCTGATTTTTGTAATTTTTTTTTCCATCTGCCCCCCAGTATTCTCAACGAGGTAGACAAATACGACGCCATGGGGGTCCCTTGGTTTTTAACGGGACATACATTTGCGACTGGCGAAAAGGAAGCAATTTATCAGGGCGAAATACGATCGACAAAGGAACCGTGATTATTGCGGAAAACCATAATAAAGCAACCGGTTGCTGTACGCAGAGAATGTCGCATAGGCTACGGTTTCCACCGTATTAAATAAACGGCTGGACGGTTGTAAATGGTAAAACGAGCTTCGTGCACTCAGTCAGGTACACGCTATTCCTGTAACGTAATAAAAGCATAGCTGAATTTTCTGCGAACATATTTTTTTTCCACGCCGTGGACTTCTCGAAAATACCGTAGCGTTGTTGGCTTTTACTACATCCGCGTCCTCGGGAACGCTTTACGACGGATGGAACCGGATGAGGAAGCAGGAAAGATCCGTCGGATTTTTCAGGAAAATTCGATTATAGCGAAACGGATTAACTTCGGCTGACTTCGCAAACGGTTTAAATTAGTTAACAACCATTCATCCCTTGTCCGCGAGAAATCCATATTTCGGTTACCTCAGGTCTCCTTGTATACGGATTAAAGTATTTCCCTGTGTTTTTTTTTGTTTTCGTACCTTCGTTTTATTTGTTCCTTTCTTTTCTCCTTCACTTTTTACGATCTGCCGTTCTTGAGCGTCGCCCGTAATAATTCAAACGATTCTGTTCAACCCTCGCACCCCCCATTGCACACTTTCGCACAGTTTCGCCGCGGTTACGAAAACATGAATCGTGCGACGCGACGTGGAAAACATAATGAATCTCTAGCATCCGTTCTGCGTAAGCATGATAGCAATCGGCGCCGTCGTCATCCCCCTTTTAAGGGTTGACCGTTCCTCCCGGTTCTCATTTTACTCAACAGCCTTTGTCCCCTGTATTTTCATTTCATTTTAGTTCCATTTCGTAAAATGTGCCCTATACTTGCAACGAATACACTCGTTAGAAAAGCTCATCCATAACCGTGGAACGCCTACCACTTGCGTGTATCGACAAGATCAAGAACTCGTTCTTCTGGGCGCACTCGGCTAAGGTTGAGAGCCAGCCTTTTGAAAACATCAGGATGTTGGTCAGCATGTCATATGGCCAATAGCCAGTGGCCGCGTGGGTGGATTCAGTGTGCAGATGCAGGAGCCGGCGAACCCTTCCGTAATAACGTCGAAAGAAGGGGGCTGTGCCACGACCCTTTCTGCATTGTGACACCCTGGATATAGAAGGATATATATGAATTGTATCCGTGTCTCTGCTCGTCTCGAAGGACAACGCATGGTCCAGCTAACGGTACAACCGCACGGTGGGGACGCAGCTCGAAAATGTGTGTCAAAAGGCCGCAATTTGTGGGCCGCTAGATCCGAAAAGCGTGACCTCACAGGCACCCCTTTCCTTTGGGCGTCGATCGAATTTCGTGCCGGCGCGGACGGATCGTTCTGGATGTCTGTATTCGTGGCTGCGTTTAGAATAATAGGCGGAGGCAGTGATTTACGGTTAACAATTGTTTAATAATAGTTTTCGTTGACATATTAGAAGCTACCTAGTATAACACATTTACGAGGGGAAGGTTTTGTTACAAAAGTATGCGTAAATTGTACAGTTATGAGGTTTTCTTGGCCACGTGAGGTAAATCGTACTTTCCACGGACGCATCTGATCTTTACACCGGGTGTATCCTTTACTCTTCCTACTCTGCACAGAACTATGTTGTGTTCCTGAAGATTATGGCCCTCACCTGAAATTACGATAAACGACGATGAATATTAGAATCTGGAATATTTGATATGTACACATTATTGCGCGGCAAATAATTTTCCGTCGTTTGTCATTTAATTGAACAAAAGTTAAGTCGACGAAAGATTAAAGCAGTGGTTTCTGAGAAAGCAGCTCGTTCGAACAATATATTTACCGGGTATGTAAGCAGTCATTTCCTTGCCGGTCGTCAGACGAACAACAACGCATTTTCTGTTTGCCGAATTTGGTTTTTTCGGTTTCCTGACGACCGTCTTTATTACTACACCTTTTGCAAATGGTTTCCCGTCCAGAGGATTCTTCTTCTTCTCGTAGTGTCTGTATGACCCGTACTTGTGCAACCTTTGCAACGTCGAGCCCAGCCTTATTTGCGTGAAACCTAATTTAAATGAATATTTATAGCGATGTTAGTTTAATAGAACAGCAGAGTAATCAATAATAAAATACAATATTTTCAAATATAATATCAGCTGTCTTTTTCGTTAGATGTTTCATCAATTCAATTCTATACTATTACGATTTTCGAATGTTTAGTAACGTCACAGAGTCGGACATACTGCTGCTATTTCTTATTGCGCTTTTCTTTCACCCGCGTGTTAAGAAAATTATGAAGGCAACATCCATGTATCAGCCCAAGAAAAAAAGAATTACTAGTTGCAAGTAGTTTCTCAGTGAACAGAGAAGTTTCGTCTACCATACAGCTCAAATGAAATGAAAGGAGTAGTTCCATAGTAATTACAGACACGTGTCCTATCATCTTGCGCATGTGTATGTCCACAAAGGGAAAGCAATAGCCCGATGAATGGAAACAATTGTGTTTTCACTGAAAATTCTTCACTTACGTAAGAACGAGCAAAGTCTAACATAGTCGAACACGCTTTTCACTGATAAAATGTCACCTTGAGACACTTGGTTAATTGGCCATATCGATAAATGAGAGAATATTCAGTAACCAGAAACCCACAGGAATTTGTTTTCCATTGAACCTCAGTTCAATCTGTAAGGAACAACAATCACCTTTAACCCCATTATCCTAGTAATTGCGATGGTTTAAAATTATCTAATATATTCAGTAATAGTTAATACTTAAAATGAAATTTTACTGTACGCTGCAGTTTAATGTTTATTATATTCTGTATACCTATCAATTAACGTCATTAGTGTTAGCCGATATTAGAGTCCCATTGAAAGGGTGAAGTGTTTGAAATTATTTCCTGGACGAATTCCTCGAAGGTCTCGACACGCCTTTCATTTTTGAAGATTGCGCGAATGGGACGAGCAAAAAAAAGAAAGATCGAGGAGCTGTAGAGAAGAATTCGATAGGCAAATGGAGAATCCCCAAGGATCACAGTGTCCTAGTCAAGGCCATTGTGAACGAGGCCAAGAAAAATAGGGGACCTACTGCGCGGTAACGGTACCGGGAAACTGAAAACTCTTTCGCAAATAATCTTACGGACCGACAGAAAAGAGGGTCCTTTGCTCGATGGAATATCAAATATGACGGACGCTTGACATCTGCAAGCCGCTCGCTCGAAGACCAGTCCTTTTTCGCTCGAGCGTGTATAAGCTTATTAAGCAACATTGTTACGAGGTAAGGTCCACCCATCTTTGCACAAAACGTTCACGAGCTGTGAGAGACCGTGCGGCCTGAAAGTGAACAACAACTTGTCGTTCGGGAAATAGTAAAAATGAGAAAAGTGCGAGGGACAACTTGGTCAGCCAGTATGAAGCTGAAAAATCAATGATAAAATCGTAATTTATGTAAAAAGAAAATTCTTTCCTCATGAAGAATCTCTGATCGAGAATGATCAAATATAACTGCTCAGTATTCGACAGGCTAATACGACTGTTCATTTAATGTTCGGTTGTATTGCAATAAATATTCGAAGGCATCGTTTCATAATTCTATTAAAATATTTGTTAAAAATAGATTACGAACAGGGCCGAATACTTTTGTATTCAACGGAAGCGTTATTTTCTGTACAGAGAAGCAAATTAAATCAAACACGAATAACACTGAATAGCAACTACAATCACCAGGGATATTATCGCAGACCTCGTTATGCGAATACTATTAGGTAATGATAATCGTCAACCTTTGGATAGTAGTTCGTACGAGAAAGTGAAAATGTGAATGCAAATCACCGTATTTAAAATTCAAAATTATTATCGATGAATTATTCCCTGCACGCCAGTCTTAAATCATATGTGCAATAAAATATGTTGCGCAGAAAGCCTATGAACTTGCTTCAGAATAAATTAATTAAATTATAATAAATCGGGAGCAATCTAAAGCGGGCGTATCTTATTGATTCAATTATTATCTACAATTTTTAAGAAACGCCTAAGGGTAATGCAATTTCGAGAGTTAAATATCCATTCAAACTAATAGAGATTTCATGAATACTCTTCGAAAACGAAAATTTCCTTGAAGTATCGCATCTGCTTGAAACTTTCTTCTCCAAATCGTCGTATAACATCGATTTCCATGGTTCTGTTGGAATCTCGGGTTGGAAATGAACGTGCGGTAGTCGAAACGTAGTTTAAGTGAAATGTCCAGGATGACATGACAATTTCGTGATATTCCCTCGGCTGTTCATAGCAGTCCACGATTTACCAAGGTCTTTTAGTCGAGACTGTACCATTGTTGTTCATTTCGAGATCTGGCTGACCACCGTCCGTCAATACGACAGATGTCCATGCCTGCCGCTGCTAATCCGACCTAACTCGGACTTAACTAAGGCAAGAGACCAGCAGAACCTATTATGCATGGAAGGCAACCCCTTTTCTCGAAGATCAATGCGCAAGATTACATTGCGAAAATTCTCGACGTCGCGGTTTCGCTTTTGTCGCGATCACGCAGCCAAGACACTGACGCAGGTCAAATCCGCGGCTTATCTCCGGCTGTGCTAGTGCTGCTTGCATGAAATGAACGTTTTACGTAATTAGAATATTAGCTGATTAGTGGCAGTCTTCAAGGAAGAATGAATATTCGACGACTCGTGGATTAAATATAATTAGGACGAATGGCGTTTGAAGTCCTCGGTGAATTTGCATCTTCAGACGTTCGGGTATAAAAATTAGATTGTCCTACCTCCTTGTAAAGTTTTCGTGCTAGGTCGAAGAAGCTTCGGCTAACCGTGGGAGGAAATATACTTTGTGTGTACATGTGTTGGGACAGTCTTGGGGCGTACGTATTTCCTACAAAAACATTGGATGCGCAGTGTTTGTTAAAAATAAATAATAGTCTGTCACAGTGTCGTGAAATTAATGAAGAGAAAGTCGAGTGCTTTAGTCTTCATAATAAAGCCAGATGTATGGTATTTATTTATAAGTAAATTAGGCGCCTAGTGGCAGACATAAAGAGGCCGCAATTTTCTGCACAGTCTATACCAGTTTGAAAGCAAGAATTGTTGAATGAATAAAAATTTCTCTCGACCTGTGGAAAATCACCATTATGCACGATCCGAAGGAAACGAACTGGAAAATACCCAGCATAAATTCATAAACGAAAGTCCAAAATTATTTATAACTAGATGAAACCGTACGAGCTTAACGTAAAAATGCGTTTCGATTATCGAGGGAGCGATACTATCCCACGGGCAGGCTTTTGTGGCGTCGCGAGAACTGGGAAAATGCGAATAACAATCTAACCACAGCCTGTACCCTTCGCAAGGATCACTTCTGACAACTGGTCAACCACAAATGGACACGTCACCCCCTTCGATTCCCAGCGATTTTCGCTGCTGGCCAAGGAAAAAGCCCCGTTCTCCCTCCCCCATTCGTGTCCTTTCTTGCGGAGTGGCCGGATCCCTTTTTGCATTTCAAGATCTCTTCACTCTTTCTCTCTATTCGTCGGGATGAAAGAGGTGAAGCGCTGCGTGCGCTTTTCCTAGCCACGCGTATTTTCGCGAGCGAATAATGCAGGAAGAAAATCGTGGTCCCTTTTTAGGTCGGCCACCCCTTTTGCCGCATTTACTCCGTTGAGAAACGGAGATAGCGATCTGTCGAAAAGGCTTACGGAAACTTGAGACGTCACTCGAACTCCCGTAGAATTGTTCGGCCTCGTTACACTTATGGGAAAGGCAAACAATACCGATGAAGTTTCGCGCGATTTCACGTAAATGGGTCAACCGATGGTTCCAGCTTCTTTCGGAGAAAGTGCTAATTCTTTATTCAAATTTTCTGACAGAGTTTTCTAGGTAAAGAGATTACTTTTTCTTCTTTTCTTTTTCGTGCCATTAAAAATATTTGTATAGGATGCTGTATGAGGGGCGAATACTTTGTCTTTTTCGTTCGATATCATGTGGATTTAATAATATGTTCGTCATTTTTGTTTAATTATCGATTTAATATTTTTTTTCCCTTGATATTTGAAAATTCTGTATTCTTTTTTTTTCATTTAGTACAAAATATGTATATTACCTTGGATCAGGTTTCCAATGTATGAATTAGTATTATTCAGTACACATCCTATTCAAACAGACAAAAAGCGTGAATTTAGATGTTGACTCTATAATACTAATCATTTTGTTGTTAAATAAAAAATGTACCTTGAACAGCAGGATCGGCACATAACCTAGTTAACTGAGGTTTGCTCACTGTAAAGTAAACGCATCTTTTATTACAAATGTGTAGGTGCACAAAATTGAGTTTTAAATTATCTGTTAATTTATTCGGTCGAGATTGTAGGCAAAAGTTTAAATGGTGAAACATTATAAATCGTCTGTTAAGCAACAATATATTTCGTAACAACCGAAAGTAATTCGAATTAAATGAACTACATTATACATAGATTAAATTAAAATTATTAACAATTGTGAATTATTGTTTATAAAAGAGAAAACACTTATATTTCGTGCTTGAATGGGTTAGGTTAGAGGTTAGGTCAAGATAAAAGTAATTACTATGGCACAGTGCTTATACCTTCGATGGAATTTGTAAGACAGGATCTAGCTACGTTCACTATGCTTCTAGCCAAGAAATTCATGATTGTTTTAATTGATCTTTTTATTGACTATAAACGAAATGTAATTATTCACTTGAACATTCTCACAGTTTTCTTTAACGGCAAAACATGGAACTACGTTCGATATTAAAATGAGGGTAGGTAAAGCACATTCCTGCATTACCTTAATCTGAGACACAAACCTTTCCAAAGGATGATAAAAAATGAATTGCTTAAAATAATTACTCGAAACAATGATGTTCCCTATCGAAACTTTTTAATCATTATTCAGCTCTAGATTTTATTAACAAACTTTCTTACCAATTAGTTAGTGTAATTTTAGATATTGAGCAGTGGAGGGGTAAGAAGAAAAGCTTGGATGGAAAAGTATCAAAATTTATTTCACACATCAGTATAAAAACTCAATTAACCAGTAAATATGTAAGACGAAAAATGTAGTGCCACCAAGTGAACCTTAGATAGATTGAAGCCGCTTTTTTTTTCACCAAACACTTCCGTGTCCTCCAGAGAGGCCACCGGAAATTCCTCCAGAGAGGCCACCTCCGTATCCGCCAGAAAGACCGCCATATCCACGAGAGAGCCCACCGTGTCCTCCAGAAAGTCCACCGGAAATTCCTCCGTATCCTCCAGAAAGTCCACCGGAGATTCCTCCGTATCCCCCAGAAAGACCACCATTTCCATGAGAGAGACCACCGTATCCTCCAGAAAGAGATCTGCCACTTGTTAATGGGACACTGTATGACGAAGAGCCCCCGCCATTGCCTGCGATAAAAATAAATTGTATTTTGCATATGTATCAGAATTTTCAAAAGGCAAAAAGGATTAAATTAAATTTTTAATCATTATTTAATCGACTGGGGTTGGATGAAGATTATTAGCAGTTTCTTATAACTGTTTCTTATAACTATAAAAAAATTATTTATATCTGTTTCCGTTGGTAACTTTGTTCGGTGTATACAGGAAATATATTCGAGAAATGGGTATGTGAATAATGATACATTTATTTTTAATTAATTACCTCCTCCATAACCCAAGCCTCCATAGCTCGATCCAAGGCTGATACCTCTCTTCTCGACTGTTTTATCTTCAGCTTGATCCTCACCATAAATAGGAGATACTAGGGCGATGATAGTAAGAACGATCTGCAAACAATCATAATAATAATGTACGTAGTCGTACTTCGCAGTGCAATTAATTATTATATGTCAATAAACATTAATATTTCGGCAAAGAAAACGACTTGTCGATAAATTATGTATATTTTGCACATTGATTCTTTCAAAAGGAAGCTTCAATTTTTACAAAACGTTACATAAACGTGCAACGAAGTTAAGCAAAATTATAGTGTATTGAATGTAGCGTATTACTCACAAAGAATTTCATGGTTGTTAGTGTAATGGTACGGTGTACAGTTCGCAATTGAAACTGATGCAGTCTGCACAGAATACACCCCCTTTTATACCACCAGAGTCTTTTTCTTGCGGTATCGCATCCCGGTGAACTATATTACACGTGTGTGTGTGTCTCAGAATCGCACGCTTGTCTATACGCCTTTCTAAATCGTTGTCTCGTCGTTGTGCTTCGTGTCACGAAAATTTTCTATTATGAGATACCCACGATGTATCGCCAAGTTGGCTGAAAAAAAAATTGAAGGAAAAATAGGTCAATCGTGAAGATTAACGATAGATAGGGTATGAAATCGTTATGCACACACGAAAGCAATAACGATTCGATTTCTTTTTACTTTTGAAAGCAATCGCACCAAATCGAAATAATCTTTTCATCGAACATGGCACAAATAGAACTCGATTCTTTTTGCGCATTTTATATTGAATTTTTAATCGCAAGCATTGGCAAAGCGTTGTGCCGATTATTTTTCTTCTTTTTCTTCCCCCTTTCCAAGTCAATAACTTGTAACTCGTCGTGCTTCGAACCACGTGGTTTCGTGCTAGATCGGCATATACGATGGCATCTGCGGTTAACTATAATAATCGTATCGGACGCATCGAAAGCGGATGAGTATCTGCGATACTCTGTGCTTCTTACGACTATTTTTTTCTTCCTGTCGACGATCCTGTCGTTCATACGTCGGTCAACGAGAATTTCGATGGGCGACATTAGCTCGTATTTTCCGTGCATCTCGAATTTCATCTACTCTATGAAACTTTCTCTCATATAACGTTGTATCTAACTGGACGGTTTTCGGTTGCACAGTTACGTAAAAATGCGAATCTATATTTTTGTATGACATCCAGCACTGACACTTCCTCTCTGGGTTCGGTTGTAGGGCTGTAAACCAGGTAACGAATATAATGCGAGGGAAATATCTGGCAGGTGAAAAACTGAGACAGCGAAGTGGCGAGCATATCAATGGGGAAAATAATTCAGCTTCCTTCGTTTCTTCATAGAAAATATAAAAATCATTTTTACGTAAGATTGTACACGTTTTGCATAAGCACCGTTTAATTTCTATGCGAAGCAAACATCGTTATTTAAATCTAATTTGTGATACAAACAGGAATATAAAATAATTATAGGCCTGTAGCCTTTTCTGATAATAAATGCAGTTATTTAAATTGTCCTGATTATAAATCTTTAAATGTTAGAAAAATACGCTATCGCGTAAATTTATCAGCTGCATTATTTTGTGAAATAAGTAACCACAAAAAGTTGTTCATTCTATACCAGCAACTTTCACGTAGTGTCTAGTTTTGAAAAATGCAACGCAAATTCCTTCCTTCGTCAAGCTACCCGTAATATATTGAGTTACAGTAAGAGTTCTAAACATATTACAGTTTTCACAGTGACAAGACCCGACACGTGCACTTAAATCGATAAAAATCTGCAAATGACACAGTTAAAAGTCTTAATTGACGTCCTTTCGTTTTGTTTCCATGCGAGAGTAACGCCAATATAGCGGTTGCGCAAGCGGCTTGCAATTAGAAATGGTGAACAAAGTTCTTTAGTTATAGATATTACTAAATACATATTGCGAAGGCATCAAATATCGCGAACGGAATTATTGTGCAAGATTGATGAAAGGGGTTGCACTATCTGTATATCATTAGATTGACGGTCGATTGTAGTTCGATAAGTTGCTGACTACGGTACTGCAAACATGAGCAAGAAAGAACTGAATAAAATGGGCTGCTAAATCATTATTAATTCATTGAAGCATTTTGAATCGGTGAATTCACGTCGCCTTAGTCAGCATGACTCACGATTGAGCCAGGATGAAGACTGGTTAGAAACTTTTAGTCAGCAGTGTAGTTCTTGAAAATACTAATAGATAATGTATTGACATTATAATAAATAGAATACTATTAACAATATTTTCAAGAACCACACTGCTGACCCAACATTTCAAATCAGTCATCACCAAAAAGGGAAAGTCATTCTTCTTTACAGATTTCATTCGACGACAATTTATAAAATAGTTTCCGCAAATAAAATCCTGTGTCAGATTGGTAGACGGTAGATTAATAAATAGAATGTTATTATAATATTTGCGTGAATTCGTAGTGGCATTCAAATATGACCGCTACGAGAGCTGTACTTCATTGCCGACTTGTTATTTCGTTACCTGCGGATATAGTACACCAAACTGTCGGAAGATAGAGCAATATGTACGTAAACGTGATGTGAACATAACCTACAGTGCCTGATTGAAAACAGATTGTTTAAACTAATGTCTTTGTTTGCAAAAATGTGAATATGGTGTTGCTTGGTAATTTTTAAGTGAATAACAAATAAGTACTGGACATTAACGTTAATCACATTACATATAAAGTGTTTCTATGAAGTCTGAAATAAAACAACCTCTATTATGATCTTTATTTTATCGCGTATTAAATATTAAAAACATGTTTCGAAATTATTTTACGCAAACTGCAATATTTGCAAAAGTGAGAGCTCCAAAATTAAGTGTCAGTAAAAAGTCTGGTGAACATAAGTCTGACAGTAATGCTGTTGTAAATCAATTAAATTTGGTAAACAGTGACAATGTAAAAGCAGAAAAAACCGTACGACAAGAGACTTTGGACTGCAAAACTGAATTAAACGAAATCAAATCGATATCTCAGAGCAATGATAATTGCAAAATATGCGAACAAATCGATAAAGCTGAAACAAAAGAGAAAGAAGAACCTGAATTACTTTCGAAAGTTGAAAGAAGTGAATCAGAATCTGTGAATAAATTTCAAATAATGGAAAACTTACATTCATTTTCGATGTTTGGTTCTAAATCGACAGAGAATTTTGGCATACAATGCATTGATAATAACAATATGTTAAACATTCCAAGTGTAACGTATATTCTTAACGACACTATGTCATCTAAAGCAAAAGCTGCATTAGAGTTTTGGAGAAAAAATATCATTGACAAATACGGATCATATTACTTCAACATTCTTTCCAAAGGTATCGAATGTATTTAGTTTTAGTGCAACTACGGATAATTCAGGTACTCTTGATTGTAACATATTTTTCTAGCATTACTGGAGGATGGTAAATTGTTTCATTCTTGTATACAAAAGGTTTTGACAAATAAAGATGCTGAAATTCCAGCACGTGTCAAATCTGCGTATTTCAGTGTGGAACCGGTATTAAAAGAAATACAAACAGTTCATATACTTGAAAAAGGTGTAACGCATCCATCATTGCGATATAGAGGCATTGTCGACTGCGTTGCTCGTTATAGGTATAACAGAAATCGCTCTTACCATCAGATAAAGATGTAATCCAACACCACAGACGTGGTCGAAACTCGAAAGGAATGAAAACTCGATTATCGATTATCGCAATTTTCAGCCCTTAAACTCTTACGAGGGTGACTCGTCGAATCCCATCATTGGAAAAATGTTTAGTTTGGGCTTAAACTAAGTTTTCTTTGGTCAAGAAATTTTCAAACATTATTTATCGTGTACATTTTTAAGTTTGTTGTTCTGATTACTATTATTGCATGGAGTAAAATCTGTATCCATAGAAATATGGAAACGAACTACGGTTTTGTTATCTCGTTTATCAAGCGAGCCCAGGGCTCTGGAATCTTAAGATTAATTTCTTTCTATGGTTGGCTCAGTAGCTCTCTTATGTTTTTCTATATTGAATCAATACAGTAGTTCGTATTACGAAAATTTTAACAGAGACAACATGGCCCACGAACCCCGAAATAAAAAGGAAATGATATATCTATTTTATGCTTTTAGTATACATATACTAATTAATATATGTATAGTCTACACCTCGTCTGTGGTTCAGCACTGTCTTCGCCTAGTATAGTTACCATTACGGTTTTTCTAATTGTAATGTTTTAAAACAAGAACTGTTTAGGGATCAGCTATATGTAATTGATTGGAAAAAATCGAGGAAACAGAAATCATCGCTTGTAGCAACTTATGATGCACCGGTTCAACTAGCTGCTTATATCGGAGCTATAAACGCCTCCGATGATTATCCATTTATGGTAAATATTTTTTCGAAAGCGATATTTATTTAGTACTATAGGAGAAACTGAAAAAAAGGGGCATTATAACTATATTTATAGATAGACCGAGGGTTGGTTGTTGTCGCTTATACAAACGGCGAGCCAGCAACTATTCACGAGTTGAATAACGACATTCTAAAGACAGCTTGGAGCGAATGGTTGAAAAGATTGGAACAATTTTACAAAAGTTTAAACGATCGATACTGATCGTGGTACAAAATTTCCCAGCGCGCATTCGAACAGTGCTGCTTACTATTCCTTTTGTATATTATATAGGATATCTCGAACAAATTTGTACTAATATAATTGCATCACTTGTAATAATAAATATTAAGTAAATCCTACTTTATTATTCAATGTTCCATAAATGATTAGATATGTATTTATTTATTTAATTATACAGTTTTTCCGGTTTAAGAGAGAAGAGAGAAGAGTTGAATATCTTGAAAGATGTAAAAGATGCGAAAAAATGATTCAGACAAAAGTTGTACCACATAAGGGGGTACATATCGTGCTGATATTTGCATGACCTTCAAATGACCCTGTCATGCCCTATGAACATCAAGTTCAAATTTTAAAACGGAACTCTATATTTCGTGTTACACATTCATATAGGTAGCGTCGGAACAGTTTCGAAAGACTATATACACGTGTCTTTTCCATAAGCCAATCCCGAGATACAAAACAATAAAGACGTGCCGCCAGCCCGATGGTGCAACTTCTCACAGTGTGCATTCAGCCACCACTGTAGGATCATAGGAATCGTTAATAATAGAAAAGATAGTTGATTTCTTGTATTGAACATTTATTCGATCTATTTTATAAAGTAAAAATTACAAATTACATAAAGTACGTAAAAGAGTGTTATAAGTCGCTTATTATAAGTTGTCGGTAACGTTGTCAGTGTCCCACAGACAGTCGATAGTCAGCCATGTGGCGCCATCTCGCGTTTGCGGCCCTTTTCGCATTTGCCGCGCCTTGAAAACCAAATTTCTGGATTACGTCGTTAATTTAAACAATTCTGTTCTTCTCGGTTTCTAGAGCGTCTTTTATAACTGGACTGGTCTTAAATTATAGCTACAAACCATAGCTATCTTCTCCGACAGTTTCAACAATATGGCATTGGTGGTTCAAAAGTTATTAACAATTAAATAATCGGAAAAAATGCACTCGAGGCGCTAAATTAATGATCGTGTGGTCAAAATGAAAGTAAAGGTTGCCGCTACACGACAATAAACTATTTACAAATGCTGCATGCGCTGCTTCTTTTTCCTAAAACAATTTAACAATTCGTTTGAGAATTGCACCGAAACTATGCACCAAGCCCTTTCCAAAAGTATTTGCACCCTGATATGCTACAACTATCTTTTATATATTTATAGATATTTAACTTTTCTCACTTAAAGCGGATACACTTTACAGCCTGTATACTGTACATCTTCCAGTACACATTATTAGTTACAATTAGAAAAGTAGTTAGCCTAAAGGTACAGAAAATAAATTACGCATGAAGGTGTAAGTTGAAGAAACGAAGTTGACCTCTTCGCAATACAGATTAACCTTTTTTAGATATTTATGGAAACGTATAAAATAAATATTTTAACACTGAGACTGTTTTCAAAAACTTCTCCAACGTATGTGCTCGTCTCCCCACCTGTCTGCTTGCTTAACATATAGCAATTATAACTTGGGGGTAAGTCACCCTTCGTAGGATGCGACATTGCCCAACTCCCCGTTACAGGCCCTTATAAGCGTGATGCGCAACCCTTCGCATGCCCCTGGGAACGGTAAACTAATGGCGAAGGTATGTAGTGGAAACATATCTTTCCTTGTATTTCGCCGTATTTGAAATTCAAAATAATTCTTGGCCATCTAGATTAGCGCAGCATACGGCGGAAGGTTGCGGCCAACGTTGAAAAGCTTGCTTATAAATACGTTGTTAACGAAACCATGCGTTTTCATCGCGTTTTTCGTTGATTTTTCCGTGACGTTTGACCCATTCGCGTTTGTGTATTGTTGCGTGGGACGTTGGCTTGATTATATCTCGGTGAGATATTTCAGGAAAATTCTACGATGTGAATTTTTGGAATGAGTTAGATATTCAAATGAAAGAAACGGCGTTGGACATTTTAATTCCTTCGAGTTTTAGGAGAGAACTTAACTTATCTACCATGGAATTAATTAAACCGTTATAATGGTGGTGTTTGGATGGAAATTTTATTCCCGACGAAATATCAAAGTTGTCCAAGCGGCACTACGAAAACTGTTTCGGGGCGCACGTACTCGTTTCGAGATAAGAAGATTGCTCTTTTCATTTCTTTGCGTGGGTGGCAGTTCGGTCAACTCGTAACTCGAACTCACGATGAGTTGGAACGCAATCCAGTTCTTGTTCCTCGTCATCTACATTGGCAAGGGTATAGTACGAATTCGCTGAGCGTAGCATATTTCTACAATCCTGCATTCTTATGTTTCTTGTAGAAAGAGTAAGGTGCTTTCTCTTTTGCACAGTATGGAGAAAAGTGATTTCTCCGAAAGCTTTTTATCGTATAGAGCAATAATAGGAGATAGGATTTTTGTCTTTCTTTTTGATGAACGAAAGCATAAGCAACATTCTCAGGCCACGTTTATTATTCGTATTTATTGGTAGAGGTATCTCTGAAAATAATAAAAATAATAGCAATTATAATAAAGCATACGAAAGCATAATACCGTCTGTAACAAGTTTAAGTGTATCATTTTTTTCAAGGACGATATTTAGTCAAACATTAATGGGAATAAGTAAGAAATATATGTATCACTAATAAAGTCTTCCTTATAATACAATTTTTTATTCGTTATATACAACAGGAACAATTGCATAGTTGAGGGCGTCTAGAAGATACAAATATTGCCGAAAAGTGCTAATGTGTTTAGGCTTTGGCGAAAAGATGATCATATTTTCGGATTAGACGTTTAGCGAGGTGCGGGAATGAGACGATTCTAAATCTTCCAGCTAATGCTCGCTAATCCTCTCGTAACAGGGACATATTTTCATTGGTCGGTCAACCCCTGCTGCGTACCACCCTCTTTGAACTGGATGAGTTATGAAAACGATAACTTTTACAGAGGGAAACCCTCGCGGATGTTTCTGTCGAGAGAGTAGCGAGCTATATCAGCGAAGATCCACAGATTTATATAAAATCATTAAGGAAAGAAATTAATCAGAATTCCCGTATATTCCGAGGAATTATTTATTTAACTCGCAATCAGTCTTTTAATACTAGGTATATCAATAAAATATCGTAGGATATAAATTACCTTTGCATCAGCACTGCCACAGCTTAAAGGAATGAAACAATGACAGTCTCACGTGCACGTAGCATGGAAAAGATGCACAGATTGATACGAGATAATTAAGGAAATATCATTAACACTAAACCAACCACTACCGGTCAAGTTGACCGTTTTCAAACTTTAGTACAACTTTTACATATTCAAGCGTTATCTCATCGCTATCAAGCTTTACGGCTTTTCTTAAAATATACATACAAATTATTTTTCAGTATTTACTTCTCGTGTTATTTTTTTGTTTCTGAGAAATATATGTAGCCTGTCCTACCTACCGCGGCCGTTCTATTTGACCGGTCGAGAAAATATGGTATTTACTCTTCTAAACGTATACAATCAGTTCAGATGAAAGACAATTTTATATTGTGGGATTGAAAATGCTGCGCGAGTGTTTAGAATGATTCCAAGGTGTGAAAGATGTGTGTTTGGAGCTGAGCACTTGAGATGTGCGCTCTTGCGAACCCAAGGATTCGAGTGGACGTGAGCGACTGTTGCACGGAATGTTTGGTAGTGGGAATCCTAAATGACTGAGAAGAAATGAGAAATAGATTGAAACGCTGCGTCTTATGTCGTCATTTTATGAAAGCGGTTCATTTATTAATTCGTTCAGCAACAAATTGACTATTATCCACGTTTAATTATAAAAACAGTACCTTTTTTTTAAGGACATGGTAGCGTTAGCGTATTTTAAAGGAAAAAATACGATCGGGTGGCGAAATACTATGCATCCTGTGAATAGTTTATGATGGAGACGCAGTCCTACGTGTGGTCGAAGAGTGTTTTGGGAATCGTCAACCTGGGTGACAGACGATGGTGGCTCGACGCCATTCAGTTATCGGATGTCCTAGGATTGACTAATTTATGGCATGTTTTGAAAGAAAATGAATAGGGACTCTGTTCCTGGAGGATCTGGCCACGGAGTGGGGAAGGCTACGCCTTTTGGTAAGAGGACTGTGATGAACCCCCACTTACCCCAGAAACTTGGAACATTGCAGTCGTTTATAATCTCGAGCTAAATAATCTTGACGGATAAATTAATATCTAACAGACCGATCATTTTGACCGGGCACGGTAGGAATAGGCATACAAGAAGTGTCGGTAGGTTTAGTGTTAATAACAGAAATAATACTCTTACGTATGCGTAGTACCGTCTATGTACAACGAGAAACAAGATTCGTTCCGCACTCCGCCTTCCCGAAAATAACTCTATGCCCACCCATCCAATGGTGACTTAATTACCGCAGACACTTATCCTCTGATAAGCGTGTCCCGTTCACCGCCCCAGAACGGACCAGCAGAATTTCTTGGACTCCGGCCCCGGGGTGGTTCACGGTTCACGGTGAATTAACCGGAAGCCAGGGTGGCGGCGGCGCGTAATAAAATCATAGTCACGCGATACGTTCTCTCGGGTCGGTTGTTTTCCGTTTTCCTGCCGGCGCGGCCGATTGAAATAAATCACCGGCGCCCGTTTCCCGGTGAACTTGTTTCCCGATTACGACAGCCCACGGGGGCGTGCGTTCATCGTGGCGCGGCACGACTTAACGTTTCACGTCGCGGACCCAACAGGGTTGGCCGTCATTAATGGCCAGTTGAGTGCGAAGCGGAACTTTTCTACTCTTGCCCCGTAATAACTCGTCCGACGTCGGCCGTGTGCAAGCGTTCCGTTGAAAGAGCCCGGCCCAGGCCAATCACCGGTTCCCTTACCGAGTCTCTTTTTTCCCCTCCCCGTCGTTCTCTCTCATCCTTTCTCACCTTTCCGCCAGAAAACTGGAGCAGGCCTGGAATTAAGAAGTTTTCATCGCGTCTTTCACGACGCTGCGCCTCCACTGTGGACGCTGCCGGCCATTCAGACCGACGTTTCGTCCGCCCCGGCGTCGAAAACTTTATAAACACGGCGAAGTTCGCGATAGGCATCGTGGGGGTTACCCTCGAGGACAGAAAGGGAAGACAACAATGGACTTGGGGGTCCATCGACGGACGATAGGACGCTCGTGTGCCCCGAATTAATCCTCGTCGGATGCGAGACACTTGGTCGTGCATGAATTATCGATCGTCTGAGCCGCGTTCACCACGCTACATTTACCTTTCGATGATAGTTAATAATCTGATGGCCAAGCTACAAAGGACCGAATTACTGGCCGGATGGAAAATGGCCGATCGCACGGGCCCTGCGCGCCGCTTTGGTGGTTAACGCGACGTTTGCATACAGGGTGTTAATGAATTACGCCGCGGCGTCTGGACTGTGGGACGGGTAAACCCGTTCGATTTGATGGGAAAACGAGAGGATGGACGGGGCGGCCAGATTGGGTTCGTGAAAGAAGCAGATGCGATGATTAATGTGATTGGAAAGGATCATTACGCGCGGTAGTATATTTAAATTCCCCATTGAATTACATTAGCCGCTTTGGTGGTGACAGTTCGTATACCTGGGACGATGTAAACGTTTCGATAGGAAATTGGCACATTTTCTTGAATTTATTTCTGGAAGTTACGGGGGAGGAAATTAAAGTTGGAGGAACTGGTAGAAATTACATATACTTGCTGATATTTGATTTGTACTGTGTTTTTTTACGACTGTGGTACGTATGGCTTGCTTATGTCAATTCTTCTTCTTTAATAGTATTTTTAATTATTTTTACCTAAATTTCTTCGTGTTTTTTCTGTTCTCTGAATAGATGACAATAATTTCATTCCATTATACTAGCAATTGTGGTAGCTTCGGGAAGGATTCAATCGACTTTATATATTTGCACGGCACTCCAAAGTTTGCAAGCTGAAGGAAGCAGCTCCAGAGCCACCTAAATTTATACGTGCACCCGATGCGTTCATCAGCTTGTTAAATCTGTGTCCACAATTTATATACACCGCGTACATTATCGGCTCCTCTGTCTTTCTGCACGAGCGCGGTTATCGAAAATTATCGGCGGTCTTTCTCGCATGTTTCATTCAAACGCGTCACTGCTTCTCCTGCACGGCGCATAATTTAGAGGAAACGCTGTATCGGCTCATTAGGGAGTGCATCTCTCGTTCAAATTTATTATTAGCCAGATATCGATTGGATTGTTTAGCCCTGTGTTCGGCGCAGGGTGTGCAGCTATTCAGGTGAAAATTAACGGACTAGACGAACGTGACTCTAATGAGAGTGTTCGTCTTTTATGGAGAAATGTGGACGCCTTTCGAGAGTTAATAAAGCTGGCCTTGCGGCTTTCGGTGCATTAACGGATCTAAGAGATGGTCGAGGTGTTACACTAGAAAAGATTATACCAAGATGCAGGTGTTGGATAAATTATGATAACTACAATAAATTCTGGAGAAGTTTGGCAATATAAATTGAACACATTTTTTAATGATTGTTTTATTTGCGTTGAAAATGAGAACGATACCATGCGATTACTGGCATCTACATTTCACTATTGTAAGAATAACCAGAAATTCATAGAGGCGTGATTATGGAAAAGAAGTTACCTCAATGCAGGCGTTGGATAAATTGTGATACTATAAAGAACTTTCCTCATGGGAGGAAATCAAAGGGATATTGCCCTTCCTGTCGTCTTAAAGTGAATTGTTGGAAATTACTTCCTTCCGACATGATGTATATATTTCACGTTGTCGCAGTGTGACAATTTTATGCATTCGTTTCAGCGTGGAAACGCTATAATCGCGTACTACGACACGGTAGAAAGTCTATTTACATGATCGCAATAAGTCAGCCGGGTGAAATTATATTCTTCTGTTCATTCAGTGATGTAGAAGAATGGCGAAAGAAAAAGTAGTTTCAGGATGTCCGGGCTACGATCCCACTTTTTCTACGAGTCCAATAATTCACCCGCCGTTTTCTTCAAACAGACCTGTATATTCTTCTTATTACGTAAATCGTAGCTTTCTGATCTGGCCGTGTTTGAAATGAATGGAATGAATTGAAATACGAGTAGTTTTAATCCAGGTATTTCATCCATGAAAACGATGAGACGAACTTTTACAAAATTATTATATCTAATACGAAGGATATAATCGATTCCGGATTTCTTTTGGTAAATAGCTGGCGAATTTTCTATCAATTAACAGTAATGTATTATTCACCTGATGCCTTTAGAAATTGGACCATTTTATTTCTAATTCAGATCCAGGGAAACTTTAAATTTCCACGGTCTGTTTTAGATTGCTGCAGCTTGTAATTTTGCAAGGCAATATTACTTGTCTAACCATTTAATCGCGTTGAAAACATATTTGTGTCTATAACTGCCTACCATGGTTGAAATACTCTTACTAATATTATCCATTCCCATGGTAACTAAACTTTAAGTCGAACGTTATAAAATAACATAACTGCTGATATGGAAGGGTGAAAGAAAATAATTAGACCGATAATTTCGCTCTGTTTAGGAAGTATCTAGATTAAGACTTCGACAGACAGAGAACATAAACGAAGAGCAAACTTTAAAAAATTCTCCACCGCGTTTCTTTAACGATGCCCATTTCGAATGGGAAATAGGCCCGCGGTTATAGTATCCAGCGAAAAAATTTCAACTTCACGCGTCGTTTGCCAAAGTAATTATACCGTGCCCAATAAACTCCACGAAGATTACACGGCAATTATTCTTTGCGCAGCACAGCGGGCAGAAGAAAATTTATGCGGATTGTTGTTACGAAGACAAAGGGGCAAGAATATGAACAGGCTGCAAATCCGTGGCTCTGATGCGAAATTGAAATATTACAATGATCGTTCCCTCTCTTTTCCGCCGGCTTTTTTGTGTATTGGAATATAGGGTGAGTCTCCCAGGGGGGATGATTGGATTATCACCCAAAATTTGATGGCATTCGAAGTATCCATTCATATAACGAATATTAAATTTGGAAGGAAATGGTTGCATTAGAATAATGAGAGGGTTGATGCAATTTTTTAAATGGAACATTTTACATTTTAGATGACGTACCATACAGGCAAACTATATGTATGTATAACTGTATTAAATACGTAATATTTCAAAATTACAATACATATTTGTGTTTCTGAGCTTTTATGTGACTATTATACCTATTGTTTTTCAATATTCTTCTATTTTTACTGAAATTCGCTAATTTTTTGTTTTACAGGAAGATTAAAATGCTACTTACATAAAGCTTCGAGGCTTCAATTAATATTAATAGTAGTTGTATGATTAAACACAATTTCTGCATATTTTATTAGCTTTTTGGATTTCGTGTTTTCTTGGCTTCAGTGCACACAATGAAATCCCAACAAATAATTATAACGCTAATAATGGAATTTTTGGTGCAACAAATTATTCTTAATTTATTGCAGCACTACCAATTCAACTCTCATATACCTACATATTAGGTCTACCGGAAAGTTCTGTCCGATAATGTCATCTTAAGTTTCACCATCATATGGCTGCCTCTTCTTAACATTGTATTTCTAAATATGTGCCCTTCTAAATTACGTAAGTAACGCTGGAAATGATATTGTTCAGTAAATATTAATAAATGTATTATTTTCTTCGAATTCGAAAACGGACAGAACTTTCCGGTAGACCTATTATTTATAAGAATCAAATTCTCACAATCAGAATCGCAAGAGAAAGTCTTCCTTCTACTGCTTAATCTCGAATAATCCAAATTTTTTATATAATACAAAACTGTATAATGTATAATACTTGATTTATAATCGCAAATCAAGTTCAATTTCGCACACCTAAAAAGAACATTCTTTTACCAACAAAGAATAAACCATCCTTCAGCCCAAGCTACTGGCAATTCCCTTAAACGCAGAACAAAAAATTTGACATTCCTTACCATCACCTCGATTCGAAGGCTAAAAAGAACCGTCGCAACCCTCGTGCCAGAAGAACAAAACAAAAAGGGACACGGAACGAGGAAGGAAAAAGGATCAATTCTCCCTAACGTATAAGCATCGCATAACGCGACCCTCGGCGTTCTCTCATCGCGAGCAATTTTTCCATGCATCCCCGCACGCAGACAATCCTATCAGTCGTTTCATAAGAATCAGCCCGTGTACAAGCCGGAATACAGGGCCTAGCTGCTCCGAGCAATTTGATGGCGTGCTATATTTTACAAGGAAAGCTCCCGCGGCGTGTGTATCGCGAAATCGGCGAGATCCGCAGCGAGCTTGAAAATATAACCACGGTACATGGGGCGACGTACTTTAAATTCCTCGATGCCCCCGTACGCCTTCGAGTTCGTGTACGGGATTCCAATGGCTGTTGGAACGTCCGTGGCCCGGCCTGAGAAATCGTATTTCCTTCCTTTCCAGCGATTCGCACATCGCATCCCGCGCTTTTATACATTACGCTCAATTCTCTCCTCTTCTTCGTCCATTCGTGCACTTCTTCGTCTTCTTCTTTACCTTCTTCCTCTGTCTTATGTTGTTTGGGTCTTTTACCTTCTTTGTCTGCTTTATGTTGTTTTTCGTCTTCATCTTCAACTTCATCGCCTGGCTCGACTTTCTCTTCTTTTTCTCTTTCCGAGGCTCTTTTTCATCTTCTTCCCCGTTCTTTTTATTTGCTTCTTTTTTCTCGAGTCGATGATTTTACGTATGCTTTGGTATTTCCATGGATCTTCTCTGCAGTATCTTCTTGTTCTCCTTCTTCTTATTCAGCCTCGTCCTTTCGTTTCTTAGCCCGTTCATGGCAGTACTGCGCTTTAATGTTTCTCCGCCCTTCTTCCTCCTACTCGCCCTTTCTTCTTCTTCATTTTTGTTTACCTTTTTCTTATACTTCCCCGCATTCTGTGCCTGCTCGCCTCTATTAATAAACGGCCGGCGACATTTCAGTAAATATTTGAGCCGGAACGAAACCGAAACGAAAACCGTCGCCTCAAAGGCGAATCTTACCTTTCGTGTTTCATTATTTATCGATGGTTCGCCCGGGTTCGAGCACGCTGAATTATTAACGAATCCTCGAGACCTGTGCTTCGATCTTCGAACGATCTGTGTATACAACGAAACTGTTAGCTATGTGTGTGCAAAGGGACGAAGGAAAAAATTCGGGGACATTATTTGGCGAGGATCGAATCGCTGGTAATGATTTTCGTTTACTGAAGCCAGCCGGGGTTTGGAATATAGGAGAGTTGGAATAACTAAATCGATACATAGGTACTTGTTTGGAATCTCAGGCGCGGTCGAGCAGGGTGCAAGGGTAAATTGTTTAAAAAATCCAGTGGAGATTAATTCGAAATGAAAATTGTTAGTATTTTAAATTTAGTCGGATAGTAAATCGACTGTGCAGATATTTTTAAATAGATTTCATGTTTAATGAAATATTATGTTCGATAATAGTTCCTTCCCTTATTTGTTTACTTCATTACGTCTTCACCGAGTCCGTTATTGAAACAGATACTGTGTTTCTCATTAGTTTTTACCACACAAACCAATGATATTAGGGTGATATAAACGATATTACGAGTATCCAAAAGCCATAAAACACTTCATTGACTCACGATTCACAGCAATATTTGTTAACACTTTTCTAAAAGGAAAAAAAGCCTTACAAATTTATCGTTTCGAATACATATTAAGAATCGAACGCTGACTTCCTCAATATTTTCAAAATTTATCTCCGACTTCTCCGCGTGCGCAACAAGGGGAACGCAATGACAGAAATAATCAACGTTAACGTTTGATAGTGCCGAACTGAAGCTCATCATTATCGATCGTCACGTTTTCACGAGGAATCCGGCTGGAGCGATAGCCAGAATTTCGCGGAAGGAGGGTGGTCTGACGACGAAACTGAGAACAAAAAAAACCGGGGAAAACGCTCGATTTCACACTCATTGGCTCGCGAAAATGCGAGTACGGAGCAGTCATGTGCGTTGGAACGTGTACGTGACGGGAGTGGCGTGCAAGTGGCCGGTTTACGTGTGCACTGCTGCCGAACGTGGATGCACTTGCGACTTGCGCCGGTTTCTCTGTACAGTGTGCACACTGCTTTGCAAGCACACGCGCGCATACGCCACTGCTTCAAAACTTTAGGCACACCTGTCAAATTCTGGACCTTAATATTTCAGTGTATTTTAATGTTTCATTGAATTTGAAATTAGAAGCGCTGGCTTCTCTTGAGCAACGAATAATTTTGTATCAGAGAAGTTGCAGGGTAGTTACAATTATCTCACTGTACAGTACTATAAAGTGTTCTCGAGCGGTGTCAGAGGGCTGGAATAAAAAAACAATCTTGCAAATAAACAACAAAAGCATTCTGAACGACTAACAAGGAAGGTTAGGCAACCCGAAGATTCAGCAAGGTATGAAACTTTGCATACAAGTAAAGTACTTCATCCGTAATACAACCCTATTTTCCGTTCGTGCCATAATTCGGGTTTAAGGGGTGAAATCAGCCCTTGAAAAAATTCAGAATGTTCTTTTTCGTGAAATATTTCAAGAACGCTGACAGATATTCAAAAAAAGTATAAACAAAACTTGCCTCGCTTTAATACGTTTACAAAACTGCGTAAGCAAATTTTTTGAAAAACTCTTTTTTTTTAAATTTTTTTTTTCCGTGAAATTTTTAGACAAAATTTTTAAGCGGTTTTGTAGATGCAATAAAGCGATGCAATTTTCATTTATACTTTTTTTAAATATCTCTCAGTGTTCTTCAGATATTTAACGAAAAAGTTCATTCTGAATTTTTTTCGAGGGCTGATTTCACCCCTTAAAACCGAATTATGGCAGAAACAGAAAATAGGGTTGTATTGCGGATGACACACTTTACTTGTATGCAAAGTTTCATACGTTTCTGAATCTTCGGGTTGCCTAACCTTCCTTGTAAGAAGTGATACTAATGCAGAAGGTGAAAGAATTGAAATTTCTTTGACGAAATACAAGGTCACTAAAATATAACATTTCTTTTCGGAAGATATTGAAATCATTTTCACCTATTCTTATGCTTTTTGCACCTTCATGTATAATGACGTGTTTTCAAAACAGTGTACATGAAGTGTAGCTTTGCAATAAATGTAGAAGCTGAAGAATGTTTTTCTTATTAGCATGTATACATACCTAAACTTTTGAACGGTAGTGTACATGGGAGCACGTATAGTGGGGCCACGGGTGAAGCGCTTCTTTTAAACTACACTACTTAGCGAAAGTCCCTCGCGCGCGATTCTTAAAGGGTCACTTAGGGGCAAGAACGAGCCGCGGCACCTGTGTTGAATTTGGAGACTTCTTTGAGAATTTTTTATGCGCTGCTCGGTGAAAAGTGTGACGCCTGTTTGGACAAGCTAGGTGCTTTCCCGAGATTTTCATCGTATTTTATGTTAACTGGGTATGGTTAGCGATTGAAGAAAGTGTGGATAGTATTGCGCATGAATTTTGGGAATTGCAAAACTGATATGAAAAATTAGCAAATGATCGATATAAGTATTGAGAAAAAAAATTAAGCGGCAACAATGGACGCTGAAAGTTGGAATACATAATAGTTAAACAATGTGGGCAATCAATAGGAGCTCTGAAAAAAATTCTAGCAGACAATATAGGCGTTGGAAGTTGCAATAATAATTTTAAAAATCTGATGTACATAACACGGGCACTAAAAAAAATTCCAGCAGTCATAACATTGTTTATATAGTAGTCGTTTCTGCTTCGATTAAATCGTTTGATGCTTCGCTATCAAAAAGTCGTAAGAATGCTGTAAGGAACAATGTTACTTATGACATCGGAGCTATTTAACACGCGTCCTATAAAGCATTAATCGTCTGTTTAACGTACACGTGTTCCTGTCGTGTATCATTAATCAACAATCGTGTTGAACATGACAGGTACATCAGGTAGGCTAATTATACAATTAGTCGTAGTGCTACACTAAAGCACTACCCAGACACAAGGTACTGTTCAATAAAATTGACCAGAACAGAAATGCAATAGAAAATATATGTGTACTATCCAAAGTGAATATTCAGAAAATTAATTAAACACGTATTAATTAGTAGGAACATTCGAATCTTTTTTTTACATTTTTTTATTCATCGACAGAACAACATTTTCGTTGCGTTTTAAATAACTTTATACTGTAATTCGACATAAATACATATTTTAATGTATAAAAGGAGCAGATGGAATATATAAAATACATAAATACGATACTCCATGCAGTTCGTGAATCTGCAATTAATTTGGAAAATATATATTGGAATATTTTATATCGGTTAATTTAATGTTCTACGACGCCTCTATTAAAAAGCATTTCCTGTCCCAGATTTTGCTGGGAGTATTTATGGATGTCGCGCACAATCGAAGTAAATAAAACTGTCGTTCGAATATGAACGGCTGGACAGCCAACGTGTTCGTCAACGAATTTCATGTTATCGATAGCAGCAAATTTATCGTTTCGAGTCCACTGCACGCGGTGCAATTTCTCCAGAGGAAAAGTACACTTTACGTAAGAATGAAGAAAGAAATGATTCAATCCCCGAAAGTTCCTAAAGAAGCGAAGGTCTTTTTGAAATAAAAAGCACAGTTGCTTGGCCGAATGGGGGAACTAATTAGTCGAGGGGAATGTTTTGCTACAAAGTGACAGGAATTTCCATTCTGCAGAATTAAGCAAATCCTCCAGCTTGCGCAAATTGCAGCAACTTTTACCTGTCGTTTCAAGAAACTCGTACTTCCTTCACCCTTGTTTTCCTTACGCGGTTAAACTCTCTCAGAACTTACCACAATTTATCAACGCCTAAGGATGCTTTTAACAATAGGATAAACATTAGATACATAAGTAGTACAGGTCAATAATATTGCCAGATATATCGTTTTACATAGTACTACAGATCAATACACGTGGATAAACGAAACTTTTACAGTGTTCTGGTAGCCTGGTTACGCAACGGTCGTGAATAATTTTAACACAGAGGTAAAATTGAGGTGAATTTTAACTTCCCAAGAAAGGTATAAAAAATGGTGAAAACCCACGCCCGTTTCTCCGTTTAAAATCGACGAACGCGATGCTGTATTTGCCTGCTTTTAATTAAAAACGTATAAAATAATCAAGCTTCGCGTTCGCTTAAAAAATTAATCCCGCAGATCACGTGAAACAAATTTTCCTTAATTAAACGTACCTCCGGCTTTAAAATACGCTTCCGAGCTGGAACAGTCAAGAGGAAATACGCGGATTCGTTATGAAATTTAATTAGAAAATTGCCAAAGACTATGGACGTTCTTCTCAAATATTTCTCCCACCTTGTACTCAAATCTTCCCTCTGTATCCCCCACCTGTTCATAAATGCATTCAAATGATCCTGCAAGTCTGTCCCATCAACGAAACAAGAAAAAGGAGACAAATTTCTTCAGCTACAATTGAATAAACACCTTCCTCTATATGGTGCGAAAAGAAAAGGAAATAGAAACCACTACTTTCATTCCCCGAAAGACACTCGAACCAACGTTCCTCCCCGCCGAAAGGGGGTGTCGAAACTTGCAGTCACTCTGCAACTCTGCCAATCTGTCCCCTCCAAATTCACCATCCCACCCTTTCTCCCAAGAATAACTCTTCCGTCGCATCCGTACGCCCCTCGCGGTACAAGCAGGCCTCCCTAGATACAACCGCATCTTCCAGCCGATCTCAAGTTCGCGTTGGCATCTCGCGAGGCATGAGCCAAGCGAGAACGCAGCCACCAGAGACGGAGGAACCACGAAAAGAGTACGGGGTTAAGGGACGGCGGGGGGTATCGTACGCACGACGTGGCGGGAGGCTTCTCGGTTAAATGAGGCTAACTCACCCTCTCAGCCAATGTTTCCCTCCCTGCTGCCTCTGTTTCCCTCGTTTCGTCTCGCTCTGCCGTCCCCATCGCAGTCGGTTCCAGTCGAACTCGGTATGTCGTGGTGGGCGCGGCCCCGCACCGACCGAAATCGATTTTGGAAAGACGAAGAGCGAGACGATGGTCGAAAGGAGACGAACGCGATACAGATTACGGACGATGCCGCATGGCCGGGCTTCCTCTGATCTACCTTGTATCGTGGGGGTATTATAGTCCCTCTTTTCGATGCGAGGTCATGGGAGGCGACCAAGTCCCGGTTCTCCTCTGCTGCATAGGTGAAGGCCTACAGCAGCGACTGGTAGCTAACGGAGCCCCACTACTCTTTCGGCTTCAACGAACGAAGACAAGCGGCAGCCGGTGTTTTAATCATTAAAGGTGCTTGTAAGGCTGCGCTCGCAGCTGGGATCTTTGATCTACACTCGTCGCGTGCGGCGGAGCTACTTACGAGGAGGCTCGTGCGCGAGCTAGCCCCGAAGAAGTGGATGGGAGAGAGTCTTATGCTTGCGGGTGTAGAGTGTATAGTGTGGTGTAGCGACAGCCAGAACACTTGCATCGGCATTGATCGCTTTATGGTACTTTATGGGGTCTAAGGGTTGGGGGTAAGCGGGGCGGTTTATTAATGGTAGGGGATGTAAGGTGCAAATGATTGATATTTTTAATCTGTTTATTGGACTTGAGAGGCGTCTTTTATTTAGTGCTTGGTGAAGTCGTATACTATATATACATTCATTGTAGTATAAACTTCGACACTTCTAAATGGGAATCGTTTGCTAATTAGTACAAAAATCAGTCGTAGCTGATGTGCATCGCACATAAACAGGTAAATGATACAGTGATTGGCCATTTAAATAAGAGGATCTAATTTAGTATCATTAAAAACGGAATCGGCATACATAGCTCTAGAAGCCTCTGACAGTCTAAAAATAAATGATTTAGTAAGAAAGATCAAGGATTCACAAAAATTTACAGAAAATATGTTGCATACGAAAATAGATAGCCAGTGGTCGAGCCAAAACCAGACCAAAGTATTGACTGCATTCGAAGCACGAAAATACATCATTACTTAGTACTTGAATATATTCATTAAAAAAGGGCGTCACAAATGTTTTCTCATATTATATTCATGCCTTTCTTAAAATACGGCCGATTACTGTCAGGTGGCCAACAACTATACTGTTTACCCCTATCACCCAGGAACAAAATATACGACGAAAAGCCACCGTCGTCTCCAGTTAACTCGATAACGTGCGACGCTCTACCTGCGGTCGCGTGCACCACCTGTGCGTCGCGTCGCCGCACTCCAAGAGGCTAATATAATGGCGGAGGGTTCGGGGTGGCATTAATTGGGAATGAAAGTTTAATCGCCCGGTGGGCTGGCCTTTTAACAGCGTAGCCGAAACACTCAAGCTGATCCACGTTATTAATTCAATATCGTGCACGCGTATCGTGAATTAACCGGTAATCGTTTTCGCGTCACGTTTCCTACCTGCGGCCTCTTAATTAGCTCCCGCTCACACCGGTTTCATCGACGTCCCTTTTTGTTTCTCAGTTTATTACATGTCATTCTTTTTTCGTTCTTTCTTGTCCTCTTCTACCTGGTCCTTTCTTTCCTCCCTATACGTTTCGTTGTAACCTTTAGTCACGATATCACGGTCCTATCGATTTCTGTGGCAACGCGTAATGCAGATTGCGGAAGGCACCACACGTATACGGATCTTCTTTCCGATCTTGTGTATCCGGAGGGTGGCCCTTTTTTTCAACGAGAGGTCCATCCTCCTCACCGGAGGGCGCAAAGCTTACGAGAACACGAGGCAAACGCACGTACGAACATTCTCGACTGCGAGCGCAATGGGCGGGTTAGGACGATTGAATTCTGCTCCGGGGTCGGCTCTTCGCTAGAGGATTAGTCTTTAAAGCCGGCACTTGCACGTATTCGTTTACTGGAGATTCAATTTCCCCCGTGAAAGACCTCTGGCGAACGTTTCCTTCTTGATACATTTTAATACCGTGCATGGCCGCTTGATGAATCGAAGCAGACTGATTGAACCAGGAAACGGATCCTTCTAAACGATTTTGATGTTTTCGTTGCTTTTGGCAATTAATATTTCACCTTTGTACAGATTGTAGATCGGGCGATCAACGGTAAGCGTTTCAATTATTGTGGATTAAGGATAAATATTGGTGGACAAATATTTGCCTTATGCATTCGTGTAAATTGACGGCGTTCGCGTTTCGTATTTAGCAATATATTAATCTATATTCTCGTAGGTTCAATGATTTCGGTAATACTGAAATATTCAGGATAAATAGTGAGAGGCTGCCGGCGCATTTGCTGGAGATTACATACAGGGTGTTTGGTAACTGGTGGTACAACCGAGCAGGGGTGATACTACATGTAAAAATAAGTCGAAAAAGGAATAACATTTTTTCGTTTGACGCTTGACTTTCGAGAAAATCGAGTTTGAAAATTCCATCCAGTACGCGTGCACTATACCGCCTTTAGGTTTAAATATGTATTATAAATAAGAAATGTTAATGTATGGATAATACATTTATTGTAATAAATGTAAACATTAGAAAGGTCAACATTACAATGTCTAAGCAAAAAGAAACTTGTAGCGAACAATGACTTGGAGAGAGTCCACTGCACGCGTACTGGATAGAATTTTCAAACTCGATTTTCTCGAAAACCAAGCGTCAAACGAAAAAATGTTATTCCTTTTTTTCGACTTATTTTTACATGTAGTATCACCCCCTGTTCGGTTGTACCACCAGTTACCAAACACCCTGTATATTTGATTGCTTTTGATTTCGAAATTGTCGATACTTGGGAATGTATGGGATTCGGAAAAAGGAATCGTTTATTTGCCTGCGTTATTGTGCAATTTATTGATCCTAGATTCGTGTTACAATTTTTCTTTGTAAAAATGTATTGATTGCACTAGAGCTAGGCAAATTTCTCTAACAGCAGTTTTCAATGTTAAACTGCTTAAAAAAACACATCTTCTTTTCCCGAAAGTGCACCGTAAAATGTATATACTGAGACGACGGAGCGACGCGACGCTGAGAACGTCGAGAAAAGAAAACAGAACTTCAAGCTTGCAGTTTGCAAGATATCCCTCATTCCATTGCGAGACTTCAGTGCTTAAACTTCGGTTAATATCGAACGATGGCTTCCGCATCGTAAATGGAAAACTTTTGTTAAATTACCTTTAAAAGTATTAGAAAGTAGGAATATTTTTTATAAATACACATATACCTTATTTATAAATCTCATATATTTGATTATTCTTTATACTTTTATACAAATTAGCATACGGAATTAATGCGGGTAATAACAACCATCATACGTTACATTGGCACAGATTTCTATATTTTCATTTGTATTATTTAATACAAATAATAATAATGATTCCATCAAAAGTGTAAATATGTACATACTCCCAATGAACCTGGTCTAAAAATTTCAAAACAACCATCGAACGCTAAATTCTCTGCGAACAAAGAAATATCATCCTTCAATCAAATATTGTGTGATCGGTTCTGGTGAAATCCACGCTAAAACAAATCCTAAATAAATTCAACCGTCAGCTTCCTTCCATCATTCTCGATCTGGATATTTTTCTCAAAGACTTTCCACCGAAAGGACGACTTATGCCGTTCGTCGTTCGAGTAAAAAGGATCAATACTCCGTGGCTGCCTAGCCAAAGCTTCTTTCATCCGGTATCGAGATACATTCTCCGTCCGTTCTATCAGGTGGCCGATACGGTCGCAACAACTGACCTAGAGTGATACACCACCGGAAGTCCGACAGATATATTCAGTTATGCTTCTGCCCGATGGTCGGCCAGACCTGGAAACTCATTTTGCAGTTTCCCATGAGAAATTTGATCAAACTTTCTTTATCTCGCCGCTAAATTTTCTGGGTAGGGTAATGTTATTTCTAAGTTTCTGATGAGCCGCGCATCGACCCCTTGTTTCTTGATAAAACAAACATTATGGCTACGAGGAAAAAAGAACACGGTGCGGTGGTTGGGGATGGGCCGTAATGAGAAAGAATTCCCTGTAGCCACGGCGAATTCGATAGTTAAATAAAGAATAACGTTATTGGCTGACGAAATATTTCGCCGTACCTGGTTTTTAATAATGGCGATTTAAGGGTTGAACGTAGTATGGAATAATTTATTAATTGTAATGGATGTGAGATGTGAATGATCTTGTTTATTCATGCGGAGACATGTCTTTTACGTATTGAATATGCCATGACAATTTTTTCATTGGTGTTCTAATGGGTGCAATATGTTAAATGTCTTTCAATCCTTGAAATATTATACTTTTAGCAAAGTTTTATAGAACGCTAATATTTTCTATATTTATTTATACCGTATTCCAAATGTCAAGTCTCGCTTCGTTCTTAAAAATTCAGCTGCATATGAAAATTTTCAAACAATTACTTCAATAAATCTACGAACCACAAGAATGGTAGCACAAATTGGGAAAGTTTGCAGGTGTTTCGAGCACGTTAATTAAATAGCACCCACCAATTTCTAAACCACACGAAGGACTTTATATAATATCAATATTCTTTTTTAATGACATGTATCTAATAAGTCGTGAAGTATTAACGATAAACTTCCCTTCGCTTTTTATATTACACACACGCGTCACCCATACAAAAGCCATCGAAAACCTTATACAAAATTTCTTTCGTTACCTCTTGATAATACTGTAATGGATACAGAGAAAATTTAACTTGCAACTTCGGTTTTTCAAGAGGTGTAATTAGGCTTGGACTATGATGATTGACTTTTCGTAAGAAGTGAGCTTGGACTTAGACTATGATGATCGACCTTTCGTATGATGTGAGCTTGAGAGTCGGGGAACCTTGGGTTTTTAAAGGGTGTTGGAAAGGAAGTAGTAGGGATGGTGAGGGCGAATTCCAAAGGACTGCGGATGGGTAGGGATTGTAGGCAGTATGACTAGTTGTTTTGGAAGCGGTGATGTGATAAGGTTCCTTGACGAGCATTTAATGAGTAATACAGAAATATATATATCATAAGACTAATACAGATATTTGGGGGTGAATACATTACAATACCAAGAGCATTTTGATACCTGTCTTACCACAAACTGTACCTTCCTTTCTCAACTAGAACCATAATAAATTAATCGAAACACAACCGACAAAGCTTTGCAAACCTCGCGTCTGAACAACGTCTCCCTGTAAAATGTCATGGCAATGGGCAAAGATACCGAACCCTCGAAGGGCCTAAACTTCCGGTGACTTCAGGAAAAGTTAGCATTCCGACGACTGGTGTGCCGTAATCAGCAGACCGTCGACACGGCCCCCCTTCTTATGAGAAACGTGTCTGGCATGAAATATTTCTGTAGGTAATTAGATTGTGCCACGACTATTACATATCCGTTTATCTGTCGCCACTGAATAAGCTGTCGTCAGATATACGTTGGATATTTGGCCCTCATTCGAAATCAATTCACGCGGCGCCAGCCTGATTCGGGGTTGATTCGTTTCCACGATACACCCTATTTTAGTTGACTCTGATACTGTGCTTTGGCGTCTAATTTACCCTTAGAACAATCCTTCTGGTATGGAGAAATTATACCAGGAACGATAGTTCACGTCGGTGTAATGTATGTATATTGTTTTCTCTCGTCAATTTATTGAGGGCGGCAAATAAACGTGATTCATTAAAGAGCGGAAATTGCCGAGGAACGCTCCTCGCGGTGTATCTTGAATACTTTGATTATTATTTCGAAAAGGCTTTGGCACTTTAAAGTGCTGTAAACAAATAATTATTATTGCGAGCGGTGTGCGAGAATAATTTTTCATTGCTTGTGGAAAATTTCCATGATTTGTATATGTCTTTTTAAAGAGGCATTCTTAAGGCGATTTAAATTGTGAGTTTCTCTAGTACTTCGTTTACATTTAACGAATGAATTTCATTTAACGATCCTAGCCATTGAATATTCTACATTTAATAACGTCGTATTGTATTACCATATCCAATAGCTCTGCGGAACCGCAATAATTATAATTCCAATGTATCACTCAAGCTGTAACTAGCCGATCATCGCAGTCATTGATGCAGCATAATTAAACATCTCTAAGTATCATTTACGTGACCTCAATTTCTTCATCTAGCAGTCTACTGTGCCCCTGCGAAGTCTTGGAAAATGAACCCTCTAAAATGTGTTTTCACCAAAGTGATCGAACGCCGGTAACGCATAGGAGGCCCAAGTGTTCTTGGAAAACGTTTGCGCTCAACGTGCAATCATCAGCGGGTCATAAAACAATTTGAAAAAAGGTTTCTCGAGAGGAGAATCACCGACGTAGTTGGCAGAACGTCGTGACCGAATGAAAATCGTTAAGATTCCGGTGGCGCCGTGCCGTTGGTACATTTGAACCCGTGCTCCCTTTGTTGGTACGCGTCCAAAGGAGCCGCGGGGATCGATAGCCGCTCTCAATTTTCGTCTCTTTCCGCGAAAGCGTTCCACGAGTGCTCGTTGGAACGAGCGTAGCGTCGGAGGGTCGAACGAGACGTGGCCGCGGTGTAATTCGGTATGTTTTAGGATCAGGGGTCAGCTCGTAAAGTTCGCAGGGACAGCCATAAAATCAGCCGCAAAACCGACGCGCTCCCCTTCTTCCTCCCGCGCCGTTACGAAAACTATCGACCGTACGCGCACGTGGCACTCGTCCGTTTCCTCGTTAATTTCGTGTCCGTACATAGGAGTAGCTCGCTCGCGAGTCAATATTGAGGCTCGCGAGGGCATAAATTACCTGTACGTGGCCGGAATTGAGACCGGCGCGGCGGATCGAATGCTGGGGGTGTTGGGCAACGGGGAACGGGAAGCGTTTCTCATTGCTGTACAGAAAGTAACGTAACGGGGGCGATCGAACCGTAAAACGGTCGATTTTACTACGGGGATAGATAAAAGACTGTAGAGAAGCTCGTATCGACGCGATCGCTCGTATGTTTGGAGCATGTTCGTTCATTTAAAGGAATACGACGGCTGTCTAACGATTTTTTATAAATATTGTTCTTTTAGTGTATTGTAACAGTAGTTGGAGGGCTCAGAAGCCAATCAGTGTAAGTCCGACTTTCCTGAACATGAATTTCGCAGTTCAAAAACCTCTGTATTGTTCAAAGTTTCAGTTGATAAATCAATTAAGTCATTATTTTCATACGTAAGCAAAAGACGGTACTGACATTGTCATTTTTTCCCAAGTAATTTGTACAAACCTTATTTATCTCGGTTTGAATGCTAATGGACTTACACTGATTGGCTTCTAAACTCTACAGTTAATCTAACCTTGCAATATTTCTAATGAAACATTTGTGTATGTTACGAAAAGATTTGTCTGGTCCAAACAGCAAGTGCTTTCAACTTTTATGCTTGAATGTACACGTACTTACCCTCTAGGTATTCATCGCATGTGTACGTAGCACTTTTGATATTGATTCTCGAATTTCGTTTAGAAAAATCGTCGGTTTCATGGTAGGTCATCTTTGATTTATTTTAGCCCCATTTTTCTGACGAGGATAATTAATTGTCCATTCAGCGAAATAAATATCAGCTCACAGTAATGCACTTACATTTTTTTCAATGATGATTACATTCTATTCATACAAAATTCCGTTCAGTTTAGAGACAAATTCATGTTGCAATTATTTATCAAAGCTCAATCCAATTTTTGTAGCCCGAGGTTTTTGTTATGCTAAACTCTAAATATTATCTAAACCATCGAATTGATCTCAAGATTGTCTATGGTAATTGCAACATCGCGAATGCATCCTGTTGCATCGCGGGCGACACTCACGGTAATTTAACAGACAGTGGCTGGTAATTCGATGATCGAATCTATAATGATATAGAGACGTTGTGTAACGTCGCGATGCCTATAATATAGAGCACGCTTTCATCGGGGTTATGGAAAGATCCGGGTGTAATGACGCCGCTAATTAGCATATATCGAACCGATTATTAATCGAGTTTCGTATCGAACGTTTGACGGTGTCGCGGCAGGAAATTGGCGGTCGTTGTGGTCGATGGCTGTTCCGGTTGTTTAGTATCTAAGGGAAAGAATGGAGATTGGCCTATCATGGCGAGGGTGCTCTAAATCTTCCCATCGTGGAACATTTCTCGACGTTCTAGGATGAGAATTTTCTGATAGAACAGATTTGATTGGGATAACAATTCTTTCGCATTTTTAATAAATTCAATAATTACAAATTTTGTTACAGTAACTACGGCAATTCCGTTTACCTGGAACTTTAATTAATATACGTCCATTGAATCTATTTCAATTAAATATTTTGTTATGCATCGTTACGTCCAAAAACTATGTACACCCAGTATTTGATGCCGGCAGCAAATAGTTCGCGTTAGCTTTATCGAATTCCGAGTTACATATTACGCGAAATAATTTCACCACCATACCGATACGTAGAACATTCATCCTGTTACTTACATTCCAATTAATGGAATGAAATTATTTCACCAGTTTCCGCGGCCTCTTAATAAATTTTAGTTGCTCGAAACATTGCTCATAATGGAACACACAAAAGCTTATGAAATATTCAACATTATGCACGCTCATCGCATTCGGCGCGTACAATATAACCAGCCCTAAATCACTAATTACAACTCCAAGCGACATTACCATCGCATACAACAAACATGAGGACAATGAAACGCACTGCTACATCAGAATTCAAGTCCGGCTGGGAATTCGTTGACTCGTACTACTTAAACTCTATCCAAGCCGTTCGCCACGCGCCGGGAAAACTCTGTTCTCTAATCGACCCCCGCAACTTTTCCTCGCCTTCAAGCTTCCACCTTTAACCGTTTTACCACATACAACAATCGTCTTTAATTCCCTCTCTCCCACGAGAACAATCAGCGGTTAACCGTGAAATCAGATGAAAGCAAAGGGCAATCGATTTCTCCACCGATAACGTAATGCGTACCATGGATATTGATTATTTTTTCTTTCCAAACGATACTCGAAGTGTTCCCAAGGGATTACGCCACACGAAAGAGGATCGACACCTTCTCTACCGCGGGACACGCACACTTCATTAATCATTCGTTCGTTTCCCCAAGCGTGCCACCGGCCATCGTTCGCCCTTTCTTCTTCTCCTTTTTTCTCTCACAAAGGCTAAACGATCCTAAAAACCAAAGTGACAAGCCGATAGCAGCGGGCGCGGACGTTTCAAGCGGCCCCGTTTGTTTTTACCGGAGTGGGGGGGGGGCGGAAGTACAAAGGCAACAGCCACGAGGGCTGCCACGAGTTGTTCCACTCGGCGGGGGTTTGTAGAACGATAATTAGATCAGGTCGTAGAGGAAGCGTGAACGGAAGGGGAAGCTCGGCAGGGATAATTGGGCAATTGGCCTGACTGTATCTGCGATCGATTCACGGGACAGTTAATTTCATTTCATTCGAGCCGTTCGAAGAACGAGCTTAGAGCCCGCTGCGCCTTTGATGTGTTTTTCCACGCGGTGTGCGGAAGTACGCGGCGGATACCTCGTGAATATTTCCGGGTGCGAGGGCGTAGGATACTCGTGGAAGTGTCTAGACGTTGGAATTACTCGAACCGGAACCTCGAGACGCATAGTAATGAGCGAGAATTATTTTCTAGGATCTAGCAGTCTGTAATCCGTCGCAGCATCCTGTCTTGTAATTCTGCGCCGACGCTGTCGCGTAGTCTGCATCTGTTTAAATTGTTATTTCTTCCGAGATTCTTGCCCCTTGAGCATGATCCCCAGATGCGTCGTAATAGACATTTCTTTCGGCGTTTCGTTTGGGAAGATCTTGTACTGCCTTCATCGCGCTGGATGCATAATTAATTTTCTGTGGCGTTTGTGCGGTTAGTTTCCTTGCTGAAAGGGTTCAGGCTCATTTATATTGGTTCAAGTATGACGATGTATAATTTGATGTTAGAAGAAACTGTAATGGACACAGAGAAAATTTGAACTTCCAACTTCGGTTTTTAAGAGATTTTATTAACACTTAGACTTGTAAGAATGATAATGAATGCGCTTGGATTTGTATGATAATAATGAGCGAGCTTGGACTTGTATGATGTGAGCTTGGACTTAGAGTATGATAATAATGAGCTTTTCGTATGAAGTGAGCTTGGACTTGTATGATAATAATGAGCGAGGAGTCGGGGAACCTTGGGTTTTTGAGGGTGTTGGAAAGGATGTAGTAGGGATGGTGAGGGCGAATTCCAAAGGACTGCGGATGGGTAGGGATTGTAGGCAGTATGACTAGTTGTTTTGGAAGCGGTGATGTGATAAGGTTCCATGATAAGTATTTGTGATGTCGGAACTTAAAAATATTTGTACGTATGAATCCTTAAGCGACTAGTATATAATGAGTAATACAGAAGTAAAGAGATAAAGAATAATACAGAAATATAATATCGTAAGACTAATATAGATATTTGGGGGCGAATACATTACAAAACAAATAGAGAGCCAGGTACATTAATCGTTAAAAATAGGAATTATCGAATTTGATTCAGATGGAATATATTTTGGGCCTCCTATTTTAGAGTATACAGGTGTTTTACGTTTTTTCCTGACAAGGTGGTTCATTCTTCAGACAAAAATTAGAAAGAAATGTTTGATAAAGTTACTAGTGAGTTGTAAATAAATCGGTCAATAATTAAGCCTGTTGTGTCGGCGAAAATCGTCAATCAAACTTCCGCACAGGTACCGCGATAGTCAGAATAACCCCAGAAAAGACCCATTCCATTCAGTGGAACCATTCATCTCCTTCATGGTACAAAGAGAAAGAAAACTCGGGATTCTCTGCATTACAAAACCAAGCGTAGAAGCCGTGCTTCCAATCCAAGTCGAACATCGAGTTACCACGTTTATCCCGGGGACAAGCGGCCCGTGACAAAGCTCAAGTCGAGAAGCTTTCGCGAACGTCACCAACGGCTCATAAAACGCGAAACACCGAATCGGATTTCCACGTGAAATTCCACTTCGGTCGTTGCATTCAGATTGCCGTGGGCCCAAAGACCGTGTACACGTATTATATACCTACACGGTATAAAACTCCACTGTTCCGTTCGTCACGTGTACCTCTCGTCAGTCGAGGATGCGACGACTGAAAAGGATTTTCCACCAGTCCACGGTCGCATCGTGATCGTCGTGAAGAAAATCGTCGGAGGACTCGAGGACGGGCAGCAGAAGAGAGTAGAGTCAATCCACTTGAGTCGTCGAGTAAATGGCGTCGCGACGCGTTTGAAAGTTTCAGAACTATCGCGACCAGTCACAGGTTCCGACCCACAACGGTCGAGTTTCGTAACGGGACGTCTGAAACGCGGACACGTGCCGTCAATAGGAGCGTAGACACGCGGAAAAGCAGAGAGGAACGGGAAAAGAGGCGCGATGGGTACAGTTTAATCCGTGGTTCAACGTGCGCGGCTTGTCGAGTTCGAGAGCGCTAATGGAAGGTTAAGCCAGCTGATCCTCGGCTAACTTTGTACACCTCATCGAGCAAGGAAGCGATCGAAATCCTCCCCCGTTCATCTCTGTGCCCGTTTCCCTATTCGTCAATCAAACAGGTGTTTGTCTAAGGAATTTACGACACCGATCGGATCGACTCTTGTTCAATGAACGTAATGGCAATTTTTTTTTATCACGATGTCTGGCGATTCAGCCGAGAGGAGAATCGAGATGTTTTATTCGAAAGACTTTGGGACGGATGAACGCTCGATGGTTGGCTTGGATGGCCCTCTTGCTGGCTGGTGACAAAAGGAGGTTGAAAGATCTCGCTGACGGAATCGCCGCTGCCAAGTTCTATTGATTTTTCGGGCCACCCACGGGAGATGATGTAAGAGAGATTTAATAGCGGAGACTCTCATCGAATTTCTGTTCTCCTTGACGCGGATTTAAAGGCTTTCGCGATCGGGACTTTTGTGTTCCAATTTTGTTGTAATAAGCTCTGAATGCTCTTCTTCTTCCTCCTTTTTTGGTCCTTCTATTAAATATCGCAAGACAACATTATTTGTACATCATTTATATCTATATACATATGTATATTAATAATTTATTTATCCATATTATCATAAGAAATTTTATTCCCCCTAACTTATTATTTTTTACTAGATACACATTGTTCAAAATTGAGCCCACTCCATTATGATTTTATTTAATAACACAAATACGTGTGCCTTCAAATTAATACTAATAATAACGAAACCAATTCTTAATTCTTAAACATCCTTGCTGTATTATAATCCCACGCTCTACTAGTATTATTATTATTATTATACTGCACCTTCTGAAACTCGTGGATTCTCGAAACTGCGCATTGCTTCTAGTTGTAACAATAATTCCACCCGCAAGCACTGTCTTCGACATTCCCACTACACTCAACCCACAAAAATGGATCTCCATACAGAACTCTATCTTCACTGATCCCACTATCAAAACAAATCTGATCTCATGCTTGCTATAAGAGACTTGCGAATATCCCTGTCCTCGATTTCATGTTGAATCACGCCGAAGGATCAGTCAAAGGGCCTCGAATGGTACAGTTTTGATTTTCATTTATGCGTCAAGCAACACATCCGATCAGCTTTGAACGTATGTGACGTGAAATATTCGGTTGGGGTGGATCACGCAACACGATAATATCTCGAAGAGGTAGCCTCCTTTTCCTTTTCAGGGCCTATTCTTAGAACGAAAACGGAGGGTTCCCTACATTCCATGCGGCAATTGTGATCCGCTATCAAAGCGAGAGACGACTATAAGCTATCCACGCGATTAGTCCCACAAAGTTTCGTGGATCGTTGGGCTCGAATAGCAAGTTCACCACTCTTCGACGAAGATCTCGAGTCCATGAGGGGTTACAATGAATCGCATGAGTGCCTTTTCAGTCGTTGACTTTGCACAATTAATATTATTCCTGGGAGACATACAATGGAGTCTATGGGAGATTGGAATTACGTCCTATTGAAAGATGTCATTTTTCTGTGTCTATTCTACGTTCGATAATATTTGAGTTACACTCGTGATGTAGTATACAGTTTGAACGAGATAAGAGGATATTGCGAATATAATATTCCATTCCGTTCGTAATCGATAATTATTATCAGTCAATTGCAGAAAGCCGAGCAAACATATTGTGCATACTTTCGTTGAAGGGTTGCAAATATATAAAACAAATTTTGTACACGGATTAATTTTTATTAGTCCAAAGGAACTGCACGCATTTAATATGTCACCGAAATTCAAGCTTGATTGACAAGCAGCAATTGAATTTCACACATTGCAGAGTTAACGATCTAAACCTATACCTAAGTAACGAACAGTAAATTGCAAAGAAGTCAACCGTTCGAGAGCATAAGGTAGGCTCGCTTCGACGAAGGAGAAACTTGGCCTCGTACGTTTCGTTCACAAATTGCCGTGGCGTTCTGGCGGTCGTTCGACTACACCTGCAGCCAGGGGAAAATTTATTGGCCGGGTCAAACTCGTTTATCAGGCCGGGAAACGTTGTAGCATGCCGCTTAAAATTCAATCGAACGTAAACCGTCTTCGACGTTCTGCCGCTCCTCGAGACTACCTTGGTAACTCGATAAGTTCTATCTTGCGATGCTTGTCGATCCTCTGGATTTCTTCGTCGGGGGGTACTGTAAACGTGGAGTGCGTTGATCGAAGGTGGTTGTGAAAACTAATGAAATGTAAACTGTGAAATGTGGACAAGGGTGTACCTGGATCTTTTGGAATTAAGTAGGTTGAATGGCATTTTAGAATGGTATAGAATACTGCAGGTTATAATATTGAAGCTACTCGAGATGCGTAGCTTGAAATAGACATACAAAAATTGCACAAACCGTTTGCACCCCTGTGTCGCTTGATTGAGACAAAAATGAAGTCGATAGTTACACCCTGCATAGTTTTCTTAGCAGCTGAAACTAACAGCAATTCCTTTTAATCTTATGGCTGTGTTGCAAGTATTTTACAAGCATGTATTGTTTCATATTTCTAAAACCGTAAAATATACAGAAACGCAGGTAGGAAACAAAGGTATATAAAGCACGCACAGTCATCCAATTTTCGCATTCATTTTCACACAGTCACATTGAAAGCATCCATTCACCCCCCTCGGCGTTGCTCACCACGTTCCACTTCCCCAGATAGAATCCATCCCACACGAACGTTCGAAAACCACCCTGCCAATAACAACGACACCATGCGCAGTCGATACGATTTCCAAATTAAAAACCAATATCTCCAGCCCCGTTTTCTCCAGAAGTTCCTCTCCTCGCATCGGCAGTTTAACGCACGTTGCGCTCACGGCAGTAGTTCCATTAAACTCCAGCAGCCACCTGCCACCCCCGTCGCACAGGGATGGTTGGAATACTCGCAGATCGCCGTGGCACGCGAACTCAACGACGAAACGAAGAAACTGCAACAGGAAAGTGCCATTAGCCGTTCGTCGACCAGTCACGGATCGTTTCCATAGCGAGACTCGAATGCGTCATAGGGGGTGGAGGGCAAGAAGAATCGTTCGTGAACGTGAAGGACAAATAGAAGAGTGGGGGCGCGTTATGGGTATAAGGGAAACGCTATTTAATTTGTTTCGTAGGGTGTCGCGCGCACCACCACCCCATTAGGCGAGGATGGGCTCGGCGATTTATACGCCGACGAGATTATCTGGAAGATAAAGGCGGACAGTCAGATAACTGGCGGAATTTCTGGGGTCGTTTCCGTATGGAGGACAGATCGAATTTATCACCCATCGACCTACTTAACTGTTGCGACCGGGGGTGGATCCTGGCAGCGTTGCCCTGTCGAGGAAATGGAACTCCCGCGATTGTTCCATGAAGATGTTCGAGGGTGCGGACGCCGTTGGAGGCTTGGGTGGTAGTTTTTTTTTAGAAAGCCGCTTCGTAGTCAGAAGCGGGAACGAGCACGCTGAAACTGTTTAATTAGGTGCATCGTTTTGTTGGAGCGTACGGTTTTGAAATTAGTGACGGTGAACCGATTCGTTTCCAACGTTGCTGATGCGAAGAGGATTAATGGACATGATAATACAGAAGATATATTATTGATAATAGATACATTCCACAAGATCACTACGTAATACAGAGATTACGTAAAAAATCCATTACCGAAGTGTTATAAATTCTTCAATTTCCCCAAACTTTATAACATTGTAAAACCTAGGTGATCAAGAAAAAATCCCTGGAATTATTTTTCATTGCCACAATATTAGACAATAATTTAATCATGCATGTAAACTGGTTGTGAGAAAATTGCAAATGAAATATTGCGTAGATTTTTAATGGGCTAATTTAGTTTTGCAACTGATTACTATTTTATTGTTACTATTTACATCTCTAACCGCTTAAACAAGTTTCACACTTGTCTTAATAATCGAAAGCTGATATATTCCATCGATTTACCGTACGCACTATACACAGTATTGTACAAGTCTATCAAACGATTTATCACGTAAAATATTAACTCCGTTTATTCTTCACCCTCTGCAAATTATTTCTTTCTATCTTTACCCACCGCCCTACCTTGTGCCATCTGTTTTCAATTAAAGCGAACTTCCCTCAAATTTCGCGTAATTAACAAAATGCCCTTGGGCTTCGATTCAATCCACCGGTATAAACCCAAATTAAATATATCATCCTTGGCGAGTCGAAGAAGTCCCCAAGAACACGTCGCAATTGAAACGTCATGGCAGCTCGAGAACAGTTTCAAGTGACTTGACGTGCGATTATTGGACGAGGAATCGAAGTTGGCAAGTGTGACTGAAACTTAGAAGGCTGGATCACGCAGTTCTTCGAAGGATACGAAACTTTTGTAATTGTTCTATCGATCTCCTCTCCCTTGGCGGGCGAGAAATAAATGTTCTCGCGTAGGAGAGGCGATCGAGCACACGCAGTATCACGAAATTAAACGGTTAGGCGTGCCTGGCGCCTCTCCTTGTTCCCATTTAAGGGAACAACAATAGGCAGCCGGCGAATGGTGGAGTGTTCTTTCGAAAATAATTGCACTGCTCCTCGAGAATGAGGCAGTATTGAATGGAGGAAGCGTGGTTTGTTATCCTTGCCGCGTAATTTCACCAGGCCCGCCACTGGCAAATGCCGGCACTTCGATGGGGATTTTAAAAAACAAAGGGGCGAAATTGTGGGCGTTGTTAAGTAAATTTGACAAAGAAAATGTGAGGGGCTTGTGTGAAGGAGAAAAATATGATTATGAAGGGCGTTAAAGGGTGCTCTTATGTGGTATTTGAGTTGGGAAAGTTAATTAATGTAAATTGGAAAGTAGACGCCCTTTCTTTCCTTCCTATATTATTGTTATTATTATTCTTATGCCTTTAATGAAGACAAATATTCATACACATGTTATAAACAAAGTGCTGTGGATGCAAGTGAATGTATTCATTTCATTACTTTGTGCAGATAATTCATATGGAATAATATTTAATGTATATAGTGGAATTTTTTACATGTTAAAATACTTACCTTTGTTTAAGGATATTTAATATTTTACATTTGTAATCCACATACCAAATAATGTTTCATTCATATCTTCACGGTACCAAGCTGTTCCAATATTAATAATGATTTATTAATATTAATTTTAGTCGATAATGGTGGATTGCAATTTATATCGAAATATATTTCCATCTGTGCTTTCTTTGATGTCGATAAATTTGATGAATAAAGACAGCGCAACAAATTTCATTTAACTGATCGCAATTAATAAATAGCTGCAGGATGACAACTGCAACTGTTTTACCGTTTATGAATCATGCTCAATCACTGGAATTAGTTGATTCAGAGCCGATAGGAATCACGTGTCGACGTTCGATATTGCCATTTTACGATTCTTTTCATACGAACCGATCATAGAAACTGTATGAAAATCGTAAGATGAAATATCCACTTAACTTTTTACGATGATACTCAAAAGATTGCACAGACATGAAATGCACGTTGCACCAGGTATAAATTAGCATTTAATACTGAACAGGTTGTTCACAAATTCGCGAACGAAATTTGAAAGCTTTCATTGGCTTAAGATTGAATACTGCTTGGAAGAAGAACAACCCCCGATTGTCTTAAAACCGAGATCACGATAAGGCATGTCATACTGCTCTGCATTTTCGAAATATTCACAATCCTCGAAATATATCAGCACGCTCTTGAAGTAGTCGCATGATTATTATCGAATAATTAAATTTCATGGCTTCGGCATTTATTTACGTTCAGAATGAAATTTATATATCATTTAATAGCCTATTCATTGAACACAGGACAATGTTCGTAACATAAGACCAACGTTGAATAATAATTCAACGTCATTATGCGAAAATACTACTCGCACCCTTTCATACACAGAAATTCAAATATTCGCGAAATATACTCCCAGTACATTTGAATCGACATACCCCGGAAATTAATAACAGCTTATTCGCTTGGTCTTCAAAGGCAACCTGTTCCAAAAACACATTACCAAAAGCTGTATCACGATGCCTCCGAAATTCCCCAAAGTCGACACATCCCTAAAAATCAATTTCCACACAATTTACTCGCCGGTCTACCGACAAGTGCACACCAGACCCATTCACCACTACGTTACTTCGCAACCAAAAATCCTGTTAACCATTCTTCCACAAGCTCTTTAATTGCCCTCGGCCCTCAACGAACCCATAAAAAAGTCGAGCTACCAATTCTCCAATTTGTTTCATCGGTAATACGACCAGCATTGCCTGGCGGCAATAAAAAGAAAAACGGACACAAACGGATCGATACGCGTCGAAATTCGCGGTGATCCCGTCATCTCGGCCATTCACACGGGTGCTTGGTATCCGTGCTTGGTATCGAACCTCGAACGACCGGTTACGAGGTCCATGTGTTCCGAGTACCACCCCCATGAACCCATATCGCCTGTTCCTAAAGCAAGCTAACACGCGAGCTTCCTATCCTCCCCGCTCTCTCTGTGCGTGTCTCTCCCTTCTGCTCTCTTCCGCTATCTCGCCTAAAATCCACCCTATGGGTGCGAGAAGAAAGAGGAGGACAGGGTTTTGGAGGACGCGTATCACCTTTACGCTCGTAGGATCGCGGGTTATTTATTTTTATGGGGTTTCTCTCTTTACGGCGCGCGCACCCGAAACCTTCTTGCCCGAAACTCCTCGAGGACTCGATGGCGAGCACACCCCAACGCGGAATGAGCGAACGAGAGGAGAGAAGTTTGCCGTTTCCACGCGCGCCGGGAGACCCCAGCCGGAGGAGTGAAACCCTGTGCCCGCTTAATGGCGTTACGGGGTTGCCATGGCGACGAAACCCCATAGAAGCTGCCGCCAACGACGGCACCGCGCCCGCTGGAAAGCCCATTTATTCTGGAAAAACATTAGAAAAAGCGAAGAGGCACGATGCCGTCGCTTAGTTAGTCGCCGCTCGCCACTTGCAACCCCCGACGAGCTTTCTATGCACGTGGTCTTCGACAGGGTCAGCTCTTGCGTTCGACCCGCGTGCTGGGGAGGTCTGTCTGTCTGCGGGCTGACCCGTTTTTCCGACGCGGCAACGGTGTTGCCCTTGTAGCCGGGTAAAGATTGCTGGGTGAGAAAAGTGGCACGTGAGGCCGGAAATCACGCTAGATTCGCTGAACTGCAGAGGGGGTTGAAAAGCTGCCGATGGATCGGGCCGGCTGGTGCTTTTCGGAGGCATCGATCCGATGGGTTATCGTGAATCGGCCGTAGATGCTGTCGGTATATTTATTTCGCCGTTGTCCTTTTAGTTGGCTGAGAGAAGACGCGGAGGGGTGGCTTCTCGACTAGTGTTAAGGCTGAGCACGTGGTTGGGATGGTTAAGGGGGATGAAATGAGATAGATAAAAGGAAGAAAATGCTCGTTTCTGGTTCAATATTGCGGGGACAATTTTCATAATAAGGACAAGAGGATTACTCTTTACGACGAATTTATTTACCTTGTAGTATCGTGTCTTGTTGTTTTTTTATATCTCTTATTAGCTACTAGTACAGAACGAAAGTGAACTGAAGAGAACGAAAGGGAAGGAGTCGCAAATTAATGATAAAAATAATTCATAATAATGCATTATTGAATGGTGTACAAAATTCATCTTATGAACGGTCGTCGAGCAACAAACATTTCCAGCACACTTTTCCGCCCTTGGAGTTAGTTAACGGGCGTTAAAGAAGGGTGATTTTTCAGCCAGCATGAAAATTATTGCAGACCATTTAGCTGTTCGAATGGGTGTGAAACGCGTCAGAGACATGTCTGAAAATAGAGTGATCGCTCGTCGCGCGTCCGTCCTGACGTCATAATAATAATTCCACGTAGCTGGATAGCGATGCAATCGATATATGTACCGTGTGACGCAGGTATGTAATCGAGGAAGCCGCTTACCCGCCCTGCCGCGAAACAATAATCCGACAAATAATTGGTCGATAGGTGTTACGGTTGTCCGGTCAATCTCACCGGGCCAGCCTATAATTCGACCATCGAAATTGCAATCGCGATCGCTCGTCTATTAACACAGCCACGAGGCTGTCAGCGTTGTATCCGGTGACATAATAGATTAAACTAGATTCCGACAATGGAGTCGGATTAAAGAATGGAAAGCAGCTTTCGTGGTGGGAAGCAACATCTGACCCATGAAAACGTGCGAGTGGATGCTACTCTTTGTCGTTTTAGGGGTGCCTTCCTAACATATTTTCATTGCTATCTCGATTGATACGTCATTGTTAGAGAGATCCGTATTGTTCTCTTTCTTCTACCCAATTTGTTATAGGCACTTTTCATTACCGATTTCCCTATGATAAGAAAGATCGGTTATTAAGGAAGGTAAATATTTTATTTCGTATTTTGCAGTTTAATATTCGTACGACCATTGGTGGATCTTTTTGGACCCGGAAATAAGAATCTTGAATTCATTCTTTTATTGTTTTTTCTCTATTTCCTATAATGTTAAGGTCTCTAGGATTCCTTATGCACCTCATGTCTGATTATATTTCAGCAGTATTTTTCATTTAAATTATCAGGTATTCCAGCGTAAATGTAGGGAGGGTCCAAAAAGACCCACGACAGGCGTTCGCGCAATAATAAAGTCGAAATGAAATAATTATTTTACTCGAAAAGCTAATCGAAATAAATGATTGTACACTGCCAGCCAAGAGATTGGAACCACTAGGTATTTCAAGCTATACAGAAATTGTAAGTTGAATATTTAAAAACATATCCAAAACAGAGCACGTTGAAACAAAAATAATTACTATCTATACAGGATAATTAGTCTCTATAATTTTAATTTCGCAACAATGTAATTTGCAAAACCTTTGCCTGGCAGTGTATTAGAATATATTGCCAATAGCATGACCCGCAATTTTCCAATTATTCCAGTGCTACATAGAAACATTTCACTAAAAAAGGAACAGTAACGTTACCTATCATTGTTTCAACAATTCACCGTAGAAAAAAAGGAAATAACTATAAACAATAACCATTCTACGGCACAAGGTAGATAGCTTCAAGATCTTTACGTTGCACGATAAATCAACACTTCCGGCAAAAAGAAACGGTCGAACAAGCTGCTCTTTCCGCGTAAATCCTGAGTGGGCAAGCGTGGACTTGTGGCGTGTTGCAAAACAGCACTGGGCAAAATTATTCGGGCCAGACAGCCTAGCCGCCGCGGCTAGCCGCAAAAACCCTTTGCGGATAACTCGCGCGTCAAAACACCGAGCAATTAACCCTCGAGGGGATTTAAAAGCGACGGGTGGGTGGGGGGTGGGGGCAGGGTAGAAAGGGGCATCGTCCCGGTTCCCGCTTATGTGTCCCGGGGGGTTTGCCAAGGGTCCCCGATTCGTGGGTTCCTGCACGACCGCAAGGGAATTACTAAGGATTACATGAAAATTCTATTATCGTCTTAACGTCATGCTTCATATACAGCATGGCTGAATGTGGGCTAATGCCGCGAATCAATCCTGGTTTGCTGGCTTTTTAGAATTTTCTTTGGCACGACTACGGTGGGTGGAGGTGCGTGCTCCTTTGTGTGAAGAAATATAGCGGTAGGCACCGAATTTGCGAGTCTCTCGACGATCGAGGGGGATGGAAAGTGTAAAGAATAAGAGGGACAGTGGTGGTCATTGAAAGTGGATAAAAGATGTTTGGTTAACGTGAATTTGAAACATTAATTTTCTGAACATTTTCTTAGAACATTTTATGACGTTCGTTCTGACAAGATTTTAATCCCTTGGACATATGTTGTTGAATATTTTGGATGCTTTGAATAATTTGCTGGTTGTTCATGGAAGTTTTTTAATTATTCCTTGAATGCATACCGTTTTTGGAGTATTTTATATGCGATGAGATGGAACAGGAACGATGTCGTTTTCTGTTTCACATACGATGGTATATTTAGTTAAGAGGAACAGTGATTTGCATTGAAATGATTCATGCGTGGAGAAATTTTTTTGTAACGCGGCAGAAAGTTCCTTTGGAAATGAATGTGTGCTCTACATAGGAGCGAAATGAGTGTATTGTTACAGAATGAATAAAATGGTATTGCGGTTTGCCACAGAGAATGTAGCTTGCACCAGCAAAATTATTTCCGTGCGCAACAGCCCTTGATATAGTAAACAAAATACGAGCATGTAAAAAATATGAGCATACCAGAAATTAAACTCTCAACGGTTTCAATTAAATGCTTTAATTAAAATATAGCAACGTTCACGCAGGCAGAACCACCAAAAACTGTACAAATCGTCAATTAAAAAATTACGAATTTAATAAATCCATTTGAAAGCCTCTGTTCCCGTACATTCACGTACGTTTCGTACAGTTACAATTGCTACTGGTCCGATTTCTCCTAAATTTGAAAAAGAAGGTACAAAAATCCATAGTTACGCAATGTTTACAATATTTGTATTTATGCAGCACGTTTCACATGAAATAGCCCAAAGTTATTCGTTTGATCTTTCTATTTATAAGTACTCCCTCGACTCCCTTGAACGAAAAATAGAACGGACATGCCATATCTGTACCCCGCCCTCTACTATATGGAAATTTGGTACCCAAACAGGCCTTAGTTTTTCTATAATTTTCCTAGAGGGACGACCAACTCCACATTCTGAAATTCCTAAAATTTTACTACCAAAACGCTCGATTGCTCCTTGACCCATCTGCATTCGTGGACGATCTCTCTTTGTGGGAATCCCCACTCTACGATCAGCTAAATCAATTCGCCCCGGCGCTACATAGCGCAACGAAATGTGCCGCGAGTCCTGTTACAAGTCGCATAATTGGCGATAATAAATTAATGGCGTAGCGTCGTTCGTCACGTAGACAGGACGTGCGCGTATTCGGCTTTATAAGGGCGCGGTCCAGGGTTGAAGAGCGTGGCGAGTGGCTGGCGCAACGGCTCCGGCCGCAGCCAATTACCGTTCCCTCATTAATCCGGTTAATTGAGGATCACACGAAAAGTCTGTTATAGCCTTGCGACACGCGTCAGAGATTTTAATTTTGTCGCGTAACACGTCGCGGGGGACGCAGCCGAACGGTTTAATGCAATCAGCCGATGTGACACGCGAGCTGTACGTTCGTCGTTCACGATGATATCCCGTGGAAAATGTTGTATAACCGCTGCCGAAGGAAGAGTGGCAGGGGAACAAAAAATTGCATTGCATATATTAGGAGTTAAAAGAGCATTTGAACGGGGAGAGAAAATTCCAGTCTCTTGACTTGATTGAGTGGCGTGAGTCCAAAATTGTACAAAATCAGTTTATCATAGAAATAGTAAGCATTAAGAATACTTGTTTTATTTATATTGTTAAAGTTTCTTTTAACACGTTCGGCGCCACGTCACCCATATCTGGGTGACGGTTATGCTGCTGTGGGGGACCGTCACCCAAATATTGGTGACGCTCTTCTTGTTCAAGTTAAATAAGATTGTCAGTGCGATTTTTTAAAACCTATCCGAATCACTTTTGGCGCCGAACGTGTTAAAAGTCAACTTCGCATCGCAGGTGAAGCGGCCGTATAAAGTATTACAAGAGACTTCAATTCTCCTAATATTAAGAAAGGGACTTAATTGAGTTGTCAACAAAGGGTCTGAATTAAAGATTGGCGAAAAGAGGGGTGAAAAGTATAATGTTTTCAGCAATATTTTGTGTCAAAATAGAAGACGGAGATAATATTTCTTGCGGAATTACAACAAAATTGAAACCACGGGTGAAATTTTTGTCATTATGTTGATGTTCTTATTAGGATTTAAAAAAATACCATGATTTTTCTTTTGGCAGCTAAATTGATAGACAGCAGTTCGATGGATGTGGAAACTTTGATTTCGTGAATATTATGATACAACGATGACTCGGGACGAGATTTGATATCCGCCAACGTGAACATTAACCAGCGACCAGTGAACTGTGAATAATCTAAATTTTATTTCAATCCTCATCCCAATTCAATCCTCATCCCAAGATCATTTGATCTCGAAACATAAAATTTGTGGTATATGCGAAATACAAAGATCAAGACGAAATATACAAATATAATTATCAATATATACTATTATGACCATACTAACTTCCATTGCCCTATCTCAACAACGTATTGCTCGAATAAAAACGTTCACCAACCAAACGGTATCACCAAAAATTTCTAACATTTACTTCATCCTAACAAACACTATAGTCGCATCCATTCCCAAGTTAAACTGTATTCCCAATTTATCCATCGTTTATCTCCCTGTCACAGTTGAACCTAAACTCTCCACCACGTGAGACCACTTCAACCCCGCAGTATCGATTTACCAGCGGAACGTTGCACAAAAATCCCAATCCTTAAAGCTAAACCATCGCCAGGGGTATATCCCTTGGTTGATTCCTATCGCGACTTGAAAAACGATCGATCGATAAGACCGCGTCCCATTAAACAAGCCGTTTACGCAATCGGGGATCTGGTACCGTTAATAAACGCCGGCTGACACGCGTCCCTGACCTGCCCGAGGTGTCGCTAAACCAGCGTATTTTCCGACAATTACCCCGTGATACATAGACACGGGTGCACGCACGCAGGCAGACACGCTGCTCTGTAATATTCAACACGACGATCAGCGGCCAGGGTTGAACCGGTGAACGTGTGGCGAACGATCGGTGGCTGGTCAGCCGCGTGACCAGCTTGCCACAACCAATTACTGCTCTCTCATTAACTCTGCAATAATCATCAACGTCTCTGTCAAGCTCTCCTATGTTGTTTCTCCCGCATGGCTCTCCACGTCCGTCCTCTTCTTTCTTTTCAAAAGCCCCGCCTGCGTCTGTCTGTTCGCGACCCGCGCGCGGCTCCGTCTCTCGTCGAACGCATAATTGCTCGTGAAAAACGGGGGTGCTCGAGGAACCAGAAATCGGGCGACGACGGGTGCGCGTCGTCGAAGGCGTGCCAGAGTTCGCAGGCTCGTTATCATCGTGAGTCCGTGGGGCAACGGGTCGGACAGTGTTGTATTTTTTGGCGGGGTAAACTTTCGCCTTATCGATAGACTCTGAGTAGAACAATTTCGATTTCCACTTTAAGAAACAATCGACGATCTTGGAACTTCGACGAATACAACCCAAAGAGAAATCTACCTTCTGCCTCGTCCTCTTTGCAATGTTTAAATTTGATACAGTTTTAAACTTTAAATTTGATACCACCCTGTAAGACTGGTTTTTACTAAAACCAAGCTATTACTCTGACTCGCGTTTATTAACGGGATACGTTATATACATGTATAGATATTCTACAATATTCCGAGGATCGCTATGCGTTTGCTCTATGCAATGGCTTTCCCAAGAATGCCCCGACGCTGCATCCTTGCCGTCTTGAAGGCGGGCTCCTCGGTCCCACGTCGCAGCGCCTTCAAGGGCCTCTTTTTGGCACCCCCAACGTTTCCTGTCCCGCTCGCCTATCGGCCTCGTGGTGACCGTTGCCAGATGGGCGGCCAGGCGCTCCGAACCCTCGAGTATTCTTACAACCCTCTCGTGCTGGACAATTCCGGTTTATAAAAAACATATTAATACACGGTAGGATCTTAAGAGAAAATAATAATATTATCTGTAGTATTAGTATTGTAATGTATATTGTAATGTATATTGTAATGTATATGTGTTCGTTTTGGGTATTGATTAGTTATACGTTTTTGTTAATGTTAAGAAGTTGGTTTATTTATAAGTATCTTAGTTACGCGGTTGATAACAGCAATGCTCAGATTGCTAAAAGACATGCCACAAGACAACGAGGTGAAGGACGTAAAAGTTTTTCGGAAATTAATAAAAGTTGTTATTTAAAAATTGCCTACATACCTAATTTTGTAAAGTGAAGGAACATTGGAATACCGTTTCGAATAATTTTATTTTTCATTATTACCGCGAGTCTTCCCTATGATATTATGCAGTTTTATTTGTCCCCGTCCGCCGCCGCAAATGTTTATCCGTCTTAAACAAACTGGTGTTCCAAAAATACTGCACCGCCTCTAATGTCGCCCAGCAATGGAACAATGGAACAGTAAACAATCAGCCCGGCGGCGAATAATTTCGGATGTCGCGAGATCGAACAGGCCCCGAAAGCGGAGAGACTTTAATTAAGGAAATTAAGCTATTTATTGCGAGTGCCCCTCCGTGTTGCTTGTCTGTGTTGGCACGAGCCTGTCCTGTCGCCAGCACCTTTTTCCCTTTCTATCCCCGTGAATCGAGAACAAAGCCAATGCTTCTGGCCGTGTCCCTCCATTGAATCCGCTTCTTCCGCGCCCTTCTCGTCTCCTTAACGAGGCTAATTGCTCGAGAACTTCGTGGAAAGCGAATCAACCGCGCGATAGAGAAAGTTCCGCGACAGGGAAAAGCAACGATATAATTCCGATGATAGGCACGACGACGATTTCTCGAGTGTTCGTTAAACATCGACGATGAAAAATGCGTGCCCACGGTCCAGCCTTCTGAAGTTCGACTGGTTTGTTTGCCGGATGGTTAATGGTATCGCGACATTTCGATGGGGAATCTAAAGGGTGACAATTTCGTCGGCCTCGTTGGACTTCCAAAGAGAACTGAGCGGTATTTGTTGATCGAAGGCAGGTCGGAGTTTCGTGAAGCCGTTATTCTTTGTACCTGCCCAATGAATGGATAGACTGGAAACTTTTCGTTATGAATAAGGGTGGATTTGATTTTATTAAGTGCAAGTTAATCGATCGGTGGTTAAATACGCGCGGATCTATTCTATTTGAGAAGACAATATTCTCTGCTTGATTTCTAGATTATTAATTATCCGTATTAACGAATGGAACTTTTTTGTATTTGAAAAACTTTTCAAGTAGTATTTATTATGCACGGTTGAACATTGTTCAATAATAATGAATAACGCGCAAGACTATGAAATATGTGTTTCCTGGCGAGAAAACATGTCTAAGTTCATGAATATTCGGAGGAAAAATTGACGTGCCTTTTTTTAAAACCAGACGTCCAATATTATTACTATGCCATTTACGAAACTGCTGTTTAATATACGTCACCGACAGGCTTACTATTTATTGCCCGCTGTATCTCTCACACCTCGTTACCACTAAATAAAAACGAAAGAATAACATGCAGATATTATTTGTACGTCCACGATGCGATGTTTGAAATGAGTCAGTTAAATGTCTAAACGCGTTCGTGGAAAACGACGAACGGGCACAGTAAGCATATTAAGCATTCATTAAGTCCGCTTTATGCACACGATTATAAAGCCACAACAAAATGTACCATTCCTTGTTGTGACGTGGCTAAAATGAAACGCGTGTATCGAAAATGTGTCGCATCGTTTCGAAGAAAAGCGTATTGAATGCGGGTTCCAGGACCTTACGGTGCGATAAGTGAAAACGTTTATGCGAGCACGCGTTTCGAACCACGCGTTTGCCTTCAGTTGCTTGCACTCACGTTTAAAAGCCTTGAATAACCGAGGAATATTGTAGCGGGGAACATACTGGTAACTATAAAAGTCAAAAACTTGATAAAATCGTGCTTATAAGTTTAGAAGCCTGACTCGCACAAATTATTGAATCATTGTTATGCTTTCTATACCGTCAATGAAACATTGGTAAAACAGATTTCGTAGAAATTTTCTTTTATGCGTACATCCGTTTTCTTGAATATACTGTGCGAAAAGACTAAAATACGGTGTACGAAAACTTTTTGGAGTAACTATATATGTATAATAAATAGAATGATCTTTGGACATCAGAAGAAACTAGGTCTGTATTCCAAGCTCTTCCAGGTGGCACATAATTCCGTACTACGTAATACTGTGCGATTTATTTATTAATCCATTTAACGAGCCATTGAGCAAATTCCAAATTATTAAACGAACCTGAAAGAAAAACGTTCGGAACGAAACAGCTTCGGTATTTTGAATGGACAAATTGTTAATAAATATAAATGTTAATGGAATAAAGCAAAAGGATGAATCGTGAGTCGACAAGAACAAACGGGTATCACAGGGGAGAGAAAATTTGAGAAACAGCGGTCGTTGCACTCGAGCCACGTCGAAGAATTTCCTTCATCCTGGTATATTGAAATTTTTGGCAGAGTCAGAAAGGGGCTTTAGGGCTATTCGTATCCGAGTGTATAACGAGTGACGCGTTCTTTATTGCAGAACGAGAAGGTCGTATAATAGACGGCGAAGCGTGTTTTCCTTTTTATAGGGTGCGTGCAACTGCGAATGGAATATACATGAGAGAGAGGAGAAAAAAAGGAGGGTACAAGGGCGAGAAAGCATACGAGGGGTGCAGTTGGACACGATGCGTGCCTCGTGTCGATGATACACGCTCCTGTGCTATCCAAGGAGGATCTTCCTCAAGTATACGCGCCTCAAGAGAATACGCGTTCCCCTTTATCGAACGACCCAAGACGACCCTTAATTTTGTACTAACGCTTTTCCTACTTTGTTCGACCGACTTCTATCTGTCACGTGGGTCTCGCGGGAACTTTGAAAGGAAACGCGCCGTCTCGTAAATACCAAAGATATCAGCGGAGGCTCAATATGTAGGATAACCTTGCTTGACCGGCCCGAGACTGTTGGGGATTCTTTTTAAGGGAAGATCTTTTGGACGTTCCTTTGAACTCCCATGTTTTTCTTCAGGTGAGGTTTCTGCGAGACAGTGTGCGCGTGAGATGTATGTGTACATATTTTTGTGATTCGGAGTATATGTGGGGTGGAGCATCGTTGGTTGGGCGCTGTGGTGACTCGATGGTTTCTTTTGTGAGAGTGCAGATGTAATATTCTTTGGTGGGTCTTTGAGATCTTCGGCGTTTATGAAATTAGGTTATTAGATACGATACATTAGTTCATGTTGTTTGTATGCTACTGGGTACTTTCTTTATTCGGTTTCTATTTTATATTGCACGCGCTGCAGTTTTGTTGAATGTCTAATTTTTAAATGAAAGTGTTAAGCATTTATTATATTTAGAGTTTACTTTATTTTATGAAAAATATTTATTAATCGGGAACTATTATATTAATTTGTGTAGCAGTCGGTTTTAATGGCTTTCGTGTTGTGCAATACTTTTTTCTGCCGAGCGCAGAAAATTAGAATATTGAGGACTCAGTTTTAAGCGCTACACAATCCCAGTTAGGGTAACAACTGAATAGAGATTGCGAATTATACATATATCAGTCGTCTTTGGAATATTAGATTTTGGGGGCGAGTATGTACTCTATTTGTATTCACCAGATACATGGATTACTTACTCATACAGAGAATCCTTTGTGGGACAAGGAAAAATCAATTCCGTATTCTAATCTAACAATGCAATCCATTAGCGTCGATCCCTTCCTCTGGAATTCCTGACAATTAGCTACGGGGCTGCAACGTTTAAAGAAAAATCCGGTCTTCGTTGATTAACGTTCACAGAGGAGACGTGATTGCCAGCACAGAAAATAGATTAATCAAAATAAAACTCATAGTCATCCTGAGGAAACACGGATCTCACCATGGCTACTTCTATTGTCCAACAGCGCGGCAAATTCTTTCCCCAAAGTCGAACACCATTTGTCTTCTTCATTCTAACACATTCTCCATACTCGTAGACCGGCGCAGTCCTTGTTAGTTCCTTTTCGAATTTTCGATTCACTTCCATTCAAATGAAGTTACGTGCTACCATATCCTGGCTTCCTCCCCCATACGAATCTACCCATGGGCAATAAACTTCCAAGCCAAAACATCGCCAACTTCTAGGAAACTCAGCCTCACAAACCGCCCATCAACCACGAATAACTCTCGTTTATAAAATTACCCCCACGAACAACGTCGTTCTAGTTTTCGAAACGTCCCCGATCCTCCACGCGTTCCACGAACAATCCAAGTAAATACACACAGGGCGCTTTCCTCTTTTTACTCCGAGCGGGGCCGTTTTTCCCATCGATTTAGTAGACCGCTTGAAACGGGATAGGCGTCGTCGATGAGCCTCGTGCAATATTCGAGCGCGGAGGAAAGTTTATCGAAAGGACGATAAGCGGCGAGTCTCGACGGTCGACCGACGCGATGGCGTCATCGGTTTTGCCACGGGGATCGATGCTGAAGTGCTGCGTGAGTGGTTCTCGCTGGTTGTTTAGACTTCGAAAGACGAGGCTAGTCACGTTCCCGATATCAGACGCGTAACTCCGTTTTGTATACACTCGCACTCTCCTTTCAACGGCAGAAAAATTATTGGCGTGACGAACCGGACGACTCGACGTCAGCTTTGATTTTTTTATTTTCCCACCTCACAATGCCCGCGCTGTGAAGGCAACCCGTGTCCACCAAACCTGGACTGTTTCTTGTCGGTCGAACCGATTCAATGGCCTTTACGCTTATTTACACCGGGGAGAGATGGGCCCTAAATGCGACTGGGTTATACGTACGTGCTGTCTTAAACGCGTTTCAATGGCTCTGTGCACTTTTTGATTGGTCGTAACCGTTTGGTGTAGGTTTACACTCTTCGTCGTTTAATCACTTTTGGCTTTGAGAGATTTATACGTGGTGCCTGTTTTCCTGAATTACTGGAACCATTGGTACCCTTTCATTTATACAGCTTTTCATCGATTCAATATGAAAGTAATACATGTAGGGGAGAAGAGATTCATTTGTGTTGAAGACAGTATGAAGGCTGATATTAATAGGTTTCTTGTTTGTTCCCGTGTAAGTGTTTTAAAGTACTCTTTACGATTTTGTAGCTAAACCTATTCCCTTTTAATTGTTATATAAAATACTGATTACTAAGAATACATTTTGATTTCGTGCCTTCGCGTTGATGTGAATTATTTTCCAAAGAATTATAACGCTCCAAAAATTCTTATTCCCTCCACGGTACTCTTGCTTCATTAAAATATAAATAAAGAAAGAGCACGCACGCAAAATTTCTTGCCCCGCGTTAATGACGTTCAGACACTTTAAAACAAAACAGACAAAGCCACAGCTTGGAAACGTTCCAGCAAGATCCACACCTTTTCTTACCGCGATCCCAACGACCACATTTAGCTGAAACGCAAAGGTCTCCCGCGAACGGGATTTATTCCCAAAGTTCGATTTACTTTTTTTCACGCTGCTAACCCTCGTCCCGCGCGTTTCCCTCTTTCCTCTCACTCGCGTTTACGATATTCGCCAGCTCGCACATTCCCTCCCGCGGCAAACTTTCTCTATAAATCACGGGTCTCGCTGGGGCCGCTCGGCCGGCTCGATATTTAATTTCTTATTTATCACCACGGATCCAGGGACGCGTTTTTCACCGCGCCGACCCGCTAATTTTCACCGGCACGTCGGAACGTTTCGCTCCCGCTCCGTTTTTTATTTTTCTGTCCGATGAATTTTCACCGGCGCGACACGACGTCTAACACTTTGCGCGCCGTTTTCCAGGCGACGTTTCGACCCCAAAGCCGCAGATTGATGCGTCGAGTTATATTTGTCGCGCGACGCAGCTGCTGTCTAAATTATACGCTACATTTAGCCGGGCCACCCCTTGCTGGGCCTGTTACCCTCCGCGACCAGGCGTTCCGCACCCTCTTATTGGCTTTGATGTACTCCGTGGCTCGTGGGACTCGATGAATTTTATTCCACCTTTGCGGTTGTCCGGTAGACCGTCGCCCGAATTCGCGATCGATCACGGGGACGTGGGCCCGTTTTAATAAATGACGGACAACCAGTGGCGCGACGCTGTTAGGCGAAGCAAAGAAGAAGATTCAACTGGGTTTCAACCCTTTAAACATCGATTATCAAGATTTTCTGCTGTGGGAAGTTTTATTTGATAGTTGGCATCGTTCCTCCGATTTCTCTAGTTTGTTTCTCTGTTATTTTAGTCTTTATTTCGGACGGGCAAAGATAAGCTCGCCGACCGAGGGATGAGAATATTCAGGTGTAATTTAGGTTCATGAATATCTCGTATTGCAGCGGTAACTCGTTTGCTCGTAGCCTTTTGATATTTTGTCAAGCAATATTTCGTACATATTTTTGTTAATACTTCTGTAATATTTCTAAACTATACATAGTTACGTAGTCCCCATTGACTAACAGTGTCGAAGTGCGCAGCCAATAACGAAATATTACTTGGCCAAGATCGTCCATTTATAATACTCAACTTGAAAAATCCGATTCCGTGTCGAGTTTAGAATTCCGCGACTTAGCGGAAACTTTTAAATTACTAAGAACGCTGCTTTCGAAGATACGCTGGCGGGTACATACATACACATACATACACAGGTACGCGTAACAGAATATTTAATAGGACGAGATTAACCTCGTTCCATACTTAGCGAGTTCTATAAATTTTGAAAGAAACGTGAGCAAATTGGTTGGAGAGAAAAATTGCCAGCAATGCAGGAATTATAATGCGTTAGATACGGTCATAGTTTCTTCGATACGTTAACAATATAATAATATCCGTCAGGAAGTCAGCGATATTATCGATTCCCGTTCGGGGTGTTGCGAATAAACGGCTTGAAAAATTCGTTCGGTTGAAAGCACCGGTGAAACTTCACCCCGTCCCTCCATTATTCAATTTTCGTGCCCCTTGAATCTGGCCCGAGGAGGACGGTGGCCAAATATTTCCTTCGTTTCTTCTTGAATCGTTTATCTTCAGGCAAAGCGTTCCCGGATGCCTCCCTCGTTTAGTATCCATTATAAAGTATAATTTCCATTGGAGACGAACGTTGTTACAGGTGAACCGACATGAAAGTTCGTATTCGTCGAATGAAATCGAACAAAGCGATCTAACCGGAGAATTCAATTTGTTCGGGCATATGAAATTTCAGTTAAATATTATATTAATTCCGTTCTTTTCTTTCACGTGCACTGATTATTTCAATTATTATTTGTACGGTTTTTTTTTGATTGATCGAATTTTATTCTCGACTACCTGGCAGAGATCGATGAAATATCGATGACCCATTAATATCGAGTTGCAGGGTATTAATTGGAGACTAGTGTTTCGGTGGAAATATTATATTCTGCTATTAATGGAGACGAATTTAGTGGGTATTACTTCAGGATATAATAACGTCATGCTAGACGTGAAAATTCCTTGGAAATTCTGTGTTTCGTAGTTACAAGAATTGTACAGAACGCTTCTTTAAAATTTACTGTAGCCAAAAGATGTCAGACATAAATTCATATCGCAAGTAATGATTTGTGCTGGATTTCGAACTGTACGAATGGATGATGAATATCGCACGATATTGGAACAGTGAAATATATTTGGGCAACTTTTTTGCCATGCTGCAGAAGCGCAACATATTTTGAAGCCGTGCTGCAAAGCGAAATTCTAATTATATACAGGATGACCTGTTATAAATGAACATTTTATTGATTAACCCGAGGAAAATAAAAAATCGTTCTTCGAAATATATGTATTTATATTTACCATGGTATACACCCCCAAAAACCGAACACCGATATTACTCCAAATTGTCGGAAAGATTTGCATCTGCTTTTAAACAATCCCCTAAAACCGCAAATAGAACCGGGAACACGAAAATACTCGAAGAATATTAATTAATTCAAACAGCACTCCGTTCAAAAGCCAGCTATCTACAGCAGTATAAAGTGGAAAGGAAATCGATAACGAAAACCGTTGGCCCAAAATGCCCTAAACCCGAGCGATAATCTCTCCATCAGCAGGAAATTCAAGAAAATGAATATTCCACGCGGTTGCAAGTCGCTAATTGACCATTCCCTACCAACGACTCAATACCGTCGCTTGTACGTCGTCCGTCAGCCGGTGTTAATTAAATCCACGTGGCTTTCGTTCGAGCTTTCGCCTGGTGTAACATATTCATAGGAGGGCGTGCGATTACGCTCGCGACAAGCGATTAAAAATTCAGCGTCGAGCAAACGGAGGGGTTGGTTCTCTTTCGTTCTAGTGGGTCAGGCACGATTACACGGGGTTCTTTTTTCTTCGCTTTCTTCTTTTCTTAAAGGCGAACGAACGTGACTCGATTCCCATCGTGTCGTCGAGATTCGTCGACGACGAGAAGGGTGGCGCGCTGTCTGACACGTTGTTTACGCGAAGGAACTCGAAGGAGGAGCCGGAGGACGAGCAGAATGGAGTCGGTGGATAAGGGAAAGTTCGAGTCGAAGGGACACCATGGAGGGTGGCCGCGTATCGAACGGTGTGCAGCGGCTGTTGGCGCATTTCCCCGTGGATTTCATAGGGACGACGCGACGCCGTTCTGCCGGGAAATTCGTTGACCCTCGGTGTATGTAATAACCGCGACGTCGAGTCGTCGCCGTGCCGCTGCTTGTTGTCGTCGTCCAGCCCTGCATCCTCTTTGCACCACGTCAGCTCTGTCGGGCTCTCATACGTGGCTAGCAAACAGTTGTATGTACGTGCATGCAATGTACTTACGTACCATGGTAGACGACTCTTGAATTAATACGATGAGTCGTTGAAATGTTCTTAGCTATGGTATTCTCCATAGCGATTTTTTTTTTGTCTGTAGTCAAGCTGTAGACTCTATGGCGAGGCTTGAAATTATTCTTACTTTTTGGGTAATTTCTTTGGGGGGATTTATTTGATTTAACTTATTGAATGGTACAGAGTGAGTTGGGTCTGCCGTATTGATTGTTGGCAGAGGCGTATGCTTGAATATTTTTGCGCGAGTCTATCTAAAAAAGCTTTTTGTAAATGTGGAACAATTTATGGGCAGTTTTCGTTTTTCCAGTGGTGAGATAATTGCTACGGTACCCTGGGAATTCTTTTTCTATTTTCAGATTTCACATCATTGCTGCGGGGAATATAAAGCGCGGGCGTTCCGTTAAAATTTGTTTAATTGAGTCCAGAAATGAATTGCTGCAGTGTGTTTTAAAATGCATCCCGAATAAAAATGTATTAATTAAATATTTTCTGATAAATATATTTTTAGTTACATGCTATTTCTATCAGCAACCCTTAACTTATACAACATTGTCGAATTTATTTTATTTCGTGTTTAAGGCTACAAATTTCGTCACACTTTCTTTGCTACATAAATCGTTCTGAAATTATAAGCTCTACGAAAATATCTAGCCCGCAAGTCGAACGAACAACAATCGAATAAAGCTGGTAAATAGAATCGTATCCCGTGGCACGTGTTTGCGAAACCGTTTGATATTTGCAAAATTCTCTAGCACGTCGAAAAAGGAAACAGCAAACAAACGTCTGTTTGCCCGTACGAGGGTGATATTTGTTCATTTGTATTTTGTTACGTGGCCACCAGTTTCCTTTCACGTTAATACAATATTGCGCTGAACCAGGATCAGTGGCTCGATACCCAGCCGTCCGGTCCCAATGAAATAATCAAATGAAATTGAACTCGGAGCAAAAGCTTGCCGGACATTTCGAACAACACGATTGAAAAGGTTGTTTCAATGCCAATAACTGCAATTAGTAGTTTAACACAAAATTCCTACCCCTTCTTCAGTGACGCGATAAACAAAAACATCTGAACAAAACAAATTCTCACCTTCTCGCTGCAAAGAAATAATCGATCGTCACACCTTCGCCAAAAGGCAGATTTCTCAATGCTCCAGAAACGAATGAATACAATATTTCCGAATCCCGCAAAAACACAGTTCTCCAGATCGAGTGGCCGATCATAGTTATTCGCGAATCGACGTTCACTCGACTCGAATTTCATCCAATCGAAAAACCCCAAGCACGCCCCGTATGTTCCCAGAGAAAAATATACGTATAGATCCAACGCGATCTCTCCGCGTTCGAACGCTGGCACGTATGTGCCGGTCTAGGTGAAATTTCAAGTGATGGCCGATCGCGTTCGCCGACCTCCGACGGTATATTATACACAGAACCGGTAGGGTCTATGAATTATGCATATTTTCCGCGATATGAGTGGCTGAGTGATGGGATGGCACGTAGCTTTGACAGGCCGTAAATTAGAGTCGAAAAACGTGCCGCCTCCAGTAGTTTTACACCGCGATACGTGTGCGCGGACGATGACGCGGGGGTGTCTCCTCGACGTGCAGGCTCCTCGAGGCGCGATCTCTTCTTTCGATTCACATATTTTCCCCCTACGTGCTTCCGCCGTTCTTACGCCAGACGACGTCGTGTATACACAAACATGGTAGAAAGGTAGATCGCGAGGAAAGCGTCGATCCCAGTGCGGCAAATATCGTGTGGTGATAGACGCAGCCAAGGTTTCGCTGTGCAAATCGTTGTGAAGTTGTGCGATGCATTCGTGGACGCGCGTATCGACGAGTGACGTAGCCGTGAACCTTGCGATAGGAAAAATGTGTGTGTGACAAAGTTACAAAGTTACACGAGTGTGCAGAGGATTAACAAAAATGGAATGAAATGCGGGAACAGTAAAATTAAAGAATAAACAGCAGAACGATATTGACAATGAACTGATGAATATTAAATTGCTTTTATTTCAATGTTTTCGAAACGAAGGTATGTACTTTGAGTACTTACGGGACGAATTACGTATTTCGTATTGTAAAATATAGCGTGAAATATCCTCCAATGGTAGAGAAAATTACGTGCTTATCGCGTGGCAATATTTTCGTATGATGTACCATTATTCATATGGCGATTCGCAGCATTTATCGCAGGACCAAGTCATTCGAGAAATGGACCCCCGTTTTTTGAGTGGAAGCATAATATCCCGCGACACGTTAATGTGCTGATTGGATCATTATCACGCATTTCGTATGTTAATTGCGCGGGAGATTTATTCGGTGCAGAGGGATGAAGTAGCCTTTAAAAATTTAAATGCCTGCCGATAATACGATCGTATAATCTGAATTTTCATACGAAATCGGACGAGCATAATTGCTGTGCCATCAGCAACTAAATATCAACAATAAATATCCAATACCTTATGTTCCCAATTAATAACGAAACAGGAATACAACATTATTGCTCTTAAAAAAATTGAGGCAAATAAATGTACCTGAAAGAATTATAATTGTACATTTCTACCCGTAATAAAAAATAAAATTGAAGACTAAGGCGCGTAAATAATAACTCATCGTTGTTATTAAAAATATTTCAACGTTCACCCGCCTTTCGGCAACACCCATAACCCATATTTTACTTTACACCGTGAATAATTTGCCGCCATTTCAAGCGCCCCAATCCGCCCTGCCGTTTCCCACCCCCTTCGTAAGATTCCCTTTCGTTCATTCACCAGTCGAAGCACGTGTCTGCGTCCCTCTGCGACACCGTGGGCAAAGACGGTCGATGCTGTCTTCGACAAAAGCAGCCAGAGATACGCCGCTGGAGAATGGGTATCGGAAGGGTTTTGCCTTGCACATTCGACGGAATGCTGGCTGCCTTTGTTCCCGCGATCCAACGATCTCGATTCACGGTGTAACGCTCGAACCAATAACAAGGCTCACGTTATGCACGTAATATCGCAACTGTTCCTGCGAATACCTCGCCGTAACAGCGCATCATTAAATGCTAATTATCCTGCACCAGTGCAGGCATTCTGCCGTCTTCTAATACGGGCCTTTTAATCGCTCCTTTCACCGTTCGAATTGTACGCTCGTTTATGCGTTACAACACGCCTACAGAATTAGTCTATTAACAGGCACGAGCATGGAAACTGGGCTTTCGGAAACACGTAACCGCCACCCCTGCCAGCAGTGACCGGAACGGAAACGTTGCAACGTGACGCCACACGCTGACACGAATAACTGGTTCTGAGGGAAAATCAGTGCCTGTATGGGATAATGGTCACGTACATCGTATAATTACGCGCGGAGTTTTCGATGGTTATTCCGATTTTCCTTGACACGAGTTGGGTAACTCTTTAAGTTGAACGGGTAATTTAACTCTCTATAGAACTGTGTAACTTTCATGCCACACATTCGATATATATATTTTGTGTAATTAGGTTTTAATAATTTGCACGGAGTATTTTGCTCTTGTGTCGTTCTATTGTTGCCTAGATGTTCCTCGTAGATTGTTATCCATTGAAATTGGCTCGCTTATAATAATCTGTTTAGAATCTTTCCAGGGGTGAAAATAAATCAGGGTAGAGGGGGCTTAAAAGTGGGCTGTCTCAGACAGATAATTGTGATTTATACAATTTTCATTCGATTTATTATTCGTCATACACATTGCAACGTGAGTCTCATCAAGGTGTTGATAAAGTTTTTAATAAACCGTAAGTAAGTAATCATTTATTTGGTCGTATATTACTATTTTTACATTTCACTCTTGGATCGATACGAGCGCATCGATTTTGCGGATAATTATTTTCGCTAATAATCCACCGAAAATTCTCGCATAAAATATGTGCAAGCACAACGTCCCAAGAGCTTTCCCCAGACATGAAACACATATTTTCCACATTCAGTCGATAATTCCACATACTTTATGCCGCGGCCATTAAATAAATAATATATCCTCCTTGAATTATCTTATGGAATAAAATAATATGGGCAATACATAACGCAATAGCCGAAAACCAATCGTCACACCGACTCCATATTTCATAATTATCATATAATTATTATATTCTATCACTGCTTTCATTAAAACACAAAAATACAGAATAAACAAAATCACCTAGAGTTTACAATTTGATCACAAGATAAAATATTGTTGCAAGAGAAATTGGATCGTCAGCGTTGACTCCATATTGTTTAATCAATTTCATCCGAGAATACTGGTCGTTATTAATTACACTCGTAACAATCGTGGTCTCCGTAATCGATACGAGCACCCGTTGCATCTGTCAAATTTACCCTTTCGCGGACAGAAAGCGGACGTAATGCCACTTGGCGAAACTCTCCCCCTTCCGGTCGCCCCCAGCCCTCAAACAACACGAAACCATATTGGACGGCGTATCGCGAATTATTTCGCTACATCGACTTAAACGTATCATCCACGAGCGAATATAATAAATCGACGAAGGGCAATGGTGCTTGCTATGGCGAAATGTCTCATATAAGTGCGCACATTCTACTATTACCGTTTAGGGCTCTCGTTCACGCAACATTTCGCAAACGAAATTAATCGTGTTCGACGATTATACATACTGGTTTCACGTGTGCACGAGTGGGTAGAGGAAACTGTGTAATAGTATCTAGTTCGGTGTTGGGTTCCTTAACAGTGAAGGGGCTGTCCGTTCCGTCGGTGGTCTATAAATTATTTCTTGGTTTTATTAGGTGCTTTACTGCCGGTTTTATGTATGCACGTGATTCCCCAGAAAATTGGTGTACGTATATAAAACTATGTTTAAGAAGCGATTGGAATTTGTTCTGCAGTCTGTGATTTTCTGTTTTCAATGAATTCAACCCTTTGGCGAATTTTGTTTATTTTAGAAAATGAATTGTATCTGCTTGCTGGCAATCTATTTCCATTGGTAATTAACCGTGCGTATACAAGGGAGAAATAGTGAATATTTATTCGGAGTTTGTAAGTTAATGTTCGAAGCAACAACTGCTATTTATTAGCAACGACTAGAAAACAATTTCTGGCTGAATGAACATTTATTCAAACTATTATCGGTTGCAACGTTTGCACGCGATTTGAACAATCTGTGCACAATAACACGGTATGCATTCGGCAAGTGGTTATTTATTGGCGCGACAATAGACTAATAATTTGTAGGAATTGCTGATACTGTTCATTACGTTTGAGTTATAGTTATACGTAATTGCATTGTTTAATGAATCGTACGACTGTAGTCGTTTATCTCATAAGCACTTACTTTGATGTATGCTCTGTTATCCAACTCGTTTCTACCTTGTTCGTTAAACACTTTATTCAAAAGTAGTTACGATTAACGCGTAATCGAATTCATGCACGTGCAATATTCACATTTACCTGCCCGATCATGGCACATCAAATTAATGATGGCACCGCATAAACCGATGTTCAGATAATGTCCCTCTAATTTTTATATCGTTTTCTTCCCATAGAAAGACAGGGAAGAATAAAATAATACAACGAATTATACTTTACCCAAGTAAATTTTACCAAAATAAAAACATAGGGTAGACCGAGGCGAATCGGATCACAGGGCGAATCGGATCGAAATAAGAATTTAGTTGAAATTTGTTATGTTTTTATGGAAAAATCGTTTAGGGCGTACATACACTCCTCACCCCCTATCTAAGCACCTCTTTCGATTGTGTTTTTATTGTTTTACAATACCGTTTAGTGTTGACACGCATTTCAAGTTTGCCTTACGCGGACGAACGTAATAATTTTGCCGCAGATCTAAAATACATAGCTTACAATTTCTTATTTAAAAATAAAAGGTAAGCTTTAACATCCAAATGTGTTTAATATTATTAGTTTGTATAGTGTCCAGAAATAATATTTGATATAATTTTCACTACTATATCATAATTTGTTTACGTATTTTATTCACTTTAAAATTATTATTATATGGGGTGAATCGGATCACTCTTTTTTTGTTTATTTAATTAGTTGTATGACTTTAAATGCGTTAATAACTGATACATGTAGGTAAAGATGGTTCGCACATACAGTGCGATTGAATACAGTGCACTATCTGTGAAAAGTGGTGGCACGAAAAGTGTGCTAATATAAGTGGTGTTCAAGGACAATATACTTGTCACCCATGTACTACGTAGAGTCTTTGACATTATTATTATCAACTTATACATTATAAAGTTATAACCAAAGATTATTTTACGACAATTTGTTTGTTTTCTTAGAGATATTCCCCAGCCCCCAGACTCGGGGCGAATCGGATATTGCCCACTTTTTCGTTTCTTGTCCATAAAAGAGGAATTTTGTAATTTGTTTATGTTTTTTATTATGAATGTTCATGTTAAATAGGTACTTGTTACGAATTTATAATAAAATATTGAGTTTCTAAATTGTAACTATTTTTTTTTACCATCAAATAAAAAGTGATCCGATTCGCCCCGCTCTACCCTACTGTTGCAACTATTATTACTATAAATCTAATGATCAAAATAAAAATACAAATAATTATGAAAACCACCAACGAGTATAATAACACAAGAAGCTCAAACAATCTAGGTAATGTTATAATGGAATAAAATAATATGTACACTCCAAACGGGTGAGGAAATGTATCTCCCATTACCTTTGGTCCACACGTTGCTCATATTCCACCATAAAGCGTCCTGTTTCGTTGGGCATACATGCACATGTGCATACGTGACTCATAATCAATTAACATATCGGAGAGCAAACGATTCGTACATGTAATTGGCGACACGACAGTTTCATTAAGACTGTAACGATAACGCCACAGGCATTTAGGTGCGCTGTCTGCCAGCTTAACGTGCTACGTAATTACAGACGTGATAACAGTGAACGAAACGTCGCCTCGTATCGTAGCGTCGAAAATTGAATCATAATTCATCGGTGAAGTTTCTGACTTCGTTGACACGTAAGCACGTTGGTGCATCGCGACCTCGTGACGCTCTGTCAACGAATTAATTCGCGATATCAATGTTATCGCGATTTCAACACGCTGACGCATATTTGCACGGTTTACAGAGACGCTTGATACGTCAAGTCGTTAATTTATTCGTTGTAGGATCGAGATCCCCGCGGAGGAACAGAATAATCGATTGTGAGATACAACTTGCCTAGTCTAACAAACAGAATTGTATTTTATCTTGTGACGAATTGACAGGGGCGTATGGTTTGTAGTACGCGTAAGTATAAACTGTCACGCCGATGCGACATTCTTTTCGCTAATTAAGTTCGGCGTTTTATTCCAGCCGCATTCATTTTTGTTCACGGGGCCATTGAAATTGTCATTACTTGTTTTTTTTAATATCACGTTTCACTCGTAACAGAGATAAAAGCTGTGAAATACAAATGGAACTTCTACTATCTGATGTTTTAACCATGAGATTGTATTGTGTAAATACGTGCAAGTGATAAAATTACGGGCACGACAAACAGAAGGAATAATGCAACACCTCTCTTCAGGGTACTGTAAGATATCTAATTTTAATGCCGTCGCCTGAGAAGTTGAGAAAGAGATTAACGCGTCTTTAATGTATCTTTGATAGCCAGATTTAATATTCGATCTTAATTGATCGTTGCAGAACTAGGACAGCGAATAGAATAGAGTTTATATATAGGTTTCTTCGAATACTTTGTGGATGAAAGTGGAATTCATCCACTCAAATCCACTCTAAGATGTCGAATCCACTAAGGTGGAATTTTTGTTACCAAAATTTCAAGTCGAATGTTAAAAGTCAAGTGCAATACAAAATGAAGTGTTTGGAATAAAAATTTGGAAACCTTTCAGAAAAATGCTGGCGGTTCAGAAATATCCATGATCACCTACGCTTGACGTAGTACATAATCTCCAATCTAACGTCTAGGGAAGAAATGAGATTTCGTATGATTCATGCTACTAAGAAGATGAAATATCCATTGAAAAATCTATGTTCTGGACCAGGACTTCACTGAAGTAAGATCTTACCGGCCGTTTGGTAGGATGTGACAGGTGTGATTTATTTTATACCTTTAAATCAGTCGGACTATAATAGCGAAGATTTATATTCCAGAGTTTGATCACGGTTTATCTAGAACTTTTGAACCGGTGTAACGTGTAACTGTAGTTCATCAATCACAAAGGATTCGTTTTGATTAAACGACTAATTAAATCCAAACGTTATTACTCCAAACATTCATCTGAATGCGAAGATAAAAATTATACTTCCAGATAGATCATTCAATCGTACACAAGGGTTACAAATTTCGAAAAAATTTAACCAGAAAGACTAAAGCTTATCTTGGGACATTTGTCCTCAGTAAAACTCGAGCAAAATAAAATAAGGGTTCCCTAAAATCTCAAATCTTTCTTTGCTGTAATTCGTATTTTATCTTACAATATTATATCCTGCGTCTTAACTTTCATACGAACAATCGGGTACACATTTCTATATTCCTTTTACCATCTATTTTTTATATATGCCCCATAAAATATTGCGAAATATCTATTGGATATGGCGTGTTATAGAAAATAACTATTATATTTTTCTCAATGTCTTTATAACAGCTCAGAAGGAATGTCCTTTCACTATGAAATGCTCTCACGAACTGACTGAAACACCCAAAGGGAACTGGGGTCCAATTGTACCTACGAATGCGTATTGTTTCATTTGACCACCTAGGCCCTTTTGACTAGCCAAGTACAGACCCATCTGGCCCTCTTACTGTTAGTAAGACGTTTCTAAGAATGTTGTGTCAATTTTGCTCACGCGTGATATATTTTATTTACTACCTCTAGTAATTGTCGAACAGTACCCTGGAATGAATGAAAAACGTATGCAAAATACTTTAACTAACTGAGCTTCAAAACTTATTGAACAGTTTGCTCGCCGACGGAAGGGGTAAAATAAAGACAATTCATCCCCATTCGAAACCCACAAAACACAAGTTGAACATTTTTCTCACCCACGGAATGGTTAAAATAGAGGAAATTCACCCCATTCGAAACCCACAAAACACCAAACAACCAAACCCTCGGTCCCCGTGCACCGACCAAACAAGTCGCGTATAAACAGCGTGTCGCAGATACGGCAGCGTAACGAGGAGCAAATCCGTCGACGGCGTGTCGCGTGGATATCGCTGTATCGATTCGCAGTTAAGCTTTAAAGCCGATTCGTCGTGGCGAAGACGCGAGGCCGGCACGATTTCGCGACGTTAACCCAGATCGTCGTCCTTGGACATGGTCCAGGCGGTCGGGCCAGTGCAGCGGTTGCCAGGAAACCCGGAGCCGTGCTACAGCATCGTCGTGGAAAATTAGACGGGAAGCTTTTTGTCGCCTCCCTTGCAACAAGAAACTCTGACTGGCCGTTGTCTCTCTCGTAAAGGGGATCGGCCACGATTTTCCCGTTCACCCTTATCCTGCCCGCGTGACCCGACCTTTGAATCGTCGATGAATCCTCCGGTGAATCGAGCGCAGACGACTACCCTCTGCCTGGTTCCATCGAGGCGAACCCCCGCGAGTACACAGCCGAGCAGATTCAGCATTTCCTCGACTCTGGGCTACGCTTGTTGCGTAAACGCGAGACGTTATTTACATGTACACATCTGTATGCACTGTTACCGGAGATACGGACACGCCGGTGGGTTGGCTGGATAGATTGAAGGATGGAAGCTATCGAAGCTGTTCGACTGAACAAATGATGATTGCGCGTTATATGTGATTATTGGAAAATGAAATAAATTGCGATCGTGTAAAAGTTTTCGATCGGTGCTCCATTAGTTACTTCTCCCAAAAGTATATAACTTTGTATAGGTATTTATATAGAAAAATAATGGTTCCGCAATGCTTACAATATTTATATTTATCCAGTACATTGCGCACGAAATTCCCCATAGTTGTTCCATCGATTTCTTTTGTTTGCAGCCAATCTGTAACTCGCCAAGTTAAACAATAAAACAGGTATGCCACATTCGCACCCCCTATCTCTACAAACGAAGGGAGAAATTCGCGCAATCTCGAGATCGTATTACGATTTACGTTGTAATTTTCAGGGAGAATGGAGAGGAGCGACAGGGAGGGGAAAGTAAGCAAAGGCAAGCACCCTCCGTGTTTCGCTGGATCTTTACCACGGTTCGCCTCTTACGTGAATTAAAGTCCATTTAATCGAACCGGTGCTGCGTCTACGGTGCCGGCAACGGTGAACGCGGCCGATCTTAATACAGAAATGGAGCCGATACACTGGGTGGGCAATAATTACATTACACCAGCCTGGCCTGTGTACGCGAGCTCGTAATTCAGGAACCCGTTGCCCATCTATTTAGACGTCCTCGGGCGTTGGGACGGCCCTTTATTTAACTGCACCCCCGAAATGCTGCCCGTCCTTCCATTCGCGACCGATCGACAGATATCGAATGGATCTGGTCGAATGATCGACAAACTCGTTCGCCTCTCTCTCTCTCTCTACCTTTAACTTTGCTGCGGGTATCGCGTTTACTTTGACTTTGCGAAGACTCGATCGTATCGAACGGAATGACCGATGTGGTGTTAATAAAGGTGAACCCTGTCAAGAAATTATTTGTAGGGGCCTGGAAATCGCGCGATTTATATTCATCGGTTCTGCGCGGTTTCGTGTTTGGATTGTGGAATTGTGTCGCGAGTGAGAAACTGTGGTGCATTGGCGATTTTTGTTTCGTGGGATCGGTTGGTTTGATTGCGGAGTGTGAGCGAGGGGAGTGTGATTTGGTCGAAGATACGGGGCGGAAGGGTATAACCTATCGCGTCTATCTCTGTCGTTTCTTTCGAGTAATAGATCAAAGGGTATTGCGCTTGGATTGCGGATCACGTTTTTGTGAATTAGCACGTTAATGATAACGCTGGGACGGATACGGTGTTTGACAAGGGGTCTTATGTTCTGGGGAACCGACAATTATTTTTTCGCAAGTTTAGTTCGATTTTATTCGTGAAGGAAATAGCAATAATGGAGCACTATAATATTTTGCGTTGCCTTTTGAACACATTTATGTAAGATAATCGAACGGAGAGGAGTCTCTCTGTCTCGATTAGGTATTACTTATTACAATGATTTTGTAGGCGTGTATATGTTAAAGGGTGTTCTGTTTATTAAAACTGTGCTTTCTCGACCGTAGTCTATAGAAGAATGCCTTTCCTTGGCAAAAGCGTCGGTCGTGAGGACGCCTACGTCACCGTGGCCCTTTTTAATCATTTTAGGGTTCGTCCCAAAAGAAAGCTACGCTAGACAAAGATAGCGTGCATCGGCAAAATGCACATGGCTCGCCTCGGTCGTTCCTGCACCTCGAATATTCTAACATTTAACTAATTTATCAACGAATAAGAATTAAAATTTTAAGCAATTTTAATTTTTTGAAACAAAGCCAATTTGGAGGGGAAATTTCCTTTTATTCTTTTGACCCGTTGTTGACATCACTGGTGGTAACCGGCGAAATTAACACATTCTCGCGAAAAACAGTCGGGTTCGCTACAATATACATTCCTCAGGTATAATGCGGCATTACCTAACGCTTCTATGCTACTGTAACAGGGGCAAAGTGGTAGAATCTCCCTAAATTCCAGGGCTTAGCTCGGACAACGGTGTTTTAAACTGCGAGACAATCTTCCAGCTATTCAACACATCGCTGGAATCCAAGCAAGGGACTTGGGGACCGAGTTTATTATAACACCAAATGTATTTCACAAACTGTTCTCGTTGCAACCTGTACGTACACTGCACCAAACTTTCGGGGTTAAAGCAATTTGACGAATTGCTTTACACGTATACCTTGGAAAGCGGACGTACATATTTGGCTGCATGGTTATATCAAACAGCAAAGGGTATCCTGTCTAGTGCCGTCAAAAATATTAAAACATGTAATTGGAGACTAATATTACGTCCCAAATTTATTTCTATTACCGTGAAATAACTTGGACAAAAATCGGTTTATTAATAGTATAGGTACGTATACGTATCTCAATCGAACAATACCGAAGAATAAAATAATTTCAACATAATAATAATAATGAAAATATGTGGTATTAATGTTTAGTGAAGCTTCGAAGTAACGTAATATAGTAAAAAACAGAGGAAGCATTCTATTATTTGCCTGTACATTTTTCAAAATTGTTGATGGTCACCCACGTAGAAAATGTAATCTCATATCTTGCAGATATATGTTGAAAAATATACTCCATCGCACTAGAATTTCCTTTCTTCCTAAAATAAAACCAAAGAAAGAAATAACGGTTAAGAAAACCATCAAATGAAGAGCTCAGAAGCCAATCAGTGTAAGTCCAACCTTCCCCGAACATTAGTTACGTAGTTCAAAAACATCTTTATTGTTAAAACTTTCAGTTGACAAATCAATTAAGTTACTACTTTCATACGTAAGCAATAGATGACGAAAGCAACATTGTCATTTTGTTCCAGGTAATTTGTAAAAACCTTGTTCATCTCGGTTTGGATGCTAATGGACTTACACTGATTGGCTTCTGAACCCTCCATGTATACTTCCAATTCAACCTTTGCATAGACAACCAGATACCCTTTCTATATTTCCTTTAACTTTCCTTAATAATTATTTCATACTTTAGAGTCTAGAGTCTAGACTCTAGACCTAGACCAAATATCGCAAATGTTGCAAATTCTATAGACACACCTACGTCGACTCGCGTTTTGTGAACAAAATAATATGCACGAAACATTTCATATAACAAACCTTTAAACTTATTGAACATTTTGCTTGCCACCGCAAGCGTTAACACAGAGTCAATCATTCTCTACCCATCGAGCAAGAAAGCCCTTCGTGATCGCGCATCCAGCAACGACCAGCGAACCCATTCATCACCAACCCCATCCAAATATATATACAAACGTTATACAAATTTTCCTCTTCATGGAACTTATCTGGTTCCCGGGACAACCGCATTGAAAGTTCAAGCGATAGATACAATCACGGCACGAATCGCACGTGCCCCACCGCTCCGTACCAGATAGAAACCACTGCTCTCTCGCCAACCAGAATATCCCATGGTGGAAATTCGAGGACCACGGTAATTCCGCGATACGAGGGTAACGAGCTTCCTGGCAGATTATCTGCCAACCGGTGCACGCGGCGCGCAAGGGTTGCCGGCAGTCCTAGTGTACCCTGGACGTCGCGGAAAATATCGATTTCGGGCGCCCGTGAACGTTTAACAAGCGCGTCGCGCTTTGCCCCTTTCGAAAGATCGCACTTCTGACTTCAATGAGCCGTGTAATCGGGTTAGGATCTGCACACCGCTCCCGTGTACACGCGACTCTCCTCGACGATTCCATCTGGCCGGATCTAGGGATGGAGGACAACAACCCGTGCATATGTTCCGCCTGCTTATCGGCCTTTCCGCCGCGCGATCTTCCCGCGTTTCGGCCCTTTAAAGTTGAGTCGTCAAGTTGAAAGGCAGCTGGCTCGGAAGCTTTCGTCGCTGGTTCGACTTGGCCAGGCGTTTGCGCTCGTCGCCTTCGTTTTCTCGTGAAATGTGCTCATGTGTGTGCGAATGTATGTATACGTGGCGCATGCTGCGTAGTTGTGGATGGTTTAAATTTTGTTGAGATACAGCTTCGCGATGTAAGTCGGGTTTAATTGGCGCTTTGCGAACGCATATTGTTTGGTGAAATAGTATTTATTCTATCTCAGAGTTTGGTATTAATACTTGGCACGGCACGAACGTTAAGGTTCAAAACATTTTATAACGTGAAATATTCTGGTACGTATAAAAAGGTTTGGGAAATACTCGAGATTAATGGATAGATAAAATGTTAGAATCACCACAGCGATATAAATGACAGAACTAAATTTCAATTCCGGTCTTTAAACCATCATTATTTAACGATTTATTAAAAACTATCCCCCTCTTTCAAGTACATAATATATATTATATTTGAAATTAGAAACGAATTCTATAAGCAGCTTGTCTCATAAATTATTTTCCGCGTCGTTTTTTTTTTTCAAGGTGACTACATTGAATATGCTGCATTCACCCAATTCGTTGCACAATATCTGTAGAAAAATTGCTCACGTATTTGCAAACTGATTCGACGCATGAGTGAACAGGGGTTGGCTTTTATAACACGCCTAGCTGCAAAAGGACTCGGGCTCCGTGGAGCGAAGGTTAACCCGGGTACACAATCGATCGGCCGCGGAGCAATGTGTTCACACCGGTGGCCTTCTCTCGCAACTCGCGCACTTTCCATTTCTGCGAGCCTGATGCGACAGGTGTTACCCCGATTCCACCCCAAAGGAAATGTGTGCATTCAACACAAAATCCTCTTTCTATTCTTTCAATCGTTCACCCCCATTTCCAAACGCGGCCTTATTACAGAGCATTCTCTGACAGGTTAACAAAAATTGAACACCAGTCTCTATCAATTATCCTGAACAGAAATATCCTGGCAAATTTGATTATTAATTCAATGATTAAGAATTTATTATGCATTTCTTAAAACAAGCAGGTGAATTTTTTTTTATCTTGAAAATTATTAATAAGAGCTCCAGATTTTACCTGTATTTATACAGGGTGAGTCTCCTAACATGACGACCACAAATAACTCGTAAGGTATTCGTTGTACGAAAAAATGTTTCAAACAAAAGTTGCATGGTATCTAGGGGGACATACAGTGCTCTAATCTGTGTTTTATTACCTTACTTTTTTATTGAGATATTAGGGTCACCTTCAGTTTTTTAAATGGAATGTCTAATATTTTGTTTCGAATTTGGATAAATCATCAAATTTTGCGTAAAAAAGTATTACACAAAGTGGGACTTCAAATGAATAATTACTGAGATATTTTTGAAACAAATTTTATTTCAAGCGGTGTTCGAAGTGCTGTCCATTACAGTCAATGCACTTATGGGCAATAGCTGCTAAGGTTGAAGTACGACATACTTCGTTATTTACAATTTTGTGATACCTTTTACGTTTCTGTACATTAAAATTGCCATGTTCTATGAGTCTTCGACGAAGCCTTAAGAAGGTAGAATGCGATGGCTGATTTCGATCAGGATACTTAGCTTGGTACAAGATCTTAGCTCCTATAGCATTTTCTTCACACGCACCATAAACAATTATCATATCGTATTTTTCACTGTTACTGAACATCGTGATTTCTAACATCAAACAGGGAACTTGTTTACAGACATGACCTGCCGTCGTAAACAAAGTCGTGTTAAGAATCGCGTTGACTACGCGTATTTCCTAATAGAAGATTATTAATTTGAAGATATCTCAGTAATTATTCATTTGAAGTCCCACTTTGTGTAATACTTTTTTACGCAAAATTTGATGATTTATCCAAATTCGAAAAAAATATTAGACATTCCATTTAAAAAACTGAAGGTGACCCTAATATCTCAATAAAAAAGTAAGGTAATAAAACACAGATTAGAGCACTGTATGTCCCCCTAGATACCATGCAACTTTTGTTTGAAACATTTTGTCGTGCAACGAATATCTTACGAGTTATTTGAGGTCGTCATGTTAGGAGACTCACCCTGTATACACGCAGCTATAAACGTGTATTAAACGTATTCTTATTACAGTCTGCATCCGTATTTTAATTTCTGTAATTTTTAAAACATCGTCAATCTAGTATTTATGTATACATAGATATTTATTTAATGGAATAATATTCGAAATGAAAATATGGTTTCACATATTTTGCAGCTTGTAGATAAAAAAATAAATGTCCCGTGTGCAAATGATTGGACAGACCACACGTGTAAAAATTATACACACATTCTAGAGTATAGATAACTTTAATAGCCTACACGTTAACCCTTTACTGCTGTAGACGTTGAAACTTACGCAACTACTATAGGAGTTCTCATACATCCTTAATGTTTATTGCATTATTACGCACACACTAACAAGGAGATCTAGGCCTGATTGACCAAGACTCTAATTGAAAGGTACATGGTGTAAGATGATCGTAAAGTCATACAGGAAGGGAAATATGTAGGTACGAACGAAACTTTGAAGCGGTCTTATACAGTCGTTCTATAGTAGTTAACGGTTAAAAGCCACGACGTTCACTATTTACTAATCGCGCCGCTTAAAAGTATACAGGGTGTCATGTAACTGGTGGTACAACCACTTATTTCTATATACAATAAAATTGTTTCATTTTACTTTAGAAATCTACTCGGTAGACGTACACTCGACCAAATCTCAACTCAACGGATCTTATTGCCTAATAAATAGTAATGCCTTGATCTTATGCTCTAATCACTCGATTTATCTAAAATGGTATAAGAATATTAAGAACGTTAATTAAAGATGAACAGGTCTACAGTGATATCCGTTGAGTTGAGACTGTGTACCGAGTACATTTTTAAAGTCGATTTTTCGATTCAAAGTAGAATCAGCCCTTATCTGATTGTACCTCCAGTTACATGACACCCTGTATATGTATACACAGCCTGAACACGCTGTTCCACCCTGATGCACAGTATTCTAGCCTCAGAAATTCTTCAAATCAGTAAATTCCACTCGGCATTCTTAGTTTACGAGGTCCCTCGGTGTTGTTCGAGCTTATCGGCGCACGAAACGGACGAGAAATAAATCTCCTCTACCCCTTTCGATCCCTCCCGCCGGTGGTTCAAGCCAAACTTCTGACTTCCTGCCTCCGCGAAGTGTTTATGCTGTCGGGGAGTAACAGGAGGGGACATCGCGAAGGAGAGAAACGCGACACAGACAATGGAGCCCTTTTACGGTAAAAAGCAGTTACAGTCTGCGTTTGAAAGTTTTCCCCTTAGAAAAATATCACCTTCCTTCCCGCGTCGCTACGCTGCGGAGGGGCAAAATAAATGTAGCCCGGCCGTTCTCCTCTGCGTCCCGCGTCTACGCCTCCAACGGGTTCCTCTGCAGAGTTTTCCCTCTCCTTCGAGGCCGAGAACTCCGACCCTGGAGCAATATTTCGCGACCCGTGCCGCCCCTCTGGACGATCCCGCAACCACCGGTATCGATTTGTACCGCGTATTATTTCTGTATGCCCGGTGAGCGTTCTCGATGAAGGAGCTTCGCTTATTCGAGGATCCGTCGTATTCCACGCACGTTTGCCAATCGATCAGAACAGCGTATAAAGTCGCGCCCGTTCATCGCGATGTTTCGATGAAATTGTCGAAACGCTGCAGGGTGGCGGCGATCGCCGGTTAAAAACAGCCCCAGCGTCGGGCGGAATGTCGCTGGAAGAGCGAGGTGGATATTACTCTCCGAATGGGACGGAGAATGTGGGGAAGAAGGATACGAGGGTGTTGAAAGGGCGAGTAATTTAGAGGAGTTCATGCGAAGGATGTATGTGTACAAATGGTTGGGAAATGTCGATAAAGTTGCGTTGTTTATGCGGAAGAAATTTTTAATTTTATGGAGGGTATAGAACTTGTACTATATTTTAGAGAGATCACTTTTGGTCGAATATGCGATAAATGTTTATTTTGTTCGAACTTTTTTTATACTAATGTGTATCGATTATTATTTTAGACATATTCAGATGTTTTTCATTTATATAAAAGTTTGAGTTTTATTTAAGTGGTTTATTTGGTCCACTTTCATTTTGGAGAATTATCATTTTATCGCGATTACGTGAATTGTATTATCCAGGCACCGGGTATAAACAAGAAGCACTTTGGCAAATTGTCGCATGCAATTGTCGAGTAATCACGAATCCGTGTTTCATTCTTTTCAGTCGCTCACTTGTTCACAATCGCACTTCCTCATAATTACTCTCTTAACTCTATTCCGCCCCTTGTACCTTTCTTGTCTCCTTTCTTCGTTCTCTTTCTTCTTCTTTTTTTTTGCCACTCAAGCACCACTTCTGTTCTGTTTTCTCCACTGTCGTTTACCTTTATAGCGTAAACAATCAGTATTTCACGCAACGTTACTCCATTCACGCAACAGACTATTCAGAATAACCCATTTTCTTACTGGGGCTGCCTCGTTTATTGGAGCAAGCGAATGCGGCAAAGTACACCAAATAATAATTCAATTTGATCGCTTAAATATCTCTTATTATCATAATTACGTTTCCCGCGAAATATGTAGTTATAAATTAAAAAAGAAATACATCGGTCTCGAACGCGTGCTACATTTTTTTGGAATCGAGCAACTTGAAAATACTTCAAAGAGCCGACACTCAAGTCTCTCCACTTGGTAACGCCTAGTAATTTAATGCTCCATTTCATGTCGCTCTATCATCGAAACGTAATCTTTTTTTGCTGCAGTACAAGCAACTAGTAGGGTAGCTTTCACCCCTCGCGACCCTGTGCTCTCAACACGTCGCACATGATTGATCGTTGCGACAAAATTGATAGTTCATTCGAAATAAATTGCATTGCTTTCTGTAATTTCTTTAATACAAGTTCGTTCGGCATTCGCGTAAGTAAATGAAAATTTAATTTGATAACGCGACGCTGACCCCACCCTATTTATTATGAAATGAACACTGCACCCTCATATCGGTTATTTAAATCCAATTACACAGGTACGTAGGTAGCAGGGTATAAAATTCGATGTTGCAATAACAATTTCTATGTAGTATAATTTTTCTATTAGTCTTCCAATCACAGTGCAGCTGCCTCAACATAAGTTGTAAAATAATAGGAGTATAATAGTACTTTGCAAAATATATAATTAATTAGTAACCCAAATAAATTTCCTTTTTAATGCCGACAAGTGCATCGAAGCACCATCGTACATAATACAAAACCAGATATTAAACGACAAGCTACTTTAACCCATAGAATCCATTAACGACTAGAAGGCTCCCCCAATTAGCACTCTCTAAACCACCTATCCCTACGTTCCACAACAACTTTACAACTTCTACACGTCACAGCACCACTCGCGCCTCATAAATCAATCACCATACAACACGAAACCAAGAGATCCTGGAACAAATCGGTCTATCCCCGGCAAACTAAAACTTTGCCAGCCCCGCCTCGTTTATCTCATAAGTTAACAACTTTTCATGCATTTTCGCCGCGACTAGTCCCACGGGGACTAAGTCCGCGTTCCAACATGGTCCCATCCGTTGAAATTGAAACGGATTCTCGCTTAGCATTTCGCAATAAGTAACTTTCGATCCAGCACAGCCAGGAGGATCTTTCGACGTGTTCCAGACTGTTTGTCGGATCAATTGCGCCGAAACTTTGTCCTGCAACGCGATTTTCGAGGCACCCATAGAGCCAGATAGTAAGCAACAGAAAGATGGAGGGAGAGAAAACGATTTTTTTTCTCACCCTCTCGCGCCTGCGTCTCGATTCAACTGTGCCCGCTGTCTCCGTTCCCAGCGTCCGTTCCAGCGTCTCTTTTTCTTGCTTTCCCGTCGGTTCGATCGTCCCCTTTCTCTCGTATCACCCACGACACGACCGTCGCCGTCCTTGTTCCAGCAATGCGAAACCCTTTTGAACGGTGGCGCCCGCCTGGCTGCCTGCCTTCCAGGCGCCAGCAAACCTGGTCCAATACTCGCGCACAGAGACGGAGAACCAGAGGACACGGAATGCACGGGATCATCATTCATTTTCTAACTCGCTGTGATCTCTCCTTTTCTCGTTCTACGCGTTTTCTTTTTCTGGCCGACCCTTCTTTTTATTCCGCCACGACGGATGAAAATGACCATTCTCTTTCAGGTGATCGTCCACAAGAGTCTATTTGGGTTTCGTCTGACGAGAATGATCTAGCGAGGCGTTGGGAGAACATTTTCGAGACTCAGGGAGGAAATGATGATTTACTCTCACGGAGTAATGGAGCGACGAGAGGTTTGCATGATGCTTTAATTGAATTTCTACAACGGTTCTCGTTGAGACAGGTTGCTTTTCTTCTCTCGCGTTCGCTAGCCAGCGTCTTGTCTGTCCTTGCATCTGTATTCGGTAAGAGATAATACAGCGCCGCGGTAACGGAGGAATTTTTTAATTTCCTCGATTATATCTTCCGTAGTGCAGAAATTGTCTATCGCGTCTTAATTAAATCGTCCGTGTCCGGACCTTCTTATTAACCTTCTTATTAACCCATTCCTGTAACGTTTTCCACTTCTTCGTTCGTTCCTTAATCCGTCGAGGAGGGAACCGTCCGTTTTGCTCTTCACGGTATTGCTTCGTGGATCCGGAACGGATCAAAAGGGATACAACAGAATACACGACGGAAATGCTGTTAATTTTTGTTCTTTCCGTTCTAACTTTACGAATTGACTCGTATCGCAGGCGCAGCAGCGCAGGCCGACTTCGATGGGTCGGTCGAGTTTTCTATCGAGCTTTAATTAAATCTCTCCACCGAGCCGAACGGCTCACTCGACTCAAGAACGAAACGTTCCACGAACGCTTCGTGGAATTCCGGTGAAGAGTTTCGCGGTAGTCTCGAAAATCTTCCGGCAAACCTATAATACGAGAACGTCTTATCCGATTTCTCAGCAGTCACCGCTTTTAAGATCGATCCGGAAATCGAATTTTCCGGCGCTAACGGCCATCTGTTTATTCTTGTCGATTCTTTTTATAGCCGCCTCAGCTTCCATTCATTCCCTTGCTAATATTATGGAAACTCTAGCTGACGTTTCGTTTTCGTACAGAAATAGGATTTTTATATCGCTCGTTTTACAAACGACGTGGATCCTAGCACGTTTCTAACCCGTTAACCGGGTTTCTATTTCCAATGAGGTATTTCTACAAGGTGGACGTCGAAGACTAGTCAAGCTGAATGTATTATGCATCGACATTTGCGAATTGAAATATCGATAATGCATTGGTATAAGAAGTGGCGAAGGCGCGTTAGATATACGATGAATTCGTCAATAAATTATTGCGTGAAAAATACGTAGACTCGTCTTCCCCGGTTAACAGGTTAATGATGAGTTCTCATCCGTGAGAAACGGGGCCAGATTTAAACGTCGAATTCGGTAGCCCTCCTCGAGTGGCAAGAACAGCGCATCAGTTGTCTCACATAAATTTACTTATCCCTACGCAACCCTCCGTCCCTCTTCCTTTCATTTTTGTTTATTCCTCTTGCCAACTGTCCCTGCCTTCTTTTTCCTCTCGTCCATCGAGGAAGATTTAAGTGTTTAATAACGGCCGCCCTCGCGGAGAGAAGATACAAGCGTCTCGAGCATCGTTCAGCTCAGTGCCTTGGAGGTATTTTTTTTCCTTTTTTTTTAGTTTCCATCTCGTTTTTCCCTTTGCTGTCCCTCTGTCGGCTCAGCATCTTCGTGAATCGACGAACTTCTAGAGAGAACGTTTATTAATCGAGGATGCCGGTGCACAGTGCGACGATGGGGAATCAAATGGAATAAAACGAACAGGAACGAGACTGTATCCAATAGGAGAACGGAAGAGGCGAGGAGGAAAGAAGAAGAAATAAAAATATATAATGATCGGAGAGAAAAAAAACGTCTTTCTTATTATCCGGGCGCTTCTATTAGGAAATTGTCGAGGCGGAAGCAACATTCTCCCAGCGCACAGTGGTCCCAAAGCCCGAAAACGTGGTGCATATTTGCAGATGCACTTATGGCGCCATTTTCCGTGTTCATTTAATTCGTATTCCGTATTCCGTTTTTTAAGAAAATTAAAATGAAGCATTTTGTTTTTCAATTATAGTGTAATAAAAATGATTTGACAAAAAAATGTTGCAGACAAAACTTAATCAGTATTCAGCCTTCTACAAATATCAATATAAAAAATTGTACAGAATCTTTTTTTTAATAAGAAATTAAAGGTCACCTTCAATTTATAAATGTTATTATATATTTTTGACAATAGAATGTGATACCTGACATCAATACGAATTCAACGACCTACCACACTATTACCTTAAGTGTTCAAATCACGCTACAATAATTTTGTCCACGTTTTCGGGATTTGGGACCACTGTGCAGCGCCATAAAGCCAGATATCACGGCGAGGAGCGTTGGATATCGCTCTCTGACAAATCGAGCTCCACTTTTCGGTGTTTGCTCGGTCGCGGCGCTAGAAAACGCTCAATCGGGTGACGCACGGTCTTTTGAGTCGTTCCAGACCACGATGTCGAGAAGGAACTCGTGTTCTGCATCAAGCCAGCCGTTCGATGAATACGTACATAAGATGTCCGGAGTTAACGTCTAAAACGAAGTGTTTCGCGAGATCCTTTCGATCGCCCGAATGAAGGGAACCCACCACTCGAGCGAGGCCTTTTAATTAAGAGAACGTACGCTTGTTTGCCGGGCGGAATCTGTTTGGCAGCCGTGACAGACGGTCCCGTTCGTTCGATGCAACGAAAACAAATAGCGCTCGGTTGTATCTTTCCAAGCGGGGCGGCGCTCCTCGAGAGAAAAGCGTGCAAGAAAATTCTTGTTTGGAGTGTAATTCATTTAGCCCTGGTAAACAGGGCCAATGACAAACGAGAAACACGTTATATGTATATATATACGTGCACGTTTGTCCCCTTTTTCTCTTCATCCTCGCGGGCCACGTTTTCCAGCCTCACGAAAGACGCGAGGGCGAGGACGTAAACCGCCAAGGGGTTGCTGAGTTTATTTGAACAACGATCCGCCCGTGGAAAGGGGGGGTTAAGTGTGTTTTTCTAAATAAAAGAGAAAGCCACTACACGAAACCACTGTCGTTCTCGACGACCGCGAGCATTTTACACTTTCCTAGAACTTTTCATTCTGTTCTTTCTCTTTTCCTCGCTACGATTTCGCTCGTTGGACCAACACTTTTCAGCCGGTGTCAAGGATATTTTTTAAATACTAATCGATGTTAGCTCTGTTCGGTGCTAAATAATTGAGTATTATTTCTTTTACTGCTATCATTAATTATCTTTTAACGCATAGTGGAAGGAATAAGTACCCAGTCTTTCACCAAGTCAGTGAAAGATGTGTAAGGTACTTATTTTTATGCTGGATCGGCGAAAAAATATAATCGCCGTGCTAGACAATCGTCTACTAATTCTGTTTTTCGCGCATTTCTGGAAAATCTCGGTGCACGACCGCATACCTGGCGTCTGCACGAATAAGATTCAGCGGATGGCGTTGCCTCGTCATGCGAACGATTCTATGTACACACGGCATTATCGCGCGTTTCATTACCGCGGAACCAGCGGTGACAGCGATATTTGCACGGCTTTGAAACGTACACCTGTACCATTAATCTTGCCGGGATGCCTCGAGAATCGTCGTCGACTGCTGAAAGTGAAGCGAAAGCTCCGATGTCGAGTGCCATAAAACGCGGCTAGGCATCTAAAGAGGGAAACCGACGATGGCTACGTTGACGGCGGTGTACGTACTCGTATATACGTGATAAAGTGCTGAAAACTGACACGAATCCTCCCGTTTATAACGGGCGGTCGTTTAAATGATTAATTCTTTGATTTCTGCGCGACGGATGCGTTAATTGCCATCGAAGAACCGCGAATAGATACAGCCGTTGCCACCCGTTCCTCTCGCGTTTTTCTTGGGCGGATTCCACGATGCAAATTTCTTATCACAAACTCTGCCCTATCTCCTTGATAATACGTGACGCGAATTCTATTAAACGTGCAACGCGGTTTTCGCGTCTCGCCATCAGAGGTTTCTCGGCTCCGTTCGAAAAGTGTCGTTCAACTGCAAAATGAACGATGCTTCCCTTGGAGCATTCTTTTTTGTGCCACACTCGAACGCGTGAATTATCGGCCACGTGGATTCCAGTACCTTCCTAAAAATAGGAAAAGTTGATATGCATCTTATAATTGACGGCGTTTGCGTAGAAGTTACGGTTTAACAGATTCTGTATATGGCCGTTGTTTTAATTTTCGAAAAACTTCGTCGAATTTTATTTTATACGGCGCCTGTATTGGATAATACAACGAAAACCCTTCTGAAATCAGATACATATTGTTCCATGGTATATTATACATCTATAACACATCATCAGAGATTACAATAACCAATTACCCGATAATTATTCCAGTGTTCTGCCAATTCATCGATACGACAAGGTGTAGCAAACGCGGACGGAAAAAGGAGACTAACAATACCGCCATTAGCGAGATAGCGAACGCAAAACTCGTACGTATCTATGCACGGATATTCCTGAATGCAAGAAACATCCGATGTCCCGAAAAAAAAAGGAAAGCTCGGAAACATTCTCCGTTGAATATTCACCGGCAAAAGGAAGAAAGCTATACGGGCAAGGACGTCGCATTCTCGTGGTGGCGCATAAAAATGCAAGGATGCGCGTAAAAGAGACGAAAAGGAACGACTGAGGGAAAAAAAGAAAGAATAAGAAGAAAAAAGGGAAACATCCGAAAGGAAGAATCGGTTGATCTCGCGGTTCTCCGCGAGATCGTGGCTTTCCCACTCGCGTTCGTGTGCACACTCGTATTCGTACCTGCGTGCCGAGTAGCCCACCGGTGGCGCTCGAAGACGGCCGAGCGTAACCGAAGGCCGAGCCGAGCGCGTACGAGCTGCTCCCCGCCACAGTCTGAAATCGGCTATCGTGACGATACGACGTGCGGCGAGAGTTGTTTTAATACTTGAAACAGAGCTCCGACGCTTTTGTATGGTTTAATTCACGATATCGACACGCTGTTATAAATCGAACGGACCGGTGCCCTAACCGTGTGTCAAGTGTCAGTGACGGCCAGAGATTTTGTGGAAAGAGAAAACAGTTTCAGAGGCAGAAGAGACTTACATTCGTCGACCAGTGCAAAGAAGAGGAATCTCTGTGTCACGATGGCAGCCCACGATCATCATCGGGCTGCTACCTTTGCCGCTGTCGCAGCTATCACCATAGCGTTGTTCCCGTTTATAGGTGAGTGTTTCAGAGAATAATAGTAAACGCGTGTTCGCCAAAAAAGGACCACGTGCACGTTCCCACGGGGTTTTAGCGCTTTCGCTGGTCCGAGGGACCAGAGTCGCCGCGGTATTCCGGGCTGGCACGCGATCGCTCAGCAGGTGGTTAACCGACGCGCACCGCCGTGGAATTCGAGCGAAATGTCTGACGCGATACCGGACGTTGGAATTCGATGCAATCGAATGCGCTATAAATCGTCGGGGGGGTCCTTGACTTCTCTGGGTCCTCGGGCATTTCTTCGGCGGTGGCAGCCGAGCGCGGCAACTTCGTGCGAATTCAAACAGCTACATTACACGGTTTTCCGTGCGGACGCGTGGAGAACCGTCCTTGGCGCTACACGGCGTTGTCCGTGGGCGCGTTCCTCCTTTTTTATTTTCTTTTTAATCGTTCGTTGGTTGCGTGACCAGCGTGGTTTCACTGCAGAGGAGAGCGTTTCGGTTACACCTGTGACGCTCACGTTAGTGGTCACAGATGTGCTCGTGTTATAGAGTATACTCAGAGAGTGAGAGAGAGAGAGAGGAAGTTCATCAACTTGGCGTCAGCAGCGATGTCAAAATGCGAGGCGCGATAGCGTGTGTGAAAGATAATCATCGACGCGTAATCTATCGACCGATGAGTCAGTGTTCGATGTCGTGCCATCGTGTGCGGTTAGCGTGATAGAAAAATTTAATTGTCTCTCACACCTATGATGCACTCTTTACAGTGTCCGAGGTTTTCCTCCAATTACTTCCCCATGCATCTCTGAATCAGCAGTAAGATAAGCTCGCACACTAGTACTGCTTTCCGTGTCCTGGCGAATATGAGATAGCGCATGGGACGCAAATGACCAATTAGCGTGGTTCTCCGTCGTAGGCCAGGTTAAATCATCCAGGTATAATCACGATAGCTTCGGTGCGTAGAGGTAATAAGAACGAAAGGGGGCGGCTTGTGAACGTAGGCCCAAAGTAAAGAGGCCGACACCTGAGCAAACGATCGTCTTGCACCTGTACAGGGCGCTTAAGAGTTACAAGCAGAGGAGCTGCACCTTGCGCGTAGTCGGTGTTCCCCTAACAATAACCTGACCTCCGAGGGACCCGTCGGCGACCCTCTGGTCCTCGCCCAAGGGAACCAGGGAAACGTTACCTGTGAAAGAGTCAGGCTCGGTTGCGTCGCTTTTTGTATTGTTCGTGGGCTTTCCGTGAAATTGCAGCGACGACCTCGACGTTGCTGTAGCTCTTAAATGCCATACCTGTACGGACGGTTGGGTTGTATAGAAATTCGTGACGAGAAGGAAGGTCGTGTCCGGGGTGGTTCGTTCGATTCGTTCTTCCTTTCGTTTCGTTTCGTTCGTTCAGAATACGAGCGAAATGGAGCTGGTGTGCGCGAGTTTTGGAGTAGCATACATATGTATTCTTCTCTAGAGTTCCCTGCAGAGTTCGTCTTGGTCCCGTCGCTTCCACTCTTGCGCCACTCGCAGTCCGGTTTCGTCGAGTCGTCTTGGAATCACGTTTTTTTTCTTCCTCTTCTCATCTTCTTTTTGTCCCGTTGTCCCCTGCGCTTCTACAAGACATGCCTCCGCTCGCTCACCGGTTGTAATTTATAAATGGCCATCGCGACAGAGACGGAGGTAGGAGCAACGGTACCGTCGTTTCAGTTAGACCGTTTCACTTTCGAAGCGGCGTTTCATATGGTACGTCTTTTGGTGACTTGTCTCGCAGGTTCCGAGAAAGGCGTTAGCCCGCGAGTTTGTTCCCCTTGAAATTTATTTGTCATTGTTCGAGCCTGGCTATGACTTACGCCCTGGCTTGTACATAAGTACACGCATCTGTATTCCTTTCCAAGACCCTCCGGTCTGTGGTAGACACAAAGCGGATCGGTTCCAGGGAGAAAGTGTCGCAATGACAATGCTACGTGTCCGGGCGTGAATAGAGGGCGAAAGAGAGAGGGGAACAGCGGTGTATAGGGCGTTCCAGGCAGAGCGTAGGAGCAAATGTGACGAATTTCATCGGAAGAATTCGATGGTATTAAAAAAAAATTATATGTCGCATGGTGTTCGTGGAGTTAAGGTCGTTGGAAATTTTACGACAGGAGTCATAAAGTTCTGCAGTCTTTTTTCCGTAGCTTTATTGTAGTATTCGCGTGCTCCTTAAACTTTTCAAACGACTACGGGATCATAAACACGAAACATGACGTCGCCGATATGAATGCGGCTTGTACATGTCAGAATTTCGTTAGAAAGCTGAACCGCAAGGGAATGCAGTTCAATTGTATCGTGGCTGGGGAAATTCCAAATTTTCTGAAACTGTTTTTCAAGTGCCTCGTCGATATTTCATATCGTAATGCATACACAGTTTTCTACGGGCACGCGGTATGTACGTACATGCGCCGTGCGTAATTTCGGGAAGAATCGGTCGGGAAATGAAAACGAAGGATCGCGCGGAGAAAAACGTTAGATGGTTGGCAGATAAACGAGGCCCCCGGTTGACCTTTTCTCGTTTCAGCATTGCAAACGCGCGATATATACGTCGGCCCCTCGCGTACACACTGCTAGCCACCTACTATTCCTTTTTTCTTCTCTTTTTTCAATGTTCGTCACACGCTGCACGAGAACAACCGGGCTCGGGAGGTCATCGATCCTTTTTTTCTCTTCTTTTTCATTCATTTTTCTTTTTTTTCGTCGCATTGTTACGCGGTGACCCATTGCCGTGGACCGTAGATTCCGGAGCCATTAAAGTTCCTTTCTCCCGCCGGCTCGCCATTATCGAGTCGCATAAATATAACGAAGCAACGGTTTAACCTTTCAGAAGGCATGTGCTCTCTCGATACGTTGTAAACTCGTCTTGTGTATAGTCGGTTCGCCAGCACGGAGCGTCGAGGAGCGTAGGATTAACGAACGGAACGGAAATACCGGAAACCGGCGCGGCTTTGAAATATTTCTTCGACTTTATGGTATCACCGGGAAGCTCGAGGGACGGGCACCTTAACTGCTCAAATGCAATAACGTAAGAACAGCGAGACAACGCTTTCGAGGGGGTTGATGGGGTGGAATTGAACGTCGCGGCCACTCGAGGCAGAGAAAAACCCCTTGATTATGGTTATTACGCGGTCCGCGCGGGGAAATGTTCCGGGAAAACCGTGGAACTGTAACCCGGGCGCCGGGCTTAATGAGTCGCGGCGGTCTTTTTAAGTAATATGCTGGACGCCGTTGTAAAAAGCGCCATTTTTCCGGCCGGAAGACGAAAGGGAAGAAGGATAGCAGTTGAGGAAATGAACGGGGAGAAAAATGCTGCTCTCGTGCATGCTCGCTTTGTGTTTCCACGGTCGATAATTAGCGATTTCTTTTCGCACGAAATGAAAAACAAGCACGGACCACTTGCCCGGCTCGTTTCAGCGACGCTCTCTGGCGAAATGCAGCCGGGAAATTGAGAGAAAAGGTAGCACAGGTGGAATAAAAACGATCGTTTGCCTCTCGTACCCATCGCCTCAAACACCGTTGGAATTTCGCTGGAATTTAGAAACTAATGGCACACGTTACGTGTATTTCTGACGTCGACTCTCGATTTCTAGTTATATCAGTCGCTGAAAAAGTTCTATGCATACGCTTTACGACCATTTTTCTTTGAATATTGAATATTTTTTAGTATAGTACATATGTAAATAATCGATGGCGTACGGCTATCGAAAGGCCGATGTAGAATCTAAGATCACAAGTCACTTTTGTGAATTTGTATGTCAATAGTAAAGACACTTAGAAGGTGTGATGTTTTTTTTTCTTCTTCTTTTGAGTGGTCTAGCTGGGACAGATACTCCAAAAGGGGGTAGGCTCTTGCGAGGTCTTCGTATTGAGTGACTCTTAATGAGATAACAAGCTCAGGGTCGAATACTTGCCGAGATCATAAAGGTGTGCACCGAGAATGTATTGATTTGCTGACATTATTATATGTTGTTCTATAGTTGAAGATTACGTAGGCTGGTATTAAAAATAAGACCTCGGAATTGCGGAAGTCTCTTTATCATTTTCCGTTTAAATATCCTGATGTTGTATACATAATACAGTGTCACACAAACATCTGCTCCGACTTTTCTAATGCTTTATCAAGTTTCTCTTAATCGCGCTCTAGAACAATAATCAAATTATCGCAACGTCATTCGGTTGCCACAGAAGAAAAGGGCCAAAAAGAAGAAGAAAACGGCTGCAGTAAGAAAGTTCCTCGTCAATTTCCCCGGAGTAGAAACGCGAACGATAATTTCTCCTTGATCAAGCATGGACCACTTAACGAGACGGTCGATTGACGGGGGCGCGCGTTTTTAATTACGATATTCTGATATCTACAATCGATATTTCGCCCGAGTAGAGCTCGGTTCAGCGGAATGTTCAATTCGCGCGTCCCGAACATTAATCAAGCGGCCAGAACGCGGAACAAACAAGAGGAGGAGGTGCGATAGCAGGGCGGATAGAAACAGAATTCTACATTCGTTCGAAATTGTCGCATAGAAATTATTTTCACCTGCCGTTGTCCTCGCGGACACCGTATGATCGATCTGCTGCTGCTGAAAAAAATACATACGCGTATGCACGGCGCCTATCTTATCGTTGGGAAGGGAGAGAAAATGGTTGTGCATCGCGACGAGATACTTCTTAATCAACGATCGAGGCACGAGGTAGAATTACGAGCCGTGTTCCCGTGGACCAATAGACTTCTATTAGTCCCACGTTCGTAGGAGTTTATCTCGTGGCGCGTTCTCTTTCCTCCATACGTGCATACATATTTCTAACGCGAACGGAGACTGCTCCGGGATCAGGTTCTGCCCTGTAATCTTTCTCGAGGAATTTTTCCCAACGACGAAAGCGCGACGCTGCGCTGGAATAATGCGCGAGAGTGCATCGTTGACCCCCGGAGAAACAGAATAGCGAAGGTGGAGAGAAATGTTGGGTGCGCGTTAACGCGTACCTGCCGCCGTGAATATTGTTCCCGTTGCGTATTGTTGTTAAGCGACACACATGGCCTCGGTATTTTAGAATTTGGTGTTTTTCCCGATAGCGTCGATGGATTCCAATGGATTATAGAGGAGTTGCCATTTGTCGAGTAACTGGCATTGCATTAGCGATTATTTCTGACGGATGTGAACCTGCAGAGTGTGTACCAGATGTCTTTGTGTCTTGATGTTCTATTTCACTTGTTTGTTGAACGATAGATATCTATTTTCATTCACGCTGAAATTAAGGATCTTTCTTAATTTTATTTTAATCACCAGTCTACGCGATATATATTATGATGCCTCAAATAATTTAGTAATTTTCGTCCACATTTCACATACAATTGCGATATGTCCGAGGTAATGAATACGGTGATCTTCCAACGCGCGATAAGGATATATTAAAATTGCCAAACGTTTGCATTATCAGATCGAAACTAATTTCACAAATTTTTCTCCAATACCGAACACCAAGTGTCACCTATATCGCAATTTAAAATTCCATCAAATATAGATCACCGACTTCCCCAACATACCGATTACTTTATCCTGCCGCTGTATCAGTTTCAGCAAAGACTTTTTCTCCCTAACACTCTCGTATTCGAATATCATATCATTGTTAGCGCATAACGGAGCTCGACTTCGCTTTTGTGCGTCCGCACGCGCCTCCATTCGACTACCTATGCACTGTATCTCGTTACGAGCTATTAAAGTTTCTAAACGAAAGTGAATGCGTCCGTCGTCGGACCTGCTCAACGAATCAGCGTACGAGAAAGTGTATCACGGCGGTGCATCCTCTTTACGTGTCCGGTAAGAATAAATGGAAAGCCGGGCCCGGATAACGTTGCATCTGCACGGAATCGTTTGCACGCGTTTTGTCCACGCCGTACAATCCGGTCGTCGCTGGGGCTTCTTCTACGGGTCTCAGGATTCGATGACGTCACTAGACCGCCCGTAGGGCTAACTAGCTAAATACTTCACGTGAATTAAGCCGACGCCCACCCATTGCTCGCTATGCAAGGGCCCCGGCGAGTTACTTTACTAAAATAACAGCCGGCTGTGTTATTTAATCACTCGTGTGCTGGACAATCTTAGAGAAAGAGTACTGTATCCCTTTGTCTCGCCCTTAGTTTGGACGATTCATCGACTAAAATGGCGATGAACGGAGGAGGGTTACTGTATCGATTGGTTGCTTCTGGAATTATTGCAACGGCTTCATCCGTTCCGTCTTGAGATTGCGAAAGTAATATCGCGGTTTCTGTGGAACGATTGTGAGATAAACGTGCGATGCATGGAAGCATCTTGTATTATATTTATAAAATGCATTATGCATAAAGGATTGCTTATAATAGTGCTCGGTTATGCTGTTCGTGATTCCGTTAAAATGGGAGTGCAAGCTTCCATTTCGAATAATAGTGATTCATATCACGAAATCTCCATGAACTTGTCCGATCTGTCTTTAATATCTTCGTTCGCCTATTGCCTTATGATCTTTTCATTGCGCTTCTCGAAACGTAATCATTCGTTTAAATACGAGCAATCAGAAAATCGTTCTATTGCGTAGATACAGTAGATACGTATAATTACCCGTGAGAATATCCCTCGTATTTCTTCACCGTTATTTTCGTCCACCGCTTAATATTCATCGCGTGGAGCTTCGATTCCACCCCCGTTAAGTCCCAAACGACTGCCACACACGTAACAATTAGTACATCAATATTTTATCTGCTTCCCGGAATCGATCGTAATTTTTACGATTAAGCGATTAAGGCACGACATTTCCCGTTAGTTCATTGCCGGCGTTTTAGTTCGTCATAAAGAATATGTATCGCATAAACGTCGCTTTCTGCAGAAACATTCTCAGGTCGCGAGTTACGTACGCCTGCCCTTTTTCCTTTTACGATCGTGCGTTCGCTAGGCGGACAAATTACAGTCTGTCCAACGCTTCTCAGACGTTGCTACGATTCTTTTCTTCGTTTCTTTCTTTCCGACAGAGTCACGCCGGTGTCCCGGTCGAACACGGTGGACCCACCCACTGGGAAGAATCGTTATCGTAGAAATAGGCTTTAATTAAAATATTCCGACCAGATGACGTTTCTCTGCGTCCAACCGTCTCTTCGTCGTTTCCTTCCTTTCCGCTGCGTTTGTTGGAAACGCACGCTTCCGGGGTTCGTTGAACCCCCTTTGCCGCCGGGGAGGTCGGGCAAAAACGATATTACATTTTTCTGAAGCAATTTCGATGCCGGTTGTGAATCCCTCGTTGACGTGCTTCCGTGAAGATGGGAATAGCTGCCATTAAATTTGATGAATATCGCGAACAACCAGCGCCGGAGAAATCTCTCGTGAATATTTTCTTGGAAAATTAAGTCGTCTGGGTGGGTTGATTAACTCGGATTGAGTGGACGACATTGGTCGAGAGTCTCACTTTCGAACTTGTTCCGCTGATGTTTCGCTTCCTGATCGCAAACGCTGGATATTCTCCCTTCCTGCAAACGGAGAAGTTTTTAGTTGACGTGCATTTCGCGTATTATTAAACAATACAACCGACGCGTGGTAATAGTTTCGACTTTCTCCGATTAATTCGACAATAAATCAACTTCTCTTTCAATAATTTTTCTGAAAGACTGGTGCCATGCAATTTCGTGTCCGTTGGTCGAAGTATCGAGAAATTCCGGGGCAGCTAATCGTTTCTTCAAATCAGATCTACCGCCTAGATCCCCGCCATTTAAAAGTAATATCCTCGTTGCTTTTATAATAACCATCGCGTAATTACAGTGCTGCGAATTCGTGTCGAATACAAAGTAACAAAGTGCAGGAAGTTTTCAAAAGCATACGACGTTCCAAAATATCGAACCTTCTCAGTCCCCAATCATTTCAACCCTTTCTCCAAAGATCACTTACGCACACTTTTCTCACCCTCTCGACAATTTCGCGATACTTTCTCCGTTCGGACAATCGTTGTACCACCGCAAACAATATACCTCACCTCATATCCTTATTGTAACAATAGTTCCCGTAAATCGATGACACGTCCAAAGAATTTCGAATTCACGATCCACTCCGCTGATCTTATACCCCATCGGCCAGAGCTGGCCGGGATCGGCGCAACGAATGTATAAAATTAATTATCCCCCTAATCGTGCGGGAGACCGCGTGCGTGAGATTCGTGGCCGTTTAATTTGAATGCTCGTCAAAGTGACGTGACTGGTGCGGCCCGCTGCTGGATGACGCATTGCACGCACACGCGGATGAAACGAGAAAGGGCCAGAGAGTAGAAGAGAAACGCAACACGAGACAGAGAGACAGAGAGGAAGAGAGGCAGAGAAGGAATGGAAAGGTGCGGAGAATCGAGAGTCCCTTCAACAGGGGAAAAAGGAGAGGGGAGATAGGGGATAGATAGAAAGGAAAGGAGGCTGGCCGTGAGTTTTGTGAAAACCTGTTCTGGGTTTCTGCCAGCAACCTGCCGTGTGCACCTGTACGGACAAAGAGGGTTTCGAGAGAGGGAGCCTTGTTCGGCTTTTCAACAACCACCTCAGGCCTTTTCCTTCACGATAGACGCGTCCACCCGGGCCATCCTTATACCGGGTGCCTGTTACGAACCGTCTGTTTGGAACGACTCCGCTGGACAGCCGTGGTATATGTACATGTATATGCCTTCTAACTTCCAGGTTAAGGCCCACTTAGGTCTTTTCTTCGTCGGTGGTGGAGTTACGACGTCGATAAATTATCCCCTGGACCCCGTAGAATATTTTCGGTGCGTTGGATTGCTCGTTTCCCAACACGGGTAGTCCCTGTTCTGTACAGTTATCTTTACGGAAATCGAATTTTACCGCTACACGAAACGTTTCCACGTCGACGTGCTGTTGTGTATAAACGTGGTGGTCGTCGAGGCGTTGATTTTGAAATGTGTAGCTCGTTAGTGGACGATACCAGAGGAAGAACACAATTTTTTTCAAGGGCAATTTGTTTTATTTATTTATTTACTCTTTTTTACGTATATGAACGTACAGATGCGGATGAATTTAGGGCGTCTCACTTGTCGGAGGCAAGATTTATCTAGCGAAATGGAGCAGAAAGGGGTGGCTTTTCTTCGCCTGGCTTCGAAATGTATTCAGGGTCTAGGGGATTCTATTCGCGTCACGTGCTGTTCCTCCTAATGCAGCCGAAAGTCAGAAATATAAAATCCTTTATGGTTCCTTCAGACCCCGGTGACCCCGTCTGGCTGCTCTCTTTATCGACGTCGTTCTCCTACGAATTCGGAAACGACCACCGAACGGCTTGTGTGCTCTTGGCGATTCAGATTGTCCTCGTGGATGCAACGTTGGGACCTGTTCAAATAAGAATTTATTTGTTCTGTCAACACTTGTCCATTTCGTCGGAATAATAGGGGAAAAATTCCTTTCGTACGAACGGACAAGTAGGAACGAAAAGAGAGAGATGGTGGTCGGCTAGAAAATTTAAATTTAAAACAATGAGCAGAACGGAGGCAAATGTTTGCTCGAATTCCGTGAATACTAATTTGCTTATTTCGTAACCGGTGCGATGCAATTACGCCTCCAAGCGGATAGTACAAAATTAACGTTCGTTCGGCATAGTGATTAACGTGCCCCAGCGCAATTGGAACACCGTTTGACAATAGTTTGGATAACAACGGCGTGCAATGGCAATCAACCGGTGCTCGAAGATTCTTTCGAATAAATGGAGCATGGATAAACAGAGGACCAGTGTAATCCTATTGTGACGAAGCTAAACCGCAGAGCCGTTGAAACGTGGAAATCGATTTTGAAGGTTGGAGCATTAATAGGCACGCTAATTGTACAAGTCGTTTCTAATCCTTTAAATTGCACGGTGTTCCGTGTACACGACCGTCCCGTTATTTTTCTAGAAGGAATTGAATTGGCTATGCTTTCGGTCTTGCTGGCCTTTTGTTAGCGGCCATTAAAACAATTGACCGGATGAAGTCACGTGCTCTGCATCCTTTCACAAGTGTCACAGTAGCGAGAACAGTTTCCGTTCTTCCGCATAGAAAATTCCGGCAAACGATTTTCGTTTCAGGAAATGTAGTGACACTTCCGAGTTGAATTGAAATTGTTTACAACGTTTTCGAGCGGACGAGATATTGGAGTAGGAAGAAATAACAGAGTAAATGACCAGCTTCGCGAGAGTAATAATTTCAGTATTTAGCAAAATAATTTGAAGAAAATATAATGCACGTAATTGTGCTAGAAGTCGCTCACTTGTAAAAGTAATTAACTCCGCTAAACAAAAAGTAGAAGGTACCGATAAAGTCATATGGGTATACATTCCAGTATTATTGCAGATATAACTTCTACGTTGGCTACCACCAGAAACTTTCAATTTAATTCCGGTTATTAATCGCACTAACTTTTTAAGTAAAGCAATCGACCAACTGCCGCACACAGTTTTCTCATTTAGTTGCGTCGAACGTAATTACCAACGAAATATATTTAAACAATAAGAACCTGAACGCCAATAAACTACCTTGACAATAAAATTTAAAAAAAAGCATTTAATCGATCTACCTTCCAAACTGCACGTTCGCCCAACAAATTTATCTATCTCAAAGTGAATCATTTTCGATCCCCCTTAATTGACACAACGTCGCCCAAAGAGAAGCATCTGCCCCGCAACAAAAGACAATCCCGATCTCTTAACGGGTTTCCATATTGTTCATCAATTTCCCTCTGTCCAGCGACCTTGTCTGCCCTAAGTTTCCTCCCCTCGGATCATCGTGGACGAGCCACGACGTGGGTCGAACGATAATGTCGAACGATAATGTCGAACGATTATAAGACGACTATATTTGCGCCGAAGCTGTCCCCAACGAGAGATAGATCTATCCACCTTGCCTCGGTGATGGGACATCACGAGAGGGCTCGTCGTTAAAGCGACAGGTCAGCCGTGACACCCCTCGTTCTGCCACCGTCCCCTGTACTTCCGTTTGCTTCGTTTTCGCGTGAACTGGATTAGAACGAACTTGGCCTGGCTCATGTCCCGGCCGAACGATCCGTGGGAATCGGCATAACGGTGCCGGACGGAGCAAAAGATATCCGCGAGCTCGATCGCGATAAGGATCGGGCCCGCGTTTTGTTCCTAGCTCGTTCGGTCGGTCAGCGCGGCGGCTCGGGGCTCGTTAAAACTGCTTGCTGCACCGTTAAATCCTCGCGCGTTCCGCTTTTACACTATAATACACTCTTGGGGTGTGCGGGACGCACAGGGGTAGGATCCTCTTGAACGGCCGGATCGTCGCGACGTTCGATCGTGTTTGCTCGGCTGGATGCTCCGTAGACATTTTCGCGTTTTGTATTTAAATGGTAAATTGTTGTTGCGCGGGGTTTTCATTCCCCTAGGTTTCTCGCGGTCGTCTGGGCCCCGAGATCGATTTACATTCTAAGTAGAAGGCAGGGGAGGACGATGGTCGAATAAGTGTATATGTATATGTATAAGTAAGATAAGGGAGGAAGGAAAGGAACAAGAGAAGGAGGTCTTTGAAATCGGGGATCGTTTATTAGCGAGGATCGGTAATAAATGGTTCCAACGGTTATCTGATGAAAAGCCGGGAAATAGAGGGGTTTTTTTTTACTCGTTTCGACCAGACGAAGGGGATAGTTGGGGAAGAAAAAGAGGAGACGAGATCGTTGAATTCGCTCCGTTTTGCTTCTTTGTCCGAGCGACATTGGCTTGCGAACGTAGGAGAGAGCAGCCTCGGGGCTGCTTATTGGATGACAGGGACACGTATATATATACACTGGAGAGAGTGTAAGAGAGAACGAGAGCAGCTTGGTCGGTGCATTTAGTCGAGATAATTAAAGTACACGGCGAGCACTCGAGACACGAGCTGGTAAATGTCACCGGTTGCATATTGTCGTTCAGGGACACAAGTGGCCAACCTCTCTCTTTGTCCCCGTCGGCCGACTCTGTCTCTCTACGATGATCGTAATCGCTGTGACGTGTCTTCATTCATGCAGAATCCTTCGCAATCGATTTTTGCGCGCGGGGCCTCGTGGATCAGTCACGCGCGAAGGGATCCAGGGAATTTCCACCGGTTAACTCATTGCACCGGCGAGAGAAATTCCGTGAAATAACGGCGCACTCTTTTTTTTCTTCCATCAGTCGAGTTCCTCTTTTTCCCTTTTGCTTCTTTGCGAATTTGTTCCCGTCCTTCTTTGCCCGTTTCGCTACCCGTTCTTCGCCCAATTTCTTCTGTTATTCCGGCAAACGTTTTCCCATGTTTGTGCTTAATTAGCATGGGGTGGTTTGCGCGGTGCGCGGTAAGTTTGCGAAGATTCGGTAATTGAAAGTAAACTTTTGGCGCAGGGTATCGTTCCTTGCGAATTATATTGTAGAAGTATGTACATCGTATCGTACGGTATGGTGAAAAGAGCAGACGTCGATGGTAAAGTAACGGGGACAGGTAGAATATACCGCTGCGCAAGAAAGAGTGGAACAAAAAGGGAAATGGTGCAGGCATGGAACTAAAGTAATGTGATTGAAACGTAGAAACGCTGTACTCACGTGGACGATTAATTTCATTTGATTGCTAGGTTTCTTAAAGTAGAAAAGACGTTCTAGATAATAAAAATGCATATGTACTGTATGAATAGAACGAATAATTTGGAACTCGTGGAAGTCTGAAAGCGGAGTAGTGAATTTCCCTGTAACGTATATACTTAAATATCCCACTTCAATTTTGTTACAAAGATAATGCGATCTGCATATTCAATCTATTACAGAATAATTATTCATATATATTACATCTTCTGTGTAAACAGAAACAGTCTAAATATCATTCGTTAATAAACATAACGAATATAATAATCTGAATAGCACGTAACAGTACAGCAATAAAAGAAAACGAAAAATAATGTCGTTCTATATGATCCACAGGGTATACCAAAGACATTCAAATGATATATATTTTCCAGTGTAAAAAAAGAACCACATAAAAAAACCACGTTCAAGACCTTCATTCATATACCAAGGAACCCCTCTATTTCCCTCAAATTTTTACGTCGCTATAAAAGAAACCATAGAATCCTTCCGGAAACGAAGGCGGAAGCGGTTATGTGTACCGCCACATTATCGTAGACACACGGAACACGAACAAACAGCGGTGAATTCTACGGTACTCCTTTCCATGCCACAACACGTTGTATATCTCCACCCTATCCTCCATAATTTTTCTTCTTTTTATTTATTTTTTGCCTCCCCAATGCGATATCGGCCGCATCGGGGGCTGCAACGGTGGATTCGTGACGTCCAATAAATATTTATCCTTCGCCCGGGGCTATTACCGGCAAATATTTGGTCGCATTTACGGCACCAACAGCGACAAATAATACCGTGGACTTTCCCTGCCCGGCACGTTGTACGAACCTATGTACCTATAAACGGACTCGGCCGAGCGAATAATTTATTACTGGTACCGGCTAGCGAGATTTGCATAAAACAGGGGTTTTCGCGCGTCCAAGAATCGATCGAAAATTGCGACGTTCGCTCTCTCCCACGTGGCGGGCCACCCCTTTTGTGTCCTGCATGCACACATCCCTGTATTACTGTACTGTGACCACGGAGTATCCTCGTGAAAAGCCATGTTCGAACGATTTTTTTTTATGGGAAATGCAAAAATGATTAGATTCCCTTTTTCGCTTTATCGTCTGGCTAGAGAATGGGTTTGCGACATTTTTGTATCGAACTAACATTTGCGAGAGTTCTTCTTTTGCGGCAATTCTCGTTTGGGATTTAGAATTTCTACAATTTACTTGATTCCGGATAATGTTGCCAATAAAATTAATCGAGTTTAGTATTTCATTTTCGATTCGATGCACCTCTGAAGGATGTAAAGTGGTAAATATAATTTTAGAGGAACGCACATGCACCGGTTTGCATAATAAGTTCAATATTTGTCAGCCTACAAACATCGCACCGTTGTATAATTGTCAAAAACGAAATTCAATGATGACGCATAACTACTTGCAGGTCCATCGGGATCAAGTACCTAACTGTATCCGATCGATCAAAATCTTTCTGCCAATAAGTTGCTAGCCAAGTCTCAGGAAATGGCTTTCAAACCAAGCCCGTATTATCGCGTCTGCACCGAGTCCAATAAATTTCCCGCCGAGTCGATATTACGGGAAAATCAATATTCAGAGAGACTAGGCCGTGAAGAGGAGGGTAGGTGGAAATTTAAACGATCCTTATTCGGCCCCTTTTCAACGACGCGCTACGGCTATGAAATACTCGAAGTAATATCATTAAAATCCCTTTCCGGACCATTGTGCGCGGAAAAATTCGATTAGCGATCGGTCGAAACGACGAAATGGAATTCGAATCGGCCTCTGGACGCCGCCAGTCGCCGCCACTTCCTCTCCGCCAATCCGCCCATGGTAATTTCGTTTAATACGAGCGCAGATGAAACCGCAGCTTGTATTCATACGTATCGCGGGGGCAGACTAGCGATTGGCCATGGCCTCGTCGATGCGATTAATAAATTAGCACCGACGCGGCAGTCGAACGAATTTTGCAATTATCGAGAATTCAGTGCACGCGACAGCAGCTTGCAGACCTGGATGATTAAGCTCGTGCACGTGGAATAAAATGGAAAGCGAATTACTCTCTCGTTCTCCTCCTTTTCTTTCCCCCCCTCTTTTTTTAAATTCATTTCCCTTGTCTTTGTTCCTCTTTTATTCGTTTCGAATGAATTGCACGGGGCGTCATTTCTGATTGCGTTTATTTGCCGTACTCTTAGCGCAAGGTGTGCGGGGAGCAACAAGTGGGCAGTGGTTGTAAAAAATAGTAGTAAAACAATGTAGAATTTTGTTAAGTTTACGAATTGTAGTTTCTCGAGGTTTTAATTTGGTGGCGTCACTTTTGTTTGAAATATATTTTTTGGCGTAGCTCGAGGTGCGGCTCCATTTACTGGAAAGGTTTGAGAAAGTCTGTTCTACGAGTTACGATTTTTTTGAAGCAAGAAAGCGCCTGGAACGGGGAACGCGAGAGCACCTGCGAGAGAATTTCTTGGATTTTCTTAATTTCGCATACGTACGTCCAGCGCATAGCTGCTGCGTGAGGCAATGGAGCGTGCAATATGATCCTGTGATATGTCTAACATTCGCGAGAGTACGTGCTGTATCGTTCTCTATTTGCAAAATAAGGATCTCTCCATGCCTTCATCGTGCTTTAATAAAAATTTCAACTTCGCCGCGAGTAATAAAGCGAGCATGAAAGCAGTGAAACCACGAATTTTAAGAAAGACAAGAAACTTATGGCCCCTCCCGTATTATGATCATAAACACGAACCACGCCGTAAGCCTTAATAAAGCGTGCTAAAGCATGTAAACGGGAAACTATAATATCATATTGTGCTCGACTATTAAGACACTCGTAAAGCTGAAAAAGAGAAAACTGTCGAAATAATTAGAAAAAACATTTTTTCCACGACGCGTGATTATTCGAACAAATCTCTTTGCCTGAAGAAGGGTTACACTATCTGACTTATAACTGAATTGAAGTTTCGTCGATTATTTTATCACAGGCAATACTGTGACGCAAAACGAAAATACCCGAAATTTAATATCAATTTGCAATTGAATTTCAAATCAAAGCTCTTGTGACGCAACTTATTGACGTAAGCATGAAAGACTTTTCAGGACATACATATTTTCAACTAGAAGGAGGTTAAGAATGCACATTCTGCCGGACGATTTGCTAGAATACTCCCGGTTGCTTCCGACTGGCCGATTTACCTCAGCAAAGTATCGTTGCCGACTCGCGTTTCACGTGTCGTTAACCGTTGCCCCGCTTTCGACAGAACGCACGACTATCGCTCCATTAGAGACGTCCCTTTTCGAACGATTAATCGAGCAGTGGCCAGTAGTTCGATATCGACATGGAAAATGGAGCGAATCCGGAGATCGTACATATTGTATATATGTAGTTGGACTGAGCATTTTATGCAGAACTCTATTTGTTTTAATATTTGTTCACTGTAACGTTCGTGATGGGCAAAGTTCTCGATGCCGTGAATTCTTATTTCACAATAATGTTTGGGGCAGATTTTTTGATATGAGAATTTGGAGAACTGAATTCAAGCAATGTACATAAATTCAGTTATGAATTATTGTTTGTGAGACCGTTTGCATCAGCTCGTTATTATTTCTCCGATTCCCAACATTTATTAATAATTACATTTCGTGCAAGGCTCTTGGGTGTCGAAGTAGTAATGCAATATAATATGTATACCTCTGCGTCAGAGGAATCTGAACAGTATACTACCCTATCTTCCGCATTAATTCCGCCGTTTAACCAAACGAACCCTTCTCTGATCCAATACTGCGTAACCGAGTCGTTCCATATTCCATTTCACCAGCAAACGAATGTTAACATCGACACGCCACGTATATACGTGCCCCGCAGCATCTTCCGTTGCTCCATTCTCCGATGCATCCAGGAGAATCATTTATTTTCCTTTCGGCATACCGAACCCCGTGGCTTTGAGACACACCCCCTGTTCTCTGGTTTCGCTGAAAAGAAAGAAAAAATGGTTCGCGTTCGTTAAACGTTCATCCGGATCTGTGTATAATACACGCTCCCTCTATCTTATGTCCCTTTCCCTTTTGCACTTCTCTCTCTCTCCCTTCCGCTCTCTTTATCTGTTTCTCTCTGGTTGGCGCTCGGTTAATTTCGCCGCGATATTTTTCGAAGCTTATCGCATTAATTGCATCGCTGCACCGTGATGGGGATTAAATTTCGCTTAATGAACAATACCGTATCCGCTCGCGGGGATCACGATGTACGCGAGTACTCGAACAAATGAAACGGATTATTCTTCACGGTATCGGAAAAATCTGTAGTCGTAAAGGGTGCACGGTGATGCCCCATGGCGTACGGATTGTTGCGCTGGTATGGAGCGGAGGTAAAAGGGTTAAAAGCGTGGCGATATCGGGATTCTCGCTTTTGTACATGCCGGAAACACGCGAACCGGACAAAGAGAGCTGACTTCTGATGGCGTGCTCGTATCGTATGCTGGGGTGTTTCGCTGGCGTTACACTTGATTACCTATTTTTCATTAATATTTGGAAGTTGAATGATTGATATTTATTGCAGTATTTTACAGAGAAACATTTTACGGGGTAGTTGGAGAGAAATTTTTTTATTAGAGGAGCAAAAGTGTTTAATATAATATTTGACATAAATAATATTTTATGATATTTTGTATATCTGTGATTGAAAGCGCTTAGCTAAATTGTAGTATTAGATTTTGTAATAATTTTAATTTTATGAGCAGTAGGAAATTGGGAGTTAAATATTTTAACAGGTGTCATCGATGGATTAATGGTTGATGGAATAAATCATACTATTCGTGCTTTATTATTATTATATTGCAAATTAGTAAATCGGATCATAATTAGGATAATTTAATTGCAAGGTTAATTACATTGAATGTATCGCACCGTAGATTGGAGGGTGTTTAATTACTTTAGTAAACGATAACGTTGAGTGAAATATCTTCGCTTTATCGATTCAGCTCCTGTTGCTTTGAGCGTTTAATGTAAAGCTCCTTAAGTCGTGTCCGTATAAATTCATCTAAATGGCTAAAGTTTGTGAAAGGATCTCGAATCCTTGAATTTATTAATTGCGAAACTTTGAGAACAAATCGTTTCCAGAGATGCTTGGTACAGTCACTTATGTCAGATCGTAGAAATGAAAAAGACGGAGGTTCGTCTTCTTAATAATTACTAAATTGTAAAAAATAATAGACTAACAGATCCACTTAAAAATAATCTGAAAAAACAGGAAGCATTTCCAAAATAATGCGCCAATTCGAAGTAATGGACCATTTAGAAAATGTATAACACAAATGAATAATCACTTCGTGTTTCGCAGTATCATAAATTGTATCCCTTCGAGTTCTCGTTATCAGTGACGACACTTACCTTCTTCGTATCTTGAAACCATCACGCGATCCACCGTGCGATACATGTATGTATATGTATCTATGTATGTATCAGCGTTATATTTTAGTAATACTAAAAACAAACTTCATCTACCCTCGTGAGTGTTCTCCTTTTGGAATGCACACTCGCATCACCAAATATACACTTGAATCTCCCCTCCCGTTCCGAAAAAATCTCAAAAGCTGTCGTTCTCCAAATTACTCACACAAACACTCCGCTCGTAAATATCATCTCCCCTCCAGCCGGTTTCAAGTGTATACCGTTCAAGGAACGAAAAGAACGAAGCCAAGATGCCCTCGAATGGGGTCGATCCAGCCAAGCCCAGTTTTAAACCCAAATACTTGCGCCCCGTGAAAGGGATGATTTATTTGCCCTCCACTACAAATATTGACCGAGCAAAGAGGGCGGGTGCAATAGTTTCCACGGGAAAAGGGTACAAAGAAGGAGGAAAGTCGAAGAGCGGCTTATTACAATTAATAGCTGGCCAGAGATTCGTGATCAAAAAGCTAGCAGTCATCGCTGTCGAATGGATCGTAACTGAGGCATGGTCGTTTCTTCTGAATAGACCTTAATTCATAGCCTCTCGTGACACTCTGTCATCTTTTCCCATGTCATAGCGGGGGAAAAGGGACGAACGAGAGAGAAATATATAGAGGGGGGCTAGCAGGGGGTCGGATCCCGCCAAGGGTTGATTTTGATGGATTATTCCGCGTGTTGCCTCGTGGAATTTCCTCGAATCTCCAGCTACCTTACCCGTGGGAGTTAATCGCCTTCACGCTTGTCCCGGATGACAGCCAGGACAGAGAAACGCACTCAAGCCTTTATATTTGACCGTCTTCGTTTCGTCAGACTCGATACTCCGTGGAGCGACTACTTGTCGATTCAACGATCAATCCGGCACGCCCTCGCCCTTAATCGTTGGGAGAGATGTCAGCGCGATAGTGAACGTGCTGCTTGTTGGTCATATGTATTTGGAAAAAGTGACATCGAAGGTAATTACGATGTAGGCAAAGATTCGTGGATGTCGCACTCAAGCAGAAAATAATATTGTTCGTTTAAATATACCGCATATTTATTAAATCGCTGATGAGGGAAGGAATGCCTGGTTCCCTTTAGATTGCTTTTCGAATTCATACAATTTCCTTCTGTAAATCAATATGTATGTATGTATTACTAATAATTCTCGCTCGTCAGTGTCGTGAATGGAGGAAATGGTAATTATATTTTGATTCAGAGTTTCGTATAGTTTCCGAGCGCATGGAAAGTTCATGAAACATTTACTTGACATGCGTCGAAAGTTAATACGATAATTGTGCTTTCCGAGAGGTCGTGCAATTTTTACGAGGCGCAGTTTACAAATAGATACGTAATTTCTCCCCTATTTGCTGTTACGAAATTGGTAGGGGTTCTTCACCCCCTCTGCAGGATGCAGCCTGTACCAAATGACGATTCAATTTACTTTCACGGACAAATTAGAATACTCGATCAATAATGGATGTATGTATTGCTGCAAAATTTCGAGCTACTTTCGCGTATACAATTTGAAATGAGTTTCTCGTTCGCGCTGCGTAGAGACGAAATTGAAGCATCCATTATTGACGATTGTTTCGTATTAATTATGTTCGATTATTGACCACCGTTTGGAAACAATCGCGGCGTATCGCTACACGTGTTCGTGCAGTTGCTTTTGACCCCGTCGTGTTATAGTGGTTGCTAGCTTCCAGTAATTAATTCTGCAAAGAGAATGGATATAGAGTCAGACGGCACGACAGAGTCGCTTTGTAACTGTTTCCAACGCGTTCACTGTGTGCAGTGGTGAAATGATGAAAGTGGAAGTCGAATCGGGTAATTCTTTTTAATCACTTTCTTTCTATATTCGAATAACGCGGCACTTTCTATTGCTTCGCCGCGACGTTTATCCGGTGTTTATTGGAAATTGTTAAATTCAGTATAAAATTCGAAGGAAGTAGTTGGAAATAAATATTGCCGGCAATTTATACCAAAATTCTTTCACGGATATTTGGCAGATCTTAAATTCATATTATTCAACGCACCGTGGATGTTCAAATTCAAATCTAAATCCTGCATAAAGCGTACGCTTCGCACCTGCATTTTTAATTCCAACTATCGCGCCTCTGCAAAAAGTAGAACAGTACCGGAGTGTAGCAGAGATTAAACATTCATCATCCCGGCGGAACATGATGAATCTTTTAACAGCAACAGCCCCGAGAAACAAGAGATATCACTCGACGCTCCTCAGAGTCGAGAACAATTTCAGTAATCGACGATTCCGTGACAATGTAAATGTTCGAAATAATCCCAAGTTAAGAAACGAAAGGCGGCGAATGACAAATGGATACATTCTCCCCTCGCACCCTTTTACCCCTTCAAATATTACAAAACTCGCGGACGGCCGTAGATTAAATATATACACCGCGTTCCTCAGGCGACGCTTTAAATACGGAAACTCGGAAACGCTCTCTCCGCACTTCCCTCAAATATAAATATAAAGTTCTGCAATCGTCGAAGACGCCGCCAGAAGACGATGCACAGATTAAAGCTTCATCGCCCAAGTGGACCACGCTGGGTCTCGCAAAGAAGACGTCCTATTCTTCGCGGAATGAGAGGGACACTTCAGTAATCGACGTAGCCGCGAACGATCCATAGTTACTTCAATCTGAATCCGCTATCGTTGCCATTGTCGCGTTATCTCCCGCGAGAGTAATGGCTCGAATTAGGGCGGTCATAAATTGCTGCGAGGTCTGTTCGCGTTTCCGCGTTGATTAAAAAACTTCTATCTCGGTTTCGGCGCGCCATACGAAGTCGGACTAACTTCTAAACACCGTAGCAGTATACAAACGCGGGGGTGGAATAACGTCTTCGCGCATATTAGAACGTCACATGTACCTGTTTACCATATCTATGTATATTTATGCAAACGCCTGGGACAGCGTTACACGGGACACGTGTTCGAAGTGTGGCGTCGGCTGTCAGCGAACACGTCGCGACCCTAACGAGCCGCGTTTGTGTGGACGCAAATTTTTATCCCCGCTGGAGGGAGAGAGAAAAGTGGAAAATTTGCATGCTCATTTCTGGAATTCCGCTTTTTTTTTTATTATTCCGTGGGCGACGTTTCACGCATAGAGCCAAGGGAAATTCGATTCGCAAGAATGGCAGGAATTTTATTTATAGTTTTGATCTTTCTTTTATAGGACTTTGAAATTGTAAATACTTTGTTGTAGATTTATTCTATTCGATTTCTGAACTGTTATGGCGGCTCTTATTAAGCGCGGAGTTATAGCATCATTTTCGTCTTCCTGTTCAAATTAATTTGAATTATTGTGGGGATTATAGCATCATTGGAGGGAATCATAACGGTCCTGATTTTGAGTCTAATTTGGCGATTCAAATTTCATTAAAATATTATCAAGCTTCGATCGCTTATTTAATTTTACAATTTTCTCTTTTTGAATAGCCCTGTTTGTATCCCCATTTTTGTAGTATCGTCGAGTGGCATTTGATTCGTTCATAGGTGAAGTGCTTCAATAAAAACGTATGTAATTGCAATTTGTTCAGATTGAAACTAGAGAGGGTAGTGCCCCTATTGATCGCGAGGCAAATAGTAGCAATGTAAACGGGAGGTGTATGGACGTGATCCTATTGGATCGCAACAGGTTGTAACATCAGTAATTTTATTCAGCCTTTTAGAGTTTCCGAAATACCAGAACCAAATGGAGTCTCGTACAGACTCCATTTATATCAGGTAATTCGTTACATTGTTCGCAACACATTTTCACATATTTCATACTCGTCGATGCGAGCTCGAATACAAATCGAAATTCAAGGGTCGTTGCGTGTCGTTATCGCCAACAATTTCACGCAATCATACAGATTTTTCGGGGTATCTAGTTGAACAGATACCATACATCTTTCACACAATTGTCAATTTTTCATTTTAAACGACGACATATTCAAGTGGCCTTCATTTAAAAACAAAATAAATCAAAATTCAGCCAGAGTCAGTTAATAAAAATCGGCCGATCTATCGGAAAAGCATCGTTCGAATCGCTTTGGCAAGCATTGAAATTTATTCATCGAATGCTTAACTAATTTATCTGTTATACGAATAACTTTTCTTTCCCCAAACTTTCAGTTCCCTTAATTTATTCTAAAACGGTATACACACAAATCGATCTAAACTTCAGCACTAAAGTATCAAAGCCAGTCCACCCGAACTATCCCCGAACCTATTGTCACCAACCTCCTCGTCGTAAACTTCGGCCACTTTGTCCACCGTTTACCCAACAATCACCTCAAACATCCCGCAACACCTCAACCCTTGACTCAAATCGCTGCGTCACTCTTCCATCGATTCGTAAACCCCGCAATAAGGAACCGAATATTCCACCCCTTTTCCACATCGTTAACGAGCAAATCGCCTCCTGCTCGCCGGTGTTTCAATTCGCGAGTATCTTCCCCCCGCCATGCCTCCTACGGGGTTCTTCCATGGGATTTTCAGGCGACGATACGCGGAAAGGGGTGGGCAAATAATTGAATTTAGATTGAAGGGTTGTTTCCGTGACGGCGTTCCTCGAGTCGTCTGGCTTTCTCAATTAATTTATCAGGCTTCTCTCGCGTGCTCATCCTCGGCCCTCCAACCACCCCCCAACCACCCCCCAACCACCCCCCAACCGCCCCCTGTGCTCACCGTGTCAGACTCCTCGTCCCTCGAGTTCATCCCTTGTAAGTCTTCGACGCTTGGAAAAACACTGTCGGATAACTCTGCGCTGTTTTGCCGACCGCTTTGTTCGTTTCGCCTTTGTGTCGCGTGTCCCGTGCACTCTCCATTAAACGCTGCATTATTATGCAATGGGTTAAACGACTGCTGTGATTGCGCTGGAACAAACGAAATAATCGACACAGGGTAGACAAAGGTGGAAACGTTTCACCGTTAAATAATTTCGCGGTCGATGAATCGCCGTTGTTCACGCGGGCCGATTGTGGTCCCATTTGGGACGTATTAGAGACACACAGAGTGTTCTGGCTCGTTTTTCAAGACTACATCGCCTGTTGAGCGATTGTAGCCCTTCGACAGTTATCATTTATGGTGATTATCGATAATGAAGTGGGACAGAGTGCGCTCTTTTGGATCACGAATTGGAAATGTTGTTTTGATATATTCTATGAGGTTGCAGGTAGTCAGGGGGTTGTGAATGTTGATTTCGATTGGTCAGTCAATTGCGAGGTAGAGTATTTTGAACAGGGTGTCTTATCTGCGATGAGGAATTTGTTATATTTCGTTGAATTTCGCCAGGAAAAATGATTGTTGCCTGTTGATTATTCGATGGCGTGATACGTTGGACTGGAGGGCTGAAAAGTTTTGCAGGATTTTTTCGTGTCAGTATATTTGAAACGCGCCATTTATTCTGGAAAGTAATAAACAGTTTTAATTAACGCAATATCGGGGCCGGTTATCGAACCAGCACGCGAGAAAAATTAGTTCCGCGACACGATTGAAATATTGGACTATTAACACGATCTCAATTATTCACAATTAAGTAATAAAATGATTAATTTTCTGTATCGAATATAATTCAATATTATTTAATTACAGAACGCAAAATGGTAACAGATTTTCTATACTTAACGATAATGAAAATAATAAGTGTACAAATTTCGAGCAATTAGAAGAATAGAAACAATTAATAATAATAATTAGATACATCAGTATAATCAAAGCCAGGCTTAAACTCAAAATTAATTTTCACACAATAGCCAATCTTCTACTCTCAAATATTTGTCCAATTCGAATCGACTCTGCTTCCCGATCATTCCCCGAATTCTTCACCTGGACGACCTCATTCCTTTCACCGTCCTTCCGAAATCGCAACTCGCCGTCCCGTCGCGACGGAGGGAAACAAAAGACCGCGTCTCGAACGACGCTGGATGCACCGCGTTTAATATTCATCTTGCGTAATAATTCCGCGCGAGTTTGCGTTGCAGCAGACGTTGGTGTCGTCGCGACGCGTCGTTTACGCGATTTCCCCGACGTCGCGGCGCGACGTGGCGCCCTGGAAACGGTGAAAAATGCCTGCTTTTCGTTTTTCAAATTACCAAGCCCGCAGCGTGCGGCATTTACGAAACGCGAGATGAATAATTAATGAATAGCTGCGTGCATGGTCGAGGCAGGTTACTCGTGGATGAGGAGCCATTTTCTTCTTTTGTGGTACCTTCGGGGCCTCGAGGCGGATTTTTGTGAATTTTCAATGCGAAGAAGGGATGGAGGAGGAGGAGACGTAACTTTAGCGAATGGCTTGTCTATTTGGGCGCGAGTGAGAAATAGGCTGGAGACGTGGTGTGGTAAAACTGCACGGCCCGTGGCGAGATTTTTTCGAGAAATATATGTTGCAGGAAGTTTGGTAGAGTGACGTTGTGTCGTGGAACGTGTTTGTATTGCAAGTTTGATGGTACAGGATGGAGAAGAAGATAGGTTGGCATTAGGATCCTGAAATTACTGTGCACTTTCTTTTTTCGTTCTGGTGGATCCTTCTTTTCATTCTGTCCTCTGATACGCGAAGTTAGTTTTGACGAAGTGTAATATGGGAACGTGATTACTTCTCAACCAATAAGAAATTTTAATTGTACGAATAAATATCTTTAAATATTCGAGTTGTCAACATTTTATTTCGTTTTTGAAGCTTTGCTTGCTTTTACGAACGTTTAGATTCGTTGCTAGCAAATTGCATTGCTAGATTATTGTACTTTTTTTCTCAGATAAAACGAATTTAGGAATGTTTATGGAGTTTTTCTATAAATTCGTAACTGGAGCAGCCTTGTCCCATAGAGTCCTATGGAAATTTCAGGTGCCGCACTCCTTTTCCTTTTTTGCCACGAACGGTGTATTAAATTACGAGTGCTCAAGGGATGCAGCGTCTCATCTCGTGGCGGATATGAATAACAAATTACTTGGACGGGAATACGTTATCGAGAATCGATTGATTCGTTCCTTTAATGGACGAAAGTGACGTTACGAAAGGATATTGAGGTTTGGCCACACGAGACGTGACGGTTTTACATATTTCGCGTAATAAAAATATCGTCGGCATACTGAGCAGCTAAGGGACTCGCGGTGCTTGAAATTGAATTTCCAGAAGGGTTTAAAATTTTCTAGTTAATGTAACTGTTAATGGAAGGTGAACAAAAATGTAGCCAGAGGTAGTCTGAAAAAGGTGAAGAAAGAAATTCATTTCTTATGGTATTTAATTATTTCGAATTGTGTGTGGAAAAAACATGACAAAGAATTTACTGCCAGCAATAATAAGAATCGATAAATAAAAGTGTCTGCCCTTTAAATGATTTATTAATTAATAAAAAATGGTTCTTTTTCTAAAAGATTATTAATTTTATTAACTATCAAACAATTCAATTGAGACACTTTTCATCATTTCTACATAAGTTTGGGTTAGTCTTCTCCAGGCATATTTCTGTCACGTTATATTCGCTTGTTTTCAAAGGGTTAAACTTTTCTTGGCGAATGCAATCAGGGTGTAAAGTGCATGCAGATATGGAAAGTAACGTCGAGCCGGTAACAACCCTTGTTCGTGCTTTCTAGGACGTGTGCATACTGCAGGCACCCCACACAAATCAGCGTTACTTTCATAGGGGTGTCTTACAGTCCCTCTGTCTTGCAACTGCAAAGAGGGTTGATGAACACACGTTCCACTTTCATCCTGGAACCTGAAAGACCTACAAGTCTTGGGACCCCAATTTTTCTACTTTTAACCATCACTGTTTCCGATTATGGAACATATAATTAAAGCCCCGAGGAAACAATTACTCTTATTTCCATTTAATTCAGCTTGCATTGGAATCAAAGAGTCACCCATTTCATTGTATGCAGATCATTGTCTTAATTTCGCGCATGGAAAGTAGAAGTATGACGAAAATGGCCCGCTACTAAAGTGAAAGCATGAAAGCAGTTTCTCTTCAACTTGTTATTGTTGTCTGATAAATTCTCTGATAAATTACCTTATGTTTTTAATTATATACAAAAAAATACCCAAAATGTTTTAATGCATTTCATTCGCCAATAAACTATTCTAAAGAGCCCTCGTCGTATTCAGACATAAAAGCACAGTAAAGTTCATCAAACCCTTTCACACTCGCAAGTTATTTCAGCCACTCTCGCGCATTAGAAACTTGGCTAATCCAATCCAACTTACGTTCAAGCCATCAGTAGGTATGTACACCAGGAAATGGTTAATTCGCAGGATTATTGACGGCCACCTTAATGGAACGTCGTGTTTGCTAATGGCCGAGGAAGGGAGCGGTAAAGAAGGGAAAACAATGGCCGTTCCACGTAAGGAATTAGAGCCCGTTTGGTCGAGAAGTGGAAAGTAAAATGCACAGCTGCGTTTGCACATAGAAATGACAATTGGCCCACGGCTGCGTTGCGTCCATAACATGATACTAACCGGTTGGATTTAAAGCTGGGACAATGCGTTTGTAACTCGAGCACCGGGAAATCTCGCAATCCCATGATCGTTTGCCCTCCACTCTCTCGCCCTTCTGCTTTTTCTCATTCCCCATGTGCACGCGAATTGTCTTCGCGCTCTGACACAGCGAAGAGGAGAGGCATTTCCGCGTGTAAGAGACTGTTCACCTGCTCTACAGGGATTTCAAGTGTGCAGGAAAAATTGAAATCTGTCACCCACTTTTATTTCTCTATCTCGTTTCTGTCGTCTGCCTCTCGTTTCGTTTTCTGGATAAGAAGTGCTCCGTTGAAGCTTGAGGCACGTGTTTGGTAATAGACAGTGGAGCACCTTCTTTTCCTGGATTGCAGTGACTTTGTTTCTGTTTTGGACGATTTAAGATATGTTTAGTTAGTATTTTGTAAAAGAGAATATTTATTTTCCAGCATTGGTTTTCTTTTGTCGATATTTGTAATATAATATTACATACTTGTCTTAGTGGCTAGTATTTTACAATTAAATAAGTATTGGTGAATTTCAAGCAACGAAAGATCTTTTTCTTTATTTTGCCAGAACATAGAGGCAATCCATTCTGACTGTTGATCGTTTTAATTAGAATCGCAGGATCTCTGCGAAATTTCGAAGCTGATCCACACTTGTACCGATACTATTTCCGACTCGGATGCTGCTTGAGGCACACCATCGATGGAATCGTTTTGTTTATTTCTTTTGAAAGCACTCGAGCTACTCGAACTATTGACGCGACCCAAGTGCTCGCGCCAACGGCCATATATTAACCCCTTTGAAGTAAAATTAGAATTGATTATTCAAAGCTTCTTCAATTTATTATTCACCTCCGGCAGTGCGAATACGAGCGATATTTTGGAAAACAGTGCTTATTTTCACTACAGTTTTATTCTAGATTTCGGCTCAAAAGGATCGCACTTAAATAATTACTATAAGTTGAGGATTGAATTGTCAATAAAAGATTAGTCAAGATTTAAAGATTTAAAGATTTAGTGCCCAGCACCTTAATAATTTTCTTCTGAACCCTTCCTCCAATTTTTCACCAAATTCGTCCGCCAATTAATATGTTCCCCTAATTCGGACACGATGCTCGTTATTATTAACCCATTCGACCAATTAAAACCTTCCCTCTTTTCTGTTCTATCGTAAGTCACGCAATAGAAACATTCGTCTCTTCCGGCGTGTCATCTCGGAACGAAAGATTAATCCCACAATGTGCTCAAATGTTTCAATAAGACAACCGACGCCACGGACCTAAAAATAAACCAATCTCCTCCTCGATTCTCTCTTCAGCAACAAACGAGAAATCCCCCTGCCCTCCCCGCTGTGGCATTAAAGATCCACCGACATCATCCCGATTCTCCTTTTCGCCGGTCTTCACTCTTTCCCCGAGGAGGAAGATCATTGCCGAGATTTCTCGGTTGCTCAACGGCCCCGGTTGCTGCGTCTCTCGTTAAGGAACTTCCGGCTCCCTTATCCGGCCAGAAACAAACAGAGTTAATGTATTGCCGGTACCGGAAGGTGGGAAGCGTAACCGGGAGCGGCGTAAAAAGTTGAAAAGGAATTTCCGTGGTGGCGCGAGGAACGCTTCACCCCCGAGCTTGCTAAAAGTTTCTCTGGAAAGCATTCCACCCTCTCCCCCGTCCACTACCCTTTCTCTCTGTTTCACGTTTATCGTTTTACGGGGAGGTCGACTGGCAAGGATAGTCTCCCGGAGATGGTGGCACGAGCACCACTCGGCCCAGAAAGGAATGAAATTTTTCTTTGACCCGGACGCGTCTTTTCTTCTCGCCTGCTCGTTCCACCGGACGGGACGTCATCTTTCGTTTCGTCGCCTCTGTCCCGTTCTACCTCACGGTTTCTCTCGTTCCCCCATTTCTGCCGGGGATGGTAGATTAGAGCGAGAGAAACATTCCAGGTAATTGGGAGAATTACAAGTGACAGACCCTTGTTCTCGCGTTTGCCTCTTCTCATTTAATGGCCACGCGATTCCTTATCGAACTTCGTCTTGCTCTTATTCTCTTTCCGCACGCGATCTTTGAACGACCCGTGAGAAGAGAATCGTTGTTGAAAACGGAGAGAGTGCGACCGCTCTCTGTACACTTCACGATGACAAGAATTTCTTCTGTGAAAAGTCTCGGTGATGAGGTGTCCCCTTCCCCTCGTTCGTAGCTTTTAGCCCGCTTTATCAGCTCCTTCCGTGCCTTTATAGAGAGGACAACCGTGTGCCCTCGCGAACTGTTTGCTCCCAGCCAGAGTCAATGTTTGCGCCGTGTTCGTTGGACGTCCACCTGGCGAAATTAGCAAGTCGAATCAAGGAACGTTCCTTCGTGGATGATGCCCGCTGATTCGGGCTGATTCGACCAGCCGAGCGTGGATTAAAGGCTAAATCCACGACGGTGCCTTCGTTGACGTCTTTTTGACGACGGATCAAACGTTGCACGCAAAATCCTTGTGATCGTTGGTTTACTTATTTCTTCTCTTTTTTTATTTATTTAAAAGCTTCTAGTCGTCGGCCTGTCAGTGACGTTCTATGACGTACAACGATTATATCGACGTTGAACACTGTGGAGAATTCGGACGATGTTCGATAGACGATGTTTTATGGGGGCAGTAGTTGGTCGATTTGAGGGTGTCGTAAATCTCGATGCGATCTTTAATTACTTTCCTGTCCGATTTGGGCGAGGCTGTACGTCACTGTCGAACGAGCACCTGTGAAACCAGCTTAATTGCTTGTGGTGGCTAGACTAGATTGGGGTTGGTGGTTGGAAATCTTCAATGCCTTTTGTTTGTCTGCCATTTTTTCCGTATGTAACACGTTCCTTTTACTTTGCGTTTCTTGGTGATTCCATTTGCACTTCTTTACATGCACTTGTTTCATGTTCCGTGTAACTTTTAACCCTTGAGTTCTCGAGTGTATGAAAGGGTACTTCGATGGCTCTCAATGTTTGCAGAATTTCCTGTCGAAAAATGCCTCAAGCAGAAGACGATATTAGAAACGTAACAAGTTTTGCTATGAATATTTATCAGATTCCAATTCAAAGTCTCATTTCTTATCGAAATTGGTTGGGCGATTTTAATAGTTCTTTGGAATAGAAGCTGAATGTTCATTTGAAAAAATTCGCACATGAATGTAATAAGAAATGTAAGAACCACGACTTCAACCATTTATGGAATCACGGAAAAAGGGACTTTCCTCTTCCACTGCGAAACATTAAATTAGCAAGCAGGGATATTATTTGGAAAAGTGCAACGCTTGTAAAAATAAAGTACGTAAGTAGCGTGGCGGTATCCGTAACTCGGCAACGTTACTTCGCGAACTTACCGTGGAACAGAATTTACGTAAGTTCTGTTTAAAGTGTTCCGAGCAAATCGAATTTTCCGAGGTTTACTTGAACGAAATTTACAGATGCAAGCAGTGTGTGGCGATTTTAAGGTTTCTTGCCTGAGGCAAATAACTGGTTGAAAATGATACGTTACAACAAGTGATTCTATTCGATACCTTCTTTCGAAGTATTCCAATTCAAGGGAAAATTGAGGAAATACATATCTCGTCGATATTCACCGCAAAATCTATGGTGGAAGGGAGACAATATGTCAGGCTTAATTACTTGGCGGTATGATAGGTATGGGCTTAATTGGGGATTATATGTATTAGGGGTTGGCTCATTAGGAGCGTACTAATTTGGTATATTATAATACTAATCCGTTCGTAATATACCTAATATGTATACCTATCGTGTGATATGTAAAACGAAAATGAAAATACAAAGTTGTTTCAAGAACTATCGAAACTCTTCTTTATGTAGAATATCAGTGTTCTGTTACATTTGCGATGAATAAACTGTAGATTTCTATCATTTTTTTCTTTCTATGAATCCATTCCGAAAATCGTGCACGTGTTACATGTCCATTAATCCCGGCATGAAAAAGAGTAGCTTGAATATAATCTCTTTAAAAAGCTTCTACCAAGCAGCCCACCATCGCTCCACCATTTTTCACAGAACAATACACGTCAGCCTAGCAGATTCTCCCTTTTTCACCTGTTTCGTAAACCAGCGACCGCTATCGCGTCATCTTTTCACTCTTTTTCACGGTGGACCACACGTTTCACAAAAGGCACCGTTATCATCGAAAAGAAGCTGACTCGCCTTATCAGGCTCAGACAACGGGGAACACCTAGTGGTCGCACGTGTTCTTTAGCACGTTGCGTTACATGGACCCACCGTATGTGAATTTCCTTGCTTGTCCACACGCGTGTACAATTTCCTTCTGTGAGTCACTGAACATTTGCCGAGAGAAATTTCCAAGCGTCATTTTGTTTATATTTCTTTTCTAGTGAAATTCTATTGTATTAATATATTCACCCAATTTTTTCACTGTCAGATGAATTCAAATGATTAATTACAATTTTTATTTTGCACGGTTTCCATTTTCTACATTTATATGTCGCCAGAGAAAGAACGTTGAAGAAATATAAATTATTATCGGTCACCGTTAACATTTTTTTTTGTATCAAAATTCTGCCACGGTTTTGCAACTTACATAGTTTGAACTGTTCGCTATTTTATGGGAAAGCCTTTCGAGCGTTCGTCACACGCATCAGCCCGTGAAAATATTTTACCACGCGTGTCACGTACACCCGACGCTTGCTCCCAACTTCGACCAGATGAGATCAATGATTATGAACAGCGTACGTTACTTTTTCCCAATTCCAGATTGGTAAAAAAGGGGCAAACTTCAGTTCCGTGGAACTCTCTCGGGGAAACAATAGAAAATTCAATCGCGAACGTTGCCCTTTATCACAGTTTGCCACGTATATTATCGAAACGTAAGCCAATAAGTCCGTACTCGAGAGTCTCTAGTGAGAACGAAACAAGGGAGAGTTTGAACGTTAATTACGGCCCAATAATCCCAGTTTTCCGAGCATGATAGTCGAGAGGGAAGATCCTCATGCGGCCCCAGCTTGCGTATCCTTGACGACGGGCGAATTAAGAATCTGCCTTGGCCACAAGAAAACTGGTGATCATCTACACAGATGTTGGCTGATCGCAAAATTACAATCATTAACATAAAAATATCATAAAGGCGAAAACAAAAAAGAGTAGAAACGTCACAATTCGTTTATACCTCTCTTATAAAAATTCATCCCTTAAACGGGGTTTCAATTGTCCTAGACTCACGTAATTTATTGCGATTCTACTTGTTGCCATTTTAACTGATACAGAATGAATTGAAACAAATATATTCAGGAGAGTCCTATTTATCTTCGTCGTACTGCTTTGGAATGAAGCCCGAATTACCCTAATTTAATTTGATTTGGCGCATTTATGCTTGAACAGAATCAGTGTCCCTTCCAAATATACACTGTCGACCACAAGTCTGGGACGACTTACTTAATTGTGCAAATATTGAATGGTCTGTTAACGAGTCATTAATTCGAAATTAATATCATAGAGGCTGACAAGAATGTACCTGATAGTTGTTTACTCAGCGTTCAATAATACTCCATGAAATAAATTTTAAATGACCTCCGTATCTGGACCAAGAACAAAATAATTATCGAATTCTATGCTTAGTGCCGTATAACTTGTGACTAAAACTTTTGCATATAACAAACGAGTTTACGCGTCATTTCACATGGCCGTGTCAGCTGAATCACCCTGTACATATCGTCCCAATGCCTGAACACCGAACTTTAGTGACTCCCATTGCAGGTTTCAGCCTATCGGCAATTTAGAACTTCTGTAATCCTTTTTCCCCTCTTGCTCCTCCATTATCCAGGGACATCTACGAAGGCGCAGCGCGCTTCTAAGCTTATATTATAAGGGTGGCAGGATTAGGTCAAAGGTGGCAGAATCAAATCGGACGTCGTTCGAGGGAAAAATTACGGGCAATTTTCACTTCGTTAGAAGGCCAAGGGCGTCACGGGCGCCCAGGGGTGCTGAAGATTCGTCGCGTTTCGACCCTCCCCCCCTACACCACTTTTGCTCTTTCTCTTCGTTAGGGCACAAATCCCCGGGGATCCAGCGACGTGTTCAGCTTCGGCTCAGCATGTTCTGCCCACCCCCCCGGACCAGCCAGCCTCTCTGCGTTGTCTCTCTTTCGAATTATATCCTTTGAATCTACAATTATGGGGCGCCGCAGGCATGCGGGACACGTTTTCGCGAAAGTTTGCGCGCCGAATACTAAAGCCACGTGGCAAACAGGATCAATACCAGGCTACGGCTGGAAGAAGCCAGCGAAACGATATCCTTGGCCGGCGTGTGTCCTTTTGGTTGGCTGCTTGGTCGTTTACTTCCGTTCCGTCCTTCCTTCCTTCCTTCCTTCCTTCCTTCCTACCTACCTACCTACCTCTTCGACTGTTTCTCTCGAAGGGGTGGTCGTACGCGAGGAGACAACACCCTCTGTCGTAAAGGGACGTCCATGGGATCGTTTGGTTGGTCTCCCGTGACGTCGAAAGGGGAAAAGTCCTTCGCTCTTTTTTCGACTGCTTCTTCATCTTCTTCTTTCGCTTCACGCACTAGTGATGCGTTGCTCGATGTTGAATCCTTTGACGCGAGTCCAGACTTTTCTCTATTAGACTACTTTCCCTTTGACGCGAGGACATTCCTGAGATAGTTGATCTTTTCTGTTGGAGTTTTATACAGCAATGGGAGGCGCGGTGGAAAGTAATTACTGTTTCATTAAATCAAATGGTGGAAGGGAAGAAATATTGAGGTAATTTCGTGAGTTTTTGAAAATGGAATAATATAGCAGTGTGGCAGATTTGTGAGGGTTTGTTTGGGAAATGTATGCGCTCTGGGCTGCTGCAGCATATGGCGCGCTATACTCGCTACGTTTCGTTTATTCCTGGCATTACGTACACGGAATTGGACAATTTATTCGGATGATTCCCTTCTTTCTTAAGGCACGAGGCCCGGGCTCAGGCGACGGTGCCATTTTGTACTTGAAAATATCTCCCCTACGTGTATAAAGTTTGGTAGACTGTGTTGCTGAAGTGGATAATTCTATTTAGAGTTTCAGCTCGGGCAGGAACTAGATTTCTGCAGCTAAATTTATAAACGTTAAAAGAGCAGGAAGGATGTTTCCACTTTTTATTGGAGATATCATTTAACAATGTCTGAAGCGAGGCAATTTTATTATTTGACAGATAGTTATCCTTGTACTACGTGAAACTTCCTTTTCGCCTGCGAGTTCGATGGCGTTTGAACAATTCATTCGAGCACTGTTCAAACTTGTGCAAGATCTATCTATAGAAACTGAGCTATAAATCTGCCGGTTGTACTACCCAGAGTACCATTACTAGAGCAGCAATATCAGGAGGCTAATACGGTCTATTCTCGATAAGGATTCGATAGATAAATCACAAACTGTTATCAGAATTCCATTCATCAGAATCTTAATTCCGACACGAGATGTATGTATTTAAATATAGTGGCATCGAAAAATTTCCAGTCTGGCATCATTCTACAAATAGTATACGTTTTGATATTTTTATTCATAACTTTTTATATTCTGATATTCTTCATTAGATTTTGATTGCAATATTAAAATTGTTCTGGAAATATTCCACTCTGGAATATTACGAAATTTACGTGGAATATATGATGAAGCGGTCCTTGACATTTTAGTTAGAAATTCATGCATTACACATTACTATTCATAAGCTTATATATACAAACAGGGCTCTATATCTAATATTAATATAATGTTTGCGAATGTATGTACATATAATATAGCACATAAAATAATATGGATTACCTTTAACATGCAAAGCACTGCACCTTTGGAATTCTCTTTTCCACCTCCCCACATTTCACAATCTGTACACCCGATAAAACCGCCGGAGTTAAAATTGAATTAATTAAAAGCGCTAATTATAAAAAACGCCCAATAGTTTTACTCTCAGACGCGGAGATTCCAAAATTTACATTGCAATTAATTACAATTATTATTAAATTTTTTAACACCTTTCAAGTCCACGTATATACAATTTTAAATACCGGCGTCTGTCAAAATATTCCCCAAAATCTCTCACACCCAGCGGTCCATCAAAAATTGCTTCGCGATCCAAGAAACCAGAGATGTTCCCTCCACTATCGCGTTTCAATCATACGCCGAAGCGTGGCCCATCGAGTGGCCCTCGAAACTCTCGCATTTCCAATTCACACTCGAATATATCGCATAATATGTACGTCTATTTCCGACGCGTATAACAGCCGCTCTTACGCAAACGCCTGTACATATTCGCGATCATCCCGTTGCGCTATCGAGTTCCTCGATTCACGCCTGCAAAAGCCGCTCGTTGCTCTGCGACTCCCGTGCACACGCGCCAGCACGCAAATGCACACACGTGCAAACACCGCGTGACACTGAATTCCATCGCGAGGTAATGACCTCCGACGAAGCTTAGGCTATCGACGAGCGGAAATCCGTGCAAAGCTTCGACGCTGAAGCCCCGTCGACGTGTTCCAGCTTTTTATCGTCCCGCCCTCTCGATACGTAAAGATAGCACGATCGGAAGAAAAGGTCTGAAATTCGTTGGGGGATTTCGCGGGGCGATAAGAAGTACAGAATTTGTAACGTTTCGACGACGAAATTGGCCGGTTTCTCTGTGACGTACACGCTGGAACTCGTACGGAAGTTGCGGAGTATTTTCGATCGTCTATTTTCGACGTTCATGATAGCATTGGGACGATCATCTAGTAGCCTTGAGCTTTAGACATGACACTGGTGCCGCTCGTGTTTAGATTTAGAATGTAGGACGGTGGTTTTTTCGATTGGATCGGAATGGTTGAGTTGGATATTTGTTGAGAGAAGCTTTTCCGTTTCACCGCATAAAACGCGTGGCCTCATAATAAACGAAGAGCGACGAATGATGATTGATCCAATAAAATAAACAATCGGTCCAAATGCTTAACATTATTATACACACAAATAGAAAACATACACGTAGAATCTGTTATCACATACGACCGAACGGCAAGCTTCGCACATCCAAGAAAAATAAGTAACGTCGTTTCACGTTTCTGCTCCGGATACGTGGATTTACAATCCGCCCGTTCCAACCGGGAAAGAACCGCGGGAAATAAAATAAATTCCAGGCCGTTCACGGGGAACCGTCTGCGCGGTATTTCCAGCAAGCAAGTTCCCATGAAATCCTCGAGAATCCTGATCGATGCGCGGCGGTAACGTCGCTCCTCTAAATCGACTTCCCATCGCGCGGCGGGGCAAACAATCTCCTGGACATGTGTCACGTCTGGTGCCCCGTAAAAGGACGAGGAGAAATCCCAAGCAGGATAGAATAATACCCGTCGTAGAATCTCCGTTCGCTCTGCTCCTACCTATCCGAAGCTTTTTCTCGTCCCGACTTAAAGCGATCCCACGACGACGACAGGTCAAACCGCGTCTGAGTCCGTCGAATCGGCACGAGACCTGGGCCGATAAAATATCGTGGGGCACGGCCCGAATGGAGCAGGATTTTCGTGTGAAAATGCGCTCCTGGAAATTCGATCTAACCTCGCCGGTGACGGCATCCCCGTGGTCTCGACCCATGCATTTCCTTTCGATCAAAAATCATAAGGAGGGAAGGGACAGTCTAGGGGTGGTGGAAACGGGGCGTAGGACGTCTGGTGACGTGACAGGAAACCGTGTAGGAGGAAGAAGTGAACGAACACTCGTGGCGAAAGAGAATAGAATCGAACAGAAAGGTGGCGGGTGGAGGTGGTCGGACGAAAAGAAAAGGGCCGGGGGCAGAAACGGATAGAGAGACGGAGAAAGCGATATATACTACATATATATATCTAGAGGGTGGTTGTTCATAGAGAGAAGCGTCGTTTCGAATTTCTCGATAAATTCCCCCCCTCTACGCGGGGCTCTTCCCACGTGAAACAATGGCGGAGAGTGGCGTGGAAAGACGTCTCGAATTTCGCTGAATCAAAGGTGATGCGTCGAGAGAACGAGGAGGGTGCGCTATAGATAGCACCGCTGGAGGGGATGGAAGGGCCTGTCTATGGGCATGGCCAGGGGTGAAATCGATTTTGTCTAGGGTCTTGCGTATTATCCCCTGCGGTTTTCTATAGTGTCATTGTTGTTGGAACGGAAGGAGAACAAGGCCAGATTGGCCTGGCGGGGGGGATGAAAAGAGAAAGGCGGTTTTGGCCGAGAAGCTTTTGCGTGCGGGGTGGACAAAGAGAGAGAGAGAGAGAGATGAGATTGAGGGATGTTCAGAAGAAGAGCGAAAAGGAGAGGAGGTATAGGAGGATTCTGGACGACAGTCTGAGTGGCGCAGACACAAAGCCGTTATATTACGATTCCACTTGTACTTTTTTTTTCAGTGTCTCCTCAGGGCCCAGCGCCACCAACCGCGTTACACGCGTTTTCGTACCCTCTTCGCGGGTTCCCGCCGCGGAAGGGCTCTTCTTTCACCCTTCCTTCCGGTTGGGGGACAACTGTTGCCAGAATTTCTGAACGCGACGCTGATTTCTCTGCGGCTCTCGCTTTGGTGCGGTGCCTACGCTCGCGAGGGAGGTTTTTCCAGATCGAGTTACCAATTAGCCGAGCAATCGGGGGGCGGAAAAATTGAATCTCGCGACGAGGTGGGCGCGCCCATCGTGTGGGCGGTGTGTGTCGGTTCTGATGAAATATTTCCGTCGGCATGTAATGCCTATTTCGGCAGTAGATTAATCGAGCGATAAGTTTAAATTGTTGTGTCGATGAATATTATAATAGAATTGATAAGTACATATTAAATTTGAGATTGATTACTAGATTATAGACATGGGAATGTCTTGAAGGAATGTGATAAAGAAGGTTTTAAATTTCAGAAACGAAGAGGTATTGGCTGGGGAGTGAAATAAAACATTGAGAATGAAATTTCTAATGGATATGGCATTTAATTGGAAACATGGAGGAGATAGGAAAGAGTGGAACTACTATTACATATATACCAACACGTTTCTTGAATCTCACGATGGTTAAAGCATCGAGGCGAAACCTAAAACCGCGAGGACATTATTTCTCACCGTGCGACACGGCTATTCTTCAGCCTGTTGCAACAAGTTTTCTTTGGAGTTCTTGCACTCCCCAGGCCTTTCTATTAACCTTGAAACACTTTTCCCAACCAGTACTTGTTTCTCCACCATTTTCGGAAATGTACTCTCCACTGCAGTCGGTATATTTTTATCCCTACACCACGAATGGAAAAGAATTTGCAGCAGCGCGTTCTAACCGAATCAGCAATCGCTGAATTCGCGAGCGAACAAATTTCTCGCCCTCTAAACTTTTAATATTCTTCGCCATAGACACGAGCACCCGAACTTGTAATATCTTCCGATCCGTATTAATTTATCGAAGGAGTAGGAAAAATGATCTCATTTCACATTCCCGACACGCGGCAGACTTTTCGAAGCTTTTGGTAATTGGCCGTGCGTCGCTCGCGGCGACCAGAGCCGGGCCAAGTTGTCTGGAACCACGGGGGATCGGGAATGAAAAGTTTTATTAAATGATACGAGCCGGACGGCGGGCTCAGCCGCGACGAATATAATGAACAAAGTTTTGTCGAACTTTCGCGTGGAAAATGAATAACCACCAGCCACGAAGGGGAATCGAAAATTGCTGGACAGATTCGGTTGTCTTGCCGGGACCGGGGAGCTTCTACTTGGAGGCGTAGTCGAGTAGTTAACGCGACTTCGTGTCCTTTGGGCTTTCTGCGGTTGCTCTTTGAGGATTCCGTTTGATACGTTCAACTTGTGCCAACTTGAACTTCAGCATTACCCCCCTTTGGATATGAGCCATGCTCTTTAAAGCGGAGATATCACGCGGGGAACGTCGGTAGAATCGATTAAATCTCTGAGTGAGTACTAGTTTTAGTATCTATGACAGAAAGTTAGACAACGGTAATTTGTGAATAATTTGTGGAACGCCCTATATGATTTAAGGGAATTAAGTTTCGGGAACTTTTTCGTTATGGTACCTGTTCTTCGAAGAATATTAATGCGAGGTATTTAGTACTTTTCATGGGATATTTTATAAACAGAATTTGTCAGGAATGCTTTATACCGGAGGAGCTTCTTGTAAGAATGAACTTTCAGGCGGTAGGAATGCGTGAAAAAAAGTTGAGACCACCAGCAAAGTTCCGCCAGCGAAATGACTGACGTTCTTGTTTAACGTTGGGGGCTTCGAATCCCTCTGGATTACCGCGTTCTTTCTTCTCACCGTGGAATGCACATTGAAACGAAACGGAGGTAAAGAAATCCATAAAGCAACCTCGATCAATTGCCATTGCTAAAAACTGGCCACTCCCTTAAAAAAATATCAAAATAACTCTATATTGAATTTAAATAACTCAAAGTCCAGGCAAATCTGAACTCGATCGCAATCGAAACGCCATCGAAACAAATTGAAACGTACCTACTGTAATTCGCATTCTGTAGAGAATGCAAATGATAAAGACGAAACGAATTCGACATTTAAAACAAACTTCACACCGTTCTAACATTGCCAAACAATGGATGCTCACCAATTCACCACAGACCAGAACGTCCATCCCAGCAATATCGGAATATCAAGACATCACGCTAACTCCTCGCAGTCTCTGCTCGACTTCCCCGCTGAAAACTACCCCCGGTTACCAACGACAGCGTACATGTCCCGCACGAGTTAGGGACAGTTAGTTTAGCCAGTCTAAGAGGCAGTTTGTGCAGCAGTGCCGGTTACTAACGTGTGTAGCACGAGCCTCCTATAATGCTATCTTGTTCCAGTTAGCGTGGCAAGACTGTTCGTAGTCGGTAATTACGGGCCAGTTCCCGGAACGGTTCCGGCGACGGGCTCGCGCATGTAAACCGGGCTTAATTGTGTCTTGTCTCGGCTGGAAACTATCTCTCCTTCTCCCTGTCTCCCTGAGTCCTCGATACTCGGTCGATCAGTCGACCATGTACTTACGTGCATACGTTGTATATACCTGCGGTGGGGCTCTGTTACGTCCACCCTATATTCTATTGAAAACGGGGGAACATGGAGAGGTAGGTTTGGCTACGCGTGTCCTTCGGCAAACAGCAGGCGTACAGAGCACCGAGAGGTAGAATCAATGGAAATAGGCGAAAACGAGGGAAAATCGAGGGTGAAACGATGTCGGGCGGAGTTTTTGCGGGAGACTAGGAAATTTAATTGAAAAACTTGGTTACGCCGGTAGCTGTGTGTGCCAAAGGATTAAAGGAACGGCTCGTCACAAATTGGATTAGCAGCGGAACGTCCCATACTGACCAAGCCTGGCTGTGGATACAGTTCGTTTTAAATGAAAGTACCCTTGGCCGTCGTTTACGCCGATCTCTCTGCTACGGTATATCTCTACCCGGGCACACGTTGCTCCTCTCCTTTCCCTCCCCGCCACGTCTTTTTCTGCTGGCGAAGCACGAAGCCGGAGCTAATTTTTTAATTAAAGCCGCGCGGGGACCGGTGCTCCCCGAGGAACTTTGATCTTCTTTGGGACCATCCGGAGACCTGAGCATTGATTTCACACTTTTAAGGGCTCCGGCAGGGGGTGCTTTGGTAGGCAATTTTGAGTTTGATTGGTAATTGGATGATGGGGGGCTTTGGGGGTACTGAACTGCGGGACATTCAAATTGAGTAACCAAGTTCTGTAATAGTTGCGGGGTTGGGTTTCTTAATAATTGTTTTGATAAACTTCAAAGTTATACTTTCGACCGGGTCGAGCTATAGTTTTGTTAACGAAGCATCTGTTTTGTTACGCAATACGGCTTGGCGAATTTAATCCTGACAGCGGTGCAAAATAGACGTCCATTCTCGAGCTGTCCGTGAAACACAACAGCGTGGGAAATTAGACGAACTTGCCGCTCAAGGTCTAGTTTCATTTGTCCAATCGTAAAACTGCGCACCGAACTTCGCTGCACACAAATATCGGAATTAATACGGCCTCGAAAGGGTCTACGTAGTGAAACACGTTTCGCCTGGACTCCATATTTGTTTCATCGCCTTTCGTTTCAATTACTGCAATCTTTGTTGCGCCCATTCCTATAATTATTCGAAAGAGCCGTGCGTCGTTCAATCGAACGTGGCTTATAATTAAATGGCCACCCGAGTGGCCATGAAGCATTCGCGTACCGGGATTCTATCTTCGTCGTTTGATATCCAGAAATCGAGCAGCCAGAGGGTAGTTTTTCCATGAGCGAACAGATGGGGCGTCCTTTGATCTCGAAGCTCGCGTATAGAATTTCCTCTCGAATCGAAACGGGTCCCCCAGACGTTCGATGCGAATGATAGGCCTAAGCTGTAAGTGCATGTTCCGGCAGTGAGCATGCAATTAAGAAGTCGAACAGGAAGTTAAGGGTCGGCGCTTGGTCAAAGTTCAATTCGATCTTTGGCGGGGATGTGTCTGTGCGAGAGAAGAGTCTCTTGCAACGAAGTTTCCCCGATTGAAATTAAAGGGGTTGACTGGTTCGCTGGCTCTCTTTCCGTCTCTCTAACGAGGACTCGTTCGATTTTCGATGTTCAATCTCTCGCAAAGGGATTGGTTGTTGGTTGTTTACGGAAAGTATCGTTGCAGAAAAGATCGCAGAGCGTCGTTCTGCTGTCACAAAGTAACGAGTACAGGCTAGAGCGTATTTACAGGAAATCAGGATGCTTCTTTGAAGAAGATCGAACGGTCTTTTGCTGGTTGCTCTTCTTCTCCTATTTGTAAAATATTTCCTGACGCGGTATCTTTTTCTGCCGGAGATGGCTGTTCTTGAAATACGGTTTTAATTTACTTTTGTTTTCTTTCCAATAAAAATATACTCGCAATTTTTGTGCCGCTTGTTCATTTTTATTTCATTTTTAAGGATAGTTTACTCGTGGAAGATTGTTTGCAGCAAGAAACCCGACGTTCTTGTATAACCATATTCTTTCACCCCCTGTGAAAAGATTTTTGATATATAATACAAAAGTTTGCGAGTACCCTCTGCTCTCGGAAAGCGCACATTGCCCCAGATCAGCGTCCCGAAACTCATTAAGAATCTCTCGTTTAACCAAACTTGAGAAATACGAACAAGATTCAATCAAACACGGACCTGCGTCTCAGAATAATTTCTCAAATCGACAAAGCCCGTTCTTGCTCGCCCGCAATGTAACCGAGGTGCATCACCAAAACAGATTATCCTCCACGATGCGTCCCAAAAGCAGCCATTTCAGCCGGCTACAACAATATACCCATCACCCACGATATCTCAAGTTCCCAAGCCAAGACCTTCCTTTCATTCTCCGCGATCGAAGGTTGCTCGATCAAGCGTCCAGCAAAAGAGAGAGGTTCCATCGTGGTGCAAGTCGATAACCGACTTCCTCGTAGACATCTACTCCTCCACTCTAAACCAAAATTAACCGGTCAGAGTTTACCTTCGGCCCACAGAGTACGTCGGATAGCTGATCGTCGACGAGCAGAGGCTCGTTAACCCTGCCCCTTCGAGGTAGCCGCCCTTAATTACGATCCACTGACGCCTCGTTTCCGGTTAAAGGAGCCATCCTGCACACCGGATACGTTGCTGCACGCGGACACGGGGAATCAGGGTTGAAATAAAAAAAAAAGCAGAGAAAGAACGCTGGGGAGTGAATAGCGACGCGTTCGTTCTCCCCCTGCTGGCATGATCGGATTTGCTCTGTATATCTGCACGCATGAATCACGATTACCGCGAAATGGAAACAATGCATGCTGCAGTGGCGACGTAGCAGCACGAGGAACAGAGAGTGGATTTATTAATCCCGACGTGCGTGCGTGTGTGTGCAGTTCGTGCTGGCAGAGAGAAAAATAAAATAAAAAAAGAGAGTGCCCGGGCGAATTCAGGTGTTTCAAGTAACGTCGGGATTGCAACGGTGGCTCGGCGTTATTTCGCTTTATTGACGACGCCGACGGCTACGGTGGGACGCCGTTTCGAAGATGAAATACGCGACGCGTTTGGAATGAAAATTTTTATTCCGGCGCGAAACTGCGCCGTCCGCGTACGTTCGGCGCGCGCTAGTAATTGGGGACTGGTTTATTTCGGTTGTCTCTGGGCGGGATATTGTTTCCTATAGTGGTTCTTAGCAAAACGATGCTCGATTGAAAGTGTAATACAGTGGTTTTTCTTTGCAGCCTGTTGGTGCTGGGTAACTAATGGTAGATTTGCTGAGTGATATGGAAATTGGAAAATAAAGCGGAGTTGTTTTTGATACGGATCACCGACGAGGCGATCATATTGAACAATTATTGACCATTGTTACTTACTCTTTTTGCCGAAAGGGTGAAATTCGCATTCAGAGATAGAAGGGTATTTTGATATTTTCGAAAGATATTACTCTGCGAATGACAAGCGTAAAAAATTGTGCAAATATTTCCTTTCGTGCGTAACGCGGTGTGCAATTAAAAGTTACGTTAAATGTATTTAACCGTTGCAATAGCACGACGGGAGTATTCACATTTTCATCTTTATAAATGGGCTTGGATAAAGCAGACATGTTTGATGAACGAAAGTATTCAACATGTTAATATCGTTTCGTACTCATATTTGCACGGCTGCTGCCCCGGAATGCATATTTGAAATTTGTTAAATTATCGTGCACAATTAATTCACGTTTCAAATCGTTCTTCACTTGGGGCGCCACGTTTATTATTAATTTTTAACCAACTGTTTCTCGAGCATATGTTTTGTTATTCCTCGATATTTGGATCAATAGACAATGGAATAGACTGGAAAGCCCATGGTATGCCGCTTTCATTCGCGCAAACGAAGTTATAAAATTAAGTAACGGAAGGAGTAGTATTACGGAAGTGTTACGATTTCTCGTGAAGGTGGCTGTGGGTAGATAACGTTATTACATCGAGCAATATATACCCTGCCTTCACAGAGATAAAAGGAGCAACTGCGTTATATAGTGCCATAACTTGCGATTAAAGTTGTTGATTACTTAGGCGAGCCGAGTATGCAAAATTAACAAGTCTATCCTGGTTTACCTCGGCGACTCTGATATTCTCTATATTGCCATTTTCTGGCGAAGAGAATCTTTAATCTACTATTTGATTAATATACTTTCATGGTAGAAAGAATTACTGGTATCATAAAAAATTCTGCTAAAATATATTAGGAATTGAATGTATAATATTTAACTTTGCTTTGATAGCTAATTCTTTGAATTATTGCAAAGTCCAGCAAGTCATCTTTTCTTTAACATAATTTTTGTCTAATAATTGCGCTTCGCGACTAAGATAACGCGATCGATCGATATATTAAAAAATTTCCTTTTCACTGTCGCATAAAAGCGCGGGGGAAGCTTCAAAATTGCCTCCATTAAGCGTTTATAGGACTCCGAATCGTCGTTTCGCCAGGAAGCTTCGAAACACCTCAGTAACGTCGAGAAAAGCCTCTTAGGAAACTCTTAAGGCGCGCTGCACAAAACGAAATGTCGAAAACGAAAGAAAAAGAAAACTAAAGTACAATCACCCCCTCCCTGCCACTAATGTTTCCCCGACAAGGAGAACAAAGGTCCTAGTTCTTACAATCAGAAGTTCTTTTTTTTACCCTCGCTGCAAAGGTGCCGCATAAATAATACCAACATTCATCAAACACTCCCCCTTCGAGTTTTGAGAAACTGCAATAAAACCAGCGCGGCGGCGTACAATCTCTCTTTTCCCCGTAAAAAGAAGAATCAGAGGGGCACAGAGAAAGAAAGTGGAAAAAGGTGAAATAAAGCACGCAAAGCGGTTCAGGCCTGGCAGCCTTGGAAAGTCGAGAGTGATATTTTAGTCCTCGCTCATCCGAGGGAGAGGAGGAACTTTAATCGAACGAGAAGAACAAGGTTACAACCTGTAGATTCGTAAAATACCTTTCGGGGCGGGGAATCAGCTTGTTATTCCGTACACGTTCTCGTTCTGTTAGGCTTTTTTAAACGTAGCTGACGCGGTTACGTGGGAAATAAAAGAAAGAGAATGGGGGATGAATGGGAACGACGAAGGGGGGGGGGGGTGAAACGGGGGAATCGTTGAAGCTTCGTTATGGAAAATAAGGCGAGCAATGTCGCTTTGTAAAGTGAACAGAAGATGCATAAATAGGGGTGCAATTTTGCGAACAAATAGAAGCACGAAAGTTGTAACAATAATTGAATAATTTGTACAAACATTTCTATGAAGGTGATATTTGTTTAAAGTTCGTTAATTGCAGTAATAATAGGGTAATTTGTTCTACCAATTAGCGAGTTGTTTATTAAGGGTCAAGTACAACGAAATTTCTTTATGATTCTACACTGTATACAAACAGGGTGTACTTGAATATTTCCAGAACGATTGCGTTGGCTCATTCGCCACGTTAGCATGTAATAACGCGATACAAAGTGGAAAATTGTCTTCATTTTCTCCGGAGAACACAGAGATAGCTCCCACGTACCATGCATTCAAATTAAAACCACGGCGCACGCTGCGTTTAAAGCGCAAGAGTTAAATTCCATCTGTAAACACACCTAAATTCGACGTCTTTCGAGAGATTCTCTCCCCACCCACGCGTCCATGTAATAATCAAAACGGCAATTAATCTTACTTACGATACGCAATCCCTTCAGTTCATTTCAACGATTTATTATTACTAAGAATAAATTCACATTCGATCCACCCCCGTAATTGAGAAAATCTTGAAATCATTAACATTTAAGCATTTCTTCTGCCCAAACGGTGGATAATATGTATCTTCGAACTGTTTCCCCAACAGTGCACATATTTTAACCTTTTATTTCCCACAAAAACAGCCGCGTTTGTACTCGATCAGCGTATTAAAAATCTCCACCAGTGTCGACGGTTTACGATCCATTAATTATTCAGCTTTTAATTACGTTTCGATCGCGGCACGCGGTTGAATAAAGCATGAAACGCGATTTCCACGGGACGACACGTTTCCTCCGTGGACAGCAGCGGTTCAATTCGGTTACACAGTCAGACCAGCAGCCCAGCTTTTGCCCTGTTTTCGTGTTCGAATCACGCGCCTTCTTATTGTTCTTCCTTTTCATTTATATCCCTCTATTTTCCGCGATACCCGTCGCAGTGTTTTGCGTACAGAGAAACGTGGCAAAATTACGCTCCCGGTGCGATATTTGCGTTAATTTCTTCCGCAAACTCTACGAAATTCGACTCGTCGAAATCATATTTAAACAGGATTTGCATTGTATCGATACTGTCGGGAAGTGAAGACGCAATTTCTTAAAAAGCAATTTGAGAAATAATTATATTTAGAGTTAACACGAGGTTGATTAATTAATTCCCCCTTATCAATAATCCTTGACGGATACTGTTATTATAAAATTCATAAACTAAAGCCTCCCATCCCTCCAAAGGAATAATTTCGAAGCAGATCACGTGCAACTACGAATCTTCCTCCCCTGGAAGAAAGAAAAATTTGAAATTAAATCCCCCCATAACGGACATCGCACAGTGGCCAGCCTAAAACAATTCTGTACACCACACTAAACAAAGAGACGTTTCAGCCAAACATGTTTCAGCGACACTCGAAAATATGTATAATACATCAGGCCGTCCCTGCTTCTCTCGTTTCCTCGATCTTCGCCCTCTCGTTCCAAAAAAAACGTTCATTGATCATTTCGTGCTCGCCTTACACCGAGATCCTCCCCTGAACGCCAAGGGAAAACGCGAACGTAAAGATATATCCCTCCGCCCGTTCCTCCCCGAGTCGTTTCGTCGCAACGCTGATATAAAGAAGGGGCGAGAGTGGCCGTGCCGGGTTCGTATACTCGTTTGAACGCCCCCGCAATTATGCTGTTTATGTAAGGGCGTGGTTTTAGTCGATTCGATGCTCGCGATGAGACAAAGAGCCCAGCGAGTACTTGCACAGCACGGCGTGTACATAAATAAAGCCGCGTGGCTTTTATATTGCTTTGAAGATTGGCAGATCCGGCGTAATGGTCAGCGAGGACGCAATCGGCTGGAGCGTAGACGCGCGTGTCCGAGCGTACATGGTCCCTTTGTACTCGGAGAATTCGATGTTTCGACCATGGCAGGATGTGTTCTAACGATGATTGACCGATTCTGTTATTTGCTACGGCGCTCTGTATGATTATAGTGGAGCGGTATGAAGCGCAACGAGGGTGGAAGTATAGATCTGTGAAGGGGGAACGCGAGGGAGACGTGAGTCTAAATGTCTGGAAAAATTCAATCACTCTGTCGCTTGGGCACGTTACCTGGAGTTTTCGATTGTTAAATTGAAACGTGTAATAAGTTCTTGCTTTAGCACGCTGTTGGGTGGCTATGAAGGTACGCGTGCTCGTTTATAAATTATGCAATGATTAGTCCTTCGTTTGGAGAAACATTCGACGGGTTTGAGGCTTAGTTATGTACAGCATCATATTTTGCATAAGTTTTCCACACATAAAACTTGAGATTAAGATAACGCGAGTAGAATATGAATTGATTACCACTTGTAAGAACTTACACGGAAACGTATTTAGCATTGGAGGGCTGATCGAAAATTTGTAGAATCTGCTGGAAGCGAGGTAAAGTCACGGACGAAATTGTTGGCGAAAGACAGGTACTATGGTGGGATAAAAAATTGAAAGGATGATAAAATGTGATCAGAGCCTGGATAATAGGGGTTAGCGAAGTTGACGAGCCAGAGAATTTTTGCTCGGTAGAAAATGTTCCATCGGAAATAGAACTGAAAGTGTAGAGTCGAGGGACACGAAAAAGGGCAGAAAAATAGAGCCAGCCGCAACAAAATTTAAACTAATTGAACCTTAGCTCTTTAGGAACCGTAGAAAAACAAGCGAAACTTTGGAAGAGACTCAAAGGGGCCAGCGAAATTTAAGAGAAAGCGGAATAGCGTGGGACATGAAGGATGGGAATTAAACGGATAATTGACACTGACAGATGAAAGGCTGACGAAACTCCGGGGGAGAATCGAAAGGGAACTAATGAAGTAACAAAGTTTCGCCCCAGAGAAATAAAAAAAGAAGCCACCGAGAGAGGGGATGCTAACATATGAAACCCGTAGAACAATAAGAATGATGAATCGACCAAGTTGAAGTGAAACGTGAAAGAAATAAGGGAGACATCAAAGGAGGGAAACCAGGCGCTTAAATAAGAATCAAATAAAACAGCTTCGAAACAGTGAGAAACTAAAAGAATCTAATTCCAAGGGTTTTCTGCTCCGGATTGTAAAATCAGCAAGGAATAAATTCATTGGACGATCGTTGCGCAATTGGCGCGACATGGGGGGGGAATTAACGAGCAGTCTAAATCTCGCAGAGACTGCAGAATCGTCTTTCTCGATGAAAAGGAACGACTGTTTTCCGACCAGTTTTCCAGGTTCCCCGAGTTTCTTAAGTAGCCTGTTTATCAGGGCACTCGTCGGTGGTTGAACACGGCGCCGCTTTTTCCATTTGTTTCGCGAGTTCGCCCGATCGCGATAGGAACACGAGTTTCTTTCGCAAACGTAGCGGAAACTTTTCGTTCGGTTTCCCTCCGTTCCCCCGGTTGCACACTTCGAAAGTTTAATTTCGCGGAAGCTGCGGGACCGGCTTCACCGAACCGTTCCTCTGATTCCTCGAATCGGATAGCAGCGGATCCTGATATTTTTCTATGGGGTGAACTGCGCGGCGAATTTATTTACGCTTGCACGTAAGAAGCTTTCCAATTGCGTGCGTCGTATGTGAAGAAAAACCTGAGAATGAATCCTTATTTTTCGTTGGAGTGCTAGTATGTCACTAACAGCGTTGCATATTTTAATAATAATAGTTCTTAATGGGGTCTAAAATTCTCATTCTAAAACCTACCCTACTGGAAAAGCAGAATTTGGAAAAATTTAATTTTAATATGTGTATTGCAGTTCTCTAAGCACGACGGAATTTGTTTTAAATTCTGTAGAAAAAAATTTCCACGCTCTATCAAATTCCAGCAGCCCTCCAATGCGCCAATACTAAGCTTACCACTTGAAAGACATTATTTCCAAGAACTATTTCCTGCTTCTTTTTTCCCTCTTTCCAATTCAAACCCCCAGATGAACAACCTAAGCGCCATCAAAGGCGAAGATCAAATTTCCATCGTATATCAAATGAAGCTTCCCATGAATCAACCTATGGGGCGCGTTAGCCTTCCACGGTCTTCAGTTTCATCGTGGAAACACATTTTTGAAAATCGAATTTTCCATCCAACCGCGAGCTAATGTTCCACAGGAATACATGTGGTCGCTGCATGAAAACGACCTGAAGGTGTTCCCTATGGATGAAACGTTGAAGCCAGCCTGCACATCCTTGCGGAGATGTTCTCAGGTATGGCGCGTGAAATTTTATGCAAACGCCACCGGAAGGTGAGCTTCCCATATGCAAAGGGGAAGCGTTCGAACGCGACACTCGATATATATTCCCGTGGTACGCTATCTTAACGAAGAGACACGGGTGTTTCCGTGGAACTTTACCTTCTCCGCTGCTGGGGGGTCAATTTAGTTGCCCATACAGTGAAGTTTCATAGGCTTTCTTATTTTTCATTACTTTCAAATGAGAGTTCATGGTACATTGGACACTTGACTTGTGCTAATATGGCGTTTCAGTAGAGCTGCATTATTGAAGCAAGGGTTGTTAGGCTGGTTTTTCTATTTATTTATTTGATTTATAATCTGTGTAGTAGAAAATTTTAAGACTAAGGAGATCGTAATAGTAATAATGACAACTTTTACCTTTTCTCCTGTCAGACTATTTAAAAACAGTTCACTAATTTTCCTCGAGGTTCGATTATTTCCCTCCCTTATTATCTTCGCCCTCCTTTCTTCTATTAATTAACTAATTAACCTGGTTGCACTTGAATGCTCAGCAGGACACGTCGCAACTAAATACATAGATACGTACAAATCATAATGATCAAAATTGATTAACGGGCAGAAACAGGAATAACTTAGAAGTAGTTGCACAGGAATACCAAGCAGCACGAAAACCAGATTCATTGCATTATTCGATTTAACGTTAATGCTTACGGATACAATAATGTACACTCTGCCCGACTGTTTTATGATTTCGAACAATGCCACGGCATTCCCGTCGAAATGCCCCCATCAATTACTTCCTACCCTGCTTTAAAATATATATTTCCATCGGGCGTCGCTACTCGTTCCGAAACCTTTCAAGCACCGTCGGTGCTCGTTTCAAAAATTGTCTCGCCGCGTGCGTATTCATTTCAGAAGGTCTCAGCCCGGCCGCGCTGTCTCGTCGATTTGAAATTCAACCGCTCGATACAGCAACGAGGACTGTGTCAAAACGCGAGACGATCTCTCGCGAATATCGCGGAACGAAACCGGTGCGGCGCGTTTCTCCTCCGTTGACCGCCATTGTTTCGAGCAGTGAAACGAGCCACGGGCGTAAATTACGACGCGTTCATTAAATTAAATTAATTCCTCGCGTCTGCTGGAACATACATCTATGCACCTGTGAATGCGTTCAATTTTTTCCCACCGCGTTCCACGAACAAAAATTGTTCACTTCCCAAAAGGAGGCAAACAAGAGGTTGAAATTTTTCTACCTTTCGTGGGACATTTTTTTCGTTAAAAAACGATTTTTTTCGGCGCAGAAAACAAAAGCTTCTGGGGATGATTGTACGTTGCACGGTATCGTCAGTAGCGCGGGCAAAGGATTAATGCGTAACATTTTTTTCAGTCGGGTACGCGTGTTTCGCGTGCTCGAGAGTAACGCGAAAGTGGGCGCAATATAAAAGTCCTGAACGCAGGCTCGTGGTAATAACAAAGGTTGAATTAACGGAGCCGCGGTGTGCACCGGAAAATTCATTTCTCCTTCGAACGCGCAGAAACGACGAGCCCTTGCTGCTGTGTGTTTCGACGAGTAACGCAACCAGCGTATAACCATAATCGATGACGCCGTTTTTCTGTTCCTCGCCGCAGCGAACGAAACGAGAGACGGTTAACGCGGGAATTCTTCTTTTAAACTCTATCTCGTAAATTGCGTTTTCCACTCATTGCATGTGTGTCTCTTAATTACATTTGCGCCGGGAAAGATAATTTATTCTTCTTCGCCTGTGGTCATTTTATGAAAGGTTGGAAATATTTCAACTGGATGTTTACTCCTTAGAATTGTTTCCAAGCAGATGTCTAAGGAAATAAATAATTTAGCTCTATTTTGACATAGCTATAATTTCTGTTCTCTACGCATATCTGTTGTCATCTACCGCTCCTCATTTGTCAGCAACTTCTTCTATCCACATTTCAATAATCATCCCCTTTGCTTCGTCTACTATTTTCTAACAGAACCATCGCACAAATTATGCCTGTAGAAAAGCACGGAATAAATGGTAATGAAAAATGATGACAATCGGTCCGGCGAGAAAACCAAACCGTGTCAATAAAATCATAGCTCGCCCCTAGAATAATTATCTCCCTTATCCTGGAAGATAACAAAGCTATCGTCCCACGCAGTCGACGATTTTTCATTTTCCCTCGCGCGGGACCAGTGTTTGCCAATAATTCTCGATCGCCCGTCGGATCGGCCGTGCACCGTGTATCTCGTTAAAAGTTTATCAACGATTTTCCTCGTGTCGCCTCGAATTTCACCAACGACACGAGTATTGTCAAGGTAAAAAGAATATAGAGCGCGAAATTTCCATCCGTTGCGTTGCTCCGATCCTCTCCCGGTCACCCCGTTTCATATCTGTGTACTATGAATACCAAACGGAGAAAATGGAAAAAAAAGAGAGATAGCCCGAAGGAAAAAATTGGAAAACCAAGTGAGCGGGAGGGGGTACGGAGAGAATGGCAGGGTCACCAGAGAAAATTCATATCGAATCGAACGCTGCAGGACAATTCGTCGAAGCGTCATTTGATCGCCAGAGCAAACAGAAACATCCGTGGACGATCGATCCGCCCTATGTTTATACGTCTGGCTTTAGGGGTGCGTCCTCGATGATTCTTCGTCAAATAATGACGTCATTGGGGATACTCTGATAACGTCTTGGAGGGGGGGCAGTTAATTGGCGGGCCGTTATTGCACTGCCTTGATGAACGGCCTTTTCGGTGCTAGCTTTTCTTTGTGCTCTGATTACGAGCAGACCGAGGATTTACCGATGGAGCTGCTCGGACGTGATTGGAAGTTTGACGAGCATGGTCTGCTAATTTCTCGCGTTTTATTGGAAGACGCGAGTCTTCAAATATTTGGAGGATTACTCGACCCATTTTCTTTGGAACGTATATAGTAATGCAAGATATTTTCTTACCCTGCGACATTTACGAGTCAATTCGTACTGTCTGCAAATATTGTTTATTTGTCAATTATTCTGCTTATATTACTTTCTGAAAAAATGTCCGCTGGCATTTATATATTTTTTATTATGCATTTTATTTTACGCAGACGTTGAACTGAGTACTATTGATATTTGTAGAATAGCGTGCTATGGAAAGTAAATAATTAACTTCGCCTTCCACCTGTATTCCAGTGCTAATCTATAGTTTAAAATACTTCTTCCGCTTCAATCCTCCCAATTTTATTGCTTCATTTCCTTTAATTATTTATTCGCAAAAACACCGAAAGCCTCTTTCGAAAATGTCACAGAAGAAAAGTAATACTCCATTAACCTCGATCCTTCGAATTCTCGGCAATCGAACTATCCCAGATATTGGCAAGGCTTTCTCTCTAATTAACAACAGTCACTTGAGCGCCACTCATCGATAACCACTCGAAAAAGGGGATAGTGTTTCGATTCGTTCGACGACACGAACGAAACGGAACACGCAGTGGCATCGAATTGTATTAATGATATTCGACGATACATGCGAAACGCATCGATGGCAAAATGTGTTTATTTGCTAAACACGGACGCGCGAGAGGATGCTCTCGAGCATGGATGGAGTAGGTAGATATTTGTTTGCTGCTCTTCGGTGTGGTTGGAAAATCGGGTGGAAAAGTGAGGCTCGCAGATTTTGTTGTAAACGCGATACCAGACAGCGCTGATAACGCTTCGATATCTGCTATCCGCGCTCGATCGCACCGTAGTTGAACGTTAATAAAATTTCATCGCCTGCATCGAGCTTCTGTTTCACATTTTTATTCTGGAATATTTTCCTGCAGCAACGCGCCACCCGCGTTTCACAAATGTTCAAATACTCGTTCCTCGTTTCGAATCTCGGTTGACCCGTGGTTTTCGCGACGTTTATTCGCAAACTTGATAACGGATAGTTTAGAGGGAGAGGACAGGTGGATTTTTAATTCGAAGGGCGGAGAACATGTTGGCTCGTTAAACCCCTTCGTGGCAGCAATAGTGTTTTGGATTTAGGTATTAATATTTATTGATACTTAAATGATTAATTCACGTTGGAAAAAATCGCTCGAATACTTTGTTATTGGATTGGTATTAAATACAGAAATGTTACTCCTCGAAATATAGTTTATATTTATTAAATCTTGTCAGTCGAACCTGTAATTGTATATAATCCATTCTCTCCGCAAGTATTGAGATATATTCGGAAATATTGGTATCGGTTACATATACTTATACATATTTTACCTAAGCGAGAGCTCATCAATTTCCACCGCAAAATTGCTCGTCGCAATGAAAATTCTTGCACAATTCCAGCTTCGAACGTCGAATCATCTCCGCCAATGTGGACTAATTTGGTTCGGAACGTCGCGACTGACCAAAGACAATCATGCACTGGGAACATTTCAATTTTCACACGAAGCTCCAAAGTCATTATCTTCTAAACTGCACCGAATCCCATTAAGAACACTCGCAAACATATCGTACTCGTCAGAACTCTCAATGAAACACGCGGCGAGCAAAAGTTGTCCAATTTCCCAGTAACTTGGACAACGGAATCGTTCCTCCGCAACTTACCAATGCATTCGATCCTATAAAAGGATCCCCCTCGAGTCCCGAAATGATTTTCCCGGCTCGACCTATCTGTATCGTCGCCAGTCGTGCCACGAACTTCCGCCGTCGTTCTACGAACTTTCCCTCTGTTGAACATTATCCCCGGAATACGCGGAAATTTATGGCCAGTCACGGGCGTTCATTAATCCGCGACCATTTGCGATGCATCGAGAGGGAGGTACGCATTCCGCCAGAGTCTCTCCTATGCATCGAAATTTCACGCACCTATCGCCTCGCGTATATAGAGTGCGCACAGTGGAAATCGTGAAAATCGTGAAAATCGTGCGAGCCGTGTCGCGATAACTATTGACTCTATTTTGATTTACTTATATATTTATTTATTTATCTATTGTATTTGAACGGGGAAGATACAAGCCATTAATAAACAAAGTGGCTTTTATGTGGCTTCGATCGACATACATGGATATTCAGAGTAAATTATGTGCGGCTATCTTAAAAGAGCTAAATGAGGTGTTAAAAGATTCAAGTTCGGAGCAATAATTGTTTGCGGTGCCGCATATTCTGTTTATGGGGTCAGAGGAAATACACCCGGTTAAATACCTGCGCGGTAGGAAAATCATCTTACGGGGCTTGGTGGAGCGTGTTCCATAAACAATGGAACAGTACTCGATGCTTCTTGCGACACGACCCGCACGATTTTCCCAGCGAGTCACTGTACATATTTCGCTGAGTATATCTCCCATTCGAAGCATTCGAAACGATCCGTCACGATATCCATGCAGGATTCTCCTCGTCGCGCTATCATCCACGTCGATTGTTGGAAGCGTAACAGATGAACGGGCCACGATTCCGGTGATTTTCTCGAGTATACGCGGCAGCGTCCGCTCCGTGGCGACGTGACGCGTCCATTTTTCCTGGCGTCGCTGGGATCCGGGGTCAATTCATCAAGATTTACCGGGAAAACAGCCACGTTCCCTCGTCTGAAACGGCGACTGCACGATTTTTCATATTTCGCGCGCGCGCGCGCACACACCCTTCCGGTTGTTCCACCCTCCGTGGTAATACGGATCGACGTTAACAGTGTATTTCGAAGGATCGTCCAGGACGTAGGGAGGAATCGATTCCGGTGCACGATTCCACGATAAATTTCGGCTGCAGCATATGTTGAGAGGGTGGTGTGGCGCAGTCGCGAGCCACCCCTGATACAACGGGACACGTTGATACGTTGCTCGACGGAGGAGAGACGTGCGAGTGACGAGATCGTCGAGGCGGAATAGTTAATACAGAGCGGGATTGATTTGACCGTTTTTGGGCACCGACTGATAGGATTAGTTCAGGGATACATACATATGTCGACGCATCGGTATTCATTCGTGGTAATTCGATGATCTAGTTACTGTTTCATACGCGGAGAATTAATTGTTCTGGACTCCTGGAGAAGCGGGGAGGTATGACGTTAGCGAATTAGGGGGGTGGATGAAACTCTGTAGATATCGTATATGTATTCGGCGTATCTGTTAGTGTTAGAGCGATGCGTTTATATGTATGCTAGTCCGTTAACAGTTTATTTGTTATTATCTCGTGTCCGAAGTGAAAGACAATCAATAGGATGGAAATATATTGTCCAAATAGCGGATGGTAAGAATCGATTTTTATTAAACAACTTTTATTCTCTCTTTGTATAGTACTGTGGGAGTGCAAAGCGCCCGACGTCCAAGTACAGGGCGTTTATGACCGCGCTACCTGAGACACAGATGGTCTGCAGGCGAGCAGCGATGGCCTGCAGAACCGTGTTCCCTGTTTTCTAGGTTCTAAGGATATCTTTAAGGATAAGAGAGAGAGAGAGAGAGAGAGGAGAGAATGACTGAGGACGAATGGATGTATGAATGGAAATACACAGTGTGGATTGAGGAGTGGAGTAGAGTAGATCGAGGAGCAGCGTAGTAGAACAGTGTAGTAAAACAGCGTAGTAGAACAGCGTAGTAAAACAGCGTAGTAGAACAGCGTAGTATAGCGTAGACAGTGTAGAAATAAGTATAAGGAATAGTGTATCGTATTGTTAATAAATACATATCAGCGTTGAGTATATTACACTTACACCGGTTTAATTTCATCAAAACTTCCAATCCCACAGTACAAAACTATAATAATATAAATACCAATGCGACGTGAATAACGGGATATGTACATATTGAATCTGGGCAGCTGCGTTCCATATTTTTCCTCAACATCTTATCTGCGAGGAATTTGTTTGGTCTACCGATTCGAGCTACGGTGACGACACTGCAAAATATGCGGCGCAATTAAAGACCAGTTTAAAAGAACAAAATAAAAGTACACACATATGCTTGTTATCCCAGATACATTCATTCTTACTCTAAACACACACCCGCGCTGATACCAAAAAGCCACTTACTGTCTCTCTATAGAAAGCAGCAATATTCCATTTATCGAAAACGATCTAAAGAGAAGGGAATCCTCGTTCGACAAGGGCAAAACGTTTCAAGCGGTTCTCCGCCCACGATCGCGTCAATTACCTGTCGCTGACTGTACAAGGAGACGATGGAAAAAAAGGAAGAGAAAAAAAAGAAATGACACGGTCATTAGAGGCCCGCTAGCCATTAGTTATCGTGTTTGCCCGGACACTCTCAGCTGGAGGTCTACGGCGATGGTCTAAGGATGGAGGTTTGTCTCAATTATCGGCCGGTGCAACGATCCCGTGCAGCCACCGCCTACGTGCTCATCTGCGAGATGCTCTTATCCGCTTCCTCGTGGCCCCAGATGCAAATGGCACCATTGTCATTAACTCGATACATCCTTTAAAGGCGCATCAGCCCACCATCCCTCGTCATCGCAATGTTTCTTCTTCGTTGAGCTTTGATTGCTCTTTCGTTTCGTCCACCACGTCACTCCACGGCCAATCAAGCGTTCGCGGAACGGATGACGCGTGGATCTTTACCGCGAGGACGCATATATGTACTGCGACGTTGAACTGCGGTGAAATGTTCGGGGGAAATGATTGCAAATGATTTGAGAAGCAACGGTGATTGGGAATGCGTTTCGATTGGGCTTCAACTGATTTGGAGGATTTTTGAGGGTGGAAAGTGACATGATTTGCGTCTTATTTTTCGCTTAGATGATTATGTTGAAGACTACAGTATAACGCTTCCAGTTGCTTCTGTACTGAAGATTTGTTATTTTTTTTTGAGGGTTCAAATTTAAGTGTTTTGTGCTTTTTCTGTGAAGCGTAGAGTAGATCTAATATTCTTTATAAATCCCTTTTATATTATTTTTATACCGAGGGAATATACAATTCCTGGTCAAACATGTATTTCGTTTTCACCGCGACTTCTATTTTTACCTTTTTCCTTTTGCCGAAACCACGATGTCAGAGAGCGTGAGCAGTTCGATGTCGTTGGAAAATAAAATTTGAGCCTGGCGGTATCGAAAATTCGTGCGATTTTTTATTTTTCGGTGGCTGTCGGTAAGTTCACCGGGCAGTAGACCACAAGAGGGTCTGGCAATTGACGTTGCCGCGTTTCGCCGGGTTGTTTAAATAAAAATTGAAAAGCCGCAGGGCAAACGCCTCCCCTGAATATCGTTGAAATGGCGGAGAGCTTGGAAAATACGTTGTCGCATCAGGTTAGCTACAAACAAAATTAATTTTTTATTATTTGGAGTTTAGTTTCAGTTACCGTGCAAGCTGTTGCCGGGGGCTTATATTAAAAGATCGAAATGACGGGGCTTTAAAATTAATTTGACCCGCTAAGTCTGAAACGCAATTGTATTTTATTAAAAATATATTAAAGATGCATTTCTGTTCTGATCCAGATTGGCAAATTTTCTATTCCAACTCATTACTAGTAAATCAAATTGGACGAAATAATTCGTATCTTCGTAGAAAATTAACGTTAAACGGACGGTGCGTATTTTTAAACATTCCCATGTCTCGTGCGATGGTTCGAATTTATAAATAAACTTGATACATTAATAGACAAGAAATGAATATTCAGACAGATCGACGTCGATCTCCTTCCATATTCGCATCATTAATCGTCGCAAACCGCAACCTATATTCTACGTGTCCTCCATTTCCACCCTGCACATAAATTATTTTCCATTCTGATTGTACATTCTGGAAACCCGATAGTGTCACGCTCGCACCTACCGCCATCCTCTTGCCCGTCGCCGGATTCCGGCGCAAGTATTCAGCCGCGGATATCGCAACGGGGCATTCGAATTTGATAAAAAACGAGCCACCCTTTCGCTACCAAAATAAAGCCCCGAAATTCCGCCAATCATGCGCAACGAACCACTGCGCCCGCTCGGCGCTCTCTCTTCCGTTCGAATGAATCGTGTCGCCTATTCCAGACGCGCATTCACGGTTGGGTCGTGTCGAGCATCGTAACCCATCGTAACGGGACAGAGATGGAGAAGTCGCCTCATGAAAATCATCCCCCATTTCGAGCGAGGCGTGTCCCGTCGCCGATGACCCCGATCTATCAGATTTTTTTTCGATTAAATCAAGCCTGACGGAAAAAGGAGGCGCGTGACGTCGGGTTGACGTTTCTGGCAGACTCCAGCAGCCCCGGCTGCTTTCTAATTGACACCCGCGAAAGGGGTTGGGGGATGGCTGCTGGGTGCGCACGATATCTCGCGCCCGTTGTGGGACCAGTCGTGTCAAAGGGGGCACCTCTCTCGTACTCTCACTCTCTCCCTCTCTCTCTATGTTGGCAGCGTTGGGCAGGGACGGAATTGAGATTGACAGTTAATTTCGTGGCGGTACGGGGCCGGTCCGAAATTTCGAAGCGTCGGGATTGACCTTCCGCTCGAATGGAAAGCCGGAGACGAACAGGGGCAGAATCTGGAGTCACGGGCGGACACACGCGGCCTGTCGCTAGAACGCGCGGTATTTCCTATTAGACGAGCGTGAATGCAACGTTTCAGAGTGGCAAAGAATTTTTGTTTGGCTGTGAGAAGTGTTTTATTGCTACGTTTCCGGGGTACTCCGTGTGTACGATTGGGTAGGATTGGGAGCATACAGACTTTTTAGGCTGGATGGAGTTTTCAGTATTGCACTGATATAAGTATTGGAAAACTGGATCATGAGGAAGTTTGATAATGTATATTTTAATACGTTCAGTTTAATAAAAGAATGGTTTATTGTATGTACTTAATAAGAAGGCACGTTCTTATTCAAAGAAGCGTCGACTATTCGGGTCCTGTCGGTCTCGCTTAATATAAACACTTTTGTATAAGCAGTGGAACTTCGTTGTACAATATATTCTCAAAACTACAAGAGATCATTATTATTTAATTGGGTTTTATTCAGTAGATAAAACCGGCAATAACATGAACACGGGTAATTTGAAGGATGAGGTTTGAAAGTGATTTTAGAATCGACGGGATTTTTAGTATTGTATATCTTCTATTAAAGTGAGGAAGAAATTTAAAGGGTTAAGTTTGAGCCTAACGTGCGATTAACGTACCCTGTATTTAAAGAATTAGCAACTTCTTTTTCTTTGAAGGTAAATAAGTTTTATATTAATATTGACGTGGAATTTAAAGGTATCGTGCAGATGGTTTTAGTGTAATGAATTGTTGAGGATGAATCGATTACGTGCTGGTGCAGACGAACATGTATAATTGTGGTTGAGTGGCACCGATTCGGAAAATTCGGAGCCGTTCCAGCTTGAATAGAACATGTCATCTGGAAAATTCAACAATAGTCATTGGGAATGATTCGCCTCGTTGGTTGAATGTTGGAACGTAGAATTGCCAATCGAACCATGTGGCTCATCATAAATACGTTCTGTAATTAAAACAGTCGTCGTATATATAGTAATAAATTAAAAATAATTAGGTAGCTATTCGACAAATAAAACAGAATAATTTCACGATCATTATAAGTGTACCGAATCTATATCTTCCAAAGCCAGGTTTCTATTTCTATTACTCTTTTATCACAATTTCTATTCTGGATACTTCGAAAGTGACCAAACATGGCATATTCCAGCCAGAGATATCCATCGTAAATATTTTATTGCCAGAGAAGACTTGACAGAAATAATCCGTACAAGCCACGACCGGCTTCTAAATTTGAGCAGATGGATATAATCAACACTTCCAGCAAATCATAATAGAAACAGTGACCGACTAATTCTCCCCGCGAATAAAATTGTTCAATCGACGTATGTACTTCTATCTACTACCCAACCCACAGAGCGAAACGAAATTCATCAATAAAAGATATTTCGAGGAACAAAATCGGTCCCGCCAGGTGATATATGTTCGACTTTAAGTCCGCTTCATCGACTATACGACGAATTATTAATCTTCCGGTCCCCACGATAGGCAGCGTTGAAAATTATTCGCGCGCCACGGGACGCTTTAATCCTGGCCACGGCGACCGGAGTGTTAGCAGTGCGTAAGTCCAGCCGTTGTGAACCGCCCTTTAAAACCGGAAGGCCGGATTACCGGGAGAAATCGAGTTTGCCGCGGCGCGGCGCTCAATTTGCGTCGTTTCCTATATGCCTTCTTACCCCATTTTCGCGCCCTTAATGGAACCGTGCCACTCTGGCGTGCACGCGCCGACCGGAACTGAGCATACGGGGGTGGATTTGCACGCACGTGTGTGTGTGTGTAACGGAGCGTGTTTTCTTACGAGCCGAGGGTTCGATGGATTTTTAATTGTGCGTACGGTAGAATGACAGAAGAGAACTCTGCTTGTTTCAGATCTAGGTACGGTAACTAGAATTGGTAACAGAGAAAGTTGAGTGTAATGGGGATTGTGGAATTATAAAACTGTGAATATACATTTGATACAGAGAATCCTCTTCCGTGGATTTCAGTTTTTCGTCTGTCGAATTTGTGTCTTCCTTCGACCTTCCACTTGACTTTTAACACTACTTTTTTGGGGAGAACAAGATTTTTTTGTTTGTAAGGAATTTAATACCTTATTAGAAGATTGTGGTTTTTTGGTTTTGGAACTACGTTTTGCAAATTGGTATATTCCCACTTTTTCTGGAGATTCAGGAACAAGTTTCGCATTGAAGTATCGCTAGTTGAAGCGAAGTGTTTTGTGCGAATCGCGATTGTAGTTACCGTTTCTCGTTTCGCGAGTGAAGTAGCGTGTATGATTTATGACGGTTTTTAGCAAAGATGAATCGGCCTCGTAAATTATCGTCAACAACTTGTTTTCCGTGATTCAAAGTCGTTATCTCAGACATTATTATTTTAATATACCACGGCTCGGTAAGAATTCAAAGATTGCTCCTAGGAACGATTTCTTGTTTGAAAATTGCCAGCAATTACTACATAGCAAGATTTTCTTCGACCAACCATAATTGTTACACACTGCAGTATTATTCATTCAAAGATCCACACGTCACGTCGCACCAAAGCAGAATTTGTCGGGGAGTGAAAATCTTCGAAGCAGGAAACTCTAACTAACCCAAAACCGCGATTCCGAGGTGCCAATAAATCCTGCCACCGCAAAATCCGTAACCCGCGTCTCTCGACTGTAACAACACGTCATCTCGTGGCAAATGAATATTCGTGCTGAGATAAATGTATCAGAGCTGGTCGACTCAAAATGTCCATTTGTTATCTAAACATGGTAAGAATCTTCCTGCAAAATTCTTTCAGAAAGAAAGAAAACGTTCTCTCGCTTCTACAATAACTAATCATTTATTCTAGGAAACATTATTTTCATAATAACCAGTCTGTCAGATATTAGATAAGCAGGTTTTTTAATTTCATTTTCGTACCGCTGGGTATTCAAAAAAAAAAGAAACAACTTTTGACAAATAATTGTCCAAATGGAATAGAAAGAAACCAAGTGTCCCATCTTCAAAATCTCAGCGTACCCTCGAGTTACAAGCACGAATTATCACCGTCAGATTGCATAATACTACCGCAAGGGTTGCAGAAATTTCGCTGGATGCAATCTTCATTTGCCTACGCGTTTCATCCCTCCCCCGTCCCTCTGTGCACCGCGACGTGTGCATCCCTATTGAGTCTAATGTCGCAGGTTATCCAGTGCACAATACCGACCCTTAACTACGAAACGAGGCCCATTGTGTCGTTTACCAGCAACGAGACTGGTCAAGCATTTCGTATTAACATTTTAACGACAGGCCACGCCAATTGGCGTCCTGTGTGAAATAATTGTGTGTACTGCGATGCGTGAAAATTAAAACTGTTTCACAACGCACAAGTGCAATGCTCTTGGAGGTGTACACACCGTGCCTCAAAAAAATAAAAATGTGTTAATTAAAACCCTTTCGCTACGAAGTAGAACGCGCAGGTTCCATTTAATTATACGCGCGAGAATTCATTCGAATTTAACGTTAATTACAATTGCAGAACGACAGATTATTTACAAAAAAAATCATTCAGTCACGAAAGAGCGAAACAAGACGTGGACGATAGATCAGAGGATTCCAGGGAAGCGTTCAATTTCCAGCAAGGGTGGATTATTAGTACGCGCGTTGCTCTAGCTATTCAGAGATTCTTGGCGAAACCACTGGCGACGAATATGCGTATCGATGTGGTAGGAAAGTTTCTGGAATTTCAATTTAAATCGCGACAGATCGCACGGTAATGCGAGCTGGTTAATAGGGAAGGGTTGGGACACGGAAGAATTGCCGATAGGATTAAGACCGAGATTGTTGTAGCGTGGAATTTAGAAGGAGATATATGAGTTCACGTTTGTAATTGATTGGATAGCTATTGGCGTGGAAGCTGGAAAAGGGATTTGGAACGTTGGAGGACGCAGCTGTGAGGGCTTCAGGAATTATTCTTGGCATTTTGGGAGTTGAATCACGTATACGTGTACTGTGATTTTATGCCGGGAAATATTAGGGTGTAGTATATTACGCAAAGTAGATCCCGAGCGGTGAAGTTTGGAAAAATGACAAGCTTTCCTCTAGCTTTCCATTTTTCTTTTTGAGGGTATTGGGGAAGTTTTTTGATAGATAGCATGTGTGTACAGGGGTCGATGATTTAGGATCAACTGTCTGATTAAAATACAAAGCATACTATCAAAGCAGAAAATCAATAATTTAAAAATGTGCACAATTTTGTTACGTTTTCAGAAATTACTTTAATACAAAACCCACTATTAATTATAAGGAAAGATTTAGAATCAACATATTTCTTTATTAAAACACTAACAAGGTTCTTCAAAACATTTGTCTTCGTAGTTTTGTAAACGCAACAAAGCGATGCAAGTTTGGTTTATACTTTTGTTTAATATCTCTCAGCGTTCTTGTAATGTTTCACGAAAAAGAGCATTCTAAATTTTTTTCAAGGGGTGATTTCAACCCCTAAATTCGCGATTAGGCCGCTATAAAAAAATACGTGTCCCTTATTTTCATCTGGTTAATATATCCATAAGAACATGGTCACAGCAGAAAATCAATTAAAAGTTACATACAATTTTCTCTTCACCAATAGAAACTATCAAGCACTATTTTATCTCCAAACATGCATTTCTAATTAACCGATCGACTTCTCCCAAAGAGACTCAAGAAAAATCAATTCCCCCTCCTTTTCCTCGTACAACAATCTCGTCTGCCGGCGAACGAAGGGCGCACCTACTCGAAGAGTGCCAGTATTATTCCTATTCAGAGGGAAATGATGTTCTCCGTTTCATCGACCCTCGCCGTCGTTCCAGAATCGACTGCTTCGACACGTTGAAATTTCCATCACGTCCGCCGCTCCACGCAGATCGCATTAATGACAACGCCAGAGAAATCGAGAGAGGAGTTGCAAGCCAAGGGGTTGCTGGGAAAAGGCGTGGAAACAGGGCGTGACGGGGTGAGCCCTTTGGTTAGCCGTTGCTCGTCTCTGCGAAAATCGAATTTGATATTTCCGCTCTTACCATCGGCAGCGCGTGCTCTCCTGCTCGAAAATATCCCTCGGTTGGGGAAGGAAAAAACCGAGGATTTCTTATCTAAATTCCACCCCCGCGTGCGCCATGTCCCCCGTGGGGGACTTAAAAGGAGAGTCAGCGAATGCGAAAACGCGGGAGCGGAACTTCCAGGGCGGAGGAAGTTGTCAGAGGCCTCTCGCGGCTCTGAATTATTTAAGTCGTGGCCCGCATTTCCTCCGACCTTCAGCCTCTCTCGATCCCGTGGAAACGAAGAAAATTTCATTTCGCCCCCGAACGAGGGCGGTTCGTTCTACCCCTTCCGAGTAGCAGCTTTTCGTGAAATGTTTTTAATTAGCCGCCACTTTCGCAGCCACGAGATCGAGTCAGATTAGCCGCAAAGAGAAATCGTAACGAGGAACGTGTGGTACATTGAGGGATGTTCCCAATGTTCGTTCGGAAGCTTGAAATGGTGTACATACAGTAATTTCATTGTGAAAAATGTTGCTGAAACGTTGATTCATGCGCGTATAAAACACTGTCGGTGGATTTGATATTTTGTAATTAAAGGAAATCCAAGAAGCATGTAGCTGGTGCATTAAAATTGTGACCAGCTGTGTGTATCGTTTGTAATTGAAAATTTCTTCGACGACTTCCTCGAGTACAATACGCGACAAAGTAGAATCGTTCACGGTGAGCAAATAGTTCCAAATGATTCGACGACCGGAGATATTTGCTCGACAGCCGGTCGAGGCTCGGCGCTGCCTTTTGTAATTAACAATTTAGAAACAATGGCCCCTCTGCGGCATGGCTGAGAATGGAAAATAGGTTGCGAGCACGCTTTCCCATTGTCGTCGACGTCGTCGTCGAAATGGAATCGCAGTCGAATCGATGGCAATCGAAGGCGGACAAAAACGATAGATGGAACGTCGATTTCGATAGAAAAAAAAGAAGAAATCCTCTCCGCGATTCGCTTCGACATCCATCCGTAATAAAGCTTCGCAATTGTTGACGATTGCCCGGCAAGAAAAATTGCGAATGGCTTTCAAGGAGTGAAAACGAATACGGGAATAACGAATTAAAATGTGCTTAAATATTAAATAGTCTGTGGGAAAACGTGGAAGTGAAAAGGTAAACGATTTCTGTCGAGAGCGTCGAGTGGCTGGCTGGTCTACCGTATTTATTCGATAATTAATTTAATACCCGTCTAATTAAGTTTACAATTCAATGGAGTTGGACCATGGCGAAACTCCGATAATGGGGAACAGAGTTGCAGGTGTGTATCGCAGGCTGGTTAATAGTTTATCGGATAGTTTTTGTCAACATCGAGGCTTTCAAAGCGGTTAAATATTGAACGAGGTTCGGTCGGTTTTTTGGAACCTCTTTTTAGAATTGATTTCTTTGATGACGTCAATATTTGTTGGGCGAGTTCTATTTTGGAACTTGCATCTAATTAGTCCCCGATTAATAACGAGGAAGCTAAATTCTCGTAAATTATTATCCACAAATATTGTGCGATTGTAAACATTTGAGTTTTAGGCGGTTAACTTGTGTTTTTTTTATTACCTCCTTTCGATGATAACATTCATTTCCATTAGTCACTTAAAAATATCCTCCGCCTTTCTGCAAGCACTCTACCTTAAAAATAAATGGAATCGTCGGAAAAATAAATGATTGTCTGTTGCTTGTCGAAGAGGAATATTTTTCGAAACTTATTATAATTATAATTCTAAGAGTTTTGAATGTTTTCTACTTTTATTGTCACAATAAGTGTCTCATAGATTGTACACGCGGTACAAATTGATTATACGTACGTATATATTACTCAATGCTTAACGAAACCTTTTTCCAAAATTAAAACCGTACGTATCGGTGCACAAAAAATTTGTTCCCACTGACCAAACCCCTGTCTCCCTACACTTTTTATATTCGAACAATGAGTTCAGGAAGAACCGTCCGATATAATCCATTTATTCGGCAATCAATTTAATGCGTCCCCGACTTGGCGATGAACAATTGTCGATCGACACGCACAAACACTGTCGGGGAATCAGTCGCCGAGAGCATGTGGGACTCTTCATTGTATGTACAGGTACCAGCATCCGCACGGAATTGCAGCAGTTCGAATTCGCTCGCAGCTCGTTCCATTAACTGATTTCCCGTTGTGGAATCTGTGTTAAGCGTGTAAATTCGTCGTCTCCAAGGGGAATAAAGAAAGGAAGTGGAATGGTACAAATGAAAAGAAGACGATTCGAAAAAGTCTGCAGAATAAAGGAAACCGTGGCGCAAAAAGAAATTTCCATAATGAAAATCAACGAACGTTCCACAGTATTTTACATTTTGATGCAAGAACTATTATATTTCGTGCTACGCGATTATTTTTTACGTTTCGAAGCGCGCCACTTTGGTGAGATCTTCAATAGTCCTCGATAATAATAATAGTTACCATTATAATTGCAATGTTACCAGCCTTGGTTCATCCAGAGAATTATTCTATTAATTCTACAAATTAGAAATATAATAACATACATATTAAAATAGATATTATAAAAAGGAGCGTCTCAAACGTTGAGACTTACAGCGGGCCAGAAAAGTATTTAAAACTTCATTATTTTATTATACCTATTTAATTATTCCTAACTAGTTGTTCCTAAAACAATTTACATGGATATGGAACACATCTATGCTAAAGTGCAATAGATGTGCTTCATAGGAATAATTGTCTTAACACGAAAATAATGAAGTTGCAAGTGAAGCTATGAATACTTCTTTAGCCCACTGTATGGACCTTTTTTCCTGAGTCTATTGTTCCTCAAAATAGCACTCGTATACGGTCGATTTAATTTTGCATACATAATGCTGAATGAAGAACCGCCACGTGTCTCCAGTTCTATGATCTCTCGTCAATCCTACCAGGCTTCCAAGGAAACGAAATACATACACCCCATTGCAGGCATCGTCGAATACATACCCTTCCCCGTTCGGTCGCCGTTGAATTTGTCGCGGGTGTAGTTCACGTTTCACTGCCGTTCAATATCTTTGAAACCGAGCCGTCAGCCTTTGTCTGCCACTCTCTGCTATTATTTTCGTTATCGCATCGTCGCGACTGATGGGTTTCACGGAGAATTAATGACATCATAGAGGATTTTCGTATCGAAATTCTATAGGAAAAAGGAAAAGACGAATATCTGCGCGCCGTTCGACTGGTGTCTCCCGTATTCACGGGTGTTTCATTATGGAACCATTAAACGATCCGCGATAATTACTCCTCGTGCCTACTTGAATCCTCTGCTGACAATGGCCTGCGAAACGGCCGGTTAGTCTGCTTTTGTTCGCCGATTAGATCGCGGAACGTTGAGCCTAATACATACTCTCGTCCTCTCGCCCTCACTCTATTCCTCTGTCGAGTAGCATCTGCTTTGTATTAACACGTTTTAAGCGTACGCCTGTTAACGGAGGAACCGCTCTCGAGTGCTCTGTGAACGGATTTTACTTTCGTCGTCCGTGGGATTGCAACGCTGTAGTTGCGATTAATTTCGAGGGTTTAACCGGGGAGTTATTCAGGATGAGGCTGTTGAGGAGTGTTCGCGGTGACTGGAGGAATAGAATGCTGTCAGACTGTGCAGAAAGGATTATTGTAATTCGATTTTGAGATAAATTAGTGTGCTCGTGGAAGAGAATGTCAGGGTGGATGTTCATGTGAACGTAATCGTGCTGTGCAGAGTTAAATTTATACGTGGAAGAGTGTATTTATTATTTCTTTAATGTGGACCTCGTTTTGTACGGTATTTAAAATTCACTTGAACGGATTTAGGTTGCTGGAATTTGTTTTTCTAGCTTTCCTTAAATGGGGTTATTCTTGTTCGTGCAAAAAAGAAAAATAGTGTAACATTTACAGTATAATTTTTTTAATAAATTGAAATAATAATTGTTTTAATCGCAGGGTTCAAAATATAACGATTTTAATAGCAAATTAGTCCCCTAGAAATCTAGTTTTCTAACAAAACATTTTATTTTCTTTAATATTAATTAAAATTACAAAGAATTACGAAGTGTCTGATACCACTCCAGACAAGAATCTCGATTGTTACTACAATAAAACGAAGCTTGCGCAAGTCCATCGAATTCCAATAAGAAATTCATACTGATTGAGCAGTTGTAAGAGACAAAATATGCACGCAAGTACGAAGAAAACGTTCAATGAGACAAGTTTGGAACCCGAAACAATGGTTTGCAAACATTTCATTCAACCTGTCTCGCTCGAGGGTGGCCGCCAGCGCTCGTTTTCGATTCAGACTTTAATTAGATTTATGCTTTTTGTCTCTTAATTCCGCTTTGTCATTCGCGTCGAAACAGCCCCCTTTGCTCGTGTCTACATTTAAACGAAGATTAAGTTTACCCGGCGAGAAATTCTGCTTTCAACTTTTCGCCCCTGTTAAGACCCATTAAAAAGGGAATAATTATCCAAGCATTAACGACGAGGAATTTTCTCTCTCGCCTGATTTGTCTTATAATCGATGGACGGTGAAAAATGTCTATAAAAATGAATTACGTGGTCGCGCAGAAAATTTTGTCGAAACCAGCAGCAAGTTAAGGTTTATGCGGATATTAATTCATTAATGAAATGCGATATTTCTTATTTCAATTATTTGACTAAAGTAAATTGGATTATACGAGTATACGAAATTCTGCGCGACTCGTATCCGAGGAATAAAAAATTGCGGTTCGTGCGAAAATCGGTCGGCTCTCTTGGGAAGAAGGCGGCTAGAGTGATCAGCGAGAACGAGGAAGTCGTTGCGACCCTCATTTCGCGACACATCCGCGCTAATAAAGTTCGCTAACCCCATTCAACGTTCGCAGCGTTGTCGAATACTTTGCGTATCGTCAGCTAACCATCGTATGAAAATTAATACGCTTCTACTGACTCTAATTACACAGAGACATTCCACGCAACGGCGTACCTTTAATTAAGAGCATATTGACCCCATTGTGGCCTTCGTTCCCTTTCTACGTATTTCGTTTTGTTTCCCGTTTCGTCCCATTAATTCTAACAAATTGTTAGTATTATTTTTGTAATTGTTACTTCACTTTACTATCACTGTGCCACGAAGCACGTCACGAGTGGTAGACTTCGCTTTTGGGTAAATGAAATTTTACAGCAAACTCGAGCAGCGAAATAACACGAAAGCTCGACGACGAATCAATTTACCTACTGGTATGATGATATTCAACCATTTCCGCAGAATCTCCAAAATGTTCCAACTAAATATAATTATCATCTTCTCTTGCGAGGAAACTTCGAAAGTATCCCTTAATTTCCATATCCAGATTTGACAAATATTTGTAAAAAACTCCTAGTTCGCTGAATCTAAAATTTTTCGTCCCCCAAAGATGATCCCAACTGTACTATTCAGATTAATTACTCTCAATGAAAAAAATATTCCAAAGCCATCCCCCCATCGCCTAAATCACTCGCAAACGCAATAAGATTCTGACCCCATCGTTTCCACAAAGTTATATATACCGACCCAAGCTTGCCAGGCAATTTAATATTCGTCCAGGAACAGTCGGTCCCTCCCGTCGTAAACGCGCGCTGGCTTCCAAATCATCCTGAAGGATCCTCTCGCGCAGAATCGCTCGGGTTACGACTTATTGCCGCGAAAAGGGAGACCGCTACGGTCTTCAGCCAGGGCAACGCGTCGTCGTCGGAAAATTGATGGAAACCGGCTGCCGGCTTGTACACTCGTCGCGTATCTCGACACCATGAAGGGATGGCCCGGTGGTGAATTACGGGAAAATAGCTTTCAGTCGAGGCGCACTAGCGTCACCAGGTGCACGGCCCATCTATATAGGCGAACCCTTTTACCGAAATTGCCAGATATCCCCCTTTGCCTGCGATGTCCCTTCTGTTGTAAGCAGGTGTAGCAGACAGGGCTTTCGAAATTTCAGCGAGAAAATCGTTCCATCGCCCCACCAACACCCTCTTTCTTCTCGGTTATCTCGGTTTCGTGACGACAGAGGCTGGTTTTTCAAATGATTTTCCGTTCTCTCTTTTTTAGGAAAGGTGAACGATATTCGAGGTCTATTTTAGCTGGAATCTTTAGAAGGTACTGAGATTTTTCAAGGTGTCTCGACGGTTTTGGATTGAAGGGTTTCCCCTGACCGAGTTTGAAGTTTGATTGGTCGGTAAAAAGATGAGCGTATCGATTCATTGTATACACCTGGGACGAGGATCATCCTAGGAAACGTTTTTCGTTGCTCGTTTTGTCGGGGAGCCATCGATTGTGGGCGAACAGTTTGCGGCCTGCAGGCTGAAACTGTTTGCGGTCGTGCGAATCAAGCGGTGAACTCTGCAAGGCGATACAACGATGCACAATCGCGGTGCTGGATGTGGAATTCGCCGTTGGCTATTGCGGTCTTAGAGATTTTGAGTACAGCTTGTTTCGACCCCCATAGGAATGGAAAATATGTAATAGAAGGAGCGTCGAGGTGTGGATTTTTTAAAAAGTTAAGTTCAATTACCATTTAGCAGAACGTTTTAAGTAAGTTACTTTCTTGAATCATTTTTATTGTACACTCTCAAAACTCTCTTATTTTATTCGATAGAATAATCAAAGTTTGCAAAGACTCGATTGGAATTTAGCGTTAGTTAATGCCAGTAATTAAAAATTTGTTTGCGTGTTTCTTTCATTTTCAATATGCATTTAGTTATTTAGCATTTATGTAGAATTTATTTAGTATCGTGTGCAGCACAAAATAGGGAGGTAAAACAGAGAAGAGAAAAGGAAAAGGAAAATGAATGAAATAAAATAAAGTAGGATAAAGTGGGAGGATAGAAAAATAATATTAATTATTAATTACACGGATGATTGGTAGATATTTTTTTGACGATTGAAACTGTTCATTTCCCTTCTCCCTTGTAACAAACTTCGTAGCATTGAACAGAAAATTATATTAAATGGCAGATTATAGGATGGTAAACCTAGTGCAGCTCGCTATGGGCCGATGTTTTCTCGTGTACGGGATTCCCCTATTAATCATCCAGTTACAGCTAGCTCTGGCTTGCAATTACTCGCGCGGGCACAATCGATGCACGACACGTCGATCCTCCCCTGCACGACACCTTTTGAATCTTTCATAGGTTGCACCCTTTCTCCTTTTGTTTCCCTGCGATTCGTGTTTATCTTGTCCTCGGTATTCACGTGGCGTAAATTCGCAGTCTGAATCGACGAGGAATTACAGGCCACTAGAATACTGTTTGAAGAATTCTTTTTTTTTAAATAGAACTCTCTGCCACGCGACGAAGACTTCCGGTAAGAAAAGTGCGTAAACACTTCCTGTTTTGTCTTGTTGTCGACAACGAGCGAGCGGCACTTTGATGCATGTACAATATTTTTAGCTGTGGAAGTATTTTTTTTCCTTCTTAAGATAAAACGTTGATGATTAAAGGGTGCGAATTCTTTTATACATTCCTGTCTTCTTCTTTGAGGTACTCCTGTTTCAAAGTAGTATTTAATAATTCGTAAACAAATTATTTGAAGACTTGATCCAATCTAATATTACGATTAAATTGCACCGTCGAGGGAGTAATAAATAAAAATAGAGTCGAAAGAAAGTTCGTTTATTATTTCATACGTGTTCGTATCGAACCGTTGAATCGTAAAATGCTGAGAAAATATTCATCAATTATTTCTTTCACATGGAGCACCATTTGTGGAATTCTTAATAGATCTGATTGCAATCGGGCAGCTATTCCCAGCGTCTGGCTTTTTTGTGTTCATCAACGTGCTCAAACAAAGTTCCGAGAGATAACATTGAGAAACGTTGCAGCTGATATCGTGCTAACTCTCTCGTAAAGGAGTTATCCTCTTTTTTCATATTTCGCAGACTCGCGCTACCTGTGTACTCGCGTATCTTCAAAGCCTCATTGAACGTGTTATCCATCGTACGCGCGCGGACAGGAGGGATACGCGTGTTCGAGATGAAAAGCGAACGAGAGAAAGGCGGATGATTGATGCACGCTTCGAGCTCATTCCGTTTCACGACGAAGGGAACGGGGAATTTTCAGTAAATTCGTAAGAGGCTAGACAGAGCGCAGGGCGAAATATGGATCGTCTGTCTGTCTGTCGTTTCGTGTCACGACAGCATCATAAACTAGTTTTTGCATTGATACTCCGAGAACGCTTCAAACATCTTATATTCTATTTACTCTTCTGCTTTTCAGAAATTTGTGAACTTAATTTGTTGATACTTCAAACGTAAAAGATGGAAAGAACAACCGAGGTCGCAGTAATTTTTGTTTCATAGATATTTGAACGAAATTAACGTTGATATTCAGGGGTGTAAAGTTATTTTACTTTATTAATGAATCGATGGATTTATATATCAAATAATGACAGTGATCAATGTTTTAGGGTTTACATCTGTGTTCGTATAATTTGAAAAGTAGGTACAAGAATGCAGGTGTTCTGGCACCTTTTACTTGTAAGGCTATCTCTGTATTCCGTTTTGTTTGTAAATTCTAATACCTCCGGGATCACATCAGGATTTTTCGCACGAGATAATGGAATGAGAGAAACGCTGATAACAAGCGTTCTACCAGGAAAATCTTTCTTCAAGCTTTTTAGAAGCTGATGCTATCTTACTCCGTGTCATTTCGCAAAAGTGTTTACAACGGTTTGCTAGCATTGCAGCTAATTTTATCAGAGATATCTGAACAAATAGACAACAGTACACGTCTGCTTAGCATATCCATTGTCACGTAGAATTCAAAGTTATCTATGAAAACACCTAAAAACCTAACCGCGATAACACATTTTACAATGCATAATCAAGTGTAAATGACAATTTAAGAAGGAAATTAAATACAGTATTAAATATAACAAGTGGATATTAAACAGTTTGCCCATTTTCATTCAGCATTCTCTCGACATTAAAATGAATCTTATTTTTTAAATGAAGAAATGTATATCACAGTTCTATCACTTAACCAATTTTTACCATTACAATTATATTTAGGAACAATTTAATCTTGGAATTCTCAAGATTGAATATGTCAACGCTACTTTTCTTCCCTAAGTAGAAAAGAAATTACTGTGTGAATTTCCACGAGAATTCCAACGATATAATAAGCGTGAAAACCGGACAATCCTTTTATTTCTGCCAGTGCCGGCGACACTTTGTTCTCTATACACATCTTTCCCCAGTGGAAAGAATTCCTTCGATCCCACGAATTCGCCACCTGATACGCGCACAAGGGAAAACGAGGGCGATTAATTCACCATGGCGCGCTATTCGGAAAATAGAATATAGAAACCGGAGTGCTATTACGAAACGTCTACGCGAATGTTCTGCATTCTTATCTCGATTCGAGTTTCACGGAAAATATCGTAAATTCTCAGACGTTGAGCAACGTATTCTACGCACAGCAGCGGATAAAGTGCACCTGAGGAGAGAAAACCATTGGTTGGCGTCTATATCCCTCTATAATTTCCCTTTCGATACAGGAAAATTTCCGCAGAGAAACGAAACGCTGCTAGTTGGTGCCGCGCTTTGTTGGCTATCGAATATCGCAACAACAAAAAATCGAACACCGTGCTCCGTTTATGGCGTATAATAAAAGTGTACTTATGGGCTCGTTGTAAAAGGATTGTACGATGAAATACGATCGCAATATTACTTGGAAAGAGAGTTCCTTTTTATTTGATACTTAGCCGAGTCGTGGAGATATTATGCTGTTTCTTTTCGAAATTTTCAGCCATTGCAGTGTACAATTTTCACGGATATCGATATTCTGTTCGAAACACTTTATTGGTCAGAGTAAACAGTTTTGACCTACACAGTTATTTAATGTTATTATTAAATTAATTATCACTCATAAATTATCTAAGCAGGTAAAATATTCTGCAGTTTACAAGACTGTAAAATTAATCGCGAGGACTCATGAATATTTGTCAGAGAACAAAAGCTCTTCAAATAAAATTGCAGTATACCGATATACTCTAAGGAATATCTTCACTGTAGCTACCTATACGTTTACCATAGAAACGAATGAAATTACAAGAGAGGGATTTCCAGCGTATCCAGACAGAAGCGAAAGAAATAAGATATGCATCCAGCGAACAGGATGTTCCAAGGCTTGTCTATTTGCCTTTCAAATATTTGCATCCTTTCTCCCTCCTCGAGGAAAGAGGCGGATATAAAGTATCGAAACTTAATGGATTCAAATGAATAGCGTCGAAATTGACTGCTTCCCCGAGTGTTTGTCGCAAACGGCGAAATGGAAAACGCGTCCAAGGCCCCGGAGCCTCGTCCGTCCGGATTGCAAATGCACTCTGGTGACTCTTTAACGGCTAAACCTTTCGATTGCATGAATTATTTACGGGCCTTGAAATAAACAGGCGTGTTCACATCGTATTACACGGGGATTGGTTTGTTGGCTCGTATCGTGAAACGTTTACGCTTGAACACAATACTATCCGCTCGTATTCTCTCACTGCAATCCGGAATGTTTCACTTCGAGATAGAGAAGTCGGGTTCGCTCTTGATAAACGTTAAACAATTAATTTCAGAAGTATTAGAATCCTTAAAATTTGTCTTGCCGACGAGGGAATACAATTTCACGAGTATTATCATTGAAACCATTGAACTACGATGACAAGATGTTTCAGTGGTTGATAATTTATTTGAACCGAATTTCCTCTGTTCTTATTGTCGTAGAATTATTCATTGCAAGGAGGATTATTGATTACACGTAGACACGCGAGGCCATTTAAGGGCTGCTCTCTCTAATGGACAGGACAGTTATTTTCGAAAGTGGCGTGCCGTATTTTGGTATATGGTCAAAACCATTTGAATATACATACATACATATTTAATGTATATTTTTAGAAATAAAAGCGTACGTTATAGAACTGACTGTACCTATATGTGCCAAAAGTGAATAAGAGGAAGGATTTACGAATCAGTTATTATTGCTTGTATAGAAAAACAACCAATCATAGGATCTCTCAATTGTAAAATTTCTAAAGGACATTGTGCAATATTTCCTCGACCGTTTTATCCCAGCTACTTGACAAAGAATGCCGTTCGTTATTTGCGTGTGTCCGTGTGACTGTAAGAAACTGGCCACCAACTGCGGTGAAACCACCGACGTGGCAAGCCTTCGAAGCACTTGCTGCGATCAGTGAAGCGGCAGTAGTTCACTAGTTTCAAGTAAGATCAACTGTACTCGCTGTCCCGCAGAACTCTCGTGATAGCTGCTTCTCTTGTAGCACGGGTTGAGTTGCAAAGCAAATGGACACTGCCATTCGCATTCTGCAAGCTGAATGTTTCATTTACAACTCCTGTAACTTCGTTAAGGAATCGTATTATTAATTTACCCGTCCTTTGGTATACTGTAACGCGCACCGCGTAATAGAGTTCCCCCGAGAGTGGACGAAGTTACAAATGCTCCCTTCTTCCAGAAAACAGTTATTTAATAATGCTACGAATGGTAGTTTATGCGTTGTGTGGTGCCCCTTAAATTTAACAGATCACAACGCCACGATATTAATTAACACCACTTATTTATGACAGCGAAGAAACTAATTACATATAATAACAGCATCGAGAGTCTTTAGAACACTACAATCGGAGCAAAGCAAACAGCTTCCAAGTGAGATAGATAAAAATAAAATAAAACATCCCCGTTCCAATAAAAATACTCCCAAGTCTGTATCGTTCATCCCTACCCAGAATTGCATTGATAAAAAAACTCAAATATCCCTGTTCGAGTCATCCTTTGATTCCCCTTCGAAATCCTCCAAAAATAGGGGCCTCGAAAACGGACACGCATAATTCAACGCTGAACAAATCCTCCGGCTAAATTAAGTCCAACAGGGTAACGTCGTCCCCTCCAAAGAACCAATAGAGCTTCCGTTCTGCGGTACACAAACGAGGTACACGCAAAATCGGATCCGGATCAATGGGATGCCATAAAGACACGTCCGGGGGAAGCCTTATCTCTGGCCGCTTCGAATGAAATCCCATAGGAGACGGCGAGTACCACCGATTACGCGACTAAGTTTTGCCAGCGCACGCGGCGCCAGTTTTTACTTCGCCTGTTTTTTTCTTATCGCGACGCTTTATCGCGATGCCTTTATCCGCAATTTTCCAGCGCCCGTCGATAATACCCAGCTTATTATTCTGCTTACCCTTTCCCCTGCCTATCTTTTTCCCTGTCAGTGTAGTTCGTACTCCGTTTTTGCACCAGGAACATTTCTCCGACTCGAGGATCCGTATCGCGTTATCAGGATTTATTGTCGGGCTCTCTGTTTGAGAAGCACCGACTCGTCCCTCCGCTTCTTCATTACGTCACGGGCGTCTCGCTCTACTTGGAGAGAACTGAGACGCCCTGGAGGACGTTTGCGAGCGCCAGGGGCGCATCTGGGAATGTATAGTATGATCTATTCGATGAATGGGGAACTAACTTATGTTACAGGAATAAATTGATTCTAATGTGTGAGCGTGCTTAATTAATTTATGTCAATAGTACTTTAAATGGGGGTCTTTGTTTTTAAATTGTGTTTTGTAGCCTTTCTTTTTGTAGCTTCGTATTTAGACGTTTGGACGGAAATATAAACTTCAATTAAACTAATGGAAGGGTTCATGCTGTTATCTCTAATAAGTGTAAGCTAAATGAAGGACAATATAGTGGCGCATTCTAGTTGAGGATATTTAGAAATTTATAAATTCGTTATATTCACTTTTGGTAAAACGGTTAAATATTTGTATCCAGCATATTTTTTTTTTAAACACCTGTGTATTGTGTTTTCACTTCGACTTGACAGTCTGTTTATATTTAAGTGCGATGAATAAGGGTAAACGATATTGTGTAGGAGGAACGAGAGACATCGTTTCTACGATAAAAGTTATGGTATATCTTATCTGATGAAACTGTGATAGCAGACATAAAACGGTAAGATGTAGGGAAATGGAACGAGAATCCGCAGGCTGATTGGATAGAATCGAAATGTTAAAGTTTACCGTGGAGCACGTGAATTAAATTTGCTTTACGTAAGATGCGTTCCAATATTTGATATCGTTGGAGATAAGATAGGGGGACTGAAATCAGATGTTAGCGCTTCAATGATGGTTATATGAAGCGCGCACCGCGAGTGCAGGTGTAAATTTTTTTTTTCACTGTCAAATATACATGAAATTCAAGTGAAATGAATTCAAATGATCGTGTTGCATTCGTAAATTTTAATAAACAATTTGGTTGGAAATGATTGAGCAACATTTTTTGTCACGAGTTGCGAAGGAAATATTTCTTTGTTTGATAAAGGTGACCTGGAAAGTGTTTTTACTTTACAGTCGTCGTTGCTTGATAATGTCTTATTTAAACAATTACCTGGCATTGGAGTACTTATAAAAGAAATGAGGAAAAATGTATTGCAGTAGAAAAAGTGAAGCGACTTGTTATAGGCGTCGCGACGTTTGAATCGCAAAATTGAAGTAAAATATTTTTCGGAGCAATTTATTTATTGTATTATACCCCCTTAACTTTCGTAATTGAAAGTGGCAATAACCATTCTGCCCGCAATTATTTCTTCATGAGCGTAACTAAAGTTAGCGTTTCGTGACCACAACCATTACTAATTTCGTCGTGACCCATTTGTTTTCTACTTACTGCTATTTCAGTTAGGTATTATCTCGTTACAGAAATTTCTACGAATTTATTCAATCTTAATTAAAGTTTTGCGATAACTGCAACGAACAATTTTTTCAGAAATATAGTTCCGCCCTTATTCCTTGTCAACTTGATCTATAACTATATCTTTCACCGTATTCCATTTTTATCTAACAAAAGCCTCTCGTGCCCGCGAGCATAATAAACGAAATTATACAATTTCACTAACGGATAAAAAGGAACAGACTTGTGAGTCACTGTATAATTTTCCCACCCAGTAAATTACAATCTAAAATCTGTATACCCCGCACTCACAACCCCTAACAATCAGCTCATTATTATCACACTACACAACCTCCTTTCAACCCCTTATCGCACCCCATAATTTCACTATCACGAGCCCCATGTTCCTTTCCAATAATCAACCCACGAGCCGCTCCCACCCACGCAACATCTTAAACAACCCCCGGGCAAATCTTCCGCCCCTGATACTGGTTTTTCGCGCGCGCGAGCGTGAGGAAGCACGTGTGCAGGTCGCGTAACGAGACCAGCGGCAGAGCGTGGCTGGAAAAAGAGAGAACAGATTCCCCTTTAACGAGTCTTACCGCTTTGAGGGCGCCGCCTTTTAGGGACGCAGAGTGCTGTGTGCGCTCGTTGCATCGATTCGTCATAAGGGGGAGGTCAGGGGGAGATGATCTTACGGCAATGGCGTTTTTCTTTTCAAGGATTTCTCGCTCTCGACGTAATTGCGTGTAGTGCTTAAGGAGTAGAAGAAAAAGGGGGCCGCGTTACCGTGACTCCTTTTCAGATCGTTCCCTCTAGCCACCGACGCAGCACAAAGATTTTCACAGGCATGTGTGGGGAAAAAGACACACCAGCCTGCTTTTTTCTCTCCCTTTTTTTTTATCGATCCCTCATCCACGCGAGGCGAATTCTTTGGGATAAAAAGTTGGACACCATAGATTGTTCTTAGAGGGTTCGTGAGAAATGTATCGGTGGAATTGAAGCGTGCGAGTGTGCGTTGTGTTTCGTGCGGCGGAAGAAGGAAAAAGTTTGTATTAAAATGTATCGATGGAGGTTGCTTTTCGACACGGAGTATATACGTTCCTGAGTTTTGTGGATTTTTCCTCATTTTCGTACCGTTAGGGGGATTTCTATTTAGTAATTAATTCTAATTAATAGAAATTAATAATTGCTAAATAGTAAATTCACCCCCACCACATATAGTAGTCAATCGAAATAACAATTTTTTTACCTAATTGCCTAAACTTGAATTTAATAGTTTCCCTAAAAAATGAAAAAGATGAAGCAGAATTTGTCACCGTAATCTCTAACTATTACAGTTACGTTTTACGTCTGACCAGACAATAATCCAGCACACTAACACGAAGCTTTATTCTCGTTTTAACGCGCAGAATTTTTATTTCCATTTCTACGCATCTTTCCCATACAGTCTCCCTACGTACGTGTGTGTCTGTGTATGGAGGCGTGTTTCTACTGCACTCGTTAGTATTTCCCGTTCGAGCTGGACAAATGTACGAGCTATTTCGTATATACTCTCTTTTTTTTTTAATTGGGGGATCTGGACGCCGAGGGAGGAACAGTGTGTGATATCGGACGGAGATCCATTTTCGGATTTGTTTTTTCATGATGCGTCTCGCTGGGCCGAGTGGCGTCATTATATTTAGCAATCCGCTCTTTTTTTCGCCCGTTTATAATGGATCTCCCCCGCGAGACGCATTTCGAGGGTGGTACAGAGAAAAAGACACACACACACGAACGCACGCACGTCTGGTATGATGAACGAAATGCTGCGGGAAAAAATATGTTCGACGAAATTGGCAATCAGCTCGCGCCGTTTTAGTTGGACGCTTTCAAAACGCGATAAAACTGCGAAACCGACTCGAATAGATGGAATATATACTACAAGAGGATATGAATTAAATTGGTAACAATGCCCGCCTGGTGGCGGGCATTGTGGATTTTGCGAAGCAAGCACGCGAGTTCGTGCGAAATTTTCTGAATAGCGCTTTGTTCCGACAAATTCTGTGTGCTACACACGAAATGGGTTTTGTATTTTATGCGAAATTGGAGTGCTAATTTGGAGATCTTAGATAGGAGGTGTTAGATTTGTAGGAAGTTTTATTTAAACTATGATTACTACTCGCGGCCGCGTCTGACCACCGACGGTTTGTTTCCCCTTATTGCCTTATACAATTTCGTCTAGCATTATTCGATCGTGGTGGAACCAAATATTTACCCCGCTCTAGTTATTCCATTTATAATATAATTTCTAGAACTTAGTGCAATAGTGAGACAGTAATGATTTGACTAATAGTTTAATTTCAAATCGTTAAAAAAAAATGTAAGTTATAATTCCTATTCATTGAATTCTTCTTTAATATACCGAATTGGCAATTGATTTTATGATTGACTCACCGCTGCATTCTCCTGAAAAAATCACTCTCTACAGTTACCTGTCCACCTATTGAAACATGAGGCGCACATTAGCCAAATGGAATAACTCCACCTTTCGAATTTTTCAAGTGCTTCATTGACTCTTAACTTTTTATATTAAACGGAAATTTACTCATTTTCTTTTGCGGGGTTACCCGATTTAGTCGATGAGCGGCTCAATTATTGTACGGAACGACGAAAAAAGGGGGAAAACGGCGGAACGCCGTCCATTTAAACCGGACATCCTTCATAAACGTGGCCCGCGAGATGCACAAAGACGGGGTTTCTGAATTTCCCCGCGTAATTCCAGAGTTGGAGCGGTGACGTTCCGACTGGCAAAACGCGGCGGCAAAGCGATGGCGAACACGAATCTGCACGAAACAATCGCGAAGCGACACAGGTACCGAGACCACCGAGACAGAATTAGTGGGGAAACTATGGAAATGTAGCATAATCGATATCCGGTGGTTTCGATGGAGCATAGAGAGGAGAGAGCACCGACGACGACGGATCATATTCAAACGGAAGTGTGCCTTACAGAAGACAGTTTGGAATTTCATCCGTGTTCAGCTCCGGAAACTTGCCGCGCGGGGGAAACGCGGCTTAAATGTTCCCATTGTTCCGCCGTTCAAACGTTGCAATTAGTTTCCCACGTATTTACACGGGACTCGTTGCAATTTCAACGAGAATCGCTTCCATCTTAACCGAGTTACAGGGGGGAAAAGAATAATCGACGAAATAGGCCAGCTGGTTTAAAAAAATGTACAACTATTTGAAATGAGAGACAGAAAGGGTAGATGTGGTTACTGTGAGAATTACTTTAAAGCAGGCTTCTGGAATTTTCGTAGACATTTTATCGTGCCAGATGGGGAATAACTTTGTTGCTTTCTTTCTCAGGGATGAAAGGTCTGGCAATTATTTTGAATGTTTTAAAAATGGCGAAGCTTTCGAGAGTAATAAATCGTCGATGGAGTAAAGTTCAGGGCATTCTTATTAAATTCATTATTCTAGACACTGGAGGAAAATGAATATTCAGGTAATTTATATATTTCTTTTGACCCGATATGCAAAGTTCGAGCAAACAATCTTTCCTGACAGATCTGTTTTAGTAACAGTCTTATCACTGACGTAACTTTTTTTTATACACAACTCGTTAGTTGCTTTTGACAATGGCTCATCGATGAATCACGTAGCCAGATACGTCACATCCTGCTTGTTTTAAGTACGTGCAAAGTCTGGGCTATTCAATCGTCGTTCAAAGGAAAATACATGTAGTCGATAACACAGCCGCATGCAATATTAGAATTACAATACATTCAGGTTTTAAAAAACATATGAATAAGCCTTTTAGCATTTCGTAGCACAATCGAAGCACCTTTAAATTCCGTGTTTTAAAAACTTCGCGAAACCTAGTAATATTGCCGAAATTAACAATATCCTTAAATTCTTAAAAAATTCGAAACAATATTTTACAATTCTGTATACATACTATGATATTATAGATTATATTATATTGTAATGTAATGTTCCACGAAGAGGCGGATAATTTTACAGGACACAAACATTTCACGTATTTCTAATACAATTGCATCCCCCTTTGGCAGAACTCGCGATACTAAAGTCCAAGCTTCATAACTCCGCTGGATCGTATTTTAATAACAAGATCGGATCCTCTTGCTTTCTCCTCCCTCAGGATGTATCTTACGAATGCGCTTACCACCGAGTACCGAGTGTATTTTGATACGCTTGTTTGCATCGCCCCAGCTGAATGGAATTCTCAATTTAACCGGCGGACACGGCCAGACGTTCATGAACACCCCGTTATCGCATTCCTCAAACGATGAACCAGCGTTCCGACGGTTCTCCGCTGAATTCACAAGCTTGTCGAAGAATCGTGACGCCCGCAGTTCCTTCATCGCGTTATATCGTGAACTTCTTAATGCCAGAAGCAAACCGTTGGAAGAATTTGAGGAAATTCAAACAATTAACATGGATGCTTTGCGAAAATTCGAAATAAAAATCTCTACTCGCAGTTTCGCATATTACACTATCGCACGTGATGCACGTGCGATATAAAATGATGAACGAAGTAAAAGATTTGCTGGTTATACGAAGAAGTTGTATTTTCAAGCCAGCTTAAATATAATTGGTATTAAAAAGGATGAAATATGACATTTAATTGTCTGTGAAAGTAAAAAATATAATAGATTAATCCTCTTTACATTGTGATAAAAAGTTTGAGACAGCGTTTTCAATTGAGTATTCGAAATCGCGCTGTCAAAGCCGATTCACACGCCTGAATGGGGATTAAGTTCTGACAGAACTGTGAAACCTGTACAGGCTGTTCGAATCAAAACGTTCTTCTGATCAAAGAGCGTCCACACAAAGGTAACAAGGAAGCCTTCTAAATCTGTACACAAACCGCAGTTGAAAGGTACATCGTGGAGAGACACCGATAAAAAAAACTCTGCCGACGGAATATACTCACAGTCGAAGATAAGCCGCTTCTAATTAAATGCTGCACGATTTTTTCTCCACCCCGTTTCGTTCCATCGCGCGTATTTTCTCGCGGATCAAAGTTAAACGGCCGTCGAAAGGGAGCGCGTCACAGATCACGGGAGGGGTGAAAATCGATGCGAAGGGAAAGAAAGAATTCGTGAAAACTAAAATATTTCTGAAAGGATGAAAAACGACTTAATTGATTTAATGATTAAATATTGCCAGCAATATTTTTTATTATAATAGGATAATTTATAATTAAAATAAATAGGATATTTAACAGAGGACATCGAAATTCCAAATTTTGTATTTCTTTATTTTCTGTCAAATTTCGTAAAATTCGTATAACATCAGTTTTCTTTCGATAAAATGAAGAGCATAATGTGTATAACTTCGTGCATTCTTTCATTCTCTAAGAGATTTTATTTATTTATTGTTAAAAACGTTTCTTTCCGATTAACTCTGTTAGAAAACCTATATATTGTAGACGGATTTGCTAACAAGCGTCTCTTTCCTGCAGAGAAATATCCCATTTTACAAACAGTCCATAGCCAGTTTTAGACCGAAGCCTTACAGCTAAACTGCTTGTATCTGGTGGCTTCGCCGAGCCACGTGCCAATTGTTCACACGTTATTCACTTCCGTCTATCCTCTTATTTCGAGGTTTCCCCATTGTCTCCTAGAACGCACAAACCGAGTGCGAAAAAGAATTTAAAATATTTCAATATTATTCCACAATATTAAAAGAAACCCAACCCCCTAAAATATTTCAATATTATTCCACAATATTTTTACGTATTTCACTTTACATTACAATCGATAGCAGCTTCTCCATTCTGTTCTTTAATAATAAATTAATTTCTTCCGCGTATCAGGCTCCACTCCATACTACTTTCATTGCCAACCCTTCACTTGATTATGCATTAGTATCTTACACTTGAACCATGTTCTCAAACACTCGGCCACCTCAAAACCGAATTTCCGCCCCGTTCCATCGCCTCGACGTCCGCACTTGTCATTCACACCTAGCTCACGAGAAATTCATGCACCCTCCAAACACCCCGGCTACAACCCGATCTAATGAAATTCCGAGTGGGGTGGGTGGGCCATTTACCTAATTGCTATTAATAACGGAACACCTTTCTACGGTCATCGTGGTGCACGCAGACGGATAATCCGCGTACACTCGAGCCACTGTTAGAAGTTTCGTTATGTTCGAAGCACCACGGCCAACGTAACCCACCCCCTTGCCCCGTTTATATTGGCGCCTGCAATTTTGGTCCACGGAACGGCCGCAGCCCTTCGACCACTTCATTATCCCGCCACGTTATACCGGGCTACTTAATCGCGAGAGTTTGTCGACAAGATTACGACCGAACCATCCCCAACCCTGTGCTTTAATCGAGAAACTTTCGGGACACCCTACCAGTCGGGGGGCGGAGATGGGTCTAGTTCGACCCTCCCTTTTTTCCCATCGAATCGAGGTATCGGTTTCGAATCCAATCTTCCGTCCGCGATTCCTTTGTCTCCGCCGAAAAAGGGAGTCCGGAATAATCTTCCCTCTGTTCTTCTGTGTTCCGCGACGTGGATCGATTTAAATACAGCGGGGAACCCGATTATATCTGGGACGCGCGAATTCGTGATTCGATGGCACTTCGAGTCGTGTGCGTCAGCAGGTGGAGATAAGACGGAGGAAGTTCTAGAGGTGTAAGGCCGACGCAAATGACGTGTGAGAAGTTCGAGGGGGTGGAGAATGGGGTTTGGTTTGTACTTTAGAGAATAGCTGGTGGGGCGGGTTTTTGTTGGCAAAGCTGGAGAATGTTTCTTGGGAACGCGAAGTCCTGGTGCTTTCGTTAAATTGATGAGATAATTTGTCCGTGGCTAATCAATTTGAATAGGGTAAATAATATAAGTAATTGGATTGTTAATTGAGTAACAATTAATCTAGTTTCAATGCTTACGGTTAGACATGTTCGAGTGACTGTTACTCCTCCATGAAACAGATCTGTGGACAAAAAGTTACGCTGCACGCACGACTGTTCAATTAATGCTGACAGAGTGTGTACCATTGTATGTTGCAATGTGCAAAAAGGGAGGAAAAAGGAATAACTGAACCGTGCTTTATTTCACGATTCTGTGTGGCAATTTGTTCCTCTTGTTCTATGCCGGGTTTCATTCAAAACGAAATTGGTTACGATTTTTACACGTGCTCTAGTCTAGTTGCGAGTGCAGTAATTTGAAACACGCGGGTTGGCGTGAAAGGGTTGTCGCATTTATCAAAGCTCCAAGTAAAATTGCAAAAATGTTACAAAATCCTGTAATACCTTTGCCTGGAAGCAATATTGCAATTTGATTTCTACAAAAATAATACTTCTGACAAGCAAATAATGGAAAAATCCTTAATTTCCAATAAAAACGATCTGCTAAAAAAATAAATGAATAATTAAGTACATTGAAAATATTGAATTGCAAAATGTAGAAAAAAATACAGTGTCTCATATACATTTGTTCACACGAAGCTAACATATTCATTGTTTGCAAAATACACTTTGCTGCACAATCAGACACGAGAGGGTAATTATTAAGTACAGAAAAATATTCCCCTCACAAAATGCTTACCTCCTAAGCAGACAAAGAATAAAGGGCAGAAGCACAATTTTTAAACTACATTAAACGCTTTAATAATTCTAGAACAATCGTAACAAAACGCAATACGGTATCCGCGAACGCGCGGTCACAATCTGTTCGCGATAAGCCTTGTGAAGTTCGAAACAGCCGGTTCTCCAACGAGCAAAGGGGAGGGAGCCGAATTTCCAATTGCACCGCAAGAGTCCAATTTTGAATTTCAAGCTTCTCACGTTTCTCATATCTCGAGTCTCCCTCACCCATGCGTACTCGCCTCTCCGTGTCCCAGAACTTTGAACAATCTACGCCCGTTCCATTTCCATGCGCCACTCGGATCAAAACTAACAATCGTCGCAATATACCGATAGTAACGGGTCCCGCGGAGAGGAAGTTTCCCCGGCAGGGCTGGAAGTTCGCGTCAAGTAGCTACATCGGAAAATTTCGTAAACCCCCACGAGAGGTTGCTCTCGTTTTTCACCCTTACCCAGCCAATTCGATATCGGAATTTGATCAAATCCTCTCTGGGCCCCTCCTTCCCATTCGTCGGCCACCCTCTGTTTCCAGAACCCTCCTAGATCGAATTCTTCCAGCTCGAGTGACATGCCCGACGAGTTTGCTCGGTTGCGACCTCTCCGTCCCTCCTGCTGCGTGTACAGGGTAACGCGTAAGTAACGTAGCCGTATAGGCGACACGCGGAGCATGTATCCGGCTGATAGGGGTGTAGGGCCGTACGGTGTTTAGCGTGAAGGTAATAGCAGCTTCTAGGACTAGGGAAAAGGGAACTTAGTACATACGCGTATGCATTGGGGAATAAGAAGGCGGGGTTTGGCGGATCCATTGAATGGCCCCTCGGGTAGCTGTGCCAACAAACCCTAACTAACGTAAATAAGATGTCCTAGGAGGGGGTGGCACCTCTCTGTTTCTACCTTGCTACGTATTTCTGCGTTTCTCCCTTCCTCTTTCTCAGTGCCAATCCCTCGTAGTCCTTGCCATGTATTTCTGTATTCCTCTCTTCCTCTTTCTCAGCTGGAACCCCTCGTAGTCCTTGCTAGGTATTTCTCTTTCTCAGCTCGAACCTCTCATTCTCATTGCTACGTATTTCTGGATTTCTCTATTTCTCTCTTCCCCTCTTTCTCTTTCTGAGTTGCAACCCCCCGCAGTCCTTGCTACGTATTTCTCCATTCCTCTCTTTCTCTTCCTCAGCCCCAACCCCTCGTAGTCCTTTATCTTTCTCCCTTTAGCTTCATCTCGACCCATTTTCCTTCTAGTCCGTTTCTGATCCCTGCCTGATTCCCAGATCCGTTTTCTTACCCTCGAGGCGAGCCTGATGAAGCCCCGGGCCAATTACAGGATTTCTTCGCGAAAATCTCCGAGGAAAAGACCCGGTCCGAGGCAGATGGACGGCCGCCTCGTAGGGAACGATGAATTCGCGGGTTTCAGGGCTGAATACCGCCACCCCATTGTAAATACATTCGGGGGCCGAGGCAGCGGGGATGAGTTGGACAAATTTGTGAAACTATTATAGGGTTCGAGTGGACCTTTGGTCGGCTGTTTGTGCGTAGTGTTGGCCGATCTCTGACGAATGGGTTTCGTATAACATTATAATGATCGAGGACGCCCCGATGAGTGGGCAGCTTTTCCAAGCAGCTTCTTCCGACGGGATCATTGCGATGCAATGGGTGACGCGTCTCGCTGGGCCATAAATTACGCGTTTTTTTTTAGGGCGACGACGTCTATTGTAGCGCCAGGGAAAATATTGCTGGCGCGGTGAGATATTAACGGTGTATGACATTTTGACGGGGGACAAAATGGAAGAGTTAAAAATAGCTTTGCAAATGGGTTGGCTTTCGTTGATTTTTTACCTTTTACGCCGGGCCGAAACGTTTAGAGATTTTGAGCAGGGAAAAGGGTTTTAATATTATCTATATGTTATTTAAAATATTGTAATACTCTTCTTATTATTTGAACATTATTTATTTCCGACCGTGATTTCTTTTATACAGCTCTATTAATGAAACAGAGAGGAATAAGTTTGTAATTAGAAATATTACAAGTGAAATCGGTGCCAGGGTTTCTTTAAAGCGTCCAGGTTTTGAAACGCCATTGCCGCCAGAACAAAACCACCCTTCCAATAGTCTAACGGTGCAAACAAAATCCCACAGAAATAGCTACAATAATTCAACAGTCCACTCCAGCTTCTTGCGCAAACAGCGAACAGTTAACGATAATTGATAGCGTTTAAAACGCGAGGACCATCGAGGCGAGAGGGGTGAAAGGATGGTGGCGTACTTTAAACCGGAAATTTCGTTAAATCACGCGGCAATGGAACAACGATAATGGCCGTTCAGAAGAAAGGTTGGAAACCCAGCGATCATTACCACGGGCATCTCATTTATATAATCGAACGTCTGCTCCTCTCCCAGCTTCTTTATTAGTCATGCCCGAGGCGTAGCGTTTCGAAATGACTATAGAAAATCTTTCGTTACTCCCCTTGGCTCGTCCGTCTCGCCCCTTTGAATGAGCGATCCGGAAATGATGAATTCGCGTGCCTTATCGTGACTGCATGCCGTTGTTTCCTCGGCGACATCAACAAATAAGCTGTCCCGGAGTAGGATATTTCTAGAGGGGGGCTCGCAATCCTTGTAAACGCACCCTTCGTCGATTGCTCAACTTCTTATCGCGAAACGACGAGACCATGAGACCGAAAATTGGACTTTCCGTTTGAATCATCTTCTCGTAAGCACTGGGACGTCCTCCGAATTACGTACCGTCTGGTTCACTCGTTAACTACGCTGCCAGCTTGGATTGTATTGGATGCCCTGTCGGCATGAAAGAGTATAATAGGTAGGATATTAATAAAGGGGGATGTTCAGGTGTTGGAAATTGGCTTTCATATTTCTTTATATTTATCGTAGAGTCTCATTGGCTGGCTGGTAATGGGATAAGACGTGAATTCTGCAGTTTATGGAATACAAATCTGGAATAAGAAATTTATTTTTATATGTTTGGTTTATTATTATTTATATATTGTTTGCTTTGCGCGGTTCGAATGCTTATACTTGAAATCCTGTATTTTTTAACAGGTTCAAGGTGCACAGCAGCTGTTTCTGTAGAGCGTCTAATTAAAAATAACATTCACCAGAAATAACTAGAAACATCTGAGAAATGTAGAGGATAAATGTATCTTGCCTACAATAATATTCGTGATATGAAAGAAAGACCAGAATTTTGCGAATTTAAAATAGCAGCTATTCAAATTATACAGATGCGCTGATTTTATTGGACCGAACCACCCTTATTCAGTGTCCCATCAAGCACACATCTATCACCGCCCTTAAACGGCTATTATAACTTCGCCTACAGCCTCCCTCTACTCATTCTCCTCAATCTTCCACGCTGTACCAACCAGTCATACAAGATTAAATTGACGAGGCGATAAGAAGCATCCCTGAAACGTCCTTCTACAACGCCGCATCCCCCAATATATGTATTTCTTTTTATTTACTCCACATTCAAGCCATTTAACAGACGCCCCCCGTACAATTTCGATGCTTGATAACGAGTGCTCACAACAGAGCCGTTCCCCCTTTTTCCTTGGTTCAATTAAAGAAGTTTCAACGGAGACGCCATTTCGTCGCGGACGCCGCCGGCGTTTCTGCGTCCTCCCTCGAACCACAAACCGGAAATTATATATGTAGCTGACTTTCTTCCCTTTAATTTCACCCACGACTGTTCTTGCGCCCCGTTCGACCCGCCGCGGTGTCGTTCCTCCTCCATTAAATTAATTGCCGCATCGCAATTTCACCGGCTGACGAATATTCCGACGCCGCGGAATGGCTGTCCCACGAATAACAGTGTAAGCCGAGAACGACTCTTCCTTTTTTCCCACACACCCCCGCCGCACCGTTTCATTTGACACAGTTTCAATTTTCGTAACATGCAACGGTTACGTCAGCAGTGCTTCCACGTCACATGCAACGAATGAACAGATGTTAGTTTTTAGTCGGTACACTTTGGCGCACCGTCGCGCTACAATGCTGATTGTTGCGACAAGCTATAATTTTTCACCCTCGACCGGTGGCGGTTCATGAGCTGGCGAATGCGTTCATCAAGCGTCAGCTGATGCAGAATTTTTGCGGTTGGGATTTGCGAGCGACTTCAAATTTTATTCATTCAAAGGGAAATAAGTCCGGCAATATTTTCTGCCGGGATTTAATGCTCTTTATGTCCCAACGGTATTTATATTTAACACCCCCCGCAAAAATCGTCAATACAAAAAACGAATATCCTCGCCACGTCTGCTGCTGAAAAATGCCAAACAACGTATTAAGTATACTTGCACTTATTATTAATAGTATCCTGCGTGAAATGTGAACTAAAAATTGCTGACCGACCAAAGTGTTTCTCCTAAACCATTCACGCCCTCGAGGGCTCTCGTCACATATACCACTATCTAAAAAGAAAGTCATTATAAAAAAAGAATTACAGCCACCGAACCGTCCTGCTAAAACAAACACGTTTCTTCTTCCAAATTCAGCATCTCGTAGAAAACTTTCCCAAGGAACATTTCTCGCGATGCTATTGCAGCCGCGAGATTGGTTCGTCGGGCGGTTGGCAGCGAGCAACAATACGATCTCTCGGAACGTTTCCCAGTTAGGCCAGTTCCATACTTTCGCTCGTCACGATTAATTAGCTTAATTCTGGCTTCCTGTTGTGCGTACCGACGGGGCACCCGAGGCTTGTTGCGTGTCACGCCGGCACGACCAGCCGCATTCCGGCGTCATAGTTGACGCACGTATGTCGCCGTAAAAGCAGCCGTGGCATCGGCCGCGTCGCGAGGATGAGCGGCGCCGAGACGTCGATCTGCATTTCCGTGCTCTGCGTGTTCGTCCTCAGGGCCACGCCGCCCACTCGTGGCGTCAATCGTTTGGGTAAGAAGGCCGGGTTAATTTCACGAGATCGTAGACGACGATGTTCCCATGGGATGCTTTGAATCTGTTAATTCCTGCGATTAACCCTTTCGCTGCGAACGCGGCTCGGTAAGAGTTTAACGCTTAGATTTGACGGGCGTTATTTGTATGCTTATTTTCACCGACACACCGGATATTAACAAGTTAAATGTAACAGATTAAACAAATGTGTTTGTTTCATTTCGAAATAGAATATAATAAATCAGCTCCGTGAATCTAGTGTTAATTAAAACGTGTATGAATGTATGCATCCATGTTGCTGTTATTTATAATAATTGTGGTACGGTTAATTGATTTATATTATTCTGGTTACTTCATTTAAATATCTAAGAAGTGCTTTTGTACGTATAGCTCTCCTATGTTAAACAAAATTGTACTTTGCTGTGTTCGTTTCGAGGACATTCGCAATTTGAAGTGTGGCGCAGTGAAAGGGTTAACCGTTGCAGGCAATTTTATAGATATTTTCTGTGGGCTTAAGTGATGTAATCTGGGGATCGGGAATGCGGATTATGGGATAGGTATCGGCGCTGTATGTTGCTTTCTGAATTACGTCTAGAGGGGTGAGAGTTTGAAGATGGGGTTAGTTCTAAGGGTTAGGGGAGTTAATTGAGCAAGCATTGTTCTGCAATTTATACATCATTAGTGTCTAGGATAGTTTCGATAAATCCAAACTATTTAGGCTCGCATTGTGATTGATCACGAATTTGTAATCGTTTGAGGCGCGATTTAAATTCGACCGTCAAATTGATTGAACAAGTTCTCAGTTTTGATGTCGATTCCCGTGGGAAAATTTTACCCGAAGCATACGAGTTTGTTTGAATCTTGAGACATTATTTGTTTCACCCTCTGGGAACAGTCAGATGCAGTGGCTAATTTAAATGAAGACATAGGTGACGTGGCTTACACCAGCCAGACGTAACTCTTGTTTCTTTTTCCACATTCCTAGAACCTGGTAGACGTATCCCCTCTCTGGTTTAAATAACTTGCCGCAGCTCATGTGCCACGAATAACTTGAATCGTTGTGATTAGGGGTTGCCGACTTGGAAACACTTATGACTCAGAGCATAGGGCACGACAGTGGAGTATGTATGTGTATATCAGTTGACAGTATTGTGAGTCAGAGAGACAATTTTCTTCAACCCCCACGTACGTCATTCTCTGTCCCCCAGTTCGCATATTGTCTTGCTTAGAATTGTTTCCCTCAACTTGTTCCCTTTGCATTTCTGCCGCTAAAAATAACAGTTGATAAAAAAAAAAGTGTTGGACGCGAGGGAGGATTTCCTTTACCTTGCTTTTATTATGGATCACTTTTGACGCTGCACGCTATACTTGCCATAACACCTTGCAAACATTATTATTCACGGGGAAAAAAGGGACGAGGATGGTAGAATCGTATCTAATGTTACTGCAGAGCGGTAAAAACTTAACGGATAATACTTTCTACGGTGTACAACGTGTACACAAAGAGTCGTAAACCGCAGACAATGTTTTTTCAGTTCATGGCAGCCGATTGTTCTCGTTTCATCGTCCTCCCTGTTTGCCCACATTTTCCCGTGTCAATTTGCGCCAGTTTTTACCCCTCCGTGCCCTTCGCTGTTCACCTCTATTTTGTTCAAACAAACGAGAAAGTCACAACAATGTGCTCGAACGAATGGATCTCGTTCGTGCAGGTCATTCAATCTTGCTACATTATGAGGGAACAGAATTAAAAGCATGCTATACTATTTCGTGCTTTGCTGTAACCTATTATTACTGAATTTTTCTTAGAAAGAAAGATAAACAATATTCACGATAGACATGCTGACAAAATTCAACAAAATCTTTGTCTAAGAATAATTAATAATATCTTGACTGAAATTACAAATCAGGTGGACGTCAATAAAATCCGGTGATCAACCGGAGAACAACACCTCAAAGTATTCATTCCCAATAATACCCGGACATTTGATCGTAATTGTGTTACAAAATTCTACAACACTTTCTACATCCAACCAGAACGACTTTCCTTCATTTCCACTGTTATTCAAACTGCCCGAAGAACTCCTTTCACTCGACCAAACATGCCATCATTATCCCATTAGCAATTAATACATTTCACGCGAAGAACGCCATTGGAATCGCAGCTTCTTGCCCGTGCACACGCATATAATTACTCACGAATAATGGCGTGGTACGTAATTGTCGTCCGGACACGATTCGACTCTGTGCACGCGTTTAAAGAGCCCATAAAAATTCGCCACTCACTTCCAGGTGCCCGGAGTGATCGTATCGTTGCCGCGGAATTGCCTGCAATTACCCGAGGCCGATTAAAGTAGATTATATTCTTGATCGCTGCAAAAAGGCCAATAAAGCGGGGACGTCTATTTTCTCTTTAAGATCAGTTTCCCTCCCCTCTGATTGTGAGTGCAACGCCACGTTAACAATCCCGTTTCGTGTCAGTGTAACAAGCGTTACTCACGTCTCGATTTCGCTTACAGCTTACGCGAGCGAGGCTTCCTTGGAGATTTTGCCGAGCGGAGAGACGCAGACGAAGGCAATCGGATCCAGCATCCTCCTGACATGCAAACCGAGGGTCGACGACACGAAGCTAATCAGCAGCATGCAATGGTTCGATCCTCAGAATCGTGTGATCGAGCCCTCGAAGTAAGTATACCGACCAAACATCGTAGATATAGATTTGTATAGGAGTTAGGGGTGTTTAAATTGACTTTAGAATTATTTACTATTTGGCTCCCTGCTGTGTACACAGTGTACTTACACTATATTCTCGCCTGGTGAAAATAACTTGATTTGCGATAGTTTCGTTGTTTCTTCTTGTTGGAGTTATGGTGCAATTTGTGGGACAAATCGATACGACTATATTGGCGGATTTCATTTTTGATGGGACATTCTTGGGTGGCGTTACAACCGCCTTGGGGTAATGGAGTTCTACGTTTTTAAAAAGTCGAGCTTGTTCTGTTGGAGAACGCTTTTAGACAGGTGGAGTGATTTAAGATTAAAGCGTGTTATATTTGTAATGCTCCTGTTTTATGAAATGCCTCTGTGTTTTAATTACTTTAATTACCTGGAGTTTGAACGAGAAAGAGAAATTAAAATAGTACACTGTTTCTAAATGTTGAGTATTTAATGACAGACGTATGTATTTATTCAGGAGGCAGATTAAAATAGAATATATCGTGAAGAAATTAATTCAAAGCTTTGACTATGTATGAATACGTCCATTAATATGTCTATAACAAATGTCCGTCGTTTTGGACAATTCTACAGATTCACGGTAACACGGAACACAGTATCAACATCGTAATTCGAGATTGATATTTATAATTCATCACGATTCAACGTGAGGCTAGAAACACACAGTGAAAAATTTCGCGACAGTGCAAACAAACATTTGTCGAGCCAGGCGAGAATATATGAGCAAGGGAGGTTCACGCTTCTGAGCTTTTTTCGGCAATAACAGAGCTACCTTTCGCGAATAATTATAAGAAGGTATACAATTAAATATGTATAAAGAGTACGGTGTGATTCTTAAAAGTTTATTATAACAAAGACGATTCTTCGTAACATTGGATATTGAAACTTCTTGTTTTATTTCTGTGACAGAAAATAAATGACATTGCGAATTCATCTGAATTTCTTTCGAATATTTTCGACAAATGAACAAAAAGGAAAAACCTTTTAATTCGATCAAATTAAGTAAACTGTTAAATTAGTACAATAATTAGAATCGTTCACAGCTTTCGAAATCGAATACACGAATAAAAGGTAGTTACATACAAATTCTGCGACGAATTGCACCTCACTCTGTACACGTAACTAACGTAAATCTTGTTTACAATTTTTTTTCTTCTTGAATTACACACAAAATAGAAACACGACCAACACGCAGCACTAATTTATCAAATTTCTGTCACTTGTTTTGCACACAGACTCGTCGTCTTGCCGATCGAAAGGCGAGTATACAAAACTGCATTCAAGACTTTTACACGCAACCCCGTAGTGTCGTGCCAGTCCCTCTGTTTAGCGATGGTCGTTCCCTTAAATATATATACAGAGTGTTAAAAAAGAGGATCTAGAACTTCGTATACTTATAGTACTCACCATACATAAATAAAAAGTGTCCAGCCAATAACAGTCCCAATAATCGATTCTTTCCGTGCAATATCTACTTTTTTCATTTAACCTTCTCCGCGCAATCGTTGTCTATGGATACAAAATTCTAAACTAAACATTAATTAAATACTAAATAGACAACAAAATAACACAGCAATAAGGGTTGATTTTGGGATCGACGTTGATCTCACATTTTTTACCAATCCCGTTGAATACTATATAAACCCCTCGAAGTTTCACTCCCTTTTTATTAACACCCTGTACACATATAATAGAGTTATTTTGGACTAGCCGCTCCCTCAACTTAGAAGACGTTGTCTTTCTTCACTCCGCCCACACATACACGCGCATCCACCATCAGTACGCGAGCAACCCACCACCACCAACACCCACCCCCAACCCCTCGCGGCTGATTTACGTCTACTACAGCCCCTGTACGTTGCTCTTAATTGCTGCAGGTCCGCCTGATTGTTCTGCGAGCTAAGCGTTGCTCATTAAGCTGTTCGAGAAAGTTTTCCGCTTTCCGCGGCCAAACTGACTTCCCGTTGTATTTGAACGTTTAAACGTTGAACAGAACCCCCCCTCCCCCCTGGGGTGGGGGCTAGTGTACATTGCCGTTGATGGAACCAAACCCCCGATTTAAAGTAGACGTTAAACGATGCTCGCCTCGCGTTATGAAGGCGTGTTATTCAATGACAACAACAGCGGCTACCTGAGCAATTAAATGGCTGCGTTTGTGGCGCAATGTTTCACCGAGTATACACATTTTCGATCGGTGCTGTCCAGGACTGAGAGAATTCTTAGATGGGGGGAGAAACGGGGCGGAATTAATCCTTCGAACGTGGCAGTTGTGTGAAGTCGAGGACACTCGAGGCTCGAGAGATTTTTGTTCGCAATTATTTGAAATAACGGAGCGAGTGGTTGTTCATTTTTACGGTTTGAAACACGATACATTCGTTGGTTTTATTGGGTACAGTTGTTATTGTAAGAAAGTGATTTTAGGTTCGACTCGATTTCTGCATCCCTTCTTTTATAATTGAATTTGCTGTTCCTGATTTTATTGAAAAAAGAATATTGCACGTCTTGCTGATATTCTCTTGAATTGTCGAATACTCCTGGCGAAAATTGATTATCCTTAGAATTTTATGATGAGATCGTTATTTGCGAATAGTAGCCTATTCGAATTGACACTCGCTCGTAATTTTATACCGAGTTTGTTACTGCCCAAATCAATTAAATTCTGTGGATGCAACAGGGTAGTTATTAAGAAATCTGTAGCATTACTTCAAAAACACAGTATTTTCATTCACCATAGCAGCTGTACCATAGAAATGTATTTGCGTGTTGATTTGACATCGATAGAGTACCTTCAATCAAGTAAAATATATCGCAACACTTAATTCGAACTGTCTCTTTCACTTAAACTATCATGAACACAAAAGGTGTCAATTACTCTACCACCCCATCTGTGCCACTACAAACACAATAAAGGAAATGGCTTTGGCTGTTCGATTGATTTCGTTCGAACAATAGCACCCACTTTGCAGCACGTGCACCAGCAATTAACTGAAACAGAAAGAAGGGCTAATTTCACCTACACCCGATCGTTCTTTCGACAGCACCGATAGAGATCAACCAGGTAGCCATCATTTATCCATTCATTCAATGTCTGCGGTGTATCTTCTCTCTGAGGTCCAGTTTTTCAGGTCCCTTTCAGACGTGAAATATTTTAACGTCATAAACAAGATATGCTGAGAACTATAAATACTCATATAAATATCTGAGTCTAACGAAAAACCTACACTGCTGGTCAAAAATTTCGGACAAGGAATTTCAAGCTCGAGCAGAAATTTTGTGACCGATTTAATAGTTTTCAGTTGAAAATTTAAGAACGTTTCTAAATAAGCTAGAACATATCGAAACAAAAATTAAATACAGAGATTAAATAGAGAATCGTTAAGAAATTGTACAATATTTGTAATAGCCATCGAATTAGGACCACACAAAATTGTTTAATATTTTTCATGTCGTTGGTAAAATTGAGAGGCCTGAGCAAACTTGATTAACATTTTATATTTTTCCCCTTGCCTCGATTACAGCTCGCATACTTCCCTGTATGCTTTACACACATTTCCGTTATGTCCCTTATGTCTTCATTATTTTCCCAAATACAAATTTAATTTTTAAACGAGGCAATGCGGTAATCAGTGATAACTAGACAAATGATTCGAGTGGGCTCCAGACATTTCCACCAGCGCTCTAGTGAAACGAATTGCCCATCTAGTATACTTCCACAGTACTAATAAATAAATTACTACTTTATGCACGGTCCGCTACGTATCTAATAATAAATGATACAATCAAGAAGTCACAGTGTTACAATCAGAAAAATTAACATTTTCCAACGTGGTCTTAATTCGATAACCAAGAGTATGTACGATCAAAGAAATGGTCCCAAACTTTCGACCAAGTGTATTACCTTGCATCCCCTGTCACGCGCGTAAGTGAACGTCCCTCTGACGTCAACGATTTTCCACCTTCGCGTGAGAAAAAGTGCGACCATATTGGCCGTCTGAAAGGGGCCTCGACCCCCGCCGCATCGGTGGTCGACTCTCGTTGTTAAATTAATGTATCACGGCGCTCATCTTGCAAATATTGAACCGCGCGATCAAACAATCCAACGAGCGTTAACCTCGGCAACTGATTCGTCGGATCGCGTGTTTGCCCGATTACGTGGACCCCGAGCGATTTGCATGATTATGTCCGCTCGTCGCGGCGAGTAATGGCCGATAAATTCAGCGCGGACGCGTGCACGGGCCGAGAACCATTTCATTAATCGTACTTACGTACCCGTGTTCCCGATTAGACAAGAAGAAAGGGTATTACTGCATAATCGTCGGGCGAACGTCGTTATCCGGAGCATCGCCGTGTACACATTCGGTACGCACGTCATTATTCGGATGGGTTCTGCTTTTGTTTTTTATCTCGTTCAATCCTCTTTAGAATATTCAGAGGTGTTCGAGATGACCTTTCTTGGTACATATTGTATTTTGTAGCAAGGGTTCATGGAATACTCTTTGTGGGTTTCATTTTATTAATCCCTATGTGTGTTAGGCAGACGTTTGGTTATTGAAAATATTTGGGATACATTTGTCTTCACGGAATTGCGAATTTGAATATACATTTTGTATTTATATTTTGTCAAGAACTTTATTAAAGGAAATTATTAAAGGAAATATAGATATGGGTATTCAAGTGTCTGGTTCACCATGCGAAGTTTAATCGAGCTCAGGGTTGGGCATGTTTTATTTCAAATGTGATAACAAATGACTATTTTAAATAATGAATAATTTTAAAACACTTTATTATTTTTAGTTTACAAGTAACATGGGAAAAGTAATTTTATTTTCTGTTCCATCGAAGTAAATTATTTTCAAACATTATTTGTTCAAATAAACTAGCACATGATTATTTCAAATAACATGTGTCCAGATGAGACAATGTGTTATCTTAACGATTACTTTCCAAATACTTTATTGGGATAATGCCCAAGCCAGATCGAGCTTACGGTATTTTCGTGCACGAGTCGGGGAAAAGTTTTATATTGCGTAAGCGAGACCGGCTGACTCCGCGCAGGGTAATACTACTTGCTGTCGCAGGTGACGCTAAACAGTTATGTTTTATGCGGACACTGGTTGACGTTAACGTGTTTCATTCTGTTTCGAATTTTAAGTGAACATTTCTATAGAACATTGTACCGTGAATTAATATTTCGCAGACTTTCAATTCGGCGTGTGGACATTCAATACTTATAAACACATGAACCGTTAAATTGGTTAAAAAAAACGTTCTCAAATTTCCAATCTTTTTTCCACTGTTCGCTACACTTTCGCAGAGCCCCAATTAAATTCGTAACCATTCGAAACAGATAATCAGCTGGTACCCAAAGAGAAGTATAACAGACCAGCGCAGCACTGCGTCGAAAATGAAATCTACCACGACGTTAACTAATATCACTCGAAAGCCAAGCAAATCTACTGGCAATTAGGACTAATCGCAGCTGGAACCGATCGAATATTGGCCAAGACCGTTCTCTTTTTCATTTAACAGTGTAAAATCGCCAGGTCTCGATCTCTCGCGCGTTTCCCAATCGAAAGGGGCCCATTAAACCGTATCTCTGCCGACGCGGCCGTTCGAATTCGTATCGGAACTATTCATTACGACACGATTCCGCATCTATCTGTACCGGTGAACCTTATCTCCGTCCCGTACTCTGTCATGCGGTGTTGTTAAATTGTGTGAATTCATGTGAATGCGTCTCGTTCGTACCAGTTTCCCGACACAACCCGCGCAGAGCACGAACGACGAGCGAAATTGCCGGCTGTCCGTGTTCACCAGCTTTTGGATCCAGGTCGAACCAGCCTTCCAACTCTGAGAGTCTTGCTTTCGATTTGGCTCTTACGTCGAATTAAGGTCGATCGATTTGCCGCGCGTCCGATCCCACGCTATCGATCCAAATTCGATGCTGTGCTCATGCCGCGTGTACATCCCCCCCTCCGCCCCCAACCCCGTAACGATATTTCACCGATATCGGCTCGGTGTTTCGCATTAGAATACGGATTAGATGTTTTGCCAACGATTTGTGCGCTCTGGGGTGCGTCTCGATTATTTGGAACGATCATTTTCAGAGGGATTATAGTCGAGGGAGAGTGTGTTGCGAATTTTCTTTATAGTTTGGTTGCGTTTTATTTTTTCATTTAACCGTTCCTTTGGTTTGATAGCAATTTCCTTTCCTTTTCGTAGAAGTTAGTCGTGGTAAATATCGTTGGAAAAATATGATAAGAGAATGGAATGTGTGTCGTGATTTAGATAGTCGATTTCGGTTGATTTGTGATCGATTCGCGAAACGCTGAGCCAATTGTTGTTCATTTCAACACTCCACCTGAACATATCACAGTTCGTCATAGCCATCGTCATCGTCATCATCATCATCGTTATCCTATATTACTATTGTTCTGGGTGTGCGAGTGTGCGATAAGTCAGCGTTATAATAACGATTTTTAATTATTCCAAATAGCACGTTCCCGGGCCATTCGAAACCACCGATGTACACGGAACTGCACCAGGATAACTTGTCCCTGTTCTTCAATTCGTTGCAAGAGGAACAGGCAGGAAAGTACACGTGCAAGGCTACATACGCGAACACCATACCCCTGGAGAAGTCTGTGACGATCGATACTATAGGTGGGATAAAGTTTTGTTATATTAAAATCAGAAATTTCCTGCTGCATTTAACAACAATCAGATTTCAGCCATCTAACGAATTTCAAGCACTGTTCACTTTCTAGACTGGATATTGAAAATTGGACACATTTACCTGCTTGAAAGTTGAACGCTTAATTAGACACATTTAACAGTTTTCATAAAAATTCTGACCATCAGTGGGGTATTGAATGCATAAATTTTAGAATTTTGACAAAAACACGACTTTGTATGAATAAATTGAACGATTTTATTTTGTATTAATAAAAATTGTGTTCTTGTGGCACTAGATATATCATTTTCAAAATCTGTTCAAACAAATGTCACTCACTTCACTTCTTCTGCCCCACGAAAATTCTCTTAAATGAATCGACGATGGTGTTTCGACGCGAAAGACGCAGCAGGCAGAAATATAAAAGTAATTGCTGTTTCGTAGTTGCGATCACATGGGACAACGCGCCGCACAATCAATACCCGATTCTGGGAGAGGATTTCGCTATTCAGTGCCAAGTACGAGCAAGGCCTTCGCCCTCGGTTGCCTGGCTGTACAACGGTGAATTACTCGAGACGGACGACCACTACATTATAGACACGTATGCCCTGAAGATCAAGAACGTTCAAGAATCTGACGACGGCATCTACACTTGCCGTGCATCCGTATTGACTACCGGCGAGCTCCAGGAACGACCTATCCGTGTCGAGGTACGTACGAAACCGTCGATGGCTCTACAATTTATTCATTTTCAAACACAGACACGAGTTTCATTTCGTCAACTTCTCTGGGCTTTTTAATTCCCATCAACTTAAATCTAAATATATTTATTTCGAATTACGTCCATTTGCCATTCAATTCTTGTTAAAGTTTAGTGAGCCACGTTAACGCGTCGCGACGCACAGTGGTCCCAAAGCCCGAAAACGTGGTCAATGATGAATGTACATCAAACGATGTACCCAATCATTATTTATAAACACTGCAAGACTCCCAATTACTGCGAATTTTGAAGAAAATTAAAATGAAGCATTTTGTTTTTCAATTATAGTGTAATAAAAATAATTTGACAAAAAAATGTTTCAGACAAAACTTAATCAGTATTCAGCCTTCTACAAATATCAATATAAAAAATTGTACAGAATCTTTTTTTTAATAAGGAATTAAAGGTCACCTTCAATTTATAAATGTTATTATATATTTTTGACAATAGAATATGATACCTGACATCAATACGAATTCAACGACCTACCACACTATTACCTTAAGTGTTCAAATCATGCTACAATAATTTTGTCCACGTTTTCGGGATTTGGGCCCACTGTGCGACGGTGTGAAACGTTCAGAGCATTATCGTCAAGCGAATCGTAATATTATTTTATTGCAACAAATTTCCGAACATCGCGAACGATATTTCTGGCAAAGTATACCGAAGAGCGGTCGAATATATTTTCTTCTCTCCTCTCGAAATATTCCTCGATTCGGTCAGCAAAACTCAGGAGCGTACCAATTAATTTACATTAATACAAACTGCAGCGCGGAAAAAGCAACATAGGTTAACGCAAAATAAATATCGAGCAGGACACTGCGCACCCTTTCCCCCTCAAGTTTATGCAATCGCCAAAAGCCCGCGCAGAGTAGCGTTATCGCGTTCTCCAATTATTCCCGATCCCAGCCGTAACGCCGCCAACAGGTATCACGGAACAGATCCGCGTTTCGTTTAACAGGTCCACGTACGCCCAACGGTGGAGGAGTTTCCCGCCCCGGTGGACATAATCGAAGGGCAGGACGCTAATATAAAGTGCAAGGGGCACGGCAAGCCGCCGCCAAAGTTCACCTGGGTGAAGTCTCTGACGCATCAGAATCTGTCGATCGCCGATCGCTTCGGGGTGGACGCGGACACAGGTATACTGACGATCACGAACGTGAACCGCGACGACGCCGGGGAATATCAGTGCACAGCAACCAACGCAGCCGGCACTGCCAATACAAACATCATGGTGAACGTAATCGTCAAACCGAAGATCATGGAGTTCTTGAACAACACGGTGGTCGAGGACAAGGAGGCGACCATCGTCTGCAAGGCGTTCGGCAGGCCGCCGCCGCAAGTCACATTCAGAAAGCACACCGCCGAGCAGCCGTACGTGAAGGGTGCGCAAGTGGATGACGACAGGATCGTTCTGACAAACCGCGCGGACGATATTACCGGGGAAACTGTCGGCACTCTGACCATCCACGAGTCGATGAGATCAAACGACGGATTGTACGAGTGTATCGCGCTGAACGCGGGGGGCGAGGCACGCCGAAATGGCCATCTGACCGTCGAATTTCCGCCGTCGTTCGCCTCTATGCCGAATATCACTGTCTGGTCGTGGGAGCAGAGGCCGGTGAACATTAGCTGTATCGCTGAGAGCATACCGAACGCCACGATCCGCTGGACCATGCACGGCGAGCAGAAAATCGACAATGACGCGATGATCAAACAGCTGGGAAACGGACCGATCTCCACGTTGATGATCGTCCCGTTGGACAGGCGGTATTACACCACTTACAAGTGCATAGCGTCGAACAAGCATGGCACGCGGGAGCATAACATCGAACTGAGAGAGGCCACGAAGCCTGGGGAAGTGATGCAAGTGAAAATGGCAGAGATCACCGCGACAACGATCAGGTTCGACCTTGTCCCGCCACCGACGCACCCTGAACTACCTGTGAGGACGATCACTGTGCAGTACAAAGAGGACGGGCAGACCTGGATGGAGGCTAAGAATAAGACGTGGTCTATTGGTGAGTAGACGTGCGACGAGACATTTGGAAATGGAATAGATTTAAAGGGCAAATAGATGTCGGTTAATTGTTCAGAATGATAGTTCGGGTTGGGGTATGATAGCACTAATAATTAAGAGTGCAGAAATTAACAATTTATACATTGCATTAAAAAGTACGTAGAGATATCAGTATTTAAAGTTATCGTCTCGAAACTGAGCTAAATAAATTGCAAAGTTATTATTGCGCACAGTTACATTACAATATAATTATCAAATTATTAAATATCTATTTATTAATTTAGTATACACACTTATTTATTGATACATCGTGTAGTCTACAAAAATATCATTATTTGTGTGTTCAATACTTTGCAAATAATTACCAAATGAAATAATAATAAGATATTTAATAGTCCTCAAATTATCTGAAATATTACAAAATTAGCGTGTATTTAACTGTACCGCCGCACCTTCTATACTACAGTTGCATACAACGCAATCTCTGTCTTAACTCGATCACCCTTTCCCCCGTTCTAGATTCGTTCTACGTGCTCGAAGGTCTGAAACCGCAGACCTCGTACGAGTTCCGCTTCGCAGCGAGGAACGAGGTAGGTCTGGGCAACTGGGGTGCCTTCCACCGCGAAATCACACCCGGAAGGACGTTCCCGAACGAGCCAAAGATAATAACGCCAGCGGCGGAATACGACCTGTCCATGTTCAACAATCAATACGAATTGAGCTGGCTGGCGCCAGCCGACAATGGTGAACCGATCGACATGTACCAGATCAAGTACTGTCAATTAAAACGCGTGTCCGGCGAATGGGAGGTGGTGGAGAACACTTGCAGGACCGAGGACGTGAGGACGCAGGGAAGGATGAGGCACTGGCTGAGGAACCTGTACTCGGACACGTTCTACCAGGTGGAATTGAAGGCGCACAACGCGATCGGTTTCAGTAAGCCAGGCCTCGCGAAGTTTAAGACTGCAAGGGGTAAGTGTCTGTTTGTCACGATTCTATCCTCTACAATGTATTTGTTCTTGTTTTTTTTTTTTTATTGTTCCCTTTTGATACACACATTTTTCAACTCTGTATTCTCGGAACGTGTTATCCGTTTCGTTCTCGTCGTTTCTTTATCTTGTACGACATCTCGTCGGTATTTTATAATTAGTGCCCTTTTTTCAAGCCGTAATAATTTCTCTGTGAAATTACATTACATCTACATATATATGTGCACGAGGCTATTGCACCGATTGATATGTCGTTCTTTTTGTTTTTAATTTTTTTTTTTTATTATTAACCCGTCGAGAGTGAACGTTTACACAATTATGTACTTCGCCTCTGTTTTTCTTTTTCTTTGGTCACTCAAGGAGGAGGGAAAAGGGTCATTGAGGTATCTCGATCGCGACTGATACTTTTTTGCCTCTTTTGCGGTGATTTTTAAGTGACGAATATTTAACACGCATAAGTAACAGATTTTTATTTTTTGTTTTTTTCATTGAGATACGAACAGTCCTCAGTTCCCTTGACCCTTGTAGAAAGGCGAGTTAGTTGAAGTATCCGGTAGTCGTTCCATACACGGTCGTTTCTAACAAAAGAAAATAAAAAATAAAAGAAAAACATACTCAAAACACAACCAAACGATCCTTCTACAAGTCACTTTTTATCATTCAGAATCTACGGACCTCAATGTGGACTACAATGTAGATACTTCCGCTGGAGGTACTTGCAAGCTCGCCGTGACCGCCATTGCCACAGCAATAACGATCCTATACCTAACTATTTAAAACGAAAGAAAGAAACAATCTAGAGAAAACAAAAGATTAAATGCAGAAAAAGAATACAAAAAATCATCGTCAGGAACGGTCGCTGTTCATGCTTTAAATCTTTCCGTTTTTAATGTACACGTTGAAAAATTATATGCGAATACAAACGTACTATGTTAATATAATACCGGGAGAGTACAACCAGGGACACGCACGCACGCACACACACACACACACACAGAAAATGGAAAGACAGAAAGGAAATACAAAGCTAAAAGAAAAAAAGAAACGAAAGTGAAGAAAGGAGGGGTACGTCGTGTACGTCGAGTTTTCATTTTCCCCATATAAAATGGCGATGGTTCTCTGGCGCGTGTTTCTTTCGTCGAACGCGTGACGTTCAACGTGCATACACACAACACACACGTTATATACATATACGGTTAACGATTATTGTAAAGTGAGTCACTTAAACCGGTGCACAACATTCCGTGGTAGAAACGTTAGCGTGTAAGTGGGGTTCGATGATGACATTGGCTATAGTCCGAGGAACTATAGGAGAAAGGAATGAAAAGAAGAGGCGGGAGAAAATAACCGCGAGCAATAGCGTGTGTTCACGGTACACTTGCTCAAGCCGTCTGTTCCCTTTTTTTTTAGCGAACGTATTCGATACGTGTTTTGTATTACGCTAAGGCTACGCTTTGGTAATTCTCTCTCTCGGATTCGCGTGTGTCGCCAGACGATGGAAAATAATGCCCGAGGGAAGAACATTTAGCAACGGGTAACAACGAATTCGTGGGATAGAAATCGGTTTCGACGGCGGTGGATTAAAGGGAATATTTCGCGACACGAGCCCGACGACCCGTTGGAAAATCTGCGACAGCCGTTGAAACTCGCGAGACCGAAACGAGTGCTTCCATTTTTGAAAAGAGTATCGGTAGTTCGTTGGCTTTTCATCGTTTATTCATCGATTACATCTGCGCGGCATCCCGTGGATGTATCTGTGCACGCAGCGCGGATCCGTCACGGCGTACAGGGAAACGCTTCGCGAATAAAATAAAAAATTTACTGCCCTAAATGGTGAAAAGCTTAGTATTAAATGAAGAAGGGGAACGGTTGTTAAACAATCGAAGAGTATTCGGTCGGATTTCTCGATCGAAGGGAGGAAAAGGCGAATTATTTTAGGGCCAGCCCGTGTTATACGATTATAAATATTATAATATTTAACGACGCATCGGGTTCGCCGGGGGTGATCTTTTTTTTTACGTGATTCTCGCCACTTGTAGTAGTGTACAAATATTCTTCGAGGGAACTTTTTTCGCAAGCCTTGCGGTTTGATTGGCGACGAACGACTCGATAACATGGGGAGAAGACAACGACTAGGGTTAATGTAGGAGAGGAGAGTTTATTCGTCGATGTGTGGGTAGAAATATCGGCGCGATTTTTGTTACCATTTATCTCTACAGACATTGCGCGTCGAAGGAAAACTTTGAAGTGCTTCAAAGTCATCCGCGAAAAGATCCGTTTTCGTCCGAGCTGAACCACCACCGACAATGGGCTTGATCTGTGCGTGGCTAACGTTATCCTTTGTTTCTGGGATCTATTCTTGTTTTCTTCTGGGTTTTTGGGGTTTTAACCAATCATTTTGTGTACATCGAGAGAAGGATTTTTCAAGCGTTTTTCGCGCCACACGATTTTGAGCCAAAGAAGACACACTTGCAGATACTTAAATCACGGTTCGCGCAATTTTGAGGCGAAACCACCCCCCTTACCCCTGAAACAGAAACAACTCGCAAAGGCTCTATACAGAATTATGTGATCGTCTACGATGACGGTCATCTTTTGAGTATACGAACGATCCGCTAGCAGAAAGTATAATAATAAAAGTAAATGAAGAAAGAAAGAAAAGAAAAGAAAAACGAGACCCGAGAGCATCCACACGAAACGAGAAAAGCATCTATTTCCTTTGGTTTATTTTTCAACATATTTACTTTTAGATTGCGCCTACAAAATTAGTTTTCTTAGATGGGTTCATTTTCAGCCGATTGCATATACGATTTTTTCTCTCCTCTTGTGTATGGTTAATAATATTTTCGTTATTTTTTATTTCATTGTTTCTCTCTGGGAAAATTGATTAACTTTTTACCGATCATCGGATTAGTCCTGCTTGATTAGCTCTTGGACCATACGTGTTTAGTGCGCATGATGTGTGTTATGATTATTATGATTATTATTAATATTATTATCCTTTACTTTTACCATTGCTACTAGCGTTATTTACCATTATTATTATTATTATTATTCTATTATCACTGCGTACATAGCTACTACGATTTATTCTAACTATTACTATAATATTATTATTATCATCGTCGCTATATGATATTATTAATATCGTTATCAAATAATTTGTATTAATTGTATCGTGTGTATCGTCATTACCATTAGTATTACCGTCACCGCCGTTACGTCTTATCGATGAAGAACGTCGCCACGATTATTATTGCTGATCTGTTGTATTTTCGTTCGAGTAAGAAGCAAGGAGGCGACGAAAAAGACGGCGCAAAGAAAAGCAAAAAGAAATTAAAAGACGTGCCCCGTAACTAAAAAAATAAAAAATAAAGACAGTAAATCCGGGCACCGTTGTTCGAGGTACACAGAAAACTCTGTCGCTTGTGAAACACAATTGGCCCCTTACCTGTCCACGAGTATCGATCGCGACTCATCGTTCGACGAATGCGACAGGGTCGTCGAACCTCGATCCCTTACGTTCGCTCACTTGCCTGGGTTCTTAGATGTTAGATTACGATCGCATGGCATGCGCTTGTATTCGTTTCAGGTACATATTTTTGTTTGTCTTTTTACATCCCCTTTACTTCTAGTTTCGTTGATTCTTTTCCTTTTTTCCTTATTTTTGTCATTTTATTTCCGTCTTTTTATCGTTTCAATTAGCGCCAATTCGCCTGTGTTTTCGTTGGCGACACTCTCATTCCATCGAACACACCGCGTACCTTTGTATGTACCCGTATCGAGGGATTCTACGTGATCAGCGATTGTATGTAATCAAAGAGGTGTGTGCTTAGGTGTAAGGAGAATTGTAAGAATGGGGCTGAGCGGAGTGCTCAAGAAGCGACAGCGATATTTCCCCTTTTGTTTCGTGTACGGAAAAATTTGCTTTCGGTGCTGCTCATTTGACGGAAGGCACTGCGCGGGACGAAACCCTTCGGTGCACGATTCACTTTTTGTACTTATCAGTGTTTTATTATAAGATATACAGTAATTTAATAACGACGGGCGGCACAGAGCTACGGTTGTCATTGTTCAATCCGCGCACAATAATTATTCAAGCAGACGCACTTGTTTCTTATCAAAGGATTTATTATTAATGCACATGTGGAACGTTTTTCGTACGATTTCTTTTTAACGATTGAAGCACAAAGTTTTTGTACCCTTGCATAATTAAGTTTCGAATGACTCTGATGAATGTTCATCCCCTGACTGGAATTGAGAGCAACTTTTCTTTCTCGCAGTAATAATTCGTGCAGATAACAAGTTACGTACATGACTCGCCTCCCACATTTTATGTTCCATTGAAAATGATAACAGGCACCTGCACCAGAATCGTGCACCCACGATCTATCATGTTTCTATGAATAGAGACAGATAGTGTACCATTACCGGAATATCTCGCGAGAATGATCGATGTTACGCGATTCAGCTGTCGCGTGTCGAGCGTTCGCCTAGCCCTCGCGTTTAGATGTATGTAAACGAAACGTACGAAGTTATATTTCACGTGCGCCGACTCCGTCGCGAGAATAAAGGCATCGAGTTGGTTGCATGCTTGATCGTGCTTTTGTGATCGATGAATCCAAGCTTGCCTAAAAAGTCTCGACTGTTGGAGCGAACAACGAATGTACATTACGTGTATTATACGAACGAATGGATGAAGAATCTCACTATTACTCAATGAAACGGGATCGAAACGTGCAAGGAGGAACAAAATCGGTTCCGTGAAGAAGCAGCGGAAGCTTTCTTTATGAAAGGCGGCTTTCGTTTAACTCGACGAAATGAAAATAATAGGAGAAAGGATCTAGATATTAATCGTGTAACGTTTCTAAAAATTTGCACTTTATGAATAAATTGCTGTATCTGCATACATATTACATTCGTACCGTATTCAGTCTATCTCTCCGTGGAATACAAAAATAGGTCGATATGTTGAAAGAAAAATTAACGCCATCAAAGAAATACGCTCGAACTTTCGGTTCTCTATTGGCCAGAACGGAGAAACCGTTTGAATCCAATCAAATGTTACAAGTCTGGAATGTACACCACTTTAATTAGAATTAACATTAAATTCCACGTTACGTTCAACATTGAATTTTATTTTGCCCAATCGTGGCAACTGTCGAGCCCCAAACTCGTCCACGAAGAAACGACAGGTAACGAGCTACCGATACTACTCCGCCAAGCACTCAAGGAACCTCTTCTTCACGGAACCACGGGGTGCGTCCCGGTTTCTCGCATTTCTACGCGTGTTCTAAGTGCAACACGACACTTCTAGCCTCGACTTTCTTCGTGGCCGGGTCTTCGGCGACTCTAGAGAAACTAGTACCTTCCGGTGTGGCTAGAAAGAACGTGAAATTACGAAACGAGCGAGAGATACATACACATGGTGTTAAATAAAAGGGTCACGAACTTTGTGAAATTACAGCACTCGCCGAGGAGAGTGAAAAATGTCCAATCAACATAGATCGAAGAGTCTATGCTCTGTCTGTAATAATTAATTTTCTATTTCAACATTCTTTGAAGGCTATAAGATAACAGTTGTACAGAGATGATTAACGCTCTATAATTTATTTTCACGCTCGAAAAGAACATACTTCACTTCACCAAACGTACCTCTGGATTCACAACGGATGAATAGATGAATTTATTTTTGTTACAACATCCTTTGGCAAATAATCAACAGAAACTCCGACAAGATTATACGAAACACATAGATGTCCAATATTTCAAAGTGATATATGTGTATAGAGGGTTAAATACCGAATTAGATGGTACGTCGAGGGGATTTATTTTCGAACCCATATTGATGAAACATTTTTTCCTCCTCTCGACGAGCACTATGAGCCTACAAAGTTCTAGGCCCCTTCGTTTGCAACACCCTGTAGGATCGTGTTCTCCTTCGAGGCTGCATTTGAACGAGAAACCCGGGGAAAAGCGTGTCCGCCGGCCCGTGAAACGCTTCACGCGGACTAGACAATAGATAGGCAGAAGGAGAGAGGAAGCTGAAAAACGAGCGAGAAAATCGTTTCTGCTGTTCGAGCCTCGCAAAATCCCTTGTCTCTTTTCGTATCGATCTATGAAGCTCGTCGAACGAGTGCCAAACCAGAGATAAACGGGAAGCAGAGGGAAAGAATGGGGAGGGGGTAGTAGAGAGAGGGAAAGAGAGAGAGAGTTCTCTTAATTTGTAGCAGTACCAAACGGCCAGGACGCGCTCCATTAGAATGGGATTCGATTCAAGCGTGTCCTAATGTAATTTCGTCGAAGTTAAATCGCTTTGGAAGAGACAAATAGAAGTAGAGAGTGAGAGAGAGAGAGAGAAAGAGAGAAATGGAAGGGAATTGGCGATCGAGATTGCTCGGTCCAAGAGGATCTCCCTTTTTCATGGCGTGCCCGCGAACGTGTTCCGTCAGAATTACACGGACTATGCGAAAACGAGAGATTTTTGTTGCACCGCGGATAGACACGGGTACAGATTGCAGCTTACCTCGCGTGTGTGAATCGTCTAGTGAATCTTTTGGCGTTGGGTAAATCGCATCGAAGAGGACGCTAATGCCTGGAACTCGCGAACTCGGGCAATGCGATTACGGAAGTGACAGACCGTGTGAAATTGCTAGCACAAAGGTGATGGCAAGATTTACACTGTCGCCCTATGAGCAGGAGACTAAAATTGGCCAGGGCAGTACGACGTGTTTCATAGTGTGATGTAGTTCATTTGCAAATAGACGGTGTGAATAGAAAGGCACTCAAACGTGTGCTATTTTTTTATTCGGTTAAACGGGTTAAATAATTGGAGCTATTTTAGTATTCATATAAACTTTGTAAAATATTCCCACAGCCTCTGTTTCAAAAGGCGTCAGGGTACAATTCAATCAAGTACACCTTCTTTGTATTTTCTTCCGCCAGTAGGATAAACTATAATTACCTTGACTGTAAAAATAACTCTGCTTTAATTCGGCTTTAATAAATAAATCAAACTAGTAGCTACATGTGTACTATCAAAATACCAGGCAGATAGAATCCGGATCGCACGTGGCACAATTTAAGCTTGTTTCGACATTTCGGAACCGCGAATTTACTTTCGGCTCAGGGGTCCCGCATATTTAGAAACACCTCGCGCACGATAATACAGGAAGCTCGTTGGAGACATCGTTGTTTATTTAGCCCCGCTTGCTCGCGTCAACTGCTTGCTTGTTCTCCGCCTCGGGCATCAGGGTGAGCAAACTCGCGGATAGAAGGCAGATTTCGAGATTAATCGCTGAAACTCCGGATAATGGCCCGCCTGTAACGCAATTAAAACTCTCGTGGCTGGCCCCGTGGCCGGAACTTATAACAGAGGGAACAAGACCCTGGCGAACTGCAACTTGTCTGCCTCTGTTCGAACCTTTCCACTTTCTCTTTGGGTCTCTCTCTCTCTCTCTCTCTTCCTCGGCCTCGCCCCTCTCCGACTTCCTCGAGGATGCGATTTTGCAACTTAAAACGGCATCTGCCGCGAAACTGCCGCTGTAGGGAGATTAGGAACCGGCGCCGACGAGATAATTTCGAGGAGGATGCAAATGGGCGTCGTTGAAGAGAAGCGCCTCTGTGTTCCAAGCTCTACTTCCGAAACGAAGAAACGCGTGGCTGGATGAAAGTGCTGGCACAAAGGGCTGTTGTCGCTGTGAAATTGTTTATGAATTCACAGAGAATCGTTTCACGCCGGCCTGGACGAAGCCGCTTTGTTTCTTGCGCTGCTGCTTACAGAAATATTCGTTTTCGAATATGGTTAACGGTAATACCAACAACGCGCATACGTTCTTATCACAGTCGAGATAGCGGGAAGAGGGAGTTTTTGTTGGATTTGGTGTAAATATGAAAGAACTATTTTTTGAAGATTTTAACTAAAATTATTATTTTCACGGTATGCTTGCAATTTTTATGAATGGATATTTAACCAGCAACTAAATGCAATCGCTTCTTAAATACTTTGTCACCTCTTCTGAAAAATATTTATCGCGTTAGCAAATACATATATTAAAAGTAATATCATCCGATCTGCGAATGTCTAACAACATTGGAATTAAATACCCGGAAAATTTACATAACTCTGTTAAACAAATAATCCATTCCAGCTCTCAATCAGTAATAATTCTCTTGCTTTCCCTGTCAATTGCGCCCCGGCATCTGTATCAGACGTTCAAATCACATTTTCATTCGTGTTCTCGCAAAAATTTTTTCGCTGTAAGTTACGCCCCTAATTATATTCTCGCAGTGCCAATACTTTTGCGTCCAGCAAAGCGTAAGCTCGTTCAAGGAACCCTCTTCACTGTGAAACAGAGCATCCGTTATAAATAGGCGACGCGGTGCCGAACGAGGACAGATAGAGCTGCAGAAGGGAAAGCGAAACAGAGAGCACCGGGGGAGTGCAAGTAGCTCGCCATATGAAGTGCACCGTGCAATGTCGAGTGCTCTGAATCTATTTTCGAGGGAAGCGCGTGGGATTCATACTGCGTGCATCGCGAACTCACGATAACGTAATCGTTGCTTAAGTGGTGGACAAGTGTCGTGCCTTCCTGGAACATTTAGAGTTCACAGGAATAACGCTACTATGTCCCTTGAACGCAATTTTAAAACTCCTCAAATTATCGACTTCCCCTCTCTCTTTCACTATCTACTGTACAGAGTGGTAAAAAATAGGAGCGCAACTATCGAGGTAGATAATACTCGTCAAATCACTGGAGATAGTCCTAACAAATATGAATCGCAAAATTAATATTTATTTTCCAAGTTATAAATAATTTTTTGTTACGGTTCAAACGGTTAAAATGTCTTTATTAGGACAACCTTCCTTCATTTTCCAAGTACCATACCCTTTTTTTTGTCACCCTGTACAATTCTTCAGTTCGATCGAGAATCTGTCCAAGCTTGCGACATTTGTAGAAAAATACACTTTCGTTATACGAGTTTGGATAACGTTATTGAACGCATAAAGCCCACCCCTCGTTGTTCCATAAAATTACAGTTCGCGCGTGTATAACTCTCTGTCCCTCTCCCTCCCTCTTTATCCTGCGCGCAGAAATCGAAGGAATAAAAACGGGGAACAGCAGAAACGGTAAAAAAGATCGTGAACGAGCATTAAAACGGACTAAGCCGGGGTGGAAAAAATCTGTCGTAACTTCTGGCGCGCGGAGGAACGATTTCTTGAAACGAAAATTCGATATCGTTCGCATGCTCATCGACATTTCCATTCCGCATTTTTTTTCTGTCCTCCCCCTTATACTCGGTTCCATCGACAACGGTACCTTTTTTCCCCGTATCCTCCCGTCCATTTCGTATCGGATATTCTTCTCTTGGAGGGCGCATCGTTCACCTGGCCCCTTGTATAACAGCTTGTAATGATAATAGACGGTCCACGATCCTGTCAATTGCAGCACTCGAGGAGATACGATTTTCTTTTTTCCTCTCCGCTCGCCCATGTTTTCTTTTTTCTTTTGTCCAATTTTCTTTTTCTTTCGCTAATGGCAACTCGAAATGATCACCGGCGACGTTTATCGAGACGCCTCTTATTTTCTCGATGCACTCCGAGACTACGATACGTATCCGAGAGGCTTTGAATTATAACGAGGACGGAGCGTACAGAGTAAAAATAAGAAGCGAATAAATAAAGTGGCAGAGAAATAAGAAACCGTCGAGTAACAAATGTGCACTGCCCTTCGAATGGCACTTTGTTCCTCTTTGTACGATCGGAAGAAGAGGAAGAAGAAGAAGCGGGAGAAAACGGAGAAGAAGAAAAAAGAAGAGAATTGAGAATGGACGCGTTTTTATTGCGATAGGCGAAGCGTTCGAAGGATTCGTAGTATCCACCTGTAATTTCCGGCGAGTATACATATTAATTGCGAGCTGTATACAGTATATTCATATGTATATGTACAAACGTATATATATTAATATTATATGTATGAAAGAAGTGTAGAGAGAGGTAACATTCGCACACATGTGCAAGGATTATGTGCTAGCCTAGTGCCTAATATACTATATAATATATATATATATACATTCGTATTTATGACGAGGGTGAACTTTAACGTTCCCCTTGTGAAAAACTCTTATTGTAAATATGAGTACGGAAATATATATGTGAGTGTTTAAGGAATACCATGCCAAATGAATCCGCCAGTAGGGAAGCCATCGTTAAATTGTTTCCGTTCCTGCGAGAACCGATGTAAAGTTTAATTATAAAATTATCATTTCTGGGCAGAAAGATCCAAAATTGGCATTAATTATGTGAACGGAAAGAATATCTTACGAATCTCAATAATTCTACTGCACTTAACCCTCGGACGCAATTCTATTTTTCGATATGGAAGGGTTTTTCGTGGTGACAAAAAAAACAAACGATTTTACTCTTACAAGCTATAAAAAAGGTCAATGATATCGAGATTAATTATAATGGGGCAAGCTTAAACCGTCTGATCTCCGAGGTTATTAAACGATTCAGTAGTGAAAACGTGTTCTTTTAATGAGCTGTCGTACACGCTATGCATATACGCTATGTATACGTTAATCCTTAAAACATGAAATGAATTTTATCAACCGATCGAGACTAGATAAATAGCCGTTTAATTAATTTTAAAGGTGTAACTAACACGACATATTTAGATTTAATTAAACCGCAGCTCTTTGAAACACTCGTTTCCATCCACGATCGTTAAATAATAATGAGTTTGATTGTAAACAACGAGTCACCCACGTATGAGGATAATTCTCCATAAAATCTACGGACACCGTTAAAAAAAACAGTCCAATTCACGTAAACGAAGAACACGGAAAGTGTAGAAGAGCCCGCAGCAGCCTATAAACAGTTCAAAGAACCGATCAATCGGCCGGAAGCGTTCGAATGAACAGTCAACTCATTCATCAATATATGCATCATAAAGTATTTAACAGCATGAAACGGACAGTCGTAACGAAGACGATGCACCGTAAATTGAATCGCTCACTTCGGTGATCAGACTACAATGACGACGACACGCGCGACGGGAAGGGGTTAAGGTTCAGGCAGAGTGGAGGAGAGAGTTCTCGAGCGAGCGGATTTGAACAATTTCGGATGGTTTCCTTTCTGGCAGTCTCGTTCATTTTCCGCTCACCTGTTTAACGAAACCGAGAAAGAGGGGACGAAAATAAACGACGACGGCAGGAAAGAGAGGGAAAAGTAAATGCATACAAGAAAAACGAAAAGATACACGACACAGGGCGCGCCGAATGAAAATGGTAAATATGCTGAAGCACGTCAGAAGAGTTGAACGACGGCGTGCCGTGTATCATACATCTGCTAAGTATACATATATATGGTAGTAGTCCCTCTCTGTTGACTTTTTTGGAGCCAAAAAATAAGCGAGCGTGAGAGAGAGAGAGAGAAAGTGAGATTGGCAAGAGAGAAAGGGAGCGAGAGAAAGATAGAGAGAAAGAGAACGCGCTCACGAGTAAAAGGCACTCGGTCTCTGTGGTAAAATAAAATAAAAGGCTTTCTATGTGTGAGGGTAGCACATTTAGATTAGTGACGCGTAGAAACTAACATCGGGCGAGAAAGGTAGCGAATGAGCTTTCTTCCCCCTTCCTTGAGCTTTTCTCAGCACCCGTACCGCTGCTGTACGACAAAGGGGATGATTGCACCCTTTTGTCGCACATCCGTAACCGCTATGTTCTCGCGCTTGATATCACACACGTATCTTTGCGCTCCCAGCTTCTCTGTTTTCTCCTCATTTCTATTTCGCCCTATTCTTCTTTCTTTGTAATCGTTTCTTAACCCCATCTCTTGGAGCTTCTTTATCAACGCTTTTACTTTCGACGACGAATCATTCTTTCATTAATGTTACCGATTACGCGTATGTGTTGTTCCGCTTTGGTCTGGTTTGATTTTTGTTGGTGTCCTTTGGTTCCTTACGTCTTGTGTCTACGCTTTGATGAAAACGGATTTTTGGCACTTCCCCAGAACCCCCCCGCCGATCTTGTTTCTTTTCAGGATGAACTAAAATTAATCGTTCGCGTAACGTGTGTTTGGTGATGAGCTCGGTGGTCGTCGGTGTGTTAGTGGAGAGAATTCTCGGGGCCGCGGTGTCGGTTTCGTGACGGGCTATCGACCTTTATTGCACGGGTAACACACGAAATCGAATATTCCGGTGGTGCGGGAGAGCCGTGAAATATATTGGGAATTTTCGCGGCGACGCGGGGCAAATGTTTTGCAGAGGGTTTCTTGCCACGTAAGACTCCTCGCATACTTGTATGATCTTTGCAATTTGAGAAATTCGATTTTCATATCGCCGCTTCGTCGCTCGAGGATAAAGCGAAATTTGAAACAGGGATGTAAAAAGGAATATGTGCGAGCGAAGTGTGAAAATCGGAAATTTGGAATAAAACACCCCGTCGGAGAAATATTCATATTTATAACGGAAGCGGAATATAATTAATGCAGTAAAATATTCTTATTTGGCGAGAAACTCTTAAAAATCTTGATGGATTAATTGATTAAATAATTAAGTTGTACATAATTGACCGACTTAAGTTAGAATATCCCTAATTGAACACCCACCAGTAGGTTTTGACAATGTATCTTGTAAATCGTTGATTGTTTTCTAATCATCACCAAACATCGTTAAGTAATGCTTGTGCACTAACGGATTGCAACAAACGCGTTGTTTGATCTTGACAGCTATCTGATATTCCATTTTCGTCCTTCAAGGTATAGACACCACCGTGGTACATCATCAAGGACCTCTGATATCCAGCGCAGCCATAATTGGAATCGTGATTGCGGTACTGTTCATTATCATTATCGTGATCGACGTGATATGCTGTTGCGCCCATAAGACAGGTAAGAATACTTTTCGTTAATCCCTCACGAATTTACAAGTTCTGTACATAAATTCAAGCATACCCGATTAAAATAAAATTGCCGCACGAATCAGTGAACAAATTATAATGATACATTGCGATATGAACGGTGGAACAATTATTACGTCCTCGAATGGATTTGAAATTTACTGCGACACAAACTTGTTTGCAACTGGGAGCAAATTGTGAACAATTGGCTGGGCAATATTGAGCGACAGCTCGATGAAAATTTATTGTAATTCCGCCGCGAGTGTTTCTAATCTGGCAACAGAAATATATTTCAATCCGAGCACAAAGCTATCTAAAATCGCGTCGTGGCGTTACGTGCGAGTGCAACATAAATTTATCTGTACCTTCCACTCCGCGTGTACCTGAAACTGCAAGCCGGATTTATCTAAAATTGCAACGCTAATTTACTAGATGCGGCGGCATGAATTTATCTGAAATTACTTGCCGCGTAAACTTGCCTTAAATTGCAGCACGGATTTATCTGCGAGAGAATGCGCATGCGAATCCGCGCAAAATTACGCTAATTTACACCTAGTTCACGAATGAAGTTCCCTCGTTTTCAGGAAATAGGTTCTGTCGAAAAAAAGTAAAAAAAAGAGGGTAATTTTCGATTTCCATAAATGATTCTATAAAAAACAATTCTTGTTTTGCAGGAATTATATATTACGTCTGCGAACGATCCCGCCGGAAACCAGTGGACGAAGAGGACGCGAAACTTGGCAGGTGAGACACATTCCGATCGAATCTTTTCAATACACTCTACACGTACACGTGAAACAATCCACCTCGATATTTAGATCGATTTACTCTGGACCTCCTTATATACATTACATATATTTTACATTGTGCTTTGGCAAGTCTTTGGCGCTATATTTACCGTGTCATCGAACCTCGCAACCACCGTCGTACATTGTTCGAGGGAACCGCGAATAATCTCTTTCCTTCACTTCCCCCAACCGTCGAACGAATTTTCGCGACGCGAATCCGGGATTCCCGTGGAAGCCGTGACTAACGTGCAAATTAATTTACGGAACGTGTGTCTGATGAACGAATTGGTCTGCGATACTCGTGAAAATCCGCTGCCGATTATTAAGAGAATCTTGTTGAAGCAACTTAGAATACCGTCACTCTTGGCCGATACTTTTATTAAATATTAAAATGATTTTAGAAATTCTCATACTGTGCCTCGCAATTATTGGGTAATCCCATAAGTAATATGGTTTGTCTGAGAGGTGAGTTTAAAACGCTGGAACTCTTCGTAATTATTGCATATCTGTTACGTGTATATACTACTGTAAATAAAGCCACTTTCAGACTATGTTTTGTCAAAGGTTCACAAGCGTGGATCGAATATTGCAGTTATTATCAATATTGAAGATAAACGTGACGAGTGACATTCTTTTTGTAAGCTTTGCTAATATGAGTTTAATAAAAGTGTAAAATATATCCGAAGTGTATGTATAAATTCTTAGTGTAAGACTGTGCGAAAGATAGATTAAGAAACGTCCAGCTAGAAAATACAGTATCAAAAATGTACAAAAATTTCTTAAAAAATTCAATTCGGCTCATCCTTAATTACCTCTAAACAACTGAACCACGTTACTGATGGGACGACTCAATACTTAAAAGTATTCACCAAATAAAAAGTATTCTATAAAAAAATTACCGAAGACATCGTTCGTATCATTCACTTTGCTAAATATGCGCTTTACTTTTCTCACTCTTTCAGTTAAAGTATCCGAAGCTCTCTATTCAGACCCATAAATTCGAATTGTCAAGGCTTTCCACGATCCTCGTCTTTTTCAGCCTTAATCGTGCAGCGTCCCGCCGTATAAAAAGCTAAACGACCATGCTAAAGAAGTCATTGCAGTCCGAATTTAATGGACACTCGAGAAATCGGTACCGGGCATCCTTTATCGCGTCCCCATTGGACCTTCGCTTTCGAGTCTGAGTTACATTTGTCCCGGGGAAAGAAGAAACGAAAAGAGAAAGAAGTAGTAGAGTGTTTCGTGGTTAAATGGTCCGGTTAACTCGTTAGAACCTAGCCCGCCATTAGGAGACACTTTGACCCTCTCGCATCTGTCTTTTTTTTCTTTACCGGTAGTCTTTACGGTTGGCGGTTTCCATTGCCGTATTGCGACCAAAAAATGGCCAATGTCGCCGGGGTCACGGCCATCCAAGAGTCGGGTAGTGGAAAAAATACCATTAGATTGGTCAAACACACTGCCATGTAAGAGAGATACATAAGTGAAAATCAGTAAGAAGCATGGCCCCTCTTGAAGGGGCTCTGACACGGCTTTCTACTTGGCATGACGTTTTATTTCCCACTTCTGTTTAGTTTTCTTTTATTTCCTTACTTAACATTCTCAGAGCCCCCCTTTACACTCGTGTCTTTGTTCCATTTTTACTTCCTTGATCCCCCCCGTTGCCGATATAAATCCTGGTACGTGGAGCACATTGTTACTCGAGGACGCCGTCTACTTGGGGACCAAAATGGCGGTGTCCATCGTCAAACAGAATTATGCAGCATGAAAAAGAGTCTTGCTTGTCCGTTTCGTCTGTATTTTTCGTCGTGCTATCTGTTCCACCGCCAACCACGTTTCGTCCAAGAGAACACTGTGTACATTAATCAGCGTGCTCGGGTTCATTTAATGCTTACTTGTTCTCTATATCTTTTTCTCCGCACCCCCTCCCCGCAATTCTCACCCTTTACGCGCTCTGCATAAACTATCGCCATTACTCGCTCGTGCTTTGGCTATGCTGCATGAGATATCAACACTCTGAAGTGATATTAATTGCTCGTTAACTACGTAGCGCCCGCGCGCACACACACACACACCACCGCCATTAATTTACCCTGCTCCACGCGAGCGTGGATCATGAGAGTAGGTAATTCAATTTCATCGCCTCGCGAAAAAAGAGGTGCCGCGGAGACCCGTGTATTTTTCACTCGCAATTACCGTACACCGATAGGCGAGCCTCGATGTGTTTGTGTACGCTTAATAATATTTTCAACGGAACACTTACCCTTTCGTGAATGTTTTCCATCACGCAGACAACTTCTATTCTGTTTCACATATTCATCCCACGCGTTGTTCGTGTATTCACCATGTACCAATGAGCCACGCGACGAGTAAACGAAGATAGGAATGATACGAGGGTAACTCAATGAGTAAAGAAACAAAAGCTTGGGTTCAAATAATGTTGAAATGTGAAGCACGATATATAAACAGATAAGTTGATCTTTGTCTCACCTGGAAAGAATATGTGAATTCTCTAATGACGAATACTTGATGTATTTCATCAATATAATTCCTGACGCGGCGGATGTAACTTTTAGTAGTAATACGTAAAGATTTTCAAGCGTTCATTACCATTTTTGTTACTTAATTAATTACACTGAAAGTCGTTCGCCTCTTTACTCATTGAATACCGCGTCCACTGCAAATATACAATACTAACCAGTGATAGCATGTATTATGCGTATTCGATGTTGCACCACGCGCCGCATCCATCCAACATATGCTCTTCTATGCCCAGTACTAGAAAGTAACCGTTAAAAGAAACCCTTGATAAAGAAAAAGAGAACCCTTAACAAAATCGCCCAACCATTTAATAATCGTGACTCTTTGTTGAAACATTTTAGAGACGAGAAGGAGCCGCTGAAGGAGGAGAAGAAGATCACGCCTATCATCGATTCAGGTCTACGCCGAGAGACATCGATCACCTTCGACGGGAAAAGATCCGTCTCAAAGACCGGTTTCGTCGGCAAGGATTCGGCTGTCTAGATATTCTTCCGGCGTACTAGATTGTAAATCACCGTAGAACCACCTGTGTTTCTGGCCAAAGTGTTCTCGAACGATAATACGAAAAGGCGAGCCTGATGTACATCGCGAAACTTTTTACACCGCGGGTACATAGAGTCCCGCGGTTGTCAAGAATCTTCACCATTTTCGAATTAAGAATAATATCCACGCGATACTCGGGACTTCTGTCGGGTGTATGGGAGCAGCGTGATACAAGTTCGAGACGAAACCTCGTGGTCTATTGTTTTTTTTTGTTTTTGTGAAAAATTGAATACGACGCGTGTAATTTCACTGGCGGACGGGCGACGCGAATATCCGTGATCGAAATCGATTGTTTCGTATCGTTCAACGATCGATGGGATAATTCGCCGGGCATCCTCTCGTCTGTCCACCGCTTTCTTCGAGGACACGGGCGGAAAAGAATTCCAGGATCCATTCGTAGAAGCACTTTTATCTATTCGTTCGATGCAACAATCGTCTGCAACGTGTATCGTTTCTTGCCGCGAGTCCCGATAGTTCGATGTCTATTTTGTACCAATGGAACGAGCCCCTTAATGAGAAATAAAAATCGCTCTCTTTCTCCCCCCTCCCTCGCCAATATATCCACCAAAGCGTAAAGAAACAAAAGCGTATCATCAACCATCTATGGTAGAAAGAAAGAAGAAGAAAAAGAAGAAAATATGTAGCAAACGCGTGTTCGCGTTCGATGCTCGTTTCTCTTTCATTTTTTCTTTTTTTTTTTGGAAAAGAGAGAAACTATCGATGTGTAATGTAGCTTAGCGAATGTTGCAAGAAGGAAGGAGTTAGATAGATCGCTTTGAACGAGGAGGAGGAAAATTGTACAAAATTTATCGCGAAATTGGTAGAAGTTGATCGATAATTAATGGTCATTGTTTCGAGGCACCCTTTAGATAAACGCAGTCTAGTACGCTGGGTAGCACTGTGTTATCGTGTGGACAGCACGAAACTGAAATGGAAACAAATTAGCCTGTTCCATTGTGTTTCTTCTGCGTGTACGCGTGATTGTGATATGATAATCGCGCGGCAAAAGTAGAAACTGAAATTTTAAGAAGTATTTGGCACGAATTAGAAACGAATGGGATAGGAATTTTCTCTCTATCTATCTCTATCTCTTAAGGAGGTTTGCGATTTTGCGTGAAAACCTCTCATCTGTGTATATACTTTTAAAGATTATTATATCTCTACGCCATCCCGTTCCCATTCGTGTACGATCTTTCAATTAGACGTCTTATTGTAATTGTTTGCAACATAGATACACTTCACTACTGTTTCCTTTTCTATCTGTTAAGCACGATCATGAACGACGAAGGATGATCTATTTCGTGGTGAAATATGACTTGATTTCAAAGACTGATTCCTTTAAGCACGAAACTTTCTGAGAAATTTACGAATCGCACTGATTACCATTGACGATCCGTATTATTAACTCAGATAATTAAAATAATCCCCGCCTCGTGTCGTCGTTTGCGTGGCATCCGTTGACAACAAATCCACCGCTGTGTGTGTGTTTCCTGTAGGCACGAACGAGCGTGCACAAAAATCGTTCTGCCGATCTGCTTTTCGGACGCGACTTATAATTCTTGCCTTGTCTGTAAACACGAGTGACATATTATTTGCAGGACGTAAGTGTACTCTTGATTATTTTAACGATTGCGTTTTCTACTTGTCGAGATGAGCACGGGAAATATTGTATCTTTCTTTCATTTTTTATTTTTTTTTGTCGTCGGTGATATAATTTAACGTGATAGTTTATCGTGTACATTGACAATGTAAAGAACACGTCGGCGAGGTGTCGCGTACAAGAGCGGCCCAAGTATCTCTTTGTCACTTTCACGTGTTTTTGTTACTAGTATTTTGTGTATCCTATATAGAGTTACCCTGTATTTAAGAATAGTCATCGGAACCGAGAATTGGGCAGCTTTTGCGATGAAATTCTGATTAATAAGGTTGTGTATCGCGACGATCGGATTATCGATGCAGCTGCGAGAACTGCACTTAAATGCTGTAAAATAAACGGGTTGAGAAAAAAAAGAGTTCGAAGGAAGAGTGCATTCGATATGTCGATCGTGATTACGTTTTAACAAATGCCAGACACGTGCCGCTGAATAATTTGAGTCTCTCTAAATATGTATGTAAATTATAAATCAAATGCAGCGATACTCTTCGATGTCCAGGTATATACAAACGAAATTATTTTACCGCTTCGAGCAATCATTTGTCATCGCGTGACAGTTGTAAAATCAGGGATCCGAAAATTTCATTTCAGAACATCTAAAAGAAAGACAGAACAATCGAAAGCTGCCATTTATATATATATATATATATATATTATTATATTATTCGATAACGTAAAGTAATACCAGTTTTGTCCTAACGTGTAAGATGGCTTTTCAAGAAAACGCAGTTAAATTGTGATAAGTTTTTGTAAATGCTTGTAAACGTTTTTCCTAATCTTTAAGGAGTATTTGGAAGTAAGTTTTAAGAGGGTTCGGTAAGTTTAGAATGTTGTATGCGAGTTCGGAAGGTGCGTTCGCAAATAAAATGATTGAAAAAGAGAAAGGATGAGAAAAGAGCACGTAAAAGTGAAATGGAATAAAATAGTTGATCGTGTGTATATTTATTTAATAAAACTGTACCTTCCTTATAAAGAAAAGCTAATTATTAACAACCGTCGTTCCCTTGCTTTGCGAACACACTTTCTGCACGGGTAGCTTTTTTACGTACCGTAAACACAGAGTTTTGCCAAATACATATAGTACTTATTAGCATATAAGTCGACGAATACATATTATACACGAGAAAAATATATATACTTATGTATGTATATATATACCGAAAAGAGACAGCAAAGAAAAATGGCGAACTGCTCGCCGTAATCGTCACACAGTATTTCTGAATCCCTTGCCGAGTCAATGGTGATTGCGACTCGGTGAAATGGGACAAGTCACGTTTATCTAGCTATTTTATATCCGTTGCCAAAATCCGTAACCCAAATAGCTTCCCACGAAAAAAAAAAAAAAGTATTACTGCGCATCTTCCAATTTAAAGAATATTAATACAAACATTACTAAAGTTAGTAGGTGTAAGGCATATTTTTTATGTATGCTTTTTCTGTACGCGTCAAGGAAACGTACTCGACTAATAAATGATAAAGAAGATTTTCAAGGTCAAATGATTCACGTCTACAACGTTTCTCCAGTTTCACCGAAACGATTTATTTATTAAAACGGTAAATTCTTCATTACATACATTAAACAAGAAAATAGAGAAAGAATCTTATATTTGCGCTAACAGGCATGCAAGAAGTACAAGAATCGGATCAATTTGTAAAATAGAATGATTCGGAACGATAACATGTAACTTACAATGCCGCGTTATCTGTATAATGTCGATCAACGTGTTACGCGTAAATATCATTCGCATCGCGATTTTGCTTCTATCGGTTATACAGCTAATAAGCGTTATGGCGCTGCAGTATTGCTTCAATAAGAAAGAAGGTACACGGCCAAGTACAAATGGTAAAAAGCGTATATAAAATTCATTGTTTCTGCTGTGCTCTTTGTTCATGATTCCATGCGCGATAATAACGTTGCGTAATCGTGGTCACAGATTTTTACAACGGCCGAAGTGTAGCGCACTACAGCTCGAAGTTTCTCACATCACACCTCGATACCCGCATTCGAACGTTTACCTTTCTTTATTAACAGCTGCTCCACGTTCAATTGCGGCGGCTCTGTTCGCGTATGCCACACGTATACCTGAGAAATATCAAATACGATTAACATAATTGTGCGCCAATTACATACCTGGTCGACGATTCACCATAAAATAATTCGTACTTACCTTCGTGCAACAATCGGCCAGAGGTTCCAGTTCATCCCTCGTAACGATTTGTCCCAGAATTTCGCTCTCCTGATAACCACCCTGCACGTCGAAAGAAAAGAGAGCGTCCTTGTTCTCCAACAGAAGCTGTACGTTGATCGCAAATCCTGCCATGTCCAGTGGAAACGGGCGATCCGGTTTCCAAGCAGCGTTGAAACCGATTACTTTATTTGTAATATTGTCGCATATTGGCTTCTCTACCATCAAACCACCGACTAGACCAACGGGCCACACGCCGACCTTCTGAACTTTCTCCATCTGCAATGCAAATCGCACTCGGTTGCGTGCATATTTATGATATTGACATTTCAAAAGTCTTTGCGTATGCATTTGGCAAACGTACACAAAACATAGCATTTGGTTTTAAATGTGTAATTTTGACAATTATTTCGAAGCGCGACTTCCTTTTTAAAAATAACCTATTAATATGATCATTGATAAACGAGCCGTGCTAGGCAAAGAATAAATACTGAAATAATAGAAAAGGGATTATTAATATAAAGGTATTATTAACATAAATTATTAAAATAATGTTAACGATCGTTCTTGTACTTTCACGATTTTCTATTGCTAGAATCGCAAGAATAATGCGGAAATGACCTTTGAAATTACCCGATACTCACCTCGTGAAACAGTTTAATCGAATACGTATTGTCATCGTCCGCGAAAAAAACTACGCCCTTGTCAGTCGGTTTAGTATTCTGTCGAAGCCAGTGCAACGCGGCGTTTCGTTGCTCGACGCCACGCGGCTTCTTCCAATTCGGGTCGTTCCGTCCCAATTTGTAATTAGGCGGAGTCGCTGTGGCTAGGTGGGTGTAGATTAGACCACTGTCCCCTAAAAATCGCGTGACAAGATTCGTCTTTCTTTCCGCGTCTTCGACGACGATCCAGTGGAAGTTCGGTATATGCAAGAAAGTCTGGGATAGCCGAGTCAATTCGGCTTTCTGTACAGGCCTCGCGAACGTAGGGGTGATCGCATAAATTATAGGCTTCGCGGGAACATCCTGTTTCATTGCTCCGAACAAGCCGTGCTTCTCTAGCCTTTTAATTATATTACATGTTATCATATAGGCATCTCGTTGCTCGAGGATCATATCCTCCAGTTTGTCCCTCAGTCCTTGCCATTTGAACCATTCCTGATAGTCTTTCGAAAATAAATAAATAACGATCGTAGGAACACAATACGAAAATTCATAATACGAATAAAGATCGTAGAAGATTCATCGCAGTTTGAAAATTTACGAGTAACAATGCGAGAACAGTGCGAGTAAAGCAAAGAATAAAAAACGAACGAGCAATGTATTCTTAAATTTACATTTACAGCGTAAAGGTATACGCAAATTCATGTGCAGGCAATAAAGAAATGTGAATCGCAGGATTAATCCTAGAAATGAAGTCTATTTAAATATCCCGGCGAGCATGCGTAGAATGTACCATGCCGTTTGTCACAATGCGTGAACGGATGCGTACACACACGCGTCAGCGCTAGAGGAGCTATATGAGATACGGATAGAATATAGATGTGTATGCGAACACTTACATATGAAACTTTGGAAAGCAATTACATGAACCAGGAGCAGTACTAGTAAAGCCCTCCCGTTACAACGGAAACCGCCCCACATATTATATTTACTACCGAGGTCGCCGGTGAGGAGTGCACTTTCTGTCATTGTTGCCGCGCCATGACACTGTTCGGTTATGTCGACTTTACCCAACAGTGGCGGTACATGGCCTTCCATATAAGAATCAACGGCAAATTCTAACCTCAAACCCAAGGCCAGATCGCTACGGACACGTCGTACATTACCATGTAGAGTTGAGCATTGACAAAAATGCAGTCGGAACGGAGCTACATTATCAACGGAGTTTAAGCGCAACCGCATATGGGTTATATGATAGGCCTACGATGTAATACTTTTGTTTGTCGAATTATAGACAAGGCACAGAATTGGACTGATATCTAGTATAGATTTTTATCACACAGTACAGAGTCACATAGTTCTTGTTCTCTTTCCCGTGGCGCATTTAGAATATTACAGCGCTACTTGTGAAACGGGAGAGAAAGCAATTAGGTACTGCGGTGGTCAACTTTGAAGCATATGTAGATTCAACACAGATCTATACATAGACACGGCGCGTGACCTTTCCGATTTGGATGGTCGGTATTACAGCAGCTTTTTCCTGCTGAATTTCCCACAGAAATGGTAATACCGACAGGCGAGAAGGAGCTGCTTGTTATTTCGATATTCTAATCTGAATGTGGAAAGAAATTGTCAGCTGTTGCGTTGAAAAGAATTAAAACGAAAAGTCTGTTGGTAGTGCAAGCGTAAAAAATTCATGGTACATTTGAATTACTTGAAATGTGGTTATGCTACAATATGTTTCGTTGCAGTATGGAATTATAAGTGAAAAGAAAAAGTAGATGAGCTTCTATTGTACATTTACCGAAATCAGACCCACTCAATTGTTCGAAACATTTTCTGCAAACAGTTTTTCGAACTGTTCACAATTGACTAGTCAGTCTCGTACACGTGTTTGAATGGTCATGAGAAAGTTTAGAACAATACATTGTACAGGGTCTACCACGTATTTTGCAACCCGTGCGCGCGCGAACTTGGGGAAATGGCAACGCCGCAAGGAGTCGATACACGCGTCATCTATGAACTGCTGGTGAAGGTATAAAGTCTTGTAGGGGGTGCAAGGTTTGGCAAGATTGGAGACAGGTCTGAGATACGTTTTGGGTTGTAAGAATCGGCGAGCACTATGGCATTTGTAGTTTAAAAGTTATAAACATTTAAAGAATCGGCGAAAATGCACTCCAGGACGATTCAATTATCTCGGCTTCTGATAGTTATTTTTTAATCGATGGGGTGTCAAATGAAGGGGAAAAGAATAATCTACAAAGACAAAAATATCCCGCTGCTGTAACTACATCCCCTTACCCGTCATAATTGTTTAAATATTATATTTGTTTATAACAAAAGAACCTCACGTGGAATACTGTTCACACCTATTGGAGATGCTAGCTTATACTTCTAGCTCTAATTTATGTCTGTTGATCAATGATGTATCACTGCTGGAAGTCGATATAATGGCATTTGTTTATAATTCCTCTAAACAAATTCAATTATCTCGCGTCCTACTGGGCCGATTTAAATCAACGACGTCTCAAATTAAAGTTCTTCATTCATGGATCAATTTATGCCAATTTCAGAACAGCCCTCATGTATAGTTAGTGTAATATTCTCAAACGAATGTTGAAATTGTTTATAATAAATAAACAACGCATGTAGCATTTATAAATCGTTTCCAGTCGTGTAAAAGCATCCTTTATCTTCATTTTAAGCACCGGACCATTAATCTAGTGCTTCTAGAAGCCGAGGTAATTGCAATGATCCAAGGTGCATTTTCGCCGATTTTTTAATTGTTAATTACTTTTAAACTACAAATGCTATATTGTTGAAACCTGTTGGAAAATAGAGCTAAGGTTCTTAGCTTTGGTTTGAGATCAGTTCGGTTGAGAAATACTCTTTGTTTCAAAGCTTCCCGAGGGGTGAAAATCGCGGGATAGCGCCACGTACCATATTGTCCCCTGTTTGTGCGGCTCTAGTGACGCAACACCATTTCCACCCTCGAGATATAGGGATTTACCAATTATACAATGTATTCTTTTGGCCAGAATTGCCGAGGTGTCGAGAATCCCTTACAAGAATCCCATCCATGGTCGAATGTCTTAGGTCTTAGACAATATGGCAGGTACGTTGGACCACGAAGGTTCATAAGGTAATCTATCGATTCATACATCTGGTCTGTGGTCTCGGCAACGTCTGTGGTGGAACCAGACGGGGTAGAACCACTGACGAGATATAGGAATAGACAAGTCATCCAATGTATTTTTTCAGCCCGAATTTCTGGGTATCTGAGGCACCGACGAGATAAAGGGCCGAAATTTCTAAGAATCCAAAGCACAGACGAGTGCCTATATCTTCCTATATCTCGTCAGAGCCCAAAGTTCACCTATATTTTCTCGGTGCTCGCGGCCGGTCCCGAGTAGCGAGCGTCAAGCCAAGAATTACTATACCTGACCAGCAGGCTCTTTACTACGGTATTGCCAATGACCTGGATTGTATTCACTGACCCCGCGTATATGCGTTCGCTACGTGCTTAACATGTTACTGCAATCAGAGCTCTGACATCAGCTCCCGCAATCCACGCTCGAGTGATGAGCAGTTCACCGATGCAATTATAATCGCTGGTTCAATCGCTAACACTCTGTGAAAGCCAGAGATTGACTGCCCTTTATATTTTCCTCTGCTGATAACTACAGTCGGCCGCATAAGTGTCCGTCCACCTACCGCACTCGGTGTATGCGCAAGTAGAAGTAGGAAAATATGCAGATAAAATTTGAAAAAAATTGCAGAAATAAATCTTTATTTGTACAAAATGAAATAAGATTTGGCGAGATTCATAGTTGTTATACATAATGAGAAAGAAAACAAAGTAATGACTAAACTTCAAAATAATTGAATGTATCGTGATCGACTGCGTTTTGTTAAACGTCTACAATGGGCAACAGTCGATCTCAAACATCCAGCAAGAAAGATTGTGAAAGATTGAAGTTTATCATTTTTGTTTCGTTTTTTCCACATAATTCTTTCGATAAAAGTTATAAAACAGTAGGAAATTGATTACTAAATTTACTAAGATTATACCGCGTGGAATTTCTGTGTCTGGACAACCAGGATAGTAAGCTCTAATCGTATGTATTATCAGAAACACAAATTGCACCTGTTCACAAAAAAATATGAGTAATTAGTATACCATATAAATGTATAGAAAATTAAATAATTTAATATAAAATTGAGTGTAATGTTACGAGCTAGGGCTGTGGACAACGACTAGGCCGGCGAGGTTGGTATTACCCAAGGAATATGGTTGACAATTTGTTAGTTAGGTGCGCGGACGAACCTGATGCGAAATCAGGAAGTCGCAGGGAACGTTAGTTAGTCTCGTAACTCTGAATTAAAGTTTGATGCAACTCGAGCGGTTAAGTTGTATCTGTGAGGACATTACTACTAATATGAAGGATTACGGAGTAAAGGCACGTTTGACGAATCTACTCGATTTAACGGTGAAAAGTTTATATGTAGTGTGAACCAGTTGTAGTGCAAATGTAATTGTCGCGATGTAATTGTATTATGTGTAAGTTATTAGATAAGTCTGCACGGTGTTGACGCACTGGCGATGCGGGGTCTGAGAATGGTTACTGGTGTTAACCGAAAGAATTTCAACCGGACTCGCTGATTCTGACGGGTTAACTTGTGATCTGAATGGTGCCCTAAGCCCATTTTTTATTTATTGTTTTTTCCAGGTTGAAATCTTCATAAGACACCTCCTGCCCTGGGGAAGAGCAGGAGGTATTGTTGGATTTTTACAGACTAAAACCACCCCGGTTACCTATCCTCGGCGCTTGTAGGGGAGGCCCCGTGACCTCCGGAGATAGCTTCCGGTGCCTCCCCACGCCCTGGCCATTGCAGCCCCATCCTCGGGAGGGTCAGAAGGACCCTCCGATACTCCCCTGCACAGAGCCACGCCGCACAGTGGGGAAAACGCCGATTTAGGGTTGCAAAATTAAAAAACGAAACACGGAGTAGGTCCTTGATGCTATTTCCTATATCAACATAGATGTCCGTAGGAGCTAAAAACGATATTTTCATTTCTCAAATCCATTGTTTTTAAGCGTGGCAAGGGATACAAAAGTTAAAAATTAAAGATGGCATAAAAATGAAGAATGTTATTTCACTTGTTATCTAATGCTTAGGACCTTAATGGGAGTTCTATTTGCAGAAACTGCATCAACAAGGATTAGGAATGTATAAAATTCAAAAGATACATTTTTCGGAAATGTTTAAATAATTTATTTCGAGCAAGTTTGAACAAACCAATTTTCTAAACTTTCTTTTATGAAATACTTCCGAGATTCACCTGGATTCGCGCTAATTTTTATATACACATGTAGAATAGGGTGTCTAGTTTATGTATTATCAAATTTGGCTGCCACTGACTGCCCCGATACAAATTATTTCATTTTTTCTAAAATAGTTCGATGCAGAGAACGCCCGCACTGATGCGACTTACCGTAGACTCCCGATGATCCGGCCCCGCTTTTTTTGTTCTCATGAAAACAAGTGACTAGAAGAAAAATGATTAACATATTCCATCATTATTTACTCTTTATCACGTTTGTCCTTGTTTAAATAATTTACTATTCATGTAAGGTATGCTTTTTGAGGTAGACGCTTGGATTTATATTCCAATTTCAAGAAAGAGATATTCTTATAAAACTTTTTCATTTAAGAACATGTATAATTTACAGAAATAAAATTTACAATAAAAACAATAATAATAGATATAAAAACAAAATATTAATAAAATATAAAATAAATTTCATCTTCTATGAAAAGAAAAAAAAAATTATATTATGAGAGATATTTAAAATATTAGAAAGAAAACAATTTGCTGCCAAAACATTGTCAGTTTGAAGTTACTGATCTTCATCTAAAGTAGAGTCTTCAGAATGTGAATGTAAGAGAAGAGCTCTTACTTCATCTTCAAAGATTGAATTTTTTCAGAACTCTCGACGTTTAGACCAAACAAGCATAGTTATTCATCAATGGCTTTACTGCTACGTAGTACACTTCGTAAAAGCGGGACGGGCGCTCGGATCAGTGCGGGCGTTCTCCGCATCGAACTATTTTAGAAAAAATGAAATAATTTGTTTAGGGGCAGTCAGTGGCAGCCAAATTTGATAACACATAAACTAGACACCCCATCCTATATGTGTATATAAAAATTAGCGCGATTCCAGGTGAATTTCGCAATTATTCAATACATTTTTTTATAAATAATTTACAAATTTCCGAAAAAGTATCGTTTTATACATTCCTAATCCTTGTTGATGCAGTTCCTGCAAATAGAAATACCATTAAGGTCCTAAGTATCGTTTTATTAATTTCCCAATCCTAAATAGGCGTTTTTCCCCACTGTGCGCCGGGGGCAACACCCGGCGCGGCCTTCCTTCTCCAGGCATGGTGCCCGAAGCCAAACTCCCTGATTGTAACCGACTCTGTACGAGCGTAACACGACGTGACACTGCGAGTAACTGTATGACTCTGAACTGAAGATGATTGAAATCAGGGGATTTATATAGTCCCAAATTGCATGGAGGGGACTCATTAGAGGTTTCCATATAAGGTGGAACCTCGGAGTCTTCGTCGGGTCACGCATGCACCTAATCGGTCACGATGCAGCTAGTCCATATTAGGGCCCATATTATTTGTATACGAAGGCGCCAGGAATGTTTGGGCGTCTTCCCTTCTTACGCCAGCTCGAACGACACGTGTAAGAGCAGCGTATGAGAAATATTATCCATACGTAACAGTAATGATCCGAGTAGATACGGTACTTTCGGTAAAAGTTACATTTTTTAATTGGTTATTTAAATCAATTTTGGAACGTGTGCAGTATTGGTTAGTTTGATGAAGATTTTCAAACTTTTGGGGCAATATCGTTGACAAAATGATCGGTAGATAAATATATGATTAATTTACAATGTTCTTTGTTATCCATGGATTATATGACATGATATAATATTTTTCCATATTTCATATTTACGTACCATTTGCATAATTGTGATTATACGTTTTACTGGATTTATTAACTTTCGTATTTTCGGGCCCATGGTAGAAAGCAGATAATAAGTGTACATTGGCACATGGATCGAACAGTTTATAATCGGATATGTCATTGCCATTCCAGTGGAAAAATATTTCAAGAAGAACCACCCAATATAAGCTGTCGAAACGTGATGGTACAGGTGTAAGAATGAAATTTGCGATTCCTTTTTTCTTATCACAAATAGCCAGGTTTCAATATACTCGATGATTTTCAAGCATATTAGCAACCACGCTATTCTGCAAAACTGTAAATAAAGTTGTTTTTACAATTTACCACAAATTAATTTTGTTACATTGCTCGAATTCTTTTTACCGAATTATTTAGCCGATCCCATTGTCCATCTTATATAATTTGTTTAATTTACACTAACAAAATCAGATTTCACTACCAAGAGTACGGCCCCGGCAGAATTGGCATCCAGAGTGAACAAATTTCGATTAAAATACTCGATTGGCAGAAAATTTGGTTTCTGTTATGTACCATCTATTAACAAATTGCATGCAGGTGTATTTCGCCGCGTATTTACGCGTGTTGCGGGCGTTTTTTCGTGAATTTCGCTGGAGTTTGATCATTCAGTAAAGTCGCAATAATGGCTCATTTTATCAATATTGTAATCAATAATAAAAAAAACAAGCTTCAAATTTACAAAACACGACTTGTGCGTTCTGAAGCCGTTAAACCAAGTAACTCGACCAACTAAACTTCTAGAACGAAACAATGCAAATCGTTACCTAGCAATACAAACACCATACATACTTATAATGCCCATCGTATTTATACGATACCCGCTCTCCAGCCAAATCTACTAAATACGTACTTTTACATGACCCGCGCTCCAGTGACAGACTGCAAAAACGGAAAAGTATGTTTCCCGCATGCAATGTGTTAAGTCTTATGTTTTCAGCTTCGTTAGAAGAGAATTAAATTACAGAAATGCCTTAAACTGTCATGCAACTGGCATGTTATACTTTTTCTCATACCTGCATGTTTTGGGGCGTAGGTGACATGTCATATTCAGTGCAATAGAGGAAGTAGTCCTGGTACCATCCGTTATCGAATATTAGATACACTGCCGTGGCATTCGAAACGATTTGAAAGATGTTGTAGATAATGATGAACGTTCGACAAGAGTACGCTGGCCTGTTTTCCATGTACTTCGGACCACATTTTAGAACGAAGTATAAGTATGCTATTGTAATGATTGTTATTGGTATAGGAGTTCTCACGAGTATCCAATCGCTCACTCTTGGATCTGTAACATTTTCCTGTAGATTCCACATTGTTCACCCACATTTTTCCAAATGAACACGAAGTTTTCACGCTCACCAGCAATTTCATAGTTAAGATAGTGATACCACTCTAGTGGGCCCATTATCGCTAATCCTGCTCGTGGATCGAGTAAAATGAATTTCCTTCGTAACTCGGTTGTCAGTCCAGAAATGTTCGAAACACAAATGCTACTAGTAGAAACGTTCGATCTCTATTCTAACGAACAATTGACTGGAAGCCCGTCCTTTTTATACTTTGTTTAGGAAATTAATAATGATAATTTATTATGAATATTAACAGGGAAACCGCCATTTAACCTTCTCGCCTATCATTATTTCGTGAAAGTGTGCAATACATTGTACTCGTGCCAAGAGTCGCTGCTGCGACGCACGGTGCTCTGAAACCGTAAAAATACGAATTAAATTCATAGCACTGTTATGTATATGTATATTAATCGGACAATAATGTTAATGAAAGCTTCATAAAAAAATATATACAAAATTACCAATAAAATTTAATAAAAGAAAATTTCTGGGATAAACAGAGAAACATCAGAATGATATAAAAACGTAAAAAAAGAGAAGAATAAATCCTAGAGGTTATTCTATCTATTTTCTGAGCAAGTTGAATATTGCTGAAGAGGACAAAGGGTTTCAATGGGTGACAGTGGCCAGATGGCTCTATGATTGGGGTCCGAGGTAACCAACAGGATCATGGTTTCCAAATGCATTAAAATGGAAAAGACATTTAACGGAAAGTAGAAGGCAAAAATTACTTTTTCGAAAGTGACTTTATAAATATAACAATCTATCCATTTAAACTTTACTCATTATTTACGTATATTTTCTTTAATGAAGCAGTTTTTGCAATATCTTGGATGCGTTGCGCTAATAATTTCTACTAATAATTATTAGTACATGTTAAGAATTTGTTGCTATTAAAGGTGAGGTGTAAGAGAGGCGTAAGATAGGTAGTTCTTTCCCGGTCAATTCTGGGGTAAAGACTGAGTGGTCAATCACAGTTCATTTACCAAAAGGCAGAACCTTCCCCACTCCGTGGCCAGATCCTCCAGGAAGAGTTTCCCTATTCCTTGGAAATACGGCTACAATCCGATTGCCACATGTATTCTTTACAAGACACTAATAAACAATCCCTCGACACCAGATAGTTGGAAGACCCAATGCGGTCGCCAGCCATCGTCGGCCAACGGGATGTTCAGTCTCATTCACTCACTTTCAAAACATCCCTAATAAACAGTCAATCCTTGGACATTCGATAGTTGAATAGCGTCGGGCCACCAGCGATCGTCTGCCGTCCAGATTGCCCATTTGCAAAACACTCTCCAAACGCACCCAGGCTAGGTCCCTATCATAAATCGGTCCCTTTCCTATCATTCAAAATGCGCTGTCCCTAACATACAAATTAATTACTTTTTTGCGCAACGCATCCAGGATATTATTACTCGCAATTAGTGCAACCAAAAAGTAATGTTCAGAGGAACAAATTATTATATTTGTATAACCATATAAGTATTTTTGGCTACAAATAACGCTGCATCTATATTTAACAACCGCATTGTTTTATTAAATGGATATGCATATTTTTTACATAAGTCGAATCTCCTATACTTCTGCGCAAACAAGTATGGAAGTAAAGTGGTCGAAAAATTATATACGTGTGTATGTAGTTTCATATGCATAATTATACATATACATATGTACAATAAGGGATACGCAAAAGATTCATGTATACATATTTTAAAAAATATGTTAATATGTAACAGGATATATCAAACTCTTTATTTGAAATTTAACTTATTTGGGATATTTAAAAGAATTGATTTATGGACTAAAAAATAAATGATCCTATTTTAAAAAGGGATGCTAACGCGACACACATCATCATTGTTAAAAAATTCATTGCTTCGATGTGATTTCGACCCAACTCGAGCCGAACCAAAGAGTATCACGCGAGAAGGGACCGGAGCTCAATTTTCCTACCGAAATGTTGACCGAGAAATAGTTTTCCTGATTTCCCACAAAGTATTCACATATTCATACAATCATACGAGTCCTGCCCCCAATGCTACTTCAGTAAATAATAGTTCTTCAACTGATCACTGTTGAGCAGAGGACGCTCAAATCAGTGTTGGATTTCTGAGTCGGTATGGCCGTCACGGTTGGCCACGAAAGTCCATAAGATGTCCTGTCTATTCTTATATCTCGTCTGTGGTAGAACCCTAGAAAATAGGTTCTTGTACATGCTAGAGTGGTGGCAGAGAAGGTAGATTCCTACTTTCCTTAGAATTGGCCAAGGGGAATTATGAAAGCGCGCTTGTACAGAGTTTGCACTTTAGTTATCGTACTCTGCGTGCAAATCCCCAGATCTGTTGCAACCCTGCATTTGCACAACTATTCGGCGCCAAATATTCAAAACCTGTTCCGAATACTACTGTTACAACTATGTACAGTAGATATCTCATACGCACACTCTGAAGCTGAACAACAATAAGTAACACTAATTAAACATTGAAACGGTATTAACCAATCATTTGAATATTTAAACAAATAGCATTCCTCCACAAAATCCAGCATTTTACCATCCCAGGAGAAAGCACACTATATTCCAAACCAACATATCTCAAACAAAAAAAGATTTCTAATTGCTCTTCTCGCCCGTCGCGACCAATTGTCTTTAATTAACTTTCGCTTACCCATCGAGGGTATAATTTTCTTTCTTTCCTCCCCCGCAGATTATCACAATAAATACATACCCCGATAAAACAACGAACGAGCGCACCCCTCAAACTCTGTTCTTCCCCGGAAACAAACTCCCTAGACATTCTATCGAAGGCAGCGACACCGGCAGCGTCCACGTGAATCTCGGCCGACTGGGGCGCGTGCGATACGAGGCGCGCGTAGAAGGGCGCATGCTGAGTGTCGCGTGGACACGCGTGTGTGTCACGATCGCGCATACACTTCTGTACTCGTAACTGGTCGGGAAGCTTCGGGGTGGGACGCACGAGGGTGGCGTTCGAGGCTTGGGAGAGCAGACAGGCGCACATATAGGCCAGCTCGCACGGTGGCGTTTCCGCAGCGAGCTACGGAACCATCCCATGCTCGTAGGTCGCCGCGTGTAGCTCTTGTAGCTCGTGTTCAGAGGAGTTCCCTGGCGAGTGTTCACGGGTCGCGTGAACGCGAATAGTGAACAGCAGTGACATTTAAGAAACGACACGAGCGCTCGAGTTTATGGGGTGTGCAATTAATTCTTACGAAGGGGGTAGTTGAGACGATTTTCGACGCCGGAACGGTGTATAAGTAAATCGTTCGTGAATGATTGCTAACGAGCTGACTGGTAAGGCCGAATAGGGGTTGCCCTGGCTGCTACTCGTGGCGGTGGTGGCATGCGGTAGTGGTGGCCGTGGCGGTGGTGGTGGTTTCCTACCGTGGTGGTGCTCCCGTTAGTAGTCGTCGCGAATCCTATCGTGGTAGTGGTGGTGCTGTAAGGGTAGTGCTGCGCCTCGTTCGGACAGGGTGGCGAGGAAGAGAAGGAACAGTGGCCCTCGAGGTTACGAGGCCAGAGGAGAAAGTGGGTGTTGCCGGAGTGACAACGGGAGGATCATCCTGGCCCTCGACGACAGGACTCGGGGAATAGGAAAATCGAGGCGTAGGATGCTCGTCGGTCGACGATCCAGGAGTCGACGTCTCCAGACCGAGAGCCTGGTCCTCGTTGATCTCGTCCCTCGTGAGTACAGAAATCTTTATCCCATATCGTACATACATAAACGAATTTCCCCTTGATCCTAACTCGATTGTACCCCGAGTAACAGTTTCATCGTCGTTCCCTGTTTCGACGTCCTGAGAGAGCATTGCAGGCATCGTGCGCAAGATTCGAAGTTCCCTTGCTTGCCATTTCGGTAGGGGCATTTAAGTTCGATGTCTGCGAAGGAAATAGAGGTCGGATGCAAATTACGAACGTGGACGAGGCGGTGCGAGCAATGGGCACGGTAATTGCGACGAGGGGACGCTGGTTCTGGTGGGCGCGGAGGAGAGATGCGTTGGATATTTCCCCTTTTGCATCCTCCTCCTCGTTTACACCCTCTCAGCTTTCCCCACGATTTTCCTTGTTTCTCTTCGCCCGCGTTTTCGTTCCTCTTGCCGCACGTCAGCACTGTAAACAGGAGCCACTGGCGTGTGAAGCAAATGGGCTTAGGCAAAACTCGATTCCACCCGGTGCGGAGTTCTTCTTCTTTTTTTTCTTCTTTCTTTTCGAGGAAAGTAACGAGGCTGACGGCGGTGTTGTAGTGCGCAACGACGACTCGGATGGTGCCCTTTTTTTGCTACACTCGCGAGCCGCGTCCACGGTCCTCGTCTCGTCGGATAACAACGATATACAGAGAGGATATACACGAGACCAGAAATAATACTCGAGGCTCGTCGACCGGCCGAGAGTCGAGAACACATCGCCCACCCCCGTTTCGTTCCATTCCTGACTGTGTGCACTGGCCTCGATTAGTTCTCGCTTAGAGAGAGAGTTGCGACCGGATTATTCTTTTTTTCCCTTTTTTTTCCTTTTTAGGGCTGGCGTAGAGGGTGGGTGGAAGGGGTGCGCTAACGACGTCACCGCGTTGAGTGAGTCACGGCTTCTAAATTGATCCCCCACCCTCGTTGCTCTTCCTTCTCTTCCTCCGGTGTCCTCTAGTTCCTCCGCTTTTTACTCCGCCTATTCCAGCTATTTCTTTTCTCTCCCTATCGTTTCGGCAGCCCAGATCTATCTCCCTCTCTCTTCGCCTTCCTGCCTCGTCTCCTCCCCTTCATCACCGTCAACGAGATGCGTTGATTCAATTCCCGTTGCAACGTGCCCCCTCCGATTTACGCGACGGGAAAATATGTCCAGGCGAGAGGGAATGATCGTGGACGAGGTCGTTCTCCACGGTAACGTGCCACCGACTTATAACGATGTCCGTTCAATAATTTCGAAAGGTTACAGGAACCGTCGATACCGCTCTGCTACACTCGATCGACCATTTCGCGGAGAATAATCGATCTTTCGATTCCTATTTGCGGTCAGCGTTAAGGAAAAGACGATGTTTCCACGTCGCTATTACATTGCTCGTGCTCGACGACAGTACGCTACCCACTTGCTCGCCGTTTTAACCATCAGAGATAAGATTAAATGGTCGACGATTGCGTGACGGTATGTCGTGCACCTTGTCTCGTTATCGCAACGATGCGATTATCGAGAACAGGTTTTACAGAGTTGAGGTTTGTAGGAAATTTCGTCGCTCGTTGCACGCGGTACTGTTGCTACAGTACGTTTTCTTTTTTTACCACATACGTGACATATCCTGCGTTTTGTTTCTTATCTTTCGGCGAGACTGGCGTGCAGTCGGACGTTAGGTGCATTTTCAACGGGACGCTACAGGGATTAGTCGATTGAAATCTTTTATCCAGCAAGCCTGACGATAAGATGCGGAGGTACTCGAGGAGCTAAGGTCGATTTAAGAGCGGATTGCTATCGTAAAATTTACGACTGGATCAGAAGCCGAACGGGGGCGATTTAGTTAAACTGTACGATACAGCGGGCAAATGTCACACGAGTGTCAGTTGCTCGGCGTGAGCGACGGGCCCATTAATCTTTCAGAAAAATATATTTCGTAACAGGAAATTCGCAGTCGCCGTGCAACGGTGGAAACATTAGAGAAGCCAGACGCGAATACGTCAAATGAGAGTTTAACAAAGGCCAGAGAAATACAGAAACTAGCGACCTGGAATTAGAGGAATACCGAAGAACGTAATCCTTATTTCGCAATGGAACTTGCATCGAATCGAAATCTCGTCTCGTCCTCCTCCGAAAAAAATAAAAAAGAAAGCAAAATTCCTACCCCAGCCCTTTGGCTGAAGCTAGTCAAAGAGAAAGCAGCAGGCAATCGCGATGCAAGCACTTCCCTTTTCTCGTTTACTTGGAACACAATTCGCGGATCCGCGTTTCTCAGCGTTTCCACCACGGCCAAGTCACGTTTTAATGTAACCTCCGTTTCTTTTGACCCGCACCCGATCCGAGTCGCGGCTGTTTTCTCATTAAAGGAACGAAAGATTCCCGGCGGGCGGCGGGATGGAACGGAGTCGCATTTCTCGCGTCTTGGAAGCCGGGTGATTCATGACAATATGGCGAAATGAGTATCACAGAAATATCGGGGAACGCTTGGTCGACCAGTGGAATCCATTATCGGGCCTTAATATCTCCCCTATCTGTTCGTGGTTCTTTATTTCTTTCTCGATGGTGCTTTATTAGCGTCTGGTTTTCGACGATGAATGGCTGTTCCGCTTGCTGCGCGGGGATGAAAATCGTTGTCAGCCCGTGAATTCAATGGCGGCGCGAGCACCGGCCCGTAATTTCTTTTCTCCGTTTAAACGATCGTCGATCGTCGAAATTGCATTTCGCGAGAGAGACACACGCTCGTAGGCGGCACCCTGACATTTTCCTGCGGCCGTCCCTGGAAAAGGTCACCGAATGTGGAGCAACTTTTGAGCGGACAAATCGAGCGTTCTCGTGGGAGCCGCGAGGGTTGCTTTAGTATATACAGAGTGTTCCAGAAGTATGAGCCGCAAAAGCTGTGCAGGTTTAGCGGAAGTTATCGAAACAGGGGAAGAGGCTTTGTGGAACGTATGAACGAAAATTAATCGTTCGAAAGAGATGCGAAATTGTGAACGCGTTGGGGAACTGACGGTAGATATTTTTAAACTATTTTATACATCAATTTTCCGATTGATTTCATTGATTTGCTGTTACCGTTGATTACGATGCTTGTAAATGTATTATTATTTATGTATTTAATAGTATGTATATATCATACATATATTATTATACAATTGCTGAATCAAATAATAAATATCATTGCTACTAGATATTATATATTTATACAAATATTTAATTGCAAAATAAATATATTATTTATAGATATATAAAATACAGAACCGTGTTTCCAAATATACGCTTTTCACTTTGTACATTAGTTACACGCAGAGTGTTCGGGGAATGAAGCGAATAAGTTTATTTTTCATGCGATTAATTTTATGAAGCTGTCTAACGTTGCGATTGTTCTTCTTCCTGAAATGAATTACGTCTGTTTGCACAGTTTCGGGTCATAACTGTTGAAACGCTCTGTATATGTATTTTTGCTGGGCGTGTTTGACGAGAGCGAAATCGACAGCTTGGAATGAAAAGCTTGCCCCATCGAATGGAGCATCGTACGCGCCAGTGCTGGGAACTTAATTAGACTTTGGATCAGCCTCCAACGTTTCTCGATCGACCAGTTCTTTTTTTTAACTATGTGCAATTTTTTAGATAGGATCATTGAGATCATTGGTCCAGGGCCAGGTCATTTTCCAATGAGATAATCGTGACTATGTATGAACTTGAATTTTACTTCTTGTGTCGCGTTTTACGGGTCATGTTCTAATGCCAAACAGTAACTGGGCTAGGTTGCGTTAATTTATTGATATTGTTTGACGTTTGGAAGGGTTGTGTCGTTCCAAGAGGTATAGATTGCTATTAATTTATGAGTCGAGGCGGTGGCTTGTCTGACCGGCGATGGCCCTATTCTACTTATTCGCGTTTCTTACGTCACGTATTGATAGGTACAGCAGTTTTATATGTATGCAGTTTCGTGTTTGATTCAGGATGCAATTTAGTTGATAATCACTTATGGGTAGGAGTATTTCGTATTCTGATTGGGATTTTACTAAATTAGTTTTGCTTCGAGATTCTCGATAGTGATTGAAGTATCATAAATTCAGAAGGACTCCGAAAGTCAGACTGGAATTTGTAGATGAAAGGCTTACAGTGAAATTAGAGATATATATAGATATAAATATGTATAGTTCATATTTTATATTCCATACACTTCAGAAAATATTTCGAGGATCTCGCAAAATGTTCGTTTCAGGAACCAAAAATTATAATCTGTCACTAAATTGATCAGAACAGTGGCAAGTGTTATTTTCGAACTTCCAAACACCTTCTTAATTTGCTAACCACAGTATTCAAGTTTTCACAGTCATTTTGCAGATTTCCTTATTTCCATTGAATTTGTTCAACATGTAAGTCGCAAAATTAAAAGCTTTCGTTAAGAACCTTGCCTCATTCCCCCTAACATTAGAAACTACCGAAGCCACTGAAAAATGACCAACAACAATCCAGCACAACGCGAAAGCAATGTGCTTCCCGCGATTAAAATAATAAACTCAAAAACGTATTTCTAAAATAATGTTTAATGCGAAGCAATCCGTCCTTCAGAGCATCGACCATATCCCTTCACAAATTCAACGATACAAAAAATATCGATCGCCCAGCACGTCAAAGTAGAACGAATCCGCCACCGTTCGGGGGTCTGACGCGGCACGGTCACTTTCCACTGCGCTCCAAGTCGGATCGCGTTGCCACGTCCGCTGGTCTACCGTCGATTTTCTCTCAATCTCTCGCCACGGATTTCCATTCGCGTCGCCCTGTAAATCCACGCGTGTCGATTCGACGGATCGCCTCTTATTCGAATTGAAGCCATAGGGAGCTGTCCGAATGGCTACGGTCATTTTCCACTTCGATCGTGCGCGCACAACGATAACCAACACGGAAATTCAACTCCCCGTGGAATGGTGTGGGTGTTGTGCTCGTTTCTTTCGATCGAGGGGCGAGGTTTTCCCCCGATGAATCTCGACGAATAATCCGGCCAGCGGGAAATAATAACCGGTGCCAGCGGAGATTCAGTGTTGATGCGTGATCAATTCTTGGCTCGTCGCATCCCGTTGATTAGGCGACGAGTGGATGCTCTGCCCCCGGTCTGGTCGATTCCTCGGGAAACGAGCCTGCGACACGCGTGCCGATCGAAATCGAGTTATCGTCCACGTGGTATTGCGGCTGGTGATAACGTAGCCGTTAGTATGATACGACGGATTGGTCGGGTAGGCATAGCTTTTGGTATAATGTGTATAAGTGATTAGACAAACTTCAGCTCGTACATGATTGATGTTCCATCCGATGCGTGTATAACCCTCGAAGACTGGAAGTATTTGTCACTTGTGTCACAGAAAGCAGGTCGTTTACGATCCATAATGGTATTTTCCCTTCTGTGATCTTTGTAATACTACTTTATATTCCATGTTGCATTTTGTAAGAAAAACTTGATTCGAAGAATGTCCAATGAACATTCTAGCACCTTTACAATTCGAGAAATGCATTGCGATTCATGATTAATACAGCAATGACGTGAATATTCTCTTGTCTCCCCACAAACTTTAATATTACGCCAATACGGGAAAGTAGAAGAACTTGCTTATTAAAAATCTTTCCGTATCGAGAAAGCTACGTTTGTTTCAATTAAATCGCTATGCTACACCGACACAAACACGGCACGAACTACAAGATCTCGAATAATAGCTTTCCCTAAACTATTCGACGCCGAATTACAATAATATTCCCTCCCCCTTCCCAAAGCCATTAACTTAACATTCTTCCATCACCAGCATCATCCATCACACTACCCACCCACAACTTCAAAACAACCGCCACGGACGCTCCCTAAAACAAACTATCGTATAACACTTAAACTTCTGAATCGTTCCAATACAGATTCGTCCAACACCTTCCACTCAAATCCTCAAATCCCCAAATCGAACGAACGATTCCCCACGAAATCGGGGCGTCGTCGTTCGTCGCGACAATTAATTACAAGATTATCCTGTACGGCGATAAAAGGAACGCGACGTTCAAGCTCGCAATCCCGTGTTATCGCACCATGCCCCGTCGAGACGCGTCGCGTCGGCTGAAAAAGGTGGCCCGACGTCCGGTGAGTCTACACGTGGCGCGTCGTTATCACTACCAAAGCCCTGATACGCTTTGGGAAGGAGTGTGGCGTGAGTGGCGATCACGCCGTAGTTTTGTGTGTGCGTGTGTGTGTGTGTGTGCACACGCGTAGCAATAAACCACGCTTTATCGCCTTACGCTTGAAACTTCTCGTGCCAGGTTCGCATGGTTTGTTGAACCACGCAGGTTCATTGGCTCCGTTGTTGGGGAATATGCGGGCACGTGACACGCGTTTGTACCTGTCTTTGTTACCGGTGTTTCCCGTGTTTCACGCTATTTTACATTCGTTTTATGGCTTCTGCGACGGTTGAATCGAGATGCGACGGGTCAGAGCCCGGCACACGAAAGCGAAATGTCGTCTAGTCTTTGGGAGCATGCGGGACGTCACGGGGGTTGAAGGGTGCAGGATGGGGGAGTGATGCAATTCTTAGCGAGACATTCGAAAAACGCTGATCGAGCGGTGGGAATTGTCCGCAGAGTGGTAGAGAAGTGGGTCGTTCTTGGCAGAACTGGATCGACTGGGCTCGATTAGTCGCATAAGTGAAGCGAGTGTTGAATTCTTTATTTCGCCTCTAGTTAAGCTGAGATGTCTTTTATGCAGGATAGTCCTATTGACTTGGCTCGTTCTTGATAATACTGGGATACTTGGTTTACCAATTTGTATTGCAATGTTGCGTGTAATATTTGTGGCTATTGGATTAAATCAATTGGATTGTGCAAGGAAAAGTTATAATGACCGTATTTAAATACATACGAAGTTAACTCTACATGCTGGTACTTAAATAAATATAAATATTGTTTACTATTAAATTCACGATCGGAATGGATCGAATCGTTTACTTGCATAACTCGTATACAACAGTTTGTCGATTATATTAGCCAAAAAAAGGAAGTATAATATAATAATAATAATCTCCAAATATATACGAAAATAAATTATATGTTGGCATTTAAATAAATATAAATACCTTTCACTATTACGTTCTACAGATATACAGTATAATAGTTTTTAACGCAGAGTTTGATGGTTTAACTAAACTCGGGAAGAAGTATTAGACATTTCATTTAAAAACCTAGAAAAACGTGCCCTTCATATCTAGACAGAAAAGCAGGGCAACAAAAAAGCCCCCAGGGAACCCTGCAATTTTTTGTCCGAAACATCTGTTCATACAGCACATAACTTACGAGTTATTTGAGATAATCATATCGCGGGACTCACTCTGTCTATATGTACACTATTATTCTCTGACAAACTCTTTTCGCAATCATCTTTACCATCGCACACATTCTACATGCTTGACCAGGCCGCGCAATTAAGCCCCAGCTAATTAACAAAAAAACATACTAAACGTACAAATATCTGTCGCGCAAAAACGCCGTTGTCTGTTAAACAGAAGATATAAAAAAATCTTCTACGCCTGCTCGTCGCGCAAGCCGAACCAATGAAGTTCCGTGTACGCCGAAAAATGCCACCTACCCTTCGCTGGTGGTATCGATTTCGAAAACGTAGCCGACTAATCCTACAGTTGCGTGATTCACCGGAGATAAGAAATACTTTCCCTTCGGTCGTCTTTGGGGGTGATGCGCCAACCGTAGGCGCCCCTTCGTCGGATAGAAGTGTCTAGACGTCTGACCAAATACGCGCACTTCTCCTGCCAAGAGGTGAAACTGAACGCGGCGGCCAGGCGGGCAGCGATGAGACGCTCAAAAAAGATAATTCTGGCCAGTTTGTCGAACTCGGCGACGAAAACGTAGTTGATCGTCTATTCTTGAAAGTGTTAACGAAAAAATAGTTGGCAGACTGGAATGTTTTGAATAACGTTAAATATAATAGACATATATGTAGGAATTTATATTGATGATCACGCTTCTTAATTCAATGTGTATATTTAATAAAGTAGTAGTAGTAATAATAAGAACAATAATAATAGTAATAATACAAAATCTGACAAATTGAACATATATTGAATTTCGCTTTCGACAGGCACGCTTCTCCTAAGAGGTTTTTTAATTAACTAACTGAACCGCGACGATCGACGTCGATCGGCCATGGCCGTCGCTACCCTTTTGTTTTCTCCCCTCCGTACGGGCATTGCATACGTCTTACTCTACGCTTAAAACTAACATTCCTTCATATATGCATACATGCATTGTAGGTAACTCGATATTTCAACTTGAATGGTCGTCTTATCTGAACTTCTTTTGGTTCACAGAAAGCGATACGTGGAGAAGAATATTATTCTTCTATGCATTCCAGTGGAGAGGGTTTTTTTCTAATTTATTTGCAAGGGGGGCATTTCACCTATTCGGACTATGTTCGGTGAACTGTTTGTTAAAGTTCATCAAATAATATTTTTGTTTTTAATAAATTGTGTAAACAGAAATAGATCGACCCGCATTTATTATTATAATTATTTTATTGAAATACAGAGGACGTGTCTCATTAGAGTACAAAATAATGGAAAGGAAGAAAAGAATATATGAAATACAAGTAACCTAAACCCCTCGTCTTTAAATTACATTTAAATCTGGTATTTGTTAGAATATTTGAGGTACAGGAACGGCCGAGGCGGGCCATGTGCATTTTGCCGATGCATGCTATCTTTGTCTAGCGTAGCTTTCTTTTGGGGAAGACCCTAAAATGGTCAAAAAGGGCCATGGTGACGTAGGCGTCCTCACGACCGACGTTTTTGCCAAGGAAAGGCATTCTTGTATAGACTACGGTCGAGTGAGCACAGTTTTAATAAACAGAATACCTTTTAACATATACACGCCTACAAACTCATTGTAATAAGTAATACCTAATCGAGACAGAGACTACTACTCCTCTTCTCCGTTCGATTATCTTACATATTACACAGTTATTCGAGATGCAGTCCACGATCATTTCTGAAGAACACATTCCTACCATTCCATCGTTGCCGAGTTGGCACACAAGGGTTGAATGTCGATTGAATCGTTCCACGAGCTATCTTCCATCGTCGATGGAAAGATACATATTAATGCCCCGAGAAGAATGTAAACAAGGTTCATAAAACCGGCTGTTGGCAGGAAAGCTTCGCGAGGCGTTTAAAAAATGATTACGCGTTGAATCGATGATTCACAGTAGAAAAAAGACGAAAGGAAAAACAACGTGGGCGGCGTTTGCCAACTTGAAAAGATTCTCCCGAGCAAACAATTCGATCGTCGACGCGTTTTCACGGAAATAGTTTCACGAAGCATTCGTTCCGACGAATGAAACCATCGTCCAGCCACGGCCGACCGACAATGCTTTAATCTTAATTAATCGTCGAGAAGCAAATGCGGGAAAAAGAACCAAGGTGGAAAAAAGTGCCGGCAGACCTATCACAAAGAAGGGTGCCCGTCGCGATAACGAAATCCCCGTATCGTTTCGTTTCCACCTTCGAATTAATTACCCGAACTGTGTTCCTCGGACGCGACCGGTATCGCTATTAAAACACGGTGTTTCTAACGAAGGCAATTTGGACACTCGCCTTTATCCCTGCGGCGCGGCACTATGAAGAAAATTCTTCAAAATACGCTGAAAGGTGTAGGCAGCGAGTTGCAAACTTGTCCCGAAAGGGACCACGGTTATTCGGATATCTGTGGAATGTAAAAATGTTAGAAGAAAAGTCCCCGGGAATGGAAATAAATGAGAATATGAAAAAAGGAGAGAACCTTACTTTCTCGGTGACCAGGATATCATCACGTGGTCGGAACGACGCGACGTTTCTAAAGAAAATTTCTCGACGCAACCTGCTTCGAGGGAGTGCACCTGGCCGAAAATGGCGATACGCGGTCGCGACTGATTAAATGGAGAAGCGCACTGCTTCCGGCAAAGGTCATAGGTTAAAAGTTCGGGCAACCGACCCGGCAGGCGGGTCAAAGACGTTAACTATCGACCAGAATTGTGGTGTGGCTAGAAGAGGGACTTGTGTTTCGTGTGCTGTGACATAATGATTTTTCTACTTCTCTCACGCAATCGAGGGTGATGCGTTTCGGCCTGCCGGGCGTTTGTACGAATCAATGTGTTTACGCCTTCGTGTTGTAGATGATAATTAAATTGACGCGTGCACGCGCCACATTCCACAGATATAGCTTCGTCATTTTATTTTTCTAGCTGTGTGTTACGTGAAAATATTATTTGTGGTTTGTTGCTTTTTAACGTGATCATCTGTGCAGTTAATATTTGTGTTTATTATAATCGTTATTATAATATTGTGAATTTGCATGCAGTCATTTATCGGGGAAGCGATGGGAGTAAAGGAAATTAAATGCAATTGAATATGACCATTGTTATAATTTGTCTTTAGTCTAATTCATTTTCATTCTCATTTTTTAAAAATGACGATCTATTGGTAAAATAATCATTAGGAAAATTGTACTGAAGCTTATTTATCAAAATTGTAGTCGAGTGTTTAATAAAAGCAAATATAAAGAAGAATATAATTTGCGATGACAATGTAAATTAATATTTTAAATTAAAATAATAAGTTCAAAGATAAAATGTTAATAATTACCGCTATTCAGAATATTACAAACTAATTTAGAAGCTAATATAGTTTAATAAAATATTCATTTTGTAAATTATTTGTTTACTACAAGTTCTACTACAGTTAAATAGAAACGTAAAACTAAGGGGCTGTAAATCAATAAATACAATTTATTGGGCGATGAAAATTCGAATATCGTGGGCAATTTAACGAACTTCATTTCGGAAATACGCGATATATTAATATCAGGTGTAATATGTGTACTTTATATGAAACGGAACAAAATTACTAAACGTTAGAATAATAAAATATTGATCTCTGAAAAGGTTTTTCCAGTAAAAGCCTCGTATCCCGCGTATACAGCACGCATATAGTTGAGTGCTTGCATTCAGAATCGCAGCTGCGGAAACCCAAACGTAAACGAAGTCTTCTTCAAATACCGATTAAGCATCAAACACCACCGTCCAATTTACACTGCCGCAAGCAACAAAAATCTACGAAATTCATATTATATTATCTCCGTATGGATTGAAAAGATGCACAATGAACCAAATGAAACGAGGCGCAGAAACGTGAAAAGTTCTCGTTGAAAAAGAATAATTAGTCAAATCATAAAGGAATCTGAAACGTGAATTATCGAGCGACCACGGTATTCCAGTGGATACAGTATTTAAATAGAACTGCGCAACTTGAATTGCAAATGGGGAAAAGCTTTGAAAACTGTTGCAGCATTCGTAAACGGTGTAGAGCACGGTCATAAATATTCTCTACATTATTAACTGTCGTCTGAGAGAGAAAGGAAGAAGCTGGTTGATGGGACAAAATTATAGGAAATGCATTATCACTCTTTTCTTCCTTCGTTTCGATCCTCTTGATTGGAATTGCGGCGATAGATACTCGCTGGAAATATCAAATTAAACGGCGTCTGGTGCTTGCGATTTCCACCTGAGTCGAGACGTTTAAAACGAACCTGTTAACGATATCGACCAATGTTTCTCGACTGGATGACGTTCCAATTGGAGGAAATATTTGTAGGAAATGTTTGAACGGTCCAGAAGTTTGAAAGATCTTGCAGCATTTGAGATGCAAGTAAGTGTATTGGATAAAAGAAATGTGGTTAGACGAAATATATTTAACATGACTGTGTTAAATTATATTAACCCCGTGACGATCGTTCTTATTGGACTAATGGAAGTTTCATGTTGTAACACGTTATACCTGATACACTTTCAAAGCAATGCTCAAATGATTTACCCCTTTTCACAGAAACACGTTAGGGAAATTAATTTCGCTTTTTCACGTCAGTATTAACGGTACATATCAATTACAAGCAAGGGCCTTGTCATTAATAAATCTTTCAAAATAAATTATGACGTAGACAAAGGTTTCTCCATTGATAATATTAATCATTTTCATACAATTCCTTTATATATTCAGGGATTCTTTGAATAATCCTGTATTCGCTGCACTCGTAAATAAATCAGACCATACAGATCATCGAGGAACTTTCGCGCGGTCGATGGGCGACACAGAATTGCAAATATTTCAAGAACTTGCACGCCTCCCAAATAGAAACGAAGGTCGGACGTCGGGCTGACGACCCCACGAAGATCGGTCTGCGTCGCACGAAAATTCAACCCGGAACGAAAGGCTAATCGATACAAAATTTCAATCGTCTCTGTCGGCCGCGTCATCCCCTTTCTCAATTCGCTACGCTTCCGTTTCGTCGTTCGTTGTTCAGCTTTCATCCCCCCAAGTCGACTAGTCGTATCTCACATTTCCGTCGTCTGTGCCGCGGATAAACTGGAGGGTTGCTTTGAATTGGTTTCTTCGATTGGTTGGATGCTAGTTTGATGGTTACATCAGTTCTGTTAATTTTCACGGTGAAGTGGCAGCAGTCTCTGAAGTTTTAGTATAACAACTTGGACGCGCGATTGTCAGGTGGAATGTTAGATTTATTTGGACGAGAAAGTTTGAGTGCATCGAAGAGTTGATAGTGGTAATAATTGAAGAGAAGAAATGGGGCAGAAGAATGCTAATGGGACTTACACGTTTTCGTATCGTTAATACTCAAAGAGATTTATTATTAATACCTGTATTATAAATGATTGATAGTCAGCTGGTTTAGATTACGCAATGTGATTTAATATATTTGAACGTTAAGTTTTACTTTAATTGTAATTGCTATACATTTAATTGAAATTTATATGGGTTACTAAACATGTGAATATTGCTACATATAAAATACATAACTATACATACATCTAAATTGGGTTTAATTCATCCTGTAATATTTAGAACAAAATTCTTGTACTTGAAATTGAACCAAAATACTCCTAACAGAAGTACATAAGTCTGACAAGGTCTTACCCCTTCCGAATAATGAACATTTTCAGAGTAATAGATACTATTAGACGGTTATAAGTACAGGCTGTTATTATCAAGAATTATCGCGAATCTTTGTTCCTAGTGAACCATTAAAAAAAAAATAGCGACAGGAGTTGTACAGTCATCCAATATTTCGCCAATTATTTATACAAGAGGAACTGGTAGAATTTCTTCCTCTTTGACTATGCACATCTTGCTCAAGGATGCAAGGCAAGGTTTATTAAAATTTCAAGAAAACGCGAGTTTGAGCATCAAAAAGCCAAGAACCGACTTCATGCTGGTCGTTCGCACGGTTTTCGAGACACGACGACACAGTGCACGTGCATAAAACTAGTCGATCGTGTCCAGAATAACGCGCCTGAATGAGACTTATTTATAGACGTTCATACTTAATTTAACCGGAACTCCTGTCGCAGAGAAAACAGCCGAACCGATAAAAAAGGTCGTAGAAATCGGTTATCGGAGCTATTCCCGGACCAGCCCCGCACTGGCAGCATTGTGCAGTTTGTACAGATACCTGGACGCGTTTGGAGAACAGTATGGCCAATAAACATAGTGGAATTAAATCGTAATAGTGACTTGGTTCACGTTTCCATTCTGTTTAATATGATTCTAAAGTAGTAGTCATTTTTCTGTATATTATATATTTTAAATGATTTTTGTTTGATATCCTTCTAAATATACTTGTAAAATAATTGTAATTTATATTGGTGTTTACATTTATTTACTTCTAATTTGAAATGTTAATATCTGGAATTTTTTGCCACTTCTTATATTATGTAAAATAATATTAGTATTTTTGAAATTCTCTGAGATTTCTTTAAATTATTCGACTTATTAGAAAAAAAAAAATTTTACTATTAGAAGTTTCCTAACAGCGTGTATTAATTGAAAAGTACAGCCAGAAACGTAGTATTGGGACTAATTTTTTCAACAGTTAATTTAGAGGGTGTGTCGATACTGAAATGCGTAATTTCAGAGCCGTACACTTACAATTAGTTGATCGCATTACGTGTTTGTTGAGGATGTAGTCGAAGCACAATACCCATACTCGAAACGTTAATGAGAAACTGTCAATAATTTATTCCACGTGCATAATTTTGAGTGCGAAAACGGGTCAGTGGAAGAGAATAACAACTAATGCTGGTGTACGATGTTGCTTTATGTTCGACTACAATTGACAACAGCGTCAACCAAACTTACCTCATAACTAATCTAACTTTGGATTGCCATTTTACTATTATTAACCATAAAGCTTGCACTATATATTTTACTCGTGATATACAATAAATTACTACATACCTTTAATTCAGCCACAACACAGAAGATACAATACAGTATTAGAAAATACTATAATATTAAAATTACAGTATTATATCATTCAACTTCTAAATACCTGCAAGGTGTCTAAAATTATTGTCGAGAAGTCACATTACTTTCTATATTATTTCCGAATTATGATGAAATTTTAACTTTCAGCTAACACTTTATTACATTTCTCAAATTAATCAGGTTTACACGTTTCGGCTCGAATCGTGAGCCAGTGGGAAACCTTTTCACGGCCTCGAATCGTATCGCGCGTAAATACACGACATTCTATGTAGGCCAGAAACAACGAGTACTGCTAAACTGGGCCACAGTGCGTCGGCCTCGTGTCTAGAAATACCATTGCCGGCCGTTCGAAACGACTAAGACGTGTTCTTGATTAAAATTGCTCGGACCCAGGCATTCTGGAATGTGCAAAAACTTGAAATAACGAGAATATAGTCCTGCGGAAAATTGTGGGCCTCTAAAATTAGTGCTGTTTTAATTATTTCTTAGCGTTAACGTTTCGAGTTGATCAGGAAAATCAATCGATATTAGATTAGCCATTGATGTAAAAGTTTATGGATCGGATACAATAGTAAGGACAAAATATGTTTTGAAAAAGATAGAAATACAATGCACTGTTAAACAATTTGGTTAATTCGATAGCAATCGTTTATCGCTTAATCAATATAAGCATTGGAGGTAATTGAACTTTAAACTGTTGTTTCAATTGCCCAAACTGCTATTGCAATGATACGGCCTGGAGAGCCCATTTTGCAATTCAAATGCATTAAATACTTGTTCGCGTATTTCAATATTTCCTGATTCGAAATTGTATTCAAGCGAAGCCAGATTAACTCAATTTGGAATAAACAAATACAAAATTTATACCTGATCCTGTATTAACAATACCACGATTTGTAGAATTCCTCATTTTGTAGTTTAGAAATGAAGCTTGATAATCCTCTGTGTCTACGATATCGTCGAGATGGATCACTTATAAGTATTTCTTCTTATAAGTTCTTATAAGTATTTCTGAAACTTCGTCGTCATCTTCTTTTTGCGACGCATATGTATTCTTTGAAACTTCGAATTGCGTGTGGCACGGGAAAATGAATGGGAAAAAGCATATCCAAGTAACAGTCTGGAAGCTTCAAACTCTCTTTAAAAGTTTCGCCATCTGAGTTGTACCCTTAACCCTTCCAGAATAGTGAGACAGAGGATAGTGTCCAAAAAAAGGTTACTTCCAAGAATGGATTTCAGTTTCCATAATATCGTGGAACGCCAATAATTTCAGCTCTCGATTGAATTTTCTCATTTTAGATTGAAAAGGAAATTTAATTCAAGGAGTATAAGCTTTTATATATTATAAATGTTTTCATTTCATTTCAAACCTTTAATACCCGAGTATTGTTTTTAAACGATTGTTAAACAAAATGTTCAAAGTATATATTATAAAATGATTGTTTGCTTCAAATAATACGTGGAAATGATCGTGGAGCTTTTAATCCGTTTCAGCGGACGCGATTATTCTCGGAATTCAATTTCAATTTGGATAATAGCACGAGATTAAACGGGGATTCGTAATCACTTTGATAATTAACATTATTATTGAGCTGAATTCAGGAATTAATTGAAGCGTCTTCATATTTGGATAGCTCTTCTGTAAGCTTAGTTTTTATAATATTTGTAACTTTTTGGAAAAATCAACCACTAAATCACACTACCAAGGTCTACCTTCCTCTTATCACTAACAACCCTTTCTTTTTAAAAATACAACCTACTTTCATTACATCCACAATACAGTCCCATAAAAATAATCACCCTATGCAAGATAAAAATATACCATCCCTATATAAAGATCCCTATATACAATAATTGCCAACCCCTCTGCATAAATCCATCGGGACTCGCCCCAAACGATCAACTGGAAAAAGCAAAAGCATTCTTCCACGTGCACTTCACAAAACCGATCCTATAGGAATCCTCCAAACCTCCCATCAACGTACCCCCAGTAACATTGCTCTGCATAGGACCGTCAATTTTACCCCTGCATTATATCATACATACGCATTACTGGCCATAAATTTAGTTGCCCTAATGGAAACTTGTAAACAGTTTATTTTCAAATATTTAGGATACAGAAAATATTCATAAACATTCAACATAATATATAGTATACTACGTCCGCACAAATGATTGATTGTACTCATTAAAACAAATTGATTAAGACGATTGAATACAATTTTTTAATTTAAAAAAAGGTTTCAGCTTTTGAATCATATAAATGCTTGGATAATTTAGGAATTCCTTTTTCTCATCATCACTCTACCGCAATCAAGGACCTTGCTTCAATGAACCCTTTAAAAATAATAAAGAAAGCTTCCAAGAATAAACCAAGTATTTATCACAAGCACAATTAAACAATACAAAAATAATTTCCGAAGATCTCGCCCAGTGTATCATGGACCACGTCAGTGAAAGTGATACAAAATAGCCGTCCCATAGTAAAACCATTGAGAGCCAAGGGGTGAAATTCTTCTTTGTGGCCAATTAGGAAACCAGAAGTCCGCGATAAAGTGTCGTATACTTCATCAATTTCATCGCAGAGTACATCGTTCGCAGCCAACGAAATTATAAAGAACCATTATATTATAAAACTGACAATTGTCAACAACCTTGGAACAACCAACAACCCAACAACCTTGACAATATAAAAAGAAGGCGCAAATTATCGCCCATCCCCCGGCCATAATGAATCAACGAAGCACTCAGACGTGCCCGTCTTGGCAGCACAAGCTGACAAACGACGAAACCAGATTACTCGACGACCTCGTGAAAAGCTAGCTAGCTCGCGCGAACAGCCAAGGAGAGTGTCGTTGCCGTCTGTCGTCGCCACTTTTTTTTCCACCCCCCGCCCGTTCCACCCTCTCTTCCGCGTTCGTCGTTGCGTACAACGGGTCGTTGATCTTCGCTCTAGGAAGCGTACACGCGTCCTTGACAATGGTGCGCGCGAGCACGACAGTTCGCCGAGGGGCAGACCGACAATTTTTGTTTCCCCCGTGCTACTTTGTCGACCTACCCCCGTGGCTTTTCACCGCGGCCTGTATGAAGAAGGCGAGCGTGAATGAACTTTGCTTTCCTTTCTTTTTTCTCCTTTTTTTTTTGGAGACCAGAATTCGATGAGTAGCGGGACAGAGGGTTGCTGAAGCATTCACGGGCAAAAATCGGGATCAAAGTTGACTGCGCGGGGTTTTCGTTGGCAGGAGACGAAGGTAAATGGGGCGGTTAGTAAATAGAGTTCGTGCGTGAATTGTTAGGTTGCTGGATGACGTATTGAGAGAAACTTTCTAGAGATGTCCTGATGTTGTGTGGTACGCGTTTGGGTTATTGATGTAGGGGTTTTAGTGCGTGGATATGCAGAGTAATTATTTTAAATTACTTTTCGAGTATTTAGTAATGTTAGTACTTTGTACGCGGTCTACACTCTTTTTTAAGAATATCTGTCAACCCTTGAAACCCTTAAACTCTCCGGATCAATGTTTAGACTCGGGTAATTTATTTTTGCATCACAGCTTTTAGTATTTACACGTAAATAAAATAGTGCAATGATTGATAAGCCATTAAAGCTCCCATTTAAGTGCATCCTGTCTCCCGAGATATCAGAGTGGCCGATAGATCACCTTAGGTGGTATCTAGAAACGTTCCTGGACTCGCGAACTATTGCAACCCCTTTTCCATTATTTATTCTACCGTTAAAGCATCTTATGGTACAATTTCCAGGTCCACGAAGCACCACCTACGATCGTATGTAGTTCCATCTAAACGTGCACCTGTACAAACAACATTAACAGAAGCATTTTGCGGTACCTACAACCAGTTCCCCACTTTCAGACGTTCAATAAATCATTTTAAGTTGTATCCAAAGTACTGCGAGTACACGATATATCGGGGCGTTTAAGATAAAATAGACGTTCAATCACTATGGATCGGTTACCGTTGCCTGAACCATCGATCACTTTAGCCAAACGCTAGACAAGCGTTATTAAATTGAAACTTTGATCAGCCACTCTCGACTGAAGTTTCCGAAATTGTGGAACAAGGCGGTTCACGTGCTCGTTCTCTTCACGATCAATTATCTAGAGTCTGAATAGAGGCCACAAACGTTTAAGACATGTCACGAGCTCGGTTTTGAACGAGCGTGGCGAAAGAGAGATTGGACAAAGTGTTTTAGCTGTCGGCGCCTCTCAAACTACGCCTGAACGTTTGTACCTATCTACGGTTTAACTCTTTGCCAACTACGCCTTTGGTGTCGTTAACTGAACAGCTAACGCCTTTAGCTGGGACATCATGAAAACGACCGTTTGATTTGTTTGACTCTTACACATTAACGGAATCACCTGCTAATTCCACGAGAATCGGGGAACGATTTAATTGCTTCGTGTCGAGCTACTCGTAAGCTCCGTTTTATTCGTCCTGGATTCAGGATATAATTTAGTATGATCTGTCTTAATACTTGTGCTAATACTGAGTATTTGTATTGCACCGGTTGTGAAATGGATTTCTAAATATTAACACTTCAAATGTAATTTTCGTTCGTTCCACTGTGTACCTATTCGAGAAAAGAAATTGTCGATGAAAATAACCATAGAATTACGTTCTATAATAATAATCAGATTTTTCTGACGTTTAATGAAACTTGTGAGATGCTTCAGAGAATTTAAGCAATTTTTTCAACCGGATAAAAATTCCTACTCGACTTATAATTAATGTCGTGTATCGTTGACAAGTATGCTCAAGTATATTCATTTGTTTTAAAAAGTACCAGATAGTCGTTATTAAACAGAATCTCTGTACTTCAGTATTCAAAAGGAAAGGGATAAAAATATACTGTGCAATATTATTAATATTTAATTTATCTCCTTCCTATTTTAATATTACAATACAGTGACTCAATGTAGAATAATAACTATTTTTCTGTAGAGTTTCGTCCAACCTTCAAACTTTTAAGTTCTATACATGTATAGCAATAAGTTCATCGAAGCCTGCACAATCGACCAGCAATGCTACGCAACAATATTTAAAATTTAAAAAAAGAGGTGCAATTACAGCTCAGTGAATCACGAACGAACTTCGAACCCGTCCAACGACGACTTTCCCCCGACTCTCGAACTCCCCGTCTCTTTAATTAAATCTACCTTCACTCGAATCGTTTCGTCGTTACAATTAGAAGCCACTCGGGTCTGCGCTAAATGGGACAATCACTTTTCCGCGAGGCTCCATCGTGAATTTCAGTCTGAAGTTTGTCCTGACGACGTTTCCAGTCGAGAAAACTCAAACAGCGCCATCCCCTTCCCTTGCAACCCCGCGAAGAAACACCCTCGAAAAGTTTTCGCGCCTCCAAAACGTGATCGCAAACTCGCCAATCATTTCCCCCTGGCTGCAGCAACCACAAAAATCCTACAAACCCACATACGTATATGTGTGTACAGTAGCACCGTGACTACGAATGCAGTAGCTACGATCGTTAAAAAATTTCGAAAGCCCGGTATCTCCTCGTCTAAGCTCTTCTACCATTCTATTTGTCACGATGAAGGGTTAGGAAAAAACTTACCCCCTCCCCGTCTTCCATCTACGATACTCGCCGTACAATACACCTTTATCCACTCGTGGCTCATCGCGCTGCACCGGCTAAGCACCTTTTGGACGCGACTCAACGTTTCCAAGGGGCCGCTCACCGATGCTTGAGCCGCCGATCAATCGCTCGCCCCGAAACCTTTCCATTCTTTTCTTCATCCACAGGGTGTGCTCGACGTTGAATCGTTGCGACCAGGATGGCAGGATCGAGCCGAGATGCTCGGCCAGGCCCTGAACGACAGTGTTCAACGTTCGTGAATCGTTGCAACAGACGAAGTTGGCCTTCGTTCGATTAAATAGAACAGCGGTGGACAGGCTGTGGGGTGGTTGGCGGTCGGCGTCGAGATCGAGATGAGCGATCTACAGGCCACTCTCGAGTTCTCCCTCGAGCTCTGCAAGTTCTACAATGTCGACCTGTTCCAGCGTGGGTAAGCGGATCTTCCAGCCGGGCTAAGAGAACGCCGGATTCCCTCGTCGCGTAATTGCGACGGCTGAGCCCTTGGGCTCATCGACGATTTCCAATTTCGCAGGTATTACCAGATACGAACCGCCCTCAGAGTGTCGCCGAAACTGCCTGTCAAGGTGGAGGTTAACCAGCTACGGAACCGTGAGTACCGTTTTTTTATTTGGTTTAACCTGCCGCGTTGGTCTGACATTTCTTTCTTGCGGTGCGACGCGATTGGGCTTGGGATCGGTTGGAAGTCCCGGGATTTAGAGTCGCGGTACTTTTGTTAATTTGGTAATCTTCGTGAACAGTTTTATTATATTGGTGTAGGTTTGTTTAATGATTATATATGGACATATATTTTTCTACATTTTTTCGTTGCGCCCCATCATCGAAAAAAACGCAAAAAAAGAATTTGTTTATATTTTTCGACATTATAAAGTTAATTACCGAGGTTGAAAAAATCATTTTATAATAGCCCAATCCTTTGTGAGTAAAACAAAAAAAGAAGTAGCTCAATCAGACTAACAGTTCCGGAGATAAAAATTCCGAAAAAAAGACCGTTTTCGCAAAAATGACAAAAATTACAAACTTTGAAGACCTGTATCTTCTAAACAAATTGTCAACCGCAAAAATGATGACTTAAACCCCCCCTAATTCCATATGGACTACAACATATTTCATTTAGAACAAAATCGCCGGTGGTGACGTCCAAAAGTGATCGATTTGGCGTGGAATGACCCTATAGTCTATCATTGATTGGGGAATGAATATTAATATCGTTTCAATTCGAACGCGCCTACTTTAACCCTTTGCGGTCCTATGTCGAGTGTGGCTCGACATCGCGTTTCGACAATGTCTCCCGACTGTGGCCTCACAATGTGGCCCGACAATGTCTCAATCTTAATCCAAATGAGATAAGATGAGAGCTACAGTGTAGCATATCCGAAATAGACCATGCCTATTGAAATTTTTGGCTTATTGTTAGTTTTAGTATTTTCAAACCTGCGCGGACCTGCTAGTACGAAATTGCGAATACAGCGCGGTCGAGCTGGAACGAAACGGTGAAGAGCGCTCGGACCGCAAAGGGTTAACGATTCCGAAAATGTTTCTGATGAATGTATGGCGACAAAGGAGTTTGCTAAGGTAGTCAAGCAAACATATGTAGCATTTCTTTTGCGTTTTAGAATATTTTCATTCCATTTATTAGACATGCAGTTAATGGCTTATTGTACATTTTGTATAAGGTACAGTCGTTCATATTCATCACCCCCATTCAAGATGAGTCTACTCGCACCTTCCCAAACACGTTTGCCTCCCGAAACCCTTCCACCTTTCCTTCTATCTGCCCATCGCACCGTTAACACCAACCGTTTCCCCCCAAATTACGTCCCCGCTTCGCGACGACGCGTGTCCAGCAGCCCAAGAAAGTTTCCCCCAGCCGTTCGAACGGCTGGCGGAAAGTTTCGTGTCACCGTTGTCAGCGGAGAACTCGCCTGAATTCGCCCGGTCGAGTTCGACAACGGCGTGGGCGAGTTCGAACTAGTTCGAGCCGGCTGGCACTCGATAGCGTTCGAAAGTTCCTCGGGCTCGTTGTATCGCGACACGGCCCTTTATTCTACCGCCCAAACGGAGTTCACCACTCCAGTCGGAACGCGGACGAAGAAACGGAACCTCGAGACATCTTCAACGGAGCATCCATCCAGTCAGGCCACGCATCAAGCCTTCCTCCACTCGAATCAAACGCAACTCTCTCTCTGCTCTCTGCTGTCACTGTAAAGATAGTGGAAGGCCAACTGTTATTGTTCCAGACTCGTTGGAGGCACCAGGGACGAGCAAGCGCTTTCAGATCCTCTACAGAAATGAGGAGGTGACACTTGGAACCTCGGTGCTTTTCCGGGCGCACGTGCTCGTGCACAGCCACAAGATCGAGGAGATTCTCTCGCGCACCCACTTCAATCTCGGCGTCGAGCTATGGTTCAGCGAGCCGACGCAGCCCGGGAACATGGCCTGCGTGTCGTCTAGGTGAGATAACGTCTTCGTGCATGGGGCATGGTGTGCATGTGTGCACGCCAATGGGGTCTGTGGGCTGAGCCGTGGTCCTAGGGAAACGATATTGCGGTCTCTGGCCGCAAGATTGCTACACGCGACTCGTTATAGGAGGCTCGTGAGAGAGTTTTGCTTGCTGGTCGCCTCGGCTGACCGATCCGTGGCTGGGATATATGTATATTTCTTGGAAGGATGATGTTGGTGGTGGTGCAAGTGGCACTGTATTGCGGAAAAGGGGCGAGGGTAAGATATTGGGTAGGGTGAACGATTTTGGATGGTTTGGAAGGGTAGACGGGATTGTTGGCGATAGAGGAATATTAATTTGGTGGTGAACGGATGGGGTATTATTTCATTTGGCAAGAGGAGCTTTTCATTGGCGAATGAACGAATGGGAGAAATATTTTTGGACCGTGGACAATGTGGAAGTAATAGGAAGTCCTTTTTTGTATGTTGAAATTCAAAATGATAGAATTAATGCTCCATAATATTTCCTCGGCATCGTGAAACTGTTGCACGCAATTGTCTACATGGGAACGACAAAATACTTTGCAATGTACGCGTCACCGATACCGCCAGAAACGTCCATAAAATTTCTTCCGGTTGTTATGACGAGGCAAAAGTGCACGCCAAGAAGCAAAACTTTCTCGCAGACCTGATAGATGAGGGGATCGATAACCTTGGCCTCGTGCGCTTCCACGTTCCATCTTGTTGGTTTTGACGAGCTTCATTTTCTTTTTCTTTCTTTCCTTTTTGTCACTTTGTAGGGCGTTGCAGCTGAACTTCACACCCACGAAGGGGCTTCACTATCATCTACCGGTGCTCTTCGACTATTTTCATCTCGCTGCGGTCTCCATCACCATCCACGCTTGTCTCGTGGCCCTTCATCAGCCCTACATCAAGTCGGTATTAAATTGAATTCAGTTATATCTCTAGTCCACTTAATCGGTCGAGGCTGTTTACGTGATTGCTAACGATGGAAATTACTTTTCTGCCTTCATGCTGGCTTGATTGCGTTTCTGTGTTACGCGTAGGAAGAGCATACTTCATTATGTGCAGAGCTGGTGAGCTTTAAATACGTATATCATACAGTGAACACGAATAAAATTGTATTTCGAATATTTCTCGATAGTCCGAGATCTATTTTTCACGTATCATGATTTTTTATCTTATAAACGATTCGGATACAGGCGGAATTTGTTCTCTGATAGATGGAGGGATAACGGAGAGATATTTGTATTCGTAAATTTCGTTGTGCCGGTGAAATTCCAGCTCGTAAATATATATAGGAAAACCTGCGGTATCTGTAATTGCCACGAGATTTACTGTTGTCTATTCAGCCTAATTAAGTGCATCGCTAAATTTACGCACAGTGGTCGGCAAAAAGTAGAACGCTGCAGCCACGTTCCGCTTGGCATCACGTTCAATTTGCTTAACCCCTTAAACGTACACATTTTTAAGTAGAATTTCACCGCGCGTGGTCAGACATGCATATACTCTTCGCTAACCTGCGCCAGCCGTATATACGATAGAACGTGTGGTGAATCTAAGCACAGCTCTACCATTCCAACAATTAGATACGTTGCTTATTTCAACAGCGTGATTAAATGTCTCGCTGGTAGGTAGCATACAAACCAGCGTCCGTGTGACACACGGACATGCATATTTCGCACTGTCGTGCATGCCTGTGCGTAGCACATGTTCGAGCTTGAGAGGGTTAATCGCTTTAATGCAGAAAAATAATAATAAAAAAGAAAGAAAATTTTAGTTCGCTTGCAGTGGATTACACGGAGGGGACACGATTATGTTTCAATTGACACCGCGAAAAGGTAACTGCAATCGAATAATTTGCTTGCAGTGCGCCGCGTGGTGGGAAGCCGTGGTTGCAATTTAAACAATCCGCGGCGAACTGTGAGAACAATGGCCAGTTGGGAAATATCGTGAGTTTATGCGCAAGCTGGAGTAAACTAAAATAGAATAGAAATGTTGAAAGTTTTCGAGAAAATATTCATCGACAACGATCATTATTGTAGGAAACGACAACCAGATGCGTTGGCTCTGCCACGAGAATACAGCACGCGAAACTGGTTCAGAAGGAAGTGATCAGATTACTTTTGGCCGCGAGGGAATCTTTGCTCAACGATTTGGCTGATTTAGCGCGGCTCTTACCATCCTGCCAGCAACGAGCACTGGAGCTTGCTCAGAACACGCACAAAGAAATTACCAAAGTGTGTATACAAGGTTTTAGTTGCGTACATGGTTTAGACCTGTTGGTGTTTTCTGTACCTTTTCTTTTCTATCCGGTGTTTGAAAATGAAATGGTTGTTGGGTAATTGCAGATGATGGACACGGAGGAAACCGATATCGCTCAGCTCTGCGCACAAAACATTGTCCTTTGGCAACATTTCCTGGAAGCATTCTCTGGGCGAGAAGCTGTTCATCAGCATCTTGCGAGGATCCATCACCAATTGAGGGCAAGTATACCTGTTTGATTATTTATTGCGATATAGAATATATTCATTTATTGTCTAATCAATATTAATATATGTATATACACATATAATATACTTGGAATATTTATATTTGATACAACTAATTTAATACAAATACATATTAAATTCCAAATTCCTCTTCATATTAAGATAATACTAATCATATATTGAAGTAGTTACCTCATCAATTTTTAAAGTAGAGCCTAAAATATTAGTTAAACGATTTCCAAATAAAATTAAGCAATTTTATAAATTGTCAAGTGGGGTTTATATTATTAGACTAACGATTAGTAAACAAAAATTATACGACTTTCAAATTGTCATTATGGATTTATGTATATTGGCAATATACAGGTGAAACGTTTCGCGGAAGGCTTTTTCGTTTTGGAAAACCCTAGGACATCCGCATGGGGCTGCTACGATGCGAATTATCAATCGTATCAAGCGGTGAGCGAAGCGGCTCGAAGATCACGTTACCTCGCCTCGTTACCCCCATTGCCGGTGCACTGTCCAGAACTGGACGGAGACCTTCATTCTCTGCCTTTGATCTTCGAAGATCAGTACGTGGACATGAAGCAGAGGCACAGAAATAGCGGCAAGTATCAGTGTGGCGAAAGAAGTGAGCACATTACACCATCTTATATAAGAAATGCCCAACTTCTGTCGTTAATCCTTCGGCTCTTTTCCAAATTAAGTCTGATTAAATCAATTAATGCAAAAATCATTACATATTTTTATAAATTATTGCAGTCCATTTACACGTATATTTATCTTTTCGAGCTCGCCAATATTTTACACAGCAAGCTCTCCCAATACATACAACGCTGTATTGTATTTCTGTATTGACAGGAACTAAATCACACTGCATGTATAGTAGAACTCCGTTTATATGAACTTTCGGGGTTCAAGTAGGTTCATATGATAGAAATACGATGTTTGAAAAATCATGTTTCCTTAAGTTGATCAAAGTTCGCTCAATTAAATGAAGGCCACTGTATCGTGCTGCCCCGTGATTAAAGCGAACGTCATCCCATAAAAAGCCACAGACAATTTAGTTATTGAAAACAATTTTTTCAAAATGTTTCTCCTTCCAGTTCCCGGCATGGACGACTGCAGTTGCGGTATCGCAGCGATCCTGGAGTCCCGAAACATGGCGATCTGGTCGCCGAGGAGCGAGGGCGCTGCCCAGGACATCGGTTCTGTCCAGGGGCGCCTAACGCTCACCCCGTCGACCCTTCCCGCCAGGCACAGTAAATCATTAGACCAGTTGGGCCCGGATATCACTCCAGTCCAGCCGAGGACCTCTCCAAAGACTCTTCCCAGATCAGTGTCCACGCAGTTGTTTCCGCGACAAAGGGGAGGGGCACGAAACGTCACTCCGCCGGCGACGGTTCCTTCGAGGGGAAGACAGAGATCGACAGCGCCGTCCAGTAGCACGCTTTTTCCTCCTTCAGGTCAGCAAGCATGTTCCGCACCGAACCCATCCCTTGGATCGACACCTGTCGTCCCGTTGCCTCGCGCCAAATCCACGCAGATGTTGGTGCTACCTCGACAACAGGCTGACCCTCAGAACAGTTCAATTACGTCTCTTCTGGCGGCAATGTTCCCCGAGTTGCCACCTGGCGAACAGTTACCTGGTTACAGGCCGTCGGGCAAGTCGTGCGAGCAGACCCTTACGGTGCCTACGTGCATTACAACGATGGACCACGGACAGGTGACCGATTGCTGGAACGAGAACAAAGGTGGAAATATCGTTGAAGGTCAGTGAAATGGTAACTGCGAGAAGTAAGTGCAATTATTGTTGCCGGGAAATAAATAAACCGTGGGGAGAAATTTCGCAGGTTTAGAAATAGGTCGACGTGTTCGTTGTGTGGAAAAGTGTTGAAAAATATTATTGAATGTTTCTTTAATTATTTGTTTTTAATCCTTAATCTTTAATTATTGGCGTTGAAGCATTTAATTGAAGACTATCTGTATGTAATCCTTTTACGGTTGGGAGATTAGTGAGGCGTTTTAATTGATTGCTTTATCGATGGCATAACTTTATTACAAATTGTACGTACAGAAAGCTTCTAACAATAAGTAGTATTAATGTTTACTCGCATTTGAAATTTGTACGATACATGTAATAAAGCTTAATTCAAGCTATTTGCAGTAATTTATGGATTTCACTTATTAATTCATGTAAACAATTAGTCTAGTAGAAGTAGAGAAATTGTAAGGCAGACATTGTATAATGAAAACTCTCTTTCTCTACAACTCTTTATTATACATTTTTTACGTTCTCTTCAGAACACTCCCTTTGAGTTTACGCTAAAAAAGAAACTACCACTCTAAACTCTTGTACCCCACAAGCTGTTCACCCTTAAGAGAACTCACTACCACACACGTTCACACTTATAATACATACTCACAGTTTCAACTCAGCTTTCACATATCACATATTCTCGAAATTCTTATTTACTGAATGTCATATGTACACCACAGTCAACCACTCTTTGAACTCCGCACAATTCAGACTTCACGACAAATTTTACTACCCCCATAAAACATTCTCCACGTTAAATGGTCAACGCCACAGCAAACAATCGTTAAAACAAGAAGTTCTTTTTTATTTAGACTTATGCAGGGCCCACGAATTAAAACGATATAAATATGCGTCAGCATTATGAAGTATTTACACAAATTTGCCGTTGATGAAGCGTACCTACTCTATACTGACCATTCACAAGCATCCAATTACTTAGGAACCAAAATTCAGTAATAAAAATGTCCATATTCAGATTACCATTCCCTCGATACGAGAAGAATTCGCGTGGAACCACGCAGTCATCGTCTGGCCCCTCGTCAGCCACTCTCCACAACCAGCAACGACCGCAACAACTTTCTGCCCACAAAGGTGGCCGTCAACGGCGACACTTTGCTACCGGAGCAACAGCCACTTCACACGGCCACCTTGGACAGAGTGACGTATCGCGGGAATTCTCGCAAGCAGACGCAACAAACGGGCGCCAAGTACAGTCAAACGAATGGAGTGGAGAGCCGCAGATACCACACGATAGGAAAAACCAGTTCAGGACAGAATCAGCGTAACCGTGAGATCCAGGATTCGATGAACGGCGCAGGGATACCAGGTAGCCATTCAATGATGTCCGATCCTTTGTACAAAAGATCGAACTATTCGTCGACAACCACGGACTCGTTTTTCTATCGCACGAATGGCACCAGCGGCAGAACTCACGGCGAGCCAGACAGGCCAAGAAGGCCGAAGAGCACTGAAAGATTGGTCGACGATGTTGACCGAAATGAGTATTGCGATTTCCGTAGGGAAAGGCCGAGACGAAGGGAAGAAAGGCCTGCTGTTATTAAATCTCCCCGTAACGTTGCGACGCCTTGCTACGTCGAGGAGAAACATAGGAGGCAACAGAACGAGGACAAGATGCAAGAGTTGACCAACGAAATGTTTTACAAAGTGATGACCGCTATGTCGGAGCCGAAGAAAGAGCAGAGGGTGGAGAGGCGAAAAGAGAGACACGGAAGAAGGCCGCATTCTGCGCCCGTTTTGGACATAGATCACCCGGTGGAAGATAACAGGAAGTGCGGTCACAGAAACAGGAAACCGGCCCCGCCGCCTCCAGCTTATCAGGACCCAGCGGTGGCGCCGTTACCGAAGTATCGTCCTCCGCCTCCGGCACCAACGACGAGCGTGGTGGAAGTGGAGAACAATAATAAGATTATTCTGAAGGTACGGTTACCGTGGATAGTAGAATTATTGTACTGTTCAATTTCAAAAGATTCTAGTTAGGTTAGTAATGTGTTCGTAATGTTCCTTGGAATTGGAGATAATACTGATGAACATGATTACTCTTCAATTTTTACTTACAAGGGAACATACCGAACTGTCCGTGTCGAATTTTGGTGAGACTTGGTGGATATATTAAGCAGGTGAAAGTAAGGGACACGTATTTCTTGACAGCGGCCCAATCGCTAGTTTAGGGGGTGAAATCACCCCTTGACAAAAATAAAGAATGTTCTTTTTCGTGAAATATGTCAAGAACGCTGAGAGATATTAAAAAAATGTATAAACAAAAGTTGCATCGCTTCATTGCGTTTACAAAACTGTGTAAATGGATTTTTCAAAAAAAAATCTTAACTTGCAATTGGGACGGCTATAAAAAAATACGTGTCCCTTATTTTCACCTGCTGTATAATATCCAACAAGTTTCATGGAAATCGCAGACGGACAGTTCGATATGTTTCCTTGTTAGCCATTGTTTTCTATCACTGTTATTATGTATATTATTTATTACATTTGTGATCTTAATTTGATTTGATTAGCATCGATTTATTATGCGATTAGACGTATTTCTAAGCAATCTCGATCAATGACATGGTCCGGTACATATATTTTAAGTAGTGCAACATTAATTGCTGCACCTATCGTTTGACATTATACGTATAATAGTCACAATTATCAATTGTCACTATCTCACACATACGCGTCACCCAGAATAATTATAAAACCTTGAAAAGGGCCAATACATTTTAAGCCTCCCCATTGAACAATATAATTGGAAAATGTTTCTAACTAACGCAAAGATTTTCGTCAGGTATTTCGCAACCTTAGCATTTAATAATTCAAACCTAACCAGCCAGCAAAAGTCAACAAAATGAAAAATCGCATACCACCATGAAACTGATATTGCACTCACCATTATACAAGGAAAGAAATACGATTTCGCTTATTACCACAGGTGGAGCCGATCAAGTCTCCCGTGGAGATACCGACGACGAACGGCACAACACCGTCAGACACGTCTAGCACCGGCGTCCCGGCGCCGAACGTCAAAAGACTGAGATGCGCCAGTGTACCAGTGGCGCAGAACAAGGTGGTGGTACCACGAAGCGCGGTATCCTTGCCCTGCATGCCGATACGTGACAGCAAGGACAGCCTTAGCAACAATCTTCCCGTCATTCCAAATCCGCTTAGCCCGCCGTCCAGCAGACCGAGTAGCCCGACAACCAGCTCCAGCTCGAGCAACCTCACGTCCGAGTGTTCAGGATGGGTGAGCAGCGGGGACACGTCCAGTTCAGAGCAGCGTAGAAACGCGAAGCTCTCTAGCGAGCAGCTTCGTCAGAAATTGTCGAAGATCGTTCCAAGGAAGGAGAGGCCTGCCACGACTAGGGAAACCGTGGAGGAGCACTCTTACGAGGAGGTGCGTCTTCCGCCGCCAAAAATGTTTCAGGACGAGCCTCCGCCGCCGGAAGAATTTCGTGATCCACCGGCGATCATAGATAATCCTCTGTATCACGTGTACGAGACGGTGAAGCCTGTGAGGAGTCCGAAGCAGACGAAAACGGCGCCGTGCAGTCCGCAGAAGAGTAGAGACAGAGAGAGGGAGAGGGACAGAGAGAGGGAGGTTACGTACGGAGCAAGAGATATTTGCCTGGACTGCTACCAAGAGGGCAAGGAGCTGCTGCAATCGACGCAGGACGATGCGATCAATTTTAAGAAGTGTAAAGAGGAGTTTAAGAGACAGATGAGCTTCTCGGGCAAGATCTACAGGTGTGTTTCTTTGATGGGCTAGTGGATTCGATTAGCCTGGAGTCAAAGAGTTTCGGGTGGTTGTGTTGGTTGTAAGAAAGGGATCGGGGTAGCGATGTTTGCAGAGGTTTAGAGTAGCGTTTTTATGGCCGCATGGCTGCTGTGGCTAATTTCGTTCGGGATAGAATTAGTGTCAGCTTTAGTTGGCAATACGTAGAAACACTTCGAATAGGCAAGACTCCTCCAGCCTCGATCATAGATCCTTATACACTGAACGTTAATCGTTGTCCTCGCAGAGTTATCATTTCAAGTAGCACATTCGACGGGGGACGATTCTGTGATTATTTAGACGCCTGTTTTTCTCCTTAGTTCGTGCTTAGATTCGATTCGCTGTTTTTGTTTGACGATAGCTTTCGCCTGTCTTTATTTTTTTGTAGTTAAGTTTCTCTTTGTCTACCTTATCCCATCTAGAGAACGCAAGGAAGCGCAGTTGCGTTTCCATAAACGTGCCCATTCCCTTGGATACGGTGACCTCCTGACCCCGTCGTTGGTAAAACATCTAAGATCGAATGTGCCTCTTAGTGATTATACAACCCTGGCCTCGACCATGCCGTACTTCCACATCAGCAACGAGTACCGATTGTTTTCGCCGGAGGGGGCTCATCTGATCATCTGCGTTCACGGCCTCGATGGCAATCCCGCTGATCTTCGTCTGGTGAAAACGTACTTGGAGCTCAGTCTTCCCGGGGCGCATCTAGATTTTCTGATGTCCGAGAGAAATCAGGTAAGATCTATCGCACATATCAGTTGAAACAGCGATCACGCATCTATTGATTTCATTAAAAGTTCTGTCAACCCTATCAGTTAACCGTATCACTAACAGTAACTACAGATCAGAATAATTTTTCAAATGTTCTTTTAGCAAACACGTTGGAACATTAGATTTTTGCGTTAACTGTTTGAACTATTAATTGGAAACATTTGACGTTGGGACAGTGAAATGATTTCCCAAGTATTATTAACGTTCGTCTGGTTTTTCTTTTCTATTTGGTAAAACAAAAGGGTGACACATTTTCGGATTTCGATACGATGACCGATCGACTCGTCGCCGAAATTCTTCATCATATCGAGACGTCCGGTCTGAACCCGACGAAAGTGAGCTTTATCGGACACTCTTTGGGGACCATCATTATAAGGAGCGCTCTGACGCGGCCACAATTGCGACCGCTTCTTCCACGCTTGCACACCTTTCTCAGCCTGAGCGGTCCACACTTAGGTACACTGTATAACACCAGTGGATTAGTTAACGCAGGTAAGCTGAGTTCATAAAATGCCCATCCTCTTGAAACTATTAAGGAAACGACTGATTGAGACCAAGTACTCAGCTGATGCTAAGATTAAATTACTATATAATAATATCAACAAATATATGTATATACATATGCGTATTCAAACTTTTGGAATAAAGAATCGAATACCGCAACGGAATTATCGGAAGCAAAGGAAGACACTTCTGTGATGAATTCAATATTTACATCAAACTAAAATTATAAATAAATTCTTTCTTTTCTTATTGAGATATCGCAACTATCCTCACTGTAGTATACATAATCGTTTACATAGCTTATTTAACCCCTTCGCACCGGCGGACGAGATATCTCGCCGCGTGATTTCGTTCATGATATGCTATGGACGAGATGTCTCGCAACGCAATGTCTTTAATGCGATGCTATGTACGAAATATCTCGCAAGCAGCACGCGAACGGTGTTGCTTCGCGATATATTCCGTACACACCGTCGCATGAACGATTTTGTGTCGCGAGATATTTCGTACATAGCATCGCATGAAAGACATTGCGTTGCGAGATATCGAAATCACGCGGCGAGATATCTCGTCCGCCGGTGCGAAGGGGTTAAGCTGACAATCGACTATCATTATCCGTACGTTACGATTATATTTTGGAAATTATTTCTCCTCGAACTCTTTCTAGGTATGTGGTTCATGCAGAAGCTGAAGAAATCTGGCTCCCTGCTACAGTTGGCACTGAAAGATACGTCGGATGTCAGGCGGTCGTTCATGTTCCGTCTTAGCCAGAAGAGCAATCTCGAGAAGTTCAAACACGTCCTCCTGTGTGGTAGCGCGCAGGATCGATACGTGCCGCTTCACTCCGCTCGCATAGAGCTTTGCAAAGCCGCTGTACGGGATTCGAGCGATCAAGGTGATCGATCGCCATTTATTTTTCATTTATGTCCGGTAATGCGGCTTTATTGAACGAGCAATCTCGAACGAGCCCCGGGGAATAGGGGTGTTCCATCCGGAAGCCCGAAAGAGGTAGCCGGTATTCGTCTTCCTGATCAAAGTGTTCCACTTTCTATAAAAGAGGAAACGTATTGGCTTTAGAGCCAGCCTCATTTCGTAGCCTCGGAGAGAAACGTAGCGTGATTTACGTTTTGTCTCTTAAACGCAGAGTCAAGAGACCGTATCCTGGAACTACGTAACGGAACTTTTACTTTATACTATATAAAGCTGAGTGGTTTTATTTTTCATACCGATGCAGTGAATATGATGTAATTAATTCACGAATCTGACTACACTTCATTCAATTCTTTCCCTGCTGTACTTTTTTATCGTTATTATTCCTTTTTTTTAATAGAGATTTGAATCGTTCGTTGATCATTACTATTCCACGCTGCCGTAAAACTGAAGGAAATTCATCATTTCCAGAATAAGATTATTGGAGGCATTCTCGAAACGTTCTCGTGCCTATAAAATTGTACCGCGCGCGCAACTAGTAATTGTGAAACGCAAAACTGAAAATAATAACCCCAAACAATAATCCTCCCCAAGAAAACGTTTTCACCATCGCGAACGTTCACCTTGCAGGAGCAGCGTATCGCGAGATGGTGCACAACATCCTGTACCCGGTGATGTCCTCGTCCACGGTTAGCCTCGTCAGGTACGACGTGCACCACGCGTTGCCGGCCACGGCGAACGCTTTAATTGGCCGGGCAGCGCACATCGCCGTCCTCGATTCCGAGCTCTTCATCGAGAAGTTCCTGCTGGTGGCCGGTCTGAAGTACTTCAGATAAGGAACGGACTGCCTAGCCGCACGAAGGACGAACCGAAGGGCGAACTCTTAGTCTAACACTAGCGAATTATTAACGAGCAGGGGGAAGCGAAAGGGAGAAAGGAAGAGAAATCGAGAATCGCATTCTCGTAACTCTCCGTGACGTCTCCGATCGCAATTTAGGATTAATTAGCGCGTCTCGCTCGTAAATTGCCCCGATTCCATCGCACCTAGCCCCTCTTCCGCGGCGACCGTTGCTCCGTTTCATTTCTTCCAACGATTCTGGGGATCGTTCAGTCGATAGGGAACGGGGCAATTCGACGTTTTTACACACGATACACGTTCGGGCATATTTTAATTAAGAACGTCGTCGATCAGTCTCTCCCGTTAGAATCCTAAGTGTCATTCGAAACGGGCGATATCAACGTCAACGTCACAGAGAGCTGTTTCGGGTGCTCTCGCCCTTCATTGACGATTCATCGAGCGATTTTAACGAATGGGACCTATGCCTGCGCGAATAACGGGCCTACTTGCAGCACATATTAAAGGAGGGACGAGATATGGGATTGTTGGGAATGGTGTAGGGTGGTTTGACGTCGTTCGACAGGTTTATCGTTACGTATATGTGATGGCTTTTTTGAGAAAGCTTCTGTCTGATTTTATTGAAAGCGACGGTAGAAATAGTGGGGGCCTGTTTTTTCAGAGGGAAGGAAAGTTGTATTCTGAAATGGAGGTCCAGTAATTGATTTGTATACGACTTTGACGATACTTGGGACACAGTGGGTTATATGGAACTGTACGGGAATTGATAGTCTTGTCTAGTGGGAGCTGGAATTGACACTTTTTCTTCTTATACTGACGTACGATGTGATAGGTAATGGGTACAATGATATTGTAATGAGACTGTCTCGGATTAGAATACTTATGTAACAGTGCTTTGGCTCTGTTACTTGAAAATTCAGATTTCTCTTGCCGCGTATGCCTCTCGAAGCATATTTGTCAAATGTCTGATAAAAGTAAAGGGGTGGACTATTACTCATATACATCTCGGATTTTTACACCAACAGAAAGTGGCCATTTGTAGACGGGGATTTCTGAGGCGGATACAACTATAATTGAATTATTAACGAAATCAAACCACCTTAAATACCGACATCGATCGATTCAAGTATCGAGTTCTCGGCCTATCGCGAAAACTGATGCTGTCGAGTAAATTCCCTGGCGAAAGAGCGAAAAAAAAGCAAGAAAGGAAAATAAAAATGAGCATCATCGTTCGAAACTGAAACACGAACAAGCAAGGATCAACGGAAGGATCCTTATCAGCGTCTATCATCGTCATCGACCATCGATTCCAACCAACAAATCCGTTTCGAGATCACTGCGAACATAAATCGATTGGAAAGTGGCCGAAGAAAAATGGAAAAACGTGAAACTTTTTTCCCGTATCTTTTCTAAGACTCGAGAGAACACAGCGACGTTGTCGCTTGACGGATTCACCGGGGCTCCCTTTAACGTAGCCTGGTGTCGAAAATTAAAAGAAAGGAAGAAGGAGGACAATGTGAAGAAAAGGAACACAAAAAGAGGAATGTACGAAGTACATTAAATAAGCAAAAAAATATAATTAATACAATGCACGGACGCATTATCTAGACGCTAGGAAAGTTACGAAACGCATGTCAATTGTTACTCTCAGATAAGTGTGAGTGCGTGCGGTGTGCGGAGGATGGATGTGACGCGTAAAGCATGCGCGAAAGAGAGAGAGAAGAGTTTTATAATTAAAAAACCAAAGAACGGAATGGCAATGCAAGATTGTTAAAGAAGAAAGAAAGTGAAAGGATAAATGAAACGACGATGGAAGTCTCTAAACGATCAACCTCGATAAGGGACAAATTGAGGAAATGAAAATTTCGGAAGGCACGATATATGTGATACACGTTTTACGTTCGAATGGTGAACAGTGAAACAGTGAAAAAGAAAACACGGAAAGAAGAGGCGCAGACGAAGTGGAGAAATATTGAAAGAGGAGAATGAAGAGAACGAGGCAAGTGACTAAACATTTTCAGGTATATGAAATCCCTCCAATACTAGATCTCAATTGCTCAGAACAATCTAAGTAAAACGTTATACATTAATCGTAAATCGAGGCAACGAAGACGCGTGGCTGAGTCGCGTTTGCCAATTGATAAATATCATGAGTGTCATCGAAAGAATGGAAGAGAGAGAGAGAGAGAGAGATGCGTGTATAATTTTGAAGTTTTCCAGAAGGAAAAAAGGATAGGTGGCATATGTCGACCGAGATTCGCGTGTACGATTATGGCAATACGATATTCCATGGTATAGTATTTAAAAAATGAAATTATTCAATCGTATCAACAGCATTTAATTCGGTATTTTTCTCAAGTAACCTGTGAAACAATAATAACAATAAGGCTAACTTGTTAGTGTTTAGCACTAATGGACTTTATACTTATAATGAGAATTTTTACTAAAGATTCTTTTTAATCAAATTAATTGCTTATTATAATAAAATCTTCGTTTTGATGTTCGGTCCGTTCGAATCAGAGGCATTATTCAATATATGTTATACTAACTTTAAACAATATTGCTTCATATGAATACCGTTCTAGTCAACTGAATTGAACATACAGCGACAATTCTGTTACAAATTGTACGATTTTCAACGACTTCTGCTCTATGCTATATGGGGGAAGAATTGCACACTCGTACAGCGATTCTCAACGTAATATCGTTAAGTGTAAAGGCCAGTGGGCCCGATATGAACCCAGGATTACTGTACGTTAACGGACAAAAGGTAAAAATATTGCGCACAAACGCGTATCGTACTGTGTTATAAATACTTCGCCTATGGCGATGTACATATTCTTATTACACGATCCACCGTAATTCTGGCACGAGGTACGGCTTCTTCAGGACCACAATATCGTACCCGTCTTCGTTCGTCTGAATCTCACATTCATGATAATTGTGAAGCAGAAAAGGAAACTTTGGAACTTGAAAGTTTTCACTGTTTTTTTTACACTGTACACTCTGTCGCTATTACGACCGTCGAATAATCGAGTGGATTGGAAGCGAAAGGAGGAACTCGTGAAAAATAGATTTGCCCGAAATTGTTCACCTATGTTTCTTTGAGGTACAAAAAATAGTGGTGTGATTTTCATATTTCGATTCACATTCTGTTACGTACATTCGTGCGCAGAAGCACAGGGAAACCGGAGAAATTTTCTCACACCGTATGGTGGCTAGACTTTTATTAAACAATTTCAAAGTAACAATTCTCACGGAAATTTAACTTTACGTTTACTACGAAAATGACTAAAAGTAGTAAGTCACAATCGCGATTGAATTTATCGAAATACTAAACATACTAAATTTTTGCCAGAATATCAGAAACAAAACGTTCAGCGTTTCCCCATCGCTTCACATCCACTCGTACGATTCTCGTTGATTTCCAAGCCGTCGTCGTCCGTCGCACACACGCACGTATACCCTTTTTCTAATCTATTTGTAATATTTTTCACGAATGTGTATACCATACCGTACATCGACGTGAAAACGTTCCAGCGCTCCACTGGACGCGTCTCGAACATCGTTCGTCCGATACAGTGATAGCGCGTGAACTTTCCACGGGCTTTCCACGGGCTTTCCACGGGCTTTCCACGTGAGGGGAAAAACGCGCTGCCTCGTGTCCGGGAAACATATTTTGTGCCCGTTATCGATTCGATATAAAAAAGGAAACAAATAAAGGGACTGCTCGCGGATCCGACGCGTAGGGGTGAAATGAACTCGACGAGGACGAGGTCGAACGAGACGAAGGGTTCGAATGCGATTCGGGATCGGAGGAATTTTGATTGCTGTCCTATTGTTTGCTCAATTGTGTACGTCGTTGCATCTAATTGTACGATTAATACGCGTTCTAGTCGCGAGTCGATTTTGTACTCTCACCCCACCCGCCCCCTCCCACCTTGTAATATTAAGTTTCTACCGATTAAGGTGCGATTTTCGGCTTTGCCATTGTAGAGGTCGGCGTTGCATTGGAAATTAGTATACACCCGTGCCTGGTTCACGTGGACGCGATCGCAGTCGATGCGTGCATTTCTTTCGACGGTTTATCGGTTGGATAATAGCTTTGACTGTCGCGCTGAAGGGGAATCAGACTTTTGTACAGATATATTGATGGGAAACAGAAGAATTTTAACGGGGAAGATCCAGAGCTTCGTATGAACTTTAAGTACAGGAAGTTTGTTAAAGTGGCAAGTGCTTTGAACAATTGATTTATTTCTCGTTTATTTCTCATTGCGAACACTGTTTTCGATGGTACGCCATACATCCCTCGGATATTCCCGATTTATTCCATCAGATAGTGAGTGAGCTTCGCGCGTATTGAACCAGAGTAGAAAACGAGGGGAGAAAAGCAGGCGTCGAGGCGCCAGTGTTCGCGAATACTTAGATAATGCTGTTCAGCGCTTGAAGGGGCGTTCGTCCTCGATTTTCATCGTGGCCGTCGAACTATTGGTCTTCGTCCTTTTGTATCGCCTTTTGCGACGCGATTTCGGCCGAACGGGAACGAAGAACGAGTCCTTTCGATGCCTAATAAACGGCACGTGGATCGTTCGTTGAAACCGGATCGAATACCAGAGAAACGGAAAGAATGAAAAAGAGATGTGTATCTAGGGGCAACGAAAGCCTACCGCGACGTGGATGGAAAAACGATATTTTCCAGCCGATAGGTTCGCGGTTTCTTCTTTTTTCCAGGCGTTGCACGATCGTTTCGGTACACCCTCGTTACCGTATTCAATCGACGAGTAAGCAATCGTAGCCAACCACGAAACGATTGTCGATCGATGCGAGCGCGTTGCTACAGGAGACGAATAAAGCGAATAAAAAGAGATAAACAAGAGACAGGGGGGAATAAATCGAAGGAGAACGTCTGTAGTTGCGGAAGGAACGCCAGTGGACAAGTAACAACAATGTATACACTATACATAATATATGGATGCATATGAAACATGAATAAATCTACCTATACATAAATGAGATAGATTAATAAAAAAAAAGGGAGAGTGTCTGGTGTTGTTATTATTATTATTACCATTACTATTGTTCACGCAGATTGAACGTTTTATGTATTAGGTTGTTCGGAAAGTCATTTCGTTTTTTTGGTGAAAATGAAAGACGATTTTCTTAAGTGTATAAATATTTTATGGAATTCGATAAATTTGAATTTTAAAGGTTTCAGGACGTTTGTGATAAGTGCTCAGAAATATAGGTTGGTCTGTTCATTTTGTTCATTACATTTTTTCACTATTCCGCATCGTCTTCTATAAAGAAGTGTTTCTTCTGTTTCAAATAACTCGAGGGCTGTCGGTGTTCGGCACAAATATTATAAAGTAAAGGACAGAGACGAACATTTCATAATTAGTATATTTTTGTTCGATTAAAACAACAGGTCAAGGCACATCAGGATCTCCATCAGAAAAGATACGCTGCGTTGAGATACACGTGCATGGGCGAGAAAAATATTTGCGTAGAAAAAAGAATAACAATTTCGACTCGACCAATTATTTAAAAAAAAAAGAGGAAAGTAAAAGGAAACAAAAAAATCATGGAACAACCGTGCAGGTGTATCTGTGCGCCAATTTCATTTTCGGCGGGCAAAAAAAACACGTCTGAACGAGGGAAAAATCTTCAAAGTCGTAATAAAATGCATTAATTAGGTGCTAATACGCAAATCGATAAAATTTCGCTAGGCGCAAGTGTGCTCTACAAAAAGAAGGAGAAAAAAAATAATAATAATAGCGTAACAGAAAAATAATACCCCTTATAAAATACATTCTTCATCTCGATTAAAATTCAAAGACCTAATCGCAGTTAAAACTCGCATAAAGCAATTACGCGACAATTTTTTACATAAAACGCGCTACAAAAAAAAGAAAAAAAAATAATCAACTTGCAAAACTCTTGATACATACCATAATTCGTTCTCTTTCCCCTGAGCCCCGTCCTGTATCTTAACTTTTCCCTTTTCCACTCCCTTTAATCGCTTTTCTATCCTTTTTTGCCTCACGAATACTCCACTATCTACGTCCATCGCTATATAACATAAACATTTTCTCCTTTGTGCGTAAACAAAATTAATTTTACGGTGCAAATTATAGCAATAAATAAATTTTCTTCATAATGTTCCATAATAAAGCGATGGTGCGAGGATCCGGAAGTATTCGTGCCTCCAGCGTTTACTAAGAAAAAAAAAAAAGAAAGATATATATTTCTTTCATATTTGCAAGTTATAGAAACTTTCTGCCATTTCATTCATAGGACTGACTTCGCCTTGAACATGTTCATCGAAGTTCGCCGTTTCACCTTCCTCGGCAGAAATGTTCGCATTCGTCTCCGCAGCTCCTTCCCCACCCTGAATAGTTTTCTCCTGATTCTCGGACGAAGCTTGACCTACAACAGACAATTTATTCCGGTAAATTTCAACGATGACATTTATCGTCAGCTGTTATTGGCACGGATTTTTATTTTTTACGCTGCTTGAAAATATTTTTGTGTTGCATTTTTCTCAATTTCATTTTATATCTAATTTCCCTTGCTCTATTTCTTGCTTACAAATAAACCATTAACCTTGACCGAGATCTCGCGCCTTGCTATCATAAGAATATTCGCGTGCGTTTGCAAGACCAGCAATAACGCAAGCACTAAGAGCACTTCTATTCAGATTCATCGGTGACGCATCGTACCATTCATTGCTGTCCGCATCGTAACATTCCGCGTATGCGATTGTAGTGGAACCTTTGGAATAAAAATGGCGAGTTAGCTTGGAATGGGAAATTCAATTTGCTGACTAGTTAGAAGATAGTAGATTGGAGTTGGACGTTAGCGAAACTAATTTTCGTTTTTATCGTTTAAGTGGACATATTTCGTCGACGCACTGAATAAATTTTCAGCGATATTTTCTTTTCATTTTTTATATTATTTATTATCAACAAGTATCGCAGATACATTTTATTGATAATTAAGATTTTTATTATATATAATAAAAACAAACAAATTTCGAGAAATGCTATTACAGATTTTATAGTTCAGCAATTATATTTCAGTATACTTCAGTATATTTTCCTAGTAGTATAATCATTTTTCGAGAATTCTGAGTTGGTGTTTGGTTGCTTTACCGTTGAAACCACCGACAACGAATATCATATCATCCAGAATGACCGTGGCGAAATTGCTGCGGGGACTGAACATCTCTGGAACCGCGTGCCAATCCTCCGAATGATTCGGATTGTAACGCTCCCCTGCGAGATCAGAGGATCGATATTGTAACGCGACATAAATTTCTACGCGGCGCCGAATTTCTGCGCAATGAACCTAGAGAATATTTCAAGTGGCGAAATACTACACAGCAAGTGGAATACTAGAATACTAGATAACTAAAAAGATAGAGTATCAAAGAAAATTGCTACATATAGAAGAAATCAATATTCATTCGACAATATATTGTAAATATTATATAACTTTAATATATGTATAATATTTTGTTAAATGAACCTAACGTGACGACCTCAAATAACTCGTAAGGTATTCGTTGCACGAAAAAATGTTTCAGACAAACGTTGCATGGTATCTAGGGGGACATACAGTGCTCTAATCTGTTTTTTATTACCTTACTTTTTTATTGAGATATTAGGGTCACCTTCAGTTTTTTAAATGGAATGTCTAATATTTTTTTGTCGAATTCTGATAAACCATCAAATTTTGCGTAAAAAAGTATTACACAAAGTGGGACTTCAAATGAATAATTACTGAGATATCTTCAAATTAATAATCTTCTATTAGGAAATATGCGTAGTCAACGCGATTCTTAACACGACTTTATTTACGACGGCAGGTCATACGAAGCATACGAAAAATACGATATGATAATTGTTTATGGTGCGTGTGAAGAAAATGCTATAAGAGCTAAGATCTTGTACCAAGCTAAGTATCCTGATCGAAATCAGCCATCGCATTCTACCTTCTTAAGGCTTCGAAGACTCAAAGAACATGGCAATTTTAATGTACAGAAACGTAAAAGGTATGCCAAAATTGTAAATAACGAAGGATGTCGTACTTCAACCTTAGCAGCTATTGCCCATAAGTGCATTGACTGTAATGGACAGCACTTCGAACACCGCTTGAAATAAAATTTGTTTCAAAAATATCTCAGTAATTATTCATTTGAAGTCCCACTCTGTGTAATAGTTTTTTACGCAAAATTTGATGGTTTATCCGAATTCGAAAAAAAAATATTAGACATTCCATTTAAAAAACTGAAGGTGACCATAATATCTCAATAAAAAAGTAAGGTAATAAAAAACAGATTAGAGCACTGTATGTCCCCCTAGATACCATGCAACTTTTGTTTGAAACATTTTTTCGTGCAACGAATACCTTACGAGTTATTTGAGGTCGTCACGTTAGGAGACTCACCCTGTATACGTAGAAGTTATTTTTTGTAAACCTCACGTAGTTTGGAATAGAGGACAGGTGGTGTAATAAGACTTCAGTTACTCTCATTAAGACACTAACTTTATTATAATAATACGTCAACACACAACGTTACTAAAACACACAACGACTCACACACGCTTCTCTTGATACTCTTCACTTGGATCCTTCCCTAACTCTCCATTAGCTCTGCTCTAACTCTCCCGTAGCTCTGCCCCTTGCACGCATCATTCATTCTTTATATTCTTTCACTCTTAGTTTCTCTCTCATTCTATTCCTCATTTGCTCACACTCATTTAGGACACACCCCCGCAGTCATTCCTCGGTGGTGGTCGGTCCTGGCCACCCGAACCCTTGGGCCGCCGTACCCTCCATGCACACGACCTTCTCACGTACTCAGCGCCGAACGTACCTTTCATACATCGGAATCATTCTACCCGGTCATGCAATATTTCCAATCCTACATATATATACATATAAAATAGCTTCACTATATGATATCCAATAATATTAAAACTCACTGAACTGAATTGTGCCAAAACATATTAGGTCATCCCATAAGTCGTGTCGTTTTTTACCGCTTCAAAACGCTTTGACTGCACTTTAAAATAAGAATACATACTTACATTCATTATTAGTCATCGCATTGGCCATTATTTTTTAACGCCATTTTTAACCATCTTGCCCTTTTTAAACTCATACTGCATGCGATGCCGAAAATGGATTTCGTTAACGCTCATTTTAACAGTGCTTTATAACAGAAAATATCGATGTAAATCCTTCGAATGCACGTTTTAAACTGACGAGAGGATGCTTCTTGAAAGGAATAGGGAGAAGTTCCTATAAACATATCGCCGGAACAAGATACAGATGTTTATATGAAGTGCGCTAAAAAACGACGCATCTCATGGGATGACCTGACATATCCCCATAAATTTTCACAAAATTTTCCCCGTCTGTGTTTAAAGTCGCATCGACTGCAGTAGTCATTAGCGGCTTTAACGCAAATTTAAATACAGTATTCGCTAAATAGTGTCGATACATTATAATCTCATTATACTTTCTTTTCTTCGTTGCGCAACCATTTCACTTGAAAATAATTTACCGCTGTACAATTGCACAGGTAATCGAGACTGAAAAAAATCTATCTACGAGTTAATATCAATTACAATCATCAGCTTACCAGAGCTGAGTCTAATGAAGCCATTGAAGCCACCCAGGGCGTAAAGGCTGTCGCGGAACGCTACCAAAGAGACGCCTGATCGTGGATTGATCATCGGATGGATGTAACTCCACTGATTGGTCTCCACGTCGAACACTTCGGCGGAATTCAGAACTTCACGACCGTTGAAACCACCAACGATGTAAATCTTGTCCTGCAAAGCAGCAGCGCTGGCGTCCGATCTTTGCCGATGCATCGGCGGTATCATCTCCCATTGATTCCTTTGTGGTTCGTACCTTTCACCCGAGCTCATTCTAGTCCTGCCATTGTAACCACCGAGAGCATAAATCTTTCCACCTAATGGCGAGTGTGCCAGAAATTAACGAAGAGGGGATTATTACAATTTCATGGAACGATTAAGTCCTCTTCTCTAACAAACAACTTTTCTTCGCGTAGATGTATGTGTACACATATAATTATATGAATTTCAACATTAAACAATTGTTTTGATAAATCCCCTAGGAATGTTTAGCTTCTAGGATTTATACTGACGTTATTAGAATGTGTCAATAAAATTGATAAATAAAGGCCGGGCACTCGAATACAGTCGCTCGCAGTGAAAATCGCATCGTACCTAGCATTTATTTTTTCATTAATAAATCCAGCAGGTATTAAGCTGCCTTATGTCCGACCAAATTCATTACTGTAGAAGTTATTTTTCGTAAACCTCACGTAGATTGGAATAGAGGACAGGTGGGGTAATAAGACTTCAGTTTACTCTAATTAAAGCACTAACTTTATTATAAAATACGTCAACACACGACGTTACTCAAACACACAACGACTCACACACGATACTTTCAACAATACTCTCAGCTCACGATACTCTTCACTTCGACTGTTCCAACTCTCCTTTAGCTCTGACTCTTCCACGCATCATTCATTCTTTATATTCTTTCCCTCTTAGTTTCTCTCTCATTCTATTACTCATTTTCTCTTACTCATTTAGGACACACCCCCGCAGTCATTCCTCGGTGGTGGTCGGTCCTGACCACCCGAACACTTGGGCCGCTGTACCCTTCGTGCACACGACCTTCTCAAGTGCTCAGCTCCAAACGTACCTTTCATACCTCGGAATCATTCTACACAGTCATGCAATACATATTTCCAATCCTACATTACCATATAATTGCATCGAGTCAATACTTCTTACGATGCAACCTACGCGACTTTCGCTACGAGTGACCGTCTAATATAACGCGGATCAAAGCAGACCGCGGCCTCCTGTCCGAAAAGTTCGTTCTTTTTACTCTTTACAGATTAAATTCGAGACCAGTCTAACCATGGGTGCAAACACTGACGTAACATCTCGCGTGATACATGCAGGCCCGTTCTCGCCACTCTTTCGTGACCGGATCGAAACATCTGACCGTGTTGAAGTGCTGGTTACCGTCGAAACCGCCGATCATGTAGATGAGATTGTTCAGCGCGCACAGGCCGTGATATGCCCTCGGCGTTGCGTCCGTGCTCACTGATAGAAACCATCTGTCAGCTCTGGAGTTCACATTACACGAGCCCTGTGTGAGTCTAGGCCTGATGACGACTTTCGCCGCGCGAAATCAACACCGCGACGCATGGCGGCATGTTAAATGGCCGGTGGTGGAATGATTTTATTGTTAAGGGAAAACCGGAACCGTGTCTGCGGTCTGAGCAAAGCGGCATAGTCACCTTGTGTCGTAGGTTTCAACGAAGTTCGTCGGGGAGCCGGCACTCCAACCGCCTATGGCGAATAGAATCTCGTAAGGGATGCGGGGTTTCGCCAAGGGGTTCTTCAGATCGATCTCGCCGCCACCTTGTTTCGCTTCCTGCTCCTTCAGGTATTGGCTGGCCGGGCCCAACACTTGCTGGCATTCCTGTAAAATAGTGTGCCCAGACTGGTTGGAATTTTATACAGAGGTTATTTTGAACGCGTGTGGCAAGTTGGGATTTGTAGTTTGGGGGATGTTGATCAAGGTACTCGCAAGGGATTTATTGAAATGGGATAGTGAATGTTGGAATATAGTCTTAGGAATCGTGAGCTATTTATTGTTAAATAATTACACTTCTCCAACTAATTAACTGCGAAATTTTTCCCTTATTGTACTTGCACCTAATTTTCTATTCGCCGATGAATGTGAACGTTTGCACGGGAACGTATTTATGAACAAGGAGTACATAATTTAGAAGACATGCACCATACAAGATATTAAGAAAATGAACATGATAATTCATTTTTTACAGCAAACTAAATATTCTCAATCGAAGGTCCCTATGCAAATTGAATTCATTAGAAATATGAAATTAACAAGAACTTTTTTGTCATTTCTAGTCCGTGCGATCTGTCGCGGGGAACACTCACTTCATCCGTCTCGATGAACTTCCACGCGAGTACATTGTTCGCAAAGAAGTTGTAGCTCATCAAACCGCATCGCACACATTTCAAGAGCTTAGGCAAATACGGCCTCCTTTCTTCCACGTTGTGCTCGAGCCAGGTTTTAACGGCGTCGAAAACTATTTCCTCGTTTTTAACGTTCAGCTCGTCGTCACGTAGAATCACCTCGAGTTCCTTGCTCGTCAGCTCTTTGAATTCCGGGCTCTCTTGCAGTATCCGCTTAAAGTGGTGGCGAATGTATTTCCGGCCCTTCTCTTCCAGGTCGCGGCAAAAATAGTGGCGAGCGAATTTGAAGATGCCTGGCCGGATGGAACCGCGATAAATTACCGTGAAACATAAAATAAAACGCTTATTAAAATATTCCGTATTAAAATATTCCACCGGATGAAATTCAATGCAATGAGGCCTATTGAAACACTGAGAAGTCAGATAAACGATGAGTTCAAAGGGAAGTCATTAAATTTCGAGATGCGTTCGATAATTATGAAAATAAGTCTAAGCAAAAATTCCATGCCCATGCCTACAACCATATACATATAATATATTATTTACTTAGGTATATTTATTCGTGCTGATTTATGTAGCTTTCAATATGTTACATATTATGCTTGAGAAATATTATTATTTTTATTATTATTATATATAATAATACTTCTGAAGCGTCATATCAGAAATATATTTCAATGGCTATTGTATAATGTACCTAAACAATTTTCTGGCCGAAGTTCCTGTAACAAGAACTGGCAGCAAAGTTGAACGACACCGAGTACCTCGAACTGATCGGCCAGTGGTAAAAGTTGCTCGACATTGTCGGCGTTCACGTTGCAGGTGCCAGTGTAAGCGTAATCGAGGATCAGGCTGAAAATTTCGCCGGGTACCGAGTTGATTGCGACCTCCGTGGTCTCCGTTTTTCCGCCTTTCAGGCTGTTGGTAAAAAGTGCCTTGAAGTATGGACTAACCGCGGACAGAATGGCACGATGCACCGGAAAAACGTGGCCTCTGGCGCATCTTATTGCACCGTCGCATAGCTGCTGATTCGCTCTGAAATATCGACGCGTACCAATATAGAAAGGAAAGTTGTAGGAAGCATAAAGCTATTATACATTTTATACTTGGCCATTACTTAAGACATAAAAGATAATATGGTATTGTCGAAAGAACGAAATTTTTGACGCAAATGTTGCAAGTATTGCAAAATTAACCCTTTTGGCGTTTAAACGTTACAAAATGCAAAAAAAAACGTCTCGCTGCCCGCATCGCGTAACAGTGACTCGCACGTTTCCCCACACAAATCTAACACATTTCTTCCTTTACTCTACCAACAGGCAAACGCTGTTCACATTGATTAAAAACGAGATTCAGCAGAAGCAACAGTTGCGTCTTAACTTGACAAAGACTGACAAAGAGTTCAATCACTGTCATTAAACTGCGAAAGTACGCGAACGAATTTCCGAGCCACTGTACGAACGACCCGACGAATCATTCAACCAGGCGCCGGATAAGCCAGACCTGGCCGCGGCGTAATTAAAACATCCTCTATCGTGGAGCACGAATGATAGAAGGGGGGCTCTCACGAGGAGGGACATGACAAACCTGAGCTCGGACCAGACCACGGGGAATTCAACGAGGGCGTAATTGGATGGCAGGCACATGCATTTCCTGATTTTGGTCGGCTGCTTTCTGACGCACTGCTTTAGCTTGGTTGCTGAAACGGCGGCCCGCGACATTCGGCTGCATGACAGCTTCCTAACTTTAATCCGTCCGCGGCCGTCGATCGCCTCGCGGACGAGCCACGCGATTCCTGCGTCGCTGGCCACCATGTGCCCCGACCTTTGCACCGCGTTCCGCGATACGTTCCTCTTCTCCTTCGTCCTCCGCTCCGTATTCGTTATGGGTAGTGATGCGAGCCCCGGCAGACCGGAGAGTCGCGGCCATGACAGAGGAAGGCCGAGACTTTCAACTGACGGTACGCGCGATCGAGATCGAGACGAAATCGTCGATACTAGACGAGCTTCTGAGCGGTTGTGGGAAATGTGGGATAGGGTGTGAACGAAGGAAGGGCGAATTACGATTTGTTGTTTTCTTTTTACTTTGGCCACAGTGGGGATATGTTGGCCGATCGTTTGCCAAATCGGTTAAGGGTTTATTTTAAATACAGGGTGGCTGGAATGAACTGTTGCAATTTCAAAACGTTGTGGCAGACATATTTTTTCATATTTTTATTTCGTCCAAAGTAACAAATTTTCATAAAACATTCAAGAAATTAACTGAATGCTCAATGTTCGATATATCCTCCTTTTGCACGAATAATTTCATCCAGACGGTGAAGGGACGAATCGCACGCTGCCCGTATGTGAGTTTGGGGGATCTTCTTCCATTCCCGCACAAGTGCTGACTTTAGAGCGTTCAAACTTTCGTGTTTTCTAATGTTGACCTTAGCTTTCAAAATTGCCTAGATGGAGAAATCCATGGGATTCGCATCAGGAGAATTTGCCATCCATTACTGAGCAGAAATGAAGTGCGGAACGTGATTTTTCAGCCATTCTTGGTTGACGCGCGCTTTGTGTGACGGTGCTGAGCCCTGTTGGAACGTCCACGGCCTACGACCGAAATGTTTGTCTGCCCAGGGCTTCAGAGCAGCTTCCAGGACTATTTCACGGTAGACGGTGGCATTCACTTTGACGCCTGGCTCCAAAAACACGAGCGGAGAACGGTCATCGGCAGTCACAGCGGCCCAAACCATCACCTGAGCAGGCAAATGATGTCTGGGGGCAAAACGAGTGTTTAAATTCTCGTATGACCTCTCACGCAACCATACACGATCATTTTGTTTGTTTGCATATTGTTCAATGGTGAAGATTTTCTCATCAGAGAACACAATGTTTGGAACTTCGCCACTCGCTGCCAAGCGCGATTCGTTCCTTCACCGTCTGGACGAAATTATTCGTGCAAAAGGAGGAAATATGGAACATTGAGCATTCAGTTATTTTCTTGAATGTTTTATGAAAATATTTACTTTGGACGAAATAAAAATATTAAAAAATCTGTCTGCCACAACGTTTTGAAATTGTAACAGTTCATTCCAGCCACCCAAGTTAAGAGTCAATTAAGCGCTTCGACGATGAAATTTCGAAAATGTGCGACTTGATGTAGTTTAGTGTTGGAGTTTTTTAAGTACGTGGTGCGAGGGAGAGTAGGTTTAGAAGGTATGATAATAATAATAATAATAATAATAATAAAAGATGTGCATTAAGTGTATTCTTGATACGAATTTCGTGTGACAGAGGATTGCTCTTGATTTATATTTTGTTGGTGTAAATTGAAGTATGTATCTTTGATTTAAACTGCTTTAACATTTAGTGCGGTCAGACAGAGAATTGAAGGGCAGCATTTTTGTTTCATCTTTTATTAAATTGAGTACTTCCATTGGCTATTTTAAAATCATTCTTTACAGGAGTGATAGCGATCGAAGTCCACATGTCCTGCAAAAAGGCTTGCGTATGAATGATAATATAATTCTAGTCTAGCCAAACCGAAATATGTACACATGTATTTCTCTTTGCGTAACGATTTAACGAAACATTTTTGCAGTGCACTTCCTCTTGGAAGCTCCACCCGCAAACTATATCCGTAAACGTGACTCCACCTTAACAAACTCAAAACCGAGCGTGAAAACACCGACTGTCCCGTCAAACCTTTAATCAACCCCTTGCAATGACGCGTCGCGCCCCATAAACGACAGACGCATAAAACCAATAAAAAACAGTAGCTTGAAAAAAAGTCGACTCGTATAAAACCAGCATCTAAAAATGGTAAAAAATTCAACTTTAAATAATCCCAATAAGAACTCCGCCTCGTCTCAAATGTCATTTACCAAACGAATTCCATTCACCCCGAAACATCCTCAAAATACCTCAGCGCGCCAACAATAATACAACCCTAATCTCGCAATGAGAATTCAACCCTGAAATCCATCTTAATCGCGTTTACCACGCGACTTGACCTCGTCAAAAATCTCACCCCACCTTCCCCAAAATGCCACCCGCTCTCCTCAATAACCCCCCTGCAACACTAACACCAAAATACCGAGGTAACCAGAAAACGCCGCCTGGAACATTTACCGCGGTTGAACGCAACCACGCCAAACATCGAGGACTAACGAACGCAAATGGGCATCATCCCCCTGATCGTCGATCTTCTCCAACGCCACGGGGCGGGGTCGCCGACGACCGAAATCATGGGCAGCGGTGTCGGGACCGTGAAACGAAAGGCCACGTCCGAAGGTTAAGGGCTGCGTGGGCGAGGGCGAACTCACCTACGCGCAAAAGTACGCTCGCACACGCACAGAGGGGCGAGAGAAAGCGAGAGAGTGTACAGGCGTGCATACGCGAGTCGTCGCGACGTAAAAGTCACGTGGCACGCGAACGCCGCCAATCAATATCGAGCCACTGTGGGGTGTGTGCGTCTACCGGGTAGCAGTGAAAGCCGACGGAACGGATCGAGCTAGTGCGTCCGCGACCGTCAACCACACCTTGTCGGGGTAAGCGAACTCGCGAGGGACACGTAAACACACGTACACACCCTCGAGAGGCACCCCTGTCGCCATCGTTCGGCCGGTCGTTTTTTCGCTTTCGACGCGGTCTGCCTGTTGCGGGGCGCCTGACACGACGAGGGGAGGTCTCGAAGTGCAAGGTACGACGGAGAAGTGTGGAATACTTTTGTTTGTGGAAAATTGGGAGGACGTGGTACCGATTGATTGGAGGAGGGTGAATTTTGAAGGCAGGCTTTTCAGGGTCAATTTGTGTTGCTTGCTTCTGTCGGTTCATCAGGGTGCGAAATCGAGGTGGACTGTGTTTGAGAGAAATTTGTTTGGGGATTCGTGGGCTGAAGGTAAAGGATGGGGTGGTGTTAGTTGTTTTTCTTTCGGAAGTCTTAATGACAGTTGGTGGAAGGAGGTTTTGGTTCTGTGGTGTTGGAGAAATGGAGTGCTAGGTAATTAAGAATTTCTTTGGTGCTTTATGGTTTTGATATAGAAAAATTGGGGCGTGGATTTCAAATGAAATCTTGCTAAGGCACATTTATATTGTTTCATTTTATATTTGTGCGACATAGAGTTGGATTTTAGAAGCAATCTTATTAGAGGAATGATTTTATTACCTGATTTTTATGGGCTTGAGGGCTGAGGGTACGTAGGGTGGGTTTTAAAGTCAATCATCTGAGGAGAATTTTTGTTGCTCAGTTTTATGGTTATAGATATAGAATTTTAAAGGAAGTCTTGTTGAAACAAATTCGCATTACGAACTGGATTTTCTGGTTATGGGGTCGCAAGATGGGAGGAAAGTCTCGTTACGGTGAATTTGTTGAAACATGCTTTTCCTCAAGAATTTAGAAATGATTTTCAAAATTCAAAACTTTTATTTAGAAGCAGCCTGATCTAGAAATAAATAAATATAAATAATTGTACGAGGTATGGTCTCTTTACCTATTATGGGTACTCCTCACTTTGAGAAATCCGTTTTAGACATAATTTGTTAGATCATATAGGGGGTTAGTAATTTTATAGAAAATAGTTAACATGAATGAAAGGAAAGGTTATTTTAAATAGTTTTGCTACTTACAATGTTGAAAATAAGCATCTCGTCTGCTGCAAAAATTACTATCCTAAAAGCTGTTTCTTGTTATTTAACCCATTAAAGATGCTCCCAGAACTTATATTTTTAGAGGTGAGAAGGTTTCTGAGTGGGCCATAGTTTTAACGTTTAGAAAGGCAAGTTTTTAAGATTGACCGTGTACCTCGTGGATGACGAATAGAGATTGTGCAAGGGTGAGTCCACTTAAATACTGAATGGCGAATAAAAATTCGGTATGACTGTATATTCGCGGTAAAAGTCTCGAGAGGTTTAGCACAGTGCATCTGAGAAAGAAAGGATGCAATTACAGGTTCAAATTTCCTTCCAAGTATTCCATTAACCCCGATACTAAAGATAATAATTTTTGTTCAATGTTAACTTTGCATTATCAACCTCGTTCATATCTTTTGTGAACATTATTTTCCGGCCCTTTATCTTATCTCTATTTCTTTATTAAAATGCATAAGCTAATCTCTCGAGTGTCCAGTCGGTGATACAATATATAATACTATTCAGTACATCATACAATACATACAACAAAATCCATCTTTCATCCTTCCCTCATCCCCCACTAGAACTATCTAAATATGAATTTAATTTCATCGATCGCAAACAACAATCCATGCAAGGCGAAAGCAATGGAAACCGACACAAGACATTTTAACTATATAAAACCCCATAAAACGTTTCTCATCGGACAAATAGTGAAATAACCTACGTCACAATGCTGTCAAAGAATCGAAGAACATTCAAAGCTACTTTTCCTCCATGCCGCTTGATAGCCAGCACGGCGCGGCGGCTTGGCTTCCGTTTTGACTCTCCCGCGGACGTGACTTTCCACACCGGGGAAATTTTTTTCCAGAGTACTGCTCGACTTTCCCAGAAAGCGTAAGGGAAAGGTGTGTACGTGCGGGGGCTGGTGGGAAGTCACGGCTTAATAGTGGTCGAGTGCTTTCGAGGAGCAGCGTAGGTGAAAGTGGAGAGCTGCGTGCCAGCCAGCAGCTCTGACGGCGTTCCTGGCCGGATATCGAGCGATCGAGGTGTCGTGAATTTTTTAGATCGACCTTTTTTTATGCTCACCAGACGAAACGTGCTCGCCGCATTTATCTACCGCTGCTAGACACGCCGGTGTCACGACGGCTGCAATATTAAACGAAGCTGCGTGATGCTGTTTCGCTTTCGCGAAAGGGTGATTCAGACAGTGGGGCGTTTGGAATCCTCCACTTTGCCAGCGCGAAACCCTCTTCCGCGTCGACTGCTGGTATCTGCTGCTCTGCGTGTTCAGTTCGTTATTTTTCTTCATTTTCTGTTTCGCGGCTATGAACGATATGGAGATATTGAGCAGGTTTGGTGAATTTTCTTTTCGACTCGTTGAATCCGGTGGCTGTGGTGTTTTGTGACAGAAACTTCGCTGCGATTTTGATGTTGCACGCGAGCATTAAAATAGTTCAGCCGCGGTTTGTTTTTTATTAACGTTATTGATTATACTGGATCGTAAATAACATTTTATATTGAGGTGCCCTGAAACTGACCCTCTGATACGGTTCAGTGTTTGGGTACATGTTTTTGGGTATCCTTTTTTAATTGAACGTGTGTTTTAAAAAGTTGATTAAGTCGTGCGCGATGAATTGAAGCTGCTGCTGCGTGTTTTTCTGCAATCGTGAAGCATTTAGATCGTGGTTAACGAACGGTCCCGAAGAGTTTCCGTGTTCCCTGGTCGTAACGAGCTTTCGTCTGGCTGCAACTGTAGTTAACAGGACGCATTTCCATTATGTAAATTGCGTGAGGAAGATAAAATCTATGATTCATAGAGATCGAGTTATTTATCTCTCAATTTCGGCCACAGCGAGTATTGCCAGCAATGCTGTTTCAATTATTTATTATATTTCATATTGTAAGAAAATCCTAATGCTTTTAATAAACTGCCTAACGCAACCATGCGTCTATCTTGTCTATTCAAAGCTGACTATATGTATTTGAATGTAATACTTAAAGTCTCAGCTGTTCAACAAAAATGCAAAATGCCATCAAATGACTGTAAATTAAGTCACGCTTCGTTTATATGGAATATAAAATCATTCACAGTATTTATAAGTTTACAAGTACAGTAATGTGTCTATATAAAGGAAACAGTGGTATCCGATATAAACCAAGATCCCCATACTGGGATCTTACCATACACCTTGAGACGTCCAGAAGTTCAATTGTGATCCTGGATCGGGTGTATCGGTGAACTAATACTAATTCAACGATAAAACTTTGCTATTTCCCATGCTTTTCTTATAAAACTGTTACCTAGACATTGGTGACATTTTTTTGATCAAAATGAGTTCAAACGCGACCAAATTTGGATCACATTGACATTATTTAATAAGTGGTGTTGAATGCATTGTGAACAGTAAATATGGTCCAAATGATAGTGTTATTTTAAGCAGCAAAATGTCGCAAATCTGTTGGTCAAAGTTTCATTAAAAACGAAAGTAAAAATGAAAGAGTTCAATCGTTGCCTTAAAATTTTTGCACAGATACGCCAGACATTGTTTTACCTTGGATGCTCGGTCCATTTTTTATCGTTGAATTGGTAGTAGTCCATCGATATACCCGATCCAGGATCACGTGGCACTAATTGACAATCGAACTTCTGGACGTCTCAAGGGGTATACCTCCAGTAGTGGGGATACACTCTTCGCTTATATCAGATACCACTTTTTCGTTTAAAAGCGAGAAATTACTGTGCGAGGATTTCGTATTTAAACGATGTTTGTAACTCCCCACTTTCTTGTTCCTCGTGCCAGTGGAGCCGCAGACACAGAACGCAGCTGATTCAGTGAGTCACAAGCCTTTATTTCCGAACGAGCATCCACATCGGCGTCGGAAAGTCGAGTACGAAATGGTTCTAACGAGACAGTGAAATCCGATTTTACTCGTGCGAGCATTCACACGCCCCAGCAGACCGGAAGTTGTGTGCACGCGATTTTTAAAATCAGATACAAAGTGAAACTGAACTGTTTAAGACAGTTCAACGACCCCTTGAATAGAATAGTTTGAATTTATTGGAACATTTTTAATTGTCGTATGTTTGACGGGTGAACTGTGTAGGTGTTACTGATTTTAATTTGGGGAAAGAATTATCATTCAACAGTGCAATTAGGCACTGCCATAGCTTGAGAATTTAGGTTTTAGATCAAAGAATATTAAATCATAATTAGCGAGATATGTGAAGTAAAATTGTTCGACATTCTATCGAATTGTATTATGAAAGAACAAATTTTGATCAATCCATTCTTGTTATACAATCTCCGCAAATAATATTATTAGGGGTGAATATTATGTGGATTAATTACTTCTTCTTACTTCGTTCTTTCTTTCTTTTTTTGGTTGTACAGACGGGAAAGTAACAGGAGACTACGAACAATGGACGTAAAAGGGCGAATTGCCCTGATGACGGGCGCCGCTTCCGGTATCGGTAAAGCGTGTGCCATAGAATTACTGAATCAAGGTGCGAAGGTAAGCCATAATCTGTGAAATGAATTTTCAAATTAATCTAAAACTAATCAAATTTGTTAAACTATTATAAGCAACAAACGTAGAAAATATTGCTGTACGTATATTGAATGTTTTAAAAAATTATGTATTTGTATTATATATAAAATACCAGCAAATTTCTGCCCTTGTTTCATTGTTCTGCTGCGCTTACTTTTATATATGGAAACTATTATTATTAACAATCAGTACGAAGTATGTATCGAGTGAAAAGCAAATCACAAGAATAGGGAGAGCTTTAAAGTGTTATGTTCAATAAAGGAAGCGGCGTTATATGGTTTTATAACCCATAACACGCGATGCCCATCAAAATATGATATCGAAGATTAAGGAGAGCTAAAGGAAGCTGAAGTTATGTTACGAGAAACCTTTTTAGGGATGTAACCTTGACTTATCATATCGTTCCATGAATGTTTCAACGCCTCGTGCTCAAAAATATCTGGCTTATATTTAGATCGCTCCCCATTCGAGAAGAAGCTCTATCTCTCCTTTTTGACTGACCTTTACAGAATAATAATTTAATGTTAATGAGTGTAATGACTCGTTTAAACGTACTCAAAACAGGGACAACAATTTTTTTAATCCAGAAAAGTACATAGAGATTGAAAGCTGAGTTTCTGTTCAAGATTTTATACAACAAACGTAATTTGTATTGTCATTATTGTTGACCAGGATTTATTATTCATTCCGAAAAGAATTATTCAAATTAATAATGACACTGCTATTACTATAAACGTGGAACAACAACAAAAGCGTTTCTATTATAATTGTCTACCTTTGTTCCCAGGTGTCTATATGCGACATAAACGCAGAAGAAGGCGAAAAATTGGCAGAAACTTTGGGCACACAGTACGGAAAAGATCGCGTAATCTTTTGTCAATGCGATGTCACAGATTACTCTCAATTCGAGGGTCAGTTCACGAGAATGAATATTATTAATTCGTAAATCAATTCTTCTCCCTAATTTTGTTTAATTGTTTCAATACATAGAATCGTTTCAAACGACGATTGCTACATTCGGGCACATCGATATCGTTATAAACAATGCTGGAATCATGAACGATCGGTTTTGGGAACTAGAAGTCGACATCAATGTTGTAAGTATTTACTTATTCGCAGCATCGTCGGTATAGTATCTTCTTCCTTTTCTTCTCAATCTTTCATTTCACCTTTGCATGCTGAAACACGAAGTCTGTATTTAAATTATTACAGAATGGCGTGATCCGTGGAACTTTGCTCTCTCAAAGATTTATGGGGACGGATAAGGGTGGTCAGGGTGGAATAGTGGTTAATATTGGAAGCAACGTCAGTATCAACCCCTATGCAAGTGTTCCAATTTATTCTGCCACGAAGGCGGCGATCGTGAGCTTCACCAGGGCGTTCGGGGTAAATAAACCTATCGATATTTTTAAAACGCATAAGTTCATTTTTATACTAAGATTTATATAACCGAACCTGGGATAAGTAAAGAAAAATATAGAAATGCATATCATTGCAAGAAAAGTATGTATTACTAACAAATAGTATAGTTTTAATGCGTAAATAATAATGACGAAATAATTTAATACTAATTTCAATATTAACTGCAATCAATCAATCATCATGATAACAAATTAATGTCAAGTTTTTTAAGCATATACGTTATTTCTTACGTAGAGAATGAGAAACTGTAATGTGGGTTGTTTATTGTAGCATCAGTACCACGTGGATTTAACCGGTGTAAAAGTGATGGCATTGTGCCCAGGTGCAACAGACAGTAAATTACTAGGGGACGTCAGTAAACAGTTGCTTTGGGCGCGGTACGAAGACGCCTGGCGTCATGACAACGCTAATTCGGTTCCTCAAAGGTAAAAACAATGTTTCAGTGTATAAAAATAACTAATAATTAGTACTACACTTTGTACCATACTTCTATACTTTTTCCTTTCATACCGTAATTAGATATTTCGCAGACAACATTAGAAAATGTTTCTCAGTCTTGCAATAATTATTAACGTGCAATTAAATGTGTGATAACAGAAAACTTTTGATTTCACTTTCTACGCTATAGTACAGTTTTTCACTGCGATCTAGATAGATGACGCTATTGCATGTACATACGTCACAACTTTGTGACAAAAGTTGCAATCGATACGATATTTATATCGTGAACCTTGCTCTGCCTCACTCAAGCTTTTCACTTTTTACGCGACATAATAAAGAAGATAAGATAAGATAGATAGAGAATACTATCATTATTTTCTTCGCCAATAGAAAGGAATCCAGCTCGTATCATTAGATTCTTCTTTTAAAAACAACTTTCGACTCGATCAATTCTTAATTCGTCCAATTTGTAATCAAGTTCTCCCCCTCCAATCTCTCAAATCAATTGTCCACGAAAGATCTGTTCACTTAGGGGGAAAAAAGACCTTAAAAGCAAAATATATTTTTCAGAGCGGAGCACGTAGCGAAGGCGCTGATCGAAGTTCTAAACTCGGGCAAAAACGGAAGCGTTTGGCTAGTCGAGAAGGAGCAACCACCGTACGAGATCACATTCGCGAAAAACTAAGATCCCGATTGCCATGTGATTCATGTGGATCCTTCCTCGCTTGAATACAGATAACTGTGCCGTAACATAATCGCGAAACTCTACCGAAATAATCATGCAGAAACGGGGAGGGCAGTGTTCACCTGAACGTTGCAACGACAACGTGAATAGAGATGAGAAATCTCGATTACCACCCGGAAATCCCCGAAATCCTGGCAAGAATTCGATGAATCGATCTTTGAACAGCGCGTGGCGCAATACGGGATCAAGAACCAAGCATTTAGGTTTAAGGGTGCATCAATAAATACATTACCAAAGACTACGGGGACAGTTTCTTCTGCGATAACAACAGTTTATTTCCTGCGCGTCATTATGCGTTGATCTTACGTTGGAAAGATGACAGTTTTGATGGCGGGACAATTTTCTCGGATTATTAATTTACATGGAACTTCGTGTTCTCGAAGTGTTCCTCCCTTTCCTTTGGAAATTAACAAAATTAACATAGAAAAATATCTGCGGTGTATGGCGATGGTAATTTGTAGACGAAACTGCGGATAGTATTAATTAGAAAATTGAATCCTCGCTGAGGATTAATTAAATATAAATTTGACATGAATTGAAAGTTAACGCGTATGCGGTATTTTGGATTGTAAAAATTGCTACGTGTTCCCGTAAGTCTTGACACTTTGTAAAATATTTCCTCGACAATTTTCCTTACGTTCTCCTGCGTGTTGTCTCGCAACATTTGTACGAACAACTCCCCGAAATGATTGTAAAGACAAAGATCTCTGCTTAGACAGTCGTGTACAAGTGACTTTTACGCCAGGCTTATGGTATTATACTAGGGCAGGGAGAATTCCAAGGGGGAAATTCGACCCTTCTTTATGATACAACAATATCTAAAATTTAAAGATCTACCTGAAACTAAACTGTCCAGATGATCATTCGGACACAAATAATATCATACACGTATTTGGATATCGAATTAATGTATCCGAAAAGAATGTTTTCAATTTTTTATACTTCATTGTAATTACATTTCAATCATAAACTATATTTAAAAAGTGTCTGCAAACGTGTAGCTCGCTCTGCAACATTAAAAAAACAACGTACGCAATCAGTAAATAAAAATTAATCGAACGCAGCGAACATTCGAGTACATTTATGAAACGAAACGATATAATCAGAAAATGTAAGTATCACGTGTGCAATCACTTTACGTACTCAAACTCTGTGACCCCAAGGTAAGACACTGATCGCTGAGAAACAAATTTATCCAACTACATATTTCACAGATCGTTCCATTATTCGACGAATACAAAACACAAGACGACGCTTAAACACAGACAAATCGTTACTTCACACGAAACTTCCGTTCATTCCAATCCACCCATCGCAACGAAGGATAAGCGGCGAAACTATTTGTCTAAAATTGCAAGTATAATCGTGCGTGTAATTTTTATACAAACTTTTATGCTTAAACGGCGACCAATGGGAGAGACGAAACGAAGCGGTATAGGTTTAGATGCGCGAAATCGAGGGCCTAAACTCGGTGTCTTTGACGCCTATAAGTCACAATTTGTAATACATTTTAATCGTCCATTCTTCGATTGATCGTCCCGCAATCTCTGTTGTTGCGGTTCGTTTTTGAAACGATCATAATCCGTCTAAAATGAAATGATCGTTCGGCATTGTTGCGAAAAATAAACTAAGCATCGTACCTCGTACATTTCTAGTACGATATTTTTCGGAGTACAATGTATTTAGAAAAATCGACCGTTTGACAAATTTTGTACGACGGGAGGGAGGGGAGGGAGAAATGTTGAACGATCGAGCAATTTTAAGAAAAAGTTTTGACAGAATCTTGAGATTTTTGGACAGTTGTACAATTCAGAAAGCAACGAGAGGATAATGTGGAAGTGAAAATCGAAGTTCAGTCGCACGTTCGAATATATAACATTGCGTAATATTAATCGACGGCACGGTCGATAGCTAGTGGAAATTGTTGGTTTTGTTATGATTTGCTCGGAATGTATGTTGCAAGCCTAGCCAATAAAATATGCATAGCTTTTCTTACGAAAAAGAAAAAGGAAGAGGCAAGGTGTCCTATGAATTATATTCCTTGAAACACTGGAACTTCCTTATTGATCGAGTGATAAACAAAAGTCAACACGCGACTTTGACAGATACAAAATGTAGCTGTACAACATTTCCATTATTATTTCTAAATGCTCGTGTTCACTGATCTTGTATTAATATTATAATTTGTATTATTTCCCACTGTGTATCGGTTTCATCTTATTCTACAATAGTTATAGTAAGAACTATAGCGAAAGTGTATAGTCCGAAGCGGCATGCTATCACGATGTGTAACCTCGTCCTTCTCCAGCCTGCTTAATAAAAATCCAAGGTAAGCTAGTTGAACGTGATACTTTCATCTGCAAATGGTTACGTTCGATTACGCCTTTGTCGTATTATATTTATAATGCGTATGGGTGTAATTTTTCATTGGTTTACCATTCGATCAGCCGGACACTGAATTACTTCCTTCGTTATATCAGTCGGCCGTTGAAGAAAATCAAATGGCGCGATTTTAACTCGAAATCGAGTTGCTGGAAAGCGAAGAAAGGGGATGATGGACCTAAAATAATAACACCTGGCAACTGGTGATTTAATCCATTGTTTCAAAACACCGCTAAATATTGTTCCTCAGACATTTTTTTTTAGTTTATGTAGACATTTTTTATTAGATATACGTCGTTCGTTTAAAAGATTCCATAATAGTAATAAACATATGCCATTTGACGTTTCAATTTCTTTTTTCACCGGATTTCAGCGCTGTGTTGTCTCGGCCAATTCTCGAGCCTTCTTGTAAAAATGCTATTATAATTGGCGGCACTGATGGTTTCGGCTTTGCTGCTGCTGATCATCTTTTGTGCAGAGGAGCAAAAGTTAGTGCCCATTGGGTGTTTAAATAAGTTTTATTTTGTTCGTTAATACACGAAATTTGAATGTACAGTAAATTCGGTTGGTATATTGTTACCAGTAAGATATTCAAACTTTCCTCCCTCCCCGATTTTATTGCGCTAATTGCTTCTCATACAGAGACATATAGGCAAACATTTATTACAGAAATGATATTTCTTGATTTAATACGAAAATTCTTATCCAATGAAAAAAAAAAAATATAGAACCCATTAATGTAGTTTCTGAATAATGCAGAATGTTATAATAGCTGATGACGATCCAGTCGAAGGAATAAAAGCAGTACAGAAATTATGCGACTCTCACGGGAAAAGACGCGTGCATTACATGGAGTACGACATAAGAAATCATTGTCATGCCGAGAGTAAACACGATATTTCCTTTATTTATTCATTTGTTCACCGTTGGTCTTGCCTGCATTTGCTCGCAATTATTTCTCGATTACCTGCAGCTGGTTTAAAAGCTGCTATATGTAAGGTGAACACGGTCCATATTATTTTTAACGATCTCGACAAGAAACGACGTCCTGCAAAATATGAGCAACCGAAGGACGACAAGGTATCCGTTAACTGTGTACAAAAGGTGCTCGTACTTGTAATATTATAAATAACGGGGATAAATTTATTAGGATGGTTCGCGGTATAGCACGTTCAAAACGATTCGGGCAGGCGCGAAAATTTTAGGAAAAGACCATGGAGGCGTTGGCGGAATAATAATAAATTGCGCGAGCATTTTCGGTTTCATGGGGTGGCCCGCCGATCCGTACCCCATCTATTGTAAACAGGAACCAGTGATAGAAATCACGAGAGATTTAGCGGTACATCGAATCAACGTTGTTCAATACAATCAAATAGTACATATTAAGTGATACATTATTTTCTTCCGATGAAAGGAGGAGTACAATGAAAAGAAAACAGGAGTTCGCTTAGTGGCCCTTTGCCCGACGACTAAGCAATTTTCCGAAATTGGTTTGCCAGACATCCCACCGGCTGTTTCGAGTAAAAATGGAAGGGATTTGCCGCTCTGCATACCAGCTGAGTGAGTGAACTTCTGCCAATCAAATATTTCAAGTCACTCATTAAATATATTTATAGGTAGTTTGAACAAAAAGAACTTGTTGAACTCAAATTCATTTAAATATAGAATTGCGGTCGCTATTCAAGTTCGACTGTTTCGTAAACCTTTAATTCTATTTTATTATTATGTTTTTCGGTAGCTGAAATTGTTAATTTGATGTACAATATTTCTACCCAGGAAGCATCACATAGGGACCTCTTTGAGTTACGTAATGGCGTGGGCGAAAACCGGAAGTGCATGGTTGATGGAACCAGCGATTAGCGTACGCCAGATTCCTCGGTTAATTCATTTTCCTGAGAAAGAAGGCGACAAAGTCGATCCAAAGATTTATGAGGAACAAGTAAAATCAATCCTTGCCAAAAACTCGTGCCTTGGGCGCTGTTCCCTTTTTCAAAACTTTACTGGTAAAAAGCAGCACAATAAAATTGTTACATTTTCCAGACTTGTACAGTAAAATTGGACCCACCTTGCGTTGACACTTCTAAAGCGTGCAAAGTACGAAAGAAACACACGTGTATAACAGAGCCTCCAAAAGAAGAAAAATGTCCGGTTGAATAAATTAGCGTGTTTTTGTAAAAGTCAATCTTCTGTATACTGAAACTTATTCAAACTTATTCAATTGTTCCCTGGTACCTTTATGCAAAATAATAAATAAAAGAACACGTGGGATATTGATCAAGTTAACAAATATCTATATCGTGTTAGTCGTTGTACGCTTATTTCTCCATTAGTTGGATAATGAAGCATACAATTATGAATGCAATGAAGGCCTGAAATACAGTCAAAATCAATTTTACCCTCGTCCAAAATGACTAGCATCCATTAACGTTTTCAATAGAATAGGATGACCGGCCGGTAATAGTCACAATGTGAAGGCTGTCAAGTGCTATCGCAGTTGAAAGCTAAGAAATTGTGCAATTATTCTAAAAATTACAAATCTTGTCTTATCTGCACAAGTAGGAATCCTTTGTATGCGCACTTCATAATTTGTGGTAATGAAAATTATCACTTGCGCTCACGATAATTCCGAAATCAAAGGAGAAATTGGTATTTGCGAATTTCCAATGTGTTTGCTAATTTTCTTCTCGCTTTTGTTGTTTTTTCATTAACCCGCTATAGTGGGCGTACAATAATATACGACTTTTTCTGTACCTGTTGCAACTCTACTTGTAGCAGAATAGTAATATGTATGTATCCTCAATTTCTGCAAGAGAAGAACGTCTCTGAGGTATGAAATAGAAGTCTACGAGGGAGACAAAATGTTTATACTGAAACAAATATGAAGGTGAAGAACAAAATCATGGCGATCACTAAAGGGGCGAGTGGTATTGGTTTCAGCTGGGGCGAACACATGATCATTATGAATATTGTAAACTACAAATTTAGCTTTTAGCTTCCATATCTAAGCATTGAAAATTTTCAAGATAAGGGAAGTGAAAAAGAAATAAAGAGGTGCATCACCGAATAGATTACACATTCTTTCCTTGGAAGCATCACCGTTCACGTTGTAAACTAAAAACGGTCCTGGTGCGTTATTTGCAAAATAAATAACTATTACACTTTTTCAAATTGCTGTAACTATATTGCACGGTTAAAATTGTTTCACTTAATTCAGAATGGTTGCCAAGCATCAATGGCATATGTGCAAAACTTAATTTACACCATTATTTAAGATTCTTGTCTAAATATTTCTAATATTTGTGTCTAAAACATTTAGAGTGAAAATAAAAGATTGTCATGTACTTTTCTTTACCAATCGGAGAGGATTGTAAAAATTAATTCCCAACGAGTTCAAGGAAGTGTAGAATTTCTTTTTATTTTACTCTGGTAATCTTTTTAGAGTAATTTCCAATCGAATTTCATAATATGGACAACATCAAGAATAAGACTGCTCTGGTCACTGGTGCAGCCCGTGGAATCGGTTTCATGTGTGCCAAAAATTTGCTGAAACACGGTGCAAAGGTAATTGTCGCCTCGCGACCCTTCATAAGGATTATACTCAGCGCCAACATTTCAAGAACCAGGTATCACACGCGTGGTGCGACCAGGCTACTTTTTAACGGTACCTGAAAACGGTCACGACAAAATAGGAAAAAACCCGGAATTCAGCATAGCATCAGGAAAACTCAGCCCTGTTCCGCTTTCCAATCCACGTTCAAGCTCCAATCATAATTGAACTTCAACCTTTACTCAACCACTAGTCTCGCAATATCAAAAAGCCGAGGTTACATGTTAAACAGCACAGGACGTAACGAACGTTATTACAAACAATTCATACAGAACTCGAAGAGAACACACTTAGAACTCGAACAGAACACATTCGTCGTGTTACAATTACTTCTTTACACCTGAAATTCATCATACCACTACCTAAATGGCATAAAACACAAAACGCGGTCGTATCGAGCCTGGGCATATTGGAACTCGAGCTGCTGCGCAGCACTAATATTACGTGAAAAAATACCGTGAATATATATGAATAGCGATGTTACTATTTGCAGACTGTTGCCATCCTCGATTTGAGAACTTCATCTGGACGGACGACCGCAGCTGCATTGCAAAAAGAGTTTGGGGAACAAAAAGTTCGATTCTTCCCCTGTGACGTGAGCAACCCAGAGGATTTCGAAGGTACGTCCTTTGATAATATTATTTTTATTTATTTTTATTTTTGATTAATAATTGAGGGTCGAATTTTATATTAAGAATGAAACGCAAGTTAACTTTATTATATCGAATAAATTTAGGCCACAGTGACGTTAATTTAATTCCATCCTACAAAAATCTATAGGCATAATATTTCATAAATAATTATTGATAAATTTTAATACACGAACGATTAATCGTCGCGAAATTATTTCATGTTATTTATTTAATTTTGATAGAGACATTCGAAAAGGTCTGGCAAGCTTTGAACGGCGTGGACATTCTCATTAACAATGCCGGGATTTTCAACGACAAGCGATGGAGGGAAACTATTCTTATAAATGTTGTAAGTACATTAGCGCGAACTTGTAACTATATTTAAAATTGCATTTAATATTTGATTCTTTTACGAATACCATTTCGTTACGTATGTATTTCTAAAAATAAATTACTAAGGTTTATTTGCCTACGGGCTAATTAATTACTTGCTAATTACATTTAATAAATACTCGATGATTTATCAACGAGACTTCATTTAAATGTTATTATATGCGAAATATTCTTCAGCAGTGCTATTATATTGCATATTCACAATCGAGTGACAAATCATTGATCGAGTTACGAACAGAACTATGAGTACCGAAAAGATACGTTTATGTCAATGTTAAATGCTATTTCCCAATGGTACTAATCATTTATATACAGTACCTACTGTATTGAACAATTTCAATTGTAGTGCGGTGTCATACAAGGAACACTGCTCGCTATGAATTACATGGGCAAACATAAAGGTGGTCGAGGTGGTACCATAGTAAACGTCGCATCGAACGCCGCCTTGGGGCCCTTTGCTTCTATACCGGTCTACACTGCCAGCAAGCAATGTATACTGACATTCGGTCACTGTCTGCAGGTAAATTAAACAAATCTATCTATATTGCTTCATAAAAGCATTAAGTGATTAATTTTGCCATTTTACTGTTCGATACTTGTGCTTGTTTCGAGCACAGTGGATAGAACAGTATTACAATAATTTCGCATTCTGCACTTCTGTCTTCGCAGACATGGTATGAAAAGACTGGCGTTCGTATTCTTGCGATTTGTCCCGGAGTCACATCGACAGCCCTATTAGACGACGCAAACAGCAAACTGCTGAACTTCGTTGATCTCGAAGAAGTTGATGCAACAAAAATATTTCCGCAGGCGTAAATAAAAATACAAATACCCTGACAGCGTTAAGAATACTTTAGAGTACGACGTTAAAAATGAATTCTTATTTTCATGTATTCAGATTGGAGACGACTGGCGAAGCCATAATCAACCTTATTCAAAAGGGGTCAAATGGATCTGTATGGGTTACCGAGGATGGCAAACCAACATACGCTGTCGAGTTGCATCCTTATAAAACAGTAGAACTCATTCTGTAAAGCGTTATTAACGTAGACGTAAAACCGGAAAATTTTCTTTTGTCATCATTTGCGTGTATCCTTGAATGTATTGTGAGATTGAAAGGTTTATGCTATCAAGGCCGATGTAAGTGTAATATAAAATGTATGTATACAGGGTCCGGCGGAGACTCTTTTAACACGTTTAAGGGGGGAGGGTCAAGTAAACTGAAATTTTTTCACCTTTTTTTTTTTGCTTAGAATATTATTTTACTATCTGGAGAATGTCCTCCGAAAATTTCAAATAGAAATTCGAAGTCTAAGTGTACCTACAACGTCGTTAAAGTGGCGCGCTCCGAACGGCCCGGAGCGCAGGTATACGAAAATGAGTCGAAAAGTGAGTGAAAGTGAACTGAACTATCGCACGAGCCGTCCACGTCGGCGTAAATTTGGTGGAAATCAGTTTACGTCAAGGGAAAACGCAAATGAAAGTTTTAACGCAACTGTGTGGCGTCTGGCCCCTAAGCATCTAAACTGCGGCTCAAAAATCATTAAAATTGCTGCATATTTGGCTGCCGGCACGTTTAATGAAGGATACACCTTCATTTTACAAATAATGAATGATTTACAACTGGAAATCGGGCTCCAGTGTAAGCATTTTGCCGATACCTACGATAGACACCGTATCAGCAGACAGGAGCGCCGCAGCGCCGAACGCACAAAAGAGGCAAGAACTTCTAGAAAAGAAGAGCAAGCGGCTTTGCTGCACGAATTTGAGGAAGAGGAAGGCCTAATATACGGTCCTGGCATCGCTGATTAACTTCAAATAAGCTGTAAGTTTCATGAACGACTATTTTTCCTTCCGAAAACTTTAAACGCGTTGAATTATTTTTTGTTTAACAGCACGTTTTCGGGTGGATCCCTTTTGCAGGGTTGCCAAGGGATTAGGTATCCATAATAATAAATAAAAGAACACATGGCATATTGATGAAGTTAACGAATATCTATTCCGTGTTAGTATGATTATTTATTCATTAGCTGGATAATTAAGCATACCATTCTGAAAACAATGAAGATCTGAAATTGCTCGAAATCAATTTCACTTTTAGAGAGAGAACCGTAAACTACCCTCGTCCAAACTGAGTCGCATCCATTAACGTTTTTAATAGGATAGGATGACCGTCCGGTAATAATCATAACGCGAAGGCTGTCAGGTGCTATCGCAGTTAAAAGCTAAGAAATTATGCAATTATTCTAAAAATTACGAATCTTGTCTTATCTACACAATTACGAATGATTTTTATGCACACTTCGTTCAAACATTGTGACAATGAAAATTATCATTTGCCCTTTCGATAAAATCAATGTCAAAGGAGAAATTGAAATTAAAGAATAGGTACATATTCTTGCTTTTTTTTGGGTCTTTTATTATCCCGCTACAGTGAACGTACAATAATAAACGACTTTTTTTCTGTTTCTGTTGCAACTGTCCTCTACTTGCTGCAGAACAGTAATATGTATTCTCAATTTCTGCCGGAAAAGAACATCTCTGAGGTAGGAGATAGAAGGCCACGAGGGTGCCAAAAAGTTCATACGGAAACAAATTAGAAGGTGAAAAATGAAATCGTGACGATCACTGGAGGAGCGAGTGGCACTGGTTTCAGCTGGGCCGAACAATTTCTGCTTCAGGATGCCAATGTTAATTTATTTATTAACTTACCATAAATATGTTACTATTGAAACACTTGGTACTCGTTAAATAGTTTAAAACAGTGATGAGCAAACTGCGGCCCGCGGGCCAAATTGGCACGGCTGCCACAGACCTGCGGCTCGCGAAAACATGTGACACGCGGGCCACGCGTGATTTAAACGTATACCCTTTTACACTATAAGATGTATTGTAGGTATATTAGTATGTGTATGTTAAAAAAACCGAAGAAAATTTTGCTATAAATCAAATAAGAAATGGCTAATTTGCGTCTTAAATGAAATTATTCGATTGCTATATTTGAGTATTTAATATTGCGGCCCGCGTAAAGTAGTAGATGTCAACTGTTGGCCCACTGCGAGCCAAAGCTTGCTCACCACTGGTTTAAAAGATAGTGAAACAATTGTGAGTACGATTGACTTACAGAGTAAAATGATTCGAATTAAATTAATGGAGTACCAATTAAAATACAGAGAACAAACAAACCAACTATTTAAGGTGTTATTAAAATTATTATCTCTTCTTAAACTAAACTGATAAAGCAACGTGATATAATATTGCCACCTCATATTACTTTGGTCTTATTGAACTGATAAAAATCGCATCAATGATAAGATTGAATGTCTTTCAACCAGAAGATTAAATTGTATGACAGCAACGCCCACGTTCATTATTTATTATAAGGGTATAATAAGGTATTAAAAGTACATATCCCTCTGATTTTCAACAGGGAAATTTTATTTCAATGCTATCGCTGCGCATAACCATACGTAAGAACTGAAAGACAACAACGCTTTTTTCTGACATTTTTTGGCAAGTATATTTTAAGATCATATTCCACTGCTAACCTTCATATCTAAAGTTTAAATACATTTGGAATAAGAAAAGATAAATGGAACAAACTTACACCAACTTGTGCGACAATATTTGTGTCTTTTCGGAATTACAGCCCAACAACAACAACAAAAATTCTCAATACATAGAAAACAAAATAACGCCATCGGTAAAGTGAATCATTTCATGTGTAATAATATTCAACTTTCTAAAATTGATAACTTCTGCGATGAACCGCGCCAATCTTACTAGTGATTGCAAATTCATATTCACATCTTATTCGACATTTTTTCTGCATACTGCGGTTATTATTCAAGAAAAACTCTTCGTCATCTTAAAGATAAACTATTAAACAAGATATGTATATCTCAAGAAGTCAAAAATGCTTGCATATTAATACCATTATCGCGACCAGGTAATTCATTAATTGACCAATTCGCAAATTCAAGTATTTAGACATTAATGAACGCTTGAATTAAAAAGCTGCGTTTCACCAATAGTTTAATAAAGTACCTCTCAAGCAACTCATTGAAACACTATTCAGACATAAGATAACCGAGCCAACATTGCATACAAGCATACAGACAGGTAAATTCGATCTCATCCTCTATTCTTCAAATCCATATAAAAAAAGAAACTGTCAGAATTCTCGAAAAATTAATCAATTCAAAACAAACCATTCGCCGAGTGTCACGCTGCGAACCAACTGCTTCTCAACCTCGCCTAGGTAGTTCCATACGAATCAATGAGTCACATCTCGCGGTGCAGCCGGTAGAAGAGATCAGAAAAGATCAGAAATATCCTCGAGATCAGAAACGCAACACGATAACACAGTAAATCGACAGAAATAAACGACGCGCCTATCCGTGCCACCTTGTGCCGAATTTTTTCCACGTCGGGCGTAAATTCAATCCTGTTTACCAGCCGATCCGTGGTCGCATTACCCATCAGGTATCCGGGAGACATTCAATCTCGTACGATTGATTCTCGATTTCTCGTGTTTCAACGGCCTACCTGTCGCCGTGCACCCCGACGTTGGAATATATTTGCTTCAGAACCTTTCGCGCGTGCACGCAACGAAAACCGCCGTCGTACCTGTGCCGTGGAACAGGTATAGGAGGGCAACGTCTGTTCCTCTCTTAACGATTGATCATGAACATCGAGGGTAAGGTCGCGCTCGTCACCGGTGGTGCAAATGGAATTGGTTTTTGTACCGCTAGAAAGCTCGTTCGAAACGGTGCAAGGGTATTACAATTTTGTCCAAAGAGAAATGATTGAATTAATGATCAAATGGCTATTGAATGAATTGATTATTTTTGTGTCTCTCAGGCGGTTGCCTTGTTAGATTTGAACGATTCTGGCGGCGAGAGCGCGGCTGCGGATCTGTGCAATGAGTTTGGAAAGGATCGAGCCATTTTTGTTGCCTGCGATGTGTCGAAGAGCGAAGAACTTAAAGGTATGTATGCGTATGTATTCGGAATATTTTATCGAAGATTAAGAGGTTGGAGATAAGATTAGAGTTACGTTGATTTTTGCCAACTATGTTTGTGGATTTTTATATTTTACGGATACGTTTTGATCAATCTTTGTACGTATCTCCGGTTGAAAATTTAGACTGAAATATGAATATACGTTTATAATATATTTATTAATAGTTGTAATAGGTCTTATATGGTAGGCAATAGATATATTTTTTTCATACAATATACGTAATTAAATGTTGCAATTTTAATTGTTGGAAAGAAATGCTTTTGAGTGCAATGTTGCCACGATAGAATTTTATAATTCTTCAGCAGGTATGATTATTATTTTGCCTTTGATCTAACGTACTACTGAAAAATGTTGTCTGTTGCGTATAGAATCGTTCAAGAAAGTTGTCGACACGTACGAGACAATAGACATGGTCGTAAATATCGCGGGCATCATGGATGACGTAAATTGGGAAATTATGGTCGACGTAAATTATGTAAGCAGCCGCAAAGTCTTCAGTCTATCAAGAAGTGTTACATAACTTAGCTGCGCTGAACTGTAAATAAGAAACATAATTAAAAAAGAATTCATCTTATCTTTCCTCGTATCGTGCTTGCGTTTCTATTTTTATAACTCGACTGTAATTAGATTGACCAAGAATTAAATGCTAAAGTCGCGTTTCTTTTTCTTTTCTTAGAAAGGTATCGTGCATGGAACAATTTTGGGACTGCACGCTATGGGGAAATATAAGGGTGGCAATGGTGGTGTCATTGTGAACATGTCCTCCGTAGCTGGTCTCGAAGGAATCCCCATAGCACCGATTTATGGCGGAACACAATATGCCATTGTTGGATTTACGCAGTCGCTAAAGGTAAAATATATTTCTATAAAAACAGATGTGCAAACAAAAATATGATGATCGGTTGCAATTACAGCATCATTAATTCATACACATAGGAATATGTTTCAGCAGTATGCGAATGAAAGATTCGCATTTCTACTAAATTATCATATTATGGTGAAACGATATTATATTTTCAGTTATGCTTAAACTAATTATTTTTACAAAAACACAACAGCATTATTATGAAAAAACTGGCATCCGCATGTTGACGATATGCCCTGGTCTGACGACCACAGCTATGGCTGCCAGATTCATGGCCACCAAAGAATTCGCCATGGATCTCCTCGACGAAGAAACCGCAGCTGCGGCTATGGTCGACATGCAGAAGCAACCGTAAGAATATGATCTAATGTCCTTAATAGATCTCCTTAAACAAATCTTTTTATGTGTAAACTGAACAATTAAGACTTTAACAACGCATATCGCGCTCTCACTTTTCTAATATAATAATAATCAAGGAGGATCAACTGTGCTACATAATTTTTACCTTGAAAATCAAGACGTTGAATCACGCTACCATGGTCTTTACTAATAGTATTTTTACACCCCGTACACGTAAACGATTTAAAAGCGTAGGACTTTGTTATTTAAAACTATTAGATATAAATATCTGTACAAAAAAGTACATTATAGCAAAGATGCTGTCCTTCGAGTCTGAGATATAATCATTTGTCAGTGTTTAAATAAATGTTGAGAATGTTTTATATACAATACTTGTCAAGTGTTCTTCAATGAAATAATATTTGTCAACAGCCCAGAGCTGGTTGCTACTGCCATTATTCAACTAATCGAGAAAGGGAAGAACGGCGACATTTTCGTCATCGAGAATAATCAACCCCCGTATGCGGTGGAAATGCCAAACTACGCCACCCTCAAAGTCCCTATATAAGTATTGCACATAACCAGAGAAATAATCCGTTTATACAAATATTTTTTAACATTTAGCTGATAATTTATTTGATTACTATTATCATATATTAACCTGTTATTAATTTAATCTTCACAATAAGTCTGAAACGATATTGACGATATAGAAGTTACCTAATATTTATCAGAAATATCTAGTAAAACTACACTTCGATTTAATCCTGTTGAACGAAAACTTGAGACCATTTTCACAGCTCTATAGACATTGTTGAGAGGTACAACGCGAATACAGAGGGTTCTGTTAAATCGGGTTTATGACACGGTCAAACTAATGCTGTCTTTTAGGAATATTTTTAACGCTTCAACCATCCGGCTGTCAGCCCTCAGATGGCGTCAGATTACAACAAACGAACACTTTCTTAATGGCCCAAACAGTTATAGTCGCGACACGTCGCTTTCTCGTTTTCACCTCAATACCAGCGACCCTGTCATAAATCTCGAGAGTTTCGATCGGTCATGCGAAGGTCCAACTGGAGGCGTTACGTCAACCCTCTGCGACTTTTCAACACATCGCGACCCACCCCCACGTAGGGCTGGGCCCGTCCCCTTCCACAGACCCAATGCGCTAAGGGCGCAACGGAAGTGATTACACGAGCTTTTAAAAACCATTGACCTACGCATTACTAAGATTATTCAGTCAGAATTTAGGTAGAATGCACGCTTAAAACTAAATACATATCCTGTACAACTGAAGTGTAACCGAAATAGAACCAGTGAATCCAACCATTAAATCAGGCAGAGCGTAAAATTAATATTACGACAGTGAGTTGTAATTAAGTTTATATCCGTCTATTACTTAGCGCGCAAAAGGGTATTCTGCCCACCTTAAGTTGCTGATCCATCATGGACACTTTTCTGTTGCATAAAATGTTCAATGGTCTCGAGTTCTCTATTTCACACCGTAGGTATTATACAATTACGATCATAATGCTTCGCAATTACTAATTACAACGAATCGTACGATGTACAATACACAGCCGTCGACGTATTCAGAAAAAAAAGAATGTAATATCAATTAATAAATCAACTTCTCTCGTTCCGAAAGTTCACCAAGTACTAGGTATCCCTGTTATCGCAAGATTGCCTTATAAATAAAAAAGTGGCAAATTAAATACATCAGATTGTCGCGTGTACGTGTATGTATGTGAAGCACTGATTACGTGTACAGAATGTATGCGACATTAATCTGAAGATATGCTAAGCTTTTATTTTCGCGAACGTCGTAGGAACGATTCATTTCATCGCTAAGAACGTAACAGGTTCGATCTTCAATCGAAAGCACAAACTCGGTAAGTCTTTTTTTAACTTGTGCTACCCATCACTGGTAAATTGTTCTGAAAAATAACTTTTATTATAACTACATTTGCATCTGAAAACAATTAGAAGTATCTTAATTACCATTCAACACTTAAATGCGCAACTTATCGATAGTACAAGAGCGAGTTGTATTATGAGACCTTAAGACGACCCTACGATCTACCTTTAACGTATTCATAATATATTGACACCACTGATTGATAACGATGTTGGAGCATATTTAATCTCTTCGCGTAGTATTCGTGTACACACCGATCCGGGCTGAACGTATTGAAACCGTTGCACCGTATAAAAGTTGGCATTTCTGTGGTTAAAATAACGAGTGAAGAACGTGATCGAACAAAATTTTACGCGTGTAGAAAATTTCCATATACTTTCCCATTATTTTCCCGGAGGAGAATAAAAGGAAGAGCTAAAGAACAGGCAATCGAGTATACCGTGTGAGACGTTAAAGTGTTGGAAAGAAATCGAATTTATCAATTCGAAAAAAACTAAAAGGTTTCAGCGAGAAAAAAGTAGCATTTCTATTTTTTATTTTTCTCTTCTTTTTTTGTTGTTGCTATCGATCTTTCATTGAGAATTTTCTTAGAGGAATTTTGAAATTTAGAATATGGACAACATTAAGAATAAGACGGTTTTGGTCACTGGCGGAGCTAGTGGACTTGGTTTGGCCTATGTCAAACAGCTGCTGCAAAATGGAGCAAAGGTAGTATATCGTGATAGAATTGCGCGAATGAATTTCTTTACATTACCGATATTTATTTTAGACTGTTGCCGTCCTCGACTTGAGCACTTCGCCTGGACAAGCATCCGTAGCTGCATTGGAAAAAGAGTTTGGCAAAGGAAAAGCCTTGTTCTTCCCCTGCGATGTTTCCGACTCTGTACAACTCGAAGGTACCTTATTAATATTATTTTATTGTTTCAATTCTACTGATGAAATCAAACAAAACATGTGTGTCGAGAAATCTGTATACATATGATTAATTAAGATAACTTTTTTATTTCTTCTCGTCGTTCGGTTCATCGTTTTGCATAATATTCTCTTCCAATTGTTCAAATTTCATATTAATTCCATATTATGTAGAATAAATTTAAGCTGCAGTGAAATAAAATTCATGCGCAGTACAAAAATGAACAGACACAATGTTTTACAAATGGTTATTGCTGAATTGTAATACATGAACGATTTCTTACATTAATCGTCGCGAAATTCTTTCATTTTATTCATTTAATTTCAACAGAGACATTCAAAAAGATCTGGAACACTCTGAACGGCGTTGACATTCTCATTAACAATGCCGGTATGTACAACGACAACCAATGGAAACAAACTATTCTTGTAAATGTTGTAAGTACACTTTCTTTTCCAAGTCGTTCTCTTTTCCGAATTTCATTTCTTTACTAGTATATGCATTTCTATATCACTTTTTAATTTTGTATATCGTTCCGTTTACTCCCGAAAATCCTCCATACAAAATTTAACTTGAATAAATATCACAATTAAATATACTTATGTACAGTACCTATATCAGTTATGAACGCGCAGAATGAAACACGTACAAAATTAATAAGAGTTAATTAAATACTTATTACTATTTTCTCCAACATACTTTTCCAAGTAACGTTACTGATTAAATATAATTGCGGATCAATTGCAGTGCGGCGTCGTCCAAGGAACATTGCTCGCTTTAGATTACATGGGTAAGCACAAAGGTGGTAAAGGTGGCACCATAGTGAACATCGGGTCGATTGTCTCTCTTGAACCTTACCGTATCTGCCCGGTCTATTGTGGCACCAAATACAACGTACTGGGATTCAGTCAGAGTATGCAGGTAATTGAAAAAGCAAAGCTAAAGGCACCAGAATTAGAAAAACTGTTCACAGACTCTAAATCGCAGGGGCAATTTTCAAATTCGAAAAATAATGCCACAATAACGATTGATTCATTGATAGCAGTAATGGCTAAAAGAATATTATTTTACAAGAAGCTTGCCCTTTGAAAACTCACGTTCTCCCTCTTGTACGCGCAGGGACGCTTCGAAAAAACTGGAGTTCGTGTTCTCGTAATGTGTCCTGGTATCACAACGACAGCCTTGATCGCCGATACCAAACCGAAAACCTTGGACTTCGTTGAGCCCCAAGAAGTTAGCGCCGTAATGAGTGTGGCCCAGCAACCGTAAATAAAACTGACAAATATTCTTCGAATGTTCAATCCACGACAGTTGGACATTACTTACATTGGTTATATTTGTCTATTTACAGAGTGGAGGTTGTTGCCCAAGCCATGATGTTGCTCCTCCAAAAAGGTAAGGATGGATCTGTCTGGGTCAGCGAAGAAAATAAACCGCCAGCTGCCATCGAGTTCCCTCCTTGCAAGAAGACAGAAGTCAACCTGTAAATTTGGTGAATCTTTGTTTCACCTTCGTCTGGAAATCTGTTTAAATATTGCGCCGAAAAGAAAAGCCCTATCGAAAATGAATCTATGTAATTGTAAGAACATTTAAATACAACACTTTCACAGATGTAGTCTTACCTTCGTGATTGAATCCTACATTCAGGCACCCTGTTTTCTGATTTTTCAATATTCATTACTGTTCGCCGAATTGTGTACTCGAATTCCACTATCGCTAAATTTGCCCGCACATGTAAAAATAGAAGCGCGAAGAGGCGAAGGAAATTTACCTTATCTCTTCTGCGCTCCGTGGCACTTGTATTTCAAATGTAAGTTACGAATGTATCTGCTGTTATACGCAACAAGGAGAAAAAGTATAGGTATGTGTAGAACGGGCAGATATTCGAATGAAGAAAGTGATCAACAACTTGACAGAAGTTAACTGTGAGCATCAAAATATTTGCGAATTTCACGAGCAGCTATTATTTTTACAAGCAAGAAAAGGGGAAAGAGATTGAAAGGCGTGTAATACGTGTCCTGGAACGTACAATCGGCAAGCACTGCGGCGAATTCGATTCTCGTGGACAGTAATGACGTTCGAGAGGTCGAAGATCGTGATACGAAAGCAAGGAGTTTTTTTTTCTATCAGCACGATAGATGGCTTCATATAGAGACCCACGACCAGTGACTGTCAAGACACTGGCTGCATCGTTCTTCGGTTCTCGCCTTTTGTCAACTAGTGAAAATTTATACATTTGTCGTGTTCCTGTGTTCGTAAATGAAAGAACTAAAACGACAAGCATACTACTGTGAAAATCGTTCCAAATTATTCCATAAACGTTTTAAATTTAGCATACCATATCTTGGAACGTTCTGTTCCTCTACTTTGAAAAGATAAACATCTCTTCCAAATCCTACGGTGAAGCTTGACTTAAATACCCGAAGCATATAATTTAGAATACTTTCGTTTCAATACGTCTTCTACGGTGCCAGGAAGAGTGCTCGAGGTTGGCAAGATATATCGAGGAAAGTATCTCGCGGCTTATATTATTTTTGGCAAAACAAAAGGGAATACTGTGGCATCGAAAATATGCAGATTAAGGACAAAAGAGCCATCGTGATAGGAGCTGCAAGCGGCCTGGGTCTGATTATTAGTAGAGAGCTGCTACGAAATGGTGCATCTGTAAGTACAGTTACCATTTCAATAATCTTACAGAAACTAATATGTAGACGTAATTTAATAACATATTGTTGTATATTATTAATAGCGTTAACAATAATATTACTATCGGAATAGTCCTTTCATTTAAATAATACACTGCGCGCAAGGAACGCGATGCATTCATGTCCCGTAAAGTTTGATTCACTGAGAAAAAATGATTTCAGATGATCGCGATAATTGATATTCCGGAGACAGGCAAACATGCGATGGACACACTGAACGAAGAATTTGGCCGCAATCGTGCGGTGTTTTTCCAATGCGATATGGCAAACAATTCCGAATTTGACGGTGATTATGAGTACAATTACTATTCACAATAGTTCATAAGGGATAGCATTATGGAAATGAAAATTTGGAAAATATTTACAAAAACGCTGGCTTTCGATTCGATGCCGGTTCTAGATGTCACAATAATTTCACTACATTTTACAATAATAATCAAACAGTGAAGTTTAAATAGGAAATCATGCACGTTAAAAAGGAAATAAAAATGGGAAACAATCTGAGTGCCAAAAAACTACAAAATTATTTTCTAAAGGATTTAAATTCTATGCTTTTAATTGGAATATGTACTCCTCGAGACGCCTGTATTATTTGCCATTTCAACTCTTCAATTATTGAAATTTCAGTTTTTTTTCCTTTCCTCATACCTCGAAGATGCATAAATTTGGTAGAAACAATTGTCGCGTAATAGTATTATTTTCATGTGCATGCCGGTACGTTGATATTCACACAAGAACGAGATCCTTGTATTATACAACTCGATTTATACGACAGATACGTTCAAGAAAGCCGTGAGTGCACTCGGCGGCCTGGAGATTCTAGTAAACAGTGCTGGTGTGATTAATGAAAGCGATTTCACAAAAGCCATTGACATAAACGTGGTAAGCAAACGACACAATTAAATCATAGAAAATAATGACACTTACGTCAACCATACAAAGAAAATTCTAATAACGCGCCGATACTTTTTGCAAAGCCTCAAAATGAAGGAAGCAAATGCCATTTTTTTCAAATAGTTTCAAATACCTACACATTCGTACAGCTAGCAGCAGTGATCCAAAAATTGTCTAACGAAACAAAAAATGCATTCACAAGTGCAATAATACACCGTCGGGTCGATGGAACGTCTTCTTAAATGCCTGCGACTTATCATTGTACCTAATCCATTAATCGAAGTGAAATTTCGTAGACCGCGGTGATACGCGGAACACTTCTAGGGATGCAGCAAATGCAAAAGGACGGTGGCGGTAAAGGGGGTGTTATCGTGAACATTTCAGCCGTGGCTGGTCTACGTTCCTTATCACAGCTTCCAGTGTATTCCGCGACGAAACATGCTGTGGTTAGCTTTAGCCGTTCCTTTGCGGTAAGTTCTATTTCATTGGCGGATGTACACTAGCCATTCTGACCCCTTTGAAACTTATGAAGACAGCACGCACAGCTGGCGCGTAGATAAAATCACGCTGATAAGTAATACAGTTTTATTGATGCAAATGATGGCTTTCTCCGCGCTTTCAGCAACCTTATCATTATCAAAGAACTGGCGTGAGAATAATAGTCATGTGCCCTGAACTTACGCAAACTGTTGATACGGAAAATTTGGCCAACGATCTGGCAGAGGAGGAACTAATACAGAAATATTTTAGAAGGTATACTCGCTGTGAACTTGGGTAATAATTGAATATGTATATTTGAACGAAACCTTTGAAAATAATGTTTCATTGTTGATTTTCTGGATGCTTCATTTACCCGGATATAATTGTATTTCTATAATCGTTTATATTAAGAGGATCTGTTTAACTAGAGTGGACACCATCGCGCACGGATTAGTTTACGTAATCAGGTGTGCACAAAACGGAAGTATCTGGATCAGCGAGGATGGAAACCCCGTGTACGAGATACAATTATCCGACAGCCTGCCACAAAAGCTCGACGATCCCATAGTGGAAGAGATTGAGCACAAAGTATCTATAAATTGAATCTCGGTATTCTGTAAATAGGATTTTAGTATTATTATTGCGACTCGCGATATTTTCTATGCACTCATAATTTGTAACACGCACCTTGGACGTGAAAAACGAAATTATATCAGCAAATTAAATTTGTGATGTTTTATATTCTGCGTGACAATTCTGGTTTCTGTCGAAATAAAAGTGAATGGAGAATTTATCATTTACCAAGTGCAACATAATTCCTACGATAATAATGTAAAATACTGTAAAACCTGCACACACGTTTAGTTTGAAAAAATCGTATTCATATTCCATTAATCATAATACGGTAAGGATCCTTTCTCAAGGATTCAGAATTAAAATCACCCCCACTTTATTTTTGCCCGCTTAATTGACGATGAAATTTCTTCTTACGCAATATTTTAGAAAGAAAGGAAACCTTCTATTTTACGGATTAAGATAACATATGGTAAACACAGATACGGGAACATCTATTAAACATAAGTAATTGCATTAGTTAGAGCTATCAACCTCTACATATCCTCGTGGACACAATGCAGATAAAGCAACGTCCCGAGTCGGAAAAGCACATGAAAAATGTGCGCTCACATTGCAAGCTATCACCGGATAGTAATATCTACTGGAACACGAGTAATGTAATAACTCAATTAATAACTGCGTAGCTAAAATACACTAATTAGTTGGGGGATACATCAAAATACAATTTGACGAGCCCAATATAATATTCGCAAACATAAATTGTCTGATTATAAGTGAAAACCTGAACGAAAGTTAATTTTGTTATTCAATAACATTCCTCGTGGAAATAAATATTACAAGCAGCTAGTAACATAACTATTCATCAAACTCTCCACGTTCTTTTTAAAAACAACAATATTATTGACTTCTTAATTAAAAATTGAATATCACCATTGGATTAAAATGATGTTTATGTAATATTTGAGAACCTTCTAGTGTTCTTTACTATTTGAAGCTTCGCGGGAGTACCAAAAATATTTTTGAACCCCACTGTTACTGTCTTATCAGGGACCACTGGTGACTCGATTAGACGAAAGACCATGGTTCATTTGAACTCTGGTTCTCATCTCTTATCAGGGTTCTTATTCTAGCTTATACGTATATGTATAACAATCTGTCAGTTTGAACATTTGTTATTTCTTCGCAGTTTTTGGCATTTTAGAATTTTATAGATGTACTGTGTGTCGCACGAACTCTGTCCACCTGAATTATCTTCGAAATGTCTTACAGGATGCAAAGCAATTACTGATATAATAATAGCAGTTTTTTGACAAGTGAAAAATACAGACATTTAAAAAACGAAAGTGATCTTCATATCTCCATTACGCGGATATTAAAGAAAGTCTGATCGGCATAAGGTTGCGTTGAAAGATTAAGGTCGCAGACTGATTCGTTCTGGATATTTGTCAGCATAAGTAATTTTGGCACTCGTATTATCGTCGCGCGCGCCGTAAACTAAAAGCATATCTAATTTTTCACTATTATTAAATTTCATTTGAAACCTCGTTCCTTCGACAATACCTTCGATAATGAAACGATAGTGAATCGCGGAAATCGTAAACTAAAGCATTGAACGGATCAAACTTTCGTTAATATCTCGCTACTTATTAGCTGTAGGACAAACAATGTTTAATACTTTTTCACTTACAAATTAATACTCTTTCGAACGGCTGCAAAAGAGATAGGGCATTCCTTCAGATTTCCTAAACGCCTCCACTTGTAAAAAAGTCACGTACACCACATGATGTCCCCTATGATACCCTGCATCTTTCGTATTTAACAATTTTTTACTAGACGTATAATTTAGATGTTATATACATATACGTGTGTTCACGGAATTACACGTGGCGATAAGAGGCCGCAGTTACTCGCAAGGAAAGGTCGCGATCGGCCCCATTTTAATGAAACTTTAATTAAATAATAGACAACATTTTTTAGTATTTCCTTTCGATACATTCACAACCACGTAATTTTTATTTGCAAATTGTTTTCTATCTTAAACTGTTTCCAAGATAGCATTTTGGGGTGGTTTATCCCCTTAAACTTGAGTTACCGCAGTTAAAAAAAAAAAAGGTATCCAACATTTCGGACCGTTCTTCAAGCCTTCGAAGTTTTATTAAAATCGGAGTCTGACCGTTCGCGACCTTTTCTTGTCAGATAGTTGCTCCCGATACGCGCATAATGCGTGCATAAAAGTTCATAATCAGGTCAAGTGAACGATAACCCGGCAACATCCCGTTTAGCATCTACGAAGAGGTCAACGGAAATTCAGAATGAAGGGCGCAAAAAATATTTGCCGGATCGAAATGTGTGTCTGTCGTTGCAAACTGTTTGAAAGAATATTCTCCGACGAGGAGAATAATTTCTGAATCCTACGAGCAAGTTCGTTTCAGACAGCTGATAGGGATTTGTGTTTAAAACTTGATACCTGTTACGAAGTAGGTTTCAACTGAAAACTGTGCAGAAAATATAATGCTCGTGGAAGGCAATGAATCATTCATTTACTCGTCAAAGGCAATTCACAGTTATTATTTTTAGAAAGAGTTTCGATTGTGAAATCTGAGGCATATAACATTTATCGCTTTTCTCCAATCTATCCTAAAAAGACAAGCTTGAAAAATACGGGTGAATAATACTATATTTTGTTATTTCCATTATTTGTTTCATATATTTTACACGAAATGAAACTGTGTTTATTCCTGTCTCCATTTAGTCATACTCAAGATCGAATTGAATCGAATATTAATAAAATAGGAGACAGATAACAAGAGCTTTGTCGTTTCACTTGCATGCCTCTGTTTATTGTATTGCCCACTAGCAGATGCTTATCGTTGCAGCCGAATGTGCAGCTACAATTATCCATTTTTCACGGACCAATAGCAGTCATCCTTTTAAAATCCACCATAGCAGATAATAACTATGAACAATCAGTTCGAATAATCGTCGCAATTATTCTGCCCCTATTCTCACTATCTGCAACTATGTTTTGTATAATTAAAACATACCAATCCTCTAGTTGAACAAACCGCAAATGATTTATAATTTTCAGTTATAATATAGTACGATATTCTTGAGAGGTTTCGTACAAAATTTCTCGACCCTCGCGCAGTATAAAAATAACTAATCAATGGGAAAAAATGTAAGTGCATAAGTGTATCATTTATGCAGCACATCCTTTCAACGATTCTAATCGCAATAAATGCAACGACATGTAAATCGTAAGATCGTTTCGTAACCAATCGATCGAACCATTAGCATCGTCAACGGCGACCACGATCGCGTCACAAATTGATGGTACATACATCGCACTGTTATTCGAACAATGTAGCAGAGCGATTGAAAGAAATCTTGGGGGGAAAAAAGGGATATACATAATGCTAATAAAAATAAAAGAATCCGCACACGCGTTGTTTCCAGCACAGCCTGTCGATCGGAGTAAAGTTCACCGTGAACCGATTCGTATCAGCTGCAATGTACGTCTCTTAGCACGCGTGGTTTCGTGATTTATCGGCGAGTCCGGCGAGACGGACACATTAAATGCACTCTTTCTCCGATAAGAGGCCACGAAGCACGAGCTGCGCGTACGTCGACTCTTTATCGTGGCTCTTTGCCACACGACTGCCCATAAATTATGCTTACCAAGACTATTTACGACCTATTCGCGACCATATCCAAGAAAGTGTAGCAGTTCGAAATTTTACAGCAAATAAGTAAAGCGGAAAGAAGGATAACAATAAGTTGGAGCTTTTCTTTTCTGAGCTTTCAAATCAAAGTAAACACGCCTAACAATAATACTATAATAATAGCGCCGTAATAATAATAATGATAATAATAAGGGACGAAAATGAGTGATCCTAAAAAGGCTACTGAATCGAGAAACCGTATTTTTCTCCCAGAAAAACGATTCATTCATTACACTCCTCTTTGTCATACTTTTCGCTTCAGTCGTACACGTGGAACAGTGGATGAAAGAAGATGGACAAAATGCGAGCACATGACGCATTAATAATTTATCTTACTCGCACACCCACACTCTCTCTGACAGAGTTCAACGAAGACGAGTCAAGGAAAGTGAACACGCGCCTTGATCCCAGTTTCTTATGCGCGTATGTACCAATGCCTTGGTAATTACCAAATGTGCACGTCCGCGAAAAGGTGAGATCGATATAACCGGTTAATACCTTTTTATCGCGCGGTCGTTGCACCGTGCTTGCACTTGCAGGATCGAGTCACGTAACATCGTTAGATAATCGGGCATTGATACCGCCACGCGAAGTTACATTAGAATCTAATGATTAGATGATATCGCGTGGAAGAGCATTGACCAATTTCGAGTTTCGACAATTATTTTGTACGACGGGCGCATCTGGAGTTTGCGCTTATAAAATGACTCGATTAAGCTCGCCAGCGTTCGCGAAAAAATGCTGATCCAACGACTTTCCTAGGTTTCTTAGAAATGTCTCACTGAGTTATCTAACAGTGGAAATTCAAAAGACGATATTTCATATCGTAATGAACGTTCGGAACGTGTCACGCTTAGTTGGCAAAGTTTCTTTATACGTCAACGTGCCGGGAAAATTGTGCAGATACGCCTTTTTACAAACGTGTACGGTTTTTTTTTATTCGTGCTCCGTACATTTCTGTTTTATCAAATACAGTATGTACTTACTCGCAGATATACAGAATAGGGGAATGGGTATTTGAAGTTCGTTTGTAAAAATACTGAATAGTTTTCAATAATTAAAGTATTACACATTGTTCCTGAACAACGACGAATATTATAATCGATAACATTCTACGCTTATTAACACTCCAACGCAAGTTGCTCGTCGTTGTTGCAATAGGAATTACCTTCAAGCAATCGAGGTGAACCATTTACATGTATCGCGCTCGAGTCTGCAAAAGACAAAACGTCCTGGTTCTACATTGGCATAACTTTTCCTTACTTCAATTCAATATTCAATATTTGTGCTCTTGAAAGCGGTGTGCCGTCAATTTTTATTTAAACTTTGGAACCACTAAACAAGAACGATATACCAATCCGGATCCAGTATCGTGTCGCATAGACCCGAGCACGCAATACTATCAGGATGACAAGCTGTGTTTAACATCCTTGATCGCTATTAACCGACCGGCGAAATGAAAATTCCGTATTGCGGGTCAAAATAGATTCTCAAGTACGTACATGTACATACATATATCGACGGGCGGCTGCCATGGAAGTACGGCATTTCATTACGCTTATCGCGAGGGTAGACGGCGTCTTTGCGACAGAATTTTCTTTCGGCTGACCAGCGACCGCGCGATAAGCGGCTCAATTAATTAGTTTCGACGAGAAGGGTAAATTAGAGGCGCTGTCGATTGTTCGACATTCATCGGCCGCTGTAAAGCCTCGATGCTGGATGAACAACTACCGGTCCCCTTCGTCCACCTATCCGCGGAGCCACCCCGAACGATAAAAGTCCGGGACGCGTCGCGTTTTAATCATGGCGTTCGTGGAAATCGTCGCGACGACCACCGACGCGTATAAATACCGTCGACGTGACACGATCGAACCTCAGTACGTCGAGGCAAGTCGACCCCGTCTTGTGCCCTCTAATTCTGCTGAACGCTATCGCGCGTTTCTGATTCTACCGCAGCTACGTTCCGAGAGAAATGGGTAACGTTCCCCCAACGTTCTCTGATGCGAGAGTGGAAGAATGAAATGGGAATGCGTTTTTCGAAGTACAGCGGGCGATTTGTGCGGGACCACCTGCGTGCATCGTCGATTTCACATTAAAACAATTGGCTCGCTACAACTTCTCATTGCGAGCAAAGTAGAATTGTTCGCGTATCTTTAAGAAAATCTCGATACTACAGATTCTATTCCTATATAAATACGAAAGGTACATTTTGTATCGCGGCCCTGATAATTTGATCGTCCGCTGTACTTTGTTGATGCCCTGCGAGGAATTTCTTTCGATCCTTTTAAACGCCACATTACATTACTTTCTATTTCGTTGTGTCCATTAATCCCTAAATCGCATCTCCTGTAATGTACAGTTTATTTCGTTTCGTTTTCATTCGTGTCAGAATGTTGATTCCCTTTAATCATTATTTTGAGAGTAATTACTTCGAGAATCGTGGAACTGATTGCCGTGTGAATTCGATAGAAAACGTGAACATAAGTGGCAGACGTAGATGTTCCTCCGCGTCCGAGAAGGCGAAGGAAACAGATGCGATAAATGGGCTCGTTTCCGACAAGAACGTGCTTATTACCGGTGGAGCGGCTGGCTTAGGATGCGCGTTTATGAATCATTTCTTGAAGCACGGCGCGAATGTAAGCACATCAATTGCTTGGAAAAAATTCTAAACCTCGAATAGACATCGAGGAAGCTGCTACGTACTTAACGAATGATGTAAACGAATGTTTCCAGAAAATAACTATATTGGACATCGACGCGGAAGCCGGAGGACGCGTGGAATCGAGCGTAGAAAAATCATACGGGGAGAAGAAGGTGCACTTTGTTCACGTCGATGTCTCCAATTACGATCAAATGACTGGTAAGCATCTTGATGCGTTCAAACTTAATTGCAAATTGTAAATAACGCATTGATAAGAGTGTTTACGGCGTTCTAAAATGTTAATGGACCTTCCCGTTTAATGACTGATAGCGATGCAGACATTTGGCCGAGATATTTATATCAGCCAAGCCTTGATGTAATAACAACATAAATATTTTCATTGCGCGAGAAATTTAGATACAATCGTGCATGGTTCGAACGTGAATTACCTGTTGCATTTGCCAAACGCACATTGTTTCTTCTTTTCTTCATTTTCTATTTATAATTCGTATTTAATTTTACATCGCAGAGGCATTTGAAATAGCCTTCAGACTGATGAACGATATCGATATTGTCGTGAACAATGCCGGTATTTTGGACGAACGTCGATGGGAAAGGGAGATAGCAGTAAATATCGTAAGTGATGAAATGAAAAAGTTTTATTTTTCATTCGTGGCATATTTTGTTGTTTCTTTTTTCCTTCTTCGTTCGTTAAAAATTAAAGAAGAAAATAAATTAGGGAGGAATGGTTTGTACGGCGTTGCTGGCTGTAAAATACCTGAGCCGGGACCAGCTTGGACACGGTGGAACTTTAGTGAACGTCGGTCAACATATTGACTTCAGAAGCACGGCTCAACTTCCGGTTTATACGGCTACCAAACACGCAATCATAGGTCTCTCGCAGTCTCTCGCGGTGAGATATGAATTATTATAAACTATTCTTACAAATCCTGAATCTTACGTCAATATAAATACAGCGAACAATTAATCGATTACAGCAAACATAGTACAAGCTACTTAGAGACTTACGTGTAAAATAAACGATTTATTTCTTAATTAACTCGCACGAAAGGAAAGAAATAATACAATATTTTGTTCGAAGAAACGAAAATAGGATAAGCTAATAAGATTCCAAGTATCAGTTCCGATTCGGCTTTTTCGCGTGAAAACATGATCGACTCGATTAATAACCACCAACATAATTAACACATTCCTTATCAAACACGAAAATGTATTCCTCCAAACCTACATACTATACGACAGCTTAAAACCTTATTAAATCTCCGATAAAAATCCTGTTCATCAATCATATACCATACTTCCTTTCACCAGCACATTATACAATACGATCACTCGACAAAACACGCACGATTCGCCACCAAACGCCCTACTTAATTATTGCAACAAAAAAAAGGGAACAACGATTTCCATTTATTCCAGGATTCTTATCAATACGAAAAAACTGGTCTCCGTGTTATAACGCTATGCCCTGGCCTGACAGAGACCGCACTCACAGTGGATAGTCCAAACAAATTACTCTCAAGAGTCATGAAGGCGGACTTCGTGAAGAATCTCGAACAACTATCGATACAAACGTGAGTTCCATTCTGTTCCAACGAATGTCTATAATACATACGTATAAAAAATAAACACGGAGAAAGCTCATTTTGTCGCATCGCTTTCGTTCGCAGCCCGTACGTGGTCGCCCAGGGTCTGATGTCGATACTGAGGATCGGTGAGTCCGGCAGTATATGGGTGATTGAAAATGGTTTAACACCGTACGAAGTTTACGTGCCAAATCCACGCACTCTACGACGCACATACAAGAATAATTTCACATTAGTCGAAACTAAAGTAACGACAAGAGGCCGTCCGATAAGGGAGGATTGTGATAACAGCCGGAGAGGTCTGATGAGTTGCGCTTGATGGAACAATGGCGAATTATCTTCGGCCATGGTGATTTCTCTGCGTTCTCCAAGAGATCTGAAGAAGAGTGGAGATCGTTGTTTCCTTTCTTTTTTCTTTCTTGTTGGTTCCTTGTCGATTTGCTTGGAAAGTTTCCCTTCGCTTGGCCTGTTAGGGAATCGTGAATGGAAAAGTTGTCGAGATGTGACGGGAAACAAGCGCGGTACATCGTCGTCTTCGATCATACCTGGAAGTATAGTCGAGATAGAGAGGTTTCAAGCTTCACGTTGCTTGACATTTCGTTAGTCATTGATACAATGTTTAAGTATTTATACAAGATAATGCACGCGTATACACATCGTGTTTTGTACATAGATCGACGCCGTCGCATTTGAAGAATTTCTTCAAATGATTATTGTTGCTGTTGTTCACAATAATGATATGGCTTGTTTTTTCTTATACTTTTCTTTTTTCCCCTTTATTTCTTAATCCTTTGTTCAAAAGTACTGTCAATTTACATGTATCCACTTGTGCGAAACATTTCGTTCGGCACGTACGTAAAAACGTAACGATAATTGACAAATACTTCCTGGAATATACTCTCTTCGAAGTAATTGGAGGGCTTAAAGAGTACAACAAACGTTATTTTATTACTTCAGTATTATTCAGCATTGGGAATCACAATATCCGCTGTACAAAACAAAAATTCATCATCGGAAAACCGCATACACCGTGCATTTCTTTACACACGCAATGCATAAAACTTAAAAGTTATATTTCTTCTTTCCCCCATATTACTTTTTATTTTACTTATCTTTATTCGTATATGATTTATACTCCCCTTCTGTTTTTTTTTGTAGCTTTACTTTGCAATCTTACCGATAGCTTATGGAGGTTCTCGACTTATACGTAACTAAATCTCATGTTATGTATGTATATACCTGTATACGCTTGGGGCTCCAAGTGAGCCATTAGAAAACAACAGTCGCAAATAATATATACCTATTCTACCTTTCGTTTTTGCGTCTCATATTTTTTTTTTCATTTTTCTTTTCTTTTCTTCTTAAGGACATTATTATGCTTTTAGAGTCTTGCACTCGCAAGCAAACGCTACCACCTGCGATCGCCACACGGCGTCCTCGTACATCAAACGGCATCTTCGAAACTCGAAGTTATTAAACGCAGTCGAACTACAAGAAGGCATTCGCGCTCCCATTTTCACTTTCGCTTTCGTACACCACGTTCAATGTTTCAAAAAAATCAATAGTCAATACGACGATGTACGATTCGGCATCGCGCTCCTGTATATCTCTATGAATCATACAAAATCAATCTTTATTCTTTTCATCCTTCGTGTAAGGAACAATTCAACGTTCCTGTTCGAAAATCAAAACCCCTGGTAAATATGAGAGTAAAATAATTATTTCAGTTTAATTCGCATTCACGGTCATCATCTTAAATAAATAAAGTTTTGACTGTTCGAAGTAACCATAATATATTGTCCTACACTACTCAGCGATTGTACGCAATGTTCCACTTTTCCTCTTTTTTTCCCCCCCTTTTTCTTTTCTTTTTCTTTTGTCTTTTCCTCCACTCACTAACGCTCCCTTTTCGTTCCAGCATTATCCGTGGAACGCTGCGATTCAACAGTTAGCATTTCGTGTGCCTCGCCTCGACGGAATCACGACGTATGCATCACGAAAGATCAGTCGTTCGCTACTTTTTTTCCGCGTCTGTCTCACAAGAAGGGCACTTTTGCAACGCAATGTGAAAGAATAGCAGGAAACGATTTCGAAATCGTCCATGAAAAAAAGAATTAAATGTCTAATAACTCTTGCGATGCATGTGTTGTGATTCTGTCGGAACGAGGCACGCGAAACAGTAAATATTGGTTGCAACGTTTTCCAGGTAACACTGGAACAAAAAAAAACCCCTCAGTAAGTGGAGAAAAAAAAAGAACGATTCCAAAATCGTTTCCTGCCACTCTCTTACGCTGCGTTACGAAAAAATTTCATTGAGATTCTCATTGTTCTCTCAATTGTAGTTGCATGCTTGTCGAATTAATTAATAGTACTCAAAACGAAAAAAAAAAGAACACACAGTGTAACTGAAATTTTAAAACACGTTACCTTATGTAAGTTTGTTTGCAAACATTCTACCGTCCGGCGTGTATTGTACTCAATATACATTCGAAAAGCATTCGACGATTCCTTAACTTGTAGGGCATGATGGCTCTGAGTATCGACTTTTTGAAAATTAACTACTTATTATCAATATGATTCGTATTTATTTGTCCAGAAATTCTAAACGCAGGCCTTGCAAAGCATCGATCAATTTTTCTAAGCCCCTGCGTGACAATACAAAAAAAATCCCACGATAAAGTTCTCTCAAAGAACTTTTCAGTTTTTCGTACCGTTTTCTTTATTATTTTTTTGTTATTTTTCCACGAATCATTGAATCCTTATTAAACTCGAATTCAAATCAGTCCGTAAGGGCAGAGCACGTATTGTAAAAATCTTAATCTAAAGTGAATACTTATATATATATATATAGTAGTGTGTTGTTGTTCATTCAAAAAGATACAACGCGACTATTCTGCTGCGCCTGAGTAGCGGATTGTTCGTTGGTCGTGCGATTTTGACTTCCAGGATTGTTCGGTTGTTGCTGGTTAGCGGGTTTACGATTTCCACCTCTGGAGCCTCTATAACCACCACGGTAACCAGAACCACCAGTACCACCACCACCTCGATACATTCCTCCCATTCCACGATTATAGTAACCGCGTCCACGAAAACCACCGCGTCTCGTTGACGCTACACCAAACGTTTCAGAGTTCAATTTGCGCTCTGTCCTCCAGTCCGTACGTTGGAACCGTCTGTAAAAGTAGAATTGCAAACAGTATTTATTCGTATCTATTTCAACCACGAACGTTTTCTTATACACACATGTTTGTAAACGTAAACTCTCTCAGCTTACCCTTTACTCCTTTCAACAGCTTCGCAGCTGATGTTATCGAAGAAAGATTTGGACTTGTCGTAATGAACTATTTCAGGCTCCTCCTCTGGTTCACCTTCGCCTGCTCCAGTTTCATTACCACTATCATCCTTCTTTTCATTATCAGCACCAGAATCAATTTTCGTTTTCGCCAACTGAGATCTAATGCACGTAACGTATAGGAATCGTTTCAGTAATCGAAGTTAAAAAGATTTTACAATTGAATGCAAAAGTTTGAATGAAGCATAGTTTTAAAGCAAGTACATGTAGATGCGGTGCGTAAGTAACACATACGTATGTTATAATTACATGTTACTATAAAAACGCATAAAACATTTGTCTTGCATGGTGTCCACATTCGTCATTTCAAATGTACTTGAAATGAACCCGGCAATGCCCATGCTATAATGTTCGTTTCTCATAATTAAATCGCGCATACCTTAACTCTTCGAACTCAGTATTAGCCTGCTCGAAATCATAGTCGTTATCGAACTTCAGCGTATTCTTCGGTTTATTACCAGCGTTGCCGGGTTGGTTTCTAAAACCACCACGACCTCTTCCTCTACCACGCATATTTCCACGATTTATCCATCCACCACGATTCCCTCGTCCACCTTGACCATGATTACCCTGACCTTGAAGTTGGCCATCCTGCTTCATGGGATCACGTTTTCCATCGTTATACTGCCCACCTCCTACCTTATTCCCGCCGTGACTAAAGTGCGAAATAGAAAATGTTATGTACAGATACACTTTACACGAAATAGAATGGTTGGTTTCTTCTATAGAGCAGAGCTAATACCTATCATGATCACGTCGAGCAGGTTGAATAGTTCTCATATTTGACTTATCACCAAGCTTGCCGACATTCCCGCTCTGATGTTGCTGCTTCTGGTGCCCTACCTGAATACCTTGGTCCATAGTTGGACTTTTTCGTGTCAATAAAGACGATGTTGGTGTCGTTGATCTCGAGCCTCCACTAATAAGGTCTAATACACCTATGATAATAAGGTAAACAAGTATATATATATGTAGTTTATTCTAATAAATTGAATAATATTATCAAGATCAAACACGAGAATATTTATTGGAAATATTCGATGTAATAATTGGAATATTTTGAAAGAATATATCGAGTTTTCGGTTCTAGCTCTAAAAAAATATTGTTAAGAATATACTACATGTAATATGCGCTGCGTAAAGAACTAATCTCAGAAAACGATTTCTACATTATTTCAACTGTTCTTGCTATAATGTTACTTGGTAGTGCAAAATGCTTCCGATACTGTTTAAATGAGAAATCCAAATGCATGTTTAGAGTAAAATTATAAATGTATAAGTGTAATCAAAAAGAATGTCATGCGTAAAAAGATCCTTCTACTAAAATAGATCTACTATCGAATAAGATAAGCTAAACCAATCCAGATATTTTATGGTGCCACATTATTATATGTTTAATTTGGGCTACTTAAAAATTATCACACGCGTTAAATAATGGCATAATACATTGACAAATATTGATCATTGTAACATTGTTTCTAGCTTGCTCAAGCAAATTAACTTTAAAATTAATACCACATAAATTGCAAGCAAATTATAATGTAACAGCATAAATATTCTTGTTATATATATATATATATATACCAAGAAAGCATAAAATTACTAATAACTGTTATCAAGGAAGGTTACACGTATTTTTAAATACTTACAGATATAAAGGACTGTAAATTCAAAAGTGCCCGAAAGCATTCTATGTTTGTCTATGTAAGCTTTTCAATACGAGATCCAAGTACAGGTAGTAAAAAACCGTTTTAATTATATAGACGTAAGCGAGAAGAGAAAAAAGCGATGCATAGAAGTGAAAATAGAGGTGATGGCAAGCTTTCTATGTGATTATGTACCACTGCGTTACTTGTAATTCGCAAAGTAATAAGAAAAGAAATGGGTAGTTGTCACAAATGTATATATAGCAAGCATTACCGAATAAGAAGCAGCAAGCATGGCATTGGCAAGGGATAGTTCATAGCAAAAACAGTTTACCATCTTCCAGAGATTGGTCTTTTGGTAATGGGTCGACATTGGCCGTCGGTAGTGAGTTTGGGATAGAGATGGCATTGGGTTCAGCAGAGCCCAAGCTCAACTCACTTGGCTGTTTATTTATTGGTCCACGAGGATCTCTAGCAGAAGTTGGAATTCCCATTACCGGTCCCATGGTACCCATTGTCATGCCATAAGGTGCTCCGTATTGTCCGCCCATCGGACCCATCATTGGATGAGCATAACTGGGTTGCGGCTGGTACGACTGCTGGTTCATAGACGGTTGCACCGTCATCTATAAACAACCAGAATTATTTAGCAATCACAAAATGTCAGCAATTATGCCAATTATAACAATGTTGGACAACCTTTATATTAGAGACAGCTAATATAGAGTAATATAATATTAATTTGCAATTACCTGTACAATGGCTGGATCATTCGGTATAGAGCTGACATTGTTGACAACTCTAATATCTTTAATGTCCGAGCCACGGAATAAAATGTACTCATATACTTGATTTTGTGGCGCCACTGGAAGTTGTGTTTCTCGATCCTCAGTTCCGAATGAACGTACTGCGGTACAAGAGAAATGGATAGAATAATATCGTGAAACATTTTTCGTGCACAGTTAGATATTTTAACATTAGACTCTTTTGGAAAATGATTCCTGTATTTCTGTCATTTATATTAATGTAAATTTTAGAATTCTATACAAAATAATAATGTACTGTATCTAATATAATAATATAGATGTAAATGAAGATTCTGTAACGCATAGAAATCAAAATCTATATGGCATCAAATTCAAATTCAACGATTTATTAGAACAGCCTCGTAGCTTGCCTGAAAAAAGGAAGGACAAGAAACATAAACATAGTCAAGCACAATACACAAACATTCCAACACAATGGTGGATGTAAGTAATGGCTTCGAATCAACCTAACTTCACACAAGCAATTCCAATTGTATTATCATTGGGAATTGTCGGCTTTTAAGATAAATACATATTCCAAGCATTAAAATTCGACTTGCTTCACAATCATATGATATTAGTTAACAGAATCAGTCATGGTAAATCTGTATTGCAAAAGTTGATCGTGAAATTAGATACAAAGTTATGATTATAAGTTTTATAGAAATTTGAAATTATTTATCTCCTCGAATGAACCAGCAAATGGCAAGTATACAACTCTTTGTTTGAGTAATTATCATACAACATAGATCAGTGTTATCAATAATATATTTCTTTGTAATTAGATGTAAATTGCGATAAATTCAACATTGTTAAATAAATCTATAATACAACGAATGAAGGGAATCGGAACAAAATCGGGGAATCAAATTACGAATACTGTGTAAAACACCCGTTATAAGTGACGGGTGACCCCGGTTGTTTTGTATCGAAGCTTTACCGGACAAATCAAGTGCCTACTGTTTCGATAGCATTTTCGAGCCACAATTACCCCAAAGGAATCATGATGTTTTCATAAAGCATATACAAATGAAGCATACGATAGTAAAATTGAATAATAATTGGCAAGTACGTGTAGGAGGTATTGAAAGAAAATAACCGGGAAACGGAGCAGCGGCAAACTGATTTCGGTATCCATCTTGATTTGAGACTCACCATTAGCCAGAGCAATCGTACATTCTTGAGGATCAACGGTAAAGAGTCGGCCCTCATAACGAATATCCGCCTTCGATATTAAACTAATCTTCGAGCCCAATTCTGGCATTCCTCCGCTCATCATGAATCTCCTTCTTCTCTACGATGATCGATGTGATATTATAGGATTCACGATACCATCTGACGAAACCACCAGCTGACACCAATGGTCGACAGCAAACTACCATGCCTGCCAACAGAAGTTACGCATGCGCCACGCACCACGTACGTATGTAGGAACGATATAGAAACTTCAAATTTAAATGCAAATAAATGTAAAAGCAAAGTGGAAGAAATGAGAGTAATACGGTATTGTTAAAGAGAAATGTAACAACGGAACTTGCATTTTTGTAAAATTTGCATAAATTGCAAAATTTGAATTGTTGTTAATGCATTTGTATATCGCCGTCTTTAAATATAACGAGACGTGCAGCGTGTTTATTAATGCATTCAAAGTAAAATATAGTATTCAATAAAAGAATATCCATGAATGCATTGGATCGTTTAAAAATTGGTCCTATTCTATTGGCATCCTTGATTAAAGTCATCTTAGATGCTGATGGTTGTGTAAGTACCTTTTTACTTTTCGTTCTACTTCGTCAGAAGTCTGTTGTATACATGTAAAAATATGCATTCGATGAGAAAAAAATTGAAAGAATAAATAATATTACTGTTATACCAGCGTATGTATATTTTTCCTACAGGCGTTTAATTGACTAAAAAATTTTGCACATTGTACTTTCAGCCAATATGGCGGCTTCATTGGGTCGGGTTTGTAAATCTGGACTTTTGAAATCAAATTATGGAACATTATTTAATCAGGTATGTAATTTTGAACTGTCACAAGCTTCTATATACATTAATTCATCTGCTCTAGAAATATCACTGTTTATCGAAGTGTTAATTTTATAAGATTGTGGTAACGTAATTTGTTACGAAGATTCCAATGAACTTCACAACTTGTCGGCTGCTATGTCATTTTTTTTCGAAGAATCTTTCATTTCTTGTCGTCTGTTATTAGTTCAATTCTGGTTGAATATATTTTATAGCAGGATAATAAATTCAATCAGATTTAGGGATACTTTTTATTTCATGTTATGTAATAGATGTGTCGGCATAGAAAATTTTGATGCTGCCATGGCTAAACAGATCTGGAAGTGTGTGGGTAGCTTAAGAAGATCGAAGTTATAACAGAAAATGCCCATAATGTCAGATCAAATCGTTAGATTATTTAAATTATTCGCTGTATGATATCAAGATTAATGTGAAATAATTTCAGCTACCCAATGTTATAAAATAATCATTTTTATTCCACTATTACAAGATGCATATCATCCATTATTTTATCGAATGTTATCGATTTAATCAAGTCTATTCATTACAAATAAAATAAAAACATCCTCTAGTATACACGAACAACTTTTCATCTGATATTTGAATTTTAATTTAGCAGGTGCATAATTTTTCCACTGCAAACCAATGGTCTAGGGGTAGAAAAGTGGTATGTGTATTTATCTAATTAGTCGAAGCTGATCCTGCCATTGTTATTCCTAATGTGCAACCAATAATGCTTAAACTCCTTAAATCCCATGTGTATACTACATATACGCAATATATTTTCCTAGTAAGTTTCGGCTATTGCATCAAGCGCGTCGCTATTTTTATGAAATTAATATATTATGTAAGAAGTTATGAATCGTACTTACATAAGTGAAATAATTCCAGCTCCTGGCGTGTTTGGGCGTAACAGCCGGTGGTATTAGCGCATTAATTTATGCCTTGGATCGTTCTGTGAAAGCGGAAGATTTAGTTGCTCACGCGCCCAACTACAAGTGGAATTTCTATGGAATGTTCACCGGGTTCGACCACAGGAGGTAATTAGGAATTATTCTGGAGGTCAATAATTACAGATACAAAATATGCGTATGTTGCTTTTTGTTACGTAGTTTACGTCGAGGATGGGAAGTGTATAAAAATGTATGCTCGGCCTGCCACAGCTTGAAATACGTAGCATACCGCCATCTTGTGGGTGTTACGCACACGGAACAGGAAGCAAAGGCTCTCGCAGCGGAGGTGGAGGTAAACTTCTTAAGTATATTAGAAATATCGAGTATAAATCTATAGGCCAAATGTGTAAATGAATAAAAGTGTTCTACATATTTGATAAAAGACGTGTAAAATTTTGTTATTATAGATACGAGATGGCCCTGATGATACAGGAAATTATTTTATGCGCCCTGGCAAATTAGCTGACACTGTACCTCCTCCGTATCCGAACGAACAAGCTGCTAGGGCAGCCAACAGTGGTGCTTATCCACCAGATCTATCCTATATCATTAATGCATCACATAACGGAGAAGTAAATAAGCTTCCTGAAATACATTTTCAACATTGCTGAAAGAAATTTGTTTTAATTAATATACAATATTCATTACAGAATTACGTCTTCTCCTTGTTGACGGGATATTGTGAAGCACCAGCTGGCTTTGTAGTACCTGAAGGTCAATATTTCAATCCTTACTTTACTGGTGGAGCTTTTAGTATGCCGCAAGTAAGTTAGATTATTGCGCTGTCTATACTTATGCAAAACTGATTACAAGAGATTCAATATATAATGCTTGTCGAAACGATATAGTTCGTACCAAATTTAATATATAATGTTTTAGATTATTTATGATGAAGTGCTAGAATTCGAAGATGGTACTCCTGCGAGTGCTTCTCAAGTAGCGAAGGATGTTACCGAATTCCTTATGTGGACATCAAATTGTGAGTTGGACGAACGGAAGAGATTAACCATCAAGGTCTGCTTTTATTCTTATCTATATACAATATATATATGCAGCTCTCAGCGATAGGAATGTGTTAAACAATGTATTTATTTGCAGCTTCTTGGAATCGGTTCGATTCTCATATTATTACTGACTTACTGGAAGAGACATACGTGGTCACATGTAAAGAGTACTAAGATACTTTTTACTCCGACCCAAAAGAAGAAGTAATACAATTTTCGTATAAAGCTACACTAGCTCAAAGAAAATAATTCGACGATGTTAGGTTCCAATATTGGAATGTAGTTTTATACATTGTTTGAATGTTGCGCGGCATTTACTAAAAGAATTGCACGCAAATTGGTAGACGTATACTTAACACGTCAATCGCTCTTGTACATATAACTGCAACCAATGATGTCATCGTCTGACTTAAATAAATTGTTAAACTTATTTAATTGTATATTTATTATTCAGATAAAATAATGTTCTATCTATAATTTTCATAAAATCATATATATATAGTAAATTTCATAAAGTAAAAAACAATTATGCGATGATAATTTCTAAAGACATTTGTTTATTCTTCTTAAGCTTGACTTCATCGACATTGGAGTAATAATTATTTAATAATTTTATTAGTATGAATTGGATTACACTATTACATTATTTATAGTGTAATACTGAAATGCGAAGCGGATGAAGAGGTATGTATAATGTTTCAGGTAGTTGAGAATTTCATATTATTACACGATAATGGTGAAGTTGCGTTAAAAATCTCGTACTTTGGTTTGGATTTACTTTAAAAGTAAAGGGGTCGACATCGCTATAATTTGAATAACAAAAATTCCCAAAATTATATTATGTTTGAAATAATTTATGATTATATGTTCTTTTCTAAATTGTAACATAGTTGTGGAAACCCTTTTCTCGCACTCTGTATACTTCATGGGAACGAAATAGTTGATAGCAATTCATAATAGAACTGCGCCGACATTATAAACCCGATTCCCTAACGGCTGAAAAGCGGGTTGTGATACTTTTGATGTTTATTACAATTTTTAAATGGTTTGGTTCAATACATCAATTATGAAGCTTGGATCAAAGGGAGACAACAATACACATATAATATATATATGACCTACAATGTTCAAAGAAACTTAAAGTATTATTCCTAATATAATGTATAAATAGTGGAATGGAGACCCAAACATTTTCAATCGAATGCTTCATATATTGATGATCTCATTAACGATCAATTATTTACCGAATTGCTACCTCGTATATTTCGATTATAAAATAATTTGTTTATCAATTAAAAAACATTTCCCTTTTTTGCTGGTATAGAATGAGAGGCCGTTGTTGGATGATGTCTCAACCAAACACGCACAATACATGCTCACTTTTATGCTACTTGCACAAAAAGGCACATTATTACATTAAATATTGATCTCAACAACCTGCTGTTCGCTAAAATCCTTATTGACAACTAACAGAGAAAAATGAAAGTAAGGCTTTGTAAAAATGAGCACACTGAAATATAAATTATTAAAATTTAGCATCGTCTACAATAGCAGTTACTGAGACATCTCCGTAAATCATGAAATGGCACTTATGCACAAACTGAAATGTCTAGCAATTCTTATTCAGGCAAATTATTCGCTTAAGAAACTTTGAAGGCATAAGCTGTTCTTACTGATTATTTGTTTTTATTACACAGTCTGCGTTTCCAGTTTTTACGAATCAAAATACGATTTTTGTTTTAAATTGTATTTAACTTAAAAAGCTGAAGCAGTATTTTCTGAAATTAAATACGCACGCATATTTAAAGTACTAAAATAAAAATAATAACTTTACATACATACGAAATTTGCTCTAAGTTTATGAAATAATAAGTAATAATAAATACGTATGTATCTTCTTATGTAAATATTTTTGTAAATTGAAAAAACACTGATTCAACTTTTACAGTCATCACCACCTTCTTGTTTTTTTTCTTTTTTTTTATACAGGTGTTACTTCTTAGCATATGTCTTTACTCGGCACCCATTTAATATTATTTGGTACCTTTATCAAATCTCACCTCGTGCTACCGCAGGAAGGAAGAGGTGTTGAGTTTATAATGTGGTTAGGCTAAAAAGTGCTACCCTCTGGGGGCTGAGACAATTTCATATTTTCCTTCAATGTCATCAAACGACGAAGTTCTTGAAGAACCGTCTTAATTGTGTATTCTCTTTGCCACTTTGCGAGTACTGGTACACTGCGATTATCAACCTATGGAGTTAAAGATCAAATTTTTATTACCGTTATATTAACCGTTTGAGTCCCGGGGGGTATTGAAAAAACACTGTCTAAGAATCCCAAACAGCGCAACCGTGCTTTGTCTAAATGAGTACGAAAAGACCCAAGCAGCGCGATAGCGCTTGTTTTATTTTATGTCGAGAAATACCAAGCGGCGCGATAGCATTATTATACTATTATTCTACCTATTGTAAAATGTACTATTTACATTAAAAGGAGCTGTTTGATGTACTTGCGTCAGTAAATCTGAGCGCCCGACTTCGACAATCGGTAACGCACCGTCAGTTGTCCACAATGCTCGAAATGTGCTGGGTCTTCTCGACATAAAAACTCAACAGCGCGATCGCGCTGCTTGGGACTCAAACGGTTAAATTAAAAAAAAAAGAAAAGGTTGATACTTACTGCACCAGTGGTACTGTTGATGCAATTCATGTTAATCCTGCTTAAAAATCTTACATTGGGTGCATCATCTGGATATCTCTGTCCGCAATCAATTTTCAAACTGTACATCCTATTTTCATATGGCGTCTAAAAAAAAACACATTGTATAATATTTACATAATATGTTCAATTAATATAGCATTTATGAAAAATATATAAGCTTCACTGTACAGCTTTGGAGTTTTCATATATATTTAAGCTATTAGTGCTATTACAGTCTGTGCAACATAATTCTCATGAAGCATACTAATGATAAAATAAAAATTACTTCCAGATAATGCAATGAAATTTATTCTGAATTTGATATATCCAAAGAAATGGAATGAAAAGTTTAAGAAGGAATTACTCTAGGTGGTCCAATTATCATCCCAGTCCAATGTGTAAGAGTCATGTCGTCATCGTTTTCCAAACCCCAACTGATTGTACCATCGCCTACACCTTTTTGACCTTGTTCTAATTCCTCTAGTAAACGAAAGTTTCGAGGCACGACTAAAAATGTAAAATAAAAGTTATTTTTTATATAGAACAATAAGTAAAGTATTGCGGGTGAAAAGAATAAAACAGTTAGTACAAGTACAGGTTATAAGCTCGTGACTTTAGGCACAGTGTAACCTGTTTTTTATTAATGTTTTTATGATCTTGACTTAAATGTACATAAGTACATATATATATATACAGATATATATATACACATATGTATGGAAAAAACAAAATAATAATGATATCTTCGAAAACTTGACGAATCATTGATTACTTTTAAACACGTTTACTGTGCGTGATTACTTATTATAAAATTATACATCTAAGCATGTATTCTATACAGTTTCGGAGTATGTAAATAACATGATAAAATCTCATTATGCGATTCTTTAAAACATTTTCATGAAAGGTACTTTAATTTCTGTGGAGTACCAGATCTTTTTGTTGCTCCTATCTTTAGCCCATAAACAGACGTAAGATACTTACCTACACCGGTAGTAGGTACCGCCATGATATCTTATTTTTGTGAAAGCGCTGTATATTTTTCTAAGGGGTTGCGAATAACACCGGATAATGTACTCTTAACTAATCCACTTTATAATATACGATTTAATTGTGACGCGAATCTTTCATCACCCGATGCTAACACAAGGAAAATAATACCTAATATTCAAGTGAAATTCACTTTGCGAAAATTCAGCCAACCTCCGTGAGGTTGCTGTTTCCACAGACTACTCACTTTCTAGACGGGATTACTGCTTTTAAGTTTCGCATGCATAGTTACTGGAGTTGTTCTTTTCACACATGTCTAGACAGATTTTGCAATCTCAACATATTACACGCAATTGCATTCCTATAATATTCATAAATTTCAAATGTTAAGTTGCAACAAAGCACGATATAATATTACTTTTCCACAGGAATAATATATCGTTCCTGAATAACATAGTACATTTAAAATTAAAAATATGCGTGGGAGTATAAACTGTGGTAGGAAATAGTTTTGATTACAAGAAGAAACATATGAAAATTCGAATAACACTTCATTACTAAAGTTCCATAAATCAATCTTAATCGCGGTTCGAATTTCTATTTTATTCGGTATGGGTATTTGAAATAATTATTGAATTTTCTGTTTACGATCAGGGTACCGTAGCTTTTCGATACGGTTATGAGCGATACCGCCGCTAGAGGGAAGGAAGGTTGGTACAAATGGCGTCGGCCGGAGAGGGGAGGAAGTCGGTAGTATCGCGCCGGCTGCGCAAGAGCAGCCTGCAAGACAGATTTTCCAATAATGAACAACCCGTGGTAACTGTCAGTCTGCTCGTGGTGCATTCGTCGACTCTTGCTGCGGATAGTGTGTTCCGGCGTGTGTTAAAATGTGCTGTATGATTAATTAAATATACTACCGAACGGGGATTACTCGAAGACCACCGGGAATCCTGCTGTAAGAGACAGGTAAGTGAAAGAAAAGTATTTGAATTTTTCGCGTTTAAAAGGTCTGCTCTATAGGCAAGTAAGAGTTGTGTGTGCGCTGTTTGACATACGAACGGATGCACCTATCGGAGCGCTCACCATAATAAACAAACGAACGCCATTGACCTTTGGCGTTCCATTGTTGCTAATTTATATAAATGCTCCGAAAAATTATCTTGTTCATCTTTGATATTGTTTCGTCTGCGTAATATCATAGTTTGAATGATATTCATGTTAGCATCGAATTTCGTGTGAGAAAAAAAAACTGTAAACAGAAAGTATCAGAGCGAACAGATCTTGTAACGATATGATCCACATGAAGGAAAATATCGAAGAATCGTAAATTTTCTTACTATTCAAAGGTTTAATATCCCCGATAAATTTGTTCAGATTTAGCATGGAAACAGCATGTTTCTGGAGTAATTGTTATTACCAATTGCCAATGTTCCTAAGTAGCATTCATTTTTTAGCAACAATTTAATACAATAACGTGGCAAGGAATATCGTTTCTCTTTCAAACAGCAAACGCGTCAATAACGCGCAAGACTTCGAATTTGGAGTTTAAAATTGCCTCTAAAATATCCGCTGCAACATAGATAGATAATAAGATACTCTTCATTCATCGCTGCGTTAGGTAAATAGCTCGCTGCAAAAAAACAAGGAAGGACGAAATCTACGTTACAGCAACATTTCGTCAGCGCGTGTGGTATTTCCAACATTTAAGCTCGTCTGCTCGCTCCAAAATGACCCCAAACACCTCGTAAACGAGTGTTATTATTGCGTTTCGCAATAATACAATGGAATGAAAGAAGAACGATAAACACCATCGTCCCAGCCCCAACTAAGTTTCGGTACTTTCGCGTATATCGCGAGTCTATTATTAGCTCTGTCCTTTTTCTCCCGTATAACGATCCCATCGCGTCGCGCTCGTTTGCCATTTCAATTTGTCGAACGTTGCTGTCAATGAGTTATTTCGCAACAGACCATGCAAATGGGAACAGACAGCGGCTAGGACGAAAGTAAGAAGGCTGTACGATAACGAGTCCTTCTCGGTCGGTTACCAGGAACGACCGAGTTCGTTCACTCGGTTCAGGTGTATACCGTTATAGGCGCGATTAACTTTGGCAATAATTCGATTCAGTCGAGTGCTGTCTTCTCGCCTGCGCTGCGATGCGAAGGGGAACCGTAGCTTATACATATGCCTATATTATATCTGCATATATGCATTATATACCATAGCGTCCCGCGTCGCCGTGAACTTTCTTTAATTGCAAATCTGTCGTTGCATGGCATCGCCGGCACGCGCTCACGGCATTGCGTTAACGAGCTTTCACCAGGCACTCGCACGCGCCCACTTTGCAACGTGGATTGACCGTTATCGTTCACGTTCGATAACATTGTGCTACGAAACGCCAATTGCTCCTGGTTCCTGATCGTACTGGGTGTCACAAAGTATACATACATATATACAAAGCTACCGATTTCTTTTATACTACTGTGATATGTACATATTTTTCTCTGTGAGTCGTGAGTCAATTTTGGTATTCGTCCGAGGAGAATGTTATCTATGAATGCGTATACAGTCGGTACCATAAATATTCGTACCTTCTCTGTCTGTACCAGGGACTTATTAAAATTAAGTGTTCAATGGTTTCGTATATGGTTGTTATTAATTACACGATTTTGTTAAAATTTGCCCCGAGGGAACTTTATGTATATGTGTTCATTGATAGTAAACAATTTAATGGAGAACCTTGAACGCGTTGCTCCATTTCAACCAATTTCTTTTATTGACAGTGAGGGTGCGAATACATACTTGCGGGATCGACTGTATACAGGGTGTTTCATCTGAGTGGTTTCGAGGGGAACACATTCTCATGTTATTAACTTTTTTGTAGCCAACTTTGTTTTTTTCACGCAACAGTCGATGCCGCTCGGTATTATCTATGAAAAAGCGGTATCAAACCATATATACGTACGTAATTGTGTTAACAGTTTCATTTATTGAAAGTGGCTCGAGTTTAAATTAAAAACTCCTGCGAATAATATACCGAGGCTAGTCTTTGCGAGCAATGATTGCCTATTGAAACCGACATACAGATTTCTTTAGTATACAATGTATACTATACATACATGTACAATATGTATTGGAGCAAAGTTTTCTCCGAGTTTTCCTCGTTATTATACCAGCATACAGTAGAACATCCAACATATTCGAATGAAAAGGAGACGCGTTGCCCGATAAATATTTAAGCAAGAAATTTAATCCAATGAGGTTACAATTCAAATTACAATCGCAATATTAATATCCCGCATTCGCGTTGCACTAATATCGAATTCGCGAGAGAAACTTTTTGCCAGAGAAAAAACAGAATCAATAAAGAAGACATAAATGTAGGTAACGTTAAAATAGTTGGACAAAGGGACGTGCAAGCATTCCAGTGGGTAATAAAAACACGCGAAAGCAAGGATGCCGATACGAGCAGCATTTTCTATCTCGGAATAATTGTTGCTGCTTACTATTATTTGCGATTAAAACCGTTGAAGCTACAGTATATTTTATGATAATGGAGAACTTCACGAAGTTTCTGTCGTTTATTCTTTTTCATTTTATCGTCAGAAGAAAAATGTGGATGTGTCAGGTCGCGTGTGTAATCACACGTGTTAAAACATCCTTGGGTACACCGCGATATAATGGTCGTTGAGTGTGTTGTCTTATCTTTTCGAGATTTATCCAACAGTTTATGCATTGTATTAACGCGGAACAGGCAGCGATACAGCATAGGACGGTCCATTGAAGGAACAAAAACAGCGATTCACGTGCATAAAAAGCAAGAAAAAAAGCGTTGATGTATAGAACGTAGGTACATATACCCAAAACTATCTTTCACACTTAAACGCCGTCCGCCCACCGGTGGCATTTAAAAGATACGACACCATGTGCGTCAAAGTACGTATCTTTAAATACTACAAGACGAATGTGTCGGGGTTCTGGATGAGTGTATGCATATACGTACGTAAAAAACTGCATTAGAGGGTCAGAGTTGAAATATTGCTGTGAATCTAAAGTCTGCAAATAACGTAATGTTATATCTGTCTTCGTGGACGCTATTATTTTAAATCTCGTGGGTACAACTTTAAAGCTGACATAAAATAGCATTTTTTTTGGATCCTATTTAAAATGAATTGTCTGGTGCGTCTCAAGGCTGTAAAATTACTGTATCCATCAATGAAAAAATTAAATAAAAGAAATCTATTGGAATACTAACAAAAATGATTAACAAAGTTCATCATTGCGAGCTAATCTTTATCCTTAATAAAACAAAATTGATGTTATCTAAAGCAAAGAAATAACAATAGTATCATTCGAGTTTTATAGTACGATTCGACCAATTTTTGCAGGCGTGCATATTTAAAGGGAATGTCGTATGAATTTTTAAACTTGTTCCTTGAGAGAGAAATCTCGGTTACTATGTTACACCATACGAAGTTAGTGATCGTATTAAATATGTGTGGTAATGTGTTTTCAAGAGAACGCGGCGCAGAGATTTGATGGTGGACTCTTCGAGATTGTCTCGAGCCACTTAAAAGTTTTATGCTCGCTGATATCGTCGTCCCTCGTGTCGCAAGACTGCCTTGGGAATTTTTAGGTAAAATGGAGAATCAGTACGGTCAGGAAAAATGTCTTTATTAATCCTGTCGAGGGTATTTTAAATGCAACACACCGCTGTCCAGTAGTAACACCATTTAATGTAGAAGCACGGACGACTATTAAGGGGGATCTTTTACTGCCGTCCATCGTCGCGAGGAAGTAATTATGCTCGCTTTTAGAAATCCAAAAAGCATGTGCTATCTATGGTATTCTATGTTTCACATTATTTTCCTTCACGGCTGATGTTTCGTTGTTTTACTACAATTGATATGAAAGAATTCTTCTATCGTTAAAGCTGATTATAGCGCTAGTTAGCTTTAATAGATTGTTTTCTATTGGAAGACAAACTTTCTTGATTAAAGATTAGGAAAGCACTAAGGCCTTCACGAATTCCTCAGGAACTAACAACAGAGAGAATAATAATATCTTGGTCGAAAGTAGTCACTGATTGCCGAAAAATTACTTAAATTCATATTCATTTCTCTCTCCGTTCAACGAAATTGTTTGCAAAAATCAGAAACTTCATTGCACTGACGAACTCTTATTCCAAATTAGATTATTCATGGGTATTTAACAGGATAAATAACGGGCATATTATTGTCAGTTCTTTCAGATAATTATTGAAATCTACGACCACGAAATAATAATCGAGATTTGGAAGCGTGTTTTGTTTCACTATCTTCGTAAATCGAACAAAAATTGTAGTATAAAGACGTAATCAATTAATATTACTTTTAACAAATTTTTCCGTTGAATATTCTTTCCGTTGAATACTTCTTTCTCACTTTGAATAAATACAACCTAAATATTATAGCTGCTCCATTTTGGTCCAAAAACGGAAGCAATAGTACTGGATAAAGTGTAAATGTATTCTAACTAACAACAAAAACACGAACCATGTCCTTAGAAATAATAACATCATAATGGATATAATAAAATAAAGCTTCTATAATGTCTAGAACATCCGGTGCAAAGATAACAAATAAAATACATACATCTTTAAACTTTGCAGCTTTCACTGACGGTGTAGCTCTATTTCTTATTTATAAACATATTTATAGTTTGCTGCTGCTTTATCGCTGCAAACCTAGCAATTTGCAAATGCACATAGCTGATTACCGAATTTCGTTTCGGAACTTTCGAAACCGTGCATCGTACCTCAGAGTGCCCCGTTGTAACTATACATACATAATTTTTGTTGTTCTCCGGCTTATTTATGATCGTTGTACCGCTAGACGGAATTGCGTGTAAATCTAAGTAAGCCGTGCAGCACCTCCGGTTGCGAATTCTGGAAAAGCTTCCGTTGGATTCGTGCCAGGTATTCATCGAAAGTCGCGATTTTCAGGGCAGACCCGTGGCCTCGAGTTTTCCTTTCTGTCGAGGATTCTTTGTGCCCTTGGTGGCTTCATCGACTCGGTTATCGTGGTATTCGCGTCCCGGAAGCAAGCAATTCGACTTGTTTGCCTGGTCGAGAGCTGGCCATCATCGTGTTCTCAAATAAAAAAAGACCGAGTTTTGATTTAGATCCCTTCTCCTTTCTTCCCCCCTCGTTTTATTCACTAGCGAGCCCTTGATGATTTTCAAAACTAGCAATGGCCGAAGGCCAAAGTCGAATCGAAACTTCTATTTCACTTGTTTTGATTGCGGGATAGCGAAGATTAAATTTAAAATACAGGTAGATTGGGAGTAGATGTTTGCTTGAATCGAATAGTGATTACTTGTATCGTTATGACGATGTTTTCTTATTTGAGATAATACATTGGTGAATCTTTTGTTTTGTTACGTCGCTCGGACGTATTCGAATTGTTTAATGAAGTATATTCGTATTTTAAGAGTCACTCTGTATATAATGTGAAAGACGGATCATCGCGACTCTAATCTGATTATAAAAGTCTGTCACACAGAGTAATAAGTCCAAGGGGAATTGAATTCCTGTTTCCATTAAACGTTCGATGTACATACAACGTTGAGATGCACAGGGCTTGACGAAAAATATGACTGAAACGAGAACAGGTCGATTTTTTGTAGGAAAATCAGCCGAGTCTTTCAGAGAAATGAATTTCAAAACTTTACGAGTAGGTACATGCTTGCGTGTTCCCGTTTGTTTTTTTACTACTCTGTGCACAAAAAAGTTCTCGAAAGTGAAAACCCTGTAAGAAATACACGTATCGTTTATGATAATGATAATAGAAAACTCGAAATACGTATCTTGCTCGAATAAATATTTCTGTATCATCCAATCTCTCTGTTTCCCATTCTTACCTATTTCCATAAAAGAAAATAAGGGTAACAATAGTCCAAGTTGCGTGACTCATTCTGACCACATAACTGGTACCCAATTTACCAATGATATTCCCAAGAATTCCGTAACAAACCATCATCATTTCTCCCCTGCAGTATTCTATGTATACATTCATCGAAATGTTGATAAAGCTTGGTGTAAATTGTCTTTGGTAACAAGTTACGCGGTATCGCTGTGCTCTAGATCGCCGTCTACTTTCATCGAGATTGCACAACGGCCGCTGATAATTGGGGAAGATAGTAACAATTTACGGAAACGAACAGAAAGAAACCCACAAACTAGAGAGGAGCCCACGTCCAATGAATTAAATACATACGGTACTGTGCAAAAGTCTTAGGCCACTTACGCTGGATCCAGTTTCATTCAACTTTTTTATAACGTTCTGAATAGCAGTCCTTGAAAATTTACATTTTTTGGCAATGTCTCCCTGGCTAAGCCCTTCCTGGTAATAAATAATCATTCGGGTTCTATCTGCAGCTGATATTTTTGCCGTTACACTTGTTATATTTCAATTTCTTTAAAATGGATCAATAATTTTACGCCACACGAGTGCACTACGCGTAAACCACTGAACGTTAAATCTTTGGTCCATGTAATCCTTGGAACAATGGTTGCAAGTCGAATGTCGTAACAGAAATGAAACATCGGCAATAGAAATGTCTGCAGTCAACATTTTTACCTGAAATGCTAGCAGGAGCGACTCAGGCTGCGTGCCATAAAAAGCAATAAGTCCCTTCGTTCACTAAATCTTCATGGCAACAATTGAGCCTCATAAACGGTGATTGATTGATAAAACAAATGTTACGCGGTTCCCTAAGACTTTCGCACAGTACTGTTATACACTCGTATTTCGCGCGCAATTTTTCTACCCCTTTTCACGCGTGCACACGAGCATGCACAGTGTGCACAACGAACGTACATGAAACGCAGACCACGTCTCCACAGAGGCGTCGAGTCTTCTCCTCAAAGCGAAATATTTTCGGAAAAATTTCGCCGGACGATTCTCGAACCCCAATTATCATTCAGCGCGTTATTGACGCAAAATTCGCGTTTGCTTTTCAATTATTTCCCCGGCCAACGGAGATATCGAATCGCGGAGAATCGATTTTATCGAACGTCGAACCGAACCGACGGTGGCTCGACGTAAAGTACTATCCAGGTTCGATAATTCCATATGAAATCGGACGGGGTTGGATTAATTGTACATTATTAATGGGCGTAGGTAGCATGTACGCGCTTAATGGCGGTACAGATGTAGGTTATACCGAGATTAAATCGCTTCGTGAATGCAACGTCGGTCAAAGAGGAAGGGGGATACGCGGACAATGCGTCTAGGACGATTGCCGATGAAAAACCTCCGGGAAAATCGATGGTCGGTTCGTTTCCCCGTGTTTTCTCCCTAGCCCCGCTGTCTCCAGGGGTTGCGTTCACGGAACCCTCTGAAGCGTCCTTCGAGACCGTCCTTATTTTAGGCTCGCTCACCCTCGAAATAGTTAACGAGATTCATAGCGTCGAGCTCGACGGTGGCTTTCCGTAAGAGAGTGGAGAAAAAAATATAGTATTGTACGTGTATATGCCTTCTAAACTCGCGGAGTCGCGTTACTCTCGCTTTCACAAATCGATACGCACTTTTACACGCTCGCCACGCAGAGAAAACGGCTCTGCTCAGTTTCATGGTATACACCGTGTTCTGGTCTCTGAATCTATCGCTCTTTCTCTCTCCCCTTTCTCTCTCTGCAAGCTCGTATAAAAAGCGTCGAGGCCCCTTATCGTATTTTCTTCCCTTTTCCCGTCCCTTTCTCCGTGGCGGGAAATAATGTTCTTTGACGCCACTTTCGCGATTCCTTGCGAGAAACAAGTTGCACGGGAATTCCTTTGAACGTTTCATCGAAGGATAAGTGACATCGCCCGATATTCCTTTTCCTTGGAAGAACACCTCGTCCCAGCTTGTACGACGGGGTGTGTTTGCCAAAAAAATTCGGTGAAGCGTTCTTTGACAACGACGGCGTCACGGTTCTTTGCGTATTTCAAAGTTGTCTCGTGGCATCATTGTTTTCTCTGCCTACCCGCGCCCCATAGCACACCGGTAAATGCCGTTTTACTTTGTTTTCTCTTAAACGGAAAACTACGTTCGAATTTCGCGTCTAAAATATCGGATAACTTTAAAGATTCCCAATTACGTACACAGTCACCTATATGTATACGCACGTAAACTCCTCTTTTATCATACGTCTTCTTCCACGTCGTTTACTGTTTGGCTCGCACCGTTTCCTAGCTAAAGTTCGTTTCACGTCGCGTCGTCCACGACGACGACCCGCGAGCGTCAGAGCCCGTGCACGTTGCGCAAATAGGTGGCCCTGCTCATTAAGCATACGAGGTAGAAAAAACATCGCTGCCACTGGCATGGCCTATACGTATGCATATATGCACGTTAGAGTTAGGGGACCCCCTATCGGGGTGGTTGTACTATTGATTTTTTCGCTCTGTCCCGTTGAATTATCGAGAGCTCTCTCTCGTGTGGGCGATCCTGCTGGAACATTGTGCTGTCCGCGTTGCACACGAACGCGCGACACAGGGAGCGTATATATGTATGTATACATACGTGTTCACGTATGTGTTACGTGTACACGCGTTAAGGAGAAGGCAATAAAGGACCCGTGATAACATCTACAGACGATAACGTTCTCGTTGAACCCTCCAACCCCTGTTCGCCATTGTAGGGCCGGTAGCTGTCGAACCGGAATTCTCGCGTGAAGTAAAATCCAAAGCGTCGGGACGGCTTTCATTTACACTCGATCCGTTTCATAATAGTTCCGGTGCGATACTTCCAATTAGACCGTCGCCCCATCGAGCGGGCGAGCACGCGTGTGGAAAATTAGCGAATATTCAGCGGCATTTCCCAACGACGACGGGTACCAATTACGATTATTGATTGAGAGTTGTTGTCGCGGTTCTCTGTGAAACCGTCGGCGCGGACGAGGAGAACCGTGAAGCAATCATTCGCCCCGGCGATTTATTAAGTGTAATCGTTGCGCGAAAACCTGGGGCCCGTCGGTCGAAACGGGGAGTGAAACGTTACCGTTCGTACCTGTCGAGACGCGGACGTAGCATCCCCGTCGTTTCCCACTCTCTCGCACCGTTGTATGGTGTTACATCCAGCCAGGGCGCAGTTTAACCGTAATAACGGGCGGAGGTGTAGCACGGCGTCGGATTAATCGAACGGGTCGCCCACGCGTGTGGCGTATGGCACGTAGAACATTTCTCACCTGCCCTTTTTTTGTTTCGCTTTTTGTTCTTCTGCCTTTTCCCCTCTGCTTGTCCCCGTTCGTTGCTTAATTCGCGCGCGATAACACGGCGAGCGAAAGCGGTCGGACGGCGAGAAGTGAACGTCGTTGTCTGCGATGTCGGGGCTCGTTAGGCCGGCGTTTAAACTTGCGGGCCGATTTGTCGATTGTTGCGATTGCTAGACCTTCCGCAGCTGTTCTATGTGGCGAACTTGTTCGGCGGTATCGGAGGGGGTGTCTGTTCGTTAGCTGGTAGAACAGAGAGCTGGCAAACCCGTTGGCTCCTTTGTAGGTCGATGCATACACCGCAGAGAGAAGCAGAAAGAATGGTCTTGAAGGAGCGTGTACTTGCGCGTATTGAAATTATATTGAATGCAAATCGCATTGTGCCCGTACAGTTAACGGTAGCTCGAGGGCAGTAGAAAGCTGTTAAATAATTGAAAAGTGGTCACAAATATGTGTCTGTGTTGAAAGTGCATTTCTCGTGCATGATTCATGCATGTGCTTCACATCTTATATACGTATATACGTCATTGAAAACTTACGACTTACGGTGGACCACTCATCGTGTCTGTTCTCCCGTACATGTACACATATGTATAATTCTTGCATCCCTAACAGTCTGTAAGTTTTCAATGAAACTCCGCTTTCTCCGACCTTCTCCACCCTCGTCTCGTCTGTACATTAAGCGCCTCTTCTTTATCCGCCTGTCTGAGTCTCCGCTCGATATTCCAAATGCATTTTTCCAAGTACATACACACCGCGCGGACTACGGTGGTCAGCGTCGCAACAACTTGGAAATGTCGTTGGTCAAAGGGTGGGTGCTCAAAGGGCGAGGGTCGAGCTGCGATCCCGTGGTTCACGAGTAGCACTCGACAGGCTCGAGTGAACGGCACAATTTCATCGACAGCTCTTGCAATAATCTCTTCGACGATGCGGCTGTCAGCTGGCATCTTCGATCCGTTCTCGACCCGACCGCAGCTCGTTCCCGTTGCTTTCAACCGTTTCTAAACGAGCCATCTCGCGCACAATTGACCGTGGCTGGGGAAAAAAGGGGTTCGATAGTCCTCCTCGCTGACGCGAGAATGATTTCTTCGCCGACCGCGATTGCGTTCTCTCGTTAGAGGAAACAGGGCCGCGAATTTTCCTCCTTTCTCGCCCGCCTCCTTCGCCACACGAACAACCTGGCAGCCTTAACGACGCGCGATTAAACTACAATACAGCGTAGACAACAACTCATTATAATTTTAAACCCGCTGTCGGCCGTCCGGCATCCGTTAAGGCTATAAGCGAAAACGGTGGCTCGTTTCGAGCCGAGGCATTGTAGTCGATGGCCTCGAGTTCAAGTCCCCCCTGGAACTTTGTGAAATTGAAACTCTACTATCTTATCCGTGCTCGTTCTCCTCTCATTGTCAGAGCGGTTCACGTTTTCCTCAACGTGCATCCTAAAATTATACAGATCTTCCTGTCCCCTCGTTCCTTAACACCCGCCCACTTCCGCTATTCATCCGCGTCCTCTCGTTCAACAATTTCCTCATTTCCCCACTCCCCATTTTTCTTTCTCACCGTTTGAGAGCGTCGTAGTGTGCGTGGCGCGGATTAAACATCATAGGGACTGCAAGTCTCGCGAAGTTACATAGCTTTTAGCCCGCGTCGCGTCGCTTCAGCTCCAAGTGTTAGCCAGCCTCCGTTGGCGAGAATCGTCAGGCTGATGACACCCCATTACGCGATCTCTCTCTCTTCCTCTTTCCGTTTCACTATGACACGCACGTGCCCGATTTTGTCGGCGTTTCGCGCTATCAATCTTCGACCTAAACATATGCTCGGAGACCATACGCGTTCCTTAATCCGTCCAGTCGGGCCGATCGAGCTTGCTCGACCTTCATTATACCGGTGTAAGCCTGTACGAAGAGGGGTGGACGTGTACCAGCAATTTTGCCACGGACGATTGTAATAAGCACGCCGACAATGGATCTACCCGGAGTACAGAGGCTGGCCCAGCTGGCCCCTCGGTTTCCACCGCTTATTTGCCACCTTCGTGCACACGCGGATCGTACAGGGCTGGTATGGTATACAGAAAGAATGCTGTGGCGTTGTCTGCCCCTCTCTGTACGCGGCTGGTAACACATGTTGCACGGAGTGTGTCCCCATTGTCTCGTGTCGCGGTCGGATCTCATGCCATGCACCAGGCGACTGACGGGCGAACGAAGGATTTTTTCATCGCATGCCCCTCCTGAGATGAGGGATTCTTGGTGAACCGGCACGTTCCGTACTCGGTTTCACTTGTGCCATCTTGCAGCAATTAGGCCCGCCCAACTGGCGCGCAGGATCGCGAATATTTTTCCTTTTTCTTGGCCTGCCATTGTATGCGTATAGTTTTGGCTGGTGGAAATGGCGGGGTTCTTTTAGTTGGATGAGGTGTAGTGTCTTGATTTCTGTCTACCTTGTTTTGTCCCTGATAGTTGCTTTTTAGCGGGTGCTTAACGCCGAGACATCGAGTGGTGAAAAATTGTCCTTCCATGTTCGCCACTCGAAACAGTACTGCTTGCAATTAGTTATACGTACATCTTCAGCTTCTTCGGAGTACATATGTATGTCTAGAACCCTAAAGGCACCGGCAACCGCATCGTAGAAAGTACACCGTCACCGTCACATAGTTTATCCTTTCGGAAAGTGTAACTCTCCGTTAATTGCTCGCGGTGTCCGTGGACGAATCACGGCAAAGTGATTCCTGCTGATTGACGTCATCGAGAACGTTAGAAAGGCGCGACAAATCGTTTCGAGCGTGATAAGCTTAATGAAAAATCTCGAGGCTTTTTATACGTGCTCGAGTATTCGCCACGAATTTGCATATTTTCTTAGCCGCGATAATTATCTCTCCGGCGAGGTCTCTGACCCAGTTGCAAGTGAAACGGAAAAAGCGATACGAGTCGCGTGCCTGACAAGAGATGTACGTACATACATACATACAGCGAGACAGGGTTGAAAGAAACAGGGTCGAAAGGTGAAAGGGTGGTGCAGCTTTGTTGGTGCTATTCGTTGATGCGATATCGCGAAGTAGAATCGAGGTGGCGAACAAATTGCGAGATAGGGGGACAAAGGGCGAAGAAAATGGCCGGTGGGTCGCTCGAGTTAATTAACCACCTCGGCCTAATTACCACTTCGTGGAACACCTTGTTCGTGGTCATTGCTAGGAGCGATACTGATATATACAGTACCGTGTTCATCGTCGTTGGGCATTTTGATATGCACGACGGTGACAGGGGACAATCAAAAACGACCGGATTAGACGAAGAGTGGGTGGAAGGTGTAGCATCACCGGAAGAACGAGGCAAATAAATAAAACATGAAGAAGGTATTTTCGAGGGGACAAACGTTACGGCCTGTCTTCTATTGGGAGATCTTTGTATCGAGAGATCGTGTCACGTAGGGAGGAAGAGAAATGTAAAATGTTTAATGATATTGCTACTCCTGTATTCTTTGCTGGCTCATGTTGGATTCCGTTCTATTGACGCAGCCGTATATTTCGACGATGAACGCCGTTTATTATTAATGGCATCGGAAAATTTGATCCGACAGGACTTTTCTGGACGAATATGAGATTCTGGGCTGCCACGATGGAATAGGTAAAATGAGGGTAGGCGTGACGGAAATCGTTTGCGAGAAAATATATATTGTACGAAATCGTTTGCGGTTTAAAAGTGCGAACCTATGAAATTTATTAACAGTATATTTTAGCCGAGGTGGTCACCAGTTTTACAAATGAAAAAGGGATGTCGAATCTCGCAGCAGGTATTCACAGCATAATTGATCTTCTTCTTTCATAGCCGTTCATGTTCCCACAAGTATTTCGTATCCATCAATTGATTTCACAAAAGTATAGTAACAAAATCGGACGAAAAATACAACGAAGATGAAATATTCGTTCGCGGATTTCATAGAGCTTAGTGGATCATGCACGAGTTCGAACGCGGAATCGAACAAATGGCCCCGTTACGTAATTAAATCGTTTCTTATCACGTTCCTCTTAACGCTCTATTAATATTTAATGCGCAATCAACGCCGAGCAAGCGTTTCGCATTTTCGCCGCACGTTTTAATAGCCAATCGTTCGCGAACGGGATCGTTTTCGTGGGTTTTCACAGGGGTGCTCGATGATTTTACGAGGAGCTGTGTGGTTCGTGCAACACGTGTTGATGTCATGCTTTCAACCCGTCCTGGTACATTTACCTTCACTGTGGATTATTATCTCGAGCCTATCTACGCAAGTTACCACGTCGTTGTCAACGCGTACCGTCGTCGTTTCATTTTTGGACCGATTTAAATTGCGTGATTTGCTTTCAGGTAACTCCACTCTTTTACATCAACGTAACTTACTAATATCGTAGAAGATTCTTCTAAACAAAACCTAAAATAGGGATAATCCAATTTTGTATTAATATACTTTGAAGTTGAAAATTCATATTCCCAAATGAATATAATTTAATAAAATTTAATTTGATAACTTTAATTACAATAAATTTATTTGACTGCTGTACGTCCGGTATATACGACGTCTATACATATTGTTATGGTATCATTGTTCATTTTATCAGACATCAATTAAATACCCTTCAATTCCATGCAATAACTTCAGTTTCCAATATTTCTTTCGTAATCGCTTCTTACGGGGACCGCGATTATTACTCATCGATATCCCCTTAATGCATTCATCGGACGAGGCAATATATCCTCTAGCCATGCATAGCTATAGGGTCCTGTACAACTAGCGATGAATTCAGCCCAATAAATGAATCCCATTATCAGGCAAATGATTCACTGTGACTGTCCCTTAGCACCACTGACAATTTCGTCAGACAACGACGAAGTATGCATATAGGTACTATTTCTCAACCCCACGCATTAATTCAACAATCCTACGTATGTACAATAATCTTCATGGTCAAACACGATAATTACTTTCCCACTAACATTTTTATCTTCAACCCCTGGGAACCGAATCACTGTATGCACATATGTACACGTACAGCAACCGATTCGTTTGAAATATACACAACGGTACTAAAATAAAAATATGGCGAAATATACACTGTCGATTAAAAGTTCAGGATCACCAAACGTTTCGAGCCACGTATACAGAAGTATCGTGGTTGAGAACACATTGAGAAACCTATTGAAGCAAAAGTTAATTGCTATGAATTTCCGCAGCTAAGGAATTGGTGCCAAACTTTTCTGAACGATAGCGAACACGAAAGTTATAAAATTTCATAACAAATACACACTGGTAGAAAGGAGAATAGCTACGGCATCAATTAGTCCAGGCAAATCCGTCTCATTTCCAACAATACCCCCCATTCCTCAACTCTGCCACAGTGGCTGGATATCAAAATCGCCGTTAACCCCCTAACAAATCCCCCTAATGCATTCCACACGCGAAACCACGTTATTATACACAGCCTAGAAAACTAGCTGCGAGTCTGAACGAGTCGATCCCATTGTAAGGTAAGCGGGCCATAGACATAGAATACACCCGGTGGCACGATGGATTATTCATGCGAACGGTAAACAGTGCAGACGCACACGCGCGGAATGAAGCGCACGAGGTAGAAACGCCCGGCAATTTTTGGGACCAACGGGGACGCATCTGGCCACCACGTGCTACACGAACTTTACCCCTGGTCAGAGCGGTGTATTCTTACAGTCGGACACGGGGATGGCTGGTTAATAGCCGGTCGTATATCCAGCCACGACGTTGTCCAGATTTCTTCCTTTTCTGATTCACGAGCCGGACCGCACGTGTTTATCGGGGCCATTGAACGAAACGTGCCTCGAATTTACTGGCCCTCTGTAATGCATTGGTCTCGCCTTGTACACCAGTAGCCGAGAGAAAGAGCTCTATGTTTAATGGCAAGGCTTGGAAGAGTTTTGGCGGACGAAATTGTTTCCACGACCCCTTGGACGATTTGCTGAGGCTGCATTTGCTCGGAAAGTGGACAATTTGATCCTTGCGAACGTTTGGATTTGTTCTTGGCAGTGGTTCGTAATTATTTGAGGGTCTGGTAGGATTGTCCGGCACTTTGTTACAGTAATTCTGGTATTATGATGTCAAATGGGGTGGTTAAATAGGTTCGAGTGCGCGAGTATAGGTGTCAGGCGTCTCTGAGTAACGTTATTTATATTATGTACGTAAGTTGTGTGCCGGTATTACAATGTTATCGGATGTGCATTTTACATGGAGAGAGTGACAGTAAAGGAGTAGGTACAGAGAGTAACGGGTTATCATGTTGTAAATGCAGGCCGACGTAAGAAGGAAACACTTTGGGCCCTTTCCTTGTTAAATGAATTAAGGAGGCGGTGATTGCTTTAATTCGTTTCCTCTTTGTGTAATGTTCTCATTTGCCGGCCAAGTAATCACGCAAAGAAATATTTATTCAATCGTACAAGAGAGAATGATTAATATTTATCATTTTTATTGACACCATTTGGTATAAATTGATGAAATTAGGTTTGGCTTCGCAATCATTTCTATCAAGTTGACCCACTTTCACATTTATTAAAAGTATGATCGTTGCACTGCAGTAATAAAATCAATCTTTCTATTGTGTATTGCGTTCTTAGAATTGATCCAATTAAAAATAAGAAATACCCGCGGTACAATCAAGAAATGGTATTACGCTACGTAGCTGTATATTATTTAACGAGACGGAGGTGCGAAAGTGGCATTGCAGAAGAGCGATAGAATTTTCGAAAGTGTGATTTTTATCTGGAAAGTCGACAAAAATTGTTGGAGTATAAAAGTTCGTTTACCTTGTGTTTCTAATGTTTCTTAGCGGTTCTCTGTTATATTTTGAGGATCTTTAAAAATGTTATTCCTTGTGACATCGCGTATTTTTTCCATTTTTTGTCTTTAATATACTCTTCGCGTAGTTTTTGTTATAAAAGCACGTATGTATGTATACATATACGATTTAAAGAACGTCCATAGGATTCGAATGAAATACAACACGAAGGGCTTCTTATCTAAACTTGGAACGTACTCCAGCTGTGGCCACTTAAAAATATACGCCCCTCACTTTCCCTCTCCCTTTTCCCTCTCCGGTTCTTCTTGTACGTATACATATATGTATGTATATCAATGATATAGTGTCATTTCCATTAATTAATAAAATTTACATTCACGAACAGGCTAATCGGGCTAATCAGACAGTAGAATAGAATGGATCTCGTTCAAATACGTAAATTTTCCACAACAATATTTTTCTGTTTTATTGCATACATTTTATTAAATATCGTCACACGTGTTTGGTTTGTTTCAAATGAAACGAATACCTGCATTATCAAGAACAGAAAGTTCCCACGAACAATTGCAAATGGAGTTGAAAACTTAATGAAATTACAAAACTAAAATAGATAGGAATAAATATGTTAATCTTAATCTAATAAGAGGGAAAGAAGACCGTCAATTAATGGTAATCAAACAGAAGAATTCTAATCGGATCTTCCGCAAAGCATGATGCGGCCATTTCAAAGACTTCGTCGGTTCAAAAGCCTGCAAAGATGCCGGGGAACAAGGAACTTGCTTATACGTACTCTCTCAGAAGAAACGGAGTAGCCATATTTTACGCGAATTACGCTTTAACGCGTATCAAAGCCTCTCTAAACTACCCCCGAAACTTCTCCGCGGCACCTCCCGCAACCCTTCGCCCCGAATTCGTGTCCGCCAATATGCGCATAAGTTGTCCGCTGTTTTTCGTAAACAAGCAGCAGAGCGAAAGCGCATGACGGGGGTGCGCGTCGCGCGAGAGATCCAGTTTCGATCAAGCAAGAAACACTTCCCTATAGCTCATCCCGCACCCTCGTCTATTTGCCCCCTATTTTCCGGACGACGACGGCACAAAGTTCCACCGTTGTTGCATGCACGAACGTGGAAAGTTGCTGAAAGGACACGGAAAATCGTCGCGGTAAAAAGTCGTGGACGGCCGAGTTTCCGTCTTCTCGTTTATTATCTTGCTGTCCGCGTTTCCCTCTATCCTTTCACTTTTTCTTCTTCCTTCTCGTTTATCCTCCTCCCTGCCCGTGTCTCCGTGGCACCGCCGTGTTTAACATTTTTACGTGTATTCAACTGGTTGCCGTTCAGAAGGGTTCGTGCTCGAAAACTTTAATAACAGAGCCATCCAGCCGTTCGTTCCCCTCTGTTCTTTCTTCGTCTCGTTTCCACCCTCTGTTACCACGGTGAAAGCGGCGCAGAGGATTCGTCCCTCTCTCTCTCTCCCCCCCCCCCTCTCTCTCTCTCTCCCTCTCTCTCTCTCTCTCGCTCTGTCTCTGTTCTGTTTCTGTTTCTGTCACCCTTCCTCGTATACGTTTCTACGCCCCACTCTCGTTCTCTGTCTACCCCGCAGCTTTCGACTCTGGGACACGATCGATCGATATCCATTCCCCCAAGGGGAGGTAAATTTTCGCACGGCAACAAGATATATCCGGAGGAAATAGGCCCGCGACATTAATAGTCACCGGCAGCGTGGTAACACCCTTTTACGTCTTTATCGCTCGTACCTCGACCGGGACGCTTTTTCAAGGCCGTGGCTTCTCGATTACACGTGCACTGATATACGTCTTCGAGCTTTCGATTCCACGGTTCGCGAATTCACGGCGCGTCTCTCGTGGAAAGCAATGGAACGGTGTTCGATTTGATACGATTCGATTCGATTCCGTTGGTCGACGACCGATACCTCTGACCCGGGCCACTGCGGATTGGCAATGCATAATGGGGAATTAAAAAAGGAGGGTGGCTTGATATATCTGGCCGCGAGTGTACAAGCCACACGTTTGAACTTCGGGGGAGAGCCAATCAAGGGTGCAAGAACTTTGTATTTATGAAGATAGTATGGACTTAATGTCGTTTTTGCAGTGTCATATTATAAACTAAACAACTTAGAATGGAATAGGGTGTAGTTATCTAGCCAATGTCTGGCTCTGATTGTGAGGTCTAGATATGGATTCATTTTGGACTCGCAGGCACTTTAGTTTTGCTTCCGTTTCCGCAGGTCGTGGTTCCTGAGCGAACTCGGAAATCGATATGGTTTTCGTGTCTGGCTTGCATTAAATGACTCGTTCCCCTGTCCGTCTTTTTCTATTCCGCCGTACGAAGACCATGATCGAAGTACGATTGTTCGTATCCTGGAACGTGATACCTGTGTACGTATTTTGTATTCACCATTGTAGCGCTTCTGTGAACACTTTTCTGTAGTGTGTGGCGCACGGAAGTGGCGAACACACAATTTCCTTCGGGTTTTCTCGGTATCTTATCAAGGGATCGGGTGTTGGATATTGTTTTGATGTCTATTTGAGAATTATGTATGCCGCTTGTGCTCTTCAATGAAATTAGTTGAAATTAGACAAATATTCGAGTTTGCAGACTTAATTTTCACCGCGCTGCTTTGCAGTATGTCTGAATTTTCAAAGGAAATAATGACTTTCTTAAGCAACACAACAATTTAGATACAATATATATGGTCCTTTTATACGATATATGAGATATAGGGGGGGATAGACATAATGTATTTTATATTTTAGATAACACTCCGTGGTCAAGTTGCGTCGTTTACTTTCGGAGCGAAATTTAACGCCCGATTTTTCTTCCCTCTGAATTTGTATTTCTGCTAATTAACCCTTTAAACATTTGGCCCGAACGGATTATTATTCCCGCGGTGGATTAATGCAATAATATTAAAGATTTGTATCGTTCGAAAAGCAAAGGGTGTTCCGAACTTTCGAACGGATGTGCACGTCATTTTAATTTTGAAATCTTAACTTAATGAACAGCGCCGCTTCGTATCAGTCGAGGCCCATAACGTCTGGACGCATCGATTTATCGTTCTCGAATGCTCGGCGGTTTTCGCCGGAATTCGAACTAATAATGCGACCGAAAACAATATCGAGAATCGTAATTACGCGACGGCCCTGTTCGAATATTCTGCATACGGCAGGATATTCGTTATCGAACATGCGGTTTGCGACCTGTGCTCATATCGTGCGTACGTTAGTGTGTACACAGTGTACACGATCGGTATGACGCCATGCACCGACGTTTGTCGCAAATTTCCGTTCGTGAAAATTCCAAATACACGGTTACACTGTCCGCGTAACACGCAAACAACGATCGGTTGTTCTTCTGTCAAAAATATTCGATCGAACGTGAAATAACTTAATTCATCTCTTTGCGAAATTTCAATTTAATTTATCCACTATTTCTTTACTAATTTTGAATTTAATATATCGGATACTTCTTTGCTAAATTGATCAATTAATAGCAATTTGAGATTTACAAAATTTTGATTTCTACGAGTACGTTGCTTCAGAATAGTTTATATTTTATGGTAAGTTACGAATATACCTACAAGCTCGAAATCTTTCAAAATGATGAACCTTTGGATAAAATCAAATTTTTAATTCTTTAACCAGATGTTTTTTTGGACTTGTTACTGTTCGTATATTCCCCCTTCGCTATAACCTTTTTAAGGAGCACTCCGTTATATAAACGGAGGTATAAAACGGTATCAAAGTCTAAGGAAGTCCGTGAATATTCCAATTTCTACTTGAAAAATTTCCCAGACTTTGATCTGTAGCAAATTGAAGATTTTTCTACCATGAACGAAAGTAAACATTTTTTTTAATTACTCTTTTAAAATATTCAATACGTAAATTTGCAAGAGTTCCCGCCTATATTAATTCAAAGAAATCTCATCGTCTTAACAATCAATGCTGCACATATACAAAGCACTTAAAGAATACGCATTGTATAATACTCGAGTGAAAAGAATAAAATGTCACGATTGCACGATGGGAGGTAAAAATAAAAATAAAATAGCTGCCATCGAGATGACAAAGACACCCCGAGCACCGCAAGAACATTCAACTGCAACAATTACCCTTCTTTCCCGGAAGTACCCGTAGCAGTGGCTTCTAAAAAATTCATACCCACCAAGTAACAATAAGAAACCACGCACTGGCACCGTATACAGGTAACCACGTCAAGCAACGATCGCTCCCGCGTACGATATCGATCGCTCGATCACGATACGAATGAAATAAAACGCGGCACATGTTGTCTACTTAGGTGGTAGTAGAGTTGCACGATCGTTACACAGTCAATACCTCTGTGAACGTTGGCTCGATTCGCTGTGCGTTGAACGCACGCACAGTGGCCAAGAGTAAATGCGGTTCGGATAGGGAGTGCAAGAGTGCGAGGCGAATCTTTGAAAGGCCACGTTGGGTAGTGCTATCAATAGTTCGCTGAAGTACCTACTTTACCCTCCAACCTTTTACACAGCGGCGTAGGGAGAAGTAGGGTCAGGCATAATGTCGACGCGCAGACAAAAGGGACGCACCTTGAAGAGCGTGTCTTTGTGGGCCGCCGAAAAGGAGTTGAAGATGATTGAACGACAACCGGAAGACTTCCGGTATCGTCGGGCAGCGAAGTATGTATTGACTTGTAATTTATTTGATTAATATCGATCTTTCGTGAAGTTTCTGGCTTTTTTTATCCTATCATTAATTTGTCTCGGCAATATTTTCACCGTTGGATGTTCATTGGATATTATTCGATAGCTCTTGTGTCTTCCTCTTGAAGCTGCTGTGAATTTTTTCGGCATTGGCTGATAACACAGAAGGTTCGTTAAAATAAAGAAACCGCGGGTCGTAGATTTAACCCTCTATATCCCAATTTATTTTCACGCTTGAAAAGATTTTAAATGGCTTGTTGTAAGAAAAAGAAAGGCTTACGACTGCGAATACACAGTGGGTGATGCGAGGCGGAACAAACAAATTCGTATAGCAATAGAGTGGTACAACGGCAAAATACTTTCACAGGCTATTAAAAAAAAAAATTTACACAATATAATACGATGCTCCATCTTTTCGGCAAGCTTCTTGTTTCTGTGCGGATCGTTTGCAATTATTCTTCGAAATCGTCAGTCGAACCGAATACATAATCGATTAATTAATGCAAAATGCATTCAGCAAAAATCACTTGCTAGACAACCTGCCGGACAATCCGAGAAAATCGCGTTATTATCGGACACGGAAACAAGTCTAAAAGCAGAGTTCGATGGAACTCACGTGTGTCGTTATTTACAGCCGAGGAAACTTATCCGCGTTTGTCAAACAAAATCGACTGGAAACACGGACGCGCGGTGGAAAATCAATCGCGACGAGAACGAACTGTTTCTCACGCCGAAGCTAGATACATATTTGATTTCGCGAACTCTGCGAGCTTTCACGGCGTCCAAAGGGGAACGTGTTCTTCGAGTTTGTCTGGAAAGTCTCGTAAATTTTCGCGAATCGTTCGACACGAGGCGAAACAGATGGAGACGAATCGGAGGGTGGTCTCGTCGCGAGCACGCTCGTCGTTCAGGAAGTCGTATCTAGATCGACCTAATAGCATTTTAGTGATATCGAACGGATCCGCGTAGGTTAACTCGCGTCACAATGACGCAAGGCGGAGAAGGTTGTCGACCTTTAAAATCGTGTCCGAGTGCTCCAGAAACCCCGACTTCGACACGAATCCGCCGGATTATTTTCCGATCGGGCTTCTTTGCGTTCTCCTCGCTCGATCAGAGAACTAGATTCTATTTTCGAAGGAATGGCCTACCCCTGTCTTTTGCCGCAGCACACGCCCGGCGCTCTTTTCAAATCGGGGAACGAAGCAAGAAACCATGTTCGAACGCGATAGAGTATTTGGTTTAATGATATGACAATAGTTTGCAACATATTCCTCCGTTCACCAAAGATAATCTCGTGTACTACACGCACAGGCACGGGAGATTTTCATTAAGTAAAGGATATATAATGGGAAAAGAAGTACAGGTAACTCTCCTATAACACGGTGGATAGATTCCTAGAAAATGCCGCACAGTGGTCCGAAACCGTAAAAATACGAACTAAATTCAATGTTTTGACCTCCTTCGAAATGCATGAAATTTTAGGCATAGTTTCTTATGTGTATGGTCTACATTTTGGCAAAAAATGGATTGCCGCAGGGCACTGGTAATTGCCTGAGACACCTTCAAAGAGGGGGAAAATATGTCCACTTTTGAACGATCCCATTTCTTCCTGAATTTTCTATACTTTGCGGTGCTATATTTTTTTACAGAGTGGAGCTGACTCAAATCTGTTTACACATTTTTAAAGAGTGTTCTACCAGCTACAAGTACATGTAACATGAAAGGTATCTCAGTATTTATACCCTTTGAAAAATACCTTTTCGCGAATCCCTATTTTCCCCCCGTTCTTCCACTTCAATGTGGTTTATAAGGGGAGGTAAACTCGGGGATCCGATGAAATTTATATGGAAGTATTTGTTAGAACCTACTTAGAAGGCTGCATAAAATTTGTCTGCAATTATTTGCAATTCCGGAAGTTATAACAATGTATGTGCAGTCAGAACGCCGTTTTTCCACTTCAATGTGGTGACGGTCAAGTCACGTGACCTCATCAGAAGATGAAATGTAGGGTAATGTAAATCTAGTCATAAAATATTTTCATTTTTTTCAATTTTGTATATATTTTTTATTTTAAATCTTTTGCTAAAATGTTCGTTTCATTAAATAACATCATAAACGCGCATTTGGATGTGTAGATTCTACATCCCATTGTCGAATTATTTCCATATTAACTATATAATTTCAGTTAAATGAAAACTTTGAAAATTGAATTTCACTTGATGAAATCAGTTTTGTAAGAGTCGTTATATCGGCTGTAACAAATTTTATTTTCTGCTACCTGAGAGATAACTACACACCACAGAAAATATCAACCATTCCGACCAAACAAAATTTTATCAAATATTATTGTTAAAATAATTATAATAAGAGAATCTTTTATCGAAATTATGTTCTATAACTCAAGAAGTACCTAAAATCTTTCTATTCATAACGGAGAATGTGGAAATAACAGTGCTATGAATTTAGTTCGTGTTTTTCCGGTTTCGGACCACTGTGTGCCGTGTTAAGTGAAACCGTGTTATATGAGACCCAGAGCCAGTACAAAAAGGGGGCGCAGGCAAACGACCGGTGGATTAGCGCGGAGATTCAGCATCTACTGTCTTCTTTCAAACCGTTAAAAAATTTTAAAAATATGTTGAACTGTACATACATATACATATGTATAAAACCGCATTGTAAATCACCGTATTGTACGAGGGTTTTCGCAAATTTCTGATCGTTTTTAGAGCGAGACCGTGTTGCTGGATACCGTGTTATAGGAGGGCTACCAGTAGTTGTATTTCAAGTTGATAAAGAATAAGGGTTGCATCGTTATTCTTGAAACTTTGAAGCATTTTGTGAATCATTGTAACTCGCTTGTTATTTTAAATGGAAATAATATTTGTCTACTGGTATAATGATTCTTCTTATCGAGCATTCATTGCTGCACGTATTAGGTATTGTATTTCGCAATAGCTTTCAAGCTAAGGAATATGTATGTACTGTGATATTTTATGGGTCGTAAAATTGGATCGTAAAGTCTAGTCTTCATAATGCTTGACAAATGCGAAGGAATTACGGAGTGTATTGTAACTTCTGTTGGGTGCATTTTTATTAGACATTGAATGGAAAGTATCATTCAGAGCTAATATGAACTGGAGATACCATCGAATTAACGACTTCAATTTTTATATTAACTAATAAGGAATTTGGAAAATGAATAAAATTATTACAAGTTCTATTCATGTTATTTTTGTGCTTCACATTTTCCTGGATGAAATTTCAATTTGACCGACCTAGCATTTCTTTTCATTCACGAATCCCTGCTGAAACTCCGCCTGTTACATTTCGAAGTTATATCTATTATACCATGATATTACTTTCACGACTTTTATATCCAGAATTTCGAACGATAATTTCCAGCGAAGTACGTTCCACTTCGCTATATTTTTTATTCACCGCCAAATGTTCCGAGCAGTTTATTACAAACGCAGAACCGTCGTGACGAGTTTCCGGTACGTCGGATAGACGATTACATCAGGGAAGGAAGATCTGGAAATGAACTTCGGGTTCGCCCGGAAGAATTAAATTCGTGCGGACGAGCACCTTCTCGCGAGCCGGCCTGCGAACTCCGCCAGGTGTTCCAACACACGTCGCCGAATTTTCGATATTTCGTCCACCGAAACCATCGGCACGTTTCGTGCAATGAACTGCTGACCTTCCGTTACTGGCCAGCCCAAAAATTCTCGAATGCGCCAAAGAACACTCGCGGTCGATACATTTTTCGGATAGAATCGCGGGTTTCCGCTTAAATGTCCACCGGGCCATTCGCCGCAGATTTATTTTTGGAAACGGTCTCCGGGTAAACCGGCGACGATTGATCAATTTCGCCGCGTTTTCCGGCATCATCCCCTCTTTACGTACTCTCGTTCGAATTGCGAATTAAAATAAGACCCCTCCTTATTCATAATTAATGGACAAAGTGAATTAGAGATTCTTGTCGACGGTGGAAGCCGATGAGAAAGAAATGTAGCAGCGATATTTCTTGGTTGGCAAACGTCAATGATTTAAGTAGAATTTTGTCTCTCGGTAATTGTAATAATTTGGTGATATGCCATAACTTTAGATGTGCCCGAAATTCATTACAGTACCTGTGCTCTTTGTAGAACTTACGTTGATTGAGTGAACAAAATGTAATATTCATTTTCGTTACTATTGGTTTTCGTTGGGGCATGTATTTGTAAGTTTGGAAATCTGTGTGGGAGGCAATGGAGATTAGTTTTCGGTAGAACTTCAAACGGACCAGTAGCAGAGTTTATATCAAATATTAGTACCGGAAATGTGTGTCTAGATATGGTAGACTGAAATGCAAATACATATCTTGGCATCTTGGAGAACCGATTTCGAAACAAGAATTTATTGGCCAATAGCCTGCCAGTCCGTACTTGTTTGATTGATGAAGATCAGAGAATTGAGTTTCTAGTTGATAAGAATTTAGCTAGATTAACTAGAAATACATTTGTTGCTTCCTTAAACAAATACATCTATCAAATGTATACCTTATCTGATTGAAAGTATTTAAATTCACAACGTAGTTCTAGCTTTCTATTTGCATTTGTCGAGCTGCAGCTACTTTAATATTTACATTCATAATTTTCGAAAATAAATTTCGCCCAATCCAGTGAGTGTTTATACATACATAAGAGATTTGTCAATTGAAAGTGATTAATTTGAACATTTGTCGAATCAATCAAACACAGTCGATCCATAATTAATTATCTAAATGCAGCTTACGTTGACCATTGGAGAATTGAAGTTTTCACAAACCGAGTAATCGATCATTTCACTCGCGTATTAATGTTCCCCTTCTATTTTATCTTGGTGCTGACAAGAACGATATTTCAAACGACTCCTCGGTAACGCTTGCTATTTCAATCACTTCACGTTTTAAACGTGCCGGCAAACAACTGCATCCACAGGAGCGATCCCTCACACGCGCTGGATCTATTTTAATCACGGTCATTCTTGTAGATGTCCACCCCCCAAATAGTCGCGCAATGTTTTAGTTGTCGTGTGAAAGCGTCATTCCAGTGTGCAAATTGTATAACGAGTCAGCGGAACAGACTCAATGGCCTGCGAAATTATCGTTAAAATTCAATTTGTACCCGAGACACATTTCACGGTCAGACAAAAATCAAATGCGAGGAATATCGGTATATTCTCCCTCTCGTATAAAATTTCCTCGAAATTTTTACGAGATAAAAATGTCGCATTATACAAGAACGACGGAGTCGTGTAAATTTCGTTGACAGTATTCGTAGTCAAAATTATTTATGAGAAATTTTAGGGAAGAACGCGTTCTGTTCCACATAGATATTAATGACGAGCTTGCTTGCCCACATTGGGCGTTGATAAATCACGTGGGAAGTTGAAGGGCTACTTAGTCTTGCGGTATGGCGGACCGCTAACTTAAGTTCAATCCTGCTCCTTCCGATTTCTGCACCATGAAACTTCACAGTAATTTCGTAGCCGTTACAAGTAAATTGCGAACGATAACACGACGAAGAGGAGCGAGTACAAAGGCGTTGCACAATAAACAGTCGATAGTAGATAAACGGTCCAAGCCGAAGATCACACAGCTTTGAGGAGGAGATTAGCGAACTTTATCCGAGAAGCACTTTCAATCACGGTTAAAATGATTTGAAGCGAGAAAACTTCCTGGTGCACGGAGCTAAAATAATATTTTCCACGGCTTCTAAATTTTCCAATCCACCTTTCCCCTTCATATATTGAACTTTCGTAATTCAATGAAAAATAAAAGATCAAGCAACTATATCTAATAAGCTACGAGTTAAGCTCTGCAGGGAATCTCTTGCAGCTAAAACACCATCAATTTTCCTCGTAGGTGAATTAATTAATTCCCCAAGCCAACGAGAATTTAAAAAAAATAAACGTCCACGCAGAGCTTCGATGTTACCAATACGTATTATGTTTGCATATCGAACATCACGATTTTTATTCAGAAGGGATGAAATGAATTTATAAAATATCGCGGAACCGTACGAAACGGTTTCTCAAACCGGATCGATCGCCAGTGGTTTGCGCGAGTACAACGACCGAATTAATAACGACATGGGTCTACGTAACGCTAGGAAGCGGCGCGTGCGAAAATTTATTGGCAATTTTCTTGGTTCACCGCGAACTTTCCTTATGGTGCAACCGCACGGAAGCCACGAGTATGTAGGTCGAGATGGGACGGAAATTCACGGATTAAATGACGATCGATGGGAAGCACCCTACCGTTCACGATTCAGCTATCATCGAATTTTTCTTCTCATAATTGTCGGGACACGTTAACGAGGCGGTCTCGTTAAAACGACAAATGGGCCAGGGAGACTAAGATTTTAAATTCTTTTCAAGTTTTCTTTCCAAACACTCGATTGGTTCTTGACGTTTTATATTTAAAATAAATTCCCCTGATAAGTACGTTCAGTAGCAATAAACGAAAGAACTTTGTATGGCATTGATTAATTAGTTTGACATAGATTAATTTAGTTTGGAAGCTAGTGTGATTTCTACTGGGTGTTCTACACTGCACAGAATATACGGTACTACAGCCCACTGATATTTTTCAGATTTTAGAATCTTGAAAGAATAATTCAAGCAAATCTTTTGATGATATAAAGAAGCATTGCAAATAATGATCTTCGGGTGAAAATTTAGGTGAGATGTATTGAGATGAAATCGATGTTTCTTTTTAATCTCACTCATATAATACTATTAATATCCAAAATGATTATTTAAAATTCCAAAATTTTTGAACATTGTAATGGTGCTATTACTTATCCTCGGCAGCGTGGCTGTAACATAATGGCTACGTCTGTAATAATAAATTCTATTATACAGTGCACGTTTAAATATAATATTTAATAAGAAATATTTAAAAACAACGTATATACTTTATCAACTTTCTCGACTTTTTCTTTTATGGATTCAATCGTTTTGGCAAATGAACGGTTTAAATATCGATAATTGTTCGGACGCACGTTTGCCTAATTGTCAAGATGTACGTGTGCAACTGCTACATATACATATACCCGTGCAGTCTCGTCATATCTTCACTGTCAGGTTAACGACTCTTAAAGCTTGTTGTTGGCAAAGTTTATGACACGGAGTACGGACGCCTTCGAGTTTGAGAAATTCATTTGGGTGGTTGATGTGCGTGCACTTGTGATAAGAGGTATCGCTTTAGGAGAAATTATTTAGTTTCATTATTTAAAGTTTTTCGCATTTTAATTTTTGTCTTGGTCAAGACCAAGAGTGTGTCGTATATTTAACAACGAGTAATTGATGGGGAAATTATAATATTTGTTGGAAATTATTCTGCAGAAATGTTTGGCACGTGTTTGGTTTTAGTACGGTGTAGTAGTAAGTATATATAATACTTCCTGGATTTAATACTAATTCTAGCTGTTCAAACGTCCATGTAGCATTGTAATATTATTGGAACATGCTTTGTTATAAAAGTGGGGACAATTCGAAGCACATTGCGTTCGTCAGAATTAAAATTTCATTCAAATTCACATAGTTATATATAAATTCATATAGCTATACACATTGTGTGTAATTTTCCTACATTAGATTTGTAAAAAGTCTGTGCTCCAGGTACGTGCTAGGTTCGAACGTGAATTACAACGTACAGAATAATGTATGCGTTAGTAACAAACTGAATTCGATTGCAGATTGAAAATCATGTTTGCAAATGTTTCAAATATTTGCACAGCGGTAACAAGTTACAACAATATCTATGCATATGTATCGAGCATCCGCATTTTCTCTCCCGCTAAAATATATTAATACCCTCCGATATGGACTAAAACGAACACGTCTATGTCTATTGTGCTTCTTATCTAGTCTGTTTATCTATATCACCGATTTATCCGAGGTAACACACATGCATAACATCTAGGATAGGCGATGGAAGTTAGACGAAACAGGGGGGGAGTTCATTAATAGTCTAATCCGCTTATCCAGCGAAATGCATGAAATGAAATGTGGTTTCAGACAACCTATAAGCCTCGCATTACGATATTCTTATTCGCTTCCACGATATTAGTACAAATAAAAGTCGTGAACAATGCGTTCGTCGAACGGCGGTCCCATATCCATATTCAGTGTAGCTTTTCATACTCACTCGTTGAAAAAACAATTACCAATGATCGTAACAAAAAAAAATAGATCCGCGGTATATTGTTGCATTCCGCACAGCTTTCATTTATTATATTTAATAAACTACAGTAATGCTTTGACGGTAACTTGACGAATACTTAGAACGGCGGCGTACCGTTGATATTCGACGTTGAGACTACGTCGACAAAGTCTCTAGTCTAAAGGAACTCTGCTTTTTGGGAAGTGGTTCGGTATGCTATTGGGGAAAAATGGAAGAGTAGGTGTTATCTAGGAGTTAGTGGGGAATAGGGAAAGGAGTTTGAAGTTCAAGGGTTGAGGACGCCGGGTGACAAAGGTTGGGGTTGTTATGCATCGCGAGGAGGTTTGGAGTATTTATCATTAGAGTGGAAATGTGAAGAGTACCGGATATCTATAACTAATATAGACTGTGAGCAATTCGCAGTTGTGATTAAAGTTGACTAGGAAAAGGAGATAGTTATGTCGGTGTACAACAATATTTCCAGAATATCCCCGAACAAGAAGAGGAAAAAGAAGGCACGCTCAGAGCAGGAGGGGGATGAAACAACGAGGGGTGGGGTGGTTCGGAGTCTTCCAAACGCAAAATCAAAGGGAGGTGAATTAAGCGAGAAATTCCATTAAAAATCGACGCCACTGTATCGCTCTTCCGGGTGATGGTTTTTTCCACCCCCTTTTTAGTTCGATAGTTTCATTTTTACCCCCCACAGCCTATGGTATATCTTCCACTTTGTACTTCTCCGCTCTGTAACGCAATTTCCTTGTTCATCTCCTTCCTCGTTCTCTCACTCCCTCTTTCGAACCAAGCTTGTCTCTTTTCCTTTTTTTATCTTGGTTTTTTGCACTGTACCGTGGCATCAAAGCTTTGTCGGCGCGTTGGCCGGAACAACGAGCAGATTCGAAATTAGCACGGCCCGATGGAAGAGAGCGAGCGAGAGAGAGAGACGTGTTCGCCATTCCCTGTTCGCAACCGGTCGAATCCTACCTTTCCCTTTTCCAGGCGCCGTCGAGTCTTCCTCGAGGGCCTTTGCACTCCTCGGCTACGTCATTACCACGTTAATCGTTCTCCCCTTATCAGAGAGGGGGTTAGAGGGGAGGATTATCGATCTCTGCCGGGCATGCACGCGAAGCCACGCGACTCTTGCGAGAAAGCCAACCAACCCCCCGGAGGGTCGTCGACGATACATTTCTTACGATAGGTGCAAGAAAACCCGTTTTAGATACACCTTTTGTTTCTCTTTCTTCATCCGGTAAATTACTATCTGCTGTGGGCATTGTTCGATCGCGAACGCTGGATACGGATCATCTTTATCTCCCTCTGCTCCCCTTTCACCCTGTCCTTTCTCCCTTTCTCTGTTTCTGTTTTTCTGCGATCGTCGTCAGCCGCGAGGCAGAGGAAAAACCTGGAACGATAGCGTGGAAAATATCGATGTCTGCCTCACGGGCTTGTGAAAACGTAATCGTGGGAAAGGAGAAATTGTTGGTCGTAGTTCACGTTCGAAGCTTGTTGCTCCTGTAGAGCGGTGAAATATCCTTTTTCCGTTTGACGAATATTTAAACGCGTGGATCTGAGGGTGTTCAATGTTTTTTATTTGTATGCATATGATGCAGGTTTGATTATGGCCAATTTGAATTTGGATTCAATTTAAACACGTTCACTCGGTTTTTCGGTATCCATTATTTAAAATGAGGCTTTAAATTCTATTCACTGTTAACTACAAAAGCTTCGCCAATTCTGATCTGGAAATTTCCTAAAGTTCAATGAAACACTATGCTATAGTTAAGAACGATCGAAGCGGACAATTATTCTCCTACGGTCTCTTTTTCGTTATTCTTCGATATGAAACTCTCAGAATTTAAAAAAAGAGGATGCCAATAATTTGCCTAACTTTTGTTCGAGTAATATTAACTGTTTCGTTGAATAAATTCAGAAGATGTAGTAGGCGCTCTCAGTGTGTCGAAATGTCTGCGCGGAATTACCCGAATTCTGCGATTGTTCCTTCTTAATTTCCTTTGGTCTCGTCGTTTAGCATCTCTATTCAATTTAATTACAGAACATTGACAATTTCTCACAGACAGCGCTGACACTGCGTTTCAAGTCCGATACTCACGACGGAGAAAGTTAAAGTATACTAGGGTAGAATGCAATACCACTCTCTTTTATGTATGTGCGAACCATCTTTACCTACACGCATAAGTTATTATCGTATTTAAAGTCGTATAACTAATTAAATAAACAAAAAAAAGAGTGATCCGATTCACCCCATATAATAATAATTTTAAAGTGAATAAAATACGTAAACGAATTATGATATAATAGTGAAAATTATATCAAATATTATTTCTGGACACTATACAAACTAATAATATTAAACACATTTGGATGTTAAAACCTACATTTTATTTTTAAATAAGAAATTGTAAGCTATGTATTTTAGATCTGCGTCAAAATTATTGCGTTCGTCCGCGTAAGGCAAACTTGAGATGCGTGTCAACACTAAACGGTATTGTAAAACAATAAAAACACAATCGAAAGAGGTGCATAGAGAGGGTGTGAGGAGTGTATGCACGACTTAAACGATTTTTTCCTTAGTAACATAACAAATTTCAACTAAATTCTTATTTCGATCCGATTCGCCTCGGCCTACCCTATATGTACACCGTTAGCCTGGCATTTTCATTGCATCGGTGATTTTCGGGCAGAATCTTCCTCCAACGAAGTTCGCCGTATGAAGCTGCAAGGAAGTCGTGTTAAGGTCAATTCGAAACTTTCATGAGTTCTTATCGCAGCGATCGTTGCTCGCGAAACGCAGTTTCCAGCAACTTCAAGATCATGCAATATATGAGAATATAAGATATTCGTACGTAATATATAGTATCATTCGAACGAAGAGCTTATTCTTATAATTACGAAAGTTATTTAAATTCGACTTCTTCGCTAGAATCGCTAAATCCTGGGAACGATTCAAGCCGTTAGGAGGGAAACGATTTTAATTGCCTCTTGGAGCCAGTACTTTTGGAAAGTAATTCAAATGGTCAAATAAGTTTAGAATTCACAATTCAAAAATATAAGAAAATATGTACATCGTTCTAGAGGTTTCAGTAGCGCAGACATTATTGGCCAGCTACTTTGTGTGACGTGTTATTTTAGACAATTTAGTGATACAAAAATTGTATTTAAAATATAACAGCCCATGAAAAGAATCAACATAAAAAGTGAACAATAATTTTTCAATTAGAAGTTCTAAAGATGCTCTATGCTCGCGAATACGAGTATACTCGTCACAGGCTAACAGTGTACTAACAGTGCTGCATATTTTATGCATCGTTTACCAATAATTACTCATCGCACAAATAAATGGTTCAAATTGACAATTAGAACCACCAATATAAATTACAATTCAAGCTCCCGCGAATTTCGTGGCAATCAGACTATGCACATTTCGAAAGCTAATTAATTCTAATTCCAACGCCCACGGTCGTGAAAAAGGAAATCTCCAATGAAGCCACTAAAAACCTTGCCAGCGCTTGGCACCGCTCCGCTTTCTCGATCATCAATGCCAAACACTAATCAACCTTACAACCGCGATAAATAGAGCGGCCAACCCGTTAACTCCAACAATCCTTTAGTCGACTACATTGTCAAGTCTAATCGGACGTTCATAAGAACTCGCAATCAGAGACGACGACGCGACGCTCGACGTCCTGTTGCGTCGTCTAGGATCGATATCTGTTTCGATGCATCGTTCTGACGGGTTCGAACTCACGTTCGACCGGTTTCCGGTGTCCACGTAAATCGTCGCGTATACAGAGTGTTAAAGAACGGAGGATATAAAGCTCTGTGAGCTTCCAGTGCTCCCCAAATAGAGTAACAATTATAATTCATCGCTGTAAGAAAAACTCTTGCGACTGACCATCGACGAAGGATACAAAACCGAGACATTCGCTGCAATGGAACGGTACACGCATAGCCCTTAGGGAAAATTGTTCGACAATATCCGGATAAAATTAACGGAATACCTGCAGTAATGTGGACGTCGAGGTGCGCGACTTGAAAGTTACACGGATGTACATAGAGATAAATACGAAACTAAATATTACATCGTCGGCATTGATTTTCGGGCCTATGTTAATTAGACATTTTTTATTCCTCCCGGTGTTTTAACACCCTGTATATACTTGGACGTCCTCGGCCATCGCAGACGATGACTACGTTCCACACGATGATTGTCAGTGCACGAAGGAAGTCCCTTATGCACGCGGCTCGCATATTCGATGTCCGGTCGAACGCAAGAAAGAATAGATAAGCGTTGAGGGGAGCCGGTGACCAGTAAGGTGAGCCAGGATCGATGTTATTTTCCTTTTTTCTTTCTTTTCTTTTCCTTTCTTCTCGTCGCCAAAGGCAGCGTCACTCGTTGTCCATTGAATCGTAATGCTGGAAAAGTTAAGCGACCTCGCCTCATTCCCCATCCATTTCGTTTCTTCTCTATTCTCTCACCTGATCCATCCTCCCTTGCTCTTTCTCTCTCTCTCTGCTTGCGACGGGATTGTACCGCGACATCCCGATGCTTTCTACGTGTGGATGCTTTGTCAGACTAGCGGGGAAAGCTCTGCTCGGTTGGCTGTAATCACGTTGCTTGGTTGTATTCATTTTCGCGCCACTTTTGTGCCCACTGTCGTCGTTGTAATGCGGCTTTATTTAGAAAATGGAAAAAGCACCATCGTTTCTATACTTGGAATCGTCAGAACCGCGTTGGCTTTGTCTCACCGTTGGATATTTAATCAATTGGCTGAACGCATAGCGTGTACTTTTATCTCTAATTGCATCGTAATTGCGATAATATGATTCCTCGAGCGAACCCGAGCAAGGTGAAATAATAACGTTTCAGGCTACGAGCAGAACAAACATTTACTGTATGAAGATGAAACGCTGAATGTTTTACGAATCTTTAACGCTGCTCCTCTCTGTTATGGGTCTGAGATATGTTATCAACGTTGTTCCCGAAAATTTTCAATTACGAAAGCAGACCTTTAAGCGATTAATTTTGGGCGCACAGTGCCAACTAAATAGCTCTCCATGGTTAAATTGGAAAGCCGGTAAAGCCAGAAGGATCCTTGGCCGGTTCGTGCCTTTATGAACGTGTCTAGATAAGCTGGCAATGTCTGCGGTACGCGCTGAATCCTTAATACTTCCCTAAAGGTGATATGCTTGGGCGATCGCAGTTGTTCAATTGAAGAGTTAACTTAGGGTGTGCAATTGTAACCGTGAGTGTCGTTAAAGTAGACCGTATTAAAATAATACCCTTGGGTTGTTTTAATAATCATCAGTATTCGTTCGAAATTCAGCATAAAATATTCTGATCTACCACACCGCACCGTTTAACGTTTCTCAATGCCTGCTTAAGACCGCAGTGTCTTCCATTCACCCGAAATAATCGCATCAAAACGCAGTACGCAGAATGTTACTTCCATTTAATGTTTCTTCCCCTAAACCTTTTCGAGGATCCTTTTCCTGATTTTCTTTCTCACAATGTAGCACTTAAAGACTTTTTAAAGAATATTCCGTTCTACGTCGCCTCTCTTTTACGCTGCACGCTTTCTACTTCAATGCGTTCTTACAAATACAGAACGTTTACACACAATCTGCTTTAATAGCTTTCTAAAAGGGGGCAAACATTCTATACATACAGAAGTCTACTAATGTTAATACCGTTAGAGCTGCAAATTAAAGGAAACTTTAATATGTTCCCCCTTACCGTCACAAAGAAAGCCTGTACACATATATTTCCACAGTAAGGCTGCGATAAATGCAGCCAAAAGGAAAAGAAAAGAAGGTTACCAAACCTACAAAATATTACCCGTTCGTAACTGCTTGTGAAAAGGGAGGCCAATAATTCTTCCCAGAGGACATTCCAACCCCGAGGACCAATACAACCTGAATGTAGGAGAGACCTTTGACACCTTTGGTGCCACGTACAGCGGGCAACAACGAAGCTTGCTTGGCTACTAATATCCTATGGGACGTTATACTTCCCACCGGTTATAATTCTCCAAGGGTATAACTTTTCGACTGGTTGGAGGTGAGTTCCGTGGACCGCATACCCTGAACGCTTAGAATCCAACGAAACGTTGTCGAAGAAAACGAAAGGGAGGGGGGTAAAGCTGGTAGAGAAAAGGAGATCGACAATTACCCAGACTTAATGGTGGAATTGACGGTAAATTAAAAGGGATCGCGGAACCGTCGATTTCCTGCCCCTTCTGCGTAGGATGGAAGTACAGAGCATGACAGAACGGTTCGTTTAAACCTGAGTAAAATAATATTTTTCGAGATTCCATCGATGCATTTAATCGATGTTCCATCGGGTTTGAAGTAACACCTGTGGATAAGAATTGAATTTCATAGACTGGACTATTTTTTCGAACTGGTTGCTCAATAGAATAATTTTAGTAATATTCGAATGTTTTAAAGTTCTTGATCGGTTTTTATTTGATTTAATCTGATGTTATGTTGCACCTTCTGATAAATTAACGCGGTTACTAATGACCCTAATGGGCTGATGTACCAATAATATAATAATAATAATTTGAATAATAATAGTAGCTTCAGTTATTATTCTGCGTACAGGCAACAATAAAATATTGACCAGTAAGCGTGCAATAATTTCTGTGATAGGTATCTAACGGAACAACAATTTTGCAGCGGTAATCTCTCAAGGTACAATGTTACATTTATTCTGCCAAAAAAATTAAGCAGCCCTACCTGTTAATGATCGCAGGTCCTCCTACAAAGGTCCGCAATGGTATTACCCTGAAGACCTTGAAAAAAATGCTAGATTTATAAAAAGAATTGGAGTTAACTTTCAAAGCAAATCCATTTGAGTTCGCAAAAAGGTCAACGTTACCTACACGAGCAATCCCAGTATCCAGCAATCGTTTCCACTGCCCTCGAAAATGGGGAAAGCCGACAATGATTGAATGAATCTTCAACGGTACATCGCACCCATTGTTCGAACGCCGGAAAATCGACGTCGACGCTGCGAGCCAGCTGATTAAAGCCTCCCCCAACATTTGTTACGAGTTCGCTCGTGACCTTTGGTCAGTTCCTTGGGGATTAAGCTGGCCGAGCAGGATCGATCCCCGGCGGGCAGTCGTCGCTTTTCCAAGCCGTGGAAATTCCTTTCACTCGGTTGGCAAACGGAAGGCGAAGGAGATGAAGATGACGGGCGAAAAGAAACAAAAAGGGGGCAGAGGAGAGAAAAAAAAGAAAAAAGAAAACGTCAGACCATTTAATCGCGGAACGAGGTCAAGAGCTTTCCGCGGTTCCACTTTTAGGTTTCCGCTCTTTGGGGATTAATAGACCGTCCCGTGGGAACACTGTCGCTACGCGGACCGCTGTGCCCGAGTTATATTCGCCGCATTGAGAACGAAATCGGTCGCCAGGCCACGTGGAAAACGAATTAAAGTTTATCGCTGCCTCCTCGTGGAAGTGACACGAGAATGTTTCCAACGTGGAGAGGTCTGTAGTGGCTGTTGGGGTTGTTTTCCCTTCGAATACACCCAGCGCAACGTGCGACAGTCTCGCGGGGCAAAATTGTTTTTCAGTTGGAGAATATTTTTGTACGGGGAACTGTTAAATCTGTTTGCGTATACATATATAGGTCACGCTTGGACGAGAAATTCGATGGTAGGAAACGGTGGCATTGAATTATACAGAACTACAGTGACTCACAGGTTCGTTCGCGCGCTTTCAAATTTAGAAATGAAATAATAGTGCTACCTTTATGGGAGTATTGTGTTTACTTGCTGTTAATAAAAAAGAAACCTCTCGTGCCTGATTGTGTAATAAACGGGATTATATTTTGCTAACTCTCCGAATCAGTGTATGTACATCTGATTTAATTCATATTCGTTAAGAAACCAAGGAGACAATTGATTAAAAAAGTACATTTAGATTCGTGATTTGGCTAATGATAAGAATACAGGCGTGTCGCGTACTATATATGTAGGGAGGAGAACGATGGGGAGAAAAATGGAGGAATCGGGTATCTGTAAAGTAAGAAACATCGTTCTGCGTCCTGAACACTGCTTTCTGTTCAACTTTCCCGGGCTGCGATTTCCTTATCGCGAGACTTCTTCGATCGCAGGCCAAGTCGGAACTGGAAATGTTCGAAGGGAAAATCGTGGAAGCTAAGAAGCCGGAAGTACTCTCCTCGATTCGATCGAGAGGTTGTCGTGTCGCTGGCTGAACGGTGAGGGCTTCGAACGGGAACCTGTAAATCGTCGCGATTTATTCTTTTCCCTTCTTTTTAAACAAAGCTCCGATTTACCGGTCACTTTAGGAGGTACAGTTAGTGTTTTGCCGCACCTGGACGTATTTAAACTATACTGTGAAAATGTATTTATTTGTTAATTTTCACTTGCATTCCATTGCGCGATAATCTGTTAATTCGCTGCTCGAATACTTAAACGCCGGGGATCAATATCATCGCAACGTCACACCTTAAAATTGCGGTGAACATCATCGAAGGATATCGCAATAAAAAACACCTAGAACCGATCAGGCGAGCCAGTAAGTGCGCGAAATCGCAAAGAAAAGGAAAGAAAGCTGAGCGAGTGTTCGCGACAGAAAGTGAAGGTCTCCCTTGCGGCCGAATTTCGGGTCAGCAGATCGATTAATCGAATCGGCCTAGAGCGGCGAACCCATGAAATCACGGATCGTGGTCTTCATCGAAGCTTCGAATAGAGTATGCAACGCGGAAGACAGAATCGAGGACACTCGACGTGAAAAGAAAAAGAACGACAACGACGACTGATTGTGAGAGGCTTGTTTGAAGAGGATCCATCCATCGATTCGCACGGTTTCTAGTGTCCATTTCAGATCGATAGATGCATGCACGAGCGAAAGGGTGCGTAAGGCGGCATACGGCTAGAGTTTAAGAGACTCTCGAAAGCCACGGTTCTGGATCCAGAGTCACGGCTAACGGCGTCCATTATTCAGGCGTCGGGATGCTACGGCTTAGCTGACCAGCTTCGCTCTCGTGACTCACGGATGTTCCGTGACTTAGTCATGGAACGTCTCCTTTCTTCCTCGCGGTTGGTACCTGCTACGTCGACGTCACGGAGTCACGAGGTTAAACGAGGTCGCCGTTCGCTTCGGAAACACAGAAATCGGACGTGGTCATCGATCTGTCGTGGCCGGATCGAACCGATAGATCCCCCAGGTCTCAAGCTTATATCTACTTCGATGGATCTTCTGTGCTCTAAACAATCGAGGCGCGGTACATCGTTCCGTACAGCGATCCTTGTGCACGGTCTATCATTAGAGGGACGTGACGTGTACGTCTGTTCTGCGCGTGAATCGCGTTGGATCACCTGGAGTATATACGATAAGGATCTTAAGAATCTTGCCTGGGATCTCTGTGTACCTTTAACGGCGAGCACAGAGGGCTAGAGATGAGCATCGGAGATGCGGAAGGATTTTTCTGAGGATAATTGAAAAGTCGCGGTAATATTTATTTCATACTTTTTCACAGTGAAATTGGTCAAATGATTTTTGTGTGGCACATGCCTAATGCATATTAGGTGCTCGCGGGCATTTTGTAAAGAAAGATTTTCGATTGAACAAGGACTTGCCAAGATTTTTTTTATTTAAAACAGGTTGCACTTGACCTGTACGTAATATGAGGGTTAATATTCTCTAAAAGGCGCTACTTTATTCTCTTCAGTATTATTAAATTAATACTGCAGGATTACGCATGGTATTTATGGCCACTCGAATTGCACAAGCGATTTTATCTTCGTGCCACAGTGCATCATTCTAAATTATACATACAGTCGTGTTATTGCTACATTAAATGCACACCGTTTTAGCATGCCTGACACAGGAATCCAGAAGCGTGCTTCTGTATTCTCACCATGGCATAGCTTCCCAACAAACGCCGTTTCTTCTGCTATTAGCGTAATCTGCTTCATAGCAGGCGAATTTCCATGGAGAACGCATAAAAGTCGTTCGACTCGGCAAAGACTCGGCGATTCTACAGGAAACAAAATAACGGAATTTATTGATTTTATACAGCCAACTGTGAGAGGGACTCGAGTCTCTATTGACTTTTCCGCGCGAGCATAACTCTCACGAATGGCTGCTAGAGGTGTTTCCAGCTTGGGGATGAAGCCCTTCTATTTCATAATCGATAGAAGGGTCCCGTGTTTCTTCCTATTTATAAGCCTCTTGTCGATATATCCGTGGTATTCAATTCACCAAACGGCTTTAATCATCAGCACCAGAAGGAATAATTGTGTTGCTCTTACGTTATAAAGCTAAAGTTGCTCGCATACCGTGCGAAGATTTCGTCGAAACTTTCTAAGAATTAGATAGTAGTTGGGGCGAAAGAAACTTTATCTCGTTCCAAGCTTCCAAGCTCCATCGATCATGATACGGAGGGCTGAAGTTGTAATAAATTTTGCTATAAAGCGCATACTTAATTTCTTAGCTTAGCAAGGAATTTGCGCCAAACTGCCAGCAATCAGAGTTTTCTGTTCACTTCGAGGAAAAGCTGTGCATCGCATAACGCATTCAAGCTCGCCACTATCCTCGTCAATGAAGGGGCACTTTCGAAGAGAAACTTTCACGACGAAACGAACGCTCCTCCGCGTTCCTGTATCTCCCTCTTATCGCACCTTAATCTGGTGTTGTTTAAAATTCACCTCAGCTTTCCCCGCCGGGGCAGAGGTGCAAGTTATGCGCGCGTAAACTCCACCGGGCTACCGTATGTCTGCCATCATTACTAAACTCGACAACCTCGCGGGCAAACTAATTTATTTTCTCGGCATAGCTGAACTGGCCCAAATTTGTTTAATTAAATATCTGCAATTTTTTCCCCCCCGCATTCGAACACACCTGTCCGGTGTGTAACGATGGCATTAACGAAGCAATTTTCCAAACTTCGCGCCGTCTCAACGCACGAAGTTAATTGGAACATAAAATTAATGCCACGGGGAAAGAAGTTCACCACGGATATTCAATTCTTCGTTAAACAGTGGTCGCTAGGAATACCGATGGAATTAATTAATCCGTTTAGCAAGGTCGTGTTCCGGCGCGGAATTAATTGCACCTTGTTAAAACGCGAAATTGTGAAACACAAAAGTCAAGGATCTTTTCGTTCGGCGTCTCTGGGGCGCGTTACGCTCAAGATGATAATCCGACGTCGGGCGTCCAATTACGAGGATCGGCGAACGTGTTAAAACACGGTCACGTCGTAAAAGTTCGGCGAAGGAGCGGCCGTTTTGAGAGACCGATAAACCGTGGACGATAAACGGAGAAACGTGGATTTTAGCCAACGACGCGGAGCAAACAGTCCTGAAGGAGCCCAGAGGAAGAGGCTTTGAACAGCTGGCCTTCCTCTTTTGCTGAATGTTGCGGGTGAATCACCTCTTTCAGATTAGGGAACACGAGTCCAGTATGCTGGGTACGCGTTGAATTTCGTCCCACATATGTTACATACCGGCGTTTTTCAACCCTATGGGTCGCGTACAATTCCGAATGGTTCGCGATTAATCGAAGATGAACAGCAACGGAGATATTAAAGTTGCTACTTTTCAAAGTATTACTGTTCACTGTACAGAAGTTATTGTGAAATACGTATAATTTGTTTAATTTGTGCGATGCATCGTGACTCTAGTCTACCAGGTTTTTGCAAATTTGATGTACAGTACTTGCGATCGATTGGAAAATTATATTTTGTATTGACGTTTATCAATTCATTTTATATACTGAACGAGCTTGTTGGTAAAGCAGTCTGTTCGGTTGCAGGACTTGAAGCGGCTCTGAAAATACTTATTAGTATCTGTTGTAATAAAAATTCCAAACGAAATAGTTACGAAGAATCTCTATTTTGCATAACTATTATAAGGAAGTGAATTAGATTATTTAATTGAAGGTAAGTCAAATAGAATGGAAACGCAAACGTGATTAAAAGGGACAATTATTTAATGAAATTGCGAAAACCATAAACCTTCTGGTTCTAAACATATCAGTGTATGCCAGGGCGCAAGAAACTTCAATTAAATTGCAGTCAATTACTTTACATTACGCACACATATTGAACTCTACGTATAAAAAACAGCCCCATGAAAATTCATCCTCGGCAGCTGCGATCTAAAAAAGCCGTATCTACGTTGCACCCAATAATCGAGGCTAAGGCTAACCGAGGGACCATGTCTCTTCGATCCAGAACGAGATCAGAGGAGAGCCTGCGGAAAGATTCGCACGAGTAACGCTGTTAATCATTACGGAACGGGGCATGAAATAATTACCATTCGTACAGTCACTTCCTCTGACGCGAAACGATAAGCCCAGCAGTCTAGAGCGAAGGAACATGAAAATGGAAAGCTCCACGATGATTCCAGAAAGAGTCCCTTCGGCCTAATATGTAGCTACCATCGCCCAAAGAGATCTTTGACCCTGTTCGAGCTGATATACTGACGTCATCCTCGTTTTCACGTGTCGGCCCGACTCGTTCCGAGGGTCTGTGACTCCATTCAGTGACGAACACGATGCTAAAGTTTGTCAACAGATGTATGCACATAAATTACCTGGCCGTTTTAACGGACCTTTTTCTGGGACTTAAATAACACCCTTTCCCAGGTTTTCCCGTAGACACGATCCAGCGTTTACAATGCGATTACGTGCCAGAGTGGAGTACCGGAGGATGTAAGAAACAGTGGGCGTAATTTGACGAATAACACTTTTATTCAGAAAGACGTAAAAAAGTGTATATGTTACGGTAAATGTGATTAATCCGGTGATTATGTATAATATATATAATCACCACTAAGTTTGGTAAATGTGACAAATTATTGAATATTTATTAAATTAACCGGGAGTTCATATAATTCCCAACTCGTAATGGCTATACAAGTTCTGGTATACAAGTGTGAAAGTCTTCCTTGTTTTGTTCCTAACTGATAAATCACTTCTTGCTCTGTCAACGTCTGGTACTCGTGATTTCACCAGAAGGAGATATAAGATTCGTATACTTTCAACATTTTCTTTGCCTGTGATTCTAAAGCTTCTTTAGCACTCGTTCTATATTTTCTTACCTGTTCTCGCCTGCTTAAAATATCTGTTTGGATTAAAGGGACCGCTCCTTCATCTAATTTATCACATTTACCAAACTTAGTGGTGATTATATATAACAACCGGCAATTATAACATAATCACCGGATTAATCACACTTACCGTAACATACATATACACGGTTCAGATAGCGATTACAGATCATCTATCGCGGATAACTAATTAGGTGCGCTGGAATTGGAAGTGACTATAAGGTGTCTGAGTTCGCGTTTCCGTGGTCCTCTTGGGTAGAGCGAAAGAAGTTGGCGCGAGTTTTTTTATTGACAAGGCGGCTTGAAGTGGAACGGTCGTTCTCGAGTTTTTTTGCTAAGGTAGAGGAAAATCGTATCGGGAGCTGGCAATTTCTTCGTCAGCGTTTCAACTATGACGCATTTGCATTTCCATCGAAGTTGCACCCGCGGCGCAACGAGTAGGTATACGTATTACGGTTTCTATCTTTGCGTCTGTCTCCGGGGCTGGAAACGATCCCAAACGCTGCCTGCGTGCATCTCTGTCGTATCGTCTAATTCCGTGAATGTCCTCCAGATACTTGGAACGCGTGAATAAATTGCTTCTATTCCCGGAAAAATATTATCGCGATGCCTATAATGTTTTCGACTTCATCTTCGACTGTGGACAATTAAGAAAATACGTTTGCAAAGAATCAGCGATACCATTGTCTTTTATACAGACTTACCTTCGTCTGTGGCTTACAACATTAAAGGTGTAACAAGCAAATCGGTTAAATTCCTAAATAGATTCAATTCATTTTCGACCAATGAAAATTCTGCTGTTTTTCTAAACATGACAATAATAAAATCGCTCATGGTCGATGGAAAAATTATTTTGCAATCCCACAATATAATTAACCAGCAATAAATTTTTGTTGCGATCGTCGGTAACAAAACATTCTTCTCGAAGCTATAATAATTCCTCTATTCTATTGCACAGCGTTGCCTGTCTCGCAGGAAAGAATTGTACAATATTTTTGGCTCGACTAAATGTAGACACTGAACGAGGCAGTTGCGAGAACGATGCGACTAGGGTTGTTGCTAGCGGCATCGAATCCGGAGATGCCCCCAGCTTGGCCTAAAATTAGGGGTTGCAAGCCAGAGATGGCTGCCACCCCTCGACTTGGCGAACATTTCAAGCAGGGGCTAAAACGTAATTTGCAACGCCTTCAACGATGGCCTCTTGGTCCTTGTTTCGCAAATGCTTCGCCTTAGTTAACGAAACGACCACCTCACGCGCCTCATATGTCTTCGCATAATATCTGTCCCTTTTACGTTCTAGACGGGATCGATAGAGCATGGAAATCCGTGTGCTTCCCTAGCCACTTGTGGGATGAGTCATTCTTGCAAGGGTACGGTTATGCGTGTGCAGTCCGCACGATTTCGTTCGATATCAAAGAAAACGTGGCTCGTGAACTGGTTTCAGTATCGAGCTTTCGAAGAATTCAATGGAATTGCTCTTTACGCGTCTCGTCGATTCTGTATCGCTGTGTTATGGAAAAAAATTGCGGAAAGCTTATGTAAAATAATCGAAAGAGAGGAGTCTCTCTGTCTCGATTAGGTATTACAATGATTTTGTAGGTGTGTATATGTTAAAAAGGTGTTCTGTTTATTAAAGCTGTGCTCTCTCGACCGTAGTCTATACAAGAATGCCTTTCCTTGGCAAAAGCGTCGGTCGTGAGGACGCCTACGTCACCATGGCCCTTTTTAACCATTTTAGGGTTCGCCCCAAAAAAAAGCTACGCTAGACAAAGGCAGCGTGCATCGGTAAAATGGACATGGTCCGCCTCGGTCGTTCATGTACCTCGAATATTCTAAAATTTATGATTTATTGTAAGCCTAGCTAATATATTTTATATTATAATCCTCGAAAATATATTTAGGAAGGATTTTGATCCTTGAGTTTTATACTGCACTTTTTCAATTTTAGAAAATCATAGTTACGACAGACATACACATATATGTGAACTCTGTTTTCAATTAACGTACTATCTCCTTGCTTTGATCGCAGCATTACATTCCACCGAGGTATTTCTCATTTTTATTCGAGAAATTTAAATGCGAATAAAAGCAATCGATGGACCCACATTCCGCTGTTACTTTCGGCACCGTTAACCTAGATACAGATTGCCCTCCCACCACTTAATTCGCGAGTGAAATATTAACCTGAATTCATTTTCTACGTGGAATAAATCGGCAATGCGATGGAGCAGAGGTGTACTGACTTAAGAGAAGAGTACTCGTGGACTTTTGTCCACGGTGTATTATTAGTACTTCGTCCGCCCAGAGATCAATATTTACGTTACTTAGACATCGAGAGCCTTGGTGCTCATTATATTCTACAAAACAACCCAGTATATACAGCGTTCGGCTTCCGCCTTATTAGCACCATGAAACGCATTCAAGCTAAACTGCTCCTCGATAAATTGCTACACCTTTCGTATACCTTTTACGTGATTATCGCTGGTATTCTACTCTTAGAACGATCATTTCAAAAGCTGCAATTCTAATAATCTTCCAAATCGTCCCTCGAAATCCCCCCGGTTTAACTTATAAAACTCATCCCCGTTTCAACCCTTGTCTTGTCCACACAGTATTTCTTCATTCCCTTCGCAAAGTATCACAAAATCGCTCCAAAACAAAAAGAATATACATATGAAATATTTCAAACAACTGAGCTGCAACATACCGAACATTTTATTTGCCTAGACAAGGGTTAATCTCCGAGGCAATCTTTGCAGTTCAAAGACACACGTGAAGAAACTCATAAAGGAATACATATCTCGCCTTACAGGGGGGATGATTAACCGTCGAACACGCTATCCCACGTGGTCTCACGAAGCTACCCCTTTAAAAACCGTATGGATTAAAACTGCTTCTTTTGACAATCTGTTCGTCCACGCGATCCAACGTGCACGCCACCGTTCCAGCACGGTTATTTTTATTTGCCGCACGGTGCAGTCGTAACTAGGTTTCCGTTGGCGACCGACATCCTAATGGGCAGGCCAGGTCGAGTACATTATTTGCCCGGCGCGATTCATCATCGCGTAATCGTGTTTCGTGCACCGACTGGACTCGGAGAATTCATTTGTGTATCGGACAGAGGGAAATCCACTGTGCACAGACGGCGTGTACGTACGCCCCTGAAACGCAATAACGTCCGATCGGCCACCCCTAGAGCGACGTCGAGGCGCTCGTTGAAGCGAAGTCAGAAGGGTGGAAGGGCGTACTCCCCGAAATCACAGGCTTATGTATCCATACAAGACGACGATATATATTCGAGGGTTCCGTGCAAAGCACGACAAATCTGCGGGGCTGCTGTTGGACTGTTCGTATTACGTTGGAGGTAACGTCGTTCTCTCTTCTGGCCTGCGATAAAGCGGGGAAGATTATCCGGCTGTATGTGAACGCGTTCGTGTGTGCGTTGTCTTGCATCCGAAACCGTTGATAGATAGTCGCTGTTTAACAGGGGAGGACGAACCGAGAACCCGTATATTTTGATACCACGACGTGTGCCAACGGGAGATTCTAGTGATCGCAGCGAGCGATCGTTTTCTTTCAATTCTAAGATTCCCGTTGGGGGTTGCTGTCTGTCTGGTGTGTGATGTATAGGCGCGGGGCGTGATTCGTTCGCCAGTGGACACGAAGACAGCGCTCGTGAATAGGTAGCTACGTTAATGTCACGTTGGTACATATATATGTGATGCCCAAACATTGTTACAATAATTTTTAATATGGCCAAAAGGAGGCGAAATCGGTTCTGCGACAGATCGCGCATACAGTTGTAACGGACACAGAGAAAATTTAAACTTCCAACTTCGGTTTTTAAGAGATTTTATTAACACTTGTTAGACTTGTAAGAATGATAATGAATGCGCTTGGACTTGTATGATAATAATGAACGAACTTGGACTTGTATGACGTGAGCTTGGATTTAGAGTATGATAATAATGAACCGGGGAGTCGGGGAACCTTGGGTTTTTAAGGGTGTTGGAAAGGATGTAGTAGGGATGGTGAGGGCGAATTCCAAAGGACTGCGGATGGGTAGGGATTGTAGGCAGTATGACTAGTTGTTTTGGAAGCGGTGATGTGATAAGGTTCCATGATGAGTATTTGTGATGTCGGAACTTAAAAATATTTGTACGTATGAATCCTTAAGCGACAGAAGTAAAGAGATAAAGAATAATACAGAAATATAGAGATAAAGAATAATACAGAAATATATATCGTAAGACTAATATAGATATTTGGGGGCGAATACATTACACAGTTACAGCGACCTGTTCCCTTCTAATCTCCTAGAGAGCTGTTCACGAGCAGCACGCTAGCAGTCCCGACTACATAGTGTGGATCCAGAACGACACGGTAGCGAAATAGTTTTTGCATCTCACTCTTGAAACGGAATAAGTTCCCGAATGGTCGTCGTGCGGGCTTGAATGAAGCTCGAGTTCTCTATCACCCCCTTGATCGGTTCAATTTTCTCTTCGGTTGCTCGGGACGTATGTAATTTAATTCTGTATGGATTTTACGATTTGGCTCTATCCTGAATGCTACTGTGCCGTGTGTTTATCCATCTCATTCTTAAAACAGAGGATTCATGAATGAACATCGTATTGTCTGAAAGAGACTCGACCTGTTAATTTCCCCCTTGAACGTATCAAATGTCTTCTTCTATTCATTGACATTTTCTCTACTGGTACGGACGATTTTTCGTTCACATCGTTGGAAATTAATTTTTTTTCTCTGTTCGATATAGCGAACGTCTGATAATATTGCAATTTATTATGGGTGAAGATCGCATCGTTTCACTGCTTGGTCCATAATGGGTTAAGTACTTTTCTCCGTGAAAATGCATCAGGGATTTTAGATTGAATCGACGTTATCAAATTTTTCCCACGCGATCAATTTATTCGAAAATATAGTTTAAATGCCAATTTAATGTTTGTGAAAATCGATAGTGGCTCTTAATTAAATGTCAATGCCACCTTTCGTTTTTTAGTTTCTTTCGAGAGAATTCATGGTTGCTTTTTTTAAATATAATTATTTGACCAAAGTGCAAAGGTAGACATTGTTTCCTTTTAAGTAAATACTTATAAAACTTCGTCCTCCATACTCTTTTTACATTTATTTCAATGCGCGCTATTTTTACATCAAATAAACCGCGGATAAAATAACACTTTCATTCCCTGCACACCCCTTGCAAACAATATCCTACCGACTGCGCCAACAATGCTGCCAAAACACGTATATGTATTCATTAATACAAACAACGTGACTGTCGCCACTAATTAACGATGGTTATTAATTTAACAAATATAATTCGGATGTTTTTCCGAATGGTTATGCCACTGAAGCGTATCTCCACGTAGCTTCAAACATTACAATTGCTTATGAAGCAGAATTGAATACTTGTTATCGAATACTAAAAATTCTATACTGTGACTTCATTAACCCTGATGCAGAATTTGTAAGGTTGCCACTAGTAAGAAATTTTGTGTGAAAATAACCCAATCTTACATATTCGCAGAAAACGAACATAAAATAAATGATACAGACAATTTGTTTGAAAAGTTTGTTTCGATATCACAACATTTTCTTAAATTTCGAATGCAACAGTTCTAAGATAACAACAATTTAAATGCAACAGTTTAAAATGATGAAAGTGTATGCTTGTCTCATACATTTTGAGACAGATCGACCCAAATCTCCGTCTAAGGGTTCAAACAATCAAATTTCGCATAAATTATCGTACATTCATGTTGCACAATTTACTTTCAAAATATATCCTGCCAAACTTCTATTATTACTTCCCCCACGAGATCCTCATCTGAAAACGCCCCTTGCTATCACGCATAAGTATCAACACGAAATATATCTACGCTTTAAAATCTCTTGTCGTATGAAAAATCATTACCCCTATAGAGACATTGACCCACACAGTGACTAGAACGAATCCACCCTAACTAACGGGTAACCCTGTTCCTCGCCATCGCGATCAATCCGCCCTGGCGAACTCATCAATCGTGAAAGCGAAACGCAGTTCTAACAACCAAGTGAATCATCCCCGTGGCATGGTGACCCACACGGCGACCGATTAACAGCAACAACGAACGAAAGCACCAGACGAAAGGTCTCAACCGGTAGATCGGTCGCTTAACACGCGTATTGTTCGAATTTTCTTTCACCAGCAAAGAAAACTGTCCAAATTCTAGTACATATGTACATACATATATACTTACATATTTTTCCTTCCCTTTCGACCCTTTCGCCCCTCCGTTAATCCACGCTTATTGTTACGTCGCGTCGCCTGGCCTCACGAACGGCCTTAAGGTGACGGCAAAGTGCGTCAGGACGAAATTTTAATTCACCTTTGTCCGGCCTGCCACGAAACGTCGCCATTGTTCGTCACATAAAAGCCCCATCAGATAGCGAGTATGTACGGACCACCACCGTGGGATATCGACCGTCTCTTTGGTCTGTGCGTGTATTTTCGTGGCATGCGTATGCGCCCGAGCCAGTCACAGAGAGAGAGATAAACCGAGAAGAAACGGTGCCACCCTGATGGTTGTCGATGGTGGTATCGTCCCGTAGTAACATTACTCTATGGCAGAGAACCCGTGCCCGCCATGGCGTGTACTTCCATGGTGTTCGCCAATCGAGGTGGGCCCGGTCTAAATCGACCGCTTTGACGATCATCGTGCTCATCGTTTTCACTCCGTTGGAATATACGAAACGGTACCTAAGGGCTGTTTAATTAAACATTTCTGTCGCGTGGAGAATGCAGGGGACGCTTTGTGGCATTTTCCGATTTATAAAAATGGTTGGTCTACAGAAAATGTTCCTGCTCGTTCCTGGAAACCCTTCTTTTATGGGCTAGCTATTGCCTACCTGGCGACTATGAACGGGGAAAGTATGTTGGAGGGTTACTGAGGGATTTTCATTGGGACACGTCGATCATGCTTCGAAGGTTCGACTTATTTGTAGACGTGTGATATAGGATTGTGTATGGCGTATAGGGAGAAGAAAGGGAAGGGATTTAGAATGTTTACTTATGGTGAAGTATCGTTATTCGTTACAGACACTTTCGTTCTGTAGTAAGTATCGATGAAATTAATTCTTTTTAAATGAACATGTCACATTTGGAATTTTATCACGCAATGTTCTCAGACTCCTCTGAGACATGTATTAGGTTGTCCCACAAGTTTCTTCCGTCTTCTTACTAGATAATAACTAATATTTTTAAATGATGCACGATACGTTCTTTTTCATCGTTCTCCTTGATCCGTTCGGATGCATCATGATATCATATTTTAACATTTTTTTTTGTTGCTGCAAAATATTGATCAACATGATACTTATCTCATTTACAGAGTTCAATTTCTTACAAGGAATAGAACTTTTTAAAGAAATAAACAAGTAATAATCAGAAAGGCAAGATTTGAAGAGCAAGCGGGGGAGGCTAGAATATTCCAAATCAGATCCAAACGCCTTCCCTGCTTTTCCATCTTTCGATACACGCAGAACGGCACTGAGACTATCAATTCAAACGACATTTGGAAAGCCAGACAACAATTGAGTGCCCCAACATCAACGAAAAATGGATTGGTCAGTGTGTTTGACTAAACGTTGCCCATTGAAACCGAGCAGTCAAACAGCGGAAGAAACTTTTGGGACAACCTAATATTATGAAATACTCGTTCAGAAAAGAACGGAACCCGATTCATTGAGACATTCGTATCGCAATTGAAACGAATACCTTTTGGAGTTTCCAAAATGTGCGAATATACAAATTAAGTAAATATCGCAGAATGAAGAAACGTGTAAATCAATCGACTTCTTTTTCCAATTCGATTGAAGGCGGGAATCAATTACCCCGATTCAACTTATTAAGGAGAAATATCGTGGTGAAACCGCGTCCTGAATTACAGTGCGAGAAATTGCACGGCCAGTCGTATGACAAGAGTAACTGTCCCACCGATATTAAGTGTCCCTACTAGCGAATTCCTCATCCTAAATTCATCGACGTCGCTTTCGAACTCCATTTAAGTCGCCGGTATTTGGAGACGCAGACCGAGAATACTCGTTTAGAATTTTCGACGAATCCAGCTCTTTACACTTTCCGTTAATACGTACTTAGCAATTTTTCATTGCTCGTTATCCAGACGATTTAATTTAATTAATACGACACTCGCCTGTTCTCCAAAATTCGAATCTATAAATTCACTGTACATCGCTTCTGTCTCGCACAGAATGATTAAATGTATCAAAATCAGTATTGAATAATTTGAATTCTTGTTTTATTATGAATATTATGAACACGCGCGAAAATAATGAAGTAATGAGAAATTATGAAAATAATATCATTTCTAGTTAGATTTTCTTATGAATGTTATAAGTAGTTACACGTAAATATCATAAAAACCCGTATGCATATAAAATATTATAACAATCTTCAAATCTTTCTTTTGGTCGTAAATATCGTACACATAGATGTGTGTACAGTAGCCCTTTAGCCCAAACTAACGCCAGCCTTATCTTCTGTACCGAAACCGACAAGAAACCATTCCTCGAGTCAAGTGTTCCTTTCAACTATACACTCAAGGCCCGTGTCGCGTTCGCAGCTGGTCCAGACCAGTCGAAATTTTATTTCGTTCCCATCGCTTACGTCATTATCCTCCGGCGATCCTTTTAGACGGTGATTTCATTTCTGTTCCGCCCCGTAATTTCTTTATCGGTTATCGAAAACGGCGGCCCGTACCAGAGCGTCGCGCATTTCCGGGGTGCCAGCGCGTGTCTGTACGAAAATTCCCGGCCGAAACGCGGCACGAATACATGAACACGCGTGGAAACTTCGTTCCAAACGGGATATTGAACGCGGACGGCGTGCCTGGAAACATTGCAGCCTCCGTTCGTGTCGCAGACTTCGCAGGAACGACCGGGGAGGTCTCGTGAATATTTAGATCCGTGTCAATTAGATTCGCGTTGAACGTCACTTTCCGGAAGTTGAAGAGCGATTCGACAGTGGCACGATTTCGTCATTCCTATTTTCGGAAAATGTTGCAAGTCCCATTGGTGACATAATACGGGGCGAGGAATATCTCTTTCGTCACGAACTCGTTCTTCTTGGCGTCGAAGAAATTACGTTAATAAATATTTTAACGCTGTAACATTTGGCACTGAGATCTCGAACAGAGTAGATCGTGTACGCGGTGCAACTTTGTGGAGCCATTGAAAAGTTTGCTTGAATGTGTGGAAGACAAATTTTATGACAGATGATTATCAATATTTATGTAAAATTCAAGTTCAGATGGGCCAAGGAATATATTTTATCAGATTTTTGAATAATGGCTAGTTTTTTACAGTACAATGAAAGTTCAAATTACAGCTTGCATTTCTGTCTCCATCTATGTCTCTTTCCTTCAGCATTATCAAGAAGTATATATCTGTATATACCTGTGGCCTTAAATGAGGGTGGTGTAACGTGAGTTCAACAATAAGGAACGAATATTCTGCAAAATACGAAGCACAAAATTAATGTGCACAGTCGTTAAACTACAAAAAGAACAGTTAAGAAAACTACTCGACCACGAGATTAAAAAATTTTCGTTTGCAATAAAGTTGAACTTACAATATAAAAGGAATTAAATCTGTGTGCCACAATTCGGTGGCTAAGTTCGATATAAAATTAAAAAAAAAACCAACGCGATTATCAGCTTGTATTTTAATCAACGCTATAAATCGTCAATTATAAATAATAATCAATTATTAAATTGCCGCACGAGTGTACACGGTTCCATGAACGACCGCGTTCGAATCACAAGCAATTTACTCGCAGGAAATTGGGATCGCGTTTCGCAAGGAAGTTCCGTCGCAACAGGAGGCAGCGACAGAAATGTTGCAAAGTTGATTTGCACAAGTCGCTTTTCACTCAGTAACAAGCTCCCGTCGAAACTTGGAATTCACGAATCCGTAATTACGCACAGCGCAATGGTGTGTCATAGACGGCAGAAAGCATCGTCGTATCACGCTAAATGGAACCCTTTAGACACGCTCTAAGCTTATTTATTCTTGCTGCACGTGGTTTTCCTGCGCTCCTCTTTAGCGAGACGATCGCACTCGCATGAAAACGAACGTGAATAGGGGATGCGTTCCATTGTGTCGTTGTACAGTATGTATCTTGTAGGTTTCGGCCAAGTCCCTGGGGGTTGAAAAGTAACGTGGAAAAACGTACATCACCGCAGACCACCGTACGCGAGTTTCTATGCGAGCGTATTTAGACTTTCAAGCTTGAATAAGCTTTGCATCCCTTTAGATTTCAATATTGGCAATTAACTTTTGAAAGTAATTAGCAGACTGCGTGGAACTCGGGATGCCTGTGGGGATATTAGAAATGAGTTGTATTAAAAATCCTATTTTCCTATTTTCGTATAATTATTATGAAGTGCCTTGTTATTGGGCCAGTTCTTTTTTCCAGTGGTATTAAATACTTTTGTGGTATTTCGTGGTAATAAATACTTTTCTAATATTAGGCCTACTTTATTTATCGTTTACTTGGTCTGCTAGTTCATTTAGTGATAGCACATACATTATTATATTTTACTATGACACACCATAAAATGGTCTGCCCTCGAAATCGAGCCAAGAGCAAGAAGAGTGCGTGGCTCGTGAGCACTTTGGGAAATTAATCTGTAACATTTATCACACAACGCCAGTATGTTAATTGAAAATGAATGGATGCTCGGGGCGTGACCAGGCACAGAACATTTTTCTTTTCGATGCATTTGTACATCTACGAATGAGAACAATTCACTAGGCAACATTCCTCGTGTCCCACATTGCGCTCATTCTAATTTAGCGTGCTACTTAGGCACACAGGCCGCACGCCTGATTTGTCTCGGACTGAAAAAGAAACACGCGGGTCCCTAAGTAAAGAAGATGCACGACGTAGAGAAACGGAAACAGGAAAACGTGGACGTCCTAAGCCTTCTTTAAATACAACGTGATCGATGATCCACCAGTGGGGTTTGGGTGCTGTGAAAACAGTTCTCTAAAGTCTTTTGAAATCTTAGGTCTTTCGCCAGTTTTGCGATAGCATTCGTGGGGATAACGAAATGAAATTATTTCAATTCGTGTATCGTTAAATTTCACTCTAAAAAGTCAGGAAAAATAGAGTGCTCATTTTAATGTACGACAAATTAAATAATTCTTTCATAATTTTTAACTCACTACTATTTCCCATACCATAGAATTATATACAGAATGAACATTCATTCAGATTATACCTATTCCGAACCCGAATAATAAGACTAAAAGAACTATCAGATAATAAGGACGCTAATATTTCATCAGGAAAAAAATGATAACACAGCAAGCCTTTGATAGGATGAAAAATCACCGGTTCGGAACAACGCGTAGAAACTCATGCTCGATATTTCTGGTTTACCTTGCAGGTGCGCGGATTCAACAAATACGCGATGGAGACCAGAAAGTGATAGTAAAAATCGAAACGGAAGCCTCCGTCGTACGAGCCCGAATTCACGAGATGGAGACATTCCTCGGGGCACGAATCAGTATAGAAGGCGTGTAGAATCAGGATCGAAAGGTGAACATCGTGCACAGGTTCCAAAATGGGCAAGTGTTGCAGCAAGCGGCAAGAGCCTCAACCCCTTGGTGAGTAACTTTTTCTTTCGCTCTCCTCCTCCTCTCGCTCGTAACGAAACCACGATGAGTTTTCTTCGGCAACATCTCCTCGCTATTTCCCCTCGTTCCTTTTCTACTTCTGTTTCTTAAGTACTCCTTTGAAACTTTTGAATGAACGTTGTGGGCCGAATGTAATAAAACAGAATGAACATTTGGGGAAGTCAGGAGTTTTCGGCATAGAAAAATGATTTAGCTCGAATTAATTGCGCTCCTTATTGGGCTCTGAAATTTTTATAATCGAGCAAAATTTCATTACTTTTAAACTATTTCGAACCGATTATATTTAGTTTGCTGATAACATTTGTTGATTGTTCAATAATCCCATTCCCTTCGTCCACTCACTGGTAACAGAATATTTTCCACGATTTTAAACCACCCGTAAAAAATGAAACAGATATTTATTTTTCTATTTCATAGGTGTCCATTTCTCTATCCGAAATCATGGCAAAATTTAAATAGAAAATTCAATTACAGCATCGAACGTTTTCGTTGCATGATATCCTCGAGTTATTTTCAATTTAAAGATAACGCTACTAGCAATACCATTTACTAAACTTTTCTGGTGAAAATAATGTCGACTCGGTTATGCAGGTTACAAAAAAGCAGAGACAGGAGTAAGCTCGAAACACAGCAATGGAGGTTCCTTGGACCGATATACTGCTGACCCGAACCAAAGGGGTGTGCAAGCAAGGGCGGACATCATACGACCAAGGCCGACACCCTGTAAGCTACAGATTCCGCACCAACCCCGTAAAACAAGCTCACCTGTTGTTAAGCCTGCATGTGTGTAATTTATGTTCTTTTATTTCATTTCGTAGCATAGTCTTTTAAGTTAAGTCTTTTAATTGAAAAGGTTTCGGCTTTGAAAAGCCTCTTTAATTTATTTCATTTCATTTGATCTTCGGAATTCTCTCCGGAATTTCAATTACGTTCAAGTTAATTTAATTTATTTCTTTACGTCCTAGTAATGTGCTGTGTTAAAGGTATTGATTTCATTTCATCATTTTTTGAATGAAATTGAACATTGCTTTCGATGTGCGGGTTTGAAGATTCTGGTTGAAAACTGTTGCCAATTTTTATCGAAACACTCGAAGCCCAGTTAACAAGCAATTTGATTTTTCAATTTCATTTCACAGTATGACGAAATAATGAAACGGTCAACGACAACGTAAAAATATCTATATTTCAAATTATAATTCCATTTATATCGAGGACAATTCCAATGTTCCAGTACTGCATAGCAACTCCTCCATCGATATTCTATTTATTCTTATTTACCAACCGCAAACGACTCGATATCGACAATCAAATTAGGAGATACGGTCCTCCTTAACACGTTCCGTGCCTTATCAATTTATCAAATAAATCGTGTTCCATAATGCTTGCAAAATTAGAAAAATATCATTTCGAAGAAACAGGTCTAATGTTAAAAAGAAATGCGACGCAGACCAAAGCAAGTTCTTTTATTGAACATTCATTTAACGCAAAATCATTTACTAGTGCGTTTTGTGTCGCGTCAATTGTATTCGATTTGATTCAATTTGTCATCCTCGTGGATCATCGGTAAACCACGGTGGCAATGTTAACGTGTTGAATAGTCATCCCCGCTTGGTAAACGTGTAAATCGGTTTGCTTCCCAAACAGCGCATTCGCAGAGGGCGAACAAGATCGTGGTTGCCCTGTATAATTACACGGCACGCGAGAGCACCGATGTCAGTTTCGTAAAGGGCGACCGAATGGAAGTATTGGACGACTCCGAGCCCGACTGGTGGAAAGTTTTACACTTGAGAACTTTGCAAGAGGGTCTCATTCCTTGGAACTTCGTTGCTGTCGAGCGTTCGGTCGAGAGCGAAGAGTAAGTTTCCCCACGTTCCAATTACTTCTTCATACACACACACACGCACACACAAACGTCATATCAACATCCTCGATTCAACTTTCTTTAAACAAATCTTGACAATGTTACTTCCATCTACTCCTGCAGTTGGTTCTTCGAAAATGTCTCGCGCAAAGAGGCCGGCAAGCTCCTCCTGGTGGATGAAAACCCCCGTGGAACGTTTCTGGTGCGTCCAAGCGAGCACAATCCCAGGGGATACAGTTTGTCCGTGAAAGACTGGGAGGAGGGAAGAGGTCACCATGTAAAACACTATAAAATTAAGCCTCTCGACAATGGTGGCTTCTTTATCGCCACCAACCAGACATTCCCTACTCTGCCAGCCCTTGTTATGGCGTACAGCAGTAAGTAGAATTAAAACCATTTATACCGGCGACGATATCCAGCGGAACATCTGTCTGATAGTTCACTCGAATGTTCCAGAGAATGCCCTGGGCCTGTGTCACGTGCTCTCCAAACCGTGCCCGAAGCCCCAACCGGATATATGGGATCTAGGACCAGAGCTGCGTGACAAATGGGAGATCAACAGGAACGAGATACAGCTGATCCGGAAATTGGGCCACGGGCACTTCGGCGAGGTGTACTATGGTAAATGGAGGAACAAAATTGAGGTGGCTGTGAAGACATTAAGACCCGGGACCATGTCGACAGAAGCATTCCTCCAAGAGGCTGCGATTATGAAACAGTTCCGGCATAGACACCTGGTTGCGTTGTACGCGATCTGCTCGAAGGAGGAGCCGATCTACATTGTCCAAGAGTATATGTGCAACGGCAGCTTGCTGGACTTTCTGAGAACAGGTGACGGCAAGTACATGCAGTTCGAGGATCTGATTTATATCGCGGCGCAGGTTGCTTCCGGCATGGAACACCTCGAGGGCAAACAGTTGATACACAGAGATCTGGCTGCGAGGAACGTGTTGATCGGCGATAAGTACAAAGCGAAAATATGCGACTTTGGTCTGGCCAGGGCGATCGAGGACGACGAGTACTGTCCTAAACAGGGCAGCAGATTCCCTGTAAGATGGACAGCTCCAGAGGCCATCGTCTATGGCAGATTCAGTATCAAGAGCGACGTTTGGTCTTACGGTATATTGCTGATGGAGCTCTTCACTTATGGCCAAGTTCCTTATCCTGGTAAGTTTCTACGATCCTCTTTTATCGTTTATTACTTTCTACTTTCTTTAATCAATCTGGCCCAACAACGAGACAGTAGTACTCTTTCTCCGTTTTCAAGGTACCATTCGAAATATTGTATTCGAACATTTAATATGCTTGTCCATTCTGTGTTACTATATACATAGCATTAATTAGCCTTTACAATCTCTTCAACACTAGAACTACTAAGCCATTAAAACGAATGGTTTTAGATATCTTGTATTAAAATTATTAATATATAGGTATTGTTGCAGCAATTTATGATGACTTTCAGTAAGACAATTATATATCTTCATTTAATGTCCATTCAACCACTTTTTTGTTCATAATCTGTCTAACGTATACTGTCTAAATAGTACCAAAACCTATCGGTGATTCTAGTGTTAATCAATTATTGAACCGGTTCTTAATACTATAATATAATAATTTCTTGATTGTTTCCTTGCGTGTTACAGGTATGCAGGGTCGCGAAGTAATCGAGCAGATCAATAGTGGCTATCGAATGCCGAAACCGTTGAATCACCCGCTGCCGGACAGCATTTACCGATTGATGTTGCAATGCTGGGACGCCAGTCCTGAGAAGCGACCCACGTTCGAGTTCCTTAATCACTATTTCGAGTCGTTTAATGTCACTAGCGAAATACCGTATCTGGAGCCACCAACGGACTGATACACAGCTCATATGCAGAATCACCTGGTGCCGCACGATCATTTTCACCCAGCGCACATTAATTGTGCCATGGAGTTTTATGGTATTTATTGCTAAACTTTCAGTGACCCATCTGAAGACACTGTTACCGTGTTCTATTTCTCTGGTGTCGACCGCAGTTCATCTGCCCGAGCACTGAAATCCAAGATTAACAAGAAAAAGAAAAGAAAACAGAAAAAAAAAGACAAAGAAAAAATGAAACGAAGGAAAACAGAAAGCAAAATGATACCGAAAGAATACGAGGAATCGTTTTGCCTATCGACTCGATGGTGGAAAATTTTATGGACGTTACCAAATATCGCGAAGCAATCGTTGAACGCTGCCAAAAAAAAAACAAAAAAAAAGAAAGCCACAGTGATCGCGAGTAACTCTTAAAAAGTGTTCTTTTTAACCCTTCTTCCTTCTTTTTTTTAAATCATTATATATTGAAGTTGGGCGTTATTGAGAAAATATCCCAAGAACAATGGTCTTGTTGTGCCATGGAACTTTATATTATATATAAATAACAAGTCTTGTTCATACTCGAAGGGGTATTTATCTTAGACTTCGAAAACCTTTGTGACCAATCGTGAATAACTGCCGACGAGTATCAAGAGTCAAACGTTTTATGACTGAGGATAAGAATTGTAGAATCTCTCTGCCCGCTACTACGTATCCAATATCTATTATAGAATTTAAAACGGAATCGTTCATCGTCCGGGGGCTATTTATTAAGCATTTTCACAATTTGGAGAATATATTACGAATAATTGATGAAGGTATCTTACAAAAACGTAAAAAGAAAACGTGTTTAGAAGGTAGAACGGAAGCAGTTGATAACTAAAGCGTAGAGTTTTAAATGGTAGACGATGTAACCAATTATATTAGTCCATCGATGTATGATTACAGGGCGGATAAACGGAAGTATGCGACGGTGATACGCGCGATTGCTTCTTCACTGATCTCGAACCGATCGCGACTGATGTTTCCTGAGATCCAAATTCTTTTTGTTGTTTTCTTCTTTCTTGGACTCGATCCTTAACAATCCGGTTGCACGGTTTGTGCATCGAACGATCTATCGTATGCACAAGTCTGCGTTAGGACACAATCACGTTTTATCACGTACCTATGTAATAAACGAAAAAGAAAACGCGTTTCTCGCTTAGTTTCGAACGATACGTCGAGTAGGACAATATTTTATACGAGAGATCAAATACGTTTTATACGTGAGCGAGAAAACGAATCTCGATGTATGTAGTTATATTCTTTGAACGGTGCATTCCGAATATTGTACACTATTCGGAAGCAGTCCGCCGTTCCTTTCTCTTCTTTCTTCAACACGTGTATTATTATTTTTCACTGTGATCGCATCTCGTAAAGAAAAATAATAATCTACCGATTCTACTCCGAAACGATAATCACTTACGTATGTATATTAGGGTACTTGCGTATGTAGCGCATTTACATCTCGTCGCAAGTATTTATTTAATTCCCGTTTTGCCTCGTTTCAAATTCGTCAAAACCATTACGCGAAGAAGTCGCTAATAATAAAACGAACCTGCGCTGCACGACTGTGCGTCGCCACATGAGACGGCGCTCCATTTTGAAGCTAGATGAATCTACAGAGGAGAGGGTAAAAATGATAAGAACCTAGAAGTAGTATACTTGAGATAAAGATTAAGTCATCGATGTTGCTCGTACAAAGTGTCTGGAAAAAAAAATTGTACATTTTCTACTAAACATACAAAAATACGACAGATTAGGATATAGTCTAGGCGGTAGACCGTGAACTAGGTGTAAATCTCCTCGGGATGTGAAACGCTGTGTATCCTTTTTTTCTTTCCTAATTCGGTTGTACAGGAAAATGTATTCCCCTCTAGATTAAAGAAAAAGGGTTTCGTACTCCGAGGACATGTATTTGTCTCGTCATGGTCGTCCTCCGCGGAACGTATCGTTAGACGTAAGTCTCTAGGCGTATACTATTGCCACGATGAACAAGATGAGCCATTACGACACTTTAGATATTAAAAGAGAAAAAAAACATTTAAACGAATAAGGACAGAATAAAAAAGAAAGACTAAACGAATGTGAGAAGCATACCGTGCGAGAGGGCAAGTGAGATAAAAAAAAACTGTGAGGAAGTATGAGAGTGAAAGATATGATGGAAAGAAAGAGAGATTATGTACGCGAGTTTAGTGACTTGTTACACCTGTGTACGTACGGTATATATATATATATATATATATTTTTCACGCGCATCTTGCCGTGATATAAGAAACGAGCAATAAAATGTCGCGCTCCTCGTACGGCCCGTAACTATTGCTCAATAGAAGAAAGCATTGTTTTCCTGGAAGGATATATTCATGAAACGGACGACAGCACGAGAAACGCCTCTTATGCCAGAAGCCCCAGACGTGCTTGTAATCACAATTGCACACGTTCCGAGGAATATCGATCCGAATGAAACACCTTTACACGGGACACGTCCACGAACTCGACATTATATTGCCGCGTTACATAGTATACCTATAATCTAATGATTCATCATTTTTATTATTATAATTAGCGAGAAAAACACCATACCATTCGTTGTGTGAATTGACTAATTTATTCTATATAGTATGATGCGGTGAATGCAAGTGAAAAAAGGCATCATGTTTACGTAGAATTAGAAAGGTAGCTGTATTACGTCCAGTAAACTTTTTCTATGAGCGTTTTATACCGATCAAAATGTTGTTGTGTTTTCTCACGGAGAATTGTCATTTTAAGATTTTTCGCTAACGATCATGTTGTCGCCATAGTTCGTAGACGTATGTATAATATATTATATATAACAGTCGTGCACGAATTCGAATCGTTGGACGACCAAGTTTGTCCATTAACGGATAGAAAGTATATATACGTTTGATTTTCTCAATCTTGTATGTCACACCGTCACGTATGCATCATTTCATTCGAGCAAGACGAAGAGAGTAGTATATTTAAATGTTAAATAACTGGTAAGGGCATCATGTGGCCTTTCCACTGGACCTAGAGACTGATATCGTTTAGACAAGAAGAACAGAACAAATTGCACTCGAATTTCTTAAATACCTACGATGGACGAAATTTCTCACGCGGATATTGGATTTTTACGTACGTAACCGAAATATCGATATTTCTTAAGATATTAAATAGAAGAGACGAGAAAAAGAAACTTGGCAGTAGTCATTAGCTGAACTATTCGATTTTTATAAGGACCTGCTCGGTTATTATTATTATTATTCGTTCCATCGATTTTCGTGGGAGGAATCCGAGCAGGTATATACAATTTTCTTATTCGGACTCGATTAAATTAATGCATTTCGAAAACTTTTGATATAAAGAAGGAAAACAATCGAAAACACTTCACCCATACATGTATATTACGATGTGTTCAAAAATTAATTCTGTTCGGGAGACGGTGCGTGTTTGCATAGGCACTTCAATCATTAAATGAAACCTACCCGGATGTAATAATACTATTATCGTTGTGTGTTTTCGACAATCCAAAGGAAAGCGTGCACAAGAATATGATTGTTGGTTTATGCAGGGCTATCGATTCCTTAACTATTTCTTGACCATTCGTTGCCACAGACAAATATAGAAAGTTAAGGAGTTACAGAGTTGAAAACTTATTCGAACTAAATTTTTCGTAGTCTATAAATGTTTGCCGTCATAATATGATCGATCAAGTAACATTACTTCGTAAGTTCTAATTCTATTTTTATTACCCGTATCAAGTAGCTGCTCCTACTGTGTTTTAGATATCTCTATCGCCCGCAACACCGTCATAACTTTGGCGTATCTTGCAACTATGTATTTATGGTACAAGGGATATCCCTTGCATATTTCCCACTCTAATGCGTAGAATTCCTTTAATCATTGCAATATATGTATAACACGTTGCAGTGCTTTCGAATTATCATCTGAATTGTGAGCCGATTTAATTCATTGTGATTTTGAATTGTCTTTTCTACTTTTTCCAAGCACTGCGTCTCTCGGCTTGGGGACACAAGTTTCGAGTACGACACAAAATGATAGCTCGATTTTCCAATTTATACCGCGAAGTAATATCCGTGATCTTGAGGTGCATCGTTTCGCAAGAGAGTTTGATTTCTCTATTTTGAAAATTCATTTCGTTGTGGCTCCGTTCAAATAAAATTTTAATAAATCTGTGATATAGTGACAGACCTCATCTTTTGATACAGAGTTTGAGTGTTGCGCGGGGCTACCAACGAAATTATCCTTGTCAGAGAATTGCTTAAATAATCCGTTCATGGGTGTTAAAAATTTAGAATAGTCGTCACGTGATGCGCACACCAAATAGATGGATATTTTTTAATGCATTTAGGCTTTCGTCAAGATTTTCACAATACACCCGCGCGTCAACATGGTTCACTCGTACCTAAAGTAAAAATGGATCAATATATCGTCATTGTTTACGTACCAAAGCTTATTATCATTAAGTAATTTAACGATTACTTTGTATCATTGTATTAAGTACCATAAGCCTATGCAGATAAATATATTATGTATATATCAACAGAACGGTGTAGAATGATATTTATACAATTTTCTTTTTCATTCAGGTAGCGCGATAATAATATCTTTTTTTTCCGCCGATGCACGCATAATGGAAAATTGGAGAATTAACGACACACTTATATTAGTTTCAAGAAATTTATTCTATTACCAATGCTTCATTTTGTAATACAAAACTCTTTTTTTACAAACAAAGATATTAAATCTCCTCCATTAAATGAAGTCTGACACAAACGACTTTAGGAAACAAATGTACATTTCGTTTTATTATCAACAGATTTTTACCTTCTTTTTCCCATCATTTTTTGGATGCGTGTTTTTATTAAATAATATTTGATCGTTTTTAATACTCTTTTTCACTACCAAAACACAACTTTTTTTCCATTTTTTTTTCTTTTTCTGTGCTTTTTATTATACATTATATATAATTTAGGTACCAAATTAAATTGGGCTTGTAGCAAACATACAGTATTTAGACGATGCATAAATCTTGCACGTTAGTCCATGAAAAACTGTATCAGAAATCGGTTTGTTACAATTCAATATATTATCATTAAATATACATCATTTCTGCCATATGCGACATCTTCTTTGGAATATGAACAAACTCCTCGAAGTAGCTGGCAAGCTCATCAATGGTGACGTCACACGGAGGTGGAGATATTCGTGCTTGCACAGAACATGTATTCGTACTGGGAGGCTGACCAGTCGAATTAACCGTTTCTGGTTGGCTGGTATTGCCCCCGCCGGGCCCAGGCCCCCTTTTTAAACTTGGCATTGTATTACTACGCGCTCGTTGAAAACTACTAGCTTGATAATTGTCTTGAATGCTGGTGTCGTCCTTAGCTTGTCTAGAGTCTTGACTAATATTTAACGCTTTAAAGTCTTTTGTAACCAACCCGTGGCCAAATATCTTCGAATTTTTACCAGAAATACTAAATTTACATGTTTCTTTAAGCAACGTACTCGCTAGATTATCGCTAAGACAATTAGTGCCCGTAGTATCATTTAATTTTAAAACAGCCTCTTTTATTATCGAGTTCTTACTTTTATCGAATGCTCTTTCATTCCTTGATGGTTTGAAATTCGTTGTGCTTTTTACGCCCCTGGGGCTAATAGTGGTTAACATTGGCCTGATAGGCATCGATCTCCTCTGGAATAAATAACTACAGTCAGAACTCACACTTTTGCTTTTTGTTCTGAAGGGGTTCGGCGACTTTGAATTGTCGGCAGACGTAATACTGAAACAATAGAAAGCAATATCGATAATTAATATCGCATTAATGAAACATGCTTGTCGCAAATAATATCTAAGCGAATTATAACGATGCAAATAAAAATGTATGACATGTATCAGGAAAAAGTGTTTCGAATCGTTATCGATAATTTAACGTTGTTCAAAATCAACTGGCGATGATTCATTGCTCTTGGCGTGTAACCTTGAATCAAATATTGATAAACCACAGGTATACGGCTTATGCAATAACGTCGAACTGCGCGCATACATATTAACACAATCACCCAAAATACGACGTTAACTCGACGAGAATAGCAGCAGAAAAATAATTGTAGTCGACGTTAAATACGATTCTACCAACATCAAATCTTTCGTACACTTCGATTCCTTATTTGGACCGCCTTGATCGTACCAACGCGACAAATGATTTAACAGAGAAACGTTTCACGAACTTCCATGACAATTGCGACGCATCTTAGCATGCTCGGCGTGTAAACATTTCGTTCTGCTTACAGATCGCAGGCAATGTTGTTATTCCGGAATATCGAAAACACGAAATGACGATCGTTGAAATACGTGTTGACGAGTGCCTGCATCGTAAATATAAGTCGTGAACACGTGCGACGTAAACAGAGAGATAGACGGTCGCGTATTAGTTGCGTGAAATGAGGTAACGTTTAACCGAAGACCTTGACCGCGCTTGTAAAAAAAAGGGTTGGAGTCGCAGAAGAAACCACTACGATTCGATATACACCGTCGAACGCGGCACGTCGCGACACACAGGTGTGAATTCAGAATGTGTTCGGGGGAATGGAAAGGGGACGACGGTTTGCGAGGAGCAGGCGCTTTAAAATGAGCTTTCGGCGGGTAAATGCTTACTGTGGACAGCTCGAGGAGAGACGATCAATTTCGAGCTTCTCCAAACTAGCCGGCAACACTTCGTCAGCCATGGTAAGAATTTTGCTCGGCTCTGTGCTCAATGTTTGCGGGAACATGGCATCATGCCGAACTCACTGTTGGCAAACAAACGTTGACAGCCCGACGGAAAATTCCAGAATGAGGAACGGAACGTTTTGGGAAAATAGGTTAGAACGACGATGACGACAGACAGAATTCCTCAACGGCGACATTCACTTGCGTTTCTTTTTTTGTTTCCTTTAAATCCCGGTCTCCGCTGTGTTCTATAGTGTTTCACGTGTGCACCGTCTCGATTACGTCAATTTCACAGGATTCACTCATCGATTATCGGTCGTCGAACGAACTTCGCGATCAATTAATCATCGACAGCACGTAAACAAACAGACTTTTGCGCGCAACTGCAATTCTGCTGCTGCTCGATACCGGACACAACAACTGTAGATGGCGCTTCCAGTTTATCCTCGACGCGCGGCCAAATATGAGACGCCATTTAAACTTTCGAAACTTTCGTCGATGTATACACGAAGGTTGCAATAGAATAGCACCTCATCCTTTGTCTGTAGCATTGGAGACGTGTGATTAACGAACGCGTGAGTAAGCGAAAACCATTGATTCGTTATTTTACGTATAAAATTAAGTATAATAATTCGTTTCTAATACGCGCTGCAATATTTTTTAATTCGGAATTTTTTGCACGATCCAGCAACAGTTAGATCACACTTTTGCAATGGCGGTATCAAACATTCAAATTGTTTCTTATGGATGTAAAACAAGTAGAAACATTAACGAATATACTTATTTCATTATTACCTTTTTCGTTAATATGCTTTACTTTAATATAGACAAAAGTTGTGTATGAAATTTTTAGTGGAACGGAAGGGGTTAAATATATGCTTCTATCCGATTATTACGTGATAATACGCTTTATTAATAGATTCATTATCAACGACTTGTTCTCTAGTTACAATAGTTTAAACGCCAGATATTATAAATTATAGGCGCAAGTATAAGTACTTTAGTAACAGACATAGTACTTATAGTTTGAGTCGCGTGCATTTGCCCCCTTGACAGATATCTTACTTTACATTTATGGCCGCTGTATATGCTGCCAAGATTTAAGTAGAACGAAAATACGGGTCGAATTATTGATCAAACGTATCTTTGCGTCATTAGCGATGTCGTGATTTCTACGAGCGTTACTTTACTTGTTGGTAGAGAGTCTCCCGAGATCGATCGAAACTGCGGTTAGGGAATAACACCGTGACACGAGATAGGCATGATCCGTTTCTTACTTGAAACCGGAAGTCTCCATGCACGTTCGCGTGCATACCCAACTCGTATAAATCTTGGGATAAAATTGGAGTGAAAGAAAATTTATTGTCACAATTTATGGAAATGTCTTATCGCCTCCCATACGTTACTTCGTTTTTTCTTTATTCTTTATTCACGCGAATCACGGTTAACGGCATGTATTTAACGCGAATACCATCGTTTAATCTTTTTAACTTACGTTTGAACTGACCTCGTTTCTATTCTTCTTCCTGCGTATTTAAATAAAGTTTGTTTACTGAATTGTAATATATTGGGATAGGTTTGTGAAAGGAAACACAGAACAGTGACAATATTTCAACAACTTTATTGAATCAGCATGTAGTAATCATTCTTTCAACTATATCGACCAACTTTAAAATCCTCGTGGTTTTATTCAATATTTCAACAATATGCAAATGTTGAACCCGTTTAATTCCGGGCCGTGATTTAATGGAAGTTTGTCAATTTTTTAATTACCTTTTCGGTCGTATGTCATTCAATTGAACAATTAATATGAAAAAATTTATTTGAAGAATTTTTCGCAAAGATGTGAATACATTTGCTAGGGAAACTTCTTTCGTCGACTGAAACGGCCGTTCTCGTATATAACAACCAGTGAATCATCCAAGTAGGCTAAAAAGACTTCACGCACTCGGAGGCGCTTTATTTTAGGGTACGGGCGAAATATTTACGAATTCCTCGTGTCGAAGAGCACTCGAACGCCTCGGGATGCGTCAGATTGAAACAACGGCGCTATCATTGATACCATTCACTGATATTCTCAAATTCTTTCACATACATAGTCCACTCTTCTATCCTTGAACATTGGAACACGATTATCGTCTTTCGTGTTAAGTAGATTCCAAATTGCCCAGTATATTTACTCGCATGCCATTCAAATACATTATCACACTTCTAAACGATAGGCAAATGTTCTTATTTTACATAGCATGCACATGTTCTCATAGTGGCAAGCGTTTGCAGAATTTGCACTACGCATTAGTATTTCAAACAACCCTTCTGGTAGAAGCCTCTGCGCCGTCTACAATAATATTATTTCAGGCATACCGAGCCTTACTCTTGACCCATTATGTAGATACAAAATGTCGCACAAGTATAAGATACGATACATTGGAAAAGCGCAGAAGCGTGTCGCTATTTAAGTGCAATAATATTTTTACGCACATACAGCCAGATATTACAAGAATGAATAAATATGCCAAGCATTCTCTCTCCGACAAAACTAGCATTCAAATTCGCGGGTGTTACACAGATTCGCGGTGTGTCGAGATTGCTCGCCATCAAGGGGTTAAAAGCTGCGTAAGCAAATCGATTACATCCATTGACAAGGTTCCTAAGATCGGCCGGGGCGGATCCCATCCGACGAAACTCTCGTTTTCTTGTCTGAAGCGCGCAGAAACGCGGGTTGGAACTGTGCCAAACCGTGGTACACGTACACGGCACACCCACGCTCCCCGGTCGCATTCACTTCCTGCGGATTTGCACACGGTTTACAAAAGTGTAAGTATGGCCCAGCAAGGGGGAAACGCGTTCTCCGTTATGGGATAAGCAAAACCGCCATAAATTTATATTTTATGATCGCCGACGGATGTGATCTTTATGATAGCCCCGGTGATACGCGTCCAGGATAATAACGAGCCACGAGTCTGGCCAGTAACAGACAAAATCTCCTTTGACGTCTAATATCGCGATGGATCACGGTGAAATGACACGTCTGTTCTAGGACAGACACACGACCGTCATGCTAACGGTTGCTTGATACATTGTACACGGTTAGCCGTGTCGTTTCTGCACACTTGTCGTCGACATCTGTTTCCATGAAGTATTTATAACGTGATCGAATGTTGCGGATGAACGTTGAACCGCGTGGAACGGTATACAACGCGTGGCCAATGATTTGGATAGGTAATGCTAGTGGTCGTACATTCAGTTGTAATCGAATCGTTAGAGCCATCTGCGTAACTTGACGATTTCGTATTGTAATAATAATCGTTTGTATAGTTAGAACAAGCTAAGCTTAATTTTTTGGGGTATACTTAATGGAGAATTGTTTGTTACAATATCATCCAATCTAAATACCTCGATAGTGTGATTTTATTTTTACGCAGTGATTGAAAACATACATTTTTGTACCGTGGTTATAATAATTTCATCACACATTGCATGTTTATAAATTCGGTGAAATTGATTTTGAGAGAAAATATTGTGGAACATATTTGAATAGCCTGTTTGATAGCATTACATGGATTCTCACTTTACCCGTTCTTTACTTCTCTAATACGTTTTGTTCAAATATGAAATCGCTTATTATTATGAATTGTTACGTTCATTAATTTTTTGATTAATCGACTAATTTTTATTGACTCTGTTTTACTGTCAATAAGAACAGTGTTCTGTATATTTGATTACGACTTAGATGAGAATAAATAAATTCTTATCTAAACATACATTGCAAAGTATTGGTCAATTAATGTTTATTAAAATTTAGAAAACGAAGTTCCCCAAAACATCTCGTTTTAAAAATATATCTGTCATTGTACTCTACTACGAATATATAATTTCTAGATGACAATTCTGTTCTCCCTTCCGTTCACTTTTGACCCAGTTACACCAAGTGTCCTGGTACACAACTTATCAGCACCATCGTTAATACGCGAAATTCACAATCTTATGGAGCACCGCCCCGGTTAAAATTGTCAATTAAGTTTGTTTATTAAGTCAGACCATACTATTTCCTTTATGCATCATTGCAATAGAACTCTTGACCAAAGCGTATTCTCGGTGCATCGTTACTAGATCATTTTAATAAGCCTCGAACGATTCGAAGTAGACCGAAAGCAACAGGAATCATCTCGAGGAGCGAGCTTTGCGGTCACATATTTAACAAGCCTAATCTTAGATGATTAAACCTCACTGTTTCTTTGCCGCGAAACTGGCATCGCAGTTGCATCTAAAACAGAATGCACAGACAGTTACCGTAACTCCTTTGGAACGCTATGAATCGTGAAACTAATAATCAACCCTGGCATCATCTGAATTCTTTCTTCCGGAATAGTGAAAGCTTCTCATTTTTGTTTTCTATGAAATTTCCCAACGGTACAATATACATTTAGAGGGACCAGTTCAATTGTTGGCCGCCTGGCAGTGATTGGTCCTACTTTAAAAGAGACATGAACATTAAGAAAAAACATTTATTATCCTTTTTTTTTAACATGCAATTAGTATTTTGTTACTCATATTTTACGAGTCACGGGTCTTGGCCCAGCGAATAACTATCTTTTTTCATATGCAACATATTTTCTGTAAATTTTAGCGAATCCTTGGTATTTCTTAATAAATTTTAATTTATTTCCAGACTATTATAGTCATTTAGCCTAAATTTTCAAACTAAATTAGAATTAATTATCCAATGCATATGCGACTCACTTCTTTTAACGACCGATCACCATTGACCCTAAACATTTCTTTCGCATAATTTGTGAGACAAAAACGACGAAAATCGTTGCGGAATTTCGTGTGAAATTTCGTCACTGTAATTCTATGATAATTTTCATTGGGCCGACCACGAGAGTTATGCATGTCAAACGATTTATCTGCCAGCTTCCCCCTTCGCCTTCTCACACCCCAATCAACTTAATGGCGTGTCTCCATCGCGGTTGTGGTTCCACCCAGAAAACCAAGAAGGCTGGCCGTCACACAGCGTCGACAACCGTGACCAAAGGCAACGGATGATATTTATGAGAGCCCTTATGCTGGAACGTGTCGCGAGACCTCTGTGGGGGTGTTTGAATCGGGGGGGGGTGTCGGGGCAACCACGACGGAAATAGCTGCGTGCAGGATTTCACGACGGAATGACACGCACTTTCCACACATTCTCTCAACCACTTCCGTGTAATTTTCTGCGGGTTCTGTGAAGGTGTCAGGTCATTCCATAAGTAGTTCCGTTTTTGCGTAGGTAACTTTAGACAGGAGCATGTGGGGCCTGTGGTATTTTATCATTGATATAATTGTTCATTGGGTTCTGCGAATGTATCCCGTTCTTCAAAGGGAATTGAATATTGATATTAACGATTGGAAAATGCTATAGGATGTTGAAATTCGGAGTGTTGATTATAAATTTCTGTGAGATCTTAGTTGGCGTTTCCGGTTAACGGGATTTAAAGGCATCTATTCGGCCGTGTAGATTTCTTTCGAGGCCTGAAAAATATTCCACGCGCTCTCTGTATATTTTTCGAACCGGGATCAAAAGTTGTTGCACACTACGAATGTAAACGTTTACACGGATAACGTATCTCGCCACGGGCGCCACGTGTTTTGGTACGAAAATACCTCTAAAAATTCGCGATCCGTAGAAACATATTGTAAACTATGACTACATACTTCGTTGCATCTACTGGCTATAGGGAATTGCCAATAAATTCTAGCTCGATAAGTAACGCGTCTCTTCGGATATTGAATAACAAATAGACTATCGGTATACAGTATTTGTCGTCGATAAAGATGTACGTATTATATTAAAATTTAAAATATGCAACAGGTGCAGGGAAGAATACTGTATATCGTTCGATAATTTATTATACCGTATTAATTTAATGCAAATATATGACTGTGACAATCGTGTATAAAAATATCGATTACTTTCTGAAAGATCTTTTATCATTTTTAAATCGTCCCTTATTTGGTTTTGCGATATTTTAGGGGAACTAGACACTGTAACGTTTGCATCCTAGGGCAGGCCGATTTTATACCTGTTCGTATACGTATTGAATTGATAATGTATACGCTAGGAATTGTATACCTTAAGTGATATCGGTACGGTGCGCGTCAGACAGCCGACGAGTCGCTTTTGTCGCGGTTGCATAGTATAGGTTTCCTTGTTCCTTCGGCTGTTCACCCTTTGTCTCGCAAATGTTCTACACGATTTATATGTTCCGCCTGCCCGTTTTTCGCGATTTTTTTTACTATACTTTGGTATTCGGGATAATTAGATGTGCACACTGCGATTTTCCTCTAACGTTTCCACTAGATTTATGATGTACAAGGAAAGACGACCTCCTAGAGATCGCAAATGTACGCCGTATATTATAAACACCGAGGCAAGGGAGATATAATTGTTCATTGTCCTCGGTACGCTGTCTGCCTTTTTGCTGACAAATCCAACGTGCCAGACAAAGCTTGCTACAGAATTGTATAATTTTATGCAGGCTGTTTAAGTTAGACTGGTCTTCTCGGGACTATGGTCTGTGTGTTTCAGCAAGAGGTTCACGTATCGAAATATTTCTTATGGAAATGTTACTACGAATTATTTTTCCGAAAAGCTAGACGGTTATTTATTTATTTCGATAGAAAATTCCGACGATATATTTTTGACAACGCGTGCGTATACTCGTACCCCACAATTTGATATGTACATAATTTATTACAAATTTAATCAATGAGTTATTTAAATTTACGAGTGGTAACATTAAAAAGACCATCGTGCTTTGTTATAATTTAAATCGGGATAAATAAAACAATATAAAATACACATGACAAATTCTTGAATAAATTTATGAGAGTACAAAAATTAAAACGTAAAAACAACTTGAATTAGTATTCAAATTATAAAATCATATGATTAATATTTTCAGTCGATGTTTCAGTGTTATTATAAAAATGCAGGTGTGGTAGATTGTTTGAAGGGAAGCGTAGAAGTGCAAGGAACAGGTAAGGAAAGGGAATTTGAGAATTCAGAGTTACACTGTGAGGGGGCGAGATATCCGATCTATACAATGTTCGAAGCGTTCTCAGCAGCACAACACGTTACGGGTGAACCTATTTTTGCGTAACAAGAATCCGTGCTTAACGCGTTAGGAAATAGCCTGGAGGGATTGCTCAAACAAACGATTCATTTGTCAAGAAACAAAGCGAACGCGGCGAGCCTGCTTAGACTATGGAAACGGAAGCATTCGTATTTGCATCGCCTTTAAACTGGCGAAGGTGAAAAACGAAGATCGACGAACGAATAAATTCAACGTTCTCTGCTGTCCCGAAATAAAAACGAGCCAGCGACAACATTTTTAACAACTTCGAGCAATGATATGGAAAGATTGTAACAATAATCAAGCGAAGACGAAAGAATTCTTCGGAGACTGTGAAACTGTATTAAACTTATAAAGCCGAACCTTGCGTTAAATTCGGTACAATTGGGTCACGCTGTATCCGTGTTATTGGACTAGAAAAAAGAATGGCACACCAGCTGAAGGATCGAGTTAAAATTAAATGATATTCGAACGTCACAGATCGGCCTTCTATTCCAAGGCTGCGCCCACGGAATTGCTAGGTTGTTACATCGACGACGGGCAAGAATAAGAAGAACAAAAAATGCCTCCGGCCTTTGCCCGTATTCTTTCGTTTGGATCCTCTTATTGTTGTCCACGGAATCGGATGGTGTTGCTTCACAATAATTGTAACTGATGAGCCTGACGGTATAGTTGGTCGCACTCCAAGAACCCCTTTCGAGAAATGCTCGCGAGGCTTGCGTGAAAATTAATAACACTCTTACTGTTCGTAATGCGCTTATTTCCGTTACAATGCTGGCCGACACGATAATTATTTGCGATCGCGTCGGCGCGGTTGCACAACGAATTGATTTTAAAAGAAGTCTCACGATTTCTCGTACACAGACCGGTTTCAAGAAATATCGATTCCAGCATTTGTCCAGAACGTCTAAACGTGTAGAAAATGAATCGGATGGTCCAAATATTGGCGTGGGAGACGCTTTGAAACATATTCTGGTATTAATGACAACTGTGACGTTGCGCTAATCAGAAATCGTCGAAGGTATTGAACGCAACCCCACGAATCTTTATTACGATTCTGGGGAACAAGATTCACGTGTTTCCTGCAACGCTTGCGAACATCGAGGAAGGAAGTATCGAAAGCGACTTGAACGGCAAGAAAGGAAGGGAGAAAGTGGGACGTGCTCACAAAGGGCAGCCGGGGTGTATAAATCATCCCCGTAACGTGAAAAAGGAGGAATTGTGGAAAATGAACAAAGTACGACGATTCATCCCGTCAACGCATATGATAGCCTAATGTGCGCCATGTGGACGAAAGGACAAACGACTTTCAGGGCTCGTAAATCAACGTGCCATATGCGTAGGAGATTTAATTCACGAGGCACTAAATAGAAATTAAAAACTTCCATTGACGAAACGATATCGCATGCATGATCCAAATGGATGGTGCAATTTGAGGGACAACCAGCACTTCAACACTTTCGCCGTGACGAAAAAAGAAGGAGCAGCAAGGAGCAATTGAAATCAATTTTCGAGATGCAAAATAATATCCAAATTCTAAATACCTGCATACAATGAACCAGAGGACTTTCATTCTACTTCCGAATCAGCTTTCCAGCCACTCTTTCAAACCACCGCGAAGTATAATTTCCTCGAATCCGTGGCAATGAACGTCTCGCATGGCCGCAGGCTGCGCCCCACGTGTGTCGTACATCACACGGGGAAAAGCTCGACAAAACGACGAAACAAGGGACGTAGCCGCGAGACGAGCAAAAAAAAGAGGCAGAGAAAAAAGCACAAGCTATGCGATTATACGCGTGCTGCTCAACAATGGATTTCCTTCCTGCACGGTTACGAGGGTCCGCGAGCGGCAAAGTAAATTGCAGCCCCACAGTTGGAGAAGGATCGGCACACTCGAGAGACGGAACAGGGAAGCTCGTGCCTCTCTAATTGCGCATTCAGAATGATGTATAGCACGAGCTTCTCCTAACGGCAGAGGTAAATACGGTTGAGCGTGGGTGTTTAAAGATTCGATTAAGCCCCAGCCAAGAGTACCGACCGAGATTTGTACTGGGTAGAGAAGGCACACTTTCCATGGGAATTCGGGAAGTCTCTTTGCAAGTGTACCTCGGGGAGGAATTACTCGCTTCACGATTGTGCACGCGAGCCGTGCGTTATTGGAGGAAGACAAATGTGTTCGCAGCTGCCTTTATTTGTCAACGTGTATGCTGACAAACGTTGGGGGGGAAAAGGTGAACTATGGGCAGGTGCCATGAAAACGTGGGCATTTCTTCGAGCGTTTCACGACTCGGCTTTTGTCTCGTAAAGAAATGGTATTATATGAACAATGGGAGAGTCGCGTCATCAACCAGAGCAGTGGAACAATAAATTAATTGCGACGCAAGAAACGGTCCATTGTGCGGGTTAGTTTGAACGTTGAATGGTGATGTATGAACGGGTCTCGTTTGCTTCATTCTGCGTCAAGTGAAACGTTCTTTTTATGGGACACATAAACGTCAGCATTCCATATACGACGAGCTTACAGTGTGTTTCACGAATGTGCCTTGCGAGACGCTTGGATGATGTTGAAGTTGACGAAAGATGGGTTGAAAATGTTGAAAAGTCCCGACTACGACGACGAGTGAAATCCATGAATACCGTAAGGGAAACAAGTGTTATGCGTGAAACAAATAAGCGTCGCGACGCTAAGTAGCAACGCGAACCTTCGTTCAGCTAGTAGAGCGAGGATCGTCAGTGGTCAGACCGAAAGGTGATTTTTCGAGTTCAAAGATTTCGTTTATTTCTGGATATAAAGGACTATAAAGGACTATTTTAACTAACTTTCTACTCCAATCAAACGTTAGAAACAATAATCTACAGTGAACCGAATTACAAAGGGGACCCTAGTTTTCCAATGAGCACATGGGAAATACTTTAAATCTGGTTCAATTAAATATTAGGAATAATACACAACGGCAACCACGTTTGCTATGGTCTGCGAAATTGATTAAGCATACTCATATTTTTCTCTGGATACTTAATAATAAACTATCAAGAAGCTTCTGATCGAAATCTTCTAATGGAATAATAGAATTCCAAGCGACCGTTGCTTACAAATCAATTGAAATTAGAATGAATATTAGACGGGCACTTAAACGAACAATTATCATTCACAATCGTGTCATTGGTAATAATGTTATCCTCCAGTAATAGCGGAAGGTGAAACGTCTAAATTTAGTGCTTGCAAATTGCACACGGCACGCTATTCCATATCAGGGGGCCCGTTATGCCAAACACATGGCCGATCAACCGTCGTATTTACGCAACCGAAATTTTTGAGCAGACCATGCTAAATGACATCCCGTTGAATTTTTCACGATGCTCCCGATTCCAGTCCCTTAACGACGCATCGTTTTTCGCCGCGCAGAACCGGTGTATAATTTAGGATGAAGAGAAACACGAGGACGAAAGTGAAAGTGAGTGACGGACAACGCAAAGAGGAGCAAAATGTTTTACACCGACATCGGTCTATGTCAGGCGAGGGTGTCGGTCTGTCCCCTTCCTCGTGGATAACGAGGAGAATCTGTCCACGAGATATCCGCGAGCACGACTGGCCATCTCCTAAATCGACAACGCTCGCATAACTGGCTGAAATCACCACCTCTTTAGACTTCGCGTATATACTTTTTTCGTTAATAATACCTTAGTATTTATCGGCGTATCGTACAGGATATCTTTATCATTTTTATGGTGTTTCTAGTTTAAATCTGAAGATTTCAGTGCAGGCTGATGTGAGTTAGTAAACGAAAAGGATAAATAAAATGAACAGATGTAGAAAATGATAAGAAGAGGGCGATTGGTGTAAAAGAGCAGTTGCTATTTGGCAATTTGTTACTGGATCTACTTGAAATTTTAAGTGAGAAAATTGTTCCAGGCTAAATATAAAATTCTTTCCAGTCTTTTATACAATTATGATAGGGAAAGTTTGTAGGAAATTTTATATGCACACGTTTCTATATAAAAATAGAGGAATTTATAGGAACGGAAATTCGAAGGGAAATCAATTTGGACAGCTTGATTGCTGTTTACGCGAACAAATGGAGATCGTGGTTAGAGTTAAAAAATTCTGCCCGTTACGCTTCCGAGTGTGATTCCCCTTCAAACCTTGTACAGATTTCCATGTTTCTTGTGGACGGTGGTCGAGTGTTTGCCTTATCAATCAAACGTCGACGATTCTACGCGAGTGGTTAACTTCTCGTCACGCGGTGCCTGTCGTCGGTAGTCATTTTACCACCGTGTAGAATTGTCCCGTAAATTGGTCGGGATGTAGCGAAGACAGTTGTGAGAACTTCATTATTTACCGGTTATACGTGTGTCACTTTTCATGGAGTGGCCGTTTCGCTATTGACTAAAATAGAACTTTAGGAACGAACGCGTTCAGCGGATGTCTATGAATATTCTATGCGAAAACAGTTTTCTGCGCTTTAAAAGATACTTCGAACAAAATGATTCAGAGCCAAAGAATTCGCCCTCGTTGAATTGGAAAAAGTGCTATCAACCCGATTTCGTATTTTGTGGAATAGAGGAATTAGACACAGGTATTAGCCAAGGTGAAAGATTTTCCATTATAATTACCTAATCTGTTAATCGAGATGGGTTTAAATCAGCCGTTTTATTCAATAAACACGCTAGGGATTAATGAAACGGGATCATTGTGTTTCAACTTTTGCAAATTCCAAATCAGTAACGCGTTATCATAAGAAATGCAATGAAATGTATTCAAACTATGAAGGATTTCTGATTATATAAATTATATCAAGAAAATCGACAACATAATTGACGAGTTACCTCGTCTTCCAACCGGTTTAAAACAAATTAGTATTATACAATAAGCGTGCTAAATATTCCAATCTGTCTCCATTATAAACTCGATTCATTAGCACCCGACAAACCTGAAGTTCATTGAACATAAAATCTCAATCAGTAATGAACCATTTAGCTTTAAGATCGTTTCAACCCTATCCTTATTCACTTCCCTTGCGCCCACTTATCTTCTCATTATTATATTAAATGGACCAATTCAATTGTTCCATACCATTCCGTAATACTCTCCCTCCCCACTAATCATCTCTCCACTCTCATAGATGGTGACATCACGATTCAACAATGGAGGAACGGGTGCCGATCGAAAGGTATCGACCAAAACGTTGGATTGCCTTTGTCCTTCCGTGGCAGCTGAGTAAACCATGATCGGTGCCAAACGCAACACTGAATCGCGCTTGTAATCTGCCCGGCAAAACGGACTTCGTTTCGCGATGTTGGCCTACTAATATCTTTATGTCGCGTTCGCGATTCCGCATTCGAGAACGCAGGGCAGCCTGTCAGCCTCGCGGCAGAACACATTCTGGCCGGGCCCGAGACATTAAAGACTCTGTTTACAGATTATTAATCAAAGTAGTATATTGGACGACATTACGGCTAGCCCTGGGCTGAAAATGAGCGGTCATTAAATTGCTGTCTGGAAGTCGGCCGGTGTGAGGTATTTGCTTGATGCCGCTATCAAAGGGTAAATATAACGCGGCGATCGATGACATGTGTTCCACGATCCGGGAATTCAATGAATTCCACGAATCACGATTAAATTGAGAGAGAAATTTAAACGGATCGACGAAGGGGCGAGCGGAATTGATCTTTGAGAAATGTTATTTTTTTCGGACACGTTGCCACTTTTACGGTAAATTATTTGTTCATACATTTCAGATCTTCCGAGGAAATTTTGTTTAATAATCGTGATTCTAGTATTGTATTATTAACAGTAATGATAAGTTATTGGCAGGCAATTATTGGTCCTTTGTGGTGAGAGGACATTTTCGAACGATCTTAGCATTATATTAAGCTATTGGCAATGCAATGGGAGAGCTGGGAAACCAGCTTTAACAAGGGTAATTTACACGAGGTTGAAGTAAAGAGATAAACAGATATCACGGGAGCACCACTCGTCTTTTAATCTATGCACGGAAATACACCTCGTAGTGTAAACGAACGAGAGGTGGCTCTTTAGCCATCTCGTTTACTAACTGGACTGACGCTCATCATGGATTTGGATGTCGTCATTTGGATCAAGTGTTCCCATAAATTTCGCGAATCTGAATATTCCTGATAGGAAGAAGTAAACATGTAGATCGTAGTCTAAATAATCTAACAGATGGCTACGAAAGACGTCGCATAATTTTCTTCTTAGCCACTAGAAATCCCTTCTAGTAACTGGGGATCTAGCGAGTTAAATTGGAATAGAATCTTTTACTTGAAAAGTTAGCTCGATACCTACCGTAGACAGAAATAGTCAAGAAAAATTGCGCGCCTTGAATCTCATTTTGATTATTTATTGATCATAGAACAAATGCTTGTTAGCAAATTGAACGTCTCTGAACTGTTACAGGTGATATTCTACAAATGCATATAGCGCATATAAATTTATTGGCTGAGATCTCAGACACACTTTATATAATTATATTCTATCTTATCTTAGGTGATTATTGAGTACCAAATGAAAGTTCAACCGTATTGTGTGTATTATCTCGAAATACAACAGATAAATCCAAATTAATCACTAGAGTAAAGTAGCCTAATAAAAGACCTCTCCTAATATGAGACCCCTGCTTATTGCCAATACATAACTCTTGAATGTATTGTAGCGATGCTATTTTGTTCCGTAAGTAACCGTTCGTTAGTTATTTTATACACCCGTTGGCGTTGAAAGTAACGAAACGTCTTGTGAGATCATATTCTGAAATACATTACTGAAAGTTTTTCTAAGTGTTCGATTAAGTTACAGATACTTCCAAAATGGTAAGCGTATAATCATTTTCATAAATACTGTTGTATAGTGTATGCAATGAAGTTTAAGGTTTCATAGTTCTTTGCCATTACATAACGAAGGCACAACTTTGAATCTATTTAATAGCCATCGTGTTATTATTTCCCAATATGGGACCCTAGGAAGTTCCTATTATGAGACCGGTCTCATCTTAAGTACCCAATGTTGTTTTAGGTGGATCCTCATATTGGCGATTAAAGCGGTAATACTAAGCCTAAGAGAAAAGACAATTCCAAAAAACGAACTGTAGAAAGTGATACTTCAACTGGTGTTCTGGACCGACATGGTTCTGGATGAAAAAGAAACTGGGTCTCATATTAGAAACTCATTTTTCTAACCTGTGTTTTGTTACCGTTTTCGGTTTTATTGCATCATTTAAGAAACCGAATCATTTTTACTTTTCTTTTCAATGGGTTTCAAAAGAATACATATTGTACTATTAAAACATGTAGCGATTTTTAATAAAAGTGTTCTTAATCGAGAGTTATGATATTTTTAGAAAATGGGTCTCATATTAGGCTACTTTACCCTACTGCTACTTGTGCACTCATCAATGGTCCAACGTATTCGTGACGTATACTACCTTCGCCGCGTCTGACCAAACACGGTCTACTCTACTACGCCGCGCGCAACTTACAGCTTCTTCGACGCTTATCTCTACGAATAATTCCCATTGCAATGCACTTACAGAGGCAACATAATTTGCACTCATCAATGGTCCAACGTATTCGTGACGTATACTACCTTCGCCGCGTCTGACCAAACACGGTCTACTCTACTACGCCGCGCGCAACTTACAGCTTCTTCGACGCTTATCTCTACGAATAATTCCCATTGCAATGCACTTACAGAGGCAACATAATTAATAATCTTTTTTTATTTTACAATATCCTGTTGATCTGCTCGAAGGACATAAATTATAAAACATTCGTATCCCTCCACCGTTCCAATCTTCGCTCGCAATTTTCTATCTCAGATTTCTATTGATTGAACGCTGCGCCCTCACCCACAATATGAAAATCTCGAGTCAGATAGCATAAAGTCTTTTCGTGCAATGGTCGGTTATTAATAAGGGACGCGTCAGTGCGTGTACCTCGTCGATGCACCTTAGCGTAGTTAGATACACCTTTAGCACGGCAATAGAAGCGGCAGTATACCGTTCCACGCAATTTCTCATTGGTTTAGTGAGCGTGACGAAGGACCGATATAGGAAAGCTTGGATTATTAATAGAATGATAAACAAGCCGGACGCGGATGCCGAAATTAGATGTAGGTTACGGGAGGAGGAAGACGGTGGATCGGCGAAAGATAAAAACTGGCTTGTGCGATGGATTTCGCGAGCCTGGTAAAAATATTGCGAGATTTTTGCGTCTACGATGGCGCCCCGTTGCGATGGGATTTCGAGAGAAAGAAATGGAGCGCGACGAAGCTCGGACAACGAATGTTATTTACAGCAAATTTGAATATTAAGGGTTTCGATTTGCCGAATGTGTGACGAGAAATGTAGAATGGATCCTCTACTTCGTCGTTTATGGGAAATTAATTTCTAATAGGCGTATTTAATATTAAAGAAAGAAAGGGAAAAATGGAAGAATGAAAGTGTAAATTTTGACACCGTTTGTTGCATAGGATTGAATAGTAACAGTGTGTTGAATGTTGTTGGATAAATTCAAGTCAGATGTCTTTATATCATCGATTTATTGAGCGTTTCAGTAACATTACGTTTGGATTGTCCAGCAGTTAAAGAAAATCAATCGTACGCTTGCCAAATTTTGCATTTATATTTTGATATGCGACGAAAATGTCCCACGATCGGTTATTTATTGCAGCGAAAAATTCGTTAAATTGCGAGTAATAAAACGCGACTATAAATTTGAAAGAATTTATGTACCGTGGCTGTTTGAAATTTACGCACACACTATAGTGTAAACTTATATTTATGGATTAATAAATTAGAGTTTGCCACCGATTTAAAATCAAACGTAAAATACGGCCTCCAATTTACATCGCGTGCAACAAATTTATTTATTTATTTATTTACTTATTTATTTACGGGTATTAACCCATTAGTGAAAGAGTAGTTACATATAGAGTAGAGAAAACGGAGTATTAGAACAAGTAATTAAAATATCTAAAGACAGACAGATATCGGTTACAGCTTAACATTTCGCAAAGATATCTTAAGTGAAGAGGATGAGCGGTTAAATATGTTGCATGATCTGTGAGCGGTGTTGGCATTAATAAACATTCTATTGTAAGGATTAAATTACCCATACAATGTACGATGGTGTTCGATATGAAATAATTCAAAATGCCGTAATGTATGTATGTATTATTAAAAAAAACTTTACATGCATACTTCTCATATTTGCAAACTCTCAATTAGAAGACTCGGCTGCAATAAACTTAAAAGGAAATTACAACCTTGTAGAAGTTCGAAAGGGAAATTCTGCAACAAGCAAATTTCCTTAATGTGTAATAGCGACGAATATATGTACGGAGCCCCGCTTGCTTTACGAAATTGTGTTTTTAATAGATCGCCCTGGGAATATAAACACGATGACGGGTTGCGTCCAAAGAATTGCACGTTCCAATACATTGTAGCATGATTAACGCACGGACCAATACATCTTCCATGTCTCTAATGCACCTCAGCATTCTCACACGTGCTTAGCAATTTGTCATTTAAATAGCTTGCGGCGGAAGTTGGGACTCTAGACTGCGTTCCCCTGTCTTTCAGAAACGATGCTTCGCGCTACAAAATAGCGCAAGTTATTTCGCGCGAAGATTGCGTATCGAAACATCCTCCATAAACTGAAATTTAATTATCGAAGCTACCTTCCAATCGTGATCCGCAATTCGAATTAATTCTACCGGTATACATATCAAATCAATAGAGAATATCAAAATAAAGAAACTTTCTTAAATCGCAGTTCAATCCTCGCATAGGCAAACCAAATGTTCAATTAACTTGAAGCTTAGTTATTGCGAATATTTCGCACAAACGTATTTATCGCAAATCGATGAATCGAAGTAAAAGTATCCGTGAAAATATTTCCCCAAGAACATTATTAGCATAAATTTGGAAACAAGTAAATCCAACTCACAATCAGTCCTAACGTAAAAAACGTAAACGTTCTACACAAGGGTTAATTAAATGCCACCTTCTTTTTTCCAACCCCCCCGGCCACGCTATATCCGCGACAAAGCTCAAACGCATTCCAATTCCAAGGAAACCGAATGGTCGCACAAAGCTGCACCGTTTAACGATGCTGTAAATCTCGTGACGTACGACGCAACGTTTCAACCCTCGCGGTGGAAGCAAAATCGGGACGATAAAGTTTCACGGCCGCCCCCGCTACAGTATGCCACGTTCAAGCACCGACTTACCCAGCTTGGCGAGATTTATCGGCGGAGAGAGTTTGCGTCCGTTCCGTTGCGGTGTTCCCCGTAAATCACTGTCGTCGAATATTATTTACTTGGTGCGGGAGGATCGGCCTGTTCCCCTTTGCTGGCGGACTCCATTTCAGCGGCAGCAAAGCGGAAAAAGACACACCCTCGGCCAACACTCCTGCCATGTTGGACACTCCGCGGGCAAAAGGAGTATCGGTGATTCTGGTAAGTCGTTCCTGTTGCCCGCTCCGCCCGCTTCGTCGGCCTCTTGTGCACGCGTGAGGAGCGCGTTCTCTGCTTGCCTGCGACAACGACTACCCGCTCGGTGATAAATATCAACCGACGAAGATAAAATAGTAGACGAGAGGGGGATGGTCGTGCCATTGTGGGAACAGAAATATTTGCAAACGGTTAGTCGATCTTGTTAAGTGGCTACGGTTTAGGTTGCCCCGCTTGTAGATTTTGACACTTGCGTTAGTGTTACGCGCGTTAGTGTGCGGATGCTGGCATTAATTCTGTATACATATAGGTTTGGATTATGGGAGAATTTTTTTGAATTATTGGGAGCTCGGAACACGACCTTTGAGAATTGAGGTCCTTTATGTATATTTAACACTTCTGTCGTTTACCTGAGGATAGAAAGTTGGTTAGGGTTAACTGCGATGAAAGCCCCGGGAATTAGATATTACGTTTTCGAAGCGATACTGTTGGGTTAGTTGCAAAAATGTTGATGCAGTATTATTAGAAATTACAGAGTACAGCATTTTGTGATAATAAATTTATTATCGCAGGCTGTGAGTGACATGGTGAACAAGAAGTAGACACGATGAAGCTTGCAATTAAATTTTATTGAGGGCTGGAAGTAATATGGAGTGCACTAAAATAGAGTTGAAAGCAGCAATAAGCAGTTAAGCATTTATTAAACATCTAAATCATCATTTCTTTTCTTCGATTTAATTCATTTCGTTTTTAAACAGTATTTTCACTTCACATAACGAATGAAGTAATTAAGTTGAACGATAATGTTCTAATGTCAATGAATTAGAAATACTTCATGCAATTCTAATTACCAGAATATTAATACTTGAAACGAATTGAAGTCGATGAAAAATTTTGCTTGGAAATATGTATAGTCACAGTGGTATATCTACATCCAGGCATATGCTATGCTGTATATCTATCCAGGGGCCATATTTTATCTGTCACGCAGGCTTGTAGTTCACGCATTGCGCTTTTAGTAAGGTGATGCCGCCGGGTTAATTGTGTACAAATTATTTTATGTAATTAACTGGGTGTACATCGCACGGAGTACATTTATAATTGAAACGGAGATTAAGCGTGGCCGCCGTCGAATATCACTCCTGAAATCGTGGTGGGCGGTCGCTTGGTCGTCGAAACGAAAGGTGCCGGTCTAAATTTAATTTCCAAACATCCGCGAAACCGGCTTTGAAAAAACGAAAAACCCCTGACAGGCCACCGATGTAGATTTTAAAGAGAGCATGGTTAAAAGAGCAGCCGGTGAAGAAGAATTTTCTTTCCTTTTCATTTCTTTTCTTTTCCTTTCCTTTCGTACCAAGAACATACCCGTCGCATCAAGCTCTTTACACCCCTGTGTATTTTTCTGTTTGACTGTAGACTTGAAATTATCGATTCGGAAGCTGTATTTATGCTTCGATCTATTTCCCATCTGGGATAAATCATTTGGAAAGTTTTCAGACGTAAAGGAATATTCGAATTCAATTTTACGCGATATTCCTGTTAAATGTAATTTAAAATGAATCTTCTTAGAAGCCTTTTCTTAAATACTGTAATCACGTTGCGTTAATTGTAGGGTTAATTAAACATATAAAAAAATAGTACATTTGGATTCCCTTAAAAATTTGTTTAAAGGTTCCATTCTCCCATCCTAAGGTGTCCAAATAGATGATTAAAAATTTCAAATTGAATTTAACGTTTGGGTAGAACCACTGCATGGAACGCCCTCGAATCTCTGAGTATTATAACAAATTGTCTTGAAGGATCTGTATTAGATGACGGGGGGATGAATACAGCAGCTATTTTATGAAAACTCTTAAGCACTCATTGCGGACGGTGTTTAAGGTTGAGCTTGAGGTAGGGTCACTTAAAACAATCAGTGACGTCTCGACGCCCGGCAAATGGAATACCTGTTGCTTTTAACTACCTCCCACATTGAGCAACGATTCACTGTCGACGACTTTGCCGACTCTTGTATCACTTTCAGAATCTTGGCACATTCGTTAAGTCTAAAATACACGTGGGAGACCCGCCCCCCGATCTATTTGTTTATTTAACGAAGTGAAATCTTCGCGACGCTTATACTCTTACGTCGTAACGAATTGTGCAAACCTCTCTGCCGTAGATCAGTTCCACCGAGGGCTCACCTTTTGTAAAAAAAATCCGTTCGAATCCGTGAAATCTTGAAATTCAGTTCAATTAAAATCTGCAGCTTCCACTTTTATATTTACAACATATTTTAATAGTGAAACGTTTATCCTTATATTTTTACATAACTATTGTACTAACGATTACTCCAGTCTTTAATTATTTTCAACACGCGGGAAAACTGTATTGTTTTTAAACCCCCATATATTTTATAAAACTAAGGATCTATATTTTCTATATATTCCGTAAATGATTTATAGAAGAAGAAAGAGTTCTAGAATACAGAATTTCGGTATTTCAGAATAATTCCCCCTTACAAATAATGTAGATGTATTGGACACCATGTTCATTGATTATAATCACGAATCAAATTAATTGATAAAGTGAAGAATAATTTCGGCGGAAATTCTTCTTCACTACACGGTCAATTCGCTTTACGGATGCTGCACTGAAAGTTCCCGGGCGGTGTTTCAGTCATAAATACTCTCCCGTATCGGGAGTTTACCCAAAGGGTTGGGCCATTGGGACGTGTCAACGTGTACACGGGTTAACTTTGTTTGCATGCGGTGAACACGGTTAACCTTAACTCTGAAGTTCACGCGATGCTGCGTGAAATCGAGTTCGCGAAGCCACAGTCAGCTTGTTCCCCGGAAGTGACTACTTTTCTGTAAAAATGTACACGGCCATCGAAGATTCGAGTATCATGGCGCCTCTAGGAATATTTTTGCTCTTCACGAATGAAGAAATTTTTCGGACCGATACAAGTTAAGGGTGAGAAGATTTTAAAAATATTCTTCCTCTTACAGCTCTTTTATTTCGGTCAAATATCGAAGGAGAGCCTCGTCAGATTAGTAATTAATTGGTCACTGGATTTAATATGTGGTGAATTAGGAATGGGAAAATTTGTAGTGGAATAAAAAATAAAGAGGAAATTTCTACGAATACTTTGACTCCAGCTAAGTTTACGGCTTCCGTAACGTAATCGAGTGAAAGGTGTGCTGCTGTATGTTTGAAGAATGGTATTTTTAAATGAAACGAGAAATATTTGACAGCATTATAGATAGATCGATAGAACGTTTTTTGGCTAGCCAAAGTCTGAAAATAGTTACAATTGTATCAAAGAAAGGTAATCCAATTCTTCTTTTACCTTCGCTATATCAAATAAATCCTACTAATTATCATAACTTCCAAAATCTCAGCTATTTTTAACCAATTTACGTTTCAAAACGAACGAATATATAAAAAAATCCAAAGCTTCAAATATTCCCTTCTCTTCTCTCAAAGGTAAAACACGAAGCTCCTATAAAATAAGAAAACACAAAACAAAACACATAAATTCAACACCAACAAATACAAAAGTGATGAATTATTATTATACCCATAATCAAGTATACCTGCTCAGGTAAAACAGTGCGCAGAACATCGATCCATTCGCCAGTATCGAAAACACAGATCCCAACAGCAAAATCGAAGTGCCTCGAGACGAAATAATCGAACGTGCAACTTAATCCAATTTTCTAACCATCTCTCCTACGACTACCCACACAACTATAGCCCCGATAATTTAAACAATTTCCATCCGTCCGATGTTCCAACCTTCTCCGTTTACCACGCAATATTACCTCCCTTCCTTTCCCCCTCGCAGTTTCGATTTCGCGATTCTAAACACCGTCCATACCGTTATTGCACGCTACGTGCACCAACCAGCTACATGGCTAAGATCCAGAGAGCGTTCCCGCTATATTAAGACCGCCTTATATAACTTTCAGTCATATCCGAGCGATTCTCTGTATGAACCCTTAATATGCTCGAGCGTGGACGCGCGAATACGCGCGTATACGCGCAACTTCCTGCGCGGTCCTCGCGACGTCCGAAGCTCAAAAGTGGCTGCTTAATTAGCCTTTCCGAGAAAACCTTTGGCGTGCGGATCTTCCCTCTTGGCGGTGGACACGGATAGCCTGTCGACTTCCGGTTAGCCCGTCAAAGATAGCTGTCGTCGCGGAGACAGCTGGTTCCGCCTGTGAAAGCGACACGCCTTGCCATAAAGTATTCTTGACTTCGTGTGATGTCTGGGCACGGTGGAAATATGAGGAAGCGTTTTCGAGAGTTGGTCAGGGAGATCGTATGCTATTACAACTTAATAGTTGCATGTAGAGTTATTGTTTTAATTAGATTGGGTGTTTCAGCGTGATTCGAAGGCGGGATGAAGGGAACGGTGTTTGGGGCAGTAGGGGTGGAGTTTGATAATAGTATATTTGTGTAAGATTGGTGGAATTGAAATTGTTTTGGAATTTTTGGGTTTTCGTATTTTGTATTGAGCAATTTGGATTAGGTTTCGGCGCGAGACGAAGGCAGGGAGACGGAGATGGTGTTTAAATTTGGGGAAATTGGTTAGTAAAATAGGCGTGGTAATTTTAGTTGGTTGTCTGCGTTGGGGGCAACAATTCTTGCCTTTCCTGAAGACCTTTCTATTTTCTTTTCCTGTTTTGTTGAATTTACTATGGACATTATTCACGTCAAACACGAACACTTCTCAGTCTATTTCTGGTGCAGTTTAGTGGTTCTGATACAACACGGAAGAATGAGAAAGAATAGAGTGAATTTGAAATCAGTATTATTATTGCGACAGTAACTCTACTTTGCATAGCATCCATTTACGATCACTTCATGAAAGCATAAAATAAGTATCGTCGACTAACATTTACCGACAGAAATTTACCAACTATCAAATTAATCTTACAACACAACGATCCTATCAATCTACATAAAAATAAGAGAAGGAATAAAGAACTGTTAGTTATCAGATCACAAAATTAAATCATACAGTTGTATCTATATTATTGTAGAGTACACAGTATTGTTTAATAAACCACTAAAAATGACTCAAAATTAAATTCTCAGAAAATTGAACAAAGCAAAAATTATACAACGTAATATCATTAGAAATTGCTTCTGAGTAATTGAGAAATTGTACAACGGTGAATTGGAAAGGACACAGGTGTCGTTGTAAACATCGAATGTACATACTACAAGCGACGGTAGCTACAAGGTGCCAGTAGTGTTCTGACTCTTGACAATAGCAGGTGTGTGCTCAAAACAATTAGTGGTAAGCCCGAGACCGCTGAAGAGCGCAACTAACACGACATGTACGTTATCCGGTCACTCCATCCTAATCTAAACGGTTAATTACTCTCTTGGGTGATTCCTTATGGAAAGCTTCCTTAAAAAGCTCGTTGCGTGACAATTTGCTGGACACATTAATGGAAGCAATATTTCGACCGCGCTCAATTACACAACGATTCATATGTATCGAATTAATTAAATACTCTGTTATTATTGATTATTACTGCTGACTAAGTAACATGGATATTAAGATCATTTGTCGTGTTCCCGTTGGTATTGTTTTTCTTTCTTAGTGATAGTACAGTGTTAAAACTTGAATGATTCGCTAAGTATGATTGAAAGCAGGCTCTGCCCTTGTAAATAGTTATTATTTAATTAAGTGCATAAAGTCTATATACGTTCTTAGGTAATGTGACCTGCATCCAACAGGAGTGTGGTAATTGGGCCACCGATTTGGCTCGAATATAAACCTCCATTAACTATACACTTCGTTCCAAGATTGGAATATATTCGGCGCGCATTTTATCACCAAGAAAGTGGAGCTCTCGATTTAACATTGAGAAGTTATGAAAAAATTAATAGAACTAGGTCTCGCGTACAAGTTATTTTACACTTCTCAAATCCTTTTCCAAACAATTCTTAACTCCTTTTTGTAATGAACAAATTGTAAATCTATTAACTATACGCAATAATTAAAACAAGAAGATGTCTCGTCGATTGCTGACATGTCCAATAAGGCGTGTGTTCAAAAAGTGGGGAAACATCCCTTTAAATTTTTCCAACATTCTCGTCTCTTCGCGAGCTGTGTTATTTTTTAAGGGGATGTAAAAACGGTCAAGGATTCCTTTCTCTGACATTGCTCCGTGCCAGAAATTGTTTGTTCTTTCCCGGTTTTCAGCTGCGCGTCTGCTTGCAGCCGCGTCGCGACGCCCAGTTTGTTTGAGTTGGCGCCGGGGCGCGCGTTATCGCGGAAATTGCAAATACATTCAGTGAAACGCGTGATCGTTCGGAAAGAAAATATCCAGACGAGTCAGGCTTGAACACTCTTGTCGTTCAAAAGGTGTAATTTTTGTAATTCAAATTCTCGCTAGAATTGTAGACACAAAGAAGACATGCTGAAAAATGTTCGGCTGATATTTGCATTAATGCAGAGACTGCGTGATGTATTATGAAAACGAAATTTCACCCTCTGATTGATTTTCTAAACTGTTTTAACGTGTACGGATTGGAAAGTGTGAATTTAAAATAGAATAAAATTTATGTCGAGTTTATGGAAGACGTGAAATAAATGAATATGAAATTTCTTCGTGTTAGGGTCAAGCATTTGTTATGGTGTGGAAGCTTTGTTGAATATATCGCCATAGTGAACGGGTTAATCAATTGACTCATCCAGTAGATCTCTGTTCACAGCTTTAGCTTAATATTCCAAATGGCCGCCATCCATAACTCAGTTAAGTTTACAAATTGAGCCTCTTTGACCGTGCTCTAATCGCAAAACTTGAAAGAACACGAAAGCGAGACCAAATCAACAAGCACGGTGTTCCAATTTTGGATATGGTAAAAGAAACAACAGACCGTCCGTTTTATGGGACCCTAATAATTATGGGACATAAATTCCTGAAGCCTTGTGCAGACAACCGGATGCTTATTTCTGTATTTCTTTTAATAATTTTTTGCTGTTCTTGACAAAGTATTCTTTGGAAAATTTTACGTCGATGCGCGTTTTATGTAAAAGAATTTTGAGGGTTCAAAAGTTATTGAGCAGTTTGCTTGTCTGCCTTGCTTGCCCGCGAAGGGGTTAAATAACGTTAAAGCGTAATGCAGTGTCTGATTGTTACTTTAAAAAAACAAGAAGTTACACGAGCGAAAGGACAAGTGAAAAATGTTATACCCTTGGCGGATAAAAACGAATATTCGTTGCCAGAAACAGGATGTAATTTGGTCTGAATTATTTCGAAAGGCGGTGACGAATAAAATCACGGGACCACGAGAATGAAACGTAACGACAAGAATTTATATCTTCGGAAGTAACAGCCTTGCATGTTTATGGGGTTCATTTGTCACGAAACTTTATGAATATTGCCACGGTCGCATTGAATTATAGCGGCGTACAAGAGTTTTTACTGTTTGTGAAAGAGGACCAAAGTTCGACCCGCGAGTTAACGAGCGAATTTGTTCAATAAATTCCCTTATTTCAGCGCATGGTTTAAGAAATGGAATTATGTCAATTCGCTTAGATTCTTTCATTATAAAATTGTAATCAGCGATACTGAAATTATGTTACCAATGCTTTTGACCAGACACGCCACTCGACTCGTGCGACGGAAATTGTACGATCTACCGCGCATATAAGTATAAACTCATACAGATACTGCGTTAAGTTTTATATAGGCGTTTTTTAAAAGGAAAATACATTGCAACGTACACGTTTAGTTATTAACATACACTATAAAAAGCTTCCTTTCACATTGAAAACCGAACACCATACACCAGTTGCTAGAATTTCAAATTTTAATTATGTATTATTATGCAAATTAAATGCAAAAATTTTCAACTAAAGCTTTCAAACTATACAAATGTGTAGGTAAATTGTTATGATAGTCTTTCACAATTCTCGATTCCTTAACTCTGCGTTACACGTTTCGATTACTGTTTTTTGCAAAAGCAAGTGCTGCTCTTTAAAATAATTCCCGTTTCAATCATTTATATTACACATCGATCACGATGTTTACCAAAGGTGTCACGATAACAGAAGCCTGCAAATTTTCGCGGTAAACGTGAACACCGTGAAACCCAGTTCGAAGTTCAAATAGATGAACAGATGCATCCCCGTACTCGTTCGAAATACAAGAAATCGTACCTGATGATTCGACACCCAAGTAGAATATGATCGAGATAATTTATCACCGTGGAATGTCACTTGCCGTTCATCGAGTGGACGTTCACAAAATCCGTGAAAGTCGAAGCGAGGGTGGACGCCTTGATGCGAACTGACTGCGACGATTTCATTCACGAAGGCGTCGGCGGTCGTCGCGACGCCCCTCGCGCAAGCGCCACGACGACGATCTTTTTTTCTTTCTTCCTTCTTCACTTCGACGCACGCGCGCGCAAGCCATCGCCGCGTCGCGTACCGATTTATTTGGATTAATTGAAATATACTCTCGTTATTAATAGGCATGAACCGCCACCGGTTTCGGTACCGTCGCGAAGAAAAGAGATTCGTGTATTTCAATTAACGTTCGCGGTCGGTTTAGTCCAAATGTCTCTGAATTAAAGCACATATTGGTATACTGTTTTCTTCTTCTTCCTCTTCTTTCTTTTTTTTTACCGTGAATCGCCCCTGTACGATTGTCCAATTAAGACCAGGAAAGGGAAATTTTTATTTCGATCAGAATATTAAATATAGTTTTTCTTTGCACGTAAATCAGTAATACTCATGGTCTTATTATACGTTTCGATTTGCAGATTCTGAATTTTTTTTAAATTACTACTGCGGTCGTCGCGTCATGCCACATACAAATTATGTTACATACAGCAATCCATATTCTACCACACATATATTATTCCTGGCATTTAAAGCACCATACTTCCGGATCCAATATTTCATATTCTGTAAGCCTTATTACATAATTCGCATCTTGCATGCTACATATCCCTTCTACATATAACGTATATCCTACAATCTGTATTCCGCAGTTCACGTTTCGCACCTCGTATTCCACAAATCTATACACGAGAAGTTTGGGCACACATGCTAATGAGAAAAATATCCGTCAAATTTTACTCCTGCTGCAACGTTAAAACTTTCTTTCCTTTTGTTTTGTAGAAACGATGTTGATATTAGGGTAGACAAAATATCAAAACAGATCACAATAATTTAGATATCTTCTAAAAACATGTTTTATTCTATCAAATTTTTCCTTCGACAAAGAATTCGCCCTTTTCAGTTCTGCCTGACCACCGAAACTTTCATATATTTCTCTTCGATACACTTTTAATTCGTTTATCTTCTGCATTGGTGGCCACACTCGGCCGTCCAGATCGTTTTGGTCCTTCTTAATTTGCCAAGTATCAATCCCTTTATGGGAGGATGTTTTGTACTGTACAGTAATTTTAACTTTTCTACAATTTCTCTGATACTTTGCTGCGGCGACATCACTTTTCATTTTAATACTGAGTTCGAGATGGCATGCAAACATTACAGTACCATGAAACATTAGTATTAGTATTAATATTAATATTCAGTCCTGAAATTGGTATTTTAGTGTGAACTATATATATGATACGTGTGCCCATACTTTTAAACAGTAGTACATATCCCTCGTATCCCACTTTATTTCAATGGCGAATCGTTAATGGCATTGTCCCGCTGAATGTGGATAAACCGATTATGGGCAAGGAGAAGAAAGTTAGCGATGGATGGAATGTAGAAGGAGTCCCTAGAAGCTTCTGCTGGTCAAAAATAGAAACGGAATGACACAGGGAAGCGGATACCGGTAATATTTTAGTGTCACCGAAATAAAACTGGAAGCCATCTGGCCAATTATACGAATGCATAAATCCGAACTGAATAACGAACGAGAAAACAAACTGCTCGCGATTTCGTCCCGGTTTACAACTTCCGATCGGACGATCCTCCACCTGGAAATCGCTGATTGATCCAAGTAGTTACGTCGTACTATTTCTTTTGCAGATTGCAGTCTCTAAGTAATTGTTCTTCCTGATCTTCGAAATGAACTTCGAATTAAAGATAATAATAATTTACGAATAAAACGAGGAATAGTAACTGACTGATTAAACTATCGAAACGGTTATTTATTAACGGTTAGTTATTTTCGTCTTTATGGATATTCCCTTTGGTACATAAAGTAGAACAGGTAGTAGTAGGAGCAGTAGTAGTAGTAGTAGCAGGGTGCTACAAGTAGGAGAAAAATACACAAAAAAGAACATGACAGACATATTAGCATTATGATTATTTTCGTGCATCTCAATGTATATGCTGGATATGCCCGGTCGCGTGACTGTAACGGTGTCAGATTTTAGATCTTAGAATTTTAGAATTAATATACATTGCCGCGGAGATTGCAGAACATAGTCCGCTGTCCAGCTCTACTTTTGTGTGCCATGTCTCACGTAAAAGAATAAATTACACATTTTATTTTTCTATATTCATAGTCATGCTATCGCTTCTCTTACTTTAATCATTTAAAATATGAAATTATTTCAATTCATGATTAAAACACGTACATGTCTGCGGTACATGTAACTATGCAGCATCATATATTATTACAGATTATTATATCAATAAAGATATTTTTTGCAATTTCTTTACTTACGCTGAAACAATAATAATCAAACGGTACCATGTTAATATTGGATTGTTCGGACAGTTCGTGCCGTTTTTCGGCAGGTGGAATTAGGGCAGGTCTGAATACATAAAAATGATTGAAAACATATTACATGTGTACATATTCCAAAAGGTGATATTTCAGGCATCTTTAGAAAAATGTTTGATTAGGGTACATTATTTTTCGTATTTTCGCCGAAATAACTTGAAAAACTTTCTAATATGATTTTTAATATCGACCAAAGAGCTTGGCATTAATAAACTTTTTGGCATTAAGGGGATATTGTAAGTACCTAAATAAGTGAAAATCTGAGGTAGCACATCCCAAACGAGGTCCAACAACTTCCGGTAAAAGAAAGGCATCAAATGCCTATAATGCACTTTGTTTCTTTCCATATTCAAGCGCGTATAAAACTGACGAAAAATAATGTATCCTAATCAAACTTTTTTCTAAAGATGCCTGAAATATCACCTTTTAGAATATGTACACATGTAATATGTTGTCAATCATTTTGATGTATTTAGACCTGTCCCAATTTCACCTACCGAAAAACGGCACGAACTTTCCGAACAACCCAATAGTTGAACAGACTTCCAATAACAGAAGCCGTAACATGTAAGGGGTTAAATGAGAATTATACGAGACTTTGATTGTACGAATGGATCTACGTTTACACGACGAATATGTAAGACACTTCTCTTCTATGACTTTATGATCTTATTCTTACAGAGCGTACCAGATGTCAACGGCTGACTAAATTCGAAAGGAAAAGGAGCATTATGGATTCGGATATCGTGGCCGACAGCCGCAGCAGGCGTCGCGACGCTCGATCTGTTGAGCGACAAGCGAGTAAATTTTGCCGGTCGGTTCCGTTTGTGTGTGTCTGATCCATCGTGCTTTTCTGCTTCGAATCGTACTTCGCGTCTGAAAGAGCTCGAGGATATCAGTCTGCAAATAAATCAGATACGCTAACGAGCCTCTGCTGCGTCTTAGATCGTACAACCTTGTACGAAATCCTGTTTAAACTTGGTTACGCTAGCTGCTGATCGAATCAACGCGACGTACAGTAGAATCCTCGATTATTCAGCTCAAACGGAAGATTGGCAGGCTGAAAAGACTCGTATCTGACACTAAATGACTAAAAGTAATTTTTCTCGAATGTTGAAAATCTCGCCTAGAAACAGTAATATCTTCTTTTTGTAATTGTACAGTGTGAAGATAGTATTGTAAATATGTAATTTCGACACTGGACATAATCGAGATCTGGTTAATAGGGGTTCTACTGTATGACATCAGCAAGTTGTTGATGGTAAGTTAAATTAATTCATTCTCCTATCATAATGACCGGGATGTAAGATGTGCGGATTGATTTGAAGAATTTCTTTTTAGAACCCCGCGAAAATTAAAATTCAAACGTACTTGTTTTATTGTGTAAAATGAATTTAGAATTTTGCTCCAATTCTTATGCGACGAATATGCAATCTAACTGCCAGTATATTAAATAAAAATATTGGTGATCAGATTATTAGTGTCACCTGCATAAATTGACGATTTCACACTGAAACAATTAATTTTTTTATAATTATGTAGGCTAAGCTTAATTTTTGGGGGGTATTTTTAGTGGATAATCGTTAATTAAAAATTATCCAATGTAAAAACCTTAATAATGTGCTTTTATTTCTATACAGAACAAAAGACATAATTTCTCATATTGTGGCTACTAAAATATTGCAAGTCTGTAGTTCTCTGCTTGTCCACACATTTATCTTCCTTAATCCTCCTTCGCCGCAACCCATATATCAATATCGCGTGTCAATATTCACCGCGTGAGACGGTTAATTAGTCGAGTAAAGAATATACTTCCGTTTCGGTGACACGACGTTTCCGGCGCACGTCGGAACGTAAGGAGGTCACTTGGTGCGCAAGCTTCGAAAGATCGGAAAGAGCGCATGAAACCGTGTGAGTGGCGAGGTTTGCGTACGCAAGGTAAAGCAGGGAAAGATGTCTATTTTCGAACGAGCGGCGTTCCAAATTTAAACGACGCCACCCGCCGCACCAAGACTTCCACTTCCTCCGTCAGCAACACTTTCGTTAAGTTGGTGCTTATCACGCTACGCACGCATTAAGATCTGAGAAGAACTCCCTCATTTATTAAGGTATTGCCTTCATCATCCTTCGCGATAAGTTCCTTTTGTCGACCTCCTTTCAGCTGGGAATTTCCTTTGCAGACGATTGATATTATATTCCTTCGTACAACACTTCTCGTCTCGTATTTTTGTACGGGTATTCATCGTGTCTAATTTGGCGCAAAAAACGATAAATACTCTGCAATGGTCAAGTTCGTTGTACGATGCAGACAAAGTTAAGCATAAACCGTGCATTCAATGCTGTTTTTTTTTTATTCTTTGTAACTTGAAAATAGGATCCGCGGGTCTCATTTATTACTTTGGTATCACTCTTAATGCTACCAAGTCAGTGAAAAATGAGACCAGAATACCCAGGAATGATGGTAATTCAAACCAAATATCTTTAAAAAATATCTTTAAACTTTATTTCGACCGTGGACATTTATTCTGGGAATAAAATGTACAGTGCAATGCATTGAGAATGGAAAGCATACAGTCAGTGGACGATGGAAATTATTTTGATTACTGATGGTGAGTACCGAATAATTAGGAGTCGAACTTTCAATAGCTACAATAGGAAGATATTGTACATACTTGAAACTTACAACTGGACAATTTGTTCGATGTAGTCGATTCGCGGCTGTCGTACCGACCAGAGTTGATGATCGGGATTACGATTAGATTAGACCGGATTCACACTAGTGGTCGCGGTATAAACGATCAGATCACGTCAAGTCGAGTACTGGTCACTATCGATTACACGTAATTGAATGGGAGCATTGATATTTCGTGGTTTGGTCAAGTCAAATGAAAATCTGTCCGAAAAGCTTCGACAACGATCAGCGATTTCACTTGGTCGTCTATCGTGAGTAGTCGACGCGACAGTTGAAAAGAGAAAAATAGATTGCGACGAGATTTGATTATTTCTGATCGTTGACTGTGAATGTTCTTGGTAAAATCCTAGATTCCAAGTCAATCTTAGACCGCTAGTACAAATTGAGCCTTACCGATGAAAGGGCAGCAAGGTGGTCAGCAAGGTCCCTGACTTAACAGGGCCTACAGTCGATACCTACCGAAGGTAATCTTCTTCATCCAAAATGAACAACAGTTGCTGATTATCATACGAAATATTGTACAGCGTGCTTGGAATATTCTTTTCGTTAGCTACAAACGCGTGGAGAATATTTGTAACAGTACTTTAACATTAATAACGCGAACAGCTTCTGTAACCAATCCCAATATTCATTGACATCCATTCAGATAAGTACGCATGCTTGCCCTAAAAAGCAACTTGCAATCGCTGCGTCTTTGTGCTGTTATGTGGTCACTCGTTAGGATCATGTCATAAAGACCTTGCACCAGTAGCCTACGTTACAAATTCTAATATCGTTGCAAAATACTCCAAGTCTATACGATATGCCTACTTAGTTGACGCGGCCGGGACATTGGCTGTAGAAGACCAGTCCACGTTACTGTAGACACTCTACCACGTTATTGTAACGGGTTCAATATTCAAATAACGATTCGGCTCGAAACAACCCTGACTTATTTCTTCATCCAGTCAAGCTAATTGATTTTAGCAATTTTTTTTTATAGATAATTATGTAGGATTGGAAATACTGCGTGACTGTTTAGAATGATTCCGAGGTATGAAAGGTACGTTCGGAGCTGAGTACCAGAGAAGGTCGTGTGCATGGAGGGTACAGCGGCCCAAGGGTTCGGGTGGTCGGGACCGACCACCACCGAGGAATGACTGCGGGGTGTGTCCTAAATGAGTGAGAGCAAATGAGGAATAGAATGAGAGAGAAACTAGGAGTGAAAGAATATAAAGAATGAATGATGCGTGGAAGGGGAGGATCGAAGTGAGTAGTATCGTGAGAATCGTGTGTGAGTCGTTGTGCGTTTGAGTAACGTCCTGTGTTGACGTATTTTATAATGAAGTTAGTGCTTTAATTAAAGTAAACTGGAGTCTTATTACCCCACCTTTCCTCTATTCCAATCTACGTGAGGTTTACGAAAAATAACTTCTACAATTATATGTAGAGAACTGTGGAACTTTATTATTTTTTGGCCTCGCAGCCATGAAAAAAAGCTTGGTTTACATTTTTTTAATATCCTTACATATCCTTTTAAATTTCCATTCATCCTCCCTCAATCACGCATATTCGCATGTCTCTTTCATTTTTCTTTCCATTTCGTTTAGCCATTTTACCACTTTCTCGATTTATCTACCTCTGACTATATCTTCGACCCCTACGTTCCCTCTATCGAACTCCCTGCATTCCTGTACCGTAATACATTCAAGGATATTCGCAAATGATTACAATACAAAATTTTCCCGCTTCCCGTTTACGTTAATAACGCTTTACAAATTGAGTGCTATTTTTTTGTAAGGCTGAGACTCGATAGCGTATGTTGGTTTGCTATCCTCGGTAACCCATACAGATCCATTTGCCCCCTCTTGAATGAGGTTGATTATGGCTTCACAAGTCGCCTCTACTCTGAATACATAAAAATAAGAACTCATTAGGAACGTCGTACGGAAGAGTATTTTTAACACTACCAAGGTATCTGAATTTTTTCTTACGGCTGCACAGATATATTCAATGCCTCCAATTCCTCGGGATCAAAGAAGTTCAGAAGTTTATTGTCCATGTCGTTCAATAGGGTTGTCGTTGTAGGTCCAGGACAAATTGCAAGAATTCGAACACCAGTCCTTTCATATCTTGTCTGCGAAGATAAAAGTGTAGAATTCGAATTTATTATCCTAATACTGTTTTATCTACTGTACACGAAACAAACACAATTATCAAACATTAACGTGGCAAAGACAATCAGTTAATGCTCTTGCAAATCAATGTGGATACATTTCTTTAATTTACCTGCAGACACTGATTGAATGTCAGTACACATTGTTTGCTGGCACTGTAGACCGGCGTACAAACTAGGGGAAGGAAAGCAGCGACCGACGCGAGGTTTACTATGGTACCACCTCGACCACCTTTATACTTGTCCATGTAAGTCATGGCAAGAATCGATCCTTGTATAACACTGCTCTATAATTGAAATTATTCAATAAAGTATGTACTATATACATATAAATAAATACTACCATTGGAGATTAGTATTTAGGAACTTAACATAAATGTATCCGTTCGGTACTCATAGTTCCGTTCGTAACTTGGTCAATGATTTGTCTCTCCATTGTATAATGCAATATGTAATATGATAGAACTGCTGATAAATATTTCGCACATAATACAGCATTTAAATAAAGTCTCGTTGATAAATTATCGGAGAAATATAATCATCGAGTATTTATTATTGTAATTAATGTAATTGTTAAATAATTAGCAAGTAATTAGCAAGTAAGCAAATAAAACTTAATAATTTATATTTAGAGATACATACGTAACGAAGTGGTACTCGTGAAAGAATGCAATATGAAGTGCAGTTTTAAATATGCATAGTTACACGGTCGCGATAATGTACTTACAACATTTATAAGAATAGTTTCCCTCCATCGCTTGTCATTCAAAATCCCGGCATTGTTAATGAGAATGTCCACGCCGTTCAAAGCGTGCCAGACCTTTTTGAATGTCTCTATTAAAATTAAATAAATAAAATGGACGAATTTTTATAGATTTTATAGATTTTTATAGATTTTTATATACCTATAGATTTGTATACTATAGAATTAAATTTACTTCATCGCGGCCTAAATTTGTTCGATAGAACAAAGTCAATTTGTGTTTCATCCTTAATATAAAATGATACTGTTAAAGAAAATACCTTCTAAATCTTCAGGGTTGCTCACATCACAGGGGAAGAATCGGGCTTTTTGTTCCCCAAACTCTTTTTGCAATGCAGCTGCGGTCGTTAGTCCGGGTGAAGTGCTCAAATCGAGGATGGCAACAGTCTAGAAATAATAACATCGCTATTCATATGCATTCAGGCTATCGCTACATAAAGTATGTTATACAGCTCGACAGAGTACAATTTTGTAAGGAAAAGGTTGCAACGCTGATCACTGTATCTTTAAGGTATACATGGAGTGTTTATTTTCTTGGTTGACAACATCGATTGCAAAAATTATGTGAACTATCTCCGTTGGCATCAGCCTATACTCAGTAACACTTGTAGGGCAATACCTCGCATAATCAGTTCCACCAATTATCCGGACTATTTGAAACCGGACTAATCGAGGAACTAACTACATACAAAAAAGGATAATTGGTTCCAAACATTTTTACGTTCCTGTTTTCCAATAAATAAAACGAGGGTAATATTAATATATGTATGTATGCAACTTTTTGTGGGAGGTATTGTAGTAAAATGAACCACAAAAATGTTTGCAGTCATATATCGTTTGCCTTATTCAGCAGATCAAAACATATTCTATGTTTAAAGCTTGGATGCATTAAAGCTGCACAGTTTTTTTTACGTAATATTACCTTTGCGCCACATTTCAGCAATTTTTGAGCGCAAGCGAAACCGATTCCACGGGCTGCACCAGTGACCAAAGCAGTCTTATTCTTGATGTTGTCCATATTATGAAATTCGATTTCAAATTACTCTAAAAAGATAACCAAAGTAAAATAAAAAGAAATTCTATCAAATTCTATCTCAGTTTGAAATTAGTTGTTACAATCTTCTCCGACTGATAAAGAAAAGTATATGACAATCTTTTATTTTCAGTCGAAATATTTTAGTCACCTCATAATCTTAAATAATTAGCCTAAATTAATTTTCGCAAATAAGCAATTAATACTTGGTAACAATTCTGAATTAATTTATCTAAGTGAAGGAGTTATATGTACATATATCATAGGAACCGTGTAATGTAGTTACAAAAGTTTAAAAAAGTGGAGAGATATTTCATTTTGCAATAAGCTTACCAATATTTGTTTGAGTTAATAACGTCTACAGTAATGTTCCCACGGAAAGAATACGCAATTTATTCGGTGATACGCCTTTTTATTGTTTTCTTCACATGCCATATCTTGAAACCTTGGAATGGCTAGATATGAAACAGAATACAATTTATAACCTGCACTAACAATGCATTGTTATAGTAATGACACTGCTGAATTTGTAGAAAGTCAGTGTAATGCAACGTTATTTAAAAACCCGGTAAAAAATTATGCGCAACGGACTAGAAGTTTTATTATGATTTAGACTAGTTGTATTTGTACTCAATATTGAAACATCGCGAAATGTTTCTTTCGTTCTCAATATACGATATCTACTTAATTAAAATCAAGATTTAAACCTATTTTAAAACATGGTTCCTTTTTTGTTTTTCAAGTAATTCTTTTTCATTTCAATACTCTTTAAAATTCAATGGTCATAACCATAACACTATACCACTCAATTCTTGCATCTGGTCCCATTTGAATTTAGTGTTATATTTACAATCTTTATATTATTTATCTTCATTACCGATGCCGGCAAATCTGTCAAAAATAAAGATCTATTCTTCATGGTATGAACATGTGAAGAAGTTATCTGGAAAAGGACTAAATAAGGTAAGAAATAAACAATTTTAGAAGTAATTGTACCCAGCATTTAAAGAATTAATTAAAAAATAATTACAAAATTCAGCCCACCCTGTGACATCACGGCGCGCTGCGCCGCGAGGTATGCAGTCGCGTGGTGTGCGAATCAGTATCGGTTCGAGCGCCGAAGCATACAGATCATCTGCTCTGTCGAATGCTAGCGAAACAACACCCTCTATGACTATCGATTACTAGCTTCTATTAATTAATACGCGTTTAACTAACAATCGTTTTACTATCGCGGGAGTACATTAAAGCCTTTCTCAGCTTTCTTTTGCTGGACGCGTGAGCGGTCATCCGATTGAGGGTGCACTTGTCTTCTCCCAGCAGGCTCTTCTCCCGGCAATTTTTCTAATACAGTAGAGTCATTTAATTTTCTCTTCAATAAAATAAATTCATATATTGATCTGTTATGTATTTTTAACCCGTTAGAAAATCAATATGTCATATGTCTTTATCATCTTTTTAAACGAGGATTTCCAGGTTGAACCCTTTCCGTGTTCACTGTCGGGATCCCACTCACGTACCCCGGTGCTACTTGGGTTGGAAAACGGTGGTACAGCACGATGATATTTTTTAGTTTATAAGCCATAAAATTATATTATGTGTGTGGTTAGGCTGTGGAGTTGCGTCGTTCCGAACTAAAACGTAGTTACTCTGACCAAGAGAAGATGGTCATTAATTTGAAACAGAGACATCATTTTTACTATTAATTGCATTAATAAGCCCTACTATACGGTGGCACGACGTTTTTGTCATTTAAGATGACATAGGCCAAATGCCAAAGAGAATCAAATAATACTTATCAATTGTATCGGTGCTATTTAAATTATTTTATAAAATATGTATTAAATATCTCAACCGCGACGTCGTTTTTTCCACGACTACGCAAAGATCCCAACTACTGTCAGTCGATTACAGGAAAAGGGTACGTATGTACATTAGAGTGTGCAAGCTGTGTGACAACACTTGGGTGTCAGGGGCGTCCCGGGACGCCTCTCTAGTGTAGACTATTGCGCCCGAGTGTTTGACTGACAATGAGAACCGTAGAGTGTCGATCGTGTGTTGGTGTGCCTGTTTGCTATTTTTTAAATATAGGTCCAGGTAGGATAGGTAGTATACTTTCTGGCGTGATTGACAGACATAAGTAGGTAGGGTCGGGCAGGTTAACAGTCTCTGATCGGGTAGGCACTATTTCGCGTGTCCCACCTGTTCCAGGAAATTTTATTTGAAAAGCCGGTGGTGAAGCTGTGGCGCGAATGAAAATGCGCTTGCCTCTGGCGTTGCGTACCGATTTTTCGAATTCTTCTCGGTCATGGTCGCGATTTAAGCCCCGAAACGGAACTCTTTACATTATGCTCGAGGCTGCACGTGTGAACGAAGAACGATTACAATTTTAATCGTAATCTTTGCAATTTTCCATTTTGTTCCATTCAGCTCCGCCATTGATATTCTTTATTTCACCTTTATACGTTTTTCCTTTGTTTCCGATTAGAATCTCGAGTCTAGATTAAGCTTCAGGTGGGATCACATCCGAAGGAAAGAAGAGGCTATATCCCGAAGGGGCCCAACAGACTGTCACTCAAGAGGGCTACTACTAATGGTTCGCCATTCTTTTTAAGAATGGGGAATCATTCTATGTTGCTACTTTGTCACTGTGCTCGCATTTTCATTTGTAGAATTTTTATTTGTACTTGGCCGACGCACATTTTGGCCCTACCTCACAGCCCTTCCAAAAATATCGCGTTGCTTTAGAGTTGCGAAAAGCTTGAGAACGGGTCGAATTGGCGTGAAATGTCCCGCGATTTTTAAGTAGAGTCGGGAAAAAGAAAGTTAGTCTCGCGTATTTTTATAGTTGCGGAGAGATTGGCGGATTTTTAGGTGGAGTGGCGATTGCACGAATTAATCGGTTTTTCAGTGGGGTTGCGGAAAAGTTTGAACATATTTAAAGATTAACTTGTTGAATTAGCGTTGCTATTTAATATATTGAAACACCACACGCGTCTGATTCTTACAAACTTTTATTGCTATTAAGCTATGCCTTAGCTTTTTAAGACAGCAGTGTTCACCACTGCAATTACTTTTCGTTATCTAGTCTATAAGATAATAGGATATATTTGTAAGAAACTAGTAATTAAGTCTATGCATTTAATCCGGTCCCCCAGTCACGCATACACATTGTTAAAATATACAATAATGAATACTATGGTGCCCCATGAACCAATAGGTTCAATTAAATTACGTTTAGAATGTTAGTCCAAGCTCCAATCAATATTTTCACTGCAGGGAATTTAGTTCACTTGCAGATTTTCTTTCACGTTTCTTTCTGATCCTCATTTTAGCTTGCGGTCGCCATTTTTCTATGTATGTACTCCTGTTGTTGTCTTATTTGTACTACGATCAATTAGTGAACGTTCTACAAATTGACAATAATAAGAGATATTTCTTCCTTCGAAAAATGGGTCTCCATTTGTAGTAACCTCCACGTGGTGAGACCTGGGCAATCAATTATTTACTATGTATATAATTATTAACCGATCCTTCGCACAATCTCACAAGACAGATAAGATACGTTTGATAATTGTATGGAAAATAGTTCGAGCGAATAGACTGCGTATTGAACTTAGGGTACAAACTACAGTAGTTAACAGTAGTTAATGTTCGTTCTTTTCCCCAATTAATGTTCGCCAAGACATCGCCACCAATTGTTGGACCTACTCCGATGCAGCGCATCGGATGGAGCGACCGTCCGAGTTATCTCCACTGGTGATCTCACTCTCCTTCGCTGGACAAACGTGTGACCAACACAATCTAAACTGAGCGGGCCGAAAAGCTAGAAGCATGAACTGGTAATTACTGGTAAGTCGCATCCCCGGATAGGGTTCGCTAGGCAGCCCGAACCAGCGAAGATTAAATGGGCATTACTACCCACTGTAGTTATTTATTAGCTAGTTTATAACAGTTAGTTGCAAATATTATGTACTATTTATTGTCCTGCTGCTTATGTAGATTCTTCTGTTTTCTGACGCTCTTGAGATAATTCTTTAGTCAGATAATTCATATATGTTTCGCTTTGAGAAATACAGTTTCTTATTCCTCAAGAAGCCGTCTTTTTTTATCAATGAAATACCCATGTATATATTTTAATTGATAAATTAATTAATATCTGTAAAGATGCGCTTGAAACTACGCGGGTCTCTACCATATCTACAGTGGCAGCTATGGAAATGGCACCGACGAGATATAAGAATACATAGACAGGTCATGCAATGTATTTTTCCGGCCCGAATTTCTGGGTATCTAAGGCACAGACGAGATATATGAATAGACAAGTCATCTTATGGACTTTCGTGGCCCACCGTGACGGCCATACCGACTCAGAAATCCGACACTGATTTGAGCGTCCTCTGCTCATGAACAGTGGTCACTTGAAGAACTATTATTAACTGAAGTAGATTGGGGGCAGGACTCATACGATTGTGTGAATATATGTGAATGCTTTCCTATATCTCGTTAGAGCTTTAGCTATCCTTTAGTTATAGTAAATTGGTTTATAAAAATAGTTTGTAACTGTTATTAGCGCATTCGATTAATTTAGCACAATTGTGCAATCAACTGTTATGTATATCTATTATATGTTCTATTTTATATTCAGTGCATTCGGGAGATCTTGTATAAAATTTAATATCGCTTTTACTACAAGTTCTACTGAATATCCTAAATATAAAAGGAAGGATATGATAAACAATTTACATATACACAAGTTACACAATTGTTGTAATTTAAAATAAGCTTTAGCATATAAAAAGTACGTAAATTTTAGTATAAGTTTTATCTGTAAGATATATTGTATATTAACTTCAAAGAATAGCTTATAAGTATTAGATTATTTATGTTTATACAATTTTTAGTGTTACATAAATATTAGTTTAGAATTGATACAAGTTGTTCGAAGTTTAGTTGTTGTTCGATGTATTGTAAATAGATATAATAGAATATTTCATAAGTATTAGCTTGTTAATTTGAATTAGAACCGTTTTGTAATTTGTATCTCCATTGATTAGTTTAAATAAATGTTCATTGAAAAGAATTCCACTGCTCTTTTTATTTTCACACCTCAAAAATCCTTGAGAGAACCTAAATCCAATTCCTTACACAAGAAGTACCGTGGACGAACTTTAAATGCAAAGTCCTGAAGCGAGAAACTTGTAAAAATGGCCCTATACGTCATTAAAGAAAACAGGTAAAAGTCTTGCAAATTTGTTGGCAAAAGGCTACAAAATTATGCGCCCGGAAATTCTTAGAAGGTGACGTGTTTCCCAGAATTGCTGCTATGAAAGACCGCATATCATATTCTCCTAATACAAATCCACGATTTTCAGCGAGATATTTTTACCAGAATCTCAGAAATTTTGCGATCGGAAGTTCCTGGAACGTGACGTCATTTCCAAGAATTGCTGCGATGAAAGACCTCCTCGCATATCATATTCTCCTGATACAAATCCACGATTTTCAGTAGAAATTTAAGTGCCGAAAATCTTGGATTTGTATCAGGAGAATATGATATGCAAGGAGGTATTCGTTCTCAGAAATGACGTCACATTCCAGGAATTTCCGAGCGCTGAAATTTCCGAGTTCCTGCCAAAAATATCTCGCCGAAAATCGTGGATTTGTATTAGGAGAATATGATATGCGAGGAGGTATTCGTTGTCAGAAATGACGTCACATTCCAGGAATTTCCGAGCGCTGAAATTTCCGAGTTCCTGCCAAAAATATCTCGCTGAAAATCCTGGATTTGTATTAGGAGAATATGATAAGCGAGGAGGTATTCGTTGTCAGAAATGACGTCACATTCCAGGAATTTCCGAGCGCTGAAATTTCCGAGTTCCTGTCAAAAATATCTCGCTGAAAATCCTGGATTTGTATTAGGAGAATATGATAAGCGAGGAGGTATTCGTTGTCAGAAATGACGTCACATTCCAGGAATTTCCGAGCGCTGAAATTTCCGAGTTCCTGCCAAAAATATCTCGCTGAAAATCCTGGATTTGTATTAGGAGAATATGATAAGCGAGGAGGTCGTTCATCGCAGCAATTCTTGGAAATGACGTCACGTTCCAGGACTTTCCGAGCGCTTAAATTTCTAAGTTTCTGGCAAAAATATATCGCTGGAAATCGTGGATTTGTATCAGGAGAATATGATTTGCGAGGAGGTCTTTCGTCGCAGGAGTTTTCGGAAATGACGTCACGTTCCAGGAATTTCCGAGCGTTTAATTACCAACCAATTTTGCAACAAGTGAAGACTTTGAAGATGATGGTATTTCCAAGAATTTCCTTCTGCCAACTTTAATAACGTATAGGGCCATTTTGACAAGTTTCCCACTTTAGAACTTTCCATTTAAAGTTCGTCCACGGTACTTCTTGTATAAGGAATTGGAATTAGGTTCTTTCAAGGATTGGTAAGGTGTGAAAGTAAAAAGAGTAGTGGTATTCTTTTCATTGAATATTTATTTAAAGTAATTAATGAAGATACAAGTTACAATAATGTTCCAATTAAATTGACAAGCAGATACTTATGAACTATTCTATTATATATCTATTTACAATACATCTGTAGGATTGGAAATACGGCGTGAATGTTGAGTACTTGAGAAGGTCGTGCGCATGGAGGGTACAGCGGCCCAAGGGTTCGGGTGGTCGGGACCGACCATCACCGAGGAATGACTGGAGGGTGTGTCCTGAATGAGTGAGCGCAAATGAGGAATAGAATGAAAGAGAAACTAAGAGTGAAAGAATATAACGAATGAACGATGCGTGCAAGAGGCAGATCTAGGAGAGAATTTGAACAGAGCTAGTGAGGAGTATTGTTGAGAGTGAAAAGTATCGTGAGTGAGTCGTGTGTTTGAGTAATGTCGTGTGTCGACATATCCTTATAATAAAGTTAGTGTCTTTATGAGAGTAACTGAAGTCTTATTACACCACCTGTCCTCTATTCCCAAACTACGTGAGGTTTACAGAAAATAACTTCTACACATCGAACAACTAAACTTCGAACAACTTGTATCAATTCTAAACTAATATTTATGTAACACTAAAAATAGTATAAACATAAATAATCTAATACTTATAAGCTATTCTTTGAAGTTAATATACAATATATCTTACAGATAAAACTTATACTAATATTTACGTACTTTATATGCTAAAGCTTATTTTAAATTATAACAATTGTGTAACTTGTGCATATACTTGTTGTTTCCAGACACGTTTATCGCTGGAATTGCCTTATATTAGTAAATGAGATACTTTGTCATTGTTATTAGTTGAATATAAATAAGAAATTGCGTCTTTCATTAACCATAAAATTGCTCCAAGGAAAAAGATAATTAAAGAATTTGTCTAGTAACTATACAATAATCAATTGTAGTATACATAATTATCGTCACTATCTTTTTCATTGTGGCAACATTATTGTTTGGGTGTTAAAAAAATATACATCCCTTAGCTCAATTTTTTTTTGTCATTTATCAGAAAATAATGTAAAGTAAAGTACAACTTTAAAAATTATTTCATTTATTGATAGTACAATTGAAATAAGAAAACTTGTTATCTTGAAAACTTGAGATATAAGAATAGACAAGACATCCAATGTATTCTTTCGGCCACGATTTTTGGGACCCGGGGTCCCATTACCATTTCCGTGTCACTCGCAACGTTACCCACAGATTATAGAAAACAATGCGAAAATTAAATAATTTTAAAGAATTCTTTTGTTCTTTGCCGTAATGAAAGGCAACAAAGGATATGAAACATTTAATGTTAATTAGAAATCTTTTAATTAAAGAAACACATGATAACAAGTTTTCTTATTTCAATTGTACTATCAATAAATTAAATAATTTTTAAAGTTATACTTTACATTATTTTCTGATAAATTACCAACAAAAATTGAGCTAAGAGATGTATATTGTTTTAACACCCAAACAATAAAGTTGCCACAATGAAAAAGATAATGACGATAATTGTATACTACAATTGTTAATTGTATAATTACTAGACAAATTCTTTCATTATCTTTTTCATTGGAGCAATTTTATCGTTAATGAAAGACGCAATTTTTTATTTATATTCAACTAATAACAATAACGAAGTAAATCATTTACTAATATAAGACAATTCCTGCGATAAACGAGTCTGCAAACGATTAGTGTTCGTATTCGGTCCCGAGCGAAGTGTACTAATCGTGATTTTTCTGAAAATATATAATACCAAATTAATAATTGGAGTAAAATTTATACTCCGATTCGGAGTAGGTCCAAGGATTGGTGGCGATGTCTCGGCAAGCATTAATTGGGGATATGAACGAACACTGAGCGGCCATTATTGTACATTGTATCCTAAGTACAATACGCAGTCAATTCGCTCGAATTATTTTCCACATAATTATCAATCGTGTCTTAAACGTTTAATAATTATACGATAAATAATTGATTGCCCAGGTCTCACCACGTGGAGGTTACAGCGCATGGAGACCCACCCTAGCCACGGCCCTTCCACCCTCCAATTACGCGAAAACTAATTGTAATACAACTTGTGAGATAGAAAAATCTCCTCTTATTGTAAATTTGAAGAACGTTCATTAATTGATCGTAGTACAAGTAAGACAACAAGAGGAGGACTTGGTAAATTCACGACCGAAAGCTAAATTGAATATCAGAAGGAAACCTGAAAGAAAATCTGCAAGAGAATTCAATTTCCTGAAATAAAACTTTCTTAAAAATATATCCTGTGATCTTAAAAATTAGACAGCGAAATATTATTGCAGCAGTGTATGCTGCTGTCTTAAAAACTAAGACACAGGGTAAAAATAAATCCTCCCTTCTTAAGTACTAGATTAGATTCAAATGCGCCCTACCTGACTAAAGATCTAACTTAAAACTAGAATCGCCCTACCTAGTATAACATCTAACAGTTCGAATAAAAGAACAATTTCAATAATATCCTATCTACATAGGACTGTAATAGATACTATCCCATACTCATGTAGGTATGAGTATGCATGTACTTAAATCTTTTCGGTTAGTCCGTATTAATCTCTCGTGGTCCATGGTGTCCTAGAACAGACAGAAACTCGAACCACACAATTGCAGCACCTGCCAACAATATTTGGTTTTATAAACCCTGCCTAATTAAAACTCTAATAATTTCAATTCGTGTAAAACCTGCCAGTATTAAGATCTAAGATTGTGTGTTGAGACAAATCCTACCTACATAAAGAGCTTAAAGTATTGTTCGATTTATATTTGGGCCTGCCTAATTAATTGTCTAACACCTGTAATTAGTTAATAAGGACAGGGGTTTGGGGCAGGGATGGGGTTAGGGTGTGTTCGTATTATACATTGTTTCATGAATCCTCTTTTTTTCAATGCTTCTGAAACATGCATACATACATGAGACTGTGTCAACCTGCCCGGCCCTACCTACTTATGTCTATCAATCACACCAGAAAGTATGCTACCTATCCTACCTGGACCTATATTTAAAAAATGGCAAACAGACACACCAACACACGACACTCCACGGTTCTCAGTCAAACACTTGGGCGCAAAAGCCTACACTAGGGAGGCGTCCGATGAAAGCCCGAACTCGCCGAACAGCCTAGGTGTTGACTCTAAAACCGGAATACTTATTGCGATAAAAAAAAATAAGATAAACGACAACTATCGCGCGCGTTTTATAATTGTGATCGACGAACAAAGTGACTCTACTTTTCGCGAGAGCAATATTTCGAAGCAAATACTGACTCTACTTTCGCGTATCTTTGCTACTATTTATATTTAATTATAATTATTAAGAGCGGTTGCGCTCAAAAAATAATAAGAAGAACTTTAACGAAACAAGCACTGAATCTACCAACCGCATTGCGCGCGGTCATCAAAATTTGCTGAAAAAAAATCTGTTCAAGTTAGTAAATGAGGGGAGGAGGTAAAAATTAAAGCAATACACATGTGATTTTATTTGTTTCATGCGCAGGGGACGCTCAAATCAGTGTCGGATTTCTGAGTCGGTATGGCCGTCACGGTGGGCCACGAAAGTCCATAAGATGTCCTGTCTATTCCTATATCTCGTCAGTGGTATTGCTTTAGATCGTCGTCGGTAAAGAGAACGCCCTCCATACGTTCCTCTTCTAATTCTATTTCTAAGCGCCTGAAGTTGGTAGGCAGGATTCGCCACCAGGTCGCCATCGCCGTCGTCGTCTTCGCGCAAATGGTCGCCCCTTGGCCACTTCCTATATATATATAAGTTCCGATCCTAAATCCTTGCGTTTGGGGCAGGAATCGACTGCAGCCCTACTGATGAGTCTAGGCGGTCGATTCCCAGACGAAACGCACATCCAACTCCAAATATCCTTTTTCCTTCCTCGACATGCCTCCTCACCCCGGAGAAATTACGGTCCTCAGCAAGTTGTTGCCGCGGCGGGCCGGGTGACGTGGCAAGATCCCTACATTACGTCCCATCTTAGGGCCGGGACGTAACACATATATCATATCAGATTTGGTATTGGCGGGGGAGGGGCAGAGTCCCCCCCCCCCCGGAAATTTCTAACCCAAACCTAACCCGAATCTAATTTTCATTTAGTCAAATATGAGTTTCTTGAGGAAAATTCCGTGTAGTAAATTAAAAAAAGGACGAAGGATTACTATGGTTGTTTTTGGCAGATGTGCGCGGACTTGGGGATTCCCGCGGTACTACAGGTATGGCGTTCTGCGGACGTGCAGGGTGGCAGGTCAGGTATCTAACCCTGTACTAAAAAATCATTGCTTTTTCGTTGAGTTGATCGGGTACACAGTTTCTGATCGAAAAAACAAAATCTAACCCAAACCTAACCCAAACTCATATCTGATTAAATAAAAATTAGATTCGGGTTAGGTTTGGGTTAGAAATTTACGGAAGGGGGGTGCAGGGGGAGGGGCTCTGCCAATACCAAATCTGATATGATATATCCAGTTCTAGAGGTACAATTAGAGTAGCGAGCGTCAAGCAAAGAATTACTATACCTGACCAGCAGGCTCTTTACTACGGTATGGCCAATGACCTGGATTGTATTCATTGACCCCGCGTATATGCGTTCGCTACGTACTTAACATGTTACTGCAATCAGAGCTCTGACATCCGCTCCCGCAATCCACGCTCGAGTGATGAGCAGTTCACCGATGCAACTATAATCGCTGGTTCAATCGCTAATACTCTGTGAAAGCCAGAGATTTACGGCCGCATAAGTATTCGTCCACCTACCGCACTCGGTGTATGCGCAAGTAGAAGTAGGAAAATATGCAGATAAAATTTGAAAAAAATTGCAGAAATAAATCTTTATTTGTACAAAATGAAATAACATTTGGCGAGATCCATAATTGTTATACATAATCAAAAAGAAAACAAAGTACAATAATGTCTCGATAGAAGCGAAAAAGAGGTATGCGATACAAGCGAAGAGTTCAACCCCACCACTGGGAGGGTATTCCCCTCGAGGGGTCGAAAGTTCGCTCGGCAATCGGTGTAACGTGATCCGGGTTCTGAAGGATTGAACGATGCAACTTTGCTATTTCCCATCCTTTTCTTATGAAATTTTTACACAGCATAGCTGACATTTGTCTGATTAAAATGATACCAAACACGATATAATTTGGACTATATTTAATGGCTTAATTAACGGTAATAAGTTTCGACCGCAGAAAAGGATAGGTAGTGAAAAGAAAAGAGAAGCTGCGATCGTGATTTGGCTTGCCGGTTCGGTTCCTTATCTTTACTCGCTGTCCTTTTCTACGTTCGACGCTGTCGGCAAATTTCAAACAACGTAGGAACTACACGAAAGAAGCGAACGTTCAGTCCCGAGGCTTTCGCTTCTATCGAGACATTATTGTAATGACTAAAGTTCAAAATAACTGAATGTATCGTGATCGACTGTGATTTGTTAAACGTCTACAATCGGCAACAGTCGATCTCAAACATCCAGGAAGAAAGATTGTGAAAGATTGAAGTTTATCATTTTTGTTTCGTTTTTTCCGCATAATTCTTTCGATAAAAATGATAAAACAGTAGGAAATTGATTAGTAAATTTACTGCCAGTATACCGCATGGAATTTCTGCGTCTGGACAACCAGGATAGTAAGCTCTAATCGAATGTATTATCAGAAACACAAATTGCACCTGTTCACAAGAAAATATGAGTAATTAGTATAACATATAAATGTATAGAAAATTAAATAATTTAATATAAAATTGAGTGCAATGTTACGAGCTAGGGCTGTGGACAACGACTAGGCCGGCGAGGTTGGTATTACCCAAGGGATATGGTTGACAATTTGTTAGTTAGGTGCGCGGACGAACCTGATGCGAAATCAGGAAGTCGCAGGGAACGTTAGTTAGTCTCGTAACTCTGAATTATTGTTTGATGCAACTCGAGCGGTTAACTTGTATCTGTGGGGACGTTACTACTAATATGAAGGATTACGGAGTAAAGACAGGTTTGACGAATCTACTCGGTTTAACGGTGAACAGTTTATATGTATTGTGAACCAGTTGTAGTGCAAATGTAATTGTCGCGATATAATTGTATTATGTGTAAGTTATTAGATAAGCTGCACGGTGTTGGCGCACTGGCGATGCGGGGTCTGAGAATGGTTACTAGTATTAACCGAAAGAATTTCAACCGGATTCGCTGATTCTGACGGGTTAACTTGTGATCTAAATGATGCCCTGAAGAGCAGGAGGTTGTATCGGATTTTTACCGACTAAAACCACCCCGGGTACCTATCCTCGGCGCTTGTAGGGGAGGTCCCGGGGGGGCAACACCCGGCGCGGCCTTCCTTCTCCAAGCATGGTGCCCTAAGCCTAATCTCCCTGATTGTAACCGACTCTGTACGAGCGTAACACGCCGTGACACTGCGAGTAACTGTATGACTCTGAACAGAAGATGATTGAAATCAGAGGGTTTATACATATAGTCCCAAATTGTATGGAGGGGACTCATTAGAGGTTTCCATATAAGGTGGAACCTCGGAGTCTCCGTCGGGTCACGCATGCACCTAATCGGTCACGATGCAGCTAGTCCATATTAGGGCCCATATTATTTGTATACGAAGGCGCCAGGAATGTTTGGGCGTCTTCCCTTCTGAGGCTACGTTTACGGTGGATGCGTATTCGTACGAACGGCATTCTGACGAATACGTCTGAACTATTTAAAGTAATGCATTGAAACAGTTCAGACGTATTCGTCAGAATGCCGTTCGTACGAATACGCAACCACCGTAAAGGTAACCTTACGCCAGCTCGAACGACACGTGTAAGAGCAGCGTATGAGAAATATCCATGCGTAACAGTAATAATGCGAGTAGATACGGTACTTTCGGTAAAAATTACATTTTTTAATTGGTTATTTAAATAAATTTTGGAACGTGTGTAGTATTGGTTAGGTTGATGAAGATTTTCAAACTTTTGGGGGAATATCGTTGACAAAATGATCGGTAGATAAATATATGACTAATTTGCAATTTTCTTTGTTATCCATGGATTATATGACATGATATAATATTTTTCCATATTTCATATTTACGTACCATTTGTATAATCGTGATTATACGTTTTACTGGATTTATTAACTTTCGTATTTTCGGTCCCATGGTAGAAAGCAGATAATAAGTGTACATTGTCACATGGACCGAACAGTTTATAACCGGATATGTCATTCCCATTCCAGTGGAAAAATATTTCAAGAAGAACCACCCAATATAAGATGTCGAAACGTGATGGTACAGGTGTAAGAATGAAATTTGCGATTCCTTTTTTCTTATCACAAATAGCCAGGTTTCAATATAATCGATGATTTTCAAGCACATTATCAACCACAGTATTCTGCAAAACTGTGAATAAAGTTGTTTTTACAATTTACCACAAATTAATTTTGTTACATTGCTCGAGTTCTTTTTATCGAATTATTTAGTCGATCCCATTGTCCATCCTATATAATTTGTTTAATTTACACTAACAAAATCAGATTTCACTATCAAGAGTACGGCCCCGGCAGAATTGGCATCCAGAGTGAACAAATTTCGATTAAAATACTCGTTTGGCAGAAAATTTGGTTTGTGTTATGTACCTGTTAAAAATTTGTTGTATATTCAAGGTGAGGTGTAAGATAGGTAGTTCTTTCCCGGTCAATTCTGGGGTAAAGACTGACTGGTCAATCACAGTTCATTTACCGAAAGGCAGAACCTTCCCCACTCCGTGGCCAGATCCTCCAGGAAGAGAGTCCCTATTCCTTGGAAATACGGCTACAAGCCGATTGCCACATGTATTCTTTACAAGACACTAATAAACAATCCCTCGACACCAGATAGTTGGAAGACCCAATGCGGTCGCCAGCCATCGTCGGTCAACGGGATGTTCAGTCTCATTCACTCACTTTCAAAACATCCCTAATAAACAGTCAATCCTTGGACATTCGATAGTTGAATAGCGTCGGGCCACCAGCCATCGTCTGTCGTCCAGATTGCCTATTTGCAAAACACTCTCCAAACGCACCCAGGCTAGGTCCCTATCATAAATCGGTCCCTTTCCTTTCATTCAAAATGCGCTGTCGCTAATATACCATCTATTAACAAATTGCATGCAGGTGTATTTCGCCGCGGACTTACGCGTGTAGCGGGCGTTTTTTCGTGAATTTCGCTGGAGTTTGGTCATTCAGTAAAATCGCAATAATCGCTCATTTTATCAATATTGTAATCAATAATAAAAACTAATGTGCGCTTAAGACCGCACGACCGAAATGTAAACGTCGATGGCGATGGTAATCTATTTGAATTAATATATATATGAATAATATGAATATTATTATTACGGGTCTTATTACTTGCACGAATCTGTTGGAAAACTAGATTATGAGGATGTGTGATAATATATGTATAATGCACAGTTCAGTTTACTAAAAGTAATTCATTTCTCTTCTATATTTATTCGTTAGAGTTTCTCCTCTGAATAAGGACGTGCCTTCTTTTACTGTATAAAATGAATTACTTTTAGTAAACTGAACTGTGCATTATATATTATCACACATCCTCATAATCTAGTTTTCCAGCAGATTCGTCCAAGTAATAAGACCCGTAATAATAATATTCATATTATCCATATATATATTAATTCAAATAGATTACCATCGCCATCGACGTTTACATTTCGGTCGTGCGGTCTTAAGCGCACATTAGTTTTTATTATTGATTACAATATTGATAAAATGAGCGATTATTTCTCATACCTGCATGTTTTGGGGCGTAGGTGACATGTCATATTCAGTGCAATAGACGAAGTAGTCCTGGTACCATCCGTTATCGAATATTAGATACACTATCGTGGCATTCGAAACGATTTGAAAGATGTTGTAGATGGTGATGAACGTTCGACAAGAGTACGCTGGCCTGTTTTCCATGTACTTCGGACCACATTTTAGAACGAAGTATAAGTATGCTATTGTAATGATTGTTATTGGTATAGGAGTTCTCACGAGTATCCAATCGCTCACTCTTGGATCTGTAACATTTTCCTGTAGATTCCAAATTGTTTAACCACATTTTTCCAAATAAACACGAAGTTTTCACGCTCACCAGCAATTTCATAGTTAAGAGAGTGATACCACTCTAGTGGGCCCATTATCGTTAATCCTGCTCGTGGATCGAGTAAAATGAATTTCCTTCGTAGCTCGGTTATCAGTCCAGAAATTTTCGAAACACAAATGCTACTAGTAGAAACGTTCGATCTCTATTCTAACGAACAATTGACTGGAAGCCTGTCCTTTTTATACTTGGTTTAGGAAATTTATAATGATAATTTATTATGAATATTAACAGGGAAACCGCCGTTTAACCTTCTCGCCTATCATTTAATTCGCGAGTGCGCGCAATATGTATTCTCATGTTACCATGATCTAGTGTTGAAAATCTTGTTATCGATTTTATGATATTCATGTTTATCTATGGGTCACCGACTTTCGTTAGAATATTTGAATGGAGAATAAAGAGTAGTTTGACGTGCAGTGATAGAATCTTTTGCTTGCTCATTCTTTTGTTTTTTTCAAGTCGCTCGAGTATGTACTTATACATATATGCACTTCTTTGCTGTTAATTATCCTTTTTGGATTAGCAGTTAGATATTTCACTTCAATGGGTCAAAACGCAATGCCACTACAAAAAAATGTTGCAGACTTTATCATTTAAACAAATTGTAGGGAGAATGAAATGTGCTATTAAAATCTATGTTTCATTATCTTTGTACTAAATATGTATTTGGCAGATAAACTGCAGAGTCATGTAAGAAAGTATATTCGATGCCTTACTTTATTATGATAAGCAAAAATATATACATAGTTCAGTTAAACCGTATGATTTTTGAAACCATATGGTGCATGCTGCAATTATATGCTTTGTTCGCGAACTGGTAGGCTATGGAAATGAATACAGAAATACATATACATATCTATCAAGTGTAGATAATAAATCACATACACGTACAATATCTACTAGCGAACCGAACGTGATTCCTCAAGGAAAACAGAGAAATGAGGTATAAAGAATACATATGTACATATGTATATATATATGTATATTGTATATATATATTTTTTAAAATTATTTAAGGTCGCATTGGCTTGTGGAAGTCATTAGTGTGGAAGTTAAGGTAAAAGTTACGTTTAGGGGAGGCAGCACCGATGACCTTGACCTTGACATATGTTATGAAGGTCGCCTTCTCAAGTAACCCCCAAAAGGTTTTAGCTGTCGCTCGTTTTTTATTAAAAAGTTACTAATAAAAATGTATGGTAAATCTAGGTAAGAGCACAGACCTCACCGATTTCGAGTAAAATTCTAACCAAACTTAACCCGAATCTAATTTTTATTTAATTAGATATGAGTTTGGGTTAGATTTTTCTTTTTCGATGAGAAACTCATATTTGACTAAATCAAAACTAGATTCGGGTTAGGTTTGGTTAGAAATGTACGGGGAGGGGGTGCAGAGGGAGGGGCAGGGCCCCTCCCCCGCCAATACCAAATCTGATATGATATATCCAGTTCTAGAGGTGCGATTTTGATGAAACTGTCTAGAATGATGGGATATGCGTGAAATTACAAACAAATACAAACAATTTTTGTTATTTACAAAAAAGGAAAAGAAAAAAAAAAATGATAATTTGGTAGGAAAATATTAACTATGTAAATGTTTATAATTTTCATTATAAGAAGAAAGCTAACTAAAACCATTCCACCAAAAATTGAACCGCTAACTATTTTCTGGAAACATAAAAATACAAAATATTGTAGAACACTTTCGAGAGGTTAAGGTAATGTTTGGCTAATTATGAGAAAAATATGAAATAAATTCATAAAATTTGACTAAATATATATAGTATAATAGTAGAAGGTTTAAAAAATTAACATAAGAATGCAGAAGCAAACATTTTTTTTTTATGTATGCCTAGTATTTCTCAGTTTCGAACCACTGTGCGTCGCAGCGGTCCCACACGTTGCCACGTATAGACAAAATTCAATGCGGTAGTAGCTATAGTTTTTTGCAAATATCTCGAAAACTAAGGCCGAGCGACCGTTATATGCATAGGAAAAAGTTGTTCAGAATACTGAGTTCTACAACATATTCAAAAATCATCGAAATCGGTGAGGTCTGGGCTCTTCCCTAGATTTACCAAGAAAATTTTATTGTGAATGAAAGAAACCATTTTTTATTATATTCAACTAATAATAATAACTCATTCGAATGAGTTATAATTAAAAAATGGTGTCTTTCATGAACAATAAAATTGCCCCAATGAAAAAGATAATTAAAGAATTTGTATAGTAACTATATAAGTAATAATTGTGGTATACAATTCATATCGTCACAAGTTTTTCATTGCGGCAATTTTATTGTTTGTGTGTTAAAAAAATATACATCTCTTAGCTCGATTGTAAGTAGTTCTATATCATTCATTGTCATTTACCAGAAAATAATGTAAAGTATAACTTTCAAAATTATTTCATTTATTAATACTACAATTGAAATAAGAAAACGTGTTGTAATGTTTTTTTAATATTTTTAATTAACATTAATTGTTTGCTATGCTTTGCCGCCTTTCATTGCGACAAAGAACAAAAGAACTCTTTAAAATTATTTAATTTTCGCATTGTTTTCTATAATCTGCTGGTAACGTTGCGAGTGACTCGGAAATGGTATGGGTACCTCAGATACCCAGAAATTCGGGCCGAAAAAATACATTGGATGCTTGTCTATTCCTATATCTCGTCGGTGGTATGGGTACCTAAGATACCCAGAAACTCGGGCCGAAAAATATACATTTATTTAAAATATACAAAATATACATTTTACGCGCTACCTTAGGTGTCTCTTCCGTTTCTTCCAGAAATGCTGGTTTTAATCTGTTTACTGAAATAACTGCTGTTCTATGTTTATACTGGATTTTAAAAAACTGATCAGAAATACGCTCAACTACTTTAAATGGCCCCTCATAAGGAGCTTCAAGTGGTTTCTTCACGGAGTCGATCCGAACAAATACACGAGAACACGTATATAAATCTGAAAAAATGACGCTACTTTTTTTCTATGATGCGACATTGGCATCGGTTTTAAACTACGAATTCATTCTCTAAATTTCTGAAGGAAAATATTCGGATTTGCCTCGTCACCATCGCTAACAAAAAACTCTCCAGGTATCCTTAAGGTGGTACCATACACCATTTCAGCAGCTGACGTTTTAATGTCAGCCTTATAGCTTGTCCGGAGTCCCAGCAACACTGTTGGCAGAATTTCCAGCCAATTCTTATCTTGGTGGCACATGATAGCGGCCTTTAATGACCTGTGCCACCGCTCGATCATCCCGTTCAACTGGGGATGCCGTTGTTCGAGTCCTGTTGCAACCTATCAGACGCATCAATGACTCGAACAACTGGGACTCAAAGTGGGCCCCTTGGTCAGTGGTTATTGTTGCCGGAGCTCCGAATCTGGTTATCCAGTGCTCATAAAGCGCTGCGGCAACGTTCTCTGCCCAGCTGTCAGTTCATGGTACCGCCTCAGGCCACCTGGACAAACGATCAATGACAGTGAGGAAATATCTGAACCCTTTGATAACAGGCAATGGACCAATTAAATCTGCATGTATATGCTCGAATCGACCCCTGGGGATCGCAATTTCCTCCGGCTGTGGTTTATTGTGACGATGAATCTTACTTTTTTGGCACGCAATGCAGGTGCGACACCACTCAGCAATTTCTCGATTCATCGTGGGCCAGACAAAGTTTTGACCTATCAACTTCCTAGTTGTTCTTCCGCTAGGATGCGACAGACTATGTACATTGTCGAATACCCGTCTCCTTAGTGCCTTCGGCACATAAGGACGGATATTGCCCTTACAAACATCGTCAAAAAGAAATTTATCATCACAATTTAAATAAATTTTCTGCAAATTCCAACCCTTGGGTTGCTCGGTTAAAATTTCTAACAAATGGTCATCTGACTGCTATGCCTGCATCAGCTCCTCTGTGGAGATTTCTGCTGAAATGCGTATACCAACGGCTTATGATCCGTTAATATACACAAATCTCTAACCTCTACAAGATGTCTGAAAAATCTGAGACTCTTGTAGATGGCTAAAAGCTCTCTGTCGTACACGCTATACTTCGTCTGGGCCTTCTCCAATTTCCTCGAGAAAAAGCCGAGTGGCTCCCACCTACCGCTATTTAATTGCTCTAAAACAGCTATGGCGACGTCAAATGCATCTGTCCGCAATGTGAACTTCGCGTTCTCGACCGGGTGGCACAAGAGCGATGCATCTGATATCTGCTTTTTGCTTTCTTCAAAGGCTTTTCCAGATTCATCGTCCCAATTTACCAACCTTCGGTCCCTTTTCTTGGCTCCCTTGAGGTGTCCATTTAAAGGAGTAAGCCAGTGTGCTGCGCGGTGTAGAAATCTTCCGTAAAAATTAATGACACCTAAGTAGCGCCGCAAATCAGCTACAGTACGAGGTTTAGGAAAATCTCTGATTGCCTGGATCCGTTCGTCCAACGGGGCGATCCCTTCACTAGAAACCTTATAACCTACGTACTTCACCTCTGATTCTGCCAACTGGCATTTGGCCAAATTAATAATCAAACCGTTCGTTTGAAGCTTTTCGAATACGGCGCGCAGATGCTTCTCGTGTGATTCTGCATCAGGGGATGCGACTATAATGTCATCGATGTAGCAATGACAAAAGTCTAGTCCCCTGAGCATGTTGTCCCCGAGCTTTTGGAAGGTGTGCGCTGCATTGCATAAACCAAATGGCATGACCGTGAACTCAAAAAGCCCGAACGGCGTGATGACGGCTGTTTTCGGTATGTCCTCGGGTGCTACTGGAATCTGGTAGTTTGCCCGGGCCAAATTAATTACCGAAAACACCGTACATCCGCTAAACTGATGTGCTACATCCTGTAGATGTGGCAATGGATATTTATCCGGCACGGTCAGGCCATTTAGCCTACGATAATCTCCACACGGTCTCCATTCCCCAGTCTTCTTGGGAACCATGTGGAGTGGACTAGCCCACTGACTCATGAATGGCCGGCAAATGATCTTTTTGAGCATTTGCTCAAATTCCGCCTTGGCTACCCTGAGTTTTCCAGGGGGTAGTCTTCTCGCTCTTTCGGCAATCGGGGGTCCTTTTGTAAAAATATTGAGCACGACTGAGTGCTTAACATATTTCCTGGCGGTTGGTTTGGTTATGTCGGAGAATTCTCTTAACAATGACTGGTAACTATCGCTACTGTCTATTGTCGTAATTGTCTCCGTCTTGTCAGTCGTTACGGTGGCGTTAGTAAATAAGTTAGTATGTCCATCTACTAGTCTTTTGCGTCGCAAATCGATTAGACTAGTAGATTGAAATTATGCAAAAAATCTGCGCCTATAATGGACTTGGCTACGTCTGCTACCACAAACCGCCAGGAAAAATCGCGACGTAACCCGAAAGTACGTGCAAGCAACTTCTTGCCATATGTATTAATAACGGCCCCGCTTGCCGAAAAAAGCGTATAGATGCATGGCTGCATGCATCTGTAGAAGTTATTTTTATTAAACTTCTTTATCAATACACACAGAAAACTGGTCAGGATAATGAGACTTCTATTTCCTTCTACTTCTAACTATTTTATTAATATAAAATATCGTCGCACGATACTCTCTCAACAATAATCTCTTCGGCTTCGCAAACTCTATTCTATTCTCTTTCACATCCCAAACTATTCTGCTTCGACTCTACTTCGATTCTGCTCTCTTTCACCTCCCCAACTATTCTGCTTCGCGCACGCATCAGCCACTCCATATATTCTTTCACTCACAGTTTCCCTTTCATTCTATATCTCATTTGCTCTCACTCATTTAGGATTCACAGCGACACACACACCCTTGCCACGTGTTACAGTTCGACCACGGGTCACCATGCACCAAACACTCCACGTGCATTCCCCGAAACCATTCACTCTTTCCTCGAGCTAAACATTCACTCAATCCACATTCGACGTTTCTACAACACTCTTCATTCACAACATGCTTATCTTACAACTGCCTCGACAAACCTCGAGACCCTACTATAAACCAAAGGCGCCAACAAACCTGGCCCTGTCCGCTAATATACATATCTTAAAATCCACCAATACCACACATCCCTTACCAAACTCTCGTGGGACGCCGGAAACATTTGCGCCCGTGTCGATAAGAAAACCCATACCGGTTTTCCTATCGTTAACAAAAAGGCGTCGACTTTCCGCAACGTCCTCAAGCGCCGGTACTTGAGACGTCGCGGCTAGTTTACCGACCTTTTGTTGGGGGCTGTCCATGCGCAGGGCTTCCTGCATCGGAACGAGTTCGCCCCAAACTTCGCATGGAAATAACAATGACCGCTAACGTCCGTTCTGTTGCGGTTCCTCGATCCCGTTCGTCGCTGCGACTTGGACCGATTGTCACGCCACCTATACCTTTGGTGTCCTTGCTGGTGACCGCTGGCCTCCATCTTGGCGAGCCTCCTCGTCAAGGCCGCAATTGCGCCCTCTAAGGACGCCAACTGGGGTGACGCCGTCATGGCGGGAACGGCGATGGCTTCCGTGGACGCCATTGCTGCGCGGTCCTGGAGTTTGTCCGCCATCTTGGACAATGTGTCGAGCGTGGCGTCGCTATCTAGCAACGCCAACCCTTGTTGGGTAAACAAAGGCAACGCTTGAATCCAGAGCTGGATCACGTTCCTGCTAGTCTCAGGACCCGCTTTTTGCGACATTTCGCGAAGCAACTCGGATGGTTTACGGCCCTCCAGTTTCATTTCATTCAAATTTGCCTCTTTCGATGACGTCAATCGCGAGATCAACGCCATCTTAATCGCCGCGTACGATGCTCCCGCCGGCGCGTTGATTAAATCACTTATGGCGCGCGCGGTCTTTTGATCCAAACTTCGGATCACCACGGAGCGCCATACAGTATCAGTCGTGATTTGATACAACTCCAGCTCACCTTCCAGCATCTTAAACCAAAGCTCCGGTTCTTCGCTCCAGAACGGCTGTAATTGGATGTGACGGAGTCTGTCGATCTCAACGTCGATGCTGCCCTTCTTTTCTGGTGGTGGTGGTGTCGACTTCTGTTCCTGCGCGGCGGCTTGGCTGCGCGTCGTCATCTTCAAATGCTTCGCTCACTTTTTATTTAAAAAAAATGAATAATTCTTCAACACGAGTTTCGGCACCAATTTGTAGCGGGGAAGCTTATGGTTGCAGGTAACGAATTATGGATAACTAAATTGTCGACACCAGTATGCAGTTTATTATTAGGAAGCTCAGTTTACTTTGCTGCTTATTCAATCACGACTGTATGGACACTTTTCTCTTACTGACTAAACTAGGCGCTACTTGACTAGACTCGTTTTAACTTAAAATGTAGTGTCATAACCTAAAGGAACTTAAAGAACTAGAACTAAGAACTAGCCATAAAACTAACTATAATAACACTAGCCTAGTTAAATCTAATCACGCCTGTCGTCGGTAACGCTGGAAGCTACTTCGCGACCAACGTCGGTAAACACCGGTCGCTAAATCAGATCACGTCAAGTCGAGTACCAGTCAATATCGATAACACGTAATCCAATGGGAGCATTCACATTACCCGGTTCGGTCAAGTCAAATGAAAATCTGTTGACCGCGGAATCGCTTCGGCAACGATCAGCGATTTGACTTGGTCGTCTACCGTGAGTGGTCGATGCGATAGTCGAAAAGAGAAAAATAGATTGCGACGGGATTTGATTATTTCTGATCGTTGAGTGTGAATGTTCTTGGTAAAATCCTAGATTCCAAGTCAATCTTAGACCGCTAGTACAAATTGAGCCTTACCGATGAATGGGCAGCAAGGTGGTCAGTAAGATCCCTGACTTAACAGGGCCTACAGTCGATACCTACCGAAGGTAATCTTCTTCATCCAAAAGGAACAACAGTTGCTGATTATCATACGAAATATTGTACAGTGTGACGTCGTGCGACGCTTGAATTAGGTTTAAGTTAGTTTTAACTAAGAATAAGCCATCTAAGGAGGAGTACTGCAATACCGACCGCAGTCGCCCTTAAACTTCTCGTACACCAAACGGAGCCACCCCGCATCAGGATAGGTTAGGTTAGGTTAGGTTAGAGGCAAGTTAGTTTTAACTAAGAATAAGCCATCTAAGGAGGAGTACTGCAATACCGACCGCAGTCGCCCTTAAACTTCTCGTACACCGAACGGAGCCACCCCGCATCAGGGTAGGACAACAGCTCGAGCGCCTGCAGATAGGCAACACGGGATTTACCAGCCCTATATAACGCCATGCGGACGCTGGCGGACGCACATTTCTCTCCTACGGAGCCAATACAAGTACTTAGCGAACCACTAGCTATATCACACACCCACGTGTGCCTAAAATCAGCGCTTTGCAAAGAAAATACTATTTCACTAGTTTAATTATATCTAGATTAGATTAGAGTTATATTCCGTTAAGTTTAATTATACTTAGTTAGCCGTACGTTAGACAATAAGGAATCGTGATAATAGTTTAGATTTAATTAAACGCAATTCGAGTCTGTGAACGTTATTCCAAACCACTCCGTTTCCCGCTCCACGGAATCCAACCAACCGGAGACGCCAGCCGTTCAGGTGCAACAAGGTCGAGCCAATCAAAAGGGGAATCCTACACCGGGAAATTGAGAAGATCCGAAGGACCGGTGAGTGGCAAGTTGTAAGATTGCGACCGCGGGTCTAGCCGTGGTGCCCGATCAGACGCGAACGTACGCGTCGCGTGGATCAAAAGGTTGTAGAGAAATCGTCTCGCGCCGTGGTAAGAAGAACTCTGCATCAATTCTGTAAACCCGCGCCGGGACGTAACAACAGCGTGCTTGGAATATTCTTTTCGTTAGCTACAAACGCGTGGAGAATATTTATAAGAGTACTTTAACATTAATAACGCGAACAGCTTCTGTAACCAATCCCAATACTCATTCACATCCATTCAGATAAGTACGCATGTCTTGCCATAAAAATCAATTCGCAATCGCTGCGCCTTTGTGCTGTTATGTGGTCACTCGTTAGGATCATGTCATAAAGACCTTGCACCAGTAGCCTACGTTGCAAATTCTAATATCGTTGCAATATACTGAAAATCTGCAAGAGAATTCAATTCCTTACTGCAACGAAACATATTGAAGCATAACCACATTTCAAGTAATTCAAATGTACAATGGATTTTCTACGCTTGCACTACCAGCAGACTTTCCGTTTAAATTCTTTCAAGTGCAACGCAACAGCTTACAATTTCTTTCCACATTCAGATTAGAATATCGAAATAACAAGCAGCTCCCTCTCGCCTGTCGGTATTACCATTTCTGTGCAGGAAAAAGCTGCTGTAATACCGACCATCCAAATCGGGGAGGTCACGTGCCGTGTCTACCCCCTTAAAGATATATCCTATGATCTTAAAACCTAGACAACGAAATATTATTGTAGTGGCGAACACTGCTGTCTTAAAAACTAAGACACAGCTTAAAAATAAATCCTCCCTTCTTAAACACTAGATTAGATTCAAATGCGCTCTGCCTGACTAAAGATCTAACTAAAAACTAGAATCACCTTACCTAGTATAACATTTAAGAGATCAATTAAAAGAGTAACATCGATAATATTCTACCTACATAGGAATGTAAAAGATACTTTACCATACTCATATAGGTATGAGTACGCATATACTTAAATCCTCTTCAATTAGTCCGTATTAATCTGTCGTGGTGTATTGTGTCCTAGAACAGACAGAAACTCACACAACAAAATTGCAGCATCTGCTAACAATTAATAGTTTCATAAACCCTGCCTAATTAAAAGTCAAATAATTTCCATTCGTGTAAAACCTGCATGTATAAAGATCTAAGATTGTGTGTTCAAACAAATCCTACCTACATAAAGAGATAAAAGTATTGTTCGATTTATAGTTAAAGGCCTGCCTACAAGAGGTACTTGACAGCAGTTAATAGGTATATTCGATTCTCTTTGGCATTTTGCCTCTGTCATATTAAACGACAGAAACTTCGTGCCTCAGTATAGTAGTGATTCTTAATGCAATTAATAGTAAAAATGAAGTCTCTGTTTCAAATTAATGGCCATCTTCTCTTGGTCAGAGTAGCTACGTTTTAGTACGGAACGACGCAACTCCATAGCTTAACCACACACACAATGCGGATATTACGACGTGCACGATACACCAAACGCACTGTCAGTCGCCAACAATAAATCATTTCATGGCCTATAAACTAAATAAATATCATCATGCTGCACCACCGCTTTCCCACTCAAGTAGCACCGGGGCACGTGAGTGGGATCCGGACAGTGAACACGGAAAGGGTTAAACCTGGAAATCCTCGTCTAAAAAGATGATAAGGACATATTGATTTTCTAGCGGGCTAAATATATGTATATATATGTAAATATATGACTCCATTTTATGAGAAAACTGTTGCAATGACTCTACTTTCTTAGAAAAATTATGCAGTGACTCTACTTTATTAGAAAAATTAAACAATGACTCTACTTTATTAGAAAAATTATTCAATGACTCTAATTTAATATACTTTGAATTAAACTGAAACATCTTCGGGTGTTTCCGTCATCAAAGCATTGCTTCTAAAACACAAGGTCGGTTTTAAAGTAGATTGCTTTGATTTCGAGATCTATCCATTCGCATATTGTCTTCTTATACATTCAGGTTTAATTCAATTCTTGTACGGAAAAAGTGAAATTATTGATATCTCTAAACGGTAAAGACTAATATGGATATCGAATAATAAAATTATTCGATAGTTCCAACAAATTGACAAGGTAAGTAAATACTTTTACTTTATATATAATCAAAGTAGAAAAAGGAGGAAATACTACACTCTTACTAACAGCAATAATTATGCAATGTATTATAACTGTGCAGTAATTGCAATTGACAAATAAACGAAGTCGAAGGGTATTCGACTTCTCCACTACAAACTAATTCACGTATAATACTGGACATTACTTTATATTCATTTAATAATAAATATCTATTTAAATATTCGTTTCATACGTGTTCAATTAAATACTCTACTATAAATAGATATATTTTATACTAAATATGATCTCTTTTAAAATTATCAAGCTATTTAAAAACGTGTTGTACCAGAAAACCTATTTTCATATAATATGAAACAGTAAAGAAGTTACTACTCATGAATATATTTCCATATACCCATGGTCACAGTGCTTGCCAGAAAAAACTACGTAATTACAACCAGTCACTCGTGTCGGTTCGGACCTTTCGTCCTGCGACATGATTGAGTGACCAGAGGAACTTTAAAGCATGGCACTCACTGGTTGCAGGCTCACCAGGGGTGCGGTCAAGCTCGTCGCCATCCAAGCCATGGAAGCTTCTGAAACATTCAAAAAGAGCAGACAACATTAAAATCTTTGTATTTTCAGTACTTTTAGAATGTGTTAATTATCAATGATTATTGCAATACAAGATTAAAGAAATAATGAGAAACTTACTCGTTAAGTTGATGGATGAATGCCCGATCTCGCTGAACAGGACACTGAATCTAATACCGGAACACTTATGGTCCACGAGCAAAGTGATTCTAATCTCCCGAGAGTATTATGTCGGAGAAAACACTGACTCTACTTTCGCGTATCTTTACTGTTATTTATGTTTAACTATAATTATTAAGAGCGGTTGCGCTCTAAAAATAAAAAAAATTTCACGGAGCATTCTACCAATGATTCTACCAACCGCATTGCGCGCGGTCATCAAAATTTTCTGAAAGAAAATCTGTACAAGTTAGTAATTGGGGAGAGGAAATTGAAGCAATAAACATTTGATTTTATTTGTCTCTTTTTTATTTCTTTATCCTGTGGAGCGTCTGTTGTGGAAATACTGCTCTTTTGTTTAAGAAAGTACTACCGAATTATTATTCAGATTTAATTACTATTAATTGTCTGCTCAATATATATTGTTATAGATTAATATAAATGATTTATCAAAGCATGCGTCGTAGTAATTGTATCTCAATACTCCATTCCTGCAGCCGCAATATACTATTCTTTACCAGCCAATCATCCATTACACCTGCAACAAAAGGAAAAGCAACGTGATAGACCTGTTATAAAATCAGAATTGAATTCGGAGTTGCAAAAGGAGATATGTAAGTAGCTGCGTACGTAAGTGACATTGCAAACCAAATAAGCGCACCCTTGAAACCGCGTGAAACCCGAATAATCTCGCGATAAAATATAATAAAGATTCGAAGAACCGTTCAAACTAATAAATTGGTTAGCAGGATGTTACACCAAATGATTAGTTAAGCTCGTATTAAAAAAAACCTTGATGCCCGAAGAAGACACTTTAATGTACTGTTGCGATAGTAGAACGATTGTTAGTTAAACGCATATTAATTAATAGAAGCTAATAATCAAGCGTACGCGATGGTATGGTAAGGTAAACCCGAGATACTGTTCTGTTGTAGAGTGAGGTATGACGCTAATCTTCAACTGCACAAACCACCCTTACGCTGCGACGCGACGCTCCAACTGATACTGACGCGTCGCGCGCCGCGGAAGAAACAACCCCACTCCGCGACGCGCAGGCGCGTCGGAAGCGCTCGGTGGTATTCGCAATTTGCGAAAACTCTTAATGGTTTCCGAGCGCAGCTGTGCTTTAATTTCCAAGAAATTCACAGCTATAGTTTTTCCATAAGGTCCAGCAGTCTGTCACGCGTTTTCTTGGAAAAACCAATGCATCCAGGACATTGTCCATCACAAAAAACTGGACAATAAACAACGCAAATGTTTTTGTGGTCTATACGAGTCGTTATTACACCGCTCTCAAATATTACGGGGTTATTGTATAATTTAATTTAATTCAACTGTTCAACGGCAGAACAATTGCGAATAATCATCAGTCTGTGCTCGTACTAAACTTTTTTAATAAATTCCTTATCAAGTGGTCGCCGTTTATGAACAGAGGACGCTCAAATCAGTGTCGGATCACCGACGAGATATAGGAATAGACAAGACATGCAATGTATTTTTTCGGCCACGATTTCTGGGACGCTGCACAGTGGGCCAGAACTGAATGTTAGCTGATCACGGCCGCCGCGGCGCGCCTGGATCGCGCGTTCGCGTTGATTTAAGCAGAACACAAAATTGAGTATAAAGGTTTAAATTCGTATATAAAAAATGCTCTGAATCTCTCTATATGCAGTCTCCCAACAAACTGTTTGAACCGATCACAGACAGAACGTTAGAACGGTCAGAAATTAAGCGTCTTATTGCGCCACTTTAAACATTAATAACTTTCTTGGCGGGACGAAGCGGGAAATGATTTTTGTGCGATTATATAGGGGAAAGTATGAAGAAAACATTTCACTTTGAAAGAATGCGGAACTCTTTGGAACTTAAAAGATATTCCTTGTTGAAAATGAACAACTTTGACAACTTTCTTTACTCCACTGAGCATTGCTTTTCTAATAAATAACGAACGGTAATTCTAAATTCGAGGTGTGCATTCTTAACGCAAAAGAATACTCTTCTTTTGTAAACAAACATGACCGGAAAATATTAAATAGATTCATCAGGGCATTAAAAAGAAAACAAGCAATTTTTTCGTGTGAAAAATGGTACCTATAAAATGTTGATTTTTAAACGCTTGTACTAATCACAATTTTTAATAAATTTCATTAATTTTATTATTTTCGAAAGCAATGGACACTTCTGAACCAATATATATTTAAAAAATATCGATATGAGGAAATCGATTTTTTACCAAATGAACAGCTAGCATTCAGTTCTGGCCCACTGTGCGCCGCGTCCCATTACCATTTCCGTGTCACTCGCAATGTTACCCACAGATTATTGAAAACGATGCGAAAATTGAATAATTTTAAAGAATTCTTTTGTTCTTTGCCGCAATGAAAGGTAACAAAGGATATGAAACATTTAATGTTAATTAAAAATCTTTTAATTAAAGAAACACATGTTAACAAATTTTCTTATTTCAATTGTACTATCAATAAATGAAATAATTTTTAAAGTTATACTTTACATTATTTTCTGATAAATTACCAAAAAAAAATTGAGCTAAGAGATGTATATTGTTTTAACACCCAAACAATAAAGTTGCCACAATGAAAAAGATATTGACGATAATTGTATACTAGAATTGTTAATTGTATAATTACTAGACAAATTCTTTCATTATCTTTTTCATTGGAGCAATTTTATCGTTAATGAAAGACGCAATTTCTTATTTATATTCAATTAATAACAATAACGAAGTAAATCATTTACTAATATAAGACAATTCCTGGGATAAACGTGTCTGCAAACGATTAGTGTTCGTATTCGGTCCCGAGCGAAGTGTACTAATCGAAATTTTTCTGAAAATATATAATACCAAATTAATAATTGGAGTAAAATTTATACTCCGATTCGGAGTAGGTCCAAGGATTGGTGGCGGTGTCTCGGCAAGCATTAATTGGGGATATGAACGAACACTGAGCGGCCATTATTGTACATTGTATCCTAAGTACAATACGCAGTCAATTCGCTCGAATTATTTTCCACATAATTATCAAACGTGTCTTAAACGTTTAATAATTATGCGATAAATAATTGATTGCCCGGGTCTCACCACGTGGAGGTTACTGCGCATGGAGACCCACCCTAGCCACGGCCCTTCCACCCTCCAATTATGCGAAAACAAATTCTAATATAACATGTGACAAAGAAAAATCTCCTATTATTGTCAATTTGTAGAACGTTCAGTAATTGATCGTAGTACAAGTAAGACAACAAGAGGAGTAGTTGGAAAATTCACGACCGAAAGCTAAATGGAATATCAGAAGGAAACCTGAAAGAAAATCTGCAAGAGAATTCACGTTCCTGAAATAAAACTGTCTTAAAAATATATCCTATGATCTTAAAAACTAGACAACGAAATATTATTGCAGTGGTGAACACTGCGGGCTTAAAAGCTAAGACATAACTTAAAAATAAACCCTACTTTCTTAAATTTTAGATTAGATTCGAATACGCCCTGCCTGACTAAAGAGCTAACTTAAGACTAGAATCACCCTACCTAGTATAACATCTAACAGATCGAATAAAAGAACAATTTCAATAATATCCTATCTACATAGGACTGTAATAGATACTATCCCATACTCATGTAGGTATGAGTATACATATACTTAAATCCTCTTCGGTTAGTCCGTATTAATCTCTCGTGGTCCATGGTGTCCTAGAACAGACAGAAACCCGAACCAAAAAATTGCAGTACCTGCCAACAATATTTGGTTTTATAAACCCTGCCTAATTAAAAGTCTAATAATTTCAATTCGTGTAAAACCTGCCAGTATAAAGATCTAAGATTGTGTGGTGAGACAAATCCTACCTACATAAAGAGCTAAATGTATTGTTCGATTTATATTTGGGCCTGCCTAATTAATTGTCTAACACCTGTAATTAGTTAATAAGGACAGGAGTTTGGGGCAGGGATGGGGTGAGGGTGTGTTCGTATTATACATTGTTTCATGAATCCTCTTCTTTTCAATGCTTCTGAAACATGCACAAACTCGAAATAATTAGTAAAGCATTATAAGAATGAATTCTTAAACTCACAAATTGAATCGACGAGGCTGGCTCTTTAATTTTAAAGTTTCCAATCGTGTCTTTGATAATATTTCTGGATCTGTATTCTATATATTCCACTCTTGAGCCTCTGACGTATGTACTTATGTTTGTTTAATATAGCATATTTGGGTTCATCTGTGAATCTGTAACAATCTCAAGCATTGGATTAGTGACATCCCCAAGCCTCCCCATTTTATATCGAAATGAAGCTGCTTTTAATTCGTAATAACTGAATTTTAGCGCAGATAATAAATCAGAATTGATATGAAAAATGCTGCTATTTTTTGTTAACAATAGTTAATTGGATTTCGGCCAAAGTGATATATTCTTTTGTACGTTCTAGATCAAACGGAATGAAGTAGTCACATTTCACTACAATTGATTCTATTTTGCTTCAACAAAGAAGCGACAAACGATTATTCGGAAGAAAAATATCAAACTTCAACTATCACCATGCCGAGACCCAACTACTGCCAATAACGTTTTTCGTGCAAGGATTTTTGTTTAAACATTTACGGATATCGCGAGTGAATTTCAATTTCTACAAAGCAAGCTCGAAAAGTTATAAAAATTGGCTCTACTAAAAAAAAGGTTAAGATAGAATTGCAACAATTAAGAGGAAATATTTAAGAGTTAAACTCCAATAATGAACAGTCACTAGTATTAACTCTAATTTAAATCTACTATCTAGAATTATTATAAATTTATCAAAAATTCTGCAAATTATATCTGTTTTTTACTTTGCTCTTTTTCTTTTCTTTTCTTTTTTCTTTCCTTTCTCTTTCATTTCGTTCACACAGTAATTTACTAATATGTATGCAAATTTTTAGCAGTACTTCCATCAACAGACATTCCAGGTAGTATAATTATTAAGAAAAATAAAATAAAAAGAAAGGCAAATATAAAACGCTGAAAAGAAAAAGTTCCTGGTTCAGGAACAGGCTTCCAATTGGAAGCAGATGGGGACTAGTAGTCGCAACTCTACTTAAAAACGCGATCTTTAATCAACGCAACGCTAACTGGAACTCGCGATACAATCATTTCGCAACACTATTTATTAAGACTAATAGAAAGCAAACAGTAAATTATATGTACTATCCAAAATTAAGCAAATTGAAGATCCTCTGAAAAATGAACTGAAAGTTCCAATACGCGAAAACAATTTCCGCAACACTAGAAGCTCAAATGTAAAGTGTATTATAAAATACTACAATTTAACTAGCAATATGAATAGCAATAAGTGGCATTCAACGCAACTCCAACTCGACCCGTTCGCAAGTTTTTCGCAACTCTAAAGCAACGCGATATTTTTGGGAGGGCTGTATCGTTGGGCCGGAATGTGCATCGGCCAAGTACAAATAAAAATTCTACAAATGAAAATGCAAGCACAGTGACAAAGTAGTAACACAGAATGATTCCCCATTCTTAAAAAGAATGGGGAGCCATTAGTAGTTGCCCTCTTGAGTGACAGTTTGTCGGGCCTCTTCGGCATATAGCCTCTCCATTTCGTCGGACCCAAGGGTCAGCTGAAACTTAAACTAGGCTCGAGACTCTAATCGGAAACCAAGGAAAAACTTATAAAGGTGAAATAAAGAGTTTGAATCGCGGAGCTAAATGGAACACACGTGGCCGAATGGCGATCAAATAAAATCGTAAAATTGTGATTACAGAAAATCACATAGATTACGATTAAAATTGTAATCGTTCTTCGTTCACACGTGCAGCCTCGAGCATAATGTAACGCGTTTCGTTTCGGAGCCTAAATCGCGACCACGACCGCGAAGGATTCGAAAAATCGATAGGCAAAGCCAGAGGCGAACGCATTTTCGTTCGCGCCACAGCTTCACCGTCGACTTTTCAAATCAGATTTCCTGAAACAGGTTGAACACGCGAAATAGTGCCTACCCGATCGGAGACTGTGTCAACCTGCCCGGCCCTACCTACTTATGTCTATCAATCACACCAGAAAGTATGCTACCTATCCTACCTGGACCTATATTTAAAAAATGGCAAACAAACACACCAACACACGACACTCCACGGTTCTCAGTCAAACACTTGGGCGCAAAAGCCTACACTAGGGAGGCGTCCCGGGACACCCCCGACACCCACGTGCTGTCACACAACTTGCACACTCTAATGTACGTACCATTTTTCTGAAATCGACTGACAGTGGCTGGGATCTCTGCGTTCACGTGGAAAAAACCACGTCGCGGTTGAGATATTTAATAGATATTTAATAAAATAATTAAATAGCACCGATACAAGAGGTACTTGATAGCAATTGATAAGTATATTCAATTCTTTTTGGCATTTGGCCTCTGTCATCTTAAATGACAAAAACTTCGTGCCCAAGTATAGTAGGAATTATTGAAGCAAATAATACTAAAAATGATGTCTCTGTTTTAAATTGATGGACATCCTATCTTGGTCATAATAGCTACATTTTAATACGGAACGACGCAAATCCACAGCCTAACCACACACACAATGCGGATATTACGTCGTGCACGATACACCAACGCACTGTCAGTCGCCAACAATAAATCATTTTATGGCTTATAAACTAAAAAATATCATCGTGCTCTACCACCGTTTTCCCACCCAAGTAGCACCGGGGCACGTGAGTGGGATCCGGGCAGTGAACACGGAAAGGGTTAAACCTGAAAATCCTCGTCTAAAAAGATGATAAGGACATACTGATTTTCTAACGGGCTAAAATACATATATATGTACAACAGATCTATATATGATTCTATTTTATTGAAGAGAAAATTAAATGACTCTACTTTATTAGAAAAATTGTGCAATGACTCTACTATATTAGAAAAATTATGCAGTGACTCTACTTTATTAGAAAAATTATGCAGTGACTCTACTTTATTAGAAAAATTATTCAAAGACTCTACGTTAATAGAGAAATTATTCAACGACTCTACTTTAATATACTTTGAATTAAATTGAAACATCCTCGGGCGTTCCCGTTATCAAAGCATTGATTCTAAAACGCAAGATTGCTTTAAAAGTTGATTGCCTTGATTTCGAAAACTACCCGTTCGCGTATTGTCTTCTTGTACATTCAGGTTTAATTAACATTTTGTACGGAAACAATGAACGTATCGATATCTTTAAACGCTAAAGACTAATATGGATATCGAATAATAAAATTATTCGATAGTTCCAACAAATTGATAAGGTAAATGAGTACCTTCACTTTATATATTATCAAAGTAGAAAAATATGAAATACTACACTCTTACTAACAGCAATAATTATGCAATTTATTCTAACTGTGCAGTCATTGCAATTGACAAGTAAACGAAGTCGAATGGTATTCGACTTCTCCACTACAAACTAATGCACGTAGAATACTGGACGTTACTTTATATTCATTCAATAATTAATAACTATTTAAATATCGTTTCATAGGTATTCAATTAAATACTCTATTATAAAAAGATATATAGTGATATATTTTGTACTAAATATGATCTGTTTTAAAATTATCAAGCTATTTAAAAACGCGTTGTACAAGAAGACCTATCCTCACATAATATAAAGCAGTAAAGAAGTTACTACTCATGAGTATATTTCCATATACCCATGGTCACAGTGCTTTCCAGAAAAATCTACGTAATTACAACCAGTCACCCGTGTCGGTTCGGACCTTTCGTCCTGCGACATGATTGAGTGACCAGAGGAACTTTAAAGCATGCCACTCACCGGTTGCAGACTCACCAGGTGTGCGGTCAAGCTCGTCGCCATCGAAGCCATGGAAGCTGCTGAAACATTCAAAAAGAGCAAACAACATTAAAATCTATGTATTTTCAGTACTTTTGGAATGTGTTAATTATCAATGATTATTTCCATACAAGATTAAAGAAATACAGAAGTACTTACTCTTCAAGTTGATGGATGAAAGCCCGAACTCGCCGAACAGCCTAGGTGTTGACTCTAATACCGGAATACTTATTGCGATAAAAAAGAATAAGATAAAGGACTACTGTCGCGCGCGTTTTATAATTGTGATCGACGAACAAAGTGACTCCATTTTTCGCGAGAACAATATTTCGAAGCAAACACTGACTCTACTTTCGCGTATCTTTGCCACTATTTATATTTAATTATAATTATTAAGAGCGGTTGCGCTCAAAAAATAATAAGAAGAACTTTAACGGAACAAGCACTGAATCTATCAACCGCATTGCGGGCGGTCATCAAAATTTGCTGAAAGAAAATCTGTACATGTTAGTAAATGAGGGGAGGAGGTAAAAATTAAAGCAATACACATGTGATTTTATTTGTTTCATTCTTATTTCTGTATGTCTGTTGAGGAATTACTGCTTTGGTGTTTTAATAAAGTACTACTGTATTATTAATTGTCTATTCAAGATATATTATTATAGATTAATATAAATGATTTATCAAAAGCGTACTGTGACTGTTCTATGTCAGAGTTTTAAAAGTGATCATGATCCTAGTAAGTAAGCAATATCGCGCATTTATAAATTCTCGTAGCTGCTTGTAGAAATCAAGACTCGAAACTATTTATCATGCTTCAAGGGCATGGCAACAAATACGTAAGTACGCGGGCAATCCTGCATCGAAAATTCACTTTGACCGTACTTGTGCAAAGTCACAGAGATAATAAAAGTGTCAACATGAACACTAGTGAAGCTATAATAGAAATCGCGACCGATATGCAGCGAAACATGGACGTCGTTCAATTTTTCGTTTAGAATTAATGAAATTTACTGACTGTAGTTTCAATCGCGAATGATATTAACGTGATAAACCTGTGCTAAAATCAGAATGGAATGCAAAGTTGCGAAAGGCCATATGTAACTGGGTATGTAAGTGACATTGCAAAGAAAATAAACGCAACCTTAACACCGCATCGAATCCGAATAATCGTGTAATAAAATATAATAAAGATTCGAAGAACCGTTCAAACTGATAAATTAGTTAACGCGATCTTACAACAAACGACTAGTTAATCTCATATTCGTTCAGCAAAGGAAACTCAAGAAAGATTATAATCTATAAAGTTTAATGTACTGTTGCGATAGTAGAACGATTGTTAGTTAAACGCGTATTAATTAATAGAGACTAATAATGAAGCGAACACAATGGTAAAGTAAAGCCTGAGGTGCTATTGCGTTGTAGAGTGAGGTATGTCGCTAACCATCAACACCGTAGACGACCTTACGCTGCGACACTCCAATTGAGAAAGAAGGGGCACGCGCCGCGCGACGGTCGACCACGCTCCGCCAGCCTCCCCATTCCGCTACGCGCCGGCGCGTCAGCTGCGCTCGGCGGTATTCGCTATTTCCGAAAATTTTCGACGGTCGCCGACGGCGACCGGCGGTCTACTACCCCAGGGTCATACCTAGTGGACTTCTACTATTTCTGACCAACTTTTAGCCGGACCTACGACTCTAGGGTCGTGCCTACTGGACTTCTACTATTTCTGACCAACTTATAGCCGGACCTACGACTCTAGGGTCGTGCCGAGTGGATTTCTACTGTTTCTGACCAACTTTTAGCTGGACCTACGATCCTCGTTAAAGAATTCTTTTGTTCTTTGCCGCGCAATGAATGCGGGACAGCACAGGCGGGACGCTTGACGTGACACTGTCAATTTCATCGCCCAATGCATCGCGATGTTGTTTCGACCCAACTCGAGCCGAGCCGAAGCGCATCGCGCGACCAGGCATCGTAGCTCAATTTTTCTACCGAAACGTTGCTCGAGAAATAGCTTTCCTGATCCCCCCAAAGCATTTACATATATTCAACAATCGCATGAATCCCGTCCCCGCTACTTCAGTAAAGAATAGTTCTTCAAGTGATCACTGTCCATGAGCAGAGGACGCTCAAATCAGCGTGGGATTTCTGAGTCGGTATGACAGTCACGTTGGGCCACAAAAGTCCATAAGATGTCTTGTCTATTCTTATATCTCGTCGGTGGTCGGATTTCTGAGTCGGTATGACAGTCACGTTGGGCCACCAAAGTCCATAAAGTCTATTCATTTCTCTATCCATATGTGTAGTTTGTGCCTTCGTTTGTGATTTTATATCAGAAACAAATAAAAGTAAAATAAAAATAAAAGTTGGAAAATTTGAAAATTTGTTGGAAATCAACTGAGAATTACTAACTGAATAAGCTCACTAGTTCGCTGTCTTGTTTCTAGATGTCAGCTCCAGTGCCTCTCGTTCGGTAACACCAACCCCTTATTCAACTACCAGCAACCCCTAAAACGAATTACATATGTAAAATCAAACTACATGTAAATAAATGTCTTCCTCTTTCAACTAAATTATTCAACTATTTTGCACTCTTTCTCCACTCACTCTATTAACCTTAGTTTTTAAGATCGTTCCATCCACATACTACAAACGGATATAGTATTTAAGAGAATCAAACTAAAACGTATCAACGTCACAGCCGGTTCGCATTATCCGTAAAAAGGGACAAGAATTAGAGCAGCGGCAAGATATCACCGTAATCCGACGACAGTGATTACACACCGTTCTGCCTTCGTATTTAACATGACAGCGAGTGTGTTACTGGTCCGGGTCGTGACACGAAGGGTTCTTTTCATTCTACAGAAGTCCTACGGGATAATGGATCGAAAATCCGGGGCGAACGATGCGCGAGATGGGATTTACTGCGATTTGAAATCTATCCGCGTGAAATCCTCGCGATGTGCTCGTGAGACTGCCAGGCGGAAACTATCAGTTAAAATGTTATTCTAGAACATTATCTGAAAAACCATTATATTACATTAAACTATAAAATTACTGCTGTTTCTGTTTGAAACTCTAAACTGACAATTTAATTAAATTACCAAGACATAATCTTTTTGTTCTTCAATTCTTTAATTATAAATTGAACTACAGAAACCTATCCACCCTTTAAAAATATAAAATTCGAAGGTTTAACAAGAAATTGAATTAAAGAAACCACAGTTCTTCTTGATCAAGGAGACAGAAAAGAGAATGGACAAAAACAGTAAGAACAAATTAATCATTCTTTAATAATAATTTTAATATTATATATAAATAAAAAAATATTTGTTATTATACAGGTATAGGTTTTAAACTCATGTCTCTCCATAGTTCACAGTTCCATAACCCCACCGTAGTCGCTAATGACCATGCAGTCGATGCGACTTTAAGCACCAAAAACCAAACCAAACCAAAAACGTTAAGAACACGTCTTTATTTTTACCAGTACTAGTACCGGTTGATTTAGGGTGCAGGAACGACGCGACGCAGTAGAAAATGCGTAGAAACCAAAGGAATAAATGTTCTTAAACAGCGTACCAATAAATAACGGTTTATTAACGTACTAATGCCGCGCGTGATATTAACGGAAGTCGTGGTATCTGGGCCTGTCGACTTCCGGGGGGCTGAGGCCGGGACCCCGCAAACTTGGAGTCTTAAATGAACGCAGCCGCACGCTGCGGTTCTAATTAAAACAAAGACGATTATAAGTTTCAGCTGGAATTTATAATCGTCGCTGCCGTGACAGTCTCTTCCACCCCTTTCACCCCAATTTAGACCACCTCTAATGCTTCAACAAAACAGTGAACAAGTAATGCTGCGTCTCTGAAAGGCAACACATACAACGTCAAAAATATTTGCTGAAACTTATATTTAAAGAATTCTGATAATATTAATTTCATTAGATCTGCTTAGTTAGACAAATATAAAGTTGCATTGACATGTTTGGACGGTTTTCAAATATTTTTCCAAATAAATACTACTTGTCCTGGAGCAGGGGATAAAGATTGAACGTTCATTGGAATTTTTCATCCCCCGATGCTCGTTCAAAGGTAAATTTGCAAAGTTTATCGGGCACCGCAACAAGAAATACAGACGATAGACGCAATTAAACCGCAGTTATATTTCCGTGGACGATAGAGAACGCGGCCGTAATTGAGTCGTAGCAGCGTTTATCGCGTGTAGATAAATATCCCGTTTAATTGGTCGGCTTCCGCGGCAGGAATTTTCTACCCCCGACGTTTCACGGCCCCCTCTCGCACAGGCCTCTGGGTCCCCGCTTCTAATTGACCGTACACGTGTTCGCGAACTGTTTGCACAGGTAGGTTCACGCTGCGATTTATTCTTGCGAAAGATTGGTCCCCTTTGAAGGAACGAGAGGAGAGAAAATGAAAATTTTCTAATTTCGCGTACGTGCAAAGACGCTCAGTTATGATAAAATTAAAGAGAGAATTGTCTGTTGTGAGAACGGATTGCTATTATTAAGGATGATATTAGTTTTGAAGTTAATATTTGACATTTTATTTACTCGTATATTATTCGACGTTTCTGTTTTTACTGTCGAATCAAAAGTTGTTTTATTTTAATGAATCATACGGAAAAGTTCGATCTGCGAAATTCTTAACAACTGAGTCGAGCCACCGGTCGATTATAATAATTTTGGAGTGTTTAATGGGCGGAGAACGCGATCCCTGTATCAGTGAGATTGCTACTGGGCCTAGGAATGATCCTACGATTATGTCGATATTTAGGCACCCGCTGGGTGATCCTTCTAATCCGGATTTGGACTAGCATGCATGCAGCGTAAGGTTGTCGGTGCACTTGGCTGCATCCACGTGCGTACCTGCCTTCTCGATCGCGTGTCTCCATGAACTTTGGACGACTATTCGATACAAATAACCTATCGTTTATTTTCTGCATTGTTTTTGGACTCAGAAAAGAAATTACTCTTTAAAAAGGCCTCAGTAACGTTCTTTTTCTTTTTTTACATATTTTTCTAACTGTAAGTTTGTCTGTCATGAGAATAAGGAGAGAAGAGTTGTCCTTCCTACAATGTAATTACTATCTATTTATTTTTAGGAGACAATGCAACCAGGCAGAGGAGCTTTCGTTCTCCTGTTAAACACCATTTCACCCCTCCTTTACAGCAAGATAAATCCACGAGGGGCCTCGTAATAAAGGCAGCCGCGTTTTAATTACAAACTTATTATCGTGAAACAAACTTGGCCCGCGTATACATCAACGGCACAAGCAAGAGCAAACAAACAGTAACTCGGTTTATTAATTTATCGTTGGCCCTCTGGGTGGAGGAAAGTTGTTCCTTTTTAATTATTTCTTAATTAAAAATCCGCCTTTGTAACCGGCTACCAGGCTTCGCAGGAATAAGCGTTTTCCCTTTTGCACCCTTTGGCGAACGACTGACCCTTCTGTCGGTCTCTTCTAACCTCTTCCCCCACCGCGTGGACACTTCATTTCGCACCACGCGAACTTTGCTAATCGGGTTAACAGCTTCTCCAGGGATAAACCGAATTAAGGTGTCGAAGGTCCGAGCATCTGTTCCTTTACCCCGTTGTCCTTATTTTCGAGTGTCTTGATAACGATCTACGTGCGTACAAAAGGGGTTGTGCACGGCATAGATGGGGATAATAGAGTGGACAGTAGAATGGAGAGGCATTAAAACTGTGAAAGACAGTATTGTGGAATTTGCTCCTTACGCCGAAACGGATTAAGTAACCGAACTTTATTTTCCGCTGTAATTGGGCTAATACCCAGCTACTTAAGTAAGTAGATATTATAAGAACTTAGCGTTCGAACGATTTACATTTAACACCAATCAGTGGCAATAGTTTCGAAATAAGCATCAACAATTTATTCTCGTGCACATTAGTGCATTACCGTTAATACGATTAATTGGTTCCATTCTATTGAGGACAAATATACGAAACACCGGGCAAATAATTGTGATCTAATCATCAACATCCCCTAACAATATCCAATTACCCCGTGAACGTTCTTCCAGTGTACGTGGACGAAGGGTTGCAATGTGATGCGGCTAGATAGCATCGAAGCGTCAATTAGACGACACGGTATAGGACGTTGCAATTCGATTTTACTTAATGTTTCCACGCCCACGTGCGAGGGTTAATTGTTTCGACCTCGATGCTCGTCGAGCGACGAGTTTCGTTACAATACACCTAATTCCCGGCATCTAGACAAGCCTGTTATCCGCTGCCATCGAGTTCGCCAGGGGTATACTCGATTAGTAGTCGATTGACGATGGATTCGACCCTGTCCAACACGTGGGGCTGAATTACCCCGTATATTGGAGAGGGGACGAAGAAGCCCGCATCACCGCGAATTCACCCTGGAGACAGTCTGTTTTGAAAACAAAATTATGGGAAGCCGGTTATGAATTATTCAGTGTTTTATTTCCATGTAGTTAGTAATAATGGAGAAGAGGTATTTATCGATGAGGTGAAAAGGGGTGAGAGGGTGTTACAGATGGCGAATATACTTTGATATTTGTTGCGGGCATTCGAAGGACCATTTTCCTTTGTATTTGACGTGTAGTATTGGATACTGTGAATATTAGGTATTCACGAAACAGAAATTTTGTTAAGTTATTGAGATATTTTAACCCTTCTATTCTAACCCTGCTGTTCTTCTGAACAATTGCGTCATTATACCATTCTTGTCGAAACAGTTAATACAGGATTTTCTTCGTTGGACATAAATTAAATACGAATGCTGTATTGTATGGCAAACTAAGATACAATTAAAGAAAGATAGGGACCTTGTACGTGGTTCAATTTCCGCCCGCTACAAGGAGCAATCAGGCACCTCGTAAAGACGAAATCTGCTTGAAAATCACGAAATGCTTTGACGAGATGTCTCCGAGTTAACGAGTTTGTTTTGAATGCTGCTAGTTCGTGGCTTTCTTTGCCTCGCCTGATTACCGTGAGAAGCGTGGGCCAACAGGTACGTCATGGAAAAACAATAGAAGCAAACGAGGCCTAACCACTCTCTTCATTTTGTTGCGGTATGGTCAGGCGGAACGCGGAGCGGAAAATTGCTTCGCCGCGAGAAATCATGCTGATTCCACGCTGAAAACGCGGGGCGGGGAAGCTAACCAGCCGAGAAAATCGTGAATACTCGTTGCTACTTTGTTACGCTGCTGTTCGCCTCAACAATCGAGCTTCAATTATATAGAATTGCCCGAACCTACGAAATTATTGGAAATGCTCGAAATTCTGATGACAAACGAGACGGAGTGGCTATAATTTTAGAAGCAGGAAATATAAGATTATTCTCACGGCTTCATATATCGATGATTCTGTTAGACGAAAGTTTCAACAAAAATCGATTTGACAAGATTGCTATACACTTTTATAATTCACTAAATTTTCAAAGGATCAACTAAGTTAATTAAACTGTACTTCAATAGATTTTTTAATTGCAACACTACCGCGTGTCTGATACTACAGAGAAATACGAATATTCTTAGCCACACAGTGTGTGCAACTGTTAAGAATATTCATAAAGATATCGACAACTAGATTAGGGCGAATTTTCAAACGGAAGTCAGTTGTCCTGAATTGCAGGTAGATATTGTCCAGCGATAAATTAAAAGCATATCGATGCATGGTTGCCGAGGCAGGGGTCAGCTTTAAAACAAACGTGTAATTTACCAGTGGCTAACCTGGTTTATCGCGGTCCAACCTTTCGTAACTATAATACCCCTTGGAGGGTAATGGGTTGAGAACGAAGAAGCCCTCGAGGATTATGATGGGTTATACTTTAGTAGGCGGAGAGGACTCCCGTTTAAGCAGTAATTAAGTCTTGCCACGCCCTCGGTCACGCTTCTCCTGACCCGCGAAACTGGTCGAGGGTAGCCTTCTCCAACCCATAAATTATCAGAAACAACCGAACCTGGAACTGCATGCCTCGTGACTATTATCATTATTGCGTTGACATATTTGAATTCAAACGAAAAGTACCCCCTTCCAATAATAGGAATGTAATTAGGGAAGACTGAGACATGAAGAGTTGATACAGAAAAAAAGAAACATAAAAGTAAAACTATTCTTTGGCATCTACACAATTTTTTGTGTGACTTCGATACTTCCACCGTCGGCTCCCTAAATATCGCTCTTCACTCTCCCTTTAAAAAATACAGTCTCCAAAAAGCAATATTGCATCTTGGGTACCCACATTTCCAAGAAACACCAACACGAACTTTCTATCGTCGATTCCACGAAACTATAGCACCGTACGGTATCCTCGCTACGAGGATAACAAATTTATAATTCATTCTGCGTGCAGACCAACAAATTACGCGCGTCAACACACGGAGAGTACAGAGGAGGAGGAAGAAGATTCTGTAGCAAGAGGGGCACGGGGATGACGGCCGGTTCGATCGCATAAATCTCACGTATTCGGCGGCCTGGCACGCCGTGACGGTCTCTAACGATATATTCTGATATAATTAAAACAATAAATAAGATGGCGTCCCATGGCGAGCACCGGGGGTCGAACTCTAGCTACGTTTTCTCTACATCCCACCGCCACCCCGGGTTTCTACCTTTCTCGCTCGTGCTTTCCAGAAATTACTTTTACCGTCTCGTCAACCCCGCATTCAGAAGATAACTGGGGCACCCTGGATCCTCCGCAGCCAAGTATATAGAACTCGTTCGAAACCGCGGGATTCGTCACGCTTCCTAACTCGATGCGACGAGTTTGTTCGTGGACAAAAAGCGGTAGCGGTTTTGCGACGAGGTGGTGTCAATGGCAGTATGTCTTCATTGTCACGGGAGATAATTATGACATTGCGATAGACGGTCAGTTTATTTATTTTGGTCTCTAGAATTTGTACGATTCTTGCTTTATTTTTGTTTCATTAAAATCAATGCTTTCCAAAAACGAGTATAACGGTCTATGAACTGTTCTTTCTTTTTGCTGAAGAGGAAGGGATGGCGGTAAGAAAATCTTTGCATTAATAAAAATGTTTAACGCATATGAGTTCGAATTTTCGTGATGCTGTGAAAGAATGCACAGAAAACGCCTTAAATCTTCAGGATGAAAATAGAGAGAACAAATGAAGGATTAGTAGAAGGATAGTAGTTGTATACTACAAGAATTCACGCAGAAACAACACTGGGACGTGTGTTCATTGAATTTCAACCCCTTGAATGCACGTTCGATTCTTTTTTTTTGCTTCACCCGACTCCCATTATTTTTCCAGGGGAACCAGGCGGCGTCTGGGCGCGCGTCCGTTGGTATGTCTGGTATTTCTGTCGGCCATCGTTCGCCACAGTGAAACAGTTGTCCTCTCACGAGTTTTTCGTACGAAGCAGTCCACCGTTAAACGCCTTCCTTTCACCATTATTCGTTGGAAAATTGTTTCATTAAAAGAACTGTCCGCTCGAGGGGAGAGATTTTTGAATGAATAAAATAACGAGTGGTGCAATTGTCGGAGAATTATAATAGTATAAAGTCCGGACGATACTTTGCCCGTTCGGTACACGCGACCATAGAGATTCCTATCTGGGCTTGATAAATTACTGTCCCTACACGACCTCCCCTTTCCCTCCCCGTGTTTGGTAGTTCTCTTGATCCAACAGTTCCTTCTGCTCTCGTGTCCGGCGCTCTCGAGCACCCGGCTTCACCTTAATATTAATTTGCCCCTTCATTGTCCACTTTTATTACTCACATATCTTACCGCGTTCTTAGCTCGCTTAATTCCTCTTCTTTTTTCCACAAGTCACGATCAGTTCCCCCGCTACCTTCCCGAATCACGCTTTTCCCAACGCCGAATTCTCGTTCCCCTTCCTTTTGTAATAACGATTTTACAGTTTCTGGTAGCAACAATTGAAATCATTTTCTGCTTGCTCAAACATACAGCAAAGGGGAAAGCTTTCAATGCAAAACTCCGTAGTCATTTTCGTCCATTAATTTCCTAAACACCCGTAATCCCACAATTTCCTCTAACCTTCCAACCCTTTCGCCCACCCCCTTCTCCAACAATACTCCCATCACGGTTTCCAATATAGTCGTACGTACCTCTACCTGTCGGAGGCGCGCCGAGCACGCCTAAGGAATCACGGCCAAAGGGTTAATTACTCGAAACCGCGATGACGCTACGAAATCGTTCATCTTTACGAGTCCCCAAGGGCACGCTCGGCGAATAGAAAACGCCACCCCCTCGAGACTCTCGAATTCGAGGACAAGCTCGCAGGCGTGGCCGTCGTTCGAGGGCGAAGAGGCCACGGGAATCGTGACGATACTCGAGAGACTGGCCGCGCAATTTGTGCCGATTGTTCGCGCACGGAAAAATTTGTCATCGAGCCTGTTCTCGACGGAGGCGTGGCGAGCTGCGCTCTACCTCCTTCGTCGTTTCCCTCGTTTTGCATCCCGATGAAAAATAGCGGCTCGCCCGGGGGAATTCAGCAACAGGTAGCAGGTCTGTCGATGCCGGCCGCGTTGCGTTACACCTACGCGAGCTGATTTATGAATCGGAAGGATGCAGATTTCCCCGCGATGGAATCTGGAGTGTATTTGTCGCGGTGGCTCGTGGAACACGAGGTAAACGATGATTTACGATCGCAGGGATCGAGTTGTCCAGGTGTTCCGCGGATCGTGTCTGCGTCAGCTATTTCTGACAATTTTTTGGTTTATTCTGGCAAGTTCCAGCCTTTATCGTGACACGTAGGATTCTTCTTAGCGTTTATGACGATGGGTCCTGGTTTTTTTAAACTACTCTAGCAACTTCCAGGGCTTATTGTGACAAGTGGAATTATTGTCAACGACTGTATTGTAATTGTTGCAACTTCCATCGTTTATTCCAGCTGCTGGAATTTGTTATCAGCACTCGTATCAACGATTCGCGATTTCGTACACCATTCCTGCACCTTCCAACACCTATAACGACCGCCGGCATTTTTTTGTACGCCAGCGTTTGCTGCTCGCCGTTTCCCAAAATGATCTTACACCAGCCAGAATTTAGTCAGTTGCTGTCGCATTGAAACTGCTTCGACGTTCACCACACATAAACGCGTATGTACACGCGTGGCGCACCCTTTCGCAGCAAAACCGTTGCCCCATAAGCATGCAGGCGTTTTAATCAACCGCGTTGTAGCCTGGAATCCCGCTGAAAGCCGGCAGAAAGCGCCCGGGAAGGATCGTTGGATCTCTTTGAAGCCGACAAAAGCTAATAAGCAGTTATTAGGCTTTCCGGCAGTCTGCTTTTGCACCCCGTAAGCCAGCCAGTAACGCGAGAGTGATGCGGCGAAGAGGGAGAGAAACGACACGGCAGAGGTGCCCGTGGTGTGTGTCCACGAAGGGTTTTCAACGGGCCGGCACCATGCCCTGACAAGTATATCGTGGAATTTAATATAGCCGGCTCGATGCAGAGGGTGGAATACACGCGACAAAAGATACCAGACGATTCGTCCCTCTTCTACACGTGGGGGAGAGTGTTATCGTTTTCCTGTTTATGGGGGGGGGGGGAGAATGGTGGAATTCGTGGAACGACGCGAATTCGGTTGTAGAGTGTATGGAAGCATTGTAAGGGAGTTGAAACCGAGGTATTTTTCATTTGTAAAGTATTTGTTTAACAGTCAGGAAGTCGGTAGACAACGGCGGGTCTCTTTGGACCCGCACTGAACGATGTTCGAACTGAAACGGTTCGCGTGTCAGGTTATACTTGATCGAACTCGGTGTTTCGTTTACTTCGCTGTAGGGGAGACCGAGGCTGGTTGTCACATGGGTTGGCTGTCACAAAGTTCATTTCTCCTTTCGTATAAACTGTATCAGGTGGAACGTTCGTCAGTACATGTGTCTTGATCACGCGGCTCAGAGCACATGCATATTTTTCCATTTCTTGGTCAGGTTGCTTTCTGACAATCGAAACATTGTTGAACGCTGAACTATTTGTTTTCCCAGTTGATTATCTTTTTCGTGCTGAGTGAGAATTTTTTATATTATTCTAAATTTTGACTTTATATTATTAATAGTGGACTGTTGGTTTATATTTTTATACAGCGCGAGGCACTAACTATTGCCACCTACAATAACTCTGAAATTATGATAGTAGCAGAAAAGTTTTCGAAACAAAAGATGCATGGGACAACAGGGTCTGTAATATGGCGCTAATCTTTTTTCCCTAGGTGGACTCGTTTCAGAGATGTGATGGTCCCCTTTATTTTTTTAAATGGAATGCTATGTTTTATTTCCTGTTTTCTGATAGCGGCTATGGAGACGAATCTAACGAGGTGCAACATGAAGGTCTTTGAAGGTCAGCAAAGGTCAAAAAAGGCGATCGAATCGAATCACATGTTGAAACAATTTATTGCACAAATTATTTACTAAACCGGGCAATGACAAAAAAACACTTCAGGGCGATATCGCAGGACATCAATAATAAGAATGGTAAGATTAGTATCATCGAATCAAGCGATTGTAAACGATATTGTATTCTTTCGGAGAACAAACCAATATGCTTGTCATGTACGGAGAATGCCATCAAAATTCAGTGAGAGCTACAGATTTATACGCGGAAAGATATCCTCAACGTTCTCACCCTACACGCCGTACATTTCAATATTTGTATGATAAATTGTTCCAACATGTGATTCGATTAGTGCCGAGGTGATAGGAAATACTACTCAATCCGTGATAAGAAGATGGCAGCATTATATTGATACCAATGGCAATCACTTTGAACACCTGTAAATGCAAGTTTATTTCGCCTTTTCTGTCATAAATGACCTTTGCTGACTTTCAAAGACCTTAATGTTGCACCTCGTTGGATTCGACTCAATAGCCGCTATCAGAAAACTGGAAACAAAACATAGCATTCCGTTTAAAAAAGCAAAGGTGACCTTCACATCTCTGAAGCGACTCCACCTAGGAAGAAAAGATTAACCCCATATTACAGCCCCTGTTGTCCCATGCATCTTTTGTTTCGAAAACTTTTCTGCTACTATCGTCCTTTCGGAGTTATTCTAGGTGGCAATAGTTACTGCCTCACCCTGTATATGGCAGGATTGAAAAATTCATTTGTTATCACTCTACATACAAAAAACGTGGCGAGTTTTCAAATGGGTTTGATTGTCACAGCATACGTGGGGCTAGTTGTCTCGTGTGGCAACCGACTACCATTTGTAGAAACCATTTAGTAGATAGTTAAATTGTACTTCAGAAAATAATTCTACCCCATACAATGGTGAGGAATTTTAAAAAGAATACTTGTTGTATATGTGTAACAAACTGCCAATCTGATTTTTCAGCAGTATTGTTCTGATGATGAGTAATGTTTTTTCAATAAATGTATTTTTATTCTTCATAGCTCTCCATGCGACAACCAAGTCAGCACTTTGTGACAACCAACCGATGAGTGGGGTTAGTTGTCACAATATTTCTAAATCCTTCAAAACAGTAAAAAGTAATTTTTCTCAAAAAATTTGGACAATCTACATAGTTTAAAACATGCATGAAATACAAGGGTTTCGAATGGTGTAATCGAAATTACATTGGAGGGTACTGCGTTTTTTGAAATTTAAAAAGTTCAATTTTTGTGACAACCAGCTCCGGTCTCCCCTACTAATTTACAGAGTGTATACTGTGTTGCAACAGACCCGACACTTTCGAAGAATTGTTAATCGGCCTGAAACGTGGAATTACGCCTCGAATTTGCGTGAATAAATTCAATGCAGAGATTCGGGATAGAAAAAAATACCCGCATACAATACAAGCGGCGTAACAGTCGAATCCGTAATATCTGTTCTAAATCGTGAAAAGAGAGTCGCACGAGCAAGAGGAAACGAAGGGTGGTTAAAAGGAGCGCTCGAGGCGCGTATTCGGGGAGGGAAGCACGCGCGCAGAAGTACGTTGGAGAACCGAAAACAGTCGTTGAGATCTCACAGTGCGTTGGTAGAGGAGCAAGGAAATCGTTTACAACTCGTGCGCATCGAACGTCCGGGCAAGTCAGAACAAAATCGTCCGGCCAACGAGCGAACCGATGAAATTCGCTTTCTTTATCGTCGGTGAAGCACAGGGGGGCCGCACGGACGATCCCCTAGCGTTCGTAGCACGAGTTGATTTCGTAAAAGTCGCGTCGGTCGGCTCGGGGCCCCGTTCCGCGACTCTTAAAAGCCTCTTTCTACCGATTGTTCCCCGCTGGAACAAAGACGGAGGCACCTGCTGCTGTACCGGCGTCGTATTACTCCCCTTTCTGCGCGGCACGAAAGTCGAACACCTGAGAAATGTGTTCGCTGGGGGCATTGTCGCGCACCGCATGAGAACGGAAGTGCAAATTATAGGCCCCGCGACAGAGATTTTTCTCACGATCCGACCGGGACGACCAACGGCGAGCGAGCGATTCGACTCCTCGCGGGATCCGCGCAAGCGAAAGGAAAGAAAGAAGAGGAGAAAGAGAATGGATGAATGAGGGAACGCGTGCTCCGTCGTGAATACGGTCCACAAGATCGTTACCGTCGACGACGCAGCGACGGTTGACACGGGGAACAGTTGGAGATCGCATGGATTGTTAAACGACTCGACGATTTTCGATTGGACGATATTATGGTGAACTGAGATAGAAGAATATTGGGACTGTTATTCGACGAGAAACTGAGGGGATGTGGTTGACACATTGTAATGGTATGCAACTTGAAAGGATGAAATGTTTGAGGGGCCCAGGGCGAGAGAAAATTCGATATTTTTATTCTGGCAAGCTGAGGCGTCTAATTATTATCTTTTAATTTATAACCACGTGGTAGCATTTCTGTCTGCACTGTGATTGCCTTACCTATGTGTTTCTGTGAAGCTTTCTTTAATCCTCAAATTCAAGCGTGCCGAAAATAAAGTGAAAAATGGTACATTTTCCCAGAAAAAATTAGCTGGCTTAATTACACAATATCTATAGCAACACTACTTTTCACAAAAGCCTTAATATGATGAAACGCCACTGCCGTGGCATAGCTCCCTCTTGCATTGTACCCCTCATTGGTATAGAGTTTCATGAATCTATTAGAAATATTGAAACATGCACAGTTTTGTCGGCTTTAATTTCTTTTAGTGCTTTGTATTTGTATTACCCTTCTTCTGTAATTTTGATTCACTAGTTTATCGATGTTATAAGTGAAATAATTCTTGTTTCCCAGAGTCGATGATAATTTAGTTGCTCTTAATATTGTTTGACTTTTGCAGGAAAAGTTAAGATGGTTCGTTCGAGTTTCACTGGTTCCACTGTACGTCTGAACGGAACGATACACCAACATCGGTAGGTGTCGTGATTATACGCAGGTCATACCTGTTCTAATGAAAATAAATAAAATATCTACAGCTATTGCATTATAGAAGTACATTAATGGACAAGTCAGAAAGTTCAGGGCACGTCAGGGATTATATTTCGCAGACTTTGGAATGCAATTGTAAATCGCCAGATTAATACGAATAGCTGCAGGTGTAAATTGATGGTAGTAAGTAGCACGGCTTTCACCTGCAGTTGCTAATTATTTAAGTATTTCCAATGTTCCTGCGACACAGTACGATATTTGATAGGATCGTGAAAGGGAACAATTATCCGGCTTTAAGTATTTACACCGAGAGGGCTACTCAAACAAAGAACGCTTCGTTTCTTCGAGGTTCATTGTCCTAGATCCTGTTAGAGCAATCTCTATTGAAATTCGTCAATGCAGCTGCTTCTTGCTACCCTCCGTACCTCCCGTTCTGTTTCTTTGATCATTTTTTAGTTCCACATTCATCTGATTGACAATAATTACGTTCGACTGCTAATCCCCCAGAAAGAAGTGTTTCGCAAATCGAATATCGTATGAGTTTCAAGTAAATCTTCTCTTTCTTTTCCTCGCTCATCGGCGGCAAGATTAATTGGCCCGACACTTTCTAAGGAATTACGGACACTAATTGAATGGCAGAAAAAACGAGAGACAGCACGCAATTATGGTTGTTTTTTTCACCGATGAAAAATGTACAAGGAGCGGAATAGAGTGGAGTTTCGAGCGAAGACGCTGAAAGATAATCAATGAGAGTGGACGATAATGTCCGGCCGGCTAAGATGGCGTTGAGACAAGAAAACTACTTGGTGTAACGACCGTAAAAAAGGAAAAAAAAGGAAGTGACTGGGAGCAGCTGAGTTTCCGATTGGCTGGCGCACCGCTGGGCGGGAACTCGACAATCGACTTTTACAGTCTCTTGCTCTTTCACCTGTGGTCCGAGGATCGCAGCAACGATGGACTAACTGGACCTCGCGAAACCCGGCGAGTTCCGCGGGTCAATACAACGGAAACCCTTAGAAGAAGATCGTATCACTAATAAACTAAACCACCCCTAAGCAGCCTCCAATAAACCCACCAAAAGTCTTTCAACAAAAGGCTCGAGTAAACTTAACAACACCGCGTTAAGAGAAACTGCATTAATACTATGCTATGAGTATAATACAATGCCATAGCGATTAACAAGAACCGCTTACAATCGCTGCCAAGACCACCCCTAAACTGCAATTAATAAATCGAAACAAGAATCCTCCATAGTAAAAAAAATCTGTACAGCAGACTATGCGCGTAAATTGCAAAAAGCAAGTGGCGCATCAAGATTACAGAATAACAGAAAATATTAACAACTGAAAGAAGTAGATCACCCTTCAAAGTCATTACCGAAAGCCGCCCTCAAGTATCTCAAAATGAAACGAATAAATTCCTCCAATAAAGAAAAATTCGAAGAGAACTCGCTTGGACAGCAGGTTTGTAACAAAGTTTCACGCAACAACCTCGGTGTACGACACAAGCCGTCAACGATTACGTAAACCACCCCGATCACGTGGAAGATTGTCGAAGGAGCCGCGTCATTGACGAGGGACATTATTCGTCGCGACGATACGTCGGTCCATTTTCGGCGTCTTTGATACTGCTCCATCTGGCCGGGGTGGCCGAAAAGGATGGATCCGTGGCTCGTGTGTGCATGATCATTGCGTGATTGCGGGTACCAACAATGACAACAAGCGCCACGGGAGGCGTGACTTGGCACGTCGAAGACGCGGCCAGTCTCCCTTTAATGCGGATCCGCCGACAGCCGTCGAAGGACAACGCGATGTTGAAAACGCCGCATCGCTGACAGAACGTTGCGTAACGGGTCGCTGACATCGTGACGATGGTCAGAAGTTTGGATGAAGTGTCGGACGAAAGGGTAGCGGGGTTGGTTTGGTTTGTTGGGAAGGGTAAGTTCGAAGTTTTACGGGGCAAAGATTTTGCTCGGAACGGTTCAATTGGAGTTCGATGTTTAGAGTGCAAAAAGAGCGAGGAATTTTCGTAGATATTGAGGAGGAAGAAATTAGAATTCGGAAGGGGATGATTCTTAAATTGGGAGGGAAGGGGACGGGGAGGTTTTAATTGGAGCACAATTTTAGGGGGCAAAGATTTAGTTAATCGATGGGTGCGTGGAATTGGGGTAAAAGTTGTTTCGGTGCTTTCGTTTGGGAAATTGTTATTAAGAAGCTTACAGTTGGAGATCCGCGGATTAAGTAACGAGCTGATCGAAAGATCTTCGGTACTAGAGGAGCAATAATCGCGGCAATATTAGCGAACATCCCGGTACCGGAAAGATTTACAACGCGAGACCCTTTTTGCGCTGCATCCGCAAAAAGTGGCGCAGAATTTACGGCCTGGCTTTATTGCCTCCCGACTGTGCTTCCTCGTCGAGAGACCGAGAGACGCACACGTGGGAGTAAAGAGAGAGGTAAAACAGTAAATTACCATCGAACTTAGGGCAACTGTCTCCTTCACGGCAATAATACTGAACGTACGCTGTAATTAATCAAAATTATTTTGTCCAATAACTGCATCAACGTTTCATTATTTATTTAATACTTCTGGCCAGAAAAAGACGAAATGAAACGCAAACTATGTAGATTGAAAATTGCGTCCCTAGGCCACCTAATCAATAACTGCAGGAAAATGAACGATGATAGAATGGTAATAGCAAAGTTATTGGCTCCAGTAATAAATGCGAGGTATGCTGGTTAAGACAAGTGAACTCTCTATAACGGCGAAGAATCAAAGAAAATATTTATAACAATAAACGAGCGCGAGAAAGACAATAATAAATAAATACTTACATTGTTTCAAAGAAAACCCAGGAAAATTCTCAATCTAATCTCGTACTTCCAATCTTATTTTACGCCCAGGAAAAATGAAGATTTTAATAGAGAGGTGAAATTACGATTCACAGAGTCAGAATTGGAGTTCGATATTTTCATTGTTCAACTGGTCGGCGCGTTTGTGATCCTCATTAGTCGATGAACCGTTCCGATGGCTATACACGCGCGAAACATTCCTCCAAGAGGACGGCGAGGAAAAAGAAAGAGTCGCGAGTGGAAGGAGCATATCAATTGTATCGGTGCATTGTTGCTCGACGAGCGAGCAGATGAGTTTCGCTCAAAGACGCTTTTAGTCATTGTGCCCCCATGGCCGGCCTACGAAATGGACCGAGGCTTTGATGAATTCGAAGTTAAATACTCGAACAGTGACTCCGTGGATGGCTGCCCTTTTCGATAGCCGCGTCTCGATCGATTCGGTAGAAAAACCCATTACGGTGATCACGATCCGATGGATCGGCTTTAGAAGTAGTAACAGTCAGAGAAACTGGGTGGAATGGGGTAGAAAAAACCTGGGAACGGAATGATTTAGAATGGGTTATAGAACGGTGACGTTGAATTTCTTGTTTCTGACAATTCGTGAACTATACTGTTTTATTTTGAGCAGTTTATTGTTGATAATTAATTTAACCCCTTATGCTTTGTACTTTTTTTTTTGCAGTGTTTGCAGTAGTTAGTAAAGATAGTCATGTATTCTTAACATGCATGTTTATATATTATTTATATTTTTCGTAAACAAACGATGATCGAATAAAAAGCGAGATAGCGTCGTTACTGCATATATGAAGTGGAATGGTGCATTCTAAGCGAGACAGTCTCGTTCGTGAGGCACAAGTGGTTAATGGACTAGGAACAAGTCTGTGCGATGCGTAACAAATATCGAGATCTACTTGATCGATGAATACGTTTCAACTGGAAAGCGTGTAATTGAAAATTCATAGAAATTCATATCTACCAACAAAGTGACTAAATAGTACAAAAATATAATAGTGTTGGATTCCGGGGTGAACGAAATCGTGTGCAACACTTTAACGTTCGCAAAGAGTTTCATTGTAAGAGTACTGTGAGGAGTTCGCGCGACACAGTGACGGAATGGCGGGTGTCGAAAAAGATTTTAACTGATTTTTAGGAAGAAAGGTGCACTTGCTGAGGCATCTTAGCCAACGCGCATTATGACCCTTAGTATCCATGACCAGTACCTTAGCGACTAATGTTTATTCTGACCGGGGCAGTATCCGCGGGCCTTACATCTTGTCGATGATAGAAGGGTTGGTCATCCAACAATAGTGACTAAAGAACACCGTTCTGTTAATAAAAATACTTGACAACTCGATAGGTGCCATAAGTAAATGTTCACAACCGAGGAATGGATATCACGAACCTTCACGTACGAGGTCTAGCCTCTTCAGATCTATAATTCAAAAATCAGTGCTGCATGCCATTGCAATAAAAAGACGTCAAGAAATGCGCGAAAAGTAACAGAAAGACGGTGCAGGAACGCGCGACAACGGATTGCTCCGTGGAAACGAAGGGACGTTCGCGAAACCTGGCCCCTCTCAGGGGAACAAAAGGCGAAACGTGTACACCTTTCATCACCTTTCATAACCAATCATCTTTCAAAGATCTCGGCAAGCGTAAGCACTCGAAAGAAACGGCGGGCCGTTCGTTCGTGTCGCGGCACGAGTGAGAGCCGTGTTGTCGCCAGTTTACGAAAGCTTTCCCCGGCTTGCACGCGCTCCGCCGCGCGTGCTGTACGCGCGTACGCGCGCGAAGGAGTGCCAAGCACTCAGAGGAAACATCTGGCGTCGCACTTGTACCGGAGTCGAGTGGCACTCGAGGCGAAGTGGCACTCGACGCGAGCGAGCCGTCGAAATATAAAGCGTTTCCGCGCTTTTGAGCTTTCGCGCGAAGCTGGCGAGGCGGAAGATCGGCTGTCGAGAGGGCGAGGACGTCGCGACGCTTCGTTGTTCGATGCTCCATTCTGCATCGTTCCGTTCCCTATCGTTTCATCCGTTTTCGAGATGCCTAATAAACGTTTCTCGCGAGGCCAAGGCGCTATTCAGCGAATATCTTTGCGCCTGCAAACACTTCACGATCGAACGAATTGCTTGTTGGGCTAATTAATTGTTCGTTAATTTCGAAGTAATGTGACAAAGAGGCGTAGAAATGAATGCGATGCTCTCGAATATAGGCGAGCATGATCACACCTTGGCATGATGGAGATATGCAGATCGGAATAAAATTTGTTCGTCGTGTCCGGTTTGTTTAATATGTCTCGCAATATTGAAATGTAATATCCTAACAGTAATAATGATAATAATAACATGATTAGGTTCACACATTATACGCACTTACTTTCCCAGCATTAATTATAGTCGTTGTATATATAACAATTCGTACTGACAAAAGAGATTAAAGCAGAAAAATGATAGCAAACATTCATATCCCTGAAGAAAAAGCAGATAAAAAAAGGACGAAGTTCAAGGATTGACCTAAAATTAAGTGGCGATAATTACACAATGTGGATGGTACACCCCGTATATTATCCACAATATAATCAGTCGTATAATTGATACGAAACGTCACCGATGGGAAGCAACGATACGTCCAAGTAATTTCTGTTCAAAACCGCGTTTCCCTGACAGGGCCGTCACACAAGAATTAACACGGCTGAGAAGGAGGCTTTGGCCGAGGCGAAAAGGCAGCAACGTAGAACAAATGGGACAGCTTGCGAAGAACATAGCGTAGCTTTATCGCATGCGACGTTTTTCGGGGTGGCACGCGTGTCGAGCGGGAGCACGAAGTCGGGTTTCGCGCGTATGCGTGTGCCAATGCCAAGTGAATCCCGGTGGCGTACAGAAGGGACCCCCCGCGAATGGGCGTTCATTGTCGCGGTTGCTTACGGGGGTTCGCGTCGTTTGAATAAGCCATGGTTGTCTCGAACGCTCGCGTTCTCCTCTGTTCTCTGTAATTTCGTCGGCGATCTGGAAAAGGGCGGCGAGGCGAATGTCATTTCGCTCTGTCGTTCCTCGGGATAAACGAGCGAATCGAATCGAAGCTTCGTCACGAAAACATAGAGAGGCTCTTCCGTGGTTTCTTCGCAAAATTATGCTCTCGAAACATTCCGCGAGCTGTCGTTGCTGCCGGAGTATTCAGGATCCGTTGAATTGAATTGATCCCGGAGCTATCGAACCGTCAGGGATTTTTGTTTGTTCTATTTCAACATCGTGGAGCACGGAAACGTAGAAATCCCGATTGAAACGAACGCGTCAATCAAATGACCAGTAGCAGACAGGGAGACCCCCCGCGAACGGGGTACACGGTGGCCGTGGTGGAGGTGGGGGGCTCGTGGCGGGTGCCATTGTCGCGGTTCCTCGCGGGGGTTCCTCGCGATTGAATGGCCGTCACCCTGGGAGGCACCGCGACGCCCGTTTTCGCTCTATAATTTTAACAGCCGAGTCGATGATTTCGTCTCTACGTGCGCGCGTTCGTTTGCTTGCTCTCCTTTTTTTCTTTTTCCCTTCTTTTCCCCCCCTTTCTTCGGCCTGTCGCTTTTGCAATCCGGCCACCATTGCTCGCAAACAACTGCCGCCAGGCCACCTGGTTGTTCTAAACCGATCGAACAGAAAATTTCGTGCTGTTCCTCCTCCTAGCCCGCCACCCAGAGTAGCCCAGCCTCCTAGCCAGACGGATCGCTGATCAAATGTCAACGAAGTTTCCACGGGGTCATTGACGTTCAATTGGTGCCGTTATCGATGCAACTCGTTCGAGTTAAATTGTAGAGAAAGTTGCAGAAGAAGGAGAAGCTTGATCAAAGGGACTATGTCAACTCCTTGACTACCATTAGAATTTAAGGAAAAACCCACTTTGATCATTTTTGCAGTACGATTCAGGACTTGTCATACAAAAATGACAAAAATAGTATTATTAAAAGTTACTCCTATTATTAACTTATGCTTATTATTTAAATCGCCGTTGGCTTCGACTTTCGTACACAGGGGTTGAAATACATCAATGCCCTGCCATTGAACCTAACTTTTTATGAAATAAAATTCCACCCGAACCTCACAACGCACACATTTTCTCTACCCTTCATTTTACAACAAGATAACAGTAACCCAAATCGATTTATCTGTCATCGAAGCTTCCTTGGACTCTGCTTCACCGACAACATGGCGGCCTTTCCAGCCGTCTACCCAGCTACACCCTCGCCTGACTAACGATTAATTAGGGGTTTGCTCGGTTGTATACGGGGCAGTATTGGCCGAAAAACTTCTGTATACTCGAGCGGTGGAGAACCGTGGCAGGCCACGAAGTCAGGGAGGTTTCGTTTAGCGATCATTACGCTTTTAGCACTCGTGTTCCCGCCCAGAGTACGGGGCGCCCCCTAGCGCGGCTGGAATAAAGTAAGGGAGCCAAAGGACCCCCCATCTCGCCTTTATCCACCATGGAGAACCAACGGGGGCACCCGGTGTCGGGCACTGTGCAATGGGACGCACAGAGAGTATGTGGGACACGGTGTTCTCCGTATGTCGTCCGGTCTACCCCCCACGTGCTCGATTCCGTAACTTACCCTCGCCTCTTTTCCTCTCAACAGTCGCAACGACGCGCTGCTCTAACAAGAGAAGCTCGGCAATTCGAGAATTCAATAAAACCGGAGACTTTGCGAGAGCAGTAGTTCAGGTGGAAATATCGAATAACATGGCGACAATATTTTCTGCTTGGTAAGGGTTGGCGATCGTTTCCTTCATATCATTCCATTTTACTTCGTCGACGATTAATAGAAGACGCTGGCGCTTTAATGATTTCTACAGACGAAAGAACTTGAAAACCGTCCAAGTGGACGTGAAGGATTGGCGAGGGAAAGGGGGTGCAGAAGAGCGGGTGGATAGGGGAGAGAAGCTGGCTGGAATCATGGTGAGCGGGCGTGTGCGATCTCTTCTGTGAAAGCCCACGGGTCACTAACTAAACCAATGAGACCGTGCTGAGATTAAATAATTCATGCTGCGAGTGTAATCCGCAAATTTGTTTGGGATCACGAGTACGCCGCGTGCGGTCAAACAATGCCTATCTTTTGCCCCGAATCGCTCCTCCACCCTTTCCTAACCTGTCAATTAAAAGGACCGAGCTTTACCTTTTCTTTTACCGAGCCGGAGAAAATTCGACCTTTTCGATCCTCGAAGAAATAGACAAAAATGTATAACATATTGGATCGTCAGTGCTCGTGGGGTTTTCAGTTGAACCCTGTGGACGAATAAAAAAATGTCGAAGGAGGTTCGCTTTCGCCAGGGGACATTTTTCGCCCCCTTTCTTGCGACGATGTCTCGTAGTATCGCCCACGCTTACATCTTGATTCGCGGCTGCTCGAGCTGTAAATAATAGCCCCCCAGACCCCAGAATTTTATCGACTCGCGTATTATGTGGGGCAAAAATTTAATGGCTAGGCACGGCGCACGTCCCCGGCGAGTAATGTCTGGTCTTTCGAGGAAAAACGAGCGGAGAACGCAAGAAACATAGCCGAAAAGCGTCCGATCGTAGTTCGTTGGAAACTGTAAAATGTGTGCAACGTTTAGAACAATAATAAAATAAATGAGTCTGCGATTGCACACTTCTCTCATTGCTTACAACTCTGTCCGATATTTTTGCGTGTACCCCGGTCTTACCCTGACTAGTGAGGTTTCACGGCCTCCAATTTAATCAAATAAGGAGGCAACAATATCGAGTTTAAAGAAGGGAACGAAGGAAGCATTTCTCGAGCAAGGACCGTTTGTTTCCTACCGCACGCCACACTTTCGATTTCTTGCCGGTGCTCCAACGAACAAATAAAAAGGCGCAGGTTCACCGGCCCTAGAGGACACGAGGGTTCGAGTTATCAATGAAACGAGATAAGGATCGTCGATGAGGCCTCGGAGACACACGGCCGTAGAGCAAGAGCGCAGCTCTGACCTCTCGTTCCCCTCCGCGCGTCTCATCGCCGCCGTCGTCTAGACATTCTAAATTTGAATAATATTTTTATGAATGAGTGGACGCGCCATAAATCGCCCCGTGAATGCTGTGGGACCGGCATAAGGTTGGCCGAGCCACACGCTCGAGCCAGAATCGAGCCGGGCGAGAGAAAGAGAAGACAGGATACCGTTTATTAATGCCCCGGGATTAAATCCTCCTGGATCGAGCGTGTAACGGAATGACAAACAATGGAACGATAATCGAATAGTTGGAATTCGTGAAACGGAATTGGGGAACACCTTCGGCCCTGGCTGTTAATCAGACAATTCGGTCGGGGGTGGACAGGGTGGTTGGAGTTTTAATTGCTTTCGAATTTGCGGATCGCCGAGCGAACATTTTAATGCGGTAGAAACGACGAATGATATGAAATAAAGGAATGTCGGATAACTTTGGTCACGGTACTTTTAAACGGAGAGGGTTGAATGTAACACTAGAACTAGCTAGAGGTTTTGATACTATTTAGACAGTATACGTTAGACAGATTACGAACACGAAAGTGGGTGAATGGATATTAAATAAAGATATATAATTGTCATTTTGCCTTATTGAAAGTCATCATGAATTGCTGCAGCAATACCTACATATATGTTAATAACTTAAAAGCAAGAAATCTAAAACCAGTCATTTTGACTGGCTTGGTAGTTCTAGTGTTAATAGAAGCAAAAGAAACCGTTGCTGATCCTCCCTTTTCTTTTACTGTATCTAATATCTTCATCCTCTATCGTATAACGCAGGCGTATTATTATTATTATTGTTATTCTATTGAGAATGAGCTATCGTATTTCCTGTTCCCATTCCCGGATTAGCGAAGGCCTTCGGAAATTAAAGAACGCGTATCTAACTGGTTACAAATTCTATTTAATTTATATGCCAGTCCCCTGACCCCCGAAATCCGGGGTCTAAAATCGATCATAGCGATGTCGGTACCAAGCAGGGAAAAGATTCATTCGCGGTGATGCATACGAACACGCGTCATAAATATTCCGATCACAATGATAGATTCAAAGCAGACACACGTGCTCTACCGTGCTCACCCCACAAAGGTGGGTCCCCGTGATCTGTGACTAATGGGCTTATTATTTTATATCGCCTCGCATTTGTTACCGATACGTGTGTACCGGTCCTCGCGCGTCTCACGTGTTTCATTCGCCTAATATCGTGTTTACTTAATCGCGAGGAGAATGGGATTAGACGTCCGGCAGCGATCCCCTTGTCCTTAAGTAGCCTCATCGTTTTCTTCGCGGCTGCCACACCCTCCCGATTTTCCGTCGGCTCTCGTGAAATATGAAATCGATTACGTTCCCTTGGATCATCGATTATCCCCTCCCTTGAACGCGTCGCATTCCTGACGATAGCTTTTAATCAAGACTGTTTTCCTCAATTTCTCGACGGAACCATGATTAATCTGAGTTTAATTTACTCACGGTAGTTCAATTATAAGATAACGCTTGTTTGCTCGCCATCTTCTTACAGCAATAGTGACAATAATTCTTCTGAGAAATAGTAGTAATAATAATATAGCATGTGCTATTAATATATGTACTCGAAGAAACGTACCGCTGCACAAACGCGATACACAGAAAGAGCTAAGCGAGATTTCAAATGTCACGGTATTCCTCCGTTTAAAAAAGCTCGTAAAAAGAAGGCGGAGCTAATTTTCACCGAACATCAGCAAGGAATGATTTGTGCGTCAGGGCCCATACGCTAGCAACGTGTTGTCGGACGAAGTAACTTTTAGCGAGCGAACAGCAACCCGAGACAAACGGTGCCAATTGGATTTTCCTTTTCCCACGTGTTCGCCATTGTCTACGATTGTTCGTCGACAACCGGAACGGAGCAGCATCAGCCGCCACTAAAGCTCGTGCCGGCCAAATGTTCCTCGCGCGTTCGCTTTCACCAGGTGAACCCCAGCCCTTGGCCTTGTAGAGCTACACCAATTTAAAATCCAAAAGACAATATATTCCATACCTGGAACAGACTATCCCTCGAAACTCCACACGAATTATTCAAAGCCCCCGGGCTTCTGAAAACCGCGCGCAAGCCTGGCCTAGTGGTTCTTAACTTCTCCGAAGGCACAGAAGTCACTTTCGATTGCGAGGAAAATTTGCGTAACAGCCGAATCATTAAGGTTAATCGTACCAGCAATCGAAATATGCACGAAGGGCAGCAAGCTCTCGCGACTCGTCGCAGCCCAAAGTGCAAGAACAGCAGAAAGAGGAGGGCGCGATTGTTAAAAAGGACAGGAGAGAATGGGAGGGTGGGGTGGAGGAGATCAGAAGAGAACGAGAGGAGAAGAACACATGTCGTTCGCTGTACCCCGCGGTGCCACGGGCTTCGATGCGTGGGATTCATATATTAAGCGCGGGGCCCGGGCCGAAACCGGGCGATACGAGGAGGAGGACAAGAGGAGCAAAGGCAGGGGCAGAGCGACGAGGACGAGATGAGCAGAAGGAGCCATCGGATCGGCAAGGAGGACGGCTGCGAGGCGAACCAGAGACAGATGAACTAATGCTCGAAACCGCGGGGGGCCCGTGCTTTCGAGCGTCTAATGATTTAGCCGGTGCAACGATGCGCCGCTGGTGCTGGCACCGCTGATACGGCCGCGAGTGCTGATGCTCGCTGGTTATACTGGTGCAACGATCGCGAACTCGATTTTCACCGCGAACACCATTCGTCTCGGCTAGAGGACCGGCTAAGTGCTGCTTGATCGCTCTGGTCGTCTGCGAGTCGCCTCGAAGAGAAACTCGGTCCTTGGACTTGGGTCCTTCACGTCTCGATCATTGAACATTTCCGTGGAAAGGTTTGCACTCGGGGAAAATACGGAATTATTTTCCGGAGGGACTGGGAAATTCTCTGAACAGGTATTTCAATCGTTCGGCTGGGTTTGTAATCGTTTTTAAAACCATTCTCGAACTAGACCTGGACACATCAGGAGATCCATTTCTGTAGCGTCTTTGAAATTAATCGTTTAATTCGTGAGAGGTCTGGAGGAACCTGAAAGTGGATTGTGAAGAATTGCGTTCTGATTTCTTTGTTGCCTGCATCATCCGCGGCAGAATTTTCATTTCAAGCTGTTTTTACTGATTTGTGAATGCACGGGCATCGGTGGGAAAATTTGAAATTAAAGTATTTCCTATTATACTGTTCACGCGAGTCGAATAAATTTGCTGCGCTGTGGGGCGAACTCCTCGTGCGGGATTTACAGTGTCGCCGCTCGAGGCCAGCTTTCGCAACGAGTTCGCGCGATTAACGAGATCGATCGATCGGACATGAACGTCGGATAATTCCCGAATCCGCGGACATGAAACGATGGCAGCGCAAAACGGGCAGGGTCACCAATCACCCCCTACGGATGGTCCCGGTGCTTTATGGTCGCATTCGTGACGACCATGTGGATGGCGATCGTTGTTACGTGCATGTAAACGCGTCTTTCAATCTCGTGAGTGGACGTCATATCGTCGTTTCAGCTTGGCGCAGCGTAAATTCGCTCGCACTACTTCCAGCGGCGAAAATCAGTGGATTTCGAGTCGCTTCGCCATTCGTAGCTTTAACCTCGAGGATTGGACTCGATATTCCAACGATATAAAATCTTTCCAAGCTTATGAATATTTGTGAATAAAGATTTATGAATATTCCTGGGAAATCGAAGCAATATCTAGTTTGTTCGTGTGAGCATTTCTACGCAATGCGTACAGTATCGACGACCGAACACAATCGATTGGATTAAAAGGGCGCGTAAAGGTTTCCGACCCCGTGTCGCATTCTCCTCGAATTACAGTATTTTCGAAACGCGTGACGTCGAAGAAAGGGAACACCAAAAATCATCGAGCGATTCTATCACGCGAGGGAGTGAAAGGAAAATCGATTTGGAACGAGTTAACGATTCCACGATGACGAAGATAGAAACGAACCGCTCGATGACTATCGAACGAGCGTGAAATCGAAATTTCTAATATCCTTTAATCGTGGAACAGACTGGTCTAACGTTGTACTTTACTTTGCTACGGCACGGTCTGCGGAAAAGGGAATCGATGGAGGGGAGAAAAAACGGTAATAGCATGGAATCGCGAAAAAAGAGACCGACCAGTGTCCGGTTGAGTGTACGTGACTCACGTCAATGCATCACGCTGGAAAATAATTGTACATGTGGACGCAGGCACGCACGTTCGACGTAAATTCTTCACGTGCACAACGCTCGTCGTAAATCGCCAGCAACACGAGGCGAGCACCCCTTTTTTTCCCCTCCGAGGACGTAAATTTCTTCCTTATCGCGGAGTAATTTACGCTCGGTTTGCCAAAAAAATAACACGACCCTGCAGCTCGCGCTTTTCCACCCCTTCGTTGTTCGTCCCTTCTCGAGGGAAAAAAGCGTTCTTCTTTACAGAAAAGTGTGTGCTTCGTTTCAGGTTCCCCTCCGGATGGAATCCTGTTCCTTGCTTTCATCTTTTTGTCCCTTCCACGTCCTGCAGGGTTGTCGAGCAAAAAGTCTGTGTCATTTTCTCGATTCCAGATTGGAAATTCCATTCTTCAAAATTTCCCTCTCTTTCCACAAGAATTGCACACAACCGCGTTAACTCAGTTTAAATATTGCAGTGGCAAGAATAATTTTTTGCAGCCTTTCGAGCATCGAAACCTCGTTTCCCAGATGTCTGCATCACGTTCAATAGTGCCCAGGACCAGGCTCGCAATTACAGAAATGTCTGCGAAGGCCAGCAGGGAGAAACAAAAAATGGTACAAGCAAAAGAAGACCACCATGTGACACAGATCCTCGTGGAAGCCGGTAGTAAATCACAGCCTCGTAATAAGTCGTATATCACGATTTCCCTTTTCCCGTCGTTTTCCAGCTCGGTCGCTGGAATCGTACAATGCGGACGACCAATATTGTTGAAACACTGATCGAAGGGTCGTCCATTCGGCCGATTCCCCTCCGAAAGTCGAACCGCTGCTCGTTGACCTCCACATAGATCCGCAAACGGCGAGTTTCACTTCCGTCGAGGATATATACGATGCTCGCAGGCCTCCGTTGGCGACCCATAAGGACCAAACACCATAAACTTTTATAGCCAGTAGTGGTTTCGTTGGATTTCCCTTCGTATGATTTATGGTCTCGCGTCAAGTTCATTTTGACCGGGATGAAAATTCTGCCGCGAAAGTGTCCTTCCTCCCGATATTTTTTTTTCTACCCCTATTCTTCGTCTTTCTGCTCTGTTGGTCCTGTTTCTACAATTGACCACGATGTTGTATAGTTTCACTTTAAAACAGGCTTCAAACTCTGTACTCTGCAAGCCGTTGACTTTCAATGCCTACACCCCCGAACATCCGTCGTTGGCTGAGGCGTTTTTCTTGCCGATCTCGCTGCGAGATATTCTTGGGGACGTTCGTGGGAAATCTACCGAGGGAATGACACTTTCGATGTTGCCAGTAGAATAAACTTGCTTTCCTTTACGTCGTGGGAGCTGTTTCGTCTGATCTACGCTCGTGATTCAGTGGAAATTCACGCTGCGATTTAATTGCGGTGATCCTATCCCCTTGTCGCTCGAGAACATTACATCGACAAGTGTCAACCGCCTAATTACTTTATCCACCGTAGAGAGCACAAAACTTTCTACGATACGGACGAAAATCCCAAGTCACCCGAGTCACTCGAGGAATACTTGAACAGGGCCACCCATTTTCAGCTGACTTTCCCAAAGAAGATTCAAGGAACGTCTAAATCGGCCTGGCCATAATCCCATCGGTCCATTATGCGGCTGTTAGAACGAGAAATTGAGCAGCTTTTGGCGTAATTTTCTGGAACCCCCAGTGTGGTCCCCAAACACGGGGACAAACTTGAAGATCGTGAGTAGATGGGCCGTACGAGGTTCCCGGCCCGTGAAAAGTGGCAGAAAACAGACTTTCAACCCCCGGACAGAGGAAGAAGAGCGACGGGGGTGGAAGAAAAGGTGAAAAGCCAAGGCAAAACACGCAGGCAGTCGTGTGTCGTTTAGTGAAAAGAGGTGCCACCAGGTAAGAATCGAGGCTAGAACGGGGGTGAAAAAGGCGCGGCGGGATCATTGTCCCGGCGAGAACTTCGTCCAGCCCTTCGCGACCTGGTGAAACGAAGCCACCCAGGATGCTGGGCCAACAATGATCTTCACCGCGTCATTCGACACCAACGTAGAATCGCCGTTAATGGCCCGTGCAACGAACCTAGATCCTATTGTCGCTTTATTGCGAGCAGTTCCTCGTTTCCTCGTCCCAGAGAAGACACCTCTATCCACGGAGACGGGCACATGACTTTTCCTCCAAGGGAAACAACGTTTTTAGGGGTGCTTTATTTAGGGAGGTCTTTGCATAGTTGCGAAGAATGCGACCTTGCGTTTTGATGTCTATGTTTCGGGTGGCACTGGTGCGCCTTTGAAAGTTTTCACGGGTAGATTGAGACGTGTTAGGTGGCTTTTACTGAAACGAACAACTATCATAAGAAAATTGTTTAAATTCTTCGCGGGCACAGCTTGAAAATATTCCGAGAACACTCTGTCTTTCTGAAGTAATATTTAGGAACGAATCTCGAGAGGAAATAGGAAAATGAAGGAAATCGAAATATTGTATTAGATTGTTCGGAAAGTCATTTCGTTTTTTCCCAACAGAGGACTTAATTGTATTTCTTCACAGCATTTTTTTACACTTAAGCCGCATTATCATTATATATTCTTACAGCTGATATAGCAAGGCTTGTTTGTGAGAAAGTTTGTTTGATTCTGCGCAATAGTTTTTGTGTGGTGCCCTATCAAGTATGGAAAGTCGAAAGCAGCATTTTCGGCATATTTTACTTTTTTACTATCGAAAACGTAAAAATGCTGTTCAAGCAAGAAAAAAATTATTCGATGTGCATGGAGAAGATGTATTGACAGAACGTCAACGCCAAAACTGGCAATTTTGATGCTGAAGATGCACCACGTTCTGGAAGGCCAGTTGAAGCTAATGAAGGCAAAATAAGGGCATTGATTGATGCAAACCGGCGAATAACAACTCGTGAGATCGCTGAGAGATCAAATTTCTCGAATTCAATAAAATATTTATGCACTATAAGAAAATCGACTTTCATTTTCACAAAAAAAAACGAAATGACTTTCCGAACAACCCAATTGAATAATTTGAATGAACCATTCGGGACGTTGGGAAGTGTGGTAAATAAAATTCCAGGAACTTTGAAAGCATTCCAATTTTTCAGCTGATTAAAAGAGGAACGGAATTTTCCCCGCGGGTAGACACGACAGCAGGAGCGTGATTTCCGAATCAAAATGTTCTGTGTCGACAGGGACGGGCAGGTATACACGCGCATTGGTATACATATAGGCAGAGAAAGAGGAAACCGAAAGAAACTGACGCAATGGGTGGCTTGATTATAATAGAGGTATCATTCCGCTGAACGATACGCTTCCTCTTCCCTTTGGATAATTGCAAATGGCGTCCTTTTATGCCGGAGGGGCGGCTGATCAAAGCCGCGGATAAATAAAAGATAATCATCTAATTATTCCATTCAAACGGTCGGCTGCTGCCTCTCCACGGTATCCCGAGCTACGATTGCATTGCCGGTCATTAAGATCCCTGTTGATCGTGTTTCTCGATCTTTTCTACTCCCCCGATTCCTGGCCAATCATTGTGACCAAGTCAGAGGGTGCGCCTGGATACAATGCACCGCGCTTGTTTCGATTTAATTGTAATCGAATGTGAATGCTCTCGTAGTAATTACGCCACGAGCACGTTTGATTTTTCTCGTGATCGCTGCGCGAGGATCGAGCGTTTGTTTCCACGTTGAACTCTGCTCTGCTTTTTTTTCCACTTCTGGTCTGACAGCATTAGCTGACGATAGCAGTTATTGCCCCCTCTCTCTTTAGGATCTAGAACTTGTAATAGACACAAAAAAGGCTCAGGTATTCGGAGTAATATGGAAATTAGTATAACGCGACCCTCGTGCAATTTTCTTTTATTATATAATTGCACCACTCCTCGAAAACAAAGTTTGTCGAATATGCTTTCCTTAGGGAAAATCTAACCTTAACACAAAAGATTACTGCTCATCAGATTGTTAAACCAAAGACATTAATATTTCCGAGGCGGTGCAACTTCCATGGCCTACTGTACATAATCGTTCATCTACAATTTGCCTAATATTTTTCAAATCCTCCGATATTCATCTAGGCGGAGGATTTTCGCGCGTTATCTGTGAAGAAAATGAAAAGAATCGTGGGACCGAGAGGTGTAACGCGATCCCCGGCTAGAGGTGACCGAACAACGAGCACAGGTGAGACGGCGTGTCTCCTCGGTTGCCGATAAGAATCTGTCACAGCTGACTGTCTGGTATACTAATGTCAAACGACAAGATACTTACCAGATAAAATACCGGGAAGTTCGACAAGTCATTCCTGATGCTGCGACAACGTTCAGCCTCCGACACCTGCAGCCGTGTTCTGCGAATTTCATAAGGGATGCTGGTCCCCGAAACGTCGAGTAAAGGGGGAGGATTAACTTCTGATTTATTCGAAAGCAGTTTAAACATATTCCTTTCTAAGATACAATTTTTGTATTACCTGCTATTAACAAATAAATGAATGCAATATACAGCGAACAAAAGACTACCGACTGTTTATAACTAAAAACCACTCCTTTACCTCTCGATCGCGTAATACTTTCCATTCTGCCCAAAGTTCATTTAAATTACAGGCAAAACGATGCACGAAAAGACTTCTCAGAGATACTTGACAGCCCGCGATCCCATGTTTACGAATATTTGACAGCCCGTGATCCCCCGTTTACGAATAAAAAAGAGAATCATCGCACAGGGCCCGGAGCAATGTGTCTATCCAAGTTCTTCTGTTCCTGTGGCTGGATTTCGATGGACGCGTCTATATCGAGGTGGGCCCGAACGGCTGAGTGGGTGACTGACTCTGGCATTGTCGTTCGTCAAGATATACGACTGCCTGTTCCCAGAAACAGTTTATATTCCGGCCGGAGGCACGAAGATCGTTATATGCCTACCTGACCCAAAAGATCCTGCTCGGCCGTTCGGAAGCGCTCATTTTTCGGATTCTGCGTCCGAGGCACTCGGTCAGGGCCGCTTCTTCGGATGCCCTCGCGATCAATTTCGAGAACTTACACCTCCCCGACGGGCATAACTTTGCCCTGCCCCGGAATTTATAGCGCCTCGGGCGTTCCCGTTGGGACGCTTCGCGGATCGTTATTCTTTCGAAATGCCTTGGAAAACTCGCGGGTTCACTGGACATCGGTTTCGTTTATTTCTCCTCCCTGGGAATAGTTGGGAAAATTGATTTTGAATTATGTAGATTATCCAAGAGCTAATAAATAATGATTTACGGCAGGTGTTTCGGCTCCGGAATATTAATTAGGGTAACAATCACATTCTTCTATAAATCACCGCTAGTCCCGAACAAAAGAATTCAGTGCGCCCGGTATGGGTCTTGACCAAATAATAGAAATAGAAATACCAGGCGATCTGCCACTATGTCGATTAAAAAATTCTATTCCGTCCTATATCAAAATATTTAAACATTCAACTCACCCGAAAGGTGAATCCATTAAAGCTGGAATGGAAATTCTGTGAAATTCTTTGCGACCAACCGGTCATTCAATTTATTCCCCAAACGCTTCATTTATTCGACGGTACAAAACGTCTCGTCGATTAAACGTCAACAATTTAATACCCATCGATTTTATGTGCCGCCTTTAAATAGACCGACGAGAACTTCTTGTCACTCTCGGACGCAGAGATTCAATATCTAAAGAAGAAGCCGCGGACAGAATGCAAATCGTGAAAGACAGATCACTTCGCGTTGTTTCATCGATCGGGATCGATCGTTCCTATCGATCCGAGTAATTGCTCGGGCAATTACAACGATGTAACCCATCACGGTCTCGCGATAAAGGCGACCGTTTTATCAGGACCGATCTCGACGAGCAGCCGGCGGGTGACACGGCGACGCGCCACCCGTCGAGCGTTTTCTCGCGCGTAGGCGCGAACAATGTTAACGAGAGGACGCGCGACGAAAGAATTTACGCGGCGTGCCGCCTGGCAAATTCGCTTCGCGGCCTTCCCGCCACGCGAACGAGGATTATTCTCCGGGGGAGGCTGAAACGAAACTGGAAGGTGGACATTTGTCGACAGATTTTTATTAGCGTGCCGAAAATTCGGAGAGCCGCGCCTGGATTATCGTAGACATCGCGATACGTTAATTTTTTTTATTTTGCGCGTTTCTATAATTATTTACTTTAATTGAATTTTAATTCCATTTAATATGTTCGTTAATCAACGGGCTTAAGAACCCTTTAGTGTACAGGGGTTGAAATGCACGCAGAGCAGCAGTATCATGTGCAGTGCAAAGTAAAAACGAATGAATTGAAATAAAATAGAACAGGGTGAGAAGACAGAAAAATCACAATAACAGAAGTAGCACGCAGGACAGAGAGAAAATTAATTATTATTTACAGCAGGTAGAATAGAGTGCTTAAACGCTTAAGGGGAAGTCCCGAAAGAATTTATGTAATTGCAAAATTTGTTCGCGTTGGTTGCATAAACGATTATTTATTTATTTATTTATTTATTATTAGTATACGGGTTTTAACCCTTTGGTAAACAAGAAAACAATAAACTACAACAGATAGATTATACAGAAAAGTCGTAAGAGGCCAAAAATCGCATTGTATTATTTCTAAAAGTAATGAGTGAGGAAGAAAAATCGAGAGAACACTAAAATCTACTGACGTTAATTAAAATTCTATTTAGACAATTAAACTGGTAGTAAACCGTCCTATGAGCTCCAGTACGTAATATTAGATGGTGTCTCAGAGATGGCCGAGATGTATTTAAATAAAAGGCTATAGCCGGATAAGGGGGTCAAATGTGCCCCTAAACCAAATTCAACTTGTGAGGTGTCATTCGATAGCTTATCAAGAAAAACCAATTCGTACCAAGTTTCAACCCTGTAGATCGACTGGGAGGGTAGTTACAGCGAAAAAACAAAAATATTTTTTATTAGCTAAAATGGGAGATATTGGGCAAAAACCATATTTTTGTTTTTTCGCTGTAACTACCCTCCCAGTCGAGCTACAGGATTGAAACTTGGTACGAATTGGTTTTTCTTGATAAGCTATCGAATGACACCTCACAAGTTGAATTTGGTTTAGGGGCACATTTGACCCCCTTATCCGGCTATAGCCTTTGGTTAAGATATCAGGACAGCAAGAGAGACCATTTAATATTTTTTAAAAGCAAAAATAAGATCCAATACTATTCTACGACGTTCAAGAGATTAGAGGTTAAGACAAGATAAAACTGGCGAATAGTTTATAGGCGAATTGGCGAATAGTAATTATACCGCGGAAGCGTCGAAAATATGTGTGAAACTGATTTGTATTTCTCCATACCATTATTTATATTGCAATGAAACGCGGGGGTGAGATGGTGAACGACATTTTTTCGCTTCTACTGACAATGCATGCTGATTTTTTCTTTTAAAGAAGAAATCAAACGATGGAGTAGAAAATTAGTAGAAATTACGATTTCACGCGTGCGGCTTATAAAAGTTCAACAGATTGAACCAGTGAACAAAAGCATAAATGGAGAATTAATGCGCGAGAATTAAATTTTGGCATCCATAAAAGTTCAGAAATGAATATATGCGATATTCATTTCTGAACTTTTCATTGCAATATTTTTGCGAATAGTTTATAGGCGAATTGGCGAATAGTAATTATACCGCGGAAGCGTCGAAAATATGTGTGAAACTGATTTGTATTTCTCCATACCATTATTTATATTGCAATGAAACGCTGGGGTGAGATGGCGAACGACATTTTTTCGCTTCTACTGACAATGCATGCTGATTTTTTCTTTTAAAGAAGAAATCAAACGATGGAGTAGAAAATTAGTAGAAATTACGATTTCACGCGTGCGGCTTATAAAAGTTCAACAGATTGAACCAGTGAACAAAAGCATAAATGGAGAATTAATGCGCGAGAATTAAATTTTGGCATCCATAAAAGTTCAGAAATGAATATCGCATAGTGCTTTAAAATAACATTGATATCTCAATATTACTTTGATACTATTTATCCATATAATCTACATACGTGGAGTAAGACGACAAATTGGTTATCCCACTGTGTAATGATTTGTGCCCTCTATGAATTATGTTTAGCAAACTAAGATGAGATTCAAAGACAAAGAAAAAAGAAAAAAAGTATGTACTTGTATCTAGCATTCTTAAGAAAAATTAGAATCAATAAAGATCGTAGAAATATATTATCGTATTTACATCATTAGACTTATAAAATACTGTTACAAATGACTGCACTGTGTGAGTGTACCAATCGAACCGTTATATACGCGCATTACTACGCGCACAAGCAACAGGCCTGAAAGCAAAAATGATATCTAAGTTATACCATGTTCGTAGCACAGGTCCATCAATAATCGAACCACACCTCCTCCCCACCCGGCAAATTAAATTAGAAAGACCTCTCGGACCTTACAATCCAGTTTCAAGATACAGTTAACTTGTCCTTATTCTTTCATCGTTCCAATCAATCCACTCATCTCCCACGCATAGAACGAAACGTTCTTTCCATTCCTAGGCATGCGTTCCGTCCTTCGTCGGAAGCGTGGCCATTGACGAATTCGTTATGCCTGACCGTGGTTCGCTAGAATCCGTGTTTCGGCAAAACGGCGTGCAATCGACGAGCTTTCGCGAGTCGACGGACAGAGACACGGCAAGAAGGGACAGAGAGACAACGACGGGGAGAGAACAGAGTTCTTTTGGAAGCATTCGGGCCCTGTCGGCCATAAATAATGCCGAACGTTGGGCCCCCATAAGTCAGGTAGACTCGGTCCCCGGCACGAACTCTCTATACCGATCCGACTTGTACGTATACACACAGAGAAAGAGAGAAGGAGAGAGGAAACCTGCCTTCTATCCACCGGTTTCTCGATCCCCCTGCCCTCGTCCCGCTCCTCCGCGGCAATGGGGCCTGTTTGGGTCATAGTGGTTTTCACAGTCACGCCCTGGATAGAGGGCGAGGGCGTATGGGAAAACGTGTACAGGTGCGATTATGCGCGACCAGTTCTATACCGCGGACGTCTTCATAATCTGGTATACACCTTGGCGTGGAAAATAGGGTATCCACCGGAACGTTCCATCGGGATCACGTGAGATATAATATAAACAGATCGTAGATCATTTGGCACCCCCTTCGTTCAAAAGGGTTCGGCTCGTTTGAATAATGGCGGAGGTTGGATGCTTGCCGTTGCTGTAGAAGGATGCGGTTTAATTTTATTTCGCAGCGGTTATTTCGATAATTGTATTATTTCTGTCCAAAGTTAATTCAATTACTTTAGGTAAGAGCGCACAGTGGTTCGAAACTGAAAAATACTAGGCATACCTGACAAAAAAATTTGTTGCTTCTGCATTCTTATGTTAATTTTTTAATTCTTCTATTATATTATACTACATATATGTAGTAAAATTTTATGAATTTATTCCATATTTTTCTCATAATCAGCCAAACATTGTCTTAATCTCACGAAAGTGTTCTACAATATTTTGTATTTTTATGTTTCCAGAAAGTAGTTAGCGGTTCAATTTTTGTTGGAATGGTTTTAGTTACCTTTCTTCTTGTAATGAAAATTACAAACATTTACATGATCTCTATTTTGCTACCAAATTATCATATTTTATATTGATTTTACATTTTTGTAAGTAACAAAAATTGTTTGTATTTGTTTGTAAATTCACGCATATCTCATCATTCTTGATAGATTCAGGTTTGCAAAATTTAATTATTTGCATCCGTCCGCATCCGCCCCTTTGAGAAATTGACGTTTTTCTTGCAACAAAAATAGGTGCAAGATAGGTAAAATGACTCAAAAGTGTTCTACAATGTTTTCTATTTTTATGTTTCCAGTAAGTATTTGAAGATTCGGAAGGTTTGTAAACTGTCAGAGAGGCGTAATAAAGCCTTGCATTTTGTTGTTGTTTATTTATTTATTTTTTTAATAAATTTTTTTCTTTCAAGATTAAATGAGTATCGTGTAGTAATATTACCTATAACCTTGAATTACAATCAAAAAATAATGAAATACGTGAAATTTGAAGGTATGGCCAGTATTTTTCAGTTTCGAACCACTGTTGTACTTCTGCTTTGTGCACTCTTCTGTCTGACTTTTTGTCAAAATCGTTGCAGGTGCTCTTGTGCGTAACATATTTTGCGTAACGCTGTAATATAATAATAATTGTTACCATTCGAAATGTATAATTACAGAAATATAGGAATAAAATATAAAAATTAATGATTATTATTAGTTCCTGATTGACGTTGTTCAGATATCCATAACTTTCTCGAATTTTGTAATTTTATTCGAACCTCGTGGAAACAAATGTGCTCCTCGGGTAATAATGTAACGAGCTGATGAGGCATACGTTTTTTAACCAGCCTTTTCGTGCGGCACCGCAACGAAATCGCCACGGGTGCCTTATTAATTTATGCTTCTAATTTGTTTGTACAACGGACGGCTCCGCGGAGGAAGTGGGTTTTCACTTTTCGCTTCTCACGATGCTTTTCCAAAAATTGTTACGACGCGAGCACAATATCCCCGGAGGTAATAGCCACGATTGAAGTTAATCGAGTACCTCGATAAGCAATCTACGGGAATCGATTGAAGTGCGCCACGATGTAGGACAGGTATGTAAGTTCCTAAAATATTTTCTGTGTTCGACGCAGCAGGAGTTCAAATCGCTCAGATCTTGCAGTAAGACAAAAGTGATTTCCCGTGCAGAGTATCGATAACACTTCGCTAATGCCGTTCGCCTGTTCGCCCCTGATGTTGATAGCGATCTTTATAAGGGTAGTTATTGTCGAGAGGGATATATCGGTGACTTTACTCGCGTTAATGGCGAGACGATGGCAAAAAAGAAAAACGCGATCAAGGGCGGATATGACTGATTTTGTCGCTATTGCTGCCACATGCTTTCCGATGTTTCCATTACACAAGTGTCTATTGACAGAAATACCAGTATGTGTTATACATTCGGAGCAAAAAATATCGCACAAAACAACCGCAGAGAAAATATTCACATTCCATCGATTATTGGACTTTTTTTATTGAACAATTCTACGCCACTGAAGCGACCGATTAAAAGTACATACCGTAGCACATAAATAATCGAGCTCACTCCCCATATAATCGTGTGCTGTAATTAATGTCCGTTCAACGGGTCCCCTAAATTTTGTCGAATTTTGCCAGTAAATCACCCTGATTATATGTCGAAGAAACGAATTCCTCGATTCGATATTCTTTGCCAAGACAACAATCGTATCGCCGTGAGAGTCTATCAATTATAATTCCATTCCTTTCCGCGCAAACTGGTATCCGAGCCGCGGAGGGAACGCGACGAAAAAAGCAACGGTGCCTCGCGTCGACCTTAACGATTTTGGCGAGCGGTTCGCGAGCGGACTTTTTACCAGAAAACCGGCCTTTTCAGGCCCCGATCGAGGGGCCAGTTTTTCGCCACGGCTGACCAAGGCCCGTCCACGGAGCGTACGATTGTCGTCTCGCGTCGATACGCCGGCTCGCGTGCGAAGAACCGGCGATCAACTTCCTCGAACTCATTGAATACCGGCTGACTTATGTCTCGAGCCTAACATCCGCTCGTACTCCTTTCTACGTCATCGCGTGGATCACCGAGGGGGCAAGAAATCGCCTGTCCCTCCATCGGCGCGCAGTATATCTACGTGGACGATGGGGAAATTAAGAGGAAACCTTCCGCGAATTGTTCGATATTACGTACATCGATGGATATTGTAGCAGCTGATCGATACGATATTAATTTGTTAGAAGGTATTCAATGAGTGAGGTAGGGTGGGACCAAACGTCCAGTTTCTCGTAGATACCCATATAAAATATAGTAATAACAATTCGGAGATATATATTTTATTTTGTGTTAAATTATAATCATTACACTTTACTTTTGCAAAGTTTTTGGACGGATACTCTTATTGTGTGTTGAGTTATATCGCAAAATGTTTGCCACGGTGTTCCACTATATTTATTTCGGGAGTTAAAAAATTCGTAAGCGAAAGAAGCTTACTCAAAGAAAAAACATGAGTTGAAATAAGAAATGCCGAGAACTCTTTGCGAGGCAGGGGATGAAAATATTCCCTACCTCGGTGAATAGAATCAATAGAATTGAACATGAAATTGTAGTTTAGTGCACGGCGGTGAATAAATTTCGCCTGTGCAACGAAGGAATGATAAAAAAAGAATTGCAAACGGTCACGATGAGCGTGCCGTCGAAAAAGGCGCAGTCGCCCCGCGGATAAATGAAGAGATACCACCGTGCACGAGTTTCCAAAAGGGCAAAAAGACGCGACGCGGGTCGGGCCTTTGATTTACGAACGTAATCGATTGCGGCCGATTAATAAATTCCGGGCTTCTTCTCGTTTCCCTGGCTATTAATCGTGATTAATTATCGAACGGGGAGGGACACGTAATTGAGTACGTTACGGTACGTTACGGTACGCACCTGCTAGTCGTTGCTCTACGCGGTACCATCACTCACGTTGCAAATGTGAGGCACGTAGAAAGGGGACAACGATTGCAAGAAGAGAATTGACGAAGAAAACCGATGCTATACTGCACGGTGGAATTTCGTAAAAACATAGCCGACTGCTTCGTTAAAGGAGTCTCCTTGGCTGACTTCGAGGAATCATAGCGAACGATGAATCCTTAACGATCTTCCGTTGATCATTGAAAAGAATTTCAAGGAGAATTTTATTTATTAACAGCGGTTTGTTCTTTCAACGAGCGTGAAGGATAACTGCAAACGAACATGATTATTTAGTTTTGCTACTACGAATGGTAGATTTATTTCTATTTTGGTTAACAATCATTCAAATTGAATGATGCCCTTTCTTGTAACAGATAAAAGGAGTATTGGTACAATGGTTTTTAATAATGACGACCATTCTTTCAATTGTTAGTATTTGGTATAGCAGTAGTAGAGGAAGTGGTGGGAATATGAGACGCCCAGCTGTGATTGCAAATTAAATATTACAAAAACTATAACATCCTCCCGTAATAGTCGTTGCCATCCATTGCCATCTTTAACACCGGAACTACCAAGCCAGTCAAAATGACTGGCTTTAGATTTCTTGCTTCCAAATTATTACCATGTAGGTATTGGTGCAGCAATTTATGATGACCTTCAGTAAGACAGAATGGCAATTACATATCTTTATTTAATGTCCACTCAACCACATTCGTGTTCATAATCTGTCTAACGTATACTGTCTAATGGACATATTCCCTTTTGGTTTATTCTACGACTTTCAAAGAAACAAGGAACGTAAGTTACTCAATAATAAACGTAGGTCGAGCGCATTAATGAAGACTCGAAGGAACTGTATATTTCGAACGAATCTGACGAAAGGAGTCCTCCAAAGAAAACGATATTTATCCAGGGGGAATTTCCCAACTTTCATTGCCAATTTAATAAAGGACCCCGCCGCAGTACACACAGTTTCTCCCCCTGTAAAAGAGTCGAAACCACAAAGGACCGATCCTCATTGACCGAGCGCTGACGTCGTGCCAACAATTCCGCGTCCACTAGCTAAGGATTCTCTGTATCGAACCCTCTGACGACAGCGAGGAAAACCCATGGGGGACCAATGTTAAAGCACGAAACCATAAGTTGCCGTGGGATGGTGTTCAGAGTCGCGCGTGACGTCTCAACTTTCGTCTAAGCGGAACCCACGGCGGTATTTGTTTGCCATTTGTGCCCATTTAGAGCGGAACCCCGGGCGCACGCCAAAACGGGCCCCCCTTCGTTCTCGACCTCGATAACGACGAGAAACGTCTCTTTGGGGCAACGCAGACCCGGGACTCGCGTTCAACAAGAACTCTGCGTCTGTGAGCGGGGACCGTTTCCCGAATTTTCACGGGCATTGATTCGCAACGACGGAACGGACCCCCCTCTAGCCTTTCACGAATTCGTTTAGGTCGACAGAAATTCGCCACGCTTTTTCGACACGGCCTCTTATTTCGACCGACGGTCTCTTCACTCCGAGTCTCCACGGTATCTCGAGAACAACGGCTGGCCCCCTTTCTTTCGCTATCGTTTGTTGGCTGGTCCGTTCGTGTTCCAAGACGGTGGTTGCAAGGACGATTTCGTTTGCCTCTTCGTTTTCACGGACTGTACACGCTGCCCGGTCGGACAGATGCTTTAGACGAGCCAGCACGGCGTAGGTACGCTTGATGGAAGAGTTATAAATTAGAGGGATGCCATTGTTGGATGAAGAAAACGTCTCGGTTTCCGGCGCGGCAAATATTTTCATCCCTGGGGGCTGCATGCTTTACAGGGGACTGTTCGATGATTCTGGGGATGCTCCCCCGGCTGAGAACGTTTATTGCTATTCGTTATGGTCGGCGGTGAATCGATTCGAAAATATTTACCGATTTCTGTTAGGGAAGCTGGGATTATATACTTGGAAGGCATTTAGCGGAATGCTTCGGTCCAGGAAATTGTGTAGGATTCAAGAGAAGGAAATGCAGATGGAATGCATATTCTTCTTCAATTCTAGGAATCAATATTATGTTCCTGGTATTTCTTTTTACGATGACCTCTCGTAAATATTTCACCGCATCCGGAACCCCAATTCAAGCGTAAGGTTACGTCTCGCGTTGTCTGTTTTTCCATGCCTGAAGCCTGAAAATGGGAGCCCGTGCTTTCAGCGTCCGACGCAAGTTTCACGAAGAGAAAATGTCGTGCGTGGGGTAGGTTGCGTTCATTGTGGTCCATTTCCGCCATGTGCCCAACACACGCTCTGTGTAAATAGGAAAGCAATTTTTCATGAGCTGCGTAAACAGACGTCGTGAAATCTGTGACAGTTGCTCGGGATTCCGCAAACGACACTTTAGGGAAGCTATCCGGATCGTTCCAGCTCAGTCAACGGCAAGATTTATGTGGTCGTCTCCAGAACGAATCACAGGCTCGCTTAAACTTTTGCGGATGCTGCTAGAATCGGAACTCTCCCTTTTCCACGAAGGTTGGAAAATTTGGAATAATTTTTTTACATATTTAGTAGCCGATCGACGTTCTATTAATTCATAGAAATTGAGTTCGAACGTTACTCCAGATGCGAGTTTATATATTTAATTTGTACAGTAGAATTTAAAACTGCAAAAATAGGCTTTCCTATTTGTTGGAATTTTTTTTGTTCACCTGTAGATGGAAAAATCTTTTTGGTCTTGTCGAAAGGGGCAGTTCTCTGAAATCTTAGTGTTACTTCGCTACCAACCCCACGAACCCATCGACGAGTCGATTTTAAGGGGGTGTCAATGTCTGGTCTCCACGGGGGGAAACACGAACATTATTCGCGGTCTGCCAAACTTTGCTTGGGTTCACCCCCTCTGGTCCCTATAAAACGTGCGAACGGCAGTCGTTACATCGTGTTAGTAAAGTTTATAGGAGATCGTGTGAGCTAGTGTGTTGGACACACCCACGCCACTCCCACTCGGCGTGAGTCCAGGCCTTCCTTCTACGGATCCACAGTTCTGTTTGTAACCCTTCTCTATATCTCCTTGCGTGTTTCATGATACTCTCTGAGGGGTTGGTATGGTGAGTGCAAAATCGTACCTATAGCTATTTAACTTCTTTACGACTTCTTTATTGAAAAATATTTAAGAATTCCAGGTTTACGAGTAACGCGTATACAATCTGCATTAAAATGATATCGTTACGATAATAATGTGTTTAATAAAATATGCTACACGTAACTCGTTAATTAAAAAATGATTCATCTTACGAGGTAATAAAAATATCAAACGGGCAAACGATTCATTCGATTAGCCCCTACAGTTAAACAGATCATCTTTAGCTTCGTATATTTCAGAGGTTAACTATTATACGATCAACGTAATCGATATTTATGGACGATCGTATAAAGACGTGCAACTACGAGACAAACCACAAACGTATTCAAATTAACGCTATAAACGCGTCGCGGTCTATTCTACACGGGGCTAGTAGTTTAAAGAGCGTATAAAATATTGATCACGACCAATTAACTTTCAGGCAGAAGTCAAGACCCTGAACGGGAGGCAGAGAGGCGAGGTAGATAGAGGAGAGACACTCAGGCATTCTGACTTTCCTTTGTCCGTGCCATAAACTTTTCGAAAGTATACACCTGGAATTCACTTTCGACCATTTAGCTTACGATCCCCTCGTAAACGCTGTCGAAACTGATGTTCCGAGATCCTGAACCTCGTTCTTCGAGCCGTCCAATTATTTACGACGTTCCCGTCCGGTATTTTTATTATTTGCTCAGGAAATATTATCATCGGCAGTAAATTGCTGGTGAGATAATAATGCGTCACGATCAACAGATGTAATCCTTTTCTCTCGATCGACGTCAAAGAAGGTGGAAATATGAAATAAAACGAAATGTTTGTTCGCGTTGTCAACGCGACACGTGTAAGCCTCATAGGCGATCGTTAACAACGAAGCGAATACCGCGTTGCAAAATCGAACGGCCGTTTAAATCTGCACAGTGAACTTTTCTCCACGAAGTGTCTTTGTATTCGGCGGAACTAATACAATTTATATCTCGGCATGGCGGCGGTCGAATTTTTATTTCTTTTTTCCGGGGCGACGGAACAAAAACGTCTTCGATGATAGTCGAATGAAAAAGCGATCGAGGCTGCGTTGATTATTAGCTGCAAGGCAAGTTTGGAAGCTGTTCGAACCGAGGCTGCCTATCATGGAAACGCCGTCCCCGGGGGACGCCACCTCTGAAATGGTACCTGTGCTCTAGACCAGCCGAGCCACCGAATTTACGATCAAACAAAAAGCTCGCGGCAATAAAGGTGACAAAATATTTCCATCGGAAAATATTTACGGCGCGTCATATTTCAAGGAAGCCACTGGCCGATCGTCGTGCCGAACATTTCTGCGAGGAAAGCGGCCAGCCATTGTTCACCGTTCGCTGAATCGACTATTTATTGCTATCCGCGAGGCCGAAGTACGTAAATTTTGCGGACAAGCTGCCGTGAAGGAATGGATAAACTCTCGAGAACCTTGCAATTTGTTCTACATAGATGAAACGCCTACCAGGACAATCTCGTGACAGGTAGAAAGAATGAACTATTGTAACGAGTTAGAAGAAACTCCCCAGAAATATCTCGGCAGCGGAATTCATCTCAAACAATCTTTTCCTTTTGCAACGAAAACATGGTTTCAGGAAAAGCAAATAATTGGCAGATCGCAGATGACAATATTTCAATCCCTATCACTCGTTCGGTATCGTTCAATATCAGTTATCACGCGATTTAGCGAGCGACGCGCCAACTTATCGATTCCATAATCAGCACGCTAGCTCATCCTTTTATGCGAAGTATCGACGACAAACTATGGAGACGTCCAGCACATTATGCGCCCGCGGGGATCGTAAAGGGTTGGCTTTACTGTCGCACCACATCCCACCGTTGGAATTCCTCTCTTTCTATAAACGTCACGGCAACGACAAAGGCGAAGCAATAGGAGGAGTTCGACGTCGTCCTGCCTTGAACTTGCCCGCGGAATTCCGGATTAGAGGAGCACGCCGCGTAATTCTTTAATTGCATCGGCTAATTGGCCCTGAGTGGCGCCACGGTGCCACGGGACATCGCCGATGACAATTATTCCGCGGCCCGCCCGTAAATTGCTCCGGCATTTTTATCGTTCCTTTAACCGGCCGTTTCCCCGGTTCCCTGTCCAGCCGTGTTTCTTGCGTCCACTAGCCCGTGTGACGATCTCCAGTCCCTCTCTAACGACATGTAATTTATTATTCTGCACGGACGGGACGAATTTGCTAATTGAGATTAAGCCCGTTCCGCGTGCAACCAACGCGTTTCGCCGTGACGATCGATGGGTTGTTTGCTGCGGAACGAATTTTGGAAATCTCGATGTTCAAGTTGCTCACGGGGGGGAGGTTCTTGCTGTCTCGATGCAGGAATTTTCGGTTTTTCTACGTTCGATCTTTATAAGGTTCGAACGCTATCGAGGAAACGACGATAACAATAATAGAAAATCAATCCGACAGCGGTGAAAACTTAATATGAAAACCTGTGATAGCCGCGTTTGTATTGTATAATTTATCATCTGACCGTGTCGTTAAATGAATAAGCGTTTCTCTGTTGTCGAAGGTATGGGAATAAAAGTGTCATATATATATCCTGAATTTTAGTAGTTTTTTTAATAAAACCATAATAGATCGACTACGGCAGGCTGGCCGAACTTTCACCGATGTCAGAGCGAAGATTGGCCAGAGGAACATCCATAATGACAAACCGTTCTGGTCTCGCGAGCGATCGGTTCAGGGCCGTGGCCAATGTTATAAATGCATCCTGGGGATGAGAAGAAGCGGGAGGGGTTGAAGGATCTATCGATAGCCGATATCCTCTGGCTGAGTTTCGTAGACGCGACCGCCACGGCAAGATCGATTTGTATCGAGGCAGTTCGAGAACGCGAGATGGATGGGCCGGGGTAGAAAATCTATTAGTCATCACCCACACGATATCCGCTGTCCCTCTCTATTTTTCGTTTCCTCCTCTCATCTTTCGCCCTCGATGGTGCAGACAGGTACGTCCGATCGGCGATCATTGCGGCCGACCAATCGCGATGCGTGTTTCTGCGCACCGTGGAATGTTAAATGTCTGCGCGAAGTAAACTATCTGGGAAACACGTAGAACTATTTCTCGTCGATTTATTTCGATTTGAAATACCGCGTGCATCGAAGCTGAATTATTTATTGCAGTAGTTTAGAGGGCCAGGGTATCGATTGCGAAGCTTGCACCATTTAAGAGCCGTGAATTAACCCGGTTGAAGAATACCAGCACCATGCGGACCAACACTTGTCTCTATTGCCATTAGCTACGTTCCACTCCATGATTAATAGTCGAAGAGTTGTGGTTTCGCGAGGAATGTTACGAAAGACAGGACTCGTTTACGGTTCACAAATTGTTCCTCCGTTGGGTTCTTCATAGTCTATGCTACAGTTCTGTTTTATTTGTTACCCGGAGTAGAAGCCAATTTAATTTCCATTCCTTACAGACTTATGGTGTTCTGCATTTCGAGCATTTTATCGAACAAAACGATGTGCGCACGTCAGTATGTGTGCCCATGCGTGTATAGTTGGCCAGCTAGATTGCGTTGGACGTTCCGGAAGGAGCGAGGAGCGCGCGAGAGGGGCAACAGGGCTCTCTCGTCGGAGTTGCTCACTTCCCGCCACTCGGGAGCACTTCAAGTCCATTCACTCAATTCATTTTCATCTCCGTATTCGCCATCCACCCTTCTCTCTCCTCTGTTCTCTCATTAGCGACCTTTCCGGTGGCCCCGAGCCTCTGATCGCGATGAGACTCTTCCTAAGAAAATTAGCCCTCGTTTCCGCCCTTCGTCAAGGGGAAAGGATTCGCCAGGATTCGATTGTCCTTTAATGGACCTGGCGAACTTGTCGCGAAGACGAATATAGATTGCACGCGCGGTGCAGGATTTCGTTTGTTCTTACAGCTGGTTATCTCGCTGGAGGAATAATGGAAACATTGCTTCAACGGAGGAATCGTTGAGTGGCGCGTTATTAGATATTGTCGAATGACTTGACAAGGGAACAATGGATTGCTTATTTGTACATTTGTGCGCGCAATAAGAGGTTGTTGTGTAAACGAGGAAAGATCGCGGATAATTCGCATTGTTCGTATATTGGAGCGTCCTTGTTGCAATAGGACGTAGGTTTAATGCTCCTAAGCTGATTGAGTGCACTCCTCTTTGTTGTGCTAATCGACTCAATATCGGCCGTTCTTGATTTGCCAGACACAAAGGATCGACAATGATACGGGACGGCTGACGAGCGACTGGACGTTTTATTAAAAATTATCCGGCCATTGCAGCTGATGCTGGTCAAGGAAATAAGGTGACGTGTGTGCATGCAACAGAGCTACGATCTTTCAAGTTCGCCTCGCGTTACTTTTAGGACGTTTCACTGCCCAGAGGGAAAAAAGTTTCCGTTCCTTCCGAACAAGAATTTTCCTCTATTCGCAATGTCTTTCAAGGTTTTCCCAATTTCGGGAGAAAGCACCGCGGCAGGCATTTGGCCGACATAATTATCTTAATTGCAGAAGGGACAGCGGCTCGGGGGGACAGAAAGAATAAGAGTTACGGATCCACGGCTATCTTACATCTTCGAGCGTAATGAGCGTTCGGTTACAAGATCAGTCCCGTTGTCTTCGCGAGAGATCTCATCGAGAGGATCTGGCGACGACAGGGGCGTGCACGAGCTGAATCTACGTGACCAAGATGTCGAAAATGAACTTGGTAGGGCGTGGCAAAGGACGATGAGTTACGACGCACCTTTTGTCTCAGCCAGCTCTGTCGACCACGGATCTCCGTAATTACGATCATTTCCATTTCACTCTCCTGTGTTGCAATGATTCGGTGGAAACCACGAGGCCCTCTGCGGGACGCTCCTTTCGTGCTCCACCCCTCAGAGACACCGGATGATTTTCTCTCCGGCGTATGCAAATGAACCTTTTGTTTTAACGAAGCATTCTACATAGCATCGGAGAAATCGATCAATTGTTTTTTAACAGTGTTATTCTTCGTTTGTCTAATCCGTGGAAAGCACGTCAGTATTACGACGGTTTCACGGGGGTGAGCTAATCGGAAGATCTTCGACGATCCGCCGGTAATGGGGGAAAAAAGGGGAGAATGAATAGGAAAAAACAAAATATGACAAGGGAAAACGTATACCTACACCTACGCACGGTCCAAGGGATAGCCAAGGGAAGTTGCATCTGCTTGCTCACTGGGGGGTGCACGATCATTTTTTGGGGGGTAAGGCCGCTATCGCGGGGGTAAGTCGCCTAACGAATCGTTTTTGTTCGCGGCCCGGACAAACATCGGCGCACAAATAAAACTAAAACGGGCAACAGACGTCGCCGTTGTCCCACTCCTCGTTTCGCATTTACCACGTATTGTGCACGGCCGTATTTTCATCAGAGACACAGAGATACTAATACATTTATTAATCGAACCATCGGTCGGCTAATAAGAATTTATTGCCCTCCCTTGAGCCTGCCAATTACGTGTCTATCGTTATGTTCTGTTGGTTCGTTAAGGGCAATCCTTATCTATTTTTTTTTCTATACGAGGGAAAATTGGAAAGTTATTGCGACGGAGGATAGGGGTTGGTAGCGGGACGATCTCGATTATTTATTTTATCGCAGATCTATTACGGATCTGCCTATGCGATCTCAATATTTTCTGACATTCCACTTTTTCAAAGTTCCTTCGCTCGAAGGAGTTTCAGTTTCTGCTTGGTTCATACGTCGTGAGCCTTCGAACTGCGAAAGCAAGCGAAAGAAGAGAGAGCAAAGCTGTAAATTCTCTCGTAAAATTATGCCGCGCGACGCGGCCAACTATAAATATTAATGCTTCCCAAAAACGGTTTTCCTCTTCGGCTACGTTCCTCTTTTTTCACCTCCTTCCCTCCCTCTCCGGTTCACCGTATCCCAACGTCCTCTGGGACGCGAGTCGTAAATCAAGCCGCTAGAAGGAGGTTGTCAGCGAAAAATACGGCGGATAAAGACGGCTGGGGGTAAGAGTTTGTTTTAGATGCCAGAACCCCTTTCGCCTCCTGAGAAACATTGCTCTCGTCGGCGACAACTTCCTTCGAATGTTCGATCCTCGACGGGGGCTCCTCGTTCCATTTCCACCTTCGTTACAATTGTTCACGGAACACAGAATTCCGCAGTTCCAACATTATTCGAACGCTATTTTGAAAAAATTCGCGTTGCATTTGTCATTGATTCGTTGTATCCGTAATTTCACGATTCGATTGAAATCTCCCTGATTTAATTTTTAATCGGACGTTGCAGTAAATATTAGGTATTAATGGAATTTCGCTAAGATACTGTAAGGGCGATTTTCGACCGATGTACCGTGAAACGTTCACAGGTGTACCGCCAGAAGAGCACGAATTTTAATACAAAGTAATATGGTTTGGCAATAATTATTATGGATCTGTCCTTTCATTTTTTGCTGAATTTTGCCATCGAATCTGCGCATGTTATTTAATGTAGAATTGGAGTTACTTTACTTTATTACCACTTTGAGACAAACGCTGAGAAATCATTTTCTGTGAATCCGTATAAAATGTATACTTTCTTGTCAGAACGACGAAAAAATATACTATACTTTCTGGTATACCGTAGAATTGTAATACTTAGTTCGTATCCGCCGTGGGATAAAAATGATTGAAAATCGCTGTTCTATAGTATAGAACCAGGAGGGGGCGCAAACTCCAAAAATTGCCCTCGAACGCGGAAGAACGATCGTCGTAGAGAACGTCGACAAATGTTCCAACGAAGGACCAATTTCTCTTCTGCGTTCCTGGAAAATGGGAAGAGATATTTCATTGTTCCTGACGCGATGCGCTCGCAGACTTGCCGCACGGTTTCTCTCCACCTTCTTCACGGCTATTCAACGGGGAATGACTAGAACGTTCGGGACAGGGGCAATGGGGAAAATAAATAAATTTTATTATCATATTCTGGGGATTTTTCATTTCCATGGGGACTCGTTCGTGAATTGCTCAACTGGCGACCGGTCACGAGTATATACGTTCTCTAATATTTTGTCGGAGATTTTTCTTGTAGATACCTATCGGTCCTTATCTTGGCTTGCATCGCTGGTAGAAATGTTATCTTCGAGCCACTTCGAGCCGCCTACTACTCTGTCATTTCTGCGCCGGATTTTCCTTTGATCCTTGCTTACGTCGCAGAGGATAAACCTCAGTCATATTTTTATCATAATTTTGTGTCGTTCTGTTGGCCCTTCTTGTTTCGGAGCAATCAATTATATAGAATGCAGTCATAGTTGTGTAGCACCCATGGTGCATATATTATAATGTAGGATAATATTGTATAAAGAAGATACAATGTGATTAATACGGTCGATTAAATTGGAAAATTCCAGTCGTAATATAGAAGCTAGCTATAATAACATATACGAAAAAAATGTATACTTCTTAAGCAGTTTTCAACTATCAATCTAATGAACTACGTTGTAGCGATTTGACATTGTTTCGTTGCAGCGTTTAGTAAAGGCGCACAAATTAAAATTCATGGTTTCGTTTGTACAATAGTTTTTTGAAGAAAATAAAAAGGCATAAATGTTGCTATGGCTTGCTACTTTGCTTTTAGCTCTATAGTATCTGTATCTGAAATATGTAGTTTTGCTATTTAGATCCTACACAATTTTTTCTATTTTAATGAAATAGTTTTATTACGTTTAAAGTTATTTGTACAATGTGACCCTAATGCCGGTCATAGAAATGGAAGAAAATCGGATGGACTTCGCGAACAAGTTCTACTACAGGTGTAAACTACAAGATATAAAGTTTATTTAATATTTAATGTAACTTAGTTTTGTTACACAAATGTTGCTAAAATGTCGTATACAATGAACACTGCATTATCAAAATAATAAACAACAGTACAATTTTCCTCTTTCCATTTAAATTATTGCTCACAAATTGTTAACTTTATACATTTCAGAATTTTGTCACGAGTAAAAGAATATATAAAGCTGTCCATTAAAAATTATTTCAATTGCTTTTGAGCTGTGCACTTCTCCAATGTCCTCCTTTATATAAATAATACAATTATAATCAACTTATAAATGTATTTAAACAAATTGTCAAATACAATTTGCACAGTTCATGTTCAGATACATAGTTCAACTTATGCAGATTACTTTGCCACTCTGAGATATTCAGTAGGAACAACAATAAATTTCAGATTTTCTCCATACTTTCTGTGAAAGACTTTTCTTCTATTCATCGTGTCGTATACAAATACGATTTGCGACCACAACACTGCAGGGAACCTACGAACGAGGATAGAATCCTGAAGAAGTCGCCACGAGGACGAATCGTGCAAACAATTGAACAGGGCCGACAGAGATCGTCATGTCTCTAATGACTTCGAGACAAGATCTAGGTTTCGGATCGGTTCTTCTACTTGTCTTACCATCTAACCGCGGCATCTACAAACTTTTGCGTGTCGGCCCCCTTTGGCTTTTTGGTTTTGGGGACCGAAGAAATGACGCGTTTCACGACGGATCGTAACAAGATTTTAGTGGCCCGTAAATTCCGAAAACATTTTCAATTAGGCGAGCCTTCGCGCGAGGACACGACGATTACTCGTGTTTTCGTGCGCATAGGATAAGATAAGTCGAGTTTCTATTTTCTAGACTGAATTGACGAGGTCAGAATAGGAGAATTTTGTTTGTCACACGATTGTAGAAGGATACATGCACTTGAGCAATTTGAATTTTAAGCTCGAATGGAAAGGTTGGGTCTAAAGTTAAGCAAATAAGTATCTAGAGAAAATTATTATTAATATTATTATTAATTTTATTACTGTTTTTAAACCGAGTCAGAAAATCTGCTCTTTCCTCATTTTTAATATACCATTCAAATCATTGTATTCGGAAAAAATGAATTCTCTTAAAAACATTGTTTAAACAATTGTGCAAAATTTAGATATATTAAACCGCAGTTTTCAAGTAAACTATATTTGTTAATTTGCATTCGTTTTCTGTGAATACATGACACTGATTGTGAGTCAATTTTACCTGAAATTTTTCATTTTACCAATTCCGTACAAGGGTTAATCAAGACAATATTATTCGTATTAACAATTTTATTGACTTCCACGGTCACACCACATTAATGCCTAAGAAATAACGTTTCATTGAACGCCATTTGCTTCTCTAAACCATTTTCACGGCTGCTTCACAAAAGGTATCATAAAATTGGGAATGCTTAAAGACACAATACTTTTTCGATGCTCACGATTCCCAAAGGACAATCAATCGTTTAATTACCAACGTTCCCCGAAATTGAAACGGCTCGTGCGTATTTCCACCACATTAGCACGTTTTTCCATTGTTCAAAGCACAATAACCACGCCCAGAGGAGGCAATAAACAGACAATACGGCAATTACACAAGCGCGGTTATTAAAATCCTACAACCTGGAACCTAAAACTGGAACCATAAATAGTTCCAAATATTGCATTCATTTTCAACAGGAAATAATAAAATGCCACAGCTCAAGTCGTTAATAGGAAGCTATCCTTCTAAACGTTTTACCAAGATCGGTTGTACGTAACAAAATTCGGTTCGATTGGAATTCAGTGTAAGTTCTCGTGCGCTCACGATTTCCCAATCAACGAACAATTAAACGCACTTACCGCACCGAGCCGGACCGACGAACGAATGAAATAATGCCTGACCTTGTTGACGGCGTTGCAAAAGGTACCTACAGTGAGAGTCAAAAATGAGTATACACCTCGAGAGCACGGCATTTATTTAACAATTATTAGATGATGCCATGCTACCCCAAACCATAATATTATCACCGCCGTGCTTGACGTTACTAACAAGGTTTTTCGGTTCTAATTCCGTATTGTTTTTCTTCCAAAGTTTTGGAAGAAAAAGGCAACCAAAAACCTTGTTTGTAACGTCAAGCACGGCGGTGATAATATTATGGTTTGGGGTAGCATGGCAGCCTCTGGAGTCGTGGAATTAGCTTTTATTAATAATACGATGGATAGATTTGAATATCTCGATATTTTGAGAACAAATTTAGCTGCGAGTGTTAGAAAAGTTCAGTTGCCAAATTCGTGGATCTTTCAGCAATATCGAGATCCTAAACATACAGCAAAGATTGTTCAGGAATGGTTGCGACAAAATGCTCCAAATCAACTGAATTCTCCACCGCAATCCCCAGACCTTAATGTAATAGAGAATTTATGGGAAATATTAGACTTGAACTTACGCAAAATAAAAATCACGAACAAGGAAAACCTTAAAATCGAATTACTAAAAGTATGGAATGATATTTCTGTTTCAACAACACGTAAGTTGGTTGAATCCATGCCAAGACGATTAGCTGCCGTAATTAAAGCTAAAGGTGGGCCAACAAAGTATTAAATGTACGTAATTTTATTAATAAATGAAGATAAATCATTCTTAATGAGTCGTGTATACTCACTTTTGATTCATATTTTGGCAGATTCTTAACTATTTTATGTTGTATCTCAAATGTTATATATTAGATTGAATTACGTTTTCTACATTTAATTACCATCAATCTACACTTTATGTTTTTCAAATAACTTATCCATGAATGTAACATGTATGTAATAATTGTTAAATAAATGCCGTGCACTCGAGGTGTATACTCATTTTTGACTCTCACTGTATATAACCCCGGTTCGCGTTTCACGATCCTGTAACCATACTCCCGCGTTGAAAGTTTTATCCTGGCCTCTTAGATTGATGGTTCGTTCGCCAATACATTCGCCAAAGCAGATCGTTGAGTTACATTCACGTAGGATCGTTAATAATCCCGCACGAACTATATGGATGTTGCAAAATGGAAGAAAAATATTTAATTCGAAAAAGGTATCCATTTCATTCCGTTCATTATGAGTTCTTGGTTATCGCGAAAAGGGCTATTTTGTGCCTAATACTTTTATTTGAACAAATCTGTAGCATTAATAAGAAAATGAAGCTGGTCGTCCTACGCAAGTGACACGACCGGTCCCCGATTCGCGATAAAAATCGCTTCAGAATTCGGTGAATAATAATCGAGAACTCGCTCCGGTATATCAGTGCATGGATGCGGAGAACATAAAGGTGCAAGGCACGATCGGTGTGTGCGTCGGGCGAACGGGTTGCGCTGTTAGTAAGCGACAGAAGGTGGATGGAAAGCATCATTCAGTTGTACCTCCTAAGTGCACGAAGGAGCCACGAGACCGGCTTTATGATAGTTATTAATATCAAATAGTCAGCCACCGTGCCCATTACGGACATAATGGGACGTCATTTTTTGCCGCGACAATGAGGCACCCCGTTAAACACTCGATGTGTTTGCATTATTCATGCGGATGATTAAGCTTCGTTAATATATCCAATGGCAGCACGGGGGTGGGGACAGAAGAATACTGGGACGGTGAAACAAACACGACTTGCATCGAATAAAAGTATTTATCGCTCTGTTAAATAACATTCAAGCATTCTTTGGGGCCATTCTTAAAAATAAATATATTCAGCCTGCCGACGAATTGTTATTTTAAACAAACTTTCGCGCATTGTTCGAGCAACTTGTTTCAAGAGAAGCAGGCAAACAGCTATGCAGCAATTATGGCAGTACGGTACCATTGCTGCAACGCTTTTCAGCTTGGCCGCGCTCATTTTCATAAGACCAGCGTAGATTTCATTTGTCAGTCGGGAGATTATTGGGCCTCGCAAACATTCGTTCCTCAAATAACCTGCCGACGCAGGTAAGCAAAAGTCTTACCGCAAAAACAGGTAGCGCGGGGTTCAATGGCTAAACGTAATCCTATCTTTACTGTCCCGCAGACTGTGTGGTGTTAAACAGTGTGCCACGGTAAGTAGACCGTAACGTGAAATTAAACCACAATGATGTATACAAGAAGCCCCGAGGAACTGAAACGTTGCGAATTAAAAGTAATCGCTAATGATCTTTCTACCCGGAATAAGCAATTATTCATCGCACCGGCTGTTTATTAGTAATTATTATTAATCACCTGCAATTAGTTCCTGGAAGACGTTTTTCATTTTTTTTTTTGTTCGACGCGAACCATAATTCTCTCGACGCGCGATTACAAAGTAACCATTAAAAATTCCAACTGATTGCACCAGTCAAACGCTGTACAATGCTAAGGCTAACAGTATAAGCGTTAAACAAAGGATTAATAAGCCGAATAACATATTCATCGATCCATATACATTTATCTAATGTCCAATAGTGGGCGAATGGAAGGTAAAGGTACCCCGCAGCGTGTGCTATTTGCCGAGGTGATTCGATGAAACGAAGCTCAGGGAAAAACCGAACTTGTCCCAAATGCCTGATATGTCGCGGCACTTTGAGGACACTTGTTTATTGGGGCTGCCGCGATTATAATACCGCTAGGTCGTCTCCGAACAATGACCGCTAATTTTCCATAATCGCCGGAATCAATGCGTGTAGGTGTACTCGTTGTTTCAAACCACCGTGTCGTGTATCGCCGACGTCCGGAAGCAGCAAGTACAATTCGCGAACCGTGCGCCACTTCCCTCGACCGTAAAACAATTAATTTCTGTCGAGGTGTTAGAGAAAATCGGCCAAAGAGCGTGGAAAGTGTACGACGCGATCGCAAAAATTTCGACGATGAAATATCGAGGTGTTTAATACCCCGGTGTGGTACGCGCACGTTTCTTCCGCGTTTTACAGTTTCTATTAGCGATTCAGCAGGATTCTGCCCCGCACCCGGAAGCAGAAGCGAGGAAAAGAAGGAAGCACCGACGCGTCCCGTGTAATTAATCGACGCTGGAAGTGAGTAAACTCGGTTAATTGGATAGGCGAACGGAGGTGGGAGTCGCGTGATTCCGTGCGCGTTCGGTTTCAGGTCTGAAAGGGTTAAACGTCAAGCGAGGAGTTTCCACTTCGTTTCCCTGCGATAATTTATAAACGAGTCGCTCGCGTGACTCGCAGCTTTCCTGACCGGCTTCGTATTTTTCAGCTAATCGGGTGTGCACCTTGGCTCGCGTCGCACGAACCCGATTTCCGTCGTAATCGAGCTTCTTGTTGGAAACAAAAATTGCGTTGAATTACGGCGCAATCGTGTTGCGACAACACGGTCGGAAAATATTGTGATAGGCGTTAGTTAATGTCGAGAGACATGATTTGAAACGGGACAAGCGGATTGGAGATTATCCTCGCAAAGTGGCTCACGAGTGGACGCTCCAGTTTTGTGATCGCGATACTTGCAGGTGGATGCTAATCTGGCGATTAGGGTAATTGTCTTAGGAGTGCAAGCAGTAATTCGTTACGCACGTATCCGATTTAACGTGCCCTCGTTGTTTTAAACGGCGATGACAAAGGCTTGCTCAATTTAGAAGTTCAAATGCTGCCACTCGCACAAGCATTTCATAATTCTGATAACTCCACGGGCGGGTGCTCTATAGTCGCTCCACCTGAAAAACTTCCGGAACACTGGCGAACATGGGAACGACCGAAATACCAATAAGGACGTCTTCCAATCTAGCTACCCTTAGAATTCACCCCATCGAATACAACCACCGTTTCCATAAACTCTTAAAATCCAAATTTCCAGCATCCCTAAAACTATAATTTCCAAGATCCCACAACTCTCGAAGTCCATCCAACGCGTTCCAAGATATCTTGGTGTCTACGTTGCAACGCCTATATGATCATCCTCCCACGATAGGCGTATGTGCCAGGGTGGAGTCGCGACATGCGCTGTGGCACATATTCCGCCCATGGAAACCGGCCAGATTGGTGAGAGGTCCATGTGTAGCAGTGACCTCCAATTGGCAGTGGTGGCATCGTCGCCAATAGAACGCTGGTATCCACCAGGGAACGTCCGCCAGTGGTGGAGTCGTTGGTTCCATCCAGGTAGCAACCAGTGGTCTCGAGTGGGGATAGGGGGTGTTCCCTAAAGGCCACAGCCGAGGACGCACGAGTTTCACCGAACGACCTTCCCAGGTAGTCGGACGAAGAGGGGACTATACGGAAGGTCGTTGGGGGCAGGGAGAGTGAGAGAGAGAGGAAGCGATGAACTGGACAAAGAGAGAGGGCAAGCTCGTAAATGCCGAAATCGGCCGAGTAGCTCCTCGGCGGGAGCTCTGTCCTGACTCAGTCCTGCTGTGAACGCAGCAAGGAACACCACGAATGTTTCATCTTCACTGTTCGGTACGTTGGAAACGTTGACGTGAGTGAATTTTCATCGGCAGAGTTCTTCCGGTGCTACCTCCTAGTCGTTCATGTTTTGACTGTCGAATGTAACAAGGCTGTAACGCTTGCCATCGAAATCATTCGCTCCTGATCGGTCGCGGAAAATAAATGCTTCCGGGAATTACGAGAGTATCGACGAATTCGAGAAAGGACTACTGAATCCGTAGCGTGTTTGTTTCGGCGCGCGAAAACGTTGCGACGATCGTCGTTATAAACAGTGAGACTAACCAGTGAGAAAGGGACGGACAAACCGTGGTAAATGGACAGTGAACTCTACAGTGCATCAACATAGACAGTGTACCTCCAGTGAATCCAAGTGTACCGTTTTAGTTCGGGCATAATTTGCAAGACCCCAATAAATCTTGAGGGCCGCGACGTTCGTAGAATCCCGGTGCGTTAAAGGGACGCGCAAAGTACCCCGTTCTTCGAGACATGTACTCCTTCGTTCATTGATAATCGTGAACAGTACACCGTCCCGTCGATCACGATGATGAACACTTTCCTGGATGTAGTGTCCTCGCACCCTCACCACCTGGCTGATCTAGGCATCAAGCTGTCGCCCACCGGTGGCGGTGCCACGGCAGGATCCGCGGGCGCGACTGCAGGTGTGCAACCGTCGCCCGGCGAAGCTCCGTCTCAGCAGCATCACCACTTTCACCCTCAAGGCTATCCTCCTCATCATCCCCATCCAGCGCCGCACATGGCGCCTCACATGGGCCACCATATGAGCCATCATCCCGGCTACGCGGCTCGCGATTTCCTCCTACGCCGAGAGCACGAGTTCAACGCGACCGCGAACCCAACCACGCCTGAAAGTGGCTTAGGTCTGTTCACGCCGTTGCACCACGATGGAACGGCAGCAACGATGCAACAGTTCCCTCACCATCCTAGCCAACATCCGCTGGCAGCCAGTCACTACCCAGGACACTATCCTCAAGACTCCAGGCTACCTCCCCATCATCAGTACTTAGGCGCTCCTCATTTAACCCCAGCGTCCATCCATCATCAGCAGCATCCAGCAGTCAGTCATCCGAGTCATCATCCGCACGGAGCTTTTTTGAGGTACATGAGAAGCAACGGAAGCGCTGGCGGCGCGACCGGCGGTGTCACCGGCGGGCAGAGGCAAGAAATGTCCTGCATGTGGGTAGACCAAGACGCACCTGGACCCGGAAGGAAACTGTGCGGAAAACTCTTCAACTCCCTCCACGATATCGTGACGCACCTTACAGTGGAGCACGTGGGCGGACCCGAGTGCACCACGCACGCGTGTTTCTGGCAGGGATGTTCGCGTAACGGCAGGGCGTTCAAGGCCAAGTACAAGCTCGTCAATCACATAAGGGTGCACACGGGAGAGAAACCCTTTCCATGCCCGTTTCCTGGCTGCGGGAAAGTCTTCGCGAGGTCGGAGAACCTCAAGATCCATAAGAGGACACATACCGGTGAGTAACTTACGCATGGTATATTACTTTTCTCTTTTATCGCATCGTTGGTCACTCTAGGGATTCGTTGGAACACGAATATCCGCGGGGAACATTAGACCCTCGATTTCCCTTCGAAACACTAGCGCTGTTTAATCGCAATCACCGCCCTCCGAATCCTACTGTAACGCGCAGAAATCTAGTCGATCTTGGACGATCGTACAGATCCACCAAAATGACCTCCGCGTGTTCAAAAGTCCGCGCCGTAAATCACGGCCGGCGACCTTGCCGTTAAAGCGAGGGAAAAGATCGATTAATTCTATAACGGTCAGCCGCAACCGTCGAACAAAGAATGGCAATAATCTCCGGCGACGTCGCCCGATTTCCAGCAGCAACAAAAAGGGTCACGCTAGAGAGATGCATAAATAAAATAGCCGCAGCAGTTAGTATCGCCGTTTACTCCTCCTCCCCTCTTGGCTGGTTGGTTTTCATCCTGCCTTCGTTTACGTCCATGAAACGCCCCCGGCGCCCCGAGTCGTTTCAATATAATCAACCGGCTGTTTACGATGACAAGAATTTTTCGGGGTGCAATTAAGAAATTACCAGGCCATATATCGTGTCGTTTTATATCCGCGTCCCTGGACAATGTATTTACATACTCATATACACACGAGGCTGCCCCATTGGACCGGGGCCCGACGGATAGACGCCAGGCGTCCAGCCGCGGATCTTTTTCTCTCCCTCACGAACGGTTGCTGTTGCGAGATTCCTTTCTGGACAGTCACTACTAATTCCACCTGGTAGTTTTATTGTCCGCCCGTCCGTGGACAGTAACCGTGCCCGTGTCCTTCGTTTTTTCAATTTCCCTCCCCGCGCTAAGATTCCGTTTCTTGAAACCACGGGGGACGCCTAAATACGTTAGCTGCTCCATCTGTCGCGTCGTTGCACGGCCGCAGTGCTCGTTGCTTCGACGTGCAGCGGGAGGAGGATTTAGGGTGCGAATGTATGCAACTGCAATTGTATTGGATTTTTATTCGATAAATTACTCCGAGAGTTTTTTTCTCTGAGTTCCGCAGTTATTTCTGGGCATTGAGACCGGTCGAAGGGAATTATAGTTCAGGCGGTCGCATTATTTCCAGCGTGGATTTTAATTATTGCCGCGGATCGCCGCGAGCGAGAATTCAATTAAGGGTGCCGGGGAACGCGATATTGTATCGCCTTTGATCGCATATTTCAGAGCGGCAACGTTTCCCCGGTATTTCCGTTCGCACGGATTTCAAGCATGCATCGTTCAACCGCCCTATCCGTTACAGGGGTACAGATTGCGCTGCGAGTTTCTATTTCTACCTGCGATCGAACGCAATCGTTCCGTCGCTGGCGACGATCGAACGTGTCCGATTCGAACGGACACTTCTTCGAAAGTAACGAGAGAGCTTCCACCATCAAATGTATCTTCCACATTCCCCTATGCAATTTACAAATTTTCACAAACCTCAACTTGTTCTTTTAATATCATCCCTTTGTAAGTGTTCTGTGAATTGTCGAATACTTCAAATAAATTATTCGGGCGTATATGATTCCATTACTCGACGTGGTCGATCGATGCTTTTTATTACAAGGCTCTGAACTTGCGGTGGGCAGATTCTGAAGAGAGAAATCAATTAAAATTCATTTAGACGGCGCGTCGGTGAACGAGCGAGGCCCTCTTGCGACCCCTTTCGAAATAAATTGGCATTTTCAAAAACCGCTCCACGCACGGCTTCACGCTTTGTTTCCAGGCGTTCCCCGTTTCACGCGCGTGCACGCTCACGATGCCCCTTTATTGCCCTCGCCCTCCACCCTCCGCCCTTCCCGGGTCGCGGCCGGCACAAAAGCGATTCGAGGCCGGCATTCTTTGTTTTTACCGGGAACGACGCGGGCAAATATTTTGGCTCGCGCGAATTCACCGGTGTTACGTAACAATCTCCCTTTAAAGGCACCAACAATTTCTCCGTGGCAATGGAACCGCGATATTGCGCCCGCGTCGCGCGGAAAAACGTAGAAAAATGATCGAACAACAGTTGTCGAAGGTTTCCGGCAGCAAACTACATATATTGTACAAATACCCTAAGAAAACTTCCATTTGCGTGTCTGTAATCGAACAACAGACGAACAAAAACTCTCCCTGAATTCTTGGATCCATTGCAAACGATTGTCAGCAACAAGTTACAGAAATCTGTACGGAAATTCGACAAGAATCGAGATTACCTTAACACAAACCCCTGCGAGGTTCGTCGCGCATCGCGCCGCGAAATTGAAGATCAAAACGTTGTACCCCGATTCCCTTCGTCCTGCAGCGGACAATGATCGCGTGCACGCGGGCGTGCGTTAAAAACTATCGAGGAGAAGGGACGGTCCCATTTAATCCGCAGATGCGACCCGATGGAACGGTGTCAGCCATTAGACATAAATTGATATGCATTATAAAGAGACTATCTTCGTTGACAATGAAGGATGAGACGAGGAACCGGGGGGCGGGGGGGGGGGAGACAAAAATAGAATGAATAGCGTTGTAACGTGTCGATTCTCGCATGTGCGTGTTGCGAGTCGCGACGATTGGTCGGATCGACAATGGTCTCCCCAGTCTCGAGCACCATTGGTCAGGATTTTCGGAGGGTTAGAGACGCGTAGAATAAGGGGATGATACGGGATGAGTCGTTGACGGGGGTTGTTGTGGAATAAGCGTTAAGTAGGGGGAAGAGCGTGTCGAGGAGAGAAAAGGGCGACTCGCGCGAGTGAATGGCTTCTCCGCTGACGAAACGTAACGATTGAAAGTTTCCGCTTGGTACGTCGCGCGATCGCGCTCGTTTGCATCGGCCCAGGTATTTGTTATTTAGCGCGGGATGCTCTCTGAATTATACGAAAACAGTAATCGAAAATGGTGAAATGCTTTATAATATATTCTATCTCGTTGAACGTCGACAAATTCGGATTGTACAATCAATGAGAAAGAGGGGGATACGTAGCAGCAATTGATGTTCAAAAATTGTGGAAGAAATCGTGCGCCCGAGGCGGCCAAGAGAAATTTAGCAGCAGACAGCGAGTGTTATTACGACGGGAGGAAACAGGAGGACTATATTCGCGGTCTCAGGAAATCGGCGATGTAAGTCCTCGGTAACTAATGGCGGCGGCGGATCAGATCGGAATCGAGATGCATGATCGGATTTATGGGAGGCCAATATGGAAAGCTCGGGCCGCTATTGTGATAAGGCGGCGTGACGTCGACAGAAACACGCTAAATCGACGTTCCCGACTAGAATCGGCATTCCAGGGGCGCATACAAATTATTCTATCGATATCGATATACATATGTATACGAGGGACTCGATGCATCTGCCGCCCCGAAATATGGATATCAACGTACATACAGTGTGTTAAGAAATGATAGGTACAGTCATACTTATGGTGGTAATTTAGAAACAAGTGCATGAATCACTTTCAAATTTTCAGGATCTTTAGCTCTTATGTTAAGAAACTGTTCTGTTAAATATTATATGGAAATAACGGTTCAAAAAGAAACTAGAAATCTTTTACTGAATGTAACCATTTTTTAACTGTTAATAAACGATAGGTTCACTTGTTAAAATGGCGATTAAATGATTTGTTAATGTACCAAAATTTAATACATCACAATATTCTTTCGTTATAATGCATTCATTGTGAGCTTTGCTGCTTGACACCGTCATTTTGTTCGTGTGTCGTTTGTTATCTATCCCGGTTGCAAAGGAAACAAACAGTAAATATCCTCCCACGCATTTACAGTGAAAAAGGTATTAAAGTGTTGAAGTATTGAGTTATGAAGGTGTTAAGGCATTTTCTAAAAAATGGGCAGGGGAAAAGTTTTGAATGAAAAAGACAAAGGATAGATATTGGCGTACAAAGACTCTGGGATGTCTCATCGTGAAATTGGTCGTCGTATGGGCAGATCTTGCAATGTGGTAAATCAGTTTATAAAAAATGGGGATGAATATGGTGTGAACAAATCTCCTGGAAGACCACCGAAATTGACACCACGCAATAAAAGAGCAATTATCGCGAAGGCGTCAAATTCAACAATAGGAAGTCGACGATTCCGCAACGAATTCGCGCCAAATGTTCCGCAGGTGACAGCATGGAATGCTTTAAAAGAGTCTTCTATCTTGTATACAAGAAAATGAAATCTGTTCCAACGCTTAAAATGGAGCATTGCAAAACACGTTTAACATTTGCAGATTTGCATCAAACGTGGACCCACCAGTGGCATTCGGTATGTGCATATTTTCTAGTGAGGTCGTTATTTATTTTACTTATTTTAAAACTTTTAGGTTGTTTGGTCTGATGGAAAGAAATTCAAATTAGATGGACCAGATGGTTTGGCGAACTATTGGCACAATCTACGTACAGAACCGCGTTACTTTTCAAAGCGTAACTTTGGTGGAGGTTCTGTAATGATTTGGGCGGCGTTCTCTGGATTTGGCAAGACGACATTAGCCTTCCTTGACACGCGACTCGATTCAAAAAAATACCAAGCTGTTTTAGAAGAACACCTTTTGCACTATATTCGCCGTTTTCCGTCTGCAAAATTAAAATTTATGCATGATAATGCAGCTGTACACGCTTCCTCAAGCACTAGACAATGGTTAAATACTAAAAATATAGACACGTTAACATGCCCATCAAGGTCTCCTGACCTTAACCCTATTGAGAATTCGTGGGGACAACTAGTACGCGATGTTTACGATTCAATAATTCCAATTCAATAATGTAAACGGGCTGAAAACGGCAATTATGAACGCTTGGGATCGCGTTACTAGTCGGCAACTCACAGATCTTTACAAATCTATGCCAAAGCGAATCAATTTACTAATTAAAAGTGGTGGAAAACCTATTAGATGTTAATTTTAATTTCTACTTTGTTAGGAATTATTTAATGACGATGTATAAATATGTTTTTTAAAGTGAACCTATCATTTATTAACAGTCGAAGTATGTTAAAATTACGATTTTCTTATGTTACGTCATTTTGAAATATTACTCCAAAACGAAATTTAGCAATAAGATTTGTTAGTACAAGGACCTTATATCTCGATAGTTTGAGAGCAATTGATACATTTCTCTATAAGTTACGATGATAAGTGTGAGTGAACCTATCATGTCTTAACACACTGTACCACTCGCGATTCGAGTGGGCGATTAATTACGGCGAGGCGGCTCGATTAATTGGACGAAAGGGATTTCTCGTGACTCGATTTAACGAAAATCGAACGGGCTACCCCGGAGGATGCACTGCTACAAAAAAGAAGATTTCACGAACGATGACAGGGCGCGATGTGCCGAGGCGAGACGAGGAAAGTGCACTGACTTCGCGAGATTATCGCAACGACGACTCATCGAAATCTTTCTGCGCGGAAGATCCATTGAACGAAGCTCGCCCGCCTCGATACATTCGATCGGGTCGTTCGATTCGGCGACGAAACACGCCTCGAGGCCGACCCGACGGCCACGCGTGAAACGATCCTTGCGCTGGCGAGCGACGACGGTGATCGATAATCGGTTAACGCTGCACGACACCAACGTATATACATACACATACATATATGTTATAATACATAAGTACATTGTTTCCTGATCCTTTCAACCGCTGCTTGCCTAGACGACGAAACGCGAAACGAGGATTCTATTGGACACTTTCGTCGCAAATGCATAGCTCGAAATATTTTTTTCTTAGACAAGAAAAAATTCCGGGGAAAGCTCGAGAATTTCGCTACGAAAGACATCGAGCTTACGGATACTCGCGACGCGAATCGTGAGAGGGGATGGAGGATAAGCTCGCGGGTCGATAAAGACGAGACAGTGGTTCGCGCCTGCACGGCTCGAAAAGTGAAAGAGCCACCAATAAAAAACCACCCCCCGTTCCTGTTTATACCGTGGCTTTTGTTGTTCGACCGCCTACACCTTCATCGATCGACCCTGCACACGGGTCGCTCGCTCATCTTTGACAGCGCGGAACGCGAAACGAGAGATACAGCCTGCCGGAAATGCGCTCTGCCGGCCCGTTGTTGCTGCGGGAACGTGTATCCTTAGAAACACGACTGGCATTCTCGCGAAACCATCGATATAGCCCCGCGATAACGATTCCGGTCTCCTTGTCCGCTCGATCCGCTGCTACGACGAGTTTGAAGACGGAGAATCGTACGCTGCTGGAGATAATTAAAGGGCTCGCTTGCGTTCGGATCGTCTCTATATTTCCCGCAAGGTACGGCGACGCTGCCACAGTCCGGCAGCTTCGACGTCCACGAAACGTTACAATCGCGTTGAAATCCGTCGAGCTACCTTAAATAAGAGCCTCGAGTGTCCCCCTCTGACAATAGATCGAAAAATGCCCCAAACACCCGGAAGCTTCTTATGCAAATACCTCCTCTAACGGGGAGAATGAAGAGCTCGAAGAGGACGTGGAATTCGCGCGGCTCATTGTACGGTAGCCGGGCGTCGGTAGTTTCGGAGGGTCATTAAAAGAGGATTCATGCGTCGAAATCTGCAAGCAGGGTTGCAACGGGGGCCCCGGGGGACGGGCCGTGTGTATTAGGTGAAACTGATTTGGACCGGTGAGATTTGTTGCAAACGCGAGCCGCCACGCGAGAGTGGGCAGCGATTCGTAGCCGTTGGCGTTCTTTCAGGTCGTCGCGTCGTAACCATCACGAGTCCTCGCCGAGGCACGTTGCACACCTTCAACCTGTCGATAATCCCATCTTTGATCGCCGCGTAAACTTGAACGACTCTATTCACCAGCGAACCAAAATATACCGACTGTCTGGGAAGATTCGGCAATGCGTACATCGACGGAGGAAACTCGACACGGAGTCTACGAAACATATGTAACGAAATGTTTAACGAACGTACCAATTATTCCCAGCGATCTTCGTGTAAACGAGCGTATCATTTCTAACGGAAAGACCGAGCTGGAATTTAGTCGCCGTTCGAAGACGAGCAGAGGAGGAACAAAACAAACGTACGATCCGTTTCATTCGCGTTAATGAACATCAGCCGCAAGGAACGCGGCTCACGAAGGCGGAAGCGGCTGTTGATACAGTTAATGGCGCGCGTCAGGGTTTGATGGACAAGCGACGAGGATCGGGACGACGGAAGCGGCGGAACGACACGGTTTCCGTGCCGCGAAACCCGCGGTAAATAGATACACCGGTGGCCCGTTTGATTGGCTTCCTGAAAAACAGAACCGGTTAATTACCGCGTCGATCGCACCCTTTCGCTCGCCACTCTCTCGGTGCAGTCAGCTGAAAAAATAACGAGGCCACGCGTCGGCCAGCCTCCCTATTTCACGCGCGCACACGCATGCGTATCGGTTCGACGACTGGAGAATTTCCGTCGCTGGTATCCATGTACTTTCGCGCGGTAAACCGGCACTGGACTTGTATTTTTATCTCAACCCTTCGAATCCGGAGCATACCGTTTGACGCTGCTTCTACGCTCGTAGTTCCGGGGCAAGTTGTTTTCGAATGTAAACCGGGGGGAAAGGTCAATCGAATTCCTCGAGAACAGTACATAGGCATATAAACTTTAGACGAGTTAAAACTTTCGACGGTCTAGTTGGGGCGAACTTTTGTACAAGTAAGATAAAAGCATCCGCGATCGTTTTCCACGAAATTACCCCCGGGTGTTGCTCGGGATCCTGACTCTGGTAGCCGCGTGTCGCGTTAGTTCACAATTAGCGTCGCGCGGATTCATAGGCCTCTCGTCAAGCTGCAGCGTTAATGAGAAACCTGTTTGTCACGTTCACCGTGAGCGCTCATTCAGAAGACCTGACCGATCTCGCAGCCCCCTTCGGGCTTTATTCTCGCGTGAACGGTCAGCCTTTCAAATATTAAAAAGTGCCGCCACCGGTGCGACGTGCGATACATGCATGTTCTTTTTCCTTTTCTTTTTAATTCAGTTTCCCTTGGATTTCAATCGGAAATAGCTTCCGATTCCCCGGGTTGCACAACGCAGCAGCAGCCACGATCGCAGCTTCCTTTCTTCGCGCAGGAAACAGAGCACACACCTATTACTCGTGCCGACAAATCGGACGAAATCCAGCAGAGATTATCGCGCGAGCTTTCCGCTGACGCAAATGCGTAGGTGCAGCGCGAAACAACGGGTGGGGAAAAAGAAATCAAACATTTCTGGTTATCCTCCGCGCGATGGTTGGGCAAGAGAGGAACATATTTTTCCTCTCTTCCCGCGTTGCCTCTTCTTCGGCCGTTTCCAGATTACGATCGAGCCGCGTGGAAAACAGCGGCGCGAAAATTAAACGGCGCTAAGTGACCGTGTGTTATTCTGTTTGCAACTCGGGGGGAGGGTGAGTCCGGCTGGAAAAAGTCTGAACGATCGTTCGACTGGCTGTTTTCGTGCTAACAAGCGATATTTTTCCGGCCGGGAATTCGCAGCGTCGAGAGCAATGATCCAGACGATCAACCGGATCTAAATATTTTCCTCGAACCACTTCTTTCACGAAGCGAAATGTAAATAGCAATTTCAGCTCTAACGACCTGTTAGTATTTCACGAACCCTTATCGAATCGTCGTAACCGCAACAATCTCCACATTCTTCCTCAATATTGTTAAACAAATCTGTATACATCCTGTGCAGAATGTTTCACGCATTCTCGACCGCGAGTACTACCTATATGTACATACTTTCTTTCGTTCTAATTCACCTCACCGTTCGCTCAGGACTATAACAGTATATACGGCTGATGTGCTTTGACCGAAAGATCCAGCCTTTTATCGAAGTGGTTGACTGACCTCCTTCTCTGGTTTTCCTCCACCCGAGCGACAATACCTAGAACGGGTAACCGAAGACGGGGTAAATCATTCGTCTGTTGAAGCTTGCCACCGCGGCTACGGTAGCCCCGCACGCGGAATATGTAATGCGTTTCACCGCGCGCTAAACACGCTCGGGGCACAATGACGATCATCGAGAAAATATCGAGTGTCCGTAACATTATACTTTTGTGCCGTTTAAATGGCAGCAGACGGGGACACCGACTCCTGTGCGTTCCACTTGCCTTTATCTCCCTCTCTGTCCCTCTCTCTTTCTGTCTGCCCGCCGGTGAGAGTTCGCGGGCTCGTTCGTGCCATGGGACACCAGATATCCGGATGATCCGGACACGCCTCGCGGCGAAACTCTCGTGCGATCCTGAGGGGGCGAGAATAGGCGTATCGTTTACGACACCGAGGGAGGAATTTCGTTCGACAAATTCTTCTTCCAACGGAGCATCTTTGGTTTCGTTTTCGGCAGGCTGTGAAATTGGAGCACCGTTCGTCCTCGTAATGTATATGTAGATGTATATCTTTTTTTTCGAGCGCACAGTGTCCGCTCGTGTGTGCATTCTACATATTTGCTTGGCGCGAAGCTAATCGTTTTCACCACTCGTATCTGTCTTCTCCGTGCGAACCCTTTTCTTTCCAAGGCATTGTCACGTTCCTCTACGAAACTGTCATCTCATTCCCTTCAACATCGATATCCACATGCCGCGCGTCGCCTTCGAAGTTTCAAAGTCAGAGGTTGAGCCGAACCGTGTCAACCGTTCTCATCACGCGTTTTCCCACACTCGAATCTCTCCGTCAAATCTCGCCCGTACGTACGACTAGATACAGTAGAAGAAGAACAAGAAGGAGAAGGAGAGGACAACGACGAGGAGAGGAAGGGCAGAGAGGTTGTCCCCGTGGTCTGGTAGGAAAGGTCGAAATAAAGGGGGAGGATAAATAGAAATAAGGGAAAGAATAAAATAGAGAAAACAGAGAAGGACAGGTATACGAATGGTGGACAGATGAAAAAAGAAGGAACGAGGAGGGAAGGGCGGAGAAAACAAAACGGAATTGCGGCCTAGCTGCGGTGGATGATTTAGGGGGCGAGGGTCGCGGGTCGAGACCGGGCTCTGGAATGCTGGGCCCTCTTCTCTCCTCCTCGGCCGTCTCTTTCCCTCTTTTCCTCTGCTACGTTGGAATCGCTGGCGGAGGAGGATAAAATGATAAGGGACAAGGATAACAGACAGAACATTTACATAGGTCGTTAGTGCGGGCACACGCAGGGACTTTCTCCTGCGTGTACCAGCCTGACTTTTGGCACTGGCCCTCTGACGAGCGTGGGATTTTGTTATTCGTACTACCATTATCATTATTATTATACAGGACTTGTTTCTTGTAGGGCTCCGACAGAGGTGTGAAAACGATCTTCGAATTGTTTGCACAGTGCACAAGATAAAGGTTCTTTGTTTTCTGGGGGGAAATTTCATACAAGAATTTGCATCACTGTAATTTTCAATCACCAACGGTAGAGTGCTCGGCGATTAATCGGGCCACTGCCGTGGAGAATTTCTAAAACGCGTCACACGATACAAAGGAGCGTGCTCGCCGTTCGAATTTATCACTGTTTCAAGATAATTCCTGAAACGTCTGACGGGGAATGCCGGGAATATGGAGACGGCATCCGAAGAATGCCACGAATCTAGTTCGTAAAGAACGCAGGCTTATCTAGATCCCAGACGAGGGACGAAATATAGCCGGAGGCCGGGTCAATTATGTAAGTGGCCAAGCCCGAGTGTAATTTGTCGTCGAACGAATTAAGAGTTTAATTAATTTCGCGGGACCCCCTGTATCCTCGCGGGCAAAATCTCGATCGAAGTTTCTCCGATTTCTTTTTCTCCGCGCTCTGTCCCACGGGGCTGCAAGAGGACTGACCCGAAGTGCCTCGTTCAAAGTCGAGCCCTTTGCGGCTCCGTCGTATTATAATTTCATTTCGTAACACGATGCCGTGTGCCCCGCGACGGTGAAATTATAAGGCCATGCGGCACGCTGTAATTTTCTCGCACGAATCACTGACACCCTCCCGATGCCCTAACAGTCGAAGGGTTAACGCGTTGCGTAACTGCTGAACCTTTCACGTGAAGCATTCTTTCGATCCGCGGGGCCTAAGGCCTCGTCACGAAGATTGGATCTTGTTGAAAAACAGTCGATTAATTTCGGTGAAAATTACCGCCGTAGATATTAAACGGGTCTCCGTTCAAAGATGGCGTCGAACACGGAACAGCGCGGCTCCATTTGAACAGAAAAATATCGATCGTACGTGCATGTACAGTACCCGCGTTCGTAGAAGACGTATTCTCTACTGGAAAACGCGGACGATAACGATCGAGCGAGTTCGTACACGTGTTAAAATCGCGACCAGTATCCCGCGGCCGATTACGCGAATTTATTGCCTGTTGCGGCGCAGCAAGTAGAATGGGTTGTTAGGCAAAGCGGCAAGAATCAGTAGGCGCTGCGTATAGATGCGGCAGATTGCGTATTGTTCGCTGCTAATTAGGATATGCGGCTTGTGGAAGACGGTGGAACGTGCGAACCGCGAGGTAAAACGGTTGACCTGACTGGCGTGAAAATTCAGGATGAGGAGAAATTTGAAATTCAAACATCTCCTAGTCAGACACCGTTTTGGATATCCTTCGCGTTTCATGCTTGCCTGCCATCGGACTATTTTTGCGCTACTTCGCGTGCAACCATCGTAGACGACGACGAATGTTCACCGCGAGTTGGATTTCGAAACGCGGGGCATTAATCAGCGAGGGGAAAAACACGTCGGAAGAACGTCGAGGCGTCGGACGACGAAAAGCCTCGGTAAATAAAATGCTGGCGCGAAACGACACGCGAGCACGCCAACGGTGTATCGATGATAAAAAATGACAAATCGGTTCGATTCCCTTGTAGGTAAATGCGAACTCGTCCTGGCGGTAGAGCGCAGCTTCCGGGTTAAAAACATAGCTCGTCTGGATCGTTTTCTATTTCGATTTTCTGTTTTCAATGCCAACCACGGATGTCTTGCGCAAGCCGAAACGTTCCCATAGAAAAAAGGAAGAGAGGAGAAGAAAACAGTAATAGAGAAACGGAACATTCCTGCGTAGTTCGTTAATCATCCCCAGAAAATAATTAACAATCATTTAAGAGTAACCGAGCCAGCGTCGTCCTAAAATCGGGCCCGCCCCCTTTCCGACATGGGACCGGGAAAAAATATGAAAAAAACCGGAGAAAACCCGGCGTTATATTTACGAACAGTCTCAGCTCCTCTAATGGTTTCGATGCGGTCGGACGCGCGTACCTGTCCGCCGGTGCGTGTGCACGCGTGCACAGCTATCCTTCATGCCCTCTCGCGTGTTCCTCTGCGTCGATGCAAGCACGCACACCGATGCAACCCGCTATCATTGCGAATGTAGGAGGGTGGCGAGGTCCAGGCCACGCATGGCCAGCACACGGGCGTGAATTATGCCTCGCGCGAGATGTCAAATTGCTCGCCATATCGTAAAATATACAACTCCTCGCGCTGTGGGAAACATTATGTTCTCTCCCACTCTTCTGCTCGAGCCTCATCGGTCCGATCCTTCCCCCCCTTCGTCCGCCGATTGGCCCCTTGCTCCTCTTCGTTCAACAGAGATGCGCGGCTCTAACCCCTATGGGGGTTGGGGGACCAGGAATCCTGATTCGTCGGAGGAACTGGACTCCGAGATTGCGTTTAGGGGTTGGACGTTATATTGTACGTTCGATCGACGCGGAACCGTTTCTGGGAGTTAAAGGGTTGAAATTTTATAGCTGCAACGAGTGACGAGAGGTATTCGTTTAGGCTAGACTGGATGACGATCTGATTTAGCAATCTTTCCACCACGCCCTGTGTCTAATCGCCAGGCCGGGGCCGGCTGTGTTCATTAATAAGCCTAAAACTGGCCCACACACGAGAACAGAGCACAACCGTGCCACGTCAACTTCGACGAGATTCCACTCGGTCGTCGAAACGATCGGATAGAACGGTTGGACAGAGAAAGGGAAGGGTAGGAGGGTGGAGATGAAAGTTCGTGGACGATCCACGGCGAGAGAAACCGTCGAATCATCGACAGTCAATAAATACCGATCGATCTTGCGCCAACATCTATTAACGACTAAACGTCGACTAACCAAATTAACCGTGACTAAAGTGCGTTCAATTCGACGTTCCAAATTTGTTGTTAATATGAGTCCCGGGTTGGTGGCTTCGTGATTCTGTAATTCCGCCGTTCCCGAGTTAAGTTCTTAGCTTGTTTTCCATTTTCTCGACCGCGTGAGGATGATTCAAATTGACCCCGTGAATTATTACACCTACACCGTTTCGCTAGGCTCGCGCAGGGTTACGCGCAGACTGACGTATACACGGCCCGTCAGTGTTTCCCGTTTCTTGAACATGATTTAATCGCATCCAGCTGGATCGAATAAAAGCACGACGGGCAAAGAAAGCCTCCGTGAATTTACATCGTCCCGAGGCACCGTGTCTCGTTCCAAGGTATTCGATGAAGCATCGCCTGTGGAAGTACGAGAGACTCTCTCGGTTACCCGGTAACTCTTCGCGGTGTACACCTCCTCCTCCCTACCTGGCTGCTCTCGTTAGTTCATCCCTGCCGCGTGTTCGTCTCGCACCTTTATACTCCCTCGAAGTATCCGTCGCGGGAAGGTTTCTCCGCTTAATCCCGGCTGCGCGTAAATCACCAACTTCCTTCTTGACGCCTCCATGGGTATATATCTATACATATATATGTGTGTATACACATAGTTGGAACGAGGGGAGCATCGAAAGGTTTCTGAAGCATTCAACCTCGACGCGACGGTGGCAACTTTTTTCAAGATTTTTCTCAACTCTGTGCGCTCCTCCTGGCGCATACAAGATATACTAAGATGTGGAATTCGGGGTAATCGAAAGATAAATCGATCGTTTTATTTTGAGAAAGAAGATCGAGTTGGAAATCACGGTACAGAGGGTTCATATAGGACGCAGGGGACGATTGAGGCAAGGGCTGTCGAGGGTTGAGGGCGACAGAAGTGGACCTAAGTAGCCGTGTACGCGTACGGCAGCACTCGAAATACAATTCGTTCCGGTTCTCAAAACCTGAAATGCTAATCTGCCGACGTTTTCTTTTGACCGATTACTCCCTCTCGTTCCCACCTGAAGTATCCAGATTCTCGTCTCGCTCTCCTCCTCAGCGAAAACTTCTCGATCGGTGTGCGAGCTTTTCCGAATCGGGAACGAAAAGTTCCCTTCGGAAAAATCCCGACAATAGGCCCTCTAACAAGCAGGCTCACTGTCGCCTGCCTCCGTCCCTCTCGCACCCCCTCGGATTTTCATCCCCGTCGACGGCCACTCTGCCGTTTAACACCGGTGCACAAAGATGCAACAATACGGTCCAAGTTCCGCGCGGCTCTCTTTCGTTTCCATTTAGGAAAAGGGGGACAGAGGAACCTTGGGCAAATCTGTTTGCTGTTTTCTCCGTGGCCTGTGCAAAAGTTGACGAGACTTTCAGTGGCTGTTGAATGAGGGGATAAGGGCGCGCACCTACTTTGCTTCTCAATGCGAACCGTCGAGGGCCCTCGAGCGTGTGTACCCGCCGCCGCCGCTGTTTGTGTACCTGTGTGTCGAGGGGCACACGCTTCGATATTGCTGTTGGAAATCGTTTACCATCGGATCTAAGGTCGAACGAATCCTTAAGATACATTCGGCCCTCGATACACGGATTCGAATGACTCTCGAACGGCAACGTTTTATAACGGACACGGTAGAAAATGGTCATCGACGAGCTTCCTTTCGCCCGGGAACAGGAATATCGTCCTATCTCGAGCATAGAGGAGCAAAGTCCACGGTGCTCCTCGCAGGGCAGAAGATATTCAATTATGGTAGATCGGTGCAAAGATACGCGACGCTGTGACAACTATATACGCGCGGGTCAGTGTCCAAAAAAATGCCACCTTCCACGAATAAATAACGCGCGTTTTGCATACGGGGGGCCCCTCCACTGTCCAGGGCCGTACGGTAGCAAGACAGCGCGGACGATTCGGTCAAGAAACTTTCTGCAGCTACACGCTTACCGCTCCACAGTAGGTCAACATTCAAGCTGGCCTGGGCCCCCTTCGATCCCGAAATTCCGCTCGAGGTATCAATTTCCGTGTAATCAAATCAGGCCCGGGGGTTACGGTGAAACCGAAGTCCCGCTGGATTTTCTGTTTTCACGTGGCCGAAGCAGCTACCCCGTCCCTGGTAACTCTAGATGGGCATATACCGTGCCCGTGGCACCCCTATCTTTTATGCCGGCAGTTTCTGAAAATCTCCCAGTTTGATCTGACTCCCAGCTAGAGAGGACAGGACCCAGAAAAAGGGAAACAGAGAAAGGTCGCGGCGGTGTGGAGAAAGAGAGAAACAGTGGAAAGGGAAGATTAGTTGCCAGCGACAGCAGCAACCGCAGCAGCAACACGTGTGCTCCGCGGCCGGAGTTTACATAAACACGTATAAACGTCGTGTAAACCGGCGAGACAAGAGTGGGTGTGCGTCCCGGGCGTGTATATACGTGCGAGCAGTGACGAGCGTGTGCGGGAGCAACGGTAGCATCCAGACTCAGATAACGGGCAAGGATATACGACTCTAAACTGCACCTACGTGCAGGACACCGGGCTACCGAATTTTCGAGAAATCAAGATTCCACGGCGATTTTTTGGGAACACGACGATAGCGATCGCGGGGAACTGGAATTGGTCCTCTTGTTTTAGGGAAATACTCTCTGCTTTATTGTTAATAACGCGGGAAACTATTTTGGACATTCGAAATGCGAGTGTCCAGTTGCAGCCTTCCTTGATATCGTTAATCACGATAACCGTGCATGTAATTGTTTACCCGAGTCCTTTCGAAGAGAGACTGTTATCAGTCTTCGATCGAATTCGCCAGATCGAGATGGAAAAAAAGTTTCCCGCCCGTGGGGCATCCACGTGAACCTGCCTGGAAAAGGGCGAAGAATCAAGGATGCTTCATAAGTTTGGGGAGCGTTTCCGCCGCGGTGAATCGGCAAACGAGGAAGAAAACGGGAGAAAAAGTCGAGGGGCCAGGGAAAAGCACGAGGCGGTGTAAAAAAAGAACCGCAAATCCATGGGTAAACGTAACTACCGGTTGATGCGCCGATCATTCCACCATGTTGCCTCTGAAAGGGAGAGCGCCATCGGCAGATGTTTCACCGCGCCGGTAATTCGAGTGTTTGTCCGTTCTCTCCTCTCTCTTTCTCCATCGCCTCCGAACGTCAATGCGGCTTCGCTTTATTATATATATATGTATGTGTGTGTGCATTGGCTGAAGAATTTCTCTCGGATAGCACCGAAAAGCCAGCCAGATATCTTGTCGAGATAAGATAAAGGAATGACCCTGGAATGATGTCTTGGCGAAGTCGGGTTATCCCGCTGGCCGATCGATCTCGAAAGGGGTTGCAAATCGCGCCAAGATCTCGGCGTATACTAGCTCTTATCGTTTCTAGATAAAGAGATGCTCTTTGGGACAGGATCGCTGCAGATGGACGTAGTAATTCCACGATATTAGGTCGTTGATGTTTTCTACGATCCCGCAAACGTATCCACGTTTGACAGTCTTACGTAATTGTAGAAGAAAGAAAGGAGTTTGTAGTCTCGATGATGTCCATCTCCGAGGGGCTCCAGACGAGCCACTTCGATTAAATTATCGAAATGCCAGTAGAAAGTTACGACAGCACGCTCCGTTGAAACGTGTAACATCAACGGGCACCTAGGTGCCTACCTCTGGATATGAAGGAGGAGTGCAACTGCTCGCGAGGCCAACGCCGCGCCGTGAGGCGTAAAGGGAGTCGTGATGCAATCAATTGCGCGTACCAGACACTTCCATTTTGGGCCGCGCAATGATTATCCGATCACGATCTCCGTTTGGCCGGCCGATTCTAATTCCAGAGGGAGAGTGTCCGAGGGTTTCGTGCGGCTTTCATTAAATCGCGACGTTCACGTTTCGATCCTGCTTTTATCCCGCCACGGAAAGCTCATCGATCATAACCCCGCGCGATCCTCCGATCTCTCCGTGTCTCTTTTCCCTCTCTCTATCTGCGCGTCTCGATCTCCAGACTTTTGCCACGGGGACGAAAATCACGTTGCAGTTGGGTGGTGGTGTGGCGAAGAAAGAATGAAAGAAAGAAAGGAAGGACGAAGGAGGGGGAAAAAACGAGAAAGAGAGAGATGAAGGGTCAGTGCAATCAATTTACAAAACTGAGTCTCCCCTCGGGTTTATCTAGATCCAATATCTCACGGTCCTAATCCGTGGCAAGATCGATCCGTCGCGATCTCGTCGACTTTTCGAGGATCTTATCGATGGTCGAAACAAACGATCGCTATACAGGGATGATTTCTCGGTTTTCACTAATACCGAACGTATAACAAGAAAATTATCCACACGAGAACCTTTCGATAATAGAGAGGGGATGGGCTGTGTAACAGAGAGAGGGGCAGGCCAAAAGGTATTCGGAACGAGCGGGGAGGGTTTGGTTTTCTGTTGTGCCTCGTAACAATGTCCGATACCCTAGGACCTGGTGTCCTGCACGGGCATAATAGTCGCGAAAAATCATCTATTATCCTTCGATGCTGCAAAGGAAGAGAGGAAAAGAGAGAGGAGAGCTTGAAAGCATTACAATGGTGTACGCCCATATATCACTCCGGAGATTTTCCGAAAACTGCAGTTCAATGAGTCTCCTACTAAGAAGCATTCAAGGAAAGATGGAATTCTAGATTGCCTTTATACCGACCTCTTCAAGGTGCGAACCGAAAGAGCCTCTTCGTGCTCGAGACCTCACCGAGACGGAAGTGTATCGGCAATAAATCTTCCGGGGGCTGTTTATTATACCTTGCGAGTGAACTGGCGATTCATGCGGTTCTTACGTAAAAACGCTTCTTAAATAATAAAAGTGCTTTTCGAGGAAATCCTTGGACCAATTCTCGGACGCTCATTAGCCTCTTTAATTTGCACGTATCCTGAAACTCCAGTATATATGTAATGATATTCACAAATACAGTTACGGGTCGCGTTAGTATTTTACTGATTTAGTTATTTGCCCGTTAAGACGTTCTATTTTTGGGACGTATCTATATTCAGGACGTGGGTGCACGGTGAATCTCGAAATGCACGTCCTATATGGATCGAAACTCAACAGAAACGCGCATGTGCGCTTCTCTCTCTCTCACTCTCTCTCTCTAGATATATATTCGATCCCAGTCGTAGCCAAAACGATTATAATAACTATTTTATCCGGCGCGGATCTGGGCCATTGTGCCTCCCCATTCTGAAAGTCATAACATGGTGCCTACACTGCCCTTCGGGAACTGCTCTTCCAGGCTCCCTTCGACTGCGCCACGGTGTAACCCGTTGCACCATGAATCTCCACTTTATGTGTACGCGTCTGCGTGTCCCTTGTGTACGCGTTACTCTTTCCTTTCGTACGATGCAGTTTCGTGGATGTAGAGTATCAATATAGTTGACGTTATATGGGCTGTTCTCCTGCCGGAGATAATTTAGTAGGTAAATTTTCGCTGGCACACTGGAATACGTCGAAATTGTCGGGCGTGTACGATTTATGACAAATTTTTCACCAACTCGTCTCATCTCCTCGCCTGAATTTCGCATTGCCCTTAACACCGGCAAAGATAGACTCGAAGGATCGTGCACGGACGATACGGTTACGCACACGCGTGCACAACCCCGCACACGACCACCGGGGGCAATATTTCACGGCATATTGTTGCCATCTGCACACGCAACCCCGTGCGCGCACGACAGAATGCACGACGTAGGAGAGACGCGAGCTTTTATTTATCTGCTATTTATTTGCCAACGCGTTCGCTACCGAAGCGGTCCCGGCGGGCTCACGACCCTGCCGGGGACAGATTTGAAAAGTTATTAATCGTCCCGTTTTTGGAAGGAGCGCCACGGAACCCTGGGACACATTCTCCTTTTATAAAGTCCCCTTATAGCCAAGGTGTCGTTGATACCTCGCTCGAAAGCTTCGCCTCGATTGGCCCTCGAGAGGGATCCTCGAGGAGGCGCGAATCGGTGGGTGGAGATGATTGTCGGGACGAGAATCATCTGCTCGAATAGACAGTGGCGTTAACAGCTGAATTTGAAGTGGACAATTCTATTTCGCTTCTTTCAATTTTGCATCGCCGTGGTACGTTCGCGTGGAATTGATTTTTGTGCGATACCGCATTGGGAAATAAGGGAAGAACAGAAACACGCAAATTGTTTGACATTTCACAGCGGACTATCGAGTCTAATTTTCAGCAACAACCACGAATTCAACTTTCTCGATACGGTTCACCGCGTATGCCTTGCAAATCGCGAACATCGCTGAAATCTCTCCGACGGTGGCGAGCCAAGGGAGCCTGAAGCATAGTCATGTGAAATGTCAGATAAGGCGGCGACGCCGGGCGCGCGCGGACCGCTATCTTTCCAGCTTCATAAATATTTAAAACGCCTTCTTATGACGCCGGTGCCATAAGTACCCGCACTCCACGTCCGAGCGATTTAAATATAATCTGTGCCGCGACGATACGTCACTGGAACATGGCAATGTTATCGCCCTTTTCACACGTGAGATGAATAACGACGCTGTGCATACCTTGTACGCGAAAACTTGTCACGCTTCTTTTGTCGCGGTTCTCCCGACGCCGGGGAAAAACAAGTATCTCGATGCGCCGAGGAACGGGCGAGTTGAAATAAAACTTTCGACCAAATTCGTCGAATTATAATATTAAGAGAAAATCCCGGAGGGTCATAGAAATGCGAAGAATGTATCTCGCTCCCCTCTTTCTTGGATTTCGCTCAGCCAAGTTGGCCACCATTTTCCCCATAAAAAAAATCCGCCAAGTTTGCGCTTCCTGTTCGCGCGTCTCCGCACTTCTCCGAGAGAGCGCCGGAGGAGGAAGTCCCGGAAAAAGGGAGTCTACGCGGGGGTGGGGGTGTGAGCCGACAGTAAAATATATTCCAGTCAACTTCCGGTAGAAATAAATAAGAGTCACGCCACACGGTCTCGTTGCGCCCCGACGACGGCGGCCATTCGTGTGCAGGGGAGCTTATCTCTCGATATCGTTCTGCCTCTCTTCGCCCCCGGGCGAGGAGAATGTTCCACTGGTGCTCATCAAGATATCCACGAAATCATGATGAAACGGCCCGCGATACGATGCAATCGCGTTCGAGACGTCTGTTTTAGTTTCCGTGAGCCCGCGAGCTTTTCCTCTCTGCCCTGGGGAAAATATTTTTCCTGTTTGCCCGTTTCCGTGTTCCATCGTCCCCATCGGCGCCGCGAGATGATGCTCGCCCACAATTAGTTGCATGCTAATTTTAATTGCAATCGGTCAGACCGCAATCGCTTTTTCCTGCCAGATTTTCCTTCGCGATAGCAGCGCGCATTTTCTCTGCGAGTCTGCCGAGCAACGGGTTGCCGCTGCATCGAACCAGCTTTCAATTAGCCCGGACGAACACGCGCGAACAGAATGCACAGGCTCAATTACACAGTCATTAATTCCCCGTGTTCTTTTTCTAGGTGAGAAGCCGTTCAAGTGCGAATACTCCGGCTGCGAGAGGCGGTTCGCCAACAGCAGCGACCGCAAGAAGCACAGTCACGTCCACACGTCCGACAAGCCTTACAATTGTCGAGTTTCCGGCTGCGACAAGTCCTACACCCATCCCAGCTCGTTGCGCAAGCATATGAAGGTACGTGTCGAATAACAATTAATTATACTTGCCAACACTTGCTTCGATCCATTTAAAAGAAAACACCCATTCCCCGAATTTATTTTTCGATGCTATTTGGAAGCACGTGAACTTCGTTTTAAAAGGTCGCATTGTCAACCAGAATCCAGAATTATTATTTTCGTTCAACAACTGTCTTGTCCGTGCGACCTCGTGTTTTTTCTGACCGTCGCCAAATCGCTTCGCCGTATCGCCTTTGGCTGTATCGAGCTGTATCGAGGAGAGCAACATCATGTTTGCCATATCGTTTCACGCTAGGAAACCCTAGCAGACACATCGGATCGGGCAATAAAGCTTGTGGGAAGAGTGGCTGCTGGGCGCAAGTCTCATGCACGAACGGCCACGGAATCTTAATAGGAAATTATCTGTGGCACACACACAGAAAAGAGAAGCAAAACCGTCCAAAAAGTCACTCCCGAGATACGTGCGCGATAGGTTCGTCGGATAGGAACGAGCGCCTTTCGCTTCTCTACGCTTTTCGCCGGCCGTGATTCGCGGAAGGCAGTCGTCGAGATTTGCTCACTGAATTATGAACGAAGGACCAGAAGAAGAAGGAGACGACGAGGAAACCTTGGAGCCTTGATCCCGGTCTCCCCGGTTCAACCAACGCTTCTTTTGCCCGTGATATTCCGCAGATCTCCGATCCGATATCTCACGATCCGGCACAGTTATTTATTTATTTCTCTCGATAGCTCGATATCAGTCATTGGCGGGGAAAATGGAAAAAAGACAATATTTCCTTCAGAATCTCCGAGAACTTTCTACAGATAACAATAGAATCCTCTCCGCGACTATTACAATTCCAAACCCGCCCCACAGTTTCACCCCTCTGTAGGGTAGCTGTACAGTGCAGCAGTTACCTATACCAGATATTTTCTCGCAAGCACCTAACGCGAGGCTCCGCCTCTTGATTCCAGGTGCACGGCATGACCCTTGGCGAGGGTAAGTTGGGAGGGGGCTACGAGAGCGAGGGTGAAGAGAGCAGCAGCAGCGGGGGTAGCTTGTCGGTGACCGGGCACACGGAGTCTCCTCAGCCACCTCCGATCGTCGCGACGTCGACCACTGTCAACCCACCGTCGAGTCATCCGTCGTCCAGGGGCCCCGAATTGACGGAATGGTACGTCTGTCAGCCGCCAACGGTGGGACCACAGCACAGCCCGTTGCCTGGCCCACCGCCACCCCATCACCTTGGCCCGCACCACTTCAACCCGTTGATGCATCATCAGGCGACTGCGTACTAGTTTCGATCGGAATCGGATCAGTGGACTGGTTGCTCGAAAGAGATCGACGTTGCGCCGATTGGAACGTACGAACGCGGCTCGTGTTGAACTGCGCAGCGCGGGGAAGAGAATCGCCTCGATCGACTTTGATGACACGCTCGAAAGGCGGAGGAGGTAGAATCGAGAAAGAGATCAAGGCTGTTTGTAGAGACTTGGATGATCGGAAGTCGTCGATAACTCTGGAAATGTTTTACGGAAACGATTGCGAGAATGAACGGGGTTGTTCATTTTTGATTCGTTTAAGGGCGTACACCGCTATGCAGGCCTGTAAAGAAGCGAGCAAATTTTTGTTTGCAAATACTTGAGTGAAACGTCGGGACCTGTTTAGGGGAAAGATGCGCGGACGACATAACTGCATTTTATTTGCTATATGAATGGCGGAGTTATACAGGGTGTGGCGGGACGGATGGTACAACCGAGCAGGGGGTGATACTACATGTAAAAATAAGTCGAAAAAAGGAATAACATTTTTTCGTTTGACGCTTGGTTTTCGAGAAAATCGAGTTTGAAAATTCTATCCAGTACGCGTGCACTGGACTCTCTCCAAGCCATTGTTCGCTATAAGTTTCCTTTTGCTTAACCTTTCTAATGTTTACATTTTTTACAATAAATGTATTATCCATACATTAACATTTCTTATTTATAATACATATTTAAACCTAAAGGCGGTATAGTGCACGCGTACTGAATAGAATTTTCAAACTCGATTTTCTCGAAAACGAAGCGTCAAACGAAAAAATGTTATTCCCTTTTTTCGACTTATTATTACATGTAGTATCACCCCCCTGCTCGGTTGTACCATCCGTCCCGCCACACCCTGTATATGCGACATTGTCTACCGTCATGTCTGGCGAAATCGTGCCAGTTGGGAAAAAATTGTTTGCCAAAGCAACTGTTTCCGTTGGGAAAAATACGGCTTGGAACTTTATGAAAGCTGAGACAATTGAAATAAAAAACGATCTGAAGCTGCAGTGTAAATAATTTGATAAGAAATAATGGGTCGAGGCCTGAAGTTCATTGGATGTATAATTCTGGAGGTGTGCTACGAGTTAAAAAGCATGGTTTCGAGACAAACGTGTTTGCAATTCCAGGTGTATATACGGACCCTTCTACCTTTGAAAACTGAAAACTCATTGACTGCTTGTTTTTCAGCTGTTCAAAGCAGTTGTCGAGCTCCTTTAGAATTTTCCTGAGCTTTCTGTCGCTCGTCTATTTCTTAACAAAAGTTGCTTGCGTTGTTTTTACCACTAGCAGCCGACACTATATCATGAATACTCGAGCCTTTATTTTACGCACAAGTCGTTGAAAGGAATTCTATCAGGTTTGCAGTCACGTTTAATACAGTTTGTCACAATATATTTAAAAAATATTCGATGAGGTAAATTTCTAACATTACTTTAATACGCAAACTCGAGAATTTTATTATCTCCTGCAGAAGCTTTCAGATCTTTTACACCAGGCCGACCTGCCTGGCATGACGCGCAGTCACTTTGAGTGCTGTAACTTCGCCACTTATCGGAATTCCAAATAATTCTTGTTGCCTGAACATTGCGCATATATAACCCGTAACAAAACGAGAATGAGAAAATCATTTTTTCAGTTGTTTGAAACGATGGCGGCATATTTGACAAGGTGTTAAAGATAAGGTGGTATACCCCCTTAACACGCAGAGCATACATTGCGCGACCAAAGTTAGAACGAGATCGACTCGAATTAGACTGTTCGTTAATATTTATTTTCACTTGATTCGAACGGGAACGAATTGAACAGGTTTCATCGTCGTATTGACCGATAGTATCGAAAGTATATACATGTTATGAAATCGTCGACGTTACCGGCCGCGACGAACCAAAAGGCGAAGAAAAGTTACCTCCACGTGGACGGCGAGGTGCGACGATTGTAAATACGATTAAGTTTAAATGAAACGCGATGATTGCACAACGGCGGGAAAGAAATTGGCAGGGCGAGACACGAAAAATCGTGTCACGGAGAATCACGATGTTACAAATTAGAGGAAGCAATTTCACGTAACACCGACCGCGTTCGTGCCTCGCTTTATCAATCGCGAAGCGAAGGAACGGTTCGCCCGAGTCCTGGCTTAATTGTTCCTGAAGCACGACCAATCATACGCGCTTCTTTTAGACCCGGAGTCTAATTAAAGCGTTGATACTGACAGCGAAGCAGTATCCTTGTGCGGAGCGTTTGGTTCTCGTGGCCGGAAGATTAATAAAAGAAACTGTATTGTCCCGTGGGACACGCTATGGCTGTATATATTATTATTAATGTTATTATTTAGTTTGTCCGAACCGAGGGCGAGCGAGGGCAGTGTTCTACTTGTAAAATATTGTACGACCATAATTTTAATTATGTGTGATATCCTGTAAATAAAGATGAATAAGAAGAAAGAGGGAGATAGAGAGATAGAGAGAAAGAGATCTAGGGAACGTCCGGCGATTCTAATATTATTATAATAACTATTATTTTTCGTTGTGCATATGCTTAGGTTGGCGGAGGAGACGAGTTCTCAGTCATCGACCATAACTGTATTATATTATACTATTTGTTTTGCAAAGAACTAAAATATATTGATGATGCAATATATTAAAAAAAAAACAACAATTCTTTTATTCACCTACACCTGTTCCCCCCATGCCAAATGAGAAAAAAGAAACATTGGAAACCGATAAAAGTTTGTGCATTTGGTCTTTATCTCCTCCGCAGAGGAATTCATAAATACACGATTTTAACGTCGTATAATTGATTATTGAAAAGTTGCCTGAACGATGACAATGCTGCACGCGGAGGACCTCCTGGTCCCGGGACGACCTTTTTCGTATCGCGGAGGCGGTGGATACTTTATACTTGTATTGTAACGAAATTTATGAACGATCGAGATAATAAAATGCGTCGAGGAATCCGACTGGGTCGCAGTTTCGGGTGAATATCGGCCGGCTAAGCATCTCCCTTGATCTCTACCCTGAGATTACGTCGTATCAATAAATAATAACTTTAACGCGAAGAAATTAACGTTCCTTTTATTGCGCGACCTATACCTGCCTGGAGCCATACAATTTCAGCGCTCCAAACGGTCCACGGTACAACAAACTTCTTCTGCGCGACGACGCCAAACTCACACGACCCTCGATGAACGAGATTTTCCGAAATTTTCATAATATTTGCAAGAACCGCGAGGAATTTCACCGACGAAAGTCTACACTGCTAGATCCTAAATATTCTGAAGTAGTTCTGAAGTAGTTCGCAATGCTCGCAACATACGATCGAAGCCTCTAAACAACAGGAATCCGAGCAAACGAGAGCACACCTATAATGCTTCTGGAGGCTCCAAGATCTCTAGGCGAGATTATAAAAACAGTTTCCCCGCGGGATTATAAATATCACGGGTTAGAGGCAGCTTCGAGGAGGGGCCGGAAAGGGTCCTTATTAAACTGGCCCCCGATGCTCGAACCGTAAGGCGCACGGCGTCTCACGAGCAACGTATTGAACGGCCAAATAGAAGAAAAAATATCCAGCAAGGGTAGGGGCGTGCGTGCATGTATGTACATACATGCATACGCGTGTCCGTACAACGAAAGGTTCGACTGGCATGGCGCCACAATGTGTCTAGGCACCTACACGCGAGACGTCCAAGGGAGGAGAGGAGCGAAGGAGAGATAGCATCGGCAGAGGTGGACGCCGGGGCCATTTTATTGCTCGATAAGCAGATGAATTCGTCAGATAATTTCTGGCCCGGATGCAGATGATTTTATTAGCTGAACGCCGCACCAACGCGCCGGAATTTTTTCCACTGGACGATTGAGATGACACGGACCCGGTTGAGATCCCCGCCAGATAGAGGAACGACGCGTACATTTCTCCAATGTCTTTGCATCACCTCTCGTGATCGATGGACTTTCCCGTGTTTTTTGTACGGCAGAACGGTTTCTCCACTTCTCATTCCCGCCGATTTTTTCCCGTCGCCCTTCCTTCGCGCCGCGCGTCGCGCCGTCCACCGTGCGTTACCGTTCTCGGTTCTCCTGGTCGAGTTTTTTCGCGATGAAAAAAACGGGAATGAAGGAGAGAAGAAAAAAGGAGAAAGGGAGAGATCGTTACGGTGTGTCCAGGGCGAATCAAATTCCGAGCTAGATTCGCGAATATTTTTCGCAAGCGTGACTCGACGTCCGACTCCGGGACCGTCCAATCAGTCAACCGGACCGCAATCAAACTCTCGTCGTTTCACAGAAATCATGGATGGACGAAACAGCTGGACCCTCGTCAGAGAACGCCGAATAAATATCGTTCCGGCGAAATAGAAGACACGCCGAGGAATAGAGAAGGGGTAACGAGGAGAGAGGAGATGGTAGGACGCGAAAAAATAATTCCGTCCCCGGGAATGTTCTTTTGTCTTCGGATCTTTTATTTATTTATCCCTCTTCCTTTTTCGTTCATTTGCCCCCGCCGTCGCTCATAAAGCCAAGATTCGTATTAAAGGGCACGACATATAATTAATGCTGGACGGTCACGAAACGTGGCGAGAGCAGGACGGAAAGATACGAGGATGGTGATGCGTTTGGTTCTCGTAACTTCGTGAGGAAACACGTTCACCACGAGGGCCGCAGATGCATCTACGAGGTGCGCTGCACGCTTGCACGCATGTCGCGTGCCGCGACCTAACCCTTTACGCCGTAGTTGTGCACGTGCGACGTCCAACATGCGCGGACTCGAAAGCCGCCTCAATTAGGACGATAATTAGTTACGAGCCGTTGAATCCGCAGTATTCCCGACTAACTGGCGGTCCCGCGTTTCCAAGCGACGAATTCTGTGTTCAAGGTTCGGCGGTTTGAGACTTCAAACATGAAGGGAACGCCGTGAACCCGGAGATTAATTCCCAACGATTCCCCGACAAGCCTTCCATAATATTTATCCGCGGCTCTCGAAGATGGACGGGTCCATCGAACGGAACGGGGAAGGAGGTGCAAACTGGTAGAAAAAGAGGCGCGATCCACGTCGTTAGCATCGGTGTAGCACGATCGGCGTCGCCACTTCCGCAGAAGCGATGTAAAACGATGTAAGAGGATTAAAAGGCACGGCCGATCGGCTTCCATTACCGGCCCTGTCCTGCCTGTAAATCCTTCGCAAAGCTATTGATAAATCACGCGCAACACTGCGTCTCGGTCGCGCGACTTGCTTTTAACGATCCGCCGTACACTTTCGTTAGGAAACGGCTAACAAAGCGGCGATCTTTTGCGCGGTTTTAATGGGGACCGGCCTGAAGCGTGCAGGCTAAACAGAAATAGAAAAGTCTTAACGGGAAATCAGATTGGATATCCAGCGGATAGGAAATATATTTACAAGGTTAAGGGGGATTAATCGATTCCCCGGGCAATTGCTTAAAGGAACGATTTTAATCGATTAACGAGAACCCTTTACCGCGCTTACCGGGATCCATTAATTTAACGGACACGCCGCGTTGCTCGTCGAGTTTCTTCCTCTTTTTCCTTTTTTTTTTCTTTTAATATCGATCGATCGGCTATTACCGGTTCCGCGGCGACTGTTAATCCTCCGCGAGCCGATTGATAAATCACGGGGAACATTGTAGGTTCGCGCGACTCGACCGCGCCGGACACCGAGTCCGGATTAAAAAGCGCAGCATTTTTCGCCCAGCCGGCGATAAATCGTGGTCCAGGGACCCGCCGTTGAAGAATCGCGCGGTCGGCACCCGCGAATAAATTACCCTATTGATAGTTTCATAAATAATACAATTCTGAAGATTTGACCATCACGGTGATTTATCGGTATTGAACCAGGCTGAACCGAGCACTCGCGTGGCTTCGTGCGTGAATAGTCTTAACCCTTTCGCCGAGAAGGGGTGCACGTACGGGTGTTGGAAATTAAGTAATCGTTTGGCGAAAGGGTGTACAGTATTTTTCTACGACGTGATAGATGAAGCGTTCGGTAAACAACTTGCTTTCGCGCAATCACGAAACAATGCTTTTCCTAATGCCAATATCGAATATATTGTATAAACGATGCAATAAATGTCTTCCGCAGAGTGGTGCGCCATTTTCCTTAATTAATTGAACAGAGTGGACGAATATTTAAGCAGATATTCCTTGCGTGTTATTGAAACTTTTTCCGATATCCGCGTTGCTCAATCGTTTGAAAATATAACGGTGCGATACCCAAAGGGTTAAAAGATGACAAAGTTGTGAAAGTCGAAACCGCGCGCGACACTTTGCTCATCGAAAACGACTTAATTAGCCTATACGACTGGAGCATCAGTAATATGCTGCCGTTCAACACCTCCAAGTGCTACACCATGAGATTCACGAAGAGAAGATGTCAATCCAACTTCTCAACCGGCTTTTACAACACCAACTCTAATACGCTAGCTGTACGGGACTCCGCAAAGGATCTTGGAATTGTCTTTACTTCATCGCTATCCTTCACAGAACATATACACTACGCCACCGATACTGCCTCTAAGGTTCTTGGTTTCATTCGCAGGCACGCGTCTGATTTTAAAAACCCGTCCACTTTCAGGGCACTTTATTTCCAACTTGTTGTACCCCACCTAGAATACGGATCACTAATCTGGAACCCCTCGCAAAATTACCTCATTAAGTTACTGGAGGGGGTGCAGCATAAATTTCTGAGGTATGTCTCCTACAGAATCAATCAGCTCATGTCGGCAACGTGTCACAACTATGACGACATCCTAAACCGGCTGGGCATAACTACTCTTGCAACGAGAAGAGCTACAGCGGACCTTGTCTTTTCCTACAAAGTCTTTAACCAGATTATTTGTTGTCCTCCGGTACTTGAACTACTAAAACTCTATGTGCCCGCGAAGAACCTAAGGGTTAAAAATCTTCTCCACATTTTTCTCTACCGGTCCCTGGTAGGTGAGCGAGAGTGCATAAATCGAGTATGTTCAACTGTAAATGCACACTTTAACAACCTCGATCTTTTTACCGGAACATTAGCATCCTTCAAAAAGGAGGTTTTAAGGGCGTATAGTGCAACTCCGTAGTTTCGACCATGTTTTGCGTCAGTGTTACTCACATACTCACATACAGACGATGTAAATATCCACTTGTAAAATAGGACATTTGGCCGTAATAATAAATAAATAAAAGAAAAAAAGAAAAAAAAGTTAAGTACCTATATAGTATTGCAATTTCGCCGGGGTTAAAGGGAGAACGACTAACGAGTCACATACAATGTTTCCGGCCATGCAGGAGGATCGAACTCTCGAGACAGTTCTCACCGAGAGTCGTGTTCCAGGCAACCTCGTATAAATCTGCCCGAAGCACGAGTTATACGGGCTGCAAGTTGTCCCGAGTGAACTTTTGCCGTTTTTTTCCCCCCCCCACGCTTTTTCTTGGCTCAGTTTTTGTCACTCGAGTGTCCGCCCGTTGCGTAATTCATCGCCCAATTGTATTCCAAAGACCGTTCGTAAAGTATTTAATCGTCCATCCCTTTGTATCTTCATTCGGAAGTTCGATTTCGTCGCACGTGTTGATCGTCGAAGGGACAACTCACTTGTTGGTATCGCGTTCAACTGTTTCAATTAATATTCCACTGCCCTGCGCAACCCCCCGGGCCGACGCGATTCGCACGATTATTCAAGCAATCCGCGACGAGTTTAACGAGGCCGGAGCCACCGTTCTGTAGTCGAGCAAATTCTTCGCGAGCCCATCGATCGGCCGGCGCATCGATTACTCGTTCCTCCTCGACTCTGCTCAATAAAGCATTCCGGGACGATCGGAACGACCGGTGTTAAGGGGTTAAGGGCTGCTCCCGCCAAGTGAAACTGTGTCGTGTGTTTCGAAGCCGGATCGCGGCGCTGCTCCATTCAATGAATAATACCGTGTGGTGTTCGAGGCCGTGTGCCGCGGCCCGCTCCATCGAAGGAGGCTTTACAGTGGTATGTGTGCGCCGGTATGATCTACGGGGGTTATTACAACGGCAGCAAGCCACGACGAGGCGAGTGCTTACCGAGAATACCGAGGCCCTCGACTCTTTGGCCCCTGCCACGATATAACATCCTTGCCCCCACCGGCCTACCAGAAATCGTCCGGCTAAATACAGGACCGGTGTGTTCGTGTATTTCTTCGCGGATGCCTGAGCTCCGATCAAAATTAGGCTACCTCCGGGTCGGCCGGCTGCCCGTAGCGGCGAGGAGGATGCGTTTGCAATTGGTAGAGTTTGCATCCCGAGCCAGTTTCGAGACAGGAAAAATAGTATCGGCTGTGCCGATTTATCGTGCAGAACGATACCGCGGATCCGGACGGCGGGGTATTTGCTCGATGTTTCGCGACGTCGAATCTGTTTTCACGCGGAGGAATACGACGGGGAGTTGCGCGAAACGAGCACGGGTAGAGAATGAAAGTTCGCGGTGCCTGGATGACCTGGCTGTAATATCGCGATGGTCCTTACCAATAACCGGAATTGCACCGACCCGCTGTGAGTAGTTTTCGTTATTCGAGCGTGAAGTATTATCACGAAGGAGGATAAATGGAGGTAGACCGTGTGGAAGAGGAATAAAAGAGGAGGGCCAGACGAACATTTACCCGTCTGCTCCGATCCAGCGAATGGGAGGAACAGAGTAAGAGGGAGAGAGAAACGAGAGTCGAATGAGAATGAGAGCCGGAAAGTGCAATTTGTAGTCGCTCTCATTTGTCACTGTATCTCCCTCCGCCTCTTTCACCCTTGCTACCCCACCACTTTTCATCATTCCACCATTCTACCTTTCTCCCTCTCTCTCACCCTCTCTCTCTCTGCCCGCTATTTCTCCTCTCTCCGCCTTCTACGGTCCGCGAAACTTCTCCCTTTGCCTTCCGCTTGTACGCATTCGCGTACAGATACTCCCACTTCCTTCCCCTCTTTCTTTCACCGTCTGTTTCGTAGTCGTTTTTGGTCGCTGCCACGTTTCTCGTATCGTTCCTCCTCGCCTCGACCCGGTCTTCCGAGATAATAAGCTGATAAGGGATTTATAAATCCACTCTATGCAAAATACACGCGCATCTGTCAGACCGTCGGAACGATCTCTGTGATTAGCTGGCCTGCGTACGTGTACCCGTGTTGCGATCCCTCTCCTTTCGATTCTTCTTTTTCCTGCCTCTTCTTTTCGCAAGGCGTACCTACGCGCGCAACAAGGGGGAAAAGTTTCCCCGCGGACGTACAACGTTCGTGGACGAACGCCGAGAATCGTCGCGAGGGACGAAATTAATAATCGCGCGCCGACTTTATTTCCTACGGGAATGTTTATTCAGAGAAGGGGTAATGCCGAACGTTTACACGTTGGCATCGATCGTAATGACTTCATAAAAACCGACGACTTCTCGGAACGGCGTTCACGGTTTCCGAAGGCCGGCCGCAGCTCCCCGGCCCATTACGGTCCTATGCGACCTAGGTGGAACAGTCGAAAGGTATATTCCAGTATATTAACACGTAACACATCAAAAGCACGTCACACGGGCACACCTGCGCCACGATATGGCCCCGGCGCACACGCTTATACTTTATTTATGCTCTGTAAAGGTTCTGTTTTCGACTCACGGGGCCCCGATGGAAACCGAAACGCGCGTTTCATTCACGTGGCCCGGTTATAAACGTCCGCGTAAATTCCAGGCTGGTTAGAGATCGTAAAGTAGCTGGATACGCCCGATATGGCCACTGGCTTGCCACAGAAAATCGTAAAGTCCGTTCGGAGCTGCAGTCGTCTCGGGGGAAAACGAGGTATCGAGTCCCGCAGGCCTGTTACGCGGATTGTTCTGCGATTTCTCGTTCCCTTTGCTACAGTCTAATAATCTGGGAATGGTTCTTTGAACGGGGAAAAATTGCCTTATCGCTGGTGAAAGTCTTTGCGTTTTGAACAACCGAGGTACAGAATGCTGTAAGTTTGCAGTATTTGTTAGAAAAGGTTATCCGCATACTTAATTGAAATTTACTAATTTTCAAAGTTAAAAATTGCCGTAGATAAATTTTGGTACACTATTATGTATCCTTCCGCTTCTAAACTGATGATATTGTTGTATTCCGCACAGCTTTTATTTATTAGATTCAATGAATTACAGTAATGCTTCAACGGAAACGTGACGAATACTTAGAGTAGCGGCGTACTGTTGATATCCTCGTAACAATTCGCTGAGTGAGAGAAACTTCGTCGATAAAGTCTCTAGTCTAAAGGAGCTCTGCTTTCGGGATGTGGTTCAGTATGTATATAGATATTGGGAAAAAATGGGTGAGCAGGGGTTATCTAGGATTTAGTAGGGAATAGGGAAAGAAGTTTGAAGTTCAAGGGTTGAGGATGACTAGTCGCAAAGGTTGGGGTTGTTATGCATCGCGAGGAGGTTTAGAGTATTTGTCATCGGGGTGGAAATGTGAAAAGTACCGGATATCCGTAACTAATAGAGACTGTGAGCAATTCGCAGTTGCGATTAAAGTTGACTAGGAAAAAGAGATAATTATGTCGGTGTACAACAATATTATTAGCTGGTATTATCGTGTCCCAAACGAGTTCCACAAATCCCCTGCCTCGGAGCAGACTTCGATTATGAAGATTTTTATTTACCATTACAAAAGGGATCTGCTATCGCGTATCGCGAGAACGAAGATAGTTAGTCACGGACGAAAGGATCGCGAACGTGGCCACTAAAGATCCACTGGTCGGAACGGTAGTGAGGTAGAAAATAGGCCAATCCCGGACAGCGTGGCGGTTTTTGTCGTGACAAGAAAAGGAGCAACGAACCGCAGATATCTCGATTAGATTTACCGTCGCAACTACGGGGCGAAGGTGGTCCCGGCTGACGTAGCAATGTGTGGCTGCCACAACAGCCCGTCTGCTCTTATTATTATAAATTATTTATTTGCATTTCCAAATGATCCTTGAAGAATCACGGTATTATGCTAATGCAGAGATTAACATATAGGGAGGCCGAGCGCGATATTTCAACTCGCCTCACCATTTAAACTGTGGGAGTCTAGCCAACGGTGTTTGATCTCCACACGACTCGAAAGAAAGACGCTGGTCGGGGATATTTTATCATTTCTCCTCCGCTACAAAAAGATGCGCACGGCCTGGCTAGGGAATTCCTACGGTCCGAACGGGAGAACAATGCTTTCCACGCCGAGACTTTTGTGGCAGTCGATCGAGAGTCCAGAGAAATGCAGACACTTTGGGCTACCTTCTGATTAGAGTCTCGGAGATTCAGGGCGCACGATTTAACGAAGGTTTCCCCGTCACCACCATCCTATCGATACGAAACACAACCATCGCGGCTTGTTATTATTCATGATAACGTCGTAGAAGCAGACGGAAGCATACCACTCACTTAGCTAACGACACCTGACAAGTACAAATTCGAAACGGCAATATGGTTTAGGTTCGTTCACGACTGCTCACGTCAAGGGGGCGAACATTGTAATCTTTCGCTAATATATTACGGCATGGCTGGCGGGCAGTAATTTTCGCGTAGCGGTCGCACTCCGGGCCCTGCGCCGGTGCCCCGAGAGCTCCTTAAACGACTTAACCAAACGTAATTAACGTTGGCCTATCATTATGTGGTAGCGGGACCACACCCTCGTCACATTATATGTTTATAAATCAGGCCGGAACGGCGAGTAAAAACACGACGACGAAAATCGGGCGAGTCGGGGCGCCTGGGTTCCTCCAACCACCGCGCCGGCGAAGAAGAGGAGGAACAGACCCGGGCCCCGGAGTGTCCGTAGCGAGCAGGTAGAGGAATTCTTATGCTAATGATTTTATGATCGTGGAAATGAATGCTCGTCATATTTTTTTAATCGCCTGGGTTTCCACGTAGCCACGAGTCACGCAGCCAGCCAGAAACCAGGCCCAGCTCTTCCAACCGTTCCCTGTCTTCCACTGCCTACTTTATGCCCACCCGTTTTTTATCCTCGTTGTTACACTCTTGCCGGTCTGCTGCGTGCCCGTGTCTTATACGTACTCTCATAATCGTAAAGTATAACCGCAGCGAGGAAGACTATCGCAGCGTTTCCGTGGACTTTCACGAAAACCGACCAGCCAGCTTAAACTTTGCAATTGAACATCGACCGCGTTTCGACGACACCTGTAATTAATGCGGCCCTCTCGAAGCTCGCGACTGGGCACCGGGGACTGCTGACGGTCAACGGGGACGAGCTCGGTTGGGGAAAAATTGCCGGCGTATCAATTACTGGAATCAACGCTGGATAGGGGGGCACGAAGCTTCGCTCTTCATTAAGAGGTGTGCGAGCAAGAGGGAAGAGACGACCGCGTGAAGGTAAAAAGAAGTTGTACGCACGGTGCATTCACGGGAAAGCAAGTGCGCCCGTCAACTGGCGTGTAATTAATAGTAATCTAGATCGCGTACACCGATCCCTGCGCAACGGAGCACGTTGCGCAAGAATCCGATTCATTTTCATATCACCCGCATCTGGGCTTTGTACCCTTTTCTGTTTTTGCGCCGCGACGTTACAAGGGAACCCATTAACCCCTCAGGAATTACACGCCACTATGGTGGCCTTTCCCTCATCGATCTTTGTAGAACGAATTAATTTCGCCACTACTATTGCTACTGCATCCGTTGTTTACAGTTTTCATACAGACGCGTTGGTTATTTCATTAACACTGCGTGCTTTGTGTCCCTTGACAACCAAGCCAGGCACACCTGAAGGGTTAATAAAGCAACCATTGAATTCCAATCCTACTGGTGTTCGAATTTCTCCCTTTTTATCTTCATCGTTCGAACGAAACGTTCAAAGGAAACCTCGCAGGCAGCGGTTACGAGGAGTGAGACGTCAGGGGAGACGCGATGCACCGAGTCGCGCCACGGAACACGCATTATGAGGTAACAATTACATTGTGTTCGCGCGAACCACGTATGTAAATGCACGGGGCCGACGTGGACAGTGCATATAAAGGTACTCGCGCAACCAGCGACTCTCACACTGGCTGCGTGTCGGGCAGGTGTACCAACAGCTGAGTCCAACCACCCACACACACAGATAGACCAACTCCGACACCTTGATGGATACCACCGTGTCCCTGTTTCGCGTTGCATTGCGCAAGGTGCACCATCGCTGTTTTCCTCCGCCTAACGAGCCCCGTATAACGTAATCCCGCCGGGTCTATTGTGATCTGGCCGCGCGAAAAATACCGAAATCTTATTATTAATTAACACGCATTACTAAATCTTACCGTGTGCGAAATAATGCTAAATTAGACAAGATCCCGTCGAGTGTTTTATATTCATCGGAGTAATTCTGTTAGGAATGTTGTACGGAAATAGATAATAAAATGACGGACACAAAAGCGTCGCTGATAGGGGCATCAGCCGTAAACCAGCTGATATACAACTTCCTCCAAAAGAAGTGGCACTTGTTCTACTTGTACTCCTTTTATGTATCACTGAAAGCACGTATGACTCTGCCGGATTCCGTTTCTGCACACGTATCGGCCCACTGACGTAACGGATATAGCCGCGATAAGGGCGCGAAATCCTTGAGCAGGTGGCCAGGTTCTCGACAGGTCATGAACGTAAACGCCTTTGAGACGATTGTATTGCACATGCTCGTCCAACATTTTTACACGGCAATATGGGTCAAAATTAGCATCCCACGCGGTTAATTGCGCTCCAAACACCCGCCTTTCCTTCTTCGCTGGGTTACGGTAACATGTGCACGCTTGACGCACCTTGGCCTGTTCGCAACGCCGAAAGGTGCTGGCGCAAGCAGACACGGGGTCACGGGTGTGAAACGGTATCATCGAGAATTAATTAGTTGTGGGAGGTTAATCGAGGATTCCGCGATCTGGTTGCAAATGACCCCAAGGGAACGAGCTAACCACGAAGATTGAAATCTGCGAGGAACGAAATCATGGCGGACGTAGGGCCAAAGAGGAGGCCGATTGGGCGGCACGGGAGGGCCAAGGTGTATTTTGTGGGATCGGGGAAAAAACGAAAGCACAGAAGGCTCGCCCTCGGGATGAAACAACAATCTAATCGCGGACGCCATTTTGTTTCTGCCTACCGAAGCAGTAGTTGATATATGATCCCATTGGCTACCAAGCTGTTTGGTTCCCAGCTCTGTACTGGACAGCAGGCTCGACCTCAACCTTATGGTGCTTGCTATATAGCCATAAGCCGGACGCTCTTCGGTTGCCCTGGCAATTAAAATTCTTTTCCTCCCGCTATGGTTGCTCCTGCGTCGTCGTCTTCTTCTTCGTCTTCTCCTTCATGGCCCTCTTTCTCGATACACGGTTTGCCTTCACCGTCTCCGTTTCTTTCCTCATCTTCTTCCTGTCTTCCCTTCTCCCAGATTTCAAGCTCTTCTTGCCACTCCTCCCACTCTTCTTCTTCCGCTCCTCCTCCTTCTCCTTCATCTTCTTCCTCTTCTTCTTCTGCTTCTTCTTCTTCTTCTTTCTCATCAACTCTCGGTGCGCGGCAGATACGCGTAGCAATTAAAACTGCCCGCTCGGCCCGGACGTTTACACGATTCTTAACTGCTGGTAGCGCAAGGGTTAAAGGAACTGACGTGGCCAGCTTAAGTAGCTGGTCAAGGGAAACGGGTAATTATACGAAATGTCGGTGTTTTCAAGCCGCATCGGCCGTACTATCATCGACCAGCGGGTTAAGCACCTCGACGATTGCGGCTTCGTTAACGATATGCGGCGAGGGTCCCGGAAAAGTACGCACGATAAATCGGATTAAGATAACGGCGCCATTACGTCGCACTAAAGCCCGTTAATTTCCCTGGGAGAAATTTAATCGTCAGCATTCGGTTTTTCTTCGACCAACCACCGATCCGGTCGAACAATCGCGGCTGCTAATCTTTATCCCCGATTATATGTACGTTTAATTAACGCGAGGCTCGATAAAAACGCTACGCTTACGAAGGTAACGATGTATGAATTAAGGGCAGGGGTGACGGATACATAATTTTCCCCGCGCGAAGCCAATTAACGCATCGAAAGGACTGCATCGATGAACGAGGATCGGCCGCGTTACGAGAGCCTGTATTCCTCGTTGATCGGGGAACACCGGGTGAACAGCATCAACGCGAGGACGATATTGAACGCGTTAGAATCCTTTCACTCTCGGCCACAGGCGTGCGGGACAGTGAAAAATTATCCCGCGAGTCAAAAGTTACCGGCGTGCATTACGGCTGCTCGTTACGCGCGCGTGAAATTGAGTAAGAAACGAATTTATGAAACGCAACGAATCGAACACGTAGAAAGTTCCGTCGAGACGCGCGGGGCCCAGCTCGCCTGAGCTACGCCGATTGATGAAGGGCCGGCATTAAAACTTGTACCGCGCACGGTTTACACCAATTACGGGCTATCGATGCACCAACAAATTTTCTGCGCGCCGCTAATTGATAATAAACGAAACTCGTGCGTCGCTAATTGACGCGTTAATTTATAATTACTACGCGCACCGCGGCGCGGTCTGTCCGCATAAGCCATGCAAGTCTCCCTTATTCAATTATCGCCGTGCATCGAGGGGGAACGGGTCGCGCTGTCCCCGTGTCCGATGTGTTCGAGATATCGCAACGACTGTCGTAAATTCGTGGAACGTTTTGGAAATCGGAGTTATCGAGGCCGACCTATATATCGGGGGCCTATCGGAGATCACGGAATCGTCAAGTGGCGCACGTTTGACGTAGCGGCAGGTGTACCACGGCTGTATGAAACCCGAACAGAGATATTCACTTACCGCTGGCTGTATTTCAGCAACGTTATGCGTTTGATCGGCGTATCTGTTTGTATAAGTAAACATTCGAGGAGGAGGAATCTTCGTGGATTCGTTCGGGCTCGATAAATTAATATACAGGGACAGTCGTTATTTTGCTTTCCCAATTTATCGAGGATCATACGAGCGGGCTTCAGGTGGAAGCAGGTGGACGTTTTCGGCGGGGCTGCAGAGAAATGGCTGCCAGCTACTAATTACCGTATCCTTGCTTCCACTTGAACCCTGCATTCCCGAAATGCCAGCTCGTGCTGATACGCGGCCGATTACAAATAAAATTCACGAATAAAATACCCTGGCATTCTCCAGTCATACCATAGACAGATAGTTCATTACCTGTCTCGACAAATTGTCTCGTCCCCTATCTTTTACCAACCCTCTTTTGTCGCAGGATCATCGTTTTTCACTTTCTCGAGCGAAAAGGCTTACGCGTATCGCAGACCAGCGAGACACCGAATCGACATTGCTCACCTACCACAGCTGACAGGATTTTCGAAATTTTCTGACCCATGGACCGTCGTCAGTGCGCTACGATGGGCCCCGGCTTTGCGCACCGATTCGTTGGATATCGCACGACACGCGAGCAACAACCAGACAAAGAGAAGTTACTAATTTCGAGCGGAGTCTATATTTGGGGTCTCGCGTGTGCGCTTCACCTCTGCCTCCGCTCCTTTTTACTCCTTCTTTTAATATCGTCGCCGGGGCCTCAGACTCCATAATATGCGAGGCTGGGGGCCCCGGTGCTTGTCGGGCGGCCACAGGATATAGGTACCGGCCTTAACCGTCGCTACGGTCGCTAAAGCTAAGCGTGTATGCATGTTCGGTGCATAAATAAGGAGCACAGCTCGGGAGGCATTAAATCACGTGCGAGGATCGCGTGTGTGCGCGCGCGTACAGCCGAGGCGAACGGTGGGCGAGAAAGAGAGGGAAGAGAAAGGGGCAGTTAGAACGAGGAGCGAAAAATCGGAACGAGCCAGAACCGGAGGAGAATCGAAGAACGAAATAGGGAACGAATAAGGGGGAGAGAGAGGGAGAGAGAGAAGAAGACACGGTTTAAGCGGAGCATCCGTGGACCTATAGTCCACGCAGCGTTACGTTCGCGGTTGCGTTCGAGTTTGCATCGGCGGTGCACCCCCGTCGAGCCAATATGCCCCTCGCATCAACGTTTGCCCACCTTCTTGAGTAGTCCCGCGATTATGTTCCGTGCACGGGTAAACATGTATCGGGGAACGTGCCCCGTGGTCGATCATCAACCACCGCACCGGTCTAATGGGGTAATGGAAATTAAGCCGTTCGATGGAACGATGACACCCTGACATCGTTTTGGTAACGTTTCGCCGAGGTGGTTTCCTCGCGTTTCCCCCAGCTTCATTCGCGGGGACTGGCCAGTGTTTCTCGTGGTAGAGTCGTTCTATACTTAAGGGAGCATGAGTGAAGTTAGAAGGGTTGGGGCAATAGAGCATATCCATTCATTTCGTTGATTAGCAATTAATAATCCAAGTCGAATGCGGGAAGTATAGAACAATGAAAGAACACCCCCATTTGCAGGGTGGAAGAAGGAGCACCGTTTGGCAATTATACTTTTTCCGTCCTAATAAGAAGAGGAGCAGTAGAACACATATCTAACCAATCATTGCTCCTCATTTGTTCGGAAGAAGCAGCAAGTTTTGTGAAAAAGTGCATTCCTACGGATAGACACGGATAATGTCTAGAAGACGGGTCATCAGCATCTCGTTTCCATCATGGACAACAAAGGTCAGGGGGGGTTTGGGGTGGACGGGGACAATTTCGATTCGGTAACGAGGCAGAAATAGAGAGAGACGTGAGAAAAGTGAGAGAAAAGGAAGGCGATGGTAAGGCGGTACGGCTCCTATCCAAAAACGCCTTGCACAATCTATCACGCGCAAAGAGCGCAGCAAGAAGTGAGGTTAGGAATGTTAATGTGGGCAGCGGGAGCAGGCAACCAGTGCGCATGCGCCACCCCCCGCGGAGCCAATCACCGCCCGAGAAATGGTAGCTGCGCCCGGAGTCAGCTCGTCGGGCACCATATCCTCGAGAAGATGGAAGAAGAATCCTTAGGGTGGAACTCGATGTTCTCCCTTTTCCTTCTGTTCTGTTCGTCCTACCCTTTGTTCTTTCACCTCTCTGCTGGCTCCTCTTTTTCTGTCTACGCTGCCCTGTGTCTTCGTGCACGAAGACATCGGGGAACGTGACTTCGTGAGGCCTCTGGAGAACACTTCGTTGTCCTTCCTCCTCGTGACACCGCCTTTCATAGTCCAAAGAAAAGTATAATTGGGAATTCCTCCTTTCGCCTACCTTTCTCTTCGACTTCGCCCCGTATACCTTTCGCCCAGCGCGTTAATCCTCAATTATTCTTCGTTTCCAACAAAGGGCCGCGAACGATCCAAAAGGATGAGGAGCAGAAACGACGGAAAGCCGAGAAGGCTCGTATAAAGATTAGTAACCTAAGAAGGAGTAACAGGCTGATTGCGTCCGAGCTGCGTAAATCTTGTTGATGGAAATTGTCCGCGGACCTTCAGTTTGTTCGGCGATTACATCCTGCGGAGAACGCGTTCGCCGGTAGCACAAGCCTTTCTTTCTCATCCACGCTCCCTCTTGGTCCCTCGCTGTGCTATCTCCGTTCAGGAATCTTCTTTCTTCGCGTACGCCGAGATTAATGAGCGCACCGCTCGGTACTTTTAATTCCAAAGACCGAGTGCAAATAAGTACCGTCATTCGTCTTGCCCGCCAATTACCACTAAGCAGTTCTTTCTCTGTATTCCACAATCGCCCCTTCTCCCTGCCTCTGTCTTGTCCTCCGCGGACGGTTTCGCTAGCGGGGCTTAGTAGACGTTGTATTTTACTTGCGTACGTGTTTTCAGAGCGATTGAACTTCGAGGATGTTGATGGATTCCTGGAGGTTTCGTAAACGGTAGCGTGTAATGAAGACGCTGGTTGATCGCTTTGCTTCTTCAGCTCGCTCTCTGCTACGTACGATTTCTCTTGAACATGGTAACGTCGAGTGGTCGTGACACAAGCGAAACGATGCACCTGATGGGAATATTCTTTTACGATTTAAGAGACTGTAAACGTCTTGGATCTTGCATCCTCAATTACGAAATCCGAGGTTGGCTTTTGTCTTTGCTGCGCCCGTGACGCGAAAAGGATTTGAGCAATAATCTTGATATTCTTACGGCACGGAGAGCCTTCCACTGATCGAAATGACCGAAGCGTTTAACCATCGGACGTATAAAAGTACCCGAGCCGGTGATGCACGCCAATCATTTCACGACAGTCGACGAACAAATAACACGGCTCCACCCACGCGCGGGCCCGAAACTGTCTAAAACCGAGCGCGCGCGCGGTCGTTCGTAAAAACGGGGATCCCAAATTAGAGGAATGTCTGATTTACATCTCAAGATACCTTGGATGAAGCTATAAATAATTTCGGTGGTGGAATGTTAATGTGGCCCTAGGCCTCGAACCAGCCAATGGTCCGCGGACCCCCCGCCAAACGTAGACGTCCAGTCGACCTTTAAAGAGATACTACCCATGGCTGTTCGTCTCCCTGCGACGAGGATGAATGTTTTAAACGAGCCCGCGTTTCCTGCACGCCTCGATTTACTCCGATGTTATTGACGAACATTTGATTTACCGACCAATTACAGCGAAAACCACCACCCAAAAACATCGAACACCAAACGCGAACATATTTAATTTGATTTTAAGCTGGCTTTAATCGTCTGTATTCGATTCGAAATGAACAGCAACTTGAAAACCTTGGCTCTTTGATCAAAAGCACAAAACACGATCGTTCTATTCGCAACGTCGTCAACAGTTCTCGCGAAGACTCTCGTTCTCATTGCTCGGCGGAACGGATCGTGCACCGTCGAAATAGGTGAAGGCAGTGGAAGATATATACCTATCGACTGAGACAGGAGCAGAGGAATCGAGTCGGGGGTGGACAAAGGGGGACAGAGGGAGGGTCGAGCTGTCAGAGGCAGAGACGTTCGGGGATGGCCCCCATCCTCGTCCTCATTCTCGTCGTCTGTAATCGCGGGGGCGGCAACGTAGTCCTGTCTCCGACAGGATCGCATCGCCACCGAACTGCTACTGTACCTACACGTACATACGTACAACAATGTACACTTACTCTGCCCTGCCCTATTCTGCCTGCCTGCCAGCCAAGCAACGCGGACTGCCAATCTCGTTCGCCTAACGCAAAATCAAGTCAGAAATTGTCCCATTGTATAACGTCCTCGTGCTCTTTACTCGAGGGGCTACGAGGTACCGGCGACAGAAATAGTCCGAGATATAGGTTGCTTCTAGAAAACACGGGAAAGGAATGTCTGCCTCGAAATGGGGTTTCTCGAAGTCTGAAATTGAAACGAACCGAGCTCGAGTCTGGTCGGTCGTGGTTCGTTTCGTTTCCGAGTCATTGATATATCCTCATTCATTGTTGCTCCCGTAATTAAGGCATAGATAAGGTATTCAAATTCAAATGCTTCGATGCTGCTGGAACATTCATGTATCGCGCTGGCTTTCGAGCACGATATCGGAACAGATTGATTATCTCGATGGTCGATTAATTGCTATCGTTCGGAGAGTTTCTAGTAGCAGCTTTCTCCCCCGTGAATGATACATATCTGCGTAGTAATTGCCGGGCGAAACAAAATACGCGGCCTATCGATCCTGACGTTAGAAATATCGTCGAAAGTAACTCGATCCGGGATACCAGATAAATAATAAATCCGCCACGCGGTGGACAGTCAGAGAAATGGCCTGTGTCCTGCGGGCTAGTAATAGCTCCAGTCGATTAACCTTACCTCTAATACACTGGTACTCCGGTTACGTTTCATGTATCACGCTGGTTGAATTTAGTAGCTGGATACGTATATATCCATTACTCATCGATTCGCAAATGGAGCTACCGTGCCATTAACACCTATCCGCTAATAAATTCAACAAAAACGAGCACCGCCTCCGCGGAAGCTTTCCAATTACCCTCGAAACTTCTTTGGCGCATAATGCAAACGTCTTATTGATAATCCCACTATGTACATCGTACTCTTTCTTCAATCTCAAATAAGGCCCCGTACGAACTTTCCTTTCCAAAATCGTACCGTGCGGCCCGTTTAATTCCTAATTGTTTTATTAGAACCCCTACCACCTTCGCGAATCCTAATTACTCGGGACCGCTATCCCCCAGGGTATCCGCGAGACTCGAGAATTCCTACAAAACGGTCGGCCGTCGAAAAACTCGCGGAAAAAGACGACAAGTGGACGGAAAGACGTACAAATCGAAGTCGGGCCCCCGTCTCGACGCAGGGTCCCCAGCGTAATTTCGACATCGATCATTGACGAAACGGCGGCGCAAAATCGTCGGCGTTGTAAACGTCCACGCGCAGCCCGACAAAAACTGTGGCCGGGTCCAGCGGCACACCAAGAGCACACGAAATACTTTATTCATTTGTGGGGATCTCGAACGAGCAATGTTTCAGCGGTAGTGTATAGAGATGCCAATAAATATGTCGTCGTCGGCATGCAATATGTATGTCAGCGTCTGCCAATCCGCGGATAAGTCGTGAGGGTCCCAATTCCTCTCCACGGCGAGCCCGCGCTCCCTCTTTCCTGCCTTCTTTTCCCCGTTGTTCTTCCGTCTGGCCTCGGTGGCCGGGGCAAAAACGGCCGTGCAGTTGCGCGCGACCGGCCCCGTGGACGTATTGAGACGAAATGCCCCCGGCACGACGATGATCGATACTGAAGTTCTCGGAGTGGATCCGGTGGTCGGACATCTAGCAAGGATCCCGGCGTTATCTCGCGTAGCTTGACGTATGTCGATCGAGTTCTGCGATGTCGGCCGACGTTGCACGCGCCTTTGTCAGATACAGTATCGACAGGTACGAGGGGAGAACTCGCGGGGTAGGCTGGTTGATATTGAAATTGACGCGCAGACAGACTTTCTATGGTGCTGAGATTCTCTTAGGCTTCCCTTGGTTAGTTAAACTTCCGCCGACACCTGGTCCGAGGAATTTTTTCAGGAATACGGTAGGCAACGAGGAAGCGAGAAGAGGGATTCGAAAGGCCGGCAGATAAGAAAGGAGAAAGTAACGTTTAAATGATCGGGGAGACAGTGATCGCTTAGCGACGGACTTAAGTCCTTTTTGCAGCGTGTTGAGGAGACGGGCCGCATCGGGTGGTCGCCGATCGCGACGGATAGACGTCCGAACGGTCGGCAAAACCTTCTTCCATCGAACGTATTAACGATCTCATCAATAAAGCTTTCCTCCGCGTCCTGGCGTAGACGAGGGGGGACGGGTGGGAGAGACGGCGGGCGCGGAGCAAGAAAAATCGTCAATTTGTTGAATGCGCCGGCCATAATTCTGCGAGAAAAACTTTGCATCTGCATTTCGTGTGCGTTGTCCGCGTGGTCCGGAGAGTACGGAATGTACGTCCCGCGAAAATATTCGCTTACGAGGCGGACAAGTCTCCTTTTCTGTAAAGGGCTGGCCCGAATTCATCCCGCGTGAGTACACGTGGAACCCTGCTGAAAAGAATCATACTTGGCTTCGCTATTTTGTCGTTCCCGAAGTGTACCTTCGTGTCGTGCATGTTTATCGCTCGACGAAGATTTTCGTAATTACAGTCAACGCGATTTGCTTTAAGTTCGTTGAAGAGTGAATCGTGACAGAGAAGACCAGTTACCGATCCAGCTATTGCATTCGCGAGGCCTGCAATTAATTTAGTTTGCACGGTGAAGAACGTCGATGAAGAACGGCGGATAGGCGAGGAGCGGGGGGGAAAGGCAGGCTAGAACTATTTAAGTCCGAGAACGAGCACACAGAGAGCAGCTCCTCGAGCCGGTTGCTTAATTGACGCTAGGCAGATGCATACTTGCTTTTACCGTGTTTGTAACCATATCAATTCGACTCCGCCGGTTACACAAACAAACTACACGTATTTCTGGATGTTGACTCAGGGCGAAAAAATACTCGCGGCTGAAACACGCATGGACCGAGCACACCTACGGAATACGTTTTGTGGAACAGCCGACGAATAAATAGCGCTGCTCGCTGATTTCCTCGACGACGTACATTTTCTTTGCACTCCGTGCAATTTGCCATCTTCAAAACTGACGTATCCTCCCTTCCCAGTGCTTTCGTTTTATATAAAGATACCGCGTGTACCAAGAAAAAATCTAGCGACTGTTGTGCATCCGCCGTACCTTCGATTTGAAGATAAATTAAATATTGTAATTTATAATTCCCCCGAACTCGAGTGTTTGCAGATTAATAACCACGTATAACGTCGTTCGATTATTGCAACAATGAATCAGATTACGTATTGGGACAATCCCAGTGACAACGAGGAGGCGTACCCGTTCCGCGTTGTCCCGCGCACGTGCGTGCGATTCTACTGTCGATTTCCGGCAGATCGTGCGGCAGAAGCTGTTACAGTCGCAGCCAGCGGCGAAAAAAGGGGCGACATAAAGAAGAAACATTCTATTGCCACCGTATATCACGCGCAAACTCGTAATAATACCTAGTCGCTTCCGATTGTGCGTACACCGCGATCGTAAACGCTGCGGTATGCGTGGGTGCGTTTCCGTGACGAAAACGCAACCCTGAAACTGTCGCCGCTCGTTTCTATATAGCTCTTTTATTCTCGTTTCCGGAATCCGAGCTTAAAAACGGGGTGCGAGAACGAAAGCAAGCCTCGATCGTATCTATACAATTTCAGCGAGTAATCATAAATGAATTTATTCCACTGTAATGCATTCGCCCCCAAATATCTATATTAGTCTTATGATATATATTTCTGTATTACTCATTATCTACTAGTCACCTAAGGATTCATACATACAAATATTTTTAAGTTTCCGTCATCACAAATACTCGTCATGGAACCTTATCGCATCACCGCTTCCAACACACCTAGCCATACTGCCAACAATCCCTACCCATCCGCAGTCCTTTGGAATTCGCCCTCATCATCCCTACTACATCCTTTCCAACACCCTTTAAAAACCCAAGGTTCCCTGACTCTCTAGCTCACATCATACGAAAAGTCGATCATCATAGTCTAAGTCCAAGCTCAGATCATACAGGAAAAGTCATAGTCTAAGTGTTAATAAAACCTCTTGAAAAACCGAAGTTTGGAAGTTACATTTTCTCTGTGTCCATTACACCACTGAAGCCCTAAATTGTTGTACGTATTAGGTTGTCTCAAAAGTTTCTTACGCCCTCTTACTGTAAACGGCAAACAATTTTACGAAGAGTACAGTACTTTTAAATGATGTACGATACGTTCTTTTTCATCGTTCTCCTTGATCCGTCCGGAAGCATCATGATATCACGTTTTAACATTTTTCTTTTCATGGTGTTGCAAAATATTGGTCAACATGATTTTTATCTCATTTAACCAGTCAGCTGTGAATGACGACTATATCGGTCATGCTGAAATGGCAGAATTTCGCGTTATGACGACGATATCCGTCATGCGCAAAAGTTAGTTACCATTTGCTATTTAAATTGTAATTTCAGTCAAAAGTAAAATATATTCATAAATTTCAATATATTTACAATCTTTGAAGGTCAAGCCGAAATGAAACAAACAAATAAAAAGTATAAATAATTGAAGATGAATTCATGCATCGCCGTATGCAGTAGCTGGAAGTGCCTATCAGTTTGTATAATATTTTTATACATGTGTGACGATAATGTTTTTTTAGATGTTACTGTTTGATATAAAAAAAAGATTAGGAAAGAATCGCGGTATTGGTGTTCGACGTGCAAAGGGCCACTATGTGTCGTTCCTTGTTGTGGTGAATACCACTCGACAGCAGCAGTTTGAATTTTTAAATTTTATAAATATTTGATTTTTCCTCAGTTTTTCGTTTATTATGCATGTAGTATATGTTTATGTTAAGTGTATGAGGAAATATTAGTAATAAAATTGTTCATTTTATAAAATAGAGCCGTCTTTTTGATCCAACATTTTAACACCGAGACTTATTCTGTGTTTGACAACTATACCCGTCATCGCTTGATTCTCGCGACACACGTAGGTGCGCGCTCTGGTAAGAGGTCGCCACAGCTGACTGTTTAAAGCGTTTAATTTTTGTTATAATCTTTTATTTCAAATCAGATGCAAATGTCTTCCCTGCTTTTCCATGTTTCGATACACGCAGAACGGCACTGAGACTATCGATTCAAACGACATTATACTATTGGAAAGCTAGAAAACAACTGACAAGGAAAATGCTATCTTGGAAACGGTTACAGATATAAGAAAACTTCTTAACCTTTTCGCTACGGCGGATCGGCTCGTAGTAGCGCTGCCTCGGTACGGGCCAATCCCAACGAAGGCGCACTTAAATTTGACTGCCGATGGAACGTATCTTTTAACCATGGATATAACAGATATACTCTGTGAATGCGAAAATTCACGGGTGACTATAGTCACCGTTAGTACATAGCGAACGTCAGGCGTTGGGTGACTATAGTTACCGTTAGTACATAGCGAACGTCAGGCGTTGGGTGACTATAGTTACCGTTAGTACATAGCGAACGTCAGGCGTTGGGTGACTATAGTTACCGTTAGTACATAGCGAACGTCAGGCGTTGGGTGACTATAGTTACCGTTAGTACATAGCGAACGTCAGGCGTTGGGTGACTATAGTTACCGTTAGTACATAGCGAACGTCAGGCGTTGGGTGACTATAGTTACCGTTAGTACATAGCGAACGTCAGGCGTTGGGTGACTATAGTTACCGTTAGTACATAGCGAACGTCAGGCGTTGGGTGACTATAGTTACCGTTAGTACATAGCGAACGTCAGGCGTTGGGTGACTATAGTTACCGTTAGTACATAGCGAACGTCAGGCGTTGGGTGACTATAGTTACCGTTAGTACATAGCGAACGTCAGGCGTTGGGTGACTATAGTTACCGTTAGTACATAGCGAACGTCAGGCGTTGGGTGACTATAGTTACCGTTAGTACATAGCGAACGTCAGGCGTTGGGTGACTATAGTTACCGTTAGTACATAGCGAACGTCAGGCGTTGGGTGACTATAGTTACCGTTAGTACATAGCGAACGTCAGGCGTTGGGTGACTATAGTTACCGTTAGTACATAGCGAACGTCAGGCGTTGGGTGACTATAGTTACCGTTAGTACATAGCGAACGTCAGGCGTTGGGTGACTATAGTTACCGTTAGTACATAGCGAACGTCAGGCGTTGGGTGACTATAGTTACCGTTAGTACATAGCGAACGTCAGGCGTTGGGTGACTATAGTTACCGTTAGTACATAGCGAACGTCAGGCGTTGGGTGACTATAGTTACCGTTAGTACATAGCGAACGTCAGGCGTTGGGTGACTATAGTCACCGTTAGGAGCGAAAGGGTTAAGGAAAAGTTTGATGGTTTTTTGAGGTAAAACAAATAGTGGTCATAGATTTTGTAAAAAGTAATTTGTTTATAACAAACAAATTTATTGTTATTGTTTTTACAAAATCTGTGACCACTATTTGTTTTACCTCAAAAAACCATCAAACTTTTCCTTAAGAAGTTTTCTTATATCTGTAACCGTTTTCAAGATACCATTTTTCTGCTGAAACTTCAAGGGGGTGGTTTCACCCTTAAACTTGCGATTGGGCAGGTGTAAAAAAATACGTGTCCCTTATTTTCGCCTGCTTAATATATCCACCAAGTTTCATCAAAATCGGAGGCGAAGGTATGGTTCCTTGTGAGTGCCCAAACATCAACGAAAAAGTGGATCAGTCAGTGTGTTTGACTAAACGTAGCCCAATAAAACCGAGCAGTCAAACAGCGAAAGAAACTTTTGCGACAACCTAATACTTACATACATGCGAGATGTATAAAATAAAAATTGACGGATTACCCCATCTACAAGAAAACCCTTTTCTGTACGAATAATCCTTTAAGAGCGGAGAAAATCTGAAAAGAATGTTCGCGTCCACGCGCGTGGAATTGCACGAGCTAGAATCCCGAGGTATTCCCGCATGGATGCATTCAGCGAACTATAACTACGCGGGACCGAAGAAGAGAGGGTGAGAAAGGGAGAAACACGATACGGGGAGAGCGTACAGAGACTATGATTTACACTGTTACCGTGTGGTTCCTGCGATACCCTTTGTCCTTGGACAGTGAATTCGCGCCTCCACGCTGCCTAACGTACGACTCGTGGAAAATAGGGGACGAGGAATCGCGTGATTGTTTGCATTATTTATGACGATCCGCGTGTCTCGCTTGGTCGATGCGCATCTGATATTATCCTCTCTTCGAATTACTCAGCCGCGTTAGCGAAACAGAACGGAACCCGAAGAGTCCATCGACGTTTCGCTTCGGTCGTTAAGCTAGGAACAAATTGTTCATTATTTTATACGACTCGCGGGATTGTTTATCTCCGGGCCGGCTGGTAAAGAATCGCGAGCGTGATATTCGATACAGCGGAATGGACGACGGGCGAGACACACCGCGGGCATGGGGCGGCCGGGAAACGCGAGTTACGAGTAACAGGTATCCTATTCGCATAACCGCGCTACCTGGATATTTTGATGTCGCGTCGCTGCGATGAAAAGTGGTAAGCTAATGCTCGTTATCGGCCGGGCCATTCTTAAAGCGAGGGGTTTATCGGCGAACGCCACGCCGGTGAGAACTGTGCAATTACGGAGGCAAGCGTTCACCGAGATTCGCACGCCGGAATAAAATACGACGAATCGTAAAGCCCCGTCGTTTATATTACTTGCCGATGCCCGCGGCCCTCTGCTGCGCGGGAGGACAGTCTACTTTCAAATTAATCCGTGGTCAACGCCTTCCGCGAACGGCCAATATAAACGTTATTGTCCGCGTAGATATTTCCGTGCACCGAGCAATTGCCAGTGAGAAAGAGAGAAAGAGCTGGAATTCTCTGTATCTAATTAATAGGAGAAACTTTGAACATTTTTTTCTGGCTGCAAGATACGATAAAGCATTCGGATTATAGTTTCGACAGTATTTTAATCGAGGGGGGCTCGTATCGCGTATCGCAATGATTTTGCCCTTTTTTTTAAAGCAAGATACGATGGAAGAATGAATCCGAAGTGTGCATAATCGATTGTACTTCCTCACGAGTAATCGAGAAGGAAGTGGTGCACGAAACACGCGACCCACCGTCCGTTCGGGGTATACATGTATACGTATATAGGGCGGAGAAATGGGGAATGAACGTGTCAGAAGCAGCCCCTGGGGTCTAATTATGAGTTTGCACAGAGGGTTGGTTAGTCGGCTTCGCCGTGCCACGAGGAACCCCATTGACTCATTGACCGAAATCTCTCCATTGAGCACCACATATGCGTATTAATTATTTCATTCTCCAGAAAATTCCACGACGAGCTCGTTAAAATACTGCTCTGCCCAAGCAGACTTGCAGATCTCGCGTAAATCTTTCGAGAAATTTCCATCTGGAACGCCTGACCGGTGGTAGAATCATCGAACGGGCCGATTCCATGGGAATTCGAACGTCGTTAAGGTTTCATTGCACCGGGCAAATAAAAGAGGAGAGCACAGGGCGAACGAAAAGAGAGAAAAGGGAGAAGGGAGGGGTCACGAGTCGACGGAAAGTTCGGCCGGGCAATATCTCGCGGCGTGGACGGACAAAAAGGGACACAATGCCGAGGGCAGGATCGATTCTCCTCGGTCGAGAGGATCACGGACGAGAGGAAGAGGCCGTGGTTACATAGCGCGTAGAGGAGCGAGCCACATTGTTGCTGAAACGATGCTCACCGACGAGCTTCGGGAAACAACGAGCCACCGGACGCCTAAGAAGCGTAATTAATCACTTTTTGTTGCGTAAGGAACCGGAGATCCTTCGTTGCTGCGGAACAAGATTCTTGGTTCCTGCCGCGAGAATTTAGCAGATTTTGAATCGGAGATGGAGTGTATACACTGTCGGTAGAGCTTTAATTCAGTTTCTTTCGTCGTACATTGTGATATAATACGCTGCGTTTCATAACCGTAAAAGCATTCTGCAATTTCTATGGCTACGAGACAGCGGTGAAGCCTTTTTCTGAATTCCTTTTTCATACAGTGGGCCAAAAAGTATTCATACGATGCATTAGTTTCACAATACACATTATTGTAATTTGTAGTAGATGTGCTTCATATCCGTGTATATTGTTTTAGGAATAATTGTCACATTATGGTGGCACCAAAATAATGAAGTTGCAAGTGAAACTTGTGAAAAGTAATCATCATCTCGATAATCGATTGGCGCCACTCTCTAATCGATATACTTAAAACATAAATGTGCGTGCGTGATCAAAAGTTTAACACGATTAATTAGTTCCCCATTATTTGATAGTATATAATTAGGTATATTTGTTGCTCTTGCGAATCTTACGTAATAAGGTTTGTGTATGGTAAGCAGTACCATAAGTACTGTTGTATAATAAAAAACTTAACAAAACTAATGCACTGTGCGAATACTTTTTTGCCCCACGGTATGGGAAGATGCGCGATGTTTCTTGGGTGGAAATATTGTTTCTCAATATGCATTCATACATATTATTTGATACTTGGTTCGAGATAAATTTATTGGCAACACGCGTGAATTACAAATTTTTGACTGGATCTATAGGTATGCGACGCAATCTGCATCGACCGAGCCTAACCCTTAATCAATTTTCTTTCATACATAGTAATAGTGACAATAATAATTAGAATTTATATTTTCAATGTACTTATTTGTAGATGAAAGCAACCCGTTTCAATCTACGTCGCACCCGTACTTTGCTCCCCTATTTTAATTAGAATGCAACATCCACGCATAAATTTCTTCCAAGATACTTCGAGAATTATCAGAGACATCGCACCCGCACGAAATACTCTCCGCAATCAAGCACTGACTCGAATAATAATTTACAGAAATAATTTCGCCGGCTACCAAACACATAAGTCTCTTATCCACACGAAATTTAAGGTGCACCCATAAATCCAATAACACCCTTTCGTGTGCAGCGTGTGCATCAAATCTCGGTTCACCCCGAATCACGAGGCAATCAGCACGAAGGAGAGCAAAGAAGTCCCGAGGGAGCAGTCGCATTAGCGTTCCCACGACGATGAGAAGCTGATTGTGAGATCGCGAGCAGGCCTCTCGGTTCACGGGCCTCTCGGAACTTTTCGGCTATGATCCGGTAATTACCGACGAAGCTAGAGGTCGCCGGGGCTGTTAACGTTCGGCGGCTAATGGTATGCACTGCGTTCGAAATAAGAAAGCCTCGAGCTCGGACAGAAATCAAGGGAAAAGAAAATAGGCGGGCGGAGAGAAAGGGGCACCGTAGACAGGACGGACGAAGAGGGAAGGTGAAAGATTCGAGCCAGTGAACGATGAAGGAAGGCCACGCGGATATGCGCGGCGACTATACGAAACAGGGCCCCCGAAACGACTTTACGGGAATTACACCCGCGAAATCGGGGAGATATGGAGCCGCGAAATGCGATGTGGCCATCCGTCACTCTCGCGGCCCACATGTCCGCGCCTGCCTTCCAAACCGGCTGCCTCCCTGCCCGCTTGCATCTACCCCTTTCACTTCTCCACGCTTCTCTGCCTTTCAGCGTCACGGTGTACAGGTGGATCCATCGCGGTCGCTGCACGTCCGGCGAATTTCAAGAGACCCCGATGACGCTGATACAAGGCGCATCGATGCTACGTCAGGATTTCGAACGAGAGACCCGAGGAGCCTTACTGCCGGGGCAAAACGACCAGTCCGATTTCCAATCGATCGTGCCCGATTCAGCGGGAAATCGTCGACGGGCACGGGAAGAGGGAGGCTGCGTGGAAGCGCAGGGATCGCACTTAGCGAGCTTTGATTTATGAAGCGATGACGTTTTAAATGAATGTCCCGAGTACGGATCGTAACGCGATCTGGCCACACAGCGCGCGTGTACCCGCGCGATATCGCGCTCGTAATATCTCCTTTACGCTCGTGTGCGGGGCCGAAATGAATATAAAGTCTTTGTCGCTCTAAATTTATACGGTGATAATAAAATTAGCGGAGGTCGGTCCGCGGCGCGGCGGCGTGGCATCTTTCATGCCGCACAAAAGTGGCCACCTCCGTAATAAACGTCTGGCTCGCGGCACGCTTTTGCGTTTGCGAAGAAGATCATAGATAGGATTCAGAGGGACCCTTTTAACGCTTCGAACGTCGATTCGCGCGACCAGCCACCACTGTGCATCGAAACAAATAAGTGTGCCCAAGTTAACCATGAATTTCGGTCGCATAGCGAGGATGCCAGGAACAGCTTTAAGCAAAAACTCATTAAGACGACCCCCACAGAGTGCTCCTAGACAAAACTGACGATCTTGATGATCCTGATCCTGGCAGACAGACTGGAGCCTTCCTCGCCACAAGTTCCTGGAAGAGAATCCAGCAACTCCGCCTACCTGGACAGGTGCGCGGTTTCTGGCCTAGGGCAAGAGAAGCGGGTTGGCTTCGGGTGTCAGGAGCGTATCCCTTGAGTTATTGCATTTCTCGAGTTCCACCTAGCGCTGGATGCCTAATGATTTCTTTTTTTTTTCTTCGTCTTTTTTTTCTCCCCATTCTTCTTCTTGTTCCTCTTCCAGGAGATCGTCAACATTTTCTGGGTCTAACCCGCGTAAAACGTTTCTAGCTGAATCACACCGTGCGAACCGCTTCACCTTTGCACCTTCTGTCCTTTGTCAGACCCCCCCGACCCGAAAGCGATCCTATCGTGTGTACACGAATGTATCTTTAAGTCAATCTACGACTTCCACCAGATAACTTTCTATTATCGTGATCACCGGTTAAACTGTGCTGCCCCATGAATCACGAACGAGTACGGCTATCGCGGGACGCGCACTTTTCATTCCGATTTCTAGCTCGTTCTTGAGAAAGTCCGAGATGCATCGGAAATTGTCCCAGCCACGTGTATGCCCGGGCGGATTAATTTCACTTCGACCCGACGCCCGATGACAGTTCCAGCGGATCGATGTTGATGACGATCGAAAAAGTGTTTTCGAATGGGACGATTGAAAAGAAGCATCCCGAAATCGCCATCCGTCGCGCCGATGAAAAATGTCTGCCGGCCTAATGATAAACGAGCGTGAACTCATAAACGGTCGAATGATACACTCGAGGGCTCATTGTCCGAGTAAGTTTTCAGGTGGTTCCCATCTATTGTCGACGGTGGCGGTTCGCATTGTTGGTGCGCCGCCGCGCGGGATGAAACGCTCGAGAATCTTTTCCGTGGCCCGGACGGGGAAAGAAAGGAACAAGGAAAGAAAGGGAAGGCTCGTCCGGCTGGGACAATGGCGATTTCGTTACAGAAACTTGGAAAACGGCTGCCGGCCTGGCAAGATTTTCGCCGCTTCGAATGACAATAGAGCGCTGGTGGCTCTGGACGGCGATACGATTTTTGTCTTCCGCCCGACCAATTTGTTTTCCCTGCTTCACGCTTTCCAGCAATCCTGATCTTCACGTTTTCACAATTGACGTTCGCCCTTCGAGGAAAGGTAAACCAAGGTACAGAAGCCGCGGGGAAATCGCGAAAACGATTATTGACGTTAATTTCAGTTTTATTTTCCGTATATCCCGCAGATGCTTAACACGTTCCGTGCCGGACCGATTTTCGGTAACTTTCGTCAACTGAAATTGCGCAGCAAGTATGAGTATGAGTATCCTTTCTGTGTTGCATGTTAAACGTCATACCACTTTCTTGATCACAATGATTTTTGCAATTTAATGAATATTACTAAACTGGGCGACTTGTATTTATCGGTCTTTAATTCCTGTATTAAATACGATATTATTGTTTTTTTTCTGAAACATGGCTCTATGATGGAATTTCTAACGCTGAACTGAGCCTCCCTAATTATGATATCTTTAGGTGTGATCGCAGCCTGTTAACTAGTTCATGCACACAGGGAGGGGGGGGGGGTGTTTTAATGGCTGTCTCAAATCAGTTAAATTGTGAACCCTGCCTCATCAGTAGTAACAATATTGAACACTGTTTTGTGAGGATTGAGGTGGGCGGAGAAGTACTAATTGTTGGGGCATGTTATATTCCACCAAACTCTAATATGGAAGTGTATCACGCTCATTGTTTGCAAATTGATGATATTTTTGTCTCTAACCCCAATGCGAGATTCTGTATTCTTGGCGATTATAATATTCCCAAAGTTCAATGGGTTAATAATAGCTAACCAACTCAATTTGAGATCTCTCGCCACTGAAAGAACTATACAAGACCTGCTCTTCTTGCGTGACTTTATAAGCAGCGGCTACAACTGCTCCGAGTTGTTGGAGCTAATTAATATTTGTGTACCAGGAAGGACCCTAAGGAGTAACAAATCTCTACTCCACGTTCCTACGCATAGGACACTTGCTGGCTCGAACTCAATAGTTACTAGGATCACCACCTTAGGCAATAACTGTTACCAATACATTGATTTGTTTGTGCACTCCAGAGCATCTCTGAAGACGCAACTCTTTAAGCATTATGTTAACTGAATTCGTACTATATACCGAGCGAAATGTCTACTTGCCACTGTTTTTATGTAAAGGCTGTATGCCGTCAACAAATAAATAAATTACACCGCATATATGTCATAAGCAAATATGTTGGCCGTGACATCGCGGGGCGCATACGACCCACGTGGCACGGAACGTGTTAAATTAAATTTGAATAACAACTGCTTGAACAGGTTGTCTAGTTAAGTTTGTGGCCGACTGTACGATCGAATTCTCATCCACGGCGTCCTCAAACGAACACCTTCCCTCTGACAGGGAAAAATATACGAACAGGCCCAACTTCACCTAACGAGGATGTCGAACGTGAATCGATCACGGTGTAGATCACTGTCACAGATAGCCGTGAAAAACGATTCGAAATGATCGCGGCGATCATCGAGCAACGACGCCATAAACAGAATAGAATACGTATAGCGCATCCGTATATTCGGAAGTAGAAGGCGCGATGGCACCCCGCGTAAGCCACCCTTCCTAGCCCTTAACGTCCTTTCCCTTCCTGCGGTGGTCGTCATTGTTTCATTGTGTTATAAACGCATTGCGTGTGCTTAGTGCGTGAGGCGAGGGTGTATCGATTGCCCCGCCCCCTGCTGCGTAGCCATGACGACACACCCTATCCTATCTAACCCCTAGCCTAACCTCCAACTTCTACGTTTCAACCCCTCGCACGGCAACGAGCTTTCTCTCCAACGCGTCTCCCTTCTCCGCGCCTCTGTCATCCCCTAAGAAGCACGTCCTCGAGGAGGACGAGGTGACGCTCGCTGGCCAAGGAAGCCCTGTCATCGCTCCACGGAACAAGCGACCCGTCACGACCTCCTCGTGTTGTAACCTGTCATCTTTCTTGGTCACGGGGGATGTCGGCGAGGCGATGCTGGCCAGAGAGATGCGCCGATGAATATGCAGGTGGAAAGGTAGGGGGTGGAAGTTTTAAGAAGGGTTAAAGGTGTGCTAGAAAGTCTCTCGTTTCTTTCCTCGCTGATGTAACTGTTGGATGGCATGGAAATTGTCAATCGTTCAGGGAGCTGTAATATTTCTAATTCGGCAAGAAAGTCTCCGCTGTCTTTAATTATCAAACGCTTCCCATGCAAGTGCATATATATGACAAATTAACCAAGCAGAGTCCCTTGGCAGCCAACTGTTCGGAGGAAGTTCTAAACGTGGGAGGTAGTTTCGCAGAAGCGGTGGCCTCGTTGCGTTAGAAAATCAGCGTTCCGTCCCGAAAGCTACGCTTCCCGGAATGTCGAGGTAGAGGCACGATTCTCCGTGGCTAGGCGAAACTTCTTTGGGCCCGCAAGGTCTCGAGAGAGCGAGCCTTGGTCCCCGTGGGTCCCTCACTGGCACAATACGTCTCATTATGTTATCCGCGCATCTCTCGACACGGCCATTTATCATTCGTCCGCCCGTATACCGATATATCGATCCTCTCCTTACGTGTGTAAAACTCTGGGCCCCTCCAGGCCCCGATCGTTCGTCCTTTAGGGCCTCCCCTTCCGTCCTTTGTCTATGCGGAGAACGACCGCGTCCTTGTCGAAAGGAAGGCGACGGCTCGCGCGCGCGACCGCGCGGAAAACAATCGGCACGGCGATGGTGCGAACGATAGAGGATCGCTTATGAATATTGTATCGCGAGGGTCCTTCGCGTGGGCCCAAATAACGATCCCTTCGGAAGATCGACGTAAGCTCGGCGTATGCTAATGGCAAGTCGATAGAAACCATCTTTTGGACTAGTCCGGCCGACTTTCGACGAATGGTTCGACGTCGATGGATCGAACGCTCGGACTATTATGTTTTCATACATCTTGAATTAATGTCCACCCATGAAATAGCTCGATCGACGATCCCGGCAACGTGGGTGGCCCGATAAATATTCCCCTCGCAACCTGTTTTAAGGCAGATCATCGTAAAGCAAGAGTTCGCTAAAACGGTTCATCTGGGTTCAATTAACTCCGCGAGCGTGAAGACGGAGTTAATGGGAGGAAAAGCATCCACGGTGCACGGGATAACTGGTACAGGGATCAAAACAGTCCGTTCGCGCCACTTATTATTCATGAATCGCGTCCGTGGCTCGCTAATGTGTCTGGGGCTTGCAGTCGCTGCGAAACGCGTGCGCACACAGCCACGCGGTTACACGCACGTGGGTGGCATGGACAGGTATGTATAGGTATGCGCGCAAATGAGAGCCAGTAGAGAGATCGTTGGACGGGCCTCTATCTCGGGATGCGTGTATGGGAAAGAAAAATCATCCATCACATTCGAGGCTATCCAGAACTGGCAGTGCCGGACGGGACCATGTTTTAGGCATCGATTCTCTATGGACGCCCGTCATAAAATTGATGAGCGTCTTTGACTAATTTATTGCGTCGAAAAAACCGCACGAAATTCATAATGATCGGCCCCGATACCGAAGACACGCTATTTTGCTTTTATACCGGCTGCTTTCGGGAAGAAAAAAGAAGTCCTCCCACCCCTGTCGCACGATCGCCTGTTTTTCGCCCTGGACTACCGGCATCTGGCCGCGTTCGCGCGAACGAAAATGGCACTGAAATTAGTTTGACAAATATTCAGCGGAAAATTGATGAAAAATCCCCCGCGGTTTACGCGCGGCAGGGACCCCCAAACGCTCCGAGGAAGGCTCGAAAGCTTCCACGAAAAATCCTAAGCACCTCTCCGCGCTTCAACGGGACAGTGGTATTTCACTCGTCGAAGTATTCCGCCGGATCCTCGCGCGGATCATCGAATTAGAGGCATCTCCCGAACGCCCGGCTCCGTGTAATGACCGACAAGCCAGGATGGTGGCCCAATGCGTGTTTACAGCGGAATTCAAAAGGCTCATTCAACTGCAGAGCTTAATTAATAAACTCGCGATCTTATCGGGCGCAGCAAGACACACATCCTCCCTAACCGTGCCATCTCCGTCCCACGATCTGTGCCCCTCTTGTCCTTGTCCCGCTGTTGGCAAAAGGTGGCGCGCGATTTTTCGAATCGGCCAGGGGAGCGCTCGCGAGCGTGAAAAATGACGCAATTTTCGCGGCACGCCTCCCATAGCGAACCTGAATCCCTCGTATAAAGGTACCTATTAGGTATACCCGCCCGTCCACCGGCTGTACGAGACGCAGTGCCGAACTTGCGCGGATCTAACGGGTGATTCGTGACGAAATCGAAGTCCGGTAAAATTCAAGGAATTTGTCGAACCGTAGGTCACCCTGCGTGTCACCTTTGGTCCGTCTAATTCTTGATCGAAGGTGCTCGACTGCGTTTATTCCGCGCGCGTTGTTTCGTTGGCAGAGATCGATCTTTAAATTAGACGCGATCTGCACAGGAAACGCGCACGAAGTAACCCAATTCCACGTCCTGTCGAGGTTTCCCGTCCCGTGCTAAATTCAGTTGCCCTATAAATCGCGAACGGATCTCAGCAATCACCCCGTATACTCGCACAGGTATGTAGAAGAAGCGAGCGCGGGCTCCGCGCCGCGCAACAGCGGCGCAGGACTTTATGAAAGAGACAGATGGGGGCGAGGGCGCGTTCGAACATCTGCCGGTGATGTACCCCCTTGATGTCGATCAATTACACCGGCGGCCACGGAACTCCTGCGCAACGCTAGACAATTCCGCGCTATCTATTGAAATTCAACGCAGCCAGTTCTTAACTGTTCCTGACTTAGACTAAACTCTTCCTATTCTCGCTAAATGGCCGCGCAACGATTGCCTCCTGCATACGCGAAACCGTCTTCGAGCTTTTAAAAATACCAGAGATCTAACGGAGATCCCCGCGCAAAAACGTCAATACAAGAAGCAATCAACTTGAGGATCGCATTTTCTTCGGGCCGACGGGTATTTCGAGGTTTCATTAGACTCAATCGAGAAAAGAAAAAACTCGTCGCGACCAAGGGGAATCAAGGTACCGCAAAAAGATCCCGGGATCCTCTCGCGGGGCATCACGAAGACGAGGACGATCTACCAGACGAGGGATCAAGGAATCGCACGGATCTACCACGAGAGGCTCCACCTAACAGTGGATCGTACACGCAGGGTAGGATTGTTGCCTCTCCTCCGATTGGTCGACACGTGGCCCGCCATTGTTTCATTCACGCCTGTTGCACGTTTCTCGTTTATCTCGTCCAGGCTGCCCGGGCTGGCTCGAATCCTCGCCTCTGAACCGGGCGCAGTGCCGATCGTCGTTCCTTCGCTGGCCATATAAATGGCAACGCGATCGACGTTGACGGTAATGCGGGCTGTGAGTTATTGGCTGCGAACCTCTCGAAGTCGGCGTAAAAAACGAAAGAAGGGAGGGAAAAAATGGCTCGAGGAAAGATCAAAATTTAAATACCGCGGCCAGTTTTACGAGCGCCTCGTTAACGAACGAAAGTTCCCGTCCCGTGTGGTCGAACCACTTTTTCCCGAAACGGCGCCACGGAATAGCTATCTCGTAACGTGCGATATTTAAGGAATCGACGGCGGATTCGAGAATGCGCCCTTAAACGGAGTGAAAAGAGTCAGACGCGTTGCGCGTCATTGTCGAGCCCAGTGCATGCGATGCTAACAAGGGTCAGTAGCGAGAGACGACAAGAGGATGTTGGTCAACCGGAAAGGGAATTTGGAAAAGAGGCAGACCAGCGTAGGAAAGAGAGACAGGGCGGTAGGAAAATAAAGAAATCCTTGTAATCCCCGAAAGCTAAGCCGACAAGGAGGAGGATGATCCTGACGGTGTACACGAGCAAGGCTCCTTTCGAACCTGAGAACAAACAGCGCGAAGTCAAGCCGAACCACTCGAGTGGACCGAGCACGCGGTACATAAAGGACCAACAATGCAGGGCGATACGCAGCTGGCTTGTAAAACACAGAGATCCTGTGAAGATACAAGAATGCCCACGGCTACCGCATACCTCGGGGTGGTCTCGCTGAACCGTGTGGTTTTCACTAAACATGGATTTCCACGAACGTGCTTCGAGAAACTCTTGGTCGAATTGTACTCGTACCGAAATTAGATTGGACATCTTCTCGATTTCTTCGTTCTTTCCCACGTCGGATTAATTATGAGGAAAAAAATATGAAGATAATAGTATCCGAATATACATTACAAAGTACACATTCGTTCCGCGAGGCACGGCACAATAATCGAGCATTAACAAAGGCACTCGCAAAAGAAACCAGCAAATCTTTCTTCGTACTCGGGACGCCGTGAAAAGGAACATATCTCGAGACGTTGCACCGTCATCGCGATCATCCCGGCGGAAAAGTAGGATGGATCTTTCCCTTTGGCACGGCGACAAAGTCGTCTCCGTCGCGCATCCGAGAAACCGAAGGCCCAGTAGGGTTGCGCTTAATCCGCAGAAGCAACAAACAACGATCTCGAGAGCGCGCGGGAAAAGCTGCCCCTAGGACCATGGAATGAAACTCAGATGATCGGTTACTTGGCTCGAAAGGGCTTTTCACGGCTTCCCGGGCTCGAGCTAATCCAAACTGAATAATACGAAATCGGTTGCACCGACGTCGAATCAAGATGGAACGGTAATGCCCGGAGCTAATCTTCTTAGGAAGGTTTGCCAAAACTCGTGGCGATCGGTGCTTCTTAACAGGTTCCTTCTCCCAAGCGCTCGCCTTTGTATTTCCCGGCCGCTTCGTTAACGCGAAACTTCGACAGGGATGGACAGGGCGTTCGTTCGCCGATGAAGATAATTGCGAGACGAATAATAATGATTGCCGCGCAATGGATCAAGACCGACAATGTTTATCTTTCGCGGTTACGTTTGCACGCGCATTATGCGGCGAACAATTTAATCGGGAACGCTGGCCGGACGTGTTCAGCCGGCTTAATGCCTCGCAAATGAAATGTAGTCGACTTTCCTTTAAGGCGGGCTGGCTCGATGAAAGGTACGTCATCGGGCGACGAGTAACAAGGCTAGCTGGTTTTTGTATTGACCCCGCCGTGTGTTCGTGAAAGCTGTTCGTCGATGTTAATGACGATGCGACGAAAAATTGCATAAACGTCTCGTAAATCATGTTTTATTCCCGAGCTCCAAAATTGGACAGCCCGTGTGTCGTTTCCATTTCGTCGTAGGATCGAAATTTTCTCGGAAAGGTTCGATGCACGACGGCCAGAGAAAATCAGGAGAACAGGGAGGAACCCGTTCAAGAACAAACACCTGTCATCGAGAATGAAAAGCGGCGCGAGAAGATTGGAAAACGGAGACGGAGAAAAAGGAATCAGATAAAGATAAAAGAGAAAACGGGTAGATACAGCCGGTAGTTTTGTGTCTAGTATTTGTGCGTCCATCGCAGGACTGTAATTTGGTCCTTGGAAGTGCCACGCCCACGCGTATACATCACCCTGCTATCGAGATTTCCTGGCTACGATAAAGCTTGTCACATTGTCGATATATGTATGCACGCGCGTCAGGAAGCGCGCAACGGTGAAGATGAGAGCTAAGATAAGAACTCCGGCCAGAAAAGTATATAAGAGAATCCGTAGCCGAAACGACACCCGAATCGATCCCCCCGAACTTCCAAACTATTAAATTTTACCTCTGAGAAATGAAGCTCCTTGGCTACTTGTAAATTTACTGGTATTTGGTAAACGATTGTCCGTAGATCATCTTTTTTTTTTACAGTATCTTTTTCCGAATAATTGTTGATTTTTAAACTGCTGTAGCTTTGTGAAAAGCAGTCGTACGATAATCTACTTGGGTTGGTTTTAAAAAGTGAAGCCCCCACACATTCGCATCTCTGAATTTAATTTTATGGAAGGCCCTTTTATATTAAAAAACGGAGTGGCAAACTGAAGGTGATGTTCTTCTCCGAAAAGTTGTCCTAGTCCATCATTTCTACGAATTTAAAGTAATTCCATTGTAAACGTTCAATTGGAAGTTATTAGAAGTTATAGTAGTTACAACACGATAATTTTTCAGTCCAAATCTAGCAGTTCTTTAATTTTATGGGGAGGTGTACACTTGCTATATGGACGCCTCAATTGCCAAATCGATTAACTCCACTTTCTGAATTTTATTAAATTTTAATGTCGAAACACTAATAAACACTAATAAAGTGTTTTGACATTAAAATTTAATAAAATTCAGAAAGTGGAGTCAATCGATTTGGCAATTGAGGCGTCCATATGATACTTATATATTGCTATATATTTCAGTATTTAATTATCTTCCGTCCCCGTGCACCACTCATTGTAATCTATTTCGCAACGAAAGGAATGAGAATCTTGCTTAAAATAATTGCCTGCACAGTTGTCGATACACCTGCGTAAGAAGCTCTTGATCTCCATTATTACTCGCGAATTCAGGCTTCTTACAGGGGTGTACTGTCATGACAGGGAACCCTGTCGTTCTTGACACGCGTTACATTCGTATACCAGGGTATCAACCTGTCAAAAGATGTAGCTGGGTGTGAAACCCGGTACGCAGTACACGCATACATACGCCCAGCCACCGCATAATATACCAGGTGACCCTCTTCAAAGCGAACCACGCCTAGTTAGCCACCATTGTACGCGGGGAGACTTTATGAACTGGAAACGAACGATTGCGCCCTGCGACAACTTGATCGTTATACCACGATCGAGGTGAATCCCAGATTTTTCGGGGAAAAACGTCCGTTCTATGGACACGCGTGTCTCGCTACTTATTTATAAGCGTGGAGGAGCACGGGATATATGGGAACGCGCGCGCCCCTACGAGAAAGATCCTGGTAAACATGCGTAATCCACGGTACCGTGCTTAGAAGCACAATTCTTAATCCCGATTTCACGGAATCCTATATCTACAGCCATAAATTCAAATGAATACTGCCGTGTGAATGCACGAGAAGTTGAGCATTTCGTTCCGTGGAATTCTGGTGGTGGTTCGTCGCGAATACGATTTATTAACCCACGAAGAGATCGCCGCTGCACTTGTAATATTAGTAACAGTAAAATAGTTTTCTCGAAAAGACGAGAATATCAATCAATCGTATTCGCCCCGTCGCTGAAGGGTTCAAGCAGAGACACGCGATTTTCGCGTATAAATTATTCAACGGTCGCGGGACTTTTGCATCGGGGTTAATATCTAATAATCGTGAACCCACAAGGTGAAGATAGTATCGATCCCCCGTGAAATCTAATAAACGATATTCTATCCGGTTACACGCGATGTAATCCTGCGTGTCAAGCAGCATGATTAAGTGCGGTATATTTGGCGTTCACCCGGCGCGTGATTTTAATTTATCCCGCAGGCCACGTGCTTTCGAAATCCCCCTTCCCTTCACTAACGCATTGGAAAATCAACCTATTATGCCGCGTCAACGATGACGATTCTACGTTCGCCGCTTTTTACCAGCGAATTCTGACGCTTCATCCCCCGTCCTAAGCAAATAGAATCGGGAACCGCAAGTAAATATATGTAAAGCCATGCCTGGCCATTTCACGGGAGACGACATTTGGCAACACGTGCACGTGGGTTGCGCGACAATATCGGGGTCAAATATTTGCTCTGACGAAGGGAAATCCATCGGGAAAACGGTAATGAATGTTGAGATCGCGTCGCCCTCTATACGCCGCATCTCCAAAAGAAATCTTGCGTGCCATAATATTTGAAAATTGAATGAAACGTTAAATTGTCCCTTCATAGAGTTGCCCACGATTCGAGTGGTTAGCACGTGTTGCCGATTCCCGACGTCACGGCGGCGCGTTAATATCGAAAATATGACCGAGGGTGGACGATAAATGAAGGACGGGGTGGGCCGCGCGCAGCCCCGAAACGCGACTCGGTTTTTAATTAAATCGCGAATAACCGAGCACAGTTGGCACTGTGCAATTTTCTATCCCGCATCGTTAATTCAAAAACAAATAACAACAAAGCGTTTCACACTCCCGAGGATTGCATTGCTCCCGCGAACTAGAATTATTCTCCATTTCTTTTTCGGTACACGTTTCCGCAGCAGTTGGTAAACAACATCGTTAAGAGGTCTTCGGAAGATGTTATCGTTTCGTAATTGCTCGCTTTTTGAACATCCCACGCGTACCGAGACCCGAAGGAAAACTGGTAAGATAATTTCCCTCCTCTTTCTATCAGCGCCCGCGTTGGAAATATGCAGCACGTCGTTTTTCCGGCGTGATGAATGGTAAAGGGAACGAGGAGTTTTCGTGTCCGGGCAATAATGTGATCGCGTCGGAGGCGGGGCACCGTGAAAGTATCCTCGGGGCACTCCGCCCATTAAACACGAACCTGTCGTGAAAAGAGGTATCGAATCCCGCAGGATAGTCGTGGATCTTTCCACGTAAATCTTCCCTGTGTATACAAGAATCCGATACAGGCGTACAAATCCGAACTTCGTTTACTATTATCTAATTATTCCATCGTAACTCTGCCCTTAACGAGTTGGAGCCTCTCAAAACGATTTTTCCATCGAACAGACGCGTCGTGTATTTCTCCTTTTCTTTTTTGGACCGCCTTTGAACCCCGCCTGACGAACGCGATTATTTCTGTCCTTTCAACGGACAAATTCGTATAAATCGGGCTCGTTTGTAATACGTCAAATAACCAGCACTTTACTACGGAAACGATTTACTCACTGGACACGATATTCGAAAGCGTATCCTGGGATCAGTGACCAATTCCTCGGATCGTAATCATTTGTTCCTCCTGGCAGTGGCGATTTGTTAACATTCGCCAGAACAGACCAAAAGCGTCCGCTCGCAGTCACGTCGCAAGCTTTCGCAGAAATGTGCCGTTGGAAAAATTGTGCGAATGAATGTTTCGCGGATGAAATCGCTCGGCGATTTAGCAACAAACGAAGAGAACGGGTCGTTTGTCAAAATCACGAACGCGACAGCCTGTTCGAGGCGGAAATGGTACGCAGTCCGGGGCAGATATCGCGTAATTAATCACAGCCGCGTTCGGCGCACGGCAGCATCCTTAAATAATCCGGCGACCGGTCCGAGGGAGAATCGAAGATCGGTCGGGATCAGATGCAAATCAGATTCATTAGCGTTAAGCCATAGAGACGGGGGTAGAAGACGGAGTCGAACACGGGCACCCTTCCACGTAAACACCACAGACACTGCGTCAACCTCTGCCTCCGACTTCCCGAGGGTTGTTATTGCGCGGTTACCAACCCCCTCGCCTAGCATTCGTCTCCTTTCTGAATATGCACACCCTCTCGAGATTCTTCTCTTGTCGTATTTTATCAAGCGGAGACACGTGTCGCGTACAAAATTCTGAAGTAAATTCTATGATAATTCGATCGAAGAGCGTCGTCCAAAATTTCGTGCTCACTTAATATTTGGATAAGGAGAGCTGAAGCAACGTTTGATAGTTAACAATTCATTATTGGTAGGGATTGGTGATAGTGTCGGGGCAGTATGAATTTATTTATTTGTTTTTTTTTGTATATCGTGAGGGTTAGGGTACGTATTGAAATGAATTTAATATGGGGTAAAAGTCACCGTTACAGGAAGGATCAACGCATCCCGAGAATGATCGAAACCGATTATTACCGCAGGGAGAATACAAACATCGCAGTGTGTGGGGTTCGGGTTCGACAGTTTGCCAGGGGTAGCAGCCGGGAGAAGCTATACTCCCGGGATTACAGGGATTACCCAGAGACCGAATCACTTTCAACCATCCTACATTGATACCGAAATGTGTTTCACGGCCAAGTTACCCCTTAATCGCTCTGTCTTCAGAAGATCGTTATCACGATCGTGCTAATGAAATCGATTGACCCTTAAACCCTGGTCTATTTTCTTATTACATTCATTAGGGGAGAGCGGGGTAAGGTAGCGATACTAAGCGAAAAGAAGTGAAACATTGCACGTTTTAGTTGCATACATATAAATAGAGAAGAACATCATTTTAAAGTTGCTCTTTTCATCCCCATCCATTTTTAATATTTATATTTCCCTTCAATCTTCGTTTCGCCTTAGAATCTCGTCTCTTTCTTCTAGACACAAGTGGCAATGGGAATAAATCGTTGCACGACGAGATGTCAGATACCACTATCGTTACACCTGCATCTTTTTCATAATTAAACAAGCAAACCTCGTGGTTCAACTGCTTCACACTTTAGATCCCATTTAATGCCATGAAATAAAAATAAATTAAGAAGCGTTAGATCACAAGATCTCCCAAGACTCTCGAAGGCGACTCTATGAACGAGATAAGGATTGAAAAGAAAAACTATAATTTCCTCTCTAACAATGAAACATGCGAACTAGTAACATAATAGTACAAGTTTTCCCCAGCGGACGATCGCGTCAATTATGCGAAACAGGCGTAATGAAAGCGGCTCCGTGGAAACCAGTCGAAAACAAACTCTGAAAGGATCCCGGCAACCCCTAATCAAGTCCCGTTTAATAAAACGCCCAAGTCCCCCGGTTGCCCTTCGCGCCACCGGCGTCGTCCCTTTCGTGGCTAATCTGACTTTGATTAAAGTTTTAGCGACACCTAAAAGCGTGCCGCCCGATAGAAGCTGCCTCGTACACGCGTCCCCACGCGAAGAGGTGGCTAGGAGTCGAGTCGACCGGTCGTGTAAGTCGATTTTTATTACGTTCCGGCGCATACATTATCGGGCATCGGTAGGGACACGCGGTAATGGGTTTATCGACGCCACGGGCTTACGCTAATAAAGCTACGGAGACGCGGAACCACGCGAAACGTCACGGCGACGCGTCGCGACGTTGCGATACAAGTCTTCGGGGCGAAGAACAATTTCGAGGGCGACGAAATTTAAATTTCATTTAAATACTTGCTCGTGTTTGTATTAACACGTTCGGCGCCCACCGTGATTCGGATAGGTTTTAAAAAATCGCACTGACAATCTTATTTAACTTGAACAAGAAGAGCGTCACCAATATTTGGGTGACGTTCCCCCACGGCAGCATAACCGTCACCCAAATATGGGTGACGCGGCGCCGAACGTGTTAATTGGAGCAAATCATTTAGCAGCAAGGATGCAGACTCGGCTGGGTTATTCCATTTAATTGAATGTAACCTATTTCAGTGCGGTGAATGAAATACTTGGCACGATTATATTTTCAGACCTTTGCGTATTGATAATTGATAATGGGACGCTGACCCGCGTTTACTACATTAAATTAGAATAGCGTGAACAATGTTTACGTTTCGAAATTCGGATAATTAGACGCGCTGAACCTGGGATCTGTTTATATTGAGCTGAGGCTACGTAATTACTATACATATACGCACGTGTAGGACGCTACGAAATGGAGACCTTGAAGAAAAGTTTACACGATGAAATACGTAAGGTGGCCAATGCCTCGCACGATCGTGCTTTTGTAACGCCGATGCTATTTAATTAGTGGTACGAGTCGAACATTGCTCAGCAATCGCATAAATTAATACTTATGGTAAACGATTATTAGAATAATATCGTCGTAATTCTTTATCGTTATACCCACGTAGTTTTATCAGCTACCTTATGCTAGAATTATGTGGTTCCAATAGAAACGGGTATACCCATTTATTGCGCAAGCAAACTCAACATCTGAATACCTACATGGTTATTAAAAATTCGTCTGGTACTCACGTTTGCCAAGATGGAACACAATTACGATGCAGTCATTGGATGTAACCTCTCTTTCACTGATTGAACACCGCGGCAACGCCATTCATGAGACCATCATTTCACTCCAGTCACTAATTGATTTCACAGCGAACGATTATCGGCATTTATCGCAAAACTGTAGTTGTAAATCGTAGTTAATGAATGATACGCACAATTATTTATGCACAGCCATTATTAGTTTAACAAATACACTCGCGATTTGCAAAGAGTAACCACGATTTCGCGCGTTCTTCCGATCAGTCTGGCGAACAGCGTTTCAAGTTCCTGTCGCCCTTGCAGTCTATATGGTACACGCAGTTCCATCTGACGGTGGTCATGGCAACTATACCGGCGCCTAATGTAACCCAATGCAACGTTACCCGCTGCATTATCACATTACCACTGGCTTTCTGTATTTCGGCTGTGCTACAGATGAGATTAGGGAATTAAACCTATTATCACAGACGAGATATAGATTTACCTGTCACCTTATGGACTTTTGTGTCTCACAGTTCGACTGCAATAACATACCGACCAAAAATTGGAGTGATTTGAGTCCTCTGTTCATGATTGATGGTCCGGTGAGGAACTAGTATTCACTGAAGTAGCCATAGTCGGTCAAGAAAGACGCGATGCGTTGAAATCGCTTTCTATAATATGTTGTTAATGTGGAGAATGACTTGGAATTAATAATAGGGCTCTAGTGCCCCACTAATGGTTTAATATTGATCTATCGTATAGATAAATTTACATAACATTATCCTATGTATCGCTTGCGTTTAGATACAAACAAAATTAAAAATGAATATCTAATGCTACTAATAAGAGAATTTACAAAAAACTCGCAGCCAAGTTGCTAGACATTTTTATCGTATAATTAACAAGTGTATCACAAAAGAATAAGTGATAAAAATTTGTGATTGCACGATTAATAACATCACACACAAGGCGCCTGTTCTGCAGTCTACACCTACATATTACCATCATCGGAGAAAACATTCGCAAATTCGAAAAGAAATTTCTGTAATAGAATATGAAAACCATTATCACGAATACCGCGAAAGAAGAGAAAGCAAGAGGAAGGGGTATTGTAAAATTACTATAACTTTCCAAAAAGTCGTTCTTCTCAGCTTTGAATAAGGTAGCTTTATTTTGTTAAAAATATTACTGACATTATCAATTAACAGCGGAGTAACGAGTAATCGGAAAACGATGAGATACTTTCTTTTACACATCGTGATCGTTGAATTCCGGCGGTGTCGTCTCGTAATTTACAAAAAAAACAATCTCGTTTTGCGTTAAAATATACATGTCCATATGCACGTGTTTTGTGTGTGCGTGTGGGTGTGTGTGCGCGCGCGCGTCCGCGCGCCTGTGTGTTTCTGTGTGTATATATTATGTGTATATATTATGTATATATAAGTGTGTGCCTGTGTATCGTGAAAGGTGGCTGCGATTGAAATGCGACGAGATCATTGAATCACTTTATTGTCACACGCCATGTCTGGCATCGGGGGTATCTTTTATCAGATATATTATACTGGATACAGTCACTAACGCTTTATTATTAATCGTTCCGCATAGATCCCGCCATGAACTCCTCGAATCGTAGCAGTGCACTCTTAAAACATTTTTAACGACTGGCCGTACCAGTGATATATACAGAACTACGGTTTAAAAACGGTTTCACGTCGTGGGATTTGCAGCCGATTCTGATTCGATCCCAGACATTTTGCCGGAGTCGAAAGAAAAAGAAATCGTCGGAGGAGCTCCCGGCCGAGTTCTTTTTTTCCCCCACGGAACATCGTCTAATCGTACTGTTTCAATTCTTTTCGCCTTTGTATTTCTTCATTTTTTGCCATATTTGTTTTTTTTTTAACGAAAATGACGCACTTCTCTCGTCTTATCCCACGCTCTCTCCCTTTCTCTCTTCCTCGCTGTCGTTCTCTCTCTCTCTCTCTCTCTCTCTTTCTCGCCCGCACTCCTCCGTGTTTTTTTATTTTTTTTATTTTGTTCAAATAGATCCGGACGTCTGTCGCACAGGTAAATTGGAAGCCGGCTCGAACGGTTGCCGCGCGTGCTTCGAACGGAACGAATTTACTCTGTCCGATACTGAGAATCAAGTGTTCGTGTGATCTTCTACGATCGATACGTGCATCGATACCGTCGCGAGCGACTCGCGCGAACGGCTACACGTGAATCAAATGTCGGAAGTTACGCGAACGAGGCATTGGCGAATTGGAAAAATCTATTCGAGATTCCTGAGACCACGTCGAAACAATCTTTCAATTACGGTGTGTTCGGTTCACGTTTCAGCGCGGCTCGTCGAAGTTCAATGGAAAAGCAACGATATCGAGGTACACGGGATCGATCGTGTTTCGGCTCGGCGCAAGACAACAGGAACACCTACGCTATACTGGATCGTTCGCGAAATTTGTATGCAAGTAATGAATTTCATTGTAAAGAAATCGTTGACAGTGTCCCTCTATTATTTTGTCCGTCTCCCTTCTGTCTCTGTCTCCCTTTCTCTCCAATCTCACACTCGTTCTCTCTCGCACACCCTATATCATAATCGTAAACCTAAATTGGCTCTCTAAATTTGACAAAAGTGGTACCCCTTGGCTCTCGTGTATTTTGTTCGTCCCGTGTAAATTGTATTATTTACTCCGTTTATCTCTTCTCTCGTTCGATTTGTTTTATACGCCCCCCCAAATTCTATCTCGTAATCGGCCGTTGTTTCGTTCGACTCGATATACATTTGCTCGAAAGTTTCATTTTGTCTCCCCTCACGCCTCTTTCACGTCTTCGTTTAAGTTAATTATAAGTATATAGGTACAAAGTCAGATATTAATTTGTTCGTTTTCGTAGTTAATGCTATTTGTATGTATATGTGTATATATAATATATACGTGATTCACGATGCGTGTTCGATCCTAAGATTGAGCATGCCTATGTACAAATGGGCATGGTAAGAGTATGAAAATTAATGAACCTCACCTTAACTTCCCTCGCGTTGTTCCTGCACTCAAACATCGTTTCAAGCTATATTCGAATATTTGCGAAGGTAATTTTAAATAATTACACGCTCCATTCTATAATTAACAGCAGTAGATTTCTTAAAAATGTTATAATCCTTTTATAACGGAGAGTCGGATGAAAAACTTGGAATATAGAATGTCGAAACTGCGAGGTAAGTTAAGATAGAAATTAGATCAAAGTCGGGTTAAATTGAAGACAATAGTATGTCTCGTCTACCGCTTTTCACAACCAGCTTGCTGGCCTTTACAACTGACGCGCTCGTATTTCTTTAGTTTCTCTAAAAAAATGTCTAATGAAATTCTTCTACGAGAATTCGCCGATCTTCTCAATATGGTTCTCCGGAATTTCCCGTTGATAAAAGTGTAAAAAAGCAAACTTCTGACATCCCCCTGTTCTTCTTCGTCTCGTTTGGATTTTCTGGAAACCGGCTACTAGTTATGAAAGTCCTACGTTCGTATAAGATATGCAGTATTTTATATCGTAAGCGTTAACAGTTCGCAACGATAAGACCTTCGCGAAATTTCTTCACATAATTTTCATACAATCGCAAACACACCGCGACGATTATTCAAAAGGGAGGATGCGACATTTAAAGCTGTTCCAATTTTTCTTCAATTAAAGTATGTCAACTTATATATTATTGGAGTAAAGGAAAATTTCAAACTGAAGAACAATGATGATCAACTGCAGCGATATAAAAAACGAGTATAATTCCGCGAAGGATCTTAGAATCGCAAGTAACCGGCAGATTACAAACTGAACGTGTTACATAATTCGTAGTCTTGTATATTTCTTTTCCCTTATCGAGTGTTATCCACTAGTACAGAGTTTATATTTTGCGTGTGGTTAATTACGTAGTCATTGTTCCAAGAGTCTACTAATATAAGTCATGCACTTGCAAAATGTTTTACTTAGAAATCGTCTTACAGTAATAATTTTTATCTCCGTTTGCTCTCCTCGACAGTTTGCATTAAACATCGCCGCGTCATCCGATGGAGCTCTACGTTTGGTTTGTAGTTTCTTCTGTTTTCTTTTTTTTTCATGAGTAAAAAAGCTTCTTTTTTTCGTTTTTCTTTTATTCCCCTGCTGCACGTTTTGTCCTCTAATTCAAGCATGTATAGATATGATAAGATACCGCCACGTTCTTTTTTTTATTTTTATACATTCTCCACGTAATAATGGTCAATCGATCACCCGGTTACCAGATGCTTTGTGTCCTATCTATAGAATTTGTCGCGGAATAATCGATTTCTTCCCCTATTTTGTTCTTCTCGTCTCGGTTCTGTTTTCTCGTAGTTTTCCTAAAGCCTTACATCGCGATCACGTGTTCGCAGCACCCGTGCCAGATTTTGCTCGGATTACACCTCTGTCGAATTCCGAAACGATTTCGTGCGGCAAAGGCGAGTAACAATGGCAGAGTGCAAAGGCGAGCAGAATATGAGAGAATTGTCGCTAAAACGCAAAACGGAGCAGCGTTTCGTTGAATTTTACAAGTGTAAGAAGTCTAAAGATATCGATGCTGAGGTCACTGGCTTAGAAAGAAATTGGATTTTATTATGTGAATTAGTTTACGTAGACATTTTAAGGAAGGAAGTATCGGTATACGAGAAATTAGATGCGACAGCAGAATTTCAGATTCCTCTGCGGTGGTTAAGTGGCTCCTCTGCAGTATCTCCAAAAAAGAAAACGGAGACTCTATTACAGTGACGTCGATCAATATCCAAGGAGTACCTTTTAAAGAGCAACAAACGAGGAGCGAAGCGATGTAACGGCACGGAACTGAATTCACGCGATGGAAAAGGACGGTCACAGGCGTGTATGTTCAAACGAATGCGTTCGTGCAATCCAAAAGCAGAGCGTATCGCTACTTTGTTCAAAGAAATCGATTCCGCAGCTTTCCCCCCGATTCGTCGGCTCGAGTAACTCCGCTTTTTCATTTCGTTTCTCGTCCCTTTTGCCTCTCTCGACGTACAGTATGCATCGGACGATTCCTCTCCTGTCTCTCTCCCTTTCTCGCCCCCCCGATTCTTTTGCAAAGAGAATTTACATGTTGCAAGCACAATCAGCGAAAGGAAAATCAATGCTCGTTAATCAAGTGTTTAATATGCTAGATATTCTCTACGTACACGTGCATGCTCATCGAATTGTGTTCACAAGTGACCGGACAAATGCACAGACAAAGATCGAACACATAACATGAGAATTAAGAGATATAAAATCGATTGTGAGTTCACGTACGCTCTCCTCGTTTTGTTTCTGGGTTTACTGTCCTTTTTTTTCTTTTTTCTTTTTGTTGAATCTTTTCTCCCCTTTGGAACCGAGGACAAGAGCGCCGTTTAGCTTTCGTTCCCGAAAGACTCATCAGCAGTGTGTGTATCATCGACGGAGCACGATTTCCACGTGGTAATCTCGCCAACGAGAACGAGACAAGAGATCGCGGACATCGTGTCCGTTGTATGCAAGAGTTACGTGGGCGGTTCGTTCAGTAAATATTCACATTAAAAAAACGAGCTCTTCTTTGAAAGTCGAGTTCAAGTCGATAAAGAGAATAAAAGTCCTATAAGGTACACGGCTCTCTCTCTCTCTCTCCACGCATAACATCCGATTAGTGAGGTTTCGACAATGAAATAAAAACTAACAGAATCACAATATATGACAGTCGATATAGTTAGCGTTTTACTTCCCTCTCTCTCTCTCACTCTCTCTTTCTCTCCCTCTCGCTCTCACGCAAAATAGTTGAGGATGGGCTACTTTAACGTTCAACAACAATTCGCTAATTCACGATATTCCCGGCCTCGTTCCCGTTCACCTCGCGGCACTTCGAATTCGCGACCGATTTCGACGGTTCGAACGTGACCACACCGATACGACGCATAACATTTCGCCTCCCTGATCGTGGGTAATAAAAATCAGTAACCTGTTAAGTATGTACGTCGCGATAGTCGAAGCAGCGAAGGTAACGGCGCAACGAAAACGCGATGGTCAAGGCAATTGTTCATCATTTTAAACACCCGCGCGCATACGTATCGCGAATTCAAATATATATAGTATTTACAATAAATAATATATACGCTCTGACGATATTTCTTGGCTAAAAACTTTTGACAACAAGTTCGAAGTTTGTTCTGTTCTTTTCGTATCGTTTCGTTTAGTTGTTCTTTGGTGCGACTGCCTCTCATTTTTCTCCTTTTTTTCACGAAAATCGTCACTGGCATTAACACTCGGAGCGTTCTAAATTATGTACAAATATATTTGCAAACGTCTGTCGCGCTGTATTATTTAAATTACGATATTGGTTCGTGACGATGGTTCACAGTGTTCGCGTCACGTTGCCGTTCCCAACGGCATAACGTATAAACAATTTCACCACACCACTGGTTCCCGTTCTCGTTTCACTTCAACATAGAATATCGAAGCACCGTACGGCACTCTTTTTTCGCGGCACACCATGTTGGAATTCGTATCGATCTCGTATCGAGTATCTCTGCGCTGCTTTCACTGCAACGGAAACGGAAATTATTGATCAATCGGCCGATCTCTTGTTATTACGATAATATGTACATAGAGACATCGTACGTAAAGAGGAACAACGAGAAGTAGATAAATTTGGGAGTTAACTACGATTGGTGTATGCGCACAGTCAAAAATGAGAATTCGGATAGGGAAAGGTTTTACATTTTTCTGTCTTTTTTCTTTTTGGAACATCGCTCGATATCTTCGAATTTATGGTTCCTTCGGTAATTCTAAGAAACGTTAATGTGATATCGAACAAAGGACTCCGAATACGGCAGACTTACCTTGCATCTCTTTAAAACATAAAACACGCAAGTATTCGATCAAATCGAGGAGGTTTTACATATCGGATCACAGAATGAAAACTTTCAAATGGGTTGGCGGAAAAGGTGCAATGCTGTGCAGAACTTCGGACTAAGAAAAGTAGCACGCAGTACCAAAGCAATATCAGGATGTCTACAAGGTACCCGCCGCTGCGGGTAACGAAAGAAACACCAAAATTACGTGATGACACTTTGAGGGGAATATGCATGAGAGATACTCGTACAAAAGTTCACACGAAAAACGGAGGCACATGAAAACGTCTGATTGAAACGGGTACGATTGACAGATGCTTGAAAGGTATAGAAAGAACAACGAGTTTAGAAAGGTAGCATGATACTGAATATAAAACGAAGATACAAGGGTGATTTTTAACAGCACACGTTCATAGATTTCACGTGGACACTTTACAATGATTAATGATTATATATTCAACCTATCCCATTCTTTTCATGCCATTAATCTCCGTATGTTTTCTACTTTGTATGTAACTAATAGTCGCAATGGTGGTGCAGTATTAATGATGTTAATAAAGTGTCCACGTGAAGCCGTTCAAGTCAATTACGTAGGAAGGATGCGTTGAACTCAGTGCATACCTAAAACTATCTGGCGCTCCGGGAACATGGCTGCTATCTCTACATCTAGTCTACAATACAGACTAGTAGCTCATCTGATATGCCGTACATGATATGTGATGTGCTAGTGGTTTTTTCTAGAAAAACGTGTCCCCTCGCACGACCTTTCACACTTTTCCCATTCTCGCGGTCACCTCGCAAATAAACCACACTTTTCTCGCATTGTCCAACAACGCGAGCTCACTTTCCCAATATAACCACGCAAACACTCCTCTCGATTAATCGCCCTTCTGGTTTAATCCTCGATCTGGACCGACTTTACCGTATTCAGAGCCGGCGGTCATCGATAATCGAACGTTCTCCACTTCGAGCGTTAACGCCACGTTTATAGAGGGACAATGGAACGGGCATGGACCACGAGAAATTTCCATGAAAATCACTATCGTTTGAAACTTATAACACTAAGTAATTTCAAAAGGGTTCCCTCGCGGCGTGCTCTTCGTTACAGTATTCGATAATTTGTGAACAACTACTGCGTATAGGGATTTTGTTCGAAAGTAGTATAGATACTTATTATCGATAAACGTGATCAAGTATGGCATCGATATTTTTTTCTTGTTGTTTCGGTTTCGTTTCCTTTGTTTCCATCGAGTATTATACGAATTGAAAGAAGCTCGAACTATGCCTCGTAACGTGTAAGGAGAATACTAGACGGAAGAGTTCCTTAAATTTTATAGGACTCTAAGGACGTGGCCGAGGAACGACGGGACAAAGCTAAGGATGGAGGTCCACTGACCAGGGATATGTTGCCAAACAGCTTGTACCACCCGAACACCATCTCATTGAGGTTCAGTTCGTCCAACACGATCTGCGCAATGCCCATGAACACTTTTTTCCCTTCCAATCGGCCGTAATCACCCCACACTGTCACCTAAAATCGGTACAACAAATTTCAGACAATAAAAATCACCGCACACGAATAACTTTGCCGAAGCAACTGAACAAAATTCACCGCAAAATGTATGAAATTATTATTACGTTTCTCACAACATTATCACACACCTGTAGTATACAACCCCGGCAATTCTCTCTGAAGGCTAACGACTGTTGATAAAATGGATCCAACGTTTTCCTGGCAGCCATCGTCTTCGCTTTCGCGATGCACTTCTTCCCGTTCACCAAATAGACTTTAACGTAGGATGCTGTAGTGTTAGAATAAATCACGATCAATATATTTTTATTACACGAGCGGCAAAAGAAATTTGCTCGACTCGAAAATTGATAGATGTCTGGAGAAGGTGAAACTATATAAGTATCAGCTTTAAATGTAATTAATTCGAGACTCGGCTACCAACCTGGAATCGCTTTACTGCCCTGCTTTGGCTTAAGGTCTTTGGCACGTATGACCTCCACCTCAAGGTAGCCCTTTTTCTGCGTGAGCGAAAGCTGAATCTCGCCTAGGCAGCGAGCACCAAGTGCTTGCCTTCCAACCACTTGCCCAGGCCCAAGATCTTCGATGAAGTCTCTCAGTTGGCCGGTTTCGCCTGTCATTCGTAGACTGGGAGACCAACTGCAGTTCCCAAAATGAAACGTTTAGTAGCGGAAGAAAATCTCACGATTGTATAGGGGATGAAAATGGGAAAAGAAATGGGACAAACTTGGGCGAAATAAAAATTTCTCGTCGTCGTTAATCGAACATACGTACATGTTCTTTCTAACAAACTTCTCCTTGTTCATTTAATCAGTTTGTACGCGCGTCTAACGAAACGGAGGGGGATTAAATAAATTAATCGATTGAAAGATCGTTCCGCAGGAGCGATTCTCGCAAGCCTTCGACGGAAGTGCGGAAAGAGAGAGCACACTTCATTCAGTTTTAGACAAGAAGAACTCACGCCGCAAGTGTAGTGTTGGTGTAGCGAGTAAATATATAGTGTACGGAGAGAAATCGTAAGTTTAAAAAACGTAGCAGGCTGTCGGTGCATGCGGACCATTCTATGAACAAATACCATGACAGATAATTAGTTTAACAATAATCAGCGACAATAATGAAATTCCTCATCGGCATCGTTCTAGCGTATTGTGATTTCTTTTGCCTGATTGTTGTTAAATATTGCTAATCGTACTATGTCTATTCCATGCTTCTTAAATTATTATTCTTAACTTACGTACAGGATTACCTTTTGGTTGCATTACTCTCTGTAAAATCTGCCCTTATTTACCGGACCTCTTTATCTTGCACGTTGCTGTATTACATCAAATGAAAGATTTTTAGATAAAGGGTGATGAGATTGCTCGCCCCTTTCGCATGAGTTTTGGAACGCAGACAATTTTTTTTTAAAGGAACAGAGAAGCACATGGGATATTTAGTTGGAGAGATATGGGGTGGGGGGGGGGGCGATTAAACAATGAACGTTCTAACTTCTACTGTATTATTATATACACTGCGTGTTGATAATTTTGTCCAAAATAATTTAGATTTACGACACATACACAGCTGTATAATTACACATTAAATTACACCGGGAATTGGATAAAAAGGTGGTGATTTCGAACGATGAAGACACATATATACATAAAGTGTGTGCATGGTTTCCATACAATGGTGCTTCGATCACTTAGCCAAGCAGTAAGCCAAGGCGACAATAACATCGATAAATATTAAGACTGTTAATATCACACTGAAATATAAATGAACCAGAACGAAAAGCTTAAGAAACGAAGACACATAACAGAGAACATTAATACGATGTGCTTGCGGCTTGTGAATCTTCCAGCTTCTTCCTTAACCAAACAAAATCCCCGAATATTCGTTTAACAGAGGAAACAATTTACTCTTCATGTTCGCAAGAACAAAAACGGAAGGAAAATGATGCGTATAAAAAGAAAGAAAGAAAGGAAGGGGGTGGTAAAAAGCATAAATGAGCAGAACATCAATGCTGGGCATACACATCAGCTCAATCACACGTCGAAAGACAAAACAATCCACGTTTCACGTTCGCGGTCTCCTGTGCAAGTAAACAATAAAAAGAAAGTTGTCCCAGGGGCACGGCGGAAGTGAAAGAGAAAGAGAAACAGAGAACGTAAGTCGCAGGCCCGTTAGCAGGGTTAATTGAGTTCTTGAAATTTTTGCAACACCCAAGATCATTCGCCTCCTCTCCGTTTAGCACGTGTGTATCTCACGAATAACCCTGCTGGATAGACGACAGAGAGATAAAGAGGCGCATAGTTCTCGGAATAGAACGCGCGGAGAAAGAAATAGGAAGAGGCAGAGAGACAGAGAGACAGAAAGACAGACAGAGAGATAGAGAGCGAGAGAGAAGAGGAAGAAGAAGAAAGAGTTGAAAGAGACAGCAAGGAGTCTCGCAGTTCCGGTCGCAGAATCGGTCGGTGGAGGCCACTACTTACGAGCTTCCTTCGGAACTAGAGATCGAGTTGAGACTTCCGGCTGTGTCACTGGCCACCGATCCTGACTGTTTCCCGGATTCAAAGCGCTGGTACGGTACAATCTCCTCGGAACGCTGTATGCTGCTCGGCGTGCTGTTCCGTTTCCGGCTCGATATACCGGCGCGTGCCTCCGCGATACCACTTCCGACGAAGATCCCGCCAATACCGCACTCTGCGTTGTAAACCAAACAAGAAACAACCGCTAAAGCTATAATCTTTCATTGAGATTTCCGCACCGCGTCTGCCGCAGCCCTTTCCTATCTCATCCAGCTCCAGGTTGTTGCCGTACGTTTCTCTTTCGATTAATCACGACTCTCTAAACTCTCGCCTTCTCTCTCTCACACACACGGGCGCGCGGGCACTAACATGTACAGACATTGCACGCAAATATACTAACACGCTTCCCCAATCATCGTTCGTTCGTAGAAAAAAATTATGGCCACGATAGAGAAAGGACACATATACACCTAGGTGAATCACTGATAGGATTAATGATCGTAGATGATAGTCGGAAGGCAAAGGGGTAGAAAATGTGCTTTTAGATTCATCATATATATGTGTGCTACGTTGGCACGTGAAAGAATCTTCAAAGGATGTGTTCGCCGGTCGGGATATAACATTTGAAGAGACGACGGTGTCGCCGACGGTTCCGTGGAGGCCTGCAAAAATGTTTGAATCTTCGGTACTGTAAAAGAGAGAATATAGGCTAGGGCAATGCTCGATAGCTGACGGAAATTCGAGCGTTTCCGAGAGCTTTCTGATTCTGTTCTGCGGTCGCACCTGCAATCAGAAGCGCGCGGAAAGCGTCCAAAAAAGAAGCTAAATGTTAATGTTTTCTTCAACGTAACGTCACACATCTATGGTTCTGCTATTGGAAACTCGCTGCAACTATGTACGCATGTGTATGATCACCCCGAGTGATCGTGTGTCGTGTTTGGTGTACCACTGAATCGTACAGGGGCTTGACCCTAGAAAAAGATGCCGATCGTTTCTCTTTCTGTACATACACGGTGGTCGCGAGAATGTTTACATTTGCTCGCGTTTCACCGAACTTTCGAGAAGTACCTTAGGCCAAATGTACAAGACTGCGTGCTACATTGAACGAACCTAAAAACAAAAAGGGAAAAAAAAATATAAAGGGAAACAATATCGAGATTATTATGTATACTCATGTATATGTATAGAAGTATGCGCATAGGAACACTGCTCGAAGACATCAAGAAAAGAAGCTTTAACGGGTAACTCTCCGCCCCAAGCATGTATTAACAGCGGCTTCTGAGAAAATAAAATAATAACGAACCAGGTGGTCAACTTACCTACCGTCAATGGAATCGCGAGTCGGGTATCGCAACAAGTTGACCACGTGTTTCATCTAAATTCAAAAGCTGTACAAAACAGACAGAGACCGCGACGTATTGCCAGCATTAATCTGAACCGCGACTATGACTACAATGACGAGTAAGACAGCCCGGCACGAACGAATGTATACGTGCGCAGCTGGTACGCAAAAATTTCTGCTTCCTTCTCGACAGAACTCGACGAACACTTATCGAGTTCGATACAGCTCAGGAAACTCGTGCAAACGTTCCTCTAAGAGTTACGCATCGCTACTACGTAGAAACAGTCTCTACAGGGGAGAGGACTATTCGTTTCGTGACTATTTTCAGAATCGTGCAATATATCTGGAAAATACTCTCTATAGGTGTTCGAGGGTCTAGAACGAAAAGTATTTTCCAGCGTATAGACGCGAACGTCTCGCCTGACTCCCCTCTCTAAAGTACAATTTCTTCTAAAGAGTAATGTGCTGCGTGTTTGAAAGTTGTTGTTGTTAACGTAAGTGTCGTAGGCTGATCACGTTGCTGTCGTTCTTCTTGCTGTGATTTATCTCTCTGCAACTTGTACTCACGTTTCGTCGAAGGCTCTGGATCAAACTTCGACATCCTCTCGATCGAAAACACTGTTAATCAATTAAGTAATCTCCGATGGATCGTAGTGTTCCCTTTTTCTTTTCACTTTTCCTCTACTCAGACATCTGAACCGCGATATTTACGAACAGGAGACAAATTATTCTCATCGTGTCGATCGGTCTCGCGTAACGAAAGAAAATAACTTGAACGGGTTGAAAATGAAACGGGAGAAAATAATTAAAAGGGGTGATATCTTGCAGGATGTGTTCGGACCTGTCCCCGTCGCCGCTACCCTCGCCGTCGCTGCTGGCGGAACTCGGTTGTCGTCCGCTCCTTCCGCTGGCCGTGTCTTCCGGTAAAACCTCCTCGCTCCTATGAACTGTAAACGAGGACTTGCCCTTCTTCCCGAATCCTAGCCGCCGTTTTCGTCCTTCGTCGCCCACGCATGTACCACCAACAGACGCACGTGGTATGTTATGGTTTTTGCGTGACGTGACACAGTTTTTTTTGTTGTGATAGTAGTAGTAGTAGTAGTAGTGGTAGTATTAGTAGTATTAGTAGTAGTAGTAGTGGTGGTGGTGGTGGTGGTAGAAGTGGTAGAAGTAGTAGAAGTAGTGGCAGTAGTAGTCGTGGTAGTGGTGGAAGTAGTAGATGTTGTTTTCACAGTAGAACAGCGATAGATGTAATTGTGGTTTTGATTTACTTGTTCACACGTTACGTGGTTTTTGTAGCGTACACGCATATACGGTATCGATATATGCGTATACATGATGCGTGTGCGTGAAGATTTATCCGTGGCAATGGTGTATTATCATTATTATTATTTTTTTTTTCAGTGTTTTGTTTGGAGGTATTGAGTAATAGCAGTGCGATCGTTCCAGCGATCGATCGGGATGATCCGCGTCGAGTGTTGTCCCGTGACACGATCGCGCGGGCGACGATATAGCCCGCCACGATGAGAAATCGTGCAGGTGGGTGCAGATCGATGACGTGAATGGTCCCCAGCGTCGAGAGATAGTTGGTTGGTAGAAGTAAAGTGTGAATGTGTTCATGTCGAAGAGAGGCGGATAGAGATGAGGAGGGATGGCGGAGAAAACAAGAATACGATTAGAATGTACATACTGCCCCGTTGACTGGGTTTTGTTTTTTTTTGCTCTTCTACAGTGTGCTCTCGATATAGTTACGACGTTTCGCCCTGCTGCACGAGCAGTTGCGTCAGACTTCGTAAAATGGAACGTTAAAGGCAAAGGTCCTGCTTGGATAATTTGATAAAAATGAGAGGGTGCAATGTAGCAAGAGCACACCGCGAATCTACTCACTAATATGGCGCTAAACTAACGCTACGCTAGTACTTGAGGGACTAACGATATAATACAAATGGTTTGACTAGTTTTAAGATGCCAGATAGAAAGGAAAATAGATAGAAGATAGTCTAGTAATCACGCGATAATAATATGGAATAGTAGAATCGCTTTCTCGTGACTGCTGGAGTCATTGTATCTTCGCGTACAAAGTAACAATGCACCGCACGCAACGTCTAAAACGTGGAATCGTAAGAAACGACTAGTGTAACGATGTGTTACCTGTGGCGGACAGCTGACTAGTGCTGTTACTCTTCTTCCCCAGTCCCGACTGATACTGCACCGCGCTTCCGCCGCCGCTGCTACTTCCGCTTCCGCTTTTACTCCCCGGCGAACTTTTGCGACCCCTTCTCGAAGAGTCTTCCACATTCAAACCGATCGCCGTATCGCTCAAACTACCATCTGAGGAATAAATAATACGTGAATACAGAACTGGAGAACCGAGATGCACGCACAGGATTGTTGTACGTCTTCGTTAAATTTACCGATACATGGACTAATTTGTATGCGATTCAAGTGGCATTGAAGGACAAAGATGATACGATATGATTAACATCATATAATGATACGAACATCCATGCACCGAAAATGTTATGTGAACTAACCAACTTTCTCGTCCTGCGGTGCGTCAGTGTTGCTAAGACTCCTGGTGAACTGGCCCCGCTTCGCATGTTCGTCGTGGCCGCTGTCGCCTGTCTGACTTCTGGACGACTTTTCGTACGAGCCCGATTGACTGGAGTACTCCCTGCTTTCGGGCATGGAGGAGGATCGGCGATCCCGTGCGTCGTCGTCGTCGTGAGTATCGTCGGCGGCAGTTTTTTTCCGCGAACGCCGTCGGAGGGACGACGACGGGGATGACGACGACGCAGTCACGGTAGCAGTGTCGTCGATGTGGTCGCGCGTCGACGTTTTCGTGTTTCGTGAGGTTTCGTGGTGATCGACGGCCCGTGGGTGGTAGTTTTTAGCAGTGTCGGAGGTAGCGGTTTGGGAATCAAAGAGACTTGAATTAGCGTTACCGGGGTGGGGTGCTCGGTTACGGGGCCTACGCGGATCGCACGGGCCAAATCCGCAGTTCTCGCTGCACTGGCTCTCGCTCTCCATCGAGTACTCGTAGTACTCGAGGGTGTCGCTGATCGCTACGTTCCTCTTACTACCCTGCTGCTGTTGCGGACTCGGATGCTGTTGTGTTTGCTGGCGACGTTGCTGTTCCTGCCTCTTCTCGAGCAGCTCGAGATCCCTAGCCTCCGGGCAGCTGCTGTTTCGTCTACGGTACCTATGCCTCGAATCTATCGACGGCCTCCTCTCCTCGCTTCGACGCGACAACGAACCGCTTCTACCTAACTCGGACGACATCGCCAATTCGCGACACTCTGGACAACTACTTTTACGCCTACCGCGGTACTGCGACGACCGTAACGATCCTGACCTGATTAACTCGCACGGTTCTGCACAATCGCGACACGGAACGCCCACGTAATCGCATCTAGAATCCACGTAACCGTCGCGAAATTCTCCCGTATCGTAGTAACCCGACCTAGTATCCTCCCTAATCATCGTGGCCGTTCGATTCTTCTGACGGAAGCAGTCCGCGCACACGACCGTCTCCATCGAGCCGAAATCCTCGTCGGAGTCTAATACAAAGTTCGTGCTTCTTTCTTCGTCTTTTCTTCGTGCAGGATCGTAGTAACGGAGTTCCCTGGCTTCCGGGCAGCTGGCGTTTCTCTTGCGGCGATAGAGACGTTTGGCCCTCTCCGCCCTGTCGGACGAGCTGAGTTCCTCGTCGGAACGCAGGACTGGCGACGACTCTGCTCGCTGAAGCATCATTCGTTTGCTCTCGGAGAAGGTCGGAACTGTTAGCGAATCTTTCCCGATAGACAGCGGATCTCTGTACGGCTGCAAGTTCTCGTAAATGCCTACGCCGCCTTCTCTGCTACCCCTTCCGCTTCTCCTTCTTCTCCTTCGCGGTATCGTGTTGTCCTGATAGACGTCTGGACCACTGTGCGCTTGGTAATCGTACTCCTCGGCGGAACGATAGTCGCGGCAACTGTCGGCAATGTATTCGCTGTCGACGTACTGCGACGATCTCTTCTTTCGCGCGCTACCTCGACCAACGTCGTCCCTTCTGTCGTAATAGTCGTGCTCGTACATGGGCACGTCGGTTCTTGATACACTTTCGCCGCCGTAATCGTACAGTCGTTGATCGTAATCGTCTATGGTTCCTCTGTCGATAAACCCTTCGTCGTACTCGATATCCCAGTCGTAACCGTCGTATCCGTTCTGCAAATAAGATTCGCTGCTTTTCGTGCGTCGACGAGAACGACGGGGCGTCCTCTGATTGTCGTACTGTTCCAAATCGGAGGCAGTGTGAATTGGTGAACGGGTGACGTCCCGGCCATAATTTTCCGCGGACGACAGCACCTCGTCGATGCTGCAGTAAATGTGCTCGTTAGCCGGGTCGCAGATATCGCTGTCGAGATTTTTCGTTCGCTTCTCCGATATGTCTCTACCGAACGCGGAGTCGTGCTCATGGAACGTCGAGTCCCTGTACTTCCGTTTGGTACAGTCCTCCCGGCCAAGAACGTTCCGTAGGCCGATCTGATCCTCGCTGCTGAACGAGGTCTCCTCGGACACGTCGTACGAGTGATAGCCCTTGTCGAAACGCGGCATATAAATCTCCGTCTCGCCGCAGCTGAACTCCGAATCGTAGCCGTAGAACGGTTTGTGGTCGTGCTTCATCATGTAATCGTAATTCTTCTCCCGATCGAGCATAATCTTGGGCACCTTGTCGTCGCTGTTCGAATCGAAATACGATTTACTCTGATCGCCCAGCGCGGGAATCTTGTCGCCGTATCCCGCGTCGTTTATAGACATGTTCTTCTTGAGCTTCCTGCGCGCCGTCCGCAAGCTATCGTCGCTGAATATATTACTAGAGATGGTGTCGTACTCGAAGCTCTTCGCTCTGCGCGAGAGCTGGCCTGCGCCTGTCCCGAAACCGAAACGATCCGCGTAATTGTCGTGCAGCACGTCGTAGTCGAAGCTCCTGGCTTTCGAGAATAAAAAAGATCTGCGCGGTCGTACGCTAACGTCCAAATTCCTAATACCGTGGTCGTCCGTTAAATCGTGCAAACCGCGTGAAAACAAATGGTGCCTAGCCTTCGCGGATCTCCCGCTACGATCTTGCCAGCTACGCGACCGTCTACGCATACCGGAGTCCAGTAGATAGGGCGACGAGTATCTGTCGCGAAACTTCTCGATGAGGCGATCGTTGAAGTCGACCTGAAGGCAGTCCTCCACGTATATCTCCGGTATACGATTCTTGGAGCTACCGGTTAGCTCCTCTGGCTTGAGCATGTACCCCTCGGAGACGCTGTACTCGCTGGTCTCCGGGCTGTAATATCTCAGCATGTTCTCGTCGACGGTCTGCGATCTCGTGAACGGCGTACGCATCTTTCTGTACAACGAGCGCACCACTGCGGACTTGCTCCGTACGAGGGGATGCGGGGTGGGATTGTGCTTGCTGGGGTTGTTGCTCCTGGGCTTGGTGGGATTGTTGTTCGGACAGTGACATTCGCTGCAGGGTACCCTAAGTCTGTGCCTGCGCCTATTGCGCCTAGGGGGCAGGGGCATAGGGGATATGACACCGGGTATTAAAACGTTTTTAACTGTCGGTCTGCAAACAATGTTTTTCATATAGAGTTTTAGCGCTTCTGCGGTTACAAGTAACGATTTCTTTTTGAGCCCATTCTACATTTTCTTTAATTCTTTCTTTATTTCTCTTTCTCAAAAACAAAAATCTCTACTCGCACGTTCGCGATCGATCGAACGCGTTTCTTCTTCTTCTGATTCTTTTACCAGTATGTGTATCTGTATTGTTTTCCTATTTTACCGCGATTAATTTTTGCCTCGTTTTCATAGCAATGCCATTTTCGTTAACTTCGGTAAAGCCAAGCGATGGAATTTGACATGAGAATTTTGTTGCATTTGTCACTTGCCGAACAAATAAAAATGCAGGTTGTCTGTAGGACGTGCGACGATTGATTAGTCTCTTCGTGATTGTACACACAACATACATATATGCAATTGTGACGTGTATCAACGTAGGTACACCTAGTCGTTCGACCAACGCCACGCACTAATCCCTGCTTTATTAGAATGGGACAACATTAAATGGACATTGACACGGTGCATAGGAGGTGCAGTCTAGCCAACTAAATAGTAGAATCCTCGAAGAGAGCGCGGAGGGATTTCGTGGGACCTATCAAGCAGGCGGGGGGAAATGAGATAGTGCAACTACGGGGTGTCATTTCATTCGGCAATGTCCATTTAATTCAGGGATTATCGTCGATGAGAAGGTAAGCCATCAAATGTTCCATTCTGTGCACGGTGTACATGGTCCATCGACGAGCGTAACGTTAATTTACATGGAAACGAAAGCAGGAAAACGCTATTCTGGACGAGCGAGTTATGCAATGAGATTGGTGGAACGAAGGGGGGGAAAACGAGGAAGGAAAACCAGGGGGTGGGGTGAAAAAGAGAAGAAACAACGAATCACCCGAAGTGTCACGCAAAAATGGTACAGTGGATGGCTCTCTCCTCTAAAGGGATACTTTCTTCTCTATGGAACTTGTTTTGCTTTGTACACTGACTTTTTTGATATGCAAGGTCATCGACTCGAAAATTATATTGAAATGTTAACATTGAGCTATACTTACATTTGTCCCCGAGTGCCGTGTGGTCGTTCTGATTGCGTACTGAAGGCACTGCTCGTCACGGAAGCTATACTCTCCATATCGGAGTCACCGAGATCCCCGAGCACGTCAGGACTCACGTGTCCCCTTCGCGTTCTGTGCACACGGTAGCCGTGCGGCAAAGATAACGGATCGTGATCTATCGAGGGCAGATCTGAATCCGACAATCCGCTACAGTGCCTTTCCCAGCCTGAAAAGTGAACGTTATTCCCATTGGGCGCACATTTCACCATGACCATTTCTGACGCGCGAAACGTAGTACCCTGGACTCGCTATAGATCCTCTTTACCGCTAAAACTGACGCACGTACCTCGCAACAGTGCGCGCAAAAGTTTCTAATGTACGAGAATAATTTAATAACGTACTGTTGCACAGTTCGTCGTTAATTCTACTCAATTAAAAATTTCAATAACAGGGTGAATTAAGACACCCATTTCCCAGAACGTTTGCTACAACGCGTTCTCGTATCGCGAACTATCCCGAAACTTTTCAACCGATAGTCCCAGCAGAACGAAATAATGGAAGAACCATTCTCACCTCCCATGCCCGTGTTCTTGAACGTCGTGTGCACCTGCCTATTGCGGTGCCTCATGAACCTGGCCCACTCCTCCAGATCCTGGGCAGATCTTTCCTTCGAGGCTGCCGGGATCAACGGAAGCTGTCGCTTCTTCGGACTTCCGGTGGGAGTGGCAGTGGCCGACCACGAGCCATATCTAGAATGCGTAAACGAAACCGTGCGTCCTCATTTCCCGTTCCATCTCCATGGAGATTCGCGTCGATAACTCATGTACGTACCTGGGCGGCACGTAGCCGTGCGCGTAGGGCATGGATCTATCTTTCGGCGGAGACAGAGAACGATGGCCGGGACTTTGAGACCGTCCACGGTACCGAAGGTTCGTCGTGTCCATTGGTGCTGCACTGTGCGACCTGTGGCCCAGCTTTGCCCGATGAATGTCGTCCTAAGGATTACAGAAATTTAGCAACGCCCACCCGGTGTTCCGTAGAAGGAAAGCAATCGATAACTTTGCACGCGAAAAAAAAATCAGCTTGACTGTTGTTCCAATGCTCGGAACTACCCGCTATTTCCTTCGTTCTTTCGCGCCCCCAATTGCGTCAACGCGGTTTACTATTTATTATTCCCATCCTGCGACGCGACATTTAAACAAACGTTACGAACGTCGGGAACGTGAACGCGTCCACGAATATCCGCCGTTCGGTTCGCACGAACGTAAGACGCTTTGAATTCGCTGACTTTCTTCGAGGACTGTCTAACGGTAACTAGCGAAATCTCTGGTTGACGATCTAGCGTTCGTCGAACGATCGTTAAGTTCGCGGAAAGAGAACGCCTACCACCGTGGTGTTCCCTTGAATTCGCTGAAAATGACGCAGTGAACTCACCTTGCGATAGGTCTGGTTCCAACCAGAAATAGACGCGGGCTGATCCCGTATCATGAGGGCCGCTCGTTTACGCCCTTGCTGCGACAGATCCCTCCGACTTCGGTGTTCCCCGTCAACGCACAGCTCCCCTTCCGGCGGGGGGCTAGAATAGTGGCTGCTCCGGCATGCGTTCATTTTTTCGCACAATTAGTGATGGTCGTTGTTTCACTTACAGTTAGATTACGTTAGAATGGGCGGGGGTAAAAGGCGAGTGCTGTGATCCCGCGCTAGATTACAGGGTGCATTCGGCCAGGCTGGCTCTCATTTGGCGATGCTTTATCGAATATGCATTCACTAACGCCGCACCCCGGTGGTCACTGTTGGCGGACGTACGCGCGAACGAGCTCGATAAGCGACAAACCAAGGCACAGGCACGCGAGTTTCTCTTCTTTACAGAGACTGTAATGGACGCAAGGTGTTCCCGGATCCGGGATAAAAGCGATCCGATGATCGACGGGCAAAGTTTCCCGAGAGCAGGCAGGCTCGTTTCTTTCAAATATTTACGCGTCCCAGATAAAGTAGACCGGTAGACGGTGGACGGACTGAGACACTAACTATTGATGCTCGGAACTTTATTTGCTCGCCCTTCCCTTCTGTCCGGATAAAAGAATCCGTGCGAACCATCTCGATGTTGAATCGTGCGAAACGTTTCCACGAGTGTTACACTGGATAGATACTATGCACCGTCGACGGCAATACTTACTATCTCATTCCGTGGACCGAGAACAGGATAGAAACCAGTCGCTCTGCAAAGTGCAAATGCATATCGTTGCGATCCACGCGCGAAGCTATCTGTTACAAGTTACTTGCCAATAAAGCCAGACAGAGGTTGGACCAATTTCTCCGTAGTGTCCTTCACAATGGAAGGAATAGTTTCCGTTGCCAAGAAGCTAGTCGCTAAAGGAAGACTGGCTGGCTCCGGTAAACAATGGCTCTCGCGTCCATCAGCGGAGCCAAATGCGTGCAGAAACATGGCGCGGATTGATCGCGCGAGAATCGCTACGAGAACGACGCTGTGTACCGAGAGTCATCGTTTCCGATTCCTGGCAACGGGCATGCCAATGAACATCGCGAGAAGAAAAAAAATAAAAGGAACGTCCCTGGCGAACTGGACGGTGCCCAAGAATTTTGCACCGCTGATAAAGCTTCCAGTGAGAGGGGAAGAAATGGAGCCACCCCGGCCGATGCATCGCGTTGCACTAAGCGTACTAAAAGCCATGTCCTCGCGCAATCTAAGTCTCGTTAAACGTGGGAGATGCAAGAAGCGATGACACGATGACGCCTACGTGTGCCTACATGATCGGTGACCTACTGAATCTCTGCGCCCAACTACTTCACCTTGCGCTTTTATATTTTCATCGCTTTCTTTCTTTGCGTTTTGCTCCCTTCGAAAACACTGGTCTACGCTAGCGTTCCACGGTTTCGTTCGACGAGAAACGGGGCACACTGTCCACGGTAAAAACTCGATCGTGAAGAGAACGGTGGCTAGTTCGAGCACACCAATTTTTGTAACCTGCTTTTAATCCGCCTGTTTGATCGGTGCGCGTGCGATAGTAAACGAGCTGCGTGCAAATAGAAGAACACCAGGAGGGTGGATTAAAACAAGCGGTAGCCTCCGATCACTACGACCTAATACGGAAAGTCGAGCCGCGTGGCCGCTTATATGGAAGCTCGACACGCGAGGGAGCAACTCAAATATGTCTAGAAGACATATCAGTTATGGTCGCTTTAATGAGCACCGCGTATCCCCACGTGAATTCCTGCCGTATAGATAGGGGTTGAATATTATTTTAGCACAAGGTTGAGACACACAGGTAAAGAAATAGAGATTATCTAGGACAAGAGCAGCTGTACCGATAGAGGAATTATTGTGCACCCTCCTGATGGTCGTTGCACGTGATACACGTTCCAGTGATGTTCGCATAGCGAGTGCGCCGAGAGTGATCGGTGACAGAAATTTCTAGTCGTTCGTGTCGTTTCTCGTCGATAATAACCTGGAACTCCAGTGTCTGTATATATTACTATCTTCTCATGCTTTTCGTGGCGTCTTTCTTTTTTGCAATCGCTTTATCCGGTCTAACAGTCAGGAGATCGCGTCGGTATGCGTCCCTTTCGTCTCTCTACCCGCGAGTTATCTCTATAACCTAGTGGTGAAGGATGCAAGAACATGGTGTGACTGCGTGATTCGTGTGTGAGAGAGAGAGGAGAAAATATAAGTTGTAATGGCCGTACCGCTTATAATTTGACGGCATATTATGAAACCTAAAAAACAAAACAACAGAACAGATAAATAATCGAAGGAAACCAATCGACGAGACGGCTGGCGGCTAACGCCAACGCGAGAAATTATAAACAATTTCAATCTTTACTGTACGATCGTGGACAATCAACAATCGTCACGAGTATCGAGGAAAATAGACTGAAAGAACGCAGCGGCGAAAGAAAAGAGAGTAATCTGATCGTACGACACGTCGCGTCGTGGCCGCCGACTTGACCGACGATGGATTTATTAATGTAACCAGTGAAACCCCTTCGCACAATCCTATTAGGCGATATTGAAGGTTATTAAATATCTGTGCGCCTCGCGGCCGGCTCTCCTGGTGTTCCCGGGATGTTTCAATCATTCCTCTGGCACGCGTTTATCCACGACTCTCCCAGCCAGCTTCATTAGGGGAGGTATAAAAAGATAAGAGAAAGGAGGGGGTGCGGGGGAAAAATTGGTCAGCGACTCGCAGATTGAGGCCAATGTGGATTAATGAAGCACGCGCCGTTCCGATTCGTTTCTACAGATTCCTCGACATCGCGGCGACCTCGAGGCGGCGTCGCTTCGGAGACGATCTGCGTCGCTCCTCGCTCCGAGACGCTCCGAACGATGAAAAATTGAAGGGCGGACGTGTGCTCGTGGCGGTACGCGAAACTTTCGTCGAGAAGATCCGGCAACTTTCCTCGGGATTTCGGCGCTGTGTCGTGCAATTTTCAACGAGCCCCGGCGGCTTTCGGTTATTATTATTCGAGCACCCTCGAATCGAAGAGGGTCGACAGATAAGGCGATTGATTACAAACGAAAGCAAGCGAGCGGCCGAGCTTTCCGCCAGCAATCGCATTACTCTCTACGAAAGCGTACAGAGAACGATCTCTCTAGGGACGCGGCTCGAGAATTCAGAGCATCATCCGACGGAATAAATTTACAAAGGTTCGACCAATTAGAGCTGGAAATGGTAACCGAGAAACAGGCGGACGGGACAAAGCGGCGGGTTTCGAGGCAACCTGGCTCCTTCCTTCTTCAACGTTCCCTCCTCCCATCGGCACGGCCCAAGTGGTAACCTCGTGGATCTTGAGTCTTCGGGCGTTCTTTGAACGGCCTTCGAATTTGGGCCACGATCAACCCAAACCGTATGCACTCAACACACTTTTCTTCCACGTCCCGCACGAAATTATTACTACCAAAGTCGCGTTACTTTACCAAAATATACGGAGAGATAAGGACACTTGAACACAGCGGTGGCTGGTCGACAATAATTCACTCTCGGAGAATTTCAATTGACAAATGCGAGCTAAACTGCGGATCGTTCTATACGTTTAATAGCCGTACGCCGAATTCGTGAAACGCCAGCGACCACGAAATTCGTGGAAATTGCGCGAATCGCAGGCAGACTGTGTAAACGATAAAAAAAAAGAACTTTATTAAACGTTGCGATCAAAGCGGATCTGTTTAGACACGCCGTCCGACGTGGTTACCACTGTCCGTAGCCATGGATTTCGATTACTATCCCTTTTGTTTGCACCCCTCCCTCGCGATTTTCAACCCTCCTCCCTCCGAGTATCACGTAACCAACGTTTCCAGCCCTTCCTTTCCTCCTCCATCCGGCACTCTCCCGGCAATCCTCGGTATCTTTGTTCCCCCGTGGAAATTAAAGGATCAGAGGGAAAGCACTTTGCACTCACAAATAACGATCGGACGTCATCATTGGAATATTAATACGGATACGGACCCAGAAGCTGGCTTCCACAGCCAGCGGTGGTTGCAGGCCAACTGGCATGTCAATTGGCTTGTTGCCCACTTTTATAACTTGGCTCTCGGCCTCCTCTCCCTTTCTCTCGTTCTCTAATTCTCTTTCCCTTTCCCGCCCCGTTGCACCGCTGTTCGCACACCACCCCGCGAGCATTATCCCCGTCTCCCCTTCGCCGTTGTGGTCGACGGCTTTACGTCACACCGACACCACCTTCCGCGAGCAATACAAAAACGCCGGCCTTTTGCGATCGTCTGGAGCTTCACCCGGTGAAGTAGATCTCGTTGAACTTTTTGAATAATTATTGCACGGACAATCTGAAGGTACTTAATTTGCCAGACAACGTCCACTGTTTGGTAGAGAAGCGGGCTTAAAGGAACGTATAAGATGATGAAAGTCGATCGATCGATCGATCTATGCAGATTATCCGTCGCAGGCCCTTCGCCGACTCGCGCTTCCTCAATGAACCGGAAGAGGTGCGCCGACAACGGGAGAGACACGCGGGGAAACGTTTGACATCCGCTCGATTCCCGGATAATCTCGAACAGTGGCGTCGCCCCCCGTTATTGACGATTAAGGCCGAGTCGTACGCCACCGTGGGAATTACCATTACGACGACGGTTACGACGCCGGTTACGAGACCTGTGAACGGGATCGCAAGCCGGGACTATTCCTTCCATAGTAGTAACGCGATTCTTGCCGGCCGAGGATACCGGGACGATGCTAGAGTGCCACTAATTTCTCACGAACCGCACCGTTTCGGCCGCGTAGAAGCTTGCACGACACAGCTCTCCACTTCTCGACGAATTCTTCGTTCGAGGCGGTCCTCGGGTCTGTTCGCGGCCACCGTCGCTAAATAACTACATTAATCTCGTGGTGTCCTCTTGAACGCGCGGCGTACACTATCGAGCACAAGTTTGAAACCACCGCGTGGATCGTTCTTCTCGCCTTTTTTCTGTGCAGCTCGAAGGTTTGATTTCTTTTCTTTTCTTTTTTTCGTTGCATTTGTTCCTTTACCGTAGAAAGAAGTCACTGGAAAGAATCAGCTCTGATTTAGGATGTTTCCTTCCGACTCGGGACAAAGTACATACACACACGACTGACGAACCAAAGTACTCTACATTGTACAATGTGGACTTTACTAAAGCGCATTTAATCTACATGCAAGAACAGAACGAAAACTGACCTACGCATAGATGCAACTAATCGCGTCTGTGTAATAGAAAAGGAAGATGAAATAAAGAAAATCGAAGAAGGCGGTCTCAAACTTCTTGCCCAATAGCGTTAATTCTATCTGCACCCTTACTATCGGCGGTGTCTACGTGGATCCGCGTATTCCCACGAAGTCGAAGATGAAACCGACGTTCGATCCTCGGGTTATCCCGTTAAACGTTTCACCGACGTCCCGGCGACGTTGCTGTATAGGTTCTGCTCGTGGTCGTCGACGGTTTAGCGCCGCATAGGCCGTGATAATAGCACGGCTCTTCTCTCCCCCGGTTTATATATCGTATATCGTATCGGCGGTGGTAGCGGCGGTGGTAGGAGAATCTCGGGACGCAACGTAGAGAGATTTTCGAAGGATGCTGCTCTTACCTGGATGAACTGCCGATACTGCTTATACTGCCACCGTCAGCTGTTTTCCTTTGCTCCCTGCAGTGTTCGCAGTCCGTGATATCGCATTCGGAAGTGTCAGAGTCGCTCAGCCGCGACGTCGTAGACGGTGGACCGAGATGGCAGTCCACCGGTGTTATCACCATGCCATCGGGCTCCTGATAGTATCTGTGCAACGCGAAATTTAGATCTCACGCTACGCCCTTCTCGCTAGCGCTAGGTGAAAAAGAATCAGCCGAACGGATTCGCTGAGAGCGCCGCGCGTTTCTCATCGTCATCGGCATCATCGTCGTGTCGCCGTGTACCGTCATCGTTAGGAACACTCATACATGGCTGGATCGTACCTTGCCGGTTCGGTTTACTTTTCGTTCGCGTGAAATGAAACGTTCCTCGTGTGTACCGTGAACAAGATCGACGCTACAACTGCCACGTGACCGTCGACGGATTCCTTCTCCCTGAGCCTAAAATACTCGAAAAAAGGGTGGCTGCACGCCTACAACAATCTACTCCCGTCTCAAGAAGCTCTAGAAGACTCTAGAAGACATTTGTCTCCGTTTTTCTCTGTTTGGTTTGCATTCAGCGACTAAGAAGCGCAAAGAGTATTCGTCAGTCACCAATCTCTAAATCTCTCCTAGTCTCTCATTGCAACAAGCGAACGAATGCGTTTGTAGCGATTGCGTCTCATCTCAGAGGCATGAAGAAGTGAAACATCCTAGACTACCGAGCTGATTCACATACCCAATATGCCGGTGCTCCCCGTGGTCGGTCAACGGGTGCCATTCCGGTTTCTCGTGCAGATGGGCTGTCGCCAATTCTATCACCACCTCGCCGAGGAAGTCGTTCCTGTCGTTTCGCCCGTAGTCCCAGACCGTGATCTCCAGCGCCCTTTTCCTTAACTCCTGCCACCTGATCCCGTCGTAGACGAACGTCTGGTCCCACGTTGGATCGTTCGTGTTCGCCAACGTTTTCGTGCGTCTCTTCGATTTCTCGCTGCATTGACATAAATTGCAAGGTCACGCTTCGACGACACGCTGATAGAATCGACACGTAAACGGAGGGTGGGCGATACCGCGATCGATGCCGAGTCTTTAACGAGACGCCAGCTCGAGGATGGGAATAAAACGAGTCGCGGGACGTGCGCCGGTGATGGAGCCGTTGGCAACTCGGCCAAACTGAACGACTATCTTTTGGCTCGGGAACGCTTCTTCAGGAAATGATTTATCTTAAGGGAGGATAGTTTCAGCGTCGGCATCGCCGCGGCATCGTGTCCCCCGACGCGCGTAAGAGACGTCGCCGGGCACCGTGTGCTCGATTCTTTTTGCATCGACGCTGGGGAAACTGCGGGGAACTTCCCGACTATTTGGAACGTACGCCCGTGGCCCACAAAACCCTATGCGCCGGGCGTATCGATTTTGGAAGGAAGCACTGATGAGTCGCATTTAATATTCTGCATCGGATGCGCTTGCAACAATATATTTTGTAGCAAAGCAACCTTTGCCACAGCGTCTCAGTATCAGAATTAAATTCCAAGGGGGATAACTTCAAGCAAGTACCCACAGCGTTTCTCGATTACTGTTAAACATATATTAATTTAATAGAGCTGGCTGAACGAGACAAAGAGGGTCTTAACTCCTTTAGCTTTGGATGTTTTTTGTTTAACAATTTACAGAATGTAGCAAAACAAATGGTCGTAACATTTTTATTCACCTCGCAGTTTTAATACCGAAAGGCCAGCTTTCTGTATATCAATTGAATGTTTTGAAAACGAACGATAAAGGATCAAGGTGCGCGAAGCTCTCTCGCTTGTAACGCTTAAGCGGTTGATCAAAATTATCCGACGAATTAACCGTCTCCGTAAAGTAATCCATACGCTTGTTACGACTGTTCCGCCGCGTTTACCAGTTTCTATTAAATTGATTAGCTTAAATCTTGTTTCTGAACCATGGGGAGCACACTTACCTCTTGTCCGGAAGCAGGAAGATCTTGGCGTAGGGATTTCTAGGCTGGCCATTGTTCCTGGGCGTGAGCCCGGCCGCGCAAATCAACGTGACGAACAACCGGAGCACCAGAGGATCGAAGCTCAGCTTCACCTGGAGATTACCTCCGACGTTTGCGTGCCTGGCGTGTCCTTGAGCGTGCATGGTTACTAAAACCGAAGGTTTCTCGCGCCTCGCGTCGTGCAACTCTGCAAGTGATCGTTCAGTGCCGACTAGACTTTAGATCTTCCTCGTTAACCTGGCGGGCTTCAAACGGTAAAATGGGGCTACGTGGTGTGAAATAAAAAAAAGGGGTTGGCAGAGTGTATCGTACAGATGGGCGAGCGTTCGCGAATAGAAAACGCATCGTGTGTTGTCTCCGGGTCGATGTTTCACGGTATATCGCGATACAAAAAGGTGTGCACAACGTCCGCGGACCAGGGTCGTGAAACGTTGGGAAACGGGGACGCGGGTTCGACGATCTCTTAGTAGAACACCGAATCTTGGGATACGCCGGAGAGGTAGCCGGGAATATTGAGTGACGTTCGAGTTGGGCAAGTGCGATGGCAAATTCGTGGATACCCGCTGCGAGATCCTCGATGAATCGTTGTCGTTATCACGAGAAACGGGTACGTTATATGGGTTACAGTGATTCGACAGTGTAGGTATACGAGAGGCATATTTAATTCATATTGAAAATGTACAAGCACTTTGGGGCCAGGTTTTTCGGAGTGGCGGGGTACAAAACCGAATCACTGTATGATTCGCACGAAACCCATAACTTCCCTTCCACCAGCAGGGTTTAATGGAATTTGCGGGGTAGACACGTCCATTCCTCGGGAGATATCACGGTTCACGTGCAGGATACACTCGAGCTGCTCATTGGGGAAATATTCGTGTCCCTGTAGATGATTACGCATTGAATTGCGGCCAGGTGTATTTAGCTGATGCAAATGTTCGCGAGCGTGGCTGCGATTTTTTTTTTCGTAGCCCCGTGATGCAGGATGAAAGTGCATACACATCGGGTGTGTTGCGTTCCCCTTGCACGGTTCCTGAAGACGTCTAGCTATCGTTATATAAAATAGCTGCTTCATGTAACAATTATTTAATAATTCGTTTTACACACAGAGGATGATTAGAAACGTATCGTGCTCCCTTGTGTCTCACTCGAAACACGACAACCAAGCAACGCAACGCCTACGATCGTGGTTCATAGTATTACTTTCGTAATCGTAGGTACTTATACAAAAATGGTGCAGCTTTGAAAGAGTCTGTAAAAGGGGTAGTCGTAGAATGGCGCATTATTTACAGAAGGATTCGAATGCATGGTCCTTCGTAGCCAACAGGGGAAGATAGAAAACGACAAAAAAGATTGACACTTGTTTCTAGTTGTTGCTCCCATAAAACTATGTATGTCGTATAAACGGCGGTGTTAGCAGGGGGTGCATTGGCACTACTCTCTACGTTCTACGGTAACATCGACGATATACACAAAGCGGAGTAACAATCGTAATGGTTCTCGTTAAGCATCGATCTCGATGCTGGTGCGCTCGATAATCGTTGCTCTTTTGCTCCATTTATCCGAGAATGGCAAATCCTTTCGATCACCATTACCCGTGAATCGTTCGAGCTCGTGAAAATAGAAATAAAATAAAAGAAAGTTCGAAAGGGGAATGAAAAATAGAACTATAAGTACAGGTGGGGGAACACCGATTATTCAAGGATCGAGAAATTTAAGAAATTTGAGGCCTACCCCATAGAATACATTTCTTAAGACCTGCAATGCGAAAAATCATATAATCCGTGACAGAACATCCCTTTCAATACACACATGTTTACTTATAACTATGGTATGATTCGTTTGGTAGGGACTCGATATTTTTCAATGCCCCCTCTTAAAGTCTCCCTGATCTGTAGAATATGGCAAACTGTATCCGACTAAATTACCTCTAGAATTCTCTATTCTACGTGATACTACTAGCAGCGGTGTTCTTGCTGAACGATCTAATTCGCTTGTATCGAAAACAGTTCTCGAACTTCCTTTACTTTTCACCTTTCCGATACCAATCACCGTTCCATCGTTCAACAATCACCCACAGAATATAGAGGAGGCGCGTTCTTACACGCACTAAAAGGAACTTACTCGTCTCCTCTCTCAAACTACTCGTTTACAACATACTCCCATAGCATAATATCCTAAGTGTCATCTATCGCAAGCGAGTAGCTGTCCGAGCTACCCCTTGCTACGCTGTCTACCTTCTCTACCTTCTCGTCTAAACGGGCGTTACGGTTTCCGGGACGGTTTCAAACTATCGCCCTTTCGGCGTCAGTCAGCAGACCACGTATATATACTCTACTAGACAAGGTACATGTATGATGTACTCGGGCCGGGCAAGAAGGGAGACAGAGAAGAAAAGAGAACGGCCTGAGAACAGATCCTGAGAGCGTGTGTCCAACGAGGTAGGAGGGAATGAAGAAGTAATAGAAGAAGTAGTAGAAGAAAGTAGAAGAAGAAGGACGGGAACGAACGAAACCGAGAAGCTGATAGTCACCTTTGTGATGCGGTTGCAGTGTCCCGGATATCCGTTGGTTCTGCGGGGCGATCCACCTCGACGCCATTGGCGTCGAAGGCATCAGCCCTGCAGGCATCGTCGCCGGACCCGTCGTTGACGACAGATTCCGCGAAACTACCAGCTCCACTTGGGGCTCCAGCCTCGACTCGGCGATGATGTCGTAAACTTCACGGAAGTTCTTGCCCTGAAGGGACCTGCCGTTCCATTTGATCACCTCGTCACCTGAAATCGTCGAATGTCCAGTCGGTTCTCCTATTGGATCGCCTTCGGGGCCGGGGACAACGGGAGATTTATTTACTTCGGACTGTGAGAGTCCCTCACACTGGAAATGCTCTACTAGAAATACTGTACTGGAGTGAAACGGGATGTGGAGGGACTATTGTCGGGGAGAAGTCCTGACGCGGTGATTCTTGCTTCAGGTGATGGATCGACGTTTGTGCTCCTCTGAACTGGACGGATGAAAAGTTCTTTCTTTTTCGCTGAGATTTTTCGACCGTTTGTCTTTGTATAATTAAAGCGTTTCGTTTCGTTCTCGATGGATCTCTGTTTGCCTGGTTTTCTTTTTCTCGCCGGCTAGGAATATTGTGCTCCTAATTTGTCGGTCCGCTCGCTGTGAATCTTCTATAGGAAAATGATCCTCGCTCGATGTGGCGTATTATACAGGTTTGCCGCGCAGTTCGGATAATTAATACGCTCCCAATGATAATGCGGAGTGGTTCATTCGTATACGAGGTAAAGGAAAGTTGGAGTATTGCGAACCAGAAACGATCTCTTGAAGAGGACGAAGAAAGGTTCGGGAGGGGGAGGAATTCTAGGGCATTGGGGTTAAATTTATCGTTCTTACCGGGTCTCAGTTGACCTTCTATGTCGGCCGTGCTACCCTTCTTGACCTTCTCGATAATGGCGTGCATGTGGCCATCCTCCAAGGTTTTGCCGCCGACCACTTTCAGCCCCAGTATGCTACTACTGCTTCCGGTGCCGGACTGCTTTCGCAACACCATGTGACCAATGATCTTCTGGCCGTCTCTGCTCACTTGCCAGGACAACGGATGCTACGAAGCGCGGAGAATGGGTTTTGTTTGTTTCCTTTCATCGTTACACTTTTATTGTTCGCGGTTCTTGCGAGATGATAGATACTGAAGTTGGACCGCGTGTTCATGCTCGGAACTTGGGAACCAATAGTCCCACTGACGAACGGAATCCGCGAGGATCCGTGACCCACGATACTATGGATTGGTTGCCAAATTCCTAGCACGGCAGGACTGATCGCTATGAAAGTAATTCGTGAACGGACTGTGAGGTTGATGATTTCAAGCTGACCTTCCTGGAAGAATATCCCGCGACTTGTGGGATTGTACAGCGTTAATCGAGCAACGATGGAACGTTCTACGTATCGATTAACGTCGTCGGTCGCAAGATATTTCTGTCGCAGGAGATTCTGATGAAAGAGAAGCTGAAGAGAATGGTGGCCATCCTGGCGATGCGATGCGCGCGACAGGGGATACTCGAACGAGATTTCCGACCCGCTCTCGAATGAAAAGTCTATCGATCTAATTATGGAACCGGTCGAAACGCTTGCTCAAATATCCCCGCAAATACAGGACGTGCCTACGGTGAGGTGAGTCTACATGTACGGGATGAAAGTAAAACGGGTGAAACGATCGAATTAACAGAAGGAGGAAGCACGCTATCGTACATCTAATGATCAGAATGTCTACACAATATATAATATATACAGACACTAGGTTCATGCGCCGAGACATGCGGTTTCCAACGAGCATACGACCAGAAAAGCGACAATCAGTCCCCTCGAACGTCCGATGCTCGAGGTCTTCAAGGTTCCAGGCATGCAACAGCGACGTGATCGCAATCGTAAAAAAGAAAAACAAAGACACCGTGGAAGTGAAGGTTTTTTTTTCTCTCTCTCGGTCGAAGAACAGCTCGATTTATCCTGGTGGATCTACTTTAGGGAGAGGGGTCGCCTCCTTCCGATTTCCAGTTGATCCGAATGAGTCGTGGCACTTTGATTTCGCAGATGTCGAGAAGTATTCGTAACAGGCGACGGATTCTTTCTACACAGCTCTAGTTTCACTCGTTCCAATTTAATACGGTAAAAGATACTCTGCCTAACCAGGACATAATTGGCTGCTCCAACTTATTTATCTTTCTGTCCCCCTCGTCATCCCTCTTCCTTCGTTTGCTCCAGTTAAAGAACCAAAAAAAAAAACTTCCAAGTTATACGCCCGGCACGATTCTTCCTTTCCCAGCAGTCGAATAAAATTCTTGCAATTAAATATTTCGCTAACGAAGTTAAGCACGCGTTCGAAAGTTTCGCTAAAAACGCTCGTTAAAACCGGAAGCGGTCGCTTGAAATGCATTCGCGTTCCCCATTATGAACACGAACGTTAGTTCCGAGCCGCGATTTCTCTTCCATTTCCACATTCCTCTCCCCATTAAAACGCGAGAAACTTTACGAATCAACAGTCAGACACTATTATAGTTTACTGTTTCATCCGAGCCGGTCTCATCGGTGCAGCCAATTACATCCGTTTTCAGCTTCCGGGACGCCCCGAGTCGCGGTTTTATCAAAAGACACCGCGAAACCGATCGACGAGAACTAACGAGGTCGTCGAGACTCGCCACCGTTTCCGATATCCTTTGGCCGTGCTCCAATTCGATTAATTATGAAACAGGTACGCCTCCCTCAACAACCTGCCATCCATCGACCCTTTTAATTGGACGTTTTGGATCGGTACCGTTCCGCGAAATCGTCTAGACTTCCCTATGGGTCGGACAGCCGTCGCGTTACAGCTGAATTTCGATTAATCGAGGGTATCGCAACAAAAAATAAATCATCTACATCGTCCAGCAATATTAGCAAACGACGCGGTCTACACCCCACTGAAACGTTCGTCGCGAGAAGTAACTATAACATTCAACTGTCGCCGATTCCGTAGCAAACGATCCACGAGCATTGTTGCATCCACGTCGCCCAACCGAACAGCGTTTCGTTCAAGACCGAAACCCGCCTGCACAAGCAGACACCGAAAATATAAAAGGGAAGAAAAACAAACGCGCCGATTTAATTTCCTGCGATCGTTATTCTCTGTCGCGATGCAATCACCACCGGCTCTTTTCCCTTATCGACCGTCGACAGCAAAATTTTCTGGCCGCGAACGTTTTCCGTTTTCTTTTTTTCGTTCGTTCCGCCGCGAAGGAGGAATCACCGATCTAATCGACGAGGTTAACAGGCCCGATGCCGGAAGAGGGTCGATCTTGATTTAGCCCAGAAGAAGTACACAGGATGATCCGTCAGCGGATAAATTGCTCGATTGCTGCTGGTTTACTCGGACCGAATTTAATCCTGCTTATTTGCCTCGCATAATTGAAGCACGGCCCTTCCCCCTACGCCCGTCCCGCCCTTCCACCATCGCCCGAGCTTCCTGCCTTTCCACCATTTATCGAACGATGATCCGTTTCACGGATCCATATCGTTCGTCGATGAAATGCACGCGATTAGAGACCGCCCGTGAAGATAATCGTTCGTTCCCGTTTCGCGAGGGGGAACGAGATCTCGCGCGAGATCAAGACGCAGGGTAATTGTAGAAACTAAAGGAGAACGATCGAGAGATATTTGCGCTGGCGAAAAAGGGGGCCTCGGGAACTCGGTCACAGCCTGCGCCGCTGTTATAGCCGCAATTCTCTCGTTCTCGTTGCGGCGGCGAGAATTTTTTCAAGAATTATCTCGACCTCCTGGCGAACACTGAATTGTCGTTTTCACTGCACTTTGTACGGGGCGCCTCCAGACGGGCCAGTTGGATCGCTGTAGGTAATAATTTCGCTCGTTCCATCGGGCAAACTGAAGAGACCACCTCGTACGAACGTTCTAAAATCAATACTGGACTCCCCCTTTACTTTTTCCCCGTTTTTCCCGAGGAAACTTTAATACAGGGAAATCGTAAAATAATTGTACGTTGAATCGAAAAGTTTCTAGTAAATTTGTGCGTCTTATTTGTGGTTTATTTGATCGCTCGCTTTCCCTCGATCGTCCTTAGATTAGCAGAATTCCGGGAACGAACGATTAACCGGCGAGGACTGCCGCGGCGTTCCACGCTTGCACGCCGATAGCCCGTCGTTCTATTCGAACGGATTCGAACGGATTCGCACGGATTCGTAACGGAAGAATGAAAAGAATTCGGAAGGACGACGGCCGCGGATCGAAATTCGAAGGCGGTTCACGGGGTTGCGTAATAGAAGTAACGGATAATCGAACCGTGGTCGCCCATCGGCCGCCCCCGACGCCAGCAAATTGTCAAACACGCCCGGCAAGGATGCTATCGGAAAACCAGCTTCGGAATACTGGAACCTGCCCGCCAGAAACGACAATGACGAACGACGATGACGGCCCTATTTGTCGAACATTTTCACGCGACGATCACCGCTTCTTATTGCATCAATCCTTTCGCTACGATGTTCGCCAAATTTCAAGTACACTGTGGAGAATAGGCGGCACAGCTTCGATGAATTAAATTTGCCCGCGTCTTTCGCGGAAACTGGCACACATCGCGGCGAAAGAATTAATGTATACCTATTATTTTCAATCGTCGAGCGATACGACGATGAACGCACACCGCTGGAAATACTTAGACCGACGAACGTTTGCTCGCCATTCGGCGCACTCGAAGCAAATCGATTACCAATTACTCTGTCCCGTTACTTCCAGTAGTGCGGTTGTAAGCATAATTCCATATTGCCGATGGCGAATCGAGCGACGAAAAAGAATTAAAAAAAAGAACGGAGCGATTACGCTCTTTATTGAAACCATCCCCTTGTATTCATCACTCCAATTGCGAACGAACGAAGGGGGTTGAAAGGGGAGAGAGAGCGCAGCGCTATAGAGTAACCGCACTGTGGCGAAGAAAACGCGTTCCCAATTAACGCAAGCGTTTCGTTGTCGAAAATTTAACCGAACGAAACGGGCCGACGAAGGGGGGGAGGCCGAAACTTGATAAAACGCACTCGCACCCTCTCGCCTCTAGCCTCCATTCCTGCCCAGGGTCGTTTAATAACGCGAAACGATATATCGTGGGGAGATGTATCGTGTGGTGAATGAACAGTAGCGATGTCGGTGGTGAGGGTAGGATGAGAGTCGGTGTAACGCGGATGAGAGACGATGTTTTGCACGAATTCTCGAAACGGTACCGTGAAACTGTGCGAAGAACGATCGATAACGAGGACAGATGCTTCTCGAGGATTTCCAGAGATGAGATCGATTGGTGGCCGTACGATGAACGATTTAAATGAAGAAGGAAGAATGAATCGACTAGAAACGAGGATGAACCGAATGAATTTCACTAGCTTTTAATCGCGAGTTTGTCAAAAGGAGTATCGTAGCTCGTGAAGCAGCGTACACAAAGAAGGTGGTTAATTTAAGAGAGATGAAACGATGAAAGAAGAGAAATGAGGTACGCGAAGAAAGCATCCTATTCTATGTTGCTAAATCACAGGGGAGGATTCAGGGCAAAGGCCCGAGAGTTTGTTAGCGGTGAGATCAATTCCAAGACTCATGCGATCAGGTGCGATCAACTATGTGTGTGTTTTTCTTTTCTTTTCTTTTCTTTTGCCAGAAACGTTGCATTCCCGTCGTGTTTCGTCAAATGCTCTCGCTCCGCGACACGTTTCGCTGATGTTAAGACGCTCGACCAAGGAGGTCCGAAGGTTCTTGCGCGTGACAACACGGACAACCAGTATATTAAACGTGTAACTATAGCTTAAAAGACCGGTTCGTCAGAAACAATGTCGTAACGAAAAAGGACGGATCCAAGCACGAAAGCCTTCAAGCTCGAAGTTTGGGGGTGAATCGAGCAAAAGAGGTTTCTTTGTCACACGGAGTTCAGCAATAATACGGAATGACAAAGGAAGAAAGAGATTTGAATTGCAAAGAGAAAAAGAAAGAAAAAAAAGAAGAACGCAACAAAAAGAGAAACCAGAGAAAGAAAGTTTGAAGTGAGACGCGTCGAGGCGCGGACAGAGACGGAATCTTTTTCCCTCCCTGAAACTTCGGCTCGGCCGGCATTTGACGTACGTCGCGTACTTTAACCCCTTCGTTACGCATTCGATTCGATGGTCGATTTCAGCCCGAACGAAATCAACGAACAAAGCTCTCTAACAGAAATTATTATGCATCTATGTATGATAACTATGCGTCTACTGAACAGCTGTCATTATATGTACAATACAATATAAACGGAACCCAATAGAAAATAAGAAAATTGCCGCGATACTCGTTAACCGTGAACGAAAGGGTTAAATCCAAACGTCGCTAAAACTACTATGCTATGCGGTACATGAACCAATCAGATCAGGCACTAAACAGACCACAGGTGTATAATCATCGTTCTAAAATGTCTCTCTCTCTCTATATATATATATCTCTTTCTCGCACTCTCTCTCTCTCTCTCTCTCGCTCTTTCTCTCTCGCGCTCTCTACTAAAGCTATATGAGAAGCAAGGAACGAGGAAGAATTAAAGAAAACCGTAATTCCACTTTGGACGACAGAGATCCGCGACGGTTTTATGGGCGCAATATATTTTTCACGAATTTGAGCGCAATAGAAACAAAAAGGCAATTGCAAGCGTGTCGATGCTCGACACGAGCGATGCTCGTGCGACAGAGACCCCTTTTACTCGATCATCCGCCGGCTACTTTCGTTTTCCTAGTGTAGTCTAATCGAAAGCGACTGCCTGGCCTTTATAGTAATACGATTTCCGTCCGACCGGACTCGAGCATTTATCGATGAAATTTCTAGCCTGTGTGTTTGTACGATTCGACAAGCAGTTCCCGGTATAACTGTCAACATGAGCCGAGTAATCGGGCCCGTACCTTGGGCAGGTCGCCCCTGTTGCTGTCCTCACTGCTCGTGAACGTGCTAGAGGTGTCTATCCCGGAGTCTTTGGTCGCGCTGTCTTGGCTACCCTGCCGATCGGCCTCCCAAGACCAATCCTCCTGAGGGCCGCCGACATTGGTCCCACCGTCAAATCGCACTGTCTTTTTCCCCCTCCTCTCCGTGAACCTGATGGACACGCCACATACACAGAGATACGAGACGTGGCACTGTGTAATAGTAAGTGTCTCCCGCGAGTGTTCGATTTGCATGGAATGTTCGGTGTGCGTGTTTTGTTACGGTGTTCCTTTCGTTTCGCACTCCGTTTAGTCTCTATTCCGTTCGAACGCGTCGCGACAATGATCCCTATCCCTCGGAGAACGTGGAGCACGCGCGATCAAAGAGTCGATTAATCCTCGAGAACGTTACGAGAAGCGTTGCGTTGCGTATGTATCACGTATTCTGTATCCAGGTATCGCCGGGAAAATAGAACGGCGATCCCGGAACAACCGACGCGCACCGAACGAAAGGTACGAGAGAAATGAAAATGTATGTAATAAGAGAGAAAGTTCTATGCAGAGAGACGAACGCACGGTCGCGGGATTTTTCACACGCACCTCCTACTGTCGGCGCACCATTCGTCGCCGCTCCTTCGGAAGCTCCGTCTCACGAGAGTGCTCTCCTCTTTTCGCGGCTCTCGCGGTGGATGATGACCGTTATACTCGATGGTCATCGCGGCCGTGTTGTGGTGACCGTTGTGGGGTCCGTTGTGCCTACGTCCACTGCCGGACATTGACATCGGACCTCCAGTATGGTGGTAGTACCCCTTCCCTACAGTAGATCCAAAACGTTTCGTTTCCTCTGAACTCTCTTCTCCTTTATCGAACTATCTAACAGAAGGTAAACTATGCATTCCAGTTCACCCGACAAATCTCTCCGTTTCCCCCTAATCCTCGAGCCCTGAATAGGAATATACCATCGGCCTGCTGAATTTTTCTCTTTCGCCGAACCCTCGAGAAACTCTACACCCTACACCACAACACTGTCACATCGTTTGCCCTGCAATTCGGAACCTACGTCGATTTCTAATCGTGTCCACCATTTCCCTGGCCCTGCCAATCTACGCTGGGTGTAATTCGGTGCGTTCGGTGTGTGTACCGCGATATTATACCTGCCGAGAACGAGCTAAGACAGCGGTGCAAGTTCGCCCTCGTCGAGGAGGAATGTGTTGGGAACGGTGCTGGGGTTTGACCGGAGGCCGTCCGGTTCTCGCGTGGCGTTGCCGCCAGAACGCTGCCTCGTGTGTGCTGGGGTGTGTGTTGTATGTGTGTGTACGTATGTGTGCGTGCACAAATTCGACATTCATCGAAAAGGCGACCACAGAGATTCCCGACTCGGGACTCGTCGCTCCGAGCTACGCTCGAAACGCTCGGCCATTTTGCCCCTGTTCGTTCTTCTTCGTTTTAGCCGCGCTTCATTTCAACCGTGCAACATCGATAGACGATCGTTTTCTTGCGGGAAACTGGTCCCCGACGATAACACGAGCTCGCGGCGTAGAAACATTCGTGTACACAGAGTGGAATTGTTGGATCAATTAGGGTCGCGCGCACGTTACCTTCGTCGTGGCACTATCGGGGTAATGGGGTGGTTGATACACAGGTCTTCGAGACGAACATCGAGGGAACAGAATATGTAGGAATGTCGGGAGTGTGTTGGTGAGCGGTACGTGTACGTGGCGTGAGTGAGGTGTAAAACGATAGATACTTGTATACCTGTGCACGATTCGTAGCCGTCCAAAGTAGAACAAATAAAATCTGTTACAGCTCTGCCGACCGATCGCATCTACTCGTTGAGGCAATCGTGACTGCTCAAGGATGCCGCTCGTTCGAGAATTCAGTTTCGAGTGTTTCGCGTATCTCGATCTGACGCTGTCCGAAAGAATGGGACAAAAATGCCGTGCGTCGATCGTTGGGCAAAAATTTGTCGCCGTGAGAAATCGCGAAATTCGGAACGAGTCTAGAAAAACGAACCGTGGACATCTGCCGGGAATCGCAGCGCCATGTGACAGACGTACGCGTCCCTCGAACAATCGTTCGCTCGTTTTCGGACGTCGTTAGGCCAACCGAAAAAAGGACGATGATAAAAAAGAGCCTCGCGAAAAAAACGGAATGAGATACTCTGATTAGAAAAATCCTGTGGATTTTTGAAAAATTCTAGTACGATACGCTCGCGACCGATCGGCAGATGACGTACACACACATGCACACGCATACGCAGAGATATACATATAATATATATATATATGGTTTAGTAGATATATATATATATGTCCATGTATACATATATATATGTATATATATATTATTTATATATATTATATATTTATATATATATATATAGCGAAAAACGAACTGCCTTATTTGCATTTGAGAAAATTAGTAGGTACCGCGAGGAACTGACGATTCATTCTGTCCCCGGGCTTCTCCCTCGAGCTCCTGGAAGTCACCACCATGGGCGGCGGTTTATCCCCTAAAAGGCGATCTCTCTTTAAGTCACACATGTTGCGTCATTACGGTGCTTCGCTTATCGCTAAACTTAGAAAAACAGAGTACGATAAGAGCAACGAATAGACCGCGATTATTTCGTTCGTTCCACGTGACAATATCTAAACCATATCGCGAATCACACAACCATTCTAACGAGTTTCCTGTGTATACAGATATACACGTACGACGCACGTACGTTTAGTAACAATAAGTAGCAGCAATAGTATTAGCCACTTGAAAGTATTGTATATCAACTACTTGGTGGTTCACAGGGATGGTGGTTCTCAGAACAATCTGGGTGACTATATTCTAGATAGAATCGGTTCGATGCATTACAGACAGGGAAAAGAGAAATAAAGATTGGTCACTGCTATGAGAACTGCTCTATACATACATATATATATACATATATGTATACATAGATGTATATATACACACATATATATACATACATATATACATATAGATATTATGTTAACAATCGAACACTGTATACTAAATGGTAATCGTAATACATTGCAGGCAGTGTCTGGTGTTCTCTCGCTACACGCAAGAAGTAAGTCGTCGTTTTCGTAATGATACCGCCCGGCCTCGAGAATTCGATCTGTATCGATTCTGAAAGGAGGATCCAGCCGGAAGGGAAACGAGAATCGTCTCGTTCGTCGTGCACGCCTGCTGCAAATAAGGTGAGGGATCACGCGTCATAAAACTGGCAAATTGGCCATACGATCGCCACACGAAACTCGCGTGGTGTCCCTCTCTTTATACAACCCAGCAACGTATTTCTGTCTGTACTGCCCGACGATACCGCGGCGATACCGGATTTGCGTAGCAGAGATCTCGATTTTATCCCACGGCGAGTTGCACAAAATTCCTCCTTCTGGACGTGTCACGAATTGATTACAGGTTCCGTCGAGTACGCTCGGTCCAATTTCGCTTCGCGCCGTTTCTTTTGGGAGAAACGTGGCCCACTTCAACGCGGCTGGGAGCTGTTCAGGGCTGTAACAGTGCCGATAATCGGTACTCCGTTCGAGAGACTTGGGAATCCTTTGAATAATCAGCCCCGGCGCGACGGCTGCTACAAAGCGTTACGCGCGAAGAAACGTTCGGCACTGTGAAACGTGGCAGCCAGGCCGAGTGTCAAAGGATGTTTAAAGCCTGGCTAACGTAGGCAGAACGAACACGCACGCACGGCTATCCGTAAACGCGATATTTTCATCGCACCGGTGCGCGTCGAAATGAATAGGAGGAACGGGCGACAGACTGGGAAGTAGATACAGACAGCCGTTGGTCAGCCCGAGCGCGAACGTGACGCGCGCTCTTAATTTGAAAGTCGGCTCGCGTCGCCTTTTATCTTCTCCAACCCCCATGCCAAGGTATTCTTGGAGTGTCTAGTTTTCCATCGTCCCACGTTATGATTCGCTAAACTTAGCAGCATCGACTATTTCCTTTCGACGACGAACGAGACTGGAAAGGGACAATGAATCGGTCGACACAGAAATCTAACGAACGACTTGCCGCCGATGACGCAAGTGAAGTGACGATAATTGCAGCTGTATCGTAACCACGAATGTCTTCTGGCAGACGATCGTGGCGATCCTCGCGATATCCTGGCCCGTAACTCGCCGCGCCTATCAAGCAAGTATATTAAACGTCGGTGGAGCTTTCTGTGTCGAGGGGACGCATGGTGATGTCGAGGAGGAGCCAGGCGTAGGACGTTTCTAGGGAACGGGTTTTAATCTACGGGGAGCTCTCTCCGGGAACGCACGTCGCTCCTGAAAACGAATTAAAATCTGTTTAATAGAATTTTAACGTGAACGGAAGAAACAGGAGGGGTGTCTGGCCGGACGGAAACTGTCAAAGGAGTAAAGGTAATCAAAGGCGGAGCAGGCTCGATGAGAGGCCAAAACGTGGCCGTGACAATTTATCCTTCACCTCTCCCTTCTCCTCGTCCGCCTGGGATCCGATGGACGTGCAGCAGCAGCAGCACTCTGCGCCTCTCTGCAAATCCTTCGTTAAAGGGAAACTTGCGAGCGGCGAGTTGCGCGCGCGTAACGGACTTACCTCTCGAACTTCTACAAACTAATTCTCTAGTCACTAATTGTATTGTGTGCATCTACGAATGGGAGCAACAACGCCGTCCGACTAAGCCGGTCACTTTTCTCTCGGTCGTGCGCGCATCATGAGAGACACGCGGACAGACATTCAACGAGCTCTCTGCCTGTGCTCCGTGCTCGTTCGTTTGTCGAACTGATTCCCTTAACCGTGTGCGCGATCCAGTTCGACGCGTTTCGCTGTTTAGATTTATCTCGCATTTACTTCGACACACGGCCGCCCTATCTGGAACAGTGCAGTCGACCTCTCTGTTCAACGACGACCCGTTTTATCTCCGACGGCGTCTCGTTCGGTGCAAGTTCTCTTCAAGAATATACCTTACGTTCAATTGCGCGACTGTCCGTTGACCCGCAATCTGTTTACGATAATCTGGACGATTATCGATATCGATGATCGCAATTGCGACGGGAGCTCCCTTAAATTTTAAACGCGACAACGCAGCGACAGCGGCTTTAATAAGCGCGATCTCCGCATAGCAGCTGGCCAGGCTATCCGCATCAGTGCGTATGCACCAAGCGCATAGCTGCACTAATGTCGACCCCGTGGCGTTCTCCCGCAGGGTCTCAGAAATGTTTCGCACCGGAATATTTCATGGCAGCCTGTATCCGCGAATACGGGGGGCAGGTGTACAAGCAAATTAGCAACGTGTCTGATTATACCATCGCGGTTTAAAGCTCCGTGCTAACTCCGCCAATTTGTGTTTTGCAAGCCTTTAATCCGGCTTCGTTGAGACTGGACCGAAGACAGTCTGGAAAATTGTTCTAATCTTAAGAAAGATTAATTGATTAGGAAACGTGAATACCGAGAAGATTTGATTTCCCCAGCTTTGCGAATACATTGGGTAAACAAAGCAATTTCAATCCCGATAGTCTTTCGGGGAATAGAAGAGTGCCTAGCCGGGAACCCGCAGGCTGTAAAGGGAACTCGAATCAGAGTTCCGTCCTCTCGACCATCAAATTGCAATGTCTTTGGATTAAACCTCGACGAAACTGCCAGCGAAAGAAGTCGATCTCTCGGCAGTTCGCGAGTCACGAAGGTCGATGCACAAAGAGCGTCGTTCGCTATGTTATCGGTACAGGAATACCGGCAACTCGAACGATAGACCTTCTTATGGTTCGCTGCAAATGGAGTTCTTTAAAAATTGAACGAAAGATACGTGCGCGCTACACTTGATAAGGGAGGAACGAATGGGAGAAGTCTGAGAATCTTTGAAATATTCTCTGTGACCCGGCAATCAATTAGCCCCGCAAGTTTCTTCAATATATAACAGTTGACTAATCGATTCAGGGTTTTATAAATATTTGCCTCCGCGAGCTACGCGACCACTTTGACGCGAGCACTTCGCCGGAATTAATGCCCTGATAAAGCACGTCGTTCAAGATTTAGGCGGCGCTCTCCGAACGATCTTTGAATCCCGACCTCTTCATCATAATTTCATCGGGCCCCCATGACACAGTGTCGAGGAAGAAATGTGACTAGCCCGCCGAGAAAGGGACGGCTTTAATACTGAAGTCGCTCGATTCTCGAACTACCTGCCACTGATGTTCACGATTTTTTTATGACGCCTTGGGTGGAATTAAATATCGATGCAGCCAGCCTGCCCCGGCTAGAGTTTGCGCGACAGAAAGTTAACGGACTCGGGTGTACGAAAGAAAATGCAATACTTACGGGCAGGATTTTATTCTTCGAATTTCCATCGTGCTGGCTGGTTTATTCAATTTTCTGATTTCTCTTCGCCCGACTTCGCAACAACACGGGGACAGCAGTTTTAGTAGGTAACAAATTCACCGACCCCCTTTCCGCAATTTCCAAAGGAACTGTGACCCCATATTCATCCGGACTCCGCTTCCGTCCCTGCTCAAATTTTCCACCCCAGCCTCGGGGAAAATCGATTCCAACTAGCGAGCGACGAGAAGCGTAAACACGGCCGCCGTGGAGGATCCACCGAAGTAAAGATCGCCTACGTGCGCGACGTACGATATGACGCATTTATGCGACGGAAAGCGTTCAACGAAAATGCTCGCGAACGTAACACGGAAATGATCCACAAAAAGCTTCGGCGAACAAACGAATTCCTTAAAGGAGAAACGGAGGTTTCGGTCGTCGATACCTTGTGCTCCTCTTTACCGCAAAGACTAGCCAAGAAAGAGATAGCAAACGGACAGATGTTGGAATTCGCCCACGTGTTGGCCGCGTGACGTCACGCCCGACAATGTGGGCGTATCAAGAGCGAGGAGGGATAAGGAAGGGTGGTGAACGGAAGAGCAAGGGGTTGAAGGTAAGGAAAAATACGAAGGAGAGAAGAGCTTTCTGTCATTTACTAAGTTCTTGCGATTGCCTCAAAGTTCCCTCATTACGCGAGCTGATTAGTCCTACCACAAAACCGTGTATACGATAAAAGTTTACCACACGTGTAGAGAAAGAACAAATAAAGAAGAATTGAAGAGAAATATTGCTAATGCATCGAAACATACGAAACGATTGGAAAATGTTCTGTGTACAACTTCAAAAAAAGGAAATCAAGGTCGTGAGAAGAATCAATGCAACGACAAGAAAGGGCACAACCCGAGAAGTCCCACAGGATACCGTACGATATACTAAGATACACGATCGTGGGTATCCGATCAAGGATTTAACGGCCAGGATACCGATCAGAAGTCTACGCATCCCTGGTCAACTCGAAACCCCGGACAAGGATTGGAGAAGTTGGAAGAAAATTCGCCACCTTAGGATTCCTCTTAGGTCGACACGGGGACGTTCAGAAAAACGAGCTTCTTCCTCTTCTCGTCCGTCCCCAGAAATATCCTTCGCCACAAAAAAAAACACGAAAAAAACGACACGTCTCGTCTAAACATTAAAATCGCGAAACTATTCCTCGAATTCCCGTAAGCACTGGAAACTTCATTTCTACTGGCTCGTAGCGCTGCACATCACGAGCAAAACGAGAAGGGACGAACGGGAACACACAGATTCCAGGGGTATTTCCCCCCGCCCCCGATGATGCGCACCTCGATGAATCGACTCACAGTCCACCGATCCCGTCCCTAATCAACTGTGAATCGCGTACGCGCGTCCTTTCTCTTCCTCGACTTGCGTCCGGCTCTTCGAAACCGGCCCGAATACGTCGCACGAAAACGAGCACCGATGTCGAGTGTTCTCCCGGACACCAGGTGAACACGCGCAGTAGAATAAGCCGAGGCGGTATCCCCGGCATCGGTAACCTAAATTTACTCATTAGCCAAGGAAGGAACCCGGTTACACTACCACCCTCGCAATAATACGGAATCGCTTTTCATCTGCCACTCCATTCGATCTGCCGCCACCGAGCAAGACCTACTTTCCTATTTCAGGTATTCAAAGTTTTTTTTTTTCGTGCGGGCCAACGGAGAGAATGCAATCAATTATTTTCCCGGCCGGTCCCAACAAGTAACAGGAGGCATTCGTAAATGGTCTTTTCACTTCGGAAGGGTTGCTGATTAATTTCTCCCTCTTTTCCCTTTTTTTCCTCATTTTTTTTGTTTCCACTTTATGCCCGTCGCCATGGTGAAACGATTGACTCCAGATTAAGCACGGAGCGTTAATCGCTTTGTAAACACGCGTACGCTTACGCGGGGAGCTTTTCAGACTGCATGAGCACCGGATCGGTCGATTACACTTTCCTTCGGCGGCACGTCTGTAAATATCGCGATACAGGTTGCACACACTCTCCGTAAACCAATTATCCACTGACACGGAAAGCTTCTGCTCTCCTCGTGCAGCGAGTTTCAAGGGCATAGCTGACCCTCCCGACCAGCTCACCCTCTAACGTCTCCGTCGCAGCGGAGCCTGCACACCAGCCTCTGACGGCAATTCGGCGGTGGATTTGACGTTTAACCGCGTCACTGCTGAATTATACGACTGCCGCCGCGGGGAGGTGACATTTCGAAAGAGTAACGGCCAATATTGCTGTCAGTGGCGATGAACTTTCAGGCTGACTAAACGTATTTCCACCACTATATTTAATGCGCCTGATATTGCCAACAATTTTTCAACCGCCAGAGATTAGCCCGTGACGTTTCATTGCTGCTTCTAAACGGCGGATACAACGGCGTTCGATTTGAATAAATGGCGCAGAAGAAAACGTCACCTCCTGTGCACGCTATCATGCTCAATATCTTGTTCAAGTCGTTTCGCTGAACCGCGAGGCGAATGCCACCGGTTGTTCTCCTTTCGTTCTGCGGAAACTTTTCGTCGAACGGAAAACAATCGAGCCTGTGTTTCGATATTTCCGACGCAACGAGGAACAATCGTTTCCTCGAGTTTGCACCGCGTCGGCGTAAAGATGAAACGTAGCAAGTATCGAGCATGTGACTCACCCTTCTCCGACTCGTCAGGCTCGTCGCTAGGACAATCAGGTGTGCTCCGTTCTTCCTCGCTGCTGCTGAAACTTCTCTGCTGCTGAAGACCACCCTGACCGCCCACTGTATGCGAGGGGTGCGCGCTCTGCGTTTGATGCACCGAGTGTTGCTGAGGAGGATGCACCGCGCTTCGAGGTGGGCCCGCTTCTACCGTCGGCTGACCATATGTCATCGCGAGATCCGTGTTCTGATCCTGGAAACGGAATAGGAAAGGAATCACAGAACCGATAGGCACGCACAGCGTTGGCGACACCAAGTTTTCACACACAAACTCAAGATTCATAGACAACAGTGGAGTAAGATAGCGCTGAAGCAAGGTGGCGTGAAACATGAAATGAGATGGAGAGAGGAAAGTGAAAGATCAGATACTTTGTCCTGGGCCCTGTTACCAAATTGCAAGCGCACTTCCCGTTTCTAGTGAAACGTGTAGCAAAGACCAGGAGAAAGTAGACACAGAAATTTCGCGGCTTCCATTCGACAACATCCACAGGATCTTGCCGCGTAGCTGGTCGTTGAGGGATCCTCTCGAGCCCCGCCTACGTAAGAATATCGTTACCGTCCGCTCCAACGCGCTCGGCAGCTCGTACAAGGTGTACACTTGTTGAACGTTTAATTTCCAAGTCTCTCGAGCGCCTAACGTCACCGCACGTTCGATCCAGGCAGAACCAATCGAGGGAACGGGTCCACTCACCGCGTAGATCGGTCGTTGTCTCTGGTAGTTGTGCTGTTGCATAAGACCGTCGATCTCGCCTCTGTACAGATTCGGGTCATCCTCCGCGTACGCGTCCGGATGCCTCGGCGGTGGTTGAAGGTGATGGGAAGAAGCTACGTGGGGAGTCGGCAGGCTTCTCGAGTGAGGCGAAACAGACATATCCACTCCGCTATCGCTCGTCGACAGTCGACGCCCTGGGCCCTGTAATCGCCAGCAGAAACTGCCATTTTTCGTGCCGGAATCGGCCCGGTTTGGAACCGTCGCGTGTGAGTTGCAGTGATGGATGCAAACAGTGCGATTGTTGTTGCGTTCTTGTTTGGTCATATCAGCATGTGATGATAGTATGCGGTTACAGTTAAACACGTCTTTCGGCAATTCGCTTCGAAATGAATTGGAAGGCAAATTGTCCAAAGGCACGATAAGTAATGATACATGAATTCGTGACAATGAGCACAGCGACACATGATGAGATATACCAACGGGAATCGCCTTGCTTCGACCGAATTCGTTTAACCAAGCGTTTCATTGCACAATAATCGTTGCGTTTCTTTATTATTATATATGTATTTTTTGTTCTTTTCGTTACATTGCTGTTGTTGTTGTACATCCAGAGCAACAGTTCGTGCACGAGCGCTATTAAGTGACCACGGGGAAAGCTGGTCCCCGCGGTCGAACGGTAAATGAATGAAGTAAATCGTACTTGCTCTTGCTGAGAGTACTGTCTTCTGAGCAGACTTCCGCTCCTTAGTAACAATGGCAAATTCTCCTTCTCGGCCGCGCTGTGCGCTCTCTCGAGTTTCGGTCTTTTATCCTGAGTTTGGTCCACGAGTCCCGGAGGACCACCCACCTGCATGTCCTGCATCCGTCGTAGCATCGCGTTGTCCCCGGCGGTCAGCCCCGGCTTCTTTATCCATTCCCCCGTCTTCGACAGCAGTTCTTGCTTCTTGCGACAGAGGATGCACACCCATATTACCTGCAATCAAACATTCTCCTCTTGGACTATTGTTCCAATGTTTCCAAGCATGCGAAATATTCGAGGCATTGTCTTAATGCCCCCACGGTGCTCCAATATTTCCCTTTCAGCCCCATCGAACGATCGATCGTGCCGGCAACTAAAATAATCCATAGCGAAACAGAGAGCATCGTGGAGAGGGAAAGAGTCCTGGAACTGATCGATTCAGGTCACCGCTTCCAGCGAGGATATTAATATGAAATTATCTATAGGAAGTCGACCAGGTACGATGCTAATTGAAACGTGTTGGCGCGAAGCGTGAGCTTCGATTTGCAGTCTTCTTGAAAAGAAAAGAGAAAAGCGTGCGTCCTCGGCTACCGACGAACCAGCAAGGTCCGTGCTGCTTCGTTAAAATGCTTTTACGTGCTCGCAGTATTTGTCGAACGTAGTCGCGAAGAGGGAGCACGTGTTAAAAATACACGATACCCAGAGGGGGTTTGCTGACCAGCCATCCAGGACGACAAGCTTCATCGTCTATACTCGTCGCCAGTTTTCCCAGCTAACTGGAAAACTCGACGATCATCGCGCGATCGCAGAGCAATTATTACAAGACCCCCTTTAACGCGGCGTCCGACTCTGTCGCGCTTGATGAAATTCTCGGGCAAACCCGTTGGGACTTCGAGTGACGTTAAATTGAATCAAACAATTCCGCCACCGATGCAGCACGACTAAGAATAACCAGAATTTTAGGGTCGCGATACCGAAACGGAGGACAAAGGGCGGTACAGTCGCGGTATTCCATCGTCTTCTCCGCGAATGGGATGCCACGGATGCAACGCGAAAGTACGCGCGAAGAACTCGTCGAGAAGAACAGGGGAATCGAGAATTTTGGAAGGCGAGAGGCACATTCCTCGGTCAGACCATTCATAGCATCGTGCAGTGAACGAAAGGCTAATAATTAGCGGGCCAGCAAGTCGACGGTGGTAGCGGTGGCGTTTTGAAGGATGAATAGGCGGGTAGCATACTCCATCAAGATAAAACGTGATGGATGGACCATTTAGAAGCAAACCATAAAACAATGCCCATACCGGGTCTCATCGATAACACTTTCCATGCCCATTCACGCGTTTTATTGTACGAACTATAACGGCGTGAGCAACGTGCAGCAAGGACACAGGGTTTGCTCCCTTGAATTACGACCAGTTGAATGTCGTAAAGTCGACGGGATTAAAACATGCTCGAGCTTTTTACCCATCGAATCTTCGGGGAGCCTCCAATTATAGCGGATTTCTTTTCCCTTTTGCCGTTCGTCTGAAAAATATTCCTATTTCGTCGGTGACCCGTAGCTTGTAGCTCGACAATTTTCGACACGCTAGATTAACGTACACTTTAAATACAGTCGGCTCGTATGTAAGTAAAACTCGACCAACGCGAGAATAATTTTTTACCAATTATTCCCCTCGGTTCGTTGTTCGCAGTTAACTTTCGACGAATATCACGCAATTGCACAGAGAACGCTGGAAAATATTCCTGCCCTCGCGCGAATATCGCAACGAATCGGTGCACGCCCGGCCATGCAGACCGTTTGCAGAATTATCGTCGCCCATTATCGTTATTCGATGAATCCAATCCGATCCGCGTGCCCGTATCCCGCTAATCCGCGAACCGAGGACGCAACTGGAAATGAAAACGTGTTTGCCCCTGTTAGCAGTCGCGGAATCAGCTGCAATTGCTTGTCGATAGACGGCCGGGAGAGTGAAAGGTAGCGCAGGAGCAATTTCAGCAATCCTAATTCGTGGATTAAAAGCAATTTGTTGGAACGACGAAGTAACTATTACGCAACTGCGCCAATGAAACTCGAGCTGCCCTTTGATCGATTTGCTATCGTCGTGCACCGTGGACTTATTCCAGTGTCCTGCTATTATCGCCGGCGATCGTTTTACGTAACGTACCGGCCATTGCACATTCGGCGCGCAATCATATAAACATCCGGTCCGAGGGATGACGATTGGCAATTTCTGCGTCGGCGAGCCGAGACTTTCGCGCAGAGCAACGCAATAATTCCATAACCGTCAGCGTCGCATTGCGTAAAAACTCGTAATGATTGTCTTAACAGCCGCGGGCCTGTTACATAAATGATACTTTAATGCAGTTTCCCCGTCCGATCGCGGGGGTTGACGTTCGAAAATTCGTGCTCGCGTGCATAGAACGTACGACAAACTCCAGAAACGAGCAGGTAAAAAGAAAAGCAGAAAAGAAAGGGAAAGAAAGGGGTGCGTGCTTCGCGAGAGAATAAATCAGCCTGTTAAACTTTCACGAAAACGAAAAAACGAAGAAGTTTTACGAAGGGGATGTAACGGCGATCAGGAGATACGGTACTCGGAACAATTTCCTCGATCTCTTTAGCGACGAGCGATATTTCGTCCCTCGCTCGCCCGGGCGTCCCAGTTTTTAAAAGCGACTCGGTAAACGTGACTTTATTTTTACCTTCTTGCCGGCGCCGTTTAATAAGTGAACAGTTCCCGATGAAAGGAGCGTTCCCTTTGTCGAGAACGCTTTCCAGAACGGGCGAGCGTAATTATTTCATCGTTGGAACGCGATTCTCGGCGTACGGTAGCATAGAGGGGCAGATATAAAAATATCCATCACTAACACACTGCGCGGAAAGCGTTTCTACGCGATTCAAATACCCCCATCGTTCAATCACGAGATTAGAGGCGACTGGAATCAGGAACGTCGACGCCCCGAGACGCGACACGGTCTAGCATAGAACACGATAGAGGATGGAACCCACCGAGTACCCGTTTCCAGGTACATTCGCGATTCGACATGATTCCCCAACGAGTCGTCCTTGGACGAGCACAGGGATCGTAATTCGCGTGCATCCGCGGGAAAGAGCTTTTTTTCGTGAGACTTGCAACACCGACCGAACCTCGCTGCAGACTGGCGGCCCAGCCGCGGAACAGAGGGTGCATCGAACAAGAAAGAAAAGAGAAAGGGTGCACGGGCGAAAAAAAAAAGGAAGCAAGAGAGATCGTGGGTAGTGAGGGAAGTGGCGGGGAGGAGAGGAGCGCGAGAAACGAAGCAGGAAAGATAGGCGGAGGCAGGGGGAAGCTGAAGAGCACTTCGTCGAGTTGCCTAGGTAGCAATATGTCAAGAGCTCAACCCCTTTCCACCACCCACTCCCTCGTCGCTGTGCTGGCGGCACCCTTTTCGTACTCCTACCGAACATTCCGTAGGTACGTACGTACCTACGTATAGTACGTACATACGTACGTGTGCGCTATTTTCCTCAGCCTAAAAAGAGAGAAACGTTGTTGTTGGTGGTGGTGTTGGGGTGTCGAAAGGGTGAGGGTGGCCCTCGAACAGTTTCGCCCCTCTTTTTCGTCGTTACGTTTGCCAAGAATAGAGAGACGGCGACGGCGGTGGTGGTGGTGGTGGTGGTGGTGTTGGTGGACCAAGGGAACGAGAACACGGAGGTGCGTGTTCGGCCGTAATGTAAATGATCATTAGTTTGCCGGCTCGGGGCGAGTTGCCGGTGATTTGCATTAATTAATTAGAGGCCAATTAATTCAGATTACTTTATCATGGCCCCTATGTACGCAGCCCGTGTGTCAACGGCGCAACGGCGACGTCGGCCGAGACCAGACAATGACGACAGCACAGAGACATCGACGTGGACGTTGACGTTGACGTTGACGTTGACGTTGACGTTGACGTTGACGTTGACTCGAGTACAGCTGCCGGGATCGATACGCTCGTTCAAACCAATCCGATAACTCGCCACGCCACCAATAACGCGATACCCGTCTGTAACGCTCCCGACGAATTATCGGCTCGTCGATTGAGCGTAGTATTCCTTGATCGCCTAGACGCGAGGCTCGATTGCTATTTGCGAACGTCTGGTGGAATTGTTATTTCGGGACAACTCTGGCCAGCGTTGCCCCTGTCAGCAACAAGATTTTCGTACACAACAAACAAAACCGGATAGCGCGGTTCGGTTCTTTAGAACGTTCCTCAGAATCCTAGTTAGGCAGCTGGAAGATTCTCCACTTTAACAAGATGTGGGCGAATCATCGAGCACAAGAGGACTTTTGCAACAGTCCGTCAGAGAATCTCCGTCCGAAATAGCCGCCTGTGAATGCCGGAAGAGCGTGAATATTATGAAGGATACGAAGCAGAGGTGGAAGAAGAGTAAGAAAAGGTGGAAGAGCAGTACGGTAGTGGGCAGGAGTTTCAGTTTTCAGATAATAAAGTCTGTCCCGTGAGTGGCATCAGTGCTCAGACGACCCTTCAAGCCAACTAGTGGTCGCACTGTCTCGCAAACGGGTCGCATTCAGACAATCTTCTCGAATCTAACTGGAAATCATGCTTTCAGATATACAGCAGTGGTCACAGAAATTGCACCGTCCAAGAGATATCAGTGTTTCTGCTTCGGCAATCACACGGGCGCCAAGTAGTCTGTGCTCGTTAACGGTCTGATGTTTATTAAAGAAAACATTATTTATTTAACAGCCGCGAAGTTTGCATTGGTCCTGCGTATTCGACAAACAATGTTTCCTAGAAGCGATGCAATTTTATTGGCAACCGCTGTAATGTTTACGAACGATTCAGAGGTTCGTGGATTCTCGTTTTCTTCTAGAACGAAACGGTATAATTCATAGCTCGCGTTGTTTATTAGCGATAAGGAAAGCTCGACTTAATTACAAGATCCGTTAACAAGAATGTACCATCACCGATGCGTCTGATTATATACGAAATATGTTTGTGGGTGTAGCACGCCTACGTAAACATCTAATTACTATGCAAAGGCTCCATATAACCGCGGCCCCACTCCGTTCCCAGACAATTTACGTCCCTGCCTCAACAACTCCATGCCTCTCTGCCTCTCGATTTTTTGGTCGTCACGGGGGCGACGACGGACCGCGTGCATTAGCGTCGCAAGCTCGAACTTTGCGGCCCGAACTTTTCGGCTGCCCTACATACACACAGCGAACGTAGACTCCGGTTGCCTCGCTCCGTCAAGAAGAGGAAGCTCGTCGGGGAACGACAGATGCCACGACGAAGACCACGAGCCCGGAAACTCGAGAAACTTTCAATCACCACTGGCGTATTTCATATAAAATATGGCCGGGACTCGTCGCTGAAGTTGCAGCGATTTTAATAAGCAAATTTGGAGGGAGGATTTTCCAAAGAATGAGGAAGCAAGTCAGGTGGCGGAGAATCGATCCCGGGGAACGTGGGACAGGGTGGAATGCTCGATTGGAACGAAGGATAGCGTTCGATTAGAATTACCGTCGGTCCCCGCTGCTCTGACATAAATACCAGGGATACACGCGTGTACCGAGCCGAACACGAGTGTACAATCGATCGACACGGAACCTTGGAACCGGCCACCACGTCCCACGGTCCTTCCCAGCTATTCACCTCCGCGTGCCAGGCCGCTTTCTGGACCTTCAGTAATTTCGGCACGGTCTGATCATTAATCGAAAGTCGCCATAATTCGACGGGCCACGCGAACTATGCCAGCGTTGCATCGTCGACGACAGCGACGCTGAATGGCCCGGGGACATTGTGTCTCGTTGCGCCAACAGGAGCAATAATAATTGGAATTCCGGGCACGTTTGCTTTAAAGACAAGCAACTGTGATACTGTTTTTTATCATTTTCGTGAGACACCCTTGCATACGTGTATACGGAGCGGCCGTCGAAAGTCCCCGGCCGAGATATCGCACTGCTATATCGCCGACGATAAAAGTTTCTCGAAATAACTTTCACTGCCCTTTAATCCACGCTGGAATGCGGGGCGACGAAAGATATATTGTAATTACCATTTGGCCTGAAACTCTTGCCAGCCACTGTCCACTAAAAACTTATTGTCGCATTTAAAAAAAAAAAAAACCCCCGCTAACTTTATTAATCTTTAATCCCGCGTTCAGAACGAGACTGTCCGACTGACAAACGGCCCCGTTAACAGGTTGACATTTATTTTAATCCCTCGGTCATTGGCACGCGCATAGTTAACCCTGTCGAAATAACGGCCAGCCAGTCGCGTTATAATTTCATTAAGAGAAATGCAACGGCCCCGACGCGGGCGAACCATACGTTTCGGCCTGCCCGTTTCCTCGCGCGGTCACCCTTCCGCCCACGCGTACGACCGCTTGGAAGCCACTCCTTCCTCTCGATCAGCGGCCCCTGCACGCTAAAAACACCACGACCGCGTCGAAACGAAGAACAGCGTAAATTTACCGGCCACCTTGTATTCCGTTCCATATCACCGCTGGCCACCCCTCGTTCACCGTGTGTCCCCACCGGCCCATCATGGACTGTAGCCCTCCCTACGAAACTTAGATCAATATGTTGCGTCACGTTTCACCCCCTGCACACCGCCCAACATCCATCCACAGCCACCCACACTTTCGTCCACCCCGCGCGCTTCATTCCTGACCCCTACCCCTGGAACGTGACGTCACGCAGGGACGCGCCCCATTCATAGGCTCTCCCACGCAGAGAGTCGAAAGCACTGGCGACCAGAGGTGGAAAGAAGAAAGCGTAGAGGAAAGGAGAGGAGAGGTGTAACGCGTCGGTTGATCGTGTGCCCCGGTGACCGGAAACCGAACGGGGGTAAAAGAAAGGGAAATAGAAGGAGAAGAAGAAGAAGTAGAAGAAGGGGTCCGCTCGGTCCCTGAGATCTGGTAAATCGAAGGACCCCGCTGGTTGGATGCCCGGGCTCGTGCAATTGAACGAACCTCGCGTATAGTGACTGGCCTGTACCTACTGGCAGCAACGAAGAAACGTACGAGCGTTCCGCTCACGGATCGATGATGTCGTAACGCGCATCGTGACGTTTATCATCGTACTTGCGTGTAGCCCCGCCGTTTGTGTGTAGGCGTACGTGTACGAGACGGGGTTTGTGTGCCAGCCCTTAGCCGCCTGCGATGTATTCGCCGCTATATCGAATGTATAATGAAAAGAAAGGGAAACGAAAGGGAAATGAAAACCGACGAAGATAATTGGGTATATGCTCGGTGGTCGGGGACGGAGATGAAACGATTTTCAAGAACGTTGCTTCGCGCAACGCCTGTGCACAACGGTTCGCTTGAACCGACTGCACGGACAACCTCAATTTCTTAAGCCGCGCGAAAGTACGACGAAAGCCGCTAAACTTACAGGAAGTTGTAGGCCAAAGTTCCGCGGCGTCTGCTTCTATTATTATACGATCGTTGTACGTAGGTACTTACGTGCACGCGTACCTCGCGGCGGGATGCGGTGTTTCCAAAAACGGGGGTTAAATTACCGTATCCAGGGCGGAAAGATTACAGGTAGAGGCCAATAACTACGCGGAGCTTGGGAAAAAAAGAAAAAACGACAAATCGTTCAACTCTAATACACTGATCGCTCGGCCCTCCCGATGAAATAAAATATTCCGAGCAAGCTCCGTAAATTAAATCAGACTAGAATAATAGAAACGGACAGCGCCCAGTAATCATTGAATCGCTAAATCAACGATACTGGGTCGATACGGACGGCGTATGGCATATTCAAAAGCGAGGAGGCGAGAAATCAAAGAAAAAAAGCCCGCTGTAGGCACTATCTCATTCCCATTGATGAAAATCCTATCGAAATTGCTCGACTAGGCCGGGGAAGTACCGTCGCGTAAATGGAAAACGGATTCGCTGGCCGGCTATTTAGCGATGGCATTACGCCCACGCGCGTTACACGCGCGCACCCGCGATAAGGGTTAATTAGTGTAACGTACAGAAGGTCGGCGAAGAGCGGTAGCTGCTCTATAGGTCAATTATTTCCACGTATTTCAGGCGTGCGCGACGATACGCGTCCAGTTATCGCCTTTCGCGATACGGCTGCTCTTAATTGTTTCCAAGAAGTTGACATTTCCAGCCCTGATTCCAGCCTCGCCACTACTCAACGCAACCCCATCGTCGACGGTCGTGGCGAGCGTCGCGACGACGCGCTTCCAAAAGCTCCCTTGAAAAATACATGGAGTGGCCTGAAAACGCGATAAATCGCCGGAGCGCTGGATCCAATTTTCCACGAACTCTGGAACTGTGCGAAATCGCCGTGGAATCTTCGATAACCCGCGGAAACAGACCTTCTTCCGCTGTTAAACGGTGCTCGTGTTGCCTTTACTTTGATATTGTCCTAATTTTTCATCCGTATCAAACGTCTCGCGCTTTCCCTCGACGGTATGGGAAAATTAGTTTTTATTTAACCCAGCGAATAAATCCCCGAGAAGGACGGAACGTTTAGTGGTTCTAAAAATGGAATGGAAGCTGTCTTCTTCGGGGGAAATACGGTGGCATTTTTCGAGCCGGCCGGCTACGCGTCGCCATTCTATTTAGGCCTGTACACCTGTACGCCTGTACACGGGCGAGTACAGTTCGGAGAAACGTACGGCGAAAGGCGAGAGATAATAGTTCGAAGGAGCCGGCAATCGTAGCCTCATTTCCGTTCCGCCGTGTGCACGGATTCAGCGGCGAGGATCCCATTGATCAGGGCTATCAACGCGGCCAGGCACAGGGGTCCGCTATTCGGGCCGGTTTCTCGCGCCGCCGTAGCATCGATTTGCGTTGCCCGTGGTGGACTTTCGCGTGTGCGATCGACAATCGCGTTTATCGATCGGCCGCGTTACTCTTGTATCCTATTTCACCCCAATTTCTTCCAGCCTGAGCCACTTTTTCATTCCTACGAAATAATCCGAGGCGGAAGATACGATCGATTTTTCGATAAAACGGGCTGATTCATTGGCAGCGTAGATAAGAATTCGACTACTTCCGCGCGGGGTGGAATTTATTTGAATCTCCCAGCGGCGTGAAAGGGGCGAACCTTGAAATGTCACGAGCGGCGAGGTGCTTCCGGTGCTCGCGCACCGAATGCACCGACGCAGAGGATTTTCTTTGATCCCTTCATTTAGGTAATGAATCTCTTTCGGCGGCGAGCCTGACCGCCGCGGCGACAAATAAAACTCGTGAACCCCCGAACCGTGGATGTTCACTAAATTTAAGTGGCTCCCGTAATTAAAAGAAAAATAGCGGATTACCGAGCGATCCTGCAGTGGGAACGTCCCACCTTTTGCCGCGGATTATTCACGCCTTTTTCTTGGTAGCACGCAAAAAAGCTGGCGACGGGAAACTGCTGGCCTTAACTCGATTAGCAAATTTTGTATTGCAACGTAAAATAACTATTCGCCTATCTATTTTTTTTTCTTTCTTTGATGCTGCACTTCTATTACACCGAGAACCTTTGGCAATAATAATCATCGGTACAGCAACTGCGAACCGCGAGAAGTTTCAAGTCAGGATCAAATACAGAAAAGAAGCTGGAGCTAATCAGTCGGAAGGGCCGCACCCTGGCGTGTTTAAGCGTGAAACGCTAGCGAGCAAGAAAAACAGAAGGGAATTGGATCGCGTTGGAGACGAGGACAGCTCGATTCCTCCGGACAATATATCTTTCCGCTTCTTTTCCGATCTCGCCCCTACCTTGTTCGACCGTAGAGTGACCTTTCCGCCGCAGCGTGCGCAGCACCGGATGCTGCAGTAGTTGCAGATGTGACCGACGCCGTCTGCGAACTTGGTTTTCAAGCATATGTGACACGTGGCGTGCAGCTCCACTCCCGCCTTCTTGTGTTTCTCCGAGCAGGCTCGTATCCTTTCCTCGAGGATCTTCACCTCGTCCTGCTTCCGTCTGAAAGCAGTAAAGCGATAAACGAATTATTCACTGGATAAATTCTGAAGGGATAGTTGTTCCCCCTTTGCATGGCCCCGGTCGACCTTACCACTACAAATCCTTTCGATATGGTTAGATCGAAGACAGGTTCTTAATAGGTGTTTTAAGTGGATGAAACGATTGCGTTTAGAAGCAGTCGGTTGCCGAATGCAATTTTTAATGCCATCGGACTACCTGCTTCAGTGGCGTAGAATCGTCGATCACCTGTGCGAACGCACTCGAATGTCTTATTATCACGTTTGGAGAGGATACGTCGACTATAATTGTCCTGTTTATGCGCCGTGTAAACGCGTATAGTGCCCTAGCTCACATGGCAGCGGGGAAGATAACAGGTGGCAGGAAAGCTAAGTTTCTATCGCGAACGTAAGCGGAATATAGAAAGTATGATGAAAAATGCACCTTGAAGCTTGCTCTGTGTCGCTTCGATTTTTAAATATGTGCAATGATAAACGATCTGACAGGCAGCAGAGTATTTCTGTAAAAAGTAAACTCAAGCGGGATACTTGATTGCAATTGAAGATTTAGTAGTATCATTGGCTACAAAGTCTTTCGAGGGAAAAGAACACTCGACGATTAACGGGTGAAGGATGGGGTTGTGAGTGGCTGCAGTCGAAGGAAGGGCGGCTTTGATATCGAGGGGAGTCAATTTATCGTCGAGGCAATTGAAGTAGAATGGAATGTGACCGATGTCATCGATATATTTCAGCTACCGCCTAGCGTGGAACCTTTCCACGTCTCTCGACGAGACTCTGGTACGCTTCGAACATCGCCGTGCATCTCCGAGCAAACGTTCAATTACCCCCTTTCACCCTTCCACTCGCCCGCGCACCCGTAGTCAACTCGGGCGATCAAAGGAAAGGTTCCTTAGAAAAGGCGGTTGTTAGAGAAAAAAAAAATAACATTAACCACCCTCCTAATCACAAAGGAAGAGGATGACGAGCCCGACGAGGTAGGAAGGTTTCGTAAGCCAAGTAGGTTAGCACAAATGCACGGAGGAGCAAGAAGAAAGTGGGAACACTTGGCAGCAGCCTAGAGCTTCTCGACCGGAAGCCGCCGGTCTCTAGGTCGCGTGTACGAGGGAAAAGGAAAGTTGGGAACTAGGAGGGTTGTTAGCACCAGCGGGTTCACACTTGGATCCACCGAAATAGCACGTGAACAACGCGAATACGAATTCCTTTTGATCGTTATCTACTTTCCACGTAGCTCGTGGCGTACAAAGACGAGGAGACGGCTCTATATCAAATACAGCAACCGGGGAAGTCGATGAAGTTTCAAGAGGAAATTTGCACGGAATAGTCGCAAGCGGCAGTAACCTAAATCTTGTGTTTCCCGATCGAGTCAAAGGTCGCGGCTGCATGTCACAGAATATACTACAGCCGCACACGGTGTGTGTGTCTGTGTGCATCGGTGTGCCCGCCCACGTTACTCTAATTACTTTACCGATAATCGCGCGCGACTCGCGAGCACGCAACAGCGACCGGTCGCTCGAGCTGAAACGGCTGGTCGCGTTGCGTTGCGACCGCATTTTCGAAAAAAAATATTCCTCCGTGACAAAGAGGGCGAGAGGAGATCAAAGGCGGGGCGGAGAACCGAGCGGAGAAATGTAGGTTACTTAACGAACACCTCCCGTGGATTCACGCGCGACTTCACTGTCCCACAAAATCCAAGCGCCTGGCGACTTTTCACGCGACGTGCCATACTCGAACAAAAGAGTAACACCCTCACGCCAGATAGTCGCATCGCGACGCGTCCGTAACTTCCATCCATTCGAGCCATCGTTTCTTTTTTCTTTTCCTTCTCCGCGCCAGAAACTTTGCGCCACGCTTTATTGTACACGGCCTTTGTAACGTCCATGGCGGAACAAAAAAACAAAGAGGAGAAAAAAAAATCGAAGAACGGTATTCTGCGGTTAAGGTGAAAGGTAGCGCAGGAATTAGCTACCCGCTTGGGGAACAATCCGTTGACAGTTACAACGGAAAATTACACCAACTCGCGTACACGAAACATCCTGGCGAACAGGGGAGGGAAAAGGTTGCGTCTATTTTCGACGCGAGTCGCCCTCCAACGAGTAGTCGCGTTCGCGTCGATTTAAAATTATCGCCGCTACAGCGAAGCGGTCTCCCCGTTCGACAGTGGTGTACGTGCCGGCAACTTTGTACGCCTGCAAACGCGACCAAACCGAACGAACAGAGGCTGACGTTAAAACACGCAACCCTTTTCGCGGACGGTCAGCCGGTGTATTCGAGGATCCAAGGATTTACCGGCGTCAATCCCAGCCTCTTTTGCACTCCATCCACGGGCTTTTGGTGCATACTCTATGCATACCCTATGCAACTACAGCAGCTCGTTACCGAGCCACGTCAAGGCTTGCTGCCTTGCATTTTACATGCGTCCCTACACGTACTTGTCGTCCACATTACATGATCTCGCATCGCTATGGCGAGGCACGCTTTCCTCATTACTCTCCCGCCCCTTCTCTTTCTCTGGTTGCTCCCCCCCCACCCTTTCCTCTGCATTCACATACAAACACACGCACACATGCATACACACACACACACACACGTGCACGCATACACCCCGTCCCTCTGACTCTAACTCTCTCTTTCTCTATCACGATTCAACCCCTCTTTCACCTTGCTCTTTGTCTCACTCTTTCATGCTCGCTGTCTCTGTTCTCCGCTCGACTGCTTTCTCACGTTCCCGTTTTCCATCAGCGACAACCTATCAATAAAACGCCTTCCTCGAAGAACGCCGTCCATTTTCCTCGGCGTCGTCTCGCTGCGACTCTCTGCGACCGTAATTACATGCGGATGGGGCTGTTGGCGCATCCGTCACCCGCTGCCTTTCGTAGATAGAGGCGGGGGAAGCTTGTTAAAAGGGTCAGTTCTCGTTTCGAGCGATAAAGTAGGAGCCGTTCGGCGTATCGTCGGGAAACGGTGATTTAAATCGTCCGCATGATTTAATTAAACTCGACGAAGTTCCTTCGAATATCGACGAGTTTACCGGCAGTCGATCGTTTTGGGCAGCATCGGCCTTCCGTGGGCAGCGTGGATGGTAAAACGGGCGAGATAATGATCATCCGAGCGACGACGTGTATTTAAAGAAGAAAGATGCGATAGGAGGTATAAAACGGTCAAGGACTGACGGGCAGGCGAGCGGAGAAATAGGCGGAACGCGTCAAAGGGGACAATTTGTTGGTCAAGAAGTGTACGTGTATATGCCCGATCGATCGGGCATCGTTTCGTTCGTTCAGTAATTCTGATCAACGACGCGCGACCGGCCCCGCATTTCGCAGCTCTGCCTAGCCTGGCTGACCATTCAAGTCGCATACTACTTGCGGCCGCTGTGTACGCTACCTTCGCCTCTCGTTTATCCGTTCGCACGCCGAGTCACTCCTGAATCCTCGTCGTGCCTAATCTCCTTTGAGAGTGCGGGACGAAGGAGGAATCGCTTCGCGATCATACGTATCGAAGCAATTAGAAAAAAAGAAGGCAAGCCTGTTCGACGAAGTTGAATCGCTGAATATTCAACGACCCGGTATCGCCCCCGATAGCAGAATACATTTTGTCTTCGCATAAGTAAACACAAAGCGTTACGTGCCTCCGAGAACTTTCAAGTAAAGCGGAGGAAAGAATCGAAGGAAATATGAAAAGTACAAGTGTACATGTATACACGTATAGATAAGACGCAAGCTGCAAAACGTACCTCATAATCTCATTTTCCATCTCCTCCTCGAGCTTCTGCCTTATCATAACCTCCTCGATGGTGTTCCTCTCCTCGGGGGTGAGGTGCGACATATCAGGTACAGCCGCCATCACGGACGTAAGATAGGAACGTGCACGGGAAGGTCTAAACGCGAGGAGTTTAGCGCGACGCGCGGGCCGGCGCAGCACCGACGACGCCGCCGATGTGGAATCGCGACGAGGATGGCTCGCCGCGCGACAACGCTCGTTCCTACGGGATATCGCGTCCTTTCTACGACTACGGGAAAGCTGTGTCGTACGGGGGGAGTCATCCGACACCTGGTAATCGGTGCAGCTGGCCACGACAACACGGATACGCCTCCGACGAGAGAAGATTGTACCGTGAATTCTCCACTGATCGCTGCTCCTGTCCCTCCTCGTCGCAGTATACGGGACGATCCGTGACGATCGGTACGCAACCTGGAAGCCCGTCGACGACGACCAACAGAACGTTCGGCCGACGTACGGCTGGACAAGAGGAAGCCAATCGACACCGGACAGCCTTGTTCGTCCGCCCCTTATCGCCCGATACGAGGCTGCCTCTCATACGAGCGTCATCGAGACTCGTCGAGGCATCGACGCGACTTTGGATAGATCCGTGATCCTCGTCACCGTCGGCGTCCTCGTCGTCGTTATCTCTCGTCGTACGATTACCAGCGACCGCATCTGTATGACAAATCATGTTTCACAGACTTTGTGGAGGTTCTCGCATTCTCTCTTCCGTTCCCGGTCTACGTCCTCCGCTCGAAGCCAGCATGGAACGATGCGCTACCGTGCCCGGGTGTTCCTCGAAAGCGACCTTCGACGAGCTCTCCTCCTCGCGTCCTCGATATGGCGGCTCCGAGGTTAGAATGTGCGCACTGCTACTTTCCCCGCTCTTCTATAATGCTTTAACGTGCGCCGGATTCTTCTCTATCGGTTTCGCTCGTCCCCCTCTTAGCTGTCGTGTGTGCTCGCCACCGCGATCGCCTCCCGATACGTTCTCACCCTGTTCACCTCTGTTTTGATGGCCGAACACCTTCGCCAGGTATCGAGGTTTTAAGCGGACGAGCGGCCCAGTTCACGAGTGCATCGATTGAAAAGGAAAACAGGTCACGGGTGCCGTTTGGTGCACTCGTTTCAGTCCTACACACGAAGTCCGGGTTCTTGAACTTTGCAGGGCAATCCTACACACGGGCAGCGCAGGTGAACACGCTTGTGAACCACTCGAACGAGAGACCAGTTACGCGTTTCAGCACGAGCCAAGGGTCCCGTTGACAGACTCACGACCAATCGGGAACGCTAGGATAATGGCTTCGTGGTCATGCTCCTGGACTCCGTTGGAACGATGTCGGAATTTCGTCGGGGGATCGATCTCTTCTCTCTCTGGATCAGCTTTTCTTTCTTTTTCCTCCCTTTTCCCAACCTTCGCTCTTGAAGACTCGTGCACAAGAATAAACACTCTACTCCTTTCGTACGAGAACTACGAAACACATCGAAATTTATTCAGCGATCTCCGTGGGCGTCGATTGATCGTCAACAAAATTTCACAGGCATACTCGTGTACAGACGGATATCCTTTTGGAAAGAAAATTCGCCGCAATTCGGATACGGTAATTGAACGCTGGGGTGCACGCGACGACCGAATTTTATTCGCACGACAGAAGTGCCACGTATACCTTCGCCTCCAGACGATATTCAACACTACAAGTATTCTTCAGGCTGTTTGCGATTCACGTGGCGGCCGAGACGATGATGGCGCTCTTCGACGTCTCTGCAGCGACCGCGACACCCACACAATCAATCGCCCTAGACCGGATTGTTCCACACCCACGAGTGCCGTTTTCTCAGCTGACCGGCTGTTCCCGAGGTTTTCGAGCAGCGTTCGAACGATTAGCAGCTCGCTCCGTGTCAGCTGTTCCGTTACGCACAAACCTTTCTTCACAAAAATACAGCTCCACGGGGAAAAAATGGATTCTCTCTTCCCTCGTTCCGCCGTACGCCAGATTAAAACGACAACTCACGGTGTTATCGCGGATGACACCGTGGCGTTTATCGATACCCCCGCACTGATTACACACGCGAGTTACACGTCAGTAGCGGCGTCGAATCAGTAACAGAAGAATAGCGAAACACAACGGTATCTCTCACTTCCGTGTTCCAACGTTTCCCTTCTCGCTACGCTCGACGCTAGAACAACACACGAATGAGCTTATTCCACACCCCTAGCGCGCTTATGTCCGCCAACGCTCCACGATTGGTACTACTCTTACTGACGGTCCGGTCTCTCCTTCTCGCTCCTACTCCAACCACCCTCTGCTCTACCTCTCTCTCTCCCTCCCTCCCTCTTTCTCTCTCGCTCTCCCTATCTCCCCTTCGCCCCCTTCTTTCACCGAACGCCTACATCTTCCTCCCCCTACTATCCATCTATCCCCTATCTTTCTCTAACGTTCACCCTCTCGACCATCTACCTTCTATGCTATCTCCCTCTGTCTATGCCCGACTCGCACGGCACCGCCTGCACCTCTTGCCAGCCCTCTCCGCAACGTACTGAAACGAGAAAACCGGCCTCCCACGAAAGGGAGCTAATTTCCGGCCGCGAATCGACTTCCTGTTACGATTCTGCGGTGGAAACTCCAAAGGTCCATTGACGAAGCCGTCGCCTCGCGGTTCCCACACGTAAACGGCTATCGTCCATGGAAAAGAAAAAGGAAAAGAGGAAACCGAGCCGAAGCACCTTTCACCGCAGAGGACACCCTCTCTTTCGGCCTCCTGCTTCTGTACGACCGCAGTTGCGCGATCCATTCGCAGCCCCTAACCCTCCCCCACCCCCTGCGTGTTTGTCCATTCGAGACCACCACCCGGCCCACACGAATTCTGCTTTCTACTTGTGCCACACCGAAGGTGGGGGAGTGCCGAAAGGACGTCTGTCGGTCGCGGCCGCATCTACTGTGAACTTTACAGGGACGTACGCGAGCCGGTTCTCCCCTTCGGCATCGCGTACGGTCGGTCGCTGCTGGACGGGATTCCCGTGCACGGGATCCCGGTAAAAAAAAACGTCCATTCATGCAGTCTTAATAAATAATGGGATGCGGCGTTATGTCCGAACCAATAAGCACCACAGGCCGCACTTACGTCATGGAGAACCGGGTATTGATCGCACCACAGGCCAATGGGGTTCATCGCCGCAACGGTGCCACTTTAGATGTTCAGGCGGTGAATTCGAACGCCATCGAAACCAGCCGCTGTTATCGTTGGAACTTGGCGGTGTATTAACGTTTAGAGCCGTGGATCGATTACTTATGACCGAGCGCGTTGTTTAAGGGTCTATCGTTTCAAGAGACTCGAACACGGGGACGCTTTATTGGAAGGGAAATATGTTCGCGGTGGTCGTCCCGCCGAATTCACCGATAAGTAATTGGGCCGGGTGAATGAAGGCGCGAAGGTGACGAAATAAAGAGTTACGGCAGGTACATTTGCCCGGCGTCTGACATATACCGTGCCTGTACCACTGCTGCGGCTGATTATCCAAGGCAATAACTACTGTCTTAAGTAGTATGCGCTACTTTCCGCTACCACGCTCTATCGTACAGTAGAATAGAATGAAGAAGCATCAATCTGAACGGATGAATATTGTTGAATGGGGCTTCCTAAGCATAGCATGAAGATTTGGAATAGGTGGAAGTGCAACGACATTCGTAAATTGTTTTAGATTTAACGACGGACACTGTATCGAACGTCGATCAATCAAGAGTAGCATTAGAATCAGCTAGCAGCGACAATCCCTCGAAGTAAACTCGCAAAACTGTTTCCTGTGCCGATTTTTATGGTGCTGCATTTGGGCACGCATGATTAATGGTATTTGGAGTAACGCCACTCGCACTGAATCGTATTCCTTCGTTAAATAAAGAGATACCGATGTACAATCATAAATAATATATATATCTTTATTTTCTTGCACGTACACCTGTAGTCAATTCAGACTAAGTTTACAATCAATCGTATAGGATTATGCATTTAGAAATTCGTTTTTATATATACCGATAGTTTGCAAATTACACACACACACACACGCGCACGCACGCACACATTCGCGCGAGCTGTACGTCCCGATTATTATGGACACAAAATTGAACGATGTGCGATACATATACATATTTGCTAACCAGATTTTGTTTGTAAATATTATGCAAGTAAAAATTAGTAGCTTAAATTTGATCAAACTTAATACAAAGATTGAACATAATCGTGAAAATTTTGGCACATGGAAGTAGCGTAACACAGAAGAACTAAGATCTAACCGAAGCGCAACGTAAGCTACAGGACAAGCAAAGTTGAAGAAAAAAAAATGATTACATATTATTATTAAATACTTCTTTAATCGATTACCTAGCGAAAAGAGCACTTTTCTCCGATTTCGATCAGAATACTTTTTGTTATATTCGCCCGCCAACACTAACACTTATTAATGTTTAATAATTTCCGCTTAGTTATTATTTACATTATTTAGATAAGCATAATTTATAGACAGTACAGTTTAGACCGTAGTTATGTACACGTGAGACAAACGGGCAGATCGTGCATAACAATAAGCATTGGAATATAACGATCGTATTCATTTTCTTCGTACCCCGAATAAATTAAGATTGATGTGGTTTAATCTGCGCTTACAGGACCCTTAATATTTACATATGTGTATCGTATACATCTTACATTTTTTGTCTTCTTTTTTTACGACCTGCGTCGAGCACCTTGAAAATTAGCTCGTTGCAGTAATTGAATTTATTACGCTTCATCGTAAATCGATAAAATTTATGCATATAACGGCATAAAGAAAAGTTCTGCACTCTGCCCTGTATTCGCTATAAAATATGTATAAAGTCGACAATATTTTCTCGTTAAAAATGTTTTCGAATGTGCATTTCACTCAAGTAACATGTATATCGATAATAAAAAAAAAGTACAATAAAAAAGTGAGGACAATAACAAATTCTACAATGTTTCTTTCGCATCTTGATATATCTTTATACGAAATTCAGTTAAAATGTTATCAAAACCATGTAAATTCTATCAAGTGATGTTTACCGAATGAATATATAACTCTATTATATATCTTTTTTTCATATAAATTTGAAACATTTCTGTTTATCGTGCGGGATTCTCGTTTTAAATAATATCGAGTCAGCTCGATATTGAGTGTTTAACAGGGGCATGTATCCGAAAACCTGAAATAATTAAATTTTCTATACTTACGAGACGCACACCTGAACTATACGCCATTCGTAAAGAGATACTCAAACCACTGTGAAGAGTTATAGAATAGTGAAAAATGCTCACCTGTGAAAAGAAATTGATGCATTTGTGCCTTTCTTGGAAATGAGTATCATCTTCTGAAAGAGAAACTGGACATCCGGGACACCTGAAAGTCCAACGTGATGTGACCTGTACGAAAAAACAGGGAAAATCGAAATGTTAAGCATTAAATAATCGTTTCAATAAAAAGTAGTATATATATTTTTTCTTGTACGCGTATTATATCGACCTTGACTGGTGGTTTTCTTGTGAGGTGAGATATCAGAAAATTCATAGCAATATCCTCGCAATTCATGTATTCGTCCACTTTGTCCCTTATCGCTTGCGGTAACCAGTGAGTATAGAGATATGTGTAATGTTTATGAATGAACGCAGCACCAGTTAGAACCATTGATAATTCGCAGGAATAATTGGAATTATAGTTCCAAGCATTGTGATAATTCTGGTCCCATGCGTGAAAACGACCTGGAAATCCGACTACACGATCCCGATGTTCTCTCCATACCCTGAAAATAAAAGCAATAAATATTGCGTACCACATTTATGCATCAACATTATCAAGGATGAAAACGTTACATACCTAAAACCAAACATAATTTCATCGTGTCTTAAATGAGCATCGTCGTCGACAGAAAGAACAGCCTCTGTTTCGATAGCATCAAATGGAAGAAACCTATTATTTAAACTGTTTCTCGGAGCCTTTATCACCTACATAAAGAAAAATTCACTTTTTTTTCGATTCTTATTCCAATGTAGCATTGTCTGATAATGATTCGGCAAATAAAGCTTACATGAATTGGAACACCAATATCTGGCCATTTCAAATCTTCCATGGGCGGCTTTGGACTATTCCATACGATTAAGACTTTATTTAAATACGGCAATCCATAAAGCCGAGCAAGAGAATTTATGAGAACCTGCTCTCGTTCATACGTTAGCATTACAATCGTAAACTGTTCCCGTGGATAGTTTCCACCCAGAGCTTCGCTAAATTCTTTGCCAGCACCGCCAGCACCTTTACCAACGGGTCTGAATCCCACTTCTGATCCTGCGATTTACATTGTTTCGGTAAAAATTATAACGCTTAACGATGCGCGAATAAAATTAGATATATTTACCAAGAAATTTAGCGTCACTGGGAAGAACGGTATCAAAAGGTAACTGCGGATATAAATAGAACGGATCCATCCAATCGTTCCAAATTTCGTGGCCTTGGAGCAACATTGTGGTATAATTCCTTTTGAAAGCAGGAGACGGATAAGGTGGTTCTAAAGGTCCTAAACTTTCTTCCGCTTCCGGTTCAGCGATAATTGTATCAGACTTTAAAGGCTGAAACAAATGTAAGCCCATTGTATAAAACGAAGAACAAAGGAATTGGTCAATATTATAATATTTACCACAAAGCTTTCATTAAAGACACTAGGACTAGTAGCTTGAGGTGCAGGCAATGGTGGTATACCGAGTCGATCTCTAATTACAGCTATAATTGTATCTACCGCACCTTGAGCAGTACTTAAATAGCGTTCCCATATCAACCTGCCCTGTCTACGCATACTTAAGAGATCGCTATCCGGAACTGCACGTAACAGGAAATGCATTTCAGTTACCCTGGCCTAAAATTTAAAATACATCGCATAGTTAAGATAAATATCCCATTAATACATCGGTATTGCTCGAAAATATCGCATCTTCATCTTCATCTTTACCTTGGGCAAAAAGATTGCTGCCCGACGCCAGCTAATAACTTCACTATAACTCAATAGAATTTGATCACCGCCTAGGAAAACTGGAATGGATCCAGATCGCAACGCTTCGTACAATCTAGCTTGCATCGATGAAGTGGTTACGAACGAAGCGTTACTAGGGGCTAATATTAAAGCAAACGTAGAATCTCTCAGTATAGCTTTCCGCGACGAATCCGTTCCACACAAGGACCAGTCAAGTATTTCAACTACGTTCCGTTCCTCGGATGCCGGTATGCATTCGAATTGAATAAAAAATTTATCTAGAGTCAATCCAGTGCTCATATCTTTTAGATGCTGAATGATAAAGGCATCCAAATTGTTTTCATCCACTGTCAATCTTTCCAAATCGACGTCCGCATCATCAGCTTGTGTCATGGTAGTAGCTTTCGGGGATCTCATTTCACCTTGGAAAGATAACAGATATTTCTTTCTCGCGGGTAACATTTGTGCACATTCTTGCCAAACGTCACCACCGGGAGGTCCAAGCATTGGTGGGACAACTAGATCAAAGCCGTCACGGAATTGATTTCTATAAAACGTGGATTGCACTATTATTGCTCTTCCTGTATCGATGCCGCTGAATATATCCCCAGACTCTACGGATAACTCTCTACGTGCTAGATTTAATAAAATATGATTTCTACCATCCCCACCCCAATAAGGCAGCGTGTGCAATTTTTTTGCATCTATTGATTTCTGGTATTTTTTATCTAATTTTTGTTGAGTAGAATGTGCTTCTCCTATGAGCGCTATGTATATACAGGCTTCTGCTGCATTTGTAGTTAGATGCGGGTTGTATCCTGGCCACATGAAAGATATCCATTAAAACAATGTATATTTACGTACACCGAAAAATAATTGATTGAAATTTACCTAACGTCTGTTTAATAGTGGTTTTTAAAAATCCATCAACATCCCAGCCTGGATTTACTACAGAGTACTGATCAGGATCGTACAGATACACTGGAAAACCACTTGTCAATGCACACCTACTATGATCGAAACAATTATACATTCTACACGAATGTGGAATAGCAGTTGGTAATACATCGGGTACGGAAGCCATTAATATACGCTTAGGCGGCGCTAACTCTGGAGTATTTCTCTCCACCGCTTCTCTTTGTGCTACTTGAGCTTGTTCGACGCTAATTTTCAATCTATCTAGATCAGTTTGTTGATGCAATAACTCCTGCTTAAGTTCATCGATTTTCTGTGTTAAACTACTGACTTCAATTTGTAGTCTTTGCCTCTTTGCACTCAGGTCCCTAAGCTCGTTATTTACGGAGACTTTAATACGCAGCATCTCCTCTATTCTCATTTTCAATTGCGAGGCTTTCATGGGTGTAAAGTCTTCGAAAGCTTCCAGCGTGGAAAATGTACGATAAATGTCTTTGTCGGGTGAATCGGATTCCACCTGAAAAGTATCAAATTTAAGAACTACTCGGTTACGTGTAAATATTGCTACGTGAAATTCCAAACAAAATAGCAGTACCTTTGATAAATAATAATGAGTGAACAATGGTACAATGAATAAAACGGCGGACGTTAGCATAATAATTCTAGATAATTTGATATGCGTTATCCAGTGACATATTTCTCGTCCACTCCCATTCTGATAATACAATGGAAGTATTTCAAATATACTTCCGCCCATTGTGTTATAGAGTATCATTCATATTTATTTCAATTTTAAATAAGCAAACTTGTTCTGTAATGGTTTAATGAGTTCCTGCTAACGTAACAAGAAATATATGGTTATAATAAACATAGAGGCTTATATTCGCTCAAACGAATTGATATTCGTTTAATATAGCGGCTAAACATGAATATAGTGTTAAATGTTAACAAATGTATCCCTTACCAAGTGTATGGACAATTGTGTTACTTTTATTGACATTGTTGATTAATAACCTAACAAAAAAAAACATTCTACACTTGAATCATTTGTAATTGCTGTCAGTGATCGTTAGAGACGAATCATCGACATCGTCGGGAAGTAATTCTGTACGAGTACGTATGTTTTATTTGATATTCATCGTCTTTAGAGTGCAATTAAATCGCGTAAAAAACACAACGGGGTCTATTGTCAAAATCACACCAACAAGAATTTCATCTCTAAGAGATACATCGTACTATCAAATTTAATATATAGAATCATTAATATTAACGATGCTGTTTCTTCATTAAATGTTTATTCAGCCGCTCTTTTATATAGGGCGTCCTCGTAACTTCGCTTGCATGATCATTCATTTGCGTGGACCAATATTTACGATAGTATTTTGTTGTTATACCGCGAACACTTCATCGTCTTGTCTTCGACCGCATGTAAGAAAAAGAAAAGTATTCCGCACCGATGCCACCCGACGTAAAATCGAATTCACCGACATTTTCAATAAGTTTTTATCCCGTTTTATCGTAATATGTGAGAGAACGATAAATTAAATGTAACAGTCCTTTTTTTAAATAACCCGCGATATCGTTTCTCGTGGTTGCTTTTCTTTGGCAACGTCTGGTGGCATTGCTTTATAAGTCCTTTTGTTGGTGTATTTGCATTTCTCAGGACCTTCACAGAACATGCGCATGTTCATGTCAAGTGTAGTGCAAAGGAAATAATATTTTGGCTTTCGGGGGCCTAAAATTAGCTAAAATGGTGAGCCCTCAAGAAATTTATGGATTACATTAATTTCGCATTGTCCATAATTCAAGCTTATTCACGGAATTACACATTATGCCTTATATAAATCTCCTATGATGTATGAAAAATATTCGAATAACCTATCGGTGTGTCGATGTTAATGTTCGTCTTTCCGCCGAATACAAATTAATTCTGCGGCATTCCTTACGGTCAACTGCATTGCGGAATAACGCGCTAAAATTTTGGTTCGCGTGTACGATAGGATAAAATGACATGCGGTAGTTTTTAAGATATTACCAGTATACTTAGATGATATACAAAGTAGTAACAAACAGCTTCTGAACATGTAGGAAAACTTTTGTTTATTTCGAAAGTTTCGTCGTAGCTGAAATGGCAATAAAGGAACGGTAACAAAATTTTAAACATATGGTGTTCAACATGTTCATAACGATGCTGAATATAGCATATTTGCCCTTGGGACAAAAACATTTTCTTCCGAGTTCTATTTGTGTGTCTGTACCTCGGTAATTACACACTTAGTCGCTAATATGTTCATTGTCTGTTACAAAAATATTAATCAATGTCGTATGTATGCATAATCGAAAATTTATTATGACGTTATGTTCCATTTCTGTTCCAGCATAAGTTAAAGTTCTCGCAAAGAGACAAAGTAAGGAAATTCATAACATTTACACATACTGGAGAACAAACAGCAATATATTGTTTAGCACAAAATGATTGGAAGCTAGATTTGGCGAGTGATAATTATTTTCAAAACCCAGAGGCATATTATAAGGAACCAAAAAATACAGTAGACAAAAAGAAACTAGAGATATTGTTTAGTCGTTATCAAGGTAATTCCATGAAAGATTCATGGAATCTTTAAAAACATTGAAAAACTTACCTGCAATATTGGAATAATGCTCGATTTAATGTTCAACATAGATCCAAATGAACCTGACAAAATTACCGCAGATGGTATAATGAAATTTTTAGATGATTTGGGTTTAAGCCCTGAAAGCAAATTAGTATTAATTATTGCGTGGAAATTCAGAGCGGAAACGCAATGTGAATTTACTAAGGACGAATTTATGAATGGTATGACGGACTTAGGGTAAGTGATGCTTGCCTTTAGTGAAATGAAAAAAAAAGGACTTTATTTGCAAAAGGAATTAATTGAAATATTTCTTTTAGTGTGGACAGTATAGATAAATTAAAAGCTCGTTTAAGTAGTTTAGAAAACGAATTGAGGGATCCCCTGAAATTTAAAGATTTTTATCAATTTACATTCAACTATGCAAAAAATCCAGGACAAAAAGGTTTAGATCTGGATATGGCGATCGCTTATTGGAACATTGTACTAGACGATAAATTTAAGTTCCTACCTTTATGGTGCCAATTTTTACAGGTGAGATATCTAACGCATATACGTTCATAGTTGTTACATAAAATAAATATCAATGAAGCCTAAAAAGAAGGCGTAGGTATTCGTTTACAAGAATTGTCATACGAAATAGTTAACACTATTTTTTAGGAACACCATAAGAGGTCAATTCCAAAAGACACATGGAATTTACTGTTAGATTTTGCACTAATGATCAACCCCGATATGAGTAATTACGATGAAGAGGGAGCCTGGCCTGTACTGATAGACGATTTTGTAGAATGGGCACAGCCTCGCGTTCGTCAGTCCCTCTAACATCTTTTTGTTACATCTTTAACTTCATATAAACAAAAGCTTTATTTATTCAATTATAAAATCGTATATTCCTCAAGTGATACTTGATAATATTTTTCTGATAGAGCAACATCATTTTACTTTGTGTACAGAATTATATGGTAATACAGGGGGGGTATTATAATTCTTAGGATCGATCATAATTGTATAATAACACTGTAATGTAAACAGATTTATATAAAAACAAGAATCGTTCATAAAGAATAAGATTATTGGACATAAATAAGAGTAAAGGGATTGTATCATTTAATTTCAAATTATTGAAATGAGGTATTCGAATTTTGCATAAGAATTACATTATTATATATCTACTTGTACAAAGTAACATGATGTGTAATCAGTTTGTTCGGAAAATAAGGAGAGTAGAAAATGTTGCTCAACAACTTGCGAACATGAGAAGAGATCGCTGACTGTGTTCCTTTGCATGAATTTGGCTTCAGAAGGAAAATCCATGAGAAAGATTCGTTTAAACCTTTTTGTAGATAGTAACTTCTAGAAATTGCGTTGTTAAAAAATTGTTATTGAATAAATTTGCGACACTTTACAGAACACTTGTAATATACATACAAAAAACATGTAGAGAAAAATCTGTATTTTAAACGTAATACTGTTTCGGCACTGGTATGCTTACCTTTTTTATAATCACCGATTTGAATGGTGACAGAAGAAAATACGTTTTTGTTTTATTAGTGATGAATAATATTTATATTGTAGTTCTGTGGTACTATAGATGTTAGGGAAAATAAATTAAGAATTTTTTACAAGTTTAATTTATGGTTTTCTTTTACAATTATTGCAGATTAAATATATTTTATTGTAAATTTAAAAGGAAAAAAGAAAAGCGCGACCGTCGAAAACAGATTTAATCTCGCAACAAATTTTTTGTTTGTACTGAAGAGTGCTAAAGCTATTAATAACATTTCACATATTGTTTTTCTCTCATTTCATAATGCAATGTGTGATTAATGCTTTTGTAGTATAGTACAGTACAGGAATTTTCAAAACTACTAATCATCCTTAATTTATGTATAATGTAAAGAGATTAAAGAAACATAATGTGTAAAAAATTATACATCTCTGCAACTTTATAGGTAAAAGTTAAGGAATCAAAATACTATATCTATCTATCTAGATATATCGACATTGAAAGGTGCAAAGTAGAGAATTAGCAATATTGAAAAAAATACGTCGTCCAGAAAATTTTGGATTATATTTTATAAGAATGTTAAGATAGATAAAGTGTAGGAGATTCTGACATATGCATTCATTATAAAAGGAAAGGTCCAGTCAAATATTGTCAGGAATAGTTTGCGCAATGCCGAAGGAGGATTCACGAAAAATGTATATTCAATTTCGTTTGAGTGAAACTAAACTAAATACGATTTTGAGATTTAAGCTACGTTATTTTTTTAATAGTTTAAGCATTGCGTGGACGCTACAAAATTGTAATAGTCTTAGGGAAAAAATTGTACATAATGTAAATAATAAAACTGTCAGTCTTAATCTAAGTATTGTGTCCAATTAAATAAAATTACACAATGAAAGATTCTCTTAACAGAAAAAGTATCTTATAATTATAATAACATAAAATAATCACGATTTATATTTAAAGTTTTACCATTTTTTTAATATGTTTGTACAGCTTTTCAAATATTTACATATGCACACATAAAATGTTCGATTACTCTGCCCCACTATTGCTATTATGTTTTCTGCATTGACTGCCATAGTTGCATAAAGAATTACAGCCACAGCATGGATATAAGAAAGCTAGCTCATACATATTTGCTTCTGTATTGTAACATTTATTTAATATATCTTCTGTGTACCAATTGCATAAACATTCCAGCTTGTCCATAGTTATCTATATTATCGTTTTTATTATTAATCTGACGTGCATTACTATCACTTAAATATATATGATGTTTGCAGCGTTTATTAAACATTCGCCTCGTCGTCAACGCTTATAAATTGTTTACCTGTGCAATAACTAATCCTCGATTTGGATTCGCAATTGTACTATGTATGTGGGAGTCGAAGAAAGTCACCTAACGACAAATTATTAGCGCAATGAACAATTTTTCGCGGACATAAAAATAAACATCTTACCATATAAGTCTCTTCCTGGAATATAAATAATACTGTGCGCGAGCAAGTAATAAGTAGCATGAACAAGTTCTTAGATCTTGGCGAGGTGTACCACTTATGTAAAAAGTTACATATATGTTCGTACAAGCCGTTTTTTATTTTTTGATAAAATATTTGAAATGTCTATAATTAATATGTTTTAAATATTCTGCGTTACTAAAATGCGGGAATATATGAATGTGTAAAATTATTATCGATATACGGCATGAATGTAATATCTACCCATTCTCTTAATAAGTTTAAACTTTTGCCACCAAACTTCAATGCCTCTTCTGTACTAAGATAGGGATGAGAAACTAATCCATTTTTAACGATCGATGCATGCGTTGCATTGCCTTCTACCATAGCTTCAGCTATGATATCAATAATTATAGGACATCTCATTACATCGTGTATTAATATTTTTCTTTGCGATATTCGTTGGGCGACAAGAAGACATATGAGAGTACATGCTTTGCTAACTAAAATGGGAACATTATTCGTCATATTGGGAATAGTGAAATTAATATAAACGCATTAAAAAGAAGTATATATAATTTACTTCCTTGACCCGGTGGAAATCGACTTTGCGAAAATTTTTCTTGAAACCAATATACTTTCACGTTACTCTGCAAACGACTCTCCATACACAGAGGGCAAAGAGAATTAAGCAACGACGATGAGGACATAACTCTTTATGCAACTTCTGGTTAAATTTTGTGTGTGATACTATCGTTTCCTATATAGTGATGTTGATTTAGTATAATCTTCCAAAAATTTAGTGTTTTGTCTATTGAAAGCCATGAAGCTTGTTATGTGATGAATATATTGTCAAGCTCATACTAATCAATTTGAAAACCATAAAAAAGGATATGTACGTATACACCTTCATACTCGTGAACATCTCTACTACATCATTTTCGTATAAATGATTTTAAAAATAGAAACATTCATTAAGGCCTTTATTATTTGTAACTTGGCTTCTGGTATTACAAATACGTTATTCAAAATCAAGCCCCGGTAAGTGCCGCCAATCCGATTCCAATTGAAGGAACATATCGATGTAGAAAAATTTTAAATCGAAGCGCCAAGGGCGAAAATGAACAAAAATTAAAGAAAAATGCAAAAAGAATACTCAGCTATATCATACTGTGAATCTATTTATGTACCTATACTTAAATAGTTCTTCAAATTGCAATACGATTCCGTGAAAGGAAGGGAAGCTTGTTCAAAAATAAAAAAACGGCATTCGAAAAGGTATGTATTAACTTATTAGGGCAATAAAAACTACATATAAGAACAAAAATAAAAAGTGAATAAAAGAATAGAAACGAGAAAAATGTTCTACATAGAGATAACAAGAATGAAAAATTCTTCCAATTTAATAAGGGACCAGGATACGCTGTATTCAATTAGTTTTCTTCGCAAGTTTTAATTGCTCTTCATCTGCATGAACGTTAATGATTGTCATTAACGTCATTTTGTCATAGTTATCCGCGTTCTTAATGTTATTTAGTATTGCTATAAATATTCTTCACTCGTATGTAACTATCGAAAGGAATATTTGAAAACGGACAATATTTGAAAAACATCGAAAACCATAAAATCACATCGATGGTCCCGATATATCGAACTCTAGATATCGGTGGTAAAGACATCGATATATCGGGAGAAAATATCGATATTTTCAAAACATCGATTTATCGCTGCAGTTCTACGTAGCGTGCCGCTAGCATCACTGCTGCATATACTGTACACTGTACAGTATATGCGTCCAGAGGTTTCTAAGATGGCGAAAAAAACGTTACTTGATAAAACATCTCAAAACGAAGATAATGTACAGAATAATGACGTTATTCTTGACGAGGACGACGAACCAAATTTTAGTGAACCGGAAGATTTCATCGACGATATTACCGACGAAGGTATGAAAATGCAATCTTTCTGTAATGACAGTTAACAGAAGTCATGCTGTCCAAACTGAAAGCATGGCTACGTATAGTCGCAAATGCGGCATGCATACCTGATCTAAAAAGCCGCAAATGTCAAATTTCGGTGGCGAATATTACTTAGTACTTTATGTTAATTCGAAATTCCCCAGTAATTGTCACCGATAATAGAACAGTAAATATATAACTTGACTCTGTTTGCAGAACTTTTGGATGATATCTTGAACACAAAGCCATCCGAGACAGATGGAGTAGAATCAGTCATCGTTGTCGATGGAGTACCCCAGGTGGAACCGGAAAGATTGGAAAAACTTCAATCTGTGATTAGCAAAGTGCTGGGAAAATTTGGTACAATAGTAAACCAGCACTACCCTAAAAATGAAAATGGATACACAAAAGGGTATGCACACAATTAGGATCTTCTTAATATCTATATGTTTCGCTTTATATCAATTACTTATACTCATTATATATTATTTGTTTTTGATAGGTACATATTTCTAGAATACAATAATCCCTTAAATGCATTGGCTGCTGTTCAATCTGTAAATAACTACAAAATTGACAAGCAGCATACGTTTAAAGTAAATTTATTGACCGACTTCAAAAAGTTTGAAGAGATTCCAGACGAATGGGAACCCCCAAAACCACAAGAATATAAAGCAGCTGCAGATTTGCACTATTATCTTTTAGAACCTGACGCTTATGATCAGTTTTGTGTACTATGTGGAAATGGTCCTGCTGTTACCGTTCAAGTTTGGCAAAACTCTGCTCCTGATCCGTCAATGCTTGAAGAACGTTCTGTAAGTTATTATATACTTTAATATGTGTGTTTCATATTGTATGATTTTTTCATTTTGTACATTGCTTATTTTCTTTAGCGCTGGACGGAGACATACGTTAAGTGGTCCCCATTGGGAACCTATTTATCAACATTCCACAAATTGGGTGTTGCATTATGGGGTGGCCCTCAATTTTTACAGCAAGCCAGATTTAATCAGAAGGGAGTGGAATGCATTGATTTCTCGCCTTGCGAGCGTTACTTGGTTACATACACTCCCCGAACCGATCTTGGCTCTGATCAGAAGCGTCTCGTAATTTGGGACATTCTTACTAACCAAGAGAAGCGTGCATTTTATGCAGATGGTTCTTCCGTATGGCCCATTTTCCGATGGTCACATGATGATAAATATCTCGCTCGAATGGGAGACGATGTTTTGAGCGTTTATGAAACGCCTGTATGTTTCAATGGGTGATAGTGTAGATAACACTGTATAATTAGTAGGAACTTTTTCAATTAACTCACTTTAAACATTACAGTCGTTTGGATTGTTGGATAAGAAAAGTATAAAGATCCCTGGCATCAGAGATTTTAGTTGGTCTCCAACAGATAATGTTCTTGCTTATTGGGTACCAGAAGACAAAGATGTACCAGCTAGAGTGACCCTCCTCGAGATTCCAAAGTAATTTTGCAACCTTTTTTAACATAAATTTTCAACTACATTAATTATCCACAAATGATGAATCGTAATTTATAATTTTAGTCGAAACGAAACACGTAACAAGAACTTGTTTAATGTAGCCGATTGTAAAATCTTCTGGCAAAAATCGGGTGACTATCTCTGTGTGAAAGTCGACCGTTTTGCCAAGCGTAAAGAAAAAACGGAACAGAAGTATATGGTGCTTATTGAAGATTAATAAGCGTACTAATATCTGTGTATTATGCTTATAATGACTCAGTCATTCGTTAACAGGGTATGTCGTACAATTTCGAAATCTTTCATATGAGAGAAAAACAAATTCCAGTGGACAGTGTTGAAATAAAAGAACCAATCCATGCGTTTGCATGGGAACCTATTGGAAGCAAATTTGCTATAATTCACGGTGAAATTCCAAGTGTTAACGTTAGTTTTTACGAAGTACGATACGGTCATCAGCCAGCTCTGCTCAGTAAGTTTTAGAACCTATTTCATAGTCCTAAAAAATATAACACTATTGTATGCGTATTAAATAATTATTTTGCCCAACAGAAAAATTAGAGAAGAAGGCTTGCAATCATTTATTCTGGTCGCCGTCTGGACAATTTATTGTTCTTGCTGGGCTAACTACCATGGCAGGAGCCTTGGAATTTATTGATACTAATGATTTCACTATCATGAATGCAACGGATCATTATCAAACTTCGGACGTAGAATGGGATCCTACTGGACGGTAAATGCTTAAACACTTTTTTCTACATAGAATGTTGTGTATCGTGAGAAATGCATACAACTGTAGATGTTATTGCAGGTACGTAATAACAGCTGTGTCTAGTTGGAAAACTAGCGTAGATAATGGGTACTGGATATGGACGTTCCAAGGACGCATCTTGAAAAGAGTTAATCTTAATCAGTTTAATCAATTATTATGGAGACCGAGACCACCAACACTATTAACACCGGAACAAATTAAAGAGATTAAGAAAAATTTGAAGAAATATTCGGCACAATTCGAAAGCAAAGATCGTATGCGATTAACGCGTGCTTCAAAGGTACTTGCGTTCAGTGAAATCGATATAAATTTCAGGAAAATTATATGTTTGCTAATCAAACTATTTTATAGGAATTAATTGAAAAACGCTGTGCGGCAATGAAAGCATTCAATGAATATCGTACGAAACGTATAGAAGAATATAATAGCCAGAAGAAACGCCGTCTAGAATTACGCAATGGTTTGTATTGCAACATCATATTTCTTCGGTTTTTTTTCACCCTAAATTTAGCATTACTTCACAATATTAAATTACTTTCAGCTATCGATACCGATGAATTGGATTCTGATTCAAAGAATGTAGAAGAGGAAGTAATAGAATTTTTCGTCAAAGAAGAAACATTCAACCTCGACGACAAGTAAAACTTTGTGAAAATAGTTTGCCTGCCATTTTTAGAAATCTCCAATGCAAAGTCGTTTCAATCATTTGCAAAAAGTGTCATCAGAGTAATTATTTATTAGTCATATTAATTGTGACTCAATGGTGAACTGAAATGACTATGTATTCCAAGTGGCGATAAACTATTTTTCTTAGAAATGTATATAAAGTATAATATATGTATATAGAGTATTGTGTACAATTAATCGGTTGTATACTTTGTATAAAAAGAAGATGGATTTCTTCCATAGGTTAAGTTTTAAGTATTGTACAATAGTTAGGTTTGTATTAATAATTGAATATAATATTATAACTTAATTATAATTTAAAAAGATTGGACTTCTGAATCTGAAAAATATTCAATGGTAACTTTTTGGCTAAACTTGAAGATTAACCGCTCCCTCACCGATTTCGTTCATTTTGAATATGTTGTCGGAATGAAAATTTTTAACAACATTTTTCCAAAAATGATGGACTCTTAGTTGTCGAGATATTTGCGAAAATCCCTTGTTCTGAGGATCTAAATTTTGGATTCTAAAAGTTCCTAGAGCACAATACGATCATGATGCGACATCTCAAGGAGAAAACTGGAAGTGGACCTGAAGAATATGGCGAATACGAAGGTCGTAAAGCTCTTCGGAGCTTTCAATAAAAATTGTAAATTTAGTTCTTTAAGTGCAACAACAAGGAACAAGCACGATGTAACTTCGGAATCTGCAAAAAAAATTACGCATACTGGACAGGTATAAGAGACTTGTATAAACACGAATCTTTTTTCGTTTGTTACATACATACTTCTGTAACGTACATGGCTTATTCTACGTTTTCTCTTGTAAATAGATATACGATGAAAATGATTATCGTAACGCACGGTTTATTGATAGGCCAAAGGAGGTTAATGATAATTGGGCAATTAAATTGATAGCCGAAGTTCCTCCCTCATCTACGAAGGATCAAATTGTTGCTTGTGATGGAGGTGGTGGACCTTTAGGGCACCCAAAAGTGTACATCAACTTGGTATGAATGAATTAAAGTTACGATCCATATAAATGCATTTCGTAATGTTATCATTGTACCTTAATATTTATTTTAGGATAGACCAGGCAATCATTCTTGCGGATACTGCGGTTTAAGGTTTCAAAAAGAAGATCATTGATTAAGAAAGCTTAACGCATGCGGGTAGTAGAATTGTAAAGCATATGAATATTTTAAACTGTATGTATTATAATAGATGTTAGAAAGAACACTGAGCACAGAGGTTTATTTGCTTGAAACTTTTATTACGAAATAAATATCTGTCGCTGAGAATAAATATTTATAAAGCTGTTTTCTGACTGTTCATACCTAAAGGTATTGCTTGTAATTCAGTTTTCATACAGAGGAATTCACCACAAACGCACATTATACTCAAAGATATAATGTTTAAACACCACCAACTAAAAGTGGAAGGAAAACTTGCATTATACGCCCAACAACATAATAAATGTATCAAATGAGCTGTACAAGCAAAATCCATACATTGCTTTGTTCTCTGCACCAACCACCATAACGCAACGGCTCCAACCAATGAATTTAAAATGAAGATAATTATAACGAATTGACCAGCGAAGTCCCTAACGTGTATCTCTTTGTAATGGAAAACATAATCTAATGATTTCGTTGAGCCTACTAATGTTGCGACAATCCAGATCCATAATCCAAGGCAAAAATACATCACAGATTGTATAGCAATTATTTGAGATATTATACGAAATGGATCCCATATTGTTTTACGAAATTGTCCAGAAATGTTATTCATTGTTCTGTTTTTCTATTAATCTTATTTAGCGATAAAATAACCCTCTTCTATCTTGCACCATTTGTAGTTTATCATATTGATATTTCTTTCGACCTGAAACGAAATAATTAATATAAAAAGAATGTACTTATTAATATCCACAATTATTAACATATTCGCAGCGAAAGGCACAAGTTGGAGAAATTATTTGCATATGTTATTTTAGTGCGTGTGCTGTATTTTGGCTTACACATCGATAGAGCGTTTTGAGCATAATTCCCGATTAAACATCATAATCAGCTTTCAAAATCATTGACATTTCGTAGCGAAAGTATTTCATTTTTGAGACTATAGTGAATGTGTTAATAAACTTTCACACAGACGAGGAGGTTATTTGTAACAGGATGAAAAGAATTTCTTTTGATACAACTATATGCATTAATTTCTCCTTCTAACGTAATTTAATTTAAAGTACAAGTAAACATTTAACCTTACCTCGTACATAAACTATAACATTATATTAAATTTCTACGTGCTTAAAATAAGTTATTTGTTTTCATGAATGTACATACTATTCAGTGAATAGTATTCACATTATTCGTAACAAAACTTGATCAGTTACTATAACGAAACACATTTAGAACGGTTAAGTGTAACTTTTCCTTTGAAAATATGTACAAGTGAATCAGCCGACATTGATAGATTCAAAAACTCTGATTTCGTTTATTAGATGTTACGTGCATTGTAAATTCTAACTATGCATTGATGAAAATGCTACTGTTCATTTAATAATAGCGGTAATTTTAAATTTGTCACATTACTGTTCCTCAAGTCTGTTTTATATGTTTCATCAATGATAATAAATATCGAATATGATAGTAAATATGATTTGTGTAATGTACTTGTGTGCAAAAAAGGAAAGATTTATATATTTGAAGTAATAATTAAATTTCAAATTGAAACTTAAGGTATGACATGACAATTTAAGCTGATATATTTGTGTCTCAACGTTCATATTTCACAATAAGTAGAATTGCAATGATCAAATAAAATAAAATGTTTTGCGGAATTTAAATATTAATCGCTGTAACATCATTTAAGTTACATGTATTTCCAAGTTTGCAATATAATTTAATAATGGTGATAATAGGGAACCCTTGTATCATGCGGTACTAATAAAACGCGGTTAATCAATTATCATTATCATGATTAATTAATGTTATACGTACAATTTTTTATTTTGTGGCGCACGTTACGGTCCATGTAAATGACTGGAACAAATAAAGATATATTTGTTTAAAAAACCGTTTTTGAAATCTAACTCCCAGATCCCGTGTTATACAAGGGCTATTTGCACATGTACAATGTATTGTGTAGTACCAAATTACGAACCGTTTAAGAACTATACATAATAATACGTATATCTGTCTGCTGTGGAAAAGTGACAGGTACGAAAGCATATGACGCAATTTTTGTCTAACTGTGTGTATCATTGAGGTGACAAAATATGGAATTTTGGAACTTGATCCGCAATATATTTGGAGGGCAAAATGTAGAGAAACCCAGAGATAAAGGGTAACAAATATGAATAATAAAACTAAATAAATAAATTAGTGTCTTTCCGTAATGGTTGTGCTTCTACTACTTTATTAGGTTAAATTATTTCGATTACGCTTTGAATGTCATAGTTAATTCCTTTCTTTTTTCATAATTATACTCGCATTACAAAATGTTTCAGGTTTCCTTACTACCCTGAGAATTATGACAGAGACATATTCGATAGATCAGCGGAGACGAACGATGTCATTGACATTGATTCTAGGTGATTTACAATTCGTGTACTGAAATATGCCCCATACTTTTATACGTTCGTAATTACTAATTTTATTATTGAACCTTTTGGATAATAGGTCTTTCAAGGGAGGCAATCAGTTTCATATTTTCAGCGATCCATTACAAATGACAAGATATTTTGAGTCTCAAGTAGACAACATGTTGAAAACTTTTATTTTTGGATTTAACAGTGGAGGTATAACTTTTTTCATTAATGTCTTGCTAAGTGTAATATAAAATTTGTATAGACACATTGATCAAATTTGTTTAGGTAATTTGCAAAACGCGCTACCATCGTTTGAAACTCCTGAAAGTGACAATTTACGTGACAAAATGTTCAAATCAAACGATGATTCAGCGCTGAAGAAGTTGGATACAGACTTAGATGGAAAGTTAGTATGTCTATCTTTATTTCATTTCTGCCACGCAGTCATGAATTGTGTCTTGGTGTTCATTGTCATCTTACACCGTGTGTAGCGCTCGTTTTCTGCGTCAATGACGCAATTCGATAATCATAATTTTGGGGAGAACGAGTTCGAATGCTTTGATGAATTATAATGTTGTAAGAACATTACATTCTAATACCCACTCTTGCGTGAACGTTTTACAGAGCTCAGTTACAGAATGGAAAATGTTGTAGTCTTATGGAGACTTTTGAATTATTAACAGTTTAAGCGTAGAATATTTAGTACAGTTCACAAGAGAAATAACGTTTGTTAATTTGCACAGGATTACGGTAGACAACTTTCCTAACATTTGGGAGGATCGTAGTACCCCAAAGATGGAACTGGTACAGCCCCGAATATTTGGAAGGTTCATGAGGAAGGAGTATGTGCGTAGATCTGATGGAACAATAGAAGAAAAGCAAGTTATTAAAGATCACGAAGGAAACGAGGAGACAATTATATCACAAAGGGTCGGTGACAAAATGCACACTATTGTTACAAAGAAAGACAAAAACGGAGTTGAAAGCAAAACCGAGGATTTCTTTAATATTAATGAGCGTGAGTAATATATAATAAAAGCGTCGGTATCATAGGCATGGAGGTCGGTACTTGCAGCTATTGAAAGTGTATTCCTGCTTCAAAGCAATTCAATACTTTACCATTATATTATGCCTTCTGCTATGTTTACAAAACTGATTTGTAGATTAAATATACAGACCTATGTAAAACCAATCATTAAATTGTACACATTTTTTATATTGAAGTATCTCAACAAATTACAGTCTGAGTGTATTAGTAGCGAACTTCCATACCTTTTGCACCGTCGATAGCGATAATAGTTCAGATCATTGTATGCAATTCGAATATTCAGGATGAGTTAATGAATACTGCTAAAATAACTCTGTTATTATTCACGACATTCTTTTCTTATTCAGACTCGTAGAATATACTGACAAAATTTGGCTGTTTGAAGCTGGTACATCCTGTATATGTTGAATTAATACACAAACATATGTCATGGTTTTCGCTAAATTTTATTACTTACAATTATACACAAAGTATAATAGAATTATAAACGCATGGATATAATCTGAATTATAAACGCATGGATATAATCTGAATTTTAGATAAACCAAACGCGAAATGGGAATTGCCATCAAATGAGGGAAAGAGTTTACGGGATGATGACTTGAATTACTTTCCTTGGGACAAATTTTTTAAACCCGACCCAAAATTGTAATTAAATAAAATATAAATGCCTTCTCGTAGTCGAAATTTAGAAATGAATCATTCGGACGGCGAAACAGGTCCTCTAATTTAAGATCCATGTATTATATAGTACATAATAAATTTATTTGAGTGTGAGATATAAATCCATTTTCTTCATAAATAAGTGTATGCACTTATACGATTCTCACTGAAGTACGGCATTCTTCGTTTTCTTTCATGTTAGCATAATGGAACTAAAGTGATATTTAATTTGGTTGCAGTATAATATTTAGGCCCACATCCACTGATTGAAAGGCTTGCGAATAGGGGTGTCCACGAAAGACATTCATTGGTACCGCAAACGTCCCGTTCACTAAATATTGATTAAAATATGTAGATCCGCCACCGGCGTAAGAACAGATACAACTTGTTACTCGATTAGTTAATATTACTATCATAACAAGTACACATTTTAAACTACATTTCCTGAACGGAACGTTTGCGGTAGCGATGACAACCCCTATTCTTGATTACAATAATGGCAAGTCTACTAGTAATATTTCAATGTAGTAATATAATGGCATGAAAAGTATGCTTCGAAAGAATTGTTTTTGAACAAATTGAAACAGACGATTAGTAACTCATATAAATAATATATTGAGAAAAGATGTTAAACATTTGAATAACTGAAAGAAATTATAATAAATATATGAGACATGTGTGTGTGTTCATTTATTTATTTACTTATCAATATAATGGAAAATAAAGTATAAGTTCATTCAATTAAACGTTTATATATAAATATTTTTAGAGGTCAACAGTATATATGGAATAACTTTATATACCGTGGACAAAATTTCAAAACCTAGGATACACATTATACAAAAATTATAATACAAATATTTATATCCACTCAGAATAACATGCAAGCAAATATAGTTGAACTTATTGGTTTTTTTTTAGAACGTTATAAATTTCCCATACTTTTATTCTGTAAGTATTGTATTTAATTTGTGTGCACACATATACAATTTTATATTGCATGCATATTTAATGTATTAGTTATTTCCTTACATTAATTACAATACCTCTTTGTACATGTATGTGTGCATACGTGCACACACAAATTGTTGTTTTAAACATTAACTAATTTCATGTTCGTGATCCTAAGAAAATGAAACAATGTCTGATACTACGAACTGTATGGTTGCGAAGAAAAAATTATTCTAAATATTAAGAGAAAAGTATCATATAAATATGGAATTATAGTTCAAATAAGATACTACGTTAACAATAACAATAGGTGCCTCAAAAATGCATCTTTTAAATATTTCTTTATAATCGAGTTACATAATATATACAAATCGCGCCATAAAGATCAAAGCAGGGTGAATCCTTTTCATTGATTATGTAGATCACTGAAAAATATATTTCATTTTTTTCATGATATTCCACAGTTTACGAGACACTTTACAATCAACTTCTGATTTATAATTTGATCCTGATAATAAATAAATATAAATGTATATTTTATTGTCTTGTTCAGAATGAATGATCAATTGTTCATTATGTTACAAATATAATAAAATCAATAAAACTGTACACAATTTATTTTTACTGTATCTTTCATTTAGATACCTATTACACGCATAAACATTTCGACATAATACAAATATGTAATTAATTTCTTTTGCCATATGAGCCATTAAAAGTGTTCTACTAATACTCTCTGCACTAAGCATGAGCTCAAAGTACATATATACTTTCTATTCCTTTTTATCAAGCAGTTTTTCAGTGATAAGACCTTGAGAAGCCAGAGTGTTGTATATATGTATGTACACTGTCATAAAGAGTTTTTAAAAACTAACATAGTTGATCATACACAGTAGTCATGGTATAAATGGCGTCATGGAGATTCTATGGTTTAAAATAAGGCTACGTTTACGGTGGATGCGAATTCGTACGAACGGCGTCCTGATGAATACGTCTGAACTGTTTCAATGCATTAGTTCAAACAGTTCAGACGTATTCATCAGAACGCCGTTCGTACGAATTCGCATCCACCGTAAACGTAGCCTAAGACGAAAGGAAAAAATAACAAAATTGCGTTGAAGGCTTTGTTTTGGAGAAAAATGCATTTGAAAATTAATTTAGTAATCAAGCCTTGAAAAAGGATTGTGTTAAACTCGATTTTCGTTTTATTTTGAGCAACAGGATCTCCATGATGCCATTTGTACCATGATTTATGAGCCACTCCGCACAAAAAGGAGCAGTGGTCTATTTTCTCTCTGAAACTGATAGTTCACGAATGTTCAATTTCGATTACCCATTTTTATATATATTTCATAAAAAAAATGCTCAATTGACAAAAAGGCTGTCAGTGCTAACAGATTCTTACTTTATATTTAATTCTTGCAAAAAAAAATTGCACATACAAGATATTGGACCTTGTGTGCATTTATTAGAAATACTCGCTTTTAATTGTAATATTTTTCTTTGTAAAATCCACCTGCAAGTCTTTTTTCACATTGATACGCAAAACCATATGGGTTTTTGTAATCATTTAGGACACAACATGAAATTGTTATTGTTAATTTATCACATAAAATATAATATAATATGTACAATATTTATTATTATAATGTTCAAGCCTACCTTTAGGCAGTATTACTAACATATCGTAGAAATCATCAATAACTTGCTATAATAAAATCATAATTTTCTTTATCGTCACAGTGATTACGAAAATAATAAGATTGATTAATTTTAAGTAAATTTCAATTAAATATGGACAAATATGGACAAATATATAAAATTTAATTATACACATTTAAGAGAACTAACGTAGTATAATTTTGTAATGGTATTCATTTTTAATAAACAAAAGTTTATATATTTATTAAATAAAATTCTGTAAACTCAGTTGTATTAAAATAATGATTTTGGCATCTCTGCTTGTATGTTACTACTTTTTATAAAGTGTTCATGAATTTCTTTATGCATGTATGTACAAATATTTCATTATTTTTTTGTGCATCTCATTGATAGTTTCTACGAATTTTACAAGTCTGAGTTTAATTACAATGTATAAAGTAAATGGAATAAACATTAAAATAAAACATTTTCTATTACAATTAATATAGGAATCGTTTAATTAAAATTGAATCAACCTTGTAATATACTTCGTTCTCATTATCGTTTCCGATTCATTAGTTTAAAGAAATTCCTATTTAACGATCGTGTATTATTAATACCGCGAACACGATAAACCACAAAATCATGAACTTGTATTATTACGCTAAGCTTGTTTTCATTCCCCCATAGTACATAACTGCGTATTACATTTAACAAAGTATCCTTATTCTTGCCCAAAACCTTCTGTTTCTTCAATTGCATAGTTTAATTTTTCTACTAGTTGATCGTAACTTTTATATGGTGGTAAATCCAACCTATTGAAGCATGTATGCGATCTAGGTAACCAAGTATCTTTTCCTACTTTCTCTATGCAAAATCTTTGAGGGCCGTTACTCCCTGGAGACAAAACGAAACGTTCATTACTTCTGTTAATCCCTTTGCGCTTAGTTATTTGTATTCGATATTTACCCATTAATTCTGCAAATCCTCCAACAGGTACCCGGCAAGTACCCGTTACAAATTGCAAAAGCCGAGCACGCTTCTCGCTATATGTTCTTGTTACAAACTGGATAAAAAATATAAATATAATGAATGACATATAAGTGACGATGGTTTTTTAAACATGGTATTAATATGGAACAAACCTGCCAAAACCATAAAATCTGTTTGCTATTTCGTGTGTAATGCCTATAAATCGTATTACGTTGCCAATCTTCTACATCAATTTCTTGCATACCACAGAGCATAAGTTCTAATTCACGTTCGTCGAAATACTTTAACCATTCTAATGGGACAACGGAGTTAAAACCTTCCAAAAATGCTTTAGTTTGGTCCTCTATACCTCTTGTCATTCTCCATTCTGTCATCAACCTTGTATAGAAAAAATTGTAAGATTAATGGTGCTTGTTTAAATGTTAAGCAGCAATATTCGATTAATAATGATAATACCTAATATATTCTTCCTTATTCTCCTCGATAACCCTAATTTTATCACCGCCCTCTTTCAGCTCGTGATGTATTACTTGACCAAGTATTTCAAAATCAACACTATAGTACAATTCGAGGCCACACTCATCGATATTATTTTCTTTTATCCAAACAAGTGATTTATAGAATTCCGGATCAATGGATTCTATATCTTTCATGATTAATTTTTTGTTCAACATGCGTTTGTAAAATGGCATTGTAAATCCACTGTAGATGAACCGTCCATGATAAAGGGCCTATAAAGACACGTTATATGTAATACTTTGTAATATAATACTGTCGGCAACAGAAAACACTGATTATATACCATTGCTATAAACCTTCCGATGAATTTAAAATATTGTAAATGATCAGGGTTGACGTAAGATGCTGGATTGATTTGCAAGCTATAATTACTTTTATTGGCGTATTCGAATAAACAGTACATCGGATTTAATACTTCATGGCTCAACAAGAAAAACCATTCTCTGCAATCAATAATCATTACGTTATTTCATGTTATTTTTATTTTATTATATTAATGTAGAAACATTTTACGGAAATGAGTTATTACCTTGATACACCTCCGTAATCCAATCCCTCTTCGCCTTTAAAAATTATATATAATCTGCGCCTCAATGCAAAAGCCTCGGCATTCATTATTTGATGATACGAATCTTCAAACAGCGTTTGTCGGTTAACACTGATTTTTATATGATTCGGTAGTGCATTGGTTTGACATAGGAAACGAAATTGTGATAGCTTCCATCGAAACGATCTTTCATATGCTCTTGGTACACGAGGGACACCTTTCGGGCTAAGTAATGATACATAACAATAAACAACATAAATAGGAGAAACGGTTAAAAAATTTGAATGTTAAAGGTTTAAGTTTTCGTTAAATGCTGTAGAAAAAGCGAGAAAGGACCACAAACCCTTTAGGTGCGCCTGGCCTTGGATCTTGAAATGTAGTAGTTCTACTGTTATGGTCTACAAAATATCGAACTCCGTCCTCAGTTAATCGTATCTCCCAACCATCTGGTAATGGGGGTTCATCTATTCCAGTTTCTTGTCCCTGAGTTCTTGGATCTTCCCACTGTGTAGTGCGATTTTGATGATTCACATAATAAAATCTTCCTTCTGGTTGTTGACGTCTTTCCCATCCAGCTGGTAATGGTCCCAGAACATCATCGTCATCTGTTCTAGATGTCGATGGTCCTGCTACAACTGGTTGCCCTCCGTGTGCCTGTACGCAGCACATAAATTTATTATTACTTTCCGTTTGATACGCATGTTAGAAAAATAATATGCAAAATGTAAATAAAGTAAGATTAACAGATTATAGTTATTTGATAAAGCTGGAATGAAGTCTTGCGGGACGGCAACAGGAGCATGAGGGGCCTGTTCCCACTTTTGACGGTCCCGTAGTCTTCATGCCGATACGCGCTGTGTAACACGTTGACTACGGGATCGATATGAATATCGAGCGACACTCCTTCCCGTTGCGAAATTATTTAAGACAAGAGTCTTAATTAAATTAATTAATTAGACCCGCATTCCTTTCGCGGGACTTGTTTTCAGCTCTTGTATACTTGTGACTTGTTACAATACTTACTTGAGGATAAAGAAACCGCTGGTTCCCTTGTTGTACCACGTGCTGCCTTTCACCTTGCCAGTGTTGGAAATATTGCAATCTTTCTGTATTTGGTCTTTGCCACGTTGTACTTCTTGTATTATGGTCCACATAATAAATTCTTCCCCTTGGATCTCTACGAACTTCCCATCCTGGTGGTAAAGGTTGCGGTCTTTCCCAAGAAGTGCTTCGAGTGTTATGATCAATATAATATCTAATTGAAGATGCAGCATAAAAAGAGAAAGAAGATGAAGTTATATAGTTCCATTTAAAAAGCTGAAGAAGTATTGTTTTTTAAATAATACAACCTTCTCCCGTAAATATCGTATCTCATTTCCCAGCCAGCAGGTAGCGGCTCTTCAGAATTTGTAGGGTCAACTTCGCCAGGTACTATCGAAGAGCCAGATTGTGCCGACTGACTAGGTATCACAGCGGTTTGCCCTGTCAATGACGCTACACGCTGCACTACTCGAGAGTTCGAACGGGTAGTTGCCATAGGATTTGTAGATTGTTCAGTACGTGTGAGTCTACGAGTTTCAGGCATTGGTAATATCAAAGATTGATCTGTGCGTGTCATGCTACGAGCATCTGGCACGAGAAACGCTGTTGATTGTTCTAAATGAGAACCATCTGGTAAAGTAAATACTACAGACTGTTCCATTTGTGAATTTTCTTGATTATCCGTTAGAACAGCATCTCTAAGCTGATCTGCCCTAGGAACTACGCATCCATCCACGGCAGGAGTAGCACCCTGATCTGCTCTGATAGATATATAATTATCCGAAACAGGTGCAGCTATTGACTGTTCTGTTAGACAAGTACATTCGCCAGAAGTAGACTGGTCTGCTCTAGTATGTGCACATATATCTACATTGGCTACAGTTAGTTTATCCGATCTGGAGATTCCGACTATTCCAGGCAGCACAGTTGATGGATCAATTAGCGAAATATTTCGACTTTCTTGGGTAGACATCTTTGGAACTTGTTCTGCGGATGTACCAACCCTACCATCTACCATAGAAGACCCTGAAGCATGATCTATTAGAGATATCTGACGTCCATCCGGTAAAGATACTGTGTAGCGTCCTGATAAGGTAACAAGAGGTTTGTCTGCAGGCGATATAGCATGCCCGTTTGATAAAGAATTCGATGCAATTGGTTCAACTTGTTCGTTATTCTTGTTGGCACTGGCCTGATCATTTCCACTGTTGTAAGTGGATGCTTGGTAAACATTTGGTATGCCCGTAAATGTAGACGATGTGGCATGTTTATTAGTTCCATGCAATCTCATACGAGCACGAATCCCGCCATTAAGAATGCTACTATTACTAACAGCATCATTACTTGAAACACCTAAAAAAAACATCATTGTACTCGTATTTAAATTACAAACAGCACAAGCGATCGAATACTTTTTGCAAAAAATTTGCAGGGCGTTCCGTTTATGCTGTACATCGTAATATCTTCGGTATTTTTGTCGATACAAAAGAAATGACCGAGGACAAAACTGTTAGATTTGAACCGAAGAATATTTTCAATATCAGGCCTTTATTTATACCACGAAAAAAAAATCTATACTACAATGAATGAATGAAACTATTCCTCAGTAATAATGTAGGCTACTTGTGCTTCATTTTTATCTATTGCTTTTGCTGCAAAGTATCAACAATATAATACGGTGTCTCATCATTGAATTCGATTATAGTGTCTGTGTACCAATCTAATCCTTCTAATATTAAATATACTCTGTCCAATAATAAACGAGATAATTGTAGATTTCTCTAGATAGGATTTAAAATAAGCCAAATATTTTGTTTAATAACAAAGGTTACCTTGAACATTATTTTATACTAACTTATTTCTTATTAAAATCATTGTTGACGCTTGAGAAATTTGGTAAAACAATAAAACGATTTGTGTATCGTTTCAAACTGATTAAAAATTATTTTACAAGTGTACTTTTATTTATAAATGATTATATACATAATTAAATTTCTTACCATCAAAAGGCACATAGGCAGACTGTGTTTGACACAATGGGGTTTCGTTAATGCTTATCGATGATGTATTTGGCATATTAATCCTTAATCCATCAAAGACCGTAATCAATTCTCCGACTTTGCACAATTGAGAATCATGTTTGTTCTCACTCATTAAGTCAAAAGTTACTTCCATATTTTCCAATTTTCCATTATAATGCGATAGCACCTGTGAAAGGCTTATCTTCTTTTCTCCGATTAGGGTATCTTTCCGAAATGTGCTGTGATCCAATAAACGAAAATGTAATTGCGAATATGGTGTCACAAGTATTGTGAATTCCTCGTTCCATTTTGGTTGATATGTAGACTTTGAAACTTCTGTTTTTCGTGGACTTTTATCGTCAACAGAGAATTCTATGTAAGGATTAGGCTTTAAAAATGTAGAACTTCTTAACACAGCACCTTCAACTAAAATAAAACCATTTTAGTGTCTAAGCTATTAATAATAAATACATGACGATTCTATCGCCAATGGACACAAAGGCAATGCAGCTGCCTAAACGCTGCAGCGAAAACCTTGTGCCTATCTGCATTGATCTGTCGATGAAGAGTCTACTGTAGCATAGACAGCTGTCTGTATGCATGTGTGAACTGTATTTTCCACTGCATTTTAGGACTACCGTTTCTGGTTCACATATACATGCACCCAGTCACCGTCTTTGACTCGGCCAAAGACAAAACATTGATACGCAGTGTTTTTTCAGCAGTAGTGCCTTTGAATTCACTAGCAATGCAATAATCTTGCATTATTGTATCAGTTTGTTTCGTTCTCAAGCTCTCACATATGTTTAATGGTTACTTTTAAATTATTATGATATTATAATAGTAAAAAAAATAAGAGCACGAATAACTTTAAATATAGAATGATTAATAATTTATTGGTAAATATGTATTCTGATTGCATTACATAGATCAAATATATTGCTTTAAATAATATAAATTAAAGTAACATCCTTTCCGAACAATTCAACTTACTTGTAATGCTCAATTGGTGAAAACCAGACGATGCCACTTCTTCTTCACAATGAGACATTGTATTCACTTTACTACAATTTAATACAATAATTTCTCAGAGTTCATAATTCGTTTTACTGTTTACATACGAGCTTTACCTGCAATTTTTATATCTTTGATGAATGGAAGTGTGGTGAACTTTAATATCTTTGTTAAACAAGTATAAATAAAAGTTGCAGAGTAAATATAACGAAAGCAGGAAAAAATAAAGAATACTTTACAATCAGGTTAGCCAAGTGGATCATGCTGAGCCATTTTATAAAATTGTGTAAAGTACAAAAATGTCTGAAATTTATGTTACAAGACAGGTATGAAACAATCGTATTTGTAAAAAAAACCGAATTATGTAATTTCCGAATAAATAATTTACATTGTTGCATGCAACAATTGTATACAGATAGGCTTTAAAATGTTCGATGACTTTGACAGATTATGGAGAAAAAAAAACGTTATTACTATCATTATCTTTCGAAATGATTGCACAGTAAAATGCTGAAATGATGAACAAATACATCATGATACATACGAATGTACTCGTCATAAATTGTTTTAAATGTACCCAGCTCCAGTCCATTGCCTGTCCCTAAGGTTATTAATGTTTTTATAGCGAAAATAGTTCTCCAAACACTCACAATTTTTCTACGAAACTTCTTTATCAGTAGGTCACCATCTTTTCATACATCAAAGGTAGGAACCTTTTGTAATATGCAAATCACTAGGCATAAAAGATAGGATGTGTATGCGCGCGCATACGTTATGTATTTACGTCAGATAAAACGCAACTATAATAAATCTCTATTTTCAATTCCCTAGGAGTCACGTTCGTATAAAATTTCGAATATTCATTTATAATTTATCGAGTTTATTTTAATCAAATACTAATACACTTTACAAGTGCTTAGATGGTATCGAAATAAAATGTGCAACGATGTATTGTTAATGTAAGAGAGAATTAAATGTGGATGCAATTTCTATTTTTAATTCTATTAAATGCGCATTATTGTCACCTTACTTTAGTTTTCTTCTCCTTTTTTTTAAATAATCAAAGGGCAGATATAGTTATTGTTCCGTTCCACTTTTAAAAATTAGATAAATGATGCACTGACAAACAATTGAAATATATTATTGAAATAGATGCAAATAGCTATAAATTAAAGTAGTGTACGTACACTTATTTGTATACACTTCGCCTCCCGGCACATTGGGGTTTTCAATTTTGTTTGTGTGGTTAAGTTATATACATATATCTCATTCACTGTATAAATGTGGTTCCCGATTACAATGGTTATTAAACCGAACTTAAATAAATCTCTTTCGTTTTCTCTTTACGCATAATCCTGTGATGCATTTTGCGTTATATTAGTGTAACAATCTGCAAGTACGTACATCGCACAGTTGTGTGTGGCACAACTGGATGTAAATATACTCTAAAAAGTATTGATGTAGTAACAATAATAAAAATGTTGTATTAATACATTATTCAATTATAGGGCATTGAGTTTCTGTATCGATACGAAATAACAATTATATCGACGAGCTAATTTTCAGATTATATCAACAATTTATAATGGTTTTCTTTTAAAAAGGAGCACTAACTTAACCTAATACAGTCGGTTTACAGTTTAAAACTTAGAACTTAGTTAGTAAGTAGTTCTATAAGTTGAAATTCTTTCAGATAAATCACCATGAAGTTTACCCAGGTATTATATAAATACCATATAGGTAAAGCAGTAAGATACTTATGGCAGCATCAACGAGAAAGACCTATAATAGTGACAAAAGCCCAAGACATTCTAAGATCTATGAATATTCCGGTGCAGAATGCCATGGAAGTAGTAATACAGAAACCCCCACGAATTGAATTTGTACCTGAAAGGTAATACTTCTAATATTATCTCTTATTATTTACAAAATCGCAGAACAGCACAATGCGTTAAAATAGAAAAGGTCCAAAACCGTATAGTACTTACCAGTAGGAGTAAAGAAAATATCTAATCGATACATGTTTGAAAATCAATCCATTCGATACAATATCACTTTTGCATTTAACATTCTTCTTATAGTTATTGCCTATAGGTTCAGAACTTTCACAGTTGCTTGGGAATTTGTGAAGAATTCTGCGTGGATAGTGTTAAGAGCGTTATATATATTGTAAGTGAGCCCCTGCGCATTGGGGATCTTTTACAAGCATCATGCTTCTCAGTAAAAAATGAAATATTACAGCGAAAACATTGATCTTAAGACCTATGTTGATTAGAAATATTTATTCCACTCTGAGAGTGCCATAAGCCTGCAAAGTTGTAGACCCTTTTCCTTTTTAACACCTTGTGTTTTATATCTTGATATCATAAAATTTGGCAAACGTCACTTTTTATTTCCTTAAGAACTTATAGATTAATTATGTTTATATTCCATAATCAAGTATATGTACTCGAGAGGTCTAACCAGATGCATATATTTTATTTTTGTTCAGACTTTTTTTTGTTGTAGCCAATAAAAAGACAAATTCAACGACGTTAGATAATGTAACATTCTGTCTGAATTTAAGTTTATTTAAATATTTAATTAAGTGAAAGTTTGACTAACTGCCTCATCAATACGCGACTTCTTACACTTTTGTACTTTTTGTGTTAAACTTTTGCAAGAAATACAGTTAGAGACTCTACCCCTAAATTTCAAAGCTCTTTGGATAATACGGAACCTCGGATAATCAAGACCTTATTGTACTTTAAAAATGTAAAATTTTATACACTAATGTTTCTTTGTTTCAACAGAAGAATTGAGAACTCACCTCTATGGAACCCTGCCCAACCCAAATTAAACGATAGAAGTTGCTTAATATTTGAAGATCAGAATGTTTTGCCAGAAGGTGTATCACAAGCATGTTTATTAACAAAGACGTTACAAGTTGGCGATGATTTGCCCCAAAAAGTAGAAAACTTAGTAACAGACATTCCGGGCAATATAAATAGATTAATAACAAGGTATATTAATCGTATGACAATATTGTTCATTGTCTTTTCACTAAATGTACTGCTTCAAGAAAATATCTTCTAAATTATTTCAATCACAGGCTTGTTTATACATCTGCATTATATGATGCGGAACAAGTTAAATTGCAAAGGCTACATGATCCTGAACGGCCTGCTTGGAGATTTCCAAGGGTATATGGTATATCAACCAAGAGAAAAATGTAAGTACTAATCGCTTACAAATGCTCACTTCGTACCCTCCAAATTTTAAATGCTACTTATCCTGCTATAGGTATAACTTGTCGAAGAAGTTTTTGCAGCTTTGTGAATCATTAAGTGGACTGAACATTGCCCAAGACAGACTAATACTGCAGGATGGACTTTCCTCTGTGTGTGTAGGTATGTATATTACAAGAACTGCTTTTATAAAAAGTGCGTAAGTGCTTTACAGGGGGTATTGTTTATGACGTGCATACATCGTAATATCTTCGTTACTTTTGCCGATACAAAAAAAAACATCTCAGGACAAAGTTGGCTTAAACCGACGAATATTGTAATTAAAGACATTTTCCTCTCAAGACTATTTCTTTTCCAAGTTTCCAAGATCATCGATGGTTTTTCAATAATAACGGTATACTTTTTATCATGATATTAGTATAGCTCATTACAAAATGGATTTCACGCATGTATAATACATTGACCTGCAAGTGACTTTACCAGTATCTGGAGAGAAAACCATAATGCGAATCATCTGTTAGGTGTATGAGTTAGGTGATCATGAATTAATGCTATGTAATAAAAAAACATTTTATCAGTTTTACCTAATGTAACATTTTATTCAATTTTTATCAAGTAAATTAAGTGAATACGTAATTATTATTTGCTTTATAATTCGCATAGTATCAGTGGTATTGAAAAAATAAATTATACATTTCCAAGTTTGAGTAACACTTTAATCTCTTGGAATGCTTTTCGCCACATAAGAAATTATATGGAAAATCACTTCTGAACACCATTGAAATCTAAAGTTTTATGAAAATCATTGATTAAAATCTTTCCTTCGAAATTTGAAATCCCTTTTTTCTCCTATGCGCTTTTCCTATGCCCTGGGTAAAATAGCTGTGTAACGTTATATTACTAAAAACCTATTACCAGAAATGCAATTTTATTTATATTTTAGATAAAGAAAGTGATTTTATAAAGTTTTCCTCAAAAATGGATATATTCATGGCATCATCGACACCTTTAACACCAATAGCTGATGTAAATACACAATACGAATTTGATATGCCCAGTATTCATCCTATGCGTCACACTATTGGTTTAAGAAAACTAACTAGTTACAACAGTGACGATGTGTATCGTAAGTTGAAGTTTAATACAATATCTGATCTATGAAGGATGCACTTACTGTGCATATACAGTGAATGATCAAATTATTATGCACAGATGGAAAAATTATAATAGTGTTCTTATAACTTCAGTAATATTGAAGTATAACTTTCTTTTCTTTTGAACACGTAGATACACAATTTAATTACATTTTTATATATTCGAAACAGTGCTATAAGCCAGCAATTTGAGCTACCGTTGAGCTTTCGTAAGTGCTAACTTGATATTGCCGATATATCTATTTGTTTTTGTTAATCGTTGTTAATCGTTGTTAATCGTTGCCTTCTGTACTATTTATGTTTACATTGTCTCGTTAATAGTGTGTGTACACACTCATGAGTTTTAATTTTACATAATTCGACGGATACATTTAAAATCGTTTTGATATGTTATTAAAAGCATAACAACATGCTTTGTAGTAAAAGAAGGTTTCATTGTAAGGGTATTCTAAATACCATCTTGACCAAATCTCACATGAGTGATAATTTATAAGTGCCCGCAATAATTTGATCACCCACTGTACATATGTTACGCACATACAATAAATGTTAAGCGTAACGATTAATGTTGCAGCCATTAACCCGAAGTCTCCGTTCGTGAATCCTCACACTCTCTTCATACTGTACGATTCAGAAAATGTTAAAAATATAACGGAATTGCCGGTTACTGAAAATCAAATTCATGCACACTCTCTGACCAAATCATTTACTGTGGCAGCAGCTTGTGCGCGACAAAGGTTTGGCTCGAACGTGAAAGAATTACCTGAGCCTATTGTCGTGCAGTGTGTTCAGTCCGACGGGCAAGATTTCCACTTCTCTGTTTATCAACTTAATACTTTAGATATCGATGGCACGCAAGGAATTAGAAATTTTTGGTGGTCAAAACCGACGATAAAATTATATCAAGAAGCCAAATATGAAAATGGTCAACCATGTGTTAAGGAATGTAATAGTGAAGTCTTTAAAAGATTTCTTGCGTTTTATAAAAATCAATAAAGCAGTTAAGTAATTATTGAGTATTGAAATTGTTCTTCTTTTTAATAAATTCACCATTCTTTTACCTATAAAGGTAAAGGTTTCAAAATTATACCCATTTGGGAGTTCAGTATATGGGAAAACGTACCCAGCAGTTGCATTCTAATTGTTTCGGTATTTATTGTACAATGTTCAATAAATTTTTAAACAGCATAGTAACTGGAATAGTCGTGTTAATTTCTTTACGCTTTATTTGATTCCAATGGCTACTTTGTGGCTTTATTAAACTTTCCATAGATGCATAAGGTTTTACACTGAAGTACGTATGGTGCAATGCCTAAAGTAAATAAATGTATATTATTAACTATTTTGATTGCTACATAGTTCATTACTTACATCACGAGCTGTTAAACGTTTGGACGAGTTATAGATAAGAATTTTACTAATGAGATCCATAGCTTCTGGTTCAGCATCCTGAACAATATCTTCCCATAATATTCCTTTATGGTATGGGAATGTGATTTTGTTATAATCCGGCATTATACTCAAGTCCGGCCATGTTTCAGATGTAGGCGATCCTAAATATCTTAGAACAATTGCTAATTGTTCAATATCTGTTTCTCCCTATGAATTTGACAATCAAATCGAGACAGGTAAATCAAAATAAAACAGACGTAATTCGTATCTTACCGGAAATAGGGGCGACCTATTTAGCATTTCACCAAAAATGCAACCAAAAGACCACATATCAATTGCCGATGTATAATACCGTGCACCGTATAGTAATTCCGGTGCTCTATACCATCTGGTAGCAATTTGATGCGAGTACGGCTTTGTTGTATTTTTCCATGATAGCCTTCCCAAACCAAAGTCCGCAATTTTTAGAATACCTTTACTGCATATCAATAAATTAGCTGGCTTTAAATCCTAAAAGAAATTGTTCGAATCCCTTCATCGTTTATATTGAATTAGAAATGCAAGAATTTGAAAATGGCTCAGATATTGAGAGTTTGTTACTATCTCGTTTTAAATAATCGCCAAATGGATAGTGAAAGGGACAAAATAAAAATATAAGACTATTATTATACTTTGTGTAGAATATTATACTATTTTTTAATGCCAATATTTTTATTTTATCATTATGGAATAGCAAAGGAAGGCAAATTCAATCCATAACTCTGAAATAATTGTCTTTATGTTAAACTACATTGGCATCTGCAAAAAGAGTGGTCAGGATTTCGTATATAATCTATAAACAAATTAAAACAATGAATAGTGAATTTGAAACTTTTTAAGAGGTTCTAATAAAAACATAATGTTTCATTTGACCTTGAAGTGACATTGTAAAAGTTTAAGGGGTCTTCCTTTAATAACTATAATATTACATATACGTCAACCAGGATTTTGTTTTTACTTTTCTTTATTTCTACTACTATTTAACAGTTATTTCAAAGAGCCCGTATTTACAATCATCCTTTAGTATGTATTTAAAAATTGTCAATGTGTAATATCCTTTATATTCGCTAAAGGTACAACTTAAATTACAAATATTTAGATTCATTACCCTATGTATAATGTTTTTCTCGTGTATATACGCTGTACCCTCTAAAATCATCTTTGCATAAGTTTTTATTTGAACTGGCGTTAATACGATGCCAGTGTCTTTTATTACCTCCCACAAACCTGTTGGCATGTATTCGAAAACCATTATAAAGTCTAAACCAACGGGAAAGGCATCTAATAATTTTACAATCTGCAATAAATAGATTCTTTTTACGCATCTTATATTAATACTATTTCTATAAAAATTCTTCCATTGGCATATAGCATTTATACGAAATATAAATCGTAAGCATTATCATTTGCCTAGAATAATCAAAATAAACGTACATTGATATGTTTCAATTGTTGCAAAATTTTTATCTCTCGAATAATGGATGTGGATATACCATTGTCAATGTTTTTTAAAAACAACTTTTTTAACGCAACATCCTTTTCCATTTCTATATCGTGTGCTTTTAAAACAACACCTTGCGCTCCTTCCCCAATTTTTCCTGTGACTATATATCTATCCATACTCAATGTACTTATCAATCTTCTTCAATGCGCAAGCAGAATTATTTTAATTTTGTTTTATCTATAGATTGAGAGCAATCATAAATTAATTATTGAAGTATTAAACACAAGTATGTAAGTATATCTTTCCTTATAACTGACAAGTTCGTAGTACAGGGAAATTCTTTGTTTTGATACACGTACATAATTAAATACTGTAATTCAAAATATGAATAAGACATATCCTTAATCTATACCGACGTCGATTGTATAAGCTAGGAACAACTTGAAAACGATTTAAAACTTGTACATCTTCGACCACGTTGCCGGAGAAAACTAACGACGCTAAGGTAGCGTTATACAGCGCTGGCATGAAGTGATGGTAATTGGATCACTATTTCCATGGTTACAGTAATTAGATACATTGAATCACCACATTTTTGACACAAGTGGAGAGCCAACAGTATGATCGGAAATAAAAAGATAATAAATAACATTCAACATTTTTCTATTTAAAAATGTATACATAATTATATAGCTACTAAACTCTGTAAAGTAGGAAAAACGAAGTACGATAATTCCTGTTACTAATTTCTGTTGCGAGAGGGTTGGTACATTTTCTAAAACATTCAGTCATTTTAACAGAATTAATACATTTCGCAAGACCTTTTTACTTAATAGCTTCTCCCAAATAAAAATTAGGTTTAAAACATTGCTGTTTCATAAGGGGTATGTGTTTATGTACATATACAGGGTGAATCTTGCAATATCTTTGTTATTTTTGACAATACAAGAAAATGTCTGAGGACATTTGGCTCACCCTGGCAAATATTGTGACCTTTTTTTTACATCAAAGTCACCTCTTTCGAGTTCTTAAGGTCGTTGATGATTTTTCGACGGTAATAACATTCTTATATCATATGTATTAAGTTAATGATATTAATATAAAAATTTAATTTGATAATACATGCACCTTATTTTCATCCTCTTTTACCAGTTCTTCTAATTATATTTAAAACATTTCATAATATTCAATGAGTTCTGGATTTTCAGAACATTCAATTCACACCCAAGTTATCGTTGAGCTTATGTTATAAAAATGAAATTTTATTGTTTAGGAGGATCATATACAAATAGAAATATGACTTTTTGGAGAAAATAATCTCAAATCATCCGGAATAAAAGGAAGCCCTGCGTTAAGCTAAGAAGGCAGGTATAGCGTTCCATCCCGTGACACAAGTTGGACAATTCCATATATATTTGCAATAATGCAATTCGGAAACCATCGTTAACTTGATTGCATGAATTTCATTGCGCAGAACGCAACAGGAATACTCATATCCTCATATATTATCCTGCATGGAACGTGGTAAAACTTTATGGTACTATAGCTACAACGTTTAAAATGCAACGTTAGATAGATAAAAGCAATTCGATTTAAAGTACAGAAATATGGTACACGATGATCCGCTCATTAGTGGACCCGGGGCGTTACACATAGGCTCCTAAAACAACGTCGTGTCGGTATATGTAATCTGCAGACGTCATTGCACTATAATAAAAAAAAACAAAATCGTTCTGCGATACATCACACATACCGTTGCAGCAAGACGTATAGCAGCACTACCTTTGGGACCACTAGCGAGCGGATCACCCAGCATAAGAGAAACGGTTCATAATCACTTGGAATAATCATTTCAGTTCACTTTTAAGAGTCACAACTAATGTAACCCTAACAAACAATTACTTTGATAACACTTTCCACAAGTGACTGAATTGGCTTTGCACCGGAGACTTCCAATAACGGCCGAGAAACTCCTTCCGCAAAGTTTTACTTATCGTCGAGATTGAATGTTTCTTCTTTGACGAAAAATTCTATTACTTCCTCTTCTACATTCTTTGAATCAGAATCCAATTCATCGGTATCGATAGCTGAAAGTAGTTTAATATTGTGAAGTAATGCTAAATTTAGTGGGGGAAAAAACAAAGAAACATAGTGTTGCAATACAAACCATTGCGTAATTCTAGACGGCGTTTCTTCTGGCTATTATATTCTTCTATACGTTTCGTACGATATTCATCAAATGCTTTCATTGCCGCACAGCGTTTTTCAATTAATTCCTATAAAATAGTTTCATTAGCAAACATATAATTTTCCTGAAATTTATATCGATTTCACTGAACGCAAGTACCTTTGAAGCACGCGTTAATCGCATACGATCTTTGCTTTCGAATTGTGCCGAATATTTCTTCAAATTTTTCTTAATCTCTTTAATTTGTTCCGGTGTTAATAGTGTTGGTGGTCTCGGCCTCCATAATAATTGATTAAACTGATTAAGATTAACTCTTTTCAAGATGCGTCCTTGGAACGTCCATATCCAGTACCCATTATCTACGCTAGTTTTCCAACTAGACACAGCTGTTATTACGTACCTGCAATAACATATACAATTGTATGCATTTCTCACGATACACAACATTCTATGTAGAAAAAAGTGTTTAAGCATTTACCGTCCCGTAGGATCCCATTCTACGTCCGAAGTTTGATAATGATCCGTTGCATTCATGATAGTGAAATCATTAGTATCAATAAATTCCAAGGCTCCTGCCATGGTAGTTAGCCCAGCAAGAACAATAAATTGTCCAGACGGCGACCAGAATAAATGATTGCAAGCCTTCTTCTCTAATTTTTCTGTTGGGCAAAATAATTATTTAATACGCATACAATAGTGTTATATTTTTTAGGACTATGAAATAGGTTCTAAAACTTACTGAGCAGAGCTGGCTGATGACCGTATCGTACTTCGTAAAAACTAACGTTAACACTTGGAATTTCACCGTGAATAATAGCAAATTTGCTTCCAATAGGTTCCCATGCAAACGCATGGATTGGTTCTTTTATTTCAACACTGTCCACTGGAATTTGTTTTTCTCTCATATGAAAGATTTCGAAATTGTACGACATACCCTGTTAACGAATGACTGAGTCATTATACGCATAATACACAGATATTAGTACGCTTATTAATCTTCAATAAGCACCATATACTTCTGTTCCGTTTTTTCTTTACGCTTGGCAAAACGGTCGACTTTCACACAGAGATAGTCACCCGATTTTTGCCAGAAGATTTTACAATCGGCTACATTAAACAAGTTCTTGTTACGTGTTTCGTTTCGACTAAAATTATAAATTACGATTCATCATTTGTGGATAATTAATGTAGTTGAAAATTTATGTTAAAAAAGGTTGCAAAATTACTTTGGAATCTCGAGGAGGGTCACTCTAGCTGGTACATCTTTGTCTTCTGGTACCCAATAAGCAAGAACATTATCTGTTGGAGACCAACTAAAATCCCTGATGCCAGGGATCTTTATACTTTTCTTATCCAACAATCCAAACGACTGTAATGTTTAAAGTGAGTTAATTGAAAAAGTTCCTACTAATTATACAGTGTTATCTACACTATCACCCATTGAAACATACAGGCGTTTCATAAACGCTCAAAACATCGTCTCCCATTCGAGCGAGATATTTATCATCATGTGACCATCGGAAAATGGGCCATACGGAAGAACCATCTGCATAAAATGCACGCTTCTCTTGGTTAGTAAGAATGTCCCAAATTACGAGACGCTTCTGATCAGAGCCAAGATCGGTTCGGGGAGTGTATGTAACCAAGTAACGCTCGCAAGGCGAGAAATCAATGCATTCCACTCCCTTCTGATTAAATCTGGCTTGCTGTAAAAATTGAGGGCCACCCCATAATGCAACACCCAATTTGTGGAATGTTGATAAATAGGTTCCCAATGGGGACCACTTAACGTATGTCTCCGTCCAGCGCTAAAGAAAATAAGCAATGTACAAAATGAAAAAATCATACAATATGAAACACACATATTAAAGTATATAATAACTTACAGAACGTTCTTCAAGCATTGACGGATCAGGAGCAGAGTTTTGCCAAACTTGAACGGTAACAGCAGGACCATTTCCACATAGTACACAAAACTGATCATAAGCGTCAGGTTCTAAAAGATAATAGTGCAAATCTGCAGCTGCTTTAAATTCTTGTGGTTTTGGCGGTTCCCATTTGTCTGGAATGTCTTCAAACTTCTTGAAGTCGTTAAATAAATTTACTTTAAAGGTATGCTGCTTGTCAATTTTGTAGTTATTTACAGATTGAACTGCAGCCAAGGCATTTAAGGGATTATTGTATTCTAGAAATATGTACCTATCAAAAACAAATAATATATAATTGAATATAAGTAATTGATATAATGCGAAACATATAGATATTAAGAAGATCCTAATTGTGTGCACACCCTTTTGTGTATCCATTTTCAGTTTTGGGATAGTGCTGATTTACAATTGTTCCAAATTTTCCCAGCACTTTACTAATCACGGATTGTAGTTTTTCCAATCTTTCTGGTTCAACCTGGGGTACTCCATCAACGACGATTACTGATTCTACTCCATCTGTCTCGGATGGCTTTGTCATCAAGATATCATCCAAAAGTTCTGTAAATGGAGTAAAGTTAAATATTCAGTGTTTCATTATCGGGATATTTCGAAACAACATAAAGTATTAAGCAACATTCGATACTAAAATATAATATTTGTGGCTCTTTAGGTTATGTGCACATGTCATATTGGTGACTATACACATGTACAATGTACTGGCCATGCTTTCTGTCAGGAAAACCTAACCTCTGTTAACTGTCATTACAGAAAGATTGCGTTTACCTTCGTCGGAAATATCGTCAATGAAATCTTCAGGTTCGCTGAAATTTGGTTCGTTATCGTCGTCAGGTGCATCGTCATTATTTTTTACATTATCTTCACTTTGAGGTGATTTATCCGCTAACGTTTTTTTTGCCATCTTGAAAGCCTCAATACGTATAGAAAATCAACTGAAAATGCCAGCAAATCTCAATTCTAGCCTTACAATTAGAAAGAATGTGGTTTACTGTACAAGAGTTTTGTGTACGAAAAGTAATGCTTTGAAACAGTACTGCCTACTGTCGGCTCGCGGGCCGTTTTCGGTACTCTGAACACTCAATCGCGTTGTCACGGAAACGTGTGACGCTACGATAATTAGGCTCTCCGTTTATCAAGAAATCTCACATGGCACGTGGCAATCATCGCACTGTTATTATTAATATTATTAGGCAGTGCAGTCCAGCGGAGGAGCCCCTCACGCGTTTGTTTATCACACTACTCGTTCTTTGCACGGTGTGCGATTATACATTGCACTACCCAATCGTTCCATGTACCCTTCGGCGAAATACTTCGTTTTAGCGTCATATGTTCCCATGACAACGGGATTAAGAGCGGGGGAATTCGAATGGGCTCGCCAGCCGAGAATATTCATACATAGTTCAGTAGTGGTGGAGAAATATCGATAGTCAGCACTATCGATAATTTCCGATAGTTGGACCATCGCCCATCGATAGTTATCGATAGTGATGGAATGTGTTATGTATGTACAATGTTATGTAGTAAAACATGAGTAATGTAAGGAAGAGCGCTCTCGCTGGCAGCCAAGGAAATAACGTTAGGCGCAGAGGAAGAGAGCGCTCTCGTAAAAGCGCGCAGATAAAGTTTAATCCTGTACAAAGGATATAAGATTCTTTAAATTGCAGATTCTTTCGTACGCAAGATCACACAGAAAGGCCTTTAATGACTAAATACTATCGGTATCGTCAGTTATAGAACAAATGCCATCATCAAATTACCAAACATTTTTAAATTCGCGGCATTACGAATGTCAACCCACATTTTCGATGACTATCGATAGTAGCAACCATCGATAATATCGATAGTGCTATCGATATTTCTCACCACTATAGTTCAGGAACAGTAGTGTGAATGCGACGTTGTAAGTAGAAGCATACTGCGAACGTTAGTAGAGGAGTAAGCGCGAAAAGGATCCTATCGCAGGATAATATTAGTTGAAAATATGTATATTTACGCCTGTGTTTCTTTGATTCAATTTAATCATTTGTTGAATGGACAATGTGAAAATCAGTTATTCTGTAGTAACTGGTAGACCTTTAAAGTGAAAGAAAATATATACTTTGAACTATTAAACGGACTATGGTATTGAAGGATATATTAATATATCCTTCAATTAAAAATATTCTTCCGTAAACGTATTTGGTTAATTGTTGGCATAACTATGAGCAATAATAAGAGACAGAAAGATTTTCATACAAAAAGGTGGCATCCGAATAAAAAAAAATCGAAAACATCCAGTAAGGAATTTTACTCTTTCCTATTCTTACATTTACATTTTACATTTTAAATAATGGATTTAATAACAATCAATCGTAAAGGTAACATACAGGTGGTAAATTTGTACATAGATTAATTGTGTTTTTCATTCTTCCAATTAGTAAAATACAAAATATGTTTCTCGTCGTCAAGTATTTACAAAAATTTGCATATGTTTAACGTATGTATACTGTACACTGTACAATGTTGTGCTAATTTTATAGCTTATAATTTATATTTTGCAGTACAAAAAAACAATGAAAATAACGAAATACTACATCAATCTTTTGATCCTAGCGAGATCAACAACTTATTAACTATATATGGTACTTATGTGAATTTCAGTATTCCTTACTACGGATGGAAATTATTTTTCCATGACGAAGGTAAAAACATTATTTTGATTGTATTTTAATAATAAACTATTGCATAACGGTGATAAATATAAAGCGATTAATTGTTTAGATTATAAAAATGATTCGGATATTGTAATGAAGATCGAAGCAGTAGAAGCTTTCATAAGCAGAAGTTCACGATTTCTAGCGTTACTTTCGTTAGAGAATTTAGAAAATGGAACTGCCTTTTCAATCGACATATGCGAATTACTCAGCGATCAAATTTTTTTGGACAAATGGATTGATTTTAAGAAACATATATTTGAAAATCCGTTGCAAACATTGAATTGTTTTAAACTTGCCATACATCAGGTATTTTACAGAGATAATTTTCATTTGTTCTTACTCTCTATGAGTAGTAAATTAAATGATTTACTTTCAGAAAATTTTAAGTACGATACCACGAGAAAACTTAAGTTCTGTAAATATTGTAAATACATTATCTACTATTAGGTTGAGGATATTAAATTACCAACCGATCATGTGTTTGCAAGACTTGAAAGCAAATTCTTATGGTACGCATTCATGTTTTGCATTTAAAGTCTGAGTACATGCGATGAATTTTCTGAGTTGCTGCATGCTTTATGTATACTTAATTTTTTTTAACAGGAAGACTGGTATCTGTCAGAGGCTGTGTGATAAGGGTTGGTCATGTAAAACATCTCGCACAATGGGTTGCATTTGCTTGTTGCAAATGTAATTTGCAGAAAGTAATGAAACAGCCATTGGGTGTTTATATGGTTCCAAAAAAATGTAGCGTGTGCGGCGTATCTAAATTTCGACCGGTTCTAGATTCACCTCTGGTCAAAAGTATCCTCTTTCAAATGATTAAGATACAAGAACTGTCAAACGATGATCAGGTGTTTATTCTTATGAATGAAAGTTAATTTTATACTTCTTACAACTGTGCAAAGCTTTTTATATGCAACTGTGTATACATTTATCTGTTGTCTTACAGAATAATAAGGGTAGCATGCCTAGAATGGTAGATATCGAATTGATGGATGATTTAGTCAATACTTGTATGCCTGGTGATGATATTACTTTAACAGGAATTGTAAAGGTAAAGTGGTAGCGTTATAATGAATTCTAAAGATATCTGAACGTTTGCGTTAAAATATTTTATTCACACTTATAATTACTTTTATTTCATAACTGTTGAGAAAACATTTTATAATACCTGATACAATGCACTCTGGATATGTACATCATTAATTATTATTTCAGTAATATTAATTAGCATAATATTATTATACCGAACATTTTAACTTATGTTTCTTATTGGAACAACAACCATACATATATTCGTGCATTGCTACATTTGCCCATAAGAATCCTATATTTCACGTTTTAATTTAGAGTTACATTGTATATGTAATAATTATACATTGCGCCATGTTTATCTGTTATCCAGGGAGCAAATAATGCTAAAAATCGAAATAAAGTTCTATTCTCTTTGTGCGTGGAGGCTATTACAATTGTCAACAACAAACAAGGAGTTCAATACAATACTGTTATGAATAATGAAATGTCGGTCAAAGATTATTTGGCGATAAAGGTATAAAGCCTACTGATATATTCCTTCATATAGTTAAATCGGTAGATAGTTTTGTTACTCAAAATTTGTCTTATCAACTGCGGCAGGAAGTCTATGACACACCAAACGTATTCCCTCTTTTGGTACATTCCCTTTGCCCAAGCATTTATGGTCACGAGATGGTCAAAGCTGGACTGCTATTGAGTTTATTCGGTGGAAATTCAGGACATTCAGAATTGAGGGAAACAGTGCATACATTAGTAGTTGGTGATCCTGGTCTTGGAAAATCACAAATGTTACAAGCCTGTGCACGAATTACCCCGAAAGGTATAAAACGTTATTCATTAATATCATTTTGCGACAATGTAATTATTCACGCAATAACGACTTTCAAAGGTGTATACGTATGTGGAAATTCAAGCACATCTTCTGGCCTGACGATAACTCTGGCCAAAGAAAGTCAGAACAATAATTTTACTTTAGAACCGGGAGCATTAGTCTTGGCAGATAGAGGCTGCTGTTGTATTGATGAATTCGATAAAATGAGTAAACAACACGCGGTAAAATAATCAAAATTAAAATACATTTTATTTAGATACTTAATTAATTTTTTTTATTTTTCCATGTTCGTGCAGTTATAATTTTTGTTGTATGTTTTACGATTACTGCAGGTTTTATTAGAAGCGATGGAGCAACAACGTGTAAGTGTTGCGAAGTCAGGAATAATATGTTCACTTCCTACGAGAACATCAATTCTTGCAGCTGCTAATCCAATTAGTGGTCGGTTCAATAGAAACAAGACAATACTGCAAAATTTAAAAATGAACGCACCCCTCTTATCGCGCTTCGATTTAATATTTTTATTGCTAGACGAACCCAACAAGGTATATATTATAATTATTTCATGCGTCTATATCTTGGTAACAATGCTATAACAATTTATTGCATTTGTGATAGCACCTGGATGACCTTCTATGCAAACACGTTATGTCAGTTCATGGTGATTCGAATACATTTAGTCGCACACAGGGTAGCACATTCCAGCACGCAGATGTATCAAACATATCGAAACTATCCTTGAGGTAATTGGCATTACATACCGGGTTAATCACGGGAAACACAACACCTGAATCTAAATATCCATTGGGATTTAATATAGGAGAATATGTTCAATCTTTAATCCCAACAGAGATATTTAGGTGTTCCGATTTCTCGTGACTAATTCGCTATAAACAGTAATTGTAGTTTTTCTGGTTTATTAAATTTCTGCTAAAATAAGGTTCTTCTTCAGGGACAAACTTGTGTCACGCGGAGGTGAAAATATAAACGCCATTCCGCAGTCCATCCTTCGAAAGTATATTGCGTACGCGCGACAATATGTCAATCCAAAACTAACTAAAGAAGCAGCTGTAGTATTACAAAGTTATTACTTACAGCTCCGAGAAAAGTACAATAAATTTGATGGTTTATCTACGTGCAATAGACAGTTAGAAGCAATGATACGATTGACAGAGGTTTCTTTATTCTAGTACTTAAATCAAAGATCAATTTATATCTTGTCTTTTACGAAGGGTACTTGAAATGCACAGGCTAGAGCAAAATTGGAGTTGCGTACAGAGGCGATAGAGGAAGATGCTTTGGACGTGATAGAAATTTTACAATACACATTCGATAATAAAATTATAAATGATCAGTCGTCGAGTAGAAAGAATACAACTAGTGGGAAAGTAAGTATGCATAGTTAAATGCTAATTTTCAATTGAGGTTTGCGTAATAATATGCGTTTACCACTTATAGATCAAGGAGTTTATTAAAATATTAAGGAGCGATGCAATTTCTAACGACAACAAAATATTTTCCATGAAACGGTTACAAAAGAACGCACTGGATGCAAAAATCTCGCTAGATACTTTTCCAGAGTTTATTACGAAATTGAATGAAAGTGGCATTCTACTGAAAACGGGAAGCAATACATTCAAATTGACTTCTCAGTAATATTACAACCACATAAAGATCTAAAGCACACGTATATTTATTATGGCACAATGAAATACATACGTTGATAAAGTTACATTTCGTTGTTGTTCTTCTAAGTATACAACTTTAGAATGTTGTACATAATTGGTAGTGGTGTTACTTCGATTGCTCACACCAATTGTCGATCCACAGCTTCAAGATTTCCTTAGTGTCCTCTGCAATTATTATAGGATACTATACATTTTAATAACACACAACAGATGGATGTAGTAATTAAACTTCAATTGAATCGATTACCTAAACAGATTTAAACTTCGAAACAATGCGCTTTGCACGGTAGACGCCAATGCCTGTACAAACAACATCTTGGTTCTGGCACGTGAAGGCAACAGGGTCTTTGGCAAGGCACCTTGGGTACATAATTTGTTTGTTCAACACGTGGAGGCGGTACAGTTACTTGGCAATATCTGTTTAACAAAGTTCCTGTGTAGCATTCATTAATTGAGTCCCAAAACATTACATATTAGCCTACTTCCCTTTTAAACGTATAAACGTACAATCGTCACGTATCGTCGTACATTTATATCAAAGTACATAGTTGCTATTATCAATTTGGCTAAATATATACAAAAACGGAGCCACCCCCGATTTTCATAATTTTGTAATATGTTGTCAAGGTGTCCATTCTGAGTAGTATTGCAATGGTTTTAGCTTTCGCATCACTACTCACTGCACTGGCGACCTTTCAACATCGTTTTGAAAAATGATGGAAATTAGGGGTGGCTGTGCTTTTGCAAATATTTACCTCAATTTGTGCCGAGCGGACAAAAAACAATTACGTAAATTTATTTCTCAAGCGCATTGAAAATAACGTGGTGGGATACTGGTTAGACATCTTGCTGCACAGGCAGGTGGGCAATATGGGACGCATTTTGGTGGGCAAGGTCCGCACGGCACCGGCGGCGTGCATATTGTAATTTTACAGGGTGGCGGGCACGCGACACAGAGTTGGGGAACACATGGATAAGATACACACGATGGACACGGTGGTAATCGGTATTGCACAGTTGGTGGACAGCAGCATGGCGTTGGACAGGACGAACTTTCTCCGCAGGACATATTGTTCTTATTTATTTATTTTTTTATCGAATTTTATATATATTTTTCTCTATGATATTATGAACATCGAATTTTGACAACCATCTTCCGCGCGTACCGAATAATAAACAATTGCCGTTCCGGCGTTAATGTTCATTTATTATTATACGGGAACCATGTTCACGCTATATAGTCAGTCTTTTTCGAATCAAACGTTTTAACGTCCTCAATGGCAAATTAATTAGTTGAAAAGTATAGTAAAAGCATACAATGAATATGTGAAGAATAGGAATCCTGCAATTTTTTTAACAAATTTTGGATAAACTCAAAATTTTCGTGCCGAACAAATCATAATTATATAGTAGTGAAAATGCCTTGCGATGGGAAGAACCCGAATTGCGACCGGAGACGGGAGTTATTAACACAGTTAAAATGTTTAATCAGTACCATGGAAAAGAAGTAAGAAGCATCGAACCGAAGCAAACGAGTATAAATATATATATACATATATATATATATATAGCTTTGTATTATTTTGTACAGAAAGCCATGCGAATGGGATGAACCACCTTGTTCGCCTCCTATTGTTTGCTCACCTTGTTCTCCTACTTTCCCCTACTGTGTAAGTGCTCATTTAACTGAAGCTTATGATCTATAATACGAGACCTGCACAAGTAATAAAGAACTCTGTAAGTCGGTTGTTGAAATGCCACCAGGGAGTTTGAAATTACTTTTGTCCTCAGGTGTGGGAGGTGTCGACTTGAAATTTTGATGCAGGAATCTATTAGGTGTACAAATTAATTAAAACCTTTTCTCGCGAAATTTATAATCTATTTATGAATCAAATACAATTTTAAAATATGAAATATCAGGTTATCAAGTTATTTTTTAACTTCTCTTCACTACATATTTTTAAATGAATGTCTAAAAGAACATTAGAGTGACCGGAACAAGGAGTAGACGACACCTTTTGCTATGCACTATGTTTCATAACTATACAACAGAATTCAAAGTATATTAGGAATAAATTATTACAGTAATTTAGTACTATGTGGTCCTCCACTATTCTCCGTTAAATGTATTTACATTCTGATTGTCTCTTTGAAAATGTGAACCGACAATTTATGGCATTTAATGATCAACTGCATATTTGAAGTTTAGTAACTCATTTCGATTGGGGAATTTCTCTTCCAGATCATACGTGGACTGAAATTTAAATAATGATTTACGAATCATCGAATTCACTGTCATAATACGGTGCTTTTTTCTTATGCAAAGAAAGTGGCATTTTTGGCATTATCTACAGGACCATCAACTTTAAGCTCGTTAGAAATAGCAATTCCGAATTAGATATAAAATTTGTATGGTTCTGTCATATCTTTATTTCATATTTACGTTTACGTATATGCCTCGCCGGAAAGATAGTTTCAAAATTAAGAGGACCTAAGTATTGTATCGTTGTTTTCAGAACCCAATTAAACAGTGCAAAAGCTTTGATTTCCGAACAAGCATTATATATCGATGCGAATGTATCAAAAGAAACGGCCTGCAAGATAGGTGTATGATGTGGGACTGCATGGGCAGACCAGAGTGCATGACAAAACTGTATCCCGTTTGCACCCCAGGCCGCAATGCATTGTTGAAGCTGACCGATTTAGGAGACGTGGGCGTTACCCTGAAGAAATTTTATTGCGCCGATCAAGCGAGGGAAGCTGCTCTGGCCGCGTATTGTAGATTAATGTGTAATAGCGCCGCCAAAAACCCGTGCGCTCCTGAGCCTATATGCCCAAGCCCCTGTCCGCCGCAACCATGCTGCCCACCTCCGCCGTGCTGCCCACCCCCACCGTGCTGCCCACCCCCACCATGCTGCCCACCCCCGCCATGCTGTCCACCAGCATGCCCACCGTGCGTTAGCTGTTGCGCACCACCTTGCACTTCCTGTGACATTTGTGTCCCATGCTCACCGCCATATTTACCAATGTGTCCTCCGCCGTGTCCACAACCTTGCCCACCACCGTGCCCACCACCGTGTCCGCCACCATGTCCGCCGTGTCCTTCACCGTGTACAGTGTTATGCCCAATACCGTGTCCACCCTGTCCACCATGTCCACCACCATGCCCACCACCGTGCTCATTGTTTTGCCCACCACCTTGTATACCTCCATGCCCACCACCTTGCTGTCCGCCACCTTGCTGTCCACCACCTTGCTGCCCACCGCCTTTCTGTCCATCACCCTGCTGTCTGCCACCTTGCTGTCCATCTCCGTGTCCTCCTCCTTGTCCACCTCCATGCCCACCACTATGTATCCGAATGGGTCCACCATGTCCACCACCGTGTCCCAGATCATGTCCGCCATCGTGTCTACCGTCGTGTCCGCCTTTATGCCCCCCTGTTTGTAACTAGTACATATGTTTATCCTGTTTCTTTTCGCGCCCATGGTATTCACTTGATAAATCTTTCCTTTTCATATCTCGTCCTTTGTTATGTCTTTCCCCTGCGTTTTTATGGGCAATTTTGTTATCGAGGTTACTAAGCACATTTGCATTATGCTACTTGGTGTATTAAACATTTCCGTTATCTTGTGCTCTCAAACGTACATTGGAAACGATAAATTTAAAATTGCACGTGTATTCCGTAATATTAATAATCATGTTTCATATACCTCTGTCGCTTTTATTCAAATGACTTTGTGGAACTACTGCGCATTGTGAAACTCTAATAAACATTATGATGCAAGATGTGAACAATAAACGAATGCATTTTGTTTGAATAGTTTATTATAATTTAGTATTATATTTAACTCGAGCCATAATTCTACAGAATTATATTACATTTGATAATTACATCTACATATTTAGATACGCATATGCATGTACCTCCCTTCAGCTTTTACACTGTGGATACATTGTCGAAGTAATCGTACAAAAGTGTTAATGAAACTTTTTTATTGTTATATGTTGTCTGCCCAATGCAGATCATTTTTTGTTAATAACTTTCGTTTTATTACACTGTCACAAATGACTGAAGTATCTATTGTTATTCGTTGTAACTTCTTGATAATAACCGTGTAGATGTTTCGCTAGCGAGATGGAGAAGACACGATTTCTTTCACACTCTGTACATTCAGAATACGTGTACTTTTTGATTATGAAGTGCTGCGATAGAACCTTAGTGTTGCTAAATTCATGAGTATTAACATACGTAACTCGCGTCTCAACGCGATTACATCAAAATTTATTGTATAATGATTAATCATATTTAAAATATTAGTCCACATTCAAGATTATATGTAACCCTCCTTGCGCCATCATGATAAATTAACAAGTACTCTACTGGCAACATTCACAATACCATTAAGCATATTACAAGTGGCAACAAAATGCAAACTACTACAACGGACATAATTTGTAAATTGAAAGCAGCAGTAGCAGAATGGTTAGTGACAGTTTCAGTGATTTTGTTCGTTTTATAAGCATAATTATAGATTAACTTGTAATCAGTTGCAATTTGTGTGCATACATTCTGGTACTACATCAAGTACAGGGTGTAAAAAAATCATATATCATACCGACTGACGTACATGCAAAACGTCGAGGTGGACAAATAATAATATTTATATTTCTTCTTTCGGTCTCAGTAAGAGTAGAACACCGTACCAAAGTTTGAACACACACTTCTGAAGCATCCTGTATATAATATACAATCCATGAATAAGATATATTGGACCGTTTATTTTGAAAGTGGTGTAAGTCCATTTTATTTTATTTCTTTTACTAGTTATAAATGAAAAGTTTACACTAAATTTATCACAAATTATGTGATATCTCATTTTTTTTTAAAAAATGGACTTACACCACTTTCAAAATAAACGGTCCAATATCATTGTTTCTAGCGTTAACACATCTTGCCACTTGTCTCTGTCATTTTCTTCTTCAACAATAGACCACATCGTCAAAGCAGATTACATTTCCTACATTTTACAGTCGAAGTGATAAACACGACACAGAAGAAGGATGTCACGAAGACAAACCGTCGATTTTACCAGTGTTCCTAATTATACCAGTGGATAAATCGGATACCGAAGCAAGGAAGAAAAAGTCAGCTGCTAAATGCGTAGCGCGTACACCGAAATGTGAAATTCAGTTTTCAGAGGTAATTATGCCAACAATTTAAAAAACAAACAAATATTCCCAGGTAATATTATTGAATATGGTATGTGTAATAAAATAACTATTATATTTTTCTAAATCAATGCATTTAAAACAGCTCAGATGTGCTTTCACTATGAAATGCTCCCTCGAACTGACTAAAACACCCCATTTCACAACATAAGCCCTTTTTGACTGACCCAAGCACAGGCCTTTCTGGTTCTCTTACTATTTCTGTTACAGTTTCTAAAAACGCTGAATCAATTTTAACATAACATAATATAATTGTCGATAGAGTAACGCGAAAATGACGGATAACGATATTACGGTGCAGGCATCGAATTTTGTCCCCAATATTCCAGTGCTTGTCCAGTAATATAAGAAAAGAATAAAATATCTCTTATGGTTTGATACGACCCTCAAAATTTCAACGGCAACGGAAATAATATGTAAATTCGCCGTCAAGTTTTAGTGGAATATCGACTTGCGTGATAGTTAATTCTCTAAAGGCAATTGCCTGGTCAATTGTACACACTAGCACCGACGACTATGTCTCTCTAAAACCCGCTGCGCAAATTAGTAACAATTTATTGGCAGTAACACGCAAAATTATACCCCACGCTTCACCGCGGTTTCGATAATAAATTTGCTGCATTGCAATTTCGTTATTCTTTATTACCACCATATTTTGATAAACAAAGTCGCGCCTCAACAGTTCGCTGCGCGAATTTCTAAAGAAGGTTCCATAAAAAAAAGAAAGGATTATCTTATGTCCAATGTGGGGGAGAATGTCGTTCTTACGTGGATGCTAAATATTCACTCCCATTTTAGCCTACTGAGGAATTGAAATTTCCGGAAATGCGGAATGGGATTCTATTCGACAGATGCTACTGCGTGCACAGAGATGGACTTCAAGATTCATGTCCACTCAGTCAATGTCAGGGACATCCGAACTGTCTCGTGAAGCCATGGTCCGCATGCCTGCCGGCTAAATATTTGCAGTCGCGACATCCACAACAATATCCACCATCTAATTAATATTGTTTGCTTAATCGTGGTTTCAATGCAGATCTATCTACTTTCAATGTACAGTGTATATAATGCAATACAGGTGCTTAAAATAAAAGTGGTTAGTGTTGTAAAATTAATGTAAAATTAATATTATTACATTGGAAGATATACTTGATGACGTATGCACCTGTACATATATACTTGTTTTTTGATCTTCATATACATACCAACATTCCGTGCAATTCTTGTATTCTGCTCAGGTTCTTGCATGACTTGTTCCTGACGTCGCTCTACATAGTGCAACTTAGTAGAAAATACGTAACGAGAACGTTGTGTTGTCAGTTTTTATTTAAACGAAAAGTGTTTAAATGGGGGAAAGTATCTGCTAATTTGGATCCAAGATCGATGATACGAAGCACAATGCGAACAAAGGGCTTTAGCATGGGCTTGAAGCAGCCATGAGATGTATCGAACAGCACGATAATTAAGTTGAGCGATAAATCGTAGTTCTGTTCGCTGTATGCTAATGCATATCGACTTCGCGCTGACCTCGTTAATAAATGAACGTCAGTATTAACATTTTTCATTTACCGCAGCACCGCCGATTCTGTTAACAGTAAAGACTCTAGAAACAAGTAATTAGACTTCTAAATATGGTAACACATTTTATACGTCAAATATATTCGTTCAACCATACAATTGATCCACATTGCGTAATGCACATAAACGCCAAAAAGGTAGCTTTCTCTAAAGTTATTAAGCATGAAGTGTTATGGTAAATTTGTGTAGCGACTGTGCCATTGCTTCGAATAGCATCGTCTAGTTTTACAAGCGTTCCCATTTTCCATACAGTAGCGGGGGATGAATTGTCAGGTGCATCGTGGAACTGGAGGGCATGGGGACAAACATGGCGGACTGCATTCGTTTCTATGCCGATACCATTTATCTGTCTGTAAAAAAACGATTGAACGGAGAAGTGACGTCTGTTTAAGAATGTAATACACGATAAAAGTGAGAAAAAAGGAAAACATTTGCATGTACTTAGCTGAGTGTATGAAAAATACAGTTTGTTTTTAAATTTTGTAGCTCAATCAATTACTTTCAACGAGTGGCTCTATCTTCAATTTACACGTATACAAGATTATTCACAGTAGCTTCTATGTTGCATTGTAATAATAATAGAAGGCAAAAGGAAACAAGCGATGCAAATAATAAGTATTCCAACTAATTTTAGTCGTATATTTTTACATACCCCCCGTAACACGTAACTTCGACCTGGAATGGTGAGTTGCTCATCTAGCCCAATGACACGCAAGTTTGAAGACAGATGTATTTCTGCGGTTGAACTATATGTTATAAGTGGTCTTTTAACAGGTATGCTCCACACTGGTTTGTATCTTTCATGGCTAGGTTTTATGTACCAAGCTTCTGGATCATTTATGGGGTTGTATTTCACGCACATTACTGGTTTAGTTGTTCTCCTGAAAGTTTTAGTGGTATGGAAAAATGTTTTTTTTAATTACAACAGGGAGTTATAGTTGTAGCACATAGTCAAATGAAATGTTTCCTATTATATGGCAATAAAGTCCTCAATTAATTGTACAAGTGAATATACAAAGTGTAAATACATAAGTGCCTTCTGTCACAAAAATATTCGGACATTGAACAAGTAAGTGGGTTAACTCGTTAAAAAACAATAGTATTGTTTAAATTCAACGATTAGATCCATAGACGTCTTAGGCTTTTCCTGACAAAGTACAGTAATTTATAAGATAAACATAGAAAAATGTCCAATGGAGTTCTGCAATAAATGTTTTTTTACGAAGTTAGTTAGGAAATTAATTACTTCTAATTAAAATTGGTTAATAAACATTTAGCATAGGAATAGCAAGTATCAAATATTACAAAATTCGAACATTTTTAATATAAATGCAGCTGTCGAATTTAAACAAACGTGTTGTAATTTACGAACTATACTCTTTATTTGTTCACTATTTTTTAGACATACAAAACTTTACTATAAAAGAAGCATTAGTAACTACACAGTGCATTATACCTATTATAAAGCAAAATATAATCATCTTCTTGTTGCAATTAATGCACATCTACTCTAGATGCCAAATATTTATATGATTATCTAATTGTATTTAAGAAAAATTGCACATTTTATTATATTTACGAGGAGGACGATTAGCTTCACTACTCACAAGCAATCAATCTTGTTAAAAATATCTCTTATACGCTTCAGTTCATCTCCTCCATGTGCAAGTTGACTAGAAAATCCCCAATTTCCTATCGCTTCCGCTACATCCTTAGGTCTTGGGCAATTGTGGACGTTCTCCATTTTTATTTACTTGTATCAATGTTTATGCAATCATAAATTATGAAATTGCTCGACTATATAAATTTTGAGTGCATATTACGTAAAATATTTCCTAACCAACAACGACAAATGTGATATGTATATGTATACCTATATAGAACAAAAGATTGCCGGTTTTAAAATACAGTTCTCGTTCGGTGCAGAGTTTTCGTAAACGAAGATAAAGCAATTGTGATTAGGTTTTTGATTCTTAAATGTGAAACGCCAAACTGGCGACCGCGATAGAACCGTTTCTCTAATTCTTAAAAAATCTGGTAACGCTACAACGTATATTTAATATGTAGTATGTATACTTTATGATACACTTTCAAACAAGAAAAGACGTAGTTATCAAAATAATTAATAACTAATTATTTAGGCAAAGAAACTATCAAAGGTTTATACAAGAATGTCACCACAGGTTTCCGCTGTGTGATGCGAGTATAAAATTTCGTAAATTAATCGGGGATAACTTATAACTCGTGGAGTAATTAACGATCGTTGCATCGGCCAATAAAATGACTTCCAGTGGGTGGAGTGTAGCGCCTGTAGGTTGTCCAACGAGACGACAGAGTAGTAGAAATAAACAAAACTTCCACGTGCTAGATAGCTGTGGCTGCAGTTATTGGCTGCCACTCGTCGGGGCTCAGGGGTGTAGTGGTACCGTTATTCTATGGTTCTTTCTAGAGACATGCGTGTTACGAACCGAGTCGGAGCTTTCTAATTCACAGGGATCTGAATTTGTGATGTACACCCCTGTCTACTCCCTCATCTCATTGGACAGCTACAGTATTATATCTATCCTTGCCTACTGGTAACTCTCCTTGCCTAAACTGTCTCTAAGGGGCGTGTCTTAGCCCTATACCGCTACCCTTCTCCTAATGCGTTCTTCTTTGTCTACCTTTGTTAAAGCAGACCTCCTAGCTCCTAGCACATTCTATATTCCTACTAACTTCTGAGCGGTTTCAATAGAAAATAAAACAATTAATAGATGGTGTTAATCTGTATTTGGTCTAATGCCACCGACGAGATATAAGAATAGACAAGACATCTTATGGACTTTCGTGGCCCAACGTGACTGTCATACCGTCTCAGAAATCCCACGCTGATTTGAGCGTCCTCTGCTCATGGACAGTGATCACTTGAAGAACTAATATTTACTGAAGTGTGGGGACGAGATTCATGCGATTGTGTGAATACATGTAAATGCTTTGGGGGGATTAGGACAGCTATTTCTCGAGCAACGTTTCGGTAGAAAAATTGAGGTACAGTGCCTGGTCGCGCGGTGCATTTCGGCTCGGCTCGAGTTGAGTCGAAACCACATTGCGATGCATCGGGGCGATGAAATTGACAGGGACACGTCAAGCGTCACACCTGTGCTGTCCCGCTTTCATTGCGCGGCAAAGAACGAAAGAATTCTTTAACGAGGATCGTAGGTCCAGCTAACACTTAATCAGAACCCGCAGACGTTCAATAGGCACGACCCTAGAGTCGTAGGCCCGGCCAAAAGTTGGTCAGAAAACGTAAAAGTCCAGTAGGTATAACCCTGGGATCGTAGGTTCAGCTATAAGTCGGTCAGAACCCGAAGAAGTACAATAGACACGATCCTAGAACCGTAGGTCCGGCTAACAGTTGGTCAGAAAACGTAAAAGTCCAGTAGGTATAACCCTAGGATCGTAGGTTCAGCTAAAAATTGATCGGAAGGCCCAAAAGTTCAATACGTATGACCTTAGTACAGTAGTACGAACGACCGCGGTCGGAGCATTCGAAGAGTTCGGAAATTGCGAATACCACTGAGCGCTACTGACGCGCCGGCGCGTCGCGGAGTGGGGACGACGGTGCGCGGCGCAGGCGGTGTCACTATTGGTTCAAGCGTCGTACCGTACGGGTCGTCTACGCTGTCGAAGGTTAGCGACATACATAACCTTACAATACAATAGCATCTCGGGGTTTACTTTACCACCGCATACGCTTGTCTATTAGCTTCTATTAATTAATACGCGTTTATTTAACAATCGTTTGTCTATCGCGGATGTACATTAAAGTCTTTATCGAGTCTCTTTTGCTGTACGCGTGACCGGTCATCCGGTACCATCGATTCTTTGATACGCGGTAACTAGTCGTTTATTAAAATATCGGATTAACTAATTCATTAGTTTGAACGGTTTTTCGAATCATTATTATATTTTATTAACGATTACTCGGATTCAATGCGGTGTTAAGGTTGCGTTTATCTTCTTTGCAATGTCACTTACATAACCAGTTACATATGTCCCTCCGCAACTTTGCATTCCATTCTGATTTTAGCACAGGTTTATCACGTTGCTTTTCTTTTTGTTGCAGGTACAATGGATGATTGGTTGGTAGAGAATAATATATTGAAGCTGCAAGAATGGAGTATTCAGATACAATTACTGCGATGCATAACAATAAGTCCGATGACCTATGATGAAGGATTGGTAACATTTAACTTATTATCCCAACGGTTTATGTATGTATCTTGGTCTCTGGCGATTAGATTTCGATTGAAAGTTATTGAACACTTTCATTATTGTAAATAGATTTCAATACTTACTTCCCTCTATTCGTATATCCATGTTCATTAAATAATGAAAACATTTCAAATAGAATTTACAATATATCATTCGCGATTGAAACTAGAGTCAGTAAATTTCATTAATTCTAAACGAAAAATTGAACGAAGTTCATGTTTCGCTGCATATCGGTCACGATTTCTATTATAGCTTCACTAGTGTTCTTGTTGACACTTTTATTATCTCTGTGACTTCGCACAAGTACGGTCAAATTGAATTTTCGATGCAGGATTGCCCGCGTACTTACGTATTTGTTGCCATGCCCTTAAAGCATGATAAATAGTTTTGAGTCTTGATTTCTACAAGCAGCTATGAGAATTTATAAATGCGCAATATTGCTTACTTACTAGGATCATGATCACTTTTAAAACTCTGACATAGAACAGTCACAGTGCGCTTTTGATAAATCATTTATATTAATCTATAATAATATATCTTGAATAGACAATCAATAATACAGTAGTACTTTATTAAAAAACAAAAGCAGTAATTCCTCAACAGACATACAGAAATAAGAAAGAAACAAATAAAATCACATGTGTATTGCTTTAATTTTTACCTCCTCCCCTTATTTACTAACTTGTACAGATTTTCTTTCAGCAAATTTTGATGACCGCGCACAATGCGGTTGGTAGAGTCAGTGCTTGTTCCGTCAAAGTTCTTTTTATTATTTTTTGAGCGCAACCGCTCTTAATAATAATTCAACATAAATAACAGTAAAGAGACGCGAAATTAGAGTCACTGTTTGCTCCGAGATAATACTCTCGCGAAAAATAGAGTCACTTTGTTCGCCGATCACAATTTTTCCTTTTCCGTTCTCGGCTCGGAGGACTGATGGTTGGGGACTTAGTGTCAGCGAGTTACGATGTGTGGGGGCGTGATTGTGGTTCTGGACACTTTGGCCCGCCTAGTAGGAAATTCCTATGCGTCAGACCATGCCAAGCACACCTTGGGGTGGCAGAGGGCATATGGGTCATAATCTAGAATCGTGGTTGTGGTCTTGCATATCCGTGCCTTAATGATTTCTGTGGCTCGGAATCGAAACTGGTGTCCATGCTAAGTCGTTTTACTGTCCAGACTCTGAGCCGAGGGCTCGTGGGCTGCTCGGTAGCAGTCACAAAAACAGTAGAAATACTGTCACGAAATTAGAATCACTTTGTTTGTCAATCATAAGTGTTCCATTAGAGTCAGTGTCCTATTCGGCGAGTTCGGGCTTTCAGCCATCAATTTGACGAGTAAGTATCTCCTTCGTTCTTTAATCTTGTATTGCAATAATCATTGATAATTAACACATTCCAAAAGTACTGAAAATACATAGATTTTAATGTTGTTTGCTCTTTTTGAATGTTTCGGCAGCTTCCATGGCTTCGATGGCCACGAGCTTGACCGCACACCTGGTGAGTCTGCAACCGGTGAGTGGCATGCTTTAAAGTTCGTCTGGTCACTCAATCATGTCGCAGGACGAAAGGTCTGAACCGACACGAGTGACTGGTTGTAATTACGTAGATTTTTCTGGCAAGCACTGTGACCATGGGTATATGGAAATATACTCATGAGTAGTAACTTTTTTACTGTTTTATATTGTATGAGGATAGGTCTTCTTGTACAACGCGTTTTTAAATAGCTTGATAATTTTAAAGCAGATCATATTTAGTATAAAATATATCACTACATATCTTTTTATAATATAGTATTTAATTGAATACCTATGAAACGATATTTAAATAGTTATTAATTATTGAATGAATATAAAGTAACGTCCAGTATTCTACGTGCATTAGTTTGTAGTGGAGAAGTCGAATACCATTCGACTTCGTTTATTTGTCAATTGCAATTACTGCACAGTTATAATAAATTGTTAGTAAGAGTATAGTCGTTCCTCTTTTTTACTACTTTGATTATATATAAAATAAAGGTACTTACTTACCTTGTCAATTTGTATGGACTATCGCATAATTTTATTTATCGATTTCCATATTAGTCTTTAGCGTTTCGAGATATCAATACATTCACTTTTTCTGTACAAGATATTAATTAAACCTGAATGTACAAGAAGACAATACGCGAACCGGTAGATCTCGAATTCAAAGCAATCTACTTTAAAATCAACCGTGCATTTTAGAAGCAATGCTTTGATGACGGGAACACCGCAGGATGTTTCAATTTCATTCAAGGTATATTAATGTAGAGTCATTGAATAATTTTCCTAATGAAGTAGAGTCATTGTACAATTTTTCTAATAAAGTAGAGTCATTGTAGAGTGGAATATATACAATACAGATCCAGAAATACTATCAAAGGCACGATTGGAAACTATAAAATTAAAGAGCCAGCCTCGTCGATTCAATTTCTGATTTTAAGAATTCATTTTTATAATACTTTATTAATTATTTCGTGTCTGTGTTTGTTTCAGAAGCATTGAAAATAATCAGCTAAAGAAGAAGATTCATGATAATACATACGTATAATATGACCACATCCCCGCCCTGCCCCTGCCCCTACCCCAGCCCTTTTATCTCACTACATTTATTAGATAATTAATTAGGTAGGCCCAATTAAGATCGATCAATACGTTTAGCTCTTTATGTAGGCAGGATTTGTTCGAACACACAACCTTAGAACTTTATACAGGCAGGTTTTACACGAATTGAAAATATTAGACTCAAAATATTAGACTTTTAACTAGGCAGGGTTTAGAAAACCAAAAATTGTTGGCAGGTGCTCCAATTTTTTGGTGTGTGTTTCAGTCTGTTCTAGGACACCATGGACCACATGATTAATATGGACGAATTGAAGAGGAATTAAACATATACGTACTTATACCTACATGAGTTTGGTAAAGTTATCTTTTATATTCCTATGTAGGTAGGATATTATTGAAATTATTCTTTTAATTGAACTCTTAGATGTTATACTAGGTAGGGTGATTCTAGTCTTAAGTTAGCTCTTTAGTCAGGCAGGGCGTATACGAATCTAATCTAAAATTTAAGAAAGTAGGGTTTATTTTTAAGTTATGTCTTAGCTTTTAAGCCCGCAGTGTTCGCCACTGCAATAATATTTCGATGTCTAGTTTTAAAGATCATATGATATATTTTTAAGAAAATTTTATTTCAGGAAATTGAATTCTCTTGCAGATTTTCTTTCAGGTTTCCTTCTGATATTCAATTTAGCTTTCGGTCGTGAATTTTCCATGTACTCCTCTTGTTGTCTTACTTGTACTACGATCAATTAATGAACGTTCTACAAATAGACAATAATAGGAGATTTTTCTTTCTCACATGTTATATTAGAATTAGTTTTCGCGTAATTGGAGGGTGGAAGGGCCGTGGCTAGGGTGGGTCTCCATGCGCAGTAACCTCCACGTGGTGAGACCTGGGCAATCAATTATTTATCGTATAATTATCAAACGTTTAAGAGACGTTTGATAATTATGTGGAAAATAATTCGAGCGAATTGACTGCGTATTGCACTTAGGATACAATGTACAATAATGGCCGCTGAATGTTCGGATTTTCCACAATTAATGTTGCCGGAATCATCCCTACACATTCTTGGACCTGCTCCGATGTATCGAGGATGGAGGTAGCGTCCGAGTTATCGCAACTTATCATCAGCAATGGCCCTTGAATATATGTCACGATCGTTCTCAGTACGCCTCAATCCACTCCCAACACAGCCTAAACCAAGCGTGCCGAAAAGTGATAAGCATGAACAATTCATTATAAATCACATTTCTGGATAGTGTTTGCTATGCAACCTCGAAGCAGCGAACATTAAGTGGGCATTACTTTCCACTGTAGTTATTTGAGCGGAGAGAACCTTAAGTTCTTATTGCAATTACTTTTGAGTTCTCGTTTCTATCTTTGTATCTATCTGCAGCTGTGAATATTGTGTATTATTTATTGCCCTGCTTCTAAGGCTACGTTTACGGTGGATGCGAATTCGTACGAACGGCGTTCTGATGAATACGTCTGAACTGTTTCAATGCATTAGTTCAAACAGTTCAGACGTATTCATCAGAACGCCGTTCGTACGAATTCGCATCCACCGTAAACGTAGCCTTATGTTCACCCTTCTGTTTTCTGACGCTTTCGAGATAATTCGTTAGTAACATAAATCATATATGTTTCGCCCAGAGAATTACATTTTCTTATTCCTCAAGAAGCCCTCTTTTTTATAAGTGAAATACCCATGTATATATCTTTTAATTCATAAATTAATTAATATCTGCAAAGATATACTTGAATCTACGCGGGTCTCTGCCATATCTACAGTGCCTGCTATGGTTTCGCCATCTATACAGAACGCCTTGAAACTACTCACACCCCTTACTTACCGTACGTGTAGATATGGCAGAGGCCCGAGTAGTTTTAGTCACATCCGTATAGATGGCGATACTAATGACTCTAGATAAAGCAGACATATATACAGTTTCGAGTAGTTCTGTATAGATGGCGAAATTAAAGCCCACTTTGAGTGTGGGTAAGACAGGGATGCGAGTGGTACGTAAATTCAAGCACCTGTTTAAAAATAGCGGCGCGATAAAGTTCATAAAATTTGGCTATTTATGTTTTCATTTATAAAATTAAGTTGATAATGCTCGAAAATCGTTTTGTACTCTCATTTACATATCAATAAAGTGTTAGCAAACGCAGTGTTACAATCTCCATTAAAATTGATATGTACGGTAACATTGTAAGTTCCATTGTTCATTTACTTGTACGACAATCAAGATCTTTAACAAGGGTAAATACATCCATGAATATTGTATTCTTCATTTCGGTCTCACAGCAATGAAAGTTGGGCTTAGTGTACACATAACCTATCTTTACAATACTATGTTAACTCTTGCACTCTCATCTTCCGTATTGCTCTTCGTCTTCTTACCTTCTCTGCCTTACGTATTACGCTATTTCTTATCTCTTTATCGCACATCTATTACACATCTTTCCTTTTCCTCCCTGTTTCATTTGAAAATCCTAAGTTATTTTTATATCCTATTATCTCTATCTCCGTACATCCGGTTAACAGGTTCTAACCATCCAAATTTCGTCTGCACGGTTGTCATCTTTTGTTCTTCTCCTTCTCCCAATATTTATTTCATCCATTAATGCTTTCGCATCTATCCCCGTATTATTAATTATTGATTGTGCCATCTGCCATCTGTGCTATGTGTTCTTACTTAGGTACTTTTGTAATGTTGCTGTTATAATATATTTAAACATTTCATTATATCTTGCATCTTCTATTTTTCTGTTTCATTCCTGCTGTTGTGTTTCATAGTCTTTGCGTTTAAGGCTCTGCGACAATTCCTTTACTTCCGATTTCATTAAATTCTTTCTTACGAGACTCATTCCATTCCTTTCTAAATAATCATCTCTTTCTCTAATGCTTTTGGTTTGGCCCTCCCTTCTTCCTTCTGTTTCCTGTTACATACTTACTAATATATGTTTTGTGTGTGCAGGTTGTGGAGGTAAAGAGTAACGAGCATCGACTGGCACTTCTCGTTGTGCATAGGAGCAAGAAAGAAGATAGAAGAACTTTTGCCAGATACTTTAGTTATCCTTTAGTTATAGTAAAGCGATTTATAAAAGTAGTTTGTAACTATTAGCGCATAAGCTTAATTTATAACAATTGTATAATTAACTGTTCTATTTACCTATTGTATACTTTATTTTATATTCAGTTTATTCGGTAGATCGTATATAAACTGTAATATTACTTATATTACTATTACAAGTTCTACTGAATGCGCTGAATGTAAAATGAAAACATAATAAATAATTTACGTATGCACAAGTTACACAATTGCTGTAATTTATATTGTATAAGCTTCTGCATATGAAGTATGTAAATTTTAGTATAAGTTTTATCTGCAAGATATATTGTAAATTAACTTCAAAGATTAGCTTATAAGTATTAGATTATATATGTTTATAGTATTTGTTATGTTACATAAATGTTAGTTTAGAATTGATACAATATTTAGTTGTACGATTTATTGTAAATAGATATAAAAGAATAGTTCATAAGGATTAGCTTGTAAATTGGGACTACAACATTTTTGTAACTTGTATCTTCATTGATTAGTTTAAATAAATGTTCAATGAAAAGAATTCGACTGCTCTTCTTATTTTCACACCTTAACAATCCTTAAGAGAACCTAATTCCAATTCCTTATACAAGAAGTACCGTGGACGAACTTGAAATGGAAAGTTCTAAAGCGAGAAACTTGTCAAAATGGTCCTATACGTTATTAAATTTGGAAGCAGCAAATTCTAAGTCCTAAGGTATTCTAAGAATACCTCCTCGCACATCATATTCTCCTGATACAAATCCACGATATTCGGCGAGATATTTTTGCCAGAAACTCGGAAATTTCAGCGCTCGGAAATTCCTGGAATGTGACGTCATTTCTGAGAACGAATACCTCCTTGCATATCATATTCTCCTGATACAAATCCACGATTTTCGGCACTTAAATTTCTGCTGAAGATCGTGGATTTGTATTAGGAGAATATGATGTGCAAGGAGGTATTCGATCCCGGCAGTTCTTGGAAATGACGTCACGTTCCAGGAATTTCCAAGCGCTGAAATTTCCGAGTTTCTGGCAAAAATATCTCGCCGAAAATCGTGGATTTGTATTAGGAGAATATGATATGCGAGGAGGTATTCGCTCTCAGAAATGACGTCACGTTCCAGGAATTTCCGAGCGCTGAAATTTCCGAGTTTCTGGCAAAAATATCTCGCCGAAAATCGTGGATTTGTATTAGGAGAATATGATATGCGAGGAGGTATTCGTTCTCAGAAATGACGTCACATTCCGGGAATTTCCGAGCGCTGAAATTTCCGAGTTTCTGGCAAAAATATCTCGCTGAAAATCGTGGATTTGTATCAGGAGAATATGACATGCGAGGAGGTCTTACATCGCACCAGTTCTTGGAAATGACGTCACGTTCCAGGAATTTCTCAGCGCTTATTTTAATAACGTATAGGGCCATTTTGACAAGTTTCTCGCTTTAGGACTTTGCATTTAAAGTTCGTCCACGGTACTTCTTGTATAAGGAATCGGAAGTATGTTCTTTCAAGGATTGGTAAGGTATGAAAGTAAAAAGAGCACTGGAATTCTTTTCATTGCATATTTATTTAAATTAATCAATCAATATACAAGTTACAAAAATGTTGTAATTAAATTTACAAACAGATACTTATTAACTATTTTTTTATATCTACTTACATTACATCGTACAACTAAATCTTGTATCAATTCTAAACCAACATTTATGTAATATAACTAACACTATGAAAATAAATAATCTAATACTTATAAACTATTCTTTGAAGTTAATTTACAATATATCTTACAGATAAATCATATACTAAAATTTACGTACTTCATATGTAGAAGCATATAAAATTTAAATTACAGCAATTGTGTAACTTGTGAATATGTAAATTATTTATTATATCTTTCTATTTATATTCAGCACATTCAGTAGAACTTGTAATAGTGATGTAAGTAATATTAAAGTTTATATAAGACCTACCGAATAAACTGAATAGAAAATAAAGCATATAATAGATAACATAACAGTTAATTACACAATTGTCCTAAAATAAACTTATGGGCTAATAGTTATAAACTATTTTTATAAACCAATTTACTATAACTAAAGGATAACTAAAGTATGTTGCACAAGTTCTTCTATCTTCTTTCTTGCATTTATGCACGATGAGAAGTGCCAGGCAATGCTCCTTACTCTTTGCCCTCGAAACCTGCACACACAAAAAATATATTAGTAAGCATGTACCAGGAGAAAGAAGAAAGAAGGGAGGGCCAAACGGGAAGCATAAGAGAAGGTGAGGATCATTTAAAAAGGAATGGAATGAGGCTCGTAAGAGAGAATTTGATGAGAACAAAAGTAAAAGAATTGTCGCAGAGCCTTGAAAAACGGGACTATGAAATACAACTTAAGGAATGAAACAGAAGAATAGAAGATGCAAGATATAATGAAATGTTTAAATATATTATAACAGCAACATTATTAAAGTACCTAAGTAAGAACGGAAGGTCGCACAATCGGCAATTAATAGGGAGGGTGATAGATGCGAAAGCATTAAAGGACAAAATAAATATTGAGAGAAGGAAACGAACAAAAGATGTGACCCGTGCAGACAAAAATTTGGAAGGTTGGAACCTGTTAACCGGATGTACGGAAATAGAGGTAATAGGATATAAAAATAACTTAGGAGTTTGAAATGAAACAGGGAGGAAAAAGGAAGATGTGTAATAGATGAGCGATAAAGAGAAATGAAATAGTGTAATACGTAAGGCAGATATGGTATGAAAACGAAGAGCAAAAAGGAAGATGAGAGTGCAAGAGTTGATAGTATTGTAAAGATAGGTTATATGTACACTAAGCCCAGCTTTCATTGCTGTGAGACCGAAATAAAGAATAATACTGCTATTAGTATGCATTTATTACCTGCTGGAAATTTGTTTAGAGAAAAAATACTCACAAATGTATTTAACTTTGCTAAAGAGCTCGATTGTTGTAGAATAAAATGAACAATGGAACTTACAATGTTACCGTACATATCAATTTTAATGGAGATTGTAACACTGCGTTTGCTAATACTTTATTGATATGTAAATGAGAGTACAAAACGATTTTCGAGCATTATCAACTTAATTTTATAAATGAAAACATAAATAGCCAAATTTTATGAACTTTATCGCGCCGCTATTTATAAACAGGTGCTTGAATTTACGTACCACTCGCATCCCTGTTTTACCTACACTCAAAGTGGGCTTTCATTTCGCCATCTATACAGAACTGCTCGAAACTGTATATATGTCTGCTTTATCTAGAGTCATTAGTATCGCCATCTATACAGATGTGACTAAAACTACTCGGGCCTCTGCCATATCTACACTTATGGTAAGTAAGGGGTGAGTAGTTTCAAGGCGTTCTATATAGATGGCGATACCATAGCAGGCACTGTAGATATGGCAGAGACCCGCGTAGATTCAAGTATATCTTTGCAGATATTAATTAATTTATGAATTAAAAGATATATACACGGGTATTTCAATTATAAAAAAGAAGGCTCCTTGAGAAATAAGAAAATGTATTTCTCTGGGCGAAACATATATGATTTATGCTACTAATGAATTATCTCGAAAGTGTCAGAAAACAGAAGGGTCTACATAAGAAGCAGGGCAATAAATAATACACAATATTTACAGCTGCAGATAGATACAAAGATAGAAACGAGAACTCAAAAGTAATTGCAATAATAGCTTAAGATTCTCTCCGCTCAAATAACTACAGTGGACAGTAGTGCCCACTTAATGTTCGCTGCTTCGAAGCAGCCTAGCGAACACTATCCAGGGATGTGATTTATAAGGAATTGTTCATGCTTATCACTTTTCGGCACGCTCGGTTTGGGCTCTGTTAGGTGTGGATTGAGATGTACTGAGAACCAGCGTGAGATATATTTAAGGGCCATTGCTGATGACAAGTGGAGATAACTCGGACGCAACCTACATCTTCGATACATCGGAGCAGCACGATGGGATAAAGATAAATCGTATGATTAGACTATTCTTTAAAAAAGTTTATTTTATCTCTTAGTGTATGTTCATATTCATATAATACTTAGCATTATCGTTAAAATTACAATATTTACCCCGTTCACCTCTAGTGAACAAAGATAGTATCTCATTTTTCTCTGCAAATATAATGTTCGTCGAACTGTCCGAAACTGTACAGAGTGTCACCATTCAGAATATTAATGTACAATACCTTTTATGAACATTCTCAACAAAAATGTCAGGGATTTATTTAAAAGAACGCCGCATTTTCACTTTATGTTCAAAAATTTCTCCAACCCCCATTGACTAACCGAACTATTTCAGTTCTATATATAAATAATGAATACTCCACGAAATTATATTTAACAAGCACGAATAGTTCAAATAATTGTGTAACGTGGCTAGTATTGCAGGGAAAAGTACAAAAATTGAATGGAAGTAAAACAAGGAGTACCGAAGGTAACTTAATTCAGAATAAGTCCTGGAAATGAAATATAAACTACGATACGATTGCGATCACATTTTGCGAAGATCAAGAACAAATACACTGCCATCGGATGCAGAAGCACCAACTTTATCCCCTCGACTGTTCCAACAGACTTCAAATATCCCTCCAGTACCTTGGTAACTGTGCACCAACTGGCCACTCTGCGCAATACAATTCAAATAAAAATATCTGTATATATCCAACAGGATAATTCTCTCGTCAGTGGACTCAAAGGGATGAAGCTCTTAAGTAATCTGTCGATGTAGAAACCGTATCGCTGTTATGTCACCAGTGCAACAGGCTCATCGTCGACTGATCACCTTGAATAAGGACAGGATTTTTCGCTGTAGTATTTAAGAGACGGCACTGCCTTTCGAGTCCACTGATGAGAAAATTTACCTGCTTCTTTTTAACCGTGCCGAACATGAGAAATTAAGAGTCTTACCTGAGTGGACCAAATATGAACACATTTGTCAAAACTTCCGCTAGCGAGGAATTTACCATCCGGACTAAACGCTACGCTGTACACTGGTTCCGTGTGTTTCGTGAGAGTGTGTATGCATGCACCCCTTTCTACATCCCACAACCTTACAGTGGAATCAAATGACGCGCTAGCTAAAGTTAAATTCATATTTGGATTATGAGTTCCAGGTCCAGTGGGCGACCATTTAATTGTATAGATTTCTTTGCTGTGAGCTTGGAGATCGTGCACCCACGTATCCTGTTTCATAGACCAAATTTTAAGGCTCATGTCATCTGAACAGCTAGCCAATAAATTGCCCTGAGGATCCCACTTGATAGCATTAACTTCGTTCTGCGATGAAGGAATGAAAAAAATAAGATCCAGGTTTGATAAGTTAAAGTATAATATGTACATATTATATTATCTACATACCGTATGACCTTGGAAGCTCTTAATTGGCTTATCAACATTAAGTTTACACACATGAATGCACTGATCGGTGGAGCAGCTGGCAAATGAAGTGTTCGTTTGCCAGTCAACATCTAAAGCAGGCGCGCAATGAAAACTAAATTGTTGTGTACACTGTCCACTTTCTGCATCCCATATGATCGTTGTTTTGTCCACACCGGCACTTAAAATATAATTTCCACGTTTGTTCCACTTCAGTGCGAAAATTGGACCTTTATGTTGACCTAATGTAGAAGCTAATTTGCCATCGGTTTTCCAAATACGCGCGTAACCGTCGTAACTTCCTGTTGCTAGCAAGGTACCGTCACACTAAAATGTGAGAATAAGTAAGGTCAGCATTCATCTTTATTCGTAACGAAAAACCATAAATGGACACGTTGACTGGCACGCGAAAATTATCGAAAGAACCATAGAAGGGCACAAAGATTTAGTGGGCTGGTGTCATGAAACAGGCCCCTACGAAAACTCCGCGTCAGTATATGCGATCTGCAGACCTCGTTTCACTATTACAAAAGAAACTAAATCGTCCCCGTGATAGATCACATGCACCGCCACAGCAGTGGGGTGTTTAGCGGTACTGTCTTTGTGTCCACTAGCAAGCGGATCACCCTTAACAATTGTGACCCGTATACGCAATCTATTGGGTCGAGTTCACGTGTCACCCAAATTCGGGTGACATGGCAGTCAACGTGTTAAATAGGAACAGACGATTAATGTACCTTCCAATCTAATGAAGTAACATCCTTGTTGCTTGGTACTTCGGTACCACCCTTTTGTATACAGTGACGAAGAACAAGCTGGTTTGGAGCTTGAGAACTACCAGACATGTCCCAAATACGAGCAGTACTGTCCCCCGAGCCAGAAGCCAGAAGGTCAGTCGTCGGATTCCATGCACATATGAAAACTTCGGATTCATGACCGCGTAATATTGTAGCTTTAGTGTCTGGAATTTCAACAGTGTTAGCATTAGTTCCCCTGCCCGACCCCTGTTGTTGGTCATCTACTTCCATTTCCGTCCTATCTCCTCCCCTTTCATTTGTGCCCACACCATCATTCGAGGTAACAACTGAAAACAGGTTAGTAAGTTAATAATAATTACTAAACGTAAAGGTTTCCTCTCCTTTCTTGTAATTTGGATATGTGAGACCCAGAATAACAAAAGAATAGTTAGGATTAGAAAATCAGATCTAACAGAAATTTCTAATTTTAACATTCAAATTTATGAACGCTGCTGTTCCCTTGTTTTTTCTAGGCATTTATATAATTATGTTAATAGAGACTGGCACATTTCCCATAACTATGATCTTTACAACAATTTGTTCTACTACAAGATAAACAACAAATGTAGACATTTTGAACATTGATTCACCTTCGTCATTCCAGATCACATATACATAAATAGTAGTGTTCGCTCCTAGTCTACGGACATGTTACAAACACAACAGTGAGCCTCATTTTGTTATATCAGTGCATATTTGAACATTAACAAAACAGATTTTTCAATACATCGATGAAACATAAGGACACAATTTTACTCTTGTACAACTGTTATAACAAAAAAAATAATAGCCGTAACAAGCCCGATAACAATGGCAGTCCTTTAATTTACCTGGTTTGGTAAGGAGGTCTATAACAGTGAAACAAAATCATAGACCAGGGTGAACCAGGATATCTAAATACTTTTCCGTACGAAACAATAGATATCAATTTAACGTAACGAATAAACTTACGTTCCTCCCCGTTTGTGTCTTGCACTTCCGTTTTCACCTGTTGTTTCTGTTGATTGATCTGATTTTGCCTAGATGCAACGACATCTGGCATAACAGCATCGATGAGAGATAAGGATTCCACCATTCTTTGCTCAGTACCATCTTCGCCTATCGATATCTCTGCTTCCGTGTATTGCAAACCTTTCTGTAAGATTGACAAAAGCGCTGCTGGCGGTACTAGGGCTCCATTTATATTACTTTGGGATATATGAGATTCTATGCCAAATGTGTACGCAGAATGTTGAAATCCTATAAATAAACAATGCATCACCATGGGAAACATATTATAATAATTGTACAACACTTGATAAAGTAAATTCAATAACGTTCTATTCAATATACAGTCGAACCTCCGTAACTCCAAAACCCTCTGTAACATTAGAATTTTGTTCATTTCCTTCCACTCCATTGTAGCAAAGTTTCATAACTCAAAATTAAATCTTCTATAACTCTAATTATTTGCTATATATTCGGATGAGTTATCTTATCTCTGGAACTCAATTTCAGAGAAGACCGACTCTTGCGAGTGAAAGTTTACCACTTCAAATCAAAGCTTTCGCATAGCTGCCTGTTGAAACCAAACTACTGTACCTGACTTAGATTGCAAGAGAGAAAGCACTGAATCTTCTGCCATTGAAGAGTATTTAATAAAATGGTTTAAACAGGTCAGAAATGACAATGTTAACATTGAAAGTCCAATGTTAAACAAGCAAGCTCGGGCCGAAATAACTTTAAGAGTAAACAATAGTTGGCTAGACAAATTTAATACTAACCCATGTACAAAGTCTCTGTTAAGCCTCATATCCGTTCTTTAAACTGCTCTTACTCGAAAATTTCGATAACACGAAACACTTTCCGTTGAGCCTCAAGTTATCGAGGTTCGACTGTATGATGATCTTTATTTATATTCGAATAACCCTCTTGAAGCACACATAACCTGCACTTCATCGTAAATCGTTAACAAATTAGATACGTATTAAATAAAACCATTGCTACCAAAGATATACACGGGTTACGTGAGTGAGAGGTGTATACAAACAGTATAAATTCAAACTTCAATGAAGCTATTTCAAAGTTGAGGTTATGGTGTACACAAAAGGACATACCGGATTCTTGAAGGTATCGGTAAACCAAGAAATTCACTTCATCGCTAGAGAAGCTCATCGTTCTTCGTTTTCACTGTACTAGCACAACATATTTATAGAAAGTTGTGGCAAAAATCACTTTGATTCTCGTCGGACGCCGATATTTGCCGCGTCGAGAGACCACTGTAGAAGAAGAATACAGATACATTACACGCCAGTCCTTACACACCATTGGTCGTGAAATATACGAATGACGGTGTGTTCTGAAAAAATGCGTCAACTAATTCAATGCGATTTCATCTTCGTTCAAGAGTATCAAAGTGAAAAGGACAAACTATGTATTAGTATTAAATTCGTACAATATTTTCAAACGGTTTATGTAAACAATACGAATGTCGTGTGCAATAGAACGTGGCAATGAACTTGGCGATTGGCAACGTGTAATTATACGTTAACGTTTATTTAAATAGAGAACTGTTTTCAGTTAATAATATATTGCAAATTATAATTTGTAGCCATTGTTGCAGCAAACATTACGTATTATTATTAAAAGTTTCAAGTAAGTACATCATTAATGAACACTATTTACAAAAATGTATCGGTACCTCTACGTAGAGGTACGTCGCTTAACGGTACTCGCATCGAACAATACTGCAAAGAGGTTCGTATTGGATGAATAGTAAACATAAAAAATATATTTTTAAGCATATACCCTTTAAACATTGGTTAACTCGACAATTATTAATACGAGGTTGGTTTGAATAAAATTTGTATCGTTAACTTTATTTTTAATTCTACGCACGCGCAATAGAGTTTAAAAGATGGTAACCACTTGTTCGGCTACCTATTATCGCACCTACAATATAACTTGAATTACTTCTATAGAAGTATACTTGTATTTAGTATTTGGAACATTATTTACCTTTTTTTTTTTAATATTTCCTCATTAGAAGGTTAAAATTCACATATTTAAATAAGATAATATACAACATTTTACGGAAATATTCAGCGTCTTGGGCGATATATTTTTATGTATGAGAAATATTTGATGAGAAATTAAAATAATATTTTAAATTAACGAAGTTGCGTCACTTTTTTTACACCATTGTACATATATCATATCTCCTTATACTGTTCAAAAAAAGGTTTAAATGAGGTTTATTGCCATAAAAATTATCATTTTTGATTACAATAATCACCTGACCCCCACCTCACACTACATAGTATACATGGTATAGTTACTATACTATAGTAGGTACCAAGATGTTATTGTATATTTCATAACTATACAGGGTGGCCCGGAACTCGCGCAGCATTTTTTAAAAAAAGGGTAGCTAAGGTGATTCTGAACAACTTTTTCCTTGACCAAAATATTATTTGAAGCTTCGTTTTTAAGTTATTAACGAAAAACACTTGGCCAATGAGAGCGTCCGTTTAGCGCGAGCTCAGTCACAATTGCGCGCGGCCGTGATCGGGTGTATCGAGGGGCAACGTACGGCAAATATTACAATCGTCTTACATTAAGAATAATGTGTAATTCTTCGTTATTCATCAATAACAATTTAATTAACAAGTCGTTTAATAACTGTCCCATACTTTTATTCGTTTTCCGAAACGAATAAAATATTTAGAAACGAATAAGCTACACGATAAAAAATACCCTGTTGCTGTAACTTTATTCAGTTGGCCGTAATAACAATTTTAATTGTTTATAACAAATGAACCTCACATGGTATAATGTTCACACCTATTGGAGATAGTAGTTTATACTTCTAGCTTTAATTTATGTCTTCTGATCATTGATGTAGCTTGCATGCAACTCAAAGGAATCGCATTTGTTTATAATTTCTGTAAACAAATTCAATTGTCTCGCGTTCTACTCGGTCGATTTTAATCAACGACGTCTCAAATTGAAGCTATTTCATTAAGGTATTGAATATTTACAAGTACACGAGATTTGTATTTATAAATTTCTGACTGTATTTAAAAATATTTGAGAAAATCTAGTTTACTGTGTTTGAAAATGTTTTGGTTGACAAATGAGGAAAATGCAGCAGTGAAGACAACTATTTTATTGGTCTTGAAAGATTTTTAGTGTTCTTTTTTACTGATTTAATTAAGGCCTGTAGTTCGGTTGTAGTCGTAGTTTTCGGTTCCTTAGCAGGTTTTTCCTAAAATTAAAAAGAACAAATATAATTAAATAAATCCTATACGGTTCACTACGTATAATCATGTTCTACTTACCTCACTGGGATCGTTCTCTGCCCTTCTTTTTAATTTCTCTTTAATTAAAGATTCAGTTCCTTTAGTTTTTCTATAATGTGGGTCTGCTGGATCGATATTGAAATGATGCGACGTGAACAACGCGTTGAATCTTGAATCTTGTACATCCACTTGAAAGTTGTCTTCTACTATTTGGTCTTGTCGATTCTTCTTTTTAAGAAGTCGCTTTTGTTTGGACTTCGTCATTGTAGCCATTTCTTCTATCTTTTTCATGTTAAAGTGTTGTTTACCATCGTCATTCTCATCCATTAACAGAAGCTCTAATTCGGCTTTACGTCGTTCTTCATCTTCACCACCCGATGAAGACAAACTATCACTTTCCACAGCATTTTTCTTTTTGCCATTCAATTTCTTATCTTCATTATCATCTGAATCAGCCATTTCTGAATCTTCAGAATTTAATCCATCTTTCCCAACATTCTTACGTTTTCTCCGTTCTTCATGTTTAGCTTTCTTTTTGGCTTTACGCTTCTCTAAATACTGCTCAAACGGCGTAAGATTTTCGTCTTTCTTCATTCTCTCTTGTACCAGTTTTTCAGCTTTCTGTTTCGTCCCCAAGCCCCAAGTGAATTCTAACTCGACGTCTTTTTTCTGTTTAGTTTCCTCTTTTTCTTCGATCTCTTTTAACAAAGCTTTGTATTTTTCAACAGGATCAACATTTTTCTGTTCTTCAGAATCACTGTTCTCTCCTTCGGAATCTACTTTCTCTTCGTTTTCTTCCGATAATATTAAAACATTAGTGAAACATTATTGTAGCTGTTGGAGTAATAAAGAATATACAAAATATAATACCTGATTCATCATCGGTAGATTCAGTAGCCAAATACGCTTGCAAATCATTTTCATTTATTTCATTCAATTTTCCAGAATTTAATTTCTGTGTAATTTCTATTCTTTCTGGGTTTGTCTCATCCCATGTTAATTCTACTTTAACTTGCTGCAAAGCTGTAGTTGTGAACTGCCTTGGTTGATACCTTGTGAGCTCTGGTACCTCATTGCATACTTCCTTGGGAATCTTAAAGCAGGTATCCAAGGTCATGTACAATGAATATACTTTATACAGTGCAAGATTAAATATCATACCTGATCAAATTCCATATCATTCGGTATAAATCTAAGATCTAATTTTGTTGCTGTAGATTCATACTCTGTTCCATCACATTCTGTATAAACTTTATTTGCGGTTTCAGCAGAATCAAACTCAACTACGGCATAAAAATACTTTAATCTGTTTAACTGATATTGCCTTAATTTTTCCATATGGTACGACGACCCTTCCTCATCCTGCAAATTTATATTATAAAAATAGAAATTGTAATTTATTTACACTATTAAATGTATAAAGAATAAACTCATACTTCATCCTCAGCTTCAATGTCTTTCTCTTCGTTTATCTCTCTTAATTCCTTTGGACCTCTAATTTCTTCCTCTTTCATGCGTTCTAAACCAAATTCTGATGGATAAATCTGAAAGAATTTAACTGTGGAGATTGGTGGAGACATTTACTTCTCTTATTAAGTAATTATTATTCTTACAGTAACAGAACGAATAAATCCTCCAGTAGGCAAGAATGAATTAATTAAAACCATCAAATCTACAGCACGTATTCTATCCCAATCCATGTTGCAAACAGCTAATCTATGTGTAATTTCATCTGTTGTCTCAGCTTCTTTGTCCAGTTCACCCCAATTGTGGTCAATCTCTTCGTCATCTAAATGTAACATACTAAATGTATACTGATATTACGTAATGAACTACTTTATTAAAATAATGTAAATAATATATATTACCAGAAGCCTCAGAACTTTCTTCGTCGGAAGAACTATCTGTCATTAAGAGTCCTTCACCTCTAGCATAATTTATGCTTAAATCATTCAATTTTTCTTTAATTTTATCACTCATAGTATTAGATTCATTCTTATTAATAATACTCAATTGCTGTTTACTAGCTTTCAAATCTGCCTTTAAATTCTTTGCATTTATCTCATCATTTACATCAGATTCAGATTCAGATTCAGATTCAGGATCACATTTGCCCTTAGCATCAAGAACTATGTCGCATTCTTTTTTTGGTTTAATCCTAAGCAACTCTCCATTGCTTGAAAAACAATTATCTCTTGCTATATCATCTTCTTCGCTATTTAAATTATCCTTTGGACTATTATCCTTTGACCGCCGAATTTTCTTTTCTTTTGATTCCTTCTTTTTATGCTCCTTAGGTTTCGTTTGCTTTTGTTGATCGAGTTCCTCTGCTTCCGTTTCGTCTTCTTCTTCACTAGTAGATAGATCATAGTATTTTCTAAGATTCTCCGATGAACTTTGATTTACAGGTCTTCCTCTTTTATCGACAGTGTAATGAACAGCAAATTTTTTATCGTTAAACATGCCTTGAAATCTTTTATCTATTTTTACTTTCCTCTCTGCCCTTGGGATCCTTTTAAATTTAGGATCTTTTGCAATATGGGCAAACCGGGTATCACTCATTAGTTCATCCATGCTGTACAATCAAATTAATATAAAAATATTTCATTATTTTTTTTTCTTCGTTTACTAACTTACGGAAATACTGTTCGTGTTAGATATTTTCATTTTATACTTACTTTACTTTTTCAGATCAAAATCTATGATTCAAATGTAAGTAATAATATTGTCTTTATTATGGCACGACAATTATGTAATATATTATAAAATTTTCACACTTTAACGTCTTAATTTATGTTCCAAGAATCAACAAACATTGCTCGTAACCCATGTGCTCAACTACTGACTTCCAAACATAACCTGACAAGAATGTGTCAAAACCTGACAGGTAGCTAATTATCCCAGATAGTTTACCAGTATATAGTATATGACACCGGTAATGTGTGGGTAAAATATTTGCAATTAACGTGGACTGGAAGTGTATTAAAAATATGATTAAACTTTGAACTATTTCGAACGCCCCAGAGGCAAACTATGTACATATGTAATTACACGCATAGTAATGGGAGAAATATCGATGGCACTATCGATATTATCGATGGTTGCTACTATCGAAAACTATCGATAATATATGTTTACTATCGATAGTTATCGAAAATGTGGGTAGATATTCGTAATGCCGCGAATTTAAAACTGTTTGGTAATTTCATGATAGACATTTGTTCTATAACTGACGATAGCGATAGTACTTTGTGATTAAAGACTGGCCTTCTGTGTGATTTTGCGTACGAAAGCCTCTGCAATTTCAAGAATTTTATATATACAATTAGTTAAAACGCGGATATCCACAATCTGACGATAACTGGCATCACCTACGGTCGCAAAGGTTTCATAAGGTTTCATAGGTTTCGCGGATAATGAGTAATTAATGATTTTTCCGCGCAAATTTAATGTAATCGGAGGCAGTAGCAGGAGCCGCATAACCAGAGTTAGTACATAAGCTATGTTCTGCCCTTTTCCCGCAGTCTCCTTTCTCTTTCAGGCACAGACCTCCACTTGCATTCTGTATTCCTATTAACTTTCGGCTATTTCCAGCATGCTGTCAAGAGATGGCGCCACGTAAACTACGTAAGTGGGGGTCAAATAACAGGAACATGTGTTACAAATAAATGTAAATTTCACAGCTTTTAAGCACGATATTTTTACAATTGTTTAATAAAGGCATGTAATTAATAATAAAGTCAGTTTAGTTATGTAAATCATAAATTCAGAGATGTTGTTAATGGTGTTTTCCAAATATTATGGAACTTTATTTAAGCAGGGCTCTGGGTCTCACGGAAAGAACCAATCAGTTGCATTCCCTCCATTTTCCTGTTCTGTTTATTGCAGCTATGTTTGACGCACTATCGTGACCACTTGTTCCATATATTTTCCGTTCTTTTTTACATTATCATAACATTTTTTGATGGCTCTCAAAGTAATAGTTTCATTGCCCAATTAAGGAACCATGCGGGAAAGTTAAATATCGTGTTTGTGCCCGACCGTAGAATTGACACTTCGTGTGCCATATTCGTGCTAACATTCTGTGACAAATCAAGCATATCTTCGAACGAAAAATTCTTCGTTATACTGTGTGAAATGAATACTCCGACAACCAGAGATTTTCTCCGAAGGACAGATGGAACACGTAGAAGATCCGCTCGTCAAGCATTGGCAGTTATTCCTGTCAATAATTCCGCATCACCTGGTGTGTTTCTGACACTTTACTCACCATCGTCTACCTTTTGTCATTTCCCGTTAGATTCAATTGATATTTTTGTAGGAGAGGCTATTTCCACTGAGGTTAACGCAATGGACAATTTTTTAAATAGCCGACACGGTTCAGACTCTTGGAGCCCTGCGCCGAGTCCTGACGAGCTGGTGATTCAAAAACGTGGACGCCGCCGTAGAACTATAGTTTGGTCGCCCGACGACACATGCAAAAGGAATAGCCTCTTTAGGTATTATATCTCTTTGCCTATTGCTTCTTCTAAATAATAGTCGCGAAGGAATCTAATGAAATTTATTGCAGTTTAAGTTCAAAAGACTGTACGCCAGTGAAAACCCCTTCAAAGACAACTATGGTGTTGAGAAGTACACCTAGGAAAAGACTTGCCCTTGGCGATGCCAATGAATCTCAATTTACAACACCAGAGAAAAAGACAAAAACGCAGAGCTCAATAGATACTAATAATTCACAGAAATATTTTAACGGCAGTTTATTAAACGGTTTGAGAGCTCTTAGTCACGACCAATTGGTACATATGATTATGGATTTGGTATCTATGCAAGAAGATGGTCTGTTATGTGAAAATGAAAAGATTAGAAATGTTCTGTTGAAGAAAATGCCAATGGCTGATATACAACCATTGATCGATATACTAAACAATTTGAAGAAAAATATTTTAGATAGTACTGGTTCGTCAAACTTGAATGCTTCAGCTGGAAACTATGCGCATATTCATTTAGATGTTTTTCAGGTACAATATCCTAATTGCCTTTAATATTTTTGTTATTTTAAAATTGGCTATTTCAATGTTATTAATATATTGTCTCTATACAGAAAGCTATTATAGATCAAGGAAAACGACTGGTAGAGTCACAGCATTGGATATCAGTAATGCATTATGTTTACGCAGCATGGAATATCACGAAGCAATTACACGAATGGGGAAACGAAAGTTTATGCAATTTGACGCGGAAATGTTTTAAAACCTTGACGCATTTTTCTTCTCAAGCTTTGAAAAAGGGAAACTTCTCAAGTACCATACTGGATATGTTTGCCGACAGGTACTAGCCGAAACAAATATTGACCATTTGTATTTTTTTGGTAGGAAGGGTGTTAAAATATTTGATTAAATTATTTGCAGGTTCGATGCAATGGTTGTTGACTACGAAGACTTAAAAGTTTGTCTACAGTTGATAAATGAAGTTAAGAACAGCGAAATATAGACACTTTTGTTTTTTATATCGTTTATATTAAAGAGGCCATACTTATTATTATGTTTCTATACATATAGATATATATATATTTTTAATATATGCGTAAATTTTAATGCCAATTGTGATGCGAAGACTTAATAAGGAGTCTTAACAGTTTCCACTGTTAGATTAAATATTTTTTTTTAACGTAGCTTTTTATACAAGTAATCACATAATGAGATTCATATGGAGCGGTATTAATGAGTATTGAAAATGTTTAAATGATATTTTTATATTAGATTAACGTTAATTGTTTTCAGATACTTGACATTTTGTAAACTTCGCTACTATTAATTAATGTTACGTCGTATTGCTTAAAAAAGCATAGTATGTTATCAGTACAAAGTAACGTATTTCAGACGCGCGTTTTAGTTAGAGTCTCCTTATTTATAATTTATTTACAACAGACATATTCTTTTAAGGTATTTATACAGTTTTAATGTTCTTTTAATATACCTCATGTGTATTTTATGAAAAATACTTACAGATGACACTTACCCTATTGGTATTATTCCTTCTCTGTAATCATTTCACAACGATAAATGTACATGTAAAGTGGTTTCTATTAAAAACAATTTATTCGTCATAATATATCATGCATTCTTACATAATATATCCATTATTACTTTTGAAAGGCACATACTTCATTTACGTTGTGTGTGTGTGTGTGTGTCTGTGTGTAATTGTGTTTGCATGGACATCAGAAACATTGTGAAAGCTGTGTAAATTATTTTTCTCGTACCTATACATTTTTTTTTTAACACGACAAAGATGCGCTCAGAATGTTTCTGACCCAGCCGCCTGAATTTCTCCTAGGCAATAATTAATCAATTATACAAGTGTCGACTCAAGTGTTATGTCGATTACTCAGCCATTACTGAATCACGCCGATGGATACTATTTTCCGTACAACAAAACACGTTGGGTATGGTCGTGTACCATCAGCGAAATCCTTCCGACCTCCCTTATTCTCCCTCGCGCGTAATTCTTATTTCCTCCCTCGCAGCAGGACATTTAAAAAAGTGCGTATTGGCAAGATTACATTATACATCACTCTTGGGAATATTTTCGAAATCCGAAATTGCCTCGGTCGGATTTGGAAAATCTCGCTAGACGAATAAAACGTAACAATGAGCGCAACAATAATCTGACTCCATCTAAACTGAAACATTTAGGTGAAGCAAATTGAACGCGTTTAAGTACCTCTACTTATGCTGTGCGCGACAATCGCATGGCGCGACGTACGCGCAAAATTAAAAGGGATAGAGGATCGGTTCGAAAAGTTTCGTTCACGCATCCACGACGAGTCTCGGGCGACAGACACAGAAATCGAGATGATGCACATTTAATGGAAAATATATCTCGGGCATAATAGGAAACCCAAGCGATAATACAGTTGCATTTATTTTAAATAGAAGATGAACGAAAGTGCATCAGTTCTCGGTCGGGGATTCTTAATCGAGTCTCGGCCGGGATAATAAATTCTGGCAAATAGAAACTTTTCAAGTGATCTTCAATGCGGCGCAGCACTTAAACGATGGATATTAAAAACAAAAATAATCCGACTTCGAACTACGCGAGTAGCTGGGCATAAAAGCGGAATCACGAGCGAAGAGATTAACATTTTTTCTTTTGTACTGTATCGCTGAAGGAACTGACTAATAATCGCAGTAAAAATTGAAAAGCATTCTTTTATGAATCACCTTCCTTTTTTTAATACATTCACGACGTCTAAAAAAGAAGAAAGAATAATCAAATATTGCCCATTTACTTGATCCTAGTGTACCGTTCTTCCAGCTATCATGCTACTTAATTATATTCTAATTGTTCGTTACGCAGCGCTATGCGTTTCACCCACGATCCGAGCTGGTCGGCTATGTGTTCTTCGTCGTTTTGACTTGAAAGAAAAAAAGACGAGAGAAACATAAAAAGAAAACTACATAGAACGCTCTGCTCGCTTCGTTTGAATGACAATGGGACGCGATTAAATTAAGATAACGATCCGTGATGCGACGATGCGACTATGATACTTAACAAGATAAAGCTGCGAATCGAATACTGTGGTAATGAATGATCGGACATTACGAGTTCGTCGACGAAGACGCGTCTCAGTCCATCTTGGCCGGTTGCACCCTTGGATAGAGCTGGAAAAAATAGGGAAGCACAGCATAATACAGTTTGAAAATATCGAGGATACTCCAAGAACACTTTTCGTAGATTTTTTCAGCAACTTACCCCAAGTAAGTTCCGAGGTACATAGCCGTCCTTGTGGCCCAATTTGCTCCACCACCACTCTCTCTCGTTGTCGTCACCCTTTCGAAGAACTACCAAAGAATCGCCGTTCTTCAAGGTAAGCTCGTCGCTGTGCTGGGCCTCGTAATCGAACACAGCGTACACCTGGCCGTTGTTCATTATACCGAGCTTCTCTTGGACACCTAAAATGCATTAGAAATCTTGCTCGTACTGTTCTCCACAAAACTTAAAAAACATAAGTACGCGAGACAAAAGTTACGTCTGATTAAAACAACTACTCACTGTACAAATATTCTGAGCAGCCGTCGAAACCCTCTTCGTCCTCTTCGCACTTTTCCGCTGCAGTTTCGTGGTCCGAGAGTGTAGTGGCGAATATGCAAGCCCCGTGCTCCACCAGGAATCTCACCATCGACAAGTTATTGCAGCTCGCGGCACAGTGCAACGGTGTCCTGCAAGAAGATCGAATGGAATTAAAAACAATTCAAACGTTACAAAATATACGTAGGTGTAATTTTGATAAAGCCAAGCGTTTTTTTTTACCATCCGTCACTGTCCTGAGCGTTCACGTCGCAACCGAACTCCACCAGGAACTTGACGATCTCCAAATGACCAGCGCAAATCGCGTTATGAAGCGCGGTAATACCCTCGTCGTTCGCTGAACTAGGATTCGCCACTTCTTTGGCCGTCTTCTTCACCAGTTCCAATTCACCTTCCAAACTGGCGTCCAACAGAAGAGCCAGGGGATCAAAGGAGACCCTCCTCGAGAGATTCGCCTTCCCAGTGCTAGATTTCAAGTTGCCTTTCTTTCTCCTCATCACCTCGTTATTTTTTCCATCCAAGTCTAGCTCGTTTCTCCTATCGGAATCCTTCGCTTTTGCCTTGTCCTCGATGTTGATGACGTTCAGCGCGTCAATTATGTCCGCCTCTTCTAATTTCTCGTTAGTAATCGCATCCTCGTTAACGGTAGGGACAATTTTCTTGCAGTTGTCCGTCGTGTCGATGATTTGCGATTGCTGTTGGGATAGCTGCTGTTGTTGCTGCTCCGTTTGCATCAGATCCGCTGGAATCTCGGTTTCCGGGAACAAAAACGCTGGTGGCATCTCAATTCTCCGGTTTATCGACACGTGCACATTCGACTTGGCGTATCGGAGTTTCGGTTGCTCCGAGATGGGAGCCTTCTTCAGGGTCAAGGGTCTAGCTTTGATGATCTGATGGTTACCGAATTGGGTTTCAGTGGGCGATTCCGGTGGCTCGGATGTAGGGATAGGCGGTACCTCCTCTTCTTTCTCCGTTCTGTAGAAAATTCAGCGGAGAGTTTGATTAGCGTCAAGGAATAATAATCTCGAGGTTCAAAGTTTCGCCTGGCAAATATTGAACGAGGCGCGAGTCTGTTTCTGTTAGAGCACTAATAGGTTTTGGCGAGCGGTGCTCGTTTATCAAACGAAAAGCGCGCGTCTGAATTGCAACATCAGGAAATGGGAACCAAGATCCCGCCTCGATCGATCGAAGAGCTCGCAAACACTAAGCTGTTGTTTCGGCTGCACAGTAGTCGTTCTATTTCCGTGTCTATTATTCGAGACAAGCTTCGATCCACCGGCCAAATCGATCGCGGACTAATTAACATTTATAATTAACCCGGTAATCGTTTTTCCCCCGGCTCGTTCTTTTGGCTTCTATTTGAATGCAAACCACGATATAAATTTAATTTTGCTTGAAGCTAAAACAAAGTTGGTGTACATATATACAAACCTCGGGCTGATTCCCAAATTGTTCTTGCCGTCGTTTACTCCATCGTTGGAATTGTCAATCTTTTCGTGATGGGTCAATCGGGGCGGAGGATTAGGCTTACTAGGTTTTGGAGGTAGCGCTGGTTTCGTCTTGTCCTCTGCCAAATTCTTCCTCTCGTTCTCGTTCTTAAGCCTGTCGAACTCGAACGGTTTTTCAGCCGGCTTTGCAGGCATGTCGAATTTTCCGTTATGCTCGTGCTTCGTCGCTGCACTCTGCTCGAACTTGTTCTGACCATTCTCGAACTTTACTGCGTCTTGCTTGAATTGTTGGCCCGCAGTTTCGTGCTTATACGCCGCGCTGTACTCGTACTTTACCAATGGCCGTACCTCGAGTTGATCGTGCTTGCCATACTGTTGAGTATTCTGATTGGAGTCATACTTGGTACCATGGATTTGTTCGTGTTTAACTTGCTCGATCTTATCGTATTTATTGATCTGATTCCCTGTTTGTTCGTGCTTGTTCGATTGCTCGTACGCGTTTGCAGACTGATTGTTTTGCTCGTACTTTCCATGGTGATCGTACTTAGAATGCTGCTCATACTTTATTTGTTGAGGATCATACTTGAACACTTGATTAGGCTCGTACCTTTGCTCGTACCTTTGCTGTTCGTGTTTACCAGATAACTGGTGCTCAAACTTTTCCTGACTTTTCCCTTGATCGAACTTCATTTTATCGGGCTGTTCGTTGTTCGACGTGGGGCTGCTTAACGGTTGGTTCTGGTTGTACCTGTGAACCGTGCTCCCAAAGCTGGCCCCGGTAGACGAGATGTGAATACTCGACGGTGGATTGGGTGAATTCTGAGACTGGTATACGGAGGGTGAGGATACATGAGTGGTTGTTTGAGTAGAATGAATAACAGGATAGCTGTGTCTCGAAGTGTAAGCCTGATCCTGGTTGTTCGGTTGGTTGCCAGGAACAGTCTGATTATTACTCTGAGTGCTCAGACCGACAAAATTTTGAGCGTTGCTATGCCCACGGCCTATTAGACTCAATGTCTGTGGCATTACAGGATGAATTTTTGTAGAGGAAGTTTGATAGATCTGAGATTTCACAGAGAAGCTTGGCGCAACGCTGGAGACCGGTTTCTGATGCGTTTGGAGGTTCCTATGGTTCTGGGTTTGCGTGATGGACGCAGTGGTGCCAAGATTCGATGCAGACGATCCAACGTTGTGCTGCTTTAATTGAACATTTCCGTGCTGCTGCTGCTGTTGCTGATGGTGGAGCCGGAGATTCTGCGACAGACTCTCTGGGCTGAAGTTGTGGGACATACTGATCAGGTTGTTGTTCGTGCTGTTGCTATTGTTATTATTATTGTTGTTGTTCTGATTGTGTTGTTGCTGATTCGTGCCCAGCAGCTGCGACTGGCCTGGAATAATGAATTCACAATTAAATTGCAACGAACAAAATTTCCAACGTTTGGAGTATTGGCCTCGTTAAACCTTTACCCGAACACATACCTTGAATATGCGATTGTGACTGGCTGTGAGCGATCTGATGACCAAATTGTTGAAAAGCTGACCTCTGGCCAAGCTGGGAAGCACTGGCCGAGTGTTGAATCTTGTTCTTATTAACATCATCCTCTGCAGCCTTAAAGTTCACCGTGAACTTGGTATTGTACGGCAGTGTCTGATATTTGGGGTCGTTCTTGTTCAGATTGAAATCGTTGTCGTTCGGTATGTGAGAATACGGCTCGATGGCGGCTATGTTTCCAGCAGGCCTGGACTTTCCTCCGGCGTTGAAGTCCAGCTTCGATTCCGTGAAGCCAGTGTTCAAGTTCGCGCGGTTGCCTGGGCTGAGGCGTTGATTCAAGGCTCTTTTGCGCTGAAGACGACCCTGAAGCTGAGCTATCCTCGCGTCGATCGATGCCATTTCCGCTTGCCGTTGCGCTAAGGCCAATCTCTGCTGGGATACCACCTGATTCTGCTGCTCGTTCATTTTGTTGCGGTACTGTTTATAGCAAGAGAAAACTCATTGTCAGTTCTCCAGGGACATTCGCAGAACTTCACCGACCGTAAAACTATGCTCGGTAAAGTTCCCAGTAATAAAAATTCGGGTCCTGCAGGTCTAACTTATCAGATCGTTGCTCTAACTGTTCTACTCTGGCTACGTTTAAACGCTATCTTTTTTAGACACTTTCCAGACACTGCTATCGATGTCTCGCTGCAGCGAGAAATGAAAAACACCACGAAAATTTGTTCCGACCGAAAAGCTTTGAGCTCGCACGTGCGACGCACACGAACGAAGCACCTGCTCTCGAGTAGTCGGTTAAAATTTACCGCAAATGGAGTAAGCGATCCAGAATCGCGACCGAGAAAAGGGGGAAAATGGACGAGAGCAAAAGGACTCACCATAAGCTCCCTCCTGAGCTTTTCTAGTTCTGCGCTGGCTGGTGTCGACAAGTGTCCACCGGCGCCGCCGCCAACACCTCCGCCGCCGACGCCTCCTGCACCGCCGCCGCCACTTCCGGTCCCAGCCGCGTTTTGCCGACCCCGTAGTTCCTCGAGCTGACGCGTGAGCTCCTCGACCTTCGCCACAGCTAGAGTCAGCTCCTTTTCCTTTTCGTTGAACAACGCTCTGATGCAGTCCAGGTCCGAGGCTGCGAAAATAAAAGGGGAATGCTTGAATAAATTGCAAATATTTGTTTAACGAGGTGGAAATGTTGAGGAGAGATTTTTAGGAGAGTACACGGGGTTAGAAGGGAGCAACTTTCGCACCGTTTGCAGGAATATGGTCGCAGGAAATCTGATGGTAATTCTACGGCTAATTGTTCAAGAGTAGGACGGCGAACCGTAATGCGAATCAACGTCGCGTTCCCTGTAAATCATTTCTTTAATTGACTCTTTTCCCAACTTTCCAACGTTATCCGCCGCGAGCCGGACGAGGCGGCTTTCTCGTCGCGAACGTTGTACATTGATGTGGGTCTTCCGAGCTCTGAACGCGTTGCAGAACTTTTCATTATGCAGTTAGGATGAGTCGACTATAGGAAGCTCTTTTTTTTATGCGATACGAGGCGTTCGAACCGGTTAATCACCCTCTTTTAAGAGACACGACGAACTCAGAATTCTCTAATTCTGTCAATTATCTTTCGACGATTTTAATGAACTCTGGACTCGGATATTTAATGAAATTTCCAAGTTACAGCAAACGAATATATCAGTCTGTACCGCGATGCGATTTAAATTGAAGATATCCAAGCTATGGAATAAATTTTCAAGGTTTCGAATAGAAAAGGTTTCAAATTCTCTCGACCTTAAGCCATAATTTCCTTGGGTTCTCCAAGCAACTATAAATTCCTTTTTACCAAATCCAAGGGTCCCTCGTAAGCTGCGGCAAGTCTTTCGGTGGGTTTTTCAGCGAATCGAGCTAGAAACGTTGCGATGAAACTGCTCGATCGCCTCGATTCGAGACCACGGAATAAGAATTGTCTCGAGAATTCGCGGGCAAGCAGCAGGAGCTCGTTGCTGCGGAAAGAACGATGATTCGCCCTGTGCTCTCGATACATCCAGAAAAGGAAGACGGTGTTAGGAACGTGATTCGACTGGTCTCGTTTCGTTTATTTGCCTCCGGTGTCTCATTTCCCTGTTCATTGCGAACTTCCTTGTTGGATCAATCGAGCGACGGAATTTTCGGTCTGACGGAGATGCAGCACTGTTCGGCGTGATTAGGCAACCGGCGAAGAATTTATGTACGGGAAGCGAAAGAAACGGAAGCTGACGATTAAATGCGCGGGAATGCAAAAAATTTTCCTCGATCTTGGCATCCCGCGTCGTATTTAATTTGAGCGAAATTCGATTTGCGGCGGCCGGGGACTGCGTTCGCACGCCTTTAACCGCTTCAATATTTCCTGTGGGAGGGAAGCGCGACGCAAAAATGGGAGACGCACTGGAAATGATGAGGAGGGAAAACGGAGAAGAATGTAGAAGGGATCCTTTGTCACGCTGCTCCGTTGAAGTACGATCGGGTGCAGCCACGCCTTACTATTTTCATTTCCATTTATTTTTCCTCCACCCACCGTTTATTGCCTCGTGAGTCGCAATACAGATACGCTGCGGCGAAAGTTTCACTTTCTTGGAAATTAGCGGGAACCGACTGAAGTTGAATTTGCACCTCGCAATTTAGTGCACAGTTCATTCGAAAATTATAGCGCGCCAGGCGCGGAGAAACTTGAATTTTCTTCGGGGGAATTTAGTTGCTCGTTTGTGGAGTAGAATGCGTGGCAATTTACGTTTCGCATCTGCTACCCACCGCTTACATACGCTGAATGGCGTAGTTGAAAATTGGTAACTACGTGTAGGCACGAGTGTCGAGAGTTGAGATTTGCATTCGGGTTCAAACATGGAAAGCTTAGTTCCTAATTGTCCGGAAATTTGCAGACGAACATTGCATTAAATATTTCGTTACGAAATAACTGTTAAATACGAAAGAATATTTATTTCGAATGCACTCGGCCACAGAAGAAAAAAATAGTTTCACGGGGACCAATGCTAGACAAAATTCAATTTGTTCCGCGAAAAACTCCATGGTATCTGCGGTCCACGGATTAGAAACACCGATCGACTGGTTAATAATTACTTCCACGACCTGGCCAACTTTGGAGCACGGAGGTCGCGGAGTTACGTTCCACTTTCTCGAGTTTCGTTTCGAATCTTTCATGGCGTTTCGAGGAAGCTCGGATGCTGACCGCGGAGTGCCATAATAAAATACGGAGAGGCGATCTTTGTCTGTGAAAAAGATGTTGAAATGCATGTGCGTAGAGATGAACTTAAGTACACTAACTTCACGGAGTGGTAAAAAAAAAAGGATGTGTCTAATTTTTGTTCCTACGATTATCAATTTCTTTCCCCGCCTCTTTATTCTTTTTTCCAACCTTTGACAAACATTTTCATCCACTTACGGAGTACAGTAGCGCTATCAAATTACACGAACAATTAACCCAGACCTTCTTCCGGCCAGGCAGGGTCCCTATTAATGCCTCGAGTTTGATTTACGCCGTCATTGTGGTCGCCAAGCGGCTGTGGCTATCGATTTTGGTAGAACAGGATGTACATACATATGAAATTGCGCCTCCAGCACAGTTAAGGACACTGGCCCTTTCGGTAATTGGAAGTTCGAATTGACTGGACCATCGTGAAGAGGTCACTGTTCTAAGAACTACGTACATACTACGGTCCCTCAATCTGCCAGGGTGTTTCCCGTGTTTCGCAAACTATCGACGATTTTCCACGGTCAGGATCAAGGGGAGCTCTGGAAATTTCCAGACAGTTCCAAGCAGGGTTTCGAAGTCGCGCAAAGAAAAATTCCCGCTTTAATTCGAAAAGCGTCAAAGTCGCAAGACTCTCCGCAGGATCGTTGAATTAGGATAGAGCCCCGGGTCGACGTGGCCGCCAAAGTCACGTTTCACCCGCGTGGTATTCTCGGATGAAGTTCGCCTAAAATTAACCCCGCGAGTTCGTGGACCATTCGCGTGAGCTCCATAATCTCTCCAACAGGGAGGGACAGGGAGAGGGAGGTGGAACGATGTATCGTGACGCCGCGCGATTGTTCGATGACCTAGAATTCCATTATCGAATTCTGTCTATATGTACAGGCTCGCGAACTCTCGCTCGTCTTTGGCTGTCGCACGGTTTCGCGATTCGATACGTCCGTGTCTACGACGGCCGAATGGATTTCTGATACACGAATACCGCGTAGCTTCGATATGCCAAGCACTACGGCCTGATTGAACTTTATCGAAGTTTCCTGGCAATTTTCCTATTCCCGCGAGACCTGTATATTTTCACTGCGCGTCGGCTTTGGATCGTGAACAGGCCCTGTTATTAAAAGATTTTGGCAGTAACCGAAGCGTTTCAGATTTATCGGCTGGGACCGGAATTTGGACACAGATTACGGAGATGCAGAACTGGGGGTTTTTCAGTGAAATTGATCTACGGTACGTTTAATTCAATCCAGAGTGTAAATTGCTGAGATACAGTGCAGCAGAAGATTGCAGCGAGACCCTTGGTCGATTTAATGGATTGCATCCATCGACACAGAGATTTCATAAAATGATTGGGAATCAATTAGCCCCAGAGCGATTTGATTATTTCGAAACTGCAGAGCGTAGAAAGGGGCCGAAATGAAATCGCAATCGCGAAAGGGGAGAACGATTTAAACATTCGAGGGGCAAATAGATCGTAACCCGTTCGATGCTTGGTCGTAGACGAGGTCTAAAAGATGGAGTTGAGGAGGCTCGTACGTGGTCCCGTTCCAGCGTTTCAACGGAGTCAAAAGCGTCTCGACACGCGAGCCACGCTTCTTCCTTTTTTACGTCGCTCGTAAAACCGGAATAAAAGCGAAGCCTTCGAAAAATCGGGACTGCACACACCATCGCCAGAGGGAGACGATCCTCGTATACTCCGCGGAACGACGCGAAACTTCGTCCGAAGGGGCCCTCGGCTCGTACTCCCTCGTGAATACCAAATCTCCAACAGAGACTCCCATCTCTAAAACGTCCTTCTGCTCGTTGGAAAACTTTCTTACGGCATTCCCCCACTGGACCGTCGCGAAGGCGAGATTTCAGAGTGTTCGAAAGCTGATGCTTGCAGACACTTGTCGCGGGAAATCGTTGTTTTATTTCGCTCCGCCAACTGTCTGAAACTTTTGGACTGTCTATTTCGAAAGCAGTTACAGGCGATTCTAGGGCGCGTCGGGCTGTAGATCGTCGGAATGAAATTCGTCGAATCGTTAGGGTTACAGTTGAGACCGCACAGTGCTACGTTTCGGCAGGGATGATTTTCTTTTTAGGGTGAATTGGTGGTCGATGAATTTTTGTACTCGAGGGGAGATCAAGACACTTTTGCTGCCCGAGATTCTGTGACTTGGCACAGGTTTTCTCTTTGCTCCGTCTACATTACGAGCACAAATTTCCCGTGGAAACTAGATTTCCCGATCGGGATAGTCGACGGAGCGTTGCACGAGCCGCGCGAAGGATGGAGAAAATCGAAAGCTCGACGCTCTTCCCTCGTAGTTGACGATTTTCAGCAGTAGCATTGATTTTCTAAATGACAGTGGTTGTTCCGACAACGAACCGAAGTTAAAGCACGAGTCCACGCGCGCGAGAACGAATGCGTTCTTAAGATGAGCAGCGTGTAGCATGGGCAGAATTCATAGCAAACTTTTCCGAAGGCACAGCAAACGCAGCCTACCCCTTAAAGTTTGAAACAAGGGGAGGATCCCCTGTATTTCTTATCGGATGGAATTTAAACCGTCGAAATTTAGTCCTCGCGATTGCAGCACAATCTCCCGTTAATCTAGTTTCCGAATAAAGATCTGCAAACGAATTTTTACAGCGATGCAAAAGAAGCTCCGCGTCTCGCGCGAGAAATGATTTTGGCAGCGGTAAACTGCGAGGGCATGAGTGAAACGAGAGGCAAATGTCACGTTCGTCTCTCGGTTTATTTGTTCTCCACGGGAAAGCGAGCGTTGTTCACTCGATCATATTTGTGCACCGTCGAAACGAGATTTCACGATCGGAAGGGGGTCACGGTTGCGTTAACCCAGTTCGTGAAATTTAGCCGACGGAGATTCAGAAATATCGTTTGCCAGTATCCAATCATCTCGCAACCCTTTCTTCCATAAGCTAACATTTTCGCAAGGACGGCGGAACGGTCGGATTCGAGGTTTCAGCTCCGAGAATACTCCAAAGGAGGTCCCATAACTGTGAGATGGTTGCACGTAATCGTTAATTGACGGGGAATGTATATTTGACGTCGGGAATTGAGAGATTTTCTTCCTGCTTTCATCCCGTCGGATGATACTAAAGATACAGGATTCGCTCGTTAGACGAGCAATTAAAAGTGGCAGGGCTCGCGCGGTTAATTAAGCGAATGTTCGAGCGTGAACCTTCTTCCTTTGTTTGCCCCCCCCTCTCTTTTTCCGTCGTTTTTTTCCTTGGAATTGGAGAATAAATGACGCGCCTCGACGAGTCGTTTCGCGTTTGACGCAACGAGATCGCTTTAAAATGCCTGACACCTTCCAATCCTTGTCTTATCGTCGCGATTTAAAATCGAGATAGGACGGGACGATAAAAAGTATCTGGACAATATCGACGGCTCTTTAAATCCTGCAGGAAGGGTTGTAGTTGATGAAATTGCTGTGATATTGGTGATCGCGTGGCGGTTTTATGTTTTCTACGAAACGAGTGTCCTGGTTTAAAGATTTTTTTCAAGGCTTCAAGACCTTCGCAATTATTTCCCCCGTCTCTGCACGGCACGGAATTCTCCAAAAGTGTTCACGAAAAAGAAGACCCGCCTGGGGCAAATTAACCCGCGGACGGAGCACGAAATTATCACTCGTTGCTACAAAGAGCCTCCATTTTTTTTACACCCGTTTTTTATCCCCGTCCGTGCGGTTTGGTCTTCCTTTGACGCGCGAGAATTTTAATCATCCCCCAGTACGACTTCTCCCCAGGTTTTTCCTCTAAGCCGACTCTGTTGGAAATAATCAATTTATGAAACGTTTCGCGAAGGAAACTGTTATGGATAGACTAGTCTATAGGCCACTCTTTGCACGGGGAAAATGTTCGTTTTTAGGTTTCAATCTTCCGGTTTCATTATATTTCCGCTCGATGAAAGGATCAGAGAAATTAACGTTGAAATCGATATGAAAACACTGAGAAGCATACTGAGGAGTATTGCGAGGAGGTCGGGTCGAACTATATACATATACTTAGCCAGAGAAGAGTGGACAGCAATTTATAATTGGGCATCAAATTTTCTGCGCAATAAATGTTAGCGCCACGAATTCTGGAATACCTCCGCAATGTGTCTCAGTAGCATTAATCTAGATTGCACCTAATCTCTCTGGATCGCGGCTGCGTTTGCTGTTTCGATGTTGCAGCGAGTTACGCGAAATAATCTCTACCTTTCAGATTAAGCCATTACCATCGCGATGTCGTTATCAAGATCGAAAATGTCGAGCGGAGTAAACCTGACGATCACGGAACGGTCTTGATCTTTAAGTTGTCAAGGCCCACGATTATCCGACCGGATCCCGATTTAACCGTCCTGCATATCTGATCGAGGTGGTTCGTCTTATTAATAATCTCTCAATTAGGTAGCTTCTTCGTGAACAGGATCAGAAAATCTTCCCCTTAATTATACGTACACTGAAACATGGTTTCGCCGAGCGGTACGTGTTGCGAGCAGCTTAGACGAAATTAGAATTCACGGTCTGTCAAAAAGTTCGGCCATTACGCGGCAAAGTGAAAACTATTTAGATGGGAAATACGAGTTTCGCCGATTCCACCGCCACGTCTGTCAGCCCGAGCGACGAAAACCCGCGAGATTTATTTCCACTAAAGCACTCTAGCACGTCCTGTGCAACGACCCACAAAAGCACTTCTTGCTCCGGAAAGCAAATATTGTAATAATAATTCAATTTTAATCGGTTATATACATTTTAATGGGACAGCAAAAATTTTCGGGACATAGAATTCTCGAGGGAAACGAAAAATTGAAATAATACGCGAATTAAGGCTGCAAGCTCTGCCATCGATCAAAAAGGTAAGAGAACTCGATTGTCTCAGACTTATATTTCACCACAGACAGAATTGTTTCTACCTGCGGGGTAAAAATTCCACCAAACTTAATCCCAGGGCTCGTCAAAGGTCCCTCGAAGCCTTCGAAAGAATCGAAAGAATGGTCTCGACGGAGGGAACGGACTCTTTGTCGGAGCAGACAGCGCGGCTCAAAGACCCCTACAAGGTTTATCTTGAACGAGGTAAACCCGTCGACATCGTGCAACTTCTGCTATATCACACGCCGCCGAATCGATTCCAGGATCTTCTACCCTTTGCGCTTTCACCCTTCGAATAGATCCCAACGGTGTAACCCGGTGAATTCGAATATCTTCTGGTGTCATCGACCCCGATAACCAGGAAATGGAATCCTGGGCAAGCCCCAACGAATCCCGCCAGTCCAAGAAATATTTCGTGGAATGTCTTATCGGTAAAAGAGAAAGAAGCAGTATCTATACGCGTCCTGCCTTCATTCGAGTTATTTGATTTTGCAATTACTTTGAAATTATTCAGAAAATTCCTCAATAAAGAAAAGGAAAGTTTATTCATGATTTTTGAAGGGGTTCTCACATTCGAGGCTCGAGATTCTTCCTCCGAAACGCGCACGGAGCCAGAAACCTCTTTTAATTAAAACGCGGCCTGCCAGCTACCATAAAGTCGACCATTTAATTCGGCGGATTTTTTAAAATAAACCACATCGCGCGTGGAACGCTGGGATTACGAGGATTACCGGCGCATCTATTTCATTTCGACTGAATCTACGTCGAGCTTTCGGTAGAGGAGAGATATTCGCGAAGAGTCTCTGGCATGGATGTGTTTCAATTTATTTTTTCTGGAGTTCAAACATATACTTTTGGAATGTTAATGAAAACCAGGTCGGAATTAATTCGAACACGAAACGCCAGGGTACATCCTAACTTTTCAGGGCCACGATATGATGTCTAATTGAGAAAGTTATCCTTTGCACTAAATTTTCACACACAATCAAAATATCCCAGTGCAAAACGTCGAATCCGCACGGTCTATAAACTCCTTTCGAAATATGACGCCGGCGAATATGGAAGTCTACGACCTATATTGGGTCAGAATATTACTAAGTTTGCTCCAGACGGCGGAACTCCTAACAAGTGCAATGGAATTTATGCGCCGACCGGTATCCAAGATGTCCAAGATGAATTTTCATGATTTACTTTTATTCCAAGTGAGCCAGTCGCAGGAACGAGTAATATCGATGAACAGAAACTAGTTCCACGTTCTATGGGGAATAGATTACGCGAATTTCCGAGGGTAACGCTATCAGAGAGTTCTATTCAGTCTCCACCCTCGTCTCGGCTCGTATTCTCCACCGATTGCACTTTTCATCGGTCTAATCTCGGCCTACCGCGAGAGATCTTCATGGAAATTCGCGGGAAATCTACTGAAAGCGCTCGCAAGAAGCCCTGAAGTAAGAGAACTCGCGAACGTAGCGCATAAGACAATGAGGATGATGATGCTGCAGTGGTTTGATCGAGAATAGACAGACTTCCGAACCGCGCACGAGCTACCCCTAGTAGAAAGCCACTGGAAATGGGGGCTGGTAACGAGTGGAGCTTTCTGTGAATACGATCGCGTGACGCTGGTAAGTCAAACTCCGCTCGAATCAAGTTAGATGGTGTTTGAAAGGTCCCGAGCTGAAGAGGTGTCGGTATAATTGGGACAATTGGAATTTCTTATTCCGAAGGAAGGATTATTCCTCTCATTGTCAGCCCTTAAGGGGTCGCTTTCTAGAGATCCTGAAATTATACTGGAAGGATTCTTGCATTCGGGAGAAACCTAAGATCGAATACCCTCGAAACCCTTCGCCCTTATCTGGACCATTCGAAGAGACACCTAAAACCCGGCAATCTCGACCAAGATTTCGCCGCAAATCCTGCAAGCTGCTTTCAAGGATCCACCGAGGAGAGGAGGCCGCAGTAGATCGTGGCCGTAAATACGGTGTATGTATCATCCACGTCCTAAAGCGAGGGCGACGCGGTTGAGAAGGCCCATCAGCCACGAATGGCTACCATTTTGTCCGCGAAATCTTTATTGAATCCGATATTCCTGCCCGGCCGCCCGTTCGATATCCTTTTACGAGCCGTTCGATCCGGTTGAAAATTACGGGAATTCGCCTTCCTGCTGCGTTCGTAGTTCGCGAACACGAATCAAACGATAACGAGCATCGCTTCTCCTCCGTGCCCATGGCTGGACTTGAACCAGGCTCACGCCACCAAAACGAACTCGAGAATTTTATCCCCCTGCGCCATACATCTGTCTCGCTTATTTCCTTGCCGATATTTACTCTAAGGAATCAAACGTTGAATCTCGAATGCAATATGCAGGCCACTGGCAGCCTCGTCCCGTTTGATTGACCAAGTTTATACATTGGATATTTTCTGATTGCGGATTGAAATATTGCTGGGCACTCGGTTAAAGGAAAGGGTTTGGAAGTTGGTTAATAAGGAAAAACAAATTTGTTCTTCCTCCATTAATCGACTTACTCAGCGTGGCGTTGTTGGCACGTGACTGGTCCGTCTGCGATCTGAGCAATCGCAGTCGATTCAGCTTGCTCTGTTGTTGGTCCAGCCTGTGCCTCAATCTGGCGAGTTTGTCCTGCTGTGCTGGCTCCTGAAACAGTAAACACTGGTCAGTGGATACGGGCTGAATGCAGCGGAATACGGGAGGGTTCACTCACAGTGAATACGATATCTAACGAGCGGGATACAGAGGACACGTAGAGTGTTTCGAGCAGCCACCGGATAAAAGATCGCACCCCTATTTGATGCAGGTTACTATTCCCCGTTCACTTTGCTCGCAAAATGAAAATGATTATCTACTAAATGATTAGCAGGATAATCTACGCCGGAGAATTTGCCGCATCGACCCGCCAAGTTACCATTAAACCGTTCCTCGTGGAAAGTAACGTAACATATCTTTTTATCGGACGGTCCCAATGCACCGTACATTGTCAGACGTTAAAAAGTCTTCGAGTTTAGCCGGAAAGCCCCTCGTTCGTCGCCGCTGGAACGGAACCCGACGGAGCATCCACGGCGGAGAATAAAACTTGCCATCTTCGATATCGAGTTCGTCTCACGATAGGGACGTCGACGGGGATTAAGGCTTTCAAGTCTCAGAAAATCCCAGCTGAGTCCTGTCCCGGCCTTTTGAGTATTACTTTCAATCGCTGGCGAACCTGGGCTTCTTCTTCCTCGAAACGACTGATGAAGCTCTCTTTGGGTTCGTGGATTTTAAGGAAGAAGTACATAAGAAACATAAACGAGCTTTCCGACGATACCAGGATATATGTTTCTCGAGGCCTAACGAAGTGTCGCGAGGAAAAGCAAAAGATTAAAGTGACGTCGGATAGACGGCAGGAGCTACACGCAGAGAGCAGTCGGTGCTTTTAATCTCGTTAATATCGAAGACGAACAGGCTCGTTATGCGAGCCCCGAGAGCTGAGTATACGAGGCAAGAAGGCGTCAGGTTGACGTCTGAGGAATCCGCTGCGTTGTGCGCTTAGACGTTGGCGAAAATTGGATGATGGGTTGATTAAAATCAAGAATTCATGGGGAATTTGAACGCACCTAGCGTGATCGTCGATGCAATTGTATGTAGACATTGTCTGATCCAATGAATGTATCCAAGTAAAACTGCATCTACTGTCTAACATTTCGTACGCTAATTTTAATCTCTTGAAAATGATCACTATCGACAATCGAGTTTCACTATACGAAATATACGTATATTTGTTAGAGCTTGAAACAGTCCATAATGTCGACTAACGATCCTCATTAATGCCGCGTCATTTCGCGACATAATCGTCGCCCTATCGATTCCTCCGCCAATGGGTCGTTAGTTCAAAGTAAAGGTTAAAGGTGCCAAAGTCATTCTAGCGGCGGATACGCCGATTCCCTTAACTGCCTTTCTTTTTCTTTCAATTTTGTTGTTCTCTGTCGAAGCGTTTGGCTTCGCTTTTAGCGCGTCGCGCGGAAGACACGCACGCAGATTGACGAATAACGTGCAATTCGAATCGCTTCGGGAAACACCTGGCGAGAATTCCTTCGACGCGAACAACTTCTGAAACTCACGCGGGGTAAAGGTATTTACTTGCCAGGAGGTATTCTCGGGGAGCGACAATGCTGTATGGATGTAATTGCAGGTTGCTCTCGCGCTCCGATCTTAGCCTGTTTCGAATGATAGAAACCCGCTAATTATTCACCGGAGCCGAGCAGGTGTTCACCAGTTACCTGAAGACGTTACTCCTCGAAGCTACGCCCTCTCCTTCTCTCTGATTATGATTATGGATCTCGTAATACAGGTGAATCTCGTTACGGTATCATTGTGGAATTACGGATAACTTTAAAAGCAAGGGCGCGGAACTTGCACCGAAATTTACAACGCTGACGTGTACAGATTTTTATTACACCTTTCAGTACTTCTTTTGATACTGGATATACAGATTTTTATGAACCAGGAACAAGAGCGCGGCCTGCGCCATTGTGGTTAAAGTGTGTCGTACATAACTGCCCCGGAGTAAAATGTTCGATGTTAAGGAAGTTGTGCTCTTTCGAAGCTGAACGACATAATACTGCGAAAACTTGCACTAGGTATTACAGGATATAGTGAAACTTGACTGCGTCAACGAGGAAACCAGCAGCACCAGCCCGTCTGTGCCATAAACCTCGCACAGCTTTCAAAGCGGGTTCTAAGCTAGAGTGGACAGAAGATCGAGTTCAGAGGGACGAAACACATTTACCTCCTAATCGAGAATTACGAGGCCGTCGTTGGTCGAACCGACTATTATGCTTTATTACGCCGCGCGATAAATTTCTCAGCTCGAAAATCGTGGAGAGACCGCTCGACGCTGGCGGGTATTCGGTCTCCGGACGAGAGATCGTATTCGGCATGGCGAGGCGAACGAAACGGACAGTTACCTTGCCGATAATAGGCGTAAACTGTCCAACAGTCTATTATTACTTTGAATTATTCATGACGCGGATGTTCTGCCTTCCGTTGAACGAGAGGAACTCGGAGGACAGGACTCGCGACCGACGAAAGTTACGGATCATTCGGTGATTTTATTTCTGGGGGAAGGAAGGTTCTTTACGGGCTGGTTTATTGCCCATCGCTTGCTGTAAGGGGCTAAGCATTGAATTTTCCCGAGGGTAAGAGAATCGAGTAGCACGGTGTACCTTTCGTTATCTGGGATTTAATTAGAATAAAAGGGTTTCCCAGTTACGTTTGCATAAACTGATTGTTTGCTTTATGGCAGACCCAGTTGAATAAAAATAGTACAACAGTACCTATAATTTTTCGGTCAAAGTTTGGCGAACCTTGTGTATTCGCGTATCAAAAATAATACAATTGATGGGCCATCCTGAAAGCAATTAGATCGAAAAACACGGCGAAACGCGAGCGGATGTCGGGCTCATCGAGGAACGGAAGTCGAACGCATCGAGGGCCAGCCAAGACCGAGGAATATTACGGGAGCTTTGTCGAGCAATTTCCAGAACGATTTCCGCGTTTAGGTTGGAAGAATCGGACTCTCTCTCTCACCTGTGCGCCTCGAAGCACGGCTAGACGGGCCTCTCTTTGCTCCAGGAGGCGCCTTTGCTGGGCAATTTCCCGTTGTTGCCTCGCTGCCATGCTTTCAAGCTCGCTGAGCACCAGCACAGCACCACCCCCGCCCACTGGTAACTGAAACAGAATTAAGAGTACATGAGGAAAAACGTTTACAAATAACTGCGCCCGAGATTACAGTTATTTATTATGTTCCTTTGCATTTCCTTGCTTGATATTGAATTTCTTTGCAAATGTTCCTTCGGTGCAATATTACATTTTTTCTGATTCCGTCGGAGAATTTCTTAAACACTGTTCCCCCCATCTCTCGTTCTTCCTCAAAATTGACGCAACCTCCTGCCAAGGGAATCTGCCCCTCGACAACGCAACAACGATAAGCAAAGTTGCACAATAAAATCGCAGGACGGCGGATGTTACGGGAGGTAGACCGTTCGAAATGTCAGCCTGCCATTTCGCAATAGGGAGTCAGAGTGCAACGAAGGAGAAAAAGCAGAAGAAGAGGAAGGCGATGGGGAGTTGGAGGATTACGCGATTTCGCGAGCAGGAGAAACAAATGGAAAAACGGAAGAGGATCGTGTCCGGGGAGAGGCGTAACGCGACAGAGAAAAGAAAAAGCGAGACGAAGAGTGGTAGGTCCGGACTGGCAGAGGAGTCTTTTTGCTTGACCTCGTGCACCATCTGGAGAGGACCGGCCGCCGATACCGAGTAGAATCCCAAGGCCGACCTGGCCCTTCGAATTCCACAGCGACAAGGACTTCTGGTAACCTTCGTACGTCAACGAAAAGCGGCTCAGCGAGTAGATGCTCGCGTATTGTACCGCGGAATTCGGATCTCCTTCATACGATAGAGATTCATAGCGATAGGGGTTGGAAACGTAGACAATTGCTGTCGATAAGCCTTAGAACTAAAAAAATATTCTTCGCTGGCGATGTTTTAAAGGATTAAGTAGAATACGTGCATGAAACTCCATTCGTTAAACAGGGGATGGACCTAAAGCAGAGTATGTATTTTGAAATAAAAGTTCTCCACTGCGGGTCCTCCACTGGTGAAATTCCATTCACGATCCATCTAAACTTTCATCGCAGTTATTCCGTCAACCACTTCCCCTGACCAAGTCGCAATTAAACGTCCCTTTTAGTTCCGCTGAATCAAGTTGCACGCGCTCTGCTCTACTGGAATTATAATTTCCCGGCTGCGTTCTTTTTAGAAATCGGTCAAATCGACGGTAAAGTGGAGCTCGAGACGGAGCCATGCTAACCCGTATAAATACATCAACGTTAATACGTCATTTCTATTTAGTTGGAAGTGCTTATCGCTTCCTCTGCAGGTATAATTAATTCAGGCCTCCAGAGACGCAGAATTTATATTTTATAATAAACGCTGGCTTTTGTCGCGGACCGTTAATTTCCTCCAAGATCTGCGTTTCACGGCACTGCAATATTAACAGACTCGATTCACCGGCAGCCACCTTCGCGGAGAATTATTGCAAAATCAGGGAAGGTACCACGTTCCGCGGCCTTTTGTTGCTCCAACGACGTTCGCTACGATCGAGACATCATTAACGCGAGAAGGTAGCTATTAACGTTGGAAGTGATCGACTCCGTCGTTGGGCCCTAGGTGCCACTCGATGTTCCGCTTCGTGTTCCAGCCCCTTTATTCGCTTAGCTCGCCGTAAAAATGGCGAATCCATCTCTGGTCGAAGTTAGGGGGTAATCTTTAATGCAAAGGATCAGCGGGAAATCGAGAAACTCCTGCTCGTTAACCGACGATTCAATTTTCTCGATGCCGCTTCTCCGACGATACCCCCTTCCCGTTAATCCGAACTCGATTACTTTGCACCTTGATAACCACGAAAGTTATGCTTCGTTCCTCGGCCATCGTATAACGTTCCACCGGTATGAATAGAAACTTTTGCATCAAGCAGACGATGCGTCAAGCTTCTATCCTCTGCGTGCAAGATTTCATTTACAATAGCCCACTTTATTTACGGCGAGTTGCTCGATTTCGTCCCCAAGGCATATTCAAAGCGTGGAAAGGAGTGAAACAGGGGCAAGAGACTGAATAAATATCAACCACTCCCAGTCCGCTTGCAAAGGAGAGGGTTCCCCGTTGAATTCACAAATTTCCCCGTGTTTCAACGGGACTGTAGGCTCATAAATAAACACAGCCACGACCACTGGTCAAGAGAAGATAGCATGCCTCGAGCGCAGTGCGTTTTACGCGCGTGAATCGCCAAAAAGTTTCATTTCGAAGGGACACGCGATGCGGTGGTTCTGTTATTATCCCGTGGCAGGAAGAAAAGGAATCCTTCGAGCTATTCACGAAATTTTATCGTGCTTGATGCGTGCAGAAATAACGCTTACTTCATGGATAGAAGAATGTTTGCGAGAATGACTTTGTATTCTTTCGATTCTACTGGCGCAGGTTGCACGATTATTAATAAGTATAATTATAAGCAACTGCTCGAGCTTTATTAGCGGTTTTCGTACGACTTACGAACAACTTAATTTACTTTGTACGCTCGGCTCGCTGAGTTTTTTTTAATTAGCAAATGGATGAAAAACCACCCGGGCTGGATTCTGAATGCATGCTGTTTTCAAAGGCAGAATTTTCACGGTGAACTAATATCCGCGTTGCAGAGAATCAATGCGGCCGCGTGGGTACCTAAAATCGGGCGAACCGAGCAGCTAGATGAATAAGCATTCAACCAGAATTTTGTCGATAGTGTAACGCTTGTTATCTTTATTAACGCGTCTCTGCAGGATCCGAAACGGATGAATTATTCTCCACAGGGCTGTGAAGCTTTTGTTTCGTCTCGATTCGTTTAATATTAAACTATTTTAAGCAGCGACGCTGCATGCACCTCGAAACATTATTTAATAATTTCTGGCAGAAAAGAGAAAAAAAATTCTGGAACACCTTTAGACATGAAAATTTTATTTATATATCACGTTTCCTAACCCGAGTGTTCCCGGCGAGTGCTTTCAAGCTCGTTGCAGCTCGTGACGTAAATTTTCAATTTTTTTCCCCTTCCACGTGACCAGCTGAAAAATCGTATTTTTATACACCACGGCGGTCTAGGTAGTGTTTTTGCAACGCTCGATTATTCTAGGTAGCAGACGACCAAGACCCGTTGTTTCAGCCTTTTCACGAGATTGCGATTTCCGAGATACCCCTGGTAGACGAGGGAGCCCTGTGGTAGCCGAAGAAATTTATTTTCGTGACATCGTCCGCATAATAAGGCTATAATCAATTTTCTTCTGATAAGAATCGCAGTGATATCTCAGCGAAATATCCCCCAGAATCGTAAATATTGTACTCCGCTCCCTCGGGAGGATTTTTATCGAAGAAAGTCTCTCCTAGCCCTATTCGCAGATAATTCGCGGTGTCGTAACATTCGGTACTGCAATACCTCGGAGCTTGATCAATTGTCATGAACTCTTTTCCTTTAAGAAAGTAAGAAAAACGAATTCGAAGTAAATAATACGTAGCATTGATCGAAGAATTATATACCATTAATAGATCAACTATATTAAATGGAAAACATTCTATCTGCAATGCAGCACACTTCTAATCAAATTCAAACCCCGTTAAGCAAACAAAAGGGTTCAACTCTGAATTTCAATGGAGGAGCCAAGAAGACTACACGCATCCAGATCCTCCGATCTGTAACTAACGTTCGGATTGTTCTTGAACATAGGCTGTAGAATCAAGAACGATCACAGGAGTTGTTTCAACCTGGCGTGGGCATCCATCAGGGGTTTCCAGTAAAAACACGGCCAGAAACGAAACCGGCCGAGCATTACCACGGCTAAGTCCGTCGAAATGAGCGGCATATTGACCTTTCTCATTTCGGCCCGTGGCTGGGGTTAAACGCGAGTCCTGCAATCACTGTCTAACGGGTGGCTCAGAATTTCCTCATTGAAAAGTTTACCAGTCGACTTGGTGGGCCAAATGAATGGCCTCTATTTCAGGCCGAAGCCCCGGTTTCTCTGGAAAATAAATTTTACCCCTCCGGGGAGCATTCCCTGGATTCTTGCACGCATCTGGTGTTATTAAATAAAAGCGGGAACAAAAGATCGCGGTTATTTTTGTACACACGGCCTCAAGTATAGATTCTTAAATTGTTATTTAAGTTTAAAAGATTGTGCTGTTTATTCGAAACTGTTCCTCAGGGCGAAATTGTAGGAACAGTTACAGACACGTTGTCGAGGCGAAGGCTTAAACGTCGAATTTCCACCGCAAACCGCGCCCGGTTTCGATTGGAAGGCAAACGAAGCGGCTACGAGGAGCGGAATAGCGGCGTTTCGAAAAAGAACCGCAGAAAAAAAAGAGTCGAGGGAAACGCGGGCCGGTGAACGATCCGACGATTACCGGGCGAATCGGGGCCCCGGACGTGAAGGAACTTTTTCGAAAGCATTTGTCCGAAATAATCGATGAACAAGCACGTTCACTGCATGTTCACTGGAACAGCGTGGAACGCCACGAAATCTTTTGATCGCATCCCGTGTGCGAATTCGCCGTGGGATTTACTTCGGAAACTAGCAGTTTCGTTAGCGCGCAATCATTGATGGAAAATTGGCTGGGAAAAATTGTTTAAAAAAGTAAGGGACTTCGTTTCCGATAAAGGCAGATTGCTGTCGCCGTTAAACGGACAGAAATTCTGGAGCCGTGCCAGATACGATAACCTCGCAGCGGTAATTAAGGAAACTCTCGTCGGCGATGGCAACGTGAGCGACACTTTCCTAAGGAGAACGCATAAATACCGAGGGAATTTCATCGAAGTAATCCCCGCAGGCGAATCCCGCTGCCTGTGCCAGCGTCTTACAAAGTTATCTAGCGGCAGTTTAAGTGGCGGTGACTATTATTTACCCGATCAGCTATGCGATGTAGTCCTGCTCAACTATAAGCGCCTCCTTATAGCGTTGTCTGGGTCGTGTTATCGCGACGAAGCAGTGAACGTCCACGGGAATCTCGGTTTCAGATAAATTCTGATTTATTTATTAGCCGGCTAGAGCGTGGCCCTTTAAACTCGCCAAGAGGGGCAAAAATTCGCGGGATAGTGGCGAGGGAGATAAATATCCCGGTAGAAGATTGTACAGGTTTACCGAGATAACTCTCTCCTTCGTAAAAGAGAAAGAAAACCAAATGATAAGAATAAACTCCCTGTTTCAACGATACACAGCGGAGCAAAATGAAGGCAACAAAATTGTTCACGTCTCCGGCCGTTCTTGAAACGAATCCGCACGTAGACGAGAGAAATGTCTCGCATATGGCGCAAGACAGAATGGGCGTAACATGAAGGGGCTTACCTCGTTCTCGGGCTTAGGGGTGTCGTTGGATTCCGCCTGTTTGCTGTCCGCGGGTCTCTCCTTTACGGAGAGCAGCTTCGGTTTTTTCTTCGATCGCCCATGGCGGAGCTTCACCGTCACGGCTTTCGATTTGAAGTTCTCCGCCGGATATACGCACGCCAGCATCGTGCCTCGCCACGGTTTCGCGTTTATTTTCGCTTTATAGTGTCCTCGTAGTCGCGACTACCCACGAAACACACCGTACTTTTTTTAAAAGCTTGCGAGCCCTCTCGCTATTTCGAACGTGTTTTCTTTGATTTTCGCCCACCGTGCTCCCATCAGCTCGAGACTCGTTAAACCTTGCGATTAATTAAGAAACACGCAACGTTCTTTTTCCCAGCGAAGCGTAATTTCTGCCGGAGCTACACTTTCCATTCAGGGCGCTCCTTTTCTTTCTTCCTTTCGATTTTCTGCTCGCTGGACTCGTTTCGCTGGGAGTCTACCGCTTCTGGAATTAACATCGTGCGAACGTGCGACAAGTGTTAGCTGGCGGCGAGGGTGCAGGTGTTTCGGCGCGAGTAAACTGGCTCTGGGGAGGACCGATATGGGAATCGTATCGAACCACAGTTGCAGGTGATAATTAACTATTACGAGACGCGCACGCGATAATGACGGTCGAACGGGGTCCGCTACACGAGCGTTAGATTTCATTAAGGCTTGCCAATTAAAAGTCTTTATCGCCGCTCGCGGAGCGTCGCATTGTAACCACCTTCCGTTCGTTCATGTTTCCTCTCCCATCGTGACGAAGCGCGAAATAATTCGCTAGGAAATCGTATCCGAGGATCGCTGGTGATAATAATGAGTGCGATGAACTGCGTTTACGACTGCGAGCAGAAGTCTTCTTTCGCCAACGGTATATAAAAGGAAAGGACTTGGGAAGCTCTGGTGCGGCAAAGTCTAATATTTTGTTAAAATCGAGCGTTTTCATGCATGCGATATATTCGTACGATACACACTGCTAGTCTTCTACAGTTTCGTAAATTATTTAATCCGCAGAAGTGGCTCCAATTTGCACGGTTGAATGGAAAATTACCGGAAAACGCGAGCCCATTAAAGGTAGCTGCCGCTTTCCGGCGATGATCGTCATTCACCTGGATAAGCAGGCCGGTTGCAAATACGCACTCGCGGAGGAACGCGTTCGGAAACGGAGCCGAAAAGAGGCACAGAGTGCGGGGTCGGCTACTTTTGAGTGTCGTTCGTGGTAAACGAAAGCAAAGAGGGCGAGCAGTAAACTGGGAAGCTGTATTCACGAAGATTCCCTCCCTTTTTTCCCACGTCCCGGACCAGAGAACGCTTTATCGTAAATTTTTCATTAGGCCAGGCTCCTCGTGGCCTGCTCGTTCCTCGTGTTATTCCATTACCGTTGTTTAAACAGCTCGGCGCAGTGAAAATTGGCTCGGCGACGAAGATTCTCTACCTCGAGCTAGAAGTAAATTCCTTTGAATAGCGTGCCTCTGATTTTTCATACCGTCGATTCGACTAGCGAGCTAGATTAAAGTTTTTCAACAGGGAAATTATGTCCCCGAGTTTGAAAAGAGGGCGCAGAGGCATAAAGCCGCCCTTCGTCCCTGTTGTCCGATCACGGACTCGCTAATTAAACCACGATCGAGTCAGACAATTTCCAAACTGCTAGAGCAATCGAGTCATGCGCGCATGGTCGACTCCGAAAAGCATAGCAATTCGCGGAATCGAGGAATCCGCGTTTTCGAAAGGCTGGTGCTCGGGAGGGATGAAAATTTAACATACATATAACTTGGTATTTAGCGTATCCGTTATCGATCGGGGGAAGCTGTGGGCGTTCTCTTGCCACGGGATACAACGAGATCGCGGAGAAGCGACGAGGAACGATCGAGCAACAGTATCGTCAACTATTCTAATGACTGTATACATATGTATACTGTTTCGCTAAAAGTAAATGCCAACAGACGAAGAAGCACGGCCGTAGAGGGGCAAAGGCACGAGTTATCCTCAAAGTTAGTACACACGACCTAGAAAAGCGAGAGAGGATGCTCGACTACCTGCTGGGGCATTCTTCCGACTCATCCAGGGGCCTGTTGCGCGTTACGAAAATTCGACCGCGTGAAAGCAAATAGACCAACCTGTAACCAGCTTTGTCTTATTTAATTTCCGCCGCCTCGAGGGTGAAACATCGAGGCGCGATTGCTGGAGGCCGCCTGCTCTCGGCGCGTGTCACCATGGGAATAAAATGTATTTTCACAGATCGTCGCCTCCGGCCACACGGTACGCCCGTGCCAGTCAAGTTCCTCGTCGATAAATGAATTTTCACGTCCACGCACGGCGCCTCATTGCCCGCCCTAATTTCATAGGAAGTTCACTTTAGGGCGCGGGGCTGGTTGAATATGGTTTCCATTCATTCCATTCAGCACGTATCGTGAAAGGGCAAGCTGATAGCGAAGAGATGCTCGTGCGTACTACCGAGTAGGTAGCACGTATCTAAACCGTTTCAGTCCGCTTTGCTATTGCGCTAAATTAATCTTGCAGAACTCGATTCCGGGACGGTGTGTTGTGCCTGGCTCGAGGGTCGATTAACGAACTTCGCGCGCGTTCGAATGTACAGGCAGACCTCCGGTGCGAGCTAAGACTGATTATAATCGGGGTGAATCCGTTCTATCGCGTGCGATCGCGCATCGGAGCATGGAATTTCGAATATGTGTGATAGAATAAAGGCGATAGGACGCGGAGAGTCGGAAATCCCTGGTTTAGTTCGATCTTCGATTGCCTTCGAGGCCCTCGTGACCCAGTAAATTGCTTCTAAAGAATTGTACGCGAGGCTCTTGGAAATTGACCTCGGAAGAATAAAAGAACTCTCGGTGACCCAGTGCGACTAATTTGCACAGTCCTTCGTGAACTTCGGCGCTCGGCGCTCCTCCCCCGGCTACCCGAAGGTATAAAATAATACTTCGGAGACCGTTTGAGAAGGCGAAGAACCTCCCGCTCGATTGCAGATTTTTAGCGAAGTTCTGCAGTGTCTTTGCACGCGAGGAAGAGAAAGTAGAGCGCTTACGCGGAGAGCTATCCACGGAATCGATAATACGCTCTCGAACTGTTTAATCGCTTCCTTATCGCGCGAGTAGAAAGGAGCTATTCTTTTGCCTCTGTGTTCGCGTCTATCGGGTCCGAATCTTGAGCGGTCGGGATGACTGGAAGGAGGTCGATTCGTTGGCTCGATAAAACGAACGACCCACGGTTCCATCCGCTTTCGTCTGAACATCAAGAAGAAGACGGCTATACGCGTATGTACTGCGTGTTCGCTGTAGCTACGAAATACCAGTCATCTCTGAGCAAAGTACGACCCCTTCTTCCGTCAAACAAATTCCTAGTTCAGATGCGATTCTTCCGACTGGTTGAAGACTTGCATAGTGGCAAAACGTAGTGGTATTCGTCATGAAACACCCTGACAAATTTTGCAGAAAAATATAGCGAAGCAATCTCCGCTTCTAAAGGAGCTATGCAACCAACAAGCTTCCCAATCGAATCGCCACGCAGGTCAATGGAACGTTATGTATTTGCGAGACCACGTTCTCGAGCCCCCTGCGAGCTAAATAGCTCGACATACGATCATGTTTAAACCCTGTACACGTTTCCGAGCATGACACGGAATCAACGTGGTGACGTTCGTGAAATTCGCCCCCGTTCCTTGAATATTCATCGACGCGAATGCGTTATCAGATCGTGATAACGCCATGGTTCTGCCCATTTGCCTGAAACTCGCATCCATTGTAGCTAGTTCGAAGCCTTGATCGCGAATATCTTTCGCATGTGTCAGGATTATCGACGATCTTACGCTCGTGGATACGCATGGGGATTCGTGACAAAATTTCTATAAAAACGACCGCAATTGGAGCGCCCTTGTCTACAGTGAAGCAGTCTCGACTAGACGGGTTTCTTCCTCGAACGGAAGAAAGCCCATGGAGTATATTTCGCTTCAGAGGTCTCTCAATTACGATCGCCGAGCAGAATATTGAATTAATATCCTGTCCCTGTGAAATGCAAACGAGCTCCGGATTCGCGGACACCGACGGATCAATCGTTGCGAGGATACTTGCTGTTTACCGTGAAATATTCACCGGTGATTATTTCGCGTCATCGGTGCCTCCTTCGTGAAGCATTTGATATTCAGGTGGAGGAAAGAATTCGAGATGGGCTTAGGGTGAAGAAGATGAAGATCAATCGATTCGAGCGACTGACGGCAAAACAGCAATGGAAAAAGGTCGCCGTTTAAATAAGTAATCCGTGGAAGTGCGCTTCGCGCGAGAATCCGCTTCAAAGGCGTTTCCGTTTCCCTCTGCTTGTTAGTCGATGTCGGGACACCCTGTTGCGAGATGCGCGAATCCCGTCTGGTAGAAAAATATGAGTCGACGTCGCGGTAAATTGAAATATTTTAAAGGGAAGAAATAAACTCGAATAAGAGGAACCATTCTTTATCTAATTGCGATAACTAGAAGGAATAAAGAATTACTTAACGAAGTTATACCTGCAACAACTAGGGTAGACCGAGGCGAATCGGATCACTTTTTATTTGATGGTAAAAAAAAATAGTTACAATTTAAAAACCGCCCCGAGTCTGGGGGCGAATCGGATATTTCGATTATCTCTAAGAAAACAAACAAATTGTCGTAAAATAATCTTTGGTTATAACTTTATAAAGTATAACTTGATAATAATAATGTCAAAGACCCTACGTAGTACATGGGTGGCAAGTATATTGTCCTTAAACACCACTTATATTAGCACACTTTTCGTGCGACCACTTTTCACAGATAGTGCACTGTATCCAATCCTCCGCAGGTGGATGAATTTCTCGTTACAATAAATGCAATGCCACTCTCTTTTATGTATGTGCGAACCATCTTTACCTACATGCATAAGTTATTAACGCATTTAAAGTCATACAACTACTTATATAAATAAAAAAAAGAGTGATCCGATTCACCCCAAATGAAGTGATCCGATTTACCCCATATAATAATAATTTTAAAGTGAATAAAATACGTAAACAAATTATGATATAACAGTGAAAATTATATCAAATATTATTTCTGGACACTATACAAACTAATAATATCAAACACATTTGGATGTTAAAGCTTACCTTTTATTTTTAAATAAGAAATTGTAAGCTGTGTATTTTAGATCTGCGCGAAAATTATTACGTTCGTCCGCGTGTGGCAAACTTGAAATGCGTGTCAACACTAAACGGTATTGTAAAACAATAAAAACACAATCGAAAGAGGTGCATAGAGAGGGCGTGAGGAGTGTATGTACGACCTAAACGATTTTTTCCATAGTAACATAACAAATTTCAACTAATTCTTATTTCGATCCGATTCGCCCTGTGATCCGATTCGCCTCGGTCTACCCTATATTGCATTTGTAATCGCGGTTTCACGTACCGCAGGATCTGTTCCATTGAAGAAATCCAACGTCACTTATTTTTCATCTACTCCCGTAATAAGGGGCCCGTTTTCACTTTCACCCGCACGTCCAGGACCTGCCCCAACCTTTCACCAAAAGCAATCGAGTCGAAGCTGGTAGAACTGATCGATGATGAATATGGGTCGAGACAGGGATCGATGATACGACTATTTTTCTCGTCGGCATGGAAGTGTCCGCTTAGGGAGCATTCTTCGAATGATTTAAATTCATAAGTTCTGAAAGCCCGGTCCCCCGAACAACTTCTGCTCTTCGTCCTTCTACTACCCAGTGTTCACGGGAATTATATGCACACACTGTTGGCGACTTACAAGTGTCACGTTTCTAAGAACTATTCAGAACGGGGAAACGGACGGGGCCCGCGGAACGAACAGGAACCGCGAAGTAAATTCTTAAACGTGGCCGCTCATTCTGCAAACCACGGCGTGGGAGTTAACGGTTTCGATATAATTTACCGTCCGTGGCTATAAATTGTTCCAGCTATAAATCGCCTGCCCCACATACTGCATCGTTAATAACTACGAGGAAACAGCGTGTAACAGGTAGCGTCCTTCGATACAGAATCGACCGAATTCGCTGCGCTCCCCTACTCGAATCGTTCCACCCGCCCTTAGCGGTGTAATCTCTCCGCCATTTCGGTATCAGAATATTCGCCAACTAACGAAACACGAGACGAGCTGATCCGGTGCTTCCTCCGTGAAACGCGAGCCGAAAAAGAATTGCGAATAGGACTCCGGTGCTCGAGGAACGGCGCCGTTTTGCAGCCTCGACGCGTTTGCTCGTGCCTCTTTTCGCGCGCAAACACGCCGACGGCTCGTTGGAAAAATACGAGTAGACACTTTGCGGCCATTGTTTGCCAACGACAACAGAAAATTCTTTCTTTTCGAGGAAAGCGGCCAGAGGGGGAGAAGAAGAAGAAAGAAAGGAAGAAAGGCTTAGGTTCCTCTTTCTATATTTTAAGCGGGTTCCGTAACGACGATGGAGATTCTATGGAGCGCGGAGTTCAAAGTGTCACCGATTGTCCCCGAGTCGACGCGAGACGTTGGGGGAAAAAAAGAGAACATGTTTGGAGGTGGAGATGAGCTGCACCTCGAATACGGACAATGCCACGGGGGCGACGCAGCCTTTGTGTGTAAAACGATCGAGACTCAGCGCCGCTGTCCTCTGTCTACTCCACGCCTCTTTTTAGCTTTTTCAACCGGGCGGCACCGCAATCAGGAACAGTTTGCCGAGCATGCTGTTCCCTCTGCTCGCGACATTCGAGGACAATTCATTTCGAACCATTTTAGGGCTCGAATAGACCGAAATTGCGAGCCTAGTATACAATGCAGGGGAGAACACGCGCTACGTTGAATTGCACGTTTCAAATTTTCAACTTCGTATGCAATCCCGCAATACGGATATCGAAAAGCCTGCACGGTGTATAGGCAATTTTAATCGAGCACGAAATTTCATTCAAACATATTTACCGTTTTTATTATTCATGATATATTTATTTCACGATTGGCTATTTTACTGTACATAGTACGCGTGCATGTGGCTTCATTGAAACACAATTTTGCTCCGACGATTAAAAAGTGCTCCCCGATTTCTGCTTGGTTCATCGGGGAAATCCTGATTTAAAACTTCGAGACAAAGTATCCTAATTATCTAGGTACAAGAATGCCTCGGCTTTAATTAATTACCGTACGAAATCGTGATAAATTGCTGCGGTCCACCGAACGAGAAAAGATACGACGATAATGCGGCGACACTTCGACAGGTTTCCTTATTTACGAGCGGCCAAAGGGAGGCTTCGGTTTAATGGTTCGAACGTCGTTCCATATTTTCCCGGAGAAAAGAAACCGCGGATAGGAAAAAGCTCGGGCAAGGTATGTATTTCCCTCTGCTTCGGGGAAAATAAAGAAAGTCCTATGGAGTCGTTCGTCGTGCGGTCTCGCTGAATCGCGCATTTCTCATAGCGGCTGTCATATTTCTCCCCTCGACGGAAGGAAAGAAAGCAGATACGTATACGTGTAGGACACGACGGGATCCTCCGCAGAGGAGCACGTAGTCCGCAAGTGTGTCAGTGCATTTGCCACGGAATACTGTTCGTAACGCGTTAACCGGAACACGCGTCCACAATTTGCGCTATTTTGCTTCTGACACCGCGATGTTCAACAAATTTTCCGTTTTTTGTAGTGAAGAAAAGAGCTAAACGTGTTCCCGTTCAAATATTTCCCGGCATTTTCTCGTCGATATTCTCACGCCGAACGACCTGTCGATATTATACTAAATATCGCAAAAATTATTTCACGGAGGTGAACAATGTTTTGTTTGCTGAGGCAGTTACGTCCTGTCGACAATTCGTATAAAATTTAAGCAAACAAAATTGTCGTTTTCCTATTCGAGCAGGGCTTTCGACCGAAATAAAATTATATACAAAAGCAGTATATCCGTTCGAATATGACACGAGCTACCGGGTTAAATCTCGTTAGAAAGGCGGGTTCGGATGTTCGCTTCGCGACGAACGCATTCACGTAGACACACGGTTCTTCCGGCTTTTATACAAGAGCAGAAACGGGGTATTTTCACGCGTACCTACGTAACGATCGACCTATTGTTTCGATGCATCCATCGGCTTCATAGAAAATATAACAAGCCGATGCGCGCAACGGGATCAATGGAATTGAGCTTCAGCAGGCATGACGTTCTCTTCTCTGCTCTTCTTCGTGCTATCACGCCACGATGCGACGTTTAGGAAACGAAGCTGTCCGTACCGCTTCCCTGTAACTTCCTCCCGGAATGATGCCACACGTCGAAAGTTCGCTCTGATGAACGCGAGCTATGCGGTAGCGTGGCGAACGCTTCGGGGCATGCAACGAGAGCAAGTCAATTGCTGGTGAAACTTTGATCTCTGATGGGGAATGAGACGGAGTGGAATTTCGGAGGACGAATTTGTCAAGAACGTATCGCAGGAAAATTCACGGTTGAAAAAAAGAATTAATTCGAGTGGAAGGACGTCTTGGTAGTAGATTGTGGAAAGACTTCTCTCGGACAATACGGAAGTCGGTCAATTGAAACTCCCAGCTCCGAACAAAATTCAGAGAACCCTCCTCGACATTCCCCTGTAGAAATCGACCAGGAATAATAATAATAATAGTAAAAAAAAACAAAGCAGCCCTGCCGGCGACAGTTCCAGGGATCTCGAGTCAAGTGCTTTTAATTCGCCCCCGAGCGGTCGTTCAGCACGCCGACCTCGCGAAACATCGTTCCAATTTTCCATCGAGCGCGCTCGATGGCCTGTCCCGTGCGCCATATTGCCCGGTTCGACGCAGTCAGGGTCAACCACGGAGATGGAACAACGCTTGGGTCATCAGGAGCGGCTGAAACGTTTCACACGAAAGTACTGTAGAGCTTCGCGTGGTCGAACGCGAAAGGTGGCTGTAACCGATCCTATACGGAAGCACCGATTAACGACCGGCGATTTACAGGCTTGCACTGTGCTCTGGACGCGCGTATACCGTTACAGAAATCCGGTGCTGCTGTTGCTTGTGCTTCTATGGCGAAATAGCGAACAGAGCAACGTGTCCCAGAGTTGCGGGACGCGTTGTCTTACAACAGATGTACCGACGCACAGTGGTCCCAAATCCCGAAAACACGGCCAAAACTCAAAAAATGAATTTGTTGTTGAGGAGGTCGCGATTGATGGATTGGGGAGTACAATAATGACTCTGTAGGGGATGGAAGGATATAAGTCATACTTTTTTACCTGAATGGCAATTACAGTCCAAACTTCGGTTTCTTTAGACAGTCATTTCTCGTGAGCGTAAGCGTAAGTGTGAAGTGCAGACTGTAAAGTATATAACTTTTTTTAGAAGACATCAATTTTAATTCTGTAAAATGGATATTGTTCCTGGAAGTAAGTAGAGCACTTTTTCTCTCTGAATATATTAAGAATTGTTATCCGTTAACATTGTAAACTGGTAAGTATAGTATTGGAACTAACATGTAAGATTTAATGCATATATTTTAAAGATGTAGAGAAAAAGTTGTATATTCCACAATATCACGCGAAAATTCTTGTTGGAGCTTTTAGTTTATACTTTCATCTTACTATATTTACAAAAACTGGCTGCACTTTTTTGCACTTTTGGCCGTGACACCATTTTGAAGAAAGTATTACTTTTCACATTTTGTGTCTTTCGAGAACTGTGAATGATACGGAAAACTGTTTCAGGTAAAAGTTATATCAATTTTGAAGGATCATTCTTACTTAGAATTATTTACACGTAAAAAAAAGATTAAAAATAAAAAATTTCTACAGTAACAGAATTAATCTACAGTCATCGAAGAAGTCTTCGGTATGGAGTAATAAAAATGATCTGACAAAAAAATGTTTCAGATAAAAGTTAATCAGTATTCAGCCTTCTACAAATTTCAATAGAAAAAATTTAAAAAAAGATTTTTTTTTTATAACAAATTGAAGGTCAACTCGATTTTTAGATGTTAATATATATTTTTGACTTTGTATTATCATACCTGACATCAAGACGAATTCAACGACCTACCATACTATTATCTTAACTGTCCAAATCACGCTAAAATAGTTTTGGCCGCGTTTTCGGGATTTGGGACCACTGTGCGACGTGGCTGGCCGTATTTTCTAGCGAAATCGACCTACTACCTTTCGAGATGGCGGCAGAGATTTTTCAATCCGGGACGATTATTGGTTGCAGAGACTTGCAAAGGAAAAGGGACCATCTTCGCCGAAGCTCGAAGCACCGATCCGATTAAATACGTTCCCTTTCTCTTTTGTGTCTCTGAATTATGGGATGATTAAATTGAATCAGAAAGCACGCGATTCAGGAATAACTCCGGCTGCTGCATTTGACTCTCGATCATCGTTACGTCGAAATGGCACGAGATAAAAGATGGCATCGTTACCGGCTATGTGCCGGCGCTTTCCAGATGCTTTATCCGAGTGTTATAGATCACCCGCTATTATATATCGCCTTTGCTGTGGCATACGTCTTTCGAACAACGGTCATATCGTTCCGAAATAAGCGGTGCAAGAAATGTTTCTCCCCTTTCGAGGCAACCCCGCTATCTACCACAAAGATTCATGCGAGCAAAGTATCCGACGAGGAGCAAAGCCGTTTCTATATTACGACAATTCCGGCATTCATTTGATTCCATTGAATTTCTCATACTACGGGACGTAGAATAATTAATTTAACAATATTTAATAAATGATACTCGTCTGCAGTAGCATCGAAAAGGGGTGCAGCTAGAAACACTTCCAGAGAAAGACACCCTCTCGCTCTACGTGAGCGAAAGTGTCGCGAAAATCGAGCCTCAAAGGTAATATAGAGAACAGCGGGCACGCGTGGCCGGTCGTTGACAAATGGACGCGAGCCAGAGGGGCCGATTGGGTGACGGGTAGCTGGACACGGTGACAGGGTGCAAGCTGACTCGTAACTTTTGCAGACGGTCACGCAAATTGCTCTCCCGGCAGCGTGGCTACTTCTCGCGAGGAACGTCGAGGCCGCGATTTATGGAAATTGGAGGATACTCGTCAGGTCTGTTCTCCTGGTCGACGCCTAACTGACGTGACAGGGCGCGTTGACGAACGTCCGACGTGGACACGCCGCCAATTCGTTCATGAATTTCGTCGGATCGACGCGCGAGAAATTGGTGAAATTGAATATCGCCGGTGAAACATGAAAGATCGACCCGTTTTACTCGTCGAAAGTGGTTATATATCGAGGGGATAAACTCCGGTTTAATCGAACACTATTATTGCGCAACCCTGCTCCCGTCGGAGAGGGTTGACCGATGGACTTGTAGAACAATTCGGACGGGGAAATGAAAGTTTCTTTTTCCGTGTAAATGGTGTACGGCATTGGCCATGGTTTCCAATTGTACGTGCGCCGGTGGAGAACAAACTGGGAAAAGTTGATTTCATAAGGCTCGAGGGATTATACGCGACCCAGTTCTAATCGTCGAATTACTTTGATAGGTTTTGCTGAAAGTGTTCGCCGGGCTCCAATAAGTTACACATTGTTTGGGGGGATGGCATCTGGAGTGTACTGGATGCTCCAAACTTGGATAAACGAAAAGCAGCTTCGCGGAAGGAACGTGTGCTCGAATTCATTCGCCACATTTGCGTCTAATGGACTGGGAAGCGAGTCAAGAAAGTTGTCGCCGGCTAATTAGTGCCACGCAGCCGCGCTACAATTATGAGAAAAAGTCTGGCGCACAAGTGATACGATTTTTTGCTTCATCGCCGAGGAGAAACGCGATGCACCTTGTAACGAATACCGCTTCACTTCGCAGATTGTAACGGGACAACCAACGAGCTGTACTGTTCCTCGCTGAACAAAGTTAATCTTTCTTCGGGTATCGAAATTAATTGTATTACTTCGAGACAACAATATGCAAAGTTTCGTAACCTTTCCGAAGCGAGTTCGTAGTAAAAATGAAACCGACGCCGCAATGAACTTGCGGTTATGCGGTCGTTGGCACTAGCAGGGGCGAAAAGGAGCGCAGCGGCGCTAACGTGAAAGGACGACACGTAAAAGGATACTCTACTTTAGTCGAGATGTGTTCCCGGCTAGGGACGTTTTAGTTAACAACTACGAGGCCGAGTTGAGCAAACTACGTATACAGTCCCAGAGATGAAACGGAAATCTGTTAGGGAATCTAGCTAGTCGCTTTGCTGCATTTGGTTAGGAAATTATCAACGAAAAAATCATAAAATCTCCTGCGTAGCTGATCAGGTTTTTACTTCCAACTGTTCTTAGGTAACAATTTGTGAATGTATTTAACCCCTTCCACGGTACTAAGCAGGATAAAAACGATCGTGGCATAAAACATTTTCTAAATGACGTGGATAAGAAGCGACGTAGACACGGTTTGTCTTCCGGTACCGTGGCAACAGGAAGCTTTTATGGCAAATCGTGTTCCGGTTGAGAGGCGTGCGTCTCTGGAAGTAACGTTGATGGGAAACAAAAGACCGAGCGATGTCGCTCGATATTCCCGGCGAAGGAAAATGAAATTCTCGCGTTCCATTTCGCCCCGACACCTTCGCAGTCAACGCCAATGTATTTATCACTGTCATTGTGACGACGGTTTGCGATTATCTTCGATTAGGCTTGCAGGGTAAGCTTAACAAACTGAATATCTTCTGGAGGGTCCTGCACCTTCGAGCAAGGGTCATCGGATTTACCTTCTTCCCATTGATCTCCCACTTGCCCCTTGCAAAAACAATAGATTTGTGGGCGTAAATAAATTCTAGACTTTGTGGGAAAGCAATTCTACAGTTCTTACCCTCCCATTAATTACCCCCGTCTATTACAATGTCCAGGAAGGGTTGAAACCGTACTCGGCCGATCTCCAACGTTCTCAGAAACCACCAAGTGCGTCCAACGCCTGCGAGTCGTGGCGTCGACCAAGGGAAGATGGTTTCCTCCATTGAACAAACATGATTTGCCGCTTTCAGGCAGGGTGGAAGTTCTCGTCTCGGTTCGTTTGGGCGATAAGTAAGAGGGGTGAGTTTCCCTTGGCTGGGATTTTCGAATTGTCGATAGCACGGTGTAAAGAAGGCCAAAGGGAGAAAACGTGGGCCAGATTTCTCGAACGCGAACTAATCTCTTTAATGCGGCCTTAAACTGGCAACCCCGAAGAGTCGGGAAAAACGAGTGGCCCTCGAGACTCGATAAGGGAGGATGGATTAATCCCCGCGAGGCATATTCAATTGTGACATTCACTTTTCTGGATAGTAATTATCCGACACCCAGTTGCGTCGCGCAATTGGCGCCGGACCATCGTGGTTAAAGTTGCAAAACGACCGGAGAAAAGAGCAGTGCAAGAAAGGTGGAACGGCTAGTAAGGTTCTTACTGTCTCCTTCATTAACCGATGCATTCGCCGAGTGAAATTGAAAGTGCAGCCAGTCGCGAGCCCTCTTAATCGAATTCCCGAGCAAAGCTCGGAAAATGAGGTGGAGGGGAAACTGGTTCATTTGCATGCATCGTCGTTTAGTATCGCGAAAGAAAACGTCGAGATTCGAGACTTTTAATTAACAAACCCGACTCCCAAAGCGAAATCCAATTCCTCCGCGATCCTATTAAACTTCGCCGTTACAGTATTTCAAACGAACTGGAGTAGTTTAAAAAAAGGATTACCCGTTCTCTAGAGGAGTTGGGTCGGTTTTCTAGGTATCGAAAGTTTGTAGAACCATCGGGGAAGGTGTGGAACGTGAATCACGATCCCGTCCTGCTATAAAGTGGCGGGTTTTTTAAGGAGAGGAGGGCGTCACACGACCTTCGTAATTGAACGAGCGAATATTTGAATTTTTAATTTGCCGCTCGGGGTACGCGTTCGCATGAATACGCGATTCTCGTGTGTCACTCTGCTCGCGGTCGTGTACACAGGAATGCACGATTAAACCACTTGCCTGTGGAATATCAAATATAAAAATTGATTACGCAAGAGCCTGAAGACTCCAGGAAAGGGTCAAACGAATATTATGGAACTGGAAAACGATTCTGCCTTTGAATCGAAGAAAACGATGGTTCGTTCGTTTTGATTTTTCAGACTTCACATTCCTGTTGCTTTTTAAATTCGGAACTAATCTAGCCTGACCATGTTCGGGGGCCATAAACGTCGATCGTATCTGTCCAGAAGAGGTGAATGATTGGGAAAATTCCTGAAGAAGATCGTGAACGTGAGAACACATCGTTGTCCGACTACATATATCGGGATCTAAATAACGTTCTGACGTTCCACGCCGACACGATCGCTCCTTCTAACCTTGATCCCCTGAAAATTTTATATTCCTATTCGCTGCCTCGTGGGTCATCTATTAAAGGTTCCCCCGACGTACTCGCTATCGCGACTCTCTTTATTATCACCGTGGCTGAAAGGCTTTCCTAATCGATTCAGGGAATTCCAGGAAACTTGGGGAAAATTAAATACTACTTTCGATACGGCCGATGACCAGTAACATTATCTCGGCGCATAAGGTATCGTTGAACAGTTTGTCCCGCGGTTGTACAAACAATTTCTGATCAATATGCATCGCGTGAATGGAAATGATTAGACCGTCGCACGCGCGTGGAAGAGGAAACTCGTATATACGGTGGTACCGATGGCCGTGACCGAGTAACAGGACGATAGGGTAAGTGTTCGCCGCAAGTTACCCTTCGCGAATCCTACCCAGAGCCTTTCATCGATCAAAACTTTGCGATTTATTGTTGCTAATATATTATTCAAACGGAGCAACAAGATCCGAAGCTTTCGGGTCTATTGGATCCCAGGTAAGCGTACTTAGTTGTGACAGCATTGGCACTGCGAGGTACTCGAGGGAAAATACGCGCAGGTGGAATACTTATTCGAAAAGTTTTAGACGACGAGACACGCACAGCTCTCGTCAGTGTACGGTGGCGTAGCAATGAGATGTCACAAACGCACACGGAAACGAGTGCCTAGCGTAGCCCGGCGAGTCGGACTTTAAACGCAAAGCCTTGCTCATATACGCAACAGTTTCGGAGTGTCAACGGCGAACTAAAGCCGCGATACTGTTAGCCATTTCACAGATAAGTACGATGGCCCACGGTGCCAATGCATTACACAGATAGTAGAACACAAACAATAGCCATTGAATTATCGTTCTCCAAGCGATACCATTGACTCGACAATTGCCCATTCTTCAACCGCCGTTTTACCCAAATAAAAACAGCAAACCCCTGCTGCCCGTACAAATTGTGCCAACAAGTAATCTCTTGCAGTCTCGAAAGCTTCGGATCAACAATCATCACCGGTAAACTTCGTGAAAGGGTTGACGGGAGCAAAACAGTGATTAGCTTACTGTGAACCATTGCAGTTTTCCCCTGCTTCGAAGCCCTTGGATCGTCTCGCGGATCATCGTGGCCGGCCGAGTAGCTGTCACAAGTCTGATAGAGCGTTCGAAAACGCGCGACAGCTATAAAGGGCAGGAGAGGAGAGCGAGAAAACCGGTCCTCCGGAGCACTGTGCCGCGCTCGTCGAGCAACTGCGTGGCTTTGCGGCATCCTCGAGAGCGAAGGCGCGCTCGCCAACGAGTTCGAGCGTTGTCGGTCACGACCGTCGCATTTCGGAGCCCCTCGGTTCGGCGGCGAAACGCTGCGAACGCCGCACTCCCTTGCCGGCCAGCCGGCAACTTTCACGGGGATGCGTGGACAGAAGCCGAATTAAATAGATTAGGATCTTCATCGGATCCCCGGGACCGACGAATTACCTCCACCGGCACCGTATTATGCCCGACAGCGAGGCAGAAACGCTCCGATCCTCTGCGAGGAAACAGACGCCGCGCGCAATTTGCTTTCCCGCGCGGATCCGCGCTCGACGTGAACGCACGCGGATATTCAATCGGCCGGCTTCGAGGATTTTCGTTTCAACCTGGAGCTTCCCCTAGGTTCGACCCCTGTGCGATTGGAAATCGTTCTCTGGATTGGCTTTTAAAAGTGGATGATTTATAGGGCGTTGCCTAATGGGCTTGGAAAGGAAACTATTGGGGTTTGAAATGTTTTGGAACGCAGTTAGTCTAGGTACCCGTTAAGGCGCCTTTATCCTAAGTAGAATTCGCTGATGGAATTCTAATTCCTTTCGGGGGGCCGGAAAACCACTATTTCTCTAATTACCAGACATTCTGCGAAGAGGCTCTTTCATCGTTTAGGGCATACCGTTATTCCGCAAAAACGGCAGGAAAAATGCTGATAAGGAGACAGTCACGAGACAAACGATTCGTGCGACTCGTAGACGAGGAAGACGCCAGCCAGGGGTGAGAATGGGTCGCGGTGGTCATCCCGCACACGATACGGTTAATTACGCATGCCATAATCGACACTTTTTTCTCGCTACAATTATTAGGGTAAAATGTTTCTAAAAACGAAGGAATAAGTAGCACATATACGTTGTTCGACGGAAGTACTTCATCGACATGTCCCATTCGGATAAAACTTATCGCTGGTTCTCGTTCATTCGATTCGTTTGAAAACGGCGATAGGCATGAAGGAGATACGACCAATGAACACTCTGGGACAGGAAAGCCGCCAGGAATAGCACGATAATCTAGCGGGTTCCGTAATTCGGCTACTCGAATCCCGATCGCGTTTGCTAGATATATTGGCCCGCATAATTTAGCACTAAGAGGGACATACGTCTCTCCATTGCCTCTAAACACGTGAAAATTCCCTCAAAAGCCGATCGATCTCGTGCTCCACCAACCGCGCATTTAGCTCCAAACTAGAAATCGCGGGAGCTGGATGTCCAGCATTAATGCAACTCGCATTGCAGCATTTAAATTCTCGTTCGACGCTACGACACAGAAAATAAAGCAGCTGTAGCTCTCCTTGCATTTCATCTGTGACACGGGTATGAAAATCTGCGGGGAGATTCATTCGATTAATCGACCAAGTTCCCGAACGGTAGCTCGAAGACCGGCTAGTTAATTTAATCGGCGATGGACGCAGAATGGCTCGTAGTGAAGACGAGCACCAGGAGAGTTTCGCAGGTTCGTTAACTGGGCGCGCGTTCTTCGCATTGTCCTGGCGATAGCACAACTCCGGCGTGAACTTTGTCGCGTTGTGTTTGCACAACGCCTTCGAGGCCAACACTCGCGTTAGTCCTCTCCAATTACGGAGCTTCCGGTATGAGCGCGGCCCACCTCGTGTCTCGCGTTCGTTTTCACCGTGCGAACGCAGGAGGAGGAGGAGGAAGAAGTCCCGTGTTCTCCAGAAACACCTCGGACGTCCAACCTGTCTTCGCGATCGAATGAATAATTCAGAGTGCCGAAATGCTACTGGAAAGGAACGAAAATCTGGCGGAGAGCGTGCCATCATTTTTTCTCACCGACTCATCAAGCTCGACTTGTTGCAAGATCGGAGCAGGTCTGAATATCCTCTTAGGGCTGGCTGGCTGGCACGCGGTCGGGTTACAGTATTTAAGACTGCTCCATCTTTTGAGAACCAGATTTTTGTTACAGGATTAAAACTGCTTTGGCGTCGATCTTTCGTCATTTTGTTTCTGCTTATGCTCGTTCGACGGAGAAACATTTGCCACCAATCGCCTCAATCGTTTTTCGATACACGTACCACCGGATTCGGGTAATTCACGCAAATTCCCAAGCCGATGACACTGCATGGACACAGCTCGATTATCCGTATAACAATATCGAGCAGCTTATTGCCCCGCAGACCGTTTAATATCGAACGGACTTGGCAAGCCGATTCGAAGAGTCCTCGGCTAATATTTTCGCGGTTCGGTTGCCAATAAAATTCCACACAATCCGCCCGTTTAACCGTAGTCGATCGTTGGCCAGCCTGGCCCAGGGCAGCATAAAAATACGCATGCAACAATGAAGACGTAACGACGCGACAAAGGCACGGCCGTGGCGAATTTTACGCCGTATTAAACGTCCCGAAAGCTCGGCAATTTCGACAACGGCCGGAGAATATTATTTTAACGCGGTTCGCTTGCTTCCATCGTCGAACCGCAATGCAAGCCACACTGCATCTAGCAATCATTTCGCGTGCGCCACCATAGGCCATGGGTTCGTTTATCGGCGGATTATTTTAGGATTACGTCAAAGGTATGCATACACCATCGTAATTGCAAGAAAAATGGATCCTGAAACGGTTCTATTCACTCGACATTCTGTGTACACTACTCCCCTTGTTATTTGATATTCATTTATTCGCAACTTCCGAAGATTCTTCTCTACTTTACTCAATTATTTTCATTCTATCGGCTGTTCTTTGCATTTATCTTGACACTTTGGCCACAATCTGTCGCTATACTTTCGGTACTGCGGTTACGATTACTGTAATACGGACATGAATTTTAATAACCATCCGGCCAGATTGTATCCGAGACAGAAGTGTACGCAAGAGATGCCAACAATGGGGAAGCTGCCGCACTTGATCTTAACAATGACAGTAATAATAATAGTATCAATTTCTTCGAAAGGTATTCGTCAGAGCGTCGAGTTTCCAGGAATTTTCTTTTTCCCTGACCTAGTTCCAGACCAGATAAGCAGCCAGGGACAGGTTATGCTAGCAAGCTTGTCCGGATAATGAATCGAGCGCAAATGCCAACGGAACCAACTCCACCTCGACGCGCACGTATCGAGTTATTTACATAGGTGTTTTGGTCGTGCACTGTAGTAGATTCCCCATTACTCGCGGTAACGAGAACGGAATTGAAGCGGCCCGAGCAAAGACGCCGGAGCGGGTCCGATAATGCACGCGAGCCTTTCACGACAGATTGCTCCAGGAAATCATTATCAAATTCGTTACTCCGGCAATATTGGGGCAGCTCTGTGGTCCGAGCGATTCTGCTTCATCGATTCTCGACATTGCACTCTGTGTTTTCTAACACTTCTGATGCTTCCAGAGAGGGAACTGGCGAAACCGAGGCGTCAGGTCGCGATGGTCGGACGAAGAGGACCTTGAATCGAAAGCGGGAAAATGCAGCTGGATGGTTGCCCGTGCGTGCACGCCGATTGCCGTGGGAAGATGGAAGTGCGCAATTGAGCGAGTGACAATGATCGTGTTTCCTTCCTGCGACGGGTTCTGGTCGCGCGGAAACGCGATAATTCAGTTTGAGAAAGCGGTACCAGTTCACCATTTTGGTCTCGCGAACGACCCGAAGCGTTCAACGATCTTTCGTCCCGGAGGAGAAGCGCCCCTAGGAAAGGAAGTTCCTGCTCGCGTGAAAATTGGGTCGCGTTTCGAAATTCTCGCCAACTAATTAACAAAACTTCCCGGCGACGGGGAAGCATAATTTTCGCACCGACGAATTGGTTCAGGCGCTAGTTAGCGCTTGACAACTTTGATGTCCTTTCCGCGATTCAATTTTACAGGGCATCGTCATTATAAATACAGCTGTTCCTCTTATAAGCCCGCGTCAACTTGTTAGCGTTCATGTTGCGATAATTGCTACGATAATTGTCAATTGCTTCCGTGCGATCGCTGTCACATTTTTAATCAAACGTAATCGTTGTATTCTTGTTTAGATACGTTCGCGTTCCAGCCGATCCCATATTCCCCCTCGACACTTGCGTAACGAATACCGTTTGAGCCGTACGAAAATTGATTTGCATCTAGCAAGCCCACAGAAAGTGTTCGTTAATTCACAGAAGAACCTCCGCCATGGAGAAAGTGATTCTCCGAGCCACAAAAGGTAACGAAAGTTACGACAGAAAAAACGCGCATCATCCACGGATCATCTGGAACGTTTAACCACGCTAAGATGATACTTGTTTCCATTTCTGACAAGGGAAAGCAGACTATCGAGTATTCTCTTGACCGTTTTACTCTCGTACGTCGTTTACGGCTCGTCGCTGAATCGTTTCGTCAGGCAGCTGCCTAAATTGTCCGCCACGATGCGAAAAGCGAAACTGGAAGCGAGATGCCACCGAAAGGTATCGCCCCTACGCCGCCCACGCAATTTCGAAATCTACTTGTATTGCGAGTCGAATGAATCAATTAATTATACCGGCTACCGATGAAATAATTAACATAATTGGGCTAGCCTGCAGCGGTATGGAATTCGTGATTATATGGCGCTTAAATGTGTAGACAATTTTCATTGATCAATTAATGATTCGCTATCGACGCAACGATCCGGACCGTTTAAATGACCGGCTACTTGGCAGAAAAAAAGAACGCTCTGCTCTCGCTTCTGCCTCAACGGAAACACGTATTTTAATTACTGGCGATGAAGCTCGGCTGGCTTTTCGCTTTTGAAACACAGCATTGACCAGTGGACCGGGCACTCGTTATTTGCAGCAGGTGTCTACGCGGGGCAGCGTCTTCGGATCAGAGGGCTCTCTTTTCTGTGACACCAAACAGAAGCCACGTTGATTGCAGCGAGGACGTGGCTCAAGTCTCTTCGCTTTTTGTGTTAGTTCGTTTAGCCGTGAAAAATAAATGAACAGTTGGATACAGCGGCTCGAGGAAGACAATTTTTCCTTCTCCTAGTGCATTTTGTGGAAAGTAGAGTGGATATAGGTGACTGGACTTGGTCGACTGGCTGATTTTATGATCTCGTGACGGCGGGCCGAGAATGGCGAAGAAAGTGAATCTAATGGCGTATTCAGGCGTCGTTCAATCGACGCTTCGTGACGGCTGTTCGTGTATTCACGGGAAACCGAAAGTGAAGCTAACGATTTCTCTGTTTTCTTCTTTTTTTAATTATGCGCCACATAAATGTAACGCTGCGGCGAAGAGAATAAAGAACTGTTCCTTCCACGAATGTTTTGTAAGAGTGGAATGAAACAAACAAAAAGTTAAATATTTTTTTTCCCTTTCTCTGGAATATTCCTGGGACATTCAACAGTGGAACAATGAGGCGAGTACTCCTGCGACCTACATTTCGATCGACCATTTGATATTTAAATAGGTGGCTCGAAAATCAGACCCCTTTACCTCGATTCCGTCAATCAGAACTCGATTTCCCATCGTCTTTTCGCAGACGAAGAAATCAGCCACCCACGTGCTACGAATCCAGTCTAAAGGATCGATCCGCCTCGAAACTGAATGCTCCCCGTATGTACACGGTCGAATTAGTCAAAGCAAATGCCGGCATCTGGCCAAACACCTAACTCGCTCAATGTGTCGTACTTTTTTTAAAAACAAGAAAAGGGAAACAAGTGGCCGATCGTCGCGTTTCATCACGAAAACGAGGGTTCAACCGTCGGTTAACTCCAGGGACTGACTCATAATTCAGCGTTTATTGAACAATGGCCTGTGGTTACTATAGGAACGTGACGACCAAACGACAACAACAGCACGCAATCGCGACAGCCCCCGAGCTCTAGACACCGTCTCGGCCAATTTCAATGGATTCATTCCACGATGCATGTTATAGACCCTGTACAGAGGCTGTCATTGATCGCCGCGGGAGGATTCGATAGAGCTGGGGGAGAAATCGATTTCGACGTCGCAACCCCGTCCTGGACGTGTTAGCCCGTATCGTACAGTGGCCAGATATATATGTGCATACTGTGCTTTGACGAAAGAGCCTGAGGTTTTTTGCCTCGATCATTTCAGGCACATCCTTTGATGCTCCCTCTCGAGGCTACCTTCATAGAGATATGTACGTCGTTTGCTTCCGAAACTTGTCACCGGCGACAGGAACAAAGATGCTAGGATCGTCCATGTTGCACACCATTGCCAATAAAACAAAAGTATTGCAAGAATCATATAACGCCGCACGCTAATGTTTGTCAAACAAATTTTCTCGGCAAACGGGCTAGCGTAGAAAATCGATAGAGATTGTGGAAATAAGCGGCGCAGTTGCGGCCACGAATCGAAACAACCAATTATTTCTCCAGTTCTGTTGCTGCAACTGTGTGCGCAAAGCAACGGGTTGAGTGCGCCGATAACACGAAAGTTTGATAAAAGCGGATTACGTTTACAATCGTTGGCTCGTTTGACGAAAGCACACTTCACACCGCCAGCCAAGTTTCGTTAATTGGCTAAATTTCGATCCCTGGATCCTCTACCTCTACAGTACACGAGTTTCAAGCGAATGCATGCACATGCATATTCATCTACGTGGCGTGCAATTTCTCTCGTTATCGAGATTGATCCCGGTACGATTAGACGCGAACCGTAAACGATAAGCATCTGTTGCGAATACCTATAACATCTTCCGGACCAGGTATCCACCTAAAAGCATATTAGCTCCTCGTCTCGTAAAACTTCCCGTCGAGATACGGCCAAATTATAGACGTTCCTATGTATATACGGGCTGTTTAGACACGTAACCTTTCTCTGCAGGCGCCAACGCGCCGTTTGTACTTCGCCACTTTTCCTAATGTTCTCTATCTGCTTCCCCTTAACTATGTTTCGATGATCTCCCCCTGCACACTTGGGGTAATGAAGACTTGAACTGTAATTACGTATTCTTGTACGCCGGCCAGTGGTTAGAGCAACCACTCTGGCAAAACTATGGCACAATTAATCGAGCACATTTCCAGAGCGTAATTGGACAAACTTGTCCCTTAATTAAAGCTATATTCCAATTCGAACGAACAAGACCCAGGATCGCAGAATCTTCCCGGGGAAAACTAATGCGTGCATTCTCCAAATTACGAACAATTGGGGTTGCGAGGGAAATTGGCAAGGAAGTGGATTGAAACGAAGAAGGAGACAGTCTGCGCGGTATCGATTCCTTGTTGCTGCTTGCAACTGAAAGGCGGTCTCGCCTCCAACCTTATTATCCCTATTCTGCCGGCATAATCGATCGCACGCGGCCGCAATGTGCACGTGAAGAGCGTGCGGCGAAATCGTCACCCTTATATTCCCGTCAACATGTTAATATCGAACGGTCGTCCGCGATTTCGGTCGGCTTCGCGCGGCTGAAACTTGCGCTGCAATTTGGTTGTCGTAAATAAATAAAGTTTATTCAACGTGCTCGACGTCCGCGATAAAATATCGCGCTGTCTTTGCGCCCGTGACACATCACTTTGCGAACTGAACTGCTCATATAAATCGTTTTGCTCGAGTTCCCCCCTTTTCATGGGACTTTAAAACAAAAAATCAGAATGAAATATAAATGTGAATTGGCTGGAATTCGCCGGAACGATGATAGTTGATCGAGCAGGCGAAATGTTCTGTGAATGTTTTCCAACTCCCGGAAGGTTGGTGGTACACAGATGCCAGAACCTCAACGACACACCCCGGACCAAAATTTGCCGGTGACCACGCGAGCATTGTGCCGAAGGCAATGGCAAGCGGGATCGTTTAGGGCGATAGACTGTAACGGGTGCTCGTGCAGCTTTTGGCAAATCCGTGCAACAGCTGGAATCGTCGCAATCGACGCAGAAGCGGGTCGTGGCCGGAAGTGAGGATCGTTACTCGACGCGACCACCCCCTATATCAATTTTACGTGGCTCCGAATACCGCGAGTCCTCCTCCCATTTACTTCTATACCATGCTCGATCGATATTGACACATTGGCCATTTGCGACGCGCTGCGTACTTCATTACAGTCTCGCTTATGTATATACAATACATAGCTGCGTTATGGATTGTTACGTTGCTTCAAATTTCGAACGAGTACAGAGAACGGCGATGCTTCCCCTGCAATTTATGTTTTATCCATGGACGGGACATGGTATTGGCGCGTAGTATTTCAATTAAAATTGTGACACTTTGACCGAAATTGTGAAAAAGGGACGAACCTTCAAATCCATAAGTCGCGTCTGCGTTTCTATTAACCCGCGACACATTATGTCGATCAATTCTCACTCTTTCGTGCCCGGAGCTCGAATCTGCGTGGGCTCGACCGCAGCGCGAAACGGAAATCTTGCGGGCGTAATTGTACAGCGCGCGTATACACGTACGTCCGTAATACAATCTCCGAGGTACTGTGCAGACCGTGATGCTTATTCGAATGCATGCTGCGAGACGGTGCAATGAATAACTGGCCCGTCACACCTAGCGGACGAGCAACTCTAATGTCGAACGTACACGTATTGTATACAACTACCATACTATGCCCACAAGTTTTCGTCTTCCTGTTGCTTTCCCCTTCCAGTCGTTTCAATAAAGGTGCAGTTGTTACGTGAACGGGGAAGTGCCTCTATGATCGGCAGCCGAAAAACTACCTACCACTCGTCGAGACAGGAAGCAGAAGGAAGGTCGAGCTTGGAGCAGGTACATTGGAATGCCTTTCGGCGATGCACCCTCGGAATTTCTTCCCACGGCCAGTAAACTTGAAATCCGTCTGCATTCTAAAGTATCCCGGCAGCCAGTGCACGATTGTGCCCCTTTACAGGGAGAGAACTGCAAGCTGTCGGCTCGGTTCAACAGAAACACCCTATACGTCCCTACTTTCAAAAGCCACTGTGATCCTTTTAGCCGTGGGATTTAATGGGACGCAATGGTTATTAGTCTAGCAAATAATCGTGAACATTACGAGACAGTTCGGAGAAGCGACATGAAGCCCGAGAGTCATTTATCTTCCAGACACTAGAAAAGTTTCGGAGTGCGACTGCTGCGGCTCTTGGGTTTATGGCACGATTTTTTTCAATTTTCGCGATGCCCGCGTTGAATGGAGGGTGCTTCGCAGCAAAGATTATTCGACGCGATGATAAGTGTGCCGGTGAAAGAAGAATCTAACGGATGTGGATGCTTCGCCGGTGGAATTTGCCAACTTCTCGACATCTAACCGCGATCGTTTTCTGCACTGCTGCCATATTTTTCAACGATTTTTACATTAATTTGCAAAATATAGCTGACGCAATTGCTTGGGAAATCGGTGAATTGTTTCAAAGAAAAGTTGAGACTTCAGGGAAGGGAAAGAGCAGCATTGATTAATCGGAACCATTCGATGATAATGATAATGAGCACTTGGCGCGGCGAAAACTTCTTCCAATCGCCTTCCCACTTTTCTCCTTTCTTCGCCTCGTTTTTACGGCCACTTCGAGCGTGTTTCGGCAGAGAGGATAATCGCGTTTGTCGAGCGACGCAATTACGTGCTTCAGATGACAATTCCTTCAGAGAAGCCGAATCAAACACGCTTTCGTACTTATATATGCATATCTAACTGAACTATCGAAGAATCAGTGCTCCACTTTCAACTATCCGTAACTCGTAACTAGTTTCTACGATCAATTTAAATAAATATTCATTTTTGCCCCCACTCGCCATGGCCGAGGCGAGTTTTATTTCTCTTCGACGTCGAATCCCTTGTCACGATTTATGAAAACGAGCAACCGGATGGAAGACCGTATAAATTCTAAACAAATTGTAAAATATAGAGGACGCGGTGGAAGGCTGACGCTTTTCCAACGTAGCTCACAATTTTTCCACGACGCGGCCGCGAACCAGATATTTCTACCATTTACGGTAAACTATCCGGAAAGTCTTGAACTTGTTAGGAAATCGTGATTACTAGTCGCGCACTGGCAATCGGAAGTCATAATATCTAGTGCTTCGCTGGAAAACCTGACTGCGGACGACCAAACGGTTTCCACAACAGTAATCCCGGTGATCCGGATCGATTTCATTATTAAAAGGAAACCAGCGTCCATTATTGTAAGTGGTTTATTCAAAGTGGTTCAGTGAATTCCGAAAGAGATATCAACGATTCTAAAAATGGCTCCGGGAAAATGAAATAAATCCGCTGGACGAAGGAGAATATTACGGTCCTTCACTTTTCAGTCTCCACTGAAGCGTTTGAATATATTAAATGTCGTTCTTAATGTTATGTAAAGAGAAGATTAAAGAACGGAGAGATTTTAAAGGTAATATTCAATGTCTCGACAGTGGGGTTTATTTCTGTTCGAGTCCTCATAGTCGCCTCTTTGTTCTGGCCCCGATTAGTTTCCGGGCTTGAGTAGGGTCAGGGTAGGCGACTACGCGTTTGGAATAAATTTCGGCGTCCGGCAGGAGATCCTTCCGCCATCGTGCACCTATTTCCGAAATTGCTCGGCGAAAACCACTCGACGTCGTAAGATGACGATTTTCACCTCGGAAGTAGCTGCGATACGTATTATAATTTATAATATTAGGTCGTCCCATAAGTTCGTGCCGCGGATGCGTTTATGCTTTGGTAAGGAATTTTGTATGTTGAGTTTCTTCCAGCCAACCAAGCAATTAATTCAGACAAATGCTGTGCTCAGATGGATAAATTGAAAGCAGGAATAAGAGTAAAACGGCCAAAACTCGTGAATCAGTACAATGTCTCTCATCACGATAATGCAAGACTTCATGTGGCACAAAAAGTGCAAAAAAATTTGTTTGGCAAATTTTATTACACCCACCAGGTTCTCCAGATATTGCTCCATCGGATTACCATGTATTCCAGTCAATGCAACATTTTTTAGCCAGAACAAAAATGAATAATGTCTAGTCCCTAAAAACAAACATTGAAAAGTACTTTAACGAAAAACCATGGAAATTTTATAGTGACGGTATAATGACTTTACCAAAAAGATGGGAAGAAGTTGTGGAACGGGAGGGTGATTACGGTTTTTCATAAACTTTAAAGGTATGTTTCATAGATTAAGTTAAATAGCAAAACATTAAGCGGCACGAACTTATGGGACGACCTAATATATCATAATATTGAAGGTAATGATTTATCGTTTTAAATGCGCAAATAATAACACAGTTAAAAGCCAATTTTCCATGGATGACGAACAGTCGCGTGAAATGTGAAAAATAATTGTCTTTCGTTATTCGAGAAATTGCATGCACTTCGCCAATATTTCAAAACATGGTTCGAATTGCACGGTTTAACTTAACCAGCAGCATCCATAACTGTCCCATAATAAATCTACGTACATGAAGCAAATCACCATGTCAAGCTCGATTCCCGATAAAAGCGCCGATATAGCGGCAGATGTCCAAAGGAATAACTTTGCCCCATCCATTATGAAAGCTCCCCAACCAAGAAAAACGTCGAAAGTATCACAAAGCAACGTAAATATATTTGCAGATCGCTCTAACTGAAATACGATGTCCAAAAGCAATCTTATCGAAGGCCTATTGTATCCGATATTCGTATCAATTTCAACCAACACCCTCGCCTTCCGTTTTTATCCGCAAACGGGGTTGCCTTCGCCAGGGTCGCAATAAAAACAACCACCTACGCTCTCGCAGGAAGGGAGAACCATCGTCCCGATGACGTTGGGTAACGGTCTATCAACGATATTAATAGTTCCAGCCCATATAGAGGGAGAAAGGGGCGAATTGACGAGGGTCAGGGTCATTGATCGTGTAGTACTTACCAGTCTCCAGTCTACGATGTGCACATTAGACACCTCCCCGACCACCCTCGAATTACACCCCAGAAGCTGTGCCGAATGGTGTCTTGGTATTTGCGAGGGGATACGACCGGACATATCGAACGCCATCGGACACCAGACTGTCTGATAGCGCCTGATTTCTGACCGTTCCCATTACGTTCCATAGTCGCCAGACGAAGCACATACTGATACGTTTGGCGCGTCGAAGGAGACAGAAACGATAGAAAAATGGGAACAGAGGCACGCAGATATCGGCCAGGGTCGTATGCAGGATAGCTATTTAGAGGAAATAGAGGCTAATCGATCGAACTTATCAGCTTCTGCAGATATTAAGGATAATAAAAATAATAATAATGGCAATAAGGATCTCGTAAGATTGTTGTGCATCGTAAATGTTGGGGGGAGAAAGGGAAAACTTATTTCCCACTGCCAAGTGAAATATTAAGTAAACCTATAAATCTTAACACACTCAATGCTACCGTAGCTCAGGGCTGGAGAACAATCTCAACTTTCTAATTACGTCACGCAGCCGCGTCGCGTCGTTGGAAAGTGATTCGATTTTTCATCGGGAACAGGCATGCACTAACGAAGAACCGTGATTCGCAGGGTCTTGCGTGTAACCTAATTGTCGAACAAACCTGCCACACATGCGCCCAATTATAACTTATACAATAAGAATAATGTTGTAACGGAGCTGTTCAAGTCGTTGATGTGCTCGTACAAAGAATTACTTTTCCGGCCTTTCCGCGGGAACTTTTGCTTCAGCTTGTCGTTCCCCGTACAATACGAGGAAAAGGGAGTCCTGTAAGCCGACTCGCTACGAATCTCCAATCGACGACACCGGTACATACAAGGGCTGGCGTTTATTTTTATATACGAGATAGAGAGCCCGAATAATTGGTGCATCGAAGTCGATAACTGGTGCAGGCTATATCACCGCCGGGACATTTTCGCATTTCCATAAAGACACTCCTGACATCGTCAACCAGGATACACTGGAAACCACTCGAATCGAGTCTCCTGAGCGATACGCTTCCGATACAAATTTTAATAATCCGTTTCCTGGCAATTCTCCCTATCTTTCCCAGAGAGAGATAGTGAGATAGAGAGAGAGGATAAGGAGAGTCTGTCGTTTCTGGTATATGCAATTGGTATGTGCAATTTTATTTCCTCGTTTCGTTTTTCATCCGCTGCTTTATTAAAACGCCATCGCCGTGGTTATATCTCGACTCGATGATCGTCGATTAATTTTTTCATTAATTGCGATGCATGTCCATGGATGTTACACCGATTGTGGCTCGATCGTTGCAGCTATAAATTGGTAACTCTATCTTTGCCCATCCAGACGGGTTGAGATTTTAACCGGACTCTTTTCTCCGTTCAATATCATAAAAGTGCAGGGGATCGTTGCAACCGTTTTGCGTGGGCCACAAAGGCGCAGGACGTATCCGCGTTCGCCATCAACATTTAGGAAAGGCAGTCCGGCCATTACTGAACCAGACTTCTGATTAAAGTGAGTGCAGCTCCCGTCAACGAGATAGAGTATCGCAAATAGAAGAACGGCGTGCATTGGAACAAGACCTAGCTTGTCTGACCCGTGGCTTGCATGCGCGGGAAAAGCCAGATAAAATGTTACATTGCAGAAAAACCGCGACTGCAGTGTTGCGGTCGGGGTATCTTAGATAATTTCTAATTGCGCGAAGCATAAGTAATACCCGTTCCGTTTTTCTTTACGGAGAAACAATTTTAGTCGCCAGAGGATATTGCGTCACGAATCTTTGACGTTTTAATTTGTCGTTCTCGTTAGAGGACGTTGAACATCTTCAACGGGATTTTCCCTGGCGAGATCGATAGAAAGTGGATTTTTCACCTTATGCAACGTGCTACTTGCTTCTTCATTTTCCTCGTGGCTCGCATTTCCCGGGGAAAATCCGGGCTTTAATAAGCCAGCAGGGTGTATCGTTTCGCCTTTCGTTAAATAATTTCGAGGGACGTTAAGGGGCCGCCCGCCGGAGACTCGTTTGCTTCGAGAATTAAAGCCTCTTATGAACCTCTTTTGCTCTGCATGAAACATTCTCCATCTCCAGGCGACATTATTACACGTATGGAAGGTGCAAGTACGACAGGTATATATGCCCCATCAATTTCCAGCGATTTTAACTTCAAAAGAGACAGTATATGAATTGAGCTTATGTAGAGTATTCCTTGTCAAACGGGAAAACCATTTGTGTGAATACCGCCGTGTCTCCGTTTCCAAATAATGGTGCCCCACTTTAGAAGCGTTCTGTACACGTCGAAACGCTTCATGCTCCCGCGACTAGGTCAAATTCAGCGATATAGAATTATGTGGGAGAAAAAGGCTGCACTGGACCGGCAACAGTTTCCATCGCCTGAGCACCAGTCACCTGCGTTCGTTTAATCTATAACCCTGCCAGACTATAACTATACTTCTCTCTTCGGAGACGAAAATTCGCGACGAGTCAGACCTGATTCGGCGAGCCCCGAGTGCAAGTGAATTTCCATGCTCGCCTCGAGATCACGGGAGACTACTCGACCAAAATTGCTGTTAAACTCGATGGGGGAGAAAAGCTTATGAATTTCGAGCGACAAAAGTACCCTCTGACAAGATGGGCAAAGCGGACGCGAGGGTGGACGAAGTCGGCCTGAAAGTTTCGTCCTCGCCACGTCGAGCCTTAAGTTTGATAGAAATCCCTTTTTTTCTGCCTGCACGATGTGCATATTCCCGCCTCTTTTTTGCCCTCCACTAATTTAACTTGCAAATCTAGCCCCTCGGTCGTAAGCTGCACCGACAGGCTCGCCGGGTGATCTCGGTAAACGCAGTTTTAAACACGTGTCCGGGCCGACAGGATAACTTGACTCGAATATTCTGTTTCGTAACGTTACCAGCGTAAAAGGTGGCAGCTCGGATTTACTGATGTATGTATATAATATGTACATACAGATTTCAAGTGCCAAACTATAGAACGAGTTCCCCTGTGATAAGAATCCAATTTTATTTACAGCATAAAAATAGTATTCATCGAACCTCGGTTGCTGTTTTTGTTTTGCATATATTTACCAATTTTTTATAATTTACGAGCCGCTTCGCGCGTCCTTTTCATTTTCATCTATTTCGCCGGCTGCATTTCACTGTAATAAAATAGGTCAAAATATCTAAAGGCCAATAACCTTCTCTTGCGAAACCGCAATATCAACAGACAAGCGTTTCTTTCAAAGTATGTCCTCCCTTAAATTTTCTATTTCAAATACGCGGAATACTTCTCGAGTACTCCTTCTTAGAACTCCTTGTCGGCCAGCATCGCCTGAATTCCAGGGGATTCCACGGAGAAAAGCGGATTTTCCCTTGAAACGATCTCGTAGCTCGGCGACTCGCGGACTCTCCTTCGATTGTCCCCGCGAAGAAGCCGAATCGTGCAAACGTACGATCGAACGTCCCTCCACTTTGGCACGGACAAATCAATTTTCCATCGGCACCGTACCGTACCGCTACGTGCGCGACCCGAAGAAAGGAGAACGAATATCGACGAGTGGATAGCGCGGAAATTGCGCGCGGAGAAAAAAAAGAGGACGACGGGAATGGCGCGACAGTGACAAGGCACGTTCGCCGGTTAAAACTATCGCCGAATGATGCAGCCATTCGGTCGTGACGAATTTCCCGCGGATTATTCGAACCTGCACCGCAGCCGAGAATAATGCGCTTCCTTCCCTCGCCTATTTCCCTCTGCCACTTTCCATTCAACTCTGCTGGCCGGCTTTTTAATTCGTACTTAGTGCTCGATGCAGTTTCAATAAAAAAACAAAGAATCATTAGCCAATTGTTAAAAAAAGGGGCGACGACTTTGGTGGATAATTGATGTTATTTTTGGTAAAATTCGTATTAATTATTACGAAGAAGAAAAGTAATTACCGCAGCAGTCTTGCTGGATCTTCTTGCACTACCGTATATCCTCTTATATCTCGCGAGGCTTATGTGCGACAAGATTTAGTTGAACTATTGCAACAGACTTGTTCAACCCTCTCCCAATAAATACCATAAGCTTCCTTTTTTCTTTCTTTTTTTTTAGGAGAATAGTGGAAAGAAAGAATTGGGAACAACGAGTGCGGCTTAACATCGAAATCCCCGCGTTCCCGTGGTCGCGTCGCCATATTTCACCGACGCAACGCGACGCGAGGATTAAGATAGACGTACAACGCGGATCGAACGTTTCCCTCGCAAACTGGAAGCTACGTTTTATCGATAACGCGTCGTCGCGTGAACGTTCATCGTCAGAACGATCCGTTCCGCTTTATTCGACACCAGAACGCCGCCTAATCCGAATGTATGGTCGTGCACTTTTAACGACGCCTTTAGTTCGCTCGTTTCGGAGCTGCTTCCGCGTAGTCAGAATGAAAGAAGATTCGATGGGGTTCGATTTATGCTCGTTTCTGCCAAGTTGATTGCTTATTTAATGCCGTTTTTTCCGTTCTTGTAGCATCACTTGCAAGTCGACAGAACGAAGCAGGACACAATTATAAAGCGATTTATTTATAGAATTTTTTAAATTACAATTTTTCTACAGTATACGGGCTTGGTTGAACATTCTAATCTCTTTTCTTTTGCTCCTTTTCCGTGACCTTTTTTCAGATGCAGAAAGAGATTAGCAAGTTCATTTCCACGCACTGCAGCGCTATGTAAATTGGATCCCTTGGACCTTTCGCTAGCGCGGCAACTCTGAAACGTATGCATCTTATTAAAATCTTCTGGCAAGCTGTACCAATAATTATCCAAGTTTGCAAAACGAAGAAGTAATAGGAATGAAATTGACAGAAAAGTCCATTAAATGTTCGATGGTCGATCGGTCTGCAATTACCAACGTCGTCTTTCATGAAAGGCCCAGTCCGTTTTGTAAACTCTGGAATGAAGTCCCAGAGCATTTTTGTTTAAATTACGAGAACGCGTTCGCGGCTGTCTGCGTGTGTGCGTGTCCATAAATTCGCATTAAAAGCCGATCGATCTCTATCGGCTACGGACAGAGTACAATTATCCCGACGCGACGGGCTGAACGTGGTCCCCTTCGTCCGTGCGTCAAGCTTGCTGGATAAACGACCGATACGTCATAATATGTCGACGAATTTTGGAATAAACGAACGGGGCGATGCGGGTGGAAGGTAGGCGATAATATAAAACGAATAGATAAAAACGAACAGGTACGCGTCACCTACCAGTCGTACGCCACGCGTGAAATTCCCTCGCGTTAAAGAATAAAGAATATCGAACTAAGTAGGAAAAATGAAATAAAAAGAAGGCCAAAGTTCGTACGCTGCGAAATTGGCATTACAAACTTCCGTTGCGTCGCAAATTGCAGCGCTGTTTCGAGATAAAAAACAATAAGTAGCGAAACAAATTAGCGTGGACGGAAGAACGAGAAAGAAAGGCGGAGATCGAACGGATTCACCTGGATCTTCGATCCTTTCGATCCATTCTCTAACCAAGGTTCGTGTCGTTGAACTCGACCACGACCCCGTGCAATGATTTTATTCGCTGCTGCGCTGCCCCGTGCATTCCTGTCCCGAGGAAAGTCATTCCGTGAGAAAATACACAGGTATATACACAGGTGATACTCGGCGTCGTGGAGCAACGGCTAATTCTATCGAACGACATTGTCGATTTTTTTACGCCGACGCGAAATTGAGAGAATATTGTCCAACGAAAGCTAGTTGGAATTTCTCCCACGAAACGGGGATTGTTAATCCACGTTAATCCGCGCGATGCTCGCGTTTGTAGCACCGATAATGTAAGATAATTAGTTTCAATGGGTTCGCAGTATCGATCCGGTCGCAGCGCAACAACGCGAAGGCGTAAGCTTTCATAGAAGCTGTCACCGTAAGGCCGTGTGATTAATCGAGTCCGGCACTCTTCGCTTGGGTGATGCTACGTACGCGTTAAGTCCTCGCGAAAATTACACTTCGTCTTGACTTCGTTCTTTTCAGCCGTCTCGAGCACGGAATGCAATTTGTCGCATTATAGGTACCGAGCATCCAGCCGAGAATAGCAAAGTTGAAAAGAAAAGAATGGAAGAGAAACTCATTCGCGTTTCCAATTTTGTGCGAAATAATTGATACTAAAAATAGAATGCTTAACATTCTCCGGGGCTTTCCAATAATTTTCCGTTCCCCCGTTTTCGTCATCAACGAATTATCAGCGCATTAGCGAGCAAACAGGCCAACAAATCGCGACAGCTGGAGCGAACTCATTAATTGACCATCGAATTAGTGCAGCGCGACGTCGCGTTGCGTCGCGTCCCGTCGACGTGGAAAATAAATATGTAATTCGTTTGTCAGGCGAACCTGTCGCGCAGCCCGTATGGCCAGGCGCGAATTCGTGAACGAGCGCAAATTTGCAACTCGTCGTTCCGATTGTTGTTATTGTTCGGATTTGCGCGTTTAATGGCCCGCTGATTAGTGGGGACCATTGCAATTAACGCGACACATGCCTCGGTGAAATCGATTCGCTTGAACGCGACGGATCGCGACTCTATTCTGCGGTTTAGCCCCGAAACGTGCAGTCCGGATGGTCTGTCATAGGATCGAATGTCCTACGGGTATATACCTGCGCGACCAAGGAATACTCGATCACGGTACACGGTATCGAATTGCGCGATCGACATCGATACCTGTTCGATTGTCTCGATTAAACACGGCTTTTTGTACGAATTCCTCTTCCTTGAATTTTCAGCGTAAAAGGAGAAGGCAGCTCCTTCAGGTAGCACCCCAATTTTTTCTGCAATTATCCGTCGTCACTTGTGTTCGCTGCTCAAAGCTGCTCAATAAAGGCGTTGGCCCCATTTGTTACACAAATACCACCATTTGATATCAACGATAGATTTATGAAGGAAAAGGTCATTCGATTCTTATTAACACTTGAGAAATCTCAGGGTATTTCGATTGCTCGCGATATTGTTCGGCGCATGGAATGGATTGTACGCAATCGTTAACTTCGTAATGTCAATTTCGCGTTTCAATCGCGAGTCTAATCGCTTCAGTGGCCCGCAAACGGTGGACGAATCCGTGAATGGAAATTGCTTAGGTACTTTCGGCAACGGCGTCGACATTGTGGTCGATTTCGTGATTACGCGCGTTTCCTGGGACAAATTACTTTGGTTCTGCTCTCTAAAGATCGTTTGCCCGGAATATTGCGCGATATTAAAAGCCTCTAAAAGCGCTTGGTCCGCTACCCGTTCAAACGTTCATCTCGATGAAACCACTGTCGCCACTGTGCAACAACAATCTTCGGAAAAAGTAGCTGCGACAAACAAGAAGGATTCGAGGATAAATTGCAACAGTTGTGGCGGTTTCTATAGACCTCGGAATATTGACAATCGAGGGGACATAAAACGGAAATTGCTCAGATATGTGGACCGCGACGCAGTTGGGATAAGAATCTCGAGTAGCTCGTGTTGGCTATTCTATCCACCTGCTACACGGCAATGGCCTAGATATTTCAAGCATGTACGGCTCCATGATGCCAGGGGGACGAATTGGACCCACCCAAAAGTCGCAATTTCAATTAGGTTCCACGGCCGTAGAAATCGGCTATCCTCTGGCGCATAGCTTGGCATAATTTGCTAATTAAAATTGATCACCTCCCCTGTAACTGGATCGCTCAGTGCATTGATTCTGCTCCAACCACTGTGCTAGTGTGCCCCGCACAATGTATGCGCAAAGTATGCTCTTAATTTCCCAAAACTAGAATTTGCTGGATATATTTGTACGAACATCCTACGGTTCCTATTCACATCGGCCAGATATACACCCGCGCTTTACCATATCGCGCGCTAAATAAATATTGAATCAAATTTATTACCCACGAGGAATGCGAAAGATAGAATTTGCGTTATCAGTATTTGCTACAGTTTATCGTAATTTTTAATATCCCTGACGCATTTGATCTCTACACAGTTCCCAATGAATCGGCTCACTTTAACCCGTGGCCAGACTTTAGAACCGGTCGTCTTTGCAGCGTGCAGTTCTCATTCTTTCGCCAGCGAAGCACCCCGAAAAGGTATCCACAATACGAAATAGGTCATTTTTACCTCTAACATCCTCTGGAGAGGCTGGTCTCGTAACTGTCGAGTGGCGAAGGGCAGAGGAGAAGAGTTTCCAGGTCCGCCGAGCCTCTCGACACGCGATTCCCCCTTTTGGATCTGTTCATCTTTCTCAGCCTTTTCTTTTATACCCGCTCGACTGCCTCCTTTCCTAGTCGTCTCGCGCGAGCAGAGGACAGGTAGTGGCTAGGCGATCTCTACATTCTCCGACGAGCGCGATGAGAAGAGATTCGAGAAGACAAGCGGGATGCCTGCAGACGAGACACGGAGTCTGAAGGAAGAAAGGAACGGGAGGAAGGGAGGCAGACGCGAGAGGATTCTATCTCGACTTCGTGGGCCGCGTTCCACGAGTATTTCATCCTCGGTCGAGGCCTCGGGTGAGAGGATACTGGCGGCACCGTGCTGGGGAGAATGTTGTCATCCAGTTCATTAACGCTCCGACACGGTCAGGGACCTCGGGCGTAAAGAAAAATAGCAAGAATTCGCCAAATTCTAGACGAGTGCCTCGTTCGACGACTGTTTCACTGGATCGTGGAATGTTAGCAGCACTGAAAGACTAAAAATGTCGTAGCCACGTGCGAACATTCTCGGACCACCGACGCCTGAGATAGCCAGCATTTTTCGTACACCGATATATTTCAGTTTTCATCGAAACCCACCGTCTGCAAATTCTTCACGATACGACCTCTAGAAGCCGGGTCGACGCAACTCGGAACCGATTCCCCTAAAATTCCTGCACGCCAGACCTTTTCACCGCGAATCGCCGATGCATCGCGACGGGGCACGCTTTCAAACGTGTACACGTTGGAGCATAGTGGAGTCGCGAGCCCCGTCACGACTTTCGTGAGGCGCGCCAGGAACCGTGGCTTTCGTTCCAAGCGAAACAGACACGGCTGGAGGAGTTCGAAAGTAAAACAGAGCAAAACGCGTCGTCCGCTGCGTGCGGTTAATAGCTTCTTTCACCGAGACCAGAAGGCGACCGGGGTACAATCGAACCTCTCAGAATCGAGCCGATAGAAACGTCAACGTCAGACGCGTATGATCGTTTCTGCATACCAGCCCTAGGAAAGAGTGCCACCTATACGAGAGTGAAAACGAGCATGCAATGCGCGTGCATGGACGGATACAAGTCTCTGATAGACTCCGTCGAAAAGCACAAAGCTCTCGTCAACCCGAGCTAACTTTCGAGACTCACTTTCTTGTAGATCCACTTGATGCTGCGGCTGAACTTCGCCATCGGCGAGTCGTCCAAGAGGAAGTACTTCACCTCCGCTGCCTGTTCCTCGAGTATTTCGGAAACGCCGCTGGGAATCGCGGACTCCTCTTCGTGGCGGCCTGATCGATCGTTATCGTCGCTGTCGACCGCGGGCTCCGAGTATTCCGTGATCGTCGACAGCCTCTTCGAGCAACTGTCGCTCGTAGAAACGGCACGCTTCATCTCGACGCGTTTAATCGTCCCGAATGGTTTTATGCGCGCGAAGTCATAATCGCCGCATGGCGAGACGCAGGTTGCCCGGCTCGATATATGTTCTACATACTTTGGTCGCGATACGGCCATTCGACACGGTCAGTTAAATATTTTCGAACGAAGTCGAACGCAAGAGAAACCATTCGGATAATTTGTTTTGCAAGGAAGCTCGACAATATTCCCCCTGGGGACATTGGAGTGCAGTGCCTATTTATAAGTATAAACGCTATCTGCAACGCCCACTGCCAGTTAGTGGAAATTATTATTATTATCGTTATTGTTATTAGGACTTTGGAAACGAACTGGTACGATGATTTTGGGGCGAGCAAATCGTACCAGGCAACAGAAATGTTTTCCAAGAAGCGGAGCACGATAACCAGGGGAGATTAAACGTCCAGACAGGGGCCGGCTAGTAATATTCAACCATTAAAACCTGTGTCCGATTTGCCGTATAGAAGGGAAACTTTAATCCATCGGATACAGGGCGAGGGCTTGATCTGCTAATTGCATGCGTTAAACTTAATCCTGTAATCGTGGACGAACCCTGCACTCCACGGACGGTGGACGAGGGATGAAGGAACGCCGGGCTGATTTACCGACTGATCCATGCGCTCCCGTGGAAAGCCCTTCGGGATTAAGGGTGAAAAGGGCAGGCGGGATACAAGCGTTTCCACTTAGGCCTCTGCACCCATGACAGCCCTTGGCGAAACCCTTTCGTCACTAGTGGCGACGAATTGATTAGTCTCGACCATCGATGCCATTTGCGCCGTTTTCTTGAGCACCAGCAATTGCGGCGGCTAACTTCTTCTAAGCGAAAGTCGTGCTCGAGTGTAGTTTGCTAAGAGTAACCAGAAGCTCGTCGACTCGCAGAAGTGCACGAGGAAATTCAAATTTAATTAGGTGTCAGCTGTAGGGCTCACACTGTCGAGGAACCCATGAATGAAGTGTCACGTTTCCGGCTGAAAATAGTCTCCCGGATACCCGGTTTAGCCTCCACGGAATTAATCGTCGTTTCGTTTAATTCGTAATAAACGCGACAAGACGATCAAAAGAGTAAGGAGACTGGACATTCTGACAGAAAACAATGAACAGTTTGACGATCTCGATGCAGGCTGTTTCATTCTGTCTGCGCTCCACCGAATACGTGCAGCTCGTCCGCTTTCAGTTTCTGGGACGGCACAATTTTAAAACGATTAAGCTTTCCTCTCACGGGCCAACGGCCTCGTTCGTTTAAATGCCCCGCGACTCGACTGGAATAATTAATTACACCGGCCTCGTAGATGACAACGATACGCTCTAAGGTATTTACGGGATTCCACGAACTTGTAGGATCACGGAGACTGGCGATCGTAACTAATAGACGATCCCCCGGTTTCTCGTAACTGACCTTCTCACTAATAGAAATCCAAAAATTCTATCTCGATAGAAGCCGCAGTGTATCCTTGCAGTAATGCTAGAAACGCATCAGCTTCGCAGGGGGGAAAGGAAAATATTATGAAAAGTTGCTACAGCCTAGGAACTATAACAGATTCGACATACCGCAGCAGAGTGCAGCTGCAATAGTTTTATCGAATCTATCGTCAATTGAGAAACAGCAGAGCTACCTGTTTACGCGTAACACCGTTTAGCGCCGTGGAATCGCGATCGAGCTTCCATCTGCCGATTTTTATCGCGCCACCCCTCTAATTACCGGGAAGGAACGATAATTGCCTCTAACACGCTCGATCGAAGCTTTCTCTGGGACCGACGTTTCCTCGCCAATCAACCCCCTTCTCTCTCGATTCATAAATTAATTAACGCGAGTCTACGGACGGATGCTCCTCGGCGAACTCGGCGAAACGAGCCTCCACAAACGTCGAGGAAATCGTTCGAAAAATGTTTGTCCGACCAGTGTCGAATCACTTTCGTTCGACTTCGTTCGCAAATTACGTTCATGTATCCGCTGTAACAAAGTACCGCGAAAATAGCACGATCCAGTAGGCAATGTGCTTCTTCCGTCGAAGGTCTTCAGGATTCTCGACTAACGATTAATTATTATTTTCCCTACAGTGGCGCACTTCACTTCCAACGTTTCACAGTGCTCGAATATTTCAGCGATACCAGAGTGCCTAATTTTTCCATTGACACACGCTCGTTCCCACGCACCTACGCGAACTCGACGGTCAGCCAATTAAATAGGAACAGGGCAAGAAACTTGAACGTTGAACTCGCGAGGAACGCGAAAGGAGTACCGGAAGACTCGTTCCGCGAGGATGGTCCGGAATCGGTTCCAGCTCCAGCGGACTGCAACTGCAGCTGCAGACAGTCGACGTGCTGCAGCCTCTCGAGCGATACACAGGCGTGTTTTGACTAGGTGGTTACAACACACTCTCGCCGAGAATCCGCGCTCTCGCGCCTCTTCTCCACCAGCTCCGCCGACTTTATATTTAGACGTACACGCGACACGCTTTATTCCCTACGTTCTCTTCCCGCTAACAGGCTTGTGCCCCCGATGCTCCACCCACGCTTACGCACCTCTCTCCAATTAATCCTCTGCCACGGGCACGTTCGGTTTGCACCGAATTAGTGTAACAGTATTCGGATACCCCGTGTTACACTAACACGGGAACACTGGGAGCCAGGATTTGCCTGGCTTTTCGCGATATTGACGAAGCTGTATTGTCTGCTCCCGCGTCACGCGAGCGTACAACGAAGGCTATCGGTAATGAAACCCAGTTCTGGTCACAGCAATTGTTACCTTCTGTGCACAGAAAGTGAAAACTGTTTCGACGGACACCGAGCAAAGCGGACTCGTTTATTCAACTGCGTGTGTACAGGAGCATCAAACAGCAATTACAAATTCCTAAAACCCGTTTGAAGCCAAAGGATCGCATCCCGGAGCGACACAGTTTCGCCGTGCAGCGTGTATTCGTGCTAACTTTGACCCAGTCCACGCTATCCTCCCACGCGATATCTCGCTGAACCGCGTGTAGGTGGCTGCGTGTATGCGTGCGTACGTGGCCACGTGCGTGCGATAAGAGCACGCCCACCGTTTTCTACGTGACACAGATCGACGAACTCGTCCCTGTGTTCGGCACCCTCGTACATATCCCTCCGCGTAATCTGCTTAACGTAGGTGTGAGCGGCGTGCTCGCCCTGGACCCTTCGATTCGTAACGTGGACTGATATTCGCGTTATCGGACGCTAGGTGTGTGCGCGCGTGAATTGGCAATACACCGTGCCCCTAGTTTGTCGATAGACGCGGCGGCGTAATTCCATTCCTACCTGAACGGTCGCGTCTTCGCGCTAGTCGATTCCCCGGTGAACGACCAGGAAAGAAACGGCGTTACGACATTGCGGTCGATATGCTGTAACACGAGGAGCAGTTCGTCCATAGGAAGCTAATACAATTTCCTTTGTACCTGTTGCGAAAATTATTGCATATGTACAGCCTGCATTCTATCCTGCTCCGAATTTCAACAGATACGTGCACCTTCTTCCGAGCCAAACACGTTCGAAGCGATCACCAAGGCTGCACACCATCTCCTGCCGAAGTTCACTAGGAACTTTCCTCCGGCGAAAAGTTCACGGGACGAGCGTCGTTCACCTCTCCATATGGAACGAGCACACGGTGCGATACCGTGTACATGCTCACTCCACGGATCCCGGTTAGCTTTGAAACGACCGATACACGTTATGGCGATCGCGATGCACGAAGCCGCCGGTTGTTGCGCGTCGCGTCTGTTCTCTCTGTCTGTACACGCTCGTTTCCTAGTACTTTATCTCGGCTGACTATCGGCATACGGCGTGCATTATATCACGTGTGGGTACGCTCAAAAGCGAATGCAGCGGCCGACTACGAGAGCCACGTTCGGCAAGTAACCTCTGGCTGTCGGTCATCGCGAAACTCAACGACTGTTCCTGTTATCATTAACGCGAGATTCCGCCTCGTGCCCGAACGCCCGGGCCGTTTCCAGCGGCGCAGTACCTATTACGAAGGCACGTAAATTTCCCCAAATGATTCGAAATTGTTTTGGAGTCGCGGCGTGCATAGTTTCACGGGGATTCGTTGTGGGCAAGCCGGTAAGTCGCGAATGAATACCAGGGACAATTCGATTCAATTACCGGCGGACAAAGTAGGAGGGCAAGAAGAGAATCGATCGATCAGTGTCTCGGCGAACCGATGTTTAACACGATATAAAAGAACCGACAACGACAACACGATCTCTCAGCTTTTTCACCCAACGAGCCAGCTTCTGGATAGTGTCAGTCTATTCTGGAAGGCACTGTAGCGAGTACAAGGAACGCTTTCAGAGCAAACGATGAAACGCAGAGAGTCAATGACAGACGAACTTCTAAGGATGCATCACGATCCGCGCCCTTCTTCCTTCGCCCCGTATCTTCTTTCCCCTCGCGAGCCATGCACTTTGCACTTTACTCTTGCTTCTGGTGCAACACCATACGGCTCGAACTTTTTATGTATACACGAGTCAGGAAGCTTAATGGTGCTCCTCCACGATGCTATATCACGTTCACCATGGAAGTTTGGCAGCCCTCTTAGTAAACGCGTAGAAACATTACGGCAAACGTGAGTACGCTTCGTTACACTTTAAGGGAGGAGAACACCTCGAAGGTAAACCTTAACATTTCACAGACGGAACGCGGCGTAAAAGGCAATTTACGCGACCTATGATTCGCGTTCAACTGAAGAAGTACATATGTATTTTCTCTCTGGTTGAAAGGCAAAGATTTTAGAGTACGTTTCGATGGGGATAACAGCTCCAAAGACGTCGGCAACGTCTCGGCGCGCCCGTATTTTCAACCGGACCGGGAAACGTCTGGAACTTCGACGTCGAATAAGAGTTACTTATTGTTAGAAAGGATGCCTTAAAAGTGCCCCGGGCGAAAACCGTCTGAGCTCGTCGGATCAAACGAGGACTCTAAAGTGACACGAGCAAAGGGGAAACAACCAGTCACCCTTTCTAGCTTCCTGTCGCACGAGTATTGGAGAGGGGCGTTTCAATCGCCGTTTCGCCGAAGCGGGTTGAACACCCCTCGCATAGAAAACCTACATATTGAATCACGAAACGAATGGGTAATAATTTTGTTCGTTGTATGCCAAATAAGAGACTCGGCCGCAAGAATCAAAAGCTGCTGAACGGAACGGGAAGAAGGCTATCGCGGATCTCGCACTACCGTTACCGAGCGTTCCCGTGCATGAGGGCTTCGTGATAGAAGACGTTCGACGCGGCCACGACACTGGCCTCTTGGAAACGCTGCTAGCTTCGCGGAACGTGCTCGACTTCCGTCAAAAGAAACAGCTGCATGCCGTATGCTCGAGTATGTGCTCGCAACATCCGCGATAGTTGTCGATTGACGCTCCGTCGCGGAGTAGGTACCGATGTCGTAAATCTCCCTTTTTCCAGCGGTGGATCACGTCCGGTCGTTTGTACGCCATAAACCTGTTTACGATCCCTCTAATCAATGGGAATTTATAATAAAGCCCCGTAGTAAACGCTCCCCTATGACTGAGGCTAGAAAGCTAACTCCATTCGCGGGCATCGGTGCTTTCGGTAAGGGACCATTATCGTAGGAATACATAGGTGAACGACGCGGATACGTGCACATGCATCGAGGAAACCTGGTAGAAGCTTCTTCGAAACAACTGTAGTCCGCATCTAGAAATTAAACAAACAGAGCTGGAGCCTGTTCGAAGACCGTGGATCTAGTTCTAGTAACTGGAACTGCGCGAAAAACCGGTAAAATGCGTGCAACGAAGTCGTTTCGCTGGAAGTAATGCGTTGAACCGAACATAACTCGACGACGACAAAAAGGAAATTGCCCTTCGTATAAACGCCTTCTATAATAGTTCCAGAGCTACTGCCTCGCGACTCACGTCGAAGTCGATGCAGCTTTATAATGATCTGCCAAGAGGTAAAATCTCCTGGCGTGAACATTGTTCGACGTGACGCGACGGACTGAAATTCTTTGCGCACTTTCCCTCAGATACGAGAAGGCGGTGGAACATTTTTACGTATCTATAATCGATCAGGCGATAAAAGAAAAGCAATTAACGCTGCAATCCGTGAGTTTCCGGATGAGCAATGATTTAGTTCGTAATTGTATCTTGCTCGAACCCAATCGACCGGTTAAAGCGTTAATCAATCTTGGCCGGACAGCAGTTTTGATCGATGCTAGAGCCGCGATAAATCGCGTAATGCGTTTACCATCTACGCAAACGTCATTTGTCAGGATCGACGCAAAACACTGGGTCAAGCATCGAAACAACACGCTAGATAGCTTGCGTGTTCGTATATCATTTTCATCGTTCGCTGCAAGCTACCCTGTCATTGCGGATTCTCGCGCATGTTATTTGCCGGATCCTAACAATGCCGCGTCGCTGCAGCATCGACAATTTATACAGGGGTTAATTAAAGTCCTCATTGTCTAACTGTTCGCCCGGTGATTACAGTGTTTGACTCTCCAAGCTTGCGGCAATCTTTCCTTCGAAACGGAATCTCTGTTATTATTTCATTTTCCCCCGATCATTGTATTACGTGTCGCCTGTTTCGAAACGGCGAAAGACACCGGAAATATGCCCCCCGCAATTTCTTCATTTTCTGCACAGATAACGAGCATCGTATTTCCAGCCGAATCGAACGGACGAACGTCCCACGCGTGTATATTTCAATTCTCCAGTGTCCTGAATTGATTGCGATGGTATCGTCCCATTAATTACTCGATCGCGACAGCGTATGTGGACGCGAATTTGCATCAATTATTTCGCGCTCGTGGCACGGCCTGCGTTAATTATCGCGGGTCTATTGTAAGAACGGTGTTAGAAGGGTCGGGTGAAAATTGAGGATTGAAATTGTTGCCCGATGACGCGAACAGGCGACGCGACGTGACTCGGGGAAACGGGTTTGAAATAGTGGCCGTGAAATTCCGCGATCGAGAACGCGTTGGACTCGCTGCTTGTCGAAACAGCAATTACAGCCAAGTTTAACATTCACGGGACCGTTAGTCGCTTGTACGATGTCCCAGTGAACGTATTGGATAATTAATTTGCCCCGCTCGATCGGCCTCTATCAGCCGTCGAATATGTCTGGCGTGCTTTAAAACGCGTCGATTAATATAGAAGAGCCATTGTCGCGGATACACGGGGACCATATGTTTCTGGGAGGTTTTAGAGGCGAATGGTGTGTTTCCGCTTTTAGAATCACTCTTGGCTGCCCCTTTTATTTAGCTTCTGTCGAGCTCATCAGCTGTGACTGATTCAAGAATACCTAGGTTTCTATTTCTATGGCTACTCCGCTGTGGAATAACGTCGGAGCCAACTCGCCCATTATTGTCGCCTATTTTCAAACAGGATAAATCCCCATTGAAGTAGATAACGTAATGGGGCGCAAGATACCTCTATTGATCAAACGCGCCGGACCGTTAGAATTATCTAAGAAAGTTTCGAGTCATCGAATTATGCTGGGAAATTGTGGACGTTTGCGAGTGCAACTACTTTTTTCTCTTCTAGCCTCAAGGTGTTAAACTCGGAGCAGCTATTTCGCATGCTTTATTCCGGGGAACGAGCCTCTCGAGGTTGGCACCGTGCTAAGGTACCAACCAAGGTGACGAGGAACTACGGAACTCTCGCGGCACGTGCCATTCTTTGAGCTACTTTCGAGCCACGGAATCGTGCATTGGAATATCCGGCTGCACGCGAGTGAAGAACAATCGGAATTTTCAAAGGAAAATGGTAGCCCGATTCCACGAGGCTCTGCTCACGACTCGCATAATTTCTCCAATTTTACTGGCACACTGCGGATCTGGGTAACACTCATCCAGCAAGTATATTGAACCTGAACGTCTCCCCTACCATGCATCTCGGTTTACTTTTCACCTGATCTCTCCAAGGCCAGGCAACGAGGAAACAAGGCACAATACCTCCTATGCTATCGTCGATTTCACCGGCACGCCTGACTATCCAATATTCAATTGCTGTTCTATGTTAGTTTTTGACAATGGCCGCCATTAGCCGGCGTTGTCGATGGAGTATCTCGCCAGTTCATTCAATTCTTCCAGACGTACCTCCGGCGGACAATTATCATAAAATGATGAATAATCGTGGCGAGACTCCGGCTGATTATCGAAGATAGGCGTTTAAAGATTGTGAAATTTCTCCTAGTTTTTCTGCGTCCTTCTCACGGTACGCGCCCCTTCCCAACGTGCTTTAACCCGGTAGCCTACTTCCTGGCGCCAACAGCCTCGAGCCTTTCGAAAATACTTTGCGTACCTACTCGTCGCTTCCTACGGCAAGTCGACTCGCGAGAAGCCCTATTCACGCTCACAAAGGTCCGAGGAAGTCGACGCGATGCAAACGCCCGAGTGGTGGGACGCGAACGGGAGGGAGGCACAACTGTAGGGGAAAGTGAGTGTTTCTTGTTCGAAACGTAAACCGAAATTCCCATTTTACAGACGCACGCAATGTATGTGTATACATACAAGCTGGTGCAATATTTCACGCGGCCAATTAAAGGGTTTCATGGATCTTCGTAAGAGGGCATTTAGACGCGTCAAGAAAGGGGCGGCGACATGAGTGCAGCGGGTACATTCACGAGGTCAAGATCTACCTGAGTATGCGCATACCGGAAGTACGTACGAAATGTGTACATTTTCGTAGAAACAGAGACAAAAATGATTTCCGTTTCGTGCTTAAAAGATTGTGTACAATTGGCGGAACAGCACGTATGCAAATCAGAGGAGCAAATATCAATAAATTCCTCCTTGCAATTACCTCGTAGAAATTTGTCTATTTAAAGGAAATGCAAATAACAATATATAACGACACTTACCACCTCGGCAACGTTGCCGGAACCGTCCCTCATGCCATCTCTGTCGGTGCGTCCCCCTGAAAAAAGCATCGGATTTAAATAATCGAACCCCATCCTTGCATAATACCCGACGCAAAAACTGTTATCAACGAGCATAACTGAGATACGCGAGATATCACTGGTCTGCTTCGTTTCCACTAAACATGTGTGTGGTTATAGCAGCCCCAGGATTCAGGTCAAATGTTACACTCGAGTGGACAACGAACGCGATAAACGGAAGTGCATACACACATGTGAACCTAGAGTGCATTAACTGAAATCGCGAGTATATCAGCGAGTATCATTCAGCTTTTCCACTGGTTTCCCAGGAATTACCCTTGCAATTATCCGCGGACTTCTTCGATTACCTATCTTCAACGAGCGTTCAACGATAATGAACGTAACCGATCCGAGAAATTGTTTTCGATTAAACGCTAACGACTCTCGGATACATTTTTCCCCGATGAATTATTCAGAGACGCCGTGTCGTCTAGTAAAAGTTTCGCAGCGGGGAACGTTGCGTAACCTCCACGATCGGAAACGTCTGTGAATGAATCCCGGCCCTTCCAATACGAATACACACTTTTTCTTCGCATCGGATTTTCCAGTTCGACACGCGTCCCTACCCCTACCTCGTATCGAACGAACGCGCGCACAGCCGAATATACGAGCGCAGGTACAAGGGGGTCCCAGTCGCGATAATGAAACGTTCAATTGACGAGCCCGGGTGCAATGACCAGCGGTGTTGAAACGCTGAAACGTGCTGATAAAATTCGCTCTTGTGGCTGCAACGAGGGACTGTTAATTAATGGAAAGTTGAACTGGCGCGGCGAAAATTAGCTCCAGGCGTGCGCCACGAACTGGCAGGAGGGAAAAACGCTCGTGAAGATTTCATTAGCCGCTGGAGGATTCTTGGCCGAGCGTGACCGATGCCGCGATTGAATCGACGCCGGCTCGAGCATCGCTGAAACAGAGTTTCCGGAAGTTTATCGAAATAATCAGGGCTTTCTTATTCTGCGGCGAGCACCGAAGAAAGTCGAGTCCCTCGAACTCGGAACTTTTCGTTCGAAATGAAATTTAACCTAAGGCAATTAGCCCCGAGGGAGCCGTGCTGCACGGCCAATGGCGTAAGCATCGTGAAAGGGTTCCCGAAGAAACTTCAAGTTTGACTCGACCCGCTGCGGTGCACGAGTCGATCCTTTGCCTCTCGAAGCTTTCGAGCGCGATGCCGATCGAAGTGACCTAATCGTAGTACCATGCCGGTTTCTAACAGCGCGTTCTTTCGCTGCAAATCGAACGGCAACGATTGCTCCAGATCTGCGTACACAGGGGAGTTCGATGACCCGTGCGCCACCGTGAAATCGTACAAGGCTCCGAACGTATGGTAAAACGGAGTTGAAGGTGTAATTTGTGTCACTCGAAAATGACGATGAAAAGTATATATCGTTGGTCGCTGCGTTACGCGTTTCACGGCCTTACGTAATCACGAGGCGTGTCATCGAACTGTTCAGGAAGCACGGTATGCACGTGAAGGGGAGAAAAGGTATGAACGCACTTCGAACGCGAGTACATAAGTGGTGCAATTCATTGGTGAATCGAAGCTCGAAACGTATACATATAAGTCCGTTGGCTTACTAACTGCCTTTCTTTTCGTGATTCTCCGATTCAACAGCGGTGGCCCTCCTTCGAGGCTGAAACGAAAGGTCGTAATTTCGTTCCGCCGTTCCCCGCTCCTAACATTCTTGTGGCATTTCGGACGGAAAAGTGTTATTACCGCGCCGAAACGTACTCCCGGGTCGTCGGGCAAAGTATACGACAGTTAAATAAACCCTGCTCGCCGCGGCAGCGCCGTGAAATTAGTGGCTCCTATAATTTGCAGTGCGAAACGCGAGCAATTACGCGCGAATAGAATGGCGCCCAGCGTAAGAAATCGACCGGTCTGACGAGCAAAGAAATTTGCGCGAGAGCGACTTGGTCGAGGGTTGCAGTTCTTTCAAAAATGATTGTTACCGAAAATAAAAAGTACGAGCGACCTTGGACGGGCCCGTTGCACCAAAAAGTCACGTACCAAATTTCTCTCGCGCTCCAATTTCGAAGGGTTTCCGCGAAATCTACAACGTCTTCAACCCGTTCGGTTTCCGGAACCGTTGACATTCTCGGACGATAAACGGACGCAATTGTCGCACGCTTATAATGGAGAAAACTGCTAAGGCGGACAATGTACCCCGTGGATAAATCGCCGTGACTCGAAAATATTAGCTTTCGTCGTAGCTAAAGAACGATCGCTATCAATGCGTGTTGCAAAAAAACATCTTTTGTTTCGCGTCGCAGAATGCCGACGAAGTTACAGAAACCCTACTGAACACAATGCTCATTGTAGTCTAACTTCGAGCGAGCCGCAATGACGCACGCACCTTTCGAATAACACGCAACGCGAAAAACCGGGCAGAAAAGCGCGGGATGTTCTATATTTTGAAACAAAGCGTGCTACGTTCGCGCATGCCAAATCCTGCCGGACGTGCAATCGTTTTTACATCGAGCTGCACAATGCGCGACGCGAGGTAGAAAAGTGTTTGACAGGTGAGCAGAGCTCGCCGGTGCCGCCGATACCAAGGTGGATTTTAATTGAAATTTTGTCGACGTCGCGGGGACAGAAGGCGCGCGGGAACGAAAGAGGCTGAAAGGGAAGGGTTGAAGAGGAAAAAAGGACCATCTCGATCGGCATGGCGCATGCGCGAGTCCCACGAGAGCCAAGATCGAGTGTTTTAAAAACACGCAAGAGGCGACGAGTGGGATTTCAAGGTTAGGCGGAGCGAGACACTCGAGGTTAAACGACGAACGAACGGAGTAGCTTTTCTTCCGCACCGAGATGCTAACTCGGCTAAAAGAATCATCTCTATGGACTCGAATCGATTAATGCATCTAACGATCAATGAGGGGGTTGGTAGCGACTTCCGGTTCCGCTGCGTTTCCGATAACCACCGCCCCTGCTCTTTAGATCCACGTCTATTTTACGAGATTCACGGATTCAAAGATGGAGCGTTAAATACCACTTGGGATTAAGAAAACAAAAAAATTAATTGCTCCGCGTTCTAAATCGACAGAGTGCAGTCAAAACAACAGTCACGGGCGTGCAACTGCAATCGCAGCCGGTATCGTTCGCGTCGAATAAACACGGCTTATCGAATCACCTTGATAAGAGGTCCCAAAACCACGCGATAAGGTGGAAAAGTATGTAGATCGGAGCATTAGTTAACTAAAATGGACACGCATCGATTCAACCTGCGAAAGATAACACAGGTTATCCGTATCGTTAGAGACCAATGACCGAAGATAACGACACGTGGACGCACCTTTTTTATAAACCGGCAAAATTTTGGCGATTCTCGAGTCGCCCGTGTAATCCAGTTCTTCAGGATTCAGCTACTCCTCTTCGAACGATGTCCTCTTGCCCCGTACTTTGTCTCGTTTGCACTTAATCGCGGTGTCGCAGTTTATTGCGCGTCCGCTCCACCTTTCTTCTCTTTACCCTTCTTTCTCTTCGGCACGATTCTATCCTCACCCTGCACGAGCACAATTACGATACACACAGAGGCACAGAGGCACGACCACACTCCACCAGCACGAACGGAGAACTGTAGGCTCACCTCCAGAGAGAGATCAGAAAATCACCGCGGCAGCTATGTATGTGTTTCGTGTTTTCTTTTCTTTTCCCTCTACTTCCACGCGCTTCGAGATCGGAGCCGCGACTATTCTCGAAATTCAGCCACTTTCTGGGACTCCTGTACGCGTCGACATTTATCTTTGGCAAGGAATCTACGCGCCACACGCGTATACGTCACTCGAGGGTCGCTGAAAAAAGAGGCCGCTCCCGCGCACTGCTCTCCCCCAATCCAACCCTCTCTTTCTTCTTTCTTCCACTCGTTTCCTTCCCTGATTCTGCTTGCGCGACTGCTTCGTCTTCCACTTCTGCTTCTTCTGCGTCACTCTTTTCGCCGCGTATATTCTATCTGTCAGCGACGATAGTCGTCGCGTCGAAGCGTCAACGGGTCAGGATAGCTTTCGGCCACGTTTGAATTTTCCCCTGCTCGGTTGAACGTGCCGCGAAGAATTGTGGGCGCAAGAGAGCCGGTACCGTCGCCCCCCGTTGCTGCTTCCCAGATCGGATCTCATACGTGCCCCCGCGGTATCTGTTGCAAACCGCCGGCTGGGAAATACGTGTATATGTGCAGCGGGAGTCGCGGGCGTTGATCACGAGAACGGAGCAGCAGTCGTGTCGCGGGCAACCGGAGAAACTCGGAGGTAAAATCGGCTGCGGATCGGCATTATTTCGACACGGATTACCGTATCGATTTACTCGTGGTTTTGCGACATCGTCGCCGCCGGATCTCCCTCGGCTATAACGGACAGAAGCAGGACGACTTTTTAAAAATGCCACGCACCGACCAATCACGGAACACGCGCATGGAACGCAGACGGTGTACAAGAAGGTGGAAGAACAGAGAAAGAAGTGGAGCCGCTACACACGCGCGTTTACTCGTACAAACTCTGTACAGGTATACCACACATGCACCGGCGGGAGGCGCGCGCGCACACGCGAACGAACGGCGACGCGATCTTCTGGTTTCTATGTCGATCCTTCCTGCTGCTCTCCCAGGGCTCACACCCGCCGATCGAAGACAGATCACCGCGACGCGGAACTTTTCACGAAACACACGAGCAATAGCGAACGCACGGGGTGGGTGGAGGTTGGTCGCAACTTTCGTGGAATGTCCGGCGTGAGTTGCGTGGCCGACCGTCCGTGCGACTAAGGTAAGTTGAACTGAGCAGCAGCGCGCCTACGGTAAACGAGATTAAAGCTCCGTGCCGGCAGAACCGCGATATCGGCCAATGAGCGCACCGTTTTGCGCGACTCGACCAATCGCTGGACTCTCTCACCTGGCGAACGGTTAGCCCAGGTGCAGCCGCTAAGGCGCCATTGCCTGGCGTTGGCACGTTACCTGTTCGACTCCTGGAGGGGAGTCGTGGACAAAAGTCGGAGAGGGGGCAACTGGGCGACAGAGAAACCTCTGCTCTCGACCTGACGACGAACAGAGACGAAGGGGGACACCCAAAGAGGAGAGGCAGCGCCGAGCGACAGACAGAGAGGGAGAGAGAGAGAGAAAAAGAGAGAGAAAGGTGAATTACGGATAGTCGAGGGTCATAAACGGAGTAACGCGGGACGTTCGTTTTCACGGATTTCCATGGTCGATCTACGTTGAATCGCGTCTTCGACGAGAAAGGAAACCGTACGTCTCCGGTCGAGCTCGTTGCAGTTCTCCAGGAAGAAAATCAAATTTCCGGAGGTGCATCGTTTCTCAGTCGCTGCGTCGAGTGCAGCAGCGCCTGCATCGCGCCACCGGAGACACGTTACGCGAGGAACTATTCCGGCGGTACAGGTAGAGAGCGGCGGGGGAGATGGCTGTTATCTAAATTACTCTATTTTCTCGAGGGACGCACGCGATGGATTTTTTCTCTCGATCGTCTGGTGCCTCGGTATCCGATCAAGGTGGGTGTTCCGGCTGTTCCACAGACTCGAACCCCTTTTCCCCTCCTTCGTCCTATCTTTCTTCCTCGCAGAGCGTCTCCTTTCTCCGCTGACGCCGCGTAGGGGAAATAAGTGTCCGATCGTGACGTCGTGGTGCACCGAACACGAGTGGCATTTAATTCCCGGATACTCATTCTCGCAGTCGGGCAAGGGGAGCCTCGGTGCGCGGAAAATTTATGGAAACTGTGGGCGGGACGCGGGCCAAGTACGAAGCGATAGAGTAATTAAAGTTACGGTGGGCCTGAGTCCCGAAAGTTGAACGGAACTGTAAGCGTTTATTGGCACACCTATTGCAGCCCTCAGCGTCGAGTACAGTACGCCATAAATATTTGTTTGCCGCGTTCAGGTTAATCCGGAAACAATCTGCTTTACTGCGCGGTGTAATTGTCAATGGTCAGGCAGGGGACCAGGGAATTAACGGTAAAGGTAAAACCCGGGAATCAGCGGGCAAGTATAGAAGGAAGCGGAAGGTCTTTTACCTGACGTGTGCGAACGTTCGCGCGATAAATGGTTACTTTTTGATGCGAAACGAGCGGCAGACGCGTGGAGGGCTCGCTGAACGAGATAGAAAGCTGCACAAATCGTTCGCGGGATAAGGGCGGTGAACGTTAATACAGGCGAGGCAAGATAAAGTGCTGGCGGATATAACAGGTGGGAGCTGTATGGTGCTGCCGCTGAATGGAGGGCGTGCACTCTCGTGTTCGGTGCACGTAGTATTTGCTCATTCACTGGTTCCTATTTTATTGTAGCATCAAACGGCCGCGAGCCAACGCCACGTGGATTTGGGACACCGAAGATTTGTGAGAACGAAAGATACTCGATATCTGTCTCCCGGCTGGCTGACTTTCCCTTTTCGTTCCTCCGTATCACCTTTGAGCAACCTCTCGTGTATAATTTCGTGTGCAGCATCGCGGTACATGTCAGAGACAGAGATACACGGCTTGCCGAATTAGAGCGTGTAATCAAATATCTATGCAAGCCTGAACTAAATAGGATTTCCGCGTAACTCCGATCCGCGGGGCGTACCCGTTTTCTTTAATCCTGCAGCGCCCGCGATGCCGTTGCCCTCGAGGAATAAGTGGACAATGATGCAATGGAATCGATCACTTGTTGAATCTTGCCCGATGAACGGCTTTCAGGCGTGCGACGCGCAAATAAGAATCAACAGGAAGCTCGATAGTTCCCGCGACCATTGCATGTAGAGACCTTAGCTAGAAAAGTAGTCGCACGACCAGCAACGTTAGCAACGAATATTTATCTCGCGGTGCCTGCCAAGAAAAGCGGAAGATCGATTTAATTTTCTTGGAACGATCGCGTTTATGAATAAGAGGTCGAGCCATCCTTGACACGAATTCTATGATCGAACGACTTCCATTACAATTTTCAACACGTTCGTAGTACACTTGGTGCACCCGAGGACATGCAGCAAGAGGTGACGAGGAGAAGCATTCACGGCGATTGCCTGGAAACCGTTAAATCGCCTGCGATTTGTTTGGGACGAACCGTATCCCGTCTTGCCTACTAAACTAATGCCCCTTCTGAGAAGCTCATTTGCCTTTTACGATCGTTCCAAATTCCCCAACTCCTGCGAATTCTCCAACTTCCGTTACACGCTCCTTCTATCCCTGCGCACGAGGGAACAGCCCTGCATCGACAGGGCGTCAACCATTGTTTCCAATGACCCGTTACATTATGTTCGTTTCACACCTACCGCGTCGCTGAATAATGCAGCAGCCAGTTCTATCGGTGTTTTCGGAATTAGGCTCGGTTCGTTTATCGCGACCGAGTTAACGTTTCTCTCTCCTGCCTAGCTGATAACGAGGGAAGCATGAAAACGCGTGCCCCGCCCGATTTCACGACAGGCAGAGCTGCGAAACCGTGCAGGTACGCATTCGAGGAAAATGGGAATTGTAATTCTATACGGTGGTGCTCGTAGGCGAATTAATCGGCTTTCCGAAAGTTTTCGCAACGCGTAGAAGAGTCGGCGTTCCCGGGTGTCGCCGCGGAACGCAATTTACGCCTCTCTCGCGACAGGGCGCACACCGTGACAAATTGCTTCGACAACTCGTGCACAAGAGTTCTGCCAAATTGCCGCAGTTCCCTCGCGCCGTGGCACGAACACTGAATGCGCTATTTTATCGATGACGATTTTGCGAAAAGCGGCGCCACGGGGCAATTCGTCGTTCGGGGCAGCCGGGGCATCGCAGTTAAGGAAGCAATTACGGACTCGGACGCCGTTTATTATTTTGTAACACGAAGGAAACAACGGCAGCCACGGTCGGGGCGAGTGGAACGGAGTTGGGAAAATGTGAGAGGGGAAGAAAGAGTCGGAGGACAGTAGACTGCCAAGCAAAGAGAGAAAAGAGGATTGGCCGCGGCATTCAACGGGCTGGTTTGCATAAAATGCATTGTAATCCCTGTGCACAATGCAGAAAGCTCAAGTTTTACCTGCCAGTGTAATTAATGCCGGGCCCTACGGACAACAGAGGTTTGCGCGGGCAGAACTCAATGATAATTCACGAAATGGAACCGCTCGTATCCTCGTGCGACTCGTAAAAAGGCACGCCGATGCCTTTTGTTCAAATGTGTCCGCCTCCAGCGAAACATTCCAGGCTTATCTAAAGAGATTGCCACTTCTGGCGCATCCTGCATTACTGGGTCCCCGAAATCGAATTGGAAAGTTTGGAATTATCGGAAGACCGAAAAGTGTCGATCGAAATCGTAGGTTCGTACACCTGGTCTAGAAATTCGATTCGAACAGTCGAGCCTGTATCGAACGATCCCTAGACAACGTGTCTGAATATGCTGTGGGCGCGGTTTAAATAATAGTAACACGTACGCACGCAAGAATGAGTGACACGTAATTATTACAACAATCGGCGCAACCCGATACCACTCTCTTAAGACTATTGGCGCCGAGCATACGCCTACTACTTCACTTCCCCTCCTGCTCTTTTCCATTTGTCCTGGCAAACAGAGATAAGCCAAGCTACCTAGCAGGAGCAGTCCGAGTCAACGACGCCGATGAAACGAGATATCGACGCTTTCAAAATCGTCCCGCTTATCTACCGATCGCCTCGGGTGATCCACTCGGTTCTCCGACAGTTTTCGAATTACATACACCCACCTATGAAAACTGTATGCGCTTCCAGATATGTACACGCTTACCCCTCCTCGCATCCATGAAAGATAACAATTGATGCGACAATTACGAAATTCCGTACACCGCTGTTTAATTTAGATCCACCTGTTTGCCTGATGCTATTACGAACTGTCGGCGTTTGTTTGCTCGAGTAACAGCTACAAGGTTCCATAGCTGTTCGTCCAATCACTTTCATCTGCCCGTGTATGGAAACCAACATTGCGCTATTTTTACTAAGATATTTTGCGTATTCGTACGTTTACACGAAAGTTGTACAATGACTTTCTCCGACGCTTGTCAATTTCGTATCGCGGGCAATCTTCCTACATACGGATCGTCGGACAGATCTTGTTAGCATCGCGACTAATTTGGTCGCGTGTGCGTACCAGCGCATGTATTTCGAAACGAAGCGCTTATACTAGCAAAGCGAAACGTCGATTTGTTGCGCGCTGTTCGGACGTCGCTTTTCATTAGCGTTCATCGGATGACACTGTGGCTTTGGGACAAAGCGCGAAATATAATACCGGAGAACGCATTACACGTTTCCATATGATACAACGCTCCGCGACCTGTAATACAATCACGATCGTTGCTTCAAAATCAGATGCCTACACGGAAACGCGTTGAAAGCTAAACCGTAAAGGTAATTACAGCGGAGTTGGTTGCAAAATTTTTAGTTAAAACTTATACGCAAAGGTCGCAAGCGGAAAGTTGAAATTTCATTTTGTTTACCAGCGACGTCTCCTTTTCTCTACGCGTGGCATAATTCGTTTTCACGGCATTACCTTGCTGTTGCTAAAGTAAGAGAATTTTTTCTGTTAACGAGACGCCCGTTGTATGGATTCCAGATGTCTCCTTAACAGTGTAACCGTGGGTTCGCGAACACGGTGAAAAGTTGGAGTTAACCCTTATGTTAGCAACCAAAATGGAGTAGAAATTCGAGGCTTAGTTATTCAAATTATTTTGCATAAATTTGTTTTCACAAAACGTGAGTTGACCTGAAATTGTTCAAAGAATCGAGACCTAAAGCGATTTTGCGATATTTTATCAAGAACATACAAAAATTATTAAAGGAAATATCGAAATAGGTACCCGGTTGCTAACATAAGGGTTAAACAAACGGAGGGAAAGCTTTTTTCCAGAGATTCGTATCTTTTTATTACGGATTGAGAGATGGAAGTCTCCCCTCTACAACCACCACAGATAAAGTGATCTACGATTCTTATTCTACTATTTTATCGCGCTTTGAATGAAGCCGTGCAACTTGCTGGCTGTGTGCCTTGGGTTACTCGAAGACCGGTAGCTCACTTTTTATCAAAGCGCGATAAAAGGGCCAAAAAAAAATCGGAGTACAATTTGTCCGTGGTCGTTGTAAAGGGGAGACATGCATCTTCAAACCTATACTGAATTTAGTCATGAGAAAAATTTCTCAAGGTTCGCACAAACGTTCGAATTTGTACAAATTTTGCAAAAAACTACCTTCACTTAGCCACCTTCCAGGTGAAGTAAAGAGATCTGTAAAAAAAATGAACCGAGGATCGTTAAAGTAGAGAGTTGACCCTTTAAAACGAGCCCAGGTAGACTCTTCTACCATTTTTTTCCGCGAAGTCGCAGCATTCGAAAGATCGACGATTTCTCGGTGAGAATTTAGCGGCCCTTTAATTTTGTGAAGAAGTGTATGTATACATATACATACACTTTGTATAGCTATGACACGGCGATGAATAGCTTTTGCGTCTCACTCTTGAAACAGAGAAAGTTTCCGAGTGATCATCGCGTGGTTTTGAATGAAGATCGGCCATCCTTGTTTCCCCATTGATGTCTCTACTTTCGATTCCGATGCTCGAGGCACGTGTAATCTAATACTTTCCTTATTCTACGATCTCGTTCTATCGCGAAAGCTACTGTTGTGTGCTTCCTCATCTCAATCTCAGAACAAAGGATTCCGAACGGGCATCGTATCGCCCGAATGGGGCTCGACCCCCTAATGTCCCCCTTGAACGTATTAAATATCTCTTTAATTCCCCGAAGCGTTGGGTATTTAAACACCTCGACGATTTTACGAACCGATTGAATCGTTCATAGTTTCTCTGCTGCTATAGACATCGGAACTGTCGAATACGCGACTCCGAAATTAAATTTTAGATTCATATGTACGTATGTGAATTATGTTTGGGTTATACATCTATGTGTTACTATTGTCGGTGCTGGTATTATGGGAGCAGGTATTGTTGAAGTATATATACGAAGTATGTATATGTACTTCGACGACGAGGAACCAATATAAACAGGCATAACCGCGAACACTGGTTGCTGGCAAAACTTTGCCCATTACTTTTCCAGCCCCGAGTTTCCCCAGTAGTCGATTATCGTGCTATATCAATGTCATAAACCTTCTACTCCCACCGAAAGTCGATCGTAGGACCTCTTTCACGTATCGTCGAATCAATCGATTCTCTATCGAAAAACGAGACTTTCATGTACACGTATCTAGGTACGTATTATATACGATTATGAAGATCTATTACAAAATGATATTGGAAATCGTTAAATATCCAACGGATAAAAATGATAGCTGCACGAGACAACCTGTTTTTCTCTTGACGATCGTTAATCTCTCTCGGGCAGTGACAATGACAAATAGAGATCCTTCTTTGATAGCTCCGAGTGCGTTTGCAGGAGATCCGAGAGCTTGTTACTTTTTCTATCACGCCTCAACTATTCCAGCATTGTCTTATCGAAATCTAGTTGCCAAAGAAAATACGGTTTTATGCCAGTTGAACCGTGTTTCTCCGCGTCAGCTTATTTTACAATAATCCCAAATATGCTGTCTCCTATACCAAGTGTTACAATGTTTGCAATGTATATTTAATGTTGGGCCGGCATTGTGGACAGGGCACAAGAGGGTCGGAAACAAATGATTCGACGTTATTATACGTATCCAGACAAGCGAGAAAGCAGGGTCCAAACTTTGTACATATTGCCCTTCCCTCGACCGCAATTTAAATCCCATTGCAGCAGGCCGGAATATATTTAATCGATTTGTCCGGCGACATGGGGTTTTCCAACACTGCCTGACCCGACCCGAACGTTCTACCTTGTTCCCCGGATTTTTGCCACGAGGTTTTATTACCCCTTGGCCGCTTTATGTAAGCCAGTGCCCAGGAAACGATTGTTCGTGCGTCGACCGTTCTACCCTCGCCGAGCCGAAATCGCTCCTTTTCGCGATCCACGGTTCGGAATTGCATCCACGGAATCTCTGGCTTCTATGGGTGGGCATTAACGCGGAAATAAAGCGGCCAAAGGAAAGCTGGCATCGATTTTTCGAGCGGAGAACAACGAAACGATAAGGGAAATGAATACCCTTCACAGACACCGGGCAACTTCAAATCGGTCGAATGAAATTTCTCTGTCGCGACACGTGGAATTTAAATGGTTGTCTGTGCACGACTGTACAGTGCTTTTAAAAAACGAGCAATCTATTATTTCCCTCCAACTTTATTTCAATCGATTCAACGGCACCGTGATTTTTGTGGCTCTTCGTAGAATCAACTATTAGAAAGAACCGATATTTCTACGTATATATATGTAATTTGACCGAAGAAATTATTCAGCCTGCACTCGAGCGAACGTGAATATTCTCGTCGATCGACAGTCGAGTCTGTCTTTTGATCTTTTTCCGATATCCCTGCAATCAGTTTCCGCCTTATCGTTCTACAAAAAGGGTTCCACGTCACTCCTACTCAATACTCAACCGAATAAACCGTGTCATTTCCTCCGTAGATTCGCTTCTTCGTCCATTCAAATCCGTTTAACGCAGGATTACCTGTTTACGAGCATCTTTAAGGCTACCGCGTTAACAATAGGCTACAAATTACACGCGAACCAGAACGATGCAAACAGGTGCTTCCATTTAGCCGCAACGGCGATCACACGCCTCTCGAACGAATCAATCTTTCCTCGATGGCTGCTGTGTCGAGCTGATGAGAGAAGAAAAAGTAGATTGGTCCGTCTAAGCGTAACGAAAGAATCGTGTCGAAGTCGCCTGAGCTACGCGAAAGTCGTTTAATAATAAAGGTTCTTCCATTCGATTGAACAAGTTCCAATATTGGAACAATCCTTCTCTAGAAAAATTTCCTACGGGTTGTTTCGCGAGCCGACGTTAACTTTGAGCAGGTCGCCGAGAACGAAAACTACTCTGAATGCTTCCAGCGCGAACAGCATTCAATCCGGACCGAGCTTTTCAACTTCTTAAGCGCGGCAAAGAAATTTTAATACCGCCGATGGCTGAGTCCAGCTTTCATACGCAGAATTTAATACTGCTTACATCGTTTAAGTGGGTTTTTTAATTTTGATTACGGTTCGCTCGTGACGTAAATTCGTGGATTAAAATTCTCGGTGAAGGTGCGCTTTCAAAGGATGACTCGGAATCGCTGTCGTGAATAGTACTCGCGAACCACTCCGCTTTTAAAGCTCCATAATGAACATTTCGTAAAGAAATTTCAGGCATCTCGGAAAGGCACGCTCGGTCCTTTCAAGAAGTCAAAATTCGGTTGACCCAGCGGCACTCTGTTTCTTGTCACAGAGCTCACGTAGCACTTTGTTTTGCACTCTTTCAAAGCTTTCCGCGCAAGTGCCTCCTCCGAAGACACGAATTTAATTCTTTTTTCTCCTCAAGCTCAACCTGTATCGGCTAACCTCGTACCACACTGTCATGGGTTTCCACTTCCTTTGCTCTCATCCACCCTGTAATCCCTCCTCGCCTTGTACACGCGTCTGTTGAACCCTGACAAAAGAACTCGTCGCAAGTTCTCGAGACTCCGGAAGTCGAGTTCAGCGACTAGTTTCGCAATTACGTAGCGGAGCAAAATTCGTTTACAGATGGTCGAAATGAAAGGGACACGGCGGGGCCGGCGAAACGAGCGGCTCTGCTTCTGTTTACCGAAGAGAGGACCGCCGATCCAAAGTCCGGAGGAAAGAAAATTCAGAAAAGCTCCCGGAAAGGCAAACAGAGCCACGGCTAAACTCGAGATACCCTACAAATGTTTAATCCATACGGCGAACGAGAGGCATATGAAATGTCGAGGGGATTGAACGAGAATATTCGTTCACTCGTACGATCCGAATGAAACTCGCGTCGGAATAAAACTGTGGATTGCTCGTTTTTGTTACGGAATCCCGGCACGTAGGTATCTATGCACGTACATATATACCCGTGTCGAATCAGCCAGATCCCCGATGCGAATCTAAGGCTATCACTCGCATATGGTGCAACGTGCAACACGTGCGTCTATCCACGATTCGCGGATACCGCGTCTACTTGTCGAGGAGCGATGATACGCGCTTGGCCACGTCGAAACGTTTCCCCGTATTGTCGTTTATTCCATAGTAATCCCGTTTTGTCACGCCTCTTACGGTCACAGCTCCCGTTTCATGGAAACTGGCACGCGTACTGTTTATCACGAGCACATTGTCGCGTAATTTCGCGTGCTTCCATGTGGACAAGTGGGGAGCAAGTGGTCTGCCAAACGTTGCGGTTCTAGCTGACGTTTTCTGGCAGCACAAATAAGCAACCTCGGGCTACCGCTTCTAAACTTCTTGGGATGCTTGGGTAAACGTTCGCGACGAACCGCGCGAGAACAAATTGTGGACGCTGCCAGATATGCGCTACGTGCAGGTGCAGGTGAACAAGTGTAATTCCGCGTACTTTAAATGGCAATAGAAAAATTCATAGAATGGCCGAGGGTGTTTCACGAATTTTTATCAAAGTCATGGCGAAACGAGTGGTTAAATGACAATTTCTACTCGTGGCCCGCGAAGCGAAATCAAAACGTTTGACGGAGGAACGCGTTGAATTGAATTGCGGAGACCAGCCGATTACCCGGGAAGCCCGGTAACTCGTCGTTAATTGGATTCGACAAGGGGCCGGCAAATTGAATTAGCAAACGATTCTCGGTTATTTACCTGTGCGTCGAACAATCCCCCGTCAGACACGTCAAAAGCGGCACGAACATTAGCTGCTGGTCTAACGGCCGTACATTCTATCGCAGCAATGGAAATCCCACGTTTCAGACGTTCTTCACGCGTGAAACGGAACGTCAAACACTCGTCGGCCGTTTCCTTTATTCCCGGCGAACCCGTTCCGTCGTTACGCGTCTTCGTTGCACCGAACAATGGAAGGCCACCCTCGGTCCTCGCGTTCGCGCCCGGTTCCCAAAAATTTCCGGGACGCTTTAATGGCATTCGCAATTAACGATCAGCATCGTTGCTGCCTCTGGTAGCGCGCGCAAGAAAAGAATCGTTCTCAAGAATGTCTCGTTTACAGAAGGAAAAGACCTTCGGCGACAGAATAGTCTGAAATGTCCTGGGACCCTTCCCAGGAACTTGTGCAATTAAAGATAGACAACAGGCGTTGCGTAACTCGACGAAAGATTCATCTTTTCGCGTGACAGAAATTAATGGCAGCCAGAGGATATAGCGTTATTGCAATGAAGAAATATCAGCGAGGGTACGAGCACCGGGGAATGTTGCTCGCACGCTTCCAACTTTTTCGACAACCGGAAATAGCTCGCCGCGTCCTCGCAATTTATTATTCCGAAAGTCGACCTCGAACAACGAGTGGAACTCGTATCTCGAGGACGTTCTTAAATAGGTTCGTGCTTTCCGTGGCTGCAGAAGTATTCATCCGCCTCGGGGCCGGGGGAAACGTAGATAAGGTTCGGCGCGATAAGCATTACGACGCGACGGACGGTTTCTGTCGGCCCCTATTAAATGTCACGTTTCTTCGTACAGGTATAACGATAAACCGCTCTCATTGCCTCGCATTACGCCCGCGTATCGCGAACCGAGTCGCAACCAGGAATGAACTACGTATTTCCACCTAACGCACATATTTCCTTCCTACTCCACTTTTCGCGTAGTGGCGTTAGTTTGAAATTTTACCCAAACGCCCTCCTCGTTTCCCAAGATTCCTTCTTCCGGCAATGCGTGCCGGTGAACTGTGTTCGATTCTTTTTTTATTTTGCGTTACAATTACGAACAAAAATCCCGCTGCAACGTGCAGGTTGGCCGAACAGCCGCTTCCATGCGCGAAATAAAAACAAGAAGGCATCGGTACACTCGTTACGCGCGTAACTCGATTTACACGTGTAGCTTAGCAGAGAGCGCGATTTAAAATTGTTCTGGCTCCGCGTGCGTCAGGTCAGCGAAATTTTGACGCAGCTCGTGAAAAAGAAAAAATAGAAAAAAGTGGAAGCTTGCTGCAACAATGTCGAGGGACGGAACATTTCGACCGTGTGTGCTCCTGTTCCGAATTAACTGGCAACGGGGTCGGCAGGTGTGTCGGGAGGAAAGGATTCTCTGAGAGGACTCCCGTCGAGCAGCCTTGGTATAGGTCAGTTACACAATAAGACAGCGATGCAGTTAAAATTAGCACTGCAACTATTTAAAAAGGTAAATCGAGTGCAACGGGGGCCGTTGTCCGAGCTGCATCGCACCAGGGACCTTTTTTCGTCAACAAACCCTCTATTCCTGGTCGCAATTAACGTTGCCGCGCACCTCTCCGATTCGTCGTGCTTGCGCGGCAGTCGCTTTCCAGGTAGTTTAATAATCGCGGCAAACGCGACGGCAGACAAAAAATTGATTTTAATTTTAATTAAAGTACAATTTATTTGAGTAGTTGGTGCAGAACAGAACGACGCGGTATGCAATTATTTAAATTAGAAGTCCGGGTTATTTCTCGAATCAATATTTCCCGGCGTATAACGTGGCACACTGATTTCCCGAACGTCTGCTAGATTTATACCTGCAGAAACGTTAGATAGAATGGATTTTCTGTAGTTCAACTAGGGGTCCCGATTTCCCGATATTTTTCGTTTCTCGAGAAATGAGAGTTCTCGCGAAGAAACACTAATTGTAAGTTCAACGTTGTGGTATCTTTTTTCTTTAATTAATTATTATTTCATAGTGCTCAGAGCCTATTTACGATGGGACTTGATAAAATCATGCGGTCGTAGAATTGCAGTTTATTGCTAATAGCCCTTTATATTTTCTCTTGTTGCATTCGCATAACGAAGCCGAAAGGGATTTGCAAGGATTAATTTAATCTAGACCAAATGCGAAGCAAATGTTCTTGCTTTGCTGATGAAAGTCTATTACAGAGTAAGTACTCGTAATTATGAGATAATCAGATTCGTTCTGCTGGCAAGTAGCGGAAATTCGAACTGTAGAGGCCAGCACTTTATGAATGAAATTACGTCGATTCCTTCTGTAGAGATTGCGGATGGCCACAAACGAGATATAGAATAGACTCAACACCTTATGGACTTTTGTGTCTCACGTTTACTACCGTACCGACTTGGAAATGGAAAACTGATTTGAGCGTCCTCTATTCATAAATTGTGATCACCTGCAAAAACATTATTTATTATTGCTTGTTTAATGTTACAAATAGGGGAGCATTAAAAAGTCGCAGTCAATTTTTCCCGACATGTTTAACGTACATTTAACAATTGTATCATAAAAGAATCAGTAATTAAAGTACAAAGAACAATCGCGCTCTTGTTATGCGTAACTCTAATGCAAAACACGATCAGTATTTTTTGCGCAACTCTAATTCAAACCGCAATTTGTTGTATTAATTCGTGACTCTAATTCAAACCACGATATATTTAATCGCAGCTCTAAGAAAATGCCGCGAACTTGGTACATCCGCGACTCTAATCGCAATCGAAATTTGGTTTTAATCGCACCTCTAATGCAAACCGTAATCAATCGTACGCGACGCCAATAAAAATCGCGAATCGCCCAACATGATGACGGTGGGCCAGCAATAAGCGCTGACCAAAAACTAAACTACAACTACAGCATGCAAAAGCGAGCACAGTGACAAAGTATTAACAAAGAATGACTCTCCATCCAAAGGATGCAGAGCCATTGGTAGTTGCCCTTTTGAGTGACGATTTGTCGGGCCTCTTCGGCATTTAGCCTCTTCTTTTCTTCGAGCGCAATGCCCGCTGAAACTTAGTCTAGGCTCAAGACTCTATTCGCAAACAAAAAGAAATAAATCCTAATGGTCTAAATCGCGTAGCTAAACGGAACACACGTGGACGAATCACGACCAAATAGAATCGTAAAAATTGCGATTACAGAAAATCGTAAAGATTGCGATTAAAATTGTAATCGATCATCGCCTACACGTGCAGCCTCGAGCATAATGTGACACGTTCGTTTCGAGACCAAACCGCGATCGCGACCGCGAAAAATTCGAAAAATCGATAGGCAAAGCCAGAGGCGAACGCATTCTCGTTCGCGCCACCGTTTCGCCGTCGACTTTTCAAATCAGATTTCCTGAAACAGGTTGAACACGCGAAATAGTGCCTACCCGATCAGAGACTGTGTCAACCTGCCCGGCCCTACCTACTTATATCTATCAGGCACACCAGAAGGTATACTACCTATCCTACCTGGACCTATATTTAAAAAATGGCAAAGCATTCACACAAACACACCTCATTCCACGTTTCTCATTCAAACACCCGGGCGCGAGGACCTACACTAGAGAGACGTCCCGGGACGCCCCCGACACCCGAGCTTGGCATACAATCATTCACACTCTAAGGGTACGTACCAATTCCTGAAATCGGCTGACAAAGGCTAGCGACCATTGCGTAAATGTGCGTAAACGTATATGCGTATGCATTTCTTTCGTGTAAAACATTGATTGTTAAAGTATATTGTACTCCGCCTTTTAACTAAGTGTACTTGGTTTGTACAGGACTTTATTGTTTGTCTTATATTCACAATTAGTTATAGTATTGAATATTATTGAATATCTATTGAATAGATACTTGCAATCGGTCTGCAATCGGTATTGGCATAAATACGTTTATAATTTGTTATCCATTTCCCGAGCCGACGCAATTCCACAGCCTAATCACATACACACACGATGTGGAAAATACGTCGTGCACGGTACACTAGCAAATACCAGCCGCCAAACATTGTTATAAATTTAAAAACCATATGATCATCGTGCCCGTTGCCTTTCACTCACCCAAGTAGCACCTGGGCACGTGAGTGAGTTCCTGGCAACGAACCCGGAATGGATTAAACCTGAAAATCCTCGTCTAAAAAAATGATTAGTATTAGTACAATTGCAATAGCTAATGGACTATATTCAGGTTACTGATAGACAATTTATTTGTCAAAGAAAATAACTTCAATTGAAATTAAATTTACTCGAATAAGTAATTATATGCAATTAAATAATTACTCGGAAAAGCTATTAAATAAACCTCAGGTGATTACTCAATCGAAGCAAATTGTTCAACTGAGTTACTTCGATTTTAAAATCGGCCCACGTACAAATTGCCTTCTTGCACATAAGATATAATCAATTTTATACGTCAATTTTAAACTATACATAGGATATGAAAATTAATATTAAATGTGTGACGAATGCATCGTCTATGCATATTCAATGCTGATTTTAATTTACGCATCGTTATATTTATTCATTTTAATACTTGATTACTATAATCATGAAGCACTTGCAATTGTTGCAGTAACGAAGTCGGAGGGTATCCGACTTCTGCACTGCTTAACATTGAAATCAAATTTATTAATGTCATTACCTATTTCCATCGAAATATATACATCAACAGTGCTTTCATATTAAAATATTTATTTAAATAAGAAATATTACTGTAACTCTAATTCTATTATATTAAAAAAATGCGTAGTGCAAGAAGGTAGATCTAGCCTCATCTAAAGAAATAATACAACAAAATAACGTTGCTACTCACGGGTATGAAAACCATACCCGCGGCCACCATGCTCGCAAAACTACTAAAAAATGCAACCAGTCACCCGTGCCGCTTCGGACCAAACGTCCTACGACATGATTGGGGACCGGAGGAATCAAAACGCATGCGACTCACCACCCCGTTGAGGAGCGGTGGAAATAATTGTGGATGTAATCAGGATCGTCACCGAGGCAGCTGCTTTGAACCCAAACGTCAGGAGGTGTGCAGGCTGTAACATAAATAGAACGCGAAAAATATACAAGTGTGCTGCTAAATCGAATAATTTAATTCTTCGCTGTGAACTGTGGATTTTTTAAACGATACTTACATTCCTCTCTGGTTTCAGTGTCGCACGAGACACTTTCTTCAGTGATGCACTGACTCTATTTTCGATAGCGAATATAAAGAAGAATAAAAATGAAAGACTGGGTGCGCGACCGCAAATTATACCGCCGAAAAAGATCACACAGGTAACTTCCGTATATATACGGAGGTAGCAGAATGATCGTCTTTCGTCCATCGTCCTTGGGGTATGTTCGACACACGACTAAAGGCAAAGACCATTTTTTGTCTTCGATCGATTCTGATTCCTGCAAATATTTCAGTGCATACTTTACACGCGGAACAACATCTTTTTGGGATAAGGTTTTCGAGATTAAGATAATTCAGGAAAATGGACAATGAAAAGCAAGTTACGCAAGGGAAACAAACGTTCTGTGCACAGGACGAAGCAATACAACAATAGATTGTTGTTGAGATTAATTATTGGAATACCAAGTGTATCCTCCGATATAAAATACGAAATAAATAATATAATGAGATTAATAAATATCCTAGTGCATTCAATAGTTGTTCAACGTTATACATTTACTACTAGGCCGTGCTAAATTTTTGCAGAAGCTACAGTACGAAGAATGTCGTTCAATCTCTCTTCTTTTCATGTTATCACTTGTCTACTACACAACCGTATATCATACAAGTTTATTACGTGGTTTGAGTAATACTTTAATTGAGATATATTCGTACAATTCTATTTACTTGTACAAGTAATTTGAGAAACTCTTACCTGTCAACCAGATCGTTTGACACTTCGGCATGGGTTGGCGCCATTATGCTATTGCGCATTCCCGCCTGTCGGCGTCGCGTTCCCGCCAATTCTGATTCGAATCTCGAGGCAAGCGAAAGAGACGCCATTGAACAGAATCCAACTGAAAATAGGGATAAATGTGTTATGAATCACCAATATTATAATAACATTGCTTCAAACTGCACAATATACTGCAAAATAATGGAATTCCGAGCTGAAATATATATACGCATACGTAAAAGATGCATACGTATACTATACACACTCGAGTCAATTCGAAAAAGCACGCCGCACGGTGTGATTCCGATCACTGCACAATAAGTTTCTCAATTTCTTGCAAAATATTCATTAATATTAACAAAGAAACTACAGAAAACTTGGGAGACGGGGAAATGAAAACAATTATTATAACTTCTTGCCTTCAGGAATATATCAGACTATGTCACGTACCTTAATTTGACGCGTCTCTTCAAACGGTCTGTCTAACCACGTTCAAACACGACTAATTGCAACTCGATCCAGGGCGGGCGGGGTGGCGGACGGAAATTTTCTAGATACATTTCACTATATGTATTGGCGGGAACCTTGGTGGGGAATGTTTTTTAAATATCATGTGCAACTGAATTTTTTATTGCAAGTGTTGCAGTATGGATATTAATGAAATGATGGGATACAAATATATTTGTTAGTAATAATAAACACATAGGTGTAATAAAATGTTTATAGTACTTGTTGCACTATAAAATTAGTATAGTAAAGTATTTCCGTTAAACTAATATCTGTCGATAACGTTGTAAGCGACAAGGAAATAGTAATGGGGCCGTAGAGCGCCACGCAGCAGGGGAGAAAAGAATGCATTGGATGATAGGTCTATTCTATACCTCTTCTGTGGTATTATTATATGGGAATGTGCGCAGGATGCACGTGCTGTTTACGATTTACAATGGGTTGGGTAGACAACATGCTTACATCCAAGGAAATAAAAAAACAGCTGAAAGAGTTATTAGTACTTAAACGCAGTGGAGAATTAGACACTGAAGAAGAGGTTATAAAATCGAACGATGAATTTTGGCGGGGATCTTTTACCTATAATTGTTTGGAGCAATATGTGCATCACCACGACGGAGAAGTATTAATTTATAATATATACATGTCTATTTTTTAATTTGAGCGATGTACAACAAGCGCAATGTTACCGCTTTCTTTCAGATAAAATTAAATACACTTGCTCTCGTAGTAGAATCAAAGAAAAGCACTTTGAAATTTACATCCAAAGAACTGGAACTAATTGTTTTATTTTTGCGCATTAATATTAAGGAAAAAATAGAATATGTGCCATTAATAAAAAAGGTAAGACCGTTGTAATACAAGCAAGTATCAATTTCCTGTGAATTACACATTTTTCTGTCCATAGGCTTTGAAGCGTATGAAAGACAGCTTGAGTGTTATGAGAAGACAGTGCAAACAAGAAGAAAAAATGAGGAATCATTACAGAAAAAACTGTAACTCCTCTGAGATAAAGCAAGAAATACTAGATGAATCTTATAAAACATCCAATCGTCTAGAAAATGACATAAAATTATATTGCAGTGTTTCTCAATCTTTATGCAATATGTGTATTTGTAGTCCAGATGCTACATATTATAGAAGAAAATGTTCTCTGCAAATATTACTCTTAATGAGGGAATGTTTCGGCGATGATTTTAACAATATAGCTTGGGAGGCTAAACAAGCTGAGGCACTATTCAATGTGATATTATTAGATACCTATGAATCTAATAAAGAAATGGCCTTTAGCTTGGTAAAATCATTAGATCCAAGTCTGTTACAATTAGATAACGAACGCGCTATGCGTGATATCGTTACGGTTGCCCTTGAATTAGGTAATAGCATCAGACCTATTGATACAATCACAGCTTCGTATATGCTGAAGATCAGCATTTTATCTCCCACTGTACAGAATGAACTTGAAACTCAATTGGGTTTAACCAAATTGAATGAAGATGTAATAGAAGCAACCGTGTTGAAATTAATTCTAATATTATTGAATAGATTAAAGGTATTCGAGTTTATTTGTAGGAAAATTTTAGTGCTCCTATTATATGAAGATATTTACAAGATTTATTTTTCCAGGAATCATTAACTCTGGCAAAACAGAATATAGTCAAGACTGTTACCAAATATTCTCTGTATGGGTATCTTTTCTGCATCAGGAGCTTGCTACAAGATTGCGACTTAAAGAGTGCAGGAGCAGAACCATTGTGGCAAAAGACTGTAGCAGAATTGATAACTATATGTTTTGAGTTCAGCCACGCGGTTTCGTTGATAGTCAATAATTCTTCACCCGAAGGCCACCTCCCAATGGATCTAAATTTACAAGCTATCAACGATATATGTGATTCTCTATCTGAGAAACAAGTAGTGACACCACAAATGGTATTGCTCTGTTCTTGGCGAACTGTAAAAGAAGTTAGCTTGCTGTTTGGTTTGCTGGCTACCAAGGCACCTATATGCGAAGGCAATTTGCCTGTAGGCCTTTTAAATGAAGAGCAAGTAAAATTTCAGACTTTATATTCACTGTTCGTGGTAAAAAAATGACGTTCCAAGAAGCAAGTATAATAATAGAATTCTTTAACAGATTATTAACATAGGAGAACATTTGGTATCATTGCTTACCGAAACGAAGCATAGAGGAGCATTTGAACAAGCACACGTAGGCTTCAGCCAATTGTGTTCTCGATTATGGCGCTTGAATAAGACAAGTCTGAATCAATGGCCGAAATTGTGGCTGCATGACATTTTAATTGCCATCACGGGAATTAAAGAGAATCCAAAATTATGTGCAACCAGAAGAAGTGCTGGTGTACCATTTATGATACAGGTATGTAGAATCGAATACTTCCATTTTAAATTACAATCCAAACGAGTTGCTTTCAATGAATTATAAGAGTTTTACTTAACAGGCTCTACTATCTACAGAACCTCGGGAGCACAAAGATACAAAAACGACAACCTTTGATTCTGTAATGAAAATATTATTAGGACTCACGCTATTGGAAGGTGTAGACTTGCAGAAAAAAGCCAAACGACTAATATACTCAAATTCTGTGTTTGCAGACTTCGAAAGTTTATTGGTATCCCCAAAACAAAATAATGACTTATCCGCGATCGAAAGCAATGCTCAAGTGACTGAAATAAAAACCCACGCTTTAAATATTTTAAGAGCAATTTTTAGACATTCCCAACTTGGAGAAGTAGTAAATAATTATGTAGAAGATGGTATAATAGCAGCGTTTAGAAGTTACGATGCTTTAACGTGGGTGGTAAGATATACAGTTTTCCACATTATTCATAAATAAAATACATGTACTGAAAGAATTTGTTATTATCATTATTGTTACTACCGCAGGAACGAAATGCAGCCACACTACTTTTTAGCGCGCTGATTATTCGAATTTTTGGCGTTCAAAGGACAAAAGACCATATGAATCTCGTGGCTGAAAACAAAATGAGCTATAAATTGTTTTTCGGAAACTATCCTAATCTCTTGCCTTTCATCCTAGATGAATTACAAACATTTGTAGCAATGGATGACACGCTCGTAAAATCAAATATGCAATCAATTTTATTGCTACTATCACGATTATATCATAGTCATTCTTCCGAACCAAGCAACATTCAATGGAAGGTAATTGTAAACTGTTTTAAAATATCATAACTGCATAATAAAATAGATTTGTGTATTCCAGATCAATGATCTTATAGATTTAATTATACAATGTGCAAAAAGTGCTATATTCGAAACACGAAAACTAGCAGCTCGAGCACTTACACCCCTATTAACAGAGCACTCTGGCGAAAGTGTTTTATTCAAAATAATTGGAAAAATAATATCTGCGGAGGAGAATCATTCATCTTTAAATTCAATACACGGATACATGTTGCAAGTATGTATAATAATGTAGTTAAATATTATTAAGAAAAGAAAGGGATAACTCATGTTCTTGTTTCCTGTATGTTTTAGATATATGAGATACTGAAATATTTCGATTCTAAATCGGTTCAATCGTTTGGTACAGATTGGAAGAAATTTTTCGGAAGGACTACTTGGATTTTAGAGAATCTGGAACGTAAAAATTCCAAATCATCGTGCTTTCTATTGGCTTCAGTTTACATAGATGTTTGCCATGAGATATATAACACGGATAAAACGTAAGCAAATATTACAAAATCAATGGGGGAAGAATTAAAATTTGTTATCTTGTATTGCAATTGTAGGTATATAAAACATTTTCCAATGATAAACACGTTGGCCGCACATTTATTGCACGGACAATTAAAACAGGGGCCTGCACGAGAACTGTACAAATTATCGACCATTAAATTCATTCAAACAATTGCGAAAGAAACATCTATAATCCAACAATGTATACCAATTAGTATGTACATGAACAACTTAAGAATTCCTGAAACGCAAATTTTTGCCTGGTCGACTGCAATAGAAATAATTAATGAAGTGAAATACAGCAACGTTTCAGGATCGTTATTAAATTATGCTGTTGATGAATTTCGAAACTCAATACAATATCTTGATAGATACAGTCCAGAATTACAAGATGCAATGTTCGATTTCCTGTACGATAGTTTGGTATTCCTCAGACAGAATGAATCATCTGATTTCATCAGATGTATGGATATTTGCGAATTCGTACTGAGAGAAGTTCGATTACATATTAAAAAAACTGACTACTGTGAAAGAGACTGTTACTTGAGGCTATTAGGAAAATCGTACGTGACTTTATCTTCTTTAAACAAGGTTGAACATGCAATTAATTTGGAATGTACAAATGAAGTGTATAGCAGCCTCTGTGATAATCTATGGATCACAAGTTTACCTGGATATTTTAGAAGATCTGTATTTAAAATTATGAAGGACCTTTTCGTGGCGTGTTACAAGCACGAGGAATATCGATGTAAGTAATTAAACATTGTAGAAATATTTCTACAACATTATAATCAAATATGTAACAGATGTGCAGGCTCAATGGTGGACAACAGTATTACAATTATTACTGGACAACAATTCTGAAGTACGGTACGAGGCATTTTCCTTAATTGAATATGTACCAGTACCCGGTAAAATGACTAGCAGTTGGTCTTGCGTGAATTTACTACTCACTAAATTTTACGAGTGCAATATACGTAATGAAAGCCCAGAATTTATTTGTATTGTTCTTTTCTATTGGAGTATCGCATTGTTAGATGACACAGATTACGAAATGGACGATACAGACGTAAGTAAATACTATTTGGAGTAGATAGAAATATCGAACATATGTAGATCTCATATTGTTTCTTTTAAGGTGTTCAATAAATGTTCAAACTATGATTTCTTTGAATCTGTGGAGATATCGAAGATCTGCGCCGAATTTTTAATAAAAAATATGAATTGCTACATGGATAATGTACTATCAGACGATACGATAGACTGGATAAATTCTATTTTAAATGTCGAGTTTCCGAAATGTATTTCTTTTAGAACGCTTGTACAGAATTATGGACGCCATGTTCCCGCCCTCGAGAATAAGTTGCACGATATTTTAAACCCGACTTATAAAAATAAATTGCTACAGGTTTTATCATATAAGCAGTATAAAGATATATTGTAACGTGCATTTTTAGCACATTTATATAGAATAAATTGACTTTTATACATAAAAATTGACACGCATTTTTATTTTTTATCATAGGACAGATACAAAAAGTATCCATAAGCGAGTCTTTAATTGAAAAAATTCTACAAGCCGAATACATTTGTTTAAAAAGAAAGAATCTCACCGAAAGCAGATTACGCAGGCCAAAGCTTTGTTGCAAATATAAAAACAGATTAACAAAAATGAAAAAGTACTTTCAGAAAAAACTAATGAACTTTGAACAAGTGAAACGTCACAGCGTGAAATTTAAAATGGTCACGGCGCGCTGTGAAGTTGGGTAACTATCAATTGGGGGAATATCCCCAGGTCACGTGAACTAGAGAATTTAGTTGAACCGCTTGGCGTAGGTAGTCGCCACTGACGCAGCTCGACGTTCGCCGACTCGGTACGTATTTCGTGACATTATACCGCGGATCCGTCGGATTTTCGCGTTTTTCGCGCTTCTGCGTCGTGACTGTCAAGTATTAGTGTGCGCCGACGATCTTTATCTGCGTTGAACGGGGAGCAGCATGTTCACGAGTGTTCGAACAGATTAAAATTGAGGGAAAAGTAGCTGAGAAGACAGTGGTCGTGCGTGTACCAGGCATGGAGTGGACTCAGTGCGCTCGTTTCAAATCGTTACGAGCCGTTACGGCAGTCCCCGTCGAACCAAGGTAAGTTCCGCCAACGTAAACACGCGCGATCGCCTTTCACGCAGATTCTTTAACTTCCCAATCGAATTGTTAAATTGTTCCCGAGGGATTCTATGATTCCCTTGTGCTCTCTACTGTGCATGACCTACTTGTTGTGCAAGCTGTCATCCCTTGATTAGAATATTTCTGTTCGGGACGAACTGTCCACTAAGCGTACCCTTCGCGGCTGATACCCGCGTCACCCGACATCCTTTCCCGGCTAGGTTTTCACGTAAGAAGAATACGCTAAGCGGAAACGCGAGGCAGAGAGAACGGCGAAGGAGCGTGAAACGGAAAGATCAAGTGAGAGCAGCGAGAACAAGTTTGAAAACTAGCACTGCCAGTCCGCTGAACATCTGCGATTCCTAAAGTGCGTCCTTCCAAACACGGAATGTTAAATAGCCTTCGCGCTTGATCAACTAACGGAGCCTTCTCGAATGATCTCTCTTGACCTGTCTCTCTCCCTTTCTCTATCTCTCTCCCTTGCTCTTTCTCTCCCTGTCTCTCTATTCTCTCCTCTCTCCTCTCTCTTACTTCACTCTCTTTCTCTCGCCTTCTCTTTCTCCTCCAGGAGAAAGGTCATCGGTCTCAAATTCATCTTTTGTCCACGCCTTAGGCACACCAGTAGTAATGCGCTCCGACGTCGTTTCTGTTGGCTCAAACTCGTTTTAAATTACCATAAGTAGTTTGATACTTCTTGCTCCGATACACTTGATTCTTTTTTCGTAATCGCTCGAATTACCCAATGTCAAGTTGACTACCTGTCACACACCTATCGTGTCCGTTTCGACCACGGTCCGGCCCGCCTCGATTCGATTCGTTTCACGGTCAGGAAAATTGCCAATTCGTTTTCCCTCTTAATAACCACCGTGACATTTTTAATCGTTCGTAATTGCTCATTGTACGGACGGCAGAACGTTCCTGTTGATTCTCACTTTTCATTCATCAACACGTTGCGTGTTGCACCGTGCATTTACACCTACCGATAATTAAAAAAGGATGGAAAATGGCGGCGGGATGGTAAAATAAAACAAAATGTTTCATAAGAAAGTTACGATGTTTTGTGAGTAAGTTTGAAAATAGAAAGACGGTAGATGCATTCACCGTGATGTTCGTTTTTTAAACGTCTGCGGGGATTACGTAGGAAGAGCATTTCATAACGAGACCATTTTCATTGTACCGCTTACCTGGCGCTTTTAATAAATGATGATAAGAAAAACGACAGCACATTTGGTATACAACCTACCATTTGCATTCTGCCTGCCCATTCTTTTTCTTTATTTTTCTTCCTTGTCTACCTGTCCCACTAGAGAAAAGCTATACGTTCACTTCCTTCCTACGAAATTACGCGTATTAACTCTTTCTGCGGAGCGCACTCGAAACGTTTCAATAGAAGCCAGTCCGTTGCTTGTCAATGGGCGAGCTTCAATTACAAAATCATCCGTCCATTTTAAGAACGGTGTAAACCGTAATTACGGGAAGTCCTGAAATGGAGCGCGCAATTTTGCAACCCATTTCCGATTACGAATTCTAATAACAGAATCCGACGTAATCACAAATTGTTACCACCGCTGATACCATTTATTATTTACTTTGTGTACATTTCATTCGTAAAAGAACACGCAATGAACAAACCCGTGGGAAGTCTCCCTCAGCTTCTACCGAGCGTAATTTTTCCCCTGCTCTATTTTCATTTCCATTATCGCGACATGCATTAAATATTATGCGATACGGTCTCGTTTCACGTTGGTAGCGTGGCCACCCTTTCTTCTATTCTGCTTTAATTCCGCGATCGCGGGAAACAATTGGGCGTTCATAGAGCAGGGAAATGTCGTATATACAACTCACGTGTCGAGGCTCTATTTGTTTTATCAAGCCTGCGGCGGCAACCTGCTCCCGCATTATTTTGACAATAATGCCGAGCAACCACGCGAAGCAGACACAACTATATAGGTAATTTATGCAAAATGCAAGCCCCGCGCTCGCCTACGGCTGCGCAGCGTGAGTGGCGCCCATTACATTATAACAAAACAATGTTTAACGACTGCAATTGGCCCTAACTGCGACTCGAATTCCGATAAAAAAACGGGGGAAAAAAATCGAAGCACGACGGACGTGTTGATTTGCATACAGCACGCCTCCCATACCTGTATACATATTCCATTAACAAAATAATAGCAACCCACGCGACAATATGCACACCGATTTCTAGATTTTTTGTTCAAACTACGAACTGCTGGTCCACGACGTAGCACGCCGATCAAACTTTATGGGCCGCAAATGAAAAATTTCATTTCACGAAATACATAAATACTTCCGTCGTTGTTGTCAAGCTTTTACTTTCCCGCGTTTCTGACGATTCGCGCGGCACGTTCGATGGCGAAATGATAGTTTCCCCTATCAAGACGCAACACGACGGATAATCGAGCGAGTTAATTTCCTTTGATCGAGCACCGTTCATAATCCAGCTTCCATATCGAGCCTCGAAAGTCCTCGTTCGTTTTCCACCTTCCGGTTGGCTTTCGAGCTGCACGAGCCTGGTTTCCGATTTTACGACGCCGCTGCCGCCCGTTTTATCTCTGGTCATTGAACCTTTTCTACTTCAGGGAGCATAGCGAATCTATGCTCCGTGCTGTTTTTTCCCCCGCATTCGATGGTTCGCGAAAAGATTTTCATTTTTCCTCGGGAAACAAAGCCATTAGTACCCCCGGTAAACATGTTTTAACGATCTTGATGTTTTCGTCCTATCAACGAGGTAAGTTATTAGCATGCCGACAGGGCGAGTCCGTAGCGAAAATTACTTTTTATGGAGCGTGTATATAGTTACGGAAATTCAGCCATTGTTATCGAACAATAGAATATTCCGGGGAAAAAAAAAAAGAAACGGTCATGTTCGTTACGTCGAGCGTACACAGACGAACCCCATGGAAACGAATCGCGGTACGTGACAAATATCCTCGAAGAACGTGTTCGAATTCCGGAGGATGATTCACGGCAACGCGAGTGTAAGGAAACATATAGGCATACGGTAGCTGTGATTTTTGCCTCGGAGTTACCAAGTTACACCCGGTGCTCGCAGGTAAATTCGATCCCGAGTCGTGTGAAGAAATTTTCAACGGGGCGCACACTCGGCGATCGTTCCAGGTCCTCGGGAATCAAAGCGTGAATGAAATTATAGCAACCTTTCTACCTGCGTGCAAAATTAATTTCCGCGGGAAAGAAAATCCGAGACTCAGCCGTCTGGAAACTCGATAGCACCGCTCCAGTTTCTAGTATAACCCGAGGGGAAAAGTGAAACGTCGCGTATATTGTTCGCATCATCGTCTAATCGACTTACGTAGTCTAATGGTTTCGCGTGATTACCGTGCTTCTTTACCTGCGCCGGAAACGCTTTCTTAACGATTATTAATGCCCCTTAATGATGCTTAGCCGTTCCGGTAGCCAGATCACGCCCCTTAACTCCGGTAATTGTTCCCCGATTTGTCTGTTTGCCTTCTCCCCGTTCGGTTATCGAGCTTGCTAGAGTTTTCTGCATCTGTACGCGAGCACGATTTACAGCGAAGAAAGTTTTGGCAGCCCCTCGACGATCAAACGTCTATTCGACAGAGATAGCTATTATTCTACGGGACGTTGCATATTTAGCGTTTCGTCCCAGTGATACAGTTCGCGAGCAAACACGTATTCTAGTGACTCGTGTCCCTGTTTAACCGCAATGTTTGCCAAGGATAACACGGAGTTGCGAGACATCCTTGCTAATTTTGGAATCCAGATAAGCAAGTCTGTCGCCAGTGACAAACTATTCCAACAAGCGAGACAATTTAGAGATATCTGTGACGCGGTTTCTCGAGCTAGTCATCGCCGACCTGGCCCTTGTCCATTTCGAAAATGGCTCGAACTATCGGGGGGTCAAGCTTCGCCTCCTTCTCCGCCCGTTCGATTTCACCTCGTAACACGAAAACAGATACTTTCGAAGTTCATCCAGTCTCCCCCTCCTTGCGTATTCATTCAGTGTTATGTAGGTTAACTCGTTTATTTTAATCCGTTCAGTTCGACTTGCGATTCATTCACTCTCGCCATTTCGATTCGTCGATTAATTCGTCCGTTTGCGCCGGCTCGTTTCTCCTCGTCCTTTTCCCTTGCTCGCTGTCCTTGCTTCGCCGTGGGTATTCCAGCGCATCGTTTTCAGCCAAGTTTTCGTCCTCCACGCCCCTAAATCCCAGACGCTGTCGCAAAAAGGATTCTCTCGACCTATATGTCCTGCGATGTCGCGACATGTCGGTTCGATTATTAGGAGGTTCGAGTTTGACCAGTAGCTCGTAGCTTTTAGTTCCGTGAAACGTCGGGTCGCATCGCCGTCTCGTCGCCATAAACTCGAGGCTGGCGCGCTTGCAATCTGGCATGCATTCGCCAGTCGTATTGAAACGCGTCCGAAAGTTCGGAGCTCGCGTATTGCTCGACACGCGAGGAAGGATCGCGAAAGTTTCGCTCGGCCTGCCGATGCTGAATCGAGATCCAAAGTACAATCTAGGGAGAACTTCGAACCGTACACCGTGTGCGGTGTTTGGCTACCTTGAAGACTGCGAGCTTCGAGGATCAGTTTTGGCCAGGTAACGCGATCTTCGTAGAAGTCAGTTCGGTCCAGACATTTTTTGTTCTCTTTTCAGAAAAAAATAAAATCTATTTCGTTCCGCGCCATCGCCGCGATAAAACGTAAAAAGCTCCGTGATTTATTTGTCGAACTATCTCAATACAGAATTCCATTTTATTTTGATTTCACTGCCACCCTTTTCCCATCGAATCACCGTAAATTTTCTCTGAACGTTCCCGCATCGGAGGCTGTGCCTTGACCAAACGGCGGAACTTGTAATTCCTTCGTCGAAAGGGGTTCGCCGTACAGCGTAGACACGTTTTTCTTTTCAGCTCGTGAACTTGGTCCCTCAGGATATTTCCCGTGACATTTTCGAGGTGGGGCCCTGTGCATGCCCCGAACCGAACCTACCCGCAATTAGCATCGGCGATGTATTCGCGTCACGTACCCGTAGGATAGTTCCTTCGCACGCGAGTACACGCGAGCCGTCCTTTATTTCGCCGCGTGCACGCTGAAATTGCACGGGAAGCAACACAACTCACGGATAGAATGAGAAATAGAAACATTCTTTGACCGTCCTTGCTCGCTGATCTCGAAATTTCGTTTCTTTGCGTTCCTGCGGGGGGTAGTCACTAGATCTTCGCGACTTGTTCCATGTCGCGTACCATTTGCAGCAGCTTCGCCGAGAATCTCGACGGTTGATATTCGCGGCAAACTGTGACGGATAGTTGTTCGAGAATTTAGAGATTTTCGGATTGTCCTGTATTTATGGTTCGCGCAACTTCTGGCCCGAATTTCTCAGGAATTCCGAGTTCCACGAGGCAGTGGAATCTTCAACGACGGAATGAATAGAATCTGAAAGAGAGATTTATGGGGAAAGGCGAAACGCATCGATGTCACGAATTTGAAGAAGCTATCGAAGCCGCGTTTGCATACAGGGCGACGAATAAATTACCTGGCCGGAGCTGACTGTCCGCTAACGTCGTGAAAGAATCGGTTCCGTTCTGTTTAGATCTTTCGGGCCATAAATAATACATAACCGGGATACGGGCGAAAATGGGGAGAGGCGACGAGGGGACAGACGCTAGAGGTGGGAATTGGGGAAGGAAATTTACAGCAGCAGTTTTTTACAATTTGGAAAAAAAATTGGCGCGCAAGTTTCGAACGATTTCGAACAGAAGCCCGCTATTTCTATTTAACTTGTCTTCCCTTGGAGGAAGCTCGACGTTTTCTTCGAATCGATGTGTGGCACCCTTGTGCCGCTCCTTTCTCCCGCAGAACTCTTTCCCCTTTCTTTCTCTCTCTTTCTCCGTAACGCCGATACACGTAACAGCAATTGCGCGTGCAAGCGCGCAGACCCCCTCGCCAGAGCGGCATTACACTTTGTTGCGAACCGATGGAATTGCGTGGAAACGAAGAACACCGCGCTGTTCTCCGGCCGATAACATCTTGTTTTCCAGATCCCTGCAGGGGAAATGCTCCGGAATCGAGCGACTCGGTTCGATAATCACGCTGGACGTGGAACCTCCTGGCTCAGCGGCTCTTTTAATGCGACGGGAATCGCTGGTGGTAGGGGCCGCTTGTCCAGGCTGAATACAGTTTGAATGCTCGTGATTTATGGCGGCACAGTGGGAAGAAAGGCTGGTTAATTTGGTGGCTCGGTTATCGATGGTGTTCCATTCGTGGATTGCCCTCGATTATTTCGGCGGAGGTTCCACTAGTTTTGCGCTAGGCTGGAACGCTGAAACTTCTGCCTCGTCTTATCTAATTGATTGCGCACGAAACTCCATATTAAGTAAGAATTCCCGTGACCTAAAATTCGAAGATTTCCATGATCCAGAGTAGGGAGGGTCGTTACCCTGTGCAGGTGGTTCCCACTTGCCACACAGTAGTCCTTTGTGCAGGAGAGGCTCGATAGTGAGCCATTCGCATTATAACGGCTGCCTCCAAGGAGCGGGCCAGATTGAAGAGGGCTTCCGTCGCGCCTCGTATAACGCGAAAACCGTTCGAAAGTTAATTCGAAATTTATTCATGGACTCCACGGGACCACTGGCTGCCCCTTCCTCTATGTATATACATCCAGGCATTATGCAGGTACATGTGGCCGGGACGCGTTCCCTCCTCTAGCTAGGCCTACTCGCGGCAAAACGAGGGTGAAATGGAACTAGAACAGCATAAACCGCCCTCCCATGAATACGTAATTTTATTACGATTAAGAATTAAGTCTTGCCGATCGATCGACCGATCGTTCCCACGTAGACATAACCCGGCAGTCCTCTATTAAGAAATTCGAAAGAAAATATCTGCCCCGAACGAATTTTCCACGACGGTAGAGAACGACGATTTAGGTGTCGCAATCGCCCACTGCTCCAGATTCAGAGAAGGCCGTGGTAGGCCAGGCAAATGTTCCTCCGAACAGGCGAGAAACAAGGAGGCGTGGATTTGATCGGGGAGATTTAGGTATTTCGAGTAGGTATTCAGATTTATATGCGGAACTCGCCGTTATTGCGACCTCGTATATCTCGTATGTATCCAGAGAGGGCCACACGCCGGCCGAGGAACGAATCTTTCATGAAAACGACAATCCCAAAAGTACACGGTATCGCGCGGAAAAAAATATCGCTTGCTCGTAAAGCCAGCGATATTACGCAGCCACCTGATAGAGAAAGAGAGAGAGAGTTCGAACCTTCGATCGACAGGGACCTGCTAGCGTTTTGCAGAGAGTTATGGTAGAAACGGAAGGGCGATTTCGTAAAGTCAACCTTTGTCGATACGTGGATAGATTTACGGGGGTAGTAATAATAAAACACGCGGAGTACGAGGCTTTATTAAAATGTTGCGGTTTTATAGAAGGTCGAATGGGATCGATACTCTGGCGCCAATCGCCAAATCGTTGGGTACTTTTCTATACGGTTCGTACCGCTGTTGGATAAAAATACTCGCCACGCTGACGTAACGAACGTAACGCGAACGGGAGTCTGGAATCGAGAGAATCGTTGGCGATTACGAATGCAATTGCGTAACGCGGATCGATGGAATACTGCGCACAGACGTCAATTTCCTTGAGGCGAAGTTACATCGCTAGGCGATAGTACATTTAATTATAGATACTTCTGAATCGATGAAACATTCTTTTACGGACGAATATTTCCGCCCGCCAACTTTAGGCGCTCTTCTATCGTCAAGTGGCTTCGTTGCACCCGTCGCGAGATGAGTAACTCGGTGGAAGGAAGCAAAGGGAAATAAACAAGCAAACAGAGAATGAAAAAGGGAGAGGAGCGCGTAAAGGGCTCGCGACTCCGAAACGAGTCGACGCTGTTATTTCTAGACGAAGGTTCGGTTTCCGGTCGCAGCACCAATTTGTATAATTACTGTTTTCTCTGAAAGCAGCTCCTCTGTGCGTTCCCCTGTGGCCGGAAAAAACCAGCCATCCCTTTCTCCCCGAAAGACGGTTCTTTGACTCGACGCTGGCGTCGATGTCTAGTCGTTTCGCGGTCTCCCTTTGCGTTCCTCATCGGTTCCATTGTCATAAGTGGCCGACAAATCGACACGCGAGTACAGAACGCCCCGGTTCGACAGGGAAATTGGGGAAACGCGTTCTGGCGAACTCGTGGACGCGTCTCGCATCGGGTAAGAGAGGCTTAAGCTTGCAAGTCGACTTAATTCGGAGTATTCATGATCGCGGACGGAGCACGTTTACGTATGTTCGTTACGTGGCTGCGCGGTATCGAGTTCGTGAATCGACTGGCTATTTAAATGAATAGAAACTGATTAGGAGTTCTCACGCATCCTGAACGGGAAGGTCTCTCGTTATTCGTTATTTGATTCCAAGCGTCGGCTGATCCTATCGCCCACCGAGTGCTGTCTGCATGGCTATCCTGTTCGCCACCACCGATTCGCCATTCCGCTGCGACCGGCTGGAAAGAATATTACTTTGACTCTAGTTTTCCTCGATCCTAATCTGTTAACCAGTTTGTTTCTCAATCAGAAACTTGTTCCAGGTACAAAGTAATTAATTTTTGCAAATGCAAATGCAGCAATGCATTTTTTATCGCGGACGTACGTGAATCGCTTATTCAAACTCTATAGGCGTAATTATTTAAGAATATATAAATATTGAACGGTTCGTTTAGAAAGCGGGGTGCTAAGTTTGGCGAACAGGTCCTACCCTACGATTCAGGTTTTAAATTGCTCGTCAAAGGACCACAGAAGTGGTCCATGACAGACCAATTTTGTAAGTCGCAGTCAGAGGCTCTTGTTCGTTCTTCCTGTTCTCCAGGCGTCTTTTTGTGAGCGGTGGCTAGTACAGTAGACGTTTCGCTGACGGTAATTGCAGGAACGGGACGTTACCCGGCCCACCCCTCCATCCGGTTTTTCATTTGGCCTCTTTTAGAGTCGACCTTAAAATAAACTTTGTAGCCCTGCATCGTCGTCTTCGTCGTCGTCGGCGTCGTCGTAGTCGTCGTCCCGCGCTAAAGTCCCTCCTTCTCTTATGCTTTCTCGTTCTCTTCAGCAATTCTCCCTTCCCTTTGCTCTGTGTGCCCGTTTCGTCACGCCAAGTCAGCCGAAGAAGCGCGGCAGAAGGAAATGAAAGGGGGAGGGAGCCAGAGAGAAAGAGCCGCTTCGAGAGACACCCCAAAGAGTTACAGCTTTCAATTTAGTACTGCAAACACTCGCCGCGAGTTAATATCTGCCTTTCCATTTCCTGGACTAACCTCGTCAAGGCTCCGCTCGCGAAAACGAGTCTGCGAAACTTGTCGCCCGGCCGCAGAGCCGAGAGCAGGAGAACCTGGCTTCTCTCGATTAGACGGCACGCAGCGAAACGTCGAGGACGACGATTAAATCGCGAGTCTAACCGGGTGGCCTGTAAGACGCGATCACGGGGAAAGCTGCCGCGCGAGAAGACGATTACGTGTCCTCCGTTAATGCCGTGCGCAAATTGGATACGGCTGGTCCCGAACTTGGAAGCGACAGGCCGCGAAGCTGGCCGATTAGCTCCGCGACAGACGTGACGCGTTATCCTCTTCCCGATTAGCGAACTGCGAACTTTGATTCCCACTCCCCCTTGACGTTGGGTAATCGCGATCGTCTAGTCACACCGGGGCGTGGCCAGAGGTGCACGTGGCACAGCGCACAGAGAAGGCGAATAGGCGTTCGGTTGTTTTCTAAGCAGAGACTTCGGCACTGGATCAAGAAAAATATGGTAAGCTTGCGGCGAGGCATTTCCACGGGCAGTACCGGTTGCGCGGATGTAACGCAAAAATAGCGCCGCAAATAACGGAGTATTACGGTAGTCTAGCACGCGAGAACTGGGCAAGATTAAGTTGGCCAGAAGAGCCATCCGAACGTTTGGTCTCCGCGTACGCGTTCTCACGATACGTCGCAATGTCAGTGTTTGTTCTCCATTACGGTGTTTCAGGTCGCAGGCCAGTGGCGAGGATGTGAGCAAGGATGCCCCAAGGAGTGCGTGAGATCGTGACCGCCGGAAGATGGCCGAGACGCCCGCTTCGACGCGCGTTTCAACGTGATCCCTCGAGGCAAGCAGGGAAAGCGAGGGCCCGGCTACGCCGACGAACGATGCACTGAGGCCTCGCCCCAGCGGTGTCCAGCACTCAGGTGGACAGACAAGACAAGAAAGAGAAAATGGAGGAGGTGCGAGGTTCTCCGGCGCGCCGGCTCTCGCAAATTCTCGACCCGATCGCGCGCCTCGCCACCGATTTTGGTTCGAGCTCGGCCCCGTGCAGCCCCCGGCTCGGTGCGAGGGGCCACGAGGCGAGCGTCGGACAAACTGGCCCATCGTCGGCAGAGGCCATCGTGCGCAGACAACAAGCTAGCCCGGAGACGAGTCGAGGAGGATTGCAAAGCAGCGCGGAGAGCCCTCGACTCTGGCCGAGGCAGTTTCGCCAAGCTCCAGCCCCACCGCCACGACCCAGACACGCGAACAACGCGAACAACAACCCTCCCGCGGGGAACACCGCCTCCGGAAGCCTCACGCCTCCGGTGCACGCCAGAGACTCGCCGTACGTCAACGTACCGAATCTCCTGTTCCAAAAGGACAAAGGATTCGCGGAGGCCGCGAGGAGTGCCGGCTACGTCGAGCTCAGGGACACCAAGCCAAAGTGCAGCCCGTACGATTTCACGTCGGAGTCGAGCGGCCACGTGGAGTACGCGGACAAACGAACGTTCGCCGCTCAGACCGACTTCGAGGCGAGTCCTGGCTGCTACGACGCCAAGGACCTCGCCGCGTTCACCAGAGCCAGGTCGAACTTCGACCCTGGTCCCCCGCCGGGAAGAGGGCCATTCGATCGTGCGTACTCGTTCTCCGGTAGACAGCCGGAGCACACGGGAAGATTGTACGCGGAGAATCGACTGTACGTGGAGCAGAGGAGCGTAGCTGCGGCTGCGGCAGTGGCAGCCACCTCGGACACGAAGAAGGAGAAGCTCGAGAGCAGACCCGCTTACGGCGCGTCCAAGAGCTTCGATGGATACTCGACCGCCGTGGAGGAGCTTAATTGGCAGGAGAGGTGCCTCGAGCTGCAACTCGAGCTACACAGAAGCAGAAGCCAGGCCACCAGGGTGCGAGACATGCTTCGCGAGAAGGTGAGTCTGTTTACCTTGCTCTTGTCCTTTTTGCTCGCCCCCTTCTATCGCTCCCGCCGCGTTCTGCCTGTCTCGGCCGAGTTTCGAGAAACTTCGGTCTCGTGACGAGAGGCTGTGGAAATTTGCGCGGTTAAAATCCACGGGAGGAACGGCGTTTACCGCGGCTGGGAAATTGCGTTGCCGGAGATGAGATAGCGGTGGCTGGTAAAAGGTTCTTCTCGACCTATATTTTCCGGCGAGGCCGCGGGGACCAATCGTGACAGACGGTCCATGACTAAACTAATAAGCGAATACCGTTTAATGCTTGCAGCGAAACCGTTCTAGCTAGATAACGATTCCGTTCTCGTGTCGCATCGTGTCCGAGGGGCAGATAGGTTCACCGTGTGTGGATTGTCCCGTTGGTTAGGAATGGTAGGCGTGCCATGGAAATCTGTGTGCTTCCTAAAGGTGAAAGGTTATCAGCTGTAGGACACCCAGAAAGATTATCGATTAGTTTCTAGAGAAATTTTCTTGCGACCGCTGAATACGTCAGAATACGTTGAATACGTCTCCAGCAATTCGTAATGGTCGTTTGGCTACATCGGAAGGCGCGAACGGGGCTTTAGATCGAGGGCGAGGTCGAGCCGGTCGTCGTTACGATCCTGGAACAATTTATATCGTTCGCCGGCGGTTTTATCCGGCGCGCAACATACGTCAAATGAATTGCAGAAGGGTGAACCGCTCCGCGGCGAGGGAAAACGACGCTTAGGTACATACGTCTTTAGTATGCACGGTCACGCGTTACGATTTAACGCGACCACCCTAGATAAGGCACATAGTCGCCGCTATGGAGAGCCAGGAACGGTTCCCTTGCTTCTTCAAAATCCCCCGTGCCTCTTAAACGGAATTGAATCACTTATCGGACGAGGAGGCTCCACGGGCATCGCTTAACTCCTTACTTTCGACGAACCGTTACTCGTTGAAGTATTACGCAGCCCCGACGTACGATTTCTACAGCTTCGTCTAGTTTTTTTTCCGCAGAAAAAATTCTATTCTATTACCAAACTCGAGCGGCGTTCGATCAGCTGACAGGAGAGAGCCACGGCCATGGCTCCATGTCGCCTTCGTATCGTGCCTCGTAGCTGAAGCCCGTTCCGCGTTGGCTTGCATCACTTCTGGATCGGTGTCCCGATTGACGCAACATCAGCAGAGCTGTGCACTGTCAATCGCGAATTCCCATTGAGTTCGACTTCGATCTCCGTCTTCGCCTTTCTCCACCTTTCGCCGCCTCCCTTCTGCGCTAACACGTTAGCTAACACGTTTGTCCTTCTTTTTTATCGCAAGCTACAATTACCAAGTTTCCGCACAATTTTCACCTCAGCGTGCCGGCACTTCTTCATTCCTTCCCCGCTGTTCGAACTTTTCTTTGTTCCACAGCACTTTGAATATAAAAGAACGGAGATTAGATTATCTCCCGCGAAGCATTGCTTCCTGTAGGGAATATTGCACCGTACGAAACTTTGAAATCTCCCCAGGTAGCTCGATCGATAAATAGCCGAGCTTAATTGGCGCCCTAGCATCCTAACAAGCAGAAGTTACGACAAAGCTCGTAATCCGCGGAGAGCCTCCCGAGCCCAGTCCACGAAGGTCCCGCGAATTCCCCGCCGGCGTTCGCGAGCGGATCGATCCGATTGCCGCACGTACACGCGGGCCAATTTTCTGGAACGTGTTCACGTGCTCGGAGGAGTTGACCTTTCGTCGCGTGACAAGGGCCTACATTCCGCGTTCACGGTCGCCCCGTGGAAATAGTTCAGACGCGGGGCCGGTGGAAGATGGCGGGTCGCAAGTCGCCGACTATCCGCGTATCGCGCTCTTTAAAGTCTCTTCAAAGGGCACTAACCGGTAACGGCCTCGTAAAAAAATTAACAGCACTCGCATGCTCTCGGGGCGACACGATTTCTGGACAACTCGGAAGCTCTTCTACCTGCAGCCCCATAAAATGGCAGGAAAAAATGCACGGGTCGCGGAACGGCGAGCTGGGAAAATTCAAATTCGTTTCGCGAAATTATTCCGCCCCCTTCCCTCGCGATGTTTTCAACGCCGTCGAACGGTCGCTACGCTGAGCGTTAATGCAGATTAAATGCCAGGGGTGAAAGGGTGTGGAGGCGCGTGTGTACGACGACGAGAGGGCGGGTGAAACGTTGACGAGAATTCGGCGAGCCGCGTTCAGTCGGAAATGATACAGCCGCCTCCACGAACTCGCCATATTTTCATGTTTTCGCCAGCCTGTTCGTCCCTTGCCACCCTCGTTCCGCCCTCTTTCCGGCCTCGGCTTTATTCCCACCCCGAAAACATCCAGCTAAACGAAGAATCGGTAAATACCGCGACGCGAATCGGACGTGCTATTTCCCCGTTCGTTTTTCCTTTAATCGTGGCGCGAGGCTGGACATGATAAAATTTGTTACAACTTATAAAAACTCGTAGGCTTTTATGAATAAATTACACCAGGACGGCTAACACTGCTCGGCGGAGTATTAAAACCAGCGAGCATAATACTCGAAGGAAAATACGGCGTCGTTGAGGCGCACGATAAAGTTGATGCAATCTTCGAAGGAACGTTCAGAGGTAAAACCTTCAACTTGCTATTGCCGGCCCTTCTCTTGTGCTTATATCTTTCGTGCCAGTTTCGAGTAACGTTTTGCATAGATTCGGGCCGAGTTATTCCACTCGAGCTCGAAAGTGCCTCGTCTTAATCTTCGTTAGAATTTCTAATTTACCCTTGCCTCGTCGTCCCGTCATATTTCACCATCAATTTCGCGATCCTTCCAAAAAAGCCGCACCGTCCAGCCACTTCTCCTCGTTCCCCACAATTTTCTCGAGTCTTCTTTCGCGCGGCAACGGAGTCTCTCCGCTGTCATTTTCGCGTAACACGAGGCATTCTCGTTTCTGCAACGGGCACGCCAAACTATGCTGTCGGAAGCGGATTCGCGAGCACGACACCCGAGCCGCAGAACTGTGTCGCGCGCGTATCCTACGATCTACCGGTGCTCCCGTACAGAAACCCTCGAGCTAATAATTCAGACCAGTTGTTCGTATCGATTCAATTAATCTTGCCCGGCGCAGCTATTCGGATTTAGTCAGCTGCACAGCGCGATACATCGCGTCAAACGCCAAACAAGACATCTATCACCGACGCGAACACGGGAGCGGAGCGGTTCAGCTATGTTTGTTATTCTCTTCGTACCACCCGCGCCGATCAAATTGAAAACCAACCCGTTTTCGCGCCGCCCGATGGAAATTTTCCATTCTAGAAACTCGTTGCACCGTCGTTACCGCGTCGCTCCCGGCGAAAGAGTTAATTTGCCTGGCAACAGAGGGATAGAGTGTAACGCGAAATGACGCGCGAACTAGCGTGCCCAACAGACGACAGGTCGTTATCCAGACGACGGCGACGATAGCGCGAACCAGGCCGCCCCTCGGCAAATATCGTCGTGCAGGTACAGGTGTACACATCGATAGTGGAGGATATTGTTCAGGTGTCCTATTAATATTGCATTCCATCGGTACGGCGTGCACAGTGGCGCGTTCCGCGTGTATAAAGGTTCGTATCAATATTGATTCACCGACGACGCCGTGAATGGAGGCTCCCGTGCAAACAGACGAGCTTTCCGCCGCGCGGATTTCAAAAGCCTGCCACCTCGACGAGCGAGTTCTCGGTCTCGAGCCGGGAGAAGCCTCCTTTCGTACGTTTTCAGACCTATTTACGGATGAAACGGATGTTAACTTGGCGCCAGCGCTCTTCGCTCCCTGTCAACGGGAACGGAAAGGATATTGAAGGCTGAACGACGGCGGGGTTTCTGATTGAGCGTTCGCCACGTTTTCAGTGAATATTCAAAGGTGAAGGCTCCTTCGCGGATTGCTTTGTTCCCTTTTAACTTTGTTGCGATGCTTTTTCCATTGCCGCGCGGCGTTTTCTTCTACTCTCTGCTGGAATAACGCGGGAGATACGGGTAGACGTATCGACTGTACCCTTTTCCATGCAACCAATGTGCCCGCGTGACGAAAGCAATGGAGCCGTTCCGCGCAACGCGTCCCGGAATTTCCGGAATTCTTCTGAAACGTAACGAGCCATTTTACGCGCTCCCGACACTTTCGATGTTTGCATTTGCAACCCCATTTGGCCGGCTCTCGCGACGCGAATAAATTCGGCCGCTGAAATTAGCGCGGAATCTGCGTACCAGTTGCTCGACGTTCGCCAGCGGCCACAACTTTTCATTAAAATCGTCGCCGATGCATTCGTCCGTGATGCCTCGATAATAGCCGACGCAGTATTTACCATTTTACAAATGCCGAATCCGGAGAACGCGGTTAACGCGCGAAATTGGTGATTCGGCGCGAAGCTGCGCGTCGGCATTCGAAATTATAGCAGCTTCCGTGAGCAGGGCATAGGGGCGAATTTAAATCGAAAGCTGGACGAGAAAGGGGTAGGAGGGGCGTGGAATAATTGCATGACTCGGACGAATTCCTTGCAAGACTCGTGACCAGCCTGCTTTAATATCGATCGAATCCACTCCTGTTTGCTTTGTCGTCCTCCTCGCTCGTACACCCATATCTCGTGCCCCCGAAATTTGCCCGCTTCTAATAGAAAGATAAAATTTCCCCAAAACTTTGTTAGCTCTCCGTCGGTAGTTGAAGCCCTCACCCCGCAAGAATATATCTTTCATGTCGATCACACCATCCCTGTTGCTACTGATTTCCTCTTTCCTATCTGTCTCTCCCCTCGCGTCTCTTCGCCAGCTGGGTTGGCGAAAATCTTCTGGCCGTGAATCTTGGCGTCTTCTCCGGCGGCCTCTCTCCCGATAGGGCCACCAGTGACTTATCGATGCCCATTGCGCCCCGTTAGCATTATGCAACAGGGTTGGATCGTGGATAGGGCGAGAGAGGGAAACGTACAACTCGCTGGCTGCGCCACTCTATTGATACAGATGATAGCTCTGTATATACCGAATGCTCGTGGGACCTATACAACTCAGCCACCCGTTACATTACCGTGAAATATTCCCCATTATCTTGATTTGTATACCATCCGGGTGTCCCCACAGCTTGTCCATCAGTTTGTTGATTCGCGCTGGTCATTAATGTTTCATCGTAATGGATCGGTCGATTATCTTGCTCGCGATCAGTCACGTCACTTTCGCTTTCGTCCATCCTCGTGTCCGCGTCCGATGCCTCGCCCCTTTCGCAACCCACCGAATAGCCTTCGCACTTACCAGGTTCGGCGTTTCGTAGGGTTTCCGGGGGCAAGCTTCACGATTGCAAACAGAAAGGGTCGCCGGTGGTTTGGGAAATCTCTCGTATAACGTTTCGCGACGTTAAGGAACGTTTTGGGCCCCCCCGGCATTCAAGCCAAACATCTGCACTTTGACCGACTCGAGTCTCAAGCGCTCCTAGTTTAACAGCTTACAAATTCTGAAATTCGGCAAAACCGTCCGCGGCATTCCAATGTTAATGAAAGTTTACCGGTCCCCCCGTTACCCTTTCTGGCATCGTTTATCGGTGCGCCCTGGTTTTCTTCCGGCGCACTTTGTTTCCCGTTTCGCGTCGGTTTGCCCGCTGTCAGGGCAGCACGCCAAAGACGAGTCGCGCCGGTCGAAGGAGCCCGCCGAGAAGGGTGTCTCTAATTGGTCCATCTAAGAGGCTGCCTCAAAGAGAGGAGTTCCCCGGCTCTGTTTCCGCGTGTTTCACCCCACATTGAACCCACACGCGCACTGTTCCGCACAGTGGCCAGCCACGGTGTAGCCAACCCGTGGAGAAAACGAGACGACGAAACAGGTACATACACACAGACGCGCGAGGTGCTCGTTTCCTACGCGCGCAGGCCAGACGCGTATCTGGCTCGTATTCAAAAGCCCACGTCCTTTATCTCGTTCCGTTTCATTTCCTGCGTCGCGCGGCGAACGCGATATTTATCAGAGTGCAACTTTTCGGAATTAATATCGGCGACAGCGCGTTGAAATTCGACGCGGTGCCCGGCTATTTTCGGGCACCGCCTCTGTCGCCGATTCTGTTTGCTTTTACGCGGACCGTCACGGGGGATGTTTCTAAGGACGTTTCATCTGGCTTTGAGCAGCCCGAGTCATCGAGCTCGAAAGACGATCCGCGAAACGGCACAACGGATATCAGATATTACGGGAATCTAAGCTTACCCTTATCGAACTTTGTTAGAAATAATATTCGCATTCCATCTCCGCCACCGTTCGACCTACATTCTCCCGCACCCTCGTCGCTATCGCGGCCCCCGAATCGCTCCAAACGAATGCACCGGTCTCTAATGAAAGCGGGAAAAGCGGAACTCATCGACATCGACGTAGAAACTGCACCCAAGTCGGTAGTTTTCGTCGCGATACACGAGCCGGACTCATTAGAGCCCCGGTCACCTGTTCGTTCTATATATTTCTCCTTCGTTCCTATGTCTGTGTACGACTCCGCCCGTTCCACCGAAGAGTCTCTTTCTCTTTGAGACAGACAGGAAGGCACGCACACCCCGAAGCGTACGAAGAGCGACTCGACTCGGTTCCTTTCGTGCCACGGAACCCTCAAAAGTCCCTCGGCTCTCTCGTCGCGGGTACTCCGACGACAGAGGGACGAGAGGCGCGAATGCCGGCGTACACACGTACAGGGTGTCTCGTTTTAATCCACTCCGGCGTGCGTCTGCCCGGGAAAGCGGGCTGGAAAATTGCTTTCTTGAGGTGCTGCGGAATTATTCGCAAAGTTTAAACATAGACGGTCACGTTCTTTAGAGCGATTCTTTAAGGGGATGTCTTTAGTCATTCCCACCAGCACTATTGTCCACGACGCACAGTGTTCCAGAACAGAAAGGTAGCTGTTCATTTGATAAAAAATCAATTTCCTTATATCGATGTTTTTGAAATGTATATTGGTTTATAAGTGCCCATTACTTTCGAAAATAATGAAATTAATGAAATTTATTAAAAATTGTGATTAGTACAAGCGTTTAAAGATCAACATTATATAGGTACCATTTCTCACACCAAAAATTACTTTTTTCTTATTAATGCCCCGTTGAATCTATTTAATATTTTCTGGTCATGTTTGTTTCCAAATGAGGAGTGTTCTTTTGCGTTAAGAATGCACACCTTGAATTTAGAATTACCGTTCGTTATTTATTAGAAAAACAATGCTCAGTGGAGTAAAGAAAGTTATCAAAGTTGTTCATTTTCGACAAGGAATATCTTTTAAGTACCAAAGAGTACCGCATTCTTTCAAAGTGGAATGTTTTCTTCATACTTTCCCGTATATAATCACACAAAAACCATTTCCCGCTTCGTTCCGCCAAGAAAGTTATTAGTGTTTAAAGGGACGCAATAAGACGCCTAATTTCTGACCGTTCTAACGTTCTGTCTGTGATTGGTTCAAACAGTTTGTCCTGAGACTGCATATAGAGAGATTCAGAGCATTCTTTACATATGAATTTAAACCTTTATACTCAATTTGTTGTTCTGTTTATTTCAACGCGAACGCGTGATTCGGCGCGCCGTGAACAGCTAGCGTTCAGTTCTGGACCACTGTGCGACGCACGGTTGTCTATTTGGCCCGAAAAACCGGACAAAACTATTGTAGCGTTGTTTATAAGCTCAAGACCATAATGTAATAGGTCGTTGAAATCGTCTTAACGTCAGCTACAGTGTTATGAAATTAAAAATAAATTTTAACATGATTTTATTTATTTATTTATTTGTTTGTTGACGGCAAACGCCTTTTACAATGATAATGAGTACACATATTATGATGTGAGAGAACATAAAGTTGAATGATTAAGACTGAGCATCAGGAAAAATATATAGTAAATTTTTGAGTTTAGCGCAAAATGCTGAATAGCTCATTGAAAAAAAGTCAAGTGTGTGATCACAGTTATTGCATAGAGTGGCTATCCTGGATATTGTTGATCCCGCTCCACATCCAGTTTTATGAAAAGGTGTGTGAAAGAGTCTGTTAGTCCTTAAGTGCTTCAAAGGTACCGCAAGGTCTCTCAAAGATAATAGATCGGGGCAATTAAAATGATTATTTAGTATCTTGTACATACAAATAATGTCCTGATAGATCCTCATTAAGTAAAGGGATCGAAGGTTGAGCAGGTCGATGATTGGAACATAGTCGTGATTGAATCTATGCAGTGGTAGATTCATTTTGAACTTATGTTGTATGCCCTCAATCAATGTAATTCGATATTTTGCACTAGGACACCAGATAACAAAATAACTTAATTTTTCATAAAGAACAATTGTTTTCGAAATTTGATATATTGAAGTTTGTAGATGTTTGAATACCATTTACCTTTTGTTTAAAACATTTTTCTTTAAGACTGTTCAAACAGATCATAAAAAAAGTTTGCCTGGTAACGAACGACGTCGATATGTTCGGTTCTTGCGACCAAACAGTTACCATATGCATATAACATAAATTAGCTATAAAACGTGAAAGCGGACAAATCCGGAACCAATTTTTGTTGCATGGTGATCACAAACCTTTATCGAATGCAATGACACCAGAGAGAGCTTTAGAACATACTAAATACCCTCACGAAATCGTTAATGAAATCTTGTAATCGTGAAGAAAAGTACTGAAATATTGATTATTTTCAAATATTAATAGCTATAAAAATATATCTGCTGAAAGTGTAAAACCTGTCGGAAAGTGTAGTATGTACTTACCTGAGAAGCTTCCATAACGGCAGAATTTACACACATTCCTTAAAGGATTCGTAAATCGCTAATAAGCAACGATGTTTCAGAGAATGGTTAAAAAAGAATCGCGTGCCATCAAATCTGCTAACTTTCGACAACAAATGCTGCTCCCCGAGTTCACAAATAAGAAAACAAAAATTCACACATTGTTCCTCACATATTCAACTATCTCAGACAACAAAATTTTTGGTGTCTCGCAAAACGTTGAAAATTGACTTTTGTCCGTTTTTTCGGGCCAAATAGACCACTGTGCGACGTTGGCTAATATCTTTGCGTATTCAGGCAAGCTGTATCGATTGCATTGCAAAGTGCCTTTTAATCGGACGTATCGGACACCCAGTACGCGCGGCACTCTGTACAGCGCAGAGAATGAGGGGGGGTGGAAACACGACGGAAAATTACAATCTGTGAACTCCTAGTTGTAATGGCTGCACAGGATTGCATGGCACCAAAATGCCCGGACATCGTGTCCAATTAGTAGCCAGGGTAGCTAGAAACTTTAACGAAATTCGAGTTCGAAGAATTCGCGTCTCAATTAAAACTTGGCGTTCCGCGGCACGGAATCGCCGCGACGACGAATTTGCCCGGCCACTCCGGAATTAACTTTGTTTCGAATGTCGGAACCGCGCGACGCCTCGCGTCATCGCTGCCCTCGGTCGAAATCTCGTGAAATAATTGCCACCGCCCGTGCCGAACACGTAATCGAGATACTATCCCAGAACTGGAGGAATCGAAGCGTGGGGAATAAAAGTGCGACAAACTCGTTGCCTCGACCACTGTCAAACAAACCTTCAAAGTTGTGAAACAGCGCAGCGGCGATTAGTCATTCGCTTAAAAAGAGTTGCACGCTATTTTTAAAACTCCTCCGAGCGTAACTCAAACGAGCACGATCTCCAGTCGCCACTCGAGAACACCGGTCGCAAGAATCTGTCGACGGAAGACACGCGCGTAATATCGCGACGCAACTTATCAATGCAAATGAGCCGTGCCATTAATGCCAGTTACACGGGGCTCTGAAACATTACCGTTTATCTTTACGCGGCGCGCAATCCGTCCTCTTAAAGCCAACAAGAGATACGAGCAGCGCGTATTATCGCGGAACACTTTGCGCGTGTCGTTCCCGCACACGCTGTCTGTCCCCTCTCGGTTGGAAACGGGAGCCGTGCGTGTCCCAGCAGCCGCATTTCCCGTTCCTGTCTCGAGGATGACGAGGCTGAGTCTGGCCCCGAGACGGCTGGAATCGCGGGGGATCGATAATCGACCAGGGTTGAGCGTCACCCGGAAGAATGCGACAGGACGCGGAACGGGCGCGAATACAAAATCGAATAACGGACGCGTGTCTCTCGGCCTATGTATATTTTTGCATCGAAATCGATTTCCGTGGAAACAGGAGGCAGAGTCGCGTGCTCGTTCTCTTTTATTTCGCGGGGCTTCGACTTACGAAAACGTGAAACGCGAGGAAAGGGCTCCGCTCGAATAAAAGGGAACGGTCAAAAGGATCGCGAATTCTTTCGTCGAATTTCAGGCGCCCTTTGAAATTCGCCAGGCTTTCCTCCCCTTCTGCACGGAGCTCCAACAGCTTCCGGTGCTTTTCCTTGAAGGAGGAAGAAAGAAGAGGCAGGGCGACACGGATTTACCGTGGGTGCTTTCGATCGAAGAATTTGGCCCCTCTTGTTCGCGAGGCAGCACGACGGCCGGCGGACACATTTTAAAATACTTCTTGCCGGTCTACTTCTTTTCCCCTTTTTCTTCGCCCTTTCCTTTCTGCCGACGGCTTCTCGGGGGTCGTGATCGAGAACATCGCTGGAAGTCCGCCGAATTCGATCCTTTATTTGCGGAACGCCGCGCGAAACGGAGAAGGAAGAAAGCTTGTAGCTCGTTCGTGCACCAACACGACTTCTCGAATCTCTCGCGACTGCCGCGGCAAGGTGTGTGGGTGGCTGTGCGTGAGTTGACGCCGGCGCCACGACGCCGGGCGTCTCGTCTGCCGGGAAAAGTTCCGCGCCAATAAGCGACTACGTCTGAATAAATCGAGTCTCGAACTGGACCACCCTCTGACTTTTCCACGGCGCGCAACGCTGCATCGACGAAACGAACGAACGAACCACGCTTCTATTTAGAATGCCCCTCTGCTTCTTTTTGCCGAATCACCAGATTTCCGGGAACGTTGAAATCGTTCCAACGATTTCTCGAAATTCGCGGGCAAGAAAACGAGGCTGCTCGTAAGATACACGTGGCACGGATAATGCAGTCGGCGCAGTTCGTAAAAACGGTGGCTCTGCGATCTCTGGTAAACTCGAATTAAGGGAAGCAACGAGGCCGAGACTTTGCAAGTGGAAAAAGTTACGTTGCAGAACGTTTTTCACGCTTCTCGGATCTTCGCTGCTTCTCGGGCGGTTCGCTCGTTTATACGAGCCTGGCTCGACATCTCTGCCACTTACCGGAATCTTGAGTCTCTTAATTATCGCCGTGTCAGGAGGGAACACAGGGCCCCAGGTTTTTCGGGTTTCCTCCGGAAAGCGCCATATATTTTCTGCCCGCACAATTACACGTACGTGTACCGCAATCTTTTCCGATAGTCCGAGATTAAAGCGCTGTAGCCGATCGGAACTCGTTCCAGTGGGAATGATCAAAGGTCTCGCGTACTACCACTCTCCACGGCCCTTCCGGGTCTTGTTTGACGAGGGTCCCTTTCGACTTGGGTCACACTTCTCCAGCAGAAGCAGATATATATTATTTCAATCTCTGCTTCTTCCCTCTTATTTAGAGACGCGGCTCGGCGTCTACGCCTTCCAAATTAGAGCAGCAAAGCTCTGTAGTTCTTCCAACGGTGGCAAACTAGATATTTGGAAGAGTCGCCCGAAACTCTAACAAACCCATCGTACAATCTTCGGGCTCCCGTGAATTTCCAACGACTCAATCAATAAAGAACGACCAACGTACTCGCGCCGGAGCGTCTGATTAAGTATCCATGAACCACAGACGGTGTACTAATACGTCACCGTCTACGCGGCAGTCCATTTCGCACGAGCCCGTGATAAAATCCCATCGACGAACCTGTTCACAATACCCTTTAGATACGCGTCTTCCCGGCGAACAAGCCCGCCGTCTTCTCCCACGGGCGACAAATTTCGCCATGGACCGGTGGAAGTTGCGACAACGAAATTGGAAAGCCGTGGCTTTCCGGAATGAGATTCGGACGGTCCGAGTGGCGCGATATCCGCCCTGGGGGATCCCTTTGTGACTAATTTCCCGAGCGTTTCTGTGCCCTCCCCGAATCGAATCACGGTGAATACGCGGCGAACGAAGGGGAAATGGAAATAATTCGATCCTGGCCTTTTACGCCCGCAAGCTTGATTACCTTTTAACGGTCATCTAGCCAATTAAACGATATTACCGTACTCTGGTTCATTTTTATTTAGTCGAACGATTACGGTTACCTTTATTCAAACGCAAGGGCCCCCCGCTATATATCGTTCCCATATGTTGTTGAAAATCCAGCTCCGAACGCCGACAGTCTCGACGAGAATTGATTAAGCCCGGTTTAACCCTTCGTTTTAACCCTCTGGTGCCTCGTAATCGTAAATTGGGGTGGCTCTCCCTTCCCCTCGTATCGCCGACCGAGAAGTACTTCCCCTTCGTCGATGTTCTCCTTTAATTCGAACCCGCTCGCACCTGTACGCCCTCTCCCAGACACTGGTTTCAGATGTTGCCCCGTTACACGTCGCGACTCCCGCACCGACCACCCCCAGAAAAATTTATAACGCGATCCGTCCTCGCGTGACCGCGTTGCGTCCCGCTTTTTATCGAGTGATGTATTTCAGCCACGATCGTTTCCGGCCGCGGCTCTGTTTCTTCCTCTCTGTTTGTTCCTCGAGCATAATCGATATTCGTCCGCAGTGCAGTCTGAACCACCCCCCCGGTACCGACGTTATGAATTCCATCTCGCGGATCGTAAAGCAAGTTCCCTCGAATTCCCGCCATCGGGGACCGTTTCGTTTAGCTTCGTTTCGAGCGATTCGCCGTGCCCTCACTGCGCCTCTTCCACCGTTCTGCGTTCGCTGAAACGAATCCGACCGATTCGAGGGTCGGCCCGCGATACGGGGTGAATATGCAAAGGTTTTCCGGTCGAATAATATCCAATGGCATCTCGGTTAGTTTCTGGCAAAGTACGGTAATTTTCCCGGCGCCCGATTTCGGTTAGTAACGCATTTCGGTAAGCAGAGAGAAAGGGAGTTACTTAACTCCCGTGTCAAGTTCAAGGCATCGAATAAAATTCCCCGGCTCTCCCCAGGTATCCGTGTAGTCGCGTGCTCGTCATCCGAGAGGACTCGTTTCGAGGGAAGCCACCGCGTGTAAGCACCGAGGAATAATCCGACCCCACGACTTTTTGCCATCCTCCATTTCGCTACCCTAGGGCTGCGCCAGTATCCCGCTTCAGTTTGGACGGCGGAGGACGCGTAAATCTTGAAGGAAGCGCTCCTCCGAGAAGACAGAGGGAACACTTTCACAGTCCAGGGACGACGAGCACGCACGAAGGGCTCATTTGACCAGACGTACGATAAAGCTCGTGTCTAACGGGCCGAACCTCCCACCCCTTAACGGCGGCCCCTTTACGAGCGGATTCTTTGTACAAGGGTTGCTCGTATGTCCTCCGACTCGCGACAGCCCGACTCGCGATTCAACAGGCAGCAAATTGTGCTTGCACTCGCGGTGTAACGAGATCCCGAACGGGGACCACCCTCTAATATACTCGCCCCGACACGCGAGCCTTTTTTTCCGTACCCGTGACTCCGCTATCGCCGGGAAAATGTCCCGGAAGGAATTTCTACGAGCGGGTCCTCCGGCAGGCCAAACTCTGACCAGAGTCGTTTATTATACTCCGGTCTCGGGTGAAATTCTCGTTCCGCGATACGATATATCGGCGAGCCGGATAGCTTTCCGCTCATTCGAAGGCGTGTCTCGTTTTTGATAGCTCCAGGGAGTTTCCGTGGAAGCTTTAGAGCATCGATTTTTATGTCACCGTTCCCAAGGAAGCTCGGCCGTTCTACCGGCCGTACGGCCGCCGTAAGACAGGGCGAAAAGGATCGGTATCAAGTACAGGTGTTCCATCCGGGGGAATCGTCAGTTGGACGACAATTCCGAGGTAATTCCTCGCCGGGGCAATGTAATCTACTTTTGACGGGACGGCACTCGTCGCGCGTTTATTGGATCGCAGCGGCTCGTAAAAGCTGTCGCGCGGGCTTGCACCGATCGATCGACCAGGGATTTTTTGGCATCGTTGTACACATCGTCCGTTAGAGCCGTATATCCCGAGCTATTCAATAGAGGCAATGGCTGTCGCTGGATCGTCCATCGAGCTCGCGATAGTACGGCTGGAAAGGCTTTCTCTCTTTCCCTCTTTCTCTGTGCACCACGATCAACGAGCGTATTGTCGCGAACACGATTACGACGGTTTACCGAGTGAAATGAAAGGAATTGATATCGCGATGTCGCATCGATACGTTGCTGGGGCCCTGGCTCGCTGGTTATTGTCGGGGGGGTTGCATTATTGTCTCGGCGAAGCAATGGTTTTCCGCGTCGAGACATCTCGATTAATCGATAAATCGTCCGTTTCATCGTTGCGCGGTTCATTGTTGGACAAAACTGAGGTAATTAAGTACCCCGGCGATCGCCCGTTTATCGCGACGCAGGTTATCGAGCGGCTGCGGGGTTAATCAGCTCAAAAATGGAATATTAACCAAATTGCCAAAAAAGATTTTAAAGAGAGGTATGCACTTCCCTTTGTCTTTAAAATATTCAAGAGTGTCTTGCCGTTGTCCAGACCGCAACGATTACGTTTCAATAAGTAGTCCGGTGGTATCGGAGTTCTGTATTCCGATAACAATACCGCTCGGTGTCTCTCCTCCTTTCTCCCCCGAGACATTTCTTCGGCCACCGTCGCACAGTGTTCCGGATCGAGAATTTTAGTGGCGTTTGGGCCAAAATTCAACTTTTTCATATCAAGATGCAGTAAATTGGTTCCTAAATCTCCACCTACTTCGGAAATCAAGAAATTAATGAATTTTAATAAAAATTGTGACTTGTACGAGTCCTTAAAGTTGGACATTTTGAAACTGCTATATTTCATCTAAAAAACTGCTCATCTTCTATGGGGTGTCCTAACGAACCCATTTGATATTTTTAATCCGATCTTTTTCCAAAGGAAGAGCATTTTTTTGCAATAAGAAACCATACTTTCATTAATGATTACTATGCGCAATATGGTTAAACGATGAAGCTGAATGAAATAAAGAATATTTACAAAATTCTTCACAATTGACAAGGTATATCTTTCAAGTCCCAACGAATCCCACATTCTAACCAATTGCACTGTTTTCGGTGCACTTTCCTCTATACAGATCTACAACAGTCATTTCCAGCTTCGTCCAATCTTGCAAATTATTAGTGTTTAAAGCTATCACCGTTCAGCCATTTGACGTGCTTATATACGTTCGCGCCTATCGCTGAGGCACTGTGAAGTGTGAAGTGCTAACGTAATTTCTCCATAGAGAAATTACATTTCTTCTGAGATGCTTTAAATATATTGCATTAGTAAAAATATAAAAGTCGTTATATTTAATATCCCATATTCACTAGTAGTCATTTATCATAAATTCTATTAGTACTTTTGACATTTGTTAATTTCTCGACTTGTAGTTTAATTTGTCTTACAAACCGTTAAAAAAGATATTAGAAAAACCGTATTTAACAATTTTTAAGGTATTTAAATTTAAGAAACAAACGCAAAATAAATCATATTATATGTCATAGGAACGTGCTTATTTTTTAATATTTTTTCAAACAAATTTCATCCCGATATCTTTTATGGTTCAAAAGTTATAATAAAACGCCACTAAAATTCTCGATCCGGACCACTGTGCGGCGTCGTCCTTCCTGTATCTTCTCTTTCCCAGCCAAATTTCTCGCGATTCAATTCCCGAACGAGAAGTCGTCCCAGACTTCCATTATGAATTTCGCGAATAACAATCTCGCGGCAGACTGAGAGGGGGAACATCTCCATGGACGCCCGTAGAACGAAATAACTTTTCCCTTATCCGCGTGAATTCGTTGAATCGGATTCCTAAATAACGTCACGCTCAATTCTTTCCCGCTGGTTGATTTTCCACGATTTCCACTCGTCTGGCGCGAATTTCCCGACGCATCGGGCAAGTTCCGTGAACGAGCTAGGACTCGTTGGCATTGTCTCGCTCCGTTCCCGTCTCGCGATCGATCGCGGTCGTTCCACTTTTCTCGAAAGTTGCTTCTTGTCTCGTCTCTGTGCAGGAGAACGCAAAGTGAAATGGATCTTGATGCAAACCCGCACTTGCTCGTGTGTTTCAATAGGCGACTCTGGTATACTTGTTGAATTGTTCGGTGTTCCAGTAGGGCCTCTCGTAATTGAAACGATTGCCACTTACAGAAATAAGTGCAGGCTATTTTCGGAGCACTGTTTGCGGTGCAACGCTCTCCCATCCATATTCCCGTCGATAATTTGAATTCGTCGGTTGATAAAAATCGCTCGCCATCTAATCCACATTCTCTGGAATAAAAGGAGGCCGCCCCTGAAAGAGGCAAGGATAATTGAAAAAGTATCAGGATCCCTTAATTCGATAAACGGATCAAGTACTCCCTTCGGCAGCTTTTCTCGGCCAACAGGTGATTTTTCATTAGACGAGCCAGACCCGTGCTCGTCGCCGGGGATGGGTAATGGAACAGAGACAGGGGCAGACCCGTGAACTTTCCGACGGGGACGCGGAAATAAAGAAAATGGAGCCCGTGATTAAAAGCCCTTGGGCAGCAATTGATTTTTCCCCCGTGTCCATCTCACGCACACACGTGAACGGTCGGGCGAGTTTGTCCCGCGGGCTACATAGCACGAATAATATCGACTGCGAGAGGGCCAAGGGGAAGGGCTGAATTTGTTCGACGGCGGCACCGCTCCGCGGAGGATGTCGCCGATCCACGTTCGCGAATTTAAACGATTTTACTCGATACCGTTGCCAGACCGAGCAGAAACGTGCACGGAATAGAGGCTGCAATTTTTCCGCCGCTCGCGCATTCGCTCGTCGAGCCCCGAACGAGCAACTTCGAATCTCCTTCCTACGAGCGCCAGCGCTTCGATAAATTTCGACGTCCTCGAGGAAATTTGCGTGTCTGGCCCCCCCTGGTGTACATCCTTCTTAAGTGGGATCCAGTTGGTACGCAAACCGTGAAACGTGTTCACGGTTCCGATCTTTCCTTCCTGCTCGCGCGCCTCCGTAAATCCACCGTCGAGTTCCGCAAACACTGTTTCCACCTTGAATGCCTCCGCTTGATTCGATCCACTCGCCGTTGTGCCAGTAACCAAGTCGCGGGGACAAATATTCGACGAGCGCAAAGTGCTTTCTCTGCTGGGTAGCCCTCTGCGCTCGTTTTCGAGAGGAACGGCGAACGGCAGAAACGCATTACGACGCGCTGTTCGTCGGGGGAACTGGGTTACCATTAGACAGAAACAATTGAGGCGCCCAGGCGGTTGGAGGGTCTTTTTGCGCACCAGTTTCCACGGGGATGGAACAGTTCGATGCACGTGCCGCGAACTCGTTACAAGACACGTTGTTCCGTGGGCGCAGCTGTGCACGCTTCCGGCGCAACTTCATCGGACGTACCCGGACGCTTTTGATGCGAGCACGATTGGCAGCTCTCGCGAGCATTGTAGCACGGCCTGAAGCTCACGTACGCCCGATCCATTTATCCCCGCTGGGGAAAAAAGGTCCAAGGAAAAAGCTCGCTTTTATTGGACGGCCGCCGCTCCTGCGACAGTTATATATTGCACCTACTATAAAGCATCCAGCCGTCCCTGCCGCTGTCTCTTCTCCTCTGAACACGATTATTCGCGGCACTGGACGAAGCTGGATGAGCGTTGAAGCCGGACCATCCGGCGATAACACTAAAAGGTGTAATGGGTTTGGTCGAATGTTTTCAGCGAGTACAGCGTGGAAAGGTTTCATCCTGCATATTTGATTTGTTCTCGCGCAACGGGATACGGATTCTTCTTCATATTCCCGCTTCTCCATTTATAAATTTCCTCGCGAAAATCGAGTCCGAACCGAGAGCAATTTTCGGAGAGGCGATTACTGTTGGACATGTTCCGTTGGCCGTTGCGGGAGGTAGCGCGATGTCAGATATTATTCCAACGTTACCAAGAGCACAGCCATATCGTGTCAGGGCTTTCAACAAACTACTGCAGACCGTAGCACGGTTTTCTGCGTCGACGTATCGCGATAGCCCGACGAGAGGAAACGTCGCTCGCCGACTCTTGCATTTCAAAGAGAAATTTTTAAGCGGCACAGCGCGACAGGAAAATGGGAGCTGCGGGGTCACGCGTTGTTTTTCAGCAGCGTAAGTTCGGCTCAAAGCACGTCACGGTTACTCTGTTCCCTTTTCACGCGAAAAGTTCGCCCCCACCTGCTCGTTACCGCGTCTCTCATCTTCCACGCGTCTTCCTTGAACAATTCAATCTTGCTCGTCGCTCCTGATGCACAGGCTTCCGCGATACTGCTTTCCCTGCTTTCCTTCTTTATTTTATTGTTTTTTACAGAAGCTTGAAGGCATTATCGTTCATATGCTTTCCAGAATATTCCCTTCTCGTTGATAATGAAATACTTTTACGATTATTTTACAAGGGAATTGTGATTGTCTTTCTTTTATATTAATAATATACTTTATTGCCAATTATACTGTATCTCGACTCAACTACACAATACTTAATACTCAACTCTCACAACGATTCTCTCAATTCTCTCACGACTCAACTCTACTAGACTCCCTGATTCAACTCCGATTCGCGCACGCAACGTCCATTCAATATATTCGTTCACTCTTAGCTTTCATCTCATTCTATCCTTCACTCGCTCTCACTCATTAAGGCACACACCGACACGCGCATCCTTGCCAGGTGTCACAATTCGACTACGGGTCACCATGCACTCAAGACCCACATGCATTCCCCGAAACTCTTTCCACGAGATAAACATTCGCTCGATCCACATTCGACGTTTCCACTAACACTCTTCATTCACACCTCGCGCCACATTCGATACTTCTCGTCACACGATTCATGCAAAACCCTTTCGTATCATTTCCACGAATTCTTGCATCCCGCATACTTGCACTCTTTCTCCTTGTATCGTCCCGAATTTCCCACGTGGCATTACGCAAAGGCCAGCAAGCACTTACGCCTCTGCGAAGAACGAAAGGAAGGCCCCGAACGAAACTGCGTTGCGCCTCGCGAGACGAAATCACCGCGGGGCTTTAACTAACCCTGAAATTAGAGATGCTAGAGTGCCAGGCACGTATTTTCTGCACAAAGAGCGAAACAGGAAAGCGTGGCGCGGCACCGGCAGCTTCGAGAGCAGTCTGCTACCGAGAGCGAACGTCAAATGGCGCAACAAAACTAATTTTACAAAATGCCCCGTTTCGCTCAGGTAAATTATTAAGGTTACCTTCTCGTGTCCCCCAGCCCCTTCCTCTCTTTGCAGCCCGGGGTCAATAGATTCACCGGCAACCCTTGCAGCAGTCCCGGCCGGAACGTGACGCGAAGTCGACGGGGGTTCGCGAAAGTTTCGCCCTCGTCGCCTTGGGGGTTAAGCCGCGCCGAGGGGGACACGGCAAGATATTACACGGGGGTCTGCTTTCTCCGCGTGATTCGTGAAAAGCCCACAATAAAGTGGACCGGCATTATTTATTAATTTCGTGCGTGCCTGGCAGAAAAAGCCGCAATGCCACCCTCGCCTCTCGTTAGCAGGGAACTCGGCTAGGGTTAAAGTGCCTACGGTGGCCTAGGTTCTTCTGGAACTCGTAGATTTTACCTCGGATCTTTGCATGAAAGATATGGACTTCGATGAGTGGCCCTGGAGAACTTTGCAGCCAAAGGCGTTAGGTTCTTGCAGAGGAAATGGGCTACAGAAGGTGTCTAACTACTCCTCCAATATTTATCAATTTTTTGTCGCACTGAAAACTGTAAAAGTCGATCGTTTGTCCGTTTTTGCTGTTTAATTAATGGCCCGTCTACCGTATGGTGTTCAGTTTCAAATTCGCGCAAGAAAATGCTGCTGCGTCTATTTAATACTATATTTAATGAATCGTTTCATGGACCCTGTCGTTGAATAAAAGGAGAGACCATTGACGGATAAGATGGCCGATAATTAAGCTCTCGTCGAGCTAATGGAAGGTAATTGGAATGGAATCGAATAGCAGCCATCGAATTCTCAATCGTGTCAAGCATCGGTGATCAATTATCGTGCACCGTCTCGCTTAGATCCATCGAAGATACTCGTCGCAAGCACCACTTGCCTCTGCCTTATCCGTCTTATCCGATCCCCTGCATCTTCTTGACCCAGTGCAGGGGAAACAGAGTCTCGGGGACAAAAGCCCGGCACACGTTTCTGCATCGCTCTGCTTCGTCCAGGCTGAAAAAAACTGGAACGTAGCTTTTAATATTTCACCATGCGCTGTTGTGCACCAGTCGAGCTTTCCAGGTCAGCTCGCAAACCGTCCTGGATATTACACGAACAGATTCCGCTGTTTCCAATCGTCCATCGATCTTCCGCGGACGTTTCGCACCTCGGTCTGGCTTATTGCTCGTCTTCGGGGTGGAGCATATCCAACGTCGCATAATATCCTGTCCCCGTGTCGTCCGTTCTCAGCCGACGAAAAGCTCGCGAACGGAATTGCGGCTGCTCCGACTTGAAATGCCCCGAGAGCAAAATCGATATTTAATTTTAACGAAGCCGAGCCGCACAAAAGGATATTCTCCACGCAGCCGTTTCTCTAACGACAAGGACTCTGTCCCCTTCTTCCCGTTTCTCCGCGCCGCTTCCTCGACGATTTGCTTCCCGTCTTTGTGTCTGGTGTCTGCGTCGCGGGGCCCGGAGCACTGCAGAAGAACGAAAGTTGAGCGGGTTTACGAAACTTGGACGTTTCCCTTCGTTTCCCTTCGTTTCCCTTCGTTTCCCTTCGTTTCCCTTCGTTTCCCTGCACCCGGCGGAACCTTTAACGGCGGCCATGAGGAGGAAGATTTCTTTCGTCCATCTGTAGCGCCGGGTCGGTCATTCGGACCCTTCAATTTTCGCTGATAGGTGCATCTGCAGATCGCTTTCGGTATAGACGCCAGCCGGCCATGCTGAAATTCCGTCCAATTTTGCAAAGTGCCGCGGTGTATCGCGAGGACGCTCGCAATTTTGTTTGCGTTCGCGTTCAGTATAGCTGGCCTTCAGCTCGGATATTGGAGGCTTAGAGCGCGACAAAGGAGCAAGAGGCTCTCGTCGCGCGGCGTGATAAAAGTATGCTTTCCACGGGGCTGTGTATTTTCTAGGGATTTTCAGTAGAACGGCCGCGAAAATTGCAGAAGAAAGGAGGCTTATCCGTTGACCTCTCCTTGAAATCGCACGGGGAACACGACGGCAGCTTTGGTCGTCTGCTTTCACCGTGAAGCGACGTTGAAAGATCGTAGACGTTTCCTTCTGACCCATCGCTGGACATCCCCCCCTCTGACCGAAATGATCAGCCACATTCAGCCTCTGGATCCTCTTTTCCTTCTGCTTTTCTTTCCTGGCCGGGGCAGATTCAATAGAGATAGCTCGTGTAGCTCGCCCTGATGAGGCTTAATTTTTTCGATTGATTGATTGACTTTGTGAAAGGGGATATTGATGAATACTCCCTGCTACGTCGAAAGCCGAATAATTGGATATTAAAGAAAGTAGGTAGCACTATTACGTGTTCTTGTACTTCTAGTCGAACGGGACTAGATTTTCACCGAAAAATTCTCCATTTTCAATCGCTGTAACTGGGTGAAAATAAGTTCGATAAGAGCCCAGCTACGCTCAGATTAAAGCGCAAGGTGTCTAATTTGAGAACCCGTAGGTGGTTTCTTGTCGAGATTTTTTTCTGCATCGTGCAGGCGATGGCAAAGTGAAGGTAGCTTTTTGCAAAATTTGTAAAAATTCAAACTTCTGTGCGGGCCTTGAAAAATTCATCCGTCGGATTAATTAATTCCTTGCGCCTGGAAATTTTGTTAGAGGGCCAGCCCTTGGAGAGCCGACCCCGCGGCTTCAGCCTTGACCTTTTCCACTCGCTCGCTCTATACTTTAAAGTAACACGCGATATAGCGCTGTTCTCACCGGAAACTTTCTAACGATTTAATAAATCCAGTTTTACTAGAAAATTGTTGCCTTCTCGAACAGCAGGGAATACTCTCGTAAAGCCTTTCCTTCTTTTTAATCTGCATTTTGAAATGTCTGGAGTATCGTGCGCGGCTCGAAGCTTCTCCAGCCGCTTTATTCCCATAGCCGAAGCAAACAGGTGACTAGATAAATTAAACGGGAGTAAAGGAACGAGTTTTCAACCCTTTGGCGGGCTGATGAACGAGGGGTGAGGCTTAAAATTACGTTGGACAAGCGTTTTAATTGCTTCCCGTAAAAAAGTCGAGAAGGGAAATCAAGGGGAAATACGAAAAAAGGGGTGCGTAACAATTTTCTCTTCAGAAACCCCTTTCTGAATGTTCTTCCCTGCAAACCATTTACCACCGCCGTTCCGCCGCTCCGCCGCTCCGCCGCGCATAAATACTAAATTCGCTTTCAGCGCCGAAACAGTTCGACGCGAGAAACAACCCCCGATTATATCGAATGCTTGGCGCCTCAACTTTTCCTCGATCTTAAAGCTGTAGGACTCGCTGTTCCTACAGTGGCCACCTTCCACCTCCACGCAGAAGGAAATCTCCTCGCGAGAATTTATCACGGGCGCGAATCTCTCGACTCGAATCCAATTTTCGAGATATACGAGGGTACACGTTACACCTTCTCCTCGTTTTTCTTTTTTTCTTCCTCGAGACCGCCCATGAAACCTTTCCCTTCCTTGTTTACCGGCCACGTTTCCGCGGTATCCGCTTGTCAAAAGAAGATATACCGAGAATCATGGTGGCAACTTTCCTTGCGCGTAGAAAACGCTTCCCGTGGAATCTCTGGAGAGGAAGGAACGTTGGACACGCGCGAAGAGAAGAATAGATTCCTGCGGGATAGGGGAGCTTCGATAAGGAGTCAATATATTTCGTAAGCTCTCCACTCTTCTTTTACGAGAACCATGGAATACGCTGATACTGCGCTTCGCTCGATCCGATCGTCCCGGCGTATAGACGCTTTTGTTTCGCCCTCGTCTCCCTCTTTGTCCGCCTTTCGTCTTTTCATTCTTCTTCCTGCCCCGTTTGATCTTTAATTCTTCTCCCAGGCTGTTCCGCTCGCACGGCCTCCGCGATAAATAACTCGACACCTTCGTGCGGGTGGCTGCCGTCAGCCCTCGCAGGAAGACCTCGCAAAGACCGAGCTAAGTCACCTTAACAGGATTATCGAGCTTTCTTTGCGCGCCCGAGGAAGGTCGGGCTTCCTCTCGATTATGTGATCGCTCCTTGACTCACTGCTGCAGCTTACGTTCACGTTTCCTCCTTCGAAGAGCCTATATGGTGTAGATATATCAATTCGGTTCTCGGAGCAGTCATAAAGCCAGACGTTGAATGGCACATCCGTATGAAAATCATGGGGATCGAAGTTCGGCGTAGAGTACGCCGGTCTGGTTGAAAAGGCAGAGAGGGTGAAAGAAATCTCGAGAGGAAGCGAAGTTGCCCCACGGGCCACAGTTGGTAAGAAAACAAGCGAGGTGTGGTAAGCAGCACGGAATATATTAATTAGTAGTGCGTCGGGAAAAAGTGGCGGATCTTGGATTGCGTTCGCCTACGGAGAGGAGCGGAAGAAAGTGGAAAGAGTAGAGGGAAGGGTCGAAGAGGAGGCAGGCGCCGCGAAGAGCAACAATAAAACCCCGGGGTGCAATTTGTCATGGGGTACAAGGCAGCAGAGAGAGGCATAGATGTACATTCTCTCCCGCGGAACTTTCCCCATTATTATTAACACTCTCGAGGCGGTGGAGTGCTGTGTCTACGCACGCAACGACGATTCTTCTTTCATCGCGGAGGGAAAAGAATCTTTTGCTCGGGAACGATTCATTCTCCACCGGTGATTTCCACGCTGAGGTAAAAATTTCATTTCGCCCCGCGGTCGCCCTCGTAAACGGCCGCTGAATTTTTGATTGTTTAGCTCCGACGGATATCCTTCCTTTCCAAGCGGGAACAGAAACGTTTTTCTCGTGTATTTGGATACGAATGCGAATCGGCGACGGCAACGGGTTGAGATGCGATCAGATTCTACGTTTGCGAAAGTGTATCCATATTTTACAACGGCAGAGGTGGAAGAGGAGGATGAGGTCGTCGAGGCTATGGTACAGAGGCTGTATATGGAGAGGAAAGGAATTGCTTGCAGGATTTAATGGAGCAGCAAGACGAGTCTTTTTTGCTGGACGATTGTTCCGATCGATCGGAGCAGATTCTTTCCTTCCCAATCTAATAGCCAAACGGTGGCTGCCTTGCCTATCGTTTTCCCTCCTTGACAGATGAGCTGTCCTTCCACGGCACACTAAATTCCAGATTCCGAATCTCCATCGTTTCTGAGCAAATTCTCCCCCGCCTATTATCTACGCGTGCCCGTATAATTCATCTCTCGCAAGCTTCTTTGAACCCGTGGGAGGTTCTCCCAATGATTAATCGACGAATGAAATTATCCACGGCGTGGCCAGACACTTTGCAAATAAAAGGGCCGCCTATCGCCGCCCGTTACTAGCGAATTAGCCGGTCGGGAGTGCTTTAAAAGCTTCCGACCGATTCGATTAACGCGGTTTCTAGCTTTTTCGCGAGCACACACGCGTTCCGCCGCTCGGCTTCGCTTTCTTCTTGTTGCTCCTCGAAAAAATTGCCGCCGGGGAAGCTTCTGCCCGTACGAGGCAGCCCATTTAGCCCCGGAGAAGTTATCTCGAGGAACTTTATCGGGTCTGGGAGTACCCTCTCTGCACTTTGCCTTACCTTCCTCCATTCGTTTCAACCTCCTCCTCCCTTTTTCTCTCTCTTTCTTCCTTTCCTTTCCCCCGCCCTCACGACAGCTGCTTACTCCCTTGCTGCGCTCGATTTTTCAACTAATACGCCGATGAGAACAGAAACGTAACGTTATCGCGTAAAACAAGCAACTTTTCTACCCCTATACCTGGTCCCTCCCATCGCTTTGCTAAATCGAGCCACTCGCTCCGTGTAAGTGGCTCCCTTTTGTTCCACGTGTTTTATCACCGTCCTGGACTTGGCCGAACGTCTCGCTACCTGATCTATATAAATAGGAAGCGTCCAAGGACTTAGCGATTTAGAGGAACAGACTTGGCTGGATGAACAGACGAAACGGGAACACACGCGAATATATTAATAGGACGCGCCCGAACGGAAACTCATTTTGCCGGCGCAGACAATGGCGCCGGCCGAATGACAATGAAAACAATGGGACAGGTCGCGGTGATTAAAAACGTGGAGAACAGGGACGCGAGAGATCATCGCGATCCACTTCGCTCCAGTTTCGTGGACTCCTCGTTTGCCAGCCTCGACGGCGTCGTAGACTCCTTCGTTGCTTCTCGTTCGAAGTGAATACACCGAATGCCTTCACACCTCGAGAGGAGGAATTTCGCACGAAACTCTCAGGCAAAAACTCGGGACGAAATATACTTCACCCAGGAAGCTTGAAAGATCTTCTCCCCGCCGCCGAATGTATTCTTTCATCCTCGATTGCAGCGAACCTATGGAAGGAATTCCCAGACGCTTTGGCGACGCTTCTTCTTCCTTTATTTTTTCGACCGTCGGCGAATAATTCAATAAATTACCGCGGGCGAAAATAAAGGTGGAATTGGCCGGCGTAATGGGACCCGCGAGACCCCCGGATAGGGACACTTTTAAATCGAGACAAAGGCTGTGGAAGGAGAAAAAAGAATAAACTGCTCAATGGGCTTTTTATCGAGCGATTTGGTCAAGCGGTTCCCTTTGGACCGATAAGGGTCGATCGTTCACGCGGCCGAAGAACTTCCGGCGCGTTTCCGTGTCCTATTCGATCACCGTCTCCTATCTTCGTCCAGTGTACTCTTCCCCGTAGATCTTCCCAATCTAATTGAAAAAGGATACATCTCGAGTGCCAGTGGATTCTCCTCGGGCGCTCAATTATTCCAGGGCGATATCAACAGCGATCCGTTAGAGTTTCAATCGCAAATGGACTTTGAGAACAATCGTCCAGCGTAGCTTATCTCGAAGCATCGCCAACTGCGTCGAACTGAAACCGTATTAAGGGAAAGCTGAAAGGAGAAATCACTTTCAATTTGTTATCCGTGTCGCGAGTAATAATTGCTAAGCAAGTCGTTCCTTGGCCGATCGTTTTAATTATTCCTTCGACCTTATCCCCGTTGAACGACGAAGCAAGAGACTGCTCGGCCAAGATATCCCGGACGCTGGATGGGGAGCCGTTTCCCGGCTCTCTAATCGGGGGAATAGAAATTCGAAAGAGGGTCGGCAACAGCGACGCTTTCACAGTTAACGAGCGCGTCGTCGGAGGTGCGACGAGGAGCGTAGTTTATACTAACGGCGAGATTAGAGCCTTGAATCCTGCCTGGACGATCTTTTCCCGTTCGGGGGAAATCTCGACCGATAGCTGGCCCCTCTGGAAAATCTCTTTTCGCCTGCTCTCCTGATTCACGAAGATTGAACGTTATCTTGTCTGGTTGCCTCCGATTTGTCCAATATTTCTCACGAAAGTGTCAGACAAAAAGCAAACGGACAGAAACGGCGGTCCCGCTTCGCGCTTGGTGGAAAGATTGAAGAATACAATTCTACGCGGTTCCTTTCTAAATAGTAACGAGAAGAAGACCCGCGTGGACGCGTCCGATAAGGCGCGGCTAGAAAAGATACGGCGCGGTCTATTCTCCGGCGATTTCGGGGCGTTAAGTTCTCGTCCCGCCTCTGCTCGAGAGGAAAGCATATATATCCCCGAGCGTAAAACGGCAGCCGTTTGATACTCTCGTCCAGAATCATTTTACCGAAGAGTATCTTCCCTGCAGCGAGACCTGTCTCTGCCCCGACGTGATTCGCCAGGGGGAAATGGAACGACGCTCCCTCGACATTTGAGAATTTGGTCGTGAAGAAAAACAGAAAAATCTCGGAGACCCGCCCCGGCCACGATAAACAAGAGCTTCATCGACCGTTAAATCGCATCGAGGAACAACCAAGGCGGCGAATTAAAGCACTAAATTCCACTCGATTCCGCCGGCGCCGGCGTTTACTTCGCGCGTGTTATCGCATTATAGCTCCACTCTAATTCCATGGTTCGTTACTTACGTTTAATTGAACGCGGCCCGATTCAATGAGAGTCTATCGATACAGGGACCTGGCTCGTCTCCAAGGAACACACTTCCAAACAACCAGACCCCGTCGCCGTCTTTCCATTCAAGGAATAACGTAGCCGCCAGTCGTCTTCTTCCGTTTCGATATTTAACATCCAGAGAACTGTTTATACGGCCCCTTCGACCGCCATTGTTTCACGTTTCACCGCGACACGGGGAGCCTAAAGAACTGCACGGAATTAGAAGCGGGGAAGGATTTAAGGATTACAGGGTCTCCGGAAATTTAACTCGCCACCCTACGAAATGTTATAAGTAACTACGTGTATACTTCCGCTGAAGCACGGCTGACTAAATTGCGCGCCGTAAAACCAGCGTGGCAATTCCACGAAAGTCCCAATTCTCTCCGGTGCAGTTTTGCATCCAACTTTACGCGGCGTTCATGCCTGGTGGAGGGTTCGTTTCCGCGTCGATTAGGCAGCGGCGATAACGTTGAACAGGCCCGGGCATCGGGTCGTCGGAAATTCGGATAGAATTTCACGGGACGACACCCGGAATCGTTCTTCCCAATATGATCACCGGCGCGCCAATTTTCATTATCCTTCGCGAGAGTGTCGCGATAAAAGGTTTCCTCCGGCGGAGTGTTTTCTCGCGGAAATCTCACGCCCGGCCGGGAAGCATTCGCGGGCGAGGGCTGGTCAAAGAAAGAAACGGAGGGTTGGGGAGTTGCTTCCGAGGGAACGTTACGGGAGCAGGGAAAAGAGATTTTCCGTGGAAACCTCGAAGAGGGCTGATAGCCCATCCAGCTAACGGAGGGGGGACGGGCTCCATTGTTTAACTTGATAAATGAAGTAGCCGCGCGAGAAAGCCCGACGCTGCATTCGGTACACAATGCGAGCGATATATTGTTTCGAGTTAATTCAATGCTGGAAATTCTGCCGCCCTGAACACAGGCGCGAGTGAACGCGTCAGCGCAGCGACGGCCTCGGGAATATTGGAATTGACGTAGAAAAAGAAGTTTCCCAAGTATGCCTGGACAGGAGGAAGTTGAGGGCTGTATGGACATTGTGTGACAGCGTCGCGGCTGCGAGGGAAGTAGAACGCGTTGCGTATAACGTTGCTGCTCCAGTTAAAACTTTGCGCTCAATTGTTTCCGTCAGAATCGGGAGTACGCGTGTGCTCCCTGTTATCGAACATTTTAATTGCATTATTCGACGGCCTAAGGTATTCGTAAAGTGGACGAGTATCCCTTATTTGCCGGCACGGTTTCCGGGTCGTGGCTCCGGTTTTCCGCCCGGATATACCATATATCCGGCTTTTCATTTTTGTTTTTCTCTCTGCTTTATTCAACGAGCACTCTCGGGCAGGCCTTTCTTCGCGCAAGAATTTTAATTAGGACGTTCTCGAGCGTCGCGGCGAGAATGAGAAATTGTCGCGCGATGGAAAAAATGTAATTCTGCCGTAGAGCCGGCATTTGCCCTGTTCCGCGTGTCCCTTTTCAGAATCTTTCTGGCCCGCCTGCGCATAGGCGCGGAGGAAAATTATCGGGCGAGGAAAATCGATGGATCTTCTCTTAAAGCAAAATTTATTTGCTCAACTCCGACGATAGCAAGTAAAAATAAAATTCCACACGCGAGCAAGTTATCCCCGTTATCAATTAAACCCCGCATCCATTATTGTGGTCCAATGCCGCATCAAAGAGCGAGCGTGGGAAGCGTTCACCATTTTCCGGGTGGCGCCGTGTCATCAACGAAATTGATATATTTCGTGGGCGGCGTGTACCGCGACACAGACTCGTGCGTCGAACGGCGCGACGTTTCATTAACCGACGCTCGCGTAAAACGCACGGATGTAAAAAGAGGAAATGGCCGAGGCCGGTAACAGGCGGGACTGCACCGCGACTTCCATTCGTGACCCTTTGTCGAGACAATTCCGCAATTACGATGCAATAAAACCGAGCAGAAATATCGCGGCCACGAACCAGTCGTATACGATCTCCCCAGGTGGTGGTAGTATTCGGGGGAGGGCGGGGGAAAGTAAAGAAACAGGGGGAACGACTGATACACAGAGAGTGGCAAAGCGAGACTATCCAATCGTCGCAGTCGTCACGAACGAACCGTCTCGCTTACGAGCCACCTTTAGGCGGATTAGGTGAGAGAATCGTAAAGTGAAAATCCTCCTTCTTTCATCGCTCCCGTTTACTAGATTCCCTCGACAGCGTGGAGCTCGTGCCGCTACGAAAACTTCCCGGTACGAACTTTCAGTCCGAGCCTCGAACAGGAGGATACTCTTTAAATCGATGACTGAAAAATTCAACACCTCGGGATAAGCCTTTTACCATGGCACGACGTCGGGCCCGGTCACATACAAATAGAGACAAAGTAGGTAGAAAATTGAAACGCGCAGCCTTTTGCAAATGGCTGTAAAACGGTGCTCCCGTTTCCGACACCGCTTGCGTCCCGAGTGTATTTCCATAGCGCCAGTAGAATACGCCGGCCATTGTCAGACGCGCCGCGTACCCTCCATTCTTTTCGCGGTTCCTTAATGCACGGCCCATTGTTTCGCCCCGCGTTAAGTGAAATGTAGCGGATTCAGAAATCGGCTCGCGATTGTTAATTGCGACGATTAGTAAGCGTCGTCGCGGGATACCCCGAATCGATCCATCCCAGTGAATATGAACGATCACCGTTCGCGCACCGTGGCAAGTTCAAAGCAGAGACTTATTAACTACGAGCGTCCGTTCCCGGCAGCGCTATTTATAAATTAAACTGCCGGCCGTCTCTTCGAACGCGACTCTTCCTCTCGATTCTCCCCCTCCGCCCTTCCTCTCTCTCTCTATTCCTGTGCGCTCGTTTTTCTCTACTTTCGCTTTTCTTCCACCTCTCGTCCGTCTTCACTTTTCACGGGGAACAACTCTCCACGGAAATTGTCGCATCGATATCCGTCTCGGTCTCGCCACTCCCGTATTTCACTCCTCGTCTCTGGGTGTTCCCGCGTCTTTTTGCTTGCCGGCCTCGAGATACACACGCTTGCGTAACTCGCTCTATTCTCGAGCATGGCCAATTAAACGTAAAACCGCGGGCGACCGCGCAACGCGAGTGCCCTACAACGATGGGCAATTAAAATATCTGCGAGTTCTCTGCGAGATTTGATTCATACTGGTGCGGTTTAAAATTTTTTACTTTTTTACTCAGCGTACCTTCACTGCGGTATACATTACGCTGGCATGTATCGTAAAAGTGGGGTGCAACGTGGGACAAAATATCGTTAGCAGGATGGCAGAGGTGTTATTAGCGCCGCGTCGAATAACGATGATAACTTTAATTATCGCGCCCCGGTGTTCGCGTGATGGCCGGCGTTACACCGTAAAGTTTAGATCTTCTTTCCGCATCGCTCTAAGCCGGAATTATTCGCCCAGTTACGGTCGACACGGACCTGCCGCAGGAACGAAACTTTTACGACGGGCCGTTGACGCGGCCGAAATTACGAGTCCGAACTCATTGTCTCGTGGAATGCTCGCTGACGAGTGCGTTAACGTGTTAATTAAAATCTTGCCCCATTCACTTCCAAGGTGGTCGTAGAGGGGAAAAGTTCATTATGGCTTACCGTGAAACACGCTGTAATTCCGTGGTTCATTGAGACACGTCTTTGTCTAACAGTGGCCGAAACAGTGATGCTACAAAATATTACATTTTATTTAATAAAACGCCGCGCGCCACTGCCTCGCGTATTTCGACTACAACCGTCCCATTCCAACGCCGATGGCCAACACGCATGGCCGGCGAAATCATTCACAATCGTCTCGATTCAGCGAAGAGCGATGAAACCGGACCGACAGGGCTTATCTCGCGCTCGCAGCGCAGCCCTTCGACGTCCAAAAAGGGAAACAAAAACCGACTAAAACGCGGACGTGATACGAGAGAAAAAGAGAGAGGGCCAGCTGCACTTACGGGATGACACGATAATAAAAGCACACCCACGCCGAATTCTCTCTCTCTCTCTCTCTCTCCCCACTTCACGTTTCTACGTACGCAGGGGTTTCCACTTGTCTGGCCGCTGATTCACCGACGTCGCCACCGCCGCCGCCGGAAACGTCGGCGAAAATAGCGCGAGAATAACGAAGATCGCGACCACGTCGACGGGTTTATAGGTATATTGTCAGCGCTCGTTGCAGCCGCCAGGTAGCTGGAAAATGTCGCTGAATTATTGTCCACGAGAGCTCGTTTATGCTCGAACGTGCGCGTAGATTCGTGCACGGGACCGAGTAGCCTCCTCTCTGCCCCCCGTTTCAAGCGAAGAATAAAATACGATACAGCGGATTAGGAACTGGGAAACGGAGTATCAAGTTCAAGCAGACACACGTGCACCGCCTGCTTCGATCTCCCCGTGCGAGTTATACAGTCATCACGGTTCCGCGAAGCCAGGGCTGAGCGCGATCGGACGATACTACTTAACGGGCCGGCGCGGCGGCACGTATGGTCTGGTGTTATTATTGGAAGGTGCCGACAATTATCTTAGCTCGAGCCGGCCTGCAGCTTGGGGTTGCTCCCCGGAACGCCGATCTTCGCACTGTTTATGACAATGATGGATGGTCACACCGGTAATTCATCATCCCCCGACCCCGTATGTCCCAGACGCTCGTTCTTCCGCGATCCGATAAGCGTTCGTTCGGCCAGGCAGACTCCTTGCGGATTTTTCAGCTCGCTCGATCGGCCTCAACGTCGCGTTCCCTTTATCTCCGTGACGCGACGGGGTGTTCCGCGTTCGAATTAAGACGAATGAGATCGCACGAAAGAGCTGTGGATTGATGATAAAATTCGATACGCGTCCCCCCATCCTTGACCACCTTATTCATCGTATCGCATCGCCGTATATTTAGAGGTAGGTTGTAAACAGGTGGTAAAGGGAGCTTAAGGTGACACTCAAGGGTCCGGCGAGGCGATAAAGGGACATCCATACTTCTCCTCACAGGATTGCTCGGGCTTGCGAGCTTTGTATTTCCACTCGAAAGGTCTTTTTAAATTGCTGATACCGCGTCCCCCTGTGTATTTTAAATATTCCCTTGTATTTTAAAAATACTGCTGAAAAGATATGTACGCGGCTGATTGCATCCTGCTTACCTATGAACTCGCTTGAAATCCTTTCGCCTGTGGAAATACAGAATACTCTCAATCTCGCATCGATTATGATATTACGATCTTCGATTCGCGAGTGTACGGTTCGACGGTCCTCGAGCAGCCAAGCGACTCGACGCCGCCGATAGCCACGCCGGAGGGTGGTGGAATTGTTTGCGGTGGTCGTGCTGCTCGCCACGAGGGGTGGCTTGAATTAATGGCCACGATCCTACATTCAACCTCCTTAGTCCGGATTAGTACTGACACGAACGGCGTGTCATTGGGAGGCGGGATTCTCTGGGACGGGACGGCGCTGAGCAGACGCCGGGAATTCCCGAAGGAGAAGGGCACAGAGTTTGTAACGTGGCCGGTGTAACCGCGGATTTTAGGGCGGCGTCGTTCACACGCGACACACGGCTACGATCCTCGAGATTCCGCTGGTAAATACTGCAACGCGGCACGGTACGATGCAGTTTTTATTAGGGGAGCTTCGTCGGGACCCCCGAGAAGCACAACTCCAGGGGCTGAGAGGAGATTCAGGGCGACCGCCACGTGCGCGAGGCTTTAATATTGGATAGCTCGTTACAAATCGTCGGTCTTTCCGTAAACATTATCTTGGTTCGCTCGACGGCGTGCAGTGGTCCGGATTGGGGTTAAGTGTGCATTTGCCTTATAACTTTTTATTCGTAAAAGGTATAAATGCGAAACTTGGACTGGACAATGTAGTAATGTCAATTTAAGACATTGCGTACCACGCTCTGCCGGCCCAACCTGCTTCCAGTTCCCGCACATTTTCTGGCGCGGCAGAAATGAGACATCTCGTAACCCGGTCTCAACGTTCGGTTTGCTATATTTGAGATTTCTCGTAACCCGTTCGCAGTTTATTCAACAGACTGATCCTCCACTTTTGACTACCTTACGGTTTTATATATTATTCGTATATTCCGCATGAGACCGTACCGTTTATGGGACCGTACAACGCGATTTGTTCTTGGCGTCTCCCGTCGCCAACAGTTGAAAGACGCCAATTCGCGTCTCCCGTCCCCAACAGTTAAAAAATGAAAGACGCCAATTGGCGTCTCCCGTACGCAATGTGTTAAGTATTGGTTAAGAAAAAAAAAATTATTATTATTAGTATTATCATTTCCTGTCATTTAATTATTAATTCTGGAGCTTCTGGATCTAATTCCTTAACTTTTTTAGTACCCGATTTTATTCTAATAGTGCTCATGTATGGATCTGATGTCAAAAAGGGGCGATATAATAAAAATCATAGTCTGCGTAGGGGGACGAAGGGGGAACCGATTTTTTCATAGTTATTTAGAGGAAGGTGTCCGGAACATGTTCCACGTTGCTTAATTGCGGGATTCTTTGGGACTTGCAAGATATTTCTTCTCAAACACAAAACATTTCAAGAATTTGTAATAGTTCATTCGACAGTATTTTTTACTAAACTTTATATGGTAATTATTAATACGACGAGTGAATTTATATCACGGAAGAATACCCTTTACTGCAAAAAAAGAATGAACTAAATACATGTAGAATTGGGACCTCCATACCCAAAAGAATACTACGCGTTTTTTCGATGAAAAACACTGTCCTTAGAAAGTCCAACTTTAAGTTGTCATTTCTACTAAAAAATGGCACTAACTGCTGGACATTTAGGAAGTAGTATATATTCGAAAAATATCAATATATGAAAGTTCATTTTTTGGTCATAATGCACACTTAACCCCAGTCCGGGCCACTGTGCGGCGCCTTTCTGTGGGCACTAGCGCACGAAGCGGTCTCGCGGAAGTAGAATAATACGGCAGGAGTCTGGCCAGACAAGTATAATACATACATTTCATTCGCCGACCGGCTAATACTAAATTGAGTCTGCGATCTTCGATACCGCAATTTTAGAATTGTTGACGGCGTTTATTCCTTGCAGATGACGCCACAGTAATTATTGTTCTCCGTCATTGTCTTGCGTACTTGCGTTATTAATTTTGGTGTCCAATCGAGACACCCACGATCAGTCGTTAATACCAGCAGCAATAAAGTGCACGCAAGCGCAACCTCTTTCTGCGCAGTTAATGCTCGAGGGAGTATTGTAATCGACGAATCGTCGGCGAACGAAAACGGCTAAATGGGAATGGCCCCGCACCTCCCCGGCTACGTCGGCTATCTCGCGAACGACGAGCGTGCTATTCGAATGGTACCTGTGGCCGGAACAATGACGATCGCCCCGCAACCGAGAGACCATCGACGTTCCTGTTATTTACACGTCGCTTTTGTTTGCTCTGCTCGTGGCCCTATGCGCTACATTCGCTCCCGAGAAATATAAATTACCGGTCGGTATTCTTCTCGCACGAATCGGTCTGCACGCGATCCACCGTCGAATGTGACGCGTTGATTACACTCTCGTCTCGCCTCTCATCTCCAATGGCGACCGAGTTTTTACGCAGCCCTCCTCTCTTCACCTATCCATTTCGTTCCGTCGCGCGCATCGCCTTTAGAGATTGATGCGTCGGAAGATTTTCATCGTCGCGATAGAATCTCCGCGGCGAGATCCAGCGCTAATCATCCTCCGGATCCCTCGAAGCAGCTCAGCGCTAGGCACAGAACCGATTACTTCGGCAATGAGCACGTCGATGAAACAGACGTCTTCCTCGTTGCTTTCAGAATAATCGCGATTTTCCCATGATTGTTCGTGCACTCGTTTTCCTCCTTCCAAGTGCTTGTCAGCGGTAGACGAAGCATAGCTCGGAGCTTTATATCCCGTGCTTGGAGGGTCCGATTTATCTTTCACGGTAATTCCCAGCCATCCAGGAACGATAACAGAGCCATCGGGCTTTTTGCGGGCAGCCGGAGACGACTCACCGCGGAGCTCGGTTTTTCGCGGCGAAAGGGGTAAAGAAGCGCCGGGCTCTCGAGGAATCGTCAAGGAGGATCGATCGAGCGGAAGTCAGGCGGGAATAACAAGCTCGCGGAAACGCGCGATGACGCAGCCCCGCTGTGCGAGAGATAATGTTACGCGGATTCATTAATTCTATCGATTGCACCGTCCTCCTGGCTATCTTCTCGTTATTCCCGTTCAGACCTCTCGCAGAGATTGCGACCAACGAAAGGATGCACCGGCGAAGGTGGCTAACGAGATACTCAGGGCGATCGCGGCGAAACTCTAAACACTTGGGGCAATTAGAATTCGTCGTCAACGATTTCCTACCGTCCCGTGGCATTCTGCTCATTGCCCTTAATACATTTCCTTTTTCATTAGTTGAATTGGTTCGCGGCGCCGCGAATGTAGTCGGTGGGAATATTCCGTTGCGCGTAGATGCTGAGATAACGTTTCACATCCTGAGATCCATGCAAGCAAGTGCAACGAGATCAAAATTAGTTGATCGAACAACGACGTAAGTTGGGACTGTAGAGCACTACATTAGTCTAGACTCTAGACCTCGCCGGAGGGATGCTTAAACCATTAGCCCACGTAATCTGGCTGATTTCGATCAATCAGCCAATGACTCGTTCCTAGTGTGCAACTCTGCCGCGTTTAAATCCGCAGACTCGTTCAGCCAATTTAATTCTTCGTCCACTCTTTGCCAATTGTAAAATGAAATCCTAGGAGATTCAATTTAATCATGGACTTCCAGAATAGTAACCGCCTTATCCGCGAAGCGTTCAACGGGCGTAGAGGAAGCCCGAATTCTAGGCGCTGAACGATTCGGCTTATCTTTCGTTCGTGGAACAAAAAATCGCCCGCAGCTTATCTGCAACCCTTATCGACTAACTCTCATTCCCCTTTAGTTTGGCTCGTTAGATTTGCGTTTGCAGGGATGCAGGGTAACCGAGCCGCCAGACGAAACACTTCCATCTTGCTCGTAACGATCGCTGCGATGATTATCATTATCTGAAAAATGAATCGAGATCGTTTGTAAGGCGGACAGAGGGTGTTATTAAATTTCATCGATTCGTGCGACTTACAGAACGGTGCAACCGATAATCGCCGGACTAAATTGTTAATTCTTCAGATTTTAGTTGTGCACGGTAACTTTATTAAAAATTCTGAAGGAAGTAGAGCAACGTGGCCGAAGGTTTTTGTCAGCTGGAGGCGTAACGTTTTCGGCTCTCGCCAACCTTGGCGAGAGTAGACGAAAATTTAATTAAACCGTTGGCGAGCTAGGACCAGCGTACTCGGCCATTCGTGTTATATATTTGCCAATTATCGAACAACGTACAATGGAAGTACATTATGCAGTATTTACATTCCGATAATTGAGCCACGAGATTTGGAAATCATGCTGCCCTGTTTTCCTGCCGGCGTTAAACATTCAACGCCACGGGTGCAAAGGTTGCTGCCGCTGGTTATTGTACGAACCTCGTTGTTTAAACCAACTTTGGTTGCTGCTTCCATCGTTCCCGTGGAGTCTCTACGAAAACGATAATCAACCTCGTGAAAGTTGAATCACTACAGCGTTGCGTAATTCAATGAAATATCGCACGTGAAACGAGTTTCCTCATCGAAATAAGAAAGCGCGAACTACACTGCTCCACAAAATTAACGGATCGCTTTTTGAAAATTCAGCGATCCTTTAATTTTACGGAGGAGCGTATGTGCTAGAAACAATATCTTCAACGTATTTCATATATCTCTGATGAACTACTGTACATACGCAATCGTAGATCGATCAATTCTATTCGATTCGCCAAGATTTCTAGCAGTTGATTTTTGCTATGGTTTGGCGACTTTCGTAAATTCGGAAGAAAGCTTCCTGCGTTTATTCACCGCACCCTTTTGAAGCTCCGCTCCTTCCTTCCTTCCTTCCTTCCTGTTCACCGCTCCATTCTTCGCTCATCCTACTGTCAGACAGCGCCCAAAACTGACAGAATTAAATATTGATTTTGTTTGCGAGCTGACTGAGGCGGAGAGCCAGCGATCCTGGCAAGTTTAACGCTGATTCTGGCCGAAAATCCACTTAAGTTCAACTTTAAAAGGCGATCCCATCCCTCGGCAGGTTGGTGAAAACGATTCAGCCTCTATTTGCGTGGCGTAGGCGTCCCCGAGCCCCGAATACCACGTCAATGAATCGAAACTTATTGGTTCTGCCCGCCTGTCGTCGTTCTATTCAACTCTTCGAGCACAGTTTGTAAGTGCGAAGATGACGTTCAGGATTTTTCGTGCATGAAAGGCGCCCTTTTTCCCCAATGACATAGTATTCTTCTTTTGCGCTGCTATTCACCCCATTACGACGGCAGCTTCATTAATCCTCGTTCCTCTATAGCTAAGCATCGATCACTCGATATAGATCGTACGCCGTGGCCACCAGTCTCTTCTCGACCCCGAGCTCTGCTAAGCAGCCTCGCTGATGAGTCTATTAGCAGAAGCCTGCAGGAAAACGCGCAGCTTCCTCTTGTCGTTTCTTACCACTATACCCTCGTCAGTCTTTCGAACAATGTCGATAGCTCCGGGGAACTCCATTAACCATGGACTCGTGACGAAAGTTTCTTGACGCGTCCTGCGGGCGGTAAATGCGAATCCCATTGCAAATCTGACCCGACAGAGGCCGGCGAGAGAAATTATTAAGCTGGCTTGAACGGTAAGGCGACTCTCGATGGAATTCTTCGTCGTCCAACGCAGAAATTCCTTCGCTAGACGCGCAAAGAGAACGTAGCCGATCGGCGATTAAGCGGAGGTCCTGACCCAGTTGCAAAGTTGCCGGCGATAATTGCGACGTCGCCGGTCACGGTTAAGTGAAAAAATGCTTGTCGTTAATGCGGGACGACGCGTGGGTGCGGTCCGGTCGACTCTCAAAATTCACGACACGAGCTCGAGGTGTAGAGGAATTTTGGGAAGATTCCCGACATAGCCGACGGTCCACTGGGGCCCCTCTAATGAAACCGTCCCGGTTAATTAACCTACCAGATCGATTAATCATCTTTGGAGTGGGCCGAGCCACATTTTCGTGGCAAAAGCGTGAGTCGCGTTATTGGACCTGCTCCGAAATGGATGGCCCCCGGCGGATTACACCGACTATTGCACCGGAGTTGTTTTTTTTATAAACAATCGGAGAATGAAAGAGCATTACAATTTTTCTGTACGATAAACAGAAAATTCTGCGCACGACAATCGTTCAGACCGTGGGATTAGGAACAAATGGATGGAACAGAGAGCAACAGCGCGAATGATTCGCTCCCTATGGACTCGGTCTCCGTTTTCGCGTCTTTGCCTGTAGTTTCTGTGTTTCGTGGTCGAACGAGCATCACGGCGGCAGCCTGTTACGGATAGCCGCTGCTTCTGTGCTGGGATTACGGAGAAAAGGGGCGGATCGGTCATTTGATGAATACGTCACCCTGTGGACGAAGGCTTTCGAATTTGTCCCTCGACCCGGCGACGCAAAAGATATGCGAATGAAGCAATCAAAAATTATCGTGGCTCGTTTAAATTTGCTCAACTATGGGAAACGCGAGCAACATAACGAACGCGGTAACCTGGCACTGCTGGACCAGCGAGAGTTAATTTTCCTTAGCCGTAATTGACACTTCCGGTCCAGTTGCCCGCGCGTTTCGCCACGCCAAGACGGCCAGAAAATATTGTCGACGGTCAGTTTGCACACGAACACTGGTTCATCCCGCGCAAATAAAAGTAGGCTCGTGTCAGCTCGGTTAATTTGGAAACAAGGGAGAATTTACGACGTCTGCGGATCTCGTTAAAGCTTCCGCGATTAAGAGATTCGCACGTATTTCATCCGTTCAGCCGGAGTCGGGGGAAATTAAATTGGTTATCCTGTTAAGCCCACTGACGTGCCTTATTCTTGGACCCGCGAACGCGTTCGGAAATCCAAGTGCGTTCAGGATCATCGTGGTTTCCTTTTGGAAAGGGTGATCGGAGGGAAATCTGGCCGAGCCACTTAGTCCGTAGAAAATCAATCCCATTCCATAAGTCCCTCGGAATCGTTCGCACGGTACAAGTCTATGGCGCATGGACTTGCAACTTGAAACTCCGATCCAATTAATTAGCACCCAACCTTCCGCTCGTGTAAACCGCAGCCAAACGCCCATCAGGCACCCATAAAAACACTTCAAATCGCGCAATTAAAACCTGATCAGCAGTTTCTAGACTTTCACGGGTCCCTCCTCAGTAGGCAAATAAAAACTTTCCCGAACCATCAAACACGCCCCCTTCTTGAAACCTCTTCGAAGCAATTCACCCTTCCTTAAGACGATCTCCTCGCCTCTTTTGGAGGCCCGATGAAAATGATTGATACTCCCTTCGTGGCCATCGAAGATTAAGCGAAATCGCCTCGGCAGACTAATCATTCAACGACTGCGACACGACGAGCTGCATTTCGAATCGGTATCCGCTCGCAAAATCCAGTTGCACGCGTTCCATCAACGCCTAATTCACGGCTGTCATCCGTGAAGCAGCCTCGACGAGGCGAAATCGTGGCGACACCGGGATCACGAGCCGAGATCCAAATTCCAGCAAGCTCCTCGCCTCCTGGCCACGTTTCCGCGCTGTCTAGCCTGCGCGTCGAATATCAAGCGCGCCAGCTTCCGCTATCGCTTTCTTGCGGGATCGCGAGTCAGGGCAATAATGTTTCGCGACGCGAGCAACGTCTGACGCGAGCCCGCTCCGAATGTTTTAAAGGGACGTGATTTCCTCATCGCCGAGGGATATTTCATCGGAGCATTTTCGTTTCGGCCGCAGTTGGGACAGAATGTTAATGTGGAAATTTCTCCTCTCTGTTTCAGGTGAGTCCAAAGTCGGAAGGTTGTCGTGCGGTTGCGACATCGACGGCAGAAATGCGTGGCATAGTAATGCAGGAAAAGTTACGAAAAGCCTGAAGGAGATAAGCATCGTCGACCTTTATCGGTATTTGATGTACACACATACTAACAATGCACGCCATATCCCTTACGTAGACGGTACGTAAGCTCGCGAAGCAAGAGTTGCCGCAGTCGCGCGACGAAGGTGATTACGCGCGGCTGTCAGCAAGCGGAAGAGCGGGGCCAAGGCAGCCGAAGGGGGTAGAGAGGTTGCGGTACAGTTTGGCAGAACTCCCGATTCCGTATTCTGCAGTGATCCTCCGCATCCCCGTTGAAACGCGCGTGCTGTTGTTATTGTTGTTCAGGGTGTGCGGGTGGCAACAAAGAGGCAGGCACACAGAGGCTGGCGGAACGAGGATAGGTAGCATTTTTGTTTGAGTTTACAACGCGCATGTGACGTACGGCACGCTCTCTCCCTCTCTGTTGCTCCCTCTGTCTCGAGCACAACTCTGACGCTAGAACACAAGTTCCCTCTCAGTGGCCCGTGCACCGCGACCAGAGCAGCACGCTCTCGTTGTCGTCCGATCGATCATCGCTTTGCAAGGCACGCGATCACTCTCTCACGTTTCGTACAGCGCTGTCACTTCCGCGATGGACGTTTCCGCTTGTCTGTGGGGCGCGCCTCCTCTCGTCGATGGTCTCCCCCGCTAAATACTAAAGACTATCAGTGACAAGTTCGGTCTGACATTTCGCCCGCTGCCTCGCGCTGTGTGTACTGTACTTGCGAAGCAAAAGTTTGGTGCGCGTCGTCGAATCGAGCCTCGATCGTCCTTTGGGACGATTCGTAAGATAAATTATTGTAGCTGGGCATGGAATAGAAGTATCCTTGCGTCGACTAATCGAACGTTCGGCGGAAGATCGCATCCGCGTTCGATAAAAAAAAAGAGACACGCGACGGGAAGCAGTTTAGTTGGCCGTTATCGAGCGTGGTAGCACATTCTTATTCGTCCTTACTCGCCCGGGCGGCTGAACCGTTCCGTGAAATGACGATCGTAAGACACCACCGGTGAGGTAATTAATTATCGCCAGGATTCTCTCGTTATTGCGGCGCATTTCTTTTACACCTTCGTGCCTCGGCCGATCGATGACGCGGCTTTTAATTAAAAATCGCCGGCCCGCCGGTATAATTAAACGGGTTTCGTTAACGTCCGGGTAACGAAGTTACGATAACGATACGCGGGAATTCGCGTTTTGTCCGAGGCGCGAAGGTGAAACGCCGATTCGGGCAAACGCGACTCACTCTGTATCGGGCACTATTTTTCCTTTGTCATTTATTCGAGCGTTCGCGAGATACGCGTGGAGCGTTACAAACGATTCGATCAATTATTCTCGTCTGGGGCGTATTCTGTCGCTGTGCCAGGACCACAAGGGTGCGTGGAAATATGACAGAAGCAGAAGTTGTCGGTAGGAAGTCGTTTGAAAAGTTGTACGCGTATTTTTATGGAAACTTCCATTAGGGAAGGTGGGTCGAATTGTACAGGTATCGGCTTTGTTTCGCGTCGATACAGTTTACCTGAGGTGCTTCAGCCCCCGAAATGTGCTCACCGTTATCGTTTATGGTGGCGGCGAAGTTTCACGTCACTTTGGATCCTCCCTTCTTTCTTCTCTCGGCTATCTGATCTAATATTCCGCAGACGCGTGCAATGGAACGACAGGTGACGAACGATCGACAGGTGCTCCGCGATAAAGGAGAATTAGCTTCCCCCGTAATTGCGACACGCGTCGCATCGAGCGGGGCTAAGGTAATTAGCGGCCCCGTACCCGACGATACTAATTAGCAGGTAAACGCCGCACGGCCGAGCGAGAAAAATCAGGAGATCTTTTCACGCCAGTAATTAATCGGTCTTCGCTCAAGTTGCAAGCCAATTAGCGGAGTGCTCGACCGAGCGTGTGCTGAGGCAACGATTCTTTTAAGGACCCACGGTGGATCCGCGAACGAGAACACCCAGACCATACGCGCTCTCTTCTGTCGCCGTTGTCCTTTGGTATGCATTTTGCGCTCGGATAAATAGTCGTTCATTTCCGCGCCGAGCGAAGGTACCCTGTATTCGTCGCTTGGAGTAGCTTTAGATTCGCTGGAGCGTCGCGAGTTGGAGCGATTTAAAAATCCGCGATGGGAGCAGCGGGATATTATCTCGATTATCTCTGATTAATCAGCTGCATAGAATTCGGCGCCCTCGCTTAACTTTCATTTATTTCGACAAAGCGCAGATCGGGATGGCAGCTTCCGAGTGTTTCGCCATCGCGAGCGAAAAATTAAGACGAACGACGTTTAATCGCCGATGACATCAGAGTGGCTGACGAAAATTACCTTGGACGTGGTCGGCTGTTGCGCAACCGTTCTCCATTTCCTCGTCGCGGTTCTCCCGACTCCACCGCTTTTAATCTGTCGATTTAACCGGGTACCTCGCGAGTACCGGTGCTCTGTGAAAGCTGTACGCGCTAAAAGAGAGATAAAAGACTGAATTGTCGATCGTATTCGGCCGGTATCAGTTTCCATTGGGCGGCGACGGTGGCAGGGCTGGCTCGGCCCTTTTTCAATTAAGCTTTGATCATAGAGCCGAGATAAAACGCGTCGGTTCTGTTCGTGTAGAGCTCAAACGAAGATCAGCCGATCGTTGAAAGGACAGACACGAAGGTTGGAAAAGCAACGGGGGCTGTCGTCGCGCTCCAAAAGAGGAGCACGCATCAAATCGACAAAAAGAAACGTTGGTTTAGCGAAATCACTTTTCACCCTCGATCGCCCTGACGTGCCTTTCACCGCGTCCATCCAACTTATTATACGTCGACGGAAGCGCTGCGATATCAATTCGATCGGTCGATTGTTTGCGATTAATGGAGTGCAAAGTACGGGCTGCTGACCTTTTAACGCGATTCTCCCTCACCTCTCTCGCCCTCTCCCTCTATCTGTGTTATATTCCATCGGTTCTTCGTTTACCCATGGAAAGCTGAATTTTTCTTCGATCGAGCCCCACCTTCGGTAAGCTGTTTGGAAAAAGAGAGATTCCGAAAGTGGCGCAATCAGAAGGAACAGAGGGGAACATTTTCTGGCAGCTGACCGGCGCGGCGCCTCGCGAAATCTCCATGCTTTGTGGAGAAGGCTTGAATACATTACGCGGTCGGTCTCGGTTCGAAAATAAACGAAAGCCCGGCGAACAGCCGCGTATTTACGTGTTTACGAAGCGGCCTGTCGAGCCGGCGTTCGGTAATTAAATGCCCTATGGAGCGACTCCGCTTTGACCCGGCAACCTGTCCGTTCGCAAATTAACGAGCGTTTCTCAAGCATCGAGCAAACGGGAATCCTCTCGAGGGGAGTCGGGGCGGATTAAAAGTCTTGCGAAAACGAGCCGGCCGGGCGACTGCCGTCCCGCCAGGTGATGTAGGCATGCCGTTTTAAAAAAATTCAATCGATCGTGTCGCGATCGCGCAGCTTCGTCGTCTCGCGGGAAATTAACCAAGGGATTAAGTATCTTCATCGACGCGCAATTAACGAAACCGCCGGGCCTCGAATTATATCGGCGTCGTCCCGATCGTTCGACCGAGAAAATTAATAAGAGATTCCTAGTCGCCCCCGCAGCTGGCTCGTACTTTTATTAAATCAGCTTTACGGGGGAACTTTCTTTTAGTGGCACTTCCGGGAGAAGACGTGATAACGATAGGCCGTAACGCTTGCCGATATTCCGCGCTGTAAAAATTCCGGAACTGCCCGGAACTATAACTGTCTAACTGCACAGAGAAGGTGGACAATACGAGCGGCTAACTGCCTTTCGATTCGCGTCCCCGGCGAAGAGGTTAGCGTCCTTCGCTTAATCTCCTCGAATGGAGCCATGAAAACTGTCGCTAGACTAAGCCGCTCTTAAATTAGAATTCCCCGTTTGCCGGTTGCGATGGACGAATCGATACGCCTGCTATGACGAGAGAACGAACGGCGAGGAGCGCGTTAACGGGAGGGAAAGCACGACGTAGATGAGAAACAGACGGCAAGGAAATTCCGCGGCGGGTTGTTTAGCGGGGGACTCAATTAGTTGGAAACAAGTCGAGCCCTCGGGAACAGAAGCGAAGAGGAAGAAGAGACAGCCGACGCGTTTTCCTTCCCGATCGGCCGTGACGATCGTCGACCGTGTTTGCTTGTTCGTAAAGAGGCGCGGGGACAGGAGACCGGTGGTGCTCTTCTTTCTCCGGGAAATCGGCGGTTCGTGTTCCAAACGCGGCTTAAAAATATCCTCCGCCTGAAAATAGTCGATTCGAGCGAGCGAACACCCTCGACGCCGCGTTTCTCGCCGTCTTCGTAGTCGTCGTGCTCTTGATGCTTGCCGTCTGCCCTCCGGCCGCTTTTTCTCTCGTCGTTCTGTCGCCTTTCCACGTGTCCTCCGGTTCACTGCGACGAAAAGTTGGAAAGCCCCGCCAAAAAGACGAGAAGCCTTCTATTAAGCTACGGCGACTCACCGGTCGTAATTTATGTGCCGGTTAAAATAGGAGGCCGGTTCAAACGGAAGATATATCCTTCCTTCCCTTCTTTTCGTTTTTCTCTTTACCCATCCACCTACTCCGAATTTGTTTCCCTCGCCTCCCCGAGGAACAGTCTTTGACCGATCTCGCGGACCTCTCCGATATATGGTTCGATCCCGTAGTTCTCGTGACTTATTTTCACGGAATCCGCATGTTTCGCGGAAATCGTTATGGAGTAGTGCTCGATCGAGTACGATGAAACGTGCATTCTGTGCGTCGCGTTTCATCGTATCCGGTTGCCGCGAGGCGCCTGGTGAAAAGTGGGTTTCCTCCAAAGGAACGCGTGACGAGTGAGTGAAGAGTGCGATCAGGAAGCGGCCAGGTGCAACGAGAAACTGTGACAAATGGTTCAGCCCGTACACACGGAGAACAACAACTCCGCCCTGGACATGGAGTCACTCGAGGAGATGCTTCGCAAGGTAACAACTTTCCAGCAACTATCGGCTACCGTTTGCGCGCCGGCCGCGTTAGACGCCGCGTTCGAGGAAGCTCTAACGCGTGCCATCGTTAGACAAATTAGGAAGATACCACGGCGGCGCTGGAAGCAAATATATTAACTCTGCGCCCCGGTGGGTCCAAAGATGAACGCGCAGTGGGGATCGTCGGGGGAAAAGGTTTTTTAACTGCTACTTCCTGTAATGTATTCCGTCAGGCAGCGTTGAATGGACCACTTAGCCAGCATCCCGCTCGGAGCGGAGAGAAAAAGAGAGAGGCCCTCTAGCGTAAGCGTTTTAACGGCAAAGCTTTCCTCCTGCTCCTGACGTATATGTACGACGACTCTCCCCGGCCCTTCTAATAATGCACTAATGGTCAATTCAGCAGAAAGTCTCCCTCGCCCTATCGGCTATCGAGGACTCTCGTGTCGCGTTTTCACCACGCGACCCGCCATAATTGCACCCCTCGCGGCCGAAAAGAACAACACCGTGCCGAATGCCGGTGAAAGCGATACCCTCTTTCTTCGATGGCAGCAAAAAACCAGGGGGAGCAAACAGACGTGTGTTCCACTCTCTCGCGTCGAGTGGGTGTGGACAAATAAGCGCGAACCGATGGAACGAGGAAGTACCCTTTAGGTATTATTGATTCAGGAAGAGAAGCCGGTGGCACGAGGAACCAGGACTTTCTCCCGTTCGGCTAAATTATTCCGCTGAACTTTCTTTTGTTTGCCGTTCCCGCGATCATTTGCGTGTGCACGAGCTTAACTGCGCGTAACTCGTGCCACGGGAATGGTGCGCCCTTTTATTCCTTTTTTTTCAACGCTGCAAGGAACGTCGTGGGGAACCTGGCGAGGGCTAATATTGATGCAGAGATGCTCGTAAAATATGTGTATGCTTAGAAAACACACTTGTTCTCGGAGGACGATCAATCTTCCTATCGTACTGCTCGGGGATCGAAGAAACTTCTCGAGAAGTTTTAATTCCTTGGATCGAGAAAGCGGATTCATCGATATCAAAGCGGGCTGTAGAATGTCCACCTTGGAAAAAGTCGCCCTAAACTAGTTGCGGTCTCCTTTCTCTCTCGGCCCTCTCCCTCGGCTCTAGCCCTAGCTTTGCCTTTGCTCGCTGCAATGAGAACAAGAGAGCCCGGGAAGGAACGAGAGGAAGGTAGGAAAAAGCTCGGATCATCCAGCTGCAGTAATGTAGCTTTAATGTAGAGCTCGCGCGAGGGAAAGTTGTCGTTTCCCTTTGACGATTTTCCACGTCAAACGGTCGTGCCGATTTTCACGTGGGCGTTCGTGCCAGCGTATTAGCTTTTCTTTTCTTCACTCCGCGCCAGCAGTTGCCAGCGCGCGTTCTGCATTTTTCTGCTTTTAACCACGTGGGGGTGAAATAGAGGAAAAGCTCGATGATCGAGCAAAGCTGTGGCGCGACAGATTCCGGGAAGATGGAGCATTCGCCGAACGATAAATTCTATCCCTTTCGAACGATGAATTTTTCCAGGTTTTTTTCTTTTCTTTTTAACCCTTCATCGTACGCTCCCTCGGTTGCGTACTATTTCGTATTTCTTCCGTATCGAGCAAAACAAAGATCGAGGGGGTTGCGGATATTTTATTTTCGAAAATGAAAACCATTTTTCACCTGAACGTTCCAAGGGGTCGCGACACGGTTGCCCCTTTCCTCCGGCGGCAGCTGTTTCTGATTTGAACGTTTCCACCGTCGCTCATGAAACATTCATACTCAATGGCCGCTGAAAAGCACGGCGAAATTATAAACGGCCCCCCCGTCGACCAGTTTATTTCACGAACTTCCGCGCAACGTCTGTTTTCATTTTAATTGGCGTTTGTTAGACTCCTGTCACGGCCTCTCTTCTATTTCCCCGCTTCGATGCGCGCGGAATCATCGGCCTCCAATTGCCAGGAAAAATACCGATTTAACCTGATTCTCGTCTTCCGAGTCTCTGTCGGAGAGGATCCCGCATTTGCAAAAGCCAAGCCGGCTGATACCGCTCGGTGCCAAGATAAAAAGAACGCTTTAATTGCTCTGCAGTGTTAATTCCGTTTACAAAGATCGCGGCACTCGGGTAATACTCCAGCTGATAACAACGTAGGCACGATACATTCTTTTCATTTGAAACTGAGCGCTGGGAAAGCAGTAGCAATCTTATCGCCGGCGAGTTTTCCATAGCAAAGGCAAATCGCAGGGCAACGGGTCCGCAAGATTTATCTCGTCCAACGCGAGACCTGAGATTCTCCCCCAATACAGAAACACCGTACGAACAAGATTCGGCGGTGTTCGACAAACCAACCGGGGACCGGAAACCCCGCCGTGTCCACGGTGTATTTATAATTTATGCATGGAATGCATAATCCAGCGACGCGGATTTGCATAGGCAAAGCTGGCCCGCGTGAAATAACGCTTAAATAACGCGCACTCGCCTCTCTGTGCATCCGTGAAACTCGCCCGCGTTTGTGTACAGGGAGCACCGGTAATGCGGGACCATTTGTCCATGAGAATGGAGCAGTTAATTGTCTCCCAGTTACCCTGCAATTACGTTTGTCATGCGACATACAGGCCAGTGCGCGCGCCGTCTTTGCAATTAGTCGCGCAATTAGGATTTTCTTTTCTGAATATCGGCAAAGATTCACCGATGGATAATGCACGGATCGGATACCGAGAGACGGTTAAGAATATTTCCCGGATTTCCCAGTGCGACCCGGCCAATTTCCGGCGATCCGAATCTGGCCGGAAAGCTCTCCAAACTGTTCTTTGTATAAAAACTTCATTTCGAGGGGGAGCGACGGGATTTTCGGGGGATCCAGCTGCGACAGTACAGCGCGAAGTTCCGAAAGAAGTTAGAAACGGTATTGGCTCTTAATCCCATCAATTCTTATTCATAGCGCAGGATTTTCTGGCTGTATCGAAACAATGCTCTCCTTTGGTAATTACATTCCGTTAACTTCAATTGAAAGCGTTCTTCTTTTAATTGCTTCGTAGTTTTACGGCGACTGTTACTTTATCGACAAGTTCCCAGCCAGGTGAAACGAACGATCTCCGAACCGACAGGTGACAACGGCAATGATGATAAAGCTTTCTCATAGTCCGTCGTCGTTGTACGCCTGGCTCGATTCCCTCTATTTTTCCAGGTGCTAGGTCTGGAGGGATGAACAATTTTCGTCGCCACAGACTGATATCGCGTTGCAGGGCAAACGAAACTGTCGTTCCATGATCTTAGAGGTGGGCAACGTCGTTCTTCTTAATAACTGCAAAATATTAGCTCGGTCTCGGCCGCCACTCGAAGCCACCTACTGTAATTTATAGGAGAAATTCGAAGCGTTTGCCTTGCCGCCAACTTCAAACTCCAAGTTGAACTACCTGGAAAGTTGGCGCGGAAAGTATTCGCGCAGCTCGTTAATCGTTGCCCGAGATCGATTTCAGTTTTCGGTGGGAGACGTGTAAACGGCCAACTAACCTGACGGAGCAAGTTTCGTCGAGCAAACAGTTGCTATGCTTCGTCTCCGTCATGCGTACCATTCGCGAGCTCGTAGACACGAACGGCGACAGACGTAACGAATCGTGCAGCTCGAATTGGAGAATCGGTCGGTCGGGGAGCGGGAACAAATATCGCTTGCACCATGGTTAACCATCTCGCGTTTTCGGCAACTAGACTGCTCTGCGAAATCGGGATCCACCGCGAATTCCTGTTTCGTTGTCTGTCTAGTTAGCTGTCTAGTTAAACGCGTCGCATTTTTCGAGGCGTCTTCGAGCTCGGGAGATTTCAATTCGATATCCTCCGAGTCTTCGGCTCTCGGCGTCGTCCATACACTATACGCATGGAGCTTAAAAATAGTTTAAAGCTCTCGCAGTTTCAAACGTATTGAATTTACTCGCACAGTTGATAGGGGTTGCACACCCCCGCAACGGGAAGCGGATCGCAGCGAACAGCTGCAGCCACCTCGCGCCCTGTTAAAAATGAGACTATTCGCGAGCACTTTGGCGCGAAACGGCGGAACGCTTTGTCGGAAAATCGTGAAAATATTTCAGGGGCTTTTCCGGGGCGGCTTGATGCCATCGATATAATAAGAGCACGGCTGGCGTGGCGGCTCTTTAGCCCCCTCTAAGCATCATCCGGCCCGATAACTTCTCCGAGAAGCAGAAAATAGAAATGGATAGAGTAGGGTGGCTTACGCCCCGCTCCTCTGCCTCGTGGATATTCTACTTACTTTCCTTTTTCTTTCCGCTTCCTTTCCCCCTCCTTTCGCCGCGCAACTTGGAAGACTTAGCAAGCGTGGCTGAAGCGATCCGAGAATCATTAACGCTGTCCTCGCAAGTATGCTTCGTGGAAATTTACGATCCTCGGGCAATTATGGGCCGGTTCAAAGGCAAAGTTCTTAAGACGATTCCTGGTAAAACGATATCTCCAAACGTTTCGACGAATGTACAAGCAACTTCGAAGCCCGATTTCTCATTGTTTGCTCGGGATTCGACGACAAATATTTCACCGGCCGGTGAATCGCTCTGCGCAAATATTGATCCCGACCAGCTTCTGTTCGCGGTCGAACGATAAGGCTCGTTACTTAAGCGAGTATCGGGGCACCCTGTCCCTTATTTCGATGCTCCCTGATCCCCTGCTCTTCTTCCACCCTAACCACGGTCCGTTCATTTCTATATGTCCAACGCGGTTCCATCTTAATCCGTCACGAGGACCGACAACGTCTGAGAGCGTAGCGCGCTTTCTAATTCAATCTCACCGGAACGAACCGTCCGATTTGATTATGCCGGCCGTGATATATATACATCCAGTCGGAGGACGAAAACCGCAAACGTGGCTCGATCTTCGCTGCTTCCGGAGATGGAGAAATTTCCAAATCGAGTTTCCGGATTAGTTTGCTCTCTGGCCTCCCTTTTAGACGGTGAATTCGTAAGGACAGTGGAAGATCCCCTTCGTTACCTTCCCCGTATCCTAATTCAATTTCTCGCGCGACAGAAAGAAAAGTATACAAATACGGACGAACTAAGCGAAGCGTCGTTTAAACTCGTCCAGGATCTTTCAATTAATACGAGCATCGTATCGAGGGTGGTACGATCAACGGCTTACCTGCGGGCGAAAAATTTCACGGGCTACCTTGGCGCCACCCTTTGGAGGAATGGTACAATTAGGACGGGCCAGCCAATCCCCGAACAAAGGATTTATTTCCCCCGTGATCGCGTGGGAAATGTCCCCCATTCGGCCGGCAAAAAGCCGCTTACGCGGCCACGCAAAGGGCAGGAATGATTCGAAACCCTTGGACCATTTTCATTCCCCGGCGGGGAGCTCGCGGATTTCCCTGCAGGGATAAACGGCAAAGTTGAAAGGCATGTTTTCCCAGTTTTTCGGTCGCCTCCATCGAGGAGATCCCTCTCTCGCGGGGACGGGGTCAGCGTTGAAATCCACGACGATTCGTGAAAGCTGGTATTGTGGTATTGTATCCCGAAGAAAGAAGCGCTACTTCTCCACCGCAATATTTTGCTATCCACGGTTTAACCATAAAGCAGTTTTACTGTTTCTTACATCTACGCCAATCGTCGCGCACTCGAACGCCCCTATAAAAGCAACCCCCGGCCGCAATGACCCTCGACGAGCACCTGACAATTAGCAGTCAATTGGCCATAAAAACGGCACGCGGGACAGGCTTATTAAACCGCGGTTGAAAAGGGCGCTCGAGAGCATTTTTTGATGCGCTGCACATTGCCGGTAGAAATTAACGCCGCCTCTGAATAGAAATAAAAGGGGGAAGGGGAGGAAAAGCAAGAAAGCCCACTCGAGAGGGTTAGAGCCGCGGGCGAAATCAAGGGCGGCCTGTGGACGTTCGCTCGTCGAAAAATGCATAACGAGGCGAACACGGTCCGTGCGTGCGGGCATAATATCAGCGGGGGAAACGGAGAAAGTGCCTGGACAGGTTGTTAACCAGCCGGCATGCGGCCGAACGGACAGGTGCTGGTGACCTTGAAACCGTGACCGCGCACCTTCCGCATTGGTGAACAGCCGACGTGGCCGCAGGTGACAGCGTTGGAAATAGTTGAAAAATAGCTAAATTGTGGTCTACGGTGGATTTCCGATCCGCCGATCGTTGGTCTAATCTTTTATCCACTTTTCAAAACTACTCTCAGCGTATTTTTCTGCTATCGAAACCATATGCATTTCGCCCTTATTCTCCACCCCCCCCCCCCCCCGGCCCCTTTTTTTGGAGCCTGCACGTTCCACGAATTTTCGCGGTTTTCCTTCCCGCCGGGAACGTTTAATTACAGCTAGGATGGGGTGTTAGGGTCTCGTGGATTGCATAATAATACGAACAAAATAACAGAGAATTCGTAGCCAGGGGTGGATCACGCGACGGAACGAATTATAGCCGCAAATTATCGTAAAACCTGCAGCACTCCGGCCAACTCCGGAGGCGAGCGTAATTAAAAATTGCATGGGTTAAGTGCACGCGTATATAGTATACGCGAGGATGGTATCGTGCGACGCATTCCCTGAAGAGTACACCCTCGTCCTCGATATCGATACTGGTTAGGGCAGCTCTTATATTCCAGCCCTGGAACTACGCTGAAATTGCAACAATAATTATATCGCCTTTAATTGGAGCATTCCAAAGTTGAACCGAGGAAAAACAATGCCGCCCTAATCGATCCTCCATTCTCGATGCTCGCAAGGGGTGCCACTGATTCGATTCGGCTCGATTCTCGGCGTGTGTTTACCTTTCGTTCGTGCAACTAGGCCCCGAAACGCTCGAAGGTATTTCAAGGAATACGATTATGACACCGCAATGCATGCCGCCTCCGGAGCAGGTTGCGCGCGGCTGATTTTATCGGTATATGTACACGGGGAAACGCGTGTAAATATGCAGATAGCTACTTGGCAACCCGTGTACCCACGCTTAATGCGACCAGCCGACTCACAGTCGAGCAGGAAAGCACAGACAACGAAGCTCGACCGAATGCACGGTGGCTATACAAAAGGAGGGAACGGTATTGGGGACAGTCTGCGGTTCGCTGCTTTATTAATCGGAGACGTTTGCAGAGGAAACGCTGGGACTCGAGCACCTGATGCAGCGGCAGCTTTTTATATTCCATAGCCCCAAGAATTTATGTAGCGCATCATTTAAAATAATACAACAGTGCTGCGACCATTATTTCGATTACAAACATCAAAGAGGAGCAGGCCTGCGTGTTTAATTACATTGCTCTTGCGCGGCAAAGAAATTTTTAAAGCAACCCGACGGTTAATCCTGATTCAGGAAATTGCTTGAACCGGCCTGAAATGAAATTGCGCTGCTTTTAAATTAAACGCAAAGGCAGGGCCGACAGGGTTTAACGAGGAAACCACGAGTTGCTGTCGCACTGCATAACTCTGCTGGCAAGATACGCCGAAATAAATAATGTTACAGCCTCGCAGAATCGGGAACACCATCGAGCAGTATGCTGCGACCAATCGATGGAACTTGCTCTCGCACGACGGAGATATACACCGGTGACGTTCCTGTTCACGAAGCTCGCTAATAATGTCGAGCCGGCAGAACATCTGTTGACAACGGCTGATATCTAGGGACTGTGATCAACCAGCCTAACGACTATCGCCACTATACTCGCGAGACCCAATTACGACATTCACTCTAACGTGATCCAACTGTGTCAATCACTGGAGACTGAAGGCCAACAAATAGAGGAATGAAAGAACACGGCTGCTTAATAAACCTGCCAGACACGAGCGACAAATTTATTTATCCGCCCGATATATTGTCCTGCTCTGGGTTTCATTAAATAAATACAAATAGCCGTAATTCGTTGAGGAAACGATTAAGTTCCCCGAGGATTTTTTACGGGTGATATTCATTTCAGTGGATCTTCCAGAAACTATCTCAAATCTGCAGGATCTCTGGTGATACACTTTCGGTGCGTTTCCTTGAAAGATTCATGAGCCTGCTGTACGCGAAACGATCAAAAGGCTGTTTCACAAGCGGCGGGCAAACAAAATGCGCGCCCCTCGGCCACGGATGCCTTTTCAATATGCAAAATAAATCGATCGAACCGCACGATCGACAATAAATAAAGCGCTTATAATGCATTTCCCATCACACGTCGGCTCTTTCTCGTTTTTTCTTTCTCTCTTTTTAACGCGAACACGTCGCGAAAAATCGAGTTGATCGTAACGCGAATTAATCGGAGGGTGAACAGGCTTTCAATGCGCCGCATGGAAATGAAATCCCGCGGGTATTGTTGAAAAGCATGGCGTGTACGTGCCAGCAGCAGGAAAAAAGGGTAGCGAAGAATAACATTGTTTCGCACGACGCCGTTCGGAAATTTCGAATTTTCTCCCACGATTGAAATGAAAAAAAAAACCAGAAAGCCAGTGGCGAAACTAGCGATTACTCGCCAGTGGCGACTAATTAGTAAGACTGGAAAAATGTTGCACAAAATTGTTGGAACACTTAGCAATTGTTACTTAACACTTATGTTAGCAACCGGGTACCCATTTCTATATTTTCTTGAATCATTTCTGTATGTTCTTGATAAAATATCGCAAAACCGCTCTAGATCTCGATCCTTTGAACCATTTCAAGTCAACTCACGTCTTGCGAAAACAAATTTATGCAAAATAACTTGAATAACTAAGCATCGAACTTCTACTCCATTTTGGTTGCTAACATAAGGGTTAATCGAACTTTCCCCGTTCAACTTGCCCAACAGAAATTGACAAAGGACCGAATCAACAAATTCCCCCATTCGACCTTCACGAGCCATCGTTATCAATTCCTGGTACAAGTCCACTGTACAGCCGCAAGCGTCTCGCGTAACAATAGAATCCAACCGCTTGCCACAATTTTACAAGAGCTTCTCAGGTGCAGGAAAGCTCTCGAAAGCCATCCGCACGGATTGCCGGGCAATCCAGCGTACGAGCCATCGAAAATGTGGGAAACGAGCCGCGAGAACCACGCAACGAAATCACGGTGTGTCGCATCGAATCGTCGTATTCGCCTCCTCCTCCTCCGGCTGCACCCGCGATTCGATTGTCCCGTGGACGAGGCTTTATTATCCACACGGTAACACCGTCATCGTCGTCCTGGCGATTGTTAGTACGATCGTCGTTATTGTTATTGCATCGCGGCCGGGGCGGCGAGCTTGTTGCGGGCTGTGCTCGTTCCCCGCCAGTCGGCCGCCTACGTGCCCAATTCCCATTGCAATTCCGGCTGCAGACGCCAGGCGCGCCCGCCGGAATTATTTTGCTGGCCAGTTTTTAGACGTCATCCCCGTGCATCCATTGCCGGTAGCGATTCAACGGCACCGCTCGCGGGGTCAATGCGAAACGAAGTAATCTCGTCGCGTGCACTCGTAAATTGGCAAATGTCCGTGGCGCGTAAGTGCACTTAAATACGCCGCGCCATTGTTTCATATATCATTCGCGTAATCTACCTGCGTGTAAGGTGATACACCGTGGCAGGGAATTCGGCGCGATGAAATGAAATTATAGCGTATCTATTAGGAACAATTGCGGTTCCCTAATCTGCTGAACCATACAGATAACACGAATATCCACTCTGCTCTAATTCAGGCATCGCGTATACGTGTGACGGTTTCACAGAACGGACGACACCATGGAAATTCCGTGAAACAAATTAGCCGGGGCCGATGGCGGACGCGCGCGTTTCGCCACTTGTCGAGCGGGAAAAGGTCGTGCGGATTGTTAATCGCGGTCAGTCATTTGATTCGAATAATCGATTGGTTCGATGAATCATATAATCGCGGCTGTCCTCTTCAGCGTTGCCCGTCGACCGCGAATATAACCGGGGACCGCTAATGAAATTTGCATCGTCGGAAATTAATTCGCGGGGCGACGTCACCGATGGCCATTCTCCGGGCGGAAAATCGAGTTATCGATTTTAATGGTCAACAAGCCCTGTCGCGTCCCGTTTCACGCCGTCGCTCGTCGACCGCGGGACTGATTCCTGTTTGAAGAAATAGGTTTCCTTGTTCTCACCCTGGAAATCACGCAGCGGGAGTGAGAAATCTGACCTTATCTTTCGCGGCCTATTTTTACGAGCCTCGCCTGGGAAAAATTCAGACAGCTTGGCCTGCTTTGAATAAGTAATGTACTCTGGAACGCCCGATCTTTGGGGATTCGTTTCGTTTCGCATCGATCTTCGCGTCACGCAGGTTTCCTGGATTTGGTTTTTGAACTACCCCCAACGTAGTAGAAAACGTGATTAATATTGGTGATTTTATTTGAAGATAAAATGATGCAAATGTAATGTATTCGCCCCCAAATATCTATATTAGTCTTGTTACAATACCGATGTTCCGGTATATAGATATGTATATATTTAAGTATTGATATAATTAGGTTTACAATGGTACTCTTCCGCTATTCTTCGCTACCTAATCGCAACTGCCCGTCTAAGCCCGGGTTCCCACCTGGGCGGGCTTCTCCCCACCGACGCACCTCGCGACCCGTGGCACTGCTCCCTGCGTGCCCTTAGATACATACATATATGTGTATGTCGATTGTCTCAGTCTTATGATATATATATTTCTGTATTACTCTTATTATCTACTAGTCACCTAAGGATTCATACATTCAAATATTTTTAAGTTTCCGTCATCAGAAATACTCGTCATGGAACCTTATCACATCACCGCATCCAAAACACCTAGCCATACTGCCAACAATCCCTACCCATCCGCAGTCCTTTGGAATTCGCCCTCACCATCCCTACTACATCCTTTCCAACACCCTTTAAAAACCCAAGGTTCCCTGACTCTCGAGCAGACATCATACGAAAAAGTCAATCATCATAGTCTAAGTCCAAGTGATAATAAAACCTCTTGATAAAACCGAAGTTGGGAGTTAAATTTTCTCTATGTCCATTACACAAAGGTGGAAAGACAGTCAGAGAAAGAACAGCGTCCCCGATCGTTCTGTCTCTGCGCTCTTAAATAAACAATTATTAAGAAGAAGGAGAAGAAGAAGCACGGCGTGGTTAAGGGCGAGGGTGAAGTCTAAGTAGCTTTCATTGCGATAATTTCGACGATAATAACCATAATAATGGCAACAAGAACGAGATGAAATTTCGCAGGGGTAGGAGAGTTGGGGCAGGGTACAACAGGTAGCATCTCGGTCAAAGAAACTCTTCAGCAACTCCAATGAAGCGCAGATTAAAGAAAAGCTCTGCCTTTCCCCTGCGGGCTATCTTTGTTCCCATTCTTTCCACTTCAAATAAATTCGCGAAATTAAAATTCCACGATTTCAACCGATGGAAGATTACAGAAAAGTTCGATCTATTCGTGGAAACTTGAAAGAGGCGGGCAAAAGATTAAAGCAATTTTCTGTCGCCTCGCCGTACAGTGCACCTTGACACCGCAAGGAACTTACCGACGCGTTGAAGGAAAATTGCAGAAGTTGGAATTGGAAGTTGAATTAGATTTAACTTGGAAAGTCTGTACAGCGAGGCAAGTCAGCGCGCGACAAAATAGCAGAAAGTGACAATTTCCTCCTCTCGGTCACGAGCCATGAAACACCATAGAACTAGTTTCTCTCTTGTTTCCTTAACACCGCCTCTCATTGAGCCACGCCGTTCTGTCAGCCTACCTTGGCACATCCTGGCCAAGCAGCGAATTGCGAGTGAAATATTTCATAGAATATTTCACAAGTCCTCAGGAATCTAATATCCATACCGATGTATAATTTCAATTATCAATCAATTCGCTTCCACGATCCCCTCCTCTGGTCGGTCGTTCATTATTCCACCCTTAATTAATACGAGTTCGTCGATCTCGTCGCGTTCATAAATCCATGCGACATTAATTAATAAAATTGACGAGGAACATATTGAATCTAGGTCAACGGTGCGACGTATCCTCGGTCGGTGGTCCCGTAATTTTCTTGCCGCTCCTCCCGAGGGAGCGTCGTCTGTGTACCCTTTTCCGCTCGAAATAATTAATATACAAGGCACGAGAGAGTGATCCGTAGGCGGTGGGATTTCGGTCCAAGGGAGGCTGCTTCAGGGGAGGCCGACGAAACCCATGAAGTGCTAATGTGCTTCCGTAAAGACCTGCACGCCTTTCGCCCTCGACTGGTTCATAAAAAATGAAACGCTCCTCGAGTTCTTCCCCGGCGTCCCTAGATGCGCGTGATTTTATCCGGAAGGAAAACCTCGAAGGGTTGTAGACGCGCGGCGTAGATCGGATAATCGAACGCGGAACAAATTCTTCTCTCCAAATGTTATTATTATTAATCGAACGCAGACAACGCGACAGCCAAAGGGGGCTTAAGCTGGAAGGATTAATCCATAAGAAGGGCAAAGAACGAATTCGCGTGCGGATTTTCCAAGGGAAACGAATTAAAGGAAACAGGGGTGGTGGCCGTGTATCGCGCTACTACCCCCAGTTCTTTTTCGCTCACGCGATTGGATCGGCCCGCCATAAATTCGCCAGGCACAAAGAGAAACGAAACTCAAGAAGGCGTACGATGCTTTATGTTTCGCATCACGCGACCCACGGATAACATTAACGAACCAATCCGAGCGCCGTACCTTTCCCCGACCATTCTTCACCCTTCTGCGAGAACACAGGGGCCGAGAGTAATCGTTTCGACCAACTGCTCTCCGCGTTCTTCTTACTTGCCCTTTATTCGACAGCTTCCACCCCCTGCGACCGATGGCATTCTTCGCCCTGTTTGGCCCGCTTTTTCATCGCGCGTGACGACGTACCGTGTGTTCGTTAGGTGCGCCCAAATTTTTTCCGACACGTCTCTACCGACATCGTTGCGAAGCTCCGTCGTCGCTATCGCGTGTTCTTGCTCCGAAAAGGGTGGCCCCCCACACTATGAGACAATGACAGTGAAATTCACGGTATCACTGTTAACCTTTTGCCGCGGAGTTCATTGCTCGCAAGCCGCTCCTCCTATCCGGGCAAAGAGAAACGGACATCTTTCGTGACGAATCGATGCTGCGAGTCGTGATTCATGAATGTCACACGCTGACATCTAGGTGATTCGTTGAAGGGACATATTGGACCTTCCAGAATGCGTGGAACATTCTTAACAAAACCTCTGAAGAATTCGTTTCTTCTAGAACAGCGTAATAGAGGACACGTGTAATGGGGAGCAATCGTTGTTCTTCCAGGAAGACGTATCGATTGCTCGAGGGCGACCCGATTTGAATTCCTGCGATACTCGACGGCGAATACCCCAGCAGGGACGTTTTCATTTCACGGTCTTTCTTCCCTACCGTAATTTCCCGATCCCCTTCGCAGCCCTCTGTATTTGCGCTACCTGTTCACTTTCATTGAGAACGCGCGACTTCGAGTACCCGCAGAGCCCGCAACGAATACGTTCCCTTGTAGCCGCGTAACGGCCCGATAACGATCGACTCTTGCATAGCAAGTAACCTCGCCTGTTCATACGCATGCATCGCCCCTTCCTGTTGAATCGCTTTCACGCAGCCTCGAGAAGAATGAAACTTCAAAAAAGAAAGTCGGAGTAGCGAGGGGCTTGAAACGTTTTCCGTCAACGCCAGCCCCAGAGAGAAATTTGTTGGGAACATCCAAGACAGATAACTGGCCGCGTTTGATCTTCCGTGAACCACCTCGTCTCGCTGAAAGATTCACGAGAACGCTCGCTACGACAGCGAGCACCGTTCAACGGTTAGCTATTCATGGTGTCGGTCGTATTCACCGAAGAACCGAAAAACAGGCTGCTTCCCTCTCGTTGATGGAGGAGCTATCTGCTAGCCGAAAAGAGACAAGGAGGCCAGCAGAAACACCAGAAGGGGCCACGATTTTCATAAGCCCTTATTGCCGGTGCTCGTTGCCGAATCACGGCCAAGAGCGGGAAAGGAATGGAAAGGAGAAGAAAGGGAGCTTAAGCGCTGACGACAGTTTGAGAGATCCTCCGGGTATCCCGTTTGCGGCTAATGTACCATCCTCACCCTTCGCCGAGGCGTTCTTTCTTCTAGAGTCAAGCAGCGACTTCAACGCCAGAGGAAATCCGCGCCTACGCCGTTTCGAGGAACGTTTCTGCGTTTCTCCGACCCGGTGCCGTGTTTCTTTCCATCCTACCCTCCTTCCCCCTGCACCTTTCATACGATTTCTCCCCGTGGCTTTCCTCCTTTTTTTCACTCCCTCTCAACGCCAGATGCTGCTAACTGCACCCTCCTGATGAGATCCTCCTTGCAGGCTTCTTTTTCCGTCGAGCCGTCTTGGCGAGCAAGGGTGGAATTCTCACGAACGAGGATCGAACGTCTCGTTCAGTGCCCTCTCCCGCCGGCCACCCCTGTTTTTTTGGGGTTGTTTGCGGTCGCTACGCGAGTAGCGCACTGCCTTTCATCACAGTGATTGAACTTGGACCGTCGATCCTTATCGACGGGACAATAAATTTGCTCGGCATAATCTCGGAATCATTCTTCCTGTTCCCTTGTCTCTCTATCTTTCATATATATATATACATGTACAATCTATTACTTATCAGAGGACCATGATCAATCTGCTCGCTGGCATTTACATTCCTCGAAACGATACATCAGCGATCCCAAAGTGTGTGCCACGTTTCACGGCACAGCCCTTGCGGCATTTGCTCTCACACGATTCGGCGTGTCAATTAGCAGCAGCGATGGATCGTTCTCTCGTTAACAGGCAGAGAAGCGGCGGCGCGATAAACGCACCGGTTATTTCATCGACGTCCAGCCCTTATTTCATAAACAGGGTCGTCCCGGAATAAATTTCGCCGGCGACGGAACGATGATCGAACGAACGAATTTGCCAAGTTTCGCTTGGTACACGCGCAACGACGCGACGCGGGAGTCACAGCTCCCGGCCACACGGTGATTAATTAAAACGGGGGTTAATATACGGGTCGAGGCGCGACTGTAAGAGCAATTCATGCTGTCCCGCGGGTCAACCACGGAATACTTTTAAGCCGGTTTCACCGTGGAAAGAGTCAACGAGCTAGCCCGATTATCTTGGCCCGCTTAATGCTCCACTCTGCTAATTCAGAGCGGACTTAAATCACGGCTGCGTATCGAATGAATTACCCGCTACTTGCGCGAACCTTGCGTTGACCCCTTTCGCTGCTTGGCGAGCCTTCTGGGACTCTATTAGGAACTTGACTGATTTCGTGCGGGGAAATTGTCAGAATTTTTCCAGAATCTGTTGGAGTCAATTTTAAGGGAACAGAGTTGGAAGTCTGGAACATTGCTGCCAATGCAAAGCATCGTGTATGGCGTATGGCGTGTGCCCCTGTAAACCAGAAATCAATTTCCGACGGAAACGTCGATCAGCCTAAAGAGTGACCACCGGAAACACGTCCGTGTCGGTGAAAAAGTGGCACGTATCAATCTTTGGCGGATCAAGTGGGCTTCGGCGCGCCGCTCGAGTCCGTGATATCCATTAAACTCTCGTCAGACGAGCACCTATGCCTCGGCTATGGACTCGAACGAGTTTGACGAAAGTTTTCCCTCTGGAAAGAAAATTAGATGACGCCTGACACCGTGATCCCTCTCTCTTTTTGCTCGTCGGAGAACGCTCCTCGATACTTCGTGTCTGCTGACGCCGGATTATGAATATTTCATTTTCGCGATACACCATGACTACACGCATACTCCGCACGCACGTTCGCGACTGCGTGAAATGGGTCTATTTAAATTAATTTTTGTGCAGCGATAATACTTGGAAAAAGCCCTCCACCCTTTAAGAGTGCCATCGAAATGAAAGATTTTATGTCATTAACGATACATTTTCTTTGCTCTCTGTTTCAGCTCTCAGAGCTCGAGCAGCGGGTGCAGGAAGCGGAGGGCCGAGCCGACGAAGCGGAGGACAAGGTGAGAATAAATTACCGCTCATTTATTCGTTTCGTCATCGGCGAGATGCCGCTCTTTATTTTTCACTCCATCGGCCCGGACCGGTCGTCCCTTCGATTCTCGACCCGTTAACGCGTTTCCTCGAGCTCGTAAACAGCGATACAGGCCGCGAAGGGAAATCGAAGTGCTGTTGTCCCGCAGCGCCATTGCGCGCCAATGTCCAATCGATTCGGTGTAAATAATTACACCGGCGCGCAATTAACGGGGCGCCAGTGCCGTCGGTTAACGCTGGACCAACTGCCCCGAAGACATCGGGGATAAATAATTAATTTAACGACTCGCGCCGACGTTTCCAGCATCCTATTTACTTAGCTTCCTCGAATATTCTACGCGGACAGGGAGTGTCTCGTTGCAATTTGTTTCGTGAGTCAGGTTTTAATTGCGAAAAATTTGAGACGCAGGCTCTGTATAGTTACTATTGTGTACAATCGATAGAGTGGCATAATGAAACGTTGCATTGCAGCTATGCACGCTCTTTCACCTTTTTCAGAACCTTAGCCCTGATATTTTTTCCAACATTAAACGTAGCGGATTGAGCCAATTAGAAGCTATGCATAAATTTGATGTAGAGTAATCAAACGCTGCCATCTTTTATCCGATCATCCATTTATTAATACAGCCAGGTCGTTGCTATTGCGTTTGCCAATCTTTCTTCTTTTAACCTGCGTCAGATCAATGAATTTCTCAATGTCGTACAAGCTATCAGATTTTTCATTTTCGACCCATTGCGCGAGGAAAGAGTTCTACGTTGAAGTATCGCCACTGCATTACCAACCAGGAATCACCCTCCATCAGAGGGTGCAACTGGTTGCACGGTGTCTCCACCGAGTTCCTGATCGATTTTCTCCCCGAACCTGGCAACCCCTTTGCTTGGCCTTTACCGACAGATTCCAGGATTCCCAAACCAACCGTGGGCAATGGAAGCCACTGGACGATCCACTGCAACGCGTCCCTTCAGTCGATATTAATTTCCTCTACGCGACCAGGGTGGATGATGTTGATTAATCGAAATAATATTTATGCAAAATACAAAAACACCCTTGCCCGGTTTTATATCAATCTAACAGAGCTACCTCCGAGGAAATAAATCCCACAGCTTTACCAATTATTTCTTCAATTATTTCATCCGAAATGCGCGCGAAAAATCGTTCAGATTTTGTGTTCATTTTCTTCGTCGTTCAAATCCAAGCGAAAAATCGAACAGGGGTGCGCTTTTTACCCTCGAAGCGCAAGCAAGCCCCATGTGGGAAAGGTCGGTCGGTATTTCGGGCGACCCGGTGTCAGGGCGCATGTTACGTCGCATTGATTTTTCCGTTCGGCCCCAAGAAAGATGGGGCCAACGAGGACAGGAGAAAGACGATCGGGTGATAGACGAACGAGGAGGGAATGAGTAGTACGAGAGGAGAGAAAGAGGAGCGACAATATGGCCGTGCAACCGGCCGGCAGGACCGTCGTTTTGTTATGACATCGAAATTCGGCCGGAAAGTCGGGCGTTCGTGAATCACGTGCACCCGTGGACCCTCGATCGTATTCCTCTTTGCTCTTGATCCTCGTGTCGAGCCTGCATCGCGCCTGCGAGGACCCGCCAGAGCATCGGCGCCGACGAACCACCGAATTCCTAAAAATTATGGAGCTCGCCAGGTGACACCGATGAAAGGTAAACCTTTTCGCACCAGCGACGACACCGTCCTTCTTCTCAATTTCTCCCCATTCGGTTTGAAACGCTGTCGTTGATATTTGTTTCAATTGGACTCTGCGATTTTTGTAGACCTTCAGTTAAAGGGACACTGTAGTTTCTTTCGCTTCGAAGGGACTGTGATATTAGTGAGTGAAGTTGACAGTGGTGGCTTAATTGTTCGAGTAAAATAGGGGTTGAATCTCTGGCCGTCAGTTATCTAGATATCCAAAGCTAATCGTTCCGAAATACAGCGTTTCAGCGGGAAGATACGAGTGGGTCTAATCGTGGTCGATCCAAAGAAGATCGACAAGTGCGTTGACACAAAGTGTCGCAGGGGAGAAACAAGGGGCCAAGTGCGACTTGGAGAACGCGGGCCGGCTTAACGACTCGTTTTGACGGGACGTGTCGCGAACAGAATTGGCGCCCGGCCAATTCATGAGTAATCCCTGTTTCACGTGAACAGCCGGGCAGCAAGCAAAATAAAGGGGGTGCGCAGACGTTCCTCGTTTTCCTCGTCGCGCAGTTTTTCCACATATTTCACAGCCTTCCAGGCGCCGAACTCGTTTCGATGTTTCACTGCATTATTGCTGAACGATTCTTTAAATCGCAAGCTTTCTCCGTTCCTGCACCGGAATGGATCCTTCGAAGCTTTATTCCCTTCGAAGTTCTCTCAAACCCAGGCGACAAAATCCGTCAACCGCTTCCTTCAAACGTATGCCAAACATTCTGAACCGTAAGACTACTAGCCCAAACAAATTCCCATTTTCCTCGCCGCCCGGAATTCCTCATTAACGCATTGCTCTCGCGATGCAGGCGACACAGCACACAATGTCGAGCTCTTCAGTCGACGACGCGTTTCTCACGCATTCGTCGGTCGTTGATCCATTTATCCAGCCGCGGTCGCGGTCGTTTGTTCTTTTTTTCCGTCGCTCCGTTCTCCGGGCGATCGCTGCTGAATGAATGTTTCTGCATGTACGTGCACGTTAACGGGTTGCTTTTGGCGGGAAGCCAGGGCGATTCGACGTCGCATCCGAGAGAGTTGACGCCGCTTTGTCGTGTGCACGCGCACGTGCACCAAACCGGTGTAAAGAGATAAGGGAGCTGGTCGTCTCTATAGTTCCCCGGGATTCGTGCACCCCATTCGTCGAAAAGACAAAGTAGCCCCTCGCCATTCAGAGATCTATAAGCTTTCAGCTTCATGGCTACGCGAACTGGCTGTCTGAAGAGCATGCAATTGTTGGAACCGCGCGGGGCATCCAATTTCACGTTGGTAGAAAAAGAATTTATCCCGTTCTAGGATGAAGTTTTCCGAGACAACGACAACGTGTCCCGTAGACTATTCTAAGCCCGGAGCTATTTCCAGCTTCGTAACGTTTCACTTTCCATGCCCGCGTCTGCCAGAAACGCAACACGAATCGATAAATCTCCGGATAGGACTCAGACGCCCGTAGAACTCGCCCGATCGAATGATGAACTCGCCGTCCCGGTCGTTGTCACTGAATTAAGCAGCCCCGACGCTGCTGCCAAGTCTGCCTCCCCCCTTGCATCTCTTGAAATCCAATGAGCCGAATTAACATTGAAAAACCATGGATACGATTTCAGGATTCACGATTCATGCCTGCCCCACTTCTCTGTCGCCTCCGCATCCGTAGCCTTGGAACGTTCGCAAAAGCGTACCGAACATTAATAACAATCGCTACGACGACTCTCCGCGAAGAACAGACTCCACCAATCCCCGGCCAGAACCCACCATCCCTACTCTGCAGCAATCAGTATCGCAGGAGAAGACACCCCATGAGCGATCGTTCATCGTAGAACGTGTCGCGCGGCATCGACGAGCGCAGGCCTGCGAGATACGAGCGTGGAGCAGATCGATAAATCTCGAGACGCCTACGGTGCGAAGTTTTTCGCGATCATTCGCTCGCATCGGTTTTCCACGGCCCCTGCACCATTGGAGGCTGCGAAACGAAGGTGACATCGCCGAGGAACAGTCTGTCGTCGGCTGTCGGGCCTACGCGCACTCACCCCCGTGGCCGCGTGTATGCACACACGAGGGCCTCTACGAATTCTGCCATTGGCCAAGAGCCAACGTGACTCATCGGCCACAGCAAAGACCGGAGAGTTTACGTGCATCGGTTCGGTTCAGTTCGATTTGATCGTCGGCATCGCGAGCACCCCTATTTACCTTTCTGCGTCCCCCGAGTGTCGTTGGAATCGCGGTTACGGGAGCAGGGAATCTCGATTCGCTGCGTGGGAGTGTCCTCGAGAGGAGAGCAAAAGAGCCCTCGAGAGTGGAACAAAGGGTTTAAAGGGGTGCTTCGGCTTCGTCTGATTAGCTCACGATCGGCTATCATGGCCACTCAGAATACGGGTAAGGAAATCATACCGGTGATACATTCGAAAATCCCCGGATGTTCTTTCCGCTTTCGTTCCTTTTTTTGCACGGACGTTTCATAAAGGCGGTGGAGTGAAAAAGGTAACAGAATCGAAGGCGCGATCGCGATCGATTCGAGCCACTGGGTGGTATACGTGCCAGAGAGGGAAGGTTGAGTCGCGGCGCGTGGTTTGACGCTATTGAAAAGTGGGATGAAAGTGTGGCGTGTTAGACTGGAAGAGTGCTCGAATATCTGGAGAGACAATTCGACGGAGTGACGGTGCTATTAATACTACACTGGCTGCGTGGAGTCGTGCGGCGTCCCGGCTTTGTTACTCATCGTACAGAAACAGATACAGCCTCCGATACATTCCTCTACCCTGTCCGAAAATTCTTTACAACCGTCCCCTTCGAAATCGCCGAACCCGAAACAGAAAAGCGGCCGTAGTTCGGTGGGGAAAAATTTAGAAAGAAGAAAAAGGGTTGGTAGTAGGGCTGCGGCGTGACTCGCGGGGAAGAACGACAATGAACGTGAAAGCGCGCGAGGTGATCGATACGACTGGCTAAAAGCACATGCACACGGACGCGAAGAAAAACATAAGGCCGGAGGATTTCCCCGCTGGCGTATTGATTTTCTCGATACCGCTCTCTGTCGCTCCCCTTTCGCTGCTTAGCGAACGACCGGCGTGTAGCGCTTACGTATCCGTGCTGCGTGAACGGGATATCGATTTTTGACAGCTGCTGCGAAACGACCACCGTCACCACCGTGCCAGAAAAGGGGTGCACGAGGTCCGCACGCTACGCAAAACCGATCATATCCGTCGTTCTCTCTCCCTTTCTCTCTGCCCTCCTCCCGTTCTATCCGTCCACCTTGCACTCTTCGCGTTTTGTCATCGCTGTTTACCCGCCGATCCCACGCCACGCGTCTCTCGCTGCCATGCTTTTTCGATCGCGCCGGAAGCATGGCATGCTCGCGTGACGCTTTTCAGGCCTGTAAAATTCACGGAGTTGCGGTTTTCAGTAATAAGTAGGCTGCCAGAGCGGCTCGGGTAAAGGCGCTCCTATGGGAAACGAACGTGAGTGGTGTTGCTTCGACTGTGAGCGCGGTTTTGCCTCGCGGAGAGGGAGATTAATTTAAATTTTTTTTTGAGAGAACAATCATAGTGGGATGATTGTACGAATGATTGGAGACGATTGTCGAATCGAGATACGCGCGTGGCTCGCAGAGTTCTCGTTAACAGCGATTGGTTCAATTTGTTGCAGGTACGGATGATGGAGGAGCGGCTAGTGAAGGGTGAATACTGCTTGAGCACATCCGGCGTTGGTTCTCCACCGCATTCGCTGCCGTCGACTTCCGGTACGCAGAATGAGAAGATCGAGGACACCCACTGTGCTTGCATTTCGAAGCTAGAAACACAGGTCGAGGAACAGGTGATTAGAAGTAACAGGGGAATAAGCCTAACTCGTGCGTTCTGTTCCGATGCGGTGTCAGTTCTCGGTAACGCGATGCTTCGCCTTTGAGCTTCCAAGAATCCTCGTTCGTGACCAACGACCTCATTCCGTAAACGATTTTACAGGAACGGTGCCCCGGTATCTGGCACTTCGCGCCACGAGCACCGCGATAAAACGATTCACCGTATCGCGTGTTATATCGCTGATAAATCGATGGTTCGCTAACGATTATCTACTGTTTGCAGAGACAGTTGCGGCTTCAGGACGCGAAGCAGGTTGAAGCGAAAGCCGCGAGAATAAAGGAATGGGTGACGAATAAGCTGAGGGAACTGGAGCAGCAGAACCAGCATCTGAGGGAACAGAATAACAAGTGCAACCAGCAGCTGGAACTACTGAGGAATCATATAACCAACATCGGCCTGAAACCACCGGTAAGTCCTATTACATATACATTTCTCTCGCGATCAACAAATTCTCGCAACACTGGAGCTAAGGGGTACACCATTTCAGGCACCCGCGAGAGCATCCCTGTCCCTCGAAGTAGATCCAACGTTGCGCAGACGATCGGAGAGCCTAGAAAGAACGCCGCAGGTGATACCTGAAAGCGTGCAAAGCGCCGTAGCAGAACCTCAAACCGGTACCAAGCACAGAAGGCACCTGTCCGCCTGTGGAACCATACAACGAGGGGTCGCCGCTACAAACATGGACTCAAGGTAGAATTTCGTGCAATGAAAACATTCCTCGATTGACGCTTCGCGCCTACGTACACACTTTTCTAATCATTCTCGCTTCTTCGCAATGGTCGCTTCTTCCGCTTCTGCTGTAGCGCGTCGTCTGTCAGCCTGTGGCCTCGCGTAAAATGTGTTTCGATTCTCCTTGGGAGGTCTCACGACGTGATAGCGGCGCCCGACTCTCGAAACTGTGGTACCCTGTAACGTCCTGAGACTTCCTGCGGGGATCTGTCGACGCGTGTACACTTTCCACTTTGTTGCCATTTCGATTTCGAGCACGACCTATGTATTTCTTTTCACGCTCGTATTATTGGCTCTTTATTGGCACGAACGATCGTTACGAGGTTGCTGCTAATTGTTATTATATCTACTCGTCGAGGCGACTAAAATTCATTTCGCTGCCTGTCAATTAGTTCCGTGTTTTACGCTTGCCGTTCTTTTTCCAATTTAGCTTGCTGTCCGAGGAGCTCGCGGCGGCGGTGGAGAATCTAGTGATGTTGCCAAATATACCTGGGGTTTCGGAGACGTGCAGAGACAGCGGAAGTTCGGAGGCTGTTCACGACTACGCCGAAATTTACACACCCAGCCGGGAAGGGATGAATTGGGCCCAGAGCGCGCAGGGCCCGCGGCCGCCGACACCGCCCCTGCATCGATTCCCCAGCTGGGAGGCAAAGATATATCAGGCAAGCAATGATCCTTTCTATTTCACCTTGAATCCCTCGGTGAATGAATTTGTAAGGCACAGAACGAATGAGGTGTGTAACGTAGAACGTGTTACGGGCGTTCTCGCCAAGCTGCTGCAATTTGTAACGAAACAAACGCACTTGCCAATTCCATAGGTAGCGGATGGCGGGCTTGGCATCGGTCCACCGACAAACGAGGAATCCGCGCCATCCACGATGACCAACACGACCAGCTCGTCGAAACATTCCCAGGCAACAGGACACAACTTGACTGCGCACAACTCTCAAGGCTATTGCGATATTTCGGTTCCAGTTTATGCAACGGTCAAGGGCAAGTATCGTCCCCGTTCGCCTTAAATGGCATTCTCTTCCCTTTTTTTCTTCTCGATGTACAAATCTCTATTTCTCATTCGAATTTTCAGGACGAGCCAGCCAAATCAGGTCTATGCCCTTTGGAGACAGTTCTGACGACAGCTCGGACGGCGAGGAGCATCCCAATCAAACAGAAACCAACACCAGAATTACCAACAGCTCTTCGGACAACACAGACTCTTCTCTTGGCAGCGGAAGCAGCCCGTCGAAGAGCGTTAAAACCACCAGCAGCCTTAGTCCCGCCAAGAGAAGCTCCAGCGGCTCCCCTAGCAAAAGCGTGAAACGTGGTGGGCATTCGAAACGACATTGAAAATGCGTAAGCGGTCAAATTGTGCATCCCACAACTTGGAGATTATCTCGTTTGTAGATACCTCTCTGGAATCTGGTCTGTCGGAAGACTACGCGATACCTCCCGATGCTCTCAGCTCGACCTCCCTGGAATCTAGCATGCCTAGCCTGCTGATGCGTGTCTCTGGCGAGAGTCCGAAGCGTCTAGAGTCTTTAGAGAAGACTGGCCATCTCGCCAAACTCGGTGGAAAATTGAAAACGTGGCGAAAGAGATGGTTCGTTTTGAAGAATGGAGTGCTCACATATTGGAAGAGTCAGAACGATGTGAACAGGAAACCTCAGGGCCAAATCGTGTTGGACGAAGTGTGCAGGTAACGATTATCGAGTTGCGCGCTCTATTTTCCATTGAATATAAATGCATAGGTATATAATAAATAATCGCGATTCATTCGACAGGATAAATAGAGCGGAAGGAGCTGCCACGTTCGAAATCGCGACAGGGAAGAAGACGTATTATTTAACGGCGGATTGTATCGCGACGATGGAAGACTGGATAAGAGTTTTGCAGAACGTACAAAGGCGAAACGCTACGAAACTTTTGCTCAGCAAGGAGGATAACAAGCCGACGATACAAGGATGGTTAACGAAGGTGAAGAACGGGCACGCCAAGAAGTGCTGGTGCGTTCTCATCGGAAAAATGTTCCTTTACTTTAAGTGCCCTAACGATACGGTGAGTTTCCTTGTGTTCGATCGTCGATCGAACAAACCGCGTGCAACATGGCTTTCTACGAACGCTGCGACGTTTCTTTTCAGAATCCTATTGGACAAATAAACATGAGAGACGCCAGAGTAGAGGAAGTCGAGCACGTTTCTGATAGCGACAGCGAGGAAAGGGACGCCGAATGTCCTCACGAAAGAACGATCGGCATCTTCCCTACTCACCAAGGCCCCACGTACTTGTTGATGCCCCACAAGCAAGACAAAGACAATTGGCTGTACCATTTGACAGTGGTTTCCGGCGGCGGACCTAGCGCTGGAACACAATACGAACAGCTGGTCCAGAGATTGATGGAAACCGACGGTGATCCTAGTTGTGTCCTCTGGAGACATCCTTTGTTGCTCCACACGAAAGAGAACATCACTAGCCCACTGACCAGTTTAACGTCCGAAGCCTTGCAATCCGAGGCTATCAAGCTTTTCAAGGTTAACATATGCCTACTAAAAGTATCGTTTATCGATGCAATTGTATGAAAGGAAGGATAAAAATGGTGTCTTTGTCTGTATAGGCTTGTCAACTGTTCATGTCGGTGGCAGTGGAGCAAGCAGGTATAGATTACCACGTGGTATTAGCGCAAAACGCGTTACAACAATGTCTAGACCAGCCTGAACTGCAATCTGAATTCATATGTGCATTGGTAAAGCAGACTAGTCGTCACACTCAACACCGTTTGGGCGTACAGGTAAAAAAGGCCGCCAGACTTGTGTCGCTGGGTACTGCGCGCGTTGTAAGTCCTGCTTATTGTTTAACAAACACTCTGAACCCTGTACCATTTTTACAGCCGACGTTCGCCGCGTGATTCTTGATAAATGCATTGCCCATTGCTAGAAACGCCGTTGTCGAGTGAACGGATATAAAGCGTTGGTGCAACGCACTTGGATAAAGTATTGGAATAAATTCAAATGTAATCGTGTTTATTGTTTTCGTGTGTTGAAAAGAAATGGTACATCGGGCACGCTTAGTCAAGTATTATATAAAATAATCTCGAAGTAGCGGTGAACTGTTTAGTTGTCTTTCCCCTTTTTTTGGTTTTCTGAGGTATTCAACTAATAATCCATATAGCAGAGTGCCATTCGTTTGTCGAATAATATTATACGATAATGGGAACATATTTATAATAATAGTAATAATACTAATAATACTTGACGAAGTTTTTAACAAAGAAAATTTTAGTTTTAACATTCATTCACATTTCATTTTCATTTGCTGCTTTACGTGTGCTCTTCCTAGGCTACTCTAAATCGCATGCATTTTTTTCGATTCTCCTTTTTTTATACAACATCGTACGTGCTGAATTTATTTTATTTTTATTGTGTACTTTTTAATATTTATACATGATACCCGATCACCCGATCACCTGTACCCTGATAGCCCATCATGTGAGCTGAACATATTTCGACAATTCACTTCTCTCACTGATAGAATCGCATTAGACTTTTTCTTTCATCGATCATACCCCATCATCGATGCACTATCGGTAGATTTTCTGATTTATAAATTAAAGGAAAAAAATATAGTTGCGTTCCTCGCGACTTGTCAAAATACGTTCTGCGGCACACACACTTGCAGAATGGTATGTTGGTGTACATAAGAAACCACACACAGAAAAACATCTTTTTACTAGATTGGTTTTTTGTTTCTGTTTCCGTACGTTTTGTTGCTCGATAGCTCGTTACAATGCATTCTCTGTTTTTTGAATGCTGCTTAGAAAAATTAGTCCTTGATTATCCGGTCATAGACGGTTACTTAAAAAAAAAAGAAACAAAGCGAAAGAAAAGCAAAAGCTAGAAGCTCCTTACAGATTCGAACGTCCGTCGTAGAATGCGATTTAGATCGTCAGCTTCAAAAGCTATGCTTCCTTGAGTACAGCTGCGGAAAAATATCAAGAAGAAATAAAGTTCGTAACAGACGAGCAAGAGAAAAATGCCTTCGAGCTGTAAGGTAGACTCTCATGGCCTTAGAAAAGAAAGAACAAAATACAAAAGCGCTTCTCTCATCCACATTTCTCTTAATTCATTCGACGTTTTGCGGTCCATGCGTTTTATGTGATTAACACACATAGAGTTATGCGTTAATAAGTCCGATTTCGATTGCTTACATACTAACAGTCATTACGTTATGACGGTTAACGCATCGAGAGTGTCTTGTTGAATCACGAAGACATTAAAACTGTGATCCGTCCCACCCCAAAAGAGCAACGTATTCCTGCCCACAATTTCACGTAGCCAGTTACGTTAAAACTGAAGGTCGACGATCTACGATAATCCTACGATCTTTCCCCTTCCGTTCCACCTTGATCAAGTGAGAAGAATAGAAAAGCCAATGAAACTAGAAAAGCAATGGAGCGCGATTGATATAAGAAAGGGAAAATAGTAGAATAGGTCTGGTTAAATCCAGGGATATAGTAGTATGCCAGCATACCATTACAGCAGCTCCTCCTCTGCGCCACGCAATCGCTGTTCACCTGCGATACGCAAAGTCCCGCGGCAAATGGCAGCGGTGAAAATGCGGACGCACAATCGACGGCCTCCACTTCTCACAGTCCTCCGCTCATGCAGGGCCACTCGACATCCACGATTCTGGACTGCAAAACTAATCCTGCCCAGTACGTTCTGATCCAGGGATGGCAGCTGCTCGCCTTAGCCGTTTCTCTATTCCTACCGAGGAACAATCGACTACTCTGGTACCTGAAGTTACATTTGCAAAGGAACGCGGACACCAAGTGAGTCGACTTGGAAGTTGAATGCATATTGGAAAAGTGATGAGGATTCTAATTGGAATTTTTTTTCTGCAGAACTGAATGCGGCAAATATGCGGCCTACTGCGAAAGAGCATTAGAAAGGACGCTGCAGAACGGTGGAAGAGAGGTGAAACCCTCGAGGATGGAAGTTCTATCGATACTGATGAAGAATCCTTACCATCATTCCCTGCCACACGCGATACCGGTACACTTTTTGAACGGCACCTACCAGGTTGTGAGCTTCGATGGTAGCACGACGATAGAGGAGTTCCTGAATACTTTGAACCAGGAGATCGGTTGCCGAGACGTTCATCAATCGGGATTCACGTTGTTCAGCGACGATCCGATCGAGAAGGACCTTGAACATTTCATTGACCTGCAAGCGAAAGTACGCATCTCGATTGAAATAATCCATTGCAATCGAACCATTGAGGGTGCTCTAACGTTTCGATCCTATCAATTTAAGCTCTGCGATATAATCTCCAAATGGGAAACGGCGCTAAGGGAAAAAGGTTCGGGGAAATTCGAGAATACCAGAGTGATCCAATTAACGTACAAATCCCGATGCTACTGGCGGCAGGCAGCTAAAATGGAAACTGATAGAGAAAGGCTTCTTCTGTGTTACCAAATAAATCAGCAGGTCATACACGGAAAGTTTCCGGTAAATCGGGAACTCGCGTTCGAACTTGCGTCGCTAATGGCACAGGTAGTCATTTTATCCCCCGCGATCCGCTGTTATATAATTACTAGCTGGTAACAGTTTAATTAATGCGGCTGATTATTGCAGATCGATTTCGGAGAGTACAACAATGACAAAGCCCGAGGTAGCGGACCAGGGAGCAATCCTCATCATTTGGTACTTCAGACTTTAGACAAATTTTATCCCGCACGATATCGGGCGAACATCACCACCGATCAACTGAGGCATGTATCGTTGAAAGCAAACGAACTTATCGCGCCCATTTGTGTAAGTTCTTTCAAATGACATCGATTTCTTCTCAATGCAGGGATCTCCAAGAGAAGTTGCAAGAAAAATGGATCGCATTAAAAGGTCGCAGCGTATTAGACTGTGTTCGAATATACCTAACGTGCACCAGAAAGTGGCCTTTTTTCGGAGCAACGCTTTATCAAGCAAAGGTTGATTGTAGAACATTTTTGCGAGCAACGAAATTAACCAAACATATTTGACTAAATGTATTTAAATGAACAGTTGAGGCAAGCCGAACCGATGACCGTATGGATAGCGGTTTCCGAAGATAGTGTAACGTTGCTGGAACTCCAAACGATGGCGGTGATGTGCCGTTACAATTACGCAAACATAGTTACATTCGGGGGATGTTTGGATGATTTTATGCTGGTCGCCTGCCCCGACGAGGGTGCAGCCGAACAAAAGCTCCTGTTTGCGCTTTCGAAACCTAAGGTATATATCTCGTTTAACAAAATAAGCCAAGTATATATTTCCAAGCACTAATGCAACATGTCTGTATAGATTCTAGAAATAACATTGTTGATCGCCGATTACATGAACGCCTTAGGACACGCTTTACCTGGTACCCCGCAAATGAACACGTTAACCCGCAATGGGTCGCACAGATCCATAAAATCAACTCTAAGACCCACTACTGGTTTGTAGAAACGCGTCCACTCTTCCCTCGCACTCGGGTTTTCTTTTTCTACTAATGGTATAAAAATTAAATTAGGTTCGAGCTGTCTTCCAACGCAACCGGATATCTTGAAGTCAACACCAGACCACCAAAGACCTTAAAATGACTACTGGTCTAATCGAATTTGGGGAAAGGAAGCTGTGAATTAGAGCACTTGGTTCGCGAAAGTCTGATCCTAATAAGGCACTAACTTTATATTCGAAGGTACTACAGGCTGTATTATAAGGATCCGCGTAAAACGATACAGTGGACGTGCACTGTAGGTGATTTTAGTTGCGTTTCGTGTAAATTGGAGATGATGCTTACGGACAACGTTTTGTGTATGTACATACCTGACAGCATGAAAACTCTGTGGTCCACGTGACGCGATTTATACGTGGTGACTGAAATTAATCGAAAACGATCTGCAACACTGCCTAAAGTAAATTAGTATGTTTGAATTACATCGAATGGGTTCATTGAAAAAGCTGAAGCATCGTGCCGAGACTTTTTGCTACCGTATTTATATACCAAATTCAAAACGTTTAGCGTAAGATAACTAAACAGAAGTGGTGTATCTCACGTACTGTGTATATAATTAATCCGAGTTACTGGATGTTTAGAAGTCTAGTGAGTGATGCAGCGATACCTTTGTCTTTAATGTGAGAGTACGTCTACGAGATTCTTACCTCTTGCCAAAACAACCGCAGTACGCGTACAAGCTGCAATTCGTTTGCAGCTAGAAACAAGAGTGCATGCGTGATCGTCATTACATGAAAATAAATATGCGAGTTTTTCTTTTTAACTTTTCGTCGAAATGCAAGATACGTCAGGTACAGTAACTGTACTTACTGTCCTCGTGAATTTATTTTACAACTCTGATGATTATTTTATTTACACGATGAAATATTATACTCAACGTTGCGTAGTCTTACGTCGGGGCAAGCGATTATTATATATTCGATATTTTGTGATTTAAAATAGTGACAGTCGATTGGAGACAGTAAGTACAGACCATATTAAATTTAAGTCTCGTTGAATTAAAGCTCAATCGTAAAGGAAAATTTATTATACGGAAAGTAACAAACGGAACTTACATATTATCGTGTTATTTTGATAACAGCTAGTCTTGTATTTTATATTTATTTAATGTCTAAACAAATAAGTTCGTTTTATATAAGGACACGACCAAATAGATGTAATGGGAACGCGTTTTCTTGAACAGTTAGTATTGTTCCTGCGTAACATACGGGCAACATTTTTGTACTAATTAAAAGCGGTGATCCCGTCGCGTATAGAAGTTTTGTACTCGCTTGACGTGTCCTACATAACTAGCAAATGTCTTCCTTCTCTTTAGTACCCAGAAATAAATAAAAGTTGAAAGTAGGGCTTTCGTGCAATATGTACAAGACTTCTATAATTTTATAATTCCTGAGATAGGCTGAATATGACTGTGCCTCTCTGAGCAGTAATAGACAAAGTAACTCTATGCACGGCTTTGTTTAGCGCATTGAAGATTTATATAAAATAAAACGATCGAACCTCAGATTACTGGGAGCAGTACAAAGATATGCAAGAACGACATTTTGTCTTTAATTTTTATAATACGCAATGAAATGCTACTATTTAGGTGCTTAGCACCTTTGTATCATGATGCAGTAAAGAGTCACCGATTTGTAAATATCACGTTAGGCTTAAGTTTCTAAATATAGTAGAATGACGAACGGGCAGCTGAAGAAAAGTTACAATCGTATGTAGGTAGAAATTTCCAACGATCGTCTGGCTGTCAACGGAATATTCTACTGCGCCTACAATCTTACATTTCTATTTATTATTTATTCGCATAAAACGACGCATAAAGGCACGAGCGGTGTAAGCAAAAAGGCATTGTACTATTGTACAGAAAGGAAAATAAACTGCTCGGATCTACACTTTAAGGGACTATTTATTCACTTTCAAATATTCAAGGTTTCGTTACACCAATAATGATCACCAATATTTTTTAACAACATTGCGAGCTGTGTCATTTATTTTACATTACGTCCATAAAAATACGTACAAACATATATTTAATCTACCTCTTCAGGTGTTACGGGATGAGTTAATGGTATCATAGATTTTTTCTTTACATCCCTCGAAAGTGCCTTCCTCATATCTACAACAGATGCATAGGATATCGAATTGTTTTTTACCAGAAGCATATTACAAACAAATACAGTGCAAATCATACCAAAAGCATCCTCATCCGGATTTCCATTATAATACTCCAGAACGGTTCTATATACAATATACCCCAACTGTTGGTACATTTTGATCGCCACTTTATTGCTAACTCTTACAAAGAGATCTACAAAGTATGCTTGCTTCCTGCAACAGTATCGAACATTGTAAAATGAATGATCACATGTATGACTACAAATTCTCGCTTAACTTACTTCTCAGAAACCTCTTCTAAGGATTTGATTAACATTGCAGCCAAGCCCAATCTTCTATAATCGGGTGAGACTGTAAGAGCTGTTATATGGCCATGCCAATTTTCCCCTTGTCCTTCTGCCTTCCCCATAACTTAACAGTTGTTTAAAGGAAAGAAAAATTTAACTTCCGTTTTAAATGATTTGTCGGCTTCTCCGCAGGATGTTTGAATAAATGGAGTCTCAAATTAAGGCTAACAAATTCAGCTACAAGTCACTCTATTGTAGTAATAATATCAGTAGTAGTTTATTTGTTTTAAACAATGAATTATTGGAAGCCAACATTGAAAATTATTCGTAAGCAATAATTGGAAGACAATTCACTGGTACACCAGTAGCTTAAAACATGCCAGGTCTTACACTTTCCTTGTTACGGATTATTCTTCTTATGAAAAAGCAGCAGCAATAAACTTACTGTAACCCATAATTTCTCCACTCGCTGATTCTGCCACTTGAAAGTATTCTGGCCAATGTGCCAGATAGTGTGTATAAAAGGAAAGTCCATACTATAAGGTATAAAATTAAGGAATAACTACTACGAATAAATTACTTACAGTTAATGCGCGTTAAATAAGAACTATCTGGGAAACATTTAAAGGATACGGTCTCCGTAAGCGGATCTAAATTCCTACGAAAAAATACAATTATTCGATAAGCCGGTAGGTAAATTGCTTTCGTGTATAGCAGCGCAAATAGGTTAACACTGTCCTTACTTCCTACAGAAACATATTTTGTATACTTACACATTGTTAAATTTGAACAAATCATTGCACGTAAAAGGCCTGAGGGTTGTCATGTTTCAAAAATGATTAAAAATAATGCGAACAAACACAATATAAACACGGTCTAAAGGAGACAACGTTTATATAGACGTACAAATTTCATCCGCGTCCATATAACCACAGACGAGGTATAAGATAGACCTACATGCAATGTAAATTTTCTATTCCACGATCCGATGGCTGCAGCTTGTGCAATAAACAATTGCATTATTTCAGCGTCCTCTGCTCATGACCAGTGATCACTTGAAAAACTATTATTGAGTGAAGAAGGGTTGAGCACAGGAGTCATGCATATGTATATCTAAATCTTTCATTGCACGTGTATCTTGCTCCTTTTATTCTTCTGCCCTGCTTCTGCTCTTGCATTTCATTCACTACCTTTACTTCAACTCTCATCAAAATCACTGTTGGCAGACTCATTCCACTCCTTTTTAAATAAATGTCTCTTTCCCTTATGCTTCTAGTTTGCCCGTCCCTTCTTTATTTTTCCACTAAATATCCCTTAACAATCTTTCCCGCTCCGGTTACATACTAATATATTTTTTGTGTGTGCAGGTTCCGCATGCAAAGAGTGAGGAGCGCTGATCCTGCTCTCACCCTGCATAAGCGCCACAAATGAATATATTTTAATTAATTTAAATTAATTAATATCTGTAAAGATGTGTTTGAAAATACGCGGGTCTCTGTCATATCTGCAGTGCCAGCTATGGTATCGCCATCTATACGGAACTCCTTGAAACCACTCGCGCTTGCTATGGTAGTTCCATCTATATAGAACGCCTTGAAACTACTCACCCCTTACTTACCGTAAGTGTAGATATGGCAGCGGCCCGAGTAGTTTTAGCACAGACGAGATATAACAATAGACAAGACATCTTATGGACTTTCGTGGCCCAACGTGACTGTCATACCGACTCAGAAATCCCACGCTGATTTGAGCGTCCTCTGCTCATGGGCAGTGATCACTTGAAGAACTATTATTTACTAAAGTAGTGGGGACGGGATTCATGCGATTGTGTGAATATATGTAAATGCTTTGAGGGGATCAGGACAGCTTTTTCTCGAGCAACGTTTCGGTAAAAAAATTGAGCTACGGTGCCTGTTCGCGCGATGCACTTCGGCTCGGCTCGAGTTGAGTCGAAACCACATCGCGATGCATCGGGGCAATGAAATTGACAGTGTCACGTCAAGCGTCCCGCCTGTGCTGTCCCGCTTTCATTGCGCAGCAAATAACAAAAGAATTCTTTAACGAGGATCGTAGGTCCAGCTAAAACTTAATCAGAACCCGCAGAAGTTCAATAGGCACGACCCGAGAGTCGTAGGTCCGGCTAAAAGTTGGTCAGAAAACGTAAAAGTCCAGTAGGTACAACTCTGGGATCGTAGGTTCAGCTATAAGTCGGTCAGAACCCGAAGAAGTACAATAGACACGATCCTAGAGCCGTCGGTCCGGCTAAAAGTTGGTCAGAAAACGTAAAAGTCCAGTAGGTATAACCCTAGGATCGTAGGTTCAGCTAAAAGTTGTTCAGAAGCCGGTAAAGTCCAGTAGGGACGACCCTAGAGTCGTAGGTCCGGCTAAAAGTTCGCCAGAAAACGTAAAAGTCCAGTAGGTACAACCCTAGGATCGTAGATTCAGCTAAAAGTTGGTCAGAACCCGAAGAAGTACACAGTAGACATGACCCTAAGAGTCGTAGGTCCGGCTAAAAGATGGTCAGAAAACGTAAAAGTCCAGTAGGTACAACCCTAGGATCGTAGGTTTAGCTAAAAATTGGTCAGAAGTCGAAAAAGTTCAGTACGTATGACCTTAGTACAGTAGTACGCACGACCGCGATCGGAGACCTTCGAAGAGTTCGAAAATTGCGAATACCACCGAGCGCGACCGAGCGTTACCGACGCGCCGGCGCGTCGCGGAGTGGGGATGCCGGTGCGCGGCGCACGCGGTGTCACTATCAGTTCAAGCGTCGTACCGTACGGGTCGTCTATGCTGTCGAAGGTTAGCGACATATATACATCAGCTTACAATACAATAGCATCTCGGGGTTTACTTTATCACCGCATACGCTTGTCTATTACCTTCTATTAATTAATACACGTTTATTTAACAATCGTTTGACTATCGTGGATATTCATTAAACTCTTTCTCGAGTCTCTTTTGCTGGACGCTTGACCGGTCATCCGGTACCACCGATTTTTTGATTCGCCATAACTAGTCGTTTATTAAAATATCGGGTTAATTAATTTATTAGTTTAAACGGTTCTTTGAATATTTATTATATTTTATTACACGATTATTCGGATTCGATGCGGTGTTAAGGTTGCGTGTATTTTCTTTGCAATGTCACTTACATACTCAGTTACATATGTCCTTTCGCAACTTTGAATTCGATTCTGATTTTAGAACAGGTTTATCACATTGCTTTTCTTTTTGTTGCAGATATAATGGATAATTGACTGGTAAAGAATAATATGGTGAGGCTGCAGGAATGGAGTACTGAGATACAATTACTGCGACGCATAACAATCAGCCCATGACCCAAGGTGAAGGACTGGTAACGTTGAACTTATCATCACAATGGTTTATGTATATTTCTTGTTATCTGACGATTGGATTTGGGTGAATAGATTTGAATACTTTCTTTTCTCAATTCCTACTATGTTCATTAAATAATGAAAAGATTTGAAGTTGACCTAACAATATAACATTCGCGATTGAAACTAGAGTCAGAAAATTTCATTAATTCTAAACGAAAAATTGAACGACGTTCATGTTTCGCTGCATTTCGGTCGCGATTTCTATTATAGCTTCACTAGTATTTATTAAACACTTTTATTATCTCTGTGACTTGGCACAAGTACGGTCAAATTGTATTTTCGATGCAGGATTGCCCGCGTACTTACGTACTGGTTGCTATGCACCTGAAGCATGATAAATAGTTTCGAGTCTTGATTTCTACAAGCAGCTGCGAGAACTTATAAATGCGCGATATTGCTTACTTACTAAGATCATGATCACCTTTAAAACTCGGACAAAGAACAGTCACAGTATGCTTTTGATAAATCATTTATATTAATCTATAATAGTATATCTTGAATAGACAATTAACAGTAATTAAATCAGAATAATAATACGGTAGTACTTTATTAAAACAAAGCAGTATTTCCTCAACAGACGTTTGACAGGATGAAGAAATAAGAAAGAGATAAATAAAATCAAATGTGTATTGCTTCAATTTCTACCTCCTCACCCTATTTACTAACTTGTACAGATTCTCTTTCAGAAAATTTTGATGACCGCGCGCAATGCGGTCAGTAGAGTCAGTGCTTGCTCCGTCAAAGTTCTTTTTATTGTTTTTAGAGCGAAACCGCTCATAATAATTCTAACTAAATATAAATAACAGTAAAGATACGCGAAAGTAGAGTCAGTGTTTGCTTCGAAATATTGCTCTCGCGAAATTAGAGTCACTTTGTTCGTCGATCACAATTGACGTGCGCGATAGTAGTCTTTTATTTTATTTTTTTTTCTTTCGCAATAAGTATTCCGGTATTAGAGTCAGCACCGATGCAGTTCGGCGAGTTCGGGCACTCATCCATCAACTCGAAGAGTAAGTATCTCTGTATTTCTTTAATCTTATTTTACAATGGTCTTTGATAATTATCATGATCGAAAAGTACTCAAAACGCAAAGATTTCAATGTTGTCTGTTCTTTTGAATGTTTCAGAAGCTGCCATGGGCTCAATTGTATCACCATAACGATATTGTTGGCCGCGCGCAATGCGGTTGGTAGAGTCAGTGCTTGTTCCGTCAAAGTTCTTTTTATTATTTTTTGAGCGCAGCCGCTCTTAATAATAATTCAAGAAAAATAACAGTAAAGAGACGCGAAATTAGAGTCAGTGTTTGCTCCGAAATAATACTCTCGCGAAAAATAGAGTCACTTTGTTCGTCGATCACAATTATTCCGTTTCCTTTTCCGTTCTCGGCTCGGAGGACTGATGGTTAGGGACTTAGTGTCAGCGAGTTACGATGTGCGGGGGCGTGATTGTGGTTCTGGACCCTGGTCACGAGGCCCTCTGTTAGACCACATATAATCTCTAATTTGGGTAGGTCATCCACCATTCTGGAATCGTGGTCGCGGTTCTTGCAATATCCGGGTTGCAGTGTCATCGGGGGGCGGTGTGTGGGGCTGTGATTGCTTTTCTGGACACTTTGGCCCGCCTAGTAGGAAATTCCTATGTGTTAGACCACGCCAAGCACACCTTGGGGTGGCAGAAGGCATACGGGTCATAATCTAGAATCGTGGTTGTGGTTTTGCATATCCGTGCCTTAATGATTTCTGTGGCTCGGAATCGAAACTGGTCTCGATGCTAAGTCGTTTTACTGTCCAGACTCTGAGCCGAGGACTCGCGGGCTGCTCGGTAGCAGTCACAAAAACAGTAGAAATACTGTCGCGAAATTAGAATCACTTTGTTCGTCAATCATAAGTGTTCCATTAGAGTCAGTGTCCTGTTCAGCGAGTTCGGGCTTTCAGCCATCAATTTGACGAGTAAGTATCTCCTTCGTTCTTTAATCTTGTATTGCAATAATCATTGATAATTAACACATTCCAAAAGTACTGAAAATACATAGATCTTAATGTTGTTTGCTCTTTTTGAATGTTTCAGCAGCTTCCATGGCTTCGATGGCGACGAGCTTGACCGCACACCTGGTGAGTCTGCAACCGGTGAGTGGCATGCTTTAAAGTTCCTCTGGTCACTCAATCATGTCGCAGGACGAAAGGTCCGAACCGACACGGGTGACTGGTTGTAATTACGTAGATTTTTCTGGCAAGCACTGTGACCATGGGTATATGGAAATATACTCATGAGTAGTAACTTCTTTACTGCTTTATATTATGTGAGGATAGGTCTTCTTGTACAACGCGTTTTTAAATAGCTTGATAATTTTAAAACAGATCATATTTAGTACAAAATATATCACTATATATCTTTTTATAATAGAGTATTTAATTGAATACCTATGAAACGATATTTAAATAGTTATTAATTATTGAATGAATATAAAGTAACGTCCAGTATTCTACGTGCATTAGTTTGTAGTGGAGAAGTCGAATACCATTCGACTTCGTTTACTTGTCAATTGCAATGACTGCACAGTTAGAATAAATTGCATAATTATTGCTGTTAGTAAGAGTGTAGTATTTCATCTTTTTCTACTTTGATAATATATAAAGTGAAGGTACTCATTTACCTTATCAATTTGTTGGAACTATCGAATAATTTTATTATTCGATATCCATATTAGTCTTTAGCGTTTAAAGATATCGATACGTTCATTGTTTCCGTACAAAATGTTAATTAAACCTGAATGTACAAGAAGACAATACGCGAACGGGTAGTTTTCGAAATCAAGGCAATCAACTTTTAAAGCAATCTTGCGTTTTAGAATCAATGCTTTGATAACGGGAACGCCCGAGGATGTTTCAATTTAATTCAAAGTATATTAAAGTAGAGTCGTTGAATAATTTCTCTATTAACGTAGAGTCTTTGAATAATTTTTCTAATAAAGTAGAGTCACTGCATAATTTTTCTAATAAAGTAGAGTCACTGCATAATTTTTCTAATATAGTAGAGTCATTGCACAATTTTTCTAATAAAGTAGAGTCATTTAATTTTCTCTTCAATAAAATAGAATCATATATAGATCTGTTGTACATATATATGTATTTTAGCCCGTTAGAAAATCAGTATGTCCTTATCATCTTTTTAGACGAGGATTTTCAGGTTTAACCCTTTCCGTGTTCACTGCCCGGATCCCACTCACGTGCCCCGGTGCTACTTGGGTGGGAAAACGGTGGTAGAGCACGATGATATTTTTTAGTTTATAAGCCATAAAATGATTTATTGTTGGCGACTGACAGTGCGTTGGTGTATCGTGCACGACGTAATATCCGCATTGTGTGTGTGGTTAGGCTGTGGATTTGCGTCGTTCCGTATTAAAATGTAGCTACTATGACCAAGATAAGATGTCCATCAATTTAAAACAGACATCATTTTTAGTATTATTTGCTTCAATAATTCCTACTATACTTGGGCACGAAGTTTTTGTCATTTAAGATGACAGAGGCCAAATGCCAGAAAGAATTGAATATACTTATCAATTGCTATCAAGTACCTCTTGTATCGGTGCTATTTAATTATTTTATTAAATATCTATTAAATATCTCAACCGCGACGTGGTTTTTTCCACGTGAACGCAGAGATCCCAGCCACTGTCAGTCGATTTCAGAAAAATGGTACGTACATTAGAGTGTGCAAGTTGTGTGACAGCACTTGGGTGTCGGGGGTGTCCCGGGACGCCTCCCTAGTGTAGGCTTTTGCGCCCAAGTGTTTGACTGAGAACCGTGGAGTGTCGTGTGTTGGTGTGTTTGTTTGCCATTTTTTAAATATAGGTCCAGGTAGGATAGGTAGCATACTTTCTGGTGTGATTGATAGACATAAGTAGGTAGGGCCGGGCAGGTTGACACAGTCTCCGATCGGGTAGGCACTATTTCGCGTGTTCAACCTGTTTCAGGAAATCTGATTTGAAAAGTCGACGGTGAAGCTGTGGCGCGAACGAAAATGCGTTCGCCTCTGGCTTTGCCTATCGAATTTTCGAATCCTTCGCGGTCGTGGTCGCGATTTAGGCTCCGAAACGAAACGCGTTACATTGTGCTCGAGGCTGCACGTGTGAACGAAGAACGATTACAATTTTAATCGTAATCTATGTGATTTTCCGTAATCACAATTTTACGATTTTACTGATCGCCATTCGGCCACGTGTGTTCCATTTAGCTCCGCGATTCAAACTCTTTATTTCACCTTTATAAGTTTTTCCTTGGTTTCCGATTAGAGTCTCGAGCCTAGTTTAAGTTTCAGCTGACCCTTGGGTCCGACGAAATGGAGAGGCTATATGCCGAAGAGGCCCGACAAACTGTCACTCAAGAGGGCAACTACTAATGGCTCCCCATTCTTTTTAAGAATGGGGAATCATTCTGTGTTACTACTTTGTCACTGTGCTTGCATTTTCATTTGTAGAATTTTTATTTGTACTTGGCCGATGCACATTCCGGCCCAACGATACAGCCCTCCCAAAAATATCGCGTTGCTTTAGAGTTGCGAAAAACTTGCGAACGGGTCGAGTTGGAGTTGCGTTGAATGCCACTTATTGCTATTCATATTGCTAGTTAAATTGTAGTATTTTATAATACACTTTACATTTGAGCTTCTAGTGTTGCGGAAATTGTTTTCGCGTATTGGAACTTTCAGTTCATTTTTCAGAGGATCTTCAATTTGCTTAATTTTGGATAGTACATATAATTTACTGTTTGCTTTCTATTAGTCTTAATAAATAGTGTTGCGAAATGATTGTATCGCGAGTTCCAGTTAGCGTTGCGTTGATTAAAGATCGCGTTTTTAAGTAGAGTTGCGACTACTAGTCCCCATCTGCTTCCAATTGGAAGCCTGTTCCTGAACCAGGAACTTTTTCTTTTCAGCGTTTTATATTTGCCTTTCTTTTTATTTTATTTTTCTTAATAATTATACTACCTGGAATGTCTGTTGATGGAAGTACTGCTAAAAATTTGCATACATATTAGTAAATTACTGTGTGAACGAAATGAAAAGAAATGAAAAAGAAAATAAATGAAAGAGAAAGGAAAGAAAAAAGAAAAGAAAAGAAAAGAAAAAGAACAAAGAAAAGAAAAGAAAAGAAAAGAAAAGAAAAGAAAGAAGAAGAAAAGAAGAAGAGCAAAGTAAAAAACAGATATAATTTGCAGAATCTTTGATAAATTTATAATAATTCTAGATAGTAGATTTAAATTAGAGTTAATACTAGTGACTGTTCATTATTGGAGTTTAACTCTTAAATATTTCCTCTTAATTGTTGCAATTCTATCTTCACCTTTTTTGTTGGTAGAGCCAATTTTTATAACTTTTCGAGCTTGCTTTGTAGAAATTGAAATTCACTCGCGATATCCGTAAATGTTTAAACAAAAATCCTTGCACGAAAAACGTTATTGGCAGTAGTTGGGTCTCGGCATGGTGATAGTTGAAGTTTGATATTTTTCTTCCGAATAATCGTTTGTCGCTTCTTTGTTGATGCAAAATAGAATCAATTGTAGTGAAATGTGACTACTTCATTTTGGAGTTTTTAATGAACGTGATACCACCATTCAGTTTGATCTAGAACGTACAAAAGAATATATCACTTTGGCCGAAATCCAATTAACTATTGTTAACAAAAAATAGCAGCATTTTTCATATCAATTCTGATTTATTAACTGCGCTAAAATTCAGTTATTACGAATTAAAAGCAGCTTCATTTCGATATAAAATGGGGAGGCTTGGGGATGTCACTAATCCAATGCTTGAGATTGTTACAGATTCACAGATGAACCCAAATATGCTATATTAAACAAACATAAGTACATACGTCAGAGGCTCAAGAGTGGAATATATAGAATACAGATCCAGAAATATTATCAAAGACACGATTGGAAACTTTAAAATTAAAGAGCCAGCCTCGTCGATTCAATTTGTGAGTTTAAGAATTCATTCTTATAATGCTTTACTAATTATTTCGAGTTTGCGCATGTTTCAGAAGCATTGAAAAGAAGAGGATTCATGAAACAATGTATAATACGAACACACCCTCACCCCATCCCTGCCCCAAACCCCTGTCCTTATTAACTAATTACAGGTGTTAGACAATTAATTAGGCAGGCCCAAATATAAATCGAACAATACTTTTAGCTCTTTATGTAGGTAGGATTTGTCTGAACACACAATCTTAGATCTTTATACTGGCAGGTTTTACACGAAGTGAAATTATTAGACTTTTAGTTAGGCAGGGTTTATAAAACCAAATATTGTGGCAGGTGCTGCAATTTTTTGGTTCAAGTTTCTGTCTGTTCTAGGACACCATGGACCACGAGAGATTGATACGGACTAATTAATACATACTAATACATATATGAGTATGGTAAAGTATCTATTACATTCCTGTGTGTTAGGATATTATTGAAATTGTTCTTTTAATTTGACTCTTAGATGTTATATTAGATCTAATCTAGTATTTAAGAAGGGAGGATTTATTTTTAAGCTGTGTCTTGGTTTTTAATGCAGCAGTGTACACTGCTGTGATAATATTTCGTTGTCTAGTTTTTAAGATCATAGGATATATTTTTAAAAAAGTTTTATTTCCTGAAATTGAATTCGCTTCTTGATTTTCTTTCAGGTTTCCTTCTGATATTCCATTTAGCTTTCGGTCGTGAATTTTCCAAGTACTCCTCTTGTTGTCTTACTTGTACTACGATCAATTACTGAACGTTCTACAAATTGACAATAATAGGAGATTTTTCTTTCTCACATGTTATATTAGAATTAGTTTTCGCGTAATTGGAGGGTGGAAGGGCCGCGGCTAGGGTGGGTCTCCATGCGCAGTAACCTCCACGTGGTGAGACCCGGGCAATCAATTATTTATCGTATAATTATTAAACGTTTAAGAGACGTTTGGTAATTATGTGGAAAATAATTCGAGCTAATTGACTGCGTATTGCACTTAGGATACAATGTACAATAATGGCCGCTTAATGTTCGTTTTTTTCCACAATTAATGTTCGCGGACTCATCCCTACCGATTTTTGGACCTGCTCCGATGTATCGAGGATGTAGGTTGCGTCCGAGTTATCTCCACTTGTCATCAGCAATGGCCACGTTGAGTGTCACGCCGGTTTTGCCACGCTTTCCGTTTAGGCCACACGGCGCGACATGCGCGACGGCGCGCCGCGGCGTAGCTTAACACTGTGATACCCCGACGCCTGAACGAAAAGTTGATTGTCAGTCACCGGTGACTGACGCGGCCTGAACGGAAAGTTTAGAGTCAGTCACTGAACGGAAAGTTGATTGTCAGTCACCGGTGACTGACGCGGCCTGAACGGAAAGTATAGAGTCAGTCACTGAACGGAAAGTTGATTGTCAGTCACCGGTGACTGACGCGGCCTGAGCGGAAAGTTTAGAGTCAGTCACTGAACGGAAAGTTGATTGTCAGTCACCGGTGACTGACGCGGCCTGAACGGAAAGTATAGAGTCAGTCACTGAACGGAAAGTTGATTGTCAGTCACCGGTGACTGACGCGGCCTGTACGGAAAGTTTAGAGTCAGTCACTGAACGGAAAGTTGATTGTCAGTCACCGGTGACTGACGCGGCCTGTACGGAAAGTTTAGAGTCAGTCACTGAACGGAAAGTTGATTGTCAGTCAGCGGTGACTGACGCGGCCTGAACGGAAAGTTTAGAGTCAGTCACTGAACGGAAAGTTGATTGTCAGTCACCGGTGACTGACGCGGCCTGTACGGAAAGTTTAGAGTCAGTCACTGAACGGAAAGTTGATTGTCAGTCAGCGGTGACTGACGCGGCCTGAACGGAAAGTTTAGAGTCAGTCACTGAACGGAAAGTTGATTGTCAGTCACCGGTGACTGACGCGGCCTGTACGGAAAGTTTAGAGTCAGTCACTGAACGGAAAGTTGATTGTCAGTCAGCGGTGACTGACGCGGCCTGAACGGAAAGTTTAGAGTCAGTCACTGAACGGAAAGTTGATTGTCAGTCACCGGTGACTGACGCGGCCTGTACGGAAAGTTTAGAGTCAGTCACTGAACGGAAAGTTGATTGTCAGTCAGCGGTGACTGACGCGGCCTGAACGGAAAGTTTAGAGTCAGTCACTGAACGGAAAGTTGATTGTCAGTCACCGGTGACTGACGCGGCCTGAGCGGAAAGTTTAGAGTCAGTCACTGAACGGAAAGTTGATTGTCAGTCACCGGTGACTGACGCGGCCTGAGCGGAAAGTTTAGAGTCAGTCACTGAACGGAAAGTTGATTGTCAGTCACCGGTGACTGACGCGGCCTGAACGGAAAGTATAGAGTCAGTCACTGAACGGAAAGTTGATTGTCAGTCACCGGTGACTGACGCGGCCTGTACGGAAAGTTTAGAGTCAGTCACTGAACGGAAAGTTGATTGTCAGTCAGCGGTGACTGACGCGGCCTGAACGGAAAGTTTAGAGTCAGTCACTGAACGGAAAGTTGATTGTCAGTCACCGGTGACTGACGCGGCCTGAGCGGAAAGTTTAGAGTCAGTCACTGAACGGAAAGTTGATTGTCAGTCAGCGGTGACTGACGCGGCCTGAACGGAAAGTTTAGAGTCAGTCACTGAACGGAAAGTTGATTGTCAGTCACCGGTGACTGACGCGGCCTGTACGGAAAGTTTAGAGTCAGTCACTGAACGGAAAGTTGATTGTCAGTCACCGGTGACTGACGCGGCCTGAGCGGAAAGTTTAGAGTCAGTCACTGAACGGAAAGTTGATTGTCAGTCACCGGTGACTGACGCGGCCTGAACGGAAAGTATAGAGTCAGTCACTGAACGGAAAGTTGATTGTCAGTCACCGGTGACTGACGCGGCCTGTACGGAAAGTTTAGAGTCAGTCACTGAACGGAAAGTTGATTGTCAGTCAGCGGTGACTGACGCGGCCTGAACGGAAAGTTTAGAGTCAGTCACTGAACGGAAAGTTGATTGTCAGTCACCGATGACTGACGCGGCCTGTACGGAATGTTTAGTGTCAGTCACCGATGCCTGACGTCGCACTCAACGTGTTAAATATATCTCACGCTGGTTCTCAGTACGTCTCAATCCACTCCCAACACAGCCTAAGCCGAACGTGCCGAACATTAAGTGGGCATTACTGTCCACTGTATTTATTTGAGCGTAGTGATTCTTAAGTTCTTATTGCAATTACTTTTGAGTTCTCGTTTCTATCTTTGTCTCTATCTGCAGCTGTAAATATTGTGTATTATTTATTGCCCTGCTTCTTATGTTCACCCTTCTGTTTTCTGACCCTTTCGATATAATTCATTAGTAACATAAATCATATATGTTTCACCTAGAGAATTACATTTTCTTATTTCTCAAGAAGCCTTCTTTTTTATAATTGAAATACCCGTGTATATATCTTTTAATTCATAAATTAATTAATATCTGCAAAGATATATGTACTTGAATCTACGCGGGTCTCTGCCATATCTACAGTGGCTGCTATGGTTTCGCCATCTATACAGAACTCCTTGAAACCACTCGCGCTTGCTATGGTAGTTCCATCTATACGGAACGCCTTGAAACTACTCACACCCCTTACATAAGTGTAGATATGGCAGAGGTCCGAGTAATTTTATTCACATCTGTATAGATGGCGATACTAATGACTCTAGATAAAGCAGACATATATACAGTTTCGGGCAGTTCTGTATAGATGGCGAAATTAAAGCCCACTTTGAGTGTAGGTAAGACAGGGATGCGAGTGGTACGTAAATTCAAGCACCTGTTTATAAGTAGCGGTGCGATAAAGTTCATAAAACTTGGCTATTTATGTCTTCATTCATGAAATTAAGTTAATAATGCTCGAAAATTGTTTTGCAATCTTAGTTACATATCAATAAAGTGTTAGCAAACACGGTGTCACAATCTACATTAAAGTTAATATGTATGGTAACATCGTAAGTTCGATTGTTCATTTTATTCAGGAACAATCAAGCTCTTTAGCAAAGGTAAAAATCATCTGTCAGCACGTAATAAATACATACTAATAGTAGTATTATTCTTTATTTTGGTCTCACAGGAATGAAAGTTTGGTTAGTGTACATATAACCTATCTTTACAATACTATCTTAACCCTTGCACTCTCATCTTCCGTTTCGCTGTTCGTTTTCATACTTTCTCTGCCTTACGTATTATATTATTTCTTACCTCTTAATCGCGTATCTATTATAAATCTTTTCCATTCCTTCTTGTTTAATTACAAAATCCTATGTCATGTTTATACACCATTATATCTTTTTCCATACATTCTGTTAGGAGGTGTTCTAACGTACCAATTTTTTGTGTGCACAGGTCAGATCCTTTTTTCTTTTTCTCCTCCTAATCTTTATTTAATCCTTTAATGCTTTTGCATCTTACCTGTGCCATTAACTGATGATTATGGCCTATTTCATTCTTGCTTTGGTATTCTATTAGCGTTGCTGTTCCAATATATTTACACCGTCCATTATATCTCGCTTATTTTATTTTTATGTTTCGTTCCTGATGTTGTATTTCATAGTCTATTCTTTTAAGGGTCTGCGACAATTCCTTTACTTCCGATCTAATTAAATTCTCTCTAAACACGTTCGGCGCCACGTCACCCATATCTGGGTGACGGTTATGCTGCCATGGGTGACCGTTACCCAAATATTGGTGACGCTCTTCTTATTCAAGTTAACTAAGATTGTCAGTGCGATTTTGTAAAACCTATCCGAATCAGTTTTGGCGCCGTACGTGTTAAGAGACCCATTCTCAAATAATCCTCTCCTTCTTTAATGCTTCTGGTTTGGCCCTCCTTTCTTTCTTCGGTCTCCTTTTACATACTTACTAATATATGTTTTGTGTGTGCAGGTTGTGGAGGCAAAGAGTAGTGAGCATTGACTGACACATCCCATCATGCATAGGAGCAAGAAAGAAAATAGAAGAACTTTTGCCACATACTTTACTTATCCATTAATTATAGTAAATTGATTTATAAAAATAGTTTGCAACTGTTAGCACATAAGCTTAATTTAGAACAATTGTGTAGTTAACTGTTCTGTATAATATCTATTATATACTTTATTTTATATTCAGATCATTCGGTAGATCTTATATAAACTTTGATATTACTTATACATATATTACTATTACAAGTTCTACTGAATGTGCTAAATGTAAAATAAAAGATATAATAAATAATGTATGTATGCTCAAGTTTACACAAATGCTGTAATTTAAATTTTATAAGCTTCTGCATATGAAGAACATAATTTTTAGTATAAGCTTTATCTGTAAGCTATATATTGTAAATTGACTTTAAAGAATAGTTTATAACTATTGGATTATTTAAGTTTAATGTATTTTTCATATTACATAAATGTTAGTTTAGAATTAATACATGCTGTAGTTGTACGATGTATTCTAAATAGATATAAAAGAGTAGTCCATAAGTATTAGCTTGTAATTTGAACCTTTTTGTGACTTGTATCTTCATTCATTAGTTTAAATAAATGTTAAATTAAGAGAATTCCACTCTTCTTTTTATTTTCACACCTTAACAATCCTTGAAAGAACCTAATTCCAATTCCTTACACAAGAAGTACCGTAGACGAACTTTAAATGCAAAGTCCTGAAGCGAGAAACTTGTAAAAATGACCCTATACGTTATTAAATATAAAAGAAGGAAATTGTGGAAACGACATCATTTTCGGTCTTCATTTCTTGCAACATTTGATGGCAGAAGTCTAGAAAATTAAGCGCTCGGAAATTCTTGGAATATGACGTCATTTCCAAGAACTGCTGATGTCGGATACCTCCTCGCAAATCATATTCTCCTGATACAAATCCACGATTTTCAGCGAGATATTTTTGCCAGAAACCCGAAAATTTCAGCGCTTGGAAATTCCTGGAACGTGACGTCATTTCTGAGAACGAATACCTCCTCGCATATCATATTCTCCTGATACAAATCCACGATTTTCAGTAGAAATTTAAGTGCCGAAAATCTTGGATTTGTATCAGGAGAATATGATATGCAAGGAGGTATTCGTTCTCAGAAATGACGTCACGTTCCAGGAATTTCCAAGCGCTGAAATTTTCGAGTTTCTGGCAAAAATATCTCGCTGAAAATCGTGGATTTGTATCAGGAGAATATGATATGCGAGGAGGTCTTTCATCGCAGCAATTCTTGGAAATGACGTCACGTTCCAGGAATTTCCGATCGCAAAATTTCTGAGATTCTGGCAAAAATATCTCGCTGAAAATCGTGGATTTGTATCAGGAGAATATGATATGCGAGGAGGTCTTTCATCGCAGCAATTCTTGGAAATGACGTCACGTTCCAGGAATTTCCGAGCGTTTAATTACCAACCAATTTTGCAACGAGTGAAGACTTTGAAGATGATGGTATTTCCAAGAATTTCCTTCTGCCAATTTTAATAACGTATAGGACCATTTTGACAAGTTTCTCGCTTTAGAACTTTCCATTTAAAGTTCGTCCACGGTACTTTTTGTATAAGGAATTGGAATTAGGTTCTTTCAAGGATTGGTAAGGTGTGAAAGTAAAAAGAGCAGTGGTATTCTTTTCATTGAATATTTATTTAAAGTAATTAATTAAGATACAAGTTACAATAATGTTCTGATTAAATTTACAAGCAGATACTTATGAACTATTCTTTTATACCTATTTACAATACATCGTACAACTAAATCTTGTATCAATTCTAAACCAACATTTATGTAATATAACTAACACTATAAACATAAATAATCTAATACTTATAAACTATTCTTTGAAGTTAATTTACAATGTTTCTTACAGATAAAACATATACTAAAATTTACGTACTTCATATGTAGAAGCATATAAAATTTAAATTACAGCAATTGTGTAACTTGTGAATATGTCAATTATTTATTATATCTTTCATTTTATATTCAGCACATTCAGTAGAACTTGTAATAGTGATATAAGTAATATTAAAGTTTATATAAGATCTACCAAATAAACTGAATAGAAAATAAAACACATAATACATAACATAACGGTTAATTACACAATTGTCCTAAAATAAACTTATGGGCTAATAGTTATAAACTATTTTTATAAACCAATTTACTATAACTAAAGGATAACTAAAGTTTGTTGCACAAGTTCTTCTATCTTCTGTCTTGCATTTATGCACGATGAGAAGTGCCAGGCAATGCTCCGTACTCTTTGCCCTCGAAACCTGCACACACAAAAAATATATTAGTAAGCATGTACCAGGAGAAAGAAGAAAGAAGGGAGGGCCAAACGGGAAGCATAAGAGAAGGTGAGGATTATTTAAAAAGGAATGGAATGAGGCTCGTAAGAGAGAATTTGATGAGATCAAAAGTAAAGAAATTGTCGCAGAGCCTTAAAAGACGGGACTATGAAATACAACAGCAGGAATGAAACAGAAGAATAGAAGATGCAAGATATAATGAAATGTTTAAATATATTATAACAGCAACATTATTAAAGTACCTAAGTAAGAACGGAAGGTCGCACAATCGGCAATTAATACGGAGGGTGATAGATGCGAAAGCATTAAAGGACAAAATAAATATTGAGAGAAGGAAAGGAACAACAGATGTGACCCGTGCAGACAAAAATTTGGAAAGTTAGAACCTGTTAACCGGATGTACGGAAATAGAGGTAATAGGATATAAAAATAACTTAGGAGTTTGAAATGAAACAGGGAAGAAAAGGAAAGATGTGTAATAGATGAGTGATAAAGAGAAAAGAAATAGTGTAATACGTAAGGCAGATATGGTATGAAAACGAAGAGCAAAACGGAAGATGAGAGTGCAAGAGTTGATAGTATTGTAAAGATAGGTTATATGTACACTAAGCCCAGCTTTCATTGCTGTGAGACCGAAATAGAGAATAATACTGCTATTAGTATGCATTTATTGCCTGCTGGAAACTTGTTTAAAGAAAAAATACTCACAAATGTATTGAACTTTGCTAAAGGGCTCGATTGTTGTAGAATAAAGTGAACAATGGAACTTACAATGTTACCGTACATATCAATTTTAATGGAGATTGTAACACTGCGTTTGCTAACACTTTATTGATATGTAAATGAGAGTACGAAACAATTTTCGAGCATTATCAACTTAATTTTATAAATGAAAACATAAATAGCCAAATTTTATGAACTTTATCGCGCCGCTATTTATAAACAGGTGCTTGAATTTACGTACCACTCGCATCCCTGTCTTACCTACACTCAAAGTGGGCTTTAATTTCGCCATCTATACAGAACTGCTCGAAACTGTATATATGTCTGCTTTATCTAGAGTCATTAGTATCGCCATCTATACAGATGTGACTAAAACCACAGACGAGATATAGGAATAGACAGGACATCTTATGGACTTTCGTGGCCCAACGTGACGGCCATACCGACTCAGAAATCCGACACTGATTTGAGCGTCCCCTGCTCATGAACAGTGATCACTTGAAGAACTATTATTTACTGAAGTAGTGTTGGGACAGGACTCATGCGATTGTGTGAATATATGTGAATGCTTTGGGGGAAATCAGGAAAACTATTTCTCGGTCAACATTTCGTTAGGAAAATTGAGCTGCGGTCCCTTCTCGCGTGATACTCTTTGGTTCGGCTCGAGTTGGGTCGAAATCACATCGATGCAATGAATTTTTTAACAATGAGATGCGTGTGTCGCATTAGCATCCTTTTTTAAAATGGAATCTTTTATTTTTTAGTCCATAAATCAATTCTTTTAAATATCCCAAATAAGTTAAATTTCAAATAAAGATTTTGAGATATCCTGTTACATATTAACATATTTTGTAAAATATGTATACATGAATCTTTTGCGTATGCCTTATTGTACATATGTATATGTATAATTATGCATATGAAACTACATACACACGTATATAATTTTTATGTAAAAAATATGCATATCCATTTAATAAAACAATGCGGTTGTTAAATATAGATTCAGCGTTATTTGTAACCAAAAATATATGGTTATACAAATATAATAATTTGTTCCTCTGAACATTACTTTTTAGTTGCACTAATTGCGAGTAATAATACCCTGGATGCGTTGCGCAAAAAATAAGTAATTTGTACTAATAATTATTAGTACAAATTATTAGCGCAACGCATCCAAGATATTGCAAAAACTGCTTCATTAAAGAAAATATACGCAAATAATGACTAAAGTTGAAATGGATTGTTATATTTATAAAGTCACTTTCGAAAAAGTAATTTTTGTCTTCTATTTTCCGTTAAATGTATTTTCCATTTTAATGCAATTGGAAACCATGATCCTGTTGGTTACCTCGGACCCCAATCCTAGAGCCATCTGGCCACTGTCACCCATTGAAACCCTTTGTCCTCTTCAGCAATATTCAACTTGCTCAGAAAATAGATAGAATAACCTCTAGGATTTATTCTTCTCTTTTTTTACGTTTTTATATCATTCTGATGTTTCTCTGTTTATCCCAGAAATTTTCTTTTATTAAATTTTATTGTTAATGAAAGGCACCATTTTTTAATTATATTCAACTAATAATAATAACTCATTCGAATGAGTTATAATTAAAAAATGGTGTCTTTCATGAACAATAAAATTGCCCCAACGAAAAAGATAATTAAAGAATTTGTATAGTAACTATATAAGTAATAATTGTAGTAGGTATACAATTATATCGTCACAAGTTTTTCATTGCGGCAATTTTATTGTTTGTGTGTTAAAAAAATATACATCTCTTAGCTCGATTGTAAGTAGTTCTATATCATTCATTGTCATTTACCAGAAAATAATGTAAAGTATAACTTTCAAAATTATTTAATTTACTAATACTACAATTGAAATAAGAAAACGTGTTGTAATGGTTTTTTTTAATATTTTTAATTAACATTAATTGTTTGCTATGCTTTGCCGCCTTTCATTGCGCCAAAGAACAAAAGAATTCTTTAAAATTATTTAATTTTCGCATTGTTTTCTATAATCTGTTGGTAACGTTGCGAGTGACTCGGAAATGGTATGGGTCCCTAAGGCACCCAGAAATTCGGGCCGAAAAAATACATTGGATGTCTTGTCTATTCCTATATCTCGTCAGTGCTAAAACCACCGACGAGATAAAGGAATAGACAAGACATGCAATGTATTTTTTCGGCCACGATTTCTGGGTCCCGGGGACCCATTACCATTTCCGTGTCACTCGCAACGTGACCCACAGATTATAGAAAACGATGCGAAAAATAAATAATTTTAAAGAATTCCTTTGTTCTTTGCCGCAATGAAAGGCAACGAAAGATATGAAACATTTAATGTTAATTAAAAATCTTTTAATTAAAGAAACACATGATAACAAGTTTTCTTATTTCAATTGTACTATCACTAAATGCAATAATTTTTAAAGTTATACTTTACATTCTTTTCTGATAAATTACCAAAAAAAATTGAGCTAAGAGATGTATATTTTTTTAACACCCAAACAATAAAGTTGCCACAATGGAAAAGATAGTGACGATAATTGTATACTACAAATTGTTAATTGTATACTTACTAGACAAATTCTTGAATTCTCTTTTTCATTGGAGCAATTTTATCGTTAATGAAACACGCAATTCCTTATTAATATTCAACTAATAACAATGACAAAGTATCTCATTTACTAATATAAGGCAATTCCAGCGATAAACGTGTCTGCAAACGATTAGTGTTCGCATTCGGTCCCAATCGAAGTGCACTAATCGAGATTTTTCTGAAAATATATAATACCAAATTAATAATTGGAGTATACTTTATACTCCGATCCGGAGTAGGTCCAAGGATTGGTGGCGATCTCTCGGCGAGCATTAATTGGGGAAATGAACGAACATTGAGTGGCCATTATTGTACATTGTATCCTAAGTAAAATACGCAGTCAATTAGCTCGAATTATTTTCCACACAATTATCAAACGTCTCTTAAACGTTTAATAATTATACGATAAATAATTGATTGCCCGGGTCTCACCACGTGGAGGTTACTGCGCATGGAGACCCACCCTAGCCACGGCCCTTCCACCCTCCAATTACGCGAAAACTAATTCTAATATAGCTTGTGAGAAAGAGAAATCTCCTATTATTGTCAATTTGTAGAACGTTCATTAATTGATCGTAGTACAAATAAGACAACAAGAGGAGTATTTGGAAAATTCACGACCGAAAGCTAAATTGAATATCAAATGGAAACCTGAAAGAAAATCTGCAAGGAAGTCCAATTTCCTGAAATAAAACTTTCTTAATAATATATCCTATGATCATAGAAACTAGACAACGAAATATTATCACAGCAGTGTACACTGCTGTCTTAAAAACCAAGGCACAGTTTAAAAATAAATTCTCCTTTCTTAAATACTAGATTAAATTCAAATGCGCCCTGCCTGACTAAAGATCTAACTTAAAACTAAAATCACCCTACCTAATATAATATCTAAGAGTTCAATTAAAAGAACAATTTCAATGATATGCTACCTAAATAGGAATGTAACATATACTTTATCATATTATTGTAGGTATAAGTATGCATATTCTTAATTCCTCTTCAATTAGTCCATATTAATTTCGTGGTCCATGCCTTCCTAGAACAGACAACTGGCAACTGGGCAGGGGCTGGGCACGGGCAGGGGCAGGGGCAGGGTGAGAGTGTGGTCATATTATACATATTTTAAGAAATCCTCTTCTTCAGCTGAGTCCTTCCAATCCTTCTGAAACAAAGACAAAGTGGATGTAATTAGTAAAGCATTATAAAAATCTTCAACTCACAAGTGGGATCAAATGGGAGGCAAATAACGAAAGTGACTGCTACCGAGCAGCCCGCGAGCCCTCGGCCCAGAGTCTGGACAGTAACACGACTTACAATCAACACCTGTTTCGATACCGAGCCACAGCAATCATTGAGGAACGGATATGCAAGACCGCAACCACGATTCCAGATTATGTCCCATATGCCTTCTGCCACCCCAAGGTGTGCTTGGCGTGGTCTAACGAGGAGAAATATCCTACTTGGCGGGTCACCTGTCCAGAACCGCAATCACAGCCTCACACACTGCTCCACGATGACACTGCAACCCAAATACCGCCACAGGTGCCAAAAGCGTCTTACCATCCGTCCTCCGGGCCGAGAACGGAAAAGGGAATGAAGCTAATAAGAGAATGACGCAAATAAGAGAATGACGCAAATAAGAGAATGAAGCAAAAAGGGAATGAGAGGGGAAAGTGCAATGCGCAGTCCATTCGCTCGAATTATTTTCCACATAATTATCAAACGTCTCTTAAACGTTTAATAATTATACGATAAATAATTGATTGCCCGGGTCTCACCACGTGGAGGTTACTGCGCATGGAGACCCACCCTAGCCACGGCCCTTCCACCCTCCAATTATGCGAAAACTAATTCTAATATAACATGTGAGAAAGAAAAATCTCCTATTATTGTCAATTTGTAGAACGTTCAGTAATTGATCGTAGTACAAGTAAGACAACAAGAGGAGTAGTTGGAAAATTCACGACCGAAAGCTAAATGGAATATCAGAAGGAAACCTGAAAGAAGATCTGCAAGAGAATTCACGTTCCTGAAATAAAACTGTCTTAAAAATATATCCTATGATCTTAAAAACTAGACAACGAAATATTATTGCAGTGGTGAACACTGCGGGCTTAAAAGCTAAGACATAACTTAAAAATAAACCCTACTTTCTTAAATTTTAGATTAGATTCGAATACGCCCTGCCTGACTAAAGAGCTAACTTAAGACTAGAATCACCCTACCTAGTATAACATCTAACAGATCGAATAAAAGAACAATTTCAATAATATCCTATCTACATAGGACTGTAATAGATACTATCCCATACTCATGTAGGTATGAGTATACATATACTTAAATCCTCTTCGGTTAGTCCGTATTAATCTCTCGTCCATGGTGTCCTAGAACAGACAGAAACCCGAACCAAAAAATTGCAGCACCTGCCAACAATATTTGGTTTTATAAACCCTGCCTAATTGAAAGTCTAATAATTTCAATTCGTGTAAAACCTGCCAGTATAAAGATCTAAGATTGTGTGTTGAGACAAATCCTACCTACATAAAGAGCTAAATGTATTGTTCGATTTATATTTGGGCCTGCCTAATTAATTGTCTGACACCTGTAATTAGTTAATAAGGACAGGGGTTTGGGGCAGGGATGGGGTGAGGGTGTGTTCGTATTATACATTGTTTCATGAATCCTCTTCTTTTCAATGCTTCTGAAACATGCACAAACTCGAAATAATTAGTAAAGCATTATAAGAATGAATTCTTAAACTCACAAATTGAATCGACGAGGCTGGCTCTTTAATTTTAAAGTTTCCAATCGTGTCTTTGATAATATTTCTGGATCTGTATTCTATATATTCCACTCTTGAGCCTCTGACGTATGTACTTATGTTTGTTTAATATAGCATATTTGGGTTCATCTGTGAATCTGTAACAATCTCAAGCATTGGATTAGTGACATCCCCAAGCCTCCCCATTTTATATCGAAATGAAGCTGCTTTTAATTCGTAATTACTGAATTTTAGCGCAGTTAATAAATCAGAATTGATATGAAAAATGCTGCTATTTTTTGTTGACAATAGTTAATTGGATTTCGGCCAAAGTGATATATTCTTTTGTACGTTCTAGATCAAACTGAATGGTGGTATCACGTTCATTAAAAACTCCAAAATGAAGTAGTCACATTTCACTACAATTGATTCTATTTTGCTTCAACAAAGAAGCGACAAACGATTATTCGGAAGAAAAATATCAAACTTCACCTATCACCATGCCGAGACCCAACTACTGCCAATAACGTTTTTCGTGCAAGGATTTTTGTTTAAACATTTACGGATATCGCGAGTGAATTTCAATTTCTACAAAGCAAGCTCGAAAAGTTATAAAAATTGGCTCTACTAAAAAGAAGGTTAAGATAGAATTGCAACAATTAAGAGGAAATATTTAAGAGTTAAACTCCAATAATGAACAGTCACTAGTATTAACTCTAATTTAAATCTACTATCTAGAATTATTATAAATTTATCAAAGATTCTGCAAATTATATCTGTTTTTTACTTTGCTCTTCTTCTTTTCTTCTTCTTTCTTTTCTTTTCTTTTCTTTTCTTTGTTCTTTTTCTTTTCTTTTCTTTTCTTTTCTTTGTTCTTTTTCTTTTCTTTTCTTTTTTCTTTCCTTTCTCTTTCATTTATTTTCTTTTTCATTTCTTTTCATTTCGTTCACACAGTAATTTACTAATATGTATGCAAATTTTTAGCAGTACTTCCATCAACAGACATTCCAGGTAGTATAATTATTAAGAAAAAAAAATAAAAAGAAAGGCAAATATAAAACGCTGAAAAGAAAAAGTTCCTGGTTCAGGAACAGGCTTCCAATTGGAAGCAGATGGGGACTAGTAGTCGCAACTCTACTTAAAAACGCGATCTTTAATCAACGCAACGCTAACTGGAACTCGCGATACAATCATTTCGCAACACTATTTATTAAGACTAATAGAAAGCAAACAGTAAATTATATGTACTATCCAAAATTAAGCAAATTGAAGATCCTCTGAAAAATGAACTGAAAGTTCCAATACGCGAAAACAATTTCCGCAACACTAGAAGCTCAAATGTAAAGTGTATTATAAAATACTACAATTTAACTAGCAATATGAATAGCAATAAGTGGCATTCAACGCAACTCCAACTCGACCCGTTCGCAAGTTTTTCGCAACTCTAAAGCAACGCGATATTTTTGGGAGGGCTGTATCGTTGGGCCGGAATGTGCATCGGCCAAGTACAAATAAAAATTCTACAAATGAAAATGCAAGCACAGTGACAAAGTAGTAACACAGAATGATTCCCCATTCTTAAAAAGAATGGGGAGCCATTAGTAGTTGCCCTCTTGAGTGACAGTTTGTCGGGCCTCTTCGGCATATAGCCTCTCCATTTCGTCGGACCCAAGGGTCAGCTGAAACTTAAACTAGGCTCGAGACTCTAATCGGAAACCAAGGAAAAACTTATAAAGGTGAAATAAAGAGTTTGAATCGCGGAGCTAAATGGAACACACGTGGCCGAATGGCGATCAGTAAAATCGTAAAATTGTGATTACGGAAAATCACATAGATTACGATTAAAATTGTAATCGTTCTTCGTTCACACGTGCAGCCTCGAGCACAATGTAACGCGTTTCGTTTCGGAGCCTAAATCGCGACCACGACCGCGAAGGATTCGAAAATTCGATAGGCAAAGCCAGAGGCGAACGCATTTTCGTTCGCGCCACAGCTTCACCGTCGACTTTTCAAATCAGATTTCCTGAAACAGGTTGAACACGCGAAATAGTGCCTACCCGATCGGAGACTGTGTCAACCTGCCCGGCCCTACCTACTTATGTCTATCAATCACACCAGAAAGTATGCTACCTATCCTACCTGGACCTATATTTAAAAAATGGCAAACAAACACACCAACACACGACACTCCACGGTTCTCAGTCAAACACTTGGGCGCAAAAGCCTACACTAGGGAGGCGTCCCGGGACACCCCCGACACCCAAGTGCTGTCACACAACTTGCACACTCTAATGTACGTACCATTTTTCTGAAATCGACTGACAGTGGCTGGGATCTCTGCGTTCACGTGGAAAAAACCACGTCGCGGTTGAGATATTTAATAGATATTTAATAAAATAATTAAATAGCACCGATACAAGAGGTACTTGATAGCAATTGATAAGTATATTCAATTCTTTCTGGCATTTGGCCTCTGTCATCTTAAATGACAAAAACTTCGTGCCCAAGTATAGTAGGAATTATTGAAGCAAATAATACTAAAAATGATGTCTGTTTTAAATTGATGGACATCTTATCTTGGTCATAGTAGCTACATTTTAATACGGAACGACGCAAATCCACAGCCTAACCACACACACAATGCGGATATTACGTCGTGCACGATACACCAACGCACTGTCAGTCGCCAACAATAAATCATTTTATGGCTTATAAACTAAAAAATATCATCGTGCTCTACCACCGTTTTCCCACCCAAGTAGCACCGGGGCACGTGAGTGGGATCCGGGCAGTGAACACGGAAAGGGTTAAACCTGAAAATCCTCGTCTAAAAAGATGATAAGGACATACTGATTTTCTAACGGGCTAAAATACATATATATGTACAACAGATCTATATATGATTCTATTTTATTGAAGAGAAAATTGAATGACTCTACTTTATTAGAAAAATTGTGCAATGACTCTACTATATTAGAAAAATTATGCAGTGACTCTACTTTATTAGAAAAATTATGCAGTGACTCTACTTTATTAGAAAAATTATTCAAAGACTCTACGTTAATAGAGAAATTATTCAACGACTCTACTTTAATATACTTTGAATTAAATTGAAACATCCTCGGGCGTTCCCGTTATCAAAGCATTGATTCTAAAACGCAAGATTGCTTTAAAAGTTGATTGCCTTGATTTCGAAAACTACCCGTTCGCGTATTGTCTTCTTGTACATTCAGGTTTAATTAACATTTTGTACGGAAACAATGAACGTATCGATATCTTTAAACGCTAAAGACTAATATGGATATCGAATAATAAAATTATTCGATAGTTCCAACAAATTGATAAGGTAAATGAGTACCTTCACTTTATATATTATCAAAGTAGAAAAAGATGAAATACTACACTCTTACTAACAGCAATAATTATGCAATTTATTCTAACTGTGCAGTCATTGCAATTGACAAGTAAACGAAGTCGAATGGTATTCGACTTCTCCACTACAAACTAATGCACGTAGAATACTGGACGTTACTTTATATTCATTCAATAATTAATAACTATTTAAATATCGTTTCATAGGTATTCAATTAAATACACTATTATAAAAAGATATATAGTGATATATTTTGTACTAAATATGATCTGTTTTAAAATTATCAAGCTATTTAAAAACGCGTTGTACAAGAAGACCTATCCTCACATAATATAAAGCAGTAAAGAAGTTACTACTCATGAGTATATTTCCATATACCCATGGTCACAGTGCTTGCCAGAAAAATCTACGTAATTACAACCAGTCACCCGTGTCGGTTCGGACCTTTCGTCCTGCGACATGATTGAGTGACCAGAGGAACTTTAAAGCATGCCACTCACCGGTTGCAGACTCACCAGGTGTGCGGTCAAGCTCGTCGCCATCGAAGCCATGGAAGCTGCTGAAACATTCAAAAAGAGCAAACAACATTAAGATCTATGTATTTTCAGTACTTTTGGAATGTGTTAATTATCAATGATTATTGCAATACAAGATTAAAGAACGAAGGAGATACTTACTCGTCAAATTGATGGCTGAAAGCCCGAACTCGCTGAACAGGACACTGACTCTAATGGAACACTTATGATTGACGAACAAAGTGATTCTAATTTCGCGACAGTATTTCTACTGTTTTTGTGACTGCTACCGAGCAGCCCGCGAGTCCTCGGCTCAGAGTCTGGACAGTAAAACGACTTAGCATCGAGACCAGTTTCGATTCCGAGCCACAGAAATCATTAAGGCACGGATATGCAAAACCACAACCACGATTCTAGATTATGACCCGTATGCCTTCTGCCACCCCAAGGTGTGCTTGGCGTGGTCTAACACATAGGAATTTCCTACTAGGCGGGCCAAAGTGTCCAGAAAAGCAATCACAGCCCCACACACCGCCCCCCGATGACACTGCAACCCGGATATTGCAAGAACCGCGACCACGATTCCAGAATGGTGGATGACCTACCCAAATTAGAGATTATATGTGGTCTAACAGAGGGCCTCGTGACCAGGGTCCAGAACCACAATCACGCCCCCGCACATCGTAACTCGCTGACACTAAGTCCCTAACCATCAGTCCTCCGAGCCGAGAACGGAAAAGGAAACGGAATAATTGTGATCGACGAACAAAGTGACTCTATTTTTCGCGAGAGTATTATTTCGGAGCAAACACTGACTCTAATTTCGCGTCTCTTTACTGTTATTTTTCTTGAATTATTATTAAGAGCGGCTGCGCTCAAAAAATAATAAAAAGAACTTTGACGGAACAAGCACTGACTCTACCAACCGCATTGCGCGCGGCCAACAATATCGTTATGGTGATACAATTGAGCCCATGGCAGCTTCTGAAACATTCAAAAGAACAGACAACATTGAAATCTTTGCGTTTTGAGTACTTTTCGATCATGATAATTATCAAAGACCATTGTAAAATAAGATTAAAGAAATACAGAGATACTTACTCTTCGAGTTGATGGATGAGTGCCCGAACTCGCCGAACTGCATCGGTGCTGACTCTAATACCGGAATACTTATTGCGAAAGAAAAAAAAATAAAATAAAAGACTACTATCGCGCACGTCAATTGTGATCGACGAACAAAGTGACTCTAATTTCGCGAGAGCAATATTTCGAAGCAAACACTGACTCTACTTTCGCGTATCTTTACTGTTATTTATATTTAGTTATAATTATTATGAGCGGTTTCGCTCTAAAAACAATAAAAAGAACTTTGACGGAGCAAGCACTGACTCTACTGACCGCATTGCGCGCGGTCATCAAAATTTTCTGAAAGAGAATCTGTACAAGTTAGTAAATAGGGTGAGGAGGTAGAAATTGAAGCAATACACATTTGATTTTATTTATCTCTTTCTTATTTCTTCATCCTGTCAAACGTCTGTTGAGGAAATACTGCTTTGTTTTAATAAAGTACTACCGTATTATTATTCTGATTTAATTACTGTTAATTGTCTATTCAAGATATACTATTATAGATTAATATAAATGATTTATCAAAAGCATACTGTGACTGTTCTTTGTCCGAGTTTTAAAGGTGATCATGATCTTAGTTAGTAAGCAATATCGCGCATTTATAAGTTCTCGTAGCTGCTTGTAGAAATCAAGACTCGAAACTATTTATCATGCTTCAAGTGCATGGCAACCAGTACGTAAGTACGCGGACAATGCTGCATCGAAAATACAATTTGACCGGACTTGTGCCAAGTCACAGAGATAATAAAAGTTTTTAATAAATACTAGTGAAGCTATAATAGAAATCGTGACCGATATGCAGCGAAACATGAAAGTATTTCAATTTTTCGTTTAGAATTAATGAAATTTACTGACTCTAGTTTCAATCGCGAGTGGCATATTGTAAGTCCTACTTAAAATGTTTAAACTGCTCAATAACTTTCAACCGAAAGAAAAGAACTTGAGCCAAAATCCAATCGCCAGATAACAAGAAATATACGTAAACCGTTGGGATAATAAGTTAAATATTACCAATCCTTCATCATACGTCATCGGACTGATTGTTATGCATCGCAGTAATTGTATCTCAATACTCCATTCCTGCAGCCTCAACATATTATTCTTTGCCAGCTAATCATCCATTATTCCTGCAACAAAAAGAATGGAGCTGTGATAGACCTGTGCTAAAATCAGAATCGAATTCGAAGTCGCAAAAGCAGTGTGTAAGTGACTGAATAAAATATAATAAAGATTCGAAGAACCGTTCAAACTAATAAGTTAGTTAACACGATGTTACAACAAACGAGTAGTTAATCGCGTATCAAAGAACCGATGTTACCGGAAGAAGACGCTTCGATACTCAACCGGTGGACCGGTTAAGGGTCCAGGAAAAGAGGCTTGAGAAAGACTTTAATGTACTCTCGCGATAGGAAATCGATTGTTAGATAAACGCGTATTAATTAATAGAAGCTAATAGTCAAGCGTATGCGGTGGTAAACTAAAACTCGAAATGTGATTGAATTGTAGGGTGATGTACATCGCTAACCTTCGACAACATAGACGACCCTTACGCTGCGACGCTTGAACTGATAATGACGACGCGTCGCGTCGCGTCCCGAACCTCCCCACTCCGCGCCGTCGCGTCGGTAGCGCTCGCTCGCGCTCGGTCCTATTCGCAATTTCCGAAAATCTTTCAAGGTTTCCGACCGCGGCCGTGCGGTCTACTATCCTTGGGTCACCTATTCGACTTCTACTGTTTCTGACCAATCTTTAGCTGGACCTACGACCCTTGGACCATACCTACTGGACTTCCACTGTCTCTGGCCAACTTTTAGCTGGACCTACGACCTTTGGAGCATACCTGTCGGACTTCTACGGTTTCTGGCCAACTTTTAGCTCGACCTACGACCCTTGGGCCATACCTACTGGACTTCTACTGTTGCTGACCAATTTTTAGCTGGGCTTACAACCCTTGGACCATACCTACTGGACTTTTACTGTCTCTGGCCAACTTTTAGCTGGAAACAGAAAACGGAGTGAAGCAAAAACGGAATGAAGCAAAAAAGGGAACGAGAGGGGAAAGTGCAATGCGCAGTCAATTCGCTCGAATTATTTTCCACATAATTATCAAACGTCTGTTAAACGTTTAATAATTATACGATAAATAATTGATTGCCCGGGTCTCACCACGTGGAGGTTACTGCGCATGGAGACCCACCCTAGCCACGGCCCTTCCACCCTCCAATTACGCGAAAACTAATTCTAATATAACATGTGACAAAGAAAAATCTCCTATTATTGTCAATTTGTAGAACGTTCAGTAATTGATCGTAGTACAAGTAAGACAACAAGAGGAGTAGTTGGAAAATTCACGACCGAAAGCTAAATTGAATATCAGAAGGAAACCTGAAAGAAAATCTGCAAGAGAATTCAATTTCCTGAAATAAAACTTTCTTAAAAATATATCATATGATCTTAAAAACTAGACAACGAAATATTATTGCAGTGGTGAACACTGCGGGCTTAAAAGCTAAGACATAACGTAAAAATAAACCCCACTTTCTTAAATTTTAGATTAGATTCGAATACACCCTGCCTGACTAAAGATCTAACTTAAAACTAAAATCACCCTACCTAGTATAACATCTAAGAGTTCAATTAGAAGAATAATTTCAATAATATCCTACCTACATAGGAATGTAAAAGATACTTTACCAAACTCATATAGGTATAAGTACGTATATGTTTAATTCTTCTTCAATTCGTCCATATGATTAGTCCACTGGATTAGTGACGTCCCCAAGCCTCCCCATTTCATACTGAAATACAGCTGCTTATAATTCGTAATAACTGAATTTTAGCGAAGTTAATAAATCAGAATTGATATGAAAAATGCAGCTATTTTTTTAATAACAGTAGGTAACTGGATTTCGGCCAAAGTGATATATTCTTTTCTACGTTCTAGATCAAACTGAATGGTGGTATCACGTTCATTAAAAACTCCAAAATGAAGTAATCACATTTCACTACAATTGATTTTATTTTGCTTCTACAAAGAAGCGACAAACGATTATTCGGAAACAAAATATCAAACTTCCACTATCACCATGCCGAGCCACAACTACGGCTAAGAACATTTTTCGTGCAAGGATTTTTGTTTACACATTTACGGATATCGCGAGAGAATTTCAATTTCTACAAAGCAAGTTCGATAAGTTATAAAAATGATCTCTACTAAACAAAGTTAAAAATACAATTGCTACGATTAAGAGAAAATATTTAAGAGTTAAACTCCAATAATGAACAGTCACTAATATTAACTCTAATTGAAATCTACTATCTAGAATTATTATGAATTTGTCAAAGATTCTGGAAATTATATCTTTTATTTCTTTGTAATTTACTAATATGTATGCGAATTTTTAACAGTACTTCCATCAACAGACATTCCAGGTAGTATAATTATTAAGAAAACAAAAATAAAAAGAAAGGCGAATATAAAACGCTGAAAAGAGAAAATTCCTGGTTCAGGAACAGGCTTCCAATTGGAAGCAGATGGGGACTAGTACTCGCAACTCTACTTAAAAACGCGAACCTTAATCAAGGCAACGGTAACTGGAACTCGCAATACAATCATTTCGCAACACTATTTATTAAGACTGATAGAAAGCAATCTGTAAATTATTTGTAATACCAAAAATTAAGCAAATTGAAGATCCTCTGAAAAATGAACTGAAAGTTCCAATACGCGAAAGCAATTAACGCAACACTAGAAGCTCACATGTCAAGTAATTTATAAAATACTACAATTTAACTAATAATAAGAATAGCAATAAGTGGCATTTAACGCAACTCTAACTCGACCCGTTCGCAAGTTTTTCGCAACTCTACAGCAACGCGATATGTTTGGGAGGGCTGTATCGTTGGGCCGGAATGTGCGTCGGCCAAGTACAAATAAAAATTCTACAAATGGAAATGCAAGCACAGTGACAAAGTAGTAACAAAGAATGATTCCCCATTCTTAAAAAGAATGGGGAGCCATTAGTAGTTGCCCTCTTGAGTGACAGTTTGTCGGGCCTCTTCGGCATATAGCCTCTTCTTTTCGTTGGACCCAAGGGCCAGCTGAAACTTAAACTAGGCTCGAGGCTCTAATCGAAAACCAAAGAAAAACTTATAAAGGTGAAATAAAGAGTTTAAATCGCGGAGCTAAATGGAACACACGTGGCCGAATCACGATGAAATAAAATCGTAAAATTGTGATTACGGAAAATCGCAAAGATTACGATTAAAATTATAATCGCTCTTCGTTCACACGTGCAGCCTCGAGCATAATGTAACACGTTTCGTTTCGGAGCCTGAATCGCGACCACGACCGCGAAGGATTCGAAAAATCGATAGGCAAAGCCAGAGGCGAACGCACTTTCGTTCGCGCCACAGCTTCACCGTCGGCTTTCCAAATTAGATTTCCTGAAACAGGTTGAACACGCGAATGAGTGCCTACCCGATCAGAGACTGTGTCAACCTGCCCGGCCCTACCTACTTATGTCTATCAATCACACCAGAAAGTATGCTACCTATCCTACCTGGACCTATATTTAAAAAATGGCAAACAGACACACCAACACACGACACTCCACGGTTCTCAGTCAAACACTTGGGCGCAAAAGCCTACACTAGGGAGGCGTCCCGGGACACCCCCGACACCCAAGTGCTGTCGCACAACTTGCACACTCTAATGTACGTACCATTTTTCTGAAATCGATTGACAGTGGCTGGGATCTTTGCGTTCACGTGGAAAATACCACGTCGCGGTTGAGATATTTAATAGATATTTAATAGAATAATTAAATAGCATCGATACAAAAGGTACTTGATAGCAATTGATAAGTATATTCGATTCTCTTTGGAATTTGGTCTCCGTCATCTTAAATGACAAAAACTTCGTGCCCCGGTATATTAGGGATTATTAATGCAGTTAATAGTAAAAATGATGTCTCTGTTTTCAATTAATGGACATCTTATCTTGGTTAGAGTAACTACGTTTTAGTACGGAACGACGCAAATCCACAGCCTAACCACACACACAATGTGGATATTACGTCGTGCACGATACACCAAACGCACTGTCAGTCGCCAACAATAAATCATTATAAACTAAATAGATATCATCGTGCTCTACCACCGTTTTCCCACTCAAGTAGCACCGGGGCACGTGAGTGGGATCCGGGCAGTGAACACGGAAAGGGATAAACCTGGAAATCCTCGTCTAAAAAAATGATGAAGACATACTGATTTTCTAACGGGCTAAATGTATACATGTATACATATATATACCCGATCAATACATGATTTTATTCTATTAAAGAGAAACTGAAATGACTCTACTATATTAGAAAAATTATGCTATGACTCTACTTTATTAGAAGAATTGTGCAATGACTCTACTTTATTAGAAAAATTGTACAATGACTCTACTTTATTAGAAAAATTATTCAATGACTGTACTTTATTAGGGAAATTATTCAATGACTCTACATTAATATACCTTGAATGAAATTGAAACATCCTCCGGTGTTCCCGTCATCAAAGCATTGCTTCTAAAATGCACGGTTGATTTTAAAGTAGATTGCTTTGATTTCGAGATCTGCCGGTTCGCGTATTGTCTTCTTGTACATTCAGGTTTAATTAATATCTTGTACGGAAAAAGTGAACGTATTGATATCTCTAAACGCTAAAGACTAATATGGATATCGTATAATAAAATTATGCGATAGTCCCAACAAATTGACAAGGTAAGTAAGTACCTTTACTTTATATACATATAATCAAAGTAGTAAAAAAGAGGAACGACTATACGCTTACTAACAATTTATTATAACTGTGCAGTAATTGCAATTGACAAATAAACGAAGTCGAATGGTATTCGACTTCTCCACTACAAACTAATGCACGTAGAATACTGGACGTTACTTTATATTCATTCCATAATTAATAACTATTTAAATATCGTTTCATAGGTATTCAATTAAATACTCTATTATAAAAAGATATATAGTGATATATTTTATACTAAATATGATCTGTTCTAAAATTATCAAGCTATTTAAAAACGCGTTGTACAAGAAGACCTATCCTCATATAATATAAAACAGTAAAAAAGTTACTACTCATGAGTATATTTCCATATACCTATGGTCACAGTGCTTGCCAGAAAAAACTACGTAATTACAACCAGTCACTCGTGTCGGTTCGGACCTTTCGTCCTGCGACATGATTGAGTGACCAGAGGAACTTTAAAGCATGCCACTCACCGGTTGCAGACTCACCAGGTGTGCGGTCAAGCTCGTCGCCATCGAAGCCATGGAAGCTGCTGAAACATTCAAAAAGAGCAAACAACATTAGAATCTATGTATTTTCAGTACTTTTGGAATGTGTTAATTATCAATGATTATTGCAATACAAGATTAAAGAAATACAGAAGTACTTACTCTTCAAGTTGATGGATGAAAGCCTGATCTTGCCGAACGGCCTAGGTGTTGACTCTAATACCGGAATACTTATTGCGATAACATAAAATAAGATAAAGGACTACTATCGCGCGCGTTTTATAATTGTGATCGACGAACAAAGTGACTCTATTTTTCGCGAGAGCAATATTTCGAAGCAAACACTGACTCTACTTTCGCGTATCTTTGCTACTATTTATATTTAATTATAATTATTAAGAGCGGTTGCGCTAAAAAAATAATAAGAAGAACTTTAACGGAACAAGCACTGAATCTACCGCCGACGGCGACCGGCGGTCTACTACCCCAGGGTCATACCTAGTGGACTTCTACTATTTCTGACCAACTTTTAGCCGGACCTACGACTCTAGGGTCATACCTACTGGACTTCTACTATTTCTGACCATCTTTTAGCCGGACCTACGACTCTAGGGTCGTGCCGACTGGACTTCTACTATTTCTGACCAACTTTTAGCCGGATCTATGACTCCTAGGGTCGTGCCAACGGAACACACGTGGACGAATCACGACCAAATAAAATCGAAAAATTTGCGATTACAGAAAATCGTAAAGATTGCGATTAAAATTGTAATCGATCATCGCCTACACGTGCAGCCTCGAGCATAATGTGACACGTTTGTTTCGAGACGAAATCGCGATCGCGACCGCGAAAAATTCGAAAAATCGATAGGCAAAGCCAGAGACGAACGCATTCTCGTTCGCGCCACAGTTTCGCCGTCGACTTTTCAAATCAGATTTCCTGAAACAGGTTGAACACGCGAACGATTGCCTACCCGATCAGAGACTGTGTCAACCTGCCCGGCCCTACCTACTTATATCTATCAGGCACACCAGAAGGTATACTACCTATCCTACCTAGATCTATATTTAAAAAATGGCAAAGCATTCACACAAACACACATCATTCAACGTTTCTCAATCAAACACTCGGGCGCATGAACCTACACTAGAGAGACGTCCCGGGACGCCTCCGACACCCGAGCTTGGCATACAATCATTGACACTCTAAGGGTACGTACCAGTTCCTGAAATCGGCTGACAAAGGCTAGCGACCATTGCGTAAATTTGCGCAAACGTATATGCTTATGCATTACTTTCGTATGAAATATTGATTGCTCAAATATGTATATTGTACATTTTCTTTCTACTATGTACGCTTGGTTTGTATAGTACTCTATTCGTTGCCATATTTTCATAATTCGTTACGGCATTCAATGTGTATTTGCAATTGTAAAACATATTGCTATTTATGAAATCATAGTATTGTAATTTGTTATGAAATTACCGAGCCGACGCAATTCCACGGCCTAACCCACACACACACACGGTATGGAAAATACGTCGTGCACGGTGCACTAGCAAATGTCAGCCGCCAAACATTATTAGAAATTTAAAAACCATATGATCATCGTGCCCATTGCCTCTCACTCACCCAAGTAGCACCTGGGCACGTGAGTGAGTTCCTGGCAATGAACACGGAAGGGGTTAAACCTGAAAATCCTGATCTAAAAAGATGATTAGTACACGTAAAATTGCAACAGCTAATAATATATTTTATTTTCAATCTTTTTAAACATGACTCGACTTTGTAATATATGAAATATCAATAAAGACTCAAAAATTACTGATAAATAATTTATTTATTATGGGAAATGACTGTCATTGAAACTGATTTTACTAGAATAAGTAATGCAATGAAATATTTACTTGGAAAATAGACAAGATATTAAATAAGCCTCAGGTGATTCCTTAATCGAAGTAACGTGTTCAAGATAGTTACTCCGATTTGAAAATCTACCCGTATACAAAGTGCCTTCTTGTACATAATGTGTAATAAATTTCATTCGAAATGGGCTCGACTATAGCATATGAAAATTAATATTAAATGCTATCATTGGCTATGCATATTCAATGCTGATTTCAATAAACGTATCGTTATATTTATTTACTTTAATACATGATTGTTATAATCATGTAGCACTTGCAGTAACGAAGTCGGGGGGCATCCGAATTCTGCACTGCTGAACAGTGAAAACAAATTTCAACTGATTATAAATGCAATTAGAAATTTAATATGCAATGTCCTCAATATATGTACATTTGTGCAATGTATTTGTTACTGTCATCATATATTTTTATCGAAATAGAGGAACCTAGAGGAACCTACAGGATCAGTGCTTCTTTGATCAAATATTTATTTGAGTAAGAAATATTTCTATGGTCCTTAATCTTTTTATATTAAAAAACGCGGAGTACAAGAAGGCAGATCTAACCTCGTATAAGAAATAATACACATGGAAATAACGTCACAACTATAGGTATAAAAATTATTCCCGTAGTCACTATGCTCGCAAAACTACTAAAAAATACAACCAGTCACCCGTGCCGCTTCGGACCAATCGTCCTACGGCATGATTGGGGACCGGAGGAAGCAAAACACATGCGACTCACCAACTCGTTGATTGCAAAAGGAGAGCAAGTACTCGTGGAAGACATCAGGAACATCACCGGGGCAGCTCAATTGGACTCAATCGTCAGGAAGTATGCAAACTGTAACTAAACAATAAAGCAAAAAACATTAAAATCTACTGCTAAATCTACAGAATTTAACTCTTCATAGAAAACTGAGATTTGTTTTAAAAATACTTACATTTCTCGCTTCATCAGTGTCGCATAAAACATCCCCCTCAGTGATGCACTGACTCTGCTTCCGATACCGAATATAAGAGAAAAATCAAAATAAAAGACTATGTACGCGACCGCAAATTACATCGGCGAACAAATTAAGATGCTACTTTCGCGATTGAAATAATTGAAGAGGAGCACCGGTGCTCCGATAATCGAATTAATAACTACTAGGCGAAAAACTCTGACTCTACAATCGCGTGTAGGTAAACTGTAAACGAAAATTTAAGCAGAGCCACTAGCTCTGGAAATAGTAGAAAACTGCGGAGAAACCACTGACTCTACTGACCGCATTGCGCGCGGTCACATAATTTTCTGAAATAGAACATGTTCATCCTATCGAGTGTTTGTTATCTAATATAGATATCTATTTGTTTTTGTAAGTATTTTAACTGTTGTTGTTTCATCTTAGTACCAGTCACAAATTATACACACCTCGATACTTACCTCACTGAGATGTCTACCATACATTTTGTCAGCTCGGCGTCAAGTAGTAGAATGACGACCTTCGCCATCGCCCTTTGCTGTTCGGCTATGTTCGACATCCGACTAAAACCAAACACCATTTTTCTTTACGATCGCTTGTGTTTCCTAGAAATATTTCAACGCACACGTTACTCGATAAGTGCCTTTTTTTGTTTCGCGATATATTGTTGATATTTTCCACGAAAAACAAGCTTCCCGACCATAAGCAGAAACAAGATATAGCCGCAAATAATGGCTTCTATTATGTTACTACTTATCTACAACGCGACTGTATATCATACAAGTTTTATGCGTGGTACGAATTATAATTTAATAGACACATATTACTAAAATTCTACTTATTTCCACAAGAAATTTGAGGAATGCTTACCTGTAGGCGAGAAGTTGATTTAACAATATGGCGCGGCGTCACTCTGCTCCTGCGCATCCCCGTTTGAAAGTGTCGCGTTCGCGCCATTTCTGATTCAAAGCTAGCGAAAGAGACGCCATGGAACAGAATCTAAATGAAATCAGAGATAAATGTATTAAGAATCACCAATATCATGGTAATATTGCTAAAAACTGCAGAATATATTGCAAGATAATGGAATTCAGAAGTGAAATACGTATACGCATACGCATACGCATACGTCAAAAATAATACGTATATGCATACTGGAGTCGATTAGAAAATGCACGACGCGCGGTGTGATTCCGTTCACTGCACAATATTTACTTAATTTCTTGCAAAATATTCATTAATATTAAGAAAGAAACCACAGAAATCTTGAAAGACAGGGAAACGAAAACAATGTATATCATTTCCTGTCTTCAAGAATATATTACACTATGTGACATACCGTAATTCGACGGGCACTCGGAACACGTCTAATCACTACGAGATCTCTTGGTCGAAAGAAGGAGAGCTTTGAAATAGATTGCGCTGATTGGCTGGTAGCTGATTGGGCGATGGGGGTGAAGTTCTTTCCTTACGGCGGGCGTTTTTGAATATCATATCGAACTGAATATTTTTTATTGCAAGTGTTACAGTATGGATATTAGTCGAATAGTAGGATGCGAATATATTTATTAGTAATAACAAACGCATCTGTGTAATCAAATGTTTGTAATGTTTGTTGCCCTATAGAATAAGTAAACTATTTCCGTCCAACTAATATTTGTTTTTCTTTAACTTTATTTAAATTACAATTCCTACCGTTGTGAGCGTTCAGATAGTTTTCTAGCATCTTTTCACACAGACGAGATATAAGAGATCATTTCACTGGCGAGATATAGGAATTCATATATCTCGTCTCTGACCGTAGCTCAATTTTCCTACCGAAACGTTGACCGAGAAATAGCTATCCTGATTTCCCCCAAAGCATTCACATATATTCACACAATCGCATGAGTCCTGCCCCACTACTTCAGCAAATAATAGTTGTTCAAGTGATCACTGTTCATGAGCAGGGGACGCTCAAATCAGTGTCGGATTTCTGAGTCGGTATGGCCGTCACGTTGGGGCAGGAAAGTCCATAAGATGTCCTGTCTATTCCTATATCTCGTCTGTGACATAACTGCTCGAAACTGTATATATGTCTGCTTTATCTAGAGTCATTAGTATCGCCATCTATACAGATGTGAATAAAACTACTCGGGCCTCTGCCATATCTAGACTTATGGTAAGTAAGGGGTGAGTAGTTTCAAGGCGTTCTATATAGATGGAACTACCATAGCAAGCGCGAGTGGTTTGAAGGAGTTCCGTATAGATGGCGATACCATAGCTGGCACTGCAGATATGACAGAGACCCGCGTATTTTCAAACACATCTTTGCAGATATGAATTAATTTATCAATTAAAATATATACTTTTCTGGCGCTTATGCAGCATGAAAAGTGCCGACCAATGCTCCTTACTCTTTGCATGCGGAACCTGCACACACAAAAAATATATTAGTATGTAACAGGAGAAAGGAAGATTATTAAGGGATATTTAGAGGAAAAAGAATTCGTTAAAATTATTTAATTTCAATGTCTACGATACGCAGCATCGTTTTCGTTTTCTATAATCTATTGGTAACGTTATGAGTGACACGGAAATGGTATGGGTACCTCAGGTGCCCAGAAATTCGGCCCGAAAATATACATTGGGTGATTTGCCTATTGCTATATCTTGTCTGTGATATAACCATGTGCTTTCCAGCTTTAACGTGGCAAGTCGCTACTTGTATAACAGTACGAAAATTTTAAAAGTATGATTTGGTTTTAGCCGAACGTAACATACAAAAGAATACAGACTGAAGAAATCGATATTGCTCGGAAAGAAAATAAATGGCATATCACATGATAGATTATGCAAAGAAAGTTTACCATGTATAGTTGGAAAACAACAATTTTATTAAAGACCTTATAAGAAAAGAATACAAGCGGGATATTCTCTTGTATAATTTTAAGAACTTATCTATGTCACTCTTTTTACAGTTATCTTTATAATAGTATTCGTGAACATTAATATGGAGTCATGCCTAAGATGTAGTAAAAAAGCACATTAATTGTGCAAACTGTACTACGGTGTTTGTTTCCTGCATTGCACAAATAGTGCATTACATAGTTCTTATTGAGCGTTACACAGTTTTCTCGCAGGTATTAAAAAATCATTATTACAGTGTGTCATTCATGGAAAAATAGTTGAACCTTTTTTTAGTTATAACATTATACTATCTAAAAGATCGTTTGCCATGTGCAAAGATGAAAGAAAATTCTTAAAAGCTTTCATACAGAACACTAATATTATAAATACCAGTATTGAAAAATCCTCAACTTTAATACTTCTATTCTTCTCTTCACAGCGTTATAACTCTTAAATATTACCTACATCCTCAATAAAAAAAAAAGGGAACATTATTTTGAAACGGGTTGAAATGAAACAAAAGATAATATTCAAGTATGTATATGCAACACATGCTCCAATATCAACAATGATAGTTACTCGATGTATAGATAAATATCTTTATAAAGGCATTAAAAGCGAACAAATTAAAACACAACCAAGCACAACCAGTTTTTCTATTCTTTTTTACGCAACTTATGTACATCATATACTGATATTTTGGTAAAAGTGTGCTGCATAAAATGTGATAAAGTTTAATCATATGTCTTGCAAATTCATATACAGCACACAACAAATGCATAGTGCAATAACCATAGAGTAGTAAATATTTCATACTATCATAGATACAACGCTTTTGTCTTTAATCACACTTTCTTGTATTATTAGTGAAACCTGACTCTATAACTTTTATTGTACCGTACGTTGTATTTTAAATCTAATATAGCTAAATATCTCAAAAATATTGGCCCTTATAACAAAGTAAACACATTATTATGCTATTAGCATTATATGTTACATTATTTCATACATTATTTCTCTGTATATCTTTACACATAAATAAGAGCTTAATTTCTTTACATTTTAATCACGATTAAGTAATAACAAAATCTTAATGTATAATTTGTAATCCGTTTAGCTTTTTGATTAGCAATGTATTATTCAAAATTTCCGTTCAATTGAATAACTTCGAGGGCTATTTTACAATTCTTGTAATGCGAAATGAATTTTCATTAGATTAGTAATCACTTATAGCATAATTCGCGACACATTTAGAATCATGCTTCTATTATTTTCAAAATGTGCAACCGGGACTAGAGACATTTTTATCGCAATGATACGTATTCAATTAAATATTGGAGAAACATAAAAGTACCAAACTAAATATTAGCGGCATTTTATTATCCTCCTCATCCAGCAGAAACTGCATTAGTAATAGAAATAAGAAACAACTGAATTCGTAAAAGAACTTACATGTTCTTTTGATTTAATGTTTCCACTTGTCCTAATACTGTATAGCTGCAAATTATTTTAAATTATGCTTTGTATAATTTGCAGGCACACACCTATTGTATTCTTGTATTAAATGCAATGAAATGCAAAGAGATGCAACATTTATACATTTCAATGACACATTATCCTTTCATATCATTTTTTTCAATCGAAAACTTCCGTGCCTTAATATGGTCATATATTCCAGAAACTTAATACTCTTGATACGCAGATATCATGTACGGCTATCATTTGATACCAGCATTGACCTTATTTGTTGTATAATTACGTTTTGCCATAAGATCTATAATCGTATGCCTTGATATTTTTTCTGTTAGTTAAAAATTACAACAGAAATTTAACTGCTATAGCTATTCATTTTATGTGTGCTAGCTAATTATTTCGCTGATTGATCAGTCTAGAAATTGCTTTAGAGTTGGACTATAGTTTTTACTTTACAGTAATCAATTAGGCAGCATTAAAGACATGTCTTTAGTATTACTTCTACATATACGTAATTATGAATTTTGTTTGTTTTGTAAATTGATGTAATATTCACATCTTACGAACTAATTGTAGGCATTGATTTAACTATGAAAATTATGCATAAAATTCATATATGCATATATACAATTTGTCCGTAGGAGCAAGGCACAGCTGACGTATCGTCTTCTTTTACTGAACAGTGTTATTGTTGGTTTGAAGTTTAGCAATGAAGTACACATCTTCCTTATTTCGACAGATTACAGAAGATATTATCTTTATTTCTGCCATGTTTCCAAACAATTTGGATCAAATTTCACATCTACTTCTTCATAGAATTATGAACTTATATAAATTTTCTAGTATGTGCTTTAAAAAATTATATTTATATGATTGACTTCGCATTGAAAAATATTTCTTTTCCCTATCATGTATCACAAATAAATGGATATCTTTCGAAATTGTATTCGTTATCACCGCTTCCACACAGCAGTCACGATTTTTCTGCTATTACATCTTATAATTGAGATATCGTATTACGAAACACACATACAGGATATTATAAAAATCCCCTGAAATGCTGCCAAGTCCTCCAGACAGATAATCAAGTATCGATACACCATTACGTTTTGTAATCAACGAAGAAATAAAACAAAATAACATTTACATCAATGGAGCATATTGAAACTATCATGCAACTGGTAGCATTAGATACTCTAACAGAATCAACGAATATTAAATTATTTTCCTGTACAAGTAGTACAAAATGTCAAAGAATATAATTTTAAAGAGTATTTCTCTTTAATGAAGTTTTCTGCAGAAAGCAAAAGAACAGTATCCGAAGTAGGATTCGATTCAAAACGAAATAATTACTCATACTTTCAATGCCTGGTTAATGTGACCGAAATTATTCGGAAATACTATTTGCTCGAATAAAATAAAATTGTAACTGGCTCAGTGATAATGTTGGTTTATCGTTGTCTTGTTATGAAGACAAGTTTTTTTGCTTGTACTGTAAACTAATGTCATGAAACAACATGTCATGATATATAATTATAAAAATATTGAAGGAACAAAAATACCTCGAATTTTACACAAAATATCCGAAATTCCAACAATGTTGCTGGTGATCGCGATAGAAAATTCTATCAATTACGTTTATGTAATCAAAAAAGTAGGCAAGTTATGATAAATAAATCTTTATAGCAATAAAATTCATAGTTGTAGTACGCTATCATAATTAGATTATAAACATTCACTTGGAATTGACAATCCATACACTCGTTAGTTTTGTTAATCAACATCAAGAGTAATATTTAAGGCAGGAATACTTTTACTTTGCTACATTATAATTTCACTTATGTTTGAACGTAATTTCTCGTATAGCATAAAACGCTTTACCAGAAGCAAGATAGCACATACGCAAACATATTATAATGTATATAACTAGATGTTATAAAAAATAAATGAAGGACTAGAAATCTTAATGGATCCTGATGGATCTTCGAACCTTCATTAGCAGACGCTTGTGTGCCATGAAATGTTCCATACTTGTAAAAGTTTTCCAAAAGTGCTTCTTTTTCGGCCCACCTATCATACAACCACTTAGACAATAGTTCTGGTTCCCGTGGAACCTAAAAACGATAACGTGATAACGTACTCTCATACGAAACAAGGAAGTATGTAAACGTCTGACGATTTTATGTTTCAATGCTTACCACTGTACTAGGAAAAACCCGGTAAAATAGTACTGTTTCACACGGTGGTCGTGAACCAGTTATAATTGTAGGTATGTCAAGTGGTTTACCTTGAGGATATGCTATAGTTATATCAAGAATCCAATTGATTTCTGGTTTTGCCACCATCATAACTGAAAAAAAAGAAATAAACATTTATGTTAATAAACATTCGATGTAACTGAACTAAAATTTACGGACAATTACTTACTTGGTCTATTATTCAATTGTTCCTTGGATGTATTATTTTCTTCTGACGGACCAACTGTATCAAATATAGTTTGCATCGCTCCCACCCGTGGCAATGTTACATTTTCAAGTATCGGCAAATTATTCTTTTTAGCATACTTTTGCGATGTCTCTCGTCTTTTACATAAAAAACCTCCTTCTGGGAAAAGAACCATCCATTTTCTACTCAATGGAATATACGACTCTTTTAGATGTTTTTCTAATTGCTTTAAACTTTCCTCTCTTCGTTTACGGCCCTTGTACAAGTGTACAAAATAAAATTGTTGCGCTATACGCAGTAACTTAAATATCATTAATAGAGTAGAAGATGCTTGTTAACTTACAGATATAATAAAAAAGTCCTGATGTAAAATAGACACTATACCGAAGTTAGTAAATTTAAAAACCCTATCCATAATCCACATAAGATTAGGTACCACATTTGGTTTTGCATTAAATGTTGTCATTAGTAGAGGAACATCACCAGTACTTTGATGATTAGCAATTACTAATGTTCTTTCGCTAATAATCTTTTGTATATCATCACCTTGTTCTATTACTGTAAATTCAAATAATTCATTGTACATAAACGTTGCCACTTCCATTGCCATATTATCATACTTGTAATATAACTTATGTGATTATTATTATTAGTGTACATACTATCATAGCCTGCGGACCAGCCCCACATGGATACCATTGCTAACAACCAATGGAAAAATAATCCTTCGATCCTCCAATAGACTTGAGGTTGGTAAACTTTCACGGGGAACAATAATGTCATCCATACTACGTACGTAGGAATACAATAAACATTGTTCACTATCACAAAAACAGTTCTGGCGATACATTTTACAAAAGTCAACACATTACTGATTACCCTGAAAATATAAAAATAGATTAGAACTTACAATTATGCCAACCGTTCTCAAACATTCAACATCAATGTTTACGGTACATTTGAAGGTGTATCAAAGCTTTATTTTTAAGTTCCATCGCGGTATGTTTAATCTGAGGATCACACGGATATTTTGATGTGCCAACTTTGCATATTGACAAAAGCATATTTCATTTAAAATGTTAATTATTACATTAACACATTGGTGACAGGGCATTTTGAGTAAAGACCTAGAATTACGCGCATACGCATCCATCCGTCGCCAATGTCTTATTGTTAAATGTCGGAGCATAATTTCAATAACTCTATTTGCATATACAGAGATAATATTATCTTTGCTCTTGTGACTCTTTGATATTTTATTTCTCGATTACAATAACTAACTTGCAAAAATACGGTCTCCAGATAATTAAGTTTAAATAACGAATCAAATCGATCATTACCCAACACATTGGAAATATCTTGTGGGGTGCTATAGAATCTGTATCCTATCGCGTCGAAACATTATCGGCAATCAAATTTAACGAACAATGATCATAATTCAATTTAAATTTATCATGACCAACATGTATTTGCAATTCATTTAAAACGATGTTATAATTTTAGTGAAGCAGTATTGCCACGGAAATATTACCGTAAAGGGTTAAGAAATACAATTGTTCCATGTACAAAAATAATTATAACGACTTGAATGATTTAAAACATTCGCGGTGCTTTGTACACGAGACCCGGCTCGCGTACCGTTCTAGGTTAAGGGTAAGAAACAGTCCTGGACGAAATTGTAAAACTCAAAGCATGTTAATCGCAAAGTCATTCGTAATTACACGAGAACGGTTTTGTTCTTTAATATGGTAAATGATAATATATCGTAACGGTGTACGCTGCGTGACACAGGATTTACTTACCTCATCAAAGTAGAAGAGGTAGAGAAGTCAGTCATTTTTGAAAGACACCACTTCTAATACGAATTCGAGCAAATCTCATCCAAAATTTGTTTGAGCATAGCATTCCCTTGTACACAAATTACATAATAAGATTCATTAAATGAGATGACACATAAGATCCGCGTGCTGTTTACATGAGACTTGTATCTTAATAATAATGCCGGAGAAAGAAAATTCAATAAGTGCAGCCGTGCTTAATCGTTGAAACGAATAGTTCACGATATCGCTAGTTGCAATTGACACACGATCAGTAGGATAACATCGTAGTTACACAAATTGATGAGCTTATTATCGGTTGTTTAAACGATGCTTTTTTCAAAAGTACACCATAGTTTTGTAACTTCTACGATATGCAAAATCACCACATCACACGTAACATAAATACAATGGCGGCGAAACTTAATAGATTGATTAAAATACTGCAATAATTTTAGGTATTCATACCGCACTACGTACTAACTAACTGATCTTCATCGTAATCGCAATCGAAAGTGGAACAATTTAAAAAAGAAAAAGCTTCATGCTTATGTTTATAAGGTACGTTTGAAAGTACATGTTTTTGAAAATCACGACAGCAGCTCTCCAATGAAAAATTTCGGATACCAACATGTAAACTTTTAGAATTACTTTCCACATGCTTTCATAATAAAGAATGTTTTAAATGTAACACACGTTGTAACGATACAGAAGTACGCTTCTTGCGCTATTATAAAATGTATTTTTCAATAAAGCTAATAACGTATAATTAATTAGTATGAATTAATATAGAATATTTGGACCAATCACAGCCTTATTTATTTATTTAAAGCGTCGTCGGTTGTAATTTGCAATTGCAATAAAATCCACGTCTGTACCTAACTCTGCCAAATTCTATCTAACTACGGTATATTTTGTGGTAAGTTTTTAAGTTGTCCACCTAGACTCTAGAGTCCCTGTTTCTGCTACATTCGATATCGGTTATACTTTGGTTTAATTTTTTTAATGTTCCAAAGGATTGTTGAAAGAAATAAACATTGAAGATTATTAAAATGACGTCAAATCTATTGAGATGTTCTCTTTTCAATCATGGATTACCGGAACTAAAGAAATCAGCATCGTTTTTCACATTAAGGCTGTCATTGAATACGTCGGCGATTTGTAAGGGGCACACAAAGGTAGAGATGCATCGTATAAAACAGATGTACTATGAAGTATAATATTATCAGTTACAAACTTTTCAGTTCTCATCAGCTAGTTTATGTGTTTTGTTTCGTAAATTACTTTGGACATTTACACGTCCATCATTTTTAAATCGGCATTGGCCTGTTTACATAATCGTCAAAAGAACTGTTCTTAAAATAGTTTTTGTAAAGTATCCGGAGAAAAATAATTTCACTGTGGCTAAGATTTACAGCATATTTTTAAAATGCCATTATAGTATTTGTAGCATCAATTGGGCATGTTTGACACCTGAATGTATTAGTCGTGCGGTAGAACGGAATAGCAGAAGTAAAAAGCTTTTGATGGATTTTCTTTGAAAGAAATAGTACGAAACACATAATTTATCCGTCTCGTTTAAAAAAAGGTTTAAAGTTTAAAACTGTGCATTGAAAATTGATCTTATTAAATATAATTTACTAAATTTATTATACTTCACTAAATGATATTGACATTGTCGCTAATTTTTATATTAAATATTTAATTAAATAATTATAAGCTTTGTTCTCTTCATTTCTTACAGCATCTCAGATTTTCAGATTTTCAATGCATAAAACCCAGTCTGAACAAAATACGCATATTATCCATACATTCATGTTCTATCACAACTACATTCATCCGATTGACCTTTAATTTCCCCAGTTCAAACTAGTGTTACATTTAATGTGCAGCTATAATCACATCGTACAGTTACATAACTTACTGTCACTATGGTACACGGATAACGAAATTATTCTATTATTGCACAATGCTTTTAAGTTAATTTTTAATTATTTTAATTTCAGGAATCAGATGGCGAATATCGAATAGAAAAAGATACTTTCGGTGAGCTGAAAGTGCCCACCAACAAATATTATGGAGCTCAAACAATGCGGTCCATGTTGAATTTTCCTATAGGGGACAGCTTCGAACGAATGCCCGTAAAGAAGTTTTAAACTTTTCTTTTGTTACAAGAACTTCTCAAGTAGTATCCTTGTTTCTCAACAATTTCTCTTTAGTCTAATGTAATCTGTTAACAGAGAATATTGATTTACGCATTTCTCTATAAGCACACGATTCAGAAGTGCGGATAATATGTGCGAAGTTCTTTTGTATATAGAAATGTGATAATTTATATTCACTATGTTGCCTTAGTACGGTGTCATAGTTGCAATGGGCATATTGAAGAAAGCTGTAGCTCAGGTAAACAAAGGATATGGTATGGATGCAAAAATAGCAGACGCTATCAGTAAAGCAGCGGATGATGTGATATCCGGAAAACTTTACAATGATCATTTTCCACTAGTAATTTGGCAAACTGGTTCAGGCACGCAAACTAATATGAACACAAACGAGGTGTTTATCGATTTATTACCGTTAAATTGTATTATACGCAAATTGTACGTCTACTTTAATCTGTTAATTTTCTTTAGGTAATTTCAAATCGTGCAATCGAATTGCTTGGTGGTAAGCTTGGATCGAAAGATCCAGTGCACCCAAATGACCATGTAAATAAATCTCAAAGCAGCAATGATACATTTCCCACTGCGATGCACATAGCAGTTGCCTTAGAAATCAATCAAGTACTGCTTCCTGGATTACAAAAGCTACACAGCTGTTTGGCAGAGAAAGCTGAAGCATGGAAAGATATTATAAAGATTGGCAGAACCCATACCCAGGATGCTGTACCTTTAACATTAGGACAAGAGTTTTCAGGTTGTTGATAATGTACATTCTACGTCTAATTTCCAAACAAAAAAATTTGTACTATTCCGCAATGAATAATTTTCACACAGGCTATGCTGAACAAGTTTGCAACGGTATTAAAAGAGTAAATGATACTCTTCCAAGACTGTACATGTTAGCACTTGGCGGCACTGCTGTAGGTACTGGTTTAAATGCACCAAAAGGTTTCGCAGAGAAAGCAGCTGCAAAGATTGCGGACCTCACTGGTTTACCTTTTGAAACTGCCCCCAACAAGTTTGAAGCATTGGCTTCTAAAGACACTATGGTAGAAGTCCATGGCGCACTTAATACAGTAGCAGTTTCGCTTATGAAGGTGTCTATAAATTCTTGATTAATTTTTAATTGGCTGTAATTCGTATAGTCTATTATGTAAAATTTCTGTTCAGATAGCCAATGATATTCGATTTTTGGGAAGCGGACCTCGTTGCGGTTTAGGAGAGTTAGCCCTTCCCGAAAATGAACCGGGAAGTTCTATCATGCCTGGCAAAGTCAATCCAACGCAATGTGAATCATTAACTATGATATGTGCTCAAGTAATGGGCAATCAGGTTGCGGTAACTGTTGGTGGAAGTAATGGTCATTTCGAGCTTAATGTATTCAAGCCTGTGATAGTGGCAAACGTTTTAAGATCCGCAAGACTTTTGGGCGATGGAAGTGCCACTTTTACAAAGAATTGCGTTGCCGGCATTAAACCAAATGTAGATCGTATTAGTCAGCTTTTGAATGACAGCTTAATGCTCGTTACAGCATTAAATCCACACATTGGTTACGACAAGGTACAACAATTTTACTTCTCTAATGCATGAACAAATTTCAATTATCGTTGAGCATAATACGAACCATATGTTTTACTTTAGGCTGCTGCAATTGCAAAGCAAGCACATCGCGAAGGCCTTACATTAAAACAGGCGGCATTAAAAAATAATATTACCTCAGAGCAATTTGATCAGTGGGTCAAACCTGAGAACATGATTGGCCCGAAATGAGCTTTTCTAAGTAATGCAACACTGAGGACTGAAATATTTTCTATTCAGTAACTACTGAATAATTTTTATTGTTACGATACGTAACACACTTGTATTTTTATTTTTATTATTATTATTAATATATAGTGAAAAATATTTACATGATTTGTTAACTGTTTACAATAATAATTTATACAAGCGATCGTTCATGAAAAAAGTTGCAGATAATAAATGTAACAGTACAACATGAATTGTACTTGTTCTCATTCTTAAATCACAACCTTCTTTTCCATTCATTTCGTTCCCGCTTAGAGTCATCCTATATGTTTACGAGCCATTAAATCTCGCATGTTATCTGCTTTACAACAGCCTAAGGTCATAGTTCAATTCTGGGTTACATTTCTGTTTTACATTCTAAACCGAAACTGCAGATATAAAATGAATACGTTAAGAAAAATACATAGCATCATTGCCAGAGTAGGAAGTCGAAATTATGGCAAAGTTGGGATAATAGGAGTACCGTTTGAAAAAGGACAGGTATTATTTATTGCAGTACAATGATTGAAAAACAATAATGAAATAATAACACATATTTACAAGTACAGCGTAAGGAAGGTGTAGCACATGGACCTGAAGTGATCAGAGCAGCTGGGCTACTGCAAGAGTTAGCATTACTAGGTAATTATTTCTATTCATTCTAAGCACTTCAAGCCACATCCAGAACAACAATGCTGACTATGTATGATTTACCATTAATTAAGGTTTAGATGTTAAAGACTATGGTGATATTTTGTATGAGGCAAAGAATATAGATGGTGTAAATAACATGTCACACCTAGGAGATGTGGCTGGGTGTACCAATTGTTTATCTGAACAAGTCCAACAAATTTTGAAGGAAGGGCGAAGAGTATTAACTATTGGTGGGGATCATAGCTTAGGCATTGGCGCTATAGATGGTCATGTTAAGGTATGGTTAATCTGACTATTGTATTAATTACATTAAAATTGTATACAACAGAAATTTTATGTCTACTGTGTGTCGTTAAAGGAAAAGAAAGATGTAGGTGTTATATGGGTTGATGCCCATGCGGATCTTAACACTAATAAAACTAGTGAAAGTGGAAATGTTCATGGAATGCCTGTAGCATTATTAACTTCTGAACTAGCCGATTATTGGCCGCATCTCCCAGGAATGGATTGGCAACATCCGATGTAATGTATTTAAAACTGGGATCATCTAAATCAATGTCCCTGGGTCATAGAGGATGACATATACTACACATATAATTATTATTATTCACAGGCTATCTATTAGAAATGTAGCTTACATCGGATTAAGATCTGTAGATCGTTATGAAAGATTAGTTATTGAAAAATTTGGTATTACTGCCTTTGGTATAGAAGATGTTGAAAGATATGGTAATGTTTAGCATTTTATTTATCTAGAATATACATTGACTACGCACTCATTAATATTTCCTTCTAGGTATTTACGATGTTGTTCACATGGCACTAAATAAAATAGATCCCGACGAGTCAAAATCTTTGCACGTTAGTTTTGATATCGATTCATTAGATCCATTGGAAGCGCCGTGTACAGGAACACCCGGTATACTCGGTTTCATTATATCTCAAATAACATAGTTATTCTGCAAGTAATTCTTCCTTTATACATTTGGATCCGTTTGTTACAGTGCGCGGTGGATTATCACTGAGGGAAGGTGTACATTTAATGGAAATATTATATCGAACTAACAGGTTAAATGCTGTAGACCTTGTAGAAGTAAACCCCCGTATTGGCGATAAACGTGACGTCAGATTAACCGTAGAGGCTGCGATACACATTATTCAAGCTGGGTTTGGTTACACAAGAAGAGGCCTTAAAGTTCCAAAAGGTGTTACCGATATGCCTTTACAGACATTCAAATAATCTTGTTACTTTTATTTACAATCTTATAGCATAAAACATAATTATGCTACTGTATCAGCTCTTCGCCGAAGCTTGTACAATATTAAACTTTTGTAAACTTTTAAGCAATACCACAGAAATATAAGAGAGAAGCAGAAAAGCACTATATACTTCATCCTTACGCCGAATTAAGTTCATAAATCACAAAAACTTTATTCGGGGCATTATTGAACTTAACTTCAACCTTTTGTATCTCCGTTTTTGCCTCCTCTTTAACTATATATTCACAATCTAGTTGCCCTTTAGTATTTTTTCCCATTAAATTAACAATAAACTTCTTATGATCGTCGCTCCTATCAAAATTGAGTTTTCCTTCCTTGATGGGTTCTCCTAAATGTTCAACCGCCTTCTTATGATTATGAAGTATTTCTAATGCTCTTTTATAAGTTACCGTCTGTCGTGCTTTCCATGTAAAATTTGTATTAAAAACAAAACCGGTGCACAGAATTGCACAACTTCCAAGAAAAGCCACTTTCGATAGAAAGTCGAGTTTAGGCACCTGTATGTAAAATGGGGAAAATAATCATGTTTAATGTGTAATAATGAGTTTCCATATAATGCATTTTGTAACTAAAAACCATCTCATCTTTTTTTTAACCTTTATCTTCTACAGTATTTTAGGTTAAGTCTTATCGAAGAATACAATGAGCAAACAAATGTCTTAATAATAAGTAGAAAAATATTAGTTAAATTAGTTATCTGGGTACCTTGAACGCGTACATTTTCCAATGTTTAAATGAAAATCGCGATCAATTCTTAGAAAATTATATTTTCCAACATTTATAAGTCTCTAGAGTGCACCTCGTGCACCGGAACTTTTTAGCTTTGGATACTTCAGCAATCATTTATACATTTATGTAAATACGTCTGAATGACTACAATTTAGTTAAATAACGTTTGTCATTGTAGTAGAAAAATAAAACACGTTCAGTTAAAGATGAAAGTAAATCGTATTACGTATTAATAAAATTGTAAATTACTACATAATACATTGCACTAATTATAGAATGCACCCTTATCACGTGATTGAAATGCAGACGTACATATAGTCTACTGCTTTATATGAAAACTGGGTAGAACCGAAGGAAGAAATGCAATTATTAATACTAACAAAACAAAAGTGTAAAAATTAATCATAGTAAAAAAGTACACACCTTTATCGTACAATTTCCCGATTTATTTCTTTATTTCAACAAACACAATACTTTTTATTCTGTGCAGAACAACCATATATTCAGCAATGAGATTTTACGATTACATTCGTGAAGGTATTCCAGCAACAAGATGTTTTTATTTTTGCGCGACACGTTACTAGACAATTCTAGGTACATGGGCATTACAACAAAATACACGAAATCCGTAAGTTCGTGTATGTGTAATCTACAAGCTAATAGGTATATTTTTCTACATAAATATAAGTATTTGCGGTAGTATAGTAAAATTTGCTCACGTATTTCGATAAGATCTTTATGTACAAAAAATTACAAAAAACTGAATTGTCACGGAATTCACGGCGAGACGTGTACAAAAATGAAGATTTTATAATTCATATACGACAAGAGGTATTTCATAGAGCGTATATATAGATTATTAAAAATGTATCTTATGTAAAATAATATACACGTGGTAATATATAAAATAAGACTAGAGATGTGAGTGTCACGGACCCTACCTATGAATCTACAGTTGATACAGTGTAGTTCGAGACACAATTTTAGAAGCAAAATCACCTGCCTTAACGCAAGAATATGCGGCACAACAACAGCTGAAAGCGTACTGGCAAGAGAGCAAATTGTATTCTTCAATAATTAATATCTTTCTTTCTGATTGTTTATCGATTTCCACACGAAATTTACGATATGCTCACTAAGTAGGGCACAATACTGAAAGAGAAAGAAAAACATTTTTAATATATGCATTTTTATTGCATAAGCTTCCGAAAGAGGTCAAAAGAACCATTTACCTTTGAGTATATAATCTGTTAACAACGTAGGTACAGTTGGGCTATCTTCGCTAATTGCCTTTAATACTGCAATGCAACATACCACAATTAAACATAAATTACGTTCTGAAAATTATTCCATTCATACTTACTTTTTATAAGAACTTGTAGGGCCTGATTGTCCGGTGGGCCACTATCCGTATGATACGGAATCACGGTAGTCAAGTACTAAAAAGGGCAGAATAGTATGATGCATCGGGAATTTGCCATCCTTAATTTATAATTCTAAGCTCTTTCTTTTCCTAAGTTACCTTCGACTCCTGAAGCGATCTATGTTGTGGTAAAGGACTAGTACCATTTTGCATTTGATTTCTCTTCTTCGTAACATGATGTTGTCTTCGTCGGTTTTGTACTGCTAACAGTAAAGAGATAAACTGATTCTTTAATTCTTTTTCGTACTCTAACTCGTCGCGTAACGCAAGTTCAGCAATGAGAGTTTCGCTCAACGCTCCCACCAAGGATTCCATTTCACCGAGCAGCTCAGTCAGTTGACTGGAGGTGAGTTGTTTCAATTCTAAAATAAACGATGACGGTTCAGAATTTTTAAGGCGCATTGTAATAAGGTTTATTGCTCTGAATCTGTTTACGAAAATATACTTTTCTCGTGCAACGGCGAGCCTAGAACTTCTCTGCTTCTCTCCAGTGCTTCGTCGCTATCTAATATAGATCCATCAGAATCCGGAGATCTTTCCATGGAGGGACTTTCCTGCAAATAAGTAAATCCGTTCTATTAATCCATATTATTGTTTTTACGAATTTTGTAAATTTCATTCGTGCAATTTGTTTTGTAGATTTACCTGCATTATATCGTCTATTTCACGAAGCACTTCTTCGGCAGTTTTCAAGGGTTCCTCTGGACTGTGCGTGTCGGTGCTACTGGACAAGATCAAAGCATGCATGTCCAAATCAGTTGCCACAGCCTCATCTTCGCTACTTAAATCCTCTAGCTCAGGTCTATAGCAAAGAAAATAAAAGCGTCCAATCGGCTAATTATTAATCGCGCTTCACATTACAATTTTTCTTCTTTTTTTTTGCCAAAAGAAAAGCTGCAAAGAAGGTCGAAAAATCTATCTAGAAGGCTGGCACAGATGCTTACCTTTCGTGTGTAACCGGTACTTCGTTCAAATTAAGAGCAGGCATGTGCATTTTCCTAGCATACGATTTGCTCCAGTCTATTGGTAATATGTTGCCGAATGTTCCAGTGATCGTCCACCACATTCTGCAACGAACGAAGAATATTAGCTCGCCGGGTGATCAGTTGATAAAAGGCAATTAAAAATTCGCGAGGGAATAAAGTTTGTCCAGTAGTCGCATTAAACTCCACTGGGTGTGTTGCTAATTACGCAGACACTGTACCAGCTGACTCACATCCTTTTGCTGAATGGTCCCCCGGTTTTTTTACTTTTTTTTGTCTTTTTTAAGTACGAATTGAATAAGCAGCTGCAATTTTAGTTCCTACGCCGTAGTCGCCTTTCAGATTATTATAGAACGAAGTCGATCGTGCGCAATTCCAAAAAACCGTCACGAAACAAGATAGGAAACGCGTGGAGATTTGGAGCAAGAATCTCTGAGAAAATACATACTATTGCCACATTTCTCGCCGCGAACCGTTCTATCTTTAAACCGACCAGGCGACATGTTGCGAACGAATTGTTTCAACTCCACTCTGTCGAACAATACGGGGAACAATAGTGCGAATGTCGAACAACAATTTCAATCTCGAAGGGGCGTTCCACCTTCCCGTTGATTCTCAGGGCAGCGCTATCGCCTACTGTGCGAATAGGTGCGATAAGATTTCGCCACGGAGACAAGCTTTCTGACGGAGTCTCCGTTTTCTGCGATAGCGTGTGAATCATTTGGCTCTCGTAGGCGTTTCCCGGGCTGGGTACACACACACGTAATGTGCACAGAGCGTACCGATAAGCCACTAGATCTCGTGCAAACAGAGTGTAACTTATTACGATAACAAAGCGGCCATTCTAAGGAAATGAATTTCCGCGTTTCAGTCGGTGTTCGCGAAACGATCTTATGAATGGGTCCTCTCACGTCCCCCCTGATTTGTACAAAATTCTATCAATAAGTGGATAAGGCGTCCGATTGAATGGATCTCCAGTGCTATTTTCAGGCGACACTCGATTCAATTTTTCTCGCTTGGATAACCGGATAATCGGCGAGACCGATGTCGAACGAATTGATTAGGTGTAATTAGCGCCGGTGCCTAGAGTTTTCCGGTCTGGTGGCGGCCTTTAAATTTGTTCTTGCAATTGATGATGCCGATTGAATTCAATGTTTACATATTATTAATTACCATTATGATTCTATATTATTATCTATTGGAACATAGTAGAGTACGCCCCGAGCTGCCCTCGGAAATTAAAAAGGCGACGCACGGCTAGCCAGTAACAAATGGAGGTCAATTCGACCCACTTGAGTTTCTCATTAATGTTAAATGCTAAGTGCATTAAGGCAGTGACTTCATCCTGCTCGCATGTTGGCAGCATCATTCGCGACGAACGCCTAAACAAGCCGGTAGGATTCTTCTGGAGCACAGACGGTTATTCTTGGTCGAAAGTTTATTTAACATCCATATAGACGTGCAGAGTGGTTCAAAGTAAAGGGTCGCCGAGGCTAATCAATTCTAATGTGCTTTAATGATGTTTCATTCGACGGATCCTTCCTATACACACACACAATGCACAGAAACATATACTAGAACTGGACGATCGATTCTTGACGCGCCTGTACATCTTTCCCCATTTAACTGGCACGAGAAAAACGCAGTGAAATTGAATTCCCGAGAACACGCGTGTATCCCCTCTGCTTATTAATTCATTCTTCGGTTCAATGAGCCGCGACGAGGTTGTGCAGTCCTCGTACGCTATCTATTGCATAATACAAATAGCTTGCGAGCAAGAACAGCAAGTCCTCGTCGAGATACAACCCTAATAAGCTTGGTACAGTCTAGTAGAGTAACATTTATCAAGCTTAACCGTGACCAATTTCGTAATTGGCGAAGAAAGACTTTCATCCCCGCAGTATCGTTGCACCGAAAATCGGAAACGCGTCACGATCCGGCGGAACAGTTGCATTCCCGTCGGATCTTTCTGCGGTATCAGTGTCTCATCTGCCCGAGCTCCTTTCCACCGACATAGATAAATAAATTTAGCCAGAGAAAAGAGGGACACGAACGATCGCACGACGGTCGAGAAGCATCGTATCGGTCGGCTGGTACAGCGCGTGCGCTGCTTTATTGACGTTTGCCCATCCGGAGGGTGGCTCGATACGAAACGAGGGAACAAAACACAGAGATCAAATTTTCATGGCCCTCCTCGATTCGATCATGCACACGATTTCTCGCCGCACCAATCGCCGTTACCGACCTGTTCTTACCCGGGGCCTGGATTTTTTCAACAGCCCCCTGTATTCTTCGAACCGCGCGTCGAATCCGCCAATTTTTCATTTGCACGAGGTAGAAAGAAGAAGAACAGATGCTAATTTAACGCAACCTGAACGCGCTCGATGGAAGTTCGACGCCCAGACAACAGGCGTATAATCAAAGGATTCCACGCTCCTCCCATTGTCAGTGTTCCTGTTATTGCAACCCCTAATCGACAATTCCGCTGCTTTTGACGCAAAGTCGTCAGCAGAAACCGAGTAGGGCGGGCTAGGTTGTTAAGCGTACACGACCCGTGGCCAGAATAAGGGCGTTAGGGGGGGAAAAAGGAAAGGAAGTTACGTGCCTTGGGGCGAGAAAGTCTTTCTGGAATGAAAAGAGGGCTACCGTCTCGCGATCAAAGGCGAGCATCCATTTGGAGAACGACCTTGGGTCCCGTGGCAGAAGGACCGCCGAAGAAAATCGTCGAGCAAACGTATAATCTCGAACAGTGGGAGAGGAGCTCTGTCTCGCGACAAATTGGATTACTAACAATGCGCCGGATACGCATGCACGGATGCGTTTATTCTTTCCGGTTTGGTGCATGCATATGAAAACGGCGTCGATGCAGAATGAGTACACGTGCGACAGCACGTGCCCGATCTCTGTGAACATCGGCCACTGACCTCTCAACTCGTCGCCAACGTTCGGACCTTCCATACTTTGGCTGACTCTGAACGCCAGTCGAGCTCTCGTTCCATTAAAAATTGACTAAAAATTGGCTAAAATAAAGGGGTGGGTTATGCATTACCTAACTAGCCGGGTGGAGTCAGTTTGATCGATCGTGTAAAATTAATCGAAGGTAAAGGGTGGATAATGGTAGGTATATTTGATTGAAGTTTTACTGAGGATAGGGTCGAAGCCAAGCTACGAACTGAATTTACTTCTCATGTAACCTTACGTAGGTACAGAGAGTTCAATGGCAGGAGAATAAAAAGAGGAAGTTTCAGGTAGGCGCCTGACCCAGGCAGCAGGTACACAGCTCGAAAGGTGCTGTATACGTGTGGGCCAGTTTGACCTCCCTACTGGGTGAGAGTTAATTCTCTGTTCCCGATGCAATCTCAGAGACGTTTTCATCCCGTATAATAGCGCTGGACCCCGGGCGTGTTAGGTGCTTTCAGAGGTTTTTTTTTCTTCTTCGCCATCCATCGGCACAACGAAGGGGAACAAACGGTCTAGACCGATTTCGAAAAAGGCGCGACTTCAAAGAAATTTATGCACAACCGGTGGAGTTGAAACGAGTTTAAGAGCTCTGCCGCCACGTTACTCTACACCGAGGAAGATACAATTTTGCGCTTCGTTGAACTTCACCTGCAAACGCTCGTAACGAGGCGGAATATTTGGCCAGACACCTGCACTGCGGATATCGCGTGGATTCTTTTACACGAAGAATATTCGTTGGCTATTTTTCTAACCAGCCATTTAAATTGCCCCGGTTCCAATCAACGGTGTAACTTTCACGTTGCACGAATTTTCCAACCGCTTCCTCTATAAATGTTTCGCAAACACCCCGTAGCAGCGTTCTGGAAGTAACTGCACCTCTTTACCTAACCGCGACGAGTCATGTAAGGCGTCGTAGACGGTAAAAGTAATCTGCAAAGATGAAACGCAGAAAGTGTAACAAACGGCGAGCGAATCTGCACGGTAATTGTGAAGAATTTAGAAACGTATCAGGAATCAATTTATCGGCTATTAATTTGCTTACGACTTGCGATGATAGTCTAATTAGAAGGGTATACACATATATACTTTCGTGTTACCGTGCCTGTCCACAACGCGGGGAGAAAGCTGCAGAACTCGCCGCAAACGTCATGTAGAGAGTACTCATGGCGGCACACTTTTCTACTGGAAAATCGATACTACGATCCTAAGGATCTTGTAACGAATATCTTCACTGTATTAAAAAAAAAACAGAATAAAAAGAAGAAACGTTCTAGAAACTCGGATTCGTCAAAAGTATCTGCCGTATCCTTTTTCTTCAATTAATATTCTCATTCACCACTCTCACCCCTTTCGACATCGAAAGCTCATCGACGAGGGAAAACGGTAAAATCATGTACCGTCGACAGAAGCAAGAGGATAATACCGGTTGAACCGTATCAGTCTTAAGATTTAACGCAAGTAGCCACAACGCTTCTTAATGAAACCATACGAGTGTCACGTTCAATGATATTGGTTTAGCTCGTGGCATCAGGTGAAACTGTTTGCGCCTCTTAACGATATACGTAGTCGAGGAAAGCGTTAAACGCGAGATTACTTAAACAGGACACAAGAACGATTATGATGCAGCATTTGCACCTCATTTATACGATCCCTACGCTCTGTAATCTTTCGCCCCTTGAATTACACCGTTGACGCGTAATACGATGACGCTAATAATTATTATTCACGCGCGAATAATATTATAACGGTGATAGCCGTAAATGATTGCTTCCGTTCGCCAAGTGGCGGCTGTTACCATTACTTTACGATCAGGACCGAAGAGTTGCCGGTGTAATAGATATCTCAAGGTGAACGCGACAATTTCGATGCGATAACCCTGGCAATCTTCGAAGAGTATGTATTCATTTGCACGACGAGCTGCCGCGATACAGCAGAGGCAGCTTCACTTTTTTTTTCAATCATCAAATGTGGCCGTACAAACCGGTATAACTGTACCGGAGATATCGCGTGACCCAAGGGTAATAGAAACTTCTCAATCGGGCACGTACTAACGTAATTTTCACTTGGACGACATTTCATGCCGGCTATCAGTCAAAAAGAGGCCCCTATAATAAGAAGACTCGGCGTTCGCGACCGCGGGCAAAAAGAGGAACGAAGGAGGACTTAGCATAGGGGGACCAGTACGTCCTATCGATTGACTCATCCGCGACCTTTTTCCCTACAATTAAACGCCTGAAAAATATCTGACATCTAAGGACACTATTATTGCACGCTCTTGGATATTCAACAACCGTTTGCTAAAAATCTGTACAAACGTCCTGTACAACAATGCACCTGTCGTGTTAAAGTACTAGCTTGAATGTGTTACAGTAGGACTTTAAGTAATAATCAAGTTCAGAATGAAACTGATAGACTAGTGGACCCATCTTCGTCGTTTCCTCTAGCGCTCGGTGGAGTTATCATGGCGATACGATTAGAGTGGAAAAAAGAGAAGAAAACATGTTGACGCTCCAGAAACTTACTGGCACTCGTTCATGATTTCCTCCTGCGTCCGCACTTGCACTGGTGCCAGAGACTCGACGTCTGTGCCGTAATCGCGGAAGCAGGACGTTATCTTCTCGTCGAAGGTGTTAACGAGATCCTCGAGACTGCCGCTAAAGGGGCTGAATGTTCCCTCCTGGAGAATATCGGTGCCATTCTCGTTCGTGTTAGGTGGTTCGTTCGCGTTACAGTTCTCCCCGTATCCCGTGTTCAAACTCGTGTCCAGCAATTGTTCTATATATACAGAGAGAATAATGTCTATTAATATTCATATTTTTCTACGATACTTCCATTCTATTTTTGGAGCCAACAACGCGACGCGTCGTTCGACCCGTTATCGGTTCTAATAGAATCTAGAGAAAAGTAAACACAATAGGTGGGATCGCGTGGGTGGAAATAAATCGCATGACCAATAATGTGTCACCGTTTGTGTACAGTTCCCGGTATCGTAGGGAACGCATCGGCGTACAACTTCTAGATATACGATAATACGTAGGTGCTTGTTAATATTTGGCTTGAAGGGCAATTCGCATTAATTACACCTGTCACCGACGACGTACAAATCAGTTATCAGTTACAAGTTACAAATACGATGGATCGGGCTTTCTCGTATAGATGTCAGTGACGCATAGCGGATCGAATGTTTGCACGATTAAATATGTCCATCAATTTTTTTTCTCTCTACTAGATGCTGACCGTACGCGTATGCATATAGGCGTTTCGCGTTTTCTTGAGCACGAGACCAACGCTGATATCGAGGACAGACTTCAACGATGTAATGTGTTATATTCTACGATACCGTAGGAAAGTGATACGAGAGTTAAAGCCTACTCGGTGGATATTAGACACCAATTGTACGCATGACGTAGCCTTTTGTCGCCGTTGTTCATCCGAAGGTCGCTTCTTCACACCGCCTATGCTACTCTAAGCCACCCTCGTCATTTCATTTACATGCCCCGCAAAATGAGCGTAACCACGCGTGCAAGCATATTTCACGCGATTATGCGGTGCACGAAACCTGTTCCCACTGTGTACGCTCTTTCAGTTTCGAAATTTCCGCTTATAGTACCGGCGACGTGCTGCAACGCCTTTTTTAGTCAATGTGAAGAGAAAACCGGGAAGCATCGCGGGCGCAAAAAGAAAATCGTACATCTGTCCCCGGATCGTTTACATTTACGCGTGCCGTAACTATCGTCACCCACATTTCAGCCTGGCTCGGAATCGATTGAACGAACGCGGAGAGGAGTAACGAGGGTATTTAGGCTACGGTGACTCTTGGCTTCGCGAACTGCCTGTAATTTTGGCACTTGACGCACAACGCATTCGTGACAAAGAGACATTCCCGATTCGAGAACATCGCGATAAACTTTGATCCATGCCGAGGTTGCTCCGATTCGCGGCGACACGTCGGCAGACATAACGAGCCAGTTTGAAGGGAAACGAACGAAAAGGGTATCGTCGCGAGCATTCGCACCTGTCAGTAAATTCATATTCTTCAGGCTGGCCGTGTCTTCTTCCTCGAAACGTGCGAGGGGTGCTTCGAACTTCAACTCGGCGATCTTGCCCGCCATGTCCCTCATTATTGAACGTGTGGAAAAGAACCGGGCGCTGAGTCGATCACCGTGATGAAATTCGGCACCGTACACTTACGGCAGCGCCTCCGAGGCGCACCGTTTTTTCCTTCGTTTTATGGATTTTCACGAGGGGTAAGAAAGCAAAGGGCGACAGACACACAAACGCACAAGTATAGCACACACCACCCGTCTCCTGCGAGACTTCGCGAACGACTGACGCAGTGGGGCCTCGTACGAAAGGTAGAGGGGGAAGATGATTGCTAGTCGTCATGACGACCGCTGGCTGAGCGCGCCGATGGCACGAAGCGTCGTCAGGAACGTAGCTGAATTTTTCGGCACCTCCAATATATCAAACAAGGTCCTTTTTGGTGCGAGCAATTTTTTGATGCAACGAGTGTACGTAAATTAAACATACTGCAGGGCTGTCTATATTTCTTTTGCGTCCCGCTTTCAATGAAGTTCTTTTAAAGCGTTTCAGATATATATAAATATGGACAATGAGTACTGTTTCAGATTCATTAAAAATGAATAGCTCTACTGCACGATTATTCTGTTTGTTTTTGGTACAATTCATTATTATGCGAATGCGTTCTTGCGATTTGTATGTTTTACCTCCGCAGATAAACAAGGAAATACACTGGGCAATCGGTAAGTAAAGTGAGGTGCTTTATCTACAGAATGCAGTTATCGTAGGGTGGTAAAGAAGTGCATATGCCATAAAAGTGCAGGCATTTCCCGCAAGAACGGTGGTGCATATATTGGCGCACTAAAAATCAAATTTAAATGCGGCAAAAAAATGTATGCTGATTATAATAAAAAGAAACACTTGGTCCGAACAGTAAATTTGTTTAACGTCGACCCAAATAAAATAGACGTTGAAATATTGAAAAATGTAGTGTTGCGAGGCTATATAATGCAACTACTTTTTGCACCCACTTTGCATAACGTTATTTCTTTCTTCGCGTAGTTCCGTAACCGCATCATAGCTGCACGGAATTCATTGGAAAAGAACGGAGATAATTCTAATTGCGTCCACTGCCACACCTCCAACATTTTCGAGCAAAAAATATTGCACTTTTTACCGATCGCAACAATACACCGTAGCCTCGTTAACGTTCGAGATTACAAGTGGGTGAAATTCGCCATTCGAAGGTCTGCTTTTGACATTTTCTTCGCGGCTTGCTCTTTCGATGGCCCGGAGAAAGGTTAATATGAGCGATAAAGTAATTTGGGAAAGGACAACCGTGCGCGATTCTCGATTCTTTATCATTAGAATGGCTCTTTTGTAATAACATATTACATAAGCATTTTCCCAACACCTGCAACGTTTTGATGCAAAACTTGGATATTAGACTACTGCACAAGGCAACTCACCTGTTTCTAGGTCGATTACAGAATTTTTAAAATCCATTATAATGGGGGGATTGTAGTCGACCCTGATAAATATCAAAGGAAATTGCATTGTCAGCAGAAGGTGGTGATTAATCGGGGAAACGTACAAGATTTTTCTGGGACACGATCTAGGTGGTACCGAGTTAAAGATACACTTATAATTGTGCATGGCAAATGGTCGATGTAACGGTGTGTCTTTAAACTGTTATACAATTTTTCAAAGTTCCTTTTGAAAACGGTGTACCTGTTGGTCGGAAGGAGAAAATTCGGTACATGGAAAATTACCGAGAAGAATATTTAAACGCGTAACTTTTTAGCCTTGTTTCACGCATATGGATTAAAGAATATCTGGGTAATTGATGGCCTGCGGGGTTTAAAAGGACTGGTGCTCGAACAGCGTTTGCAATTTAAAAACGGATCTTTGAATAAAAGATTCATGAGGCGTTTATGACAAAAAAAATATTACCCGCCGTGTTGGGTGTATGTTGTCAGTCGTGAAATAGCTTTACTCTTTCATAGATCTAAAAAAAATGCAGCTTTTTTGACAATTCAATAGAATACGATAGAAATGAATAATTATACTGGGCACACACAAAACGAATAAAATCGATTACGTTATATCGTTCTAGCGTTCTGTTCAACGTACCGCTATTGCCGCTTGTTCCTTTCTGTTCGTGTACCAGCTTAAATAGTCGATCTACGAAAGTACTTGCGTTTGATAGTGAGGTACCGATAATTCTAATTGATTTCATCGATACACATCGTATGCCATGTTGGAGTAACCGGATTGCTTAGCAATTACAAGCGCTAAATATAGTAATTACAAGCGTTCATGGTAATCATATGTAGCGTATAGCTACCGCTGCCTAGCGGTTCATAACTTATGCACCTGCCGCGACTAACTACAATTTTAATCACGTGCTTCTCGTATTTTGTAAAATATTGTAAACTAACGATCATCAAGGTAATCTGGATTAGCAGCCGCAATTGAATCGATATCATAAATAATAAACCGAATTAAAACGTTGCGGCGTATCCGGCGACTTCCCAGCAACGTGTCCCAGATTAATAAAAATTTCCGCTGCAGATTTACTTTATCAGGGGGCACTGATTTAAAACTCGAACGTGACGAAACGGACGACGAAGCAACGGTTTTAAATTGCTTAATTTTGTTAAGACCAAGTGGATGCTGGGGAGCGTTCAGATGATCGGCCGACCCGATGAGTCGAGGGCACAATTAGTAATAGTTCCGGATCTTGCAACTTAATCAAATTCAATGAAAAAATAGAGCTGGGGCTACCCTTTCCATGGGTTGTTGCCGAAGGGATATTACGTGCCAAATGGTAATGACCCTCCCTATTGCTCGAACTTTGTTCTCACATTGGCAGTGCGTAGTTGGCGATAGACTGAAGGGGACGACGCCTGTGGTTTAGAAACGACTAAAAGTCGACTAGAAAATTCAAACCCTTCTCTGGTACGTACGAAAAACTCTCTACTTTATCGTGCAAACAATTCTCTGCCAAGAGATGCCCAATCAATAATGGATATATCGGAGAAGCCTATACCGAATGATCAAGCCTTTCTGAAATTTCACCGCTATTGATATTATTCTTCGCTGATACATTTACTATTATTTAATGTTTCCCTGGAAGGTATGCATGATAAAACTCATTGCTGTTGGAAAACATAGTCAACTTGGCTGGCTCATCCGTCAAGTTTGTTGCGCGTAACGATAAATCGATGTTCCCACGTGTTAGAGTAATCCGATCACCGGATTTATTAGATAGCAGGACAGCTCACGAGTTCAAAGACGATGCGCACCAAAGATACCCACTTTGTTTTAACTAAAATCGCAACGTTACCGAGTAAATATATCAGCGACATTGGCAGTGTTCACCTCGATCCTTTGGCTTCTATTCTCGGACGAATCCGCGATGCATCTCGTTTTACGGACGCAAATAGCCACGAGTGTTTTACTTTGGCTAAAAAGATTTTATTCGAACGAACAAAGTATTCATCGTACGGTCTGGATCGGCACGATTTCATACTCCTTAGTGGAATTGCAACGGCACGATAACGCTATCAATCTATTAGGTGCATCGGCATAATTACACGTCTCGCAGCAATCGAAGCAACCGCAACAGAATTTCTTGCTCGTCTGTAGAGCGGGGGTAGCAATGAAGAAATGTACCCGATAATAATTTATCATCGATAGTTCAAGAATAAAAAGAATGCGAGCAGCAGTTTATCACGGCAAGCAAGAAAGAAGCAGGACAATTGAGCACGTAGAAGAATTGAAAGAAGAATTCTTTCGACCCGCCGGTGTCAGCTGTAATTTGATTACGTATACGGTTCGTTTTCGGTGCACAGTGCACGTGCCCTAAATAGAAAGATCCTACAGTAGTGCACACGTCCAGTGCATTTGCATTAACTGGTGTAACTTCGGTATCTGGAGGCAATCTAACTCATAAAGACAAGTTGGGAGATCGCCGTGCATCGAGGACAGGCGGGCATACCAGAAGATCGGCGGAAACGGGTGCCGATAATCAAAGGAATACCTGTCTGTATTTCTTTCTCACTGCTGCGTGTCTTCGCGCGCAGCACGGTAAGTGCGAACTTGCCACTTGTTCTTTGGATATCGGAAACTTGTCGATCATGCATCTCACGTATCGAGTTTCAAGGTGGGAAAACCTCCTTTGCCAGGGGATGACGATCATTGAAGAAACCGTAGGCGCTATTTCGATCGAATTCAGTATTTAATTAATTGCGCAAAGTATTTGAGCCGCGCCGAATAGTTTTTAAATGGAACGCCGATCTTCGCGATGAAATTCCAATTGCCTTGGGTTCGTACGAGTATCTGAAACGAACGCGAGGGAGCTTTGACTGGACGCTAAACGAGATTAACCTCGATTGCAACGATACCGTGCGATCGAATACACGGCGATCGTGTACAGAGCTTGAATACCAATTTCATTCGTGGCGTATTTATTTGCGCCGCCTTTCAGGAGGGTACTGCGCAAAAGGAACCTCGCGATGTGCCGTGCCGATTGTCTTAAAGCACGCTGATACCGACGAATCGACAGAACACCAAGGTGCATATGCAAAGGTAAACGAGAAACACGGTCACTGTTCGAACGAATGGCAGGATGATTTGCGTAAACGGCTCGGTTGAGCTAACTGTTCGTGTTACCGTGAATTTTTTCAGCACTTAAGTAATTGTTATGCATCGAACGATAGCGTAACTGTACAAACTCAGTCAAGTGCGACGTATTTTGTTTTTTTCTATCTACGCCTCGAACAGAGTGCTCCCGTTTGGGTGTTCTGTGATCGATAAAAAAAGCAAGATTCCATTGCAATAATAATTATCCGACAATTTTCTAGAGCAATTAGGTGTTACATCGATTTCGTAGAATAAGAAAGCTTTCGTTGCGGTAATGGATTAACCAATTACTAAGACCGATACGGTGAGATTAAAAAAAAATAAACGATATCCGTACGCGTCACACGGATCGTGTTGCATTACGAAATAAAAATTGCAACTTGGACAGGTGTTAAACGGTACGTGAGTCTACCTCCTGCTTCGGAATTCAACGTATCACCGTTCGACGATAAATCCGAAGGCGTATCCCGCGTAAGTCATCATTAATTCCAAGGCACAACAGAGGGTTCAATGGTAATTAACACATTTATATGTCAATTAATGGATTTATTACGCAGAACAAGTTACGCTCCGCTGTTTCAAGGCAATCCGGAATAATCGAACTTCAATGGCACGGCGATCGATATTTTATATCGTGGACCAACGTACACACCAGCATATGCATTCGGAAGCATTTAATAGCGAGCACAACAACCTTGGGATAGAAATCGTATCCAAATTTTGTACGAATGAAATCATCGACTCGAGTGTACGCGTGTGATACACAGGCGTATGAAAGTTTCACTCTGCGAGTAGAAACGGAACGTCAGTAGTCAGACGGGCGAGTCTTGCTTCGGGAAAAGAAAAGAAAGCCGAGTGTCGACATAAACAAAAAAAAAAAAAAACACTGCAACGTTTCAAAGCAAGTGCATTATTCTCGAGATAAGCTTACGCGGAATTGCCGCAGATTCAATACAGGAGACGGTGTACTTTATTCCCATTGGCTTACCACTTACCGATCTGGTACCGCCTCTGCCATTCGATTGAGAATCATTAGCGTGTCATGTAACGTGTATCGTGATATCCCGACGGGTGGGCAGTTATGTCACGACAATCTGTATCACTGATCGAATGACGCTAGGGTGGGATCATTAGGGAGTATTAAAAATACAGTAAAGTCTCTATATAACCGAAAGCCTCGGGACTGAACGTTCGGTTATATCGGATACTTCCTACATTGTTTGAAATTTGCCGACAGCGTTGAACGTAGAAAAGGACAGCGAGTAAATAAAAAGGACCGAGCAGCCAAGCCAAAACACGATCGCAGCTTCTTTCTTCTTTTCACTACCTATCCTTTTCTGCGGTCGAAACTTATTACCGTTAATTAAGCCACTAAATATAGTCCAAATTAAATCGTGTTTGGTATCATTTTAATCAGAGGAACGTCAGCTATGCTGTGTAAAAGTTTCATAAGAAAACGATGAGAAATAGCTAAGTTTCATCGTTGAATTAGTATTAGCTCACCAATATACCCGATCCAGGATCGCGTGACATTAATTGACAATCGACTCTTGGACCCCTCGAGGGGTATACCCCCCAGTAGTGGGGATGAACTCTTCGGTTATATCGGATACCACTTTTTCGGTTATATGGAGACGTTACAGTATTCCATTTGAATTGATCGAATACGCTGCACTGGCAAGGCTGAAACGAAATTTAATCTCAAGCGTGGGCAGAAGAGAGCTTTCTACGATCTTTCCTTGCCGATGTTGCAGACAGTTCTTTCAGAGCTCGTGCGAAAAGGAACGAGCATTTTTTTAGTAATTTATACAGCTTGGGTTACACGGTGTCCTGGATAACGGAACATTCGATATCCCTCTATGCCTTTCGAGCAATTCAGGTTCTGGCAGAGAGGAGCCCGTTGATTGGTTCGCGATTAGGAAACATCAATAGTAAATAATTACCTGCTCGATCGGAAGCGTAATAGCGTGTTGTGGTACAATGATGAGTTTGTAGAGGACGACCGATACGAACGACAACTTTGGTACAAATCAACGTTAAGCTATTAATTCCTCGCCAACTTTTCATTTACTCGTGTCTGTCTTTCAATTGTTTCGTTTTTTCAACGGGATCACGCAATCTATTCCATGCACTTGTTTGAACTTGTTCACACCATTATCGTTTCATCTCATTGTGCTTGAGTGATTTGTAACAAATCTGCTTTCGAAAGGCGTAGGACGATGGCAGACCAAGATAAGAAGCACGCAGGAGATATCGTGAAAAAGGTCAGTGCCGTGTTTATCGCGGAAGTCGTTTCTGTCTTTAACACTTCCTACCGAATCCGGTTCGGTAATGATTCCGGGAAGGAATAAACGATTGTTATATTTCATTGTCGTATGTATTAACGATCGCCTCGCTTATCAGGTCTCGTGATCAAAGGCTGCAGAAAGGCCGGTGATTGTATTCGCGTTACACACGACTATTATACAGAGCCTATAGAAATACTCATCGCAGCTCCGTTCGAACGATCACCGGACGGATACCCGCAGGATGTCCATGTAAACGCGTACAGAAAAATGAACGAAAAAATGGGTCAAGAACTCGAACGAGCTCGATTTTATTTGCAAGGATCATCGCGTTCGTGAGCCGCTTTTTCCTTTAGTCCAACTTTACGTTGAAAGAGAATATAGAGCGATATAGTATATGCCCAGGAACTGAGAGGGAACGTCATTGAATGCCACCTAAGGTATGGCTACGGTTCTCTTCGCTGACCTTCGCGGATTAGATCAACGACAGTTCCGTGACCGGCTTGGAGCCCGCCTTAAGTTTCGTACAATTCAATGGAATTGCATAATTCCTGGGTAAATATCCTCAGAGTCAAATCCGGTTCACGTCTCGTGGCGGATTCTTTTTTTTAGTCGACGAAAAGTTCGGTGATTCACGTGTTGAGACAAGTCTGAAAGCTGAAGGGCAAGGTACTCGATAGTCTGCTTCCTGAAACTTTGAGGAGCATATCCGTCGCTCTATGATTAACATTATATGAATAGATAGCGAGGGAGGAACCTGTCGTGGCATATAATGGACGATTCAACTTTCAATTTCAAAGAAGTGTATTAAGTCCAAGCGATTCGGTATACATACAAACACCTTACTTTGCATCCAAGCAATACAGAGATGCCTGGAGAGTTGCGCTGGTGATTTTCCGAAAGGAATACACCTTCGTAAGCTTAATCGTTTTTCGGTGTCGCTCGGCACGTTTGTCAATACGGCGATGGGGGAAATCAATTTACTGGAAAACGTTGTCCAATTATTTTCGGATCGTATTCCCCACTATCTGTGTACAGAGAACTCGAATTAAACGACTCTTCGTTCGCGGAAGTATCGCGTCTTTGTCAATGCAAATGTACAAAAAAATGTCTCGTGAAAAAAGAACCGAATTAGTATTCTTTTGTTGGATAAAAATTGGTATTTTTCTCTGCCACGTGGTAATGCCCATCGTAAAAATGTACGGAGAACGTGACACTTGCCGTATCGTAATGCGATTTTACTGTATTCACGAAGCGGCATTTTCGAGAATAAGCACGTTTCTTAATACATGTACCATGCACACCATATAATCGTAACACGCTAAAGTCTTATATAGTCCCGTTAGAGTAATCGACGTAGGTAGTAATTTGGCCGCTTTTTTAGATTTCTATTAAACAGCGATCGCGTGTCCCAGGCAAAACCGAGCATGTTCTTAATGCACATGAATTTTTTTTGCGCGCAATTTCAATTACACTGAGTGTTACTAAATGATACGCTGCGCGTACGCAGGACGATACAAGTGTATCTGAAATTATACACATTTTCCACGGGACTATTCTGTTTGTACTGAATTGCGCGTGGCATACGTAGTCTGACAGAGCAACTCGAAAGAAGAGGTCACGCGATTAATTATTAAAAGAAAAATACGGAAAGACATCGCGAAAGACAATAATCAAAGGTGTACGTGTGCGTTACATAAAATATCCTTCCCGTTCGAAAAAGCTGCACGTATATCGAGTTCGAGTAAAAAATGTATTGCTCGGAAGAAGTGGCACTTGTTTAACAACAAGAAAAGGGAAGGAGCCAGTCGCTTGATCGATCACCGATGTTCCCGATCCCAAACATCCTAAACTATATTCGCCTGTCCCTGAACCTGGAAGAATGGCCTTTGCCCGTACAGAGCGTATATAAGACTGGCGGCGTTCTATCACAAAGCGCAGTGTTTGATTAACACCACAACGTCAACAACGTGCACCGAGTTATTGGCAACTCCCGGTTCCACTGTTCACTAATCAATTAAATGTTCTTGCGGTGATCCCGTCGAATCGGTACCACCTTCGAAACTTTTCAAGAGCTCGATCTAAAGGAATTAGAAGGTCCACTTCGACTATTCACCATGGAATCCGTGCTGCCTACGAACTTGACCAATTCTACTCTTATCGATACCGGCAAGACTCAGGTCAACTTTGCGAAAGATGTGTCGCAGGTTACCAAGTATACGGTAAGCCAGTAATACTTTTGGAGCTTTTTCGTTGCACCTAACTAGACATGGCGAACGGGGTATTATAGAAAATAACCAATTACACAATCTGCTGTCGTGATGTAAGAAAAGCAATAAACACGAGTACCTTGTGCTCTTGCTGATATTTAATAACACGTAATTGCGCCCATCCACGTTGCGCATTAATCAGTAAATTATTCGAATGGAGTAACTGAAATGTCTAGGTCATTGTGAGAAGAAAATATGCCGTAATAATTGTGCATCACCGTTAATAAATGGAGAAAATTATGTAGCTCCTTATGAGAGGGCTATCCAGTACTTTCCCAGTGATGCGGGCGTAAGCGCGATTCTCGAAATCAAAATGTAGCCGCTACCTTCGTTGCTACTATCTATTGTGTATCATTGCATGGAAGTGGAACAACTATAATTCACTCCGCGGCTATGTTGGCCATTGATGATTGAGATAAAACGTTGCTCAAACGAGAGCACTTCGTGGCTTGCGGTTCAGGCCGATGCAACGGGCCACGTTGATTGTCGCGTGCGAAAGCGTTAATTCAATTCTCGTTGTCGCGAAAACAATGAATTGTTATTGTCCTGGTTGCGTTAGATTACGTTCACTATCATATGCACGACGTTGCACCACATATTGCTATTCAGAACTCGTCCGATCGGATGTGCAACATTGTCTGAGCTACAATGCTAGACGGTCGAATAGAAAAGTATGATCATTAGAAGAATCTTAGGATGAATCTGAGTCGAATGTTTCTTTTTTATAAATGATTAAAAACTGCACCACTATGAGTAAGTTAGTTATAAGGACGGAGATTAGTGGGTCTGATAACTTTCGTAATATTTGCTACTTTCTTGCATGTTCCAGCTGGCGGACACAGCGGAGAACAGCACAATCGACATGGACTATCACATCCAAGTGGTCACAAAGGATGATAAGCTTAGAATACTGAAATTCCTGAGACGATTCTTCTTCCGGGACGAACCGCTAAATCAGTCGATCGAACTTATACCGGAAGGCGAGGGTAGCACCTGCCTTGAGTTAGAGGAATATTGCAGCATGTCCGCGCTCGAGAATAATCTCAGCCTGATGGCTGTTTCAACCAGCGGTACTATAATAGGTGTTCTGTTAAATGGTAAGAATTCGACCACTGTCTCAAAGCTTGATCAATGTCCTTTTCTGTTCGTTGGGCTATTTATGCAAAAGATGTTGGAGCTATTTTCTGTTTGCGCAACGTCTGATGTACAGATCTGAGATAGTAACACGATTTTCCAGCAGAAACGTTCTATTCCGAGTATGAAACCATGATACTGCCGGCTACAAAATTTCTACGAATGTAAAGTGGTGACAAATCGGTTGCGGCGAATAATTATTCCTCGAGATTAAGTATGAAACTGAATCCGGGGTAACAGGGCAAGTGAAGTAGCATATGGAGGCTATTATTTTGTTTTCGAGGCGCATCTTGTTTGAACGCTAATGTCGCAAATGTCCACCATTCGAATCTAATTAGATCAATGTCAAAGATAGGAAAAATGGAACCATCTTTGTCAGAGTAATCTCTGTTATGCTCGAACAGAAATGAATTGAAGGAAAATCTGCATGGAAAATGAGTAAGAAAAAAAAAGGGAGGCACGCCTGCCGCAAACGGTACTCTTGCGCGTTACATAAATTGTTATGCGAGTACCAAGCAAACGTGAAACTAATTAATTGCTACCGGTTGTCGAGGTAATTACATTACTCTATCGACAGATCCAGTTAGTCACATGGTATTCAGTTATTCCGATTGTAAAAATAATAGTTGAATTGGAAAAAAAGAAGAAAAAAGAATATAAAACGGGGAACCGCCCGCGGCCTCTTTTCGATGATGTCTATCCTTTCCGTTATTAGGATCTACGATCAATCGATTGGCAATTATAGTGTGACTCATCGTATGCAGAATACTTCCTCGCACTTTTATATTTACTTTCTCGACGGTTTTGGTGTACTACTACAATAAAGATAATGAATACGTTCGAGATTTCAGAATTTGCCGAATAGCCTATGAACTGATAAGACACGAACGAGGAACGGTTTCGTGTAGAGCGTAAAAAACTCGCTAATTGTCGTTTCGAATGCAAAGCAGATGTTAAAAAGTTACCTTCGCGATGCAAATTACTTAGACACATTTCCTTACCAGTAAGGTCTGGCATCAATGTACAATAGTTTATCGACTAATTGTTATTGGTGCCGTTTAACTTGTCCGTTTTAATTATCGATCAAATTTCCACCGCTTAATTGATTTCGTGCGTAATTTGTGGGGCTATTAATATAGAAAACATTTTTTTTTAGCAGATCCGAGTTACATATTGAAGCAAGAAACATTTACGATAATCTGCATAAATGTTCTATGCTGATTAGAGACCTTTAGAATAGAATGTCCATATGCCATTCACTATCAAGTATATACTCGTATGACTATTGTCAATACAATATATGTGGTAAATTGTTCGGAACAATGTTAATTAACAGTTAGTTGTGCTCAGTTTGTTACAACACTTAAACGAAATGTGTTGCATAAGTTGCATTAGCTCTCTCTTAAAAATTAGGAATACACATGCAAAAGCTCTTAATCCAATACATAATTCTACGATAATCAATCAGTAAATAGCGCTTACTTGTTGTAGGAAAAATGGATCCACCGAGTGACGAAGAACCAGAGTACATAAAAGCTTGCGAAAATCCGAAATTCCAAAAAATTCTCAAAATACTGAATTACGTGGATAGAAACGTGAATCGTGATGGGAAGTTCCACGGGTTGAACGTCTTGGAAATTAGAATAATCTCCGTGGACTCTAGCTGGAGGGGTAAAGGAATAGCCAAGGCTCTCGTGGACAAATCACTGTAAGTAATAATTATTCAATGAGGCATGCAGTCAAATAATTGGTGTTTTAATTATATTATTTTCAACGAATAGTCGCGATGCTGTTCATTGCTCGAATTCACAGTGTGCTACTAAAATGTTTTCTCAGATCGTCATTGCTCATGGTATAAATTGTGTAGCGAACTTACCGATATGTTTACTCCTTTTTAGCGAAGTCGCAAAGGAGAAGGGCTTCCACTTCGCACGTGCCGATTGTTCGTCCTTCTTTTCTGGAAAGCTTTGTGCACGACTGGGCTTCAAACAAATATACGAGCTCAATTACGCAGACTACGCAGACGAGGATGGTAATCCAGTATTTTCTCCGGCACTCCCTCACGCATCAATCATTACGTATATTAAAAAGCTATGAAGGACGGCACGACATATGTTTAAAAATTGAGTACCTGTTTAAACAAAAGATAACTTTAAAAAACGCACTCCTATATTTATATCATATTCCTCTATTCAGCGGATACTCGAATACATTGTATATTTTTCTTTCTTCTAAACGCTTCTTTAACTTATTTATTAGTTTTGTATGATTCTGCATAATATCGTTATATATTGTTCATTGAAACACTGTGCAAATCGAGTGTCAGTCTACTTGTTAATATTATATCAACGACAAACTTAACAAACAACAAGCACGTTAATAAATACGTTCGAGTCAAGCTGTTGAGAAGAATATCTTATTATTTGTAGTATAAACAAGTACCAGAATTGATAGATGTTTCTGCTTTGTCGGATGTTTGTAAAAATGTATAAATGTGTTATCATGAAAATAGCACTGTTTCTATATAAACAATGTTGTGAATTTTATAAATAATAAAAAGTACTATTTATAAAAATAGCATGCCCGTCTTTTATACATACATATATAAATGAAATTGTCTTCAATGTTTTTGGATTGCTTTGAAATTTATTACAAATATTAGCTACAAAAATATTTGTCCTATCTGAGGAAAACATAATGCCCTACACATCTTTCTATTTGCCATTGTATAATATAATTTAAATGTATAATAGAGAAAATACAAACCTAAGAAAAACGGGAAATATCTTTTAAAAATCTCACTACGTCACAGCAGGCAAACACGCACTTTTACTGTGCGTTATTCATCCTTGGTAAACAGCCCATATTCTTCGCTTAGTTTCATAATTCTCAACAATTTTTCTTCCACTGTTTTGTCTTTATTCTCCTCCATAGCTCTTTGATATTCAAGCTGAATTCTTTTATGTTTTTCTAGTGCCCTGCTGCTACTTAAATCCGTCAATCTCGCAATGTACAGTATTTGCAAAAATGATCCAATAGTAATAAGCAATATGCAATATTGAATTGCTCTTATTCGTTCCTCTTTGGAGAATGTCCGTCCATTTCTTGTATACCGTACATTGTATTGTTCCCATTGCTTGGAAGTATTATGATATCTAAAAGTAAATTACAATATATTAAAAGGGATGCCGTGTACGAATACCCAAGAAGGTAAATATAATTCTTTTGAGAAATAAACCCATGGTATTGGCGATTGCTGGTTGCATCAACATTGTTACACTTCAACTCCATATCATAATCGTGTTTACTCTTCTTTTTACTTAAGACCTTGTATGCCTCGTTTATTTTCACGAAATCAGCGTGGTTCCCCTTTCCCATGCAGTCAGGATGCAACTAGAAAATTTAGAAGATTTAAAATGCTGTGCAAGAATGGTAATAATTTGTTTTATCTATGAATGAAACTATACTTGCTTCCTTTGATAATTTAATGTACGCATCTTTTATATCTTTTTGTGTTGCATTCGGAGAAATGCGCAATACTTCGTAGTAAGTATAGCCACGTCTTTAAAAAGCATACCGTATTTTAAAGTAACATGTACATTTAATAAAACGCGCTATTCATTGTTTTTACACTCTCTAACCTTTGACAGTTGTAATAATTATAACAGACACGAACTAATACAGGTATTTCGGATTTAGACATACGTGAAATATGTGCCATATTTTTTCAATCCTTCGTATGATCACTAACTTATGATCAGACGCAATTTAGTTACTTATTAAACCATTATTATGATTTTGCACTATTCTCGTACTCTAGTTAAGAATACGATGGAAACATTATTATGGACTTGCAATAATATCTGATTTATACTAGGTCGAGTATGGCATATTCGTATAAATTTTTATTTAATTATTTCGGACGAAATTCAAATCAAAAAGAACCGTTACTTAATGGCACACTCAAAAATCGTATACTTGACCAACTTTGTGCGTAATAGCTGCAGACATTCAGGCGCTAACTTCATTGCGATCCTTTTTCAAATTTCGAGTGCAACGAAAACTGAAAACTGAAAAGAATACGATATATTACGAGGCTGAGTCCAGTACAGCTTCACATTATTAAAAAAACTGTTAGATCCTCTCGTTGAAAAATGGTCCGGGAAGCATTGTAATTTTCATGAATTAAATATTTATTAAAAACCAAACTCAGATTTCCATAATATAATAACAATTCTCATTTGCGTTCGGTGTATAGTATAAAATATATTACAATATGTATACAGGAAACATCCTTAATTGTATAAGATAGGCCTCAAGCCCAGCTCGATGTCTATGCATTTTATGCTCATATACGTAATTTATGCAATATTTATTAGTCGTTTCGTATAAACTCTAGTATTATCAAAAAATTGTTATGTACGTAATTTGTATTGCATATCTTATGTACAAATTGTACGATTTGACAATGAATGGTAATGCAAGCATTTATCAAGAAGTGCGCGATTAACTAATAATAATTATATAATAACTAATAAACTTAGTCACGATTTTTCTACAGTACTATTTCACGAATATTTATATATGGTCTCCTTGAAAATTCAACATATACATTGGCATAGAGAATAACAGAATACATTTTGTCTCACAACTCGCGATAGTTTTAGTTCGTGAGAATTCAAATTTGTTATTTGCTAGTAGTAAAATATATACGTATCCGTAACGTTTTTTTTTTTAACAATTTCAATATGAAGGCAAACTGTATCTTTCTTCAAGCAATCTGAATATTCTCAAGATCACTACATACATATTTAAGCTATGCCTATTCATCTTTATTTTCCTGCAATGGGACGTTTGGATACTTCGGGAAATCAACAGCATCCACTGGATTTCTAACTTTAAAACTGGGAAATAATCCTGTCATGCTAGTTCTAGTATTGTACCCTTTAGAGTAACCATCCCAATGATTTCCAAAAACATCAATTAAATCCCCTTCTTTTAGTTCGATTTCACCGCCCTTTCTCGTTTTGTGATCCAATATCGCTTGGTGCGGGTGTGGATTTTGCCCGCCGTAATAATAAATATCATCCAACGACGCGAAACGATTATAAGCATCTGGATAATATGTTTGCATGATCTCATATGCTACGCGACACACTTGGGAGCTGAATGTGCATACCAAATAATCGCACTCGGATAGGAGGTGTATATCAATAATTATTCCTTGCAAAGATGAATCAGAATATCGCTTGGCTACTGATGCTGTTTCTGCTATTTCTGGATCGCCTATTATTTCGTAGTTTGGATAGCGGCTTCTTGCAGTCGTGATCACTTTCGGATCGTCGCTCGCTAGGAACACTCTTTTCACATCCGGTTTTGGTTCAAGCTCGTCAAAATATTGTTGAACTTTAATCATATATTCATCTATGTCGTGATAAGCTGCTTCTGTACCAACTTTATCTGTTCTTCGAACGTGAATACCGACAATTGGTTTCTTGAACCCAAGTCTTTCCTTGGCGTAATCCAGTGTCTTTTTCACATGCTCTTGAGGTCTCATCAAATATTTCAATACTTGTCCTACCCACCAAACTAAGGGATGGCCATGAAGTTTTTCTAATCTTGGAGCCAAATCAGCTGGTACACTTGGTGGTTGGTATCTTGGCTTAGGATAAACATTGTCCACAATGGGCAGGGAGATTACTTGTTTAGAAGAGTCTCCAGGCCAGTTGGCGTGTGAAGCTCCATTAGTAGACAAGCATGTATCGCTAAGTGGTTTGAAGACAGATTCCCAACCATCTTTATGGTATCTCCATCCTTTAGATTTAATTATTAATGTCCGCTCTGTTCCGTAAGCAACCAAGAAACAGTACGTAATATGATGAATCTAAAATATTTCAAAATTTCAATGCAGCCATTTGTATGAATATTTATTTTTATTGTGCGGCACGCGACTATTTACCTGGCATCCAAATCCACAGCCTTTGTTCAGACTACATACTAACTTTCTCGCTTTACTGCAATCGCTAGGGTTCTGTAAATACCTGAACCTTCTTTGTACAAGATCGGACAAATCGTTTGCTTCTTTTTTACGCCATTCATCGTAGCCGTCTGATTTCGTTAATTTGTCGATATCTATTACGAGGGACCTCTTATGATCCCAAACATTCTTTACTGTGTCCTGTATTCTTTTTTCTCTCTGTTCGTCGTTTAGTTTATCGATAATCTTTTTAAATTTGTTTAGTTCCGAATTAATGTAATACCTATTTCAAGAATTTAAATTATTATACATAGCTAGTCCATCATTTTTGGTCCACTTTTAGATTCTACTTTCATGTAGTATGCCTACCATGTTTCTTGTACATTGTTTCTTATTCTCCGTCGTAGTTCTTCATATTCAGCAGACGGAACGCCATGCTTTATTTCATCCTGATGATCCAACAGATCGTCATAAAGTGAAACTTTCTCAAGCCTTTCATGAATTGAACCTAAATGGTCCCCCTGAATGGATTTTGTTTTTTCTCTGGAAATTATGTTATCCTGTACAACGAAAACATCACAATGCTCTATGTTTCAATCTTTAAATGAATCTGTCCATTTGCATGATTTCCATCGTAGACTTACCCCAATATTATATTCTTTAGTGCTTCATTTTGCCTCTTCAGGATTTCAAAATCGTTAACCATTTGGGTCAAGCGCTGAGCATTCTCTTTATTGGTAGGACCCTCGTTATTAGACGATAAACTATTTGTCTTAAAGATATGCGACACAGATATTATTAGCACCAAAAGCCACGTAGCCAACAGCGCTATTCCTACTTTTCCCAGCCACCCAGGTCTCCCTGACCAAAATGTTGCCATTTTATATTATGGTAATGGAATTGGTATATTTAATGAGTTGCATTACGTCATCTGTAAATGAAAAAAATAATTACCTTCTCGGTTGATAATTTTATAATATAACAATGTTGTGTAAGAAGCATATGCCATAAGAAATATTTTATCACAGTATTCTAGAACCGTGTAAACTGGTTACATGATAAACCAGTTCCTTTATTAACCGATTAAAAAACGTATGGTATAGGTATAGGTTCATGATAACAGCCAAACCTAGTCTCTATAAAAGTCCGTATTTAAAAGAAAAAAGTGTTTTACAAATAATACTTTACAAATGCGTCAAGCGATATGTCACGAAATGAAGTAAAAAGACGAATGAAACGACACGATTACGAAGTATATTATTAATTTGAACAAATTCAATGACATTTGACGCTTCAATTTTGTAGCACAAATAATACGATATGGCCTATTACAATAAAAATTCATCTTACCGACTGGTTCAGCATCTCGATAAAAATATATTATACACGAGACAGAATACATTCGTTATCATTAACGTAATCATAGGAACAAGATCTTTACACCGAATTGTCAGATTGATTTTTTTTATCATGTGCGGCTACAGTCATTAAACAATGTATCTTATGTGTCAAGCGCCGCACAGTGTGACTGACAACTCTTGCGTGTACATTATGAGGAGTTTGCACTGGAATACAGGCAAGTAACCTAACCAAGAAGTACGCTTGTTTTACGATATTTCAAAAGCATCATTTTTACAAATAAAATTAGTACTGCAGTTGTTTGTTCGCATTGAAAATCAATGTCAAACTTAACTGTTGGACACACGTTAACTTAAATGTGGCAAAGTATAAAATATTTCAATGACAGTAAGGGTATGTACACATATTTTAAATGTTTCATAAGCTGTACAACTTCGTTAATATTAAAAGATTTGCCCGCAAGATAGTGTTATGAACTACAAAATATGTATAACTAATTTTAGAACGTGACTTTTATATTAGATGGCGGTAAGAATGGTACGTTAGATTTTAGCATGAAACACCGCTATCTATTCATTTTACGTGTGATTTGTCATATAACCTAGTGTCTTGACACTCCAACCACGGCGTGCAAATGTAAACGGACGATTAACGCCGGACATAGTCTGTATACTTTTATTTGAACGTTTTTCTGTGTTATTAATGTACCGATTGTCGTTGTGAAAATAGGAATGAAATGAAAGATAGCCGTGGATAGGAAAAGCATGAAATTGACAGAAATAACGTATTAGTAGTTCGGCATTGTGTCGCCGCGGGTATTTCTAAACGCGGGTTGGTTCTTTGCCTTTCTCCTCTCCTCTTGCCCCTCCGTAACCCTTCCGAAAATCGCGCAGCATCCTTGCGCGCGAAACACGCGTACGCCGGTGGACGCACATTGTGTGCCTGTACTTCGATGTACATACCTGTGAATAGTGTATTTTAAGCTGTAGTTTTACGGGATGAATGCGTGAAAAAGAGGAGCGTTCATAATAACCGTGAAAAGTTCGAATGGTATAGAGCGAAACAAACGATATTTGTTAATTGGTTGCCCTGTAATCATCCTAGTTGGAGGTAAAAGCTTGTACGTAAGTGGAAAAGAGAGTACACCTCCATTATTGGTACCTATTATATCGTTTCGGAGAAAGGGATATATAATATTAGCGGCAATTCGAAGAATCTTATTTTGCGAATCTTTTGGTTCCTTCCCCTTCCTTACTTTCCTACTACCCCCATTTCCCTCTCGACCGTCGATGAACAAGCAGTTGTCGTTTTTTGCATGTTTCACTTTTTTTTTTTTCTTCGGCATCCCCCCAGTTTTGTTCATCCATCACCGAAGTGGTTGTGTCGTTTGGTAAAACTCGGAAAACGGTTTAGGCTAAGTTGCGATCCGTTCAACAATTCTCTTTGTGTTCTCGTTCCTTCGTGTCCGGCAGTGTTGTCAAAATTCCGGCAGCACCGCTCGCCCAGCTGCCATTGCTGTACTCTGTCTGGCGTTCAATCGCAGCTTCATAAATACAATTCTTTTTCGTGATTATTCTCGTTGTCGTCATCGTCTTGGTCGTCGTGGAAACAGTGGAGATGTCACACTGCTGAGAGTCACACGTAGACAATGCTCGCAGAACAGACGTAGCGGGTGATTCTACCTTTAGCTCCAGACGCCGGTTCTGAGTGAGCTAACCTTCACAGCGAGGGTTCCTCTTTATCTGTTTGATCATCGTTCATCGAGCCTGAATCAGTGGTACAGATTGACAGAACGATGAAGTGGCTCGGTACTAGTAGCGCTGGTGCTGCGGGTGAACCGGCACCTTCTATGCAGTTGCACCATCCTTCCGCGAATGGACACATACCCACGGTATGCATTTATTATATTTTTTTTCCCCTCTTAATATCTAGCAGTTAGCGCGCGTTGAGAAACGATTTATTATGACAACGTTTTGCACAGAGTCGAAGTGTTATAACCTCTCGTATCATGCGCCTTGGAATTTGAGAATCTTGTTTCTCAAACGATACTCTATAGATATTCTATTTGCTCCGCTGTTATTTGTTTAATTTTTATTTAATATTATTATTAATGAATGTGACCTACTCTATCGCTGAACTACAAGGATAAAGTTTTTCTATTCTGCACATGCATAAGTATTGCATATGCTTGTGCTTTGTTTGATCCATCATGGCAGAGTGTTATGTAGAAATGAAGATGTTTAGTTGCATTCACCAACTTGCTTACTGCGGTGAAATACAAGTAACGTCGCATATATTACCGTTTCCATTGTACCGGGCGAAAGTAATAAATTAACTATATATCTCGGCATCGCATTGGTACAATTTTTTTTTATTAATGTCCTTGTTATTTTGTTTTATTAATTATATAAAACATGCATAAGCAATGCGCGTAATTATAATTTCTCGAGGCGCCGCGTTACAAATCGTGCACATTAATTTTATACAACCTTCGATACATTCATACATATATTCGTATATTGCTACCAACTTGCTCGACACATACGAAAAGGAAAGAATAATGAAAACTGTTGTAGGAAATAAAATAATTTTTTCAATAATAGGACGCCGATCAATGCGGTCAAGTAATGGCTGGTGGCGACAGTATGCGTATACAGCCTGGTCAAACGCATCAGCTAGGTGTGAGTAGAACTCAGGATGATGCCATGGTGGGTTATGTATTTCAGCGACCTACGGAAGCGGACTTTAACGCCCAGTCTTCAACTTTCCAAACTAAACAGGCACCGCGCGCTTGGGCTCTAGCGGATGATGCTATTATTGATAACGTAAGTACATTAGGCACTTAAAATTGAAGCCCATCAATATCCCAGTATGAACAGAAGCGTAGAATTGTACTTTACTCGAAAAAGGTAGTTTCGTAGACTGAAGCATATATATATATATTGCTTTTATTTAATTGGAAGTTTAAATGATTTATAGAATCCAGAAAAATGGAAATTCCCCATTACTAAACTGAGTGTACCACAACAGAATCAACCGCAACAATTGGGTCTACAGACTATGAACAATGTTCATCTACCATATGAAATCCATCCCATGCAACTCAAAGTGAGTAAGATTAATGTAATTAATGTTGTTATGGATACAAAAAATAATAACTGTTATCTTAATAATAATTGCTGGATTTTGTTCTATTATACAGAGCGGAGCACCAGGAACGGAACATTTAGTGTACCTTAATAATCAAATGACAGCGCAGCAACAAGTTGCCCTTTTTCACCATCAACAGCAACAACAACAACAGTTCAGAAATGGCCAGGTAAGCTTAATTGTATTAAATTATTTAAATTTATCATTGCTCTCGAATCAAATTATGATGGATTAGGTATTTTAAATACTTTGTATTAAATGTTTGCTACATGATTCGTGTCTATTGTCGTTAATTAAATTGTAATTAATTATGAAGTGAGGGCATATGTATAATATTCCGAGATACGTTGAATGCTTAATACATATACATTTCGCGAGATTTACAAAGCATGCAATTCAAATCCAATCGGGAAATAGTTATTTTCATATCAATGATATGCAAGTACACCCATGTTGACTAACTGGGGTCAACAGAATTGATTGAAGGTGGTACAGAAGGGTAAATCAAATCCTATTTAACTTGTACATAAAAAGAATATTTTTTTATATACCATGATAAAGAAGTATTTTACCATTTAATTATGGTAACGTTCGTAACACTAATTTATTTTGTTTACTTTATTTATTCGCTGCTTTTTGTATAATTGGCCATAACTTTGGTGCAAGTAATGCATCCAACAAATTGTGCTCTAATGTTGACAGCGGTTGTTGAGAAAATCTTTTCAGGGAAATTATGCCAAGGCCAAAATTTGGCAGATTAGCAAATTACAGCTGATCAATTCGTAGTTTGCTTCTAAGCAGTGATGTTCGATTGCTCTTATAAGTAATCGAAATAGAATATCATATATGTGAGATTGCATTTATCTACTTTTTTTTTTTTTATTACTTCTTTCGGACTGGCATTGTAGTTAGTTTTTTCATATTTATTTATTCTGTTCGAGGTATATACATTTTTCTTTTTTCGTGGAAGTTTTTCGTAGCCATTTGAATAATTTTTCTATTATAGAATCGTGAATTTCCACTTCCTTTATTATTCTTCGTTAATTAAATTTATCTCCCATAAATGGAAACGATGCATTTAACGACCTGTTCGCTAGGCTACAAAAATTGCACGGCGATTTTTAAGAATTAGGTTACATCTTTCTGTATTGCGAAAGGAATGTTTGTTCGTAGAGAACAAAAGAGGCAGATATTGCTGTCAATTTTTTCTTTTACATTGAATACCATTCGCAGTGCAATCTATAATAGGGGCATAAAGAGGATTATACAATTATTTTTTAATCAAAGATCGTAACAGCATCGATCCCGCGTCAGTGCCAAAGGACTTGCACCCGTCTATTTCTTTTCTCGTAGAATTATCGTTTATTGCTGACGGTAATATTTAATCAGGGGTTGCAAATTTATTAACAATAAGCACGATTAAATTTTCATCCGGTCGCCATGCGAGGTCGTGCAATGTAAGAAGGACGATGATTGGTCCGTAGTGTTCGCAAAACGGAGCACGATTAGCAATGTACGCGGTAGAGGGCACACTATTCGAGCGTCGTTCTTTGTTTCGGTTAGGAGGGCAGTCTCTATTGAAGAGAGAGGCCGGTTAATAAAAATTCGAGGAGACACAAGAGCAGCATCGTGACGCCGAGCGTTATTTTAACGCCCGATAACGACCCGTCTCACGATATGTCAGGACGGACGTGAATTTAGGCAAGAACGCGTAATCGACTTGCTCCGCCTGTAAATAAACGCGTATTCGCGGAGTGAGTGTGCAAAGTGCGCGAGAGGAGAAAGGAGGTGGAGGAGGTGGTGGCGGCGGCGGAGGCGGTGGTGGAGGAGGAGGAGGAGGAAGAGGAAGAAGAGAGGAGCATAGGTAGCAGTGGCAGCATCGAGGCACCCGAGGTGTCGAACTGTTTGACAGGCGGCCGAACGCTTTTCTTTCTCTCTCACACTGTCGTCCGGGGTGCCGCGATTCGTATTATTCGGCGGCGGTGTGGTGTGTAGTTGGACGGGAGAGATCTGTCCCCGTCGTTCAGAGAGGAAAAACGAACGTGAAAACAACCGGGAGTGGTGTGTATTCAGTGCCGGCTGAATCGGCGTCCGCGCCCCCGACGCCGCGGTTGACGTACGGATTCACTGATTCTTCCGCAACGCGTGGCCGGGATTATACGAATCGCCTCCAAGATAGCCTCGTCTGCAAGATAGTGGGTGCAAAAGAGTGTGTGTTTAATATCTCGTTCGCGTTGTTGGTGTACCACGGGGTTAACGGTGAATCTCTCGGAGGTGACGCGCCGTGCCGAGGGTACCTTGGAGACGGTGGAGAGTTTCGGTGTAGGGTACAACCAAGGAGCAGGCACGAGCACAGGCGACTGGATGAAACCACCGGGGGATCTTTTCCTTTACTGCGACATGAAGGATTTGGGGGCCGACATGGTATTTATCTTCGTTCAATTTCTCCCTTATTCGATTGGGAATAGCCACGTTTTTTTTTCTCGTTTCACCGTGCGTCACGAGTCGGCGAAGTTTGTAAATTTGTAGGTTAGGTTTCGACAATTTTTAATCCGCAATGGAAACCTCCATGTTTATGCAGCCTGAGGAACACACGAGTGACATGGGCAAAAATGTTTTATTTGTAACTAGAATTCTTGACACGTTCGTGAACTCTGCATTATCACGATAGTATTTTATAATCTTTTCGTTGATCGTGTTACACCTATCAAATGTGACGTAAGTCTGCGTACACTGTATTTTCGTCTGGCGGTCTTGTCTTTCAGCCTGTGGTGTTTCTTTATTTTTTGCATCGCTTAAACAATGGTTTAACTGAATGCATATAATAATTTTACTACTATTTCTACTCCTACAAAAAAACCTGTCACACTGTCTTGTTTCTTTTTCTTTCTCTTCTTTTTGACAGATCGAAGGTTTGATTTTATCGAAAGTTGCCTGACCTATATCTCCATTCTTATTTATGGAGTACTTTCATCCGAATATTTTTATTATGAAATTTTGATTTATAAACAACAGTTTTGTTTACATGACTCGCAAACAAACGAAACTTATTTCTGACAACTCCGTACGAAACTAGAGTAAAAATATTTTGTTCCATAAGGTTCGCTTGAGCCTTGCATTCAACTTTATTTACTATTGGAGTAATTGCAACCCGTAAAGAACTGCTCTGCAGCGTTTGCCATTTAAATTTATAGTTTTACAAAGCAGGAATAAATTTACGATCGCGTACAAATGAAGCGCAATCATTAGGTAAAGCACTTTTGCATATTACAACGTGTTAAAATATGTATATCAATACAGCGGTTCTATTTGTTTTCGGGCCCTATAGATTGCTAATTGCCATCGGGTTACAGGCGCTACCAAACAGTTCATGTGCGATATTCGCGTACACCGATTTTGCAAACGACGCACCGGCGAAATTATATTTGTTGCTAAAGTTGTGGGAAGGAATGTATAATCTGAATCGTGAGCAGAATATTCGTACTAACGTGCTCTCTCATTTAGGTGTCCGATAGTTATTCAGCCAATCAGGCCCCCGAACGCGCTTAGCCTTGTAACGTAACAACGAATCTATTAGCATTGCCTTGTAGCTAAACGATGAAAGGATGATAAATTTTGGAGCTATGCCGATTTCGTTTGAATCGAGAAAGCAGACAAAACACATTCTGGAAAGTGTCGATCGATCGTGCCGTAGAACAGGATTAAATAATTCGAGACAGTCTTATCGAAAAAGGGAAGAAGGTTGTTCAAGGTAGGAGAGGTTTCTCGAAACGGCATCTGTAGGTATGGATCCTTGAAGCGCCGCCGGCACGGTTTAACCATAGAAAAAAAATATATATCTAGACGTCCAAGTTAAATCCTTTCAGCTATCCTCTCCCTCCGACCGCTTCTTCATTGTTTACGTCCTCAAACTCTATCCAGTGAAACGCCCAGGAGTTCTGCCCCTCTCTATTTCTCTCCTCTCATTACGCTCATGGTCCTGCTTTTATACGTACGCAAGTAAAGAGGAGGTACGGGAAGATGTTCGCGTTGTTCTAGGTTAATGTACTTTCGCACGAACTAAGAAAATTTGTAGTGGAGGTATGGCAAAAAAGAAAAAATTATGTGCTCCTTACATCAGAACAATGTTTCTCCGATCTAATTGCCGATTAATTTGGACAATTGATCTAGCTATTCGATCGTAAATATCGTGTTGTTATTCGTGGTTCTGTCTTGTTTCGTGGGGCATGTTGTTTGGACCGGTGCCATATAAATTTATACGGCTTTATATTTTGCATGTTTCCCCTTGCTCGTGGTTCCCCTTCGGGTACGTCTAATCGATTGAAACACTGTCAGGGTCCTCTCTGGACAACCGTGACACACGCGAATCGGTGCCGAAAACTCAATGAATTTTTCCCTTGAATTTTCATCATCGTACGCGATTGCAATTTAGCAGTTCAAGGTTCAACAATATCTTGCCGTGTTTGTCGGTTCTCTGTATATTGAACGTATGTAATGATCCATGCATGTCGTTTTACGGATGTTTACGATCAATTTTCCACTTTATACTCTAGTAAAAAAGTATTCTTAGCCACCTTTATATTCGATTCTTATACTTCCATTAAATTTCATCGGGAAATGCTTCATTATAATTGTTCCGAGTATTTTTGTTTGCCTTACCGACCAAGGCTCCCTCATTAATGATTTCGCACTACGAAATCGTAAAAAACGTATACATACATTAGTTTGCGAGCCAAATGCACTGTGCTATGCTACTCTTGCACCAATATAAACTGCAAATGTGCCTGGAGGGATATTGATTCGCGTGAGTCACTCTATCTCTTCTAGCTGCTTCGAGGTTCAGGGTTGACCTTACTTGCCGCAAAATGTTTCCAATTAGCCTCGTCATTCTCGTTTTTATGACTTCGATCGCGGGCGTACGCACTTGTCGTTTGATTCTCCTCGGAAATGTACCAATTGCGAGCAACTCCAAACGAACAACACGCATCAGTTCGAAACGCACGATGCTCGAAAGTAAAACGGAGTAACAATACTCGTGGATGTACACCGTGAAGCGTTATACATGTAAACGCAGTTACAGCATAAAAATATCAGGTTGTCACCTCGTTACATCGAACTTTCTCTTCTCTCGTTCTCGGCTGTAACAGATGTTTACGGATAGTTATGCAGTTAACGCCCACGGTTCGCAAGCCTCTCCGCAGTAATCGTTACACAAGATCAGTGTTGCTTTTCGATGATGCCGTTTCCGCAATTATTATCTGCAGGACACCAACTTCACACAAGCATGGATCCTTTGCGCACGTTTCTAACTCGAGCATTAAAAAATATTCACGCTCCTCTTTCCATCGTGATTTTTGTATTAGAGCAGAGGTCGTCGAGATCGTAGTCTGGACGCGGCATTTTCTTTTAAATTCCTGCGAACAGTAAAGAACCGCAGACGAAATATTGAAACTTGAACCATGGTCAACATTATAGCCGAGACTACGACTTACTGGTAAGAACTTACTCCTACGCGCTCGCGTTATCGTATTCTATTCGCGATAAAAGAAGCGTGAAACCAGTTTCCGGTTTCTTGACTGACGTCAGCCTCGAAAGAAGTATGTATTCCGGGGCACCATACGAAAGGAATTATTAGGGGATGGATAATCGGCCTTCGCGGATTTCACGCTAAGAAGACCGACACGGAGTCCGAAAGCGAAAAAAGCTGATACTCTTGTACCGTTAAGAGGAATGTTTATTGACATCGGCTTATATGTCAGTGAACTTATGCAAAGCGCCATCGATAATCGATAGTTTGTCGCTGATTGGAGCTTCCAAGTGAGACCACCCGCGTCCTCATTATTATTTAGAAATAATGGATAAAGGGACTGTGCGATGCGCACCGTTTGTTGCGGATCCAGCAGTACTATAAATTACTGACGACGTTTTTCGCATACTGACTCAATTGGACGCGCACCAGGTACATTGTCGTATTAATGGTCGGTGTAATCCGTTTTCCTAATGCTGTACTTCCACTGTGCAAAGAAAATCTTCGTGAAATCTCTGGCAGCAAAGTCGAACGATTTTCTCCTCCCTTAATTCGTCTAGACAAAAGTGAATCGATCCTCTTCCGCGGCTCCCTTCGTTCATTAGGGGTGTAAGAGGAGTTCAGTCTGTCGTTTACCGTGTCATGCAAATTTCTACGTAGAACGGGGCAATTCATTTTTGGCCACTGCCAAGTACAACCATCCACGGTTTCTTTTTTTTGGCCACTTCGCGTAGTATTTCGTCATTTATGCCGTAAAGTGACGTATCGTGACGTGACTTGTGGTGACGTGACGTGCATGTCGTTGAACCTAAACCCATCGGTAACGCTTGCAGATTCGTCATCGTGAAATGCGGTGTGTAGTGCAACACGAAGAAGGAGAAATTCATTTCCATCCGTCTATCCGTACAGCCACCGCTCCGTTACCTATGTCGCAACGTTGAAACATCGATTTACGTATTTCGTTCTCCGTTCCTTGCGATTATGTATCCCGTCCATTTCCCCGAAAACTCTTTCACCGGAGCGTCAAGCGTGTATCCTAAAATTTTCCTAACACTGTGATCCAAGGGGGACGTTACTGTTCGGTTGCACGGTGATCGGCAACGGTGGTGCGGCGCCAACCCCCAAATGCTTGGATTCGCGTTCATTTTGCTTTAATTAAAAAGCCAAGTCGGATGGACAACAAAATACAAACCACCCTCATGTCGCGTTCTCCTCTGGTACGTGCTACCTACTGCGCACGCATTTAGCTTACGCAGGCGCACGCACACGTACGAACTATTGGGGAAAGGGGCAGAAAGGGTAAAGAGAGGAGGAGAAATGAAGAAAGAGAGAACAACAGGGTTCGCCTCCCTCGTGCGGCTGATTCTCCGCGAGGACAGTGGCCGTGACCCGCGGCCGAGGGGCCTGGGGAGGGGTCGGTGGCCCCGTGGCAGTTTAGCGACGACGTCCACGCTGCCGTTCTGCTGGTGGGAGAACCTCGTGGGTGGGTAGGGAGAACGTCGTCGTCGTCATGGGGGGGTTAGGTGTGCGTGCTGGTGGGATACAGCTTAGGGGTATAGCGAGCTATCGTTGGCTTTGTTCAATGAAAGCCAGGGATCCAGTACCTACTCTTTCGTTTCGTCTCATTCTCTGTTTCATCTTTTCCTCTCCCTCTCACCTTCATTTTTCACCTCTGCGTTTCTCCTGCCAACATAGTTGCGACTATCGTGCAAAAGTGCTTCTGCTGCTGGCCGATTCGAATAGACAGAACGAATGTCATCCTTGTCTAGCGAACAAAGAGACTGCGCACCACTTTGGCTTCTCTCTGATTCCCCTTTTTCTTTTCCTCTTCTCCTCTGTCTTCGCTGAACGCGCAAAAGTTTTCGCTGACCGGTTTGAGGGGACGGAATGCTACCGTTTTCGTTTCACTGACGAACAGATCGAACGAACGGGAATTGTTATTTTGTCCATTCATTTTCTACTACAGACCGCTTGTTCTTCATCGTTTACTACTTGCTACCCCTGCGATTCAGTAGAATAGTCCTATTAGTTTACATTCATACAGAATAAGGAAGCCCTAAGGTTCGGGGGACGGATAAATCTGTGGCGAATTTTCTCTCTCTCTCGTTCGTTCGCTTTTCGACCTCTTCCCGTCTCTTTCTGCCTGTAGTCGTGCTTAACGTGCAAAAGCGTTTCTACCGACCGGCGACCCGGTCGATACTCACGGCGTATCGCCCCCGGTTGACCGAGCCTTACCCCTAACTCTTACCCTTATCCGTATCCTTACCCTTACCCTTACCTTACCGAACCTTCAGACATATCCTCGTCCACTGTACTACTCCGCACTCCGATTCGCGAGCCATACGTGAGCTTTAAGGAGAGGACCCGCCTCTGTTTGGACCCGCCAGACCCGTCGCGACAGAGAAGAGAACGATGGGAATCACCGACGTACCCAGCTGGCCGGAACACGTCTTCCTGGTATACATATAAAGCCTATATCTGTATCGAAAAAGAGGTCGTAAATCCGTGCAACCGGGTGACTGCACGCGTCGTGCAATCAGGGAAATCAACGACGTAACATAATAAGATCTTTCGTTTGAACGTCATCGGCGCACACGAATCCAAGCTGTTGCTGCTCGCCGGTCCTTTGGGGGGGCGATTTAACCACCGCTGTGGCTAGCGACGATGGCGGCAACAGCAACGATCCTAAGGAGATGAGAGGAGGGGTACACCTGTGACTCGGTCGAACGGAATAAAATGTAGGTTGGAGGGAAAAAATGTGCCGCAGGACGATGCAAAGGAAGATTCGCTTTCCAACTTGACACGCGCGAATCGTCAAGCAGCCTGCACGTTCGTACGACGTTTTCTCCCATGGGGTTTCTAACCGGTTTCTAAACTCGTACGAAACCCGTTCGATTATTTTTCTGCTCTCTTTTATCGGCCGATTTGTCGATCTAGGTGAAAAAAAACCGTCCGAGTCTCTAGGTAGGAATCGGGGCTAGGGATTGCATTGCCAGCTTTCGTCTAAATATTTCGATGCTTTGCATGGCCTGACGGTGCGTGGGTTGAATAGCAGCTGCACAATTCGATACGAAGAGTGCACGGTTTTTTGGGTTTTTTTTTTCGCCGTGCAAGATATAATTAACGCGTTACCGGTGCACCGCAGGCGATAAACAGCGTCGTTTGATATTTCGTGGTTGATAATATTCGCGCTGGTATACCAGCTCGATGCATGACGCACGGGCTATTGTACGTGATATCGTTTGCATGATCAATAAAATATAAATATCTCGCGTATGTCTGTGCTGAGACGCCCTATCCTTGCCACGGTAACGCGTAAAATCTCGAAGCTTTTCTACCATTCGTGCACCCCTTTTTTTTCTCGCATTTTGATCGACCAGTCGCACGCTGCATCGATTAAATAATCCCCGACGTTTTGTTAGCAGCAGTGAAACATTTATTCGAGGCGTGTGGTAACACCTCGCTATCACGATATCGTTTTACGAGCTGTACTACGTGTATCAGAATAGAATTCATAGAGTACCGATTACTATTGAAACTTGTAAACGTGATGCTCGTAAACGTGCGCAATTGTGCTCCAATTTCCAAGCCTCTGATAGGAATATTCAATGGACAGGTAGATTGCGACGACAAAAACGAAGCTAACTACATGTGTGGTAGTTAACAAGCTAATCCTCTGACGATCCAGCGGAAAGAAAAAGAAAATATCCGATTGAAACGTTTATCGGGATTCGGAGACAATCGAGTTGCTCGCGTTCCTCGATGAATAGTACCTGGTGAAAAGGAGAGACTTGAAAGAAGCTGGAGCTGGAATGTCGGTGAATCGAGAAGCCCCCGGTACTTTCGTTTAATGATTCGTAGACCGGGTGACGATGCAGAGGAAAATCCATCGAGACTCCCGCACTCTTGTGCTGCACTGTTACCATCGCACGTGCAGTATACCTGCATCTAGGATCCCGCAATCTGCGGACTCTTCCCTCCATCCCCACCGCTCTTGGTTACGTCACTGACCTCCAGTTAAGCGAGGTCGGGAACAGTGCAACAGAGTTCAGGTCATGACGAAGCGATGCGACTCGCCTCTGTTTTCGATACGAATCTTTGCTGGAAGGGGCGCGATTGTTTGCAGTCCCGAATTTGGGAACCGAACACCGCGCACTTTAGCCGCTGCACACATCTCTTGCGTGGCAGATTTCGAAAGCGATATAAAACGAAAGACTTGCTCCTGATGGAACAATGGATGGATACAAACGGTGTTCATCGCCTGTTGCAATTAGTCCTATTAATAAAGAATGCATGTGCAGCGTTATCGGGAGCAACGATCAGCTGCGCACGCTAGATACGCTAATTTCAAGCGGATCCACAGTTTGTTAGTGTAATTAATACGATCGTTGGTATTCGTATCTTTTGCCGCGCGAGACACACGGGCTCTTGGGAGTTTCGTGTCAGCACGCGCCGGGTTTGAAAATGTGTTCACTGACCCCGTGGACTTACGACCCGTTTTCTCATATTGTTTCAGATCGCTCCGTCGGCAAAAAAGCTCTGGGGCGTGGACGAGGGCGGCTCCAAGGACGAAGGGGGTGTAAAAGGCGGTGGGATACTTCACCTGGGCGACCACCAGATGTGGCGGGATTCTACCTGGAGTACTTCAGGTAGCATTGCATTTTAACCAAAGTTAAAAGTCTGTTCGAGCCCGGGCCTACTTCTCCTAAGTGAGAGCTTTCATGAAATCCTGGTACCAATTCGTTTACGCTCGTTTCACCATTACGACCCTTAGGCCCGATTGCTTTCAATGAAACGGTTCACGGAAACACTCGGCTCATTGACCGACTGAAGCGAATACACCTAAACGCCGTGCTATCGAGCGTACTGACACGTATCAATGACAATAGGGCTGAGGATATTTGGAATGGGGTTTCGCGATGGGGCTAAACCATGAACGGGGTTAATCCGGATCGATAATTTTCATGAACGACGGATATTAATGGTTAATTCATGGATAGCTAGCTCTTGCAGGCGTGATCTTTCCCATTGCTAGTGCACGTTTCAGAAAAATCTCAACTATTATTTTATCGCATTCGTTAATTGTTGCCCTTTAACAGCGGCTTCTAGTATCTGCCGCGCGTTTATTCAGGCTGAGCCCGAATGCTTACCTAGCTCGACCCACCTGCTCCGTACATACAGGCAGAATTTAATCTCGACACGTTCGTGCGTTCCATCGAAGCCCTTTAAATCCCTCGAAATATCGTGGCCGCGCCGGGTTCTTCTCGGGGTACGAATTTGACCGCGGACTCTAATCGATATACGTTCAGTCGACGCCACTTGTCGGCCGATCGTTATATAATCTTAAGGGCAAGTTGGCTGCACCTGACTAACTAATTTCTCCTCGAAGGAGGCGGGAATTATTTTTATTCGGTATATTAGTATTATTATCGAGCATTTTAATCGTTATCCCGTATTGAAATGAGGATAAACGATTTCATTGAAGTCGAGTTCGCTCAAAACGATGTTTGTTGTTTAAAAATAGAGAAAACTTTCTGCCTTTGCATTTGCCGATAACAGTTCGTAACAGTTTCACCCTGTTTGCGTTCCGCTTTTAGCAACGACTGAATGAAGGGGATACATATTCACATTATGTAAATCGTATTTATTATTTACGGCAAAGCGTGGCGTGCTCAAAGAACGACCGAGGTAATGAGCTGATTCCGATTAGCGCGGTGTCCTTTTATCGTTGCAACCAAATATGTGCACTGGTAGATTAGCCGAAGGTTCCTCACGTCTGACGTACAATTCCTTGAACTCTCTGTACGCGTCTCGATTCGGTAAAATTAGAGAGCGAATCGCCTATAAAAAAGATCGAAGTTACAGCCGTACTGAACCCGTCCATGGTGGCGGCAACGAGATGCGAGCGATACCGTCGTGTGTTTTACGTCGTGGGCGCTTATTGATTGGTACAGCACCGAAAGAACAATACATATATAGAGACGAAAGTGGAAATAGTTGTGTCTCCGTAGCTTCGAGCGGAATGTCAATAATCGATACTCCGTGCCAAAACAGATCTAATCGCGGTCGTTTGCTTTCGTGAAAACCGAGAAAGATATTTATAAAGTCTCTGTCCCTTTTCCCTTACTCGCGATCAATCGATACTACACCCTGACCCTTGGTGGTTCTCTGCGCTCCTTAGTTCGATACCGTTTTAAAGTTTTCGGTTATCCTATGATTCCAAGGACTTCTCCTACCTCTTCCTTCGTATTTCCTATTCTTTCCGTTTTATTTTGTGACCAGCGTTTCGCGCTGCTGCAAATCGTTCGACTTTCTCGCCAATTAAACGGATTAACGCGATAATTGGTACACGAGGCAAAAAGTGATGGACGCGTAAATTGAAAGGGTCCCGGATTTTATTTCGCGTTTAAAACGGAACCTTTAGTTGTACGGGGTTGTTGCGCGAGGGCGATGGTACCAGCGGCAGTGTTGTGTGCAGTGTATGCACGAAACACCTGATTCTCGCGACGGCATGTGCCGCCGGCTTTCCATGTGCACGCGGCTCGGTTTGCATGTGTGCGCGTTACCTCGATGGGTGCAACGCGGCTGTTGCCATGGCGACAGACGCCCGGCATCAGCGGCGGTGGGGGCAACGTCCCAATGCCCAGGGTCGTACCTACTGATCCACCCTGAGCGCTTGCACACCACCAACCACCCTATCCCACCTGGACCCGATGAAATTGCGTCATATGAAATTGTAAAATTTATACAGCCCCCCGGTATGAACGCGGCTATCTATTTTTACGCTGCAAGATTTGAATTCGTTTCTGCGATTGATCATCTGCCGAGTCCTCAATAAAATAAGCTCGCAGGGTTGCTAACAGTGGAGAACCGTCAAGGATTTTTATGATAGAACTTGCGTTACACCTTTGCGGGTTTCCTGTCCCCACGCCTTTTATCGATTACCAGTTGATGCGACACGAGAACGATACGGTTTCAAGATATTAACGTTTCCTTTTGGAATTGCTCTGTCTTGTTTTGCGTAAAAAGTGTGTTTGATTTTTTTTTGTGAGGTATAAGATAGTTCTAATTTAGTTGTTCGAACGGTAATAAGTTCGTACCGGTCGATACTTTAATAACCAGTTGAAACCGAAGGGCGACGGAATATTGAATATCTGTTTTACACGGGAATAATAATAGTAACGACTTGATGCTACTAGTGAATGTTGAATGAAATATGCAGCAATGCGACGATATGATTAATTATATTTCTAATGCATTTCAGATCATGCTGTCTCGCAGCCAATTTCCATGGGCACAGGTAGACGCGTGGGTGTCGGGACTGGATATCATCATCAGACATCCGAAGTTGGAACAGTTCTTAGCCCTAGAAGCAGGTTAGCATGCCTCTGATAAAATACAAAAATTGTTATTTACTAAATCCTAGTATTTTTAAATTCTTTATTTTACAGTGAAACCGGTGGATTGGGGGTTAAAATGGTCGAATATGTGCTTGGATCGAGTCCTACGACACCCAAAGATTTGGAGCCCAGGATGGTTTCTCTGAGATTGGTGAGCGTACGCTTTGTTTGTAATGAACTCGCGAACGAGACAAAGTTAATGATTGCATTCAAAGATGTTTTCATTTCTTCGCGCAGAACACCGATGCAGACAAGAAAGAAAAAGAGAAGGGCTCGGCAAGTCCTTTTGACAGTTCTAAAGATGACACAGGTCCACAAAACAACGGATTAGTATCCCAGAATGGTCTCGATGACGACAAAGTGTTTAAGTGAGTACTACAGTATATCTATCGGTGAAAAGTATTACTACTCCGTAAGGGTAACATACAGAGATATATTCAATAATCGTTGACCTGATCTACCAGAAATTCAGATTTGCGTAAAGCACTTGGAAATAAGTGCATTGCTATTCCTCCATGGCTATATATATAATTATTTCCAATTGAACCACTGTAAATGTGTCACATGTTTGCGAACAATCGTCTTTACTACGACGAACGTAATAGTGTTAGCTGCCAAGGCGTAATGCATATTATATCAGGCGAACGGAAGCATCGTTGACTCGGTCTTCGGTGCTTGCTGCACCGTAAGTGTACGCCATCTGGTGTACTTTTAGTCCCTCATCTGCTACGCGATGTTACCGACACTTCCTTCGCGGCTTTCAATTCTACCATTAGTTCCTTTTCTAATAACAATAGTCATAACATTTCACATCCTTTAAAGTATTGATTTGCGGTGCAATAAATTAGTAGGAATTCTATCGTTACGTCACACTGAATCGACGTAGTGTCGCAGATGAGGCAATTCAGAATTTAGTTGACGGAAATGAAATTCAACTTTTCTTGTTAAAACATTCCTTGTACATAAGGCCTCATAAATGAAGATGATTAAGGGGCATCAGCACGTTGGCTTTATCGAGTCATAAATCTCGAATAGTGAAGGGTATTTCATACACGTAAGGGTATTATAAATGTTCATTTCCAAATGATTTACGCGCCTTCTGTTTTCGTAAGACCGCCGTCGAAACACTCCATATTTTCGTTTGTCTTCATCCGATCCATGCATTTTACGACCGCACCGTAAGCTGCATTCAATCGGAATGAATCAGCGAAATAGAGCATGGAGAAATGAAAAGAATTCGACGCGGCTGCTTCAGAGTCAGTTGCATAATGCTCTTTATCCTCATTTCCCCGTGGTGGTCGAATAAGAATAGCATTGCGGTTAATTGTAATAGCATTTACCTGGTAGTCGGATCATTCAGCCCCCGGCCATTTATATCCAACAATCGTTAACCCTGTTTCCGACCGCTATCCGTCATATGAATAATCACGTCCGTTTCAAACTACGATTACTTAATGCCGCTCTTCGTCTTTCACTTGCAGCCGTACACCCGGTAGTCGTCAACCTTCTCCAGGCGAGGAAGAATTTCAGAAAAACGCGGCGGCGACCCTGGCTGTAAGCGCTGGCGGTGGTGGTGTCGTGTTGTTGAAACCTGGCGTCGATGTGGTCGGGAGCGAAGAACATTTCATGGCCGCCTTTGCACCCGCGCCACCGCACCACCTGCAACATCATCAGGCGCCGCCGACGCATCATCTTCAGCATCCACATTCACACGCGGCGCAGCTCTTTGGTGCCCAGGCTCCACCACCCCCACAGGGTCCTCCACCGTCGCAGCAACAGCAGCAACAACAGGGACCTCCGCAACCGCAAGACACCACTACTCACTTTGATGTTCAGGTAAGTCTCCAACCTTATTGTTCCCCTCTTTTTTTTATTTTCATTCAACGAAACGACGGGAAAGAGTATCTTTTCTCCCAGAGGGATCGCGGCGACTCTGAACGTTGCGTGTGCGTCATACGGATCAACGCTTAAGATTCTATTCTATGAGACGAGATATATTACAGCGAGCGCGTTACTCGAAAATTTACCTATTCCACCTTGTTGCTTTTGGAGCCGGTTAGGGATGATTGTAGGATCATCGAGAAGGTTGTCCTACTTTCGCGCTCGCTGTCGAGTATATTTTGGCGCAACGATTAATAAATCACAACCGTACTCGTAAATTGTGAAAGCAATCGGGCCAGTTTAAGCGTCCTACATAGACGTGCACCGTAAGGTTCGCTGATTATTATCATACGTTGCTTGGTCAAGTAGATCAACGAAGCTCGTGCATTAACTGATTGGGACGACCATCGGTATACCTTATACGCTTATTCTGTTACTCAAATTAAACAGTCTATCGAAGAGTTTAATAACGAAAAGAAATATTTCGCCCGTGCAATTTTTTTTTTAGTCTTATATTTTGTTCCTCTTTGGCAATTCCGTTTCGTAGACCAGGGTGGTCTGTCTGGAACTCAAGGAATCCGTAATAGTTCCGGAACTGTGGGGAGTATTTAAAGCCTGTGGATGGTTTTCCACGCGAAGGGCGTCGCTGCCGGCGTTAATTTAGCGATTGTACTGGTAGACTAGGAAGAGTTATTTTTAAGCAGCAAGCAGCTGATACTAATGAGCGGGCCCAACCACCGAGCACAACCCTCTTGTACGGGTTCTCGACGAACTTCTGTCGCTTTTGAAACCGTGTTTCATCTCAACGAGCATGCCCATCCGGGGGTGAAACCGCGGGCGTATAACAATGGTCGGGCTGAATCGTTTGCATAATTTGCTGGCATTTTTACGAAATCACAGGTGTATTATTAATGGAGCAGTAACTTGCCTAGCTAATTATAGAGGAGGAGCGCTAGTGGGGCACATTAACGGCAAATCAAAGTACAATTTACAATACACGTTTATTTCGCTTACCACCGCACAACTTGGCAAACCGTCGACGTTTACGATTTTCAATTTAATTGGTGAATTTATTTTATTCCCAGTCCCAGCAGCGCTATAAAGCAGGCGCAAAAGCGGTTTAATGCCACGGATAACTTGAGAAATTCCAAGCACTATTTCTCCTTTTTCTTCCTCTTTTTTTTTAGAGCGCGGCCGTCTAAAAAAAAATAGATCTGTCACTTGCCGTGCTTGCGTCACCGTCGAGTGCTCATTTACGCTGGCCGTTCTCGTTACCAGCCGCGAATTTCTTTCGCATACTCTTAACATGCTCCCTTTTTCTTTTATTCCGCCTGTTCTTTTATCTGAGCAATTTATCGAGAATGGTCCTGCTAAGAACGTACTTAGAACTTATCGCGCTTTGCATAATTTGGCAAATAAATGTCTCTCCAATAAGTAGACCAGCAGGTCTGAAGCATCCTGTCTAGGGTTTAGGGACACGATAGCCGGTCGAATCCTACTACTTTTGACAACATTGGCCAGCTTTATCCTTGAGAATCTAGTCTCATAGCACGTATCTAACTTTTTTTGTTCACTCTATTTCGCTTGGCAAGAAGACCCCGTTCGTATCGGAGCTTGGTATGGCCTGCTAGGCTTAAAAGACAAGTAGAAGAGGAATGGAGAACGACCTCGTCCTCCGGCGCAGACAAATGTATAAATCACGGAGTGACAAGTTCTCGACATCTACTTCGAATCCTATTCAGAAAATAGAACAGGCGATATATAGCCATGCTAGCACACATTCATATTTATGCACGTTACACGGGCTGCCTGAACGTTATATCGGCGAACGCATCAAAATGCTTTCGGTTACGAAACCTTCTCCCATTTTTTAACCACATTCAGCAATTTTCTGTTACGTGTTTGCGATGCTTTTAATCTTCAAGGTAATTTTATGCTCGATGTCGCGGTGATTATAGATACTATCTGATTATCTGGCAATGTATGTATACACATGATAGTACCCCCGGCTGAATCCCGCAGGACACTGCCGGCCGCGTCGGCAGTGTAACGTTTAATTTAGCTCGTGAATAACGAAGTTGTCGAAGTCGAGGTCGATTCGAAATTGGAACGGAGACCGGAAGTTGAGGACACCGGCGCGTATGCCGTTCTCGTTCCCGCCTCGTAGCAGCTATAGGTTTCGTCCACGTTCCACATTCTTCGCTGTTTACCGCGGTGCTCTTCCTATGCCAGATTAGGAGGCAGACGGGTCGCGTGAATTCGCGTTCCTCATTTCGACGAAAGCTTTGCCGGCCGGCTCTATTGGAACATGAAACGTCGCTTCGGACGATAGAGTTTTCGCAAGAAAATCGATAATTTAATTGCGCGAACGACACGATCTAGTCCTTTCTGTACGAATTGCCGGCGGTTCCTCTTGCTGCCGCCGATGCAAAGAGTGTACTCTCGGTTGAAAGGGAAATTCGTCCGGGGCTTAACGATTTACCGGCGTTCTTGTTGCGATTCACACCAATGTTTACCTAGAAAGACTGCAATGCACGGCGTTAGCGCCGCGCCCGTGAATATACAATTCCGCTTGGAAAAGAGAAAATCAGGAGCGAAAGGGGAGAAAATGCGGTGTGCAAGTTCCCGGGTCGTCCAACTCGTTTTCCTGCTCCTCCCCCTCTGATTCTCTGACCGTCTCTCTTCTCTTTCTCCTATGTGGTTCAAGCGACAGCTAACGTTCCCTCTCCTCTCCTACGGGAAATGGTACCCATCGTAGCCAGCATTGTTCCAAGGGTAGAGGCCATAGCTGCATTTTCCACGTGACGAACGAGCTGCGTATGCACAGGTGCAGTTTGACTGCCATGGCTCCTGTAATCTCTTTCTTCCTTGCACGTTCGTTCTACCTTTTCGTTTCCGTACGCCCCGATGAAAACGTAAAATGCCGCACAAAGCATGCATCGAGCGTGTGCTCGGTGGTCGCGGCGGAGGAGGGAAAAAGATTGCAAACGCGCAGCGACGCCGGCTTATGTTTCGCCAACGAATTCGTTATAATTTTTTTCCTTCTCCGTTTTTTTCTTTCTTCCGTTTTTCCCTTCCGCAATTAGTGGCGCATTATACGTCAAACCGGATTCCGTTGGCGGCGGCTGCCGGTATTAATTAACACGCTGCATCGTTCGTCTGGCGGCGTGGTCGCGTTTCAGCGATTTCTATCGGACGTCCCGGGTTCAGGCGTAGACACCACACTTGAGCCACTTGCCGAATACATATTCGGTCGCGTGTCTCGCGTTTTGCCCCTCTTTGTCGCGTATCGCGAGTAATTTCACCGTAGCCTGTGGCTCTTCCACGACGCAACATAAATAAAAATAGAACTCTCGTGCTGCTGCTTACGGGCGTACTACGCTGGCATTTATGCACGCGTGCTTGCCTTCGGTACAGGAGCGTGTGCAATGTAAGGAGATGTGCGTTGCACGCACGAGACACGGCTGCCCTCTGATCGCGTTATTACGCGAAGGCTCGTGCTCGTCAGTGCATGAAGCGATTCCCAGACCTCGTCTCTTTTCACCCCCTTCTCTCTTCCCTTCTGTTCTCTTCTCTGCACGTTCTTTTTTCTGTGCGCGGTCCTCTCACCGCCTTTCCTCGTTTTTCCCTCCTCATCTTCTTCAGGCTCCACCCCTCCCCGCACCCTATCGCGCATTTTCTCCTCCCTTTCCTTCGTTTCACCTCTTCTTTGACCGCGCAGTTCCCTTCTCGTGATCACGCGAAAAGCAGGAAGAGGAGCAGAAGGAACGAGCGAGAGAGAGAGGGACCCTTTAAAGGTGTGCACATGCATAGACGTACACGGGCATCGGGTTGTTGACTCGGTGCCCATTCAGCATAAAGTGCAATGACTTCCTCCGATGAAAATCTGTACCATCGCCCGAAGGTTACAGAGTCTTCGGGGGTAAGCACGACGTTGCTCGTCCGCTAAGGTTCCGGTCAGAAATTCCAAGCTACTGACCTGTTCCCACTAGTCTCTCTTTGTTCGAATATCGAGTTTCGCAAGAGCTTCGTTTTTCAGCCTTCGAGCTGGCCACGTTTCCGTTTTAAACGTTTTGCGGCTCCTTTGACAAACTGACAAATATGCACGCGAGCCACCCTACCCTAGGCAGCTATTGTTACTCCTGAACCGTCGCTCCGCTGCCTGCTGAAGAAGTCGATAGGATTGTTTGACCCCCGAAATTCTTCGCGTGGACGGGTTTCTTCCCTCCCCTCTTTCCCCCTTGAATCTTCAAATGCTCGAATTTTATGCAGAGCCGCAGCCAGACGCGCTGGGCCTGCTCACCTGTCTGCCTTCTAAATGTCAGTCGGTCTGGATTCTGCTCCGATCCTAGTTATAAGCTATTTGGCCGGCGAATCGATCTCGTTGTCCCAACGCTACAGCCTAGCAAATGATCACCACCGTCTCTCAAATTGTCTGACGATATGGTCGAACAAGCCAAGTGCTTGTCACTCATTCGACGATATTTTCGTGCACTTACATAATCAGCCATACGCGTACGCAGCAAACCTTCCCTCTTCTCCCCTGCCTTCGTCCACACGGTTCCACAATTTTTCACGCTGGCTGACTCACTTTGGCATAGCCGGGCCACGGAAGCCGGCCGAACACCGTGCTCCATATACATACGTGTTCCATTGCACAAAGGGACTTTTCTGGTTTATTGCATTAAATTTTCTGTACTTCGCTTGCCCCCGTCTAATTATTCTATACTATACTTCAGTTTTACAGGCCGACCGGCAATTTTTGTGGAAATTTTTCTAATGGAATTCCCAGTGACTTTTTGTCCCCAATTATATCGCAACATAATTCGACTCTCGTCGATTCAGCTTTATATATATATATGTATACCTTTTTTTTTGTTGAATTATCGATTCGATGCCTGGTAATTCTAGTCAGCCTAGTTGGCCGCGAAGTTCGCAGGTGGCAGGCAACGCCGCGGCCCTACCGACGAATGCGACTGCACGTTGGCTAATCAGAATCGACACGGATTAGCAAATCCACGACGAAGTAGCGTGATAGAGGCCAAAGCAATTAGGGACGGCAAGAATGTGCGCGCCATTTCCTTACCTCGACCAATTACACCGTGCTTTCATCGGAAGGCTACACTCCAATTAAACGGCATAATCTACTTGCCCGCGCCGCCACAGTCTCTGTACAAACTGGCGCGCTTAACAGATTTATTAAACAACGATTAATTTGTCGGCCGTGTATCCCTCGGTTTGCGAAGCATCCCCGATGTACATAGGCGATTGGGAACTGATTTATCGATGATGGGCTAATTGAAATGGCCCGGTGCACAGGGGTGGCGTGTACGCCGGGGCATCGAGAAACGGGAAAGAGCTCGGGTCGAAAATCTTCCGCCACTTTTCCGAGCACCTGTTCGTCGAGTGAACGCGCTCCACCGTTCCGGAAGTTTATGTTAGTGTCTCGCGCGTCGGGTTCGTCGACGCGGAAACCGACAGAGCGGGTCAAAGGACCCTGGGACCAGCCTCCTGGAAGACTACCGTCTCGGCAATTAAGTGGAAAGATCCGATCTTTCCAGACGCATCGGCTCAACGAATTTTCCGCCCCCGCAACAAAGTTGCAGATCCAATTTCGAAGACACGCGGGCTCATTTGCGCCTTTGCTGTCCACGAATTTATTGAATGCTCGTCTGTTTGTTCCTCCTGCCATGCGATCTATCCCGAAACTTACACCTTTCGTTTTACACCGGAAATCTTCGTACCGTGGATGTACCTTTAGCGTTTGACATCCATTGGCCAAGGCTTTCTCTTCCAAAATTCTACTTCCCTTTCGGCACTTGTTAGCCCGTGTTTTCGGCCGCCGCAGTATCCCTCATCCCTCGTGTTCGCAGGGTTCCGGTGTCGGGCCGATTATTTCCCCAGGGGCCAGAATTACTACGTAATTCCTCACTGCCAGCCTCTATAAGCCCGTTATAATAGGTCGCAGAGAAAGGTCAGGGTTGACGTCCGTTGAAACTTGTCCGGGTATCGTTGCGATTTCCCTCTCTGTTGCCCACTCCTTCTCGCGGAAAAGCTCTCCCGCTGATGACTCATCCGAATATCCCGTGGATCGTTTGCTAAAAACGCCGATCGTCGTTTTTTCTCTCTTCGAGATACGTTATTCGTATTCGCGCCCCCGGGAGCACCGATAACATTTCCAATTAGGGCCTCTCGGATGGAAGGGAGTTAATTAACCGACAACAGAACGCGAAGTTTTTAATATTGCTTTGTCGCGTGACACTGGTCAGAATGAAAATGACACTTGGCGCAGGGTTATTAATGAAACGAGAGTGATCGTTAGTCTAAGAAGAAGAGCCGCGGTGCATCGTGGCGGATCCTAATTAAAGCCACGGATGATCCGTGGAGTCGAATCTAGGCTAGAAAGCAAGTTGAAGTAGCTTCTCCACCTTCACCTCCAACCCTTCAGCCTCGCCCCTTGCTTCTGCAACATCTACCTCATCTCGAGCGTGGATGCAAAAAGCAAACGCTCTGAAATCGTGACCAAGTGCAAACTCCAGGAACCGACGGTGCTCAAAGTACGTGTGCCTTCCTCTTTTTTTTCTCCCCCCATCCACCGCCGGTGGTTGATCGTCGTGAAGTGAACGAAAAGGTAGTATTCGGTGAAATACATGAGTGGAGAAATGATTCAGCGAAGCAGGAACGTATGCGACGAACGATCGATGGTTCTCTCCCTTGGCATGGGTAATTTCAATGTTTACGTTTTTCCTCGAGCACGCTTTATCGATCGCGCGTTAAAGAATTTTCACCCGGTGTCCAGCCCGCGTCTAAGGTCAGAGGATGGAAAATTCCGCGAGGGCTCATTAAAAATCGCTTCCCGCGGTGTGCTTGTGTCGCGACGGAAAGCTCGTGGCGAACGTTTGTTGCACCGTCGTCACGGATGCATGTGCGCACAGGTAGCCGAGCGAGTGCTCCAAGTATACAATCGCCAACTATATTTATACCTGTGCCTCGTTCGGCTGGAAATTTTTTTTCTTATAATAAAAGATCGCAGGGTGTGGGCAGGTTTGCCGTGCTCCACAAGGGTTGATAGGGGTCGACGAGAGAGAAGCGTATCGCGCGGTGAGAATGGCGAGGACGAGGAGAGGCTCGCGGCACCTAACACGCGAACTCGCGTGTTCGCGTGCTCGTGTGCTCGTCCATCCCTTGGAATCTGGCGGTTCTCAACTTGCTATCCTCGCGGGATCAGATTCCGCGGATTGATACATCGGCGATATCGCTGCGGGTGGGTCAAAGGCACCGGGAACCGATCCTCTGCGAAACAGGGGTCGAAAAGGAAACGTCGGCGATCCCTCGGCTTACTTCCTCTCACCCCCCTCGGTAAATAAGAAACGGCGCGAACGAGGGCCTAATTTTTCTCGGCCTCTCGACAGATATAGGATGGTAATATCGTGCTTTCACTGACCCCGTTCTTTATCGCATAATATCGTGCAATATCGCACTTTATTTCGACGTGTATTAATTCACCTCGTGGTGGTGTATTAGCAGTCGATCGATGTCAGCGGGTGTGTTCGGTCGCGCTCGTTTTTCGATCGTGGCCTGAAATTTGTCGGGGGTGTAAAGCCACATCGAATAGGAGAGCCTTTTGGTTTTGACGACGCTTTCAGCCTATGTATGGGGGGGGGGTGGGCATTGATTAGCGCGCAGGTACGCGATCACTTATTATGCATACAGAAAGCGTCGGCTCATGGTCGAGCCCGCCGCAAGATGCATTTACCGTTGAGGGCTGATTTTAATTCGTCGTCGACGAAGAGGGACGACTCATTGACCACGGCTCCCTCTTCGCTCGAGCGTGTTTTCCAGCGGAGCTCGAATGTATGGCCCTTTTCAGAAATAAGGCTAGTTTAACGGATAGTAGCACAGTGGCGGTTGCCATTTGGTATTGGTCCGTGCAATGTCGCTGTGGTGTGCGCGCATTTGCACACCGCTCGCCCCCCTTTCCACGAGGAGCAGCAATATTCTCATGGGCAACCGTATTTGCGCATTTATGTACATGGCAGCACGAAGTTGCTGATATGTAAATAATAGCTGCTGCAAGGTACGGTTGGATAGGGGGTATGAATAGTCATCTCCCCCTTTCGATTGCCTCTCCTCTTTTTCTTCGCCGATACATCGAGCCCCCTCCTCGTTCCACTCGGTGCATTCTCTTTTTCCTCTATAATTACCTCGTTTTATTTTTTCCTATAACTATCCATCGCTTTTCCCGCCCAGTTTCTGTTTCTCCCACTCATCTTCGATCTACTCTGCCACTCTGCCTACCTCGTTCTCTAGTTCTCCCTCGTTCTTTCCTTTTTTTCTTTTTAACTTTTACTCCATCGTCTTTTTCCTCTCTGTCTTCGAGCTACCCTCCCTCTTCCTCTCACAGCTGCCCTCCTTCTCCGCTGTGTTGTGTATTTTCTTCCTTTTTTTCTTTTATAACACACCCCTTCCCTCTTGGTGGTCGCTTCTGTGTCGGTGGTTCCCATCTCCCTCTTTGTCACTCCCCGCACAAGCTCCACTGTGTGTCGCCGTATCGCTATATATACATATGTGTGTGTGTGTGTGTGTGTGTGGCCGCAAAAGGGAAAGGGGGAGAGCTCCCTGTAGACAATAGGCTGTTGGCTACGGGCGACGACAATGTGCAGGCTGCGCAAGAAAGAGGGCTGCCTTCTCCACCGTGCTCTCCTTCCTCTTTTCCGCTCCCTTTCGACTCTTCACCGGCCTGAGAACCCTCGAGGTGGTACAGCGTACATCAAAATTAAGGCACGGCCAATTAAAGTCGCGCCAAACGTGCTTCACCCTCTCCTCGCCTCGCCGACAGCCTCGGCTCGGTGTACGAGGCGCGCGTTTCTCGAGTGAACGCGGAAATTTCACGGCGAGACGCGAAAAGTTGCGCGAATTCGGCCGCGGGAAACGATATTTCGGGACCGGCGATATATTTTCGACGTTCACGCAGGAGTGAAGAAAAGGAAAAAAATGGACGCTGCCGCCGCTTGCAATAATGCCGGCCGGACGCAAAAAGCGGTCTGCAGCTTTTCTAAACTCGTCAGGTCGACGTAAAAATCGATACACGCACGAGAAAAGAAAAGGGAGCGCGAGGAGGACCCCCCCTGCGTTGGTACGAGTTCGCAGTCAGTTATTGGCGTTTAGGAGACTCGCGTACATAGGGTCGCGTTTATAATCTAACCCAATGCTAACCCCTCCCCGTGCACGGCTTCGATCGAAGGAGAAACAATGCCTGGAGTATATTGTAGGCCAATTGATTTTTTTTTATATTTTTTTTTTCTCTCGCCCCCTTTTAAGGGACGGGGCGAACGGCACTCTCCGTTCGTGCCGTACACGGTTACTCTTTTTTCTCCTTTTTCTATGCTGCTCTTTGATATTCGGGATACGATATCATCGTGAACGTATCCATCAGTTTCGCTCAGAGGTTTGATTCGTCATACCGCCAGCCCATTCGTGTCAGGAGCACCGGTTCTCCCGGCGGGTGAAATTTTCGATTTTCGATCATTCCCACGTATGCACCACGCGCTCCCCGATTCGCCGATCGCGATTGTAACAGAGGAAGTTGAAATGATACGCCATAAACGATCCCGTTCCTTTCACCACTGTGTTCTTGCATTCCCGCCGCTGTTACCGCGATCGCCATCGCCGGCTGCCGCCGTGCTAATACTTCTAGTTAGTTTTTTCACCTGCGAGCAAGTTTCTGATCATCGTGCAAACCTCTCGAGCCAGGCAGCGCGACAGGGGCAAACATGCAGGGCCGTACTTTGGGGCGAGCCTGCTCTTCTTCTCTCTTGGCTCGCTGTGTGTGCCAAGGCACGAAGGGGTAGTCATCTTCTTTTGAATCTCATGAAACTCGCGCGCGCCTTTGTCTCACCCTCGTCCAAGTGCAGGTGGTTGGGGCGACAGGGCCGTACACTCAAAAGCACTTGGAGAGAAGAGAGAAGAAGCTGAGAGGGCAGAGGAGAAGGGTGCCTCGGAGACAGGAACTCAGGAACGTCTGTCAATATTGGAAATTACATGCAGTCCCGTGCTACTTTCACTGGCCAACTGAATTATTCAGAATAATCATACCGCTCTCCGTACGACGGACACCGGGACGGAAGGGAGGGTGGGTACGGAGCGTCGCGACGCGTAGCATTTTCTAAGCACGCGTGCATCGGTTTATTCTGGATGAAAATTTCATTTCTCGGTTAGTCAACTGGTATCGCGCGTAGCTTGCCCGGCCCGGTCACCCAGTTTTCGTGAAACGATGTTCTGCGTGCCGCTGACAGCACTGTTTATCGTTAGATCGTTTTAAGAGCGGCGTGACTCTCTTAAAGTTTCGTCCCCGATGGTCCAAATTCGTGGGTGTCGAGAGAAAAATGTGTCGCGTCGTTGTTCGACGTTATTCCACGGAAATATTTATGCGCCGACGACGAAAACCTGGCCAGACAACCACTAGCCGATCGAACATTCCACGCTGGGCACGATTTACCTGCCGCCTCGCTTCGTGTCATTTTGGAACGGGCGCAGTTAAAAACGAAATTTAATCGCGCTCCAAAATGTGCATCATCGGACTCGAATGTACCGCCGTTTCGAATGGAATCAACGGGCTTCCTTTGCGATGGTGTACGATGGTCGAATGTTTGCCTCGATTCACGAGGTTTCCCGTGTTCCTCGTCAAAGGAGCGAATGAAAGGCAGTGGAAAGGCCGAAGGGTCTTCAGAATCGCAGTCAGTCGTTCTCCCTTTAATCGAGAATGGAGGAACGGAAAAGAGGACTGTTCTCGGAGAGTCTCGGCAATCTGTTTGCCGAGTAACGACCCCAGAAATGTTCTCCGACGCGGCGAAGCCTCGACGAAAAAATATTTGACAGAGGAGCTGGAGAGCTTGCGTACTTACACCCCTTATCAATGCTCGTGCACGCGAATCGTCGTGAATCGTCGGGACGAATAATCGATCATTAATTCCCGGTCGATCGAGTGCACCTGCGGTAGATAGATTTGAAATCCGGCAGGCGAACGTTCCCGCGAAATCGCGGAAGCTTGCGGCTTTGTCGCGTTCTCGATAAAAGGAGAGCCCAGAGGAAGATGAGAGGGTGAAGAAGGAATCTCTGAGGGCGACAGGGCTGTATTCTCGTTGGGTTTTGCCACGACTAGAACGAACTGTCTGCGCGGTGGTACGACAAAGATCGAGGGAAATCTCGGCTGGAGAAGACAGGAGAGAACGGGTTAGAGAGAGGGCGGGGAGAGGAGAGAGCAGGAAGAACGGAAAGAATGAAAAAGTGAAGGAACGCGGGAGGGAGAGAAAGAAGAAAGATGGTAGAAAGGAAAGAGGCGGTAGGCGGATGAGCGAGAGAGACAGAGCAGGGAGAATGAGTACGGGAAGAGTAGAGAGAGGGAAGCTCTCGGTAAGAGAGAACGAGCTGAAGAAGGAAAAAGAAAGGAACGGGTTAGCGGGAGAGAAATGGAAAGGCTCGGCGAGGGAGAGAGGGGTGTTCGCGTCACACCGACCGCGTCGCGTCGCGTCACTCAAAGCTCGGGCCATGGGAGCGAGGAGGCTCGAGAGGAGGCAGTCAGTTCTCAACTGCCTTTCTATGCGGCAACCGTTGCGAGCTCGGCTTAAGCCCGGATCACGCTGGACTTAACGGCTCGCTACGGAGAACCGGCCTTCTTTACCGCTTTCGTCGACCAGAGGACGGTGGATGCGGAGGAAGCTCGAACAGCTTGGACACTGCTGGACAAAAGGAGGGCATTGTCGTCGCGTGTGCTCCAAACTCGATTATCCATAATAACGCTGTGACAGAAACTGTGACTGCTACCTCGACGGTGTGTGCCGTCTCGTCTTCCGTGTTTAAGCTGCAGTAATATCTCGTGCCTTTGGGATTCTTCGCGGAACACCCTCAGCTTTTATTACCGAAACGTTGTTACGTGTAGCCGGACGTAGTGCGTCGTCGACCAAATCGTTTTACACTGTGTGCAATCGGGAGTGAGTGCAAGCAGGGGAGAAATACCACGTGGTTCCACGGAATTCCCGTCTACTTTCTGACAGTGATCGATCGACAGTTCGTTGAGCTGCGTGCGATGTCCGATTGTCGAATTATCGGCCGGCAGATCATTTTGACGGAACAGTGATCGCCAGCGAACCGTAAGGGGAATGCCTGTACTGGTCTACCGCAAAGTTTCGCCGATCGGTCGTTACCCCCTTGAACTTGGTGGCTTTGAAAAACATGAACCGCGATTTCATATTCCACTGAAGCTTTAACGAACAGCAGAAAATACAAGATAGAGAAGTCGAGGATTCCTTCGACGCCGATTTCTCTGCCGCGGCGAATTTTTTAGTGCGCGCGTGTATACGATACCAGCATCATACGGGTTCGAAACGATTTCAAAGTTGACGCGATAACACCTAAATGATAGCGCGTCGCGAATCATTGTCCGTCGGCTGAGCGTGAAGGATTAGGGGAAAGGAACAAGTGCGGCGAAGAAAATCTCAGCCCTGGGCCAGGAAATATGGTGGTACTCGAGCTGGAGACCGTGTATGCCCAGGCTGCTCCCCATACGAAATTGCTGAACAAGCGTTTCGTCGGGGCGCATCATTGGTTGGGCCCCCTCAAGGAGGCCCTGGTTGCCCGCCTCGCGGCTGACAAGGTACGGACTTCATCTACTGCGCATTTACGCGCGATTCCTACGCGACATTCGACCCGATAGATCTCTCGCGGGGTCGCACGTATTTGGCTTTCCTCTATCGCGGATTCTACCCCGATAGGCAGCCCGTGCACTAGCCGACTGTGACACAGTCGCACTTATCCAGGTATACCTGCTTGAACGTCCGCGCGACGATATTTATAATCGTGTAGGATTCCTGCCCGATGCACTCATCAGCTGGCATTAGACAAAAACGTTCATTGAAGATTTCGTCGACGGGACTTTACTAGGGCCGCGCGAACGTTATTTATAATGCGTCGGGACCGTGAATGTTTTCGCATCTTATGAAAGGTAGATTCGTATGCTACGAATCGAAGCATTTTCTTTACTTTTTCTTTCCATTTTTTTTTCTACGCCGGAACTTTTCACCGCCGGAGCGCAAGACGCGTAGCAACCCTTAAGGGAGCCATACATCTGTAGGGTTAATCTCGATCGATTTCTGTTCACCTCGCGCGAAACCTAATGAAACGAACGTGATCGTTACGTTCAGTTACCGAGAAGTTTAACCAATGGACGGAGCTGTTGCTATCTGTTGCACGCTATTTTTGTTCTACGTGCAGTAAAAAGTTACGCTATTAAATATTAAACTTTTACCGTTAGTCAGGCTGTGCTCGTGTATCCGTGTACGATAACTGTATTAAGCCGGGAACGTGCATATGCGCGTACAGTCCCCTCTCCTCGATATATCGGAGCAGATATAATCGAGTAACCTGCTTCAACCTCGAATAACACGCGTCCTGATTTAAGAATTGCATCTCCGATAAACAGGGGGGGGGGGGATGTAGTTCGTCCCGCGGTTATCGTTTCTAAATAAAATTCCGCAATTTTCGTTACACTGCAACGACGTTGGAGAAAGGAATTTCGATATACAATTATTTTCCGCGTTATCGTTTTCTCTGAAACTCTGGAACACAAAGGGATGCTACGGTCGTAGGCCCAACCGCAAATCAGCCGATGTGCAACGACACGTTTCGTGCGCGCAATCCCCGCTGAAAAATACTCTTCACGTTCCGATTACCGATTACACAGAGCACAGCCGAAGGTATTTTCTCCCCGGGGAAAATTGCTTCTCGGATGTCGCCGCGGTCTTAATTCACTCCCGTAAAAGAGAGCTGAGAACGAGAGAGGATCCAGGTAGGAAAGGGGGAATAGTTGAAAGCGGAAAACCGTGAGACACTGGATAATTAAGGGAAAGAAACGAGCGCAGCAGTGGTATTGTGTTTGTGCGCGAGGAACGTCAATCCGGAGAAGCTTTCCTCGCGAAACGAAAACTTGCCTCTCGCGTTCGCGAGCTCCCCAATCCTTGCCCGAGCGACACAGCAGGAGCTTAGCAGCGTTGAGCGAGTTCAACAAATTTTCGCCGATCGCAGCGCAACTCGATCCACCTTCGTGGAATACTAATTGCACGTATAGATCCTTCGAGAAAACGAGCGCCGCGCGCTGCCTTCCCGTATTCTCCGTCTTCGCGTTCCACCGCCGACAAGGACGTCGTTAAAAAGTCTTACGAAGCAGAAATCCGGTACGCGCATTGTTCGCCGCGAAAAATTTAACCGTGCAACCTTTTCCTTCTTTTTTTTCGGGCCACGTTCGTGCCAGTTAGGCGCGCGATGAATTTTTCTGACCGTTCATTCCGTTCGCCGACGAGGGCCCACCGTAAATGGTAATTAATAATACAAGCTGTGCGGGGCTCTCGGCTCATCCGACGGTTGTCTTAATTAGCGGTGACTCGATTGCTCTTGGATTGGAGCACCGTTGCATTCGTTGATCGTCGCGTGTGCAGTGCATCAAATTCGTGCTTGTGCTACGCGAACGTCTGTATTAAAGGCGATACCGGATTCGCCTGGCAGGTGAATCTCGTGAAATGTAAATGCGACGATCGATAACGTTCCGCGGTCGGTCGAAACTATTAGCCCGAAGGATTCTAAGCGGAATTCGCCACTGGAGAATTTTCGTGCCGTTCGATTATGTAATACCCTGGCTGGCGTCGGACGCCCGTACTTCTTATCACCGCTCTATTTTTGATTGACGTCCCGACAAATATACCTGGCCCGTACACGCGTCGTGTCATACTGCCGAGTGTCTTTGATAACCTCGGTGAAAGCGCACGCGATATGCTAATATCCCCGACACTTTTGACATGCGGGTGCACTCGAACGCGGAGCGACAACAAAATACCACTCCAAACCGTGCCAGCCGGCTCCTCTCGTCTCTTTCCTTTCCACGTGCCTCGTGCTCAACTGTGACGTCACCGCGGAAGGGAAAACTGTCTTCCCGTACAGCCGCATTAAACGCTGCATCGAGTGCTCGACGAACTCTATAAACGTCGCTTTGCGAAATTTCATCGCAACCGCCCCGATTTTTCGTCCGTTCTCTATTATACTTCTGAGTATCGCACGTATCGTTAGCGCGTGACGACGCCCAGGCAAATTTACTACCGCGGTATGGCGGGGAAATGTGTTTGATTAACGCGTAAATGTTTAAGCAAACGGCAGGTTCTAGCCATGATTTATCGAGATCGTTTCTCGCGTGCGGTACCGTGATATTCTACCATAACCACATACGTTACAGCTCTCCAATGCATTTGTCTTGCCTGTCTGTCTGTACGCTCGTCTTCGCGGCGCTTTTTCCACTCCGCTTTTGTGCAAGAACTCGCGGAACTGACGCTCTATCCCTCTCTCTTATTCGATCGACAATGCTACTCACTCGTGCCGCGGTATAGAGAAGAGGGCCTCTATTGCAAGATGTATTGTTCGTTGTACACGCCGTCGATGATATCGTGAACACGCGAGCGATAATGATGTCAATTAGAATTTTCACCGAACTATTCCTAGTCAGGCGCCTCGCGCGAGGTAATTGAACATTTTTGCTTTCGCTCGTTCGACCCTCGACGCGACGGGGAATATATATATATATTTTTTATTCGAGACGGAATAAATCTCCGGTGGACACGGAGGTGCGCAGGCAGCGTAGCGTGGGTTAATTCGTAACGACGAAAGTCATAGGGGAACATAGTTTGCCATAATTCCACCTTTTACCCTGGTTCCTATCCGTGAACAGTGCTCCCCTTCTCGTTCCACTTTTTCACCCGCCGTCTTCGTCTATGGAAATTTAATTATCACGCCGGCTGGCTCTTTCTCCCGACGATGCACACGATAATGACTTTCCTCTATGCCCTCCGTAATCATTCCGTCGCCTCTAGGGAGGTGAGAAAAAAAAATTACCGTCGTCGTCGTCGTCGTCTTCGCCGTTGGAACAGATTCGTATTTTTTCCCGCACCCTCTTTCCCTGTTGAAGACGAAAGACGAAACCTACCACACCACGCTCTTGGCTTCTTTCGTCCCTGAAAATCTAATTATTGCCCCACCTTGAGCCAGCTGGCCGTGCTCGCCAGCACGCAAAGCAGCCCTCGATCCTAATCTGGACAAAAGAACCTCTACGTGCACGATACGTATAAGCAACGGCAATTCGTTCCGGCGCGGAGGTTCGCGCGATTGACCCGCTTGTCGTTTTGGACACGTCGATTTCGCCTACCAAATCCGATTTAAAGTTCGCGGAATATCGAAGTTGGCGTATGCCGTCGGGGGCGAAAACAAATGAAGCTCGTGGAACGAAGTTAACGCCACGCCTCGTCTCGGTGTACCGTGCCACGGTCGATTTACCTTTACCTATTGTGCGGAAAAGTTAAATTCTTCCTAATTGGTCCGCTCGTTGCGTCTGCCAGTCTTCCGTCGCTTTTTACCTTCCTTCGAGGCTGGAAATTTAATTATCGTGTGCCGACCAAGCACCACCGTTCACGCATAGCTTCATAATATGACTGTGACACAATTCGTTCTACCGGATTTTCCACCTAGGTTTACCTTCTCTCTCTCTCTCTCTCGCTCCGCGCCTTCCGCAACCCCTTAATTGCGCACCATAAATTATGCACCGGTTTCGAGTCGCTGAAACACCAGTCAAGAACATATGCGTACAGGTGCGAATTTTCAAGTCGCGAGTAAGACTTTGCTCGTATAACTGTCCGACGTATGAAAATGGTATCGATTAGACAATTTTCTCTACCACGCATGTGTCACAGCGAGCGCGGACAATGATTCCTGATAGATTCGATCGATCGAGGAACGATGGTCGATCGTCACTCAATGCCAATTAGATTCTACGACTTCACCGAAATCCATCGCGGTGGTTAGCAGCGTCAATGGGCTGCGCTGTACGGACGTAGACGGTTCAACGTTTCTTTCGTTTTCTGTCAAAGCTGCCTTCTTCCACTGGCCATACCATTTCGCTCGGTGGTTAGTCTAACCGCGAAGCATGATTCGCTCGGTGGAATGCTAAGAACACAGTGGAGGGCTTCTCGAGCCCCTTTCTACCGCCTTTCTCCCCACCTCTCGCCTGTTTTCCTTCGATACCGTTGCACCGGCTATTGCATAAACCGCTTGCTTCTTGCCTCAGAGATCCGGAACTCGAGGAGTTCTCAAGACGAGCCTTTCAGTTTCCAAGTATAATAAGAAGAAGAAAAAAGGAAGGAAAATCTATTCCGATAAACTCCGTTGTAATCGGTCTGGGATTATTATTAAACGTCTGATGGTTCGGTAGCAGCAATTTAATATAATAGGCTTCCTCTTGTCCCTCCCCCTTACACAACCGGATTACTCTTCGCGTGGTTAGCGATGGAATATCTCGGCTCGGTTGTCTCGCGGACGATTCAAATATTCTCGCGAATATCATTGCGATTTCACGCGACCCAAATCATGGTGCACAGTCAGTCGGGCGAGGCGAGCCGCGTTTTCGCGTACTCGAACGGTTAAATCATCGACCCACCCACCTCTCAAGATTTATCCAGCAGACACGGAGGTGCAACTCGCGGTGCAACTCGTGGTGCATTCAGTAACGACCTTTCCTTTGCAAAACGAGAAGTCTATTTATACGCCTCGTAGGATTTATGCAGCGACTGTCAATGTCAACGTGTTCGATTGTCCGCGCAAAACGAGCCACTATCAACGCGCCAAAACGTTCGCTTCCACGCGAGTACACCTCTGCTCCCCCGCGAAGTGTTGCTCGAAAGCAATTTAAACGTTCCACGGCGATAGAAGAGGACGCGGCGCATCGTTCTTACAATTAGTAAAAGTAGCGCGATTCGCGAGCTTCATCTTTTTTTCGTAAAACGATAGAAAGTATTGCGCCCGTTAAGAATTTGTATTAAAAGCGTAAGAGAAGTAGATCTTTCCCGGACAGTTCTGGGGTAAAGACTGAGTGGTCAATCACAGTTCTTTTACCAAAAGGCATAACCTTCCCCACTCCGAGGTCAGATCCTCCAGGAACAGAGTCCCTATTCCTTGCCACATTTGGTCTTTTACTCTACACTCTAATAAACAATCCCTCCACACCAGATAGTTGGAAGACCCGATGCGGTCGCCAGCCATCGTCGGTCACCAGGATGTTCAGTCTCATTCATTCACTTTCAAACACCCCTAATAAACAGTCAATCCTGGGACATTCGATAGCAGAATAGCGTCGGGCCACCAGCCATCGTCTGTCGCCCAGATTGCCCATTTGCAAAACACTCTCCAAACGTACCCAGGCAATGCATAGCACTTCGCTACTCGGTCCCTTTCCTTTCTTTAAAAAATACGCTGTCGCCAACACGCCCGTGCTGGATATCGCGGTGCGTGCGAAATAAAAATCGCGTCCAACGATTAGACCGATCGTCAATGGGAGGGGTGGAGTCGGCTACGCGTGGCTCGTACGCAGTATCGCTGCCGAACGGGGGTGCCGTTCGATGTATGCATTTCGACGTCGCCGTCGCCGTTTTCCTCCGGAATGGATAGCACTTGTAGATGCATCTGGCGATTTCTATGGCGCATTGTCCGCGTCGGCATTGACTAGCCAGAAAAGCAGCTGGCGAGGGACGAGCGTGTTGCTCGGTTATTCGCGCTCCGTTCCGATACGCGCCGCCCTTATCTATTTCCGCGTACCTTTGCCACGTAAAATGTTTCGAGCGTCATCGATCGTCCGCCGGTCTTTTCGCGCCTCGCCTTCCCTCCGTGGTCCACGAGGGATTGTTTCGAGCATTCCGATTTCGAGCCCCGGCCTGCGGGTCGGACGCGTCCCTGCGTCGAAACGATTCCGAGCGATCATCGTTACACGAGGTGAACACGCGGCGAGAAAGTGGAATAGCGAAGAAGTGAGGTCTCCACGGGACGGCCATTTATTATGCATACGACAGATATGCCGTGAATTCAAGGCTGCACTTTCAGCCGTTCTGCTACGTCTCGCTCAGAGACCTATACACACCGGCGTGCTCGTCTCTACGGTTCATCCCGCGGTGAAATCGGCGCACTTCGGCGGTCTCTTTTCACAACGAGCCCGCGTTGAGAGTATGGACAGGCGAACGGCCCCCGAGGGGTGGGCCACGGGGGTTGGACGCACATGAAGCGTCGTGCAAACAGCGCGCGATGAGCCAACGAAGGAAGAAAAAATGGGGCTTTTATCCGGGAATTTTAAAGCGAACGCGACGATGAACTCTCGCCAAGTAGCCCGCGTTAATTAACATTATTTCCCTTTCGCTGCGGCCTTCGCGAATTGAAAGAGACCGCATTGTTTTTCATCGCGACTCGGCTGGATTAAAACGCGTAGCATCCCCTTCGCCGAAGATTGAACTAACTTTTCGGAAAGTTTATAAACGTCGTATCTACTCGCCGGGGTTCAGTCCGTTCCCCTCCTCCTGTTTCGCATTCCAAGTGAATTCATTTCTTCTTTTTTGGGAGAAAGAAAAATCGTCGCTGATTGAGCGCGCAGATTTATCGGAAACTCTTTACACATGCACGCGTCCCGCACACGAAGATGTTCCACGAAATTTTATTCCGCCCTCGGTGTCGGTCGCGATAAGCACCGGTCGTGCTGCTCGTTTTGGCCCGATTCTGGAATTCCTACGCGATAGGAAACGGCTACGCGTTGCTTCTTTCACGCTCGCAGCGATATGCACGAGCTTTCATTCGCAGCCTCGGGCTTGTGCGGCGCATTCCTCTCGACGATCGAGCTTCTCACGGTTCGATGGCTGTCGATCGTATATTTTCTACCTCTTCCGGCCGCGAAATTGTAACGGCGCTATCAATTCGCTGGTCGATATTCCGCCGATAGGCTATACGTAAACCGTTGTCAGTGCCGCTGTGCATACATCGCGTGTAAATAATTGCCGGTTATCAAACGGCGCGATATAAATTACGATTAATTAGACGATAAAGCTGGTAGTTTTCTGGTGGTGGTGTATGGTTTAGGGGCGCGATAATTCACGTTCTGCCCGCGCCACGTCACTTCCTCCCGTCTCATGGTGAATCTACCTTACGTGCGTCTCACGAAGGGAATGTAATAATTACCAGGGCAGCTCTTATTACCACGGAGCTCTCGCATTACCGCTGAGCAGGCGGACACGATGAGATAGAGCTCTGCCTTCGTGCTCTCACGTTGGCTTCTTGTCGGTCGCTACGACCAGATACCGTGTTATATACCACGGTGGCTAGTTAGTCACTTAACGAATAGTTCCCTGTGGGATCAACTTTGTCCCGAGATGGTTGTCTCTTTCAGCGAGAACTCGAGTCCCGTCCTTCAGGAGAGGGATTCGTTTTCTCCGCGTATCGTTCGTCGAGAACCTTCGATATCTTTGCAGCCAGTTTTGGCTAGGTGCGAAGCTATATTACGATGGAAACGAAAACGGAATCGGCGGTGTACGTTTTCGCTGGTCGGCGGCGCGTAATTGAATCCCCTAGCTCGACATTTTTACCGCGCGACCGCGGTTGAAATTGAACGCGAGATTAACTCCGAATCGCGTGGACGGTTTATCCTGAGAACGTTGAACAATATAATCGTCCGATTATTGCACGCCACTCGAGCTAATCGATGGATAACGCATCCGCTTTCAGCATTTCAGAGCATTTTTAGATTCCTATTCTAGCCCTCCCCTCCCCCAACCGAGCATAGTCTTTCCAATTAGTCGATGCAACGTGGACGTATCACGTTGCGTGCAGGTATACGAATGAAGGGGCGAGGTGCTGGAAAATACGTAAGAGGCTGATTAATCGCAGCCGCGTTTAATTTCCTAACGAGCTCCTTGGGCCAGACGGGCGGGCAGACTTCTGGCCGATGATTCGAGGGACTCGATTATTCTTATCGCGGTGAGTTTCCGCTGGTAGCTTTTTTTTTTATTCCGGAAGCCGCCTCTTCCGCTCGGACCCCCTCTCTATCCGCGTTTGGAGGAAATTCGTGTACAGACGCCGCACCTAATACGTTTCACAGCGGCACGATTAATAATCGTTACAGGTCGCGCGAGACCCGGCATTTTATCGATCCTCGCCGAGGGTTGCATACAGAACGGTCGCGTCGTCCTCCTGTTTTATTCTCGAACCTGCCGAGGATAATTCAGGGACACCGACGACACGTTAGAAACGACGTTAATCGCGGGGGCAAAAAAAAGAAGAAAAAAAAGATAGAATAGATGCACTCGCTTATCGCCCAAGTGCACAGCGACATTGACGGCTCTTATCAAGATCGTTCGCGCTATCGGTATGGTCGTACGCGATTTCGATGCGTCTCGGTCGCGTGAATTGCCGGCTGCTCGTGAAACTCGATCGTTTGTTCCCGTGAGGTTTGCGCGACGCCGCGCATCGTTGAGCAAGATCCTCGTCGGGAAGAGACGAGTTCGCACGATGATAGGTATTACGCGAGCACGAAGCCGGTTTCGTTTATTACGTCCAGTTAAACGAGGAATTTATTATTCGTGATTGTACGTGCTAACGCCCCGCTGCGAAGCCTCCCTCGATGCCCTCCTTTGTGTTTCGTTCACGGACCACGTATTTTCACGTGGTTTATTCAACCTCCCCATTGTTCCTGACGCACGCGGACGTTTTTTTTTTACTTCTTTCCTTACATTTTTTTCGAAGTCCCCTCCCTCGCTTCACCCTTTCCCGATTTCTCTCTCTCGTAACGTTTCGTCCCGATGGCGCCACGAATTTCTTTCCTATCGTACTATTAGTGGCCAACAGAAGAATTCCATTCGAAACTTGTCCGATGGAAGTTGAACCGAGGTGGTCGAACATCGAAGAAGGAGGAAAGAGGTGGCGGAGAAAGCCAAGCAGAGAAACAGGGATACACAGTTTGCCTTGAGAACGAGGTAATAAGACGGAAGGCTGTTTCGTAAAAGGAAAGAAAATTAAATTCTATCTGGCGGATGGTATATTGACTCGAACGAGCTACGAATATTGATGAGATTTTTTGGAGTCGTTGTCGACTTGCGTAATGTCTCAGTCACCGAATTGGTAAATAAACCACGAACTGCAGCCTACGTGGTTCCACGAGGTACCCGAGTGTACGTCGGCGTCGCTCGCCGCTGGATCTCTTCGTTTATTTTTATTTCCAAGGCACCGCACCGTTATGACAATATTTCCCGCGGCTTTGGTCGCGGCTGCACGTCGAACAAGTGGAGAACAGGGCCCTGGAAGGAGTCGAAAAGAGTCAACTTAACGGTCAAGCAGCGTTTACGACCGCGGAAGAACCGTTGTTTTCGCAGTGAGTTGTTCGACGGAAACGAGATATCCCCGCAATTTTGCAGCCGCTTGATTTTTATTCACGCCGATCGCATTTGCGAGCCTTGTTATCGAATCGCACGCCATAGCTGACAAGGGCAAAAAACCGATTCGCCGTAGATGCACCGAAATGGCTGTGCGCCACTTTTAATCGCATCAGCAACGTGGAAAATGGAGCAGGTATTAACGATATAGAACGGAAGAATCGCTTTGACCTCGGTCGCACGCCGGACGTAATGAAATCTAGCAGCGACCCTTCGAACAAAGTTTCTCTCCCGTTCGCCCCCGGAGGAAGTTTGCGAACTGATGGCAGTTTCCAACGAAAGGCCAGATCCGTGGTACGCGTAGGTGACAGGTCTTAGGTGAGCGCGTAAACTTGGCCGAACGCGTGTAAACGTCACGTGGAGCAACGTTTCCATCGATCGATGGTCCCTCGTCTAGCAACACGGTGTACACGGCGTGTCAACCTTTGGAAATACGTCGGCGGATGGTACCGGTGCTCTCCTCCAATACGAGCACGAGCAGTTTACCTTCTTTCTCCCGTACAACGCTGCACTGTCGGGCAAACGCAAGGCACGTAGTTACGAGAGCCGTGTATGTTTGAAAAACAATGGTCGCGTACAGCCAGACGACCCTAAGACAGTGTCTAGGCCCGCTTTGTGCACGTGCACGCGATGCATCGAATTTCAAACCGTCCTCGACGCGTGTGTTTTGCGCGCGGGCGGCTGAAGCATCGGTGTGTGTGCGAAGAGGTGCAATCAGGGCTCACAAAGGTTGTAGCATTTCATAAAGGTCACATCTACAACCCCGTCTCTCCCTGGGGGGTATTAAAGTCGCAGGCCCCGTGCAACCCGCGCCTCGACGAGGACCTCTTCCTCCTCTCTCTCTCGCACCCTCTCGCGTCTACCCCCTTCGTACTCGTGCCGATATCTTCGCGAATTAACGGTTCTTCCGCTTGCTTATTGTCGTGTACATATTTTTTTGCTCGACAGGTTCCCATACGCTTTATCCCCGTTTCCATGTCCTCGATGCACTCCTACGATTACGGATTCATCGATTCCCGTTCGCTCGCGTTAACGAGCAAACTTCCCCCCGCCCCGGGCTTTCCCGTGTCAAATTGATATTTCACTGAGCTCTAGAACCGATTGACGAGATCGCGACGATGACAAATGTTGCGAATAAACCAGCCCCGGTGAACGATGCGCCGCGCGACAAACAGCACGCTCGAAGATAACGTCGTCGGTTTGTCTAAGAAATCTAATCGAGCTCAGGAGCAAGTATTAGCAAATATTGATACGTCGTGGTTGCACATCGGTTCCTGTTACTAGCGGTAGAATAAAATGTATAGATCGCCCGCGCCTTTTTCCAATCCATTCGCCAGCTTTATTCCCCGTTCACCCCTTTAACTTTATGGATGGCCATTATCTGATCAATCCGATATCGCGGGCCGACTTTGCGACCTTCTTGCCGGGAAAGTCGACCGATGCGAATCGCATGGACGCGTGTCGCTGGTGCGCAAGACGTGCACAGCACATATATCCCGACGATAAGTGTACGCATCGTGTAATTCGCGCGTGAGCAGCGCAAGAAGGTCGAGCAGAAGTGGACGTGCACACTTGCGGCACGACAAAGAGGTAAAGCGAAGACAAATATTCCGTCTGGTGCGCGATAACGGTCTAATAAAATCGGCGGCGCCGCTGCGACATTGCGTCCTCTGCCCGTTGAACGTTGCTGTAACGCCCACGCTGATTTCTCTCCCCTTGATAAAACTAATTGGCTCACCTCGCTCTTTCCTCCGCCACTTTCCCTCGGCAAACGTCTCGATGCTCTCGTCCCGGAACCCTCCAATAAATTCGTCCGAAAGGTATTTGCGGAGGAAATCGCTGAGTGTATCGCTCGTGCACTCGGTAGAACCGCGATGAATGAACAAGCGTTGGTCAATTGACTCAGCCCTGGCAAGGGGTTTAGCTAACTAACCGTGAGACATTTTCCACGCTTGTACGTTTTCTTCGGCGCGGCGCGCGTCGATACTTTAATCTTCTTCGATCTGGTAAGTCTACTTTGCGACACGACAGTGCTCGGCAGGCCGAACCGTGCATTCCGCAGAGCGGAGTCCTCCATGCGGTTCTTTGCAAGGAGTTAACGACGTTTTAGTTGCCACGGTGAACAATTGGGATGTCTCCTGGAAGAAATTAGTCCTCTCTTGGTGACCAGGTGCGTACGGCACGGTTTCCAACAGCGACACGCTTTCTTCTACGCTTCCACGGCGGACTCCTTCTAATTCCTGTCGGGGTTTTCCATTATTCCGACGGTATTCTCGTTCCAGCGAAAAAATCCGGCCGGTCCCCCGGCTTTCGAATTTCTTCGTCGATCGATTTTTCTCTCCGCGAACAATTACTCGGCAGCGGTTTCGCTGGATACTTCCTGCCGACACGCTTTCACGAGCGATCTTTCACGGATGAGGTTTTATCGGGATACAGATCGGATGAAGTTCGTTTTTCGCGCCGATGCAAATTTCGGGGCTCGGTTTCTCGACGGGCGCCGCGTTCTCCGCTTTTACTTTCGTCGTGAAAAATCGGTAAGGCCAAAACCTCACTCTCTCCTTGCACGAATGATCGAGGCGACTTGTCCGTCTCAATTTCACCTAGCCGGCATTGCCTCGTTACGGCCACCTGACATTTAGATTCGAACAGGAACGAGGGATACGTTGGCGGGGGAAAAATCGCTCCTGCGGGTCCCTTTTACGTGTTACAGAGTCGCGTGTCGGAGGTCGATCCGCGTTTCGTCGTGACGCATAGCGGGCGTCGCGTGAAAAAAAAGGAGAAATAAATGGGAAGAAGGTGAGGCTGGTTAATGGCCCATTAGATCGCGGCAGGGTAAGCGGCGGGACCGCACCCTTAAAGGCCATCCAATAATAAAATCCGCGTCATTTGGCTAAAAGCTACCGCGAAGGGTATCTTGTATCAAGGTGTGGTCCCAACCCCTATCACGCAAGTTCTGCATCGAGTTTACCTTTACTCCTCGCCCCGCCTCGTTCCCTTCCTGCGCTCGACTTTCTATATTTCTTTCAATTTATCTCCGCGCCCCACCCCCGAGAGATTGATGACCGGTGCTGTCGACGGAACGCGTGATTAACAACGATGAACATTATTTTAATTGAATTTCGCAACCGTGCTAGCGCCTATGGCGGGGAGAAGTGCTGCACGCGAGACCAGACCGCGAATAGACACTTACTTACAATAGGCATTGTCTCGAAGTCTCGGTGTGCACGTCCACGGGCAATCGCGGCAATTGCGATGCCGTTCCACATTCATTTTTCGTAACGCGGATAGTCCCACGAGGTCGGTTTTGATAGCGTGTTCCATGAATGAATCGTTCGCACCTGAGATTCGCCAAGTTTTTCAGCTAACGGTAGAGCGTAGCCTGTCCTCGTGCATGTAGCGCACTCTCAACGCGAGATATTAGCCCGGTCGTGGTTTCGTATATACGTGTGTACTTTCCTGGACGAGTTCACAGGTGGTATCCGTGGAATTGCTTTTTTTTCCTGCCGCCTCGTGCTACGAGAGCCGGGGATCCAACGTAAGGCAGGCTTCCTGGATGACGCTGGCGAAACACGCGACTTTAAAGCAACGATTCTCCAGTCATTCGGTGGCTGGATGAGAAACGGTACAAAAGGCGGGCGGGTGTTGTGCGTGGAAAACAGGCTTGGGTCAATTCCTCGATCGATTCCCAGTGTCTGGGGAACCGGTTTCTACCGATGGAACATTAACACCAGCGGTTCTCCGCAACCGGTACACAAGCACAGGTACGCCAGACGGTCTGGGCCCGATCGCGTGATTTATACCGGGAGGAACCGTGAAAAGAACGGACCCTGCGCGCACTTAGAAAGTTACCATCGCGCTGTTCGACGCGTTATCTGGAGCGAACGGTAGCCATTGTGAAGCGACGATTCGCCCTACGCTTTTCTAAGCGCACCGTCGATGCCGCGGACGATCCAAATGATAGCTTGACACTTTTATAGGTGACTCGAAACTTTCTCTATGAGATAACCGTTCCATTTAAGTCCCGGCCGATTCACCTGTGCACCGTTCCCAGGAGAAATTTGTCCCATTTGTAGGATTGATATTTGCGCTGCGTTCGATACGAATCGCACCGGGTGGACGCGTGACGAACATTCTTCCACGATTAATTAGTCGTTCCGTTGGTTAATCGAAACGCGTGTCTGCACGCGATCCCGCGTCGTGCAGCGAACGCGGCCGCGGCGTTACGGTCAATGAAAACCGGACCGGAATACTGGCCAAGTTCACGACTCGGTCGAATCTGCGAGGACAAGCATTTCCCCGAGATTTCCTCGCAATTGTGCCGCGCTGAATGCGGCAGCAATTTCAGGAAACGATCGACGCCTGAAAATCGTCGCCGCGACCCTTGACCCCCTTCTATCGAAATGAATCCCACGGATTGCGATCTTCGCTGTCGTCGTCAGCTACGTCCAGGTCGTTGCTGTGTCACGAATTCCCTCTCCGCCTATCCTGTATAGGCGAGGACCGAGGCGAATGCCTCGGGGGCCCGAATAATTCCATCGGCTCTCTGCATTCACCGGGCCCCTGTTGTTTTTGTTGCGCCTTAATTGTTGCGTCCCGATTGTTCCCGATGGCTATCGAACGAGTTCTTTCATACGAAAGGCGGGCCGTCGTGCTAGGGAGGAAGAAAAAGCGTCGAATCTAACGGATACTTGTGATGGGAAAACGTAAAATTTAATTATCGACGTTCCTGGAAAAGGGGCGAGGAAACCCAAGCAATTGTATACAGTAGCGCGTCGAAAAGAAGAATTGGAGTACGCGTTTCCTCGTCCATGACGGTTCCACTTTGGAAAATCGTACGGCAATTGGGACACGTGCGCGTACATTTTTTGGCTGAACCCTCGAACGGAAACATCCGAGACACCGTGTATATTCCGTGCACGCAGTCAGGTGAGCTAACGGTGCTCCGAAGCGGTTAAGTAACGGGCTTCTCCGCTATTTGTCGTTGTACTTTTGTTTCACGCAAACAGCCCGGGTTTCGCTAATATCCTGCCACAGGCATCGTCCCGCTGTTCCGCTTCATCGATACGTTCCATTTTTCATGCCGCATTTCCCAATCGACGTACAGTCCCCGGCCGTACGACGATTGTATCGTTCGGTGAATCGACGATTCATAAACGTCAAACGTACGCTTATCGAGATTCCCCCGGCCGTACTTTTAATCCGTCCAGCTGGCCAGCCCGATTCGAGCTCGTGCACACGCGTACATATATAGTTCGGCCCGCAACAGCATCAGGTAGCATATATTATTCAAAGCTATCCGCACTGTGGTGGCAGAATTTCTATACAGCTCATAAAACGTTCACTCAAGGTTGCCATTCAAATCGTGGCAATCAAAGCTCGTTGATGGCGTTGGTCGCCGCGAAATGTTAATAAATTCCCAAGCGAAACTCGCGTTTTTGCCGAAGCGGTTTACGTGCCCGTAGTGAAGTGACTTCGGTCTCGGTTGGAATCAATAATACGCTTTCCTAGGAGATATGGTAATGTGCGGGCCGAAATCTAGATTCAGTTCAATTCAGCCAGGTGGAAAGTTTTACCGGTTAGTTCTACCGTTCATTACCACTCGCAGATGCACGAACATTTCAACCTACGGCCCCGCGTACACACTCGTATCGAAAAGTTTCAGGTTCGCGCCGTGTGCCGTGACTGCCGCTGCGCCGTTTATCTTGGTCCACTTTGCACGGAGGCATAGATAATTGGGGTGAATACACGCAAAGATGGTGCTCTACGGCGCTGTTCTCGTCGATTCGATAGGAAATCTTTTCTTCGTCCGTCCGCGTCTCGTAGAAGCGAGAAAACAGAATAAAACGCATGCCGCGTATCAACGATCGTCCATTAGAATACGTAATTCCCGAGACACGCGTGACGTTACAAGGCCGGCGAAGCACACCTCGCCTAGTTGTACCTGCAACCCATTTTCTAGTCAGCTTCCTGACGTCAACGCCGATCGTGCGTGGTTAACGCGCAAACCAGTGCTCCTGTTTTGGGCAGGAATGTGCCGCTAACTTTAAGTGCACAGAAGAACCCGCGGACCGTAGACTTAGATAAAGCACGATGCCCGGGCAGATTTGCTGTGCAATGTAATATTGGTAGATATATTTATTGTCCTCTCAATATAGATAAGAATCTATCGACAGTCCCGAGGGACCGCCGACTTGGTCGGTGTCCTCGAATCGTGCATCAGGTTAGGAATAAACGTGTCAAACGCGAGCCGCGCGGTCGATCAGCAAACCGTAACGCGCAGAGAATTGAATGTTTGCGACGGCAGTGTCGGGGGAACTAAAACACGTTATCGGGACACCGCCGACACGATATCCGCACTGTTATCAAAGTTTCTCGCGATTGTGACAATGCAAAACGATAAAACGCTGCTGGCGGATGCATGCTCCGATTCGAAACCGTTTGATGACCGTGTTGCATCGACCTTTCACGGTGTTTATCCGTCGCATAGAAAGGAACGCGTTATTAACGAAAAAAGTTATCGCGTTCGAGCGATTTCTCTTCCTCTTTAGGGATCGTTGGCGGTGCACCCAGCCGCGTTGAAAGTGCAGCCTGAATTATCGCACTCGCTCGTTCGACTATGATAAAGATAAAGACAAAAAAAGGAGATCGGATGGAAGGTGAAATACAATTTCCTTGCAGGGGAATGCGCGGCGTCTTTTCTTTTTTTTATTTTATCCCCGAGGACAACACAGCTGAGTGTCGTAAAGTTTGGCCGGGTTTGCTTACTTCGTTTCGGAGAAGGAAAACGAGGGGTCGAAATTTCGACGTCGCGCCGTCGAAACGACCGATCGTTTGCTGCACAGTTGACGCGCCTGCAAGGAAGGCAACCCGTCCCGCGGTAGCAAACGTTAAAGCTGCCATTCGGAGTAACACCGTTTTGAAAGTCAAACGAACGCGCTCGAAAGTTCATTGAACCTGCTCCACGCTAAACCCGTTTTCACGACCGCGTTGCGAGGGATTTAGTAACGAATATCTTTCGCTTAATGGTTCTTATATCACTGATTACACCCGTCGACCGTTCTACGTTGGTAATCGAAGCTCGGGCTTTTCGCCAATTTCACCGCGCTGGATATAATTCTCTGGCACTGGAGACGGGTCGCTCGTGATGCCAAAACTCGTCTCTTTAACACTTGCGATCCTTCCTTTAATAAGAAACGAACGCTATACTCCGTATAACAATTACACTTATTTGGGACGCGCTGCAAATACCTTGCGCTAGCAATTAATCGTGTCCTCCATTCAGGTGAGGTTCAGCTCGCGCCATTTAAATCCCCCGAATCGAATAGCCACGCGGGCTTCTTGCGCGCACCGATTGGAATCGGTTATCGTGTTATCAAACGCGAATACGAAAGATCGTGGCGGCGGGTCGGTCGGAATCCGAGGGAAACCCGTACACCACTAGCCATTAAGGCCGGATAATGGCCAGAGGGCTTTCGAAAAATCTGGCAAACGATTGTCACGGTCGACTCGTGCCAGATTCTCTCTTCTACGTGTGGATACTCGACTGTAGAGCAGGAATCAATAGGCTCGTATTGTAGCGCGGATTTGTAAGCCGCCGGCGGAAACCTTACGTATTCAACAGTGAGTCACACTTCCAGGAACGTATTCCACACCCCTCTTCTCTCACCTACAACAATGTTCCCGGGCATTGTTTCCCACCCTTGCCAAAATCAAACGGTCCCCGGTTCTGTGTCAAGCTTCAACCCCATTTTTTTCCATCCTTTTCAAACGCAATCACCGTGATTTCCATTTAGACGTTCGTTTTCAGCTCTTCCCGTTCGAGTGCACTAATGACTTATGCGGTAATGGCTGCTGCTGCTTGTGCAACTTCCATTCAAAACTGTGCCGTGAATCGAGTGGACCCTCGAACTGTCCTTTCCTTCATTTTCTTTCTCTGCGCGTCGAAAAACACCTTGAGGAAAGCGGAGCGACGCGTGTGTGTATCTCTGATGCTGCATGGTCCGGGCCTGCGATAAGATAGACGTGTTATTAAACATATCGTAGACGTAATAAATATTATGGGCGCCGCAATCGGGCCTCGATGGCTCGACGAGTTGAACGAGCTGGGTCCAGTATTACTCCGAGAATCGAGGATCAGAGCGACGACGGCCACTCTTCTTCGAATACGATCGTTACTCGGGGTGGCTCTTCAGGCAGCGCAAACAATCTTCAGCCAGTCCCGTGCCCCTTGATGCCTCCGATGGTTACATTGTACGTTGTCAAGAAGTCGGTCAAAGTTGATCGAAACTAGGCCTCCCTCGCGGATTTTCGAATTTTCCGCGCCGGCAGGACCCTGCATTGCGTATCGCCTGTAACCTCTGCCGGCGTGTTTCGTTTGCGAGCAGAGGTCGCACAAGAACGCGTCGCCAGACTGCCTTTACCTCCGCTCAGTTTGGCCGGAATGTAGAAAAGTACGTTCCCAAGTTCATCGGACTTTGAGCGACACGAATTGGAAGGTGTTTACACCGGCTGGGAAAGAGAAGGGTCCCAAAGGATCGCGCATGGAATAATCATTGAACGTAACCGTGGCCTTAGCTGATGCTCGAGTCGCTTCCGGATGAGGTTAATACCCGAAACGCATCGCTGACTTGGGGGGCCAGAGCGTGTCGTAAATGGTTCAAGTTTCCATGGTCTCGCTATCCAGCAACCTATTCAGAACGCTACCTATTTATTTGTCGGATCGTCGCGTTTATTATAGAGGCCGCGAGATCATTTTTATCGTCCAAGTTAACGACAGCATGGAGAAGAGAGTCGTAGGTGGTGTGTGCCGCCATTCCCCTCCCCGTCCGTAACGAGCAACGTATAATTCCTGGACAAAGGACGAACACGTTCAACCTGGCTAAATTAAACGTTGACGCGCGAGGCAATTCATTCGTACCATCGTTCGTAATTTCTTTCGCAATCCCGGCAATTAACGTAACGTTAACGCAATTTAATTGAAGCCCGTTTCCGTGGAACCCGTTTCGCGCGCGCTCTTTCGTGACTTTTGTGGACGATAATCGGAAGGCCAGTCGCCCTCGAGACCTTTCTAGCCGTCTCGCGGCGCGCTGGTCGGCGAACGAGCTGGATGCACGAAGTGCTCTTGGGGACAGAGGCTGATAAAAAGACAGAGGCTGGACCAGGACCGATACTCTGGTCCGATGGTCGCCCCGTCACGGTCAAACCGTAGCATGTTTGTCGGTCAATTAGAGTCCGGGGCGAGTACCGGTAACATAGAGGCGAACGCTTGTCGGTGAACGTCCGCAGGGGGTCGACGACCCAAGTCTGCCAGGCTTTTAGTCGTCCACGGTTTTAACGTTGCTTTTACGCCGCTATCTGAACGTGGACAGCCATATACATACCGGCTTCTCCTCTCCTCTTTACCGCTCTCCTGCCGTTCGACCTTGATACGAAACTTTTGAACCGGGCCCGCTCGATTCTCACTCGGTAACAGGATGTCGTCATCGGGCCTCGAAGCACCGATTACGTTACCGCCGACAGAGATACGCGCGATCAACGACTCGATCGGTCACTCCGAATCCTTAGGCGTTTTAATCTCTGCCCGAGCGATTGGAATTTTGCCCAGAGTTGCTCGGTAAACGCTGCCGTCGCGCTGTCGAATAAATTAAGACGATCGGGACGCGCTGACGTCATTTGTAATGCTTCGTACGCCTGCCACGTGCAGTCAAAAATTTGCGATCCTCGTGTCTCTTCGCGTTTCGAGATTTCGCATACTCGCGCGTGGAGCCACGACGAAGAGATAAGCGTCTCAGCTGTGCTTCCATTTCATTGCAATTTAGCGCGCAGCCCGGCGTGCAAGTCTCGCAGAGGGGGAGGGATACACGTTGAAACGTAAAATTACAACGAGCCCCTCTCGCGTGAAGGGAGACGTCGGAATCATTACCCATGACCACACGCGATCGCGGAAGAACCCGTGGAAATTATGCCGGTGAAACACACGGATTCCTTTCTGTTTGCAGCAACTGTTTCGAAGTCAGCCGCAGGGAGCCACGCCGCAGCAGTTGCAGCTGCTCCAGCAGCAGCAGCAACAGCAGCAGCAACAATACCTGGCCGCCTCGCAGGCGCAGCAGCAGCAGCAGCAACAACAGCAACAGAATTTTCCTACGGGACCGTATACGGTGATCAGCGGTCAGGAACCATACGTCGGCGCGCTGATAGCCGGCGCACCACCGCCAGTGGTTCCACAGTATTATGGGGTCGCGCCATGGGTTTATCCGGCCGGATTGCTGCCGCAAGCACCACCTCAGGCTGCCGCTCCACCACCACCGAGGAGACCATTGACACCGTCGTCCGCTGCGGCCGCGGCAGCTGCCGCCCAAGACACTGCAAATAATTTGGCCCAGACTGTAAGCAGCTAATTAGTCTGTTTTCCAATGGGGCACAGATCGCGGGCGCACGTGTTTAGAAATAAATCCTATTGTCGGGTGCGCGGTTTTAGCCTCGACGGATGCACGTTCCCTAACGTTGAGTAAAGTCGACGTCTATTTAGTTGCCTGTTGAACCTTTCTCGATTAAGGTCGCCCGCGGGGATTAAATATAAACTTCGTAGCGGCAATTTACCGGGAACGCGAACGCTCCTTCAGTTTCCACGTTGAGAACCGATCGATGCTTTGGAAAATCCCCTTTCGTCATGCGACGCTCTCGCGTTGTTGCTCGATCGCTTTTCACCCCAATCTGTGCCGCGGCTATGAAAGGTGAAACGTTTTCACAGGTTCAAGGCCAATATCAGGTGATACCGGCGTACTACGATCAAAATGGATCCATTGTAATGGGCGGTGTGCGCGGCTTGAGTTCAGCGGCCACCCCTATGAGATTAGTCAGCCCCGCGCCGGTTTTGGTAAACAGAGCTCCGTCGCAGCCACCACCTGGGCCACCGGCACCGCCACCGCCGAGTCTATATTCGCAGCCAACTCCTACGTCCCACAGTAACGCGACACCTGGAGAATGTTTGGGTAAGAGACGTCGCGATCCGTGGAAAGGCTGTAATTATCTATCCGAATATATACATATATGCTCATCAGCATTGTAGATATATGTTATACTTTATCTCCGATATATTGATTCTCTCCTTCAAAAGATATACATAGCCTCTATACGTACATACATGCATGGCACATAATTGAATATCGACAACTTTTCGAAACACAGGTGTATGCATATGTATATGTATACATATCTACATATACGTGCATTAACGTTGAATAACTTTTCTGTTGTCTCTGTACATACGTGTATACACGCCACGTAATAACCTCGTGACTAAAAAAGAAATATGTTAGTACGCATTCGCTGCCGATAGCGGAAGCGTGCGTGTGTATGTGTTGGAAGCGGTGTACCGCTCGGCTTATAGACGGTATAAGGTTGGTAATGTACGGCAATTAATCGATGACTAAGAGCGTGTGTGGGTTGCGGGCTTTTGGTGCAGGTCTGGCGGCGTGCAGTGCAGCAGCAGTGGTTGCACAAGCTCAAGCAGTCGCGGTGCAGCAGGCACAGCAGCAAGGATCAGGACTAGCCGCGGGTTTAGCGGCTCTTGGATATGGCGGCTCCCCTTTGGGGGCACTGGGCTCACCTGCTCAGCTTCAGAGCACAGGTACACATTCCTAGCCAACGAGCAAGAGAATCTTTGAGGCAGCTGTCACAGTTTTCAGGCGTCGGCGGCGTCCTCGAATCTCTTTTGTACATAACGAACGCATAATATGTTTGCATGCTTTTGCGATGGTTTATCATTCGCATCACATTGAACGTTGCCCCGCCAGTGTTGTGTTTCTCTTGAAATTAAATCAATCGCCGTGTTTCCTTATATTCTCTGTCGATCCGACGTCCCAGAATCTTACGCTCGTTTCTCTGTCCTTTGTTCGCAGGTCTAGGTCTCGGCGCTTCTTCAACCGCGCGAAGAGACTCGTTCGATAGGAACACGTCCGCTTTCAGCCCCAGCTTGGAGTACAGTCGCGCGAAGTGGCCGCAAAGTTATGGGGCCCTCGGTAGGGATCTACTGCTGTCTCTACGTGCTCCGTAATCTTATATGTTAAATACGTTTACCTACATTCGCGTGATCTCGTTTGCAGGTACAGTAACGGCGTCGCCAAGCCCTTTAGGATTATCCTTAACACCCCCGCCAACTTTGGGAGGGTCTTTAGGTGGACTGGTCGGCGGTGCCAGTCGAGTATCCGCCGCACCCGGAGCCGAGGCCAAGTTCCGTGCTAGCGCGGTCCCAGCTTTAACAGCTAATGGAGTTTTCGGATCTAGTAGCTCTCTTTTCCCGAACTTGGTGGGCAAACCAGGTCGCGGTGGCACCACCAGCATCGGGGACAAAAATGCAGGAGGACGATCACGTTTGCTGGAAGACTTCAGGAATAACCGGTACGCGATTCCCTTGTCGCATTGCTCGCGACAAGTTTATGTTACAAACGATTCTCATATGCTTCAGATTCCCGAGCCTTCAGTTGCGCGATCTGGCCAATCACATAGTCGAGTTCAGCCAAGATCAGCATGGCTCCCGTTTTATTCAGCAGAAATTGGAACGCGCCTCGGCTAGCGAAAAGCAGCTTGTGTTCCAGGAAATTCTCACTTCAGCTTATTCATTGATGACGGACGTATTTGGAAATTATGTCATTCAGAAGTTCTTCGAATACGGTACGCCAGAACAGAAGTCCACCCTCGCTCAAAAGGTAATTATCAAGCCTATCTTTCTCGCGTACCTACTGTGGTATACTTGTCGTGATGATGATATTTGCGTGTCAACTGATTCTATACGGTGATAGATTCGAATTTTTAACTGAACGATCAAAGCGAATGGACCACACGAGACCGTGTAAATTTCCCCGATTTCATACTAAATGTTCTGTCAGGTTCGAGGACACGTACTGCCCTTGGCACTGCAGATGTACGGCTGTAGAGTTATTCAGAAGGCTCTCGAATCGATCGGACCGGAACAACAGCAAGAGATAGTCCGAGAATTGGACGGGCACGTTTTAAAATGCGTTAAAGATCAAAACGGCAATCACGTGGTGCAAAAGTGCATCGAGTGCGTCGAACCACGAGCACTGCAATTCGTAATCGGAGCATTCGCCGGGCAAGTTTATTCCTTGAGCACTCATCCCTATGGATGCAGAGTAATCCAACGTATTCTCGAGCACTGTACTCCCGAACAAACCCAAGGTATTCTACAAGAGTTGCATGCAGCCACTGATCAGCTTATTCAAGATCAGTATGGAAATTACGTCATCCAACATGTGCTCGGTACGTTAAGTGTTCTCGGCTGAGAACATGCTGCGTGCCCATTCAATTAGTTTGTTGCGGGTATATTTCATTTGCATCCATTTGTTTTAAAGAACACGGAAAAACAGAGGACAAGGCGCAGTTGATCAGCAGCGTTAGGGGAAAAGTGCTTACCCTGTCTCAACACAAATTCGCGAGCAACGTTGTTGAGAAATGTGTAACTCATGCTACAAGACAAGAGCGTGCTGTACTCATTGAGGAAGTATGCGGATTTAACGACAAGTGAGTTTCATATAATTTTTTATATACATATCTTTTTTAAATAAGTAAAAGAAAACGTCGTGGGAACATGACTGGCACAAATTCTGTAACATATTCTTTCTGTGTGTTATTGCGACAGCGCATTGAACGTCATGATGAAGGATCAGTATGCAAACTACGTGGTTCAGAAGATGATCGATGTGGCAGAGCCAGCGCAACGTAAAGTACTGATGCACAAGATCCGCCCACATTTAGGTAGCTTGCGCAAGTACACCTACGGCAAGCACATCATTGTCAAGCTAGAGAAGTTCTTCATGAAAACTGCGTCCGCCATGGGGGTGGCAACGCCTGCTGGTGCCTCAAGTGGCGGAGGTGATCTTGGTCCTATTGGGCCACCTGCTTCTGCTGCTGGTCCAGTATCCACGCCAGCTCAGCAGCCAACGCAGGTTTTATAAGCGTACAGCTTCAGAAAGTAACAACTTCGAGATCTTCGTACGTTCCAGATACACGTACCAAGACCTACGTAATATTTATTGCAACGTAACGTATCGTCGTTAATTTAATAGACGAAATAAGAAGGAGATGCATTCCGGTGTACCGTTTGTTCTCGTTGTCCCTTCTTGGAGCTATAAAGCTGAAAGAAAGAAGACGCGCGTATCCATTCGAGATGAAAAGAAACAAACAAACAAAAACTACCAAGATACTTTTTCTTATTTTTGCAAAGCAGTGGAAAAAAAAGGGAAGGAAGGAGTCGACAATTTGTACAGAATATCAAGAATGGACAACGCGAGATCACGGTGCGGGGAATAATTTCGAAGTAAAATGTGTGTCAGGAAAAATCAATTTGTAGAATAACGTTAGAGGTGCAGTGCATTTTTTTCTATTAGTAATCCAACGTGCTGCCGAGTATAAACATAGCAATTTACATTGAACTGTCGCGAAAAGTTGCACCGATAACGTTCGAGAACCGAGTTTCTTCGTAACGGCTGGACAAGCTTCAGGCAAATTCGTAAATGAAACCGTAGTGCTGAGATGGCCGATTGTCTTTTAACACCATTCGTTTAATCAATGAGTTTAGAGCAGTTGCAACGGCACAATAGTTTGAGGACAATTTCTAAGAAACTTTTCCCCTCGTTTTGGGTAGGATCGTGTTAATTAACATTTAATCAATTTAAACTCAGCACTCTTTTTGAAGGATCAAACTCTGTCCTTTGGCAAACATATTAGACGTATGAAGAAAGCAAAGTAGTGACAAACGAGAAGGAGAAGTCGGGTGAGCCACGCGGCCCGCCACGATTAAAAGCTCGGTAACAACGGCAAAGAATTTGAAGAAGAGGAAATTGTGTTTAGACAGCTAGGATAGATCTTAGAGCTGCATGCATTTATATCGAGTTGTAACGAGAGTGCGATGGCCGTAAACACCATGCACGAGACGTCTTGATCGCAAGTGTACCGTACTATCTTTTGCGCGCTGAAAGTAGTATTATCTTTGTTGTGCGGTATACGTCCGATCAACGAATCGGTATCGGTTCAGATTTGATAGAGGTAGGGAGCTACAGATATGTTGATTAAATCTAGCATAGCGTTTGACATGGGAATGAAGCTGAGTACCCCTGATCTGACCGCTGATCTGCCCCTTCATTGCTTCAGACAGATTGTTCGTGAAAGCAAAGAACAAAACGGAAAGGAAAATCGATATCATTATTCGTTTTACGTTCGCAGAAATTTCAAAGATGAACCAGTATATTATTATATGTACATGTATTTTTTTTCTCAGACAGAATTTAGCAGAAGAGATGGAAAAAATGAAACAAAAAGACAGAGACAAAACAATGAGGAGAAACATCATGTCGTCAGCACGGTTCTCCTTTGTTCATTTTTACGTTTGTCGCCTTCGAGCGCAAAGCATTTTTTTCTACTCTCTTACGTCCTATTTACATCCCCTTTCTCCGGATCCTTATACATTCGCCCCCACACCCCCTCCAACCTCCTTACCTCCTCGTTCCCCATTAGTAAGATCCTCGAATTTTGTAAATTGTGATATAAATAAATAACAAATGTGTATAGGTACGACGTGACAACCCTATTGTGAGGAACCGTAAATTCAATGAATATTTTATTTTTCACGGGAATTCTCTCCTTTTTAACGGACTTTGTGAATATCGTGTATTATAATAATTACTAATTATATTAAATTTAAATATGATTTACGTTCTAATGCTGCTGACCCTCGATCAATATACGTTATATTTCCCTTTCTCCTACCGTTAAAAAACAAAGAAAACGAAATGGTTTGCACACCATCCCAAATCGCCGCCCCTCCCCTCCATACACATACATACACATACTTTCCAGTTGTAAAATATGAACATTTTTGACAAAGGAGACGCTCTAGAGGAAAGAAATCGTTTATATTCGGATTCATCCAAGTTCCACCTCTTCCAAACCAACCCCCTAAAGGCCCTCCCCATCTCCTTATAAATAAACGCAGCCACCGTGACCATCGCGGTATTTTTTTTGAACGTAACTGAGACCGATTGTACATTGTATAAATGATAACGCGTTCTTAACAAACAAAAATACGAAAAAGAAAAACGTCAGGAAATTAATGTTCCCAATGCGTGTGTATCTATATCTTTTCGCGCCATTTGCCACCTGCCCTTTTACACGTTCACACATTAAGAAACATATGTGTACACCTCAAGCATTTCAATTGTATTATATATACTGCTCACACAAGACGGTTGGAAAGAGCACCTCTCAGCTTTTTTCAATAGCATCGCAATTTTGTTCCCTCTCATCGGAATTGTGAATTACGAAATGACACGCATATCTCATCTTCGCGTATATTATCTTTCTTTTCCTTTGTCGTTCGCGTAACAATTTTCATCACTTTCACAGCAGTTTCGTTCATCGAGCATGCATCGCGAATTTTGTGACGCTTTCGTTTCCCTGACTTTTTCAACAGCGTGACGAAGCTGTTCGTTCGTTAGACAGGATCATCCGTTTCATCGTGTCTTTTCGACAGCATTCTTCTTTACGTATTTCACCACAAATTTTTAATCCTTCACGATCACGTTCGCTCGCTCTTCGTACGTAGGACTTTTATATTCGTTCAGGACGTATTTCTCAAGGGGTAGAAAATCGAAGTTACGAAAGAAAAAAAGAACGAAAACAGGGAAATCCAGCTACTGTGTATTATTTAGGATTTCTTTGCGATGAATTCCGTGAATAAGGCAGCATTTCGAAGTAAAACTCTTCATAAAAATCCTTTCACAAATCGTGGTGTGTGTATGTGTATGTACATATGTATGTATGTGTATATACATATGTATGTATGTATGTATATATATGTATGTATATAATTGTCTTTATCGAGGCGACGCGTCGTCTCGTTCATACTGTACAAAAGAAAAATCTCGCCAAGTTTTTTAAATTCGACGTTCGTATGCGCGACACATTTCCCATATTTGTATACATCGGAAAAGAAAAGTTCATTGCGTGTTGCATTCTCGTAAACGATAGGTAGTTAAGATCGAGTTGTGTCTAAACTGTGTACAATGTATAATATTTTGTTAACTTAGGTGTTAAATGTGTAGAATTCTAAAAAGAAAAAGGGGGGACAAGAAAAGGAATGAAAGACAGAGGGAACAAACGCAAGGCAACTCGAGGTCCGTCGCGATTTTGTATAAAAAGTTTGAAAAAGGAAAAAGAAAAGAGCAAAAAAGAAAGAAGAGGAAGAATGCAGTCGCTTTCTTTGTAAGATATTGTAAATAACGATTTATTAACGAAATTGACAAATTCTTAGGTACCCTTTCTCTCTTTCTCTTTCTTCTTCGCGCGAGGATTACTTATGCCGTAGTAGCGATGCGACCGGTTCACGAGTCGAGGGAAAAAGATGAGAATGTTAGGAAGGGAAATGCGTGAGACGCAGTACTTATCGGAGATTAAGCGATGATTTTGTTCTTGTTTGCTTTGCTCGATCCAGCCCGGATTTTTTGAGTAATTCGAACAGCGGAGAAAGTGTGATAAATGTACGTAGCGAATTATGATATATATCCCTCGCACGGATTCGATCATTTTTTTTTTTTTTTTTCGGAAATTGCTGAGAGGAGGCTGCTCGTTTTGGAGCCACGAATAGGGAAAAAAAAGCCGAGGATAAAATGAAAAAATGAAACAGTGTCACCTGTACGATATAACCAATCGAAAACTCAACATATACAGACAGAGACATTCCAACCGCCACTTTTTCACCCTTAGCCGACAGGATACTTCGCCGTTTTTAAACGCGACGTTAATATGTTGTACTAATATTTAATAAGGAATGGCGATAGTTCCTTCATCCGTGTAAATCGCGCGCATCATTTGTAAATTAAACGTCGGAATTCAACATCTCATTTGTAATAGAACCATCCATCGATAATCACCCTGTCGAGTTAGGAAAAGAAATGCAAAATATGAAAGATCGAAGAGTCACACAACAGAAGCGAAAGTTGAACGCAAAATCTCATGTCTTATCAGCTAAGGTTATTCATTACTATTATAATTTTATTATTATAATAATTATTCTTATTATTTTAATATTATTCTTATTATTATTATTCTTACTATTATTATTGCTATAATTATTATCAATATTGTTTGATTAACGACCTTCCTTCTATTGATTACTACTGCTATTACTAATGATTACTAGATACACACTTCTATATAAATATAAATATATATGCATATACATACATATATATACATATATAAAAACACGAGTATGACAAGAGTACGTATACAACGCTTTATACATAACGATACGATCACATTATCCTTTTTACGCTCTCCCTCACATTTTGGTTCGTTCGAAGCAAAAGGAAGAAGAAAAATGATTACGTTTCTTTACTTTAATTAATAAATATTTAGTAAAAATATTTAGCGATAGGTTGACCACCTAATTGTTGTCGTGTTATATATATATGTATATATATACACATCTCTACTTAAGCTTCTGAGGAATGGAAATTCTTAAACGACTTTTGATTATAAATAGTGTAAATTTTTTATATAGCGTGAGAATGACGGAACAATTATTGGTTGCGCGATTTCTATGAGGTACGCGTGCACCATGTATAAAAGAAACAAAAAAAAAGAAGACGGGAAAAATGGAATTACATGTTCACAGTACACACTTCACACACGTACATGGTCTTTCGATCTTTTTTCACTTTGGCTTGTATTCTTTCGCCGTTCGTTCATTTTCTGCATTACGGATTGTGCGATCTCAGATCCATCTGCGAAATTTGTCTGGCTACAGCGAATCGTACTGTGTACATCCTGTTCCTTTGGAGCGTGTACTCTTTGTAAAATATGTAAAAGTGCGAGATGACTTCAGTATTTCTGTACACACGGTTTGGTATGTCTTTTGTAAATTTCTGTGCGATTATACGATTCGTCGCCGAGCAATGGAAAAATTTTGTTAATAAAGGATCCGAATCGCGGGATTTGTAACGCAAATAGAATCGAACTTATTCTTGCCTGGAACGAAGAAAAGAGTAGAATTGGAAACGAGGGAGAGACAGTCGACTGGCTCGGGTCGTCTCTCTCCGACTCTAAGGCGTGTATACTTCCCAACCCAGAATAACCGATTCAATGAAACCATTTGAAATTTATTGCGCTAGAATTTGTATTTACGATGTTTCGTACACGCCGAACACATTATCAGAGGGGCATCTTCGTATCGGAATATCCCTGTATATAATGAATCGGTTGAATCTGATGGAACAGCGATTGTTCGATTTAAATTCAATTGAACTGCCCCGTCTCAAATTATTGTAACCAATTGTTCTTTAAAAAGGGGCATCGGGATTCATGCAAATGGTTCTCGAAAAAATATGACACTGGATTCGGCATATACAGAGATAGTATGCAAGTACTACGACAGCGTTCCCACGTTGCGTTACGTGTATTCCTTTGCGCTCCCCTTTAATATTTGTACTTTAGATACAATTACCCCCCCCCCCCCCCCTCTATCTACCTATCTATCTATCAATCAATCAATCTTTCTCTATCTATTCCTCTTTCCCTTTCGCCCATTCTATACTCGGACACACGCCACCTCTTCTTGAAGGTTTCTTTCCAACACCTTAACAAAGTTAAAAAAAAGGGAAAGAACACGCAAATTAAAAAAGTGTTCCCGGTGGGAACGCTAATGATTCGAAAGAGGAAAACAATTAAGCAACCCTATAAATAATTGATTATATATATATATATACATATAAATATATATATATCTGTATATGTATACCTAAACTTGGAAAACTATCGATATATGATATATATGTAATAAGTACTATTTAAATATTGTAACAATTGTATATGATTTTATTACTACATGCTAATTGTATTATATATATATGAAAGATCTGCGACCTCCCACTTGTAGAACACATTCTTTCGTATACACGCAACAGATTTACACTCGTCTACACACGCACGCGTACATAACGCCAGACATACTGATAGATATTGTACGCACGCACACGCATTACCTGTCACCGTCGTGCGGCGAGCAACCGTGTTTACGCGTAAATGCATCGAACGAAGAAGAAAACCCTTTCTCTTCGCCGGATGCGCACTTCCGTATACAGTCTCATACAAATTAAATTATACACTGATTCATTTCTCGTCATCTTCACGCCCACCGTTTTCAACTGCCATGGCGCTATATATTCGTGTGCGAGCAGGCAGTTTACCGAACAGTAATGAAAAAAAAACGAGAAATGGACAATTGATTCGCTACCCCGTTGATTCGCGCTTGGGTGCGACTTTAGCCGAGCTAAGTGAATGTGCTCACGCCTGCACCAACGGGGTACGAAGAGGACGTAGAGTAACATCCACGGGAATGGTGCGCCCTGATATTAAAGACTGATGTACAGTAGCGCGCTATTCTCATCGCAAATATATCTCATCATCATGATCATCATCATCTTCCTTCGCCTCGCCATCCCGTAAGGAACAAGCACACACTCCACCCGACACAATTACACGATAGATTCGCAGGGCTAATTGAACATATATATATACACATCGTATATATTTGTCAGATATATATGTATGCGTACACTCGTTGTCACGCCACTGGCTCTTACATATGCACGCGGCGATAAATTTTTTTTTATCATCATCATGATATTTCTTTCGATACTTCATCGCGTGCGTGGTGTACATTGTTGCGAATTAAGAAACCGTATGATTTCGGCGAAAAGAGGAGAAAGGTGTCATCGGCTAAATTTTAAGCTGGTTTGTAATATATACGAAGCGTGTATAAGCTGTGTAATTGTAAATTGTTTAACGTGTTACGTTGCTCGGTTCGCTTGAAAAGGAGAGACGTAAAATTTTGTGATACGCGACATACCTTTGGAAGCTCTCTTCTTGTTCTTTCTTATTCTTAACACTCGTTTTACGATCGCGTTGCTTTTTGTTGAACGAAAGAAAGGGGAAACAATATGAAATTGCTGTTCGATACTCGCGCGCGAGCAATGTACGAGCCGGTGATGCTTTTGGGACACACGGTAGATGCAGAGGGATATAAAAGAGGAAGAAATGTATTCCATATTAGCGGATAATTAGATAAGTGGGACGGACAGGCATACGGATTAACACAAGAAAATTGCATAACTTGTATATTAGTGTATAGAACGTAGAAACGATGAAATAGCCACGAAAAGAATCATTTTCGACGATGTTTTTTACAAGCAGGCAGAACAGTGCGAGTAGATTAAAGAGACAAACGAAAAAAAAGAAAAAAATAATAAAAAATACGTCATTGTACCATTTAAGTAAAAACTAAAAAAGGAAAAATGTTAACGGGAGAGAACATGTCGAGAGAAAAAAAGATAACAGTTTATAAAGAATGCACTAGCGACGAAAAAAGAGCCACCACTACAAAACCGCCACCTCGAAAGAGAAACATGCAAAAAAAGAAAGAAATAATAAGGAAATAAGTAATACACACCCACTCCTCGATAATGAAAAAAAAATAATAATAATAATAAAAAGGAGCGTAGATTTTTTTATATAGTCACATGTCGATAGCTAAAGCCGACACACCGGAATTTTTCGAAAAGTTTGTGAGAGACGAGCGCACGCGTAATCACTTTTTACGAGCACACGAATGCCAAAAGACGAATTGTTTTTTTGCAATCATTTTTGTGCTTCCCCTATTATTTGTTTCTTTCTTGTTAACGATACACACTATAGTGCTCGTTCGTTCACTAATTGTCGCGTTCCAGTTTTTCCGTTCATGGATCTTTTTTAATTGTGACACACGAATCTTCTTCGACTCGTGGTGGTAGCGATTCCTAAATAAAATTGCCCCGGTCCAAAGAGTTCTGTTTTGCGGCTTTACGTTAAAACGTTCTGTCGAACCAACAATATGCAAAGCGTTTTCGCCGATATATATGTATTGTAAAACTATTTCCAGGAACGATACACGTCGTTACGGTATTATTATATACTAATTAGCATCTTTGTCGATTGTATTTCATATTTTCTAGAACGTTAAATAAAAAGGATTTTCGAATCTGAATATAATGTGAAAGGAGGATGTCGTGATAACTTATTACAATAAAATGAATAAAAAAAAAATATATATAAATATATATTCAATCTAGAAGAATTTCCACGTTCTCCTACTCATTCGCGTTATGTTTTCGATCATTGTCTTGCAAGCTTTGCTCTTTGGATCCGGTGCATTCTCATTTCCGGTTACTTCTTGATTCGAGCAATTGCGCAACTTATTTCGTCGTTAGTGTTCGAGCTTTTTTCCACACACTTATATTTCTTTCATCGTTCTTATTTTTTTTTTTAATTTCTTTCTAAGATGTTCGTATCTGTTTGCAATATCTGTATTTTATTAGGGCTTTGTTTTTGATTTTATTGCAAAAGGATATCAGATATAAAAAGAACAGCGGCGTATGCCGCGTTGATGAAACTGCATTTTTAGAGAACGAAATGATTATTAATTGTTAATCGTTTGACGGGTGCTCTCATCACACGAAGCAAAGATACAAACGATTGATTGATTTTGGAAAAAGTTGCATATACCGTGGTATATGTTTTAAATGGTATTTGTTCGTATTAAAGACTTGATGAACAGTAGACGCGATTAATGATTACGATTATTTTACATATATACATATGCTTTCTGTCGCTTGAGTTTTGCTCGTTTTCTTTACCTTTTTGTATGCAAGGAATACCTACCTTAGATCTTATTTATTCTCATCTCCTACACCGATGATTCAAGATAATTTACACGTAGGCCAATCTACGTTTTCGCTTCCATAGGGGGTGCGATATTTTCCTTGAATTTCCATTCACGACGAACTGACGTCGTACGACCTTATTTTTTTTTATAATTCTGGAAATGTATTGAAGTTCTCAAAGCAAGCACTCGACGAAGGGAAAGGGGAAATTAAAACGTAGAAGGCCGTAGTGGTAGTTTGTCTTGATTATTAGCATTTTACTCATTATTAGTAGGCATACCTAATGCATCGAGTACATACATTTTTACACACTTACACACTCTAAAAAAAAGAATTGTAATGAATTAACGGTATTCTAAATGTAACGTGTATATGATGGCTGTACAAATGTAACATTTTTTTTCCATTATGTATGATCATATTAATGATAATGAAAAATGGGAAGATTTGATGCAAAATTGTGGTATAATTGTATTTGCAAAAAAAAAGAAGAAAGAAAACACGTGTGCGCATCGATCAATGCGAGTACGATGATAAAATCGAAACGAGCATCGATCAATTCATTCACTCCCGAGTGATTTACCAATAAACAACTATTACTTTTAATTATTATAAAATACCATTTCTGTAATAACATTATAATATAAAACCATACATTGAATGGCAAATCTCGGTGGTTTTGGTGTCCCGCGCTCGTAGTGTTCCTTAGTAGTATATTGTACCATAGATAGGGTAACACTGTGTACCCAGGATGTGACAGGAGAGTAATGAAAATTCTCGTCTCGTTAAAGATAAAGTTTATTGTTACTATTTATAATTCATTTGTTGGCTAGAAATTGTTGATTTTGCGTAAGTGAGAATATCGGAGAGTGTCAAATAACAATCTCGCGTAAGATCAAGTAATTCGGTCGCACGTACTCCTTCGTGAGATAATTTTACCAACGCATATTCTTGATGGTAACGTATGAAAAATTATTATTATTAAAAGACTCGGTATCTTGTTTTCGGTGAGCCAATATGGCCGCAGATATTTGTAAATAATCTTATTCTTATTTTTATTCGCTCTCTTCTTTAGAACGTTCTCTCTCGGACCGTCTGGATTTCTTCTTTCGTCGACTTGGGCTTCTAGATCTGGATTTATGCCTACGAGATCGCGATCGCGATCTATGTCGATGCCTGAAAAATTCGAAAATCATTATTGACTATAATAATATAAATATATAATGAAATTGCCGAGAAATAAAGCGACAAGTAAATGAAGAAATAAACTGATAAATCATGATTAGAAAGAACGAATACTGAGAAATTATTCGGAAATCAATTTTATGTACCGACATCGCCTTATTTCTTAACTCTGCACCGCTTTATTACCGGTCTTTGTGTCGATACTGCGATCGGGACCTATCACGATCTCTATCTTCCTCTCGTGACATCGAGTCCCGCTCTCTGTCTCGTTCCCTAATCATAGAATCCTTTTCTCTTTCACGGTCGCGATCACGCTCCTTGTCCCTTTCTCTTTCTCTCCCCATTGAATCTAGTTCTCTGTCGCGATCTCTTTCTCGATCCCTCTCACGATCTCGAGAATCTCTAGGTGGAATTAACGGAGGGATGTTTGTCGGTGGTACCATGGTTGGTATCGTTTTTGGGCCAATATCTTTTTCGTCTTCTCCCTCCGTCATTGGAATAGCTAAGTTTGTCGGTTGCCACGTCTAAAGTAAAACGCATAGTCAATATTTCTCCTAAGGCGTCACAGATTAATTAATTGCAAGTTAGTTTCAAGTGAAGTGAAGTTTAGATAGAAAAGATAAATAAAATCGTATTATACGTACCGGGTCGTTGCCCCATTGATTATCCTGTGTAGGTTCATAACTTTGATAATACGGGTCTGTTTCTGGCATATAAAAAGGTGCTGGTTCTCCCTGGTACCCAGGTGGAGGCATATCGAACGCAGGAGGTATTCCTGCACCTGGAGGTGGCACACTCATGTCAGGAAAACCTGGTTTCCTAGAGTATTCTCTCCTATCTGCAGTCATTACTTGTATCACATTTCCTTTTGGCGGGGATTTGTCAAGGTTCCTTCTTGAAGCTAAGCCCGAACTACCAATTACATCTATTGTCCCTGCCATTTTTCTTCCCGGAGGTGGCCCTGCTCTCTTTGGTCCCATTATACCAGAATATTTACTGTTATCGTTAGTAATGGCGACTTGAGGTACCCTCATGCCGCCTGGGTTTCCACCACCTCCTCCTGCATTTAATATTAAACCAACTCCAGATTCGCTTCTCATTCTTTTCTGCCTTTCGCAATAAGCCCTCCACGTTTCCTCGTTGAAGCCGTAATTAAAGTAATCGGTGATGTCTGCACCGGGCTGTCTCCAAGGTTTATCTTCTAGCTGGTCTAAGTTGAACTCGTGTGCAGGCATACCATTGATAACGCCTATAGTTTCAAATTCGTCTATACTAAATTTTCCCGGTTGCTTGTTCAATTTATCCGGTACGCCTGACGCGTTTGTGAGCAATCCGCCTCTTTTGATATTGAGGCTGCCATATGCCGGAGTCGATTTAATATCGCCTATAACGACGTGGACATCGTCATCAGAATCTGAATCACTGGCAGCTTCGCCGTCCTCTTGACTGGAAGCTTCTCTCACACCGTTTTTATTTACTTCCATATTGCTTTCATTTTGAACATTGTTCTCTGATGGGGACTCTTCCTCTGGTGGTTCTATCTCTTCAGTTTCCTATGGGATGAAAAAACATTTGAAAATCGTCCCATGTCTCCAATCGTTTACAGATCAAATAGGTTATGTTTGGACGTATCATAACGAATATTCGTGCGACAAAATGTCCTCAATTATATTTGCAAGAGTTGGGTATATAATCCGTATAATGAAAGCAGATGCATATGGCACGCCGAGATTGTTTTGATACACTTTTCTTTAATGAAATCCGGTAACAGTAACCGGACAAACAGGTTAGAGAAAGCGTACCTCTGTTGGTGGTTCAGGAACATTTTCTGCTTTTTGATCTTCCAAAGTTTGAGACTTTTCTTGTATCGTAACAGGAGTATTATCATTTTCCTGATTTTCTCCTTGAACGGACGACGGTGTATATTCTTTCCCGTCGGTCGAATCTCCGTATAACCACTGATCCTCATTTTCGTCCGCCATTTTTCGTCTTTTCTCACCTGACAACTAAAGAATCACGCGTCCAGTGAACACGCGTAAAATATCAAAATACGGACGCTTCAACGTGTAGGGTTGCCAACCATTTCTAGCCAATAATTCATTTAAGAATTAAGAATTTAGGCCCTCCGCGTATAATATTTCTCTTAATCCACTTTAAATATTAAATTCCTTACATTTACTTTTATTTGTAGGCGACAAATAATTCGTGGAAAGTTTAATACAGCAGCAAATGTAAGAGTGGCATGAACGGCCCGGAGGATTTAACGATTTACATGTACAAAACTGTTCGGTGAATTAGTGTAGGTACAACTGTTTTGTGCGAGGTTGTGGTTAAAATGGGTGCAGATAAAAATGCAGAAAATCTGGTAAGTTAAACGTTAATTTAAAGATTATAATAAGACACTTTTTACTGAAATACTTAGCTACAACCTTCCAATAATAATATTTATTATATCAAAGCTTTGTTGCTACATACTACAGTACATAAATATAGGTTAGGCAGCGCCACGTATGTTGTTTTCGGCGTCTTAAAAATCAGGCCCTCGTTACATTTTATGTACACAAAAACGCATTTGCTAGATGAATTAATTGATATTTCTCTAAATCGTCATTACTTCATAGCCTCAAAATGCTTGAAGTAAGTTTTTGTTGCCGGTATTGGACGCGTTTCGCTGCACCATACGCATATGTATACAATACTTTAAAACATTTGTTGCATCTAACTGACAATGGTTTCTTTTTCCAGGTAGTCAAGATCAATAAATGGGATGGTAGTGCAGTGAAGAATGCACTAGACGACACAATTAAAGACGTACTTACGAAGAAGTACAATTACATAGAGAACTTTGCTTTATTCGATGGAAGACTAGTCCTGTGTGGAATTACTGTAACAGTAGCTATTATAGCTCTACTTTGTGATTATTTATATCCCTTCCCTGCGTCTAAACCCGTTTTAATTGTCTGCGTTGCATTATACTTCATTTTAATGGGTGTCTTGGCATTGTACACTACATACAAAGAAAAGGGCATATTTGTCGTTGCTGTTCAAAGGTAATCGATCGTATCTGATAATATTATTACACAATGTTTCAAAAGATGGCATATAAACTATGATTTTTCATATATTGCAGAGACCCAGCTGGCTTTAATCCTGATTTAATTTGGGAAGCGAGTTCTTATGTGAAAAAACACGATGATAAATACAATCTGGTATTGTCTGTTCGAAGTACAGCCACAGGGAATGTGAATGAAACTACTGTTACTAAATCTGTGGCAAATTTTATTGATGTTAATGGCGTAGTTATTCCAGAATTGATAGAGAATATTGTAACAAATATGCACGATAGCTTAACAAGTCAACGTAAAGAGAAGTAGCAGGGTAAATAGCATTTGATTATATGCGATTGTTACTTTACATTTTTATAATTTATGAGAGAGCCACTGTTTCTTTCGTATTCCATATATTTCATATTGGTGTAAATATGTTTTCAAAATAAATGTCGTCGATGTATTGTAATTCATGCTTAAATACAATAGAAAAACAGAAATGAACTCTTACATAGCCTTTAATAAAATAAAAGTTTTCTTTATCCAATTACATTACTAGTGAATTATTTACATAGCTATATACGTCACAATGTATCGGACAATTCTTATTTTAACAGCAAAAAGCAGATAGATGTCCACGGAAATGTGGTAAAAACGTATCTTTTATAATCGAGAGATAGAAAAGTAAAATGATAAATGTTAAAAATACATAAATAGTACGCTGTGAGTTACGAAAGAAAGAAAGGTGTTCGTAAAAATGATCAACTTATACAGCAGTCTAGTTAATTTACATACTGAAGACATACTTTTGATAAAAACAATCGTCTCCAAACCGACGATAATTTATAGTCTGTATTAACCATGCGTCGTGTCGTCCTCCACAAAATCGGCCGCCTCCTCTCGTGTTACGCACACAACGTGGGAAACTTTATTCCTGAATTTCACGCCGTAAAATTTGTTTGCATGTTGCAACAATTCAGGTCTGTAAAAAAATGATTTTTTTTATCACACCAGTAGTTATATACTGTTTTGCAGCGCGTGGATTAAAATTACCTGAAGGTTGTCGTGATAAATTGGGCATCAGAACTAAGTTCGTGGATCATATCCGCTACAGCTTTCCTGTGCTGCGCATCCAGAGCTTGATCAATTTCATCGAACAAATAGAATGGCGCTGGATCACATTTCTGAATAGCAAATATTAACGCTAACGCTACCAGTGATTTTTGCCCACCAGATAATTGATTCATTTCTCTCATTTCAGCTCTGTGACCAGTGAAAGATACTCGAATACCTACACAAACCAATAGAATTTGCACCGATTCGTTAGGATTATTATAAGCAATATTATTATTAATTGTTCCATGATAAAAGAAAAAAAGAACTGTATTTTATCTTACCAACTCCAATGAACCTGTCCGAATCAGCTGCTTCTGTCGTCGTATCGTCCCCTTCATCACCGTCCGCTGTTTTCATAACTAATTGTGCATGACCCGAAGGAACAAGTTTTTTGAATACCTCGCTGAAGTATTTGCTTACCTAAAATATAAAAACGATGGAAAGCAGCAGCCAGTTAATATTTTGCTGTCGTGCAATCGACACGCGGACAAAACTAACGTAAGCATACAATGATACTATATTACATACTTGTTTGAATGTAAATTGAATTGCTTCGCATTTACGTTGTTCAAGTACCGACATTAATTCTTTAATTTTTTCATCCCCTCTGTCCAATTCTTCCTTCCTTTTTACAAGTTTTTCTTTTTGATCACTGAACGACATAAACTGATCCAACGCTTTCTTATTTACATGACTAAAACGAAAGGCATTGTTAATCATTTCTATCAGACGTAGCAAATATTTATGTCGTACACATAGCGATTGTACTATCGTACCTGTATTTTTTTAAATGATTATTTGCTTTTTCCATTTCTTTAAACAACAGTTTGGTGGACATAACACTAAATTTAGAGTATACTTCCTGACTGGGTAGCGCACCGAGTTCAGTAATTTTTTGCGTGCACTCTATAATTTTCTGTTGCAAAATATTTTGTCTGCTGGCTAGCTTTTCTAGATCCTTGGCATCAGCTTGTATTCTTTCCTGTGCATCCTTCTCTTTCACCTTCCATTTGTCAACTTCCGACGACTCAGCTTTTTGCTACATAGTAGTTCATACATATAGCATATATCGGATATAATATTAATTGCGAATAATCCTTATGCTTACCTTTTTTATGGCATTAGTTACTCTTTCGTTCTGCGCTTTGAAATCAGCGTTTACTTTAACTAGTCTTTTTTCGATATCCGCTAGCTGTGCTTTAGATGATTCCAATTGACGCTGTCGATCTTCCACCGATATTTCCTGCAACGCTTGAACCAATTCATCTTTCCTTCTCACCAAGTTATTGGTCAACAAGTTTTCTAATTTATTTTTCTCGGCCTCTAGTCGCATTCTTTTTGCAAACGCTTCTTTGTTATCTTTTGTTAAGCGTCTTATGTCGTCGTTTAGTGTATCGACTTGACGTTGATCGGCAACGGATAATTGTGCCATAAGTTCTTGATGCAATTCACTTTCCAGACCTTCCTTCGTTGCACGCATCGCCTCCAAGCTTGATGTACACTGTGCTAAACTTCTTTCTTTTGGCGTGCGATATCGTTCGATCGCACTTAATTCTTCTTTCATTAGTCGTATCTCGGCTTTCATTTTATCGTACACGTCTCTGTAGTAATACACATAAATTATTGTAGATATTTCGGTTAAAATATTGCATAATCTGAGGACGACAACTCACTTAGCTTTACTGTTTTTCGTTTCGGTCCGTTGCATTTCGCTGACGTAGGAACTGATGTTTTGGTCCGCCTTTCTAATTTCCTCTTTGAGGGTTGAAAATTGAGATTCGAGGGATGCTATTTGCGCCATTAACTCGGATCTGGTTTTCTGTATCTCTAAACGCGATCTTAGTGTGTTAAAATATCCTCCAGTTAGGGATCCCTTGGAGGATACTTGATCACCCTCAAGGGTTACACAATCTAATCCTGACGTACGAGCTAAATTTGTCGCAGCTTCTAAATTACGGCAGATTAAAGTTTTACCAAAAATATACCTGCGTTTGCAATTAAACATCAATTAGTTATTCGAACTATAAAGCACAATAATGCACGAGAATGAATTTAAGTAATCATTTACCTCAAAGCCTTATCGTACTTCTGATCATAATTCAATTGCAATATCATGGGTATAGCATCGCTGGTTTCTGGATAATCTATATCTTTTACGTTCAGTCGATTTAAAGGCATAAATGTTACTTCTCCGGGAAGCCGTTGGTTATTCATTTCTTTTAATATCTTTGTTCCGAATTTATCAGTTTCCACAATGTGATGGAACAACCGATTTCCCGCAGTCACTTCCACAGCCATGTAAACACTCTTGTCGCAACTAAAATTCTCAATCACGGGCCCATAATAACTGCTCACTTCATGTGCCATGTCTTTACGAGTTCTGTAAATTACCTATGCATTAACAAAAAGAGATCTCTCGTAAACAATTAAGATGAACTTACCGAAATGTATCCAACACTTTTCGAACACTATCTCGTCCGTTTAGAATAGGTTTTCCGGCCATAGATCGTAAACTTTGATCTGCTTTAGCCAAATCCTCTTTCAGACCCGACAAATTAAGTTGCAGCACACTCTCCTGGCGATATCTACAATATACATTTCATTTACACGTTGTTAAGCTTTATTGCTCTTATAGAAAATTATGTGATGAACGAACTGTTCTTTTCGAGTTGCTTGACACTGGTCCTTTGCCTTAGTGAGTTCGTAATATTGCTTGTTATGCTCGTCTATAGAAGCCCGTTGCTGCTCCATCTCACGCGTATGTTCTTCGATCTTTTTTTCCAGTGTAATTTGTTTCTCTGCGTCTCTTTTCAGGTCCTCACTAATTTTTCTTTGATGCTCTTCCTTGTCTTTAATTTGTTTAGTAAGTTGTTTTAGCTCGTTTTGAATCCATTTATCTCTCTCATCCTAATATGAAATTATTAGTCAATCATTCTTGCCAAATTTAATCTTCAATGTAATTTATGTTATATTCAGTACCCTGCTAGTAAACTGACTGCCACGTCCCTGCTTAGCATATAACTCTTTTCGTTTCTGCTCTTTCAATTGCAATTCACGCGTACATTCTTCTTCGACGCGCTTCATTTCTTCATACTAAAATCAATTGAATATTTACGAACACCGAAGTCAAGTACCATAATACGCATTCTTAACTTACCTCGGGTTTCAGTTCTTCCAATTCTGCTTCTCTTGCTGCAATATTCACTTTCAGTTTTTCTAATTCTTGCTGCGCACGCTTTCTACTATCATTGTCTCCTTTTACTTCCTCCAATAAATCATTAATGGTTAACGTTAACTTGGTTTTTTCCTTTAACAGCTGTTGTTGTTCAGCACTGAAAATTTACTCGGTAATTTGTAACTACATACCAGCAGTTAAACGATCGTATATATTTTTGGGAATATTACCTCAGCGTATCGCGTTCTTCCTTCGCGGTCTGCACCTCTTTCTTCGCTTCTTTAAGACGTTTCGTCGCGCCTCTAACCATTTCTTGCGCAGTTTTTGCTTCGGCACATAGTCTTGCTTGCTCGGCGCCACTATTAGCTCGAGATACTTCAAGGTCATCTAATTTCCGTTTATTCTCTTTAAGTTCCCGTTCGTGAATCGTATATTCTAAACAACGGCGTTGTTTATCCCAACATTGATATTCCTTTAGCTCCTCTTTTTCTTCTTCTAAAGTCTTTAAACGTTCCTCTGCGATAAAATTTCAACACGGATTAATTTCTCTCAACAAAAATTCTTACAATCTATCAAAAATCGACTTACCTATGGTTCTTAAGAAGTCTTGGATTTTTTCCAACTTCCCTTCGGTTTCCTTCAAAATAAATTTCGATTCTTCCCTCCTGTCGTCGTACACTCTAGTACCAGCTACCTCCCTTAGCAACTTAAGCCTCTGAGAATCGGGTGCTGTTGCCATTTGATTAATCTACAATGTATAATTCATTTTGTTCTTTAACTGCTGCGCTGCAAATAAATATTCGAACGCGTACCTTTCCCTGCTTCACTATATAATACGGGTTTGATCTCGAAAACCCTGCTGATTCCAATAAATTCATAACATCATTTCTAGTTACTATTCTCTTGTTCAGAAAATACTGATCCTTCTTCGAACCAATTACCCTTCTCAAATACACCTCATCTTTATCTATCTATAAAAGTAAAAATAGTTGGTCTGTTACAAACAAGTTAAAAGGCAAGCGCTCAAGTGTAATATATTTGGTGTACCGGCAGTCTTCCGTCAGAATTGTCAAATATAATTTCCACGTGAGCAGAGATAACTCTTGGTCCTGTACCCTCGTGCAACAAAGCTTGCCTCTGCTCAGGTCTGAGATGGGAGAACTCATCGCTGAGAACGAACTGAATTGCGTAAAAGAAATTGCTCTTGCCGGAACCGTTTCGCCCCACTTGGAAACAAAATGATTGTTCTTATAAGTATCTTTTAATATTGTCTCGTGTCAATTTGAATAAACTAAAGACACCCACCTACTACGTTATGCCTCGGGTCAAACGGCTCTACTACAGTTTGTTCCCGGTACGACTTGAAACCCTGTATAATCACCTAAACACAAAAGTATTAAGATTTCCTGTATTCATGTCGATGCCATTGTACAGTTCTAATCGCATAGGTCAATTTAGATGTGCGCCAGCATTCTTCGGGCATTCGCATGTAACCTTACGATCGTGCAACACCCTGTTTAGAACTTATACAGAGTGAAGACAGTGAAGACGACGTGGCTAGAGAATAATCTTTGCAAAATGCTGAATCTGAGTCGCGGTAGCAATATATGCCTCGATTAGCGTTTCGTGAAAGGTAGTTGTAGGAAGCGCGCAAAAGGTGAAAAAAAATGCAGGAACTGTCCGAGATTTTATTCATAATACCTGCTTGATGTACATGATGCGAGTAAAACTCACACGAGTGTATCTCGTGTCAACACTCTACGGTAACTCAATCGGAAAATTAATTTTTCTGTCACCGAATGGAACAAAAACATTCAAGCGATTTGTTGGCAGAGCGACATTTGTAAAGTAATCCGCAGGGCGACAATATGATAAAGTCCCTAGATTTGGGCGGGAGACGTGTTCTATTACCACTACACCGATAAAAAGAATACTTTTTTCAGAAAAAATGTTTGAAAAAGTTTTTCAATTGTGGCTTTTGGCCGGTAGGGTCGATGTGAAAATACAAGTTACAACGTAATTAGGTACAATGGAAACTTTATTTCTATAATACATAGGAGTTTTTGCATCTTGCTTTACAAATTACTTAATGATGAATACTTAATGCATCGCTTTGAACTTCATGACTTAGTTGCGTTTGTAAATTGGATAGCTTATTTTTTAACGCCGCGATGCCCATCATTACGATGTTTTCCGGCTTAAGGGCACCGCTGCTTTCAACATTGAAGTAGTATTTGTTTGGCTTTGCCTCCCAATTGAACGGCGCCTCATCTGAAATATTTCACAAATTTAATTCAGCGTACAATCAAGTAATCGATTTATAGAATACTCACATTGGTCTTCTTCTAATTCGCTGTATTCCGACTTGGGCCATTCGTCAGGTTTTGGGAACAATGTGTGCCTCATACAATTGTCTGGGTCATATTCGAAGCTCACACCAGCAGTTGGATTCCATTTTGCGTGTTCCTTTCCAAAACCTTTTTTCGCGTATGCTCTCAATTTTAATTCCTGTCCTTTTCTCAATTTGACTATCAAAATTTCTGTAACGCAAGGAGTTCATTAATATTGCCTATCGTATTATACTTGTAATTGATACGCTAATATATAAAAGATGATCAACCGTCCGTCTCGCCATATTCGCTAGCATCATCCTCTCTATGCCTAGATGTAACAGGTAATACTCTCGGGTCGCTCGATTTGAAATCTGCAGTCGTTACATGCCGTGTTTGATCCTCTGTGCACTTTACGTCAAGTGTGAATTCTACACTGCATTCTGGACAAAAATCCATGCACTGGCAGTCCCTTGTATATTGTATCCTATCGACAACCTAAACAATATTAATGCAACGTCATCCACCATATCTATGACGTTTCAATCGGCCGATTTTACGTAATATAAATTATAGATGTTTAAATATTACATCGTCACTTATTAGTGGTATCATTCCAATTCTGTGAGCTAAAAATTCATCGCTTAGGACTGTCGAGTTAGCCTCCAACTGTATCCAATCGATAGCCATTGTTGGTGTCTCGGCAATAAAAACGCGCCTCATGCTATTTGCTACGCTATAAATAATTGACAAAATTAATAACTCGGTTTATCGTAACTTGCGAGATAACCTGTACTACCTTAGTTCAGTGTCCTCTACTTGAAATTTTACATTCTCTTCTGTCAAGTCTGAAATATGAACCGAGGGCTGATTCGCGTACGGCATTTTTGTGTTAGAATTATATCAGAAAGTATTTTATACAAAATAAACACTTATGAATTCTCTTCAATTTTAGTGATGTATGTACATTATTCGTACTTTTAGTGTTTATATGGTGACAGTAAATATGGAAACGCAGCGCCATCTGTAAAAATACTCCCCGGAATTAGGTGTATTTCGCGGTTATTTTAAAAAACGTAATTTAGTATCTCACTTTTTATTTGAAAATGAAACAGAAATATGACCTAAGATATTGTGTAGTTTTTATTGAAAAAATTCATTACATGATTATTTGTCACATAATACGAAAAGTAGACAAAAGTAAGTCAAAGTATATTTTAACACAAAACAACGCAATGATCTGGCGTAATATTTTATTTCTATTAAAAGTAAACGATGAAGAGGAGTCAATGCATAGAATAATTTGTCTAGATTCTGCATATAGTGATTGAATAATACCTAGTAAAATCTACTACTTTAAATTATTATGTACCTAAATTGCCACCTTAGTTTGACTTGTTCTCGTATAATGGCGCAGAGAATGATACCAATGCATGCAGTTGGTCATTTATGCAATAAATAATGAAAATTGGTTAATATAGTTTCGATAACGTTTACCCGTTACACGAAACATGAATATTATAATCCTAACATTTGTATGCATTGCTCTTATGGCACTGATCTTTCATAAAAATTGGAAGACTGTGGTTCGTGAGATACTATTCGTTGAGTATTTTGAATAAGTTTGTGCAATTATGGATAGTCTTGTGTAGACTTTAACATAAATATATTCTAAATGCAGCACAAATAAAAAAAAACTGTAAGTCTTCGACAATGTTACGAAAGAAGATCAAAAATTTTATTAATGCGTTTAGTAATCGATCCTCAAAGTTCGTCTGTAAAACGTTCGATATCTTGCAAATGGTCTCCATAATCTGTAGCTTCGCTCCCTACGAAAGCATCATGATGGTCTAAGATTTCATCAAAGGATAATCTATTGTCGTGATCATCATCTGACGCAGCGAATAAATGATCCACTTCGTCACTTGCGATTTCCCTGCAAATATCTCACGATTAAAAATACGCTTCAGGATTATCAGCAAGGAAATACATATAACAATTTACGTACTCGTTGCTTGGCACTAGCCAAGAAAGTATTTCGTCCGCGTCCAATCTGCCGTCTCCATTTTTATCATGTTCATAATCAAATTTGTCCTTCTCTATCAGCAACCATTCTTTGTCCTCTGCTTTAGCTCGGGTTCCTATAAATTCTTGAAAGCTAATAGATCCATCTTTATCTAAATCCTTGTCGTGTAAAGCTTGCTTCAGGAGAAGTGGAAACATTCTCGGCGTTTCCTCTGGGTGTGTGTAAGCTTTGAATTCTTCTGTACTTAGATAACCATCTTTGTCTATATCGGCAGCCTCAAACGTTTGCTTGTCATCTGTGATCAGTTTATCGTCCACTGCCAAATCTTCTGGATCTGTGCCGTACGTATCTTGTAGGACTTCATTCCAACTTACTTTGCCATCTTCATCTGCATCGGCATCTTCTAATCGATCTTGAGATTCCTCAGCAGAAAGCATGCTGTTTTCAAACAAAATTTTTGGTCACATCTCTTTCAAGCATGTTGTCTATAATGTTTTAAATATGCATACCTAAAGGAACGTAGAATCCACGCTTTCAATTCATTTCTTTCGATATACTTATCGTTATTCAAATCCATTTTTGACAATAATATTCCCAAACGTCTTTTTGATTCCTTGGTTGGAAGTTTATCGAATTCCTCTGCTTCTTTTACGCTTCCTAAAAAAAGTGTATAGGTGACTTGTTATAACATTTTGGTTCCCTTGCTGTTCCTTAAGCTATAAATGAAATAAAGATTGAGGTGTACCAAGGATAGCCTCGTGATCAAATTCCTGATGGTGTTCCCCTCCTGCATAATGGTCCATGTCTCGAGGACTGAACGCACCGTCCTCTGTCCTTTCGCTGCTAGCGGGTTTGTTATGTTGATGAGAGTGTATATGCGCGGAAGCCGCATTTCCGAATGAAATTAATCCACAAATTGTTACAAGAAGAAGCAAAAGCATTGCTACGCGTTTTTCTCTCGAACCCATCTTGATTTTTCCACAAAATTCTGTAAACAAAAATGAAAAGGCATAACCTCGCGACGTGAAATCTTTGACAGATAAACTGTTATCTCCACCTACACCGAATGCCATAACGAAATCTATCGATTGCTCGTGTTCAGTCTTCACGCATGCCGTATAATCGTAGTCGAAAATCGATCTCAACAAGTTTCAAATTCCGCATTTTTCGATACATTCTTTTCAATTTAATTGTAGTTTGTGTTATCTGTTTAAAATCGCGTTCCCATGGAAAATGTGTACGCGTTTGAATTGTGCTCCTCAAACGTGATTAAATCTATAATGTTTCATTCAGAACATTTGCACAGATTGTCTACGGTACGAGATCGTAGTTATTACTAGGAACAAATTATCGATGGAAATGGTAGAACCATTCACTGTTCTATTTCTTACAATAAAGACTAAATGTATATATAATAGCTGTTAAGCTTAATATTTTATTATGTTCTAAGTATAACTATACTCACCTATAAATAAATGTTCTATCCGCTAGACTCGATTAAACATTCTCGCTAATCAATACTTCTATTAAATGCAGAATTGCGATTGGGGTAGCACTTTGTCTTCTTGCAGTAGTCACTATTTTATTAGATAAAATGCCTATTTTATTCGAGGATGTTAGCGGGACACGCGTGTCTCGGCACCTCCGCACTTTGTGCGCCTTCGTCGTGGAAAGAGACGAAGAAAAAAAAGGCATCGGGCCTGCCTTAGCCACGATCAGTATGTGCAGTCATGATTTTGTGCTAGGGTACGCGTTCAAAAATAGATTAAGCGTACTCACACACGTTCAATTTATTTCTAACTTCAATGATCATCCCATGAGCCATGCTATGTATGTGCACATACGTAGTGCGCGAGGGAGAGTAGAAACAATAAAAGAAGAAACTATATGGCTGGAGCGTTTTTTTTATTTCGACTCGCGTTAATGATTCAAAGTGGAAGAGCGTAATATGCACTTCCTAAAGTATGAAATAATTATTTGCCCTTACGAGTTAATTCTTATTCTGAAATAGAATATTGATTTTGCTACGATAGAAGAACAATTTTATCGAAGGCCGTCTGTAAATGGCAACTATACTTTTATAATCATGCAAAGCTATTATCAGAGAATAAAGGATTGAAATCGCGGAAGGATGGGATTAGAAATTAGAATGGGTCACTGTTCCGTAGCAACCTCCATGTGGTGTGACCCGGGACCTCGGTATTACTTATTACATAATTTTTAAATTATGCCATAAGTAATATCGTGCCAATAGCTACGAAGTTCAGAATTAGTTCTTATTTCCTTCTTCGCTCATAATGTATATACATCGTATCACGGACAATATCAATAATAATATCTTTCTAACTATCGAGTTGTATAATTATATATCATAATTATCCCGTATTTTATAATGAAAATTAGTAAGTCTTTAAAAGCTTTTGTAACGCTGTTTGAAAGTTTGGCCACAGAACAAATAACCGTAGGCGAAATAACCTAGATAAGTGTACCTCTCTGTGGTACATTTCACACTACATTTGAATTTAGTTCCAATGCCTGTCACTATTAGTGCTACGCTCTGATTCTTTCGTACGTCGGTAAAGTTCACTGTAAGGAGAAAATGCCATAACTATTAGCGACTCATTACGATCTACCCATGTAACAAGTCTGTGGTTAGGTCTCAAATGTAAATATAGGAGGGATTCAAAATAGTACAATCATGTATTTACGAAGTTTACTTGATTACTTAAAATATTGTATTCAATAAAAACAGGATGTCGTCAAAAACGAATACTGAATTGCCAGGTAAAATGATATCGTCACTCATTTTATGCAGCAGACGATATTAATAAGTATTTAATGTTTACAGGCGTTTCGTTACCTGTTTCTTTATTTATCATTGTTGCATTAAGTCTGTGCTTCGCTAACAATTACAATGGTGATTTCGTATTCGATGATTCGGAAGCTATCGTACACAACGACGATGTACAAAGTTCTTCTTTGATGGATGTATTTAAGAATGATTTTTGGGGTACAAGACTGACACACAAGCAAAGCCATAAGTCATACAGACCACTTACAATCCTGACTTTTAGGTAAAACTTTTCCTGCGAAAATAGATAATATGTACAATTAATTGCAGACCTTAAAGAAGCTTAAACACTTTTAGATTACATTTCTGGCTTCGCGGGAATTTGATAGCCCAAGATTTTCATGTAGTAAATATTATACTACATGTTATTGTTTGTATACTGATGCTACCAGTGTTCAATATTCTTTTGGGCTCGAAAGAAACAAGCACTGCGTTCTATACTACTGCATTGTTCGCTGTTCATCCAGTACATACAGAAGCTGTATGTGTTCTTTTTCCAAAAAGTAACTTTCTATTAGAATGCACATAAAACAAAATTAAGAACGAAACATATTTATAAGGAACATGTAATAGTTTTGTATTAATATTTAGGTTTCAGGTATTGTAGGTAGAGCGGAATTGTTATGTGCACTATTCATGTGGATATCAATTATATTTTATCATTATTCGATCTATGCAAGAAGATTAATATATAGATGGCTGAGTATGTGCGGTTGTATATCATCTGTTGCTATTGCAATGCTATGCAAAGAAACAGGATTAACTGCAGTGGTAAGTTTAAGGAATAATGCTTTTTCAATGATCAGAACTGATAATAATTTTTATTTTTAGGGAATATGTTTTATGTACGACCTTGTAACAGTGAACCAATTATATCCATTTAATATAATCTCGCATCTAACATCAAGACCATCATACGAGGAGGTCAAGAATTTTTTCTGGCAAAAACGAAAATTAATAGTCAGATTCCTCATACTTTCTGCATCCAGTTTAACGCTCATAATTTTACGATTCAGTATTATGGAATTTAAGGCGCCAACTTTTCAGCCTGTAGATAATCCAGCGTCGTTCATGGAAACTTTATTTTTACGTGTGTTAAATTATAGTTATATTTATTGCTTGAACATGTGGCTATTAATCTGCCCTGAATGGCTGTGCTTTGACTGGTCAATGGGCTGTGTGCCGTTAATTACTTCCACTGATAAAAGAATACTTTTTATCCTCTTTTTCTGGGTAATATCTGGCATAATGCTAGCATACACTTTCAACTCCTATCAGGACAAGTTTTTAAGGTGACTATAATTATACTCGTCACTGCAAGCAATAGTATTAAAATTTGTCTAAATTTTAATTCACAGATACACAATAATGGGCATGGCGATGCTAATTATACCATTTCTACCGGCAAGCAATATCTTTTTTAATGTTGGTTTCGTTTTGGCTGAAAGAACGTTATACATTCCTTCGGCTGGTTACTGTCTTTTAATTGTTGTAGGATTGCAAAAACTTAGTAATCGTATTCCTGTACATTATTTATTCTTAGCGTATATGATATTAATCTCGTTATACTTTACGCGATCGTGGTTGAGAAGTGACGAGTGGAAAACTGAAACCAAATTGTTCAGATCAGCCCTAAACGTTTGCCCATTGAATGCAAAAATACATTATAATATTGCAACAAATGCTGCCAATCAAGGGAATTCTACCTTAGCGCAATACGAATACGAGGAGGCCTTAAGGTAAGGGAATATAGCTTGAAAGTAAATCGAAGACAAATTGGTAATTGAACCTCTTGTTCCACAGATTAAATCCAAGATACGCTCAAGCTATGAATAATCTTGGTAACTTACTCAAAGATCGCGGAAAATATTTAGAAGCAGAAATGTTGCTTAAACGGGCTATCACGTTGCAGTAAGTTGAATTACGTCAGAGTATTAAATATTTAGATAATGCGAAAGAAGTGTAGCGTTACTAAGTAATGATTTTCAGGGACGACTTTGCCACAGCGTGGATGAATTTGGGCATCGTTTTATCCGCATTAAAGCATTACGAAGAATCGGAAAAAAGTTATTTAACTGCCCTTTCACATAGAAGCAAATATCCCGATTGTTTTTATAATTTGGGAGTGCTGGTCAGTATTCTGTATTAAATTGAAAAGAGCTAATCTAATGAGTAATTATGTTGACAGTACTTGGAACAGAAAAAATACGATCAAGCATTAAAAGTTTGGGAGACAGCCACTAAACAAAGAAGTACACATAGAAGGGCATGGACTAATATGATATTACTTCTGGATGATTTAGGTATAGGAAGAAATTATGTTTAACTTCAATTTAATTATGTATAATAATCATTTTATTTTTAGGTATGCGCGAAAATGCTCTCATAATAGCAAATCAAGCATTACAGTTCCTCCCAGATGACGCCTCTATACATTTTAACATAGCAAACATCTTAGGAAAAGCTGGAAATTTCATAGGGGCCGAAAAGCATTTTAAAAATGCAATAGCAAAGAATCCTAAAGATGCAACATTCTTCACCAATTTAGGTGTGCTGTATCACAGATGGAACAAGTTTAGTGAAGCGGAACATATGTACATACAAGCATTGGAGATTAAACCAGAACTAAGCAGCGCGAAAGAAAATTTGCGAAAATTGTATTCTCTTCGAGCATCCGTTGAATAATTTATTTTTTAATACAAACTGTCGACTTTAGTGTACAAACTTAAATCACCTATTTATATAGATACTTTTCCTCTCACCGCTTCGATATTACGCGGATATGCATATGCATCGAAATTTCCAACTTTTTTGCCATCAATATAATTATAGGATTTGAAACAACAGTCACAGAAATAACAGGGATTATGCGGTACCCTTTCATGTTCGAGTGTGATCCAGACGGCAGCAAATGCACCACATATCATACAAAACTTTGAAGACAGAGGCCTTAATCTGACTATCTTCGGATATGCCGATCTAGCTAATGCATCATCGCAATTAATAAACCTAAAAGTGATTAAATAGATGATATAAAGACACACAAAATAACTCTATTAAAAGATTCCAAAGTTGTAATACAAGTGCATTACCTAGCATCGCTAAAAACAACTAAATGTTCACAACCACCTTGGTGTTTGTATACCCATGGAAAACCAAATCTTAGATCTAAAGAATCTATTCTGCATTCCTCCATTTTAGCAGTTTTGAAGGGTCCCAACTTTGGTCTCCTCTGGGCCCAATCTATGATTACTTTACTGTAATCGACGTTTGTTGGGCACCTCGTATCATTGTAAAAAGTATCCTCAATGAAAAAGAATCCCGATTTGTAGACATCCTACAATAGAGAATTAAATACAGTAAATGCAGAGAATTTATCTACAGAATAGAAAAGAGTAAATTACTTTTGCCATGGGTCCCAATGCATTGTCCAAGTTTCCACTACATTCTTTAGAGATAGTGTAATCAGCAATGCATGTTATTTTATCACGCAACTCTGCAAGTGTCTGAGAACCTAAGATAGCTGTTACATTACTCAGACGAAGCAACGAACCACATTCCATCTTTTGTGCCTTTCTAGCTCGTTGTGTAAAAGGTTGATAAATCCTAACAGAAACAAGAATATCTTCTCCAGGTAGGACACGGAATCCACTTATGCTTCCTTTTTTATCATCATTCTGAAAAGAGATACAATTTTACCAATGAAAATTTATATAGTTTTACTCTTATACCAAATTAAACTCTTACAATGAATAATTCACTTTGATATTTATAATTTGGTCGTTTCGTCTCTTGCTTCAATCGTTGCTTCAGATTTTGAATGGTTTTCAAATCTACATCTTCTGGTTCTTGAGGATCAAAAGTCGCATTTTTCCTCATTTTCCGATTATTGATCAGTTTAGGGGTTTCACCATCCACTGTTAAGTTATCCACACTAAAAATAACGTACTGTACGTTAATAACGTTATATTGTAAATGAACAATACCGGTTATAATATTTAAAAACAATGAAGAACCTGCAATAATTTGCCAACATAGTCATTTCATCTTCATCGAGTTGAACACCCATTAGTGTCATAACAGGATTTTTACCTTCTTTCATAGGCATAAAACAATCGGCAGATATTATTAATTTTGAATAGTCGTTGAAATATTCTTTTATATGCACCTTCGACGATGCATTATTATTGTAAAGCTTATAAACGTCATCCATGGTAATGTATTATAGCCACATGCGCAATCGTAATCACCTATTAACACTTATCGAAAATTGTGTAAAGGGTAAAGCATCATATATGTACATTACGTGTATCATTTTGTAATTAATTAAGAAATACAATGCCTGTTTTATCTCCTCTCTCCGGGACTGAGCACCCCATCAAAAACTTATTATCACGGACGAGATATATGAATAATGAATACTACTCATTTTTATTGAAGTGCCATCTATAAAGAAGAGATTGAAACTACCTACCTACCTTTTCAATAGTTTATAGTCGTCATTAGTATTACCATCTATAGGCAAATGCATTAAACTACTCGTGTCCCTGCCTTACTTACACTCTCTACTTTAGTTGTAGGCTGTGAATAGTTTCAAGCACTTCTTCATAGATGCGATACTAATGTCTCTTTGTATTGTAAATATATTTAAATGAATAATTCATAAGTATTAGCTTGCAAGTTAAATTGCAACATATTTGTCACTTGTATCTTCATTTATTAGTTTAAATAAATTTTCAATGAGAAGAATTCCACCGCTGTTTTTATTTTTACACCTAAACAAGCCTTGAAAGAATCTTAGTCCAATTCCTTATACAAGAAGTACCGTGGACGAACTTGAAATGGAAATGGAAAGTTCTAAAGCGAGAAACTTGTCAAAATGGCCCTACACGTTATTAAATTTAGTAGCAGCAAATTCTAAGTCGCTTCACTTCTTGCAAAATTGGTTGGGAAAGTTCCAGAAAATGAAACGCTTAGAAATTCCTGGAACGTGACGTCATTTCCAAGAAATCCGTGGTTAGAATACCTCCTCGCATATCATATTCTCCTGATACAAATCCACGATTTTCAGCGAGATATTTTTGGCAGAAACTCGGAAATTTCAACGCTCGGAAATTCATGGAATGTGACGTCATTTCTGAGAACGAATACCTCCTTGCATATCATATTCTCCTGATACAAATCCACGATTTTCAGCAGAAATTTAAGTGCCGAAAATCTTGGATTTGTATCAGGAGAATATGATATGCAAGGAGGTATTCGTTCTCAGAAATGACGTCACATTCCAGGAATCTCCGAGCGTTGAAATTTCCGAGTTTCTGCCAAAAATATCTCGCTGAAAATCGTGGATTTGTATTAGGAGAATATGATATGCGAGGAGGTCTTTCATCGCAGCAATTCTTGGAAATGACGTCACGTTCCAGGAATTTCCGAACGCAAAAATTCTGAGTTTCTGGCAAAAATATCTCGCTGAAAATCGTGGATTTGTATCAGGAGAATATGATATGCAAGGAGGTATTCGTTCTCAGAAATGACGTCACATTCCAGGAATCTCCGAGCGTTGAAATTTCCGAGTTTCTGGCAAAAATATCTCGCTGAAAATCGTGGATTTGTATCAGGAGAATATGATATGCAAGGAGGTCTATCATCGCAGCAATTCTTGGAAATGACGTCACGTTCCAGGAATTTCCGATCGCAAAATTTCTTAGATTCTGGCACAAATATCTCGCTGAAGATCGTGGATTTGTATCAGGAGAATATGATATGCGAGGAGGTCTTTCACCGCAGCAATTCTTGGAAATGACGTCACGTTCCAGGAATTTCCGAGCACTTAAATTTCGAGGGCTCCCGTCAAGTCGTTGTATTACTCCATGGATAATTAACGATAAATTTAATAATGTCCAGGTCTATTTTTACAAGTTCTCCGCTTCTGAACTTTGCGTTTAAAGTTCCTGTACGGTAGTACTTGTTTAAGGAATTGGAATTAGGTCTTTTCAAGGATTGTAAAGGTGTGAAAATAAAAAGAGCAATAGAATTCTTTTCAGTGAAGATTTATTTAAATTAATTAATTAATGATGATACAAGTTACAAACATGTTGCAATATAAATTTTCACGCTAATACGTATGAACTACTCATTGCGCTAAACTTTCATTGCTTACTATTCATTAAATCCAGCAATTTCTCATAAGCAAAGGCAGGACGTATTTCAGCAGTAGTATGTAAACCTATCTTTACTATTCGGCTAGGGTCAGCCACTTTACCCTTTATCATATACATTTTGATGACTTTCACAACAACATTTTGTGCTCGACGTACATCTTCCATATTCCTTGTACGCATAATCCAACCACAGATGGCTATATCTACATCACTGTTATCAAGGTAATGCCCCCCATTTTGTACACTCTGGCTCATTCTGATCAATAAGTCAACTTCGGTTAATCCTAGGCTCTTGGCAAGAACACCTATGTCGTCTTTTTTAAAGCATGTTTCTGCCAATGGTGTCATCAATATCTGACCTGACTGAAATGATAACTCTATTTGTCGGGCAAAAGTCTCATGCGCAATAAGGCAAGCTTGCTGTATAGTCAAAATCATATTGTATGGATTATTTGTATCCGCAAATTCGGCAAGAGTGTTTGAATAACGACTGATAAACACTTCGTGTTTATGTTCATTGTTAATAAAAGTACACTTCCACACTTTAGAACCACACATCCCTTTTGACTTTCTGTATTCTGGTTCTAATTTTAACATCACAGTATCACAAAACTCCTTTGCCTTAGATTTAATGTTTGCATCTATAGGTTTCATATAATCCGGACAGTGAGATGCAAATGTTTTCTTTAAGTCGTCTAAGTCGAGATCCTGTCGACCACGACCCATCGGGAATTCATTAGGGGTTATTCCTGTGATGTAGTATGTTCCCTGAAGTCTATGACCACGAAGACTCTCAGGTAAAGTTTCAAACGACTCGTAATTCATAGTAGTAAAAAAAATTCCTAATTCATCTACGGTGAAGCTAAATAGATAAAATTTGAAAATGTGTTTTATTAAGTCTTTCCTGCGTGCTGGCAGTTTATACAGGCTGTGGCCGGATGGGTGGTACAACCGAGCAGGGGGTGATACTACATGTAAAAATAAGTCGAAAAACAGGACTAACATTTTTTCCTTTGACGCTTCGTTTTCGAGAAAATCGAGTATGAAAATTCTATCCAGTACGCGTGCACTATACCGCCTATAGGTTTAAATATGTATTATAAATAAGAAATGTTAATGCATGGATAATACATTTATTAATTTTATTGACATTACTAGCGTTGATTAACGAGACAGTCCAGTGCACGCGTATATATACTGGGCAGTATACTGGATAGAATTTTCAAACTCGATTTTCTCGTAAACGAAGCGTCAAACGAAAAAATGTTATTCCTTTTTTTCGACTTACTTTTACATGTAGTATCACCACCTGCTCGGTTGTACCACCCGTCCGTCCACACCCTGTGTGTGGATATACAGTATGCATACAATGAATCTTGATTAACTATACCTTCCAGCGTGAAGTTTCCTTCTATGCTTTCTCTAATATTAGAATTTATTAAAGAAAAATATACAGACGTTAACTTTTAGAAATAATTGACTATAGTCAATAGCAGTTACAACTACTAAACAAATGAATGCTATCGAAACCAGGGAGTTCCCCGGAAAGGAACATCGTACCAACATTATAAAAATTGCATTCCAAATCGTAGTGTTGCGTCGCGATTGGTGGGATATGGGGACTTTGTGTAGGTTCGGTTGCCCGTGGAGCGCTGACCCGCTCTGCTTGTGGAATAGCGCGGAATATTTAAAGAACACCAACTTTTATAAAGACTTTTCTAAAGATTTACTGTTTTATTCCAAGAACTAATATTGATTTGTACAAGTTGATCTCGTCTGCGCGACTTTAGTTTATATTCTGATGTGCAGGGTTTCTTCTTCTTTCCATTACAGCTCTGGTTCCTCTTCCTGAGTTCCTTGGTCCTCCTTCGAAATCGTCCTCGTCCAATGCGGTTGATTCTTGTTGAGTTTCTATTCGTCCTTGGGCGCGTGGAGGTGGCAATGCTACGCTTCTCGGTAAGGGCGTCAGGGTACGCGCGTATTTGGGGAAAACGCGGGAAAGCTGAGGAAAAACGCGCGAGGGTCGGAGAAAGCGCGCTGAAGAGTCGAGTGGCTCTTGAGAGGTCCTTTTGTTCAGCGGTAGAACATGTGGCGGCCAGAACAGGATATCGTGGGGCTTGACAACCTCCGGAGGTCGTACGTGATTCAATAGACTAAGCCAATTCTTTATGCTCCGTAATAAATAACCTTTAGTATCTTCCAAGTGAAGTGTTCTAAGGTCCAAATGCTCCGAGTTTCTCTTTTGTTCGACAACCTATTGCTGGTACTTAAATAATGTACAGCTTTATTTTTCGCGCGTATGTTCATCCGGCTTCGAATTTCGCTCCTAAATTATTATCGCTATCGATAGTTATAGTTATATTGTCGATCATCGGTTCGATATCACTAGACATTAACCCTAGTTAACGCGATAGCGTAACAATAACACTAAGCCTAGTTAAATCTATGTGCGCCCACCGACGGTAACAATGGTCGCTACTTTGCGACCAACGTCGGTAAACACCGGTCGCCACAACTGGTGTTTAGTACATGCCATCTATAGAGACGGACTAGAAACAACTCGTATTCTTGCCTTACCTACACTCAAAACTGGTCTATAGTGCCGCCATCTACAGAATTCTTAGAACTACTCGTATTCCTGGCTTATCGACATCCAAGAGGGAATTATCGACGGAACCGTCTCGACGGTACGTTGGGCATATACTTTTTCTAAAAGTTGAAAGATGTCAGGATGATGTAAAATAGGAACCCACGTTACTTACAGAGATTGCCTATGTTTACCATCAATCAATCGAGGCAAATGTTGAAAGCCAATTACAAACAAATATCACTGAACAAAAGTTTTAATGAAAGCAATAATAAAAGTAGGTAAGGACAACTCATACCCTCATATGTTATTTAAGCAAATTCAGAAATAGCATCTACACTACATACTAAGATTGATAACAGAACAGCGAAATGGTTTCAGGAATTGAAATGTATAAAAATTGAATAATTATATGCACGTTGCCGATCGACTATGATTCTCAAGTGCATATAGATTGTATCAAGCTAAGCGCGCGGAAAGGGACATATTCCAGTCGGCGGTACGGGGCAAGTAGAATAAGACTATAAGCATCAGGCACGAATGCACAATGAAGAGGCGTAAACCAGCCTAACTCACGCTGCAGTGCTCTCGCCAATGGTCCGTGTGAATGTGACTCCGCCTCTTAAGCGTGGCCAGATTTCCCTCCAAGTTCCATCGTGAATGCTGGCTGTGCTTGGTCGAGAATGCGCGCCAGTGTGTGCTCGTACCACCACAACGATGAATATGCGTGGCTACACACGAGATCGTGCCCTGGGACCGATTATACGAATGCGTAGGAGTGCAAGGGGAACTTAAGTGTGAGCGGCTACCGATTGGTCGATCGACCACTTTGCAGCCCTCTCGTTCCGTACCTCTTTTCCACTCACAACATCTTACATATCTACCTCTCGCTCTCAATTTTCTTCCCAGTATCCGAATGCTTCTCCTCTCCTTTCCACTCCTACCCTCTCACCAACCATTTTCATTCTCCTCTCGCTCACTCTCGTTCCAATGGGTATGCACGATCGCACACGCTAAAACAAGTTACTTAAATGGATGCGTTCTTTCACTCACACGTTCTCGAATACGAGATACTCGCTCTATGCTAATCCGTGAATGCGTCACACGTACGAGAAACAAGCGACCAACACAGACAACAGGCGGGGGCCGAGTTCTACGGCTACGCTACTAGCCGGAGAGGAGATTTCTTATTTCTGCTCTGGTAAATCTGTCGCCCCAGTCAGTGAGGCAGCGAAGGGCGAGCCGCGCACCATTGACCGTGTCCGTGTTTCTTTTTTCGTCTAGTCTAGCCGCAAGCACGGCTAGAACGTTCTCCGGTTACTCTTTTTCTTCCTCTCGCATACGCGCACCCTTTCTTTTTTCGCCTCCTCTTTTATAGGATAGTTGCATACGGACACGGCGCACTGCACGCTGTTGCAATCAGATTATTTACCGTTCCGCCAAATCGTCACGCTTTTCCCTCGGAACCGTGAAACGTCTTCAGTGTCTCCCTTTGGTGTACGCGAATGAAGAACGGCCGCCTGCAACAATAATGTCACGTCGCTATCATCTTATTTGACATTGGCGATACGGCTATCTAATAGTGTTCTCCACGTTATACCTGGCCCGCGACATTGTTCGCGTGGATGATGCATCGTGGTTGCTGGTTGCAAGAATTTTCTGCCGGCTGCATCAGTGAAGTGTCTTACTGACGTCTCTCTTCCGTTATCTTGTGGTACTCTTCGATAAGGTTTTTTGTAACCATCGAACATTTCTCCCGGACGAATGGAACGGCCCGTTACCTGTGCCGTCGGAAAATGTGAGACAGAGGGGATGCAAATAGTTGAAGGAACACGGTGGTGATTGGTGAACGAAGTGTAGCCCGCGCGGAGTTACCTGGTAATTCTCGACGGACAATTCGAGACCTGGAGAATTAGAGATAGCAATTGATCTGGAGTATTGGAGTGCGGAAAATTAATTCAGTGAAGGACGTACGCTGCGTTGGAGGTGAAAGGTCCGCAGAGTGTCGGCGAAACCGCGTTGCATGTAGCCGTCGGGTGTACGGCTGCTCTTCCTGATGGATCCCATCATGCTAGGTGAGAAACCGTCGCTGCAGTACGCACTTACATAATACCTTTGAACCTCTCTGATACATTAGCGAAGCTAGAGGAATTTATCCTTGGTCTCCTGTCGGCCTTGGAACAGTCGAAGAAGAGTTAATTTGTTAGTGTCGGGAGCAGCTGGAAAATACCACGAGTACTAAAGAATTCTGTAAACCAGATACGAGTAACTCGTACGATATCGAATGATTAATTTCAATGTACGAACCTTTCATTACTGCGGGCGCCATTAGCTGATCCATTTATTCGTTAACAAGAAAAAGAAACAAGAAAGAAAACGAACGAAGGACGCATGTGTCAATCGTGATCATCCCTTGCAACGATCCCGTTCTTCTTTTTCTCCCTCCCATCTTCTCGTTTTGCGCACGGTCGAACGCAGCGCGAGATACAAAATCGAATCGGCACAGCGCACGACGTGTGCGTGTGTCAATCAACTTCGACCTAATTGAATTTATAATCGAATGAGACGTGGCGCTTTGTTGTCTCTGATGTGGCGCCGTCGCTGGCCGTCTTATTAATTTCGCGGCAACGCGGACGATAACAAAATAGGTTGCCGCAATTATCTACCAACACGAGCTCACCTTCGTATCCTCTGCTACTCTGTGCATCTCTATCGGCAATAGAATTCTCAAGAAATAAGGTCCAGTCCTCTGGTCGTTGTTAGTTTACTCGGAGGGCTACTTAGCAGTCACCGGAAATCGGTCCAGACGGCAGGAAAAATCGATCTGGAATAGAGGAGAAATTTGCAAGCGTAATGAAAATAGCTTGCTCGCAAGACGTTACGAGCTGTTCCATTCATAGAAAGTATACTGTACTCATTTCTCCGGCAACCTTTGACCGTGGTGGGTCCCGGATGCCCTCGCGGTCCTTATCGCCCTACTTTTAATCTTCTTTTTTTCCCTCAAACTCTCAGCCGGCCGCGGAGACCGTATACGCGAGGCTGCTGGCAGTTCACGAAACGAAAACGAACGATCGGCGTTTAATAATTATGGCAGCGGTGCCTTCTGGCTTGACGAATATCAAAGTGGACCGTTCTAACGAGACTGACCGCCAGATACCGGCGAACGCCCAGCCAACTGCGTATTTCTGTTACTTGTGGCTGAAAACATTGGAGGAAGATCGGCATAATTTCCGTCGCGCCGAACGTTGTGTCGATTTCGGTTATTCACCCTGCCACCGAAGAGAGAAAAGGTGTTTTGAATCTTCCAGTTACGTGTACACACCGAATGCACTGGGTCAAGAGGCGAGGCGATACTCGAGAAATGACACATTCACTCAACGATATTGCAACGAGGCGCGATGACCTACATTTTGGTAACGCAGGGACATAAATCTCCAAGATGTTCCACGATTGTTGTGACGCGCGAAACGCTAACGATAGCCTAGATTTGCCGCTACCCTTGCGGCAATTCCCCTGATTTCACGGTGGACGGTACAATCCGCTGGAGGGCGGCCTGCGACAATTGGTAATCCCAAAGCAGATCGTCTTATTAAGAGCGTGGCCACGGTGAATCTATGGAAAGGTGTGCTGTTAAACTGGCTACCCCGTTCCTCGAGCGGAACAGTCGCGATGCATGTTCTAAAGTGTACACAATTAATGGAAATTTTGCGAAAATGCAATGCGACGAAGAACGATGGAGAGAGAGAGGCGGTTTAAAATGCCCCCGTTATCGGCCTCCGGTTTTTTCTCCAATGACGTTGACAATCTTCGAAGTCATTGACACCAATACACCCGTGACCACACGTACGGTTCAAGACCTCGATACGTAAGGCGATACATCGGTAACGTATTCGAGAGATAAACCCATCCCGAACGTGGTCCTCCGCTGGGTGTATACGCGGGTGATACGGTCGCCAATAAAAATTTGTCACGATACTCTGTAACGAACGATTAACCGTCGTTTCTCCATTATTTTGCACAACCGGGAGCCGCTGGATCGGACTATCTGTAAACGTTAAAATTCATCAGTCGGTGTAATTGGCATGGGATAATTGAGCGATTAATCGGATGATAAAAGTATAAGTGTAAACGTCTGAAACGAGAAACAACGTTTCAGCCCGAACGGAGCTGAATGCAGACGTTGAAAACATTATAGACAAACCGCAGGAAATGGTGCAGCCGTAGATTCATTAGCGTTCAATTAGTGCGGTTTGTCCTGGTTAAACAGGGAAGCCAGCTTTTAAAGGGTCCAGTTGACAGAGGACTGTGCAAATGGTTGCGCTAGCTTCTGGAGTTCACCCAAACTACCTACGAATCGTTTGTTTGCGATCCCCGGTCCTTTGAAAGTTTAAAAGCTCTGCGACAATTGTCCCATTAAAACTAATTCCTTAAGAGGCCGTCTGTGTTTGCGGCTGCGACATCGACTTGACCCGGAGCGAATCCAGCAGCTATAAATTACCAATTTTAGAATGCTTCGCAAATACTCGAGACGTGTACCATCTCGTCGGGCAGAATTTTTCAATTGTTTCGCGTTGTTCGCGAAACAATCATCGGGTGTCCGAGCAGAGGCTCTTATTGATACTAAAATTACACTTGCCTTAATTCCCACTAAATCTACAAGTTAATTTAAGCAGTCTGGGCGACGCGTTATCGCCAAGAATACGTAATCGTAGATTACCAGAAACGTGAGAGACGATACCATTTTTATCGTTCCATTAAGCAACACTTTAGAATACGTCTATGTCGTTTTCCCGAACAATACTTTGGGAACTATACAAGCTACACAATCTATATATATACATTCTGAGCTAAACTATCAATCGAGCATCTTTAAAAATCATTTAAATAAAGCCCGCAAATAAATTCCAACGAATTCAACAATCAATTGCCTGGGAATCGGTGCGTCGATGCCCAATTTCCGACCGATACACGTGGAAATGTGACGTGGCACTGCGGTTTGGCTGCGAGAGCGTGGCAAGGTGGAACCTATCGCATGGGCTATTAGGCGCGGCATAATAGTCATCTACAAACAACGATCATACGGCGAAACGATCCGGAGATGTATTGTTGACAAGTTATTACTTGCACGATTTGGACGTGAAGTTTCGCATACCCGTCCCGTGATTCAAGATCCTGGCGATCCGCCACAGGCGATTCTTCTAATAGCCCATACCAAAAATCTGTCGCTGCTCTATAGCGTTCTTGTCGAGTAGCAATTTTCGTCTCGGCACAGAGGACGCTTTCAATTACAGCTCCCTGTTCGTTTACTTCGGCATTCATCTTCCTACTGTTCCCCGTGGAAACTCGATTCCTCTACACTGTTTTCGAAATAGACAGAGAATAATGCTGTTTATCAGTCGCCCTCGTTCGACGGGCACCTCGAAGCGTGGCGGATGGTAATTAGTTAATAAAAGAGGTGCCATAATTGACGAGAGACTCGGCCAGACTTCGGGCAAGAATATAGACTCCTTCGAGGGACCTAGAAAACAAACAAAAAAAGATAAAGGAATAAAACGTACTTTCGGCGGGGCAGCGTTTTTTGTTCGTCGATCGAATATATTTCGGTCCCACTGTCATCGCGTATTCCAGATGTGAGACGGGACTCACGGGAACGCGCGTGCGAGATAAATTTTGCACGGGTGTATTTTAGGTGCACGAAGAAAGGTACGGTGTCTCTCTCTCTTGGGAAGAAGAAGCATAAGAAGAATGAAATGTGTATGAATCGCGCAGAAAATCGCACGGGCCGGATCGCCGCGCGTGAGAATACAGGGGAAATCGTGTTTAACGACGGCGGATCGGTAAACGCGTTCCAAATCATTCGAGGCTGTGCGGCAGTAGCGAAACGAGCAGAGAAGTTGTCAGCCGTGTTTGAAAACCGAGCACACGGTTCAAAGGACGTGGGTGGGTGGACGTTTACGAGGCACGTAAACCGCGGTGCGAAGTGATTTTCGAAAGAAGCACCGCTCTCGTGAAATCTAGTATCGCGTTCCGGTAATTTATTGGCCAGCCGACGAGTGTGCAATTGAAAATTTCATTGTAGTTCAGCTGCGCGGCAGACGTGCCTGCGAAACCGCGAGGCTATGATGAAACTATGTTCGACGGGGTCAAACGGTTATCGTGAAAAACGTACCGCGATTAGTGCATAATTAATTTTCCCCTTGCGTCAAGTTGCATAAATTTCACGCTTATAAATAGACGCTCCGGCAATCTACCGAAAAATTGGAAATCCGTTCATTCGATTATCGGGATTCGACGCGGCTTTTTCCGATCGCGCTGCGAAAGAAATATTCGATACACAAACGAACATCCTACGATAACTCTGAACGACTCACGATTGCGCCGTGCTCTATCGTGACAGTGATAATCGGCACGACGGCAACGACAATTTTCGACGGTATACCGTTTTCTTAATGTCGAAACCGCTAAGGAGACCCTTCAGTTTGACGCCGTTTGGCCGGTACCCAGGTTACGAAGACTCTGGAAGTAATGATGAAACGTGACAGGACTATTTTCAACGAGCGGAGATACACGTGTTATAAATCTTTGCGCGTACCACACGCACCAAGGTGTCGCTAACTACTCTGACTAAATACCAAGATTCATGATCCCTCGAAGCATCTTCCATTCCATGGAGTTTCTTGCGGCTTCTAATTGGGCTGGAAATTCTATGTGCTCGCCGATCCTCGATTTCATTGATTTAATTACGCTCCGGGCCAGAACCTATCCCGGGTCGTACTGAACTCGTTCCACGTTCGCGCTGAAAAATTGAGAAGCCTTCATTTTCGGCGCGGCGAGGCGCAGCGACGGGCTAATCGCTGGCATGTGCGAGCCGGCACCGCGGAAATTAAATTAAAGATCCGTTTCTATAAAAGCGAGCGGAGGCCGACAAAGGGGACAGGCGCATGGGTCGATAATTAGCGAGTGAGAATGGTAGGCAAACACTGGTCGCGTTTCGGGCATCTATGTAAGCGAAACACATGTTTTCGAGGGTGACACTGACATCCATCACTCGTCCCGTGCACGCCCACATCTTGGACCATGCTTCACCGTTCACTTTTCTACTTATACCACCGGCTTTTTACCCGGTCCTTTTGCCCGCGACAATTTGTTCCGCCTTCCCGGTATCGTTTTCGCAAATTTCCAGCCACGAAATTAGCCGATCCCTCTCCATCGTGCCTCGCTATTCTTTTTATTACGTCCCCGTGCAGCCTCCGCGAATTCAGACGGGGACGGTTCCTTCCTGAAAATAAATTGGATTCGTCTACTTCAATAACTCGGTATCAGCCGGCGCGTGGAATAATTATATCGGTACAAATGCACCTCTCGTCCGAGTTCATTCTCGGTGAATCGACCATTGAGGCGGACGCCAGTTGCGTAGCGAATGCCTCGGGGTTTCTACGATGCCGTTGAACAGGGCCGATCAATCTCGATCGCGAGCACGATGTCGCCTCGTACACGTCGTTTCTCCAGTACAATGCCGCCACGATTGCGAGGGGCTCGCCAATGAACCTGCGGACAATAAAGCAAGCGTTGATTCGCCGAAGCTTCCCCCGGGCCCCTTTCATCTCACCCTGGTCATCCTCCTCACGAACTTCTCCACGGATCCCGCGAATCGAGGAGGCGAATAAATCGCCGCGGGAAGATCGAGTGGGAGCATGCATCTGCGAATCGTCGCGTGGAACCGGCGATTTAGCTATTTCACGCACGCACACGCGCGTGAACGTCGCGGTGCGCGCAATATTATTAGACTTTTTCTCGGGTGTACGGTGATGAATGGTCGAGATCAAAGCGGCCGACGCGTGTAGTCGTTTTACACGCGTGTAGTACACGTATCCGGGCCGTGGAGGGTGAGCCGTGGACGCGTGTGCGTGTGCACACATGCTCCGCACCCGGAGGACCTCTTTCCCGTTCGGGACATCGCCTCTTACTTTCCGCTAATGCGCCGTGCTCCGCGAGACGTGCAGTTTGTCCGATGCGGGACGCGAATTTCTTCATTAATTCGCTGAACGTGGATCCTCCTCGCGTTCCGGGGGTAATTTTCTTTGCACTGCAGGGCGAGTCTGTAGGTTTAAGAGTCCCGCGGACAGCTCCGTAACGCTTGGAATTTATCGCTGACCCTTCTTGGATTTCTACACCTCGAGGACCTGTATGATCGATGGCTGAAGGGGCAAGAAAAATATTCGCCCCGGGATACAGCTGGAGTGAACTGTTTTGAATACTACGACTGCGTACGCGCATGCATCTTGTTACACATTCGGCGGTTCGTCAGCTAGGATTCAAGAAGTGTCGACAGGTTTGGCGGGGCACTTCGGAAGACAAATGCTCCCTAGTAGCCACGAAATTCATCGTAATTATAAATCTATCAGGCGTGCGCTTTATCCGCCCATTAATTATTCACCTATAAGCGAGCCGACCGCGGCCACGCATAAACCACAGGGCTTGTCTTCTGTTAAACGAGAGCGCGAGCTACTCCCTCGCGATCGAACGGTTCGCCGGCAAAAAGACGGGACTTTAATGTAACGCGGGTCATTAAGTCCAAATCGTTTGAGTTTAACGGGCCACGTCGGGGTCGTTCCACGAAACGGCTGAAAAACCCGTTCCCTTTACCGGGGTGATTCCTGGAAACCCGTCCCCGTCGTTTGTCTTTCAATTAAAAACGATCCGCATCAATCGAAACGGCCAGGAAATATTTGTACAAACGTCCGCACCGAAATATCCGTAGTAAATTGAGTCGCGTGCGTAACGTACAAGACGAAACTTGTCCCGCCACGTTTTTCTCGGATAGGTCGAAGGGTCTGCGAGCACCAAACGGGATAGAGATACTGTCTATAAATCGCTGGGTCGTTTAGACCGTTCCAAATTATTTCGAGCAATGCGAGTTCAAAGGCTGTCCCCTCGCCGCGTCGTCGATATATTGTCGATGGTTGAAATGTGGCGGAAAGGGGCGCGTGTTTCGCGCCTCTGTCGAGGCACCGCCATCGCTGGGAGATCGAGGGGATGTCGAAAGGGGACGAAGAGGAAAAGAAAAGAGAAAAAAAAAATGGTGGCCGATGGACGTGCAAAAACGCGTCTCCGCGGTCGGCGGCGTCGCAGACGAAACTCTTCTTCCAGGAATCACGGACGCATCGCGGGGCCCTCCTTTCCGCCTACGGTTTTCTTATTTATTCCTCTTCTTCGTAGCGCGGCGCGCGTACGTCGGCCGGTTGCTCGTGCACAAGAAGAGAAACGATGGGAAGGGAAACCGACGAAACGTGAAGGGAGAAAGAGAAGAGCCACATAAATTTCCCCTTCCGTGGACGGGAAAGTCTTCTCGCGTTCCGCAGAAGCATCGCACTTCCTTCACGGATATCCGTCCACCTCTCTGTATCCACACGGCGTCTCTTCAAATAGATGCAAAGGGTTGAGGACAGCATCGACGTTAGTCATACGTTGCAGCGCCTGAAAGATATTGGCGCGTTAGCGACATTTCCCCTCGAACATTCTATTGTTTATTCGCCGCACGTTAAATTTCTGCCCTCCAATTTCGTTAGTCTTTTGAATATACTTTCGACGAACCTCGTTAGTTATCCTGGTCCTCCTGATAGCGGGGAATCGGCGAGTCGAAGTATGCGATATCCCAGAGGCTGCGGTGGGTTAAAGATAGCCCCCTTTATTATACACGTAACGAGTCGTTGTCCTTTGCATACCGGTGAACGGAATTTAGGCGAGTTTGGAAGGCAGTTAGAGGCAAGTGCTAGAGCATTGCATCGCTAATTAAGGGTCGGTGCGAGCCAGTACGGATTAACAGGGGCGAGCGCAAGATGCATCTGCATCTCGTTAAAACGAGCCCCAGTGCCAGGTGTAAGTCTCGATGCGAAGTATATTATCGTCCCGTCATTTGGTAGCGCGTAAGCGTGGTATCGACGCGAGATTGCTCGGTCCCCTTTGCATTCCGAGGGATCGTTAGGGTCTCCGTTTCCACGGGAGCGGTATTTTGTTAAATGAAAATCGTGTTGCTTCTCCCTTTGGTGTCGCGTATCCGAAATAGCGGTGGAAAATGAAAGGGGAATTTATCGAGGGGTTTTACGGGTCGAAGGGTCGCCCCGTGATCGGCCGCGCGTGCAAGAAAAACTGTAACTTCTTTTCTTCGACTGGTATCGAAGGCAATGCAATTCATCCTCCACGAATTCTTCACATTGAACAGAGAGTAACGCGTCCGAACTCGCTGCAGATCAGCAGCAACAACAGCAACAGCAGTCGCACCAGCACCAGCACCACCACCAGCAGCAGCAGCAGCAGTACGGAGAGGTGAACCAACTGGGCGGTGTGTTCGTGAACGGTCGTCCTTTGCCAAACGCGGTCCGATTGCGAATAGTGGAGCTCGCGCAGCTGGGTATCAGGCCGTGCGATATCTCGCGGCAGCTGCGAGTCAGCCATGGCTGTGTCAGCAAGATCTTGGCTCGGTACCACGAGACAGGGAGCATACTGCCGGGTGCGATCGGTGGCAGCAAACCCAGGGTCACTACCCCGAATGTGGTGCAGTACATCAAGCAGCTGAAGCTCAAGGATCCAGGGATCTTCGCGTGGGAGATCCGGGATCGTCTGCTGTCCGACAGAGTGTGCGATAAGCACAACGTGCCCTCGGTGAGCAGCATCTCGAGGATACTGAGGAACAAGGTCGGCGCTGCCACGGCGTTACATCATCCCCATCATCCGGCGCATCATCATCATCACCATCATTTGTATGCGGCAGCAGCGGCCGCTGGGGCCGCGCTCTGTCCTGTTCCTTATCCGCCGACGCCCTATCACGCGACGCCGTCTCCAGCCGTAACGCACCATCACCATCATCATCATCATCCAGGTTGGTAGCCCGAATTACTGCACTGTACCTTGTTCTTCTTCGAGCGAGAACTTTGCGAGCTCCTCCGAACCCGTTTTGTTCATCGACGCGACAAGTATGCGGCAGCGAAACAAGGTTCTCGCTCGAAACATCGCCGACTTACCGAGCACGGCGCGTGTCGCGTTGGCGGAAGAACAGTAGGTATACTATTTCCGCTCGTGTTTCTGAACAACACCGGCCAGAAACCCGACGCACCTCGTTCACCGCAAGCGCAACTTGAAGTGTGCGTTCAGTTCTAGCAGCGAGCTCGCGGGATATCCGGCAACAGTCGCGTCTCTTTCTTCCATCCTGATACGAGCGCTGAATAATCGAATTCGAAAGAACCTCTCCCTACCAATTTGGTACCGCTGCGTTTCCAGTTGGACCGACGACGCCGAGCAAGCTGTCGCCATCCTCGCCCACCTCGATACACGCCGCGGTCGGCCACCAGGCACCCACGGCTGCCGGTTTACAGTGGCCCAGTCCTCACACGGTCCACGACATCCTCGCCAGCGGCTGCAATTTGACCAACTCCCAGTCATCGTCGTCGCCCACCTCGCCGCTGTGCGCGACGGCCAACAACAATCATCACCACGGCCATCACCATCATCACCAGAGCAACGACAGCGCTGCCAATAACAATAATAACAGCGAGGAGACCAGCGGTTACCATCATCCGCACCATCATCATCATCATCAGCAGTATTACGCGTCGGCTCTGTACCATCACCATCATCATCATCATTCGGACAGCGTGACGCCTGCGGTGACTTCGTCGCCGGTACTCACGGTGCAGTCGATCATCATGCAGTCGTCGGCGAACAGTCAACCGGCTAGTCCTTGTAATTAATGTAATTAGCTCACTGATTAGGAAAGCTCCACGGTAGGACGCGAGTGTGACAAAGATTGTTCGTTGTGTTCCGTGTTCGGCGGTTGTTGGGCGCGGGTCAACAGCAGTCTGTAACGAGAGAACGAATTTAGAGCGGTCATGAGAGTTTGGGGAGGAACGAAATGAAAAAATTTGTAAAGGAAAGCACAGGCGAAAACGGTATATCATCTCACCAGTATTATATATTTTTATCGTCATTTGCTAGGAGTGCCTTACTTCGAGTGCCATAAAGATGAAAATTATTCTATCGACTGCGAGAGAATAATCGTGATTGTTGTAATCTTGAGAAGATTTTCGGCGACACTTACGGGGAGGGGCTACGAATCGTTGTCTAGCCCCCTCGCCCGTTTTTATACGTTTGCTCGATCTTTGCGTAGATTTAATGATGTAATCGTTTAGGAGAAACTGTCTATTTCTAGCCAAGCGGAACGAATGTTTCTAAACGAATCGACGAGCCTCTATTGATATTATTTAACTGATGAGCGTGTACAATCGTTTCACGATTGCGCCGACCAGTCTTCTGCCATGCTTTTTTATGGAATGCAATTTTTGTCATTGGGAAATATATATTTTCCTTGAAGTTTAAACGTGTAATACATATTATCCTCCTCTGACCATCGTCTTATTCGATTCCTCGATGCCATGGACGGCGATCTGAAACAGGTAGGTATCAGGTGAGTTTGTCGAGCTTCGATGGAACGCATGAAAAATAAATTAGCGAAACGGTGACGATGTACATATCTCGGGCAAACTGTTTCCCCGTTTCAGCCACGGTTATAACTATAATTATCCAACAAAATTTTTCGCTCCCCGCATTAATCTACTTCGTAGCTCACGGCTCGGTTGGCACGCTGAAGAGTTCAAGAATACAACGGTGCTTTAGATTCCCTGCGATTCCGCCTCCTCTTGGCACGACGTGCACCGCTTTTCAGTTTCACGAAGATCGCACAAATGGTTCCACGACCGAAAATTTCATTGTTCGTAACAACGGTCGCGGGAAATGAAGGAAAAATTTGTTCTCCGATAGCATCGATCGTTTCTGGTGGGAATAAATCGAACGAATTCGCCACGATTCTACGGCGTTCTCGAAGAACTCAATGACTCGTCTCTGTTTCGGCCGATGTTAATCGTTCGCGGCGATCTACGTAATTACCGAGAGTTCCGAGACGCCAAAAGAAAGTTGATTCGAGGAGCAAGAAAAACCAACGGAGTCATCGAGATTTAGTTGTCCGTGTGCTCGCGTAATCGCGGATTTTCAATCGAACGCAGCACAAGGTACGTATTCAGTTCAATCAACGCTTCAGAACTAGCCTGCGCAACTTTGAAAAGATTACCGTCAAAATTCTGCATCTTTGCTACTGCGAACTGTTTCAATTCCTTCGAGTTCTAATATATAAATTGAAATGGAAAGGCTGAATTATCTAAATGCCAATTTATGTAATTTATCTAATTCATGTCAATCTTTGACCGACGTTTATTCGACCTTCTCGTTAATTCCAAGCCGGCAACGAATGGAGGGGCGCGTGGAGCGTAATCTAAAACAATCGTGCGATCGTAAAATGTGTTTGCCGGCATGGAACGAACGATGAAATTATTGTGCGTCGCGGTTTAAATCTTTACGTATTCCGTTAACGGTCCTGTAATGTATAATATAACTTGTACGCGCGTAACTACCGATAGCGCGGTCTGTTTGATTGATGCTTCCATTCCGAATAATCAGGAGCGTTTCTCTGTAATCGAAGATAATACGCGTGCAATGTTTAATGAGCTGCGATATCGTTCTTAATGCGTGCAAACTTACAACTAAATTAATCGTTTCCTCTCTTGTTTTTCAGAGAAGCAACGTTCATCGAAGAAACCATAACTCTATAGCTTCCTTGAGCATATTACTTAAACTCCAATTAACTGGATAGATGTGTTACATAACTATCCTGCACCCTCGACTTGAACAAAAATGAAAGAACAATCATTGATCCGAGGGCGACACTAAATGAAAGTCAGATTCCCAAGGCGATACACCTACGTCGACGTTTTCTCTAACTCTAAATTCGGTGGCTTCTGTTACCCGATAAGGGGGCAGATAATTAATCGTTCACGTAGCATTCCCTTCCGAAGAGATAGGCGCACTGGCGCATGCACCGTGTTATAAAAGCAAACGGGCTGGCGCTGTCCAATCAGCGTTGATCGAGCGTGAAATCCCTCCTCTTCGACGAAATTAGACACCCAGTCGGCGTTCCCAGTTTCACGGGCCACGGCCAAAATAACCAATGATGGTTTTTCCAATGGAAGATGGCACTAAGTACTTGTACTTCCATGCTATCAACTCGAAGAAGAATCCGCTTCCCCTTTATTATCGTCCAAACGTCGCGCAAAATCTCTATCCATCCCCAATAAAGGAATAGAGGTTTCACACGCTTTCAACCCCATCGTCCAAAGTACCCAGAAGGTTGATCGCCATGGGCCTGTGAAGTAGCAATTATGAGATTCATCTGCGGAAAAGCTTGTCGGCTGCCGGTGATTCTACCGACGTGTATACTTACAAGCCACAAGTGTGTTTTTCTCGTGACGTTTAGCCGAGTATAACATAATGAGGACCTTAGCGGTATGACGGAACGTCGCTTTGAAATACGAATATCCCCTTTTCTGCCTCTGCGGTGAGATACTCCGCCCCGATACTCTATTACTCCACGGTCAAAGGAGCGACAAAACCTGCCCAATGGGCGCCGCTTCTTTGGAAGTCGTATAGTGTCGGCTTTCCTGCTTCTCATTAAGGGTGCACCGTACTTATTAGGCGCGAAAAAGAAAGGGAGAACGTTCCTCGACCCTTCTTCCCGGGGACTTCTCAGAGGTCCGTCGTTTCCTGAAAGAAAGAAGAACTGTAATTAAAAAGAACATGCCATGTGTAAACAGAAATAGTAAAATTGCAAACTGCGAGACTATTACTTGAGGAAAGTTGTACGTAAAAGCAACTTATATACTCGAGCGGTACACGGGGGAAGTAATTCGTTACCGGTTCGCAGGCACCGTCAAATGTTTCACCTTCTAATATCAGAGGAGTGGACAGACATTGGCCGTGAACAGACGTATAAATTTCCACGGCAAATATACGTCAGCGGGTTTTTTTTAACGAAGGTGTGGATTCAAGCGTGAGATAAAGGTGAAGATTCAAGCGTGTCCACGGTCCGGGTGTCTGGATGCAGCCCCCCGTTTAAAATACGGCGACTTCTAGTAGCAAACGTTTGCCGGTGCACGCCACGGCACGCCTGTCTCGCGAACTCCGTCTCGCTCGATTACGAGCTACGCCATGACGAAGATACTCTAATAAATTAGCGGGTAAATAAACCCTCCGCGAGAGCACGGGCCGCCGTGTATCTGCTCCCGCTTAGAATAGAATAGAATGTATTAGAAGAGCGCACGCGATTAAGGGACAGAGATTTCCTGCGGTTTTCGAAGGTGTAGCGTTGACGACGAGCCGCACGATTTCCTGAGAACGAGCTGAAGTGGCCGGCGTCATGGAATAACTTTCCGTATTTGCAGATACTCGAAACTGCTCAACCCTTTCGCTACGAAGGACGTACGTATATATGTATATGTATGTCGACAAATATTCAGCAACATTAGGTAACTAAGCAGAGCATCTAAGTGTTTATACCTACATAGAACCCTTCGATATTAATGAAGCTCGTACCGTTTTGTGCATCCAAGTTCCTTCCATTCTTTCTGCGACCAAATGAGAAAAAGATCCCTTGCACGACGAACTCGCTCTGGGACAATTGAATCGGTGATCTGTTAAAGTTTCAATTTGTTAATTGGGGCAATGAAATTGATACTAGCATTTTGTAAGTTAAACAACATAGTTCACCGTGCATTTATAAGGATCTTGGCATCCAATAGGCTTAATTTGTATCGTCGTGAAACTGGTCGTTGACCTATACCTTGAATCTTCCTCTTGTTCTCTTGGCCCGCGGACAATGGTGTCTTTTTCGCGATAGCAAATGGGAAGAAGAGAAACGCATAGGGTGGAACGTGGTAATTAAGAAAGAGACCAGAGTTCCTTTCGTCTGGAGGCAAGTCGGCGCGCGTTTTCCATTCGGTGTACAAATAGCTCGCAGACCCCTAGCCCCTGTCGGCTTCTCTCATGTCTCCGCGACGCGGTGCGTCGCGGCGCGCCGCGTCGCACGCTTCATGCTCCCGTGCAACCCGATGTCGAGCGTCGCTGCTTCTACTTTTAATCTATTTCGTTTTTTCATTTCCTTGGTCCGCGGTTGGATAACGTGCGGGAAAAACGCCGCACATCCATCGCGGTCGACGTTCAAAGCATATTTTTTTTGTCGGAGAAATTATTCGTCAGTCGAGGTAAAGTGGTGGAACGGAGATGATCTAGCTATGCGAAGGACAAGAATTTGTTAATGAACGTAGATGTTAAATTTGATAGTTCGCAAAAGTTCTTAAGGGGCTAATTTTGTTGTTTTTCAACACTAGAACTACCGATACATTTTAGTATTATTCAGATAGCATACGTTAGAGATTATGAACACGAAAGTCGTTGAATGGACATTAAATAGAGATGTATAATTGTCATTCTGTCTTATTAAAACTCATCATAAATTCCTACAACGATACCTGTATACTAATAATTCTAAAGCAAGAAATTTGAAACAAGTCATTTTGACCCCCTTGGTAGTTCGAGTGTTAATCTATCGGGAACATTTTTCACCTGTACTCCTCCTGACATAATTTTCATCATGATTTACAGGACTTTCAAGTATTCGTTTCTCAAGATCGGATAAAAAAAAATGGGCAAAGGGGTTAGTGTTTAATGTCCAGAGGAATTACATTTGCCAAAGGTACAAAGAGGGTAAGGAAAGCAACGAGCGCAGAGCGCATTAGCCATATTCCAAGATTTCATGGCGTAACGCCCCTTTCATACCATTCCCTCCTACCTTTTGAGTATCGTTGGGAAGATAGAAGGATACGTAGAATTTGCGAGCGAAGATGTGCAACCCGCGATCCGAGCGTAAATTACCTAACGAATTGCGACACTTAATCTCGCTTGTTGGCGGTTCTTTCTTTTTTGTTTTCAAGGGTACCCAGCCTTTCGAGCCTTCGGGAAAAATCAAAGGGAATTCGAACGGCGAATAACGAACTTTGAAATTAGGTGTCGCAATTTATGATGATATTAATGTCTAGAATACAGAAAACGAATTGACTTACATGCATATAAAATGATGCGACATAATTAATAAAACGTTTATTAATGTTTTATAGTTTGCCAACTTCTTTTATTAAGTGCGATTGTAATTAATCAGTCTTTTAAAAGAAACACAACAATGCATGTATCGAATTTGTCAATGCACTGAAGTCGGTTTAACTCGATTGAATTCGATCGATATTTCAATTATCGATAGAGAATATCGATTATAATTCTTAACATAACTTTCTATATAACATCGATTATTCGAATAAAATTAATCATATATTATATAATTACAAATTTTATTATTATCAAATACAATTACCAATAAAATTGTAATTAATTATGAAACAAACAAGAATGAAACATATACACAACAAGGAATTCAGTTTTTAGTTTATTGTTGCGCCATTCTGATTAAAATGTTTATTACTTACTCAATCAGATATAAGAACATTTGTATCTTTATTTAGTCGGAGAATTCGAACTGATTTTATACCACAAGTTTCATATTGCCACGAAGGAATGGTATCTGTTTTTAACATCCGTATTAGTAAACTGATGTTCTCATCGTCATATAATATTGAGACAAAAAAGAGATATACAGATTTGTATGGGACTTCTCGCTATGCTGTGTTTCCAGTAGATATGCAAGAGCTTCGAATTTATGTTACTTCCTTCTATGAAATATTTGGTACACACGTATTTAACGATTCTTTTTCGCCTGCGTATTAAAAAGAGAAATATTGATACAAAGGAAACAATGAGCGACATTTGATACAGAATTTTCCCATTTTAAAAATGTATTGAATCAATTTACGATGGTTCCTCAACATACTTATTTTCTCGCCACATTTTTTCCGTTCTACTTACAAGATGGTAGTTACGTTGCTTAATCAATACACTACCAGAGCCATGATACACGCATGTGATATTTAAAAAATATGGAATTCTAGAAACTGCAACTACTTTCAATTGTAGTGTCCCTCCTTACGGCTAAGCGAAATTTGAACAACACCCGTCCTTTTCACGTACGATAAAAAAATGTATATGCAATTCGATGAAGGGAATGAATTTGTATCTATATGACATCAAGTAAAAAGTGAAATTTCATTTTCGAAAATTGTAAAATTCATTCGCACGCATGTGTTGAATAAGAAAACTTCATTTTCTTTTTCCTTGGACCACCCAATGTACGTAATATGTACAATCACTGTAAGTACATTTAATACTAGCCATTGTTTTCGTCCTTTGCCTCATCTACTTGTACTTCTTCCTTCTTTTCAGTATCGTTCGAGTTATCATAGTTCTCGTCCTTTTCCGACTTTACCGAAACATCAACTGTTTCGATAGTCTCCGGTTCCGGAGCCTGTTCAGGATTCGGATCACGATTCTCTTCCCCCTCTTCCGTTGATTGCTGAACTTCCGCTGATGTATTTAATGTCGTGGTCCCGTCGAAGTTTTGCTGAAGTTTACCAATACCCACTTGTACTTCTATTAATTCCAGTTCGTCGAGCAATGCTTTTTCTCTTCTTTCAATCTCCTCTGTAATGCAAGAATGTACATTCGTAATTGTTTAAACACTAGATCATGAAATATGCTAGGTAACAAGCACGACCACGAAACGCTTACCATGAAGTTCCTTTGCAGACTGAGCTAACAGAATGTCAGTTTGAGGATGTTTACGCTTTGGCGCAAAATAAATAGGAGGGTGCGCGCGCGTTTTTATAAACGAAGCAAGTGGCAATTGCGCAGCGCGCCAATCTTGAAATTGTCGACTCCGTGCCAATTTTGCTTCCAGAGCTCGAACTTCTGCCAATTGTCGTTTACGTGATAAAAACAATTGCTGCCTTTCTCGTCGTAATTCTTCTTTTTCCCTTCTTCTAGCCTCCTCTACTCTCGCTTCAACCTCTGCCTTTTTATCTTCCTGCAGAAGGAAGGTGTTGTAGAAAATGTGCAACGACAAAGTGAATTTCAGTGTATTCCATATATATATATATATACCTTGGCCTTCAATTTCGTTTCCTCTTGCCGAAATTTTTGTAATGTACCTAAGAGGGCCCCAAACATTCTTTTATTCCTCTGCCTGCTACGCTCGTCTATTCTCTCTCGTCTAATAACCTCTTGTCTAGATGGAATTTCTCTTGGGGTTGCTATTACTCTTGAAGACACTGCCGGCTGCAATAGATATTCAGCAATAATATTTCATACAAAATTTGTACATTACGTTCATTATAATTTTACCTTAATCGCGTTGTCGTCTTCATCAGCGCTGTCATCGTTATTAGAAGGTACACGTGCACTTAATCGACTGAAAACTGTTTTTGGCTCTCCGTTAGAACCTTGCCACCTTCTCTTTCCACCAGGTACTTCATTGTTGGCAAAATCTGATACAACCCGTCGTCTGTCCTCTTGCAACGGTCTCTTTTGCGACAACCTAACGCAGTAATGGATATGTAAGAATGCGTCCAAATATACAAAATGCTTGTGCTTTTCAAGCGGCATATAAATTGAGAAAATATCTCTGTTCGCAATGTATTTGTGCATGTAATAGATTTCTATACACGTTGGTTTTATAATGTTTATCGGCGATAAAAGTAAATGAAACAGAATCACCATCAATTTAATGAATTCGTAAGTGTTCTGGATATAGAATATAGGTTATGTTTGTAGGCAAAAGTGATTCTTTTAGAGGTCAATGGATTATTAAACAGGTTATACTTTCATGTCACAACACTTTTATAGGATCATTTAAGAACGTTTAGAGCTAAATTGCGGTATATTTAACCTGGGTGGTGGTTGTATCGGGCCGTTTTCTCCGTCCGGGAGGTCTCGACCCAATATTTTCCGAATACTTCTGTCGAGTCCTCGAAGTCCATCTCGGGCAGCTTCCAACTGTGCTTCTAACCTTTCGGCGCCCCAGCCCTCCTGTGTGTCTAATTTTCTCATCTATGTCAATTTTGAATATCCACTAAATTGCAAAACCAATTTATTCAATGAATTACAACAATTGTTGTCGTATCGCATCACTGTAGTGGAGCCACCTACAATTTCGTTCTTTTTCCCGATCGATAAGTATGGGGGTTTTTCCTTGCGCCTGTAGATCATCCCCCCTAGTGACTTTCTCATTAATCCAATGCGATGCACAATATTATTGGACGAAAATAATTCAGAGAAATAGTTTGGAAAACTAATTTAAAGGGATTGTAAAAGAATTCCTTGAGAATACTTGCGAAGCAGAATGAAATAAAAGAGATGAAATATTGCAGTTTGGACTGCATATTTTCTTAATCGAAATTATACCCTTATGTCATTTTTTCTGTATATACAATGTGAAAATATGTTACAATTGAAACTGAATATATTTTCTACTCTCATTAAGTGAATTTCGTATTTGTTTACTGCAATCCTTCCTTGCTCTTAATATACTTACACTCACATACATATGCTTCGATTGGATTTACAGAATTTATTGGCGGGCAAATTACAACCTGTACATACCTGTAGAGCGTTCGAACACTACGTTGTTCTAACGAATAATAGCCGTATTTCGTGCGGAATGTATTAACGCGCAATTTTTAATTAATTAACAATATAACTGTGATTTTATTTCGGATAATTGATTATTGCGTAAGATGGCAAGCTTACAAAATACAGGAAAATATCGCCCGTTTCGATCATATGCAAAGAATGACCAGAATCGACAAGGAAATGCTCCAGGGTATTATGATTTTAAGCTCTTCATATATTTGGAACTTTCACAATATTTTCCATTTATCGTTTGCAATATTTTTATTTATCATTTTCACATTTTGCAGAGACGCCTCTGGAGGCAGGTTGAATCAAGTGAATGAAAATATAAGAGTGGATGGTTTGTACGGATTCCATAGGGTCAGCGATACACAGGAAAGAACGGGATTTCTTATCAATATGCATTCAGTAAGCATAGAAAGACGCGGGAAATATATGCAGAATTACTATGCAGCGCTGCTTTTTAAATTGTTTCATTTTTCTCTTTTATAATAGACAGAAATTATAGAGGACGACAAAAGATTGCAAAGCGGCGTGGACTACTATTTCTTGGAAGAGGACTGCACGAGATTTAAAATCTCCTATCCCTATTGCCCGTATTTTTATATTTTATGCAAGAAGGATACGTACGAGGAAGTCTCCATAGGATTGAATAAGAAATACACGGAGCTTATACATAGAGTGGAGACACTTTATAAAGAAGATCTTGATCTGGTAAGAACGGAATTGAATAGAGAAAGAAGTTGAAAGAAGTAATTCACTGTTTCGATTCTTTTCAGCCGAATCATCTTGTTGGTTTGAAACAAAAATATTTAAAACTTTCATTTTTAAACATTGTGGACTTGACCAAAGTCAGACGGGATATCATGAAGGCAGTGAAAATAAATAAGGAGCGAGAGAAGAGTAATACTTATTATACAAATATGTTATCAACTGTTTTAAATCGAGAACAGGATACTATGGGCCACAAAAAACAAATCATAGATTTCACAGATAATATTCTTGATATTAGGTATACGATCTAATAACGCTTGCAATATGTATTGAATATGATATATGCATTGAATGGTATACGTATATACATATATATCTTTCTCTTTTCAGAGAATACGATGTACCTCACCACGTACGAATATCCATAGATATGGAAATCTTCTGCGGTAGTTGGTACTCTATAAAAACAAGGGGAAATGAAATGCCAATTATTACAAAGAGAAATGATATTATCGAGCCGCTTGATCCAATTGTGTTGGCGTATGATATTGAAACTACAAAGCTCCCTTTAAAATTTCCAGATGCAGATACCGATCAAATTATGATGATATCATACATGATAGACGGACAGGTATTATTCCATACTTAAGATATTTTGCTGAAAAGTTATGTCGATCGCAGTAATTGCTTAATATTTCCAGATAAATTTCATTATTATTCGCAGGGATATCTAATAACAAATCGAGAAATAATCTCGTCTGATATTGAAAACTTTAAGTACACTCCAAAGCCCGAATTCGAAGGTCCCTTTACGGTTTTCAACGAGCCTAATGAAAAAGCTATGATAACAAAATTTTTCGATCATATAAGGGACATTCGGCCACACATATTCGTAACTTATAACGGTGATTTTTTCGATTGGCCATTTGTTGAGACTAGAGCAGCCTTTCACAACATGGATATGAAAGATAGAATAGGTTTCTCGAAAAATCGCGATGGAGTTTACTGTAGTAGACCAGCCATGCATATGGACTGTTTATGTTGGGTAAGACGGGATTCTTACCTACCTGTTGGCTCACAGAATTTAAAAGCTGTTGCCAAAGCAAAGCTCAGATATGATCCGATAGAGCTGGATCCCGAAGATATGTGTAAATTAGCATCTGAAGAGCCAGAGACACTTGCAAACTATTCAGTTTCTGACGCGGTCGCTACATATTATCTTTATCAAAAGTATATTCACCCGTTCATATTCGCTCTGTGTACCATTATTCCTATGGAACCAGATGAAGTACTTAGAAAGGGGTCTGGCACATTATGTGAATCTCTTTTGATGGTCCAAGCCTTCCAAGCGAATATAATATTTCCCAATAAACAAGAACAGGAGTTCAATAAACTAACGAAACATGGACACGTGTTGGATCAAGAGACGTACGTAGGAGGACACGTAGAAGCTCTAGAGTCTGGCGTTTTTAGAGCCGACATACCCTGTCGTTTTAAAATCGTACCAAGCGCCGTGGACGAGTTAATAAACGGTGTTAGGCCTGCCTTAACATATGCCATACAAGAAGAGGAAAAAGTTCCAATAGAGATGGTCACAAACTTTGATGAAGTAGTCGAAGAAATTACAGAGAAATTAAAGTCCTTGAGAAATCAACCACTGAGATTGGAGAACCCTATAATTTATCATTTAGATGTCGGTGCCATGTACCCGAATATTATTTTAACTAATAGACTTCAACCATCCGCAATGGTCGATGAAACTGTTTGCGCAGCATGCGATTACAACAAACCGGGTGCACAGTGCCAGAGAAATATGAAATGGATGTGGAGAGGAGAATATTGTAAGACGGCTATTTGTGTAAACGAATGTACGACTAAAATTCAGCATCCTTTACAAATATATATCTTATTTTAGTTTCCGCAAGTTTGGGCGAATATCAACGAATGCAGCAACAACTTGAGAATGAAAAGTTTCCGCCTCAATTCCCTGGCGGAACGCGAAGGGCGTATCACGAATTGTCTAAAGAGGAACAAGCAATCTTTGAGAAGAAGAGACTTACAGAGTACTGCAAGAAAGCTTACAAGAAAGTTAAAGTTACCAGCATGGAAGAACGAAAGCAAACAATCTGCCAGAAAGAGAATTCGTTTTACGTTGATACTGTAAGAGCATTTAGGGATAGGAGATACGAGTACAAAGCTCTTACGAAAGTCGCAAAGCAGCAGGTCGCTGCAGCCTTAACGAAAGGAGATGCAGCTGATATTAAATCTGCTAAAAATCGAGAAGTACTGTATGATTCCCTGCAGCTAGCTCACAAGTGTATTTTAAATTCTTTCTACGGCTACGTTATGAGAAAGGGGTATGCAATTTTATTTCAAACAACGTCTATCCGCGTATAAACTCGCCAATTGTGTTATTTTATTTTAGATCCAGATGGTTTAGCATGGAGATGGGTGGCATAGTGTGTTACACAGGCGCGCAAATTATCATGAGAGCCAGAGAAATTATAGAACAAGTTGGACGTCCCTTAGAATTAGATACTGATGGAATTTGGTGCGTCTTGCCTGCATCTTTTCCCGATAACGTGATCGTTCATACTACCCATCCGAAAAAATCGAAGCTTGCAATATCGTATCCGAATGCTATTCTTAACTTTATGGTGAAAGTAAGTGAGAATTATAATAATATTTTATTTTATAAAAACCATTGTTTATATTATCTTTTCATTGCACCTGTAGGATCAGTTTACTAATGACGCGTATCACGAATTGGTCGATCCTGAAAATTTAACATACACAGTTAGAAGTGAAAACTCTATATTCTTTGAAGTTGATGGCCCTTATTTGGCCATGGTATTACCTGCAGCAAAAGAAGAAGGGAAAAGATTGAAGAAGCGGTATGCTGTCTTTAACTTCGATGGTTCTTTGGCTGAATTGAAAGGCTTCGAAGTGAAAAGAAGAGGCGAACTTCAATTGATAAAATTCTTCCAGACATCTGTGTTCGAATCTTTTCTGAAAGGCAGCACGCTAGAAGAGTGCTATGCATCGGTAGCTAAAGATGCAGACTACTGGCTTGATGTTCTTTACAGCAAAGTAGGTGTAACATGTTTTTTTTTACGATAGTACTTTATAATATTCCAATATATTTAGTAATAATTCATGTAAATAATTTCTAGGGTTCGGTTATGCCGGATTCGGAGTTATTTGAACTGTTATCCGAAAATAAATCGATGTCACGAAAATTAGATGAATACGGAACTCAAAAATCTACGTCGATTTCGACTGCCAAGAGATTGGCCGAATTTTTGGGAGATCAAATGGTTAAGGATGCTGGTCTAGCCTGTAAATATATCATTGCTAGTAAACCTCAAGGTGCACCAGTTACAGAACGGTAAGAACAATTTTTATTAATCCATAAAATACTCTCAACAATGAATTTGTATTCTCTCGAAATAGGGCAATACCATTAGCCATCTTTCAAACCGAGCCGGCAATAAAACGGTACTATTTACGCAAATGGTTAAAAGATCCTAGTTTGCAAACCGACGATATACGGCAGATTTTAGATTGGAATTATTATATTGAGAGGCTTGGGAATGCTATTCAAAAGATTATTACAATACCTGCAGCGATGCAAGGGGTACAAATTGTTATTATTATTTAATTTTCTCGTACTTGCAGAGACAGCTAAGGAACGTCTTTTTTCAGCTTTCCAATCCCGTACCGAGAGTAAAGCATCCAGATTGGTTGTACAAACGGGTGATGGAAAAGAGTGCAACACATAAGCAAAAAAAGATTACAGACATGTTCAGCGTTGTACCTAAAGATAAAAGCAGCAATAATGATAATTTAGATATGGCTGGCCCACGCGATATAGAAGATATAGCTAGTGGAAGTGGAACATTTAAGCAACCATTTCCAGTTGTGAATAAAAGGAAACGACAGGGCTCGGACGAGGTTGAAACGCAAGATGCTAATAAAAGTTGGCGAGAAGTTTTAGGTCCACCGCCGCCAACGGGAGCAACTAACGAAGAGAGACGAAAATGGCTGGAATACCACAAACAGAAATGGGCCTTCCAAGCTAAACAAAGGACTGAACATCAAAAGGGGAAGAAAAGTAAACGATCCGACGGCGACGGGAATCAAATTAGCTGGGGTGTTGCAAGAAACACCAATACAGCCACTTTAGGTGGTTTCTTGAGGCGAGCTCAGAAAAAATTGCTCACCTCACCGTGGCAAATTATTCAAGTAGGGATAACACTCATTAAAACCGTCGCAATTTACAATTGGACAGTTGTGTCGAAAAAAACTTAAACAATTAAACGATTTAGATATCGCCTACAAACGAGCCCGGACTATATCGCTTATGGGTATTAGTCGATAGAGAGCTTCATGCGTTGCGCCTTGTGATACCTCGGATATTTTATGTTAATACACGAAAACCAAAGTCTGATCCGGAACCGGATAAAAAAGTATCATGGACAAAAAGTTCTAAAGTTCTTCCGCGATCTCGGCCTACGTACAATTTATATCGATATTCTGTACCAGAAGCACAGTATCAACTGCATAGTCAGTAAGTTCTACCGTCAGATTTTTTCTCCATACTTGATGTTTCCATCTGTTTAATTGCGTTCAATTATAGGGAGCTTCTAGAAGATTTAAGCAAGCCGGAGATAGAAGGAATTTACGAGACACAAATGTCGTTGGAGTTTAGAGCTATTCTACAATTGGGATGCGTTTGTACAGTCGATTCAAAAGCTGCACGGACCCTGGCCGATGGATCTGATACATTTACCTTGGATCAATTAGATTTCAAGAGTATTGCTGTGCAACCGTATCTTAAAAATGTAATGACCTCGTGGTTTATCTCTTCAGCAGATTATAATAGAAACGGATTTATATTTACTTTGTTTTAGATGCACGAAGTTAATTATATTTTCTTATATCATCATTGGAGTTCGAATCATCAAAGAGCATTGTGGGGCCTTTTTTTGAATGCCAGCCAAAGAGCTCATATATTCGCTTTGGATACTGCGTCGTCAAATCAAATGCCCAATATGAACGCGATGTACACACAAGAAAGAAACACAGTGTAGGATTAATGAATTCTAAGCATTATTTTTTTAAACGAATAGCTGCATTATTGTCAAGCTGATTTTTTTTACAGTATATCAATGAATGGGCCGGAGAAAGTAAAAGCCTTGCCGGAATCGATGCAATTTATGTTACGATTCGAAACAAATTTTCAGCAATTGTGCCGTACTTTACAAGCTGCCATAACAGCATACAAGAACGAAGGACACGGCCCAACAGTATTTATTACTCAAATAGCTTTAGGTACTTGTTAATAGGACCTTGATTCTTTATCATTATTTTTTCGGTTATTTTATGCTTGGTCATTTGTTTTATCTTAGATAAAAGGGCATTAATAACTCAAATGCCGGTGCTTAATGATTTTCCGTTAATTAGCACTCACGTGCAAGACATCGAAAATTTATACGGCACATTAGAATGGCAAAAAGTTGGTGCGAAGATAATGATACGCCATTACTTTAAGAGTCAACAAATAGTTGATTTAATGGCCGAACAATGCCGATTTTTTCATGCACCAATTGGAAATATTCCCGCTGACCCTACCCTTTTTGGCGCGGACTTATTTTATGCCAGGCATTTGCAAAAAAATAACTTTGTCTTATGGTGTTCTCCTACGGAAAAACCAGATTTGGGTGGCAGTGAAAATGATGATAACAGGTTGCACTTGTATTTGCATATAAAATAAAAAATATTATCATGATTATCATTTTTAACGAGATAAATTGCAGATTATTGACGGACTTTGAAGAGAGTGCGCATTGCACTGCAAATAATCCTGGGACTTATTCAAGTGTATGCATTGAATTAGAAATAGAGAGTTTAGCAGTAAATACATTACTACAGTATCATCATATTCATGATGTTGATGGGACTAGCAATTTTGTTGCTTTCCACAATCAACAATTAACGACAGTTCAAGTAAGTAATTTGTTTTGGATCGATTCATTTAAGAAGAAAGTGTATAAGTCATATTTCCATAGGATTTGGCAACAGGTGATCCGGTGACAACTGTGATTCCTACTTATGACGAGACTGCACTTTGCAGTCCCGCTTTTAGGGCATTGCGAAGTATGGTAAACGCATGGCTACTGGATGTTTCAGTGTATAAAAATGTTTTTGCAGATTATCAAATTATTCACTTTTATAGGTAAGCAGCAACCTCTTCTCGCGAGATTAATCTATTCTTTTTTTATTTATCTTTAATATTCCTTAGGTGGTTGCGTTCGTCTAATGCTTTGCTATACGACCCTGCATTGAGGAGGACATTGCATACCTATATGAAAAAATTATTTGTACAATTATTAGCTGAATTCAAAACGTTGGGCTCCATAATTATCTTTGCGAACTTTAACAAAATCATCGTGTGCACGAAAAAGAGGACAGTGAGCGACGCATTGGGCTACATGGAGTTTGTTGTCCAAACGATACGAAATAAAGAAATTTTTCACAGTATTGAAATAACGTTTGAACAGGGTTGGGAATATTTGATATGGCTCGACGTTGTAAGTAAACATTTAATTTCTATGTAATGATGATAAACTGATGCATTATATAATTAAAAAAAATGTATGCACATTGACAGCATAATTATGCCGGTGTGAAAGGGAAATTACCGAAAGGGAATGTGGACGAAAATAATGAAAACACGAGTACCATGGATGGAGATATCGGTGATGAGGATGACGATGAAGTGAGTACTTGTACGAGTATTTTCTTACAGTTTGATTAAGAGATTTTAATTTAATGTTTATTTTTATCAAGTCTGAAATAGTGATGAAGTGGAATTTGATGGAATGTCTGCCTAAAGAGTCTGGGTGTCAATCAAGTTTTAGTGCTGTAATAGCGGGATATATTAACGCAATTTATCAGTTTATGATTGAGAATGACTTAAATAACACGTTCAGACCTAAAAGAAGGACAAATAGTTTAAGCCAAAGTATATCAGCCCAGTTGGGACTGGGATCACTTGAAAATACCGCTGATTTTGCCAAGAAACTTATATCAGGAGATATGTCCCAGAAGCTCTTCCAGTAAATATTGTCTGTTTCTCTCGTTATTTTTCGGGGAACAGAATATTTATATCTATCTTATTTGCTGCAGAATTATACAGAAGATTTACAAAAAAATTCCCGAAAAAGTATTAACGATCCAAGAATATCCGAACTTGGATTTAGATGGAGAAGAGAGTAAAAAAATTAATCCAGCTCTAGAGCTAATTAAATCGGTTTGCAAGGTACTCGAATGCAAGGACAGTTATGATACATTTTTTTTTTTAAAGAAATTTTAATATTATTTTCTTTGTATAGGTTCTATCTTTAGATAAAGAAATTGAAAATGAAGTATGTACTTTGCAAAAGAATATGTTACGATTGATCAGAGTTGGTAGCTTCAGTGATGCAGTTGAATGGAAAGATCCATGTATTTCTTTGATTCTGCCTGAGCTCATTTGTAAATCTTGCAACCACACAAGAGACATCGATCTTTGTAAAGATAACTTTTGTGTCTTGGAACAAAATAGGTATGTGTTGTCATACAAGAAACTGTATATATACAAATACGTAATATTACTATTTCTTCAGATTTATGTGGAAATGCCCTCTTTGTACAATGAATTACGATAATGAAGAGATAGAGTTCCTTTTGATCGATGCAGTAAACCGCAGGAGTATGGGCTATATGTTGCAAGATTTACAGTGCCTTAAATGCAATGAAATTAAACGTGAAAATATGAACGAACTCTGTTCCTGTTCCGGTGATTTCAAGACCTTAATTCCTAGAAGCGAAATTGTGAAGTTTGTAAACATATGTAAATCTGTTGCTAGAAAATGCAAAATGGAAACATTAATGGCAATAGTCGAGAATATGAAACTTTCCATAGATTCAAAATAATGTTTCATATATATAGATATATCTTTCATTCTTGTTCTCACTGTGATTGTTCTTTATTTAAGGAGAATAAAACTGAATATATTAGTATTTGGTATTTTACATATACATATATTTTTACAACTGTTTGATTAGCATTAAATGTAACAATTTTAATACAAGTTTCTAATTTTATGCGTATGTGTATAGTTACATGAATAAACTTATTTTTCCACTACCGGATCTGAAATTAAAGGGTCTCTGCGTTCTTAAATGCTTCAGGACTATTACAAAAATTCTCACATACACACAAATATCTTGCACGAGTGTTATGGTAAAAACTATTTCGTACCTGAAAATTGGAACTTTGGAAACTGTGCCACATCACCTTTTAAATCGTACTGTTTTGCAACTCTGTCAAGCTCTCCTAGCCTTTCCATTTCGATCTGAGGGGTAGGATCGACTAGTTTTCCACCGCTAAATTTATGACCGCTCGTTAAAGTATTAAACAGTTGTATGTGCATCAAAAAGCATTTTATACTTACGCGCTCTTTGATTTGTATTCACGGATTTTATCAATGAACAGCTGTTGTATGGGATCCTTTGCCTGTTGAAACGCAGGCGCAAGAATGCCAATGTTGCGTTTGATAACTTTTGGTGCACTGGAAACCAGCCGTTGGGTCAACATTTTTCCTTAAAAAAATCACACACGATGAACAAAATGTGAATTAGAACCAAAGTGTCAAACGACAAGTGGTACAAATAATAGCAATACTTTTAAGTGTACATAATTTATTAATAGCGGCACAAGAAAAAAATACGCATTTAAATATCCCAAGTAAATTATGCGAAATATCTCTTACGTAATAAAATACTATATAACGAATTAGTAGGTTATGTTCATTGCTTGAAGTATAATGTATAATATGCATAGATAGATAAATGCATTAAAATAGAAATTGATTATATGTAAAATTGGTAAAGTATTCGGTATAATTTCGATATAACATTCTCTTACCTTTTATATAAGAAACAATTCAGCAGCAACACTCGTCGATATTCGTAACCACTGAATACGTGCTAATCTATAGAGTGTATTCGGAATAGCGATTAGGGCCTTCTATGTTCTATCTTCTATTTACTTTATATCATGCGATTGGTCAAAATTATACTGTATAACAAAATGAAAAATTAAATTAATAAAACAACCGCATTTGTTGTAAAAAAATTGAATATTCATTCAACTACAGATCTTTCAGTTACTGTATTCTTGCAGATTTTCCCCTAATAACCTATAAGAATTTGGTTTTTCTACACATGATCGCATTTCTTTAATTTTAAATTCGACTTTTTAAATGATATTGTCATTTCTTCTCTTGTACATTTGCAAAATATGTAACAGGTCGAAAATCGAAATTCCTGCAGCTCATCTATACATTTGTATATCCCGGGTATAAATCGCTCGAAAAGGTAGCGACCAATAGCTGCCCACAATGCACATCGGCCCACCTGATTGGTCGAAGGCGTCAGAATGTGGCGGGGAGGTGAGCCCGCTCTTGGTTTCATTCATGAACGCCAGAGTCGCAGCCATAATACATTTGTAATCTGTATTGTGTACGGGTATACCGCGTTAGTGCTGCCGATGTGCGTGCGCCTCACAGTTGTCCACGTGATTTTTGTTTTGTGTTCTGTTCTCTTTTGGTGTTTTCCGTGTACTTTATCTGGACAATTGACACTGTTGCATCCGTCACTGGATTTTACGTTGAAAAGCAGGTAAGTGAATATGTGTTAAAATTGGTTCATCTGCGCGCTCCCAGTGTACTTGTAGCGCGCGAACGTGAGTCTTCGAAACGTTCGAACGAACCAAACTCTTAAGTATCTGTTTTGTCAGCATCAAGGTGATGTTGAAAAGCTGCTGAAAGAAATTGTTAGCTATTACGAAAGGATAAAACGTAGCATCGCGGGGAAAAGTATACGCCTACGTTCGGTCGGGCCTATATTTGTTTTGACCGAGTGTTCTCTTGGTTACTTTGCATCCCACGGACAATCGGGAACGAATATAATAATCTAAGGTATATGCACGTACAGGCGTATTACAAATCATCTATCGGGACAGCTTTTGTTCATTCATTTACACCAACTAACAGTCGAGCTCGTGGCGAATGTTGTGCCTGCTGCGACTTTCTGACTTTGATTTCAATGTTATTCCTCATATATCGTTGCGCGACTTCTGTGTAGTGCGGTGTAAATTTTTTTTTATACCGTAGTTTCGACTATGTAGGTCCAAACAATTGCAAGACCTTGCGTGAATGCGTATATGTACTATGTTGTTACGTCACGTTGTTCGTAATTCGTACCTTTACTGTACCTTAAATATATTTATTTGGAGAAGAATGAATTGTATAATAGAGATAACGACTCTATTGTGCACAATCAACATTTAAGTGTGCGGGATCGGTGTGCTCCAATCGGAGTTCGCTCGCAATGAAATTCGACGCTTGACTTTTACAAGTACATTTGGAAGATTAGCTCCTTCGTACTGATTCGTATCGATCGCAAATATCTTGTACACGATAAGCATATCTTGCGTCACGACAATTTCACTGTTATCACTTCAATTCATCGTATACATACATGCATACTACGTTGTCGGATTTTTTTTTACGATCATCCGCGGGCGAGACATCGGCGAATGACTTTTTACTTACTGAAACATCATCGAAATTTCTCGCGATAATGTTCAGTTACAATGGAATGCATTGTACCAATGTGTAACACATCATGCAACGTTTAGATAATGAGTTTTCATTGTAATCTACCGTGATGTCTCATCTCTATAACGGATAACATTTTCATTAATGTCAAAGCCCTGAAATTGGTTACTTAGAAGCTGTCTATTAAGTCTATTACCAACTTAAATCGATCTCACAAAAGATACATCGATACGAACAAAAAACATCGACCTCGATACAGGAGGGACGCTGATTGCGCACCGTGAATATTCAGATTCATCGAAAATTTTACTCCAATAATTTAGACTTCGATAAACAGTTTCTGACTGGCCTGGAACAATTTTTTACACGGCGTCTGCGTAATGTATTTCGCCGGTAACGCGTGGAGGTAATATTTCCGTCGAACAGTATTTGGTATACATACAAAGACGAAGGAAAGGAAGGGAGGAGGCACAGTGATAGGAAGCGCGAGCGAGAGAAATAGTATATGCGTTGGACAGTGTAAGTTAAACGCATACGGGGGGATGGCTAGCCTGGCAATTTAAAAAAGGAACGCGATGCCCTCGGTGTTGGTGGGTCGAATGGTTTTTGTACACTTTCTCGGATCTCGTGGAGTACAGCATGGCAACGCCGCGACCTACCATGCTTCTTCCCTCGTTTGTCTCCCGGCTGTTTCTTCTCTCTGCCAAAGACGCGACAAATATCAAAGGCCAGAAAGCACCGCGATGACAAAGCTGCACGAACGTTCCTAACATTGCGCGATGGACACAAAGAAAGAAGAAAAGGAGCATGGAAATAAAGGGAGAGCATATGAAGTGGCGAGAAAGGTAGAGGAAGTCGTTGATCGGTATAGAGGCAAAGACAATTCCCGTTGAACCGAATACATATGTACTATATTCTTTCCAAGGTAAATTGCTGCTTTTTTTTCTCGAGAAATCTAGTTGGCATTTGTTGGTCGCGAGGTTCACTTCAAGTCAGTGGCCCATACGTTTGAAGTAATGTTAGATCGAAGCACGGTGATCGATAATTGTGACGTAAGCATTCGATTATCGAAGCAACTCGTTTCTTTAACGTATTTTTGAACCGGACCGTGTGCAGTTGTAGTGCGTGGCGTGGGTTCAATTTGTGAAATGTGTTCTCCATGCTGCAATTGAGGGGAAAAAGACATTAGTAGGATACAATAAGTCAAGGGTGCACCGAGATTTTTTCTACATATGGGTCCATCGTGAACGGTTGAACTCGCATACGGGTCCACGCATCCCCTGACCTAAAGGAACCTCTGCCCGCATCTGGAAACCCAGCGGCAGCTCCTCGAAAGATATTATATTGCTCTCTCTTGCCTGAGTTGAAACAATAGACACACTTCCACTCCTCGAAGGACACAGCAGTTCGTATACGGTGTCTCAGAAAAATTCATCCGGAAATCCTTTGCAAACTTCCCAACCGAGTCTGTTGCGGCTATGTGCAAGTAAGAATTTCAAATCCCTTCTCCGCCATTTTGTTGTAGATTAGCAAATCATGTAAATCGATTAAGCTGAATATCATGATGAATATGAATATTAATATTACTACTGCTATAACTATTATCGCAAAAGTTGTAACACTGTTACGATCCTATACAACGGAGAATTACACGATTACAAATTATGAATATCGAGAATAATTTTCCGGGAAAAGTCTATACTTTAGCAAATGGCGAACACAATTGCCTATCTTTCTTCTTTAGCTCCATTTCGCAGACAGGTAAATTCAAGGAGTTCTCGAGGTATATAGATTATTTCTAACTTATACTAGTAATTTCACCTGCACGTATACAGTTGTTCATTTCCATCCTTTGTTCCACTTTGTGACAGGAAAATTCGAAATGGTTGCCGAGGTGGACCCTATACCTTGTCTAATGGCGAATTTCTCTTGGCACCCCGGTCAGGAGCTCGCGGGGTGAAACAACCAGCTATGTTACGACTTTTACCCCTCCGTATCAAGCGATCTTTCCTTTCGATTTCGACGCTCGGAAACGCAGGTAGACGTATCCGAGTGGAAACACGGCATCCCCGTGTTTGCACGGAAGTCTCCTGGATACTTTAAAGGCCGAAACCGAATGCGTCCCCTTTCGCTGATGATTCTCAGGTATACAGAGAGGTACACGTATATACATACGTACGTGAAAAACATTCTTTATAAATCCGAGCTTTGAGTCAAGTGCATCTATCACCTCATTATTTTAATTTTTTATCGATCTTTGCTCTTTCTACAAATTATTGTTACTTATCTGTAGTTGAAATATACAGGAATAGGCAATAGCTGTCGATAGTTTCGTCTGGTTTTTTGTCAAATCTAATTTCTATTGAAATATTGTACACAGTGATTGTGGGCGAATCATTGCAACCATAAGAATCGATTATTTATCGAAATTCAAGTCGCTCTTTCGACACTTTATTTTGTTTTTCCTGTCGTAAAGCGATTTCGCGTGTTATACGATTAACTCTGTATCAATCGATCTGAACAAACGTCTATATACAATTCTTTTTATCAGGCGGTGTTTTACAGAAAAATCGCTGCACACATTTTCTTTTGTGCATTTATATCGGGCCCTGTTGTTCGTCGTTGGTGGTATTCTATTAAAAGAACGAAAGAAATTCTCGTTAGATAAGCGTGAAACGCGATGGTGTATATCTTTTGTCGCGTCAAGTCGATCGAAATCTGCCTGATAAGAATCGCTATCAGACGAATCTCTGAATGACAATTGTAGACGTTATTGATCTCCCTGTTGAAAACAACGTCGCGAGCAGGAGAACTTTGTTAATCATTTTCGCGGCAAGTCCTCGAGATTATTTCGTGCCGGTTCTTCACCGTATTATCGGACACGGTTACCTTGGCGTTGTATTTAACTCAATCACCCGAACTGAAAAATTTCCGTTAGAATAATCCTGACACTCGCGATTCCCACGATTGAAAATTGTGCTCGTGAGCGATCCTCGCACCTTTGACAGAAAGATGTCCCTTTACTTATTGTGAAGTTATCGACACGTTGTATCGGGAGAGGGTTAAAAGGAAAGATGAACTTCGAGGCGCTTTACAGTGCGTGGCAGGCATATTTCGGACGCGTACAAAGAGCCGTGAGAGTCGATGGCGGTGCCCGAGCACTTTTCCACCTACCATCTGTCGTTTGGGCTTCCAGCCGGGGTAACCTGATCTTTGTAGAAAACCAGGGTTCGAAAACCTCCTACGTAATATATACGCTAGTGCCTGCAGTTCTTCGCATCCCCTTACAGGCGTGAACCTTTTTAAAAATTGCACTTCTCTCTTGGTTCTTGCGAGCCATCCTTTGTCCAAACGTCTTTCTCCTTCTATCCTGTAATCAGCTTGCTGCACGCTTCGCACAGTATTCTTAAAGGCTCTACGCGTCGCATAAGAAACAAAATAATAATTCGTATATAGCCTTGGTCGAGGAGATGGGACATAATTGCAAATATTTAAAATAGATCCGAAAAAGGTGGAAAGTCAAGGGGACGCTCGGGAGGTATTCGCGCGAAAGATCAACAGGGCGGAATGTTTCACGCGTTTCAGAGCAATGAGGTAGAGTGGAAAAAAGGAACAGGTGGAGTAGGTGCGTCACGCGGAGGAGGTTGCAAATAAAAAGTAGCAATGATTTAGCATCAGCGTGGCAGTGTGAAGAGGCGCGTGCGTGTATGCATGCGGTATCTGTTTTTAAAGCGAGTCGCGACCGCTATTAAGCGTTCAAGGCGCAACTTATGCTTTTCACGTGTACCTACCGCCTAAATATCGAATTTATACGCGCGATTCGAACGGGTACACCCTTTGCAGACCTCGCTGAAGGAGCGGGCAGAATGTATTTTACGCTCTACACGTGACACGGCAACCAGTTTGCCGATACCCGAACCAATATCTTTGCAATTTTATTGATTGAAAAGGCGATCTTTCAAGCGTGCCGTTCTTTATCCTCGCCGTGTGTTTTTTTACTGAGACAGAACCTTTTTTCAGGAAAAATGGATATGGAATCCCTGTACGACTACGGGGAGGAGGAACAGGATTTCTACGAGGAGAGTCCTGGCACCAGAAAGGGTTATCCGATCGATCACAGATCTATCAAGGTCAGTGGTAACCTTCGATCATATTTTTTTTCTTTTTCGGAGCAAGGCGGAAGGAAGACGATCTCTTTGCTAAATTTAAACGCGCCCGATCCACAGGTGACATGCAATTGCACGCCTCGGGGTCTAATTCTGTAGCAGCGTTCAATTTCGAAATACACCAGATTCAATCCCGGCGAAAAATGTTTCTGTAGCCGTGTGATTGCGCCGTGAACGTTATTTTCGGGCCTCCCTTTGATGTCGCCGCGTTCTGTCGGTGCCAGCCTTTTCTATTGTGCAATATCTCATCGACGAGTTCGTTCCTCGATCGTTTTCCTTTCGTTTGGTCTGCCGAGCGAAATCGAGAGTTTGCTCGGAGTCGTCCAGAAGGTGTAACAAAAAATCTGTAAGCAGTCTGAAATGTGTTCCTTCAATTTATTCATCCAGTTACAGCGACTGTAGTCTCGTGGCAGCAGACACGAGGTTTCGAAGCGTTATCTATTTTAAATAACAGCATCGTCCAATATCGTGAACGATTGCAGAATTGTTTCAAATAATTTCATTTTACTTTCCTCCGCAGATACAATCTTTCCGTTACAACTGAAAAAGAACCCTGACTATAATAGTACATATAGAGTGAACTTCCCGTGTCGTTTTAGACACTGTTAATTAACCCTGACGGGTTGTTAGCAGAATCAGCGAGCATGAAACGCGATCATTTCGTTAAGCAGGCCGTTCGAAATAGGCCAATCCAGCTCTATTTTCGCGGTGATAGTTGACGTTGCGTTGGCAACTACGTTTGCAGAGCTTGCGATTGCACGAGTGCCAGTAACAATTCGTTCCGGAGCTGCTGCTCTCCGCCTTCGTTTCATGAATGAACGTAGAGCCAGCGTTCGTTTCCCTTCCTCTCTGACCCCTCTCAGTCTGTCCCTCTCTCTCTCGCTTCCATAACTTCACGTGGTCACCGTCTAACGCTTCTAAACATGTCCTCTTTCTTTTCTCGCGTCTTCGTCGTTTCAATGTACAATTTCTGCTTCGCTCTGTCACGCTCTCCCCCCCCCTCCCTTTCTCTCCACCCTCGCCTTCTCTGACCACCGGTCTTTGTTCTCGTCTCTCCTTTCTTCTCTGCCACGATTCTCCTGCTTGCTTCCACAATTACCCATCCGTTTTATATTCTTTCGGGTTCCTCCTTTCAAGCGAGCACAATTTGGGACCTCGAACAGCGTACGTTCGTGTAAACCGTGATGTTTAATTGATCGTTCTCTCGAAGGAGTATGTAAATGATGGTTTCTGTAACGAATCGGTCGAACGGTGTTGTACAAGTCGAGATTGAATGAAAATACGTGCCCGATCGTTTGGTGTTGACTTGAGCAATACGTATGCCGCAACGGATGATCGGATAGCGTACAAAGTCTTTCTTTTTTTATCTTCGTTCAGCGTGGGAGTCGCGTTCTTTTTCTCTCGTTCGTTCCCCGACCCGATGATTCGAAACCCCGTCGTCGAAGCACACCGCCTTCTGGCCCTTTTCTCCTTTTCTCGGGGCCCTCCTTGTCTAGCTTTCTGCTGGCCTCCATCTGTCCCGACCGTTTGGATCAGGTCGACTTGGCTGCCAGCTTACGCACTCCTGCCCCGACTTTGTGCAACCGACTCGTTCCGCGATGCATACCTCTCCAAGTCGTGGGCAACAGGTACAAGATTAACTCCGAAACGGGGCAAAAAGTGTCCGTCGATCTTTCGGTTATTTCTGTATCGTTAGGAAATTCCTCGAGTCTAATTGCAAAACACTTGGCCAAGTTTACGCGCTTCTCAGCCCCTCGAAAGAAGACGGTTGCAAAAGTATCGCGAAGCTAGTTGGCTCGGGTGAACGTAGGAGTAAGGGAAACTGGTATGCGCGTAGATAGCAGTAATCCTTCGAAAGCGAAAGGGATACACAGAGGACGGAAAGTCGGTGAGTTAGTTAAGAGGGAGGAGATGCAGGGACCCGAGGGAGGAAACGCGTGCACGGCAGCCGGTGCTCGGGGGAGGAGAAAGGAGAAATCTAAGTCGCCAGAAATAGCATCCCTTCTCGCATCATGTAGCCAGACCTTCTGCATTCGCTGTTCGTTCTAGTCGCGTGCACCGTTGCCTCACCTACGTCACACGTTATCTCGCGCCCCGGTGCACCGGCGTGTTCTCTCCTGGCCGCCCTCTCTGTCTCGCCTTTGCTTCTTTTCATTAACGACCGAGGGTTGACGTAGAATAAACGTCGTTATATAATCTAGCGGGCATCTCGTGGCACTGTGCGCGCGTTACGAGAGCCCTCTATGACAGCGTAGTATGTAATTCTCCAATAGAGCGCATTTCAACGTGGAAATTGATATTTAATTTTTGATTATTTAAGTTGGAACAAGTTTTCGCTCCACGTGTCGAGGAGTTGGGTTTCCCCGGAGTTTAGCCAGGTGCCTGGAGCATTCTCGCCGGCGCTTCTCCTTTCCATGGAAAGTTATTTTGAAAACGCGTGGGGTCTGCGTTTTCTTCACAGAAAGTCCCTGCTTTTTTTAGCGGCCACGTTGAAGGTTTAATCGAACCCACGAACTGTGCGTTGGCTTTACGAAGGCTTTCGTAGTTTCGGTCAGGGGATAGTAGCGGAAGAGAGGAAGCTAATTGAGGAGAATTCGAGTCAGATTGATGATAAGGGTTCGCCTAGAACAATTACAGATTGAAATCGTTCCCGGTCGCTGGCCATCGATTCGGAATTAAACGATTTGGGCGTGGTGCATCCGTTTCCTTTCCTGACTTCCCGCTGCATACTGATTATACCTGTTTTCCTCGGACAATAGCTGCCTCGATAGGTCGGTCGAACTGCCGCCAATCTTCTAGACCACCGAAAAACATACACATGCGTATGCGTGCATCGAAACAGTACTTCCTTCGACTTGGTTGTCGTAGATTTCAAAAAGAACACACTTTCGTTATGCGCTTAAACTGATGATAGGGTGTCAGGGTTGACGTTGGCCTCCCAGAGTCGTACCGCCTCCCGTGCAAATATTCACGCATCGCACCACGTAATCTTTGCCCCGTTGAATTTCGCGGATGCTTGCAGTATCGTTTCTTCTGGGCGCCATCTGTCGATGAATATTTAATAAGTGGAAAGCAGGACAGCTGTTGTTAGCGCAGGAACTGGCCACTTGGCCGTTTCTCTGCCGGAAGTCCTCCGCGGAACCCACCGAAAAACGATCCCCCCCGCCTGCCTTCGGGCCGAGTCGTGCTCCGGATCCTCCCACGATTTTTCCCTTCGGTTCTTTTCACGTCGCGTACACGCTGCGGAAAACAGTGAGAATGTCGTGATTCAATACGGCACGTTTTATAATATATTTTTAGCACAAATACTATTATTTCTTTTTTAAATCTTCAGTTAAAGGAACAGCCGCAAAGTAGTATCTATCCGAGCTTCGTTCGAATTTCTTTACGATCGATCCCCGAGGGAGAGATGCAGATACAGCCGCTTCTAAATATACGAGGCTAACCTTTTGGCTCTAACGAGGGGTAATAAAATCTATGCCCGTTATTTGCGTCGAGCTGTAGCAGCAGGGGCGGCAGGTCGATCCGGCAGAAAAGTTTTTAATCACGCCTGTCTTCTGTCATTCATTGCTGATAAATAGAAGCGGCATACATAAATAGATGCTGGAACGATGAATGGCGGACGTTACGTGCCATCGACGTTTTTTCTCCTCGCTCTCTATTCATTCACGATACACGCTTGCACCCTCGGAATCCCGTTCGATCGATTTAGATTCTCGATCGCGGCCAAACGAACCATCCACTGTACACAATGTTTAATGAATTTATTAAGCCCCGAGATAAAAGAAAATGGTGGTGCATATTGAACGCTTCCTCGTGTGGCTTATCTTATCGTTGCGTTGGCGCGTGCAATCGGGCGACATTCGGTCTCAGAAAACATTGATGTTATGTTCATTGACGTGGTGCGTCTGCTGGCCATTGAATTGCATTGGATTCCGTAAATAGTTTATCGTACCAACGTTCCGCTATCTTCGGAATCGTCTATCGCTAAGCTTTGAGCAATTGAGAATCTTCTAGTTTGTCGAGAGGTTCCCGTAAAGAGTGAAATCTGTCTGTCGCTTAACTTCTTCACCCTTTGAAATAATTCCACGCCTGCCTCGTTTCAATATAGCAACAGCGATATTAAAGATGAACAACGAAACGTCTCCTTCGTTTATTATACATTTGACCCGCGTGTCCACTTGTCGATATCGCGTTCATTACATAAGAATACTTGATGTGTTTCCACGGTGTACCGTCGCGATTTTCTCGATGAACTTTCTAATAGAATCAACAACGATGACGTTCATTCGGATAGACGTTGAATGGTTCAGAATAGAACCGTTTTAAGAAGGTTTCCTCGGCCGGACGTGTACGTAACGTTCAGTGTTGAAAGAATGTTCGTCAACGTTTGCAGTACTCGCTGGTGGCTGCGTGTCTCGAATAGATTTACATGTCTGAAAGTACCATTACCGGGAACATGGTTGAACGTCTATTTTTGCCGGCCCCGTGGTCGAAACAATCCTGCCTATCGCTCGTCGAACTCGTTCGACATTACCCCTGGACCACTTGTCCTTTTGGCCTGTGACTTCATCGTTGCTCCGAAAAGGAGCAGCATTTGCAGATTTTCTGGTCGGCTGCAACGTTGTTCTGGCACGCCGAATTCCTAACGCTCGTGCCAAAGATTCAACAAGCTCTACGGTGACTTAAATTCTCCTCCGAGAATGTTTCGAAAACGGTGATTTGTTCCACGGAGCGAGCGTGTCAAAGGAAGAAAGAAAAAGGCGTAGCGAAGTAAATGGGGTAAAAATAGCGACACATCGTGAAGCACGAGATACGTGCTAATAGCCCCTTTTCGTTGCTTCATTTCAAGGGCGTTTTCGTCTTCTTCTCTGTCCGCTTTCGCTGTTCGTACTGTGTGCCGGTCAGAACAGCTTCGGCTTATTTCTTTTCTTCGTCTGGTCGCTTCCCTTTCGTCGACTCTCTCGCCCTCTCACTCCCACTCTCTGTCTTCCATAGCACGAGGCCTCTGTTACTCATTCATTCAGAGAACGGTCGGGTTCCCCGCTCGGTAGGAGCATAATGCCGAGTTCTTATACGAACCAGGTCGTCGCCGCGTTCCCCAAAGAAACTTTATGCATGAAGATGGAAGCTTAACGCTCCGTTCTGGTACAGGGAGTTTCTCTTCCTTTGAGTTTAATTTTAGTTCGCAATACAAAAGCGTAGAACGGGAAACGTGGAATCGTTTCTCTGCGAATAAAAACGATAACGTTATCCGTTTCGCTTTTCGAGGATTTCGGGTAGCTGAAGCTCTGCCGGTTCCAATGATACGTTATCGCGAATAGGAGCGGGATGTTCGCCTCTAAAATCTTCTCTTGAATGTTCATACGCCGACGGAACTCGTTCAATTACGAACGCTGAATGAGTGGGAGTTATTTCGAGGCGTTTTGGCTCGGGGATATGTGCCGTCGCTTTCCGAGAAATAATCGAGAATTGCATCACTCGCAATTCGTACGACGATTAATTTATCTAGACGCACACTCATCGATATTGCTAGGGAATGAAACTGCGTGGGCAGCGTTTCGCTTACAATTAGATCCGTGTTGTCTTACACCTTATCTACAGTGAACTTGCATCGGGAAAACGAGTAAAAGGAACACGAAAATGGTTATCCCACTATCGTTTTCACAGCCTGCTCCGATCCGCCACTTGTTCCCAAACGGATATCGAGCGCATACATAGGTACGTACAGAAAGAAAGGAAGGAAAAAGCTCTCGACGGTTGTTGGTCTCGCGGCCGAACGAGCAGAGTTTCGTTGAGAAGCAAGTGGCCCGAGCGTTTGGTTACGTACGACTAACGTAGTGGAACGAATCGTCATGGCTCGTATCGTTCGAATGCCGATGACGAAAGAGGAAGAGATAGACAAACAGATAGTAGAACCGGCGGAGAAAGACGGCAAGGAACGCGTGACAAGAACTACGAGCCGCCAAGGGCTATCTGCATACACGTGTTGCATTCGTATATCGTCAATAAGTAGGGGAAAATAATTATCGCGGAAGACAGGGAAGCCGTTGTTCGACGCAGGATTTAACCAGCCACCCGTTAACGCGGAATCGTCGCTCTTCTATTCGCGTTCCCCGCTCCCACGCATCCGAACTCATTCCTCCAATACGTTCGCCCATTCCACAATTTCCCAGCGCAAATCCGTGATTCATTCATCCCAATCTATCGAACCCGTGCGTGCACCGTGCGCGCCGAGTACCAGCACCAGCATGGTGCGTCTATGAGCGACGAGTGCCTGCTGATGTATATAGAAAGGGTGACTGATAGCACGGATAGCTCCGGTGGCGAGCGGGGGGTAACGCGGAGAGAATTAGAGGGGTTGAACGCGGAGGAGGGATAGAGAAAAAAGATAGCAGAGAAGAGTCGCGTAAAAGGAGAGAAGGGGCACGAGGAGCGTAGGTACCCCGAGGATAGAATGTTGCATCGCGTCGCCGGACTGTCGTTGCATTGCGTATATACCGTTGCGTCACTCTCTTGTGCAGCGTTTCATTCAACTTGCGAGTCCGTCGTACGAAGGTCAAGCGGTCGTGGTTATCGCTCTTGAGCACCGTCCTCGCCTCTCGCCCGTTCTCTGCTCCACCCGTCGTCGCAGGCGTGCGCTTGGACCAAAAAATAGCTAATACGTCGATTACAGGCATCGATTATCCGGAGGAGGGATGATTCATTTTTCCCTGCACGGTGTGCGATTCGTCGTTGTCCATCGTTGCCGGTATTTCGAACGTCGCTGCTGTCCCTTGAAATCCATCCTGCCTCTTTCTGTCCCCCAACTTACCGTTTTTTATTCAGCGATTTTATTTCTCTCTCCAGCATCGAGCTCTCCTTTATCCGCCCCTCTCCTCCATGGCTCTCTGGCCATTCTCCTTCTCCCTCCCGCTGCTCTTTTTCCGCTCTTCTCCCCTTCCGGCACGACAACTTCAGCAGGTTCACCGTCCATTCATGCTTCCACCGAGTCTGCGTCTTCTCGCGACTCCCTCGCCCTACCTTACTCCGATCTCGGCCCTCTTTCTCGCTCTTCCCTTCTTTCACTTCCATCGTTGATTCTTATCGTGGCCTTCGTCGTGCCTCTTCGGCCCCATCGGCGTCAGTTTCAGAGGTCGTCCCTCTGCCCCGGTCTGTCAACCCTACAACCCCTCGAATATGTTACAAAAAAAAATCGTCGCTCGACGAGTAGACTACGCATACATAGTATTCCATAGCACCGTCGCAAGGTCGTAAGAATGAAATGCGAATGACTGCGAAGGTAACGTGGTTTGAAATAAAAAAACAAACAAAAAAAAGAAGCACCCCTCACCTGTTCGGTACGAGAAATATTATACACGCGCCGCTGTGCCATCTATCGAACCTGTCGAGGATAAAAGAGCACGGGCGACGAGGGAAATCCAACGAAATCTAACGAAACTGTCACCGATCATCCTTTATTCCTCTTTCGGTGGCCAGCCGATGATAATGGAATCGAGCCGGACGTGAAAGCTTTCTGACTTCGGCTTTTCTTTCAGCGCGATGCTAGAAGCGTGGGCAGCTATCTGGGAGGCGGCAGCATTGGCGACGGTGGCGGCATGTTGACAGTTATGGCGAAGTTGATGAAACAAGAGCTCGCCTCCGACGCCGAAGAAGAGGGTCTGGTGCCTGCCCTCTCCGGCAGGTTCACCTCGATGCGGAAAGTACCCTCTCTCTCCGACCTGTCCGATCCGGAGAGCTCCTTAGGTGAGTTTTTTTCTCTCTCTCCGTACCATTCTTCCCGTTCTCGGGGCCTCGCGGCAACTGGAAATCACACGACTCGTGCACGGTTGTAAATTCGTTAAACGTCGGCCAAAGCCGTTGCTCGTTAAGCTTGGATCGACGGGACAGCCGGAATCATATTCTGGATCTGGCCAGTGGCGTCGAGGGGTGTGATTTCTAGTTTCGTTTTACGAATGAACCCTCTCGCCGATAAAGAATTACGACTCGCAGATCGAAACTGATCAGTCGTGCGTATTGCACCATGGAGTCGTAGGGTTCTTTTTGGCGGGACGGTTGATCCTCGTAGAAGAGATTGGCGAGGAAAACGTCACGATGCAATTTGTCCCAGGGCATATCGAGTGTTGGCGTGAGAAAATGACACGCTCGCGCTCGTGTTTACTCGGCCGGACTAGTAATCGTCCAGGCAAATGTTTCAATTAGACGCGTACACGGCCATTGTAGTTTTAACGCGCCACAAGATACCTATTGTGAGCCGCGAGGGGGTGAGAAAAGGGGGCCGTTTCGAGGCTCCCCGTGCGACGTTAATTCATATCGCGTTTCAGCAGCCTGGACGGGGACAGTGAATTTCTCGCGGTCCCGCAGGCATATTCATTCGGGTATTTTTACATTTAACGCACGCGGCTATATGCGCCAAGAACGCGTAATAGATCTCCAGATGGCGATGGGTGTTTAATTGTCATTTTAATCGCAATCGATTCCCTGTCGCGTACAATTTCTTATAGATGCCACTGTATTCCATGTCGGCTGGAGATTTATTTTTGGCGTAAAACTATTAAGCGAAATCGCGCGGCGTCGACGGAAAGTCCGGTTAGTCGTATCGGTCAGCTTTAGGCTACGTTTACGGTGGACGTCTGAACAGTTTCAATGCATTAATTTAAACAGTTCAGACGTATTCGCCAGAACGCCGTTCGTACGAATACGCATCCACCGTAAACGTAGCCTTATGCGGCATATGGTGGATCTGATAATGGCGTGGAATTTTGTTTATCACCTCGAGGGCAGAGGCTGGTAGGGTCTGTACGAGTACGTTACGTACGTACGTATCCGAAAGAATTCTGGAATCAGCTATTGAACGGTGTCTCTGCTTGAAACACGATCGATCCCGGCCGTGGTTGTAGTGTGCTGTTAACTGTTGGATTGTGACACTAAAAGGTGCACTTACATCGAGTGATGCTTGCATAATATGAGCGGTAGCTGCATAAGCACTTACTCGTGTATAACTTGTCCGATTAGATCGCGCAGACCGGCTCGCACGTCGTTGCGTGGTGTGCTATTTTAAAATTTCAAACAGCCGGGAGGGAAAAAAGCGGGAGGGCACGTATGGAAGAACGGGGCAGCACTCCAGCTGCATTTTCTTTTCCACAAACTCGAGAGTTCGAAATCTTTCAGGGATACGTGCAGTCTCTTTTCCTTCTGGGACAGAATTCTTGGAAGAAAAGCTTCATGCATAAAACGCATTACTTATTCTATTGGCGTAGGATAATTGATCGGTGGTGCGTACAGCAGTCTAAATATATCGCAAGTCGATTTGCATACAATTTATTGTCAGCCCCGTCTCGCGCTAACGAATTCCACGAACAGCAGGTTAGCTTCTCTATACGGTGACCCATAGAGAATCGGGGCTGTTTCGAATGTAAACCGAGCAACGTGCAGCGACTTCGGTTCGTCGCTGGACCGCTGACAGAACGCTTAAACGGTATGCAAAATCGTGGGACCGATTGTGACGGTGACTCTTATCCTGCGTATCGATCGGGTGGCCACAGGTAAGCGGTCGTAGGTGTGTTCTGGTGCAAAACTCGGTCCCGTTATCCAGGCTCCACTTGCAATGCATCTATTTTACACCTGGTGCTGTTTTAATTCGCCGTCTGCCACCGAAGGAAAGTGCTCGTCTCGTCCTTGACAGTGAACACATCGACGGTGCAATTGCGTCAATGCAGCCGGCAAAGTGGTTAATATGCGCGATGCAAACACTCCTTTTCCTTTTGAGAACCTTACCGAAACGCCGATACGCTGGCTCGATAAAGGTAAAAAAAGGCTCGAAAAATCCTCCCCTTGCGGTGCAGACAATTTCTGAATCTTGCTTCAATTTGAACTTTAACCGTAACGCACGAATCACGGTTACGAAGGACTGGTGCGACTAAAAAATCTGGCCTATCGAGAGCTGGGAGATGTAATTAATTTCAAGCCCCCCGGTCCGCTGTATCCGGCACTACTTCTTTTGTTCATTTCCTTGGACTTATTCCTCCGAGAAGAGGGAAATCACGCAAAATCGGCGGAACGGCGAGGAAATCGGGTGGCACGGTGCACAGAGTAATTCTTGTTACTCGCGGCTCGGCGAGCACGATCAAAATGTAGCGAGAATTTACGAATTGGATAATCAGCAGCATCCTCATTAAGGCCCCCCCACTGAACGCCCCCGCCTTCCATTCTCCTATACCAGCGTGTGTACGTGCGCACACTCTCGCCGGCTCTCGATCGTCGTCCAGCCACTTATCTACTGCTCTATGTGCACGTACACGCGCGCAGGAGGACAATTTTTCACTGATTCCACGGTTTTCCAGCCCAACCGACCCGTGACTCATCCTTGAAATGTTCCAGCACGGTGTGATTCTCCTTTTCTTCGGCTTTGCTTTCGTCCGACGCAATTTTCTCCCATGGAAAGCTGCGTACTCGCGTTCGCGGAAAGGTGTACGAGTTGAGTTTCGGTTAAAGTATTTAATGTTATAATCGGGTGGTGTCGCAGAAATAGCCGGCCAAATTGCAGCTGTCGATCGTTCTGCTCTGCAGTGGTTCGAAACGGGGATAGGGATTTGTCCGGTAGACTTCGAATCGCGCCACAGGTTCGACGGGATACTGCGCGGTGGTGTTTATAAAGGAATACGTTTGCGCTCGTGGAAAAAACTGGACAGCTTTCAAGGGAATGACGCGAACAGGAACGTTAACCAAGTGTAAACGCAACAAATGCTGGACGTTAAACGCGATCGCGCCTGTAGTAATTAGCGGCTTTGCTTCGAGTCATTCAACCTTCGTCAGCATGCGACACGTCACTCGTTGACGAGGCGCTTTTCCCATGGGAAACGAAACCGCGTTCGCAGCTACGCGCGTTGTCGAAACTCTTGGAAATAATTCTTATTGAAAATCGCGTCGAATTCCGCGCCGCGCGAAGGCCGAAGCAATTCGCGTGCTTGTTAACGTTGGTCCGCGAACTTCTCCAATTTGTGCAGGAACGCGACGAAAATCGTCCGCCACAAACGCGGCCCTCTGAGTGTGGCTTGCAGATGTACAATTCGCATCGAGAGACGCGCATCGTTTCTAAAGTCTAAATAAAAGATCGACTTTGTTCTTCTCGATCGCGTGTAGGGGGGGTATTTTATTCGCGTGCAGTTGGAAGCAGGGATCGGAGACGTTTACATTTTCCTGACGGTTGCAGGAGGCCATTGAATAATGCAAGTTTTCTCGGACTTTGCCATAACAGACCGTCCATTCGCCATTGTTACCGGATCTCCTTTCTCACTCCGCGCCACCTGATAGGACGTTCGATGACAGTTGTTGGCCGGAATGTTTTATGCAAATAGCCATTGTCCGCGGCGACATTGACGCGTACTTGCCGAGAAATTTGTTTCTTCCCGCGTTTCCTTCTCGTTCCCGTCGCATCTGGCCGGGCTGGAAAACCGGCACGGGTCTAATGAGAAAATTGCGCACGGGAACGCGACTCCGCCGCCTCTTGTCGTCCTAGCCGTTCGTTGCAATCGCGACAACGGCTTTCGAGTTAATTAATCGTCCGGCTCGTCTCCTGTCTCGCGGCCAAAGCTCGACCCGGGGGGCAATTGTGTAATGGTTAATTGCGGCAATCTGGATCGTGTTTAGAAATACAAAGAATAACGGGGCGAAGATTCGCGGGACGGGATAGGTTACCGGAGATTGTTGTTTTTCGTTGGTGCGCTTCGAGACCCTCGACGAACCTCGAAGGAGATGGCAATCTTCGTTACCTGAAATCGATCCGAAAACGAAGGCCTCGTAAATCTTTGCCTCCGTTCTTGAACTCGTTCCGAGTGCACGCAGGGAGCATCGTTTATGCGATGCACAAAAAATCCCTGTCCCTGCCGGGGACTGTAAAATCTGTCACGTGTCCGAAGGGAAAGCAAGCGTCGCCCTGGGACCCCTCGTTGCACACCACGTGTTACGCAGAACTCGTTTGTAAAATCCCAAAATTTCCACAAACGACCAGATGTTCTACGCATGCACGGTTCGCTGCAGTTTATTATCGATCTATTCTATCCTCCTCGCGAATCGTGCTGGTGAAATTGCGTGAACAGACACGCGGGTAAAGGCGTGTTGCGGCGGAAAGGCTTGGCAGGTCTGTACCTTTGGTACCGTAACGCATGGCCATAGAGAAAAGTGAGCGCTTCTGTCTCTTCTTCGAGGCCCTTCGTAGCACTCAGGGCACGTAAGACGTCGTCGAGCCATGCTCATCCGGTGCCCGCTACCTGGCTGCGGAATAAATTGGATATATATACACGTAGTCGTCGGTACGGAGAATAGCTTCTTGGAATGACAAATTGGCCCCACGATCGACAGCCTGTACTCTTTTGCTTTGAAAAATCTTCGATAGGTTCCGAGACCTCCCCACCGAAGTCAATAATCGAATAATAATACTTCCTTCCATTCTTCGACTCTGTGTTTAAAAATTCCAGTTGCTCGAAGAGAAATTGTCCTCGGTGGATATTAGAAACTCACGGAATAGATGTATCGAGGTACCTAGTGAGATATGGCAACCGAAAAATTGCCGTCCCCCGCGGTACACGTTCACCGAGAGAAGATAATATTGACCGTAGGTCTAATCACTTTGTCCCATCAGCACCTGGGCAACCTTCGGACGAAGCGTCCAAGAATTCTCGTATCAGACGGAAAGAAATCTCCCGACGTCTCCAAGAAGGCTGTGGAAACGTCCACTTGACACGGCAGCCCACGGATCTGTTCCCCTTGGTCGATTAAAATTTCGCCATAGATCTCCCTTCAGGTACGTCGCGTCACGGCGCGTGTCGACGTCGCGGAGGAACGTCGTCGAGCTTTGGAAGGAAAGTATTCGTCTGCGTTGCGTGATTGATAAGTTTCTCAGCCACGCGGGCCGCAACGAGATTCTTGTCACGCAGGCCAGCAGGCCAGTAGCGTTATTTAAAAGTGGCGAGGCAAAAAGATGCGGCCGCGTGTCGAGTGGCACTTGCGGGCATCCACGGATGCGACGAATCACGAATCAGATCCTTTGCATTTTCTTCTGCGCGGTAGTCCACGGGGTCGGCTTTCGAACGGGCACAATCGATGCCGCATATCGACGAAGGGAATCGTACGCTGCAACCTACGAAGGGGATTGTATTCGCTCTTACTCGTCGTTTCTTTCTCGCACGAATTTCCCTTCCTCTCCACGGATCGGCGGTGAAAATGATTCCTCGTCGTCGAGATGCTATTCGCGGTATGAATCGTCGTCTGCGTGGCGTTTCTACCATTCTTGGTAACATCATGGGGCGAATTGTTTTCGATCCTGGACAGTGACACGAAACGGACGTTGCAGTTCGTTCTCCGGTCCAGTCTCGCGGGAATTTGTTTAACCGTAGCGCGTACATGTTTTTCATCGTTCGTTTTGCATCGATGAATTTCGCCGGGGTGTTGAAAATCGGAAATCACTGGTTCGTTGGCCGGTGGTACGCGTTCGACGCGAGGATCGCGGGGGAAAAAAATGCGGTCGAAGCCTCACGAGTGCATGAGAATGTGCGTGATCGTGGGGAAGAGCGATTGAACGAGGGTGCACGCTCGAAAGGATCATGAAAGGGAAACGTGAACTTATGGGACCGCGTTGACCGGTCCCACGCTTGAATGTCGCTCCACTTCTTTTTTTTCTTTTTATACGTTATCGAGCAGAGTCGCATCCTACCCCCTGTTACTCCCCCGCAACTTTTTTATCTCTACATCGATTCAGTATTCCTGCGACCGAGCGTTCACCTCATTTGCAATCACGACGACATTAGCGCGATAAAACAGGCGCGAGATTTCTTTATAGTATTCCATCGAAGGGGGTGCTGAAATTGTCCAGCCCCACCGTAGATACAATTCGTCGGCCAAAAATTCCATTCACAAGTTGGGTGCAAGGGCGTACTATAGTTTGAGGCGCTAGTTTGTCATCGAAAGGAATCAATCTGTGGCGTGGGTAGTTTTCTCGAGGTTGTACGAAGCACGAGAGAAACATTGCGCGAAATGCGTAACCGCAGCTGTGCGTGCGGTCGGAGGAATCTCCCCTTTCTCTTCTCTCCTCTTCTCTCTTTTAGCTGTTTCAACATCATCTCGTCCCTGTCTCTCGTTCGGCCCGGTTTGCTTACCTACCGGAGACCAGACGCAGATACAGTTCTCACGTCCTCGATCCCCGGAGACGAGGATTTACAGTTTCAAACAAACCCTCGTTCCCTCATCTTCGTCTTCTCTGCTCTCGGTTGCTCGCGGACAGATGCTCTGCGCCCAAGGAGTGGAATTTTCAAGATTTCGAAATGGCCCGTACACACGAGGACTTCTCGAGAGCCTATAGAATTGTCTCTAGACAGAACCGTCGTATAGTTTCATTTTTTCTTTTTCTTTTTCTTTTCTTCACGACAGAGGGCTGATAAGAGTATCATCGTTGCTATTGTCATTACGTTGGATGAACGGATTCGGTGATAAGTCGCATGTGGTCGTTATTTCCGATACAATCTGACCATTTACCTTTGTCAGCTTAAAACGGCGGTGAATTGATCTCTAGAATCCAGGAGTTATCGCGGCGACCGCGACTGACAGCCGGCTGCTTCAATAATTTATTCCCCGGCTCGTTCTTCGAACCGAGAATACGATGCATCGACGGTCTATTTTTAGCGGGGGATATAAATTGTTCAAGTGTCATTCTGAAACCACGGATCGCGTATCTGTCTCCCCGTTTCTATCGTTGACAATCTGAATCGATCGCGACCCCGGGTCGTCGTTTCGTGGACCTCGCGTTTTTATAAGCTTTGCCGGAGCACACGGTGGAGAACTCTTATCACTGAATAATTTCGTATCTCTCTTCGCGCAACGCGGACATATATATGCGTATATTTATTTCCATTGGTCTGCAGCGCAGTCAATTTCGTCCCTGATAAATCGCGAATGCCCCTGATAAGTAGGCACGTAAAGGCAGGGCGCGTGAAAAGTCAAAGCGGTGTCTTTATATTATACCGGTTCGATCGACGTTTCTGTTCGCCTTAAATAGACGTTGCTGGGGCCATTGGTCGGAGGCGTACGTCGATAGAAACGAACCTTTCTCTCTCCGGCTGCTTATTGAGCGGGATTTAAAGATAGTTTAGCCTCGTGAAAAATGCATTCGCTCGTTCCCTCGTTGATCCGTGCGAACGATTTCGTAGAGGCCGCCGATCGAAACCGGAAAGTGGCTACCTCTGTCGGTGTCGGTCATCCTGGCGCACTTGGCGCAGTTTCGAGGACTTTCACACAGGCGGCGCCGTAGGCGTGTGGTAACCCGCGTTGGGTAAAACAGAAATCTTCCTCGTGGAAAATCCTCCAGGTTGCGTTACCTTGAAGAGGCGGTTCCCTTTGAAATTTAGTCCCTGCTGTCTTATTATTTTAAAAACCCGTCAGGACCGAGGCTCTCCTAATTTCCACGGAATAATTGTCGCACGGGTCATTCGGAAATTGGGTAGGCTTTTGCAAATCTTTCCAGAAAACTGTTTTTCTAGCATCAAATCCAATGTTTTCGATCCAAGCATTTCCCATAAATATTTTCCAATTTCCTTTCACTCGATTTCTAAACAAATGTCCCACCTTTGGGTCATTACGAGTAACTTTATCGAGTTACCTGGGAGTTGCATTCACGAAGGGGGGGAGCCTCGGGAGGCTGTGTAGAGAGGGGAAGGATAAGGAGCAGATAGCAGGGTGTACTCGAAGGGAATAAAGGAGGAAGGAGAGAAACAGGTAGCAACAGGTTGTGACGTCACGAGGCGCCACGCGACTCGGTTCATTCACGAGGCGGCAAGGAGAGAGCCAGGCCGCGGAGGGTGGACCAGGAACTAATAACGCCGCGTCTTCTCGTTCTCGTGTTTTCTCACGTGATTCGACAAGCCGGTTTATCTCTGTGGACGGCCACGAAATCCGGTCCGGCAATTAGTAGCCCGTAACGGTTTAATTCGCCTCAGAATGGAGCCTTGATTCCTGATTTTCAGATTGATACGCGTTCGTTAATGCGCTCGCCTGGGGTCGGCATTGCATTACGGATGTCGTTAAAAAGATTCGAACTCGGCCCTTCGTTCCATCGATTTTCCCTCTTCCATTTCGTTCGCACGACGAAAACTGCCAGGGCGAGACCCGCGGCTCCTTTCTGCAGGTGTGGAGCGCGATCCTTCGTTTCCACGTTGTCCCCGTAGAAGATTCGGTCCGCCGCGGCGGACGCGTTAATTATTTCGAGCCCCGAACGAAACCGCGGCAAGAGTTAGAGTTTCGCCGTAAAAAGCGTGCGAACCGTTGGCAATTTCGATGCAACGCCGCTGGCAGACCGAATCTTTACCAGAATTACCTCGCCCGGTCACCTCTTTTTACAATTGCAGAGCGCAATTACCGAAGAACCCAGGTCGTTTCTTGCGCAACGGGCCACTGTCCCGACGCATCGGCGTTTAATACAAATTGCGTCAGCGGTTACCTTCTTGCGCCGTTTAGCGTCTCGTGTTTCGATCCCGCCGGAAGTGGCTGGAAAAAAAAACCGTCCACTAAAAATCACTCCGCATTTGTTTACGACATATAATGTACCCATTGCTCAATAATTACTCTCCTTTCGAAACCGTGTACATAATTTCCAGACAAAAAAGGGGGGGAGGCCCCACTCCAATTATCTCCTTTCATCGCGCCACCCTCGTACTCAGGTGCTCAAGCAACATCGCCCTCGGGCAACGATCGGACGAAGCGTTGCATCGATTTCCCATCGCCGAAGGAATCTGCCTCGAATTTCCTCGAACGTGTCGTATCCTTTCTCGGGGATGACCCCGAGTTCCTTACCCCCGGCTACGTTATATCCATCGAGTGTCTACGTGTATGTGGTTGTGCACGCGTCCAGGTACCGCTCTTGCTCGGAGAAAGAGAACCACGGAGAAGACAGGCGAGATACACCGTGGACTACGATGGACAGAGGGGAAAGGAGAACGAAGGAGAGTAGTTCTCCCACCACGTGGCTAGTAGCCACGCGAGTTCATTCATGAGATCGTGGGAACGTGGCTCACGGTGGGTCCGTTTTACCCCATCCTCCAGCACCTTCGGCGTCTCTTTCTCCTTCTCTATAACTGTGCGCGCGTTTCTGCTTTCCCTCGATCCGCGTGCGTATGTACATACGTACCTCTTTCTCTCTCCGTTCCATTTCCGTTGCCTTTCTTCAACTTCTTCCTCGCCTCTATTTTTCTCCTCTGATACGTTCCCCGTCGACGTCGCAGCCATACAGTTTTTGTCTTTGCTCCGGCTGATCCCGAACACTCCTTTTGCCGCGCCGTTTCGCCGCTATCCACTCCTGGCCGTTCTGGTCCACCTTCCGAGACGTTCCTACGTTGTGGCGTTTTGTTTTCGGTAATTGCTCTGGGACGGGTGATTGGAAGGTTGCTGGGAAGAACCTGTCAGCTTCCACGACTGACGAGCTGTCCTTTCATTCGGGTGGATACGGTCTCGCTTATCGCACCGAATTTCATCCGCCAGTGGAACGAGTATCGGTTACTTGACTCGCGGTTTCTTACCTGTACCTGGCATCGCTATCTCGTTGCCCGTTCTCCTCTCTTCCGCTATTACTTTTGGCTCCGAACTTATCACTCGTTTTCTGCCCGCTCTTCCTCCTTGGATAAACATTCTAGCCTCTTCTCCGTGCCCCCTCCTCGTCAGCTACGACCTCCTCGCTTTACCTGCCCCGATCCCACCTCATCCCGGTGTGCAGCGTGTCCAGCGGGGTACAGTGGCCGCCACAAGTTGCGTCACTTTCTTCGAGGCGAGAAATCGCCTCTTCGCGGGCAATTATTGTCCCAGGTGAAGATCCTCTTCCGTTTATTAGATATTTCCTCTCGGGCGGCGTTGTGAAATTCGGGAAAGGTCAATACGCGCTAATGACGCGCGCACGCAGGAAGGAAATGGTGAAAGAAAGGCTCGATCTCGGCCGGGGACGTTTCGTAATCTTAGACACTTCCTGTGGTTGCCCGTTGCTCTCGTAAATCGATTAAGTCGAACGTGACAGGAGTTGCTGATTCAATTTAGAATTTGTCTTCCTCGCGCGGCACTAATATTGGACCGACGAATTTAATTGTCAAATTCGTCGGGGTGCACTTCCCCGCTTATCGTTAGGAAACCATTGCAGCAGAGCGGTATCAACGACGTGGCTTCGGTTCGCCGTTTCGTTTCAAATTCTGCTCGCCTGCCGCGCGAATAAATTAGAGAAATGGGGGACGGTAGGTAGCGTGGCGAGGTTGTTGCAAGGCAGTAACTACGTTCGACGGTTAACCGTTCGTTCATAGGGCTCCCGTGCAGCTGATACGTATCTTATCCGACTGGCCAGGTGTTACATTACGGCGCAGCTCGCGGACTGCGGGACCGCGTCGACGAAAAATGATTTAGCTCCGACAGAAACATTAACGATCCAAATAGAAAGATTCCGGTGCGAGATTCGCCCGATCCATCCGCCGAGATATCGGGCCCGATTGTCTTGGGAAATGAAAAATGAATCGATCGTATCGGGCCGAGTCTCTCCTTTTAATTTTATTAATCGCCGGACGAATTTATCAATTATTGGAGGGTATCGGTGTACACGGTCGGCATATTATAGGTCAGTTCGGTGTTGGGCGAATCCTTTTTAATTTCGCGAACCGTGCAGGTATGTAAATTATCGGTGGCTCGCGGTACCGTCCGCTCCAAAATGCCGCAGGCCCGCAATAATAATGATTTCACTCACTTACGAGTACTCTGTACCATGTATTTATACGGTACAGCGTTCTACTGAATTTTCGCGTACCGTTCATCCATCGAATCAATGCGAAAATAAAGACCGCTGAAATATAAATACACTATCCAATAAGTTTCGTGACATGTCAGAACTTTCGCGGCCTACTGTACACGACGACCTCTACACGGTCGGCAGCCGGTGGAGACATAATTGCGGCTCGTCATCGTGTAGCCGGCCCTCAGGGTGCCCCTCGTCCTCTCCTCACCGGAACCTTCTTCGACGTGCACACACCGAAAGATCCCCCTTGTTTCAATGGCCACGAAAATATTCAATCAAGCACCCGCAAGCAAAGATGAACGATACCAGTGGCAGGAATAATTGAATCGTAGCAAGCAGCTATGCTTAATCTCTACGAATAATTAGTTACCCTCAACAAGGACGTATCAATCTCTGTTCCCCCGTTCTCCCCGATTGACAAATTAATCCCATTGAGCCAGTCTATACGAAACAGCGAATGGAGCATCGAAAATCGAAAGAAGAAGAGACTGCGGGCGCGGAGGAGCAAAGGAAAAACGAAACGAAGCAACAGCGACAGGGTGGGAGGGAGAGAAAGAGCGAGCAGAGAAATAGAAAAACGAAAGCAAGGAGCAAACGGAAGGGGTAAAGAGAAGCTACTCGGCGCGTATCATACGCGCCATTACTCCTAGAAGATACGGCTGGCCAGCGCGTTTTACGAGCGAACGTTTATTCGCCATTTCGAGCCTCTTAACGTTTTCCGCGGAATATCAGGCTTTTAATACGTCCAGACGGGAGGCAGAGTTAACCTGTGTCCGACTTCGTGTACAGACCCCGCCGTCGCCACTTCGGCTTCCCTCTTCTCGCTGGACAAGAGCGCCAGCGCGTTCTTTACCCGCGGTGGTATCGTTTCGAAAGTAGTTCCGCGTCCTTGCTACCCGAGCTCTTATTAAACTGTTGATTAGTCCGATGGATGCAGCAAGAGCTGTACGTTTCGTGATTTCCTCGTTTCATCGACCGTCCCGTTAAATTTGCGCGCCCACGTCTACATTCTGTTCCCTTCCACTCGGTAATGCAATACTTTGCGAAACGATTCCTTCAATTTTTCGTTCCTTCTTATTGCCCATTGCACGCGCGTCTTATTTAAACGTTAACAGCAACATTGACCGCTCGCTTAGGAAGTGGTCGCTCCCACAAAGGATCGGGACGAGTGCGGAGGATCGGGGGGATAGTCTTTTTCAATATTTTTTTACGCCGAGGGAAACTTCTATAGGAACGTTCCGGGCGAGGGCAGGTCTCTTGGAAAAGTATAAAGAGGGCACCGTAACGACCGGGCGTAGACGATTAGGGGTGGCCATTAAATACACGCCGTTGCAACAGGTACACGACCTGCACCAGCAACAGCAGGCCGATGTTATTGCTCTCTCGGGAAGTCGGTAGCTGGGGTAATTGATTATCTTGCGCCCTTTATATGTTACGAGCCTCGCCCTACCCTCTTAAATCCATCCTCCGCGATCTAAGACGCGGCTCGTTGCGCTCTCTATACCCGCAAATTATACGCCGGAATCGACCCTCTATTTCCCCCTCTTCTCGTTCAACAACGGGCTTGGAAAATTCTTCTCGCGGCATCTCGGCGCTTTTTATCGCGGTCACGTCTGTCCGCTGCCTGCAAGGCAGACAGAAACTGAGACGCGCGCAATGCTATCTAGTCGCGCGCGTTCTGCTTTAGTTGACCTGCCGACGACGACGCGACGACGAAAAATGATATTTCGACGAACGAAAATTCGCTTCTGCTCATTTATGGCCACTCGACGAGACAGAGGGGGAAGAATCGTTGGATAGACGAAGCGAAACCGATCGGTCCACCGCAGGGAGGCAGAAGAAGGCAAAGGACGCGCGGCACTTCCGAGCCGGGAAAGAGAGAAGTCGGTTCGGTTTTATACGGTGTGTTTCTGCCTTATGGGATACGGTGCCCGGTATATTATGGTTAAGTTGTTGCCGGTCGAGCCTTCTATTGGAGCGCAGCTTCTGGTCTCGCGAGAGATTATAGAGATAATGGGGCCCGGATAGCAGCATTGCTCGGTCCTCGCTCCCAACAAATTGCGGGGTTCATTCATCCTCCGCGATAGAGAGAAAAACTAGCCACGCTACTCGCCGTACCGGCGCGCAGGATACTCTCCTCTTTGGCTTCCCTGGCTACCTTCTCCGTTGTCTTACCTTTTCCCACCTTTGTCGCGAGGAGGACGCGGACATGCATGCGTGTAACTCGCCGTTTCTCGCGTGGCCGTCCTTCCATGCGCTCCTCGCTGAACTGAAATTACCATTTCGCCGGCGCATCGTTGCACCTTGCAACCAGGGTGTGCGATAGTGCGATGCGCGGGGTATGGTTACAGGTGACGGCGTCGATTCGAATTCGTCCGGACGGACATTGGAGAACGACGAGAGTGCTCTTTGCGGCAATTTCTGAGGCGGCGTTTTCTGTCATTTCTGTGATGTTCCCTCGCCGTTCCAGGCCCTTTAAATACATTGAAATCTGAGAGTCTATTTAATTTCGGAATTGCCGCGGTTTCGGAGTACGTACGCAGTCAGTGTACCGTGGCAACTATCTTGACACAATTTCCGTCCCCCAAGGTACTGTGCGACCGGTTATCGCGCGAAAATGCTTTCCTCGACAGTTCCATTCATAAGTGTCGCGCATTCCAAGTATACATATGCATACGTGTCGTACACGTTTCATAGATTTCAACCGTGACCAGGGGTCGATCACCGTGCGCGAATGAATCACGTTACACCGGACAATTTCCATATTACACGCTGACTAATACACGATTAGACGGCTATTTCTCTTCATTTTCCGTGTACCGGTACGCGAGCAGCGGTCGTTCGAGTAGCGTGTTCTATATGCGTTTCTTTAGAATTCTCCAGTCGTTTCTCAATAACGCCTCCCCCTGGCCCGCGGCAATCACGGTTGTAATTACGTATTAATCCTCAGCTGCTCCTGTAACCGACAGGCCCCCTTTATTTCGATCGTGCCGTTACTGTCTGCCAGTAATGGCTTCGAAACGCGCGGTATCGGCAATGTTCAATTTGCTGGCAGACAAATTTTTTCCGATCTATTTCGCAATAATTGGAGTACCCGTTTCACGCGTTCCACGATGCTCGCGAAAGCCGACCTATTTTCGAAAGAAGCCATTCTGGATAGAATTGCACGGAGATGCGCGCTGCGAGGAATCGAAGCTCCGTCGCTACTAGCTTCGGCTTGGGCATACTGGCCTCCTCGACACAGAAAATTACACACCGCGGATAATTTCGCCCCGACGAGAGCAGATATATAGGGGTGATCACGATAATTACTTCGCCGGCCTTTTCGCCGCGATTTTTCACCCGAACCTTATGGGAAGCCTGTTATTTTTTCGCGCACGTCGTTCTCGGGAATCGTTATCTCGCCCAGGGATCCTGAAATGCCGTTTTGCTCGCACGAATTTTCGTTTCAACACCTGGAAATTGTTACGCCATTTATCGTTCTATTTGTATCGGCCGGGAATCAAAGCTGGACTCGCCGTATCTTTTTCCCCGTTTTTTGCACCGCAACGCCGTCCATCTGGAAATAGAAAAAGCGACGCGAATTGCACGTCGATGATCATTTCATTCGGGCACGTACGAAACCTCTGATAATTGGTCTCGATTTTCTTCCTACCAGAAGGCACGGATTGTACGGTATCGAAGTACTCTTACATATTATTATTGTTGCTCTTTTCTCTAGCCACGGAACTCTGAATTACTTTTTTTCATCATTCGCGTGCTGTACGAGGGGTACGATCAATTTATTTACAGATCTGTTTCGTCGAGGTCGACGATCAATTGATCCTGTCAAATTATAGCAAGATCGTTTCCACGCAACAGTGGTTTTTTTTTTACGAAAAATAGAAATTATTACGCGATGCGCCGTGTTTCCAATATCGTCGTACATAGTAGCGGAACGTGGATCGACCATTGGAGCTTGCCTCCTCGGAGGAAGGTATGCACGTTGATGCGTTCTTGTCGATAATAATTCTCCATTCGATTTGCATAAATTAATACCGCCTGTCAGCGGATGACGCTCGTTCAAGATAGGAGGCAGAAGGATCGTTGATCTTTAATCTAACAATTCACTTCCATATTCCACCGAATCGAATTAGCTCATCAAATATTAATTGCATTTGATCGTTCGAATCGGAAGCATATCGCGGTATGTAAATAGCAGGGTGAACGACCGTTTCCCCACAAATTTCCCTGCTTTCCGCCGCGAATTCCATTCGATCGCGATTTATAAACGACGAATCGAGGCTTCCACCATCGCGGGTTGACTTTGTTGGCGCTATCAGTAGTAGGGCAACACCGATAAGGCCGTACGCGTCGGATTGGGTGAAATCGTCGCGATTTCTGGATCTGGCTCGCAAAACCACATCCGCCTGCCAATTGTACAAGCTCCCTGACCGATGAGTCTCGAACAGGATGACGAATTTGCTAGCTTGTTTCCGCCAGATTGCTACAAGACATTCACGTCCGCGTGATTATGCGATTCATCTGCCGGCTAACACGAGGACCCGGCTTTTACCTGGAAAAGTACATTAAACGCTCCCCGTTTAATCTCGATGCCTTGTACACACTGTACTCGAGTTCTTGCGGTGATCCGAAGGCGGTCTTGTTCGATTCCCTGGTAACGCGTTCCGCTCGCGTGTGTCATCGCCCTCTCTTCGGTCAGCCCGGATATATCGGCGGCGAAAAACCACCGGGGCCAATTTGTCTCGTTCAGAAACGGAGTCGGAAAAAGGGGTCGCTCGTCTGAGACCCGTAGAAATACGGAACGAAAATCTTTCCCGGCTGAATGATGGTCCCTGCAATCGTGTCGCTATCCCTTTTTCATTCCGCTGTGTCGCTTTAGTCGCAATAGCAACGCCGACGGGAATGCGAGAACTGTACTTGGCTACTATCTAAGTAACTAATCAGCGAGCGTCGAAAGCTGAGAATTTCAGGGGAGTTCGCGGACGGGGTTACAGTTCTTATGTAAGAGCCGCCGTTTCGAGATGAGATCGTCCGGACAGCTGATGCGTAGGAGTGGCCGAGTAAACCAGTTGACAGCGGCTGAAGTACCCATCCGTTCACTTCTCTCGGTTTCCCCTCTGCCACTAGGTTTTGCCTCGCTCGCCACACGACCGGCACGCACCAGTTAGCCTCAGGTCTTTCGTGTATCCACTCTGGACCAGTCGTTTCCTCCTCTCTCTGCCCCCCTTCTCAGCTCGTCCTTTTCCCGTTCCTTTCTGCTTCCCTTTCCCTTCCCGCTTCGTCTTGGTCCTCCTCGTTTTCCTCTTCGTCGGGCGCGAGCCAGCTGTGCTTGCTGATCCGCTCTCTCGTACGGAGTCTTGAATGACCATCGGCGTGGCGTCTTTGGGACGATCTTAATCGATGCTCGGGTGGCCGTGATTCCTCTCGCACGAAGTTACGGCGGTCTTCGAGGGCCCCGGTTTTGGAAATGACCGAAGAAGAGAAAGAGCAGAAACCTGCCCGGATCGATTTGTGCTTTTATTAGAGAGCAGGACAGAAATAGGCGAAGGTTGAATTTTCCAAAGGCACGGCGGCCGTTCGAGTGCGTCCGCAATTTTTAAGAATATCAAACTCGTCTGCGAGTATCATGAATTCCAAGCAATAATGCGACCAGTCGTATCTCGTAGCTCGAGGCAACACCTGAAGAAGCACCGCGGCTCGGGTATTCATTTCCCTGGGACAGGGTCGACGTTGCGCTGGTAGCGGCGATTCGCGCGGTCGGCGCCGGAAATAAATCGCGGAGGAGGTGTTCGCGGGCGTCGAGAAGACGAGTCCCGACTGCCCGTCATCGTCGGCATCATCGGAATCATCGGAATCATCGGAATCATCGGCCGCTGGGCGCCGCGCTCCCGATTCCGTCGCCGCGGACGTCGTCGAAGCCGCGTTGATTAGTCGAACGTTAAAACAAATAAAACAACGAAATAAATAATTGATTCCGCCGGGAGGCGTCGCAACGAGCACAGAGGAAGCCGAACAGGTTTCGCCAGAGAAGTATAAGGTCATGACGGCGCGAGCGAGACCAAGATGCGTGCTCTGCCTCTGCTTCTTTCTCGGCCAAGCTTTTATACAAGCTTCTCGTGTGTACGCGATGCGAAACGGGTTTCGCGGCGATTTGTTGCGATAACGGCGGGATGCAAATGATTGTGCTTAAGGTGTTGCAGCGAGCGCGGCGATTCGAGGGCATCGATGGTACCGATTCGACCCCGTGTTCGACCGTTTTACGATCCATTACCGACCGCGCGTATACATTCGGGGGCATTCAATTTATTTAGACGACCGCTTGTAACGCTTTGTCACGCGTCCCGGCCGTTGCCAGCCGAATCTCCATCGTTTCGCCTCTTCTCTGTTTCCCTCAATCGCCGGGAGATACAAGGCGCGTATAGTCTCGCTAATTGACCACGGCGAGGCACCTACCTTGCGCGCAGAGAGGCCCTTTTGGTTCCCCCATGTGAAATCTCGAGGAGGAAGCAATTTGTTGTAGGCAGTTGCTTTTCACGGCTTCTATGTAGATAGGGAAATGATGGTCGTTGCCACGACGGGCCTACTATCGCCCTTAATAAAGCTTCCTAATAAAAGTGCCCGATTATAAATCGCCGACGATGCGAAACAAATTAGAGGGCCATACGCGACGGACGATCTCAGGTATTTACGCGGATGGTGCAACACGTTACAGCCCGACGTGGAAACGCGGAAATACCACCGATATTATCCAGCCATTTGTATGCAAGGTACACGGAAATAATATGAGAGATACGGGCTCGGTATAAGTCGTCCACGCGTAGCCGATTCCGATCTTCAGGAGCGGTCTTGGTATCCGGGCTTAAGGTAGGACAAGGAACTCCACCTTTGAACGAGAAAACAGGCCTCCTGGATGCTTACTCCGTGGGCACGGGATAGAAGGGGAGAACGCGTGCGAGTGGAAGGAAGGTGAAGCACAGGTGTACAGGGGGCAAAAAAAGGGCAACGAGAAAGGATGAAAAAGGAGGAGGAGAAAGGGTGAAATAGGGAAGGGAGAGGGGGGTTGGAGATGTGTAAAAGGACGAGGAGGCAAGGCGAGCAGAGAGACCAGCCACGAAGAAGAGGATCCTGGTGGGGAGAGCCACGCGATCGAGATTTATTTATAAGTCGACGAGCTTAGGCTCACTCGGCATCCTCTTCTCCTCTCTACTTCTTCAGGAACCTCTTCCTACCGGTTCTCTCTTTCCCTCTGCGTCCTTCTCGACGCCGCTGCATCTGCTGTGCCTCGCCGTCTCCGTTTCGCTGGACGTTTTACTCTAACGCTAAGCTGATCCTAATGTCCGAGGTGGCATGCACGGTGGCAGCTCTCAGTGCATACAGGGTGTTTCGAAACTTGTAGAGAATTACCGGCGATCCCTCGATATTGAAAGCACTCTCGACGCACAGGAGAATCGAGCATTTCAATTAGCTGAAACGCGATCGATGAAAATAATCAGGAGCGATGCTTAACCGCGCTATCGGGAACGTGGAAAGGTTTAATTTAATAGGAACAGGTTCCGCGCCGCATTAATTTTCCCTCTGCTACCCGTCCGTGTCTTTCATCTTCGCCCGTGGAATTCCTGCCCGAACAATTATTGCACGCGGCGGCGCAGATTTTTCCCCCGACTAAACGAAACGATGAAATAACCTTAGGTTTACGATCGTTATCCTTGTCCTCCGGTTTTTCGTTATGAAATAAAAGCCGCGATGCTCGTAAAATTAACGAGACCCCGGGTACCACGTTTTCTCTCGGTTTTTGTGCTTTATGACGCCCAGCGTGTGCACCTGCGGCCACCTTCGTCCCTTCGCCGAAGAAACTCGTTACCGCTGAACTCTGCGCGTTTTATACAACTCTGCGGACCGCGGACGATCAATTAACGAGCGGCAAAAGTGAAAGTATGTAGCGGACCGTCGATTCGCGATAGATACAATTCTTTTAATTCTTTCTTGTTCTGTTCCCTTTCTTCTTTCTTTCTTCGGTAGACCTCAATTTAGCCCGCGATCCCGAGCGTTACGTCGCTCGGTGTAAATTTACGAGATCGTCTAGCACGCGGGGATGGTTGCGCAAATCTCGTACGCAGTTTCCAAAGTTCTGGCAACGGGGACCGGGTCTTCGAGCTCGGCTGCCAAATTGACATCTGGCAGCGCGCGAACGAAATAATCGTTCGCGAGTGGCGGGTATATCTGGTCGATCGACAGAGATGCATCTATTACCCGTTTATTTATAATCCTCGTTTAACACCGCCCGATGTGTTGCACGGTTGATATTGCGACGTGTCGCGGGAAGATTAGTGGCCATTACCATTGCGTATTACCTTTGTCGCAATTCAATCCCCGAAAATCCAGATCTCACCTGGCGAACACTCGCGGCAGCCAAACGCGATACCTGCGATAAATAGGATCAATTAGGAGGCAACGAGGAAACGCGTGTATCACGATCATCGTTCCCATTGCCCAGAATTATATTACACTCGCGTATCCCGTTGAAAGATCTCGACGATGTTTGATTGAACCGTGGTCCGCCGTTCGTCATCCATTGGACGACCGCGATCGCCGGCGCGAATATCTCCTATTGCTCGACCGTTCTCGCATACCAGAGAGATGCCGGGATATCGAAAAGTCGCCCGCTTCTGTTGCGCCAGCAAGAACGACAGAGGCAGATAGCGATTCGCAGGGAGGGAGAGAGTGAGAGAAAGGGAGAGGTCGCTGGAACTCGTCAAGAATGTGGTCGATTTTTAGCACCTGACGCACCGAGCTCGTTTCCGATCGACTAAGCGTGCGCACCCAGAGAGTTCTCGAGAGTCAAGTGTCCCGTGGACCCGCGACCACCGTTTTATGCATCGATTCTCCCGACGTCGTTCAAACGGACGCTCCCGTCAGCCAAGACGAATTCTGCCAGCGTTTTCGACACTCGAAATAGACTTCTGATAAATATTTCGTTGCGACTACGGTCACCACCGTTCGGACAGCCTGTCAACGCATCGGCCACGATTCGGCCGATAGATGGATCTCGTTCGCGCGGCACGCCCGTTTTATATTTATTGGTCGCTCTGAAAATAGCTAATAGAAACGTAATAGGCTCCGCCGGCGGACTAATCCGGCGGTATAGGTGGCAGGAATTTCTGCTTCTGTTGAATAAGGGGGTTCGCTAACGACCACTTCGCTTGGATAGCCAGATATGTACCTTCGACCGCGGCCACTAGATTACCCCAGCGTTTTGTTTCTCTGTGACGGCATTCTGGTCCCGCCGTTGCAACAGAATTATTAGTCTCATCCTCAAAGCGTTCCGCGATAATACGAACTTCGTTTTATTTTCTTCGTGGATACGCGGAGCAGGGTGTACCGGTTGCTTTTTTATGCACCTCGCGCTAGAGCCGTGTATTTTCATTCGCCGTGCCTCGCGAGGTATGCGGGAACAATTTTTAAGGCGAGCCGAAACGTCAGGATAATTTTGAGGGGACAAAGTTGTCAATGCGTCCACCGTGTTCGCGCAACCTGTTGCTCGACGTTCCGACGCCCGTGGTCTCGCCGGTCTCTAGTTTCCCGGGTAAAACCGGAAATCGACATTGGGTGGAAATTTATCGTGAGAGCAACGGACCAGAGCGCGTTCTAGGCCGTTCACCAGAGCCTCGTGGGGCGTCCCCTACGTGTCGGCGTTATTTCGTGTGCAGCACGTGGAACACGAAAAATCCAGCGGGGAGATATTGCACCGCGCGTAAGCAGGCTCGCGGCTACGATACTTCGCTGCCGCTGATCGTGTTATACTTCGCCACTTGTGTTCTGCAGCCTACTGTGCTCGCTCATCTGTGAGCGCGAGGTGTTTCAGAGACCCTGAAATGTTTAACGAGATGTCGGTTTAACCGGCGCAATTTATTAACCGCTCAGCAACGCTAGGGATATATACTGGAGGATTCATTTTCCTACACTTTTATTTGCTTCGTTTATTCCAGTCTAATCGGCCGTATTTATTAGGTCTAGCATATGTTTAATATTCTCGAAATTGTAGAAGGTGAACTTATTCAGAATTCCCTCGTGAACGAATGGTACACCTGTTCGCGTGTCTACGTCCCTTAAAACCCAGTCGATTTCGCGAAAAGCTAATTAACAGCGGGCGATCGTTGCGCCGTTTCGGTGCTCATCAACGATTCGCTACCCCAATCGTTCTTGCCTGGCTGCCAGGTAATTACGGTTCTCGCCGAGAGGGTACACATCCAAGTTGTCCACGATATTCTTCCTGGGAATTTGGCCCGAAGCCTCGCCGTTTCCGTGGAAGAAGATCAGCCGAGTCCCCGTGAATGAAATAACAATGAGTTGACACGCTGAACGTTCCTCGGGTCATGAATCATGCAGGCCTCGTCTCTTCTTTCCTTTTTTTTTTTATTAAATTTCTTTAGCTTCATTAAGAAGCTGATTACTAGATACGATCCGGCCCGCGGAGAAGACAAGAATAGAAAGAAAAGACGGAATCGGTCGATGAGTTATGCGGCCGGTTCGCAATCACGTTTTTCTTACGAATAACAGCAACCTTGATCTTGTTCTCGAGATACGCTCTGGGTAATCTAATATGGAGGATCTTAATGCGTATAATCTGGGTGGCGTGCTCGATACAGTTACGCGCAATTTAGTGGTGCAATAATCTCGGCGGGTTGTGGCCTTGGCCAACCTTAGGTAACGATTATGCTGAATCCACCGAGCTGAGGAGTATTTAGCGATGCGCATTTCAAACAGCGGGTTAAATACTCAGAGGTACTGAAATATTTATCGAGCAACGTGCAGCGACGATGGTCCAGAAGACGATTTATCTTCCGACTTTATTCACCTCGCGCGTTTAAAAAATTTGCGACAGCCATGATCGATCTGCTCGCGAAGCCCCGCCATTCCTGCAATTAAGAAGATATCCCAGTCGAAGGCGAGAATCCAGGGTTCTTGGATTTTCACTGAAAATCAGTTCTGGAGCGAAGCGTAGCTAGGCGTTCGTACCGCGAGCAGGGGCACCCGTGGAACAGGTTCGAGGTTGCTGAGGAACTGGCCGAGCAACGAGCAGGAAAAACAAGAGGCACAATCGGATTGTAGCCGATTGCCTGGGGGCAAGGAATAACGGTACCAGCGCGATGTTTGCCATCAACTGAGCATCCAACTTTTCCATTCGTTCGCATGTCCGGCTGAGAAAAGTTTCGTTCAATGAGCCATAAATTGAGCCTCGATTTCTGGCACCCACTACTGCCACTTCCGGTGTCTTTGCGACGTTCATCTGCATTCAATGGATCTGCGATCCGCGAACACCCTGCCCGTGGAAGCTTCCGGAATTTTTCTCTACTCCAAGGACGGCTCTGAACGCATAGAGATGTTGGCGTTGAGGATTCCTCGAGATACATGTTCAGCTTTCGATAACGAGTCGGTCGATTCATTTCCGTTGCTTCGGGAATAAATCATCTCTCTTTGGACAGTTTTAATATTATCATTTTTTTTTTTTTTAATGAAATGTTACGCGGAGTATCCATTAGATTTAGGGGACAAGAATTTTTGTGATTCGTACGAAGGATTCATTGACAGAGATTCGATCTCTGCCCTCGGACGATTCAATTGTACTTTGTAGAAATTCAATTTTGTCGATGCTTCAATACCAACACGCACCACTGAGGTTTGCATCCGTAAGATCGCGGGACAGAGTCAATTTGAAGCGACTAAGAAACAAGAATAAAGCGCGGGGCGTAACAATTCCTTTCGTCGCTGTTTCGAGGGAAAATTGATTCTTCGGGATAGAAATCGTGTTATGCTCCTGGTAAAAAAAAAAGAGGGGGATAAAAATCTTTGTCCAGAGTTCGTCGATTTCGCTGGGAGCAAATAAAGCGGACGGCCGGCAAGGGGACGGTGCGGGATTTATTGAATTTACGGAAGCTGGTCGACCAGCTACACTCTGATCCAGCCTGCGAGATAAATTCAATCAATTAGCCGGCTTTTAACGTGGGCAACCTAGAATCGTTCTTGTTAAATCTCGCAGCCAGCCTCCTGGATCTTATCCCAACGAGATTTGTGTCCTCGATGCGACACGATCTCTTTCCTCGATCTCTGTCGCTGATGGAAATCCCTTTCGTGGCGTAACAAAGTCGCATGCAATGAATTTTTCGTCCCTTTCCATAATAAGCATACGTACTCTGCATTAATAGCAAGGCTGCAGTATTTTATTTATTTAATTATTTATTTATTTAACGGGTAGAGACCCTTTGTGTACAATGGTAGCATATGATTAACTCGTTATAAACAATCTTAGTCTAAATCTAAATGGTAGTCGTGATGTAGAGAGTGCACACTTGCAATATCTCCTGTTCTTATTAATCTAGACCATAAGGGTGTCAAGGATCGTCCCTTAAGGGCTTATATAATTCGCTTTTCAATAACGCGGCACTGACGTCGAAAAAGTTAAGTCTTCGGAAATATAGATTAGGTGATTTATACATTCTGTTTAATTAGTTTCATTCATTTTCATTTATTTTTATTTATTTCTTTCTTAAACGGGTGCAACCCTTTTTACACAGAAGTTACAATATGTTGGAACTGCTTACATACTAATGGTGAGAACTTATGCTAATGTAAGGAGAAGACGCTCGATAGTCAAATTCACTAATATTTTAAGCCTAGACAGTAATATACTAGGTCGAGTAAAAACGCATGTAAAGACGCTACGCTGTGCGTTCAATCATTGAGATAAGGCGTGTTAGAGGGCTTGTGATAAAGGTCTTACTGTTAGTTCTCTTCCGAAGATATAGCGGTGAGAGCTCTATAGGTATCGGTTCTTAATTTGTCAATTGAATCTGCGAACAAGTCGATATGTTGTTGGAATTTGTTAGCTGTGTTACATATTCTAGAGATAGTGTCTAAGTACCCATATCTTGAGTAATACTGAGGTTGGTAGAAAAGATTTGGTTGCCTGATTGTGCGTGGAGGAGCGTGAGTTTAATGAGTTGGAGAAGGGTAGGACAGTCGGTCTTGTTTGTTACTATTTTGTGAAGGAACAGGATTTCGGATACGATTCGTCTGTGTTCAAGTGACTTGATTTTGAATCTGGACACGATAGGGTTGTAATTGTGATTGGTCTGGCTCATAGAACTTCCAACTTTCGTGGATAGGAAGCGGAGAAATTTATGTTGAATACCCTCCAAGAGGTTGCGGTGGCTAGCTGTTCGAGGTGATCAAATAATTGCTGCGTATCCCAGATTTGGTATCACCAGTGATAGGTAAAGACGGAGTAGTGTGTGTGGGTTGGTGAAATGCCTACAAGAGCGTTTGAGAAAGCCCAGCATGTTAGATGCAGTTGCCTGCACCTTTACAAGGTGGGAGTCAACTGTTAACTTGTTGTCTACAATGATACCTAGATCCCTGACACTAGTCACGCACTTTAGTGTCTGGTTTGATCGATATCATCGTAATTGTTGCATCATTTTGAATCATACGTGTTCTCCACTATCTAATCCTGTTCTCTTGAAAGACAATTAATTATTGCTTTCCTCGCGCGCCCCGAGATTCCGGCTCGATCGTGCACGAATTCACAGGGACGACTGTTAATCGAACGCAAAGTCGAAGCCGCGTAATTTGTTCATTTACTGCGCAACGAATTTGCACGACACAGACTGTCAGACACGATCGTACGAGGTCATGGCTGCCAGTCGACATCGGTGGTAGCGTTGCAAAGATGCGAGCCATGGTGGAGGATCGGTTTTTCCCTCTCTCGAGCTGATCGTCGCGGCTCGTCCTCTCTCTTTCTCTCTCTCTGTCTCTCTGCCTCTCGCGGCGGTGAATTGATGCGTGGGTGCAGGTTGGACGCAGATAACGCGGGAGGAGTTTCGTTTGTCCAATCCTCGATGATCCTGTGTTCCTTTCTCCTCTCCTCCACTCTCTTCTCTCCTCTGCTCTTTTCCCTTCTCTTCTCTCATCTTCCTTGTTCTCCCGCCTCTTTCTTTCTCTCCTCTTCTCGTATTTCTTGCCGCGCGTCTCTGCCCTCCCCTTTCTCGTCATTTATTTCGCTCCTCGATTCGTGGAATTTCGTCGCTCGACGTTCGATTAGTCGACGCGCCCTTCGGTACTCCACATTTGTACCGGGCTAGAATTCTCTTGCGAAAATTAATTGCACAGGTATTTTCACGAGCAGCTTAACTCGTCTTCGATATACAGGGCGGTCGATCGACTTCCCTTCGTTTCCCCGTGGCGTTCCGCGCCCCTATCTGTTCCGATCTCACCGTCCACAGCGACATATAACGAGCCACGTTGTCACTTTTAAAGGCTTCGCTGTACAATCAGCAGGTTGCATGGGGCCCCTTCCTCGAGATTACCAGCGACGACGTTCCCCGTGAAAAATGCACCTGTCGCAGATGTAAACGGCACGCGCAACTTGGAACCAGGACGATGCATATTTATCCGTTAGAGATTAGGAACAGTGTCCCGTTTTTGTCGTTCGATATAAACGACAAAGGTCCCCTACTTTCGAAGTAGGACAGAGGGAATTTTCCATGGCAATGTTCCACGGCTGTCCCTTAAGTTAATTCGAGGCGAAGATTAACGAGGCGCAATCGCAAATTGTTCAGCGGTGGAGAAACGTTGAACGTAACCCGACGGCTGGTCGTATCCCACGGCGCATGTAAGAGGAAAATTTATGAAAAACAATTAGCAGAAGATTGCCTCGGCCGTGTCCATCGGGCCGGCTCGAAAGGGGAGACCTATCGCTGGACGCTCGTTGTCGGTTTTCACGCGATACATTTTCAAGTACAGGAAGTGGGCTTGGGGGACGAACACAATCGCGCGGCGATAGAACCGAACAAAATTTAGGAGTCTAATTCGCCGAACTCGCCTGCGAAATTGCTTCTTTTTACGAATAACCAACGAAATGATTCATCCCTTCCGAAGAGAAAAATATTTGCGGTAATTTCCTCCGACGCTCGAAGGGTTAGAGAACAAGGAGAAACAAAACTCCGGATCGAAACCGTACGAGCATAATCAAGTACCGCGCATCGTAACGTACATAATCGACAAGTAATTACCCATCTTTTTTTTATCATTATCGTGTCTCGTCCGTAGCAAATAACACACGTCGGCAGTAACGCTTGCCATATAACCACTCTGGCTAAAAAAAAATTGCGCACAGATAATCTCGGCTGTGTTCGAAACAAAGCGACGTTGGCCGTGCAACGAAGCATGTCCAACGGGGGCAGGAGGAAGGCAGAGCCTGCCGAAATGTGCCGTTCGAATGGCGGCCATGATGCTAATGCTGTGCAAGACAATTGCGTTCCCGTGTTCGCTCGAAAGTAAATTCTTTTCACTCTGGGACTGGTCGCGCCATGGATTCCTTCGGTGCCTCTCGCAGATAACAGAGCCAGGCTAATGTTAATGGCGGAACAGGTGACCGCCGAGCCGTGACACGATGACGTCACTGGTCCCCTCGAGCCACAGACTATAATGCCCCCGATACGAAACGCTTGGGCCACGTTGCTTTTTTCTTCTTCTGCTTCTTCGTCTCGTCGTTGCCGGGAACACGTTGCGCTCAATTTGGAGCTTACGTACTCGAACATTGAAAGTAGAAAATTTGTGCGGCACAATTTTTATCTGGCTACTTTTGACGTTCTCTGCCAGCTATCGTCCCGTATCGAAACAGGCGGGGTGTGTGAGAAAAATGGAAACGTTGGGGCCGACTACCGCCGGTACGGGCCGGCGTTACAGGTGTTCGACAAGCGCACGTGAGAATGTGTCACAGGTGCGCTGCCCTTAACGCTCCCCCAACCGGCACCCTTTATTATTGTTTCGTATCGTGTATGGTTATTATCTGCCGCCGAACGGTTTAGAAAATACAGGGGTCTGCCCTGCGGCCCAACCCTTCTCGTGCATGTTAAGAATTTGTTGTATAAATGGTGTGTAAGAGAGGTAGTCCTTTCCCGGTCAGTTCTGGGGTAAAGCCTGAGTGGTCAATCACAGTTCTTTTACCAAAAGGTGAAAGCTTCGACACTCCGTGGCCAGATCCTCCAGGAAGAGAGTGCGTATTCCTTGGTAAGGCTTGGTTAGGTTTGGTTAGGTTAGGTTTGGTTAGGTTCTGGGGTAAAGACTGAGTGGTCAATCACAGTTCTTTTACCAAAAGGTGAAAGCTTCGACACTCCGTGGCCAGATCCTCCAGGAAGAGAGTGCGTATTCCTTGGTAAGGCTTGGTTAGGTTTGGTTAGGTTTGGTTAGGTTTGGTTAGGTTCTGGGGTAAAGACTGAGTGGTCAATCACAGTTCTTTTACCAAAAGGTGAAAGCTTCGACACTCCGTGGCCAGATCCTCCAGGAAGAGAGTCCCTATTCCTTGGTAATAGGGCTACAAGCCGATTGCCACATGTGTTCTTTACTCGACACTAATAAACAATCCCTCGACATCAGATAGTTGGAAGACCCAATGCGGTCGCCAGCCATCGTCCGACAACGGGATGTTCAGTCTCATTCATTCACTTTCAAAACACCCCTAATAATCAGTCAATCCTTGGACATTCGATAGTTGAATAGCGTCGGGCCACCAGCCATCGTCTGTCGTCCAGATTGCCCATTTGCAAAACACTCTCAAAACGTACCCAGGCTAAGTCCCTATCATAAATCCCTCACCGAATGCATAGCACTTCGCTACTCGGTCCCTTTCCTTTCATTAAAAATGCGCTGTCGCTAACACGCGAACCTAACTTTGTGCTGCGGAAAACGAAGGAATGTTACAGGGGCACACCTCGAAATTCGCCAAGCATTTCGACGACAATGAATCGATGACAGGTGATCGGCAGCGATTCCGCGACGAGTGTAACGGATAGCAACGAACTTGGTTGAATCTTTCGACTGTTCGGAGGTCAGCAGTAAAATGGCAATAAAATGGCAATAAAATGGCCCCGACACGCAAGCCGTTAATTAATCCATTAGGGGAAGTTCAGTCGGCCAGACTTCTCCTGATTCGCGTGCAAACCCTCCCCACCTTTCCACCCAACGATCTTTTCGTGCCCGAAGCTGTACGCCAGCCAACGCCGCCGCGGCGAGAGATAATTAATCCCTGCGAAATAAGAAACGAATATTGCGTTGCGAATTCCGTTTTATTGTCGGTACACTCTCCGCGCGGCTATTCTTTATTTTCCCGAGCCGCCGAGCTACCGTGAGTTCTCGCTGCTCCCTGCTTCCAAGTTCGACTCCTCTGCTCCAACCCTTTCTGCCCACCAGCTCGATGCTAATGCACCTCCGAAAATCGTTCCGTCGCGGCCAAAGAATCGCTGTCACAGCGCGCTATCGCAAATAATCGACTTCGTCGACGGTGCCCAAGTTCTTCGTATTAATTAGCAAGAAATTTAATTCCATGGTTACTTTCGAGGATAGTCGATCAATTTTAGCGACAATTATTCCGCTCCAGTGACTCATTGCTGCTTCAGCGCGGCTGGAAGACAGAGATCCGCCGATTTACCTGCAATGGAGCCGTCAACGAACACGTCCACGACGCACAGTGGTCCCAAATCCCGAAAACGCGGCCAAAACTCAGAAAATGAATTTGTTGTTGAGAAGGGGCTGATGGATTGGGTAGTGCAATAATAACTCTGTATGGGGATGGAAGGAAATAAGTCATACTTTTTTACCTGAGTGGCAATTACACTCCGAACTTCATTTCTCGTGTGCGTAAACGTAAGTGCGAAGTACAAACTGTAAAGTGTATAACTTTTTTTAGAAGACGCCAATCTTAATTCTGCGAAATGGATATTGTTCCTGGAATATAGAACATTTTTTCTCTCTGAATATATTAAGAATTGTTAGCCGTTAAAATTGTAAACCGGTAACTATATTATTGGAAATAACATGTAAGATTTAAAGCATATATTTTAAAGATTTAGAGAAAAAGTTGTATATTCCACAATATCACGGCAAAATTCTTATTTGAAGCTTTTAGTTCATACTTTCATCTTACGATATTTGTAAAAATTGGCTGCACTTTTTTGCACCTCTATCCGTGTGACCATTTTGAACAAAGTATTACCTTTCACTTTTTTTATCTTTCGAGAACTGTGAATGCTACGGAAAACTGTTTCAGGTAAAAGTTACATCAATTTCGAAGGATCATTCTTACTTAGAATTATTTAAACGTAAAAAAAAATTAAAAAAGAAATTCTACAGTAATCGAAGAAGTCTTCGGTATGGGGTAATAAAAATGATCTGACAAAAAGATGTTTCAGACAAAAGTTAATTAGTAATCAGCCTTCTACGAATTTCAATAGAAACAATTTTTGAAAATCTAGGCGATTTTAACACAAGGTTACGGAACCCGTCAATTTGACGCATTTCAGAATTCGAAAGACAAAGATTAAGGCAGATCCGTTACTATTGCATAACTAAATTAATTATATTTCATTTCGAAATTAGGCGAATTAAGTTTTTAAAGAAAACGCGCATTATTATTGGCAATCGTTAAGCCGAGGGTAATCGGTAAAAATAAGTGCTCAAACTTGTCCGTAAACCTAGTGTTAAATAAAATTTTATTAATTATCCGAAAACTTTGATGTCCTTTGCTTTCTACGCCCAGAATCAGTCTGAGGCTTGCTGTTATCAACAGCGTTACCAAGAAACTAATAAATAACCTAACTAGTTAACATTGACAAAAAACGTATAGCTAATCGATACTCAAAACGAACACACAAACGTTACACGCATTAACTCTACAACCACACAAGGTACATACATTACAATACTACAAAAAATGGGTTTTTTTTATAACAAACTGAAGGGCACCTCGATTTTTATATGTCAATATTTATTTTTGACTTTGTATTATCATACCTGACATCAAGACGAATTCAACGACCTACCATTACATTATCTCAAGTGTCGAAATCACGCTAAAATAGTTTTGGCCGGGTTTTCGGGATTTCGGACCACTGTGCGGCGTAGCCGTGACAGTCGATACCACGGAGCACAACATTATCGCGTGTTTCTCAACCGAGACGTACCAATTCCTCCGAATAATGTAGCTCTGAAAACGCGCGGCCTGAATAGAGGCTTACGTTTCACCACGCTCGTGGGCTGTCTCGCCGATCGGTCTGGAGCGCGGGAATCTGGATCGGCGAAACGGGCCCCGCAGGTGAGTGATGAGAACCCTTTTGTAGCAGTTCGAGGAGCGACAGAGGGCTGGCCTCTCTGTCGGTCGTCCAGACAAAACCGGCGTGGGAGCGAATGCACGCAGGCTCCCACGAGCGTGCATTGTGCGTGATACGCATCTATACGTCATTTACCTACCTACCTACTGCGAGAGCCTCCGTCTTCGTTCTCTCGTCCCGCGGTGCTCTCACCCTTTAACAGCTTTCTGGATTTCTGCCCCCGCCTCTTTGGACGCTCATCGACGATCCACGATTTCGTTTCAAGATCGTCCCCGGCATCGCACTGTTCGCGCAGATGCTTGAAAGCATATGGTGTTTGTGTAAGGCTACGAAAACAAGCAAAAGGAGGGAAAAGAAGATGGGTAGCGGGGAGGAAGAAAAAATAATAAGGGACGATTGTTCATTTTTGTGGAGGCTAATTCTCACGTAAGATCGGAACGATGTGTAATAGAAGCGGAGGGCGAAACGCGTTCTTCCACGGGGTAGTTAATAGTCGGAACGGTTTTCGGTGAGCCCCTGTGTCCTCTGTAGCGAAACAGCAGTCCGTACAGAGGATAGGCCGAGGGGCAATTAATTAAATCGGGGCAAATAAGCCTTTAGAAGGTTGATCGCCGTCGGGCATCGAAGACAGTCGGTTCTGGGATCGATGGAGGCGCTAATCGTCGCCCGGGGCTATCATTAGTCGAGGCTATCACCCCACTCGGCTTCCCCGCTCGTTTATTGGCATTATTCGCATGCGGGGAGACACTCTTCCGCTCCTTCTTCGTACGTCTACCGTGAAAATGCCTCTCGTACCTTCGCCGCTCGCGATTGCAATCCATCGACCGTTCGTTCTGAAATACCTGATCCACTCGCGACCATCGGGATTCCTTGGAAGAGAAGTGTATCCCGCGGAAAATATCCAACGAGATTCGTTCCGATTGCAGGCGTTTCGATTAACGAAGCCGATAATTAAAACGTGGTTACATACTTGTATCTGGACAGGCGGCGCTCGGACGTCAATGAAAGCTAAGGTCGATCCTTTCATATTCACGCTCCATTAATGATCTCGTTGCTGGTTGCACGATCGTGACACGGTTTCGCGAATGAATCGCTCGTCGATTTTCGTGCGTCACCGCCGACGCACTATCTCACGCTTTCCACCTCCCAAATCGTGTTTTCCACGTTTACCGAGAGAAAGGGTAACCGCGGTCTGGGGGGTGGGGGTTCTCCCCGGCGTTAATCGAGCCCTCGTTAGTCGTATTTTCACCTATCTGAATCTTATCTAAGAATTCCGGTTTTTGCATGCTGGAATCGCGTTGCGCAAAACGCGTGATTTCATTGAGCAGCGTTCGAGCGGTTGGTCCACTTACCGTTTTACGCTACCGATTCCGTATTTGCCGTGCAACAGCGAGCTCCGTCAGCTTTTTAATTCGCTGGACGCGCTTGTTGCCGTTGGTGCGCGGAAAAACTGGTCGGTGCAACCGACGGGGAACACGCCGGGGGAATAAGAGAGAAGGCAGAGTGGTCTCGCGAGGCGAGGAATGATCGATGGCGCCGGAAGCTAAGCTCGATCGCCAGGGAAGTGATTAGGACCGATTTTCCTGGCCGTTGGCTTCTGGTTCCGCCGAGAAGCTGCCGGAATGGACGGCGGTTTTGATGGGGAAGTCGATCTTCCCCCCTTTGGAAACCGCGCGGAGAAATCCGGCGGGAGGAAAATTGAGACGCACGATATTGACTGGGTCGAAAGATTGAACGCGAATGGTCGACAAACGTGTTCAACGGAGGCGCAGAAATTTTCCCCTTCACGCCCGATCGTCGCTGCAGCGCAATTCAAGTCTTAATACCCTCTTTCAAGGGAGAGGGATCAAAGGTTCTAGAAGCGAGTCGCATGCAAACAAGGCGCAGCCCGATGGAACTCGATCGTTAATTAAACCGCGCCAGGAGGAGTCTCTCTCACGAGGTGGGCGAGCAGAATATGGCGTCGCCTCTGCTGCAAAGGGAGCAGGACACAATGGCAGATAACACTGTGTGCACGGTGTGTTCTCCGCGCGTTTCGGTGTATCGTTGGCCACGGTTGCACAGAAACGACCTCGTTTTTGTTACCTGTGCACCGTGCGCTGTTCCCCTGTCGTTTCGACTTCGCGCATCGTCGACCGCCGACGATTTTTCACCAACTCGTGCAGCGATTGGGGATAAAGGGGGGAAAAAAGAAGCCCATTTACGTCGAGCATGCGAATTCGTTATCTCCTCTCTTATCCCCTTGCAAACTGCAACAATGTTGCGCGATCCGATTGCCTTTTTCTCCAGCGATTCTGTTTGCTTCGCATAATCGACCCCTGCGCTCTGCGCTAGCCCGTGAGAGGCGATGCTTTTTTTTTGCGTTTGATCGAGGTGCATAAAAAGCTGATGCGTGTGTGGGATTTTGGGCGGGATCATGTTGGTAACGGTGTAGTGGTAAGGTTGATTGTTCGGATAACCATTCTTCTCGCATGAGAATCGTTTGGGAGCGATAAAACGAGATCTTTTGTTGCGGCTATGTCTCGCTCATTGTGCGGATAGCTTTCGGAATGGCTGAGTTTCTGGTTCGTTCGTGCTTTTCGAACAATTCAAACAGGGGCATGCGTGACGCGTATTCGTGCAGACGCGATGTTTTAACTTTCACGATTCTCGAAGCTTCGAAAAGCTGTGAACATCATTCTGTAATGCACAGCTCCCCTTATTCTCGTGTCACCCCCGTCCCACTACTTTCGTACCACCGTGTACATCGCCTTCGATCGTCCACCTCGAATGGTCGATCCTTCGACCAGTCAAAGACAATCGCCAGCACTCTGGCTGGTCTCCGAACTCCCGTCGACTCGTCGCTACGTACCGGAGCACCGAAGCGTACTTCCACCTCTCGCTGCTGCCCTCTTCGTGCAGGTCGTGGCTGACCTCTGTGCCATGAAAACGATCCAACGTCGTTCCACTTGCTCGCGATACGCCAACGTAACCCAACGACCAGAATGACGAAACGCGCCCGCGCGTCTCGACGCGGCCGAAATTAGACTCTGTTCCCCCCCTGCCCGCTCTTTTTCTCCGCCGCCGCGGTCCCCTTTCTTTGAACTCCATCAGGAAAGTTGGAGGTACGTATCGGAGCGGTACGACGGTAGAAAATTGGTTGGAAGTGGAGCAAAAGCCTCTGGGTGACTCTTCGAGTCTTCTCCTTCAGATTTCCTTCTGTAGAAGGCTCGTTGGACCACGGGGAAAAAAACAAAGGTCCAACCTCTTCTACGAGTACCGTATTAATATCCCACGACAGCCGTGCCCAACTTTTTATACTTATATTCCCTTCTTCCTTCTGTTTCAGGTAAGTCCAGTCTTGTCCGCCTCTCGGTTCCTCGCCGAGGACTGTCCTCGTCCCGTTAATCGGCGCATCTAACTCGGCGGCTTAAAAAGTTTTTGCTCGGTCCGAGAAAGACAGCGACGCGGTTTATAAACAGTCGAGCACAATGGTACCGCGGGGCTCTCGCTACGTACGAGGTTTGGTTGGGTACCTTTGAGGTGTGCTCATGTAGATAAGCTCCGATAATGACCGGACGTGTGCTCACCCAGCCAGAACTCTGCGAACTCCCTCCGTGCGTCCTCCTCCTTCACCACCTCTTCGTCCTCCACCTCTTGCTCCACCTTGTTGTGTTCCCTGTGACCACGTTTCTTCTTCTTCTTCCCCCGAGTCCTTCGGTACACTTACGTCGGGGAGACACACGTGTCAGGTACGTGCACATCACCTCGACGAGTGCTCGCACCCGTGAACACGCGTATTTCACGGAAATAGACCCGAATGCATGCTCGACCGACTCCGCCAGCGATTTTTCGATCCTTTTTTTTTCCTTTATTTGTCTTTCCTTTTTTTCGACGAACACCTCATCCGGTACCATTACGTGCAATTGCGAATTTTTCGTTTCCACGGTGTATCAAGTATGAAACTGTCCGCGAGTCAACTTCAGCATGTCCCCGTTCACCGCAGCAACATTTATTATTCACGGTATCGCCGCAGTCCGACCAACGAAACGCGGCGAATCTTATCGCCAGACCCGAGCCCGGAAGTTCGATTTCTGGCTTAACTTGGTTCAAAATTCGCCGCACGCCCAACGACCTAGCCCGTTCGCCAACTGGACTAGCCAGCTTCTCAATCGACCCGTCCCTGAATCGCACGGCCAGTAGGTGCATCGATTCATTGCCTCCTGCGAGCGCCGTTTCATTCAGCACCCGTGCGCTGCTCGAACGTTCCGCTGAAATCGGGACGCCCGTGCTCGAAATCGGGCGAGCCGTTCTCCGGCTAAGTAGATTGTATCCCCGGTAGCCGGACCGTAGGCTTAATTCGCCCGCTGGCAGATCGGCACAAAGCGATCTATTGAGTAGTCGCAGTTGGCGAGCACGCCATTGAATAATTCTTCCGGCGTGGCGGTACGCGGAAACGATCTGTTACCGCGCGACACGAAAGGCACGCTCTCCTGCTCAGGTGTGAGATCGTAATGTCGAGCTCGGTGGATCGCGAAAACCAGCTTCCATTCCTTGCTCTCGTTCTCCTGTCCAGTTCGCTTCTCGTTGACCGATTAACGCTGCGCCTTTGATAAACGTCAACTCTCCGCGTCCGGAGATGCAAGCCTGTAACCCTTTCGCTACTGCGTGCACCTTCGTAAGTTGCGCAAGGTGATGTTCTTAACCCGTTTCTGTCCCAAGCAGCGCGATCGCGCTGTTTAGATTTTATGTCGTGAAGACCCAGTACATTTATACGCTGCGGACAACTGACGGTGCGCTCACGGCCTTGTTGTTACCTTTTCAATCATTTTTACTCAAAGAATACAGCAATACAGGCATATTTCATTAACCCTTTCGCTCCTAACGGTGACTATAGTCACCCAACGCCTGACGCTCGCTATGTACTAACGGTGACTATAGTCACCCGTGAATTTTCGCATTCACGAGTGTATCTGTTACATCCATGGTTAAAAGATACGTTCCATCGGCAGTCAAATTTAAGTGCGCCTTCGTTGGGATTGGCCCGTACCGAGGCAGCGCTACTACGAGCCGATCCGCCGTAGCGAAAAGGTTAAGTAACGCGTTACAAATTGACCAGTTAAAATTGATAACATGGGTGTTCATCAAAACATATTGCATGAACTTCTAAAACAAACATAAATTCAGACAAGCGCTGTCGCGCCGCTTGGCTCTTTTCGCAATTAGTTCGGACAAACGCTATTGCGCTGTTCGGTACTTTTCGACAGTGTTTTTTCAACGATCCCTGGGACTCAAACGGTTTATGGTCTGCCCGATTCAGCTTTCGTTAGTTGAGGAGGTAGTTCGATTGTTTCTTGTCATTTTTCTTATCGGTCACGGAGGAAGGAAAAAGTGTTTCGCTAGTTATTTTTAAGCTACTCCCTTTTTATCGTTTCGAGAGGTTCGCGGCTATTGTCGATTTCCCGAGAGCAGGGTACGGCTGCAAAGGGGCAGGCCGTCGGGAATCGTCCGACATAATGGACACCACGAAAATATGACAAACACGTAGAAGCGATAGCGCCGGAAACGGGCAGTTGTCTAACAATAATGTACTGGAGTACGAGGCGAGTTGGTGAATGAACGGGACGAGCCGGCCAGGCAAGGCACGATCGACTATCGTCTACACGCCCGGCACGTTGCATACGAATGCTTCATTCTCGCTAACTATGCCTCCACTTCTTGGAACATCATTTCGGGACGGAGAACACCTCCGCGGGAATTAATTCCGCTGAGCTGGCGCCGTCTCGTTTCCTCTTTGCCTTATGTTTCCATCGTTCTTTTAGCTCCACTTTAGCCCCCACTTTAGTTCCCGCACAGGCACGAGTCGCATATATTCCACCTTCAATTCTACGTTCGCTGATACGCGGTTAAAACAGCGTCGACGTTTTTATTCGACTTCCAAAGCGCCCGATAGTTATTCCACGTTCGAACTCGGCTGCTGCAGCAAATTTTCGAGACTCTCGTCGAAACCTGTTACAACGGCAAGCTGCCCCTTCGAGCGGACCAGACCCCCAGAGGTCCGTCGTATGTTTGAAGACCGATAGCAAACAATCTAAAGTTAGAAATGTACGAGTCGCGAGAGTGACAGAGAGATCCCTCTTTCCGCCGAGGGATGGGCGAGATTTTGAGCAATGTTTCCGACCAGGACAGTAGAGACACGCATGTGTCACTTGTTGCATTCTGATTTCGATACACGCACCGAAATAACTTTTGCCCGTGCTGGCACTCACCCCTCGAAACGTCCCCTATCCTCTTGGCGTGCGTGCTACCGTCAACTCTCTCCCCTCTCGCCCCTCCCTCTTTATCTGTCCCTTTCCCTCGCTTACACGTCTCTGCTTCTCACTCCGATCATCGTTTCATTCACTGCCTCCATCTCCCTCCAACCCGTTCGCTCCCTTCTCCATACCTGCTCCTTTTGTAGTCATTCATTAGTGCCCCGTCTCCTTCTATCTTGTCCCGCTTTGCCGTTCCACCACCATAGTTACTGACCGCTGTATTACTCATTCTTGGACATACTCCCGCCGTCTTGGCACTGGTTCGCGGTGTCTTCGTTGCACCAGCACGCTCAAGCTTTTGTTCGATCGTTGTCCGTTTGCGTTGGGTTGCGAGTCGCGAACAACGACTCTTGTCGGGCGTCGGTTACATTATATTTCGGAGGTGTAAAGGTATTTCTCCTCGCCTCTTTATCTCTCCCTTCTTTTTTTATGGGAGCCTCTGCCCGGAGAGATTGTTAATTGGTCGTGTCGTACACGATTGTAATTTATGTAGCCGGCGGGCGCGTGATCCCTATGGGAACTGCAGTAGAGTCGTGGGGACCCTTCGTTTACGTTGATCTATTATCTATTCTTTCGAGGATCGACGCGCTCGAAGGCAAAACTGACGGCGGTTCTATTAATAGAACGGCAGTAATTTCCAGACGTTGCGTCGAAAGAGTTGCAAATTTATTTATTGGCTGTGCACACTTTCGAATAAGTCTGTACCGAGCCTGGCATCCCTTCGTTCAGAATTTCGGGGCCGCAAAAGGGGCAGAGGGTAGAACAAAAAGGGGGAAAGCAGTGGGGCCGGTGGTGCAATTAATATCAATTAATATACGGCCCTTTGATCTGCAGCTCGTTCAACAGGCCGGCCGTCGTAAAACCCTTTCTTTTTCTCCCGTTTCGCGTCGACCTCTGCTCCAAATTGCTCTTTCTCTCTGGTCGTGAACGTGTTCGTCGGCCTTTAATGCATATCCTCTCTTCCCGGTCTGCTCTTTCTTTCTGGCTGCTGCCTTTCTTCGACCCTTGTCGCTCGCTGGTGCCTCGTGACGAGCATTCGGCCGTTTCCGGTTCCCCGGCCTCCACCAGGGGCTTCCCCTTTCAAACTTCCGCTCGTGTCTTACTACGCTTACTACGTGTGCTCCCCTCCTACGCGTCTCTCTCTCTCTTTCTCTCTTTCTATCCTCTCTATCCGTATCCAGTCTGTGTCGTTCTTCTTCGACTGCCGTCTTCGTCGACGCGACTTCGGCGCTGAAATTAAAACGAGACACATCGGCGCTTACGAATTTCATTGGTTCCCTTTCGGGTTAAATATAGAGGTTCAAGAATGCAGATAATTAGGACCTTGTTTTTTATTTTTTTATTTTTAGGGTTAACCCCTTTTCGGGAAAGTGAGAATAAAAAGATTCGGGTAACGGCGTATTACGAGGACCCCAGAGTCACGGTAGATTTTCGTTCGCGGTTTTCATAATAAATCCTAATCGTGGAGTACTGCCTGGATCTATCGCCCAGTTGGACGGTCACGCGGATCGGCTGTAAAAATCGTTATCCGCCAAATAAACGGACAGCTGGCTTTTTCTTTTTTAATTTTCCTTTTCTCCTGCGGATACGATCGTTCGCGGATTGCGTAACGGTTAATTGCACGAAAGTCGCGAGTCGATTAGGAAATTATTGCCTCCGCGGTGTTCGATCGTTGACAAAAAGCGAAGAACAAGAGGGAGAGACGCGTCGCAGGCGCGATTGTTCGAACGTGAGATCTCGCTTTCGATAAGTGACAAGAGTTAAAACGAAGGAGAGAGTGAGAGAGGAGGCAAATCTGCGAGCGGTATCCTGCGTCGCGTGCAAAACGTTTAATCATTTGTCTCAGTGCGCGCACATCGATAAAATCGATCAATCATGCCGGTTTGTCGAATCCAATCGGCCGTAATTAATCGATAGAGGCGTTTAATTGGTCGTGGCATTTGTGTCAGACTCTTCTCTCGCCTTTTTGCCCGATTCGTGCCTCTTGCGAAATTGCGAAATCATCCACCACTGTTTATTTCCGTGTTCTCGATTTTCGCCTTACGAAATCGACGAGTCCTGTCCCATTGTCGCTCCGGCGCAAAAGGAAACGCAAAACTCATGCGCCGCAATTAAGAATGGAGAAAAGAAAACGAAAAACGCGCCAAAGCTGGGGCACTTTGCATTCGCGTGCGATAGCCGTGCAATATCCAAAGATGCACAAGCTTATCAGTTATCGAGTACACGCGGCGTGCACACCTGTCTCAAGGTAGACTCGCGCGTGGGAGTTAAGCTGAGAACTTGTTCCGAGGATAATCTGCTCCTGTACATTATTCATCGCGGCCGTATCTGCTCGAAGACGGCATTACGCTGAAGACCGCTTCATTATAGCACGACTACCTTATGGCATGCTCTGTGCACCGAGCTTAAGAGATCGCCATTGCCATCTTACTCGCGCCAGAAGCTGCGAAGCACCGAGAATCTTAATACTTTGACTTACGGTCGCCGTAAATCTCTCGGTTTCCTCGACTATACGATCCCAATAGACTTTCGAGGGACTTCCACTATGGAATAATCGTTTTTAACTGCCGTTGCCGGGAGTTCTCGGGCCCCGCGAACGTGAGTCAGTGAGCGAGAGGTAATTAGGTGCATGAATTTAGAACGGTAGGTGATCTCATACCTTGGAGCAACTTCGTGCGTGCTCCGAGAGCGCGTGCATTCATTCCAACCGGGTCATTCACGAATCTCTTCCGAAGCTCTGCGCGCCTTCCCCGCTGTTCCGGTTGGCCCACGGCGAAACACGCCAAGCGCCAATGGAAAAAGTTTAACGGCAAGCCCCTGTCCGCTTGATCGAACCCTCGTAAAATCGCGTACGCAGAAATCCACGAGGGCGTGAGACCTACATACCCCGCGGCTATTTCCGTTGATCCGACTGCGATGCGCGCGTGAAATTCTTGAATCCCGTTCAAGAGCTGTCCACGCGACCACCCGACCGGACTCGAAACCGATCGTCAGCGGATCATTGGGAACCGGCTTGCCGAATGCTTGCGCAGAGTTGTTGCAGGAGGTTAAAGTGGCGGCAGAGTGAACGCCGCCGTTTGCGTTCAGGGAGACCGGAAACTGTCGCCTCTTCCCTCTCTTCTCCGCCTTCGTTCTCCTTCTCCCTTTATCTCTTTCTCCCTTTCCCTCCTGTCCTGCCTCGTTTGCACGGACGTACGAACGGACGGCGGACTTTCACGCAACGATCTCTGCGTTCCGATGTGCCGCAATGATCGGCCGTTGCGAGAGAAAACTGTCGTCGGGGACAATCGTTTTGGCGAGAAAGTTCGACTTGTTCAACGCGTTGCTACACGCCTCCTCCGATAAAGTCTGCGATCTATGCGTTGTCGTTGTTGCGCAACGGAGCCCCCCTGTTGGCCGAGGCGGCGCAGCGGGAATGGTATCGTTGTTACCCGAACGAACGGACTTTCTCCTCGTGAATCTTCGACACCGACGATGGTGGTAATAACAACAGCAACGAGTAATTTCGATGGACGTTTGTCGCTCCTTTCCTCCCTTTCCCTTTTCACGCGACTTTCGTTCGAGGCATCTCGCCGAACGAAAATTCCGTGCACCGTTCTCTCCTTTTACAAGAGGTAGGTGAATCGAGAGACGCATCTGGCTGCCGGTTAAAACGCTACTCTATCACGATCCCATCCATTTCAGCGCAATCTCCATTGTCGGACGCGAGAAGCGGCAGCGCGAACGAAAGAGTTATGGGCCGTTTTCTGAGGTGATAGAAGGTGGAGTGCACCACCTTCTCCAGTTGCAGGCTGCGAACGAGCCCCGCGGTTGCGACGTCACTTCCTTTACAGGCTCTCCTTCCATTCTTCTTTCTCTCGCTGCGCCGGAGGGAGAAGGATCGGGCTCACCTGCCCCGCTACGGTCACTCGACTTCCGGTAACCCCAAGCGCGCGAACGCATGGCCCACGGTCACGTAACCGTGACTCTTCTTTTCTTCTCCTTGTTAAAGCTTCCGTTTTTGTTGCTTTTTTTGGGCGGGGGGGGGGGATAATTTTCGGAGGATCTGTCGGGTCGTTGATGCTTAATTAGACGGCGATTAGGGACCGTGCGTCGCGTTAATTAAATTAGGAAGCCGAAGAAGGATCTTGGACCGGGTGATTAAAATTGATTTTGTCTGCTCCTTTCTTGTTCTACTATTCTTCAGTGGCATCGAACGATCGCGGGTATACATTAAAGCGGACTCGCGATTCTGCGGTGTGGAAAATTATGCAACAGTTACGCGAGCTACACAGGTCGTTAATTTTCTATGCTAATTAAAACTGCGTATCGGCCGAAAAATGTTGCCACTCTTCGAGCGGCGTTTACGATCCGTCTATCGTTCTAATAACGTATTCCGGCCCGAATTTATGCGCCGAACGGTCGTTATGGTTCTTCCAGTTAATTAATATATGAAACCCGATGCGGGTCGAGGGGTGTTCGCTTTCGATCTCCACCGCGTTCACACCTGCGTCGCTCTCTGCCTCGGTTCTTCCTCCCGAAATAGTGTCTGTACATTCGTAAGCGTTAATCCTTTGCTCCAGAATCGTAGTGTACCGATCCCGATTCCTCATACAGACACGCCTCGTCCCTTCCGCGGGTAGAAGTACGGGAAGAACGATTTCTTGCGTCGTGTGTGACGAGCAGATTCCCTTGGAAGTAGCTTATTAGAGTCGCTGGCCGAGATAAAAAGCCTGGCACCTCTAAACGCGAACGCACGAAGGATTAAAGAAAACAGCGAAATAATTTCTATTTGCTGCTTCTCGCCCCGAGTGCCGTGTTACACCTGTTCGCCTGCTAAACGGATGATCACGAACGAGGAAGAAAAACGGGAGGAGGGAGAAAAATACGGAGCAAATGAGCGAAAACGATAGGTATAAAGGCCGACGAAGGAAGTGACGTGTTACGGATAGACCATCCTACGGTTCTCCTACGGAGCAGTTTCCATCGGCGAGGAAAAGAGCGCGGCCTGCCGTGTGTATATCTCCCTTCCTCGGTCTCTCTTTCGTGTCTTACAAGTTTATGCGTTCTCACGCTCTCCATCCCACCTCTGCGTTTATAACCATACCTTCTGCGCACGGTCGCGCGCGCCTCTTTAAAACACTCTGCTCGTCCTCTTCCTTTTTTTCTTCTTTTTTTCCTTCTTTTTTTTTTTGTCGCTCCAGAACACAGCCATGACTCGCGCGGAGGCTCGTGTGACTTTGACAGTGATTCACCCTATATTTCAACGACTTGGCGGTGGAAAAAAAATTGCCTTTTAGTTCGGGGGGGCTAAGGAAATGAAAATTCCTCGACGGTTCCTTCTTCTTGAAGGTAGGCCGGGGAAGAGCAACGTACGCAGGGATTGGGCATTTTTGTCCGCCGCCGCGGAAGTGATAATAAATGATAGAGTTTCGTGCCGGTGTCCCCCCCCCCCCCTCCCTCGTCCCCCTCATAAAAGTTCAACGACGAGCGGGTTTTTGAGTGATCGAGGCCAGAACTGTTCGAGGATGCTCCGATCGCGATCGAAACGTTCCACGCGTTCATTGTATATCGGAGCAACGCGCATCGGCTCTTCCTAGTTATAATAAACGACGTGAAAAAACACGGCAAAAACCTGCTCAGCCTTCGGCAAGTGTACAGCATGGAGCAGCTTCTGCTCTCTATCACCGCGTCCATCCCAGCCCCGGTTCACCGTTTTCTTCTGCCTCGAGCTTGCATCTATCGTGCCCCCTTTCTCCCCTCCCCGCGCCGCGGATCAACCGTAGGTGTTGCTGTTGCTGCCGCCGCAGTTGCTGCTCCCGGTACAGGCTACTTCCTTCCTCTTGCGGTCATCTTTGGCCGTTCGTTCTCCGCTCCTTCTTCGCCCGCCGTTGAGCAGTCCCTTTCCTTTCGCTGCTCGCGCTTCTTTATCATTTTGTTACGGCACCTCTTCCCTGTTCGCTCAACTCTCGTCCTTCCTACACTCGTCTTATTATTCTCGCTTCTCTCGAGGCTGCTGCGAGTTACGGTTGCGCCCGTTGCTCCTCTTCCTCCCGCTCCTCCTTCCGCTTTATTAATATCCACCGCTGCCTGATCGACGGTTACGATTTTCTCGCGCTGCCTTCCGGGTTCTCGGTCATCTGCCGAGCATTGCACGATCGCGGCGCGGATTCGTGAATGGGACAACCGGGACAGGCCTGCCTCGAGGGGACGGCAGACTCCTGCCTCTCTAACTGGACGGAATAAATTGCTGCGATTTTTCTCGGTCGCGGGGCGAACGATTTTTGGCGAAGAAGCGAAACGGCACGGGGCTTGTCGGTGTTGTCGGGGCGGTCGATGATTATTCGAAAGAAGGGAATTTCTAGATAAACGGCGAACTCCTTCCCACGGTGCAGCGAACCAGTTCATTCGGCAAATAAAAGAGATCGTTTCGAGCTGTCGCTCGGTTTTATCTCCGTTTAATAATACAGCGTCGACTAGTTTCCCTCCTCGAAAATCTATCGCAGCACCGCGATGCTATTCGAGCGACTTCCCTCCACGCGTAGTCCAACGAAGCTAAGCACCGGCGATCGATTGTCTCGTCCACGATCATCGAGTCCCGTGACGAATATATTCGTCCGCGGTCGGCTTATTTATCGGTCGGCGCACCTGTTGCCCGTGATTAGGAGACCCGGACACGCCAAAGTCGGCGCAACGTTTCCCAGCTAATTTATCGAAACGAATGCGGCGCAACCGGTTAGCAGAGACTAGGCTGACCGCTGGTCGGAGGTCTCCGGTGTGCGCGTACCAGCGCGAAACTGCGCGAAGCATATGCAGGATCGAACGAAATCGATGGATAATGATTCGCGTCGGGGCAACAGTGCTCGCAAATCGGACGGTTTCTGTAATTTAAAGATAGCCCGGCGGTGATTGTTTGCGTCGCGGCCGACGATATCGTCAGGGGGGGCAACTGTTTATGAATGGTCCCGCGCTGCCGGAAATGCGTCCCGCAAGAAATTTTTAGCCTTGCCCGCGAGCAAGAAGCTTCGCATTAATCACCGCGAGGCAACATCCTCGTGCGGCGGTTAAAGGGGAACCGTGGCGGGACAGGCAGAAATTACGGACGTTGTTAAATAGTGTTTGCGTTCGAGCGGTGCGGCGTAATTATGTCTCGCTTCCACCGAATGGCGCGCACGTATTCCCGTCGATTATTCCGCCTGAAAACCGGGACGCCCGGTGTTACGCGGCGACTTCCTTGCGTCCATCGCGAGTGGATCTTGAATGGAAACCGTCTTTTTCCCCGCGTCCCGTTTAGACCACGAAGGAAATTGGTGATTACTTGGGAAGGGCGCGACGAAAGATCGGGGGAGGCGACAAGTTGACGCCCTACGGAAAGAACGTCACCGAGGAATAAAATATTAACCGCCTACCCCGTGTGACCCTTTCGCCCGCGAAAATATTGGACATCGGTCTCCGCGAGTAATGGAAAACGGAGAAGGGTTAACACGTTGACTGACGTCGGCCAACCGTGACCAGAGTGCCGCAACGGTTTAGAATGATCCGAATGATTTCTTACGATTTTATCGTTGCACACTTGGAATAACGACTCCGAGTAACGTATCCTGCTTACTCCGTCGTGCACGTGGCAGCCGAGGAAACCGCCCCCGATAAGCGACGACGCACACGCCAGAAAATCTTGGCGCGGCCAAGAGCGCCGGCCCGTGAATAGTATTTTTCGCAGCCGTCGCGACGTCAGCGGCAGCGGGAGGCAGAAGGAAAATCGCGGCGTCGCGACGCGCCGCGGTGGGGATAGCTTCTCGGCCCGGCTGGCTACACTGTGGAAGAAACGTGTGGCTGAGGCATGAATGAACGAGCCGACCGAATGAAGGAACGACGGTGTTTCTCTGTGTGCACGTTGGCTTGGCGGCGTGCACACACGAGAGGCCTCTCGCTGCCATCGTTCACCTTTGAAGCAACGAAGACGAGCGTATGGAACGTCCTGCGAACCAGAGGGAAACGATGAATGAGCGAAGAGGAGGCAGCCGGGGACAGGGACAGATTCGTACCTCTCGCAACGGCGAAAGAGGACAGAGGCATATCGGAGAAAGGAGATCGAAGAGAGATAACGGCACGCTCGGCGGCGCGAGGAGGACGGACGGCCGTGCAATTGATAAAGACGGCGAAGAGTAGAAGGAAGAAGGAAAGAAGAGGTCCGAGGGTGGGAGAATCGGGTGGTAGGAGCGAGACGGGAAGCGGGTCGTCGTGTGCGCCGACGCCAGTGTGCGTTTGCCGCGTCGACGGGAGAGTATTCATTCATAAAACTAAGCGAGGAGTGTGGCTAGGCCAGCGTGCACCGGGATTGGTGGGGACCGGGAGAGACAGTCAAGTGTCTTTTCTCTCTTTTTGTCCTGGACGCGCTCGTTTTCGCCCGTCCGCTGTCGGCTCGATTGACTCTTCTTTGTCTTCCTTCGCGGTGGTGCTCCCTGCGTGTTCTATGTACAATACGTACCTTGGATTCTTCGCGAGCCGAGCATACATCGGGGTATCTCCGTGAACTTGGAGTAGCAGCAGCTGGGTGCTGGAAAACGTTCGGCGATGCTCCGTTCGCGCGATGCGTGATCCAACAAGCTGCTCCAAAATGGAAAGGAGTTTCCGTTAGCACCTCGACTCGGGCATCCACGAGGCACGACGAACCCTATCGACCTCCCGCTGTCTCGTCGGACGTAGGGCTGACGAGTCTACGACGATTCGGAAGGCCGAAGGACAAGGAGCAAACCGCGGTGCGCATCCACCACCGTCGACGACTCCGTCGCAGCGTCCCTCTCGACTCGTTGCCTCGAATAAACTCTTCGTTTTCCCTCTCTACCCACACCTTCCGTTCCGTCTTCCTCTCCTGTTCTTCCCTCCACCGCGCGATCTCGTTCGCCACCACCTCCTGTTCCTCTTCGTCCAGCTGGCGCGTTCGCTCGCTCGAACTCTTCCTCTGCCTCCTCTCTCTCTGCGTTACCTCTTCTTCTTTTCAGTTCCTGCCCTGTGTCTCTCTCTCCTTGCGTACGCACTTACCTGCGGAACGCGGTCGTACGTGCTCGACGGTGGCGCTTCAGCCCGACGTACCGAGGAATCGTTCCACGAGAACACCGAGATCGCGCTCGGTCTTTAATCTCCGGTCGAAAAGTCCGAAAGCGACCCGTCGTTTCTGTGCTCGTTCGTTGTCCTCCACGATTGACTTCTCCGCAGTGCCTTCGTCGGGATTCACGGGCGCGCGCGCGCGCGTGCGTGTATGTGCCACGCGTGTGTCGGCTCCGGCGAGGAACAGATGCGCGGTGCCGATTCGACCCGGGGATCGAAAATCGCGAGTTACGAAGTTGGAGCGAGCTGGAGCGAGCTGGAGGCTACGTAGCCGTATTTTCGGAGCCAGGTCTCCGGGTATACATACGCGATCCAGCCACTATTCGTTTCCGCTCTGAACCACGTCCCTTCCCTCCGTGTCTCGGCCACGGTTGCGCAAGCAGGTATTCGGAAATAGCCCGTGGGTCGCGGTTATGAATTGATAGCAAACACATGCTGGACACGCCGCGCGGACCCGGCTTCTCCCGAGCCTCGTGCTCTTCGTTCCACGAATTTCCACGAGTCTCGCCGTGTTCCGCGAGGGCATTTTTCAACCCGCTGCTGGAGAAGCGTGCACGCGTCGTGTACCTTGCCCACGGGCCGGAGTCCAGTGTTCCCGGCCACCGTTCCCGCGACACTCGCATCGCGACAGCTTTGCCGGCCCTCCTGCGACCAGACGATAAATCGACCGATCCAGTGGTTCAAGTATGAATACGGCATGCCCCGACGACACCATCGTCGTCCGCTGAATTCTCGCCGACATCGCGACCGAGACCTTAGCATGGGATAAAAGAAGCTTGCCCGCTTCTGCTCCGACGAGCGGCGTTCCCGTTCGATTTCGTCGACAAAGCGGGTACTAACGATTCCGATGGGACCCGCGACGATTCGAGGATCGAAAGCAGATCAGCCTACCTGGCCGTGTTTCGTCTGTGATGTAATAGAGGCGGCATCCGGGCGCGGTACACGCCAGGTGAAAATACGCGAGACCGAGTGAATGACAGTGATCCGGGAATTCGTGTATGTACAGTGAGCACGCGAGGACAGCACACATGTACGTTGACTACAGCGGCGACGCTTATGCCGGAATGGGAATCAAGGCCATGAAGTCCTTCGTCAGGCCCAGAGGTATGGAACTTGCGCGTGACCTCTTTTGTTCGTCGGACGCTCTGCGATTTTTATGCAACGCCGAACCTGACTTTCGATATACATGCAGTCGTCTTGTTGGATTGTATATATAGGTTTTTTTTTATTATTTATTTTGTCGACAAGTTGACGATGCTGTATAGTATCTATTAATTATTCATTTTAATACTGGAGGCTATTCCCTTAAGTCTAACTTACCTCGAGAGTGCTTGAAGTATTTCCTTTTGCGTCCAACTGGCACTCTTTTGGTCGCTGAATTTCTCGTCAACCGAAAATGTCCACATTTTCTCAACAATCGAACAATGTTTGCGCGATGGATCGACGAAATATTACGCGCTGCCAAAGCCCACGAACGAGAACTCCGTTACCAGAGCGTCGAGAACTGACGGATCTTCGTGGCACGCTTCTGGCTGTCGAATGTCGACCCTGACTTGGAGGCTGACGGTGCCATAATCGTTTGAAACTTGCCACGGATTAACGTGGCCGACGTGCAGGCGCGCGGGCGTGACTTAGGACAGATTGCGACAGATGTCGAGGACGCCGCAGGAGTGCAACCTGCATCCCGACTGCATACGCGTTTCCTGTAGCTGAAGGGGCTCCCCCCGACCAGGGTGGGAGCTTTGCCCCAGAAGCGGCCGACCTTTGACCCTGACACGCTTCCTGTTGCCCCCGAAGCACGAGCCATTTCTCTTCGACGACCAGACATCGGGGGAATGGTGGCTTCCGGGAGGATTTCTTAATAGGGAAAGATGAATCAATTTCTTTTAATAGGAAAATTGAGTTGGGGATCTAATCCGTGGTGGCAGCCCCTTCGACCCTTTAAATTGTCCGTGTAGCAAATTACCAATTACCGGGCGTGAAATAATTTTTATGGAACGCCGAGGATTGATTACAAAGGTCAAACAGAAAATTAGAGGGAGCAAAGATTCCTCCGCCTTGTCTCTGTTCTATGTTTCTGTGCGACGCGGGACAGGGTTCTCGACTTTCCCTAGGAACGCGACGTGTCCATAGTTTTGTTCGTTGCGCATCTGCCCTGGTATGGGTTAATGATAAATCTCGCAGGTGTATAACAGCCGTAACACTCGCACTCGCGATGCCACGGCCTCTGAGTAGGGGATATCTCGAGCGAAGAAGCTATCCCGGGATGTTGCAGCTTCCTGGCAACCGGTTCCAGCGAATGGCTCGATCCGTTTTGTTCATGTAGATATCACTGACTGAGAGATCTCCGCGCTTTAATACAATACGCCGTCCTCGTCTCTATCCACCGATGCACTAAACAGTGTTCTGCGTCGATTCCGCAGTGACGAAACTAGCAGCGATTTTTTCATTTTCATTTTACCCTCGACGCAGTGCGCCGCTCGTTTAACAGAACACGAAACACTCCGCGCTAATTGTGGTTTCGGGCCGGGGCAATTTGCGTTCGCGTCGAATCGTTCGATTTATCGCGAATTCGTGCGATCGGCAGATTACAAAAAACGTAATAATTTCCCCGCGCACGACTACAGCCAGCCCAAAAGAAAATCGACGGCGACCTCGTAAATTAAAAGCGGCGCGAGACACGAAGGTAACGATCTGTGTAAGACGGTTCGACCGATAATCGGGGCGAAAACTGGTAGCCCTTGCTTCAACTCCCTCTTCGCGTATCGCCTTCGAGATCTTTTATTCGTCACGTGATTTTCCTTTGGCAAACGACGCGTAGGCTATATACCTGTCTATGAAATCATAGAACAATATATCGTTGATCCAGCCGCTTTCTATTAATAATCGCGATCCAGCTGCGTCAAAGTCGGTCAATCAAATCGATCGTACCAATTCTGGAGCTATCGAGTCGACGTTTCCACCGACCATGGCACCGGTGCTCAAATTTCGTTACCGCGGCGAATGTTCCAAGTATAATCCAGAGACAGCGAACAAAAACACCGTACCATCTCGACCTAATACTCTGCTACCAATTGGCATCGAAGAAACGAACGAATCAACTGTTCCTTATCCATGACAATTTTCCAGAATTTTCTTATCGCCTCACCGAATATTTTCGCAACGAAACCTCCCCACCGGCCCGTCTGTTATAAAATGTTGAACCGTCGAACGAAGACTCGCGAGCCATAAAAATCCCCAGCTAAGCAACATTTACGAACTCCATGAATTCTCGACATCCTGTGTCGTCCAGCAAAAACCTCACGAGCCCGATGGAAAGCAAACGTCTCGGGGAACGGGAGGGACGTTAATTAACGGGCCGCTTAATATTCGATGAGCGAGGCAACTTTTCTCGTGGAAAGCCGGGGTAACGAAGCTGTGAACGCGGTGGAACGATAACCGATTCAGCGTAATCGGGCGTTTTATCTGCCACTAGCACGGAGAGAGGAGCAGCCAGCTAATCAGCGGTGCTACGATAATTGGTCCATGGGCAGCAGTCGTCGTTGTCTGACGCGTGTGTTCTCCATACGAACACATGGTCGCGGGCAGATTTGTCGCGTGGTGGTGCCGTGGTGGTGCCGTCGTGGTGCCGTCGTGGTGCCGTCGTGGTGCCTCAGGAAGTCGGTTGGGCATGCGTCGACATTATCGCGGGACGCACGCCAGCGAGCGACCGTATCTCGGTGAAACACCCGGTTTCTTGATAATCGACTGGCTAACAATGCCTCTGCCACTTGTTGCTGCCAGCAGTTACCCTCTTCTGGAGTCCCTAAGGGAGCACTTGGAACGGCCAGGTCGATGGTACAGACGTGGCTGGGTGGTGCCGAGCCGAGGGGCTAGGACACGGGGCGGGGACCACTTGGTTTTGTGGATTTTCAGGACCGAGATAATTGAGGAAAATCGGGCGACCCTTTGCTGGGCTCTGTGGGCTGGGGAGATACGCTTGTATATCATTGGTACGAAAATAATTCTTTCCGTAATAATAATATATTCGTTCTATCTCGCAGATGTCCCGCAAACATTCCCACAGATTTATAGCGTATCGTGACTCTGTCCCGACGCCGTTACACGCCACTCAAATCACAGTGTTTCCCGCGTTTCCGCCGGCATCGGCGTCCATTTTTGCCAGATTTAACGATCGCGGCATCGATAATTACACAATAATAGCACGCCGAGGGGATTCGCACTTTCGCCGATTAAAGCTAATTATTAAGTTTAACTCTCCCGCGCTGTTTCGTCCTTATCGTAGCGAGACACGCGGTTTCGCGATAACCAACAATGTCGCCAGCGCTCGTTAACATCGCCGTCATTATCGGGTTAGCCGTCGAACAAGGGCTGCCTCGCTCCTCGGCACCGCAACTACTTTATCTGTGACGCCACCGCCCGGATTATCGTGGTCCTGGGTTTTTTTTCTTGTCTCCGACACAGGCTACCGGTGTAATCTCCCCGAGTAACGAGATAGCGCGCGGTTTTTAAGCATCGGAAGCCTGAAGGGCGGAGGACAAGATTGCCAGACACCCTCAGGGATGACTGGTACCCAAAGGGTTGAAGCTACGCGTGCACAATTTCTTCTGCGTCCCGGGGACAATTCCCAGGGCGGTAATTTAATAATCATTTTCCCCAGCGACCATTAGAGCTTTTCCCGGACAAGCATCGCTAGGGAAGAGGCGTGGTTGGAAGGAACATTAGAATGGCGACGAAGCAAACGCAAACAGACCGTTGCCGCGTTAGATAAGGTTTATCTGGCTACCGGATAGTCCTTGGTCAGTTCTTTCGGGGAAAACCGCAGGCCGCCATAATTTCTGTCCTTGATTGTTAACGAAACAGGATGTGGATTTGGAAGCTACGGGAACTCGCGATAAACCGGCTGCGTCTAAGCATTTTCCTCGTGCCCGTTCAAAATCGTATCTCAATTTTAATGGTACAATAGAGGAAGCGTGGAATTATCGTGTTTCATTCTATTTCTGGGGACAAGCTCCCTGGATCGCCAAAGGTTTGCGGCTGTTCCGCGCAAGGGTACGGGGGATTTTCTGTTTAAATGTATTATTACCGCAGCAACCCTCGTTCGTCTCGAATTTACACCCTTTTCAGGGTTAAATGGGACGTTCCTCGCGGTGGAGCGTTTAGGGCGGGCTCCCCTATCGAACACGTTCCACGTCTCCGCGAGGTTGCCGAGCAACAGGTGTACGAGGATCACGGACGCACGCTAAATATACGAGCACGCTGAAACGATGCACCATGTGTTCCATTAATTGACACGATCGACAGTTTGCGTGCTGATTAATCGTGGCCTGCTTCTTTGTCCCAAACGATTAACCAAATGTCTGTGAGACCCAGAGGTGATTATACGTGAACAGTAAAATTGTTTAGAGATAATTGATTAGGCTCGGTAATGAGTGTCAAGATAATAATACCAGTGATAATAATAATAATAATTAATATTACTAGTAAAAACAAATCGTGCACCACCTTTGCGTAACGGTTCGCTAATAGCCTCCGTCCAAAGAAAATAAGTCCGTTCAACTTTCCATGCGCGAAGAAATCGCGGGGTTACGAGGCCCGCGTTGTTCCTAATGTCTTATTTAGCGGGATCGAAATAGATGGTGAAATAGAAGTGTCAATTAGGCACACGAACGATTTGAGTCGCTTCTGGTGCGAGCGCTGTTAAACGAAGCGAACAAAATGACCGATGGCTCGGTTCCTTGCGTGCAAAACCCGTTTAAACGCCTCCTTCGAACTGTTGCTAGCTTTGTTTGCTTTATCCACGTGGCCCATCGCCTAATCCCTTTCGGGCGGGCGATGTAAAGTGTCTTCTGGAAACACCCTTCGATGCAGTATCAAACAAGCAAACAGAAACTGATAGAGCAAACGATTGGAATAGAACGTTTTGCGCGACAGAAAAGTCAGGGTTAAATAAGAAACAAGGAGGAGCAGAAACGAAGGCAAGTTTCGTAAGCCTTAGGTTCGCGTGTGCGGCGTGGCAACGAAATAAGAGAGTGGAAGATTTTGGAACCACGCTGCACACACGGGCCAGTAGTTTGTTCAGGACAGCTGCCGCAGTTGTTTGGCTGCTGAGTATATTCCGGAGTCGCCGTGGAAAGAGGGATAAGCCAGAAGACGTTGCCAGCACGTGCCCCGTGTCCGTTAAAACTCATCTACAAACGTACTTCGCCGTATTCCACGTGGACGTGAAGGGGAAACAAAAAATTACGACCCCATAAGCGGCCTCCGGAGGGACACGGCCGTTTTTTAATTCCACTCCTCCTCGGCAGCGAAGATGACGGCTGAAACGTAGCACGCGCTTCCGGGAAAACTTCACGTCAACCAGACGTCCTTTCGACTGATTTCCCTGCTCGTGAATTACGTGAAACATGTTTATCTGTCAGCGAACACGCTGCACTCGTCGTAAGATCGTCCCACACTTCGTGCACTCTCTTATTCAACGGGCATTTAGCTTGGTCTCAATATTTCTTCGTCCTGAGGAGGACGAAGCAATTGTACCGGCATTTATTTCTATTCAATTTGTTTGTTAAACGCACTGCGGGATTACAAAAGTTACACGGGACTTCAGTATTGCACCGTGTCATCATAAAACTCGGTATTGGCCCCGAAGAAATTCCAACGGAAAGATCTCGATAGCCGCCGCTCGTTGACCAAGAGTTACTTTGCAATTAAAAGTAGCGCGGCTCGACACGCAAATGTTTCTACGGCGTTGTGCACGGTCATCGGCATAAAATGGAGATCGGCGGCGGTGGTAGCGAATGCTGTAGAGCCATTATTAAAATCGCGGCTCGAAGGAAAGAGAAAAGATCGGGGAAACAGATCGCCTTTAATGCACTTTCTATTGTAGATAATTAAGTAACGAACGCTGAACTTTCGGATGGAACGTATCTGCGCAGATTAGATCTATTCCCTATATACCCTCTTACTTTCATTGTCTTCGGAAGCTTATTGAACCGTTTACCAAGCTGGTCTACTATTTTATTCATTCCGAGGCTCCCTGCCAGTTAGTGTTACAAATTTCGTAACTGGCTAGAACAATTTTTTTTTTGTCTCAAGCCTGAACGAGACAACATTCTTATGTATATGTATTCGAGAAACGTGATCCCTTATACGGGTAGGTTTTAATCGTCCTTAATTTGAAAGAAAATTCAAGAGGGCCTTAGGATAGGGTCAGAATAAATTCGTTTTAGTGCCACGGGACGAAAGGCTAGGTAATCCCGGCCGAATCACCGAATAGAAATGCCTTGTTTTAAGTCAATTAAAATTATCATACGAAGGAAATATTTTCTTGCCGCGGGGTCGGTAGCACGTGTACGAGCTTTCATCGCAAATAACACAGGCTATGTAAATTTATGTTTAACGCGGTGGGTCAAGTGTCAGCTGGGTCGTGGGTCATTAGCCATTTGCATTTCCATTCGATTAAGTAATGCTCATCGCGGACGATTTGGCTTCGATCGGTCTCGATATCAAATTATCTTGCTTGAAAAAAGAATAACTCGCACCTGCACGACTCTAATCCCTTGGCGACGAAAACGTGGCGCCCTTAGAACACCGCGGGCTACATTTCTTTTCTTTCCACGGCTGAATTACGCGCAGAAAATTATTCGTTCAAAGTTCTATCATAAATAACATTTTATGCTGCCAGGGAAAATGAAGTCAGCATTTAAAACTCGTTGACAGTTCCTCGTTATGGACTTTTTTTCCCTTTCTCGTCGAATCAGCGTTCGTTTAATATGCACTCGAAACAACGGATCGTAAATTCTTCGTTTAATTTCGCGACACCTAACGCGAAAGTCGATGCGTCGGTGGCGATTGCTCGATGATTGAATCAACGTGTTCCGCGGCTGCACGTCTCAATAGGCTTTCATTGGGGCGTCTCTTAGCGTCGCAGCGACGATCGACGACCGCGATCAAACGCGAATAGCAGATGCATCCTCGGTTCATGGCCCGTTTGGAGCAGCTCGCCACGCATTACATCAGATTCGATTAGTCGCACGAAAGGAAACGTAATGTCCACATGCTCCACGTGTAATTACGGCCCGCGGCGCTCTTGCGTACGGGGTGGAATTAATAAAGGCACCGGTTCGAAAGGTTCCGTATGAGAAAGTAGCTGTTACGAGTACAGCCTGCGCAATATTGTCAGTTGCGAATCGTGACAAATGGACAATCGGAAAAGGCGGAAGAAAAATCGTTGATACCACCCAGACGTCCGTGGCTCCCCAACGGCAGCGAGCGAATGAAGCAAGGGGATTCCTTAACCCTTTCGTTATGCAAAGCGTATGCGCATCGGCGGTACACGATAATTATTTATAGACCTTGCGCCGCAATTAATTCAACGCGGTTGGGTATTCATAGACTCGCTCGGCCAATTTTTCCTTTCCGCCTCTAGACCCAGTAATCTGGATATTACTTCTCGTCTTTTCAATTTCTCGCGGAAATTAACAGTCCGCAGAAGGTTAATAACGCGCCGTCGATATTTCGCGAGGCTTAAGTTCCGCCAAAAATTCCTCGATCACGGAGGTCTCCCTGCCGCCCTGACAGGACATAAATCTGTCGATCTCGGTTCGACAGCATCGCGATCCACGGAATCCAAAGGGGTATCCGGGCATTTACGCAGGGCTCGTCGTGCTCGATCATACTCGGCATTCGCAACGAGCCAGCCACAGGCGTCGTTCCTGCAGAAGTCGCACGATTGAGATTCCGTTCACGGGGCAGCGTTGCGCCGTGGCACGTGGGTTTTCAATTCGTCTCCAGCAGGAGCCAGCGGCGTTGCTTCGATCCCGCCAACTGAATGTACGATCTTTCCTTCAATTAGAAATTCCCTGTCGCGTTGCCCGGGCCCCGATGAATAATTCTGCATCGTGGCTGCTACACATTGCACCCGTGCCACGGGGGAATTTCACAGGAAGACGCGCGTTCGCCGAGTCATCGAAATAGAAGGATCGCGATTTTTCGAGAAATTCTCGCCCGTTGGTTGAATTATGCACGAGGTTCTTGCACTTCTGCTATTACGGTCGGACGAAATTATCTTGCAAGAAGACTTTTAGGATAGGCTTATAATTCCCTTGATTCCACCGGACGATTGTTCTACGCGGTACGTTTCTTCCATTTGATAAAATTTATTGTAATATAAACTGTTGAGAGGCCTCGATGCAAAACTTGCCAGGCAATTACCTTGAGCTTCTTAATTCTATGCCGGTTCGTCGTGTCTATCGCGTTTCAAATTCGCCCGAGCCATTTATGGTGACGTCGAACGAGACGCGCAGGGTTCGCCAATGGACGGCTGCTCGAAACGACGAGTTCGTCGATACTTTGTACGTTTGTGACCGCGCGCGGGTATGCAAATTCGTGCTCGCACGTGTTCGTACATCGGCGTATATGCACATGCACGAACACGTGTGCCCGTCCGCGTAGAGACAAAGGTGCCTATGGGTTACGGGAGACTTACCGTGCGTGCACGCCATACATACTTAATGGACTTTCGGCGGTATACGTCGTTGGAAGAGCTTATAGCCATGCAAATCCGGCTGTATTATACAGATATCCCCGCGTTCACCGGGGAAACGCGATTTTTATCGTGTCGAGCCGTTCCGAGTTCCCCGTCGACGCAGCTCGCGTCGCTCTTTCTTTCCTCGTGCACTGTCAACTTGCAAATCGATTGTTCCGAAGGCAGGTTCTGTAAAGCTCGCTGTGGCCAAGTAACTTCTGTTTATCGTAAACGGAAGAAACCTGAGGCTGCAACCTTCGATAAGATACCACTGGTGTGAAAACAAAGAAGCAGGAATCCGTCAGGCCTTACCGCAAGCCCCCTGTCCCTTTTACGAGACAGGCAAGGTGCACCAGCAACGACGGAAATAACACCGACGGTACACCGTTCAATGAATCTCCGTCTCAAGTACAGTTTGCCCACCTTCAGCCGCGATCTAAAAATGTCCCGCCACCCTCTCCCTCGTCCGTCGCTGTTGAAACGATCACCGAACGACCCCGACCCGTGCGTTCAAACGTATTCCGACCCAGCGCGCCGGCGACGAAGAAACGAATCCCGGAAACGATTAATAACGCCGCTTAATAGATTACGGTGCTCCCAACGATCGCGTAATGGAAACGCGTGGACCTCTAATTATTTTCGCATTTCAACCTGGTTACCGTCACCCTCCCCCACGTTGCCTATTCACCGTGAACCCCGTCAACGACTTTGATCGTCCACTTGGCCCCCGGACAAAGAATAGAATATCCTCCGTATATTCGGCGCGGGCACCATACGGTGCACCGCCTTGGTGCGCACGGCATAGAGCAACCGCGTACCTACAACGACGATGCACCTGCACCTGCCCGCCAGTTGCACCCCTCTTTACGACGATGCTATCTAGGATGGTGTGCATGCCCCCTCGCTTGTTCGCTTTCGCTGCGACACCTGACGCGCCATCGTGTACAAGCGGCCCTCTCTTCTGCACGCTGCGCTGGCGCGCGTGTGCTCCGCTTTGTGAGAAGCACCATTAACCTGACTTCTCACACATCCAGGCCAGGCCCGACTGTTCATTGCCAGCTTCTACTTTGTCTTATTCTCGGCGGAGCGCGGAGGGTTGCGCCTACGGGGGTGGGTGCGACGGGGAATTGGAAACACACGGGACACTCGGGTGAAGACCGAGGGTTGCTGAGCGGGGGGGATGTTTTTTCAGGGATCGGGGGATATTCGGGACTTTCCTCGTGAAACGCGAGCGAAACTACTGTTTTTAGCTTTCGGGAATGCTGGGCGGAGCGTGGGAAGTCGGATTTTTAATCGGGAGCATCGGTTGGCCGACTCGTGGGAGTTCCGACGTTTCGGAATTTCGAACGGGTTCACGATGCGTGGAAATTGTAACTGGGGGAGAATGGTAACGGGTTCGAAATTAATTTTTTGATGCTCCACTGTCGCGGTAGTTGATGCGTCGTTGGTATTTTTTTTTCGTTTCGTACGGAACCATCGATTGCGATTAATGGGGTCGACTATTTGGATACTCAGCCTTGGTATATTCGTGTTACAGATATACCGGCGCAAGTGCCGCCGTTAACACCTGGGACCAACAAGAAGATGACCGAGGCCCTGGAGGCCTCTTTCGCCTCCTGGGAAAAGGAACGAGTCCGTCTCAACATAACTAAAGGTGAGCGGCATACACGTATATGCGGAGGGTTCGGTATAGAGGTGTGACTATCGATTATCGATATCATATCGATATCTTATTTATACTTAACGATATATCGATAATATCGTTAAGCTATCGTTAAGGCGAATAGAGGCAGAAGTGATGGAATTCAAGTGTAGGACTTAATCATTTATCATTTGAATCTATTTATTTTTGTTTGAACTGATTACAGATAGCATATTTCTTAGTTTTAGCTGCAATCTGCTTCTTCTTTCGGAAAGATATTGTATATTTTCTACTTTTTTGTCGAAGTTTGCCCATATACTATCACCAATAAATGCATCTGTTACTAAAATATCGTTACTAACATCTGTTTCTATATTGCGACTATTTTAGTTATTATCATATTCTTGCATTATACTAGTTTTGCCTTTTTATTGCATTACAGCCAAATATTAATACAGCCAAAACTATCAAATATGCTATCTGTAGTCAGTTCAAACAGAAATAAATAGATTGAGATGATAAATCATTACGCCCTGCACTTTGATTCCATCACATCTGACTCTATTCGCCTTAACGATATGTTAACGATATATCGATATATCAAAGTATCGGTAACATTCCGATATTATCGATATTTATCGATATCCGTATCGGGAGTCACACCTCTAGTTCGGTAGCCAATCAGTGTAAGTCGATAAATAAGGTTTTCACAAATTACTTGAAGAAAAACGACAATGCTGGTACTTGATCGATGTTTCAACAATGAGGAGGTTTTTCAACTACGCCACTCATGCCCAGGAAAGTTCGACTTGCACTGATTGGCTCCTTTTCTCTGTACGCACTCCCTGTTTCTCTCCACCTTGCGCACGTTCCACGGCGTACAGGTTTCTCGGCGACTTCTCAATCGCAGGATCAATTGCTTCGCGAACTCGAACGTCCCCGTTACTTCGAGCCTCTGCTTTTACACGACTGCGCGCAACTTCTCATTCGCGCCCCTCTTCTCGCACTCTGAAACGCACGACCGAGAAGTTCAGATACCGATTGCACCTGGATATGTTTACCGATCCTGGCCGAGATAAACCACGAGAATCGAGAGTACTAGCAGCGGTCGTTAATCAAGCGGGAGCCTGTTTTTGTTCCCCACACTTCTTCATTAAAATATCGCAATTTTTGCCCGCCTATACGCGAGCAATCGATCAAGGTTTCGATTGACGCAACATTTGCCCCAGTATCGCGGCATATCGATTCGTTCACTCGCGACAATTCAATACCGCTGCAGCCTTTCCGAAACTTCTCCAAACCGCTCCGGTCCGAAGTAAAACGAGACAGGAACACGAGTCCCTCCCCAAATAATTACTGCAGCACCGAGGAGTCCACGTACTTGGACGAAGTTGCGCGAACGAGCTTCTCGTTTCGTTGCACAACCGGCCACGGTCGACCGCGGTCGAGAGAAATTTGTCGAAAATCGGAGAGCGGTCAGAAACAGGGGAAAAGCTCCTCGTGCGTGCGTGCGTGCGTGCGTGCGTGCGTGGAGACGCGAGTATATACGCGATGTGATGTGATGTGCGACGAGGCGGCGATGTGCAGGAATTGTGAATGTGATGTTGATGGGTCTGATGGGGAGCCGATGCCACACATCCGGTATGCGCATTCAGAGCCACGCGGGTGTGACGTTACTTCCGGTCTACATGCCCCGAGTTCGTACCCTCCGGCCAGATCACCTACCGTCTGACCTCCGTGAACCTAACGAGCAACCTCACACCGTTCCACTTCTGAGCCTCGTCGATCCTATATCTTCCCTTTTTATTTATCCACACCCTTTATTGCTCCTGCCAGCCTCGCTTCTTTCTACGTCGTTTCACTTTCGACCATTGTCTCTGCACGCCACGCGATTGTCACGGTTGCTGGATTCTGGAATCGAGGTGACCTCTGTTTCTCTTTTTCGGTGGGGACTTTTGCTTGTCGATTATACACGTATATAATTGCCCAATTGCCCGTTCTGATTTCGGAGCGCCGCCCGTTCGATACGAGTTCGATTTACCCTCGCGTTCACCGTGGAAAGGTATCGACGAGGTTTATCTAAATGGCTCGATGTTAACACGATACCTTTCTCGCGGTCGGCGAGCGCGTGCTACAACAGTCGTCGGAGCACCTGCGGCACAGAGGCACGGCGTGCATTCGCGATTGCATTGCGGGACGTCAGAACCCTCTGACGCATTCGTTATTATGATTTATTCAGAATCTGCATTTCTTATGAATAATAAGCAACGTCCAGGTACCCTTTGTCGAATCGAGACTCGGCTCGTCACGTCGGTTATCGGACGCGTATCGACGAAATCGTTGCCCGACGCTGAATAAAACTGTCGGAGCGCACACTGGCCGCTCGAAATATTTATGATCCTGGACGCGGCACATATCTTACCCCGGTTAATCGAACGCAAATAAGGCAGACGGTCCAAATAAAATACAAAATCACCGAGCCTCGCGTCAGATGGCTAATTAAAATCTTGATCGCGATTGCGGACGACTGTAATCTCGCATCGAATCGCGTCTACCAAAGGGAGACCGTAGAGGTACGAGACAGAGAGAGGGGGAGAAGTGGCAGGAAAAAGACGAAATTGGCATCCACCTGTCCACGAGAGGCAGTTGAAATTTATCACTGGAGGGCAGGTACATAGTATCGTAGGTAAACTGTGCGCCCCTCGGCTCCTAAACCAACCGACCGAAATCACAGTCGGTCTTTCTCGATTATCGCCGTGAAAGCTTGCGCGTGGCACCCGCGACGGCTATCTCTGTTTGAGCATCTCTATTGGTGCTTTTAGACACCTTTAAAAAATACTCAATGTCCCCCGTCCGTTTGGCGATCGCAAACACGTCGCTTTTCACGATCCCCTATTTTCATTCTTTCTCTTGTTCGCTTCGTAGTTCGTCACTTCGTTCGGCATTTCCTTATACAAAAACCTCCGACGTCTGTTCCACTGCGCGTTTCCCAGCGAACGCCAATTTTCTTATCAAACGCCGGCTTCCAAGATCGTTCGAGATTTCTTCTCGAACCTCGCGGCGTACCGTCAGCATCCCCGTTGCAAGCGCAGAAACGCCGTCGGAGCCTCAAAGGTGTCCCGGCTAAAGGGGGCATAATGGGCAGGCGATGTCTTTAAAAGAAAACGAAGGGGGGGCCAAAGAAACGCAGTCCTTGGATGGCCATATCGAAAACGTGGAGCCGCGGCCCCGATCTCGCGGTTGTCGTCGCGCGTCTCTACGTGACTCGCGAGTGTAAGGCCGTTTTTATGAATGGAAGGGCACGGTGTTCGTGGAAACGATGAAACGACGTCCACTCTAGGAGATCGGGACGGAGATCGGCACCGCCGCGATAATACATAAATAGAGGAAAGGCGAGAGAGCGAGAGAGCAAAGAGGATGCTCGCGCGAGTGTCTAACGGCACGGCAACGATCAAAGCGACCGCCGATATTTGAGGATCGCGCCGATGTTTGCCGAACTTATTCCTTGTAAGCACTGTTAACAGACTCCGCGTCCCTCTCCTGCTCTTCTCACCTGTGCTGCACAGTGTTTCATCCTGCCCCGGGCCCGTTCCGCTCGTTCCTTCTCGATCGCCCCGTTTGTCCCGCCTCGGACTGGGCCCGTGGTCCTTAAAACTCGGCCGAATGTTCAACCCCCTTCCGAGGGGCATTCGAACGCCAACCGATTGATACCTGGTCTAATTGAATCGACGCGATTTTCACATTAAGCGTAATAGACTGAAACGAGTCCGGAAAAACGATCGTCGCCGTAAGATATTCGCTGGCTAAGGCAGAACACGGTAATTACAGAGCCGAGCTATCGCTGGTCGCAACCGCGAGGCTCTCCCGGCCGTTCGTTCGCCGGTACAGCTTTTAATCAACCGTACCGCGGTGGACTAATCTGGGCAATTAGTTGCCCGCGACGTAATCAACCGGCAGATAAGGCGAGACCACGAGTGGGAGTTAAAAGTCCTGCATTACATTAGATTAGTCTCCGTGCATTATCATCGCCCGGGGAGAGAAATATGCAGATCGAGAGATTATCGGCGAAACGAGAAAACGTCCGACAAGAAACTACCTCTGCCGAGTCCGTTCTCGTTCGGAAAGCGTATTAATCCCCCTGAGAACAAACTGCCTTTCATTTTTGTTTCTTCTCCCCCCTCGACGCACCCCGATCGTTTCGTCATCATTCTCGCAACTGTCGCGCAAGATTTTTCCCTCGAAGAGACGAGTGCGATGTTATTTGTCAACGGGTCTATGCCAGGGCCGCGGTACACAGAGGGGCGAAAGTGTTGGAGAAATTCCGAGATACCTGCCGGATAAATATCGGCGCGGTTCTTCTTTCTCTCCGCGTTTCGACGAATTTTTCGCACGCGTGGATAAGATCGGCGACCCGCCGAGGATAAAAGGAGAAGGAAAGATGGCTCGCGTTTAGGGGGAGACGGTTCGTCGTAATTTCTGTTTGCATTATGAGCCGAACTGTACTTTTACGCGGGAAGATACCGCGAAACAATGCAAGACACCGCGTGCAAATATGGGCGCGCACCTCAAATGGGACATTCCAATGTTTCTCGGTATTGCTTCTACCAAAGATGGCCGGGCCCGAGCAGCGATCATGTCGTCAACCCGGCGCAATATCTTTCTCGCCTTCGAGAAGCCTTTGTATCGTCTTCGTGATTGTTCCCCCGGTCTGCAACGAATTCCGTGACAGGCGGATCTCCGTCGTTTCCATTCGTGCAATGGAAACAGTCCCGTCTAGATCGTACAGACGAATTCCGATAGCGACGACCATTCTGTTGTCGGAGAGGAGCGATTGAAAAAAGGAAAAGAAGAACAGGCATGCGCATTAGAATAACTCTTCCTGTTCGAAAGTACCGAGAATGTCATTAGTCAACCGCGTCGATTTAAATAGCCGGTACCGGCCTGATTAAATACTTTGGACTCGTGGCGACTTCGCATTAAACGCCTCGCGGATTTATCGAGAGTTCGTGACTCATCGACTGATCGATTGCTCTCTAATAAAAAAACCAAAAGAATGTGACACCGCTCTCCACAATAGTAAACAAGGTATCGATCGAAATCACGGGCGAGTCTTTGATAAATTCAGGTATCCCTTCGCCATGATTATTCATGGGCTCTGATATTATACAGATTTTGAGGAATTTAAATGCAGCCGCCTTCAAAAATATCCTTTCCCCGTTGTGCTTGCCCATCGTTATACTGCGGTCGTAAATATATATATTGAAATGAACGTAGAATAAAGTCGAGGCAGCCGAGGAAACGAAATCTCCTCCGAGTGGAATGGAACGAAGGTGAACGGGAGCAACGATTAAGCAACGATGATAATATTTTTCAGACCCGAGGCAATGGTCGGAAGCAGCTGTCGCTCACTGGTTGCACTGGGCGATCGGGGAGTTCTCGCTGGAGGGTGTGGCGATGCAACCCTGGCAGCACATGACCGGCAAACAGATTTGTGCCATGGGGAAGGAATCCTTTTTGGCACGTGCTCCGGCCTTCATGGGCGATATCCTGTGGGAACACCTCGAGCTTCTCCAGAAAGGTACGTGACTTTTCCTACTTTCTTTCTCTCCTTCGGACCGCTACTTTACGTATCGGCTACTAATTTCTGCTCTTGTGACGGCGACAGGATCGTTCACTTGGGAGGTCTTCGGACGTTCAATTATACTAGGTCGTGCCATAAGTTCGTGCCGCTATTTGTTTTGCTATTTAACTTAACGTGTGAAGCATACCTTTAAAGTTTATGAAAAAGCGTGATCACCCTCCCGTTGCACAACTTCTTCCCATCTTTTTGGTAAAGTCATTATACCGTCGCTCTAAAATTTCCGTGGTTTTTCGTTAAAGTACTTTTCAAATGTTTGCTTTTAGGGACCCGACATTATTAAATTGTTTTCCGGCTAAAAAATGTTGCATTCACTGGAATAAATGGTAATCCGATGGGGCAATATCTGGAGAATCTGGTGGGTGTAATAAAATTTGCCCACCAAACTTTTTGTGCCACATGTGGTCTTGCATTATCGCGATGAGAAACCACATTGCACCGATTCACGAGTCTCGGCCGTTTTACTCTTACTGCTTCTTTCAATTTATCCATCTGAGCGCAGCATTTGTCTGAATTCATTGTTTGGTTGGCTGGAAGAAACTCAAAGTACAAAGTTCCTTAACCAACGCATAGACGCATCCGCGGCACGAACTTATGGAACGACCTAATACATCGTCAATGATATTAGCCCAAGCTCATGGAGCTGCTCTTATCGTATAAAAAGAAATGAGAAAGAAATGATATAATCGTCTGGGCTTCTCGCAAGGTACTTAAGAACTCCGTTTCCCCCGTTCCCCGGCGCGGAGAAGAAAAAAGGGACCGTGTTCCGAGTAGATAGATTCGCGAGATGAGAAACAGGTTGGACCGGAGGAGTCGTTTTCCCCGGTCCGGCACGGGGACATCCCATGGCCGGACAAAAGCCTGGATCGAATTTCCGTAAAATCGCGACGTCGCGACGCGTCGGCACAGGTACACGGGATGGGCGGCGGAGAAGGAGAGACTGGCCGCGAACAATGAGGAGATCGCAGAGGCGAAACGGGTATCCTCTCTATTTCTGTGTACGAGCTTCGTGTTTTCAGCGTTTCGAAGCGTTGAATCGGCACTTTTTATTCGGAACCAAGGAGAGAATGGGGAAAAAAGAGCCGCGCGCCATAGAAACTCCCACTCCGGATATCCTGTGCCACCAGAATGCTCCCGTGCCATTGCCTCGGCCACTTAGGTGGTTTTCGGACCACTCCGCTATACTCACGTGTCCACGTACACGTTTATGTATTTTCCCTTTTTTTCTCCCTCTCTCTCTCTCTCCCTCTCGGTGTTCGTAACGCGCGCGCGCAAGTGTGCGACGGTGTGCACGCACCCCGGGTATCCACTCGTGTTTCGATTACGAGATAGAGACCTGGATCCTTTACAATAGATCGGACGAATTTTACGGGAAGAGCGAGGAAATCGAAGCACACGGGGGTTGCTCTTTTCTGATCGTGAGCGCAAGAAACGCCACGACAATGGGTCCTTCTTCATTTTCAAGAAGGACGCCGATCGGGAAGCGCACGGGAAAACGTTGAAATTATCTACTTGAATATTTCGCTACCCTTCCCACCTGTCTAAATCAGTGGTGAGCAAGCTTTGGCTCGCAGTGGGCCGACAGTTGAAGTCTACTACTTTACGCGGGCCGCAATATTAAGTACTCAAACATAGTAATCGAATAGTTTAATTTACGACGCGAATTAGCCATTTCGTATTTGATTTATAGCAAAATTTTCTTCCGTTTTTTTTAACATATACGTACTAATATACAATACGTCTTATAGGGTAAAAGGGTATACGTTTACATATTTTTTTAATTAAATGGAGTTAACCAGTCAGCTGTGGCGACCTCTTCTGAGAGCGCGCACCTACGTGTGTCGCGAGGATCAAGCGATGACGGATATAGTCGTCAAACACAGAGTGAGTTGCGGTGTTAAAATATTGGATCAAAAAGACGGCTTTATTTTGTAAAATGAACAATTTTATTACTAATATTTGCTCATACACTTGAAATAAACATATACTACATACATAATAAACGAAAAACTCAGGAAAAATCAAATATTTATAAAAGTTAAAACTTCAAACTGCTGCTGTCGAGTGGTATTCACCAAAGCAAGGAACGACACGTAATGGCGCTTTGCACGTCGAACACCAATACCGCGATTCTTTCCTAATCTTTTTTTTTATAACAAACTATAACACTAACATCTAAAAAACATTATCGTCCCACATGTATAAAGTGGTTATACGAACTGATAGGCAGTTCCAGCTAGTGCATATGCATGAATTCATCTCAAATTATTTATACCTTTTATTTGTTTGTTTCATTTCGGCTTGACCTCGAAAGATTCTAAACATATTGAAGTTTACGAATATATTATAGTTTTGACTAAAATTGCAATTTAAATAGCAAATGGTAACTAACTTTTACGCATGACGGATATAGTCGTCATAACGCAAAATTCTGTCATTTCTGTTTGACGGATATAGTCGTCATAACGCAAAATTCTGCCATTTCTGTTTGACGGATATAGCCGTCATAACGCAAAATTCTGCCATTTCTGAATGACGGATATAGTCGTCATAACGCAAAATTCTGCCATTTCTGAATGACGGATATAGTCGTCATAACGCAAAATTCTGTCATTTCTGAATGACGGATATAGTCGCCATAACGCAAAATTCTGCCATTTCTGAATGACGGATATAGTCGCCATAACGCAAAATTCTGCCATTTCTGAATGACGGATATAGTATAGTCATCATAACGCAAAATTCTGCCATTTCTGAATGACGGATATAGTCGTCAAAACGCAAAATTCTGCCATTTCTGAATGACGGATATAGTCGTCAAAACGCAAAATTCTGCCATTTCTGAATGACGGATATAGTCGTCATAACGCAAAATTCTGCCATTTCTGAATGACGGATATAGTCGTCAAAACGCAAAATTCTGCCATTTCTGAATGACGGATATAGTCGTCATAACGCAAAATTCTGCCATTTCTGAATGACGGATATAGTCGTCAAAACGCAAAATTCTGCCATTTCTGAATGACGGATATAGTCGTCATCCACAGCTGACTGGTTAACTAATTATTGAAATTTAATTAATGAAATAATATCCTTGATTTTGTCCGTGTTGTCAATATTAGCTTTTGACTTTTGGCCGAACGTTGGTCAAAAATCACGCGTGGCCCGAAGGCCGCAGTTTGCTAATCACTGGTCTGAATAAAATAGTCCAGTTCGATTGATAAGATCCTACAGAATTGTGGAATCTTACGAGTACACACCGTACCCGGCCAACTTTCTTCGGCTTCTCCGTTTCATCGAGATCCATGCCTCGGTTATTTGCGGGCCGTTTATCGTTCGTATCGTGTGTCGCCCGTCGGAGGAAGTTTCCCTGGAACTTCTACATCTTCGCCGGCGAGGACAGGAAGGGCGTGTGCGAGACGGAGAGAAAGTGAGACGACCGGACAAGGTATGAAATGATCCGGGCAGGAAGCGGAGGTTCACCCATGATTTAATTCCCGTTAAGTAAAGGCCCGTACTTCCTTATCGATTATTCGTGTCGTCCGATCGGCGGGGAAACCGCGATTTAATCTACTGGGCCCCAATTCGACGCGTAATATAAATCTTGCCGAATGCTTGTCGCAATGCAATCATTGTCCTCGCGTGATCGACTTTCGATTTGGCGCAAATGCCACCGGGGAATTAATAATATATTAATAATATTTTCCTTCCTCCGAGCGCAATTAGTCGACAGAATAATAACAACCGGTTGGTGATCTGCCTCTAAATATAGAACGCACGGCCCTGTCGTAGATACGGGCTATCTGTGTTATCGGAAAACAATGATCGTAGAGAGCCCTATAACGAGCGGCGCGAGGATAATTACTCCCGATAAAAGCGTGCATCGCGCCAGGACAGACGAGACGAATAGGATGACACGCAGAATTGAACTCTTTACCCGGCGAAATGGCGAAATAATGGAAGAAGCGCACGAAATTCACGAGCAGTCGTGATTCAAAGTGCGCTGGTGCGCACGGCGTGGGCAATCGTTTCGATTCCACGAACGAGAACGGATATTAGGAAACGCTCTTCTGCGCCGTAAAAAAAGTAGAAACTAAAAAGCGGCATCCTCCTGCCGCGGGCACGATAGAATCGCCCTTTCGCCCATGGTCCAAGCCGATCTGTCGTTTCAATTCCTCGCGCCGGCCTAGATTTCTTTCGTTTGTATTTGCGCGCAGGTGAAAATTATCCGGCCTATTCCAATTACCATCCCGTCCCCGCTCGTCGGCGAAAAGTGGCGCAGCTTTTAACGAGCGACGCCCGCGACGTCTGCATCGCGCAAGTTCTGGGTCAGAAACGCAGAATCGTTGATTCGCCGATGAATCACACCAATGGCAATCGTCTCCTTCGCAATAATGGCCGTAATAATGGAGCACGGCTAGATCGCTCATCACGATTACGCTCGCGATGCTCCTGCACCGCGGAATGGTAAAAACGGAGATCGAGTTCTGCACGCACCGCAAAGCCGCGCCACTGCGAACGTAATTGGCTTAATGACATGGAATTCTATAATCGCGTAACCACGGGCACAAACATTAATTACTCCTCCCGCGTTCTCTGGCTGCCGTGTGTAAACATCGCGTTAACGCGAGCGTCGCGAATGCGCGGCGGGAAAAATTGGAGAAAAATCTGCAAGACCGGCAGGTTCCGATTGAAAATTATTCCGAGATAGAAAGCCAGTCGCTCCAGCGCTCTTCCAGGTCCTAGATCGATCCTATCCGCGAACGAGGATCGTCCGTTGCAGAGCGAGCGACGTCTCAAATTCATTGCCCGTTCCTCCGCCTTCGCCGTTCCCATCGGAAACAAAGGGGCGACGGTGAACGCGCGATTCGTACGCGACGAACGAGGATAAACGGCAGCCAACGTCGTGGCAGAACGACGAACTGAGGATTTCTTCCGTTTTCCATCCAGATGTCGACGCGGCGAAGTCCACTCTGGAGAACGTGGCGAGCACCATGTACGAAAGCGTGTGCGTGCCAGATTTAGGCGATTTCATGGGGTACCAGGGCACGGCTCATCAGGCCGCGACGCCGGAACACGAGAGTCCAGCGACGCCAGCGAGTTCCACCACGTCGAACTCGTCGGCCACGCAAAACACCGGAAGCCAACCGGCGGCTTCGTTGCAACCACCTTCCGCTTCGGTCTCTCTGCCCCCGAGACAGTATCGTAACGATGGTAAGTGTCCCTCTTTTCACTATCCTCTGCTCCAGCGGGACTTTTCCGGCTTGTCGGCCCGCCATTCATAGTTATTAGAGTCGAGTGAGCAGAGATATAGACCGTTGCCGAGGTGGCGGGTTCGAGAGACAATTCTGTTCAGTCTGTTGCTCGACGAATCGTCCGGGCGACACGTTCGGCGTTTCACAGCCCTCGAATAAACCTGTCCCTCTCACAAGGAAGGTTAGGCAACCCGAAGATTCAGAAACGTATGAAACTTGGCATGCAAGTACAATATGTCATCCGTAATACAACCCTGTTTTCCGTTCGCGCCATAATTCGGTTTTCAGGGACGAAATCAGCCCTTGAAGAAGATTCAGAATGATCCTTTTCGTGAAGTATCTCAAGACCGATGAGAGATATTTAAAAAAATGTTAAACAAGACTTGCATCACTTTATTGTAGTTACAAGACAGCGTAAACGAAATTATTTTGAAAAGTCCATGATCTCTTTCTTTTTTCTTCCGTGGAGTTTTCAAACAAAATTTTTACGCAATTTTGTAGACGCAATAAAGCGATGCAAGTTTCGTTCATGCGTTTTTTAAACATATCCTACCGTTCTTCAGATATTTCACCAAAAACAACTTTCTGCATGTTCTCCGAGGTCTGATTTCACCCCTTAAAACCGAATTACGGCACGATCGGAAAACAGGGTTGTATTACGGATGACATACCGTGCTTGCACGCAAAGTTTCATACGTTTCTGAATCTTCGGGTTGGCTAACCTTCCTTGTCAGCCGCGATACCGTCCTGGGTATCGGAACAAGCGGACGATCGATCCCCGTGCGGTTTAAATGCGCTCCTACGCTACCCTGTAATCTTCGGGCGAGTCTATTTATCCCTTCCACGACCCGTTCCCGAAGAAAATTGCCCGCGGTTGGGAAACGCCGACCGGAGACGAAGAAGACTCGAGGAGCGTTCGAGTTCGCGGCGCGACAAGCCGGTTTATATTTTATTTGCCCGATTGTGAGGTAGGAACGAAAGCGTTGCAAGTGGCGGGCACAGAGGAGTTTCTCATTGTTACGTCAGGGTGGCTGATAGTATCTCTCGGCTCGGCGGGTTTGCACGTGTTGCCACAAGTCTCTCATTATCGTCGCTGTTCGCCTCTCATTTAACGTTTTCGTCGTCGTCGTCCCCGTCAGCGACAGGTCGCCGCGATTTCACCTGGGCCCCGCGGTGTCGGCTAGAAATCGACTCATTAACCGCGACTTCCATCAGACGCGAACCGTTGGGGGGAAAGGGCTGCCCGATTGCAAATACCCTGTGGCCCCGTTCATGGTGCGCAATCCGCGCGCCGTGATTCACCTTATCCTCGCCGTTTTCATCGCTGAACTCTGACGCAATTCATTCAGCCGAAGGACTCGTCGTTTTAGCGACGAACAATGGAAAACTCGAAGCGTTCCGCTGCCGGTGGATCCCCGTTTCATTCAGCTGTTCGAAGGATTTATCGTTCGACGTGTTTCCCTGGTCGCGATACAATTCTCCTATTCGCCCTTATTATCGCCCTTATAAGGTTAACGTTTCAACTCCGGTCCGACTTAATTCGCGGCTACTCCACTTGCCGTCGACCGCCCCGAGCCACGTTAGCCCCAAAATTTTCGTCGAGTTTCGTCGGAGTTGGACGAACGGCCCCTCGAAAAACAGACACCGCGGAGTCGGATAGAACGGAGCAGAAAGGAACACGACGAGGCGAGCGCTCGTAGCGTAGGTAACAATTACCTAGCCGAGGGCCTTACGTCATTGCAGCAGTGACCGTGGGTGAACGAGGGAAAGTCGGGCCCTCTGCACGCTTCGCCGCGGACAATGGAGACGACTCTGCTGCCTATCTCGACATCCTTCCGTTTAGGCCAATGAAAAACGCGCGTGGTTTCTGGCCGCCATCGAGCGACTTACCGCGACGGATAAAAATAATTGCTGCATTCAATAATCGGAGATTCTTCCACTGCAGAAATGAAAGTCTCAGCGGCGTACGACGATCCAAGAGTAACGTGGAGTTGTTCGTTGAAGATCTCGACGATCCTAGAATTCGAATTGTATATTGGTTCCTGGCAACGTAGAGAGCAGTAGAATGTGGAACGGTTTGTTTGAGTTTCACCATGATTGAATGAACGATCTAATGAATGGTTAGAGCCGCACGATGAATTACGTTGGGATCCGCGGGCTGGAAAAGTTGGAGAACGCGTGCCCAGGAATAACGTAACGCATCGGTTCCAAGAGGAGGAGGTCGAAAGCGAGGATAAGCGAGAGTCGAACTAGAGACCTCGAAGAGCCACGATACATAACGTAACAGTGCTCCGGCAAGCAGAAATAATGAGTCTATTATACGGTCGCGTGTGTTGGCCGTCTTGCAACGACAAGTTCTGTACGTGTGGGTGCGCGGGATATCGCGATACAGTTCGACAAACACCGATGCGAGATCTTCCATTTTGTATTATCCGACGCAGACCCGCTCAAGTTCGCGAAAGAAAGAGAAAAGAAAGGAAAATGAGAAGAGCAGCCCCGAAACGTAATCGTTATCGCAATGTTAATATTTCGAAAGTCCGAGCTCCTCGAGCGGGCAAAAATCTTTCGAAAGCGAGTTATGTCTGTACGCCCGTGGAATACTGAACAAAGATTCAGGCCACCCCGGGGATCGTAAACACCGCGACAAATCGAAACGATAGTTTAAGCTCAATCGAACGTTGACAACGTTTCGAGGATACTGTACGACCGCGATCGTCGATTCGTTCGTCCGTCACGTATAATATCGTCGCACGTGCACGGACACATAGACCCTGGTCGCGCACACGCGCTCGCGCGTGCATAAATTAAATGGCAGTGCCGAATCCCGTGTGCGCAAAAGCAATTCCCAACAGTTTACTGACACCCGGCCAAAAAAGGCTCGGCCACCGTGACGCCATTCGCTACGTTTATGGAAAGGTTAGTCAATCGTGCCGACGAGTACAATGATTATTTGTTAAGCAACCTCCGCGTGATAACTAAGCGAGGCAGGCCACGCGGCATTTTGATTTGTCCCCGGCCTCTTGCTTGGCCTCAGCTCGAGCCATTTTTCCTTCTTTTCTAGCGGCCACACGAGCTCCGTCACCCCTTTCGTCCCTTTTCTTCACCTTTCGTCAAACGTAGGCGCACGTGTGCGTTGAAAATGGAGAGAAATCGATCGCCGGGATACGAATCGGGGTTGGATCGATGGGGATGCTCGATATCTGGGTATTGGATGTCGGATGGGTTGGAAGTGCAAGGGCACGGGGGTGAACGAGTTGTCGGGCCTTTCATTGGAAGCGTCGGAGGAAATTTAGCGAGATAAAGAAGCAGCTGAGTCCCTGGCGTGCGTGGAAAAGAGCCGTGAATGCCGAGAATTCACTTGGACCGAGCGAAACCGGCAGTTTCGATATTAATACATCGCATGCAATTAGCGCTATCGACCACCTTCCCTCCGAGTGTTCTCCATCCGTTTCGTAAGGTTCGCCTGCGCCACGATTTGGCGGCCAAGTTTCCCCGGCAAACTCGCGACCGTCGCGCGTCCAATTAACGCCCCTCCAGAGGGGGACAACCCCCGCGAAACGCGAGACAAAGAAACGAGAACGGGCCATCGGGATGTGAAATGCTGCCGGGGTGTGGACGGGGCGAGCACATGCCTCGGCGCAGACAATTGTGCAAGGCCGTGGAACAAACGTTGCTAAAGAGGGATGAAGGATGAAGCGAGGGCACGGCCGCGGAGGGATGAAACCGGCCACGAAGGGAAAAGGCGCGCAGCGGGACGAGGGGTGCTGGATGGTTGGCGCAGGTTGTATTCATTCACTCGTTCATTCATAGTTCGTACACCGTCTCGGGACCCTTCAAAGCCTCTGGCTCATTCAGAACTCACGACACGATCGCGGTGTATGTGTGAGTTTTTTTTCCTCGTCCCTTCTTCCTGTCCGTCCGTGTACGCTCGCCCTCGACGTCGTCGTTTCTTCGTCGTCGGTTTCGTCCACCTCCTGATCGTTGATTGGTGGCTCGTCGGGAGAGGAGAGACGTGGGTAGAAAGAGAAAGGGAGAGAGAGGGAGAGCGTGTGGAAGCTCACGTTACAACCGGAAGCCGAGGCAGCCCGTTGAAAGGGAAGGAGGAGTCCTACCCCAATGTTCCGGAGAGCGAGATAGTTTTATAATGTCCTCGAGTGCTCCTCCCTTAATGCACCCCTAAATGCAGCCTCCTCGGGCTGGCCCTGTATGTATATACATATATTGTTGCTCACTTCGGGATCGCAAGGAATCGAACAGATGCAAGGGCAGAGAGAAGGAGAGACGCCTGATATATCTTGCACGGCTGCTTTTCAGTCGCGTACGTTACGTTGTTACAGAAATGCCGGTGTACCAACGAGACCTCGCGGCTTCTCACAAATTTACGAACCCACGATTATTCGATGCTCGGCCTTTCGCCGTAGATTCGTTCCGTAGATCTCTCGCGAGTCCCACGAAAATTTTAGACAGCCCGTTTTATCTCGAACGCGCAGTCCAAGTATCCTCTATTGTCTTAAGATCTTCGCCGTCGCCCAGTCTTTTCTTCCAAGCTGCTGCCGCTGCCACACCTAATCTGCCTCGACAACAAAAAGAAAGAAAAATCCAATACTACGCAAGATCTAGCCACCTCCTCGATTCGCTTGCGCAACCCCCTTAATGCGTCGCGAGGACAAAGGGTGGCGGGCCGGATAATGGAAACCAGAGTACACAGAATAAGGTGGGAGGTGCCTTCGAGGGTAGTAGGCATAGACGAAGGCAAAAGCAACAGCGGCGGCGGGAATAACGCGCACGAACGGTAAAAGCGTGCCGAGAAACGAAGGCACAAGGCGCATCGAACTCTCGTGTCCTTATTGTGCGATGCTTGTAAGTCCCATTACTATTGCCGGCGGACTATACGAGAAGCGAGAGGCACGAGGCGTAGGGGAGTGAGCGCTTCCGGTCCCCTCTGCATCACGTGCGAGCCCGCCGAACAGAGAAACCCCCGTTTGCCTCGCCTCTCTTAGCATCCGGTCTCTCCGAGCCTCCCCAGGCCCCTCTCAAAAATAGGCTAGGCCCTTCGAGCTGCGACCTCGTACTATAAACGTGTACCAGCACTCGCGCCACGTCGATTTTGTCTGCTCGCCTTCCTTCTTCCTTTCTCTGCGTCGTCTCGTTTTATGACTGCGATATTTTCTCACTTTTTTTTCTCGTCTTGCTTTAAGAATGTATCGCGAGGGTGGGGAAGGGGTGGGGTGGGTTGGTCGAAGTATGAACGAGGAAATTGATATTGATCTCTATTTCGTACGCTTTATTTATTTATTTATGTATTTATTTGTTACACGAACGGACTTAAATGTCCCCCAAGTTGCAATGAAATAATAGTGAAGCAAAATTGTGGCGATTAATGCGATTTTCGCTCCAATATAGTCGTCCACGTATCAGTGCGCAGTGCGTGCTGATAATGATAATGAAATGACAGAAATATATTAAGAAGGATACAGGTTAATTAGCGTTATTCCTAGATTTATGTTAAGATATTATTACTGGCCGTGCCTCAGATTTAAATGCCCTCGCGTTGCCAATAAAAAACAAGTCTCTTCGATCATTGTAGATATTACCAAGGGTGCGGAGTCTATTTATGTTTTCCACTTATTGGAATCCATTTTCTTATCCCGCAGTGTACTCTGCGCATTGCTTCATTCTCACATTTGGTAGGAAGTTCCGTTGCTACCTGACTTAAATGCGACCCTTATTTAATTCGAAGACGTTTGGATATACCTGTCCCGCTTACAGAACTCTGAATAACAAGCATGCCCGATAACTTGGAATTAAAATGCAATTAGGAACCGGATTTCTCGTTAAACGTTAGATCAGAAACATTGAGCACTGTCGGATCCCCTTCTGATTAGCCCGCGTACACGTACAAGTGCGCGACATTAGCTCGTCGCTTAATTATCTAACGTCACGCCTGCGTAATTACATTTGCGTTCACCTCCGCCAGCCAGCATACACGAAAACACTCGCTCGGGCTTTTTCTCCGTTCGAATTCGAACCGCAGTGCATGCCCGACGCTCCGGAAGCTTCCAAGCTTTGCGGTTCCCGCGTAAACCCGTGGCACATTTCCAATCGAGCAGAAAATATCGTCTCGGCGGCAGCAGGTGGTTGAAGCTTCGAGGGGGCGTTTGTGAACCGCTCCCTTACCCCACTTTCCCCTCCATCTTTATTATTACCCCACTCTGCGCCCTACAACCCCCACCGAATCTCCAATTTCTCCCACCGAACACCAGCTTCCCCTACCAGAAGTGTCTCCCACCTACGACAACGAGAGGCAATGTCGCGGGCGAACGAAACGCAATCCGCAGCTGGTTGAATTGCGGCGACGGAGAGGCAAGGAAGGAGAAACTTCGGTGCCTGGAGGGAGGGAGCGTCGTGTTGGTAGGGGCGGACGGAAGGGTGGGAAACGAAGAGGACCGGAGAGCGGAAACGGCGCGGCGCTTCGTCACAGTGACACGCGCGCTCACGTCAAGTGGAGAGTGCACGCGAGAGGAAGCTCTCTTCTACGAACGGTTCGCGCCTCTCCTCTACGTCGGTTTTCGTTGCACCGTCTCGTTGAATCGTTGCTAGTTCCTTGGTGAATCGGTCGTGCGCTCGGGACTGCCCTCTTGGTGAAGCAAGAAACATTCTACGCGGAGTTCGGGTGTAGCTCGATCGAACCCGTTGGATACAGTGTGTCGGGCCGCGGTAACAAGAGTTCACTGCGATCCAAGTGACCAGTTCATTCGAGCGGAGCGCGTCTCTCGGACGAGCGCAGAGGGTGGTTAATTCCGCCCCCGCGCAGCACCTGTTGCACCGGCACGATAGAACGGCGGCGTCGAGATACCTGTGCCCTCTGCGGTTCCTCGTCTCGCCCAGTGATAACGGCCGCCGCCAAACGTGCCAGGATTTCTCAACGTGTACAGATTATCCGAGTGTGTTCGCCGCGGGGAATCGTTGGAGGAGTCGTTTGCGGTTCTGTGCTACTGTGCGTCAGTGTGCCGGTCGCCAGATAACAGCGCCGATTAATTATCGCGCCAAGAATTGGAACGATCATCGCGGGATCCAGCTATGCTATTCGTGGCCCGTAGCGAATCCTTCGTCGCCCTCGTGAACCCTGCGAGCCCGAGGAACTGATCTACGAAAAAGTTACGCGCTCCTCGCGAGGCCAACGCTGCGCACGAATAATCGACTGCATGAATGCGCCCGTGCATCGGCGCGATTAGATGCGCGTCGACCAGTGAGCAGCGCCGTACGACGATAGCAACGAAAAGGACGTCACGGCGGGCGTCGCGGGCGTCGAGACGTCGCGGCCCTCGGGGCAGGCGCCGGCCATAATCGTCGGCACGTACGGGAATCACTCGGATCCACTCGGTCAGGCGACGAGTAGCGGCCCCGCTGCATCTCCGGAGATGGTGCTCCACATGCTGGACACGCTGATGACAGGCCACGAACCCTTCTACGCCGATTACCCCTCGTACCAGGAGGCGGAGCCTCTCACCCATCCGCACCACCAGCATCCGCATCAGCACGCGATCGCGCGGAACACCGGCATGCCGCCAGTCTCCTTGGACGCGACCACCCACACACCAGGTAGCGACACTTCTCCGCGACTTCCTATCGCGTACATACTATACAAACGAATCGGACATATCCGATTCTACCGGCCTGACCGATTTCCAAGGGATCGGGGAGGAATAGGGCTGCCCTGTTATTTGCGATTCAAGGGTAGACGACGAGGTACTAGACGACGGTGTAGTCAATAGCTCGGGGGCAACGGTTGTTAGTTCGTTTCGATGAAAGGGAGGAAGTGGTGTCTGCTTGAGTTTGAGCTGATCGTAGACGCGGCGAAAATTGGCGATGAATGAGGATACTTTTAGAAATTGAAATTTCTCCGACGTCTTGGGTTTATCTGACGACAGATATCTGAATCGAGCATACGCCGAGTTCGGATATCTGATCGGACTTTACGAGGTTGCTTCTAGGAGATTTGCACTCGTTCGGAGCTCATTTGAAATTCCTTGCACCGTTGGTAGGACAGTGTCTCAAGGTTGAGATCATTGGAGATTGCTCGCACTGCTGGCAAACAGGTACCGATCTTCCTCCGAGCTTTCGTTGTTCCTTCTGCCACATTGTAATTCAGTGCCGGCCGCATCCACTGGACAAAGAAGATGCCTCGCTGTTTTACAGTTGGCCGTAGCAATCGGCGCGGGGGAATCGCCGATCTTTGTCGAGCACCAAACCGATCTAATCTATTCGCAGGGGGTTGACAAATTTTCCTTTGCCGGAATCTAACGAATCTAACGAATCTAACGACTCGTTCAGGCACTCGTTGCGCTCGTGGCACTACGGTGTTCGCCTAATTGGCCATTTAACCAAGGTCAATCGTCTACGATTGCATTAAAGTGCATTCCCGGTGTAACGAGACGAAAACGTTTCGGTCAATGTAAACCGAACGGCGATCGAATTGAAACGAAGCCAGACCCCCGCCACTTTGTCGCTGGCAATTAGAAACTTCTGTAAAGCAATAGCCGTCTGCGAAATCGTTGGTTCCACACGGTTTACCATCGTTTACCATTCACCGCGAGCAGAGAAGAAAGGGAGGCAACAGCGATCGATAATAACGCTGTGCCCCAGCCGCATAATGATCCGTAACTATATCGTTATTTTTAACGCGGGGGCTTCTTTTGTTCGCGATGCGCGTCGCCTCGCAGCTAGGTGTGGCCCGATGCTAAATTGCCAATAAACCTGGTGCTGTGCCGTGCAAGGTCGGAATTGCACGCTTCGAAGCTCCGAACGAGCGCGATCGGTTTTAAAAAGCGATCCACGATAGCGAACGCCGGGAACGACAGAACCGCGCACCGTGATTTCCCGTGGAAAGAAGAGGGTTGCGCGGATGGAAACGAGCTTGACGATCGTCCTCGTGGATCAAATAGAGCGGCAACGAAGATCGGGGATCTCGACGATGATTCTCGGCTCGCCGCTGACCGCGAGGAAAGTGAGCCTGCTTTAATTTTACGGCGACGCGACGAAGGTGGCACGATATCGGTTAATAATAAAGCGTTCACTTTACGCGCGCGTTGAATATGGAGAAATATATACGAGAAATTCTCGACCGGATGCGCGGAAGAACGATAAATATGCACGACGTATCATCGCGCGAAAATAACCACCATTGTTGTATATCAAATTTCGAAAATTCATTTGCGAACTCGCAAGACTCGGGCCGGAGAATCGTTTCTCGATCGCAATACAAACGAATATCCGTGTTCAAAGTGGCATTGCTGCGCCGACGTTCGATTAAGCAAACAGCATTTGTCTAATGCAAAGGTTAGACGTTCGTGCAAGGCTCGTATAAATTTTCCATGCAATTTCCACGGACGTTCGCGTCGTTTTGGTTGAAAAAACACGCGCGCACCGCGCTCGTCGCCGCGGCGAGGCAGGCCGCGAGGAGTGTGGGAGAGTTCGCAGGTCACCGGTCTACCGAACAATGCACGATTTCGTTGCCGTCGAGGACGACTTTTTTGCCGGCCTCGCCGCGCAGCACAATTGCCGCGAGCTCCCTTGCATACCTCGGGATCCTCGCGCCATCAATTTCTGTGACATTGTCTTCCAGCAGCCGCCAAGATTCTCTTGCGATCCTGCGCGAATATTTCTCGCTCTCTCGCAAATTCGTCGATCGAACCTTTGTCCGCTAAGTTTTCCATTATCGGGCCGCTGAGAATTGCAGATAATACACGTCGATATTCTCTAGCTTGCGGACCCTTCAATTAATTCTCGAATGTATTCAAAGTTGAAGCAGTTCACTTTTGTTTCCTATGTAAATACGATTCGTTAATTGATTACTCATTTCCGCGGCATTATTTAGATAACCGATATTATCTTGCTTCCTGCCCGAGTGTTCTGTTCTAATATATTTCGGGACTTTCTCTGGTTATTATCGCGGGCGCCGGTCTTAGCCAGATATACGCGCGAATCGATCCTTATCTAGTGTCGCGGGAGGTGAACAAAAATTCAAGTATCGCGAGGTAATAGCAACGTGCAATCGGTTAGGGAGGGGGGGAAATCAACGACGATTTAGAGTGTAGAGTGCGGAGGAACGACCAGAGGCTCGAGGGCCGTCATTGAATTCACAATGAAGCCTCGGCGTCGCTTGTTCGCGCACAAAGCGGCCAGGTAACTAACGCGAAAGCGAATTTATTATTTCCCCCGCGTGCTCCTCTCGGCCACCTTTTGCAGAAGTCTCGCGCTTGCCAAGCGTTCGAACACCTATCGTCAGTTCGCCAGATCGGTACAGCCGACTTACCTCCGAATCGGAGCCCCGCGGATTCTTGAATTCAGTTTGCATACCTGAAATATCCCGATACGGGACAAGAGACGCGGCGCGGCAGAAGTGGGACGGAGAGATCGACGGGCCACAGGAGGAAAGAGAGATAATGGGCTTCCGGCGTTGAAAGCATTCTTCGCGAGGCAGGTTTTAATTTTCAAGAGGCCGCCGGTCTGCTCCTTCTTCGTCTCCTTCGTCTTCGGCTTGCGTGTGCATGCATGTGTGTGTGTGCACCGTGCAGCAGCTGTGCACGACGACTGGCGTTTCATTCGATTTGGCGCGTGCCTCGTGGCTGGCATCGCTGGCTGCCTTTCGTTACTCGCCGATCGCCCCTTGGCACCTGTTCCACAGCTGATACGCGGCTGGTCGTCCACTCTTGCTCCCTCGAAAGATTCTTCCTCGCCCTCCTTCAGCCTGCACTTTCTCTCCTTCGTCGAATTCCTGGCCGGAATTGCCTTTCCTCGATCGCTATTGGTCTTGAAATAGACCTCGTCTACGGATGTGCCGGTGTCGCTGACCATCTGATTATCGTTCCTCGGTTCGCCACCGATAAGCGAGGAATTAATCGTTCGTCGATTGTCCCGTGCGTTCTGCACTGGTACGATATCGGCGATACGCGGTATCAGAAATATCGAAGGGAAATAGTACCGGGCGGCTTTAAAGAGACCACTCGCGAAATTCCTGAACCGCCCAAAAGTACAGGAGATCCGATTTAGAAAACCTTGGAGGGAGAAGAAGAGAAAAGGAACGACATCGAGACGCGAGGGAGGAGAAAAGAATCGTTGGTTGGTCCGGTTCCGATTGTTCATCCGTGTGAACAAACGCGTGGCTTGAATGCTCCAGGAATTTCGGAATAGTTTCGCTGCTCTCGCCCCCTTTTGGACTCGTGGCTCCGAACGACGACGAGGATAACGGAGAAGAAGAAGAAGAAGGAATGACAGAAGGGGGTGCATTTAGGTTGCATGAAAATATGTACCTGGCGATGAAACACACGAGCAAAGTGTGCGTCGTAGTTCCGTGTGGATGTGTACGTGTTCGTGGCACGCCGTGAGGGCCGGCTCGAAGCTGCACTCCCACGCTCGCCGTCCATGAAATGGGGTGCGAGGTGCAACTACGCGTCAGCTCGTGCAGGTGTAGGTGGTGTGCGCAAGGGCCCGTCCCTTGGGCCCTATTAACGTTGCCGTTTCTCGGCCCGACTTGCCCGCGTACGTATGAGAACCCACGAGCTTATGATAATTTCGCGGGTTACCACGTTCACCGGCTTTTTATACCAGCCATTCTTTTGGGGGATAAAAAGGAAACCTCGGTCCCACTGAAACGTGGCTGGGGCGATCGCGGTAAAATTTGAAAATAGTCGAAACAATTTCCTCTTCGACGCAACAACGGCTGGATGCAGAGATCTGAACCGCCCGATGGACTTTTTTAGCCGCTGTTGCGATACATTCGACGCACCCTCGCGCGCTCTTTTTTCTATCAGGACGATATTCTTTCGGATAGCCTCGTCTTAACCGCCCCGGGTGCTTGAACGCCCTTCCCTGTACTCTGGAAACGATCAATTTGGAGCGCGGAATATTCGATGGATCAATGAAAGAGGGTTTCCCCTGACGATCGTGAAAGTTCGTTAACGCGTTGCGCGCCTATTATCCGTGTCGCTAACGATACCTGCCCGTTACGGGTCGAGCGCCGGGCCACCTGTTTTCCCCGCCGTTAAAAGGCATAAGTGTGGGAACGCCGGTTGGTCACACATATCGTGCACATTGTAATTCCGTCTGTTCACGCAACGCGACGTTTAGCCGCTGGATCGTGATAATCCACGCGGAGCCGTTGTCCCGCACGATATCGGTGGTTCTCCGGTGCCACGAGTGTCGAATAATACTAGCTACTCGGAATAATCACCCTGCAATCGTCCGTCCCCCTCGACGAATAGTTAACAGGTAGAAACAGGGAATCCTGGCAATTAGTATTCCGTTTGCTGGGAAATGTATACCCGTTCAAGCGTGGTTGCCGGACGGCAAAAGGGACCAATTTGTATGCAAAAGTATCGGCGGCTAACGGTGGAATTTCAGATAAACGTTTGAAAGATCGACGAAGCGTTATCGAGTCGAAAAAGAAGTATGCGTGTACAAATCTGTTGTGGCTAATCGAGACCGGATACGCGTATTCTTATCTTCGCCACGGATTCGGACTGCGTTTAACCGTCCTTCCCCCCACCGGGTCTTATCAGCGAAACGAGTAAAACGCAGCGCTATCAATGTTGCTTGAATTGTTTCGCTTAATTAAATAGCAGCCTACCCCCCGGGCACGGTCGGAATCGCCGCGGCGGATGTGTCGCGGACTTGTAAATAGGAGAAACCGTGCGTCAGACGAAATAGAGTTCGCAGCAACCCCCCGAAAATAACACCCCCTGCGCCGTACAGTGTTTCCAGTATCTCGATTTCCCCGCATCTCCAATGAGTCGCCCCGAATTCGCCCCGAATTCGCCCCGATCTCGCGAGCGTGCACGGCCAGATCTGTAATCCCGCCGCGGGTGTCCCATCCACCGGCAATCAAGGGGAACAAAGCCGGGTCCAGGTATCCGCGATGGACGCACTCGACGGGTTTCTGGCGCTTCGAGGAAAGGAAGTTGAGGATAGGCGGAGTTGGCTCGAGCCAATCGTCGAGATGCGCGCCGCCCACGTTTCAGCAGTTCCTCCCTGCAGACTCCGTGCCTCTCGCGACACGGTGTATACACGCCACAGGTGTTCGCCCGAACGATTTTCCTCTGGGGTCCTACCTTGCGGGACGACATCCGCGTCCACGCTTCCGGCGGAACGGCGGCCGTCGAATCGTCGGACCTTTCATGAACCGCTTCGTCCCTCGGATAGAAAGTGAACGATGCGAAACGAATCATAGTTAACGGAGGACGTTCGATTGAGTAAATCGGGCTCCCTTTAAAATCGTAGGACCCGCGAATGGTGCAATTAGCAATCGAGTTAATGGTAGATTTTCTTCTGATTTTCCAGGCGGCTACAATCATCTGCGCAGCCCCGTGTGCCAGGACGAGAATCAGAGGGATGAAACCTCTCCACCACCCCATAGCCATAACACTCAAGCACCCAACTCTCATTCCAGTACTCCGAACAGCAACAGCAACAACAACAACAATAATAACAATAACGCGAACAACGCGTATATACATCTACGGAACTTGAACCAGCTCAAAACGGAGTGTGAGTGTCTCTGATATGAAACGTCCAGGTCTACCTTCGAGTGTCGGAGAAATTGGTTTAATTGGTTTGGAACAATTGGTTTAACCGCGTTTCATTCGTTTCAGCAGCGAACTACAGCAATCACCATATAACGGAGCACCTCCAGGGCGGCGGCGGGGGTTTGACGAGCAGCAGCGAGCTGACGGGTACAGGGAGCACCGAAAGCGATCTCAGGGTTAGCCAGACCGCGACGGAGAGCTACATGACCCCGGCACATTACTCTGGATACGATGAAGCATCCGAGTATCATAGCCTGCCGCAGGATCATCAGCCGCCGCATCCCTACAACTTGGACGGCTCGCCAGAATTTTACAGCACCAGTGGAATTCATTTGGAGCCAAAGTATCAGCCGTCGCCGTTTAAAAATTATCCACGAGGTAAGGTCAATCGCTCCGTGGGATTTCACGAACGATAGTTGACGATACTCGAAAGAATTTAAGCATCAGTGATTGTCATTGATATATCTGCGGTTCTTTGTTCGCAACAGGTCGCTACCACGAAGGATATAGCGAGAGCGGTGGATATGGACAATACGACGCGACGTCATTCCAAACGGTTCCAGGAAGCGGAAGCGCAGGTGGAGGTGGCGGAGGCGGTGGCGGCGGAGTAGGTGGCGATCAATGGACCGTTGGACCCTTGGAACATCTGTCTCATCATCCAGCGTTCCTGGCTGGACTTGGTCCACGGGACTCTTCCAATCCTCATCATCCCTCGTCCATTGGGAACAATCCTGATCAGAAGCCTCTGTTGCAGAGCGCGATGATCCCCGGTTATACAAGTAATATTTCTTTGAAGTTTGGCCTGGCCAATTACTCCAGATTACTCTGCGATCCTGGTGGAAATTTTAACCCTGATCCGTTCTGCGATTGTTTTGCAGGTAGCGGACCGTGCTTCACAGGCTCCGGACCCATTCAACTCTGGCAGTTTTTATTGGAGTTACTAACAGACAAATCGTGTCAAGGCTTCATCTCGTGGACCGGCGACGGCTGGGAGTTCAAGCTCACAGACCCGGACGAGGTGGCACGCCGTTGGGGAATTCGTAAAAACAAGCCCAAGATGAATTACGAGAAGCTGAGCCGCGGTCTCCGTTACTATTACGACAAGAATATTATACACAAAACCGCCGGCAAACGATACGTTTACCGTTTTGTCTGCGACTTACAGAGTCTCCTAGGGTAAGCATACGCTACACACATTTCGGTTCAGTCGTTTCGGATGTTCCGAACAGTCATAGTCTAGAGCTAATGAGCTGAGCGCAGCGCGCCGTAACTTATTTCACTTTTCCTGAACATTGCTTTATGGTGTTATTCCCTTATTCGTAGATACAGCCCGGAAGAACTTCACGCAATGGTAGATTTAAAGCCGGAGAAAAAGGAAGAAGACTGAGCTTTTGTTGTTGGACGTGTTTGAGAATTGTGTCGCTTTGCTTAAAAGAGAATGAGAATGGGAAAGAATACGAACAATTCCAAAGTATCGCACTGGAACAAAGTTGAAACTGATAAAGTAACGAACAATGTGAAACGAACAAACGGGACGGAGGAGTAAGTAACTGGTGTATTGTTAACGAAAGAATTCTTCAATGAATAGAAGAGCAAAACCAATTGACGTCTTCTATGTATGTTCAGATACATGATAAAATCGAATCGGTCGTATGTACCAAAGACAGGGTCTGCATACCATTGGTGCCTAAAGTTAATGACTAAAAAATTGTGAATTTGTTTCTAAGTGATTAATTTGCCAAGCCAGATTTTAGAAGATATTTATAGGAAATAACTCAACAATTTATACATATTATATATATTATACATATAAATATATATATATATATAAATATATATGAATATATATATATTTTTAATGTTACATGATTTCTAAGCACTACGTCGAGCACACGATGCGTCTAAATTATTTATGTCCCATCATTTTTAAACGTGCGTGTTATATCTCGTTAATAAATAACACCATATGTGATTGTTATTACTATAATTTTACTACAATAAAGCCATTATACCATTATTATAGACGGCGAGCTTCAATTCGACGTTTAAATGCTTTTCTACGTGTAGATTATCATTAAGTTTTTTAGTATTAAAAATACTGTGTTTTCGAGCTCGCTTGGCTGCAACAACCGTAGAACAAAACCGTTTTATACTATTAATAATTTTTCTTTTTTCCTATTCACTTCCACGATGTTTGATGTGCGATCAGTTCCAGGGTGAATAATGTTGGAGAACTGTAATTAAGAGCGTTTCAGGTGCGAAGAAAGTATGCTGGTAATTTCGCTGCAAGGTCTATGTTCTGACGCGTTTCTTTTTTTTCTAACGAAATCGTTTCGTTTCGTTGATCTCTTTATTTTTCTTTACGATAGAAAAAAGTGAAAACAATTGTTTCTCAATGGAAGGAGGCCACGTGTCGTGCAGCCAGTTGACGTAGAATTCGTGGATGCGTAAAACAGTATTTGTAATAGAAGATTTCATAGCGTTTAGCGGTTTAAGCATTTATTTCCGAGCTCCTGCAACGAGAAGTTCATTTAGGATTCGTATCTCTTTTTCCCTATTTTACGGGCCGAGTATTATTATTAAAACGGAGGCGTGTCAAGTGTAGTTCGCGTTAATTTTCTATTCCAAGTGCCGTTTTACACAAACGTTGATACATTGTACGCACGCGAAAATAATGTCTACTTTCCTGAGAAAGTTTTTCGTTAAATCTTCCAAAATTCGCAACGAACGCGTAACACTATCGTTTTGCGAAACATAGCAATAATTAAACTGTAGACGTTCTTAAGGGATACTTTACGAGATCTTCATTGTACATAATATGTATACGTCTGAGACAGTAGGTATCGTACGTAGATGAAATTTAACTATAATGTTACGATTAGTTTTGCGTGATCCTCATCGTATCTGGACGAGCGTTTCTTCTTTTTTTCGTTTTTCTTTCGCATTGTAAAAATGTTGTTCCGTCGAACATGATATAATTGTAATAGCATCGGTTATATTGAATTATGTTAAAAACGGCTAAAAGAAAATGAACGTGGGAATTTCTTAGGCACATTTACGTATCTACATACGTACGTACTATGTATTTTATATAAATTAAGTTTCCTTAATTATGTTTGTTAAATGTTCGCATCAAGAGACGATAGAGGTACGGCGGTGATGATATAACGATATTCCGTAATAAAGCTAATAAAAAAGAGACTCGCAGATCGATAATTAAAACGCGATCAAAAAAAAAAATTAATTCTGAACTTCTGTTTATCGCAAGATTAGAGGTCTTGACATATCCGTCACGATTGTTAAGTTTTCTATACGTAATGGGATAATTTAGACTCGTTTATGGATTATCAAAGTATGATTAACGGTATGCCAATTTCGAAAAGAGTTTACAAACGAACAAATTTGTTGAAATTTATAGAAGTATCAGCGAAGGTAATTAAATTATTTGGTAATCCTTCATTCTTTGCACACGACTGGACGTTCGTAAAATGTATTTCAATACTCTTAGTCGAATAAAGCAGAAATTCTATGTGTAAAGTACTCGATCATCGTTTCCGATAATTATGTGAAGTTACAGCGACATGTGAAAATTTTTCAGTAGTTGCAATAAAAATAAAGAAATTTTTATAAATACATTGAACGAAAGAGATGTGTTCTTTGATACCTCTTGAAAAGTATCTTTTCGAATCTTGTGCACGAACAATTATTATTGCAACACCAGCCAAATTCATTTTTTTTAATGAATTTATTAAACGCTATTTTTATAAATAAAATTATTTATCCCATCCACCATTTCTTCAAACATGCATATGTTTAAATTATTGTTAATACTAAATTGAGGTAAATTTTAAACGATGACTAATATACGTAGATATCCTCCAAAAATTGATACCTTTGATATAACTATAGTCTATACGTGGACATTAGTTAATATTTAATTATTTAATCATTTAATTTTTTTTTTAAATGCAGTGCGCGCTTTGTCGGCTATATGTGTGCGCTAGTTAGTAGAGGGAGACAAAGGCGCGAAAGAATCATCAGTTTTGTTTTACATTTTATAATGGAAGCATCAACTGCCGCAGTGTTTAACGTAACAAATATAGCTCAATGTATTCTGGAATTGGTAAGAATTACATCTTTATTTATTATTTAACTTTCCGAGGAATTTTCTTGATCTTAAATTTCCGTTCAACAGATATCGAATTCTTTGAACGCTGATGCTACGTCCATTGCAATTCGAATTCATACGCAGGAACGTAAAATTCAAGTAATAGACAATGGAAAGGGAATTTCGAAGAAATATTTAGAGACAATTGCGGAATACAATGATGCTCGAACTTTTGACAATCGTCATAATATCCAAGATATTTGCAGCACGAAAAAGCAGACACTCACAAACATACGTAGTTTGTGCGATGCTTTAATACTCTCTTCTAGATATTATAATTCCTCTAAAACATATGTAAAGGTAAATAATCTGTATACATATACATATTGATTCTGAACGTTATCGCGTATAGAAACTAAGAAATTCTTCGCTTCCGAAGGTTTTCAAGTTTTGCCAGAGTCCAAAGATATTTAAAGTTCAAAGAAGACCCTCCCAAGGCACCACAGCGAGCATCTATGGATTCCATGAGTTGCCATTAAAGAAATGGGATTTAACTTTTACGTACAACCTGGTTGCTAACGTAGCCATTGCGAATCCATTTGTAAATTGATCTTTAGGCGATTGCCCTAACGTGCCTATGCTTGAGGATAAAATATATTTCATGTTTGTATAGGTTTCATTCTCCGTTAGAGATGACCATCGGAAGAAAGTTACTATGACAATTACAAAGCCCCATAATCCAATAGATATATTTAAATTGCTGTACAATAGAGAAGTAAAGCATCATGATATATGGTGTATAAACAGCGTAGAGGACACGGAATTAAAATTCTGCATATACATTGGACTGACTAATATTAAACCAGCCGCTACCAAGAATATTTTCTTGAATAACAAAATCGTTTGTTGCCCTTTAATTCTGCGGGTAGTTTCCGCCACTTTTGTTAACACGTTCAATTGTTTTCGAAAAGGACAGTACAAATGCATGCCAAAGAAGGGGGCTGTTTTTATTCTACTGTTCATTTGGACTACCAAATATTTCTTCACAATGGAAAATGGAGAACGGACTTTGATGTTCAGTGATATTCAGTGTTTATTGCAAAACATTAGGAGTAAGATATCTCAAATTTATATAGAAAAGGTGGCACCAATATCTATGCATCAAACGAGTAGAAAATATGAAGCATCGATTATCAATTGTACAAATAATATCAGTACGCTTAATAAATCATGTGGAGGTACGTTACCTGCGCAGCAGCTGTCAGCTTCTCAAAGGAATTACACGCTTCATACGTACCACCGGGTTATCGGTAAAAAAGTTACAAAGTTAAAATATGATTCGCAAGAAAAGCTTACGGACAAGGGAACAATATTAGCTGCAAATAATCTTCTAAATAATTTGATTACACCTATCCCACAAGCTGAGAACATTAACAAGGAGCTCGTTACATTGACTCTCTCAGAATGGTCTAATTGGACTCCCCCCGATAGTAGACCGTATAATAAAATACAGTTCGAAAATACTTCTCTGCGATTCTATAAACGTCTAGACTTTTTACCAAAAAAATTACATAAACTATTACGTGGTCAAACTAAGCTAACGAACACTAATATCTTAAATGAGTGCAGTGGAAGCGTACTTTCCGGCAAGCTGAAATTCGGGTTGAAAGGTAAGAATTTTTAGCTTCGCTGAGAAGTGAAAGTATCAAAATGAAACTTGTAATAAATTTAATGTTTTTCATTCCAGATGTATTGCCCCATCAAGAAGTTGATGTGCGGCCATGCAGAACTGCTGAACGATTTCGTGAATTCACATTAACGAAAGAGGACTTGGAATTTACGAGAGTTGGTAGTGAAAATTAAGGTGGCAATTCTTAAACTAACGGCGACTTATTTTTTCAGGTACTAAGCCAGATGAACAATGAATTAATAGTGGGATTGCTGATCCATAATAATAGGAAAGTCCTCTTACTGATGGATCAACATGCTATGCACGAAAGGATAAGATACGAACATTTACTTGATAGTGAATATTTCAAATATCTTTCTGTCAAAAAATTAAAGTCGTCCGATGTATATATTAATATTTATCATTTCGTTAATTTTTAGAATACAAATCACAAATAAGAAACGAGCTATTTTCCGTCAGATTAAATACTCCTATTACCGTACAACTGTCCGCAGATAGCTGCAATTTACTTCTGTCGAATAAAATTACGCTAAAGAAATTTGGTATAATCTTCGAAGTATTGAACAATGGTATTATAATGATACACGCAGTGCCAGAATGTTTAAGAAAGAACAAGTACAATTACGACGAGTTCAAGCTGCAATTAAATATAAAGAATCTTTTAAATGAATTATTAGAAAGCATCGCAAGATATAGTTCTCCAAGTAGCAATTTACCATCCACTATTCACAATGCGATCGCAATGGAAGCTTGTCATGGTATGTTCTCCCTTGTTTTCTTACATTTACAATCTTCTAAATGAATAATACAGGAAACGTAGAAAATGTAAATAGTTAGAGTATATATTTTTCAATTACAAATATTGACAGAATAACAATCTCATTTTTTTTGTACATCGAAATAACAATATATTTGTTCGATTATCTAATATAATAGAGTATTTTAGGAGCTATTAAATTCGGAGATCCACTATCGTTGAACCAATGCAGATGGTTATTGAAATATGTAAGGGAAACAAAGGCTCCTACGCGATGCGCCCACGGGCGACCATCTATGGTGCCCATTTTAGAACTAACCGATTTAGAAAAACGGCAGAGAAAGACTGTTCAGGTATCTGATACTAAATTTTTTAAAAATCTCTACTTATTTACTCCCTTAGAAAAATTGCAAACATGTTTTATATATTTTTATTTGAATTCTGTAATCATCCCAGCGCAACCGAATTGCACGTAGCAATGTTGCATTCACTAATAAGTTGATTACTACTTTGGACAGGGAAAAGGAGATTCGATTAGTACTTTGGACAGATTACGGAATTCAAGTTTTACTTCGATTATTATTACGAGTATTATATGTCAGGATAACCCGAAATCAAAATATCTTTTCCGAAATAATTAATTCTGCTCACGTAGATCATGAATTCAGTCCCCCCTAATGATACCGGGCAGGCAACACTGGGGCGAGTAAAGAAACACATAGTGTACAGGGCGAATTCCAATTCGGGTGATGTTCCAACAAAAACAGTAGTAACAGGCTGTACTAATCCATTCAATGACGAACGCACCTTAAGAACAGCACCTTTCTGCGAGGAATCAGACAATCGTGGCGTTAGGAATAGGAATCATATTTATTATTAATCTTTGTTGCAAACATCGCATTCAATTACTTACATCACCCAGCTTGGCTTCCTTGATATATCCGAGATAATTGAGCTTCTTCTCGGCTTCTTGCTTCGCATAATAGATCCAATTGTGCAGTCCAATTATGTCTGAGTCAAACTGTTCGGCTAGAAACACGGTTTCAAAGCCGGAACTCGACGCGTCCCCATCGATTCGTTTAAACTGAGAGAACCATATGCGTTTCATAGTGTCCTTGAACTCGTACTCGTCGTCCTGAATGTATCCTTTCTCGGCCAAGAATTTCATTGCCGTCTTCATCGTATCTGTCTCAAGAATTTTGTCCAGGAGGTCCGACTCTTCTTTGCGTTTCTCAGACGTAACAGTTTCCTTCGTTTTTACATCAAATTCATAGTTATCGTGCAAGGCCAATACAGCCTTTACAGTTGGAATTTCGTACGCTTCATCCTTTACAGTCAACAACCTAAAACGTATACGATTTGTATGACGCAAACGCGGTACAAACCTCCTTCCTCTTCAATTAATTCCATCGATTACAACAATATGTACACTTACGGTTCAGCAGCGTCGTCGCTAGTGCTATCATCCTTCTTCTGGCCCTGCAAATTCGTTGTTATGTGCTTGAAAGCATTGTCCTTCTCCTTCTCGAATAGACTTTCTGTTAACTTTTTAATATCCTCGTTGGACGTAACGTAACCCATAGGATTAAGATTATTTTGTGCCGAGTCTTGAGAGTTTCCGTTAGTAGGCGCCGGGTTATTGGTTCCCGCACTACTTTGCGAAGATTGCGGTGTTTCAGCAGCTGGTTGTACTGGTTGTGCTGCTGGGGCAGCAGGAGCAGCAGCAGCAGCAGCAGCAGCAGGAACAGGAGCTGCACCAGCTACAGTTTGTTCAGGACTTGGGGCAGGGGCGGGACCAGTTCCATTATTATAATAATTATTGTAAGTGATCTCTGTGTGAGAGGGTGCTGCGGTTCCTCCACCGCCCCCTCCAGTGCCTCTGTTGCCATAAATTCCACCTGGTATTATTCTATTAACCGCCGCATTTACACCGGCGCTAACGCCAGCGAAAACGAACGCTTCTTTTGCCAATTGTCCAATGCCAGGCTTCTGTGCCTGTTGCACAAGGATCGTTTGTTGCGGCGTGTGTCCGAACGACGGTGATCCGTAAGATGGTTGTCCAACACCTGAATTGTATCCACCGTAAGGTGGTGGTGCTCCATAAGATGGTGGTGCTCCATAAGGTGGTGGTGCTCCATAAGGTGGTGGTGCTCCATAAGGTGGTGGTGCTCCATGAGGTGGTGGTGCTCCATAAGGTGGTGGTGCTCCATGAGGTGCATGTCCTCCTGCCGCAGGAGAAGGATTATAACCGTGGCTTAAAGGAGGATTGTATCCTTGGCCAGGTGAAGGGTTGTAACCCTGTCCTGGATTGGTGTTAGTTTGATAGGGATTGCCAGCTGGTTGACGAGGATATCCGCCTGAAAATTATTGTGTGTTCATACAATTGTATATTTTTCGAGCATTGAATTGATGTTTTATCGCAGAGAGCTATTTAATACCGGAAGGAGTATATCCAGATTGCACATTGCTCGCACTGGTTTTAGAGCTTTGCTCGGACACAGGAGCAGAAGGTTTTGGTGCGGTGTTGGTGCCAGTTGGTTTCTTATCTGGTACGTTCCACCCTATCTTACCCGGGTCTGAACCCCCTGTAGAAAAAAAATAGATAATTATCCACGATAGGTATAGCACGCAAGTTTAGGCATTGAATGGTTCGAACGAAATTCAATACTTGGGCGGATAATCGATAATCGGCCACGCGTTAAACTGTGGTAATACGCACTGCACGGAGTATAGAAAAATGTGAATTACCTTGATTTGTGTTCTGATGCGTGTTGTGAGAGTTTGGAGTGGTACGAGGACGTGGTGTTGTCTTCGGCCGAGATCCGAATCCCCATCCACCACTTCCGGTTCTCCGTCTGCCCGATTTTCCATATCCACCGTCGACTGTCCAAGCAAAATTATTATTATTGTTTGAATAGTACGCGGGTAATATTTTTAAACAAAGATTCCCAGGAAAAACGGGGAACGTAAATTGCACCTTGTATGCTGCGAACGAATTACCAGCTACCAAATTAACGAAGCGTGAAACAAATGAAATCGCTGAATAGAATCTTTACAGTGGATTACGTATAACGAGCAATTATCCTACACGGACACAATACGATGCGTTCATCGAATTTCCGAGTCTTGTCCGTAGAATTTTCTATTGAATGAATGGAACATATCGAATCAAAGCATTCGAGTGGAATTATACTTCAATTTTCTTTGATAACAAGTGCTGCGTGCTCCAGCGTATTATACGGTTCATATTATTCCACCCACAGCTAGTTGAACTTCCCTACCTCTTTACGATAGATTGTACTATCCGATCCCTGACAATTTAGCAATTCGCTAAATAAAGTAATGGTATACCGTTAACGTGGCAATCTCGTTATTTGCATCAAATCTATTTTAACACTCAACGCGTTAAAGTTATTGTCGCCGCTGAAGAATTACTTTTTAGAATCCCCTTTCATTGAAATAGAAATACATGTATTATATAAACATATGCTCGGCCGTATTCATAAAATTGAACCACCTGTTCTATTTCTCCTTTTCTTTTTAGGAAACTTTCACGTGCAGTATATAAATGAAAGTTGGAACAGGAAAATTCAGTTCGTTTCAAGACGTTTGTGTGAAATATTATTGTTACTTGCACGGCTGACTTTTAGTACGTCTTTGTTTACATAGAACCACGCCATCCTAGAAAATCTCACCGTGTTCAGCTAGTTTATCGTAACCACGTCTGCGAAACGAACAACAGATATCCCGGAACCGCTTTGAAATTCAGTGGAATGACTCAATGTCAGCCGCCGTGTGGTCACGACTTTCTAGAAGAGCCACGGTTTTTTGCGTCTTCCTTTCTGTCCTATTGAAGCGTGAGCAAAGTGAATAATACGATGTTCGCATGCGTTGGTGTACGCTCCAACAAGGCCAATTTTCTCTCTGTGATCTTGTTATGATCTGTTTGGTTGCAGCTCTGTAATGTAATTTCACGTTAGCGCCAATTAAACGATTCATAGAATGCTCCATTCTCGGAACGTACGCGACACTTGTATCAGTCGAACTTGAAGTATGACGCCTCTGTAATTGCGATTCAGCTACTTTGCTCGATTTCCTGACAAATTAAACTGATTCACAGCCTTGAACAACTTTGGTAGCTGGCAAATCTCGCGTGCATACAAATTCTCTTTTTCCAAGGAACTTGCATCGCACCTTCATTGTTATATTTATACAAAAAAAATGCTTGCAATATACCGTCCGACTACGAAACAAATACGTCAAGTAGTTACTACCATTTCGAACCAGACGACATATGCGAAGATATACTTACCAAAGACGAATAAAACGAGGATCGTGGAAATCAAGATCACCTTGATGTTCATGTCTCCTGTATAAATTCTTCTTTCGAATTCTTGCCAGTGAATCGACGTTAACGACACGATCTACCTGTGCAGTATCGATACTCACTGCTCGACGGTCGACCGGTTACTGCAGGGACTTGCCATGAAACGTCACGCGTTAGCCACGTTTAACAGGTTTTGGACTTGCAGCGCGTGTTGTAAAGCGTTGGCTTTCTCTTCGCATTGATCTTTGTTGCGTTTAAAATAAGCAGTGGGGATCTGATAGAATGGCCTGGCAGGTAGCAAGGTTCAGAAGGTAACGATGTACCCTGACTACTAAGTGCAAGGACGTTGCCCCTCGCGAATATTTCATGGCTATTCCCTTTTAAATATTTTACAAATTCAGCTCTTATCGTCGTTCAGTGATCGACCGATGAATATATGTTTCAGGAAAAATTGAATTACGGAGCCTTAAAGTTATGTCGAGGGAAAAACGCTTAAACATTAACTGGAGGAATTGTTGCGGGAAAACCCAGGAAAAAATGCGCTATTTAATTTCTCTTTATCAATCAATGATATTTATTTCTATATATTCTAATATGTACAGAATAACATATAGTGCACACTGTACTACAAACTACATCAAATTACTACGTACGTAATTACTAAAGTTAGTCGTGTATGTTAAAACATTGGTAGACCGAGGTCCATCACTTCGTTTCCGAAATAGGTGAACGAGTGTGTATAGATGTTGAACTTTGTTCCAGCCAGAGAAACCGGGCAAAGATTGTTCGGTCTTGCATAGAAGCATATAGTATACAAAGACATCTCTAACTCTGGCCCAGTACCCACGAATATTGTTGCGTTTGGTCTGACGATTCCATCCATTTGGAAGTTCAATCTCATTAACGAAGCGGTCTAAGTAAGAATAAATACGATACATGGTTAATGCTATACCGTTATTGGAAATCGTGTTACTTCATTTATATCGAAACGCTTACATTTCCAATGTCCAATTTATCTACATAGCCCATGTAATCGATGCGTTTCTGGGACTCCTGGTTCTGAAAGTAAATCCAATCTTGCACACCAATGATGGCTGTGCCGTAATTCTCCGATGCGAACACGCGTTCGAAACCGCACGTGCTTCCGCTGAACATGGTAAACCAAACACGACGAAGTACATCTTTTCTTTCGAAGTCATCTGGATCGATGAATCCACGATCGGCCAGCCATCGCATGGCCGTCTCCATTGCGTTAGTGTTTAAAAATGTATCGATTAATAGATTCTCCAATTTCCTCGTCTCCAGAGTACGATTTAATTTCTTCTGGAAGTCGTGCTCGTACCTGTCGTACAAGGATCGCGTCACATAAATGGTCGGGTACTCCAGCAGCTCTGGATCTACATCGAACAATCTGTAAATTAAAATTCATAAATTGCAATTAATCGATGCGCTTGAAAATGAGTAATTCAATAATTTCATACGCACGGTTCTTTAGCTTCGTCTGTTACATTGGGAGACGTAACACGAGTCTGTAGATTTAATTTTATGTGCTTGAATAAATCCTGCGGAGTTCTCGCATAGATTTCTTCCGATATTTTCAAAAGATCATCGTCAGAGATTCTATATAGCAGCGTGTTCTCGACGCTGGTAGAACTGTTAAGTATATTCTTCTGATCGCTCGATACATTAGCCGTAGTCGTGGAAGCGTTTGTATTGTCCGTTCCACGAGGCCCAGCAACAGGTGTTCCAATTCCATTAATAGGTGCACTTGAACTTGCCACCCCGCTGTTGAATCCTCCGCTTGGATAGTAATTATTAGATCCAGTTGCTTGGGGTGTAGCTGGAGGGTACGCTCCATTTTGGTAATTATTAGCAGCCCCCGTCCCCTGTGGTACGTTTGCCGAATTCATTGTGCCATTAACTCCAGGTGGAGTATTAAAGTACTGATTGTTGTAGGTAACATGAGTTGTGGTTGCTGGAGCAGCATCTGGTTTACTTTCGATGTAATGGGTGTGGGAAGTGTGAGGATTTAATATTCTATTCACTCCGGCGTTAATAGTTGAAAATACAAGTGCTTCTTTAACCATTTGACCCAAACCACGTCCAGAATCTTGGTGTCCTTGTACCATTAAAACGGTTTGGCCAGGTACAAATGGCTGTACTGCTGGCTGTGCAAGCACGTGTGTTTGCTGTGGATAGTAAGGCTGTCCAGGTACATTGTAAGCTGCATTTCCAGGGGTATGCATAGAGTAAGGATTGCCCAATGGCATTGAATTTGTTTGATACGGAGGAGAAACATGCGGTGCTGACGAAGGATTATACGGATTATACGAAGGCATAGGATGCGTAGGGTAAGGAGGTTGACCACTTCTGGATGGATTAAACGGATAAGTGGATGTTGAATGAGTTGGCGAAGACACGTGATCTTTAAATCCAATTGGAGGTGGATACGAGCCCGGTACAGTTGGTTGTGAATTTGCTACGGGTTGTCTGCTATTCCCTAGGTAAGGATTACTCCACGGAGGATGGGATTCAGCTGGTGTAATTGGTTTGTTGGCACCTAAGTAAGGATTACTCCATGGTGGATTTGTTTGTCCTGTCGTTGGATGCCCTATAATATGAAACGTTTATTATAATATATTATATTATATTATTTGTAAAGTACAAATTACTTTTGCTAATAACCCATACCGTGATTTTGAAGCGTGCCGGTAGAAGATTTCATCACATTTTCGTGCGGTGCAGACGGCTGAAAGGGCGAAGTTTGTTTGCTGTCAGTTACAGTTCCTGTCGTCTTTCCTGGCGTTGGTGTAAGACCGGGCGCGTAAGGATGCGAATTTGTAGGATATGGCGGTTGAGCTGGTCTGGTTTGAGCTTGTTAAAATTATAAATTTTGTACTTCAATTTAAGTTTGATGTAATATTTGCTTGAAACATAAAATAATGTATACCTGGACGTGTAGCCCCTCCGCCCTCGGCATTAAGAAAGTCTCTATTGACATTTTTGTTTTGATGAGTTGCCGTTGATCCTAACGATTGCAATGATAGTGTTTTCAATACAGATATTGTTTCCATAATTAAAATAGCTGGCGTATTAAATTACCGGAGGTACTTCCAATAGGATGTGATCCTCCTACTGAAGTTGGAGCACTAGGTCTGTGGCTTGGTGAATTTGTTGAATGTCTACTGGAAAGTGTTCCATACGATGTTCCTGATGAGTGTCCACCGTGTGATCTTCCATAGGATGTTCCATGCGACGTTCCATATGATGTTCTCCCTCTAGAACCATGTGATACTCTCCCTGCAGAACCATGTGATCTGCCGAAGCCCCTTGAAAAACCGCCGAACTTTGCACTAATACCATCTACAAAAGATAACATATCGATTAAACAGAAATTCTCTAAAAAAATATTTTTCCACTTACCTAATATAAGAAATATAAAAATAAATGCAATTGGTAATGTTTTAAATCTCATTGTTTCTATATGCGTAGAACGTGCAGTATTGTGGCGTGCAGCAGACTGATTTGCCAGAAGGCCTGAGTAAGAAATACGAATATTCCACGCTGACGTTTATCAAATTTTTTCCTGTAGGGAGTGCATTACATCTTGCAATACTATCTGCGCACTGTTCTTCGAAATTGTACAGTATAGTAAAGGGTCATTGCTGATGACCTCGAAAAGATATGGCTATTTCTAGTAATGAACACCATATTTCACAACTTTTTATTTCATCTCAATAACAACCACGATCGGCGTACACAACTTTTATAGCACTTCCTACATTCTTTCTCTTCTTCCTGAATTATCTATATACATCACCGCCTATCTTTCGTGTGGGAAAACGTTTCATTTTATAAAATCGTTGCTTATGGAAAGTGGTTCGTGGGATGTAAGATGTTTATCGAAATCATAAAACAATGTCTTTTACGAAATATGTTCGTATTGAAAAATTAGTAGTGCAATATAATATTAACAACAAATTCTTAACAAACATTTTAAACTTTTACAAATTTATCTTTTATATATTAGAAACCATTATCCCATAGCATGTGACATTTGTAAAACATTGAGGTACTGTTGGTCGAGTCTTACAAAAGTCACGAGAATACTGAAACAAATATTACACCTCTGGAAAAATAGACTTTCCCAGAAGCTCCATTTAACACTTTATCCTTCCTTTGCAATAAATCGATCCAAAATAGCTTCGCTGGGATAATCGGGAACTGATAATTGTCGGAAACCCTCGTCGTCCACAAAGCATATTTCATGCCCATCCTAGAACATTTACTCATAATTCAGTGCAATACGTAACTATAACGTTGCAATCAGAAATAAAATATTCTTTGATGGCTTACTGGATCAGCAAGAATAATGACTCTCACAGAGGCTTTTCCAGGAGTATCTAAAGTGACCAGATCAGTTAATATTTTGTGCCCATTCTCTTTGATCCTGTTTTGAATTTCTGGTTGTTCCGCGTGTGGAACTGAAAATGCTACACGTCCGTAAGCTGTAGCATGATCAACCGTGACACCTAATTAATCGAAATGTTTTACTATTAGAATTGTACTTAATAGTAAAATAGATACTGTGTAAAATTATAAATACGTACCAATATCTTGGAATTCAATTTTAGCTTGATCTTCGCTGTATCCTAGCAACACAGTTTTATCAGTTCGATTCAATACTGTTAGATCTAAAATATCCTTCCAATAAGCAATGGTTCTTTGAAGATTTGAGCTAGACAAAGTTATTTTCTCCACTGGATCTGTCCGAGAGATAAATTGATTAAAATAATGATTACAAAATAATTGAAGATTTATAATCGTCCTGTGCAAATACCTTTATCTACAGGTTGCGGTTCATTGATTATATAATACTTGTAACCACCAGGTGCCTGCAAGACATATCTTCCATTTTCTTCCGTCATTGGCCATCCGTCTGTGCGGGCTCTCTCGACTGCTTCCTTGGATCTGATTGTTATTCCTCCAAAATCATTTCCCATTTTGTACTCTTTAATTCCATAATTGTAAGTTAACTCTATTACAAAATGGCTGTCCTCTGGTCCATATCCTATCATAGTTTTACTCCATCTGTTTGCGTATGGTCTGTACGATAGAAATAAAAACTTGTATTCCATAGAAATGTTTGAACGGTTTTGAATTAGTAATTAAAATACGTTGTGGCCATTATTGAAAAACGAAGAATTATATACGACAAATAGAGTGTGTAACAATGGATAATAACAAACCCATTGCAAGCCGCTTCACAACCATCAGCAAATTCCTCGTGCCGTAACACCTGAAAAATGGAAGCTCGTAAAATCGAATGACGAGGAGATTCGAGTTGCATACTGAAGTACTAACCTTCATTCCGAGAATGTCGCGATAGAATTTCGCTGTTAATTTTCGATCCGGTATTTTAAATACGAAATGAAGCGCGCGTCCAGCGACCATTTTTATAAGACCTATTTTCGCAAATATTGTATAAAGAGAAATATACCAATATCTCACTATATAAAAGTTGAAATCTTTGCAAACTGTAACAGCTACACCTGCTGATCTTTGTCAAAGAAAACTGCCGATCCAATATCTTCTCAACTTCCCAGTAATGACTAATTGCCGAGACGTTAATTTATTCCGTGTCATTCAAACGCTTGCGCAACGCAATTATTTGTACGTACATCCCAGGTTACACATATTTCTGTTGTCTAATCTACGAGCGATACTATGTTATCCATGCTTAATAAAATAAACAACAAGAAATATTTCCTCGTGAATACTTTTAAACTGCAATAGCTGAACTGCAAGGTTTGTAATATGTAAATGTGTTTGCTCCATTGCAGTCACTTTTGTACGCGACTATCTAGTTGCCCGTAATTATTATTTAAATTGTTTCTATTCTTAGTCATTTCCCATTCATTTGGCACCACATACATTAAAAAATAACAACCAGGAGCCGAGATGTAGCCGCAATCGCATTTCATAAGGTGTCGGTATCGTATAAAAAAGTACGTCTCTGCCTCATCTACAATGCCTGCTCTGGTATCGTCATCTATACGGAACTCCTTGAAACTACTCGCGCCTCTTACTTACCTTACGTGTAGATATGGCAGAGGCCCGAGTAGTTACCAGGAGTTCTTTATAGATGGCGAAACTAAAGCCCACTTTGGGTGTAGGTAAGACAGGGATGTGAGTGGTACGTAAATTCAGACACCTGTTTATAAGTAGCTGTGCTATAATTTGGTTCATCAAATTATGATAATAATCCTCGAAAATCGTTTCGTACACCATTTACATATCAATAAAGTGTTAGGAAACACAGTGCTACAATCTACATAAAAATTAATATTTACGGTAACATTGCAAGTTCCATTGTTCATTTTATTCTACAACAATCAAGCTCATTAGCACAGGTAAATGCATTTGTGAATATTTTTTCCTTTAAATAATTTTCCAGCATGTGTTAAATACATACTAGTAGCGGTATTATTCTTTATATCGGTCTCGCAGCAATGAAAGTTTGGTTAGTGTACATATAACCTATCTTTGCAATACTATATGAACTCTTGCACTCTCATCTTCTGTTTCGCTCTTCCTTTTTATACCTTCTCCACCTTATGCATCGCACTATTTCTTGTCTCTTTATCGCACGTCTATTACACATCTTTTCATTTCCTCTCTGTTTCATTACAAATTCCTAAGTCATTTCTGCGCTATTAATTGCTGACCCTTTCCTGTTTCCTCTTTACTTTGGTACTGACGTATTGCTCCCGTTTTAATACATTTAAACCTTTTATTATATCTTGCTTCTTGTATTTTTCTTTGAAGGCTCTGCGTTAGATCCTTTAGTTCCGTTCTTATCAAATTTAGTATTCTCGCACTCGTTCCATTCGTTCTAAAAGACCCTTTCTCTTATGCTTCTAGTTTGGCCTGCCCTACTTTCTTTTTCGACTAAATATCTTTTAACAATCTTTCTATCTCCTGTTATATACTTACTAATATAGTGTTTGTGTGCATAGGTTTCATAGGCAAAGGATAAGGAGCATTGATCGCCAATTCTCATTGTGCATAAAAAGAAGGAAGAAGAAAGAATAACTCTTGCCATATATATACTTCAGTTATATTAAATTGGTTTTGTGGGATTGGAAGGTGTATGCAACGAAGGCTGATGTAAGTGTAATACGTCTCTAAGTATCTTTTTTTTTCATTAAATCTTCCTGTGTGTAATAATTACATACTAACAATATTTATTCCTTTTTATGTCGGCCTCGCAGCTATGAAATTTCGACTTAGTGTACATATAACTTATGCATTCTTCTCGTTCACTCTTTCTTGGGAACCTTCTCTACTTTACACATTATCCCATTACTTATCCCCTTATTTCATTTCGATTATACATTTAGTCTTTAAGGCTCCCTATCAATTTCTTTACTTCTCTTCTCATCAAATTCATTCGTGTTTGATTCATTCCATTCCTTTTTAAATAATCCCCCCCTTTTTCTTATACTTCTTGTGTGGTCTTTCCCTATTTTCTTTTCTTCTAACTATCCTTTAACAATGTTTCTTTCACCTGTTACATACTTACTAATATATCTTTTGTGTGTACAGGTTTTGCATCCAAGGAGTAAGGAGCATTAACCAGTGCATCTCATCATGCATAAAAGCAAGAAAGAAGAAAGAATAACCCTTGCCACATACTTTAGTTATCCTTTAGTTATAGTAAATTGGTTTATAAAAATAGTTTGTAACTATTAGCGCATAAGATTAATTGAGAACAATTGTGTAATTAACTGTTATGTGTATCTATTATATGTATATTTTATTTTATATTCAGTTTATTCGGTAGATCTTATATAAACTTTAATAGTACGTTTACTACAAGTTCTACTGAATGTGCTAAATGTAAAATGAGAGATATAATAAATAATTTACGTATGGACAAGTTACACAATTGCTGTAATTTAAATTGTATAAGCTTCTGCATATGAAGTATGTAAATTGTGATACACCGACGCCTGAACGAAAAGTTTAGTGTCAGTCACCGATGACTGACGCGGCCTGAACGGAAAGTTTAGTGTCAGTCACTGAACGGAAAGTTGATTGTCAGTCACCGATGACTGACGCGGCCTGAACGGAAAGTTTAGAGTCAGTCACTGAACGGAAAGTTGATTGTCAGTCACCGATGACTGACGCGGCCTGAACGGTAAGTTGATTGCCAGTCACTGAACGGAAACTTGATTGTCAGTCACCTATGACTGACGCGGCCTGAACGTAAAGTTTAGTGTTAGTCACTCAACGGAAAGTTGATTGTCAGTCACCGATGACTGACGCGGCCTGAACGGTAAGTTGATTGCCAGTCACTGAACGGAAACTTGATTGTCAGTCACCTATGACTGACGCGGCCTGAACGGAAAGTTTAGTGTTAGTCACTCAACGGAAAGTTGATTGTCAGTCACCGATGACTGACGCGGCCTGAACGGTAAGTTGATTGTCAGTCACTGAACGGAAAGTTGATTGTCAGTCACCGATGACTGACGCGGCCTGAACGGAAAGTTTAGTGTTAGTCACTCAACGGAAAGTTGATTGTCAGTCACCGATGACTGACGCGGCCTGAACGGCAAGTTGATTGCCAGTCACTGAACGGAAACTTGATTGTCAGTCACCTATGACTGACGCGGCCTGAACGGAAAGTTTAGTGTTAGTCACTCAACGGAAAGTTGATTGTCAGTCACCGATGACTGACGCGGCCTGAACGGTAAGTTGATTGTCAGTCACTGAACGGAAAGTTGATTGTCAGTCACCGATGACTGACGCGGCCTGAACGGAAAGTTTAGTGTTAGTCACTCAACGGAAAGTTGATTGTCAGTCACCGATGACTGACGCGGCCTGAACGGCAAGTTGATTGCCAGTCACTGAACGGAAACTTGATTGTCAGTCACCTATGACTGACGCGGCCTGAACGGAAAGTTTAGTGTTAGTCACTCAACGGAAAGTTGATTGTCAGTCACCGATGACTGACGCGGCCTGAACGGTAAGTTGATTGTCAGTCACTGAACGGAAAGTTGATTGTCAGTCACCGATGACTGACGCGGCCTGAACGGAAAGTTTAGTGTTAGTCACTCAACGGAAAGTTGATTGTCAGTCACCGATGACTGACGCGGCCTGAACGGTAAGTTGATTGTCAGTCACTGAACGGAAAGTTGATTGTCAGTCACCGATGACTGACGCGGCCTGAACGGAAAGTTTAGTGTTAGTCACTCAACGGAAAGTTGATTGTCAGTCACCGATGACTGACGCGGCCTGAACGGTAAGTTGATTGCCAGTCACTGAACGGAAACTTGATTGTCAGTCACCTATGACTGACGCGGCCTGAACGGAAAGTTTAGTGTTAGTCACTCAACGGAAAGTTGATTGTCAGTCACCGATGACTGACGCGGCCTGAACGGTAAGTTGATTGTCAGTCACCGATGACTGACGCGGCCTGAACGGTAAGTTGATTGTCAGTCACTGAACGGAAAGTTGATTGTCAGTCACCGATGACTGACGCGGCCTGAACGGCAAGTTGATTGCCAGTCACTGAACGGAAACTTGATTGTCAGTCACCTATGACTGACGCGGCCTGAACGGAAAGTTTAGTGTTAGTCACTCAACGGAAAGTTGATTGTCAGTCACCTATGACTGACGCGGCCTGAACGGAAAGTTTAGTGTTAGTCACTCAACGGAAAGTTGATTGTCAGTCACCGATGACTGACGCGGCCTGAACGGAAAGTTTAGTGTTAGTCACTCAACGGAAAGTTGATTGTCAGTCACCGATGACTGACGCGGCCTGAACGGTAAGTTGATTGCCAGTCACTGAACGGAAACTTGATTGTCAGTCACCTATGACTGACGCGGCCTGAACGGAAAGTTTAGTGTTAGTCACTCAACGGAAAGTTGATTGTCAGTCACCGATGACTGACGCGGCCTGAACGGTAAGTTGATTGTCAGTCACTGAACGGAAAGTTGATTGTCAGTCACCGATGACTGACGCGGCCTGAACGGTAAGTTGATTGTCAGTCACTGAACGGAAAGTTGATTGTCAGTCACCGATGACTGACGCGGCCTGAACGGAAAGTTTAGTGTTAGTCACTCAACGGAAAGTTGATTGTCAGTCACCGATGACTGACGCGGCCTGAACGGTAAGTTGATTGCCAGTCACTGAACGGAAACTTGATTGTCAGTCACCTATGACTGACGCGGCCTGAACGGAAAGTTTAGTGTTAGTCACTCAACGGAAAGTTGATTGTCAGTCACCTATGACTGACGCGGCCTGAACGGAAAGTTTAGTGTTAGTCACTCAACGGAAAGTTGATTGTCAGTCACCGATGACTGACGCGGCCTGAACGGAAAGTTTAGTGTTAGTCACTCAACGGAAAGTTGATTGTCAGTCACCGATGACTGACGCGGCCTGAACGGTAAGTTGATTGCCAGTCACTGAACGGAAACTTGATTGTCAGTCACCTATGACTGACGCGGCCTGAACGGAAAGTTTAGTGTTAGTCACTCAACGGAAAGTTGATTGTCAGTCACCTATGACTGACGCGGCCTGAACGGAAAGTTTAGTGTCAGACACCGATGCCTGACGTGGCACTCAACGTGTTAAATATATCTCACGCTGGTTCTCAGTACATCTCAATCCACTCCCAACACAGCCTAAACCGAGAGTGCCGAAACGTGATAAGCATGAACAATTCCTTATAAATCACATCCCTGGATAGTGTTCGCTAGGCAGCTTCGAAGCAGCGAACATTAAGTGGACATTACTGTCCACTGTAGTTATTTGAGCGGAGAGAATCTTAAGATCTTATTGCAATTACTTTTGAGTTCTCGCTCCTATCTGCAGCTGTAAATATTGTGTATTATTTATTGCCCTGCTTCTTATGTAAACCCTTCTGTTTTCTGACGCTTGCGAGATAATTCGTTAGTAACATAAATCATATATGTTTCGCCTAGAGAATTACATTTTATTATTCCTAAAGAAGCCTCCTTTTTTATATTTGAAATACCCATGTATATATCTTTTAATTCATAAATTGATTAATATCTGGAAACATGCACTTGAAACTACGCGGGTCTCTGCCATATCTACAGTGCTTGCTATGGTTTCGCCATCTATACAGAACTCCTTGAAACCACTCGCGCTTGCTATGGTAGTTCCATCTATACAGAACGCCGCGAAACTACTCACACCACTTACTTACCATAAGTGTAGATATGGCAGAAGCCCGAGTAGTTTTATTCACATCTGTATAGATGGCGATACTAATGACTCTAGATAAAGCAGACATGTACACAGTTTCGAGCAGTTCTGTATAGATGGCGAAACTAAAGCCCTTTTTGGGTGTAGGTAAGACAGGGATGTGAGTGGTACGTAAATTCAGACACCTGTTTATAAGTAGCGGTGCGATAATGTTCATAAAATTTGGTTATTTATGTCTCCATTCATCAAATTGAGTTAATAATTCTCGAAAACCGTTTTGTACACTCATTTACAGATCAATAAAGTGTTAGCAAACACCGTGTTACAGTCTACATAAAAATTAATATGTATAGTAACATTGCAAGTTCCATTGTTCATTTTATTCTACAACAATCAAGCTCTTTAGCACAAGTAAATGCATTTGTGAAAATTTTTTCCTTTAAATAAATTTTCCGGCACGTGATAAATACATACTAATACTAGTAGTATTCTTTATTTCGGTCTCGAAGCAATGAAAGTTTGGTTAGTTTACATATAACCTATCTTTGCAATACTATATGAACTCTTGCACTCTCATCTTCTGTTTCGCTCTTCCTTTTCATACCTTCTCCACCTTATGCATCGCACTATTTCTTATCTCTTTATCGCACGTCTATTACACATCTTTTTCCTCTCTGTTTCATTACAAATTCCTAAGTCATTTCTGCGCTATTAATTGCTGACTCTTTTCTGTTCCCCCTTTACTTTGGTACTGACGTATTGCTCCCGTTTTAATACATTTAAAGCTTTCATTATATGTTGCTTCTTGTATTTTTCTTTGAAGGCTCTCCGTTAGATCCTTTAGTTCCGTTCTTATCAAATTTAGTATTCTCGCACTCGTTCCATTTGTTCTAAAAGACCCTTTCTCTTATGCTTCTAGTTTGGCCCGGCCTACTTTCTTTTTCGACTAAATATCATTTAACAATCTTTCTATCTCCTGTCATGTACTTACTAATATATTTTTTGTGTGCGTAGATTTTATAGGCGAAAGATATGGAGCATTGACTGCCAATTCTCATTGCGCATAAAAAGAAGGAGGAAGAAAGAATGACTCTAGCCATATACTTCAGTTATATTAAATTGGTTTTGTGGGATTGGAAGGTGTATGCAACGAAGGCTGATGTAAGTGTAATACGTGTCTAAATATATTTTTTTTCAATAAATCTTCCTGCGTGTAATAATTACATACTAACAATAGTATTCTATTTTATGTCGGCCTCACAGCTATGAAATTTCGACTTAGTGTACATATAACATAACTTTAGATTACTATCCTAACTTATGCATCCTTCTCCTCCACTCTTTCTTGCCAACCTTCTCTACTTTACACATTATCCCATTACTTATCCCCTTATTTCATTTCGATTATACATTTGGCCTTTAAGACTCTCCATCACTTTCTTTACTACTTCTCTTTTCATCAAATTCATTCATTCGATTCATTCCATTCCTTTTTAAATAATCCCCCCCTTTTTCTTATACTTCTTGTGTGTTCTTTCCCTATTTTCTTTTCTTCTAACTATCCTTTAACAATGTTTCTTTCACCTGTTACATACTTACTAATATATATTTTGTGTGTACAGGTTTTGCATCCAAGGAGTAAGGAGGATTAACCAGTGCATCTCATCATGCATAAAAGCAAGAAAGAAGAAAGAATAACCCTTGCCACATCCTTTAGTTATCCTTTAGTTATAGTAAATTGGTTTATAAAAATAGTTTGTAACTATTAGCGCTTAAGATTAATTGAGAACACGTGTGTAATTAACTGTTATGTATATCTATTATATATTTTATTTGATATTCAGTTTATTCGGTAGATCTTATATAAACTTTAATAGTACGTTTACTACGAGTTCTACTGAATGTGCTAAATGTAAAATGAAAGATATAATAAATAATTTACATATGCACCAGTCATACAATTGCTGCAATTTAAATTTATAAGCTTCTGCATGTAAACTGTGTACATTTTAGTATAAGTTTTATCTGTAAGAATATGTATTGTAAATTAACTTCAAAGAATAGTTTATAAGTATTAGATCATTTATATTTATAATATTCTTTATATTATATAAATGTTAGTTTAGAATTGATACAAGATTTACTGGTACGATTAATTGTAAATTGATATATAAGAATAGTTCATAAGTATTAGCTTGTAAATTTGAATTACAACATTCTTGTAACTTGTATCTTCATTAATTAATTTAATAAATCTTCAATGAAAGGATTTGTACTGCTCTCTTTATTTTAAAACCTTACCTATCCTTGGAAAGACCTGACTCCACTTCCTTAAACAAGAAGTACCGTGGACAGATTTTAAATGCAAAGTCATAAAGCGAGAAACTTGTAAAAATAGACCTGAACATTATTAACGTTGGCGCTAATTGTTAAGGAATTAATACGTCTTGATGGGAGCTCTTCAAATTTTAATTCTCGGAAATTCCTGGAACGTGACGTCATTTCCAAGAATTGGTGAAGTCGAATACCTCCTCGCACATCATATTCTCCTGATACAAATCCACGATTTTCAGCGAGATATTTTTGCCAGAAACTCGGAAATTTCAGCGCTCAGAAATTCCTGGAATGTGACGTCATTTCTGAGAACGCATACCTCCTTGCATATCATATTCTCCTGATACAAATCCAAGATTTTCGGCGAGATATTTTTGCCAGAAACTCAGAAATTTTGCGCTCGGAAATTCCTGGAACGTGACGTCATTTTCAAGAACTGCCGGGATCGAATACCTCCTTGCACATCATATTCTCCTGATACAAATCCACGATTTTCAGTAGAAATTTAAGTGCCGAAAATCGTGGATTTGTATCAGGAGAATATGATATGCAAGGAGGTATTCGTTCTCAGAAATGACGTCACATTCCACAAATTTCCGAGCGCTGAAATTTCCGAGTTTCTGGCAAAAATATCTCGCTGAAAATCGTGGATTTGTATCAGGAGAATATGATGTGTGAGGAGGTATTCGATCTCAGCAATTCTAAGAAATGACGTCACGTTCCAGGAATTTCCGAGCTCTTAATTTTTTGGACTTCTGCTATCCAATTTTGCAAGAAGTGAGGACTTAGAATTTGCTGCTTCCAAATTTAATAACGTATAGGGCCATTTTGACAAGTTCCCGCTTTAGAACTTTCCATTTCAAGTTCGCCCACGGTACTTCTTGTATAAGGAATTGGAATTAGGTTTTTTTAAGGATTGTTAAGGTGTGAAAATAAGAAGAGCAGTCGAGTTCTTTTCATTGAACATTTATTTAAACTAATCAATGAAGATACAAGTTACAAAAATGTTGTAATTAAATTTACAAACAGATACTTATTAACTATTCTTTTATATCTATTTACATTACATCGTACAACTAAATCTTGTATCAATTCTAAACCAACATTTATGTAATATAACTAACACTATAAACATAAATAATCTAATACTTATAAACTATTCTTTGAAGTTAATTTACAATATTTCTTACAGATAAAACATATACTCAAATTTACGTACTTCATATGTAGAAGCATATCAAATTTAAATTGCAGCAATTGTATAACTGGTGCATATTAAATTATTTATTATATCCTTCATTTTACATTTAGCACATTCAGTAGAACTTGTAGTAACAGTAGTATTAAAGTTTATACAAGATGTACTGAAGAAAGTGAATATAAAATAAAATATATACTAAATATACGTAACAGTTAATTACACAATTGTTCTAAATTATTCTTATGCGCTAATATTAACAAACTATTCTTATAAACCAATTTACAATAACTAAAGTATATCGCAAGGGTTATTCCTTCTTCTCTCTTGCTTTTATGCACGATGAGAAGTGCCGGTCAATGTTCCTTACTCTTTGCCTGCGAGCCCTGCACACACAAAAAATATATTAGTAAGTATAAAACAGGAGAAAGAAGAATTGTGAAGGGATGCTTAGAGCAAAAATATGGGTGGAGAGTTAAAGCAGAGGGATAAGAGAAAGATAGGATTAATTGAAAAGGAATAGAATAAGTCCACAGGGAATGAATTTGACACGAACGGAAGGAAGGAAAGTGATGGAAAGCCATAAAATAAGATACTAAGAAATACAACATTAGGAGCTTCTTTCTTGCTTTTATGCACGATGAGAATTGCCAGTCCTTCGGCAACGTTCCTAACTCTTTGCATGCGAACCTGCACACACAAAAAATATATGAGTAAGCATATAACAGGAGAGAGAACGATTGTTAAAGGATATTTAGTTGAAAAAGAAAGTAGGGAGGGCAAAACTAAGGCATAAGAGAAAGAATCTTTTAATAGGAATGGAACGAGTCTGACAATAGTGAATTTGAGAAGAATGAAAGTAAACAAATTGACGGACAGCCTTAAAAGATAAATAAACGAAGCAAGATATAATGAAAGGTTTAAATATATTAATACGGGAACAGTACCACAGTACCAAAGTAAAGAGGGAACAGGAAAGAGTCAGCAATTAATAGCGCAACAATGATATAGGAATTTAGAATGAAACCGAGAGGAAATGGAAAGATGTATAATAGACAAGAAATAGCGTAATGAATAAGGTAGAGAAGCTATGAAAAGGAAGAGCGAAACAGAAGATGAGAGTGCAAGAGTTAAGATAGTATTGTAAAGATAGGTTATATGTACGCTAAGCCCAACTTTCATTGCTGCGAGACCGAAATGAAGGACAAAATATTCGTAAATGTATTTACCTTTGTTAAAGATCTTGATTGACGTACAAGGAAATCAACAATGGAACTTACAATGTTACTACACATATTAATTTTAATGTAGATTGTAATAAATGTGTGCTAACACTTTATTCATATGAAAATGAGAGTACGAAACGATTTTTCGAGCATTATTATCTTAATTTTCTAAATGAAAACATAAATAACCATATTTTATGAACTTATCGCACCGCTATTTATAAACAGGTGCTTCAATTTTCGTACCACTCGCAACCCTGTGTTACCTACACCCAAAGTGGGCTTTAATTTCGCCATCTATACAAAACTGCTCGAAACTGAATGTATGTCTGCTTTATCTAGAGTCATTAGTATCGCCATCTATACAGGTGTGACTAAAACTACTCGGGCCTCTGCCATATCTACACTTATGGTAAGTAAGGGGTGTGAGTAGTTTGAATGCGTTCCGTATAGATGGAACTACCATAGCAAGCGCGAGTGGTTTCAAGGAGTTCTGCATAGATGGCGAAACCATAGCAGGCACTGTAGATATGGCAGAGACCCGCGTAGATTCAAGTATATCTTTGCAGATATTAATTAATTTATGAATTAAAAGATATATACACGGGTATTTCAATTATAAAAAAGAAGGCTTCTTGAGAAATAAGAAAATGTAATTCTCTAGGCGAAACATATATGATTTATGTTACTACTGAATTATCTCGAAAGCGTCAGAAAACAGAAGGGTTTACATAAGAAGCAGGGCAATAAATAATACACAATATTTACAGCTGCAGATAGGAGCGAGAACTCAAAAGTAATTGCAATAAGATCTTAAGATTCTCTCTGCTCAAATAACTACAGTGGACAGTAATGCCCACTTAATGTTCGCTGCTTCGAAGCTGCCTAGCGAACACTATCCAGGGATGTGATTTATAAGGAATTGTTCATGCTTATCACTTTTCGACACGCTCGGTTTAGACTGTGTTGGGAGTGGATTGAGATGTACTGAGAACCAGCGTGAGATATATTTAACACGTTGAGTGCCACGTTAGTCATCGGTGACTGACACTAAACTTTCCTTTCAGGCCGCGTCAGTCATCGGTGACTGACACTAAACTTTCCGTTCAGGCCGCGTCGGTCATCGGTGACTGACATTCAACTTTTCGTTCAGGCGTCGCTGTTTCACAGTGTTAAGTTACGCGGCGCGCCGTGTGGCCTAAACGGAAAGCGGGTCAAATCGGCGCCGCACTCAACGTGTTAATTGAAATTGGATGCACCCTTATGGGGTGAGTGGTTACCTTTCTTACCCTGGAACATCCATACTCCCAACTGTTCGCCCCACGTCTGCAGCCTATCCCTTTCTACATTTTACAATCCTGTTAACTTCTGCCCATCTTCTGGCGATCGAAACTAGTACACTCTGACGCCGATTTGCATTTCTTGTGGCGTTATCTTTGTCTGAATTATTGACGTTTACTGAAAAAAGGTCGTAGAAATTTGGGGTAGCGGCGAGCAATCTTGCCTTGCATTGCGTTACTTTATTGAAATGGATCATCGTAATAGCGATTGATTTACTTCTGTTAAGTGTAAATAAGATTCTATTAATAGCGTAGCTCGCGCGTGTAAAGGGTGGAAAATCTGTGCACAATTTGTGCCTAAATTAGTTAGTGGCAATAGTATTAATTGGATAAGCATTAAGTTTGAAATTGTACTGATGTGATATTATAAAAATATAGCGTTAGCTGTAAATACTAATTTAATATATGTATAGACTATATTAATAGTTCATTAATTAATGAATAAATTAGATTTCAAACAAATGGTCAAAGCAATCGTTCAATTTACCCAATCTCTGTTAAACGATGTAATAGATATAGCAAAGAGTGTTCAACATCATTGTTCATAAAAATTAATTCAAGTTTCGTTTCGTGCATCCGTGTTTCAGTCAGGAATGAAATTATCGAGCAGCAAACACCTTTGTTCTTACTTTGTTTTTTTGTGGGAAAAGTCAATTTAATAATAATAATTGCAAGGGCAGCAGCGTTCGTGTTGATAATCATAATGTACAGCACAGTCGAGTTCTGTGTAACTGTATATTACATATTATTATGGTAAACACAATATATTTTAATTAACCATAATAATAATCAATGATAATAATAGTTATAATGATAATAATAAGGCTAGCTACAGCATGATCTCTCGCATTAAAGGGATCATCCGATCCAACTGTACACTTTTACAACGTACTTCATAATAATAATCTAATTACATTAATTATAATTAGGTAATTATTACAATCTGAACCTAATTAGAAGAATGGTTGCGACACGTAGGAGGGAACGCAGTTCCGTCCTTAAACTTTCGAGAGATGAACGCGAGTCTCAAAGAACGCTTTTCCGGTTTTCACTGTTTCCGGCAACTCTACATACATACATACATTATTGACGGTACCAGAACGAGGAAATTGCGTGCACGCATTGACTTCTCGAAAGTAAAGGTATCTTGTTCCTTTTTTTTCCCTTTCTTTAAAGTTCTTTTCCATTCTTTTTTCTTTTTCTCTCTTTTTTTTTAAGGTATAAAGGCACTGTACAAGTAAACATACAATATATGTATAGAAGAGCGCTCTGTAGGCGGTTCAGATGGTATTTCTTTCCTTTTTCTTTTTTAAACAGTAAAACGTGCCCATTTTAAAAATATCAATACGATCCTCTTTCTTTCTTTCTTCCTTTTTATTTTTTTACCATTTATTATTACGATGCTACGCGCTTAAAATAGGGAGCGGTTTCCTTCGATTCTAGCTGCATTGGTCAACGCTATATCTTCTCTTCGACGCTATATATTTAATATCTTAAACGTTAAGGAAAAATATAGATGACTATTATTATCAGAATGTGCAGAACTCACGGTAACTATTTTGGGGGGAAATAATAATTGGTCAATGCGATCAGAAGTTAAGAAAACGCTCCGGTTTAAAGGTGGGATCTGTTTATCACAATTTGGCAGTGAACGTTCTCACGTTTAAAATACAGTTCTACAAGTTTTATGCTACGTGAATCTTCATCATCTTCATCTTCTTTATCCTCTTCATCTTCTTTATTCATTTCTTTTCGCTATTGCTTGCTACGTTTACCGTTACGTTACAGACGAATTCAAAAATATCATCATCATTATTATTATTATTATTATTTTCTTTTTTCCTCTATAGTCAGTTGTTCAGAAAAAATAAATCTTATTTTCGTTATGTCTGTTTGCCAATAAGTTCGGCCGCACGATAAATGTTTCTTCTTTTCTTTCCGATGCTTGTTCGGTTAGTTCGGCCGTTCGGTAAGTATTATAGAACTTAAACGTTTCGTATATTGTTTAGCGAAAATATGTTTCATGCTATGTATGCCCTTTAATTTTCCGTCTACATTTGTCTCGTTCTCTTATCGCTTTCAAAATACATACGCAATTTCGTATGCGCGTTACTATTTGGATATCGTGACAATTTTTTGAAGGAGATATATGATGTCAGATAGGAGGAGGCCCTTCAATTGCTTCAATGGAGATTCTCTAGCGTTTGTGCGCAATACTAAATTGCATAATGTTCAATGGAAAAAAAAAAAAACCACCCAGTGTCACGTTACTCATCGAGCTGTCGGTATCGGAATACAAGACTTTGAAAAGATCTGCACACGTGCAGGACAAACAACCGAGTGCTTAATTACAAGGATGTACTTATTATACAATTCTGCTTTCCTGCTGCTTCTTATACAGCTTAAAAAAAATCATGTATTTACAGTTACTTACATTTCATTAAACCATAAGTTAATACACCTACTGATTGAGTGTTTTTCTTTCTTTTCTTTTCTTTCTTAGTCAAGTTCTCATCGGCACTATTCCTCCAACTAAATTCATTATAATTCATTAAACTGAAATATATACATATATACATCCGTTAAATGTATATATATATAAATATATATAACCATGCGCAGTTTAAATTTAATTAAACGAAAAAGGGAAACGTGTAGAATATTAAGTTAAGATATACATAAATCGACTAGGAAATGTAAACTCTCTAGAAACCGATTAAAATATAACTGAAACACAAATGGTATTGGAAAGTTTACATTAACCGGCCTACTATTATCGTAATAGTACAGTTTATCGAACCTAATATTTCTCTGTATTTCATTCGTCTAACTTAATGTATAACATTTCTTTTGCTTGCAGGCTGTTAAGAATGTTCTAGTACTTCATTACTTCAGGAAATTCGAATTGGTTTCTGGATAAATAATCGACGATTTATTTTTCCTTACTTTTCCTTTGATATTAGGAACAGTGATTTAAATACGTTCAGATCAATCGTGGTTCACGCGAAGTTTTTAGGCAAATTGTTATTAACAATGATACTGCCGATTGTACGAAGTGATATATTGTACTAGACTTTCAAATCATCCTGCGCAATTGCAGCATACTTTTACGAAATATGCTTAAAAAAAGAAACAATTTAAAAAAAAGATTTTTACCACAGAACACGATTTTTTTTTTCTTATTACAGACGCATGCCATTTCACGATTGAAGACATTTACTCTTTCCATGATCTGTAAATATTCAGCCGTAAGTTTATGTTTTCTTTTTCTTTTCCTTCATTTTACCAATGATCGTTTACAAAATTATTTTAGCAGAACTTCGTAACATTATTTTCCATTCGCGGGCAACGAGGCACAGGTATAATTATTTAGAAAAGTGAATTTTGCTTGGTATCTCCTTGTCTTAAATTATACTACATGTCCGGTTTGCCCGGAAATGAAGCTCCTCCCTATCCGAAGAACATAAAACATTCTAAAAAAAAAAAGAAAACAATAATAAAGTAATTACAAACAAACAGACACGAACTGCGCAGTGCTGTGATCCTATTAATCATTTGCAATAAAAGCATCGGTAATACCGTGGGTAATAAAAGTAGCAACAAAGCATTTCCCCTTCCTTTTTGTTCCAATGCGTTGATAAAGTGTTACAAACAGTTTCGCCAAAAATTATGCAATTTGTAAAACAAACGGAATCAATGAACCCGAATAAGTCAATTACACAAATTGAACAGTATTCAATTTACTTTGCCAATCATTTTTCGTATAGAGAATTCCAGACGATCAGAGAAATACCCATCGTTTTCTTAATTTTAACAAACGAATCGGTCCAGATGATTCATAGGTCACAGCGAAACAGATTCAGCGATCCGCAACAGGCCGCATTCAGTTTGTTCGTTATTAACTATCGAAGCTCTTGAGCCATTTTCCGTTTTCGAAACATTTCACGTTACCTAAATCTTATCCTTTTACATTAAATATACCTATACATAATTTATTAATCGTTAGTCGAAGTTGTCAAGTCAGTTCGAAATATCGGCAGAACCCATTTTTCATTTACGACTGCCAATATTACATGCATTGAGATCATTTGAGTGCATGGATTAAAATACTCTTGGATACGAGCTTTCAAAACCCGTACGATCGCCCCAGTGATCATAAATGACCGGCTTAACACGTCCAGAAACTAACATTATACACGGCCAATGCTGTATATTGCGTAGAAATATATATATATATACATATACATATAAATATATAAATATATATATATGTATTTGTGTTTGTGTGTATATATATATTTATATAATATATTGCAATTGAATGGCGCAACGTTAAACATGGTCGCGCGTACAAAAAAAATGCGGTTTTCGTTCGTCGTCAAACTAACTCGGCGGATCTAGCATTTTCTAGGATTTTCAAAAATACATCGCTTCTTCGATGATTTCGTTACGACCTGTACGTACTATCTATCATTTTTGTTTGCTTCCTCCCCCTCATTTTCTCGCCCTTTCTCTCACACTCTCACACGCGTTTGTGAAAATACATTTTCTCGACATAATTCCTTTTACTTGTCGAATGAGAATTGCATTCTTTATACAGTTGCGGTAGGTAGGTAAGATTTGTGTCATCTTCTTTTCTGGCACGTACATATGGCGTTTCGTTAAACGCCAATGTGAATTGACGAGACTGAGTCGAAGGTACGTATCACCTTTGCAACAAGATACAATTACACGCTACAATCAGCGTTTCTCAATTTTCACCCCGGTCGAACTTCGTACGCGACCGTTCAATTCGTTGCAAAATTATTCTAACGTTTAAATAGCGCCTTAAATAAGACAATCAGCCTACACACGATTCCAATTCATCCCCCTTGTCCGAAGGAAATCTATAGATCAATGTAAAAGTTGTTTCGCGTAATTAAAAATCGTATTCGCTTAGTGTCGATAAATATTCCTCTCTTATCCGTTCCGAAATTGAATGAAAATTGAAATGATTTAGCCAGCGATCTATGATACCTAGAGAGTCTATGTATTAAGACGCCCCCCTTATTCGATCCGTTTGCGAAAACGATCACCGAGATTGTAAATTGAGAAACGCCGTTCTACAATTTAATCGCAGCACGTTACCGTAATTTCCTTCTAAACGCGGAAGTCGTTATATCTTAGAAATTGCTATTATAAATCGTACGTTTTACTGTACAAATATTTTAGAGCCGCAATGATACAATTGATTGATTTATTTGAAGCAAGATATTCGCCGCGAATGCCACCGCACTGCTTGCACGTTTTTGTTAAGTCATTTGCATACGAGTTTATAAACAAAAAAACCTCTGAACAGTGACGTTTCTCAGAAGTTCTAAATTTCATACCGGTCTTATTATATCGAAGACCGTGGTAGCAAATTGTTCGAGTTACAAAATTCATGAATCATTCGCAGTGGGACATTCGAAACTGTGCTAATATCAGCGTGAATTTCATAAAAATCAATAACTGTTTCAATCCGCTTGTATACAAAAAAATGTACAAGTATGTTTTGAGCAGCTTCGCAATATTTTACAATTGTATCCTAATCCGTAACAATAGTTAACGAAATCTTATCCCCTCATCGCTTTGGACTATGTGTAACCCTTTAATATATTCACGATTGGCAGTGAACATTTTCGTAACTCTTTCACGCGTGCGAACCTTTCCTTTCTATTCCTTTTTATCGAGTTGACAATGATGATAATTTCGAAAAATAATACAACGTGAAGAATGTATTAATAGAGAGGAAAATGTTTCGCCACCTGCGATGAAAATGAATTTACTCACGAAAAATTGATAAGAAACACGGTAAGTTTGATAACTATATCCAGGCATATGTCTTATCGCAAAGCTTCTGCACGGCTTGGTCATCAAAGGATTACAGTTAGGTGGTATTGTGAAATTTACAAGTAAAACGCAGTTTTCTCGCGTTAACTTTGATTAGCTTCGATAGCTTTGATTCATCGTACCCGAGAGCTATGATTAAATGTCTCATAGAATTCATACCAATTTAATTAAAAGTTATCCGAATATACATATAATTAACTTGTTACAATTCGTGCTAACTAATATTCAGAATATTAAAAATTTCCTTCAATTATTTCACATAATAACGTGTGTATGTTGTGCGTGCCTTAAAATTATTATAGAAACAGATTATTTATATGCGACAACATATAAAATTTCCCTAATCTTCCTCTTAGTTCATGTAATAGCTCTCAGGTATTTAAATAGTGATTATGGTAAAGATTTCTCTTAAACACAGATATCTTACTATCAAAGTCACTGTAAAGTGCCCAAGAAGTCCAAATATCTGTGTTGCATGTATTCTCAGGAGGACTGGCTAGACTGAGCTGAGGAGGGATTTGTCAGAGATGTGTGCAAAGCGAATCCGTCGTAAACGTCCATTAAATCTCGCATTCTATATTCTTCTAGGCAAACAAATCCCTCCAACGATGGAGATTGTTTTCGTGCGCAATCCATACAATGTACTACGTGTCGTTTCTCTTGCTCTCGTATGAACAAGATGTTAAACACTTCGATCTGAAAAGAATTCAATTTATGATTTCATTTGTACAAATCTATTCCTATCTGTAAGCTTGTTGTACGCTTGCATGCCTTTTTATATTATACTCTTCATATAAATGAATGTAATCTTAGATTTAATAATCTTACCTCGCATTGACCGCAGTAGTGCGACGCTTCGTTCTTTCCTCGTCCATGGAACCGAACTTCGACACCCTTGCTTTTCACAAACTCTAATATTAAGCAGCACTGTCTCATTGTCCTCAACAGGCAATTCTTAATGAGTTCAAACAGTCTGGGGTCTGACACTTTGATATTCCTTGCTAAGTTCCAGGATAAGTGAACCATTGGTACGATGGATTTAAACGACTGCAATTTGTTCCACTCGTAACGTTCGATTGCCAATTGATATTGACGAGCGGTCAGAGGGCCCACGTTCCAGGCGATATTATTACACCATCCAACAGCTTGAACCCAATGCACGCATCCTGGAGGGAATAAACAATTCGATTCTTTGTTCAAACATTTGCCTTCAACTTCATTGTCATAGAGATGGTTCATGTTAATATATTTCCAATTAAGTGGCATTAATTCTGACTGAATTTATCCTCGCATACGGAACAGTAAAAGCTGTGACCTACACCGTAGACACGTCGCAGTGTACTGAACGATCCTCACCACCGCTTCGTTTCTACGTGTACGACCTTGCGGTAATAACACTTCGAAACCAAAGCAAAATTAAACAGCGAATTATTCAGCAACGAGTATACAGTGTCCAGCCATCGTGTTTGCGAGGATTTTATTAATCCTGTATAATTATAATTGTTTGTAAAAGACGTACCTGCATTTACCCAAACCAGATCACCTGGCCTTTGTAGAAACCTATATACTGGAATGTTCTCCTCGTACAGGTCCTCTAAAGAAGGCCACCAACTACCATGAAGGTAATTGATATTATTCCTCTCGCAAAGAGAGCAAATTACACCCCAATACGCATCAGGCACTGCAAACCACTCGCAATCCCCCGGCCCGATGTTGATATTAATAGAACAAAAATTATTGTTCTCTTGGTGGCCAGGTGTTCTACTACCAGGCACCTGTAACAATGAATAAAAATGTTCCTCAGAGTTCTTAAACGCTTTCGGTTATTAAAAGGCTGCTTTGGAATTTGTTGAAACCCAGCAAAAGAAATTCATGAATTTATTATAACGTAAAAAATGCAAGAATAAAAAGTAGACTCCTAAGAAAATCGTCTATAGTTTAGAACACTATACATATGGACGCCTCACTTGCCAAATCGATTAACTCCACTTTCTGAATTTGATTAAATTTTAATGTCAAAACACTAATAAACACTGATAAAGTGTTTTGACATTGAAATTGAATAAAATTCAGAAAATGGAGTTAATCGATTTGGCAAGTGAGGCGTCCATATACGAAACACCTTCGATTGAAAATAGAAATGTACTTCCACCTACATATAGATCATACTGAATGACGAACAAGAATTGTTAAGTGCAAGAAATATTTTGTCCTATAAATAAACAACGGTACACACCTTCATATACAATTGAACGGTATTCATGCCTAAAATAACATGCCCGACATGGCTCAGCATATTCCCAGCCGACACCACCCTAGAGAACGCCGGTAACTTCATCAGCTCCTGAAGCTGCGGTTTCCACTTCCTCTCGTCCGATAAATCTACATTGGTCCCAAATCGCAACATTTTCGAGCCCGGTCGACCAGCCAATCCAAAAGCATTCTTCTTCCTTCTAACAGCACCAGTGCTATCCTTGGAGTCCGAGTCCGACAGATTCGCGGTATGTATACCTTGAGCCTTCTCCCTCTCCTCCTTCAAACTTTCTTGAAAACTCGACGCCTGATATTGCGCATACTTCGCAATGGTCGTATGACTTCTATGACTGATACAGCCCCAAACTTTTCTACCCACCACTGGATCCCAGTTCTCATCGCTGGTCTGCTGCATCTGCGTCCTGACTTCGATACCGTGGTCCGGATTCGCCTCTACCAGCGTTTTCGTCGAGAACAAACCAAGATCCAACTTCAGTGCCGCAGCCAAGCCACGTATCACAGCTATCGGGTGTTTCAAACAAAACTCTTGAAGCTGCGGACTGAAAGCGTCCTTCTTGTTCTCCAAGTAAACGCTGGGAGTCGGTGGTAACAGTTGTTCCTTGGTTAGCCTCTGGCTCGGCGGGTCAGGTGGTGCGGGTGGGGGTGAACGATCGCTAAGTATCGAGCAATTCGGCACACCCTTCAATCCCTGACCTCTACACGCCTCGACAATTGCCTTCGAATCCATGTCTATGCTAAGCTCCTGCTCCGGTTGCGACTCGCACAGACTCTCCAATTTGAGCACCGGCTCGACTCTAGCTACCGATTCGATTTTATTTGTACTTGACGTTGCCTCGCATTTCACCGTCTCTACTACAGAGGTTGGTGTTTTCGCGGTGGTCTTCTCGTACGCCTCGTGCTTCGACGTGGACGACGGCTGGCTGTCCTCTACCTTCTCCAGTTTCACCTCCTTGATTTTCTCGCTGCTGTCATCTAAGTTCGACGGCGAGAATGGACCTGAGCTTAGGGTGCCATTGTTCATGATGCTTGGCGCTTCTTCCTTCACGTCCAAATCCTCGGATCCGAAATGTTTCAACAGATCCTCGGCCAGGGACGTCGCGATGTCCTTCTGCGACAGCAGAGCTTGCAACTCTTGATCGGTCACGCCCAGATCTTTGTTCCCTGCGGAACCTTCGGGATAGTTGCTAGTCGTGGAGGATATTTGGGTGTAACCTTGGGCAGTGTACTGATTAGGCTGATACTGGTTGAGTTGGCCGGATGTCAGCTGTCTTTGAGGATAGTTTTGGTCGGAGGCAGATTTGTAAGGCATTCCTGGTGTCTGAGTGTTTCCGGTCGCCGCCGTGTTGTAACCGACGTTGGAGTCTGAGAAGCCCGTTTGCAACGCGACCGTTCCACCTTGCTGCAAATTTTCCAGACAAATAATTTCGATTAATACCGACACGGATATTCGATTTGTTTATTAAGAGAAGGTTTCCATTGGAATACGAAGCTCTGGTTTTATTATAATATACTCGTTCTTTATAGAGGAATGGAGGGGAAACGTTGCAGACATATATGCATAACATATTTGAATCTTCGATCTTATTCTACGTTTCTTATTGTTAGAGTGAATGCTATTCAAAATGTAGACTTCGACGATAGTTGAAACATTTCATGTCGCAATTACCGGTTGCTGAGGTATTCCATAGTTCTTAGCCAGACCAGGTTGCCCTAGTTGAGTCTGGTTGTAGCCAGTAGGATAACCAGGTTGTCCAGGCCTCAGACCTCTCTGAGCAGCTTGTTGTTGCTGTAATCTGATTTGCTGCTGGTGCTGTTGCATGCATCTGTACTGCTGCTGCAACTGAACAAGCAAACCCTGCTGCTGTGGCGTTAAACTTCCGTGATTCTGTTGAAGGAACTGCAGCATCTGCAGTTGTTGGGACGTGAGATAAAACGGAGGTGGTCTCTGTTGTGAACCTGGAGAGACTGGCTCTTCTCCGGGCTGCAATGACAAATAATTGTAATCAGAAGAGAAATAAATCATTTCACAGTGCTTCAACTATTTTGTACATTTTCTTTCTAAATAGTAAGAAATTTTACCTTGAATCTCTTTGTATTAAGATTCTGCCCCTGTCCTTGGGGATAGGGTGGCGGTGGTCCAGAAGGAGTAGAGCCATACTTGTACCCCGGACCAGTCGGCGTTTGTTGTGGTTGTTGCTGCCTGCTAGACATCTCAGCGCTGATGGGCAAGTTCCAAGCTTCTTCTATAGACGGCAGTTGCCGCCTCCTTGGTGAAAATAGAAACATCTCGTGTTAATGGGATACAACATATATTTTTTTGGTTGCTCGGTATTCTTAATATATTTCGCTGGCGGGCAGTATTAACTTTTGTTTAGCAAATCAGCTTACTTAGTGGCGACGGAAGGCATTGGTGCTTGGCTCAGATGACTTTGCAAGAAGTTGATCCTCTGTTGAAGCGATGGGTTCATCGGGGTGTTACCACCGGACTTAGCGCCACCCAGGCCCGCCAGTGAGCTCGTGCAATTCGGCGTGTTATTATTACCCCTGCGAAAAAAAGAAACAATGTTTGAACTGTCATGTTTCGTTCTTTCTGGACAGGTAAGCTTTCTTTTTATTATTTTCTTTCTCGTTTCTTTTCTATCTGAAACGCTGACCCGTCCTCGACTTACTCATTTGTTTTTCTTGTAATATCTATGTACGATGCCACATTCGGCAGGTCGCTTTTAGTGCAGCATAGAATTACGCAACGGGCACGATGAATATTGAATAATGAATCATCAATGAGAGTACATCTGTTTTACTTGTACTGAGAAAATGTACATCGATAATAATTACAGCGTTCGTTGGGATTGGTGAAAGTGATAAATATCTCGAGACTGTTTCAAAAGTAAAGGTGAATGAACCTGTTGAAAATTCCGATTCGATTTTGAAATACCAATTGTATTCATTTTTTTTTTCTTTTTTTGAAAGAAAGTTTTACCGAATATAGTTCAAGCGATCGAAGAGTTTTTAATCTTTCTATTTTTCGATGAAAGGAATTCCGTTCCGGTTAGGCGTAAAGTTTTTAATCTTTTGTTCCTAGTTGGCACTATTAACTATTAATAGGAAACCATTAACAGTTTCATTCATCCGTTTTCATTCATTCCAAAGAAACAACTGTGGTTGAAACAATCATGAGAATCATGATACATCGAACGATATTGTTCTGAGGAACATCATAGACAACAATATATCCTTTCGCGTATAATATTTAGCGCATGAGAGCACAGCACTACTTTACCTGGATGCGTTGATGTAACAAGCCAGAGCGTCTTTCGGCTGACTAACGCTTTCGTACAAAATGCCCAGATTAGTCCACGCAGCCGAATGTGATTTGTCTAATTGTACCGCGCATATATAGGCTTGCAGTGCGTCCATAGGCTGATTCTGTTGCTGGTACAGAACACCTATGCTGCACCACGTGTCTGCATTTCCTTCTGACTTTTCCACAGAATTTCTGTAATCGTCGAAAGAATAAGAGCTTATAAAAAAGAGAAATAAATGGTTATTGAATTTCGTACACCACTCGTTCAACCCTTTTTCCCTCGCTGCCCAAATAGGGTTCCGACGTTGCATATGGAATTGACTATTATTTAAACAAATTGGAGTGCTTTTCGCCCACGGGCAATTTGAATACTGTCGGTAACATTATAGCTTCCGGGGAAACGTTTCTCGCGCAACGAATGACACTCACCTGTAAGCAATAAATGCATCATGAACTTTCCCAGAGGCGGCGAGGCAACGTCCCAACAGGTAAAGGCTTTGGCCGCTCTTCGGTTCCGCCTCGATAGACTTTTGCAGACAGTGGATGGCGATTGCCTGCTTTTGCTGTCTCGTTATACCCAGCACTGTACAGTCAACCACATGGTACATCCATCCTGTAACAATGATAACGACGGTTGTTAGTTAACGTAATGTAAATTACTGATCGAACTGCACTAACGAAAGTTTGTAGGAAAACTTGTATTTCAATGATAGTAGTAAACGTGTGGACGTTAAACACAATTTCCTCGCACAAACGGACAATTTCATTTTATTCCCTGCGGACGTAATATCACCTCTGACACGTGCGTTTCTTCGGTACGAAAAAGGTGTACAAGAAAAACGCCTTCGTATTTGATACGCTGATTCTACGATATCGGAGCACAAACGAATTACCTGCGACTCACGTTAAACGTTTCCTACGCGTAGAAAATATGCACAGCAATAATTTCCACGGAGCTTCGATGAGCCACGTTTGCCTTCAGACTCTGATTCAACTTCGTCGCAACCCCTCGTTACGCGCGAAGCCCAACGAAAGTATCGAAAAATTAGTCCACCTGGTCCGGCACGTGTGCAAGGTCGGCTGAAGCAGCGCGAGGATGAAACGTAGCGTAAAATTCGAGACTGCGAACGCGCGTGTGCGTGGTCTAGCGTGTCAGCCAGGCGGGAGAATCGGAATGAAATCCCCGGGTACCAACGTTTCCGGTGGATTGCTGCGAAACGAGGACGTGTTACCTCAACACTGGACGAGTACCGAACTGAATAGATTTTCGCAGGTATAACCTAGGGTAGCCACTTTTACCCCACTCTCCCTTAGAGGCGGTCTCGAATTACAACCCTCTATAAACATAGGCGTAGAAACGATCGTCGTGCGAGCCGATGTCTTGGAAATTATTATACATAGCTGACAAAGTTTCTGCGAACGTTTGGACACCCTCTGCGGTGGCCGAGGGAGGCTGCCTCAAAATAACCAATAACTTTAGTGACACCTCATATCCGATTGGTATTAGGTAATTGAAATAACCGAGACGTCACTTTGGGTTACAGATTTTTGTCGGACGCTTTGTGCCCGACTCGGAGGAAGAGTTTGAATAGATCGGGCGGTACACACGTGTACGTGCTCTATCCTTAAAGGCAGCTGTTAGGAGCTGTAACGGTACACCATTATTTTCCAGTTCTTTCGTTCATTATTATCTGCCGCGCGTCGACCTGCTTCGGCTACGGCGATGGGACTACTCAGTGGTCGAGTTGAACTTCGCCGAGGTTAATGTGTTATTTCACGGTGGTTGCCGAGACAGAGGTGACTAGCGACGAAATTGTTTCGTATCCTACGTTGGCATCGCAAGCTGAGGACCGCCACCGGTTAAATGTCCAGCGAGGTATTTGCGAATAATACTTTTTATGGAGAGATGATAATATTTTTAATGTAGAAATAATTCATACTTTTATATCCTCAATTGTTCGAGGAAAGAAATATATACAGGTATTTCAATTACGTTTTACCTTCGCTACGTTCTCCTCCGCACAAGAACTCATATTACCATATTTTATTCGCCGGCAAATTAAAAACCCTTTATTCTTCCATTCCCTTTATTCTGCAATAATGGCGTCGGACACAATTCCAAATGGACGTTGCTGTTTTAATCATAGGAATTTTCGTGCCCCCGCATCGTATTATGCCCTGCAAATTAAATACGTGCCGTGGGAAAACGAGAGTTTCGCAACAAGTTGTTACACAATCGTAAAACGCGATGCTAAATGTACGGCGATTCTAAATGGAATTAAGTCGGTCGGTTCATAAACCATCAGGCGAAATTAAAGTGTCTACTATGCTCTAATTGTCGTTCGCCATTCATTCATTCATTCATTCTTCCCTTCTACGTTTTCGTTGCGTGCAATTTTTCAAACATTCGTTTCAGAGACTCCCCGTTTTTCTGTTAAATTTTTGAGATAATTATCATTTTTTATAATTACAATCTTTATATTTCTGATCTAACCGTTTCCTCCCTTTGTATTTTCTGCTCCACCCTTTCGCATTTAATTTTACTCGACCAGCTGGCTGCGTTCTAATTGGTATCACTTGTGTTACAATTATTTCCTTCGCGGTGCAATTAATAGGATATTCGTTTGATTATGCCCTTATCTTAATCTTACTAATTAATTTTATTCTTGACACATGTGGCAATTGTGCCTGCCTTTATTTACGCAATATCCGTCCATTCAATTGTGGCCATAACTGTGCCTCGTATTGTGCGACAATTGAAACTGTTTTAATAATTGCATTCTTATCCGTTCTAAATTTAATGTACATGGAAGCGAGCCAAATTAAAGCGGCTATTGTGTTATAATTATCGCTCTTGATTCGTTCATTTGCTGAGCCATTGAATTAGGCTTTTGCAAGATGATCTGTATAACAATAGCACTTTATGAGCTTACGTTAATTTTGAGACAACTAATCTTCTCCCGCACGTTCCACGCGTATATAGTACAGTATGAGAAATTCTATAGTAATTGTGTAAGTTCTACACAAGTTCTATTAATCACAATTCTACCTAATCGAAAATCTAAAAATATACTTCAAACGTATCGGTGTTGCATCAAATACGCAGTACAATCCGTGGTACAAAATGAATGACATTCCCTCCCCAAATTTCCCATTGCGACAAACTACCTGCTGTTACACAAAGTTCACCCCCGTACCTGTCCACAATCTTCATAGTAATCTCCAAATAGAAACCCTACGAATTCAAAATAAACCTCTGCCCAACCATCTTCTATATTTAAATGCAACATGAATTTAAGAAGACCTCGATCTCTCATTCCTGCAAATTCTACGACCCTCCAACTCCGCAGCGTAGAGGAAAGAAAGGAAAAAAAAACAAAGAAAGGACAAAGTTCAGAAAAAAAAGCAATTTCACGCATAAAATTTCGTTTTCCTTCAAGGAAGCGTCCCCAGACCCTACTTTCGTCTTCAGGTGTGCCTGGTCGAACGGTGCAACATGGAAAATCGCGTGGGCCCCGGTGTAAACAGTCATAAAACGACTGCAGGACGCTCCGGGTACCAGCCATGATGTTTACAACGCAATTACACCGACATAATAATCGTCCACGGGGCGACAATAAAATCACACGAGCTCATGGAAACCGTTCTGCGTTCCTGTGGCCACGTTTATTATGCTCCGCGATTATGCCCACGGAATGTGATTCGTCGACAACGGTTCCCGGTGGAGGATGAGAACGCCGGGGTTACCGATGCAGTAATAATCCCTGACAGAGAAGACTAACTTATGAAGTAAACGCGGGGGAAAATCGCGGAAGAAAAAGGTACGAGCAACAACGAATGGAACCGGTCTGGACACGCGAGAAACGGTAAACAGGTTGTAAAAGATTCCTGTACCGTTTGGGATCCGCAAGAGGGTAGAGATACAGGGGGGGGGGGGCACACACCGTGGGCAAAAGTTTGGGGTCCCTTGGCCTCTTTACAAGCTTTTAGTTATTTTGTTTTTTCGGAATGGTTGTGGCAGAGTATGTGTTCTAGGTATATGTTAGCGTATAATTATAATTATGTTTTAATAAAGGAAATGTTTTTTGTATGCGTGTGTTCTTTAGCTGTCTTTGTATTATTTTATATTTTTAATAAAAGTATATAATAAATCGTGGACACAGTTAATGTGATCATAAACCTTGTACAAAATATTTCTCTTTCCCACTCTCTGTAATATATTCTAAATCCCATGAAATATCATTTTCATAAAACATACAGTACTGTACATAAGTATCCGGAGAGCCCATTGCGTTCGATTTCTTTATTGATGTCAATAGGGCCAATTGTTTGACCAGTAATTCTATTGCCACTCATTAAAATAGCTTATTGTTCTCTGTCACTATGGATAGTAAGAAAATTAATTTCTGACATAGAAATGAAAGTGAAAAAAATACTGCTATAGTTCTGCTGTACTTATTTTTAGCATTCCCTTTTAATTGCAAGTTTAATCAATCTGCAAAGCATTTGATGCCTATCCATCAGCAATCCAAAACGTCGGATAATCAACGTACGCTGAAAGCGTACAAAAATTCATTGAACAGCATTATACGTTTCCCTTAAATTTCTACCTGAGATACCAATTAGTTACCAAGACGCCCCTCTACCTTTTAAAACAAAATTAGTCCTCATACTTAATTCATTCACAGCTACGTAGAATCAACTTCCCTTCTGTCCAGTCCACCCGAAACGAAATCCCCTAAAGTAACGCTAATAAAAGTTCCTTCCAGCCATTCCTCGCTGTACGTAAACAATGGCCAGAAACCTGAACCCACGAAGAGTATTTCCTAAAATCACATTTTCAGGTCTGCACTAGTGAATCGCACTTCGCCGCCCTTCGAAAGGAGCAACCTTTTGTGACGTGCCTGCGTTTGACCAATTTCCCGAAAATCCCCTGCCCCGTTATAAATGTTTAGAACTAACCTGCACCAGAGGGGAACCTAAACTGGCAGTAATAACCTTCGTGTATGGTCGATATTGTCGTACTGACCTCGGTATTGGCATTTATTTCGATTCCAAATGCTGGAATTCGTGAGCATTCGACCTTGGTTCTTTATTATAATATATACAAAAATAATTATTTCGCTTCGATTCGAAATATTGTCATTTATGTGGGCATTGGAATTTAGTTCTTCATTACAATATATGTATACATATATATATATATATTATAAGTAGAGAAGATGTGATAAGAAATAATATTTTCACTGTCGTCTGATAAAGAAATAAATTTCTATCAAGGTTTTCCCCTGTTCTTGTGTAACTATTTTCTGTAAAATAATCTACAGGAATAATTGCACAAACATGGGTATTGCCGATCGTTTAATATCCATAAAACGACGAATTCTCGTGCGAGTTATCAGCCTATTCGCTTCTTGGGTGAAAGTGCTGAGAATTCTTGGAATCCTGACTTTCCTTGAAATTTCGCGTATCGAACTTGTCGTCCACATTTCCGGGTTTCTTTTCTTTCTTCCTCGTTCTGTCACGTGCCTTGTTTGTCTCTCGACGAAACGAACGCGTCAAGAAACGGGGGAGAGAATCATGAGATCCAAGCTCGAAGTGGAGGCATCCAAATTATCGGGCAGGATACCGAGTTCAGCTGGAAGCGTAATTTCCGCGATCCTCCAAGACTGCGTGCCTCTGTAATGTCGTTTTATTGTGCCACGTTGAAAGCTCGTTCCTTTTTACGATACGAATTCCGTGGCAGAGTTTTTCGAGGTTTCAAGATCCCTTGGTTGGCTTGGAATGTTTAAGGAAACCATTTCTGGCTTTGGTGAACCATTATTATTTATTCGAACAGTGTATTTGTTTCGGTGTATTTGTCCTTCCTTCTCAACGATGATGATCATTTATTAGGTTGTCCCAAAAGTTTCTTCCGCCTCCTTACTAGATATTAACTGCAAACAGCTTCACGAAGAGTACAATATTTTTAAATGATGCACGATACGTTCTTTTTCATCATTCTCCTTGATCCGTTCGGATGCATCATGATATCATGTTTTAACATTTTTTTCATGTTGTTGCAAAATACTGATCAACATGATATTTATCTCATTTACAGAGTTCAATTCTTGACAAAGAATAGAACTTTTTAAAGAAATAAACAATTAATAATCAGAAAGGCAAGATTTGAAGAGCAAGCGGGGGGGGGGGGGCTAGAATATTCCAAATCAGATCCAAACCCCTTCCCTGCTTTCCATCTTTCGATACACGCAGAACGGCACTGAGACTATCGATTCAAACGACATTACACTATTGGAAAGCCAGAAAACAACTGAGTGCCCTAACATTAACGAAAAATGGATTGGTCAGTGTGTTTGACTAAACGTTGCCCATTGAAACCGAGCAGTCAAACAACGGAAGAAACTTTTGGGACAACCTAATATTTAGAGGTAGTCTATTTTGAATGTATTATTATTTTCATTCTAATTAATCCTGCGACGCTCGTTCCATTTGCCTAGGCGTTATTTCGTTTCATTCACAGATAAATTGGATAGGATTCTCTTACTACGCAAAGCAATAAAAATTCCCGCAATCCAATCAGAAACTGAGTCCATAACTTGGTTTAAAAACTCCGGTGTTAATTGTATAATGCTATATTACATTAGAACTCAGGCTATTTTTATATTAACATACATTGAACATTCCTTCCCTAAATATTTCCGAATTGTTTCGAACTCACCCCCTTCCCAACTATTTCAATTGAAACCATTTCAGCATTGGTCATCTGCCAGTGAAAGTAAGAGCCGCATTCCACGATGAGAGAGAAAAAAAAAGTAAAAAAACTCGAACCGTCTAAGGATTGTCTCATCGTTTCCTTTGAATCGTTTCTGTACATACTTGCGATCTCTGCGACTCTCTCAGTCTTTCATTTGCTGGGAAATTTGCGACGCGTAAGTAGGTCAGCACGACGTGCAGCTTGACCTGTATAATCTTTCGGTTCTGCCTGCCGTGTCACGTAGTACCTCATTAAACGGGAGTCGAGTACGCTCGCAACACACATTTCACGTCCCGATAGAGCAGTACTATTCGGCCTTAATGCATCGACACTTTGAATATTTTATACCCTTCACACGTTTCCCGTATTTTCGAGAAGCAGAGGTGATGGCGAAAGATGAGAATTGTTAGCATGAGATACTGAATTGTTCATTTTATCCCCTTTTGTTTTTTTATCGTAGCTCGATTTTGATCGCGAAAAATTAACAAAAAATTCTGCCAAACAAACTTTTAATTGTTTCCGCCGCACGAGTATTTATACGGTTGCTGTGTTTATTTAAAATAAACAAGAGAGATTGTGGTCTACAGAATACATTGTAACGCACATTTCATTAACTTTCACTCACGTCTCTTAATTGCCTCAATTGTTTCGACAATGCGTTGCAATCAACTTCGCTTTCCAATATTCGAACGGAATATATGTGTCCTTTTAAATAATTCCACAAAACGTTCGTAAACATTTCTGATCGATAATATACATATAGATATATGTAGAAGTTATTTTGCGTAAACCTCGCGTAGATTGGAATAGAGGGCAGGTAGGGTAACAAGATATCAGTCTGCTTCAATTAAACACTAACTTTATTATTATTAAACGTCGACACACGACACTCTCACACGATACTCACAATACTCTCAATTCAACACTCTCTACTCACGATACGTCTCCCTTAAACTGTTCAAACTATTCTCAATCAGCTCTCTTCTAACTCTCCCTTACCTCTGCCTTGCACACGCATCATTCACCCTATATAATCTTCCACTCTTAGTTACTCTCTCATTCTATTCCTCATTTGCTCTCACTCATTCAGGATTGGCGACAGTCAGTCGCGTCCACCCGAATCCTTGGGCCGCTGTACCCTCCATGCACACGATCTTCTACTCGTACTAGTACTCAGCTCCAAACATATCCTTCACACCTCGGGATCATTCTAAACAGTCGCGCAATATTTCCAATCCCGCGCATATATACAAAGACGTCAAATAAATTGCATAAAAAGTGGCGTTGAATAGAAACCTAAATAAAGCAAGAAACTCCACGCCCGAACACCGTACGAATAAAAGGCTGTAAGAAAATCGCGAGCGCCAAAAGCTGCCAGAAGTGGAAAATAGGAAAAAGATAAAACAAAGAGAAAGTACTTAACACACCAGAAGAAAAAAAATTAGCCGCAAGAGGAGCCAAGCCCGCTAACTCATCGGACAAAGAAAGGGTTGCGAAGGCAATGTAAAAAGTGGAGGATGAACCAAAAGGGTGGTACGTGGTGGAAATTCCCACAATCTCGTCTCCTTATTAAATCCAATCCCCTCTCTTCGTCCAATACCTTTCTCGTCCTATCTGACCTTTCTTCTCTCACTAAAATACGCACCCTCTCCCATTCCCTAACTCCCTCCCGCCCTCCAACCCCGTAGCCGGCGTTCAACGCCCCATCTCATCGTCGAGCCACCCCAACCCGGAATAAATCAATACACGTGTCTGCTACTTGCTCGTACACTGGGCTCGGGACTTCAGTCGAATCCTCGCGAGGAACCGTAAACTCGCGGGGCGGAAAACAACTCGCGAAGCTGCGATTTCACGCGCTCACGTGGAGGGTGGATGGGTGGGTTTAATTAACCCCGTGGATAACAGGGATGGTGTTCACGACCGTGTTGCCGGGATGTTGGAACGGGGGGATGAAAGCTCGACTTGCGTTTAAACGGGAGATTGGTCGATTGAAAATATTGCTGGAATGGGATCTTTTTTTTGGATACTGTTTGAAAATGTGACACTCTCTTCATTAAACTCGAGGGTGGGAATTTTTGGTTCCAGCGAGTGATATCGTTGATGGCTGTATTTTAATTGACGAAAGCGGGGGATGGGGGAGTGGCGTGAAATTCGGAGGCTTTTATATGTGTGATTTCAAGGGGGTTTGTAGAATTGGGTTAATCAATTTCGACGAACGGTAAAATGTAAATTAAATTGAACATTTTCCGCGGAGTCGTATTAGAGAATCGAAATGAGCAACTTGGAACTGCTCGAACTCGAACACTTTCCTAATAGTGGGCTATAAAATGCGAGAATTGTAATTCTCTATTCCTGTAACACTGTGATTAATGATTAAATTATTTTGACTCACCTAATTGGCGACAAATGTCAGCCTTGAGATGAGAAGGCAGTGTTTTTTCCTTGAGCAGCGCCTCGTAATTCTCCTTGGCCAGACGATATTTCCCCTGGATTTCGTATAAATGGGCGATGTGAAATTTTACTGGAACACGCAAGAGAGACGTACACTTTAATACGGATTCCGTGGCATTTACATAGCAATTGTAAACATGGTAAATGTGGCGAAAAAGGCAATTGCATTTTTCAAAGAGTTATGAATAGGAATGTATAAAATTGTTAACCAATCCCTCTTAAAATGTTCTTTATAAAGACATTGTAATAAAATGGTACGAAACAATGAGCCAGCCATAGTTCAATTACGTACGTGGATAACGGTACCGATATAATGAGAAGATACGATGCACTGAATGATTAATTAATCTTCTGGACTAATTTATTTACCAGCATAGGGTACCTGTTCGCGTTCACGAGGTTATTGTATAAATTTGAATACACAAAACAGCAAATCTGATATGCCACAGCAGATTGAATTTTGTTAATCGTGAGCAAAATTATAATATAATGTTCGAGACGATTGAATAATTGCACACAAAATGGAAATTAGAATCTTAATTAGCAATTTACCACAATACGAAATACTTAGATACAGTTTAACAAAAATTCTTTAAGGCAATTTCCATGCATCTATCATTTTGTGCACCTGTACTATTATCAAATATTTGTTATTATTTAATGCGATGTGCTATTATTCCAATAAATACGAAAATGTTAATTTTACTTCGTTATACAGATTTTTAATCGCCCATCGCTTTTTGTATTATTACTTTTCTGATATACCTTCTAATTGGACACATTTAGGTACTAACAACACTTTCTGTTCGCAACATTGGCCAGCATCAAACTGACCTGAAAATCGTTTGCTCGCGCTTTTAGATCCACGTTGTTTTATAAGTACAACTTCCGGCTGGGGAACACATGAAACGATTTCTTCGTAAACAGAAGTGATTCCAGTAAAGCCAGAGGGAGGAAGAAATCATTCCGAATTATGAATCAGACTGTCATATGATTCACTTGCGAAACAAACATGGAATCATCATTCAGTAAATCCCCAACAGCTGGGAACTACTTGCTGCAAGCTTTATATTCGTCCCACACTTCACTGAATCATTTGCAAAAATGAAATATCGTAGAAGATATTAAAATATATATTATTCGAAATTTGGAATCCTTGTAATCGTGGAACCATGAAAAATAAAATAGAAAAACTGATCTAATTTGTAAACAGGAATATACATTGTCTCTAATAAATATTATATTATACAAACTTTTCGTATCGTACTTAATTTTCTTATTTTATACTAATTGGCTCGTTGTATCGTTTTCCTTCTTCTTCTATTTATTCTATTATTATTCTGTACTTTATTCTATCGAAAAGACCACTCACTCTCTTCCATGAACTTGACCCTCTATTTCAAGAACGGTTACGTAAGATAAGAAACAGGGTCATCGCAGGGGACACTATATTCACTTTTTACGACCCATCATCAGAACCACAGTTCACCGAATTAAAGTACCACTTGTAGTTCCGTTTACGACAGTGAATCAGAAATGTTAGTTCCTTTGCAACGAAATCGTAACCCTAACAATTAATCCAATAATGGTTGGTACAAATAGCTTTACACCCTTGAGGGGTACACTCTCAGAAGCAGCAAATGCAAATGCACAGAAGAGACCTTGGTCAGAAATCACTGTGCGCCTTGTTAGGTTCAAGGGAAAATCGTTAAGGTTGCATTTAATGCACCCTTTAAATACCGCCCACCTACGTGATGCGTGTTATCGTAGGTCACACGTGCTATAGGAATTGTTGTATCATGTTAGGAAAAGGGGGTCAAGTTCGAGGAGGAAGGCGAGTAAAATGTCCGGGGTCGAGATGTTGTCAAGTGGTGTACAGGTAACGTAATAGGTGGTTTTCACGCGGTGGAAATATCGGTTTCAACCTGGCTCGATAAAATAATTGATTAAACGGGCGCACGCGAAACCGAGGGGTCCATTTTTCCTGGGAAATAAAATTTCATTTTCCGTGGAATTATTTAATTCCTCTCAATTGCGATTTTCGTGTTCCCTTTTTCCTGGATCCGATTTTTCGTTCCTTTTATATCTTTGCGTTTCGTGTTTGTATTTTTCGATCTACGTATACAAATATTAACTGATATCCAATATAAATATTGAATGATATTTCCGATGTTTGTGGAGTTCGATATTTGAAGGTTTAATATTTGGCACGGTTGCAAGTATTCGATACGTTTATTATCGAACCATAATTACGTACCTACGTGGTTAAAATAATATTCAAGTAATTTCAAATAATACTTTAACCTTAATTTGCACAAATTAATTGATTAAAAAGCAAAGAGAATATAAACTTGACAAAGCATCTGCTGGATAATGTTATTTAATTGATACCTTAATACAGTCTTGTTTTCTTTTAGACAAATTTTCGGGTAACAGAATAATTCTTTGAAAAGACAGAGCGCTCCAAATGAAAAGACTTTAAACTTTAAAGCATCAATCTCCAAAGTTTCTGCGAAAGTGCTCCGCATAACCCGATACCCAAGGGGGAATCTTAATGTTAAGTCGACGCAAAGCTCGTCCTCTTTAATGAGGCGTCGAATAAAAACGAGAGTTCAAAGCGAAAGTCCCCGTGAAAATTTCACAGAAAATCCCATTTGTCCTCGACACTTTTTAACCGAGATTTAACCATCGACATCAATGCACGATTACATATGTTAAATATCGAAATTATTCTTGCACAAATTACTTCTAACTCCAGGAACCTATTAAACATCTGTTGGATATTTGCTAGTAATAGTAAATATAATATATCATGCTGTAGCAAAATTGTCTCAACGTTGTTAGAAATGTTTTACTAACACAGATAGTAAGAGAACCAGATGGGTCTGGACTTGGAGAGTCAAAAGGGCCTAGGTTGTAAAATGAGACAATGCGCATTCGTAGGTATAAGTGGACCCCAGTTCTTTGGGGGTTTTCGTTCAGTTCGAAAGAGCATTTCATAGAGAGAAGACATTCCTTCAGAGCCATTTTAAATACACGGATTGAGAAAAATATAATAGTTATTTTATTTAACACACCATATCCAATAACTTAAAATATATTAATTAATATAAAACGAAGAATTAAAATGTTATCTGAATTTTCATAATACTAACAATCCGATATTAACAAAGACTTCTCATGAAGAAATCATACCGATCTATCTACTGTGCAATCTACACTTCCATCACTATGTATTTCCAATATATTTAACGAAGTCCTATCCCGCATGTCCCATAGATCAGACACGATTCTATTTCTCAAATAATAAATATATCGACATTCCCCATAGAAAATTAACTAATTAACGTCTGCATCATCCCCGTAATAGCTTCCCCTTCAAACGGAAGTATGTTGACCGAACAAGGAAGCAACATGTGGCACAGGAGTGTAAGATTTCGAAAGTAAAAATTTACGGTTTACGGTCGGCAGCTGTTCACGTGCATTATTCGAGTCGATGGTAAAACGCGCGTAGGTGATCGTAGAACGAAAACTGAGACTCACTTTCGAGTTTGGAGAATGAGGCAGGTGTCGTGGCATCGATTAAGGCGAGTGTCAGGTGTTTCAAGGCGGCGTCAAAGTCAGCGTGGACCTTCAGCATCAAGCCGAGCCGTAGGTGAACCTCGCAGGCTCGTGGAAATCCTGGTTCCACCCATAGCACCTGCTGGAATGCTTTCACGGCCCTGAAACAAATTGAAATTACAATTTCGTTAGATATTCTCGTTTGCGTTAATGTTGGCGGAGAGTGTAATATGTGACTGATTGATATGTGAATGCTTCACTTGCCAAATCGATTAACTCCACTTTCTGAATTTTATTAAATTTTAATGTCAAAACACTTTATTAGTGTTTATTAGTGTTTTGACATTAAAATTTAATAAAATTCAGAAAGTGGAGTTAATCGATTTGGCAAGTTAAGCATTCATATATCGGGCGGAAATTGAATTAGAATTTGCTTAATTCCGGACATATTGATTACCTTGTCAAAGGGTTATATGTAATACAAACGTCAATTTTCTAAGGATCTTTTTAATCGGTGTATTATATTATGTTTAGAGTGGCTCCATTGGAAGTTTTATGGGAAAGATTGGAGAAATCACAACGTTGTAGAATTTGTACAAAATAAGTCGAGCAATGAATGGGGCGTTTCGACAGCTGTTAACCGTGAATTGTATTATTAAAATCACGTTCGAAGTAATTAAGTAATTAAGCGATCTGAACAATGCGCGATAAAGATTTATTAACGTTCATCCATAGGGACTTGTGTTAACTTCGGCGTCGACGAACGACCGTCGCTCCTCGAACACTGACGATTTTCGACCGTCAGTCACGACATCAGACACCCGTCACGCAAAATAAGAACCGTTCCCGACCGACTGAAATCTGAACAAGTTCACGCGATCAACTTCTGTCTATTCCTTACTATTCTTCTTATTATTCCTATGGAGTTTATAGATTCTTTTTCTATAGCTTCACGAGTGTGACTACTCCAGAAAACAATTACCCTAGAGTCCAATACAGCTGTCCTCCATTTATTACTATTATTATTATCACCATGAAATATGTAAATGGAAATTATACCTGGTGGAAAAGTGTACGGTTTAAGGAACAGGTTCACGCGAGGTGCATACATACATATACAAATGTATACAACGTGGTGGTGTAATCGCGTGCATCGAATACAAGTACGCGGTATTATATACGAGGATGGACAGGAAGTGGTCGGTGTTCTGGCTTGTCACACGAACAACCGTGTCTGGATAGAAACGAAAGCCATAGGGGCGACAACGGTGGACAGCAAACAATAACGACTGTTCAGTTGTATATAAATGACACGCCGCGTGTGCTCGCTAAGTTGGGACACGCAGTGAGCTAGATGAAACCGACCCGATTTCGACGCCACGAAAGAAAGCCGGAAATGAATGTTTCCTGGTGACGATTGTGCCCCCACAGGCCTGCAAAGAACACCCTCTTCTAACAAGGAAGGTTAGGCAACCCGAAAATTATGAAACTTTGCATACAAGTACAGCATGTCATCCGTAATACAACCCTATATTTCAATTGTGCTATAATTCGGGTTTAAGGGGTGAAATCAGCCCCTGAAAAAAATTGAGGATGTTCTATTTCGTGAAATATCTCAGGAACGCTGTGAGATATCTGAAAAAAGTTTATGTAAAACTTGCATCGCATTAGTGCGCCTACAAAACCGAGTAAACAAATTTTTTGAAAGAACCTTGATTTCTTGATTTTTCTTTTCCGTGGAGTTTGCAAAAATAATTTTTACGCAGTTTTGTAGACGCAATAAAGCGATACAAGTTTTGTTTATACTTTTTTTTAAATATCCCTTAGCGTTCTCGAGATATTTCACGAAAAAGAACTTTCTGAATTTTTTTCAAGGGCTGATTTCACCCCTTAAAACCGAAGTATGGCACGAACAGAAAATAGGGTTGTATTACGGATGAAATACTGTACTTGTATGCAAAGTTTCATACGTTTCCGAATCTTCGGGTTGCCTAACCGTCCTTGTAAGTATGACTTAAATTCTTTTATGAGATCGTACAGAATCTTGGTTCACCGAATTGCCATAATTTAATTGCTACGAAACGTCCCATACTTCGCTAGCAATTGACCAAGCTCCTCGCTCGACGTTCGTCCACCTCGGACAAAGCCCGCGCGTCCTCTGTTCCCCGAAATCGTTGCAAGAAAATCGCTGACGGACACAACACGAGTCCCTCGCAAAACAATGATAACCGATTAAGAAATCGTACCAGGCGAAACTTGGCCAGCACCTGGCAACATCTACAACGTTCCGCCACTCCAACGTCTTCGCACTCGAATCGAATCGCAGGCTACGATGAACCGTTTGGAAAGCGGCGAACGCGAGTACACCAAGTACGAAGAAGTCGTTTCATTTCGACTTCTGGTCCCGGTGCTGGACGATGGCCAACGTTCAAATCAACGTGCCTGAATGCGCACAGAACGGACCGTGCGATAACGGAACGCCCGTTTGAAGTTCGCTGCTCGGCGGACTTGGTACGAGTCGCATACATATTGGATGTGCGAGCCGGCCCGCGCTTTCCAACGGGTCACGTCACACTTTCCCGAGCCGTCACGGAAAACCGATAGCGTAACAGGTTGCGGCGGCGTCCCGTCACATTGCGGAAAGTATTAGCAGGATCGTGCACGGGAAGAGGTACGTAGAGGTTCGATTTTGTCGCTGTTGTCCAGTGGAATCGGGTGAACGGAGTGGAGCAGTTAAATTCGCGGGGCCGATCCGATAAATTGTTAATGCAGTAGAATCGGAAACGGCCTGGATAAATTCGTCCTCCGTACACATGGGGACAATCTGTATTTTAAATGGCCCATCAATACGGACGGCGCGATATTCGCACGCTAGCAGCGGCGACTTTTATTTCCTTTTCTCTAAAAACCAGCCAACAATTCGTACTCCCGTGCGACCCGCTCTCGAACCTCTTTTATCTACGCACCGTTCGCCGACATCGACAACACTTTATCGCTCCCTCTTCCACGCCGTACTACAGTAGAACCTCGATAACTCGAACCTCGATAACTCGAACCTCGATAACTCGAACCTCGATAACTCGAAACTCGATAACTCGAACCTCGATAACTCGAACCTCGATAACTCGAACCTCGATAACTCGAACCTCGATAACTCGAACCTCGATAACTCGAACCTCGATAACTCGAAACTCGATAACTCGAAACTCGATAACTCGAACCTCGATAACTCGAACCTCGATAAATCGGAAACCTCTATAAGACGAAAATTTTCTTAATTCCCTTCCGCCCCGCTGCAAAAGCCTCTATAAGCCGAAATAAAACTTACTGTAACTCGAATTATGTACCATATGTCCAGATGCATCATTTTACCTCTGTAACTCGAATTTAGAATAGTCAAACCTCTACTACTCGAAGTTTACCTCTATAAGTCGAACTTCTATCGCTGCTGCCTCTGCAACTCGAAGTTTATAACTTTGTGTCAGCAATCATTCAATTGTTTCCTTTCTTTCAACCGTTAGGATTGTCTCAAAACACAAGACGGAAAACATCAAATGACCACGTGCATATCCATGGGAGCTAATCGTTCTTCGTCAATTTCCATAGATAAACAATGTGTTAATACATTGACTCATAGCAAAATTACTAACTTTTTGAATAATAAGAAGTCGGTACATACATATATGTATGTATAGTAACCTAACTTTCGTCTTCCGATTATGTTTATACATATACATATGTGTACAATAACCCTTTGACTGCTAACTGGTCCAAGTTGAAGCGCTTCGCGTGAGCGGTATACGGCAGTAGCGATCGCTGGGGACTGAATACTTTTTAGCGCAGTATGGGTTTCGTGGGCGACGTACTAACACATTATAATATAGACCACAATCCAATTACTATTACTTTGTCTACTGAATGAAAACAAAACAAACAAACAATGATGAACATTTGTTTTTTCGCCAAGCGCGCATTTGCGCCCATAGTCTCGCCTGGCGCACATATGCGTCCATAGGCCATGCTGAGAGCCTTTGCCGGACGCATATATGCGCCCATAGCAGTCGAAGGGATAAAAATGTAATTCACGCGAAAATATTTAATTTGCCTTCCCTTCCGTCCTCGCAAGTCGGAATGTTAACCGTCATACGAAGCCTCTATAAGCCGAATTTTCATGGGTTAAACCTGTCTTACTCGAACACTCGATAACAACTTTGTCGAACTTACTCGAAACCTCTGTAACTCGAAGTTTTTTTCTCTTCCCTTGAGATTCGTGTTATAGAGGTTCGACTGTATATTCATTTCCATTGCGCATACTTATATGCAAAGAAAGCCTCGATTGCCGCAACGATTGCGTTCCGTTCCAATTTCATAAGATGAAATAGAACGATACCCAGAACGGAACGTCTACCAACAAGGAAGAACGTTGTCGAATAAGAAACGAAACGGAAGCGTGCCATTGTTTCATTCCTCTCGAGGGTGGCAGAGGGCGAAAATAAGGAGGACGTTAATCCCGCGGCGAGCTCGACGACAAATTGATTGAAGGCAAGGATGACGCGGTGGTTGGCGCAACGAGAAGCGAAGCGACCAAGATAGTAAAAAGGGAACGAGAAGAGCGGCGGGACACGGAGAAGGGAAGAAAAGATCGGTCGGTTATCGTGACGTGAAGGCGGTAGTAAATTCATTCACGAGGAGACCATTCATCGCTTCATTCACTCGGCGTTTCCTTTCGGGGTTCGTTGCTTAGGGAATGAGTCACTGTTATACACGGCCGCGCGATTGTGTGGGATAGGCAGAAATGTCGCTGACTCGAGAGAGACTTGCGAAATGTTCACAGCAATCGAATCGTAGTGGGAGTCGAGAGTTGGATGGCAAGAAAAAACTTGTACGGTATAGCCGGAGCAAACGAGTCGTAAGGCTTTCAGGTGAAACCGTGTTTAGACGTTGGGTCAATACCTTTGACCACTGTCGACTGCGTATACGCCGTCAGGAAAAGACATTTCCTTCCACCTGTTTCATCCTCGCGAATGCTCGAACACAGTGTTTATAGGCGAATGGAAAAGAAAATGGATCAATATTGGTTGATGGTTTGTACATTTGGTCGAGTTAAAATGTAGAAAAACTTGTTTCATTCTATAATATTAGTTATTATTAAAAAGATAGAAAGCGGTAAATCGAGAATTATTGGGAAATTTGTAGACGAATACAAAAAGTATCTTAATATTTATATGGCATGGGTGATGTGGCAGGTGATAAAAAGAAAAATTCAAATCAGTTGTACCCCACAGTCCCTATTTCAGAGTGATCGTGTTTTTCTCTTCGAGACAAGGCCAAATTCATTGACGGTCGCATCCCTTAAATCATTGCCAAAGAACAGGATGGCCTCTCGCGAAGTGGAACTGACCTATGACTGACCTATCTCAACAATGACGAAACAGAAACGAAATCCGATACTGATACTGACGGCTGACGCCTCCCGTTTGATGCCGCTGCCATTGACCCGGGTATTTATAGATTGAAACATCGATTCACGGTGTACGACACTTGTGCCGCCTGTCGGACAGGTATGTATGTATACCTTCGATAATAATCATCACTCCCGTTCGAAACGAAAAATACGAACTGCTTGGCAAGTGTTACGATCGCGTCATCGACTTAACTTTTTTATCCACGAAATGGCCTTTAAAGTGGTCTTTAAATCTCGCGCGAACATTCTCACTGAAAGTGGGATAGTTTCAAACGTTTTAATAACAGGAAAATTGTTCGCTTTTTTTCTGTGAAATTAATCGTTCGTCCAACGTAAAGTGGTATTATTGGAGAGATTTATTTACTTTCATCCTTCTGTGAATTTATTATTCATTTATATCTACGATTTTTATATTTAAATTGGAAATTTGCTACGAAACAGTGAAATGAACAATATGTAATTCCAATTATTATTGTCCTATTAAAGTTTAGATTTTCATTATCGAGTGCATCGTGTCGGAATGCTGCAGAATTTTAGAAATCTTTCTTAAGCCTGTCCTGTAATAATTTATTCATTCTCTCGGTTTGCTATAAATGTTGCAAAGAACTCTGATAAAGAGATAGTACGATAGCTTGTAATAGTGGTCGATGTGAGTTTAAGGTAGAACTGTTAATAAAACAGTGGATGAATGGTCTGTTATAACTTTTAAGTTGAAAGAAATCGATAATCTAGTTAAATGCTTTCCCAAATGTGAGCGAATTGAAGTAAAAACTGTCGTTTTTATTTCAATTTCTCGTTCCTCCTTGATAAATATACCAAAATACGTACGTTCAGTTTTTCTATACTTGCAATGCTGGTATATGTCAACGAAGCCACGTCGAAGAAACATTATTCATTCGGATACCTATGTAAACGAGAATAAAATTACTATAACGATCGTCTCTTATGAATTTAATTAAATTTTATTTAACTATATCCCGAAATCGTATATTCGTGTGCGGATGCATTATTAACAAGAAGATATAACCAATTTAACGGATCGTCGCTTATAACAGGTGTTACTATGTTATCTAATGGCGAGATAAGCAGAAGAAAAGTTCTGATTAAGCAAGGTAGTTAAAAGTATATAATAGTTGCACCTTATGAATTCTTTTTAACTCCCACAAAAATATCTGTATCTAATAATTGCCGTAATACTGTACGTTTATTCTATACCTTTATGTTACCTATAGTCTTTTTACTCTAATTATCTTCAATTATTATTAAACGAATAATGAGGAATAATTTCGCTACACTTTTTTTTCAGTTACGGAGGGACGTGTTTGGCAAATGGCGATAACAGTCCCTGGAGACCGTGATTCATTTCTGTAAAATTGAAATTAAACATTCCACGGTTGTCCGGCGAGAAATGACAGCAATTTTGAAGCAAATCACGCAGAACACCCACCCTCACCTTAAATCAACTGCAACGACCCAAGAATATTGCGAAGGGTCGGTATAGTTTCACAGAGCAAACGCGAGGCATTTAAATGGAATCTAAATGGAGCCATTAATGCCTCGACGAGACTCTCTGTTGATATCGTTCGGGAGAATCTCGAAAGGACCTTCTCTGGTGATTGCAGGTCGGTGCATTTCGGATTCCCTGCCCCTCCGGCCATTTCGTGCGTTGTACGCGTGCAAAAGCGTGGCCAGTGTCTTCTGCGTCGCGGTGCAGCGACCTCGAAGGGTGCATTTTAATGCACCCTTGGCGCAGGAGGCCGCTTTAACACCTCATAAATTAATTACGGCCGGAGTAAGTAGAACTTATCGACGTGCTGGCCGCCAGAGAATTTCCTTTCACTGATTTTCATTTTCTAATTGTTTATTTCCTTCCTTTTATGACGGGAGAGAAGGAAAACAATTGATTGACTTGAACAGAGAGGCTGGATTTTAACGCTTTCATTCCTTTTGCTATTTATTATTAAACGTAGATTCGGCGTTGAATTTTTATTTGGAGTTGCGTTAAGATATATGAATAGCTTGGTGCAGTTTTGTATATTATTTTTCTCCACTTGGATTAGATAATATAAAATCGAATGTGATTGTCGATATTCAATGAAATATACAGTTTACTTGAATTTATCGCCAATTATTTCTCTTTAACACTAAACGTACCAGTATTTTACACATACCTATTCTTACCATAATAAATCATTTAACCCCTTATGAAATAAAAGTATACTAAGTAAACTAAGTATACTTTTTGCATACTTTTTTTTTTAATTTAAGTAAATTTAAGAAAGGGGTCATTTGACCCCGCTGAGGTACGTTTAGTGTTAAATAAATTAATATTCTCTATCTGTATGGAAGTACGGGGAAAAATAATTCCTATGACTTCCATATTCAGGCCAAATCGCGAAAGCAAAGATTGCTTTATCAGTTGCCTCTAATCACTCCACATTTCCGTATTTACAAATTCTGCACTACGGTACACCCTATGCACGCTTTCAATGGAACGAACCACTGTTATTCACGGCCGTAACAACAGATACCACTACAAAATATCTCCAACCGCGTTGGCAAAATGGAAAAAAGAGCACGCGCAAGTAAGCAAGTATATAAGTACTATCGTGTGGTGAAATGTTATCAAGTCTGTTCTATGTCGCAACCCGAAATCTCTCTTTCCGTGCCACGAACGCAATCACGGTATTTTACAATACTTCTTCGTTATAGTTTACTTTATCTGGACAGCCGACCAAGCACACACGCACGTTACGATTCGACTTTCTAGGACTTCGTTGTTCCGCGAGGTATGCCGTTTGAATGACTGCAATTGCCATGAAATCGTTTGATGGCTGTGTATAAGGTAGATTTTTATGGACTCATGGCATTATGCTATGGGACTTTCCTGTTCAAGCAGCTGCGAGTCTTTGCCGACACTAAATAGCGGAGTGAATTTTTCTTTCAAAATGTTCAGGCATATTAATTTTATGAATAAATGTACAGTGCCCGTCGAAACGATAGATAAATGATAACGAATGGAAGTAAAAACAATTTTGGAATAATTTAATTTGTTGTTTAAATGTGTTGAACTACTGCGCATAAAATACAGAAATCTGTTACGGCTGTGTAAAAGTTATTCTTGTTATGTAACCAACGGCTGTCCGATGTGGTTATACAACTTTATAAACGAGGGATTTCTAATCGTTGCGATTATTAGGAAATTGTAATCGAGCGAAGTTTCGTTCGGTATTAATAGAGAGTGTAAGTTAAACTGTACCTTTGTGAGCTCGTGTCGTTACTGGAAAAAAATTTCAACGGTTTATAAATGAATGCAATTCTCGTGAAACGTGATTTACAAATATAAGATACACTTCTACGAACCAGTACTAATTAAATCAACGGGAGGTAGTTATTCGGGTGTAATTACGTATAATTGACGCGAATGGCGGCTGTTAAACATGTCGTGCAGGGAGCAATAGGGTAAAAGAAAACATTGATACACGTAACGAAAGCAACGAACACGTTGACAATATCCACTGTGTACGGATGCAATTTTATTTCTGCCTGCTACTAGACACTGTAAATCGTAGGCAGTTCGTGGTCGCGACAGTTGAAATGATTGATAATGCCAACACGATTTGATAACGCACGTGATAACGATAGATATTTTGTAGTATGCGCTTGATCGATGTTACGTGCTTTCGATAAGAGATTTCGTTTTTCTTCTAAACAGTGGCTAAGCAGCTGAACAAGTCTACGAAGTGTCAAATGAAAGATACGACAAGTTGGGGGGTAAGCTAGCGAGGAATAAAAATCATAAGTTATAAGTTACTTGCGTTTGTTTCGGTTTAAATGGAACGACTAAATTTGGTAAATGTTTTTATCAGAGCAATATCGTGGATTTGATTGTCACTAAATATTGCTATGGAATAATATTTAGTGACTGTAAACAGGTAGTTACTGACTTACGTATCCAGAAACTATTCTACCAAAGTAACATGGACTTCCAACAATGATGTATTAACACTGACACAACGATAATAATGTCTTCCTCCTCAAATATATGCCATCAAGTACGACACATTAATCAAATTAATTAAGCACCGACAAACATTCGAACCGCGCGCTAATTAACGCATACTCTCTAATAGTGAAGCACAGCTGTACGTGTCTTATAACTTATAAGTCAAGCCTATTAGGTATATAAGCAATTATTCAACGAGCTGAGAGACATTGCATTCTGTTACAGAATGTAATATATGGACCTTCGTTTTTGCACTGCTACATATTACGTATCGTTGTCAGCTGCTTGTAGTGCCTTGGCCGTTCTTACACAATAATAGCGCCATTCTCCCACCACGGGGTGGCACGAACGTTCTCATACCGTGTACAATATTATTTCCACGCCCACGCAACAATTATAAAATCACCTTACGGCGGACGCAACGGAGAGACTAGTATCGAAGGAAATAGAAATACTGGATCAGAATTTACACCAGGAGAAGCGAAAAGATCCAGCGCGTCGAATAAAGTAATAACCACTGACCTACATTGAAATCTACGACCTTTTTTTACTGGCGGCACGCGCATGTGAATACGTGCGCACGCGCGTGGAATTTGCCAGCGGCTGTTTAATTGCAAAAGTAACTCTTTTTTCAAGGGGGGACAAGCAGTATCGTTGAAAGCGTGGGCGCGAGCTCACCGGATATAAAAGCAGCCCTGCGTTATGGTGCGCTCTAAAAAAGAAAGAGGGATAATAAATGTTCATCATTCACAGAGCTTACGCGGTAGAATGAACTCACACCACGGATTGGTACACGTACGTATGTATTCCCGCTGTTTGCTCTCTCCTCCTCTTTCTCCTCTCTATTATGTAACTGTTTTAATCCCATTGAAGCGCAGTTGGCACGCGGTAAAGTGAAATATAACAAATGGCTCTTCCTCGTGTGTAAATAAACGATTTCAAACGGTGCTTGTCGGGCGATTAAATTAGGATTAGGTCTTAATTCGTCTTCCGATATGTAATCTAATTCTTGCTGGGAGCACTTGTCTTTCTTATTTTCATCCATCTTCGACATTCTCGTCGCAGCATTCATTTTCTTTCTTTCAAGAAGGATCTTATATCAATAAATTGTGAATAAAATCCACGTCACAGCCAACCAGGTAACCAAGTGCAATCATAGAAGAAACACGAGACACGGAAAATAGAATTAGGCGAAATGTTCGACGGCGTGCGAAAGGAACGGTGCACGTCGGACGAGCACACTTGACACTAAACTTACCGGTATTTTACACATACCTATCCTTACCATAAGCGGTCATTTGACCCCTTATGAAATAAAAGTATACTAAGTAAACTAAGTATACTTTTAGGTATACTTTTTTTTTAATTTAAAGTGAATTTTGAAATGGGTCATTTGGCCCCGCTTGGTACGTTTAGTGTTAACTGTGCGGCGATCCTAAATCCGTGTGTATCACTTTGTGCGTCAAGAAGGCTCGTCGGTCCTAGACTTTTCGTTGCACAGCTCTTGGCGTATGACTTCTTACGCATCCTGCCGTGGGATCGTAGACAATGGCGCCCACATCGAGCCCGCTCCGGGACAGGAAGGCTGTCAGAACGACAGACGACGAACAATTTCCTAGTGACCCACATAGCTCGCTCGTCGCCCCACGTTGCACTCCCACGCATTCGACACATTGCACCGCGTGGCTCTGTGTGTCTGCTGCATGTCCACGCTGTCTCGTTGCAGACTTATGTACGTACAGCGCCGATAGAATGCATCCACGCGTTGACACCGGTGTCGTTTGCGAAATTTCGAATCTACTTGCATCCGATTTTAATCGGCCGAGGTAATCGATGCTGTGAACATTTCTGAATGCCTGCATTTGTTGTCGAATTTTTATAGATTACCTAGCGTTGGAGAAATTGATATCTAGGCAAAATATGAGTTTACACTCCTGACCGATTAATTCGGACAAATGCGTTGAAAGCATATGTTCAGTTCATACGCGAAGCCAAGAGTTATAAATAAGTAAAGAGTCACGAAGGAAATCAATAGACACTTGGAAAGGTACTTAATATTCATCCCCTCGAGTTATTCTGCCCGCATGCCGGCTCGTTAATGGATATTGCCGTCCGCATATTTTTCATACACGCGTCAGCGGTGTGTCCCATTTGTAGCGTTTAATTTAATTGGATTTATCGAGACGGATCGGGGCAGCGTATCGATTAATTTCCAAGTACAAGAGGATACACGTTGAAGACATCGCGAGTGCGCCCTGTATCGCTCACGTGTGCTACAAGTTGGCTGCATCTGCACCTGCATCGACCATCCAGCTGCACCGATGTCTCTTCCTTTCTCTGTATTTCCTTCGTTTCCCCTTCGATACTTTCAAAATGCAACGACGGTTGCAATATTCGGCCTTCACCGTGGACGAGAATAGTACTGAATAATTTCGTTGAAAAGGTATTGGGAATATTCTTAGTTCTGTTTTAATTTCTTCGAGAATTCGAGGAGCTAGATGTTGAGAAATTTTTATTTGGAAGACTTGAAATGGATTTTATTCGATCCCTAATGTGCTGGACAAATTCCATAAAAAATCTCGAGGTTTAATATTTTGTAATATATTATAAATAATATCTTATATGAAAATTAAATTATAAGATTTAAAACATATACATCTTCTTCCTAAATAAATTAAGCGAACCCAGGAACGTACCTATTCTAAATAACAAATATCTTGAGAGAAAAGTGCACTTAGTCGTTCGAATAATTCCTGCAAACAACTCTAACCAATAGTAGCTTAATGAATAATAACAAGCAAAGTAGCTGAAGTAAAACACTATCACGTAACTATTAATGAACTACTACTGAACCAATTAAACCCCAAAAACTATTCTACGAACAATTCTCGAAAATATTAAACTTCGGCGCTATACAACTGCTATTTTCTGCGTCCAAAAATTTCTGTCACCAGAGTTCCACATCGAAAATCGTCTATGATAATACAATTCATGTTCACGGCGCTCTAATGCGTTTCCTATGTCCTCATAGGCGGTTGTTATAACGTCTGGCTGCTAACAGACGTCGCATGGAGCAACGAGATATGTAGAATATCGTCGATTTCAATCCTAGAACACGTCTGAAAGACCACCGGGCTAGATCGTAAATTGCGACAGACGAGAGTACAGGGACAGAGCCAGGGTCCAGTACGCTTTCGCAACACCGTAATGCTGCATTGTTGTGCACCTGGAAATTGCTGGTTCTTTTACCGTGAGATGCAACGCGTGCAACGGTACTTCTACTACCACCAACCCGTTCTACTTCCGTGCTGGTCCTTCGTGATAGAACTTCGCGGCTGTGCACCGGGTGTATCGAGAATATAAGCACCTATATGTGGTATTTACCGGAGAAGCTTCAACCCCTTCTATCGTAACGTTTTGCGCAAACTGAGCGTCACATTTTCACATGGAAATGAAACTGGAATTCTTTCATAATGAAACATATCTTAAATAACTTTGTGTTTCATTTTAATTAAATGTGCGACACTCACAAGGAAGGTTAGGCAGCCCGAAGATTCAGAAACGTATGTGACTTTGCATACAAGTAAAGTATGTCATCAGTATTACAACCCTTTTTCCGTTCATGCCATAATTCGGTTTTAAGGGGTGAAATCAGCTTTGTAAAAAATTCAGAATGTTCTTTTCCGTGAAATATCTCAAGAACACTGAGAGATATTTAAAAAAAGTATAAATGAAACTTGCATCGCTTTATTACGTTCACAAAACTGCTTAAAGAAATTTTTGGAAAAAGCCTTGATTTTTTCATTATTTTTGTCCGTGGATTTTTCAGACAAAATTTTCATGCAGTTTTGTAGATGCGATAAAGCGATGCAAGTTTCATTTATACTTTTTTTAAATATCTCTCAGTGTTCTTCAGATACTTCACGAAAAAGAACATTCTGCATTTTTTACCAAGCTGATTTCACAACTTAAGACCGAATTATGGCACGAACGGAAAATAGGGTTGTATTACGGATGAAGTACTTTACTTGTATGCAAAGTTTCATATCTTTCTGAATCTTCGGGTTGCCCAACCTTCCTTGTCAGTTCGGATAACCCTGGATTATAATAATCAAGTACAATCAAGTACAGAGCCTGGCCATCGAAGTAATATAATAACTTCTTTTTGATTAAAACCTCAATTCCCCAGCAACCCCTTTCAATTTCTTACTCGTTTTTTCAATTTTTAACTAATTACCGATCCACGATAAACAGTATTCCCATTTTGCATTTCGTTTAAAAGAATTTGATCCTATTCCTCCTTGCAATTATTTTTATTTTCAAATCACATCTTATGTACCTCACGATAATGCTCGCTGTTCATTAATCTTCCAGGGAATCCCCTATTTCGCCAATAATTTGAGAGAGTTTCTTTCTTGTTTTTTCCCTGATTTCGCAAGCGGAAACGTCTCTCTGCTCGCAAACACACGGTGCACGTGGCCGCGAGCAATAATACGACAGATGCATCTCCGTAGCACGCGCCACGCAGGTGCCAGCGAGTGCAGTTGAACTAAATCTTGTTGGACAAGGTGTCTGTCGGGGCCTCGCTTCTGTTCTTACCCCACTTAACTTTTAGCGATCCTTTCAAACCGGTTAAGGACGATCGTGCGCGAATGTGCATTAGGAGGCACGCTTGAATTTGCACCTTTTTAGTGGTCTGATTGTGGCACCGAGGTGACGACGCGAGGAGAAGGATGGAATTTAAACGCGCGCCGCGTATAATTGGACGTACTGAATTGCTTGCGGCTGGAAAGGTGTTTACGGTTTCGCTTGGGAGTTGGTTATTGCGACCTTTTTATCTTCCTGATATTCTGATCGTCTTCGAAACGATAAATATGTACCACCGTGTGTTCTCGAAATTATTAGCTTCGTCTAATGGAAAATAGTCTCGTCCTATGGCTGTTCTAATCGAGTATTTCTAAGCACGCACACTACAAAACTAATGCACCCGAAAGGAATTCGATCTTTCTCTTTCGTTCGTCGCAAGAGATAAATGCTGCACGGAGATTAATCGACGCTGCTAACAATTCTAAGGATATTTGTTACGTGTATCACCGTATGGATGACTGGATGGATGGCTGAGTGCGAGAGAGCATGCGGTGGCCGTTTCTTATTTTTATTCATTTAACACTAGAACTGTCGACAGGTTTTGAGACTATTTAGACAGTATACGTTAGACAGATTATGAACACGAAAATGGTTGAATGGACATTAAATAAAGATATGTAATTGTCATTTTGCCTTATTGAAAGTCGTCATAAATTGCTGCAGCAATACCTATGTGTTAATAACTTTAAAGCAAGATATCTAAAACCAGTCATTTTGACTGGCTTGGTAGTTCTAGTGTTAAACCAGTGGATGGGTTGCGTGGTGATTTTGTTGAGAAGCGTTGTTATTGCGGTCTTTCCGACGAGCGTTGAATGAACAAACATATATTTCCGTGCAAGCCATCTTACACAATTATACGAAATGGCATTCTCAGCACCGAGAAAAAAAAATCGACAGAAATTACCCGACAGCCGAGTATGTATAACTAGACGCGACATACCCTTATCTTGCAGGGGTCAGTACGCATCTAAAGATATTATCGGACATCGTTGGAACCCTTGTCCTGGCCGAGACAACGGCTTAACGATCGCGTACATTTCAACGCTTGAAATACGGGCGGCCCTGAACGCAAATGGTAAATTGCAACCTGACAATTCCTCCTGTGCAATCGTATCGGAGACTTATTCGAGCAGGATGATGCTTAAAAGGTGTTCACCGCCACCTGTCCGTCTATTATACGGAGGAAACAAATCCCTCGGGCGATTCATAAGTTATCCACGGGGACAAACTGTCGCTGTCGTTCCGTATGGTGGTCATAATGGTGGCGATATTTCACGGTGCGTTCTCGTGCACGCATTTTGAAAGCACCGAGCGTGACCGGCGCAGATATGCGAAATATTATAATATGTAGGTCGGTCGATAGGGATTTGTGTGGGTAATTATTGCAATTATCGTTGTATGCGCCGTGTGTCCGTACGGGCTCGCACCGATGCATGGATCGCTTGGTATAATTGAGTTATTTCCTTCGAGACAATTTTTTTTCCCGAGAGTCTGTTGTATACCGACATAACTATCTCCTAGTCAACTATAATCTCAACTGCGAATTGCTCAGTCTATATTAGTCATAGATATCCGGTACTCTTCACATTTCCACTCTGATGACAAATACTCCGAACCTCCTCGCGGTGCATAACAACCTCAACCTTTGCCACTAGCCATCTTCAACCCTTGAACTTCAAACTCCTTTCCCTATTCCCTACTAAATCCTAGATAACCCCTACTCTCCCATTTTTCCCCAATATGTATATACATACTGAACCACGTCCAAAACAGCAGAGCTCCTTTCGACTAGAGACTTTATCGACGTAGTCTTTCTCAGAGAATTGTTAAGAGAATATCAACGGTACGCCGCCGCTCTAAGTATTCGTCAAGTTTCCGTTAAAGGGTTATTGTAATTTATTAAATATAATAAATAAAAGCTGTGCGGAATGCAACAAGTCGCGAGTACTATTATTTTATCAGGGAAGCAATAGTAAATTAGAAAATAATATCGATAAAATTACAGGTGTGTATTTCTTCTTTTTTTTATCACAATGATAAATATATCGTAACATTTTCTACCGCGTGTACCCGAAATTGGAATTGTTCCAAATGATGTTTTACTTAACTTGTCCTGGAACAAAGTCGCCTTCGCGAAGAAATTATTCGAGTTTTCCACCAATCAAACCTAAACTCTTTCCCTCCTTCTTTCCTTGAGCTTCACGCCGGAGCAGATGAAGCTTGGTGTAATGGGCGAAACTTCGTACGACAGGCATACATACTTAGAAGCAGCTGTCGCGAATTACACAAATTACAGAACACGAGGCAGACCGGTCCTCCCTCTTATCTCTGCGATATTTCTTGCGATGCAATATCGTTTTAACAGCTCCCCGATCGTACATAATACCGGATCACGGTGATCACCTGTTTATCGGGACACATTTACCCTTGCCATTTCGCAGCCAGACGCGAAATATGGCGCGTCGTGAAGGTGCATCGTTATCAGATTCTCAAGGCTATCGCAGTAACGATGACGCTGAAAACCGTTGTGAACGGTTTTTTTAGAATTACAGCAAGGAAACCGAGGTCTGATGAAAATAGTTATGCCCCAATGATATTTACGATCCTGGCATTATATGGCTTAATAAATGTTAATAACAGATTGAATTTCACGCTCGTGTGTGTATCATTTACAGTTGGACGTTAATTTACGAGCCTATCGAACAAGTCGCCTTTATAATTGGGTATAATATTGAAACTTGGTATGCGTATGGAATATTTTTATTTATAACTTCGTAGGATGTCCCTTTGGTTAATTGTGTAATGTACCGACCCACTTAATCTTAAGCTATACACCAAATATTATTGCACCTTGCCAAACTTTCCTCATCCTTGCCCTTACCCTGTGAATCATCCCGTTTAGTCACCCGTCCTATGCCTCTAACTCCTGACCTATGCCCCTAACTATTTTCCGTTCCTACTTTCGACCTCTCCTATCACCCCTACTCCTATAATTCAGATCCCTTATAAACCCTTGACCATTCCTCCTCGACAGCATTCTTATTTCTCAAAATCCGAGTTACAAGTCCGCCATCGTTCGTACAAGTATTCTATAATCTAAAATAAAGCCAGCCTTCGAACAAGGTTGCTCCGACATTATTTTCACGTGTAATCCATCCATTACAATTGTTTCGTTAAATCGAAATGTTTATTCCTACAATAATATTGCTATTACGGCGAATTATAATAAAATCTATTGACAACCGATTAGATGTTAATTATTTATAATTTAGACAGCCTGGCTGAGTAGAAGAACAATGAACTTTCGCTTGCGCCTTTTCTCGTCGCGCGATTACTCTATCTAAAGCGAATGTTCCATTATCTAACTGGGCCAAAAGATAAACACGCTTCCATTCCATTTGAGCCGAACTTTTTTTAAATCCCTCGTCGTACGTCGAGTTCCCCGAACGATTTTTCCACCTCGCTCAAAACAATTCCGATCCGAAAAGGGCAACAGGAAAAAAAAGAAAAGAAATCGCTGCTAAACCCCCAGTTAACAATTCCCATGCTAATTAACGCAGGCCAGTAACAGTCGAGTCCCGTGGCAGCGATGCTATCTGTCCTGTTAGCGTTTAAACAGTTTAGCAAGCGCGGCGATCTATCGCCTTGGATCTCCGCGATAAAAGCTTGCATATATGTAACGGCGTGCACACCTTCCTCCCCTGTCTTACGGAACGCTTGCACGCGTGAAAAAGCACGCGCGTAATATCCAGCACGATTTCTTTTTAATCGGTAAACAGGCGGCGCAGTCGCGTGCCCGCTTGTTAAATGTCCACCTAGCATCCGCGATGCACCTGTCCACCATTTTGGTACCGCACTTCGAAACGTTCTTTGTCCCGTCGTTTTGTTTCTTTATTTCTCCCTTTTTCCTTTCGTTCCAACCTGGCCGTGTCGGGGGAAAAGAGACCGGGGGGGGAAGAGCGGGGGGAAAAAGGAAGAGCCGGGATCGTGTCTCAAGGGGGGACAGGAAGGAAAAGGATGAAGAAGAGGAGCGTAGCGTACGTGAGACAGGATGTGGGCAGCTGTTTACCAGCTGGAGGATGATACCATGCCGGTGTTCCCTTACAAAACGCGCCTTCCTGCTTCGATCAACAGGCAGCGGCGGTGTTCGTGTAACGCGTTCTCGAATCTGAATCGTGTGCAACCCCTTATCGGGATTTCGTTTTTTTTGTTGGTTAAATTAATCGTGGCGTTAAGGGTGGGATAATTAATATCCGTCGAGATAAGCGTTACGTGCACGCGTGCCTCTTGTTAATGTTAATTTTCCTTTCAATTGAATTACCGTTGCGCTCCAGTCGATTCTGAACTATACAACCGCTATTGTGTGTGTAATTTTGTGCTGAATGAAGTTAAGCGTCTACACCTTCCATTTATTGTATCGCAACTGTTTGTATAACAAACATTGCGATATTGGCGTTGCCCGTGCTATGTAGTCTTCGGTGAAATTAATGTATTTTAATTACACGTTAAGAAACAAGTAACGAAAACAATTATATTTCTTCATAATAAGTCAAATAAGTCAATTGAGTATTAGGCTCGCGCAATATAAGAGGATTTATTTATATTCACTGCACGCCTAAAGAGACATTTTTCGGGCAACATTAATTAAGGCGACAATCGACCGTGATGCACAGTGGGCATTATTTTCACTTATCGCATTCGTGGACGCATTAGCAGGCTATTGTTCGTGTAACGAACAAATTCAACGGTGACGTTCATCCCCCGTGTACATCAAAACTGACGTTCGCTCAGGAAAATATAATACCCGTGTCCACTGTTGCGAGCGGAGATAAAATATTATCAGCGGGCTATTTGATGCGAAACGTCTGGCAATCGAAAAGCGGGGAAGTGAAGAAGATTCAACAATCTATCCGTGCTCATTTTGAAGAAACCAACCACGAGCAGGACAAGATTATCCGTTTTTTGACGTGCTTCCACGCAGCTTGTTCCAAGGTAAATACGTGAATAGATTCCAGAAGAAGGAGAAAAAAAGAAGATCAAAGCGTGGGAGTGAGTGAAAGAGATGTAGAGAGAGAGAGGCAGGGTTGAATCGAATTCTTTTCTAAACGAGGATTCTTTGGTACAACGAGCAGCTTCAAAGGAAAAAGGGAAAAAAGTGCCGGGTGTACAACGTGAATGATACGGTTAGGAAGAAGTCGTGGAAGACCTTGCAAGGGAATCGAAGGGGTGCCAGTTTGAAATGCCCTGAGTGTGTAATATTTGGAAATAGGATTCACTGAAATCAACAAATTTAATCCAAGGAATAAATATCCAGTAATTCAGAAACCGAGACGACCCAGCTTTCATCAATTTCTGATTATCCCACGACGCACCGGATTCAGGTAAGTCTCCCAAATCTTTCCTCGTTCGAGAAAGCTAGGGTATGTATACGTGTATATGTATAAAAGACGAGCCGATCTCGTCTCGCCTTCGGGAGGATCCCAAAATCGGTTAGATGGATTCAGATCGTCGGTGGCGAATGGAACAGAAGCAGAGGAAGAGGGGCCAGACAACCCACGGGGGGAAAGAAACGACGGCGACGCTTGGAAGCCAGCAAAAACTTAACTAGAGCTCCACTTTGTAAGAGGAACCTCTCTAAAATCCTATGGTAAATGCCGGTGCAGCCGGTTTCACTGTGAAAGGCGCGTAGGAACACGGCCATTGTGCCGGCTAGACCGATGGAAAATATATGTACACATATATAATACATACGCGTGTATGCACGTGCCCGGGCTTGTATATACGCGGGGGCGGCGTTGGATGTACGAGACGAATTTCTCGGGGCGGAAAAGAAAATTCGCTGGCCGATGTTTTCTGCCGTGTCCGTGCCACCGGCTCCTGGATGAAATACTGGCAGTATGGTCTTTGACATTGAATGCACCGTTCACGCAGGTATTTCTTTCGTTCGTTCTCCTTTTTTTTCATTGTCTTTTTTTGTGTGTGGTTCGTTGTTGAACGGAAGATAGGAAGCTCGAGGTAGAGAAGCTCTTTGTACGTTGTGTGCAAGGTTGTCTGTGCCCTTTGTGCTTTGGGTTGAATGAAGCGGAGGACGGATTTCTGATGCCGAATTCGCCGCGATTTATCGACACTGAGAATGTTAAGACCGTGTGGATCAGGCTTGTGGGTTGAGGTTAATGAGAGTAGAAATTGAAACGTGTAGTGTAGGCTGTCTTCCTTTAACCCTCTGATTAAATGGGCGCAGCGGAAAGTATTATAATAGAAATAATAGGAACGACGAAAATGAAATTTAATTAAATAAAAACATAAATCTAAATCAAATCCGAGAGCAAGTAAGAGGAGCATAACCACCGAAAGATCCTCGTCGACAGTTTCAGAAGAAAGATTTTGAACTGGCGATCCCACAACTCTCGAGCAAGGCATCCAGAAATTTTCAAGGCGGCAGGATACCATTTAATCACAGAAGCACAGGGAACGCATACAAGGGAGAAACGTTTTTCTTTAACCCGGTGAGCACACGAGAAACGTGAAACAACAGAAGGAGAGTGTACCCGAGAGAACGAAAGAAAGGAGGAGACCAGGACGCAAAAAAAGAACATATTAGAAAGCTCTAATAGCTCGTGTATACCTGGGACAGACCTCATAGGCAGCTGATGGCGAGGGGTCGATGAAAAAGAAAAAGTTGGCTGGGCCACCTACACTACCTGGCAAAAGTTTGGAATTGCTAGACACTGCGAGGAAGATAGAAATCGTCCAAGAGAATCGCAATACGTTGAATGAAAAATTGGAAGTATCTTTTCCAAGTACAAATGTATCCAATTTTCTTAGATCTATTTATCATTTCGCTGCAGTAAAATTAATCTTTGGAATTGTACGGGGTAGTGGATATTCTATGCCAATTATAGTAATTGTAACTTCAAGAATTTCCTCTGAAATAATTATATAAAAATCCTTTGTATATTATTATTATTATTATTATTATTAAAGGATTAGATGTTTACTGGAAAAGGTGAAGGAGCGATGTCATACCTTTGACAGGTACTGTACCCCCCCTTCTTTGTTGTACGTGGACGAATTGTCGGATCAAAAGATCCATACAGTACCGCTCATATTTAGCCGAGCATTATAAAATTGTGATATACAGGGTGTCTATAAGGAGTGTGTGTCGTGTGAAATAACGATTAAACGACAGTGAAAGTGAAAATAAATAAAAAGCGACAATATAAAGCAACAATTCGTTTCGTAAGATCTCAATGTCTCCTCCATATATTTTTATTTCAACGCAACGAAAACGCAATAAAAAGACGAATTTAAAACATATTACTCAGCCACCAACGTGCCTTTTGCAGCTCGCTTGGAAGCAATTGATTCGCCGTTTGTTTGCGCTCAGAATCCTCCTCTTCAGACAGTCAAAAAATATAGAATAGCGGCCAAAGGAACGTACAAAAAAGCAGAGCAAAAACGATGGATAGATATGGATGGATCAAGCAAAAAAAGAAACGAACGAAAGCTCGTGCTTATTAGGATCAAGGGCAATCTCTGCCGTTCTCGATTAAAATGTCCCATTCAGCATTTTATCATCTCTCAAGATACGTTTAAATATTTCAAATTCTACGCGTCTTTTAGCTTTTGGGTAAAGTTAGAAAGCCCTACGTGCCTCGTAGAGATCTAGAAGAAGCATCACCTCTTAAGTTTAGTTCGAAAATGCAGTTGGGACATTTTATTGTAACAGGGTAGCGTGCACCTATAATCTAAGTTAAGTTGAAAATTCGTCACCCCCGTCGAATTTACGTCGACGCGACAGACAAAAGAGCGGTAGATAATGCCCCCCCCCCCCCCTTCTTCTTCATCTTTTTCTTGCTCGCGTCTTCGGGAGACGAGAAATTGAATCCTTCCATGACTGAATTCGAAGTGCCGTGCGAAATGTGCTAGTACGCGTCTGCTACAGGCCCCTCGTCACAATGTGCGATAGGATTTCAAAGGTATGAAGAATATCTTCGGATTGGATCGAATTTAATCCATGTACTGCGAACCAACCGAACCAATTCATTCCCCAAACTCTATCCACGCGTCGTTCAAGCATTTTATGAATATTTACGAACCGGGGCGATCCTATCTGCGAGATTAACCCTTCTGCTTTTCAAAAAGTGCTTTGGAGATTATGGAAACGTTTACTATGCATGAAATATCAGAGGACCACTATTTTATTTCATTCTATTGCCGGCGTGGAAATAGTGGTGCGTGTTAGTAAATGGAGTGCTCTTAGTCCCCTCAATCGTATCAATTTTTTTCAACCCGTCCTTTAATGATATCACTATTGGAGCAGTACAAAATAAAGCAATGGGAGAACTCTAATTGAATAAGAATAAATCCTATACTAATAATGGCAGCAATAAGATAAAAATAAATATATATATTATTTAGAAATAGAAATAAAACAAATGAAACTTGCAACAATCAAAATAATATTTCCACGAGAATTCGCGTCATCGTGTTATAAAAACTACCGCCCAATGGCCACTCTGTTAGTTTAATCGAATCTATCTCGCACCTGCCACCAAAAGCCAAGAGAAATTCCCACCCCTTAACCTCGCCAACCGTGATCCAAATGATTTAACGAGATAACCCCTGGAGATCAAAGAAAACTCCACAAGATGCGCCAGCGCGAAACCAAACGAAGCTCTGACGAGCTTTTGTGTACCTTCGCACCCCCTCTATCAACTCACACCTTCCTTTACGTCGTTATATTCATCCAGAGAGAGAGAGAGAGAGAGAGAGAGAGAGAGGGGTGCGCTGTTTTTCTTGCCCGCGTGTATCGTAAAGGTTGTGCTTTTCCACTCTTCGTTCGACTCCTCCAACGCCACCCTTTATCGATCCAAAGCGCGTGATAAATTGGACCGTTGCCGAGCGAGGGTAGCGTTTCACGCGCTAAATTAATCACCGTTTAACCAGTTTCTCGCCATGCTCTCCCGTGAAAATGCATACGCTGCAGTATGTGCATAGTGTGATGGTGTAATGGTGTGCTTTTTCTTTCTTTCTCTATCTTTTCGTTTTTTTGTTTTTGCCCTTTTTTGGTCACGTAAGAAGTGTTGGCGAACATTAAGGAGCACGTGTATGATTTATAGTAAGAAGTGGTGATTGCTACAACGGCTTAATGATGGATAGTGCATTTTTTGTCACCTTACGTGTCGATTTTTCTTGCTCATTTCGCTGTTGGGCAAACTGTTGAGGGAATGAGTACGGTGCACGTGTAGTAACGTGAGTTAGTCTTGCGTGACTGGTGTGCATAATGAGGTTCTTAAAAGTATAATTAGAGTGGGGTATTCTATAACGTGGTTTGGTAATGATTCTAGTTTTGCCGGAAAATCGCGGATTTTTATTGGCCGTTCTTTTGAATAGGAATTAAGTTATTGTTCAACTGTAAATTATCTTGGACATTCAGGTTTGGAATAAATTTCAGATGTTTATTCGAGTTAAGAAAGAAGTATGTGTTTAATGACGCTGCGGTTTTGTTGCAAAATAACAGATGTTCGTTTTGCATATGAAGCAAATCTAATTTATATGTCAGGATCGGAGTGCACGAAGATTTTGGATAATTTCAATTGATTTAGATGCACGATGATTTAATCGAAATCCTAATGTCCCGTAGTGTCGTGACTGTTCTAACATCGATTATTGAAATTTATTCCAACGATTCCAATCATTTCATTCAAGATATGTGTTCATCTATGAGCATCGCTCACCTGCTTCACATTTCTGCGTCTACTTAACCCAGATTCCCATCAACGTGGAATTCAAATCGCCATAATCGGCGCAGGATAATTATCCTCAATGAACTTGTATTATACACGCGTGGCGGAGGAATTAACTTGCTGTAATATCTACGAAACTGAGAAAAGAAAACTGAGCCATCGTAATGAATAAAAACCAAACGCAACAAGACGTTGCATCGAAGAAATAAAGAAACCGTGAATACAAAAACAATCAAATAACGCGAAGCAAAAGGAAGAATGATCGACAAACAAAATATTATAAACAAATTGATGCGATTGTTCGAAGAAAAATAGTATAGGTTTTAAACTCATGTCACTCCATAGTTCACAGTTCCATAACCCCACTGTAGTCGCTAATGACCATGCAGTCGATGCGACTTTAAGCACCAAAAACCAAACCAAAATATTATCAATACGAAGATTCGTTTATTAAAAGACAGAAAAACAATTGTCACCGATCGTGAAGCTTCTAAACGACACTGAACCGAAAATTCGCCATCAAATGAAACTTCAAACCCCTCATTAATTAACCCTTGTAGACACTCTCGCAGGACAAGCAGGAGATGTAACACGAAGTATCACGTGTGACACGGGTCTAAATATCGCCACTAAACGCAGCCTAGCCTAACCCAACTAATTTGTCACCGAAATCGATGACCACAGATCGGGCAGCGTAGACAGAAGGGGTTGAAAATCATCGCAAGGGTGGCGGAGTATGCGACCCAAGTACCAGCGAGAGAGAGAGAGAGAGAGAGAGAGAGAGAGCGAGAGAGAGAATGATCGATTTTCGTGCATCGCGTAGGCGCAAACTTGCGGACGTGACACGAAGATAACGATGATGATGGCCCAGGCCTTCGCATTTGCCTTGCAAAATCTCGACACGGCGTTCATCCTCGAGAGGATGACCTTTGCCCTTCGAATCGTTACGGCCGACTCGTGGGTCATCGTCGGTACAAGCATACCCGCGACCGATTACGAACAACTGGAGTGATTTGAGTATGAAATCGCGTTTAATTCGCACGAGGCGATGGTGATTCAGTGGTTTTGTACATATGTACATATGTATAAGAAAAGCCGGTTGAGTCACAGAATTGTAATTTATAATTATTCAACAATTGTCTGATTTTTAATCTTTTTTTCTTTCCAGTCTACATACTAGAAAATATATATACCAGATACTAAAAGATATACTAATCATTTGGTCCCGTTAAGCTCGAATTAATTCTGACGCATACGATTGCACTGATATTTCTACGAACACCTCTTCAAACAAGACTCTGTCTGGCAATTAATTAACGAGAAGCATGCCCGATTGATCGTCGAAACTCTGAGCTGTGCTCCATTGCTCCGATACCTGGAGGACTGAAGGGTAAACGGGTCAATACTTGGAATGCCCCATCCGCTTTAAGGAATGGCGTGTTAAGGGATGCGAAGAGGCTGAGCGAGCCCTGCATAGGCTCAACACCGAACGAGGGAGGATGTACGCTCGAACGTGGCCACAGGCACGGAAAAAATAAACGCACAGCGTTTTCCGCTTCGTGGAATATATCAACCCTTGATGAACGGCGGTACATCGAGCAAAGGGAAAACTGAACGAAACTATCCATGGATATCTTGAAATTTATACGAAATTTTCATTTACAGATCTCTGTTAGGCACTGGATACTAGATATTTGTTTATTAATATCGAGCAGAATTTTCGAGATGCACGTTCAGATCATATTTTCATTTATAGAGATTTGTTAGATACTAGATATTGGATATGTATTTATAATAATCAATATGTAAATTTTTTGTATATTATAACAAATATGTTGCACCTATTTTTGTTCGTCTACTAATATTAATACAGCGACGTTTATCGTGATTTCGTTCATTTCTGTTCTCAATATATTATCACAGTAATTACAGGTTAATTGTAGTCTATGATTATATGCAGCGAAAACAGAAGGAAAGAACATCTGTTAATAATTCCGCGATTGCGATATTTCGGGAAACATTTCTAGCATATCAAATGGCTGAATGTCTCAGTGCATTGTGTGCGTAATGAGAACGTTACTGCTTCCATGTTCTACAATTAAAAGAGCATGCACCTCTTTTTCAACGAAAACGCACCACCGTTTTTTCTACACCCATGTTGTACATACGATCCTCAAAAAGAATGAAAAAATTAATCGACGGCTTTCGAGCTCCAAAAAATTTCTCTAAAATACTAAAAATTAAACTCACCAAAATTACATTAATGAATGAGGAAAAAGAAAGAAAGAGAACGTCTCGTACAAAATCCTACTAAACCCCTTCAATTTCTAAAAATATTAAACTTCCACAATGTAATCACAATATTATTATATTATTATATGTCAATCAAATTTAAACAACAAAGCCAACAAATAAACCGAAACTAAAATAATTTCCAGGGATGCCATCTGATACCGCGGTGCAATAAGGTTCCATCGTGCATTGTCTCGGTGCCATATGTGCTCTGTGATGCATACGTGACAATGAAGCCCTACCTTTGCGGTCTGTCATGAATTTTATGACTACTCTGTGTCATTAAACCGTTGATCGATGGAAGAAAGGCAGAGAGCATGCATTTTTCCCTTTTCTTTCTTTTCTTTCTTTATTTTTTGTTCTTTATTGGAGAGAGAATAAGAGACGAGCGCTTTAATCGATTGTTTTTCTTCGTTGCGAGAATGGAGGGAATGTGGGGCGGAAACGTACGGGATAGTAGGAGCAAAGAGAATGGTACAGATATTCCTGTTATAAAACGGTTATTCGTACGACTGGCGTACACCGTGTTATTATATGAATAATAATTATTATTTGAAAAAGAATACGTATTTGAAATATGCACTATATACAGAGATGGTAGTAACGAATGTTTAGATAGAAAAATAGATAATTTCATCGGCAATTTATAATAACACCCCGCATTCTCATTCCCTTCTTCGCACCTGTACAAATACTTCTACCGACCCCGATCTACTGTACACGGTGCCACAATGAAGACACCGACGTATACCTATCAAATTGTCACCGATGCAAAGAAATTTCTACCCCGTTCACCGATGTGTCCCGCCGTGGGACAACATTTTTATGTGTCGAGTTCCCGTGGGTGCACGAAACAACCGAACGATACCCGGGACGGAACGACACGCTATATCATCGTCTATGCATCTCGTGGCTGGCTTGTACCGTTGCATCGGAGGCCTGCGGTCAACTAGATAGTCGCGGAGAAAGGGTTAACGGAAGGGGAATATCGCAAGCGTAAAGAAAACAACGGTGAAGAAAGAGAAACGACGGAGGAGGTAAGAACAGTTAGAGTGAAATGGAGAACGGTCGTGGAACGCTCTGAATGGAATAGCGAATTGACTTTGATGGGAAATCGGTTCCCCCTTTTGCCGTTGCAATCGCCTTTCGTCTTTCGCGACGCCACGTTGAATCTTGATTGTGTAACTGTCGGAGCGTTTCCTCCTTGCGAAACACCGGGACGTATCGGCTGTATCGAGGTGAAAAGAAAAAGAGAGACGGAGGAAACGGGAGAAAGGGAGACACGGTGAACGTATATATGTATACATATATGTACTATATATGTATAATGATGGAGGACGTTCCTTGCAATGCATAGCGGCACGAACGATCGGTGTGTTTCGCGTAACGATAATGATGATCCAAATTCTTTGTCGCGATTTCCTATAGGGGCGATAATGGAGGAGTTGTTTGGAAGATTATGGGTATGGGCCTATGTCGAAAGATTAAGTCGATCTAGCGAAAGTAAACGCCGTGCAAACGAAAGGGAATGGAGAGCCTTTTCGTGGCTTCTTTTGAACCCTTCTGATATTGAAGTATATTAAAGTTTCGTCGAAAAATGGTCTATCTCCGGGGTGTCGTAACTTTGTGAGAACAAAAATCGTACGACAGTCCAGCCGGGCTCGTTTTAAAGGTTAACGCCTCTACTTTCGCGTACGTGAATTGAATGTCTGTGAAAAAATTCGCCACGCTCCGTACAGACGTTTGATTTTGACCAATTTTTGCAGAAGAGCAGTACCTTTGGTTTTCCATTTCATTTTCCAATACAGAATTTTTTCGATAAAATTCAATTCAGGGACGCAAAAGTAGACTGTCGTACGATTTTTCTTCACTAATGTACAGCAATTTATCTGTTGAGAGTTTTTCGATCAGAATTTAGCACTCGAGGTAACGATCAAAGGTGTTAATTAAGAATTAAGGGATCCAGCAAAGGTATTTGTTAGAGAATTTGGGCGATATTGGTTGCCTGGTGGAAACTGTGCACTCTCCTTATTGATCTGTCTACAGGGTGCCCCAGATAGGGGTGGACCACGCTGTTTCGAGCGTCCGCGTTTCTTTCTAGGGGAGGGGGAGTTGTGACGTTTAATTCTTAACAACCTTCAAACGTTATTTTTTATACTGTACAAGGAATGAAATTTTGTTAGATGGATTAATGATGTATTATTCCCTCGTTAAACAAAAAATTTCGATTTCGTATGAAGGGGTTTATATTTCATTCCTTTGCAGAAATTATTTCAAGAATAAAAATTACGTAAACCTCGTTTTCTACTCTCAAATATCTCACTAATAAGTATCATATCAAACGAACGACATTTTAACATTTCCAAGGAAGGGGATGAAAATTTCTGAGAAGCTTACATCTACTCACTCATTCGAATTAGCTAATTGAGCTTAAACCACAGAGCTCATAGATCATCGTGTTGCAAAAATCACTTACCTGAAACACAGAACAAGAGAAATCACATTAATATACATAATTATACAGCATCGCCTGCAAACATTTCATCGTTACAAAACGCATTACATTTTCACATAAAGGAACAGAACTGTTCAAATTCGTCAGCAAGAATACCAAAGATAAAGAGGCAATGGAAATAAAGAAAATTTATCACTATCTGCCTTCCCCAAAGAGATTCTTACACCGCCGTTCAAGCAACGACTCGTCGGAGCAAGACGGTAAGAAATATCGCCATAAAATTGTCGATTCCTCGTCGAAATCGTGCACAGGGGTAACTGTAACCGAAGACGGAGCAACGTTCACCGATGAAAACGAAATATGTATCCCCGTAAAAACCAGACTCCCGTGGAGTGCCGGCGCATCGACCAGAGAAAAGGGCCGATAACAATTCCGATCGAACTCTGAAAGCCGGTCGAGTCGGTCTCACACAAAAATAACTCAGCGTGGCACGGTCGTTCGATAAACGCACATGTTCCAGGAGCATTGTACTCGCGGCGCATACAGAATGTAAACTCAGGTTGAATAATTCTTTTGTGAGTGATTTCTGTGCGAAAGCCACGCGGCGTTACACTCCCTGCGCGACAATATCAATTTTCTTTATTCCGGCTACCCCACATTTCGGACGGGACGTTCCTTTCCACGTAGAAGGTTCTCAAGATTGACGACGCAATGAAGAGACTTTTCTCGTGCATTGGAAAATCGCGGCGGAAAATAAAGAACGAAATGGAATTCGAATGGTTAACGTATCGATCTTTGGTATATAGGACAGTAAAAAACAATGAATTTTATATCACTGCGACTGCAATATATATTCCCAAGCCACTATTCAATCTAATGATTTGCAATTAAAACAAGACCGAGTGGTCGAAACTTCTAACTTAAATAACCAAAGGAAGTAATTAAAAAAAAAAGTATGGATCTCCTTTTACTATCCCAACAATCGGACCCAATTCAATAATTAGTATCGCCCAATTGGCTTCACAATAATTCGCGTCATTAACACTAGAACTACCGATACATTTTGGTATTATTCAGATAGCATACGTTAGACAGATTATGATCCCGAAAGTCGTTGAATGGACATTAAATAGAGATATGTAATTGTCATTCTATGTTATTAAAACTCATCATAAATTGCTACAACGATACCTATATATTAATAATTCCAAAGCAAGAAATCTGAAACAACTCATTTTGACCCCCTTGGTAGTTCTAGTGTTAATATAGAATCCAAAGAGTTCCACGAGCTCCAACCATTTTTAACCCCCAACATATTTCCCACGACCAAGATCTCATCCCCCGGAAGTAAGGCTCCAAGTGGAAGTCGGTTCAAAGAATTGAAAGAAGGACGACGCGTAAATAAAATGCAATTACCAATATTAGCGGAATCGGTAAACGTTACGCAAACTGCCATTAGGCAGTGCAATGTTTGTCTTTCCTCGAAAGGCTTCGTTAAAGAAGCGCTCGAGAGGGTAGTTTGAAAAGAATTGCCGCCCGTTTCAGCGTCTCTTTGTCCCGGTCGTATGCACACTCCTCTCCTCTGAGCAAAAGTAGTCCCGGTTATTGGAAGCAATTCGACAAGAGTGCTGCACAAGGCACAGACAAAAAGGGTTTTCATGTCACATCGGGATCATGCGGGGTAACATAGTCATTCCGGAACATCGTACGCGGTGAATTGCTCCAGGACACTTTCGCAAATGGTGTACAATATATCGGATGTCGAACTCCAATTATTAATAACTCCAATTACATATCAACTGTATGTAATATGTAGATAACGATTAGTTGCATTTAAAAAGCAATTGCGTTTATATCCTAACTATTCTAAATAATACCGTTCGATATCAAGTATATATTGTACAGGTTCCAAGGCTCGAATACCGCGTTAATTATTTTAATTACAGCCTATTCACGAAGAGACAGATACGTGACTGGATTGCATAATTGCACGCAGTCCAGTCGTCGAAGAGTATATAATCTCGCCGACATTGAAATAGATCAAACACTTGCAAGATCTATTACCTACATAGATGTACATACTCTTTACCTGATACCTCTTTCATGTTTATTGTAGCAGAAATTATTTTTCCACGCATGACTTCCGTCTTGATTCTGTTGTAGCCAACAGAACACCGAACGTGTTAAATAACTGTTGTATCGAAGTGCGTAACAGGTTTTTATTCCATTTCGTGTTTTTCTTTTCCTTCGTGTTTTAGCGATGGTTTTGAATTGGTTGTTGAGTGAGAATCATTTGTTACTTTTACGATAATTCGAACGTGCAACGTGTAATTACCATTTGGTTGCAAAACGAGCAAGTAGGTATTCAAACGGAAGCACGTTTGGACCTTGATTAACCTGGGTTCGAGATTTTCAATTAGCCGAGTTCCTGTTATTCGAAGTTTTCATTAGCCGATGCGAGAGGAATATACAGGGCGGTTCGGATGAATGGAATCGTTTCAATGGTCCAATAGCTATTAGTATTAAGTAATGATAGTATTGAATAATTATTCGAAAAGGTTTCTCACAATTTGCTGTACCCATTCTTTTACTATTCCAATTTTGTTCATTGTAAAACCGCGAGATTTTATATAAATATATAATAATAATAATAATGAACGGCATTATATTATTTAAATATTGATTGTCTTAAGCGACTTTTGTACAATAAATAGTTTAAAGTCTAAAATTATTATCAAATCATTTTTATGCAACGTTGCGGAATAATAAAGCTTGAAACTTTTACTGGACATTTAAATTGTCTGATCTGCACCAGTTGATTAATGGAAAGATCTATTTTAATATACATCGTAATATAATAAATATGAACAAAGTAGAGAATATTTTGGGGAGAAATGAGAATTAATTGAAGCTGATTGATGTCTGTCCCAGTTTCTCGTTTAAATTTCTAATTTAACTGACCAATTTTTCTCTGCAATAGGTCGACTCGATATCCGGCTTTAAATATTTCGATATTCACATAAATTTCCAATTACATTCAAAGGATATCGAATAAATACTAATTGCAGGAATACCTAACGATATAACTTCAATTCTTAACAATCATTGTTATGATAATTACATTAACTTAGCAGCAGCCAATAATTATCAAAGAAAAATAAGAAGTTCCATACCTTAGTACATTAAAAATACCCTAAAAATTGAAATTTGAAGTTAAACTTTCAATAGTACATACTCCAAATAATCTCCAATCATTAAAAACTATCCCTCGCCGAAAACAAATCTATTAAAAACGAAAATTTAAAATACCAACGACACCGAAAGAACTGAACCACTCCAGTTTAATACTATCCCCTACTTCAAACCAAAATTTCACCCTATACATACACCTTAGTATACAACAAAGAAACCTTCACTGTAGCTCGCTAAGGATTCAAGCACATCCTCGACCGTATGTCGTACAAAACTACCCAAGGAGAACTCGTTTCCCACGTGGTCGAGTGGTCCATTAAAGACATCTCGAGATCAATTAAACAAATAATACGTGGCTACTTCCTCGACGTCGTCGTTTAACGTCGAACAAAGTCTCAGCGAACGTTCTGGGTGTGCATTACTGGCAACGAATAAAAGTTTCGAATCCCTACGATACCAATATATTTTAAGAGATCAGACTAATAATTTTCAAACAATTTTTACACAGTGGAAAGCAAAGGAAAGCAACGTTCTCCGTTACTAAATGCAGAAACTGCGTGAATGATAATATAATGCACACACGCATTATATGTATATTACTTACTACATGTATATACATATTTAACCAACGCCTTTACTATTTCTTTAATGAATAAATGAGTCCTATCAGCCCGCACAGTTTGCACCTATGCCTACGAAACACCCTATACCTTGTATGTATATAGACCACTGTGCAATGGACAAAGAAAGGGAAATACGGAAGGGAGAGTCGTTAATCGGTAGGGGTTCGATCCACACGGTTCTACTTGGGCATCTGGCAACTTCGAATATCCACCAGCAGCCCTTCCGCGCCTCTTTTTCAGACTGTCAGCTTTGGAAGGAAGGGTTGCAGAGTGGTCTGAGTACACACGTCAAGGAAAGGGAACGAGACGAGTTACCCTTCCTTCTCCATCCCTGCCTGAACTACCCCCGTGCAGCTCTTCTATTTTTTTCCACGATCGAGCACGCACACCCGGGATGAACGAAGATTATTTAGCCGCCTCAATTGATATAGAATCGTTTGTATGCACGTACGAATATATCGCTGACTAAAAGCCAGAAGAATTTTATTCAGTTTGCGTCTTATCTTCGGGGATGGTCACCCTTCCTTTTGTATTTTCTTTTGAGAAGTACTGTGGGATTATAGAATTCGTGGAAGACGTGTGCAAGAGTTTTGTATGAACCGTGTGATAGGAAGTATTGAATGAACCGCGAGGTGAATGACAAGTGGAAATGTCGAATGCGGATCGAGAGCATGTTTATATCTTGGAAGGATCGAATGGTTTCGGAGCATGCACGTGGAGGCTAGAGTGCATGGTGGCCCGTGGTCGACCTGTGACACGTGGCAAGGGTGTGTGTGTCGGTGTGAGTCCCAAATGAGTGAGAGCGAATGAAGGATAGAATGAGGTGAAAGCTAAGAGTGAACGAATATATTGAATGGACGTTGCGTGCGCGAGGCAGAAGAAATTTGGATTTGAGTGAGAATAGATTAGATTGAGATTTGAGAAAGAGAATTGAAACAGAGACGTATTAGCCGACCTCAGACGTGAGAGAGCTAAGTGATATCCAAGTCGTGTGTAATAAGTATATTACATTAAGTTTATAATAAATATAATTAGCGGTTCGTCATTTGTTTCATTTACCCTGCTTCTGATCCGGTAGCTTGTCAAATCCCATATTACAGTACTTGATGGCTCGATAGAAACGGAGAATTTTCTTGGAATACTACTTGGACATTGTAATACAAGGCGAACCAACCGAGAAACGTGATCAGCTTAGATTATTCTTTTAATGGCGAGCTGATCGAGAACTTGTTCTATCTGGTATAACATGGTTTAATGGGAGTTTCGAAATAATGATTACAGTGAATTGTCCACTCCTTTCTTTTTTTTCAATTCGTGATCCTAATTCGATGGGCAGAGACTTTAAAAGGAAGCACAGTGTGGGTGTATTCATCCATTCTTTCTTCATTCACCCCCGAGTGTACTTCTCTATTAGAAACACGGATGCTCACGTGTGCGGTGCACATCGTGGTGCGTACACTTGTTCGCGGGTACAAAGGGTTGGCCAGTGTGTGCACGGCGAACGTTCACCGAAAAAACCCTTGGCGACGTACGGGTGTATGCACACGAGAATCTATTGTTCGTTCTCTCTGCGAGGCCTGTGCACGCGGATGACAAGCGACTGCCTATAGATTATTCTTTTTATCGTTCTTCCTCGTCTTTCGTACGGTCTGCGCAGCCCGCGATCAAAACTGATGGAACTGACACACACCTCGGATAATACACGGGAACGTAGCATTCAGACAGCCCTTTTGTAATCGATAGAAAGAGAGACCTGGGGAATCAGAATTTTTGCTGTGGAAATTGAATAGGTCGATGGTGGAGTGTACTGGGCGTACAGTGGGGAATATATTTAGTCTAAATCTTCTCAACGACGATGACGCTAGACAATTGGATGGTTTATTATTCGACCAATTGCTCTAATCTGCCTTCTTAATTACTGGACTAAATTCGATTGATCTACACTTGCTAAAAAATGTCTCTGCATCGAATACCATCGAATCGCAAATATCGTGGGCGTTAATCGCGACTGAACGCTTCATGAACCACGCATACCTGTCTCGACAGCTGTAACGTGATCTCTATTGGTGCTCGTGCATCGAAAAGCGTTGTTCTAACGTAACACAGGAACTGCGGACAGTTCTTGCTCGCAACGACGCCGTGCAATCGATAACCCGTTGCTTGCTCGTCGTCGCGTGTGCAATGATACGTGCCCGTGAATACGGAAAAAGGAGGGAAAAAAAAGACGAGGGAAAAGTATCAAGAAATACCAGCAACACTGCTTCGGTGGAAATCATCGACGTTCGAGTGGTGCATGTATAGCGTTCAGGCGCAATAAGACACGAGGGTTGCGAAGCTACGATCGGTAGGGGGAAAATGGGTTCGGACCCTATACAGAAGTCCCGCGATGCTCGTCGACCCTCGTTATTCAATCGAAACACAGTATTACTCATTTATTGTCTCGCCCCCTGCATCGTGTATCCCTGCTCGATGGCGCACGAGGATTTCGTTCGCCAGTTGCGACACTTGCGACGCGATTTCAGACGACATGCAACGCACCCTCGATGGCTCCGTTTGAACTTCACGTGCGTGAAAAATTGGGGGATTGAAGAGGGCAAAATCGCTTCGAGGAAATCGCTTCGATATTGGCATGTCAGATCAGTTTTCGTTCGTAGTTTTCGTCGACAATTAAATTCGTTTAATTGAAGCTTTATTTAATACAGCTCTGTCACGTTGATGTCGTATACTTGATATTTTAAATATATTTCCTAAATCCTGTGCCGATTTCTTCTGGGTTAGAATTTAGAACAAGACATTCAAGACAAGAAATTTTTGTTAGCAACACCGAAGGGACGTACGTAAGTGTGCTATCGATTTTCTTTCTCGCGACTGGTGGCTCGTGTGAAAGGTGGTCGGAAACGAAGAGCTGGGCACAGTGAAACGTAACAATAAATCCACTTCCGGTGGTGCGCGTGCGCCATCGAAAGTGCGTTTAACTGCTGGTTACACACACGTGCCCGGTGAATCTATTACGTTCAAGGTTTAACCTTTACGCTGAAACTGCTAATTGCGTTCTCTGTTAACGACGCAAGAATGAAAAATATTGAAACGACGAGTGCATGCGCCGTGCATTTAAACCCCGAATACATTTGAAACTTTAAACATCTCTACCGTTTCATTTCGCAAATCAATACCATTCCCCGAATAGAGAAGTGACGAAGAATCTGATAAATAAAATTACCTCAAAAATGAAAAGAGCAAAGGTCTGCCTCTCATAAACCTTCACTCGACCCTATTCTCGGATCGCAAGGGCGTACGAGCCGATTCGCGCCGGACAATAAACGTCGACGCATTAAAACGTTCACCCCCGCAAACGAATAACGCTACAGCAGTGGGCAATAATTATGCAAAAAGAAGCATTACGTCGTCGCGGCAAGCGTAACCACGATGCCCGTCGATGCAGACGACAACGGCCACGATGGCAAACGACGAGCAATAATACGTTCTATTATACAACCGGCCGGTATTATTAATAGTCCGAGCGAAACGAGTTTAATGTCACGTGCCTCCCGCCCTAGCACGTGTGCGCTGTTTTTACACGTTCAACGTAAGTCACGGCACAACCTCGTCACGGCGTTAATGAACGACAATTGCATTTTCGCGGCCCAGCTATAAATAAGTACCACGGGCCGAGCAATTTATTCTCTTTTTTCTTTATTCTTATTTTTCCATCAACGCAGTTTATGCTCAATACCATTAGTTCAATTAGTTCGGGAGTACATCGATACTTCCGCGCTAATTCCCGTCGTTCAAAGAAAACGGTTTCAGAATACTTTACTAAATGGAATCGATGACTCCGACACAGTTTGGTCCTGACCGAAGTTGATTAATTATTACCGTGCAATCGCGTTCGTCCTGTCAACGTTCAATGAGCAGATCGTTCATTACGGGGGAAAGAGTAAAGCAAAATAGAGAAACGAAAGGTAATCGCCACGAATGGCCGGCGTTTAAAAGGGAACAGGATGGACAGTACACGGTGTCAATGATCCACGAATTTACATTCATACACGGATGCCGGCAGCAACGATGTCTGCGCAGGTGGCAATCTCCTACACCTGATTGCCAATTAACGTTTAACGACTTTAACAGCTATACCCCCCCCCCCCCACCCCCGCGTCCCTGTATTTGGCTGATTAAGGACTGGCCTGAATAGAAGATGTCTGGGTTCGTTTAAACGTTGCCTGTGGTACCGTCTACCGAGTCTGTTTTTTCTTCGAGTAAATGTAGAATCGATTGTTTGGACCATGGACGATGAAGCAACCTGTGAAACGATTCCTTAAAACAAATACACTTAAACTACAAAATCCAAAATCAATGCTTGAAAGCTACACAAAATTCCCACGATTTGCAAATGAAGCCGACCGGACCGCGCACGCCGCTACAATCTTTAGACAAAAAAGGTACGAGCATCGAAACCGTGAACCGGTTTCCAAACAGCGTCGTCGAGGAGTCGCGCGAACGTTCTCTGGTGTCGTTTTGCCAGCGTTAAAAGCACGATGCTGCCAGTAGCCACGACCTCGGATTAACAGTATCGTTCCCTCGGGGAACGGAAGTGGCAAGGTGTTCGCGATGCAACGCGAGCTCGTGTACACGTGCTCGGGACGAACAGTTGCCATTCGTCGAACGAAAAAGGCCTCTTATCGCGAGCGTTGCAAGACAGACTAGAAGCACGATTGTCCGCCGCTTATCGTTATGCCGAGCCGTTCTTTCGAGCTGACAACAAATTAAACTATCCGGCAGGTAAAGAGGCGAACGGATAAAGATCCACGCATCCGTGCAGCATGCTTTCGATTTATGCTATCCCTTAACGGTTAATTATTACCCGGCGACTTCCTTGTACAGGATACATTACGTTGTGTAATGGAGAATTTATCGTGGTCATTTATAACTGTGGTCTAACTAACGCGTGCACGTAGACGACGGTATAGGTCGATTAATTTTTGTTCTTTTTGATTTCTTTCACTACTGGAATGCATTTGGTTTGTTAGTTTTCATGTGTTGTGCAAGAATGACGGGTGTGCGCGGTAAGAAAGAGTTTAATAGATTCGGTGGTAATGCGTGAACGGTATAGAGATTCGTCAGGTGCAACGCAGACATAATGAAATATACGAAGGTAATGATAATTAAGTGGAGTAATAGAACTTATGGATGACGCGCGAGTAATAAGTGATTTAATTACATGTTTCAATGATAACTGTCTTCTCACTCTGTCCCATTTTATTTTATTTAATTTTATTTTAATTGTTATTCTTTTCTGTACTTCTTTTTTTACTTTGTACTGCATATGATACTATTACTCTGTGTGTGTCTCAATCCCCTTGATACTAAAGGGTTCTCTAGCCCGTTGATTAACGAAATATATTATTATAATTATATAGCTGGTCGATATGATGCAATTTCGATTGTCTCTTTATATTTTGCATTTAGTGATACACTGTCTGTGCGAAAAATGCAAAGCTCCATTAGATAGTTCAATAGATAAATATAAGTATTAATGGGAACATGTTATTACCGACAACTTTACTACACAGAAAACATTAATTTGCTCCCTTTACACTTCCATAATTATTTCAACTATTTACCAGAACAATTTCATTAATCGGTGTTTCACCGTTCGAACAAAGGTGCGCGTGCCAACTTGTTAGAAGTCTTTGAATTCCATCCGCAAAGGATCCCCGCGCCCCAGATTCAACGAATTGCGAGCAAATACTTCCCCCGCGTTTTAAACCGTTCCGTCTCTTTTGGAAAATATTTCGAACATCGCCCGTTTCGTCTCATTCGTTCGAAAAATAAAGGAAAGCTCTCCACCGAGCCGAATCAAAGTTGCGTCGTACGCGTGTGAGAAGATTTGCACGCGCGCATAGAGTACAGTGCACCAGTGACGGGCGAAACAAGGGTGAGCGACGACAGGCGACGGTGGGAAAGGGACACCGGCAAAGAGAGAAACAAAGCGAAAGGGAAGAGCAATGACACACACGGTTACACGCACGCGCTCACCGACGGCGCACACCGAGGTGACGTAAGCGCTGATTACGCGACGCTGCAACGAGCCCGCAACTTGCGCTGCTGCTGCATGTATAACGTTCGCAGAATGCGGCAATGCATCCCCCCCCCCTCCCTGGCGGCGACCATAACCTCTCTGCCCCCCACCACACCGCTGAAAGAACCAGTACATCCCCCTCCCCCAAGCCCCCTATCAACTACTGCTACCGTTCAGGTACGCGTATTGGTGCACGTGCGAATGCATATCTCGCGTGCTTGTGTATGAAGGACGAGGCCTTCAAGTACGTATATATGTGTACACCGTACGTACGAGAACGGGTAAAACGCACGTTAGTGGAGATCATCAGCTGACAACAGGAACCGAGCGAAACAGGAAGCACGTTGCTCGGTTCCTTCACTTTTGAAGGACTCAGGGTAGGTGTGGAGGTGTTGGTTTTTAGCCTCAACCCTTTAACCAACATTTGTCACCTTAAAGTACATACGTTACTTGCAGGGAACCATGAAATATAAAATCGGATGAATATGTTGAAAGCGTAATTGGCGGAATCAAACTGCAAGTAACAAAATTCTGTTAACAGAAGACAAATATTTGCAAGGTGCAAGCAACATAGAAAGAACCTCGAGATTTCTTAGAAGTTCCCTTGAGAACAGAAAAGGACTTAGAAACACAAGGGATAGAAAGCTAAAAATACACCGTAGCTTGACATAAGCCTACAAGCAACGTTAATTCGAGTATAGTCAGCTGACCACTGGTGTAAAGAGAACTTTAACGAAGCTTTGAAAGTTCGCGGAAGCTCCTTCGCGAAAAAGGCAAAAGTATGCAAAAAATATAATTAAACGCGCGGTAACGGTGCACAGCTTGGACTTCGAAGAAGACGCAGATTAAGGAGTATGTGCTGCGAGAAGTAATCGGGGAAGAAAGATACCTGGATGCAGCAAGTGAAGTCGAACAAGGAATAAAATTTCACACACGCCTGTAATTTCGAAGTCGGGCATTAATGAACGACGGGGATGTGCGAGCGCTGAAAGAAAATTACAGAGAAACGAGGATATCAGAGCCACTCGGCTGCTTATTATTCCGAACGAAATACCAAAAAAAGGGCAACAGACATTAAAGATAGAACAGAGACCGAATCACTGTGATTAACGTGTCCGAACACCACGACCCAATTTGTATTAACACCTTGCACACTTCCTCTGATTGATCCACGAAAGTTATGCGATGAATGTTGTCCCTATCTCTATTATGAAATTGTTTCACTTTTTCTGACAGAGCTTAGCACGTGGAATACTACATGCAAATGGCGACAAAATTTAATAACCGTAGAGACGTTTGACTCTTAGTGCTCCATTACAATTTTTTCTAGTATAAAGGGGTCTTCAACTGGAGTATATTGTGTGACATAAATATGATAGCACCTATTAAATATTCTATATTAAATAACGTAAAAATAATTTTCCAATTGGCGAAGATAAAATTTTATTTTAGAGAAATCAGCGATCGAACCACGGTGGCCACACGAACGAAAGTCTTTCGTTTCGTTTCCGGATAGGAATTACTCCACTTTTCTCCAGCTGGTTGATCCTTTTATACTCTACTATACCCCGTGGTATTTCCCACGATCGCGGACAAGTCCGATTTAACTCCGACAGCAAACACTTGTTTCCTGCGAGTGATTCGACTTCCTGCAATGGCGTGCGCGCATCTTTCAAGTGAAAACAATTTCAAGCGGTCGGAAAAAATGGCAGGCAGACAGCTGCCACCTTGACCTTACTCAATGGCTATCTGGCAGACATAAAGAAATCGTATCGCAAGTTTCATTTCCGGGGCACTTTTTTTGTGTCCGTTTCGTAATGACGGTGAGCCATCTGCGGAAATTGTCGAAAATTACATCTTTGATATCCGGTGTCGCTTTCACTGTCGTGGGTACTTTTCATGGAATATACACGTGTACTTTTATTTTATGGGAAATAAAGATGAATTCCCTTTATAGTTGGCGTATGAATCAGGAAAAAAATTTCAATGCACCGTTGAACTGTCTCGATCTTTCAATTTACTTCGCAGTTAATAAAATAAAAATAAGAAATAATCACAACTGAACCGGGCTTAAATAGAAATAAATACCGCACATCGAAATGGAGCTCGGAAACTTGTTTGTACTCCTACAATTATAAATTCTATTTAAACGAAAAATGGAAATATTTCCCAAGTTGAATTATGCCACTAATAATTGCATGAACTGAGAGCTCCGCTATTTCTATCGAAAACAGAGTAACCAAGTCTATTTCCAAAAGATAAAATAAACTGTCCAAGACGTAACGTGTCAATAATGGAAGCAGATAAAAATACTAAAATCGAATGCTAATTAACATACTTTAAATACTCAAGAGGCTTTCGTATTGGGATGCTCGTTTGAAATAACAATACACGAGAGACAAACTTGCGGCCAATCTGTCTGGAGCTGGAAACAAATTTATAACAGCCCTGGCTAAACGTGCTATTAAGTTATCATTAATTTGACAGCAAGGGGCCACCCACTTAATTGGCTAACATCACCGCCGTGATAGTTATTCCATTGCAAACAAGCTGCAAGAAGGCGTAGCCTTCGACGGCGTGCGCATGTAGCGTGTTAAATGTTGCTATTTCTGATCTGATGCATGTCAAAACGCGACTGTGTTAAAAATTAGCTAGGCGCTATATTCATCTGGCCTTGATGCGAAGGTTGCATTCTACATAAAAGCGATAAAGTATATAAAACATTTATGTACTTGCTTATCACAAATGTACGAAATTTGTTCGTCAACATTAATGCATCACCTTTTAACACAGATTTTAACTAGGTATTCGAACTTTCATTTAAAAACTGGAGTAATAACTATTCCATAATAATAATGCAACTGTATCGCGCGTGAATTCTGAAATTCTTTCTAATAATTCTTCTATATACGTGTTTGATTAACTTTTAAATTATGTACCTTTTTTTGCAAGGTAATCAAACATTAGCATATACATCGTAAACAATGTTTTCCTACTTGAATAATTGCAACTTATGCAGCACTGCCTATTAACTAATTCAACGCCACATAACTTAAGTAGCAATGTTCTACTAATACTTCATTATCCCGCAGTTACATCTGGTTCGATTAATTTTGTTCAAACAAGCGTACCATGTCCGATACGTTTCTTTCTAATTATTATTGTGCAAATAAGGTATTTTCTATTCACCGTCAATCGTCGATACACCGATTTCCCAACGTGAATAAGAAAATATGCAATTTTTCATCTTCTTCTTCAATAAAATTACGAAACCACTAATTGTAATTTCTAATCATACTGTCACGGGAATGAATCTTGCAAAAAACGAAATAAAAACGTGCAACGATAATAAACAGTTACACCGCACGAAATTGTTCATCATTGGAGTATAATACGCGAATGCAATCGTGGCGATTCGTGTGCCGGTGTAATGTGTACATGCGAAAACGAAAGGCGTTCGAAGTGCAACGAGCTGAGGGATAAAAAAATAAATAAATAATTTGGCACGCCATGCCATCGAGTGAACAAAGTATGTACTGTTGCACAATGACGGTCTTATGGTCAAGGTTCAAGCCTTTAAACGCGACTTATGCAACGCATCCGGACGCAAGACCTCCATGCTGCAATTTACATATCCGAAGTTACGTCGAATTATACATATAGCACACGCTTGTAGCATTGAGAGATACTGCAACGTGGTGGAAGAATGTGTCTGCTTCCGTTCTGTTCAATTCAAGGGAAATGGGAAAAGGAAGTTGCATTTCACGATACAAAAGTACCCGCGGAATAAATTAATAAGTGAAGAGAACGCACAGGATGCACGTTTTCGAAGGACAATTAGAATTGTATAAATTATTTTGAAAGAACAATATCGTGTTGCTGTTTAATTTACCGTTGTTCTTAAGGACTGAACAAATGTCACTTGCAGAACCATTTCAAAAAATTCCCATCGCAGTAAGGATAAATAAAACAGACTATAATTGCTATGAATTGTCGCGTGATAAATTAAATAATGCATATCTACCAATTCAGATAGCGTAGCTTAAACTACTACATACTTAGACTTTTATCGCTAACCAAACAATCTCAATTCCAACATAATTATATTCCTTATCAAAAAACCATCTGCAACTGTCCCACTACAACCAATTTCAAGTTCACAGACCTTAAACCTGATCTACTCCCCCGACTATCGAAAAAGAACGATCTGTCAACGTACGGAGCAATCGTTACCAAAGCAAGAAGGGTCCTTATCCTCGCGACATGACCATGCTAGGTAATACCTAGTACGTCGGATGTCCCGCATAAACACCACAGTCCGTGCAACGTGAAAGGGGGAAATAGATTGAACGGGCAGAGAACTCTGCTCGAAACGAGCATAAGAAAGAAGGGACGAAAGAAAGAAATGGAAGTCCATGAGGCACACAGAAACGGTGTGCCGGTGGCTGCGTCGGCAACCGCGGCCGCCTAAGCGAAGTTAGGTTTCACTGTACATACAACACAAAGGGAAGGGACACGGGGAGAGGTGCAAGGGTGAAGGGAGAGGGCGGTTAGGGGCGCCATTCGAGGGAGGGCTGTTGAACTTTCAGGGTCACTCCAGCTAGTTGGACCGACAGAGAAAGAGAAAACCGAGAGGAGAAAGGGAGAGAGTGTGGACTGTACCGATAGAGAAAGCAAGAGAAACCGGAAAGGCGAGAGAAAGATGAAGAAACAGACACACAGGTTGCGAAGAGGTGAGGTGGAAAGGTGCGCGCCTGTAGCGGCGGGGCAGAAACGACTCCAGGAGGAAAAGGGAGGAAGGGGAGGGACGAGGGGGGAACACTGAGCCGCCCCAACACGAAAACTCACTCCTAAAACCGTCCCCGACGACGCGCCCTCTGGGCCACGATTCAACGACTGACCGGCCCGACCAATTCGTCTCCACGGGCCTCAATTCTCTTCTCTCTGGGACAGATAGAGTCCCAAGGCGTGTGTGCACGGGGAGCGCGAGGCGGCGGCCAGGCCCCGATATATGTAGTGCACGAAAGCATACGGAACCAGTTTTCGGTGCCGTGAAAGGACCGTTCCTCCGGGGCTCGCCGGTGCCTTGACATGCAACGCACACGCGCGCATCTGCTAAAGCCTCTGACAGAGAGCGGGACAGAGTGGAAGAGGGACAGGGGTCGATGTTCAGAACGATCCAGAGGGAAGCTAGTGAACTCTCAGGGACGTTCCGTGGCTTTGCCAGTCGCGACGAGGGAACCACACCGATTCTACGTGAAATTATTGTTTTCGTTTCGAGCCGTGATTTTACGACGCGACCGCTTCACGACCACTCCCCCCGGCAACCCCTTTACGCGATGGCTCTCACTCCATGGCTGGAATGAACGAACGTTCTGTCCTCTCATTCTCTCCGTCCTAGAGAGAAAGGGGGGAGAAGGTCTTGGTACGGTTATACGAAGGAACTTGCACCGATTTGCGCATGAGCTTTTGGTCGTACTCCACCGGAACCGGAGTAAACCGAGATGTCCATCTGTGTGTCTAATTGAAATCTGGGCGGTCAACGGCGCGGCAGACAAGCGCAGACTGTATCGTGTATAAAAATAGCCGGCAGGCTTGTCGCGGGCTTTAGGTTCGCTTATCTTATTGTCGATACCGATGCGGAGATAAAGAAAATTGTCACACGGGGCGTACTTTAATTCACGCGCTCAACAGTTATCACGGAGCACTCGTACTGGTTAATTTTTCTGCGCAATGCAGCAGAGATCGATTTTGGAGAGTGGTACAAATCTACAAAGAACAATATTCCCTTCAATATAAAGGATTATTTAAAAAATTACGAAACGCGCTAAAATGTCGAGAAAACGTTTTAAATAAATTTTAACAAAACTTTCTATCCATCCTATCATCCTTTTCATCGCCCCAGTCGCCGGCTGAGAGTATAGACCGTGGCTAGACTCTAGGCACAAGAAGAAGGGTCGGTATAAAGGTAAAAAAAAGAAGGTTCACAAACAAGAGACGCATCCGAGCCGACAAGGTGTGCACCGCCTTGATCAAGCAGGATGGTAGGGCAGGAAAATAACTGTAGTTGGTGACTAACTGCAAACAGGATTCCACGAACATGCCGGAAATCGTTAAATCGCAGAGGCATACGTGTACTTACTTATAAACGCTTGATTAGGACAAAACGTATGGTAATCCCAATATTGCCTGGGATATTTAACATTCCAAATATTTTTATACGGTATTTTATACGGTTTACAGTTAACTTTTATTATCCAACAAGCGTAAGAATTTACCGATAATAATTCACGGTACAATTTTAACAGTTTTAACTTAAATCTGCCTTGGATTCATCAAGAGCACACACAACACACGAACAACTAACTATAAAACGAAATTATTTACATCACACTATGCAATCTATTTAACAAACTAAACAGTCTTCCCATAGCACTGAATCCACAACCATAAATATCGCAAAGAAAATTCATCGCGTCTAATCCATAGAAAAACGATGCGACTAGAAAAATAGAAAATAAAAATCGCAATAAAATTCCAAGTTTATATACCCATTTCCCTCGGCTAACTCGTATCTACAACCCCGATCCCACGTTACGAAACAACCCATGAAACGTTGCAATAGTCGTTTAAAAAAACCCCCATGAACCATTGCCAATCCACCGCCAACAATCGGTCATTAAAACATTTTTTTACCCCGTCCATTAAATTGTTAATCGTGCAGCCGATCTATTATTGCGTCCCATCCGCCGCTCAGCTTCTTGCGGCCATTTCGTCGCATTTAGATTCCATACGAGCTTCCTACCATAAGAAACTGAAACGAAAACGGCCGGAAGACAGCGGTGCGGAGTGTACACAAGAGGAACCTAGGTTCAACGACCTGCTCTCTAGTACCTGTATCATCAGGCCTGGCTCCTCTCCGACAGAGAGACTTGTGCTTGTGCCTAACTGTGCGTACGAACACATCCTCTACCCCTCCCCCTCTCTTACTCTTCGTTACGCGCGGCCAGGTACTCCAATATGTGCTGGAAAACTAGTTTCGCGTGCAAATTACTCCCCAAGGATTGTCGCGAGGTGTTTGCCTTGCAAAACGACCAAATTGTCCCTATTTCTTACGCGACCTTTTTCCATCACGGTTTTATGCACAGCTACAACGCGGTTACTGACCGCGAGATAATCTCTTGACAGAGGGCGAGGAAATGGGATGGTTCGCGTTGCAAGGTAATACACGCGAGGATCGCTGAATTTAGAATGTTAGTTTAGGCGAATAGTGCGTTAATTGAGAAATGTTGTTGTGGGGGTGTGTGGACGAGAATCGCAAGGGGACAGTTAATCAGAGTGCGGTAAATCTTTTTTGTTTAAACGGTTAGAGGGCACCAGACGAGTTAACTCGATTTTAATGCAACGTGGACGTTCGTTTACCGTTGGTCAACGTGCAGGTAACGTTTTAGTTACAATTTCAATCATGATTTATGATTACAGTATGATACTGCTGTTATTCGTGAGTGCACATCAATATTTTTAATATAATTTACGAAAATCGCAAATGTAATGCCACTACCTTCTTTCAGGAAACTTGCAAACATTTCAATCGCCAGGCATGCAACTCTAATTATCGTTTGTATATCTTTTCTATCGTACAATAAACCGCCCCATTTCCCCCGCATTTACCAAAGGAACCATTTGCAACTTGTTACGACCAATCGCTGTAGCAATAACACTTAACGATTACAGTTGTTAATTTCGCCGACAACGGAGTGTAACATTTCGCTTCTGCCCAATCACATCGCTATCACGCGGTCCTATCGCGTTAATTAAATTCCACGGAGGCTTTTTTTCCTGGCATGAATGCATAAGTGACTCATTGACCGTCGGATCTTTCATCGAACTCGGCCCCGGAAAGCAGGGGGCACTGATCTTCAACTCGTTCAACAACACTGTGGCATTGCCTGAATGCCATGGTCAGTGACCGTGAGATCAAGAATTTAAATTCTACGCTGACTCGCCTATACCCTTCCTTTTGTGCCTTATTGTCCAGAATTTTCTTCGCTGCAGCGGCCAGATAAAGGGGGACGAAATAAATAAAGGAAGAGGAATCGAATTTCTTTCGACCATTATCGTTTCGATGCGAAAAATGCATTCCCGAAACACGTCGAACCGCTTTACAAGAGAAACAACACGGTGCACGCAGGTTGAAAAATTAATCCTAATTGGTGTACCTCTTTCGAACTTGTTATCAGTAGGATACACCTTTCCTTTTTATTTCTGAACCGTTATGATCTTTGGAACGAACTGAACCACATTTTTCCTTGGTAATAACATTTCTCATGGTAACCATAGAGTTACCATGGAGTACAATTTAAAAAAGTTCACTTTACTTTGATATCTCTCTCACCACTACACCCACCGAAAGAAGATTTGATTTATACCATCTGTTGTCCCCCCTCGTATCAAACAGCTATTGTAAGAAATTTTTTTTAATAACTGCATCTCCCTTAAAATCGTCTAAAGACTTGCAGGAACATTATTCTTCTCCCCGACAAAAACGGAATTCTACAGCGCACAACCTAAACCTTCCTACAAAACTCTTTCAACGCTATTTCTTATTCGGTCGGGCGTTCGACAAACAAAACGAAATATTCCCGCTTTTCACAAACCGTGCCCCACAAACACGAATTATTCCCCGTTCCAATTAAACCGGTGTTTTTGAGTCATGTTACACAAAATACTGTAACAGATCCCAGCGTCACTATACCTCGTTCCTTTTTTCAATGTGTATATCCATGTACATTTGTATGCCTAACGGTATGCCTTTGGAGTCACTGTGTGCTCACTTTTAGGCTCGGTTCAGACCGGTAGACTTCTTCAAACGAGCACAGAATAATATAACAGACTCTCGATTAATAAATTGCAAATGAAGGCGAAATGAGTGGATCACCAACGCCTGGGCGTACTTGCCATTCGATAAGCTACGAAATATTGATAAAAAATCGTACACGAATTTCTAAATGATCGTTGCGAAGACTGCAATCTTCGATGAAGAATAACAGCGACTTTGTACAATAATAAAATAATAAAAATTGTAACGGCACTATTGCTGAATGTCTTCCTTGTAACACAGACACGCGGTCCAATGTAGAGTACTAAATACGATAGTAACTAATAATTCTACGTTCCACCTAAATACACGTGTGCGCTTTTCGCTCTAGAAAATCTGACTCGTCTGAACGCAGCTTTAATCCTAGAAAGAGACGTTCCACATCCCATATTTCCTACACCGCGTTAGTACTTTTCAGACATTTTTCATCCATCCGGTCTACACGCGTATAGAAACTCCACCCTCGTGTTCGTTACATTTCTCATTCTATCTGTGTACACGGTGGATTGTGCACACAATAAAGTACACACGGGTATACGCGTTTTTGTGCAGTGTGGGTGGTTGGTGGTGGTGGCTTGTTCTGCTTTGAAACTCGATGCCTATTTCGCTAAACACCAGGGACGGGCGTAGGTGGGCAACGTAAACACAAGGGAGACCTACATACACAGAGACAAATGTATACGTACGCGTAACACGACACAGATATGCGTGTCGACAGAAAACGGGGTAAAAATGTCGATTCGTGGACGACAATAACAATATCGTCGTTTGAGAACATTACATTCGCCAATAAATGGCGTCGATAATTATGAACGTGGCCTGAAAACGGTAAGTTAAAATTAAATGAAAAACGATGCTTTTGAAGTGATGGCATTTCATTCAACGATATACGAATGTCCTGTAATTCCACGTCGAAGCGTAATTATCTCGAAGGACACGCAGGGACAGCAAACAAAATATTTTGCGGAGTGTAAACACGCGAGAAAGGTTTACGTCGAAAAAAACGGAACCAATCTGGAAATGAAATTCGTTCGAGGCCGACGAAGGAGTTGAAACGCAATCTTACGGAAATTAATCCAGGGATTTTATGTACGTTAGGCTCGGTCGTGGCCACGATTGGGAAGCACCTGGAACAATTTTAAGGGCGCGGTAATAACCGTAAATGCTCGCCGCTCCGAGTCGTAAACGCCGGGTAATTCGAATGAGATGTAAGGGGTGTCGTTCTAAGTTTTTAAAGTTCATTGCATTCCGTGTTCCATTCCGATATTACCAAACGGATTGAATTGTACCTTGCATCAGACTTATTAGCGACAAAGAAGATACCAGGAATTGAGTAAAAAGGCGGAAAGAGAGAACGTAATGAGAGAAGAAAAGAAAATTGACGAAATATTGGGATTGTTTTACAAAATGGTTGTATTAAAACGATCGACTAATCGTCTATTGCGTTAATTATATTCTGTTGCGTGATAATATTCTCTTTAATATTATATGGGTGAGTGAACGAGAATAATAATATCAACATGAAACAATTTAAAAAAGAAAGGAGAACAGAAACGTTTTATTCCCTGAACTACATATGCGCCAACTGGTATTTAATTTTCACGTGAACTCTTCTCAAAGAAAAACGGGAAAAACAACGAGCAAGACAAAACGCAATTACATCCCTTTAATTTAATCGGATAATTACTTGTACATACGTACTTCGTCGACCCGGTCAAACTCAGTATGGTTTCCCGAGTGCTCTACACGTATGCAACAATAAAAAGACTCCAAGTAAACGTGTCCAGTGACGCAATTTTTTTTTACCTGTTCAACACGATTCGCAGTTGGACAACGGTTACCTGAGCACCGGTATTCTTCGACCTTTCACGCATTATCATCGTCGAGCTTGGCATTTAACGCTACTTGTTGCATTGACCTACTAAGAAGACTATGGCCGATTAATATCTACCGTTATTGTTTCCACGAAAGCTAGCCTCCCATGACGCCATAACCAACACCGTTCCTATGAATTTCATAAAACCCAGATTTTAAGTTACTACACCCTGCGAAAGCAGAAGAGACTTTACTTTCCATGGGAATCAAGGCCTCGCCAAGGTCGCTGAGACAATTGAGAACGAGTCTTCGAATATGTATATGCATGCATTTATACGTTTTCATACACGCGTCACTTTTTCTATTATAGGAATTGTTAAGTGTATGACGTAGGTTAAGCAGAATATATCAGCTGCATGCTGGTAATTCCACGATCGCGTTAGAAAGGGATAATTACGGGTCAAGGTGAAGAGGAAGAAACCAAAGGAAAACTGTTACGTCGAGCTGCATTTATAAGGCGCAAATTCTAAAATCCTCGATTTACCTGTCATCTAATAGAATTACAATAAAATATAACACGGGAAATTTGACGCGAATAATTTTACTCGCATATTCTTAATTTAGTTACGCCTGTTCATTAGAGCGCAATGAAATAGAGGAAGCAATGTGTTCTACTATACATATATAAATTCGATGCACACGGCGCTTGCTCGTTTAAGGGTCAAAGGACGAGTCGAGGGCGTATACGAAAGCGTCCCTGAGGCATCGATCGAGTCACTGGACAAAAATTTCTTGCTCAGCTACCTAAATTCAAACGTTAAAAAAACCGACCGATACGTTGTCCGTTCGTTGCGAGCCAACGTTCAAGCCCCACGATGCACCGTTAAACAACGCACACATACGCGACAATCAATCTCGGAGCAAACGCCACGACACACGCTATATATGTATACGTGTATGTATGTATCGCCGAGGAAAGCACGCTTCCTATTCGAGTATACGTGCAAGCGTGCCAACCACGGACGAACGAACACCCAACGATGCGCTCGGCGCAAGTATAAAGCCAACGGTTCACTCACCATTTAAATCGCCCAAGGTCCGTGGAATTTAAATCTCAATCAGCGGCAGCAAGACGCCGTATATACGCTGGAAGGCCGTGCACGCTTCGCAGGAGGCTCGCGATGGAACGGGGAGGGGTAGTTGGAGCAAGAATATCACACTGGTACGATGCACAAGTTCACCGACTTCCTCGTTTGAATCGTGCACAGAATCCAGACGTCACTTTCGGTTCACGACGCCGTCACACAATATAACAGCATATTACGATATCCTCTTAACCTATACACCGAAATGAACCGAAGCGAAGGTTGCACGCAAAAACAAGGACGTCAGACAGGCGCGTCAGGTAGTAAACGTGTCGATATACAAAATAAAACTTAAAATGGAGGTGCAGAGAGAGAGAGAGACAGAAACGACGCGTAGATACACTCTGTGTTCGACACGTATAGAATCTCTTCCGTCCGCGCAGCGCCCGCAAAAAGCGGAGCACTGTTATAATACACCGGACAGAATTATAAGTCCGCGATGCTTTTCACCTTGGTTGACGTAGTAAATGAACACACGGTTACGCAGCACGTTGTACAGCGTCGATCTGTCGTGTAGCGTGGACCACGTTGATATACCCGAATTATACGTATATCGGTGTTACGAATCACAATTTACAAATCTTTGCGGATTGAATGTCCTCGCAATCACAAATTCACGACTATACACATGTATTAGAGTTATATTTATATATATATATATAATATATATATTTACTACTAATGGCAGTGATTATAAGAAGAGAGGGTGCTATGCACAGTAGGTGCCAGACAGCACCTCCCCCGTTGAAGGCTCTCTCGCAACTGACGCGGTTGGCGCGAAGGGCACACGGGGCTTAGGAGAGGTTAAAAGAGGGGATGCCAGCAGATAGATGGAGGGGGCACGTATGTAACGCTACGGCAGAGGGACGCAGAGAGACAACAACGAGCCGAAAGGGGAATCGCGCATGCGTAGTGGTCCTGTTTTAGAACAGTACCGTGACACTCGTCGACAAGCCACCGCCCGATGCATCCACCCTGTGTTTGTCATATAACCAAGTTCAGCTGTGTATATATATACTCATTTTTCGAATCATACTTATCTTTTACGCTTCCCCCTTATCAAGCGTGTTATATTTTGTTTTATTAATGTATCATAATATCACAGTTGTAACTTAGTACAATCAATGGAATTAGACAAAAAAAAATGGTCAAAGAGCATGACAAACACAAAATAATTAAATGCAAATGTTTCAGGACACACTGAAACTTCTGTCACCTTTCGAATACCTTTTAATTCTAAATATTCATCAATTCGTAAAAATTCAATTCGATGGAATGTCGCCGGAAGAAGCCAAAATGTATTTGCCATTCCCACAGTCGTTAACAAATTACGCCGAATTACCACTAAGATACAGACCCGAGTTTGCTAATCTGTTTCTCGCATGCTCTTTGCAGCTTCGCCAATCCGCGCGAAAGAGAACGTCACACAAAAGACCAAGACCTACATAAGCGAAGCGCAGAGCTTGCCGTAGTAATCACGTCTGGTACAATACACATACATACAGTAAAATCAATTTCACATGCAACACGCGTGCACAACTGCAATTAAAAGTTACGACTTAGAACTATTTTGATTGCATCGTAAAACATTTGCGTATCGCGGCCGCCCCTACGTATTATTAATACTTTTCCGTAATATAATACTGAACACGGTTAATCATGTAACCATTCTCTTATAGCAATCTATTCATCTGAAATCTACTCGAGATCGGTAATTCATACTTTCGCGGATAAACCAGATGCTGATCGAACGAACCAGAGGTAAAGAATGGTGATTTAGCGATCGTTTTCTGTGAACACTTTACTCGCTTCTCTCTACTCGTTTTTTGCAAATTGTTAACCGTTTGAAAGGGGCAAATTTGGCGGGTAGCTTCGGTTATGATTTGCTTTACAATCTACCACGGAGTCGTTTCAATTACCTGGAAACTGGCTACCTTAATTGGAACTCCCCTTTCTTTATCAAACTGTAAATCGCAATACAGTTTCTTTCGTCCCTTATTTTCCATATCATACAACGAATAGAAGTCCTTCGAACAGTTACACAGGAATATTCTTTTTCCTCCGCCACATTTCACTCGATTATTCGCAACAGCGATATATACAAATTCTGTCAATTTAAATAACATACAAGCTGACCTATTTCCATTAATTCTTAAATCAGCACGATCTGCGGCCTCTCGTAAATGGAATTAAATCAATGTTTGCACGTTAATCTCTGGGATATATTTCACGCTACGCGTAGAGAATGGCACGCAGTTGGAAATATGTGATATGGAAAATGTTTGTTACGGCGAGATTAAACGGTCGATGAAGTTGAAATAAATTCATATAAACGTGTGAACTCTCACTATGTCTCTGAGTTGCGTTTGCCTTTGGGCGCGACCAGTTTCGATTTACTTATCCCGTTTGTTGAGCGCACAAAAAAGTACCTGCACCTTTCGGTCCATTGCAAACTTGTAAACGTTCGACACGGTTGCCATCTCGTTTGATGCATACTTGGAGTATTTAAACGTGCAATCAGATATAGCAACTCAATTTACTGAAGCGGTAGTCGCTATACTTTAGAAACTAACTTTCCAGGATCGGGTTTCTTGTAGTTATTATAAGTGTGTACTTTGCCCGTATAATTGCAAATCAAAATACATAGATACTCGCAGATTTTTGATCGTAGAAACGAAACGTTAACGTCGAATATCGTGAGTGTCCGGCTTTAGTAATAATTGGAGCAGTAACTGGTCGAAAGAAAAAACAATCCATTTATATATTCATATCAGAAAGGGTAAAAGCGCATATTTATTTAAATTTCTGTAAAATTTATATGCATCACTGTGGCTAAAAAGTCACAATCTTGGTAAAACTTCTCTAACTATCCAATGTACCCTACCCCGAAAATAAACCTAAAACTAACGGACGAGCACCTTGCAATACGGCCCTTGCAAATATCCAGCGTTATCAATTTACGAGCTGTTATTCATTTGAAACGCAGGGGGGACGACACATTCGAGGGAACCGGTTGGAAATTATTCTCACGTGTGCGTTTACCTGAACGAGTTGTTACTATAACCAGAGACGTCGGGCACGTCAAATTGCACGTCGGTTTTTGTGGCCAAGCGACCGCAAAACTTTCCCATAAGGCACGTAGGTGAATATGCCTGTGCTGGTGGATCTCTATGCGGCTCAGTTACTAAGAATTCCAGTCTATTATTATGAACATAATTGTCTGATTATACGTCTGTGATCTGGCAAGATTGTATGCGGCTGTGTTTCACAAGGGGACATGTTCGTCGAATTTCAGCTACCGCTATAGATATAGTTCTAAATCAAATTATTTCCGTCGCCTGGCTGAATTTCGAACAATTTAACTATCTACAATTTCTAGAGGTACAGATATTCTTCCAAATTTTGATCCAAAATGGATAATAAGGGGGCGATACCACTGAGAATGATAAAAGGGGGAGTGACTTTCTTCTTTTTTTTCTGCGTGTGTCTCTTTAAGTTGAAGATGATGCACGGTCGAGGCATGTGGAGTAGAATATTACGATTATCGGACGTGTATGCTGTGACACGGAATGTAGATGTATATGTATAAACGTTATTCGGTTTCTTATCGGGGATGCTGCTTCCTGCATTCGAAAAAGTTCATCGAACTCTCTTGCTACTCCGAATAGAACTGAATAGTTCAAAGTGAAATTCGTTTCGAACGAATTCTGGCAAATGCATTACGCTTGAGTAATAATCATTTGTAGAATCATACGTTAGAGAATTCGGGAAGGAGAAAAATATTTTCAACGGGTGCTTATTTTAATTAAAGATACAGTCACAAGTTTTCTTTTCCATCAACAGGAACAGCGGTCTTTTCGATTGTATCAAAATTTCAGAAACACACTGTTTGGAGATAAAACGGAAAGGGAGGTCCGGGGTAAATATAAATGTAGACAGGCACGGTTTCAAAGTGGCCACGGTTTCTCGGAGGTAGCGTAACGTGGAAGGTACACGAAAAGGGTGAAGGAAAGCTCTGTTAGCCCACCAAAAATTGTGCGTCGTCTTTGTCCGTGTGCACGACGCGAAGCTCGCGCTTTCCCTTCGAGCATTCGTTACTAAAATACACACCACGCCACTTTCCTGTTTCCTTTTTCTCGTTTCACGTTCACTTCTCGTCGCACGGCAAAGAAACTTCTTCGTCAGTGATACTCATCCACATTTTTTCTCCCCCGCCAATGCCCACAGCAGAACGGTTTCATATCGAGAAGAAAAGCAGGGGAAGTGAAGGATTTTATCAGCAATACCCTCTGACGAAGAAATTTTGTGATTTTGTGATTTTAAACATCGAAAAAAAATAACTGACAAGGGAACTTTGGTCATACGAAAATACCGACTTGTTTAAAGCACTTTGGAGTTTGTTACAATTCCAATGGAAGTAACAGACGATAAATTTAATAATGCAGCAAAAGTTAAAAGATCAAAAGAACTTGGACTATATAAAAATCTGTCGCCGCTTCAATCTGATAGTTTCGAATATGTAGCAACCTCGAGAAGAATCAGTTTTTACCTGTTGTACCAGAGTCGATGGGAATAGATAACGCGGATCAAGGTTAGTTACATAAAAGCAAGCGTAGCTAGAGAGATTACTTCACTCTTTGAAGTTACGGCTCCGGTTATAACGTGATTCCATAAATATCAACATTTTACGACCGGATAATTAGCGGGCAGGGAAAACCTTGCACGCGATGCGTAACCTTTAAGTAATCACATGGGATTATTGTCGTCATTTTATTGTAGCTCGTGCACCGACAGGAAAGAATAAATTAACATTGATGCCCCAATAATTCGAAGTATTTTATTACACTCCGGTTTGAGTTGGAATATGAAGTATTTATAGTGTGCATCAAAGAGAATGAGAATACGATTATCATCATTTATAGACTGAAGCGATTTGAATTCCTGTGGAGAAATACAGGCGGAACTTAATTAGAACGTTATCACTAATAAATACACCCTGAAAGGTCAATAAAAAATTCAGAAACATCGAAGTAAAGTAAAACTTAAATTCACCGTAAATTTTGTTAGTCAAAAATTCAATTCAATTGCATTACTCCACATTTATATACGACTAATACACGCGACGTCAAACAGCGGGTTAAAAAGAAAATAATATTCACCTCTGTTCCGTTCAAAAGATGAAATAATATCGTTGTCCACCTTATTTCACGCAACCAGACGCGAGAATTAGAGCGGGATGTAGTGCCGGTTATCAGAAATGGATGAAAATTCCAGTCGAGAGGTTCGTTATCAAAATACACACGCTGACGCGTTGCAACGTGCAATCTCGGTATCTCACTTTTTTCCCTCCAAACGTTGGGGGGTGCACAACATTCAGCTTGGATTTAATTATTTCTAACGAACCCGCCACGGCCACACTCGTTCCTTCGCCCGTTGAATATTACGAACTTATCCTATTCTGTTATCAATTCGAATGGAGAAAAATCGCGATGCAGAAATTGACGGGGTAATAATGGAACGTCGATAAATCGACGAAGAAATCGCGAATATTGCAATCGTTTATCTGGCCTAATTCGCTTTTCCGCGGAAACACTGTTACTTTCAAACGGATCGATAAGTCAACTGGATTGGATCGGTTTCGGTGGAAGCGAGACGCAGAGTTATACGGCAAAAAGCAATCGATCATGCTCCGTTGAAAACGTGTACACCGTGTGCCACGTGCTCGGAGACACGGTCGCGAATGAATATCGATACACGTGGGTTTAAAGCCCTCGATTAACGTCATATTAAAGCGACTGCAAGCGTCGTAGCGTTGAATGAGCTTCGGCGAACAGGTTCTGCTGCGAATTTTGTCGAAATTTTCGCAACTATGAGCCGAGGTACTCGACTGTACCATAATTTTTGCAATATCACTGGAATGCCTGATGTTAGTTTACGAGTGTTGCTTTGCCGTGTATAAGTGCCACTTGTAAAATGAACACCGCTAAAACACTTTCAAGCATCAATCAATGTCTGGGAAAGTGAGAAGAGAGAGAAAAAGGTCGAACAGATCGAACGAGAAATTTGTTATCAAGTCGAACAATTACGACGTCCGTTTTGAACACGATCCGAGCGCACCTTCTTTTTTTTTAAGGATGACGTCGAAAGAAAATGGCCAGTTACTCAAGCTAAACGGCGAGTACGTTCACGTTAGACCGGTCTTATCAGATGCCAAGCCACGTGGCCATAACACGCACTTCGTTTTACCACGTGTTCGTGAAGTGGCTGCTGTTCCCCTCACGGAAACCGGTGCTTGTGCCAACTTACTTTCACGACATCAATTACAAATGGATGCATATAAATTGCACAGCATGGTGTCATGCTTCGACCGGGAAACGCACAGGATCTGGGCTGGATACTCAGTTGCCCGCGGTCGAAATACATATTACCTGTTTATGCGGCAACTGAATTTTAACCGGGAACATCGCCTAGAGGTGGCTCGTAAAAAATGTACCATTCGTTGGACGCGTTAATTTACCTTGGAGAAAAGATATTTGAACGTTTCAACAATTATTGAACTCCTCTTTATTTTATTAATTTCGAAATACGTCGCGCGATGGAATGCTCGAATGCTGTATCATACGTAAGAATCACCGAAGAAATCTTTGTCCTCCAGTTGAAGGGGAGAACCGGCCGCATAACTGATTTCTTTGGGGCAATGCGAATAACGCTCGCACATAGGGAGTCACTGACTCCCAGATGTAACGTCGCGACGACTAATTTTAACTTCCTCGCTGGCTAAATGAATAAAAACAGACCGATCGTGATGCGTTTCGCCCGAAATAAAGACCATTTTTCTCCAGCAGTAGAAGGAGGACGTGGGTAACTGGGCGCAACCCGTGAACTCGTTTCAAGACGATGCTCCCATTTAGACCATTCGAAAAATAGGCTTTTTATTTCTCGTGTATTCTTGAAGTATGCGTGTAACTCCGAAAATCTGTTCCCTGGAACAGACCAATCGGGACCACGCGACCCGAATAAAGGTGGTCTATTTAAGAGACACGCAGACGTCTATACCCTTAAAAGCTAAACTCTATTTTCAACTTTTAAAAGCACCTTTCTTCTTCGGATTAGCCCTATCGCGGAACTTATAAATGCGCCGAACAAATAAATGTTTCCGAGGCAAAATGCAATGCGTAGCACTTGTGCAGAAAGCATTAGCCAGATTTGTGCGTGGTGCAGCGAATTTCCCGCAATTTAATAATATTACGATATATTAAGCAATAAAGATCACGCGGGTTCACAGTGAACAATTTAATTCTCCAGATTGATTTCACGCAATCAACGTGCTAAATTAACCCCACTCCATTATCTTCCAACTTGTTATTGTTATTCTCCCGTTATCGAAAATGTAACACAATTCCATTAAACGATGAATGCTCACTTGTTGCTTCTACGTGTAGTAACAATATACCCGTAACAGTTTGCCAAATGGTTTATTTGAATAAATTGAAAAAATTTAATGCCTGCTCTTCGGTCGAGTTCAAATACCTTAATCATAAGCGCTTAATTAAACGCGGGGGATTAAAAATAACTTTAATTTCTGCATATATTCAAGATTAACGGTATCCGCCATAAGGAAAGATAGCAGCATATATTATGCGCATCTTTCATCTTGTATAATCTCCCGTTTAATGAATAATTCTCAGGCAACACGCCATACACGTATGTACTTATAGCTCCCGTATCGCAGCGCGCATCTTCCAGGCGCATTAAACTATCTAATAGCCGCGGGTGTCTTCGACAAACGTATGTATGCAATAGAATCTACCGCAAGCTACGCGAGATGTTTCCCTTAATACAAGATCGATATCGCGCAGAAAAATTCCAGCTGTAAGTGCAATCGAAAGGAAACCGCGATCGAGATTCCCCGATAAAATTCGAGCAATTTCGTCGCGCTATTCCAATCCCGTTCAAAAGCCACAGAAGCAGCCCCTGAATGCGACCGTCTGCGTCCGTCGGATCGACCATGAGTTAGCCCGTTTTGAACGAACCAAACATTTGTGAGACCCGAATCGAACCGAGACAACGCGAATGCAGCCGAGCAGGGTGAACACGCGGAGCGCAACAGAAGGAAGACTCCGTTTTCCTCGGGGAAGAACGCAGACGAAACGGCGAGTAACGAAGGAACTATGGTCGTGGAGTCGCAGGTCCACGGCTCGTATCTTTCCTCGTCGGTGTATTGAACTTGGTCTGTGGGGGTCATTCAACTCGCAGAGACTGTCGTGTCGTCCCTAGTGACGTCACGTGACTCGCTGTCTCTGGCGTTGCCCAGGAGCGGAGGCAGGCTATGACGTGGCACGCGACCATTGGCCCGCGGATCGCCCCGCTACCCAATGACGTCAGAGCTCGCAGAGGCACGGACCCGTCCAGGGCGCTGCCACTGCGAATCACGACGTCACGAGTACCAATGTCGATAAACTCGCAGTGCTGCAGGCTGTACACATAAACACGCGTATGCTCCTCGACCGAACAATATAAATACGCAGATATGACATCATTCTTCTTTCAGAGCGAATAGACCGGTATCTTTCGATGCAAGGTGTGAGAATGGTAAGGTTTCACAGACGAATTAATGGGCCCTCCGTGTATGTATTATAGTAATTATGTTTGGAGTAAGAGGCTGATCAACATGATTCACCGCTATGATAAATAAACAAGGAAGCCGGAAGTCGTTGTTCTATGTTTGTCATTAAGTTATGAGAGCATCGCTCAATGCTATTTAATGGAACTCTATGTTTACTACCATTTATGTTAATTTGCATGCAACAGATTACGTTATTCTTTTTCTAAGTTCTCTTCGCTACTTCTAATAAACGGAATATGTCCACGTATTTGTAAAACCTTGGTCCCTTTGTTAGCACTCTATACACATACGGTGTATTGATATGTAATATGTTATAGGGGGTGAAGTTGGTTTGCGAAGCCTTGCTCACGTGCGAATTAAAACAGGCACACGTGCGCACCGATGCTTTGTAACCGCAGAAAAATTCAATAAACTATAACTTCCACTACTTTGCACTTCTTACCATTAACGCATCTAAGCACTGTCCTCAATTTCGATCATTCTTATCAATCGTCCGTCCAGATGCGAACGTGTTAACGGATCGACCACAATTAACGACCGCGGACTATTTTTAGAAACGTGGGAGGTACTCTCCGCGGATAAACGAAGAAAGGAGAAAGCAGAAAGTTCGAATACGAAGAAAGGAAGCGAAAGGAGGGCATAAAGGGAATCCGCTAACAGTGGGCGGTTTCCTCGAGGCACAGAGGGTTACGTTTGGTAGGCTGGTTAACTGTCCGATCGGATGGTGGTACTCTTGGTTGGCCGGTGTTGGCTCGCTTTTCTCTTTGCTGCCAGAGTTTGTTGACTCTCGGTTTCAGCACGCCGGCTGACCATGACCTCGCCGAACGATCCGCGAAGTAATACCGAGACGACTGACTTCCCTGCCGCCCGCTGTCGACGTCGTTGTCCTCGTTGTCCCTTCCAATACGGTAACACTTGCATACAACTGCCTCCAACCACCAAGTGCACGCCACTTGGAGAACGAACTCAGGTTCTGCGGGGCGATACACCTGACACTTGGACAGGAGCTGCGTTACCGGCTACACCGGCGACCATGGAATTGGAATTTCGATGGAAACCATTTGGAATGACGGCCATTGCCACGGTGAATACGGGTGTACGTTGAAGGGTCGGAGAATGGAAATATAGTTAACTCGATTTCCAAGCCGGCTCAAAAATCGTAGGACACTTGCAATGGTTCAACAAGTTTGGATAATTACTATCAGTTACCATCCTAAAAAAGTCTACCAATTATTTTTTTTACTTGGAAATATGTAGCGTGGGATTTAAAGAACCATTCGAATGACCTGTTTTATATACCCAATGTCTAAACGAGTTAGCAACGAGAAATGGATTTCAGAGATCAATCTGGATCAATGACTCTAAATGAGCCAAATGAAGTGGCTCAATTAGACTCGCGTGCGCAATATACGAGAGATTATAAGCATCGCGTTATACAGCCGATCTCGCGAACAACGAAATTACACGGTACAAAATGCCGGAGTAAAACGTGACCTATTAAAATCTAAATCAATTCCGTGCTTGACGATAAAACACACAACTTCGCAACAATAACATTGATCCCTAATGAACCTTGAAAAAACTGAAAGAAAACCTGCATAGAAGCGAAACTAACGTATCTAATATCAGCACCGTCCAAGCATGCGTTCGCCAGGCTCGAGCACAACCGTAGAAACCAAAAGACCAAAAAGGAACAATCTTCGCTCCAAACCCCTTCGCGAAGTTCGCGAAAAGGTGGCTGGATCGATGATCGTCGAGTTTGTGCGGAAAAAGTATTAATCTCTGCAAGCGTATCTGGGCCAGGGAATATCGATTCTCCGATCTGGGTCAGAGCTTGCATGATGCACCTTACTGCACACGTACGCGACAGGGTGCAGCGGTCACATCGTTTGAACGACGACGTACACATATGCGGGATCGTGAAAAGTCACACGTGCAAGGTGCCCACCCACCTCTGGAAACCTACAGACCGTCCGATAAGAACGAATAAATGCGAACCGCCGACTGCTAAGGGACTGCTTCCTTAGTTTAATTCCCTGCACGGGGGAACACGTGGCCAACGCAGAGATAAGTATTCAAATTAATTACACCTTGTCGTCTCCGAATGTTATACCTGCCCGGCAGCGTTTATACCTTTTTACGGTCGTTCGTATGGTTGCACCCGCCGTCGAGTAAAGTGCACGTGCCGGTGAATGTATGTATGCACTTTGTAGCTGTTCATGTACACGGAATAATTGTTTGCGGCTTTGACTGTTGCATTCGCGAGAATTGTATTTTAAACGGGCTGTTTTTTTGTGGTGGTGGTGTATTGTAAAATAGAGCAGCGTGCGTATAGGTACCTAATATAGTCTGACTTTTCTACACGTGAAGATTGGGAATTTATATATTTTCGGGCACGCTAGAGCACGGTAGAGGCACTTGTATTATGGATAGCTTAAATGTTTTATTCGTACTAATGGAATTCTGTGTATTTCAGAGATTTTGTTAATAGTAGACGAAGCCTGGTATATTTTGGATCCTTTTACTTGTCTGAAATATTTTGTATGTACTTAGAATATTCTATATACATAGTAGTTCTACTTATGCGAGTATAACATATGTTGCCAATGGATTGCATTTGAAAATAACTATGATAAATAATAGAAAACAATTCGTCCTACTGGCGATATGAAATACTTGTATGTTCTGATTGTTCGATTTCTACATCGTCAGGTATAAGAGCAGAAAATAGCCTCGAGTGTTACACAATAAAGAGATTGGAAATAAATGCATAATTGCATGGAGGACTGACAGGATTAAGTATGACAATGTCTAAGGTAATTGACAGTGACGGGGAAACCTAATTACCATTCTATTCTAACGCGCCAAAAGTGTCCCGAATAAGTAAATACGAGACAACGATAATCGCCAGAGTTCAATCGATATTTCATCGACTTGAACTGGTACAAGTGGCGGGAAAATATTGCCGCCGAATTGATGTGAAATATTTGTCAAGTACTTATACGATATTCTTCATAAACTTGCAAATTCTAAGGCATACGATCGAAATACCATAAATAATAAATAAAATAGAGAACCTTGGGGTACGATGCATCGTCACTTATTCCAAAGAATGTGCTATAAATTCATATTTCACGGCAAGCAAACTTCAATCCCTTCGTAAAAGCCAGCCCACTGCAATTACTTTCCGGAAGTGATGAATTTTTCACGCACAATTCACTGTATGTATATTACGGACACTGCAATAAATCTTCTGAATCAGTGCAATTTCGTAATCGAATTTCATACAAAATGAAAAATTCTGGCATTCTGGTTCACGAAAGCAATTCGTGAGATGGGGATTGTTACCATCGCCAGTCTCATGTGTAACTATACATACGTGAGCGAACATGTGCGTACATACAAGAGGAGGCCGTAAAATCGATCGTCTGCATAGCATCTCTATGCGTTCAACGTGACTCAACGGCACTATGCCATGGCGGACAAATGTCCCGGCTGGTGTTTCGACCAGTTCTCCACCAAACAATCATCTTAAAGTTACTCTGTACTAAAGGAAAACGACCGAACTAAATTCTCAATAATCTCCGTTTCCCAATAAACAATATATTTTCAATTGATTTCTGTTTTATCATGATTTGCATAAAACGATGCTAACTGCGTGTTATATGAAAGATTTCATTGTGTGCATAATACTTTATGCTGAGATATTCGATATTAAAAAAGCCTGTTGATGCTATTTACGAAATAGCAGAGGTGGGTAGTAGAGTAAGTGTTAGTTGAACAGGCAACACGGGCGGTACAGTTATTTTGAACTTGGTTTAAAAGACATCGACACGGAAACTAGAACTTTGTACCTGCTGTCTGATCAACTAACCTTCTTCCATCCGGGGCATTGAATTGTTTCAAGGCCAAGAACCCTGCTTCCTGTGCATATTGTACAACTGATCAGTCACCACGTATTGCTGGATTTTATCAACTTACAATCTTACTGCCGAACTAATCATTCGAATTATTAATGGAACAACCGCTTCGCGGTAACCAAAGTACATGCATGCAATAAAAAATTGAGAAAATCGATGCCGCAAAACAGAAGTAGACGCATAGAGCTTGTCGGTACGTAATACAGCGGCGGCTATAAATATTGCATGCACCGATACAATGAACAATACGAGTGCCGCACACGTATACACGAGACAGACTACAAACTGACGAGTCACGCGTCATGTGAATCACCCTTAGGGAGATTCGGCTCCATTCAATGGCAGAGGGTGAAAAGTTGTCGAAAAAAAAGACTCGGCGATCGAACGAAGGGGTTGCAGCCTCCCCTCTGCTGTCCAAGGACAGTCAAGCACTCTACAGAAGTATAAACTTATATTATTTCCGTGGAGAAGATAGCGCGCTAATTTTCTCTGTAAATCGCTCGGGATATAATTATTTGTATAATCATTTTGGAATTATTTGCGACGGGGAAAAGTATTCAGGTTTACTATTACTTTGACTATTGTTAAATATGTGTATATATATTCTTTCCACACGCAACCAGGTGTGCCTACTTGGGAATACTGTTAGGAAATTATACGTACATCAATTACGAAGATCGGTGTTAATTTTCAGATTGCATCTCCCGATTTACGAACTCGAAATAATTGAATACAGCCTATCTATGTAACTGCAAGTTGTATTATTGTTATTATTATTCCCGAAGATTGATACTTTACGCTTCCTTGGATCGGTCTATCCTTTAAGAAATTCTACGTCATGGAAAATGCCTCGGTAACTTGTTTCAGTACACCATAAACATGGTGAACATCCTGCTTGCGCAGTCACGTGATATGAGGTAACAAAGAAATAACTTCACGGTACAGAAACGATAATATTCATTTCACCGTTGATACTTCAGTCAGTGGCGTGCGCCGAACCATTTTCCCTTTGTAATTTCTGTTATCGACGAATCGTGGCTCTGTACGCCTAATTATCACGATCGTGGCCCGGTGCCATGTGATGCAACGAGCCAACCTATCACGCGAATATAATTAACAGATCCAATTCCTTTCAATATCTCTTTTCTTTTTCTTTTTTTTTGTCGCAACATATTCAAAGTATTTGTCTCTGATTTTAAATTAAATTTAATTGCGTGGAGTTTAAATTATTTTCGTAATACATACATGCAGGGATACGTTTTGCTTCACGTGCCGCAATAACGCTTTAACGCCGCTGCATTATTTCGAACAATTTATTATTTAATTTTTTTTGTTGATCGCCGCGAGGAAGAATAACGTGCAAGAATATAAACGGTGTACAGCAATATCGAGCGACCCGTTCCACTTTTTTTTTTAGCCTCCATATACGTATGTGCCAAGTCGCGGTTGCATTTGCTGTTGCACTTTCAGGTCAAACGAAAGGAAAGAATGAACGAAAAGGGAATTTTCCGTGGAATGTTCTCATACGAAATTGAATATAAATTCTAATGACGAAGGGGGCAATAAAGAAACTATTTTTCGATAACTATTTTTCTATAATTTCGATAAAGTAACAACACCCTCAATTAATAATATTCTGGGAACATAATCCAATGTAATTAATGTTGTGAAACTGTATCTTAGTAGACAGCGAATAAAAAACGACACTCTAACAAATCTGCTTCGTAGTGACTTTTTATTTTCACCAGGCACAAGTTCATCAACGGTGGTGGTCGTGCAAATGGTACTCGTATGTATGTAATTCAGCGTTCTCATTCAAATGGCCTACAAATAATTGCCGTTACGTACTTCCTACTATGCACACCTGTACGAACGCTCTGAATCTCAATATATTCAAAGGAAACCGCCTCACGCATCCGTACAGAGAGGATTTTCCATTCAATTTCATCCGCTGAATAAGTCTGCGGTTTCTCGACTGAAATAAAGACGAGAGATACTCTCTTCCCCTCTACGGCATCGTCAACAATTGTTACTTCTTGCCAATTACAATACAAAAAGAAATGCCACAATCAGCACAAACCTGTCGTCCGACAATTGTAGAGAAAAAGAAACTATCGAGAAATAAATTCTGATAGCAATATTAAAATCACTATTACTTTACATAGGGATTACGTTGTTACGTAATGTATATTATAGGCCAGGAAATATAAAACATTTCAAAATTGTTCGAAAAAGGAACATCTCAAAGAGAATAAGGAATTAACAATAAATATTCCAGACGCATCAAATTCATCAAGCGAAATAAAAGATCTAAAGCCAAGCGCCACTATCTTTTAGCGGTACGAAGATTTTCGTGCGCCAACCCCTCTCCAAGAACGTCCATAATTGCAGGGTGGGGGCGAAATAAGGGTTTCTGTCCTATAAAAGCTCGGGACTTAATATAGCACAAGTTGCACCAATGTCCAGAAGCATCGCCACACAGACGACACCAGAAGAGGGTACGAGGACCATTGCCACACAAACAGGGTAACACGGAATTTGGGAGGTTCAATCACGAGTGGGAGCTGTTATTGGCACGGGACCCTATAAGCCGGCTACAGAAGGGCCAGTCGTCAAAGGTCGGGGTTGTTCGAAATCGACGCCAAAAGTTCATGCAGTAGAAACCCAGACGATTTGGAGGCAGTCTACGAAGCGTATCCCGGATTGGCTTGTCCTACGGCAGTGGTGACTAACTTCTTCCTAGTGGTGGAGAAATATCGGTGGTTGCTACTATCGAAAAGTATCGATAATATATGTTTACTATCGATAGTCATCGAAAATGTGGGTCAACATTCGTAATGCCGCGAGTTTAAAAATGTTTGGTAATTTGATGATAGGCATTTGTTCTATAACTGACGATACCGATAGTATTTAGGAGCATTTTTAGGAGAGCGCTCTCTTCCTCTGCGCCTAACGTCATTTCCTTGGCTGCCAGAGAGAGCGCTCTTCCTTACATTACTTATGTATGTACTACATACATATCACATTCCATCACTATCGATAACTATCGATGGTCGATGGTCCAACTATCGGAAATTATCGATAGTGCTGACCATCGATATTTCTCCACCACTACATACTTCTTCCCCGCCGAAAACCAAGGTTCCCACACTACCAGTCGGGCGAGTCCCCCACTATAGTACAGCAGCAGTTCCCCTATACTTGCCTTCCCCTACAACGCTTCTAATTCATCCTAATCTCACTGTTACCTATTTTCTTTCGTTACTTAGTTACTTTCCTATTCCGTGCCGTAGACGTAGACGTAGTGGGGACAATTCCTCCTAACGGCGAAGAGTCTTCGCCCACGTTACAGAAAAGAGTGGGGATAAGGGTCCACCTAGCCCACGGGCCGCCAGTTAGTCACCACTGTCTTACGGGAAGTAACGGACGACACCATCTTAAATTGGACACCAGGAGAAGGAGTTTTTTAAAACACGAAAATGAGATCAATTGTGGTGTGTGACCTAGGTTCGTCCGCGCGCTGCAGGGTCGTCAATCTGGAGGACTTGACAACATTCTGGATTGCCAAGGAAGTGTACGACGAAGCGGCTAGGGCCATTTATAAAACGCTTAACGCCTTTATGACGGCCAGGCAACACCTGTGCTTCCCAACGGAATGCAGCATCGGTCCAGGAGGATTGGTGGCTGTGCAGAATCCTGAGGAGATGTGGCTTCGTGGGGAAGTGAAGCACAGGAGGGGTTCTACCTGTGTCATCCTCCTCGGCGACCACGGTAAGACAATGGATTGTCATATAACCGAATTAAGGGCGTTGCCGCCCCGGTTCCATGTTTTACCGTGGCAAGCTATGCGGGTGCAATTGCGTGGAGTTCAGCCATGTACCTGCCCGCAACAATATTCGGACCAGGTGGCAGAAATGGTAGTAAATAGAAGGAGGGGTTTCATCATGGATGTCAATCGAACACTGGATGGAACTACCGCCGAATTGTTTTTGGATCGCCTTCCCGGACAGCCACCACTTAACGTCAAGGCTCATTGGTTGGAGTTGGGATTCGTCGTCCCTAAGGACAACTAGACAGCGGATCTGCGACTAATTAGTGATATATAATTATATAATTAGTGATAATCTTTTCTCCTTCTTTTTGCGAAAGCATCACGCGAATCGCGATGTCTCATTTTGGGGGGGAGATGTTACGTATGAGGAATATTTTCCATACGTCGCTCTCAACGCGTTTTCGAGCTCGCGTTTGTGAAGGGAAAACGCCTTAAAATTCTTTCCTTTAATGCAATCAAATAAGGGGGACCTTAGTACAAGCACGGTCAGCTGCATCATGACCTGAGACGGGCGTGGCCCGACGATGACTCCTATATTTCCTTATATGGAAAGTTCCAGTGCATTCCCGCGCATTTTGGGACTATATAAACCCTTTGGTTTCTACACTCGGGGGTTCAGAGTAATATAGTCACGCGTAGAGTCACGTTGTGTCACTCTTGTCTAGAATCAGTTATATCCTGTGAGATTGGGCTTGTTAGCGCACCTCTCGAATCATAGATTAACCCGTTAGAATCCGCTTGTCCGGTTGAAGTTCTTTCGGCATATTCTAATAGCGGCTCTCAGTCCCCGCATCGCCAGTGCGTCAACACCGTGCAAATACTTAGGTAACTTACACAATTTATATTAATTCACCGCGACAGAAACATTTGTATTTATACTGAAACTCAGAATATAAGTTTATACGTTCACTTATAAATCGAGTAGATTCGTTAAACCTATCTTTACTCAGTAATCCTTGCATATTGGTAACAACGTTCCCACCGATACAACTTTACCGCTCGAGTTGTATCAAATAATAATTTAGAGTTACGAGGCAACTAACATTTCCTGCGACTACCTGATCTCACATCAGGTTCGTTCCCACATCTTTATCCAAACCGACAAACTGCATATTCCAACCTAGTGGCTCCCCGATTTCGCATCGGGTTCGTCCACGAAACTTAACCCTTCCTACGGCTCCCTGGTTTCGCACCAGGTTCGTCCTTGTCCTACGGCTTCCCGATTTCGCATCGGGTTCGTCCGTAAGTCTACCAACCTCCGAACAGCTCCCTGGTCAAGCGCCAGGTTCGCCTGTAAATAAACCAATCTCCTAGCAGCTCCCCGATACCGCATCGGGTTCATCTGCGAACTTCTTCCTAGTGGCTCCCCGATTTCGCATCGGGTTCGTCCACGGCGTTTCACCCTCCTGCGGCTCCCCGATTTCGCAACGGGTTCGTCCGCGCTTGCTCCTACTCCTAGAGGCTCGCCGGTTTCGCACCGGGTTCGTCCTCGCTCTCAATAATCCTAGCGGCTCCCTGATTTCGCATCAGGTTCGTCCGCGCACCTTAACTAACAAACTGATAACCATATTCCTGGGTAATATACCCCTCGCCGGCCTCTCGTACTGCCACGCGGCCCGGCTCGTAGCAACGTAATTACTTTGACGTCCCAAGGTTACCAGCCGATGTGCATGCAACCTGAGTCGCGTTTCTTAGATATGTGCATGTATGTATATCATAAAGGTATAACATATCGACGCAAAGCAAAGAAAGGAAGATTCTCAGAAATGATTATCTTGTGTTGCATGAAAAAAAAGAAGAAAAATGCGATACTTAAGGTATTCGATCTATGGCAAGATATATTGCATAATCTATTCATAAAATATGGAAACGCGTAATCGATTAATATGAAACACGTACTCGGAATTGTCCCATTTCAGCAACATAAAAATGAATAAATTAACTAGTAATGTATTATACAATAAAACTCTGCTGCATGCTTAGCTAAATTTGGAAAGAAAAGGAACTATTTCTTCCCCTTTTGACAAGGAATCGTTCGGTTGTACGTAATCAAATCAATGAATCAAGTGGTTAACGTCAAAAGGAAACATATGAAAAGACGTCAATCACGGAAATTGATAACGGTTATGTGGTACCGTAGTCGAGGGGAATGTTGAAAGACCGAAAAGGGAGTTTTCCGTGAGCTTCGTTCCACGGGACTCTTGCACCATCCGAGTTAAGGAGGGTTGAACAGGAAATCGATATTCCCACTCCTAACAGTCTGCAAAGCCGATTGCCCGACAAGAAATGTCAAGTCAACAGCAACAATATCTGTCACGTACGCACGTCGAATTACGAACTGGTATAATCAGTAATGCAACAACAGCAAAACATTGCATTTTGCAAAGTGCACCGAAATAATAACAAAACATGAAACGATAACATCTCTACTTTAATAAACGATTCGTTTAAATGAAATGCACTTGGCATAATAAAGCATATTATATTTTTTATACGTCTTGAATTCTCCTGACATAAAATCTCGTTTAGAACGTGACAATCGAACTTTCAATCTTATAGTCAGCGCAGACGTTAATAAAAAAAAATATAACATAACGATATCAAGCGATACTCCATCGCTGCATAATTGCATACATAATAGTGTTGCGATCTTTTAGGATATTTCGAAGCAGCTAACGATGCATCAATGAGAAAGACTGAATTTCCCAATTTGGAAATGTTAAATGTCATATTACCAAGTAAATTACGTTTTCTGAATTGGCTACGTTCGAAAATGCCGACACATACTGCAATCGATAGTTAACCAAAATAATTAAAGAGCGAATACCTTTTTTCTAAAAATTGTATGTAAAATATGTATAATATAACATTGATGTATATGTTCTACAGAATAAAGAGATCTCCAAAACCTACAACTATTACCTCAGAATGTAACGAATGTAAGAATGTTGCACGATAATTATAGGTACAGTGTGCTGCAGGTTTAAATTATTATTTAGGCCGATGAATTAAATACATTCTTGCCCTATTATTTTCCCCCACGCGCCTTCCTAGCCGCCATATTCAAGCAATCGCCGAGCACGTAGGCACTTTTAGCTATTTCGTGCGAAGGGATGTCAGAGTCATCTGTCGTCGAAAGTGTTACTAATTAATACAATCGGTAACTTACAGATAACCTGATTTACCGCCCTTCATAGCCTTTCTTCTTTACCGATCACTAGAACATCCCCCTTTACCGATATTAAGGAACAAAATTCCATTACCAACAGGATTTTGCAAAAAAATTAAAAAATAGAAGATGCAGGATGAGAACGATGAACTCTATGTGTACATCGTCTAAGGGGCCGACGCCCCCTTTTCAAGGTGAACAACTCTCGTGAGAGATTACAACATTTTTCTCTAAAGCCATTTTTGCCCACATTCATTTATTTTTATTACTGTCTGTGCGGGCTCAATAAACGCTACAACTCTTTACTGTTTACTAATAACTAATGTTTCGATTCTCCACTTTCTATCATATAAAAAAAAAAGGATAATACAAAGTAGATAAGATGATAAATATATATCTTAATGTGAATTTGTTTAAATGCTTTACTGCACTTATTTATTCAATTCATATAGTGTTTTAACTCGTATGCTTTTATATATTTTACGAATAAAAGTTTCTAATATTAACTTTTACAGAAGCTTGGAAACCAAGAATGGAAACATCCTTTATCTATAGAACAGTATAGTATCAAGAGATACAAAACGAGTCACGATCAAAAATATGAATATGCATGCACACTCTGCATTTCAGAGTAATGAGAAATAAATATGGTATTAGCACTCACCATTGGAAAGCATTGAAATGATAGTAGACAAGACCTTGCCCATATAGGAACGAAGCATCCTTCCAGTAATCTCCCTTTAGAGAGTAGAATTTTTGGTACGCCGACATGGCTATTAAAATAACAGGGCTGTAAATGCACTGGTAGATATAACGATAATAAAGCTATAAGACAAATAATTCGTTACCTTTACTATAATCTTCTAAAAGTAAATGAAAGTGACCTAGTTTGCAATAAGTTTTAGGGTCTATACTAATTCCCTTATCCTCTTCATCATCCTTCGGTTCATCAGGATTCATTTTTGTGCTGTCTGCTTTTCTGCGTTGTTTCTCGGCCTGCGCTTGAACCAACATCCTTTCTAGATATTTAACTGCACGTACAACTAAAGCTTTCTTCTTCGTTTGCTCCGGTGAATTTAATTTTAAAAACCCAAACTGTCGACTGGAACATACATTGGTAAAAGCACAATGATTAGTTGAAGTTACGTAACGATAAACTTTCTGCAAAAGAACGAACTGTGCAACGTACAAAACCCTTATTACACTGTAATATATATTTTAAAGGAAAACACATAAACAGATATCAATTATGTTCTTCATTTCACAGAGAACAATAATTTTATTTCGTGCATTTTCGCGCGACAATCTGTATAGTTAAAGTTACGGACGATCATTCGTATAAATGATTGAAATATACTAACGAATTAATTAAGTTCAGCAAACAATTGGACGTACGAAAAAAAGGGTGTCAGTAGGTTACACGCACGTCCAAATAAACTGGTCAAATTGCGCGCCTAATTCTGTCAAACAATCTTTTAGGTTATATTTTGATAGGTACGCGAGTGAAATATAACTGGCACACGGGACATGATAAAGACAGCCAAGAGATTTTTTACAATAGGTTTAATTTATTTGAAAATCACCTGTCTAACTCGGATAGTATCTGTAATTCTTGCGGAGTCAAATTGATATCGTCAGTATCCTGGGCCATTTTCACACACGGTAAATATGCTCATTAAAAACTGAAAGGACACATGTTAGCACTTAGAGCAGGCCGGTTTGCCCAAAAATCCGAGACTTTTCACTATTTACGCTCCCGACACCTCGTCACCTCATCGGGACGATAAGTTTTTAAAAGCGGCGATCAGGTTAAACCAGGATGGCGAATCACGCGACGGAAGACCATTATCACGGCTCACGTCGACTTTTATAATTCCGTTGCTGAAGAATATTATCCTCGGAAACGTCCTTAAATGCGGAGGGAAAAATTTGAACACTTCATATTTTATGTTCAATTTCCTTGCATATAAAAATCAATGCACAAAATACTTAAAGATATATAAATATAAGTATAACTGTACTTCAAAATATTCTGTCGTATCCATAACAATAGATAGATAAAACTCAATGTAGTTACGCTCCCTTTGCAATAATAAACAGACTGAGATAGCGAATAAAATGTGATAGGATTAAAAGGAATGATTGATTATTTGTTTCATATAAGTGGCATTCGATCATTTCCTTTCCTTTTTCTCGTTTTAGTTATAGAAACAGCTTTGATATGCTTTTTTTTTAAATAAAACAACTGTACTACAATGTAATGAATTGTTGAAATTGCAGTTGTCATTTTTATAACTTATATCGAGTATTATAAAACGAATAGTTTGATTTCCGATATACTTTAAATTTTACTGACATTCTACAAACTTTTCTGAGTGTACAAATCCTTCGATACTTATATTATTAGTATAACAAGGCGTAAGGTATTAAAATAGTAGTAGTTCTACGTCTCGCTATATTCACGTCTCATAGTTCTTTAAAACGAAACGGCCGCTGCGGAATACCGGAGATTTCGATCTGTCAAATCGGCCTATACACAAAGGCATTAATTCTATTCGATACTTTGGTGATTGAACGATTAGGTGAGCTTTATATGCGTAAATACTAATAACCACTGTAACATCTCATTAAAATAAAGGACGCGACTGTACCGTATATCATGCCTAAACTGCACAAGACCACACTCAAGTCAGGAGCAAGAAAATTGTTTAAACGGTAGACAGTTTTTGTTTTTCCTTTCATTTTCGACTGTATCATTTCATTGTCCTCGTCTATCTATACGTTAAACGATAATAACGGGTTCGTCCGACAAAACACGATTTATTCCAAACAGGGTATTCAATATCGTAACATATACCTTGGCAATGCAATCATCGATATATTTTCGTTCTGATGAATAAGCGAGGAATTGCTCCCCGACAATGTTACTTAAAGACGTGAAAATAGCGTTTTATATTTTATCATTTGTCTGGTCATTCCGAAAAACTATATATAATAAAAAAAGATGTAGCAATATTAATATAAAAAGCTACACGACTGAAAAGTTCAAGCTTTAATTAATCGCATGTACTTCGAGAATATTTGTAATTTTTTGTTGTATAATATATGGTTGTTGACTTGGAAAGAAAAACTAAAGGGGTATTTATTTATTTTCAGCATCAAAATGAATCTTCCGGTAACAAAGAAAAGCAAGAATGACGCGAACAAAGAAGAATCTAGCGTAGATATTTCAAGGGAAGCTAAGGGTATAATAGACAAGCTTTTGGGGGATGTGAGCAAAAAATCTGCTACCAAACAAATTATTATTGGTACAACATCAGGATGGTAGGTTTTACGGGAATTATAAATGTCATTCCGATTTATCTTAACTATTATTGGAGATTACTTTCATTCGTGTACAGTAATGTTTAAATTATTGAAAAACTAATCAACACGTATCCTAAACTTTGTTTGAATATTCTGTGTAGGCTCACTGGTTTTGTTACAATGAAAGTGGGAAAGATTGCTGCATTTGCAGTGGGCGGTGGAATTATTATGTTGCAAATTGCAGCGCATCAGGGCTACATTAAAATAAACTGGGATAAAATACAAAAGAAAGCTGAGAAGATCACGGATAAAGTAGAAGAGAAAGTAACCGGCGAAGGACCAAAGTTCATGGATAAGGCAAGTTGTTTATGTTGACTCTTTCAGAGTTTAAACATATTTAATATTAACATATCAATGTATGTTAATATCAATATTGCCGTTATTTACAGGTAGGAACATGGTGCCAATACAATTCATTTGTGGCAACAAGTTTCGTTGGTGGTTTCATTATTGGTTTAGCGTCCTGAACCAAAAGTCTAGATTTTGTATAGAAAAAAGAAAACGCGAGTGGCTTCTGTATATTAATTACTTTTTGTATTAATTAGCATTGTATTTTAGGTATCGTCTTCATTATTTCTATTGGTATCTAAAGACCGAAACGCTCTTCATCATTTAAATTATTAAGATTATATATAATCGTTAAGAAAATGTTTTGGTTTCTCTTTTTCGAATTATTTAATGTATAAGTTTTTGCTGAGCATTAATTTCTTTCTTACCGTTGTATCTAAAAATGTAATTGAAATCTAGAAATTTAAGAACATGCACGTACATCAAAAAGCTTTTATACATCTTGTAACCATTAATATCTCATTTGCTAACTGTGCACGGGCCATGTACAAATTTGTGCATTATTTCTCACGGTGGACAATGACAACAAGGGACAAGTAGAAACATTGTAAAGAAAGATGAATTGGTTACACCTAAAAATAAATGAACTGACTGGAATTTGTTCTCGCTTTCTTTTCATATAATTACGAGGCTCGATATTTTGAAGATCACGATATCGATGTATAAATTTGCTTTTTGTAACTTTACGAATATACGCTCACACTTTGCAGATAAATGTTTAACGTTAGTAACAGAATTTACTGTTTCAGGTTGAGAGGTATGTCGATAAAAAGCTAGATAAAGCTGAACAATTATTAAAAAATGGCGAAACTCGAACACGGCGTTGGTACCATTCTATTACTGGCGATTCTACAAGTAAACCTACTGAATTTCACTTTTTCCTCGCATCCTTCGTAGCTGGTCTCGCAATTGGTATTGCGACTGGCAATTAAGCACAAATGACGCTGTACTCTGAATGCATATTAAAAAGCAGATGCGTGTTTGAAGAACAGTAGTTAAATCCAACAGAAATGAAAGTGATAACTTAATAAGAAATACAAAAATTAGAACGAAATATTGGCAGCAAAATACAATATGCGACGGTATTCAACAAAAATGAGGTTTCACATTTTTCTATACAAAAAAGGATCTTTTATCGATTAGCACAATTTTTGTGCACGTTTTTTCTGTATGTACAAGATAAATCCAAAAAAATATTTATGCATGCTAAATTAAAAAGGGACTATTTTATAAAGTAACATTACTAATATTTATGAATGTTTAATACTCTATATGTTACTAATGTTACGTTCATTATTTTGTAACTTGTACCATTCAGAATGCAGCAAAAATAATGCAGTCACTTTAGGCATTGTACTTATAGAGTATAATAGAAATTAATGTAATCATTAGCGCATTATGGTAATTGTTAAGATGTTACCAAGTAGCATGCTGAAACACCTATTTGTATTTATTATCTTTCCTTAGATCCGAAAGACATTATTGTAATTTTAAATTGCGTTTTTCGTGCCACTCAGGTAAATAATGTTCATCAATTGATATTATTTATAATATTTATATAATAAAAATGTGAAACAAATGAAGTAATATAAAAAAAAGTAACTTCGCAAGTAACTTATTGTCAGTCTTACATATAATGGAGTTATATGTCTTCGATTGAGGTACATACAGTATTTTCTAGTGCATACTCTTGTTTTGGCATAAGATTCTTAGACATTCGTTTAAGTATCTTACGGTATAAAAAATATATCGATTGAAATAGATCGCATAATACTGCCACCCCTCGTAACTGTATTTGTATATGTCCTGTATAGTCAGATTTACGAATGTATGTATGTACGTGTAGAGAGTGTAACATTCAATGTGCTACAAGGTGTAACAACATGTACGAAATTTTTATTTGTTGTTGATTACGTAATGCCAACATGTTTGTTAAGATCATGCGAAATATTTTAACTCCACTGAATATACAATAAACCTTCCAATACTAAGTAACTCCACAGAAAGTAATACTTTCGTAACTCCTATAATTTAAAAAAAAAAAATCTTGTAACATATTAATTTTTACCTTCTATATATATACAGGATGAAGTTGCAGGAAACTTTAATACACTTGTTGCTGATGCTTAATCGAAAATATTTACGGTGAACATTCTTCCGTGTATGTACTAAACGAACAAACAATTCCACTTATATAGAAAAATAAACTATAATAAGACCATCATTACATAAAATGATAATAATTTAATATTGTTTACTTTTTATCCTAAAATCTTTTAAGGCACTGCATTATAATAGTTCTTAATCTCCGTCGAATCTTTTGATCACCATTACAAAAAATGTGTGTCGAGTTATCCCCTATTTGTATTAAAGTATCTTCATCTTGCTACAAATGATAAAAGAAGAACAAAGAAATATTTATAAACATGACCTTTGTGTTCGAAGAAAGGAATATTTAACGAAGGTGCCCCTTACCAAATGAATACTGGTAGCAGTTGGACTATGTTGCAACTTGGCTCCTTGGATGCCTTCTTGATTAAGTTTTTGAAGCAATTCCTGTGGATCTAGATTGCCATATTCGTGTTTTCTTTCTTTAAGTACTTCTTCTTTGATAGGCGCGGGCGAACCAGAAGATGTCTTGCGTTTTCCTGTAGGTCTATCTTCAATATTCTAACAAAAAAAATGATTATGATTAGCTACAGAAATATATTATTAACGATTGACACATATCGAAACTTTCTTTACGCATATATACCTTTATCGTATATACGTTATCCTTAACTTCTAATTCACCAGTGATGGAAGCAAGACTTAGACCAGGTCGAACTTCATTAGGAATTATATTTCCGGCTAAGTCTGGTTCAATAAATACTCGACCCTTTTTTCGTTTTAAAGGCAATTTTATAACTTCACCACGTTTGAACGTTATTAAAGGTTTCTCCTTGAATGCACGAATTAAAGTAATAAATACATAATAATAAATCAAGGTAAGCTACAAGTAATACATTGGTAACAGAAAAACACTTACTCCTACAGGTTCTATAACAAGATCTGCCCTATGAGGTGCAGTTATCGGTGGTTGTGTGTAACATTCAGGTATAACCAAGTGCTCTGGTTTCAGATCCCTAATTAATTTATTAGCTTGGGTGAAATTTAAAGATGTATCGATCGGGCAATGAACTGCTTTCATAGCTAACGGCTGGTATGGTGCCAGTGCATCTAGATAAGGAAAATCTGGTTCTGAAAGAAGCATTAACTCCTGTAAAATTTGCTATAAATTGTGTCAGAATATTATACGTATACATATATAGAGGAGAATAAATATACCAGTAAATATTATAGTGTGTTGCGGATTATTCCCCCATAATTGGACAAAGTGAACCGCATCCCCGAATCTAAGACTAGGATGGCCGCAGAAGACTACGCAAGGTTGTCTATAATCAGAACTGAATCCTTCGGCATACGTGGACGTAAAATGTTTTAATCTTGCGCTTTTGACGAGAAAAGCATGTGGAAATGGTTCCTCGGGAAGATAAACTTTGTTCTGTTTAGTTGTCGACAACCTGAAATGAACTTGGGATAAGTTACTTAAAGTTTACAGCGTCATTCGATATATATATAAAAACGTACCATTCAGCTAAAATGTTTGAGTAGGCTAAAGAAGTTTCAGCTACCGGAGATATAAAAAATAGAGGGACCTGTATAAAACCTGACTTATCCAAATGAGTGCTGAGACATTCAAATAAATCGTACACAACCCCGGATGGATAACACGGTATTAGGACGCATCCACCGGATCGAAGGGTCATAGCTATAAAATTTTAACACAATGTACATTTTAAACTGTTACTATCAAGTTGATTTACTGCCAAATTATTTCTCCTTACCGACAGTCATACAAAGTTCACCGAGCATAGTATCTGGATTAGCTGTAGGTGTTTGAGTTAAACCAGTTAATATTAACATATTAGCGTGCTTTAAGGTAGCCTGTTCCATAGGCCTCGGATGAGTGGTTAAAGTTGACGATCCGCTCACGAACGCAACTTTTTCATGATCACACGAAATTAGCCAGTTGCTACTGCCCAAACAATATCCCGAACTGATAGGGGTAACCGTTAGCGCGCCATATATGTCCTGTATAAAAATTAAATGCATACGAAAATATATAATCCAAAGCACAATTATGTTACCTTACCAATTTTTGATCATATCCGACCGTTTGAATATACGATAACGCAGTATTCACTGCGGACATTGTGTACACATGCTTCCAAGATTTTGGTTTAAGAGCATCAGCTAATGGTGGAGGTAGTACGTGTAGCATTTCCTTCCAGTGTTTCGCTAATGTTGCCTTAGGAGTTTGTTCAATAAATTCAACTAATTCTTCCATAAAGAATCGTCCGATTTGTAACGTTGGTTCCGTGGCATAAATAATGCCCTTGAAGCCAGTGTCTTCCGTTATAAATGGTAGGGCCAACATGCAAGTGTAGTTGGATATTAAAATGGCATCGATTTCTGAAAAATCTATTATTTTCTCTAAAGGGGGAGAAAATTCTGGGGTCGAGTCCACGAATACTCTGCCGCAACATTCTTTTAATTCCTAAAAATTAGATAGCCGATATGAATTTTATTTTATACACAATTTATATAACTTTACATGTTCCGTGTCCACTTTTGTATCAGACGTAGAACAAACATGTATACGAATCTACAAACCCCTTCTATTTGCCAGTCCTGATGATTGTCGCGCGGCAGCCACAATGGTAAAGAATTAAACTTAGCACTTGGAACCATAGGCATCGGCATGAAATGCAGTATAGACTGCATATTTAAACCGCAATCTAACATTAAAGTAATCCCTTTGAAGCTCAAAATCAGGCATGGCTTTGTTGGTTCGCTTGATAAACAGTACTATAATAAAGGTGAAAAATATTTTAAAAGTACAGCTATAAGAATAATTCATACACACATTAATAAACATCAATTATTTCAGTAGTTCTATTTAATCGCGAAAAAGTATTTACAATGAAATACTTGAAGCTGTATTAACGTAATCTACTGAAGAATAACCTTCGTAATTAAAAATTACTTATGCTATTGTATCAAGCATACTGTAATTATTATAATTACCAATTTCATTTTGAATGCTCTCTTTATCTTAATTCTTCATTCATTCGATACAACTATGACTTCACAATGTTTTGATTCGGCGTGCATAACCTGCATTTGAGACATAACCCTCCATTAGAAGATTCGCCGACTCGAATTACTTTCCAATTGTAGTATTGCCAATTCGTAACAAATTAAATGAAATTTAATTTGATCGTACTTTACAAATGTACGATAGAAAATTATTAAGAAATTTGTAACTTGTAACAATCGTTCCTTTACAATTTTAATTTCTGCACTATGTCAGAAGTTATTGTATTATTCGATGGATATTCCACGAAACTTGACGATGGAACAATGAAAGCAAATTGTTCTTGTACATTGATAAAAGCATCGAAGAATATAATTGTGGACACTATGACAGCTTGGGATCACGACATTATAATACACGGTATAGTATCTGCACAGTTTTAATCAACGTTTGTATGTTTGCATAAAACGTTGAAATAAGAATTTCATTTCAGGACTCGCCCGGCATAACTTTACAGCCGATAACATTGATTATGTCGTTTGTACTCATAGTCATGCCGATCACATAGGGAACAATAATCTTTTCACAAACGCAGAACATATAGTTGGAACATGCGTTCATCGGGGTGACCAGTTTTTTGACAAAAATTTCAAAAATGGTAATAGTCAAAATGAGTATACTATACCTTGTACATACTACAGTTAATACGTGAAAATTGTATTTATTATGCATATGTATAGACGGATACCAAATTTGCCCAGAAGTTAAAGTTGTGGCGACTCCTGGCCATACGCACGAAGATGTTACAGTTTTGGTTGAAACCATTGTCGCCGGAAAACCTACTTGTTACGCCATAACAGGTTCATCGAAATGAGCATATATTAAATTTCAAATAGCCCAAATACATTTAATTTGAATGCTATTGCAAATGTTGTAGGTGATTTGTTCGAGAAAAAGGATGATATACAAAATCCATCTATATGGAAGGAATTAGGAACTACGGAGCTACAAAAAACTCAAGCAAATATGAGATCTTACATAATAAACATGGCAAATTTTATAATACCTGGTCATGGGCCAATGTTTGCTGTTACCGACGATATGAGAAGAACTGTTAATAATCAGGCAATTGTATAATATTGTAATGTATACATAATTTAAGCATATATTTTTATACAAATCACACATAATTTGTACAATGGATAAAGGAGCTTTTCTATTTATTCTTAATGTTTAATTGAGCTTGCGTATATTTTAATTTTGGTTTTTACAAATACTTTATTAAACACTGTAAAGTGTAATACATAGTATCACAACATTGTTATTCCATATAGGTATACATTGCAAATGGTAATTAACACATACTGTTCAATTCGAAAATATAAAGAAAAGAGCATCTTTGAATCCTGCTTCCTAAGCAATCAAGTCAAACGGTACAATGCAATTTATATAATTTTGAAATAATTTACTAATTTAAATACACGCAATTATAGATGTATCTTAATTAGCTGAACTTTCAATAATCATTACTATAATAATTTAAACTACATATTCAAATATGCCTTTTACGTGTGTTCACAGCCAACATCTAAAATAAGACTTCGTGTACCTTTATTCATTAGTTTCATACTTTGTGTCTTATGAATAATTGTAGTGTCGCTGGTAATAAATAGGATTTTAATATACTTGTACAGTACGCTCAGCGTTTCATATTGGTGTAAGAAGAAATTAGAGATAGCTAAAAATGTAATTGAAAGAATTTGTCATCATTGACAATAATGTATATTTATTTCGCTGGCAATGCTGTTTTCATGTTACTACATTTCGTAACATGCACTTTTGATATTCCTCAAAAATTGTTAAATATCAAATCGTTTAAAAATTATCACGATTTCTTCTTATAATCATGTTTCGCATGAAAGTTTTAAAATAAATTTGTGATTTTTATCATTATATTTGGCATTACATACTCGATCGAATTTGTTATCATGCTATTTATATATTGATCTTTCTCAATGCATGTGCAATTCCGAAGTATAATATGTAATGTAAATACGGTTCAGTTAATTGCGAAATACGTACATCCAATTATAATAATTTAATATAATATGGTAAATGTAAATCTTACATTTAAGATCTGTTTGAGTAGTCATTTTTTTTATATTAGAACACTTCAAACCAATGGTATTAATTTATTGTCACAGTATTAATATTCATTGTTTATTACCTCTTAAACTTTTTGTTGTACTTTACTGTAAATTATTATATTTGAACGCACATCGCAAATGTAAAATTGGTACAACGGTATCATACTTTGTTCGATAACGTTTCAACACAAGTTTCTCTACATATAAGTATTTCAAACCAGGACCTCCATTGAATTATGAATAATACATTAAGCGAAGACTATCATTTATGTTAATCAGTAATTATTTTTTTATACATAATGGAACCAGATTAGTTTGAGTACAACCAATAAATGTAATACGCATATTATATTATTAGCATATTAATTTATATATGTATATATACACACAGAGTACCAAAGAATTTGGGGTATTTTTTAACTTTGGATCGGAGTAATGGTGTAATTATATTAACTGTAAAATAAATTACATTTGACGTTAATAATATACACTCATGTTTCATAAAAAAATGATACAAGACTTTAGTCTGTTAATACTGAAACAGAATCAGCGGAAAAGAGAAATATCATCCAAATTCTACGCACGATTTATAACATTAGATACAATACGCTCCACAGATTTATAAGCTTGTCAAATAAATACATTTATCAGTTGCACATATAATATTACACATAGAATGGGAAGTTTATTTACCAATATTAATGAGTCTCTATAAATGTTTGCCGACCAAACCTGGTAAGGCGACGCGTGTGTGCAATGGTAGTGGTCCCGGACTAACTTCTCCCATCACAGTTCCCAGCTGCCCCACAAAGTATTAAATACATCAAGAATTCATGCCTAGTTTCTTAAATATTATTTTATATACCAAATATTATTATTATCAACCTTTCGTACATAAAAATTCCTGGTTAAAATAACTCCAATAAGATTAGACACAATGCACATAAGATTAAAATTAACGTTTCAAGTAAAAGATCTAAATTTTATTTAAATACCTAGACTGAAGTAGTTAGATTATTAAATAAGGAGAAGGCATTGTAATGTGCACGGTTCTCTTATGGAATTTTATATTGTACCTAAACAAGTTTTGCGAATCCATATTAACTGTTAATCTGTATTGCAATTCAAATTACAATTTTCTCTTTCCCATTCCCTAACATTTTTTTTTGCATCCAATCTTTTGTTTGTCAATGCCTTTTGATTTCCGATATATCGAATAAAATTTCCATAAGAAAATAAATACCAGCAATGTATAGTTGACATTTAAAGGTATAATTAATATGTGACACCAACATTGCATACGCACATACCTATATTGTAATTTTCTCGTTAATTAATATCTGAGGTACTGATTACAATATATCAGAAAACGTACACATATGTATTGTATTATTTTAAGAAATAAAAATTCATCTGGCAAACAAAGTATAGTTAAAGCGTTAGGAATTAAACATACTGAATTTCAATTCATGTGAAATAACATATTAATGCTAAACAGTATAAATATTTATGGCATACTAAACAGTGATGAATTAAATTGTTTAATACTTTCACCAATAACAGCCTAATACTCAAAAATGTATACAACTTAATGAACTATACAGATTCACTTTTATAAATGTATTCTGTTTGGAGGACTGCTTACATGTGTCTGTGGAGAAACCAAATAAACAATTTATATAATGATAGAATGAAACTACTAAAAATAAATGTAACGGAAACAATAATAATAATGTATGGGTGACGGAAGTAATTTACACAGAACTGAAAATAATCTGTTAAAACGATATGAATAGAACTGAAACTGGTTTTATCATTTTTGGAATAAATCATTTGCCGATTGCACAATAATAATGTTATCGAAGAAATTCGAAAGAATTTGAAAACTTTATCTTTGACGTGATGCACAATTATAAAACACTTATACACCTTACTTTCTTTTCTTTATTTTCTCACATCTATAAAGTACAACAGATAAAATTAAGTACGTGTGTGCTTTTCTATAATATGTGGTGCCATATGAAAAAATAACACCAACAATTAAAGATGAACAAAAAGGAGTGTAATTGTGTAGTGAGAGATATATTTGTATATGATTTGTAAGAAGCAGGTGTAAAAGTTTCTTTGCAGAAATAACTTGTTACTGCGGGTTTAAGTAGTGTGCAAGCGGCAACGTTTAGATAGCATCTTTGAAAATTAATGCCTGAAAAGTAATTTGGTTTCTCAGGCAGCATGCAATAATCATTCAATAAGTTATAAATATAACCGCATCCTTCTCCAGCCTAGCTATGAATAAATAAAGTATAGTTAACGTAAAAAAATGTTTAAAAGTTGCAGAGCATAAAACGTTTTACTTCATAATTCATTTGACAATGACTAGCTTTTATAGTTCCAGGGTACAGATTGGAAAAATTCGGAAATAATTAATTGAATACTGAAAATTATGTTTAATGCTCGATTACATATACATTCAAAAGGTTCAGTGACTTCACAGAATTTTGTAATATGGATCAAAACTCTGTTGGACTCTTTTTTGTTATAAGTACTGTACTTATGATAATACTTTTAAAAAAGTCATAATTTTCACTCTATTGTTAAATTTTGCTTTAGATCTTTGCCATGTGCGTGCTATATATACTGTTTCATTTACAAATTTGCATTTGCAATAAAAATCCATCGCGTTACAAGTGCAGCACAGATATTTTTGCAGTGTAATATTACTTCAAGTTATTTTTCATATTTTCAACAACCATGTATAGTAAATACAACAAAATAAATGTAAATATGAAATAAATTTGAAATAAATGTAAATGAATATGACAAAAATCAAGCATCAGATAATTTAAAACGAAGTATTTAAGTTTTTCAAGCCTGCCGAAAAAACAAAAAAGAAACAGAGCTATGAACTAATAATATATAAATTTTGTTTTAACATTGATATGAAAAATTTGAAATATATTACTAAAAAAGATTTGTATGTATATACAAAGTGACTATTTGCAATCGTTTCTCCTACCCCTAAGTATGATACAAACTCTTTAAAAATAATCTTCTCGAAACATTACTTTCAATGGCCTCTGTCTCGTTACAATGTTCTTAACGGAATAAATCCATCCATTCCAATGATTCTTAGGTCCTCATCATCATCATTTCTTTTTCTCTAAAAAAATCGGTAAGGGCGCGATCAAATGTAGACTAAAGAAATTTCTTTTAAACTGATTGAAAAAAGAAGAAAAAATGTTTGGGCACGTACACAAGGTTTAAACCACTTAAATAAAAGTTAAGAAGATATCTTTAGTATTTAAGAACACAGATCTAATATTAGACATTAAACATAATTTTCGAACGTGAGAAAAATGATACACAGAAATAAAAAGAAAATGAAAATGTTTGTGATAGTTAATACCTAAGTTACATGGATAAGGAAATGTTAAAGTGTAGTATTACACACATATCGATTTCGAATAAGTTCTAATTCATTAATTCTTAATGTGTTTATTACAGGTAATTAATGACTAGAATAGTTGCATACATTTACTTCGTCTGTAAAATAACTTTGGTAAGAAGACTATATATGTATTATAAAGATTCATGCCTATATGTATAATAGCTGTTTCAACTTCAGTATATTTTATAACTAACTGATCTTTCATCGGGATAAAAACATTGTTAGTATTGTTAATGACCCATGGGGGATACCTAAATATGACAGTGATACACTTTTTCTTGTTTTTGTTGTGAAATTCGTATTTAAGTTGTATTCAATATGTACACTTGTATGCGAATAAAAATATTTTTTACAAATGAATAAAGTAAAATATATGTATCTATGTATATATGTTATTTAATTAATTAGATGTGTATCACTGCATGTCTACAGTGAAGAAAAATAAGTTTTCCATGCATATTCTATACATTTTATATGAAAGAATTATAGCACAAGCATGTATTTGTTAAGTTAAGAAGGCATAGATAATAAGGGAGATTTAAATAACATAATTTGCCGATGCTTACAGAAAGCTCCAGACATTCGGTAGAAATACACATGTTACACCTAGGCACGAAACATGTTACTTTCATATAAAATGGAAAGGCTATGTTGTACAAGTGTTTTCCTTTTTTTATGTAAAACGATATAACAGAGAGATAATTGGAAACAGTGTTCAAAATATAATTACAAGAAAACCAGGTATAGATGATAAATTCATTTACACCAAAGTAAGAAATATTCTCACGCATAACTTTTATATAAAATTCCGAACATTTGAATTTAAAACTGGTGTGGTACTTCTACCTTCTGTGTAAATTAAGAATTACATAAGGTTCATCTGGATTAGTGGCGTCTGTGCTGTTAGGCTGATAGCACGGATTAATAGTGTAATTGAGATTAGGTTGATGAAAACTCACCGGTTGAACACCAGTCCTTCGTCGCTCCAATTCACGATCTTCTAGACAAAAATCGGAATCCGAATCGGCTTTTCGGACAGCGTCATCCTAAAATAAACGACCATAGTTAAAGGTATCTAACAATTTTAATAGAACAAAAACAAATACGCTAACTTCTTTCAAATTGTCTATTATACCTGTGTCATTTGTTGTGTTGTCGTAAGAACCCTGGCTAACGGAGTACAACAAACTGGTAATGTTTCCAACAATGTAGGCCTGGAGTGGGTTAAGAGCGGTTTCATGTAGCGGGTATCGAAATCACCCCAGATTCTAGCAAGTAATGCTTTTTCATTAGGTTTTATGCCACTTCCTGGTGGTAATGATCCATCCTGCATAGAATTATACTGTGAAACGTGAAGGGTACTTTGATTATCCATCCTGTATGATAATGATACTTTTTCAAATATAATTGAGCATAATGCTATGCCTATTAGAGAAGACGTTTTAAATCATATTAATTAGAATCATTCGCTGCTTGAGCTTTCAAATAAATGAATTTGAATTAAATATGAAAATAATTCAGAAGGCCACAGTATATAAGCATAATGATCTCACAAGTTTACGAAAATTGTTTATACAGTCAAATAAATACTTAGTATTATTATTATGTATTAAGGGACATGCTTGACCTTTCATTATTGTACTCGTATACCTTGTTAATTATTTCGGCATCTGTCTTGTTAATGAATATAAATATATTTTCAATGTTTGTACACTACTAAATCATTAACATACAGAATGGATAACAAACGTAATACAGAACAAATCATTTAGGCGCATGCAGTTAGCAAATTCAACTGACGTTTAACAAAAATAAAACTGCTGTTTCAAATATAAAGCCAGACGTTTTATTGCAATTAATTATCCTTGTAGATGTATAAGTAATATAGAAAACGAATTACTAGTTTATGAAAGGAGATATAAGTATTTACGAAAGTGTTAGTAATAAGGTTGTGCAAAATGTTAAAGTGATTTTATGCTTGACTATAAGTAAGGTACTTATTTCTAAAATGGAAGCATTGTTCTAATTTTTATGATTGTTATAACAGATACTGGTATATTTATAATTTAGATATTTGAGTGATATATATTAACAGCAAAATCAGAAACATTTGTTCTGATAAACATTTTCTTTTTACTCAACAGGGACAATAAATCAGCTAATAAAATATACATATATCGTGTAGTGGTCATTGCAAATATTTTAATAAGATAATTTTTATATAAGTTCCTATTTTAATTTCGTTTATACTATACAGCTGTTTTAATAACAGAAAGCAACTCGTATTTATGCTACTTGTAATGCATAAAACTAATTATTGGTGTGTAAAGAAAGACTACTTCAAAACTGTGATATTAAATGAATCTCAATTGAAAAAACAACCAAACGAAACAGAAAGTTATAGACATGTTAAGTACACGAATTGATTGTGACCACATTAAATAGCATAACTCAATTCTTGAATTAATATGAAAACATACCGGCGGACTTCTCTCCCTACGTATGTCCAGATCTCCAAAGCCACCTTCGCCACCAGACTATTAAAATTAGTACGTTAAATTCCAGTATTTCTTTGGTATTAATTATTAAGCGCAATTATTTAAGATTAAAGCATTATTTACCAATTTTCGTTGCAATGTAATCGACCATGCTGGATTTATTAATAAATTAAATTCTAGTGCAAGCTATATTATAATTTTAGTAAATCTTGTGCATAAATAACCCAATGTTGCTTAAACGAGACTAATAGAATCAACGTTTCTGAGTATAATTATCTTATACATCTTTTAATCGTGGAAATCAAAATTCTGAGAATTTTTAATAATGGTGTGTGATATTAAAAATATTCATCATAGTATTTCACCGAATAACACTTGGGTGTGGGGAATCGTAAATATGCCATTGTAAGAACAATCTTTAAGCATTCATGCGTAAATACAGTTGCCTTTAAATATTTTTCTAAAGAAGTACTATTATGGATAACAATTTACATTACTTTGCATACATTAAATGACTGTATACAAAATGTGAATGAATAGTCCAGGAAAACAACAATTCAAATATATTCGTCAACTAAAATTCCGATGAAGACTCATCTGATGAGTGTTGATAATAAATAAATAGTTCATGTGTCAGATTCTCATAATAATATTAGTTTTGAAATGTGGTGCGATGAGTCAATGTATTTTTTAACTTGTGATTTTTCAAGTATAAAGAGGTGCTTTCTGATAGCAAGTTAAATTTAGTTACTGTAATACAATTAAGAAAAGAATGATCTTATTAAAATTTTGCTGTTGTCAAGTTCATATTTGTATATTCTTTTTGTTGTGCACATTAAAAAATAGCCAAAGAAATAAGATATCTAATTATTCTAACGCATTCTATTTTTTTTCGCTACATTATGTCTTGTTCGACAGTTGTTCGTGTAAACCAAGAACAAGAAATACATTTCGTATTAATAAGCAACACGGCCAAAGTGTGTAGGCACATTTAAAAAGAAACTAATGAGAAATAAGATTAATTTAAAATGAAATAGTTGGCAATACACAAGCTAAACTACTTTGCAAAGGCTAATTACATTCGTTCCTAAATAAAAGTTATTGCTAACACGTTTTACAACGTTTCTTGCACTAACGATACATGAAAAACAAATCTAGCACACACGCACGATACGTTAGTGCAATTACAATTTCGTATTACTCATATTACTGCTGAAAAACGAACGCTAGTATCTTTATAACAAATGTCAAGTAAGAAAAATACAATACTTACACTGCGCATTCCATTGTGCGACAATCCTTCTATTTCTTCGTCTACGCCAACTCTGAAATGATATATACAATTTAGTTGAACGAATTTATAAATGTAATTGCGAGATATAATCGTTCAACTCACGGTATGTTAAACCAACTCAAAAACTGAGTTGTTGCTCCACCCTGGAAAATGACTGTTAAAATAACGATTAAACTCGTCGTTGTTAACATAGCTTGTCGAGCTTCAGACACGGTGTTTCTAATGGCCAGAGCAAAACTCATAGCTCCGCGCAAACCAGCAAAGAACAACATGTGCTGATAGTTAGTCGATATCTTTGGCTTTCGCGCCAAGTTTAGTATAAAAGATAACGGGTACACATTTGCAGCGCGACCCAATAACGCGCAGAGCTGTAATGAAATTAGTTAAGGATTTTATAGCTGGTATCAGACGCTTAATGAAACGTAAATTTCTCAAACAATACTATGCGCAATAAGGATACAAATCCTGCAAAAATAAATCCTGGATCAAAATGGTGTTTCGGGAATGTAAACATCGAGACACCAATATAACTGAATATAAAATTTTCCGCTAAAAAGTTCAAAAGTTCAAACAGTTGTTTCGTCCGTTGACGAGAGTCGGGGCTTAAATTATTGTACGTATAATGTGCTTGGCATATACCACAAAATAAGACGGCGACTACACCTGCATAGAAACATTGATACCGAATATTAGTGAAAGAAACAACAAAAAGAGCAGACAAACTTAAAGCACGTGATAGATGTATTTGGTACATTTATCTTCTGTTTTTTTTTTACCTGTAAGATCAGACGCTTCTGCAATTAAAAATGTGCTGTAAGACATTAAAACAAATAATGCCGATTCCAAAAGTGGGAAATCTCTGACTCTAGTAAACTTAGTTAACAAAGCGGTAATACAGCCCATGGTAGCACCAATAAATAAAGATAAACTAAATATTCCAACAAAATCGCCAAATGCTTGGAAAAATGCTACAGTTTCGAATCCTCCGGAACCCAATTGATAACGTTCACCATAATTCTGTATAGCACTGTAACATAAAATGCGATCTTATATAGACGCACCCCTTCTTCGAATTCCTTGCGAATTTTATTATTCTTGTTTTCTATTTAATACATACCCACTAAGCACAATTGCAACCGCATCGTTTAATACACTTTCTCCGAATACCAGAGCGTACAAATTTACGTCTACATGTAAATCGTTAAAAATAGAAATTATTGTCAGTGGATCGGTGGGAGATATTAATGCGCCAAAGTATAAGGTATCCAAAAATGTAAACGAATCGGACAGGTTAATCAATTGTACAAAGCCGTACATCAGAGCTCTGAAAAAGAAAGAAACAAATAGCATACATATATGTATATGGAAACTAACACGGTTTAAAAAGTACGCTCGTGTGTTGCAAAGAAATTTTTCTTTTATCTGCGGCCTATGAGAAAAACAACAGATATATTAAATCTAAATGACCTATGGACGCGGTATTATCGCAAGAACGATCCCTCGCCAAAGTTCTAAAAGATGTATATGAAACGTATAGTTATGATCGGAAAAGATGTTTACCTATTAGTCATACGAACTTGTCATTAAATAACAAAAACATACCCGATAACAAAAGCCGATATGGATGTTCCAATTAAAGCGTACATAAGAATTGCTCCTAGATTTCTAAAGAAGTATTTCTGAAACAAAAGAAAAAGTCGACGATACATTAGCTTTGAATAATATAAAATCATATATGAGTGATAAGTTTTACTTACGCGTTTCAAACTGTATCCAGCATGGAAAATAATTGGCGGCAAAATGATGTTAAAAAATATCTCAGGATCAAAGGTAGCCTGTGAAAGATTTATATTGTACATATAGTTGCTTTCTGTCTTTTTCATCCATTGCAATATTTAACTTTTCAATTCCTTTTTATTGTCTAATGATATTGAATATTAGAAACCACTTACGACTATAAATTTGAATAATACCTTCAGATCTATCTCGTTATCCTGTTTATAAATTTCTCCCCTGAACGAATAGGCAAATGTTTTATTCTGAATAATACCGCCTCCTTTATCTTCTGGGAACCGTAGCCATAACGTATCGGGAGGAACTGATTGATTGTATTTACTATGGTTGGTGGGCACAACAGGCATGTGAAGAATTGTACTACTTGGGGTGAAGCCATAACGAATAATTGCTCCTATAATTAATCCTAAAAAAATAACCACATATATAACCATAGAAAAGTGTACATGTTATTAATCAATTCAACAGTCATCTAGTTAACAGTCATAACAGTCATCTGGTTAAGGTAAGTTTAATATTTCGCCCCCCCCCCTTTTTTTTATGCAATATATCTCGTTTGATTATTGTATTTAAAAATCTCCGTTGATACATAATTTCACTGCATCCCCTATTTAAATAAAAAGGTAAGAAATTTACATATTTCGTAATGATTAACACTTGTTGTGTTACCTTTTTTAAATTATAGAATGTTAGAGATTTGTGTATATGTATATAGACGAAATTAATCGAAAGTTTGATAATATAGTATCTACTGATAGAAAAGAACATTAAAAAGAGTGACATGGGCTAGGATAAGTGTTTTGAAAATATAATTTAAATCTTTAGTCCATGAAAGAAATGTTCATTTAAAATAATCATAATAAAACTTTTAATTTGACAACGATCCAAAACTAAATCAGCAAATTTAATACGAATATATTGCGTCAAATTAGAATGGAAATTCCCGAAGAATACATCAGGACTTATGGAGGAAGGATTATGTAAAACTCGCCTATAAAAATATAAATCTTAAATGGAAAAATGTATTTAGCATATATGTATATAATATATATATAGATATATGTACACTGTGAAATATCGAAATGACAAACGGTTCCTGTACTTACAATAGATACTAAAATTAAAACTTGCACAATGCATTATAATTGTTCTTATATAAATAAGTAAATAGTGTACTATAGCAGACGACTTACCGTAAATGACAGCTAGACCAGTTTCATGGAGGAACCTAAGACGGCGATGCTTAAATGTCCATATTGTTAAAACGGTTAATATCAATAGAAACGTATATAGTAAAAGGTTCAAACTATCGAGTCTATGCAACAGCTGTGCCTTTGCGTCTAATTGAATATCTGTCGCGGCCCCATTACACGATCTTAATATGAAAATGCACAAAATTGCGAGGAGAAGAATTCGTGCACCACCTCTCACTGCCATCTTTATTTTGCGACCATTTCACTAATCAAACTGTCAGTTCAACAGTATGGCCAACTGCGCTATCGGTGGTGACCGAGTATGCATTTACTAAAAGGATAACAACAAAAAGATATCTCGATATACTGCATAATATGTATTTAGCAAATATATCAGAAGCATTGGTGTTGCGCAAATAAATGATACTTTGTGCGTCGAAAAAATTATGGTCGATGACATATCTAAAGTAAATGCGAAATTAATATTACGGGTCAATGTATGATTCATAGGTTGAAATCCACTGGGACCGGGGATGTCCACGTGCTTCCATTGTTTAAAAAAGCTAGCAAATACAGTCAAATTCAGCCGCTTTTGTCAGAGCCGTGCATTGGGTGGAGAAATATCGATTGTCAGTACTATTGATAGTTTTCGATAGTAGTAACCATCGATAATATCGACAGTGCGATCGATATTTCTCCGTACTACTCCAGCGTAATTCACAAATAAATACAGCCTGCCCTTGGTCCTTATTCCAACATTTTTTAAATGAATTATCATTGTATATAAAGATTAAATATGTGCTAGGTATTTAACAAGAAACTTTAAACTTTGTTTCTGTGACATATCATTTGTTGTTTAATTCATGTAGTTTATTTGTCACAAACGAAACGTGCACTCTAACCTATTTTATGAAATTTAATATTTTTCCATTTTCTGTTTTCCACAGTTAATTTATTTTCTTGTAATGCGCGTATGTGCACAACTATGTCGTTGCGTAAATTATTTCGAGTATTGTTGAAAAGGGCTGGCCCTATCATGGTAAAGTTTAAATTTAATTCAACTTTCATTTATAATAATCTAAATTTTTCTGTATATTGTCTTAATAAATACACGCAAGTACTGATTATACACAATTTTAATGTATTTCCGATTTACAGTATGCGTCGACTTTCACATATGTGAATCAACCAGAAACTAAAAAACCAACAGTAGACGATAAATTACAATTCGAACCATTTGATGTTAAAAAATTAACCCCAGAATATATGATACAACAATCAACCATAGATGCTGTTAATAGCGCAACGCAATCATTAACTGTTGCGTACACAGCAATAATGAAAACAAGTTCCGAGTACCAGTAAGTTGAACAGTTGCACAATATTAAAAATGCATCCTGTAATCCTTTCTTTTATGCACACACGTCAAGAAAATTATATGGAAAATACTTTTTAGGGCATTGTTAACCGATTTAATTATACTTTCGAGGGACACTTTAGAGTTTAATGTTAATGATACTCATTGGGACATGATTGTTGAATTAAGATCAAAAGCGAACAGTAAAAAAGAACTGTTAACTGTAAGAAAAAATGAAATGAAATTTACATAGATACACTGCAACAATTAAATATTATTTTTATTTTTTTCTAGAAGTTAACAGGGTATATTGAATATGTACATAAAATGGCAGTGGCGGCTTCAGAAATAAGCTATTTATCTGGAATGGACAATTTATCCTTCTCTCTTACCCAACGAATAGACGATGCATTGAGAATCATAAAGGAGGAAGTTGGTCATATAACACTACTTGAACAAGAGTACAATAATGTGCAAGCGAAATGCATACAAAATTGTAAGGATAATGACACCTTTAATATTTCGTATTTACCAATTGTTAGATGTGCAAACCCTTACTAATTTTATTACTATTCGTTGTGCAGCGAATAAAATGAACGAGCAAGAGGATGAAACGAACAACGAGCAAGAGGATAAAACGAACGACGAGCAAGAGGATAAAACAGAAACGAATGAATGAATTGTTAATCTCTCTTTGCGATTCAAAGCTTATGTTTCAGTTTTTGTACAATAAGTAGATACCAAGTTAGAAAATAAATTATACGCACATGTTATTTTGTCACTTGATAATCTGATTCATGTTGTTGAACAAATTTTAAAACAATGCGGGTGATAAAATAATTGTATGATTATTTTATCGAGAACAATAGAATATATAAACTTAAAAACCAAAAAAAGCTATTTGTTCAAGCATCAACGTGTATTGTTACAATGTGTCTACGAGGTATCATTACTAAACCAAGAGTTCTTGCTTCCGTGTGATCTTCTGATAAAAATTCCGAACATGATCCTAATATCACGTTGGCATCACGGTCAGTACATAAGAATGCGCCTATTAATATGCGACCATCCGTCATTTTTATTCGCAAGTTTCGATTTAACCACCCGCGCAACTTCTGCTTCGCTGGAGACTCTTCTGTATTAACAGCCTATCACAATTGAATAAATTTATACCATTTAACCTTTTCGAAAAAATGTATTATCAAACATAACAGCTAGGTGTTTTAATTAACAAACAGCACAGGGTACAATTATCCAAAATATATGCTATTGTAAAATTACCTCTCCATTTCCATGAATGTACTCGTCATTCGTTACACTAGATACATTGTGTCCTTCCTTCATGATTCCTTTAATACGTTAAATACGTATAAATTCGAGTACTTATTTCGAGGGAAATATATTAAATCGACCGGACAATCTGTTTACTTGTTACTTCACGAAATAAAGTGAAACGTTTCGCTTGCTCTTTTCTTTCCCTAAAATCCGTTGGAGTAAATTTGTGACAACAATTTTTGAGGGGATATCTTTCAATACTATAAACATTTACTTTAAATAGGCCACAGACGAGATAAAGAATAGACAAATCATCTTATGGATTTTCGTGGCCCAACGCAACTACCATATCGACTATGAAATCCGACGTCCTCTGCTCATGAACAGTGATCAGTTGAAGAACTATTATTTAATAAAGCAGGAGTCATGCAATCTTCTTTCTTTTTCCTCTTCTCTCTCCTGTTAAATACTAATATATTTTTTGTGTGTGCAGGTCACGCATGCAAAGAGTAAGGAGCATTTGCCGGCACTTCTCATCCTGCATAAGCGCGAGAAATGTAAATATTTTAATTCATAAATTAATTAATATCTGTAAAGATCTGCTTGAAACTACGCGGGTCTCTGCCATATCTACAGTGCCTGCTATGGTCTCGCCATCTATAGAGAACTCCTTGAAACTATTCGTGCCTCTTGCTCACCTTAAGTGTAGATATGGCAGAGGCCCGAGTAGTTACCAGGAGTTCTTTATAGATGGCGAAACTAAAGCCCACTTTGGGTGTAGGTAAGACAGGGATGTGAGTGGTACGTAAATTCAGACACCTGTTTATAAGTAGCGGTGCTATAATTTGGTTCATCAAATTATGTTAATAATCCTCGAAAACCGTTTCGTACACCATTTACATATCAATAAAGTGTTAGGAAACACAGTGCTACAATCTACATAAAAATTAATATTTACGGTAACATTGCAAGTTCCATTGTTCATTTTATTCTACAACAATCAAGCTCATTAGCACAGGTAAATGCATTTGTGAATATTTTTTCCTTTACATAATTTTAAATAATTTTCCAGCATGTGATAAATACATACTAGTAGCGGTATTATTTTTTATTTCGGTCTCGCAGCAATGAAAGTTTGGTTAGTGTACATATAACCTATCTTTGCAATACTATATGAACTCTTGCACTCTCATCTTCTGTTTCGCTCTTCCTTTTCACACCTTCTCCACCTTATGCATCGCACTATTTCTTGTCTCTTTATCGCACGTCTATTACACATCTTTTCATTTCCTCTCTGTTTCATTACAAATTCCTAAGTCATTTCTGCACTATTAATTGCTGACTCTTTCCTGTTCCCTCTTTACTTTGGTACTGACGTATTGCTCCCGTTTTAATACATTTAAACCTTTTGTTATATCTTGCTTCTTGTATTTTTCTTTGAAGGCTCTCCGTTAGATCCTTCAGTTCCGTTCTTATCAAATTTAGTATTCTCGCACTAGTTCCATTCGTTCTAAAAGACCCTTTCTCTTATGCTTCTAGTTTGGCCCGCCGTACATGCTTTTTCGACTAAATATCCTTTAACAATCTTTCTATCTCCTGTTATATACTTATTAATATAGTGTTTGTGTGCATATGTTTCATAGGCAAAGGATAAGGAGCATTGATCGCCAATTCTCATTGTGCATAAAAAGAAGGAAGAAGAAAGAATAACTCTCGCCATATACATACTTCAGTTATATTAAATTGGTTTTGTGGGATTGGAAGGTGTATGCAATGATGGCTGATGTAAGTGTAATACGTCTCTAAATATCTTTTTCTTTCATTAAATCTTCCTGTGTGTAATAATTACATACTAACAATAGTTATTCCTTTTTATATCGGCCTCGCAGCTATGAAATTTCGACTTAGTGTACATATAACTTATGCATTCTTCTCCTTCACTCTTTCTTGCAAACCTTCTCTACTTTACACATTATCCCATTACTTATCCCCTTATTTCATTTCGATTATACATTTAGTCTTTAAGGCTCCCCATCACTTTCTTTACTTCTCTTCTCATCAAATTCATTCGTGTTTGATTCATTCCATTCCTTATTAAATAATCCTCCCTTTTTCTTATACTTATAGTGTGGTCTTACCCCATTTCGTTTTCTTCTAACTATCCCTTAACAATGTTTCTTTCACCTGTTACATACTTACTAATATATTTTTTGTGTGTGTGCAGGTTTCGCATCCAAAGAGTAAGGAACATTGACCGGTGCATCTCATCATGCATAAAAGCAAGAAAGAAGAAAGAATAACTCCTGCCACATACTTTAGTTATATTAAATTGGTTTATAGAAATAGTTTGTAACTGTTAGAGCATAAGAGTAATTTAGAACACGTGTGTAATTCACTATAATGTATATTTATTATATCTTTTATTTTATATTCAGTTTATTCGGTAGATCTTGTATAAACTTTAATATTACTTATATTCCTATTACAAGTTCTACCGAATGTGCTAAATATAAAATGAAAGATATAATAAACAATTTACATATGCACACGTTACACAATGGTTGTAATTTAAAATATGCTTTTGCATATAAAGTATGTAACTTTTAGTACGAGTTTTATCTGTAAGATATATTGTAAATTAACTTCAAAGAATAGTTTATAAATATTAGATTATTTATGTTTATAGTATTTTTGATACCACACAAATATTAGTCTAGAATTGATTGTAAATAGATATAAAAGAATTGTTCATAAGTATACGATTGTAAATTTGAACTACAACATTTTTGTAACTTGTATCTTCATTAATTAATTTAAATAAATCTTCAATGAAAAGAATTCTACTGCTCTTTTTATTTTCACACCTTAACGATCCTCGAAAGAACCTAATTCCAATTCCTTATACAAGAAGTATCGTAGACGAGCTTTAAATGCAAAGTCCTGAAGCGAGAAACTTGTAAAAATTGCCCTATACGTTATTAAACTTGGCAGCAGGAAATTCTCAATCATTTTCTTCACTATCAAAGTCTTCAATTCTTGCAAAATTTGTTGGGAGAATCTCGAAATTTAAGCGCTCGGAAATTCCTGGAACGTGACGTCATTTCCAAGAATCGCCGGGGTCGGATACCTCCTCGCATATCATATTCTCCTAATACAAATCCACGATTTTCTGCGAGATATTTTTGCCAGAAACTCAGAAATTCTGCGCTCGGAAATTCCTGGAACGTGACGTCATTTCCAAGAATTGCTGCGATGAAAGACCTCCTTGCACATCATATTCTCCTGATACAAATCCACGATTTTCAGCCAGAAATTTTTGCTAGAAACTCAGAAATTTTGCGATCGGAAATTCCTGGAACGTGACGTCATTTCCAAGAATTGCTGCGATGAAAGACCTCCTTGCACATCATATTCTCCTGATACAAATCCAGGATTTTGGACACTTAAATTTCTGAGTTTCTGCCAAAAAAAGATCTCGTTGAAAATCGTGGATTTGTATTAGGAGAATATGATATGCGAGGAGGTCTTTCATCGCAGCATTTCTTGGAAATGACGTCACGTTCCAGGAATTTCTCAGCGCTTATTTTAATAACGTATAGGGCCATTTTGACAAGTTTCTCGCTTTAGGACTTTGCATTTAAAGTTCGTCCACGGTACTTCTTGTATCAGGAATCGGAATTAGGTTCTTTCAAGGATTGGTAGGGTATGAAAGTAAAAAGAGCACTGGAATTCTTTTCATTGCAAATTTATTTAAATTAATCAATGAATATACAAGTTACAAAAATGATGTAATTAAATTTACAAACAGATACCTATTAACTATTCTTTTATATCTATTTACATTACATCGTAAAACTAAGTCATTTATCAATTCTAAACCAACATTTATGTAATATAACTAACACTATAAGCATAAATAATCTAATACTTATAAACTATTCTTTGAAGTTAATTTACAATATATCTTACACATGAATCATATACTAAAATTTACGTACTTCATATGTAGAAGCATATCAAATTTAAATAACAGCACGTGTGTAACTTGTGCATATGTCAATTATTTATTATATCTTTCATTTTACATTCAGCACATTCAGTAGAACTTGTAATAGTGATATAAGTAATATTAAAGTTCATATAAATTCTACCGAATAAACTGAATATAAAATAAAGCATATAATAGATAACATAACAGTTAATTACACAATTGTTCTAAATTAAACTGGCGGATTAATAGTTACAAACTATTTTTACAAACTAATTTACTATAACTAAAGGATAGCTCAAGTATGTGGCATAAGTTCTTCCATCTTCTTTCTTGCTCTTATGCACAGCGAGAAGTGCCAGTCAATGGTCCTCATTTGTTTGCCAGATAACCTGCACACGCAAAAAATATATTAGTAAGTACATAACACATAATATTAGATACATTAAATTATGAAGGGATATTCACAGGAAAAGGGGTTAAACCAAAAGCATAAAAGGAAGGTAGGATTAATTTAAGAGGAACGCTATAAGTCCAGCACGAATAAATTTGACACAAAGGAGAGGAAACAAAGTGATGGAAAGTCTTAAAAGAAGATACTATGTTCCATCAGTGGTACATGTAGCACAGAACTTGTTAACCCTTTAGTTACGAGCGCCGGATATAGACGCCATCCATGCAATGACCTGTGTACGAACGCCGGCTGTAGCCGGAGTAAGCGTGATACCGCTTGACCACCGGCCCCACGATGTACTCCTTTCTTTTGTTTGTATGCATCTTGCATTCATTCGTTCGTTCTTGATTTGTTTTACTCCAAAATGACAAGGTAGCATTGAAAGACTTAAGTCAGACGCGCAATATGCACACTTTGCGACGCAGTGCCCTGTTCAGTGCCTTCACTCCGGCGGAGCGCACTACCGTAACGAAAGGGTTAATAACGCAGGTAAGATGTGGAAACACTCTAATGTTGAATAGATATTGGCAGTAAGACGAGACTAAATGATGTGACCCTCCTGGACAAAAATTTATACTGTTAGAACATGTGGTAAAAGAATGCAGGGAAACAGCTAAGGGGGTTACAATAGAGGATCTGATGCGTTGAATATAAGATGGAATCTCAGGAATTTGAAACAGAAGGACCTATAATAGATGTGCGATAAAGAGATAAGCAATAGGGTAATACGTAAGGTACAAAAGGTATGAAAAGGAAGTGCAAAGCAGAAGATGAGACTGCAAGAGGTATGATAGTAGTGCAAAGATAGGTTATAGTACACTAACCCAACTTTCATTACTGCGAGAACGAAATAAAGAATAATACCACTATTAGTATGTATGTCTTTATTTCTTGCTGGAAATTCTATTTAAAGAAGAAACTATTCACAAATGTTTTACCTTTGCTAAAGAACTTGATTGTTGCAAACTCAAATGAACAGTGAAACTTAATATGTTGCTATACACATTAATTTTAATGTAGATTGTAATACTATAATTGCTAACACTTTATTGATGTGTAAGTGAGAGTACGAAACGATTTTCGAGCATTATTAACTTAACTTTATCAATGAAGACATAAATAACCAAATTTTATTACGTTTATCGTATCGCGTACTATAAAGAAGTGGTTGAAATGACGTACCACTCGTATCCCTGTCTTACCTACACCCAAAGGGGCCTTTAGTATCGCCATCTATACATATGTGAATAAAACTACTCGGGTCTCTGCCATATCTACACTTAAGGTAAGTAAGAGGCGCGAGTAGTTTCAAGAAGTTCTGTACAGATGGTGATAGCATAGCTGGCACTGTAGATATGGCAGAGACCCGCGTAGTTTCAAGCACATCTTCACAGATATTAATGAAACAAAATATACAGATGGGTATTTGATTTATAAAAGAGAAGGCTTCGTTGAGGATAAGACAATGTAATTCACAAAGCGCAAAATGTATGAATTACTAAAGAATTATCTCTAAAGCGTCAGAAAACAGAAGAATCTCAATAAATAATACACAATAATTACAGCTACAAATAGATACAAAAATAGAAACGAGAATTCAAAACTAATTGCAATAAGGATTTAAGATTCTGTCCACTTAAATAACTACAGTGGGCAGTAATGTCCACTTAATGTTCGCTGATTCGGAGCTGCTTAGTGAACCCTATCCGCTGATGTGACATACCAGCAATTGTTCATGCTTCTCGCTTTTCGGCACGCTTTAATCTGTGTTGGTGAGAAATATTGAGGGCAATTTGATGACAAGTTGAGATGACTCGGACGCTCGCTCCATCCACGATGCACCGGAGTTACAAGTTACAAAAATGTTGTAATAGAATTTACAAACAGATACTTATTAACTATTCTTTTATATCTATTTACAATACATCGTACAACTAAATCTTGTATCAATTCTAAACCATGTAACACTAAAAATAGTATAAACATAAATAATCTAATACTTACAAGCTATTCTTTGAAGTTAATATACAATATATCTTACAGATAAAACTTATACTAAAATTTACGTACTTTATATGCTAAATCTTATTTCAAATTACAACAATTGTGTAACTTGTGCATATATACTTGTTGTTTCCAGACACGTTTATCGTTGGAATTGGCTTATATTAGTAAATGAGATACTTCGTCATTATTGTTATTAGTTGAATATAAATAAGAAATTGCGTCTTTCATTAACGATAAAATTGCTCCAAGGAAAAAGATAATTAAAGAATTTGTCTAGTAACTATACAATTAACAATTGTAGTATACAATTATCGTCACTATCTTTTTCATTGTGGCAACATTATTGTTTGGTTTTAAAAAAAATATACATCTCTTAGCTCAATTTTTTTTTGTCGTTTATCAGGAAATAATGTAAAGTAATTGATAGTACAATTGAAATAAGAAAACTTGTTATCATGTGTTTCTTTAATGAAAAGATTTTTAATTAACATTAAATGTTTCATATCCTTCGTTGCCTTTCATTGCGGCAAAGAACAAAAGAATTCTTTAAAATTATTTAAGTTTCGCATCGTTTTCTATAATCTGTGGGTAACGTTGTGAGTGACACGGAAATGGTCATGGGTCCCCGGGACCCAGAAATCGTGGCCGAAAAAATACATTGCATGGCTTGTCTATTCCTATATCTCGTCGGTGCTGCAGAGCCTGGCACTAGTGGTGGAGAAATATCGATGGTCAGCACTATCGATAATTTCCGATAGTTGGACCATCGACCATCGATAGTTATCGATAGTGATGGAATGTGATATATATGTATAGTAGCTCCCTCCTGAAAGCGGGCAAATACAATTCAATCCTGAACAAAGGATATTAAATTCTTGAAATTGCAGAGGATTTCGTACGCAAGATCACACAGAAAGCCAGTCTTTAATCACAAAATACTATCGCTATCGTCAATTATAGAACAAATGCCTATCATGAAATTACCAAATATTTTTAAATTCGCGGCATTACGAATATCGACCCACACTTTCGATAACTATCGATAGTAAACATATATTATCGATAGTTTTCGATAGTAGTAACCATCGATAATATCGATAGTGCCATCGATATTTCTCCACCACTACCTGGCACACCATGGTAAAAAAATACATTGGAGACAGATTTCGATCTGAGTACGGATTGGGTGAATTATGTATGTAATATTCATCCTAGCTTGAACAATCTTGTAAGAGTTATGTAAAGACATTGGCTGACATAGTATTGTATATTGTAAATACGAATTTTGTAATAAACCATGGCTGAGGTGAGCCCATCCAAACGCAGAAAAGTACTTGACCTTTTGAAGAAATTTAAAAAGAACAGAAAAAATGTAAGACAATTTACAGTTATAAATAATGGACTTGTTCAATGATTTTGAAATAATTTTTTAGCATATTTATTTGAATAATTCGATATGTTTTTAGACATCCGAGTCTGTCATGACATTCAATTTTAATAAAAACCGTATTCGGCTTTTAAATAATTTAAATGATGTTAATAAAAGGTGCAAGGGTGTCTTGTATTGGATGTTCCGTGATGTCAGGGTACAAGGTATATACATAGATATACATTTAATACATATGACTCCAACAATAAAATAATATTTTAATGCTTTTAGATAACTGGGCATTGCTGTTTGCACAGAAAACCGCATTAAAAAATAAGGTACCGCTTCACGTATGTTTTTGTGTAATGCCGTGCTTCCTCAATGCTTCCATAAGGTATTACAAGTTCCTTCTTGAAGGGCTAATGGAAATTGAAAAGGAATGCAAAAGTTTAAACATAAACTTTCACCTGTTGCATGGTGAACCAAGTGCGAGCATATTGAAATTTGTAGAAAAGTATAAAATAGGAGCTGTGATCACAGATTTTTACCCATTACGATTACCTATGTCATGGATTGATGATATACAAAAAGGGCTGCATAAAGATATTCCTATTTGTCAAGTAAATACTTTTACTCAATTAATCATTTAAGTTAATACAGAATTATCTGATACGTAGAGAAAATATTGTTCAAAGGTGGACGCTCACAATATTGTACCCTGTTGGCACGCGTCTACTAAACAAGAGTTCGCTGCTAGAACAATTAGGTTTAAAATAAACAAAAAATTAGAGGAATTTCTGACAGAATTTCCACCTGTCATAAAGCACCAGTATACTGCAAAAGAGAAGTTTGTAGAAAACGATTGGGAAGCAGCTTTACAAACTGTACAAGCAGATACATCAGTGAGAGATATTTCGTGGGCTAAACCAGGATATAATTGTGGTATTAAACAACTGGAAAGTTTCATAGAAAATCGTTTAGGAATATATGCGGACGAACGTAATAATCCTTTGTCGAATGGAATCAGTGATTTATCTCCTTGGTTTCATTTTGGCATGATATCCGTTCAACGTTGTATTCTGGAGATAAAGGAGTATAAAAAACTGTATCCAAAATCGGTCGAGTCCTTTATGGAGGAGTCTATCATTAGGAGGGAACTCGGTGATAATTTTTGTTTCTATAATGAAAAATACGATGTGGTTGATGGTGCCCATCCTTGGGCATTGGAAACATTAAATAAGCATCGGTAATATGCTTTATTTAATAGACACTGTATGTATATTTATTTAGTGACAACATATTTTACTATATTTAGGAAAGATAAAAGGAAATACATATACTCTCTGCATCAGTTAGAACATTCTGAGACACATGATGACCTTTGGAACGCATCTCAAAATCAGATGGTAACAATAGGAAAAATGCATGGGTTCTTAAGAATGTATTGGGCAAAGAAAATATTAGAATGGACAGAAACTCCTGAACGTGCTTTAGAATCGGCCAATTATCTAAATAATAAGTATAGTATCGATGGCTGCGATCCAAACGGATATGTAGGTCAGTTTCATCTAAATACTTTTAAAATTGTTTACTTCGACATATTAAAGCAACATGTATTATTGTTTTTTCCCAGGCTGTATGTGGTCAATATGTGGCGTTCACGATCGTGGTTGGGCGGAAAGAGAAATATTCGGTAAAATACGGTATATGAATTATGAAGGATGCAAACGAAAATTCAACGTTGCAGAATTTGTAAAAAAATGGGAAAAGGAGAAAACTGGAGAAATAGGAGAATAAAAAAATTATATTCCGTATTTTTACGGATATATCTTGTATCTAATTAACGCTGATATTGGTCAACATTTTGTATCGCTACGCAACGACGAAAGGGAAGCGGGGACTGCATCTAATGAAGTCAAAGAAAGCGCAGCCGCCTTTAGAGCTAAAGAAAGACAATTAGTTTCATCGAAATGTTGATGAATTCCATAAATTACACCGGCGGTGAGGCAGTCACCGCAACCACTGACACTGAATGTTTCACTTGGATCATCAGAGACATACGATAAGGGCGGATATAAACGAGAACTAATCATTGCGTGAGCCACCACGTTTCCTTGTTTATCGTAAAAAGGATCACTTCCCAAAGCCTTCCGAGCAACCTGCAGGTAGAAAAATGAAAATTAGTTAAATAGTTTTTTCGCGCTTCTTCAATCTCCGATAGAATGATCAAATACGTACCAATACTCCTTGTGATCCTAATGTACTTATAACCACTGGAACGAATTCAGCTACCTGTTCTGCAATTATTTTTATTTCTTCTAAGTCCATAATTAAATCGTTGTCAGGTACTGGTATGCCAAGGTATTTTCCAATGATCGATAGTTCATTTCTGTTCGGTGATATAAAATGCAAAACTTTCTGCCACTGTGATTTTGCCTCGAATATTTTGGTTGCTTTTTTCGTATCCGTAGGTTCGTACCAGACTAGAAAAGAAAGTTTGGTACACGGTATAATTATTCTACTGGAAAGGAAAATTATTTTTGTGTAAATTATAGGTGTACTATTTTTAATTATTATTCATTAGCATTTAATTTCATTTATTCCAACGTCATGATGGCATTTGAATGATACCGCCAAAAATAATAAATGCATTCCCCGCTACAAGGAGCGCCACTGAAGCACCAGAGATTTCTCATAAGCGTGGGCATCTATCAACGCCCTATTTCATTGACAATACTTAACGTATTTAGCATTTAGGTGTGTACTATAAATTTCAACATAACGGCACGCCGCAGTCGAAACGGAAAAATAATATTTTACTCTCGTGATCAATAAAGTAGAAGAGGATTAGTTTCTATATTGTTTTATAAGAAATTGCCGCGTTAGAAATGAGTAAAACGAGAAACGGAAAAGCTGCTATTATATGCACAGCTATTGCAGCTGTTTTAATTGTGGTCGCATTCACCACACCCAATTGGCTCGAAACGGACGGGAAATTGGAAAATCCAAAGTTCGTTAAAATTGGTAATTAAATTTGAATTCCTTCTGCGACGCAACGAAACGATGCCGTTTATATTCTATATAATTATGTTACGAATCATTTCTTGTTTATAGGTCTGTGGCAGGTATGCTTTCAAGGCTTTGAACATCCGCATCATTTGTACGATACGAAATTTTATGGTTGTTGGTGGGTGTTCGAGGAAGAATACTATATTATCCACGACATACTCCTACCAGATTTCTTCGTTGCAACGCAATTCTTCTTCACGCTGTGCCTAACATTACTATTAATAGGAGGTTTTTTAACAGCACTGTACGCGTGTTGCTCGCGCCATCACGATAAATATCAGTTACTGCTGTGGACAACTGGCGGAAACTTGTTATTAGGTGGTATATGCGGTATTATAGCTGTTATAATATTTGGAGCGAGAGGCGATAGCAGATATTGGATGCCCAATTGGGAGCACAATGACATTAGCTGGTCTTATGCGTTGGCTGTAATTGGCAGTTTTATCTTAATCGTATCTGGTGTACTGTTCTTGATCGAAGGCCGTAGACACAGAAAGAAACAGGAGAAAATATTGAACGAAGAACAGAAGACGCATACTACTATCTAAACGTTGTCACAAGCGATGAAGATGGTGAATGTAAATTATTTCCAAGTTGAAGATCTGCACAGAGCTCTAGCCAAGAGATTAAATTCACTCTACGTAGGTTTATTTGCTTTTTTATAAACCCTACACACAACTTTGATAAACAGTACTGTGTATTTGAATATTTATACTCGTTGTTTTCATAAGTATTATTTAGATTATATTTTATTACGAGCAATAATTTTTTTATGGATTTTTTACGAGAGTAGAGGACGCTGAAATTGTTAATGAATATTGTTATTGAATAATGATATTGTTAATGAATAATGTTAATGAATCCGTCCATAAATGTAAGACGATTTTAAGAGAGGACTAAGAGTCTGTACATATAACTAGTATTATTTATCTAATTGATATCTAACTGTATGGCCTTAATCGAACAAATATTGTATATTCGTTGTATTCTTTTGTATCAGAAAATTGTACGAGACGTTAAAGCAATAAAATAACTTGTTCGAATTTTATTTTTCTCCTGCCTTATTATTCTCCTCCTTACCTTTACGTGAAACATATCGATTAAAAAAAGTGTACGCAATTTACAAATGCTATAATACGGCAGCATTTTTTTCAACGATATTCATAGAGACAAATATTTAAGTATTACAGCATTAAGTCAAGCTGTGACCTATTTTACTATCGAGGGAAATACTTCAACGTGAGTTACAGCCAAGATGGCGTGCACGAAGATCGACGTCAGGTGTAAATCGTTAACCTACTTTAACTTCAATTTTAATCAACGACTCCTACAATTTCGTGTACTCTGCAGATCATACCCGAAAACGTTTTCTATATCCCTTCTGTGCCATTCTCTGATAATTAATGCACAAGAGATTATGAAAGCACGAAAACAATAGGCATCAGGGAAATCATGAACTTTGTTCCTTTAGGAACCTCATATTCTTCATCCTATTTTTTATCCCTCTAATGGCATGCAAAGTACTGGTCTAGACTCTAGAATCTAGATCATAGACAAATGTCCTCTATAAGGGGGGAAGAGACCAACGACTCGCCCTTCCTGTTTTCCACGCAAGTACTAAAAAACCACTTTACATTCCTGAACGATCAGAGGGCCTCATGCTATCTCCCAAAAACTCATCAATACCCAAAAAGGTCCCAACCATACTTTCTAAATTTCTGTCTTCCACGCATATACAGGGTCTACCACGTATCTTGCAACCCGTGCGCGTGCTCCTTCAAAATGCATGAATTTTTAGGCATAGTTTCTTATATGTATAGACTACATTTTGACACAAAATGGATTGCCGCAGGGCACTGGTAATTGCCTGAGACACCTTCAAAGAGGGGGAAAATATGTCCGCTTTGGAACGATCCCATTTCTTTCTGAATTTGCTATACTTTGCGGTGCTATATCTTTTTTCAGAGTGGAGCTGACTCAAATCTGTTTATATATTTTTAAAGAGTGTTCTGCCAGCTACAAGTACATGTAACATGAAAGGTATCTAAGTATTTATACCCTTTGAAAAATACCTTTTCGCGAATCCCTATTTTTCCCCCGTTTTTCCACTTCAATGGGGTTTATAAGGGGGAGGTAAACTCGGGGTCCGATGAAATTTATATGGAAGAATTTGTTAGAATCTACTTAAGAAGGTTGCATATATTTTGTTTGCAATTATTTGCAATTCCGAAAGTTATAACAATATATGTGCAGTCAGGATGCCGTTTTTCCACTTCATGTGGTGACGGTCAAGTAACGTGACCTCATCAGAAGATGAAATGGAGGGTAATGTAAATCTAGTCATAAACTTTTTTCTTTTTTTCAACATTTTTTTATTTAATTTAATTTGTTTAAATAATTTTGTATATATTTGTTATTTTAAATCTTTTGCTAACATGTTCGTTTCATTAAATAACATCATAAACGCGCATTTGGATGTGTAGATTCTACATCCCATTGTCGAATTATTTCCATATTAACTATATATAATTTCAATTAATGAAATCAGTTTTGTAAGAGTCGTTATGTCGGCTTCAATAAATTTTATTTTCTGGTATCTGAGAGATAACTACACACCATAGAAAATATCAGAACCATTTCGACCAAACAACATTTTATCAAATATTATTGTTAAAATAATTATAATAACAGAATCTTTTATCGCAATTATATTCTATAACTCAAGAAGTACCTAAAATCTTTCTATTCATAACGAATAATGTGGAAATAACAGTACTATGAATTTAGTTCGTGTTTTTACGGTTTCGGACCACTGTGTGGCGTTGCCATTTACACAAGTTCGACCCGTATGGGTTGCGCGTTAAATGGTAGACCTGTACAATTAGATTTCCAGGAACCAAGGCGTAACCCCAATTGCAGGAAAACTACCTACCGGGGCTATCCCCCACCTTTCACGATATAAAAAGGGGCCTCTCCAAACCCATGGAGTTCAGTAGAAAAAGCGAAGTACGTAAGATAATAGTTCTGTAACACTCGACGAAATATATATAAAATAAAACCAAGTTTCTTATATATTGTACTAAAAGTCTACTCTTCAATAAACCACGATCAACCACATGCAGTCTCCAGCGATTTGACGACAAGGTAGATCGGTAATTTTTGGAAGAAGAAAAATAAATAATCGACATGTCTGTCGATAAGCAAGAATATCACCGCGCGTCAAGTAAGCAACGTTACATTTTAATATTGCTTTGATTAAACAACATTTTTAACCTCTGTTGATCTTATATTACATGTTTCTGTTTTAGACGCGGTAGTGTTTGGTGGAGTAATTACATATATGGCGGGACTGTTATTAGTAATGGCATTTACCAGGTAATAATTAACAAAAAGTTTTAACTTATTATGCAGGAAGTGTTTTCGGGAAAGTATACAAAGTTCTTAAATAGAAATTGCCCTCATAATCGTATTCTGATTGCCTTAATTTCAGCCCATACTGGATCGAATCGTATCAACAAACTTTCAGCAGCTTTAAACACATGGGTCTGTGGGAATATTGTTTCGAACAATTCAGATATCCGTACTACCAATTCGATAAACAATTCGATGGTTGCCACCACATTTTTTCGGAGGAATATTATGTGATTAGAGAGTGGTTACTACCAGGATGGTTGATGGTGGTCCAAACATTTGTCACGCTTGCCCTGTTGCTCTCATTTTTTGCACAAGTCGTTATTGCATTAACATTAGTTCGGTGGCCGTTAAAGTTCGTATTAAATTATGAATGGATTCTGTCGGCCACTGCTTTCATGTGCTGCGCCGTAGCAGGTAAAACGAATAGTTCCTGGCCGTAACATTCAGATTAATTTGTATATAAATCAAATAATAATTGTGCTCCTTATGTTTCAGGCACTCTATTGTTCTTGGCTGTATCAATATTCGGAGGTCAATGTTGGCGCCGCGACTGGTTGATGTACCCAAACTTCAATCATTTATCATGGTCATATGGTCTAGCAGTTATCTCATTCATGTTTCATTGCTTTGCTTCATTCTTCTTGTACTTAGATGCAAGAGCTGGCTATAGATTGCGCAGAGAGTCTCGTAATTTGGTAATGCAAATGCAGCCTAATCCACAGAGCCATCAAGGTTTGCACAGAGGAGGATACATATAATCCGATATGTGTTCGATCACAGAATGATTTTTAATTACGTTCGGTCGCGTTAGTAACGAATGGAAAATATAGATCTGCTTTTAAAGTTAACTTTACTACGCGACATCATCGTGTAATTGAGATCGCGTGCGCGCATTCTTACCCAGTCAGCCAAACCTGTCAGAGCAGATTCTGCTAGCAAGTTGGTTAAACAGAATAGCCTTTAAACTGTATCCAAGGAGTTTGATATCCAAGAGCATTTTTATTAGTGGAATACATTGGACCCACAAATTGGTGACCCCAATACACTAAGTTTCACTAAGCAGATGACATCGCATGCTTCAACAGTTTTAATCTCGAGGTATGAATCATAACATTTTGTATAAAAACCATAATAAACACGTTATTCTGGAAAACCATTATTTCAGGAGAGAAGGGACTATATCAGAAGCATCAGAAGGTGAATAGTCTGGAGTCCAGGAAACTTGTTCAGAATCTTAACCTTGACGACATGTTTTTACAGTGTTTAAAACTGGTGAGGACTCCCCCTTTTTAAATAATGATCCTACATTGCTCATAGTAACTTGTTGCTAATACATACATATTTCAGCTTAAACGCACGCCGCAGTCGAAACAGGAAACCAATATTTTATTTTCGTGAACAATAAAGTAGAAAAGGATTAGTTGCAATATTGCTTCATAAGAAATTGCGCGTTAGAAATGGGTAAAACGCGAAATGGAAAAGCTGCTATTATATGCACAGCTATTGCAGCTGTTTTAATTTTGGTCGCATTCACCACACACAATTGGCTCGAAACGGACGGGAAATTGGAAAATCCAAAGTTCGTTAAAATTGGTAATTAAATTTGAATTCCTTCTGCGACGCAACGAAACGATGCCGTTTATATTCTATATAATTATGTTACGAATCATTTCTTGTTTATAGGTCTGTGGCAGGTATGCTTTCAAGGCTTTGAACATCCGCATCATTTGTACGATACGAAATTTTATGGTTGTTGGTGGGTGTTCGAGGAAGAATACTATATTATCCACGACATACTCCTACCAGATTTCTTCGTTGCAACGCAATTCTTCTTCACGCTGTGCCTAACATTACTATTAATAGGAGGTTTTTTAACAGCACTGTACGCGTGTTGCTCGCGCCATCACGATAAATATCAGTTACTGCTGTGGACAACTGGCGGAACTTGTTATTAGGTGGTATATGCGGTATTATAGCTGTTATAATATTTGGAGCGAGAGGCGATAGCAGATATTGGATGCCCAATTGGGAGCACAATGACATTAGCTGGTCTTATGCGTTGGCTGTAATTGGCAGTTTTATCTTAATCGTATCTGGTGTACTGTTCTTGATCGAAGGCCGTAGACACAGAAAGAAACAGGAGAAAATATTGAACGAAGAACAGAAGACGCATACTACTATCTAAACGTTGTCACAAGCGATGAAGATGGTGAATGTAAATTATTTCCAAGTTGAAGATCTGCACAGAGCTCTAGCCAAGAGATTAAATTCACTCTACGTAGGTTTATTTGCTTTTTTATAAACCCTACACACAAACTTTGATAAACAGTACTGTGTATTGGAATATTTATACTCGTTGTTTTCATAAGTATTATTTAGATTACATTTTATTAAGAGCAATAATTTTTTTTTAGATTTTTTACGAGAATAGAGGACGCTAATATTGTTAATGAATCCGTCCATAAATGTAAGACGATTTTAAGAGAGGACTAAGAGTCTGTACATATAACTAGTATTATTTATCTAATTGATATCTAACTGTATGGCCTTAATCGAACAAATATTGTATATTCGTTGTATTCTTTTGTATCAGAAAGTTGTACGAGACGTTAAAGCAATAAAATAACTTGTTCGAATTTTATTCTTCTCCTGCCTTATTATTCTCCTTACCTTTACGTGAAACATATCGATTAACAAAAGTGTACGCAATTTACGAATGCTATAATACGGCAGCATTTTTTTCAACGATATTCATAGAGACAAATATTTAAGTATTACAGCATTAAGTCAAGCTGTGACCTATTTTACTATCGAGGGAAATACTTCAACGTGAGTTACAGCCAAGATGGCGTGCACGAAGATCGACGTCAGGTGTAAATCGTTGACCTACTTTAACTTCAATTTTAATCAACGACTCCTACAATTTCGTGTACTCTGCAGATCATACCCGAAAACGTTTTCTATATCCCTTCTGTGCCATTCTCTGATAATTAATGCACAAGAGATTATGAAAGCACGAAAACAATAGGCATCAGGGAAATCATGAACATTGTTCCTTGAGGAACCTCATATCCTTCATTCTATTTTTTATCCCTCTAATGGCATGCAAAGTACTGCGGCGGGCATTATACTTCAACGCAGAAAGTCATGTGAATTGCATCTCAATGAATCATAAGTAAAGTAACACCCATTCCAAGAAATCTTAGAAAGATTATGGGCGTGGATTAAGCAAGTGTTACTATTCTTCATCATTTTTAAATGTTTTCCTATTATACTGTTATTTTCTATTTCGTATATGATCCTTCAAAGACCTACAACATCGTTTTTAAGCAAAATCTTTTTTCATTCTTAATGACCTCGGTATTTAGCACCAGTCATATTTAAAGGGACAAAATACACGTAAGGATTTCCGTTTCATACATAATTTGGATATTCAAAAAAGATGTGAAAATAATGAAGGAAAAGTGTCGATGGCACAATATCTTTACAATAGAAATTTACATAAAAATTCTCACAAAAGCAGTGTTTTGCATTTTACGAGTTCATTTATTACTTTACACTGCCTCCCTCCTGAACATGAAATTTTTAACTGTTTATTGGCAACAAATGTTCATTAAACAAATTAACATGAAAAACAACAAAATCGTCAATATATACGTTTGTATAATTTCTTTACGACGTATTTGTTATTAAAATAGCATACAAATTATCAATTTATAGTACCGCGATTATTATATACCAATTCATTGCCAATTAATATCTGTACGGCGAATATAAAAAGTCTGCCCCCAAAGAAATTTTGTTTAAACGATATTGAGGAAGTTAAATGCGTATCACGATTGCAGATTGAGAACCGCTTCCTTGTAATAACTGCTAGTTTGCACTCGTGGGATACTTACAGCATTACAAGGTTAGGTTGGATGGTACGCTACAGTACGTCCAGAGCTAAATGAAAAAAGTGGAGGGGGAGCGGCCGATTGATGCCGCCGATCGGCAGGGCCGTAAGCGCCCTGCCATTTTTTGGCTCTAAGCAATAAGATGAGAAGCTTATGAATTAATTTTTAATTACACTAGTAGTTCAGTTACTACTAGTATAGCTATACATTTTATTTAACATTTTAAGTATTTGATAGAATCTTAATTCTTCGCGCAGTATTGTCCTTGTTTTGTAGTCTCGGCTGCCTCGGCCATTGTTCTATCCTTGTTTTTTCCTTTACAACCTAGCGACACAACCAAAAGCGAGTCGCGAGCCGTGCTATTGGCACTGACACTGTCTCAAACCGTTTACACATTGATCAGCAGTATATCATATACTGTATATGTGCACCCATTTCAAATTGGCATGGCACTGCCCTGCTCGATTCGACGAGCGGTCGAGCTTTGTAGTTTGTTTAGAGTGGGGAATCCTCCACCACTTTTTTCATTTGGCTCTGGACTTACTGTAACGTGTTTGGGTGTGGTTAATACCGTGGGATTTTTACTGGATCAGTGTATTCGAATTGTCTGTGGTGCTGTACGTTATCCTACGTTGTGATTTCCATCGCTCACGAAACGATTCCTCGATGATGAAGAAAAGAAGCTTTTCCGGCAATGTTGGTGTCGGTGTTTTTATCATTGCCTTCGTATGTGTTTGCGTCGCATTTGGTACACCAGCATGGTTAGTGAGCGATTATCGTATCACTGGCGCGAAACTTGACAAACTAGGACTATGGACCCATTGCTTTAGATCCTTGCCAAATCCTCAAGAAATGGACGCACCCAGACGCTTTTTCGTCGGTTGTAGATGGGTCTACGATCCCTTTACTGCTGGATATTCTGACATTCGTGGTTTTCTCCTACCACGTAAGTTTCTTCCTTTTACTCCCATTTTCGTATTAATTAATATTTACCGAATTAATCATTTTCCGTTTTGTTGTAGCGTTCATGATAGCCACGCAGTTTTTCTTTACTGTATGCTTCCTACTCAGTCTCGTAGCATTTATCTTGACGCTACTTTTCACCCTGTGCTGCGGCCCGGAACAGAAACGTTATGTACATCTTATTATGACAATTGGATATCTGTTGCTCGCCAGCGGTGTAAGCGGTGGACTGGCGGTAATCATATTCGCCTGTTTCGGAAACACAGAAGGTTGGATGCCTGGACATACCAACAATTTCTTCGGTTGGTCATTTATAATGGCAGCTGTGGGTAGCCTGCTCACTATTGTAGCAGCTGTGCTTTTCCTCGTTGAAGCTAATATTCAACGGAAGAAAAGGGAGTACCTGAAAGAATCTCAAACCAGATTCCAACTAGAGTCTCGTACATGAAGTTAGAGTATCTTTATTTTAAAAGACTTGCACTGCATTTTAGTACCAAAATTCTGTAATATTATTCCGTCCTTATATGTACATATATATATTAGCTAGTTTTTAATTATGGTAGTTCATAAGACAAGCTTCTTATTTCTTTAGTACAAAGTATGTTATTGAACAAGATTTGTATTTTTGTACGTTTTATACATACTGGATATTTAAAATCTATATCAACATAGTGCAGAGAGTTTGCCCTGCATATATCGTGTTGTTATCTTTCCTGAGCAGCAACTTTCATTGGGATAAGAGATATGTCAGAAGCAGATATTTTAACCCTTTGCGGTCCTATGTCGAGTGTGGCTCGACATCGCGTTTCGACAATGTCTCCCGACTGTGGCCTCACAACGTGGCCCGACAATGTCTCAATCTTAATCCAAATGAGATAAGATGAGAGCTGCAGTGTAGCATATCCGAAATAGACCATGCCTATTGAAATTTTTGGCTTAGTTTTAGTATTTTCAAACCTGCGCGGACCTGCTAGTACGAAATTGCGAATACAGCGCGGTCGAGCTGGAACGAAACGGTGAAGAGCACTCGGACCGCAAAGGGTTAAGCCATGTTTTAAATTAATTACTTTAGTAGCGGAGGAACAATCTCAATAAAAAGAAATGAGTATTCTGCTTGGATCATACATGTAGTAGGCCGTTAAGTATTGTATACATTTTGCGATGCAAATATCCACTGCCAGTGGTAAATTTATGTATTAAAAATTGCAAAGACTTACACTTTACATATGTATTAATACCGATGTAATGATATGCTGTTAATTTAATTATCCGTCCACAACTCTGAACATCAGAAATGTAAACAGAAAATTGTTATCAACTAAGCACAATATACTAATTTTTTGTAATATACCTTTACTTCAATAAAAGTACAAGTAAATCGACAGATGGAACTATTATTTCAATGTACACACTCGATCCCCCATTTGAATTCAGAAGAAAAAGTAATACTGTTACGCTATCGCGATAGCAGGCCCTAATATCTAGTGATATCGAATCAATGATCGACAATATAACTATAACTATCGATGGCGATAATAACTTAGGAGCGAAATTCGAAGCCGGATGAGCACACGCGCGATAAATAAAGCTGTACGTTATTTAAGTACCAGCAGTAGGTTGTCGAACAAAAGGAAACTCAGAACATTCGGATCGTAGAACACTTCACTTGGAAGATACCAAAGGTTATTTATACGGAGCATAAAGAATTAGCTAAAGTCTATTGAAACATGCACGACCTCCGGAGGTTGTCAGACCCCACGATATCCTGTTCTGGCCGCCACATGTTCTACCGCTGAACAAAAGGACCTCTCAATAGCCACTTGACTCTTTAGCGCGCTTTCTCCGACCCTCGCGCGTTTTCCTCAGTTTTCCCGCGTTTTCCCCAAATACGCGCGCACCCTGACGCCCTTACCGAGAAGCGTAGCATTGCCACCTCTACGCGCCCAAGGACGAATAGAAACTCAACAAGAACCAACCCCATTGGACGAGGACGATTTAGAATCAGGACCAAGGAATCGAGGAAGAGGAACCAAGCTATAATGGAAAGAAGAAGCCCCGCACAGCAGATCAACTTTAGTCGTGAATAGATCAACGTCAGATCACTTGTACAAATCAACACCATTTCTTGAAATAAACAGTATATCTTTATAAAAGTCTTTACAAAAGTTAGTCTCTTTGAATATTCCGCGCTTCTCCACAAGCAGAGCGGTCAGCGCTCCACGGGCAACCGAACCTACACAAAGTCCCCATATCCCACCAATAGCGACGCAACAACTGCATGTCAAATAACTCGACGTTGTTGGTAGTACTGAAGCGATGAGGAGAGGTGTGGCAAGTTTACGATTAAGTCAGTTTGTTCACAGTTTATGAACAAACATTTTTATTGAGGTAGATCTGTAATTTTTGGAAGTGAGAAAAATAAATAATCGACATGTCTGTCGATAAGCAAGAATACCATCGCGCGTCAAGTAAGCAACGTTACATTTTAATATTGCGTTGATTAAACAACATTTTTAACCTCTGTTGATCTTATATTACATGTTTCTGTTTTAGACGCGGTAGTGTTTGGAGGAGTAATCACATATATCGCGGGACTGTTATTAGTAATGGCATTTACCAGGTAATAATTAACAAAAAGTTTTAACTTATTATGCAGGAAGTATTTCCGGGAAAGTATACAAGTTCTTCAGATACTGTTCAATACGTAATAATTATTCTGCGTAAATAGAAATTGCCCTCATAATCGTATTCTGATTGCCTTAATTTCAGCCCATATTGGATCGAATCATATCAACAAACTTTCAGCAGCTTTAAACACATGGGTCTGTGGGAATATTGTTTCGAACAATTCAGATATCCGTACTACCAATTCGATAAACAATTCGATGGTTGCCACCACATTTTTTCGGAGGAATATTATGTGATTAGAGAGTGGTTACTACCAGGATGGTTGATGGTGGTCCAAACATTTGTCACGCTTGCCCTGTTGCTCTCATTTTTTGCACAAGTCGTTATTGCATTAACATTAGTTCGGTGGCCGTTAAAGTTCGTATTAAATTATGAATGGATTCTGTCGGCCACTGCTTTCATGTGCTGCGCCGTAGCAGGTAAAACGAATAGTTCCTGGCCGTAACATTCAGATTAATTTGTATATAAATCAAATAATAATTGTGCTCCTTATGTTTCAGGCACTCTATTGTTCTTGGCTGTATCAATATTCGGAGGTCAATGTTGGCGCCGCGACTGGTTGATGTACCCAAACTTCAATCATTTATCATGGTCATATGGTCTAGCAGTTATCTCATTCATGTTTCATTGCTTTGCTTCATTCTTCTTGTATTTAGATGCAAGAGCTGGCTATAGATTGCGCAGAGAGTCTCGTAATTTGGTAATGCAAATGCAGCCTAATCCACAGAGCCATCAAGGTTTGCACAGAGGAGGATACATATAATCCGATATGTGTTCGATCACAGAATGATTTTTAATTACGTTCGGTCGCGTTAGTAACGAATTAAAAATATAGATCTGCTTTTAAAGTTAACTTTACTACGCGACGTCATCGTGTAATTGAGATCGCGTGCGCGCATTCTTGGCGACGCTAATTATCTCCGTCCATTTTTTTTTGTATTCTTATATAGAAATTCGTATTTTTGAGCTAAGGAAACTGTTTTTAGACTTCTATATTGTAGTTTTATATATATATATACATAAATTTATAAAGTATTTATTTATCTAACGATAAATAAGGCGAATTATTAAAATTGAATGATCGCATATCTTGTTTGTTACCTGCGCAACTACCATTTTATATTGCATAGTTTTATACTATTTGCTAGTAATAAACATTAATATCATTGTGTCAGATTTTATACATACTGTTGTACATTTTGAGAGTGCGATCGATACCACACGAGATTAATGTTTCAATAAATAGATACCAGAAAAATGTATGAATATGTCACTTACCTGGAATTTTCGAGTACGCTGCAAGATCCAGCACATACCGCATCGTGTCCAAGGGGAGATTACCATCGAGAACGATAAAGCTGGCGTTTTCCACGACCGACTGATATTTTTTCACCAAATTCGTGTTAATATTGGCGAACACTTCCATCTCTCCAATTAGAAAACGGCACTCGCCTTTGTAGTCGATAATCACGGTACATCTGGAATCACAGAACATACAAATATCGATTAAGAAAATAAGCGAGGAGAAAGGTAAACGAAAAGGGTCCCGTTCTATTTATACACGTAACAAAGGGAAAGAAAAGATCTTTTCTAAGCGCGCGTAAGGGCGATTTCGAAGACGGCAAAAGAATAGCTGTTGGAAATCGGTGACAAGTGGTCTCGTGTGGTATCTACGGGGTCAATGGTTATTTCGAGCTACCCATCCTGCTACAGAAACCGAGGGCCATTAACGCCGATGACAAGCTTTTACTGTCTTCGGATTCAGCGTGGCATAAGAACAATTCTCCACCCCTTCTGGATTCACTGGAATCCTAATAAATAAACCTTGAGCCTGACAGCATACTGGCCTCCCTTTACATCTATAATCCCTGAATTTAATGCATCCGGGTTTTGAAATTGCAATTAGTTCTCGACAAGAGAAACGAAGTTCCGTGGGTTTCCTGTGGACTAGTAGAAATAAACAAAAGAAAAAGGGGATCGATCGGTCTTAGAAATAATTTAGAGTTGGAGAAGTCGATAATCCAGATGGATGGTAGATCGACGGAGAAAGGTACGCGTACCTAGCTGTGTTCATATTTGACAACTGTTCGACGGCCTGGCCACCATCTCCTAGACTTTTAATTATAGCTTTCCCAGGCTGGTCGTTACCAACGACGGATATTAACCGAGTAGCGTTCAGACCAAGGCTGATCAAGGCGTTGGCGATATTTCGTCCGACCCCGCCGCAACTTTCTCGGCTTCTACCGGCATGCGTTCTACCATCGTCCTGAAAGAATACGTCGATTATTGATCCGGAATATGGAAAAGATGCGCCGCTCTAATCGCGCGTCGAACACCACGGGGCTCGATTGATCGATCGTCTTGGAATTCTACCATGAAAGCGGTAAGCAAGTAGAAATTCACCTTCTACTCAGTTCTTCGTTATTTATCCCCTGGAAAATTATCTATTCTATCGGGAATGTATTAAAAATATTGTTCACCTATCAAAGAAAGATATACAGGGTGTTTGGTAACTGGTGGTACAAGCGAAAAGGGGGTGATTCTACATGAAAGAATAAGTGGAAAATATAGAATAAACGTTTTTCGTTTGAGGCTTTGTTTTCGAGAAAATCGACTTTGAATTTGCTGTATGTAGACATGATGGTAGACTAATAGATACTGATAGTGTTTAGCGATAAAAGTCGGATAGTAAGATAGTAGGTAGGAAAACACTTCCGTGACATTGGAAGTGTTTATCAACATAACTTCAATCGAGACAATGATCTACAGTGAGATCCGTTATAACGAGACATGATCAATTGCACGCGTACCGGGCGAAAATTCAAAGTCGATTTTCTCGAAAACAAAGCCTCAAACGAAAAACGTTTATTCTATATTTTCCACTTATTCTTTCATGTAGAATCACCCCCTTTTCGCTTGTACCACCAGTTACCAAACACTATGTATATAATACAAGTTTAATAAATGTAGAGCTTATATTTTGAATCGCGTATACGAATTGCAGATGAATTAGTTTCAACACTAATTGTTGCAATACAATGGAAAGCCATACATAAGCTTTATAAAGCCTTTGTCGATCGCGACTATATCCATAACACGTGCCTGCTCGAGGACATCACGTTCAAGGGATTAATTCCCTCCGCCTGAATGCCAAGAATAAATGCGGGAAAAGTGAAAATTTTTCAAGGATATCACCGATGCGATACAATATTCTCGCGTCTCTCGTCCACTTTTCCTTTTTTTCGTCGCAATGATTCAATTACGAGACAAGGCATTCTGCTCGAAGGTACTTGCAAAATTATCGAGCAGAAGGCTGCCACTCTGAATTGAAAGGGCAACCGCTGAACATACTGCAAACAAGTTTACCTCTTTTCCCCCCTGTTTTCGCATCTGTTTTTTTCCTCCTCTCAGTCGCCTTCATTAGGGATATTTTTCCAAACCGCCTAATTATCATTTTCACACTTCAGGTAATGGTGAGCGCGTAAGTATATATCGCGGAAATGAAACAACAATTACGGGCACTCCACAGACTTTATTTGTACGCGTAGACCACGAGGCGAATGGTTAGGCGTGCTTATTACAATATCTCAAATCGTACTGCCCTGGCGGTCGTTCGCGAACGGGCTCTATCGCCCGTGAGCTTCCCCGCTCTCCGAGGCCTGGAGGCTAGAAAAACCTCGCGGACTTTTTGCATCGCCTAGCTTCTACCTATTCGTTCGCCGACACGCTACGCACACTACGCCAACGTTTCCCTCTTCTTCGTACCGGTTTTCCACGCTTCCTTTTTGTGACATGCTCACATTTTCCATTTTAATCTACCCTCTTAATCATATCTTCGGTTATCCTACGCATCTGTGAACTTTCCGTTTCCCTCCCTTGTCGCACGGTCTACTTTTACTCGCTGGACTCTTCATGAAATTATTCTTGTCAGCCCTCGCATCTTTTCACGGCCAGCTTTTCCCTTCTTCGACGCGTTGAATTTCTTCTTCTCCATCTTATCCTACAGCCATCTTCTTCCTTCCATCGTCGTACAACTTTCTCTTTTCAAATTCCCTCTCGCGCAAACTATTCTGTAGCCCTCTCTCCTCCAGTTTTCACCCTTCCAGATGCGAGAACGTTCTGTCTTCATTCTCTTCCATGCGTCATCCTTCGTTTCTCTCGCGATATCCCCCTTCCACCTCTTAACATTTCTTTTCGTCTTATCCCCTTAAAAGCACTCGCCGTTTCCCCCCAACCGAGCTTCCAAATTCTCTGTTCGCAACTTGAATCAACGTTGTCTGCCTCTCTGTAATTCGCTTTTCCATCTCCCCTTCGCCGAGCTTCTCTTTTCTGTTTAATTTATGTTTATTTCCTTCGCACGCGAGGTGTTCTCTGATTTTGTTACCAGCTTCGCCCGGATCTACTTACATTATTCCTCTCACCTCTTCAGCATTAGTCTAGCAACACCTTCCATATTCTCCTTGATTTTTCGCCTCAATATCTTCCTCGAATAGCCGCCGTCCCTGTCTTTCTTTTCCCACCATGTTCCAATTTCTCCGCCACCCCTGTCGTCAACTTTTCTCCCTTCCACCGCCACCCTTTCATTCCTTCTCACTCCCTCGTCCCCCTATAATTCCGTCTTCACCCTTCGTCCCGCGTACAATCCACAGATTTCCACCCAGTCTGCGGCGCCCTTCTCCTGAAACCACGCTTCCTCTCTCCGTTCTCCATCCCCATCGAGCTTTCTCCCCTCCAACGGCAATCTTTCTCTCGCAACACGAACAACCCCGTTGGCCGCCAGTGTCGCTTCTCGCTGATTCTCCCTCTCGTTTCACCCCTCTCGATTGCAGCCGGACCCTATCGTCGATCTTTGTCACGTCGGCGGTCGCGCTGTCTGTCGCCGACACCGTGCAGCGCTAGTCAGTCCGGTTGCCTACCTCGGGCGCTGTTGACAGCCACCCCCGCGCGTGAGAACTCTTCCCGATGCCAGCCGCGTTATCGCCGACCCTTTCCACGCATAGCAGCCAGTCCTCGTAACAGTGTTCGTCTTCCCTTCGTGAGAAATTGCCAGGCGAACAGATACCGCTGCTAGGCCAGTGTCGTTTTTGTGTCGTTTCTGTGTCGCCCAAGAGATAAGGACGATTCCTTTTCTCACGGTCCTAGTGCAATATCTTCGGGGACTTGAAACGCGTAGAGTGCATCGATGCTCGATAGAAACACGTACGTGTTCCCGCGTACGTGATCGCGACTCGAGTGTCCGTTCGTTCGCCATGCGACACGGTGGTAGAAGCCACGGCCGGTCGATCACTATCGTCAGCATCAACGACGGTGTCGAGGAGGGTAGCATTGGTAAATCGAGTACGACGATCACGGCGAAGATGACGAGAGTAACGACGAATCGTGCGAGATTATGGTGGTGAATAGGAACAGTAGTGGCGGTAGCAGAAGCAGGGGCAAACGGCGAAAGCCAGCGCTGCTGGCATGAACGACGGAGACAACAGTCTCGATGAAGCTCGCGGTCGCGGCGATGCTTATAGACCTGACGTGACCAGCACGTTCGTGCCTCTCTCGCCGACTCAACACTCGTCCGAACTGTTCAAGCTCGATCCTGCTGACGATAGTTGCGATCCTTATGGCGACGTGCGTGTCCGATTGATGCTGCTACACCGTGACTATCTGTGACGCGTCTAAAGGTCAGTAACGGGGAACCGGAGGATTTCTCGAGGGGTCTCCTGCTTCTTAGTTTCCTTGTTTTCGACGTTGTTGGTTTCCTTGGTAGCCCGATTTCCTGGCAGCGATGCGGAGTCACGTGCGCTGAGGGCTGGAAGCCAGCAACGATACCATGGAAGCATTGTTCCTATTGTGACAGTGGATATGTTTTATTCTGAAGCTTAGAGTGTCTATAGTTTATGGAGTTTCCATGAGTGCGTTTCACCTTTCGTTATCACGGAGCGATTTAGTGCAGCTGTTTTTCCGTTTTCGTCTATGTAAAGAGGCATCCATTAGATTGTACTTAGAGACAGTTCAGGGTGTAAAGACGGTGAACGGAGACGAAGTGGAGATGATCGAGGCGGGGTCGTGACAGCGGAATAGGTATTGAATAAATTCCTGTTTCGTCGTGCAATCCGTCGAAAAGGAAGCGGGCTGTAGGAAAGCGACGATAAATTCCTTCGGGAAGGTCGGGAGGGGGATTGCATAACGCCAACCCCCTCCCTTCGTTCTCCGCTTGCTCGATTTTCCTCCCTTGTCTCGCTGTTTCTCATTGCTTCCCTCCTTGATACAACTAGTTTCCCTTCAAACGGCAACAAACATTCGTGCCGCCAGCTAATTAGAAGCTTTTTTCGCACAGGGCGGCTCCTCGTCGTATCATCCATTCGTCTCTCTCTTCGCTATGTTTTCTCGTTCACCGCGTAACGGAGGAATTTTAATTAAAATAAGGCACCTACCCTCCGTGGAGGCATTCGCGATGTCGTTTAATTCACTGGACAAGGTCAGGTCCCTCTTCACCCTTTGCCGCGGGTTTAGAGAAGATCTCTCTTTTCTCTGCTAATATTGTAGCTGGATGTGAAAAAGAATGAACAAGCTTGGCCGGGGATCGATTTTTCTCTAATACTGGCAGAAATGGGAGACATGTACAGTCTGGACGTTGACCAGGACATTGACTGTGAGCCTGTGGTTCATTTCATATCGTTTACCTTTTACGTATCGTTTGCTGGCGCCTTTGTTCGGTAAGAACAAAGAGATCCGTCTGCTCTTCAAATTGCTTCCCTTCTGCTGACTAGTTTCTGCATTCGGCACGGGCAAGCGCGCGGAGGGCTTAAACGATCGATGGGCCCTTAACTTTCTTCCGTGTTTCGTTACAATGCACCACCCTCTGGCTCTTCCTGTGTGTACAACAACGATGCACGAAGAGAGTGCACATTTGAGAGCGCAGATTGTCAACAACACTTGCAACCTGTATACACCCCTCCAGCTTTTCTTATTCTTCCTCCTTACCCCCTCGCCTCGTTCAGATCCTGGAGAATCCATCGACGACGAGATTTTCCTTGTCTCGCCTCCTCCGCGTCCCTGTTTACCCACTTTCTTTTCTTAGATCCACACACAACGTGTGCACTTAGGCGGACACACGCGCATACCTGGGCATGTGTGTACTCTGAAGTACGGTTGCATGTATCGCAGCCACTTCTCTCTCCATGTGTTAATCTACATATACACGTAGCTACATATATATCTCAGTACAAGCTCGAGAGCTCCGGTGCAGTGATTCCCAACCGTACGTGGCTACGTGCCTACGTCTTCGAGCTGTGCCAAGAATTCGAACCCGTTAATTCAGACGTGCATCATCGTACATTGTCTGTCACGTTCCCTTCTGCACAGCTACTATCCGTTTCTTCCGTGCTCTGGTCGTGCCTTGTCCTACAATTGGCGAGAATGCTTAGGCCGCTTCGTCGATTTGTTCCTCGTCACTGGCACAATCTGCCTCGAGAATGTCCGAAAGAAATTCGACCATTTCGGTCCTACGTACCTTCGCAACTCCTCCCAGATGAAACAATTTTCTCCATTCCAGGGGAAGCTTCTAGTACACGTCGCGGGAGTTCTTTTTGTCACAACGTAGCTTCATCTCGCAGACTTTCTTAATAACGGAGAAACATCCAGCGCGGAGAAGGTGAAACGCAAGGGAGGAGCGTACATACATACGTTCTAAATAAGGCGGTAAATAACATCTCCGGCTGAAGTAAGTTTCAGGCAAGTCTCTTCGTTGGACGGAAGCTTCTGTACTTGAATTTTCCATTTCATCGCCGCATAGCAAATTAGCCGATGTTGCCCGACGTTACCTGCGGAAATACTGTCACTAAATTAATTCGGTATCACACAATCGACAATCTACTACATATTCTTCCGGTGTAATTCACTTTTCTTCTTTGCTCATTGATAAACACATCCCGCTTGCTCTCGATTCAGAATAAATTAGTTGCAAAGCGAAGCCTGTATTAATGTGGCAGACACCCCGCGGTACATTTACCGCATTTCTCACGCTTTCCAAGCACAAAGCGAGCCAGCGGTGAATACTTGAGGGTACGGTCGCTGAAAGAAAGCTATCAGTTTTAAGGGCGACGAATGTTTGGTCCTCCGGGCTGCAAATATCCGATTAATACGTCCAACGATCGGGCATCCCATCTGTTTGCACTTTGCTCGCAATCACAAGAACACCCCACTTGTCACGGCGTCCTTCTCCTTTCGATTCGCGTGAGAGACTGTCGTTCCCTCTGATTTGAATCGAACGGAAAGCAATGTCGTTTGACGCAAGTCCCTCAATAGGAAACACGACTTCGATCGTGATATGATTTCGGTGAGAAATATCCAGCTGGTTGATCGTTGTGTCTTCTTTCCAACGGATACTGTCATGTCCCTTGTGAGTTTGAAAAATTCTCGGTTCTGCGCCATGTTTCTCTGTCGCATCGCGGGTCCAGTTTTCAGACGTCCAAGAAGCGCCTGTTGGGCGATGAAGAAAAAATTGGCATCCTTCTTCTTCTTCCAGCACTAAGAATATTCTACACCGTGTCCGATATGTACAGAGCGAACATCGTTGGTATCCGATACCCTCGGAAACATATTTCGCGTTCAATTTTTCTTCGCGATGATTTTCCTAGAAGCCTGTTTACCTTTCCTTCGTGTTCAGCTTCGCTTCGTTCATTTCGTGGTCGCCAGTCTCTGTCTAGAGCAGAGAGGCAGCGCGACGCGACCCAACTGGTCGGTTGAGAGAAATCGATAATAGAATTGCCTATTGCACGCTAGAACCGTCAGAAAGAAATACAATTTAGCGAGGCACACGCTGGCGACCCGTTCGTGGCGTACCACTGTTCCTGTTACATATAATATTGCCACGAAGTGATCTATCACTGAGCTAATAATTGCACTCTGTATCTCTACTTCGTGAAATTGAGCGAAACCTAAGCCCTTCGAGGGAGGTGCGACGAAAGGCCCTAAAGAGCCGTCTTATCGAATGAAACAGATTACTCGACCGCAAGACGTCCCATTTCCCTTTTCGAGAATTTCAAGCCCAAATTTCATTGCCCTGAGCCTCGTCGAAATTTTCGGAAAAATCTCGTGGCTTCGAACCGTCTCGGAGCGTCGAAGGAGTAACGGATTCTCTCGGAAAGTACGGGCGCTATGCTAATAGCCTAATTTAGCAACCACAGGTCTCGACAATCTCAGGATTAATTCCTTTATACCGTGGCTCAAATACCCAGGTCGCTTTTACACCGGTGAACTTTATTGCATCGCCCTGCAGCGAGTTTATTGATGCAGGCTTCGAGCAGCACGTTCCATTCGCCCCAGACCTATATTTTTATCAATTTTCGACGTCTCCTCGTTTCTGGAGTGAGAAAGGTGGTGGAAGATAGAGAATACCACGGAACCGAGAAGCCTCGGCGTCCGATATTCCGCAAGATAAATCGTCCCCTATCGGGAGCTTTATTGCTTTACATCGTTGACACGAATCTCTGGCTCGCGCATTGTTGCCTCGACGGAACAAAAGGCCAACCGTTTTGCCACTGCTCGATCGGTTTCTATTTCGACCGTTTACCTCGCGAATGGGGCCCGCTAACGAGCGCCATCAGTTTCGCCTCGGCGGAGATCATCGACGGGCGTCTGCGCAAATGGACGCCCAAAGAACGGGATCTAACTTAATTTCGGCCGAAGCGAAACCCTTGGATCAGCTGCGACGGAGTAGAGAGCTTTGCACGCGTTGGGAATACGGGGCGCAGTGGCCGAGGAAGTTGTGGAACGATGCAGTGGAAGTAGTAACTCTTCGCAACCAATCAGACAGTGGCGACAGGACGTATTAGTCAGACAGACAATTGATCAGGCCGTACCGGACGTCGTAATCCATAATCAAACCGGTGCTAATCAATCTATTAACACAAACGGGACACGGTCCTCTAATACTCCGCTTAACACGAACTGTTCGTTGTAAACTAAAGTTGCGTACAGCGTGCAGGCATGTCCGACACGATCGTAAATACAGTAATCTCAATAGAACCTGCCTGTTATTAGCGATCTATCTACGTCAAAGACAGAATGTCGGCCCCGGCCTTTTATCACTATCTTCCCTTCGATTCTCACTGCTGCAGGTACCTTCGGCAACGCGGCCTCGTTAGAGGGAGGACCATCGCGCAGAAGGAAGCGCACAGAAGTCAAGAAACGAAAGGGGAAACAGCGTAGAGGCAAGCTTGTCGCGGACTCGCAATGAACAACCCGCTGTCTGGTCGCAGAATGCGGCTCGCGTGACACACGCCGTTTCCCGCTGCACATTTCTCGTCGTCCACCCGCGGAGGCTCCGCTCTGCCCAACGTGCGCCCACGCTCTCGCTTCCATTCTCTACCTGGGGTGTATAATCCTTAAAGACGAGGACTCGCGTACCAGGGAGGCACGATAGTATGACGGTGATGCTGCTGCAACGTTCAGTCACCCCGCAGTCGACGCACAGCCAAAAGACAGCGAACAAGGACTGCAGCGCGAAGCCGCCCTTCTTATTCCCGCCTGACGACCGTCAGGAGTATCGCGGCCCCACGGAAACCACTACCACGGCGACACCTAATAACAACAATAATATCAACACCACCAACAACAACAACAATACTAATAATAACAACAACAACAACATATTAAAGAGAATCGACAGAAGGGACAGTGACCGCTCGTACATCGCCGAGGAGGCGGCGGCGTCGGTGACGTCCCAAAGACGCGCCGATCGTGCCCAGGACGTCGCGATGCGATATTACCGGCTCTGGATCTACACCTGTAATTTGGTGTTGCTCGGTAGCGCGCTCGGTTTCGCAGCAACGGTCACACGAATTCTATTATTCACCGGCGATCCACGCAGGTACCTGGTGCCAGGTGTGCCCCGTGCATTCGACCCGACGGCCCTCTACGCTTATCTGGCATTGGCCACGCAACTGGGCCTGGTGCAGCTGCTCGGTTGCATAGCGGCCAGGCGGCTGAGCGCGAAACTTTTGAACGCTTACTGGGTCCTGTTGCTGGCGCTTTTATTCGGCGACGCTGTGATCGGGGTCGCCTGGGTCTTCCGGTTCGAGAGGATGCGCGCCGAGCTCAGGCCCACTCTCAGACAACGACTGCAGGTCAGTGTATTTTTTGTCTACATCTTTCTTTAGCATTCTTCGACTCTTTTTTTGTTTGTTTTTTCGATTAGACCTGGAACAGCGTTGTTTTATGTTTAGAGAAATTGTTGTTAGCCTACATCGATGAATTTTCGCGTAATTTTTCAAACGTTGAGCGCACTGCTTCTCTCCGCCAGTGTGGAAGGGGATGATACAGGAAATGAACGACAACTACTCCCGTGATCCCGTGCTATTCGGACTCTAATGATGGTCAAAAGGTGGTGCAATCCCGGTATTATCTAGTATTATCTCCATGAAAGATTCCCATGTACGAAGGAAGCTCGGTCTAATTCGGCCTGAACGAGGTAGTACGGAAGGAATTTCTCCCTGCTCAGGGTCAAGATAGCTTGCGGCCGGATATATAAAAAGTTCTAGACGATTAAACGTTAAGGCCTCTCGTAGAAATTGGGGGCCGCAAATCAGATTCCAACCCCCGACAACGGACCTGTCCACTTTTCTATTAGACCAAATAGTAGCCGGGATCGATCGCACAGCCACACTTCGACCGAATTTCATTCGGTCATTTCCCCGACCGTAATTCGTTGGGAATGAAACACGCCGAACCGTGATATACATCGCTTTATTGCCCGGAGAACGCCCCCCCGGCCACTAACATTTTAGGGTGGAAATTTGTTTGGGTTCTTGATATACGAAGATACCGATCGCATCCGTGCATACATTTTTCTCTTTAAAACGTTTTTAAAACTCCCTGTGGCGTTCGATCATGCCGGAATCTCGATATCTGCGACGAATGCGTCGTCGAGTTTTATGCTCCATGAACGAGACCGCTATTGTACGCACGTCGAGGGGAATGTTTGTCGTCGAGCTGAGAATAAGTGGCTCGTTTCGGCGATAAGAGAATCGGCAATGCACCGCGATCAACAGCGGTGAGATGGATTTCTTATGATCGGGATAAATCTACTCGAGTCGAAACGAGCCGAACCGGTACCGCTTCGTTCCCTTTGCGGCTGTAACAAAAGAACGAAAACGAGAGACGAGGAAATTATAGGCGTAGGAGAGTTTGCATTGCACGTCGTGGCGTACGCAATACGTGTGTAATATAGCTGCTGATAGAAATCATTTGCGACGCCCGCCATTCGAACGAAACTTTTTCTCGGAACTTTAGTTTCGGCTCTTTCGAATGGAGCCGGACGCAAGACGATCGTGATCGTTTTCGTGCCGGAATTCGGACGGGTAGTGTCGCATTAAGGCGGAACCGTGAGTAGCGAAAAATAGAGTAGAGGAGTCGGTGTCCGTTGTCGAAGAATCGCGGAGGCGTGGCTCCCCTTATCACTCGTGGTGTCGCCCGCTCAATGGAGTATCGATCAGTAAAAATATATGAAAAAAACTTGTTAAAAACCACGCTTACATTAAAATGCACTAAAAGGGAGGAAATAATATAATAATTTAATATAAATTTCAATAAAATGGTAACATTAGTGACTGTGAATAAAAGCGTGGAGCGTCCACGATGATTACGTCAATATATTATAGTTTAGCACTCCACGCTTTTGTTTATAGTCACTAATGTCATGATTTTATTTAAATTTATATTAAATTATTAACGCGGATGCGTTTATGCTTTGGTAAGGAATTTTGTATTTCGAGTGTCTTCCAGCCAACCGAACAATTAATTCAGACAAATGCTGTGCTCAGATGGATAAATTGAAAGCAGCAATAAGAGTAAAACGGCCAAAACTCGTGAATCCGTGCAATGTCGTTTCTCATCACGATAATGCCAGACCACATGTGGCACAAAAAGTGCAGAAAAATTTGTTTGGCAAATTTTATTACACCCATCAAATTCTCCAGATATTGCTCCATCGGATTACTATTTATTCCAGTCAATGCAACATTTTTTAGCCGGAAATTTGTTTAATAATGTCGAGTCCCTAAAAGCAAACATTGAAAAGTACTTTAACGAAAAACCACGGAAATTTTATAGCGACGGTATAATGACTTTACCAAAAAGATGGGAAGAAGTTGTGGAACGGGAGGGTGATTACGTTTTTCCATAAACTTTAAAGGTATGTTTCATACATTAAGTTAAATAGCAAAACATTAACTTATGGGACGACCTAATATATTATTTTCTCCTTTTTAGTGCATTTTAATATAAGCGTGGTTTTTAAAAAGTTTTTCTTCATATATTTTTTTCATTTTTGGTCCCCCGAGTACGGCAGCACGTGTTGTCATCGGAAGCAAGTGCGTATACAAAATTTCAGCAAGATTGGACAATGGAAAGTGGTTTAAAATTCAATTACAAGATTTGACGCATACAACATCGACACGGCAAGCTAATATAAGCGTGGTAAAAAACAGAAACCGGTTCTTGATTTCGAAAACCAGGACCAGATCCAACGAGTCCGCTTCGGCAGAAAAATTGTCGCCGGAACGATGAAGAAGACGATGTCCGACCGATGAATCGACGTTGCACCGTTTCACTATTCCACGCCCTTCGCCACCCTGGATCGTTTGTACTCCCGTTTATGCACAGCGTTTCACTACGATTACCGCTTTTACTTCGGACGTGACGCGTGTACATTTGAAACGCTATTCCCGGCGCCGTTTAATCGATAAGCATAAAAAATATACAGTGACGACCGGTGGCCGAAAGATCGATTTAATCTCCGCCGCAAGAGGAATAGGATACGTAATGTCAGCCGTTACACTCCGACGAATTATGAGCGATGCGCCTTGGGAAAATGTTAAGGTGATCTAAATTTACGCGTCGATACGGCATATGCCCCCTAGGCTTTTCTTTGCAACTCGTGTACCGCGAATACGGTGCAAGTAGTATGCGCCGTGCGTAGTCTGGCAATAATTTGTTGCAACACCTGCGGTTGGTTGACTCGCGGGGAAGTACAGTTCACGGTGCGGCACGAGTATTATTCATTCATAGCTGACATACAGTCCGTCGTCTATTTATAAACCGGCGTATAGATATTTAGGTATTTCCTGGCAGCTTTGTAGCGTGAAACTTCTCCGACTTTTGACGCATGACATTAAACCGATTGCGAGTGAAACATCGAACAGACAGTGCCTGATTTTGTTCCACGGTGATCGGCGGGTAAGGAGGTACGCACGGTTTAACGAATGACCGAGGGACGAATTAACGGTTCGAACGAGTTCGACGATAATGGCCCGGGGTGCTTTAAAATTGATCCCTCCTAGACTTTTACTTTCTGCACACATGTAACGGCCCGTTTATTTTCAGTGAATTCTTAATCGTCGATTGAAACTTTTAACCGTGGCGCCAAACTTCTGCCCAATCGGGCTGGAACAAGTTGAAACTTTAAATAACTTCGAGGAGCCGAAACGGTTTGAAATTTTTATCATCGCCAATGTTGAATATATTACACCGTTGGCCCACGTGTTATTCAGGACGTTCCTTGTGCATCACGGGAAATCAATTCCATCGTCCGCAAAAGGATTATTCCGTGGATAATGCTGGGTGGAATGATAAATCTGTGATAATCTGTGAAAAAAAGAGACGGCTCGAATGTTTCGGAGCAGAATACCTGCACGCCTGTCGCGTTCGATGCGAGCTCTGACTTTGGAACTTTCTGGGATAAAACCCAGCTGGGTCTGGCTAATTAAGAAACAGTGAACTAGTTTACTGGCGCCTCGTTACTCGCCGCGATGAGAAATCAGTGTCAGCGAGATTACTAACAATTCCAACCTTTCGCCCGTTTCACCTCGTTCCTCCGCCCGTATCTGCAGTCATTATTCTTAGCCCCGTTCTTATCTGGGTCGATCGCATAATCGTCGGAAAATATGCGTACCCTCGGATAATCGACCTGGATACGCGGGACCGCATAGTTGCGTCGTATCCTCCTATGTAGCTAATAAAACTCCTACTTTCCCGCGGAAACTTTATAGCCAAATCTTCCTTCGAAGTGTCCTGAAATAAAAAAAAAAATAAAGAAGAAGCAATTTCAAGTCCCATCTCAGATCTTCATCGTTCGGCAAGCGCTCCCCGTACTTCGTTCGCCAAGTCGATCCTCCGGAGCAATAAACATCGGTTCGTTATCGAAATCGAGCGGCTTAAAAATATCCGCGGCCGGTTTCTTTTCGGCGAACGACGCGTAAATTTAGCCGCGACGTACGCCGTGCATCCTGAATCGATAATGTTACCCGGCCAGCTTCCCAGTTCCTCGACCGTGGTTAATATACGTACGCCCTCTTTTCATTGTAGATGGAGTACGGCAAGGATCTGCGGTTCAGCGAGCAATGGGATCGTTTGCAAAAGGAGTTCTCCTGTTGCGGGGTAACCGGTCCCAGGGATTTCGGCGGCCGATGGCCGCAGACCTGTTGTGGCCCCAGCGGAAACGTCAGCGACACTTGCCAACAGCCGTACGCAAGGGGCTGCGAGGAATCGTTGATGAAATGGCTGCGAAAAACGGCGGACTTGTTGTTCGTGTTGGGCTTCTGTGTAATAGCGTTCGCTAAATTATGCTTCCTGGGGATACTCCGTTACGAAATACGAGAGATGATACAGAAGATACGCCTGCTCCGAGAACCACCGCCACCGTCGACCACATTGACGCTGCCGCAGTTCTCGCAGGTGATGCCGGAAGCGACTAATAACGGGGGCATCGCTCGACGCACGACTCTGCCGAATGCTGTTACACCTTCCGGTAGGTCTCGCGGAATTCAATAATTCAAACATGCTCTCTTTATCGCTACAGCGGATCGAAAAAAGGGGGTCAACAGGGATGAAATATCGGGCCGTATAGGTTGAACTGATAGATAAGACGTCGCAGGGTTGCGACCCATATGCTAGGGACCTTCTGACCGTACAATTTTTCGTGTCGCCGGGGGATGGGCGTTCAGCTGAAGTCTGTTCGAGGCCCTTTGTAAGAATTTCAATGTTTCGTCGTTCTTTCTGAACGGTTCGCTTCTATGGTAGCAGACAGTGTACGCTATTCACCGGTGTTCACCTTAGATGTGTCCACTGGACATTCTACGTCTCTCCTTTGCTAAATATTCCTGCAACACCTTTCTGCAATGCGAATACTAAGGACGTCAGATTTATACGAAACGATTGCACACAGATTGCATAAGTATCGGTCGAATGAATGGCAGAGGCGAAAGTACAATTTGCGTTACAATATAGGCTAGTCTTCTTTTTTTTTAACAGAAACATTTGTCGAACGTGTGAATACGTTTTCTACGCTTATTGGGGCCATCCAAGATTCCTTTACCTCGTCTCCTTTCTATCAACGACTTCTCGCAATTGGCCGGCTTCGCAGTCAATAGCACTTGCACGGTCTAAACGACGCAGAGGCGTGCCGAAAAGATCGGGTTAACAGCGAAAACCTAACAGGCGGTAATTGGATGAGCGGGAAGTTAACTGAACACGGTTCACCGATGCGACATCGAGGGGGTATTTAAAACGAGAACGACGATCAAGAACGCGGCATCGTTGGGGATCGTTTTATCGACGATGATTCGACCACCGTATAATACCTTCGCTTACCTAACTCGCAACTGAGGGAAAGTAAAAAGCAAAGCGACCGAACGGCACGAAACGAAAGTTTCAATCGTTTCCACAGAAGAAGCAAACAATGGCACGATGTTCAAGCGAACCACGCTACCGTTCGCGAGATTCACGAATGATAAAACTAGCTCGGAGCTCGTTGGAAAATTTAGATTGCTACGATTACTTCCAGAACACGCAATTCCGACGGTGGAAAATATGTTTACAGATTAAACCGGGATCGTCCACGGAGTTTATCATCGTCGCGTATTCAAGCACGCCATTTCGAGAGCAACGATGTGCCCTGCAAATGTACACCCCGGATCCATGCTCTTATTTACTTATTTCTTATACCCGCGAGATCCATTTCTACGAAGCGTTCAGAAGCCGGTTACAACGAACCGAAAAAATACCAAATGCGGTAAGCACGCGAAACGGCGAACGAAAGGTGGGAATTGAAGAAGAATAAATGGCACGAGAGACAAAGGGTTTAGCGAGTCGGAAGAGCCGCGTGCGCTAAGGGCTGGGGAAGCAAAGTTGGGAGCCCGTCAACTTGTTTCACAAGTAAATGCATAATTCCGTGTTCATTCCATTCCATTTAAGTAATACCATGTTGGTGTACGTGGCTGGCTCGCGCGGGTTCGGTGTGGAAGAACTGGGGCGTTGCGTGCTCAAGTCTAATAAGTATTTAGCACCTGGCCGGTACCGTCCTGTAATTACACGAACGATAGGGCGAGTTTCAACTTGGCTGCAGGTTAGACCGGGGCCTCGTTTCAAAGGGTACGCTTTTCTTCCTTTTTTTTCTGTTTGCTTGTAATATCAACGCGGTACGCCGCGAATGGTGCTGAATCTGAATCGTCCGGAGATTGCCATTGTCGTCGCTCTCTTATCGCCATATGTAATCTACAAGGCTAATATGAATTATTAGACGCAGATTGCACTGTATGCCTTTCGGCAGTCAAATTTTTCAATGGCTGATAACAAGTTGATACTATACTGGTGCGTCACCGATGCGTCGAGCTAAATGCCTTCGAGGTCTGTTCGCTGAAGAATGTTTCTTTGGGGACTCGTCGAATGTCTCGACAGGAAGAACGAAGACGGGCTTCCTCGTCTACGAGACCGATTATTCGTTCGATTGTTTCTCAAGCATTATTTATTCAGAGCCTCAAAGAGAAAGGAGGGGATGTTTCGACAGGTATTTCTTCTAAAATAGAAATGAATATGTTAGTTCCAGCATCGTTAAAATAAAACAAGTAGACCAGCAATCGTTGTTAAAACACTATCGACAATCCTCGCTAGTCTTTAATATTCCTCCATACCCTTTTCAACTAATCAGACAGAGTTCGACGGGCGTGCAATGTGCATCTTCGAAACGCATGCCGCTAAAAATAATACCGTGCAAGTCGCTCGTAATTGGTCGTCGATCAATTTTGTACGGAGCAACCTAAAATACGTGGGTGGTTCTCGAACGGGCAGCCGGCTGCGAGAACGTCGGGGGAAGAAACCTGTTCTCCGTTTAATGGATCGGATAGAAAGAAAATATATCCGTGTTCCATCTGTATGAAACGTTCGGCGAACGTGTTTGCATGGAAATCAAATGCCGCCGCCCTAAACGTCACCCTAAACGACCGTAAAACGTCCTATCCTATTTTCCCTTGTACCAAGACGGAAAAAAGGGGGGGACGGCCAATCCTTATTTCCGGATCGATTATCTACCCTCGGCCATCGGGGTTGCATCTTTTTTTCCAAATATCCGCGAGAGGTTCTCCAACAACTATTCTACGTCTTATCTACGATTATGCTAGAGTCCTATCTTGGTTTGCAGAGGCCAGTCGCAATTCAAGTGCCATTATCGGTCCACCTATCGGCGGTTGTTATCTTCGCAAAGTGCGTGCCATCGACGCATCTCAAATGTGTCTGACCGATAGTGGAACAGCGCGATGAAAAGAAAGAAAAGAACGGAAACTGGTTGCGCAGGATGAACATCAATGGCGCATATAACTATTTCAACAGTAGCATATACCTATCGACTGACGATTCTTCCGATTAGAGAATAAAAAGTCCCCGCGAAAGAAAGAACAAAAAGCGAACTCTTATCGGATCGTAGTATTTCCCTCCTCCAATGGTGACAACAATATTGATAAGAAAATCGATTTCAGGAAACGCGTCGTTGATGATCCAAACGGACGAGTGTAACACCGGAAGGCATCCCCTTCTGGCGAACAATCTGCAAGACGGTGGAGCGGACAGCGACACGAACAGCCATTGCGCGTTGATCCTGGAGGAAACAACGCCCACATCGGCGACCCACAATTGTGGCAACCGGGAGAAGAGCAACGGGAACAACAACTACGAGATGCGAGAGTTCAACAGGAGATTGTGGCTGTCGAACGGCGGAAGTCCTGGCACGGGTATAACAGCCGGTGGTCAAAGCAGGCGCACCTGACTATGGAAGTGGTGGCGAAACACGTCGAACCGTCTCCTCTACAGGAGCAATCGGTCCGCCGAGATCACCGTGTATAAGTAAGCCTATCCGTATATGCGTGGCTCTGTACACACGCGTTTAGCCGTTTAAAGCAGGGCAAATTATTTCTCGTTCCTTTTCTCTTTCCCTTTTTTCGAGAGCGACGAAAGGCGAGCCATTCCTCTTTTCTATTATTTTCTTCTATTATTTCATTATTCGCGCGGCGAGGTATTGCCGGAATGCGATTAACGATTCCGTCGGCTGTTTTAGCAGAGAGAAATGGGCTTATTTCTAACCAAAGGGATTATTATGGTTAAATAGTCGCAATGGTGAAGGAAATTCTATTCTATTCGAAGTGACAATACGAGGGCTGTAGACACGATAGATTATAGAGATATATCGAACGACCTTACGTACGGAGTGCATACGTATTGACTTTCGTGAAAACTTGTCTCCGGTGTTTTCCTCGACTCCGATGGGAGGTTCGTGTTTGATCGTTCCTTTCGTTTTTCTCTATCGACGGAAGCATCGTTTGAACAGTGCTCTGCTACGCAGTCCCTCGGTACCATTATGGGAGATATATAGAACAAGGGTGGTTCTATTTCTTCTGTTCTTTGTTTTTAGAAAAGTCTTGTTGCCCCGGCCCTTTTCTGGCGACAATTAAATCGCGCACAGTTTTAGACGTTACAGATGTTTTCATTTCTATCGCATGAAACGGGCAACTGTGAATGAAGCTCTATTTACGAGGCTTCGAACTGGATACAGAGTACTCGTGCCCTCTACATCCACGTGTAGAGAACTTATTTTCGCAAACGTGTAGCGTACTATCGATTTCATTACATGGGGAGTTAACGTAACAATAAAATTAAACGCGGTTCGAGGAGTTCCGAATGATTCAGTTTGCAATTACAAAGGTATATACGTCGTATGCAGACAGCTTTGCGTTATGTTATCCTTTGTCTTTGCAACCCGTTTAGAGGGGTTGCCCGATATACACCAGCTCTCGGTTGCAATTGACAACCGACTGTGTTAGGAGCTTCGAGAAGAAAAGATTGCCTCGGTCGCCCGTTCCTTTAATACCGTATGAATTTCTTAGAAAATCGCGAGGAAATTTCCTGCATTAACATACGTCTGTCGTGCATCAAATTTAGCGCAGGTATCGATTCTGGGCCCATTATAGAGCCTGCAATTTCCGTAACATTAATTAACTCCCCTCCCTCGTCCGACATCCGTTTCACGAGTTCGTCGATTGAATTAGAATTGAACATTCGGCAATCTGGATTACAGCGTAGACTCGAGCTTCCGCTGTATTTTTAGACACCTTGGATTAATTGATGGACACCTCGTTAGTCTCGGGTAGATGGGAACGGTTAGGTAGTTGACCTGTACCAAAATTTCTAGACCGGACAGATTTATCCTATCAGCATGAAACGAACGCTGATCTGTGACAGGCTTTAAATATTACAGAAATAGATAGGACTCGCGTTCCAGGACACGGGCATCGTAAAATAAGAAAGACTGCACCGATGAACGTTAGATGGTATTGAAATAAAAAGAAAGAAAAAAATGCAAATAAAAGAATTAACACAAGACCAAAGCGTTTAATTTAAACGTCTCTAAATCTACACCGCGACGGGCTTGTTAAAAATAAATGACCGACCAAATCAAAATATATATGCAATATATACATATATATATACAATACTAAGCGTGTCTTCGTTTTTTAAAGGATAGGTCCGCAGACCGGAGCTAAGGTTTCTAAAGATTCTACTGACCTCACGAGCGCACCAGCCCACAATAAGCGAATAACGTTCAAAGTTCTGCGTGTCGCGAAGAAAGTGTATCGTTGAATCGTCGTGTATGTATCTGTTAATATATATCTTAGAGTATTCTAGTCGATGATTTAGAAGTCGCATTTGCAGATGAAATCTTTTTAACCGGGATCAGATTAGATTAGGATACATTCTGTATGAATTCGTTTGCTTCGTTCCTTTAAAGGACGTCGAGGTATTATTTATTATGAGATAGCGCGAAGCATCCTTGGAAACGGACACGAGATTCCAATGGTACATCTTTCACGTGACAACGTTCACTGCGGGTGCAAAAGTCTGCACAAGGATGCGGAAGTGCCGATGAACAGAGTAAATTTCCCTTTCGCGTGACGACGCACACAACGGCCGGTGAACCGAGAATCGACACGAACGAATTACATGGAAGACCGGACAAGAAGCTGCAGAGTAAATAAAAAGAATAAAAAGAAAAAAAAAATGTGAAAACGAAAAAAAAGAGAAGAAGGGAGTAGCGTCGAGGCTGCACAAAAGGGATGAGGAAGGCCCTCTGAACGCTTTTCGACGACCTTTCCATTCTCTTTCTACGCGTATTCCTTATACATATATGTCTTTCCGTCCTCGCACGGTCGGTGAACAAAAGAAAAAAGAACAAAAAAAAAATGAAAATAATCGATTACTTTTGTAGATTTATTTTTAGCAGTAAGTTTTCCTATCTAAAGAGAGAAGAAACAAGGGGGCTCTTTTGAAATCGAGGTGAACCAAAGAGCGTTTCGGCCATGAAGCCGTTGTACACTGATTTTTACGCGCGGAATCACGCGGGTAGTATGTCACAGTGTGTGAAATGTAACTATCGTCGATATTTCGCCTGAATCTTGCCCTGTGTCTCACCCTTTCTTTGATATTTCAATAAACGCGATTACGCGAACGCATTTAATTAGCGAACAATGCCGGCCTGCGCTCCGCTTTTCCCGTTCGTCGTTCTCGACGACGACAATACACTTTTAGTTAAACGCGAGGAAAATTGCGCAGCTGCAATTGTCGCGGTAACGTGCGTTGCTCACGATAAAAAGTTTGTTGTTTTCTTTTTCGCCCGCGGTATCAGCCAGATATATCAAAGGTTAATCGTTTATCGTCACGCGAACATTTATTTTTACTCCTTCCTTTTCCCTCCATACTTTATTTCCATTTTTCCTCTCTCTCCGTCATTCCGTTATCGTCGCAGAATTCTACCGGCGACCGTTTCAACGGGTCAAACGTGAAACTGAACACACGTACTCGATAGTTACGGGAGAATATTGTGGGATACTACTGCCAAATTGATTCTACTTTTGCGAAAACTCGGCTATAAAGAGAAAATCTGTTTTTTCCTTTCGGCGAGCTATATACTTCGTGAGGGTAAAAAGAAAATATATTATATATAACGATGCATTGAATCGAAGAAAAGGAGAAAAAAGATGAATGCACACGGCGAAAAGCGGGAACACAAAGACACCGTGCAAGAGTAACGACTATAAAATTCCTAGTTGTTTTTATATAAAGCGATACATGCAGCGCGAGTAGTCTGTATTGATTTGTGGAGTAAGTCGTATAAATACATATAATACGATACTCAAAGTAATTGGCTTCCTAGCTAGGATTAATCGAATCTTAGGGATTATATACGTTTACGAATGCAAAGATAATGGATATACGTATTAGTAGACTGTATATAGCGGTGTATGGTAGTCAAATATTAAAAGTCGATCGTCTGTTTAAGAAAAAGCCAGAATCTATTGCATACAGTTGAATAATATACCGTGTCGTTCTTTTATCATTATTTAGAATAACATGAGCGAAAGTTACGGAATTGTCGGGATAGAAATTGTGTGGCTCATCGTTAGACATTCAGATTATATCTTTTGCCTTTCTCGTAATTATATCAGTCTGGACAACAGGGTATTCTTAGGATCGTACGTTCTATGTAACGTGTAGATTATTACCAAAGAATCCATTATTACAAGACACGTTCATTAACGCCTATTGTTAATGAGATACGTTTACGTAAATAGTATGTTCCTTTCGGTTCATATCGTTCATCATTTTTTTTTCAAATCAATCAAGAGAGAAATTGTATTCCATGTAGTCGAGAGGGTTCTTTCTTAATCAGACCATCGAGTTATCGTTGAATTTACTAAGCTAAAATAGTAATATGAAAGCTTACACCTCGCAGACATACAGCCTCTGCCACTAAATGTATATATAAGTAATATCATATGTAAAGCATACGGACAGATAGCGTTAATTGATTTTTAAACTGATCATTTAGCGAGGCAAACTATGTTACTGCAAGCCGCCCAGAAATGAAAACATACACGCTACCTTTAATTAGAATAAGCTTCAATCTTTCGGTTGAACATTATATCGTTTTCTTTTTTTTTGTCACATTCTAATCCGTTCCTTCGGTTTGTTAAATCGTCGCGTTATATAATCCTAAAGAACGAACGGTAAAGACTCGTTTTTCTATATTTTATCCAAATATACTCGAAACATCAATGAATTATCGGCCCCATATTGAGGAAGGCTTGAAAAGGTTCAAATGTGTAGTAATTTGTAACTGATTCATATTTAAATGTAATATGTATATCGAGACGAATGAAAGAGAGGAAGCTTTGAATAGTGCCTGCTTAAGAAACCCCATTTACTGTATCTGTAAATGGTTAGATATGGTACGTATACGTTGTTTTGTACACGGTAAACTCAATAGGACTACCGTAGCCAAGTATGGGAAAAAAGTGTAATTAGAATATAGAATGCGTTCTTTACTTTTACGATTATGCATATTATCGTGCACAACGAAAAACGCTTATCTCGATTTTTTTTCTTTTTTTTTTACAATTTCCACCAGTACCCGTTTGAGATACCGAGAGAATTTAGGCGATCTACGGAAATTTAATTGAAGGCATAATTCCTTTCTACGATACGATTGCCTTGTACGATTAATTTTACCTTACATCTACGATATTTTGCCATGTCGATCATGCTTTATAATTTTAACTCTGTATTATTATGTCATGCCACTCTTCCCCATACTCTGTACTATGAGTTCGTGTTACTCAATATTCTTAAATGTACATAAAAACCTATGTGGTCGTAATTGTATGTAAATACTGTTGAACGTTCTATAACTCCTCTGAATTATGAATACAAGGAAAATTGGTTATTTAGTATAATCCTGACTTAAGATTTCACTTACTTTTATCTCTGACTCCTTCACTTGTAACGTAGTATCCATAATGGCTCCACCAATAACCACCTGCGATACAAACAATTGTGGGTGTAACATAATACACAACGCCAGAAGCTTTTAAATACATTCATGTTACTTACTGGATTTCGTTCTGGTACTAGCAAGCATTTAGATATCTCACTCGTGGGAGTACTTTTGTGAGACTTTTTAGCAAAGTTCACTGCAATTTCTGCAGCCATACTCGCATTATTTTCAATGAGTGCCATGTCTGTTATTTAAAATAATGTAACAACAAAAATTACAATGTGACCATTTCTTATTTGTACATAAGAAAAAAGTAATTACTTACTAGCTCGGAGGGATTGACCATGGGTAATTTTATTCAATTCCTCTAGCAAGAATGGTGTTATATCCTTTCCACTTATGTTTTGTGCCTGTGCATTCTTCAAAGCTTTACATATAACAGCTTCTATATCTTTAGAATCTAGTGCATATTTTTCAGGTATAGGAACAGCAAAGATTAATCCTGTCTGAAGACCTAATTCTCTTTGAGCCTTTAGAATATTTGCAGCTTCTATTGAATTGCATACCCTATGAGGTACTTGAATTTTCTCAAATGTTTCAGTAGAGTAAAATGCAGGAAAATGGTTGGTCTCTCCAATTTTTATGACTGGAACACCTTGGGTTTCCTACAAGGAAATACAATTTTTTACAAGGGCCCAAACAATAGTACCATTTTGTGTTTACAGGTGGATACCAACCAAATATTCTAATGTCTTTTTAATGTCCAAAATAGACTTAACACCAGAACAAACAACAGCTACAGGGGTACGTCCAAGTTCTATTAAATCAGTACTGATGTCAAAAGTAAGTTCTGCTTCACGATGAACACCGCCAATGCCTCCTGTTGCCATTATAGGTAGACCCGATATGTTTGCAATCAACATTGTCGCGCTAACGGTTGTTCCTCCATTTAACTTTCCAGCAACAACTGTTGATATGTCTCTGCGCGAACATTTAATAGTTTCTTTGGAATCTACATTAGCCAGAATCTGCAATTGTTCTTCGTTTAGTCCAACATGAATCTGTCCATTTAAAATTCCAATAGTTGCTGGTACAGCACCCTGAAAACAATTATAAGTACATAATAAAATATTTATTCCTTTTTTTATTTTTACTGCTATGTTAAATTAAGAACAGGTACTTTTCTCCTGACGGCGTCTTCAACCCTGATAGCTGTGTTTAAATTATGGGGATAAGGCATACCGTGAGTAATGATTGTGGATTCTAAGGCCACAATTGGTAGCCCATTTTTCTTCGCCACTGCTACATCGGTACTATAAATTAATGATTTGCAATTGTTGTTGATTTGACGATTATTTGAATAGTTGATCCTTTTCGCTACTTCTAGAGATCGTTGAAAATTCATCCACTGCAGTTTCATATTTTTTAAATATTTGCTAAGTAACCAAGTTCAATTTGCTGTTCAATATTCCGCGAAATATTGATATGTTAAGTTAACAACTGCAAATATTCGAACGCCGGTAATACAATATTATGAATGGCCGATAATATAATATTGACAATATAGTTTGCAAAATAGTTTAAAGATGATTATAAGAGAAAATTGAAAGGAACGTATGGATACGATTAACCTATGTATGCAGATCTCATATCATGATGAAATTATGAGTAGTAGATTATTTGATTACAAATATTTAATTAATCGAAAATTGCGATAATCAATTCGTTCGATTATCGATTTTGCACAATCGCCAGCTATAAAGCGAAGCGATCGATTTGAACAGTTTTAAACCAGTAATTATGTATTTACTATTTAATATAATTTAACAATGATTTCTTACTATTTTTTAATATAAATATCTAAATTTAGATATTCCTTAGGGAATTAAACTTATCGTAATAGCCAGGGCCGGTCCTAGGGTAGTCGGCGCCCTTCCGCGATGTTCCTTTATGGCGCCCCCCGCCTATATTTGTTTAAAGACAATAGTGACTAATTTTCGGGTAATAAATATGATAATAAAAATATAATATTGTTATTAACAATTTAATTTAATATAAATCTTTATAGACTACCTAGTATACAATGTAATGTAATGAATTACATAAAACACTACACTAAGTACTAAGTAGTATACATAAAACAAAGCGCATTTACTCGTATAATAAATTTTTAAATTCTTAACAAAATTAAATTTATAAACAAACATTAATATTAAAATTTTACTTTTCTGGCTTTTATGCTAGCAAATTCATCAATAATTTCTTTATTACTTAGCATGGTAGCAACTTCACGTTCTATTGCAATTATTGATAAACCTGCTAACCGATCTTGAGACATGGAAGACCTTAAGTAATCTTTTATTATTTTTAATCTCGAAAAAGATCTTTCGGCAGAAGCTACTGTTACAGGCAAAGTTAAAAAAATTCGTAGAACAATGGTTACATTTTCAAATACACACTCCAAATTGTTCGCACAAATAAAATTGAATATGTCAATGCCGCAAATTCGCTGCCGATATGCTGCGTTAGAGACACAATGCAGCATATCGGCAGCGAATCGATAGTTATCGAAAACTGGGTCAATATTCGCAATACCGCGAATTTAAAAATGTTTGGTAATTTCATGATAATAATAATAATAATAATTTTATTTACGGGGATAGCCCCTTTAGATTACATGATAAAACAGTTATAATAAAGGACATTTCATACAACAATTACAGTAGATTGTATATATATAAGAAAAATAATAATAATAGTAATTATATTTATGTTAGCTATCCATAATGTGATAGCATGCTGCGAATGGATTTTTTAAATTCTCTAGGTGACTATCCAAAAAAGTCAATTTCATTATGGTAAACATTTGCGAGCGAGCATATCCTGTTAAATGCGTTATGTTTACCATAATTAGTGGAGTGTTGCTCAGTTGCTATAAGGTTGTTGTTCCGTAGGTAAGTTGAAGGCACGAGAAAATTAACTTTCTGAAGGATTTCTGGACAGCTGATCTTACCATAGGCATGATAGGCATTTGTTCTGTTGCGTCGCGGCTGGTGGGATATGGGGACTTTGTGTAGGTTCGGTTGCCCGTGGACCGCTGAACCGCTCTGCTTGTGGAAAAGCGCGGAATATTCAAAGAACACCAACTTTTGTAAAGATTTACTGTTTTATTCCAAGAACTAATATTGATTTGTACAAGTTAATCTCGTCTGCGCGACTTTAGTTTATATTCTCATGTGCGAGGCTTCTTCTTCTTTCCATTATGGCTCTGGTCCTTCTTCCTGAGTTCCTTGGTTTCCCTTTCTCTTCACGTAGCGGCCAATGGGGTTGAGTCTTGCTGGGCCTTGGTTCGTCCTTGGACGCGTGGGGGTGGTAACGTCTTTGCTTTCCGTGTAAGGACGTAGGGGTGCGCGCGCAAGGGAGAAATGGGAAAAACCCGAGAAAGCGCATGAAAGTCGCGAGGTAACGGTAATTAGAAATGTGCTGGAAAAATCCTGAGAAAATACACGAGGGAAAAGGAATCTTACAGCGCTTTGTAGGAATACGCGTACAATAATTAACAATGTACCGATCGTTGTATCGCGTATGTTCCTCTAACTTTGAATTTCGCTCCTAAATTATTATCGCTATCGATAGTCACGATTATATAGTCGATCATCGGTTCGATATCACTAAATATTAACCCTAGTTAACGCGATAGCGTAACAGAACTGATAATAATTTTCCCTCGTGTATTTTCTCAGGATTTTTCCAGCACATTTCTATTTACCGTTACCTCGCGACTTTCATGCGCTTTCTCGGGTTTTTCCCATTTCTCCCTTGCGCGCGCACCCCTACGTCCTTACACGGAAAGCAAAGACGTTACCACCCCCACGCGTCCAAGGACGAACCAAGGCCCAGCAAGACTCAACCCCATTGGCCGCTACCTGAAGAGAAAGGGAAACCAAGGAACTCAGGAAGAAGGACCAGAGCCATAATGGAAAGAAGAAGAAGCCTTGCATAGGAGAATATAAACTAAAGTCGCGCAGACGAGATCAACTAGAGCCTCATTCAGGAGAAGAACTTCGTCATTTCTTGAACGATCAGTACCTCCTACACTGAACTACAGAATAAATAGTTGTTCTTTATAAAATCTAAACTTGTGTTTGATTCACCCGCGCTTTTCCACGAGCAGAGCGGTTCAGCGCTCCACGGGCAACCGAACCTACCCAAAGTTCCTACATCCCACCAACCGTGACGCAACAAAATTGGTGACAGCGGTGGGATATTTCAAAATAAAGAGGATAAATTTGGAAATTCATCCTCTGCAGCCGGCTTGTGGAAGGCGCTTCATCAACGGTGCAATCTCTCTCTCCTGGGTTTTACACGGTTTCCCCAGGAGCAAGGATAAATATCGGAGAGGGAAGCGGTAAACTACGACCGTGCAGAATACCCTGGCTTATCGCATGCACATCCAAGACGACCTGAAGGACAAATAACGAGAGTTCCACCCACGACATCGAGGCAGAAACGACGACCGACGGATAGCTGTTCGTGGACCTGCAATTCACCGATCGAGGAGACGACAAAGGAACATTGGATCATCGAAAAACGCAGTTGGAGTGGCAACGCAATGACCCCAAAAGACAAGTAAATTAAGTGAACTTTGCGCCCACGGTATTTAGTTACGAACGAGAATCACGCGAATCCAAAAAAACGCAAGTCTGTAGCTCCGGAAATTATATTTGATTTGTTTACGAAATAGGACCGTAGTCAGCATATCTTCACGATCGCGTCTCGGAAACGTAGGACGATCCGCAGTGGTGGTAGAAGCCCCTTTTCGATTGAATTTACCCATAGTATCAGCTCAACGGAATTATTCCTTCGAGCGCCTCAGACAGGCAACCCGTCATATACAATTTTTAATATCGCACTCTGTTCGCGAAATTGACTCAGTTAGCGTCCCCGATGCGAGTAGTTCTTCTAGCAATAATGACCTTGCTAGCGTTAAAATATTTCCCGTCAAACCCGCAGAAATTTCTTTTTGGCATTATTCCACGTTTCGATGGAAGCCCTTGCTCGCTTACGCGTTCTTATAAAAATCTCCCAGTAAATAAATGGCTACTTCTCAGTCATACCCAGAGAGAGATCAGAAATACGCCGCACACATGTTCAAATAGAATTGAAATTTAAATTTCCAAAAGAGAGTATTATAAACAGAAGGACCCAGAGAAGTACTGATGTTCGTTACTGCCCCAGGGATCAGAAAGTGATTACCTCCCCTGTCGTCTTTCATTTGATTTTTCCCTCACACCGTTCTGCTCTTGCGTTGATATTGGGTCTCGTCGAGTATTCGTGCATTGTATAACGTGTTTCGAATTTGCGTATGCATGTGCGAATAAGATATTTTTCCGACGTTTCGGTACCCTGGTATATATCTATCATTGGAGATCGAACGAGAACGTTGTGTCGAGGAGGAAAGGTCGTACAGACGGATGAGTTCAACCACCAGATAGAACCTCTTTGGCGACGCTTGAACAAAAGTCGAGACATTACCCAGACAGAACGAAAAACTCGTAGCCTCCGTTTTCCTAATGCGTGGGAAGACGGTAGCGAAAACGAAACCGGAAACGAACTTGATAAAGACCCAGAAATTGACGATACAAACCCTGACAAATATCACACCCCAGATAAAAGAGGAGGTTCCTGCTTTCTCCCATGAAGTCATCTTCAAGAGAAGTAGAACCACCCCTCTACGCGACCGCGAATAGCTACGCATAGGACGTAGATTTGTGCAAGGATTGCGTTCACCCACATTAGAGCTGATGTTCGAAACAGGAGGCTGGTAACCGGATAGGCTGTAGTACTAATCATTCCGGCCCAGCCCCAGCTAGTGCACACTCGGTGTCGGGATATGGTGCTGTTCTGGACGCAACGCCGTCAGCACCAGACAGAAAGATAGATAGTGCTACCGGGCGTGATGCCGGAGCACGAGAGAGAGAGACGCGCACTGCGGTGCAAGCTGTTGGAACGCAATCCAAGCTAAGAACGAAGCAATGTGATACATCTGCAAAAAAAAAAAAGAAAACGTTAATCGAAATGTGACCCAGATTCTACCCTTTAGAATGACAGATGATCAACCTACCCTTATCCGTTTCCTACATCAAGGAAAGTAACAGAAACCTGTTGACGTTCTATGGTAACTTTACCAGAAATCTTGATATCATGCTCTTACCCATTGTAAATTGGAAACTGTACCCATTGTACCCGCACAGTCAATTTATCAGTCGACACAAATGTCCTGGAGAAACCCATATAGATCTGCATTATACTTCACCAGTCCAATGACAAAACCATTTTGCAAAATCTCAATATCCATAGGATTACACCCATCGCATTTCAACTACAACCATTAGGTTCCCTCGTTCATATACTTATAGTCTTCACAGATTATTTAAAAGGTATTATTCTGCCAGAACAAACTACCTCTGTACATGAAGTAACCGAGGTTGCCCCCACATGAATTGCCCAATAAAGTTAAAATTTCAATACTACCTGAACCCTCTAAAGAAAAGATACCTCGTACACTTGCCAATTATCTTAATAAATTGTTCACAAAATCTCCAATACCACAGCTGCGATCACCGCAACCAAGCTAGAGAAAGACAAGAATGTTATACGAAACGAATATCGAACCGCGTAAACTCCATGTAAACAATCATACGATCCACTAATTGTAAGAGAATTAAAGATGTTAGAATTCGACTCCGTTTGAATAGGGCCATGCCATGTAACAAGTCCACAGAACGACTTGATCGAGTTAGAAATAGGAAACAACAAATTAGGAAGGTTTGCAAAAATAAAATCAGCTTCCCTGATTCCTAACCGTAAACGATAACAATGCGATTAATGTGAACCGAAATTTAGTCTTGCGCTTACTCGTCATGTACGTCGTGCGTTGCATACCTATCCAATTGATAAAATCGAAAAATTCGCCGATCATCGAGTAGGAAATATGCACTCATGTATAAAAGTATGTAAATTGAAAGCTGTCACCGTAGGTAACACCTTTTGATAAGGGGGGAGGTGTTACGCTATCGCGTTAACTAGGGTTAATATTTAGTGATATCGAACCGATGATCGACTATATAATCGTGACTATCGATAGCGATAATAATTTAGGAGCGAAATTCAAAGTTAGAGGAACATACGCGATACAATGATCGGTACATTGTTAATTATTGTACGCGTATTCCTACAACGCGCTTTAAGATTCATTTTCCCTCGTGTATTTTCTCAGGATTTTTCCAGCACATTTCTATTTACCGTTACCTCGCGACTTTCATGCGCTTTCTCGGGTTTTTCCCATTTCTCCCTTGCGCGCGCACCCCTACGTCCTTACACGGAAAGCAAAGACGTTACCACCCCCACGCGTCCAAGGACGAACCAAGGCCCAGCAAGACTCAACCCCATTGGCCGCTACCTGAAGAGAAAGGGAAACCAAGGAACTCAGGAAGAAGGACCAGAGCCATAATGGAAAGAAGAAGAAGCCTTGCATAGGAGAATATAAACTAAAGTCGCGCAGACGAGATCAACTAGAGCCTCATTCAGGGGAAGAACTTCGTCATTTCTTGAACGATCAGTACCTCCTACACTGAACTACAGAATAAATAGTTGTTCTTTATAAAATCTAAACTTGTGTTTGATTCACCCGCGCTTTTCCACGAGCAGAGCGGTTCAGCGCTCCACGGGCAACCGAACCTACCCAAAGTTCCTACATCCCACCAACCGTGACGCAACAGTTCTATAACTGACGATAGCGATAGTATTTTGTCATTAAAGATTGGCATTCTGTGTGATCTTGCGTACGAAAGACTATGCAATTTCAAGAATTTTATATTCTTTGTTCAGGATTGAATTGTATTTGCCCGCTTTCAGGAGGGAGCTACTATATATATCTCACATTCCATCACTATCGATAACTATCGATGGTCGATGGTCCATCTATTGGAAATTATCGATAGTGCTGACCATCGATATTTCTCCACCACTAGGCTTACGTCACAGCCGACTCTAGTATTAGCTGTGCTGAAGAACGTGGAAACACCGCATGTTTACCGATCGGGAGTCCTATTTTCAGTAATGGGAGTCTTGTACTTGGGTTTACAATTAACGCTTTTTTTTATAGAAAATTATGTTAAAGTACACAATTCTTGATTAATTATGTCTAAGTAATATATAAATATTATACACTATGGTAAGTAGAAGTGATATTAAAGTATACTAATTGTTGTAAATGTGGTATACATTTTGTGGACTCTCGGGCTGGTTTGGCGATGTGATACATAATATTGGAAATATTTTACAGTGGTTTTAAGAAAATATAAGTATGAAGCGAAATAGAATCATCTTTGAACTAAAATGCAACATTTGGAAATGAATGACGTGATATATAAGTTAATAGAAACCAGAAATAGACAAAATAAATGAAACGAAATCAAAGAGGTTAAGTGAACACGGAATGAGGTTGGATAATTAGTTACTGAAGGGAAGAGTTGTGCAGGTAATTACAAAATATTCACCACAAATGCATGTATCAGAAAATGCTAAATGATGTACATTTAATTGAATATTAATATATGTTAATTTAAATAAAATGTGCTCATGATTTTCAGATTTTAAAAAATCTGATTCCAAATTGGCATCATTTATTATGGCTTCCACTATTGCACACATATGAGTAAATATTATTATTATTATTAATGGCCTTAACCGGGCACTCAGTCCATCTGGACCATTGTGCCCGTATGAGTAAATAAGGTTATTAATTCTTCTGTAGGAGTGGAAAGACCAGCTCTTTGTAAGTGATCAAAATATACATTACTTATTGTTGTACCTTTATCCTCCACTATTAATTATTTACATGTATTACAATTTCATTTTTTAGCGACGGAATGGGACCCATAACCGGATATGTATATGTATAAATCTTAACATAATCATCTACAACACACATGGATGGTATCGAAAATTTCTGAAAATCCATTTACGTCAACCGAAAGATCATGAAGATCATTAATATTCTTCCCTTATAATTAGGAACATAACAACACTGTGGCATTATTAACTAATAAATATACTACCAAACTTGTGAAAAGAACTATGTAAAACAAATTCTTCAAAAACTGTGTATGTGATACAATAAAAATAAATTTGTAACAAATAAGTTATGATACTATTAAAATGTAATTAATGTTTTATCTATTGAATAAGTTCTGAGATTATATTTTGGAATAGACTGCAACTGCTTGTACAAAAGTGATTATATTAAGAGGGACCGATGAGGTCCTAATGGTAGACGCTTCTCTTCTAAATTCATTCGATAGAGTTTCTCCCATTGCATAGGGATGTGCCTTCCTTTTACATTATAATATAAGTATTCTTTTATTAAACTGAACTGTGTATTATACATGATCAAACATCCACATAATCTTTTATTAAATAAATGTTTTATACACAAAGATTAAGACCTACATAGTTAATAAATAAAACTTCCCTCCATTATTGCACTTATCTTAAATTTTTAAAATTGCCAACTAACAATAAGTGCACATTGATGTGTAAACATTCGAAAAATAAACGGGAAACTGAGAGGCCGGTATGGAGAAACTGGCAGTCTGGTAGGGTGTGTTTTCATAGGTAAACAAATATACATATATATCACAGCCGGACTCCCGCGGTGTTGCCATTTTTACCTTCAGCACGGCTAGTACTAGAGTAGGCTGTGCTTACGTCTTTTAACGCTACCTTGTCATTTTGGAGTAAAACAAATCAAGAACGAACCAGAGAATGACAAGTGCCATCGATGTGTAAGATGCATGCAAACAAAAGAAACAAGAATATCGCGGGGCCGGTGGTCAAGCGGTATCACGCTGACGGCGGCTAAAGTACACACAGGTCATTGCGTGGATGCCGTCTATATTCGGCGCTCGTAACGAAAGGGTTAATACAATCTTCAATTTCCTTGCGGGTTGGCCTGGCAAAATGCCGGTTGTGGAACATGGCGCATAAAAAGTCAAAGGTAAGTAAAGCCTATATAGTTATTATTGTATTGTATTGTACGGTACGGTCAGCCGCAATCCGAGGCGCGTTGCCGGGCTCGAGACGAGCACCGGCGAAAAAGACGACAGCTCCGTGAAAGTAAGATCGATTCCAGGCACGACCAAAGGGCAAAGACGTGACACCGTATCAGGGGAAAAAGCGATCCTTCGGAGAGTACAAGTGTCCAAAGTGTAAACGCAAGTGGATGTCGAGCCACAGCTGGGCGAACATGGGCCAGCAGTGCATCAAGTGTCACGTAAACGTGTTCCCGCACAAGCAGGTGAGCGTGCCCGGCCGATTTCCCAACAGCCCAGAGATTATACGGTTACGTACCTGTTTTCAGACGCCGCTGAAGGAACCGGACGGCCTGGACGTTTGCGATGAGACCAAGGTTCATCTGCGGCACTTGTGCCAGAAGTGCAAAACCCTCGGGTACTATTGCCTAAACGGCTAGTGAAGGGAGCATTGTCACTTTGGAACTTGTTATCGTCCGCGATGCCGGATATTTTTTCCGCGATAGAGCGAAACGACGGAATAAAGGAAAACTGAATTGATCCACGTTACCCGCGACTCTTCAATTGTACATTTTGTATTTTTCTTTACAATCATATATATATATATATATATACATATATATGTACATATGTATGAATGATATGTATGTAAGAGATTTCGGACCGCGTGCGCTCTACCGGGGCATATGGCCAGCGTCAGCGCGAGCCCCGAAGGCGCACGTACACCGCGGATGCGATGAGCTACAGGATGCACGTGGCCCAGGCCCTTACAGGAATTGGGCCCGGAAAAACCCAGACAGCGCGTCCTTTGGCGACCACGATGCAGCGAGGACATTCTTGCATCGATCGCCGTTCGGAGCAGTCCTGACGAGTTCTACGGAATATATTAATAAAGAATACTTCGAGTCGATACCTCGCGTTCACATTTTATTATTTCCGCGATCTCTTACATGTAGATATAAAAGAAAAGATAAATGTGTAGAAAACGTGTCGGGCGTATCCGAGAATTTCGCGCCCGATCTCGACAATGTACAGTGTCGTGTATACTGTTGCGTATGCGAGAGCACGGGATCTCGCACGATGCCTCTAATATTCGAGGGGGTAGAAGAAATATCGAATGAAAGTGGCGACTCGAAGAAACGAGAAAAACGCTCGATCGGTCAGAATGCGTCGATGGTCACCCCGTTCGCGATCGCAAAACTGTATCCCTGTTACCCTTTATCCGTCGCGTTACGGTATGTAAATACAAAGTATCTACATATACTCGCGTTCAGGTGCCTAGTCAACTATGCTCGTGGTCAACTGGTGATCGGAACCTTATATTATCACGATAATATAAATAACTTCTTATTTAAAAACATTCTTTAAAAACATTAAAAACTGGATTTAAATAGTGGTAATGAAATATCCAATGCTAAATAAACTCGTTTCCTTTACGAATTCATTACGAAAATATTGAACTTTGGTCATGAAATTTAGGGGCGTAGCTAGTTTAATTCTACATGCCTATACAAACATTCTTTTGTTTTTTAACGCTTTAAAGTTCTAACATATTATTTACCGTCTAACATCCATTAAAACAGTTATTACTGTTAATTTAAACTTTAGCAAAAAAGGAATATTAATAAACCTGCTAATTAGCAGGTTTAATTCGTAAAAGAAATCTACAGAACCAGCGTAAATATAGTAATAGATAAGTAATATATGCGTTTATGTTTTTAATATAGTAATCACGACTGAAGCAAACATTGATTCTAGTCTGTCAGCAGTGTTAATAATTCATTAACACTTATGTGCATTTTAATTCATTTACAGAGTATGACTCAACAAGAACGAGCAGGGTGACAGTGTTCAGATATGGCAGAAAAATTAGCATATCTTTCTAAAGACATGATGTATCCAATAAGTTCTTCGTTTCCCGCGCATTTTAAAATTAAAAACACAAGGTTCACTCGTTAAGAAAACAATCGTACGATATAAAATTCCGATCATCATTCAATATTCTCCGAAATATAAAAAATTGAAAAAAAAAAGAATCTGCCCTTGATGTCTTCGATGATAGTTGATACGCACCTGCAAGTAGTACATATAGCGTGTGACCTATAACTTCGTCGTCTTTCAACGTCGTACATGTGCCGAGCTATGAGTTTGCCAGCTTCATAAAAACGTTCTATAAATTATTTTCTGTTAAAATTTAAAATAAATAATAAAAATATGAAATCGAAGAAATCTAGTAACGTTGGGACGTTGTATCTGAAAGTGTATAATTTCGCACAAATTTTAGGGTAAGCATTACTATCTTTCCTATTTTAGATAAGCTATGATCTAATGAATGTAAACAATCCTTCGATATTATTATTTTTTTACATTTGCATACCATTATTCTCGGACTTCTCATTTAAATGTTCAATAACATAACTACAATGTGAAACAATTACCTGCCACCGACATTTAAATGAGAAATAAAGTCAACGAAAGAAATACACAAATATTTATAATATTATATTCCTTTGCAGATGGTGTTATATACTTTATAAATTACTAACAAATGATTTCTCATCTAAGACAGAGGCAAATCTTTGGCAGAACGTCAAGTGGCCTGTTATTATTTTTCAGAATGCTGCTCTTTTAGAGGTAAATGTTAATATTTAAACTACCTGCACTCGTAGATACGTATTCAGGAAAAAATATATGCCATCTCTGTTCCAGATAATCCATGCAGCAACAGGTTTAGTTAAGTCAAATCCTGTACTCACAACGTTTCAAGTGCTTAGCCGTGTTTGGGTTGTAGTTTGTGTGTTATTAGCAACTCCGTACAGTTATGCGGCTTCATCCTTTGGTCTCCCATTGGCCATCTTGGCATGGTCGATAACAGAAATAATTAGATACGCCTATTATTTTATGAATCTTAATGATTTCATACCTTATGCGCTTACGTGGCTAAGGTATATAACTTATAAATTTATGATACTGTACATTTCTACTAACGCTCTTCGATGTTTAATGTTTCAAGGCCCAATATTTCAATTGTTACAGATATACGCTATTTATTATACTATATCCAATAGGTATAAGTGGTGAATTATTGTGCCTGTACGCTGCTACAAAGTATGCAAGTTCCCACCCCGATGCCTGGAGTTACAGGCTTCCTAACGCATGGAATTTTCTATTTAGCTATTATTTCGTACTCGTTGTTGTCATGTTAAGTTACATTCCAAGTAAGTTTCCTGAACGTTGCGATTACTCTTTTCAACCCTTAATCATACTTCATGTATAATATTACGATTTTCTTCATTGTGTTACAGTTTTCCCTCAACTGTATCTGCATATGTTCGCACAAAGGCGCAAGATACTGGGAGTGGACGCATCTAAGAAAGCCAAATAAATATAAATAATCGACGTTAATATAAAACACAAAAAAACATTTATAATTGACGGTGTATTTGTATATTACCCAATGGAATTAAATTTTTCGTTATATAAAGATTACAGGTTTATTCGTACCCCGAATATTTTAAAACTGCAATATCTTATAACAAAACAGCCTAATGTTAAACACAGTGGGATAAAGAATGAGGATTACAATTTTGATATTTGCTGAAAAATATTGGACTTACGACAAATATTTTAAACTCTTCCATCAAGTTTTTCTGCAGAATCGTTATTGAAATTCAATTTTAAATTCACGAATGGGGGATCTCGTTCATCCCCACCATCTTCTTTGATCCTATCATTAAATAGCATTTTTTTAATTACATTCCATCTGAATAAATTTGAAATTACACATTTTTTATTATTTTTTTTAATAACATTTTATAGAAATAGATAACAACTACGATATTGCTAATTATTTGGTACTATTGAAAAACGAATAAATGTGCATATGTATATGTTTTTACTTATATACATATACAGATTCATTAAGCATGCACTATACGCTAAATCGAATGCCAGTGTCGTTCGACAGTACATTTCAATCGTATGTTCAAGTGAATATATTAAATAACAGCTCTTCGGTGCGACGTTTTTCATTCGAGCGAAATTTGATTGCATATATTTGTCCAGGGAATCATCAGAATTTGAAATAATGTCTGAGCCCAACGATGCCACGGAAAAAGGTAATGTTTTCGAACTGTCATTATTGTCTAAGATGACAAAAATCGCATTAGGTATTTTTTACCACATTATCTGTGCCAAATGTTTCTTCGATCGTAATTTCATGTGACATAGCATTTTTTTATTTCACATATTAAACTTTTCATAAAAGATACCGAGAAGGTTCGCTGGAAATTGTTACAATCCAAATTGTTAATCTATTAGTAAATAATGGAGTACGGAATTTTTATTACTGATTTCTCAGTTTCCTTAAATAATTGTACATTTCCTTTGTGACGTAAAGATTTATGCAGCACAAAGGTGACAAGCGTAATATAGTAACAATAGAGGTTAACTGTCATCCATGAGACCCATTCATTTTTCTAATTAAATCAAGCCGATAAATTAATTAAGACGTTAAGCTATTGTTCAGCGCCGTTCATCGTTATTTCCAATGTTTACGTTATTTCGATATCATTCGTAAATATTGTGTCTCTGTTTAGTTACATGCTTTATCGAGTTACATTACGATCGTAACATCACGATGTCTGTTCACGGCGAGGCTAAATGCTTTCGTACACCGAATTTCCTTTAATCAAGTCAACTTTTGTTCAAGTCAGTACTTTCACTTTACATTACGTTACACGTTCATTACTTCGTTACGTTAAAAATGCATGTCGTCCTTCCTTAAACAAATGGGAATTGAAGAGGCTAGACATGCGAATATCCGACAGAATTACAATGTTTATTTGGATTTTCTTGCAACACTGCTAACAGAATAATGTTTTTAATATTAGAGAGGAAACCGAATGAAGATACAGCAGACAGTTCTTCGGAGCAGGAGGCGGCAGCAATATCCGACATGGAAAGGATTTGCAAATATTTCGCGCAAAAGTTGAGGCTGCTCGATGGGTCTAGTCACGGCGAACAATCGCGCCAGAAAGTTCTGCGGGAGCTTAGCATAGATGGAATAGTAGATTATATTAAGGAAAATGAAAACTGTAAAATTATTACAATGGCTGGGGCTGGCATCTCTACGTGTGAGTTTTTATAAACGCTAGAAATTAAATAGGGAAACTGTTAACTGTGATGCATTGTGTATACATAACTATCTTGCCCTTTAGCCGCAGGAATTCCTGATTTCCGATCACCATCAAGCGGTCTCTATCACAATTTAGAAAAGTACCGTCTGCCTTATCCTCAAGCTATCTTCGAATTAGATTTCTTTATGAAAAATCCGGAACCATTTTTCATGCTTGCGAAGGAACTGCTACCCGAAGGTTTTAAACCTATGCCGTGTCATTATTTCATTCGTCTTTTATGGGAGAAAGGATTGCTTTTGAGACATTATACCCAAAATATTGATACTTTAGAAAGAATGGCTGGTTTACCCGAGGAAAAATTAATAGAAGCTCATGGTACATTTCATACCGGTAGATGTCTTAAATGCAAAGCGCCGTATACACTTGAATGGATGAAAAGTATAAGTTTTGATCTTATTGGGTTGCAGCATAAATAAGTTCGATTACTATATGTTTATGCCTGCAAACCGAATTTATTTATTCTACAAACCCAACATATGCATATATTTTTAATGTTTGCAGTTCCTTTTAATCGTGCATTTATTTTTAGAGAAAATTATCGAAGGTGTTATACCGAAATGCGAAGAATGCGATGAAGGTGTTGTAAAACCTGATATAGTCTTTTTCGGAGAAATGTTACCTGAACGTTTTCATCTTCTCGCCGATCGAGATTTTACAGAGGCCGATCTTTTAATAATTATGGGTTCCAGTTTGGTTGTTCAACCGTTTGCTTCTTTGGTCGACAGGTAGATATTATAACTAATTTCGTAATTATTCAAATAATTATTTTGCCTTCTTTAAAGGGTGCGTCCTACTTGTCCGCGTTTACTCATCAATAAGGAAAAAGTAGGAATGCAAGATCGAATGTCACGACTCCTAGGATTGCGACAAGGTTTAATTTTCGATACACGAAGTTCGCACGGTGGACGTGATGTTGCATGGTTAGGCGACTGTGACACTGGCTGTGAATTATTAGCCGACAAATTGGGATGGGCTGTATGTATTATTTCGGAGCACATTTTTTAAATGTATTCAATAAGTAATGAATACGTCTTATTTGCATCCGCTTTTTTTTGCAGGATGAATTAAAGGACCTTATAAAAAAAGAACATGAACGTTTAGATACAGAAAGTACCAATTAGGATTTGATTCGTTAATTGCGCTTCTATAATGAAAATTTAATTTTCAAGAATAATTGCGACTTCATTTCGCTGCTATTTTCCGATAAAAAAGAGACTATATAGTGAAACAATATCTTACTTCGAAAAATTGTTAAGGTGTTGTATAGGATTCTAAATGGTTCAGTGTGACGGTAAGGAAAGTCCATGCTTCTACCGGCATATGTAATCGATTTTTTCTTTTTATAGCCGATTGGATGAAATCAATGGCGAAAGCATAAATATTCATATCAATATGCATTTAATGCCGTGAATATATTGTATTTATGAAAAGTTTCGTGCACTGCAATGACGATCGCTCACTGGCTGTAAATAATTTATTTGTTAATATAGTATCTAACAACGTTATACAAATAAATGTGATATTGGCAGTTGAGTCATGTGTACAAATTAAATAAAAGTACAGTACTGTACCATATTATAAAATTCATTTCATATTAAAGGGTTGCATGACGACATCCCGAGCTTCCTGTTGATGTACCCGTCCCCCACCGACAGCTGGTGCAGCCATGGGCTTACGACCGCTATATTTCAGCTGTAAGTCAGAATTTTTTCCCTAAGTATAATGTCTGAAATATTACACATCTGATTGACTTACTGGTCTTCCACATAGATTTTCAAAGCGGGGCTTGACAAAACTCCATGCACCCATATTCTGCGGTTCTTCTTGACTCCATGTAAAGCCTGGGAATAAGAGATATATAGTATTTTTGAATATTTCCAAGAGTCAGTTATTGCTACTTACTCTTCGCGTGCTTGTATTTCTCGATTTCTTGTAATATTTCTTGAACTGGGAAAGGACATACATTTTCAAGCCTGATGATTGCCACGTTTTTCTGTTCTAGAGTTTCTCTGTGACGATCAAGAGCGTAGTAGTGTTTTCCGCTCACTAGAATCACTTTACTCACGTTTGATGCTTCCACCTTGTCATCGCCTGTTATGATATTGACTTCTTAGAAATTGAAGATTAATATACAGATCGTGTCATTCTAGTTAACATACCTATAACATTTTTAAACCTCGTTTGCGGTCCCATCTCTGTTAACGACGAAGTCGCAGCGGCGAGGCGTAATAACGTTTTTGGAGCAACTATTACTAAAGGTTTTCGGAAATTCCTCACCATCTAAAGAGAAAATAGGTGATTAATTATTGCACAATTTTTCAGCTGGCGAGAAATTCATCTATCGCAATAAGAAATTCATTTTACTTGTCTTCTTAATAAATGAAAGTATTGAGCTGGTGTTGTAGGATTGGCCACGTGTATGTTAACATTATCACCATCAGGCTTATGCTCGTTGCTATCTGCGAGCTGTAAAAATCTTTCGAGTCTACAGGAACTATGTTCAGGGCCAGCTCCATCGTAACCGTGGGGAAGTAGCATAGTTAAAGCGCTACTCAACATCCACTTTGCTTCGCCACTAGTTATAAAGGTATCGATAATAATCTGTGCTCCGTTAAAGAAATCTCCGAATTGCGCTTCCCATATACATAAAGTGGTTGGCACAGCAATGCTCATACCATATTCGTAGCCGAGCACTGCTTCCTCTGATAAAATACTATTAGCCAACTCCAGTTTTCCAGTCTGGTCCTCAGTCATGTGATTCAACGAAATGTGTATATCTAAATTCATAATTAGTAATGGTATATTGTATAGTGATTTTAATTTGTAGGTGGATTTGTTTCATCGTTACCTCCGGTAGATTGATCGACAAGCATAGCATGCCTATGGGAGAACGTTCCACGACCTATATCTTGTCCACTTATTCTAACATTGTATCCTTGATACAATAAAGTTCCAATTGCCAAGGCTTCAGCTGTGGCCCAGTCTAACTGTTCGCCGCTGGCAAGTTTATCCAGTCGAGATCGAATGTGACTTTTCATTAATTTAGGATGAATCTTCTGTGGCGTGGGGAAAATGAAGCATTTAATTTACTAGGGAAATTGCGGGATTTATTACACAACGTATGTTCTCACCGAATCATCGTTATTATGAACACTCTTTTCGCCAATGAACTTTAATAGGTTTAAATCAACCCCTGTGTCCCATTGCGTTACAGTTGCTTCAGCTTGCCGTATTCCACTCCATAAGCCTGAAAAATACGCGGGTTGTGGAATATAATTATCCACATTATTTAGGGCTTGATTTAACCGAGTATTGTAATTCTCAATAATGTTCGTCACTTTCTCCGTTGAGAGAACATTGTTCTTTACTAATTTTTCTACGTATCGATCCGGCACCGACCTAATCAAGGATGAAACAGGATTATTTTTCGATATCTGATAAGTACACAGTACTTTCAATAATACTCACGAACGATTTTGTATAATTTTGTAGATAATGGGATTCGTGAAGACAGGATCATCCAGTTCATTGTGCCCCCATCTTCTATAGCAGTTCAAATCCACGAACACATCCTTTCGGAATTTTCGCTGGTACATGAATGCTATTCTAGTAGCACGGACAACCATCTACAATGTTCTTCAATTTAAAAACTACTCCACGTGTAGATGTGAAAATAATTTTAATTCTATATCGTGTACTTCAGGATAGTCGCCGTTTACATGAATCACCGGGGCAGATATCATTTTTGCCAAATCTGTACAATATCTCGATGACCTGCCTCTAGACGCAGGTGTCGTGAAACCTATTTGATTATTAACCACGAGATGAACTGTTCCACCTATTTCGAAGTGAGGGGCTGCAGACAATGCCAAACATTCCTGATCGACACCCTGAGCAGCGTAAGCAGCGTCTCCGTGAACCTAATACATAAACTGAGTCAATGATTTCATTTAATGAGTCTATTGGAATTCGATCTAATTAACTTTCAAGGAGAATACTTGAATATTTAAAACTTGATCACTCCATTTGGTTTTCGTGTCTTCGCTGTAAGCTCCATCTTTAATGGCTTGCATAAGTCCACGAGTTTTTCCCATGGACACAGGATTCACGGCTTCCAGATGCGATGGATTTCGCAACATTGTTACGTGAAGATTCTTTTTATCAATATCAAGGTCTGTAGATGATACAAAGTGGCTGATAACGTCATCGGTGGTGATCACATTATCCGGGAATTCAGAGTATCCTTGTAATTTTCTGAACAATTTTTCAGGCGGAAAATTTAACATCCCCGTAAGGAAATTGAGTCTACCTCGATGAGGCATACAAAGTACGATATACTTCAAGTCGTCTGCAATTTAATACATTTAAACATTAATATTCGCTAGCGAAGCATTATTTAAATGGTCCACATTGTTCTTCTGGATGTTGCATTTGTATTTACCACTTGCACACAGTTTAAAAAATTCATGGAAAAAGGCCATCATACTCTCAGCACCCTCGCCGCTGTATCTTTTCAGACTCACGAACTTGATGGCCAGGAATTGATCGAAAGTTTGACTCTTGAGCATTTCCGTTGCTATGCCAATTCTTGTTTCGCTCGTTAAGGTGTCAATTAAATATTTCTCTGCGGTTTTGGAAAACCACTCCCTCTCCTCCTCGCTCTGTGTAGACAGTAATAGAAATCAGGTACTTAAAGAGATTTTCTACAACGAAATAGATGTACTATGAATGTTCATTATTAACATTCGAGCGATTCTAACACGATGTGACTTTCAAATACTTCTTACAATTAATTATTACCTCTAGATAGCTAAATTCTAATCCCATTGTGTCACTGTACACTTTGTTCAGAAATTTTAGAGCTTCTTCCACACTTCCTTCGTCTTTCCCCATCTCTAAAATACCTCTGAAGGAAACCTTATCTTTCAAAGTCAAGCCATATCTTTCTGGATCCAATTCTGCTAATGGCATTGGTGTGTTTGGCGATATAGGATCTATATAGGCTTGCTTATGGCCGTATTCTCTATACGCGGTAACCAGTCTGTAGAAATTGCTGTTTTTCGATCGTATTTCCAAATATTCTTTTGGTACTAAAAATACGAGAAACTTAAAAAAACCGCCGCGGCAAGATCAGTGCGGAAAAAAATCGTGAATTTCATTTGCGTATTTATTATATGTAAAAAGTGTTCAAGATAGATTTTAAGTTGAAATAAACTGCGCATGCGCGGCCCGCCTAGTCGCGAGGTCTCCATGCGGTTCTTATGGCAGTCGCTTGGGACGAAGCGGGGAATCAAAGTGTTCGACCTGTGATCAACGTTTCAGTTTACTATTTTGTGATTAAAGTGATGTGACTGATGCGAAAGTAAGCTGTACCATTGTTCTGGAAGCATGGGCGCCATCGATCGACGACGTTCATAAGGTAAGAGTTATTTAATTCGCAGAAATATGCATTTGCTTATCGCCTCCGAGATTCGTTTATGAAACGCATTAATGGCGCCAGCGACGCTTACGCGGGAACTACTATCGTTCGACTTTAAATTCAAATTGAGCATTTATTTGGCGCAAGATTATTATTAGTATTAACATCTTAGCGAATAGAATTAAATATCGATTGTTTATCAATACAGTTTACACACTGGTAAAAATACAGGGAAATAATATTCGAGATACCTTCATGATGTTTCTGTATTCTAGGCCTGTAGCCATATACACCGCTTTCACTGTGATAACATCGCGTAGATATTTCCAATCGATAATTTGTCCGTCCTCTGCTCGAACGATCGTTCGTGCATCGAAGAAACGAGTCTCTTTTTTTAATAAACGTTCTCAGAATCGCGTGCATACTCCTTTTCGTCACAATATCCACAGATGAACTGACGTGGTCCCCGTTGCAATATCGAAGCTGGTTTATTACTCCTATCCCCACTTTCATTCGTATTATCCAACCTTATCTGTTTATTCGAGATTGCCAGTGTCACAGTGAATAATACGAACACCCGCGTCATCTTGTTACAAGTTTACGAGCTTATTTAAGCCGGGCAAAACGTTGATGGAAAGTCGGGATAAAGATCTGCGCATTCTTCTTTTTATTCTTAAATTAAAAACAAGTTCGCTTATGTCACATAGCAAGCATCGGTACAAATGTCATTGATAAGAAAGTATGTAAAACACAGCATAAAGTCATATCCAAATTAAACTTCGTGAGTAGGATCATTTTTTCATATATAATATAGTACAGTAATATATTATTCGCTAATTGCATGGTTCTATTGTGCTCTCTCTCTGTCTCTCACTCAGCAGAATTATTCGCTCTGCCATTTTGGAATATAAACGAATTCCCTTAGATAAATTTATATGTCAGGGTACGCTGTTCCAACGAGGTCGTTGCCTCTGTACTTAAATTTATGCGTGACTATGTTGAATCTTGTTCCACCTAGGGAGATTGGACAGTTTCCATCTGGTCTTGCGTAGAAACACACAGTGTACAGAGCCATTTCGAGCTCTGGCGATGTACCCACGAATATGGTAGTCACCGGTTTATCATAACCATTGTATTTTGTTCGTAATTTGATGATCGAAGCTTTCTAAAAATAGAGAAAAATATATAATGCGCGTATTGTCAGCGCTTGAAATAGTACGAGTTTCGGTCATTGTTTAAATGATTATAAGCGATGGCGATGGGACATGGCATTCACATGCAGCGCATATCAGAACAGGAAATGAAAAGGAAAGAAAAATGGAACAAAATTTGTATTTAAAAGAATAATAAGCTAATCAACTTACGTCTCCGAGGTCAACTTTCTTCAAGTACCCATTATAATTCGCTTTACCGCTGCTTTCCTCCTTACTGAAGTACACCCAATTGTGCAGTCCAACGACCTCAGTACCTGTAGGTGCATTTTTCAATTCCGCCATGAAAACGTGCTCGAAACCCGAGCTTCCGACTTTTCCTTGACCTCTGGAGAACAGATTGAACCATATTTTCCTTAACGTGTCCTTGTAATCGTAGTAATCCTTACGAATTTGTCCCTTGTCCGCCAAGAATCTCATTGCCGCGGACATTACGTTCGTGCTGAGGAACGTATCCACTAAGAGACTCTCTTCTTCCCTCTGCAACGGGCTTATGTGCTCGTTCACGTTAGTTTCCGGCTTGTAATTATCATAGATCGATATCACCCTTTGAATCGTTGGTCCCTGGTACGCTTGTGCATTTACCGTGAACAATCTGCAATTAAAATTACTGTGCAGATCCTAGAGATACACCCGAGAATATCTTTCTTTCGTTAATTTACAACGAAACCTACGGTTGCGGTGCATCGTCTGTTGTACTGCTGCTGCTTGTCTGCTGCTGCAGGTTTACAGTAATATGCCTGTTCGCGTTGTTATTATCTTTAATGAACAACGCTTCAGAAAGCTTCTCTAAGTCGTCGTCCGTGATGGCGTTTCCTTTGCTGTAAGTAGGGTTACTCGAGTAGGTTTTTTGTGTTGCACCAGTAGCTCCTGCTGCAAGTGCACCCCCCGCAAGTGCACCTCCTGCGAGTGCCCCACCTGCAATTGCGCCTGCTGGTAGGCCAGATTTGCCAGGTTGAGTTGGCGATTGAGGCCTTGGTTGGGCCTGTCCTGTTCACCAGATAAAACGGGTACAGTTTTTTTTCTCTTTTTCATCGGTTGCATATTAGTTAGGATATTTTGTCAGCGCCGTACCTGGTTGATTTGGATACCCAGGTTGATTTGGATAACCAGGTCTAGGCGCAGGTGTGGGTGAGTTTGGTCTGCTGTCACCTCCGGCAATATCAGCCCAAGTTCTTCCTGGAATTCCAGGCGAAGCAGGGCTTCCTGGTCTGGAAGGTGCCGGTGTTGGACTACTTGGTTTTAGTGGGCCCACTTGTAGTGTGGACACTTGATTACCTCCCGCACCAGGTTGATTCGAATTTCGTTGCGGCTGGCCTGGCGCGATGGCTGGCTTAGTAGTTGATGCTGGCAGCCCTAAAGATAAATTATTTATTGCAATTAAATCTTCCTTCGACGATAGCGTGACTAATTTGATTTTAATTATTGAGTTATTGAAAAGGAAGGATTAATGCTAGTTCGTACCTGGAGTTTGTGGCCTTGGCTGAGGTTGTTGGTGAGGTATTGAAGGCGTTGAAGCGGGTTTCGGTCCTGCAAAATAAAGGAGAATTAATCCATATTCATGAATGATCTCTCGCATATTCTTCTACGTATATTAATACAATAATTTGCACCTGGCGATGGAGGTTGCGATGGAACATTTCCAGGCGGTAAAGCTGGCCTCGGTCCTTAAAGAATAATTATCATTATAATTTAATTGACCACGCCACTTTCATTCATCCCCTGCGTAAAGATAAATTTTACAAACTGATACAAAGTTTTAAGATTTCGTTCAATACCTCCACCATTCAGTGCTGGTCCTTCACCTGGTAATTTTGGTGATTGTCTTCCGGGTTCTCCGGCTCCAGTAAGATCCACGGCCCATTCTCTGTACCCTTGTCCACTGTTACCACCAGTTCCTGGTCTTCCTGGTTTCGATGCCGGGAAATCGAGGCCCACTTCCGTTCCCGGGTTAGGTTTACTTGGTCGACCGGTCTCTTTTATTTTCCCACCTGTAGAGGTGACTCCTACTGCCAGTCCCGGATCAGCCGCTCCAAGAACTGCTGATCCGATGTTGATTGGCTTTCCTGGTGGCCTGCTTGTCGCGGTTGTAACACCTGGTGGTGCATTTGCTTTCGTTGGTACTGTGCTTGTAGTTATTGGAGCAACTGTTGTAGTGGTTGTGGTCTCGTCTTTGTCCTTCTTCTTCCAGAACTTCCAGCCTGCTTCTACATCGGCTAGAAATTGTATAAAAATTGTATCCAGTATTTCTGCGATCGGCAATAAAGTTCTTTGACCTTTCTTTTAAATAAATGGCGCTGGAAACTATCTTCCCGCGTAACTTGTTGCTAGATGCTAGGGTCGTTGTGGTCATTTATGTGAGATATCGAATAATTGGGTCGAATAATAGTATACCTGTATGGAGTATAGGAGCGCATAATAAAGAATTTAGTTTGGATTAAAAGAATTTATGGCCGTTGATTGCATAGTGGCAATTTTTCCTCTCTCACTGTTGTGATTTATATAAGAATAAAATCTGAACTTTCTGGCGTCGATTTCTAATGCATGCATGCATGTACTTCTGCTTGAGCGTGAACTCGTGATAACCTTGGCGATACGTAAAAAAAAACGAATTACACATACTAATGCTTAAAACGTTGTGCTCGGAATCACGTAGTCAATTTATCCGCGATAACATTGCCTCATCTAAACAATGTTCCTGTACAAAAAATTAGTTGTATCATATTTTATAACTTTATATATTATTTACGTTATTATCCACCCAAAGAAATTACTTTTCTAAATCTCTCCAAGTACTAATATTTCTATACTACTCCGTAAAAATATTTCAATTAGCTCCACAATAGTAGAACACTGGTGGAAAACCAACTTCGAGCAGGAAACATTCCTTTCACTTGTCTAATCATCCTGCTTCGTTGCAGAAAATACCTACCTTCTGACAACAATCACAACTACAACCAATACATAACGAAGCAGCTAAGTATTTCCCAGTTGGCACTTTAAAATTACGCTTAAAAAGAAAGAAATAATAAGTTCCACTTACCAACGAGTACCAGACACAAGGCAACTACGAGAAAGAAAGTTGTCACGCTTTCGATTTTCATTTTTCCCAATTAATCCCCACGATTCTCAGGACCCGATCGATTTTTTCGACGCAGTAGAATCACGAGCGTCGAGAAGCTACGTGGGCGTTTTAAGACGAACTGAAGCCTCGCTGGCCGATTCAGCCGTCTCCAGCCGATTACACTTTCCTCTTTAGCCTTCTTACTTCTCATTGGCACGTTTCTACGACCCTGGTTAAGGTCGTTGCACGGTCAACCCGTGGCGACAAAAAGAATTACAAGAGTGATGTCACCACTGATCTTACAAATTAACTACGTACTCTATTTCTTCAACCGTAAGTCCAATCACTGGCAAGATTTCCTCTTGGAGTTAATTAAAGGGTCTTCGTGCTATGTCCTTTCCTTTTCACTTTTATTCCTTGTTTCTACAGTCCAGGTTCTATTTCTATCGATAGTGAAATGCGAGCACGCTTATTCTACGAGGTAATTGAACTGTGGTAAATTGTTAGTACGTTTGCAAGAGATTACCAATGATTTTATGAGATTTAGTAGGGTACCGTCGCGTCGAGTGAATGGTAACTAGGATGATATTTATTGTTTTGGTACATGTAATCGGTTGTACTAAGGTATACCTGGTGTTTCTTTGTTCTTATGGTTATCCATTGGTGATGACGAAGAATTTCAATGGAATAGAAAAATATGAGTAATTATTATTCGTTTGCTTACTGCAAAAGAAAATACTTTATTCTTGAAAAGTGTATGTACATATTTACACTTTGGGTTTTTCCATCATGTCTAACAATTTCATAGTTTTCATAACATAACCGTTTGCACGCCTAGATGAACTATCTTCGTAATTCAGATAACAGTAATTCGATTACAATTCGGTGTACAAAAAAAACTCACTGTTTATAGATATATTCATATTACAATTCATTAAGGAGCACACTTGGTGCCGGAGGAAAAAGAATAAGAAGAAATATTATTCTTGCATCGAGTCGACGACGCGTTGAACTTCAAGTTCCTATCAGAGGGAAATAGATGACTGCCCATAAGATGAGTAGAACCAATAAGAACAGCATCAGCTTGGAACGAAAATTATCCCATCCAACCAGAACGTATTTTTGTTTCCTCTCATTTTCATCCACGAAAGAAGACTGCAAAATGATTACGCTCTTGAAAGAGTAATAACAACGATTATTATTATTATACAGGATTAATCCTTACATCATCGTCGATGTCATCGTCTCCCTGTAGCCTTTGAGCGCTCGAACTTTGACGCATTTGTGTAGCTTTAGTCTCGATACTTTTCACTTTACTCTGGCCAGATTTTGAGATCTGTTTCTGCTTGGCGAAGTCTGGCGATCTGGAGGTTCCAGGACGATCGAGTGCTGTTAATTTAATGGCTACACTTTTGCCCGCGCCTTGTAATTTATTCGACACTTTGGCTTGTGTGTCAGTGGCTTCCTTCTTTGCTGATTCACTTATTATTGCGTCCCCCTTTGTCACGTTATCTTCTGTAGATATTGTTCACGTTAAACAAGGGACCAAGCCATTGATTGAATTGTCACTATTCCCCGACTCACCGTTTCTGGAATTGTTCTGCAGTGAAACCCTGTTCTGATCATCTCGAACGTTGGACAAGAAGCTCTCGAAGTATCGCGCAATCGTCCTCTCTTTTTCCCGCTTCAGATTGCCGGCTAAATATTTCCTTCGGAGCATCTACCACGGGGCTCGGGTCGTAAATTGTTACGACAACGACAATACCGACTTTCAATCGTTGAACTTTGTTCCTGATCGGAGATCCTCGGTCTATCTTTTGTGCTAGCAAATGAAATGGAGATTAGATAATAATGAGAGCAAATGATTTCGAATACGATACGCAGTCGAATTCTCAGAACTCCTAGAATATGCATATAAATATATAGAAATAGTCCTGGTTGACTAGCACGGAGATAAAACGTCGTGGAAATTAATTTTTCCTAATGAATTTCGTTATAGAAACTTCTTAGACGGGCCGAACTAATGAATCAACGAATTTGTAAGAAATACGTGTTTCTTTGAGTTCTGACGAAAACTACAAGAGTTTCTTACCTTGGTAAACATCGTACCAAAGATCCTACATGTGTCGTATGAGTCAGACGGCGAAGAACAAGCATAAAACGTTGCTTCGAAGGCTGATTGAGTCAGGTGTGATACTCAGCCTCGAATTCGTCCAGCATTAACGGCGTATATGTATATGTATTTCCTTCGTGATTCGTCCTATGCAGGCAAAATCGTTTTTTCGTATTCCGATCGCATCTGGCCTGAACAGAACGTTCGTGAAAATACATTCCATTGACAGAGCGTCAGATATTCGCAGATAACTTCGAGCAGAATTCGCGATAAATTTCGCGTCCATTATTTTTGACAATGAACGATTGTGAAGTGTGCTCGTTGAGTACAGAAGAGGCTAATAATCGTTGGTGAATTTGTAAATTGCTAGCTACGACAGTCTAGACGTTTAAAGCGTTCAGTCTCGAATAAACTAGCGCTTCTGCACGAGATTTTTCTCTTTTTTTTTTAGTATTTGACAAAAGATCAATTTTAACTTCAACTGGCCGCATTAATCGCGGAGAAAATATTTATTAATTGTCAGATGACACCTGCACTTTTATTTACTATTCGCACATTGCAGATCTTAGTAACTGTCGGCGAGTTCGACACGTGGGTAAGGTAGCACGATTTAAAAAGTGGTGTGCATATAGTCACGTTTTATTCGACGGTGTTACAAATACTTGGTAAAAAAAAGCTAGCAATACTTTGATATTAAAATACCTTTTATCAAACATAAAATATGTTTCGTATATAACATTATAAATAGTTCTAGTGTATTAGTGTAACATTATCATGGCTTTCTAATATTCTGAAGAATTTCGTCCGATTCGAAGCGATTGTTAAACGGACTAGCATTACGTTAAACCTCATCTTCGCGATGGACCCTTCTGTTTTTGCAAAAGTCTCTATACGATTATTCTAACACTGGGAACCTCTTGGCCGACGAGCTGACGAAGGTGAGAGTCTCCTCGCCCAAATAGAAGCAACGAAACACTTGCTGCCTTGCGCAAAATCTTACGACTCAGCGAATTTCTAAAGCTTTCTGTCCACGAAGAATGGCCTGCACGCTTTTTACGTTTCCACTCGCTCGTCGAACAAACTACACACCACACGGTTCACGAAAAACCTTGATGCTTTCATCATTTCGGACATTCATCTACGTATCGCATGTCACACGGACGGACTTAGAACTTATTATACATAATTCCCCAACTCAATTACAGTTGCCGTAAAAGGCAAGCAAATTCTTCCTCGTCAATTTCTCAATTCTTCCTTTCCCATTTTTCCACGTTTCAAAACGTTCGAAGACAATAGCGTCAAGACTTCTTCCATCCAAGCGGAAGAACATTTATCGTTCAGGTTGTCCAATAATCTCAGCCTTCGAAACTGTTCACAAAATTTGATACTGGGCAAGAAACGTGTAGACGATCACCCAGATAACTAGTGCAACAATCACAGAGATCAGGAAGACGGTTTTGAGAAAGTGCCACGGACTTTCCATACGAGATTCAGCACGACTGGTCCAACTCTTGCAGCCGCCGTTCCTGCATGGAATGCTTCCTGGTTGCGCAGGTGTAGACGTCGCGACGCTGCTCGTCGGTGGCGTCACTTTCACCTCGCCCAATTCCGTTTCGTCCACGCTTTGTACTTCTTTCGTCAGCTCGAACCTCGATGGACTCTCCATCTAAAATCATATCGATCAGTGAACATAATGGTTTAACGAACGGTTTAAGAATTTTCTTATCGTTGAACTTGTGCTTGGTATTTATTATCAGGTCGCAGTTGATCTGCGTTATCTCTTAGTTGGTTGAACAGATGCGACAGTTTGCATTCTGTGGAAATAATTGGTAAATAGTGTTGACGTTGAGTATGTCCGTTTTTAGACATATGGAATAAGAAAGAGTTATGCAAATAATGCATACTTAATTCTTGGAATCAGACGAAACGAATAATTATATTCGAGAATAGCCTGTCTATTGACACGGCTGAGATTTAAGAATTATTATCAGCTTCTCAGTATTAATGTCGTATTTAATACAAAACAGAAAACTTTCCCAGCCATTATGTTTAGCAACAATATTTGTCTCAACTATAAGATGAGCCGAGGGGCGAAAATAATTTAGCTTCCCGATCAGTTTATCTTCCCGTGCGTTCTCCATTATCTAAATCAAATATTGAATGTCTGGGGACTCCTTAAAAAAATCACAAAGTAAATACGCCTATAAATCTAAAAAAAAAAGACAAGAAAAACGGGAAAAGGGATGCTTCTGGTATCTCGAACTTACGACCGTATCTAGATTGTCGTGTAACGCGGTTTCAAATCCGGGCTATGGAATCGTGGTTAAACCAGACTTGCGACCGCGGTTTCCTATTTATTGAATTCGGGACTTGATAAACAGCCTCGTGTTCTATTTCGAAAGACGGTGGAATATATTTCTATCCACGCGTAACCGAGTCTTGTAAAATATATGCTAATCGATCCTGGTCCCGCTTCGCGGGGGAAGGTTAAAAACGGAGAGGAGAGAAATCCAGCCACCTTTGTAAACATTCAGAGTGGACAGACGTCGCGGGCAGAATTCGCAATAAATTGAACGAGCGTGAAATGCAACCAGCGTGACGATGCAGTCACGCGAAATTATCGATTATTTCGCAATCGATCTCGGTCATGCAGAGGAACGTGTGTACCGTGTTTCCAACAAGCCTTGTATACCGGCGATTCGTAACATTTTGTTTTCCGTTTCAACCTCGGCATTCCTTTACAAAATAAAGTGATAAACGAAACTGCGGTATCTAGAACAACCATGTGTTTGCAGTCATCGCTGGACCTTGACACACTTCTTCGCGAAACAAAAAAGGGAAGAAAATAATAAGAAAAAGACGGTCTTTAATTTCCAGCAAGATTACGAGAACTCCTTCCGATATGGAAGTTGTGCATTATGTAGAATCGGTGAGGAATGTAGGGAGGAAATTCGGTATCGACGGTATCGATAGTGTTCGGTAAATTATAAAGAAAAATTCAGTGAATCATGCCCGTCGGGGAACGTGTGTGGACACAATGAAATCTAAAACGTGAAAGGGGTAGAGAGTGGGAACATTACGCGTGTCTCTGGATGTTGAGTCTTGGAAGGGAATAGATCTTGTTCAGGCTTGGGTCTTGTCCCGTACACCAACTCCATCATGCTGGTGACTTGACCCATGTATGGGTAATCCCATATGGAACCAGGGGATGGTAGGACCACCATCTGTTAATATTATTATACATGTACACGGTTACATTCTCTGGCGAATCATTTGGATGCACGAGTATAATAGAAGTTGCCTATTTATCTAATGCTATCCTTTGAGAAATCTAATCAGTTCAATTGTCTGAGATTAGTGGCGCAAGCGGCTCGCAAGAAATTAAAGATGTCCCTTGAAGTTTTTATTCGCCGTCGTAATTTATTTTAACTCGGGATATAAACCTCGGTTTCCTCTATGCTTTTATGCACCATCGCTAACTTTCACTCGATCACTACGTCCTCGAATACGAGAACGCAACACATATGAATGGATTGATCGTATTAACATAATAAATAATTCACAGGCTGTTTGTCGTACACGGCACTGAAAGAATTATTCTAATTTGCTTTCGGCCACAGGGGACGAAATTAAAAATTCGTAGAAAAATACCGTGTCACCAATTGATAAACGTCGCGTTGTACCAATGAAACGGAATACATTTTCTGTGAAAAATTGCAAGACCGCACACACTCACATTGTCAAACACGTATCCATACTTCCTGGTGTGTCGATTCCCGGCCTTGCTCATATTTGACATAGTCTCACGACCCTATCAAGCGCATCCCTGCTCATGAATTACAGATAAGCCAAATAGAATCCGATCTAATCATGTCACCGGAATGTTTGAATCAATGAATGTCCAATTTTTTTAGTTGATAAACCGGCGGCTTTAGGCGTGTACAGCTGTTCCAGACGAGAATGGCCGTAGCTTACACGCGTACGCCACTATAGGAACTGACCAGTTACGCCGAATGAAACCTATTATCAGCCTTTATCAGCCCCGACCCCTGATCTCTCGTTATCGAATCGTTACTCCTGTGCGAATATCGTCGAAATGTGTCTAATCGATTCGAAAATCGTTTAAAAGAAGCGCCGTGTTCTCCTTTCATTGTTATGTCATTATTTGTTAAGATAAGAGTAGTGTATAACCGCTATCACTGCGCTGGAAGCGTCAAACTTTAGCACATCATAGAATTCAGTATCGATTCTTTCGAAAATTTTTCACATTTCGTTCGATGGCAAAAATAATTAGATTGCAGGAATGTTGTAAGTAAATTTCCGCGCAGCCCTGTTTTCGGGGTTTAGCATAAAATTTGGAAAATGGTACATTCTTTGGAGCAAACGTTAAGCTCGTAAGATTGAATGAAAAAATGTAAAATAATGTATACCCAGTAAGAGAACTGTTACGTGTACAAATGCGCAACAGGTCGAGGATGCACCAGCAATGATGATAAGTAGGATACCTTGCGTAATCTGGCCAGGCTCATATTTGCAACAGGTACATAGTCATGAACTTCTCGATGTAGGACTGAATCGAGGTTGATATCGAAGGGGGACGCGTGAAAGAAATATATGTGTAAATATATCGATTATTCACAGAAAAATTTAACCCCGAAAGAAGGAATTATCCGACGAACTTACGGCAACACGCTGAAGTTCGTCGAAGAATGCATAATAGTTTTTTAATTTGTTTCTTTGGTTGTTCGATCGATCGATTTCCCCGGTTTTTTCTTCTTTTTTATTTATCGATCAGACAGAGTTCGAGGAACTTGTGTATTTAATTAGAAATGAGATTTCGAGAAGGTGAAAGTATCGAAAGGTCGTGTTCGAAAGAATTGAAAGTAGCTGACTTCTTAGAGAGCTCAAGGCTATAGCTTGAATAAAAAAACGTATACGATCTTTAATATTTTTCTGAGACATATAATATCTATGTACAATACAGACGTGCACACAGTTACATACGTGTGACTTACGAGTTGTTCTTCTCAATTATTTTAAAGTCTGTAGTTTAAAAACACTATTACTTATGCACTGCTAAATATAGTTTTTAAAGGATGTTTTCCATGAAGAGTTTCTTCCTCGTTATGAAACAAACCGTGATTAAATCTCACGCATTCGCAATTACGCGAAGTATGTATATGCATTCAAAGGTTTTGCGATAAGAAACATCTTGAAAAAACTGTTTAAATAAACGCGATTGCAAGCTATTTAATAATGTAATTTGTTAATGTTTTTCATAATGTAATTGTCAATTTTTTGTACCGACAATTTGCTCTATTCCAAAAACAACTTTATAGAGATCACGTAAGTCGAACCAAGGAAAACTAGCTTCCATAGAACGCGTGATCTCACCTGTTGCGGATGCCAAGTGTGCTGAAAGAAACTCTTGAAGCACCTCATTCTTGATGCAGCATTTTCTCGCGTTTACCAATCACTGTATTATCATCACGATCATTCAATCATCTGGCTATTACCGCCTCATTTTTTTTAATCCACTATACGTTTCAATAATCATTGTTGATTAAGTATTATACGATTCTCCCGCCGCATAATTAGACCACTCACTTCATTACCGATACGTCCTTTAGTCCTTCGCTGTTCTACGATTTGAAATTTGAACTCACGACACTTCACTTTACTATATTATACTCGATCGATATTTCCAGTATCTGTGATATTATTCGTTGTATTAAATGTTAGGTAAGTTTAGATGGCAAATGAAGGAAAATCGGGACATACTAAAGTATTATAATGCCGTATTTGTGTGAGCGAGATCGCAGGCGAAAGTTTTGAAGCGTACGCCACGGTGTGCGCCTGACAACTAATGAAGTTCGTACCGATAGCAGTAGAAGTTGCACGAGACTGGTAATGTTAATTCTGAAAGGCTACCCAGGTTACGCTTGTCGCTTACGGCATTCAGAGAAATGGTTAAATATTTTGCGCCGTTTCTCCAGATAACGGGGAAACAAGATAGAGGGGCCATTATAAATTAATCAACAGTCGTGCACATTGTGAACATAAAAGGGTGCGATATAGCAAAGGATTTAAATAGTCGGGGAGAAATGTTGCAGCACGGCTGAACTTTCTTCGTGCGCATAGTGTAAGTCATTTTTTATTTGTACTGGTTTACACAAGAGACGCCACGTAGAATCGTTTGACATTTTGCAAAGCAACGAACACATTCTACACGGAGATGCTTAAGATAATATAGCGAAGGATGTTGAAATGCTTGTAAAGCAAATGTCATGGTAAAGCGAATATTTTAGCTAAGACGTTTATTTCAATTAATTGAAGCAGAAAATGTTACATATCGTTCGTAGTTTTAAATAAATAAGTTATAATACTACAGAAATGTTAGTTGAGCAAATAATTATGAATAATATTGGATAAATCTATTTTTTAATTTCAAAAGAGGTGAAAGACGGATTGGATATTTCTCTTTCGTTTCGAAATTCTGTTTTATCTATGGCTGACTGAGGACTTCCGGTATGTTGCAGCCATTTTTTCCTGCAATAAAAGAATATATATAGTTAAAACAATTAATTGATATATTCGCTAAAAAATTGTTTGATACCATAAACTTACATTTCATCCACTTTAACTTTATCTCCTTCGAGACGTCCAACAACTGTTCCATTATCAGTGTTCATACACCATCCTTTTAAACCTAATTCAGTGCCACGTTTTTGGGTATACTGTAGTAACAGTAAAGGTATAATTTTTTAGAATTTATATTTAGTGCATTAATTGACTAACTTTTTGCCCTACATATCCATATAGACGCGCAAAAATATGTATATAGCATTTATAACGTAAAATGCACAATATCACTTATACAATGGAAAAACAGTCGGTAAGTTTCGTCTTTCAATTTTAGATGCCGACATGTGTCGATAACTAAGAACTTGGCGCGTCGCCTCCTAGATGTCACTTCTGTATCAAGTAACCCCTCAACGCAAAATTTGTTTCTTCGTCACTTGCGTTAGTTATTAACAATTAATTAGTGAGGCAGGGTTACTCACCTTCCTGAAAAAGACTCCTTTAAAGAAGAGAACGTAATGTTAGTATCCTTGCGATTCTGTTGTAGGACAATGGTCACATACCTTGCACTCTGCCGTATACCTCGAAGTCAACACCAACTGACTTTGACATTTCTGGAGGGATATTTTGCAGCGCTACCTCTGACAATAATGGCAGCACGAAGAGGAGCCAGAGGAAAATGTTAAGGTACAATTTATTTAACATTCACTCAATTAGTAGGAGAAAAAACTGAATATGCGTAACGTTGAATCGCGGTATGATAATTGACTAGATGTCGCCAGTCGACATTCTATCAGCTGTTCCGGCTGGTTAATACCGGTATCCTTGGAAACCATTCGTGATGTGTTTTAAAGGGAATCAAATTTAATTTGAGTGGGGTTGATACAGCTGTAGTTCACTTGTTTCAATCTGTATCGTGCTAAATTTAAATATACTTCCGCCTGTCATTACAAATGTTGATTGATAGAACATTGAATTAATTGAATTAAAATGATGATAGGTGAGAGCACTTAGTTCCGTAATAGAATATATTTAAAAACATACTGAAAACAGTAACAAATTCTGCTCCAGTTCATCGTCGATGTCTCTACGTGACAGCTTCATGCATTTTTAAAACAGCCCAACTTGCCGTATAAGTAGGAGGCAATGTATTCGCAAATCGCTTAGCAATTAGTTCGGTGATTCATTAAGTATACAAATATACCAATGCCCAAGCAGTTAGGGCACGCGATTGATAGTGTCTTTAAATTTAAAAATCAAATTGCATTCGCACATGCCTGCCAAGCATTTAGAGCACGCGATTGATAGTGCCTTTCAATTTAAAAATCAAATTGCATTCGCACATGCCTGCCTTTCGTCGCGGTGGCGTATCTGCGCCGGTATTGGTCGATGTTTCGAAGCGCGCGCACGACCATAGCAGCAAAAAGTCGCTAAGTACAGAGAGGCGTATAAGTTGTCCCCACCGCAGTCTCCATGGCCAGTCTCAGGCAACAGCTAATACGCGCTGGATGTTTACGCTACCTTTTAGTCTAGTGCACGCGATTCCACAACACGAAACATAAGGGACAATCTTACCATAAAGCCGGTACACGATAGTCCGTGTTTTCACTGTGTGCTACGTTCCTCGTACAACATATTACTACTGCTGTGTCGGCCTTTAAAACCCTTCTTCAAACGCAGCACTGCTTCGCCTCGATTCTGCGCTATGATAGACGATCGCGTAGGCTCGGATGCACCTCGTATCAGCGAAAATTTCTGCAACATTTGATCAACAGGATTGCATTCTCGACCGTGATACGTTGATCGTTATATCGTATCGAGATAAACGTGGAACGCGGTACTCGATAATCTGTGCGCTGTGTACGAACACGCAAGATAGCAATCCCGTGTCAGTCGATGAGGTTAGGGTGGCGTATTTACGCAACGAAAATTCGTGTCGTCGGCGTACGAGCGGGCGATGCGTCTTTGACAGTTCGTTATATCGTCCCTATTATATTGTTGGCTGCACGCCGCAAAGCAGAACACTGTGTGCAGTGCTTACGGGCAAAACGAAGTTCGTGGTCGTCGTTGACGACGACTTTGACAGCGCATCGCACGAAGTGAGGTTAATCTTTTGGGGCGGTGTGTCGTCGTTGTGCGGGTGCGTGGAGTGCACGGAGGAACAACACGGCAAACAATACAATGACGGCGATGTTAGTATCTGTGGCTGAGCTGTCGAACATATTCTTTGTACTCGCAGTTTCGATATGCTTCTGCGGAGTCTTCTTGTTTATCATCAGGTATTTATGCCCTCGTGTTACATATCGGGTTTTCTTAAATTTAAGACGTGCATGCACCTCGTCGAAATTTCGTCTTTGTTTTATAATAGGTACTAAGGGCTTGCAGAACGAATCTATGTAACGATTCGTAAACGATGATTACTTTTCGTACGTTTTTCTTGCAATTCTTCTCCTTTTTTTATTGCTGTACTCTTACGGGAAGGAACGTTTGGCGCCTTGGCTCTCCTTTTACTATATGCCCCCAATTCGGTATCTTCGTTGGAAATTACTTGTCCTTTTTCAGCCGGATGAAAAATCGATCCTTATTTATGCGAACACGGACTTTCGAACTTTCCTGAGAATCTTTCGAAAGTAGCCCCCTGTAAAACTATAGAGAGAATTAAATTCGACCCCTACTTTACACCATTATTCGCAACGTACTAATATACGTCGTGCAATATTCTATGATTAGCAGTAAACTGATTACGTTTAATGAATCACGTAACAACAGGTGCAGTTATCAATACCAGCAGGAGTACGTGATAGCGTTGCAGCAGCGTGTAACTCGTTTCTTGGCGTCAAGTATAAATTAACTTTTCATTACGAACAATATCAAGAATATATCTTTTACAATTGCTCGTTACTACCTTACTTGCCGTCTTTAATAAAACAAACAAAAAAGAAAAGGTAAAAGATATCTTTCTCTTACAGTTGTCCGTAATATGACTGTACCGCTTGACAACAATCTTGCATTTAATTTACAAATAAATCGTAATGGAAAATTCCAAAGCAAATATGCATTCCAATACGAAACAGGTCGACGTACTCGACAACGTTTCATTGCACCAGGTAAAAACAGTGGCCGTTCCCTGTGCAACCGTATCATCTATTCACCATACAAATTGAAAGGCAAACAACAACGAATTAATACTCCCGGGAAAGCTTGCTTTGGGGCCTTGGGGGCCGTTTGGTCACGATTGGTCCCCTTTATCGCGCCTCGAGACCCGTTACGGGTCAATAATAATATTTAAACAGAAATTAGCATTACCTAGAGAAGTAACTAGCATCGTTATTCCGATTCTCGATTGCATAAGGTTCGTTGAATTTTGCAATACACAACTCCTGCTAATTTCGTGGCAATTTCCTACGCGTCGGTACGGTAAAAGCTTGATGATCGCTTAGAACGCTATTAAAGGTACGCCAGAGTTACGCCAAATCGATGCACCTTCGATCGATCGTAAAGAATTCAAGGTGAACACGGCTTCTATTAGAACGCTAAAGTCAGATCAATGAATGGAATACGTATTGAACACTCTTAGATTTTTGTTCTCTCCAGATGCTGGTAAATTTGAATGATAAATGGATACTCTCAATTTGACAGTGAAAGTGTGTCATAGCACAGTGGAAATTAATGATTTTCCGTCATTGCTCGTGATTGAAAATAGTGAAGATATTGTTGACGAGGGGCGTAGAATTAATCAGCTATTTATATGTTAACGAGGTAGTCGAACTTGCTCTAAAATGTGAGAAGAAAAAGTTGAATGTAATGAGAAGAAGGGAACCTTGAAATTCGCCAAGTTAATGACCAGCAAAAAAAAATTCGATTCCGTTATAAAGTTTCTCCTGCCAGAGCTAACAACTTTCTTGTATCTTCGTTGACTCTCGGGGATCCTACTAGCGAGAGTTCTTTTTTTCTCAAGGCCAAGTCGTGAGGTACTGCATATTGGAAAATGAGAATCCAAAAGTTATTATGCATATTGAAATTCGGCAGATCTTTTCGTTATTCATGAAAATAATTAAGCGTATACAATTTAAAAAACACGTGTATATAAATAGAACATACTGTATCAATAATTCATCACGTTGAAAAGGGAACTACATATAAGTATTGTATATTATTTGCCAGCGATTACGCGATACATTTTAAAAGAGCAATCAACTGATTCTTGAATAGAGCCCAATCAATATTTGTGACAATGCTCTCAGGGGTGCCAATGTAGCTTCAAGTTTGACTTCAACTATTAAAAACGATTGGATCCTTTGATTGCAAGACATCTTCTACCGCTATCCACAAAAAAGACAGTTTCTTCTTCACGTTTCTGTAATATTCTGAAATGGTCGAACGAGGTCGTTGAATGGCATTCAAATTGCCCCACGACACTACCATTTTTGTCGTTTCCATTATTGAAGATAAATGTTTTCTTATCAATGGGTCGGCGTATTATAATTCGAGCGAGTAGTACAACCAGCGTGCTGTTAGATTGCCACAGCAATAATTTGCCAGTTTTGCCAGCTGTTCGACTATTTCCCAAGTAGTGTTTCTTTATACTTTCGTGGAAATTGTGCAACTGCTGGAGACGTTTAATCAAACCGTTACTACCTTGCGGTACTCGTTGCTGCTCATACGCTGTATGTAATGAGATATATGCACATATTTAGTAAACTTGAGGCGGAGTAGACACAATGGTGAATTCACATTATATATTTACAGAAGCGTGCCGTGGATGATTCACCTACAGTCAGTTTTTTCCTTGCAATTTTGATTATCGTTGACTACACTCTTTGTTCGATGTTTTTTTGTACCGGCACTGATAATGAATTATAGGATTAATATGGAATTCGGTGCAATATGTTTGTCACTTTTGAAAAATTCGAGAATTAAAAATCTTAACAATTTGGCCGCCTTCTAAACTATTCGCTAAACTTTTTGCTAGCGTCAGATTCTAATATCTAAAAAGACATTTCACTACTTTTTCTACAATTGGCAAGTCGCGAAGCGAGATCCTTCGGTCATTTATCTTTATCTTCTTTTTTTCTCGGAGGTGCGCTAGCCGAATCAATAGCAGACCCAAATCCAGAAGCCTTATGTCAATAAACCATTAACACACTTGCGTGAAACGCACGACTCGCCTATTTGAAAAGAGAAAGCCGCGGTCTGAAACTTTAAAGCTGCGCGTTATACCGTTTCCTCCACAAAATTCAGACATACACGTTTCAGCAAAAGAGAAAAAAAAGGAGGAGAAAAGAAGACTGCTCGAATTTAAATCCATCATAAAAAAAAGAGATCATTATCTCAGTTTGGGCAACGTACTTCGAACAGGAGCAATCCAGATTAACTTAACAGGAACCATTCGTTGCCGCGTATCTCGTTTTTCCAGCATCTCCTTTCATCGGATCGTAGGCTGGCGAATAATATACAGCAACACGATGTTGCGATAAATGCATGCGTTCTCATGACCTCGCGGTTACTGGCAGTGCACGGTCGTTAACATACAAATTCATTCCTCAGCATAAATAACGTCGACAGTTCGATCATTGTTAATACCAAAGAACGTAGCGATCGGGCGCTGTTTTATTGGAATCACGATGTTTTTTTTATCGAGACAAGCCCTTATACAAATGATGCAACAAAATATAATTATCTTGCGTGCACGGGAAAACCATTTCCTACGTTGCAATATCGTTAAAAAACGAATTGACCGTAGTTAAGTATGCACATACGCGTGGAGCGCGCACAACGATAACCTACTCAATTGCGAAATCCATATTATGTATCCTGAACAAATATGTATATAATATATATATGAGTGTATTTCTTTGAAATCGATGTTTTCGTCTAGTTTTCGTAACAACCAGATAAATGATTATTTAGCAATCGGTATAAAAAGTGGCGTGAGACGACTCGATAGGCAGGATTGTTCTTTAGAACGTTTTAAGGATTGCCTTACTGTGGTGAACTTGTTGGCTGTACCGGTTCAGTCAAGACAATCGAAGGAAAGATACAAAGCATTTTGTAAACTGGTCGTCGGTTCCTTTCTTTTTTTTCCGTTTTTTTTGGAGAACGTAAATAATTTTGATAAAAGCATGTCATACATTATGATTATTTCGTAAACTATTAATCGTTCCATGTCCAGGTTGTTGCATGCCTGCACGTAGCATCTCGAAAGTTAATTCAATACTGCGATATAGAGACAAGAATAAACCACCAGTGTGTTACGTACAATTCCGAAAAAGCAGCAATCATTTTGTCCATGGTTTTTTTAAAATAGTGTATTACTTATTAAATAGCTGAAGCAACCATGTGGACAAATAATTGAATACAATGTGTACTTAAATTTGATAATGGAACGTAAAAGTGCACACTTGCCTAACTTGCGATATACGTAATCGCTGTATAGGTAAAACATTTAAGGCAGTCTGATTAATTGAAAATTTCCATTCCTTTGTGCAGGAACATGATCGTGCTTCGTATTCATGGCGACGAATTGATGTTCGGAGGGAGTGGAAGCGTAATGACACATTCACCGCGCATACCTCAGATGGAGATGATGAAGGTCCACATTCCCTTCACCTTCAAGCTCCACGAAAGCTTCAAGAGCACTTACACCGGTAAGTCTCAGCCAGATGCGCCTATTTCATTAATCTTCGCGGAGATATCAGGCTAATCGTTGAAGCGCCTAAAAGGCGCGTCCATTTAAACTGTGAAATTGGTCGTCGTTTCAAGGGTTGCAGAAATTTTCAGAGAGACACCGGCAACGCCTGCGATATTACCATTAGATTTATTATTTAATGAACCTTCGAAGACGTTCTATTAAACAGTTCGTTACTCCTCGTATCATTGGCATTCTGATTAGAGATGCTGGAGGAAATAGGCTGGCTCGTTCCTGAAGAACAGATCTCGCGGTTCGTATCTCCTACAATTGATGTACAAACGCGCGGACGTGTCCCGCCTGCGTTTCATCTAATTTTCTCGGGATTAGTATTCGCTGGTGTTTGAGGGGTCGTCAAAATTCACGCGACGTTCGTAGCGAACCCTTGTCGATTCTATACGAAGCAAAGCAGATAGCACCTCTTACATATGTCCCCGTCCGAGAATCGAAGTTCGAATTGATTTTTCGCCGACCGGACTTTCAGGTTTCGATTTTCGGACAAGCAACCTCGTTCGGTTCTATTTCGCAAACCCCGCCCGGCTGGGTTAATTAACTTGATACGTAAATACCCCGATACACACGATTCGATTTGGCCAAAAGTAGGTTACAGGCACGCGCAAGAAGAGAGGAAAAAACGAAAGAAAGAAAGATTACGATCCTCCACCGCCTCGTTCTCTCCGCGTGATTGGTATGCAGGTGTGAAGACACCTGGAAATTACGAAACGTTACCTTGACCGCTTGGCCAGGTCATCGTGAATCATTTAACCGGCGGATAATTGATCGCGAACATCATCTTGCGATTAAATAGCCCGTAGCCGGTCGATATTTACCTTGCTTCGTAAAAGCAGGAAAAATTTATTTGTCTCTATGTATAAATTCTTTCTTTCCTCCGCCTTTTGCTTATTCCATTCACAGCGTCGCCGACTCCTTCTGTATTTACATCACGATACTAATCGTCCGCCATGCATTGCATTAAATTAATCAGCGTCTGTGCATGCCCGCGGAATCTCGTTAAGGGTATATGCACGCCGTGCACGCGGTTAGAAATGCTTTTCTTCCCCCGCTGATGCGGTCACGTTCTATTATATGATCAGCTGATTTATACCCGACACTCGGCGACCCCCGATAAAATCTTTAATCGCGCGTACTCGTGCGATGGCGGGCACTTTTGTTCCACGCAGCACTAGTTACTGTAGCCTTGCCTTGCGTGCCTTGGATCTTATTCGAACCGTGCCACGGACCAGCACGCGCGAGATCGATCGTCAATGAAAAATTGATCGATTAAAGCGACGAACGCAACGACCGTTCTTGATTCGATGGTTGAGAGCAATGGAATGATAATGATTTGCATCGTGATCGTCGTATCTACCCGTGTGCAGCCCGTAGTTTTCCTTCAAGTATTGAAATGTAGTTCACGGACGTGGAAAAGTTGGTCCGCTGTATAGACGTGTCCGCGTATCCCGTTAATCCACGTGTAACTTACACGCGACAGGCTGTTATAACGTTTCTTCACGTGTTTCGTTTTGTCAAACGCCCCGCTGTCAAATCGAAATCCACGGTGGAAACGATGAGCTTTTCCCGCGCAATGTAACGCGGGCGTACAGAAGAGACTCGTCGCGACAATGGCGGAGAGTATTTTCAAATTCCAGTCCCGTAGGCAAAGGTGGCCATGTAAAAAGCGTGAGGGTCGGTCGCGGTGGTTCAGTCTCGTTCATCGAGGACAGCGTACACTTGCTGGAATATACAAATGTTACGTAAGCTGTGCGCGACAATAGGTGAAACAATTTCCCCTCGGACGTACACTATATGTGGACGTTATTAATAAAGCTGTGCCGTTAGCGGTTCGATGCTCGCGGTTCGCGCCATCGGGATTGAGAAACCGCGGGTCGAGACTCGTCGATAGCATAGCCGCGATCGGAATCGCCTAATTGCGATTGAGGCTCGTGATTAATTGCGTTTCAGTGAAACCTAAGAGTTTGGCAACAGAAAGCTGGTAGATATTGTAAAAGGGTACTGGCGGAGGATGTTTTTACTAATGGGATCGTCGACGAGGTCTGAGAATTGTGACACTGTCGGGCAATATCCTCAGGTAGCTACGTAAAGCTATTCGAGACTATCGAAATCCAGCGATAATCCAGCGTTCGTCGGAGTTTTATTCGTGTCAAGTTCACTGACTCGTTCGGAGGCTTACTTAACAAGGTGGCACGGGATGATAGGGTGTTAATCGGGAGCTGGTGCACGTGGAGTCTGGAATTTTACTTGATTGAACATCGCGTCTAGCTGCGTATAGACGAACGTCGCCGGTTTTAAAGAGCTCACCTGGCCATTGTGCAACGCGGTAATCGCGATTGAATCGGGAGAGGGAGAGAGAGAGAGAGAGAGAGAAGAACTTGTGGTCCAGGTTACGAAAGGTAAGCCGGCCAGTGACGTAACGTCGTGAGTCGATTGCAAGATTCCATCGACGGGAGAAATAACGCGGTGATCGTCAGCTGGGACGAAATCTGCCGGGGTCCCTCTTGTCCTTTGAATGGCGCCAACGTTTTCGAAACTCCTACGCGGCGAACCGGCTTCGTTAACGCGTATACGTTCCACCAGAAACACGAAATACTTGCCCAATTATGCGCAATGTTTGATTAAACTGCTTCTTCCGACGACACATTAGCAATTAATTCTATTTTATTTGCAATGAAATTAACGACGGGTATCTTTAGACGGATTGATCGCATTCACCGACCTTTGCCTTATGTTTTGTTTTTATTTGAATATGCACTTTAGCCTTGTAGTCTCTTGAACTTGCATACGATACGCTTGGAAAACATTAAACCTGTATACATATATCCCTTTTCTTATTGCATTAATTGGAATATTGTATTACAATAGTTCCATTCATGTATATGTAATTTCATTCATGTCGGGCTACAAGGTAAAGTCATAAACAATTATTCTACAATTGTCAAGTTGTACCCTAATCAAGCCAGGTAATCGACGGTGTCAATCGGGTATGGTACGTTCTCGAAACCAGTTCCGAACTCGACGCGAACGTGTCAGTCACCATTTTATTGAAAATTCGGATGCTTTCCGACGCGATGCGATGATTCACGTTGAACCAAAAAAAACGTCTTCCTTTCGTTCCTCGAGGAAGACCAAGTGGCTCTCGTTTTATTATATTCTTCTTTCCACTTTCCTTTGAATTTTCCTCCCCTCGTTTTATCCCCGTTAATTCCACCGTGGTGCGTATCCGATTCTCCCGTAAACAGAGTGAAACTCGCGTATTCAGGAAATCCTCTGTTCGCACGCACCAGCGTCGCGTCGCTTGCAATGCAACATCCTGTCGAATCGGTTGCTTTTGTGTTACGTAAAAAGGCGACTCCGCCAAAGAGAAAAGACACACGGTGGAGTATTATTCTTTTGATTACGAGCGTGTCCCTGGCCAATTGCACGAAATGAACTCGACAACTGCAATTAATCGCGAGCCACCTCCCGAGAGCGCTCACCTCCTGCTTTCATTCTTGCTCCTATAATATAATGCGTAATAGGCGGGTTTTATTGTTAGGGAAGGAACCGGGCTATTTCCCTGCCATTTCGCCGGCTCGAAATAAATTCTTCGTCTTTTTGCAACATCCCTTGTTGCCCGCGATTCTCGTTGTCGTTACGCTGGAATAGGTGAGACGTAATTAAGTGGCTTCTACGTATTTCTTTTTTAATTTTTTTGTTGAATTATGCAGCTGTTATTATGCACGTGTAGAACTCGTGGAGACACGTTAATAACCTCGTATTCTTTTATGTTCTTTTTAACTGTACACGGCGGTTACACATGTCTATCAATCTTTGACGAAGGAAAAACTGTCAACGCGACACTGCCCTTGAAATTTTAAATTACAATCGCGTTGATTCAGACTTCTCATACGCGTAGCAGTACGGAGGAATCGGTGTCAACGTGTAATCGAAACGCAATGAAATGTCTGCTCTGGGAAATTGTGTGTATGCAGTGTTTTTTTTCTGCTTCCATACATTTTCTATAGATAGAACGTGGAAAGGATTCTGGAAAAAGTGCACGAGCCGGCGCGCGTTATCAAACTTGAAACGTGGAATCCTTTATAACGCGATAACTGTTGTGTTACGAACATATTAGTATCAAGCAGATAAATCCCCGTTCGTTCCTAAAACACGGAATATTTTTCCCTGCTTATTTTATACACTTCAACTGTTATCAGTCAACTCGTAGTGCAACTATATAAGAAAATCAGTAGCTCCAAACGTTTCTTCGCTTTTATTGGACGGCCAATAAAAGGTGATAAAATTTGAAGGTGCTAAGCAGAATTACTTGTAGCATAAAAAGGACCACGGAGAGGAAAGGTAAATGTCGTGGCGCGTACAAGAGAAATTTACGCAAACTTGCTCAATACATTTTTGCACCTACATGACTCGTTGCACATCGCGCCGGTGCAGCAACGCGGTTTCTTCGACAAATCAACGAACTAACAAAAAACTATTTTTACACAGAGCTCTGCCCTCCACGCGTCCAAGCGTTCGCGCATTAACTCGCAAATCTGGACAAATATTTATCCCCGTTGCAGTGTCCATTCGACATCGTATAAACAATCTTCTTTCTCTTTGTCCCCATGGAAGTTATCGCTTCGACTTTGTTCGCCGACTCGCAGTAGCCTCTGTAATCAGCGTTGTTGTTAAAAGGAAGAGGAAGCGATCTCATTTTTCTTTTCTTTTCGTGTTGCAAATGAATTATCAAGAAGATACAATTTTTTCATACGGCGGTTTGCATCTTTCTTTCTTGTCCTATGTCAAAAATCAAAATTGACTCCCGATCGAATGATATATTGATGAGCCGTGATATTCGTTATTGCAAAAGGCAAACCGTGAAACTGCGTAGAGGGACGGGTTTTAAAGACAGAGATAGAGAGAGAATGCTGCGGAGGATTGTAAATGAGGAGTCAAGTGGCTGGAACAATTAGTGGCTGCGGCTCGCTTTCGTGGATCGTGATGCAAACGTTTGTCTCAGAATTTACTAAAAAGCTGCAGTAATAAAAATCGGGTAAAAAAAACTTGGACTTTTCTGCTTCACGGTCGTCGTGCTGGCAATTATCGTGTCTCCTTTGTTTCTTTAATTCAAACAAGCTACTCTGCACGCTGCATTTGACTTTTGCTACCCCTTCTCAAGGAGGATAGGATCACGCGTATACCTAATTCGATGTTCAAAATAGCCGGGGCATCTACCAGTGCTCCTTCAAGCGATCGTAAATTTCTCAACGTATATACACTCTCGTCTTTCCGTTTCGCAACACTGCTGCAAAACTGTTTGGAGATCCTTCACCGTCGACTAATTTAAGCGCAAAGACCATTAGAATCGCAAACACAAAACTGTCGCAACGAAACCAAGCCGGAACGGATAGAGATCTGCCACGAGAAATTCTTAGCTCTGGAGGCAAGATCCACTACGAATTACTGCAATAAAAATCGCAAGAAAACCTATCTACAGTCGAGGCTAAACAAATATTCCATGAAATCCAAGTACCATTAGCGATATTACTCGTTGGCATTTCGTGAACAAATGCCACCAGTTTCCGAGACAGTCAGTAGACGACCCGAGCACAGTTCTCGTTCACTGGCCAGCTTCTTCGCGTGGATGTCAACATCGTTTCCTCAAGGCTAGAAACTGTTACATGCACGACAGGCCCGGTCGCTGGTTTTGGATCGGCTGCGTTTTACAGCGCTACGGCCGGCCGAGAAACGTGTCGAACCAAAAAGACGCAGAGAACACTGACTGCGTAACGTACAGCATCTCGAGCAGAAGGGAAAAAAGGAAAAGAAAATCCCGGCTTGCCTACGTGACTGACCAGGCGTAGAACAATCAAGGTCGGCCTGAAACGATCGGATATGGCTCCCGTGTTCTCCACTCCAATTTTCCAGCCACCTTTCCCTTCGTGTCTCGCGTGTCCCTTATGTTTCAACGACCGTGGACCAAACTCGGTGCTCGTCACGGCCAATTTGCATACCGTTAGGCCAAGCTTGACATTCAACCGCATTTCACTTTCGATAGAACTCAGAGTTCACGGTTCAAGTATTTATTCTGCTGTCGAAAAATCGAGACGGCACGGCCTTTTCCAGGATGCCCGCGCTGCACGCCTCCGTTCTCTGAAACGTTGGCGCTGAAATGTTGACTCACGCTTGGAACGTAGAAAAAGACCGCCTCGAAAACCGCACCGGACACGCGATAAATCATCGCCGAGACAAAGCAGATGGAATGCAATGCAGCGTCGACGGTGGTTAATAAGAGAAAAATGCAACGAATTACCATTGCCAAGGTGAAGTATCCCGATGCAATTGGATCTATCGAAGAGTAATTTCAGATATGCATTCCCCCATCCGCCCCCGTGAACCATATTCCCAATTCGCGGAATAAAGAACGCGAACAGTTCCACGCGAATCCCGTTCTGATTAATTATTTATCGGTTTCCGCATAAAATTATGCTAAATGCGCAGAATTATTCGACCGTGCACAGTGTAAATATTAATTCGTTCGTTCATTCATTATCGATTGATTACCTAAAGATATCGTCGCGGTGAGAACTGTTGAATTTTTCTTTATTGTTCGCGCGGCACGTACCATCGAATCGAGGAACGTCGACCTTCGGCTGTATTTCTATCGTTGGTAATAGTCTGGAAGGAAGCGCAATTTCTCAATTTCTCCCGTATTACGTCGGTATTACGGTAATCGTGTTCGCGCTTGGCCAGCTTTGAACGCGGCGTTAGGTTCATGAACGAAAGAGACGGGCGTACGCCCGATGTGGTTCGATTTCAGCGGGCAACCGGTGAACCGATTAGCGAGTCTGCCCGTATTATCCAACTACATGTACATTTGATAATCCGTTGCCCCACATTGTCCCTCCAATCGAGCCTCGAATCACCTTTCTGGAAACGTCACTTTCATTTCCATTCGCTTGGTGTTATTTGGAAACGAAATAAGGGTTGCAGGACACTGAACTGTACCTTGGAATTTGGGTTAATTACTAGCCCTCCAAATCGAACGCTTGGAACTTGGAGCAGACCGTGTGAAAAACCAGTTCCCAGTCGGTGAAATGGCATATTGTCGGTACGACGGTCCATTATGGTTTCGTGGTTGCAATTGACTGCGTGCGTATGCACGCGTGCTCGTTTTGTCGCACCCTTTGGTGAACATGCTATGACACGACTGTGTACGTGTATTCCGTCTGACTGGCTTTACACTGGGCCAGCTTTGCACGTACGTCCGTCGCAAAGTTAGCGAATCGATAGGTCAAGCTGCATTCTTCGATTAAGAAGATCCGCGAGTTCGGTCGATTGACGGAAAACAGTCATTGGTATTTAGCTGCACATCGATCTTCGATAATTCGTTTGATCCACCATTTTACCAGCTTATTTATACCAGTAAGATCTTCGTTGTCTCTAGAAGATCGGCTAAATAAACCATTTAAAGTACAGCAGCTCACCTCGCGTAGTCGGATTAATGTTTCATTTAGAACTTCTAGGATATCACACGTGAAGCTTGACCCACATTGCCCACTGCTCTTTTGTGACAGTCAACGTGTTAAATTCAAGCGAACCACTCCAGTTGTGCTTGACCGACCATGCTTTAACTGGAAATTATGCAATTGTGTATTTACTGTAGGTATAACCGTGCCGGTATGGAAAATTTAAGAACGTGTATGGAATCTTGCAGCACGGCCCGGTTACATTAGAACATATTACACAATCTTAGACATTTTATTAAATGTCCCCTCGCTACGCAATATTATGGCACGGATGATTGCCGTCCGCGTTGTTATCGGAAAAAACTGCAACGATTACCAATCGCGCGTCACTTGTGCCCTATAATCATTCATTATTAATAGCGCGATGTACTAATCAGCACGTTGCATCGATTTCGAGATATCTTTGTTTAACTGACCATGCGAAGATTATCTTAACGCTCGATTCACATTGTTTATTGATAGTCGTGTTAATATTTGCACGGGCGCTTCCTTGATTCGTGCCACGACAAAGTTTTGCGTTTCCTTGTCCTTCTGAAACGTTGTTTCAGGTGTTGCAACGACGTACCGTGTGTATACACTTATTCTCATTTGTACAATTGAAAATAATCCCGGAATGATTTGCTCGAGGAGCTGTTTTGTTTCGTCGAATTGAACCAAGTTTCCCGCATTTTTCATTGCATCGTCCATTCATTCGTAAACAGTTATTAATTTTTCCGTCTTTAGGAATCAAGTACTATCTTCTCACTGTATCCCATTTCACTTCATTTTATTTTATGTTATCTTATTACATTACACTTTATCTGATTGTATCTTACTTTATTTCAATTGTCTCAATTGTTCTTTTCTGAAATTCTGTTCTACTCTATTATTATTTTACTTTGTTATTATTCTATCCTATTTCATTTGTTATTCTTCTCTGTAATTCTGCTTTTACTTTATATTGTATATTATACTATTATTCTCTATGTGGCACAACCCCCTGTATACTAAAGGGTTCTCTAGCCCGTTGATTAATGAAATATATTATTATTATTGTTATTGGCTCGAGCATCGCCGAAAATTTCTCCAGAGACAGAATTTAATGGTCCGGCCCGAAGTGTCAAGTCGTGCCCGCTTGCTATTCAAAAATACGCGTCCTTCCACGGAAGCGAAGGTGCTTCTACCTTTTCGCGGCTCCGTGGAATTGTTGATTTGCTACTTTGCCTCTGAGACTACCGCGTTGGACGATCCGTTCTGGTAGCTTTCACTTTCGTTCACACCGACCTCGCATAATCTCGAAACAATCTCCTTCGACAGTGGCCTCTCCTCGGCTGACAAGAAAAATTTTGTTTCTTCGTATCTCTTTTTGTTTTATTTCACCAATGTACCTTCGAAAACCACGAACTACCGTAATTTGTTCATTTTTACTCGGGATTATTTGGGTCAAGATTCTCGTGTTTTTGTCCCTTTTCTCATCGAGGGGCCTGCGTCAATTTTATCCTCTTGCGGAACATGATCATTCGTTAATTCGCCAGGTAAACCGGCCTCCCCCTGCCCTCTTATTATCGAAAATAAGTGTGACGAGGCCAGAAGAAAGTTCGCAGACACTTTTCCAAACGATTGATACGTTACGATTGCAAAAGGAGGATGTTCAATCCACAGTACGGAGTATTACTTTGCTTCCAGATATTCCAGTTTCAGAAAGGTAGTCTGCTGTATGATTGCATCGCTCGGGGGATAATTATATTGTCAGCCGTTAATTTACACCGTGTCGAGAGTCCACCTTTAGGATCGTAATATTAGAGTCCGTAAACGGCGCACTGGGTCGCACTTGAAAGGTGCGGCAATTAGTCAACCTAAACGGGCAGTTTTCTTAGCTGCTCCTTGGTCCGTTTCCTAGGGGACAATAAGCGTTCGCGAAATTGGAACTGCAGGAAGTGTGCCGTGGTCTCTCCTCTCACGCATGACCTGGAAACCCCGTTGGCCGTCGGAGGTATCTTGGAAGCAGACGAGAGGAAAAAAAAGAGTCGAAAGTGGGCTCGTTACGTAATGATTTTGAGTACGTGGCGATATGAAGTAACACGGTAACATATTGATGCAGGTTCATTGGTTGTTGTTTCATTTTTTTTTTTTTCTTTTCCTCCGGTGATATAATAAAACAACGACTGGTGAATCTGAAATAAGTAACATTACTACTCCGAATCAGAATCTTCCATAAATGCTGACTAATTGCGATGCAAAATAAGATATGGCCGAACACGTGCGAATGCAAATTAATTTTTTTTCTTCTGCAGGTATGTACATATTGATTTATGGTACAAAAAATCCTTTTATTTATTTTTTTTTGTATCTTTTTCCTGTTGCAGAGGTCGAATGCGAGATATCGAGTCAAGTCGAGTACTCTTTGCAGGCGCTCTGGGGTGTCAGCATAAGGGAACTTCACCTGGCGCTTTGGAAACCTTGGAGCACCCTTAGAGACGCGTCCCTGAACGGCAATCTTCTTCAAGGCCACGCGCAGTACCTTACACCACCGCAAACGTAACCCTTTGTTTCTTGATATCAAAACATTTTCCGTAATGAAATCGTAAATTATCGAATGTTTCTCCGTGGTAATTAACCGATTATCGTTAATGGTATCGGTAATTAATTATTGACTCTTAAATACAGGAGGCAACCACACGGTGAAGAAACATTGAGATTATCACTTCCGGCTCCAGAATTGGAACTTGGAACGCCACCACGACTTTGCTATCCTTTAGTGATTTTTCTGACTCGTAGAGATAACGGGGATCCTCATCCTGATGAAACAGTAGGTACCTTTTAAATCTTCCTACCGATAACAGGCCGATTCGTTGGAAACCTTCATTGGTTTCACGAGCGTAGCGTTCATTCAAATGTGAGAACCGAGCTGCACATTAAAATTGAAACGCAAAGGTGTGAATCTCCTGTTTCTATTGCTAATGCTAGACGTATAGAGAATTTGCAATGCAAATGTAATTTTACGCATAACGAGAGGTGCGTGCTAGTGCGATTTACAACCGCAGTTTGATTGATTTAACGCTTTCATTAACTTTGCAATTAAAATAAATGAATATTCACAAATGGATCTTGTCACTATATCATTTGTCCCTTTTTTTGTCACTGGAAAGGTGGCTTTGGTGAATGTTGTCCACATCAAAGACAGCGTGTGTACTTTACCCACCTCGATCCTGGCGCAATATCTGAAGCAAGCTAATGGCCAGTTGTCCTGTCTTAAGGTGAGTCTTCGTTAGACCGTTCTTTTTACCGCGATGTCTTCTTTTTGCCTTCCTGCGTATATTTAACTCGAACAATAATGAGGCGATACCGCTTCAACATTATGCTAAAGATAGTTGTCTAGCTTTTAAATTTCCTAATTTTTCAATTAAAAACAAACGTCAGTTGCGAAGTTCAATCGCGTCGTTTTATCACGTCCGAAACAAATCACTGCATATCAAATAATTGTCGCTGTTATAGCAACTGTACCTGGCTACCGGAAACTCGACAAACTACGACGAGGGAGACGTTTCCTCTGGACTAGGTTCAGCTTTGGCCCTCGCAGAACCTTGCAACAACAGTGGTAGCAGTACCAGGGGTGCGCTAGTTGCCTCGGGCACCGGAGATCCCGAAGGATCCTTGTGGAACACAGCCGGCGAACAACTGTGTGTCGTTTGCCAATATTTCCCTCTCTCTCGTGCCCTGCTACCTTGCAGGCATACGTGTATTTGTGCGTCCTGTTTCGGCAAATTGGACCGGTGTCCGATGTGCAGAAGCCCGATAAAGAGTTACTTCTGTATCAGGGGCGAAGAGTACATGCCTTTGGAAGCAGAGATAAATCCTTGCAAACAGAGGCAATCGAGCCATGGACCAACTCATTGGCTTCACGATTGGAACGACAGGCTTACGGATTTTCTTGGTTTCGCGCGATAGAAATCCTAGTATTTACTCGTTTCGTTTAGGATGCACAGCATGAGAGGACAAAGAGAATTGTCGTCGATTCGTGTGGTCGAAAAGTAGCCTTTTCAACGAGCCTTTAACTTCCGATCGAAGTGTAGAGAAGGGACTTGAATAAGCACAATAGATATTGAGGAGGAGATACATAAATGAGAGGCAGGGCATTAATTTATGCGACGAAGACGGCAGGACATAGATTTATTTGTGAATGAGAAAGAATGAGAACTGGTGTCTCAAGAAGAAGAAAAAAGAATATAAGTTAAACACCTTAGATGGTAGCAGTATATTAAGTGTATTTTCATCTGGGTATATTTTTATGGAGGGTCAAACGAATAGAGCGAATTGTAATTATAATTCTTCTGAACGATTCTCTGAGTTCATTGCTTATTTAATTGTTTTGGAAAGTCACATTATAATGACATTATTAGTAGCTCATTTTTGTACGTCTTTCGACTCTGCCTTAAGCCCGACCAGACACAAGACTGGACGTTTAAATGATCTTTAAAAAGGAAAAAAAAGGGAATGAAGAAATGTTGAAAATATTCTAACGTCCAGATAAATAAATAAATATATGATAAAGAAGAATGGATTTTCTACGTAGAGACGTGGATTAACGTTTCCAATTTTTATGACGAAAAGTTGTATAAATACTTAAAATGTAAATACAAGATAAAAGTAAGACATGTCCAACTTTAAGATGTAACTACTAATTAAGTTATTGATATTATTTCATACGATACGCAGGTTTATTCGATAGATATAGAAACATTAGTTCCGATATGCATGCCTTTCAAGTATTCCTTTCCCCTTTTTTTCATTCATAATGTACGAATCGAATTTCTTTATCCTTTTCTCGTAATGCTCTGCCGTCCATGCGAAGCGATGGAGAGAAATTACTGTGAGGTTTTCCTCGGTACAACGCCACCCGTAATAACATTGCTAAATTAATTTAAGGAGGATGTTGCGTTAATGTTTAAACTGTAAATACACAGACTGTGATAATTCTAATAACATCTATTATATACACCAGATACATGGAAATGTCCTGAATTGGGGACACCTTGCAGGAGAAGGAATTGGAGCAGTGCAAAAAGGGAAATATGAAATCGTTTTCAGATTTCAGATTGAATGTATACGTGTTATCAGCCATTTTTGTATGGTCTAAGCACTTGAATAAAAAGATGATGATAGTCTCTTATAGGGAGTTTGTAAGAAAGTCGAAATTTAATTATTTTCAAACGTGGTTTATGTAGACTGGAGTTTATACAACTTTCTTCCAAGTTTTATAAATTGATCATGGTAATAGAATATGACATTTGGATTGGACAATTAATTTCTTTTTTGTGGTAATCAGATACAGTTTGCAAGCCAATACATATGTCGAAGGATATGAGTATTTGGAACTATAATGTTAATTCAAAAGTAGAGGCCTCTAAAGTCAATGTTATTGTAGTCGAAAATCTTAATATCGTAATTTATATTTTATTTAGTAAGTATGGTATTTCGATGATGCGACAATGTCTGTATGTGAGATCCTGTATATAATTTATTTAATAAAGCGTATTCATGCTGGCATGCGGCGTCGTTCATAAGTGCATGAAACTTTATTCTCTGTGAATGAAATCGGTCTAAAAAATATAATAAAACGAACGGGGCTATTCATTAATTGTTTAATAAATGTTAATTGAGAGAATGAATTCTAGTTTGCTATATTAAGCGCATAGTGTTCTTGGTGTATTCAGTATGTACAACAATGCCCGTTAAATTGTTGCTAAATCGGGTCCGCGGGTTCGACATTTATTCAAACAAGCAGATTAATCTGATTTCATAAATAAAAAAGCAAATAAATAAATTTTGTTAGATATGTAGTACTGCCATCTATAAGGAAGTGGTTGAAACTACTCGTGTCCCTACACTCTAAAGTGGTTAGTGAATGAAAATTGCTTTTTTCTCATTCTAATGCGTTACTATTGTAAATCTAACATTACCAATCATTATTTAAACTTTTTTACATCTTATAAACTAATGTTATATACAAAAATTTCTTTTTCCCATTTGAACCACTTTTCAGTGTTGACACGGCAGACTCACGAATAGTTTCAAACACTTTTTTGTAGATGGCGGCAACTTGGAGGAAAATAATTACCTTTGTCTACTTATAAAATTAATTTATTAATATATCACAAAATACACATGGGTATTTCATTTGCGACAATGAAATTGTTTTGCAAATTGAAATGTACAGTTTTATTAATTATTTGATGCATATATGGTATTATGCTGGACAATATTACTAATATTGCTTGCAGCACAGACGAGATATAGGAATAGACAGGACATCTTATGGACTTTCGTGGCCCAACGTGACGGCCATACCGACTCAGAAATCCGACACTGATTTGAGCGTCCCCTGCTCATGAACAGTGATCACTTGAAGAACTATTATTTACTGAAGTAGTTGGGGCAGGGCTCATACGATTGTGTGAATATATGTGAATGCTTTGGGGGAAATCAGTATAGCTATTTCTCGGTCAACGTTTCGGTAGGAAAATTGAGCTACTGTCACAGACGAGATATATGAATTCCTATATCTCGTCAGTGAAATGATCTCTTATATCTCGTCTGTGTGAAAAGATGCTAGAAAACTATTTGAACGCTCACAACGGTAGGAATTGTAATTTAAATAAAGTTAAAGAAAAACAAATATTAGTTTGACGGAAATAGTTTGCTTATTCTATAGTGCAACAAACATTTGATTACACAGATGCGTTTGTTATTACTAATAAATATATTTGCATCCTACTATTCGACTAATATCCATACTGTAACACTTGCAATAAAAAATATTCAGTTCGATATGATATTCAAAAACACGCGCCGTAAGCAAAGAACATCACCCCCATCGCCCAATCAGCTACCAGCCAATCAGTGCAATATATTTCAAAATTCTGCCTCTTTCGCCCAACGGATCTCGTAGTGATTAGACGTGTTCAGAGTGTCCGACGAATTAAGGTATGTCACATAGTCTAACATATTCCTAAAGGCATAATATTATATCAATGGTTTTCATTTCCCGTCTCCTGAGAGTTCTGTAGTGTTTTTTGTTACTGTTAAGTCATATTTTAGTAGAATGTGAGAAAAAATTGCGTAGCAAGTGGACTCGCCCAACGTGCATTTTTTGTATCTAACACTACTCCTACGTATAGATATACATATTCAGGCCCCAAATTTCATTATCTTGCAATATATTCTGCAGTTTCTAGCAATATTATTATAATTTTGGTTATTCTTAATACATTTATTTGAAATTTCAGTTCGATTCTGTTCCATGGCGTCTCTTTCGCTTGGTTCGAATCAGAAATGGCGCGAACGCGACACTTTCAAACGGGAATGCGCAGGAGCAGAGTGACGCGGCGCCATATTGTTAAATCAAGTTCTCGCTGACAGGTAAGCGTTCCTCAAATTTCTTGTGGAAATAAGTAGAATTTTAGCAATATGTCTCTATTAAATTATAATTCGTACCACGTATAAAGCTTGTATGATATACAGTCGCGTTGTAGATAAGTAGTAACATAATGCAAGTCATTATTTGCGGCTATTTCTTTGTACAAAGAATTTCGAACAAAGCATGTTCGAGGACTTTTGCTTCAATACTAAATCTTTTGTTAACATCGCGTGCTTACACGTTTGCAAATCGAATATTCATATTTGTTATAGAATTCGAGATGAATTATTGCTTTAGTATATCGCAATTATCATTACCTTCGTGCACTTGTTTTATTTCTTTGTTCCTCTTTGTTCCAGCAGTATGGAGAGAGTAGACGAAATAGAGTAAGCCAATAGCCACAATGATGCGAAATAATTCATTGCAACTAAGGTGTTTGTACGTGAGCATTTTAATCATTTTTCCATATTGGTTTTATATGATCGGAGACGTTATGATATTAAGATGAAACAACAACAATTAAAATACTTGTAAAACAATTAGATTTTCAAACACCCGACAGGATGAACATGTTTTCTTTCAGAAAAATTTTCTGACCGCGCGCAATGCGGTCGGTTGAGTCAGTGTTTGCTCCGAAGTTTTCTACCTTTTTCAGAGCAAGTGGCTCTGCTTAAATTTTCGATTACGCATTAGCTACACGCGATTATAGAGACAGTTTTTGTCGCGTAGTAGTTATTAATACTATTATCAGAGCACCGGTGCTCCTTTGCAATTATTTCAATCGGAAAAGTAGAATCTTAATTTGTTCGCCGATATAATTTGCGGTCGCGCACATAGTTTCTTATTTAGATTTTTTTCTTATATTCGCTATCGGAGTAGAGTCAGTGCATCACTGAAGGGGATGTTTTAGGCGACACTGACAAAGTGAGAAATGTAAGTATCTTTTAAACAATTCTCAGTTTTCTATGAAGAATTAAATTATGTAGAGTTAGCAGTAGATTTGAATGTTCTTTGCTTTCTTGTTTAGTTACAGTTTGCACACTTCCTGGCGGTTGAGTTCAATTGGGCTGCCTCGGTGATGTTCCTGATGTCCTCCACGAGTACTTCCTTGGTACCTGCAATCGACGAAGTAGTGAGTCGCATGCGTTTTGGTTCCTCCGGTCCCCAATCATGCCGTAGGACGATTGGTCCAAAACGGCACGGGTGACTGGTTGTATTTTTTAGTAGTTCTGCAAGCATAGTGACCGCCATTATCTTCTTGTGTATTATTTCTTATATGAGGTTAGATCTGCCTTCTTGTACACCGCGTCTTTTAATATAAAAAAATCAAGAACAATAGAAATATTTCTTACTCAAATAAATATTTGGTCCAATAAGCACAGTTCACGTAGGTTCCTCTATTTTAATAAAAATATATCATGACATTAATAAATACATTGAACAAATGTATGTATATTGAGGACCTTGTATACTAAATTCATAATTGCACTTATAAGCAATTGAAATTTGTATTCACTGTTGAGCAGTGCAGAAGTCGGATACCCTCTGACTTCGTTACTGCAAGTGTTTTATGATTATAGTAATCATGCATTGAAATAAATAAATATAACGATACGTATATTAAAATCAGCATTGAATATGCATAGCCAATGATGGCATTTGATATTAATTTTCATATGCTATAGTCGAGTCCTTTTCGTATGAAATTTATTACACATTATGTACAAGAAGGCACTTTGTATACGGGTAGATTTTCAAATCGGAGTAGCTATCTTGAACAATTTACTTCGATTAAGGAATCACCTGAGGCTTATTTAATATCTTGCCAATTTTTCAAGTAAATATTCAATTGCATTCATTTCTTAATTGCATTACTAATTCTAGTAAATTCAGTTTCAATGACAGTCATTTTCCTTAATAAATAAATTATTTATCAGTAATTTTTGAGTTTCTATTGATATTTCTTAAATTGCAAAGTCGAGTCATTTTTAAAGAGATTGAAAATAAAATATACTATTGCAATTTTACGTATGCTAATCATCTTTTTAGATCAGGATTTTCAGGTTTAACCCCTTCCGTGTTCATTGTCAGGAACTCACTCACGTGCCCAGGTGCTACTTGGGTGAGTGAAAGACAATGGGCACGATGATCATATGGTTTTTAAATTTGTAACAATGTTTGGCGGCTGACATTTGCTAGTGTACCGTGCACGACGTATTTTCCACACTGTGTGTGTGTGTGGTTAGGCCGTGGAAATGCGTCGGCTCGGGAATTTGATAACGAATTATAAACAATCGCAAATATACATTGAATACCATAACGAATTATGAAAATATGACAAAGAATAGGGTACTATAGGAACCAAGCCTACTTAGGTGAAAGAAAATGTACAATATATTTTAACAATCAATATTTTATACGAAAGAAATGCACAAGCATATACGTTTACGCATATTTACGCAATGGTCGCTAGCCTTTGTCAGCCGATTTCAGGAATTGGTACGTACCCTTAGAGTGTGAATGATTGTATGCCAAACTCGGGTGTCGGAGGCGTCCCGGGACGCTTCCCTAGTGTAGGTTCTTGCGCCCGAGTGTTTGATTGAGAAACGTTGAATGAGGTGTGTTTGTGTGAATGCTTTGCCATTTTTTAAATATAGGAATAGGTAGGATAGGTAGTATACCTTCTGGTGTGCCTGATAGATATAAGTAGGTAGGGCCGGGCAGGTTGACACAGTCTCCGATCGGGTAGGCAATATTTCGCGTGTTCAACCTGTTTCAGGAAATTTGATTTGAAAAGTCGACGGTGAAGTTGTGGCGCGAACGAAAATGCGTTCGCCTCTGGTTTTGCCTATCGATTTTTCGAATTTTTCGCGGTCGCGATTTGGCTCCGAAACGAACGTGCTATATTATGCTCGAGGCTGCACGTGTAGGCGAAGACCGATTACAGTTTTAATCGTAATCTTTACGATTTTCCATAATCGCAATTTTTACGATTATATTTGGTCGTGATTCGTCCACGTGTGTTCCATTTAGCTCCGCGAGTTAGACTTTTATTTATTTTTGTTTGTTTGCGAATAGAGTCTCGAGCCTAGACTAAGTTTCAGCGGGCATTGCGCTCGAAGAAAAGAAGAAGCTAAATGCCGAAGAGGCCCGACAAATTGTCACTCAAGAGGGCAACTACCAATGGCTCTGCATCCAAAGGATGGAGAGCCATTCCTTCTTACTATTTTGTCACTATGCTCGCTTTTGTATGCTGTAGTTGTAGTTTATTGTTTCCAGCACGCATCATCGTATTGGGCAAATCGCGATTTTTATTAGCGTCGCGTACGATTGAATACGGTTTGCATTAGAGTTGCGAATTAATACAGATTGCGGATTGAATTAGAGTTGCTTTTATATTTAATTATACTCGCCATATGTACTTGCCTTTAGCGTTGCGATAATAATTTTCGCGTTCCTTTTCTCCACAGGTTTTAATTAGCATTTACAGTGCTGCAATATTTTTCCATCGCGAATATTTCTCTTAGATTTTTCTATAGTGTCGCGATGATAAACGATCGTGATTGTGAAGTAGCGTTGCGACCACAATAAAATGCCCAAATAGGTTCCTGAGTCACCAAAGGCAGCTATTAAAGCTGCAGAAGGTGACTGCTTCGATGGTAGTCCTGGATGCGACTACCATGACTTCTCCGTTATTAGTGTTGCGATATAAAAATGATGGGTGCAGTGAATTACTATTTTTTTTAATAAATACGAAATACTATATTAAAGATAATGAAGCACCATACGCGATTGAGTTTGCAAGTAATGCAGTAAAGTAGTGTTGCGAGAAAAAGAGATGATCCACTTACGGTTTTCAATCGGGCTTATAACAAGTGGACGATAATTAATAGTAGAATGCCCCTCTGGCTATTTACTATTCTCTTTTGCTTCTCCCTTTTTTATTAACACTAAAAGCGAGTTGTTTCATCTTCATATCCAAGTGTATGTTTGCATTTGTAATTCATAATTATTATTCAACATATTTGCATTTTGGAAGTACATGCTCCCTTTGTACTACTGTACTATTTTTTCACAATTACTATTCTCATAAAAAAGTCTGTTACAGAATTGTTAAGTTAAAGGAGATGTCAAAGGAATAGAATATTGCCTCAAGTACATTAAATAACATACATTGCAATATGTAAGTAATCAGAGGCTCAAAAGTGATGTTGTATGGATCAAATAAATCGAAGGAAATCATATGATACCTAAGAAATATCACTAAATTCTTATGAACTTTGATCTGTTTCAGGTTACGCGAACACAATTTTAGCGAAAGAAGATTCATCATGAAATATCCCTTGCCCCCCCCCCCCTGTCCTTTCAGATTTTCAATCAGATAGGATATTTCCAAATTGAATTAGCTTTTTAGTCAGGTAGGATGTTTTAAGTTAAGATTTAATTTACCTTAATTAAAGGTAGAATGTATTTAAATTACGTGCATGCTAATCTATAATATATTATAATGCTTATTCTTTGGTTTTAGTCAGGTCTAACAGAATTTTTATTTTCAGCTTTCCCCATAATGAATAATTTTAATACCTCCTATTTACTTAAACTACCTATAAGTTAATGTGTATTACAATCCTTATTTTTTATTTCAAAAGGTTTAACAGAATTTTCAGAAATAATCAGATTTTCAATTAGATAGGATACTTATAAATTGAATTAGCTTTTTAGTCAGGTAGGATGTTTTAAGTTGAGATTTAATTTACCTTAATTAAAGGTAGAATGTATTTGAATTACGTGCATGCTAATTTATATTATATTGCTTATTCTTTAGTTTAAGTCAGGTCTCACAGAATTTCTATTTTCAGCTTTCGCAATAATGAATAATTTTAATACATGCTATTTACTTGAACTAACTATAAGCTAATGTGTATTATAATCTCTATTTTTTACTTCAAAAGGTTTAACAGAATTTTTATTTTCAGCTTTCGTTACAATTATTTATTTTAATACATTTTACTTACTCGAACAATGTATAAGCTAATTTATATTATAATGTTGATTTTTTAGTTGATTTAGGTTTAACAGAATTTTTATATCCAGTTTGCATATCAACCGGGCTGCAAATGTACATCAGAAGGAAGTAGCGTTTAATTTGTAAATAATAATTCTTGTAAATTAATGGTGATAGGTGCGCGGCTGCGGCTGCGGCTGCGACCGTGCGGGTCTCCATTCGCAGCAACCTCCACGTGGTGAGACCTGGGCAATCGATTTTATTTACCATGCAGTTACCAATTTTAACACTTATACTTTTGTGATTTAATTGTTAATTATATGGTAAAAATGTCGAGCTAATTGGCTGCGATTTTTTAAATTTCTCCTATTCCTAACATTACACTTAATTGCCTTCTTGAGTTCCTCCCATATCACCGCGGTTGACCGCGGAGGTTTATTTCAGGTCAACGTTTTCACAGAGTGCTAAACTGTATTGTATTGTATGCCCATCGTATTGTAAGATACCCATGATTATTGTAGTGTTTCTTTAAGATTTTTAATTAACATTAAATGTTTCATATCCTCTGTTGCCTTTCATTACGGCAAAGAACAAAAGAATTCTTTAAAATTATTTAATTTTCGCATCGTTTTCTCTAATCTGTGGGTAACGTTGCGAGTGACACGGAAATGGTAATGGGTCCCCGGGACCCAGAAATCGTGGCCGAAAAAATACATTGCATGTCTTGTCTATTCCTATATCTCGTCGGTGCTTGCAGTACGGATCTAATTGTAAGTAAACTTATGGCTAGTATTACTTTCATTGTCAAAACCATGGCAATTCGACTACAATAATTAGATAATGGTCCAGTAAGTAGCATGACAATTTTATTATTCACGTTTCGATGAAATATAAGTGGATGAGTGATTTCTGATGCCCCGGATAAAACTGTGCTTCAGTTTCGCGGGCCCTACTCTGTAATTAGTGTTCTATAGATCGGTAATATTCGACAATTCTCGAGTTTCTTCGGATTTTCTCGGCTTATCGCGATATACATACAGCATAATTCATTGCACACACTGGTGACCGTGGATCACGTTGACGTTCATTCGGCTTTATATTGGGTAAATTCGTACTTTTTCCGAACGTCATAAAGTTTTATCTCCGAAAGGAAGAAACATAGCGTGACTACTGGACAGTTTTGCTTGAAACATGCCATTAAAATATGTAAAAGGTAATCGTCTATCGGCGATTTAATTAGTGAATTAGAAGTGGAAAGAAGGACCTAGATCTACATACATACCTTGCAGAAATTAATACAAAAGTCTACATCTTACGAACCGGTACGTTTCACCTGGTTCTCTTTGTTCTCTTACGTGGTCGATCGTGTTTCTCTTCCTTACGGAAGTAACAACCTTGTTATGATTTACGCTTAAATTTCAAGAATGTACGAATGGTCTCGATGTCCTTTACAGGCACATGTAAACTCGTCGATCAAAAGGGAATGTTTGTTTTGCTTCTTTCTGCCTTTGAGTCTCAAGCAATCGCGAAGGTTAGACCGAACGACAGTACGATCACTTGACGACTTGGTGATGTATGGGCTCCTATATCAATCTATAATAACTCTGACTCATTTCCGTGACGATAAATCCTTAGACAAATTCGATTTATAAAAATTATATTTATATATTAACTTGTCTGTTATATGAATTTACAAGCAAAGAGAAAGTAAGATAGCTTAGTTTTGTGTGTTTAAACATGATTGTGTAGTTACGCAAAGAAATACAAATTTAGTAAGCTAATTTGCTCTGTGATGATATATTGATTTATTTAATATCACTCTGAAAAATGTGCTTCAGATTCGAAAGGACAGATATTTGAAATATAATCATGGCTGGTAGCGGAGAACTTTGGGTGCACTGCTTTACTTGCTGTTTGATGCAACAAGGAGCAAGGGGCCGCAACGGAAGGCAAAGGACGCATCAAAGGCTAAGGATAGATCGTAGTATGATAGGGGTGCCTACAAACTTCAGGCACACCGGTCACGTTAGCAGCGGAGATCTTGATATGAGCAGTGCACAGTTGTCGAACATGCAGGCGCAGATGCAAATGAAGGGAGGCTATGATAACGCGTACAGTGTCAAGGTATATGAAAGAGAATGAGCTTTCTGAATATTCTAAGAGAGTTGAAAGTACAAGCGATTTGATGAATTACCAATTGTTTTCATTTCAGGCTTGTTGAAAGTAGTTATTACAAAGCACTTTCTGATTACCCTATACATAATCTTATAACGGGACGAACAAAAAAAATGACTGAGTTTTATTTGTGTTCCTTGCATGGACGTATATGCAGCTAATGTTATACATAAGAATCCTTTTAATGGAAATATTTTGACCAGGTTTAAAAGGGAGGCAAAAAAGCTCTAAGTTCTAAAATGTTCTTATTTATGAGATTGTTAGCCTAGTTAGACAAAGATTGTTTTTGGAACTGAAGTTAAACGTTTTCATCGCGCGGTGGCATTTAAATTTCGTATTATTTAGATCATTTACTCCTACAGTATAAAGACTGGATACTTAATAGAAACAAAAACTGCCATAATATACGCAACATTTACTAGGTGCATTTCTTTTTACAATGTATAGTTATTCTTTTACCGAAAAGAAACAATCGATGTTTATTAATATACACAATAATATACTAACATGTTAGTTATTATGTAACGCATTAATTATATTTACTTGTTTTTTTGATACAGGAATGACATTTACAGTAGTAGATTTATTGTTAATAAGTATTATATATTGTTCGTGTACTTCCAAGCGTGAATGTTAAGTACTCAGCATTACTTCGTAGTGCTTTTGTAAAAAGGGAAAAGAAATGAAAGAATGTATTTTGCATAGTTCACCTGTACTGACTAATGGATAGATATTTTTAGCGTATATACGGTGAACGTCCAAGTTCACGAAGCACGGCCCATTTTTCCTATTTCTGTATTCATCCCTGAATAGGGTGTATAAACCTACATTAGGCAATTTTTGGAACGTAGATGTGTCAAAAATGAAGAAAACGAAAAAAATGATTTATACATATTCGCCTAGTCTATAACCATTCTATTAAACCTTATGAATTATGATAGCCGTTGTCTGATAAAACTTCTAAAAGCAAATTGTAATTTTGTGAACGTTATAATCGTGGACCAAGTGTCGAACGTAAAGGAAAACAGGGGGATTATTGTGCAGTAAATTTTCGCTGGACCAGAGTAAATTGGTAAATTTGCTATGTATCCTTAAAAAAAAAAAATGTTTGAACTCGACCAAAATGTAACATTCTGATACGTTTTGATCCCCTGTACATAGTAACATTTATTTATGTCTTCGAACCATTTAAAGAGAAAAAAAAGCAAATGTAAACAGATGAACCATAGAGCGTTGAAACAAAAAGTAGGATATAGTTTTGTAAGTGTTGTATTTAATATATAAGAATAAACGCGTTTATTTAGCAAGCTATTTAAATGGTTCCCCAAGGTATCAAGTATAACTAGTTTTTGTTTTGAACGTTTTCTGACAATAAAATAATACGCATTTTATACGAGTACAAAAAATATGCAGTATATTGTATCTTCTTTGTAAATTCATATATTTATCTTCAATTCAGACGAACTTATACATATACTAATTTCGATGCTTTATGAAAAATATTAAAATATGTAAAACATGATATTCTTAAGCTAACATTAACAATAATATATCACATAGTATCACATGATATAAATCCGCATTCGTATCCGACACACGCTTCATCCCGTTGCAATATATTCTTTGAGAAACTATTTGCGAGATGCATTGTATATTTGCGATTGATTAAAGAAAGAAGAACGCAGATGTAGCATAGTAGATATATTGGTTTTAAAAAGAACATTCTGAATGATCAGAAATCGTATACGTAAATGCAATATTTAATTAAATTGCAACTTAAATATACGATATATCGACAGCCATGCTGCGGCCTTAAATTAGATTGCAATTGTCCATAAAATATGGATCACCGAAGAAACGCCTGCGAGTCTTATTGTTTCTCAAAAGTTTAGCTTCACCAGCTAAGCTGATAAAATACCGTACTCAAAACGTATCTTATATTTTTACACCCACGTATATATATATGTATATATATATTTATATATATACATATATTCTGGTATATATATTATATTAAAAATTAAACCGCGAGGTCGCAAAAAGATGTGAGATCAACATATTTTTTGTACTATACATAAAAGGAGAAAGAATTGGTATTTATAAAAACATCCGGTTAACTTATAAGAAATCATGGTCATACAATTACAAAAATATAATAATGTTATATAGTGTTATGTTCAAATCTATATAAATATCCTCGCGATTCATTTTCAATTAACATCCAATATATTCTAAATGCATACGTGGTAAAAAGGTCTCTTTGATTGTGAGAATCAAACGAATATCAACAAACGCTCAATGGAAGAGCTTCCTGTATTTGTTCGTAATATTGATTCAAACATTCATTTCCTTTTACGCGTTTTAATAGGTGTAATCTGACTTTTTTGTTCAACTATATTTACACCCATTCTTGCAAATGTATTTCCATTAAATGATACATGACAACAACAACTGGATGGGAATCGGAAAGTATCAGGAACAATTTTACCATCCGTTTGCACGGATGCTAGTTGTCTGTAAACGTATTTCTGTTTGCAAGTTGTTTTGTAACCCTCGGCAAGACCGCCAATTATGCTGCAACTGTGTCTCTCTTTGCTGTAAATTGCAGAAAGAATGTTTGTAATATTTAAAGCCGCAGAAAATCCATGGAAAATTGCGTAAAAGATACACACCTACACCTTTCAACCCTTATACCCTGCTTAAAGTTATCCTGATTCGCAATGTATTTCCATTCGTTGTTCTTGTTCTCCGCTGATTGAGGATATATAACTTGCTCCTTGAATAATAAATAAGTGCATACATTATCCTTCCCTTCATGATTTGTGAAAAATGTTAATTTGTAATCTATACGTACAGTAGATACACATAGCGGTACGTCGTCTGTTACATCGATCCTCTGCACTATATCGGATAGCTGATAATGTAGAAAAAATATTATATAGAGAATGGAGAATAATGCGATAGAAATCATAGAAAAATGTGCAATGATAGATTATACGAACATCATCAACGCCAGCAAGAACTTTGAGACTCTCGTTTCGTTGAATTGCCTCGTTCACTATATCTACAGGATAAGAGGCTATATTCTCGCAATAAGTAGATCCTTTACAAATTGGCACCTGAACTATTTCTCCGGGAAATACAAATTTGGTCTCCGATTGCATCCTCTCTTGTGCTATCAGGAAGAAAAAGAATTCATTAAACGTACGAAACAGTTATCAACTTTACCAACTGAACTATGAAACCATTCGAAAATTCCGCTTCTAACTTGAATATTTAAAAATGGCTACTGAACGGTGAACTTATTGCTAGAATCCGTCCGTCGTTTAACGTTTAATGTCAATTTCGAGAACAAGTTGGAATTTTTTCGCGATCGTCGTACCTTCGCCTCGGTCGGAGGATATATTTTCCATATTGCCATCTTGATACCCCGATGTATCCCTTTGGAGCTTCCCTTGGAGATGAGACGGTTCACCGTTCTCGAAAGTTTTCTCAATAAGACTATCGAGATCACTTTGCGTTTCATTCGCATCGGAGCCACTTAACATATCAGGAAAGTGGACTGCATTCCACTGGTTCTGGTTAATTCCGTAAGGATACGCGGAAACATCTTGTGTCATCTGTAAAAGGTAAAAAGAGAACGTAACAAGATTCTCAGGTGTTCGCCGGTACTTCGTAAAAATGTGAGTATGCATGCTGCGTGGCAGCGAAACAAATTGAAATTGCGAACACATCGCGATAGTTACTTCATCGACTATGTATTGCTATTAGAAAAATCAACGCTTGATAGAAAACAATTTTATTATGATTTTGCAATTATGATTTTATTATGAATTGAACGTTGTAATGCGATGGAGAGACGATACTTTGAATGCATGTACATACTATCGTGCAAACTTTTTCAGTGATAAATTGCTATTAGCAATAACGGCTCTTGCGGATGGTATATACTTGGCTTTTATCTATTTTTATCGTTTATTTGATTAACGAGTTGGAAGCATTGAGAGATCTCTTCTCTGAATAATTTTCTCTCTCTTTTTCCTCTTTATTGAATAATTAGCCGAGATTTTAGCACGAGATATACGCGTACGCGAAACATTGATTGACAACATTTGTACTATTGTTCGGTACGTTGTGACGTAACAAACAAAGCGTTTGAGAAATTCCTACGGGATGATCGTGAATTTTCAGTAACAAATTAATGCGCAGAAATCGCAGACTCGGCGAAGTAAACATAAAGGCAATCTGGCCTGACGAGAAATAAAAGTTGCAATCTAATAATAAACGGCTGAATATGACGGCAGAATTTTCAACGATAACAAAGAACCGAAGTTGAAAAAAAATAATTGGATTCTGTAACTACGGTAATTGATCATACAACATTGTGTAAATATCAACAGCCTATTGGAAGGTATCATCTTTCCGGATATAAAATGCCAATTTATTCGACATGATATATTTTTGTAGAGGATACATAATTCTGTTTGTATTATTTTCTACCGTTTCGCGCAAGCTATCAAATAATTCCGTGAATCGTAAGAATTCTATATACTTCAAATGAAGCACGCACTTATCACGTAGTCACTAAATAAATTCCCGAAATGTAAAAGTGGCGTTAAAAATCTTTGCAAAACGATGAAATAATCCATTCGATTTAACACAAATTCATTTCAACTACTAGGATACTGTTACACGATAATAACAGATCTTGGATTACGTAAATACGATGGGCCGTTCCGCTAATTTCATACATCGTTGTACGAGAATAGCAAAAGTCAAGGTAGTAGGTATATAAATATAATATGTAGTTGTGCCAGACTGTCACGATCACGCATAAATCTGCAACATTACTTCTCCTGACCAAATCAATCTTTTTTTAGGTGCGGCGGACGTCTGGCCCCGGTGAAACGAAATTTCGTAAACAACAGTATCAAGGATCGCCGTAAAAGAATTGAAAAAAGAAAAAGATACAAAGGCCCGCGAGAAGCAGAACTGGAAACATTTAACGAGAATAAGCTACCGTATTGAAGCGCGCGTAAAGAACATTTTTGACACCGGCTGAAGAACACAATAAATCAATCTTCTCGTTCGCACCATTTAAGTAATCCAAGTGATTCAGAATTCTCTACATTCTTTACGAGACAACCGTTGTTGTCGCGTAAGTCGCAAGTACGTACGTATACAGTGTATCGTCGCGGCATTAACAATTTCGCATATATTCGGAAAAAGCGATTTCACTTACCAGTACTATAAAAAACCAAAGTTCGGCGAGCACAAGCATTAGAGCACCGTATCCTCGTTTCATATTTTCACACTTGAAGATCATCGTGTTCCGTCCTAGTAATATGTTAGTCTTGTTACTTTTCACTCGTATCACATCAGAATTCATTAATTTACACTCGACGAGCAGTGCCGATTTTCGATTTACTTTGATAGTCGTTCGTCACGGTACTCCTCGGAAATATCTTGTATACGACTGTTACGAGCACGATTTATTCTAATACGCGCTCACTCTTTCTCTCTCTCTCTCCCTCTTTCTATCACTATCTCCCTTCACTTATAGTCGATTTCTGCGTTCAAGAGCGGACCCTGGAAGCGACCGTTATCACGAAGCTGTACGCAACAGTATCAGAACTAAAAGAGAAAAGCTGAGAGGTAGGCCCGATCGGCGACAGATCGCTCGGCGATCCAGCACGTTCGACCGATCGCACGCGATTGACCTGTTCCACGCGTACCAGGTGGGGTTCTCGTCACATTAACGGCTTGAATAGTTGCTTTAGCGTCCCAAGGAACTGTACAAGTGGCTCCTGAAGTGTATTATAGATATTGGTACGACAGGTACATGGTACCTATTATATAGTAGGTACGACGGAATCATAAACTTCAATGTGAAACGCGTTTCTTCCCTGACGATGGTTATAATTGAACAATAACGGGTTATTAACGACCCATTGTAGCTTCACTATTTGGACATTACTTTGACACGCCGGCAAAATGCTTTTTTTCTTCTACCTTGTCATCATATTTTGTACATTATTTTCAGATATCCCATTGGAAGATTATGAATGAATTCTATGCTTACAGATAAAATATATAGAAAGCTAAGAATTAAGAAAGAGAAATACGACAGTGTCTGCGAGGAAAAGGAGAAGGCGGTAAAGCGGGAGCGTCTTGACCTGAGCCAAAGGTATCCCTCACGGTACCTAGTATCATCGGTGTGCTTAATTACCGTCGTATAATTTTAAGTAGGCAATCGGGCAGGTAACCGTATTGGCCGGTACGGACCTTAAATTTGCACGGAGAAAACAGGTGGAAATATATTAATGCGTGAATAGCAGTGTTCTTTGTTCCCGGAAGAATACAAGCACTTGTATATCGGTTCCATAACTCGAACAATACCATTTTGGAGAACAAGGGAAGGTACTTATGCATTGTGAACTGTGCGTACGTTATATTGTGCTAAACCTAGACAATATAACAGTATATTTTTCAGAGCTTTTTCAAGACTACTTACGAAGGAAATACAAGTTACACAATTCCCGGAGTTGAAGCTACACGAAAATCAAACCGGTGTCACTCACACCTCGACTGCGTGGAAAACGTGCGTGCGATCAAGCGAGCCGAAGATCGCGCGCGTGAAATGTCCGATATAAAGAGCGTTTTATCTCTGTTATGCCAACATTTAAATTCCTCGATTAACGTTATGATGAAACCAGAATATTTTAGATTAGCGAAATTCAATGGCACGGCTGAAAATGTCGTGAGTGTCAAGCAAGATATCGCATAACCTTTATGTAACCCTATGCGCAAATGGCCTTCACAAAACGAGAATTTTTAATTGATCATTTTTTTTTTACCAGAGTGGGATGTTCTGGAGAGCATTGAATATTTTAGGTTGTTATGCTGTAAGGGAGAGGGAAATTGACGTTGATTTCGAACAATGTGGTACAACAAATTTCTGGCATTATTAAATAATTAAGTAACAGGTTTTTTATGTTTCCATTTCTTTTCAGATATAGCGCAATGCACAAAATTGTATCTTGCGTACTTGCAATATCCAGCAATAGAGTTTTACGCTTCCACTGAACAGAGTAAAAATACCAGGCCATTGTTGTTAGCGTTTGCATGGCTTCTTGGAACGCAAAACGTTTTAAATATTGTGGTACGGATAAATCTGTCCCAAAGTGTACTGGGAACAGAATTCTCGTGTTCCAAAAACCCTGATGTAATCTTCTAAACATAAATCTACTAGTCGCAAAATCAATGAACACATTCACCTTCAAACTGTTCTTATCTACCTTACAGACAACAGAAATAGAATGTAACATACCAGAGTCAGTGCCCGCACAAATAAATAACATATTATATTTAAATGGTAAAGTGAATTACAATATAAAAGAGATATCCGAGCTAGTTACAGAGCGAACTAAATTAATAAGCAAAGCCCATGCAGCAAGTGTTAATGTCAGTGGTCTTCCACATCTAAGCGTGTCAGAGTTGGCCTTAATCAAGCGTATTGCGACGGTTAATAAAAAGGCGCATTCCAGTGAAAATAGAAGGTATATGGAAAAGTTGTCGACTACCGCCACTTTGTTAGATACACACATGAAGTGGGTGAGAAAGGGACATATATTTTTTGAATGGATGGTAAAGACCGAAATCTTGATTTTGTTATCACATAGTTTATTGCATGAAACATAAAATACAATGGCGGTAACAAAAATATTACAGGTGACTGTAGTCGAAGAACACAATAAATCGCTGAGCAACAATTTAGACAATATAGATTGGAATGAAGTTTCAAAGTTCATTTCTTTGTTGCACTGCATGATACAGAAAAGACTTGAAACTGTGTCACCCAAAGGGGACGCCAGAAATTCTCGAGACAATAAAACCAATGGTATGTCGCGTTTGCTAAAGTCGCAAGACAGTGACACGGAAATAAAAGAATGTCTATCAGAAGCCTCTGTTGAATTGAGCAAGGAGAGAGAAGATGTGGCGAAAATGAAGGAGAAATTATCCGATAAATTGAAGGAGGTCTTACAATCAATCCCCTCTTGCGTTCAAGTGTCATTTTAGTAACGAAATAAAAAGTTGCGAACTTTCCTTACGATTATTCGGATACATTAAACTTGTAGCAAAAGCATGCACCACGTTCACGCGTAATTGGACCCCTTTTTAATTCGTCCCGTTCCTTCGCTATCGGTCCCGGGGTCAGGTGGTTGCCGTTGCCATTTGATCAGCGACACCGAACGACGAGATAAAAACATTCAGAATCGTCACTAAAAATACACCGATCACTGTCCAATTGTTTGCCCGTTCAGCCTTACACATTTGAGCATTATCCTTAACATTGTACCTGCTGTTCCAGATCAGTCCTATTCCCACTGCGATTTGCAAGAACAAACTGAAACCTATCATCGCCAATGACGGATAATAATATGGATGTCCACCGTCGGTCTGTAAAACGTAGCGCAGCTGATTCGCATTGGCAGACAGGAGGGCCAAATCCATCATCCCCTGAGCGAGTGTTTTTTTATGCTGATAGACATTCACGTCGGGTATCGTTTGAATAGGTGGCTGCGGAAAGAATGGATTTCTGCCGTCTGGGAAGCCCGAAATTCCCGGTATCCTTGGATCAATTGGCAAAAGACCATCATCTATCCCACGATGATCAAATCCTATCGGTGGCTTTCCTTCCGGTTCAAGGTCGTCGATTTCCGGACCGGAAGTTGGCCGTGGATTATTAGTATTGTCGGTTTCCAGCATGGAACCGGACCGCGGTCCAACGATCGCCCCCAGCGATTGGGAAGTTAGCGGTTGCGACACTTCATCATCGACATCATCCATGTAAATAATTTCCTCACTGTTTCCTTTCGGTTGAGTCATAGTTCGTTCACTCTGATTTATTAACTAATAGAAAGGTTGCGCGGCCCATTAATCGTAAACGGACGTACTCTTGGTATTTTTCCTATTTTCTAGATATCGAAGTAAGTACACTTGGAGGTGCAGCGTTGTAGATATTCCTTCGTACCAGGTTGCACACTACCTTGAAAAATGCAGCTTCCTCTTTCTCGCATCCATCACGGTGATTCTACTTAGATCGAGAAAGGATAGGGCACAGCGGCATAATTTTAAATTGTGAGAACGAGACGTCTGTGGTTTATATTATCTACCCCTCTTGAATCTTAACGCGATACACGCGTTGCTTGCATCTCGCGAACATTACTTTTCTTTGAACGTGCTTCTATACCGCGGCGGGCACAACTGGCAGCGCGTTTAACTGAAATCGATTTGCTTGGCCAGTTCGACTTGGAGTTCGCCGGAGTGCAAGTTCTCCATTCACCGGATCGGAACGAGCTGATTCACGTTTCGTTCTCGTGATGTCATGAGAACGTCACGTGTCCCACGGATTTGCCATTTGTGTCGGGGCCACTGTTTTCTTGTAAATTAATTATATTTAACTGCACTGCTACTCTACACTTAGTTAGCCTATTCTACGACACCATTGTAACCCATTCGTCCTTAAAAGTAGAGTGACGGAAGTCAATCGGTTCACCCTGAGGCTATACATACGTACGCTTCCACATCTCCGCTTGAAATTGGCACATAATTTATGCAGCTTCGAATTTCAATGCACCCGGTCGCGTTCCTCAACATTATGTTTATTTAATTAGATTCTTAGCACAGTTCAAATTGGTGAACAGTTAAAAAGAAATGGATTAGGGCCCGCGTGCTACACGCAACTGACACGTTTCCCCAGAACATGTTTAGAGATGGGCTGTAAACGCTTTCTGCCAAGGTTTCTCTGGTAGGAAGGGGAATGGCGTTGCTCCAACGGAATCTAGTAAGATCATCGATATGTCGCTATGAATAATATGCAAATCTTCTTGCCGAATTATACAAAGCAGAGGATGATCGACAACTATCTTCTTCTCTTCCCTCCGATTCTTTAATCAACGTCAACTTGTCCCTCCCGATCAATATTATACAGCCCCTATCTGAAACGAACGGTATCGTTCCAAATCCATACTCCTGGGTAGATAACTACAAGTGACATTCACCGTGTTTCCCCGTCGTCACTGGTGATTCCTAATTCGAGGCACGATGATTCTGTTACAAGCGCACGCTCGTTCGTGATTGCATTGTGCAACGATACGGGGAATTGCAAACTGCATCGGGAAAATTTCCTGTTCGCGTGTATCCATCTAACGTATGCACATACCGGCTTACCCGAGACTTTTTTATTCTACCCTGTAAACATAATCTCGGAATATGATCTTTGTTTTTTCCGAGAAACGTCGCAGCGCAATTATTCTGATACTCCTGAAGCGGTTAACTAGTTCCTTGTCTGAAGATCCTAATCGGGCGGGAAAGCTGAATACATTTCATTCGCCGCCTCCTGTCCGAGATATTTCTGCGAATTCTAAAAATATTTGAAGACCTACGTGCAGCCACCGCGGTTATCGAGCTATCCCCGTCGTCAAGTAAACAACTACCCTCGTCAACGTTGATATAGAAGGTAGCATTCCAACAGTCGATTTCAAGCTAAGCGCGGAAACTGATGTAAAGCCAGCACATTCTAATCATTTTTCTGCGAAACTCTCGAGCCCCTTTTTCGAAAGCAATTTTTTACTTACACAACGTGCCAGAGTTCTACGCAATCCCAATTGATTTATGGACCTTTATCTAATTCATCAAAGAAGAAGAAGAAGGAAATGAGGGGCGATAACTATGAAGACACAGAAGTGTTGCACTCATTGTCCCGGAAAATTGGTCCCTCCAGGAAACAACGAGTTCCACGAATGCTGCCAACCGCCATACGTTTCCGGAAACTTGAAAATATCTTCGTTGAAGAAACACGTATCAGATTGTCCCAGACGGAGGGAAACACAGGAAGGTCGTCGAGAACTGTTACCAATGGATCCATCAGCGTGTTGCGAACAATTCGCAATGGCGAGGAGACTTCACGCGGAGAATTTGGAGCACCAGCCCCTTCCCGACAAGGTGGACGACTCCGTTTTCAAGAACGCGAGGCCAGTAGGTTCCTGCTGTGCGTTTTCGCGGGCAAAATGTTGCGACTGTTGCAAACAGAAAATTGAGGGTCGTGTCAAGAGTTTGAGTAAACTGCATGGGCCAGTTCTGGGCTGCAAAGAGCCCAAGACAAAGATGGACCTAGCTATTTCTTGGGAAACTCCCATCGATCCGATCTACGAACCAGCTAGGCCAACTCATATCGACGGATCAGAGGGAGGACTCGCGCCTGCTGTGTTTAGTCTCGTTCAGCATTCGTCTACTTCCGAAGAAACCGTTCGGTCTGGAGTCAGGCGGAAAGAAAAGGATCATTGTACAAACGCAAATGAGAAGGAGGATAGGCAGAATGTTAAGTGTTGCTGCGATTGTCTCTGCAAGGGTTTAAAGGGCGTGAATATTTCGAGGCGAGCCGAGGATCGATCTAGGGGAGGTTCTTTCAGAAAGTGCGTCGCCTGTCAAGCGAGAAAGTCGAAAGAAGATCCTAGACTGATCAAATCAGTTGTTGGATTGGCATTGGGTACGGAAAGGGTGGAGAATAGCGAAAGAAAACGTAGGAATGAGACGACGGTTCCGAGGCCAAGAACTCCCTTCGCCAGAAGATCCTTCTGCATCGATACATTGACTCCACCTTTCAGCGCCGTGAATGGCCGCAGGGATGCAGATTATCCGGAACACTGGAGACTCATGTCGGTCTATCAGCAGTCCTACAGGAATCCATACAAACGGAGAAACCATCTTTATTGAATTATTATAGAAACTGTACCACGGTTCGTGCGTTAGTTTAGTCTGCTAGAAAAGATACACTTCCCCTTGCGGGAAGCGATAGAATGATACAATGTATGATAGGATTAAAATTCGAGTAACGAAAACGGGACCTTCTTCTTATTCTGTCGACAAGCTACCGATATATTTCCAATCTCACACCCTTTTGGTTCTTATGCTACTTATATTTATGTACTGCGGCGTGGCGGAGGATGCCAAGTCCTGCGCTGCATCCAGGAAGAGACTCTTGCTTAAATGCTCGAGGGCGACGTTTTGCAGGCGGTTCAAGAGGTCAGGATAAGGGGCTATAAATCTGCGAAGGTCGCTACGTTGGAGCACGTTCATCTCGCAGGTTTCCACCGCGACCACTGTTGCGATCCTGTGCTCGGTGTCCATCACCAGAGCGATCTCGCCGAAGTAACTTCCGGATTCCATGTGACAAACCTTTATGTTTTATTTGGAGAGCAGAGAACGAGTGAAAAGGAACGGCGGGTGATCGATGAATTTACGAATAACGTTAAACCTCTGTTCCTATAGAAGTGTAGACCGCCACGGTGCCGGAAGCAACGTAATACAGAGCATCACCTGCGGTGCCAGCTTTAACTACCTCGTCACCTGTCATGAAGATTTCGGTTCGCAGCGTTCCAATTAACTGTGCCACCACGACCTCTGGTAAATGCTTGAACAATTCGACGGTGTTAATTAATCTACAGTAATTGTGCAAGAGGAGCTCCTGAAACGAACGAAACACGAGGGATTCGCTAGATTCCAATTGTTTTGCTCCAATAATCAATACGGTCAGCTGAAGAAGACGATCTACCTCCCGTAGATAGGGTGAAACTTCCTTTATAATCTTCTTGTCCCTTTCAAATTGCATTTTGTTGCGGTAATGATAGAACGTCGATATACGACGTTGCAAGGATTGGGGAAGTTCCTTGTATTGCATATATTCCTGTAGCTGCTGCATTAATTTCAAATTACGCTTGATAGCTATGTAGTACGTTGTCAGCAGCTGAGACAGTTGTGCTGGAAGAGAAGGAATTATCATTTGCTCTTGCAATGAAATGATAAAGGAAGAAAAGAAATGGGTGCAGTGAGATATTCACTTAATAAATATATCATGCCTAGAAATCCAAGGATTGTTAAGATCATGTTCAATATGATATCCTCTGGGGTTTTCACGTCCAAGTAGTGCGAAGCCCGGGTGAAGGCAATCAGTGCACGATTCAGACACGCCAGATACTTCATCGTTTTCGTTTTCTTGTTTTGAAAGTACGTTGAATTGATCCAAGACCTGAATACAAATTTGAAGTCGGATGATTGAAGGGAACGATTGAACGCAAAATGAGCATTACTAACTCGTCGCTCAAAGTGCCAAATATCTCTACAGACAATGGTACGTAATATTCCAGACAAGCGCCCCAGTGAACAAATACTATAATAACCGTGCATGTTTCCAAGATTGTATGCATCTGAAAGCTTATCTTGTACACCTGAAACGTCGAAAGCATTCTGGCTGCACTATTCCGCCATCAAGATAATAATCACAAAGAACTAACATCGTGAAGCCTCCGGAAGTAAACAATAAAATTGCGAAGTCTCAACACTTTCATCATGTTCAACGTGGTGCAATACCACATCATGTTCGGTACACCGTACTCAATGACTGATATGGGCAATATGGTCAGGACGTCTATCAGGAAATAGCTCTGCAAGTATTTCCTGCACGTCGAGAAAGATAACGGATTATAGAGTGGCCATTTACGATAACCGATAGAGACGTAATTCAGTGGGCAGAGTACCGTGCTACAATCATAGGATCCAGAACTATGTCTTTCGTTCGATAATCATAGTAACCCGTGAAGAACCACACGATAATGTCACTTAAGAAGACCACGTTCAGCGCGTCGTTGATCATGTGCGAATTGTCGTGATTTGCGTAATGAAAAGTGATAGACACTGGAACGAGCAGAAGTGCCACGAAGGTGAACGCTGACATAAATGATTCCCAAACGACCCTATTGAAACAAGGATTGTTTCTGGCGAAAATTGGGCATTCGCGTCGGCCATGGTATGATCGTTGATAAAAGTTTTATTGAAAATTGTGGAAAAAGGAAAAGTGTGGACAGAAGCGATCGACGGAAATGGAACCTGAATATGCTGAAGGGGTGTATCATGTATGGATGTGACTTGAGGTGCCTCGACATTTCATAATTAACCGCGGTTGTACTTTTAAGACACCAACGAGTTAAAGGATGCTTGTTGGACACGATGCGTTGCTTCCAGAACCAACGACTCAGTCTTGTCCATAGTTTATTCCCTTTTTTAATATTCATCAATTCATCCTCCCCTTGCGGTTGCTTGCAAGCGTGCACGATGATCGGGCTACGCTGAGTGACATGAAAATTTTAATGTTTCTCTCCGCAAAATTATTACGCTTCAACTGGGGTAATATTTGGCAAACGATAATTAGGCGTTGAATTATTTAATATGCTTTTCCGTAACGTTTATGATTAATTTACTTCCACATTTGGGGCTTCCGAAAAATGAGGTACATAGGCCATTAAATCCATCTAGCTGATTTGATTCTCTGACTGATCGGGCGAATTCTACATTGTTAAATACATTAAAAGACTATTAGAAAGAGCTCATTTGGTTTACGTAAGATTGGAGCTGGTAGTGTTTTCGTTTAATAATAGCTGTAATATACCTGTGCAATGGTTGGATAAACGTCTCACCTGTACTAGAATCACTATATTGGGATTTTCGATCATTTAGGTTTCAAATTATTACACATTTCTTTACAATTTTTTTACGAACTTTATTTGTCTCAGTACAATAGCACGAACATTACAGTGATTATTAAAAATGTTATAGAAACTAATAATTATGTACACAATTTTGTACGTATTTTAAGGTTCGCTGTTTTTTTCAATGCTTCTATCGTTCAGATGATATGAAAAATCAATATTAAAAACATATGAATTTTTCAAATTATTAAATGGACAAACTTGGTAAACATTTTCCTCGAATACAGAATGGATATAATTAAAAGTAGTGTAGTAAAAAGCAATGTTAGTAACCACTGTACTAAATACTTAAATCGCAGGATTTTTTGACAAAATGCTACTACGCGGTACATATGATTTATCAGAACATAAAAAAATAATTATTATTATTCGAGTATTATCTTTCACATCAAAATTTTGTTCATATTATTCCAAATGCTATTTTTCAAACTTCCTCTAATGGTTCATATATTTCTGTAAGGATAGATCGTTCAAGCCAGGATATAGAATACGTTTATTTAAACATTGATCTAAATTTTATTTAAAAACAAACAAATTTAACATTATTTTTTACGATAGTTAAATGGCCATTTGTGTCGAAGTGATTACGACGAAAAATCTGATTTTCAAAGATATGGTAGTCGTTTTAATTGTTTTTCTTTCTTTTAATACATATATTCATCATATAACGCTAGTTGGAGGCAGAATAATATCCATTTTCATTCGTGATGTAGCAAATTAAGAGTGTAGGTGTTTAATTTTACAAGATAATAAAAATTGCAAACATTCTTGCTCAGAATGTGCTTTCCTTCTGATGTTTAGATACGTTCAGTTTGCTATGTAGATCTCTTGCAATTGGCATCTTATAATTAGTAGCAAAACACGCAATTCATGATCAATAAGCGAAGAATTATTATTGTTCACTCGTTATCGGCTCGACTCCACCCTTTTGTACAAAATTCTTGTATGTATCACAAAATTTGATACCTACAAGTAGTGCAGTATCAACTCCAAACCTTTGTACAGGATACAAGTCATTTCGATTATGTTACACCTTCAACTTGTAGTTTGATCTTCTGTAGGGAATCAAGATAACTAAGAGCTTTTAAAATGCATAGAACTATAATAGAATGTATTATTTTATTCCTTTAAAAATTAAATTATAAAGCACATATTTATAATTTGATCAGATACTTAAAACGCGCAATCGTTTTCAATTATAAAAGAAAGTGTACCACAGAAGATCATTAACAATTTCTCTTTCGAACAAAATGGCGAACAAAAATGTTTTCACGTACTGCATTGTAAAGTAATAACAGACACTTAATAGTTAGGTAATAAAAGTAATGTTAACGCGTAGATAAGTAATGTAAATTTGAGTTAAACCTAAGAAATTATGAAGTGCGCTCGAATTACACTCAATATATTGGACAAAAAAATTAAAATACATAAGATATGTATGATCGACACTGTATACGAAATTGCGTAACACATAGTACGTTTTCTATGAATTTGTGATGCACTATAAACTATTTCTTGGCAAATGAATATCAAAAAAAAATAACTTATCACTAAATTAAAATAACATATCGCGGCAGAGATTAGAAGGTGCTTATTATGATTATATTCACTTTTGATATGCAGAAGCCCAAATCGCTAATTTATTTGTAAAGAAATTCACCACTAAGATTTCAGTGTATAACGAATAATCATCAGTGATATTTACGTTTCAGTATTTATCGCCGAAGGCTGATTAACAGAATGAACATAATTTTTATTTTAATATAAAAATAATCTATATTTCTGCGATTTCAAAAAATATCAGAACAATTATTTTTCGTTCCTCATCCTTAAATCTTTCAACTCATTGATCGTGGTCAGTAAAGGGAAGTAGCTATCACTGATACTTTACCTCCTGAAGTAATTTATAAATTAAAAAGATAATAAAATAAAAGAGTAGTGATAGTTGTCTGGTGCATAGACACTGAAATCTTAGTTTTTACTGTGTATCACGTTTTTTCTTCGTTCAACTTCGAACCACAGCGAAAGAATATTTAAGACGAGAAATATAATGATATATTTAACAAATTTGATACTTTAAACACGTTTTCATTTCGGTAGACGTATGTCTGCATAGACTCATATATACATATATTTATGTACGTTTTGTCGTGCCATGTCGCATCGATTCATTTATGATTCGAATACTGTGTTTAACACACACATACATACTATGTAAAAAAAAATTGTTACTCTTCAAGTAACAGATATTTCTAAGGAACATCCTACGTCTCTCTATCGATGCGACATTTAATTCTGTGCAATTATATATAAATCAGTGAAAAGGGTAATTATAATTCTTGCACGGTACAATGTAATATACGACGTACGCGGTTTCATTCCTGAACGGTACACTCCACAAGAACTGCTGATGAATACGTTTTCATACTCTTAGCTTTCATCGTCATCCATATGAAGATAAATGTTCCTTTCGAACTAGATTTATACTGTTTGGTTCTTTATGCCGTTTACATTCTTAAAGAATGTAAGAATTTTAAGCGCAAGTCTCTGGGCGGCTACACCTCTTTAACACCTTCTATCATTCCCTCCACATATTAAACTTGTCACAGGGCTCATTTATAGCATCACGTTCGCTAATTAAAACGAGGACATTACCAACCAGGTAATTAAAAATCCATTTTTCCGGTCTTTCCTCCAAGGCTAAAATAAAAAAATAATTATTTATATTTATATATATTTATATAACGTAGTTCGCGTACAGCGGACAAATTTATTTAAGTCTTCCTTATTAAAATAATTATTCTTTTTGTTAAAAATATTCTTCAGCATGCTTGGAATAGTCTCTACACAGAAATCTTACGAAATTTGATATCACTAGCACACTGTTTTCTTTTTATACAGATGCAAATTAATAGCCATTCAAAAATTGTTGGATTGAACAGTATCAGGCAATACCTTTAATTAACCGCAATCGAAATATCAATGATCCATCCATAGATTTTTTCCTATATTCGCTTTTTAAGCGTTTTAGACAACTTGTACTTTTCGTTCGGGTAACTTTAGCCTGATAAAGAATATTTTTTGTTAAGCTAAATCTTAACGATTGCTGCAGAATAATAAGCTGAAAACATTGAACTAATTCTGTTAGTGTAAAAAGAAAGAAAAATCAATACACATTTTTGTTTTGCAATTCGAAGGGTTTTTAACAAGATTCGTAAATGATATATTATAATAGTATACAAACTTTATGGCAGACCAAACGTGAATATTATTCTAAAGTTTAAAAAGAAAAAAATTCGTACTCGAAAAAAATGGATAATAATTTTTTAATCACTTGTGGATCAAACAGAACAATTAAGAAACTTATGTCTATCGGTATGTACAATTACTGTACATATTCAGATGAACGGTAATGCAAAAAAGAATGAAAAAACATTCACATATTTATTTTAAAAATATTCATTTTATATTTATGTAAATTGTTTAGTTATAATGAGCTTTGAAATTGATAAACTTGTATGGGAAACAGATTTGTAGAAAAATGCTGTGTTACGTTGTGTTACATTCGATAACTTTTCATTTTTAATATATAATTATTTGTTATTTATATTTTATGTAATTAAAAAGGAATCAAAGTGGTAAAATGTTTCCATTTCAACATAATCACAGCGAGTACGATGCAAGAAATTCAACATTTCTGTCGCGGCTTACATGCGCATTGAAAAACAAAGAGAAAAATAAATATTGTTTTATGTACAATGAGTCGTCATTCGCACATCATTGTCACTGGGGGGGGAAAAAACATTCAACGCACAGATTCATTTTTATCATAAAAATATAAATCGCTTATGATATTCTTTTCCCTGTGCAGTATAACTTGATCTACAAGAACACTGAACGGTTTAAAAGAATTCCTTCCTACATTTCATATTTACACATACGATTGTTCTTTGCCAGAGGAATGCAGTACAAAAAATGCGACTTTCACATATTTTCTGTAATTATTTACACGGATGGAATTTGAGCAGAGAAATGCTCAAAGGATCGCCAAAAATGAGATCAGTAAAAGTTATAAATAACTAGTGGTTCCAAACATTATCCATATATGTATATATATATATCGTGCATGACATATTTAGTTTTAGTTTTGAAACAAATATTCAGAAATCCAAGCAATGCACCTTAACAACAATTTGCTCGTTTCGTTGCATCGATAGTTTCTACCGGAGTTACTGAAAAAAATTGTCACGCAGCAAATACGAGAATGTTCCCAAACGAAATGTAAAGGCACTTCAAACTTACATTGCAACAAGAACGTTAGTCACTACAACGTGCCCCCGTTATTTTCAAATAAAAATAAGAGTCGATACAATTCGTGAACGATCGAATTATTAAGAAGAATCTGTGAAGTTACGTGATACATCGATAAATAAATAATTTCCTTAAATTAATTTTACGTTGCTCCATCGATATTGTAATACGTGTATGTCGTGAGTAGAATGATACAAGATCAACGTTAATTCGTGAAAAATTACAGTAGCAAATTAAATTTATCGGTTTACATATAGCAGCAAATCCAGAGGATTTTGTGCATTCCGGTAGTTTTCTGATTTTTTTTTTTTATTCTAGATATAATTATCCTCCATGAATCGGTTGGGCCATTCAACAGACCGCTTATATTAAAATCGCATTCTCTTCGAGTATAGGTACTTTTGTCTGTACATTACAAGCTCGTTGCTTATTTGGTCATCAAAATGCACCGATTGCAACAGAGATAGAGCATGCTCGTGATGGATCCATCGAGAATAAAACATACTGAAACCAAAGCATTGGACGCAACAGTGATCTGACCTGCAAAAAAATCTATCCTGAGACAGGTCTCTTTTGGAAACAGGTTGAACCTCAGAGAAGTACAATCTCGACGGGAATAGACATAATTTGTTCAATGAGAATTTGTTATGTGGCCAACTACACGAAGAAGATTTATATAACATTGTTTTTAACGAAATTCAAGAATTGCATTGAATCGATACACAGCAATGGATAGACTGCACATTAATGCACGAGAAATTATTTTCTATCGCGCGGTAATAAACGATTATTTCCTGTTTCTTCTTTCGATGTAAGAAATGTTCTTTGGGAAACTTACCATAGGAATGAGACTTTACGATGCGTTCACATCGTTCGTTAAGGAATCAAGGAGCGAAGTTTTGCTATCCTCTAAATCAAGAGGACCCGGTGTATAAAGACTGGTTGTAGCTGTATCACCTGCCGTACTGGTTACAGGAGATGTAGCATCCAAGAAAATGTCATCGTCGAAATCTAATAAGTTTGGAGTAGGATTATATGCCATAAGTTCACCGCCACCATTTATATTTTCCGCAACTACAAGAAAGTTTAAGACGTACAACAATTAAGTTGGCTACAGTAAAGCGTTTGAAGTATTACAAATGCCGAACAGGGACCTTACCATTAGGGTGGTCATCGTCTTCTTTCATAGAATTAGGATTCAACTCAGGATTAAGTGGCATACCGAACGACATTGGATCATCCGCTCCGAATAACTATAAACGAGTATCAAACAATAAAGAGGAAACCATCTTCCACATATTATTTAAACACTTACGCCCAGAAGTGTGTTCGCGTCGATACTGTAGCCCTCGCCACGCAGAATATCACGAAGGTTGTCCAATTCTGTTTGCACTGTTTCGAGGTGATTATCCACATCCTCCCTATAGACAATTATTTCAGATTTAATCACAACACATTAGAAGATTGAAATTTATCCACACTGTACGGATCGAAAAAGGGAAAATGTTGCAAGTCTTTTCAGTGTTCATCCTGAAACGTACAATCTTTCCATTTGCTTGAATGACAGCACAAGCAGATTCATAATCTTACTCATTCCTTTGTCGAGCCAATAAAAAGTTTACAATCTTTCGAATACCTTTTACCGGATTGAATTAAAATGATTGACTGCTTTGTGATCACTGCTTGTGCAATCAGAAAATTACGAAATTCACAAGAAAGAGATTTGTTTTTTTTTCTTTAGGTAATTCATAGCATTAATAAAACGATTGGCAATGTTGCAGTGCGCGAATTAGAAGGAAAAAAAAAGAAAAGAAAATGTTCTACATGTTTAAAAAATATCGCAGCAGTCTGTACTAAAAACAATACTCAAACCAAATTGACCTTTAAAAACCAGGGGAAAACGTGTAACTAATCACTTGACAAAAACCATGTAACTAATTGTATGAGTCTAACCATTACCAAATATATCAGACAAACATGTATATATATAAAAGGTAAGAATAGTTTTAGACAGCACACCTAAAAAATCTAACTCAGAAATTCACTGATCGAGGAGCATAATTATCCTGAACGAAATAAATAGTATGAATGTAAATGCAACTGGTTCCAAATGTATCTTTAATTTGCTTCCACATTTATACAATTTATTTTCATCCAGAATAATGTTCTACTGAGCTCAAAGAATGTTGAATACCAGATTTTTAGAGTTCCCGCCAGGCTAAATAAACAAGTTGAAGTTAATAGCCCAGAAAATAATGTGATAATCTTGAAGATATGAAAAAATGATACCAAGAGATCGTCCTGCACTCTTCAGGCTCTATAAAATGTCGTGAAATTCCTAGATCAAAGGCAACTATTTAGAGATCTGATAAAAATGATGCCACACATTATTATTAGTACTGATAATTATGAATAGAGAAATTAGTTGGCTCCCACCTCTGTCTTCTGATTAAGGATTTCCACAATAGATAAGTGGAATGTACTGCATTCAATATTCTTTATCCGCGGTCTGTGTTGAACTTACATTGATCCAAATCTGTAAGCAGCACCAAGCATGCCGTGGGATGTGATGCAACTCAAAGATAAATCTTTTGAATCGCTTGTGCTTGCCCCATTGCAGTTGTCTTTCTTCTCCTGCGAACAATTCTCGGCCCCATTCGCGTAAGAAACCGTTCCTTTATCCTGTTCAGTGTTATCATCTGTTTTGTCAAGTTGACCGAAGGCGGAGTCTGTCACGCCAGTTCCACAATTCCCATTGTCCTCGCTATACTCGACATTTTCGTTATCCTTGGCCTCCTCGTCGATAGTTTCTGGCACTATATAAATATCGTCCAGCTTCACCAAAGTTGGGTCATTCTCTTCGACGTCTTCCTCCGTGTTTACGGGCGATTGCAAATCGAGCTCTTGCTCTGTGCCGATTGTTTTATTCATACTAGCTGCCATAGCAGCGAGCTTTGAACTACGCACAGTCGGTGCGGTTACACGTCTTGCAGATGGGTTATTTTCCAACAAAGCAAGGGCCACTTGCTCTGAATCCTCTAATGACATTTCAAGTAAATGTGTCTCTTCCCTAAAAAAGTGAGATAAGCAGTTGCCAATCTTCGTTTTCTTCAGTTTAAATCTTTGCTGTGCCATTAATCTGCTTTTGAACACATTCTTCGCTACAATTCTGATTGATGGAAGTATTGCAAGAGCATACACAGATGAATTTAAAGCATTGTACAAGGACATGCTCCTGACTATGCAACGAATGACAATTGTTATAACATTGATCAGTTTCGAATAATTGATAATATAATCTTTTGTAAAAGCAAACTACACAATGAAAAGGGAAACATAGTATTATAGTAAAGAGGTGCATATATGTGAAATATATATGTATATGAATAAGAAATAAGAAAGTTGAAGTGTGGTTGTTGGTTTTTAAGAATGCTGGAGAATACTTTAATGACTCCTATATTAATGTCATTCCAATATAATCAGTACGAGTACATCCGTTCTTTTATATTTCACGGTATAAATTGCTTCCATTACTTTAAAACAATTACGAGTACTTAATGGTCAATTTAGTTTGATACCCTTTAAAAACACTTACATTAAATACTTGTACAATCTGATGATCAAAAGTAGAAATAATTACCACAAACGATGAATTAAATATACAAGTATCACAAGTTTATCACACATTCTACATACAAATTACGAATTGCGTATATGCTATATATTTGGGTCTAAAGAAAGAGAATAATCATGCATAGACAAATTTGAACACATAAATCGTATCTAATCGTTAAATGTTATGTGTGTATATCTTGTACAGATATTGACTTATACATATTTGTATATCATGTGCGTATATCTACTTAAAGCTGGATGGCAACAGTATAAAACAAATATCATAATTATTTGGGGGGAGGGGGGGCAACCAAGGTAAATCGCGATCTATTATTAAATCAACTACAACAATAATTAATTTATCAATGAATGTACTCAGAAGCATAAGCTGTCGTGGATAGGGAAAGAATAATGATGTTCATGATAGGATTATATACATATGTATAATAAGCAATATTGAAATGATGCACAAGTAATTCAACCAAGGATTAACAAGACTTCTCTTATAAAGATAAACCATTGGAACAGTGTCTTGATAAATGTAACTTTCTTTAATGTATGCTATTAGCTCCAATTTAAGAATCACAACTGATCTAAAATTTGGGAAGCAACTACTGATAGTTCAAAAGGGTGCCAGAACCAAAGAGAGAGAATCATCTTAGTACTAACTACTCAAATAAGAGATGCTTTCGTAAGAAGAATATTATCACAATGTTGCCGGACGTTCATGCAAAGAAAGATGAAAAAAAATGAAAATAAGGCAAAATTGCGATGCCATGGGAGAAAAAAGTTTAAGTACATATATATATACATATATATACACCAACACCAAATGACGACAAGAGAAAAATGTTAACCTCGGTTCCTCTCCGTTCTCCGTTGATGGGATCAAAATTTTCACAGGCACCGTGTTTTTCCTCCTAACAATATTTAAATTGCACCGTTATGAGTATTATTGAAAACTAATTAATGTTATGAAATATAAGAAAGAAATCGTTTAGGAAAATAAGTTTCCAGCTTTTCTGTTCCAAGTAGATACAGTGTAGGAAATGAAACTGTATGCCCCTGTGTCTACCATTAAATGAAGTGGAGTGTAACTTTGACTTAGTAAAATTAATTACTTATTACATTCCATGCATGGGAAGTCATTTTGGAATGTGCTTGTGAAATATGTTGACATTTTGTATTTCTTGTTGTCTGTTTCTCTTATTATCAGCAAAAGACAAGCGAGATGAAAACACAAATATACTCCTTTTTTCTAGAATAATAGGTACTGAATTTTCCGTTGTGTTTATCATGCAAAACTCCATCTTATAATTCCAAAAAAATTGAAAGATTGTACATGACGCGTGTACACGTCACTTATTGCAATTGGCAAGTCTACCTTTAGAATAGCATAGTGGTAATAGCATTGTACTTACTTCTTTTTACCCTTACATCCGCGCTTCTTTTTTGTATCAATGTGTTGCGGATTAACAAGTTGTATTTCATCTTGCAACTGAACAGGATCCTCAACTAGATGAATCGTTTCCATATTGCTGTCTTCCATTATAGATGTATTATCGTGTTCTGGACTTTCAATCGACGGATTTGGATCTCCCTCTAGCATTCTAAATGCAAACATAGATAAGGCAATTAGATTCCACGCAAATGGCGAAAAAATACAATTAAAACACAGGAGATGGCATACTCTGCAACAATGTATTCTGAATCCAAATCGGGTTCGGACGAATCAAGCTCGTGAATTACAGGTCCCGCGGGCGATGTTTGGGCCTAAAAGTAAACGTATACATTAGAAAGGAATGTGCTACGAAATTAGTATGAAATGTGTATAATTACCTTGGACAATTTCGATTGTTTACTACGCTGTCGATTTGAATCGTCAATCATTAACGGATATCTTCTTTTAACAGAGAGACCGCCACCTCTCGAAGGCTGTACCAAAGTAACTAGAAAGTGTATAAGTTTATTAACAATTTGCTGTTGTTTAAGGTGCTTTTGCCTAAGCATTGCCAGTTCTCTCCACAATGCTTCGTTCTCCCTTTTCATGGCTCCGAGTCTTGAGTCCAAATGTTCTTGGCGGCCTCTCATACTTCTTACTTCAGTAAGCATTTTATTCATTAGTTCCGGTTTGATAGGTGTTAGTGCTGGATCTTGCCCTTTGTTGGACGCAATCTGAAGAAATTCCATAGATTCGTAAGTTATTCGTACAAATTTGTGCTGTTTATGAAACGATAATAGCACTTACCTTTCTCTTAATATGTTCCACAAGATATGGGTGGCCCTTACAAAAGAACTGGTGCGCAAATTCCATTTCATCCCTATCACATTTTAAACCACCAAGTTCAACGGATACCTTCTTGTGAAAACCATCTGCAAAATATAGAGTTTCTTTATTAACACTCTATGAAATATTATATTCATATTTACGTTAAATATTGTGTATTATCACTTACACATATTCAACTGACGAACAAAGCTGGCCATGTTATTGTGTTTGTAATAATGCGGCAACAGTTCTCTCGCAAACTGTGCCTGATTCCTAATGAAGAAACTTCTTCCATTCTACGGTAACAGATTTCATTCGTGTAAATGGTCATGGCATTATTATGTAATTAATATTATTTACAATATTACTCCGGATGAAACAATTAAAAGATGTAAATATGCTGCTTTTGTTACAAGTTAAATTAAAAACAATAATAATTATGAATGTTGAACGACACTTGTATGTATTAATTATCTCGAGACGATTGCAAATATATGTTATACAGAGTGCTCGTTTCAACATTAAACTGAGTAAGTAATATTTTTCATTTATGCCGGGATCTGTTGTCATTCGCGATCCACACCACTCGTTTTGTAGCAAATCTTTGATGATCAATAAAAAAAAAATACACGACTATTGAAATAATGCAGAATACATAATTGCAAGCACGAGTGTGGAATAAATTAACAACGAATGGTCGGGTGCATGCGAAATATAGGTTGTGTACGTAAAAATGTACATCATCGCAGAGGTCAACGTTTAACTTACATTTAACTTAATAGTTTGCTAGACATCGGCACTGGAAGTGATCGATGCCGCAGAAACGAGCTTGGAATAATGCATCAGAATCTTTAACGCATCGCACACGAAAACCAAAGGGGTATTATAAAGTAATGATCAAAATAAAAGTACTCACGGGGGACCAACATATAAGGTCGTCAGTTTCGGGATCCTCAACCAGTTTCCAAAGCTTGGCAAGGAAAGCCGGCACACTTGTACCTAATTCCGGGATCGTATGCATCTCAGTGTCAGTTATTTAAATTCAGAACGTAACGTGCAGTAGTCGCTCGGCTTTTGAACTTAATCTATCACGAAAAAAATTTTCACATCTCACGACAATGGCTGACCGCTGACGATGTTATTCTGATAGCAATACTCACAGGTGGGGAAAGAGGGGGGAATTATTTTAATAGTCAAAATGCTCGCTTTCCATTTAGAGCTGCAGCATAGCACATAGTGATGGGCACCATCGACTAAAAACTATCGATTATTCGATAGTACCCAACTACTACTTTCATTCGAATGATTTTTAAGACTATCGATAGTATCGGCTAACGACTAATTTAGTCGACTGAATGTAGTTACTTAAAACTATCGACAAAATTCAGTCGTTAAAACCATCGAATGATTTAGGCGTTGGACTTTGGACCATCGATACATTTACTGAATTGTGTATATGTATACACGGTATATGCATGAATATTGGAGAATCTGTATGTATATGCACCTCGTTGTGCACACGTGCGGTAAAAGAGAAGTTGCGATTAAACGCCATCTGTCGTAAATTTTCACCCACTTGCACGTGATTCATGGCATCGTCGAAGTTGCAACAACAAGCGAAGTTGTGATGCTGTTTCATAAACTGAAATACGGACGGTACAATATGCAAAATTGATTGGGCACAAACGGAGGGTCAACTTTGAAAAACATTATATAAACGCGTATCGAGATATGCACATGCACTTTGTTTCGTGGCTCGTCTTAAATTACATGTAAATTTATTCAAGCATTTTCGACGGTACTGTATCCACGATCAATCCCATGCAAACCAGTTTAAAAGATTGTGCCCCTATTGTATAATGTGATCTATTAAAATGTATCGCACAAACGTAAGCATATAAATTACTCACGTATCGTAGCATGTAAATATATTGCTTATTTTTTCATTTGTCGAACTTTCATTCATGTTTGCTGGTTGACGTCGACGTTTGTTTTGTCCGATATACAGTACTAGAAGAAGGTATTGACACAGTGCTCGAGATTCAATGTAAAAATGTATATTGCTGTTGAAATGGTTGCCTGTCTTTCCTTACTCTATTAATAACATTTTACTCGCCTGTAGACAAAAGCAGAACTACGTGAACAAAGTAGATAATAGATAATTATTCAAAATGTATTATCTATTTTTTTTCTGTGTATAGCCATGTAGGATGTTATAAATAGTAATCTAAATAAAAGACAAAAAGAACCAATACTTTTGTTCGTCATTGTATAAATATCTTTTAGCAAAATGGACAACCTCAAAGGGCGAACGATGAACCTATTAATCAAAATCGAGCTAATGGAAGACTACCCGCCATAAATGTGCCTGCAACAGTATCCGAACAATTTAGAGAATCATGGTTAACTGCTATTATCGGACTTATTATGTTTGCAACTGGCATGTGTCTTTTATTTTGGAATGAGGTTTGTATATACTTGTACCCTTAACTGAAGGAAAAACCGTTAAAAAGCATTATAACAGAAAAGTTTGGAAATATTATAGGGGCGGGCAGTAAAGGTAGCGCACTCTTTAGACGAAGCTTTGCGTAACGTAGCAGTACTTCCAAATGCGATGAAACTGTTACCAGAGTTTGAAGGGCGTTTAATACATTTGTCAGGACCATTAAAAATATCAGAACCTTTAACAGAACCGGATTACGGCGTAATTGTATCAAGCGTGAAATTGAAACGGAGAGTTCAGATGTACCAATGGGTTGAGATAGAAGAAGAGAGAAGGTAATTGGTAATGCTGATAATTGTGTATGATAAAGAAATTCTTGTAAAAAGAATAGTTTCTCTGCATTAGCTTCGGAGGGGTGACAGAGGAAGAGAAACATTATTATTACACGACCGAATGGAAGGACAAACTTATAGACTCTGACCATTTCTATATCAGAGGTGGTCACCACAATCCAAAGGAAATTCCTATTAGAAGTCAAGTCCAAATTGCGGATGAAGTTAAAATCGGAGTATTTACTCTTGGGACAGAATTGAAAAAGAATTTTAATGACTTTGTAGAAGTTACCAGCGACGAGCGGCCGGAACGTAAAGATATTAAAATGCACTCTGGCTTATATTATCATAGTTCTGATTTATGGAATCCTCAGGTCGTTATTTATTCGTATTGTTGAACGCTCGGGGAAACTGGAAAAGTTCGACTCTAACAATTGTTAAATTTCTTTACAGGTAGGTGATATACGTATACAATTCTCTTATGCTGGTAAAGGAGGAGATATATACTCTATAGTCGGAATGTTACAAAAAGGAGATATTGTGCCATACGTTACGTCGCACGGGGAAGAAATTTTACTTCAAAGAAAACATAAAATGACAGTAGATCAAATGTTTCATTTAGAGCATGTGCACAATTATTGGCGTACATGGAGCATTAGGTATTTTGTTTTCCTTTTAATTTGTTAATTTCGATAATACGCTTTAATATTCCTAAACTTTTCAAATTTAACATCATAACATTGATGACTATTTCAGAGGACTTGGCTGGCTAGTGTTATTTCTGGCAGCAACATGTTTAGCAAATATATTGAGAACAGTAATTCTAAACTCAGCCTTCTTGTGTGGAATTATTGCTGTGGAATCTTTAACAATGTCTGTATCGATGTCTATTAGTTTGTTAGTGATTGGTTTTGCTTGGGTATGGTATCGACCTGTGATAGGTCTATGCTTAGCATTAGCTTCTATTTTACCGTTTATTTATTCGACATTAACATCAGTATCTCAATCGCAACAACGTGATAATTATAGAAGATTATGAACTTTTACGAAATAATTACATTTTATTTTTTCTACAATTCTGTTTATTATATTTATGTCCTCGCATTGTGTGATCTAACAAAGTATTATCTTAACTAGTCGTACAAAGTACCAGTAATTATATTGTAAATTATTATGCAACACAAACGTTATCAATAATTTCGAATGTTTTAAAATATACAGACAATAAAATATTTTATAAAAATTAAATCTTTTAGGTATAAGGATATTTTCTTTGTAAATTTTCCCGATCTTCGATTATAAAAATTGCATATTCAGCCTTATGTAGTATTAGTTATTCTTCACATAATTTGCAACATTTTAATGTAAAAAGAAAACTTTGAATCTCCTTCATTTCAATTCCCTAGATACACATTCCGAAATTCCCCATTCAATGAAAGTTCTTCGTTTCTCTGTCTCCTAGTTCTTATTTTACGATTGTGCGAAACAAGATGGCCGCGAAAACTTTGTAAACGGAAACGTTTATTTTGATGACACGAAGAAAATTGCATGCTTTAAAATATTATTTTTAATTAAAGTGATACGAATTGACATTAAATAAATCTGTTCTGTCAAGAAATTAAATAAATGTAGATGACAATGACCGAAGAAACACAACAATCTGAGACGGCCGCACAAAATGAGGCTCAAACTAGTTCTCCAGATGTTGGAAAAGTTAAAGATAATAAAAAAGAGAAATGCCGGCCTATGACAAAGGTATATTCGAGTAAAGTAACGTCGATACTTTACATTCCTCTTATCGTTTGCACAGAAATATTTATTGTCCACGTATTAAACGATGCATTTAACGAAACCATGTACGATGACTTACGTTCGATTTTAAAAACATTAATAACGTAACTTCGTAGAAAAATATGACACATTCGATACATTTTAAACGAAATACTCCCTTCGATATTCATTAATAAATTATACGTTTCGTATGACAGTAGACGTAATGATTGTTATTAAGGAAGCACAAGACATGGGTTAAATGTTGCACAAGATATTTACCGTACGATGATCGTTTAATATGATAATAATAAAACATAATAAATTTGGTCATTATGACTAAAACTAATGTGATATATGTTTTAATTCGATTTCTAACCAAAAATATAACGAGTGAAATGTATTTATAGGTAGTAATACGGAGATTACCTCCTACGATGAGTCAAGACCAATTTCTAGAGCAGGTTTCACCATTGCCAGAACACGACTATCTTTATTTTGTGAAGGCCGATATGTCGATGGGACAGTTCGCTTTCTCCCGTGCATACATCAACTTTGTTGAGCAGCATGATATTTTTATGTTCCGAGAGAAATTTGACAATTATGTATTTGTCGACTCTAAAGGCACCGAATATCCGGCGGTGGTAGAATTTGCGCCTTTTCAAAGACTACCAAAGAAACGAGTGGGAAAGAAGAAAGACTTGAAATGTGGTACTCTAGAGTCGGATTCTTATTATATAAGTTTTCTAGAGAGTCTTAAGAATCAAGAAGCTGACTCAAATGTAGCGCAGCCAAAAACAGAGTACTCGTATCAACCAGCCGATAGTAAGTTATTTCATAATAGCGGGAGAAGAAAGTATTATACACTGTCCCATGTAATTCTGTAAGCTTGAAGCGGATGCTTTAAAAGAATTATATTGTGGCTGTATAGACAATGAATGGAGTCAGTTTTACCTGGGACAATCTGTATGTTGTTATTATTGTTATTATTGTTATTGTAAGAAATGAATATTTATAAATTCACGCTTGTCGCATAGGTACACCGAAGAAAATTACAACCACCCCGCTTTTGGAATACGTGAAGCAACGTAAACAGGAAAAACAACGTCTCAGGGATGAGAAACGAGAAGAGAGACGACGAAGGGATTTAGAAAGAAGACGGACTAAAGAAGATCCTATAATATCTAAGGTGATAATACGTCTTATGGTGCATTTATTTACGATCGATGGATTCCTTAAACGTGAACTAATGCAAAATACAACAAATACAGTATAGAATTAAAGAATGGTGGTTATTCCTAACGGCGGAAATTGCGTTAACAATTATGTTAAACTTAAACTTTATACGTAATATTCTTTACTGTATTTGCTGATACTAATCTTTTCACCCTGCAGTCTGCATGTAATATTGAAGATAACCACACCAAGTATACCTTCCTTTCTACTTCCCCAACTGTCAAGTCAGAAGATACATTTTTTGATCATCCTACTGAAAAACTAAGTATACCTCATAAGCCTAAAGAAGAAATATCCAGTAGTGGATCATCGGCAAACATGACGCAAGTCAACAAAAATTCGTTGAACATGCAGCAACAGTTTTACAGAACTGAAAATACGGAAATATGCATAAATTGTGTTAGAAGTGTGCCTCGTGTTAACGAACGCTGGCATTACGCCAATAAACAGCCGAAGTTATTTTATATTTACGAGAAAAATTACAAAGACAAAGATATCAGTTATCGAAAAAATAATTACAATCGTTGGAACAATATTAAAAACGATTATCTTTATAACAATACCAAGTATACATCTCATTACATTAACAATAAAAATTATTTTTCTGTCTTATCGAAATCTCAATTTACCACGTTGCATAAAACGTGGAAAATGCAAATGCCCGCGGATCTCTCGAAATCGAGAAGCTGCAGTGCTGTATTCGATTATCATAAAGTTTATCCTTTTAAGTCGTGTGAAACGGGATTGCCTGGGTATCGTAAAAATTCATGAAATAAGATCTGCAAATGATTAGCAGGGAAATTCGTTATGTATTTATTTACCGCATGTTTAAAGATCATGAGGATTAAAGAATTGTTCACCCCTTAAATGATTTCATTCAATTCTATACATATATCGTTTCCGTTTTAATATTGTATTCCAAATTTGTATACATTTATTAATATATAATTCATTTATTATTGTTTAGCTTGTACACATTAAATTTTGTAAGAGAAATTGTTTTTTAGAAATGAAATAGTAAAAATGATGTGTTGCTTTTATTATAATTCTTAATTCGATCTTTTCTATCGAATACAGTGAAAAATCTGTTTACTAAAACCATTGGGAATGTATTACTTAAAATAATTATTTAACTTTGTTATAGGTATTGAAAAATCCAGATCTCGACAAAGAAATGTGTAAAGATAATAAAGAAAATAGAGAGGAAAAGGATAAGCTTTCGCCCAAAGACATAAAAAATCGTATCAAAAAGGACGACAAGTTACGAGAAAAAGTACCGCGTGATCGTGATGTGAAAACGATAACAAAAGGATATAGGGACAGACTTGAGGACAGAAATAAGAATAAGGATATAAAACATCAGAGACGGCACGACGATAAAAAATTATATGGAAGACGCGACGAAAGGGATGATATAAAGGATGATAGGAGGCCTGATGCTAAAGATAGAAAGTATGATTTTAAAGATGATATTAGGGATTCCAGGGAGCGAAAGATTGAAGAGAAACGAGGCAAAAGTTATGAAAAGATGAGACAGGAGAAGAAAAGGCTCGCAGAAACAAAAAAGCAAAATGTTGAGTGCAGCGTTGATGCTGAAAATAGTACGAAACCAAGTGAGAACGACGAATCGCACAAGAGGGAACCTCAAGCTGATTTGTACGAAAATATTAAGGAAAAAGAGGAATCTATGAGTGATAAAGATGATACGGAAATTAGTAAAGGCAAAGAGACGCAGGAAATTAATGAAAAAAGAGTTTTATTAGAAGATTCTGTACAGGATCTTGAAATAAAAGAACACAAAAGAACAGGTATGAACTATATAACATTATAACTGAATATTTCTAGAACATATAGCTTATTTTCGAAATAGTAATGCGTTGCTATTTAACAGAGAATATATCAACAGCTTTAGAAAATAATAGGGATACTAAAAAATCGAAATCCAATGAAAACATCACAAAAGAAGGAAACGAAGACGATGAATCGGAAGAAAAGAAAGACTCAAAAGTTACAAAAAGACGTAGCTCGCTTGAAAGTGGTGGAGAAGGTGGCACTGGAGATGGAAATTGCTTGAGGAGACACAAGTCTTTAGATGGCGGAGATCAAAATATTCTACAAAAGACTGAAATCGAAGATAAGGAAAAAGATAAGAAAGATCCACGTTTAGAACGTAGGATTAGAAACAAGGTGAGCATTCGTTTTTACTGAAATGTTAAAAGAATAACGCTTAATTTCTAGAATTCTAAGAGTGGCGTTTATCACAAAATATTGTATTGTAAAATAACAGGACCGTCCAGCCATGGAGATTTATCGCCCAGGAATGGGGAAATTTAGCAAACAAAGAATGGAAAGGGAGAAATCGAATACTAATGACGAGCGAGCGTCTCTTTCGCAAAGTCCTACTCCGAATCCTAATAACGTTTGTAAAACTGGAAAGCCAGGGGCAGAAGTACGTTCCATGACGTTTAAACGTAGTGTTAGTCGTGATTTAGTATAACAAATGCTAAATCTGAAAAATTTCTTCCTAATATTAGCGATACGTGTATCGAACTTGTGTTAACATTTAAGATTTTTACACTAGTCTTTCTCACGACTTACAGTATCATACAGTGTATCTGTTGTACACGAATTCATAATAAAACGCAGTGTCCTACGTACCATTGGAAAGTGCGCATAGCCGAAAGTGTAGGTAAACTTACGAACTTATTTTGATCTTAAGAAATGTATAAAGCTTTTGAAGTTATCTTCCTTTTAAGCATTTCGATACGTGCAATTGATCACGCATTAACTTTTTGTTTAATCCCTTTGTTGTGATATGTATATGAATACATAATATCATCTATTTTCTGAATGTTACCCCAAATATTCATAATTTTTTATGAATAAATATTTCTATAATATTATAAATTTTATAAAGCCAATTAATAATTTTTGTAATGACACTTTATTAAATAAGTGGTTAAAAATTAAAATAGGAACAATCCGCAAAAATTACTATGATTATGAAAAGAAAATTATTTCTTACTAATTTCAACAATCTCTGCTCTTGGGAAATACAAGTGCAATTATAAAATATATCGAATTAAGTTCTTTATTGAAACAAATTACAAAACTATATACACTATATAAAAGTGGTATGCAAAAAAATATACATACATTAGCTGAACTAATGCATTTAGAAATTTCAATTCTGTTCCCGTAATTGTGATAAGCGCGACGATGTTCTTCTAGGGGTACGCAATGGCGTTGAAAGTTGGTTATTTCTCTTTGGCAATGGCGATCTAGTGGCTTCAACTGAATCGTTCCGCTTTTTCCGGCCTGACTTACGTCCTGTAGCTGTTTTTGTTGGTATATCGTCATTATCTGAATCTGAACTAGAACTCGATTTGCGTCTGCTCGACTTTGCCTTTCTAGAATTTTTTGCTAAAAGAATCAGTATTAGTTAAGAGATCTGATTAGATAATTAAGTATTAACTATCTTTATATAAAAAGAAGCGTACTTCTCATCGTAGGCGTTGCATCTGAATCACTATCTGCATTCTCATCCTCTTCGTCGCTACTACTTCGACGTTTCGTACGTCTGGTACGTTTTCTCATTTTTGGTGGTACCGGTGGCGGTGGCATAATTGCACTATCGCTCTGATTTGTTTCTTCGGTACATTTAAGAAGTTCTTCTATTTTTTCTTCCAATTCTATAGACGCCGTTTTTGTATTCAGCTTTTTCTTCGCTTGTTCTATGATGGACTGTAAGCCCTTCAAAACTGGCTTATGATGAAGCTTATCTTTCAGTAAAGGTAAACTTTCGACAAGGCAACGTATACCTAAATAAAATTTCATTAATATTCGATAAATAATTAACAAAATCCTTACTTTAGTATCGCATAGTAATTTGATACAAATATTCACTTACTTTTTGCACTAAATTGTAAAAGTGAAAGGCAATACGCAAAGTCGCGCCATTGCCTTTCTGTAGTAGCCAGCTTAAACCTAGCACAGATCTTATCGACGATGGCGTCAATTTGTTTCTCCTTTTGCAATAAATTCAAGATATATCTGTAAATATTTTAAACAATTTATGAGTTGTATTCAACTTCAGTATCTTCGTATTACATTCTATTATGATACGTACTTCATGATTTCCTGAAAATCAGATTCGCTCAAGTCCAAATCAGGATCAGTTAATCGTGATAATATATCAGGCATCACATTGTACAAAGCGTTGCCTTTTTGTGAAAGTGCTTTGAAGAACTGTTTCACGTCTTGTCGAATTTGAGTATCCTTGTCAATTAAACATAGAGCCAGCTCTGATATTTGCCCCCTTACACGAACCATTTCTCTCATTATAAGACTCGATAAAATTCGTACGCAAGTACTTCTTACATTTGTATCTGTATCCCGGAGTCTAAAAATGAATCGTACTGTAGATAAATTATGACAATTTCATTCGTTAATATTTATACTGCTAGCTTTTAATTACCTGCCATAGACATGTTTCATCCACGGTTCAATTTGATTTGGAAACCTAGTCGTAAGATCGCTTATTCCAATAAGAACATTACCTCGAACACCTGGATACGGTGATCGTTCTAATATCGTAAATAAAAGTTGTAAAGATTCTTCACAAAATGTGGAACTCACTGTCATCATTTTGGTCAGTGCGAGGGCTCCAGCTGCTTGTACGTCTTCGTTATTATACTTATCATGATGCTGACATACATCTAATACTAATGGGCTACAAAGCGAGATATAACGCACATATTTATAGTACATAGAAAGTGTTTTGATCTAATGTCAGTAATACAAGCTTTAGTATTAACTACATACACGAATTTTGCCAAGAGCCCGTCTCCAGTTATAACGTGATTTTCAAGGGTATCATTTATAAATTCTGCATCTGCATCATCTGCTGCTCCTTCTACTGCTTCCTCCCCATTATCTTCCATTGTCGTACTCGACTAAGTACAAAAGTTAAATACCTTAATAAAACTTCATGCGAATACACTTACAATGTTACATACCTCATTATGCCGAAGTATTTGTCTCGCACTATTCGGCGTAGCTACAACTGTGCTTGATATGCGAGATTTATTAAGATCACTATTATTTTTATTCGATTTCTTTTCTTTCTTTAATTTTCGTATAGCATCTCTTCGTTTTAATTCCTTGTAAACAGATGTATCTAAATGTACCATTTGTTTAATCGCAACGTGTCCAATTGTATATAAAAATTTGGATAGCAAAAAGAACGAAACATTATTTTCGGACGAATCAGCATCAAAGTGTCCTCGAGTACATAATTGTATTAATAATTGTTTCATTAGACGCTCAGGCTGATTTGCTAACTACAATTGAAAAATATTCTTTTAGTAGTGTTTTCCCACAAAATTTACATTATCATTCATCATTCTAATACTTACATGATAAATAACACTAATTGCATCTGTCACAAATGAAACATACCCGTCTTCTTTCGTATTCGCAAAATTGTCGATTAATAGTGAAAAGATATCTTTAAACATTTCGTGGTCATTAGAATACCTGGCAATTGTAATAATTACTTACGCAACTGTTAAGACCAATAGAATAACAATGTAATACTTGTACTTAGCATACCTAATAGGCGGTTTTTCAATATCATCCTTGGCATGTTTTATAGTTAGTAATGCTCTACACGAATCTCTGGCTAAAAGAAGATCGCTTTTTGCTCGTGGACCTAGACCTATTTTTATCAGCACCTCCAGATTCACAATTATAATACTACTCTGAGCTTGAGCTATCATTGTTATCAACATCAAAGCAGATCTGCTATCTAATGGTTCCGTGTCTGACGATTTCATGGAAAACTTTTCCCATAACACCTGTTACAGAGAATTGTGAATATATCCGATTTATAATATAATATAATATATTAAACACAACGTGTATTACCTGCAGCACTTCATTATTCACATCACTGTTACTGTACCATGTTAAAATAAGCTGAGTTAACGCTTGACTTTGACCCGGTTGCAGCCCTTTCAACAATTCGATCAATGCTTTAACACAAGAAAGAGCTTTCTGACGCTCCGTTTTTCCATTATCATCCGTATTTAAGTAAAGATCTTTATACACTTTTGCTATGTTATTGCGTACTGATTCATCCCGATGGAATACTTGAAGCAAAGCCTCACGCATTGCAGTAGCGGCACCAGCTACACCAAATTGGTAAGCAGTTCCGAGTAAAGCACACGCCTCCACGGCATCAGTTGCTGTGGTAGAAAAAAGTAATTTTTCTGCTATGGGTATAGCGGCCTCTAACTCGCTTGCAAATTCCAAACAATTCTAAACAAAATGCACTGTTAAATCCTCCGTAATTCCTCTCAAACGATAAAGTAATAAAGTTAGAATACAATAATTGCGCCCGTACTTTCAAATAGTTTACAACTCGCTTTCTTGCAGTTATTTCATTTATTTCTTCCGTTTTGTCTACAGATTGCCTTTTATCTGCTTTTTCGTTAATATCACTTGCATTGTTTTCTGATTCCATAAACGTCTTTAATAGGAGTAAGAATAGACACTCCTCTTTTGCTTCGGGAGGTAAATCTTCTAAATCTGGACTTTGCTTTAACTTTAAACAAGCTTTCCACAAAAGTTTCACAGCTTCAAGAATTTTCTCTTTCAACATTAATTGCCGAATATGTTCAAAAACTGTATTAGGATCGATATCATCTTCTTCGTCGTCGCTATCTATTTTATGGAATAGAAATACGTGCTTGCATCAAATATCGTTGTGTTTCAATGTTTGTTACCATTGTTATGTATATACAATATATATATGTATGAACCTCGATCGCTTTTCGCTTCCTCTTCATCGTTGATAACTTTCTTTAGCGCTGATCTTATTTTTGGAAGGAATGTATTCCATAACTCTAATCTTTGATTGTCACCGCGGGCACTTTTACTAACGGTTTCGGTTTGCATCTGTCTCAGTTTTATTTCCTCCTTTTCTAATGATTCAGATATTTCCACTTTATTCAACTGTAAAGGTAATTCTAGCCATAATACAACTCAATATGCAAAAGCCATAGATGAGCGAATACAGTAATTCCTTTTTGCTTACTTTTGCCGCAAATGGATTTCCTTGCAGTAAGGCACGCACTAATTGTAATGCTTGTTTCCGCACACTTGCACTTTTGTCTTCTAAACGTAACGTTGTAGCAGCTAAAAGTTTTCCTTGCCTTGCTAATGGAATCGCTCCTTCGCAACACAATCGTTGCCAAACCTGCAATACTTTTGATCTTACATAAGCGTTACAGTCTAAGATATGTTCTTCTATGACATTAAGGCATTGATCACGTTGCACTTTTTGTTCCTCCGTGAGTTCATCTCCAGTCAAGGCTTTCTGTACAACTACACCCAGGATACTAATAATACAATTTCTCATAGCATAATGCTAAAATGAATATTAGTTAATACGAAAGTAATGAAGTGTATAATTTTCAATCGGTCTAAAGTGAAGGTACATACTTCGCTCTCTAAATAATCCATCATGTCGTCGAGAATAGGAACTATAAGTTCCACTCCAGCAGTGGCAATATTTTCCAGAAATATCGATATATTACGACAGTCGGCCTCAGATGGTTCACTCTGATTTATTTCATTCATTACTTCCCTCATTAAACCTTTACAGCCACATTCATTAATCATATGAATCACTCCAATCGCTATATGCGATGCTAATACATCCTGCAGTTTCACCAGCTAAATTGACAATTTAAGAATCAATAACTTGCCTATATTTAAAGACAAACGTTGCATCATAAAGTTATATGTACAGACCTGAATAATTCTGACTACACAGCTTATACCATGATTGTATCTTTTAACCAAAGTACCTAAAATCTATTTTTACAGAGATGAAAGAGTTTTGAATATAAAAACAATTTCTTATACAAAGGAGTATCCTATAAGGACCGAGGTTCTGGAACAAATTAGATCGTTATAGAATACCCCAGTGTACTTTGAAAAAACTTACCTCAAAAATAGTTTCTCTTGTATGCTTTAACTTTGGGCTTGTAGCATGCTCTAAAACTTTGTAGCACACTTTAGTAAGTAATCTGAAACATACGAAGCGTATTCATTACACACATCGAAAATAATTCTTGTCTACCACCGGTAACGTATAGTAATGTTTGTATTAATATATTCGCTGCCGCTATCAAAACCTGGCATCGAACGTGTCAACTGAACGTACATGATGAACGAGTCTTCGACGATAGGAGGCTGCCAAAGTTTTTGTAACGGTAACTGTATTAATCTGTAAATATATTCCAACGATTTGTCCCTGCTACTTTCCCACTCTTCTTCTGCATCCGATTTTGTACTTTTTTTACGCTAAACAAAGTCAATAATTAACATGAAAATATTATTTACGAGGGATAGCTTTTGATACACCAACGTCGAATCTAATCCTTGTTTTTGTTACATGTACGTGCAGAAAACAAACCTTGCCAAGATATTTGTCAGTTGCCTGTTTATTAATTTCTTCATCTATATAGCAAATGAACCATGAGAATAAGTACGCCAGCATTTTAGTTAGATTTACCAATCTAAATCTATCAGTTTCCTCTATTTCGTTTCCTTTCTCGAACAGACCTTCCAGATCCAGCACCAGCATTTCGAAAGCTTTTTAAAACGTTGATTTATTAACATTCCATTGCGTATATGTTAAAGAAATATAATTACAATCTTTTTACCCTTCTGAAGTCTACTGAAACCGCGCATGATGATTGCAAATTCAATTTTATTTCCGTGAACGATCATAGAGAAAAATGTATCAAAGTGATCTACAAGAAAATTGTTCCCTTGCGTTTGAAGTGCTGTTCGAGCATCTACAAACAAGATTATTGTTATTGTAATACATAGATATCAAAGGTGTGTTATATAAAAATAGAATTTATTTTGTACCATCGAGAGCCTGCTGTAATATACGTATTGGGACAATTTTCTCCACAAAAAATTGCCCGTTCCTACTTTGCAGAAGTTCATCCCTATTTAAGGGAATAACGAAATCTTTGATCATTGTGATTAATTGACAATCGATTAATGCTTCGAACGACAATTCCTTCGTTAATTCAGAGGTTTCAAAATTTGTATAATTACAAATACTTTAGATAAACCCGAATTATGTCAATTTTTATAATCGAAGACGCGTACATCGAACTGCCACAGATCCTACCCATTTTCAAATTCAGTGCTACCAATCTAATTACCAACGATCAACAGACGAGGAATCCTTCGTGGTCAGATCAACGCACTCGATCGGATTAATATTATCGCTTGTACAGTTCAATGCTATCCCTTGAGGAGATAAATACTATTTCTTGAACGATCAATATCTTTAGTTTGAGCAACCATTAAACAGTCGATCTTTTTACAAAGTGTAAGTTGCTTTTGAATCTTCCGCGTTTTTCCACAAGCAGGGCGGTTCAGCCGTCCGACAAATCAGCCTAAAATCCCCATAGCCCACCAGCTAATACACAACAACAGTTTTTTGAAGTGGTGGTACATCTGAGTTGATATGTTATTAAACGGTGGCGCGATGGCATTAGAATTAGACAATAATTTGTTGCGTGTAAATAATCAATTGTGTGATTTCTCAAAGGATGGAAGGTTTTTCGCAATTGCATATCAAACGAATTTAGTCATCAAAAGTTGTAAGAAGTCCGATACTATTCACTCATTCGCATTTTCAGATATAATCGAGGTTAGTGTCGTTAGCGTAACTTGAACTACTCAACCGAGAATTTAATAATTATTGTTCCACTTTTGCTACAGCGTATATAATACAATGAAATGTTAATAACACAAAGAAAATAAAATGCGTCATGTTATCAATGTTCGTTCTTCATTTTATCACAGTATTTAGAGTGGTCTAGAAATAGTGAGTACATCCTATGTGCGAATATAAAAAAAGCAATGATTCAAGTATATTCAATGCATTATCCTGAATGGAAATATAAACTGATCGAAGGTAGTGCTGGTTTAGAAAGTGTTAGTTGGTCACCCGACAGTAAATACATTTTGACGTTCTCAGATTTCAATGTAAGTAGATAAATTTACCTGTCACAAAATAAGTTCACTTTTCGATGAATTAAACTGTTTAAATTGCTTAGATTCAGATATCTGTATGGTCCTTGGAAAATCACAGCGTCGTTCATATACAAAATGTAAAATCGTCTTTTAACAAATTACATTTTACTCCTAATGGTACTAAATTAGCAATAGTGGTTTCGATTGAAGGCGAAGATAACATAGAAATTTATAAGACAAACACATGGAAATTGAACAAAGTGAGTAATTAAATTGATACAAACGAAATTCGTTGTTTAAAAATTTTATTGTACAAAAACGGCGAATATTTTCGTTTCATTTGATATATATTACAAATTTCTTAATTTTACAATATCTATATCATATATTTTAACAATATGATCAGATCCGCAACTTGCTAATTGTAAAGTATCAGAATGTTCCTTTTCCGGTCGAAATTTCAACCTTTTTACAGTTAAATGATGAGCTTCTGAAGAATTGTATATTACATATTTTGTCCATTCAAAGCTGTTAGCAGACATTTGCAGTTTTTCTATTTCTATGTGTCCCGTTTCAAAACCTATAGCTAAGATATAAGAATGCTCAGAAATGTTCTGTAACGAAAATGCAAGTGCTGTGACAGAATCTTTTACATCCAAACTAGCAGTTGGAACAATTTTATTATCTGTAAAATTTGGGCTCCAAACCCCAATTTTTCCATCTCTGGAACCAGTTGCAAAGAGAGATGAATCGTGTGTCCACGAACAGCACCATATTATACGTGTATGAAGACTGTCTTTTTTCAAGCTAACCGCAATTAAGGTATACGTTGTATCATTACATTCGAACAATGACCATCTCCTGTCTCTAGATACTGATACTAGATATTTGTCGTTGGGCGAAAATTCCATTTGTGTCACAGTTAATTGATGAGACATAAGTTTCTGAACTTGAGACCATGTGTTTGTATTCCATAGTAATATCGCAGAATGCTCTAATGATGTCGATTTACATGCAGTTGCCAATAATGATCCATCGTGTCTTGCTGCTATTGAGAATATCTCGTACCCATGACCGTAAAGTTTTTGTAATTCGGGCCATAGTGTATTTTGCATTAATTCTTCTTCGGTTGGAGGAATATAATCCTCATTTTTAAACTCATGAACTTCAGCTTCTTCTATATTAATACTACTATTAAATGTTGCCTTATTTGTTAATCCAAGGGCAGGCACAGATGCACTGTCAGCTAACACATTTTTAAAGTCATCGACGTTTGCTATCTTCATTAAATAATTCTTAAATATTGTCGGAGCTGTAAATATACGCACAACCTTCTCTTCTGCTCCTGAAGCATACATATAAGGAGTTAGCATAATTACACACGACATATCGTATCCATGAATCTGTGGACGTCCGATTTCGTGCCAAAATTCTGTATTATCGTTTTTCCAGGGTGCATGAATTCTTGTTGTTTGATCTGCACTTGCAGTAATAAGAAACCTATAAAATAATATCAGTTACTGTACATTCTTTTATAAAATCATATATACATATGTAACTTTGAAAACAAACCTTCCATTTTGATCCCAGCAAAGATCAACCACCTCGGCAAAGTGGCCACCTGGTACTGATTTTGGAATCCAATTTCTTGCAGCATTCGAATATGTCCAAATGTGAAATGATCCTTGATAACCATGCGCTAATATGTGTAAACCATCTCCGTTGAATTTACAACCATAAAAGCCCATTAAGTTCCCGCCAACTTCACCTACTCTTACTTTTTCAGACCAAATGCCGCTTGCTTCGTCGGGTTCCCATATAATCATAGACTTATCTATGGAGCAAGATAGCAGTTGCGAAACTTTATTCTTATTATCCGATTGAAGTGGATGCCAATGTACACCGTAAACCCAGCCTTCGTGTCCATAAAGAACTGATTCCAAAGTAATATTATATTCTGTGTCCACGGCTGTGAACACTTTTTTTCGTTTTTGATGCAATTCATCGTTCTGGAGTACGGTATCATTTACGCAAATTTTCCACAATCGTATCATAGCATCTTGAGATCCACTCGCAAGTAACATGCTATTGTCTGTGTCATAACTAAAGTCCATACATCTCACCCAATCTTCGTGACCTATTAATGTTTGAACTTTTATAAAATACGATTCCTCTACTATGTTTGAATTGGTTACGTATAATTCGATCGTCGAACTCTCCGTTGCGACAGCCAAAAGTGGTAAATACGAATTTGGGAGAAGCGAAAAGCAAGCTTCGACCGATAGCTGTCCTTTAGATGACAGCGTCTGTAAACTTTTTACATCGCCGCTTGTGCCTCTCAACCAGATTTGCAAATCTCCTTTAATCGACCCAATGCATATTAATAACTTGGGAAATGTTTTATCTTCTTGTGAAACAAGTTCGGAAATGTACAATGCATTACTAAACGTGAGGATATCGTTAACGTTTATGACAGAGCTGCATTCAAAGTCATCATCTCTCTTGCTCCAAATAATTGCATTTCCATCTACTGAACTCGACAGTATCTCCGTTTCGACGTTTGTATTTTTCCCTTTGATCCATCGTACAGTATTGACATGTTCTTTGTGCCGGTGAAGCGTGTTCGTTATTTTTCCAATTTTCGAAACGAATGGATCATAAATTGCAACTGCATGACACGCTGCAAAACAGACAAGTCCATTTTTTCCCCAGTCTGCAGAATGTGGTACCCGATTACATGCACACGATACATAAGTAGATGTCATTCTTTCTTTTACTATTAACTGATTAATAATACGTAAACGTAATTGCCTAAACACGAACTTAACCTTAAAAAAATGAGTAAGCAGCGCACCATACGGGTATTTTATAAATTGGTACTCTTGGAACATAAAAGTACTAGGCAGCATTACGAATTCAAATTTTTACCGCGAACTTTTGTGCTGTGCAAGTTCGTTTGGTTTTATCAAAGAAATAAATTCTATGCACGTGAATATTGTAATATTCGCAAAATTATATAACATAAAAAGATGAAAAATGTTTTTTATTGGAAAATTGATGAAACAGATTGCATACTTATTAATAATATTGTAATTTTAGAAATTAATATGTGGCCGTTTGAATAACATCGATGGAATAAGTTGGTCCCCGAATAGTGAATTGTTAAGTATATGGTGTTCCTTTGGAAATGAAACAAAATTAATTATTTATTCGTGCGTATTAGAACGAGATATAGCGGTATTCCATCCATCGAGTACAATAAATTCACCTGAAACAACGTGCGCCAATTACAAAAAATTGAGGGGAATCGAAAACGTATCTTGGATGCCCACTGGACAATTGTTAGCTGTAGCAGGATTTAATGAAATGGTATTCTTTTCACAATGCAATTGTATGCAATAATATATTTTTAAATGATAGCGTATTTCTTTCTTGTCATAAATTCTTTTACGGAAATATTTCAATATAAACTTTCATGTTTCAGGTGGTATTGTTAAATCATGTAACGTGGAAGCCGCTTTTAGAATTGTACCTTGAACCGGTAATTAAAGAGAATTATTTGAACAAAGTGTACGAAGAACGCGTAATTCAACCGAAAGTGTCTAACAAGAACACAAACTTTTACGATAAACACATTCGTAAGTCATGTCTTAAAGGGTTTTATACAGGTTGTCTATACTTTTCTCCGCCGCAGAATCGTATCGTTAATGTTAACAACAAAATTGACATTTACAGTGGAAGAAAAATCGGAACGGCCAATAAATATAAAAATCGGAAGGAAGAATGACATAGACAGATTGTCAATTGCTAAATTTGACATTTTAGAATTTAGTTCTTGCGGCCAATACTTAGCCGTGAAGCATCAACTTTACCCGACAACATTATGGATATGGAATATTAATGAGGATTATTTCGATTATTTGATTCTCGAAAAAAATATTGCGGGTAAGTGCATTTAATAATGCATACATGGACTTTATCGGGTCGTAGAATATATACATATACAGAATAAACTTTGTGTGCAAAGCATTCTGTACATATTAACAATTTTTCTTCAGCTGTAAGGTGGGATCCTGTACGTGTTCATCTTTTAATATTTTGCGAGTGCGCGCATATGTTTGAATGGACGCCGAATAATGCGAGCTGTATATCAACCCCGCGAAATATAACAGTATTAGATGCACGATGGCATCCGCAGGGAAATACATTACTACTTTGCGGTTATAATAAAGCAATTATTTATGAAATTGAAAATAAATGCTGAACTATTTGTATGATTCATGTGAAAATTAATTTGTACATATTTATTCTTGTACGGTTTAGTATTATATAATATAAATAGTATGTATTGTATAATGTATACAAAACGATCTAAAAACCACATATTTTTCTAATTAAATACAATAACAAATAGTGTTATGCGTTCACAATTAAATTTATTGACATGCATACAAACCGTATACGTATTATGTGCATATGTATGTGTGCATGAGTTGATTCATATACAATCATGTAAGTATGTATGCCTACTATCTGTTCTCCCACTGTTTACATGTTCGGTATTACTTAACCTTTACTTTTCTAAAATAGTGAAGAAGATAGTCATAAGTATTTTTAAAACTAATTTAAATGGATAAAATTTTATTACAATTTTAAAGAAATGGATCATACTAGCGTTCACTTAATGGAAGACTATACGTTGGAGGGCAAAAATGTGGAAAAAAGTGTCAGGTAAGTGAAAAATGATTGAAATTTAACCTCTCGCGCATTAAAACGAAAATACTTTAATAATTAAAAGAAATTCAAAAGGAACGGCTGCTTAAGAAATCAATTTTTGTTTTTTAATATATATCATGTCGAAAACAATCAAATCGATCATTTCATTCCTGGTATATTCTTGTGGCACAATTAAGTTATGGTATAATTCAAAAGTATCTCACCCTTTATGTCATCTAGTAAGAATACAATTGAAAAAAGCAAGGATAAAAACGATAGTCCGTGCGTTCCAAGCAAGCTTAAAGTTGAATTGCAAACGTTAAGAATATCCGAAGAATCTGAACGACAATTATATGAAACTTTGAAGCATATTTATGGTTCTGTACGTATATATATATTTATATTTCCCAAATTTCCAATTCTCCCCATATATGTATACGTATTATAAAACGTATTATTAAGAAATAACAGATTTTTATTATTGTCAGAGTTTCAAACTTTCTGACGCATCAGAATTTGAAAACAAAAGATCTAATTTGGGCAAACAGTATTGGATGGAAAGGGGCAATTTAGTTATTAAAGGAATAATCGATTATTCTTCTAAAGCTACTACACCTAAAACCGAAGAGCAAATCACTAGACAATTTGCAACATCTAAGCTTGAAAGCTACGGGTAAGCATTATAGAATTGGAATAAAATTTCTATGAGTCCTAATATTAATTGGTAATGAATGTATTATTCTTAGGTTTCATCAGTCGCATTGCACCGAGGCATTGGTACATACGAAGGGCGATGTAGGAAAGGCTTTGGAAGTACTATTTTATAAATATTATGAATTGGAAAATATTAGAAGGAACAAGACACCTGACAATATCGATGTAACAGATTTATTAGAAAGGCAGAACGAGGAGAAGGAGGCGCTGGAATCTATTTATGGTGATATGTTTACTGAAAAGATAAAGAATCAAATTTGGACCGTACAAGTTAAATTGGATTATTTAGTAAGAAACGATGAAGTAGAGAGGGAAATTCAGAGAATTAAGCAGCAGCAAGAGAAAGCGAAGAAGAAAGAAGTTTGCAGATTGTTTATACAGAAGAAGTGTAGATTTGGGGATAAGTGTAAATTCTTGCATCAACAACCACAGATTCCAACGGTGCCAGAAAGAGAGAATCCTTACTTTACCTTAGAAATAAGATTTCCCGAAGGTATTACCATACAATTATACAGTCCATATAGTAGTATTATATATACATAAACATCGTACTACATTTCAATTCTTTTAACATTTCATTAGGTTGTAAATATCCATACGAACCGCCTTATTTTTACTTTTATAAAATCGATGGTACATTTCCAAGCATAAGTTGTTTAAGAATAGCAAGAAGATTGTACAATGAGGCGTTATCATTATGCGAAGATGGAATTCCTTCTATTTTTTCAATAATATCTCTTCTAGAAAATGAGTACGATATAAAAGAATATTTAGCGGAAAATAAAGAACAATTTCTAGATCACAATGAACTACTTTTTCGAAAAGAGCCAGAAAATGATGGCGACGGAAATGCAGCTACGCATCATGAATTGGGTTCCATTCATAGGAGAAGAAGAGATAATGTTAGTTGGGAAGAAATATTAAAAGAGGACGATCTAATTCAAAAAAACTTTAAAGAGAAACAAACAAATCCCAGGTACAAAAAGATGAAAGAAACCAGAAGGGCTTTGCCTGCATGGTCGAAAATGGATGAAATTCTAGAAGTAATAGACAAAAATCAAGTCACTATCATTTCGGGCGAAACTGGATGTGGTAAAAGTACACAGGTAATTAATGTAATTATTAGTATGTATTACAATTTGCTTATACATTTCACTACATTTCAGGTTCCGCAATTTTTATTAGACGATTGGATGCTTAATAGATCTGAATCTAAAGAACATGTTAACATCATATGTACACAACCACGAAGAATAAGTGCAATAGGAGTAGCGGAGAGAGTTGCATCAGAAAGAAATGAACGTGCAGGTGACACAGTAGGATACCAAATACGATTAGAAAGCAAAATTTCTAATAAGACTAGATTAACATTTTGTACAACTGGAATTTTGTTGCAAAGGTTCTCTATGAATCCAGAACTGACAGACGCTACCCATATTATTGTAGACGAAGTTCACGAAAGAAGCGCAGAAAGGTAAATTATCTACTTTATTTCGTTATCCAATCTTATTTAACGATCGATGATTTGTTTTTTTCTCCAGTGACTTCCTATTAATGCTTCTAAAAGAATTACTGCCCAAGAGATCAAATCTGAAAGTAATACTTATGAGTGCCACACTTAAAAGTGAGATGTTTTCCTCGTACTTTAGAGAAGCTCCTGTTTTGTGTATACCAGGAAAAACGTTTCCTGTAACACAAATCTTTTTGGAAGATATATTCGAGAGAATGAATTATGTATTGGAAGAAAATTCGAAGTTTACGCGTAAAATTAAAGGTGATTGGGAGCAACTGCAAATCGACTTAGAAACTGCAGAGATCGATGGCTCGTCTGCCGCAGTACCCAAGGAATCTATTCTAGATGAGAATCTATCGTTAATACAAATTATTAACAGATATCAGGGTTACAGTCAGCAAACACATAAGAACTTATACATCATGGACCATGATACAATCAACTTTGAACTTATAGAGACAACATTAGAATGGATTATTTTTGGTGAACATAATTATCCCACAACAGGCTCAATCTTAGTAAGTAAATTGACAAGCCTATTACTTTTTAAGATATATATATATCTTATATTTTATATTAAAACTTAGGTATTTTTACCCGGATTTGCTGAAATTATTGCTATGAAAGACCGATTGAATGACAATAAATATCTCTCGCCAAAGACTGAGAAATTCATTATTGTACCATTACATTCATCCTTGTCGAACGAAGAGCAGAACTTAGTTTTTAAAAAAACTGGAGATATCAGGAAAATTATATTAAGCACAAATTTAGCTGAAACATCAATTACAATAGACGACTGCGTCTTTGTAGTCGATAGTGGAAAAATGAAGGAGACCAGATTTAATTCGAACCAAAATATGGAAAGTTTAGAAACATGTTGGGTATCACGAGCAAACGCGTTACAAAGAAAAGGTCGTGCTGGACGTGTAATGCCTGGAGTATGCATCCATTTGTACACTTCGAATAAGTACGTACAATTGGTACCGAAATCATTTCCTTCACGTATAGTATTGTATACAAGAAACTGTTCAGATATCATACAAATCTTTCCACATTTTTCCAGATTTAAATACCATTTCTTAGCACAACCAGTACCTGAAATATTACGAATTCCTTTAGAGCCATTGCTATTACGTATTCAACTTTTACACAGTGGTGTAAAAGTAGACTTGCATAAAATATTAGGTACTAATATTTATCATATTCAATTGTTTGTCTCAAGTGAACTTCATCTTTTATCATTAATGATTAATCTTTTATTTAGGTAAAATGTTAGAACCGCCGACGGATGAAAATATCGGCAGTGCAATTAAGCGGTTACAAGATGTTGGTGCATTTAATTCTGAATATACATTAACCCCATTGGGTCATCATCTTGCAGCCCTACCCGTAAATGTACGAATCGGCAAATTAATACTGTTTGGAGCGATCTTTTGCTGCCTCGATTCTGCACTTACAATCGCAGCTTGTTTATCTCATAAAAATCCATTCACAATACCATTCGAGAAAAGGCACAAAGTTGATGCTAAAAAAGAATTTTTCACTGCCAATTCTGATCAACTGACTACTCTCAAAGCATACAAGGTAAATATATTAATATGAATGTTACAATATGTAATTCGTTATGATGTAAAAGAAATATTTATATCATTTTTCATTTATTTCGCAGAAATGGTTGGAAGCATGTACGCGCAGTAATATTGCAGGACAAACTTTTGCGAATGAAAACTATCTGTCTGTGCGTACATTATACACACTGGCAGATATAAAGTACCAGTTCTTAGAGTTATTAGTATCAATTGGTTTCGTTCCTATTAATTTGCCTAAACGACAACCGAACGTTGATAAAGTCCTCGAAATTACTGGATTTGAACTTAACGTCAATAACGATAATTATAAACTCCTTCAAGGTCTACTTTGCGCGGCTCTTTATCCTAACGTTATCAAAGTTTTTACGCCAGAAAAATCGTTTCAAGTTCAATGTACTGGAGCGGTTCCAATGCAGCCTAAACCCGAAGAACTCAGGTTCCAAACTAAAAACGATGGTTTTGTTCGCATACATCCATCTTCTGTGAATTTCCACGTTGGTTATTTTGCTAGTCCATATTTAGTATTTCAGGAGAAAGTTAAAACGAGTAAAATATTTATTAAAGAAGTATCGATGGTGCCAATTGTACCATTAATTTTATTCTCTGACTATGAATTGAAAATAGAATTACATAATAGAATATTCGTTATATCATTGGAAGATGGGTGGATTTTATTTGGCGTTGAATCTCACAGGGTAAGAATAAAATTCATGAATAATAAGCTTAACGAAAAGATGTTAACTATATTTTTAACTTTTTTTTTTATAATTTCAATCTTACATAGGTGGCTCAACTTTTACAAAGAATGAGAATAGAATTGGTAAAATTATTGGAACAAAAAATGAAGGAACCGCTCCTGAACCTTCTGAGTCATCAAAACGGAAAGAAGATTATCCAAACAATTGTAAATGTAGTTACAAGAGAATAAAATATAATATGTTATACGTGTGTTGAATATTGTTAATTTAGCAAAAATTTTACATTGTGATTAGTATGGTAATAAAATGCACATAAGTACAGTATGCTATTAACTTCGAACATTATACATTTTTTTAGTGCTTACAAATTTAGCTAAAATTTGATATGTTGGATGGCAAACAATATAAATTATTTTTCCCGATACACGTCGATGTTGTTGAAACACCTTTGTGTTTCAACACCTTTACCCGAGCGGGCTTTTCTATGTAAGTGCTTAAAAATATCGAACTAATCGATCATTAAGAGTTGCATTCTTATTTAATATCCATACAGATAAGTATACGAATATAGCTACGCTAATCTTATATTCCCTCGCCATAAAAAAAACAATTAAATCATACAATAGCTCCTTAACATTTGAGAGCTGTATAATAACGAATCGTATAGACTACAAAAACATTCGCGTTGTTTATTGTCCAGCTTTTTGTAGTGGACAATGTCCTGGAAGCATTGGTTGTTCAAGAAAACGCGTGCCTGACCATAGTCTTCAATTTCTTGGACATCAAAGCACGGCCGCAGTCCGTGACGATCGGAGATTTTCGGAAATAGCGAATACCACCAAGCGCAGCCGACGCGCCGGCGCGGTGTGTCGCGGAGTGGGGAGGTTTGCGGAGTGGGGTGGCGCGCGCCCATCAGTCTCAATTGAAGCGTCGCAGCGTACGGTTGTCTATGTCGAAGGTTAGTGACATACCTCACTCTACAATACAATAGCACCTCGGGCTTTACTTTACAATCGTGTACGCTTGATTATTAGCTTCTATTAATTGATACGCGTTTAACTAACAATCGTTCTATTATCGCAGCTGTACATTAATCTTTAATGATTAAAATCTTCCTTGACTTTCCTTTGCTGTACGAATGACCGATCATCCAATATGAGATTAAATGTTAGTTATACATAAATGTTTCTATCACCTGTTACATACTTACTAATATATCTTTTGTGTGTACAGGTTTTGCATCCAAGGAGTAAGGAGCATTAACCAGTGCATCTCATCATGCATAAAAGCAAGAAAGAAGAAAGAATAACCCTTACCACATACTTTAGTTATCCTTTAGTTATAGTAAATTGGTTTATAAAAATAGTTTGTAACTATTAGCGCATAAGATTAATTTAAAACACGTGTGTAATTAACTGTTATGTATATCTATTATATATTTTATTTTATATTCAGTTTATTCGGTAGATCTTATATAAACTTTAATAGTACGTTTACTACAAGTTCTACTGAATGTGCTAAATGTAAAATGAAAGATATAATAAATAATTTACATATGCACCAGTTATACAATTGCTGCAATTTAAATTTATAAGCTTCTGCATGTAAACTGTGTAAATTTTAGTATAAGTTTTATCTGTAAGAATATGTATTGTAAATTAACTTCAAAGAACAGTTTATAAGTATTAGATCATTTATATTTATAATATTCTTTATATTATATAAATGTTAGTTTAGAATTGATACAAGATTTACTTGTACGATTAATTGTAAATTGATATATAACAATAGTTCATAAGTATTAGCTTGTAAATTTGAATTTCAACATTCTTGTAACTTGTATCTGTATCTCCAATTAATATTCGCCGAGACATTGCTACCAATTTTTTGATCTAATCCTGTGCATCGTATCGGCCGGAGCGAGCATCCGAGTTATCTCCACCTGCGATCAGCAATGGACCTCAATATATCTCACTGTCTTTCTCTGGACAAAAGTGTGACCAACGCAGTCTAAACTGAGCGGGCCGAAAAACTATAAGCATGAACTGATAGGTTACATCCCCGGATAGGATTCGCTAGGCACCCCCAACCAGCGAACATCAAGTGGGCATTACTGCCCACTGTAGTTATTTAAGTGGGCAGAGTCTCAGAGTAAGATGATTAATATATGCTTCGTCTTGAGAATTTCATTTTCTTATTCCTCAGGAAGCTGTCTTTTTTTTATAAGTGAAATACCCATGTACATATTTTAATTTGTAAGTTAATTAATATCTGTAAAGATGTACTTGAAAATACGCGGGTCTCTGCCATATCTACAGTGCCAGCTATGCTATTGCCATCTATACGGAACTGCTTGAAACTACTCCTGCCTCCTACTTACCTTAAGTGTAGATATGGCAGAGGCCTGAGTAGTTTTATTCACATATGTATAGATGGCGAAACTAAAGGCCACTTTGGGTGTAGGTAAGACAGGGATGCGAGTGGTACATAAATTCAAGCACCTGTTTGTCAATAGCGGTGCGATAAAGTTCATAAAATTTGGTTATTTATGTCTTCATTTATAAAATTAAGTTAATAATGCTCGAAAATCGTTTCGTACTCTCATTTTCATATGAATAAAGTGTTAGCAAACACGGGATTACAATCTACATTAAAATTAATATGTGTAGTAATATTGTAAGTTCCATTGTTCATTTCCTTGTACGACAGTCAAGATCTTTAACAAAGGTAAATACATCTACGAATATTGTATTCTTTATTTCGGTCTCACAGCAATGAAAGTTGGGCTTAGTGTACACATAACCTATCCTTACAATACTATGTTAACTCTTGCACTCTCATCTTCCGTATTGCTCTTCGTCTTCATACCTTCTCTGCCTTACGTATTACGCTATTTCTTATCTCTTTATCGCACATCTATTACACATGTTTCCGTTTCCTTCCTGTTTCATTTGAAACTCCTAAGTTATTTTTATATCCTATTATCTCTATCTCCGTACATCCTGTTAATAGGTTCTAACCTACCAAATTTTGTCTCCACGGGTCACATCTTTTGTTCTTCTCCTTCTCCCAATATTTATTTCATCCTTTAACCCTTTGACCGCTAACTGCTCCAAGTTGAAGCGCTTCGCGTGAGCGGTATACGGCAGTAGCGATAGTTGGGGACTGAATACTTTTTAGCGCACTATGGGTTTCGTGGGCGACATACTAACACATTATAATATAGAATACAATCCAATTACTATTACTTTGTCTACTGAATGAAAACAGAACAAACAAACAACGATGAACATCTGTTTTTTCGCCGAGCGCGCATTTGCGTCCATAGTCTCGCCTGGCGCACATATGCGTCCATAGCAGTCAAAGGGTTAATGCTTTCGCATCTATCCCGGTATCATTAATTATCGATTGTGCCATCTTCCGTTCTTACTTAGGTACTTTTGTAATGTTGCTGTTATAATATATTTAAACATTTCATTATATCTTGCATCTTCTATTTTTCTGTTTCATTCCTGCTGTTGTGTTTCATAGTCTCTTTGTTTAAGGCTCTGCGACAATTCCTTTATTTCCGATTTCATTAAATTCTTTCTTACGAGACTCATTCCATTCCTTTTTAAATAATGGTTTCTTCCTCTAATGCTTTTGGTTTGACCCTCCCTTCTTCCTTCTGTTTCCTGTTACATACTTACTAATATATCTTTTGTGTGTGCAGGTTGTGGAGGCAAAGAGTAACAAGCATCGACTGGCACTTCTCGTCGTGCATAGGAGCAAGAAAGAAGATAGAAGAACTTTTGCCAGATACTTTAGTTATCCTTTAGTTATAGTAAAGCGATTTATAGAAATAGTTTGTAACTATTAGCGCATAAGCTTAATTTAGAACAATTGTGTAATAACTGTTCTATGTACCTATTGTATACTTTATTTTATATTCAGTTTATTCGGTAGATCGTATATAAACTGTAATATTACTTATATTACTATTATAAGTTCTACTGAATGTGCTGAATGTAAAATGAAAGATATAATAAATAATTTACGTATGCACAAGTTACACAATTGCTGTAATTTTTTAAATTGTATAAGCTTCTGCATATGAAGTATGTAAATTTTAGTATAAGTTTTATCTGTAAGATATATTGTAAATTAACTTCAAAGAATAGCTTATAAGTATTAGATTATATATGTTTATAGTATTTGTTATGTTACATAAATGTTAATTTAGAATTGATACAATATTTAGTTGTACGATCTATTGTAAATAGATATAAAAGAATAGTTCATAAGGATTAGCTTGTAAATTTGGACCACAACATTTTTGTAATTTGTATCTTCATTCATTAGTTTAAATAAATGTTCAATGAAAAGAACTCGACTGCTCTTCTTATTTTCACACCTTAACAATCCTTAAAAGAACCTAATTCCAATTCCTTATACAAGAAGTACCGTGGACTAACTTGAAGTGGAAAGTTCTAAAGCGAGAAACTTGTCAAAATGGTCCTATACGTTATTAAATTTGGAGGCAGCAAATTCTAAGTCTTCACTTTTTGCAAAATTGGTTGGCAGAAGTCCAGTAAATTAAGAGCTCGGAAATTCCTGGAACGTGACGTCATTTCTTAGAATTGCTGAGATCGAATACCTCCTCGCACATCATATTCTCCTGATACAAATCCACGATTTTCAGCGTGATATTTTTGCCAGAAACTCAGAAATTTCAGCGCTCGGAAATTCCTGGAATGAGACGTCATTTCTGAGAACGAATACCTCCTTGCATATCATATTCTCCTGATACAAATCCACGATTTTCAGCAGAAATTTAAGTGCTGAAAATCGTGGATTTGTATCAGGAGAATATGATATGCAAGGAGGTATTCGTTCTTAGAAATGACGTCACATTCCAGGAATTTCCGAGCGCTGAAATTTTCGAGTTTTTGGCAAAAATATCTCGCTGAAAATCGTGGATTTGTATCAGGAGAATATGATATGCGAGGAGGTCTTTCATCGCAGCAATTCTTGGAAATGACGTCACTTTCCAGGAATTTCCGAGCGCAAAATTTCTAAGTTTTTGGCAAAAATATCACGCTGAAAATCGTGGATTTGTATCAGGAGAATATGATGTGCGTGGAGGTATTCGACTTCACCAATTCTTGGAAATGACGTCACGTTCCAGGAATTTCCGAGAATTTAAATTTGAAGAGCTCTCATCAAGACGTATTAATTCCTTAACAATTAGCGCCAACGTTAATAATGTTCAGGTCTATTTTTACAAGTTTCTCGCTTTAGGACTTTGCATTTAAAGTCCGTCCACGGTACTTCTTGTTTAAGGAAGTGGATTTAGGTCTTTTCAAGGATTGATAAGGTGTTAAAATAAAGAGAGCAGTAGAATTCCTTTCATTGAAGATTTATTAAATTAATTAATGAAGATACAAGGTACAAGAATGTTGTAATTCAAATTTACAAGCTAATACTTATGAACTATTCTTATACATCAATTTACAATTAATCGTACAAGTAAATCTTGTATTAATTCTAAAGTAACATTTATATAATATAAAGAATACTATAAATATAAATGATCTAATACTTATAAACTATTCTTTGAAGTTAATTTATAATACATATTCTTACAGATAAAACTTATACTAAAATTTATATCCTTTATATGCAGAAGCTTATAAATTTAAATTGCAGCAATTTTGTAACTGGTGCATATGTAAATTATTTATTATATCTTTCATTTTACATTTAGCACATTCAGTAGAACTTGTAGTAAACGTACTATTAAAGTTTATATTAGATCTGCCGAATAAACTGAATATAAAATAAAATATATAATAGATATATGTACATAACAGTTAATTACACAATTGTTCTAAATTAAGCTTATGCGCTAACAGTTGCAAACTATTTTTATAAATCAATTTACTATAATTAATGGATAAGTAAAGTATGTGGCAAAAGTTCTTCTATTTTCTTTCTTGCTCCTATGCATGATGGGATGTGTCAGTCAATGCTCGCTACTCTTTGCCTCCACAACCTGCACACACAAAACATATATTAGTAAGTATGTAAGAGGAGACCGAAGAAAGAAAGGAGGGCCAAACCAGAAGCATTAAAGAAGGAGAGGATTATTTGAGAATGGGTCTCTTAACCCTTTCGCTCCTAACGGTGACTATAGTCACCCAACGCCTGACGCTCGCTATGTACTAACGGTGACTATAGTCACCCAACGCCTGACGTTCGCTATGTACTAACGGTGACTATAGTCACCCGTGAATTTTCGCATTCACAGAGTATATCTGTTATATCCATGGTTACCAGTCGTAAGTGTTTTGCATTTGTTTTATGCTACGACATTTCAGATTGGCAAAATGAACAGCAGTATAAAATTTACCTCGGGTCACTAGACGTTAAAAGATACGTTCCATCGGCAGTCAAATTTCAGTGCGCCTTCGTTGGGATTGGCCCGTACCGTGGCAGCGCTACTATCAGCCGGTCCGCCGTAGCGAAAGGGTTAAGAGAGAATTTAATTAGATCGGAAGTAAAGGAATTGTCGCAGACCCTTAAAAGAATAGACTATGAAATACAACATCAGGAACGAAACATAAAAATAAAATAAGCGAGATATAATGGACGGTGTAAATATATTGGAACAGCAACGCTAATAGAATACCAAAGCAAGAATGGAATAGGCCATAATCATCAGTTAATAGCACAGGTAAGATGCAAAAGCATTAAAGGATTAAATAAATATTAGGAGGAGAAAAAGAAAAAAGGATCTGACCTGTGCACACAAAAATTTGAAACGTTAGAACACCTCTTAACAGAATGTATGGAAAAAGATACAATGGTGTATAAACATGACATAGGATTTTGAAATTAAACAAGAAGGAATGGAAAAGATTTATAATAGATACGCGATTAAGAGGTAAGAAATAATGTAATACGTAAGGCAGAGAAGGTATGAAAACGAACAGCGAAACGGAAGATGAGAGTGCAAGAGTTAAGATAGTATTGTAAAGATAGGTTATATGTACACTAACCAAACTTTCATTCCTGTGAGACCGAAATAAAGAATAATACCACTATTAGTATTTATTTATTAAGTCCTGGAAAATTTATTTAAAGGAAAAAATATTCACAAATACATTTACCCGTGCTAAAGAGTGCTTGATTGTTGTAGAATATAATGAACAATGGAACTTGCAATGTTACCGTACATATTAATTTTTATGTAGATTGAAACACTATGTTTGCTGACACTTTATTGATATGTAAATGGGTGTACGAAACGGTTTTCGAGGATTATTATCATAATTTGATTAACCAAATTATAGCACCGCTACTTATAAACAGGTGTCTGAATTTACGTACCACTCACATCCCTGTCTTACCTACACCCAAAGTGGGCTTTAGTTTCGCCATCTATAAAGAGCTGCTCAAAACTGTATGTATGTCTGCTTTATCTAGAGTCATTAGTATCGCCATCTATACAGATGTGAATGAAACTACTCGGGCCTCTGCCATAACTACACTTACGGTAAGTAAGTGGCCCGAGTAGTTTCAAGGCGTTCGGCATAGATGGCGAACCCATAGCAGGCACTGTAGATATGGCAGAGACCCGCGTAGTTTCAACTATATCTTTGCAAATATTAATTAATTTATGAATTAAGTGATATATATACATGGGAGTTTCATTTATAAAAAAGAAGGCTCCTTGAGGAATAAGAAAATGTAATTCTCTAGGCGAAACATATATGATTTATGCTACTAACGAATTATCTCGAAAGCGTCAGAAAACAAAAGGGTCTACATAAGAAGCCGGGCAATAAATAATACACATTATTTAGAGTTAAAAATAGATACAAAGATAGAAACGAAAACTCAAAAGCAATTGCAATAAGAACTTAAGATTCTCTCCGCTCAAATAAATACAGTGGGCAGTAATGCCCACTTAATGTTCGCTGCTTCGAAGCTGCCTAGCGAACACTATCCAGGGATGTGATTTATAAGGAATTGTTCATGCTTATCACTTTTCGGCACGCTCGGTTTAGGCTGTGTTGGGAGTGGATTGAGATGTACTGAGAACCAGCGTGAGATATATTTAACACGTTGAGTGCCACGTCAGGCATCGGTGATTGGCAATCAACTTTCCGTTCAGTGACTGGCACTAAACTTTCCGTTCAGGCTGCGTCAGTCATCGGTGACTGACACTAAACTTTCCGTTCAGGCCGCGTCAGTCATCGGTGACTGACAATCAACTTTCCGTTCAGGCCGCGTCAGTCATCGGTGACTGACAATCAACTTTCCGTTCAGTGGCTGACACTAAAAAAAGAAAATAAATTGTAAATTTATTATTGAAGATTCTTCTAATACTAATAATTTTTATAGTTTAAATAAAACTAGTTACAAACTATTTTTATAAGTCGCTTCACTATAACTAAAGTATGTGGCAAAAGTTCTTCTATCTTCTCTCTTGCTTCTTCGAACAATGCCGATCAATGCTCGTCATTACTTTGCCCATGAAACCTGCACACACAACAAATATATTAGTAAGTACATAACAGAAGAGAGAAAAACTATGATGGGATGTTTATAGGAAAAAGATGGAGGAGAGGGTTAAACCAGAAGCACAAGAGAACGGGTAGATTAATTGGAAAGGAATGGCATAAGTCAATGAATAAGTCAAGCATGAATAAATTTGACATGAAGGGAATGAAAGAAAGCGATGGAAAGGTTTAAAAGAAGATACTAACAGAAAAATAAAAGGGACGAGATATGATAAAACGTTTAGATATATTAGAACATAGACAATAGCAAAGTAACAAAGTAAACGGGTAACAAGAAATACTCAGCAATTAATAGCGCAGGTAAGATTTCGAAGCACTCAAAAGTGGACTAGATATTGGCAGAAAGCATAGAGACAAATTTATAATGCTAGAGCGTCTAGTAAGAGAATATAAGGAAACAGCTATGGGGGTTAGGATAGACGATCTGATGCGTGGTATAAGAGGCCAAAGGTTACGAATTCGAAACAGAAAGATGTATTATAGATGTGCAATAAGGAGACGGCTAGTAAGAAATGAGACAATATGAAAGAAAGAGTGGAAGAGAAGAATGCGTAGGTTAAGATAGTATCTAAAGTTAGGTTATATGTACCATTTTATGGCTGCGATGCCGAAATAAACAAGAAGACTATTGTTACCTAAACCAAATCTAACCAAACCAAACCACCACACTCCTGGTGGTCATTTTTTAATCTATGAGGTGCCAAATGAACTCAGTATTAAACTAACAGTATTTTTAACTATTGTTCGGCAGCGTTACTTTACTTTGTTTTGCACTAGCGGTGGAGATATATCGATAGTCAGATAATCGATAGATAGATAATCGATAGAGCCACCTCCTGAAAGCGGGCAAATACAGTTCAATCCTGAACAAAGGATATAATATTCTTTAACTTGCAGATTGTTTCGTACGCAAGATCAAACAGAAAACCAGTCTTTAATGACAAAATACTATCGCTATCGTCAGTTATAGAACAAATGCCTATTATCAAGTTACCAAACATTTTTAAATTCGCGGCATTACAAATATCAACCCATATTTTCGATAACTATCGATATTCAACATATATTATCGATAGTTTTCGATAGTAGCAACCATCGACAATATCGATAGTGCCATCGATATTTCTCCACCATTATATTGCACTTGAGGAAGAGAATACGCGGGAAAAATCTAATCGCCGTGTTTAAGAAAGCTTTTAATGGCAATGTTCGATTTTGATCGAATTGTAAGTATTGTTCTGCATATTATGTTGTATTGCAATGTATGTGTAATGTATATCGTGCAATAGAAAAGAATAGGTTATGATAATCGTACATTTCTTATTAAGAAATATTCAACAACATATCGAATGTATTTATTTTCGGAGTGTACCTATTTTTTAAGACAGCACAATACATTTATGTTTATTGTTTTAAGGTCTTGCTGCAATAAATTGCTGCTTCTATCATTCCGGAGGCGATTCAATACGCAATGAATAGATTTTTAAGAGGGAAATAGTTATAATACAATGATTATTAAACTTGCAAAAATAATAAGCTGTTCTTCGGAACATTCATCTTATCCTGCGTCCAATCTTCTCCAGCATCGCTCACATTCTACATGGCGTTGCGCCAAACCTGGGGAAATGCTGGCCACTGTTATTTTTCAATTGGCAGAGCCATCTTGTATAACAGGTTTAGATATCTGTAACTATCGTAGCTGCGTAGTAATTGTAACTGCCTCTACATCAGCGGAGCCTGACCAATGGATTCCTATCGTCAACCACCAATTTCTTACAAACGACGAAGCTGCGAACGGCAAATTCAAGGACCAAGTGCAGATCTTCACAAAGAAAGAATTGAATCCTGACACGTTGAAGGTGAAATTCGACCGGCTAAAGGTGACCTGTATGCAGTCGGCAAATCTAAAAGAATTATTTGGCTTGTCATTTATTGTATTAAAAACCGAGGTTATAGTTGACTTGGGTTTGGACGTTTTCGGAAGGTTTAAATTGAAACAACCGGAAGAAGACGAGAAGTCGTCCGTCAACGACTTTAAAGAGAAATACCTAAAAATGGTTGGCCCTAGGAGAACAGATTACAAGGGAGATTTGCTTTCTAAAGTCAAAGAAACTGGGATGAGCAATTTTTCCAAGCGACAAGAAGTAAACAGAGAGCCAACACGTAGACCATTATTGGAAAAAATGGAAGCTGAAGAGGCAGATGTATCTGGGACTAAAACTAAAGAATCAGATAATTCAACTTCAGTGAACGGCTCCAAACGCAAGGATGAAACAATTGGAAACAGTGGGCCAGTAACAAGAACTCCGTTCGGTGATATTGTACTTTCTCCGTCGCCCAAAATGGGTAAGCAGGAGGTAAAGAAAAACGACAGTCAAACGCACGATACAAATTCAAGAAAACGTTCGTTAGATTCTGAAGAGAGTCTATCGAAAGAGACTGTAAGTAAAAAGAGAAGCAACTGTCCCCAATGCCAGAATGAATTTGAGAACAAGGTATGCAAAGATTGTGGACGATTGCTGGAGCCCAAACCAATAAGTAGACCAGACAGAGTCACGAAAAAGAAAGCTAACGAATTGCAAAAACCTAAGAAATTATTCTCAAAGCTGTTCGAAGATATTTCATTTTCGCTTAGTGGATATGTGAATCCACAGAGAGATGAAATTAGAAGGAAGGCTCTACAAATGGGTGCAAAATATATCGCAGATCCCAATAGCACTAATAAAAGATGTACCCACCTAATTTGTGCCTTTAAAAATACACCAAAGTATGAACAATTAAAAGGTCACACGAAAATTGTTTCGCACACCTTTATCGAAGAGTGTTTCAATGAAAAAACCAGGTAAAATAACATAATTCATATTTTGTTCTATATGAATTAAGTAAATAATTCTGCATTATAAATCTTAAACATTTTATCATATTCAGATTTCCCTGGAGGCGTTACGCGTTAAACAGTAAGGATAGGGCTGAGCCCGAAAGTGAAGAAGAAATTGCGGGTAGTTCATCACCGCCTAGACCACCCAATGTATTTGAGGAGGACACTGATTCAGATTCCAATTACTAAGTTGAATATACTTTTGTATAAGCTTTGGACTATAAAATAAATAAGTACCGGAGCAGAACCAACAATTTGTACATAAATACAATCATTCAATGCATTATCTGTGTAAACTTTGCCTTCTATATAATACTTAATAATATTTATTGTTTCGACTCTGTATTATATATTTTTATTGTGTAACTTAGAAATGGAATAAACATTTTTATACAAATGCCTTTTTCCTTTAACAAAACACTGTCCCGCTTGGCGACGATAATAAATAATTGAAATCGGAAATATTAAATTTTGTAGGATTCATTTCTTTCTCACTGTGGTTCGGATTACCGCGAAATAACATGAATCAATAAAGAAACCATGACGTAAATAAATAAAATGTACAACAGTATAATCGGAATGTAAAAAGGTGGTGATCAATATTCCCCTTTTATATATAATAATGTTAATTTAAATCACGAGAAAATTGCAACCAATTCCGGAAACTATATCGTCAATTGCATACAAACACCAATGGCGTAGCAATAACTTCGAAACTCATCTGTCACTCCGCGAGCAAAATGTGCGATGGAAATTGTTTGTTCGGTTTTGAAATATTACAAGAATTGTACAAGAACGAGCTAACAAAGAAGGAGGAGTTGTTAATTTTGTTTGTCCACTGGTACCTTATAAAGAATGGGTTTAGATGTATTGGGATCGGCGATTCGGTAAGTTTGTGAAAAGTAACAATGATTGTACGCAGTGTTGCGCAATACGAAACTTATATGCATAGCATTCGTTTTTGCAATAACTATTCGTGGAATAAAAAGGGCATTTTCAAGTATATTACTTGAACTTTATAATTCTTAACCTATATTAAATTATGTTTGCGTTTTTATACGATTAATTGTGGGCAAATCTAATAATAGAATTTTCTCATAACTACGCGTCCCATCACGGCTCAATTTTTCAAACTTTTGCAACGCAAAATGGATACAAAATATGTCGAGTCGTGACTATTCGATAGGCATACTTAAGATCGTACTTTTTTGCTTTCAGAAAACATTCGATCCATCAGAAAAGGGATCGCAATTACTTGCAGAAGGATGGAATTCGCGCCCGAATTACTCGTTACGTTACATAAAGAATTGCAAATTATACGTATTTCTTGGTATAAAATCTGAAGAAGATTTGCTTCTACATTTATTGGTAAACTGGATGATATATTAATTATACCAGATATTGCAACAAAATCTGTCCCTACGTAAAATCATAGACGAATAATTAAGTACATTTCGTTTTACAGAAGGTTGACGATCAGAGCGTATCCAATGTTCAATTTCCGATTAATCAGACTGTAAGCAGTCTTCGTGGACCATTAGAATCGGTGATACCGACTTATCAGAACGTTTTAAACGTAATCGAGAAAGATTTTGTTCACCCATTGATTCCTGGCAACACTACAGAAAATTCTACTCAGACAACGACAGGAAATGAGCGATCAAGAGATGATCCATTAAGAGTGGATCCATTAAGGGTAGGACCAAGGATACGTCCACCATCTGCGTCACCGCCATGGTAATGTTCGCATCGATTCGTAGGAAAACAGAAAAGAATGTCCAGCCCAAAGGAATTTATGTAGTAATAATTATAAAGAGAAGGCTGCTTGGGGATATAGAAAGAGAAGAATCGATGCGATTGTAATTTATCAAGTCCACGAATAACACATATGAAACATCTTTGCAGAGTTTTTATGATACCGATGATAGAAATCTGGAAGACTTTACATCCATGTTTGAATTTTGAATCTATACCATTTGTTTTCAAGTGCTATAAAAGTCCTATCTTGTTTTCGAACCGATCAGAATTAAACCTTCTCTATTTAGCGATGTACAATTGATCCCAAACAGGCGATTGGTATAAGTGTTTTTTATTCAATCCGCAAAATGCCTGGCATAATTATATTCTCTTACGGTCCTGTGAGAAATTCTATATTAAAATATCTATCTACATTTTTTGAAGGTTTCCGTCAGCCGATCCTACGAGCGTAGGAGCGGCAGATTTAAACCCCTTAGGACGCGGTGGTGGCATGATTTTTGATCCGTTCGCGCCACAACGAAATCCTGTAGATCCAAATCGACCAGGTTTAGGAATTCCTGGGAGACTACCACCGTAAGCAAATAAAAGGAAAAAAAAAAAGTGGTACTATTTTGTTATGATGTACATAAAGAATTTTATTTATGCCATTGTTCCATTATAGGGGTGCGATTCCGCCTTTTGCAAGATTCGATCCTTTTGGTCCGCGCGACATTGATCAACCGAGACCTCGTCGCGATCCAGACAACGATCATTTACCTCCTCCAGGATACGATGACATGTTTATGTAAAACGATTTGGCGAAATGTAAAACTCAGAAAAATATATTGGTCTAAGGCGTAGTTTTTGTACGTATTATTACTATTATTATATTATATATTAAAAGAAAAAAGAAGAAAAGCAAAGCCGTTCAAAATGTACAATTCCTGTTATTCAACAAAGTACGATCGTACAGATACTTTATTTTTGCAACGTATCAGACATATCGGAGATATATCAAAAAACGTCACTTCTTCGCAAAACGACTTCCATTCTTTTTTATTTCATTACTGATGTTTTACAATATAACAAAATTTATCATTTAATTTAATCAATGTCATTAATACAGCAGCATGTAGGAAATTACATTAACAAATTAAATATATAATAATTATTATTATTCTTGTTTAAATTGCGCTAACTCGTTAATTTATTTCTTTGCTTAATCGATTTGAAAGGAGTGACTGTTCTTACTTCATTACGTCGGTTCAAAATAGAAGATTTCTTTGCTACCTAAGTTGTTTCTGTTTTCAATATTCGTATGAATTGAAACGTTTTTTTTCTTTTTTTTTTCAGCAATAAAATACAAACAGCATAGAAAAACCAAATTGTTGATCGCCGCGTATTAAAAAGAACGGCGATTTAACCCAAAACCAATTATCCGTATTTTAATGGTCATTCTCATGTCCCGAATAAAATAAAATTTAACACAGCGTTTCGATTCAATTCTTCGAGAACAAAAGTTTCTTCTATACCTTTTTTAATATACTGTGAGTACGCGAAATAGAAAATGTTCAGATCAGAACAAGTTTCTGATTACGATTCCAAGTAAGATCCGCGAATGCCCATTAATCGTTTTAATATAATGCGATCTACCATCCCCGTTACCCATGAGAAGATTTTCAAACGCCATTATTTACTTCAAGTAGTACATTTTCACTAAGTCCAATCATTAATCCCTTCTAATCTTCGACCCTTTTTCGCAAAAAATGTATCACAGATAATAAATGTTCACACATATACGTAATTACTTCAGTCAGACATCGAAGTATAATCGCTTGAAGAAGTGAATCGACGTGCAAAATTAAATTTTCACATGATAAAAATTCGTTGCTAACTTTTACAATGGATTGCTAGGTATACCTAATTATAGTATTGATACACCTTACCTAAAAAAAAAAAATTGTATTAAAGAAAAGAGGGAAAGAACATTTTATCGATCGTGTTAGTTGTTATTAACAGTAACGCAAAGAATACAAAAAAAGAAGAGAGTTGAACGATTAGAAGATTATTCAATTTCGGATCTAAGGCTCGATAATTTTCCATTTTCTCTTTACGAATGTCCCCCGTTCCATCCTCTGGTAAAAAATATTGCAGTTTCTTTAACAATACAAAAAAGGAGCTGTACCAGGTTCAAATCTCATTTCGAGTCTGCGATTACAGTGAATGTACAACGGTTATATGTAGGATACTTAAAAATTATGCACAAAAAGGACGAATATCTTGTCACTGGCCTATCGTGCAATGAAATTCATAGTTAGTCAATACTTTCGTAGAAAACTGTCATTCGGAATTATCTCGTAAACCTTACACGCTAATTATGAATAAGAAAAAAAAAAATACAAACATTAATTATGGCAATTCACATCACTCTTGTACACAACCTTTGCAATAAGCCACGAGAAATGGTCATTAACACAATTCACGTATAGTAAATATATATACGGAAACGTACATTCACGTTAAATCGGCAGACACATGAAATGATCTAAGTATTACATTCATTAGTTTAGGAGCGAATTTTTTTCTCTATCTTTTGAACACAGTTTAGTGTGGCGTACAGCATCACCGACAATTTTACCAAAATTGCGATTGCGATTACGATTACAATATATATATGCTTCACACAAAACGCGTATGCAGCTTTTTAAAATTATCGGATAAAAGTGGATGTTATTTGTTTTTCTTCGTTTAATTTTGGTGAAATTGCCGTCAAGCTACGATAAAAGTGATATATAACTCTGGAGTGATTTTGTTTCGCAATATTCGTTATTTCAAGTTAACGCAGATTTCAAGTCCAGTAAGAGTTAAGAACACTCATCAATTCGGCATGCCACTGGAAATGCAACACAATGTTCCTTTTCGTTTTTGTCACGATTGTTTAAAAATTAATATTCGAAATACCTGTAAATTCTTATATAAATCGCTTTATTTTTATATAAATGTTGATAGTTTTGTTTTTACAAGTGTGGTAAGTATATGAAAATATATGTCGCACTTCAACGTTGATATCGCTAAAAATGTATATCAGTTTGACTTTTAAGATTTACATTGGTAGTACAAGATAGGAAACAGCGTTTGAGAAATGTTTATAATTCATCGCTTGCAATTGATAGATACATTTCTAAACTGAAAAAAAAGGAATCAATTATGTAGTACAAACCACACTTTGTCGGAGATGCATGTTTTTTAGTATACCAGCCCAATACTTGCGGGGAAAAATTGAATACAGACCTTTTGCACTGTTTATTTTTCACGTATGTTATATGTAAAACAGCTACAAAAAAATGTGCATTCGATAACGATCTGGAAGTAAATAGTTGAAGTTATTTAAAAGCCGTTGCTGATAAGACACTTATTCATTTCCTGCGTACAATCATTCTGGAAAAGGAAAGATTTTATTGCACTAATTTTCTAAGCAGCTAAGTCCGACGACGGCTGGTAACAATTACAGTACCAAAGGAACTATTCTTTTTACTTCTTCTTTTTAACTAGAAATCATGCTAATTCAAGGCTGTTTGCCCCAACCATCCTTAAAAGTATTTCTCATAAATAATATATTAACTAATGTTCAAAAATTAATTAATAAAATATTGCATATTTTATTTTATTGGACCAAGTAAATGCTGCCTTCTAGAATACTTGTATACAATAGTCTTGAATGTTGAATCAAGTATTGTTATAAAACGCATAAGTTGATCCAATTTTTTCATTCTTATTATTCTTTTTTTTTTCTATCATACAAATGATCAGATCCATTGAAATTTTATTACCATTCATAGCACTCGTAGAAGGCTCGTTTTGTTCTACAGTATTCAATATTAATTTAGTATCAAAAATAAATACAAAAACTTCATGAAAGAAGAGTGCAAATGATTACAAGCATTTCATTCTTTTTTCTTTTCTAAATTCCTTCGTATATGCTGGAGGAACAGACGGTGTAAAATATACCTTTAAAATTGTCGGTTAAATAGTTCGGTTGCATTTCCATTGATAGGCCTTTCAGAACAGAGTCGATACGGTATGTCTCTTGTTGCCAGGCGCGAAAACCTATACAATTAGGTATACCAATCAGTATGAATTAGTAAATTTTCAAAGAAATCGTTTGATCTATTGGAGGCAGCAGGAGTTCTTTTGTCCATTTTTGAGCTTCAACCGAGACTTGGGACGATATTTTTCAAGATAGGCCAGCTGCTTCGAGTTGATGGCGCCTCGTCTTTTGCTAAAGAAATAAGATAGTCTTTAAGTATTTCGTACATAAAGACACGTGCACATAAGTTAAATAAAATCTCTACTCACTCCCTGATTAACGCGACCGCATCCTCGTATTTTAGTCCCAGTTCAATGAGAGCAAGGGCAACTAAGACCGGTGCTCTACCAAGACCTGCCACACAGTGTACAGCCACGCATGCATCAGGAGACTCACGGAATCGATTTTTCAACAATTCAAACCATTCATCAATGACCTGAAACAAACATTTATTTGCACGTTATTAAAGTTGTCACGATTTCCACCGCATATTTCAACGTAACGTTAAATGGTATATACTTCATTTGGTGGAAAGGTCCCATCGTCAAATACCAAGTCCACGACATTAATCCCTTCTGCTTTAAGTTCCTCAACTTTGTACGTTGGCTCGCATACCCTCACTACTTCTTTGACATTGTGCTTTTTCAGTTCCTGTTAGAACAACAAAGGTGATTATTAAACCTTCCACGGTGGAAAGATTTGTCGAAGGCACATGAAAGAAACATACTTGAATGAAAGTATGAATGGTCTGATCATTGGGCCGATCAGTGATGAGGAACTTCATGCTTTTGTATTCGATCTCGGCGGGTTCTGGTCTGATGTCCTTCACCCTCATGTTGCTCATTTCCTTTTGGACAACAAGTGGTGGGACTCCTTTTTCTTGTTTCTTTTTATTAACGATTTTGTACGACACTGTTCCTCTTTACTTCTGCAATGTGCCACACTATACCAAGCAACAAAGGCTGAATTTGACAAACTTAGCCCATAGATGTCAGTCTTATAAAGTTGTTTCTCATTTAACTAATTGAATACTTTGTTATTTTTTTACAGAGGACAGAACAACGGGTTCGCATGTAGACCTCGAGGAGGGTTGCTAAGGTGCAAATTTCGCTGAAAGGTTGAGGGCTACGTTACATTAGGCGTTGTTGATATGCGATCGATTCCCACTTGGGATTCTTGACTATGATTCGGAAGATTATCTGCAAAAATATTCAATGCGATTGTTAATTTGAAGCATCGTTCGTATACAGCACAGTTGCTCATAAATATTCTCACCTATTTGGCACTGGGTGCGCCTGGATCAGGTGCGCTCAGTAACTATGATGCTTGCATTTAATATTGTAAATTAACAATTGATTCTATTTAATTCTTCTATGTTTTGCGTGATGACTAGCTGGTGATTTTCCGACTTTGAGGCAATGATCCCAATGTTGAATTTCTTTTTTTGCCTGATTAAGATGTTCTTTCCTAATTCTTCTTTAATGATACCTAGCAGGTTCTAGGGTGCTCGGGCGTGTCTCTCTATTTGTGTTGAGCCTGACAGTATTCTGCACTATCCAGCTGAAACTCCATGTATGTGAGGATGCACTCACCAGGAAACTGTAACATATAAGAACAAAAATGTCACATTAGCCGATGACTGTTACGTAAAGATACACATTTCTCATGTTTTCGTATCACTCATCTTGCACAGAATCTCTGTTTGTATTAGTACAATTGATACCTTCGACAGATATGGAGGTTAGGTTAAGTACACCGAAAATTGTTTCAAACATATTATACACGCAACCTGTTTATAATTTACGAGCACAACGAACGTTCTATTTTGGACCGTTTTAAGATATTTTCGTTTTGTTTTTAGCAAGGAAGCGATTACAAGTTGTTGTGATTGTTCGACACGTGCCAAATCTTGCGCCAATTTTCCCGGGTATCTGTGCCTGGGTAATAAACATTTCATAAAATCCTCACCCGGAAAATGTTGAGCGATTGCTGTGTTTCTTTTCCGCGATTATTCATTACGGATACACGGCACACGGAATTGTTTTCACTGAGAGAAGACTCGCCCGACTAAACCGATGCCACCAGAGCTTCCCTGTCATGATGACATGAGTCGAAATCTCGAAGTTCGAGTAAGATCGATTAGCGATAAAGGTTAGACATATGACGTGCACGCGTACCGCGGCTTGCGCTTGAAAATTCGAATTACCTATTACTCGATGAATTAAGTAATTAGTAGTTCCATTTAAAAATCCTAAACTACGATTACTCGCAGAAGCGATAAATGTTTAGCTTTTCGAAGGAGAATTTGCAGAACTAAAATGCGGCGTAAAGAATGGTACAAATTAGAAGTAATTATAATGAAACCTAATACTGTACGTGACCGTAAAAGTTGTTACTAGATCAACTTTATGTAAGTATTAGAAACAGAAATGTAAGGAAGGAATGCCTTGCATCAGGTGTCTTTTAACTCTGAAAAGGGTTAAATTTATCGATGGCGCTACTCCCGCGAGATTCGTGACGAGTGATATTTGAATCGCCTCGACTAGCGCCGTACAAAGACGAATTTTCACTTCAATCTTTGGCACCAAGCTTTTTGTGCACATGCCAAACAAGACGGACAGTTCGATCTCGAAGAAGTGCTTCCGTCATTTTAACCACCGGATTCTAGGGATCTGTGCTGATCGTAAATAGAAATGTCTAGGTCAGCATGTCAAGAATTAAACAATATTATCCACAGCGAGACACATTTTTCAGCACGAAGCATAACTATACAATTAAACGATACCCGGGATACACACTAACTGAACTAGTTTAAATTATTTCCACTCTGTCCTCAATTAATCGCGAAATTAATGATCACCCTTTAATGAAAACTTTTGCTTCTCCAACTTAACTGGAACTAAGAACTGAAAAACTGTAACCAAGGACAGTGCAATCACAATCATACACTTTCTCCGTGAGGTGTAAATACAAGGTGCTATCTATAGGATCTTAAATAAAAAGTTGTACAAAAAAGAGTCTATCACTCAATCCTCTGCGTTGCAATTATATTTCATCGAGAATATAGCGATAAACATAATACGCGCGTCAAAAGTAACAGAAATAGATACCCTCGTCCCGCCAACACCTTACTGCCTCCTCACCAAAGACCCAATGCAATTTTACAATTGCATTCACTTCGCACTTCCGTTTCCCGCTAAAGTCCACTCGTGCAGTCGGATAACGATCCTACGTAAGGTAGCGTGCAATGGAAACAAGCCTCGACTGACAAGTCGCCTCTTTACGGACGTTTGTAAATATGAAACGCACGTCGAATAAATATAGGCGTCGATACTTCGACTGACGACGAATGGCATCGCGTCGTTCGGTCAGGACGTCGAGACGATTTACGAAATCTCTTTCTACGTAACGAAAGCTTCCGGGGCAGGAGACGCCGGTCACATCTCTAACTGCGGTGACGGATAAGAAAAAGTGAGAGCGTTTGTATCGACGTACCGGAATAACCAGAATAATTGGCAGCCGGCACGTACACGAACAACCACGAACTAACTAACGTCTCTGCACTTTACAACGGGCTGCTCCAAGCTCGGATCCATATTTCCGACCCTACGGAGCCGATTATTTAATTTATCTCGGCCCTTTCGACGTTCTCAATTGATAATGAAGATGGAACAATTTCCTACGTCACTGTCTGTCACGTGAACAAGACGAATCTACCGCGTGGGCTATTTAAAGGAAAGAATGTGGGAATCTATTTTCAACAGCGAGGCGTTTTAACCGCTGACACGTGGCAGATGATTTGAAGTAACGAATTCGTTGTTTACAAGCATTATTGTATCGTTAGATTTTTAGCGAACTCTCTGAGGGATCTTAAATTTAATTGAGTTCTGCCGTAAACTTCTAACGTTTTCGTTTTTTGTAAAGCATTTGTAAAGGGGCTTTGACAATTAGTCTGATCAAGAATAAATTATACGATTGCAAGGTAACTATTCCGTATTTTATTCTCCTACTAGTATTCATAACGCATGTCCCTTGATAAAAGTACGCGTAACACAGTATCGCACTGAACTTCCCGTTCAGGCTATCCGGAATTGAGCGGTTAAATTATGTCCGATTATAACAGAAGTATAACTGTTCAAGGGAATCTCGCCCAGTTAGAAATTGGTTAGATGAAAATTGAAAGGTTGAAATGTGTTGGCAAATGTGGCACGTGTAGAGTCCGCTTTGTATCCGCGATTCTACCGTTAGCACATTCCATGGAGATGCGGTGAAGAAAAAAAAAGATTCACTGAGATCAACCTAGAAACCTACTTCAGCGTGGTATACGTTAGCCCCAGTGAAAACGAGTACGAGCACACGGCGCAGGCACCGTTCATCTTATGCACGCTCGTGTATGGCAATTCGAGGCAAATGAAGCCTGCGGCAGCTGAGCAACTCTTTTCGCTGCATTTTAACTTCTGTCTTTTATCTTCGAACTGACTCGTGACATTGGCGTTGCCATCGACTGTTAATACATATTAATACATACATGTCCGATCTTTCAGAGCGGTGATAGTTCTTTTTAAACCCTTATCGATATATCTAAGCCTGAAATCGTGGCAACTCGGTTACCTATGTTACAGTCCCATACCCTTTTCGAAAGAAGTACTCGAATTAAGTCGATTAACCCCTTAACCTACAACCACGGGCATAGCCCGTAGTACGATGATCGGGCCAAAAGTGAATATTAGCGGCGGCGCCCTTTTAAAATTATAAATATTTGTGGAATATTTGTTAAGTAATTTTAAACTGGTGCAATAATTGTGGTAGATGCAAGTACTACAAAAAGTTTATTTATATAAAAATCAGTAATACAAAATTAATAATCTGCAATGGTGTGATAGAATTCGAAACATTCTGGCAGATATAAGGAAACTTTGCACTTCTTACACTTTCACGTTGTTTCTCTACGTTTTTTATTTTTTTGGCAAACTCTACAAGGTTTTGACGGTCTTAATTTTGATGCTGTTGGGTCAATATGTTTTGGAAAATGAGCCGAATGCTTCGCGTGCAGTCTCTCTGGCATATCACCGGAAGATAATTGTCCTCGTTCTCTACAATTCGGTTTTGGCATATTCTTACACATTACACAAGTCGTGCGAATGGCTCGAAGGCTGCGCGAGCTTGGTTACGTTTTCGGCCCAAAATTCTCGAACGTAAATCGTAGGTTAAGGGGTTAAGTCGATTGTGAACCATTCGCTAACTAATGTACCGAGTTATTGCTAAATACTTTTCAACAATATAAATTCCTCTCCAAGTGTGCTAATATCTGAATCGATGTTCGCCGTCTAATACCACCGATCTGTTCGTATCTAACCGATATCGTACGTATACACGTCGGTTTCTTCGCCAGGTAATTGTCCAACCTGTTGATGCGCTCAAAAATGATTCGCTCGGAAAGTCCCTTGACAAACCAATTTCAAGCTGTGGCCACAACAGCTCGTTACACAGAATTTAATTTGAAGGAGGCTGTCAGTGCAGCCAGAATAATTTATTGGCCATTCGCGATATTATTAGACGCTTAAGTATTACGGACGTAAATGTGCGTCTTGCAAATGGCACGTTCTGCGTCGCACTTACATATATTGAACAAGTAAACACAGCCGAGGTGGTAGTTTTATAAACCATGCTGCGACAACGTGCATTGCTTTGCGGTGGGATGCTTGCAGCAGTCACACCTTATGCGAGAGCGCACGTTTTTGTACGCGTGTGAGTGGCAGACACGTTATTACACGGCCTTCTCTGAGATGCAGTTGGTCAGAGGGAAGCAAGACATGCCAGATGCAAATGAGCGTCGGTATAATATTTATCGAGCAAAAATCTTGCGGACTTGAACGAGACTTTAAAACGCACCTGTCTGCTTGTCGGATAAGACTCCAGAATGTTTTCTACGTTACTTGAGAATCCATTAACTCACCGGCTTAGAGCGTGCATGGATTTTCACAATTCTTCCGTCTCTAAAATGATATATTTAATTGGGATCGCGTCTACCTCGGAAAATAATTATAACCACCGGTATTTCGTTCATCGCACATGCACGTGTTTATAGCAATCATAATTTCATCCGAAGGAAAGCCAGTGGCAGGTGCAATTAAATATTACACCTGGCTGCAAAAGAAGATTATTTTCCGAAGTGGAAATATTTAGAAACTAATTAATTAATGGTAGATAAGATATTTCAGCGATCGCGGCGCGGAAAGGCGACGTGTAAATTTAATGAAGCCTAGGAAGTGGATACAGGTGTTCCCCTATTTGAGAGAGATAAATCGTGTGCACTCAGGGTTGGCTTATTACGCCCTCGCGTACACGCGTGTATCACAGGCGTATAAATTAAATCCGTGAAAATCCCGCGAATAGACTCGCCTTTCACGCTTCTATGTATTTCCTTCTGGCTATCGTAATTCAGCCGTCTATAAATACACGGCGGTGTAACTACAGGCTTGTCTCGCGATTGGGGAGAGCAGGATTACGCATACCCTCGTCGTTGAAACGGAGAATTTTCTTCTCCAGTTTGTCGACACCGACCGTGATCAGGACAGAAATCGATCGATGATAAGAGCTACTGTTCTCGAAACAGAACTGCGATCAAACGGGAGCCGGTGGGTTTGGGGTTGCAATTGTTTGTCGATGTTACGCAATGTATACAAAGTGTACACAGTAGCCTAGATTTCGATCTACTTTGGTGTTTATGGTGTTGAATTTAGAAGACAAGATTAAGCGAGTGATATGGTGTGGGTTTGGTAAGGTGTTGCATTGTTCGTTTGATGTCCGTTGCATAATTATTGACATTTCAGTGCATGGTACTTGATATTTAATATTATGTATGGGTTGTAGGTAGAGAATGTGGTAGCGGATTGGAAACGTGAGTAGCGGTCTTTGAAAGAGAGTAAGGTGGTTGTAGATAGAGGAGTACATAATACGATATGTTATTTTCGAATGTTTGCGTGTTGTGTGATGGATTAGATTAGGGGAATATCAAATTTGAAACTTTAGGAATATGTATTATAATATACCTTAGTTGTGCTAGAATTTTGATATAAATTATTTAAGTACTTATTCTGGGCGTATTTTAATAATGGAAATTGTAATAATAAGTGAATTCAATGATACTATGTTTTTGGCAATAATTTTGGAATATATTTGTGTTCACTGGCAGTTCTCTAAATTTTCGATTATTTATGGAAGACTCGAAATAAAAATGAGTAACAAGAAATGCAAGTTTGCCTCTTTCATTTGTTTACTTAACTATTTATAAAGCTCTGTGCAGACAAACATTATTTTGGGGGAACATATACATAAATTTGACACGAGTATGGTAGATTGGATCATAGATGAAATCGAACGATAGTTACTACCCAGTAAATAGAACAGATCATAGACAGAAACATTCGAGATCTTTCATGTAGACCTTTGGCGTTATGTAATTCTTGTTACTATGTGGAATAGCTTTTCGATGGCATGGTGGAGATAAATGTGAAATGTATGAAGTGACTGGTCATATCTATTTTCTATCTTAAATAATAGGATAAGAAAAATGAATTAAGTAAACTTGATAAGTACCAGCCACTTCTGTTAATTAAGTTCCATAGTATAGATACTATTGCGAAACTTACCTAATACACCTATTATCAAATATTTTAATGATTTATTAAATTACAATTTTCCCACCCTGATACAAATTTTTGATTGGAACACTCACAATCCATTCTGCAATGTAACAAATGTATACTCTCCAGAAAATCCTTAATCAACACTGTCATCGGCAAGTAATAACAGTTATCAGTAAATCAGGAACGATGTAACAGTTCGGGAAAATCGGAGTAATCATTCTTGGAAATTTGGAACGCGAGCCAATTAAGCGATCAGTTAAAACAGAAGTTCAATCCTGACGGGGAAACTATTAAATTCATCAGGAACATCTGACTTTTGGTATGCTCGATACCTCTGGAACTTGTGCAATTTCTCCATCGTAAAGTTGTATGTGCCTGCCTAATTAGTAACCGATGCCGAGCACATTAAACTGAATTACAGAATGTTGGCAAATGGAAACGATCAAGGAAGAATTGTTACAGCAACTTGGTTTTATAGTCCAGTTGATGCCTAACACGTGGGTCTAACCCGGCTAATCATGGTACGCGTTTAGAGTTTTTTTTTGATTCCGATATGTGATTTATCTGGTTCGTCTGTGAAATTTTGCCGGCTCCTTCTTTTTCATTATGGATTTGTTTTAGCGGCGAGTTTAATGTCCAAGAATGACGATTGGAGGTGGGATTTTTATTCAAAGATAGAAACTTTGATTCGGGATTATGCTTCTTCTTGCCCAATTGATCAACTTGTACCTTGAAATTGATTTCAAATTTCTTTCAAACACTTGACTTTCGATGTTCCACGATCTATTGATCTTCTTGCTCGGTAGAATAGTGTAACTCTGTCTAGGTGATTAGGTCCCTAGATGGAAGATTGGATATGGTCGAAGGACCAAGATTGAACGTATTATGATTGTCGATTAAAAATAGATTTGTGTAATGAATATTTCAACACGAGAACCTGACACGAACGAAATACTACTTTGATGTATTCAAGAATAGAGTATTCTGCTTCCGAAATTATAATAATAATCTCGATACCAAACTAAGAATCAAGATAAACTTGTTAAATTTTCAGTTATTCTGATTAATATACGAATGTGTCTGTAATCAGAGTATATCTACGTCTGAATGTCTTCGAACCCTACAAGTGTCGACCTATTACTCATCGTCCCCTTGGGGCGAAAAAACGCGAGTTCCTGAAAGCTCACGTCACTTGCAAGAAAAGCTTTAAACTGGCTGCACTGACGAAAAGTTTTACACATAATAACGAAAGGTTACTATAGATTTGAACAAACGAAACATAATTGCAATTCATGCGTTTTCTTTTAACTGTTCTTACGACAGGAGAATTCGAACGAATAAGATAAAATGAAAAGTAATTAGTCTTTACTAACTAAAATCTTTGAAAAAAAGAAATGAAACAATATAAAATAAAGAAAAGATAACAGAAAACTAATTAAATAATGTATTGTGCAGAAATAAAATAGAGAGCGGGAAACGTGGTTCAGTGATCTTGAACTGTTGAAATCTTAATCTAGGCTATATCTCGGATGGCGCCACCGATGACGCAAAACAGGCAGATTAATCGCAATTAATCACGTCCGGTGTTCTTCAGGGTATGGTCGGAGAATCCGTACGATTCTGCTGAATGAAAAATCGACGGCTAGTCGTTTTGAATTCCAGAAATACATTCTATTACGAGGCAACTGGCCGGCAAACCAAATCCTTTTCCCCAGCGGCGTCGATAAAGTGGTAGGTTAAATATAGTTTGGCGTGCGAAGTTTCGCGATGACTAAACTCCTTTTTCTTTCCTTTCTGCCGTTTCTGTCGGCTGTTTTTTTTATCGCCAATTTTCTTAGAACACAAACGCCTGGATAAGTGAAAACTTCGGAACCGCGGAGAATAACCATTTTAGTCCTTATCTCATCTATTGATAATGAACCTCGCAACGTAAATTTTGAGACGGCGATATTAATTTTCGGTTCATTTTATTTCAACGAATTTTTAATTCAGTTTTTTCATGCCAATATTCGGTCAGATAAATGCTTTTATACTTTATGAGCTACTTAGCAAGTTTCATGCGTTTCTTGATTTTAAGCAGAACTTGTTTAAGGGAAACAAGAAAGAAATTAAATGTTATGTGTTATACAGAGAATAAGCTCTAATTGTCTCAATAGTGTAATTCCCGAACAATAAATAATTATTACCTTCGAATCACCAGTCTGTAGTCACAAATGAGCAAACCGAGCCAAACAAAAATGTTTCGATCTCTGTTATCGAACAGCGCAATCATTCGATTGTAATTGCTCTCTGATTCGCAATTGTACAAAACGACGGATGCAATTTTCAACACGAAAATTGTTTGTTTTCGTGCCCCGTTAATAAACATCTCGCACATATTGTGCAATCTAGCTTTAAATAACCATGTGAGCACATAACAATTTGTCTTTTCGCGTGCAACGTTGTCACATGAAGTCAGCAATAATTATAAAATCGATTTTTCGAATCGAAGATTAACACGAAATAATTGCATCCACGTATTTGTCAAGTTATTTCACAAACTTTGGAACCATTTCTCTTGTCAAAAAATTACTATTATTATTATTATATCAATCAACGCGAACTAACAATCTTTCATAAATTAATGAAACACCTCAATCGTACTTTTACGAACAATCGCAGTCTTGTAAAATAGGTCAAACGTCGTTTCTTCGTCTAAATGGAAAACTTGACCCTCGTACGAACAAAGTTCGCCCACGTGCCATAAGAATCGTGTTCCTCCTAGCAATAAAGTCCAAATAAACGAGTAATACAGAGGGAAGGTCCCCGTAAAATTCTACTCAGCCTGTTCGCACGAAAAGCTTGTGTATCCTAATATGTACAATGTTTCTATCATTTAATTATTTATGATAGTTCTTTAAACGACAGCGAAAAAGGCTTCTTTGAAAAAGCATGTCGTAAAATAAAGTAGAATTTGTTGTTTCAATTAGAATTAAATCGAGCTATTCGTATAACGATAAAATGTTATTCCATCCTTCCAACTTCGTAACTGAACGCGACTAATACAATTCCGCAGAACAGATAAAAAAAGAAAAAAGGATTAAAAGAAAGATCCCGAAAAGAATTTCATAAAAAGGAAAAGTCTATAAAATGAAACGATCAGAGAATTTTCCTCGTAACAGGCTTTAGAACTAAGCCACTTTATACACCGTTGAGCCGTGTTTGTTCGAGCTTCGTAACTAAACTCATCAGTTAAGCGCAAGACAAATGCGTAAATTCGGGCCGAATTCAATGATGGGATGGCAAACAGAATTTTATTTGCCGTTGTCGCGTTTAAGCTGTCAGTACTCGCTGCACTTTATCTCCCTGTCAGCGTTTTCGCTATGCCGTATATTTTAAGCCCAACTAGCGAGCTTTAAATATAGGCGCACCTACTCTACCCGCTGTTTACCATTTAAGTTTCATTTAACCCTTAACCTTCCCCTCGTTTTCATTTCATCGCGGAAAAACCTCATCTTTCGCGAATTCATTTCCTTTGAAATGGAATGGAAAATAACGTTTGATGGCTTGCGTTAAGTTCTCGCCTATTAAACCGGATCATTAACGTTGACCCGATCAGTGTTAAGGATATTTTTACATTTAGTTAAATTTTTTGCTGTACACACATCTTTAAATTGATGATGTATTTCGAAATTTTGAGATAGAGAAGTAAATTTGTGCAAATAACATTTTTAGAGAATTCATTCCCTGTTGTGTACTAGGTTATTATATTCGATTTTTTAATTTTATTATACTGATCCATTTCTGTCTGATAAACTCTTAGATACACAATCATACAGGAATTGCTCCATTTCCTTTACTACATTATTTATCTATTTTCGCTCATCGCTTTACAACATCGGTTTACCCTTATCTCCTGACTTCAGCATTATAGATATTTTATCAGAATTCTGTGTAGGTACATCTATATCTTTACATTGAAATCTGTTAACTCGTTTCTCCACTACACCACAGAAAATTCTGCTCCACTCGAACCGTGTAATACATGTATAATCAGTGGCGTAATATATTACACACGCAGATATCTGTGCATAACAATAATTCGTAATAGTTCATTCTAAACAGTAAACCACTGTGTTACGTGTCAGATAGTTAGATTCCTATTTAAATTCACTATCGCAATAAAACACTCACAAGCAGCTTGAACAACAATCGCGCCGAAAGAAAAAGAGCCCCGTCCGATCCTCGAATTGGCAATAGAACAATTTGGCACACGACGATAAGGCGCACACCGAAAGAAAAATATCCGCGCCTGTAATGTCACGAGATAATTCGCGTGACTGACATTGTCGCGTGCATCGTCGACAAATGACAAGGACGTTATCCGCGTGATACAACATTAACTGTCCGAATGGTACAACAATTTATTGCAAGCCACGTTTGCACAATATTTGCACGACCAACAATTCAAGTGTCCCGATTGGGGAAAATGTTTCGAGCTTCCAAGGGACACGTTCCTTTTTGTCGAGAAGTTTGCCTGCTTCTTTAGAAGCTTGCATGTAGGTTCACTTTAACTTGCAAGACACTGTGAGCGCGATCGTTCGTGCGGCGTAATGTAATTAAATTAATTGATCAATTATCTATTCGTTCGTTTGTTTGTTTTTCTTAAAAATGTTTTAATCAATGGCAGAGATACCGCGAGCTATTTCGAACGGTTAATCCAGAATTTACCTGTTGATTCTATTGCAAGTAGATGAAATGCAAAGGCGATTGAACGCTTTGCGCTCTTCTATCTCTCTCCATCGATTTGTCATTGAGAAATTTTAAATACGTACAAAAAGTTACGAGTGACTGACCAAAGAAACGATCGACTTATTTAAATACTTTTCCTTTCGTTCTTTCTACAATGTTTAAATTGATGTTTCCGATATTGCAGGTTGAAGAACCTAGGATTGCTTTGCCGTAAACTCACCTGTTGATACATTTATCCAAGACGAGGATAGATCATAGAATTGGGCTAAAATATTTGATAGAGTGTAGCTCGTGAAAGATACAGTTTCATTAAAATTGCTGAACAAATTTTTAATCCTGAATTGCATAATATCTATTTCTTTATATTTATCAAACCAAACTAGGATTTCTGTACCAAATATTTTATAAGTTAAATTTTTGATAATATTTACATGAGCAAGGCAGTGAAAAATCGAAAATTCTGCTCCGATTTTGTTCGAGAAAGTTGTAGAATAGTCTAGGATAATTAACACAAAGCAATGCATTGTTGATTATGACGATGCTAGCCTATATTATATACGCACACGAGAGCTATATGCAAGTGTGTGTAACAATAAACGCGAGACAAGAGAAATCGTGGGTGAAGGGTCATTTCTTGTATCATCTCTCGCAATAGAGTTTATCAAGCAGTAAGAAGGAAAACACCTATCACGGAAAGAAAATTTTCTGCCTGTTCGATTGGAGTGCGAGCTATTTCCAACGCCATGCGATACCGTGCCACAATAAATCATTTGTTCGGTTTAATTGCCTTTATCGAGCAAAAGGCAACAATAAACAGAATTCAGTTTTTAAGAATTTTCAATTTTTTAATCGGAAATTCTAATAAGAAAATTTAAACTGAGAATTATAATACGATATCAGGTACGTTCTACATTTGCACTTTGCTGTTGCGTATAATGAAAGCATAGAAGCGGTATACTTCGCCTTCACGAAAGGGTTAACCCAATTTTTATCTTCTATACGGAATGTTATAATTAGATTTTCAGTGAAATATTAAGCCATTTCGTAAGTAATGCATAAAAAGATAAGCGAATAATAAAATCATATTAATTAGATATATGTATTTACAGTGATTCATAAAAATATTTATACGTTTTTAACCCTTTCGTTGGTCAATAAAAAAATGCTCTATGCGGCAATTGAACTTTTATTCTGCATAGATATATACATACATCAGCAGGTCAAAAGAAATTTATGTTCCTGATAGTGTACATGCGCTAGCAATACTCGAAGGGTTAATAACATTTTAACCCTTGCGGTACTAAACAGTGCAATGAAGGAACGTTCTATGGCTGGAGCGTAAAAATTAATAACAAACATTCCGGTCAGGCATTCTGCACGCATACATGCGTCAATGGTAATCAAAGGGTTAATATAAAGGCAATGAATTTTGAGGCACGATTTTATTTTCTTATTTGCCTCGTCCCGCTTCATGTACATTAACAAAGGAGACCGATCAAGCATGTACCATAGATCCACTAAAAATAAAACCGCATCGTACTACAATTTCACCCAAATTCGGCGGCATTCTTTGTAATAACAATTGACGAAGATATCGCAGATGTCTCGAGGTAAATCCATCGCGGGTGACTCACAATTCCGATAAAAGCACAAATTTTATTCCAGAAATACATCTTATACAACAACAATCAGCATTATCTGCGTACTGCCGATTCATTCAAACAAGTCTACTGAATTGAGGATGTGCCATTAATAGAATCAATTCATCGATTTCTGCGAATAACTCATATTTGCAATTTAACGTTTATTAAATAGCGAGGATTCGTGATATCATGAATCGTTCGCCAATTAATGCTGCCACGCCTGTTTGGACTATAATTGATCGATCAGCCCGGTCGGATTACTTGAAATCGGTCTCCTTTCTTAAATCTTGCGATGCTAACGAAATGGCGTTGTTTTCTGAGAAACAAACGCCAATTCGTTAGATGCACGTGATCCTGACATTTGGAACGCGCTATATTTATTCGAAAAAGCACGTGTTCACCGATCTTCCCCAGTCTTCACCCTTTGATATCTATAAATATGCCAAGAATGCTTGCCTTGTCGCCTTTGTCATAGACCGTGATACATACTTGCAATTTTGCACGGCAATGTAGAAAAAAAACTTGCAAGTACTTACACCTCCTACTACATATTATATACATATACATTTTTCTCCTACGCGCGTCAACTAACTTTCGAAGTTTTCAGGGCGATACATGAACGAGGAATGCTGGTACAATGGACGAGGATTTTCATTGACATCTATTGATCTTCCAGAGCAGTGAAGATATTCGTTGATCAAATATTTCGTTCGACTTTTTTTCCCGAGGCTGGATAATTTGTCAGGCTTCTTTGATCAAATATTTCTTAGAATAAATTTTTCTATTGTGTACAGCAACATTTACTATCAGACTTTGGACGTCTATTGCAATAGATTAATAACAGATTGATTAATAGATAAATTCGTGTAACAGAGTGAGCAGAAATTTTTGGTCAAACAAGTTCATTCCTGTTCTCTAATGAGGGGACATTCTTAAACAACGAGTTGATCCCTTTTTCCTCGGCCACCACTCTAAAATGCTCAGCCTCTCTTTGCGCAAAGTAATTGACAAATTCCAGTCTTAATTGTGCCCTGTTTGATCATTTAATACGAGGAACTACCATTCCCAATATTAACCTTTAAAAAAATCTAACGGTCACCTATTACCTTCTAATGCAAATCATTGCTAAAAATGTAGTACATATGTTGCTAATCATATTTATGACACAACAGAAACGCATTGCGCCACGTGAAATAACAATCAACAAAACAAAATTTTACACGATTCTCATAAATAGTGCAAAACTTCGACTTGCAATTTCCAGAAGACCTTATACAGAAAGCCTATTATGTATCTAGAAAATCATCAGCGAAGAACACAGCAGTAACCAACATCTGAAGACCTCATTTCCATTCGCTAATTTGCCAACGATTTACCTTTGGTGATGTCTGGGAATCACGTGGATCATCGTGGGATTATACTGTACACTAACTGCGCGTTGCAATTTACAGAAATCATCGCCTCTATGCACAGGTCCCGACTGTGATTAAACCACGTTTATCGAGATTCCAGGCGCAAGATAATCGTTAATTAAACCAACCATTCGAGCGCAGAACGAGCATCTAACCGTGAGGGTCTAAAATTCTGGCGCAGGCAAGATATGTAGTGCTGGTTTGAGATGTAATTTCTTGAACGATTGTATATTTCTTTGTGAAACTTCGAACAGGTGTTTCTGGGCCTGTTGCTTCAGGATGGCCGCGTTTCTATAGGTGAAACATACCGAACGTGCATTTGTCCAAAGAGTATCGAATGTAATTAGATTCTACGCCATCTCCGTTCTTTTGTTACGCAAGTCTTGTTTGACGGACGCAATTGTTCCTATTTTTTCTTCCCTTGGAGTGGAAATTCGAAGGCGATATGTTTCTCGGGATTATTTCAATGCAAATTATCAAGTGTGTTTTAAAAATCCATTTTCCTCGTCTTTGCTGCGGTTGTCAGGAGTTTCATTTATTTATTACCTTTATTTCAACGCTGTCAATATTTCTGAATATGTGTGAAACTAAAGAGTTTAATACTGGATGTGTAATAAATATGGACAGTCAGTAATTCGGATCCCGAGATTAAGCAGGATTTATTGAACGAAACTGATATTAGAAGACAGTAAAAATATCCAAAATTGTATATTATGGATATGAACAATCCATCAATTATCCATAGGAAATATTAAAAGGATTGGGAATCGTTTTAGCAATAGAGTTAAAAAAAGCAAAGAACAGGGGAAGAATTTTCGTCCAAAATTTGTATCGAGAGGTTTTTAATGAAAAATAGGCCACCCTTACACGAAATTCTTCCCGAGGTTGCACAATTTTTAACTGTGCTTGATATCGCGAAAATGACAAGAGAATGCATCATCCTTTTTAATACAGAGCGAGTATGTACGGTCGTGAAACTTGGTGCACCCTTTGTTTGGATGAAATTTAGCAAAAAAAAATTGCTGAGAGGAAAGAATGTAATTATGCAATGAGATCAGTCTATCTCTGACACCATTCTTGCGTAAGTCAGTCAGATACACAAGATATCTGTACACGTATACAACTTAATATTCTGTTCTTTATAAATGAAAGTTTTTCTTCTTCTTCGAAGAACAGATGAACTTATGTAAAATATTTAAGGGTCTTTCCTGACTGTATTATAATAATTGAACCATTATTTGCACAATTAAAGAATTCTTGTTCAAAAGAACACATCGTTCCTTTTTTCTTGTCGTAAGATGTGCGAATAAATAAATGTAAGTAACTTGATCGGTATAACTAGCTGAATAGCGAAAAGCGTTTACTATTGACGTTCGTCACGTCTCGAATATTTGCAACGTAGATGTTAAAAGTTGTGTAAACTTTCAACGCGACAAAAAGTATAGTCGTTTACGAAAACATTGATCCATTTGGCGAAACGATTTGATCAATTTTAAAAGAGAACAAGAGAAATATTTGTACTATTATCTGTTTAACAAACTCCAATAGAACTCGTTAACAATGTGAATTGAACAAAGCGGTTGACAAATTAAATATGTTTACGACGATAACAAAATTTCAATCAACTCCGTTATCGTCAAGGTTGAAATTCTAGCTATACAAAGTTGCTTTTTAATATATACTTCACGCAGAAAGTACTGCATACATCCTTTCTACTCTAGCACCACCTGTACGCACTTGCAATTATATTCGTTTAATGCAATGTTACTGGGTTCAACGACATGCGAATCAATTACAGTACTTAAAATGTCCCAATTACTATACCACAGCATTGTTTAACAAAATTCTCCAATACTCATTTGCTTCTCGATTGCGTTCAACACAATTTTCCCCAAAATCTTTATCACAAATGTAAAAAAGAAAATACGCCAACGCGGTCAAGCCGTGTAAACATCCAAAATGTTCAACGTCAGCTGGACACAATTATCTCTTTACTAATGCTTATGGGACACCTCACAGATACGAAGCGGCGTGTGTTATGGGATCACGTTCAAGTTCAACGTACCCAGCGAAGAAGCGCGCGAATAAAAATTGTAATTCAAAGCACAGGAACGATTCCGCTCCAATGTCGAACCGATTCGCAATTCAACCGATGAACAGCGAAACAGATGCTGCACGAGTGAGCAGATATATTCACACGTGTCGATTCTTTCTTTAGAAATAACGAACGGACAGATTCATCGACATGAAAAATCGGTCGATCGGTCGCGCACGCAACAGTGGCTTTGATGCCGCATAGGACAGAACAAGACGAAAGTTCGCTCATAAAAAAACAAAAACAAAAAAATAACAAATAAAAATAGGCATGAGAAAGAAGTAGAGAGGAGTACGAACAACTCGGTATAGTTCGTGCGTCTATTAGTGTCCCTCTTTGTAGCGTAATCGCAACGAGCGAGCAGCAGTGGCAAAATGTATATAAGTACTTAGTTACTTACGTACCTGTAAATACGTATACACACTGTGTCATCTGATGCGAGAAAAAATATCAACGGAGTGGAAATTTCGAACAGTCATATTTATCCAACATTCACTGTTGAAGCAACAGCTTGGCTCGTATCATTATAGCAGCAATCGGGGTTTGCCGCAATTATTAATGTTCACCCGCATAGAGTTAACGACAGTACGTCAGAGGAAAAGAGGCGCGTCACGAATTGAATCAAGTGTCGTAACATATTCATTTACGCAAAAGCGCTCAACAATCGACGCTTGCCAACATTTACGCTAATGAGCGTTCGCGATGCCAAAGAATGCGTGCGACCTGTTTGCCCGGCCGTTGGCGAATCGTGAATGAGCGCCACCGTGTATAATCGAACGAAGATGTCTGCCACGTGATGCTATCGAAAGCGAAGAAAGCTGCTGTAATCGTGTGAAACATTACCTTACGGTCATTTGGGAATTTGGAGTCAGCACCTCTTATCGCTGTGAACAGGTGTATATGAACCAGCCCTCAATGTCAGTGCACGCACAGCGACTAGGTGCACGAAATATGTTATATTACAGTGTTGGTGGTGTTCGACACAAACGGCTTCGGGAGGCAGACGATCCACGCCGGAAAGTCACATCTTACACGCACTGCGTAATGCACACTTCGTGTTGTACACGATTTCACTTCGTACGGATTCCGTAGCCGGTCATAAAAACGAGCTCCCTTTTTCTCAAGAGAATCGTGTATAAGGGAGAGAGAGAGACAGAAATGGAAAGGGAGGTACAGCAGACGGACGAGTTAACGACGTCCGTCAAACTTGCTCCAACTTCACGACGTATAACAATCACTCAACGCGTCTCGAAACTTTGTGCTCCGTGCGCACACGAGCGGCGTGGTCAATGAACGACGAAACGAACTTAGTGGGATATTATAGACGATAGGTGGGTGGAAATGTGGAAAGCCGGGAGTCCCGGCGAACTCGCGGACAAGTCGAATACCACGTTCACGTCGTGACGGTCGCATCGAATCTGGGCCAGCAGTAGCGCGACGATGGAAATAGCATAGCGCCGAGACAGCTTTGCCCTCCTCACGCAGTCGCCCCACTCTGACAGAGCGTCGCGTCGTGCGCGCTCTTCGCCCCACCGCGGCCGTGACGTTTACGCCAAGCTGTCGGATAACCAATCACGGCTTCCTATTCCCTCGTGACGTCATTGCGCATAGTAGCGAGCGCTTCGAGCGGCGCCCGAAAACGAACAACTAGTTGAGATAGAGCTTTTTCAGCTGACTTAATTTGCATGGTAATCCAGGTAAATTTGATTAAAACGCGGGGCCAATAGACAAATATTTGCTGTGGCATTTACTTTGGATTATAGCTTAAATTAATACAAATTGGGACGCTGAGAGCAGAATTAAGTTAGAATTGTGTCAATTTCTTTAGAAGCAAAATATTCAATTCAATTTGCAACTCGTTGGTCACAAATGGCTTCTGGGAATGTTTACCTTTGATACAATCTACTTTAATTTAGCTGTTAACATTAGTGAGCGAGGGAACAAGATTGGAATCTCCCGCGAAAATTGATAATTTATCGGCGGTTCTGATCGAATGCAAAGGAAAAATACAAGATCACAGTGCCAGCCGTAAAACAATGAGAACGAAGCATATGTAAAATCGCCGTCATTGAAATTAATTATACGCACTTCTATTTTCTACGAAGATATTCAAATATTTCTTTAAATTTTAAGAGGGAATAATTTTAATATTCTTCTCATATATCTAAAATTAACTTCTGACAAAAATATCTTGAACACTATGTTTTCTTAGAAATATCAACCTTCCCCGTTCTGCAAAACCAAATTTCCTGGGAGAATATTTTCCGTGCAAGTACTTACATCTTTTTTAACAATGCTAGCTTACTTTAAGTTAAAAGCTGCTATCTGTTAAAGAAAATTACTACACAATTAACAATTTACGACCTTGGTTAACAGTTCGAATGTTTATCTACAAATACAAGCAATTAAAAGCGATTTCATAAAAATCGACTGTGTTTCTTTTGGAAATCATTTTATTTTTAGCGTTCGTTGTGGGCGAGTTTCTTTTTTAATTCAGAAATTGCGTGAGAAACTTAGAGAAACACACGCGAAACGTATCGAGCAATTGATTAAATGAAATATCAAGGGACATTCGTCGCTGAGTAATAGATAAGACAGAAATTCGAGAACGAACAAGGTCGTGCCTTGATCTCTTGCATGATAATAAACTGGATAATACTCATTTCAGCCAACAGTAACCCAAATTACATTACATTTATAAGCAAATTGTTTTTAGGAATGATTATTTTAATCTAAATTTATTCAATGTGTTTAATGTATTGATTTCAATATGTTCAGAGGTATTTCAACTCTGCTACAGTATCCCCATTGAAATTATTTCATTCTTAATTCATTAAAACTTATATTTTTATCAAATGATACTTATTCTAATTTGTAATTTATAGTGAAGTTCCTTTTAATGAACGAAGTATATAAGTTACATGGAATTTCAAATCGTTCCTCCCGAGGTATACCATTGACACGAAATAAATCAATATAACGATAACACTGACAATGATCATGACAAATACGAGACATAAATTCAAATAATTACTAGATAAATGTGAGTGAGTAAACGAGAGACTGAAGTGGCTATCCAAGTGTTAACATGGTGTTTTCCTCGACAATTGAAACCTGATTACATAGCACACAATGGAAAAGGAAATACGATATTTCCTTTGGCAGACAAATAGGTAATGTTCTCGATTCGCAAGGAATCCATATCATATCAATGCCATACCAATACCACTATCTATTTAAATCCAACTTTTCCTTGCAAGAAATGTCTAAGAAAGAACAGAACTGTCCAACGCGATTTCTTCTACATTTTTTAACGCTTCTAAAATCCAAGACACAGAGTTCCCACGAAGAAAATCAAAAGGAAAGAAACAAGGAGCAGCAAGAGAATCATAGAATATTCCATATCACAGAAAGAAACAAAGAAAAAGCGAATAGAAATAATACAGAATTCAACATACACAGTATATCCCTCTTTCTATTATTTCTTCGAAATTCCAATTCGTCCGCTATACAGTGCCTCGTATATTAAACGTATTCTTTATCAATTCGAGTCAAATAAATTAACCTCCCCTTTTCTACAACAGCTTTACGATCCTGTTCGTTAATAAAATGCCACTGAAACAAATTGCCACTGCAATTTAGATTTCGACTCCTACGAATTCTCTCGGTTGCCTTCAAACTCCGGGAAAACAGAAACCAAGCGCGAAGAAGAAAATTCCAAGAGAATCGCTACCCGAAATAGAGCGACTCCGGTACAGTTTTAATCACTCGGGACACCGTTCTTGACACCGAAATATATGATTTCCCGTGATTCGATATAGGCTTTATCAGCAATAGTTTCTAATTCATAAATAATGTCACATGCATCTTCGCTAATTCCGATAGGAATGGGAACATGACAGACGTAGTCGTGTCAGTCGTAAATACTACGATTAAGTATAACAGGTTGCGTGAAGAAGGAACTGTTGCCATTTATTTCTTGGAACGCAATTGCATCGACAAAGTCACTCGAATCAGCTCGATTGTAGATCGTCTTCCTGGTTATAATATACTTAGCCTTACTAATCGCGGTATTAATTAGAAGGAAAGGAAGTATTGCTTACAAAAAAGAAATCGTCGTTAAATAGCAAAATAGAATGGCAATACGAAAATGGAACACATTCTTTTCTTTTGAATTCCTATTTCGAACAGTGCTATCGATGTTTCGAATAATTTTAATCAATTCCAATTACTCGTTTATATCCCCATGAATTAGTATGAAAAGTGCCAAAGCAAATTACAGATATCAACGAGATAAAGGACACACTATTTATTTAGGATTACAGTACAGCGACGTGGGAAGTTCAGAAGGATATTTCTGCGCGTTCTAAAAATAATTCGTAACGAAAGAACTGCTGTTTCTTATTGCCCGACCGCTATTTCAAAAATGAGATCTTTAGAACGCGTTTTTATAATTTAAACGTAATCCGCGTGGAATGAAACGTACCACGAGGTTCAATGGTTCACGAATGCTGAGCCATTGACCCAGGATAATCGTCGAGGGTTAGCGGAAAATTGGGCGAGAAAATGCCAGGGCCAGGATTGAAAATTTATGCTGAAACTTTCGTACGCCTGAGAGATATTAAGGGGCTTGTCAAGAAATAATTTTAGCCCCTGTTGCCCACGTGGTAATACTTAAAATACCATAACTAGTGTCACATCGGCTTAATTAAAGAGCGAATCCTGCGCAACACAGATTCAATTCGTTAACGTAACAGAGGTACATATAACGTTCAAAGGAAATCCTTAATGGCACAGAAGGCTGGCAATAACAAGGAGACGTTGACAGGAACATCCCATCCAGAAGAAATAGTATTAATGAGACAACTGCGTCGCTGTAATAAGGCAACGTGCTAAGAACAGGCAATCACTAACAATGTAGTAATAGTAATACTGACAAAAATAATGAAAAGAAATTACTGAGAAACTTGTAGAAAGACGAATAATTTAATCAGAGCATCATTGAGTCGACATACAAAATGCAATATCACAATTACAATTATTAGGTGGTCACTGAACGTTTCTCTTTTTATAAAAACGCTTTCCTTTTTATAATGACAATAATATGGTATTCTGGATAGCTTTTAAATGTTCTGGAATCGTGTTAAAAAAATTCAACGATGAATCGTTCTAAAAACGCGGGACGACGTCCAACGTCATTTTCAGGCGTCGATTTTTCGATCAACCACCGCATAATCGATGTATAGATACTTCGATTCCACCCTCCCTTATCATCCCTGTTGCCATCTACTTCGGTATTTTCCAGGACGTGCATCGTCATTTCATTTCGAATGAATTTTAACCACACGTGGGCTAGGCATTATGAGACATAAGGGCGAGTATACTAAATTCCTGATTTCGATTTGCTGGCAAATATTTGCGGAGATTTTTAATGCTAGAATGTACAGGATACTGATACTAATACCAATCGAATGAAAGCAGTAGTTTTATTAATTAGTTACTATTGAGTAGTCGCTCAGAATTTTTGTAGTCAAAGAAGATTTCATAATATCCATTGACGGTAATATCTTCTTTCGCAGAGTATGTTTAATGGCAATAAGAAGCAATTCAACCATGAAGTATGAAAGTCTCTAATTTTTGTTATAAAACTAGATGGAATTTTTTTGATAATTAGACAGTAACCAGTGCGATTGGGTTAGAAAAATCTACGACCTTAGGTTAATATGTAATTTTCTATTGTGGCGATAGAAGTAGTCTGTTTGCTCATCAAATATTATGCACAAACAGAAGCAACGCATATTTACATCGCCAGTGTGCGATTGTATGACGGCAAAGATACTGAAGATAGCACAGCTTCATGTAAACAGTAATGATCTTGTACGTCTTAAGTATGCAGCAGGACAGCCGTAAATCATTAGTTCCCTTTTAATTATCTTACAGTGCATTATATGCATTGCTTGTTTTTTAACGTCGAATATGTAAAGTTCGTACACGGTTAAAACTGTGCAAGGTAAAAATCGTTGACGGCAAAGGCGGCGATTGGTAAACGTTGACGTAGTACAGTATTGTTCATGAACAATGACGGAAAAACATTTGACGCGTTACCCGTACGTTTCATAAAGAGACGTCGTTCCATCTTTGACGCAATATGCATTTCATTCACGTCGCATACGCGTTCCTCGGGCGAATACAAAGGTTGGCGTAAATTTTAAAAAAAAAAGAAGAAGAAATGAGTGGAAACCTGAAAATATTCTAAGAGGTTTCCTAAGAAACCTCTACAATCTATTACTTCGAAGTACGCTAACCCGGAACTGCGGTTAAAGTTCTCGAAGTTTTGTTACAGAGAATTTGAAAGTTTTGAAGCTGGGAACTTGCGACGATATTTGATTTCCACGTCTTTCGTACGCATCAAATTCTTATAACACACTGCCTTTCCAATGGAGTCACTCAAACTCTCTGTACTCGAATTCTTAAAATTCAAGCGGCACAAAAATGTAGATATTCGATAATAAATGATTTGATTATTATAGCGATTAATTTGCTTGTATTATTCACTTCCTTTTCTTAAATAAATTCTTACTATCCTATATTTTTCTGTTTAGTAAGTCAACCTTTTTCGAGACCAACAAATTGAAACCATGATCCCTAAACATTACAATACTTTGGAGTATACATTTTTCCTTTTCTCCTATCGACTTATCTAATTGCAAAACAGCAAAAGAAAAAGTGGTAAAAAATAAATAATTCTTGCCATTTTAAATCTCGTGTCGCCCATCTATCTTGCCTTCCGTCCTTAACTATCCACATTAATAAAATGAAACTGATCCTAACGAATATTTACCCCTGATTATATCTCCACGTTTTCACGGTCACGGGAAAATCACGAAACACGTTTCGCAGGGGATTGTTGCGCGAATAAATTATTCAATGAGACCACAAATTACCGCAAATCCACTAATCATGAAATTATGCAAAATTCTTTGATCGAATCGCTCGGTTATTTCGTGACTCGACGAAATCAGACACAACGACAACTGGAGTCGCGAAAACTTTCAGTATTTTTGCGTGATCCTGTGCAATAACTAAATGAATAAGAAATCTTGATAGAACGAAACAACGTCGATGGAATGCACCATTATCGCCAATATACCACTTATTGCGTTACACGTTAATTATTGTAGCACGTCGAAGAAGGCAAAACCGAAATTCTGTTGAACGTATCGTCCACAACACAGATTAAACGATGATAAAACGGCAACAGATAAAACAGCGACACTATCGCGATCTAATAATTATTGTTCGGATACAAACATATACTTTTATCGTTCGATAAGTGGATCGAGCAAGAAATTTTTCCCTCGGCAAAAATTTCCTTCCAGTTGTTTATGGAGCGTTGATATGCTCATTGTCGTTCTGCCAAAGATCTTGAAAATCGTTCTTTTTAATTAAAACCAGCGTACCATGACGCGGGAACGTATCGAATGCCCTACACTCTACACAATCGTCTAATTTAATAAACGAAATGGTGGCTGGAATCGAAGATAATCTCGAGAGGTTTGTAAAGGACGCGAGACAATGATAATGACCCATTAGGGGAAGTCAATCGTGCTGGATTATTATCGCGAAACATAATTATAAACAAACAAACAAAAACGCGGAATTTTCACGGATGCACTCGAAAACATTTACTGCACGTTATGATTGGCGATGTGTTTCGCAATGGTGACCAATATGTCGGCCAAGGTGAAGTTACGGCAGGATCGTTGTTTTAGAGATCGATTTTCCTTCGTCGTCGAGCGACTTTAGGTTACCATAAATGAGAAAACCACGCGACCAGATGTAACGAGGATTGCAATTTGTTTCATCAATCTTTTTTTTGGTTTGTTAAGCCCGAGTAGAAATATCTTGCTTTTGTTCGATTTAAATTAATTATTCTTTTATTTAATTAGTATATCGACGATAACGACATTCGATTGACGGCCGGCAGCTTATTTTAGCTGAACCGAAACACAAACAAAATGAATAATAATTGGAAATTTCTGAGTATAGAGAACGTAACCTGGAGTAATATTATATGGTGATTAGGTGAAGTATATACTATTGGCTAGCGTGGCAGTCAATTTTTTAAGATTGGTTCGTAACATTCATTTTGTTACCTGATGTTTAACAAAGATTAAGGAAGCTGTACGTTAATGGTACAATGAGGGTATGATGAAAAAGAATACACTGGCAACTGTGAGACAAAAATAATGGGAATGTGTAAAATTTAGTGCCATTGAAACTAAATTCTTGAAAACTGAGAAAATTAATATTACAAAAAATAATCATTCTTTTTTATTAATTCGTGAAGTATCAGACAAGCTGTCTGATGTTATTTAATTATCATATAATTCGTAGCATAATATGCAAATAAGGAGTTGGTTGATGGGTATATTGTAAAATTGAAATTTCCTTCTCCATGCAACGAAAGAAGTAGCGAAATAAGAACCAATTTCAAGAAACTACTCGACGATACAAGTCGTCTATTGGATCGTAATGCAATCGTGCAAATGAACAGTATTCTCAAACGACTGGGGCTCGACAGCCTTGAAATTTCAACAAGTATGCCGTGGCAGAAATTGGAGGATGGCACTGGTTCAAAGGCCATACCACCATTTCTTAAAGATAACTCCTATTCCTCTCGTAAATCAATATACCAAGGCGAAGGTAGCGTGCGTTTGTCACATTAAAAACAACAGCCAACTTTGCTCCATTAAAATTGAACAAATTAAGATTAAAAATGTACAGAAGCGAACAACACGACAAAAATTTAATATAGCAATGCGTGAAACAAATTCGACGAACCTAGCACTTTTAATTTTCCTCACAAAAGTATCGCCCAATGATAACAATTGTTATCATACACTTTTATCGCCGCATGAGATCGCGAGTAATAAATTATCTCAGAATCGATTTCCCAGCATAATCCACTGAATATTATTATTTCATCAATCATTGCCAAAAACCGAAAGTAATTTCCCCAATTACCATACGTGTACGCCACGGTCGTCATCAGAGACATGAATTCTCGTCAATGAAATTCAAAACGAAAACCATCCCCTTGCAATTCGTCCTCGTCAGTTACCCACCCTTGTCCAGATACCTCCCCTGCAATCGTCGCGCGTGACATCCTCGAACCATGAAACACGAAGCTCCGGTCTACGTTTTCTGCGCGCAATAAATAGTCAACGGGAAAATAAAATTCCCACGCAATTCGAGCAAACAGGCCGAGCAAATTGAACGGTGGGCGTCGCGGCTCAAAGAGAAGCGACCGGTTAAGTCGCGATAAATCTATCGGCAAGCACGAAGGCGACTCTTCACAGATTGCACACTATTGCACGTCGTTGCATAAGGTTGCATAGTGTTCTGTACTGATTGCAATTGCGCAAGCTCGATGCATTCTCTATAGCGGTCACGCGTGTACAGTTTAAGCTCGCGGAGAACGTGTCTTCCGGTCGATTCAACTGTTTGTTAAGTGCATCCCGGCACAGATCGCGAGGCTAGAGCATGGTCCACCCTTTTATTTAATTACATTTATCGTATTACACGACCCGATTTTTTCGCACGCGCATATGGTAGGTGAAAGTAAATTATCTGGCGGTAATTGATAATCAGTTGAACACCTATGTTGGCAAGCAAAATGGTGAAGCAGTTTGAAGCTGAGTTATTTAAAATATTTGGCGTAAATTTGTTTTCACAAAACGTAAGTTCACGTGACATTGTTCAAAGAAACGAGGTCTGGAGCGGATTTCCGATATTTTATCAAGAACATCACGAAAATTATTAAAGGAAATATAGAAATGGGCAACCGGTTGCTAACAGAAGGGTTAATTCGACTTTTGAGCGAATTGCTCAACAATTTCTTTCAGGCTTTGCGCGACTGCCTGAAATGCATTTAGCTTGCCTTTTTTTAATGTGGTTTTTTATATGTATACGCAGGACGTATTTAGAGTAGAGAAGGTAATTAGAACACCTTGTGTGTAGGCAACGCAGGAAACATAGACGCAATCGACCGATAAGTACATATTACGCATGGGTGGTAGTTACTTTTGTTCCGCAATTTAATTTGGTTCGTTTGCGCAGGTAATGTCGGGGCTTCGAATAACCTTTCTCAAAAAACTATCGTACTGAAATGTTCGCTAGGCAATTTGTTGTTCAATTGTTCGATCGACGATCTTTTTGTTTGAAGTTATATGAAATTATTTGCACCTGTACCCTGTCGAGGTTAACTGAGTGACGTCTACGGGTAAGTTCTATTCAAAAGCGACCTTTCGTCAGCGAATTTTTACAGAAGCAACGTATTTAGCCCGTATAACGAAACCTTGCGTAGACCGTTGGTAAATCGTCGGACCGTGTCGGGTTACCCTGTATCACAGATTTATAAATAGATCTCCCGAAGGAATTACAGAAGTTACTTGATGTGTGAAAACAGTCACGAGGCAACCCTACTGGAGCAATTATTGCACCCTTCTTTTATTAAATCCAATCGTTCGAAAGCATCGAAATGTCGAAGAAAATTCCACCCAGAACATAGAAGAAAAAGAACCCTCCAAAGAAAGATACAACATACGATCTACTACAAAAGTGTGCAAAATACCCAGAGCGACGAGTGAAGAAAAATCTAGACAGCAAGTTTCCGTTCGAAAGAAGAAAAAAGTGCTCAGACAAAAAGCTCAGCCTTCGGGAAATCCATTATCCAAGTCTATTATACGTTTCGCCAAAGCGTGGGCGGAATCAACGAATCGGCCAGCGTTGGAACAAAAATCTTCTGTCGATCGAACTCTTATGACGTCGTGAAACGTCCACCCCTTCGCGTGGTCGCGGGTGGATATCGCCGCTGTGACGTCGCAACGATGACGTCAGAGCCGAGTTATAACGTCACACATCTGGTAGGCTATATATGTATGCATAACCGAGTGGGGATGATATCATCCCTTCCTCGTCTATGGTATTAGATTCGGTGGGGATGGATCGGAGTTGAGGGGATGAAATGAAGTTCGGCCGCCACCCCTTCTCGGTTCACCCTCTCGTTTGCGAGCTAGCCGGCGCACCCTTGTCGCCAGAGCTCTTCCAGACAACGAACGGGGGATTGAACGGGTTGTAGGGCGACGAACCGTGGCCATTAGGCCGTGTTCACATCGCTGCGTTATCGCCCCGCTAAAATTTGTGCTGGAACAGTCTCCCTTTCGTTATTTAAAACGTTTTCGGCTGCGTTTCGTTTAAGTTGTATCGCGAAGATTCAAATAAATCAGAAATATGTATAATAATTTGTCCTAAATTAATATTAAGCAGCGCACAATATACATACATACGTATGCACTTAGGTGAACTCGTGGGTGTACTTGAAGACAATTCGACCGAAAACGCGGCCCCTTTTGCATAGGTATATGTATTCTGTTTGGCAAATGAAGTATCTGACGACGGGGAGGGGCAACGTGGCAGAAGATGGGGAAAGTGGATGTCGAGTGGGCTTGGGTTTTCAGAATGATTTTTAGAGAGGAGGTAAGAGAAGTGTTTCTGTGGGGTGAAACATGGCGAGGGTGTGTAAGTTGCTTTCGGTTCTACATTTCTTTTTTCAACCCTTTAATGCAAATATGTTCCAATTAATGAACCCTCTTATAAGCACAGAGTTCAATGTACTTTTCACCCCCCTGGTCATTCGAAAAGAGATTTTTTTGAAGCAAATGAAACATTATGAGACACGAAAGGTAGACAAATATAACCTCGCCAAATTTTCCTAATTATTGCACAAAATCATTTTCCACTGCCTCCCTTTTATCCCCATTTTCATCGCGACCCATTTCAACTATTTTAAACTACTCCACAAACTATTACGCAAAGGGCTAATCCAGCATGCTATTAATATATGACGCGTTTCCTAACGTCGCACAGTGGTGCAAAATCCCCCAAAACAGAGACAATATTAACTCTGTTTAACCGTTTGAGTCCCAGGGGGCATTGAAAAAACACTGTCGAAGAATCCCAAACAGCGCGATCGCGCTTTGTCTAAATGAGTACGAAAATACCCAAGCAGCGCGATAGCGCTTGTTTCATTTTATGTCGAGAAATACCAAGCGGCGCGATAGCATTATTATAGTATTATTCTACCTATTGTAAAATGTACTATTTACATTAAAAGGAGCTGTTTGATGTAGTTGCGTCAGTAAATCTGAGCGCACGACTTCGACAATCGGTAACGCACCGTCAGTTGTCCACAATGCTCGAAATGTGCTGGGTTTTCTCGAAATAAAATCTGAACAGCGCGATCGCGCTGCTAGGGACTCAAACGGTTAAATAACAAGTCAAATGTATCATTCATTACTATTATTTGTATTAATATAAATTTCATTTACCCCGTGCCGCCACGATCATATTAGTCACGCGGTAATGTATGAAATATAAAATGCAATATTCTAATCTAATTTCAAAACAACCTTACTTTTCACGTTTCGTCGATATCATTTTTCTTGTCTCCGATCGCACGTCACTTCTGTACCATTATATTATCAACAATTCACCTATGCAGGTGCATTTTATTCGCGCACCTTTCCCACCTACTCGAACGGTGTTACCACGAAAGAAGTCACGGCGACGGTGGGTTTCAGGTGCTCGTAAAATCGATACCGCAACTAGGACACTAGGTTATTCGGTGAGCGATGATAAGGGGCTACCTTGAGCCGAAGGATCACCTTCGATAATGGTAAGAACCATTGTGAAAGAGGAGAGGGAATAACTCCTCCGGGGGTGGTGCGGCCAAGAATAAACGGCCGTGAAGACGTAGAACATTGGAATTCGCGGAAGCAGGACAAAGGGCGACGGAACACCTGGAAATTAAACGTGTTTCGAGAGTGTAAGTACAGGGTGCAGAATGGCACATAGCGAAGACCCACGATTGCCCGCCGAATGCAAAAGAGTTGTCGCGCGTTTAAAATAATACCTATCTACTATGCACACTTGACTCTTTTCGCTATGACAAAGTTGTTCGTCGCTGTTAGATATTAGCTGACTCCGTTATCTGTGTTGCCCGTAATACTTCACATTTACTGTAACAGCATAGAAGTTTTAGAAATTTCATTGGATTTCCCCAAGATTCGTAAGGCAATATTTTATGACATTCCATCGAGTTAATCAATCGGACACGTTTCAAATCTACCAGAAATTCTATGTCCAAAGTTTAGGTTTCGAGTGTCCACTTGTGTTATCTCAAAAAAATGCCTCTATTAATCCAAACGATATCGCAATAATGTATCGCCTATTTTCAATCGATATTTCTATTCCCATTTTGGAAATTTCGAATTTGGCGTTAAATAAATTCCTTCAGATTTTCTTTGCTCCATAAAAAGAGATGTGCAAATGTAAATTAACCGTTTTGAATTGCACCCCCTGTAGATAGTCGTCGCGTGTGATTTCAACGATCAACGAGTCCCGTGATCCAGTAGCAGGGCAATTGTTACCCCTCTGCATCATACGACGGAATGGAATTAACTCTCCCCAAATTCGAGGCTTTAACTGCATTAACGCTCCACGACTGGCGCCCCCTTTCGAATCGAACCTCACGGGGACCACGTAGACGGTGGCGATCGTTAAGAAAGGTCAGTGACATCGGTCGTCCACCCGTCTGCCGGCGAATACCTTTTGCAACGAGCAGTAGTCGAACCAGGCGTTATCATGCAAGATTAGTCGCGAAAACTATTCACGATAAAGAGAAAATTGCATTTCTACTGTTAAGTTTTTTCCTCTATACCAGTGGTTCTTAACCTGGGGTGCGAGAATGCATTTCCAGGATCGCGAGAGAAGGTTCTAAATTTTCGAAAGTATTATTATAAATAAACAACAACACTGTAGTCATTACAAAACGAGACATTGTTTTATATGTATATGTAAATGTATGTGTTCATTTTTCAATAAATAAATTATCTTGCAAGAGATGCAATTTTCTAAATAAATAGAAACCCATTTTTCAGATCACTAAAAAGGTTAAGAACCACTGCCCTATACGAATCGTTTGTAAGAAGAATTTCTGTTTTTTTTCAATCTTTTTTCAAGAGTGGTGGTGTTTCCTATATTTTAAGTTGCATCTAATTTAAGAAAATAGAAAGAAGAAAGGAAGATTAAGATTGTTGTGTAATTCAAGTACTTTCGTGTACATATTTACCAAATAGTTATTTACGAATATTCCGTAATAAATTAATCCAAATAGATAGTGATAAATATTGGAATTAAATGTTACCTGAATATCAACCAGTGTGCTCAAACCTTTAGCGGATTAACAGGAGAATGCAAAGGAGGGGAATTTCGTGTGCTCGAGTCGCGTTGTTCAAAATCCATAATTCCAAGCAAGATGTTTACCTGAAATCAGAAAAGATTTTACGTTAGACATGCAACAGAGAACCCGTACGATATTAAATACCCGCAACACATTCTTCGTTCTATTAAAACAATTATTATCTTCGTTCATCTACAAGTCTCTGCCATTTGAATTATTCTTACGAACGAAGAGGCGAACACCAACGACCATGTTAAAGGCAACGATATTAAACGGGACGAGCAGGGAGCTCGGTTTAAAAATAAGAAACCAGTTCGGCAGGTTTGAAAATTCGCCATAGTCAGGTAATCTCGAGGAAGGCGACAAAACGTCCCGTTTATTGTTATTAATCCGCGAAACGAGCGCGACGGTAATTAACAGGCTATCAAAAGCACCGCGATCCTGTTCTCCCCCAAAGTTCCATCATTCTCTTTTTAATTTATTTATTCTTAAGAATGACCACCGGTTGTTCGTTTCAATCGGTGCTCGAGTGTCGAACAACGTGACGTATGCACGTGTATCGGTCAAGTTGATTATATATCGCGGCCTTTTAACATTCGTTAAGATTTTCGTGTAATTGCGACGCAGGACGGTGGCCGAACCGATCGATTAGAAACACTGAATTCATTTTGATGCGTTCGAGTGATTCGTGGATCCGGGATCCCTCGCGAACTCGGATCGCATTACATAAAGTTTCGTGCCGGTACTGTTAACACATTGCGTACGGGAGACGCCAATTGGCGTCTTTCATTTTTTAACTGTTGGGAACGGGAGACGCGAATTGGCGTGTTTCAACTGTTGGCGACGGGAGACGCTAAATCGCGTTCTACGGTCTCATGCGGAAAATACGAATAATATATAAAACCGTAAGGTAGGCAAAAATGGAAGATCAGTCTGTTAAATAAACTGCGAACGGGTTACGAGAAATTTCGAATATAGCAAACCGAACGTTGAGACCGGATTACGAGATGTCTCATTTCTGCCGCCCCAGAAAATGTGCGGGAACTGGAAGCAGGTTGGTCCGGCAGAGCGTGGTACGTAATGTGTTAAGAGCTTTGAGATAGTAACGTTTAATTTGTAAAGGGTTCCCTCTGGTCCGAATTGGATAACGATGGCTCGAATCATCGTTCGAGGTATTTTTTATCTATCGGTCAAGACGAAAATTTAAATACAAACACCGTGACCGAATGTTTTCAAAAGGCAGGTTCGAATAAAATTTGATACACAGTTTAGGAGTAATTGAATTGTTTTGCCACCTTACGTGACTCGTTCTCTCAATTGCAATATACTCAATATTGCATTTCACGATAAAAGAATTTCCAATTTTACCGGAGGGAAGGTTGAGCCTGATCGGGACAAACACTCGTTGGTATGCGACGAGTAAGAAGAAAAAGTACCTCGAGGTTTGCTATTCAGATTCGACCTGTTGAATCTACCATTCGATATATTTCAGCGAGAGCGAATATTCAACGAGGAAAAAATTGCTTCCAACGAAGAATCGAAATACCTCGGGCAACTTTGGTTGAAAGTTTCATCCTGGTATGCAAAGTGAATCGGTCTGATACTTCTCGCAGAGCTATTGTATTTTTTACATTTGTCATGTTACATCGTGCAACGGCAAGTATTTATTAAAAACTAAATAAACAACGCAGAACGATGATATCTTTGCATTACAACTTTGACCAATCACCACATCCATCCTACAATCAAATTCGTCCAAGAAATTCACATTCGTCGCCGAACCAATCGAGCCATTCGAACAAAGCAAATTTACTAAACCAATTCACGCCGATCCAATTCTCCAGCATTCAAATAAAACCAACCCTCTATATTCCATCCCTGCACACCACGACCCTAACGCTACACTCCCTATGCATAGAAAAAAATTGTACTCCATTCGAATCTAAATCCCGCCAAAACGTTCCAATTCCTCGGACAGTTCAGCAGTGCCTAAAAAAATCTCTGCACCCCTACGTCGCACAGTGGCGAAAAAGCCCGAAAACGTGGCCAAAAGTAAAAAAAAATTCTGTCTAATTTTTAAAATGTGTAAACTGTTATTCATTTATGAACTATTGCTGCGTCATCTTCTATCAAATTTAACGTTAATAATTTCTTCCTCTAAGAGATATGCAGCTTCAAACATACTAGTATTAGAAAGGGGATTTTCTCAACTATAACTAGAAATTATGTTACGATTCACTGTCGATGTATTAAAATAATCTATGAATGTTGGTATTATCTAATGTGCTCTAGCATTATATTTCCATTGATTTTATTACTTTTAAAAAATTGCTAAGACTGTGGTACTTAAAACTGCAAGATCTATATATTTTTTTTTTTATTTAAGCAAATAGTTGTGAATAAAGCAAAGTTAAGTTCTAATTTTTTGTTTAAAGTAAAGCTTAAAGGTCACAGAACAAGTTCCGATTGAAATTTTCTGCGACCTTTTGCGACCTTACGAATTATCGTCATTTGTTTATCGCCTTCCTTCCATCAGCTTTGGAACAATGTTCCATGTGTATTATTTCAGTGCTTTATTTTTGTAAACTATTTGTGATGGCTTAGTTACTGTTTTATTACTGTTTTGTTGTTCATTTATTTCTTACATTGTTGTTAGGACTTCGTTATTGGTTACCCACTGATTTATAATGCGGCTGCCTGTGAATTCTATTGAGAAAGCTCGGGCACATTAGCTAGAGTTTTTTAATTACCCTAAATTTAAAAGCCTAAACCTGAAATTTAACTGTATTGGCATTAATTATAATAAAGTTATAAAATATTAGTTATAAATATTAATTATAAAATTAATAAAATATTGGTATGTTAGATATTAATTTATCCGTCAAGATTATTTAGCTCGAGATTATAAATGACTGCAATGTTCCAAGGTTCTGGGGTAAGTGCCATGGGGTACAACACAGTCCTCTTACCAAAAGGCATAGCCTTCCCCACTCCGTGGCCAGATCCTCCAGGAACAGAGTCCCTATTCTTTAGCAACGTGACGTCGGGTCACTTGCCATGTTTTAAACTCTCACTCTTCTATCTCATAAACAATCCCTCGACACTCGATAGCTGGAAGACCCAGAGCGGTCGCCAGCCACCGCTTGCCGACAGGATGTTTGGTTTCATTCATTCATTTCCAAGATACTCTTTGACCACGCGTAGGACTGCGTCCCCATCATAAATTATACACAGGATGCATAGTATTTCGCCACCCGATCGTATTTCTTCCTTTAAAATACGCCAAAGCTAACAGGTAGTAACTGTATTAACATTAAATTTTACATTGTTTACTTTCTGAAGTCATTTTATTATAATATTTACCAATACTATAGCAAATATATTAAAATTTCACCTTTGGCCACGTTTTTGGGCTTTTCCGCCACTGTGCGTCGCACCCCTTTGTCGTGTCATTTCCTCCCGATTCGCCGGTGTCTCGTTTGCCGGATAAACGTGATCCCCAGGATTCCGGAATGAATAGTGAATCCAGGAATAGGTTCATAAAAGGAAGCGGGAAAACGAAAGAAAGAAATCTGAAGGAAAAATGCTGCTCGCGAGAGCACGCACGAACCCCCGTTTCTTGTCGATATCGTCTGAATCGAAGAAGCCACGAGGGTAGTGGGCGAAGAGCCGCTGGTCATCGACCTGGATTTTTGTCCCCGAGAAATCCGTGTCGGCAAGACCACGTCGAAGACGACGATGCATCGACGAGGGGAACGAGAATTTTATCGCTTCGTTTGCACAACACCCTGCCCTCGAGTGGCGAAAACAAAAGCTGTCTGCGTGTAAGAGAAGATATCGAGGGTGGTCTGGTTTTATTCCAGACGCCGCTCGGTTAAATATTGTACGGCGACGATGTGCGACATGCAATTGCATGCAGATGTTGCAATTGTGTTATCGGTTGAATGTACAGTCTGTCCCACAAGAGCGTGTCCACGATATCTGCGAAACCTGACACCTAACGAGAGTGAGATAAAAAGAATATAAACAAATGAAGACTTCTCTACTACGCGTTGGTCGAATATCTTTCAGTTTCGTTTGAGACATTGAATAGAACAGCGCTTTCCGATATGAGTGCCGCGTATGCGAAACGATTTGAAGCAGTGTTCTTATGTTCCCACCCAAAAGGGCCAAAATTGAGTTTCACGAGTGCTGCTAAATATATGCATAAGTCGACACGGTTTGTCAAGAAGTGGGTAAACCGGTATAAGGAGACAAAAAATGTCGATGACTTCCCAAATCGAGGGTTAAAGCGGAAGACCGATACCCGAGAAGATAAAATGATTTTTCGGCTTTTCGAAAAAAATCCGACTCTTTCATTACGAAAAGGTCAAGTATTTTTGGCTAAAAAAGGCATAAATATCTCTACAATGACATTGAAACGGCGTTTAGATGAATTTGGTGTCAAGTGGCAGAGCACATTGTTGAAACCGTTGCTTTCACAAAAGCATGTCAAAAATCGTCTGGCGTGGGCTGATGAAAATAGTGATCGTGATTGGAGTGATGTAGTATTCACTGATGAATCTTCGTTTTGGGCATGGTGTCCTATTAGACGTGCTTGGTCTATCCATGGAAAACGGATGATTCAAAGAAGTGTGAAACACCCCATAAAAGTGCATGTTTGGGGTTGCTTTAACGCACGCGGTTTCGGCACTTTGTGCGTCTTCACAGACAATTTGAATGCACAAAAAATGGTGAAATTGTACGAAAGGGGTCTTCTCACATCCGTGAAACGTTGGTTCAATCAAACCGAGGACCAATGGATATTGCAAGAAGACAACGACCCTAAACATCGAAGTCGCATCTGTACCCAATGGAAAGCGGAAAACGGCATCACCGTACTTCCTTGGCCATCGCAGTCCCCTGATGCAAACCCTATTGAAAATGTGTGGTCCCTAATGAAGTACAAGCTGAGGGGAAGACGTATTATTAAAATAAAAACACTGGTACACCATATCCGGAAGATATGGAGGTCGCTACCAGTATCCTACGCTCAAAACTTAGTCCAGAGTATGCCGAAACGGTGTCAAGCTATAATTGCTAATGGAGGAGATTGGACTCCTTACTAAGTAAGAGCGTATTAGTGTTTTAGGTGTAGATTAGATACATATAATTTTTTTTACAAATATATAAATATTTACAGAAATATCGCCGACACGCTCTTTTGGTACAGACTGTAACAGACAAGGAGATACGGTACTATATTCGAATCGTTATTACGGTGTCTCGTGAATGCAGAAGATTGCTGACGCATGCGACAATATAGTTATTAGAGTCCCCCTGACGTGGTTTATTATTAATTCTGGAACCCGTAGGGGAGAATTCGTCGAACCCACTTGAGGATATATACGACAACAAAAGTTCTGACAAATAATAGGCCTCTATTGATTATTCCCTGCAAACCTGCAGAGTTGAATAGAAAACGAGAAATCTAAATTTTCAGATGATTGAAGTTCCTTTGAAAGCCACGAACCCCAAAGCTCCTGCAACAAAGCTGATATAGGGCTTCGAGCAAAGCCAGCAAACAGATAACAAGTGAGGAAACGAAAGCAAGGAACAAACTGACCAAGAAACTTTAAGAAGCAACAGGCTCCTCCGTGGAGTTGTGGAAATTCAAAGTGGACGAAGGGTAAGCCGTGCGTGAAAGCGAGAGCGGCCGGTCTACTTTTCAGAACTCTTTGTTTGCTCTTTATGGAACTGCAATTGCCTTTGCCAATGTACATTCGAAGGGAAATATAAGAAGCAAGATACCAATACAATTGTTCTCTATGCTTGGACGTCTATAAAATTTACGAGTATCGTCGATTTCCTTTTTTTTAATTGGACGATATTTTTAAACGGACATCGTATAATCAATTTTTTCCCGCGTGTAGGCGTCTGTAAGATTTCAAGGGGCCTTTGATAACTCTTTGCTTTTCATTGGAACGATATGCACGTTTCTTTTTAGCTGCATGTCTGGCCCAGTCTGAGACCGAGTCATTCACATCCGACGTGTGGATCCATCGAGGTTATTTAATATTAAAATATCGAAGCAGTCAAAAGACGCCTGATTATTACAAATTATAAAGTAATTCTGAATTGACGCTGGACAAAAATAAGCAACAATATTGCTACCTTTGATAAAGAAATGCTTTCTAGTTACCCCCCCCTGTCTTCTAACAACTACCCCTCGCATTTAAAAATTGCATATAAAAATTGAATAAAAAACGAAAGCAAAAAAAAAATACAAGCGTGATACGTAATCACGAATTATCATAACTCTGCAACAGCGTTCTTCGACGAAGGAATTAAATGGCCAACTCTGTCGTGCGTCGTAATGTGAAAATTCGTGAGGCAAAGGGTTAAACAGATCCGCAGATAAACGTGTGCGAGTGTTGTGTTGCGTCCCAACACAATGTTACATAAATTGATTCCACTACGACGTAGGTGGCCTTCTCGTAGCCGATGCAGATCGCTTTACAGAAGCACTCCGATTGCGCCTCGTTGCAAGAGGTGCACTGACCCCCCTTTCTTGCACGATTGTGTCTGCGAAAAGAAAAGGATCTTCCACGTGAAGCTGTCCTGGGGATGCGTATTGCAGACGCGTTTTGCATCGCTGAATTTCGCTTCGATTTTTAGCTGTTGGTTTTCAGGTTTTAGTGGAATTTCGCGAGGGTGGCACGGATGATTTTATTCGGGGTGGAGGGCAATTTCCACCGTCCCGTTCTAGTTTGATAAATATATATTATTGTACATTTTCAATGACGTAAATTTTCAATACAGTTTGTTCGGCATTAAAAGGGAAAAAACCTCGGCTCCCTTTCCAAAGTTAGTTTCCAATATGAAAAAAGTTTCCTCGTCATAAAAAAAACAAGATAAATAACGCAATAATATATTTACCATATATCTATTTAAAAAAAAAATACTTCTAATCACAAAACTATCGAAAAAGTATTGGAACCTTGGAAAAAGATGCCGAACGTATCGTGGCACTACTTTTCCACGCAACGACCCCTCAAATTGCGCGCGGAATCGTCACAGTTTTCCCGTTAAAAGAAAATCGTACAAAAGTGTCATGCTCGATGTGCGACGAAGAAATGTTCGTCTCACCTTTGTGGAGGGCGCAATAGATCCACCGATGCGGACGGCATTGGATGCAGAGGGAAATCCTAAAGGAGAGCACGAAAGAATGCGAGCAATGCATCCCAGTGGACTATTATGTATATGGGCAAGAAAAGACGGTATTTTCTTCACTGTACGCGAATATAACACCTGTACCGTCAACGAGGGACGAGGCTATGACGACCACGCGGAGCATCGTTCAGAAGACACTTAGTTCAAGGAGGACTTGTCAAAGATTTTGTCTGCCCAAGACGGCGAAGATATTTCGGGACAAGTGCGGTGAAATAGTCTCCAGCGTTCAATCGTTCATGAAACGTGCCGCGAAACATAAATGAATTTCATGGGAAACCAATCAGGACGGAGTAAAACTGCGACGAACCATTTTCTCGCAGCCGAATCGAGGGGTATAGCATCAAAGATACCAAGAAATGTGTTACGCTGTTAATATTGTGGCGTCGAGTGTCGAACGTCAAGGCCGACCAATGTCTGGGCAATTGAAAGTAATTTAAATGAAAACCATTCGTCGCGTTCTCTAGTTTTAAACGATTCAGGGTCGACGCGGAACGATGGCAAAATGGTGATGCGTACAGGGTGAACCAGTTATGCTCCGGCGTGCATAATAGGTGCTACGTTTGTGCAGTCACCGAGGTTGTATTCGAAATGCAGCAAATTACAAAAATCATTCGTAATTAAGGTGCAATTCTATATTGTACAAATTCGAAATGGATGCAACGAGGCGTGCAGTCTCTCAACCCATTGATCGAAAACGTCTGAGGCAGACAATACGTGATATGTAACACTATATCAGTAATGACGTAAGTATGGTCACGCCGCTCCTTCTCTATCACATGCGAAACACGAGACAAGAAACACGAAACACCCGAAATACGTCGTCGAATGTTACCAAGCTGATTGTAATTATTGTAACGATGTAATTAAACTGCATTGCAATCGATAATGTCGCGGTGGCGACAGAACTGAATCAGCAGAATGTGTAATTGGCTATTAGTAATTGACGGTATTATATTAAATTATTAACTGACGATTCTATCGTATGAGAATTGTGTAATATTTTGTTTAATTTCCTTGTGTTTCATAGAGTTCGCCCGCGTATTGCATTACTCTGTATTATAGTGCGAAATTGTATCAGTAAGTTAAAAGGGTCGATCATCTGATCATTCTTTATTGTTCGTTCTACGTTTGCAGTTCGTTACTGCAATTTTTCTTGGTGTTATGTAACGTGTGCGATCAATTTCATATATTTTCGTATTAATATGCTGCGCGTTATCTGAGTCCTGCAATATTTCTCTGTAATTGTTGAAAGCAGAATAAAAGTTATGAAATATCTATTCCAAACGTTTCCATTTTAACGATACACGAAATTATGGAAACAGGTAATTAATATCTCGGGCTGAATGAAAAGTATTGATCCTCAATTACTGCAGGTGAATTGGTGATTGATTGGGCAGAAGTAAAATATTAATATTACTTTTTATTCTAAGTTCTAGATTAGTCTGGAATAATTATCACTGGTTAATTAAGAAACCGAGATGTGAAGCGAGAATATTGTATTTCGCCAATTTAGATTTAATATTTGTTTTAATTTCATATTCTCGGAATCTTGTGTGCCAAGATTGGAAAACAATTGTGATAATAGTTGCGATAATGGTAGCGACGTTAATAGCCAAATTGCCAACATTTATATTTTTGTAGAAAATAGAGGTATGTATATTTGCTCCAAATAATGGAGAGTCTATTAAAAGATCTGCAGAATCTACTAACCCAGAGAACGTAGCTAATATGAAGGAGAGAATTGAGTATTAACACTTCCTTCTTTCGCGACAAACAGTACAGTTTTATGAAGAGTCTCGCGAAATAAAAGTGAGCAGTCCCCTGCCTTGGGGTGCGGTGAAGGAAGTAAGTGGCGTGTGTCCCTCTTGCAGAGGCTCCACTTGGGGAAGAAAGGTTGCCAAGTGATACTGAAAAGGGTTATGTGTGAAGAACAGTCTTTCCCAAAACAGATACTACAATAGAATTTATTCTTGATTAATAAAAAGATTTTTATTTCATACACTCTACCTAGCAACCATTGCACCTGCCATAATAACAAATACTAAATTGAAATTAACATTTCCTCGACTATTAGACTGCGCCATACGCGTCGCATAAACCCCCCGCGAGAACACAATACAACATAAATTAAACCTAAATAGGTTTATCAAAACCAGCCCAAGAACAATATTGTCCTTTATCAAATCCAACACCCTCGTCCCAACTTAAATCCTGCTTTTCCAAGAAATCAATGAAACCTCCCCTGTTATCCGTTAGACGTGAGAAAAAAAAGAAAAGAAGATCGTCGCGTCGAGCAGAGAAATAAAGGAGTTTGATGAAGTGTAACCCAAGAACGGGAGTGGAATCATCAGTGAGCAACGGTGCACGGGTAGCCCGTGGACCCGTCTACTCGAGATAGTAACTTAAGTCTCACACGTGGCAGCGGTAAAAAGAAGAAACGTCTCGGGGAATAATCTTCGTGGCCGATACCCAGGGTAGTCGGCCGCCTCCGGAAAGACGAGACCGACTGGGAGCAAAGAGATAATTCGAGGCACGTAAACACGTTTGTGTTAGTTGAACGCGTGTGCAACTCTTCTGCATCTCCTCTTCATCCCCATTGTTGCTTCTATTTTTGCCTTTCCCCTGGCCATCATTTTTGAGAAAGGGGATGGTGGCGGCTCGAATAATGGAAGATTCATTTTTCTGCCCTCATTTGCTATTTCATTATTTGAAGATCAAGTATATGTGCAAAATAGCCAACGAGATTCGTATTATATTTAAATAGATACACGCGATCGACATGGAAATTAATTAGCAACGATATGGCAATAAAAAAGGTTGATACGATTGAAGGTAATTAAAAAGAATGTGTCCCATGTTAATCTACCTGGGGTGGCTAACGAAAATTGGAAAATCACCAAATATTTCTCGAGATAGTGAAGGATAATATCGTGCCTAACAGTACGCTGCATTGTTACCATTTCGAAAGATACATACACCCGCAGAAGTTCGCATTTATTACGTGAACACACGTTTGTTAGTTAATGAGCAAGGTGAATGTGAATAGTATTCCCGTATTAGCCTTGCGTTGAGCGTTAGCCACTCCTTGCTTCCTGTTCCGACCCGTTCACCGTTATGTAATGTAATGCAATTTACATAACAGGAAATGGTAAACCCGATCCAGCGAATTGTAGGCGTTATTGGACATTGTTATCGCGCATCGATACTGATCGATTGACAACGACGTGTATTTCTGTCGGGCGCAACGAATTTAGCAGGGGGTCGTGAAAAGAATTGCACGTGTTTAAACGTAAAAACGTGATTCTTTCAATACGGGGAAAATTGCAGGGCATTGCAAGGGATAAGAAATAATTGAATAATTGAATTCTGACCGAAGGAAATCAAAATATCTTTCAGTAACATTTCAGTCAATTTCAGGAAAAAGGAAGAAGGTGAATAAACTAAATTAAGACAGATTAGTTCGAAGAAAAAAAAAGACTGATTACGTACACTGCCGTGTATTTGTGAATGAAAATCACCGATATATCATTTTCCTCATATCCAAAGAACTGGATCACGATCGCTTTTCACGTTTCCTCCAAGCAGTAATTAAGGTTTTGCATCGCAATTATTCCACATTAATCGATCAGCTACCTTGACACGCTTCTGCCTTATTTTATGCTTACTGGTTCCCCAAGGCTTGGAATAAAAAGATTATAAGAAATTGATAATACAGGAGCAGCTTTGAAAGAGAATATCCATTTTGTGCTCTCCATTGTACTCCTCTGTTAATCTTCTGCAGACTACCAGGTTTTATTGAAAGCTAAATCGCGCTTACTTCTATTCCATTCTTTCTCTTATCAAAAAGATAGTACGCATATATACATTCCACAGAGAAGAATGACAGAATTACACGATGGATTCAACTAAAATCCCACGTATATACATGATCCTATGCAAACGATATAATTAAAATTCAAGGAGTCAATCATCCTTAAAGCATATCAAGCAGAAGGTACAACAGATTGTAATAATAATAATAAACTAGTTCTGTTTGCACCTAAAACATCGTACCTGCCTTTATTCCATCTGTCCCCGTTGTACGCATCTCTACATTTATTATACGTAGAAAATGAAAAACAAGGCGAGAAAACCAGTCGGTACAACGTACCACAAGAACACCCATACAGGAAAAGAAAAAGGCAGGCACACTTGGAGCACACAATTGCACACGTCACCCACCACATTGCAGAAGAGAAAAGAAATCGGAAAAGAAACCGAGCATGGTACGCAAGATTTCATATCTATGTATCATATCTCCAACAGTTGCACCCTGAAATTTATCCTACTTCCCCTTCCGTCAGAAACCTTCCATAAACTAACCCTTTCATCCGCCAAGTACACGTTTCACCGCGTAATTTCACCAGAGGAACATCTAAAGGTCCCTCGAAATCTCCAGCACGTCCAGAAATGTTTACTCGTGAACTTTTGCTCCCTTTCTTCTCCGCCGATTCGTCCCTCTCGCATGGGGGAACTAAATTGCAAGAGTCACGATGCAAAACGGGGTTGCGAGTGACGCGGCCGATCGATCGACATTCACTCGATTGTTTCGCGAGTGTTTTCTAAACGTTCCTTTTGTTTCTCATCCCCGGCTATTGTTCTTTGTTGCCGATACATAGGCGGTCGTTACACACGCGAATGAAACGCGCTCCGTGTTTACACGGCCGCGTGGTTGCATTTTTCGCGTGTCTCACGCAAAAATTCAGCGTGATTCTTTTTTCTCGAACGAAAGAAGGTACGCCGGTGTCGCGGCGCGTGAATGGTATTCGTAGAATATTGCTTTTGGAGTGGAAACATTCTTTGCGTTTGTCGGCAGGATTCGTTAAAAAAGAAAAGATATTTTATCTGGAATTTTGTTATGGCGTCGATATTTGTGGATCGAGGCAAGTGCGATACTGAATTAAATTCATTTTTGTTTACTTTATTTGTTCGTTTCGTTTAGGTAGATATTGCGTTGGGGTCTAGTGTATTCGAAGCTGTTTGCAAATGCTTGTTTCCAGACAGCGAGATTCCATGTTGGATCACATTGGTCCCAAATTAAAGCTACCTTATGCACCCGTACAACAATGATTTCTTTTTAAATACAGAATCTATTGATAGTGGGATTAAATTGTAGCCTCACTATCGCGAATTTAACGCGGTGGTCGCTTACGAAAGCAAACAGATAATTGGCTCATAATTATCGCCGAACTTGTGTTAATGAGTAATCACTGCTATGCGAATTCGATCTGCCCGCTGATTAGAATTTACGTTAATCAATCTTGTACCATGTTTACATCGAGCTATTTGACCATTGATAACTAATACCTACCGATCACGTTACTAAATTCAGCTAATATTAGCTGCAATATTTCTCTCAAATTTAACAAGACTTTTGTTCGTCTTTTTGTTCAGAAAATCGCCCACGCGTTTCCCACCGTCGAAAGTTCCGTCCCTACCTTTGCGACGAAAAGAAAATATTTCAGAATGCCAAATCGGCAAACCTAAGCCACCGCGGCCACCGCGGCAAGACGGAAAGGATCCAGTCACGTGTACTAAATTTAATAAGCATTACACAGGTGAAATATGATCCCGCGGGTAATCCGATCTCCCGCGTAAACTAGATGCGCACGTGGTCTTGTAACGCGAGACGCCAAGGTGATAACGAGATTTTCTATTCAGAAAAATCGTCACACGTGTCACCTGACCAGGATGAATTCCCTGAACGTTTGATAGTATTGCAGGTAGTAGGGCGCAAATGTGACTCCTATTGTGATCCTAATATCTCTCCCGATCTCAACGAATTTACGATTTTGCAGTTCAATTGTCGTATGGAAAATTGTAGATACACAAATACTTCTATGAAAATAATTTCAAATAAATTTCTGCACATTTCCTACAGAACAGATCTTAATTATCCTCAATTTATTCTTCTGCTTGAACAGAATAGTTTGAATGGTGCGACGCTAGATTTAGAGGAAAAAAGGAAATTGAACCGAATTTCTGTATAGGAAAAAAAGAGACAGAGCTTCTTTTAATTATCAAGATTCTCGAGTGTCCAGAATTTAAAGCAGATTAACAATATACGATTGCCTGCTGCTGGAAGGTGCACAAATTAATGACAAAAGGAAATGCAAGGAAGCATCTATTATAGATATACGCTTCTGTTCAAAGGTTTAGAAATTATAAAATTTCCTGTTATAAAATAGCAAACGCATATTCTTTTCCCATATAGAAATAACTGTACGAACGAAAGCACGATTCTATTATTATATTTACAATTACGTGTCTACGACGTGTAAAGACAATTTTCTACCGCCTCGTGGACACGTTTGTTAATAGTGTAATGCGCCACTGACATGAAATATGTATACGCATACTATCATGTATAATCTGTAATGTTCTGACGATCGTGCGAGTCACGTCACTCGTGTTACATAATGTTAATTCACTTTGTGCAATTTCGCGACACGTGCGGCCTAGAGTGATTGATATATTTAACGCGGGGACGAATGCCGCGGAAACGTAAAATATTAATGAATGTAATGAAAACGCGTACTCGTGACCGCTTTATGAATTATATAATGCTCGGCGAATATTTCAAACGAAACGAACATTTTTATTGCCCGATAGCGTGCAGTTCTTCTCGCGAAAATTCTAATCCGCATGTGATATTTACAGTGCAAGTATTAACGTGGAAAAATTATAGCGATGCAGATTGATAGAGTGAATTGAAAGAACGGATGCAATTATAAATGTAGAAGTCAATCGTGTAGGCGTCGGTACGTTTAAATTTCTAATCGAACAGCCTTTTCCTATTACAGATGCACTGCTGCGATCATTTTATTTCCGAAAATAAAAGCACGTAAAAATTGGAGTACCATTCAATATAAGCATACATCAAAATTGGAGTACCATTCATTATAGGCATACATCAAAATTGGAGTACCATTCACTATAGGCATACATCAAGATTGGAGTACCAATCAAGAAGTCTGCACTTTAAATTATTTCAAGCAAGGAAAAAATGATACACTTGCGTTCTGTGTATTATAAAACGCCCTATATCTTTTCTCAGATGACTAACTTGACAGCCAGTTTCCCTAGCAGAACACGCTTTAAAGCAAACAAGTTCTCCTGTATCACGTCTGACTAATGCCCGTACATACATACATATGTTCTTTTTAAACAGAACCCGTTCGCCGTGCATGAGTAACATCTGACCGACATCTCCCGACGATATCAACATTTTTCGCCCCACCAATTATGTATACATACACACTATTTCGTCTTGCGCGATCAATGTAAGTGGATACGCGAAACTCAACACCGCGAAATTATTTTTCTCGCCGCCCAAACACGATCGTGTTCATCGGTACATATATTAATTGCACTTTAACCCTTTGATTGACACGACCGCCTACATATGCACCTAGGGCGGTTTCGATTTTATCCCCTTCCTTTCCTTTTGTAGCCGCATTTAAGTAAATAGTAACATTGTCGAGACCATGAGAATTGTTATAAAAGAGGAATTAATATAATTCCTATGTGACTGCAATATAAATGTTGTGGAAACTAATTTTAACGATGTATTTCGCGTGCCTTGCAGGTCGATGTTCACACTGGCCTGAAGAAGTGAGCTGAATCTTTCAAAGTATAAGTATTACAAGTTACGTCGTCACAATGAGATCCGCATATATCGCTTGCGAATTGACGTCAAACGCCGTGCGCATTTGCATGTAGCCGGAGGAAAAGAAATACTTTGCTCGGGCAGGTCGAAAAGTTCCACGAAGAGCGTGTCGTAAAAATGTTGGTGGAAGAAAGAAGTTTGTTGTAGGATTTGTTTGGAACGCGGAGGATTCAAGAGGTTTCGTTTGCAGGTTTAATGCAGCGAAATATATACTAGTCCAAACTGTATCGTATTGAGAATGTATCTTGAACAATTCATTTTTCAACTGTAATACTTGGTCCCAGAAAAAAAAATTAATAATTCTGGCATTTCATAAATAAGTTATGCAATCTATCTCTTCGTGAAAGGGTTACTCGTATCAAACTAAGTTAGAGCGAACAAAAATGCACAATTCTATAATAATTATTATGTTGCGAAGATGCAATTAAATTCGTGAAATCGATTAAAGTGCATAAAGTTAAAATTATCCATGGGGTATGTTTGCAGAAGGCGTTGAGGTGATAGGTAACTAGTTGTACATAAAAACAATTGCACGCGGAACACCTGTCTCCCTTTTTATGCACCGATCGTGGGTGTGGGTGACGTCACACATTTTTCCCGAGAAAACCGACTGCCATGGGTGGCAATTTACGGAAATTAGAATACAGCATTCATCAAGCAATTTCTATTCAAGGATGTCCGGCGTGTGCTGCACACCACAAGCATACATATATGCATGTATATCAATAACTCGAGTTGTTCTACATTGAACGTGCGATTAAATTGGTTTCGATTAAGTTGTTGAAAGAATTGCATTAATTATCGAAACATTAAAAATGAATGCAAAACGGGGAAGGTTTATAAAATGGGCGATGGAAATTAAATTTGATATCAATCAAAATATTTCGAGTGGCAGATCAAGTGAAATGAAATTCCGACAGCAAATTAGTCATTTATGGTTAGTTAATTCCCGGAAACAAATTTGTTTTAATTCATAATAAGATGTTTTTATTCTATGAATATCCCCTAATACGTTTCATTGTACGAATAACAATTGTATTAGTGAACTATAACAGGAATATTATCATACAGTATAAAATAATTATAATCGTACGCTGAATAACATCCCCAACGTATGGAGTAAAAGAAAATTAATCGTCGTTAATTGGTTGCCGAAGAAAGAATGCAGGCAGGTAATTATTCATGATTCAATTGACCATAATTAAATGAAAATGGAGGAAATTTCGGGGAAGTTTTTGGCAAAAGTACCTACATTTCACTCTATCCTATTTGACAAATCACCGTGTCGATTCACGATGCGATATTCAACAAAGCCGTGGAATTAGCAACGGATTACGGAAATAAATTCGATTCAGAGAAATCGCGTATCGACGATTGAATGACAAATGCGTCCGCGTTGAAAGCAGTCAAAGCTAGCTGAAAGCTTCGCGATGTTTCAGAGAAAGCGCAAACCTTGCACAATATACCCAGTGTTCAATTAGAAGCGGAGAATTATTTTTTATTAAGTATGTAGAAGTAGCCGCGAGAATAATGGTCAATTATTTTATAATATTACTTTGCAATTGACTGATTAGTACGTCGCGTATATCTCACAAGGTATATTATTGAAAATAATTCTACTCGCGTTATTATACACAATCCTACAACTTATTCGACTGTGATCTTGAATTATATGAGTTACGGAAACATCGTTATCATAAGCAAATAATGCCACAGTTCTAACGAATGATGTACTATAATAAATGCAGATCTTCAGAACACTCAATTGCATTATTATTTTATATCCTCGAATAAAATAGAAGAAACTGTAATTAATAAGCCCGCCGGACAAAACAAAAACATTTCTTCTAATTGTTTTATACGGACCACCCGTTATATCGTCGACATGCAGTTCATTCATTGCAGAAAACGCCCATAGGCGTTCAACAACTATGGTAATCATATTATGACTTTAAGCGACCTGCTCTCAAAGTATGGTCAATGGCAATTGTCAAGTGAATTGATTATTATTGGCGCGGTGGCAGAACAAATTATTTAAACACTCTGAACGCCAGAAACTATTTTGTTGCGTCAAGCAGAACACTAAATTATTAAGTAAAACATAGAACCAAAAGTATGATTGATCTTGAAAGTTCAGGAATCGTGATCTGGAAACACGTCCATAGTATTTTCTTTGGGAATAACATTTTCCTGAATATTTGTAGCTTTAAGAATGAAAAACATTACCATCCTTCAGGTTCTTTCGACACGGTAACAAAAAAAAATTACAGTGATATATAATCTCTAAAGCACCACAACTCCCTCCCCCTCTCATGCAACTTCCTCTCATTGTGAAATAAACGCGATTGTACTGCAAACGTGAAACACGGCGAGCTTATAAAAAAAAAGTCTGTCCATTCAAAATATTTATGCTGTTTATACAATCTTCTTTAAATAGATTCTTTTACTACTATAAAAGGAAGGCAGATGTGACGTGCTGAACTGTACTATTCCACTCGACAAAATACATGAATTGACAACAATTAAGGAATGAAACGTGCAGTTTGCATGAATGTAACGCCAGTCTCATTTCGTGACATTTATCGTTGTCTGCCCGAAATAATTGCAAATTAATAAGTTGTCTGAACGGTTGGAAGACACCCGGCTCTCGACCTTGCGGTATTGACGTCAGTTTGTCGGTAAAACGCGTGACGGATCATAAATGCATTTCAATTTATTAATATACGTGTGCGGACGCGTGCACCGAACGTAATATTTATCAGGAATTTTTTATTTTTTTTTATTTTTACGGAATCGTCGAATAGCGCAGTCGACTTCAACGGAAACGTGATTGGAAGCGAAACATAAATACCAATCCTCTGCTAAGTACTTACACCTGACACTCTGCTACTCGTAAATACGTTCAAATGCACGACAATCAATTTCAAACTTACTTATTCATTAGTACAGGAAGTAACTACAACGAAATATCTACGTAATTCCTATTAGCACGATAGCAATTCAACGTGAGTCAATATGTGCACAATATGTCCCAGAATGACGCAAAACCACGAGAGATTGGTCAGCCTGATAATATCGAAATCACCAATGCACCTATATCGATACATATATAACGTGAACTTTAAAGAGATAATCATTTAACTCATCCCACAGGTGACTTAACCTATAACCTATTAACCTAGCTAACCTTTCCCGCTTGAAATTTTATTTGACGCGAATTGTTATTAAAACAAGACGGCCATCCGCTTGGGCAAAATAAAAAGAAAACGCGGCTGCTAAAATTTGTCGTAAGAAAAGCGAGAGAAACCCTGTTGAAATGGTTTCGATCAGCGTAGTAACTTCCGTCCAGCGGGCGGTCAAAAACAGCGAGTCAGATGCAAGCGGGAAAAGCGGCAGCCTTCACACGATACAGAACTAGGTGCCATAAAGTGGAATAATGACAAAAGCAAATACGGTTATCCACCGTCTAACACAGTCGTCAGATACCTGAAAATGCCGTTATTATATATGCGAATTCGGGTTACACGAAACGTAGAACAAATACAAAGAAAAACTACAGTTAGAGTTCCAAAAATGAGCAAAACTACATAACTTCTCTTTTATAATTATGTGAAACATATGTATTAAAAGCCTGAATAATTGATCGAACATTGATATTAAATAAAGCATGTTAATATTCTTCTTTTTCATTATTGCCAAGCACCGTTAAACCGAGGCGTTCGTTTTAACAAAATATCCTCGTACTCGGACAATGGGCATCCTTTTCTACGCTTTCATTTCTCCAAACAAATCTTTTGCTCCGTTCGCGTTTACTCCATAGCTCTTTATTACAGGCTATAATATTGGAGCTAAGCAGTCGCGAGGTTCCCTCTTGGTTATTGCCGATTCTTAAACTGTGTTGCAGGAATGGTATGATAGATATGCGGGTTTTCCCTCGATTCCCCAACCGTGTAGGAGGAGCACAGTAAAGCCGTAAAGCCGTGCCGCGCACGACTCCATTTTAATTCCCGCCGATGGAAACAATAATGTCCTCGACCTGCTCTTGCCCGACAGGACGAAGAACAACGCGGGTCGAGTGAACGCTTTTCGATTTCCCCACGATGTACAAGAACGGGTGTGCCCACGATCGATCATCGCGTGGATCGTCCGTTGGTCAACATACACGAGGCAAAATAGAAACACGCGTGTACCTGGCATGCAACCCGCGTGTCCTGTTAGCTTATATACCTGCACCGTCTGCCTCGACCGCTTGTCATTCGACTTGGCCAACCGAACTTGTTTACAAAGACTACAGGGTAACCTTCGGGGAAAAAAGGGAAGGACATAAAGGAAATAGTAAATCTACTCCATCGTCGGTAAAGGCTCTCGGCGCATGGCATAGCGTGCCCTACGGAATCGTTCTAAGAATTCGTGGCGCGTCGCCGTTAAACAATGCGAACGGGCCAAAGGGAAAATCTGTTTCGGATGGGACCGTAAGAAGATGCATGTACTACATAGATGCATTCGCCTTTTTGAGGCGTTCGCGTGACCCCTGTTGGGGAATTATTTCGAAACGAAGGGTGAGGAGTAGGGTATAGACAGATAGACAGGCAAACTGCAGTGGCGGCGGCTTTCGACGGGATGCCAGAGTTCGTCGTCCGCGTTACACACGAATTTCGATGCGTATAAAAGAGTATGCATGTGACAGGTTAATCGCGCACTCCGCACGCATAAAAGAGAAGCACACGCAACGTGAATAAAGTATGCATGAAGGGAATAACGCAGGGCAGACAAGGGACACGCGCGCGTAAGCGGCGGCCGCGAAATGCAACAATCGACTTTTCGACGGAAGGGCTGCACGGACGCTTTACTCGTGAAACACAATTGTAACGGTGTATCTATTAAAATAGCTGAAGCGTTTGGGCACTCACCTGAATCGCCATACACATTGAATATGGAAGGTACGGTGGGGCGCTCGTTAGCGAAAACGCGACTCCGTAGATGATAGAATACAATTAACACTCGCGTACGTCCACACGCCAGAAAAGCCTGAGGACAACTGACGGAAATGGCGGAAGAAGGCCGCGAGGTGGCTCAGCGGTCTCGTTGCGCAATGGTCCGTCGCGACGCGTCGTTGCACGGCGCCACATTCAAATGTTCGCCGCGCATTACGGCCGTCGATTTATGTACCTGCAAACAACATTGTGAAACGTTATCTTGATTTCGTTTTCCATTCTATCGATCGATGCGCGACCTAAGCGCAATGCTTGCTATCTGATTAAATGAAATAAATATCATTTTTCTTTGCCAGAACGATTCTTACTCTGCGATTCAATATTGCGTAATTTGCAGTGATCTTTCGCGCAGCGTTATAATTATTGGAGGCCGACATCTAAGTGCAACTTTGCATCGCAATTAAGACTCGCGCGTCGCAACCTCGGATAATTATTATTCATCGGTGACACGTTTGCGAACGCTGTTATTTTTACTTTTATTTTTGGAATTCCGGCGAGAGAGAATCTAATAAGGATACAGCGAAACAGGTTCAAGCATTATGGCAAATAACTGTGACGACGACGTTTTTTCTAAAAACTACTTTTTGCCTATTCTCTACATCTTCTTGCCTTTTCCCTGTTTCTTTTTTTTAGATAAGAGCCAATCCTTTATCGTTGGCATTATTACGTTGAGGTTTCCATGGAGTTGTTATGTTATATCGTCAAACGAAATGAATTCTACATGAATCGTGATTAGTATCTGATACCTGAAAAAGATAACACATTGAATAATTGATATACCCTTGAAATGGTATAATCGATAATATTGTATGAAATAGTTTTCGATACTTGAAATCATCATAAGTATACACGGAGAAAATAATTAAGAAAAGAAAGAAATATATCTAGCTGGCATTTAAATCGTAATTTAACTAGCAAACAAACTGTAAATTTTGTATCCACATAGAGAATTATATTTCATTTCACTGCTAAATTAAACTCGTATTCCTAACGAATGAGTTCGCTACCTGTGCTACAATTTTTCATATTAGATATGTAAAAAAAAGTGGAATAAAATAGTGAGAAATAAATAACTTTAGAGTCCACTCATTCAGCATTATTCTAGTTAACAAGGAAAGCCTTTTTAACAGTTTTCAAAACATTTATTCATTGTAAATACATTTTTTGTGCCTTACTTCTGAGAGGACAAAAAATATGTTAAGTTTCATCGAACGGCGAAAAAGACGATTCTCATTAATAACACAAAATTACTATCGCCGTCCTTTTGCCCTGTGATAAAACGAAGAATAAAATAATTCGTATTCTACCACGACTCATGATCGGCGTTTTTTCAATACTTAAGGAAGATTCGGTGTTTGATATGAAACAGAATGTTCATTTCGAGAAAAAACAATGTTTTTCCGCACACGCACGATATACTCTCTATAGGGGTTTAAAATTATATATATATATATTTATATATAATATTCAAGGAAACGATAAATCATTTTTTGTTGTTGTTGACAATACGAGATTCTCTTAAGTCTAACATTATTCCATATATTTATTTATAATATATATATATATATATATATCTTTCTCTCTCTGTCTTTGCATATTACGATCATTCGTCATCACCATTGATTTCCCTTTGCCACTTGTACCATCGTCAGAGCGTTCCTTATTAATTACAATTTTTTCTTTTATTAAATCTTTCGTTTTTAAGGCAATATTACTTCTCGAGTGTTTACACCGTTTCGCAATGATGAAATCGGTCGCGTCGAAATCATTCTTTCATTATCAGCGTATCAAAATGTTGGTTTTCGTTCTTTCTTTCTGTTTTACAGATGACCAAATTCAAGCAATTTTTGCTCTGGTATAAGGGTTCTCTAATATACAATAATAGTAACAAAGTAACGTACAGTGTATGTATGCGTGTACCCTTACGAACTGTACTAAAATGCTTTCAAAATCATCGACACTGTAACAAACTCCTCTGTCGCATTGAGACCATTATTTCTTTTTTTTACAATTCTAACTGTAATTCTTTTTTCGCTACAATTTCTTCTATCTCGTTTCTGGTTACATACAAGCCCGTATAAAACCAGTCGGCTGCCAAGGAATTCTTATTCCATCAAGTGGTATCTAATTGGCAATTTTTCATCCGTAAATCGACTATACTTTTCGATTGCTTGCAACAGAAATTGAGTCGCCGAATTCTGTGCAAAGTGTTTCGGAAAAACGCGAATGTCCCGGCGTGATAACTCGATAAGATAAAAGGGTAACCGCGGCAATAATTGACTTAATTTTTTGGTGTTAATAAGTCCAGAAATTTTGTTGTACCATTGAAATCAATTACGATATCATTGCTGGACTAAACTGAACGGTCTCGCTAATGGTGTGACCGAAAGGGAATGAAATGAAGCACGAAGGGAAAGTGAAAAGGATACAGATGTACAGTGTTGAGACAAAATAATAGTGTAATAAAGTAAAGAAACTACATGCTTCATTCGTTGGGCGGCCATCGGCAGCCGACTAATTTCGAACACGCTCTAAACATCCACGATCCTCGAGAGCTGCACTTTTTCCATTCGCAATCCTTGCTCGCAGGAAAGATTCCGTTCACCTGGGAACACCGTGAAACCGTCGACAAAATCTTTTCTGCGAGCCTCGCAAAGAAAACGGTAACGCGTCTATTCTATCGTCGAGCGCGTTCCGACACCTTTCAACATGATTTCGTGAACAGTGAAACATTCCATACCCCGCGCACCTGTAATCCCTCGTGATCTTTCACATGCGAATTGTACATATACGCATACTCATTTCCGAACCCATCATTCACGCGTTTCTCCCCGCGTCCATCCATCGTGCAAGCAAACGCTTATTGCTTTCCTTTCTTTAACCATTTCTCCTTATCCTCTATCCAGCGCCATCGACTGGCTCACTTTCGCGTATCACCGTTCGAGTACCGTTCGAAAAGAAGGGAAAAAGACGAACAGAAAAAGAACAGAGAAACGTTCTCGTATCGTTCTGCTTATACATTATGGTCCCTACAAAAAATACATTACATCTATAAGCAGTTTATACTAATCATTGTAATAGTCAATATATCTATATACACAACATTTCTTTTAATTTAATCCTCGTCGGTACATTAGAACCCCCTACCTAATACTTAAAATGTTTCCATCTTAAACGCAATTTTCCTTGTTCTTTTTTTCGTTCCTCCCCATCTCCGCCCTTCTAGTAATCTCCATTTAATAAACCGCGTATAGCTTGGGAATGTGTTACATACAGCAAATATAGTCGTTACGACCAATCGATCAACAGAGGCATCCGCTACGAAATAAACCGACTAAACTAACGATGAGTACACACTAGTGATAGATAGTTAAAGTCTCGCTTATAATTGCGGCAATAATAGTAATGATAATCATAATGCTAGTAATAATAATAATAATAATAATAATAATAATAATAATGATAATATTAATAATCATAACAATAATGATATAATGTAACAAAAGGTTGAAACGTGACCGCAAATAAGATCGAGGATAAATATCGGAACGGCGATAGAAAATAAATGAACCCATAGGGAAAAAAGGAAGGAGAAAAGAACCAATAATTTGATTCCAGTACAACGGTGTTTCCAATAAAATGGCACACGAAGTAAAGGCTTGAATGTAAGGATATTTAAGTAACACGAACGAAAAATTGTGCGGGTGGAGCGCGAGTTAAAAAGAAAAAGAAAGAAAAAAAGGAAGAAAACTCTATTAAATCGTACATACTTATATATATATATGTATATATACATATATCATACTTCTGTATCTACAGTAGCGGCGTCTCGGTGGATGCAATTATTCAATTCTTTTTCGCATTTGCTCCTTTTCATTCCACTTAGCAATCTCGCAATCTCCCCCTCGTTTCTCCACGAGTCGTGTTCATATTGAATGCAAATTTTCTACGACCCGCTCGCGCGATTCATCGTTTCAAATTTTTTCCCATAATACTTGCTCGCAGTTGGCTCCCTTCTTTCCTTTCTTTCCTTTCTTTCTATTCACAGCACTTTTGTACATCCCATTTCGTTTAACGCCCCGTGTATACGACAGGTCCGTCCGGCGAAGTCTACCGTTCGACAGAGAGATTCATATCACAAAGTAGGTATAGTTATACGTAAGTGCTTCGCAATAATTAATCGTAGTTAGGAGAGAGAGATCATCACGGCCTCGTAAATGTTACGAACGATCGACTTCGTGGACGGGCAACGATTCGAAAACATTAAAATTGCCTCTAAAATATATGTATATGTATATGTATGTAGGTAGCGTGTAACTACACTTCGAAAAATTGACAGTGACGGGCCAAACAGCGTGCGAGATATACCGTACATAGGTAAGTGTCTGTGTAGAATGTGTTCTGTATACGTGTATGTGTTCTTTTTTTTTATTAAACTTAAGGAAATGCTGCGACGACGACCAGCATAGTAATTTCTTCGAGATTCTGTTAAACTAATTCTATATCGTTCTCTTCATATCCCTTCACTCTCCTCATTTTCCTTCCTCTGTTAAATATAATTCTATAGAAGCATCTGTAATACGGTTTCGTACCCGAAGCGATAGAGAAAGACAGTTTGAACTGATTTGTTCGTGCGAATGGAATTCTTTATACGTAATACAACATCACCGTTATATCGTTAAAACGTTCCGTTGTAAAATTTTCTTGATCACCGTCGTTCCTCTTGCTTTTTCATCACATTCAAAGAATTTGAGCTGGAAAGTGTAATATTATACGTATCTCTATTTTTTCCCTTCCGTTCTGTCGCTCACAATTAATCTAGCGTTTTCTTTCATTTGTTGCAACCGACAGATAGCCATATTCTTGTATGTATGTATGTGTGTGTGTTCTTTCTTTTTTTCTTTTTATATGTCTTTCGTTCGATCAAGAGAGATGCTCCTCACGCCCTGTAAAATTTCTTTTCCTGAGTCAGTTTTATATAGTCCTTTCTTTCTTTCATCTTTTTTTTTTGTCCTCTTCTTCTGTTACATCAAAATTGGATACGACAGGCTTTCAGGTACAAAACAACAAGTAGACCTCCCACCACCTAACAACGAGTGAGCTAAAAGGTGTATAATAATTCAGAACTTGTCCGAGACGAGTTTCAAAGTGTTATACATGTAGTCCCAATTGACGTTCGAGTTCACTTCACCAGCATTCGCCAACGAAAATTATATGCAGCATTCTGTTTCCTGTTTTTTCGGTTTTTTTTCTCTTTTCTTTCTTTTCGTTTGGAAGCATAATTTAATCTATCGAGTGGGAGAAGAAGTAATACACGCGTTACGACGAAACAGATCGCGCAAACGCTCCCGTTTTCGTTTTCGTCGCGCTTTTTCCAGTTAACGCTAACGCCGAAAGCTCTTAAAGTATTGCGTCGCTGATATAACAATACTGAGAAGAAAAAGAAAAAAAACACATCGGAGATCAAGGTGCCGCTTCATTAAAAGCGTGATTATTTCATTTTTTCTTTCCTTTCTCTGATAACATAGTCATGCTATTGCGGGAAGAAAAAGAAAAAAAGGAGGAGTAAAACGTACGCTATTGCAACGTGTTAAAACAACGCTAAAAACAAGTTGATCCTATTGATATTGGTTCGGTCAATTGTATCTTGCGTGTTTCCGGTTTTTTTCCTCAATTACATCACTACGTTAAATTGACTACTTTTTTTTTTTTGTTATTTCTGGGAAAACCTAAACGCTAGTTATAAAATAAATCGCAGCTCTCGATCTGCGATTACGATGATATTATTCATTATAGATTGTTAACTCTATCACTTAATTAATTATCTTTAAATATACGTTTGTCTAGTCTTGTATTTCTTAAGGCAGGAATTTTTATATTTACAGTGTTCTTCTTGTTGGCCTTTCATCCTTTTTTCTATTTTTGTTTTTTCGTTTTTTGTTTTTCTGTTAATCTCCTCTCCTTCGTTTCTTTTTTTCAACCGTTTTCAAGGCTCGTTTCCTGTCAGGAAAGAAACTCGGCCTCAGAGGAAACATTTCAGGTCGACTTGCAAGACGCTGCCTGAAACGAGCCCGAAACATGTTTTTCGTTTTCTCACCTATTAACTTCCTATTTATTGACATGTACAACGCATCATCGTAAAAATGTACACCCTAGTGATATTTAATTCCTAAAAAATAGCCAAATCGTCCAGAGAAACCTGTGGCAAATTATTTCGCACGATAAACGATATTCTTTCACGCAAATATAATCACTGTAAAAATATTTCCGACTCACCTGTATGCAAGAATATACGCATAGTGTTTTGTGTGCATGCATACGTATGTATACATGTGTGTATGCTCTGTGTCTGTGTACTACAACGTCCACTTATATCTTCAACACAATTTAAACTTGTATCTGACGATATACGGAACGATATAAGGTAATTCCTTTGTCTTTCGATCTCTTTAAAAAAGTATATTAGCACCATGTATGTATTACCCCATCCCCCCACCCCCCTTTTTTTTATTTCAAGTCATCGATAACACTTCATTATTCCCCGTTCCCTCTTTTTAACTGTTTCTTTCCAGAATTGCACAAATCAATAATGCACGTACGTTGCACATACGATCACCCTATATATCTATATTTATATATTGTTTTCCTTTTCCTTCCTTTCTTTTTTTTTACCTGCGACAATCAAAACAATTTGCCACAGACTCAGATTATCACCACTTTGAGAATAATTCAATTGCATAGCCTCTAACACGAGATAAACATTAAACATTCCTTGCAAGCTTGTCCGTTTTACCGGTCAACGGCTTGATCTCCGTGTCCGGTTCTTCTATGGCAAGTGGTGCTTGCCTCGTGTCGGGAACATCGACGTCCATCGAGTTCTTCGAACGGGTCCCCGTTTCTGTTGAATCCTGCGTTTGATTCGACGAGCCGGTTTCCTCGAGATTCGTCGACTTCGTTGGCTCGGTTGGTGACGAAATCGAAGACGGCGTGGGCAATTCTGAATTGGGAGAGGTGCATTCCCCTTCTCCTACGTTGTGATGGTGCGGTTTTTCTTCGAACACTGGAACGTTATAAATTATGCTTGAAACGATCGAGGCATGCGCTTTCATGTTCAATGACCTACGGAGATTCCCTCGCGGAGGATATTATTGGTCTGGTGTTCCGTTACTTTGCAACATTTCAGAGAATTCGTGTTAAAAGATGGTGCGTTTATCGATGCTTTTGTCCGAGATGTTCGATTAGTATATATTAAAAGATGAAGAGAATTCTTCGAAATTAAGCGAACCGACTTACATTTATCAAGGCTGATAATTGACCCTACGAACTCATTAACAGTGAAAGATGGCCCTTGGTCTTCCAGCTGTCTTCTCCTTCTAACTAACCACCAGTCAATAAGAAACAGAGCCAAAGCTAAAATCTTAATACCAGCACAAAGCCCAACGTATCTGAAAAGATTCCAGAGAAATATCATTAATTGGAGAACGCCACAAATATAATTTATTTAAACATACCACCTCGATGTTGCTATTCAATTTACCTGTATCGAAATTGCTCGATGTCGTAAAGCAGGCATCGCCCACCTTTCTCTCCGCAAGTGCTTTTCCATAGCAAGCATGTAGAGTCGATTAAGTTGCCGAATAAAATAGGGGCAGGTATGTAACCGAACAGTCTAAATATAACAAACTGCATGCCCAGAGCAAACGATCTTTCTTCTTCTGATACTGACCTGCATTAACAGAGGAATTTCGTTTATGTATAACGACCCGTATAGTTCGCGTAATGATATACAGGTGATATAAAACTGAATCTTACCGCAAGACTATCATTAACAGAGGCATTTGAGTAATAGCAACGATGAATGTCATAAAGAAAAGTAAAATTAAGAACGGGAAAATAGTCCTACACGGCGAAGTGCACGGTCCAGCTGTGGCAACTGGTACCACCGTCACTTCTGCAAATTCTGGGGCTGCCGGGGGCAACATTGTTAAGTTTCCATGTATACCTGAAATAAATACAACAGTTCCCATATTACATAGGTGTTCGATATTGTTGATAAGAAAATATTGTCACGCGTGCACATTTCTCCTTGATAGTAGAGATTAAATGTTACCAAAGTCTAAGAAATTCTCCACAGATCTCAATATGTTAACGGAAAGTGATAATTTACTTACAGGCGCAATTAGTGAAATTCGATTTGGAGCTGAAGGCAGTGCAGCCTGCGTGACAAGGGCTAAAATATGTAAGACCGTTGTTTCCACAGACTGGCTCGACGTCTGTCATTCGACATTCGCAACCGAAGTTGCATGCGGCAGTGAGATTTACTTGAAAGGGCTCCGGCCCCTTGGTGCTGCTGTTAAAGTACGGTATAGTGGTCCCAGCCATTTTCACGTTATCGCAACCGAGGAAAAAGAGGAGGCCATAGCACACCAGGCATATGAGGTTCGATACAAGAACGAACTGAACCGCGCCCTTCGGTCTTAATTCTAAACGTTTGAGCAAACATCCGCCGAAGAAGATTCCGATGCAGGCACCCGGTATCGCTATAGAGCCAGTGAACACACTGGCTTGACTCTTTCCCAGGCTGAATTGTGTTTCCAGATATTTTGGTAGGAAAACCACGAAACCAGATACGATTACTAGTTCCATGCAAGCTCCTAAACACGTTACCACGTACACTGGATTGCACACCAGCCGCCACATGCTTCTGGGAATATCTGTAAACAAGAAATATATTTACAAAACTGAATCACTTACAAAATAAATTGCAATACGAATCCGTATGCGAACATGCAGTTGTTACTTTCTTTTTCAGTAATTGAATCTGATTGAGTTTTGAAGCTTTAGATAATGGATGTTTACCTTTTACATCCTTTCCGTAACCAGTGTCGTCCAGCTTCTCCTTTTTCGGTTCTTTGCATTGTTCTTTCTCTTTCTGCGACGACGATTTAGTTTTCTCGATGATACGTATCTTCTCCTTCTCCCGTTGCAGAGTTTTTGGAAAACTGAAGAACGGGATCGCCACGAGGATCAGGAGTAAACCACAAAGTAGGAATCCACCCCACCACATGCCAACCCATCTATGATCGCCTGGATCTTTAAAAAGGAAACAAAATTACATCGTGATTGATATTTTACAATGTATCATAATATATAAAATAATTTGTAATAGAATTTCAACTGTTTCTTTACCTATACTGATGATCGTTCCAGAGAAGGAATCCATGTGAAATGATAATAGATAAGCTCCAAGGAGAAAGCCTAATACTGGCCCAAATGCTGCCATACTGTACATACAACCTGCAAGAAGTAAATAATAATAATAATAATAAATAATCTGGCGCACAGAAAAGGAGACATTTCGTGATAAATATTATCTCTTACCAATATACAAAGAAGCACTTTCTGGCCGTACATGATCGTCTATGTAAGTAGTGCCCAGCGTAAATAAAGGTGAACCACCACAGCCTAATAATAACTGAGCAAGTACAAATAACATAACAGGACCAGCGGTTGATGGCGATCCCTGAATGCAATTATCACCCCTTAAATTGTTGTGTGGTGCCAGGGGCGGAGATGATAATCCAGATGATAAACGACCTATGAAGAAAATCTTATTACTATTTTCGTCGCGAAGTTACATATATAATATGTGTAATAGTAAATTGATCAAATATTAATAAACGCACTTAGAATATTCTTTACGATTTTTCTTTTGCATAAACACGAATAACATTGTTACTGTAGACTTTGGAAATCATGTAAATTTTTATCCTGGTGAAACATTCGAAGCACAGCTAGTTAGCGATTTGCAAGCTTTATTTTTAAAACTGTGTCACGAAAAAGATATGGCGCTTTACACTAGCATTGAACTATTTACTGCATCGTAGCTATTTTCAAACAACCAATGGATAAAGGTTTATTGCTCGTTTCAGGATTCACGGGACACTTACCCAATCCCATGTCTTGTTCGCGTAACGAAACACCGCGACAAATGTTGTCCGAGCTAGAATTGTTCGCAGCCGTCATCAAGTTGGGCTCGGCTGTAAAGTGTGGCACCATAAAGATCATCGATCCCAGCCCCATAATGACAGCGCCTATGTAAAATAAAAAATAAAAATATCATACTAAAATAATACCAAATATCAAAATATTAGATCGGCGAATTTTTGTGGAATATCAGTTGCAGCGCATCGATATTCAATACGAACGAAATTTATGGCGAAAAATTAAATTAAATATTTGACAGAAAATTGCGTAACGCAACTGAATTCAGACCTCGAGATTCTGTATCACACAAAAGTTTTCATAAATCAGGAATAACGAAATCAATAAAAATTGTCAAGAAAGATTGCACGAATCATATCGATGTTATCTTAACTGAAAACACTTCATCGAATTTCTCAGAAATTTAATACACAATCAATTAATGAATAAAGAAAATGAATAATATACACAATTGAATATATTTCCCATTTACTTACCAATGGCGATCCAAACTGGTATGTGTCGACGGCTACCGAGGTAGCTGACGAAAATGACGGTGATAACATTTCCAATTTCATAGGAGCTGGCGATGACACCTGAAAGGCTGGACGGGATTTCGAACCTCTTCTCTATGGTCGTGATCACAGAATTTATGTAACCTGAACTAAGTGCTTGTTGCAGCGTGACGAGAAACGATAGAAGGAACACGAACACCTGGAAAAATCGTGGGGGTGGAGAAATCTTCGTTAGCACGTGTTAATTAAACCTTGACTCGCCGATGACGAGCGTACGTGTCAATTTCTTGTGTGTTTTTTTATCATGCCTGCTGTTGTCAGAAGCCGCGAACTACGTTTTCAGCCACTTGTGCACACTTGCGAATTACAAATGCGAAGGTTGAATAAGCGAATACATATTTATGGTGCGTGCGAGTTGTTCGATGTTTAAACATTTCAATATTAATATTGAACGACGTGCAAACTGTGTCTGGTAAAAATTGAGAAAAATCGAATGCTGAAAGAATTATACAAACACTATTCAATTGAATAGATAATTAATACTTTAGCAATGTTCAAATATTTTTTATCTGAGAAAGATGCAGAAAAATATTTTGTAAAATTGACATTCAGAGCCGAAACTGCAGATAGTATAACCCGTTCGAAACAGTTTTTCATCTGCAACGGAACAATAGGGATCTTTCGCCATGCAAAATCGAGGAGCGTGCATCGTTGATAATATCGATTCTTTCATACACACTCTTGTTGTCAAATCGTACGATAAAAACCCCGATTAGATAAGCAGAAGCCTAATCGATTCCACTATTGTACCCTTGAGTGCATTTTAACTAACGAAGGTAACAAAGCTGCATTAACGATGATGAGAAGAGGACAAATTGTTTTGCTGATAATACACGTGAAACGTTTTATAATTAAAAAGAAGCGGAATAAAGTGCATTATCAAAAATGTACTCTTTACCCACGTAAGTACTATAGGTAATAGTACGACAAATTTATTGGAAAACTATGGGCAAAGATGGAGGAATAGTAAGGGAAAAGCACCGGAAATGTGCGTGGAAATTACGGATTTCAAACTCAATTCACTAAAAGCATAATAATAATAATAAATAATATTTCTTTCATCCCCTTGAAGCTTGCAATTATTTTCCCCGAATCAGAATCCAATGGTATTGACTCAATCAGCAGAACTTATAACAAAGTGAACCAACGATAAATCATTCGAAATTACAGTATTTCAACAGTGATCGATCAAACGATATGAAACGTCGACGTCGACGTCGCGTTACGTTACCCTGCGACGACTTAAACTTAAAACCTTTCACGGAATATCAGCAGCATTCCAATTTCGTGTCTTTACGAACGGCGACTCACGATTCACTTGCTCGTAAGTAAAGGGTGTTACCAAAATTCGGGCAAGATTTGAAAGTGTTGCCAACGAAGGAAAAGACAGCTCAGGGTTATTAAAAATGGAGCGCTACACGAAAGAACGTTTTCGAAAGAAGTTTTCATTGCTGAGTAATATTTTAAAAATAATGAATGTTTGGCAGCTGCAGTTCGCAAAATTCAAATATTGCCTGAATTATGGGAAACCCTATATGTATATCCGTGTACATATACGAATAATAATAATAATAAGTCGAGTATCGATCTCGATTTACGATGAATAAATGGCGAAACCGATACACGGTTCGTTTCGCAGGTTTTCGATAAGTTTGTAAGTTCCATTGTGGAAATAGTAATTGACTCACGAACCTTTATTCCAGCGAATCTTTGTATAAAGGCTGGCCTGCAGCTCAGAATTCCACAGTCCTTCGAATCCGGATTAAACGGTGGAGTTTGCGCCCTTTCCTTCTCCGTTCTGTGTTCAATGTTCGTGGGAAAAGGAGAAAAAGATGATTTAAGAACTTTCTTCGCCGGAATCGCTGGGGAAATTGTTTCGTTGAATTTGACGCGGTGTTAGAGATATACAGTGTGAAGCACGTGTACGGCTCGATTAACCCTTTAACTGTGGGGAGGTTGGGAGAGCGGAATATTCAATACGATTTTATTGCAGGTGTGATTACGAGTGAGACGTTGTCGGAGACTTTGGGGTGAAAAATTTGCCAGTAATTTCCTGATTACCTACTTAATGTTTTTGTAATTTCAGTGAAAGGGACATTCTCCGATGGGAAATCTCTGAATTTTTTACTACACTCTTGCGTATCTCGAAAATCCTTTTGGGATGAGGAAATTTGCGAGAATCCTCAAATTTTTTAAACAGTTTCTCAAGTATACTGATTACGAAGTTCCCTAATTCTTCTTCTATTGAACTTTTGAAGAAAAATAGATTGTTCTCTATCTGAGTCTATTCTTATTCGTCTATTCTCGCGGAATGATTTTGTCAACTATCGTTGATACTCTTTCATTAAATTTGTTTCTCTAGTTTCCCTTACTGCCGGTGATTAATTTTCATTTAATCTCGGCCAGTTTACTGATATTTTGGATCACAAGGGGGCACTTATCTGTCGGATTTTACGGCTCGCCAGCTCCACGAGAGCCCGCAGCCTACTTGGCGTCACTGCAATTCCTTATTTAAAATACATTGTTGGTTCATCGTTGGGGTCGTTCTTAAAAGGAAATCCAACTTTCGAGCTGACGTCCTTCTAGATTTTCAAAGACTCTACACCGTGTGCAATTACTTAGAAAATTACGGCGCAGTAAAAAACATCGGAATTTTCACGAACGTCGCTCACTCTCGTAACACCGCCCGTTACAGTTAAAGGATTAAAGAGGACGATTGCTTTGGAAACGATAGTACTTAGCGAGAAGTATAATACAGATTTATATGTTATTTACAGAATTTTGTTCATTCACAATCGTCTTTTTGTTATGATTGTATGAATGGAAACGATAATTGTGCCAAGTTTACCTGTCCACCATGGAAGCACTGGGATTCCTGCTGTGACATTTGATGATAAAATCTCTGAAAAAGTGTAAGAAGAAGAAACAGGAAGCATGAGTAATTGTGCTGAATGATACACAATGAATGCGTGCGTACCAGTTAAAATTGATTAAACTTAACACAAGAGGCATTGAGATTAATTAACCCTTTGGAGGCGTGGCGTTTCGAAATCGAATTTTCAGACATTTGTATTCCTTCCACGATGTGTTGAACCCTTTAATGAATACCGCTGATATTGGAAAGATATAAGAAACATATAACGAATTATATTATTCAAATTATTCGTAGGCCAAATCTCCAAAGAGTTAGAACGATGCTTTTAGTTGGCCTCAGTGATTAATGTACACGTACACAGGTACCACAACATTTGTCTGCCAAGCTATTATACACAGTAATTAGATCCAGATTCTTGTGGAAAAATTCATTTTCCACTTCGCGCTGGAATGAACGACGAGTGCGTGCAATAATAATATAATTACAAGTGCATCTATTCCACGAATAAAACGTGTCAGGGGCGACGCAACGTGCTTTCACTTTTTACAATTTCGAGGGTGCGACGTCTTGCAATTTCTACCACGAACGTTTAGTGAACCGTTTGTGCATGTAAATACAGGATCGGACAGCGGTGCAAAAATATCGAATTTCGTAATGCGAAGAAACGGCGAAACATTTTCGTCAGTCGCGTCTTTAATGTTTCACTTTCACTATTTCGTTTCGGTCGTGACAATTCGGCCCGGTTCCATTGTTACACAACTATTGTAATATGTTAATTGAATATCTCGAATCACAGTTCACGCAACGATAGTAGCGATGATAAACGAAACGCGCGAAACTTTACACGACTACAGGCCACATCAGACGTGTCACATAATCCGTTCTCCGAAGTAGTTGCAAAAATGAATTACGATATTTACAATTACATTCATCTGGTGCTTCGTATTGTTGTATTCTGCATAAACTGTGGCCATTTCCTTAACGATAATAATAATAAAAGGAAGAAGAAGCAAAAGAACGACAACAGGAACATCGACAAAAATAATAAACTCAATAATCCCGATAATAATGACAGCAACAAAAGAACTAAATTACCGCATCCCTTATCGGCACACCTAGCATTATCAATTAACAAATTCTAATCATCCAACGATATTCAATTCGGATATCCGTTCGTAGTCCTCACCTATGGTCCACGAGGCCAGAACTGGGATTTCTACTGTGACACCTGATGACGGTGTCGTGAGTCAGCCTGCTACCGGTTGCCTGCAGTGGATCTGTGGTCTCGTCGTTTCCTGTGGCCGTGCTCTCCGCGTACAGCCCCGTCATCGCGTACATGCTTTCGTTCCTTCGATGACCAGCATGGTAATTGCTGCCGGACTCGGACCTGGAAACGTACAGGAAGGTCAGCGTGTAATTTGGCAGCGACCCATTAGGGCGCCTCCCGTTTACGTTTGCCCCGATGACCCGCCAACCCGTCCAATCGGCCGATACACGCGTTTCAAATTAAGCGATCGGGCACAGACGTTGGCGGGCCAAGGGCTAGTTTTTCGATTAAGTTTATTGGAAGACCGATGGGTCGGTTTCCGTGGCGACACTCGAACGACATTATTGTCAACGTTGAACAGTCTTAAGGTAAGACGGAACTTTTTTCCCCTTTTTTCCTCAGACATTTGTCTGAATTTTTGCGTACTTTCGTTTCGGGTGGACTTGCGTTCGGTATTGCCCTTTTTCACGCGTTTCAGAATCGCAGAAATGGAGCCTGCCAATGTGAGAAGCCTTTGGAAGGAGGTGCAGGTGCGACGAAGGCTTTAATTCTATTTTACATCTATATTACAAAAGAATTATGTATGTAGGATTTTTATGCCGGTACTCGGCATAAGTGCACACTTCGTTTGATATTAATTTATAATGAAATACGTGTTGGCTAAGTTTCATTCCGAGTGATATATTTACCTGTACAGAAGAAGACGAGCAAGGTGGTTAAAGTAATGTTAATAGATAAAGTACTAATAACTTGCTTCTGCCAGTCGTAACGCGCGTATAATCCTCTTCGATGCACCTGCCCGACACACGCATTATGCAATTTCTACTCGCGTCAATGAGCATTTCAGCTCTACGTCGCACAGAAACGCGTAACGTTTTGCCAGTGTCTATTTTTGTTCGATTCGCGATGATCCGTTCGATCGAAGGACCATTGAAGTCATCGTTGTGAATCTTTTAAATAATTACCGTCCTGTGACTGCGCCAGGTACGATTAGCAGGTTTTGCCGCGGTTAGAAAATCAAGAAGAGCGAGGGATCCGAAGACTGCAAAGGTCAATTGACATCATCGTGTATTCTCCGCACTTTATTTAAGAACGTGAAATCTCTCCTTGCACCTTGAGCAACGGTGCAAGATAGAAAGTGATTCTAAGTTACAGTTAAATCTATAAATCACTGTCGAGCCCAGCAATATTAATTTTCAGTCGATCGAAGCTCGTGAAAATATTCGTTATTCTGGATTGACTACAGAGATTATTCAAAACACTGCAATTTTTATTTCCGGTAGCAAAAAAAAAGAGAACACTGCGTTCAATACCGATATTTAATCGAATGCTTCACTTGCCAAATCGATTAACTCCACTTTCTGAATTTTATTAAATTTTAATGTCCAAACACTTTATCGACTCCTACCTGTATAATTTCACATTTCTCTCAACTTTTTGTTTTACGGAGTTAATCGATTCGGCAAGCGAAGCATTCAATTATCGCTCCATTTCCTAACAGTGTGTCAAACGAACAATTCCAAGCTCGTTCTAAATCAAAGACTTTGTTAATCAAAAAATGCTTTAACAAACGTCGTTCATCTCATTGCAAGCGCTATGTACATACAAATTCTTTTCGTTCACCTTTCTCCGTCGTTTTTCCACACGCCACAACAATTTCTCCATCTTCCACGATACTCTCTTAACTTCCTGCAAACTCTGCGGGAATTCGAAACTACCGCCCGGCCATCCGCCATAATTTCAGAGCATAATAAAACGTGAGTGCACACGGGACAGGAAGTCGGTTGCGTGGTCGTGGACGCAATTTCTTCGTACCTGTCTCGTTAACGGAGAAAAAGGGAGACGGAAAACAGAATCCTGGAAGACCCTGAATGCTAAACCTGTACTTACCTAAACATTACACGCAGACCCCCCTCAGTCGAAGGGATCATATTACTTTCCATCGTAACAAGAGCCATCCATCCCCGTGTTATTCGAATTATTCCACCCTATCCCCGTCCCCCAAACCTCTGCCAGTGTATCCACATACACCCTATACCGTTGCAACAGCGTGCGCGAAAATTGCATATCCACGTCTGCCACTTTCCCTGATTTAAATATTAACCCCCTGCTGTACGTTCAAGGATATACATACACCTGTCTATAGCCGGCTATGCGCGGTCTATTCATTCCACAGGTGTTGTTAAGCACAAGTGGTAACAAGAACAATACTAATTGTTCATTCCTATTCGTCAATTCGTGATGAATTTTTTGCAATTTATCGTTACTCTCTATCCCTCTCTACTTACATTGGTTTTATCCGAGATTTCTTAGTGGAGAAATTGTAATACATAATATAGGTGGAACAAAAATGTGCTACTATACATTTATAGTGGATCGTTGAGAGTTATGAACGACTCGCTTTCAAGTGAGTGTTACAATCCACACAACGAATGCTCCCCTGAACAACGTATGTATGCCTACACAATAACTCAAAGGGCGAAGGAGAGCTCCGCCTAGGCTCAATCGAACAAAAAGCACGAGCAGCTGCGCTGTTATATCGGACGCAAGAGTCGCGAAGGAACTTTTCCAAGGGGCGGGAGCGAAAAAAAGAAGAAAATGGTACATACAATATATAAGGTACAAGATGAAAGAAAACGGGTGCTCTCGACCTGGGCGCACGGAAAGGCAGACGAAAGAAATATGTACGTTATATCTATGCGTGTATTGGAGAAGGCGAAAATCACCTTTTGTGGCCGAAACCGCCGCCGCTGCTTTCGTTCCTCTTGTGGCCACTCTCGGATCGTTTGTGGCCAAAGGCACTGGATATGCTCTCGGCCCGTTTGTGACCGCTCTCGGAACGTTTGTGGCCGATAAAACCGCCCCCGGACTCGGTGCGCTTGTGGGTGAACATGCTCGAGCTCGAGCCGTTCCTCTTGTGCCCGCTGGTGGACGCCATTTCTTCCGCGTCCGCCTCTTCTTCACGTTCCACGGCTTCCTTCCTATCAGGATCGTTGAATTACGGCGCAGCCGGTGACATTTTTGCCCGAGTGCTTCCGTTGCCTGAAAGCAAAACGTGAATTGTCTTGTTAGACGTATTACTGGCTTGCACGCGCCCCTTTCAATGGGGTTGAACTTCTCCCCCGTTTTGGGAAGCAAGATCATCTTTTCGTCGCTTTTTTATTTGGTTAGTTATTTTGTTGGATATGTACTTTTTTCTATCACAGTTGCGGCCTAATAGATAATAATAATAATATATTAGGTGCTTGCATGTATTTTGATCAGCGACATCTATTACTGAAAATGCAACGTATCAATGCAAACAACCAAACACAACTGTTGTATTCAATTGTTTTGACATTTCTCTACTACAATAACAGTTTTCCATTTAGTATTGTTGAGTTATTCAGTGTATACAGACGCTAATCATGGAACGCTTAAAATTGCAATTTCGACATTCATTGCTTTTGTTGTTTGATTTGAAGAAATCTGCAGCCCAAGCCCATCAAACACTTTTAGAAACTTATGGTGATGCTGCTCCGTCATATTCCAATTGCCGGTTTCGCTTTCAACGATTTAAAACTGGTGATTTTGATGTCAATGACAAAGAACGGCCTGGAGGACCAAAAAAGTTCGAAGACAGTGAGTTGCAAGACTTATTGGACGAAAACCCAGCTCAAACTCTGAAAGAACTTTCAGACAGCTTAGCAGTTGATGAATCAACTGTTTCCAGACGTTTACATGCAATGGGAAAGATCGAAAAGGAGGGAAAATGGCTACCACACGAATTGACTGAAAATGCCATTTCGAACCGTTTCAACATCGCGGTTTCACTGCTTGCCAGGCAAAAAAAGAAGAGTTTTCTGTGGCGTATTGTGACTGGCGATGAGAAGTGGATCTACTACGACAATCCCAAGCGCAAAAAGTCATGGGTTAGTCCAGGTGAGCCATCCACATCGACACCGAAGCGGATTATTCATGGCCATAAAGTCTTGGCTGGCACACGATTTCGAAATACTGAAGAAGTGCGAAAATGGATCGATGACTGGATCGCTGCCAAACCAAAATCGTTCTTTCGACACGGTATCGCCATGTTGCCAGAAAGATGGGAAAAAGTTGTAGAAAATGATGGAAAATATTTTGATTAATATATATTGTACCAATTCTTCTCAATAAATGCCTTTTTAAAGTGAAAAAATTATCAAAATACATGCAAGCACCTAATATTTTCGTTAACCAACGGGCCAGAGAACCCTTTAGTATACAGGGGATTGTGTCACACAGATAGTGATGGTATCATATACAGTACAAAGTAAAAACAGAAATACGGAAAAGAATATCAATTTAAATAAAATAAAATAAAGTAGAATATAATAAAATAAAATGGGATAGAGTAAGAAGACAGTTCTTAATTCTTAAAAACGGAAAAATTAATAACTATTTACAATTTACCGCGATTAAAACGGATTGCTTAAACGCTACAAAGGAAGTCCCCAAAAAATAGAGACAATTGAAAAATCGGGATAGTCGGGCTTTTGTGATTCAATTTTGTTACTCGTGGCGCTTGTTTCGTAGCGCACTTCCTTGAATTGAAATCAAGGGGATTCGACCGACAAACGAAGCAAGTTAAATCGAATCGTTTCGATTCTATGGTTTCGGTTATTTGACTCCTGCGCGAAGTTAGGATTAACCGGAATTCTGTTAGAATTCTTTCTTCCTGAGAGGCATTTCAGCCTCAATTTTCCACTCGTAAGTCGTACACCATGGGAGAAGAAATATTGTTACACGGTGTGTAGAATTTTTGGAGAAAGATGTATCTTCCGTTATAGATAGATTTATCTATGCACATTACTAATGAGATAAATAAAACTGATAAATCTGAACTTATCGAAGCCTCGGGTATCTCTCGATCGCACTTAAACATTTCACGAATTGCACAATAATTGTTATCGAGGTGATTCGATCCGAAGTAAATACATAAACCATCAGCTGCAAGGAAATAGAAATAATCTTATCTACAGTCGGGGACAAAAATAAGTGGACAGGTAGAGACAATAGATATCAATGAAATTTAATCGACTTTACATTATTGATATAAACTTAACTTTTATTTGTCTTATATCCTTATAATACACAGATTATTTAGTGACAAATTCAAACTAATATTCACATTTTTATGTACGCATTCCACATTTAACGAAATAATCAGCCACTTCTCGAGAGACAAAAATAAGTGGACGCCTAGCAATAACGCTATAGTGGGGCAAGAAATCTAAACAAATTTTACAAATTGGTTATGCTTGCACGCAATAATCTCAAAGACGTCTATCGATAGCAATTTAGGCTTTTTGAGGATAACATCGCCTCTGAAATAATCTAAAAATGCCGAGAGGAACAGAAATTTGTAATCCAATTCGCAACTTAATTGTTTCGGACTGTCATAAGAAGTTGAGTTACCGCGAGATAGCCCAGAAGTATAGCGTTTCGAAAAGTGCAATAGAAAACATTTATAAAAAGTATTTATTATACAATACCGTGGAAAACTTAAGAGGGCGTGGGCGCAAACGATGTACGACTGTACAAGAATACCGTCGAATTGTCCGCAAATGTCGTAAAGATCCAACTATTCCAACAAGAAGCATTGCAGAAACGTTAGATGTAAACGTTTCAACAAAAACAATTAGAAAAAGATTGCACGAAGCTGGTTCAAAATGCTGCAAGGCCAGGCGTAAGCCATTTATTAGTAAAACTAATGTGAAGAAACGTTTGGCATTTGCGAAAAAATATGTAAATATGCCATTGTCATTTTGGAGAAACATAATATGGACTGATGAAAGCAAATTTGAGTTGCGGCTATTGAAAAAGAGGTACCAAGTACGGAGAAAAAAAATGAAGCATTTAAAAAATCGTTTATTACGCCAACAGTTAAATTTGGCGACGGATCGTTAATGGTGTGGGGGTGTTTTTCTTTGAATGGGATTGGTGCACTGGTACAAATTGACGGCATAATGACTGCGGATGATTACATTCATGTTATAAATGAAAATTTAGGGATGGCAGTAGCAAAGATGGGTCTCGACAGCGGATTTGTATTCCAACAAGACAATGATCCCAAACACACCGCCAAAAAAATCAGAAATTTTTTAAGGATTCGAATATCCAATTGCTTAAATGGCCTCCACAGAGTCCTGACTTGAATCCGGTTGAAAACCTGTGGAGTTTGTTGGATACAAAAGTACCATTGGATAAGAGAACTAATAAAACCGAACTTTTCAGAAACCTACAGAGAGAATTCGAAAATATCGAAAAAGATTACGTTGAAATTTAATAACCAGTATTCCTAGACGGTTAGAAGCCGTAATCCAAGCAAAAGGCGGCAACGCAAAGTATTAACTTTACTATGTATTCTATTTACATATCATGTAATTTATTGTGTGTCCACTTATTTTTGTCTCTCGACAAATAGCTGATTATTTCGTTGAACGTGGATTGCGTACATAAAAATGTGAATATTAGTTTGAATTTGTCACTAAAGAATCTATGTATTATAAGGATATAAAAAAAATAAAAGTTAAGTTTATATCAATAATGTAGAGACGATTAAATTTCATTGATATCTATTCTCTCTACCTGTCCACTTATTTTTGTCCCCGACTGTATATCCAGTGAAACCTAACAAATAAGAAAAACCTCAACAAACTTTTTTATCTCCCTTAACTCGAAATCGAGACAAAACTCTAAAAGTCTAAGTCGGCCAATCATTCGATCCTGAACCACGGAATTCGCTTTTTCTGCTGCAGATCTACTCGTTTCCGCGAGAGATTCAATAAAACAGAAGTCACAGTGGACGATTCGGCACGCTCGTTCATACGGAGATGATAGAACCTGTACAGGCTAATAAAAAAAAGAAAGAAAAGTCAGATCGCCGTGTCGACGGCGCTTAATGCAATCGTACGATCAATTGACATCTCCATATTCAACAGTTCAACGAACCTGCTTCTGGTAAGGTCAGGGCCGTTCAGCAAACGCGATGCTCAGACCCGGCGCACAAGTGGAAACGCTGTCATCTTCGTTAGGAAGATAGGCAACAGGATAACTGTATCTGCTGCTCTCTGCCACGGCGACGTTGCACAGTGTGCTTGCACACCTTGCCGAGCCATTTTCCAGCGAGAACTCGCGGGGAAGTTACCCGGCAGGCGGCAGGAAACGTCGTGGACAAAAGCGGGCCCGCGACGTTCGATAAAAACTACGCTGCCTCGATAGATCGCAACCTTTCTTCCGGTTACTTGCTGATTCGGCGATGGAACTCATTGTGGACTCTCATTCGGGTTGTTTCGATTCGACGGAACTATCGATGATGTCCGACGATAACGGGTCGCAACGGGTTAACACCGTTTTTCGTAAAGCAAACAGGAATAGATCGATAAATGTAATATAAGAAAGCTGGGCATAAATGATTATAATTATGATTGCATTGTTTCTTTTTTTGAATGGTCAGTAATATTAATCTCTTCTGTTCTCGCCTCGTTTCGAAAGAAATAATTGCAAGCTTGCAAACAACGCCGCCGTTGCCGTGGTCATTTGTCCGTCGTTGACGTCGTCGAAATCGTTCCTTTCGCAACAACCACGACGGGAGCCACGCGACGAAAGTTTCGTATTAACTTGCGCAATTAGCGCGTTACGTAAACTCGGCACGGTTCGTCTCGTCGTCACGGGAATCAAGACGGTGCATCAATTAATTCGTTTCTAATTCGAGTTCCGGCCTGAGTCGGTCCAATCCAGTGTCGTTAAACGATTGTATTTGGCCGTACGTTTTGTCGTTAACCGACCCTGATCCGTGCGAAACAAATTCTTCTAGATCTACTTTTGCTATCGAACCGTGCACGCGTGTATATCCGCGCATCGAACGAATACTGCGTTGGTTTTTTGCTTGATTTTTGGCGCAATGCTGGCCTTCGTGTTCGTTCAATCTTCGAGCGTATTTTTATGAAAGAATGAAAGAAAAATAGAGAAGTGTTGGAAGTTGACGATAATACCATTTATTTATCTTGCGTTTATTTTTTCGACGAGTTTAAAGTGTGCGGTATCGTTGCAGATGGTTCACTAATAAGAAGAATAAGATCTTATCACCCGCGTGTCCTAAATTAAACGTGTACATAATTTTCCCATTACAGAAAATATCAGGTCTTCGTTAAAAATCATTTTTGTTCGCAATCAGAAATGTATCGGAGTCATAATGTAAAAATATTTTAGAATATGCTAACTATTTTTGACACATCAGCCCTGATAACGAAAAAACTCTTATTTTGTCACTGATGTAGTATTCGTGGATTTTCATTAGAATGAACTGGCGTGCAATCGTGGGCGAAGATTGCACGTGAGCGATAAAAAACGAGCGGTCGCTGAGATTTGCAACGTGGAGTGGGTTCCTAAGCATGGATACGTGACTTATTTGATGGTTATTTCGTCCGTTCCGATTATCAATTCTGAATCTCTGAATACTGATTCTAAGCAACATTTCCCACGTCCATGAACGTATTGCCAAGTTTACGATTCCTCCTTTCCAACCAGTGGGGAGAAAACGATGTTAATTAAACGTTACTTCATTTGCCATTTGGAAACGTTACATTAAACCAACAAGAATGGAATTCTCACAATCTCCATTCTGTTACACGTTACCAAACAAGTGTAACTAAAAATGTTACATGTATTACGTGAAATATAAACAATTTCATGTGCTGTTCGTTGCTTATTAACGTTAGCCAAACCTCGCTCTGTTTTCCAGCAGAAGCTTCCCCGAACAAATTAAAAATACACACCGGAGTGATCGATCGTTGTTTAAGCTATAAACAAATTCGTGTTCACGCCGACGCGGCGATGTAACAGGTTTCGCTTTCCCGAAAAAAGGCGACTACTTTCATTTTTACTCGACCAGCAAATTTCTAACAATAATAATGTAAAAATAATCGATTTCCATTCTGATCAATTTCTTCATTAATACATCCCACGATTTTTAAGGTACACACGCGAACTTTTAAGGGGTCCCTCGACTTGGGGAAATTAAAATGTCTGCGGAAAAATTACCTTCCATCGAGATTCCATGCATCTCTTAACCATGCATGTATCACTAAAAACCAAACGAAAAAATTGGAATTCTCATGTTTCCAGACTTTCCCTTATTAACAGCGCACGTGGAGCAGCTTTCTCCGCGACATTTTTCTAGATTATCGATCAGCCACGGCCTTGATTTCGTACTGATAAAAAATTGAAACGGGGTACGGCATGCGGTATAGCCAGGTAACGAATTCAAAGTCAGGGATACATCGTAATGATCGTTCGGTATATGACGCTTGCACGCGTCTAGAACCGCATCAGCTGTTCATGTTTGATCGACTTCCGGCGAACTTCGCCCTTAAATCTTTCATCGACGTTGCGGGAAATGTAAGGCGAAATAATGCGGAAAATTTCGTTTGCCGCAATATGTACACCGAAGTCTGGTATTTCGGATGTTTTCCTGGGATTTTCTCACGATTCAGAAACTAGGAAATATTTAATTCTCAATAGTTTTTACCCGCCCTTGCGTTTCCTTTTTATCTTAATATTTGCATTCTAAAAATTAGGTGGTATTACACCTTTTCTCTTTTCGAGTATTATTTTTCTCCCCGGCTTACTATATTCTCATTCTTATTAAAAAAAAAGTGGAATATCGTATTTTGGGTTTATTTCCCTTCCTCGTTATTTTATTGGGCTCTTTAGCTTCACTTGTCTTGACATTAAAGACTTTAGCCCAGTGGTGAGCAAGCTTTGGCTCGCAGTGGGCCAACAGTTGACATCTACTACTTTACGCGGGCCGCAATATTAAATACTCAAATATAGCAATCGAATAATTTAATTTAAGACGCAAATTAGCCATTTCTTATTTGATTTATAGCAAAATTTTCTTCTGTTTTTTTAACATACACATACTAATATACCTACAATACATCTTATAGTGTAAAAGGGTATACGTTTAAATCACGCGTGGCCCGCGTGTCACATGTTTTCGCGGGCCGCAGGTCTGTGGCAGCCGTGCCAATTTGGCCCGCGGGCCGCAGTTTGCTCATCACTGCTTTAGCCCCTTCTTGCATGGTATGATTTAACACGAGATAGAGTGGGTAATGAACGTGAAGTAACGAGTAAAATCGAAGTGGTCATTAAATTTAAATGGTCTTGTTCCGAAAGGGTAGAACTACAATAGTTTATACGATAGGATGTCCGATTAATCGAAACATGTTTGCGTAATTTAAAATTCTTGTATACTAAGTGGGTAATTCGGTGCTCCAGTGTATGTCCAGGGAATATTAATAAATATGCCAAACGAAAAAAAGAAAGAGAAAATAGTGTTGTTATTTTTATAGTATTTTTAGTAAATACGAATTTTAATGCACCCTTTGTCATTCTTAAAGATAGTTATTTTCCTTAAGTATTTGCAATTTTATGAAATGCAAATTTCATACGAGTGAAGCACAAGAATAAGGTGATTTTTTTTTAGCATAGCGTAATGTTTAATGTAATGGTTTAAAAAGGTCAAGTTTTAGTACCCAGAACTTATGGCGTCTGGACAGCCCATCGCATGTAACATTCATTCCTTTTTTTATGGTTGTGAAGATGATTCATACTCATCATGATTCGAACTTAAGCAGGAACACTCCAGGAATAGTTGTTATTAATGCAATCAATATCGTAGAAATTATTTACAAGCTTCTATTTACTTAGAAGACACTTTTATTTCTTCAGTTTTTCTTATGTACTTTCCCATTATGAAGCTAGCAGATAATATTCTATTTTGCTTTGCCAAATTTTTATTTAAATTGCCCAATAATATTTACCCAACTTATTCGACAGTATATCAAAGAAAGATATCAACCGGGTCCTAATTTCTATTACGAGAACTCCTTGAGAAATGCAAATTACAATAAACAGTTCCGAGTAGGTATATTCTTATAGGCCTACGCACAATGTAGAATAATTTAACATAATTTACAACTCTTCCCTTAACGGTACTGCTATCAAACGAGACAGGGTCGTTTTACTTTGATGATTATAATATGCAGTATCCTCTAATTATTACACTGTTTCTTTAAAAGTCGATAAATGTATCAGTTCCAAATCGGAACAATTAACAGAGCAGTATACATTTCTGAAATGCGCGTTTCAACCGCAAACAGGATTAATTATTGACGTGTTACCGAAGCGAGTTGGGTGCAAAGGATTAAACCTTCCCTCATTCGCTGATCAAATCTTCGTTACTGAACCGCCGTTAGTCGCAAACCCAATTATACACCGCTGATCGCATTATATCTTGAGGTTATACACCTCGTTCTATTCCACCCTCAAATAGAATTACGGCGTCAGGGGTTTACGTACTCGCAAATGCTCCTCAACCACCGTTTCTTACATTATTTTTCTTCTTCTTCGAGACAATGAAATTGTTGCCGATGCCAGGACGAGCAACGACCGGCGGTTGCTGGCAGAAAATTACAGATCCTATTCTATTTTAATCAGGAGGAAAATATATAAAATATTACGTACTTTTCGAATGCGTGTTTTACATTTTATCGCTTCAATCCCGCCTTTCTTTTTTCGTGCACGGGAATGCGGGTAAATACCAGTTGTTGGATACGGGACAGGAAATAAGTTAAACGATGCGGTGAAAACGCGGGGAAGATACTTAGAACCGAGTTGAAAGATTAATCTGTCTATTCATTTTATAAAAATTCGCAATAAAATACTAGTAACGAATGTCTTGTTTGCTGGATATATTTTCGCACTGCATTTTTTTCGCGAAGACCTCCCTTAACCCTTAGCGCTCCGTTGGCTCTGCTACGGAGACATCCGTCATTTGCTCCGTAATTCCGCTGCGGAGACAAATGTTTTTAGCATACGTTATCGTCGTCGTTGGCAAGTGTTATCTGTAGCTAAAACGTGCTAAGTCTGTAACATTGCGGTTAAATCATTTTTTTACCTTTTTTATGGTTAGCAACATGGAGAAAAATAAATATTGTTATGAGAATTCAGAGCTGAGTGATAGTGAAAACGTATTCGATTTTCAAGTACTAAAAGATATTGTAGAAGACAATGTTGATTGTGATTCTAATACTGCAAGTAGTGGTAGCGAAATTATACTACCAAAGAGACGAAGAATGAGAATTATTGAAAGTGAAAGCGAAGATTCGTTAGAAGACTTACAATTAGATGAATGGCGTGATGTTACGGTTGAAATTAAATATTCCAGATAGAATACAAGAGGAAATGCATATGTATAAAATAAATAAAATCAAAAACATTCACAAGCACGTGTAATTCTTCCTATTCAAAATAAGACTTTTCCTTCTCAGACGATCCGTTGCAAAAATGTGCCGGAGTTGCTGGTAGACAGTGGTACAAAAAAGGGCGGAGCGCTAAGGGTTAAAACTTTCTCGACGAATATATTATAAAACAGCTAAGTAGTTTAGCTTCATGTTATTCCTGTTTCGCGTTCGCGATCGTAATTCCGTGAAAATAATCTCCGTCCAACTTTCTGTTCTAACTTGTTTTTTATCTGGAACCGGCGGATACTTTGAATTAGCGTATAAAGTGCTCGCTGAATTATTGTGTCGAAACGGCGGACAATAGCGCGAGAAAGGAGGCCGAAATTTTAGTGAGAGTTTTCGCCCACGATTTTCGTTCGAAGAAATTCGAATGATTGTTAATGGAAAGGGGGGACAATGGAAGTTGGCAACGCGCTAATCGCGGATTTACTCTCACGCCGGGAGTCGTGACACAATAATTTCGTCGTGATTACACATTACTAATTATACTCTCGGAGGCCCCGACATACTGGAAGAAGAGCAATGAACTGTTATACCGTTAAGAGATGTACCGATCCACCGTTTTCGACCATCATTATTCATCGTTACACGGCTCGTCGGTTACCCCATCCGACCTCGTTGAGGCCACAAAGCAGGAACAAATTAATTTGTAATTATCCTATTATGCACCGTGCATCGAGAAACAGCTGTGTATTTCATTTTCCTTGGGCACACAGGTTGCTCGAAATTACTGTTTATCATTGCAAGGGGGACGATAACCTGCACGACGCACAGTCCAAACGGGCCTTTTAGCTGGACAAAACCTAAAAACTGAAAGTGCTAAGAAAAGATTTTCGACTGCGGTAAGTGAAAGATATATAATAGATAAAAAGAATTACAGCTAGCCCTTATACGATAGTATGCTGTTTATAGAAACAATTCCCCTCTTCCACTCACGATTTCTAACCATACGCGATAGTCAGTAATCGAGGCCCCACAGTTCATCAGTATCTATCGTTCGTTAACAGTTCTTAGCAGTTCCCCGCATATTTTTTGTGACATTTTTTGTGTTTTATATTGAATTTGTGATGGATTTAAGCATAAATCGTAAGTGTACATATCTTAAAACTCGAATAACTGACTCATTTGCTTATAGACAATAATATACTGAAATATTGTGCGACGTTTGTACTTTGATGGTCTCTAAAAAAAAAGCATTACTTTGCATTACCGTGGGACTTGTTCGAGTTACTTCATAAAAGTGTATAGAATCTGAAAAATTTAGCCCCATCTGCAAGTTTTTGCAACTTTGAAGCGTAGATCAGTTTTAATAGGTGTACGGTGAAGAGTAAAAGTAATACAGCTATCTTTAAAATACAATAAGTTTCTAAAAAATTGGATCAAACGACTCGGGTTTTTTTTAGAAACCAGATAAATTAGTGTATTAAATAAAGAAAATATAAAATAAATAAATAAATTCCGATTGTTCAATCTAAATATCTACTATTCAAACTAAATATATCTCAATCGTACATTAATATTGATAATCAACAGGTAACTCCTTCCTCTTGAGGAAGGAGTTTACGTTTTTAATTAATTATTAATTATTTATTTAATTAGTTAATTAATTCATTAATTTCTACACTCAGGCCACACGTGATAAGTGTTATTTCGGAAATGCCTTCAGAAGTACTTTCTTTATTACTACTATAAAGTAAATATGTTTTATAATACTGAATCAATTCGTATTTCTGCCGCTTATTCAAGCAAATCCCATTTTTTTATAATTGATTTGCACCAAGGAAACGTATGTTTAAAATAAATACATCATTTGCTCCCATAGGTTGATCGTAAGAGGTTTTGTCCAGCTAAAAGGCCCGTTTGGACCACTGTGCGACGTTCGGATTGATAATGATAAATTATTCCTGAAGTTATTGTCGATGGGAGCGGTGAGAATTTTAACAAAAATTTCACCCCTATGTGAGTGTCAAGAAGGTATATGTATAATGATACATGTGCTTTGCAGGGTGGTTCTGGTGTATATACACCATAGCCCCATGGTTGTCGCTAACAACGCATACCAATGCTTGACGTCAAACAAATAATAAGAAAAAAGAATGTAAAAATTATTCGTAGAGGAAAATAAGGACGTATGCTGAACGTATTTTTTTCTGCCAACTTGTAAATCATTTACAAAGTACTTCTTTACAACAATAAAGTGTTATCTGTATATAAACTAATATAATAAACCAAAACGATATGTCCTAAAATCTAATTCTTTATATACGATGAATTTGGAATTACCATAAATACAACTCCGACATAATGTATCATAAATCATAATTATCACAATTATGGGCCAATAATGAGTAAAATCACCTTGTGGTCACTCGAGAATCGAAGAATCATAAATGATCTTCTATTCTTACATAAACTTCCATGCTCCATCAAGGCCTGTAAGATCGTCGCGTATTTTCCTTCCGCGCGGGTATTTAACCAGGTTCATTCACTCTGACCCCATAACCAGAATATGCAACACTGCAAACCATTACAGCTCCAAGTTGGACTTTTCCAATACATCGTACAACTCATTTAAGATTGCCGCGCACAAGTTATTCTGAAATCCTCCTCACGCCGACTAAAGAACAGGCAATAAATGTATAATATGTTTCGTCCGTTAGTTTCAATTGCGCTACCACGATGTTCAAATGGTTCATTGACTTTGTAAAATTAATGGGTTATTCCCGTTCAGGTAAATAAATAAATAAAGTCCAATTCTTCACATACAATCAACTTTACAATCATTCTAAAGTAACGATTGCATTCTCAATGTGCAATAAAATTCACAATCACTGTAACGCGATATAATACCCAGCATCGTATCCGTCCAGCACAGTTCTATCCACAACTTTCGCCTGAAACGATCCCGGTCGCAAGGGGTTGCAACAGGGAAGCTCCTTCCCCGTAACCCAGTTCCACGTGGCCTGCAACCACGTCGATCCATTACTCCCGGTATCGCGTTCGCCCCGCGAATAAGCGCCGCGGAACAGCCGCCGCAGATTCGGCGAGAATCTGAAATATCCGCCGGCTGCGTCCAGGATATCTCGTGCCGCGGACGAAACGCTGACCTAGTGCCCAACCCATCGTCGCCGGCTTGAAGACCTTCCAGCACGCGACGGACCATTCGATCCTGGTGCACGTGAGGGTGAGGATGGATGGACGGATAGCGAGCACGGCCTGCTGGTTAGACCGTGCCGGCGCGATGGAGGCGTCGCGACGCCCGGCCTCCGCGATATCGCGCCGGTGCCCGACGCCGCGCCGCGCCGCGCCAACCGATCGATAGCTCGCGTGCAATCGACCCACCGAGCCCGATACGTCGATCGAGGGACGCGCAATCGCGACCTTTCCCCCGCACCCACCCCCTCGGAGAAATCGAACCCTCCGCGGAGGACCGGGCCAATTAAAGTTGGATGATTTGATGTTGTCGCGGCACGTGGATGGACTGGTTTTTATTTGCTTATTTCCGAGGTTTCTTGTTTTTAAGGGGATGGCGACGTGGTGGATGCAGATTGCAAGGGTGGGTGTAAAGGGGAAACTTGAATCCTCGAATTCATAGCGAATTCGTCCGTGGAACAAATTTCTCAAGGTCTGTGCCCAGACCTGTTTGAATTTGCGTGGATTTTCGCGGGAAAAAGGAAAATACCCGAGAGGAAATTGATTTTTCGAGGCAGTGGAAGTAGAACTGACAAGTTTTCTTCGATGTTCTGGACGAGCGTACAATAGATTAATCTGAACGACTGTTAATCTAAATTGCACCGCGAGCGGGGTGAAAATCGTGGCACGGTCGACGACAAAAATGCGGGCAACAAGATAAATAAATCCCAAAGGACACGTTTCGTTTAATCAAGGTGGATATCCGTGGAATGCGGCGAAGGAAGAAGGGGTTAACGCGAGGCTACGATTGAATTCCCGATTCGGCCTTTTGTCCAGGTGAGCACAATCGGCCGTGTGTAGGTTGCCGCGTGTCACCAGCCGGTTCACTGCCGCACAATGCTGCACACGCCAAGAATTGCGCCGCCCACCTTCGTGACAGTGGATTGTTTGTCGATGGAGACTGCAAAAACGGGATGGCTTCGCGGTGTTTCCATTTGGACGAACAGCTTGCTCACGGTTGCTTTGCTTATTTGCGAAATTGAACGTCGTTCGAACGACCGAGGGGCTGCTGGATTAGAGGCTGCGTCCTGTGCAATTCAGGAGCATTTGTTATGGTAAATTGATTTGGTCGGTTCGCCTTGGCGAGAGCAATAAGTTTTGTGACTGCTTGGGTCACGAGTGCTCAGTGGTTGTAGAAGAGGATCGACGCGAAAAATCGTCCACTTTTGGGGGAGAATGCTTTGATGTTCATTAGAAAGATGTTGATGAAGACAATGAATTTCTGGGATGTATAATGTTCTTGGACAAAAAGGAATATAATTGGTTTATTTAACGTGGACACTGTATTATATGGAGAGCGGTCTAATGATCAATTGTGCCACTTTCGTAATCACTCGCAGGTTACATTTGTACCTTTATAGTTTTTTCAGTTTGATATTTCATCTACGGAGAAAGCTTCTTTTTTAATTGTTTTTTGCCGAATCAGGGGAAGAACGTGATTTCGCGCTGAATTAGCTCGAACATTTATATAAACAGTTTACCTTCTTTGAGACTCAAATAAGAGAGATTCTATTGCAAAGAAAGACACTATTGTTCAGTCTTAAAATATGGAAAACTTAAAATATAAAACATATATTTTAATTATAATATATATATCTTTACCTATTATATGCAATAAATGGATTTAGGTCTTGCTGAATAATCCTTGCACCGAACGTAACAGCTATAGGAACTATACCTGAGTTGGTGAAATAACTGTATCCGTTTCCTGCAAAGTTCTTTGATCTCAATTATGAATCACTGCCTTCCTATTTTCGTTTCTGACCACCTATGCGAAATTATTTTAATGTTAGAAACCAGTAACCCCACGATATCCTCCACTCGATTTAGATATCCCTCGTTTCATTCTGTCCATGTTTATCTGACATTCATCTATTAATAAGTTCATATTAATAATCGCAGGACAGCGAAAGCACATCTACTACTGTTTCGTCCAAAGAAAGGCGAGATCGAATAAAATAAAAGCAGCTAGAAAAATGCTCGGTTGCCTCGGGCAAAATAAATCTGTTCCACAGAAGAAAATGAAATTCTACATTCTACTTCATAAATCCATAACAAACTACTGATGCACAATAGCTTTCAATCGAGCCGCCACTAAACTCCACCCTGTTCGAATCGAATTAAATCGTATCGAATGGACACGACTCTAATCGCGCCGTCGCGAAAGAACTTCTCTAATTGTCTAATTCTGTCGGCCCCCCCAGGAAAAAGTTCGACGCGAAGTTTGGCCGCTGATAGGATTTCCGGTGATAGGTCGAGGCCGAGGCTTGCCACGAGCCACCAGGTATACATATACGTACTGGCCACCGGGAACTTTTGGCACCGGTGATAATATATCGACTATACGGTGCTGCAGAAAAATACGATATAATGCGACAACCTGCCGGTTCTACATATGGACGCATACAGACTGAATCGCGTCTGTATGCGTACCTGTTCCACGTGTACCCCTGCACCGATGCGAATGCGATTGCCGTGTTACCGGGCGTATTGACTGCGCAATAAATCATCCGGATTGCGAGCACATACATGTACGCTTCGAATCTGTGCACCAAGCACCGATGCAACCCGATATTGTTAATGACCGTGTGCAAAGCAACCGCGCGCAGAAATTAACTACTGTACTGACTCGAGCGCACGATTGCACACGACTAATTTCCCTTTGAAAAGAGCCCTGCGTGACACGTGTCCGTGTATCCGGTTTTGGGGATTCTGGGGAAATGACGGCCGCGAGAGGGGGTGGTTAAAGGTAATTGTATATTTCGTGGCGGTAAACGGTTGTGCTGGAAGGGTGGAAATTATGGAGCTGTTATTTTTGTAAGAAACAAGGGTTAAGTTCGACGATCACTTATTCGTAGTTCTTGTGCCTCGTTTCTTTTTCATTTTGGCGTGATAGATGCACTGGTTCTGTTCTTTTTGAAGAACGAAATATTTGACGATTGCAAAGGGTCGACCTGCAGCGATGGAAATTGTGAGATGGAATTTTTTAAGTAAACGAGAGATCGAGTTGGATACATTCGAGAATTCGCCGATAGAATAAAACCAAAGGGTATGTTTTAAAATTGGCCCCGCGCAAAATCGATAATAATCCTTTAAAAGCCCAGGGAGCTCGTCTTTTCTTTCAGTAGGTCACAGAATACTTCGTCACGTAACGCAAGATTCGATAATAATCTTCCAGAGGCTCAGAAATTTTCCTTTTTACTGGATCATAAAAGACCTCGTCATGTAACGCAAGGAAGTTGCACGTAATAGAACGTCGAATTCGACGTTAACGCAAATAACACAAGAACCAGCAAATTCAGTATAATACGGGTAATACAATAAGTGCGATTATGTAAGCAAGACGCGGGGAAATCCTTCCGAGGAAGCACGAAACTGGCATGTAACGTCAGGGAAAAGACGCGACAAATCTTTTTAGTTATGTAAACGCGCGAAATGAGCGCCGACTAATTACGCGAGATCGTTTAAACAATTTCCATCCAATTTCCCTGGACACGTTGCCAATTCCGCCGGATAATCACGTTAAAGCACTTTTAATGCATCGTTTCCCCTAATACCCCGGGTAATCCGGCCAACATTTAATTACCCCTAACGTGCCAACTATGGATCCGTGTGAAAATAACTGGTCGTGTAATTAATAGCCGAGCCGTTTCGGTAAATCTACTCCATAGCAGGATAATCTTCGGAAATATCGATCGAGGTAATTCCTAGGAATTTACGACAAAAAAACAAAAGAAACCAAAAATAAAGAACACCGTGTTAAAATGTAAAAGCGATTTCTGTGTATTTCATTATTTATTTGTCATTATTCCTAATAACGACAATGAAAATATTCATCAACATGATTCACCGTCATTCTTACCAGCACGTACAATAAATAATAGATTCTGTAATTTAGTGCGTTTCAATAATATGTATATTAAGCTGTGCTTAACGTACACATGTGTCTGCTAAGTGTAATTGGTAATTATTACGAAACCACGAAAAATCTTAATATATTTAAGTGCATCATGAATCGCGTTAATTTATGAATCCAGAGCAAGAACAAATAATGGTCGCGTGCAATTCGTCACAGCGTGGAGCGTAATTGATTGTTTCGTTTCTTTAATTGTTATAGCATACCTTGGAGCATTAATTGGACAACACACGCGTTCACGCAATCACGATTAAGGTCAGCGAGGAATACCCCTCGTCGTTTCTGAACTTCAATCACCTCTTTGATCAGCTGATAAACAGGTAGATCTATCAATGGAGCCAGCCAGATCGACTTTTTCATTAAGCTGCTTTTTATCGACCACGGTTTCCAGTTGATTAATGACCTGAATAACGCGAACAACACGTGGCTATTTTTAATCCGTGAACGGCACCGAAGACCTTTTGGTTATAATTTTTGCATCGATCTATTGGTACCGAAGTTCGTTTCATTGATGATTGAAAAATATAACCGGCGAATTAAATTCCGCGGATGTCGAAATAATTGTGTTACTGTTAATTAAGGTATTAAGCATTACCCACATTGTGACATCGACATCAATACTCGATCCTTATTATACACTGCTGTGACGTAAATGTTACACGTTCCACATTGAATCACAGTAAAATTCCTATCAAATTGAAGACTGGGAACAGAGTAGAAATAATTACAAATTGCAAAATATTATAGTACCTTTTTGCAGTTATAAAAAGCAAAGTTCAAACTGACAAGCACAAGTGCTAAACGCCTTTGGCGACCATAATAAAGAATTATTTAAATATAAAAAGGAATGTGTAATGCTACCCGAACCGCGAATTTTAGATTTATTCCGTTCTTCTGTCGCACCCGGACAAACGCTTTCATCTCATAGTTGTTCGTCTTGTAGGCAAAAATTTCTCTTCGATAGACGTAAGCTTTCTGTATAGAATACGTTATACCTATCACTATGTCGCGTGGAACGCCGATATAATTAGTACAAAACGTCACCTCCATTCTCCCCTTTATTCCACTGACGCACCAATGCATATACTATCGCATAAAGGTCTGTGAACGTTTATGGTTACAAAGTAACAAACTTCACACCCACAATCGAGCTCTAGGATAAGTCAAAGTTATTATTGGAGCATTTATACGCACATCGTGCATGTGAACCGATTGAATAGCACGCTAATATACATGTTATACATTTATTATGAATGCTACTTTACCAGAAAGCAATGAGAAGCATATTAAAATATGATAGTACAATGGCGTGCAAAATTAAATTATCATTGTCGTTATATGAACTTCTGTAAATTTGTGTAGCGTGAAGTCTCTACTTTGACAGTCTTGCATTCATTTTTTCAGGAGTTTTTTTTACGCCATGTGGTGTAACTGAATAGAAGAACGAGTGAGTTTCTTTCCACTGGGTGGAAGAATTGGTTAAACTACTGAAGCGTGTTAAAAGATGGAATAGTAATTAAAAGTGTGACACCTGAATCGATAAGAAAGCTTGTAATGTAAGAGATTACCTGCTAGAACAGCTGAGTAAATTGTTTCAAATCCCTGGGACACAACGCTTGAGTGGTTTAATACTGTTCTTTATCTATTTTCTTTTATATACCTGGTGTCTTGAACAGGAACATTTGAAAGTTACACATACATTGGAAGCGAAAATAATTATTTCGTGGACAATTCTCATTACTCGTATTTCAATTTTTATGCAAAATTTGCTCGGGATTAATGGTTAATATAAATAACTGAATAGCGTAAAGGGAGGAGTTTCATTTCAAATGTAATTAATAAAAAATAGTGTGATATATTTGTCAATGTAATGTAATGTTCCATCGGAAATATAAACCATTTACAGCGATCTTAAGTTGTCGCAGCTGTTACTGATAAAATAACAGCATTCTTCCCCCTTATGGTAACGCAAAAATCCTCTCTGCTCCATTAGCCTACGTATTATCTCTTCCGAAATAATTATCAAACCGCGATGAAGCTAAATAAAGAAGAAATATACCAATTCACGGAACTGAAGATAATTTAAAAAATAAATATCAGGAACAAAGAAATGAATAACAATCTTAAGCCACCCTCGTTTATTCCTATTTTTATTATCGAAAGCTTTCTTTCAAGTAAATTCCACTGCAATTCGAAACAGGACAACCGCAATATTTTCTACGCCCCTCTAAAATTCATTCGCGAACTTCTGCTCCTTCCGAGCTAAAAGATGCAGGCCCCGGTTACATATAAAAGGAACATACTTCTCGCGAACTTACGCTAGGAGGAACAAAAAATGAATCAAGCACTGAAGAGCTTTTCTAAATTTAAACGCACCGAAATATTAAAATCGCACAGGAAATAAATCCACACACTTGACAAATAACAAAGATCGTTCCTTCTTTTTTCTTTTACATTCGTTATTTACAGCATCAACCACTACCAGAAGGGTTATTAACGATTTCGCAAAGTCTCCCGTTTCAGTGCGAAATCTTTATTCACGGTGTTCTGTTTCCCTCGGAGAATTTAGGAGCTGCACACGCGATAGAAATCGAAACACGGGCGCTGTTGCAAAATTAACATTGAGCTCCGTTCCGATCTTACAACCTGGAAGACAGCGAGGTCAGTCTCTCTCGGCTGTGAGATCGAGTTCAGAGAACGTAATCGCCGTGATCGTTCTGCAGGGAACATGAGCCTGCCAAGAAATCGTGGGCAGGATAATGAGGCCACGCGTATGAACGTTTCTACAATAGATGGATTGGGAATTCCGTGCGTATACAGTTAGTTTATAACTTTATGCTTGGTTGCAACACGCCCATTCGTCGGTTCAGGCGGTGGGAAAACGTTTAAACAAATTAATAATCACCTTGCCGTTCGGAGAAAATTAAAAAAAGAGACACGGAAAGTATTGCGTAAAGGATGAAGCAATTTACTAAAAGTAAATCGAGGATGTTCCTCGATAGTACCATTTTCATGAAATTATAACAGTACACTGCACAGTGCAATATCAGTAAAAAAAATTAAAATGCATAGAATGAGGAAAAACTAGAGAATATACTAAGAAAAACAAATCTCTGAAAATACAGAAAGGAATTGCTAAATAATTCGTAAGAGGCAATTGTATAGAATAACTATTAAAATATTAAAAATTTATTTCATTATACTGATCAGTCTAATGTATTATACACTCAAGTATACACTATTGGAGGAAACAGGCTGGGTAACATAATAATCTTAGAAATTACAGATCTCGCATCAGAAGTGTAGGGAGCAAGGGTAAACAGAATTCAATATTTTACATACTGTGCTACTGACTGCTTCAATTTATGGAACCATTAAATAAATATGCATAATTACCAATTTAAAGATAGTACACTAGCTATCCTCCACACTCCACTTTAATTTAATGACACGGACTAACTCATAATTAAAATAAATGAATTTCAAAGTGTTTGCTTTAATTTTGCGATGATAACAGTGCTTATTACTCGGTTGGTCTACGTGTAATATAGATACACGTAGTAAATCAACTTAGAGATAGAACTGGTTACAAGTATCGTTCTTTCGGAGTGCTGTTCCGCAGAGTGTGCTCTCTTCGAGAGGAGTAGTATCGACGTATATAATCGAATTGGCGAGACGAGCATCAAGTGAATTCGAAAGTCGGAAGACTCCCCTTCAATCCCCTTTCAATCCCCTTTCGTCTACTATTAATATTCTCGATCTTCAGGGGAAAATTTCGAAATTTTCGGGGCGATTATCGAACAATTATTTATCATTAGTTCTTTTGGAGTAAAACTTCATTCGTTACATCTATCCCACAGAGCCATTATCGCGCGGCTTCCAACTTATAAATAACCCGAGGACAATTAAACAAATCTCCGCAAGAATAAATGAACCACTAAAAATTTAAATACAAATCTTGCGCCCGCTCCAAATTAAATGAAATTCAATCCGATAGCAGCTTCAAACTCCAAATAGAAAACTCCATTGCGTAAATTTTCGTCGGAATAAGAAAAAAAAGAAGAAGAAACTTCCCCCATAAGAATCACATACGGATCTGTCTCTCAAGGAAAGATAAAAGCGTACTTCATTTCCGAGACTGACCCATTTTCGTCGTTTCTACGCTTGGAAACGACGTCTTCGTCCGTGGATCTAAGACGGATCAGGGATCCCTGTGAAATACCTACGTGTACAAGGATCGTGGACAGGATAATGAGGCACACAGGTACGAACAAGACAAAAGAACCGTTTGACTCCACGTGTTAACGCCGTATCTTCGTGGCACATATACATACATACATACATCATACATACACTATCCCTTCTGCCGTAAATGTTATGCCAGGTTGGGCGGACTAGATCTCACAAGAAAACAGGTAATTCCGTCCATTTAAATCAGATAAGCGCGACGGTAATGCTTCCATAACGGTACCGTGTTTCTTTTCGCCAATGATTTTTTCCACCGGTGAACCAGACGCTTTCACTAAGCACGCGATTCAACCCTTCTTCCTCTCGATTGTACTCGCGAATAATTTATCAAACCCCATATAGTTATTTATCAAACTCGGAGAAGTTCTGTTTCTGTCCGGCAGAGGAATAAACAGTTTATAAATACGCGTCCCTGCGTCACTCCTTGGTGCGAGGAAAACCTCTAATTATACGCGTAATTGTTAAACGTAATCAATAAACATATTGTCTGGAATATTATTTGAGTAATTGTTGTTCTTCATTTTACAATGCCCTTTCCTTCTTCCTGTACCATTAGTTCCTCGTCAAATATGAAAGGTGAAGCCTCGTATTAAATATTAACACGACCAATCACCCACGACTAAAGCACACACGCTTACTCCAACAAGCTCTCCGTTAAGATCCACAATCCCGAATATCTAATGCGGGGAGTGTAAATAAAATCGCCACGTCGGCCGTGTAATTTGTCACGCCGTCGAACACGAGTCTGAATTAACGAGCTAATAAGTTTTTTTCGAATCGAAAGGTTGCACGAACGCGCGTTCGAGCGGCGTGAAGAAAGTGTGGAGAAAGAAAGGGAAAAGTTGTGTCGCCCGCGCCGAAATCCACGTAAATTTTCCCCCATTTCGAACGTGAAACTTTATTTCGTAGGAAGTTTTCCGAACAACATCCAATTCCTCGCCAAGGAGAGCGCAGCCATCGTAACCCAGAAAACACGTCGCCAAGCACCGAGCGTCTGCTGCGGCTTGAATCTGAACGTGGAATTCCTGTCGAGTGAATCAAGTCGGTTACATGCTCAACGAGAGTGCCCGAAACCTACCAAAATAAACGGAGGATGTAACTGTAAAACGATCGTTCAATTGCTTCCGTGTGACATCACCTGTTTGGCTTGGATGAGTCATGTGAAAAAACGGGACCGTGAAAATGGGAAATGTATACGCGTACGTACAATGGCGTGTATACGTGATTAAACGAATTGAAAAGGGTTTTGGGTTTGAATGGATCGTAGGACTTATTGTATCGAGGAGGGCGAAACGAAATTGAGCAACGAGGTGATTTGTTTCTTAATGGAGTATATTCATTGAGAGCCGATGAAGAATTTGGAAAAAATTCTACTGCGATTGCGTTTTGTGGGAAATTGTTTATGGGAATCGATCTTGCTTGTATCAGAATGTTGATGGGACGAGTTGAAAATAGACGACTGATCGAAATATCTAAATAGTCTATCGAAATAATTTTGTACGTGATTAGCAAAAGTACTATTGTCATTTATTAACAAATTCGTAAATCGTCCAGCACAATTGAGCACAGTTTACCAAGCAATAATCCGCAGAAAAATATTAACACCAACGGAGCCCATTGCGGCTGTTTAAAAAATTATACACATTACCATGGTGGGTATTAAAATTTTCATTTTATTTCAAACAAAAGGAAACAATCCCAAACAGCGGCCCTGATAAGGCGCGGCAAAACTGGCAAACTAACAATAAGCGTTCCTCGGAAACAAAAGAGAAACAGCTGTAGCAGCTGATTGAATAAAATTTATTCGATTGCTCGACAACTGGCGCACATGATCGATCCAGAAGCATAAAAGGGAGAAGTGAAACGCTTCGAGGGTGGAATTCTATCAAGCATCCCCGTGAAAGAAGATCGAACGTCGTTTCGACGACGTTGGACACTCGATGGGCGAAAGAAAAAACGAAAGCGCGAAGGAAGAAGTCAGGCGAATCGATAACGCGATATCGACCGTTTCCCTATATGTGTTCGCTTTCTTTCGACGTTGGTGTGCATGTGTGCACGTAATATGTATGCACGTGCACTCTCCATCAAGGGTTTTCGGTGCCTCTGGACGAACGCCAGAACGTTCTGTATAATGCTCTTACAATGCTAATTCCTGATCGCAAATGTCTTGCGGTGCCAGGCGAAATTATGCAGCCCGGTCTGCCAACCTTATAATGCTTTATAGGCGTTCGAACGCTGCTTATCGTAAGGACGTCAATTAAACGAAAATACTGTTTCATTTACGTAGTTGGCCATCTATCGTTGGAGGGAAAGTAATACGCGGCTGGTCGATAATAATTTGTTCGGTTAACTCGTTGGACAATGGCGCCAAATTCGTGTGCTATACATTTCCATTCAAATTCCGTGAGCCACCAGTGCTCTACATTTGCTGTATCGCTTATTTATTGCAACATCGATATACGTACACTGCTTGGCTCATAAGTATCCGAGCGCCTTTATCAATTTGAAGAAGAAGAGATCAGCTGGTTTCGAACAGTGCTTTCGTAATTTAGATTAACACGAGGTGTTATATTTTGGTCTTTTTAATCGGCCTTTCTAATCTCCCAATTGCTAATCATCTGTGAAAATCCTATTAAACTGTACGTCGAATTTGTTATTCAGTGTACGTAATATGCCGTCCACGTTCGAAATAAAAATGTTCAATTATTTCACTTTTCATTCACGCGGAAAGTAAAAGTTACGTTTTTGTTAGAAGAAACGCTCCCGTAGGAATCATTAATTGCTATCAACTTTCACGTGTACAGTATTATGCATTCTAACCTTGTAACGAAAGAAATAGTTTTGCTACTTTCCTCGTTAATTATAGAAATTCATTCGTTCATTACACGAATATCAGAAGCTTATGGTCTTCCTACAATCGACTCTTCTAATGAAGATTATTGCGAAACAGAGTAAATAACCAGCTCACGAATCGTTATCTGTCGCTCCATAAATTATTACGATACATACAATCGCTCAGATAAATGGTATCACACACAGGCACGCAAGCCGTTGGTACATGAATTACCATATCGAAGTCTGACTGAAGAAAACATAAGCTTGTTTTCATTTCTTTAACAGCTCGACAAAAAAAAAGAGATGATTCGTGCTCTCCTTTCTCGATTACAGACTGCTGTAATTAATTTTTGTTTCTTCAGATAAGAGATACAATATAGTTGCGTTCGTATAGTTCGTTGAAAATTCGCGGGACTTGTCCAATAATTTTGTCACAAATCTCCCCAGATCCGTGGAATTAATTTTCGCGAAAGACGCGTCCGCTTCCTCCGATTGACGAAAAGCGAAATCTATTTCAAGCCTTGAGTTACACGGCGTGGCCATCTTGTCACGGATATGTAGGTTGAACGTTATATAATTTTATTTATACGAATGTGTCAGTTTTAATTGCGTTAAATATACATCGACGTGCAAATACTGATCGTATCGACTACCTGGTTAATTTAATTGCCTCCTGTCTGACACAGTCAATAGTCTTCAAACATTAATACCGCCGATCAATATTTCTTTTGCCTCCTTTTCGTGGAATTAGTTTAAGTATTAAATACTTTAATGCGAACTCAGATATTGACGTGATCAACTTTTCCACAAGTAAGAAACTGCATTCATGCTTCGGTCGATTCATCGTTCCTCCATTTATACAATATTGAGAATAAAAGTGAAGGTAGAATTTAAAAAGTTCTCTAATAAAATACCGTCGCAATCACTCAAGCTCCAAACCCTTGAACGGGCGAATATATTAGTGGAGTAATTCATATTATTCAAGCTTCATATCTCTTACAAATTCCACCCACGAGTAATTAATCAATTATTCAAATAACAACGATGCTACTTCCATATTCGAGAAAAGAAATTTATGATAATTTATGATACGAAATGGCAAAAAAAAGAAATGGGCTGCGTAAACCGATCGATGCCTGTCAATTCCTCGTCCATTTAAAAGATCTGCGCCCTGAACTAAACACGAGGTCGCAGCAACGTGTGGGTGCCATACACCTCACACGTGTGCACAAAGTGAAGTGCAAGCGCTGAGATTCATATTGGAAAAATCACGTGGGAGGCCTTTACCTTTTTTTCCCTCGCTACTCGAATTATTTTTAACAGAAGACCACCGCATCGGACGGTGACGTATCTCTCTTTTCCTTCGTAGGTCGATTGGAAGGTGCCCCGATGCTGCTTGGCCAACCACTTTGGACTAATCTCACGTTTACCATTCTTACGGCCGCAATTGTCAGCGAATTCGCACGGCACAAACGATCGTAGTTATTTATCTGTACTGTTTTCACTTTCCACGGGCAAGCGTCAACATTTCTCCCATTTCAATTTCCCATCTCGAAGCCATTACTCGAGCACCGATTCGTTCCGACAATGGCGAACGCCATTAAATTATCCACAACCTCGACCTACGGTCGTACTGCTAAGAGAAAACACCGGGTTACGGTAACTAGTGACTTTCTCTGACAGAGTGAGTGACTGGTGGCCACGCAGGACGTTTCAACGCGGGGACGAAGATTCAGAGTCTTTTTTTATTCGAATCAAGAAACGGCCGCGCTTTAACGCGTGGAAAACGAGACGAAACGTTTTGTGCTCGACTTCCCGGCCTGAACAAATTCTATCTAATAAAATTTCGTACAAGGATTATTCGTTTTGGAGTAAAACTTTGCGAAGTTAGAAAGTATGTGTTATAATTTACGACAACTCGAATAATTCAATTCAGAAATGTAGGAAACAATTAAATAGTTTCACGCGAGCTAATTTTTAAATCAAATAATACAAACAATAGTACAAATCAAACGAACCGCGACGTATCGACCGCGTGATAGTCGCCAAACAAATATTGATCGGAGATATTATGTATTCCATTCAGGCATAGTTTACGGACTTCATTTTCGAATGCTTGCGGCAATGCGGATAACGTCGCTCGTATAATCAATTCGTATTTAACCGTTCCATAAAACGGGAAAATTAAAATACAACCTCCACTTTTAATACCAGCAAATACCTTGGCCGCCTAATGCTTCAATGATATTCAACTTGGACAATCACGACGGCGCACAGTGGAGAAAAACGGCAATTTAGGCGTGCAAAAGGCGAAAAGAAATACGGAGTTGGTCTATAATTTTATATCCAATATCAAGATAGATGTCCGTAGCAGCTAAAAACGACATTTTCATTTCTTAAATCCATTGTTGTTAAGCGTGGCAAGGGACACAAGCGTTAAAAATTAAAGATAGCTAAAAAATGAAGACTACTATTTTCACCTGTTATCTAATGCTCAGGACCTTAATGGTAATTCTATTTGCAGGAACTGCATCAGCAAGGATTAGGAATGTGTAAAAATCAAAAGAAATTTTTAGGTAATTTTTTTCAAGGAAGTTTCAACAAACTAATTTTCTACGCGTTCTTTTATGAAATACTTTCGAACTCCACCAGACTCCACGCTAATTTTTATATACACATTAAGAATGGGGTGTATACTTTATGCTCTACAAAATTTGGCTGCGGGCAGCTGCGGGTGCAAAAGTTATTGCATTTTTTATAGAATAGTTCGGTGCCGAGAACGTTCGCGCTGATGCGGCCTACGGTAGACAGTAGATGATCGGGTCCTTCTTTTTCATTTATGAACATGTATAATTTACAGAAATAAAATTTACAATAAAAACAACAACAATATATAAAAACAAAATAATATTTACATCATAATTATTGCTAAAAATATTAATAACATATAAAATAAATTTAATTTCCTACGAAAGTTAAAAATATTGAATTACAAAAGATTGATAAAAAATTGGAAAGAAAAATAATTTGCTACGAAAAATTATCAGTTCGAAGTTTGATCCTCTACTTCGAGGATCTAGGGATATAGGATCTAAGGCGGATCGAGGATATAAAAAATAAAATTAGTAAGAGAAAAACTATTTAAACAATGGCAAACGTGACAAAAAATAAACAACGATGGAATGTGTCAATCAATTTTCTCCTAGTCAATTGTTTTCATGTCAACAAAAAAAACGGGGCCCGATCATCGGGAGTCTACCGTGGGTCGCATCAGCGCGAACCTTCTCGGCATCGAACTATTCCATAAAAAATGCAATAACTTTTGCACCCGCAGCTGCCCGCAGTCAAATTTTTTGGAGCGTAAAGTATACATCCCATTCTTAATGTGTATATAAAAATTAGCGCGGATACCAAAGTATTTCATGAAGAAAGACTTTTGCACGCCTAAATTGCCGTTTTTCCCCACTGTGCGGCGTATTAAAATGAAACGCTCGATGCAACTCGGTTATCAACAGTTTACGGCTACATTGTCTTTCCACTCACCAATCGTCAGCGTGCCGTTGTTACATCGAACATCTGCTCTACAATTATATATTCCACGTCAACTTTCGTCACTGTGTGTACACGCGCGAGATAAGAAGCAAACTGTGTCACCCGTAGGGAGACACTGCATCACAACGCACCCGGGGATAAGTACTTCGCAATACACGATGCGCGTAGTGCAATGTCGTGATTCGTTTAAATATTATTGTTAATTGGACCGATTCACATTGCACCACGCTTTGGCCACGCTTCGAAACGCAGAGGCGGCAGAAGAACGCGACCGTAACGTGAACGTACGATGACTGAACGCTAGAGTAAAACCGAATGTTCGACTTTGGCCAGACCGGACGATCCGGCCAGTTTTGGGACCGGGCGTTCGGCTACCTGGACTGTGGCCTACCTGGACGGCGACTACCTGCTCCGTTGAACACGATGGTTCATAGAAACCTTTTTCCCGTCGTACTGCTTCTCTGATCTTTCCGCCTCGACTGGTAGCTTAATTGAAGGCACGGCAAGTCTTGCTGGCACGGTAATTGTAAATGGAGGAACGCGATCTATTGCCGCGTTAAAATATTATTTACAGACAACACTAATAATTTGGAGCTGAACGAATATTTTGTATATTTAAATATATTCTTGGTATCGAAATTTCGCTACATTATCTGGAGGAATAGTAAACTGAACGAGTGCAATCGGACATTTTAATCGAAGAAAAATTCGTTTGGAAAACGTCGAAGTAGTTGAGAGCACCGTAGAAACGTTTTAATGATATAATCGAAACTGGAGTAGCAGAGATTAATTTTCGTATTTCAAGACAGAAACTCTAAATGTTTTACAATATCAAAGCAAGCAGTGAACTTTATTGCAAAATGGCAAATCTTCCTAACCAGATTCTCCCAAACACGTTACCATAAAAACCAAACCACCTCTGTACCAGAAAAGATTCCTAGAAAGACTCCGTTTTTTATCCACCTACGTACCATTACGATTCTCCTATCTGACAAACGACAGTCTAAAAATTCGCAATAAATTCCCCCGGCTGAATGAAACGAATTCACCCAGACCGATGCTCACGGTGACCAACAGTTTTCCACAAAATGCCACGGAGCATCATTTAATGATACGCTCGGTCGTGATTGTAAGACAAAGGAAACGGAATGGCGTTCTGTTCCTCGCGTCTGCGAACGAATAGAACTTCTCAGAAGCCGACTGATTAATGAATTGTCAAGGAGGACAGGCAGCGGGGAAATTATGAAGTTCCCATGAAATTGCGACGTTCCAACGAATCCCACGTTCGTAAATGAAATTTCATCCGCGATTGACAAATCGATGCCGATTTCATTACTTCGTCGGTATTATGCAACGTCTCTATGGAGAGCCGTGAAAAGTAACGCGCGGACACTCTCTCTTTCTCTGTCACCTCAGATTGATTCGATCGCCGATCGACCTTAGCCTCCTTTCACGTTGGAATGGGGAAATCGACAATTATGGCAAACTTGTTACTTTCTCCGCGTGCGTATTACGCGTATTACGCACGTAATACATACACGCATACGTGAACACGACGGGAACGTTGCCTACTCGAACCGTACATGGAATCTGTTACGGTGGCTTGCAGCTTTGTTCTCGTGTGTGGCTGACGTATTTAATTTTTGAAAAATATTACGTACAAGACGGATAGTGTGATTTTTGTTAAAGTAATAATAATTAAATTAATTAAACAGCATTGATTATAATTCGTGTGCAATATATATAGAAATGTGGGGAAAGGTGCGTTCCTACGTTCCTACCCTTTGAAAGGTTTTCGATTGTTCTATCGATATAGAGATGTCGGTGGAGCAATTGTGTAACGAAATGATGATACAGGCCCAGCGTTGCGATCGAGGGAGCAGTCAAATTGAGAAACACGAAATTAATATTTGCGGCAGGAAACCGCGATAATGTTTCAATGATGGTCTATAATAAATAATAGTAGAAAATGATGGAAATCGCATTTATACGAAACCGACGAAATACTCTACTCTTGTATGAGAATGTTATTAACGATATTTAGAAAAATGACTTTCCTATATTAAAACTGTGTAAACTCAGAGTATGGTTCCATCGATGATGCAAGCTATGCATACTATAAAAAGGAAAGCTTCAAACCAATATTTCTCCCTTATAGCAAGTTTTGCTCCACCTTTTCACTCTGTCGAATCTAATATCCCAACAACTTGCAACATATCCCAAACTTCTCCAATATTTCCATACGTTTAATAAAAAAAAACCATTCACTCTCGTTTCATAATAACGCAATTGTGCCCCATCGAATTACAAATAAATTATCCTCGCGTGAAGAAATTTCGTCTTTACTGTATCTATGCCTCAGTGCCTCAACCTCGATTCAATGGAATTGAACAGAAGGCGTTACTAGGCATCCGATTGAAAAAGAAAAAGAAATTATTCATCGCGGCTGGAGCAGCAATAAAGAAAGCGATTCAAATGGCCCATCGTTGAAACGTATCGAAGGAGTTACGTGGCAGGACCCAGTTCAGATTGTCTTCGGGCTAATCACGAGTAATTAGCCGAAACGGGGTTAGGATATTAAACTCACGTGGACCGGCATAGCTCGCATGAAACAATGGCATAATGCTCGCGACGTTGTACGTGTGCGTAAGTGCGTACGTATGCATGTAGGCGGAACGAGAATGCGCCCCCGAGTGTTTCTCGTGCAATTTATCAGGATTTTATGTTTCCTTAACTGGAGAGAACATGTCGATGGTACCGATTGCAGCTCGCATTGACACAAGAGACAAACGTTTCCTGCGCTGCCCTGAGAATTTTGCTTCATTAGCGGGAAATCCGTATCGGTGTGTGACGCAAACGGCCGTCGATACGTGGTGAAATCGTTAACCGAGGGGCAATTAAAACCAATTCTGTGGAAAGAAATTTTCTTCTCCTGGAACTCGTTGTGTGGAAATATTGATTCCGATGTTTCACGCTAATAGCAAGTGCCTGGACTTTATGCAAATTCTTATCTTCTACGAATCTTATCGTTCGTACGATTCCGTTTTTGTATTTGGTCGTTTAATAATTTCGACGAGTTGAAGCGAACATTTTAATAACTGTAACTTTTTTATAATTTAATCCTGTACTTTAATCCTGTCCGATTTCTTTACTTTTCTTTGGAGCACGATTCCGGTGAAAACTTCGGGGACTCGAGATCCTACGTTCAGGTTTCGTATTTTTATGAGCTGCTTTCGAATTGATTAATTACGAAGCACTCGTGAATGATTATCATACGTAATAAGGAGGTTGTTTGGGTGTAACGTTTATGTATTATGACGAATATACTTGACCCAGAAAGAGAATGAAAAGATCGTGTTTTCCAATCTGGAGATAAAAATAAGTTACAGCATAGTTGTTGCGTCATTCATTAGGATTAATCAATACCTAATAATCTATATCGAGGGAGTTCATAAAGACATTGAACGCGTCAAGCACGTAATCGTGTTCTAATACGCGCGTCGAGTTATGAATGAACCTGTACTTCGATAATACCTATGCATATTATTTATTATCACTTATCACACAATTTCAAACATTGTGAAACACTCTGAAATACATTGCACTGTGCAATGAGAAGAACTTCCATTAAATCGTCCGGGGCCGCAAATAAAATTCAATTCTAGTATAATATTCGGCGCGTTAAATCACAGACTCGAAGGCTTCCCATAAATTCAACGCGACGGATGAAAAAAAATTAAACGTCCAGAAGATTCAATAACAGAACTCGCAAGTGAAAAACTTTCGACCGTGTTCTTGCATTAATATCTGAACGCAATCTCCAGTGTACACTCCACTACAACTGCAGTAGAGACCACCGAGACTAAAACTCGATAATGAAACGAAAGAAAGCCGAGGTATCGTTAATTAAATTTACTGGGAACCTTGTCGACTAAGGTGGAACAGTGCAATAACAAAAACAGCTAACGTAAAATCGATTATCGGCGAGTACACGGAGTATTTAAGTAACAAGGAATGAAGCAATTCACTGAATACATAAATTAGTTTCCATCCTGTTAACCCGTTGATTGTGACGTTGCCGGGGAAGATTTTATTCAAGTTGCCTACCATTGACTATTGCCAACCCGTAATAAATGTTCCTTTGGGAACAGCTGATTCTTTCTTTCCTTTTTTTACTGAAAGGTGGAGCATTGGGGATGACAGTGGGATATGAATGGTTATTCGTGTACCTCCGTGCAATCGAGGGTTAAATACACGCCTATGGAATATTTTTAGGTATAACCTTTCTTTCGAATTGTTTCATTTTGCGGAATACCTTGGGTTCACTCGCGTGTAAAATAAATCGTAGAGTATTCAGTAATTGTCGGTGATTCTGTCGATTCGGTTCAGTAATTTTCATTCTTTTATTCTTACTTTTTTAAAGAATGCTGATGAATGTCTATGGGAACTGTGTTACCTCTTTTATCTTTAAAATATGTACTGTAATGATGCACTTTGTATTTTCAATTGTATTTTACTGACACGTGTAGCTGTAAAATGAATTGCTATTTATGAAATTGTTAGATTATTTTCGTCTTCTTTTCGAATTGTAATCCACACTGTATTATTTTATATTAAAATCTCGGAGAACAATTCTGGCCCTTAGAGTTGGAAAGTTGAAAGTACTTGTCTTTACACAAAACGTGCAATATATTAGATACAAATGAAACACGAGAACCAAGTGCATCATCATAAAAAATGTCACGAATAAAGTTATCTTATGCAGAGTGATTACAAATGATACTACTCTGCAGTATGCGGGTTGTCCAAGCTCTACTGCAGCATTCAAGTTATGATTAACGAGGGAAACTTCTTGAGATACCTATACGTATGTACCTACAAAGTGCTTAGCAAATTTAAATAACTTCGTGCACCAAGGAAAAAGGTAGATCAGGAATGCTATTAATTCGTATCATGTCGACAGATTTCAACCTGAACGCCCACAGGAATAGTCTTCATAAAACTAAACGCCAATTGCAATATTTTGTAATCGTAAATACATTGAACATTTTTCCCCAATTAAATTCCTCCCCTTGAAATATATAAATAAAATTCAGCCCGGAAAGAAAGACGTAGTAAAAGATTTAAAACAAAACTATACGAAAAAGCTTTAAAATATTTGCAGCAATAGAATTCTGTGCCCAATATTAGTCCCCGGAATCTCCTTTTTGCCAATGCATCCAGTGTATAAAGTCGACGGAGCGATGTTCACGTGAACACGAATCGTTAGCCGGCCTAGTTTTCGAGTTACGCCCGTTTTTCTGTGTCTCGCCGCTGCTTTTAACCAACTGAATTCAGTTACACCAGGTCTACTATGCTGCCCGCCACCGAAGGCTGTTATCTACACATCTAGATAGAGATCTAAAGCTATTCAGCACAGGAAACTGATGGTTTCTAGTACCTGCCCCATGGAAGCAGAAACGCGTCGGTCGGAAGCATTAGCGGCAATAATTTCGGAATAGAATGAAATGGATCTTACGAGCTACATTTCCCTTGTGGCAATGCGATACACTTATCGTTGCGTCTCGCAATTTAGCATGATCAATGGAAATATATAAAACATCTGTCTGTATCTCGATGGAAGCAAGGGAGGAAAAAGAGTGGCGTACATAAGTACGCGAAAAAAAGGCTCCCTTAATCGATGCTTATCAAAATTGCTCTTTTGCGAGGCAATATAATCGTGCGACTCTCGGAGATCGCTTGAACAGTGCCGGTAACGTTCGTTCACAATTTTATAACGAGCCCAACTTCTTGCCAGGCTTAAAAACACGCCAGAAAGGCGGAAAAACTCCAATGATAAGAAACGCTTTATAAATCGAGAACCATACCACGCTTCATTAAACGAACAACGATAATAGAATCCCTCCTCCAATTAATTACGATCTATAACAGACGTTCAGTTAACATTGCAGCAACGGCTTGATTGATCGGCACAATCGGCAGACAGACCGGGCTGAGGTGATTAATATCCGTGGAGAAGAAATTGAGAGGAATTTTTTTCAAAACTTTAAGAAAGAATCACTCGAAACGAGGATACGCACGATCGTATACACCCTGGGGCGAGAGCTTGTAATAATATTGAAACAATATTGTGCGAACAAAAAGAGTGCCATGCAAATCATTTTTGCGCAGGCGGAGGCGCAGAGAAGATTCCAAGATCGTTAGATATTTTTGTTATTTATGATCTGATTTCATTTGTTGAGACTAATTGAACGATGTGCAACAGCAGGCCTGCTTTATGGAAATGAAGAATAGAGAGTGACGCATCACACGTTTTGCCCAGCGTTATAATCGCGGTCGAAGAAGGTTCAACTCCTTTTTTTATTATCTCCTTTATCCTTGGAACAGATGCAATTGCATTGCTCGTTGAAAATCGCTGGGTTTGCAGTTGCGTTGGCTAGAATACGTTCCATGTGAAAGGAAATGTTTGCCCGATTCCACGAGAGATCAAAGCCCTTGAAATTCTTACTTCGTGCCAGCTCTGATCCTTGCTTGATCATTTTTCCACAGAGAGAGAGGGAAGATGGATTATCCTTGGCACGCGTGGGCGTCGAGCCCTTCGTGAAAGGATATAGGTAAACACAGAAGTGGAATATTTGTGGGTGTACGCAAGGTATCTTCTTGTCCTTTCGAAAGAGATGCTCTAGATACAAATATTATCCGAGGGCAATCAGCAGTGAAGATGAAATGTATACATACATATGTATATGTATGTACATATGTGAGCTTTGAATAGTGGAGTCTTTTTCAGGATATTCGACGTATTGGATATTCAACCCTTTCGATTGAAGTGCGTTGCACGCGTATGCAATATTGGTTGAAAGTTGGGAAACGTGCAAATGTATTCCTGGACGTGTTGTTCTCTTATTGGAAAAATAACGACCATCCACCACTTTGGGTTATTCGAACAAGCTGTTGAAACTAGAGTGGCTACCACCACTCAGCGAATTAATTTCCACCGATCGACTGATATTAGCTCGTCAGAAAATTTCCCGTATATGCATCGCATTTCTTTTGGAGTTTTCATCGAATCGTGGTAGCACCATCTGCTGTTATTTGTGGCCGTATAATACGCGTAATAAAAGATTTTATCTTTCTAACGTTCCACGAGTAAATTAATATCATAGAAATTTATTTTCACGATTTTCCTGTTAAATCAAATTAATCGTAAAATGAACCAATCTAAGATTAACAATGAACGAAAGGACATAAGACATGACAAACGCGAAGGTTAAAGCTGGAAACCAATTTGGGTAAAACCGTCGGAGGACAGTTTAACTCATTCTCTATAAGGGTATTCCGCATAGAATCTAGTTATTTTCATTGCCGTTCGTGCACGGCCAACATATGGCTACTCAATGTCAATTTATGAACACCGATCTTTTGTAAGTGGTAAAACGAGACCCATTTTCCACCTATTTGTGAAACGCAAGCGGGTCACATTAATTTGTAGCGGATCTGCAAAGTTTGTGGTCAACCGTGAGACTGTCCTGTAGTATTCAAAACTAGAATTACATACATTATCCGATGTTGACGAAGTTTAACTTTTCCAAGGCAATACTAGCAGCGGCCGCCAGCGCGAGCTTTTAATAGTGACTAATGAAAACAACATGTACGAGGGAATGTTATCATATGTGCAAATAATGATACTCTGCCTCCTTCATTTATATCACACATTAATAATTCAATAATTCCCCGTTTTTGCGAATTTCTGTAAACGAGAAGCTACACTGCAGTAACAGATTAGAGGAAGCAAAGTACATATTTTATAGATTAAACAGGCATTCTGTTTTTTTATTTAAATATATAATTCCTCGAAAAGAAATAATTATCACTGACGACGGGAAATTTATTAAATCTTTCTGACCGTGAAATTCTTTTCATTTATCAGTAATGTGAACAGTTTGCTACTGAGGAAAGTTTAGTAATTTATGATCATCTTTATCAATTTATTAATAACTAATTCCGACTAGAAATAAATACCAATGAGGAAGGAATAAGTACCCGTGTAGATACTAGCTTCAAAAATATTCCAAGAGCTCAGTCAAAGAAATACTTTATCACCATAGTCAAGACCACTTACTTTGCGCGCACCCGGTACAGAGAAATTCAATCTCTAGTAGGTGCGCGCACAGGTAATAAAAAAATGGGATAAAAAAAAGTCTTACGACCACGCAGACTGCTAGTACTAAAACTTGAGCCCGTATATATCCATGAAATATGATTATCACTAATGATCGCTTAATCGACTAAAATAAAGAAACCGCGTGCGAAAGTCGTCTATAGATATTTAGGTATTTATGCGATGAAACTTTTAATCAATAGCCACTTTAAATTGACAACTAACGATTATTCTATAATAGTATTACAAAACGGAACGTACCTACAATATACCCGCATTAAAAGCAATTAAGCTAAAGACGTACAAATAAGGACACAACTTAAACGTACATTTAATTCATGTCCTTAAAGGTGCAGGATCGGCAACAGAATGAGCATCATTCATATGCACAGACAATATTTCCAAGCGTTCGATCGAAAACTAGGCTACACCTCTATTTACCGTCCCACATTCCTTTGCAAATTTTCAGTCACAAAATACCTGCGCTGCGGCATTAAAATATTTCGCACTTATACGCAACCGCGTCGCTATGAAATATTCTCTGGACAATTTAGCATAATCATTCTGCAATGGGAACAAAAATTCGTAAAAACGATCGCAGTAAAAGCCAGTCAATTGTAATAGCAGTCGAATTACGAATAATTTAAACGCAGAACAATTATTCTGTACCCAGCAGAAATAAAATCCATTCGTCGGCTGTTCTATGTAAATAAAAATGGGCAAAAATGAAACCTGTCGATGACGTCCAAATAATTATCCAAAGTATAACGGACCGTTGTGAAAGTTATGGCTACAAAGCGGCAAGCAATGGCGGTGTGTACATATTTTCAGCGTATGTACTCAGTTGACGATGGCCAGACAATGCGCGTCCGCATTAATTCGATTATTCCGCCGTGCTATTTAAAACACGCCGTTCACATCTACACATTTCACGTGTACTAGAAAAAGCGCAGGAAAAGAAGTGCATCATGTGACCAGCAGAATGGAACGAAAGAAAATGCAAAGGCTGTTAACGAAAAAGAATCGCCCCCGGCTATCAAAGAGGCGCGCGTGTCCTACGTGACTTTCAATTTTAAATGTCGACCAACACGTCGGAAACTTTCGACCGGCCGATTACCAAATCGCGCTTTTAGCCCGCGACGACGATGAACGAACACGTTCGACGAACGAACTTCGAAGATGAACGAACACGTTCAAGCCGTTCAATCCCGTCTGACCAAAACACGGAATCCATGCTGAGCCCGTGGAATTTTTGCACGAAACATCCGGTCCACGAAGGTTCAAGGATACACGAAGCAGACCGGCGCGAAAAATATGCCCAACCGCCACAGAATTTATTTGCGGACCACGTTTTCATCAGTGATTTGTATATCCAGCACCGACCGGCCGATTTCTACAACGAACATCTTTCTTTCGACCAACGAAGATGGAGTGGCTTCACCGTTTCCGGTTATAACGCGACCCGTTTAATCTGTTTAGTTACCGTTCCTCGTAAGTAGACGGAGAAGTAAAGGCGTAGCATGTACCCTTTCACGAGTCTGGCCTAACTTTCAGATGCGTCTGGTTGGTCAATAAATTTGTTCGCTGTCTGACACCCCACCAGCGAAACGGAAATGGAGCAACTTCGACGGCAGTGTAGCTTCTTTCTTCCGTGTTCTACTGGCAGCATAATGTAACTCTCTGAACCGAACCGGTCGATTACAGATTGGGCGAAAAAATCACGAACGAGCGGGATCGAAGGCGAACGGAACGTATACACCGTGAAATCAGAAACCAATGCAACCTTGCACCGTGAGCAGACGTATAGGCATTTTTAACGACCGGTTAATTATCGATACCAAGACTTGCATATCGAATGGTAACAGCTGGCTGGTCGAAATTGAAGTCTCGAAGGTCCTTTGTTTCTAATATCGCTCGTCATATGGTGCCCCCTCTTTTTTTTCTGTTTTTTGTAGACCGTCATTCATGAACCCCATTCGCACGGTGCTCCAAAGCGACTGGCTATTGGTTCAGTTAAAAGCTCTTGGCTTTGAAAGTACATACGTATACACATAATGGTATTTATACGTATACAACTTTTTTCTTCATACCATTATCGTTACCGTTGAAGGGAATAATGCGGCATTGATTCATTGAATGAAATTCGTATTTATGTTAAGTTCATTCATTAACGAGATAATCATCTTCAATCGCAAAATGGCTGCATGGGTAATTCACAGAATAAAATGAAAATTGATTTACTTCTTGCTACAATATAATATAATTTCGCGTTAAAAATATCGTTGATTAATCATATATCGAAATACATGCTCGGTGAAAGGGACAAATATACTTGCAATATCATCAGAAGAACTGGATTGCTCGTAAGATCTCTTACGGAAGGAAAGGTAAATGAAGAAAAAGAATACAAAAAACAGCATTCTGACCGTCTAATTCTAGATTGGTTCCATTATCAAATATTGAACATCTAATCTATAATTCCCCGATATATACTTTGCAATTGAGACACGTTCGCGAATTCCTTCCATTCATCCTGAAACGCTTCGTACATACGCGTGTAGATATCAGCAACGGATCCGCACATGCCGGGCTATGTATGCACTAGGTACATACATGTATCGATCGATGATGAAAAAACCCGGAGATCGAAAGTAAACGTACGAAGTTCAACGATAATGGCATCGATACTGCGAGAACAACGGGCGCAAAAGAGAACGAGGGAAGAAAAAGGGACACAGTACGAGGCAATATATACAAGTGAGTCAGAGAGATGGTGAAAGAATGGAGAAAGAGGAGAGGGAAGACAATTTTCTCGTGTTATCAACAATGGTCGAGTGGAACGGTTAACCGGTCCCCCTATTCGTCATCGTGAAGCAACTAATTAAGTTGTCGGTTGGTTAATTGGTGCACCGATTAAAAGCACGACGAACGACAGAGGTAATATCGTTTTGCATAGGACAAGGTCAGACTCCTAAAGGATCGCAGCACCGCCCGACAACAGGATTCCTTCCTCTCTTTCTCTTGCGCGTGGACATAAAAATAAGTTCTACAGACGCTGAGGTTCAAGACCTCGATATTACATTGATACCGCGGTGGCATGATAACGTTATCCGTGGAATTACGGCACAGCTGTGCTTCCATGTAAACACCAGCAGGGGCGAAAGAAAGGCGACGGCGTCCGACCAACGAGTAGATTAAAATTTCGTGGAACGCAAGTGTATACACACTCCCGCCCATAAGGCATCGGGTCATTTAAATTAATAAAATTGGTTTGTGGACGATTTTGGAGCACGAAGTAACCTATATTATGAAATAAAGTGAGCGATTATTAATTCTTTATAAATATAGAGAATATGTAATTGAAATCGTGTGCTTGGGATCAAATATCGCTATAATGATTATGCATTCCCTAACTTGCCAATTGGAGCAAGTTCGGGTGATTGCGTTCTAATTCTTTAAAATAGTTCGTATAGATCTTTGTAGCTTGTTTGCTATCGTTATCTCGCGTAAGTATGAAGTTCTGTCCCATTAATCTTGCTCCAAAAAGCACAGCGTGGTCGCATAAAATGTCTAAATCCATTTTAAAAATACGGAAGTGACTTGTAGTCGTACGTGTACATACATATATGGCTCCGATTTTTTTATTTTATTTTACAGGCCAACAGAACCGCAACGACTGTTTACCATCCGCGATGACACGCACACGGTGCGTAGGGATGATAAAAATCGAGCTGAGAACTATGATCCTTCGGTGTTGCGAGGTAACAAAGGCAATTCATACTCGGGGGTCTCGTATGCAAGAGGAGCAACAACAGATAACGCGCGATAAAAATCTCTCCCTCTCAACAGGCGATACCTGCCCGGAACCTCGCGACCAGATTACGAAGGAAACTTTGTTCTGACCCATTTCCGTGGATGCTGCATACCATATCCCAGGAATTTTCCTACTTCGAATGGCCGATACGTCTACGTGTATTGCTCCGAAAATTCGTCTCGCGAAACGCGTATATCAGGAATTTCGGTTTTCCATACTAACATCCTGCTTGAGAATACGGTAGAATAATGGAAACGCGGAGAATTTTATTGATACACGGTGTAGATGTTTTTATGGATCGAAAAAGATCACTTAGCTCGGCGGATTAAGCGGTTGTTTGGTAACGCACGCGATTAGAAACATCGCGATGCGACGAATATTTAAGCAGAAGTTGTCACAAACTTACCGAAAGGACGCCCGAAGCACTTCACGAAACTCCTTTGTATGTATCCAGGGCAGTGAAAAATCCTCGTGGTGACACCGCGATTACCGATTTTCCCATGCATCTAAACACATTCACTGACACTACAAGCCATGCACTGAACGATTATACGCGCACGGCTGCTTTGAACTCACGATCTGCCCGGTAGATCGGTGAAAATTACACAAAAATCACGTTCATTGCGTTCGACCGTCAGCCTGCTTCGGAGATCATAGACCAGCTGTGTTTTTGCCCGACCATTGAGGATCTGGTGCATGCGCGCTAGTCGCGCCGCCATCTTGACTTTCTCGGGAGTAGGAAAATACGCCGCGCGCAAATTTGAAACTGTTGATTTCAAGTCCGTCCGCGTATTGAAGTTTCTTACTTGCCAATGAAGCTTCTTTCGAGTATCTGAAAGTATTGCTTAGTCAAATTAATTTAATTGAGTGTGGTGAACTAGAGTTTGTAATTTGTAATATTTTTAATACATTTGCACGCTGCGGTTCTATTTAAATTAAAATAATATTGAAAAGCAAACTACATACTCCAAACTAGACGCTCGAACCGTGTAAACATTTTCATTTTCATAACACCCGCATGCGAAAACATGTATAGTATTGAATTCTGGCCTATATATTTTGTCCTTCGTTTAAAATAAGTAACAAAGTTGAATAGTCTAAAATAGATATTAAACTAAAGAGCCTTTCTCTAAAGTAGAAAGTTAAATAAACAGTTGAGGAATTGAATTGCAGCTGGAAAGTAAAATGAAAATAATCTGAAAGACAATTTTACGATTTATAAAGTAAAGAAATATATTTACACTTATAGATATCGTCATACGTCTTTAGAAGCCATTGCATTTCTCGAATTTCTTACTACCAGTCTTAAAATAGAAATGAAGTTCGTAGTAATGTTAAAAATTTATTACGACTCAAACGGAGTATGAATATATTTCTCCATTTATTAATTTCAATTAATACATCACTAAAAATAAGTAATTGTCCAGTTGCAAAAAAATTCGGGCCCCTCCGGGATTTGAACCCGGGACCTCCTGCACCCAAAGCAGGAATCATACCCCTAGACCAAGAGGCCAGATGTTAAAATGTTTACTAATTATTTATATCCAGTGCCAAATTAAACATAAAGTTTAATATATTTCCGTCTATTAATACTAAATTTAGGAAAAATGTAAAATATCGACGAAACATGTAAAAAATCGGGGAAAATGCAAAATATCAGAGAATAAAATGCCAGAAAAATGCAAGAAATGGGCGATACAAATCGTCGCTGCATCGAGTTTGCAATTGCCTATCAAATGCCCCAACTCTGTACGTAGGCAAACACCATTTACACACGAGTACTGTATTTTATTCTAAAGCTTCTTTAATTTGTACTTTATCACCTGGCCGTCGTTTATGAGTAGAGGGCAGTAAAATCAGCGTCGAATTTGTAAGTTGGTATGGCCACAGACGAGATATAGGAATAGACAGGACATCTTATGGACTTTCGTGGCCCAACGTGACGGCCATACCGACTCAGAAATCCGACACTGATTTGAGCGTCCCCTGCTTATGAACAGTGATCACTTGAAGAACTATTATTTACTGAAGTAGTGGGGCAGGACTCATACGATTGTGTGAATATGTATATGTGAATGCTTTGGGGGAAATCAGGATAGCTATTTCTCGGTCAACGTTTCGGTAGGAAAATTGAGCTACGGTCACAGACGAGATATATGAATTCCTATATCTCGTCAGTGAAATGATCTCTTATATCTCGTCTGTGTGAAAAGATGCTAGAAAACTATCTGAATACTCACAACGGTAGGAATTGTAATTTAAATAAAGTTAAAGAAAAACAAATATCAGTTGGACGGAAATAGTTTACTTATTCTATAGTGCAACAAACATTACAAACATTTGATTACACAGATGCGTTTGTTATTACTAATAAATATATTTGCATCCTACTATTCGACTAATATCCATACTGTAACACTTGCAATAAAAAATATTCAGTTCGATATGATATTCAAAAATACCCGCCGTAAGGAAAGAACATCACCCCCATCGCCCAATCAGCTACCAGCCAATCAGCGCAATCTATTTCAAAGCTCTCCTTCTTTCGACCAAGGGATCTCGTAGCGATTAGACGTGTTCAGAGTGCCCGTTGAATTACGGTATGTCACATAGTCTAATATATTCTTGAAGACAGGAAATGATATACATTGTTTTCGTTTCCCTGTCTTTCAAGTTTTCTGTGGTTTCTTTCTTAATATTAATGAATATTTTGCAAGAAATTAAGTAAATATTGTGCAGTGAACGGAATCACACCGCGCGGCGTGCATTTTCTAATCGACTCCAGTATTCATATACGTATTATCTTTGACGTATTTCACTTCTGAATTCCATTATCTTGCAATATATTCTGCAGTTTCTAGCAATATTACTATGATATTGGTGATTCTTAATACATTTACCTCTGATTTCAGTTAGATTCTGTTCCATGGCGTCTCTTTCGCTAGCTTTGAATCAGAAATGGCGCGAACGCGACACTTTCAAACGGGAATGCGCAGGAGCAGAGTGACGCGGCGCCATATTGTTAAATCAACTTCACGCTGAGAGGTAAGCGTTCTTCAAATTTCTTGTTGAAATAAGTAGAATTGTAGCAATATATCTGTATTAAATTATAATTCATACCACGTATAATACTGGTATCATATACAGTCGCGTTGTAAACAAGTAGTAACATAATGCAAGGAATTATTTCCGAGTATTTCATTGCTGTTTGTGGCTGTGGTCGGGAAGCTTGTTTTTCCTGGAAAATATCGACTATTTATCGCGAAACAAAAAAAGACACTTATCAAGTAACGTATGCGTTGAAATATTTCTAGGAAACGCGAGCGATCGTAAAGAAAAATAGTGTTTGGCTTTAGTTGGGTACCGAACACAACCGAACGGCAAAGGACGATGGCGAAGGATGTCATTCTACTACTTGACTCCGAGCTGACAAAACATATGGAAGACATCACAGTGAGGTGCGTTCATAATAGCTATACCATAATTATTTCCACTCTATTACCGCTGCTGTTTATGTAATAGGATTCTAATTACCACGTCACATAATATTGCTTCCATACTAAATCTTTTGTTAACGTCGTGTGCCTATACATTTGCAAATCGAATTTTCACATTTTCTACAGAATTCGAGTTGAATTATTGCTTTAGAATATCAAAATTTTCATTACTTTCGTGTACTTGTTTAATTTCCTTGTTATTCTTTGGTATAGGAGTATGGAGAGCGTTGATTATATGGACGAAAGTAAGCCAATAGCTACAATGATGCCTAATAATTCAATGCAGCCAACACCTGTGTATGTGAGCAATTTATTTATATTTTCATATTGGTTTTATATGATGTATGACTGATACTAAGATGAAACAACCACAGTTCAAATATTATAAAAACAATTCGATTTTCTATACCAATTACAATTAAGTAATTGCAATTGGAATAGGGTTTTTTATTTTGCACTTTTTGGTTAATGCATATGTTTTCATGTTTTATATTGAAGCATATGCAATAACTTATTGCATATGTTATTTTCCTTGTACATGCCTTTATTGTGGTATGTCACAATAATCGCAAAATGTATTTTTAATCTTGTATATTTTTCTTACATAGTTGCATATTTATAATGCACACTTGCATACTTTTCGTGCATACTTTCATATTTGTAATGCATATTTTGATATTTTTAATGCATATTTACATATTTTTCGTGCATATTTATTTTTCATATATATCACTGATAACGAACACTCGATAGAATGAACATGTTTCCTTTCAGAATATTTTGTGACCGCGCGCAATGCGGTCGGTAGAGTCAGTATTTGCTTCGAAGTGTTCTAGCTTTTTCAGAGCAAGTGGCTCTGCTTAAGTTTTCGATCACACTTTAGCTACACGCGATTGTAAAGTCAGTGTTTTCCGCGTACTAGATATTAATACTATTATCAGAGCACCGGTGCTCCTCTTCAATTATTTCAATCGCGAAGGTAGCATCTTCATTTGTTCGCCGATATAATTTGCGGTCGCGTACATAGTCTTTTATTTTTATTTTTCTCTTATATTCGCTATCGGAAGTAGAGTCAGTGCATCACTGAGGGGGATGTTTTATGCGACACTGATGAAGCGAGAAATGTAAGTATTTTTACAACAAATCTCAGTTTCCTATGAACAGTTAAATTCTGTAGATTTAGCAGTAGATTTTAATGTTTTTTGCTTTGTTGTTTAGTTACAGTTTGCATACTTCCTGACGATTGAGTCCAATCGAGCTGCCCCGGTGATGTTCCTGATGTCTTCCACGAGTACTTGCTCTCCTTTTGCAATCAACGAGTTGGTGAGTCGCATGTGTTTTGGTTCCTCCGGTCCCCAATCATGCCGTAGGACGATTGGTCCGAAGCGGCACGGGTGACTGGTTGTATTTTTTAGTAGTTTTGCGAGCATAGTGACTACGGGAATAATTTTTATACCCGTTAGTTGTGACGTTATTTTCATGTGTATTATTTCTTATACGAGGTTAGATGTGCCTTCTTGTACTCCGCGTTTTTTAATATAAAAAGATTAAGGACCATAGAAATATTTCTTACTCGAATAAATATTTGATCAAAGAAGCACTGATCCTGTAGGTTCCTTTATTTCGATAAAAATATATGATGACAGTAACAAATACATTGCACAAATGTACATATATTGAGGACATTGCATATTAAATTTCTAATTGCATTTATAATCAGTTGAAATTTGTTTTCGCTGTTCAGCAGTGCAGAATTCGGATGCCCCCCGACTTCGTTACTGCAAGTGCTACATGATTATAGCAATCATGTATTAAAGTAAATAAATATAACGATACGTTTATTGAAATCAGCATTGAATATGCATAGGCAATGATAGAATTTAATATTAATTTTCATATGCTATAGTCGAGTCCATTTCGAATGAAATTGATTACACATTATGTACAAGAAGGCACTTTGTATACGGGTAGATTTTCAAATCGGAGTAACTATCTTGAACACGTTACTTCGATTAAGGAATCACCTGAGGCTTATTTAATATCTTGTCTATTTTCCAAGTAAATATTTAATTGCATTACTTATTCTAGTAAAATCAGTTTCAATGACCGTCATTTCCCTTAATAAATAAATTATTTATCAGTAATTTTTGAGTCTTTATTGATATTTCATATATTACAAAGTCGAGTCATGTTTAAAGAGATTGAAAATAAAATATATTATTAGCTGTTGCAATTTTACGTGTACTAATCATCTTTTTAGATCAGGATTTTCAGGTTTAATCCCTTCCGTGTTGATTGCCAGGAACTCACTCACGTGCCCAGGTGCTACTTGGGTGAGTGAGAGGCAATGGGCACGATGATCATATGGTTTTTCAATTTCTAACAATGTTTGGCGGCTGACATTTGCTAGTGCACCGTGCACGACGTATTTTCCATACCGTGTGTGTGTGTGGGTTAGGCCGTGGAATTGCGTCGGCTCGGGAATTTCATAACAAATTATAATACTATGATTTCATAAATAGCAATATGTTTTACAATTGCAAATACACATTGAATGCCGTAACGAATTATGAAAATATGGCAACGAATAGAGTACTATACAAACCAAGCGTACATAGTAGAAAGAAAATGTACAATATACATATTTGAGCAATCAATATTTCATACGAAAGTAATGCATAAGCATATACGTTTGCGCAAATTTACGCAATGGTCGCTAGCCTTTGTCAGCCGATTTCAGGAATTGGTACGTACCCTTAGAGTGTGAATGATTGTATGCCAAGCTCGGGTGTCGGAGGCGTCCCGGGACGTCTCTCTAGTGTAGGTTCATGCGCCCGAGTGTTTGATTGAGAAACGTTGAATGATGTGTGTTTGTGTGAATGCTTTGCCATTTTTTAAATATAGGTCTAGGTAGGATAGGTAGTATACCTTCTGGTGTGCCTGATAGATATAAGTAGGTAGGGCCGGGCAGGTTGACACAGTCTCTGATCGGGTAGGCAATATTTCGTGTGTTCAACCTGTTTCAGGAAATCTGATTTGAAAAGTCGACGGCGAAACTGTGGCGCGAACGAGAATGCGTTCGCCTCTGGCTTTGGCTATCGATTTTTCGAATTTTTCGGGGTCGCGATCGCGATTTGGTCTCGAAACGAACGTGTCACATTATGCTCGAGGCTGCACGTGTAGGCGATGATCGATTACAATTTTAATCGCAATCTTTACGATTTTCTGTAATCGCAAATTTTACGATTTTATTTGGTCGTGATTCGTCCACGTGTGTTCCGTTTAGCTACGCGATTTAGCCTTTTATTTAGTTTTGTTTGTTTGCGAATAGAGTCTCGAGCCTAGACTAAGTTTCAGCGAGCATTGCGCCCGAAGAAAAGAAGAGGCTAAAAGCCGAAGAGGCCCGACAAACTGTCGCTCAAGAGGGCAACTATCAATGGCTCTGCATCCGTCGGATGGAGAGTCATTCTTTCTTACTATTTTCTCACTATGCTCGCTTTTGTAGTTGTAGTTTATTGTTTGGCCGGCCGTATTGCCTGGCCCACCGTCATCGCATTGGGCAAATCGCGATTTTTATTAGCGTCGCGTACGATTGAATACGGTTTGCATTAGAGTTGCGAATAAAATCACACCGCGATTGCAACTAGAGTTACGGATAGACCCAGGTCGCGGCATTTTTTTTACAGGTGCGATTAAATATATCGTGGTTTGAATTAGAGTTGCGAATTAATACAGATTGCGGCTTGAATTAGAGTTGCTTTTGTATTAAATTGTACTTGCGATACGTACTTGCTTTTAGCGTTGCGACAATAATTTTCGCGTTCCTTTCCGACACAGGTTTTAATTAGCACTTACAGTGCTGCGATATCTTTCTATCGCGAATATTTTTCTTAGATTTTCATATAGTGTTGCGATGATAAATGGTCACGATTTTTAAGTAGCGTTGCAACCACAATGAAATGCCCATATTGGTTCCTGAGTCACGAAAGGCAGCTACTAAAGCTGCTAAAGGTGATTGCTGCAATCGTAGTCTTGGATGCGACTACCATGACTCGTTCGTTATTAGTGTTGCGAATGAAAAATGGTGGGTGCAGTGAATTCTTTTTTTCCTATCTGTTTTAATATATCCGAAATACTATTATATATATATATCCGAAGCACCATACGCGATTGACTTTGCAAATAATGCAGTAAATTAGGGTTGCGAAAGAAAGAGCTAATCCACTTACGGGTTTCAATCGGGTTTATAATAAGTGGACGATAATTAATAGTAGAGTGCCCCTCTGGCTATTGAGTTTGTTCAATGTTCTAATTTATTATTCTTCTTCGCCTCTCCCCTTTTTGTTAACATTAAAACGAGTTGTTTCATCTTACAATTAGTACCTATCCAAGTAAATGTTTGTATTTGCATTTGTAATTGACAATTATTATTCAGCGTATTTGCATTTTAGAAGAACATGCTCCCTTTGTACTACTGTCCTATTTTTTCACAGTTACTATTCTCATAAAAAAGTCTGTTACAGAATTGTTAAGTTAAAGGAGATGTCAAAGGAATAGAATATTGCTTCAAGTACATTAAATAACATACATTGCAATATGTAAGTAATCAGAGGCTGAAAAGTGATGTTGTATGGATCAAATAAATCGAAGGAAATCATATGATACCTAAGAAATATCACGAAATTCTTATGAACTTTGATCTGTTTCAGGTTACGCGATCAAAATTTTAGCGAAAGAAGATTCATCATGAGATATCCCTTGCCCCCCCCCCTGTCCTTTCAGATTTTCAATTAGATATGATATTTCCAAATTGAATTAGCTTTTTAGTCAGGTAGGATGTTTTAAGTTAAGATTTAATTTACCTTAATTAAAGGTAGAATGTATTTGAATTACGTGCATGCTAATTTATATTATAATGCTAATTCTTTAGTTTAAGTTGGGTCTAACAGAATTTTTATTTTCAGCTTTCCCCATAATGAATAATTTTAATACATCCTATTTACTTAAACTACCTATAAGCTAATGTGTATTATAATCTTTATTTTTTACTCCAAAAGGTTTAACAGAATTTTTATTTTCAGCTTTCGTTAGAATTATTTATTTTAATACATTTTACTTACTCAAACAATGTATAAGCCAATTTATATTATAATGTTGATTTTTTAGTTGATTTAGGTTTAACAGAATTTTTATATCCAGTTTGCATCTGAGACGGATACTAAGATGGAACAACAACACGTAAAATACTTGCAAAAGCAATTAGATTTTCAAACACTCGATAGGATGAACATGTTTTCTTTCAGAAAATTTTGTGGCCGCGCGCAATGCGGTCGGTTGAGTCAGTGTTTGCTCCGAAATTTTCTAGGTTTTTCAGAGCAAGTGGCTCTGCTTAAATTTTCGATAACGCTTTAGCTACACGCGATTGTAGAGACAGTTTTTTTCGCGCACTAGTTATTAATACTATTATCAGAGCACCGGTGCTCCTTTGCATTTATTTCAATCGCAAAAGTAGAATCTTAATTTGTTCGCCGATATAATTTGCGGTCGCGAACGTAGTCTCTTATTTAGATTTTTTCTTATATTCGCTATCGGAGTAGATTCAGTGCATCACTGAAGGGGATGTTTTAGGCGACACTGACAAAGTGAGAAATGTAAGTATCTTTTAAACAATTCTCAGTTTTCTATGAAGAATTAAATTATGTAGAGTTAGCAATAGATTTTAATGTTCTTTGCTTTCTTGTTTAGTTACAGTTTGCACATTTCCTGGCGGTTGTGTTCCATTGGGCTGCCTCGGTGATGTTCCTGATGTCCTCCAAGAGTACTTCCTTGGTACCTGCAATCGACGAAGTAGTGAGTCGCATGCGTTTTGGTTCCTCCGGTCCCCAATCATGCCGTAGGACGATTGGTCCGAATCGGCACGGGTGACTGGTTGTATTTTTTAGTAGTTTTGCGAGCATAGTGACTATGGGTATAGTTTTTATACCGGTCAGTTGTAACGTTATTTTCATGTGTATTATTTCTTAAATGAGGTTAGATCTGCCTTCTTGTACTCCGCGTTTTTTAATATAAAAAGATTAAGGACCATAGAAATATTTCTTACTCGAATAAATATTTGATCAAAGAAGCACTGATCCTGTAGGTTCCTTTATTTCGATAAAAATATATGATGACAGTAACAAATACATTGCACAAATGTACATATATTGAGGACATTGCATATTAAATTTCTAATTGCATTTATAATCAGTTGAAATTTGTTTTCGCTGTTCAGCAGTGCAGAATTCGGATGCCCCCCGACTTCGTTACTGCAAGTGCTACATGATTATAGGAATCGTGAATTAAAACAAATTAATACAAAGATACGTATTAGTATTAAAATCAGCATTGAGTGTGCATAGCTAATGATAGTATTTAATATTAATTTTTATATGCTATAGTCGAGTCCCTTTCGTATGAAATTTATTACACATTATGTACAAGAAGGCACTTTGTATACGGGTAGATTTTCAAATCGGAGTAGCTATCTTGAACAATTTACTTCGATTAAGGAATCACCCGAGGCTTATTTGATAGCTTGTCAATTTTTCAAGTAAATATTTAATTGCATTTATTTCTTAATTGCACTACTTATTCTAGTAAATTCAGTTTCAATGACAGTCATTTCCCTTAATAAATAAATTATTTATCAACCATTTTCGAGTTTTTATTGATATTTCATAAAGTACAAAGTCGAGTCATTTTTAAAGAGTTTGCAAATAAAATATACTGTTAGTATACTAATCATCTTTTTAGATCAGGATTTTCAGGTTTAACCCCTTCCGTGTTCATTGTCAGGAACTCACTCACGTGCCCAGGTGCTACTTGGGTGAGTGAGCGGCGATGGGCACGACGATCATATAGTTTTTAAATTTATAACAATGTTTGGCGGCTGACATTTGCTAGCGTACCGTGCACGACGTATTTTCCACATTATGTGTGTGTGTGGTTAGGCCGTGGAATTGCGTCGGCTCGGGAATTTCATAACAAATTATAAACGTATTTATTCCAATACCGATACTACGATTTCACGAATAGCAATATGTTTTACAATTGCAAATACACATTGAATGCCGTAACGAATTATGAAAATATGGCAACGAATAGAGTACTATACAAACCAAGCGTACATAGTAGAAAGAAAATGTACAATATACATATTTGAGCAATCAATATTTCATACGAAAGTAATGCATAAGCATATACGTTTGCGCAAATTTACGCAATGGTCGCTAGCCTTTGTCAGCCGATTTCAGGAATTGGTACGTACCCTTAGAGTGTGAATGATTGTATGCCAAGCTCGGGTGTCGGAGGCGTCCCGGGACGTCTCTCTAGTGTAGGTTCTTGCGCCCGAGTGTTTGAATGAGAAACGTGGAATGAGGTGTGTTTGTGTGAATGCTTTGCCATTTTTTAAATATAGGTCTAGGTAGGATAGGTAGTATACCTTCTGGTGTGCCTGATAGATATAAGTAGGTAGGGCCGGGCAGGTTGACACAGTCTCTGATCGGGTAGGCAATATTTCGTGTGTTCAACCTGTTTCAGGAAATCTGATTTGAAAAGTCGACGGTGAAGCTGTGGCGCGAGCGAAAATGCGTTCGCCTCTAGCTTTGCCCATCGATTTTTCGAATTTTTCGTGGTCGTGATCGCGATTTGGCTCCGAAACGATCGTGTTGCGTTATGCTCGAGGCTGCGCGTGTAGGCGAAGATCGATTACAATTTTAATCGTAATCCTTACGATTTTCCATAATCGCAATTTTTACGATTGTATTTAATCGTGATTCGTCCACGTGTGTTCCATTTAGCTACGCGATTTAGACTTTTATTTATTTTTGTTTGTTTGCGAATAGAGTCTCGAGCCTAGACTAAGTTTCAGCGGGCATTGCGCTCGAAGAAAAGAAGAGGCTAAATGCCGAAGAGGCCCGACAAACTGTCGCTCAAGAGGGCAACTATCAATGGCTCTGCATCCGTCGGATGGAGAGTCATTTTTTGTTATTATATTTTGTCACTATGCTCGCTTTTGTATGCTGTAGTTGTAGTTTACAGTATGGCCAGCGCTATAGCCTGGCCCACCGTCATCGTATTGGGCAAATCGCGATTTTTATTAGCATCGCGTACGATTGAATACGGTTTGCATTAGAGTTGCGAATTAATACAGATTCGGGTTTGAATCAGAGTTGCTTTTACATTAAATTATACTTGCGATATGTATTTGCTTTTAGCGTTGCGATAATAATTTTCGTGTTTCTTTTATACACAGGTTTTAATTAGTATTTACAGCACCGCGATATTTTTCTTAGATTTTTATATAGTGTTGCGATGATAAATGATCGCGATTTTGAAGTAGCGTTGCGAACACAATGAAATGCCCAAATTGGTTCCTAAGTCACCAAAGGCAGCTATTGGGCTGCATAAGGCGATTGCTTTGATGGTAGTCCTGGATGCGACTACCATAACTTCTCCGTTATTAGTGTTGCGAATTAAAAATTATGGGTGCAGTGAATTACTATTTTTTCTTTTCCTATTTTCTGTAATATATTAAACGAAATACTATATTACAGATAATGAAGCACCATACGCGATTGACTTTGCAATTAATGCAGTAAATTAGTGTTGCGAAAAAAAGAGGCAATCCGCTTTCGGTTTTCAATCGGGCTTATAACGAGTGGACGATAATAATTAATAGTAAAATGCCCCTTTTATTAGCACTAAGAACAAGTTGTTTCACCTTAGTATCCATGTAAATGTTTGTATTTGTCATTCATAATTGTTATTCAGCGCATTTGCATTTTTGAAGAACATGCTCCCTTTGTACTACTGTACTATTTTTCACAGCTACTAATATCATATATAAGTTTGTTACAGAGTTATTAAGTTATAGAAGATACGGTACAAGTACGTACGATACATACATTGCAATATGTATGTAATCAGCGCCTCAAAGGTGATGTTACATAGATCAAATAAATCGAAGAAATCATATGATTCGAAAGAAATGATACACATTCACGTCGGACATGCTTCCTATTTAATTGTTTACTACTTTCTCGTAATTATTAATTCAATAAATAAATTTGTTACAGCTCTTCCGATTGCCAAATGCATCGATTCATCGATATATTGTTTCAAGTAAAGAAGAAAAGTATAAATACTTTCAGAGTTAAGGTGAAGTATTATAAACTGAACCAATTGGGAAGATTGTAATTTTTATTTACTTAGATCTGTTTCAGGCTGCAAGAGTACGATTTTAATGCAAGAAGATTCATTGTAAAATATCCTGCTTAGATTTTCAATTGGGTAGACTGTTTTTAAATAACCTTCAATTTTTATTCATGTAGGGTGTCTCTAAATTAAGTAATTGTTTAAACATACAGGAAATTCCTAAATTAAATTCGATTTCTAATTAGGCAGGCTATGTTTAAGTCGAGAAAAATGTTTAGCCAGGAAGGTGTTTTAGTGTGTTTCAGGTGCAGGATCACAACTTCCATGAAAGAACTTCAAGATATATCATGCAGTATCCCTATCTCCACCTTTTATAACCCTTCAGATTTTTAGTTAGGTAGGATGTTATTAAATTAGATCTTACGTATCATGAAGTGAAATTTTATTTATAAGTTGTGATTGCATTTACCTTGAGCATAGGTAGGATTTATTGCAAATGCATATATGCTAATTTGTATCATAATCTTTATATTTTACTTTATGTTTAGGTCCAGCAGAATTTTGTTTTTCAGCTTTCGTTAAAATTATTTATTTTGATACATTTTATTTACTTAAACAAAGAATAAGCTAATTTATATTACAATCTTTATTTCTTAATTTATGTTGGTTTTAACAGAATTTCATTTTTAGCTTTCGTTACAATGATTCATTTTAGTACATTTTATTTACTTAAACAAAGAATAAGCTTATTTATATTATAATCATTATTTCTTAATTGAAGTTGGTTTTAACAGAAGCTTCATTTTCAGCTTTCGTTAACACTATTTATCGTAATACATCCTTCTGTTGTTATTTTGCATACCGTTTGCATATCAAGCGTATTGCAAATATACATCAAAAGGAACTAGCGTTTAATTTACAAATGATCATTTTCGTAAATGGAGGGTGGTTGGGACGCGGCTAGGGCCGCGCGGGTCTCCATTCGCAGCAACCTCCACGTGGTGAGACCTGGGCAATCGATTTTATTTACCATACAGTTACCAATTTTAACACTAATACTTTTGTGATTTAATTGTTCATTATATGGTAAAAATGTCGAGCTAATTGGCTGCGATTTTTTAAATTTCTCCTGCTCCTAACATTAAAATTAATTGCCTTCTTGAGTTCCTCCCATATCACTATGGTCTTGAGTACACTGAAGGTGTAAAAACATAATTTAATGTTCTTTTTCAATAGAAAATTTAAAATTTTTAAAATTTTAATTAAAAAATTATTTACTCGATTAAAACATGTTGTCAAAATATTTCCTTATTTTACAAGTCGTAAATTTAACTTTAATATCAGATTTATGGCATAAACATAATTATTCGCTTTGTAACAATTTCCTTGCAATCTATCAAAGAAGATAATGGTATAAGCTGGGGTGATTAACATATCTTACTGACTCTTTATTGGTGACACGTATATGTTAGCGTCAGTTTATGTTTAAAGAAAGAAATAGGGCTGAATGGTGGAGTGCTATTCATTCAGGGTTAATTTATGGTAGTGGCTTAGGTTATGGGTGGTCAGAGAGACTGTTTTGACGATATGCAATCTGGGCGACAGACGATGGCTGGTGGCTCGTCGCCATTCAACTATCGAATGTCCTAGGATTGACTAATTTATGACAGGTCTAGAGTGTGAGTGAATGGGTCCAAACATCCTGTCGGCGGGCGGTGACTGTTGACTACGTTGGGTCTTTCGGTTATCGGTTGTCGAGGGATGAACTGTTTAAAAGGAGATAGAATGATCAGAAGTTACAAGCGGCCCGACGCCGTATTGTTAATGAATAGGGACTCTGTTCCTCTAGGATCTGGCCACGGAGTGGGGAAGGCTATGCCTTTTGGTAAGAGGACTGTGATGAACCCCACAGCACTTACCCCAGAACCTTGGAGCTTATCAGTCGATTCTTGAGTTTTTGAGCGAATATTCTTTGTTTTAAAAAGTGACGCTAACATATAATACACGTGCTAGACATATTATTTTTCATAACAAAAATAATTATAATTAGAAAACGCACAAAATGCTTCATATCAAACTGATATAAATGACAGTCCGCAATAGGTTCGAGCAGTTATACATTTAAACAACTGGCCATTATTTAAAGTTCGTACTTTCGTCCGGGAAATATATATTTTCAGGAAAAATGTTCGATCGAAAATGTTACGAGCTATTATCCATCGTAAATTTCATCATTTCATTATATTTATTTAAATTTGTACGACTCGCCCTTTTCGCAGGCAATTATTAAGTCCTTCTATTTTGCACAATAATTTCATCATTCTTTCCCTTGTTAATATTAAAATAATACAACATTTTCGCTTCGCTGCTTGTCTTATTAATAATCGAATCTGAGAAACGTTCTGCTAAAGATGACATATCAAATCTTACAATTACCATACAAAGTTCCATAGTGGGGTATTTTTTATTCAACATGTGAACGAGATATGTTAAAGTAGACAGTAAAGTCTGAAATCGCATACCTTAGAAATATTAATTCACAGTACAGGTGGTTCAGATATTATGTTTCTTTTCTTTTACACAGGCAATGACATTATACAAATGTAATATCAACTTTATCAGAAACAAGATCTATCTTTCGGAGGCATTGCTAGGATATAGTGGCTCAGCTAGTGATAGTAACAATTTTATTGTATAAGTTAAAAGACGACGACGTACAATAATATTCTTTATTTCATTGTTAGACGCCGACTGTTATCGTCCGTCGCAACTATATTTCTCCAAGTTTAATTGACACTCGATAAATATTTCATTCACGAACGTTTGGGATAATAATTGCAGAATTTCATACGACTTGAAACACATCCAGGTCATATAATGCTGACAATACGATTGTACAGATCTTTTCGCATAAATCTGTTAGTCCTCTTTGATTGATTTATCTAAGTTTCTATCTATCTGTGTCTACAGAGAATAATACAGAAAGCTTGGAGATATTTTAAGCACACGTTCGTCAGATTATTTTATTCTCATTGATATCAAAAGCAATACCTTACGAATGTTCCCCATTTCCGGTTGAAAGGTAGCACCCAAACAATGAACATCGAAAAGGACTGCAAGTGCACTTACCTATCATATCTCATAATTGGTACTCATAGTTCGATCGATTAAATAACGAGATATACGATATCAAAAACAATTTCACGTTCATTTACAATTACTCTGGCAGTGAACGGCTCTTGCACTCACTCAGTATCCTATTTGTTGCAAATCGTATAAATGCATTTTGTACAATATATAGTTAAAGAATTTTCGAAATAAGCAGCCTCACTCGAGTATAATAATAATAAATAACAACGCCCTCCTCTGAATTGCTAATTTTGTCTACAAATGAAATAATACCCTCGCGCAATTATAAACGACATTTAATTAAACGATACAAAATGTTAAATAAATACCCGTATATATATATATAATTTACATGCTGCATCCTTCCACCTATTTTACACATGGAATATAAACGTAACTATTAAACGTGCACAACCATACAAATAGAATAGCTTATTTAAATATCCATTCAGTAAAAAATCTATCGAGCTCATACGTGTTGCTATCGTCGTCTTCTTGCATCGAAAAATGTAAGTATTTTTCACCTGACTAGCAAGACGATCATCTACCTTTATCGGAGTAAAAACGTACGAAACGTGTTTCTTCTTTCGTCGCGATTGGCGGACAGTACAAATATCTCAATTAAATCTAATCTAATAATCTATTAATCTGCATACTCTTGCGTTCGTCCTATTAGAATTCGAAAAATTACTTTTCACGGCTCCGTTATAGGGTTTATCGTCGCTGGCGTGATAGGAGCTTCGTGCGGATTATCGTTCAACGTTAACGTCGTCGAAGGCTCCTCTCGTGAATTTTGCGCAAGCCTTCTGGTACCTGGCGGAATGTACGTCCACCAGGCTAGGAAAAAGAAAAGTAGCGAGGCTGCCTTGCCGATGAACGCCAATGCTAGCATGTACCTGAAACAACGAATAAATATCCGAATAGTTCTCTGCGCTTTTAAACACTTATGACCTCTTACAATATTATGCACACTTTCGCGCGTACTCACCTGCTCATGTACAAATTGTCATAAACGAGACAGGAGCCCCCGCCACCGTCGCACGTTTCGTTCCATAAAATACAGGTGTCGTCTATTAGAGCGCCGAACACCATAGGCGCAGGTATCGTGCCCAAAATTCGTACTTTGATCCACTGTATACCCAAGGCAAACGATCTTTGGTCGTCGCGAACCACACGGAGGGTCGCTGATAGGGCTGGCATCGTGCAAAGAAAGGTAATGAACATGTTGCAAAACGCCAGAGCGATGAAGGGCCACAAATAAGAGCACGATGTGCTGCAAGTGGTGTTCATCGCCTCGTAATTGATCACATCGTTTCCGGTGGTCAGATTCATAGGTGGTGCGCGTATGCACGTGCAGTCCGAGTACACCTGTGGAGAAGAAAATATCTTTGTAGCGGGTGATCGATAAGACCTGAGCCAAACTTAACCCGGGGATAATAATATTCTGATAAAATAATGACAACGATTCTAAAACGTCGAAATTAATAGATTAGCATGCTTTATTTTTTTTAACGTACTCGCAATTAGTTTGGAATTGTTGAGAATTGGAAATTGTTCGAGAGCTAGAAATTAAGAAAGTCGAGTTTCCTCGAGAAAGGTTTGCGAACATTTATATACACTAATATTATTTCGTTAATTATTGTAAAATATCAAAATCTCCCTTTGCTGTTACATTTAATAATCTTAGAAATATAAATAAATATAAATATAAATTAAGTTATATTTAAGCATTACATTTTTCTAATAGCTTCTTTTTGAACGAACGAAATATAATTTGCTACGCTACTTCTGTAATCAGACAATTTGCTGTATTTTCGAGGAAAAAGCAATGCAATCTTTCATTATAGTAGCACTACTGCAGTGATGCAGATAACATGAAAATATACGATTCCAACTAACAGGGTACATGCTCACAGTCATGCATACTAAGCACGATAAGAAATCATACTGACATCGACGTTATTTATCCGCGTTCCTTGATAACATCCTGCATGACAGGGGGAATAGTACGTGATACCATCGACTCCACATATTGGACTGAACTCCGACCTCGAACAGCCGCAGCCATTATTGCACGCGTTGTCCAAAGAGAAGGATTTTCTGGAAAACGTGAAATTCCGCGATCACGTATACATTCATACGGTTCGCATAATTTTCCCTAACGTATGCACGTTACGTGGAAAACGTGATCTGCGTGCATTCACTTATCCGAGATTTCAGCGAGACCATCTGTCGACAAATTTCTTCACCAGACTTCCCCGCCTGCGCGAATTTTCCAACGAAACAGAATCCCCTGCGGGGTGAAACTCGAATAAAGAACCATCACGTACTTAGTTTGATCCGGATAAGGCACCGTCACTCCGGCGAAGTCCAAATTCGGGCAGTTCAGAACAAAGCACAGCGTGAAGGCGATACACGAGGCAGTGGCCAACAGGCAGAACTTCAAAATTCCAGAGCAGGGCAGGTTGAAACGTTTTATCAGATAGCCGCCCAGGAACGTGCCGCCGCCGCCCGCAGGCACAGTCACTAGACCTAAATAAAGGGGCGAACAGCAAATTAAAGTGATTGCTATTTTACGCAAGCACGAATTGTCTCGTGAATCTCGAAATCTCGGGAAAACACGTTCAGTTATAGTACAATCGTAAGTAACCCAGTCGTAAGTTATAATAGAATCGTAAGTAACTCAGTCGTAAGTTATAATGCAATCGTAAGTTATAATACAGTCGTAAGTTAAAATACAATCGTAAGTAACCTAATCGTAAGTTTAAATACAATCGTAAGTAACTCAGTCGTAAGTTATAATACAATCGTAAGTAACCTAATCGTAAGTTTAAATACAATCGTAAGTAACTCAGTCGTAAGTTATAATACAATCGTAAGTAACTCAGTCGTAAGTTATAATAGAATCGTAAGTAACTCAGTCGTAAGTTATAATGCAATCGTAAGTTATAATACAGTCGTAAGTTAAAATACAATCGTAAGTAACCTAATCGTAAGTTTAAATACAATCGTAAGTAACTCAGTCGTAAGTTATAATACAATCGTAAGTAACTCAGTCGTAAGTTATAATGCAATCGTAAGTTATAATACAGTCGTCAGTTAAAATACAATCGTAAGTAACCTAGTCGTAAGTTTAAATACAATCGTAAGTAACTCAGTCGTAAGTTATAATACAATCGTAAGTAACTCAGTCGTAAGTTATAATACAATCGTAAGTAACTCAGTCGTAAGTTATAATACAATCGTAAGTAACTCAGTCGTAAGTTATAATACAATCGTAAGTTATAATACAGTCGTAAGTTATAATACAATCGTAAGTAACCCAGTCGTAAGTTATAATACAGTCGTAAGTTATAATAAAATCGTAAGTAACTCAGTCATAAGTTATAATACAATCGTAAGTAACCCAGGCATCACGAAGTAGAAAAACCTCGAGCGTTGGTCGATATTTACGTTCGGTCCATATTTTCCACGTTCTCGAACGGTAAACGGCGAGAAAATGAGAATGGAGGAAAACACGGAGGTATAAAAAATTGTTTCGGCATTTGGCGAAAAAAGTATCGCCGATTACACGCTACCAGGCGAATAACGCCGGGTTCCTTTGATTGATTGCAACGGGACGCTTGAATATTATTCACCCATTAGCAGCGCGGCCGAGCTAGCGCTGACGTTGAATTGATTCTCGATCAGCTTCGGGAGGAACGCGGCGAAACCGGCGATAAGCAATCCTTCACTGGCACCTGCCAGATTCAGCATGAAAAATCCTGGATTGCCGAGCAGGTCGGACAGGGCACGCGGCAGCTCCCGTATTTTCGAGAACGCTTCGCTGCGATCGCTCGACGTTGATTTCTTCGATTTTTCGTGGGCTTCCGATACCCTCTCTTTGGCGAGCTCCTCTGAACCTGCGGGGACCGGAAATGTTTATTGCCAACTATGTTGTCAATTACATTATGATAATCTAATTTATTCTTTTACTACTGTCACTACTGACGCGATCAGAATACTATTTCTGTTAGGAATATTTATTTATTTATTTATTGATAAATATAAATAGTACAGGCCGGGGCGAAATAATGCGCGTAATAAAATGATTAATCGATAATTCTATTGTCACGCGAATGTCACGTGAACGTGGACATTTAAAAATTTATCTTTGAATGCACGTGTATTTAGGTTGGTCTTTAAAAAATGAAACAGCAACATAGAAATAATATACGCGGTGCTGAAATGATAATTTCTTGCCAATTAAATTTTCACGAGCAGCCTGTACATTTTTCTTCTTTTATTTGTATTGTTCGTAATATCGTTTAATACCAGGCAACGCAGCTGGAAAGGCCAAGATCGGTATAGCAATGATGAAACATAAAACAGCGGCCGCTAAGAAGCCTATCCACCATGCTCCAACCCAAACGTTGCTGTTCGGTGTTAAACCAATCCTGAAAATTATTTTCCGCATTATTACAAGGTCCTGCCACACGTACACGGTGGTACAGATAACTTATATCAATACTGTATATTTATAGACAGCGAAGTTACATTTTCGTTGCAGTCGTGCAGAATGATTTATCACCTAAACATTCTGTAAAAAAAATTGTCAAGAAATTTCATTCCAATTCAATGGAATCCTCTCATTGATTCGCCTAACATTAAACTGTAATTAAACATCAATAATTGCTCGCCAAATTTATTCCCGCGTCTTTCAGTTTGCATCAATTTACTTGACCACCGTTCGAACGTAAATAAAGTGGAAACTCGACGACGCTAATATCACGAAGCGGGTCAATTTCTTTTGCTTCATTTCCCCTCCTAACGCTTTAAAGTGCCGCCGATATTAAACGAAACTCGGGACAAAAGTAGGCCGCGCATAAATAAAAAAAAGAAGAGGGGAAAGAAAATGAACGAAGAAGGATTTCAGGGAAAAATGTAATTATCCTGAAACAGTACAGCGGATAGTTCCGTCCGTGCAACGAGCCGAGTAGGCCGGAATTGCTCTCCCGTCGCAGAACTTCCGGCGCAAACGTCCGATTTCCTCGCGCTTTTTTAATTGCGCCGGGCAGCGGTCAGAAATTCCCGACCGACCGTGCGCCTGCAACTTTTCCGACTAATTTCCCGGTGTACGAGCCCGAAAGCACTCCTCGTGCGCCCGCTTTAAACCGATATGTGGACAGAACTGTCCTCGGCTTCGATAATTTGCTTCTGGGGGAAAAAAATGTCTGCCATATACTCAACGAAGTGATCTGTTCGAATAATTATTGCGATTCTGCCGATGTTTTATTATTTAAATGCGCCTTTTACTTTTGAGATATGTGGCATCTCATTTTCTGTTTGGTGGAATTCATAACTGTTTGAGCTTTGTTTAAATATTGTAGAATATTTTTCAGATAATCTTTCGTTCGTAATATTGTAATTATTGCGTCTGGATCAGTGGACATTTTGTATTTTAAATGCCCCTTTCATTTTTGCGAGATTTCTTTTTTTTATTGTAATTATTATGTCTGAATTAATGGAAAAATCTTTCTCGCTTATATAATTTATATTTGCGATCGAAATGGTATTATTAATATTCTGGACCAATGGGCACACGTTTGTATCTCTTCGCGTTGATCGCGGGGATTTGCGATCTTAATCAAAGTAACAGAGTGTAATCTCAGATGTAATCTCCGTCTGAAAATGATCGAATTGCGTTCGCCTCGGCGCGTAATTTAAGTTTACGGAAAACTCGGTAAATCCTGTTGGGAGAGTTCCTTCGAAACTTTCGTCGTTTACGTGTTACCATAATCGAATTTTAAATTGTGGATTAGTCGAGGGTTTTAACCGGACGTGTAGTACGGCTAATCTTCGGGGAAGATACACTTTGTGACGAATTTGATTAATGAATGGATTTAATCAACGCAACGAAATATTCCGGGCTGTTTTTCATTTAACTTCGATCCGTGATTCGATGCAATTAAAATAAAACGCTTGAGAAACGAATTCTCAGATGTGAAAATGGAAACTAAATTCGGGAGGGCGATAGCAAAAAATAGGATAAAAAACATTAGTAGCATTCTGGAGAGAGTCAGAGATGGATCGAATTGATAATTTACGAATCCCTATGCGATAGCGTTCTGAAACAAGGGATTGAAAATTTGTTGGAAGTAGAGTGTACTCTATTTGTATCGCTGATGAATGCGGAGAACGGGGGTTCAATGTATCGAGTTTGATCTATTGAAAAGCTGCGTGGCCAGGGATGAAATCAGATAAATAAAAGAGGGTTGAAATAACTCTGGAAAAAGCTGGATCTCTATTTCCCGCATAAAAGATCAGTTTTTATTCAATGAAACTAACAAATGAAAAGTAGAAACGAAGAATAGAATTATGTTCGATTGTTCTATTTATCCTTCTCTCAAATTAAAATTCCAAAAATACTGAATCGACTATTCGAATAACGTCTTGCGACGTTTCGACACTGCTCTCAGAAACCCGCTGTCCCGATTCGGGCGTATCTTCATCAAACACGCGCATATTTCATGCTCAATCGATTGGTTGCGAGACGCAGGGATGTTTTATCGATAGCCAAAGCGGATATTCCTGGCGGAGACTTTGCGTAACTAACTTCTTTCGTTGCTCGGGTTACATTTGCTGCGGCCAGTGGGCTGTGCTCTTCTTTTTCCACCCCCCGGAAAAACCTGACTGCGAAGGGGTGATTGATTGTCCGGAAACGGCTGACTAACTGTGCGATCATCCCTTAGCAGACTAACTGCGCCATATTGACTGGGAGACGCTCTTAAGCCTCCTTTTTCCTGTGTATTTTTTGTTGTTGTTGTCGCAATCTGTACGCGGTTACCGTGGATGTTTAAGCGATACTCGAATACCGTGACTCCTCGATTCTGATAATACTTCAATGCAATTGAAAATGAATTCCGATGGTTCATCTAATTATCTAGATAAGTAAACACGTTCTAAATAGATAATAAAATATATGCAATTTCTATAACTATGATTAAATATAATTAAATAAAATTTCAAATGTTTTCAGGCCTTGTTTATTTCTTGGCAGCATGAATAGTGGTGTTTGAAACCAATATGTTTCTCTTGCCTGAGGCGTTTATTTTTTAATTAGACAATAATTGTGTCGGGTAAGAATATAATTATTGAGTGTACTGCTATTTTATTTATCTCTGATGACTATAAACGCTGTCATGGAGTTTAAATCGCAGGAAACGACCAATTATGCGGTTATGTAACTAAAATATAGCTGCAAGCAGATTAATTATAAATATACTGTACCTGAGAGTAAAATCAAAGTACTCTAAATCCTAACTGAAAATCTGTCGATTTTGGAACTGCTGTAACTTTGTGAAAAAAAATCACACACCAGTCAACCTGCGCTCATTTTAAAGGGTAAAGCCTCTACCTTCCCGTTGCTGTATTGGATTTTCACAAGAAAAATGTTATACTAGAAAACGAAGTAGAAAACTGAGGGTACTATTCTTCTCCAAAAGTTAGTCAAAGTCAAACGTCTCTGAGGCGTCCGGATTTTTTTTTAGCATAAATTCGATTCGGATACGCGAAAGTAGAGACTTTACTCTTTAAAATAAGACCAACCAGACTGCTGTACGATTTTTTCCCACGAAGTGGCAGCAGTTCAAATATCGATAATCTTTCGGCCACGATTTTGTGGCTCTTTAATTTTCTTGCCAGGTGTGTACAACAATTTGTCACAAATCAATGCAATAAATTAAATAATCAAACACATTTCTCTGTTCTCCGCCAAAAATATTATTCGCAATTCTTCGAACATTGAAACGATATTTACTTTGCGCAGCGAGCTTCTTTTGTTGTCGGCGTATTTAAATATGCTCTCGACTCGTTTAACTTTATTTCCAGAGCTTGTTGTACTTCCACCGGCGACAAATATAATCAGCATCCTTTTAGCTTTGATGTATGCAGGTATGTGGATGCTACTCAAACACCGTAAAAAAAAAGAAGAATTCTCGCTACCACTCCCGTGTTTACGGCCAGAAAACGTCGATTCATCTGCTCGAGTGCCACCTTTCAAGAAAACTCCTCGAAGAATCTTGCTGGATATTTCTAAATCCGCTAAATGCCCATTCGAATTCGGCGCAGCCGCGAGACGAACGTGGATGGAAATCCTTTCGACAATTAATTTCGATCTCCGCGTCTCGCTCCTTCGTCTTCCCGTTTTTCTCCCCTCCCTTTGTCCCTTCTGGTGTAGCCCGTTACCATAATAATTTCTGGCCTCCCCGAGTTTTAAGGGGAACAGCCCGCGCCTGATTTATTAATCGAGGAATGAAACTTTGCGGCTGAACGATTACCATAGAACGTATTTGCAAATTGATATTCTATAAATACTACGAGCTACGAGATTCCCCTTTCAGGCTTGATTATAACGCGGCTGCGATTTTGCACCAGACCATTGTGCCCGCTGAACGAGATTGCAAAATCGCAGATTTACCGTCGATTTTTAAACGAAGGAGAAATATGGCAGTTTGAAAGAGCACGAACGTTTTCATGAGAAGCTTTCAATCTTCTTCTTCACAGGTTATTTCTTTCGCGTCCGATGAGAAACAGATTTTGTATAATTTTTCAGTAGGGACGCGAGGAAGGGGGGTGAAGAAGAACGAGGGATACAGAGAAAGTAGGAGGGGCGGACAGAAAGATAAAAAAAAAGCCGGGTGAAAAAGAAAAGAAAGAGTTGAAAGCAAAAAGCGAAAAGCAGGATGGCGAGAGGCGATTAATTCGATTCTCACGTGTCCCGTGGCGGGGGTGATTCGACGAAGGGGTTGGGGTGTCCTCCGCGGGGAGGCGAGTAGACAAATGGAACTTGATTGTGCCCTAAGTGTCGAGGGATGAAGTGACAGTTTCGAGGGGTAACATCGGCGCCACCGTCAAACATTGGTGCACCGCTTGACATTTTTGTTTGTGCCTGCAGTATATGTATGTGTTTCTCTGCGCGCACCGTCGTTCACGGGGTTGCATGCACTATTAATCGCGACCCATTATACGCTTCAATGTTCCTCCGGGAAATTCTGACACATGAGGACTGGAAGCTTCACTAAGACAGAGATCTGTCTCCAGATACATTTTTACGCCGCATAGTTGTATCATTTTCGTGTAACTGTAGGTCTAGTTGGAAATAGAGAGGCAGATTGTAGAATTATTGAATTTCACAACGGTAAACTGTTTTGCGCAGAGTCAACAATCACTTGGAATCTCTGCAATTGCTGATACTAAAATGTATAAAGTGTACAGATTATTCGAAGCGTCGGAAAACGTTGAAGATGTTTGGAAAAGTATTTTCCAAGGTGTCAGAATTTATTCGACACTTCAGAAATGATATTTGTCACTTTGGGAAAAATAGGAAGACCGTGTTTGTAATCTACTGTACCAGTATATCTTCCGTAATTTTCCAATAATTCCTTGCAGTCTTATTTCCGTCTTGTCCCAATCGATTTCTTTCGCGTCCGCGATTCGATCCCGTTCAAACCGGTGCCCCGAATGAATGGAGCGGATTAAATGAGACTGGATCTCAGAAAAAGATTCTCTTCTCGCGGGAGGGCCAATAAGCCGGCGCAAGGAGATTAATTAGTAGTCAGACGTGGCAAGACGAAAAAGAAGAACATCGTAATCGGTGTTCTCGTTATCGTGCCGTGGACAAGGGGGCGTTAATTAAGCGTCGCAAACGCGTCTAACAACGTTTCGTCGTCGCAAAACGACGCTCCTGTTTCCTATAAAGCCTCCTTCCAAGGCCGTGATGCGACGAAAATAGATGTTTAAAAAAAAAGTAGAAAAATCCGATGGCCGGTGCACAACGGTATCATCACCGCCCTTTAACTCCATTTCTCCCCGGGCGTTATTCGTGCACCGTTTAAAACAAGATCCCGACCGGCCGTGAAAATTCTATTTCCACGATGTAAGGTTCCACGGAAATTTTTATCCCGCCCATTTTGCAGTTAAGTCCCACCATCTTATGCTTGAGGTTCGGCGATTCATTCTGGGATTGCAGAGGCGAAGATTCATGCGCATATAATATAATACAAAGTTCGTATTCGTCGGAGAACAGTGGCGACTGTTTATATATAAATATATAAATCCTAATTCTGCTGCTATTAATAAAACGCAACAAATATTTTAGAAATAAATACTTCTCGCAGCAGCGGTCAAATAATAACAAGCACCAAGTAAATTACAAATAAGTTGCACGCGTGAATTTAGTATTCGAGAATCGCTGGACAGATCGACACGAACGGCCAATAAATCCTTGGCGAGAATTTAATGAACTTGCCGCAATGCTCCGCTTAAATCCAACCCCCATCCCCCTATGGGACGGTGGCACGGGGGGTGGAAAAAACATCTAGGAAAGCATTTAATGCTGGGCGATACGAGAGGCGAGATATTAAAAACAAAAGAGAAGAAAATTCCATTACGCGTCATCCCTCATCGACGTTCGACGACTATGAAACTATGAACCCCTTTAATCGCGTGAAACGCTTAATGAAAGGGAACATTGTCCGTCCATGGAAATTCTTCCGTCGAATCGCCCCTTTACGAACAGTTTTAATGCTCCAGAAGCGTTTAAGTTTAAGGCGATGCGATGGATTTTCTAGCGCGATTTCCCATCGATATTGTCGGGGAAGTTTGGACACAGTTGTCTCGGTGTAACAGTAGTTTTCGCAATGAATTATAGAGAGGGTAGTTTTATTACGGTATTATTCGATGGCATAAACACTTCTAAGATAAAAGATTGCGTGAATAATTTTGGTAATTTAATATTATGCAGGAAATAATAATGTGCTGTTGTTGCTTACGCTGAGTTATTCGTTTCAATCGATTTTAGTGGTTGTTTAATTTTAATTTCAGTAACCTGCGACACCAATTTGTAACCTGTAAACAAATCGAAAATTTATATTCGAGCACTCACTCTGACGGATCCACGGTGAGAAAATCTGTGTAAAGCTTCAACAGTTCTCCGCCAATCACGTAGCCCAACGCGGGCCCTATTATCGCCATTGTGTAGAAAATTCCTGAACAGAAAGCAAAATGTACTCTTTTTAGATCGTTTTCCACTGTAGCAAGTCTTCCGAGTTATTGTAATTGCAATTTTATTTCCGAATTGATTTGGTAACAAAATGAAAGCGTTAGCAAATTCTTATCGAAAAATTGTCGATTTTGGAACTGCCGTAACTTTGGGAAAAAAAATCGTACGGGAGTCTACCTGGGCTTATTTTAAAGGGTGAGGTCTCTGCATTCACGCTTGTAAATTGAATTTTCAAGAAAAAAATTTCCAAACTCCGTACAGACGCTTGATTGGAAGTCATTTTCGATGAAGAACAGCGCCGTCAGTATTCCACACTGTTTTTCAACATAAAATTTTTCCGTCAAAATTCAATTCGGTCGTGCGAAAGTAGAGGCTCTGCCCTTTATAACGAGCCCGGGTAGACTCCGGTACGATTTTTTTTCACAAAGTTACAACGGTTCAAAAATCGACAATTTTTCAGCTAAGATTTAGTGATCCCTAAATTTCGTTGCCGAGCGTTTTTCAGTATTTTGAGCAATAAGTATTATTAAGTCCTTCATTGAGTGAAAGAAAATAATAATATCACCGTACGTATTATAATAGATCATTTTGTTATAATATAATATAACTTTTGCAACAAGATTTCCCGTAATTGATTATTGAATTAAAAGAAAAGTATTAGCAGACAAACTTCGCTTTCTTACCTACGTACACAGATGACATCTTTTTCGACACGTTCTCGTCTATGTACGTAACGCCAAGCGTATAAAAAGGAGCGGAACCAGCCCCGTGCAGAAGTTGAGCCATGAGAAAGATAGTTAAGTACAATCCGCTGTATGGTTCTTGGTCCGCCTGTCCCACGGATCCATTGCACGATAGCTAATGCCCACGTCGTTTGTTATTAAGTTCGAAACACGGCAGAGTTGAAAAGGTAATATCATATTCGAAAAATTACAAATCGACAATTGAACAGAATTAATCTTTGTATCAAATAAAATGAAATAAACTGAATCCAGAGTTGACACCGAATACTTAAACCCCCGAGGGAACAAAAATCACCAATTTTCCGCAACTCGATTTAATTAAAATCCTGCAACAGTACTTACCGAACGAGACGACGTATTCGTCACCCTCTGGCATATATTTTCCGATTGCTGACCACCCCTATACGGCCCAGCGATATAATGAGGAGACGCGAACAGCAGACTCCCCAACCCTAAGACTAGAACCCCTATACCAATATACCTATAAAACAAAGAGGCAAATAAAAAGGACATACAAATTACCAGCAACACCGATCCCCTCTACTGTATCAACAAGTCCAGACAAATAATCTCACATTGTCCCAATGAACTGTCTTGCAAACTATCAAACTACCAATCTCAAATTAGTGGATCGATCTCTCAAAATTTCCACGCCTCCTGAGATGCGAATTTGAATCAAATCTCTCAGAATTTAAAAGATATAGAACAAAACATAAAGCCACATCCAGTTATCTCCTGTGAAAATTCGCGACCAAAGGTGCCGCGTTATTTATTACGCATTTCGCTGTATCGAGGTGTAATCCGATTATCGATTAAGGGTCCTGGAAAAGCGCGGCAAGGTCTGGGCCGAAAGTGTCGAAGCGAAGGAACGAAATGGAGATTAACGTCGACACTGTCGGCCCGGCTGACGTTAGGATTAATATTTATGAGAACCGTCGGGGCGAACCGATATTGGTATTAATATTAATAGACGGGACAATAGCCTGCATTCGACCACGCTTCTATGTATACGTATGCGCATGTAGGTGTACATGCATGTACTTGTACACGTATTGTGTGTACCTCGGTTTCGATGCCTTGGAACGTCCACCCAGGTAGCTCACCGGAACAAGGATAAGGAAGCTTGCTATGTCGTATCCGCCAGCTATCAGGCCAGTCTGCGACGACCTCAAACCGAATCTCCTTTCGATCGTGGTTATAACCACGTTCACGAAACCGTTTACCACCATTCCTGGAACGATAGATCATTTTCCCTGCGGTAATTTCAATTGTCGGCATTGCTGCTTTGTGCAGGGTGCAATCAATTGCGATCGTATAGAAATGGATTTGCAACAAGAAGAAAATCAAAATAGGCAATGGGATCTTTTTTGTATTAGATCTCCACGTGTTCGAGTAAAATTGAATATCAGATCCAAGCTGCATTGTTGCATTTGCTCTAAGTGATTTTATTTATTCGGACGTAGGAAACGTACATTACCTTGACGTTTTATTACCGTAATGATTTCCTGGCCTTTACGAATGTTATCAAGCATATGCATCCTGTGAACGCGTGCGTGTAACGAATGGAGAAAGGTGAATAGAAATTTATGCGAATTTGACACGGCACTCGGCGTGTTAATAATTTGACAGTGAGGGTACACGCGTGTATTTCAGTTGGCTATTGTCAGCCCACGCTTCTTGAATTCGTGAGACGATGATCTTGATGCGACAACAAGGGGGACATCTTCGTGCAATTTTTATATCAATAAACTAGAGACGTTATTAAAATTTCTGTCGCGTATTGTTACTTTATCGCACGCATAGTTTGTGCACTCGAAGATAAAATATCGAACTGTATATTTAAATGCACACAGAGTAATAAATTGAATTACAAATTAATCAAATACTGCTTTCCAATGATTCAAATCATGGTTAATGATTTATCTCTTTTACTTCTCCTCGCATTAACCGAACTTTCGATCGGTCATTGCGAAAGATTAAACGTATCGGACACAGTGGCGAAATAATTGATGCACGGTTTAAGAATTTTACCCCTTTTTCCATTTTACATTAAACGACACAGGTTTGTTTTTCAATCGCCAATCGCCTCGTTACATTTAATCCTGCTCGAGGAGGTTACGACCGATAGTAGCATCTGTGTTACTATACATCCTGACTGAGTTAAACGTTCAGAATAATGCACGATCGATAGGAATACTCGGGACAAGATAATTGCATCTTAATTCAGTGATCCCATTTTCCAATCGTGGACGGCAACGTTGATCCAAGGATATCGTGTATGCGTCGGATCCGACCGTGCAAAGCAAATCCACGTGCCGCGTGTAAATGAATCAGAAGGGGTAAACTAATTGAATTACGCCTCCCCTATGCCCCGGCCGGTATCCGCTCGCCCTCGAAGAAATCGTTCTCTCCAACGTAAATCTATTAAACACTTCTTTCTCACGAACGTACGTACGCGCCAATCGACTCTGGATCGAGCGACTGGATCGACGAACAGAATGAATTAACTCCAATCCAGTGGCTCGTTGCAATTGGAAATTATTATTACCGCCAAAAAATGGTCAACCGTTTTAAAAATTGAAAGGACCGGTGACAATGTTTCATCCACTTTCAAGCGTTCCTCGTCGCTTCCCTCGATTAGAGCTGGTAATCGATGCATTCGCGTTCTGGTTATTTAAAATTTGTTTGCCACGGTTCTATTAAAATGTTCGCAGTCGTGGTACGACTTTATGGAGGATTGTTGCACGCGAAATAATTTATTCTACGAGCTCGTCAAGCAGGCCTTATTCTAAGGTAAATGAAGGAACGGGTGACCAGACGAACGCACCACAACAATATCTTAAAATGTCAAACTGTGTGGCAAAACGTGTTACCTCGCAAAAGGTAGACCAATAAATTAAAGCAGCATTTCTACATACAACCAGTATCCATCGAATCGACTATGTATACACGTTCACAAGGTAGACTGAACGAAACAGGAAGGCCTGTTCGAGGATCTCCTCGAGCATATCCGGCGTTTCGTTCCACAAAATGAACCGCCTTCGTTTCTCATTGTACCTCTAATAGTAGAATTTTAATTAAAGCCGCTGCACCGCGGACAATTTGTTTCTCCAGCTGCAGGCCAATTCCCTTTCCCTTTCTCTCTCTCTCCACTCTCTCGCATTGGACGGGCCACGGTAGGCGAGCACTTACACGAGTATTACGCGCGTACAACACCCTCGTACTTAACCACGACGAACATATTCTCGACTTGTACAGACGATTGCCGGCTCCATTGTCCAGCAATTTGTCCAATCTCATTGGCCGTAGAGAAGGCACGAACCATCGCGGGACGATTTCTTTTATCGTTGCCGGCGTGTTACGGAAGAGGGAAAGAAAGATAGAAAGAGGCCGAGAAGAGAGCGCAAGAGAAAGGAAGAAACTTATTTCACACCTTTAGCTGTGTTTGACGACTATATCCGTCATGGAGAAACGGCAGTATTTCTTGTCGCGACGACTATATCCGTCACGCGTAACATTCAGTTACCATTTGCTATTTAAATTGTAATTTCAGTGAAATACTAAAATATATTGGTAAATTTCAATATATAAGAATCTTTGTAGGTCAAGTCGAAATAAAACGAACGAATAAGAAGTATAAATAATTTCAGATGGATTCATGCATCCTCGTATACAGTAGCTGGAACTGCTTATCAGTTTGTATAACCAATTTGTACATGTGCGACGATAATGTTCCTTCACGAGGGTTATAAAAAAAAAAACTTTGTTATAAAAGAAAGACTGGGAAAAAATCGAATTCTTCTCTTTTACAGATATTCGATTTTTCCTGAGCCTTTCGATCAATGTGTATGCAGTATCTGTTTACGCTAAGCGAATGAGTAAACATTGCTAATAAAATTGTTCATTTTCCAAAACAAAGCCGTCTCTTCGATCCAATATTTCAACGGCGACGCTTCCTCTGCGCTCGACGACTATACCCGTCATCGCTTGATTCTCGCGACACACATAGGTGCGCGCCCCGAAAAGAGATCGCCACGGCCAAAAAGGGTTAAACCAAGCACTTATTCCAACCAAACTCCGCTCCGCCCTTTTCATCCTTCTCGAACCTTTCTCGACCCCTTCCCGTTCTATCCCGCTGTCCCGCGTTCCCGTCGACAACCTTCGCGCCGTTTCCATCCGCACCCCTCTCGCCACCATCGGCCACCTTTCGACGTTCCACCCTGGGACGCGCGTCAACCTCCTGCCGCCAGGGCGGAAAACTCGATTTCCGGTTGTCGTCAGTCATCGTCCATCGTTCCAACCCCCGCAACCCCCCTCCAGCGACCGTGAAAGCCACGAAATTGCATTCGAATGCGCGGCTATTAGTAACGCCAAACGGCGCGATATCGAGTCGATCAGTTGGGCGACGCGAGTGCGAGTACGCGGCTTCGATTATGCCGAAAAATCAACGGGGGATTTGTTCGCGAAATACCATGGGGGAAGGGGGTGGTTTGTTTCGTTTCGAGGGCGGCGGCCTGGGAAACGAGGTGTTTGCGATGGACACGGTGGATTTTCTTCGTTGTTTTTTTCAGCTGTATTTTTTCCGTTGGATTCGATCAGTCCCATTTGAAGGGTCGTTTACGGACGGGGGGTGGGGGGGTTCTAATGGTTCTCGACGAGCATGGTTTTTAGTGCGGAGATGACGCGTGCTCTTTGTTCTTTAACGCTACGCTGTGTAAATTGTATTTTTATATAACGTTTGGAATTATTGTTTCACTTTTGTTATTATATTTGTACTTGGATGTAACATGTGTTTGGTATGCGTTCAATGGGATTTTCAATGTTAATATGGAACGTAGTTTAATAACTGGACAATCGCAGACTAATCAATTCAATTCTGGAAAGGAAATTGCCAAATAAAAGTTTTTAACATCTTTCGTTTCACATTTCTACTTTACTGCCCGATTGTGAAACGTCTTCTGCTAAGTAAATTCCATTTTCGACGGCCATTTCACGTTCGAAATTAGCATGTTTGGTTCGTATTACAAACGACGAAATTACAATTGCTCACCTTGTATTGCACCTGTGCAGCACAACCAGAAAAGTGCCCATTTCGCGGTACGAAATCGCTGGAGGTACAAGGGTCTGAACCAGAACCATCCACACTTCGGCTCTTCCGTCTTCTCTGTTTCCTTGGCTGCTTCCGGTTTTATTTCCGGCTTGGTTGGCCCGTCCCTGAACTGTTCCGAAAAACTGGACAGGGTCTCGTGCATGTCTGGCACCCCCGACTGTAAATCACATTAAGGTGTTGACATCCTCAGAATCGAATTATGAGGATGAATGCGAGGTAATATATATGATAATTCCAGTAGAAACTGTTAGTTAATGTGTCCCGGCCAGAAGTTATTTATTACTAAAATTTAGTTACTGTAATACATATAATGGTCGATCGTTCGCTGCATGATAATAATTAATGATTTTCTTTTGAACCGTCAGCAAATTGAAATAAATTTTCAAATATTTTTCGATACTGTTGTATCTATGGTTGATTTATTATAGTTTTAGATATTGTGGTAAGAAGAGTAATATCAATTTTTGTAACAAAAGTGAAGCTATATTCGTCATGCATTTCTTTCCTGTTTATGTTCCTCTCTTTCTCTTACGATCAAACGATATCTAGTACATACGAAAGTAAGTAAAAATTAAATTGCATCCAATGGAAGTATCCACAGTGTGCAAATAAATCGTAGCGGATGAGATTAAACTGTAAATATGTACGCACTGAATTATTAGCTACCGGAAATTACACGATGATGTATGCCGAATAAACACGCCCGCACTAGGCCCCTGATATCAAGTTTAATTATTGGCTTTTATCCCCATCTATGATGGTGAGGGTAACGCGTCAAATCGAGTCGAATAATTTATAACGTCGTAACCAAGACCTCCCCGTTCACGTTTTATCGAAATTCTAACCGATCACACTAATAATACTTTTATCGCCATTGATATTCTTTACTGAAAGTGAAAAGAAAATTAAGAAAACAATGATCAATTACGCAACTGATTTGTTGCCTCAAACTTGCACCAATATTATTGTCTATTATAACAATTATTATGAACCTCGTTCGTTCATAATTTTTCATTAAAACAAAAACCATATCTCTTGCCAGAGAAGGCGAAATCCCTCTTTGCCCCTAAATACATGGTAGCAGAATTAAATATTCCAACACTGATTAATTTACGTATTACATTTGCTTTGCTCGTAAAGCTTCGTTATCCAAAAATTATTATTCACTCGTGCCGCTGCGCAAAATTACACTTATACAGTTGCCACCAAAAAACATTTACGAAGAAACAAAATCCAAACAATGAAAATCCAGTAGGTACTACAGATATCATTAATTGCTCATTTGCGCTTCACTAATATACACATTGCAACACAGTGCACCCCATAGATGTCATTAAATATAAATCCCCCTAAAACACATGACAATCCATTGTATTAAGAGCACGAGCGCACACAGGCCAGCCTGTAAACCCTCATAATTAATTCTCGAGCAGCGTCTTTAACCGACAGCCCACGGAACAGTTTCCACGTGAACTTCTCGGAAACGATCGATCGGCCAACATCGATGTCACGCTTGCCTCCTGAAATAAATGCAGAATCCAATACCACCAGGACACTTACGCTGAATGCAAATTTATCCCTCATGATTCGTGCCGCCCCTTCGACCCGTTCCGCGAAACCACCGTAAGAAGGAACGTCTTCTAAGAACGACTCTCTTCCACTCGTCGACCGACGTCGGTCATGCAACGCGACATTCTCCGTTTCCGTTCACGCCTCCCGCTCTTCTTCCCCTCGCAACCTACGCACAAAATCTTCAGCGTAACAGAAATCTATTTATTCCCGAAGGAACAGTTTCAATTGCATCCAAATGAGTCCCGTGAACGTTTCCATCGCGACCGCGGACTCGTCGAGCGTGCCACGTTTCGCGAAACCGTTTCTCATCGCGGGCGAGAGCGGCTACGAAACCGGAACTTCCGGCAACCGGTCTCGCGTTCGTCGTTCGCCACCAGCACCTCCGACGTCTTGGCTGCGTCGAGCGGTTCAAACGCGACGAAAGCACGTCGATTCTCCGCCGCCGTTTGGATAACGAATATTATTGTCCTCGAAGGAAGCTTCCTCTGCGATCGTGATCTGGAATCGGCTCGACGGTGTTCTCGCTTCCGGATTGATTAAGTATTCAATCGGGTAAGGGTCGTCGACCGGGGAACAAATCTAGAAGATCTTCGACTTCGATTCGCCTGCTGCTCGTCTCCCTTTCTTTCGCTTTTCTTTTATTCTCTTTTTGTTGTTGTATGAGTTCCAGAGTCGCGGTTGATGGAACGTTCGATCGGTGTTCCGGTTCGGGAAACAGGTTTAATTTGCGCGGATCTTGGAACGATTTGTCTGGACGATTTCACTCTCAACGGCGTTTTATCATTTGCAGTCTGTCTGGGTGATCTGGAATGATCCCGTATGAATTTCAAGGTGTTTTTGTTTGAATACCTTGCCGTGACTTTTCGGCGCTCGTTGATTGTTTTAAGGGTGAATCGTCGAGCGACACTTGGTATTTTAGTTTGCTACTTTTCCTTCGATTAGCAGAATCTGGTGATTTTCGAAATGATAACTTTGGAAGACTCGTAGATCCCAATAATCACAAGTTTCGGCGACAAGTTTCTCTGAAATTGTATTTCTGGTTTAAATAGTCCGATGCCGAATTATCTTAATGATAACAGATTTCAAGACATCTCACATTCACTGCATAAAAATTCCCCAACCTGTCAAGATCCACAACAAAAACAACCCCAAACCCCCGTCACCTTCGCGAAACCAATCTTCCGCCACAAATTCCGCCCGCCCCCGGTTCCACAATTGTTAACACAATATCGCGCGCCGATTCCTCTTTCCCCTTCTCAAAAGGATCCCACGGATATCTTCGATTCGATCCTCGATCTCGCCGCACTCCGTCCAAAAACGAACAGATACACACGGAGCCTTGCCAATAAAAAGATCCACCGCGCGAAGATTCTTCGGCTAGATCCTCAGAATTCAGAATCGTTACGAATTCACCACGACCGAGTCGCCAAGCCCCTTTCGACCCTTCGCCCCACCATCGATCCACGATCGACAAACTCCGATCGAGTTCGCCACGCCGTGCGATCCAACGATACGGACGATACGAACGATCCAGGGATCACCACGTTCCAGGTCGCGATCCAAGCGAGCACCGACTGAGGCCGCGTGTCACACGCGACTGAGGTTCGCCGGGTCGTGCACTCAGTTTTCTCCACGAGTTGAAACGCCGTATATGCCACTACTGCCTCTACTCCACCACGACAGACATCCCCCATCTCTCTCCTGCCATCGTCTCACCCTCGCTCCTCTCGAGCCCCCGTTTCCCGTCCATAGCCAACCCCTGCTCTCACTCCCTCGCTCTCTCTGTTTCGCTTTGCTCCAGCGCATCCACCCTGCTCGTCCCTTATGCAACCGCCTCTATCTGAACCCCCGCTTAGCCTCATGGACTGGCGACACACTCTGCGAACCACCCCTACTAGCTGTTGCTTCGCTCGGGAGCCGGAAAAAAGAGAGGCAGAACCGCACGACCTCGCACACCGATCTGATAAGACCCATTAATTCGCGTTGATCGCGCCGATTTCGAGCACGATTACACGCGGCCCACCGGGTTGTTGTTTCTGCGTTATCGATAAGTGGGCGAGGGAGGCCACTTGCGGCAGATTCGGGATTGGGTGTCATTTTTTGGGATGACGGCGGTGCTCGAGATTGGGATTGGTGGGTTTGGAAGGTGGAAGTTGTTGGGACCACGGGGAATAATTAGATACAAATAATAATAATAATATACACGTAATTTCGGTTTTATAATTACATCGCTGAGATGTAAGCAGCGAATTGTTCTTAGCCGATCGAATTGTTATTAAATTATTCAATATGTCATGTGGCAATCGATTTATCAGTATTCTGGAACGGTACTCTTATGGCCAGTCAAAGTGCCCAGGTGTTCAAATCACTTACCTACTGAATTACAAGAGTTACATAAAAAAAAAATTGTAGTTATTAAGCAAAATAATGATAGAACGAATAATACGATTATATTTTCTAATACGAAGTAGAAAAAACATTAACGTGTACGCGTGCAATCATACATTTATGATTGCATTTTAATTGATTATATCATACATTTAACATAATCTTTATTATTAAAGTTCGCCCAAGCCTTTCAATGTTCACTTCAAACGAAAAGCATCGATGATATTCAGCGTCACTATTTCGATGGCCCAGGACTACAGTACAGAGACGAAGGTTTATCGTGTACACACCTGTGTCGCGTAAATTCACTATCTCGCCAGAGGAACTCGACTTTCGACCGCGGGAAAGCGAACGATCGCGAACCACCGGGGGCAATGGGATAAACTGCAACTTCCATCGGGAACCACGAACGAAACCGATAGTCCTGAGTTCAGGCTATTTTCCAGGCTGCCGTTGTAACTAGTTTCTTAATGCTTTGTATCGGGGAACGCGTTTCTCTTCCGGCGTTCCATTAACGAGGCTGCTCGCTTCGTTCGAGTTCGGCCGTCATTCTTCGCGTGTCTTTCGATGATAAAATAAACCAGCGACTTTTAGGACAAGAGAGATAAATGCGTAGCAATATGGAAGAAATTATTTAGTAGATATATCGGTAGGGTATTTACTATTTCTCCTGCAAATTTTATTGTTTACAACAACTACTTCGTTCCACTGGAAAATCGACGTTCTTTACTTATCACGTATATTAATTAAAGCTCTATGTTTTTGCAAACATTGGACAAACTTGCGCCAATAATATTGTAAAACACGGAAATCGATTTATAAAATAGCTTGCATTAACTTCTCCCGTTGGTTTAATAATAAATGGAACAAATATCCTCGGCAGATCCGATCTATTTATAAAAAGAAAAGACTGCCGACCCGGTACATCTTGTATCAACGCTTCGAAGTACGGCACAATAAGAATAAAAAAAAACAGTGAAAAATGCAACGGGGAAGACGCGAGAGAGCGAAGGAAATATTTTATGGAGACTTCCGGGGCCTGGCGAAGTTTCGCATATTTTCAGGCGGCGTAGGTCAGGTATAGTATCAACGTTGGCGGACGTGTTTCGAATTTATGACGGTAATAACCTAAGTATGCGGGCTCGAAAAGTTTCGAATAAATCATCCTGATAATATTGGTCGTTAGGTGGACCACCGAGGGGCACGGTTTGACGTGCAACCATCGAGGCGAGGGGATCGATAGCGTATTCGAGTTGAATAGAGTACCCACGATACGCAGTAAACATACTGTGCAAATGAAAGAGTTCGATTTACTTAAGAGGATTATTAAAGCCTTTTGATACGAGCAAATCACCTGTGTACGTTTTCTTTTTCCCTCTTTTTTTTGCGGGAAGATCAATCTAATTAATGATTGCCAAGAGCAATTTTAATTAGTATTATTAATTGATTGTACTCGATCAGCGTAGCGCAAAATCACGGGCTTTTAAAAGTTCGTGGAATTAAATGAATTGCAACGATAAACGTGAGAGGTATTGATTTCGTAAACATCATTGATAAACGTTCTTTATAAAGAGTTTATGGAGAGCAGCGAAATTATAGTTAGACAAATTAAATGGATTATCTATTTCAGTATAATTACCTTTCCTTCGTAATTAAATGAAATATAGAAACTTGATATAGAAAGTAATAAAAATAAAGTTCCATACATAACAAAAAGAAACCCATAAGTTTCTTCAATATTTAATAGATATTTCTTCAACGAGTGTCTAATGAAATTCATGATATTATTTCGTTACACCGAAGCCCTCTAATTTTCAATTTAATAACACTCACGCCCCGTGAGAACTTCGCAGGCCAATAACAAACGCAATCTTCTCCCCTGCGAGTATAATACCGCCCAAAGAAAAAAAGAAAAAGCGCTCGAAGTAAGATTCACCGCAAGCCAAGCCGGCTGCCAGAAAGAATCAGCCTTCGCCAGTTCTGAAATTCGCGAAGCGTTAAATGAAATTTCCCAACACGTCCATTCTGGCATCGAGAACTGTCGATATCTAGCCGATAACATCGCCAGTAATTTACACTCGCCACAAATTAATCCGCCTACCAGGATCTCCTAAAACGCGTGTCCGTGCACGCGTGCATGTGTTCGCAAAAACAAAGAAAAGTAAAGAGGAAAATAAAGAATTCCCCATAGAAACGTGGACGAAAATGAGGAAAAGCTTGCAGGCAAATGTCCACGGGGAATAATTCAGGGTCGAGGGGGTGCATTTATCGGTGGAGGGTAGGGGTTGCATCTAGAATTCCTCGAAGTGCGACGCGCTTGTACCGCAACGATAACGGGGCAGGTGTAATTAAAGTCTTCCTATCTTTAGGTGGCCACTTCCGCCGTTAGATACGCCGACTCGTTTATGAGGCAAACGTTTTCGCAAATATCCACTTCCCGGCTTGCGGCCCACACGCTTCCCTAATCGTGTTTTCAGACCAAGATCTCGTTTGGCGACAATACTCGGGGGTCAAGGTACGCTTATATACGCTTAAATAGCCGCGTATATTCCCCTTGCTTTTTATTAAAAAAGTTCCTCTCGGCCAGGCGGATTCACGAGGTGGAATCGCGGCCGTGACATTGCGCCAGCATCACCGTGCGTTGGAGATTTGAAATTTGCCGGTGACGTGAATTTTGTATTAAAAGAAAAAAGTATTGGGGATATTGGTGGATAAACGAGGAGAATTTGGTCGCGAGGTAAGGAGGGTAAGGTTTGTTTGGTAATTCAAAGTGTTGGGTCTCGAACAGAATGGGAGATTTAAGGTTTACTATAAATATGCATTTATGAATAATGGAAGGCTGCTGCAAAATATTTCCTTTCAAACTCGAGGTAGAAATAATTTAGGATGTTAACTTTCAGGCATGGTTAACGAGTCTGCCGCAATTATATATTATTCTTCGATAATTGAACGTATCTGATGTTTAGCAACTCTTTATTACTTGTATCAACAAATATTAACGCAACGATTCGTCGCGTACATATCAATTAAAACATATAACTATACTAAAACCACAAACGAAAGAACGATCAATTCTTTTACGGTCCGCCTAAACTTCCCTCGATTCAAATCACGGGAATACAGTGCCCAGAGAAAGATACCCCTCAGCATCCCACGTGGCTACAGGAAGGAGGACATTTTTTTTCGTGAAATCGCGTTCCCATAAAAATCAAGCGGGCCACCAGAAAAATCCCCCGCAACATCCCTTTGACGACATTTCATTCCAGCTACTAAATCCACAAACTACTGTCCAGCTAGCCGAAGGCGACCGAAATAGTAAATCGAATGCCGTGTTCATTAAACGGACATTCAGAAGCGATTTGTTTGACGAACGGCGCGTTTCGAGGGCCGGGGCATTAGCCGGGACAAGAAGAAAAAACGCAATATACCATCGACGTGTGTATATACGCGTCGTACAATGGATGAGGAGCCCTGTGTATCCACGTTCGTTTGTTCAACGCAAACGTGCCGGTCACGCATTCGAACAGCGAAGAGAGAGAGAGAGAGAGAAAGGGGGATAAATACCCTTTAAAAGGGTGCACGCTTCGCCGGCCACGCGTCCGCTTCGACATAAATTTCGTGGATTTAATAAAGATCCATGGCGATTGGTTTCGAGGAAACCATCGTGGTCGATGATCCTTCCATGAGAGTCACTAAATCTTTCCTCACGTGTACACAGGGCTCGTGGAATCGTACTCTTTGTCTTCTGGGTCGTAGAATTTAATAAGGTTGTTTCTCGACTGAAATATGGGCCGAGTCGATTGTAAGACAGGTTGATAAGAATGACCGCAGTCTTGTCACGGGACGGGCCAGAGAAATGTAAGTGCACTTATGTTGTTGCATTGTAGGTTGACAATGAATCGTTGCACTTCGAATTCGAAGGCACGTGGGCGATTCTGTGTCACTGTTTAGAATATTCTTTAAAGGTGGAGAGATTTTTAGTAGACAATGTTCCATACACTCTATTGATCACTGGATATGAACCTTTTTAGATATTCGCGAGGGAGGAATATAAAAGACGAATTAAAAATCGCGATATAGAAAACAGAATAATTAAAATTACAGCAACTACAAAATTAGTTTCTACTGTGCAGCAACGAACGCGAGAAGTTATTCAAGTTGGAGCACTTTGTGTTGCAGTCTATGGAGACTTCTTTTATAATCTTTTATAATTTCCTTGTAAACGAAACACTGTATCTTCATTATACTTGCCCTGGTCAACGAAACATTGCTAGTCAAGATAATAACGGATTTTTTTTTTACGCGTATTGTCTTTCTTTAATGTACCGTGCGAAAGAAAATAAAGTACGGTGTACAGAAACATTTCGGAGCCACTGTATATGCTTCTTTTTGTGTCCCTTTCTGTATCCCTTTTCTACCAGCGAGTAGAAGCATTGATGTCGTGTGTCTATCAATTATAATCAATTCTTTTATTCCATTTATTAACGCAATGGGTCGTACGATAATCTCGCTACATTCATAAATATAAATTGATCGAGTTACGCGTGAGAAATTTCGCTTTCAATGGCCTGATTAAGTTTTGTCGAAGCGTATACAAGGGGGGTTAAATAATGGCGCGTGTCACGCTCCTACATCCGTGGGTGGCCCATCCTGAATGTTTAGAGGAAGTTTTCAATAATTTCCTATTGAATTTATTAACACCTACGAAACTGTTTCTGGGGCACGCATGCATCAATTATAGTGCCCCTCGTGCACGTGAAAGAAAAATATTGTTTCAATCGCTTCTTCTTTCGTTTCAACGACCAACAAATCCGCGTGTCACGTATGACCCACGTGGGGATTGTTAACGCTCCTGTCAATTCGAACGGCACGTGTTTTCATGGTACAATTAATGGTAGACAAATTAATGTAGTGGAATAATATTAACAGGAGAACATTGCAAATAATTGCAATTTTTAATTCTGATTACCGATCTTCATAACGTGAAGAATGGCAGTTGTTTTTATACTAAAACTTGGATATTTGTGCTGTTAACTAGATTTCCCCAATGCAGTTAGTTGAACTTTATTTCAGACACCGATTGTGGAATATTTAATAAGAATATGACGCATTACGGGACTAGTAATGGTCATTCTCCTAAAGATAACAGTTTAATTTGTAGAATAACCTGATTATTCTGACCTCGCTCGTCTCTTGAAAATAAATAGCGAAAATTGATCAAGGTATCCAGTAATACCTCGGCAACGAAATTAAAGTATCGCTAAATTCTGACCGAAAAATTGTTGATATTTAACCTACTGTAATTTCGTTAAAAAAAATCGCACGTCAGTCTACCTGGGTTCATTTTAAAGGGAAAACTCTCTACTTGCACAAGAGTGTATTGAATGTCTACGAAAAAATTATATACTAGAGAACGATGAGGAAAACCGAGGGTACTATGACACTCCGAAAATCACCCTAAATCAAACGCCTCTGCGGTGTACGAAAATTTGTGTCGCAAAAATTCAATTTAGATGTGTAAAAGTAGATGCTTTTCCCTTTAAAATGAGCCAAGGTACACTATCGTACGATTTTTTTTCTCAAAGTTACAGCAGCTCAAAGATCGAAATTTTTTCGGGCCAAGTTTAGTAATATTATTGGCTCCATGCTAATGATAGATACTTACAAATTCCTTCAAATAATGATAAATTAATGCGAGGTAAAAAGACGAGTACATAAATCATCTATTTCAACGAAACCTAAAGCATTTCGTCAAGCCACGTTTCTTTTTTAATTTTCACATTTGCATTACCGTAATCGAGAAACGCCTGCAACCCTCTGTGTCCAAATTGCGACTTGAGTCGCATAAAAAATAAAGCAATCCAAAATGCCAAATTGCTCATTTCCCTCGCAAACGATATCGCGCAACTGATTTAAAAGTTTACAGCTGCAAATTGCGCAATACACCCGCCGAATCGCTGCTTTCTATTTCTTCCGGTCGAAACAGATAAAATGCAGACCGAAAGACTGCAAAAAAAAAATATAAAGAGAAGAAAGGAAAAGAACGAACGCACGGTTGTATACACGTTCGAAGCACATTTCCCTTTCACAGGCCAGACGATAGAGTCCAGAGTGACTCGCGGAGGAAAGCAGCCCCGCGACATTCTTACACCGCCGCGTGTAATGGAATACATTTTTGCACTTCCTCGGTTCTCTCCTTCTATCTCTCTCTCTAAGTATTTTTCGTTTTTTCACCTCGTCTCTCGACGCAGCTCGTTTCGCTGCTCTTTCGGTCGCACTCAACGCTCGCTCTGTTCGAGACGAAAACGGGCCTCAGAAGAGCTTTGCACGCGGTTCCGCCACGTTCGATATTCGTGCGTTCCTTTATACCGTCACGTTTCCCGTCCTGCGACGATTTCTCCGCGGCGGAAAAAGAAGCAGCCGGCTGGTTCCTTTCTTTTCTTCGATTTTTTCTTGCTTTCGGAGCAACATCGGCCGACCGACGTTTGCCGCCTAAATTCCTTTTCCCTTCGCTTCCCTTTTTACCAGGCTTATATTAGCTCGCAACGATCTTGTATGCGTCAAATCTTGTAATTGAATTTTAAACCACTTCCCATAGTCCAATCCTGCTGAAATTTTGTATACGCACTTGCTTCCGATGACAATACTTGATGCCATACTCGGGGGGCCAAAAATGACAATAATAAACAAAACAATAAAAATGCCAAAGCTGTAACGGCACTGCTCGTTGAGCGACACTGCTTTTTCCAAACAAACGCACATCGCTACGCCGCTGCCGATTAGCTCACCGATATACCCGAGCACTGATACTAATCCAACGACAAAACTTTGCTATTTCTCATCCTCTCCTTATGAAACCTTTACATAGCATAGCTGACATTTTTCTGATTAAAATGACACCAAACACGATATAATTTGGATCATATTCAAATTATTTAATGCATTGTGAACAGTAAATATATTTGGACCATATATGGTCCAAATTATATCGTGTTTGGTGTTATTTTAATTATAAAATTATCTAATCATGACACAATATTGTCCCTGTTACAAAACATCTTGGTGAAGTGGTAATTACAATCGATTACAAGATATGTGAAGACTAAAAAGTACAAAATAAAATATATAAAAAAACTTTTTAAAAACCACGCTTATATTAAAATGCACTAAAAAGGAGAAAATAATATAATAATTTAATATGAATTTAAATAAAATCATGACATTAGTGACTATAAACATGTTAGCGATAGCGTATTTTTAAAGAAAGGAATAGGATCGGGTGGCGAAGTGCTACGCACCCTGTGGATAATTTATGATGGGGACGCAGTCCTACGCGTGGTCAAAGAGTATCTTGGAAATGAATGAATGAAACCAAACATCCTGTCGGCAGGCGATGGCTGGCGACCGCTTTGGGTTTTCCAACTATCGAGTGTCGAGGGATTGTTTATGAGATAGAAGAGAGAGTTTAAATATGGCAAGCGACCTGACGTCGCATTGCTAAAGAATAGGGACTCTGTTCCTGGAGGATCTGGCCACGGAGTGGGGAAGGCTATGCCTTTTGGTAAGAGGACTGTGATGAACCCCACGGCACTTACCCCAGAACCTTGGAACATTGCAGTCATTTATAATCTCGAGCTAAATAATCTTGACGGATAAATTAATATCTAACAAACAAAAGCGTGGTGTGCTAAACTATATTGACGTAATCTTCGTGGGCACCCCACGCTTTTGTTTATAGTCACTAATGTCATGATTTTATTTAAATTCATATTAAATTATTATATTATTTTCTCCTCTTTAGTGCATTTTAATATAAGCGTGGTTTTTAAAAAGTTTTTTTATATATTTTTTTCCTTTTTCTTCCTTCTTTTTGTTGGTTCCCTTTCCTCTGTACGTGTGTATATGTTTATATATACGGGTGTGTGTGTTCCTTTTGTTCCCCCTTCCGACGAGTTACACCCGAGATGACTTTGTAACGCCGAGGATCGAAACTTCACCGAGGGTGGAATCGTAATTAATATTCCCGGGGAAATGCCACCGCCCGACATAATGAGCACCCTCCTTGCACCCTCCGCGTCTTCCTTTTCTTTTTTTCGATCGCGATACACATTTTGCGACACGCTGGTCCGCGCCACGTTTTTTCCCTCAAGGATTTTTAAAGCGGTACCCCGCGGATAATGTAAGTCGCATCGTGAAACTTGGATAGTCTTGCACCCTTCTGTATGACTCCGTCCCTTCGGGGCTCGAAGGGTTCCGGTTATGAAAATAGCTGTCAATAACTGTCATAGAATGATTCTAACGGAAACAGAAAATTCGCGACCGCGGAATAATCGCTACCCGATTAACACTAGAACTACCAAGGGAGTGAAAATGACTTGTTTCAGATTTCTTGCTTTAGAATTATTAATATATAGGTATCGTTGTAGCAATTTGTAGGATTGGAAATACGGCGTGAATGTTGAGTACTTGAGAAGGTCGTGCGCATGGAGGGTACAGCGGCCCAAGGGTTCGGGTGGTCGGGACCGACCATCACCGAGGAATGACTGGGGGGTGTGTCCTGAATGAGTGAGCGCAAATGAGGAATAGAATGAAAGAGAAACTAAGAGTGAAAGAATATAACGAATGAACAATGCGTGCAAGAGGCAGATCTAGGAGAGAATTTGAACAGAGCTAGTGAAGAGTATTGTTGAGAGTGTTGAAAGTATTGTGAGTGAGTCGTGTGTTTGAGTAATGTCGTGTGTCGACATATCCTTATAATAAAGTTAGTGTCTTTATGAGAGTAACTGAAGTCTTATTACACCACCTGTCCTCTATTCCCAAACTACGTGAGGTTTACAGAAAATAACTTCTACAAATTTATGATGGGTTTTAATAAGACAGAATGCCAATTATATATCTCTACTTAATGTCCATTCAATGACTTTCGTGTTCATAATCTGTCTAACGTATGCTATCTGAATAATACCAAAATGTATCGGTAGTTCTAGTGTTAATCGAGGTTCCGCTGTAGTCTGTGAACGGTGCATCAAAAATAAATAAACTAACCGAGTTTCTCCACGCAACCAAAGATCTATTTAAAAATTGAACTTTCCATTCTCGTCTCGGTGTAACGGGCCATTTATAAATCTCTATTTCACGTCTCTCCCTTTTCTCCTGGAATACCCTCGTTGCGCACACCTTTGTAACAAAGTGTTCGCAAGGCTCGTGTGATTTTTCACGAACAAATGAATAAGTATCGCCACGCGGACGTCCGACACTCCAGGCGGAAGTCTCCCGCGGATGCTTTTCCCGCTCGCCTACACGCTACGTGCACACCTAGGCCTGTGGCATTCCTGACGACTCCATTCGGAAGCAACTCGATTTGTGGGCGAGCGTAAAGTGAATACGTCAAACAGCTTGTTAATCCAGATTAAATGGCGGCCCAACCGGCAAACCGGCGCGGCGTTTCTCTATCAATACCCGTTGCCAATTATTTAGTCGGCGGTTTCACTTGAATCGCTCGTTCGCGACTCTGTCCCGCCCGTTTCCCCATCCTCCGCGGTTTTCATCGACGTGGACGACTAACGAATACCGCCAACGAGCCTGTCCCTATCTCTGAACGTTCTTTCGATCCCTTTACCCACGACCCGCCCGCTACTTGTCGTTGCTCCTTTCAAAAGGAGAAAAAAAACATTCAGCGCGGCGAAAAGCGAGAAAAAGAAACGAATATTGGAGGCCGATTGATTGGAATACTGCGATTGATCGTGATTAATGAACGACGGTATGCTTCCCCTCGTTTTCTTATTTTTCCTTTTTCGACTGCTTCCATTTCTCCGTTCTATACCTTTTTTTACGGTGCTTTTACTATTATTCCGGTCGCTATTATTATTATTAGCAGCGGTAGTATTCTCTTCGTTATAAGCGAGATAAGTGGGATAGCTTGATTAAGGGGGACTCGGTGGTAGGTGTGAAGTACCTGTCCCGGGATTCAAAGGGTCCATGTCGCGTGGGAAATTAAATGAACTTCGTTGAAACGTTTTGGCGGGAAATTTCGACGACTCTGGTAACAGGATTCGCAGCGAAGGAGAGAATTGAATTGTATTTTCTGCGCGCAGACGGAGAAACGTTATAAAATTCGATCCGCACGTGAGGACAGACAAATACTTTCAACGGTTAAATCTTTGCAACTCATGCCGGACTTACACGCGGCTATTTTCCTGAATTCCTTTATAAACCACTGTCTCTACTTTCAGCCACCTACTACCGACCAAATCTATCCCTTTCCATTAAGTAAATGTTTAATAAATTCTTCACTTCAACCCTTGCCAATGTTTCGTCGACGGTCAATTCTCGGCATATTAATTCGGCATAATTCCATTTGCACGATCGCCACTGTGAACCATTGGTTCCCACGAAATTCTCGACGCTGCCCATTCATTTCGACGATGCTCGTCCTCCAGCTTGCCAAACTCTCGCCCCATCCGGCATCCCTTTTAACCATTATTTTTCCCTTCGACATCTTCGCCATGGCGTGCCGCTACTCGTCGTAATTGCGACACAATCGCGGCCCGCAGGCATTAACCGCGCGCAACTGCCAGCCGAACCATCTCTCGTTCGCCACTCATAGCACCGAGGACAATGATAACAATGGCCCGGTGAAACGGGGACGGAAAGAAAAAAAGACGGCAGGAGGACACTGGAGAAGAACAAGAGGAGTGATTGTACGTCTAAAATATGTAGATCGTTGGAGATTTTCGTCCTATATTCTAGGCTCGAGGATGACGGGAAAATCGCGTTCAGTGAAATTGGAACTTCCGTCATCGAGCTGGCGTGCCTAGCCTCCGGTGAATGATCTCAATTTTTTTTTGTTTTTTGTTGGATTACCATTCACACGCGTTCGCGGTTCAATGCGACATCGCTTTTTTGGAATACTCTTTTTCCCTTTTGTCCCTTTTTGGCGGGAAGCGGTTGAGCGACTGAGAAGATTGGAGGGATTTGTTTGATGTATTCGAGCGAAGTGAATAAAGAGTATATAAAGTTATATGTATTAGGTCTGCCGGAAAGTTCTGTCTGATAATGTCATCTCAAGATTGAATATGTATAGCTGCCTTTTTTTATCATTGTATTTCTACATATGCGCTTTTCTAAATCGCATTTGTAGCGATGGAAAGTGTATTGTTCGGTAAATATTAATAAATGTATTTTCCCTGAATTCGAACACGTTTAGAACATTCCGGTAGTCCTATTATTTAGAAGAAACAAATTCTCACAACTAGAATCGCAAGGGAAAGTCTTCCTTCTACTGATTAATCTCGTATGGCCAAAATTTTATATGCAAATAGGTCTAGGAATGTTCTGTCCGTTTTTGAATACATAGAAAATATATTTGCAGTACATTTATTAATATTTACTGAACAATAATATCTCCATCGTTACTAATGTAATTTAAAACAGCACATATTTAGAAATATAAATAATTAAATATACAATTTTTATATTCAAATTAAATTTTAAATGTGAGATTCAATGCAAAATATAGAAGTATATACAATATTCTTTTTAATACGACTTCGACAATTAAATTGCTCATACACAAATAACTCCAGAAGCATTTTAAAGAGAGCGTATATTAACTCGAATTTTACCATTAATAAAGGGCGAAGAGAAAGCAAGAATTTCAACTAAGAGGAAAAGACGAGATAATTCCAAAAATTCCCCTTTCAAATTTCCTGCTCCACGGAGAAACCACCCTCCCCAGAATCCAATCGAACCAACATAAACCTATTCGAACCTCCCAACCTAAGAACCAGCCGAAAAACATTTTTCAATTACTGCTCCTATGCATCTGCAGACTGCATCTGGAAATTGCGACCCGATCGAATCAGTCTGCATCGACCACACGCCCCGCAATTCCGGAAATGGACAATTACCAATCATCCCTGTGTTCAGCCCAAATAATCATAGCTGCGACGACAACAACAAATAGATTGGCTAATAATTTCCGAGTAGAAAACAACGTTTCACCCCTACGCGTTTAGCTGCGCTAGTTAACCCTTTCTTAAATATTTAAGAAAGTTAAGTGTTTAAAGATTAAACGTAAAAATCGAGAGATACGTGTACAATTGAGGCCCAAATATATTACGTTATCTTATAAATAATGTGGCACTTGCCAGAGCTGACAATCAGTCGCCTCTGCCAAATATCTTTCAAGAAGAAAGTATTACTCTCTATTACTCTTTAACGATACGGAATGTTTCAAACGACTGTTGCAAGATTCCACAAACAGTTATCCAAATAAAACGTAAAGTGTGTTTTAATAATTTTAACAAATAAAAGCATTGATAATCCCACTTAAATAATAATTCGTCCCAACTTCTTCCCAATCTTCCCGATAAATAAATAAAAAAAAATCGATTACATTACCATTTCCTTCCAACTAAAATATAGGAACACAGCGTTACGATGAAGCGTATTATATAATTATATAAATCATTCAGCACCGGTGCAGTTTTTCCAAAGTCCGTCAACACGATTTGATAGCGACAGGTTTTATCCTGATAATTATTCAAGGACGTTGGCATGGTTTAAAACACCTCGAAGGCATCCTTTACACGCATTTTCGCCCGCAGAAGCTAGACGTTCATTCTAATCTCGCGGCTGATAAGCCAGCAGTTTTGCCAGCGAAGTTGCGCGCCGTTCTTTCGCCGGTTATCCCTCGGGAATAAACAACTGCAATATCTTACGGTGTTTTTACCTATCCCCGTGGCGTTTAGCTCCTCGAAAATTTGCATCAGACTCCGTTCGCATTTGCATAAGTACATGTGAGCGGGGTACTGAGAGTTTGCTTATCGTGCTACCTTTCGCACGGGACGATTCTTAAAATCAAACGGCGAATCGAGGGCCTTCGTTCTGGCACAGCGTGCGGACTTGAAGTTACTTAAGTTAGGGAAATTTTTAACAGCCTGCACCAGGGGTGTGCGGGTTCTCGAATTGACGAGATTCCCGAGCCGAGAGTCGGGTCGGGACAACTCGGGCGAGAACGGGCGGGCTCTCGGAAATGTGATACTCTTCGAGATTCTCGAAAGTATCCCAACGCTTCGAGATCCCGAACGTTTCGAGATCCCGAACGCATCGAGAGCCCGAAAGGCGTATCGAGACCCGAAAGGCGTATCGAGAAATGGAGATCCCGAAACTGATTATACGATGCAATGTCTCGGGATCCCAATAGAGCCGTCTCTTATAGTATTTACTATTTACTACTATCTTTTAGCGTGCAGAACATATGGTTTTTACAATTATTTTGTGCTTTTACAGTAATATGTAGTTGTAGTTATTCAAGTTACTCTTGGTACGAATTGATTCCCTCCTTGGGGCACTGGGGCTCCTTGGGGCACTGGGGCTTCTTGGGGCACTGGGGCCCTTTGGGGCACTGGGGCTTCTTGGGGCACTGGGGCTTCTTGGGGCACTGGGGCTCCTTGGGGCACTGGGGCTTCTTGGGGCACTGGGGCCCTTTGGGGCACTGGGGCTCCTTGGGGCACTGGGGATCTTTGGGGCACTGGGGCCCTTTGGGGCACTGGGGCTCTTTGGGGCACTGGGGCCTTTTGGGGCACTGGGGCCTTTTGGGGCACTGGGGCCCTTTGGGGCACTGGGGCCCTTTGGGGCACTGGGGCTTCTTGGGGCACTGGGGCTTCTTGGGGCACTGGGGACTTCTTGGGGCACTGGGGCTTCTTGGGGCACTGGGGCTTCTTGGGGCACTGGGGCTCCTTGGGGCACTGGGGCTTCTTGGGGCACTGGGGCTCCTTGGGGCACTGGGGCTCCTTGGGGCACTGGGGCTTCTTGGGGCACTGGGGCTCCTTGGGGCACTGGGGCTCTTTGGGGCACTGGGGCTCCTTGGGGCACTGGGGCTTCTTGGGGCACTGGGGCACTGGGGCCCTTTGGGGCACTGGGGCTTCTTGGGGCACTGGGGCTCCTTGGGGCACTGGGGCTTCTTGGGGCACTGGGGCTCCTTGGGGCACTGGGGCTCTTTGGGGCACTGGGGCCCTTTGGGGCACTGGGGCCCTTTGAGGCACTGGGGCTCTTTGGGGCACTGGGGCTCTTTGGGGCACTGGGGCCCTTTGGGGCACTGGGGCTCCTTGGGGCACTGGGGCTCTTTGGGGCACTGGGGCCCTTTGGGGCACTGGGGCTCCTTGGGGCACTGGGGCTCTTTGGGGCACTGGGGCTCTTTGGGGCACTGGGGCCCTTTGGGGCACTGGGGCTCCTTGGGGCACTGGGGCTCTTTGGGGCACTGGGGCCCTTTGGGGCACTGGGGCTCCTTGGGGCACTGGGGCTCTTTGGGGCACTGGGGCCTTTTGGGGCACTTACCTGTCCATAATATATATTCGTAACCCAACACCTTCATCCCCCGAAGCCTTTAGCAACCCATTTCAAACACCAACCACCCCACCGCTCCACACAAAATACATTTACCGCCAAAAATCCACTCTGCTGCCACGGAACAGGTGAAAACCGAACGAAATGTCATTTCCACCGTTTCGTATATATATGGATACGCCGAGAGAACAAGCGAACACGCGAACGGGCATCGTTACACGGCCTCTCGAAGAGGATCGAATGTCAGGTAAGGAACCGTGGCCGGTCTGAAAGAGCCCCGAGGATGTTGCACGACAATTAATCGAACGAGGCGGCAGCTGCTCCGTCACGGCTGATTTTCGTAATTACGATTCGTCTTCCCCTTTGGTTATTCCTGGCAAAAAGCAAAAAGGAGCAGAAAAAAGATACACTTGACCAGGCACCGCGTTGCTCGGCCATCGCGGAATTCATCCGCCTGGGAGCCGCTGTATCACGCGTTAACTTAATTTGTATCGTAACGATTAGCCACGGTCGCAATTAGTACCGACAATCGTCTTTTCGCTATTCAGGAGAAGACGGTTATTAAATCGCGGGTCTAATACTATGGCCAGCAATAATGTCTCGTTTTTTTTTGAAGATTCAAAACGTTCCTATAAATAAATACATTTATTCTATTGTTCCTCTCTGTGAGATTAAACTTAAATTAAGTAATTAAAATTACCTTTAACGCCTCAGAATGATCCGAACAAATCTCACGAATTTATTTATTAACGGATTTCTTAACAGTTTGGGGGCTTAGTTAGTTTCAATAGATCATTTTTTTTTATAACGGACAATGGACGCAATCTCGTTAAATAAAAATTGGAACAACTAATTAATCTAGATAATCATAATAACAACCCGAGTGCATCATCCGCATCAAGTAGTAACAATAGTAAGATCCCCGAACTGCTGAATAATGATTCTAATTCGTATGTTATTATTATGTTAATTTTATTTGTAAAAATACCACAGAATCAATTCGTACCAAGAGTAACTTGAATAACTACAACTACATATTACTGTAAAAGCACAAAATAATTGTAAAAACCATATGTTCTGCACGCTAAAAGATAGTAGTAAATAGTAAATACTATAAGAGACGGCTCTATGGGGATCCCGAGACATTGCATCGTATAATCAGTTTCGGGATCTCCATTTCTCGATACGCCTTTCGGGTCTCAATACGCCTTTCGGGCTCTCGATGCGTTCGGGATCTCGAAACGTTCGGGATCTCGAAGCGTTGGGATACTTTCGAGAATCTCGAAGAGTATCACATTTCCGAGAGCCCGCCCGATCTCGCCCGACTTTTCTCGTCCCGACCCGAACCCGAAATATCGAGAACCCGCACACCCCTGGCCTGCACCCGTTTGAAGCGGTACTCAAGCGTTTTGAATAGTATTACACTGTTTGTTAATAATGCTGAGTATTTTACTGTCCTGTTAGCTGTTTCGTTTCATAACTTTTCAGTTTGTTTTTAATTCTTCAGCAGTGTTTCGTAATAATTATTATCATTCGTTGATGTACCTCGTAAATGGATAATTTAATTTTAATGTTTATTACTCACAGCATTTTCAGGGGCGTGGTAGGCGAGGTTGTCGATCCCTGCCATTATTCTGAAACAAATAAAAGGACGTTTCAAAAAGGACAATTATGTATTAAAATGTGCGCTGGAACATCCGTTTGCTTGATTGTAAAACAACTGGTGCGCAGTACAAAGAATAAATCCGGTGCATTCTCAAATCATAAGACAATCGTTGAGAAGTGCGAATGAACCATAATGGAGCTGGCAACAATCGAAGTAACAGGATAATAGATGGTCCGGTTAAATTATTGCAGTCTGTATGGAATGTCTTTGACCAAAGCGTCTTCGGCTGAACTTGAACGGTTTGCATTGAGAAAAAGGCATATCGAAATTATTGAACGGTCAATGTTAACGATAATAAAAAAAATGTACTTGTAATATTCTTTACGAAATGTATAAAAGAAAAATGATTTTCGCAAGTTTTTAATACCGAAGTATAAGCAAATATAGCAACAGTTGACGAAAAGTTAAGTATTTAATTATTCACAGGAAACAAAGGAAAAAAAACGAAAGGGAGGATGAAAAAATAATTATTTTAGTCGTACTTTAGCTAGTTACCCTGTCGTTATTTATATTTTATTCCGACGACGGTATCTTGGGAATCAGCAATGCCAAATATAACTCACAATCACAATAATATGAAGAAAGAGGAAAAGAGCAAAGTGCAGGGGGGAAACTTTCCGCGTAACTCAAGAGTTTAGTGACATATTGCAACACATCCGATCCATCCTCATTATTCTACACAATTTCTTTCCTTTGTGTGAGAACATCAAGACTTTCGCAATCTAACTTTTTCGAAATCCATTCCGCTCCAACATTTCTGCACAAGCTCTGTCATTTTATCAACATCGAACTAATTCTGTTACGACTCTGCAGATGTGCTTACACTGGCAGGTACTTTGAGAAAATTTCAACACTGATAGCTTAATAGAAAAATCCAATATTTGCCGCATCATAAGGCGACAGTGATAATAAGAATTTTATAACAAATCGGGGTTAGCAGTACCCTAAGATGATTATCAATACTGACATAGCAATAACTAACTTTTACACCTGTTATTCATTTTAAACAATCAAGTACTGTTGCCAAGTATTATTCTATTCGTCTCATTAACTGTTTGAAAATTAAATCCAAGTTGAACAGAGTGTACAATCTATTAATCCTAATCTTCCATTCACAATCTCGTGACAGGTGCTCGAGAGGTGCGCCATTAGAGAAAGAAATGATAGATAATAAGAATACACAATGGTAAAACTGCGCAATGAGAACACAATGTCGACGAAAAAACTTTCACCAAGTGCTTGCGTCGTAATATTGACATTTCTATGCCTGTTACCTTATACTGTCACAGTACGTACATCTGCTGTGGGATTACGCGAATAGTAAAGACAGTGAATGAACGAGAAAGTCTGCCATTTGCTGACTACAACCATGGAATCGTTTCCAACTTTAATTATACCTTGCAACTGGCCAAGTGCACACAGAGAAATGCAATGTCCTGTGTCTTATACGAAATACTGGAAGCGTGCAGACACGCAACTCTTAATCGTATTCATTGCATCTAATTTGCCATTAATTATATTTAATATCTATTTAACAATGTTCCCTCGTAAAGTTAATTTACTTTGGTCTACAATACAATTACTATGTAGCCCAAATGCGATTGTACATGATGAAAATCAGTGAAATAATAAAATTATATATAATAATATAATATATATATAATTATATATCAATTATCGTTCACTGTAATTACTTCGCTTTCGTAGAACTGTTTTATTTTCTTCCAGTTAAATTGACAATTCTCGTGCAGCAAAGTAAACGATTTATTATCGAATGCACCGATTATAAAAAATAAGGTACTCGTTTATATATTATATTTGTTCTATTTACATTAAATCGATCACCCTTATCTTCAACTTCTTCTATCGGTGAATGTTAAACGAGTTACTGTGCAAGTGCCGTCCGCCAGCGTGGAACGGTCTGTATCGTGCTTTTTTATTATCGAATGAAACGTCGCGCGAATTCGTGCTTTATCGCGAACGAGAAACACCATTCGATTCGTTTCGATTCGGCGTGCACGAGCAACGTATGCGCCTTGCTGACAGGACACTTTATTTATCGCCGCCCATTGCACGGCCTTCTTGTCGTTCTCATCTTTTTCCCGATTTTTTTTACCCGTTTCGTTTCGTTTTTTTTGCGATTACGAACGTGCACATGCGACACGGAATCCGGGGAAATATCGCGCGAGACTTTGACGGCGCGGGAAAGATTTTAAAGCGGATCGAACGATACGTCACGTCGACGATTTTTGTTTTCGACGATGGTTCGTCTCGTGCCTCTGGGCAGATCATGCTTTTGGATAAATTTAGGCGCCGATAAAAAGAAAATGTGGACGTTTTACATTATTTAGATTTGGATGACACGTAGTGTAAGATAATCGTTGTGCAATATTATTCACGGGGATTTGTAAGAAACAAAGAGCAAAGCTTGTAGCAATATTTGTTAAGAATAAGGGAATTCTTTATTTTCTACTCAGCACTGGTCCAGTGATACGTACGAATAATTGAGTAATAGCAATTATTATTGTTACTACTACTACTGTTCTACTACTAATTTTCGTTCACGTTAGCATAAAAATAACAAATAAAAGATTAGAAATAAAAATTCATATATATAAAAATAATAACTAAAAAGATACAGGATATCCAAATTATATTTTGCATTAAATCACTTACCTCAAAGGTCCCTTCCCCCAAAAGCTTCCCAATTAACAAACTTATCCTTTCACGCAATCGTGCAACAAGTACAGCGATATAGCTTAAGCCACAAAACATTAAGCACACATCACCCGCACAAAAATTCTCTCACATATGTACGCACACCGTTCTCGAACATTATACGTGCAGGGATGCAAATCAGTCTTTAAAAGGACCCTATCATAGAACACGTTTAAAATCGCCAAACAAAATCCTGAACCAAAAATGAAATTCCTACAATTCTATTAAATTACACGCAGCAAGTAATTCGGACCACAGTTATCGTTGCGTTAATTAAATTCGTCGCCACGACGGTTTCCTCACTTTGCCTCTTGGTTTTCTCGCTGCTAATTAACACCGTGACACACGCCGCGAAGACGCGAAGAAGTAGCAGACGCGTCGGGCTGACTTTATTCCCGTGGCTAGAGCAAATCTGGCGTGAATTCTAGCTGTACGTGCACAGAGGTTTGTCGCCCCATTCGTCTAGAGCAGAAACAGGCACGCAAAGCGAGCGAGTACACGTTTCGTTTCACGGTTTATTTTCGCGAAAATTTCACGCGTGTTTCGGTCCACTCTTGGGCCAAGGTGGTGTCCAATCGAGATCTCGAGGCTCTCTTACTTATTTCTCCGTTTGCTTTGGCGGAGCTAAACTTGACCCGGCGACGGTCGTCTCGATTGGTTCATTGCTCTATCTTCAGCGTTTATCTATTCTTATTAAGCGACACGAAAGTTCTTACTGGATTAGAGCAATTACTGTGCGGATGTTTGACATCCATATGACTCTGGTGTTTCATACAGGGTAATGAAATGTTTGTTACGATTGTCACCGTGATTTGAGAATTTTGCTAATAGTAGTAAGATTTATTTTTATATTTAGAATCACAATTTTTATACCTAAATGAAAATGTATTTATTTTAGAATCACTATTGTTATAAACAGAGACGTCACTCTATTGCGAGTTCGTGTATGGAAATTTCAAGCTTTCAATGAATCGGTTAATTATTAAGAATGGTAAAACGAAGTATATATATTTAAAAAGATATCCACGCGACTTTAAAATCTCTTTAGAAAAGAGAATTAAATAAGTCCTGCACTTTGACACTTCAACTTCGCAAGAAAATGAAACTAATCTCGAAACGTGGTCACCCGGTGTCCTTTTCACCTTTTTTATTCTCCTCAGTTACGGTTTTATTATATTTGTTGTAGTTCCTCGTAGAATTCTTGAATCACTCGTTGCTTCGAGAGAAAAAAACGCCTGACGGCCGTTCGAATCGATTCAGATCTCAAACTACGAGCTGAGCTACCTGTTCAGAGAGATTTCCTTTCACCTGGACCATGAAAGTGCGTGTCACAATTCCGACGCAAACCGGTTTCTATGGGGTCAGACTTTTATCAGATTCTTTCCCGAATAATTGCAAACGTTCTACGTGTATGGGGTATATCTCTTCAATTCTATGCATAGAAATCTCTGAGATGCTGTTATGTTGCAGTGATCGCGGACGTAACCGACGTAATTGCAATTTAATTGGCGCGATTATGCTGTTTGATCACACTTTAATGGGGCAACAAGTGCAGGTACGTGATTTGATCTTTTCTAACAGATTAGATGTTTCTTGATTAGAGTGAATCGTCATTATATGTTTCAAAATATCCACTTAAAAGTTTACCGTGTACTTTTCACATAACGCTCTGAAAGAGTTTCACGTCGGTTCTTTAAAATTTGTTATTATGAAACTTATTTTTCAACTTTTACAAAGATATATCTATGTATGTAGTTTCCTTGAAACCTGCTGATAATTATTCTCCAAGGAATTAGTAAAGATATCCAAATGCACGAACCTGTCGCGATGAATAAACAAAGTTTTATCTGACCAACCTGCGAGTCGTATTTTAAATTACAATAGTTCGTACGTAGGAAATATTGTGAATTAAAAATTTACGTGGAACAGAAGACTAGTTGAACTATATTAATTTATTAATTCCAACGATCTTTAATATTCCTAGCATTCCGCATTCGTAGAAATAATTTCTTAGACATTCGTTGTTCACATAGACACTGTACCATAATCCTAAATGCAGACATGAACGATACAATTCCTCGCTGATAAAAACCTACTGATAAAACTCAGAACGTGTATACACACACTTGAAAATAAACCTCGATGGATTATTAACGCTACGACGCTACTGATACTAAATTACGCACTTAATATCCTTACTAAACGTTAAATATTTTAATAAATATTACCTTCATAAACGCCAGAAGTTCATCACACGCGAACCTCCACCATTAAATATATTTCTTCAAACGTTTACAATGTTTCACAAACTTCGAGCTCAATTGCACAGCCTTCAGATACACTTTACACTAAATGAACTAATTACAGCCTAATTATAGAATGGCCGCACGATAATCGATCAAGATTCCTTACACTGTCCTTAATGAGCATACGCGCAAGGCACATTTCTGTATCGTGGTACAATCAACTAAACGCAGCAACAAATAACAATATTGTTCACTGGAATTTCCTCATTTACTTTCACATTTTATATTTAATTTTATATTCGATACTTAACTCCCATGTCGAAGCAGTCGCTTCAAAACTGTTGAATTACAACGCAGATTAAAGTTTATAACGCGTGAAATGAAATTCCACAGTAAATGTGTACATGGATGAGTTCGATTCGAACCGAATCAACAACAAATTCACGAGAGATCGTTTCGTCCTCGATTTTGAACATTCGCCACGAGCTCGAACTGTCTACACACGCTGTCTTGCAAGACCAACTATACGACAGCTACTGAGACAGTGGCAGCCACTCTGTTCGCGTAAGTGTGCAATCACGAATGACACTTTCCAAGGTATGCACTTCCCCCAGCAGTCGATACTTTTCCAGATATTTGGCGTTTCGTAGTTTCGTAGACATAAGTGTATCTTGCAATGGAATCTCTGCTTCCACTTACTGACTCGTTATAGACTGGCAATGAGATCTTTGTACTCGAGAGGAATTAGAATAATTAGAATAAGTAAAGACGGAGAAACTGTGATACGTACGAGCTTGGATATCGTGGGATATGTAAATATTAAGTGCAGCAAAAAGCTGACAGTTTTATTATTTAATCCTTATTATTTTACTCTTAAATTTTTATTATTTGCTTGTTATTTAATTTCATATGGCAATCGGTTCTATATGATCCGACTCTCAATATAATCCTTCGATTTGAAGTTTTTAAATTTTGTTAAAAGTGCAATGAGAACGCCGTCTTATCAGTGTTTTATTAAAATTTAGCTTACGTCGACTGAAGTGAGATCGCAAAATTAAAGCGGGAGCTTCTAAACGCGTGCAATTATTAAAATTTATTTCAACGCATCGTTTCAAAAGTTTACATTATCTTTCTGTTTCCCCTATTTCGTGTGACACGAATATTCCTTAAACACTAATTAAACATGCTGCGCATCTTAGACCTCTGAACAATTGTAATTGTAATTTTCATTTTCTATTAATGAAATATCATTAATAACAATGTACATACATCTTCAAGTAAATAACAAGTGAGTAGTACAAGAAATCGAGTATATGACTAAATATTAATTTGTGGCGAAATTTATTATTAAAAATGATTCATCTGCCTTCAATTTTTTCACCATTCGTGCTATTTACTATGCATCTACTACGTTCTAAGTACATATTACGTGCACGACCTTTGCGTAGCCTATTATTTTTATTGCAAAAACGTAACGATCTAATTACGTATAGATCCGCGATTTACTTAAAATGAACGATGTGCAACGAGGCCGTTTTAAAAGTTACATTTACAATTAGCGTCTTCTTTCCTGGCGTTATCCCAAAATGCTCGAATTTAGCTGGCGTGTTTATAATTCCAAACGAGACACTTTTCATGTTCTGTTCTTAAATAATGGTAGGATACTGTAGATAAGGAAATAAACAGGAAACGTTTAATTGCAATCTCTATTAAACGCAATTGAAATGACGCTCGTAAATTGTTGACCTATCCTGAATATACAGTGACTCACAAGTTCGCTGGGGATGAATTAATAAATTCCACCGTAGAAATTACGTCACAATATTTTACCGCGTTCTCCTTCTCTTTCTTTTTTCTACTATTGTAACGCAACTGCTCTCGTCAAGCACGTTCCAAGAGTTTACAAGTTTTTTAAATTACTACTGAAAAGCAATGACTTTAAAAATGAATATACATTTCTTGCATTTCAAATTGTTTCACAATCGTACCCCTTATCTATATTAACCATAATTCAATCTATTTAGAATATTTGAGGGAAACTGCGAATAACTATGAACAGTGCGATCGTACAATAGAATAATGAAATTAAGAATTATTTGAAACCGCACAGATGAATATACACGAATCGTATATGTATTTGATAGATCTAGGAAGATGTAGCACGAAGAAAAATCTATGACTATTTTATATTACAAGCAGAAGAGTATTTCGTTCAATTAAAGCAAGAATTGCTTGCTTGTTTTCGATATATCACAGGCTTGTTAATTACAGGAGATTACATTGTCTCTTCGTTGTCACTTAATTGCACAGATAATACGGCGAGCAGAGTCACGCAATTGTTTTTCGTCATGATATTGTTTTAATTGCCGTGCAATGCGACCGAGGTGTAATTCTAGACTTCAAGGGGTGACTTTTAATTAAACGTTCCGCCAGGTATTCCTTGTGTTTCTTTTTGAACGTCTACGGTTCCATTTTCAAGAATGGCGATAATTTAAATGCAAAAGCAGAATATACATACATAGGTACTAGAAGAAAATCACTGCACGACATCAGTGAGGCGCAGATTGAATTAAATTTTCGAATATGCAGAAATTGATTCTTTTTAAATAATTAGTAATTAGTGCCATTCTTGTGGCGTTATATTGTGCTTCATTTAATATATTTGGAATAATTCGTATTCTGAAAATCGCATGTTCTTAGAAATAATACGTTTGAAGGTGCTACGATGTCTTTTGATCCGTCGTTTATGATAGCTTTACGTTGAAAACACTTTTTTGATAAATTAATAAGGCAATCGGCTTTGAATCAGATTTAATAGAGAAGTGCGAGGTGTGGGATAATTAAATTTCCTTTGTATCACATTTCACGCCACTTCATTATTCCTGCAAGCTTTTCTATGAAACATTCGCACGATATTTTACAACTAATTAAATTCTGACGAACGCTACTCGATAAAAATTACACTGCCTCCCGATTTATATTTAAAATGATGCTAACTAATTTAATATTTAATTACGACTGCCACCAAAAACTCCACACCCGCAGCATTTTATTTTCAATTACCTTATGCTTATTCCTATCTACGTGTTAAATCAATTTCTCTAAATTTTACTTCAATTTGAATGCAAATCGGGCGACGCTTTCTAAAACGTTCTAATAATACACTTAAACAGTGTCGACTGTAATTTCACGTTGCTCCTAGAATAAAATCAGCGGAAGCCCGTCTTCTGATTAGAAAAGGTAAAGCGAATGATAATAACGAAGAACACTCAAATGGCATAGAAGTATATCACATAAGCAATGAACGAAACCAGAAGTAAGAGCTAGGGACAAACCTGAAACCAATCCAGTCACCTCCAAATCATGCAAGTATTATCCTTGCTCGCAGTTATAATTGTATCGCCGTTGTACGAGAACGCACAGCTCAGAACGTCGTCTGTATGGCCGTCGAGGGTTTGCACACAGGAACCGTTCTCCAAAGACCATAATTTCGAGGTTTTGTCTAAGGACGATGTCAGTAGATGCTGACTATTTGGACTGAAACAGACTGAATCGATTTCCTCTTTAATTTATAACAGTATTTTATTACACTTTTGCATTCTTTCGTTCTTGATATTGTTTATCATCAATTCCACTCCAGAGTGACGTTAATAAGTGCGTTTCTTCCAAAGGAACGTACAAATTAACAATTTCTAACAATATTTCATTATACTTTTGCATTCTTTCGTTCTTGATATTGTTTATTATCAATTCCTCTCCAGAGTAATGTTAATGAGTGCGTTTCTTCCAAAGGAACGTACAAATTAACAATTTCTAACAATATTTCATTATACTTTTGCATTCTTTCGTTCTTGATATTGTTTATTATCAATTCCTCTCCAGAGTAATGTTAATGAGTGCGTCTCTTCCAAAGGAACGTACAAATTAACAATTTCTGACAATATTTTATTATACTTTTGCATTCTTTCGTTCTTGATATTGTTTATTATCAATTCCTCTCCAGAGTAATGTTAATGAGTGCGTTTCTTCCAAAGGAACGTACAAATTAACAATTTCTAACAATATTTCATTATACTTTTGCATTCTTTCGTTCTTGATATTGTTTATTATCAATTCCTCTCCAGAGTAATGTTAATGAGTGCGTTTCTTCCAAAGGAACGTACAAATTAACAATTTCTAACAATATTTCATTATACTTTTGCATTCTTTCGTTCTTGATATTGTTTATTATCAATTCCACTCCAGAGTGACGTTAATAAGTGCGTTTCTTCCAAACGAACTTACAAATTAACAATTTCTAACAATATTTTATTATACTTTTGCATTCTATCGTTCTTGATATTGTTTATCATCAATTCCTCTCCAGAGTGACGTTAATAAGTGCGTTTCTTCCAAACGAACTTACAAATTAACAATTTCTAACAATATTTTATTATACTTTTGCATTCTATCGTTCTTGATATTGTTTATCATCAATTCCTCTCCAGAGTGACGTTAATAGATGCGTCTCTTTCAAAGGGACGTACAAATTAAAAATTGTTTCATCTTCTCAACAGTGACACCGCGACACAATCGTTTTCACTCTAAATACCTGGCATCTATTTCAAGGTAATATTCTGAGGTGTGAAAAAAAAATTTAATTAAATTTCGTCAATCACCCTTGGAAACTTCCTCCCGATGGCCTTTCATCAAAGCCAGCTGCTGGAAAGAAGCGTTCACGTCCCAAACCCTTGTCGTAGTGTCGCTGCTCGCAGTCGCCAACTTTTTTCCATTATTGTTAAAGGTCAGATCCAGGACCTCGTCGTCGTGGCCCCGCAGTGTAATCAGGCAGGAGTTCATCCTCGTGTCCCAGACTTTGGCCGTTTTGTCCGTCGACGACGACGCGATTAATGAACAGTCGAAATTGTAAACGCAATTCGACAGGTCGGATCGATGGCCAATTAATACACTTGTACGACTGGAGAGACATGCGACAATAAACGAGCGATTTAAAAAATAATTAATTATATTAGATAATTAGGAAGCTCGTTCACGTTTTACTAAATAGTAAAATAAACTTTAAATATTTTGATATCTTCGGTGCGACATCCGGCGCAGATTTATGAGTAGCAAATTATTAAGTATAATTGTATCCAGCATTTGACAAATAAAGTGTTTTATTTCGTTAAATTCTATTGGGCTATTGCGAAAATAAATTTAAGAATTATATATAAAAATGTAATATTTATATTTAAATTATGCACTATTTATTTTCGTTATAAAAGGGGTAAGAATAACGATATCTAATGGTATATTTATAATTGAACGATTACCTAAGAGTCCTGGTATCCCAAATGCTGACAGTACGATCAAAGGAACCCGTTATCATTTGATTGCCATCGTTGTTAAAGTGCAGAGCAATTATTTCACCTGTGTGGCCCTTCAATGTTCCTACCTCGTCACCTATGCAAATCATTTTCATGGAAAATATATTACAGAAATATGTGAAGAACATGTGAAAATAGATTTACGAATTTTCCAGACATTTTACATTTATTTTCAATAATAGAGTACCAGCTACGAGCAAAAAAAATACACCTGTCGTTAAATGAAAAATTTTCGACGTCATATCCAGGGACCCGGTCGCGACTTTGTTATTGCCAGGTGAGAATTTCGCGACAACTATTTCAGCGGTGTGGCCCCACATGGTTAAAACGCAGTGGCCCTTTTTCGAGCACCAAAGCTTCGCTGTCCTGTCGAAAGAGCCGGTTACGATTTTGTCTCTGGAAGATAAATACGAGCACCATAAACTATGATATATAAAAATATTCAAAAGTCGATTATTAATCAATGCATATACACAGGAATATCGACTTATAATTCCGGAATTATACTTAGTATTTGCCAATGCTGTAAAACAATTCTCTTGCAACAAGAAACAGGCTTTAAAACAACAAATGATCGATCTTTGAACTGCTATAACTGCGTGAAAAGAAATCGTACGACAGTCTACCTGAGCTGATTTTAAAGAGTAAAACCTCTGCCTTCGCACGCCTGCGTTGATTTTGTACGAAGTAATTTTATATCGAAAAACGAGGTGAAAAACTGAAAGTTCTTTCGTACTCCGAAAATTTGTCAAAATCAGATTGAAATATTTTTTCCCGAAGAATTCAACGCAGAGGTGGCAAACTATAGACGCAGCCCTTTAAAACGAGCGCGCCTAGAGAGGGTACAGCAATTGATGGAGGTATTTGATCGGTAAAGAGTGTAGGAGAAAGACTGTATCCTCGTTTCCGGCCGACGACGGTATAAATGAATTGTAAGAGCAATGCTTAAATGACACATACGAAGTTGGGTTGTTGAAGGACACGGCGTAGACCACATTCTTATGGCCCTCGAGAGTAAGAAGCTCCGTTCCACTGTCAATGTCCCAAACTTTACACGTTCGGTCATAGCTGCCTGTCAGGCATCTTGCAAGAAGAAGAATTCAGTTCAGTTTTAGCGATAGCCAAGTGCATTAAAATATCTGAAAATAAAGTGGTGCTTTCTCTCGTCTTTAATTTAATGGATTATTTGCGTTTATATTGGCTGGCCAATTTTAGATCGATTTCTATAAAACACCATTTCTATATACATATCGCTTTATACGATTCGAAAGAAATAGTTACAATTATAGAATAGTTGCCGAAATTGCCTGGAACATTTTATAAAATATGAAGTACCGTACAGTACTAGCTAGTACTATTATAAATAAAATCAATATTTTCCTGTGACATCAAATTAATATTTTATAAATATTCGAGAAAAAATATTTCTTTCTGAATCTAGAATACATATTGTATGTATATTTAAATATTAAAAAGAGATTGAATCTCTTTTTAATATTGGATAAATATGTATTCAATATTTTGTGCTACTACGGAGGTAACTTGATGGTAATTATTTAAAAAATAATCAATTTCTGCATATTCGAAAATTTAATTTAATCTGTGCCTCGCAGATGTCGTACAGTAATTTTCTTCTAGTACCTATGTATATTCTGTTTTTTGCATTTACATTTAAATAGTATTGGGATAAGTTCCATAGAATAAACATTGTTATAGTTTTGTCCAATACTGTGTGCGATCGTGATGGAGATGGTTATTAATTCCCGAGAGACTTTGTTAAAAATTTATTTCAACAATCCCAGATGGCCAAAGGGCTGTACCCTTTGTAAAAACTTTTCAGAGAATGCACAGAATAATTCTGCAATAGATGGCCAAACTTTAGAAGCATGTTTCACTCATTTTTAATATGAATGTAGAAGTAGAAACGCTTCTTTTCGACGTACCAGATACTTTGATGATCAATTTTTATCACAAGTTCTGCTATTTCTTTTACTTCATCTCATTGTAAACGCGAATAATGTTAATGTAAAAATAAGTTCTGCATTATTACTTTCTCCAATGTTTTACCCCAAGTACGTAAATATAAATTAGCAATATTAATATAGAAATGGTATCAGAATAATACCGTGTTCCTTTTCTGAACCTGAGATGGGAAACTGCAGTCCTTAAAAGTGCGTAATAATAATAAGTACCAGAGAAACATTATTATAAAATAATAATTACGTCAGTCGTCAATGCAATTCGTACATTTCCGTAATTTCTTCCTACCTTCGCAATGAAAATAATGTGAAAAATATTTCGAACACTACAGCACGATTTACTTTACAACCAGCAACGTCGATTTATCAGTTTCTAATATCGAACGTCCATCGCATAGTCCTCCCGTCAAAATTTCAGAAAAAGAAAGCTCGCATGCCAAAAATACCCGAAGACAGCCAGCAAACGAAACAACGTCTAAAATTCTGCACATCTATTTCCGAGCTTCTCCGCAGAGTGAAAATGCCCGTCGATGGCGACGAAGGGTGGCGATTAAATTTAGAAGTTCGCTAGGAGAATCTGAATCCGGAGTACCTTTTACCTAGTTTATCGAACGCGATATTCGTAAGCGGCAGGAGATGGGTCTGCAAGGTTTTGTATTTGTAGTAGCGCTTCGCGTTTGTGTCGCAAACTTTGGCTTGCAGCTTCTGCAGGGTCTCCACTAACTGCTCCATTACACTTTCGGTTATTACGGGCTCGGTCGCTTTTATGCTCTCCGCTAATGCCCTTACGTCCGTCCTGCAAAACGACACGTACAGTCCCGTCCACTTTCCGCCGTGCAATTATACACCCGCGCGATACTTTTTTATTTCTTTTAATTTCATTTTTAAATAATCCGACCGGCTGGGGCCGTTTAATTACGACCAGCAAACATAATGGACGAATTTGTCCGCGGTTACATATTGTTACGCGAAGCTTTGGCTTATCAGCGGCACAGAAAAAGAAGTTATAGGTAAAGTGAGAGAGGAGCGTTCAATTTCTCCATGAATTGGTACACTTCTTGCTTGAATTTAAAGCAAAACATAGCATTAACTCTGGAAGTATGTGTGCAAAAGTAGAAGCACTCTAACAGGACCAACGGAAAAGAGAAAAGAAGAAGAATCGTAATATAAATTCTATGTAATACCATATATTACCATGGTATTAAAAAAAATAACTACTTATAAAACGCAATTAATTACTCGGCAGACAGATCCAGAAGATCGATCGTTTTGGTCTTCACGTCTCCGCCCTGAGTATACTCCAACGCGAGACCTACGACGAAAAGTTCGAGGGAGGAAGAAAATAATGAGCAGCGGGTACATATTTATACAATGTTCAAGGGATGCGCGTTATCTTCATCGAACACCGCCCACCCGTTCAATTGGCATACCTGGCGGAAAGTAACGAAGCAAGAACCTTAGCAGCTTCATGTGGACATTCCAATTACAGCCGTGTCCAGTGTTTTAGACAGCAGGCAGATTGTGCCGGCGGCACGCGAAAACCGGAGGCTTGGAATTTAATTATAAAACGTAATCAACGTTGGAGGAACAGGTTCGCGCGAATTGTACAGAAATTGCGGAGGTTAATTTTGTCTGCGGCTGTCAGCAGAGTAAGACAGTGTCCGTTGGCCATTGACGCCCAACTGCCCACCTGTCGTGCGATCGTGGAAATATGTGAATCGCGATGGGCCGCGTTACCAAGGTGTGCTTGATCGATTCGAAGCCGACCTCGTGGTAACATTTTCGTGCGACTAATTGGCGGCACGATTTGGGAAAACGTTGCGATGAATGGATAAGCGAACGAAGGGGTTGAATGAAAGGGTTGCAGTATACGGAGGGGTTGATATTTCGCATGGGCTCGTTGTTTCATTTCATTTCGACGTGGCGTTTCTTGGGTAACTTGCCATTCCTTCCTACGCGGCAATGAACGATTTACAAATGCTCCTTATCCTGGTTAATTTTATAAACAATTTAAAAGTTCGTTCAAGAATTCCACAGCAGCTATACATGAGGGTGGTTCTAAAATAGGGAGAGATCGTTCCTTGAATCGAAAGCCTTATTTTTAGATGTCGTTGATTAAAATCGGCGCAGTAGAACGCGAGATAATGGAATTTGTTTAAAGAAGTTATAAACAAATGCGATTACTTGGTCTTGCCGGGGGGCTACATCAATCACCAGAGGACATAACTTAAAGCTAGAAGTATAGGCTACAATATCCAATAGGTGTAAACATTATTCCATGTGACGTTAATTTATTATGAACAATTAAACAATTGTAATTGTTATTACGGCCAACTGCATATAGTTACAGCAACAGGGTATTTTTTATTGTCTAGGTCATTCGTTTCCCTTTCATTTGACACCAAATTTATTAAAAAATAAGTACCAGGAGCCGAGATAAGTGCAGTGACTCGGAGAGCATTTTTGCCGATTTTTTAACTGTTAATAAATTTGAAACCACAAATGTCACCATTTTGCAACTGTAGCAGGCGATAGCTATGTTCTGTATCTTTAATTTAAGACAAGTCCGGTTAAAAAATACGAAGTAGAAGCCGAGAAAAACGCAATTGTTTAAATTAACGATGTAATCCAGGAATTCGGTTTTGGCGGTGCGGAAAACTGCAAAAAGGCCGCAAACGCGAGATGGCGCCACATGTACGATTATCGACTGTCAGTGGGGTACTAGCACAGACGAGATATAACAATAGACAAGACATCTTATGGACTTTCGTGGCCCAACGTGACTGTCATACCGACTCAGAAATCCCACGCTGATTTGAGCGTCCTCTGCTCATGGGCAGTGATCACTTGAAGAACTATTATTTACTAAAGTAGTGGGGACGGGATTCATGCGATTGTGTGAATATATGTAAATGCTTTGAGGGGATCAGGACAGCTTTTTCTCGAGCAACGTTTCGGTAAAAAAATTGAACTACGGTGCCTGGTCGCGCGATGCACTTCGGCTCGGCTCGAGTTGAGTCGAAACCACATCGCGATGCATCGGGGCAATGAAATTGACAGTGTCACGTCAAGCGTCCCGCCTGTGCTGTCCCGCTTTCATTGCGCAGCAAATAACAAAAGAATTCTTTAACGAGGATCGTAGGTCCAGCTAAAACTTAATCAGAACCCGCAGAAGTTCAATAGGCACGACCCTAGAGTCGTAGGTCCGGCTAAAAGTTGGTCAGAAAACGTAAAAGTCCAGTAGGTACAACTCTGGGATCGTAGGTTCAGCTATAAGTCGGTCAGAACCCGAAGAAGTACAATAGACACGATCCTAGAGCCGTCGGTCCGGCTAAAAGTTGGTCAGAAAACGTAAAAGTCCAGTAGGTATAACCCTAGGATCGTAGGTTCAGCTAAAAGTTGTTCAGAAGCCGGTAAAGTCCAGTAGGGACGACCCTAGAGTCGTAGGTCCGGCTAAAAGTTGGTCAGAAAACGTAAAAGTCCAGTAGGTACAACCCTAGGATCGTAGGTTTAGCTAAAAATTGGTCAGAAGTCGAAAAAGTTCAGTACGTATGACCTTAGTACAGTAGTACGCACGACCGCGATCGGAGACCTTCGAAGAGTTCGAAAATTGCGAATACCACCGAGCACGACCGGGCGTTACCGACGCGCCGGCGCGTCGCGGAGTGGGGATTGTGGTGCGCGGCGCACGCGGTGTCACTATCAGTTCAAGCGTCGTACCGTACGGGTCGTCTATGCTGTCGAAGGTTAGCGACATATGTACATCAGCTTACAACACAATAGCATCTCGGGGTTTACTTTATCACCGCATACGCTTGTCTATTACCTTCTATTAATTAATACACGTTTATTTAACAATCGTTTGACTATCGTGGATATCCATTAAACTCTTTCTCGAGTCTCTTTTGCTGGACGCTTGACCGGTCATCCGGTACCACCGATTGTTTGATTCGCGATAACTAGTCGTTTATTAAAATATCGGGTTAATTAATTTATTAGTTTAAACGGTTCTTTGAATATTTATTATATTTTATTACACGATTATTCGGATTCGATGCGGTGTTAAGGTTGCGTTTATTTTCTTTGCAATGTCACTTACATACAACTCAGTTACATATGTCCTTTCGCAACTTTGAATTCGATTCTGATTTTAGCACAGGTTTATCACGTTGCTTTTCTTTTTGTTGCAGGTACAATGGGTGATTGGTTGGTGGAGGATAATATATTGAGGCTGCAGGAATGGAGTATTGAGATACAATTACTGCGATGCATAACAATCAGTCCGATGACCTATGATGAAGGATTGGTAACATTTAACTTATTATCCCAACGGTTTACGTATATTTCTTGTTATCTGGCGATTGGATTTTGGCCCAAGTTCTTTTCTTTCGGTTGAAAGTTATTGAGCAATTTAAACATTTTAAATAGAACTTACAATATGCCACTCGCGATTGAAACTAGAGTCTGTAAATTTCATTAATTCTAAACGAAAAATTGAAATACTTTCATGTTTCGCTGCATATCGGTCGCGATTTCTGTTATAGCTTCACTAGTATTTATTAAAAACTTTTAATATCTCTGTAACTTTGCACAAGTACGGTCAAATTGTATTTTCGATGCAGGATTGCCCGCGTACGTACGTACTGGTTGCCATGCACCTGAAGCATGATAAATAGTTTCGAGTCTTGATTTCTACAAGCAGCTAGGAGAACTTATAAATTCGCGATATTGCTTGCTTACTAAGATCATGATCACCTTTAAAACTCGGGCAAAGAACAGTCACAGTATGCTTTTGATAAATCATTTATATTAATCTATAATAGTATATCTTGAATAGACAATTAACAGTAATTAAATCAGAATAATAATACGGTAGTACTTTATTAAAACAAAGCAGTATTTCCTCAACAGACGTTTGACAGGATGAAGAAATAAGAAAGAGACAAATAAAATCAAATGTGTATTGCTTCAATTTCTACCGCCTCACCCTATTTACTAACTTGTACAGATTCTCTTTCAGAAAATTTTGATGACCGCGCGCAATGCGGTCGGTAGAGTCAGTTCTTGTTCCGTCAAAGTTCTTTTTATTATTTTCTGAGCGAAACCGCTCATAATAATTATAACTAAATATAAATAACAGTAAAGATACGCGAAAGTAGAGTCAGTGTTTGCTTCGAAATATTGCTCTCGCGAAATTAGAGTCACTTTGTTCGTCGATCACAATTGACGTGCGCGATAGTAGTCTTTTATTTTATTTTTTTTTCTTTCGCAATAAGTATTCCGGTATTAGAGTCAGCACCGATGCAGTTCGGCGAGTTCGGGCACTCATCCATCAACTCGAAGAGTAAGTATCTCTGTATTTCTTTAATCTTATTTTACAATGGTCTTTGATAATTATCATGATCGAAAAGTACTCAAAACGCAAAGATTTCAATGTTGTCTGTTCTTTTGAATGTTTCAGAAGCTGCCATGGGCTCAATTGTATCACCATAACGATATTGTTGGCCGCGCGCAATGCGGTTGGTAGAGTCAGTGCTTGTTCCGTCAAAGTTATTTTTATTATTTTTTGAGCGCAGCTGCTCTTAATAATAATTCAACATAAATAACAGTAAAGAGACGCGAAATTAGAGTCAGTGTTTGCTCCGAAATAATACTCTCGCGAAAAATAGAGTCACTTTGTTCGTCGATCACAATTATTCCGTTTCCTTTTCCGTTCTCGGCTCGGAGGACTGATGGTTAGGGACTTAGTGTCAGCGAGTTACGATGTGCGGGGGCGTGATTGTGGTTCTGGACCCTGGTCACGAGGCCCTCTGTTAGACCACATATAATCTCTAATTTGGGTAGGTCATCCACCATTCTGGAATCGTGGTCGCGGTTCTTGCAATATCCGGGTTGCAGTGTCATCGGGGGGCGGTGTGTGGGGCTGTGATTGCTTTTCTGGACACTTTGGCCCGCCTAGTAGGAAATTCCTATGTGTTAGACCACGCCAAGCACACCTTGGGGTGGCAGAAGGCATACGGGTCATAATCTAGAATCGTGGTTGTGGTTTTGCATATCCGTGCCTTAATGATTTCTGTGGCTCGGAATCGAAACTGGTCTCGATGCTAAGTCGTTTTACTGTCCAGACTCTGAGCCGAGGACTCGCGGGCTGCTCGGTAGCAGTCACAAAAACAGTAGAAATACTGTCGCGAAATTAGAATCACTTTGTTCGTCAATCATAAGTGTTCCATTAGAGTCAGTGTCCTGTTCAGCGAGTTCGGGCTTTCAGCCATCAATTTGACGAGTAAGTATCTCTTTCGTTCTTTAATCTTGTATTGCAATAATCATTGATAATTAACACATTCCAAAAGTACTGAAAATACATAGATTTTAATGTTGTTTGCTCTTTTTGAATGTTTCAGCAGCTTCCATGGCTTCGATGGCGACGAGCTTGACCGCACACCTGGTGAGTCTGCAACCGGTGAGTGGCATGCTTTAAAGTTCCTCTGGTCACTCAATCATGTCGCAGGACGAAAGGTCCGAACCGACACGGGTGACTGGTTGTAATTACGTAGATTTTTCTGGCAAGCACTGTGACCATGGGTATATGGAAATATACTCATGAGTAGTAACTTCTTTACTGCTTTATATTATGTGAGGATAGGTCTTCTTGTACAACGCGTTTTTAAATAGCTTGATAATTTTAAAACAGATCATATTTAGTACAAAATATATCACTATATATCTTTTTATTATAGAGTATTTAATTGAATACCTATGAAACGATATTTAAATAATTATTAATTATTGAATGAATATAAAGTAACGTCCAGTATTCTACGTGCATTAGTTTGTAGTGGAGAAGTCGAATACCATTCGACTTCGTTTACTTGTCAATTGCAATGACTGCACAGTTAGAATAAATTGCATAATTATTGCTGTTAGTAAGAGTGTAGTATTTCATCTTTTTCTACTTTGATAATATATAAAGTGAAGGTACTCATTTACCTTATCAATTTGTTGGAACTATCGAATAATTTTATTATTCGATATCCATATTAGTCTTTAGCGTTTAAAGATATCGATACGTTCATTGTTTCCGTACAAAATGTTAATTAAACCTGAATGTACAAGAAGACAATACGCGAACGGGTAGTTTTCGAAATCAAGGCAATCAACTTTTAAAGCAATCTTGCGTTTTAGAATCAATGCTTTGATAACGGGAACGCCCGAGGATGTTTCAATTTAATTCAAAGTATATTAAAGTAGAGTCGTTGAATAATTTCTCTATTAACGTAGAGTCTTTGAATAATTTTTCTAATAAAGTAGAGTCACTGCATAATTTTTCTAATATAGTAGAGTCATTGCACAATTTTTCTAATAAAGTAGAGTCATTTAATTTTCTATTCAATAAAATAGAATCATATATAGATCTGTTGTACATATATATGTATTTTAGCCCGTTAGAAAATCAGTATGTCCTTATCATCTTTTTAGACGAGGATTTTCAGGTTTAACCCTTTCCCTGTTCACTGCCCGGATCCCACTCACGTGCCCCGGTGCTGCTTGGGTGGGAAAACGGTGGTAGAGCACGATGATATTTTTTAGTTTATAAGCCATAAAATGATTTATTGTTGGCGACTGACAGTGCGTTGGTGTATCGTGCACGACGTAATATCCGCATTGTGTGTGTGGTTAGGCTGTGGATTTGCGTCGTTCCGTATTAAAATGTAGCTATTATGACCAAGATAAGATGTCCATCAATTTAAAACAGAGACATCATTTTTAGTATCATTTGCTTCAATAATTCCTACTATACTTGGGCACGAAGTCTTTGTCATTTAAGATGACAGAGGCCAAATGCCAAAAAGAATTGAATATACTTATCAATTGCTATCAAGTACCTCTTGTATCGGTGCTATTTAATTATTTTATTAAATATCTATTAAATATCTCAACCGCGACGTGGTTTTTTCCACGTGAACGCAGAGATCCCAGCCACTGTCAGTCGATTTCAGAAAAATGGTACGTACATTAGAGTGTGCAAGTTGTGTGACAGCACTTGGGTGTCGGGGGTGTCCCGGGACGCCTCCCTAGTGTAGGCTTTTGCGCCCAAGTGTTTGACTGAGAACCGTGGAGTATCGTGTGTTGGTGTGTTTGTTTGCCATTTTTTAAATATAGGTCCAGGTAGGATAGGTAGCATACTTTCTGGTGTGATTGATAGACATAAGTAGGTAGGGCCGGGCAGGTTGACACAGTCTCCGATCGGGTAGGCACTATTTCGCGTGTTCAACCTGTTTCAGGAAATCTGATTTGAAAAGTCGACGGTGAAGCTGTGGCGCGAACGAAAATGCGTTCGCCTCTGGCTTTGCCTATCGATTTTTCGAATCCTTCGCGGTCGTGGTCGCGATTTAGGCTCCGAAACGAAACGCGTTACATTATGCTCGAGGCTGCACGTGTGAACGAAGAACGATTACAATTTTAATCGTAATCTTTGCGATTTTCCGTAATCACAATTTTACGATTTTATTTGATCGTGATTCGGCCACGTGTGTTCCATTTAGCTCCGCGATTTAAACTCTTTATTTCACATTTATAAGTTTTCCCTTGGTTTTCGATTAGAGCCTCGAGCCTAGTTTAAGTTTCAGCTGGCCCTTGGGTCCGACGAAAAGGAGAGGCTATATGCCGAAGAGGCCCGACAAACTGTCACTCAAGAGGGCAACTACTAATGGCTCTCCATTCTTTTTAAGAATGGGGAATCATTCTTTGTTACTACTTTGTCACTGTGCTTGCATTTCCATTTGTAGAATTTTTATTTGTACTTGGCCGACGCACATTCCGGCCCAACGATACAGCCCTCCCAAAAATATCGCGTTGCTTTAGAGTTGCGAGAAACTTGCGAACGGGTCGAGTTAGAGTTGCGTTGAATGCCACTTATTGCTATTCTTATTGCTAGTTAAATTGTAGTATTTTATAATACACTTTACATGTGAGCTTCTAGTGTTGCGGAAATTGTTTTCGCGTATTGGAACTTTCAGTTCATTTTTTCAGAGGATCTTCAATTTGCTGAATTTTGGTTATTACAAATAATTTACTGTTTGCTTTCTATAAGTCTTAATAAATAGTGTTGCGAAATGATTGTTTCGCGAGTTCCAGTTAGCGTTGCGTTGATTAAAGATCGCGTTTTTAAGTAGAGTTGCGACTACTAGTCCCCATCTGCTTCCAATTGGAAGCCTGTTCCTGAACCAGGAACTTTTTCTTTTCAGCGTTTTATATTTGCCTTTCTTTTTATTTTATTTTTCTTAATAATTATACTACCTGGAATGTCTGTTGATGGAAGTACTGCTAAAAATTTGCATACATATTAGTAAATTACTGTGTGAACGAAATGAAAAGAAATGAAAAAGAAAATAAATGAAAGAGAATGGAAAGAAAAAAGAAAAGAAAAGAAAAGAAAAAGAACAAAGAAAAGAAAAGAAAAGAAAAGAAAAGAAAAGAAAAGAAAGAAGAAGAAAAGAAAAAGAGCAAAGTAAAAAACAGATATAATTTGCAGAATCTTTGATAAATTTATAATAATTCTAGATAGTAGATTTAAATTAGAGTTAATACTAGTGACTGTTCATTATTGGAGTTTAACTCTTAAATATTTCCTCTTAATTGTTGCAATTCTATCTTAACCTTTTCTTTAGTAGAGCCAATTTTTATAACTTTTCGAGCTTGCTTTGTAGAAATTGAAATTCACTCGCGATATCCGTAAATGTTTAAACAAAAATCCTTGCACGAAAAACGTTATTGGCAGTAGTTGGGTCTCGGCATGGTGATAGTTGAAGTTTGATATTTTTCTTCCGAATAATCGTTTGTCGCTTCTTTGTTGAAGCAAAATAGAATCAATTGTAGTGAAATGTGACTACTTCATATTGGAGTTTTTAATGAACGTGATACCACCATTCAGTTTGATCTAGAACGTACAAAAGAATATATCACTTTGGCCGAAATCCAATTAACTATTGTTAACAAAAAATAGCAGCATTTTTCATATCAATTCTGATTTATTAACTGCGCTAAAATTCAGTTATTACGAATTAAAAGCAGCTTCATTTCGATATAAAATGGGCAGGCTTGGGGATGTCACTAATCCAATGCTTGAGATTGTTACAGATTCACAGATGAACCCAAATATGCTATACTAAACAAACATAAGTACATACGTCAGAGGCTCAAGAGTGGAATATATAGAATACAGATCCAGAAATATTATCAAAGACACGATTGGAAACTTTAAAATTAAAGAGCCAGCCTCGTCGATTCAATTTGTGAGTTTAAGAATTCATTCTTATAATGCTTTACTAATTATTTCGAGTTTGTGCATGTTTCAGAAGCATTGAACAGAAGAGGATTCATGAAACAATGTATAATACGAACACACCCTCACCCCATCCCTGCCCCAAACCCCTGTCCTTATTAACTAATTACAGGTGTTCGACAATTAATTAGGCAGGCCCAAATATAAATCGGACAATACATTTAGCTCTTTATGTAGGTAGGATTTGTCTCAACACACAATCTTAGATCTTTATACTGGCAGGTTTTACACGAATTTAAATTATTAGACTTTTAATTAGGCAGGGTTTATAAAACCAAATATTGTTAGCAGATGCTGCAATTTTTTGGTTCGGTTTCTGTCTGTTCTAGGACACCATGGACCACGAGAGATTAATACGGACTAACCGAAGAGGATTTAAGTATATGTATACTCATACCTACATGAGTATGGGATAGTATCTATTACAGTCCTATGTAGATAGGATATTATTGAAATTGTTCTTTTATTCGATCTGTTAGATGTTATACTAGGTAGGGTGATTCTAGTCTTAAGTTAGCTCTTTAGTCAGGCAGGGCGTATTCGAATCTAATCTAAAATTTAAGAAAGTAGGGTTTATTTTTAAGTTATGTCTTAGCTTTTAAGCCCGCAGTGTTCACCACTGCAATAATATTTCGTTGTCTAGTTTTTAAGATCATAGGATATATTTTTAAGTCAGTTTTATTTCAGGAACGTGAATTCTCTTGCAGATTTTCTTTCAGGTTTCCTTCTGATATTCCATTTAGCTTTCGGTCGTGAATTTTCCAACTACTCCTCTTGTTGTCTTACTTGTACTACGATCAATTACTGAACGTTCTACAAATTGACAATAATAGGAGATTTTTCTTTGTCACATGTTATGTTAGAATTAGTTTTCGCGTAATTGGAGGGTGGAAGGGCCGTGGCTAGGGTGGGTCTCCATGCGCAGTAACCTCCACGTGGTGAGACCCGGGCAATCAATTATTTATCGTATAATTATTAAACGTTTAAGAGACGTTTGATAATTATGTGGAAAATAATTCGAGCGAATGGACTGCGCATTGCACTTTCCCCTCTCATTCCCTTTTTGCTTCATTCTCTTATTTGCGTCATTCTCTTATTAGCTTCATTCCCTTTTCCGTTCTCGGCCCGGAGGACGGATGGTAAGGCGCTTTTGGCACCTGTGGCGGTATTTGGGTTGCAGTGTCATCGTGGAGCAGTGTGTGAGGCTGTGATTGCGGTTCTGGACAGGTGACCCGCCAAGTAGGATATTTCTCCTCGTTAGACCACGCCAAGCACACCTTGGGGTGGCAGAAGGCATATGGGACATAATCTGGAATCGTGGTTGCGGTCTTGCATATCCGTTCCTCAATGATTGCTGTGGCTCGGTATCGAAACAGGTGTTGATTGTAAGTCGTGTTACTGTCCAGACTATGGGCCGAGGGCTCGCGGACTGCTCGGTAGCAGTCACTTTCGTTATTTGCCTCCCATTTGATCCCACTTGTGAGTTGAAGATTTTTATAATGCTTTACTAATTACATCCACTTTGTCTTTGTTTCAGAAGAACTGAAAGGAATCAGCTAAAGAAGATGAATGCTTAAAAAAGTATAATATGACCACACTCTCACTCTGCCCCTGCCCTGCCCGTGCCCAGCCCTTACCCTTACACGTGCCCCTACCGCTGCCCTTTTATACAGGCAGGTTTTACACGAATTGAATTTATTAGACTTTTAATTAGGCAGGGTTTATGAAACTAAAAATTGATTCAATCTGTTCTAGGACACCATGGGCCACGAAATTAATTCCTCTTCAATTAGTCCATATTAAGCATATGCATACTTATACCTACACGAGTATAGGATAGTATCTATTACAGTCCTATGTAAATAGGATATTATTGAAATTGTTCTTTTATTCGAACTGTTAGATGTTATACTAGGTAGGGCGATTCTAGTTTTAAGTTAGATCTTTAGTCAGGCTGGACGCATTTGAATTTAATGTAGTATTTAAGAAAGGAGGATTCATTTTTAAACTGCGTCTTGGTTTTTAAGACAGCAGTGTACACTGCTGTGATAATATTTCGTTGTCTAGTTTCTAAGATCATAAGATATATTATTAAGAAAGTTTTATTTCAGGAAATTGGACTCTGATTTTCTTTTCTTTTCTCTGATTTTCTTTCAGGTTTCGTTCTGATATTCCATTTAGCTTTCGGTCGTGAATTTTCCAACTACTCCTCTTGTTGTCTTACTTGTACTACGATCAATTACTGAACGTTCTACAAATTGACAATAATAGGAGATTTTTCTTTGTCACATGTTATATTAGAATTAGTTTTCGCGTAATTGGAGGGTGGAAGGGCCGTGGCTAGGGTGGGTCTCCATGCGCAGTAACCTCCACGTGGTGAGACCCGGGCAATCAATTATTTATCGTATAATTATTAAACGTTTAACTGACGTTTGATAATTATGTGGAAAATAATTCGAGCGAATTGACTGCGCATTGCACTTTCCCCTCTCGTTCCCCTTTTGCTTCACTCCGTTTTCTGCTTCATTCCCTTTTTTGCTCTCGGCCGGCAGCATTCACTCTCGTTACTTTTCTTCTTATTCAATTCACCACTGTTCGCTTCATTCCCTTTTCCGTTCTCGGCCCGGAGGACGGGTGGTAAGGCGCTGTTGACACCTGTGGCGATATTTGGGTTGCACTTTCAGCGACGAGCGGTGTGTGAGGCTGTGACTGTGGTTCTGGACAGGGGACCCGCCAAGTAGGATACTTCTCCCCGTTAGACCACGCCAAGCACACCTTGGGGTGGCAGAAGGCATATGGGACCTAATCTGGAATCGTGGTTGCGGTCTTGCATATCCGTTCCTCAATGATTGCTGTGGCTCGGTATCGAAACTGGTGTCGATTGTAAGTCGTTTTACTGTCCAGACTCTGAGCCGAGAGCTCGCGGGCTGCTCGGTAGCAGTCACTTTCGTTACTTGCCTCCCATTTGATCCCACTTGTGAGTCTAAGACTTTCATAATGCTTTACTAATTACTTCCAATTTGTCTTTGTTTCAGAAGGATTGAAAGGACTCAGTTAAAGAAAAGGAATTTTTAAAATATGTATAATATGACCACACTCTCACTCTGTCCCTCCCCTCCCCTGCCCTGCCCTGCCCTGCCCTGCCCTGCCCTGGCCTTCCCGTGCCCAGCCCTTACCCGTGCCCCTGTCGCTGCCCTTTTATACAGGCAGGTTTTACACGATTTGATATTATTAGACTTTTAATTAGGCAGGGTTAATGAAACCAAAAATTGTTGCCAGTTGTCTGTTCTAGGAAGGCATGGACCATGAAATTAATATGGACTAATTGAAGAGGAATTAAGTATATGCATACTTATACCTACGCGAATATGATAAAGTATCTATTACATTCCTATGTAGGTAGGATATTATTGATATTGTTCTTTTAATTGAACTGTTAGATGTTATATTAGGTAGGCTGATTCTAGTTTTAAGTTAGATCTTTAGTCAGGCAGGGCGCATTATAATTTAATGTAGTATTTAAGAAAGGAGGATTTATTTTTAAACTGTGTCTTGGTTTTTAAGACAGCAGTGTACACTGCTGTGATAATATTTCGTTGTCTAGTTTCTAAGATCATAGGATATATTTTTAAGAAAGTTTTATTTCAGAAAATTGTACTTCCTTGCAGATTTTCTTTCAGGTTTCCATTTGATATTCAATTTAGCTTTCGGTCGTGAATTTTCCAAATACTCCTCTTGTTGTCTTATTTGTACTACGATCAATTAATGAACGTTCTACAAATTGACAATAATAGGAGGTTTTCCTTTCTCACAAGCTATATTAGAATTAGTTTTCGCGTAATTGGAGGGTGGAAGGGCCGTGGCTAGGGTGGGTCTCCATGCGCAGTAACCTCCACGTGGTGAGGCCCGGGCAATCAATTATTTATCGTATAATTATTAAACGTTTAAGAGACGTTTGGTAATTATGTGGAAAATAATTCGAGCTAATTGACTGCGTATTGCACTTAGGATACAATGTACAATAATGGCCGCTTAATGTTCGTTTTTTTCCACAATTAATGTTCGCGGACTCATCCCTACCGATTTTTGGAACTGCTCCGATGTATCGAGGATGTAGGTTGCGTCTGAGTTATCTCCACTTGTCATCAGCAATGGCCCTTAACACGTTGAGTGCCACGCCGGTTTTGCCACGCTTTCCGTTTAGGCCACACGGCGCGACATGCGCGACGGCGTGCCGCGGCGTGGCTTAACACTGTGATACCCCGATGCCTGAACGAAAAGTTTAGGGTCAGTCACCGATGACTGACGCGGCCTGAACGGAAAGTTTAGTGTCAGTCACTGAACGGAAAGTTGATTGTCAGTCACCGATGACTGACGCGGCCTGAACGGAAAGTTTAGAGTCAGTCACTGAACGGAAAGTTTAGTGTCAGTCACCGATGCCTGACGTGGCACTCAACGTGTTAAATATATCTCACGCTGGTTCTCAGTACGTCTCAATCCACTCCCAACACAGCCTAAGCCGAGCGTGCCGAAAAGTGATAAGCATGAACAATTCATTATAAATTACATTTCTGGATAGTGTTTGCTATGCAGCCTCGAAGCAGCGAACATTAAGTGGGCATTACTGTCCACTGTAGTTATTTGAGCGGAGAGAATCTTAAGTTCTTATTGCAATTACTTTTGAGTTCTCGTTTCTATCGTTGTATCTATCTGCAGCTGTAAATATTGTGTATTATTTATTGCCCTGCTTCTTATGTAGACCCTTCTGTTTTCTGACGCTTGCGAGATAATTCGTTAGTAACATAAATCATATATGTTTCGCCTAGAGAATTACATTTTATTATTCCTAAAGAAGCCTCCTTTCTTATATTTGAAATACCCATGTATATATCTTTTAATTCATAAATTTATTAATATCTGGAAAGATGCACTTGAAACTACGCGGGTCTCTGCCATATCTACAGTGCTTGCTATGGTTTCGCCATCTATACAGAACTCCTGGAAACCACTCGCGCTTGCTATGGTAGTTCCATCTATATAGAACGCCGCGAAACTACTCACACCACTTACTTACCATAAGTGTAGATACGGCAGAAGCCCGAGTAGTTTTATTCACATCTGTATAGATGGCGATACTAATGACTCTAGATAAAGCAGACATGTACACAGTTTCGAGCAGTTCTGTATAGATGGCGAAACTAAAGCCCTTTTTGGGTGTAGGTAAGACAGGGATGTGAGTGGTACGTAAATTCAGACACCTGTTTATAAGTAGCGGTGCGATAATGTTCATAAAATTTGGTTATTTATGTCTCCATTCATCAAATTGAGTTAATAATTCTCGAAAACCGTTTTGTACACTCATTTACAGATCAATAAAGTGTTAGCAAACACCGTGTTACAGTCTACATAAAAATTAATATGTATGGTAACATTGCAAGTTCCATTGTTCATTTTATTCTACAACAATCAAGCTCTTTAGCACAAGTAAATGCATTTGTGAAAATTTTTTCCTTTAAATAAATTTTCCGGCACGTGATAAATACATACTAATACTAGTAGTATTCTTTATTTCGGTCTCGAAGCAATGAAAGTTTGGTTAGTTTACATATAACCTATCTTTGCAATACTATATGAACTCTTGCACTCTCATCTTCTGTTTCGCTCTTCCTTTTCATACCTTCTCCACCTTATGCATCGCACTATTTCTTATCTCTTTATCGCACGTCTATTACACATCTTTTTCCTCTCTGTTTCATTACAAATTCCTAAGTCATTTCTGCGCTATTAATTGCTGACTCTTTTCTGTTCCCTCTTTACTTTGGTACTGACGTATTGCTCCCGTTTTAATACATTTAAAGCTTTCATTATATCTTGCTTCTTGTATTTTTCTTTGAAGGCTCTCCGTTAGATCCTTTAGTTCCGTTCTTATCAAATTTAGTATTCTCGCACTCGTTCCATTTGTTCTAAAAGACCCTTTCTCTTATGCTTCTAGTTTGGCCCGCCCTACTTTCTTTTTCGACTAAATGTCATTTAACAATCTTTCTATCTCCTGTCATGTACTTACTAATATATTTTTTGTATGCATAGATTTTATAGGCGAAAGATAAGGAGCGTTCACCGCCAATTCTCATTGCGCATAAAAAGAAGGAGGAAGAAAGAATAACTCTCGCCATATACTTCAGTTATATTAAATTGGTTTTGTGGGATTGGAAGGTGTATGCAACGAAGGCTGATGTAAGTGTAATACGTGTCTAAATATCTTTTTCTTTCAATAAATCTTCCTGCGTGTAATAATTACATACTAACAATAGTATTCCTTTTTATGTCTGCCTCACAGCTATGAAATTTCGACTTAGTGTACATATAACATAACTTTAGATTACTATCTTAACTTATGCATCCTTCTCCTCCACTCTTTCTTGCCAACCTTCTCTACTTTACACATTATCCCATTACTTATCCCCTTATTTCATTTTGATTATACATTTGGTCTTTAAGACTCTCCATCACTTTCTTTACTTCTCTTTTCATCAAATTCATTCATGTTTGATTCATTCCATTCCTTTTTAAATAATCCCCCCCTTTTTCTTATACTTCTTGTGTGGTCTTTCCCTATTTTCTTTTCTTCTAACTATCCTTTAACAATGTTTCTTTCACCTGTTACATACTTACTAATATATCTTTTGTGTGTACAGGTTTTGCATCCAAGGAGTAAGGAGCATTAACCAGTGCATCTCATCATGCGTAAAACCAAGAAAGAAGAAAGAATAACCCTTGCCACATACTTTAGTTATCCTTTAGTTATAGTAAATTGGTTTATAAAAATAGTTTGTAACTATTAGCGCATAAGATTAGTTTAGAACACGTGTGTAATTAACTGTTATGTATATCTATTATATATTTTATTTTATATTCAGTTTATTCGGTAGATCTTATATAAACTTTAATAGTACGTTTACTACAAGTTCTACTGAATGTGCTAAATGTAAAATGAAAGATATAATAAATAATTTACATATGCACCAGTTATACAATTGCTGCAATTTAAATTTATAAGCTTCTGCATGTAAACTCTGTAAATTTTAGTATAAGTTTTATCTGTAAGAATATGTATTGTAAATTAGATCATTTATATTTATAATATTCTTTATATTATATAAATGTTAGTTTAGAATTGATACAAGATTTACTTGTACGATTAATTGTAAATTGATATATAAGAATAGTTCATAAGTATTAGCTTGTAAATTTGAATTACAACATTCTTGTACCTTGTATCTTCATTAATTAATTTAATAAATCTTCAATGAAAGGAATTCTACTGCTCTCTTTATTTTAACACCTTACCTATCCTTGAAAAGACCTGATTCCACTTCCTTAAACAAGAATTACCGTGGACGGACTTTAAATGCAAAGTCCTAAAGCGAGAAACTTGTAAAAATAGACCTGAACATTATTAACGTAGGCGCTAATTGTTAAGGAATTAGTACGTCTCGATGGGAGCTCTTCAAATTTAAATTCTCGGAAATTCCTGGAACGTGACGTCATTTCCAAGAATTGGTGAAGTCCAATACCTCCTCGCACATCATATTCTCCTGATACAAATCCACGATTTTCAGTAGAAATTTAAGTGTCGAAAATCTTGGATTTGTATCAGGAGAATATGATATGCAAGGAGGTATTCGTTCTCAGAAATGACGTCACATTCCAGGAATTTCCGAGCGCTGAAATTTCTGAGTTTCTGGCAAAAATATCTCGCTGAAAATCGTGGATTTGTATTAGGAGAATATGATATGCGAGGAGGTCTTTCATCGCAGCAATTCTTGGAAATGACGTCACGATCCAGGAATTTCCGATCGCAAAATTTCTGAGATTCTGGCAAAAATATCTCGCTGAAAATCGTGGATTTGTATCAGGAGAATATGATATGCAAGGAGGTATTCGTTCTCAGAAATGACGTCACATTCCAGGCATTTCCGAGCGCTGAAATTTCTGAGTTTCTGGCAAAAATATCTCGCTGAAAATCGTGGATTTGTATCAGGAGAATATGATGTGCGAGGAGGTATTCGATCTCAGCAATTCTAAGAAATGACGTCACGTTCCAGGAATTTCCGAGCTCTTAATTTTTTGGACTTCTGCTATCCAATTTGGCAAGATTTTGCTGATTCCAAATTTAATAACGTATAGGGCCATTTTGACAAGTTCCCGCTTTAGAACTTTCCATTTCAAGTTCGCCCACGGTACTTCTTGTATAAGGAATTGGAATTAGGTTCTTTTAAGGATTGTTAAGGTGTAAAAATAAGAAGAGCAGTCGAGTTCTTTTCATTGAACATTTATTTAAACTAATCAATGAAGATACAAGTTACAAAAATGTTGTAATTAAATTTACAAACAGATACTTATTAACGTTTCTTTTATATCAATTTACATTACATCGTACAACTAAATTTTGTATCAATTCTAAACCAACATTTATGTAATATAACTAACACTATAAACATAAATAATCTAATACTTATAAACTATTCTTTGAAGTTAATTTACAATATTTCTTACACATAAAACATATACTCAAATTTACGTACTTCATATGTAGAAGCATATCAGATTTAAATTGCAGCAATTGTATAACTGGTGCATATGTAAATTATTTATTATATCTTTCATTTTACATTTAGCGTATTCAGTAGAACTTGTAGTAACAGTAGTAATAAAGTTTATACAAGATCTACTGAATAAAGTGAATATAAAATAAAATATATACTAAATATACGTAACAGTTAATTACACAATTGTTCTAAATTAATCTTATGCGCTAATATTAACAAACTATTCTTATAAACCAATTTACAATAACTAAAGTATATCGCAAGGGTTATGCCTTCTTCTCTCTTGCTTTTATGCACAATGAGAAGTGCCGGTCAATGTTCCTTACTCTTTGCCTGCGAGACCTGCACACACAAAAAATATATTAGGAAGTATAAAACTGGAGAAAGAAGAATTGTGAAGGGATGCTTAGAGCAAAAAGATGGGTGGAGAATTAAAACAGAGGGATAAGAGAAAGATAGGATTAATTGAAAAGGAATGGAATAAGTCCAGAAGGAATGAATTTGACACGAACGGAAGGAAGGAAAGTGATGGAAAGCCATAAAATAAGATACTAAGAAATACAACATTAGGAGCTTCTTTCTTGCTTTTATGCACGATGAGAATTGCCAGTCCTTCGGCAACGTTCCTAACTCTTTGCATGCGAACCTGCACACACAAAAAATATATGAGTAAGCATATAACAGGAGAGAGAACGATTGTTAAAGGATATTTAGTTGAAAAAGAAAGTAGGGAGGGCAAAACTAAGGCATAAGAGAAAGAATCTTTTAAAAGGAATGGAACGAGTCTGACAATAGTGAATTTGAGAAGAATGAAAGTAAACAAATTGACGGATAGCCTTAAAAGAAAAATGCAAGAAGCAAGATATAATGAAAGATTTAAATATATTAATACGGGAACAGTACCACAGTACCAAAGTAAAGAGGGAACAGGAAAGAGTCAATAATTAACCACTTGCGCTAAAAAGACGTGCCACGCACGTCGAGATGCTTTTGTTCCAAAACCGCGAGCGACGTGTACACCACGTCGATAGGAGTTTGTCGCAAAAATGAAAATGACGTAGTCCACACGTCGCCTAACAACCAGATTGTTTATTTCTTGAGCTATAGTTCCAGAGTGCACGGCGTCGCATAGTAATAGATTTATTTGATTTTAATCATTTCAATCCATATTGTAAAATGAAGAATAATAGTACACCTTGCCGCGTGTTATATTGTAGCGCACAGCACGCGCAACCGTGAGTTAAATCGTAGCGCAAGTGGTTAATAGCGCAACAATGATATAAGAATTTAGAATGAAACCGAGAGGAAATGGAAAGATGTATAATAGACGAGTGATAAAGAGATAAAAAATAGCGTAATGAATAAGGTAGAGAAGCTATGAAAAGGAAGAGCGAAACAGAAGATGAGAGTGCAAGAGTTAAGATAGTATTGTAAAGATAGGTTATATGTACGCTAAGCCCAACTTTCATTGCTGCGAGACCGAAATGAAGGACAAAATATTCGTAAATGTATTTACCTTTGTTAAAGATCTTGATTGTCGTACAAGGAAATCAACAATGGAACTTACAATGTTACTACACATATTAATTTTAATGTAGATTGTAATAAATGTTTGCTAACACTTTATTCATATGAAAATGAGAGTACGAAACGATTTTTCGAGCATTATTATCTTAATTTTCTAAATGAAAACATAAATACCCATATTTTATGAACTTTATCGCACCGCTATTTATAAACAGGTGCTTCAATTTACGTACCACTCGCAACCCTGTCTTACCTACACCCAAAGTGGCCTTTAAGTTCGCCATCTATACAAAACTGCTCGAAACTGTATGTATGTCTGCTTTATCTAGAGTCATTAGTATCGCCATCTATACAGATGTGACTAAAACTACTCGGGCCTCTGCCATAACTACACTTATGGTAAGTAAAGGGTGTGAGTAGTTTCAATACGTTCCGAATAGATGGAACTACCATAGCAAGCGCGAGTGGTTTCCAGGAGTTCTGTATAGATGGCGGAACCATAGCAGGCACTGTAGATATGGTAGAGACCCGCGTAGATTCAAGTATATCTTTGCAGATATTAATTAATTTATGAATTAAAAGATATATACATGGGTATTTCAAATATAAAAAAGGAGGCTTCTTTAGGAATAATAAAATGTAATTCTCTAGGCGAAATATATATGATTTATGTTACTAATGAATTATCTCGAAAGCGTCAGAAAACAGAAGAGTCTACATAAGAAGCAGGGCAATAAATAATACACTATATTTACAGCTGCAGATAGATACAACGATAGAAACGAGAACTCAAAAGTAATTGCAATAAGAACTTAAGATTCTCTCCGCTCAAATAACTACAGTGGACAGTAATGCCCACTTAATGTTCGCTGGTCGGGGGTGCCTAGTGAACCCTATCCGGGGATGTAACTTACCAGTTCATGCTTATAGCTTTTCGGCCCGCTCAGTTTAGACTGCGTTGGTCACACTTTTGTCCAGAGAAAGACAGTGAGATATATTGAGGACCATTGCTGATCGCAAGTGGAAATAACTCGGATGCTCGCTCCGGCCGATGCGATGCATAGGATTAGATCAAAAAATTGGTAGCAATGTCTCGGCGAACATTAACTGAAGATACAAGTTGGAGATACAGATACAAGTTACAAGAATGTTGTAATTCAAATTTACAAGCTAATACTTATGAACTATTCTTATATATCAATTTACAATTAATCGTACAAGTAAATCTTGTATCAATTCTAAACTAACATTTATATAATATAAAGAATATTATAAATATAAATGATCTAATACTTATAAACTATTTTTTGAAGTTAATTTACAATACATATTCTTACAGATAAAACTTATACTAAAATTTACACAGTTTACATGCAGAAGCTTATAAATTTAAATTGCAGCAATTGTATAACTGGTGCATATGTAAATTATTTATTATATCTTTCATTTTACATTTAGCACATTCAGTAGAACTTGTAGTAAACGTAGTATTAAAGTTTATATAAGATCTACCGAATAAACTGAATATAAAATAAAATATATAATAGATATACATAACAGTTAATTACACACGTGTTCTAAATTAATCTTATGCACTAATAGTTACAAACTATTTTTATAAACCAATTTACTATAACTAAAGGATAACTAAAGTATGTGGCAAGGGTTATTCTTCCTTCTTTCTTGCTTTTATGCATGATGAGATGCACTGGTTAATGCTCCTTACTCCTTGGATGCAAAACCTGTACACACAAAAGATATATTAGTAAGTATGTAACAGGTGAAAGAAACATTGTTAAAGGATAGTTAGAAGAAAAGAAAATAGGGAAAGACCACACAAGAAGTATAAGAAAAAGGGGGGGATTATTTAAAAAGGAATGGAATGAATCAAACATGAATGAATTTGATGAAAAGAGAAGTAAAGAAAGTGATGGAGAGTCTTAAAGACCAAATGTATAATCAAAATGAAATAAGGGGATAAGTAATGGGATAATGTGTAAAGTAGAGAAGGTTGGCAAGAAAGAGTGGAGGAGAAGGATGCATAAGTTAAGATAGTAATCTAAAGTTATGTTATATGTACACTAAGTCGAAATTTCATAGCTGCGAGGCCGACATAAAAAGGAATAACTATTGTTAGTATGTAATTATTACACACAGGAAGATTTAATGAAAGAAAAAGATACTTAGAGACGTATTACACTTACATCAGCCTTCGTTGCATACACCTTCCAATCCCACAAAACCAATTTAATATAACTGAAGTATGTATATGGCGAGAATTATTCTTTCTTCTTCCTTCTTTTTATGCACAATGATAATTGGCGATCAATGCTCCTTATCCTTTGCCTATGAAACGTATGCACACAAACACTATATTAGTAAGTATATAACAGGAGATAGAAAGATTGTTAAAGGATATATAGCCGAAAAAGAAAGTAGGGCGGGCCAAACTAGAAGCATAAGAGAAAGGGTCTTTTAGAACGAATGGAACGAGTGCGAGAATACTAAATTTGATAAGAACGGAACTAAAGAATCTAACGGAGAGCCTTCAAAGAAAAATACGAGAAGCAAAATGTAATGAAAGGTTTAAATGTATTAAAACGGGAGCAATAAGTCAGTACCAAAGTAAAGAGGGAACAGGAAAGAGTCAGCAATTAATAGCGCAGAAATGACTTAGGAATTTGTAATGAAACAGAGAGGAAATGAAAAGATGTGTAATAGACGTGCGATAAAGAGACAAGAAATAGTGCGATGCATAAGGTGGAGAAGGTATGAAAAGGATGAACGAAACAGAAGATGAGAGTGCAAGAGTTCATATAGTATTGCAAAGATAGGTTATATGTACACTAACCAAACTTTCATTGCTGCGAGACCGAAATAAAGAATAATACCGCTACTAGTATGTATTTATCACATGCTGGAGAATTATTTAAAATTATGTAAAGGAAAAAATATTCACAAATGCATTTACCTGTGCTAATGAGCTTGATTGTTGTAGAATAAAATGAACAATGGAACTTGCAATGTTACCGTAAATATTAATTTTTATGTAGATTGTAGCACTGTGTTTCCTAACACTTTATTGATATGTAAATGGGTGTACGAAACGGTTTTCGAGGATTATTATCATAATTTGATTAACCAAATTATAGCACCGCTACTTATAAACAGGTGTCTGAATTTACGTACCACTCACATCCCTGTCTTACCTACACCCAAAGTGGGCTTTAGTTTCGCCATCTATAAAGAGCTGCTCAAAACTGTATGTATGTCGGCTTTATCTAGAGTCATTAGTATCGCCATCTATACAGATGTGAATGAAACTACTCGGGCCTCTGCCATAACTACACTTACGGTAAGTAAGTGGCCCGAGTAGTTTCAAGGCGTTCGGCATAGATGGCGAACCCATAGCAGGCACTGTAGATATGGCAGAGACCCGCGTAGTTTCAAGTATATCTTTGCAAATATTAATTAATTTATGAATTAAGTGATATATATACATGGGAGTTTCATTTATAAAAAAGAAGGCTTCTTGAGGAATAAGAAAATGTAATTCTCTAGGCGAAACATATATGATTTATGCTACTAACGAATTATCTCGAAAGCGTCAGAAAACAAAAGGGTCTACATAAGAAGCCGGGCAATAAATAATACACATTATTTAGAGTTAAAAATAGATACAAAGATAGAAACGAAAACTCAAAAGCAATTGCAATAAGAACTTAAGATTCTCTCCGCTCAAATAAATACAGTGGGCAGTAATGCCCACTTAATGTTCGCTGCTTCGAAGCTGCCTAGCGAACACTATCCAGGGATGTGATTTATAAGGAATTGTTCATGCTTATCACTTTTCGGCACGCTCGGTTTAGGCTGTGTTGGGAGTGGATTGAGATGTACTGAGAACCAGCGTGAGATATATTTAACACGTTGAGTGCCACATCAGGCATCGGTGATTGGCACTAAACTTTCCGTTCAGGCCGCGTCAGTCATCGGTGACTGACAATCAACTTTCCGTTCAGTGACTGGCACTAAACTTTCCGTTCAGGCCGCGTCAGTCATCGGTGACTGACAATCAACTTTCCGTTCAGTGACTGACTCTAAACTTTCCGTTCAGGCCGCGTCAGTCATCGGTGACTGACACTAAACTTTTCGTTCAGGCGTCGGTGTATCACAGTCCATCAGCATAGGACGCTCAAATCAGCGTGGGATTTCTGTGTCGGTATGACAGTCACGTTGGGCCACGAAAGTCCATAAGGTGTCTTGTCTATTCTTATATCTCGTCGGTGATCTCGGGTCCTGGTGGTTATTTTTTAATCTATGAGGGGTCAAGTTAGAGGGGAAGAAATAAGCTATTCACCTACAATAGTCTCGTTACTGTAACTTTATCCAGTGTCCACTTTATCCGCTTATAAACATGACGTTCAATCTAATCAGCTGACCATTGATTACTATCACTTGTTGCCATAGGAACGTGTTAGAAACATAGACGCCGGTTTGTATATAATATATTTAAATGTCAATGCCTTGTATGATAAAAATGGTTAACATAAATATGGTAATTTGTTTGTAACATAACCTCATATTGTCGGAAAAAGGGCAAGACCTTTAAGGTTTCGTAGTACGCGAAATCGTGCACCGATATAATTTAAATAATGTCTGTGGACCACAACGAAAAATATATCTTTGAAGCTGAATGGTACGATAAAATAGCTACTACTTTAAAGAAGTTTTATCTCTATTATTACCCGTATGATAATACAGTCGAATTGGTAAGTGACATACAATTTTCTTACTGTCCAATACTGTTTAACAGTGTCCTTTTTATTGTTCACGCTTTTCTTTCTTTTTTTTCAGTTCGACATAAAATGTCGCAAAACATTTTTAAGAAGGACAAAATGCGAAGGGATCGAGGCAAAGGACTTTTATGTAGGCGCTACCGTTACAATATTCTCACGGAGCATAAAAATAATCGATTACGCGGATTGTCATACCCGGGTAAAATTGCAAACAAAATTGCAGAAGTATGTTATTATTTGTAACAAGTTCGTTGTGTATTTGTCGGTTACGTAAATGACTCTTTTTTTATACCCCTTTAGGACACTAGCAATAGTGAAACCTGACGTTGTTGATAAATTGGGAGAGCTATTGAAATTAATCATTGCCAATGATTTTCATATCGCGAATATCCGAATGGCCAAATTTACAAAAGAAGAGGCGACCGAGTTTTATCAAGATACAGAGACAGAAAACATAGCGTAAGAATATAAACCAACATAAAATGCTTCTATGTTACGTACAGGAGTTCTATGTTCTATATTTCTAATTAGGTATTTGATAAGGCATATGACTTCGGGTCCTATTGTAGCTCTAGAACTGTTAGGCGATCACGCCGTCACACGATGGCAGGAATTAATGGGACCCGAAGACAGTAAGGAAGCTGTGGCAAAAGCACCATCATCGATCAGAGCGCGCTACGGCATAGATAACATTCTGAACGCAGTACATGGCCCAGAGGACGAAGCAGCCGCAGAAAGGGTTTGCGCATTTATTTATTTGTATACCGCCGATAATATTCTAAGCATAACATTTGTCTTCTTTCAAGGAGTTACAATTTTTCTTCCCCAATCCGAAAACTGGCAAAAAGGGACCAGCAAACACTGCAACTTTGGAAAATTGCACCTGCTGCATCATTAAACCGCATGCAGTTCAAATGAAATTAATCGGTGTGTGAAGAAGGCACCGTCGATCAAACAATATACGTTTTTAGAAGAAATATTTCAATTATATATAAGCTCTTTATTAATATAGGAGATATTATCGAAGATGTGCAGAAGGCCGGTTACAGTATATCTGCGATACAGCAATTTTGTGTCAATCCGTTTGATGCAGAAGAATTTTTAGAAGTGTATAAGGGGGTTCTTCCCGATTATGCAGTAAGATTACATTCAATTATATACATTTAATGTACCGGGGTTTTCCGTTAGGAGGCCCATTGGCTTGTATTTGGAAAAGAAAATCCAAAAAGAGGCCCAGATGCGCTTCTATTTGGATGGGCCTTTTAACGGAAAACCCGGTACACAAGAAATTCAGCCGTTCTTTAAATTGTACCATTGTAATACTGCCTCCAGGCAATGGTTGGAGAATTACAATCGGGGCCGTGCATTGTAATGGAACTGAAACACAAAGACACGAAATTTGACGTTCAAGGGGAATTCAGAAAGTTGTGTGGCCCTATGGACTCTGTGAGTAAATACAGAATCCTTTCTTTCCTTTCTCTTGTGATATGTACTTATGCGTTACCGCTTTCTTGCAGGACATTGCGCGACAAGTGAGACCAGATACTCTACGGGCGAAATACGGAAAGACGAAAGTTCAAAATGCGTTGCACTGTTCTGATTTGCCCGAAGACGGAATATTAGAGGTAAATAAATTAATAAATTATGTTTGCATACGTTTCATGTATTGCGTACAATTAATAAAACTTTTCTTTAGGTGGAATACTTCTTTAAAATTCTCGACAACAGTTAATCGTTACAAAATCATGAATTACGGACTAAAATAAATTATTATTCCCTGTTATTTCCACCGTTCACTATATTTTGTACGTATTTAAAGCAACAAATATTACACGTTGCCTTTCCTAAAGACTATTTAAAGAGGAGACGTGTAAAATTCATTGTAAGGTGAGATCAAACAATGTCAGTTCTTATTCTAATTGTGTTCGATTAAAGCGAATCAAATGTACGGAATTATGTTCTACTTTATTATAATAAAAAGAAGTTTTAATTATTCGTTGAATGCCAAATAATTTCATCTCCCTTGCCCTTCTACTATCCCATCTTCGGTTTAAAAGACCACCCTCTATTACAGCGTTAATACTAAAGAGTTTATTCATCCAAATATGCATACGCAAGCACGATACATCGGTATTCAGCTTAGAATACCCCTGACAATCAGCGTTTACAATATTAGATACAGTTATAAATAATTCTCATCTATTGGATGATATCGTAATGCAATTGATGGAAATTATTTTATTACTCGAGATAATAGAAAGAGATGTCCAAGAGTATCTCCGCAGCATTCCACTTTTACATTCACCGTGCCAATACTCTTAGCCCTTTGCGTTTCACCGACGCTACTTTATTTACAACAAATCAGTCTACAATATATAAATGAAATTAACGCAGCGACTAAATAAATTCATAAACCTTCAAATATTATTTAAAAAGTGACCTGCAATTGTTCGTCGATTATGTAAATCTGTGTGCACAGCGCAAAGGGCCAGATGATTTAACAGAACGACCGGACGGCATCTTTTACATCATATTCATGTTTATATTAGTAGATAAGTTCGAAAAATATTCAGTTCATTGTTCACGCGACGAGGGAACATTTGATATCGTCGCCGATAGAACCGTCTATCTTGTTCAGTGAAAAATAAGCAACACTCTGTACCGTTCGGAATTCAGCTTAAGTTCACAAGAATGATTTTTCGAGATTGTCCAAGAGATAAGGTACGCACAAATAATAGAAAGTGCAAGCTAACTCCCCCATCGAATTTCGTCCCCCCGTGATTCATTTGCGCGTACACACGAATATAGAATGCAGGTACGCTTCGGCGCGCAGAACAGAACAGGTATAAACGAAGGCTGCGCAATTTTCGTTTGAACAGAAGCGAGGAGAAGTCGCGAACTTATCCCGTATGTTAAATATATTTCGCAATGGATCACCGTTAACGGCGAATCCGTCCGTTTCGAATCGGCTACACGACGTGCTCATCCTGACTTAATAACGGCACAGTGATGTGTGCCAAGGATTCACGATGCCCATCGTGATGGAAAGTTGCGAGAAAAGGTTTGTTTAGAGAAACCGAGATACAGAGGATGGGTATATTTTGCATACCTGTAATGCCTGGCGAATGTATCATTCGTTCCGAAATGGTTGCCCGGTGGAATTGGTGGAGTTTATTACAGAAGGATTGACAGTGTATGAATTCATTGAAATGTAAATTATATAACAGATTAACGACTCTTCCCCGGGAATATGTAAATTCACATTTCTTTCACAATTCTGTAGTTCTTTTTTTGCTTTTTAATATTGTCGAAAGGTACAATCATAACATTTGATAACGACTTTTTAGTTAAATCGTTTAGCAATTTATTGCTATGTCGCGTGCGTACCGTTTTTCGGTGTTAACGCAGTATTAAACTCGAATACTTTTGCATGTCTTGTCGAGATAAATTAATGCATCCACGATTCGTATTCAAAGTTTGTTTTAAATTATAATTGCCGAACACCTTCGAACATTAGCCAAATCAAGTTCTAAAGCCTCTGTTAAAGGCTATAGCCGGATAAGGGAGTCAAATGTGCCCCTAAACCAAATTCAACTTGTGAGGTGTCATTCGATAGCTTATCAAGAAAAACCAATTCGTACCAAGTTTCAACACTGTAGCTCGACTGGGAGGGTAGTTATAGCGAATAAACAAAAATATAGTTTTTGCTCAATATCTCCCATTTTAGCGCATAAAAAATTATGAAAAAAATCTGAGACATTGCAATTATGGAGGCACATGTTGTAGAAGTTTTGCAGATTTTTAAATCGGAAACTCGAGCTGTGAAAAATAAAAAACGTCAAAAAATGATGAAAAATGCCGATTTTGTATTGAAGGAATCTTCTGACCACAATTCTATTTTTCCTGTAGGTACATATTAGTGATACTATTATTCTCAATTTTTTTCAAATTTTTAAATTGGGTGCGCCGCAGTCAAAAAAATTAAAAAGCGATATTTTCGTCGTCTTTTGCGTGTCAGAATAACTTATACGGCGAATTTTCGTCTATTCTTTGCGAATATACCATTAAAATGACGTACACGCAACGTTTAGTCGTGCACAGTTTCGTTAAACAATCCCTTCGAATTCTCGAAAATATAATTGCAGACATATTAAACAGAATCGCTGAACAAATTACACATCCGTCATACTATAATCACCTTCTGCCAATACGCAGGACAGAAGTCATTTTCACCCAAAATCGCTTAACACGGTCGCATGCGACCCACCCTTGTCGAGACCAACATTTTTCTTTACGACATATATGCCGTGTAATATTCATTAAATTGCAAAATTCATTATATTCGAGAAAAAGGTATGACATTTAACACTAAACGTACCAAGCGGAGTCAAATGACCCCTTTCAAAATTTACTTCAAATTAAAAAAGAAAGTATACAAAGAGTATACTTAGTTTACTTAGCATACTTTTATTTCATAAGGGGACAAATGACCCCTTATGGTAAGAATAGGTATGTGTAAAGTGCGGGACGTTTAGCGTTAACATTCAGTACAGAAAAGGTACACATTACACGTTTTAACATCGTCGTAATTGCCGCACAATTGAACTCAATGAAAGTTACCAAAAATCGGTCTCGCACGGAACGTCTTAACTATGTACATAGTACGTTTATCATTTCCGCGCAAGGGTTGAGAAAAGCCGAGCCAAAAACGAAACGATCACGCAAAGAACCCACCGTGCGACGGATTCGGCGTCGTTCGTCGTCGATATTCGTCTTCCGATCGGCGAAGCAACGTTACCTGCGCAAAATACGTCCTTTCCAGCAATCTCACCGAAAACTCTCCGACTTCTTCTTCTCTTCTTCTCTTCTTCTCTACCAGATACGCCGCACTACCAATGACCAGGCAAATCGCCGCGATACGTCGTGGTCACGCTCTTGCAATTGTTGGGCCCGATTGGCGTATTAGAATACGTGCACGTATTTTCGAGCCGGTGCGCTACCACCGACGATCGTGGACGACAGTAGTGCGCTAGACAGCGCGCAGAACAGACCCATCGGTGATTGTCGTTTCTTTTCAGGGTCTGTGCGCCGCGATTTTCGTAAGCTCGAAGTTCATTCGGTCCTGAAACATTCGGTCCCAACACAATTCTAATGGTGCATCGACGCAGTATCTCGCGAGTAGTACGAGTCAATGAAAATTGGAACGAGATCGGACAATCGGTGCTCGATTATTGAACGCGTTTGCCGCGTCGATCGAGTGGTATTCATTTTCGGATAGATCAGAGAAATTTTGGGAATAAGTAAAGCGGAGATATATATAGAGGGGGTGAGTTTCCGTTTCGGGGAGGACCTGTGACGTGGCGAGGTGCTGGATTTTGGCGTGCAATTCGAGAGGTGATTTTCTTGTTTCTTATTCTGCTGCTTTTTCTTTCTTCTTCTTTTTATTGGAAAGCAAAGTGCTCGCATCGCGACTGATCTGCGGATATGTAAATTAAGGAAGAACTAGTCGATGCCGCTTCTTCCTGGCACCGAACAGTGGACGAAACGCGAGTTGTTCGCTTCGCGCGGAGGTAATTGGTGTTGGTGTCGTTTGGTGAATGAAGTTAAACCGAGCACTGTATGTGGGAGGGTGTGCTCGAGTTGTATGAATAGGTACGATCTGTTTTATTGGATCGAGATGTTGGCACTTACTTTTTGTTTCGCACTTTCTGTGCACGCGTACCCGAAGATGCCAACTGGTTGGAACACGTCGCGCCAATGTTTGAGATCGTGTCGGACATCGTTCTGTGAAAATCGTATAGAATTAGAATGTGCAATTTATGGAAATGGTACGGGGAAATTTCGCTTTATGAAACAGATTTAATATGGATAGCCTTACGCGGAGTTAGAATTATTTCCGGTAATTCATGGAAAGGGTTTTTTTCATGGAAATTAAACTAGAAATTAAAGTTGAATTAAACTAGAACTCAACGAAAGCGTAAATTATTATTGATTTGTGAAGATTAAAAAGAAAGTCAGTTGTTAGCTTAGAACGATGAATAATAATATATTCTAAAGAATTGTTCGAATCCTTACGAAACGTAGCTTCCAATATTTTTCGCTTAACTTCTCTTCATTCAGAAAATAAAGAAAGATATTCATTTCTATAAGTTCTCTTTCGTTTTTCAAACGCCAGTTCAAGCCAGGAAAAACATTCCTGGTTTTGAAAAGGGCGAGCAGATTTCAATTGATCAATGAACAAATCCAAGGGAAAATATAAAGCATTGCTCAGACACTGTTATTGAAACATTAGAAATCCTGCACGAAGAATCCATTCGTAGCGAGTTCCCTTTATGAAACAAAGTTTCTAATCCCATCGTTTTCACTCTAAACAATAAAAAAAATATTATGCCAATGCGCAAGAAATGATACCACAAATTAACGTCCAACAGTTACGACAATCACAGGTGCAATCATTTCTCACTAGAACGAAGTTCGTTCCAAAAGGAAACAGATACTGCAATTAAACAAATTTTTAACATTTCTCTCCTTTCATTAATCGAGCTAAACGACCAAACACAATAATGTGTTACAAAAATGATGTACCTATACCACCGTGAACAATCCAAATGATCAGTGCGATTTTTTTTCCATCGACAAAACCATCGATTTAACCAGGACGTTACTGTTAATCCAGTATTCGAATTAATTGATTCAAATAACGTACCCCATAACGTACGACTTCGTTATGGGGTGAAAAGTGTCGCGGACGGTACATAAAATGGCATTCATCGATGAAGCACAAATTGGCCATGCCCGTCCACGCCGATGTAGACGATGACGCGTGTCCGAGTGTAATAATAATGTAATTTGTGAGTTCCTTTCAACGGTCTCGACGAACTTCGCAGTCGTAGCAGAGCTAATAGGCAAGATATTTTTAACGAAGCGTTGCTTTTCAACGAATTCGCAGCATTTCAACTTTCGTTCGCCATTTTTGGCGGGCTGGAATTCTGACAATTATTCTCCGCAAACAGTGGGCAACTTGGATTCGTATTTTCACGCTGCCGTCTTGCACTGATTTATCAGTATTACAAGCAGTCAACAAGTGTTGCCAGTGGTGCAGTCAATGATACACTCGGCGAGAAAATTAACCGATCGGCAAATCTTCATCGCAAAAATTGCCGGTGTCTCAATTGTGCTAGCTCCGTGAAAAAGAATCGGAAGACAGTCTACTCTTGGCTCCTTTCACTTCCAATAAGTGAAGGGGTCTGCGAAACGGCGAAACGTCAACCCTTTCGATGGAAACGTGCGTATAGATTTCCAGCAATCAATCGACCTCGATTCAAACAGAAAAGAATTAAAATAATACATGCTGCGTTGAAAAATTCCGGCAATAATTTCGATTCCTGCAAATGTCCAATCTACCCCATCGCGCGGTCGCCGTACCCGTCGCGTTCAACCCTTTCGCGTCGATTTGTCTCAAACGTTGCAACGCTCGATTAATGAATTTCCTCGTCAGTTTAACGATATTATTGACACAATCAATAGGAAATGTCCCAAGCATCTCCGTCGCAACTAAGCTTTCGTAAATAATTTCATCCCCGACGTTTGTTTCGCCCGCACATTGCACTGTCCAGAAACGTGACTCGCTAATTGTTTCGAGCGGGGTGCATCGCGGGGACCATTGATCAATGACGCAGATCGGACCATCGCATCGTGGCCACTCTGTCATCCACGTTGACGCCTGTCGCGGACAACTAACAGCGTAATTTGTGAGTTCCTTTGAATGCACTCCGGACGGACTCACGGAGTCGTCATAGGAGCTGTACAATAGTTTCTGAATGCACTTGACCCGGTTCGACGGCGTCGTCCGCCGTCCTGTTCGAGGCAGCGAAAGCGAAATCGAAATCGAACACCGAACCCGGCGATTACTTGATCGATGCAATCGTATCGGTGCATGTATAATTAATTACGCGTGCAAACGCGGGCCAACCAGGCAGATTTCCAGGCAAATCATTATTTAATATCGTACGAAACGCGAGGGGGACAAAAAGAAACGGTTTCTGCTTGAAAATTGCGGTCAATTCTGGTTCTTGTTCGATTAGGATGAATCAGATTCGTGGTTCCAGTTTCGGGTGGAAAAAGAGAATTGCGTTGATCTTGTTTACCAGTGACCAGACGTTCGCGGTGCAACAATTGTTAACTATTATATTATTTGCATACCGCGCGTAACGTTTATACAATAATAAGCAATAGTTTGCTTGAAAGTATCTGCGATTCGCGCCGTTTCGCTGCTTACTCCTTATATGTATGTACTTTAACGATTGAACTGTGACGTTCGTTTGTCCTCGATCGAAAAAGGATCGTGGATCCTTCTGTCTTGGCTCGCGGGAGTTGAGAAACCTGAGAAATCTTAGAAATTCGCTCTCTGAGATTGCGGAGTGTAGAAGAGATCGTAATGTGACGGGGAAGATTAATTAGCTTGATGGGAATGGTAAATTCTTTCATGAATTGGTTAAGCAATTTTGTGGGGTGGCTGTGGTTTGTCGATTGCCTGCAGAATTATTTGTGTTTAAATGGAGAGACGATGCATTTTAGTGTTACGCGAGTCTAGTTGAACCCTGAGGAATTTTCTTCACTGGATTAACTAATATTATATGAATAGTCAAATGTTATATAGATTTCCTAATACTTCTATATGCGTGTGATTGCTTCGTTGCTGCTGGTGAAACTTCTGGATTTCCATGGCATTTAGGAACGATTGCCAACGTGTTTATATAACGATAGATCGTACTTATTGTTAGAAATCTATGCCAGAAAGATTAGCAGCTCGATACCGCGGCGGGTGAAAGCAACGACAAAACACAATAATCAAATGCCATTGTCAGAGAAAGGTTTGTCACGAAGTCAACATAATGAATCGTTCGGCCAATTGCTCGAACGCGATAGTGGCAAGAAATTGAATAGAAATTGGGAAATATTGCATGCCACATCCGCGTGTTCGTATAAATATAAATATTAAATTACTTGAATGATTGAAGCATTGTCCAAACGAATAATTAATAGAAACTAATTTCGAAATACAGGAATTAATTTGTACTATTTACTATTTATGTACGACTATTGTAATGTATTCGCCCAAATATCTATATTAGTCTTACGATATATATTTCTGTATTATTCTTTATCTCTATATTTCTGTACTATTCCTTATCTTTTACTTCTGTATTATTCTTTATCTCTTTACTTCTGTCGCTTAAGGATTCATACGTACAAATATTATTGCATCTTGCCAAACCTTCCTCATCCTCGCCCTTACCCTGTGACTCACCCCGTTTAGTCACCCGTCCAATGTTTCCAATTCCTGACCTATGTCCCTAATTATTTTCCATCCCTACTTTCGACCTCTCCTATCACCCCTACTCCTATATTTCAGATCCCTTATAAACCCTTGACCATTCCTCCTCAAGGCTCGTTACATTCATTATTATCTTACACTTCATACGAAAAGGTTCATTATACTTATTATTACCATACTACAAGACCAAGTTCGCTCATTATTACCATACAAGTCCAAGCGCACTCATTATCATTCTTACAAGTCTAAGTGTTAATAAAATCTCTTAAAAACCGAAGTGGAAGTTCAAATTTTCTCTGTGTACATTACACTGTTAATTCTATATAACATTGCTTCAAATTGTTATAATTCATACGTATTATAATTTTAACAGAAAATAATTTAAATGAATGCCAAAAAAGATGCTACATCAGAATTAATACAGAAATATCGCCCATTTTCTTGCTTTACATTTCAGTGTTAGAACGCTCAGTTCAAAACTATTCACATTTTCTTCTGTTTACTATACTGAAACAATTAACTTTATGCCTACATACCTAAAAATTCAATCAGCTATACTGACACACTGTTTGCCTAGCTATTATTTTCCAAAACGATCTCTTGTTGAATGAACCGATTCACTCGTCCTTTCATAATGAATCACTGTTTGCGGTGCAACTGATAATACAGACCCAAAAGCATTATTCACTGTCGCAGTGCCTCCCCTATTTCGAAGTGTTAACAAACCCTAGCCATAATGTAGTCGTGGAACAATTCACGATTAAGCCACCTTTTCACTGAACGTAAGAAGCATTACATATTCCTGGATGCGAAAAATGAAATGTTTATAAATAATTCAAGGCAGGTAGAAATATTCGTACCGATGCAACATTCCCGTGTCGCGTTCTTTTAAACGGAAACGATTCTTGATACATTCTTCGTAATTACGAACAATTGAATTGAATAATGAATAATTGGAAACGCACGAGACAAACATACATAGTTTCTTCGTCGTTTCGATTACTGGAAAGTGACAATCGACACTCGAGCTTCCTATTATGAATTACGACGAACGTATATACATCTACCTTGCTCTTTAAGCATGCCGAATAAAAACGAGATGTTTCAAGTAAATATTATTCGGTATAATAAAATTGCATCGAATAAATAGAAACTGATGTGTCAATCCATTACCTTGCCGCACGTTCTGTCACGTGCTGCAAGTGTATAAACATAGATTACACGGCCCCCGTATTCCACCCACAACATTTTTATCGCCGTTTTCTGCGCGGTTGCAACGTGAGGCACATAATCGGATAAAATGGATAATGGGGAGGATTTATGTTGGTACATATATACGCACGCATAAGACACGTTCGTGTGTTCCAATACTACACTTTTCTACGGATACGCGAATTAGGTTTCTTTGTGCTCCTTTTTATTTTCACGAGACACGTAATCCCGGTAAATTATTAGAAATTATTAGCAGTATAATATGCTCTGAATGGTGCAGTCGAATTGGTATTACAAGGGGACACGTTGGTTCTCTTTCCTTCTTTCTTTGTTATTGAATATACATTTGGATAGGTATTTAATATATTGCGCAATAACGAGAGTGTTTGCCTGAATCTAGAAAGTGCTTCAGGCATACCGCGATTTCTTCGTGACACTTCTCAACTGATTGGTCACGTTCAGAGTGATAAAACAATGGAATAAGCACCGATATCGCTGCAAGAGTTGCAGTTACCATATTACAAATATTTAAGTGTAATGACGTACGTATCTCAATACCCGCAGCAATGTGTAAAATCAGCAAGACCTCGTGAAAATTAAATTCGAGTACGCACGTCCATAGCAGAAGCTCTACCTTTCAAAACAATCCCAGGTAGACTGCCGCCAAGATCTTTTCCACGAAGTTGCAACAATTCGAAGATCGACAGTACTCCAATTTTAATGGAGCGGTATTGTATTCACAATTGAAACGAAATAATTAAAAAGTAAAGTGTACTACCTGTGAAAGCAAGAAACGCATGAAAAAACCTACTATGCATACATATGTAACACTCCAACGACTTATCCTTGTGCACGAGGTCTATCCTTCTGTCTGTTTGACCGTGTCAAGGAGTTGAAATCGGTATGGGAACACCATACACGTATATCCCCCGTGTGTAACGCGTGCCAAGCCTTGAATAGAAAACGTGTCCCGGGTTGCTGAGCGAAAAAGAAACGCTTCCGTACTAAAGTACTTGAACCTTGTTCGTCTTTACGAACCTCGGGTGTGCCACCGTAGGGTCGCATAGACAATGACAGAAACCTGTCCTTGCTTTAACGCGAACAGTTTCTCTAGCATGTTGTCGCGCGACACAAATTGGGCCGTAAGACCTTTTCATCGGCATTTCGTATATACTATAGGCAGAGTTACAGGGGATAATTTTGTTATTGAGCCGGGACTAAAAAGTAAATTCAAGGTTTCTTGCGTCAGGAAATGGCATTGGTTAATGTGTACGGGAGAGGTGGGAGTAAATGGACGGTTGGTTAACAGAGGGTACACACGTTTTTAAGCTGATTAGATTTGCTTGGATAGAAGAGACACAGTTCGTTGTTTCTAATAAAAAAAAATATGGGGCGTTTGGATAATAATTGTTAATGGATTGAGCGCTGTCGCGGTGTTGTAATAGTTGCGAGAATGCGACAGCAAAATGTTTATTTAATAAACTCACGCGGCTGATAGACTTTAAAACATGTAATTAAAATATATATCGCTGCGAGGCTATTGCGATTAATTGTGAGGCGAAAATTATTGTCAATTGATTTTCTTTGTCGATATTAAAGTTGTTGTTCGGTTGGCGTATTTAGAAGTTGCGCTGTATTCTTCAGGAAAAATGATGGGCGATGAAAAAAAGTGGTTTGGCATCGGAGCCGAACGTCAGAATGGATGGAGTTTTCTTCCTTGAATGAACTAATATTATATGAATAGTCAAATATTATATAAATATCCTAATACGTCTATAAACTCCAACGAAATGAATGCACGCTCGAGCAGCGATAAATTATATGAAACGCCATAAGCAGTCGGTACAACAAAGTCTTGAAAAGCGCGGGTGAAAAAATTCCATTCGGCTCCTTTACATAAAATAATATTTACGTTCTCTCGCAATTTTGTTGAACGAGAGAATCTAATTTCTCGGCAAACCAGAATTACATTTGTTGGACAAAAAGCAATCTTTTAATTCATTCGATTTAATTTATTGCGGCTCGCAATTACCCTCACTCGCGGTTGTTCTGCGAAAACTTTTCAATTATCGTATATTAGCCGTGCGGTGAATAGTAAATGTCATCGTAAACAAAACAAAAAAAAAACAGAAATGCCATGCCGTGGCAGAAACATTTTTCACCCGTTCAACGAGATCGTTACCTAGAAAAGTTTCTTCACAGATCACACAGGTGACCATGTTGTAAATTTTCCGCCTTATTCCAGACTAATCTCAGGGAACAATTTCGCTTATCAAAAAAAATATAGAAGGCGTTTAAAACAAGAACGAGGAAAATAATATCGACGCATCTACCTTGTTTGCGTCTTTTTTATATTCATTGAATCCCTATCGAATTATTGCAGCAATTATATCAATTCATTCCACGGTTCACTGGCGGCGAAATTTTTCTGATAACAAACGCCCACAATCAGTGGCACAATTGCACACGTTTGCACCCCTCGAATAATACCTGCGACAATTGTGCGCGTGTTCAGCCTCAAAGTAAAACAAAAAGCCTGCATCGATTCTTTCTCGTATTATCGAAGAGTAGCAACAACAACGAAGAGCAGACAAAAAAATGGAGAAAAAAGGGGAAAATAAGCTTTTAGGAAGAGGATACTTAGCACTCGGCTCGATCACAATGTCCAACGGTGGCCAAGTTATGCAATTACATTTGTAATGGGCCAACATTCAGCTCCAACAACGCTGGCAATTCGCGGTAATTACTGTGCCGTGTCTCGTAATCCATTCCACGGGTCGCATCGTCTACGAAGATGTGTACAATGCACGTCTAATGGAAAGGAGCGGAAAAGATAAAGCGAGGCGAAACTTGGTGTCTTTTCGACAGCATCCTTTTGCAGCGCTTGGTTTCTCTGCGATCATTGGAAAGCGGCAGAGTCAAATGAAAAATATGTATTTCATTTGCCGAATATTATTATATTTAATGCAATATCGCTGGACCAAAGTCCGCGCCGTATTTTTCAAACAAGATATGAATGGAATTTTTATACGTTTTCAAGTAACCGAATGTGCAATTAATGTTAGTATACTTTCTGCTTTGTATCCATGTATAATGTTTCCCAATGAATCTTCTAAAGCAGTGGTGAGCAAGCTTTGGCTCGCAGTGGGCCAACAGTCGACATCTACTACTTTACGCGGGCCGCAATATTAAATACCCAAATATAGCAAACGAATAATTTAATTTAAGACGCAAATTAGCCATTTCTTATTTGATTTATAGCAAAATTTTCTTCCGTTTTTTTAACATACACATACTAATATACCTACAATACATCTTATAGTGTAAAAGGGTATACGTTTAAATCACGCGTGGCCCGCGTGTCACATGTTTTCGCGGGCCGCAGGTCTGTGGCAGCCGTGCCGATATGGCCCGCGGGTCGCAGTTTGCTCATCACTGTTCTAAAGGAATGCGTTTTTGTGAAAAATTCTTTCCTCTTAATTTCTTTATCAAACGTTCCTAATTAATACGTTCGATTAATCGTTAATAATACTACCGTACACCACAGTAACCAGAGAGGAAGTTATACAAGAAAAAGGAATTCCTGCTCGGCTGTGTAATTATCAATAGGAGAAGAATGCAATGTCGAAATTCCATAGGAATGCAACTCGTTTTTACTGTCTCGCATAAATACTTGACGCTCACAATTCCCACACGGAAATGTATCTTTCTTCCTCCGAACGACGACACGTTTCTTGAGATCGTGTCAAGACAATGCTATTAGAAGCAATGGCACTTTCAACTGCCTGCTATTAAACAAATTAATTACCATTACGCTCTACCAAAGTGCAATACAAAAGCGTGAAATGTACAAAAGCAATGTCCGATTGCCATTCTCCAAGAATTGCTTCCAAATTTCCGCGCATAAATAATGCAAAGCTGTTGTTGTGAAGAATACCACTTGAAAATAATTATGTTCAGCCTGATAATTCTTATTCAGCTCAGACAGCAATTCGAATAGCTCGCCGTGACTACGTTTTCGCAGAAAACTTAAGTCTACGATCTGCAAAGGAGAAAAATACAAATAAGAATTGAAAGTGATATCCTCGACAGGGAGAGCCAAGAAACTGAACGAATATCAGGAACGAAGGAAAGAGGCAAGAATGCGGAACAGCTCGTCCGGACTCGCGACTTCATCGTAACACCGAAATTAGTGTTCTCCAGGTCTCCGGAAACGAGCATCGTGTTGCACATAAATACCGTCGCGGCCTTCAATTCGTTATGTCACTGTGCCGTGGCGTTGTACGAAAGGAAGGAACGAAAAAGAAAAATGCAATAATTCACGGGAGAACTTGCATCTCGACACACATCTCGATTCGTATGCCGCGAAGGGAGTTTCAGCGAACCGTCGCGTCTCGTTGTCGTAATCGTCCGCTGCATTGATTGCAGTAATTTCTCGCGCAAAGAGCCACGAACGGTTTCCCTTGCGAAAAAGCGTGGAACACGCCGGTTACAATTATTGCGCAACCGCGTGGCAAATATTTAGTGGTTACTCTCAATATCGTTCGATTGCCCAGTGCACGATGTGCCATTTAAATCGTCCTTTTACCTTCGCAGTTCGACCGTTGCTTTAGCTATGTTCCTCCACGGCGAACCTCTTGAAATCTTTGCGAACATATTTTATACTTCAATTACGATGCACGCGGAATAACGACGATTGAATATGAATTGAATTCGATTCGTAATACATATTCGCGGAACAAGCTCCCCGTCACATTTCGCGACACGATTTAGAATCGAGCCGTATCATTATTTCTTCACCGATTGACGTTCACAATCGAGCAGTTACATAAACTGGCGCATACAAGCTTGTGGATCACATCGGTTGAGAAATATGAGCCTCGATTCGGTATTCGCGATGTTTCCACACCAAAGATTGCAATTACTGCAACGTCACTTAATCTGCACGCGATCAGATGTGTAACAATACGTGTTGTGAAACTAAAACATATTTATCGGGGTTGTTTATAAAACAAACAGCGATAGGTATTCGTTGCTCGGCTTGCAGATTGTATCTTGAACATCGTACTTACATTATGCACGTCGCGACTTCGTTATCGCGGGCTCATGAAACAATCGGGGATCCGATGGAGGGAATTTTACGTTCGAATGAACAACCTTCTAAGGATAGGCATTTAATCCATAACCGTAGAATGCGGTTCTTAATAGACGATGATTCTAAAGAAGCACAGTTAGTTTCAGAACAGTATATGGACGCCTCACTTGCCAAATCGATTAACTCCACGTTCTGAATTTTATTAAATTTTAATGTCAAAACACTAATAAACACGAATAAAGTGTTTTGACATTAAAGTTTAATAAAATTCAGAAAGTGGAGTTAATCGATTTGGCAAGTGAGGCGTCCATATGATAGCATAATGGCGAGGGAAATTCGTTCTCACCACCGTATATTAATAAAACAGAAAATGAGTTATGCATCGCTTGATATATTACTCGATTTTGTTTACTCAAGTAGTTACAACATTTAAAGAAAATTAAAACTGCATAGCTTGCAATTATAATATTATCATTTCGTTTTCGACACACGCGGTGTAAATCGGACAGAAATGTTAGAATTTCGAATGGAATTCATCAGAACTGATTAATTATAGTTTGTAAAATATGCATTGACATAATATTGTAATTCCTTGAAGCAACATTCGTTATACAAGCATGCAGTTGTAATCTTAAACAAGAGAAAAGTAACCGCAGTCGAAATGAAAATCGGAGTTGAATTAGTATCATATTTACTAACAAATTATTAAAATGGACAATCATGTGCAACGGGGCAAAATGGCAACAGGTTAACGCGCTGCATCCGCGCAAGGAATTTCCATAAATCACGACCAGTGAGAAACAATGAAAGAATTCCAGCGTTTTTATAATTTCTTAGCCTTTCACCTGTCGCAATCCCGTCATGCTTAATTACCGTCGCTTGATTTTATTGGTTTCGTCGCACAATTCCAATCTGAAACATCAGTCTCCCAGTGAAAAGAATCACGTAACAGTACCAATTGATAACTTGCAAAGACATTCGACATGCTTCGTTACCGATACTATTAGGATAAACGCTGTTTAACACTTCCTCGAGCAACTGAAACGAAACGGGCGATCGGTAGGGAATCGAAAAATGAATGAAAGATGAGAGAAGGTCTGTACAGAGAACTGGAAACCCTCGATTCGAAGGCTAGACAATAGATAAGAAGAGAATGCTGAATACACAATGAGAAGCTTCTAATAGAGAATCGTTTGTGTTTCACGATGATTATCAAAGTTGAATTGTGTGACAGAGTGTTATCAATATTGCGGATTGCAACCGATTTTTTTCATTTTAAGTTCGATGTTTATTAGCCTACTTGAGTATTTTATTTTTCCCAATTTTTTAAGGCAATTTTATCATGCTTTATTAATGCAGGTGTTTGGAAACGGTAAATTTGAGAATCTCGATTATCGTGTATTACAATTATTCTTAAACTTCTGCCTAATCCTATACAATTCTCTTCGTAAAGATATTAGTAATTTAATAAATAAATCGTTGTTACAAAAGTGGTTGCCAAAGGGTAAGGCTCGAATTAATTACTTTGCAGCATTTTCTAATAAATCTTTCAATTAAAACCAACAAGATTACACAGCTTTGTTAAACTACATATGTTCGCGTATAAAACCAGAATGTTACTCCTTAACCGTTTGCACTCCGAATTATTATTCCAATAACCCCCTAGTATTTTGAAGGTTTTACTTGAAATCGACTATGACTAGACATAGGAGCTTCTGTGACAAAAACTGATGTCGAGTCACACTCGACAAAGGAGTGCAAAGGGTTAATTATAACGAAGGCTTCACCTTACACTGCATTTCCTTATTGCACGTTCGACCACCATTGAACCGTCAAAGCGGAAACCGGCATGCGACAGCATTAACACACACGATACGTGGTGTGCATTGTAAAATCCGTTATGTAAAAGTCACGTCATTTGTATTGACACATTGTCCACTGTCACGGCTATTGGATCATCCACCGACAATGATCAGCCTCTTGGAATTATTGAAATGTATTTAAAAATAATATTACTTCATCCCTCCTGAATTACCTGACTTATCGTTTAATTAAATTGTCATTTGATCCACGCATTCCTTCGCTCAAAAATTGATGGAAAAATTGAAATACCATTTCGTTGCCGCTTCACGCTTTATCGCCATTCACGAATGCTCCAGGTAGAAGGAGCCGGGTAGTCCAAGCTAGTATGCATACTAAATAAAACTACAAACACAGTTTGAATCACGAGAATCAACAGGTCACGACTCCCTTCTAAAAGGCGTCTACCAAAATCGATATAACAAAAATGGATAACTCATTGCCGTGTACCGATGTCGTCTGGACCTATTTATAACCGATCGATAAGTGAACGACTGGCCATTCAGGGAATGCAGAAATCGCGCGATTGCCCCACGACTAATGCTTAATTGGCCGTTTAACGAGGCAAACATCGTAGTTTATACGAGTATTCGCACCTGCCCGATAATGAGCTAATGGCTCGTTGCCGGATGTACGGTATTCGATGACCGCGCTTGGAAAATGAGCTGACGCGTTGCGTTGACACGAAGCAAGGTGCAAAGTTGGTTGCGCGCAAGCAACGGTATTGTCACGAAGGAAAACAAAAAAGTAGGGAAAGAAATGGGCCGGAATTGGCTCGGTGAAATTCGACATGCCATTTCCGTCGAAACACCTCAGTGGTCGATGTTGATTATTGATTCCGTCGAACTTTCTCTTCGTCATCGAGATCTTAGTTTGATCGAACATATAATCGATATATAAGAAATATTTTTATAGAATTTCATGCCAACGCAAATATTCATTTGTTCCCTTTGTATTTATTCATTTCGTGCATTTAAGGGATGCAACTCTTCCTTAAATTGTTCATATTGATTGCTGTTCTTTATACATTTTATTGTTATCATTCTTTTTGCAGAAGGAACAAAGAAAGATGCAGCGATAACGCAGTATTGTTAAAAATATGCACGGTGGTTAGTGCCGCCCTTAATATTTGACTGGAGGCATTCACAGTTACTACTTAGGGAAACTCTTGCGCACGACTGATCGCGATCATTCCAAACGGCAAGATGATGCTGATCAAGAGTTTCTTCCGGAGGATCATCAAGGATTTCCGGCACAAGGAGTTGCTACCACTTAAAATGATATTCTTCGTTCAAGCATCGAGTAAGCATATTTATTCCTTAAACTCAGATGTTTTAGAATATTTCATTTAAATGCTTCCAATATCGTTTTCAGCGCTCTATGTACTTTATCCGTATTTGACGATACACATGAGGGAGCTGGGTATAAACGTGGAGGAGACTGCCATAATGAGCGCTATAACGCCGGTGATCGCGATGGTGATGCCACCCATGGCCGGTATGGTTGCCGATCGTGTGGGGAATTTCAAAGTAAAATATCATTCAAAGCTCATTCCTTTAATCCCTATCCGTTGCGACAAATATAAATGACCGACAGCTGGCAATTCTCAAAGATTATTAAAATTCCATAACTGTCCAAGGAAGAAACGAGAAATCTTATTAATGATCCAATTATTATCCCAGTTTCTAATCCGAAGACATTTCCAGCAATTTAACAGCGTTGTTGAACTTCAACGAAAGAGGAAAACTGATCAATGATGTTGAAACATTGCCATTCAGATTCTGCTGTCCCTGTTCTCGTCGTTCGGTGGACTCGCGGCCCTTCTACTGCTACTGGTGCCGATTGGCAGGATAACCGTGGAATTTCCGGACAGAGTCGTCATGGGCCTAGGCTGCACAGGTGATAACGGACTCCTTTACACGATGAGCCAGAGTCATCCTTGCGAGGCGAGTGTGCAATCCACGATTTCAACGAGGATAGAAAGTTGCGGGTAGGTAAGGATACGCGATCGAAACGATTCGTCTTTAATCGAAACGATTCTATCTTTGATCGAACGATTTTGTCTGTAGACAAATGATTCTGTCTTTTACCCCCTACGCTTTAATTTGTTGCTCAAGATTGGGAAAATTTGAAATACATTCGGCAAGGGTAATTAAAGGATCACTACATCTTATTGTTGGTTGAAAAATTGTCGGCGCTCGAATATTTCAGTGTAAATATTTGAAATTATGTTTCTGTAAACTCCGAAATATCCCCCCCATAGTTTCCACGAGGTCTGTGCGAATAATAAATTTGCTTTCACATCAATAATGTTTCGTGCATCCTTTCAGTTATACGTGTCCACTAGACGTCCGCAATGAAACAGAAGTGCAATCAATTTTATCGTCAAGATTGTATACGTTGAAACGGTACAACACGAAAACGGGTGCAAATTCTTCCATCAAGTTTTCAGTATCTCAAGACGAAATGCCTCAGGTACATATTACTAATGAATATTTCGTACAAAAATTACTCTGTTATATTAGAAACATTAGATTTCTCGTCACGCCTTTTACATTACTAAAAAACCAATACAAAATTGCTCAATAAAAGGGAAATAGAAAAGAAACAAAGAGCTATACAGATCGTATCAAGTGCGTGCAATTTTCGCAGGAAAAGGAAGTGGATCTACGAGAGCACAGGAAATTAACAAACAACGTGTACTTCAAGACGGCCATCCGACAATTGTCCACGAACGAATACTTCTTCCCATCGAATCAGCTGTACGAGTTTTCGTGCGACGTGTCTGTTCTCGACGAAGATTTAGAAACGTCCACCTTGAACATTTCCATGTCCAACAGGATTCACGAGAACCGCACTCTGTGCGTGTTCAACCCGGCTGTCGTTCACGCGGTAAATTGAACAATTCGTCAAATTATTCATTTCAATTAATTCATGTTTCCTATGCAATATTTAGGGCAACCCCAGCGAGGCGGTGAATTATCGGTCGTACAAGTCGAAGCTGAAAATTCTGGGAGCCACGGAGGAAGATCGTAACATGAAACGACGAAGATTCTTTTCGGAGAGTATCGCGTGGTCCGGAAAGGAATTTCAGAAAGTCCGCTGCGAGAATCCGGACTCGGGGACCGAGAGGATCTCCCTGAGTCTGCCGCTTTTCAATTACTCGGTGAGCGCGGACCCTTACAAGACTCTGTACGCAGAGAACTGTAGCAAAAGGTGTATCGTCACAGCGCCCCGACAAGAGGTGTGCTCGAACATGAAGACGGTGATTGAATACAACGTGCGAGTGACGTTTTGGCTATATTTCGCCATTAGAGTGTTCATCAGTGAGTATATAGCTTTTGTTTCACTCTTACCAAATGTTCATTCGTGAATCAGATTTAGAATGACGAAACATTAACGTGCAACGTATACTAACTGCAAGTACAAAGCTTAGAAATTATATTTTGTACTTGGTTGGTATGCTGAAGGTTTTTGCGGAATATTATTTTCCGGGCATGAACAATTAAATTGGCAGCGCGATGAAAATGATTGAGTAATATACTGGCACCTTTATAACATAAGACCGCATTTTTACGATACTTTATTTGTGGTTACGATTGAAAACCTGTTTGCATCCACGTTGTGGGACTTGCATTTTTCACGGTGAAGGCAGTTGTAAACTAGAGCCTGCTGGTTATTGAAAATAAACTCGATAGATCGCGTAACAGTTAAGAAAAAGAAATCGCTCGTCTAAACTTACACGTATTAGAAACCTCTTATAACTACAAATCAATCTTTGCTGAAAAGACTTGGCTTGTAAAACAATAATATGTGTTGAAAACTAATAGCCATCAAATTTATACGCTGCACCATAGAAAATGTCACGAGCTTTTCAAAACGATTGCCATTAGCTAGAAGCAAGCTACGCGAATAAAATAAATAAATAAATTATATTGCACTCTTACCGTCGATAAAATACACACTCCTCCACAAAATTTTCACCAAAAAATTGTCGAGACTCAAACTACTGTAACTCCGTAAAAAAAAATCGTACAGCAATCTCCCTTGGCTCGTTTTGAAGGGCGAAGCCTCTCCTTTAACAAGTCTGAATAGAACTTTTACGATAGCTGAGAGGATTTGCCCATTAAAACGAGCCTAAGTTGAGTGGTGTACGATTTTTTGTCGCGAAGTTACAACAGCTCAAAGATTTATAAATCCTCGGTCATTTAATGATCCACCAATCTTGCGGAGGAGTGTGTATCATCGAAAAGTAACCAGGTTTATACATATACAATATAATAAATAGCAATAAATTATTGTACGCGAGTTCCTTCGTATTTAAAGTTCACCCTATTTGCAGGTGTAATCGGTGGAACTACGTTCGCCATGTTCGAGGGTGCGGTAATCGCGATATTGCGAGAGCAAAAAGCTGATTATGGGCTGCAGAGAATTTATGGAAGTATTGGTGGTATGATATCGTCACCATTATCTGGGCTACTTATTGATTATGCGAGCACTGGTAAACATTACACTGATTTCAGGTAAAATATATCTTACGAAATATCTTTCAAACTTTAATACACGTTCAACTATGATACTATAAATACATATTCAATCACTATGAAATTATGCTGATCATAAATATAACAATTTACATTACCCTTTCGGTACTTACTCGAATTTATTAGAAATTTATTCAAATTTTGTTTGCCACTTGCCAATCAAAGTTTCCACAATGTATCAGAGTTACCAACAACTTGGCAACACAGATGAAACGTGTATTTTCCAGGCCGGCGTTTTATCTGTACGCGGGCCTGAAACTCATGTCGGGCCTGCTGATGCTGGCCATCAATTTGGAATTCAAATCGCCAGCTACGAACGTAATTCGTGATGTCTTCAGCGTGTTAAGGAACATCGAGACAGCAGCCCTCTTCATAGCTTGCTTCGTTCTCGGTGAGAAATTATACTTCTACTGTAATTCTACTGGTGTGCAATCGTACTGCTGCGAGATGCTATAAAGATCCACGATGATGTTTCCAACCGTGAAAAATAGAAACATTCAATCTTCACATGAAATGACAGGAATTATATTTCAATTATTCGTTTTCATTATTCTTTCATTGTCTGCCCGAGGCAGACGATCATTTGTATACGATATTTTCTCGACAACTCTATTTTCGATATTTTTAACATAGAGAAAAATTGTCTAATCCCACGAATAGCGAATAGGACGGTCGTATAATTCCAAAATTTGGAGAAACGTCGAGACTGGGCTGCAAAAACGATCCTCGATGCAACTTACGCAATCTTCGTTATTGTCCGTTTCCGGTAATCTTTAGCATAGCAACGAAATTGCAGTGACATTGGTGTTTTAATTTGTGAAAAACAAATCCTCAAGTTCGCGCAGACTTGCATATTCTTATGTTACATATATATCGGCGTGGCAATTAATATTTAAAGGCCTAAACGTCCTTAAACAACAAAATATTTTTACGCAAATTATTGTTGGGTGATTACCTTTATGAGATAATTATTTTTTTCCTTGCCTCTTTCGCAGGAACTGCTTGGGGATATATCGAATCGTTCCTCTTTTGGTTGATACAAGATTTAGGAGGATCAAGATCGCTCATGGGCATCACCATAACCGTAGGCGGTATTGCCGGTATACCATTACTGGTACTATCTGGCCCAATCATATCAAAGATCGGCCATGCCAATGTACTTTTTATAGGCTTCGTTTTTTACGCCATAAGACTTTGTGGTAAGCGTTCATTTTAATTCGTGCACGTCTGCTATTATTTGCATGATGCTCTTACGAAACATCGTAGCATGTTAACCCTCCCATTTACTTACCGCCCTTCTGCAGTCAAATCGAAAGGCAACAGTCGTTTGCAATTGCCATTCGTGCTCAGTTCGCGCAAATACTTTTAACGTTCAGCTCATTTTCGGAGCAATTCCGTTTCGAATGAGAAACTTTTCTTGCTATGTTTTATAAAATGTGAGGGGAGAAACCTCTATTTAATCGCGACACTTATCTCTCTCACGAATTCCCCTCTTTTTCTTTATCCAGGTTACTCTTTGATATACAACCCATGGCATACACTCATATTCGAGGCGTTGGAATCTGTCACGTTATCTCTTAGCTTTACCGCTGCTGTTACTTACGCAGCAAAATTGTCCACCACCACCACTGACAGCTCGATACAAGGATTATTGGGAGGCGTCTATTACGGCGTCGGTAAGTCAAAGATTTCACCAGCATGGGGAAACAAAAGATATAAGTAATAAATGGTCGAGACAAATGCGAATCATTCCATTCTTTGCATCGATACCACGATCGCAAGTCGAAGCCCTAATAATGATATATAACAATAATAATAATAATAATATATTTCGTTGATCAACGGGCTTAAGAACCCTTTAGTATACAGAGGGTTATAATACGCACAGAGTAGTAGTATTAGGTAGAGTACAAAATAAGGAAGGAATACAGAAAAGAATGACAAATGAAACATGACAGTCTTATGAACAGAAATAATAAACAAACTTCGCCTTCAATTGCAAACAAATGCATACACACGCATGCAGTGTTAATCGAAATTTATTATTCGCAGGCAAAGGATCGGGAAGTCTAATCGGCGGTTATTTAATGAAAGCCTTCGGCACCCGGCCAACCTATCGAATCTTCGCGGTAATGACTCTCATCACCGGTATAATGTACTACATATTCAACGTGGCGTACCTTAAGAAACAGCCGCAAACCGAAGGGAACGACATCGTGAAGAAGAAGCCGAAAACGGTCGACAAGCAAAACGGCCTCGAGAGTGGGACAATTGAAATCGGTTTGGAAGAGAAGGGAAAGAACGGCGCGGAGAAAGGCAACGAAACGAACGAACGGAGCGGAATCGATAATCAAGTGTTCAACCAGGACCGGGAGATAATCGAGGGCACGACGGAGGAAAACAATAAGCGGGAGATCATGGAAGCCGCGAAGAACGCGAAGAATCTCGATCAGATCGAGAAAGTGCCGTCAGAAGAGTGCAGAAAGAGATTCGGCGCGACGAGACTGAAGAAAGTGGAAGCCGACGAATGTGAACGGAATATGGGGTGCACGGTGAAAAATGGCACCGCGAATCTCAGCTTCGAAAGTGATCGTAATCGGTGCGACGTGACCGTCGAAAGGCAAACCGAAGAGAAGAAATGAAGAAAAGTTCCTGCGGAGATCTCGATACTCGATTCTTTCCCCTTGCCCCCTCGACGTGAAGTTGAATTCGTGCGATTCAACGGGGCAACTCAAACGAGATGGTTAAGTGAGCGACAGGCGTAGGAAATATACAAGTATTCTTCCGTTCATTTTAACGCAATCCAATGCAGGGTGAAACGTTTTCGGCCGTTTCGTGTCTGTCTATGCGGAATGCACGGTATTGTTAATAATTATTCGAACGTATAAAATTCTATGTGGCGCAGTGCCACGATCAAGAAATATAACGAAGTTTATTGGATGGATTTGTAGATTCAGTGGCTTAATATTTCGTAGGAAAACAATTAAAAGCACGATGCATTACAGTTCGAATGGTCGATTGATGAACGAGGAAAGAGTATTTCTATGTTGAATTTTGAGACGGATAAGGGACGAGAATTATTATTTCCCGGAATTGATATAGGTTGTTCTTTATATATCTGAAAATTCTTCGAACTGAGGTTATTTATTCTCCTATTTGTATTATAAGAAAAATAGTCGCCGTGAATAAGTTTCATTTACCTTAGACGTATTTGAGGAAATACGATTTAGAAAGTGTACAATGATGTAAGATACTTCTAGGATAAGCGTTATTTTCACAAGATGTGGTTAACTGCGATGGAAATCTTATACTAAATGAGTTTGAAAAATTAATAGAATATGGAAGATTATTTTAAAATATTTTTCGCAAACTTTCCTCTATTTTATACTTTTGTTTAAAAAAATATATTGTATACATTGTTGAAAAATGGAATTTATTATTGCTCGAATAATTAAAGACAGTACCACGATCGACTTTGTGAAATCAGGTTATCCATTGCTCGATTCAAGATTATTTTGTGACAAACAGAATCGTGCATGTACTTCACGCAATATTAAATATCGAATTAATTCTGTTATATATTTTTGTAATATTCGAGGACGCACCAATGTGACAATATCAAATGTAATGTCCTATTCGTTACGCTTAAAATGATACGAAATCTCTATTTTATTACAACGTTACGTTTAAACAAATATCTACGGACCAAATAGTATCTACACTCATTTCAAACCGGATTTATTATTGTTGTTAAAAGAGTATTATATATTTTATCTGCGAAATAGTTTAATATAAAAACGAAGATGTAAATACACAAATACGTATGCGTATAAATAGTCGCATCAAATGATGATCACTTACGTTTGTAATCTTAGACTTTTTATTGAATCTGCCCTGAATCTATCGAAGATGGAAAAAGCAACATATATATTTTTTTTTAACAAATATCTAGATAATTACCGTAAGGGGAAACGATTTAAACTATAATCGATCACCTGTAATCATTCATAGGTATAAAGGGAACAAAATTGTTGAATACAAAAATTTAATCGATTTCTACGAAAATAGGGCACAAACGTAGTGTGTCATATCGTAAGACCGTAAAGTAATAAGAAATTACCGACACCTCTACAATGTGATATAAATTATGCAGAAGATAATGTACGACACCCATGCTGCATTGTTTATGAGCTGGATAATTAAACTCTATCCCCGTCTCGCAGCATAGATCGACTAGAATAAAATAAAAGGGATACGAATAACCAACACAATTCCCCATTATTACACCCTTCGACCCTCCTGATAAAACCACGCGCCCCCTACCAATCTATTAAAAAAAGAAAACGCTTAAAAGCCAGCACGAGTTTTCCGGCAAAGAATTTCCCGGTCAAGGACGAAACCGCGGTCCTTTATTTCCTTCCTGGTCGCGTTTCTCGCTCGACGATCACCTGGTAACGGTGTGCAATAATTTGTCAAACAGTTCAGAAGGATCTCGTCGTGGCTCGTTCGCTTCCATTATCACTTGCCGGCCCGCAGATAATATTTTGTCACTCGTCGTGTCCGTTCAGTGTTGCAAAAGTGAATCGAAAAAGTCTAGCTTTGACCGAAGCGATCGAGATTAAGGTGTGAAAGCTCGGGACAATAATTTTCACCTATCGTCTGAGATTTAACATTGTAGGTGTGTCGTGAAGAGGGGCAAGTTTCCGGGGCGTTGAGTGAAGGCGGCAGGTGAAAATGGAGTTGGACAATAAATTAGCAACACGTTCCCCGGGAGGTACAGTTACGAGTCTATATAGAAGACTCGGTACAGAGTTCCACGATCATTCATCTCTGACCATCGGGGAAGATGATACGCGCATTAATTTCGTTGCTTTTAGCGTGTCTGTCGATCGTCCTGGTTCTACCCCAAGTGATGTCGTATGCGAAAGTGTCTAGAAACGGGCAGAGGGAAACGGAAACGGGAAATGATTCAGTATCGTGGACCGTCAGGTGAAATAGTTGACTGTTTAATAGAATGAACGGGGCATTGCGGGAGCTTTAATTCGAGGTGTCATTAATTTGATATTATCCTGTATTTTCCTTTTCTTTGTTTCAATGGAGCAATGGAACGCAAAGTGAATCGAGGAGTATCAAGAACATAGCCATCACTATGCCACCGGTGTACGTGGCACCGAAAATCCCGAATTTGAAGATGGGCGAGGTGGTTAATTACCCCTCCGCCGGAAGGTACGACAGGGTATTGTAATGCTGGAAAGTTCAACTTTTGGAAAAAGAATTCGCAGGGGAATTTCGAACTCGCCGCGTTATATTGATATTACAATTCAGAATAATTCGTTAAGTTTCAACGTGAAATGGATTCAAATGCTAAATTTTAATTGGAGGGTGGATTTAAAGATATTTGGAATTGAAGAACGAAAAATTTGAATGGAGCCAGAACAACTTCAATCCGATCTAAATCACGATTTGAAACAAAGCTTTAAATATTTCAAGTCTATAGAAACTTCTACACATACTTCTTAAACCATTGGGCATCGAATTTGCCCAATTTGACATACAAGTTATCGTTTTGAAGTATCCACTCGATGAATTTATAGATACACCACACTGGACCACGAGATGATAGCACAATTAAACTCGAGGAAGCAGATTCAAGACAGATATCATCCGTCACCGATCTATGCTTTCAAAAATAAGGAACCATCGAGCGATGTGAAGGAAAGCTCGAAACCTGTTGGTCGTCCGAATGGTCCACCAAGTGGTCCACCAAGTGGTCCACCTACTGGTCCATCGTCTTCGAGTTTCTTCGACTACTCTAAGCCAACGTTCTCGGATACCTACGAGTATAAACCACCGGATTTCCTGAACAGTAAGCCGGTTTCGAAGCCACCGGATTACCTCGGCGACAAACCGATCTCGAAGCCCTTATCGATGGACGATTACGGTGATTCCGAGATAAGTGATAAGGTGCAGTTTTATTTTAATATCTGAGCCGCGTCATTTTTCTTTCCCTCAATTGGAACTCGTGGTCTCAAGGTTTAATTATTTTCTGCATATACTACATATAGTATACTCATCATTCATTGTTCTTGCTGACGTTGCTGACGTTGCTGTGGTCGTACGAAATAATTATAATTTCAATTAGAAGGAGCATTTCTGGGAAATCTTTATATATAAGGATCTTTCCAAGACTTTTTCAAGTGAACAGAAATTAAACTATTTTCATTGAAAGCTAAACGTTATAAAACAAAGATCATTCATGTGACCCTATTAATCATAAACCGAATTGAAAATATAGTGGAAGGATTTAAATCCTTAACCATTGAACAAACCTTTACTTTAATTTTCACCTCGAAAACCTAGTTCACATGGAATTCCCAATAACCAACAAACAAGTGAAAGATCCCAGCGATGCATCGCTGCGAAAAGGACGAAATTTCCAATCCAGAAAAATTACGATACACCTCGAATATACCGATAACCGTGTAGAAGAATAAATTCCGTTCATCTGACGTTAAACTCGACGGCAATTTTCAGCCCCCAGATTCCTACAAACCGGATCCCTATTTCGCGTCCCACGGGCCCGATTTCTCCGACTACCCGCCAGCCACGTCTCACAAGGAACCAGCGCCGAAACCAATCGAGTATTCCGGCCACCTGGATCATCCGCCGTACGACAGCGACGGCGACGACTCTTACGGCCATCATCACGACTTCCACCACGAGGTGATCTACGATCACGTGCCGGAATACCACGAGCACACAGAGCCACCGGAGATGAACGATCAGAGGCTGGACAAGAGGCCGTACTCGTACTACTTCATAGGGAAGAAGCTTTGGTACGTTCCACTGTACTTCAGCATCTACTTCATCATATACATCGCGGCGCTGGTGCTGAAGAGTATCGCCAGGCACAAAATCACCTTCCCCTCGCATTTGGCGGAAGCTGTCGGCGGTCACTCGAGATCGTACAACGATTTCAGCTGGTGGAACTTCACGGGGGAGGTTTTGCAGAGCGTCGAGGGTTTCGCGGAGAAGTACGGAAAATTGTCTTAGAATGTTTCGCAGACGAGTATTAAGGAACCCTTTTGCAATCGGGGAATAGAACTCGAATGGCGACCGAGAGATTATCGAAAGGTGAACAATTAATTTTCTTCTTTTTTTTGGTCGATATCAGATATCTTGTTCTATTTACTTTTTCGATAACTAGTTTATGCGCGTTTTATAGAGCAGCATTTTCTTTAGAATTATTTTATTACCGTGTTGAATTTTTGTCTGTTTCGAAACCTTGGAGTACAAAGGATTAACCCCTTCGTTACCAACGCCTACCAGTACAGTCGTCTACTGTAGGTTTGGAAAAGTCAATGAATTATTTGCTTAGTGTAATAATAATAATAATAATAATAATAATATATAAAATTATATACGTATAGATAAATATGTATATTTGCCAGATTATAAAAAAAACACTGCTCGATAGATGAGATTTCCGTAAGTGTAAATATTATATTATAAATAAGAGTTTGTAAATACGAAATCACTTCTATTTTAATGTACCGCTATACACCTAGGATACGTGAGAGATTACAATAAAATCCTTCGATTATTTAACCAGAATAATCCGTTCTTTTATCATCGTCAAGATTGTCCTTATTTCAACCCCCGAATATGACTTGCAAATGCAATAAAACTCTGCGCGTGGAATTATTCGACGGCGAGGAATCTTTCTTTCGCGTCGCTGGGAACGCGCGATGACTGTTCGAACGTCGACGTTTCAGCACGCTCGATTCCTAAATTCCCGAGAAACAGGCGTATTCGGTTATGACTGCTTCTTACGCTCGCGCCACGAGCGGCCGCGCAAGTTTTTGAGGGATAACGAGGCGGAATTTGTCAGTATCGGCGGAATCAAACGAATTACTGGAAGCCGCATGAGAATTCTGATGGCTCTCGCATTCCGATTGACCAATTACGCTCCCTCAGTCCACTCTCATCCCTGTTCCCTCCCCGCGTATGATGCCCCTGATTTCGCGGCGCACCAGGTATACGAATCGCCGTATTTCATATTACACCTTTACGAGTTTCGCATACGCGTTCTTGCGCGACACGCGATTCACAACCCCTTTTGGGGTTGTAATGCATCAAATGCAATTGTAAACGTATCGAGGTTATTTATGAAATTAAATCGTTTCTGTATCCTGCTTAAAAATAAATAATAATATAGAGAAATTAGTGGACAAATATTACGAGCCAGCCATTGCTTCGTTCGAACGATGGTGATTGTTTGCGATTCCAGCAATCGTTCAGTAATAATCGTGAGTGTGCTGTTAAATATTAGAATGAACAATTAACAAACAGTTACTACGAGTATCTCGTTTCGATTCGAAAATTTCGGAAAGTTGTTAAAGTTTCGAGATAGAAGAACCGGCAGACATCAGTTTATTGAAATAAACGAAACTGCGTTTACGTACGCGAACGAAGACATGCATTACACCCATTTCTAATAGACTTTGCATCGAAGAAACATATCAGACGCAATTATCACTGGTTTAGAGTATTGTTTCAACGGGACTTGCTTAAGAACTTGCTAATCGTCTGGCCTAATACCCTAGGAGGATGTACTTGGACTAACTGTCCTGAAATGGATGTTTCCTTTGCATAAAACTTCGAACGCCAACGAGAGAAATATTCTTCCAATAACTATTTACTCTTATCGTAATCTTAACGCTTTATTTCTCTCGGAATAAGTCGGAATAATTTGAGCGTTGTCTGGTGTCAGTCTGTTTTTGTTAATAATTAGTTTATTCCATTTTTTGCATTCTTGCCACTTTGTTATACCGCTTACGGTTGTGCTTTTGTTGGTGGGACAAAAAATTCCATCATCCCTGACGAAACTTTCCGTGAATTTCTGGCAACACCTTTTCGCGGTTAAATAATCCACGCTGGAAAACAGTTAATGGTTCAAATTAGGTGAAATAGCTACGACAAATAGGGCAGCGTGCCTATGTGCATTTGCTTTGTTAAGTAGTTCAAAGTGTTGACGAATTTGCTATTTTACCGTTTAAATTGAACGTGCAAATAAGAGAACATGTTTCGTATTAAATATTGTTGGTTTATCTCGTTTCATTTTCGGCGTTTCCTAAGCGGGGATAATTGTGTTTAGTAATGAATCACAAATTAATACAGGAGATAACGATCCTTCATTTTGTCGGTTTTAGACTAATACACATTGGTAATCAGAACTGCAAAAGTGTTCATAATATTGAATTAATTGCCGGACTCTCTTTAATTGAATGCAATCGTACAAATTGAAATTGCAAACTCGTAGACACGCTTGACTATCATACTTAAAACCAGACGCGAAACTATCCATACAGGAACTAATTAATACAGCATACATTAAAACATGAACATTCATTTAGTACTATTTATAATTGCGTTCGCAGTCTATCAAATTAACTTTATATCTCTGTACGAATCTATCATAATTGCAACCTCGTGAAATTAGAATTGAGGAAGAAGTGTGCTAATAATACAAATATTGCACAGCTCTGCGTGTAACCATTAAGAAGAAATAAATTGACCAAAACCAGACGTCGTTCAATATTCTTAAATTTGTCGAATCGACAGAGGAATCAAATTCACCAAGTAATACAAAACTTTGTATTCAAATCATTCTATTAATTTCCATTCCACGTGCGGCTGCCAAAGACCTATATCAAAGTTGTTATTCCCAGAACGAATTTCAACAAATTGCCAGTCCTAATTGAAACGACATATACGTGTAATGTAGAAGCTGGACAGAGACACAGCAGCCAATTGTCAATGAAATGGACCAAGACGATCGATGATCTACAACCGAATTCCTGCTTGAAATCTTTCTAGGCGACACGACGATACGCAGAGCTTGTAACAATTAGGGCTTTTAGCGCTGCACGCTGGATTTGCTTAACGTTTCTGGTGATACAGTTACCGGTAACCGAGCAGCGTGTTTGAACTGGACCGAAGAATCGTTCAGTTGCTCCTCGGATTTTATTACTGACGGTTCATCGATCCTAGGCGTATGTCGCGGACAAATTGGAAACAAACACGGCAATATTAAGGATATCGAATCTAAAGGGATATCGATACGCGTTTCGTGCACGACCCTTCGAGACCGATGAGCCTGTGTAAAAGAAAGTGCATAGGGAATGGACATTCGCATTGATGAACTTGTTGGAAGTGGATCGACAACGTTTGTATAAATTCTTGAATAATCAACGGGAAGTGTATCCACGTGTTCACGAATGAGAGGAATAGGACGTGCAATTTTTCGTGCAACGAGGTTCCCTTGAAGAGCTTGGTGCGATTGGCGAGAAAAATAAATTATGGGTAGATATTGTTATATATTGTTCCACTTTGATATTTTTTTAATAGGGTTCACGATCGTTTTCAATATTTTATCTTTGTTTCGTTCTTTTCCAAGGAATAACTATTTCATACAGTTAACACAGAAATTATTAAACAAAAAATCTCAATTAATAATAGTTATTCACTTCATTTTTATATGGTTTATCTTGGGAAAGTTTCTCCACCTGAAATTTAAGACGTATTAGGAAATTTTTCCTAAAAATGTCCAATGTCTGCAAACTTTTAGCCAGCAGTAGGTATATGTTTATTTATAAGCTCGCGAGATTTCAAATAGAAGCCAAAACTTACTGGGACTTTTACTATTCCAAATATTTTATGATATCTTTGAAACATATTCACTCCAACTTGAACCCCGTCATATTAACGAATAAGGTGTTGTGTCAAGCGACAATTTTAAAGTTTAAAATAATACGTGTACCATAAGAAAGCTAATTCCTCTATTTCAGACAGGATACGAACGAACTTGATCTGTTACTCTTTCTTACTCCCTGTGCTCATCTCCTGTATCTCAGCAAATGAGTACACATTTGAAGAGACTGGGACATTCCCACAAACCGACGAACACATAGAGCCTTCAGAAACAAGCACAGCTGTGCAATCATACAGGTGGATTATTTGTGAAATTACCTGTCCGAATTATGCTTAGTACGATTTCAATTAAGCGCGAAATTTTATTGAATAAAATTTACCACTTTACCAGATATCCAAAAATGTATCGACGAGGTGGCCAGGATGATCATGACTCGATGTACCAAGATGACCATCACGATGATCACCACGACGATCATATAATGAAAGAGGAGCAACACGCCATGAAAGCCATGGGCCAAGCAAAGGTCGATTACTGGGGCGGTTACTATGATTTTCTCATAAACGAGGGTAGTTACAAATTCTGGGCCGTGTTTCAGGTAAGTTTTGCAATGAGATTTCTCGCACATAAATTGCACCCGCCAACAAAGTACACGAGTATGACCAGAAACCGAAAACTTGTCTATTTTTAACTGCCTGTAGCTTGGTGAACAAAAATTGTACAATAATCTGCCCGAGCCAATTAAAGGGCGAAGCCTCCACATTCAGAACTCCGAATAGAATTTCTTTCGCAAACCCTTTCGCGCCACAGAACAGAACGAAGGAATAAAAGCAACGTGTGCAATTGTGCAATGAAATATTTGTTCTTCAACAGCTCGCCACAGCGGCTCTCCTCATCTACAGCGGTTTCGCGGCACTTTATTACGCCAAGGTGAATCCGCCGACAACGGACGACGAATTCGACGACATTTTACGTCGTCGACGGAGACGCAACGCACTGTCCATCTCCCCGCGAGATAAATCGTTCTGCGGTTTGGACAGTGCCACGTTCCAAAGGATAATCGACGCGGTTGCCAGGGAAATTCATTGACGAAAAAACCGGCTATCCGTTTCCACGAGCTCCTGTGACTGTATCGTAATAGTCAAACACCGTTGGAAAAAATGGAAACTGTTTTGTATTCCGAGAGTGGGAAGGAAAATCGTTGGATAGTATCTTGTCTAAACTTAATCGCGTCCGAACAATTTATTTCGCACCGCGTTCGCTTGGTTTGATAAGAGTACTTTAAAGCGGAGATCAAAATCCCTGCGATCGTTATTCCCAATAATGATTTAGTTTATAATAATTACGATTTACTTGTTATAATTTTGTATATGTATATATAGTTATTATAAGCGTGATATCGTTAATATTATTACGCATTCTTTTCATCTGAACGAATATTGTTCTTCGTGAAAACTTATTAATCTTTAAAGCTTGAACGTAGATATTACTGATTCGATATAAGGTGCGATTTTTCCCGACGAAAACAAAAAGGACTTTTTTGTTACAAAAAAAATCGACTCTCCATTTTCAAAGTGAAAAAATGGCTCTTACTATATAACTAATTATACGATTTTATAATAACCTCTTCAAAATGTAGAACACTGTACCCGTAGTTATTCTGAAGAAAAATGAATCCCCACCTACCCATCCGTCCGTCCACTTTTCCGACACTTATCCACCAAATTCATCGACTTGCTTGCACCTACTCTGCATATACTTTCACCAATAGAAATGACCATTAAGTTCCACAAAAAAAATCCTTCTCAATGAAATCAACGACGCCATCATTACCCGAGACTGGCAATATTATCACGCTCCCGTCAAAAAAGAAAAGGAAGGAAAAGGAGCCACAAAAAGCAACGAAAAAAGAAAGAACCAAAGCTGCAAAACACTGCACAAAGACACGGTTTCCCCGCGTAAATGAGACATTTCAAGCTCAAATTAAGCGATCCGTCGATTAATAGCGTCCCATTAAACGATCCCGCGCGTCCTGTAAATTACCACCGTGCACGCTCGGTTTTACAGCTCGGTGACCGGGCTTCGTACGCGACCGAGGAGGATTTCTCGGAAAAGCAAAGAGGATACGGGAGATTTCGCCGGCGATTCGAGTGTCACGCGCGAGCCATGCCCGTTCCGTGGCAGCGGATGCAAAAATGTATGCGCGAAAGGATCAAAACGTAATAAAAATCCGCCGAAAAAATGTCGACCGATAAATCAGCCGTCCCGTCGCGTCGCGTCGCATCGCGTCGTCCCCTGGCACGTATGCGTGCGTACGTATGTGCACGAATATATACGACAGTATGCACGGGGTCTGTGTGCGAACAGGTAAGCGCGCGATACGCGGCGGTTCAAGCTCGGAGGCAAATTTTCTTGTCGAACAGCGCAACGTAACGAGGGGCCCTCGAGCACCTTTTCGGAAGGACAGGGACGTACCTAAAGTGGACCTTGAATTTTTTGCTCTGCCGCGACGTTTCGATGCCCGCTCTCGAGGCACAGGAGAATCGGCCCCATGGAATTGGTAGGATTGCAACTGGAGTGTGAATGATGCAGGCTTAATTCAAGGAAGTAATCGATTTTGGGGGAAATTTGAGGAAAAGCTGTATCGCGAGTAGGATTTAAGAGTCCTTTCAGTTATAGTTTGATTTTTTTATTGATTATTGGGAGGGTGATTATTAACCCTTATGGTAGCAACGAAAATGGTCACGAAATTCGAGGCTCAGTTATTTAAAATATTTTGCATAAATTATTCTCGCGAAACGTGAATTGACGTAAAATTGTTCAAAGAATCGAGATCTGGAGCGGTTTTGCGAGATTTTATCAAGAACATAGAAAAATTATTAAAGCAAATATAGAAATGGGTACCCGGTTGTTAACATAAGTGTTAAGTAGCAGGCTGAGGTTTTATTGTAATTTGTGGGATAATATTTGGCAGTTCTGGTTTTAAGTTCTCGACGGATCCTTTGATAAATCAGTTCAGTTTTCTTTTCGTTTTCAAGGGGATTGGGGTAGTTATTGGTATTTTTTAAGTGGTCTGTATCGAGGCTTGCTGCATACTCTCGAGAGTATGCATACACTGGACAGCATCAATGTTTGGAACATTTAATAGCATTATCAGATTATTGCAAGAAACAAACACTACGAAGCACTGAGGAACCATCACTTCGCATCAGGTATCGTAAAACGTTTCGCGCAATTATCTGACGATTAAAGTTATTAACGAAATCCGCGAAGAGGAAGAAAAGAAGCTCGAATAATTTTCTTTTAACTGCAATGAAACGCTCGAAGTCGCTTAGAGCCTTCAATTAAAGACAGGATGAGTCGTTTGATTTTAACGACCCTTCTCTATCCTCCGTGAAGTAAATCGATTATTATTATTATGTGAGAAGACCAGTCGTGGCTATTCTTGCTGGTATCTCCCGTTAAGTGGAGACTCTTGTCCAACGGAGTTATGTCTACGTAAATATGAAGGATATTCACGAGATTAAACATTCCTGAGACAGTGATTCGAATATCAACCATGCCCAAACAAATCTAACATTTGTAGAACATGAAATACAAACAATTCGTGTGCTTCCTCGCCAGAAACGCAAATCAGAGGGAAATCCAGTCGAAAATATATATTCAGATTTTTGAAACTCTTTACAAATAATCCCCCTACATTAAATATTAAATAGTTTATATAATATAAAAATCTAATTAAAAGTATACAGGAAGATATAACCAGATAATATAATTAAAAGTCTAAAGAAAAGATTTCTGTCAATGTAAAATAATTGAAATATTTTTAGAGCATGTACATATGTACGCCTAACGCACGTTCAAACATTTCAATCTGTATTACCTGAATGGGACGTCCGCCAAAGGTAAGCCGAGACTACTGCACTGCAGGTCGACCTAAACGCCATAGAACTATCTGCGTCACGATTACATAGTTACCACGAGACTGTGTACAATCTATCCAACAAAATATAAAGGACGAGATAACCAAAGTCAACGAATAAACTTTTGTACATCGAACAATGAACGTTTCATTACACGTGCCGAGCTTTTTCCACCCCAACTGATCCAAATAAGAAACCTCTTCTTACGATCGTCCCGGGATACATAATCGTCGATCACCAAACCCTCGAGATTCCAGCACTAGAAGCAATTAGAAATTGAGTTATATTTCTTGCGTTTACCGGTGAATAAAATTCACCCATCATCCCGGACGCGTACGTCGTACAAAACATGTATTATCTCGCTTGGTCAATGTGCCTCGCGAATATTTTATCCAGAGGGATAAGGGGTAGAAAAATCTGTGGCAACGTCTGCAAGGATATCCATTCGTCCTGATGTAACGCAGACGCACAAAGGGGCAAACAAATGCACTATTGCAAATAATATTCCCAGATCTATAATGCAAGAATTGGAAATCACTTTAAAATGAAACTTAAAGTAAAGGGGAAAATCTGTGCACAGCTGAATGCTTTACAGAAGAGCAATTTCCCGAGAAATAATGGTCCAATCCCGAGGAATAATTGTTTAATTAATAATTGTAATTGCATAGCATCGCAAACGAGAAACGTAAGGTGACGCATAGTCCTAATTAATTAATACATAAAACTCGAATGAAATAGATATTCAAAGATTTAATCCGACTAAATTACCAGAAGAAACATCAAATTGTACTAACAGAAATAAATTAAAACTGCTCTGGTCATTCACAATAAATTGTACAAGAAAAAACAAAAACAAAAAACGGGGCTAATTCTCTGCCGGATTGTTCCTCCCTTGCCTAACATCTTGGCAAACGTATTAACACTAGAAAAGGAGATTTTATAACTACCAATGGGGTCAAAATGACTTGTCTCAGATTTCCTGCTTTAGAATGATTAATATACATATAGGTATCGTGGTAGCAATTTATAATGAGTTTTAATAAGACAATCATATATCTCTATTTAATGTCCAATCAAAGACTTTCGTGTTCATAGTCTGTCTAACATATGCTATCTGAATAATACCAGAATGTATCGGTAGTTCTACTGTTAACCGACCATGGGTGCGTTAGTATTGGTACAGGACGATATTTCCAAGCGTGCTGTACGGCCCTGCGAAAATCACCCACGGTGCGTTCACCGACGCATTCCGCCACGTAGTCGGTTTGCAAGGGTTACCATCGGCAAAAGTACGACGACGCTTATGCCGGGCCATCTCTGAGAAGGCCCATACAGCCAGAGCAGGAAGAACGGAAAGGGGGTTGAGCTGCCTTCCTTCTTTCCCCTGTTTCCTCCCCTTTCGTTCTTCTTATTCCTTTCCCATTTTATTTGAGAATACAAATTTTTCAAATAAATCCTCGCCCACCGATGGGGGAGCGTGCTTCGTCTGGGATAAAAACGGCATAAAAACTGTTATTTACCGCGGCGGGCATCAACGAGCGTCGATAATTCTCGCGTGGACCGAACTCTCGCCACGGAGAGATGATACGCGATGATAATGCACGGGCATGGTAAAATCGTGCTGCGATCGTGCGCCCTTAGGGCGAACGTCGTCATTGCCGACGTGGTTTCTTCATTTTTTTTTCTACTTCTCCCTTTTTTGAGGGAAATGGTCGATGGTTGCGACGGGGAAAATGTTCGTCGAACGTCGGATGTAAAGTAAATATTATACTGTTGGTATAGCCGAGGGAATAAGAGGTGTTTCTGGGCGGGGTAGTTTTGCAATTTAAGGGCGAGTTGGATTGGGACGATATTCTGACGAAATAGAGGCGATTAGATATGTTTTAGTTTGCGCGGCGAGAGATGTATTTTTCTAAGATGTTGAGGGGAAATTCTAATTATATTATTAACGATGTCAATTGTAGACTTGGTGACTAAAGTAAAGGGCCGAGAAATTGTCGATTGTTTCAGCTACTGTAAGTTCGTGAAAAAGAATCGTAGGAAAGTCTGTCTGGTCTTATTTTAAAGAGTCTGCTTTTAATTTTATCAATTTTATATTAGAAAACGCGGCGTAGAAGCGATCGTACCGTGGCAATTACAAAATTGAGAGTTTGTCGAGCAAAGTTTGGTGGTCCCTTTGTTATGCTATCGAGTACAATTATTTATAAAACAAAGTATCTTAATAACGATTAACAGGTGTACGCCGGTACGGGTGCACAAAGTAGCAAAACGAGAAACAACTTTAATGCGGCAAATGAATCTCGGACGTTGAGAGAAATGAAGGGACCCTTTCGTCTCGACGTTCCACATATGTGCTTGCAACAAAATTACACCAATTTGTGGCATTTATAATGAGCTCTTTAATAATGCAGACGTGGAATATTTGACAAAAAGGTAAGACGAACATCCGAAGTGGAATTTTTCAACAGCACGAAACTGCAGAATAATAAATTCACTTTCAATGGTTTGAATTAATTCCTGATTCTAGATAAGGGCAAAGATCCCTTTTCTCAAAGGGACTGTATATTAATGAAGTAATTATGGATATTTTTCATGTTTCAGATGTAAATTGCGAAAATTATCTACAAACGAAGAGAACCAAATTACAAGGTTGTGCAATGTTGCAATAAAAAAAAAAGCAACTTCTGCACCTCAGACAAATCTCTGTTGCAGTAAAAAGATACGAAAAAAATGTAGGTACGGTGATTCAGTTAATTTGCAAATGAATAATAATATTCAATATATATTCTAAAATACATATGCAAATGAATACTACGTTCAACGAAAAATGCTCGCAAAAGCAACACAATTTTTACCAAGAAAATTCTATTTAAATAAAAACTAATAATGCTACCTTTTATTGTAACGCAATAAATAATTCGAAAATAACATTTTAGTCAAATCCCCTGTCCTTAAAATGAAAAAAATCGACGATAACAAAGTGGCATAGCGGTAGAAAGTTGCCGGGGAAAGGGAGCGATATTTAATATTTCAGATAAATCTCTGGCAGGGGAGAAGCAGAGGGTAGCAGCCCGGGGATAAAAACAATAATTTACGATACGATGCGCTCCGGTTCGGTCGATAATTCTCGCGTTGCAAATATAAGCAGAGTGCAAAATTGCGTGCCGCTGTTTCTTTTTGCAGCAACATCCCCTGTTTGCCATTATTCACTTACCTCCACAGCCCCATGCTCTCACAGTTCAATAATAATAATTTTCGAACTTCTGCGCGAATTCCTGTTCAACTAATCCCATTCGCGACGCATAAATAATAATGTTCTTGAATGTACAAAGATGTCTAAAAACTCTTTGAAAGACTGTCCTACAATTTCATTTCAGAAATCGTCTACTCTTCTAACATTTAACCTACCATTTAACGAACCTCCAATTTCGTTGGCGAGTTATTTTCAAAATATCGCGAACAGAAGGAGCAATGATGACGACGATGACGGGGACCAGAGATGATGTGCACGGGGCGGAGACCTGCTAAGAAATAGATCGAGGGAGTTGAACCATCGGGCAAAAAGAATCTAGATATCTATCAGAAGCTTTATCTCGATGCCCGTTTAACGTAAAAGTGTACCGACGATAAAAATGTTATTCACGACGCACCTGTGCAGCCATATTCGTGCACGGTTTGCCCCCAAATGTATCACGCAAATTTACACAGCTTTTCTTCCATCATTAATTTTACTTCAACATGCTTTGAAGTCTATCGATGGACTGCATTGGAAAATTGGACATCACTCGAAACTAGCACGAACAAATAATGAAAGAGTGCTCCAAGATTCTCGCGTGTGAAATGTAAAAATGTTTGAGAGGGAAGCTGCGCTTAAATGTTGTCCGGATAACAGCGTTGCTATCTCTCACGCGACACTCCAACGAAGCAGCAAAAATATCGTTACATCGAACAGCTGGCAGGAAATCCATTTGCCAGCGACGACGCAAGAAAGGAACCGCGCGGGACGTAAAAATTTATTATTCGACGGACCTACGTGAGTGTCATTTATACGAAGTGTACATGTATGATTTATCGACGCGTCTCGATGCGTTCTCAATGAGCGTCCGATACGCTGAACGACTTTTTGGCCCCTATCGAAAAGGGGCTGCAAGATGCCCGTGATTTGTGTGGCCATTCCGTGATTGTAATGCAGAATCCCCGATTAATTTCTTTCTGTTACCTGTTCAAGCGACCAGTTGTAAAAAAAAAGGAAGAACGAATCACCATCCTCTATATACAGCGGGCCTCCTTCTTTTAAGCATCGATCCAAACGAAAGGGTATGTATCTCACTGCCCCCGTAACTAACTGCTACATTGCAGGCATTTGTATTGAAACGTTTCGCTCGCCGACGTGTGGGGGAAATGTTGAGGATGCAAGATTTTTATTCATTAACCAAAGTCCGTTTAACGAGCAACGTTCGACGAAAATTCAATTAAATATACAGCGAGGGATAATCGTGTAATTATATAATTCTCTATGCTCTACACGCCATAAATATTTCCCTCCCCCTCACGAAAGATAGATACAAAAAGAAAACCATGGTCACTGAGCTGAAAATGACACCTACACCGTTCTCAGATTCGCGTGCAGGTAAACCTAGCACGCGAAACCTTTAACCCTCAACCCTTTGATTGGCAAGAAAAGGAATATCATCGCGGGCGCGGTTCCTCCATCCGATCGAGCTTACCTTCAAGCGGATCGAGCAAAAGGGCTGATAGCGAAGACGGTGGTCACCTGCGACGCGGTCGGAGGGTGATAGACAGAATGGAAGGGGGTTGTACGCGTCGCCGGGTTAAATAACAACGAAATACCTGGACCGTGGCCGTGATCCACAGGGAACGAAAGTCGCCAGCGGCATTGCGGCACGGAAAAACGGCAGAATGCCGGGCGGAATTTGAGAGGCGCGTTCCGACGTACCGAGAGTCGGCGCGCTTAGAACTTATAGTTGAATAAACGAGAAACACGGTGTATATAATTGGAAGGGACGAGGGAAAAGGGGAAGGGAGACGTTAAAGAACGCGTGCCAGACGTGGATGCGTGGACGGGGGTAGAAAAACGACGGATGCGTAAAGAGGGGAAAAATGAGGCGTTCGATAAAAAGAATTTCGGGAGCGAAACGATCGGGCGGGACGATGACCACGCGGCACCGCTTACCTGCCTGTTAAGAATTTGTTGATATTAAAGGTGAGGTGTAACATAGGTAGTTCTTTCCCGGTCAATTCTGGGGTAAAGACTGAGTGGCCAATCACAGTTCATTTACCAAAAGGCAGAACCTTCCCCACTCCGTCGCCAGATCCTCCAGATCCTCCAGATCCTCCCTATTCCTTGGAAATACGGCTAAAAGCCGATTGCCACATGTATTCTTTACTCGACACTAATAAACAATCCCTCGACACCAGATAGTTGGAAGACCCAATGCGGTCGCCAGCCATCGTCGGTCAACGGGATGTTCAGTCTCATTCATTCACTTTCAAAACATCCCTAATAAACAGTCAATCCTTGGACATTCGATAGTTGAATAGCGTCGGGCCACCAGCCATCGTCTGCCGTCCAGATTGCCCATTTGCAAAACACTCTCCAAACGCACCCAGGTTAGGTGCCTATCATAAATCGGTCCCTTTTCTTTCATTGAAAATGCGCTGTCGCTAACATGCCGGTGGCCGGGTCAGTTCGAGAATGGAACAGAGGCGAATCGACTATTATAGAAAAGGGGCGGGTTTCGAGTGGATACCGGAGAGGAATTCCGCGCGTCTTTGCGCCGGACGATATCGCGTCCCGTCGACGTTCAACGCCGCCGATTTCTTGTTCCCAGGTGCTGCTACTTGCATCGGGAATCCTGCCTTTCTTACGCGGTTTCTCTCGCTCGGTCGTGACGAGGGGAAACGTCTGTTTCAGGAGGCTGTTACGGTTACGCTTCTACGACTCGCTTCGTTTGGCGGATTTAAAGCCTCGACGATGTACAAAGTGTAATGGGAAGATCAGGGAAATAAGTTTTGTTTTATTAACACGTTGACTGCCACGCCGAAATCACATGTGTAGGGTGTGAGAAAAGAGTACTTGTGTGTGGATACGTATGCGAATCTATGATTGAATGTACCCGTGTGGATGAAATCATAAAAGGCGAAGAGAATGAACGGTCTTCAGTGAGCAGCACACTTTGTTATTGTTTATTAATTTACCTGGTAACAATATTGCAAATTGAAAAGCGGTCGCCATTAAATGTTCATTCTAATAGTAATCGTTGTAACAGAAACATCTATACAATCAGAATGAACTTACAATTCTTAACAAAAGCAATACCACTGAATAATATTCTCACGCGTGTTTCTCTGAGCACACCAGGAAAGTGCATATGTATTGGTAGACAGGAGATTCGATAAAAATTAATCTTTCACTTTCGGTCTTCTGTTACAAAATTTGTATTGCTTAGGGCACATTTTATTTCAAAGTATTCTCTAATTGGCGATGATGTTCGAAATTCATTTCTGTCAATGTTCATTCGACTCTTACAATTACGAACATTTGAAGCAGTACGGTCACATATGACCACCGTGACAGTCAACGTGTTAAATGCCTCGCACGAAATCACCGTTCATTGGCAGCTGCGATCGAATGTTTGTTGCAAAAGCTATGTACAATTTCGTGAAATATTCCGTTTGCGGGATTATGAAATGTGTAATTAATTGTTTTGATTAATTCGGTGATTGAAAAAGTACATCATTATTGGAATTGGTAATGAGCAATAGAGAAACGAAAATAAGCATCCACGACGAATAACGGGGACAAGAAAGCGAGAGAATGTCCGAAACTGCATATTCTGAACTACAATTAATAAATTTTGATTTACTCCATAAACGGAATACGCGATACTGCAAACTTATTATTGCTCCAAGCCCAACTTTTTCAATACTTAACTAATAATAATTAAGTTGTTCTAAATATTTACGTATGTCGATCGAAACTGCATAAATTGAACTCGTTTCTCGCCTGTCACTTCTATTGTGTCACCACGATGCAATTACCATACACTTTGTTAATTAATGTACCTTTCCCATTCAAATAAATGAACAAATAAATTATTACTCACTCCGCGCAGGCGGTTACTAGTCGTCGCGTCGTCCAATACTCGTAACGCTTATCAGGACAACGAAAGAAACAAAAGTACTTTGTCCAACGTCCGTCCATCCAACGAAACGTTCCTTGACCCTCGACAATCGTCCCTCGCCTCCTTTGCTATCGTTTCGATACCACGGCGATCGTTTTGCTCCATCTCTGCAACACGGTTCAAAGAAGGATTCAGAGGCCGGGCGTATCGAGCTCGTTATCGCGAATCCTTTTAGGATGTAGCAATAATTATTTCCTAACGACGACACGGTTCTGCGCGGTCGACACGGCCACGGGACACAGACGAACTTCCATTTTTGTTACGGGACTAACAGTTCAGGGCGAGCATAGGCAATTTATGTTTCAGAACGTTCGAAGTCGGTAAGACGAGAATTCGGCGAGAAAAATGAACGGGCGAAAGTATTGGAAAGAAATGGTGGTTTCGTCAGGTGGCTGATTGATGATATACCTTGTTTCTTCTTGCTTTTTTACCGCACGGTATTTTGCCAAGTGAATTCCCGCCCGTCTACGCACTGCTTAATTCATTCGCCGCTGTTCGAAATGTTTGTCGCGGGCAAATTTTATTCGCTGCTGATACAAAATTCACCTCGATAAGGATCGTCGTTCGTTGTCAATCTTTTGCCCCGTTACTTTATTGCCACGCATGCTAAAGCGAGGAAAGCTTGGGAGAAAAATTGAGACAAAAATCGTTGTTCGTGTAACATTCAATTGATTCAATTCGACTCCTGTTAAATATCGATGTGGAACGAAACGAAATAGACGTGGAGAAATGATCGTTGTAATAATATGGAAGTAACAGACTCTCGTTCCTGTGCTTAATGATTGCGCAACGTTACCTGTATAATTACCGTCACGTTGTAATGGTAACGGTATACATCACGAAATCCTGTGCTCGCGTAACCCTTTCCATTCAGCGTCGAAAGTGCTAGTCACTTAACGCGTCACGCTTTTCCTACGCCTCGCTACTTGTCTAACGCGCATCGAGTACGTGTGTATGTATTTACACCTTGCAATGAAAAAGAAATGCCACAGCGTTAGAAATCGAAGGTTGCATACGCGTCCAAGGTCTGGGAAATATTGCTTGGCGAAGAAAAACATTCGTACGCACCAGTAAACTCGCAATCAGAGGAAATCGCGTGCATAAATCTACGATCTACAATAAATTAGTGTAAAAATCGTAACCATGAAATAAAATAATTGAATTATAAACGTAATAGCAAATAGGGGAAACAAGATATTGCTCCAAAGCTGCTTTTGAAACCGTGCGACACGAAAATATGTATAAAAGATACGCATATGTTTGTCTTCGGCTAAAACAGTCCCATTACACAACTATCGTCCAGTAATTACAGAATGGAAATAGGTACATCTGCAACCCCTTTCCTGGGTAATTAATAAAACAGTCTCATAATATCTACGAAATACGTATTTAACACTATATCTATCAAGAGGTGTCGAAAGACACTTTTCCAATTTTATCTTTAAATTATTCTCCAAGTACATATAGTCATTTGTCCACAACTGATTTGATGACTTTTAGTACAATAGCTGGTAAATTAATTCAGCGATGTAATTTTCCTCCGGCTCATCCTGGATCTAAAAATATGCACATGGTATACCTATTTCTACCATGAGGTGTCCTTTGACACGTTAGGGATTTCATAACAAATTCTAATTTTAAACCATTCTGCATATAAATATCAACACCGTTTTACTGCATCATATCAAATGCAATCAGTTTAGAGAATCCCGACTTCTGTTGTGACGGAAAGTACAGGTGTTGCTGCATAACTTTGATTTTCCGCCGTGTCGCACTTTAGTGTAGATCATTACAGTGACTAATTTTACAATTTACAACCTAATTAAATAATCTCTATTAAATATGCTCAAAGTATCTATATTTAACTGATAATCCCAACTGAATTTCCAACTGAATTAACTGAAATCCCAACAGTTTTGTCAATTATTCGCATACAAACGCAAAGGTGTTAAAAGACACCTGTTGGTCGAAATAGGTATACGCAAAATCGTGGTAGAAATAGTGTCAAAGAAAATGCGTGTCCAACGATAAATTGCCTTGCTCCAAATAAACGCTGAGTCACGGACTGATCGTTGATTAACGAACAAGGTCTATGCAGATCCGTTGCAAAAAGATCCTCGCAGCAACGATCATAATCGCCGCGTATAATAGGCACAGACGTTCTAAATCTAGCACGCACCCGTGTCGAAGAGCAGGTACACCACGTGTTCACGCCTCGAGGTCTTGTTCGCCACTGTGGGAAGGTCGACCTGTGAATCGGGTCGCGATACAACCAGTAAATTTTGCTTCGCACTGTCCCAACACGCGATCGAGTATTTCTGTATTGATACCGGGCCGCTGGTGCGGCTACCCTCTGCGTCCCATGCAAACGCGAACCCGGTCGTAAACAGAGAAAGATAAGGCTACCGGCTTCTGAACTTATTCGAACTGAACAAAGGAAAACCGAGAAATTTTTGTACCGTCGCTCGTCTGAATAAGCAGCCTCGCCTCTTGTCGAAATTTTACGGTGTACAGTATCGTTTTTTATTGCGATCCAGAACGATCGTTTGGGATTTTAATACGTGCGATGGAATTGGCTGTGGCTGGGGTTTGTTGCAACATTTTCGGGGATGGATATTTTTCGATAGACGTGAACGTTTGAATGTTAGCCAGACACCTTTTTCACGCGGTATGTATATGATAAGGTAGCAATGTAAAATGATAAATAATGTACCGATATATCCATGGATATCATTATTTTAATTTTGATCGATCATTGATCGTAAGTCTTATTATTTTAAGGTTCTTCGTGACGGAGGATTTTTATTTTCGTCGTTCGTTACTGGAGAAAGTTGAGAATTATCATGTCGTAAATTACCCACCAAATTTTAAATATGTATGTGTATCTATATATACCCATAATTGCTGCAAGTTTATTGAGCTATTTAATCGCACACTGCTAATAATAATAACCACCGCGGGTGCTTCCCGTGCTTCTTGAAGCTGAATCAAACGCATCCAAAGTGATACTGGTTCACGAGACTCAACGTTAAATCTCTTTAACGGTGTCCTAATAACAGATCCGCCGAGACTCGCTGTCGTAAATCATCATTTCGCCATCTAATTTATTATATCAGCGCTCACGCTGGCTACAAAGTAGAAACGATTTAACGCGAAACTCTGGTCCGCCTGCGACGTTAAATGTTCCTTAATTACTATTATAAGCAGAGCGTCGGCGTGTTACGATCGTACGAATTTCGATTAATATCGCTAATCGCGCGGGACGAGCGTGTAATTAATTGAATAAAGCGTTCCAGCAAACATTGAATAACAATTGCGATTCTATGCCGCAGAGATTGTCGTATAACATCGCGAATGAGCAGCGACAAGGAAACGATTCGTATCGCGGATAAATTATAAACGGGGGATGATTGAACTCTGATATCTCGGGAATTCCTCGATAACAGGCGGCATTAATGCGAAGCGGATCGTCGGGAGAAAAGTTGGGCGTGCTATTTTTTTTGCTCTTTTCTTTTCTTAGTGGAAACCCGTTGCAGAAGATTCCTTGATCGTTCATCTTCCGGTGCGTACGACAGAATGCGTAATAAGGCTCGCGGCTTGACAAATATGATTCACGTTAATTACACGCAGATTACGCCTGCACTTCAGGAATCAGACTGTAAAACTCGTCCAGCGGACAGGTATGCACGTACAGTCGGATTGGAAAGGAGACTGTAGCTGTCGAATTAATAAGTATAGAATTTATTATCGATAGTACTCGTGTAGCCTGAAAGTTTTCGTTGATTGAGAACTAAGTAATTGTTGAATGGGGAAGCTGGAAATTTGGTGAATGATATAATTTGTATGCCAATACGAATACGTAGCTATACCGATTGGCCAATTCTCTTGTTCAGCGTATTAATTAAATATACGTCAAAGAATAATACTGCAAATGTCCAATTTTCACGAGCCATTCCACTTCCTTCAAATCTATAATGCTTGTCAACGTTCCACTATTTCGTTCATGTTTTTTTTGTACATTATAATACAATTCTGCTTGCAATTTTATTAATAATGCCTGTCGCACATTTATTATCCACCTATTGCAATCCAATATCATTGTCTGCCATCCAATAACAATTGAACACAATAAAGCCAAGAACATTTATCTATTTAAAATCCTGACGATATCCTATTCCAACCTACTTTATTTCCACCCTTTCACTAATTTAATACAAAATTATACCATTAATGTTATATCTCCCTCCACAATTATGCCCGACTTAACGTTTCGATCCGACTTTATATTCCCTCGAACGTCCAGCGTGAGAAATCTCGCGGGTGGACGTTCCATACCGTTATCCACCTGTTCAACAACGACCGGTGTCGCGAAAAACGATGACACGTTTCATTAGGGGGTGAAATAACGAGTATCATTAAGTTCTCCTACGTGCAACTCAAGACAGAGGAGTGTAATACGTGGAACTTTATAGCGAGGAACACAGAGGCCATAGTGGTCCACTGGTTTGATCGTTCTGGAACACAATGGAACACAGTCCTGGACCGAGGAATCCTTGAATGACAGTTATCTCGGTACAGTTACCTCGTTCCTTTGAACTTTATTAGTCGACCGCTGGTGCCGGCCATTATTAACCGGTGTAACCCGCGGATATCTCGAGCCATTATATGTATACAGGTATAATATGTACACCTGGCTGATACAAAACTATGATTACCATTACGAGACGCGAGTAAGTATAATATTGTACCGTAAAGCTGGTTGCACGCTTGTGTTCCTATTTTTCTGAGCGAGTAACTCTTCGCAGAATTACAGAAATAGAGCACACGGTGTTTAATACGAACAGGTACAGCGCGTACGCGTATACGAGACTGAATAATTGTCGGGGTCGAAAGATTTGTTCGAATGGAAATTGAAATTGTACGGTCGCGGGTGATAACGAAAGAGTAATATAGATATATTTCCCTTCGAAAGAGATATTCGAAATAATCAGTCAGACGGAATTAAATATTGCTGATCCGTCGATCTATATCCACGCAGGAGTTCAGCAATTAGCGAAACGAAATAAAAGATATGTTTTCACCGTTTATTTTGAAAGTGGCGTAAATCTATTTTTTTTTTGCTTTTTCTTTACTAGTTATAAATGACAAGTTTACATTAAGTTTAACACAAATTATGTGATATCTCATTTTCTTAAAAAAATCGACTTACAGCACTTTCAAAATAAACGGTCCGTATATCGAGGAGAAGCGTCGAATATCGAGTCTATTATTTCAAGAACGTTGCAACGGGCGCATTGAAATCACCAAACTCGCGCGATTCATCGAAGTCTCCGGCGCTTCGTTCTCGTTACACGATCCGCGACGCCACCAGGCTAAACCCTATCTCCCCGTCCTGCCGATTTTTCATCGCCTTCCTCTTCTACCTTTTGCGAATAATCGATCGGTTCTCATCGCGACGCCCGCAAAGAGATCGGAACAAATTGCCACGCCGACCGTGAGGCACGAACCAGGCAGCCCGGAGCGCAAGAGAGCGTACAGAGGTGGACGAGGGAACTCGGAGAACCGAAGAAGAGAGGAGGAGAAGAAGAAGAGAAGAAGAAGAGAAGAAGAAGAGAAGGCGGCCGTGGAGCAGGGACAGGCAGAGGAACGGAACACCGGTGAAAATTAGGGGAAGAAAAGTGCTGGCCCGTCCCGTTCCCACGAGGAAGGGGTCCACCAGCCCAAAAAGTAAATTAGCGTGAAACGATGCTTAGCCGACAAAGCTGGCCCGTTCGGCTAAAGAGCTCGAGCGGGAGGTGGACGGTGCTGGTACGAAAACGCACGGGAAGGATGAAGATGAGGAACGGCGGTGCGTGAAGATCTCCTGCTGTCAGTCGGTGGTGAACCGTCTCAGAGAAAGGACGTGGTGCCAGCCGTGTCTTTCCGCCTCGCTCGATTCCTCGGCTAACTTGAACCCTGCCTCGCCGTTTGCGTTCGGCAAACTGTTCTCATTGAACCCTCGGAGTGATTGAATTTTTCGTGGAAATTGAACTGTTACGTTATCGTCGAGACCGTGCGACCGAAGTTTCCACGGTCGGTGATCGAAGAAGCGTTGCCTCGTGACCGGTCGGCGATGATACGAGAAGTGTTATTTGGAAATTGATTTATTATTTTCGACGGAGGTGCCGGAACCGTGCAGGCTAAGTGAAATACGCCTGGACGATGGAAAACGGGAACGACGAGCTTTAGAGCTGCTTAAATGACGACCGATGAATTAACTGACTCCTTCTGCGCGGGTTATTGTTGTGAAAAAGGGGAGGGAAGGAATGCTGGTCGCGTATGATTATATCGGGAACTGTGATTAACGGGACCGTTCTGGAGTTCGAGGGAAAAATATCGTGCCTCTCTGCCACCTCGAGTACCACGTGTTAACGTGAAGGTATCGTTGGTCTATGGGAGTGCGATTTCGATACGATTTCGCGGCGATAAATTTCCTCCACTGTGTGTTCTTTGGTCTTCTTTTTGAGAGAGAGAAAAAGGGAGAAAATCTCGAGTTGTGAAAAAGGGTAAAAGTTCATCAATGAACACGTCTCGATACGTTTGAGACAGGAAGCCGGTCCCATTGTCTTTCGAAGACGCAGGTGAGTGAAGAAAAAGAGAAGGAAGGAACTTGTGCAGTGGAAGAACGAAGGAAAATCGATGAAAGATGGCTTCTATGTGTGGCAGCAGCAAAAGTTACCCGGCGATAAACACCGGCAGCTATTACAGGCCAGGTGCTTATCCTTATCAGGTGAGTTGTGACGATTTTCAATTCGCGTGGAAAGTAGAGTGGATGTAGGGGTATGAGGGTAGACCGTGTGGAGACTAGATCGAAGCGTGGCAATTACAGATGAAAATATAAAATGATGTTATGAAAAATAGAATTGAGTTAAATACAATATGTGTAGGATAATCGCGAGAAGGAAATTGAACCTTGATAATCAAATTAATTAGACGTAAGAAATAAGAAAAGGATCAACGCTAGATGTTTCGCAATTATGCATTAAAGTGTAAATTACCCAGAGAAAAATATACAAAATAAAACAGAAGGGGCTGGTGCACGAAGCATCGAAATTTTTCAAGGAACAATAACTATAATATAAAATAAATATAAAATATAAATAGAATATAGAATATAAAACAAAGGAAATAGGGGAAGGAGGAAAACGCGCAAAAAAATCTTAGCACAACTAGCATAAGCTATCATAAACTTCAAATGAACCAAGTACAAATTATTAACTGGAGTAAAATAAGACCAGAAAGACGAAACTGCAGATAAATTTCAAGGTATCACGCGCAGTGTATGCTAAGCGCAAAAATTGCGAGATTCGTGGAGATATATTGGCGAATCGCGTACGGGATGGAGCAAGAAGTAAATGGGAAACATGTATGCACAGAAGATGGACGAAAAGCATTATCACATTCGTCGGACCCGTCCTCCGGATATTCGGATGCTTAAGCTTCAACTCCGTTATGATACGTACCGGAAATCATTTTGACGTGCATGGCGGAGAATGCATTAGGCTCTCGAAGGAGGAACGTGGCTGCGTCTATTAAGGGAAAACCCGTTTTACATGCAACGCGCGCAGCACAAGTAAAACGTTATGAATAATGCAGCGATTGGTTGTCTAGTCATTACTTTGGGCGGCTGCGAGAGGAAAATTCAAGCGCTCAAACAATAATTAACAAACCCCCGAAGTAACTCGACCGTCGCATAATTCGTTTATCAGAAACGTACGATTATTATACGAACGTTAAAACGCATATTCCGATAGGCTAATAATTTGATGTTAACAATCGAATAATTTGACGCGATAAAGGATTCATCTAGGAATTGGTTATTTCGTGACAGCAACGTATGCAAATGTGTAACTGCGTGAAAATACTAAATTATATTTGCATAGTCGTTATATCGTCGTTTCCACTTGCCGATAACAGAGACAAATCACCTGCATCTCGAATCACTCGATTCCGTAAAATAATGTAATTCCTGGGAATATAAAGGAGACGGTAATGGAGCAATTAATAATTGTTGCTTCGTTGGTTGACACTGGGTCTCCGTTCAGAAATTCAACAGCGAACTCGACTCACGATAGATATCGACAATGAGAGTGGTGGATAACGGGGCGAAAACTGTTCACAGCGGGACTCCACGAAACTTGTTAAAGGTTTCTCGACACCTGCTCCACTCCAACGTTTTCCCGTTATTAACGAACGGAACGAACAATGGCGCCTCGAAGGAAAGCAACGAAAGTGAGAAATCTTCTCAGAAGATAGACAGATTCGTCGCGATATAAGCTCGAATGAGATGGTAACGCTTCGAATGTCATTTGCTTTCGAACTGATTAAAGGTAGATTAAAGTGGGACGGAATAATGCACGCAACTGCATTGAAGATTCACGATGAATAAGGTTTGGAAGTGAGGGTTGCCGTATTTGTGCTGGTGGTTATGGAATTGCAAGTGAAAAATGAAGTTTTAATCCTAAATTGCACTCGAGGTGTAATTCGAATCATCACTTTTGGGTGCAGTGATTTTCATGAATAATTGCAGCACAGTAACGGCTCGTGTATACGCGCATAATTATTCCGTGGAATCCTGAAGAAAGCTGTTCGCGTAAAACTTGAATTTAATTGATGCGATTATTAGTCGCACGGATTATTATTCCGCTGGGTGTTGATTTCAATGAGTTTCCAACGAATCGAGGAGCTTATGAACGCGTGCAAAGATAAATTACTATAAAGCTTAGGGTCGTTTTTAATTCATGACGCAGAAATTAAGTAAATTAATCAGATCCATATCGGCGTTTCCCGATATGATTACATGCCATAGGTTCAGCCCGACGCCGACGCATTGTGTTTAATTACCATGCACCTGCTAATTAACTACTATAGCATTTTCTTTGCCTCATTAAACCTGCGTTAGGGCATGCGATAAAATGAATATACAATGTAAGAAAAATATTAAAAAAAAACAAGATACTTCGATTCACAAATATGAGCAACACTGAAACTGCAATCCATTCCAACAACCTAGCCCACTGAATAATTTGTGGTTCTAAATAAATAATTTAAAAAGTCATGCAGGGATAGATAAAAATCCCCCCAAAAAACCATTTAAGAAAAATTCCGCACGTCTACGTAAAGGATCCTGACGAAACAAAAACATGTAAAATATCTATTCTCAACGGCACTTGAACAAAATACGAGAAACCTAAAAAAAAAGTAGCATCCTCCGAGAGTATACATTTAAATTAATAACATCCCTCGAACATCGCCCAGAATCACCATCGAAATCTCTGCAAATAACGTATCCGCAGAAGCTTCGAGTCCAAGGCAAACACAGTGTCCGGGCGAGCAGCCTTTTTTAAATTCCCAACAATCTCCGAAATAATTACACGCGCACACCAGACGTACCGTACAGAACGCCGGGCGTAATTTTCCAAGGGAAACCGCCGGCTTCTTCGAGGGGGCACGACGAAATTATAGAACCGAGCATTGTCCCCTTGCAGGCGTTTCACCTGGCTGCCGATTCTAAATTACGCCGAACTCGGTGGTCCGGCCGGCAAGATCCGTCGCGTTTCTTTCGATAGGCGTAATTAAATGCGTCGCCGGCTGTGTAGCATAAAACAATATGAAATGGACGGACCACACGTACCGGGGTCCGGCATCGCGGAAACCTTGGCCTTGTCTTGCATGAAAGGGTTACATAAGTTCGGCTCGCTTGGTATCGCGTGAAGATGATGATCCTCGCCTTTCTTTCTCCTCTTCTGCCCGACTGTCTCGACCTGCCTTTCCTTCCACACATCGATCCCTTCCTGTATACCGTTCCTGTTTGCCCCTCCTGTCGATCTAAAATATGAACGCACTCAAAGTTAGAAGGACGCTGAAGAGTCAAGGGCCTGGTGTGGAAGAGGATGCTCGTTTCTTGTTTCGGAACGATCCTCGGCTGTTTTGCCTCGCGATCGGTGCAGAAGCAGTGTTCCACGTTATCAGCGTGGACATACGGTGTAGAATATTTAGCGAATTTATTATTATTATTATTATGATTGTTAGGACAGCCGGCAAGAAAATTGAAGGATAGGTGAAAAAAATGGTGGATTTTTGAATGGCTGTAACTTCGCGAGAAAAAATCGCTGGACAGTCTACCGGGGCTTGTTTTAAAGGGCAAAGCCTCTGCTTTCGCGTTGCTGGATTGAATTTGTACGATAAAATTCTGTATTGGAAAACGAGGTGGAAAACTGGAGGCACTATTCTTTTTGAAAGCTATTAATCAAGGTGTCAATCAAACGTCTCCCAATTGTGTGAAAATTTTTTTCGGTAAAATTCAATCGATTCGTGTTAAAACAGAGGCTTTCGTCTTTAAAATGAGCCCAACTAGACCGTTGCACGATTTTTTGCCACCAAGTTACAGTAATTCAAAGATCCGCCGTTTTTTGGATCAGATTTTTGTGACCCTTTGATTCTGTGGCCGAGTATATTTCCTGCAGGTTTACGATTATTATTGTTGCGCATTTTATTTGCGGAATTTCAGGAAACTGCTAGAGATATCGTAATGATATTAGGTAATTATCCGACTTTAATGGCACGTTCGGCTCATTCGAGTCAGTCCCAAAAATCGTTCACTCTAATTCGCAGGGTGTCACCAATCGCGCTGTATAAATTCTTGATCCCCATTAGCGATGCTGTCGAATAAAATACAGGCGATAAACGTCGGGATGAAAATGAAATCACGCGAGGAGCATCTGATAAAATCCACCAAAATTAGCGTGATTTGTCAGCAGTCAATATAAAGTCGGTATTATGAAACATTTATTCACGTCGTATTAACGTTCTTCTTCGTAATTTTTTTCCGCGATCACGTCAATCCGTAATCATGAATTATTCCCTCTATTCGCTGTCTCGTATTTCCATGTTTATTCCGTTAAAATCACCGACTGCGAACAACTGAGCATCGTACAATTAAAATCTCCAACGCAATTAAGGTTTTTCCTCTCATCAAGATGAGGCATGGTGTTCCTGCGTGTCATCCCGGTCAAAGACATGCGTACTTTACCTTGTAATGTCCGTTGACCCTTGCGCAACAGATATGCCATTGTTTCAGACAGCAGTGCATTCCCCTTTTCATAAATGTTAAAGAGTCCCATGCAGTCACGTGCTCGGTTAATAAATTGGAAAATGGTATAAATTATACCATTACCATGATATTAGTATAGTTTACACCGTACAAACTACAAGGACAATACAATTTCTTAAACAAAATATAAGTTTCGGTTGCTTCAATAGGCAATAAAAAAAGAATCGGTGGAAAAACAAAAATTCTATTCTATTCAAAAGAAACATCCAAGAAATAAAGCCACGAAGAACCAATTTCTCATTTTCACCCATGCCCATTCCAAAAATCATCCCCCCGTGTATTCACCGCCTCATCCTCCTATCGCCCATCTGCGTAGCAGATCTCCATCCCCCGCGCCAGCACCATGAGAACCCGAACAATAAGAATAGCCCACGCAAAGTCCCACAGGCCCATTCCAGATACGCCAGGTCCACGAGGCGAGCCAGAATCTATGCGTCGATCCGCGGATTGTCCCTGCGACAATGTCAGCAGCCTTGAACGCCAACTGCAATTGTCCTCAAGCCACCGTGCTCCGACAGCTTAAGTAATTACAGGCTGAACACCGTGCACGGTTCACCGGCCAACAATTTACGAATCGACAATAGAACGCGATAGAGGGGCTCGGCTATGATTTACCGATACGCCGTTACGCTTGCACGCGGAACGACGATAAGCGTGTACTCCTCTCTGAAATAATTCACAAACAAACGAAGGAGCGAACGGTCGGGAGAATTCGCGTGCGCACAAAAGCTTCACGCGTCGCAGAATAAGTACAAGAAGGTGGGCAACGGTTTTATCAGGCGGGTCCCTTTTGCAAACGCGACCCCGGAGGCCGAAGGATAGCCTCGCCCCGCAGACAAATCGCTATCGGTGCAGGATTGCGCGGGAATAATGGCTATAATCCCGCGGATGATTTTTCATCATTGTCAACCGACGCGTTGCACAATGTGAACGCGCTGGAAATCGTTCCCGAAGTTCCGCGTTCGAGCGCGGAACGCCGCGCATCAATAATGATCTTCAGGAATGGCGATATCGCGCGAACACTAGAACTGCCGGGCCAGCCGAAATGATTGGCTTTCTCGCTATCAAAATTATTAGGTTGTCCCAACGGTTTCTTTCGCTGTTCCACTGCTCGGTTTTATTGGGCAAGGTTTAGTCAAACACAGTGACTGATCCATTTTTCGTTGATGCTCAACATGATATCGTGATACTTCCGGACGGATCAAGGATGAAAAAGAACGTATCGCACGTCATTTAAAAATAGTGTACTTTTCACAAAATTGTTTGCGGTTAATATCTAGTGAGAAGGCGAAAGAAACTTTTGGGACAAGCTAATATTAATATATACACAGTATGTCGGAAAAATAACGGAACTTTTTAAATTAAAAAGAAACAATTAGTTATTTTGCCAAAATTATTCCTTCTTATTCAAAATACATCCCTTCCGCATCAATACGTCGCTGGGCACGTTCAACCAATTGTAACATAGATTTTTTCATGTCGTTTTCCGGAATCGCTCGAATGACCCTCGTCAAGGCTTCTTGGACGTGTGTAACACTATCATAAAACGTTCCTTTCATGGCCAGTTTGAGTTTTGGGAATAGGAAATAATCACGCGGAGATAAGTCAGGTGAATACGGAGGATGTTGAAGCATACAGACTTGTTTCTTGGACAAAAATTCACGAACAGCGACGGTCCTGTGCGATGGTGCATTATCGTGTTTTTGTGACGAGGTTACAAAACATAGTGTCACTTCAAGCGCTATAACTTGACAATCTGTTGATCGATTCTAATGATTGTGGTCTCGTTTTGTACAGGAGATGTACAGCTTTCAAGTTATATATTGTTTTAATAGATGGTGTTAGTATTTTTCTTTAAATTTAAAAAGTTCCGTTAGTTTTCCGACATACTGTGAAGGTATTGTTGCAGCAATTTATGATGACTTTATATATCTCAATTATATATCTCTATTTAATATCCGTTCAACTTTGCAATCTGTTTGACGTATACCTTCTGAATAGTACTGTAATGTATGCGCCACCAAATATCTATATTAGTCTTACTATAGATTAGTCCATCTATATTAGTCTTACGATATATACTTCTGTATTATTCTTTATCTCTTTACTTCTGCCGCTTAAGGATTCATACGTACAAATATTGTTGCATCTTGCCAAACCTTCCTCATCCTTGCCCTTACCCTGTGACTCACCCCGTTTAGTCACCCGTCCAATGTTTCCAATTCCTGACCTATGTCCCTAACTATTTTCCATCCCTACTTTCGACCTCTCCTATCACCCCTACTCCTATATTTCAGATCCCTTATAAACCCTTGACCATTCCTCCTCAAGATCATTATATTCAATTATTACCATACTACTAGTCCAAGTTCGCTCATTATTATCATACAAGTCCAAGCGCACTCATTATCATTCTTACAAGTCTAAGTGTTAATAAAATCTCTTAAAAACCGAAGTGGAAGTTCAAATTTTCTCTGTGTACATTACAGTACTACTAAACCTATGGTTTAAGTGCTAAGGGAGAACGTTTCGTCTTCGTTAATCTCTCGTTGCACAATTTCTGTCGTATTCCTTATCAATAATTTTCAACGTTTCGTAGTACAGCCGTTAAAGTAATTCAAGCAACATTTCGAGTTAATGTAGAATTATGAACGCGATAATCAATAACGAAGTTCTGCTTGGATTAGTTCAGCGACCATTAGGAAATGTCGAATATTATTGCCAAGAGATACGGCAGAAATTGCGCAACGAGCCGATACAACGAAGAGAAAGGAAAGAAGGTTTCGTACGTTTGATACGTTTGATAATAATTCCGTACTTGGTAAACGAAACGTCTGTTTTCTTCGATTTAAAACAAATCGAATCTCTATACGTTCCTATAGTGTTCGCCTGGAAATTAAATTAAACTCCGTACTCCTTCAGCTACCTTACCGTTCATAATCGCTTTGGAAAATAATACAACTATTCACCGCTTTAACATCGAACACCTTACATTACTCTCCCTACGAAACCTAGTCGAATATAAATAAGACACATTCCCTATTACAACATCGAACAATTTCCGAGTGGAAAATCGCCGCCTCGTTTGTCCATCGTGCAAGGGTTAAAAACGCTCCTCGGACAGGACCTTCGTGGGCTCCAGGTGCGCCAAAAGGAATGGGACTGCAACAAAGGCTGTGATTAAAGCGACGATAACAATGCTGTCGTTCATCTTCCTCTCGGTCTCCGCTGACCCCGGTTGCTACTTCGACTGCGTCTTCGTAACGTCACGTTGTTCGCCATTCTACGTTACAACAGCACCTCCATTATCGTCGTCAACGCTTCCTTGAGTCGCCTCGTCGTGGTCTCTGACGACTTCGCCTCCCACCTTTTCCTCTTTTTCTTTTCTCTCTTCCCCTGCTTGTCCCTCCACACTTCGATACCCGAGTGACACTAAATCCAAGGTGGCACTGACCTAGCTGGCGGCTAGGACCACCAGAGGTAGGACCGTTCCACGGCTCTCCAGCGGGTACTGTTATTTCACTGGCATACTTCGACTGGAATATCAAATGAATTCAGGCGAGGAAAGACCGGAGGAACGGTGAACAGGTACAATGATGCATCGAGGATCCCATCTGGACGTGGATAGATAGGTTGGTCAAGGCTGAAGGGTTTCGGTTCACGGGCTGAATTTTCTTCCGGTTTTCTAGCGGGAAAAACCTGGAACTGGTCATCGCGAAAGATTGATGCAACCGCGAGGATTGAACGTGTGAAAAAATTATAGATTTGCAGAAGGAATTAGTGAAACAGTAGAGTAGTTAGGTGAAATAGTCCTGGTTAATATTAGGATCGTTCTATAGAAACCTTCATAATATACAATTGTGTCAAGTGGAACCGGCTGTGACAGAAGGTGCTGTTACAATTATAATATTATAATGAATATCACTTTATTTGCCACGAGAAAAACGTTTATCCTTCTGATTTTCTTGGGGGAAATTCTGGAACAGGTTTACGTGATGGATTATACAACCTTGTGGAATATCTTGTGGATAGATGAACGGATTCGTGTTGACCCTGTGGGCCCGATTTGAAGAGATAGAATGGAACGACAGGAAGATAAGGAAACTATGCAAAAGACTGATGGTCTTGATTTCATTACATATGATAAACGATGGTCGTGTTTGTGCGCTGTAGTTTCGAGTAAATCGTTTAAATAGAATAGAAAACAACATTGTCGAAATAAACGGGGGAATAAATACGTTGAAATAAAAAAGAACTTGTCCCGGAATTAATTATTATTAGAATGCCAATTCACGTATATTTACCAACCTCTCTAGATTCTACTACGATATCTTTATTTGCATCAAGGTTGAACCGTCCAGTTCGTTGGCCAAATTCTTTCGCGCTTTTCTGGAGAAATTCTTGAACAGGTTTCTTATGGATTCCGTAACAGTGTTCGCGTTCCCGCCGCGTGTAGTCATTCGATTTATCGACAAGTGCAACGGCCGTAATCGAGTGAAACGTTCCGCCGGAATCAAGCAACGTGCTTTGCAATTGCATAATAGTTACGCGATTAAAGCACCGACGCGGTGAAATAATTTCACGCGCTTTATCACGCGCGATCTTCGATCGGATGCGCTAACGCCGTCTAAAGACGCGAGAAATTAAAGCGCAACGTGAATTAATTTAAGCAAGTGCGCGTGAATTGCGCGGAGGAAACTCCTCCATGGAAGGGTTGCTTTCTTAATGAATAATTACGGGGAAGTGATTAATTGAAATCTGGAATTGCACGCGATGTAACGAGGGATATTTGCAAGCATAATAATAAAGGTTCTGCACGCGAGCAATGAAACTGTTGTAATTGTTCTCTTGGCGGGTATATTGTTTTAATTGTAGGAAATGATATACATACGCGGAAAACGAATATAAAATAAAACATATTACTGCTTACGTACTTAGTTTCTGCGTAATATTCCAACATTTTGTTATACTTCTCACGCAACATTTCTGAGGTGATTTTTATCCTTTTTAGTACGATTTTAGTAAGTACAATATAATATAATTCCGTTGGCTTGAACTAAAAAGGAAAGGTCGCGAACGGTCAGAGTCCGACTTTAATAAAACTTTGCTGGTTTGAAGAACAACCCAAAATATTAGATACGTATTTTTTTTTAGCTGCGGTAACTCAAATTTAAGAGGCGAAGCAGCCCTCTAAAGTTGTACCCCCGAACTGCCATCTCGGAAACGGTTTGAGATAGAAAACAATTCTTTGAATAAAAATTACATGGCTTTCAATATTTCGAAAGAAAATACAAAAATTAGTGGAACATTCTTTAAATTGTATGAGATGGCAGTTTGGGGGTTCAACTTTAGAGGGTGGTTTCGCCCCTTAAATTTGAGTTACCGCAGCTAAAAAAAAGTACGTATCTAATATTTTGGATTGTTCTTCAAACCTGCAAAATTTTATTAAAATCGGACTCTGACCGTTCGCGACCTTCCCTTGTAAGTAGAAGTATAATGCCAACTTATTCAGATCACATGCCACATAGTACCTACAGAACTACAGAATAGGTACTGCAGGTAGGTACAGAATAGTACCTGCGCTGTTTCCTCTATTATACAATGGTCCTGGACGTACAATCGTGCTACAGAAACCTGAACATTATACAATTATGTCAAGTGGAACAGCTGCGACAGAAGGTCCTGCCACAATTATAAACGCAAACGTATGAATCAGTGATTTAAAAATAATACCACTCGCCACGAGCGAGACGTTAATTAGAATGCAGTTCGTTCGTGCCACGGTTCTACTCGCCGTCTCGCCCTTTTCAACATTATACTTTTCTTTGACGCGCGTCTGTTACCTGGAAAACCGTGTACTCGTAAACGTGCAATTTTTCGACTGTTCCCGTCCGTCTCTGGTGTACACGGTGATGTTAAAGTGTGTAACGCTGGATTCTCGACAATCTTCCACCGAACGAATCGAAACGAAAGGCACACGAACGGCCTCGGCCACAGAAATCGGCATTGATCGTTACGCAGCTATGCGGTCACGATCTTGATCTTCGCGCGCACGCGATCATCCATTCAGGCGCGATCTTTGGCGAGGGCTTGCGCATAATCTACGAGGTATTTGCATTATTCGAGGCGTGCAGCGGCGGGAAACGAAGTTGAGTGCTCGGTTATTACGGAGGAGGATGTTTAAACAATTAAGAAATGGGCGCGGTCGTGAGTGGATAATTGAAACGGCGGGAAAATGTGAAGCTGTTTTCAAAAAGCCTTTCAAAGGTGAACTTGAAATGAAATTTTTGTCATCGTCATCATTTTTGTCATCATACGATGAACGATCAGCGGAAAATTAAATATGTACAACGCTGAAGCTATTTGATGAATTAGTTGAGCCCTTCTTTACCAAATATATTATATTTTTGTGTATAAAACTGTATACCCGTGCCTGGCTAAAAAGATTATTCGCCCAATTGAATTCCTACGACACTTTCAAGCAATTCAATTTATATTGCAAACTATCTCCCAGCCGAGCTGCTAATTTGAAGTAATATTGTGGTTAAGCGTCAGTGGTGTTATAATTAACCGTGAACCCATGAAACTTGATGGCGCCAAAGCTGCTTACCTTTCTTTTACACGATTAATATTCGACGGGGGCGATAACGCTGTTATTGTTGGTTTTATGCATTTTATAAAACCCAGTTAAACAAAAATTATCTCTTATAGTTCTGAGAATATACTGGGGCATAGAATTCCAATGCTTATACAAAAGAATGCTCCTCGCTTCTCTTCTATATTTCATTCGTTACAGTTCCTCCTTTGAATAAGGACGTGCCTTCTATTACGATATAAAATAAAGTACTTTTCATTAAACTGAACTGTGTATTATATAATATCAAACTTCCTAATAATCTAGTCTATCCAATAGTTATTACCGATCTAAACCGAAACGGTTAATTCACCAGCACGAAAGTCAAGTCGATTTCACTGAACAACTTAAAATGATCTCTCAATTACAATTACGGTAACCATCCTTGATTACCCGTTTTTTAGGTCTTGGTCGATGCTTGAATGATATTGTGTCATAGACCAATCGCATAATTAAATCTCTCGGTTAATGAGCAGGCAGGCGGATCGAGATAGAAAATACGAAGGGGACGAGTGGCCTTCCTTTTTGTCTAGCCGTGATCACCATAATGGTAGACAGTTAGGTTCAACGGACCCGGATTATGAGTCTGTGACTCTGCGCGTATCTGGACGTTGCACGTTGCTCCAAAAGTCACGGTCAAATCTCGCGTAAATCGTTTTAACGATACAGCCCCTATTATTAATAATAACATTTACGAGAAAGCTGATCCACGATCGCAGAGTGTCTGCGACTGTATGAACGACGTGTCGTTCTGTAATTAGCCTTCGTTTATTCAGTAGTCACGGTCGTGCCTGTGCATGCGTGCAGACATATCTGATTCGGAATAATTCTTTCATTCGCGTGCACGCGCATAACTATTGTGATACGCGTCAAGCTATTAAATAATTCTCGATACGATCTCGGCGGCGATTGTACCGTTTTCTTTCCATCGATGTCGCTTATCCGCGAGCCAGGCAATAATTGTTGTCCTCAAAACACAATTTGCAATTATTCTTTCGTTTTGTTTGTTTGATCGCCTTGCAGGTGGTAATTGCCGTGATAGTGGCTGTCTAACATGTGGGAATTATCATCGCAATCTTTGAATTAGCTGTATTGCCAGGTTTAACCATTAGTAAGGCACTCCGGTTAAAAGGTATATAATTGTACACCTGCGAAAATTCGAATTCTTCGTTCTAAATTGCTGTACCACTGGAAATACGATAACTGTAACAGATAGATGATACGTGGCGCAGAAATTTCCGGGTGACCTGCACCGCTTAGAAATCCTGGATCTAAGCAGAGGGATCCTGAGAGACCAAGAAGGTCAATCCACCATGATACATCATGACCCTGTGGCCCCGGTATACCTTCCGCTTCGTGATAAATCAAGAAGAGGCGGAGATCCAGTACCGCCTTTCCCCTTTACTTAGAAGAGCCACTAACTCAAACTAAAGCGGTTGGTAGACTCTACTGACGGTGCTGTCACTAGCAACGTGTTTCAATTCTACAGTATAGCATAATCTATCGGGTGTACCAAATAGAGGTGTGCACGCTTTCGATAAAGTATTCTCTATGAAAGCATACCATTTAATTTTTCGATAAATCACAACAAACGTTAGCCGTGAAAAATATGCAAATCTTTTTATTGTGACAGTAATATTTCTGAAACATTTGTTGGTAATAGTCAATGATAATCTGGTGACTCGAGGTAATTAAAATAAAGTCCCTTTCAATATTAGAACGTTTTGCTATGAAAATCTGAAATTGATAAACGAATAGTGGATAACTTGTTGGTACATCTATTGCGTAATAGTTCACCCTCAGGTTCAATTAAATCCAAAACGCTGAGATCATGAGAAACACGAGCGTGTAGTACCGTACTTAATATGTGTCGAATAGAACGTTTATTATATTGCAATTACGTCAGAGTTAACGGTTCACCACATGTGGAAATGCTGGCCTCGTTGATTGACTTATGAAGAACGTTATTCCAGAATCAGTAATTCGCCTTTCCCCTTGAAATATACGCCATAAAGTATACACCATCATTTTAATTGGAAACAGAATTATGTGAACTATCATTGGAAGAACGTCCAATTTTTACCTAATTATTTGGAACAAGCTGGTTTGAAATTTTATTCAAACGAAAAATGATCACAATTTCCGATGCAAATATGTAAATTGAACTAACGAAGAAACTACTTGCTAAAAGAATTTTCCAAAGCAGAAATATTGAAGGTTTCGAGAATCGAAGGAACATGTCAATTTACTTATTAAATTTTCGTTCATGCTATTTAATTTAATTCTCGAAATATTTCAATGATACCGTGAGTTTAATTTAAGTTCATCAATTATTCGAACAAGGCAGAAGACACATCCAAATCAAGGAAAAGCTTCCTTCAAATTACCCAAAGTCGTCTAGCAATTAAACAGAACCCACCTTCGAGGTGAAGTGCAGTCGTGCGTTATGTGTACGCGCAATGACGAGAAGATTTCAGTAATTACGTTGAACGTACTCGACAAATGGAGCACCACGAACTGAGGCAACGCGCGGGGAACAGTTCACTTTCTTCCTCAATGAAATCAAGACTTGCGACATTCTGCAAAGGTGAGGCAGAATGAAGCTCGTACAAAAACAAGTACCGCGTCCACTCTTTTTCAGAACGACAACGAAGGTGCGGGTTTTTTACGCGAAATCGTGAAAGATTCGTCTCTGTACGTTTACAATTTGTATTCGTTCAAAAGAATCATTTATGTATAATGAGCCTGAAGCACAGGTAGATGATTGAAAGTAATTCCTCGCGCCTTGATAGAACGTTCTACGTGTTCCTCGTGCGAGGCACGTAGATGCAAAGGTAGATGCAAAATTCGTGGAACACATGAGTGCTTCCGGTCTCCTGTTTCGGCTGTACCGTATCCGGTCAGACGGTCTTCCTGATTAACAATCGCAGATCGTTTTTACGCGTTTGGATGTTCGACAGGCTCGACGCAAATTCGATAAAAAAATGTAGGCATAAAATTATGAACGATTGAGTGGCAACTCGAGCATTGAATATTATTGGTATTAACACTTGAAATTTGGTAATTCGCTTAGCAAAGTAAATGTTCTATTACTCTTATTTTCAGCGGTGTATTATTTTTTTGCCTTTTCGGCAAAATCAACGAGCACGCCATTCGGCGAAAGTCGAAACTCATCTTCGAAAAAGGGAATCTGCTATTTTTAACAGCTATTCGCTAACTCGCTCAGTCTATATTTATACGGAGTCTGTAATGGGATTTCGAGCGGGTATGTATGTTGGGAGAAAAATGCGAGTTCTCGATCGGTCTACTTTTTGCTGCCCCGCCACTTTGCTTTTCCTCTTTGTTGAAGATCAACTCGATGGCAAGTAAAGGGGGGATGTGCGCGTATGTATAAGCACAGATGCGAATCATTTACGGTAGGCGCCAGTTGGTGCACTTGCGACCAGATGTACGTCTATTATACGAAATGAATTTCTTAATACTTCCACGCCAACCAAATTATATTTAACCAATGAAATGTATGAAATGTATGAAATGTATGAAATAAATGAAATCAGAAATTACCACTTCCTTACACAATTCCATCTCCCTATCTGCAAAGAAAAAAAATATATCGGCAGATTATAAGATAGACAATAAAGAGACACTTTAATCAACCATCGCCGTCACGAATCACCAGTACCATTAGATACACTTAAATGTGAATAATACAAAAGCAAAGACCTCAGAATAAAAAATCAAACCACATTGCTCAACCTCTGAAACCTTTCTCCAGAAAAAACAATTAGCGTTCCCAGTGACGTTAACGTCATCCTAATCGAGGCGTCCACGATTGTACGATGACCTGTCCGAATCTTTGGAAATCCCTTCGCGTTACCTTAACGCACCTTATCCGGAATCGGTTACCTCTACGCGGGGACCTGTTCCAAGAATATAAAGGCGACGGGGTCCGATTCTTTCCCGGTGGCAACGGTGGCAGCCCTTTTCCGAGGGCGTACGAGCGTCTAAATAAGCTCGGCACCGAGCACTCGTTACAACCTGTATATCTACCTGAGAAACGTACGTACACGTTTCTAAGGGGTCTCATTAAGCCAGACAAGGACGAGAGCTACGGTGCCGGCCTTGAGAGATCTTTGCACCCGCGGTCGCATCTTCTCGTCGCGTTTTCTTCGTGCCGTCCCTTCGAAGGCCGCGAAATGGACTCCGCCCAGGTCATGGTCCACGCACCTGCGTGAACATCACACCTGCGCCGATGCACCTCTCGCGTCTTCCTTTCGCGTGTGCGTTTCTGTCTACGGTCGTTTCGAAACGCGCTTCGAAATATCGAATGCTTCCCGAAATCGTAGCGATATGAGAAAAATGCAGCCAGGTAAAGGGCGATACAGCGTGATTCTCAGAGTGATCAATGTGTTTGAAAGAATTTTCTTCTTCTATATGTTGCATATGCTTCTGGTGATGTTTAGCCGTTCCCAATGAATTATTAATTAAATTAAATGGTTCGCTGTTCTGTCTTTGCGTCTTAATGTAAATTACCTGAAGATACTTGCATTTACACATATGTGAATGTATATCATATTATACGTATGCATATTGTAATCTAATTATTCCACTGTCCCGCGAAGTCATTTTTTATTTCAACTCGTGCTTCAGTGAAAGCTTCGCGAATTCACGTTCCATTCTACTCTGCTCTATTTTTTCAGCCGTTCCCTTTTCGAGTCGTGTTTAGTGCCCGTAATCGCAGGTATGAAGACACTCGAAATTTAAAATACCGCAGGGTTGCACTAACGTGGCGAAAGTTTTCTTAAACACGGTGCTATCGTCGACTATATATTACTATATATATTATATATAATATATTAATATATACTATATCTATATAATAGATTACTATATATTCACCGTTTCAGTCCCCTTGAAAAATTGACCATCGACATTTTTCTTCCCACGTTTACCAACATCTTGTGGCCCGTTTAATGAGCACCTTAATCACTTATTCACGCACAAAACGTATTTCGCGCGGCTGAACGGAAAAATCTGTGGCTTATTGATACCTTTACCGTTAAACGTTACCAACAAAGAGGTACAAACGGTGTCCATTGGATTTATCAGCCTTCATCTGCTCCATGATTTATGACGTTCTCGCGGCGATGATTTAAGGGTGCTGCGTTGATCCGGCGATAAACAGAATGATGAATGGAATCGAGTTTCGTTCGGTTCCATCTTCCTGATCCGTTGCATTTCAGGTGCAATCGTCGCAAGCGAAACGATAACGACCAGAGGGACTTCGATTTCTTTCCTTTATTCTTTTCCAGGCGGTAGCCGGAGGTTGCGCGCGTTTTATTCCCCAAATAAGTTCTTCGTTTAGCCAATACGCTGCATTCGATTGCAGGACGGTGCCATTAATCATCTCGCCGGAATGGACAAAGGCAGAAACGTTGTTGTGGGGTTGGAAAAAAACGGGAGGCATCATTAAGATGACGAATTCCAGGAATTCTTGGACGATGTTGCTCGTAACACGGGACAAACATCGACGTTTCATATAAATAAAAATAGGTTTGACGTTGAATCATTTCATTTGAAAAAACATTAATTATAGTCCAATTGTTATTCGCCACAACGTTTTCGTTCCACTCGTTCCGTGCTAAATTAATACATCGATGTACATATATACTAGATCGACTTCCAAGCGAAATAAAATAGCCCGCCGTTTAAATAACAATCCAGAAAAGAAACAGCTCGCTCGAAACCCTACCGCGACTGTGTCGAGGCAAGAAAAAAAAATCTTTTCCAAGCGTGAAAGAATACCGGTGGTTCTTTGATGCGTCGTTCTGCTCCGCGGGTGACGCTTTAATTGAGCACGTTCCTAGGAAAAGGTTTTGCAAAATTTATCGGCACAAGAAGCGTGCAAAGTGGAGGGTAGGCCTGCTCACTTCCGGGGGGCGGATTGTTGCATTTTAGTCGCGATGCACTTTCGCGGCCGGTAAAGCTAATGGCCTTTTCGATGATCGCCTAGCTGTTACCACGCTTTGCGATCCACATAGTTGGATATGCTCGGTAACGTTGTTTAAGTACAGGCGGCTAATCTTTCTAACAGCTGACGCGTGTGCTTGAAGCACACGTAACAAGGGGGTAACGAATTGTTGAGGAGGGAATAAAAAGGAAAAGAAACTGACGCGGCATTAAAAGGCGTCGCTGATCTGCGTCGACGAACAAGCAAACATGATTTCGTTCGAAGTCGAATAATAACGATGACAACGCGTCACCGCGATAATTAAGTTTTTCGAGTACTCAGGAGGTACATACTTGTACCACGAAGAAGTGGTGTGAATTTTTTTTGAAGCCATCGTACTGAGAGTGCAACCGCACGAGGAAATCTTTATTGCGTTAACCCTTTTTACTATTATACTATTAGTTTTACTATTATTTAGAGAAACAAGAATGTTTCTTATCAAACAGTTTGTACAGGTAAAAGAGATCGTCGAACGATTAAACTTGACGTAGACAGTAAAAGTTAATTATATTGATTTTAATTGAATAACTTTTATTTAATTATTAAATTTTAATTGAATTAAATATTGAATTTAATTTTGTATTGATTGGTTAATTATATTGATTTTCATCAAAACAACTTTACCAATTTATATATTCATTAAATTTTTAAATATTATCACGAGTAAAAGTGAATGTGCTCGAAAAACCTATTCGATAGACCGAGACGAGGAGACATTCAAATCCTGACAATGACCGTGTGACTTTTTTTAGGTGAACAGGTAAATATTTTAGAAGTTTACGAAACACCTGTTGAATTTGCTGAATGATGTTCGACATACGTCAGGCAATTAACTATGAGAAAACCTTGCAGAGGATATAGGGTCCCTGAATGTCTCGGCGTATTTTTCTGTAGTAAGGCAAACATTCAGGTTTCTCTTTGCAAGAAGCCTTTTCAGGGTTACGCCAAACGAACGTCGATACCGTCGACAGTAATGGCGATTCTAACGGCGGGCTCTAGGCCTTTTGTAATTCGCCGACAAACCCTCGTCCTTCGATGGGAACTGCATAGCTCTGGACGGCTCTTTTGTCGCTGCAACAGGTAACGACCTATGGGGACCGGCCAATAGGCACCATGGGAAAATTCTGTGCATGGTTAATTTAGATTATCGATCTCGTTTGCAAATAATTTCAAATTAATTAGAAGATGCATCATAATGCATCGAGACCGAAGAATTATATATTCCCTCCTATTTGTTCTCCGGAATTCTTTTCATTTAATCTTTTTTAATTGATCACTATATATGTACGTGCGACTAAATCTTCAGATCACTGCTGAAGTATTATTCGAGAGGTATTACTAGCAGCTAGGAAAATATCTTCTTAAACAATTCTCAAGTAATTATTCTAATGTGTTAACCTCTCTCTAAGTTTTTCCTCGACTAAAAAAAAAAACAAACCTCGTGGAGTCGAATTTAACACCCGAGACACGAACGTAGAGGCGATTTTCTGTCCAAACCCAAAGCAGAAACCGATTTTCACCTGTCCCTAACGCAGCTCTATCGTCATTGGCAAACATCCTCAAGGATGACTAAAAGGAAGTCTAACAAAAGAAACCTCAACGTCCAAAGGCGGAACATCCACAAAGTGAACAAGAATATATGAACGGCCTTCGGCAGATGAGCATCGACAGGAACAAAATGTTTTTATCGAGTCGCTAATGAAACGTCCGAGAAAACGAGACACGCCAATTTCGTTACGATACACAGGCGACATTTCCACGAAGCAACCGGCATGCAAAGGGATTACTCTAAATGCTTGCAACCACGATGGAAACAGCCTGACCCAAATTACAGACCACTATCATCTGGAACATACTGACGAAACGACGCACAGTGGGCCAGAACTGAATGTTAGCTGATCACGGCCGCCGCGGTGCGCCTGGATCGCGCGTTCGCGTTGATTTAAGCAGAACAAAAAATTGAGTATGAAGGTTTAAATTCGTATATAAAGAATGCTCTGAATCTCTCTATATGCAGTCTCACAACAAACTGTTTGAACCGATCACAGACAGAACGTTAGAACGGTCAGAAATTAAGCGTCTTATTGCGCCACTTTAAACATTAATAACTTTCTTGGCGGGACGAAGCGGGAAATGATTTTTGCGCGATTATATAGGGGAAAGTATGAAGAAAACATTCCACTTTGAAAGAATGCGGAACTCTTTGGAACTTAAAAGATATTCCTTGTTGAAAATGAACAACTTTGACAACTTTCTTTACTCCACTGAGCATTGTTTTTCTAATAAATAACGAACGGTAATTCTAAATTCGAGGTGTGCATTCTTAACGCAAAAGAATACTCTTCTTTTGTAAACAAACATGACCAGAAAATATTAAATAGATTCATCAGGGCATTAAAAAGAAAAAAAGCAATTTTTTCGTGTGAAAAATGGTACCTATAAAATGTTGATTTTTAAACGCTTGTACTAATCACAATTTTTAATAAACATTAATTTTATTATTTTCGAAAGCAATGGACACTTCTGAACCAATATATATTTAAAAAACATCGATATGAGGAAATCGATTTTTTACCAAATGAACAGCTAGCGTTCAGTTCTGGCCCACTGTGCGACGTTGACTCGCTGTCAATGAGGATCGCGTAAATCACCATCGCTGATCGATGGCTTGGTTCACTTTTAGATTTAATTTACGACGAGCCCAGTTCGATCTAATAAAAGAACAACGATTTATTGCCGGGAGTGTAGGGGAAATTATAATTATTGTAATATAAATAGTTCCTTCACAAAATAATAACAAACACGACCGACTGTCCTACCCTTCTCCAACTCATTGAACTCCACGCTCCTCCACGCACAATCAGGCAACCAAATCTTTTCTACCAACCTCAGTATTTCTCAAGATACGGGTACTTAGACACTATCTCAAGAATATGTAATACAGCTAACAAATTCCAACAACATATCGACTTGTTCGCAGATTCAATTGACAAATTAAGAACCGATACCTATAGAGCTCTCACCGCTACATCACCGGTACAGAACTAACAAGGGAACACCGCGAACCCTTACTCCCGGATTTGAATGAAACTTTGTAGGTTTATAGAGTGATCCAAGACAAGAATAACGGTATGCTTCATTCGTGCCCAATCGCTCTTTAAGGGTGTGTAAACCAACCTCAAAGTCAAATCGGCGTTTCCACTTTTTCGCGTATATCTCTTCAAATACATGAGATAGAACAAAATATTTGAGGTAAAAGTTTAATGGTACAATGAGGGCTATAAAATTACGTTAAGAAAATTTTAAAAAAAGCTTTTTTTCTTGAAAAGACAATTTTCTTTTTCTTTTTTTTAAATTTTCTTAATGTAATTTTATAGCCCTCATTGTACCATTAAACTTTTACCTAAAATATTTTGTTCTATCTCATGTATTTGAAGAGATATACGCGAAAAAGTGGAAACGCCGATTTGCCTTTGAGGTTGGTTTTCACAACCCTTAAAGGGCGATTGGGCACGAATGAAGCATACCGTTATTCTTGTCTTGGATCACTCTATAAACCTACAAAGTTTCATTCAAATCCGGGAGTAAGGGTTCGCGGTGTTCCCTTGTAAGACCTTTATCACACGCCCTCCAATATCGATAGCGTCTCAATGATTGAACGCCCAGCGTAGCGTCTATACATGCGTTTCTTATTCGACCTATTATATCACTACATTATATTACTGTCTAGGCTTAGTGAATTTGACTATCGAGCGTCCTTTTCTTACATTAGCATAAGTTCTCACCATTAGTATGTAAGCAGTTCCAACATATAGTAACTTCTGTGTAAAAAGGGTTCCACCCGTTTAAGAAAATAAATAAATAAATAATATTTGCAAAACTTCTCGTTTAAACGGTGGAATATACATTTCACCGTCCGTGTGGCTCGTGGATTTAACGAAAGACATTATCTTACATATTAATTGATCAATTTCCACTAGTACTCGCATGCTGTACAAATAAGTAAATGTTTGGAAGACGAAGACCCAACTATTTTGTTCAATTATCGTATCTACAAATGCCATTTTGAAAAACTTAGAGTATAATTTGAACTTTTTTACTTTGCGTTGGAGAGTCTAATGTTTATGAGAAAATCGACTCTTGATTTATGTTTGAAGAATATGTAAGAAGAGTAAATTGACATTATTGCGTCGCACTGAACTCTCCGTATTTCTAATGTACAGTATTTTAAGCAATTGTTCCAGTGTTTACACCTGCAATAAAAAAGGAAGAAAAACCGAGTTTCAGTGGTTCGACCATACGTGGGCGTCGTAACCTCAGGAAACTGCTATAAATGCTAAAAGTGACACAGCTATAGTGATTTACGATTCGGACATAAAATTTGGATTGCAGCAAGCACAGCGTGCAGGCTTGACACAAAGAACGTACATATAACCCTTTCAGAATTCACATGAATAATGAATAACAAAATCTTCGGCGAATCCGATACTTCGTTAACAAACACTCTATTCTATAATATCAATTGTCCAATTGATTGGATGTGCCTGGTAATATTTGTTATTAAAAATATCGTATATACACTCCCTCCAAAAATTAAAGGACCACTCGAAAAATTGTCGATATTTGAGCTGCCGTAATTTTGTGAAAAAAAATCGTGCAGCCGTCTACCTGGGCTTATTTTAAAGGGTGAAGCCTCTACTTTCACACCCCTGAATTGAATTCTTATAAAAAAAATTTATATTAGAAAACGTAGTGGAAAAGTCAAGGTACTATTCTTCCCCGAAAATTTGTCAAAATCAAAAGTTTCTACGATTTCTTTTCCCAAAGGTATGAGTGCATTCTACAATTCAAATGCCTGAATTGAAATACTTGAACCAATACCATCGATTTTAATTTTACCGCGTTTCATATGATAATAAATAATACTTTTCTGGAAAATTGATGCGTTCAGTTCAATTTCTGCACCTTACTACCTGTCGGGCAGTAAAAATTGTACAGAAAAAAAATTTGCACGAACGATTACGTATACACATATGCACATACGAACAGGAGCAAAGTGAGTGGAAATAAATTTTCAAGATAAAGAACTTGTGCTTCGTACGGTAAATTGAACCTCACACGGTCGAAATAAATAACACGACGGCCGCGCACCCGAGCGTATTTTTTTGTGCCCTTAATTTTTCTCATTTCTCCCTTGTTCTGTAATGCTAATGAGAAAAGATAGCCAGCAGTAAATCATGCAACCCCGTAAAGAATGGACCATTATGAACTCGTGGCCCTCCACCATCAGCGATACCACCACCGTATTCCCACTGACTCTTTTGTCTTGTAAATACACTGTGCGCCATTTAGCATATAATAGGAGCTTCGTTATAATTTAAAATATATACGGGTGAAAATAACGTCCGCGGGAATGGATTGCCAACGAAAATCGAGGATCTTCCGAGCTTCGTACTATCGTAATTATCCACGGGGTTGGGCATAAGTGTGTTTGAACGAAGTATGTTTTAAATGGTCTATTGTCTTGACTAGAAGCTATTTTAATATAATTGTGTGCCTATATAATGAAATAGCAATGCAATCTCCCCTTAGATATTTAAACGTTATTTCATCGCAAAGTAAAATTTTATTCTTTATTTCTGTTAACAGTCGCACGAAGTAAATAAATATTGTAAATAATATTCACAAAGTGATGACGAAAAATTACGTCTTCCAGTCTTTTCCAAGCTTTTGGTTAATCAAAACTGCTATTGTTAAATCAAACTTACTATTGATATATTAATAAAAAAAAATCCTCCCAGTATTATTGCATTGACTAATTTATGTACACCCCACGCATTCCATATTATTAACAATCTATTCCCTCCCGGTGATCCCATGATAATGAACTCCAACGCAAACTGCACGCCCCACCTTTTAATTTCTCTATATCGAATAACGTTTGCCCAAGAATGCTGGCCGCGGGTAAAGTTTGCCGTCAGCGAACCCGGTTCCCATACGTGACCATCTTGATTGTGCAATGTTAACACGTGTGCAGTTAACGCTGCCATTGTGTCGGGAAAAGGAGCAGGTAGAAACGGTGCACGATACACACTTCTCTTCGAACCGCGGCATCGATGAAAACCCTTAACGTTGCATCGAAGTAACGCGAAATTTTCGCCGGATGGACATTCAATTCGTTTCGTCCGGCAAAACCGGCAATCTAATCGTACCCGAGCCGTTCAGATTTCGATCGTGTACCTGATAGTGTACATTGTAGCGGTGGATACGCGATTTTCAGCCAACGTGATCGACGAAACGATGGTTGTTCGCGATTGGATCGTTTCATCGTCGATACACGTTACCGGACGAACATTTCATGGGAACACCTTTGTAGCCGACTTGTCTGGCCACGTGGAATGGTAATGCGATAACGCAATTTGCTTCGACGAGATTGACCGTGGCGTTGGGAGGGACGATCGCTTGGAACGTTTTGTCTATGCGTTCGCAGGCTTCGAGGTTGAAACCTTGAAGCATGGACCGGTGTCGATGGTGTCGATGGAGAATTTCTTGTGACAGACGTTGCCTAATATTATGCTTCGCCTCCGTGCATACGTATACTTGACGAGTGTATCGAGAGTATGGAACCGTTTCCATAGATGTGGAAACGTTCAATGACCTGGTAACTATTTATTAATCGGAAGCTAATATCATAGATGCCGATGATAATTAACTTTGCTACGATGTTTCCTGTTTCGCATGCGTTCGACAAATTCTTAATCGGTCCGTCCAGCTTCGTAAATGCGATGTACACGGTGCACAGAGTACGAGACTACCGGGAAGACAAGAAGAGCTACACCATAGAATACTTTAATTGACGAATTTCTCATTAATCTCGTTCGAAATGTCACGAGTAATTCGACTACCCTTGCCCTTGTACCGTTGCACCCTTGTACACAGAGCAGAAAGGGTTAAAACACCCAAAGGTTTAAAAAATAGCCTTCGCATCTCCGAATCGATGCTTCGATTAATCAACGGAATTCGGTTGCACAGAATTCTGCCGCTCGACTATCACAAATGAACGGATATAATCAGACGCACGAAGAGCATCCTCCGGAAGACTATAAAAAAAGTCACACATCCTTCCTCCAGCAGTAATTACCATTCGCTCAATTCGTACGCAGCTGAGACGGTGATATTAAAACGGACATAAAACGTCGATTGCGTTACGGTGTAATGATATTCCACCTTGCGTCACACCTTGCTCCTCGCGGTTCCGGTTCCTCGTTTTTAACGGCAACGACCTTACCCACTTATGTACACGAATCGACTTCGCCATACACCGTACATACCATAGCGACGCGGCCACGAAGGTCTCATCGTACTGCGTGGCCGTGAAATTATTTTTCACCCTCGGATCAAGTCGTTAAGCTCGCATCACCGTGCTCTGAATCGACCAGTGGTCCTGGCAAACATTCAATGTCACTTCCATCCTCTTCCTCGTATTTTGCCTTTTCTTTTTTTCGACGCGCTGGAAAGTTCAACGAAGGATGACATCGAATTCGAACAATGCGAATCCGCGGTTCAACTCTTTCGATCCGTTCGAACGATCCTCTTCCTCGTTATCTCGCTACCTGGGACACGACCTCGAGGAGCGTTCGTTCAATGGCGTTCTCGATGACTATGGTACACCGATTCCAATGATTTCACGCACGGCCTCTGTGATAAATCTCATGGGGGCAGCGGACCGTGGCGAACGTTACAGCGTATACCATTTCGTTGCTGCGTTTTTCTTTTCCTCTCTGTTCCTTTTTTCTTTTCTTTCCTTTTTTACTCGGCGCAGGATAAAAATAACGCCGAGCTGATCCACTTGACGTGCCCTCGAGGCGCACTATTTTTCTTCGCGTCGTTATATTTCCCTTGGAAATGGAACGATGAAATACCATGGAACCGAGTTTTCTGTACCGGCTGGTGTACTTGACTTTGGAAACTTCTTTCTTCTTTTCTGTGCGTGTGTTTTTCTTCTTTTATTTTTTTGGTCGGTTTAAGTATTCCTCGCCGGCGACAGTACCGTTACAGGTATTACCGTACACCTGACTAAATTTATTGCGCGTTCCGATTATTGAATCGCTGAATAGCGGCAGTTAGCCGGCCAACAAACGCACATTCCACGTTAAATGAAATCCAGATAAACTTTCCGTGAAATTGTCTGAATAATCTTTAACGAATCTGTTCCGCGCAACAGTTCGAATAGTTTGCGCGGGGAATGAGAATTGTCGGGCGATTTAGAACGATAAGATAAATGTGTAAGATTTCTCTTCCTTTTTTTTCAATGTCTTCATTTCGCTGCCAGAGTGTTGAATTCGAAAATAAATTTAAAACAGGAGAGCATGCTAATGGCAGCATAAATACACTGGCGTGCAAAATTAAACTATCATTCAAAAATTCTCAATCTTTGAACTACCGTACGTTGGTGGAAAAAAATCGTACAGCAACCCACCTGGGCTCGTTTTAAAGGGCGAAGTTTCTACTATCCCACTCATTCGTTCATTTCTTTTTTAAACAATTTTGATATCATACACCGTGTGAGAAAGGGAAGACACTTTTTTGGGCGGGAAATTTCACAAAGTCAAACACGTCTGCGGAGTTTAAAGAATTTGTTCCCTGATTGAAATCACCATGGATTTGAAGATTGAAGTCACCCCTTTAAAAACGACCACAGAAAAATCGATGTACGATTCTTTTCTGCCATTTCATTGCACTTCGAGTGAAAAGCGAGCCACTGGCATTGGAATAGAAAAAGAAAATGCACAAATTCTTTTGATTGCAGAACGATTATTACTTACCGCCACGGTCAACATGGTCGAGGGTGTCGCCACAGCAGACGAAGAAGCAAACGGGCAACACTACATGGAAGGTTGGCAGCGCGATGTTAATTCTCTCTGCCATGCTAGTATTAATTGCAGTCTTCGCGATTGCAGGTCTGGCGTTATGGATGGGAGGTTCGTTTATATCTTACAACTCGTACACTACCTATGAACGTTTACGTGAAATTATATTAAACGAACAAAGAGATATTCACGAGAGATTAATTTCATTTCAGCTCTTCGAACGGATTCAAAGAACGGTAAGCATCTTATTATAATATTGGACTAATTTAGCGAAATATGAAACGCTTTAAACGCGATAAATAATTTGTAATAAAACAAGATGTGGAACTATGAAAAATATCGGGTGGTTCCTTTTCTTTTTATGAATATTGCGTTCTTTGTTGTACATCCACCATACCAGCATTAATAACTGTACGATGTAATAATAATGGATGAATTCTGAAAGATTCTATACTGACGCCTGGAAGTATCGAGCGAATGAACAAAATTTTAAAACGATTAATCCTCGAGGACTAATTAAGTTTATTCGAATAATATTTTCAGCGATCGTTGGATTCTCGTGCAGCTTGAGGGTGACCAAAGGGGAGAAATATAATCCAATGTTAAAACTGAATACCAGCATGGTGTTCCGTGAGAAAGAACGAAAATACAAAAATATAGTGAGTGTGATAAAATAAATCAAATATACCAGTTTCCTCCAATACAAACGATTAATTGGCTACGCTTTTTGTTTATACATTTCAGTTCGAACTATTATTTAGAAGAAGCGTCTTGGGCACAGCTTACAAGCAGACGATCATAGACAAATTCGAGAGCGGTATACTAAAGGTATTCTTCAGGATTTACCTGGACAGAAGGAAGGTGCCGCGATCGATCACCAACGTGGAGGACACGATCGAAGACATTATCGCGAAGGAAATGTACTCATCGTCCTCGTTGTTCAAGGACATGGAACTAGACCTCACCACGATATCAGTAAAAAGTGAGTGCCCGTTAGAGGCATCGATCAATCGCGATAAAATAGTAATAACGTAATCATAGTAGCTTCACTTTGACGTCGTAACTGTTTTCTGCGGGCTATTATTAGAGGTATAACATTTAATGTTGATCCAGTATAGTAAATATTGTGAAACGATCACCGCAGCATATTATTTATTTATTTATCTGAACGGGAGAAAAATATTATAGCTTTACGATCGTCTTTAAGAACTTTTGAAAGTATATTTTTAATATTCCAAGTATCCTAGCAATTCATTGAATGCGCGCATTGAATGTGCGGGAAGAAAAATCATCGACAATGTATTGAAGTATATTTGGAAAATATATCTGGAAATTTGTGTCGTCCACTTTATAAAATATAAAGAGCTTTCTGTGCAGAATTGAATTTTTAACTTTTGCAGAAAATATTGTATTACTGCAACAAACATAATAATGCCCGTTTCTCTTTGAATCAGGAATAACTCAGGGCGTGCCAGCGAGTCAGAAACAAACGCAACAGAAGAACGCAATGATTACGAAAAATGGTCTTCTGCGACCGAACAGAAACAGCTCATTGATAACCAGCGCGAAGCCCAAATCGAAGCCAACGAAGATCGAGTCCATAGAGTCCGAAATCGATTTCTCTAACATACCCACGATCCAGGGGACGTTCAAAGCCACGAAAGTGAACGTCACGTCTCCGAATAAAGCGAGCTCCACTCAGGAACCACCCAAAGCCCAATCCAGCCCAAGGAACAGTACCAAAGTATCGTTGACTCGGGACCAAACTACGATTAAAACGTCCACCGTGCAAGTTACCACTCAGAGAAGCCAGAGTGCCACGCGAACAACACCGAGATCGAACGAGAAAATTAATTACACGACGCACAGCGAATCGTCCGTGAAAAAGATCGTCGCGACTTCCACGATCCCCACGACTCCGATCGAAAAGGACAATTTTTTCAAAGATTTCCCTAAGCCCGACCTGGAGACGTCCCCTTGGAAACCTATCGTGCCCGGCTACATAAATACGGAATTGAAATTATTACCAGACAGCGCGGAGCAAACGACTAGAATCAATCAGAAAGCGAACTATAACAAACCGAATCTTGGCGACGCGACTCCTGAAACAACCACGAGCACGCCACAGCAGAGTGCGACGAATAAAATGGATCGACCAACGCCCATTACAAAATCGCAGGACCAGACGATCCAATCGAATCCGTACAAAGACGTACCTGGGATGAGCAGCTTCGATTTCGGGGACACCGACTTCCCGCGGGACAGGATAGTTCCCGAGGAAACGGCGAACTTTCGCGTGAACGGGAAGTTCAAGAATAAAATACCAGGACTGCCGGGGGACGGGCATACCTTCGCAGCACCTGCGCCAGTTAATTCAAACGACGAGAAGAGGCCAGAGATAGAGGTGTCCGGCCAATTGCCACCTGAGACCTACGACGTTAAGCTGCGGACTTCCTCTCAGCCCGAGGGGGCAGAGGTGACGTTCGCGAATCCGCACGGATCCACGAATGAGAACGAGACTGGTTGGAAAGTTGCTGGTCCACAGTTGTCCCCTGGTGAAGAACAGCCGGCCAAGAACGACGATACGAGAAATTCTGACGGCTCTTCGAAAGACAGCGAGAAAAGGATGAGGCAAGGTGTCGCGAAAGACAGAGGGAGTTCAGAGAACGTTCCACCGTCGATAATTAACTCCAGCACGTCACAGCTGACGAATTATTCAGATTCGAACGACGAAACCGCGACGGAAGTGTCGGGCGTGGGTGTAGCGGAAGCGGTGCCGGAGGGAGCAGTCGAACTAGAAGCGAGAAATCGATACTCGGGTATCGAAGCAGCGGGCAAGCACCAGAGCAACGCGTTGCAGGACAGAAAGGTGGATAAGAATGCACAGGAGCCAGTTTACACGAGCTACAAAACGTCCGATTTGAACGGCGCTGTAGCGAGGCCAAGTTTGATCGAGAGTTCTGGAACTTTAAAACCGTTCAGGCACACGATACCCGTGGACAAAATCGCGTCGGTCGTTGACTACGGCAAGAACCACGAAGATGCGTCGAAGCAGGATAACACGAACACCGTGACGGACAGTGCGATAACTGAGGAACAATTAATCGGCGTCACGCGAGTAAACGCGGATTTAAGTAACAGGGAAACTCATTTGAGGGAAAACTTCACCGAGAAAGAAGCGATGAAAATGCCGCCGGGAAGCTTGGACGACGTTGTTGAATTGGACACGCCGGTTAAGAAACTAGACAGCCATCCTGACGATCATAGTCCCGCGGGAAATGGAAAAATCGAACTGCTCGAACGCACGACCGAATCGAACGAGCAGAGTATAATAGACGACGAAAAGCTGCTGAAACTGAGCACGACAGAGGTTTACTCGGAAATGATACATCCGTTGTATAACAATGTGGACAAATTAATATTGAAGACCGGGGGAACCAGAGAGTCGCCGCCGAACAGACTGATGGCAAGCATATCGAGGAACTCCACCTTCGTCGAGATCGATACCGTGAAGCACACGCCTGGTCAGATCGAGGAAAGCACGTCGTCGATAGGAAACCATGGAGAAATCGAGCTCACCAATGGGACCGTAAATCGGCCAGCGAGTTCTCTGGAAACCAGAAAGAAGATCTACAACGATACCCTGAAGGCTTACGTGGTTGAAAACCTGGCCACGCTGGCACCCGTTAAGAGTAACACAGGTATCGGTAGACCCGTCAGACCGAGGCCCAAAGTGGACCAAGAAAAAGCGTCAAGGATTACAGAGGGATCCGGCAATTCTTCAGAGGACAGCACGATTTTCGAACAGCTGTTCGGCCTTCCCGATCGCGATAGAAACACGACGAAACGTTACACGTTTAACAATCGAAACAACGACGGGTTTCAGTCAAATGGAAATGAATGGTTGAACAAAGGTCATACCAGGGTTGAACAAATTGTTGAAGTCGTGACGTCTATCAGCACGAAAGTGTCGTCGAATTTTAAGGGTGATCCTGTGGCGTTGAAATTCGTGGTCACCAATACGACGTCCCTTCCAACGATACATTCGGAGTTTCGTGAAGAAGGGACGTCTGCCCAGCAGACATCGATACCCGACGAATTCTCCGTTAACAATACCAAAGAAGACAATCGATCGTTCAGGGATCAAAGCTCGAACAAGGGAGGGTCAACGTGGACGGATAAAACGTCGTCGTTGAAGTCTGCAAACGGGCAAACGTCGGACAGGAAAATTTCTGTATTGGAAGAAAGTCGATTTCTGTTGGAGATGCTGAAACAGTTCGCCGAGGTTGGAACGGAAGATGAGCCGGTGAAAAGCAAGAACAGTTCTAGGCCAAGTGGAACAGCGTGGCAGTCTCATCTGTCGAATGCGCAACAGGAAGTGCAGAGGCCTTTGCCGGATTTTGATAAATTGAAGGAGATCGCTGACGTCGCGACAGGAAACGAGACCTTGATGAACTCGAGCGCGGGACACACGATGACTCGGGATGGTGTCGAGATATTTACGAAAGTTCTGAATAAAATGGAGGATCGCACGGACAAGATGATCTCCACCACTGAGGAAAATTTGGGTACCGGTAATTTGTTCGATTTTATTCCGATGATTCCATTATCCTTAGCACTAGAACTACCAAGCAAGTCGAACTGACTTGTTTCAGATTTTTTGCTGTAAAACTATTAATACAGAACCTCGATAACTCGAAGCTCGATGACTCGAAGCTCGATGACTCGAAGCTCGATGACTCGAAGCTCGATGACTCGAAGCTCGATGACTCGAAGCTCGATGACTCGAAGCTCGATGACTCGAAGCTCGATGACTCGAACCTCGATAACTCGAACCTCGATAAGACGAAAATTTTCTTAATTCCCTTCCGCTCCGTTGCAAAAACCTCTATATGTCGAAATAAAATTTACTTTAACTCGAATTATTTGACACGTGGCCAGATGCATTACTTTACCTCTGCAACTCGAATTTCGAATAGTCAAACCTCTACAACTCGACGTTTACCTCTATTAATCTGTCCAACGCGTGCTATCTGAATGGTACCAAAATCTATCGACGGTTCTAGTGTCAAATTAACCCTACACCTTTCTCATCGTGTCTCATAACGTTTTCACAGACGAATGCCTCGGTTTCGCGTGCAGCGATGGCAAGTGCCTGCCTTCGAGCGGCAGATGCAACATGCTAGGTGAATGCCCGAATTCCGAGGACGAGGCAAACTGTACGTGCGCCGATTTTCTAAAGGCACAGCTGTTGCATCAAAAAATTTGCGACGGCGTTGCGGATTGCTGGGATTACTCGGACGAAACGAACTGCGGTACATAAAGATTACATTTCTCTAGATATACGATAAATATAATTGAATTTCGTTCTGAACTCCACGAACGAATTAGAATTCTGCGCCAAAAAAATCACCGAATATTCTTCTCGTGATCGTTAGATTGGTGCGAGGAGGGTCAATTCGTTTGCGGCAACAGCCGGTTCTGCGTAGACCAGGACAAGGTTTGCAACGGGTACAGCGATTGCCCATCGGGCGAAGACGAGAAGAAGTGTGCAGCGTTGATAGAGGACGATTCGCTGTTCGATCACGAGGAACCTAGTTACGTCGCCAATAACGAGAACAACTCTGAGACGACTGCGACCAAAGGAGCTGCGCACCAATCGTACCAAAACCACTTCGAACAAGTGGAGTCCACCGCCAATAAGGATATCCTGTACGACCAAGAAGCCGTGGAGTCGACAATTTCCGAGTCGACCACTTTGCACGCGTTGAAAGGGGACGTTCGATTCGAGAAGATTATAAACGCCAGGGACGAGACGTTTCAGGGAAATCGTGAACACCCTGGTGCCACTACTCTCGTCTCTGGCAGGGAGATATCGTCGAATGCGAAGGACACCTTAGCTCACGGGAACTCGATCCACGTGGACGCGAAAAGGAACGGGACGACGTCGACGGCCAACCTCGGGAAGGAGATCAACAATTACAACGAGAAGGGTTACCTGACCATTCGAAAGAACGGGAAATGGGGGAAATTGTGTTTAAGCGGGATGGACGATCTTCTTCAGGAGAGACAGACTGCCTGGACCATCGAAGATCTTGGCAGAGCAGTTTGCAAGGCTATTACCTATCAGTAAGTGTATAACAATACGTTGACCGGATTGGGGTGGTGGAATATTGTCTAAGAATTTGTTAAATCTTTCTTCCGTGCCCCTTCAGAGCCTGGTTTAAATTGAGAATTACTGAAATTGTTTTTTCCTTTGCCAAAGTCATAACAAACGCTACTTTATAATTCAATGTACAAGAGCTTGCATATTGAATTATATTATATATATTATATTATAAAGAAACTCATTGCAGTAGTATAGCTCTACACTACTGCAACGAGTTTTTTTTAAGGAGAAGGTTTAGATAATATTATCAGCATAACGAAGTTACATTCTGTTGGGGAAACTTTTGGCAGGCAGAAAGAATTATTCATCTAATTAATCCTTACTCTTTCCCTGAAATCTGTTATCAGTAAAATAATTCCAGTAAACGAATTTACACCAGGTGATATTGGAACAAACTGTCAAGTATCACGAATCTTCCTAACTTGCAGGGATTACGAGACCGTGGAGAAGGTGCTGGACGAAAATCCAACGACTGCGAGAACTTATTACGCTCTGTCGTACAACGAGAGACCCCTCGATAAAACCATTCTGACTTTCAAGCCATCCGTGTGCCCGAGCGGTGAGATTCTCAGGGTCAAGTGCAAGAACCTTGAGTGCGGAATAAGAACACAGGCACCGTCTCAGGCAAGGTACATACACCGGCTGAACCAGTTCCTAATAATTGTATACACTGTCCAGATCATTTGCAAAACTATAAACGCGCGAATGCGATCGGGGATAATGCCCCCCCGTTTCGCGATAACGATGCATCGGGTGTAAAAAGATACTCCAACCGATCGACGTTAAATCAGAATGATCGTGATAACTTCTGACGAGAAATCACGTTTCGATCTACCGGTTGATATCAATTTTTATCAGCTCGTTCGATAGCCTCGTATTGTCGATCTTTCAACTCTTGTAACTTGGTGGAAAAAAATCGCACGATAGTCCACCCAGGCTTTTTTTAAAGGGCAAAGCCTCTACTTTCGCGCCACTGAATTGAATTTTTAAGAAAAAATTTATCATACCATATATTTATTGTGCTTCGCGAGAATTCAATTCGAGGTTCCGAAAGTAGAAGGTTCGAACCTTTAAAACGAATCCATGTAAACTGTTGTACGATTTTTTTCTCACGAAATTATAGTAGTTCAAGGATGAATATTTCTCGATGAAAATGTAACGATCCTCCGCTTTTAACGGGGGAGTGTTGCAATCGTTTCGGACGCACTTATGTATTGAAACAGATCGAATGTTTCGCGACGTTACAGAATAGTCGGTGGTGGCAGCTCTTCGGCTGGAAGCTGGCCATGGCAAGTGGCTTTGTACAAAGAGGGCGACTATCAGTGCGGAGGGGCCCTCATTAATGAAAGATGGATTTTATCCGCGGCGCATTGTTTCTACCAGTAAGTAAATCGAGGCCAAGAGTTCGCTCAAATGGGCGAGAAATGAAATCAATTGGAAAGTAACAGATTTGAAGCGAAACGACGATAAACATTTTACTACATTACATATATCTACCACTGTCTACCCAAAAATAACAAAATTTATCGAGACAAAACTTTTGCAAAGTATTAATGTATTAATAGATAATCCTATTTCACTTTTGGGAATTTCTTTACTTCTTGTAAATTGTTTTGCACTCAGTAATTCAGTAATTCAGGGAACGTGAAAGCCTAATCTTGGAACGCGACTGATAAACCGAACTCCTAATTGAATATTTAAATCTATCCTGCAGCGCTCAAGACGAATATTGGGTGGCAAGAATCGGTGCGACTCGCAGAGGAAGCTTTCCAAGCCCTTACGAACAAGTTCTGCGTTTAGATCATATATCCTTGCATCCTGATTACATAGATAATGGTTTCATAAATGATATAGCGATGCTCAGGCTCGAAGAACCTGTAATCTTTAGCGATTACGTCAGGCCGGTATGTCTGCCTCAATCAGAGCCGAAAAGTGGAACTGTGTGCACAGTGACTGGCTGGGGACAATTATTCGAGATTGGAAGGATCTTTCGTAAGTGTGATTAAATGTTCACAGTATCCTTAAATTTTAATTACAAATTATAATAAATATAATCTATTACAATTTATAATAAATACATCGATTATAATTTATAATGAATATAATCTATTATAATTTATAATGAACATATCGATTAATAAATTAAATACTTTAATGAACAGCGGATACCTTGCAAGAGGTGCAACTTCCTGTGATCTCGACGGAGGAATGTAGAAGGAAAACTTTATTCCTTCCGTTGTACAGAATTACATCCGGAATGCTTTGTGCGGGATTAAAGGACGGCGGAAGAGATGCTTGTTTAGGAGACAGTGGTGGACCTTTGGTTTGCTCGGGATCGGACAACAAGTATACTCTTCACGGTAAGCGCGTGCACCTGTTTTAATAGGAAAATAAGTGAGAGATAGGATGAGAAAGTATCGATGATATTATATAGATAGAAAATGTAATATATTTTAATAAATTCTATGCATCGTAAAGGACACTAGCTGCTCGAAACTGTACACTAATTAATTTTCAACAGTTCGACAGTAAGCGTTTCTTATCTGATTAATAATCTATTTTTGCTTATATTATCAATCGTATAGATTTAATAGATTTAAACAACGACTCGATTTGAAAATCTATTTTATCATTATCGTGCATCAATTTACCTGAAAGTGAGTGAATATTAACGAAATCAAACGAAATAATATTAGACAATTGATTTATATAACTCGACGTTACAATTAATGCGAAAACAGATCTATAGAATAATGTATTCCTTCATTTAATCAAAACTGTGTATTAAATTTGTACACTTGTTCACTTCAGGGATCACCTCGAATGGCTACGGTTGCGCCAGACCTGGAAGACCTGGGGTATACACAAAAGTGCACCACTATCTTCCCTGGGTCGAGTACGTGATCACGGGGGAAGATATCAGATCGTCGATAGCCTCTTGCAAGGGTCATCGGTGTCCTCTCGGCGAATGCCTGCCGAAATCTCGTATATGCAACGGCTTCTTAGAGTGCTCGGACGGCAGCGACGAGCGCAACTGCCCTACTAATTTATAGTGAAAAAGCTAGAAAGAAGACTGACTGTATTTATTTTTCCCGATCGTATAAGCTTGCGGCGAGCAAACTAATGATTAATTAATTTTATAACATAGAAAGTCTACAAGCTGGCGGTGTAAAGTAGCCATGCTGCTTCTGAATAGACAGAGGCAACTGAAAGAATTAACATCAATTACGATGGTGTCGTGAAGGCGGTGAGAAGTGGCAAGGCGACCGCCTGAAATGAGTAAACGAATAAATAAAGCGACGCGTTTCGCGATAATTATGATGTGCAATCGATACGACGAAGCATCGCTGTGAAATACTAAACACGCTCGCGGCACTTCTTCTTTGCAGAGCACGCCTTATCACTTTTTTAAACGTGCTGCTGAAAATACGGCGCAGGCGAGCACGCGAGCGTGTTAAATGTTCGTCGATTCGATAGACATGTGCAATACGTAGCTAGAAATCAAAAAGTCGAGACAATAAAGTGTTGGTGAACGTTATCGATCATCGATGTTCCCCACAGCGTTGGCTAGTAGCGATGATCGACGATACCGCAGACGTTGATTTATACACATCTATACAATCGCCTTTACGTTCGACGATTAACATTAATACGTTTGTGTCACTAGAAATAGAGATCTACTAATTACTATGCGTTAGAAGATTGCTCGCGGTTGCACAGTTTTGAGGAGACTCGAAACAACTGCGTGAAACAGTATTTCTGAGTCAAAACGCGTTTCTGACTGAGAAATACTTGCTGGCATAGGCGGCATTTTAGACGTACCTGGCATTTTGATTCTCTTCGTTTGATAACAAGGGGAATCCCAAGGCCACGTATATCTTGATCATTAATGCGATCCGGTTGTCCAGATCGACGGTGTCTTTTTTTAATACAGCGTGTACATATACATATTACGTAGTATCTAATTATGTAAAAAGATTCGTTTGATACTAATAAATAAGAATTGAAATGATAAAACAAAATTCTCTCGTTCCCCTTTCCTATCTTCGTCACCTGAAATGGGGCAACGATATTTCAAGTCCCAACCTCGACGGATACCTGAAAACTGCAAAGACGTTAACGATAATGTACAATGTTATTTAAATGGTATATTAATTTGTTTTATTAGGACAATTAGAAATAGCACTGAAAATCATGTTTAGAAATAAATATTAATTACTCTCGATACAATACTCTATCGATAATTAAAACGAAGGCTGTTAGAGACTACTGCATTAGGGGCAGACAGTACGATCCTTAGGATAAATAATCTCAGTCGCGTAATCAGCATTTGATGATCAAACGTGTTTAGTACCATACAGACGATGAGAAAGTAGAACAGAAATTCGCAAACACCGTTCGAGCATCTCTCTTTCGTCTCTGTCGTGGAAATGAAAAGAAAGGATCGAACTGTTCCGTTTCATTGTTATTCTATTACAATCCTGTCATTCTAGATCGTGCCTTTAAGTAGTTCTAATAATTAGATTATACCTACGATTAGCACAATATACCGAGTGGTAAAAATCACAATGTAATTTACGTCACGTTCAAACAGCACGCTTCCGAAGTCTCAATAACGAGTTTACAATTTCGCTTCCTCCATCGAGGTGTCTCCTACGTCGCGGCTGGATCGTCAGGACTTTTGCACAACCATTTTTTTTTTCTTTATTTATTATTATTATTATATTATCATTATTATTTTCATAATCTTTTGATCATTTTCGTCTATATGCGGCATCGTACGGATCTGAAAGTTCCCAAAAACGCACGTGTAATCGAACGATCGATACTCGTAGAATAAATTCACCGCTGCGTTCTATTTACACATCACGAACATTCATAAACACGGAAGACTGGCAAACTGAGTGCACTGTGCGAGTTTCGAAATCGCCGTAAAAGAAATCATCGAATCGAACGAGAAATTGGTTTGGGGAAAGAAAAGGGAAGCAAAACGCCACGATAAAATTGACACGCGAAGCAATGATTACTTGAAATAGTCTGAAGCTTATGCATCGAGCTACCTGCATACGAGACGTTCCCTAACGTTTTGTGAATCAATTCGTGAATGTTCCTTCGTTCTCGGACACCGTGTGTGCACCGTGCGACGCTCGCGCTTCTTTCTCGTTAGAAAAGAAAGAAAGAAAACAAAGAAGAAAGAAACGAGCGGCAATTCCTTGGCGAGTCGATTGAAAAGTCTCGTGAAGCGTACGGGTAGTGGACAAAAGTTCGATGAGGATAAAAAATGGTGTAAATGTATAAAAGGTTCGATTCGAAGGTAGAGAAACTTTTGTCCATACCTTTACATATTTTTTTTTCCTTTTTTTGTTTTTGTTTTTAATCGAACCTACAGCCTCCTCTCATCTCAAAAGCACCGAAGTGCGTGAGCAACGATTCCGCGAAGCCCAACGATTCTATTCACTGATTATCATCACCTGCATTAGACGAATCACAATCGCTAAGAAGAGTCTAGTTAATTCTATATTACAAAATATCGGGGGCTCGCAGACGCTAGTAGAGCTGCGTTTTCTATTGTACGCAAATTTTGATAAAGACTTCGACATTAACACGATTCCAATTTCGATCCGAATAGAATCGTATTAACCTCGCGAAATGCGTTGTTGAATATCGTCGAAGTAAAACAGGGCTGTGATGTTGAAACGTACAAACGATTTATCTAATTCAATTCTATGCCATTTTTCTTTCGCGAGAAAAAGCGTGCACTCGCACACTTTATCTCTGCCCTTCGTCTGATTCTTAAATTAATTAAAGAAGCAATAAATAATAGATCGTCGAATCATCTGAAGATCGTACCTCTAATGAGCTGTACTCGTTTAATTTAGTTTACTTTAGTTTAGTTTTTAGGCTATGGATAATTGAATTACCAATGATTTAACCCAATGAATCGATCGCGATCGTGCTGAGACCTTTGGAACTTATGGTTGTCTTGAATTGCTCTGGTATGGGATGCTCTGTCTGTAAAAAATATTACAAAAACAAAATGTAGTAATACAATTTTGGTCGAGATTCGGAGAACAATTATATCTAAGTATAGCGGAGTTAAATATTTATATTATTCTATAATCTATCGTCGTTTTTTACTCGTAATGATAGTAAATAAAGTATATAATGCAACAGGTATTTCGGAAATAAATATTCGAACCGTTCAAGCACATTATTTACTGTTTAGTCACTGAAGGGACAGAAAAGCGTTATTAAACAAACGTTCCAATTATCGTTACGAATACTCACGTAATCTCCATTTCCTCGGGGTACCATTACATTCATCTCGCTGGATTTGCTGCTAATAAATTCCACATGGAGCGATTCGGGGCTCAAATACATCTGGCAGCCGTCTGTTTTGTCGATGGAAATAGTCGGGACTTTTCCTAGCACCTGCAACGTCGAAACAACGATAAGGATAAACAATCCGATGTGCAAGTAAAAACGCTTTTCGACACACTATCTATTTTATTATCGATGTTCCGCGTCGGAAAGGGAAAACGAACAATTGCCGGTCACAGTTTATTTCGATCTTCCACATTTCACGCAGTAACACATTCTAGCAAATAATTGTAGGTGCAAAACTCATGACATTGTAAAACCTACAGCTGCACTTTTACAGCACAGTTAACGTTGCAACCGCCTACAATCCTCTCCAAAAATGCATTGGCAGTTCGGTGAGATGATATTCATTTTCTAATACAATTCATATAAGCATCGCAACGAACTTCGACGTCGAATTGAATAATGCTTGTTTCGTTTAATATGCACCGTTTTTTAAATAACGAAATGGTCCAATTAACGTGCACGCAGGCGGAAACCTTGAACCGGTGCAAATGATCTGCGAAATGGACTGGAGGGAATGTCCGAGAGCAGTGGCAAATTACATTTGGAGCGAAATTGTCACCGACGTGCTCGATTGCTTGAGGAACGAAAGTGTAATCTGGCGGGTACAGAGAAATTATTATTTTTCACTTGCAATGAATAACGAATTAGAGGTCTATGAATGTATGAACATAGCGGTCGGGTAAGTTCTTGAAATTGTCACGACTTTTTACATCTGAACGCTATGTTCACAAAATATAAATAAGATAAATAACTAAGGAGCAAAAAAAATGAAACGGCTGCACCGATGTCGGTTAAATATATAACAATGATAATTCACGATAACGTTGATCATATTTTCAAGGTTCTGGCCATCTTTCTCGTATGCATCCTATTGCTGCGTATAATATACTCCAAAACGAAGTACACCGATGAGAAAATCATGAACGGAGAGATCTTGAATAAAGTCGGATACAAAGTGGAGGACCTCGAACTGAAAGTCAACATACTGACGTACAAATTGCAATACGGTTGTTGGCCGTTGCCTCACCAGGTTAAAAATTCGAATTTTCGAAAAAATCTGCGAAATCTCCGGCTAACGTTGTCCAATCCCAATGATCGTAATAATTGGATAAAGCACGTGCTGCTAAGGTATTGAAGTAATGATCGGTGTATTAAATGGATTAGAAAAATACTACTCTTTCCTCTGGTACATATGTAAAAAAACAATTAAGAAATTATGTTAAATTATTTAGCTTCGAGTTCAAATTCGTTAGATATAATAAATATCTGATTATCCAATGGACAATAGAATGTTTCGAGTGTCGAATAAAATTCGTGGGAGTTTTATTTAAGGTAAACCGAAGATGCTGCTCTCCTTTTTCAGCCCCAGGAAAAGGGAATCGTACGTCTCGTACTCGAAATACTGCCCGTCCGATTATCATCTGACAGAGTTGTTCGACGCGAGAAAAAGGGGGCCGATGTATCCTTATCTTCGACAGGAGAACCTGCCAATGGAGTACACCAGCAGCAAATCGTCGAAGAGTAGCAGCGATAAGTCTCTAAAGTACAATTACAAGTCGAAAATATAATCTGAACCGCGCGATTGGCATAGTTAGTTAAATTTATTTTCAGACTATGTCCGATACTTACGAACTTAAACCAAAAACAGCGGGTGGATTCGAGGAACGAAAATTACGAGGTGCAACGCCGGAACGCGATATCCCTTCCGTTGTTCTCCAAAAAGAGGAACAACAAACGCAAGCGAAAATTGTGGCAGAGTTCGAGGTGCGATAAGAAAGATAGAACGACCGTTGCGTGCAAGAAATTCACCAGGACCATGGACGACTGCAAAAGATACTTGAAGGAGTTACACGATAGCAATAAAAATCTTGGCCTGATATGCAGCTCGTCGGACTTCAGCGACGGTGCTTCGGTTAAAAATTTCTGGTCGGATACACAGGTAGGCAAAATCGGGAGAAGTGTGCATGTACCCAAAGTGCGTAAAACTTATTACGTAACGGGTAAAATTATCGCCTCGGTTCCTTTGCAGCAACAATGGTGCGCGAAAAGGAAACATCTAAGTGATATAAACAACGACGGCAAGGAAACAGAAGTGAACGAAGATAACAAGGAAGAAAACGTGGAAGAGACGATGAACATCGCAGACAGGAAGCAATCGAGTAAAGATCGTAGTTTGGAGTTATCGAGTGCGATATACCCGGTTCTAAAACTGATCGACAAACGTTTACTGCCCTCCAATATGAACATAACGTTCTCCTCGGACGTGTTCTCGCCGCGATCCACCTCGAACCCTCTGATCCCGAAATCGTGCCAGCGAAAGAAATTCCTGGAGACGTCGCAGGAAGCCCTGTACCAGGTGAAACGAAAATTAGAGAGCCTGCATAACGTTTTGCGTATGTACGAATTGCAGAATGGGGGTGCGAATGCGTTCGAGGAGCAACGGGAGAATAATAATAAGACGAGGAACGTTTGTAAAAGCAGTATGGACATACTTGTCCCGGCGACGACGAAGGCTGGCAACTGGAACAAGGGGCGAATGAGCAGGGTGAATTTTATCGACGCGAAAAGCAACTACAGGGAGATACAAGGGACAGCGTCGAACAGCTCCGAGCAGTACGACAGCGACGAGACGGCTAGAAGTTCGTTGGTGTCTGTGCGAAACTATTCGAACGTGTTTAACACCTGCCGTGCGAATAACATGAACGATTCCGATAATTCGTTCGGGAGGATGGCCGAATTCGATATGTCGAACGACCACGAGCTGGAGCTGATACGGAGCAACAGGTTCGTGCACCTGTCGAGCGTGAAGTACGAGAAAATACCTGAGAGGGTGTATTACGCCCTCTCGTCGGATTCCTCCGAATGTGCAGGTATCAATAAGAGGACGACTGTGCCGCCGGATTTATACGTCGAGGGTAATCAAACGAAATCGTTGTGCTTCTCTGAGCAATACCCGGCGCCAATGGAGACCGACGAGGACGCGATAGTATCGCCGACGTCCAGCCGTACAGAAATGTCGAAAGACAGCGAGCTCGAAGACAAATCCACCGCCCTGCTGCTCCAAGAGGCGTTGCAGTTCAAGCAGGCCCTGCTGACTCGAGTCGAGCTGGAAAACGTGTATTACATCGATCAGAATACAGGTGAAATGAGTAACGAGCCAGCGCGAGATCGCGAGAAATACTCCTACGTGAGCAACAATCTTCAGTCGAAGATTCTGGACATCATATCGGAGGAGCAGTCTGTCAGCAGCTCCACCGAGAAGACCAGCAGAACCTACATGTTCTTCAACGTGAAACAGGAGAAGCAGTTCAACAATATTTATAACTTTGCTAGACCGAACGAAGCCGACGAGAACGTGGACCTGAACGAGCAACGGGATTGCACGGATTCGAAGCAAAATCTTGCCTCGCCTTCGGAGTACTTCAGCTTCAGTAACATAATTCAAGAGGAAATTGGCGTTAACAATCAGCTGTCTCTGTCGATGAAGAGCAATCACCTGCGAGCTGGTGAACCCGCGGATGCGAATCCCGGCGGTTTGCAATTGAAATATTTAAACGACACCTTGGACAAGTCTGACGAGAATCTCCCGGAGTTTTCCAGCTGCCTAAACGCCGCGGAGTCGAGTTTGAAGGAGCGAGACACCTGTTACGATTATCTGCCCATGAAGAAGAGCTTCGAAGAGCATTTCACGCGTATGAACAGCATAAACGAATTTATATACCGTAGCATCCACAGCGTGGAATTGTTCTCGCAGAATCTGGACGAGCCTGTCTCGACGGAGGAGGCAGGCGATTCGAATAGGAACAACGCTTCGAATTTTGTCAACTGTGAATCCATGGAGGTATATACCGACATGAAGTACAACGGGAACACCGACGATCTACTGGATAAACAATTGAACGCATCGGATAACGACAAGTACGTGGACGACCGCGAAATTTCAACGGGTAGCCCGAATCTGACTTTGAAGAGGAACCCAGGTGCGTGCTCGCTGATCGAGCAGACGCAAGCTGCGAACCTGGAACAGACAAACGAGATGCAAGACATGATTGAGAACGAGATCGGTGTATACGGTTTAACACCTTGCGGAAGCAAAGAGACCTCCTCGTTCGAGGTGAATTTAATGCAGGCTTCGCTAGCGTCCAGCGTGAACAATTCGAACGATTCGAATGTTCCGGGGTGTGCGACGGTGTCGAGCAACAAATCATTGGACGGAGAAAAATTAGATTTAAATTGGTCGAACGTTCGCAACGATTTCAGCGACGACTGCGAGCACGAAGCGAAGACATTTTCGGCGAACACGATCACGCTGCAACAGTACAACGAAGAAAATACGAACGATTACGTAGACACTGATTGTATTTACAATGAGGACGAGAAGCTGCGGGGGGAGAATAAGAATTCAGTGTTACAAAATTCGTGCACGGAACTGGATAACCAAGGACACGTTAACGAGGTGGAGTGTTACAAATCCTACTGCAATCTCATTTCCGCGCGCAGCAGTATGTACTTCACGGACGAGGCTTCAAGTTCAGTGACAAAATTGAACAATCCGTACGCGACGAGCCTCGAAGGGTGCTCGCGTTTGAAGTTGCACAAGCAACACGAGGTGGAAGATAAGGCGTGCAACAAAACTGCAAATGCGAGAAACATTGAGAATACACAGGTGCAATCTGTACCTAATGAAGAAACGAGTGCTGCAACCACGACACCCTCTCCCGAGAAAAATTTAATTAACGAATTTGACAATAGACAGAGCATCGTGGAACCCAATAGTAACGCACGCAACAACCAGGAGTCCTTTCCCTTGAAATCCTGTACAGAGAATACGAACATATCACCGAGAAACGAAATTTATTCCCCGAAAGATGCGAACGATATTTCAGAGACCAGTACGAAAGCTTTGTACAATAGAGCTAATGATTTGAACTTACTATCGGCAGACAATGTGACGACAGATAGAGGTCGATTCAATTCGCAGGCGAATAAATCAGAGAAATTGAACATGGAGCAATGTATTATCTGGTCCAGTATGTCGCCGCGGCAATACGCCCCGAAGGACGCGAAAGAAAATAAAACGACGAAGAGGACGAGCGCGACAGCGAAGTCTTGCGCGTCGAGGTGCGATAAACTGAAGAAGCAAACTTGTCAACAGGCGAAAGATTTCAAATTGGACACTTCGAACGCAGCGCAAAGTAAACGAGACGGCAACAGAAAGCCGACGCGTACGAGATCAAGAGACCTGTCTGCAGAACGTAGTAGACGTGACAACGGTGGCAACATTCAATTAGATAGGAAGAGATCCAGATCGGAAATCAGTTTTCGCAGAAACGACGTGAACTCGGAGAGTTGCTCGCAATCGCCGGACGCTAAATCGAAATTGAAAGGCCTGGCGCCAACACCGAAAACGTCTTCGAGATCTTGCATACCGGTCTTGAAGAGCCGATTGGAAGCAGCACGAAAGACCGAGAACGAATCGCGACCCAGGAGTCCGATGAGAGGGCCGCTAACCATGACCATGTTCTGCAGGGACGATTTGTGCGAGAAGAATCACGATGTAGAGGACATACAAGTGGAGGGTAAATTGAAGAGCGACGAGGTATTTATGAAAGACACGAATGATTACGCGGTAATGGCGAATCATAATTGCAAGCGAGATTCACTGAAGATGTTCCACGAAAATCTTGGCGAACCGTCTGGTATCACGCGTCAAGAGCAAATGGTAATTTACGTAAACATATTCACGAAATATGATCGCAACGCGACAAAAATAGTCGATCCAAATAAGTTCCTGGAGTACATAAGAAATAGGAACGCGAGTCTACAAACTGTGGGGAAAAATCGTACCCGTGGAAAGGACTTCGATTTTAGCTGCGTATCGGCAGAAAATGAGAACAATGGTGTGCACGATGTCGTTACCGTTGTTTCCTCCGTCATAAATGGTAACGAATTAAACCAAACGACATCTATGAACGCCTCGGCGTCGAACACCAAACACGACTCGCTGGCTAATATCTTGTTGAACGGTAAATTGAACAATCTGTGCTTCCTATCTGTGGAGCAAAAGGAAATCGATGTAACCGCGAAGCCTTCGGTGATCGACACAAGTACATCGATCTCGGATTTGGAAACCATTTCCGGGCAATCTGTGATGAATAAATTCCAAATATGCGGAACTCCGAGAGAATTGAATAACGAGGAATACGTGGCGTTGCTCGAGATTCTGTATCAGGAAGCGAATTTTGTTCACCTACAGGAACTACAGAACGCCTGTACAAAACTTGTATCGGGGCATTAGAGATCGAAATGAAATTAGACCGCGATTGACATTAATCGATTGCGTTTAGAAAATTCCTAATCAATAATTGCTATTGTACTTTTGTCAGATTGTACCTTTATTTTTCTTTTTAATATAGAACGTGTACTCCGTGTAATTATATTGTACATATATATCTGTATACTGTGTGCCCACTTATTTGGAAATAAACATATTTTTTATATGGCATTTTATCGAGACCGGCTGACGCAAAACCATTGTTCCATTGTTAAGAGAGATAAATAACGTACCTGCATTTGTACACTCTGACAATTGACGAACTCGATGCTGGAGACAACGGAGTCGAACACAACAGACGATTTACGACATGAATCCATAACAATGGAGTTCACTTTGCCTTTGATAACTAAGGTACTGTCTTGACATCTGAACATGTACACCACGTTATTCATCTCGACGTTGTCAATGAGCAAATCCTTGTTACCTTTGTGGTATTCCTGCGACAAACAGAACGTGCAATTCTCCTTTAAGTAAAGCAACCTCTTAAAGAGAGAGAAAGAAAATCTGTATTATTTACCAAGATCCACTTCTTCCCGTCTCTGGTAAACACAGGTGGCTTGTCAATCGGTGCATTCGCAGGTGGTATTGTTTTCGTTGGTAGAGCGTTACCAACAACTGGCGCTTTAAATGGGGCTGGTCCAGTCCTCAGCGATGAATTTTTATGCGTTTGCATGTCTGAAGTGACTTTCTTTAAATCTGCAAAGTAATCAGTTCATTTTATTAAGCTCGCTGTTTGAGCAAATCTAATGGACATGTACATGGATCGTAGCTGGAACTAGAAGCTGGAAGATCGATGTGTGGCAACAGATATCTTTCTTTAGAATTAATAAAAAGGCTAAGGGAAGAAATAGAATTAATGATCACGATTCGTTTACAGAACATGTGTATCGCATTCTTTCGAACGTGAATCAAAGATATTATTGAAGGTATCGCTTTCTTAGATTTACGAGCTGGCACTACGTTTTCATTGTCACTGTGAACGTGTTAGCATATTGTTATATAAGTGCTATATATATTTACTCTTCGTGATGGCCTCCCCTTGATTGATTTCAGCGAAGAGAGCACTTCTGTCGTCGTTAATATTCGCCGGGACTACGTCCCCCATAGGCATGGGGCATGGTGGCGGCGGTGGTGGTATTCCCACTGGTGCAGTGCCAGTTTTTGCCCATACTAGTCCTGTTGTATGGTGCTGGCGCACATACTGCTGTAGATCGCCCAGTGTCTGCACCCAAGCCTTGCACCATTCGGCATGCACTTTATTTCTGAAAATTCGGACAGCTAAATTGAGAGGCGCTTCGCAATTTTCCAACTATGAACAAATAAATAGAACATTTCATTTGCTTAACTGGCGATCTACAACGAATCTTAGCTTACTTTTCCTTCCATTCCTTTAATACACGATTGGTGTAGAATTGTCCAGCATCGTTCATTTCCTTCACATAAGGCGCCGGCGTCGGCGAGACCGCGACCCATCCCAATGCTGGGATACTTTCGCTAATTGCTGACAGATGATTGAAGAACTGTGATCCCCTGTTCTTCTCGCGAAATTCTTGGATCTGTTGGATTTGCGTAGAAGTTGGCGCGAGTAGTGAAACGTGCTCCGATTGATTTGTCGGTGCTGAACGACTCGCGGCAGTCTGAATAAATGCCAGCTGAATTCTATGATGGAAAGGAAGGTGATTAATAAAACGTTCATAAATATGTAAATATGGACTTTTCCATGACTTACTGGAACGCCTTTTCTACAAGCTTGCTATGGGTGGCCACATCTCCGCCAATCTTCACACTCAATTGCAAATATTCCTTTACAGGACCGGCCAAAAGATCTTGGTAACCCGCTACTGACATGCTGATAGGTTTCTCCGACGCTTGTTTGCTTATTGTATGAACAGGTGCGGCGGCCTGCACTGGTTCGCTATTTTTCACCAACTGGGACCTCTTCGGCGATGGTGTGTTTGTCTGAACAGCAGAATCCTGAGTTTCGGTCACAGAGTGAGCTCTGACGCTCTCCAATCTTCTGGTAACGTCTTCCAATCTATTCACCAGTTCTTCTAAATGTTCTTCCTTGTCGCTGGCCTCGCAACCTTTAATTGTAACAAATATTTCGTAACGTACAAAGGAAATTCTTTGATAAATTCAATATTATAGAGATATACAACAACCCTGGTCCTAATTATCTTTCGTATTCTCTTCGTAAAATAACGATAGATGCATGCAGAGAGAAATAAATCTTAACTCGAATATTTATACAATCATATAATAAAATAATTTGTGAAATATTGAAAATCGACAAATTTCCAAGCAAAATTATAGTTTTCGGTAATTGGGGAAAATGTATTCCAGAAAGTTCTCAATTACAGCAGGTAAATTAAATATAGAATGAGTGTATAAATAGTCGTGTCAACATCCCACAGCCACTAGATTATTATGTTCCAAGAAGCATGTAATAGTCGAGATCAATTTTCGTCTACTCCAAAATTATTTCACCAAATTGCGAGACGATATACGAATGATTCAATTTTTATTACCACACTTTCAGCCTGCACAGTAAACCCGCAGCAAGACTTCACCCAATTAGTCGTTTTCTCAATTGAAAACAGTTTCTCCGCGAACAAAAGGCTTCCACGCGCGAAATCCCCTGGTCTTTTCAGAAACGCACGAAGAACTAAACCACGGTTCTAATGATATTCAACGCGAGTGGTGCGGCCGCGGCCTATTCTTAGGAAATCTGAGGAAATTGTATCACACGTGGGTAGATACCATTCTGTATGAAATATCTCGCAATAATTAAAAATTTCTCTGCGTATAAAAGTACGCAAAATGAATATACTTTTCCAGCACTTGGTCATGCGAATCTAAAACTCTGTACGATTTAATTTCAATTTCGCGCAATATAAAAGTTTGAATGAAAAGACGAATTTTCCTTCATAGAATTTTACGATCTTTCTTTTTTTAATAAGTGAGCATCGGGACATCGATTAATTTTCACTACCTTGAATAATAAATGTTCACGAACTAATAGACCAAAGTTGAAAGGTAAATAGGCCAGAATACAAAAATAGAATGGCCCAGGACGAAACGCTACACTGGATTGTCATACGTATGTCTGAAACAGCGAAATGTTTTAAAGCTGTCTGTTTTTTGTCGTAACTCGAAAACAAACAGTTCGAACGAGGAATAATTCGCGTGATGCTACACTCCTTTCAGCATTTTAACTCTCAACTATTGTGTACGCTGACACGTCCGCGATATTTTTTAAATGCCTCGATCGAAACAAAAAAAAATCGCACGTGATATGAAGTATTCATTCGAACACATTCTTATCCGTATCATATTGTATCATTTCCGCTGGAAGAAAAATAATATTATCGCTTATCGCATACAGCATATAGCAAAATATATATTTATAAAAAAAAATGTTTCAGAACAAGTACAACAAACTTTCACAAACGGTTCCGAACGTTATATTGATCGGTTTGATATTGTGAATAATCTCACGTAACAATGCAGTCTCGCTTTTAATTTAACACGTTCAGAATAACAATTACATTATAACAGATATTTGAAAGGTTCTTTTCAATTAATGATGCCAGTGTTTTAACACACCCCTGCAATATTAAATCGTATCTGTATAACAATTTACAATATCTATGTTTATACATATATCACACTTGTGACTGCACAGAATGTTATGAGATATATTCGCTACTTATTCTGAAACGCAATCGACAAACGAGAGTAAGTTTCAATTGCACCATCGTATTGGATTGTTCAGAAAAGTGGTAACATTAAAATCCCGGATATCTGTTACTATATCTTCAACACTCAAATCTGAATGTACTTCCAATTAATTGCCCAAACGAAACAGTGTAGAAATGAAATGAAATGTTACCCCAGACCACACTTTACTATATCTCTTTGCTTCTTCGAATAACTTTCCAACGCAACCCAATACAGTGCAATTGCGTCTTCTACGCTTAACACGTTGACTGCGAGATACATGGATAGACGTACATCCATCAGAACCTTCGATGTCCTCTGTTGTCCGAGTTGTCTCGCAGTCAACGTGATAAAAGCGAATAAAAAAATTGAAAAAAAAAGAAGGCAATATATTACAACAGAACAGATCCGATAATCATACAAATTAAGAAATGGATTTAAGGTGAGCCCTAACCGGCGTGCACCATCGGTCCTAGGGGGTCAAACCTCACTCTGTGCTCCGTCGCGTTTTGCGCGGCGTGCAACAAATCGGAGAAGAATCTGTGCCGTCTTAATGCTAGTTCATCGCGAGCTACCGGTGTGGCAGGTGGTTCCTGCATTCCGCTGCATCCTTCTGAGTCGTGATCACCGTCGTCCTCCTCGGATAGCCAACGAGGGATTGCCGGAACTGCGCATCGTACACCCCAATATAGACACCAAACTCGCGTATCGCTCAATAAATGCAACTTTCCCACCGGCCGTACGAAATGAATCGAGCCCGTTCCAAATTTTCCAAACACCAATCAATCACGTATACGGTGGGCCTCCGTTTATCCGGAAATTTTAGTCCGGTCACGATCATCTGCACCCCCACCGGGCTCTGATTATCCGAAACTACCGCTGAGCGTAAGTCCAGTTTATATGAAAGGGAAGTTAACCACTTTGATGGTACTGTCTTCGAATAAACGAAACTCTACAGTATCCTGATTCGAATACAAATTATCGCTATTAACCGGGTTGTACGAATGTAATGAAACATTGAGAGAGACAAAATGAAAGAGAGAACGTAGCGAGAAATTGGCCAGGGACGGGTAAGAAAATTGCACGTATGAGTACGCAAAAGAGAAATGATACCCCGCATCGATAAGAATATACCTGGCGGTGTTTTTTTACTAGCGCTGATATCGTTCGGGCAGGCTTCGAAAACAGAATCGTCACCTTCCTCCTCTGGTCCGTCATCGATCGTTCTCTCAATATACGCGGGAGAGTCGTAAAGATTGGTCTTAACCGTGCTAGGCACCCCCGAATTCAATATTGCCTCCAACATTCCACCATCGCCGTCTTCGTCGCCACTTCCGCTTATAGTGTCAATTCCATCCACTTCCGCTTTTCCATTCGCCCCTTTAACTCCGTTTACCTCTGCGTTATTCCCTCCATTCACCTTTTCCTTATCGTACTCGCCATCCCCCTCATCCATTCCCCCCTCTTTATCCTTCGATTTTATTATCGATTCCGCTCGCGATCTTGAACTATCATTGACCTCGTCACGTTTACCGGAAGGCAACGGACTCTTCACAGTCAGATCGTCAACTACTTCCGCGACGCTGTTCTCCATGGTCGATGAAACTTTATCGAATCTCTGCACGTCACCGTTTAACTTCTCCTCCCGTTCAATCGGTCCGTTTCCCTTGGACATCGACGAATCGACGGTAACCGACTGCGGTTCAACAACTCTCTGACTTTGCCTCGGCGTCGACTTCGTCACCTCGCCGTTCGGCCTCTCCTTCTTTGAGCTTTTGTTGCACACGCAGCATTTGAACATCGTCGATATCGATTATGGATTTCCGTTGTGTCAGCAATAAACGTTTTCGACCCTTTCAAACCGAACCTTGGCGCTTTTAAACCGTACAGCCTTTCTATATTTAATATACGTATATATAGCGCGGCCTTTTTTCTTTTTTTACGACGTGTATTGTTTTACGTGGAGGGTATAAATGTCGGCCCGATCGAGATTTAAAGGGACCGGTAATACTGACTGATACGCTTCGTATGATAACAATGTGATATATCGAATGATAGCTTGGACGCGTCGAACTAAATAACGTATACTCTGGTTTGTAACAATTGGTATAATAGGATGACGTAAACGTTTCTTAATATGCAACGATTAATGGACTTGAAATATTGGTTAGGATTATAACGATTAGAGTATATATATAATGTAAGAACACTTTAATAGTTAGGCGCGAGTTTAACGTAGACCTTTCACAGCCGAAGTAAAACCGATACTTGAATAATTTAGTTTAAACACGAGTTCAGCTAATTCTTCTCAGACAACGGAAGTGGGACGCCGAATATATTTCATTTCAACTGGATTTCCCACGGGAATCACGCGCCATAAATTGTTCCGCGCACAGTATACAATATGAATTAGATTCGCTCACAGCCAGCTGGTGCGCTTGTAAACTAACAATTAAGTACGTCCATTGGCGAAACAATATAAATTGATAATTAACACCTCCTATTCTCTTTCTTCTTTTGCAGGAACTGTTAAATATGTAACCTTAACAATCAACGTATATGGAAAGAACTTTACATATAATTGCCGACTATGTAACAGAGATAAAATATTTATACAATTTCTATCAAACTTGCGCCATCTTCCTAACTGTTCAAATAACTATTTCACTTATCAACTGTGAGTAACAGCTTGTAAAAAACTTTGGCTCAATTCTCATTGGATAGTATAGAGTCATTTGCAACGAAAATATCGCAACACCCTGTTGGCAATGTATCTAAACAAGATCTATGACATTTATTTTCCCCGCGAAATTCCCTTGATGGCGCGATAGTCGGTTCCAACAACGCCCAAGTTTACGTTTTCCAGATCAGTCCAATAATAGAGTCGGATTATCATGCGTCCATTGAATATATTTGAAATATACATAAAAAAAAATACACGAAAGAAAAAATGGTCATACAAATTTCGTTTGCAGAAGTTTATTTCGAAACGGGAAATGCGTCGGAGCGGCGTATCTCTTTATAGCTTCCCGTTCCAGGAAACACGAAAAGAATAAAGTTCACGGCAGAAAGCGAACTCACGCCCTTTCCGGTACACTCTTTCAAATGGGACGTGCAGTTCCGAGTTTCGCATTAATCGAAATGACAGGAAAGAGATAACTTGATAGTTTAATAATTTGCAAGAGTCAGTTGACACATAGAGTATCCCTCACACATGCACGCGTACTATAAATGATGTCATCACAAAACAGATGCACTTTCAATGGTTACGAGTAAAACGGTCAACGTAGTTTGCACAGGGACAAACATTTGTAGATTAAAAAAGAGTCTACATACATGTATTCGTTATGAATCACTTTCTAGCCAACACAAGTGATCACTATGTAATTGATTATGCAAATTGATACAGAGACCATACACCGGATTAATCGCAACGGGTATCGGAGTAATTCTAAAATAGAAACCGTGTGCAACCCGCGAATAAATTTCTGCACGCCGTTGAATCGCCGGTTTAAATATTGTGTACTTAGCTTCAGTAACATGAAGATTATTTGGCCCTTTGAACACCACCCAAATATGTGGAGATTACAAACATTGGAAAGCACTTTCGATCGGTTACACGTTATATTCACTCGAAATACAGATAAACTCGAATTATAATGCTCGTTGTGAGAAGAAAATTTGAATATCAATTCACTAGATCCATAAGGGCGGAGGGTCTACCCTCAAAAACAGTCCACTTTGGAAGCAACCGGCGCAATACTCTACCGCTTTAGGTTTCGACCGGTACTGTACGGTGCTGCCCCTGGGTGGCCGAGACCCGAAATTCTTGCGTGTTCCTTAGGTAAAGAGCCACGTGCACCGCAGGACTTGCGAAATTTAACTTGATTTCTAGGAAAACTATCGAACACTCGACGGCAATTGAATAATCAGTAGTAGACTAATTGATTTAAAGGCACAAAAGTCATTGATAACAAGAAATCGTGACATAAATATGCTAGCAAGATCTAATCAATTAATAAACTTTTTATAATGTACGGAACATCTGCAGTGTACCAATGGCACACATTGCTACATGTCATGTGGGACGATTTAAGATTCAAAACGATTCATCGCTGAACAATTTCCGGTATATCTATGATAATATCTTATTGCTTATCAAACTTTATGATGCACAGTGCAAATATACCTTGCGGTGATAATGGTAAATTTTATCTGATTATTTATCGCAGAAAGAAAGGTGACATGTAACTATATTTTAAAGACGGTAATAAATTGTGTAAAAATTTAAGACGATAATACGAATCGCAATTATCGCACGCAGATTTAAGCTTGTTGTAAAACAATAGGCAGCCATGTATTATAATTATAAGGCAATTCAGTTTCGGTATTCATTAATTGCGGTTTTTTTATCAGTCACCGAATTTTGTTTACTTATAGAAAACTATAAAACTGCAATTAATTGATACAGCAATATTAATTTCGATAATCTTATAAGCGCCTAATATTTTATGTAATAATTAATCATGCTAGTATGTCCAATTTTTACTCACGATCTTTCCACATATTTAAAACCTTTTTATATGCACTTGGTACCATTCGTGAATTATCTTCCACCGTTTTCGTAAGTTCCGACATTTTAAATAAAACTTATTTTATTGCCTCTGGGACTGATTATTAAAAGAATGAAAAACAACAAAAATGACAGTACAAATAATAAAAACTTGCGTTCAATCTGTAACTGATGAGCGATAATAACGGACTCACTCCGTCAGCTTTCACGATGGAATTTTAATCTCGCGTCAGATCGCAGGACCGTATCGTGTAACCAACTTAATAATACAAAATCTCGCTGATGAACACCTTGTTATAATTACTATAAGATATGTTACGGGACGATGAAAACAGTACCTTGAAATAAAGATAATCTAGCAAATTTTTATGTACATATACATATACAATATATGCATTTCGTTCTAACCTTTATGATACGAATTTTTAACTTGTATTAATGTTTACTTTAATTAGATATATACTCGTTATGGGCAATCAATTTCGACTACCCTTCCACTGCAACTACATTGAACGCATATTATTAAATACGGATATTATTCTTTTCATAGAAACTATAATTCAGTAAGCTAAATATTAGAATTAATGAAAATCCGTGAGAGCCCTTGGATATTGCATAGTATTAAAGAATGTTACCAGGTGTCAAGTGTCAGGTGCAGCAAAGTATGACTCACAATCGAAACGCAGCAGGAGGTATACACAACCATAACCGTGTTCATAACCAAACTAAACCAAACCAACTTTCGCATCGTTCAGAAGAATAAAACATACTAAAATTGCAGCTTCTCCAAATATATATTACATTATAGCTAATAAACTGCAAGCTTTGTACGGATATACATGCGTACATTAAAATGTATCATTTCCAAGATGCGAATAATACAAACCATGTACGTAAACCCCGTAAATAGCGAAATGTTTTCGATGCAGTTAATATATATACATATATATATATCTAGTGGCTGTGGTACGAATGAATAAGAATTGTTTTAAACAAAAATGTGCACTTACTTACTAATTTGAAGCTTTATTGAAATTCGGCAACACGTATACTGTCACTTTAATGACAATCGGTCCACACACAACAAACACGATACACAAGTTCCAGGAGCTTAATCTGACACATTACCACATACACTGGGGCGTTTGCCGGATACCGGAAGTACTACTCTTGCTATTATACGAATTTAGAAATGTGAACGCACATGCGCCTACGTTCAAACGTATTACTGCTGAAAGAAATTTACCCGCATCCTATATTATTATTTTAAAATTGCAAATATCGTTCCGGCAGATACGAGAATCAAAATGATTTCCCGTAATGGCAAATCAATATACTAGTAATATTACTAGCGCAATTTCCAGCTCGCCGTTCCATTAATCTATTACGAATGTTGAACCATTATAATATATTTAAATTTAACGTAAAATGTTCGCAAAGTTTCTACAATAATTTGGAAGTTATTACTGCCCTAATCATAATTCGATATAATACTTCGAATATACCGCACTGAAAAGCTGCACAGACACATTGACACTGCCATCTTGTGCTGATTCGATACTTTAAAAAAGCTGACTGCAATCGTATTTAGTCGATTAATCATTTTACGCTATCCAATGTTCTTCTTCAAAGTATATATTGCCGCGTAACTTGGGAACATCTGCATTCAATATTTTCCATTATCGGCATAGTTTTAAAGTATAATTATTAGTCAGATTCTGTGATTGTTGGCAAAAGTCATATGGTTCTTTGTAACATACGTGTTACATTGTAATATACTGCACAGTAAGTTTAATTTAATTCTACTGTGAGGGCAGCACATTATAATCTATGCAGTGATTAAATTTGTTAAGCGACAAGGAAACAAATACAGGGTAAAGAATTTATCGTACAGGCAACAACATGAGCACAAAATTCTTGTTTGTGGAGTCCATCGATATTCTAAACACTATACCACAATATCGTACGGTGGTAGAAGCGTTCTTCATCCTCTGCCTTGTTTGGTTCATTAGTAAAAAGTATTGTAGCAGTAACAAACGACCGCCGACCGAAGACGAAGTTCAGAAGAAACTCGAAGAATGGACACCAGAACCGCTCATAAATAACCCGATAGCAGAACATCCGTGCTTAAATCCAAGATTGGTTACGTCTAGGGCTGGTAAAAGAATAGTGGTAAATGGAAAGGATTGCTTAAATTTAGGTACACACAATTACCTAGGACTAATCGAGAACAAGGAAATAGAAGAAGCGGCGATCGCAACGGTACGGAAATATGGCGTAGGCTCATGCGGTCCGCGTGGATTCTATGGCACCGTTGATGTTCATCTGGAATTAGAAGAACGTTTAGCAAGTTTTACAGATACAGAAGAAGCAGTTGTATATTCGTACGGGTTTAGTACAATTGCATCTGCGGTTGCGGCTTATTGTAAACGCAGGGACCTCATATTCGTAGATGAAAGAGTAAACTTTGCTATACAAAAAGGATTAGACGCGACTAAGGCTAATATTAACTTTTTCAAACACAACGATGTGAACGATCTTTGCAATTTATTGACGAAACAAGCGAAAATTGACGAGCAAAATCCTAAAAAGGCGGCTAAAACTAAACGCTTTCTAATTGTTGAGGGCATTTATATGAATACAGGAAAAATCTGTCCATTGCCTGAATTAGTCGCACTCTGTAGAAAATATAAGTTAAGAATATTCATCGATGAATCTGTATCATTCGGTACTCTTGGCAAACACGGAAAGGGTATCACTGAACACTTTGGTATTCCTAGACATGAAATTGATATGATTATGGGTAAGTAATATTTATGAATGGTGAGAGTCGTTTACATAATATTGATAATAATTATGATTAAACTTTTATTAATTTTTAGGATCCTTGGATTGGGCCATGGGATCTATCGGCGGTTTCTGTGTTGGCACATCATTTGTAATCGAACATCAACGTCTATCTGGTGTTGGGTATTGCTTCTCCGCATCTTTACCTCCTCTCTTGACATCCGCTGCTATCACATCTTTGAATATAATGGAAAATAATCCGCAGCTATTCAAGTCTTTAAAAGATAATTGTATAGCCATAAATAATGGGCTACAAAACATTCGCTGTTTGGAATGTTCAAGCTTCCCGGAATCGCCAATAAAGCACATCTATCTAAGCAATGAGATGGACCATGCTATGGAAGAAAGATTACTTTCTAAAATCTCAGACAGATGTATTGAAAATAATTTGGCAATTATAATGCCAGCATATTTAGAGGAAGAAAAAAATGTAGTTAGGCCTAGCCTCAGACTTTGCATTTCTACGCTTCTCAACGAAAGTGACATTGATTTTGCACTGGATGTATTAAAAAAATGCGCCGAAGAAGTTCTATCAGTATAAATTAACTCTCTGCAGTTGACCCTGGGGATATTCCCGGCAAAATAACCGGATCTCCAATTATTACGACCGCAAATAATTAAGGGATAATTACAAATTTGAAGTCTATCTCAGAAACCTATACGTATTTAGTTTATCAATTACTTCCGACCACCAAAGCATAGTTATTTACGTATTCTATAATTAAGGGGAATCTTTTACTAGTTGTACAAATAGAGTGTAAACATATGTATATTACATTCTACTTAATATGCCATTACTATGCTATTGTGATAAATATATTGTATGTTAATTAATTTAAAGAGCGCTATATTTATAGTACAATTATACAGTATGTTATACATATTTCCAAGGGAAGAAATAAATACCAAGTACAAAGCAGAATGTGCTTTTTCTGTTTCATTTTTACGATGTTCCATTAGTTAATATTGAAGCACAATAAATATCTTGGCAAAGTATGAAAATATGCATAAGTCCTTCTATAACATTTGCATAATATTCAATATTACAATACACATAAGGCACCTGTATATGTTTATATTATACATTTTTAATCATTTATACGTATATTTAAAAAACAACAGACTAACAATAATGTAAATTCAGTGATTTCATAAGTCGTTCCAAGTATGTAAGTAAATTTTTGAAAATAGAAATTTTCGCGGCAGGATGTCGCCACCTTAGTTTCCGATAAATCCATGGCATGGAGGAACGAGAACTTCCTCTTTCTTCTACATTGTATCCGCTAACTTTGCCGAGGTAAGAGGTTCCTTCGTTGCCATTTACGAAATAAAATAACAGGATCTTTACTTTTTTCCTCCATAGGATTATTTTATAACATTAGTTACATCATGTACATAAATAATATCCACGGAATATGCGATATTTTGATATCTTAACGCAATTTTCTATGAACCATATTTAAGGTTAGCGTTCCATGTGGTCGTGACTGAAATATAGCATAGAAAATACAGTAATATTTCTAATAATAATTCATATAAGCTATGCCTCGAAATAAAAGCAAATTATTAACTGAAAAAATAACATGATGATGAAATTACGCGTATGATAATCCGATAACCACGCAGACGCTAGAAATAGCAGAACCCATCTGTGTGCGGATTAGAAGATTATAAATTGCATATGTGCTGTCTGATTTTTAATTTCCCAATAAAATAATGCTCCCTTAATTAAGTCTGAACTATATTTTCACTTGTTTTCTTTATTCTCTTTTAGTCCTTAAATTGTTAAACTGTCCCTACGCACATTTCAAGATGGGTAGGGAGGACAAGGCAACATGGAAATCCAACTATTTCACCAAACTTGTTGTAAGTGTTTTTTTATATACTGTGCAATAAATCGAGATATTTAAAGATGTATATTAACATATTGCATATAACTTTCGTAGCAACTATTAGACGACTATCCAAAATGTTTCATCGTGGGCGCCGACAACGTTGGTTCCAAGCAAATGCAACAAATACGCATGTCCCTTCGCGGAAATGCTGTTGTGTTAATGGGTAAAAACACTATGATGCGGAAAGCCATCCGTGGACATATTGAACGTAACGCTGCCCTTGAGAAACTTCTCCCGCACATTCGCGGAAATGTCGGTTTTGTTTTTACCCGCGGGGATTTAATCGAGGTAAGGGACAAGCTCTTGGAAAACAAGGTCAGAGCTCCAGCCAGAGCAGGCGCTATTGCACCCCTTAGTGTAATTATTCCTGCTCAAAACACCGGTCTTGGACCTGAAAAAACATCGTTCTTCCAAGCCTTGAGCATCCCCACCAAGATCTCCAAGGGTACCATTGAAATTATTGTAAGCATACATGGTGCATACAGACAATCGTACTTTTTTCTGTAAATTAGTTAATAGCTAACAATCCTCTTCCTTACGATTTTAGAACGACGTGCACATTTTAAAACCAGGCGACAAAGTTGGTGCATCCGAAGCTACTCTTCTGAACATGTTGAATATATCTCCGTTCTCGTATGGTTTACTTGTTGAACAAGTATACGATTCTGGTACCATTTTCGCGCCCGAAATTCTGGACATCAAGCCGGAAGATCTGCGTGAAAAATTCATGGCCGGTGTCGCGAACTTGGCTGCAGTCTGTTTGGCTATTGGCTATCCTACAATAGCCAGCGCTCCTCATAGCATTGCTAACGGCTTCAAGAATCTGTTGGCAATTGCTGCAGTCACCGAGGTTGACTTCCAAGAAGCAGCAACGATTAAGGAATACATCAAAGTACGTGTACCTCCCCATTGTCCGTTCATTTGTACCTTAACAATAGCTTCATTGAATGTAAACATGATGAACACAATTCCGTCTGAGAATTCTATGCATCGGTGTCAGAGCTAGAAATAGCTGAACCCACTGACACTGTAGAATTCTTGTCGAATAATGCGTGAAACGCTGTCTGGTAATATACACTATACCCGTGTATTTATATGAAATCTAATTTATATCGTATTACATGTATTAATGTAACACGTTTTTGTAGGACCCAAGCAAATTCGCTGCCGCTACCGCTGTTGCTGCACCAGTTGCCGCTGCCGAAGCACCCGCCGCAGAAAAGAAGGAAGAGAAAAAAGAAGAATCTGAATCGGAGGACGACGATATGGGATTCGGTCTGTTCGATTAAAATACATATGGGCAAAAGCATATGTATGCATTATTGTGATCTGACTGAGTTCAGAGTCATAATCTTTTAATAAATCGAACCATCAAAATGTAAATCATTGTAATAAAATGACTTTTACACTATAAATATTGTATTATGTATAAAAAAAATAGAGGAACTTGGAATAACAGTATTTATTAGTCATATATCTAACATCGATGAAATCATTAAATACGGGAACGATTAAATTCCCCTTAATTTATTGAAACATCTTCGTTATCTGTTACTGCTTCAATCAGCCGCTGTTTCCTGTAATTAAGGAGAGGTAGAATATCTTTCATCTATTACTGAACTAATTTATTAATTCTCGCCGTGGTACGTGTAAATCATTTGCATTATCTCAATACAATTTTTGTCCAAATATAGATAAATTAATTGTCACCGTTAAAGTTCTACGAAGACATGATTATTACGAACACGATTACCTAAGTTTTATCAAAGCAAAGATGACTTTACAATAATTTAAGCTGATATCTCGGATCGGTCTAGTTGCACCGTTGTGGTAGGAGGGTATGATTACCTTGTATTTATATACCATTGAAAGTGACGGGATACTTCGTAGAAGTCTGTAGCTAGTCTACATAGCATCATTGGTGCGGTTCTATTAATTTCTTTGTAGAACTTTCGTGATTATCCGAGCGTGAAGTAGTACATGTTGTGCCTCGGTGTGTCTCGGCACAAATCGGATTGAGTCGATTTTGCGCGAAATTCTGTTTCGGGTGTTAAATTTTGAAAAACCTATTAATATCGATTAACCTGCACAAATATGGGATTACTGTCCGAAGGAAGCCCTTTAAGCTGGGAGGAAACGAGGAATCTAGCCGATCACGTTCGAAAGCATGGAATTATTCAATTTATTAACCTGTACAAAAGACTCAGGGACCGTCAGGGTTTCATACTCAAATGGGGCGACGAGGTAATATCATTTCGTGTTTCTTACTAAATTACACGACATTTGTATATTTGTTTCACGATGTCATGCGGGGAATGAGTACGTACATTCTTCAATTACGAAGTGTGTTACATGTCTTGCCCCGTACAATTGTTTGTCACAAAGAAATAATGTTTCTACGAATTGCGCAATGTTCTTTATTAGTCACATGTGTCAGCCCGTGAGAAACAGCATTTTTACTTTTACTTTCTAATCAATAGTGAAGCATAAGTGGCAGTGTATGTACTATATGATTTATAGAAAAATTGATTTTTCTTTCTTTTTCTCAATTAAAGTTAGGTCTCAAATTACTATCTATCTGTTACATTTTCTTTGGCCCACAACGCATTCCTGTAAGACTATTAATTAGGCTAATAGAAGAATATTGCAGACAATTATAAACCTTGAACTGTTATAAAACCAGACCTTGAGCTTTCTCCCGGTATAATTCAATTCCTTTTAGATTCATGAGTCAACACTTTTTCTTTCAACTCTGTGGTTTTATTCATACCCTCTTATTATTACAGAATCAAGACATCTCTTATATATCCATCTCTAAAATTAGTAACCAATAATTTGTATATTAATGTCTCCTTAATTGTTTCGATGTAGGTGGAATATATGATTGTGAAATTTGATGACGAGGCAAAAACTGCAAAACTTAGTTTAACAGCTGCGGAGATATTAAAAACTTTGAATGAAAAAGAACAGAACGACCCAGAGTAAGTATTTAGTGTGCTTCCGAATAAGGGAAGGCACAGAATTATTTATTTCCGATAGAATGCCATTCAAGTATTGCAAAGATTTGACAATTTCGCTTTCATGTAAATTACAGACGTTATAAAATTGCATTTTCAAATTGACTAAGAAGTAAGTCGACTTTAGAGTATATACAATAGCAGTTCTAATAATACATGTTTTGTTCCTCAGCAATATCAAATCGCTATGGAGACCCGAATATGGTGCTTACATGTTAGAAGGAACACCGGGAAAACCGTATGGCGGTCTGTTAGTTCATTTTAATGTTGTCGAAGCTAACATGAGGTATAGAAGGCAAGAAGCATCAAAGTTACTCGGACCTAATGAATTTTTGATGTCTTTAACCAATTTTCCAAGGTATGTATCGACAAATACTATCACGGTGCAATCAATTGCATATAAAGTATATAACGTTTCTTCAAAGCTATTATCCGATACGATCCTCTTCTAGGACAGGAGCGCCCGACTTTACGGATCCTTGGACGGAACCAACACCAAATTCTGGTGCATCGAAAAGTCTGTTTTTCCCAGATGAAGCGATATATCCGGGACATCCGCGATTTAAAACATTAACGAGAAACATAAGGCAACGACGTGGCGAGAAAGTCGCCATAAACATTCCTAGTATGTATTTATTGCAATACAACAAATATATACGTGTACGTATCTTTTTGTAACTGAATCGTGTCAGTCGAAGCGGCAACATGAAGTATGTCTTTTGCAGTTTATAAAGACAAAAACGTTCCAAGTCCATTTAAGGAGAACTGCGGCACGGCAGTGGAAAATTCGTGTCCTTGCGCAGCAAAAGATGATCATGTATACATGGATGCTATGGGTTTTGGTATGGGATGTTGTTGTTTACAACTCACTTTTCAAGCTTGCAATATAGAAGAGGCGAGAACACTATACGACCAATTAACTCCTCTATGTCCGATAATGGTTAGTAGCATATAAACCTGCTATATTGTATTTCCATAAACTCTAAACGACATGGAGTTAGCAATTCTTTCGCGCATACGTTACAGAACATTTGTTTAACATTCGACAGTTGGCTCTAACTGCTGCCAGCCCATTTTATCGGGGGTATATTAGCGACGTTGACTGTCGATGGAATGTGATATCTTGTTCTGTTGACTGCAGAACACAAGAAGAACGGGGTTTGAAACCCCTTAAGGAAAATAAATTCAGAATTGATAAATCTAGATACGACTCCATCGACTCGTATCTTAGCGAGCAAGGTGAGAAATATAACGATGTCCCCTTAACGTACGACGACGAAATATACAAACAGCTTCTGGATAATGGAATTGATAGATCACTTGCGCAACACATAGCGCATTTATTTATCAGAGATACTGTATCTCTGTTCTCTGAAAAAGTGCATCAAAACGATTTAGAAGATACGGATCACTTCGAAGTAATTATTGCATCATTTCATTCGACGAAACTACCTTAGATCAATCTGTGTAAATGTGAAATATCAATTTTTCAGAACATACAATCCACTAACTGGCAAACAATGCGATTTAAACCACCACCGCCGAATTCCTCTATAGGGTGGCGAGTTGAATTCCGTCCATGCGAGGTTCAAATAACGGATTTCGAAAATGCAGCCATAGTTTGTTTCATTGTTCTACTAACTAGAGTTATTTTAAGCTACAAACTAAACCTTCTGATACCAATTAGTAAAGTTGACAAAAATATGGCACGGGCACAAAGAAGAAATGCTGTTATAGCAGAAAAATTCTGGTTCCGTAGAGATATTACTTCGGATATAAAAAAGCAAGAGGAGGGACAAGAGGAATATACAGAATTTACTATTAATGAAATTATCAATGGAAAAGTACTATTAGTGTTTTTGGTTTTTTTGCGAATCATTTCAATAAACGTATCTAAATTAAATGACAATTACTGTGCTTCTTTAGGACGGCGTTTTTCCGGGTTTGATACCGTTAGTTAACTCGTACTTAGCTAGTATGGACGTAGATGCTGACACACATTGTACCGTACAAGCATACATGAAATTAATACAAAAGAGAGCTTCTGGAGAGCTATTAACGACTGCTGCGTGGTTAAGGAAAGAAGTTATTTCACATCCAGAGTACAAGTAAGTCTTTCTTTATGCACAGACCTATGAATGTGTAAGAACATTGATTATATTAATAACATTACGTAAAATTTACATAGAGACGATTCCGTAATAACGCAACGAATTAACTATGATCTATTGAAAAAAGTGCAGAAGATTGTATCCAATGAAATATCGTGTCCAGAATTACTCGGGACGTGTATATCGTCTAAAACTAATGAAACTATACCTGCGGCTGTTGCAAAGGCAGAGAAAGTTCCATTATGAACTGTTTAATTATAATACGCTTAAATAGATCGCAATTAACTTCTAGATCAAATTTTAATTTATTACACTACAAATTTATTTTTCAATTATACACTTCAAATGTTGTTGTACATACTTAGCACTTAGAATAATCTGTGTGTGCCCAACGACTTAATGGTTTTTATAAATAGCAACATTCCACGACACAAGTTTATTCCCAGTGTATTAAAAGATGTGTCCGCTTTTAAAGGAAGCAAAAGTACCAGTACTTTTAGCTTTCTTGGAAGAAGCAATCGTTGATATCAAGTTTGTTTACATAGTAAACATAGACAATAACTATTAAATTACAAAGAAGAACATCTTTGTATTTCGATTTGTGGAATTTGTAAGGAATAGCAATGTTGTTTCCTTTATGGTCAAACGTACTTTACGATATTCTGAACATACTTTTTGGAGAACTTACGACAAGAAAGCTTTTATTTTGTAGTTAGATAAAAAAAAAAAAGAGAAGCAGGTGTAAGATAAAGATGGATATAATTCATATATCTATTATATATCACTCTATTATTGTGTTTTATGTGACAATACTATATTGTTTCTATAACGATAAATATTATGCAGCACTTTTCTCCAAAGTTTTTATTCTTCTATTACGAACGCTACTTAAAATATACAATTTAATAGTATTAATATTTGTATTAAAAAAATATATATGTTTATAAATTTGTATTTACTTTATACCTATCTCTATTGCTTTAAACTTGTCCTATAAGAAATATAGGTGTTCCATAGCAGTGCCACTGATTGCACTACTAGGACCTGATACTGTAAAGGTGTAAAGTAAAAGTTCAATAGTTGTACCATAGGCCACAGCTGAAAACAAAATTATACAGAACTTTTTTTTAAGCTACACGTGATTTTGTAGTTTTACCTTGCTAGTGTACACATTATTATGTTACCTTGTAATTGTTCTTTAAAATATCGGGATATTCGTTTCCCAGTTTCGCCTTCAGGTGTTCTAAATCGTTGCCTTGTAAAAAACCAATTGTTGATAATAAAACACCTATAAATATAGGTGCGAAGAGGAATTGGTCGCAGGCCACTTTTTTCAATACTATAACTCCGCCCTTTGAACCAATATGTTTATCTAGTATCCCGTACCATGTCCGTGTTACCGGTCCCTGTTATACAATGTTATTCAAATTTCTTTTACACGTACTACATAATAAATGGAAATCGTTTCATTTAATCAACTGTGTCGCATGAAATACTTGAAAAATGCATATCTCTGTTAAAAATAGACTTACAACAATTAAAAATCCTATACCTGCGAAGTGAGCTGTTCGCATGAAATCCAAGTCCTTGAAGTTCCTTCGTTCAACTAAATTCTGTGCAATCTGATCTCCAAGTGCCATTAGCGTGCCTGTTCATTCGATAATATAATTAATTGCACATATCTCTTAATCATATCAGAATGTCTGATATTATTATCTTTCATTTTTTACCCGCTTGTGCCGCCTGGCTGATCAATGGATATCTTGTGACTAGTCTCTTGTATACTTTGATAACACTCGACATATTTGTAGAATGTGCCATTGCGGCTAATTGTACACAAATTATCACAAATCCGTAGGATATTTATTTACATGCGCACGTATCGTCTTTCGTAAATTGACCTGACATTACGTACATGATGATTATAATCGATTCAATTTCAGTCAAAATGTGATTCAAACCATGCACGTAATGGGTACATACGTCTCTACGTTTGAATCACGTTAGTGCATGGCACGCCGGAGTGTAATCCTCTACGTTATCGACGCAGTAAAATTATAGAGGGCGGAGAGAACTCTAGATTTGTTGTACATCGGTATTACAGAATGTCTGACACAAAGCCCCATAAGATGCTAGATTTCTCTCGTAAATCGTATGCGATGAAACCATTGAATGTAAGACTGTGTTATTCCACGAATATGAATAAAATGAATGTACAGTATTGATAACATTCAGGACGGCGTTCGTCGCAGTGATATTGTAAAAGTGTTGAAGAATATGTGCTAAACAGAGACCAACTATACGTCACAAACATTGTACGGATTCTCCAGCGTAATTACATATTTCTATATTAAAGTAATCGTGTATATATGTTATTTTAATTAATCGTGGTAAACGAATAATTCATTTTTTCCCCCGTCAGAAAATCATTTACATTCCGAGTAAACATTCAGTGAAGGAAATAGTGCACACTGTTTGTAAACAATATAATCCAAGATGTCAACTTTAGAAGATAAGATTTTAGGCGAAAAGTTACACTACTATTGCAGTTCCAGCGAAGACGAGGAAAATGATTCCGCCAATTCTGATAAAGAGAGAGAAGATGATAGATATCAGCAAATAGTTACGGACTCTATGGAACCGTCATTCTCCGAGTGGGATGGAACGTCAAGCAACACAGGGCCGAAGGGCGTCATCAAAGTAAAACTTCTTTCAGAAGTATTTCTTGGCATTAATTTTTGTATCGTGAAATATGTTTCATTCCTTTTTTTTTCCACGCATTCTTTAAGGATTGGCAACGGTATAAACAATTGGAGGCAGAAAAGAGAATGGTACAAGAAAAGGAGAAAATTGAATTGATAAAAAAGCTTAGTATAACATGCCGTAGTTCTTTAGACGAGGAGAAAGACAAAATTATGCAAACTGATCCCGATATAGCCGAATTGTTAGCCGACGAATTCCTCTTGGAATATCAAAGGCAAAGGATGAAAGAAATGCTTGCAAGATCTGAAAAACTTCGTTTTGGCAGACTAATTAATTTGGAAACTGCGGACCAGTTTTTGGAAGCGATCGACGATGAGGATAAATCTGTGACAATTGTGGTTCATATTCATGAAAAGAATGCCCCTGGCTGTGAAGCCATGAATGGTTCTTTGATAACTGTTGCAGAGAACTATCCCTTTGTAAAGTTTTGTAAAATCCTAGGTCCGTCCTGAAATGTTTGCATTGCACGTTTTGTATTATTTAATTGTACTAATAATACGTATATTATTCTTGCAGGCTCTGTCGCTGGCCTGAGTAAACATTTTAAGAAAGAAGGAGTGCCAGCTTTATTAATATACAAAGCGGGCCAAGTAATAGGAAATTTCGTTCATGTGACAGATTATTTAGGTGTAGATTTTTATGCCTCCGAGGTTGAAACATTTCTAATTGAACATGGAATGCTTACAGATAAGAATTGTGTACCTGCAATTATCTCCCAAAATGAGAACGCACTATCAGACAGTGAATAAATGAAAGGAATAAACGTTTTTAACGGTAGTGAATAATTCCCACCTAATATAACTAAAAAACGATTATTAACAGAAATAGGTTTATTTATCTTGTGTCATAGACGATTCAAACGTAACATAAAGATTGTAATAAATAATATCAAAAATACCCATAAACAATGCAAATATTCATATTTATTTTAGCATAACATATATATATATAGAGATTATACATACATCACAAATTGATCTATTTCTGAAACCTAGAACTAATTTGATTTTCCTAATATTTGTTTGTATTTCTTAATTGCTTTTCCAAGATTTAAATACTCTGTATGCTTTGTAAATTTTTATATTGTTTTTTTTTAATTTTCCTTCTACTTGACCTCGCCCATTATTATAAATAATTTATCATCCATAGCTCTATATAGAGTTTTTGAATACATTTTTATAATACATGTTAACCCTGTTATATCTTTGCTTGTACTTAGTGCAATTTGAGCTTATAATATAACATAAAGTCTTTCGCATAGCTTTCAAATTCAAACGGTTAATAAGATACATACTCAACAGGGGATAATGGGTATTTATACTATTGCAAATTCTTTCGTTGCGATAGTATTTATTTCATCTTATATTGAATATAATTGTACTGCAATATAGAATGACATTAAGAAAATATATTCGTGAAGAAGTTACAAACAGAGGAAATTTCCTTTGTTATAAGCTGATTGGGCGAAAAGGGTTACAAAAACGACTCAGGTATAACTTAAATTTTATGGTCCCATTTATACGTGCATGCATAGGTTTACGTTAGTCTGCTCATAGCCGTCTACGGCGTCACTGTAGTGAATCGTGTATAACCTGAAAAATGGCGGCGAATATTGCTGGTGTGTTCACTGAAAACTTACAAAATGATGTACTTCAAAGTAAAGTTCTCATTGTGGGCGCAGGTGGAATTGGATGCGAGATATTAAAGAATCTCGTTATGACTGGATTCAACGATATCGAAATTGTAAGATCATTAATATTTATTTAAGAATTCTAATAATGCCCTAACCTGTGTATTTTTTCCCTCCTTTATTGGTACTCATTGTTATCTAAAATTTCAAACCGGCGTTTATATTGTTTCGATTTATCATATTAATACCGCTTAGAATATCGTAATTTTGAAATAAAAATTAACACGAGAAAGAAGATGATTACATTCCGACGTGCATCGATTGTACGTATGCCGTATTATTACATTGCAAAGAAATATTTCGTGTTTTCAGATTGATTTAGATACGATCGATGTAAGCAATTTGAACAGGCAATTTTTATTCCAAAAGAAACACGTGGGTAAATCTAAAGCTGAAGTGGCAAAGGAAACAGCACTGACATTTAATCCTGATGTAAAAATAGTCCATTACCACGACAGTATTACATCGTAAGTATTTTTAATTTTTTGTGTCTCCGGAATAACGTTGCGTCTTACTCATAGCTGAATTTTTTCTTTAATTATATCCACAGTCCTGATTATGGAGTATCGTTTTTCAAAAAGTTCACTTTAGTTATGAACGCTCTCGACAACAGAGCAGCTAGAAATCATGTAAATAGAATGTGTTTAGCTGCGGATGTACCGTTAATCGAATCTGGTACGGCCGGCTATGAGGGACAAGTGGAACTCATAAAAAAAGGATTAAGCCAATGTTATGAATGCACGCCTAAAGCAGCGCAGAAAACTTTTCCTGGTTGCACGATTCGTAATACGCCTAGCGAGCCAATACATTGCATAGTATGGGCAAAGCATTTATTCAAGTAAGTTGTATTTTTATTTCCCCTAAAAAAGCACGTGCGAAAGAATGTTTGAAAAATTTGTAAATCTTATTCAGTCAGCTGTTTGGCGAAGAAGATCCCGATCAAGATGTTTCTCCTGACACCGCAGATCCAGAAGCGGCAGGTAGTAATAATATTTAAACTTGTTAAAAAATTGATTATACATTTCCATAGACGTAAAACCTTATCTATTGTAGACTCTGCGGGGCAAGGGGCTCTTAATTCAGAGTCGAATGAGAAGGGAAACGTTGATAGAGTATCAACTAGAACTTGGGCACAATCGTGTAATTATGATCCAGAAAAATTGTTCGCTAAATTGTTTCACGACGATATAAAATATTTACTTAGTATGGATAATTTATGGAAGAAGAGGAGACCACCCACTGCCCTGAATTGGAAAGAATTGCCGGATGGAGGTTTGTACGAAAGTTATATTAAAATTTGACGTATTTAAACAGGAATATACTTTATTGAAAAATCTGTTTGCAACATAGTACCAGGATGTAGTAAAGAAGTTCATGAACCCGGTTTAAAAGATCAACAACGTTGGAGTATTTCGAGATGTGGTACAATATTTGCAGACTCGATTAAAAATTTAAGCATCACTCTAAAAGCTTCCCAGGAAAAATCATCGAATGACCATCTTGTATGGGACAAAGATGATCAAAGCTCAATGGATTTTGTTGCGGCTTGTGCCAACATAAGAGCACACATTTTTGGTATACCGCAGAAAACGAGGTTTGATATAAAATGTAAGTGATTGAGCTTTTATTCAGTCGATGCCTTCTAAAAACATAAACTCTAATTTCTTAATGTGTTGTATATTTCAGCAATGGCCGGAAATATAATTCCTGCAATTGCAACCACTAACGCGATAGTTGCCGGCTTAGTCGTTCTTCATGCATTCCGTATTCTTGAAAATAACTTAAAGGCGTGTAGATCTGTATATTTGCGGTCGAAGTTGAATCATCGCAATCAATTGTTGGTACCGGAAAAGAATGTTAATCCGCCGAATCCAAAATGTTATGTTTGTGCGCCTACGCCGCAAGCCGTATTAGCAATTGATACATCCAAAGTGACAATTAAAGAACTAGACGAAGTAGTGCTAAAAAATAGATTGAACATGGTCGCGCCGGATGTAATGATAGATGGTACTGGTATTGTTGTTATTAGCAGCGAGGAAGGTGAAACCGATGAAAATAATGATAAAGTATTAGAGGAGTTAGGAATTAAGGACGGTACCATCCTTAAAGTGGATGATTTCCAACAGAATTATTCGTTAACTGTAACTATAGTCTATAGAGAAAGGCCAGGCGCAAAGGATGATAGTCCCGATTTCCTTGTCTTAGCTGACGAGAAAGATCTTAAACCGAAAGAAGATAATGATTTAGCGATACCGTCTACTTCGAATGGCCAGGTGAGTAGAACATTATATCAACGTGTAAACCTTCGGTGGTTCGAATATATGGAAAATAAACATTTTCTTCAGCTGGATTCATCTGATGATAATGTGATGATTGTTGAAACTGAAACGGTTCCGTCGGACGTGGCGAAGAAACGTAAAACTGAGTCTCCCAAAGATGTTACATCCTCGAAGAAACGGAAATTGGAAGTTAATGATGTGGACGATGATATTTCGATTATTGAGAATGATGTAAATAAGGAGACTACTAATACAGAAACGAAATCGAAAATACAGAAAAATTCGGAGGACGACGACTGCTTAATTGTACACGATGATAACGTAAAAACAACAGTAGCTACGCAGTGAGTTGAGTAATAAATATTTTGGAATAATTTATTATTTTGAATTTGAAAGAAAATTGAAAAAATTAGTGTATCGATTAGTATGTGTGTTGTGTACGAAAGTAATGTACATACACGCCAATTCCAGTAATTGTGTTCTGTATTTTGCTTTGCAATTCGAATTTTTATACAGTTTCAATAAAACGATTATGAATGAACAATAAACGTGATTGGTACAAGATAAGTTTAAGGTGCATATGATGACAAATTGTGAGAATGAATGCGTATACCTATACAGGAATGAGTCGTTTAACTCGACCTTCTAAAATTCTTTATAAACTGTTTGGTATACGTAAAATTGTCTCGAACAAAAATCATATGATATCAGAGAGGACATACTTCACCCTGATGTCACATCATTTTTGTTCCAGACAATTTTACGTATACCAAACAGTTTACGAGTGATTTCAGATAATCAAGTTTTTATAATAGTAATTTTATCGAAATTATTTTTAGATTGAAATGAAAATTAGTTTCTAGAAATATTTATGAAACTACATGATGTTATGTTTGTAGTAAGTAATTATATTAAATGTAGCTATGGGATACATTTTGATACAGAAAAAAATAAATAATTTTCTCTTACTACGCAATATTATCTTTCTATTAAACTATGTTGTGTTTTTTTTCTCATGTTTTTTTACTTGCGCAATTTATATATTCAGTAAGACTATAATTATACATTTCAAAATCGATTTTGTACCTTTCATATAATTGTAAAACGATATCTTGCGTTAAATTAGCAAAGTATTTGCACACAGTATCAAAGTTCGTATAGCCATTCCTTGCCTTCTCTAATTTCGGGAAATATACTTTGTTTTTATCCAGGCCAAATTTTGAAAAAATATAATTAATTTGCCCGTATGTATAATCGTCCAATTTTAAAATATAATTATACCGTATATCGCACACTGAACAGTGTGTGTAGTATCGTGCCCAATGAACATCATCTTCTTCAGAATTTTGTAAAAGCCATTCCGAGAATTCTCTAAAAGTCGGCACTACCTTTAATCTTAACAAAAAAATATATATTAAAAAACTATTGATAATGTACCAAAAATATTTGGATCGAGTCATATATTGTATATACATTATACCTTTTATCGGGTGTAAACACTTTCTGTCGAAAATTACCAGTTGTTATATTAGAGTGGAACAATTCCGGTCTCGAATAGCGAAATATCTTTTCCACGTATATCCAGGCTTGTGCAGTATATTTTATATTGTCCTCTATACGATCTCTAAAGAAAGGGAAACACTTGATTGTTGAATAATTAAAATATACTGGAGATATTATTAATAAACAGTACCTGAATGACGAGACGAGCCTTTGGAAGGGATGTCGCACCACTAAGAGTTTAAATATTTTCGTATCATTCGATAGAATCTGTAAATCCTTTAAAATTCGTGGCGCTAAAATATCAACTTCCCTATAAATAATTTATAAGTTACAATTACTAAATATATCAAATATTACAATATTATAAGCACCTATAATAATTCCGTGTTGGTGGTCGGACCTTCATGTCTGCAAATAATTTTGTGAAACTTGTTGAAGCTACTTTTCGAATCCAACAATACAGTGATTTATGTTGAGAATTATATAGAAAGTGTCTTTTTATTAACGGGGTCTTTAAATTATATTTGGCACATACATCCGAAATTTGTTGTAACACTGTTGCACTTTCCTAGGAAAAAGCAATGTCAGTGCACTACATCTATATAGGTGTTATGCATTATTTTTAAGCTATTTAACAGTACATATACTTACCAATAAGTTGATTGATTTGCCCTCCATTTCATCGAGTTCTAAAAGTTTTATTTCGAAATTTATTGGTCTTGTAACTGTTTGAGATAATACTGTACATTTTTGGATTGATCGATTATGTTTTACAAAAGGTACTGAATCCTGATATTGCGGCAAGTAAGAACCCTGTTTCATTTTCAACAAGAAAGAACAAACCGTAATATAAAAAATAACGCATAACATACATTTTATAAACTGCGTTTTAAGTGACATAATTAACACTGAAACGTGTATTCTGACAGTCAACTGCTGAGATTAAAACATCCGTCCGTAAATTGTCAACGGGGGTGGAGAGAAAGATAACATTTATCTCTTGGAAGGAATATATGTTCGGGCTAGGTATTGACTTGTTAGTAGACCTATAATATTAATAATATTTAAAATACAAGTTGATAAAACTTATGATTTTTTAATTTACTGCGAAGGAAGGAGTAAAAAGAAGTAGACAATTTTTTTTTTTCACCTTTACTATGAAATGTCGCCAAAAACTTATTATATAAATCAGTAGTCTTAGTACATATTCGTAGTGTTAGGCTATTTCTGTAATTAATAGCAATGATTTAATAATAATGTGTAATTTATAAGTGATGCGTGGTGTCGATAGTGACGAAAATATTTTCCTTTGTATGTTGATTCTTTTTACAAATACTTTTATACCAAGGGATTGTAATTGATATTAATTAATCGTACTGCGTTTTATCATTTTGAGACTCTGTAGAAGTAAATTTTTCTTCTACGGCAGTGGTTTTGTATAAAACCCATGCAATCATTTTGTCAGATTGCAATATGGAAGTTTCACCATTAACCGATAAAAAAGAAGATACGCTGTTCATAATTAAATTGATTCACAATTGAGTTTCTTATATGCAAGAACGGACAAATAATCAATCGTACGTATAAATGGTACAAAAATATATAAATAATACCTACGCTGATTCTAATAAAACATACGAAAATAAATAAATTATATTTAGTAGAAAGTACAACTTATTTTTCATTTGATACTAAATGCGCATAACACAGGATCTAATCAATTGTGAATCTGTTCTGCAAACGTTTTGCATTATCGTGCGACGTTATATAAAACAAGGAGTCGAAAAAAAATTATTATACAATTCCATTAACTTTTATTACATGTTGGAGGCAATTTTATGCTTCTTCGTGGTATCATTTTGTTAAAAAAAAAAAAAAGAGAGAAGAGAAAACGATCGTTATTCAAGTACGTTAAAAATAACATGTCCAAAATGTATAATGTATACAACTAAAACCTCAAATTAATTGCCTATGTTATTAATACAAATAACCATGCGATGATTAAATACGTACTATTACATGATTACAAATGTCACGATACCTTGAAAGCCCTTACAGCGTGTGTATGAATGGAGAAGTAAAAGAATAGAGAGATGAAGATAGTATTTGATATATCTTATCTACGATCTCTGTATCGATGATGATGATCGCGAGAGGACCGATGATCATTGTGCCGACTATGTCGACTCGCTGTTCTCCACAAAAATTCATCCACACTTCTTTCATAACTACGCTTTTCAAGTGCAGAAGCAGCTGCACTATAATCAGGTGGTAAAGGTAAACCATCGTAATATCTTGGCGGTGGTGGCGGCGGAGGTAACGTATCGTAGGGATGAGGTGCAGCATAAGGCGGCAAGGGTGGTAATTGATGTTGCATAGTTCGCATGTAATCCGCAACATATGCTTCTGCTGCTGCAGCTACGCCCAATCCTGGACTACCGTATCCCCTGCAAAATCGTAATTGTTAAAAAGTGATACGGAATATTTATAATGGCGACATATATCCAATCGTTTACACACTTTGAGTAAGGAGAATCGCTTCGATTAAACCAAGCGGGATATCGATGATGGTGATGATCTCTTGATCCTCTATGATCGTTACCACCTAAATGGTTTCCTCTAGCTAAGGAAGCTAAACGAGACCGTGAAGTTAAAAAAAGCCTACGCCCCCTGCCACCACGTGAACGTAAAAATCTAGGGCTGCTGTTAACGGGTCTGTTATCGCGATGCGAACGAGATTTCATAATATGTTTAGCTGCCTCTTTAGATTTTCTCAAAATTGGAGTCATCTCGATTCCTAAAATTTGCACATGGTATAAATCAAATTTTATGCATATACGTAATATACATATTTTTCTTGTACAGGTCGGAAAATTAGATACTTCGATTTACCTTCATCTTCTGGAAACAATCTGCATAATTCTTCTGCAACCCTTGGCTCAATTTCCTGCCCATCGCGGCCAATTTTTACCTGCTTACCGTCGTTCCATGGATTGTACAAATGCAATGTTGCTGTAAACGGCAATTCTTTTCTACATATCCAGTCAACTTTAAACACCCCACCCAGAGCTTTCGCGGATAATCCAGGTGGTAGTACCTAAAAATTAGTATACACTTTCTTCCTAATAATATTTGGGGACAATCTTCTCATTTTATTCCTACTTCATTTTAGATACAAACCCAAGAAATTGGTGCTCCATCTCTTCTAGATTCTGTACACAGTCTTGCAAAACCAGCAAACTTTCCCGATTCTTTTACAGAAAAAACGAGCAGGACATTCCTCGATTCCCTGTAAGCTTGATTTAAGTTAGCCTCATTTTGCGGTAACGTACTCCATACTCCTTTCGCCTTTGACAGCGTGACGTTCTCGGCGTTGTTCGATTTGATGATGAAAAATCTGACGAAAAAAACCTTAAAGACATGTTCTTGGCACTTACTTCATTCTACTTAACTAAATATTTAAAGAAATTTCGTGAAATGCTAGTGCACAATTACAATTCGTATATTATGTACAATATAGGCGTATGAAAAGAAAGATATTAATGCAGACAAAAAGCAAAAATATTTGCATTTTAAAAAGCAGCCAACCTTGCATCTCGAAACAAATAATTCAATTTAGTCGTGTAATCGTAGCTTTTAGTGGCCGCTTTAATCTCCTTTGATCTCGCACGTTTTGCCTCAGGGCTGGATGACTTAGAATCTCTCGACCTGGCACGTTTCCCTCTATTTTTTCTATTACGCTTATTATCTCCGCGCGACGACTTTGTCGAAACGGAGCTTATACTCGGTTGACTAGAATCGGAGTTTGAACTACTAGATGAAACTTCACTACGTGTATCATAAGTTTCATCCGCAGCAATTTTTAATTCGTCCACTATATCATTCTCCCCGCAGCTCAGATTTAAGTTGTCTCCGTCCGTATTATTGTCCATACTTTCACTTTTTATTCGATCACTTTCACTACTACAGCTCAAACGTATGTTGTCACTTGTCCCGTTATCCAGGCTTTGTATTTCTGGATTTTTCGGGCTTTCTCGTACGAGGCCAATGCAGTTCTGGTGCCCTTAAACCTTTTCTGAAACGCAAATATAAAAAAGGGCTTACTAGATGGATATCCAGTATGCTATAATATTTGTCCGAGAACAATATCATATTTGAACGGTTCTTGTACGTCTTATGACAATTACGCGGTAGAAAATAATGTAGCGACATTCCTAGCATATAAGAAGAAAAGTTCAGAGGATCGCACATGAAACCAGACTTTTCAAGGCACTGCGGTGATAGATTAAGAAGTCCATTTGTCAAATACATTAGATGTCAAGATTGTCCTTATTGCGGTTCAATTAAAACATTTATAAGTTTCATAGAGGTTTCCGATATACGTATATCTACTATTACGGCAAGACTTGAAGCGTTTCTTGCGTTAAGTAGATATAAATTATGCCTAATTTGCTAAAGTCTTTTGTTCCGTTAGAAACAACGTTTAGCAAAGGAGAAAAGTTCTTTTTTGACGATTCACGATATATACATAATATATATATATATGTATGTATATATATGTCCCTTGTTGAAGTTAAAAGTAAACACGCCTCAAGCTGTAGAGATTTCCTTTTGCTTTTTTTTTTTGTTAATTTAACAGATTGCAGTACACAACTTCTTGTTGCTCTAGGTAACACCGAGTATTTCTTTCGAACGTTCTATATAAAAGTTTATCGTAAAGTTTATTACAAGCAGACGGTCTTGCTAAAATGTGCTTTTTTCTGAGCCGATTTTAGTGCGAGAGGAGTCTTGGAGTTGTTCTGTATCTCGGATAATAACACATCGTGCTCATTTGACGTCTCTATATGCAGTCTTTCGAAACGCGAAGAGGCTATGCCTTTTACTTTTGTAATAATGTCAGCACCACAAAACATACTCAAAAACCATCATTTCTCGTCATCGATTTAATTAAAAAAGTTCATGTTTTGGAAACGTAAGTCCTTGATGTTATAAACCGTTTTAGGCATCTCGTACACACTTACGTGCACACTCGTTTCTTCACTAACACACTTCGCACCTCACGCAAGAACGCTCATTGATTATTATATGCAATTGAACAACAATTTCTATTGTTTCTTTACACCAAATGCACAGGAGACTTCTTCCACAGAGAAACGTGTTTTTTTTTCTCATTAAAACACAATAAACAATTATCTCCTCACAGAAGCGTAAACCATGGCGTCCATTGTATGACGTGTTCCTTTCGATCGATAAAGACGATTATAAATTGAAAATCCTTGTTGAAGTTCTAATCGATTGAGTAAGACCTTATTGCTATTACGTTCATTTTCTTCTCGAAATTGTACATGTATATGTACATTACAATAAGCACATATTTTTTAAGAAGATATGCACCATGGTAAATTGTACGAAATGTGGTGATATTTTGTGCGAAGTCAACATCAGTCTTTTCTGTGCATCTGAAATTCTTTTTTTTTTATATATCGTTCGATTTGTAATTTTACTATGCTATTATCTAAAATTATTTAATCTACGTGGTGGTGCGGCGATACATTTAAATATTAAGCAGTGCATAATACACGAAACATAGAATGCAGATTAAATGATTTTTCCATAGGAAATTTCTTGAAATTAAAATCCCTAGTGTCGTGCATGGTCGCCATCTTTAAAAAGGACGACGACCATCTTGGATCATTTTTCACGGGTTGTTGACACGGGCAGATCACACAGCCGGTTGTGAAAGTGCTTCGCGATGTAAAATTAATCATAATACATTTCCGGAAACAAGTAGTGGTTATTTAGAAACCAGAATTAAAAGTGATAACGGATAAAGCGTTTAGGATTGTCGTGCAAGTATTGTTATATTTAAAAGTGTAGAAAAAAAATTGTGGAAATACGCGTCCGTCACGAATATAAGCAATCTTGACAGAGTGGAGAATTAAAGGCTTATCATATTTACCCGGAATTTCGTAAAAAGGATAAAAGTATTCTTGCGGTTGTGTTCGCCTGTGTGGGAAAATCGTGTTGCCGAATAAAACGAAAGGGCGATAGAAAAAATACTGAAAATACTTCTTATAGAAGAAAATGGTTTCGTGCACATGGTGACACCTCCGGTTAGTTTATACCCTTCTATAAACAATTTGTCATATATTCTTTTTTCTTTTGCAAAGTGAATCGTTTTTTATTGTGCGTGTCGTTTGTATTGGCAACTAAATATTATTCGAGATATACGTTAAACAAGGGACATTTCGATGATAAGTACTAATCGCAGATTTTTGTATGAGACTGAAATCGCTGGTTGGTAGCTTACAATGGCGAAATACAACGTACGTTTACTTGAATTTTTGTAAACATTGATGGATTGCTCATACAAAATTATTCAGCCATTACGATATTTACAAATACATTTTAATTTTTGATGCACAGAAACTTTTATCAGTAACGTGACTAAATTTATTCTTTAAATCACGTTTTGAATTTCGTGTATCTAAAAGTGTTTATCTTCAAACTTCAGATAAAGGCGTTTATTCACTGAACATTGCCAAACAAAATTTCCACTGTGAACAGAATATATTCTATTTTTCCTTTATTGTATCCAGAAGTAAATGTAGCTGATCAAAACAAATGTGAAGAATCACGTGAATACGCATTTTTTTACTATTAATAAAACATTAATTCATATATCCTTTATAATGAAAAAAGGGTAGTAGTAAAATGACGAAGGAAATATGAAATATACATCAAAAAAAATAGGAAAGAAATTCATTTGATGACAAAACTGTATCATGTTAAATTTAGTTTTATTTGGCATACTTGAAACTACTATTAAGTTACAATGAAAAGTTCGTATTGCTATTAACAAAATCAAAAAAAGAATTATATAACAATATTGTTTTTCTTTCTTTTTTGGAGCTCTTTTCACAAATACTACATGACACTATACATATACTATATTTGATGTTTAATTTACTAAAAGTAGTTACTATTTTGTTGTTCAATCTAAAAGAAAAAAAAGAAGAAATAACTACATTGCTTTCTAAACAGCACATTTCGAATTTTTCAAAATCTTCTATAAATCAGTGGAAGTTTGCTGGATCAGCCCCATTATTTATTTTAAGCTACATACAGCTTTAACCTATTATTATAAAGTGTACATACTACACGAAGTGTACATAATATAAGAATATAACATGTGCATGCTTCCACTTTTCATACTTCAACTACAGAGAAAGGATTCAAGTATTGATTGCAGGAGCATGGTGTGCTATGGCAATAGGAGGAGGGTGAAGCCCAGACAAGACCCCACCTCTTTATACTATGCCCTCCATTTAAGTCTAACTTAAATCATTTCAGACTATCACAGTAAATATATGTAATATGTACCAATAAGAATGCTCCAATAATATTGTCAGAGAATATACTATGAACTTTAAAGAAGATATATGTGTTGGCACATATGTTTGTATATATATATAGTATATTATAGTATATACTATAGTATAGCATATAATATATATATTTTAAGTATTGATAAACCAATGAGCTGCATAAATGTTTAATGAGTGTAAACATTAAATCTATCTGCAGATACAAAATAACTTTATGCATAAATATAATTAGTGTTGTATTATAGCAGCTGGATTACTTGGTGCAGAATTAATTACTTTTGTATTCTACCTTGATGTTATTTTTGTTTTACAGAACGTTGAAAAGATGATGAATATAAGTAATACATGAATGACAATGGGCTGAAATATATGAAACAGTAAAATTCTCTGAATTTTTATACACGAGAGGAGCAGGTAATAAACACTATTCAATTGTTTCGTATTTTATACAATTTCCAAGTAGACACGCAATTTGAAATAATTATAACGGTCTTATTACTTCAAGTATTATTAGCATCGTAAATTCGATTTTCTGCAAAGGATAATAAGTCATGGCAACGGTTGAAGAAAAGAAACGAGTCGGCGGCTCAAAGGTTTCAGCCATAGCGAATATCTTTCAAGCGAAGCCACAATTGGATAATTTGAGCCATAGAACAAATAACATTCTGTCAGATGGTTTCAAGGAACCACCTGTGCCTTTGAAAGAGTCTCCAACGCAAGTCACGGTTGTTAGAACAGAGAGCCATGTTGCCCGTTTTAATAATGCACGTGCACTTTTCGAAAAACTTGGTGAAGAGAACAAGCCAAATAAACCGTAAGTGTATAGTAATAAAGGAAAGATAAATTAATGTACAATATATTATATTATCACGAAAATATATTTCTCTTTGTAGGGTGGACAGGATAACGAAACCTACTAATTTACACGGTTTAAGATCGCGTTCAAGTTCCGCAAATTCTGGATCGGGTTGCACATCCCCAGCCAGATCGCCGCGTCCTAGATCGCCTTCACCTCCAGGAACCAGAGATCATTTGAGCAACTGGAGCGCGAGTGTGCCAGCCTTAAATGCTGAAAGACATTTTGAAAATGGCCACAGTCATGGATTGGATAATGTGCCAGATAGACATAAATCGCGAGGTGGCAAAGAAAATCGTTTGGGTGAACGGCCCGAGAAACCGGAAAAACCTGAAAGGAGATTGAACTCGAAAGAATTAATTGAGAAGCAGAAAAATTGGACTAGCCACTTCTCTAAAACTAGACCTAGCAGATATAACTCGGATCCGAATAGGTCTGTAGTTCAAAGTTCTTTAAATCAGAATGCAAATAAAACAAATATTGAAACAGCTGCAGGGCACATGCAAAATGCTGCAACCGCTGATAATGAAGGAAAAAGAGCAACAGACATATCCACTAATCCAGCTACGAGATCGGCAAGTTTCTGTTCTGTTAGATCGTCGGCCATGTCTCCGCCACCGCCGCTACCGCCGACAAGAAATTCATCTGCATCGGTCGCAAAGAAGGAGAGACCAGCCAGCATTGCAGCGATATCACCGCCAGATATTCCTAGCAGTCCAGAATATGCTACTATAAATAAATATTTTGATACTTCACAAGCTATACCCGAGTATGCAGTTGTACAAAAAAATACAAATGTACAAAATAAACAGTTCCAAAGAAACCAAGAGCAACGGGAAGTTGCAAAGAATGTGACCAGTCCTACGCCAGAAAGGATGCAGGACGCGTCCATGCCAGAATACGCTGTAGTACAAAAGAATACTGCAGCTAAAGCAGCTCCACGAAACGCGGACATATCGAAGAACAATTCTGCCCAGCATCCCAAAAGTTCGAACAACGTAGAAAGCGGTGGTCTACCATCGAAAAATACTCTTGCAGGCTCAAGTATTGATATTTATTCACAAACGAAATCGCAGGTTTCTTGTTACGACAGAAATTCTGATATGTCTAGTCCGACGCGAAGTATGTCGATAGAGAATATAACCAGTATTGCCATGGAAAATAAAACGATAAACGATGGCGACTTGCTTGATACTCCAGAATATTTAAATTATTCGTCGAATGTTATACGTTCCCCCCCGAAAACGTCCGAGTGGAAGAACGAATGGTTGGCGAAGAACGATGAAATTTTAAAAAGGGCAGCCGATCTCAAGTGTTCTAGGGAAGATATTGACGTTAAAAATGAAATGATAAAACTTGATCCAAGACCGGACTGGGCTAGGCCATGCGTAAACACCGTAAGGAAGAAAGACAGTTTGTCAGAAGAGCGGAAAACTGAGCCGTCGAGATCTCCAGAGCCGGAACTGAGACCACCTTCTGGAGGTACGGATAGTGCTTCCTCTAGTATGAGCTCCCCTAGCTCCCCTTCCAAGGATAGTAAAGAAGAGAAGGCAGATAAGGAAATGTCAGAAAAATTTCAAACCGGTATAGTATATGTGAATAATTCTCAATAACATGATTCACAACTATACAGACAAATGAAACAGTAACTACATCATCTATAACTATTCAGTATATACCTTTGATTGCCGCACAATAATTATCTTACAATATATCTGAATTTTGGAATTTTACTATGGCCGTGTGCCAAAACACTGAAAAGTAACAGTACAGGAGGAAGCACACTCCTCCTTCCCCTTTTTCTCCTCTTCTTCATCTTAGTTCCTCCTACTGCTTCATCAGTATTATTTATAGAAATCTGTGTATTCTGCTACTGCTTCTGTCTGGCTCTCCTTTACACTTTTACTTCTGAAAATTATTTTACAAATTTTAATCGTTTCTTAAGCAGTGCCCGTAAATTGATATTTTGTTATAACATTAATACTACTGTTAACACATTTATTATTACATAAAAAGTGGAGTTATGTAAAATATACAGAAGTGGTGCATACACTAGTTGATCCAGTTAAACCTTTAGCAATGTGTTTTTAAGAAAGATCTTCGAAAGCAGTATTGAAAAATGTCGAAAATTTAAACTTTATTTTTAAAAAAATATTTCGTAATTCTTTATGTAAAATTTGTGTGTCAGTTTGCCTATTATAATCAACGCGTTTATACTAACAATTAGATTAAATTTACGACAACTTTTTAATATACATAACGTTACAGTTTCGCTCTAAATAAACCGAACAATATAGTGTTTTCGTTTTATAAATCATTTAATAGTTCCTACGGAAGAGAAAATGTGCCTAAGATTACTTTGTATCGATTGCCGAGGTACTTTGCATCCTCTTCTATACATATATTGATTTTTTTACACTTTTTATGGGTGTATAATTCTTTACGTATAACGATTCGATCTTTTTATGTTTTAAGGTCGTAACAGTTATGACTTGCAACCGGACGAACAAGAGAAACCTGCAGCTTATACGGAATCCATCGGTGAGAAGGATAGCTTAGAAAAAAATTCGAGATTTAATGAACCAGATACTACCACAGTTATACGACGTTCTCATGTACGTGTTGATCTTCAAGCTGCTGGTTTGGGACAACGACCACCATCTGTTGTCAGTTCGGATCAGGAATACCCACCTTTAGAGCATAAGGATATACCGATACCTTCGCCATATGCAAAGAAAATGCAACAAAAACAAGATGCTTCTGCGCAAAACAATGATATCAAGCCGCAAATAAGAACAAACACCGAAGAAAACGCGTTAATGAAAGCCGATTTAACAAAGAGTTGCCATAATAAGATATCTCAAGACAGTAATCAAGATCATACGCGTGTGAATTCGATGATTACAGAAGTAAATCAAAATATACCTTTAGATAATAAGTCTAAATCGAATGCTACGAATGACGTACATGCGTTTCCTGAGATTGTATGCCAGAAAACGGTATCTAATGCGAAAAATGATCAAATAAAGATCTCTGTGCGAGAAAAGTTAGCGAAGAATAAAGAGGAAGTATCGGGAAAACGTAGCAGTTTCGCTGAAGTGGATAACAAAGTAGATCAAACGGACAAAGCCATCATAGATACAAATCAGTGTTCAGTACTATCCAGTGCGCATACTACTGAGAACTTACCAGGGAAACATTTTAATAAAGAAGCAGAATTAGAGAATGATACGAAGAGTAATAGGAAGGAGTATATAACATTGTCAGGAGATACAGTAGCATCCCATAAATCCAGTTCCCAAACGATAAGTAATATTGGGAACAAGAATTTGGAAGCGTCAGATCAACCGCAGACAACGTGGGAACAAGAGAAGCAGAAAGCTGAGCTAGCAAAATTAAGATTGCAAGAAAATACCACTGCAAGTGCAGCTCAGCAAGTCAATGCGCCTCAAAATGTGGCGCCTGCAATTATGACACAGCATCATGTAGAAAAGAAACAGCACAGTGATCATACTCTATCTGAGACTAGTATTCACGAGGATAGCGACTCTAGTGATACTAAAACGATTACCAATTTAGAATATGCACCAAAAATGGATGTGAAAAATGCCATGGAACAAAATAACTCTAAGACTGCGAAAGAAGCTATTTGTAAAGCTACTACAAATCAAGCAATTCCTGTAACCCCGGATACTATGACTGCCGACGAGGCGGAAAATCTACTAAGTTCTCGGTAAGCTTACTACTGAAAAAAAGGGAAGAAAAATAATTGGAAAAGTCTATACAATAATCGATATATTTCAACCCTTACGATGCATTAAGTGTCATATATATATACATTCCATAGAAACTCAATGTCTTCATTTTATAATTATGATAATTCTAGTTATTTAGAAAATAATTTTATGGCAATTTGCAAACAGCTTAATAAGTTTTATTTTATTACTTTAAATTCTAATATTTTCTTCTATTCATGTTTATTTCAATGTGACCACAAACACCCTTACAATGCCCTGGAACGATATACAGCATCCTAGAGAAAAAGATAAGGTGAGTTTATTGTTTTATGTCTGGTTAATTGTTCAGTTCATTGAATCGTGATATTAAACTGCGAAAAGAGACATCGTGAATCATGTGAATAATCAATTAGACAAGGATCAGCTTTATTGTCGGATGAAGAGGCCCAGGAAATAGCAAGACTACTGTCTCCCACAACACATGGTGAAGTTGTAAGTGAAGAGAATTCGATCGGTAAAAATAAAGAAATGGACAAAGAGAGAGAGAGGGAGGATCAGGATAACACACCAGATTGGCTTTCTGATGTCTTGTCTGCCCCCGATACCAGTCTTATTAATAGCACCACTAATGATTATAGGTGAATCAGTTTGGTCTTTTATGTTCTTTACGTTCTATAAAACTATTTTGCAGCTCATGCTATGTATTGACTTTAGTTATCGTTATTAATTGCACATGCGTGATATGATTTAACACGAAGTTGCGGCGATCTTTGATTTAAAAAATATTAAGTCTTTGCGATTTCTTTTTTTAGTTTGTCCCACAGATCACGTAGCGATTTAACGATAGACTCGTTGACGGAGAGTCAAGTGGGTTCTGTGACGGGTAGCGAGAGTGGCTTGCTCGGATCTGTTACCAGTTTAAATGATACATATGAAATTAACGATGATACAGAAACAGAGCATCAAGATGAATACGTCCCACCAACACCAGGCAAAGTTGTAAGATCGCATATGGATAATATATACTTTCATGAAATTTGATTTGAAGTTGACATAGAGGTAAAGAGTGGAATATTTTATTCAGATACTCGTGGAGAACGGTGTACACTATTTTGAGGATGGTCATTTTTGGATGGAGGTTGCCGGATTACCCGATTCGGATGAAGAGAAAGAGGATTATCCACAAAATATTCCGGTGAAAAAAATGACTAAAGTTTCTTTCGACACAAGACCAATGAGAGTTTACTCGACACATTCAGTAAATGAATACGATCGTCGCAATGAGGATGTAGATCCCGTTGCTGCAAGCGCAGAATATGAACTTGAAAAACGAGTTGAAAAAATGGAGGTATCTACTTGGCATCGATATAAAAATAATAATAATTGATACATATATTATACCACATTTGTGTAACATTATCAACAACGATTTATTAGGTGTTTCCAGTGGAACTTATGAAAGGTCCAGAAGGTCTTGGTTTAAGCATCATTGGAATGGGCGTTGGCGCGGATGCAGGACTCGAGAAGTTGGGTATATTCGTAAAAACCATTACGGAAAAGGGTGCAGCTGCGAGAGAAGGCAGGATACAAGTGAACGATCAAATCGTTGAAGTAGATGGAAAATCTTTAGTTGGCGTTACACAGGCATACGCTGCCAGTGTTCTTCGCAACACTTCCGGGCTGGTGCGTTTCGTAATTGGTAGAGAACGCGATCCAAATTCGGAAGTAGCTATGTTAATTCGACAAAGTCTTCAAGCAGACAAAGAGAGGGAGCAGCAAGCTAATTCTGCTAGGTACGAATTAATTAATCGACATTAAGTCACCAAATTTATATCGCTACTCGTTTTATCAACATAATTTCTCAATGATGGGTTATCCTTGCTCACTAATGTCTATGACGACAACTTACGGCCACCCTAATGATGGCTCGAAGCCTCTTGGGGTACTGAGAGAAAGCAACTTGAATCAATTTAATTGTTTATATAATTTATTCTTACAAGATTTTAAACAATGGCATACGTTTGTACAGAAAGCTCAACTTTTCGGACGCCTCGCCTGATAGTCAACGGGGCTGTGATGATATTCCTGTTGGTGGCATGGGAACGATACCTGGTTCTCCAGCTATGTCGTCGTGTTCGGAAGGGGAACCTCCCCAAAGTCCTATAGAGAATTATTTAACTTCTTCCGGACGGAGTAGGTCTCCTATAATCAGTTCATCGATGCCACATACACCAGTCGCAACGCAAAGCGACGTTGACAGTTTGAGACTGCTTTTACAAGAGGTATCGTACTTTTAGAAATGAAAATATACGTTGATTTGCATACATGATTTAGTTGAAGCACTTTTTCTTTCGAAGTTTATTTTCACGTGGAGGGGCAATGAGAAATAAATACTATGGTCTCATTCCCCGTTAGAAAAGATATCAATTGTAGACATGTCATGATTCTGTGTTATTTCATTACTGCACAAACTATCTAGTGACATGTTCATTTTTACGAATTTCCTGTACGATACTACTGTATAAATTGCGATAGAGAAATTTGTGTGAAGAGATATGCGCTATAACTAATTGTGCATACATGTATATATGTTGTTTATATTGCCATTTTATATACGCAACAGCACTCTTTTGTAGGTTTATAAGTGTGAATATATTTTTGGTTTTGCTTATGCACTGTGTTCGTTGTTCACTGCTTGCAGAGTCAGTATAAACTAGCATTAGCAGATGGGGAGGTGGAAAAACTCAAAGCTAAGGTAATCACATAAGACAAGCAATCTTATACCATTTGTGTTTGTTAATGCAATATATTTGTATGCTGTATGCTTCTACACGCGAACCTGTGCGCAGCTTGATGTCTCTATTTTTTCTAAATTTACTACTTTGTTTATCATTTCACATAATTTGTATACTCATAGCGTGCTATCGCAAATAACACCATGGAATATAAAACGGTTTGCCCCATAAATGTTAACCGGTGTATGCATTTCTCATGCATTATTTACGATGATGTTAATTGCGAATGCTTTTTTTAGCTCGTAGACTTAGAAAACAGCGGGGCCGGCAGTGAAGAATATGCGGCGAAATTACGCGAGTCCGGTTTAAGACTGCACGAATCTGAAAGAGCCTTGGGCACTGCTAGGCAGGACTTAACGACCGCTCGAGAAATGCTTTCTCAAGCAACCGCGCAAAATGCTGCTCTGCAACAAAAATATGCTCGGGCGAGGAGAGCAGCACGCGAATTGCGCACAGACATTGCTGCCAGAGACGAATTCTACCAACAGTTGTTGCAGGAAAAAGATACCGAGTACAATGCACTTGTTAAAAGTCTAAAGGACAGGGTGCGTAATCACCAATCGTTAAAAAAGAAAAGAGCACACTCAACAGCAGTTCCAATGGAAAGTCAATAATGATTGAATAATTGCAGGTAATCACACTGGAAGTAGAATTAACAGAAACACAAAGGAGATTTGGATTACCAGTTAGATTACCTTACGATGGGACAACAGCTAGAATCGTTACACCACAGTTATCGCGTCGACAATTGCCTCCTCCTCCTACGTCAGCTAGTTGTCAACTTTCGGACACAGAAACGTCAGATCTTAGTAGCCCCGACGACGGCGATAAAACAGCAACCGTCGAAAGAAAACTGCCACTTCCATTGCCAGTCAAGGAGGAATTAGATCGAGCAGTACCTGCCCATCGACTTCTTGACAATTCTGCTGGCAAAAGTAAGGCTGAACTTGCTAGTAGAGGAGGACTTGCAAATCGACAACTTCCTAAACGATCTGGTGGCCTTAGTAATAGCAGTTCTGTGCGTACATTATCAACGCTATTAAGTCGACCAAAAAGAAATGTTTTGCTAAATGATTTCTTTCTCGCTTTCAGGATTACGGTTTGGATGAATCAGGCGACAATACTGATGAGGATTCATCCTCTAAGCTACTTTCTCAAGATGCGAGCAGCAGGTCACCGAACGATTTAATATCAAAACAATCAAACTTGAGTTCCTATTCCAGTAGTTCGTCGATTAGTTCACTGAAAAGTAAACATATGGAACCAACACACCCGACAACAATTCGTCAGCACAGTACTATTAGTTCACAAGTTCGAGCAATGACAGAACAAAACTGGCCACAGTCTCAGAAAGGTGATTCTTTTGTCCTTTTTGTTCTTCGTGCATAGCCTCTATAACTGTTTAAATAAAAAACATTGTTTGTTTCTCGTAGGTTTAACGGGTCCGCCAGCTTCGTTCGCGGAGCAATTGAAACAGGTTTTGGCCGAAAGGGAGAGGCGACTCGGTGGAAATGATATGTCTTCGTCGAGGGAGAGTTCCGGAGACTTTAGCGATTTAAATAATCCGCACTCTAGCGATCCAACATTAGTTACTCATCATTTAGTGGAAGAAATACGACAAGCTGTAAACGAGGCCAATCAAAGAGGTAATATATTGGATGAATTATCTAATTATATGACGGTTTCTCGAACGATCAATCATTCGTGTTTGCAGTAAAAAAAGCTACTATTCCGCCATCAAATATAATGGGTAGCGGTGCAACTCCTTGGCATCATCCAGGTAGTTCACCTTCTAGTCTATCTTCTGGTGGATCAGTGAGCCCGCCTGCTGTTGATCCTAGTCCGTCTAAAACAGGTATAATAATGAGTGTATGCACAACAAAGTCCAAGTGAATGATTGTTGCTCCCCTTTCTTTTTCTCTCAATTTTGTCCGCCTTTGATTTATATCAGTCTTACCCCTCCCGTGTGTAAACAATGTTATGAATCTAGATACGAGTGAAGTTTGGTTGCCTCCTCATCCAAGCGACTTTGGTTTAGGTGACAAGAAGTCTCACTTTTGGCAGAATGCACCTATTACCGATTGGTCCAAAGAACAAGTAAGTTTATGCCCAGTTAAGGAATAATTTTGATGCTAGAAATGAATTATTGCTTTTATTTTGTCATGTCTTATTTTTATCTGTAATTTAAAATGTGGCATTAGGTGTGCCAATGGTTATCTGGGATTGGTTTGGAACGTTATGCCCCACGTTTTTTGGAAACTGGAATTAATGGTGGAAATCTTTTACGACTTGAATCCCGTGATCTCAAAGCTTTTGGTATCTGCGGTGAAGAGAAATCGCATTTGAAACGGAAATTGAAAGAACTTAGGACGCAGGCAGATCGAGAACGCAAGGAGAGAAAGGAAATAGAACGAATGCGACGAAAGGCAGAAAAAGCTGCACGGAAAAAGTAATTTGTGCGTACTATAACGTACTTATATCCTCTATAAAATGCAATAATTAATTTGCACAAAAAATCGGTGACATATACATAAATTTTGTGTACGATATTCCAGTGATATTCGTAATGTATTTTCACTTCTTCCGTCTGTATTTAATTCTCTAGTACATGTAAGCAATCGCAGTTTATTGAATATTCCTATTCGAAATCTTAAAATTTCGTTATTTCAACTCGATTATTAAATTTCGATCTTTACATTTTTGCATTTATTTATAATCTTTGTATTCATGTTGCTTAACCGAACTTGTAGTATTTGTATTAATTATTATTTATAAAGTAACAATGAATACAGTTCGACTAAAAGATGAACGGGTACGAATGCGAAAGCATGCCTATTATGCCAGAAGTATGCATGTGATACGTATGTATAAAATTCAAGCCATTTAGGTAAATTGTAATAAAAGTTTGATTGTCTAAAAATTTTTTTATAATTGTAAGTATACTTTTGTAGAAACGTAAGTTTCATATTAGTAGAATATATCGTTTCTGTATTTATTTTTACTATCAAATTAATTGTGTAACAATTTTTCATAACGAATAATATAAATGATAGGAAAATAGCGTCCTATAGTGTAACTATTACTGAAAAGATAAAGATGACTGTCCTTTTACTATGTACATCATGAGATATCAACGAATTTGTGATTGTCAGTGCAGTAAGAGTTGCAAATTCCACTGTAGATTGATCAGCTTTTCAAATAATTCTATTCATCTGTATTTATTCCATCTAAATTTGCTCAGTCTACATTAATTAGCAAGTTAACAATTTTTTGATTAATGTCGAATAAAGTTTTAATGAATATTCTATTATGTCGCCGTCTCAATGATTGTATTACAAAATTTGCTTCTTTGTAATCTTAGCGAAGTCCGTGTTATTATATTAAGCGACGTACTAAGTACTAGGAAAATCCGCACAACGTCCATTTTATTGCGACGATAATTTAAAAAAAAAAAACTGTTTAATTATGTGATGAATGTCTTCGGCGTTTTATATACTTCACACATTCCACGCGACATTATAATTTTATCTTTAATAAACACACGTGGATGGAGTACTATGAAAGCTTTTAAGCTTTGAGCGAGGTCCCTATGTATGCATGAATGTTGTACGGATACATTGCGTATTTAGTAATGTATGTTAATACCAAACTAGTATCCTAACAAAAATTTCATTCTAAATGTTTGTTCAAATGATTATGGGACTTGCTTCGGTACAATGTTAAGTACTTTGTTTCTCTTTTATAACAATCCTAATGTACAATGTTTTTCTTTCAAAGAAGAACGGTTTCTTTTACATAGATCAATTAAACGGGCAAAGTATTTAGCATTGGTACACAGTGTAAATATTATATGATGAACGATCATTAATATTGTAATCTACAAAAAAATAATTACGACGTAAGGCGTGTAAGAGGCATAACTGTAGTGTCATAATATCTTTATAGAGAATAGTTTTTAATTTCATAACTTAAGCGTTTATCAAAGGTCCTCCATTTTTTAATAATACTATGTATCACAATATCTCGCGAGCAATTAATTATGTATTGTTATTTTTGTTGTTATGTACAACGAAATGTGGGAACTGATAAAAAGAAACAAGTTAATCAACACAATGTAAAATTCTTGCGTCTCAGGGTAATCATTAATATGTTTTGGCATATAATACGTGTGTTCAATAAAGGACAAATTTTCAAGCATTAGAGCATCCTGCAATTCGTTTCTAATTATTGTGATTACGTAGGAGCAGACGTTTGATAAAGACCGACTGATTTACAATAAGTTTAAGTTTTTATTGTTGATTTGCGAATAATGGCCTCGGTATGATGCTATAATGAAATGCCATTTATCCAAAAGTAATTGTAGAACCAAAACTTGTACACCTCTGTGGAGCTGCATAATATCTGAATGTTTTTATACGTTTTCAATGATTTTAAAAATATTGCTCAGCAAGAAAGAAAATTATGGTTCCATGGATAAAGACAGAATGTCAGTTGCATAAACGGCAGCTTTTTAATAATGTTTATGCAAAGTATTGTCAACAAATACTCTTAAACGTTTTAATTAAAAATAATTCATACAATATATACGTAGTTTGTTCTTTTCACCTAGCAAACGAGATATTGAAAGAGATATTCGATACTTGTATTATATATTGTATATGTATTTAGAATGAAATTTTTTATGTACGTAAATGGACCCTTAAATATAACAATAATAGAATCCTGCCAATTGTTATATTCTTTTCACTAAATATTAAATACCAATATTCGTATTCAAACGAACCGGCACATATCGAACTATTGTTTAATCGATAATTGCTTATACTCCGATACCGTACTGGCCACTGCTTAAAAGACTAACCGCATGTTTCATTAAAAGTCGTTTCCCTTTAAATTGAACAATGCCAATTATAGTTATCAAAGATTATACTTGGCGTCAGACTTCGGAGTTTGTGATATTAAACATACCTTTAAGGGGCCATCCGAAAAAGGTTGATCTGTTCGTGATCGATAATTACATGAAGGTATTGAAATTCCTTAAATTCTTAGTGACAACCAATTATATACGATAGCGTATCATAATATGTTTAACAAAACGACAGCTTAGTTTTTCGCCGTTTATATTGGAATTGTTCCTGTGGGCAAACGTTCTCGAGAAAGAAAGCAAATGCACCATAACAGATCAAGAGGTAATCCTTGCATTGTACAAAACGAATATCGATTTTGAATGGCCCAGCCTGGAAATGCAAGATATCGACAAGGATTTCAAACGCGAGTGTCGAAGTCAAGCTTTAGAAAGCGCTCAGAAGCTCGCCGAGGAAGCAACGAAACTTAAGAAAGGTATGTAACGTTCGGCGCTATAATGAATTCCATTTCTCATAAATCGCAAATCTACAGAAAATCGTCAACATTTGCAAAAGGAAGCGGTGAGGGAGCAAATCAACATCAACACAGCTACGTTGAATAAAATAGATGCAATAAGAGACACACACCGGAAGGAAGCGATGCGGGAATTCGAAGAATGGAGAACGAAAGCTGAAGTACCATTTCTTTCCAACATTGAGGGAGAAGTACAAGAAAATAGAAGACCGTACAAGTATCAAAATTAAAATAAACGTTTCACAATCTTTTTCCATAATTATTCGCAATATAAATGATAACTTTCAACATATTTTTTTCACAAGGCCGCCGTTAGAATGGTTCAAAGACAGCGATAGTAAATTAAGATCCCAATCAATGATCGAAAATGAGACATTTAATAATGATACATCTGCAACGGACGTTACGAAGGAGGCGAAAGTAAATGAGAAGGCGGTAGACGACGAAGAAATCGTGGAAATAAAAACGGACGATGAAAATAGAGAAAACAATGTCGAGGCTCAAGTATCGCATAAGGAAGGTGATAATTTTGATAATACAGACGACTCTAGTAGTTCCGAAAGTTCCGAATCAGATTGCGAGCTTGCGTCGAACAGTTCGGCAAGGAAAACGCACAAGAAAGATTTGAGTACATTTCATGGGAAGACGGAAAAGAAGAGGCCAGGTTTCGATGCCGTGAAAGCCGCGATAGAAGGCAATTGCTGGAAGAGGAATAACATATTTGAAGAGCCCTCGAAGTCGGTCCCGTTACCGAGAAAAATGGGTACAATTAACGTCACATTTTCGGAGCGAAGATTCCCAACTCCAGCCAGAGAAAGCTCTCACGTCGAGGAACAAGAAGTATTGTCTCTTTTCCCCTGTACTTTTCATGTCGAAATCAACGTAGACTTATAACTGTAGCAACGTCGGTCCGATTACAGTGGCTACAGAAACAGGCGGAAGCGAGGCGTAAAATTGGTTTCGACGCCGAGGATCTGCGACCGGAAGAACGGGATCCACAGTGGTTGAAAGATAAAGGAGAGTACGTTTATTAATTTGATAACGCCGCCGATTAAGTTAGGAGCCTTGTTGGAACATTAACTAATACGAATTATTACTTATGTTTCAGCGAATTCTTTAAAGTTGGGAACCATTTGGCGGCCGTGAGTGCTTACACGTACGGAATCAAGATCAGCGATAAGCTGGCATCCCTTTACGTGAATAGATCAGCCGCACATTATGCGCTGGGAAATTATTACAGATGCGTAGATGACTGTTCGAAAGTAAATCGTTTAGATCGTAGATCGTTTCAATTCGCACGAGGACAAGAATAACGTTTCGATTGTATTGTTTAAGGCATTGGAGTTAATGGTGCCGAAATGCGAAAGCAATCGGGAGTCAAGAGCAAGGTGTCACGCTCGACGAGGTGCGGCTCTTTGTAAATTGTCCGCACCCCAGCATGGTGTACCGGAGCTAGAAGCTGCCCTGGAATTGACACCGGACAATGAAAGTATAAAGCGTGACGTGCTTGCTGCGAAACAATACTTCGACATAAAAGACTAGGTGGTAAGTAGGTAAACCAGATCGTTTGGCTGATTGGGAAGAAAGCAATTGCAACGCTGTCTCTTCTGGTCGGTCCCTGGACAGACAATCGAATGTTACAGGCCATGAAAAAGGAATATCTTTTGTAAAGAGACGAGTTATATTATCGAAAAATATTTATTAATACGTTATACAAGATTTATAGCAACTACGTGTTACGTTATAAAAGAAAAATATCACAGTCGTAAATCCTGAAGGGTGCTTAAATTTAGGAACTTGTCTTACTATTCTTCTCGTCTCGACGATCAGTATAGTATTACAAATATTCTTTTGGTATACTTGAATTGCTTATAATACGAAGAAACTACGCAACTTACTTACAATATTCTCGTAACGATTCGTACATAGAGATTCCTCCGAGATTTTCTTCGCCCTGATAACGAAAATTTCGACCAAACCGATCAATCAAATTTTATCATTTTCTGATCTACACAACCGCACTTCGTATGCTCTACAGCATGTATCACTTCGTGATGCTTGTCGCGTTGTCTGTCGATCGTATGCTTCACCATAAACACAAGACTGATGTTTCTGGTCTCGATAGGTGCGCAAATTTGCTTAGGATCTGGGCAGCAACCGGCTCCGTCGCATCGCGTTAAAACGGTACACGTGGGATAAAACACTTCGTCGGGACTAGGACCAACAGTTAGAAGCTCAGCAACTGGTACAGCTCTAGGTTGAGGCGCGGAGCAACGAAATTCATGGACCAATTGCACATGATTCAGGAATCCACTGTCTCTATAAATTTGGTCAATTCCTCAATGCATTTGTCTAAGCCGTAGTCGTTAATACTTATGTTTATAGCTGAAATCTAATTTACCTATGATGCCTTTCAACAGCGGCGCTGGCAAGATGGATAGAAAATAATAGTAAAATGAAACTCCTCATTTTTCTTTTTTTCTTTTGCAGCTGGTGCTCGCTGTACTATCGGTACGTCGGACAAATGTACGTAGTAATATCGATTGAAAATCTGAGCGCACTGACAGATCACTGGCAGTTGTCTGAGGCCAAGAACTGCGACTACTCTCTTCTGCGATCTGAATTCTTTCTCCCTCTATATATATATGTAACTTTCATCCTCGGCCCGGTGCTCTCTGCGTCCCCTCTTTTACCGATTTCTCGTTGTCCTTCTTCGTTGATCCACCCATCGCCGTATCGTTTCGTCCCATTCTGTGGCGGTTCGCGCCATCTCCCTCTTGTTTCTCAGTAAGCTCGAGGAGAGGACTCGAAGCAAAGCGTTCCGAGAACATCGCGAAGATAACTATAATTACAGCTAGTGGCTCCTGCCTCCTGTTCGAACCGGGACCATGTTACGTCGCGTGACTGGCCGTCCTTTCCTCATCAATCGCCTCCCCTTTCGCCTCCTCTTTCTCCCATTTTCTCTTTTTATCGTATGGTATTACCCACGTTTTTGTACTTTGGATCCGCGAAATTTCAGCCGGTCATCAGTTAAATTATCATCCATCTCGTCGATCTTCTCTCTCGTATACCGGTCGCATCCTAATCGCTGTTCTCCGTATGACCCGTGCGTTTTGCTCGAATTGTCTTTGCTCCTTTTTTTTCTCGTTCACTCGTTGCTTGTACCATTTTAAAATTCCACAAGGTGTGCGAAAAATGGACAATGTTTTTAAAGCAACAAATAGGCACTTGAGGTGCAATATCGTTGGCTCGGCCTGACGAATCTTGAACGCGTAATCTTACAATTGTTCTTATCGATTCGCGCGACTAATAAATGCTTACGTGTTTCAGGATCACAGAGAACAGTGACTGGGCGACTGGATGATTGCATAGGACTGCCTCGTCTAACTACCTGGCATTAAATACCCTTGCACTCTCCCCAACTGCAATGTTATACGATGCGACAGGTTGCGGTGAGTCATCGCGCCACGACAGTCTGCCGAGTGTCTGATTACGACAAGGTTCATTCATAACGTTCTTCATTTTTTTATTTTCCCGTAAGCCTTGAATAGTGGCGGGCAATTTCATGTGTCACCATTTGTCCAACGACCGCGCCAAGGGTAGCACGTCCGCTCACGAATTTCCTGCATGTAAAGTGAGAGTGGGCATCGGTTGCCCAATTGGAAACTCAGATTGCACGAATATCCGTTAACAGTTATTCGTGGAACTGGCTCGATGGTATGTGAAATTGCGAATCTATGAACGGCAAATGGAATTTCGAATGTAGGTGTATATACCGGTTAAGAACCTCGAGAGGCCTGGTCATCCTAGCTTTGTCACCGTTACCAAAAGAAATCGTCTTTTAACGCGCGATCGCAGAAATTGTTACCTAGTCATCTCGATTCTGTCCGCAATAGAGTTGTAATAATTATTCAAGGACGCGGCTCCTAGCAAGTATCGTTTATTGAACACTTAACTCTTACTTAACTTTGAGATTATTTCAGTCACGCAATTGTACGTAGGGTCGAGGATTAATAAGTGGATCGTATAATTAAACGGCGCGTACTGTAAATTACAGCTAAGTGAATAAGCGCTTGTACACGGTAGCGCCGGAAATATACACTGTAGTTATGATACAAAATATGGCTGAGCGAGACCGGAATTACAAATGAGTACGGTCGAGTATTGCACTGCGAGGGATATCCCCGTTGCGTCAAATGAATCAGTAACTACACCTAAGGTAACCGTAACACATATACTTGTACTACTAATCGCACGTCGCTGGAATTATGGTGTAATATAGATACATCTAATTTTTCATCAGAGAAGTGATTAATAGGGAATTAACGCAATACAATTATTGTTATATTATTAAACGAACTAGTACAGGATTAAGCGCACACCAGATAGCCAAAATAAAATGCAAACGTATTTCCACGCACGTGTGAGTGACCGGTGACAAATGTGAAATACAAATGGCCAGCCGATGATTCACGGGAATCGGAAATTAAAAAATGTATGCGGCCAGGTGAATACCTATTTTTAGAAAATAAAAAAGCATCCTGAATTCGACGGATCTTCCGCAAGAATTTTATTCAATCTATAATTACATAAGACTGCACCCATTTTCGGCCCCCCTTTGCTCTCGAACACTCCTCCGTATTCAAATCGCTATTCTGTTATCAAAGATGGACCAGATGCGAGTTTATTAATAATTTTAAGGTCAATGTACTGGTGTCCACGTGTGCAAGTGGAACAGTGTACACGATAAACTGAAACCAATTATCGGATTGACCTATAATTTTCTTCTATTTTTTTTTAAAAAAAACGCTGAATAATAAGGATGGCTTAATTAAGTGGAAACGTATGAATATTTTTAATCCGAATTTATAATGCCGAGCAGAGACGTCATCCGGAAAATCACGAGGAAACAAATCTTCTGTGGTATTCACGTAATTTTCGTTATTGCTATATACAAATGCAACTCACGGGGGAAATACGAATTATTGCAAGGCCTGGTTAGTAATTTATTCAAGGGAGGAGCATCTTCAGCGTGGGTAATTCCGATCCTTCTTTCGCTTTCTTGAGGCCTGAACTTGACGTTCAAAAGTTTATGCTCTTCGAAGTCACATAGCATCGTACCTCGTGGACCGGACATAACACAATAACGATGTAATTATCGCCGCTTGGAACTTCGGAATAAAGATGTTGTAAAATATGTATGCAAGGCAACGCCAAATTCCTGAGATATTTATTTGACCGGGTGTTCAATGAATCACAGTAGTATGAGTCAATTGTAATTTCCAGGAAGGCAGCGGGAACCAGTAGGGTGCGTCCAGGTGGAGATGGCCGAAAGTTTCACAAATCTACCGGCTCGTGAAAATTATGCGAACTCCGATGGATCAATCCCCTTTCCGCAATTAACGCAATCCAATTTGTAAGTGCATCGACACTTCGCAGCGCGGCAAACAATGCCGTGCACGTCTGGTTGCTCGATAAGGGGCGGCCGAATATGCGTGTATGCAAAGTTTCATATACGAATGCCGCATCGTTCGTGTGTCATATCGACAGGAGAAATGTCGAAGTTCGACTTTGATATAAGCACGGTTTCGCCTCCTTATCAGAAGGTTAGTCGATCTCGGTGACAAAACATGTCCGAGAGAGCTGCGGATTATAAGAGTACGCCGCGCGAATCTATGTTCGAACAGCATCTGAAATTGACGAATATTTATAGAACCGCGATTTTCTCATCGCATATTAAGTTATACTGTGCCCCGTACCTCCGGGGCCACTGTGATCGATCTCTGTTGCACGCTGCGGTATACCATGGGATCCGCGACTTCTAACGAAGAAACCGTGGCGATTCCAACGCACCGGGTAATTTAGAGTGGTTCAGGAATTGCGTAAGTGAACATTCGCACAAAATCGTAGGTTTTAATACGTCGGATTTTACGCGTGCATGAATCTCTATCGATACGCGTATACCTTCCGTGGAGTATGTGTGCAAGCTCCTCCACGTATAAATACACTTCTGGCAACAGGAAAGTCTCAGTTGGACGCCTCTTGATACGACCGCGACGTGTCGGCGATGTTCGTGTAATTTACCTACGCGAGGAGACAAGCCGAACGTGTCGTAGAAGGTAGCGAACGCGCCGCACCATTTGAACATCTTGAACGTGAACACCAAGGGCGGCTTGAAATCTCAATCGGTAGAAGCTGCAACGTGTACAGGTGAAACCGTCTGATGATCTTGGATCTCTGACTCGAGCCAGCAAGGAAATACCGTCAGAAACAAGGCATGAGAAGTAGATCACTGAGATCTTCCCTATTCAAGTTGATGGTACTCATCCCGTTGACACTGGACAACATGGTCCCATCAGCGGTGGCGAACGGCGAAAATCATCATCGTGTAGCAAGGAGGATTCACCTGCCACGCGCTGTCGACACCTCCAGGAAATTCGTCTGCAAGGAGCCGCAGTCACGAGCGTACAATTTGAAAGATTTGATGCAAAACGTTCATCAGAATCCAGGGGAGAGTGCCATTCAACCTGTCTATATTGTTCTGAAACGGTGCGACGGACACTCCGGATGCTGTATGAGTCCGGACATGAGCTGTTCGCCTATAGAGACGGCGATCTACTACGAGGAGATCGAAATCGAGATATGGAGTTTGGAAACGAACGGTACGAGGAGGCAATGGATTAGGGTGGAACAGCACGGTAAATGCACCTGTGAAGTCACCACGATCAACGACCGATACCGATTAGAACATCAGCTGCCCAATGTGACTCTTATCTGATACCAACTATAACCGGGACGGTGATAGTGGGGCGATTTTTTGAACGAGTGTCTTTTGCATAATAAATGGTGGATATAAATGACAGTATTTATTTATAAGGAACATAAAAGACTGCCGATAGATCAAAATAATTAAGAAGAATAACTAACTGTCGTCCTTTACCCTGGCTCTAATGTGCCGGCTCGGTTCGAAAACGTTTGGCGTAAACGCGTTCAATGTTACGCGAAAAGGAAATTGGCATGGTGCCCGGCAACGTGACGATTGTCTTCCCGACATCAAAATATCGTGGGATCGGCGACAGTCAACCTGTTTTACAAAGGAATTATTCTGGACAATTGTGGCTCTTGCGAAGCTGTGTCGAAATTCGATGAGGACCGACATTTGTGGGATCTCTTAGATAGTAGAGATATTTAACAGCTCATTTATATTTGTAGCAGAATATCAATTGATGGAAAGTGTCTTAAGTATGACCAGGAAAAATTTTCGTATAATTCAAAAAGTAAATGGATAAAATTGTTTAAGATTTACAGAATCAGAACTCTAAGCTGATATCGTTCGAAGCTTTTTAAAAACATTTGAAAGTATGTTTAACACTGCGAGAAATCTTTGAATGAAATGTACTACGAAAAATAATTAATTTGTTTAACTAGTCATATTTAATAATTTATATCCGACTTCTAATAGCTTTAAGCAGAACAAAGGGGGCCAAAGCGTATTAATATCTTAGAAATTACTATGAAGCTCTGTTAGCAAAAGACTTTAATATTTACCATTGTGATATTCAATTATTTGTACAGTAATGACATCGAAATCATTATAATTGCATTGAGGAACCGTGTAAGCCATATATTTATTAACTAATTATTGTAACTCCAGTATTTTTGTCTATTCGTTATTAAATCGATATTAAAAAAATTGCATCTAGCAGGACATGTATAATTCTTTTTAATTCTTTCTAAATAATGCAATACATTTAAGTACTGAACAAGTATTAATTAATAATACTGCTTCAAAATACTGATAAACTAGACAAGAGACTGATGTATAAAATATATTGTATATTTACGCATCTGGTGCATGCATAGGTACCTTTTATTTATTGTAATATTAAGTTCGTAATAAATGTCGAATTGTATTCTACTAAATATCATAAAATTTAGATATTTATTTTATATTATTTATTGATAGTAAGAATTTGAAATATATATATACAATGAGTACTTATGCGATCGAAGAAACAGATAGTAGAATTCATACTGATATTTGAAAATACAAAAGGAGACAACGCACTAACATAAAAATGAAATACTGCTCATGTCTTATGAATCATCTTTAATATAACTTTAATGACGAGCATTACATAAAATATGAAATCCGACCGTAATATATGCCTTGTAAAAATGTCTCTAATATGAAGTGAAATTCGAACAATAATTACATAAAAATTACTTCTAAAAGTAAATAAATAGAAAAACTTAAATGCTATGTATTTTCGATTTATTGTCCTAACTTCGCAAAACCTATCGAGGAAAGGAATGTTTCTTCTGACTCTAAAAATGTAAAGAAACAAAGTTACCCTTTTAGTTTCGTGTGATTTCAATATTGAAAAGATAGGCATACACTCCCATTATAAGAGCCATGTTATAATTCTTCCTACGTTTAGAAATAACAAATGCCACGCCGACAAATGTATCTGTACAACAAAACTACCGTTTAACGTTAAATAAAAGTATTCTCGTTTTGGAAGTTAATATACATTAACGTTTGTGTAGAAAGACAGCAATGCGCATTTTTCGCCTGCATTTCGTATACAAAACAAGTTACTTTTAGAATCGCGAGTATGCATATTTAGCCCGCATTCGGCGTCCTCTTGTTCCACGTCCCCTTCCTGTTTCATTGTTCGCTCCTCTAGGTGCATGTCCACCGCGCATCATGCCTTGTCCTTTGAAAAAAGTAATATTTTTTTTTTATCCAAAAAATATTCACTCGCAGCAAGATGTGCTTCCCAATATAGACGCTTACCTCGTCCACCTTGTTGGTGGTCCCAGACAATAGGTGTAGGTCGAGCACCACGTCCAGGCCTAAATGGTGATCTCGATGATCGTCGTGCAGTTGCGCCTCTTCCACCATTTGCTGCAGCTGCATTATTCGCAGCAGCAGCTGCTGCCATCGCCCTTTGTCGAGTGTTACTCGACGGAGATGCCTCTGCCTCACGACTTTCTTCCACTTCATCTTCCACTATATCGCTACCTGGTTCTTCGGTACCCTCGCCAGTGTCTACTGCATCATCATCCCCAGAAGTTAAAGGGCCAACTTCCTCCGTTCGTTTCTCACCCTCTGAGCTGACACCTACGCAGAAATACACGTGCAATAATTTAAATGTTTCATTAATGCTGATAAGGTCTTGACATTTACCTTCAGTGGGCGTTGTACTAATAGATTCTGTAATTATTTCAGGTTGATTGTGCTGCTGATCATCAGCACCGTGTACACGGATAGTGGGTATACCAGACTCTTCGGTACCATCACCAGCAGTAGTACCTGTTACTGAAACCGGTGTTACTGAAACTGGAGTTTCCTGTTCTTCAGATGGCCCACTACTTGTCTAGAAGTAAATGATTGTAATAGTAGTAAATGATTGTAATAGAAGTAAATGAAGAGTAATATTACGGACAAAGATTATTATTATACCGAAGGTGGTAAATCAGCTGCAGGTGAAACCTGTAAAGGTGTGGTGGGTACACTACGACCAGTACCACCATCTTCTAACTGAGCAAGATCCATTCGTGCATCGTCCATGCTTTCTTGAACCACTTGGGCCACACTGGAAGAAGATGATCCAAATATCGTTCTGGCTGCTGAACCGGATGGAGTTGATAACGATGGCGTGGATGATGCTGTTGTTGCCGCGGACGAATCTCCAAATGTGAATCGTCCTTGCGGAACTTGGGGTGAACTCACAGCTTCCCCAAATCCATCTCCACGGCGTGGTACAAATAAAGTTGGAGTACTTGGTACGATACTATCGTCACCACCGTCCTCGTATCCTTGTTGCGGCTAGAATTTATTTGATAAATTAAAATGCTGCCCTCGTTGTTTTGCATCCTTTAATGTAGGCGAACAGGTATACCAAAAGAAGATGTTGTTGCTGTTGTTGCCTGGGCATCGGCGCAATTCCACGCGACGAACGAGTTGCAAACGACGTAGCTGGTTCTCCACTGGGCCCGGCGCTACTAATTGCTTCAGATTGCTGTTGCTGTTGATTCGTAGGTACTGTTGCTTGTGCTTGCCTCGGTACTTCGACACTCGTAGAATCTTCTCCCATTATAATCTCAACCTCGTTGCTGTCCCTTTCCACTTCTACTTCAACCTCGTATGGCATTTCTTCTTCTTCCTCCATTTCTTCATATGGGTCGTTGTCAAATTCTTCTTCTTCCTGTGCTTGATGATTACCTCCTCCTTCGCCTTCATCGCAATCTACGACAACAACGCATCCCTCCTCTACTTCCTCATCTTGATCCCGTTGACTGGACGTTGGTACCTGTAAATTAAATTAATATATCACACCTTATGTTTACAATCACCGTTCGTCATAGAGTTTATATATTCATCATTGAAATTCACCTGGTACTCGACCTCTGAAGCACTCGCGCTAGCAGCGGACGACATTTCTTGCCTGGTACGTTTAGCTTTAGGACTAAGTACTTGTTCCTGTCTACTATGATCAACACCTTCAATTCCAGATCCCGATGCCGTTGAATCAAGAGCTCTAGGACGTTTGTGTCCAGTTGAGGCCTGTGATGTGCTCACGGATTGAGTGGAACTGCTGGCTACAGTCTGCTGCTGATCGCTAGCTGCAGCTTGCTGTTGTTGCTGTTGTTGTTCCACTCTAGGACTGACTAATGCAACAGTCTGTTGTTGTTGCTGCTGTTGCTGCTGCTGACATTGCTGTTGTTGTACACTAAGAGTTTCTGCGCTTTCTGGATCTTCTCTCTGCGTTGACTCCGCTGATTCACTTAGCTGTGGTTGGACAACAAGTTGTCGTAATGTGCTAGGCGTGGTCTGCGATGAACTGCTACTTGTGCTGGCTGGTTGAAAATCTGGAAGACTACTAGTCGGGGAACTTGTTTCGGTCGTATGTACCACTTGTTGTTGTGGCTGTTGTTGCTGGTGTGGAGCAACCATTACTGGTGCACTAGCAGTTGTAGGTAAAACTGCAGCCGTTCTAGACTGCACAACCACACTCATAGGTCGAATACTCGCTAATGGAGTTTCAGCACGAGCGGACATTGGTTTAATATTAGCTGTTGGTGGTTCCGTAGTCGCACTAACTCCACTAACACCAGCTAATTGTCGTTGCAATTGAGTAACTCTTTGCACAAGAGTTTCCTTCTCTGCTTGAATCTCTGCCCTTTCATGCTCCAGGCGAGAAATTCTACCTTCCATTTGAGATTTAAGCGCTGCTACCCTAGCATCGTGTTCAGTGGTATCGGATTCACTAGCACCAGATTCTAGTTTGGCTTTTAACTCGAGCAATTCCTTTTCGCAAACTTTCTTCGATTCTGTTAATTGCATGATTTTCGTTCTTGCACCTTTTAATACTTGCTTTGCACGTTCTTCCTTTTCGACGCTCGTTTTGTTCATCGTGTCGATCTCCTTCTTAAACGTTTCGGCTTCGCTTTGTACAACTATTATTTGACGAGATAATTCGTCAATCTTTGATGTCAATTCTACGTTCGCTTGGCGCAATTCTTGGCGACCTTCTTCTCGCAGTTGGTCCTCGCGTTCTTGGGATACTTGTGAAACATCTTCATTTCCGGAAACTCCGGTCGACATACGAGACTCTTCAGTTCTAGTCTTTTCTTCCTCTACTGTTTTTGCTAGTTCCTCGAACTGAGTCTTGTATTTCTTTGCTATCTTCCTTATTTGAATTTCTTTATTTTTAATATCATTCAAAACTGCTTCTTTATCACCAAGCTCCTTCTTTAATGTTGCTAATTCCTTAGCTTTGGAAGTGGAGTCAGCAACGGAATCATTTAAGTCTTGACCTAATTTACGAGCTTCCTCGGAAACTTTTTGAACTTCTTCTCCTTGAACTTGTACTTGCTTTTGAAGTTGTTGAAGTTGTTCCTCTAGTTTAGTTTTATCTGCCTTTAATTGGTTTAATTCCTCCGCGCGTTTAGCATGCGTTTCACGTTCAGATGTAAGTAATTTACTAAGATTTTCCCGTTCTGTTTGCAATCTACGCCAATCTTCCGGACTTGTCTTGTTGGCTCTTTCTACCAATGCATTAGCCCTCTGCCTCCATCTGGTTGCCTCTCCTTTTAGACTTGCATTTTCTTGTACTAAAGCCTCAGTTTTCGCTTGTAAATCACGCGATGTGTCCCGTAGTGGTACTACTTCTTCAGAAAGTGCTGCAACTTTCGCAGTGATCTCTGATACTCTTGCGCTTAAACTATCCCTTTCTTCCCTCAAAATTCTATTCGAATCTGTAATAGCATTCAAAGTCTCAACCTTTCGTAATAGTTCCGCATGTTTGGACGTTGTTACCACATCGATTTCTGATTTTTCTCTTTCCGAATTAAGGGTTGATTCTGTTTCCTTTAGCCTTTTCTCGATAACCTAAATAAACGAGAGGATATTAATCGCTATAACAATTATGAATTCAAAGTTCTGTAATGGAAGCTGATACGAACCTCTACTTGCGATTTCAATCGAAGATTTTCTGCTCTCAAAACATCGAATTTCGCTACGGCTAAGTCTTTTTCGCGTCTTAGGTACTTCATTACTCTTAACAACTGTTCAGCAGATTTAGAATCGTCTTCAAGCCCGCTAAAACTACGGTTCATAGCTTCTAAACTAGTGTCAAGACTATCTTGGTCGTTTATCTTCGACTGCTGGCTATGCATGATTGCCGTTTTGTCGCTTAACTCTTGTATTTGATTGTGCAAAATAGCATTTTGTGCATCCAAGTCTCCCATCCGTTGTTGCATTTCCTGAATTTCGTCATACAATTTTTTCTCCCGTTCTTGACAAGCTACTCTTTCAAGTTGCAAGGCTTCTACAGACATATCTCTCTCTTGTGTCAACGTTGCAACTTTCTGTTCTACTGTTTGTGAATCTTCTTTTAGTTTCGCTAACAACTGAAAACAATACGATCATAAAACTTAATATATCGCATTTCATATTATATTTTCCCCCGCGAAAAAGAAAAAGGCGATATTTACCTGTAAATCTGCTGAATGCAATACCATTTCTCTCGCATATTTTTCTTCGGCTTCTTTTGCTGTTAGTGAAGCAGTATACAAGTCACCTTTTACGATCTCTAGTTCACCTTTCACTTCATCCAGTTCCTCAAGCTTCCTTTCTGCATCAGCCAACTTTTCTCTCAATTCTGAATCAGTTTCTTGCCGCCCGCTTGAAACTTTAGCCATTTCTTCCACTAATTCCTGAACTTTCTTTTCGAGGGATACCACTTCCGCACGTGCCCCGTTCAGACTGTTTTCCAATTCCTCTTTACATTTATTGTATTGCGCCGTTAATTCTCTTAATTGCGCTTCCGTGCTTTCTGCTATGTCGCAATACTGTTGGCTTTGTTGACGTGCAGATTTCAGCTGCTCTGACAAAGATTTGGCTTCAGCTTGTGTCGTTGCGAGTTGCATTTCCAGCTCTTTCAATCTTTTCACCAGTTGTTCATCACCTACAAGTTTAAACGTGCACATAGTTTTACTTATAATCATGTTCAACGAAGTACATCAAAGCCAAACTCCATATCTTACACGTACCAGTGAAAGGTTTTGATATCGAATGAGTAGCAGCTTGTCTTAATTTAGCTTTAAGTTCTTCTATACGCTGGACATTCTGGGTATCGGATTGGCGTGCCTGTTCAAGTTCTGTACGAATTTGTTCGGCTACGTTGCGTTCCTCTGTTAATCGGTTTTGTGCCGTAGTAAGCTGCCTTTCTAAATGCACAGACAATTCCCTAAATCGATCTTGTTCCTCCTGCAATCGGCGTCTTAAGGCAGCACATTCTCTCGTAGCATCGTCTAAACGTTGTTCAGCTCGCAATTGACCCTCAGCTTGTGCACGCTCCAAGCTTGCTTTAATGGATTCAACGTCTGCCCGCAATAAAGCTTGCGTTTGACGTTCTCTTTGATATACCTCGCGCTCTTTCAGAAGGCGTCCCTCAGAATCGCGTAAAAGTTGTCTTTCCTGGCGTAAATTTTCTAACTGAACTTCAGCACGGGATAATTTAGTTTGGGCTGACAGAGTTTCGTCCTTCAGAATCATTAAGCTCTGTTCATGTTTGCCTGTGAAATAAATAATTTCAAGAGTTACATCCGTAGTGATATATCCCTAATCTGGTATCATTAATTATAAGTATGCAGTAAACATTCAATACCAATTGTCACGTTGTAATTGAAACACTTTTCCTCGAGGACTTTTATTTGTGACTTATACGAGGTAACATTCGCTTGTAAAAGATTAAACCTATCATTCGCCGAATCTAATTGCGCTTTTAGCCTACAGCAACGAGCTGAACTGGCTTCTGCTTCCTTCCGAAGTCTTTCCACTTCCTCCCCTAGCATTCGTTCATGGGCTGCTTTTTCTTTTCTATAGGTATTATATTCATCTGTGACCTGCTTCAATTTAGCTTCGCTCTCTGTTAATTGTCTCTGTAATTCTTTTTCTTTGACACGGTCTGATGTGTCTGTGGGTACTTTGTCTGCAACTGGTTTGGTCTCATCAGCTTCCTTCATTTCTACATCTTGCGTAATAGAAACGTCCTTCTTTTCCGATGTATTCGTTTGCTTTAAACTTTGCTGGTACATATTTTTATACATGTCCCGTTGTCGTAAAAGACCTTCTAACATCTTCGCTTGCCTGTCTTGAGCAGCTTGCATATCTTCCAATTGCTCGAGATATCTGTTATAATTTTGTCAACAAAATGAATATAAATATTAGTAATTATTATAATTAATTACCTTCAAACACAAATACAAACCTTTGAAGTTTTTCCTTCATTTCTCCGGAATTTATTTCATCAGTTGCTCTTTCAATTTCTTCTTGTCTTGACGATAATGTACGAACTATCGACAATAATTTCTGATTATTTTCTTGTAACTCTTCGATATCTTTAAATGTGACAAGCTTTTTGCTAATAATTTCAGAGGAAGCAAGATTATCCATGTCCATGGATTTTGAAAATTCACTTGTATTAACTGTCACACCGCATCTACTTTCTTGGACCTCTTTCAAAAGGAAGCACACCTGAAAATAAAGTTACATTCCATTACACTTGGAAGTGCATAGAATTATTCGTAATTGCAATTTCGTACCTGTCTAGCTAAATCGGATAATTCTGTTTTCAACCTTTGATTCTCCTTTGTATGATGTTTAGTAATACGATTTGCCTCGTCTGCTGTTTCCTGCAAGCTATGATTTTCAGCTAGAAGTTCATCCAATCTCGATGTCAATGTAGCAATATTGCCCATTGCTGTCTCATAATCTTCCCGTTGTTGTTGCAGCAGAGGAGCTTTTTCTTCCAGTTCACGCAGAATAACTTCCATCTGCGATTTTAGACGCTCATTTTCATCGCGTTCCGATGTCAATTCGTTTGTAGCTTCTACTAGCTGCGTATAAATCTGAGTAAGGCTCAAGCCTTTTCTTAACACGCGGCTAGCTATGGCTGCTGTCGGTGCTAGTTGTTCAACAGCCTTGTCTAATCTCTCTGTAGAAAAAGATCAGTAAAATTATTAAACAATTGGGGGCCCATATAAATAATAGTACTAGCTTACCTTGTTTAATATTTTTGAGTAATTCATTTGCGTGTTTTAATTCCTTTACAAGGTCCCCTATTTTTTGCTCCCTTTCTTCTAGCTCTTGTTTATGCTGGGCCTGTAGCTGATTATATGTTGTCTCGAGTGTGCCATATTGTTCAGTAGCATGTTCTAATAATGCTTGAAGTTCTTTAACTGCGTTACTGTATTCTTCAGCTTTTGCGTTCGCCTCGTCAGCCATTCCTTTGTAAAGATCTGCCAATCGAGTTTGAGCGCCAATTTCTTCTCGATAAGAAGCATGCATAGAAATTTCATGTGTACGCTGTTCTTCTAATTTCTGTGCAAGTTCCTCGCAGCGTCGTTGGAGAGACGTGTAAGCCTCTCGTAGTTGTGCCGCCGACTCATTGGCAATCCGTAATTCTTCTTCTCGCTGGGCCAAACGTGTATCGGTTAGAAGGGCTCGGGCGGATGATTCTGCTCTTGTTGCTTGTAATTCTGACATTCTTTTCGCTAATTCCTCTTCAAGACCTGCCATTTGTTGCGAGAATAGAGCCCTCTCTTGCTCTAATCGTTTTTCCCTATAAAATTTTTGCACAATGTGTTTTTATTAACAATTTCGCGGACCGGTATTCAAATCAGTAATGATAAAATTAATTGTATGACTATATACTTGAATTCAAGAGTCATATCGCGACTTCGAATCTCGTCTGTTTCTGCTAAAGCTTGACATTTTGCGGCGACAGCGTTCTGCAATTGTGTTCCAAAGGAAGATAATTCGGTATGCATCCTTTCGAGTTCCGTATCCCTTCGTTCCACCTGTAGTTGCAATGCATCCCTTTCATCCACAACTGTATCTCTGTGTCTACGTAAGTCGGCATTTTCTTTCTCCAATCTAGAACAATAATCATTGTATTGAATATATTACGATACTTTACGCAGAGAAAGATGCATTACAAACGGATACCTTTTAACAGTCTCTTGTAATTTTTGAATCTCGCTTCTAGTTTGATCGAAACCAGTTTGTAGTTCAGTTGTATATTTCTCTGCCAGGTCAAGTTTCCCCTTGCATTCTTCAAAGTTTGATTTCTCCTCTGTCAAATCCTTTTGTAACTTGTCCAAAGTTTGGTCTAATAAAACATCGAAATTTAATACAGAACGATTTAAGGGGTAAAAATTTCACTACAACATCTACACAGCTTTTATTAATACATTTTGATACTGTATTAATAAAACAATTAATTTGTTCAGCCGGTGCCTCCATTTTACTTCCCGATATAAAAAGTTATAGTACATACTTGAAAAGAAAATTGAGAAATGATTGATTTAAAATTATTTAGACGTTCTAAAAACACATTTAAGCCAAACTGTAAAATGGTTGCGGTACTTTTTTACAGAGAGGTTAATTCCTCCATGTAAATAAACCGGTCGATCGTTACCCTAACAAAAAATGTAAGATCCGATCCGAACGTACCAAAATTTTTTCTATTAGTTTCAAAGACTGCTTTAGCTGTAATGTATTGCTCGAATTTTTCGTTAAAATACGTATTTAATTTCGTAGCAAGCCCCTGTGGGATTTGCGTCAGTTCTTCTTCATTTAAAACATCGCGCAACACATTGTGCTCGTTCTCTTCTTTTTCCATTTTCTTCTCGTTTCGTTCCTGCTTAAAAAGCTGGCTAATTTATTTTCAATAATGAATCCGTACTTCGTGAATAATTGCGCTCGATCGAAGGCACATTTGATCAAACATTCAACGTATATCACCTACTTCTCTGTAAATCACTATGGCCTTTATCGAACTGACGCGGATCGCTGCTAACTACACGTTGTGATCGCTTCTACTTATTTAGCGCTAGTGTGTCTTTTTGCGACTAAAATTATATCCGTAGTTAAATAATATAAAACTGCTATTATTTTCTACATTATTGGTGAACATAACTGGGCCACAACATTTTTTTGGATTGCATTTTCTTATATTATAATTTATCAGATTTTCTTTCCCTTATTATGGCAATAATAATATTCTTGTCATAATCTCCCGCTCTTCCAAAAAACTGTTCTTACAAAACGTGTGTATGTTTGTAATATATGTTTAATATATTATAAGATGTAGATTATACAAATTTTTGTTTCAATATAATTCCGTTTTAGTAATTCTTCATTTCTGTTTTAGATGATAACAGTTTCGAACGTTATAACCAACGAAACTCATTGTATTAAAATATGCAAAACAACACGTAACGAAGGGAGGAAGTAAATTTTATGTTATCACTAAAACTTTGGATAAAAGGGGATTATTAATTCTTCACTTAATTACGCTAAAGTATTTAAGTATTTAACTATGTTCTCCTTGAAAACGAACTGTGTTTTAAGACCGAAAATTCTCATAGGTTATATCAATGATTATTATCATTACATTAAACAAGCGAAGCCATGTTTATGCGGATTGGAAATAAATAATTGGAATAATTGCACGAGTAAGAGTAATAAACATTTACATACTGTATCATGTTATGACAAACATATATTTATCGAAGTAGGTAGTTCAAATGTGCGAGGCAATATCTGCTCCTCGCATTTGTCCAGTTATAACAGAAAGTATTGTGCAGAGACATTACCAAAAACTCCAAACATGTTTGGAGAACTTTCGAATGAAAAATACGAGAAAGTCGAAATGGATAAAGATGAAGAAGAAGAAGAAATATTAATGGGACGTGCAGCCATTCCAAAGTGGCAAAGAATAAGTATTCCACAATACAATAAACTTATCAAAATGCATTTAAAAAAGAATGATTTACAATTAGCATTAAGCGTGTTGGATGTTATGAAAGAAAACCGTGACAAGCCTACGTTATACATATATAGATTGTTGCTAAGCGCATTTGCTAAACAAGGCGACATCAAACAATGTTCAAAATTATTTAAAAAACTGAAGGACAGAGGTTTTGTTCCTCCTCCAGCTGTATATAATACTCTTATTAATGTTTGCGCCGAATCGGACAATACAAAGTTAGCATTAGAACGTTTGAAAACGTTGCGGAATCATTTTCACGAGACGCAAATGTGTTTGAATGAAATACATTATTCGACTCTTATTAAAGCATACGGCCGACATAAGGAACTTGCAACTGCATTTCAAATAGCGGACGAGGCAAAGGATAAGGGTATCTGTACAGCGCAAACAATATCTGCTTTGTTTCATGCAGTAATCAGCGATAAAGAAAATGGTTTGAAACATGGTTTAAGACTGTGGCATAACATGAAAAGGATTGGAATCAGACCATCTATAATTCATTATAATCTCCTTCTGAAAACGATCAAAGACACTAAACTTGGTGACTTAAAACTACACGATACGTTAATACCGGATGCACCGGAAACACAGATTCAACTTTCTGAAACGGCTCGACCAGATTTATTAGAATCTCCGCCAATATTAAGTTCCTCTCTAATTGAAGTCATTGGAGAGCCTAATTTTAATACGTCGGACAATAATAATTCAGCTGTATCTATATCCGCCGAAAACATGTTGTCATCGCAAAACTTAAATCACATATTACAAGAAAATCGACTAATTTTATTTGGCGGGCTTAATAAGTTCCTGAACCGGATGAAAGATGATAATGTGCAACCTGATATCAAGACAACATCATTAATCTTAGAATTAATTCCCCCTACAACAGAAGCGGAGAAATATTATCTTAAATACATTAAAGATGAAGGCATTTATGTTGATGTATCATTTTTCAACATACTTATTAAAAGAAGGAGCCTTAGGAAACAGTACTATTATGCTAAAGTAAGCGTTTAAAACTATTGCAAATACATGGGCAATTTTATTCATTTATTTTTATATTTGCAGGATGTTCTGAATGACATGCAAAGCTATCATTTTACACCAAATATTATGACATTTGGTGTATTAGCTATTGGATGCCGAAGGCACAAAGATGGTATAGAACTTTTACAACAAATGGATGCCATTGGTTATGAAGCGAATTATATCATCTTAGAAACATTATTGTATCATGCCTGCCGTTACAGAGATTTTAATTACATATTACATTTAATGCATTATTTATTTAAGAGACGAATTATTCTATCACAAAATATGTTACATATTTTAGATAAATTCGATGCAGTGATACTACAGTTTCTTGACAATGAGGTACACAAGCTATTTTCTTTTCAAACGCATGCAGTTTTCGATAATCTCTTCTAATCTTAATTTTTTTACATTTCAGTACAAACATAATTTAAAACAAATTAATGAAACCAGGAAAGGTTACAATAAATTCAAAATTAAATATGAAACGTTGAAAGAGAAGTTGCTAAGGACATAATATTAAATAAAATTAAGGAAAAAGACAATTCCCGCTTTAGTTTACAATTCGATTTAATATTTAGTTGAAATGTATGAAATAGAAGCGTTTCGTAACTTCATGTGTATAAAATAAAATCTTTATACAAGTGTCAAAGGTTCGATACATTTTTTATCTACATATATTTATATATGTATGTACATACGTGTATATTCAGGTAGGAATCATTTTATTTTTAACAGACCACAAAAGTTGAATCAATTTATTTAATGCAGTTGAATCTCCTTCTTTTTGGTAGCATAACGACCTTGTGCAACAAGTTCACATTATATTTATCATTCCGAAGCCCTTACTTCAATTGTAATTGGGAAATCACGTTATCAAAAATCCCGACCTTTGTAAGCGATTGGAATTAACGAAGATAAGGAGGTCGAGTTTCTTGTGTCCAGGGCCGGCTTCTTGTTCCCGCATTAATTGCACGCGATGGGCATGTCCCACGAATACTAAGTTTATTGTAACCTGTGGGCCCAGTTGGTTGTGCCCCACACGTTTCTAATGCTACAAAATCATCCACGTGAAGAGATGGGGGCCGCGAAGTATTTGGTGGTCTCGATCTAAATGGATCTGCTCCCCTGCCTACGCTTCCTACTACTGGACCACCTCTTAAGGAACTAGTAAATTGTGTCCGGCCGCGCATAGGTGCAACTGCAAAGAAGAAAGTTTTTAATTACATTGCTACTAATTTAACAATATGTTCATTAACGCAAGACAAACATATGTAACCCACCGAACGGTTGCTTTATTTTCGAAACTGGAGACGTTGACTGTTTTTGAGCATCTCTTGTTTCTTGGTCATCAGTTTGAGCCTTCGATTGCAACGTTTGTGTGGCATCGTCTGGCGGTGTCTTTGAACATAAACTTTGTGCCTCTGTTATTAGATTAAAATCAGCTGGAAGTAGTTCGGCCGCAAGCGCCAATAAATCCACAGTGTTTTCATTTGGTGCTTGATTCGAAGATATGAATGCAAACTTCTTTGGGCGTTTAGAAATAAGATCGGGTGTCCCCAGGCATCGTTGAGAAAACTGATTCAGTAAAGCTTCTGGGGTTGGTAACAAGGGTTCCAACATTTCTGGGATAGGTTCTTTCTCTTCTTTATCTTCAGCAGACTTTATTATATCAACTAGTTCGCGTGCAGTCTTTATCTTTTCCAAAGGGTGATCATTTTTGTCCCACAGTATTAGGGTAGCTAACTGCTGTACGCGTAGATATAAAGACCTTCCTTGCGAGTCAGATGCAATTAAATTTTCTAAAAACATTATACTCAAATTCACGACAGACAGAGCATCTTGATCCTCTGAAACGGAAATGTGTTCTAATAATGATCGTAACGCGTCTGGATTATTTTCCAAGCAGCTTTTGACATGGTATAAACCGTAATTATGACTGATAAGAGACAAAAGTATACGAAGTGTACTTTGCAGTATCTCGGCTTCGAATTTTGTGCTGGTAGCTAATATATCAATTAATGCTGCTAGTATCGATAGAAGTGGCTCTTTACTTGGCACTGAATGCGTCAGCCTTTTTTCAAAGGGCTCACTGGTGTCCTCTTGCATAAGACTTAACGTGCAATCGCACAATGTTTCAAAACTGTCAAGGATTTCGTATTGCATTCTAATGTCGGTTGTGCTTTTAAGTGCTGTGCACATCATTTCAATAACAGGCGGATATTTCTGATCAGACTTAACTTGTGCTCTGGAAGCTGGGCTTGTTAAAGCTAACAGTGTAGCTTTCATAGGAGCGTGTCTCGTGAGTTCACTCAATAGTGCAAGAATTAGAACATTATTCTCTAACGGCGTGGCAGCTATTATACCATCTAACAGACACCTGCCAACCAGTAATGCTGTAGGTGCGGCTAGGTCACTTAATTGCTTGCATACTTTCGAAAGAAGAACTAATAAATCATTATTCCAACTGGCACAAAGTAATCGCAATGTTTCAGTCAAATTATTGGCTTGTGCCTGCAAGTGCGCAGACCATAACTTTCTGAGCCCTAAAACTCGAGTAACGTCTTCGGTCATTGTTTCTTTGAAAGTCAGTACAGGCGGTAATAATCTCGTTAAAAGTTTTAAGCCTGGAATAAAGTTGCATGGACTTAGAGAGACCATTTTGAGTACTTCACCCAGCATTTGCGTCCACAACGATTTTGCTACGTTGCCTGATCCATCTGAATCTACGGCCTGTGTGAATACTAACAGTGTCTCTACAATTTCTTCGGATAACGTTCGAACAACACGAATTTGAGGAATAGCTTCTACCAACGAGTAAACACCAAGTAATGGTACTACAGCCGTTAAATCCTTGAAATCAGTAGCCATGCACTTTACAAGGCGCTCCAATAATGCTCTAGTTAATCTTACGCATGGCAGAAGTAATGCGACCAATGCTAAACCTCTTCTACCTGTTAAGGCAGCACGATGTAAAAACGGCTGCTCATAAAATTCGGAAATATTTGTCATAACTCCAATAAGTGCTGTTAAACCGTCCGCAGCAAATAATTGTGTCAATGCGTTTCTATACTTCAATTCAATATACGGTTCCATTGGATCTACGTCGTGGTTCGAGGGGAATATGAGATAATGTAATATTCGACACGCTGTAATTAACTGCCCTGGAAGAGAAGCCGCCTTGTCCGAACTTTTTTTAATACAAGCCACAAGTGAAGAAACATCTCCATAATTCCAATGGGAAGGCTGCGCTGCTACAGTCAGATATGATGTAATGTCTTTTAAAACGGCTTGGCTTCGTGATTTCTCTAAAATCATCATTGCACGATTTTGGAATACTTCTATTCGATCAGAGTAGCGAACTGTTGCTGATATGATTTCTGCCGAAAATTCACAAAGATTTGGATCAGTCAAATAGGGAACTAAAATATCAATGAACTCTCCTATCGAAAGAACTGTTATTATAGCCTGTAAACCTTCGGGAAATATCAAAAAAGAGTGAAGCTTTTTCAAAGCCATCCAGTCTGTTGGCTGATGCTTCAAATGTAACAAGCACTGCACAACTTGAAGTCGCCAGGCAAAAACCGATCCTGCCCCCACTAATTCGCATTTTAAAGCTTTCAGAATTAATTTGGTGACTTCTGTTTCTTTCAGTAAGTAATGCAAACCTTCTTTTGTATCAGAAAGCCGTAAAAGAAACTGGCGTGTGGCTTTAATTAAATTTAATTCCGACTTCGGAGAAGTGAGTGCAAACAGAACGCGTTGCAACAGTTTATGATATTGGAAGTACGCTATAAGGTGGGACCGAGGATTTCGATTATGTTCCCGTTCAAATTCCATTTGTGCTCCAGCTGGAAGCTGTCGCTTTGGCTGAGCCATTAGCGTAGGTGCACAAGTGTATATGTTTGTCAATTCAGCAACAGCCAATTCATCGAGTTCTTTCAGCTCCTCAAGAAATTCATATGTATGTACTTTTCGTAATAACGAACTTAAAGCATATTTCAATCTTGCCAGCTTTGCTGTTTCCAACATCATCAGAGCATTCTTGTACAGATTATTCTTTGACTTAAGAAACTCTTGAACAATTATCGGACTTATTAATGCAGCGTCCAATGTACGAAGAGCCGAAAGTTTCACAGGAAGTGCTACATTTTCGCGCATGCACAATGCCAATAATTTATAAGGTGCATCCACTTTTAATAGTATGTCGGGGCCTTGTGGAAGTTTGCACAAAGCTTCTGCCAATCGTACGCCTACTTTCACGTGGCGAACTTTATAAGCTGGTTGAGGCTGAGCACGAGCAAGATCCATGTCTAATCCAGCGTTCACGATATTAGTCAAATCGTTGTAATCTGTGCCGTTTAAATCAAACGGACTAAGTAGCGCGCATAGGGATTCGCAATTGTGAACAAATGTCTCTTTCTCTTGTCCAGATGCATTATTGAAATGTAAAACTGATTTCGATAAAGACTGAAATATTTCATGTATCTTGTCCAACATTTCTTTGCCAATATGGCATTCTTCTGTAACACTCGTTGACTCTTCCAACTCCAAAAGGTCAGGTGGAGTCAATGAATAAATATCATTTAGTTGTGCATTTTCGCATTCGTATTCTGCAGTGGACGGTATATCATCTGCCATTATATCTTCGTCAGATAATATAGGCTCGAATGGTTCCCCCGTTTCTTGTTCACCTCCATCTTGTTCAGCTTCTTCTTCTTCCGCTGATATAGACTCGGGGCTTAAAGATACCAAAGATTCAGAAGGCGGTGAAGAAGGACGTTTCACCGGTTTTAGAGTAGCATTGGTAGCATCTTCTTCCCAATGCCCTGTTTCTGTCTTTCCAATATCTGACGTTGAATTTCTCGACGATTCTACTATTTGTATCGGTTGTATAGGTGGTGGGGGTGTTGCCGCTACACATGTTTCCTATAAAATCCATACAATGGCTTTTAGATTGAGCAATAAATTCATAGCTGTATAATATAATGAACTGTTAAACATACATTAGAGTTCGTCTGCGCTTGATTTTCATAGTACCATTCGGACTGTTTTTCCGTAATTTGCGTAGTATTTTCTGCAACTTCCTCCAATCCGCTTACACATGCCGCAGACCCGGCAGCTGAACTAGCAACTTCTTGCGGATTGCTCAAAGACTTTGTTAATGTTCCATATACGGCTAAAGTGATGGTGGTGTACCAGCCTCTTAGTACCAACCCATCCGTTGGTATTTGCTTCCTTTCGCATTCCAATTGAATATGAATGTTTTGCTTATATTCTAACTCTCCCAAAGATTCGAATGTAGAGGCGCCGGGTTTACTTAAGTCGTTCACGAAGAATTCAATTTCAAATTGAGATGGATTGGTTGCCCTAGAAATAGGAAAGATAATTATACTTTGGGCAACAATATATTTTAAACGAAAGAATTTTTCGTAACCAAGCAATGAAATACCCCAAACGGACACCTCCGGGAAAGTCTGCCTGTACCCTGGCACCTAACGGAATGATTCTGACTTCACTGATATAAACAGGCTTTGGAAATTGCACCAAATCTAGATTAAGTTCCTGAAATTGACGAACAGTTTCATTAACACTATGATATTCATGGTACTGTCACATTTGGTAGTAGATAACATAACCTTATACTTACCTCGGATATGTCATGCGAAAACGTATCGAAAAATAATAATTCTGTACTGTCCATGATTTCTCTATTTCACTGTAGAATACTTCGAAAAATCATATTTTTATGAAAGTCCCCATTATATTATTTAATGTATAAATACATGAAACACTTAATACAGCCTCCTCCAATGATCGTACACTTAAAGTATATCTTGCTTCTACATTAACACTTAATCAGAGATAGAACATCAATATTTATACTACAATTCTACACTGTAAATCCAATTTTTAAATCACTTTTAAGATATAATTACTTTTAGTAATTCATATACAACGTTTGTGTACTCCATGGTGTCGCGCTATTCTAGCGTGCCCGGCCGTCCTACAGTATAAGGACGGTAACCTCGAGCGATCGTTCAGTCGAATTGTGGCCATGGTTCCGAACAGATTGTCCATTCTTTAACATTTAAAGCGCGAAATTTCCTAACTTCGTTCAGAAAAGTTAGCAAATTCTATGTACGATTGATATTCCGAGACTTATACTGAAAATATATTAATGAAGTCATGCATATTTACAATAATTTAATAAATTAAGTTTATACGTAATCAAATTTGGCGCTTATTTTTGCTCGTAGTACTGCCATCTATAAAGACATGCTTGAAACTACTCGTGCGCTGCCATACCTACAAAGTGGTTTATAGTATCGCCATCTAGAAAGAAGTGCTTGAAACTACTAGTCCCTCAGCCATAGCTACACCACCGACGAAATATAAGAATAGTCTTATCATCAAATGCATCTTTCTGTCCCTTACATGTGTAATAAGTACATACAATAGTATTGCTCCTTATTTCGGCCTCGCAGCCAAGAAACTTCGACCTACTGTACGTATAACCTAACTTTAGATTACTCTCTTCGTCTACGCATTCTTCTTTTCCACTCTTTCTTTCACACCTTCCCTACCTTACATATGTATATGTATGTACATTGTCCCATTTCTTACATTTCTTATTTCGTTCATTTTCAATTAATCCTCGCCTTCTCTTATGATTCTGGTTTTACCCTTCCTCCCATCCTTTTCCTCTAAACAACCCTTCATAATTTGTCTATCTCCTGTTATGTACTTACTAATATATTTCTTGTCTGTGCAGGTTTCGCTGGCAAAGAGTAAGGAGCATTGACCGGTATTTCTCACCGTGCACAAAAGCAAGAAAGAAGAAAGAATAACTCTTGCCATATACTTTAGTTATAGTAAATTGGTTTATAAAAATAGTTTGTAACTATTACTGCATAAGATTAATTTAGAACAATTGTATAGTTGCACATTTGCTATAATTTATTTTTATGAAGCTTCTATATGCAAACTATGTCATTTTTTAGAGTAAGTTTTATCTGTAAGATGTGTTTGTAAGTATTAGATTATTTGTGTTTATTGTACTTTTTATATTATATAAATGTTATTTTAAGATTGATAAAGATTTAGTTTTAAGATGTATTCTAAATAGATTTAAAGAATAATTAATAAGTATTAGCTTGTAAGTTTAAATTGCAACATTCTTGTAACTTGTATCTTCATTAATTAATTTAATAAATCTTCAATGAAAGGAATTCTACTGTTCTCTTTATTTTAACACCTTACCAATCCTTGAAAAGACCTAATTCCACTTCCTTAAACAAGAAGTACCGTGGACGGACTTTAAATGCAAAGTCCTAAAGCGAGAAATTGTAAAAATGGCCCTATACGTTATTAAATTTGGAAGCAGCAAATTCTAAGTCTTCACTTCTTGCAAAATGGGTTGGCAGAAGTCCAGAAATTTAAGCGCTCGGAAATTCCTGGAAAGTGACGTCATTTCCAAGAATTGCTGCGATGAAAGACCTCCTCGCATATCATATTCTCCTGATACAAATCCACGATTTTCAGCGAGATATTTTTGCCAGAAACTCGGAAATTTCTGCGAACGAATACCTCCTCGCATATCATATTCTCCTAATACAAATCCACGATTTTCGGCACTTAAATTTCTGCTGAAAATCGTGGATTTGTATCAGGAGAATATGATGTGCAAGGAGGTATTCGATCTCAGAAATGACGTCACGTTCCAGGAATTTCCGAGCGCAAAATTTCTAAGTTTTTGGCAAAAATATTCCGCTGAAATTCGTGGATTTGTATCAGGAGAATATGATATGCAAGGAGGTATTCGTTCTCAGAAATGACGTCACATTCCAGGAATTTCCGAGAATTTAAATTTGAAGAGCTCAAATCAAGACGTATTAATTCCTCAACAATTAGCGCCAACGTTAATAATGTTCAGGTCTATTTTTACAAGTTTCTCGCTTTAGGACTTTGCATTTAAAGTCCGCCCACGGTACTACTTGTTTAAGGAAGTGGAATTAGGTATTTTCAAGGATTGATAAGGTGTTAAAATAAAGAGAGCAGTAGAATTCCTTTCATTGAAGATTTATTAAATTAATTAATGAAGATACAAGGTACAAGAATGTTGTAATTCAAATTTACAAGCTAATACTTATGAACTATTCTTATACATCAATTTACAATTAATCGTACAAGTAAATCTTGTATAAATTCTAAACTAACATTTACATAATATAAAGAATACTATAAATATAAATAATCTAATACTTATAAACTATTCTTTGAAGTTAATTTACAACACAAATTCTTATAGATAAAACTTATACTAAAATTTACATCCTTTATATGCAGAAGCTTATAAATTTAAATTGCAGCAATTGTGTAACTGGTGCATATGTAAATTATTTATTATATCTTTCATTTTACATTTAGCACGTTCAGTAGAACTTGTAGTAAACCTACTATTAAAGTTTATATAAGATCTACCGAATAAACTGAATATAAAATAAACAATATGTACATAAATAATATGTACATAACAGTTAATTACACAATTGTTCTAAATTAAACGTACGGGTTAATAGTTACAAACTATTTTTATAAATCGCTTCACTATAACTAAAGGATAACTAAAGTATGTGGCAAAAGTTCTTCTATCTTCTTTCTTGCTTCTTCGAACAATGAGAAGTGCCGATCAATGCTCGTCATTACTTTGCCCATGAAACCTGCACACACAACAAATATATTAGTATGTACATAACAGGAGAGAGAAAATTTATGATGGCATGTTTATAGGAAAAAGATGGGCGAAAGGGTTAAACCAGAAGCACAAGAGAAAGGGTAGATTAATTGGAAAGGAATGGAATAAGTCAAGCATGAATAAATATGACATGAAGGGACGGAAACAAAGCGATGGAAACCCTTAAAAGAAGATACTAACAGAAATATGAAACGAGTGAGATATGATAGAAGGTGTAGATATATTAGAACAGAGACATTAGCACAGAAACAAAGAAAAGGGGGAACAAGAAAGAGTCAGCAATTAACCCTTTGCACTTGATAGGCACTGGTACGGCGCCTTTTTTGCCTATAAAGTTAAATTTTCAAGGTTCAAATTTTTTTGTTTTCGCCCAATGTCCAACGTTACAATAGAGTCGCCCTACTGTGCGCCGTAGCGGCACCTCTCGAGTGCAAAGGGTTAATAGCGCAGGTAAGATCTGGAAGCACTGAAAAGTAGAATAGATATTGCGAGAAAGTGTGGAGACAAATTTAGAATGTTAGAACATCTAGTAAGAGAATGTAGGGATACAGCTAGGGGGGTTACGATAGAGAAGCTGGTGCGTGGAATAAGAGATGAAAGCTTGGGAATTCGAAACAGGAATATGTATAATAGATGTGCAATAAAGAGATGGCTAGTAAGAAATGGGACAATATGTAAGGTAGAGAAGGTATGAAAGAAAGAGTGGAAGAGAAGAATGCGTAGGCGAAGACAGTAATCTAAAGTTAGGTTATACGTACACTAAGTCGAAATTCCATGGCTGCGAGGCCGAAAAGAACAATACTACTAGTTTGTTAGAATGTACTTATTACACATAGGAAAATTTGTTAAAAGGATATTCGGAGATGTAAATACCTTTGTTAACACGCTTGATTGTTGTACAAGCAAATGTACAATGTAACTTGCAAATGTTATGACACGTATTCATTTTAATATGAAGTTTAATACTGCGTTCGCTAACACTTTATTGATATGAAATTAAGAATACGAAATGATTTTCAAGCATTATTAACTTAATTTTGTAAATAAAAAGATATATAGCTAAACTTTGGTTATACCTATAGTACCGCCTTCTATAAAGAAGTACTTGAAACTACTCGTATCCCTGCGTTATCTACACTCAAACGTGGACTTCAGTATCGCCATCTACAAATATGTGTTCGAAACTACACGTGCCCCTGCCTTAGCTACACTCGAAACTACTTTTGAGTGTAGATATGGCAGGGCTACGAGTCGTTTCAAGCTTCTCTGTATAGATGGCGGTGCTGAAGACCACTTTGAGTGTAGATATGGCAGCGCGCGAGTTGTTTCCTACATTTGTGTACAGATGACAGCACTAATTATTTAATAAAATTTATTCTATTTTTGTATGCAGAACGTTAGAATAGTTTATATAACGATTAGTCATATTAAATTTATTATACCAGCCTATCGAAATGTGTAAAAAACGAATTTTTATTTCTATTCTGTTCAGATGTGGCAGATGTAATTTACCCAAACATTATTGACACAACTTTGAATAGCGCGCGTCGCGTAACTATGGTTGTAATTTCAGTCGCAAATATCCAGCCAATTATGAAAAAATGAAGTGCAATATTTACTAGAACTGTATGTATACATACATATAAGTAAGTACATAGGCAGATACTTCGATCGTACATGCACTGATTGCAAAGAAAGTTGATCGCGGTAGAAAGTGCTGGAGGAGGGGTCTCTCCGCTGGACATCACTGGCCGATACATTTCTATGTGACGTCACCTTGCCTTTACGCGTAGGGAATTCTCCGGCAACACTGCTAATGACTAATACCTGTGCAATCTTCCCTGCGAACGAAAATTTTTCTTTCGGTTACCAATTTTTGTCCGCGACAGAACTGAAGTTTCTCGCAATTTTATACAATGGCCCGACTTTGACGGGCTCTTTTTATACGTATTTTATAAGTAGTACTTATCGAATAGCTGTGATAACGACATAACTGATCTGCATCACTGGTTGCGTTCTTGACTATTTGTACATTTGTTTTAAATCCTGATACGGCTGCAATGAAACAAAAGTTATATTAGATCAGTAAGTGTGAGGAGAGTTTTTGCTATAATTTGACATTGTACGACATTAAGACATTGTAAACATCTTGGGCATTGTTACCAAATATTAACAAGAGTAATAACGATATTGTTTGCAATACGATCATTGTCGTATTATGTTTTGTAACAATATGTATTGTTGAATTTCAGTCTTGAGTGGTGAAAAACTTTTGTTAACATTATTTTTAGATTCGATACCATGTATGCATATGTTCGAAATTCATGAGGAATAAATGAATTACTGTTAAAACGTTTACGATTATTATTATTACTTATTTATTGAAATGCATAACAACATTCTATCAAAAATCATTCCAAATTTTAATTTTATGTTTATATTTATATCCTGTATGACCTATACTTTTGGATCTCAGGAAATTAAATGTGTCTATGTATGTACAATTAAGCGATAACGAAAGGTACAGTTGCAAATTTCAGATATCACGTCTGTTTCGTTCTACAGGAATGGTAGCTGCTGGAGCCACTATTTTAATGGCAACCAGTGAAGAGAGTTCTTCAAATGGAATGCAAAACAATTCCGCACGATATGAGAATCACAATGTTTCTTCTCATTATAATGAAATTCATCATAATCAACAGAATGCAGAGAGTCCGATCAAAAGGAATTTAACGTCATGCACTGCGAATAGTAAGTATCCTGAATATTGCAAGAAAAGTTTTAACCAGGCCTGTACATATCAATTTAAATGTCCATTAATGGGAAAACAATTGCTAAAAAGTATAGGGAGTATTAAAGATACATGCAATGTACTTCAGTTTGATGTAAATATTTGTTAATGTTCTTGTGTTAGAGACTAAAAGTCGTAACTCCATGTTTGAAAAGAACAGTCGGTTAATTACAAGATCGGAAAACAAAGAGACTAATAAGAATTTAGCATTGTATAAAACAGCACCAATTCGTGAAACTAAAGCTTCTAGATTACGTGCTGCTTCAATTATATCACCTAATGGTAAGTTACGCTTTTCAATAGCTTCAACGGAACGTACGCAGTATACAATCGAACAATATATTTTGGGATTTATATTTGCATAGGTGGGACAGTGTTATCAAGAAGATTAGGTATGCCAGACTCTTCTACACCTTTAGGTCTTCAACCTAGTACTAGTTTACCAGTTAAAGATGTGAGTGATTGCATTTAAAATTATTACAGCAATTATGATAGCAGGGAAAGTTGATTAACATTGTACTAATGCATACAGGAACATTCAATATCGAATAATACTAGTATTATAAATTCTGTGCGAGAGAGGGATAAGAGTTATAAACGAAAATCTTATTTAAATCGATCGCTTAATATGGAAGCAACGACCGGAGATCGTTCAAATCAGTGTACGTAATCTAATAGAATAGGCCCTCACATTCGAGACTATTCCGTACTTCATTAAAAACGTTTCTCTGCATTTCAGCTGATTCTAATGTTAGGCAAACCAGAAGACAATCATACAAACAAGGCTACATATCCGATACAATATCTACTTCAAATCTTACTAATCAGCATCAAACGTCAACTAATTTAAGTAAGAAGACGTCAGAGTCGAAAGTGGCGTGTCAGAAAGTCAAAGAAAGTCAGTCTAAAAATTTTACATTGCCCTCTGTTACTACTGCCGCAAATACTAAACGTTCGAATATACAACGAATTACCAGGTAATATTGATTTCTCTACAAATTTATTCTCAATTACAACATTAGTATCACCCGAATGAAATTTCATTTCGTAACAGCGGCGGTCATAGCGATTCAGAGGTTTCGCGAAGAGTCGATGCGTTAACAGCGTTAACGAAATCTGCGATCGAACGTGTAGAAAAGCTTAGGTCGCACGCAAATCTGCCGGCAAATCATGGGCCACGTTTGGAGAATCATTCACCTAATGCATCATGCCAGGGAAATTCTAGCACCGCAAACGAAAGTAACGCAAACAACGCGCGGTCATCACAATCGTCGCCGAGGAAAAATTCTATTTTGAAGAAATCGAACGACGAACACCTGCAAGATGGATCTTTGAGTCATCAACATACGCCAGTATCTATTCTCAAACATAAAATATCTGATTGTGATACAGGTCAAAATGTGTCTAGCACCGCGGGACACGCAGTTTTGCCTGTAACATTTTCGCCGTCTGTAATAGAATCGACGCGTAAAAGGCACGGTATATTGAAGAAACGTAGCAGCTTGGACGAAAGTGAAATACTACGACGACGCAGTTGCTCGCCCGATATATCATCCAGCGATAACGCGTATTCTGAATTCAGGCCGATATTGAAAAACCAAAGGCGATCATCTTTGGACGAGATTATCAAAAGGGATCAGAGTCCGGATCCTCAGCCTACGTCTATATTGAAGCGAAAATCATCAAGGGAGGACGACAGGGAAGATCGTCAGATTGGTTCTTCAGAACCACAGAGTATACTTAAAAGAAAATCCACAAATAGCCTACGAACAACTAGCGTTAATCATCACGTGACCATTACAACGGATGCAACAAGTGCGAGCGGTCCCGAAATACTTGATAGTTCAGAAGTGAGGCCAATCCTAAAGAAAAAGCACAGTAGAGAAGAATCATTCGGGAGCGACCCACCGTCGTTGGAACCGCGGCCGATACTAAAAAAGAAATCGAGCACGGAATCGGACGAGCACGAGGACAAACCGAAAAAGACTATATTGAAATGTACACGAAAGAATTCGCAGGACGAATGTAACTACGAAACGGAATTGACTTCGCCAAAAAAATTGTCGATGCTCAGAAATCGTGCTTTGCAAGGCAGAACGTCCGGGGTATTGGAAAATGATCCTGTACGACCTATATTAAAGCAAGCCGGCAATAGAGACAACGAATCGCGGGTACGTTTAAACTTGCACGACGAAGCAATGCTTAGTGATGATACATGCACCGAGCCGTCGGATTCATTTTTACGAAAGAGAGCACAATCTGTCGGTCATATACAACCACCCAATATTCCTATTGAATTTACTGGGTTACTTAACAAGCGACGATCTCTTGAATTAATATCTGTGAACGATATGTCGGAGGATAAATCGATAGCGGATGTAGCTGCTAATAGTACCTATCTAAAAACGGATCTTCCCCTGGATCACGGGAGCGTCGACACTTCTATCCTTCCTTGTGACACAGTCTACAGGTATGCAGAACACATTTTTTATACATGTACATAAATTTCGACAATAGGGGTAGTTTCGTTTACAATAGGAAGATGTTATTTATTCAGATAAATGTTCAATTTTTTAAACGACCACCCAAAATGAAAACTTGTTTATGTTCCTTAAAATATTTGCATTTAATGCACAATCGTTAGGATAACAGATTGTAATTTATGCGATAATAATAATAATAATAATAGTAGTAACGAGTGTTATTATTGTTATTATTAAAATTATGCAACAGATATTTATGCTTGAAGCATGCATTTCCAATTACGAACAATTTATCATTATTTATCAATGTATTGTAACACTCTGTAGCACCTTTTTGTTTATACATTCAGTCTGTATAGTAATATGTAACTTTGGTAAGCCTTTGAATCTGTGCCAAGTTTAATTATAGACCACCTAGCAATTCTGAAAGCTGCAGAAAACAGAGAATCGGAGCATGCACACAACCTGTACATCTGTTTAAGAGTTAATTTTGATTGGAGGTACTACTTTATTGTTTTTGTTTTCTCTCTATCCTGCAATGTATCGTTTATAAAGTACAATGTTTAACGTAAGAAAGGCTACTAAGATTTCTGAGTCGTAGTAATGAACGCTTGTTAGACACTGTTATGTGCGACATAGATAGACTAATTGTTGTCATTTTTGCACAGCGAGATTCAGATATTAACATAATGTTACTTTTTCATTTGAAACTTTACATCAACTACAGCCACTGTTTCTTTTTTTTAATTATTATTATTATAGGTGTTTTAACGAATCAATATTACGTTTAATTGTAGACCAACGAAAGAGAAACTAGCAGACAAGGAAAAGCAAACTATTGCAGCATCTGAAGCGGAGGAAGGAAGTAAAGAAAATTCGCATGGGCTTGCTGTAGATCATAATACTGATAATAATATTCTACCTTCTACTAGAATGAGCGATACAAAACATACAAACGATGAAGCAGCACGGTTGCAAACGAAACTAGACAAAGAAAACATTGATGGGAATAATGGTATACACCGTAGTAACAGTGTATCTAAAATGGCATTGCACTTTAAGAGTTTGCAAGATAAAGCAAACGCCAAAGAAAAGGATGGCTTGCCCCAGAGAATTCAGAGCAAAGGTTCCCGCGGTATACAGCGTTATAGAGAACGAAAGAATCAAGGGAACGATAGATTCAGCACTCAACCAGTCACTTTGCAAGAGGTGCAGGAAGCAGTTCTGCATAATCAACGCAATGCCACAACCGCCAGAAGATCGAGCTTGGTGGAAAATAGTTCAGACGCAGTCGACGATGAATTTGATCCTTCCAAATTGAGTTTGGCGGAACGAGTGCGTTTATTTAATCAAAAAATTGACACCGAAAAGACTTCGAAGAATACTGTTTCGGAGAGGCATTCGCGAAGACGACCAGCCGCGCGTTATAAAACACAGCCAGTTACATCTGAAGAAGTTGAAGTCGCATCGCGTATATCTACACTAAGCACTGTTAATCAATCTTCGTCAAATACTGGTACGTTTGCTTTTTTTTTTTTGCAAATATACTGAACACATCTTATCTTAAAACGATCCACCTAAAAATACTTTGAAACCTGCAGCATTGCATACGGAAACAGTGTCCCGACCGACAAGCCCAGAACTGGAAGGTATGAAGCTAATAAAATCTGTACTTAAAAAAGAATCGGAGGAACAAGAGCAGCAATCACTCGAAAATTGTGATACACTGCCACGTTCTATATTGAAGGCGAATTTGAAACTGGAAGGATGTAAGGTAATAATGTTTGTTCAACGAAACATGAAGTGCTTCGTTGTAACGATACGAGTGAGAATGCAAACTTACAATGTGAATTTTGATACACAGACGGAAAACACGACGGAAAGTAATTATTTTGCACAGCGTGATTTGAGTTGTGCCCACAGTGGCGGAAAGGATAATCATACGAAAGGTAGGCAACATGAAATGGAACCAAAATATGTAGCGCCCTTCCTGAAAAGTAGTACTCAGGATGAATTAAATAGAACAGGATTGAAATCTGCATTAGATGACGTAAAAAATAATGCTCAAACTGTAATTACTACATCTAAGAAAAACGAAGAAATAGTTCGAACATCCGGAGGTGAGACATCCTCTGTGAGTCGTGAAACATGTAAGATAAAAGATGAAGCTGTGCCTCGTTACCGTCATCCGATTTTTTCAAAGCAAACCAGGTAATAGATTTCATATTGATGCACTTGTAAATTAATAAGTAATACCTAATTTGTTCGTACTAATACATGGCTGCTAATAAGTGTTGTAGTAATTAAATGAATTGCGAAAAGATCTACTATACGCCTTCTAGTGCAGTACACCTTATCGAATATGGCTTTTACGTGACGTCGAACCTTATATTTATTACTACACTTAGTGATAAGATTAGACTATGTAAAAGAGCATGAGTGTAAACGTATAGATATACGTGTTAAAATTAACTACTTATAGGAGTACGTCGCTGTTGAAGAGCGCTAGCCATCACGCTATTAGCCACAAAATCATCGACAGTGAATCGTGTAGTTCATCAATACAAAAGGAACATGCTGCACCTTTTCCAGGATTATGCCGTAGCGCCACACAAGCAATACCGACCATAGATACAAATGACTGCCCAAGTATGAGTATTGCAGAAAGATTAGCTGCGCTACAACGTAGCGGAAATACAAATTGGAAACGGCGCATAGCTTCAGAACCAACGAATTCCACGGTAAACTAGTTTCTACATTGCAATTCTTATGTACATGGAGCTGTATCATTCAACTGCTGTTACTTAAAATCGATTACAGGATGGGACGCAATTCAATTCGCCTAATAAAGAAGAACAGAGCATCAAGCACGGTGTCCTTGCTCATTGTCTTGGGAAATTAGAATCTGCTACAGAAGGATGGAAGAAGAGAATAGCAGCCTCTGATGCAACGAAATTTACAGTAGCCGGAAAAATGAAGGTAGAAATGACGGAGAATTTAGATCCAGGACCATCTTCGCCGCTCATTGAAGTTACGGGGAGTATTGCGGAGAGACAGAAAAAAACACCTCGACCTGAAAGATTTAGAGCGAAGAAAGGTAATAATTGCATAAATTATTTTTTGAATCATATAATAAAAATATATTACCTGTGTCCAGGGTACTCGAAAGATGTTGCATCCACACCAACTAGTCCAAATAAAGATTCTTGTATTAAAATACGGGAAAGCTTTTCGGAACCTACGAGTGATGACAGTGGTTAGTAAGATGTTATTTGAGATGTATGACTTTAAAGAATTTTTCTTTGGACATAAACAACGCTGGATATTATGTTTCGTAGGAGAAGAATTGAAAACGGGAAAGAACGCATCACCTGTTGTCTCGGTACCTAAAATAGATGACGAAACATTCACCTCCTTTTTTACTGGAATTTCATTAGAGAAATGCGAGGCCGAATCTGTTGATTTAAATGAAAGCGATTTCGATATAATTACGTCGCAATCCGAATTGTAACATTTCTTTTTCTTTTTAATTAATACCGCCAATTTCTTTATTTACCATCGATATTTATGATTGTATATTTTTCACAGATTAGTTCAAAAACGAAATATACGATTGAAACGGCGACGTTTCGTATCGAGAAATCCGCTTAAAGCGCTTGCAGCTCGTACTGATTTGAGATCAGAGTATACTGAAGTACGAACAGGCATCGCGGAGAAAGTAATGAAACAATTAAACGTCGAAAAGTGTAAGTTTTTCCTACAAGTTTCATTTTTTTTTTTTAAATATCATCGATACAGTCTTTTATGATAACTATGCTATTGCTTTATCTTACAGTAGCTAAAAATTCGTCATTAGCTATGGAAGCTCTAGCTGGCCTAGCTTCTACTGAAGACTTTAGTAATATAACATTGAGGAATGTGGCAGAGACAAATATCTCAACGAATAAATTACAGCCGTTCAAAGATTTAATGTTGCTTTTAATTAAAGGCAGAAGGCATGTCCAAGTGAGATCAGTTGAGCCAGTTGCTGAAAGTATTAATAGTGGCGATAATTTCGTTCTAGTGACAAAATCGGAGGTGATTAAAGAGATTGTATCTAACAGAATGTTTTTCGAACGATATACTGTATTTTATCATTCCAAATTAGGTTTACAATTACATTGGAAAATATTCCAATGTGATTGAGAAAGCTCGAGGTGCGGAAATTGCAATGAGTATTCAGCAAAACAAAGATCTTGGATGTCAAGCTTCCCAAGTTATTACTATTACCGAAGATAAAATAACTTGCACAAAAAGTCAGTCGCAAAAATTTTGGAATTATCTTGGTGCTGAGAATGAAGAAGATATAGATGGTAAGCTTCTATTTTATATCTTATACAAATATGCTGATGCTTCAGCGTGTTGTAAAAAAAACATTAATATCACCATATGTACAATAGTTATTGACGGTGGACATCCCGATGAGGATGAACTTTATGAGACGTTTATGATAGATACAAATATGGTATATGAAATTAAAGATGAAGAATTAGTACCTCTAGAAACGTATTGGGGTACTATTCCGAAAATCGAAATGCTTGATCCAAATAAGGTAGGTATTTACTGCGACTTTTATTATTTCTGCGACTATATGCATATTTATAATCATTTTATTTACTGCTTGATTTACCGCAATAATAAATAATACCATTTATTTTCTATAAGGTGCTGGTGTTCGATTTCGGTAGTGAAATGTACATATGGAGCGGCAAAGGTGCCTCGACCGATAAAAAAAGACTTGCAACTCAGCTTGCTACTGAGATGTGGCAAGAAGGATACGATTATTCGGAATGTACTGTATGCCCAATTAATGCCGCGTCAATGATTGGAAGGCGCACTGTGTCAAAATCGGATTTGAAATCTGCTAAAGTCAGGCCAAAATGGTGTTTACTTGCTAAATTGACGCAACACGTTGAAACGATACTTTTTAGAGAAAAATTTCTCGACTGGCCAAATGTTTCTGGTATAATAAGAGTGCGCGGCACTAAGAGTAAAGAGCAAGTTGATGGAACTATAACTATAGAAGTGTGCAATATTAATAGTTTGCTAGAAGAAAATACAAGCCCGGTTGATTTAATTCTCGAAGGAACTCATTTGGGTAGAGGCACTGGTTGGTATGACAATGAGGTAATATTACATTACTTCGATATAATGTATGTAATGGATATTGTCGATATGGTTCAATCGAATAAATAATTATTCTACAGCTAATGAAACAGTCCATTGTCACGACAACGGGTGTGAAAGTATGGCATATCGACGAATTCTCGCATACTCTTTTGGACGATTCATCTGTTGGGCAGTTTTATTCTGGAGACAGTTATATTGTGCACTGGATGTATTCTGTTACAATTACTGGTAAACATCGAGCACGTTGCATTGCAATCTATTAAGGTTTTAATGATAAGATATGTTGCATTCTATTTTGTTTTATTAGGTCGTGAACTTAGCGGTTTGCCGTCAAAACATTCTACAAAGGGTCGCGATCGTTCAGTGTACTTTATTTGGCAAGGGCAAAATGCATCTTTGAACGAGCAAGGTGCTGCAGCGTTATTAACTATCGAATTAGATAACGACCAGGCGCCACAAGTAATTACACCTTTTAATTAAAAATATTATTTTGCCAGATATTTCGAAATTGTATATCTCCTCCATTTTTTTTTAGCTGCGCGTTGTTCAAGATCACGAACCAGCTGCATTTTTGAATTTATTTTCTGGCGGAATGATCGTACATAGTGGCAAGAAAACAAACACAAAGTGCGACGAACGGTGGAGATTGTACATATGTCGAGGTACTTTAGAGTCAGAGGTGTCTTTGATAGAGATCCCTTGTAGTACTCGTCAATTACGGAGCAGAGGTTCTCTTATATTATTAGACACTAAAAATGACAAAATTTATGTGTGGCATGGATCTAATACATTACCTCATATTAAAAAGGTAGTATAATAGATTAATAATGCATAGCAAATATAACTAACTGTTGCCAGTAAGATTAGATTAGCGTTAAAAAGAGATTAGAGGCAACAATTTTTATATGCTTAACGGGAAAATTGGTTGTAGAATGCACTGAATGCGGCGACTAAGTTGGAAGTAAATCGACCACGAGAAACAGGTTTGATGTCCGAAGGCAATATAGAAATCGTTGAATTTGGCGAAGGAACGGAACCAAACGAATTCTTTAATGGTAGGCAAAAGTTTCAATGCTCCTTATTTATTTCCCCACGTGCTAAGGTATTCAATACAAATTATTTTCTTTCGCACAGCATTAGGAAAAATGAATAAGAAGCTGTATGTATCCTTAGAAAAAGACCAATTACAGGAACATACTCCAAGGCTATTTCATTTGTCAAGCATTTCTAAAGAATTTCAATCTGTAGAAATATTGTGCCCCCATCGTGCTTCTTTGCCAACACCATTTCCTTTTCTACAGGAAGACTTGTATCAAGTACATCAGCCAGGTAGTTTTATAAAACACCATCAAGGGCACTGTCTTAATTCTAATCACAAAATTTGATCCATCATTTCAGCTTTATTTTTGTTGGATAACAAAAACGAATTGTGGATTTGGCAAGGTTGGTGGCCCAATACTGGAGCAGAAGATCAGTCCGGTAGTAAAGCAGTGAGATGGCAAGCTGAGAGAAGAGCAGCCATGACAATGGCTATGCAATATTGGCAGAAAATATGCCCGGAATCTAATAAATATCCAATCTATCTAGTCTGGGCTGGCCTTGAACCATTACAATTTATAAATTTATTTCCTACGTGGACATATCGTGACGACATCGCAGAATTAAACATAGAGGTTTGTTTTCATATTAGCCGATAATAAAAAGTAATGTTGTAATTCAATCAAATAATTGTTAATTAGGATGGTCGAAATCCTGGAGAAGTATTAACTGCCGAAAGTGAGTTGGTTCGATTAACACAGAGTACGTATCCCCCGGCTCAATTATTACAACGACCATTACCAGAAGGAGTTGATCCTACACGCTTAGAATTGTATTTATCTGAACAACATTTTCAGGTAAGTCTGAATTATTAGCCTCGAAAGAATTCTCAATGTGCAGAAAACACACGTAATCCTCTGTGCTTTGAATAGGAGCTATTAGGTATGAGTAAAGAAGCATTTCAAGAACTTCCAGTTTGGAAGCAAATGAACCTTAAAAAGGAAATAGGGCTTTTCTGATGAAACGCCTCGACTGCCGCACCCGCGAGAAATAGCTGCCCCTGTAAAGCGATTAATAAAGTTTTTGTTAATTGTTTTATGATGTTTATAACTTTAAACGTTTTAACTTCTCAATGTATGAATTTCGCGTTTAAGATATGCCTAAAGTTGCCTATCGATAAAAGAAACTAATATTATAATGCAGTTAAAAATGTTTACTACTATTTCAAATATAATATATACTACATACGAACGCGCGCGAACACAGATAGGTGATTATATATTTTTAATACATACTAAACGTAAATTGGCTTGTGAATATTTTCTTTATATTTGTATGGGTTTTATATTCAATGATAATACAATATGTTTTAGAATGGCTTATTCTTACATGTGTAACATTTGTACAAGAGCGATTGTATTCTTTACAACATACTCCATGTTTTTGAACAGTATTCAATGAAATTTCTCAATGTTGCCTTGAGCCTTTTTTTTCATAGCCCTCTATAATCCTTAAACATCGTATATAACTAAGTTCGAGAAAGATTACAAGGTCGTTTGGATTTTTAATAATCATTTCCCGAACATGCTTTGTAATGCTACGTTATCCTATCGTACATATGCATCATTTTAAAATACCTTTATCTTACATACCCCTCGCAATTTACGAATCATACGATATCGAATTGAAATACATTATTCTGTATTATAATAATAATTTATAACTTTTTTAACACAAAATAAATCCAATGTAAATGCATCATTTAAAGTGAAAATTCTATACGTACATATAACATACTTCTGTATATATCGATAATTTGACATATACATAAACGGCCCTACAAATAATCGATATAAATTATTTTCTTTTAAATAAGTTGCAACGATGCAGATTATATACCAACAAATAGATTAAAATAGTCGAAAACAATCTGACATATCTTAAAACCCTTTAACAATCAGTCAAATATTCTTGTACTTTTCTCACGGTGTAGTTACAAATATATTTTTCTACAACTACCATTTCTTATTTCATTATCGATTGACCAAGGCACAACATTATGTTAAGTATAAAAGAATCATGTATGTATATATTTGAAATGCGTGAGTTTAAAACGTACTATATTCTGTTCAAAATTTTATTGATGTGTGTGTGCAAAGAACACGAATTCACCCCAATGCTTACAATGGTCATTTCTTTACTTTTACTCTACAATGATAATATGTTATGGAAAAAGTTTACATACGCACACATACACACACGAGATGAATCGCGTAATATCATTTCGAATAACACAATTAGGTATGTACATTACAAACGGACATCTAAGATATAAATTAATGATTCGACGATTAAAGTTGATCGCCCTTTTCCATACTCTTTTTTTTCATTTGAATTTTTAACTTATTTCAAATTGTACATTTCTTTTAATATATCACATAATGTACAAGTTATTCAAAATAATAATATAATGTACCTCGTCTCGTGTGTGACAGTACACGCATGTAAGTCCATAAATCTAAATCATCTAATATTAAAATAGTTCATCTGAATAATTACTTTTATATCTTATATTGTACTTTAAAATAATCGTGCGTTGGTTGATGTAAAATGACACACCAGATCCGTGACTTCGTATCTCGTTTTAACGTCCCCAAAATTAATTATTTCGTTACTAATCCTCGTATCCAATTTAACAATACCGGTTGCATTGGTACATGAAGCTAGTACTTCCGTTCAAATCGTTGGGCATCTGTAGCACATAATCGTATTTTTACTACGTTTCTTTTACATTGATGCTTGTGCTTAAACTTTCTGTTAAACAGCATGTATTATGCCATTGAAATCTTTGTGAAAAATACTTTAATTTAATTTCGACATCCAGATTATTACTAATATTGCACTGTAATTTTATATACAATGTTGAATAAAAATCTATCGATCGATTATATTAATTTTATCCCATTATAAATACGAGAACCATCTTGGAAACATCTTCTTTTAAAGAAATAATGTATTATACAATTTCATATACAAATTATATATATATATATGTATATATATAACAAATGATAAACAGGTATTTACACTTTGTTATAACTATTATAAAATTGTTACCGCCATGTGTGATACATTACTGAAATAATTGTTTCATTCACGTTTAATGTTCCCCTAATTCTTTTCTATTAGAAAAAAATATAATTAAACGATAACAAATATACAGAGAAAAAAAACGCAGTATTACCATTAAAACGTTCACTGGACTTTTCCGTCAATGTAAGCCTTAATAGCAGTTTGACATTCTACGGAACACCAATGCTGCATCAACAAATATGTCTCTGATTCCAATGCTGCGTCCAATTTCTTCCTCAAACTGTGACGTAGTAATGCCTTGGTAGCTTCCATAGACTGGAAATGAATAACTAGATGATTAGATAACAGTTCTGAATACATATGCAAATTAGGAAAATTCAGGATGTATAGCATAAATATTAATCAGTTCTATGAATTCATAGCTGATGCGTGTACAAAAGTGTAACATTCCTTTATTATCTGTGGCACGACACTGATATTTAGAAGCCGACGCGTATACGCGTATAAAAATGTTCATTTTAATCTACATTATATTCGTCACAGTAACTGAATGTTTTAGTTCCTATGTTATAATCAGCAGTAAATCAGATAACGTTACGTTCAAGTATTTTGATGGCGTAGGTATCTCTGTTAAACTCATAGTGGATGTGCCTCAAATATTCTATATATGAAAAGTATAATATCCCCTGTTAATGCAGATTAATGGAGAAAGTGATTTACATGAATGTAAACTTGACGAAGTGTGTAGCATGATTCACGATCGATTTTGGGTATCTAAGTTAACGGAAAGGCTCTGCCGTTGTCCTAATGGACACGAATGCCCATGGCAATGGACAAAAGAACTTGGAAATACGTCTATTTCACTTAACAACAAATCACGTATGGAGGTGTGTAAGAAATGCATGCTTTATGGTAAAGCTATCGTTTACAAAAATTTTATTTCTTGTAGCTTTGTAAACCAATATCGAAACCAATATGCACAGGTAAAGAAGAAGCAATAGAAGTATACGGCAAAAGCGACAGAAATAATTCCTATCTAATACCCCACAATGCAACTATTAACTGTATTTGTCCTGAATCACATTATTGGAGACTCCAAAAATATATTTACGGCGAAAATAATGATATTGCGCAAACATTTAAATGTGTAAAGGTAGAACAATGGCTCTCTTAATTGTACCGAGTGATTAATATTAACAACTTGAAACTGCTTTAATGAGTGTTACTTCATTCTTTTTTATTTAGAAAAGGATGTGCGGTTCCTATGAATTTTGCGGACACATAAGGAGCGATTTGTACTCAACATACTACAAATGCACCTGCCCGGAAAATCATTTATGCATCTTCAAAGATAGAGACGAAGAAAATGTTCAAGAATTACTCTATTCTGGCCCTGCTTTCAATGGTTATTGCCTACCGTATAAACATGTATAATTATTTGTCAATCTATAAGAACGATTACAGGATGCATACCTGAGAGGATTGCTCACTCATAGCTTTCAGAGTTGGTACTAACTCAACTTGGAATCTATCGGGCCACAGAACACGAGTAACAAGGCCCGCCCTCAATGCCTCACTAGCTGTTAAAGTTCTCCCACCTAATAATAATTCACTTGTCTGCAATGTAAATATTTAATATACTACGTTTAGCATTATTACAACCTTTACAAGGGCCATACCGTAAATAAGGAAATCTTCTATTTACGAATATTTAATATACTCACAATTGCACTTCCTAATATATGCGATAAAGTGAAAACTGCAGCACCTTCAGCTATTTGCCCCAATTTTCCATAAGGTGTGCTGAATGTGGCTTTATCGCTAGCTATCACTAAATCAAATAAAGGCAACATTGTTACCCCAAGTCCAACGGCAGTACCCTGGACTCCAGCAACAATGGGTTTGTTAAACGATGCTAAACTTTTAATAAAGTCTCTACACACGGAAAAAATAAACTCTTTAATTCGTTAATTAAGCATACCTAATAACTATTTCAACTTTATGACAATTATTACGTACTTAACAGCATCAGCTACTTCCTGTGCACGAACTCGTCGCTCGTCCTTGTTCGAATGTAATAACATAGATAACTCGAGACCTTCACAAAAACTGCTACCAGTCGACGTTAATAAGACGACTCTACAATCGTCATCCTTCTTGAGAATTGATAGTGTTTCACGAAACTCTTGCATTACCTTCAAGTAAAGAAGAAGTATTGTTAAATAAATCATACTACTTGTATAAGGATGGTACAAACTGTCCAGTCTCCTATAATTCTGAATACCTGAAGAGTGAGAGTATTTCGTATTTTTGTCGACGATGATGGTGTAAGTATCAATTGCACAAGATTGCCGTGCCGACGAACATTTATTTCTTTATTACTGAATTGACTTCGTGTTTCCATTTTCGTTTTGCTATTGTCCGATTCCATTGCCTTAGTGGTATTTGCATTGCCTGAAAAATAGTTCTATTCAGTGTTTCAGTCTTTACACAAAAATGTAGTGAATAGAATATAATTCTGTGCAAATTAAAACAAAAAAATATAAAGTACATCTACTTTTCCTGAAAACTACTTTCACCTTTATTTTTACGATTCGATGCCGCATTTGCCGATCGATTTCCTGCATTAACTACTGATAGAGCATTTGCAGCTTCTGCAAGGCAGGCTGAAAGTTCATCTTCTCCTTTGGATAATTCCTCATTGTTATCAGGTTCACTCGTTTGAGCAAATGTAACTTTATTTTTTGTTGATTTCTTTGTCTTTGATGTTACCTTACCTGCAGCTGAACCATTTGACCGTGTAACAACTTTGCCTACATCATTATTGGTCTCATCTACTTCCGGTTGTTTGGGAATTTTTTCAATTTTCTTTGCATCGGATTTTTTATTGGGACGTGCAGGAACAGCTACTTTATCTTCGGTAGTGCTAGCAATGGTTCCTGTATCACTTTTCTGTACAGTTTTTTTTTTATTCTTCTTGACATTTATCTTTTCTTCTTGCGAGAGTCTTCTCTTTGTGGACCTCAAGGAATGAGATGTTCCTTCGTCAACCTTGACCAACTCAGTTTTTTCCGGGGTGTCGATACTAACTCTAGGGCTGCCGGATGCACTGGAAAATGAACTGGACGAATGTCTTCTGATTATTACAGACGCATCTGCCGCATTCCTTATTTTCGCCGGTAAAATAAACTCCTGGGATGGTAAAATCATTGGTTTTACTTGTGCAGCTTGATCCCCGATTTTTTTATCCACTTGTATATCATTTATATATATGGCCGTTCTTTTAGATCTTGGAGAAACTTTGGATACGCCTGTTGTAGATGTACGTAATCTTAAAACAGCATTACGTACTAATTTCTTTCTAAGTCTAAGTTCACGCTGTACCTTTTGTATGTCCATAACTTTTGCTTGAGACTTAGTAATAGGTACCAATCTCTTTTTATCAGGTTGTTCTACATCGTACAATAAATTGACAACTCCTTCATCTTGAAGCAATCTGTCTATTTCATTTATGATCTTCTTTTTCGGCTTAGAATCTCCTGCAATATTTTCCGTCGATCGTTTCGTTTTTGATACTACTTTCGATCCCGTCCTTTTCGAAGATGTAGTCAATTTTGCTTTTAAAGTGCCGGCTTTTTTACTGGATGGCATGTTTTGCCTTAATATTTTTTTCACTACCATACTTCTTTTAGCAATAGATTGTGAACCCTTTCTACTCATACTATGTCTCGGATGCTTCAATGGTATACTCTCAGGTTTGTTTAATGCCGGTTGGACTTTATTATTATTTGTAATCTGCTTGTTTGTTAGATCTTTTGTTGTTACTGTGACGTCAGTCTCATTGTTTGTTTCGTCAACGCGTGAAGCAGTCTCTTTAGATGCATCATTTTCAACTGGTAAATTATTATCTGCGTGAGTTTGCGGTTCGTTTTCTTGCGACTGTCTTGTATTTACTGGGACTTTACCTTTATGCACTTTCTGGCGTTTTACGATATTCTGTTGTTGTTCATGTTCCCTAGCTTTTTCTGTAAGTTTTCGTTTTCTACCTGACCTTGATTCATCTAATCTCACATCTTGCAAGTTCAGCTCTGCATTTTTCTCTGGAGTATGGGATTCAATCAGTGTAGGAGATAGAGGACAATCAGAAAGTTTCATATCCGTTTCAGATTCTGTAGATTCATTTGGGAGCTCAATATTAACTATTTCTTCTTCTGTAGTTGCTGCAGATTTTCCTTTTACTTCTTTGGATGTTTTATTAGATGTAGGCTTCAACGCTTTCTTCTTTTTGGCTGTAGTTCTTTTAACCGGTGCAATAGGCAATTCCAGTAGTTGTTTCAATGCTATTTCTCGTTCGACTAGAGGATCGAGCTTCGGCGGTGTATTGTAGCCGCTTTGTTCAATCTTTACTGGACGTTTTCCTTCTTCTGTTAATGTTGGTGGCTTCAGATTTGACCAGTCAGGGTCAACGTCGCCTTCCAGTATCGCGAGCAGTTCTTTATTATCTGGATTGCTTTCGTTATTGATTTCTGTACTTGTATTATCAGTAGTCTTTTTGTCACATTGAGTAGATGATTGATTAGCAGACTGGGCCAATGGTAAAAGTGCTGGTAAACAACCTGCTGGGCTACCTGATAATTTACTCGACAACCTCTGTGTTAATTTTTTTACGAAAAATATATCTGGTCGAAGTGGTGCGTCTATAATTTTTTGCTTTTCACGAAGTCGTTCTTTCAACGCTTCCGTTACTTCGGCAGGAGAAGCTATTTGGCTGGTAAAATTACGACCGCGATTCACAACGGGCATACTTTGGATCTGTGACGATGATGTCTGATTATGTGCAGCTGGATCGTGTGTCGCATCTTTTGTAGATTTCCCAAGGCACTGTGCCACAGAAATATTTATTTTATCCTTGAGTGACAATTTCATGCTATTTTGAGTATGCTGCTTTTTTACAGATTGGTTGCTATCTATATGTTCCTTTGCTATTTGCTTCTCTGTATGTTCCTTAATATCTTCTACAACTATTTCAGTACCCTCGCTTGGTTCCTTTTCGAGACAGGTAATTTCTTCCTCAATTAGCACAACAGTATCCTCTTCTGTTGCTTCTGTTTTTGTTTCATTTAACAAACTTTTCAATTCAATTTCCACGGTATCGTGCACTTTGGATATCGGTTGGTTATCGTCCTCCGCATTTTCATCGACCCAGTCATCGAAGATATCTTGTATAACGCTCCTTTTTTTAGTTGCGTCTGCCTTATTTGTTTCACTCGCAGATATCTGTCCTTTCTCCGAGTCATTCACACATGTAGGGGCAACAACATTATGAGAAACTTCCTTTTTCAAGTCACCCTTATTTGCAGTATCACAAGTTTCAGTCTTGCATTTGTCGTATTGTTTTTCTTGTGTCACATTATTTGTCTCATCGATATTACTATACTGTTCTTGTACTTTTTCTGCTTTCAAATCATTTTCAATTACTGTTTCCGAATTGCTAGTTACTTCCAGGCCGGCAGATGCAGCAGTATCTATTTCTGAAGAAGTACGATTTAAGTTTTCTTTATTATCTTGCTCAATACATACTTCAGGAATTTCCGAGTCCACAATCTCCGTTGAGATCACTTCTATTATAGTCCCATCGCTTTCTTCGGTATAGTCTATCAAGTTAAATTCATCGCCTACAATATCAGTACTTTTTACATCCTTGTCTTTCAACAAAGTATTATTTTCGTCTGTATCAATCACAGCGCCCTTTTCATGCACGGTTAAAACAATATTTCCTTCTGTAGCTCCGTTCGAATCGTTAATAGGTACAGTTTCAACAGTGAGTACCATAACTTTCGAATCACCATCATCGAATTTGGACAGGTCCGCGTCCGCGTCTGTAACATGTAACGATTGATCTTTCGCTTCAAAAGTTTCACTGAGCGTCTTAATTAATGCTTGACACTGAGCATTAGCATCATCGGTTGTGTCTATGTTCAACGCAGCAGAAGCGTCATGTTTTTCATTCTTCTTCTCATCGTCTGTGTAATGCGCTTTAGTATTGTTCGAAGATTTTGTATTTTCTTTATCCGGTGATACGTCCTCTACGCCTTTTGAGCTATCATCAATCTTCATAGATTTCTTCATTCCTGTTTCCTCGCATTCTACAACTTTTATGCATTGTCTATCATCACTTTGCGACTCATAACTTATTATTTCTTGTTTTACTTTGCTAATAACATTATCCAAGCGTTCTGTTACTTTGTCGTCCTTACTCTTACCTTCATCGGTTATATTCGCAGTATCACATTCATTTATTGGAAAAGCATTTTTAATTATAGTATCCGCACAATCTTGCGAACCATTTTCTTCTTGGGAACCCTTCTTGAACACATGAACATTCTCTACGGGTTTTACATGATCGGTATTTGACGTTGATCCCAACGAAAGAGATTCAGCTATTACTGTTATCGTTTCTGTTTTAATATCGCTCTGTACTTCATCTATTTGTTCCATGGTAAAACATCAAGATTGTTACAATTATTTAACAGATCATGGATTGTCCTGTTGGAAAGAAAGAATCGGCATCATTAATGCTTAGAAGGTTACAAGTTCGAATTAGAAACAAATAAATACGAAGTATAGTTATCCCTAATGTCCAAAATGTACAATTAACAGAGGAAAAATTAAGCAAATACACTATCCAAAATCTTACTGTTTATTGGAGTAGAAGTATAAAAAGAAATCTGAAGGCTATCATAACCCCACTTAAAATTTTTAATCGTAGGAGACGCAAACACTTTATTATATCCTTATCTCGCATAAAATTAAATTACTAGATTTGCGTAGACAAAAATTGTGAGGGAACTTTAAAAGCAAATTCTTGGTTCGATAATACGTCAAAGAATCGAATAATTTAATATTTCGATGCCTTTTAGTGGAACACTGAATAATACGCTGCAAACCTTAATCTTTAAAACAATCCACGTTCACTTATATCGTTTTGAGATAACAGTACTTCACATGCTTGAAATACCATAATTTTGTCCACGTTTATATATTATTTAATAACAATTTTGCTAAATATGCAAAATGATTTTAATGGCAGAGTAAAAAACTTACCAACCAGGACAGCCGTATCCATACCGCATAGATCCCAATGAAAATCGAACATTATTTAACTTTTATAAGAATTATTTTGCAATAGAATAAATTTATTAATCAAATAATTTATGTAAATTGCACTCTGGTAGTATTCACAAGGGAAACGATTACTTCCTTAAATCCAAACACAATGTTTACAGGAATGAAGTCGGAGGTTCATACTACTGTCATCAAGTTCAGAACTAATCGTTAGTTGTTTTTTTTTTAACAGAATTATTACAGGAAATGTGAATTAGAATGATTTGATTTAAATTTCCAATGCATGATATATTTTACTCCTGTATATAAAGCAACTTAAATAAATTTTCTAGTTTTGATCGGTATACATACTAGTAATTAAATGAAGGAAGATTATCATTGGTTTTTGTATAGTAGTGTTAAAACGTGATGAATAATCAATTAGAATTAAGAAAACAATTGCCCCCCAATCGTAAGATCATTGTGCATAAATAAATAATTATATTATATTATCAATAAGCATTATTTAGTAAGGTATTAGAGATAAAACATGTTCTTTAAGTGACGCAAACAAAAGAATTGTTTACTTTACAAGATACTCCACTTATTTATGTTCGCTGTCTTTAAAAAACAATGCAGCAAATTAATCTTAATATGCTAAGAGATAATAAATACCACATACGAGAATAAAATAGACCTATCTCCACCGACGAGATATAGGAATAGGCAAATCGGCCAATGTATTTTTTCCGCCCGAATTCCCCGGGATCCAAGAACCCCATACCATATCCGTGTCACTCGCAACGTTACCAACAGATACCTACTGGAATTAGTTAGTATTGTACAAGCTGTTGGTAACGTTGCGAGTGACACGTAAATGGTATGAGGTTCGGAGATTTCCGGGAATTTGGGCCCAAAAAATGCATTGGCTGATTTGTATATTCCTATATCTCTTCTGTGCCCAAGCCATCCGTGGACAGTACTGACTTATAGAGCCGATTTTTACGAATGACTACACATTTAAATATTGCTGGGCGAAATTCGTAGTTTTCCAAAAAACGCCACAATCGAATTACACGAATTATAAATAATTACAAGAATAATAATTAGAGGAATGATAAAAAAAACGAAATGCAAAATCACTTTGGTACGTTACGTTTATATTGTTTTTCGTGTACTGTAACTCATGGATTCATTTATTTTATTAATTATTTTCTACAAAATTAGAAAACGCAAATATAATGAAAGAGCGTGAAAAGTATCTCACAATCGGTTGCTCGAAATTTGATACATTGCTACAGGGTGGTATCACTACTCGCGGTATCACACAAATTTATGGAGCAGCTGGTACAGGAAAAACACAGTTAGCATTACAGTTATGTTTAACAGTTCAATTACCCAAAGAAGAGGGTGGTTTCCTTGCTGGTATTATTCAAACTCATTGCTATATACAATATTTAAATGCAACTTTGTGAAATATTTCACTTTACGTATATCTTGCATTCAATGTAGGTGCTGTATACATATGTACTGAATCTACTTTTCCATCAAGACGATTTCAGGAATTAATACAAAAATTAGAAGTTACAAAAGAATATGGAATAAATGGGGATTTAGTCTTTGTGGAACACATTTCAACTATTGTAATCATCATTCCTTTTTTAAATTAATTTCGCTACTTCTTAGTGTAATTTTGTGCATTTACAGGAAGAATTAGAAATGTGTTTGCTGCATAGAATTCCAATACTAGCGTCTGCCCAAAAGATAGGATTAATAATAGTAGATTCAATCGCTGCCCCATATAGGGTAGAGGATTGGAAAGATAATTGTAACAAAAGAGCAAAGAGTTTAAGAACAGTTGGACATCAATTGCACAAGTTATGTAAAAGTGGCATTTGCATAGTTTGTATTAACCAGGTAAAATGGTTCAAACTTTTTTGTATCGCAAATCAATTTTGTATATGCATACAATATAGATGATTGAATGTAGGTAACTGCGGCAGTACATAGTAACGTACTTAATGATAATTCGATTGAACGACCAGCTCTAGGAACAACATGGTTAAGTATGGTAACTAATTCCATACAGTTTTATCGAACAGATACTCTGAGGTATGCGCGTGTTAAATTATCATCGAACGTGCCAGAGGCGATTATTCCTTTTACGATACAAGGATCTGGAATTAATGCAACAGGTTGAAAAGAACAAACAGGAGAAAGACATGAGATGTTGGTTCTATTCCATGAGATTATAAATATCGGAAAATATATTTTCATCCAACACTCGGGCAATGTCCGTTGGTGACCATTGGTTCCTTGGGTCTGAATCTAAAAATGGATCTATGCTTCTCACATCTACATTTTCAATGTCATTGTTCAATATCAACCTTAAAACAATACGAAAATATTAGCATACATAAATATCTATCTGTATTTGCTGCATTGCATACATAAATGTAATACCTGAATGAATGCAAAAACGTTCTGTAAGGTTCTATATCTTTCCTTTCGCTATATGTGTAGTCGCCTACTATTGTATGACCAATATATGAACAATGTACTCTCAATTGATGCCTTCTACCTGTACCAGGACACAATAGTACTTTAGTTGCTGGCTTTCCATTCGTAAAACCTCTTTCTAATACCACAAGAACGGTACAGGACTTCCTTGGTTTCTCGCAAAATATATTTTCATCGATGCACATTTTGTGGTTTCCCGTTTTTTCCCTTGAATCAATTCCTAATAAAGTAATAATGTTATTTATAAAGTAACATTCTATATGAGCATCGCAATGATTCGATTACTAACCAATTGCTTTGTCTATGATAAGGTATGGTTCATTAATGTGTCCGTGAAGTAACGCCAAATAAAATTTCTTTACTCTTCTTGTTTCGAATGCATTAGACGCGGCGCGAGCTGCTCTTTTATTCAAGGCGATACATATAACGCCGCTGGTCACATAATCTAATCTATGCACAAAATGAAACTCGTGAAATAAATTTGGATTAGCCAAATTTGGTAAAATTTTCTTTATTTCAAATTGCAGTGTGTCCTAGAAATCGTAATTGAAAAAGTATTTGTAAGAGTTACAAACGATGCTTATATGTAGTTCACAATTATATGCCTCATACCTTTTTTTCAGGATTATTACTATTAATACACATATCATACGGCTTAGAAACTACAAGAAAATGTTCACTATGATACAAAACGTATAAATTATTTCCACGCTCACTTTGAACGAAACTTTTTGTGTACAACTTTAAGAACTTTGTCAGCACTTTTGTTAATTTGAAAATAAATATACTACAACTATATAATACAATATTCATTCTCATTCTATCTAGAATTAATCGTACCTATAAATAAATTACAGACATTGTTGATTTTGTACTTTATAAGGAATAAATAAAAGCCGGATTCTTATAAGAAATGTAAATAAATCGCGGCTATTCCTTCGGCACATACGATAAACATTTTCTTTTATATCTATGATATTGTAGGGTTAAATTTTTTATATTGGCTGCCCCTATTATAGCCCTGTATGTATTTTCAATTTTGCTTGCAACTTCACGTTGATTGCAATCAATGGTGTAACATTGACTTTTACCGCATGTAGATTTCGAAAGGGTTTATTAAATAAATAAATAAAATAGGCCTGACATCGAACAGTGTTTATACAAACTACGATACAGCACTTATTTGTTTGTTAAAAATTCTATACAGTTTTTACAATCCAAGTGTGTTTAGAGGGCAGCACGTAATCTGGTGTTCCTGGTTTTTGATGAGACCGTTTGAAAGCGATTTGTGGTGCGGGGAAAGTCTTGTGGAGTTCGTACCGTGTAACTGAGTATCTAATTTCATTTTAATCGCGCACTGATCATTAATTATCGCGGTGATTGCTACAGAAAACATCGTGCCATTCTCCGAAAATGTTTCGTTCGAAAAAAGATGTCGACCGACATGTGAAAGACATTTTTATCAAACTTAAAAACTCAGAGGAGGTAAGGTTATTTTTCAAAAGGAGAGTCGTTATTAGTAAAAAAATATACGGTACACTTTTCTTCGTGTGTTGCACAAAGTATGTTGTTCAATTTGTTTCGTTGCAAATTTGTTGATTTTTTAAATTCACTGTGTGCATACATTAATACCATGTATTTTTTGTGTAATGTCAAGTGTATTGTATAGTAAGGAAGGCCTTGACTTGGTTCCTCTGCAAGCGACACACAACATGCACATGCGCTAACCTCTATATGTATAACGGTTTAGCGGCTTTTTGGAAATCAAATATGAAAACCGTTTTCCTTTTTCACAAGAGCAAATTATTTGTCTGTTCCGTTTCATGTAAACCATTCCTCAGCGCATTTTAATATTTTATAATTATATTTCAGTCATAAATATCTTCCTGCCTTTCAAACCGCTTCGCCAACGAGTGCACCTTTTTATCTGCATATGCTCGCCCGCGTTTTATCAGTCATTTCTATTTTGTTTTCTAGAAAAATCTCCGGTGTTATAATATTGCGAAACTGTATTATCAAGTTGGAGAGTACGAATCTGCGAGGAAATACGTTTCCGATTATTTGGAAATAAGGGAAAAATCACCGGGGGCGCATAAATTGTTAGGTCAAATTCTTGAGGCTCTACGACAAAAAGAGGCAGCATTTACACAATATAAAACATCTCTCGAATTAGAACCGAAACAAGATGATCTTGTTTTGAAAGGTATGGCTATATCGTCTTGACTTGTTATAATACATTTCGCGTAATATGTTTATCCGATTTCATTGTAATTACTTTCAGTATGCGAATTGCTATCTGATATGGATGTCAATATAGATGTGAATAAAATTAAATATTGGGTAGAGAGAGCTGACAAAAAATTTCCGCATCATCCGATAGTTTTTGAGTTAAAGGAAAAGATGTTAACTTTAGAGAAGCCAAATGGGAATGACGACGATCTAGAAAAATTGATTACCTGTACGTTATGAAATGTTTATATTCTAATGATCTTTCAGTTTTATTCGAAAATGTTACATGTATTTATAATACTGCCATTTATTTCTTTTAGCGGAATTGTCTGTCAGACAAACTGATGTACACTTACAAGTTAAGTTACTCAAACATTATATAGGAAATCATAGACTTGAAGATGCTTATAATCGAGCTGCTAGAATAGAAGCAACGTACAGTCACAGGAATAATATTATTTGGTATCAGGCATTAAGCGAGTTGCTTGCAAAGTGTAAGGAAAGTAAACAGTCTGTTTGGACATTTTGGATATTTTATATTTCTGTGCTAGAAAGATATATAGCTCTTTCCCTCAAAGAACAGGATAATAGTGTTCGAAAGAATATAACAGACGTTATGCAAGCAGTATTTAAGTGAGTATGGTCTTGTTAGAAGTATCCTGCCACTGTAATACGCGTATATTTCATATTATCCAATTTATTTGTTTATGTTGCAGTTTTGATCAAATTTTATTTGAGTTTAAGTCAAAAAACTTCTCTGATCATGCAACCTTTATTGAGAATATGTTGTTGCACATGTGGGGTCAATTACATTTTCACTTAGCATGCTTAGTTTTGCGAAAAGCTAAAGCAGGAAAAGACAGTTGGTCTGAGGCGGGTAGATTGTGCGCGCCACTTCTATTGACTGCGTTACATGTAACGCCCATTGATCCCACTGCAGTATGGACCATGCATTTGAAGGAACGACTTAAAAGTGAAGTACACGTGTGGTATAGAGAGGGATCGTACAGATGCAGTCAGGCCGGTCATGTTCTTCAAGATTACGCGCGTGATAACACGAAGAAACTATTGGACAAAATTGATAAATTTTCCACAAGTTCTTGGCGGGAACGAGTGTATCAGAGAATCTTTATTAGCCGATTATATCAAAATGGTAAAACGACATCGTATTTCACAAATGCTTCAGTCTCAAATCCACCATTACGCCTGTGTTCGTTTAACGAACTAAAGCGTTTCGATGAAATATCGGAGGAAGTATGGCCAGATTCGTTACACCATCAGGTCTGGCTTGGCTTAAAAAGTCGGCCCTATAATTCGCAGAACAAAGATAGTGGACCTCAACCGAATCAAACATCGCGTGTATTTTGTGAATTACAGTTCTCCGTTTACAATCTACATCAAGCAGCGCCTGATAGTTTGAGCCGCCTCGACGTTGATGCTTTCTTAAACGCAGCGATCTTTTGTGCCTCTTCAATAGTTGAAGAACAACAATTGGGTGGGCTCTTAAATCCTGAAAAGTTACCTACTCTACCAGCAGATCTCACTAACACTCTTTGCACTTGTGCCCAAGAGCAATGGTGGTCTTATGCTTACAAAGTATATTCCATGGACAAACAAAGGCCTCTAGAGGATGATCTAGGAGAACTGAGATTAGAATTGCAAAGAGGTTTGGAAGTGGTTCGTTGCCTCGGAAATCATGGATTACATCCAGTCCTGTTGGTTCACTTGGCACGAATATTTCATCACAGGGCAGAGAAGTTGAGAGAAGTCGATCCAGAAGATAGTAACATACCAGATTTAGAAGCACGATCCGAGTTGTACTGGACTGCGGCGATACCGCTACTTGAAAGATTGCAAAATAACCAGGTGATTCGGATAACTAATCCCAAATTCTTTAACTACCAAGGAAGGGATATGAATAATGCAGAATTAATTAAAGCTTCAGAAGAAGGGAAATTACTGCTGGCCCAGCGATTTGTACGAGACAAACAATACGAGAAAGCGATCGAAGCATTGCAAGCATTGAAATGCCCAGAGGCTTCTTTCCAGCAAGGCCAAATGTACGAAAAGCTTGCAGATGAGATTGTTGACTCTATGCCAAAGGAAAGTTTGACGTCGGAAATGAGATCGCAACATATAATTATGCTATCGAAAGCGAGAGAATGTTTTTATTTAACTTTAGATCGATTACGTAGTCCCGGAGCAAATCCGAAACATCCTCTGAACTCGGAGCTCTCGATGCATATCACTGATATCGAAAACAAATTGAAAAAGATAGATCCAGATTTGTCGCGGGGTGACTTAAGTAGAAACGAGTGCGATGGAATGTCCGACGAAAGCTATTCTTCTGCACACAGCGCTGTTGATCACGCGGTTACAAATTCGATAATGCCAACAATGACGGGGTTCAGTTCGTCAATTAATGTTCTCGGCACACCGCAGAAAAATTCTCACCGTACACCGAAACAGGCTAGTACTCCTTACAGGCCACAGCATCAGGATTTATTGGATATATCGCGGAATCGTTCAGAGGCACGCCCGAGTCCTGAACGCCTCGATGCTCAAATTCGAGCGATAAATCAAATTATTCATTCAAAGGATATCATGATACAGTCCATAACTGAACAGAACAAAACTATATTAGATAAGGTGGAAAAACTAGCAAAAGAAGTAGCAGAGTTACGAAAAGAAATTCAGAGGCAACATAGTCAACCAGTTCATGTTAATCCTACTCTGGAAGAAGATTTGGGCGTGTTAAATGAAGACGATTACAATGATATTAATTACACTGCAAATCAATCGGCGGCCGCGGCTGCGTCTTCGATATCTGGAAATATGTTCCAGCCCACCCATAGAAATCCTTATTCTCAACTGGTATATCCTTCGGCTACCTTTCAAGGATACTACCCACCTGCCATGCCGTTTACTGATCCAAATGCTCAGGCTATCCCTTCTTTGTATCCCCCGAATGTTTATTCAATGCCGGTGTTATATCCCAATGCTAGATCGAAAATACCAGATAATATTCTTCAACAAGGCCTATTTATGCCACCAACAAATCAACCTCTGCAAATTCCATTACAGAAAGTAGAAACACCTAAACCAGAAATAACTATAAAAGATGCACCTGTGAATAAAGTTCCACCCGTTAATGTTTCTATTACCACCTCCGATATTCTTCCAACTACAGCACCACCTGTTCAACCGACGCTTAGTGTAACAATACCTCCACACTTTAGACAAGGCGGTACTGCTACGCCAATTATCACAGAACAGCCAGTTCCTCATTGCTATCAAATTTCTATGCCCACTCAAGCCACTATACTAACAACAATTAATTTACCATCCCTGTCGAACACCCTCACAACTACTCCAGCAAATATTTCCATGCCAGATATGTCGAAGCAAGATGCTATTATCCGTTCGAGTGCACCTCCAACCACTGTGGATCACGAGCACGATCCAATACCAGACTTTGTTCCTGTCATACCATTGCCAGCAGAAGTTAAAGTTACTACTGGAGAAGAGGGTCAAGAAACATTGTTCTGTGCGCGTGCGAAACTTTATCGTTTCACGGACACCGAGTGGAAGGAACGCGGTATAGGAAATGTTAAACTGTTGAAAAACGAAGAGGGAAAAGTCCGGTTGCTGATGCGTAGAGAGCAAGTATTGAAAGTATGTGCAAATCATTATCTTGTACCAGATATGGAGTTGACTGCTAAATCGGATGACGAAAGAGCATGGCTATGGATCGCTCAGGATTTCGCTGACGGCGAATTAAAATTGGAAAAGTTTTGCATCAAATTCAAAACTGTTGACGAAGGGATTTCGTTCAAGAAGCATTTTGACAAAGCTAAGGCTAGTGTCGCTCAGTCTCCTGAGAAAATAGTTGAGAATACCGACAAGGCAACGCCCAAGTCGACTGCTTCGTTGAGTAGCCTTAAAAAGGCAGAGAAGTCGAATGTAAGCACAAAATTCGTAGAGCAACAACCGTTTGCTTTTGAACAAATCGTAACTACAACTGTGGAAAGTGTTAAGCCTGACACAGCGAAAGCTAGTACAAATGCCGCAGTTGTTGGTGGATTTTCATTTACATCACCGCCTATGATACAAAAGGTTGCACCTGCTGAACCTCCGAAAGTTTCTAGCAAGTCAGAAGTCAGGCCATTTGCCGGATTCACATTCAATATGTCTGCACCGGGTACTGAAAGTTTTACTGCCAAGACTGAAAAGAGCACGGTCGTTGCGAGTACCACTGCGTCTCAGTTTACATTTTCGTTTTCAAAAGCGACTGCACCTTTGCAATCAGAAAGTGCAACAGTATCGACCACCGTTAGCATTCATAATACACCGATCTCCTCTTCGCAACATTCTAATGCTTCTGTCACGAGCGAGAACGTATCGTTGAGTACTCCTCAGTTTTCGCTTAGGAGACCCCATGCTGCTGCGCCAGGTGTTACCGTTTCGTCGTCTAGTATTGTGGGTGTTCAAGACGCAGAAACGGCTGGTATGCAGGCTAAACACGAGGAAGTATTATACAATGAAAAAATTAATCTTCAGTATTACAATAGTGGTGCAAAGCAATGGGAGAGTAGGGGTACAGGACATGTAAAAATTCTATGGAGTTCAAAGACAAACATGATTCGATTGTTGATGATAGACGAGCATTCGAAGATCTCCTACAATTACAATGTTTTAGCTAAGATGCCATTTATATTCAAGAGTAATAATAATGTTGTAAATTGGAACATTCAGTACAGGCCAGATAATAAACCGCGAATGTTTGCAGCGCTGTTTAAAACATCTTCTCAAGCAAGTCAATTTTATAATACGATATTTACTAATCAACTGTTGATGGTAAAAGATTGTATTACCGCGGAAAACTTGAAGAAGCCAGTACTTCCACAAAGTGTGCCGACTACCAAGGCAACATCTCAACAGGGTTCATTATCTGAAATGTTCAAGCCCCCAGCAGGCTCGTGGGAATGCAATGATTGCTATACGAGGAATACCTCATCGGATAACGAATGTCTAGCTTGCAAAGCCCCGTGTCCTTCTAAAATCAGTACAACACTAAGCAGTTCGAACGTAGTTCCATTGAATCAAATCCCACTTTCACAGATGTTTAAACCTCCCGCTGGTTCGTGGAAATGCAAGTGCTGTGAAATAGTCAATGCAGCTGGAAGTAATTACTGCGTCGCCTGCGACACACCAAAAGATCCATCGCTTCCACCTAAACCAAAAACTGATGGTTTTCAGATAAGTACAAGCTCGCCTGGTGTTCCATCCACGTTCACCTTCGGCATCCCGCAAGATACAAACAAAAAAGGAGCAAGTGGATTTTCGTTTCGTTTACCTACCCCTAACGATGTCTCTGGGGACTCTGTATCTGCACCTATAGCTGCAGAACCTGATGCGAAAATAGATACATCGGGGGCAAAGTTTGTTTTCGGAATGCCGCAAAAACCAAGTACACCACCAGACAGCGACTCTACATTCACGTTTGGTTCGCCAGGGAAAACATTCGGATTCAATTTCGTGTCGAAACCATCGCCGACAAAGTCTGGCGGTGAGGAAAATAGCGAAGATGAAGTAGAGGAAAGCGACGATATTCACTTCTCGCCGGCGGTTCCATTGCCAGATAAAATCGAAATTAAAACGGGCGAGGAAGACGAAGAAGTTCTTTACAGTCACAGAGCAAAGTTGTTCAAGTATGATAAATCGGAGAATGCGTGGAAAGAACGTGGCTTGGGAGATATCAAATTATTACAACACATGAAAACAGGCAAGCTAAGATTAGTAATGCGGCGAGAACAGATATTAAAGCTCTGTTTAAATCATTTTGTACTTTCCAATATGGAATTGAAGCCAAAGGATGAGAAAACATGGATTTGGGATGCGGCAGATTACAGCGAGGGAGAAATCGAGCATATCCTTTTCGCATGTCGCTTTAAGACATCGGAGATTGCAAATAATTTTAAGAAAACGATCGAGGATTCAAAGAAACGGCTTCCGTTAGTTGAGAAAACAGGTGTAATTACCAAAGGTTGTTCCCCTACTCAAGACATTGAGGTTTTATATGAAATGACAGTAACACCTGAAGAAAAAGAAGCCGCATTGAAATTGCGACTTCCAGAAAACTTTTATGCGTACAAAGAAAGGCCAGATTGTCCTGGATGTAGAGGCTGTAAGGAACCAAGCGTACCACTGTTCCGAGTTAGCGATTCTAAAACAACAGGGCCAATTCAAAAGTCAGCGGCTGAAGATCGAAAGCCTTTAACGACTTTAACTGCAATGCAGTTCCCTTCAAAACCCATTAACTTAACTACTACATCGAACGTGATCACAACAGTTGCTCAAGCATCTATTTCGAATACTACTTCTGGTTTTAAGACCGGGTTTTATAGCACACCTACGTCAAATATATCATTTGGAAATACTGACTCTGGTATAGCAAATGATAAAAAAGCTGGCTTTCCATTTGTGATGTCTCAAACAAAGCCTAATGCTAATGAAACGCAGAAGTCGGCAGACGATAAGCAGAGTGCTTTAAATCCCGAGAAATTACAAATTTGCAGTCCTACTACTCATCCTACTACTACATCCTTTTCATTCATTGCGCCAACATCTACTGCATCCATATTCGGAGCGGCTAAATCAGATAATGCTGGAAACAGTATTTTTGGTGGAACATCAAGAAAAGAGACGTCTAGCTTGTTAAAACCTAGTACCATTATTAATGCCAGCGTAGACAACTCAGAATCGGTATTCACAAACAACTTCAACACTGAATCAAAACCAACAAACACTACGATCACGCCAGTATTTGGTACCACACCCCCTCTTTTTGGATCCTCTGTATTGCAATCTAGCACCGAGAGTGCTACTGGTCCGATTTCGTTTACAACGATCACAACAGCAGCAGCAACAACAACAACGACAACAACAGCAGAAAGTGCATTTGACGCAACTGCTAAATCTACACCATTCTCATTTAATTCCATCTTTTCATCGCGTACCACTGCGCCTTCTTTTACAACGTCAAATCCTGTGACTACTAATGCTTTTGGAACAATTACACCAGCGTCAAGCGACGCAAAAAAAGAATCGGACGTTGCTTTCTTCCCCCCGACAGACGTATCGTTTTCAACCCTAGCAGCCACGAGTGCTCAGCCAGCCTTTAAAATAGGTATGGAGTTCCATTCAATTATCTACATAACTGTTTGGAGAAATTAACAACTGGCAAATTTATTATACACATATTTATTTTGTAGATCCAAACTTTTCTTTTATGGGTGCTGGAGCGACTGTATTTGGTGGGAAATCAATTACGGCCACTGGTAAATCCGCCCAAAAAGATACTACGTCAGACAAGAAGGTAGAAAATGAAGAAGAGGAAAACGGTGATCAGACTGAAAATGATCATGAACCTGATCCTCATTTCGAACCTGTCATACCTCTCCCCGATGTCGTTGAAGTGCGGACTGGAGAAGAAGAGGAAGAAAAAGGTATGAGTTCTAACGATTCCTGTAAGGTAGATAACACATTTGCCCGTAAATAATCGCATATTTTTTACAGTATTTTGTGAAAGAGCTAAACTGTACAGATATGATGCTGATTCACGCGAATGGAAGGAAAGAGGCATAGGAGAAATGAAAATCTTGCACCATGGAAGATGTGGAACTTACAGATTATTATTCCGTCGATATCAAGTTCATAAAGTAGTGTGCAATATGTTACTTACACCCGACATAACTTTTAGTAGGCTTATCACATCAGATAGTACATGGATCTGGGCAGGCATGAATCACGTTGATGAACAGCCATGTATCGAGCAGTTAGCACTGAGATTTAAAACTCCAGAACTGTCGCAAAATTTCAAGGTTGCAGTCGACAAAGCCCAACAAATGCTTAGCGAAAGCCGTAAGGAATAAAATGACAACTTCTCGTTTATAATGCTTCCTGCAAATTTTTAATTCTTGCTTCTGGCTGCATGGTACACGTATCCCATTATATGTTGCACGGATATTATAGAAAACATATTTCTTTATTGTTAAAAACATCGTAGCTTTATTTATACTCATAAAATGTAATATCGTTTAAGGGCCTTCTAAAAGACGCTTCGTTACCTTGTAAAAGTTCCGCTGCAAAAATATTTTTTTAATTAATATATTTGATTTTAAGCTTAGTTGTGAAATGTAATGGTGATATTCATTTATAATATAAACATATAAAATTATTTTATTAAGTCATGCTTAATTTCACCTAATTTTTATGATTCTAATCGGATGAAACGAAAATTGCTAAACATCATACGCCTATTTTATATTTAAGGATAATATTTTATTATTAAGAATACTATTATAAAGAAATTTAATTCATAAGCGTGATTTTTTTGTTAATAATTTTTCAATAACTTTTGTTGATATATTTTAGTTACATAAAGTAAGTTGTATGCATACATACTTTAATTACAAGCAATTGAATAAAATGATATGATACAAAACGTAATCCAAATTTTTGTCTCTGATTAAAATAAAGAATCAGTTTATCGTGAAACGTGTTGAGTAAATATGAAAATTAATAACAAGTAAGCTTATATCAGCCTCTCCTCGCATCCGACACTTGTATCATTTACTTTCATTAAAGCTGATCTTTATGTACTGATCATTTTCCGTATGGATGTAGGAGAGAAAAGATCAGAAGATAGCCCAGTAGTAGAAGAACCGGAGGATGATGAGAATGCTGATGTAAACGAAGAAGAGGAAGATGACGATAATGACGAAGACGATGAAGATGACGGTCATGATTATGATGAGGAGGATGATGATCAGAATTCTATTGCTTTTGAACGGAAGGCTACCTTACTCACTAGGGCGAGCAAAGAAAGTCAATGGGAGACTGTAGCGTTAGGAAATTTAATTATTTATTATGATTCCAGTATTTTTGGTGAAAAAATCATTCTGAAAGCAGACAAAACGGATGAGATTGTAAGCAACACAATAATCAGCATGGATACTAAGATGGAGGTGAAAGATATTAACATTATTATTGTAATAGTGCATGGCGATTTAGTTAAGACTGATTTAATTAATGCCAAGAAACTATTTTATTAAGGTTAATGGAAAGGAATGCGTTTGGACGGCAATAGATTATGCTTTAACACCACCGACAAGACGCTATTTGCGGGCTGTTTTTTCGTCGGTGCAAGCCGCACAGGAGATGTACGGACATTTTGAAATAGTAAGTCGAAAATCTGCTCGAAATATGAGTGGAAATTTATAGGAAATCGTTATGATTAACTATTCTTCATAGGGATTGGAATATGCACATCATTCGGACATCAGTGAACCATTCTACGTAGAATAAAGTAAAATAATATTTCATATATCTTGTAATAAAGTGTTGTATCTCTTATAAACATAAACCAGTTAATTTTAGTTCAATTTCAATCGTTAGAATAAGTAATTTTCATAATTGCAATCGTAAAGATCTGTTTTTACGGATGCAGTTGGGTAATGAATGATTGTACAAATTATTTAGGAATTCATGGAAGCATATATTGATTAGCCTTTATGCGTTCTGCTGACAAAAAGGTGTATTGCAGAGATTAATCAAATTATTTGATTAATAAAGTGATATATGTTAACTATACCATATGTACTGAAAATTTGACTATAAGTTGAAATTGAACATGTGATATTTAAAGAACTTCATTGGTATTTATGAGATTATTTATTGTAATAAAAATTCACGCATATACTCGATCCCCAATTTTCACGAAAGTAACGGTATCCTGAAGATTGTATCGTTTTGGCGTTGGGTAACTAAACCGCAATGCACGATACTGAAATCATCCATTTTACTTGGTAGATAAGTGATACCAAGGTATATATTTAATACGTGACAAGTTAGTTTACCACGTACAGAGAGAACTCCTTCGAACATTGCGCAGTTTAAAATTTTATAATACCCAATTTTTATTAATTTTTAGTTTATTCTAATAAAGAATTTTGTTGCACGATGTCTGTTGTAACTAAAGGTATGTATAGTTCTAATATTTACTATAAGAAAGTATAATACATTTCTTTTATTTCGAACATGCATAATTTTGTTCCCTATTTTTACACCTTTTCATTTATTATGTGAACAATGACTAAGTAGTTTGCCAAGTTACTCGTTGTGTGTATCAAAATTCTTCATTTGTTTCTTTCTTTGCAGCAATATTTGAAGAAAAAATGGACAAATATTAATAAAGAGAACGAATTATGTCTTCAAATTTTCATCCGAATTTATCAGATCTATGTTAACAAACTCTTTATTTCTACGTACTAATATAAAATGAAATCGTTAATTGAGTTAACATAATATTGCTCACAATTAATATTTAATATATTAAAAAAAACTGTTAAATGCCGATAATATCGAATTTAACATATAAGCAAAGATAATTCAATATCATTTGTTTAGAATTCAGTCCCGAGCTTTGGACCCAAGTTGAATGTATACATCAATGGTACCCGTCTTATATAACGTCCAATAAAAAATCGTGATTAAATAATAAATGTTTATCACGTTAATAAACTATTATGAATTATGAAATAATTGGAACCTCGCATAAAAGTTATAGAAATGTTCGTTATATTTACTAATTTTATTATTGTAGAGGGTCTTGTTTACTTTTATGAAACTCCTGCAAAATAAATGCAGCTATCAAATTTCCATAAAAGTAAACATGCAAAACAACTGTAGCATATACAAAACATAAAAATATGTATTTTTATATTCGCAGGTATTTTTATTGTAGCTGCAAAGCGTACCCCATTTGGTACAATGGGTGGTGTATTTGTTAATAAAAGTGCAACCGAGTTGTCAATTGTTGCAGCAACGTCTGCCTTACAATCTGCAAATATAAAACCTGAAAAGATAGATAGCGTCGTCTTTGGCCATGTATTAGCTGTATGTAGCTAAGCAATGTTTAAATCTTCTTACTTGGCTCATCTTTAATTTGCTACATACGCATGTTATTTCTATTTGCAAGAGTTCATCTGCCGATGGAGCCTTCTTGCCGCGTCATGTCGCATTGAAGTCCGGCATTCCATTGGAAAAACCGGCTTATGCAGTAAATAGATTATGTGGTTCTGGTTTCCAATCAATTATAAATGGTGCACAGGTATACATTTGTTTCACACACTGTACGAGATGAAAATAATTACATCGCGCAGAAGTAAGACAATGGCAATTACAATTTTCAGAGTATATTGGCAGGAGAGTCGAAAATAGTTTTAACGGGCGGCGCAGAAAATATGAGCCAAGCTCCCTTTGTTGTTAGGAATGTTCGGTACGGTACAACTTTAGGACAGAAGTACGATTTCGAAGATTCCCTGTGGCTTGGACTGCTCGATACTTACTGCAATTTACCCATGGGTATGACCGCAGAAAAGCTTGGTTCCCAATATGGGTTGAAAAGGCAAGAGGTAGATGAATTTGCATTAAGAAGTCAACAACTATGGAACACTGGTAAGTATACCTGCAACAGTTGTAATTCGCATGAATGCGTTTGAAATATTAAATCAATAAAAACATTCAGATTGAAATCTAATGATTTTAGCCAATGATGCTGGATATTTTAAGGAAGAACTTACACCTGTAAAAATAACTGCGAAGAGGCAAGAGGTCGTCGTTAATACTGACGAACATCCGCGTCCTAAAACCACTATTCAAAGTCTAACTAAGCTGGCTCCGGTTTTTAAGAAGGATGGAATAGTTACAGCAGGTTCTGCGTCTGTACGAGAAACCATTTTCTTTATTAAAATTAATATCAGATATAAGAATTATCTTTCATACTTTCGCAACGAAAAATTTACTTAACAGGGTGTATGCGACGGCGCAGCAGCTGTTATTTTAGCCAGCGAAGAGGCGATTAAAAGTGAAGGTCTTACGCCGCTTGCACGTTTGGTAGGATACAGTGTTGTAGGTGTGGAACCTAGTATTATGGGGATCGGGCCAGCTCCAGCTATCAAGCAGCTTCTAAAAGTTACAAACAAAAATATGAAAGATATTGAACTTGTCGAGGTATAAGTTTGGGGATATTTCATTTAATTATCAGTCTGCACAAATTCAGCATTTAATTGCTCTTACCTTTTGTTTCATTAGATTAACGAAGCTTTCGGAGCTCAAACATTGGCGTGCGCCAAAGAATTGAATTTGGATATTAATAAATTGAATGTGAATGGTGGTGCTATTGCTCTTGGACATCCATTGGCAGCATCTGGCAGTAGAATTACTGCACATTTAGTGCACGAATTGAGGTAGGATAGTGTCGAAAGTTGGAATATTAATGCACATTTACAATTTAAACAATTTGACTGATATATACATAATTTATACAGAAGACGAAAAAGTGGGAAATTTGGTATTGGTTCAGCTTGTATTGGCGGAGGTCAAGGAATAGCTCTAATGGTTGAGGCCCTTTAATCATATCGAAATGGCTATATGAAAAACAAATTATACAACTATCGAGCTAATTATGTATGATAAAACCTGCCCGAATCTATATTTTTTATATTTTGTATACAATGCAAGTTATTAAAAAGTTAAATGTTTATATTTTTTATTAATATACATCGTACATTATGAAATTTGATGGTCTATTCTAGTGTTTATATATACAGACTTTGCCAACAGCTCCTACCACGAGTTTTTATGATCCGCAAAAGTATTAAGTAGCCGTAGTGGTTCTTAAAACAGCAAAAATGGAATACGACGTGCGTAAAATCTAAAAAAAATTGAATTACTAAATTATGGGAAAAATTGGAGCACTTTAAGTGAGTATGCATACCGAAACGAAATTCTGTAAGGACAATTCCATAACAGTTCCAACAGTTAAAGTAATAGGCCACTGTGCCCTCGTCATTAGAATAATTATAGCTTGTTTAAAATGCTTGCTGTTATGCCACCAATTATTCGTATATGCGGAAAAGCATATATTCAAACTCTGTACATACAAATATATGTAAAATTACGTGTTATCAGTGAACAGTGTACAATGTTCAAGTACGAGTTCTTTAGATTACATGTAAATGTAGTTCATTCCCGTGCCAACAAAATATGAATACTTGGTACGACATACAACACATATACATTAGCATACCAAGCAAATCAATTGGAACATACTCTTTCATCTGCAAATAGAACGAGTACAATTGTCAGGGAATTCACAATTGTGTACATGGAACGAAAACGCAATTAATACGGAACATTTACCTGCGATACGTTGAAAGCTATAAAACAAATTGTAAAGCAATTCATTAAGAGTTGAAAAAATATCAAAGTACCGAACATATCCTGGATCTGCATTGAAAAGCTGAAAGCATTTAGTAATTTTTGAAATAAAAGATTGAAGGATAAAATTATGAAAATTGTATTCTCAACTTGAAAACTTACTCGAATATCGTTTTACTATGTTCAACGCAATGCTTTAAGCTTGTGTACGTGTCGCTATAAACTTTCAGGGTAGATTTCTTAACATTGACATTATCGTTCGAAGCAAGTTCGTCTCTTTCTATACAGTGTATTTCAGAAATGTTGCAATGTAAGAGCTTCAGCTGACAACAAGCAGTTATTATGAGTCCTGTTATAAGACTATCAATTGCTACGTTATTGGTACAACTTAGAATGGACACCACGAATTGATGCATGCAAGCAATGTCAAAGCCTGGTGTAGATTCTATATTATACGGATACCATCCTGGCATCGGCAATTCTTTAGTACTGTTATTAGGTCCATCGAACACATTTCGAACCGGCATAGATACCCAAGAAATCACGGCAATAACGGCAAAGGTTTGATAAACAGTATGGTGAAAAATTCCTTGCCAAGAATAACGTGTTATTATACGTTCGTATTTATCGTTATCTCGGTTAAACATTTCGCTGTTTGTCATATCTACAAGATCTTTGATACGTTTATGTCGACAAATAATATAGATTACCTATATGTGCAAAGGAGAGCCTAATAAAATAAAATATCCATTTACGACTATTAAAAGATTCACACCATATTAAATCGCTATTGATATTAAGTTTCTCACGTAGAATAAAATCTGTTTAATAATATAATTAAAACGGTAGAGAAAACTACATTCTCGTCCGTTTGAAAGTAATAAGATATGTTAATTATTATATTACCGTAATGCGACAGAAGGTATTAACAAATACATGTTATAATACATTGAAATATGTATATGCAGAAAAAGTGATTACCGATTCGAAGTAAATATTAGTTGCAACACCGGTTGCAATGAAATTTACATACGCACCTTCGCGCCAAACGTGGAATTTGTCATAAGGATGGTTGCACCGGCCGTCATTGAGTCTAGATCGCCGAAATTTACAACAATATACGCAATTTCGCTAATAACTATAAGTCCAAACAAGCAAAACCAAGTACAGATTCTATATAGATTATATAAAAATTTATGCTTCGCCTTTTCCGGCCACAATCCCATATAATAAATGATAGATATACAATAATGCAAATGTTTGTTAGCTCCGATCTTCATCAATTTTGTTTCGTCCTCCTCAAAGAGATCCATTCTCGCTATATCACAATATTTCACCCGACGTTTATTGCTACATCGAGAATAATGAATTCGAATCGGCCTATGCCCCAGCGAAGTCACATCGAAGGGTTGTCGCAATTTAATTAAAGGGATCCGAAGATTATAGAACGATCGCACGCTTGTACTTATGCGTTACGTATTCCTTGTGTTGTGCAGTTAATTAAACGATGCTCGACAGGAGCAATTTTGGAACGCTATAGTCCCACTCGATTACAGAGGATGCGCGATTGTTAATGTTTAATGGCAATCGATCAAAGAGATTTCATCAATCTAAACGCAGTACCGAAAGGGAACTCCATTCGACTAGATGCATCGTACACTTCTGACATTGAGTACAAACGTATCACGATAGTCGAACTGGTTCTTTCCATTTAACATAGCTATACGAGACATTGAAAATTTCCAAGAGTTTTGAGTGCACACATCATATGCACCTTGACCCGGCGCACAATCCACGTAAAATATTCCTATACGTGTGAAGGAAGTTTCAAAGGGAAAGGCGAAAGTGTGTATATACGTACATATAGTTGCATATATGCATGCATACGCATATGTACGTATGTAATTCTTTTTTTCTTGCAATTCCTTTTTAAAACTACCGAGAATGTCCTGAGTAGTCGATTATACGTACACGTATCCATATATGTATGTAGTACTGTACATGTACAGCAGTAAAGCGCGGCGGGGGGAAGTAGCTCGCTTATCGTTCCCTCTTCGGAGGAATTTTTTTTTTCAGTCTTCTCAGAATACGTGTATATGTATATATTGTGCGTGGATGTCACTTATCGTGAACACTCGACGAAAGAGGTCGTGTACATGCACAGTCGTGTACAGCTATGTTTGAATGGATACATGTACGTATACCTACGTAGATACACCAATTATGCGAGTTAATACAAGTTATACACGATTTTTTCGGTGACTCGGAGTAAGTTGCTTCAGTTATCAGATTAAAATTTGGTGCAATTCTGTGCGGTCCTTGCAAGTTCTTATTGTTCTTGGAGTTGTTCAAGTATCGTACGTAGTTTAGTATTCCTGTGCAGATATGTCAAATACTATGATGCTCAGTAAAGACGTGCCTGATATCGAGGTGAGTGTATCTCTAAATCATTGCTTGGTATCGAGATTAATTCGAAGCATATTTTCGTCTAACTGTAATACCATTTTTCCAGAACCTTTTAAGTTTAAATCCAAGAATAAAACCGTATGCAAATCTTGTTCCGTCGGCGCAAACGCAAGAGATCAAGAAAAAATGGAAGAGGAATATTAACGAAAAGTGTAGCGTAAGATATATTCAGAGAATGATTTCCTTTCACTCTAGGAATTGTACGAATTATTGTTATTTTTGTTTTAATCGTTCTCACCATAGTCAATGTTATTTTATAGAAATGTCCGCCTTTGACGAAAAATTTCGATGACATTAAACACACCACGTTAAGCGAACGTGGCGCATTGAGAGAAGCTGCGCGTTGTTTGAAATGTTCCGACGCCCCATGCCAGAAGTCATGCCCAACGCAACTCGACGTCAAATCCTTTATTACTTCTATTTCAAACAAAAACTATTATGGGGCGGCGAGAGCGATTTTATCGGACAATCCCCTCGGGCTTACGTGCGGCATGGTGTGCCCAACAAGCGATCTTTGCGTGGGCGGATGCAATTTGTACGCGTCCGAAGAAGGACCTATTAACATCGGTGGTCTTCAACAATTCGCCACGGATGTAAGGGGGCCAGCTTTTTCTAATTATTATTACATATGTTGAATACAACGATCCTCAGAACTAGCGTTGGCCCGCAGGTTTTCAAGAAAATGTGCATACCACAAACTAGAATTCCGGGGCAAAGTGTTCCACATTCCGATACGAAAATCGCTTTGCTCGGCTGTGGCCCAGCTTCTTTGTCCTGTGCTACATTTCTTGCCCGCCTGGGCTACGACGACGTTACAATCTTCGAGAAAGAAAATTACATCGGCGGCTTGAGCTCGTCGGAGATCCCGCAATATCGTCTGCCGTACGACGTCGTCAATTTCGAAATAGATCTCGTGAGAGATCTAGGAGTGAAGATCGAAGTTGGCAGAGCGTTATCGGAAAACGATTTAACGATACAGGTCTTTGCGGCGTTTCTATTATTCAGATAACAATCAGTCGACGATGTGGAAAATTCGATCTTATGCGTATGAACGTTTTTAGGGTCTGAAAAATTCCGGCTACGAGGCAATCTTTTTGGGAATCGGCCTGCCCGAAGCGAAGACGATTCCTATATTCTCGAACCTCACGGAAGAAATGGGTTTTCTCACGTCGAAGGATTTTTTACCGAAAGTAGCTAAAGGTAGCAAATCAGGAATGTGCGCGTGTAAAAGTAACGCAATACCCTCGCTTCGTGGGAACGTTGTTGTTCTCGGAGCTGGAGATACTGCTTTCGATTGCGCCACCTCGGCGCTAAGATGTGGCGCGCAAAAGGTCTTCGTGGTCTTCAGGAAAGGATTCACAAATGTCCGTGCGGTTCCCGAGGAGGTAAACACCGCTGAATATAAAATGAATTAGTAATCAATTCTAATCATGCCCATTTGCCTGCACGTTCAGCTTGATTTAGCGAGAGTGGAGAAATGCGAGTTCATTCCATTCCAATCGCCGAAGCAAGTGATTGTTCGTAATGGAAGAATAGTTGCTATAGAATTCTGTCGTACCGAGCAAGACAACGATGGCGAGTGGGTGGACGATGAAGAACAAGTTTGCAGATTGAAAGCGGACTTTGTGATATCTGCGTTTGGATCAGGACTGGAAGATTCTGGCGGTAGGCATCTAAATTATATAAAGATTTCTTTTTGAAGAAAAGGAAGAGGAATATTAAAAAATCATTGGATTGCAGTAACGCGTGCCATGGTGCCTGTAAAGATGAATAAGTGGAACTTACCGGAAGTGAACGCAGAGACTATGAGCACTTCGGTGCCGGGTGTCTTCTGCGGCGGAGACCTCGCTGGCGTCGCACACACTACTGTCGAATCTGTAAATGATGGAAAAATAGCCGCCTGGTATATTCATAAATATATTCAGGTAATACTTTCAAAGGTGCAATTCCATTTCTTGCAACAACATTCATCGTTTTTTTGTAACGACGTTTTATTTATGATTTCGTAGAATGCTAACAATTTGAAAGTACCTGAGGTGCCTCGGTTACCTAAGTTTCACAGTCCAATCGACGATGTTGACTTATCCGTCGAAATGTGCGGCCTAAAGTTTGAGAATCCTTTTGGCCTTGCATCGGCACCACCGTGTACCTCCAGCGCCATGATCAGGAGGGCTTTCGAGGCCGGATGGGGCTTTGTTGTTACAAAAACATATTCCCTGGACAAAGTAAATCCAAGTAAAGCTTATCATCAAGTATTTTCGGAACAAATACATTTTTTTTGTTTAACACGTGTACCGTTTCAGGATCTTGTCACTAATGTGTCTCCGCGAATAATTAAAGGCACGACTTCCCGGCATCATTACGGCCCGGAGCAAGGCAGCTTCCTGAATATCGAATTGATATCGGAAAAATCGGCAGCCTACTGGTGTAATAGCGTTACAGAGCTGAAGAAGGATTTCCCGACTAAGGTCCGGATGGGTTTATATAAATGCAAGACTTCAAGCAGCTTGCAATATTAAGAAATAATCGATTTGGGTTTTAGATTATTATCGCTAGTATTATGTGTACATATAACAGATCCGACTGGACGGAACTTGCACAAATGTCGGAAAATGCTGGCGCCGATGCATTGGAATTGAATTTGTCTTGCCCCCACGGAATGGGAGAGTCTGGAATGGGTTTGGCTTGTGGTCAAGTATGCTGTTCGACATTTCTACTATCTTATTGAACGAAATTTTTCGATACTTATTGCCATTTGTTTCTTTGCGCAAGGATCCTGAATTAGTAAGGAATATATCGAGTTGGGTACGGGCAGCTGTAAAGATACCAATTTTCGTGAAACTGACACCAAATATCACCGATATCGTTTCGATAGCAAAAGCGGCACACGAGGGTATACTTTTCATATGATTTATATTACGATCAAATTAACTCAAGGGACGAACGATCTGAAAAGCATTCGTATTACAATAGGTCGTGCTGACGGTGTGTCTGCTATAAATACCGTGCAAGGTTTAATGGGGTTGCACGCGGACGCAACGCCATGGCCAGCTGTTGGCGTAAAAAAAGCAACAACCTATGGGGGTATGTCGGGGAACGCAACGAGACCTCAAGGTTTACGAGCAGTTTCCTCTATCGCGAAAAATCTTCCCGGTTTTCCTATACTTGGAATCGGAGGGATCGATTCGGCGGATGTTGCTCTACAATTTTTGCATTGTGGCGCCTCAGTTCTACAGGTAAGCCCCGGTCAGTTGGCTACGAAATATTATTACGAATGTCCTGCGTACGATACTAAATTACATTCGATTGTTATCGGGCGATCTACAGATTTGTAGCGCTATACAGAATCAAGATTTTACAGTAATCGAAGATTATATAACCGGCCTGAAAACCTTGTTATATGCGAAATCTTTAGAGCAAATAAAAGATTGGGATGGACAAAGTCCGCCGACGTTTAAACACCAAAAAGGAAAACCGATTACCTTACTACACGCGCTTGGCAAAGTAAGTGGAGATTTTAATTGAAATTAATCAAGCGAGACATACATGTAATATTATAATTAATTTTCGGTGCAGAATATTCCATATTTTGGAGAATACCAGAAACTTCGAGAACAAAAGATAGCTGAAATCAAAGCTAATTCTAATCCACTTGATAACCCAGTTAGAATAACGAGACCGGCCCCAAAGCCCGCGATACCTATACCGAAGGTAAAGGATGTTATTGGTAAAGCGATAAATCATATTGGAGCGTACAAGGAGTTAAATAACAAGGAACAAGTGGTGGCACTGATAGACGATGTACGCATTTCATTATTTTTTTCGATCGACTTGTTCGAGCTTTCTATTGGCTCTTTTGTTGTATGTCAATGGAAAATTATTTTATTCCTCAGGACATGTGTATCAACTGTGGAAAATGTTACATGGCCTGTGCCGATTCCGGTTATCAAGCTATTAGTTTCGATCCCGATACTCATATTCCAACCGTAACAGACGATTGTACGGGTTGCACCCTTTGTCTTTCTGTGTGTCCCATTATCGACTGTATCACGTAAGCTTCCTAGTTACTATAGCGGAATTGTCTATATCTATTTTACGAATTTATTGTACTTTTTTTTTAGCATGGTGCCCAAAACCATACCTCATGTTATTAAAAGAGGAATACAACCACAAGGAATGATTGAATCATAGGATCTAACGGAAGCGCTTATTTGCAAACATTGTTCTTCTTTACGGTAACAATTGCATTTATTTTATAGTATATGTAATATCATATTTAACGGTAAATAATTATAAATACACATACATTGTCATAGAATAATTGTGACTTACTTTATACTTTCCATTATTCGATCAATCAAACGTGAAAGTAATTTGGATTATCGAACCATTGCATTTTCATTGGTAGCGTAAAATTATAGTTGTATTCTTCACACTTGCCACTGTCCGTTACATGTCTGAAATTCAATTCAAACGAACACAATGCTATATATATAACAGAAAGATAATATTTTTCGGTAATTTAATCAAATGTTGTGAAATATATATTACTTTGTAAATTTTTTACAGCCTCGAATGGGATAGTATTTCTGGAAACACTGCGGTTTTAAAACATTAAAATACGTCGTTCCAATACTAGATGCAATAATGTTTTTGGCTTCTTTCAAGCATTGGTAGAATGCTCCGTCACACTCGCACGCGGATCTGTATGTACAAGATTTATATTGTATACTTTTCGTTAAATGTGATTAAACATCAATTATTTTTCACTTTCCTTGTGAATATTCCATTGTTTGCAAGACCATCTCGAGATTCTCCTTCGGGAATATTATTTGGACAATTGTCATGGGCTTTGCAACAAGCGTCCGTTTTTTTAAATAGATTCACATCACGTGCATTGGGTGATATATTGCCGTCGCCACACCAATATGTTCCTAAGGTTAATATGGATTTATTAATCAATTTTATATCACAAAATATTAGCTGCAGCACACACCTGGAAATATTGCTTTAATTTCATATTTCAATGGGTTGAGATAGTCGCCAATTGATCGTTTCCCTGTTTTGCTTTCTGGTCTTGCTAGAGGCAGTCTGTCAGATAGCGATTTCAAATCTTCTTTCACGTCAAGCCATTTTCGATCAATTATTTCCTTACGTTTGATCAGCGCTTGAATTACCTTCTCCGCTGCACCAATGTGCGTGTCCTCCAAATTTTTTCCGTCGGAGATATCACAGTTTAGAGATCCGATCGCCAAGAGAATCGTAAAAAACGATAAAAATGCTTTTATTTTGCACATTTTTCTTTTTCTATATACAAACTACGATACCTGAAAAAGATGTAATGGATAGAAAACGATAATATAAATGTAAAAGTCGAATACAAACCGGTTTCTGTGATGTTGTGTTCGCCAAAGTAAGAATATTTCTTGAAGCGAAACGATCGGATGGTCACTGCCGACACATTCAAGGGCAAACACACTATTCCGCAGGAGGAGGCAGAAGTGAATGTTGTCTTAGCAAGGAAAATTAGAAAGAAGGTATATAATTCCGGCAAGAAAAACAAAGATCAAGTTGCGACGACAGAGACGGGCAACACAATATTTGTTTGTACCTCAAATCGCACTATATATAACTCTTGCTAGGTAGAGCTTATCGGTATCGAAAAGCATAAGAGCAAATGCGTTCTTGTTCAGCTATCTATATGGTCCCGAAAATAGTAATTTTAATACGATTCTCTTACGTACCATTTGTTAACAAGGTGTTTTATGTTCATTGTTAAAGTTTAAAGCCTGAGTAAGTGACTGAACAATTTATAAAACAATGTTATCTGAACTATTCGCATTAAATTTCGACATTCGAAACAATAGGAACACTTTAGTATCCATGTTTCTATTACTGAAAACATATTGATACCTTAGGTTTCATATATATTATGCAATATGTAAGTGTGGCTTTTATAAAACTTTATTTTATAAAACAATTGCACAAAGCATAATATGTACATATATATAAAAATTAGAATTAACAATTGGTGTTTGAGGAGTAAACGTAAAAGAGTATAAGGAGGAGATAGAAAGGTAATTAACGTCTATGTTGTATCACTCGCCGATTCACTGGTATTCAACCCTTCCTCTGTAACGCACTCGTCTGTATCCGAGGTCTGTTGGTTCTGCAAAGCACGACGCTTTTGAAGCCTCGTGCATCGTGGGCAACAATGATTTCGTATAGACCAACACGCCCGATGATGAACAGCTGAACATTGATTGCAACTAATAGAACTTGCATCCCATGGATATATACTTTCATCATTGCCACATATTTCGCATAAGTGGCCCCTGTGTACATAATTAAAATTTAGTAATATCGATATCTGCAATACGACTCGAAACGTTCACATTCGTTAAAGCTTACCTTGCTTTGCACAATTGGCATTGTTCTGTGATGTGCGTATGCATCGTATCATATGCAGATCGAATTTCTTCAAGGAGACTTCCGTTGTTGAGATCGACAAGGTCTTTAATGGAATAATTTCTCGAGTTTTCTATCATATGAGTGCGTATTCCAATTTTCCATGGTAAACCTTGATTATTGGCATCAGGACAGAGAACCAAATAACGTTTCATCACTTGCATGTCTTCCCTCATCCTCTATACATTATTAACTTTGAGTTCGTAAGCTAATTCTTTCACCGAGTTCAATGTTGCAATATGTTCTTACCTTCACTAACGATAGATCTGGAATTAATGTAAACAGTTTTGGATTTAGCTCTTCCAATAGTAAAACGGAACGTTCTTCTAGAAGCGTTAAAAGTTGAGCAGCAACACGCGAGACAAGGCGTGGCTCCATGTCCCAATTCCTAATTACTCTTGCAGGTATTACCATTGCGGTATTCCAATGGCATCTTTGACAGTAATATAATCCGCTGTAGTCACAAAGTCGTGGCTCGATCCATGCGGAATCTGTATGGATACACGAGGTATTAAAAAGTCTATAAGCACAATATTCTTTTTTTACATTGGGTCTCATACTCTATTAAATATCTTTTTTTACGTGCGTTACCTGTATTCTTGAAAGGACTGCCAAAACAAGATAGTAATAATCCTTTTGAGATAGCTTGTAATAGAAATGCAATTTATCTTCATTGCAACAACTTAATATTTTCCAAAGAACAGCTACTACTCTAATCTAATACTACCCCTTTATATTCATATTTCTACTAATTAATATACTTACTGAATGTTATTCGAATTTTGCATTCAGCGCATCTGTAAGCTTGATTGGACAAACCTTGCTCGGGGCAAATATCTTTTGTACAGGTATAACCACCTGCTTCGCTAGCAATCACGTGTACACATATTCTACATATGTTGTTCAAACATTTCCAGTGGCAACAAAATTTGCAGTCTGCAAAGGCGAAGAGTAAAGTGCAACAGAAATTGATATAAAAATCGATAGATTATAAATATAAAAGATCTCACCGCTACACATGTACCACGATTGAAGCATTGTCCAAACAGCTCCACTGCAATGATCGCAATATACCGGGCCTGATGTTGTTATGTAATATTTTTGCGGCACCAAATGATGCCCCATGATTACTTGCGTTTCCAGCAAATTCTCTTCCGACGTTTCTCTTAATTCTTGCACCCTCAAACGTAATTCTATTAAACGCCTGACGAGCCATTTTCGTTCGTCCGAGCACTCTGCACTTTCTAACACCATTTGTTTACATTTTTCTACCATTTCTTTAAGATCTTCTTCGGACGTAGCCTACGATATTAAGCATAGTTTAATGCAATATAGACATACTACATATTACAGTAATCCCAATGTGTATATTATAGGATACCTTAGTTAACGACAGTACAGTTTCCACCGACTTTAAGCTAAAGGGTACAACTGCTTTGCTCTCCGAACTGTCATCGGCTTCTCCTGTCATATAATCAGATGACGACGACGACGTGGATGGCATAGTTTCGGTACTGTCATTTCTGATCCTTGACTCATTATTAGAGTCATGAATTCTATTTGTATTATTCTCTAAATCTATCATTTTTTATCGGCCGCTGAATAATTCAGTATTTTAATATATTCGGTTAGAATCAAGTAGCGGTACTTATTTTATGCGTTCGATCGTAATGTTTTGATCGCAACGAGTGATAAAGAGTACGCACAATTTACATCTCAATTTTCAGCAGATGTGATTTTACGAAGATATTACGACAGATACCTGTTTCAAACGACAATATGTTAGATGCAATTGAAATTTGTATAATTTCCCTTGCAATCACAAGACATTATGCGTACTTACTTGCCATATTATTAATATCACGTAAATAAGGTTAATACGTAATAAATATATCGCGTTTTAACTTCAAATTAAATGCTAATTAATATTCAAAGTAATTTATCAGTTCTCTAGCATGTTGGAACAGCATTATTACGTTTTATCACATTTCTCGCCATAATAATAATATATGTGCATGTATGTAATCGATTTATCATAATAAATGTATGGACGGTTGATATCCGTCACCGACACGTACATATACGCATATGCGCCTACGTATGTAAGTATGTATGTACATGTTGTACACAACGCTGTTTACTACGTACATTAAAGAATGTGCACCGAAGTTTTCTTTACGTCCAACGATGGTTAATATTAGTAAAAAATTTCTTTTTGTATCGAAGAATAAGTTCACCGTTTGCTTTTATGTACAAAGGTATACGATAACACTAATTTATATATACGATAATTCCATAACCTTAACGCAGGTTTAATCTCCTTTAAATGTTATATTTTTTTTTTACAGAAGAATCGAGCAATAAAGTTTATGCGAAGGGAGACCATACCAAAGTTTAATAAATTACACGTTCTTTAATTTTATCTGTACAAGAATTACGCATAGCATTTAATCATGAATAGCAAGAAAGTTATAACATTCGGCAAAATTGGCAAGAATTTGAATCGTGAAAATCGAGAAACATCGCAATGTACAGAACCGGCTGCTTCTGGATTCGGTACATTTGGTAGAAAATCGTTGGAGTCAAATGTTACAAGAATGAACGAAATTCGGCCCGAGGATGAAGAAGAAACACAAAATTTGAAAGAAGTTATGGGTATAACAGGTTTTGGTAAGAAGGCGAAATCTTTTGACGTGCAAGAAATGTTGGAGAATATAACAAGAACTATAAGTATCAACAAAACATCTGAAAAGATTAAACATGACGAAAGTGTTACTAAAACACAAACAGATATAGAGCACGTTTCGCAGGAAGAAACTAAAGACAATGACAGCAGTGGAAATGAAAGCAGCAGCGATTCAGAGGAAGAAGATTTGGTAGGACCACCGATACCCTCTGAATTACAATGTTCTATGAATACCGAGAAAACAGCGAAGGCTAAGAATAAAGACAACGATGACGACGATGATGACGAAGACAGTGATGAAGACATTGAAGGTTCGGACACAGAAGATATGCAATTGAAAGATAAAATTCCATGCACTCATGAAGTTACAATGACTCATGGAACAAAGGCAGTAACTGCTATTGCAGCAGACCCCTCTGGAGCTAGATTAGCATCTGGTTCTATCGATTACGACGTTTCTTTCTGGGATTTTGCTGGCATGGATTCATCCATGAGAAGTTTCAGAACATTACAGCCCTGCGAGAATCACCCAATCAAATGTCTACAATACTCTATGACTGGAGACGTAATATTAGTCATATCGGGCTCTGCCCAAGCCAAAGTTCTAGATAGGGACGGCTTTGAAAAATGCGAAACCGTAAAAGGCGATCAATATATAACCGACATGGCACGTACCAAAGGACATACAGCCGGATTAAATAGTGGCTGCTGGCACCCATTCACAAAAGAGGAGTACCTCACTTGCTCGCAAGATAGTACATGCAGGATATGGATTTTGTATAGACCGCGTGGGCACAAGCAGCTAATAAAGTGTAGGGCACAGAATGGAGTCAAAACCATACCGACAACCTGCACTTATAATAGAGAGGGTAATGTAGTGGCTTGCGGTTGTATAGACGGTTCTATACAAATGTGGGACCACAGAAAGAATTTTGTTAATCCATCGCTAATTCAGAGAAATGCGCACGCTCAAGGTGCTGAAATATCAAGTCTAAGTTTCTCTTATCTTGGGCAAATGCTCGCGACAAGAAGTTGCGATGATACATTAAAGCTTTGGGATTTAAGAGCATTCAAAACACCAGTCTTTGAGGCCAGAGACTTGTACTCTAGATACGACACAACCGATTGCATTTTTAGCCCAGATGATTCAGTCCTTATTACAGGCGAGTCTTTAAATAAGGGCCAGACGAACGGCAGAATCCTATTCTATGATACTAAGACATTTGATCTAATAAATGAAATAAGCGTGACAAATTCACATGTCATTAAAACGTTGTGGCACCCAAAATTGAACCAAATATTTGTTGGCTGTGGCAATGGTATAGTTAAAGTATATTACGATTCAAAGAAGAGTCTGAGGGGTGCGAAATTATGTGTCGTGAAGACGCATCTTAAGCAGAAGCATATTGAAGTAATGTCAACGCAACAAATTATTACACCACACGCACTTCCATTATTTAGGCAAGATCGACCTAAATCGGTTCGCAAACAAATGGAGAAGGATCGTTTGGATCCAGTTAAATCGAGGAGACCAGACTTACCAATTACATCTGGTCAAGGTGGAAGGGTCGCTTCTTCTGGAGGGACACTTAGTTCGTACGTTATTCGAAATTTGGGACTTAGTAAAAGGATAGAAGACGATCAGGATCCACGAGAGGCTATTTTGAAATATGCGAAGGTGGCAGAGGAAAATCCATATTGGATTGCTCCAGCCTATAAGAAAACACAGCCGGAAGCTATATTCCAAGCGGACGAACAGGATGGAGCACCAAGTCCGAAAAAGCAGAAAAATTGAACCTTGATTCGTGCTCGTTTTATGTTATTATATAATGAGAGATACGAATTTTTGTATGTATAGAATATAAAAACACATATTAATAAATAGGATAAATTGTATATAAAACAATAAATATTAATAGTTAAATAGTAATGGAAATTACAATTATATGTTCAAAAAACATCGCCCTTAACGAAAGACCCTATCCTCATCAGCCACCTCCCACCACCCACTCAATTTTCCGCCAATCAGTGCAATGTATTTTGAAAATCTCCCTCTTCCGCCCAAAGGATCTCGTAGTGATCAGACGTGTTCAGAGTGTCCGTCGAATTAAGGTATGTCGCATAGTCTAATATATTCTTGAAGCCAGGATATTATATACGTTGCTTTCATTTCCCTGTCTTCCAAGTTTTCCGTGGTTTCTTTGGTAATATTAATGAATAGTTTGCAAGAAATTGAGAAAATACTGTGCAGCGAACGCAATCGCACCGCGTGGCTTGCTTTTTCTAATCGACTCGAGTATGCATATACGTATCATCGTTTACGTATGCGTATACGTATTTCAGCTTTGAATTCCATTATCTTGCAATGTATTCTGCAGTTTCTAACAATATTATTATAATATTGGTGATTCTTAATACATTTATCTCATTTAAGTTGGATTCTGTTCCATGGCGCGTCATGGCGTCTCTTTCGCTTGCTTCAAAAGTCGGTTCAAAATTGGCGGAAACGCAACGCTGACCGGCGGGTATGCGCAGGAGCATAATGGCGCCTACCCATGCCGAAGTGTCAAACGATCTGGTTGACAGGTAAGAATTTCTAAAATTTCTTGTGGAAATAAGTCGGATCTCAGCAGAATATCTCTATTAAATTATAATTCATACCGCATATAAAATTTGGATAATATAGAGTCGTGGTGTAGATAAGTAATGACATTATACAAGCAATTATTTGCGACTATTTCTTTATTGTTTCTGCCTGTGTCAGGAAGATTGTGTTTTCTCGAAAATCTCGAGAATTCATCGCGAAACATAAAAATATACTTATCAATATACTAAATCTTTTGTTAACATCGTGTGCTTATACGTTTGCAAATCGAATATTCATATTTGCTATAGAATTCGAGTTTAATTATTGCTTTAGTATACCACGATTATTATTACCTCCGTGCACTCTCTTTATTTCTTCGTTACTCTTTATTAAAAGAGTATGAAGAGAGTTGATTAGACGGAATAAAGCAAGCAAAAAGCTACACTGATATAATCTATCGAAATAATTCCAAGATGAAACAACAACAGTTAAAATACGTAGAGAAACAATTAGATTTTCTATATTAATTACAATTAAGTCATTGGAATTGGAATGTTTCGTTAATAGTGATAAAAAACACTGGATAGTATGAATATGATCAAAACTTGGAATTCAAAGCAGGGCCGCGGTCGGAGCATTCGCAGTTCTCGGAAATTGCGAATACCAGCGAGCGCGGCCGAGCGTTACCGACGCGACGCCGCGGAGTGGGGTAGGCACGCGACGCGACGCGCGGTGCGTGGCGTCATTATCAGTTTGAAAGTCGCAGCGTAAGGGTCGTCTAAGCTATCAAAGGTTAGCGACATACAGCACCCTACAATACAGTAGCATCTCGGGTCTTACATTGCCACCGCATACGCTTGCCTATTACCCTCTATTAATTAATACGCGTTTATCTATCAATCGTTTTACAATCGCGGGAGTACATTAATGTATTTATCAACCCTCTTTTTCTGGATGCTTTACCGGTCATCCGGTTGAGGATGGACGCGTCTGCTTCCGGTAGCATCGGTTCTTTGATACGCAATAAACTAGTCGTTTATTGCAATATCGCGATAATTAATTCATTTATTAGTTTGAACGGTTCTTCCAATCTTTTGATTTTTCGGATACGACGCCGTTTCAAGGTTGCGCTTATTTTGTTTGCAATGCCATTTACATACACAGTTACATATATCATTTCGCGACTACGAATTCGATTGTGATTTCGGCACAGGTTCATCACGTTGCTTTTCTGTTCTTTGTTGCAGGTATAATGGATGATTGGTTGGTTCAGAATAATATATTGAGGCTGCAGGAATGGAGTATTGAGAGACAATTACTTACCACGACGACGCATAACAATCAGTCCGATGACCTACGATGAAGGACTGGTAACATTTACCTTATTATCACAATGGTTTACGTATATTTCTTGCTATCTGGCGATTGGATTTGGGTGAATAGATATCATTACTTACTTCTCTCAATTCGTATATACATGTTCATTAAATAATGAAAATATTTCAAGTAGAACTTACAATATAACATTCGTGATTGAAACCAGAGTCAATAAATTTCATTAATTCTAAACGAAAAATTGAACGACGTTCATGTTTCGCTGCATTTCGGCCGCGATTTCTATTATAGCTTCACTAGTTTTTTTGTATACACTTTCATCATCTCTGCGACCTAGTCACAAATACAGTCAAATTGTATCTTCGCCGCAGGATTGTCGCGTGGTCACGTACTTGTTGACATGCCCTTCATGATAAATAGTTTCGAGTCTTGATTTCTACAAGCATCTACGAGAATTTATAAATTCGCGACATTGTCTACTTACTAGCAACATGATCACCCTTAAAACTCTAACAAAGAACAGTCACAGTACGCTTTTGATAAATGATTTATATTAATCTATAACAATATATCTTGCATTGACAATTAATAGTAATTAAATCTGAATAAGAATATGATAGTACTTTATTAAAAAGAAAGCAGTAATTCCTCAACAGACTAATAAAACCAAACCTCCCCATTTACTAATTTGTACAGATTTCCTTTCAGAAAATTTTGATGACCGCGCGCAATGCGGTTGGTAGAGTCAGTGCTTGCTCCGTTAAAGGTCTTTTTATTATTTTATGAGCGCAACCGCTCTTAATAATTATAATTAAATATAAATAGTAGTAAAGATACGCGAAAGTAGAGTCAGTGTTTGCTTCGAAATATTGCTCTCGCGAAAAATAGAGTCACTTTGTTCGTCGATCACAATTACAAAACGCGCGCGATAGTAGTCCTTTATCTTATTTTTTTTTATCGCAATAAGTATTCCGGTATTAGAGTCAACACCCATGCTGTTCGGCGAGTTCGGGCTTTCATCCATCAACTTGAAGAGTAAGTACTTCTGTATTTCTTTAATCGTATATTGCAATGATCTTTGATTATTATCATGTTCGAAAAGTACTGGAAATGCAAAGATTTCAATGTTGTCTGTTCTTTTGAATGTTTCAGAAGTTGCCATGGGCTCAATTGTATCACCATAACGATATTGTTGGCCGCGCGCAATGCGGTCGGTAGAGTCAGTGCTTGTTTCGTCAAAGTTCATTTTATTATTTTTTGAGCGCAACCGCTCTTAAGAATAATTAAACATAAATAACAGTAAAGATACGCGAAATTAGAGTCAGTGTTTGGTCCGAAACAATACTCTCGCGAGATTAGAATCACTTTGTTTGCCAATCATAAGTGTTCCATTAGAGTCAGTGTCCTGTTCGGCGAGTTCGTGCTTCCATCCATCAACTTGAAGAGTAAGTATCTCTGTATTTCTTTAATCTGTATTGCAATAACCTTTGATGATTAACACATTCGAAAAGTACTGAAAATACAAAGATTTTAATGTTGTTTGCTCTTTTTGAATGTTTCAGTAGCTTCCATGGCTTCAATGACGACGAGCTTGACCGACCCCTGGTGAGTCTGCAACCGGTGAGTGGCATGCTTTAAAGTTCCTCTGGTCACTCAACCATGTCGCAGGACGAAAGGTCCGAACCGACACGAGTGACTGGTTGTAATTACGTAGATTTTTCTGGCAAGCACCGTGACCATGGGTATATGGAAATATGCTCATGAGTAGTAACTTCTTTACTGTTTTATATTATATGAGGATAGGTCTTCTTGTACAACGCGTTTCTAAATAGTTTGGCAATTTTAAAAGAGATCATATTTAGTATAAAATATATCACTATATATCTTTTTATAATAGAGGATTTAGTTGAATATCTATGAAACGATATTTAAATAGTTATTAATTATTAAATGAATATAAAGTAACGTCCAGTATTATACGTGCATTAGTTTGTAGTGGAGAAGTCGAATACCCTTCGACTTCGTTTACTTGTCAATTGCAATTACTGCACAGTTATAATAAATTGCATAATTATTGCTGTTAGTAAGAGTGTAGTATTTCATCTTTTTCTACTTTGATTATATATAAAGTGAAGGTACTCACTTACCTTATCAATTTGTTGGAACTATCGAATAATTTTATTATTCGATATCCATATTAGTCTTTAGCGTTTAAAGATATCGATAATTTCATTGTTTCCGTACAAAATGTTAATTAAACCTGAATGTACAAGAAGACAATACGCGAACGGGTAGTTTTCGAAATCAAGGCAATCAACTTTAAAAGCAATCTTGCGTTTTAGAAGCAATGCTTTGATAACGGGAACGCCCGAGGATGTTTCAATTTAATTCAAAGTATATTAACGTAGAGTCATTGAATAATTTTTCTATTAAAGTAAAGTCATTGAATAATTTTTCGAATAAAGTAGAGTCATTGCATAATTTTTCTAAGAAAGTAGAGCCATTTAATTTTTTCTTCAATAAAATAGAATCATATTGATCTGATATATATACAAATATATATTTAGCCCGTTAGAAAATCAGTATGTCTTTATCATCTTTTTAGACGAGGATTTCCAGGTTTAACCCTTTCCGTGTTCACTGCCCGGATCCCACTCACGTGCCCCGGTGCTACTTGGGTGGGAAAACGGTGGTAGAGCACGATGATATTTTTTAGTTTATAAGCCATAAAATGATTTATTGTTGGCGACTGACAGTGCGTTTGGTGTATCGTGCACGACGTAATATCCGCATTGTGTGTGTGGTTAGGCTGTGGATTTGCGTCGTTCCGTACTAAAATATAGCTACTATGACCAAGATAAGATGTCCATTAATTTAAAACAGAGACATCATTTTTATTATTAATTGCATTAATAATCCCTACTATACTTGCTATCAAGTACCTCTTGTATCGGTACTATTTAATTATTCTATTAAATATCTCAACCGCGGCGTGGTTTTTTCCACGTGAACGCAAAGATCCCAGCCACTGTCAGTCGATTTCAGAAAAATGGTACGTACCTTAGAGTGTGCAAGTTGTGTGACAGCACCTGGGTGTCGGGGGCGTCCCGGGATGCCTCCCTAGTGTAGGCTTTTGCGCCCAAGTGTTTGACTGAGAACCGTGGAGTGTCGTGTGTTGGTGTGTCTGTTTGCCATTTTTTAAATATAGGTCCAGGTAGGATAGGTAGCATACTTTCTGGTGTGATTGATAGACATAAGTAGGTAGGGCCGGGCAGGTTGACACAGTCTCTGATCGGGTAGGCACTCTTTCGCGTGTTCAACCTGTTTCAGGAAATCTAATTTGAAAAGCCGACGGTGAAACTGTGGCGCGAACGAAAATGCGTTCGCCTCTGGCTTTGCCTATCGATTTTTCGAATCCTTCGCGGTCGTGGTCGCGATTCAGGCTCCGAAACGAAACGCGTTACATTATGCTCGAGGCTGCACGCGTGAACGATGAACGATTACAATATTAATCGTAACCTTTGCGATTTTCTGTAATCACAATTTTTACGATTTTATTTGGTCGTGATTCGGCCACGTGTGTTCCATTCAGCTCCGCGATTCAAACTCTTTATTTCACCTTTATAAGTTTTCCCTTGGTTTTCGATTAGAGCCTCGAGCCTAGTTTAAGTTTCAGCTGGCCCTTGGGTCCAACGAAAAGAAGAGGCTATATGCCGAAGAGGCCCGACAAACTGTCACTCAAGAGGGCAACTACTAATGGCTCTCCATTCTTTTTAAGAATTGGGAATCATTCTTTGTTACTACTTTGTCACTGTGCTTGCATTTTCATTTGTAGAATTTTTATTTGTACTTGGCCGACGCACATTCCGGCCCACCGATACAGCCCTCCCGAAAATATCGCGTTGCTTCAGAGTTGCGAAAAACTTGAGAACGGGTCGAATTAGAGTTGCGTTAAATGCCACGCGGTTTTTCAAGTAGAGTCGCGTAAAAGAAAACAAGTCTCGCGTATTCTTGGAGTTGCAAAGTGACTCGCGGTTTTTAATTAGAGTTGCGAGCAAATGAAAATCGTGATTGATTTAGCGTTGCGCAATGATATCGCGATTCTTCTTGCAATTTTGCTGTTCTTATTGTTAGTTAAATTGTAGTATTTTATAATATATTTTACATATGAGAACGTTTCTAGTGTTGCGGAAATTATTTTCGCGTCTTGAGCCTTCAGCTAACTTTTCAGAGGATCTTCAATTGCATTGCTTTTTGATATTACAAATAATTTACTGTTTGCTTTTTATGAGCCTTAATAAATAGTGTTGCGAAATGATTGCATCGCGAGTTCCAGTTAGCGTTGCGTTGATTAATAAGTCGCGTTTTTAATTAGAGTTGCGCATACCAGTCCCCAACTGCTTCCAATTGGAAGCCTGTTCATGAGCCACCCTGGAGGGTGGCATATCATCATCAGCCAAAGACCATGGCTGAATCTTCCGCGTTTAGTGTTGCGTTTAAAGAGAAAATTGGTGCATAGAGCATCGAGTCATTCTTTCATTAGTGTTGCGTGCAATCGCGATTTTGCTGATTTTTAATACTATTAATGATTAACTTGTTGAATTAGAGTTGCTATTTGACATATTGAAGCACTACTCGCGTCTGATTCTTACAAATTTGTGTTGCTATTGAATTTTTTAATATTTAAAAGTAGTATACTAGCGTTGCGTTACATAAATATTCTTTCATTTAAATAATAATTTGCTGGCGGCCCTTCTGGCCACCTATGTTACTTCAAGCATTTTTTTTAAATATTTTTGTATTAGAGCGAATTCTTTTTATATTTGTCTTTCATTGTATTCTTTTTTCTTAATAATTATACTACCTGGAATGTCTGTTGATGGAAATGCTGCTAAAAATTTGCATACATAATAGTATATTACCGTGTGGACGAAATGAAAGAAAAGAAAAGAATAGAAAGAAATAATTAAAATAAATAATTTGTAGAATCTTTGATTTTATAATAACTCTCGATAGTAGATTTCAATTAGGGACAATACTAGTAACTGTTCATTATTGGAGTTTAACTTTTAAATATTTTCCCCTAATCGTTACAATTGTATTTTTACCTTTTTTTAGTAGAGGTAATTTTTATAACTTTTCGAGCTTGCTTTGTAGAAATTGAAATTCACTCGCGATATCCGTAAATGTCTAAACAAAAATCCTTGCACGAAAAATGTTCTTGGCGTAGTTGGTCCTCGGCATGGTGATAGTGGAAGTTTGATATTTTGCTTCCGAATAATCGTTTGTCGCTTCTTTGTAGAAGCAAAATAGAATCAATTGTAGTGAAATGTGACTACTTCATTTTGGAGTTTTTAATGAACGTGATACCACCATTCAGTTTGATCTAGAACGTTGAAAAGAATATATCACTTTGGCCGAAATCTAATTACCTATTGCCATTAAAAAATAGCTGCATTTTTCATATAGATTGTGATTTGCTATCCTCGGTAAAATTCAGTTATTACGAATTAAAAGCAGCTTCGTTCCACCATGAAATGGAGGGGCTTGGGGATGTCACTAATCCAATGCTTGAGATTGTTACAGATTCACAGATGAACCCAAATATGATATATTAAACAAATGGAAGTACGTCAGAGGCTCAAGAGTGGAATATATGCAATACAGATCCAGAAATACTATCAGAGACACGATTGAAAACTATAAAATTAAAGAGCCAGCCTCGTCGATTCACTTTTTGACTTTAAGAATTCATTTTTACAATACTTTATTAATTATTTCGTGTCTGTGTTTGTTTCAGAAGCATCGAAAATAATCAGCTAAAGAAGAAGATTCATGATAATATATACGTATGAAATGACCGCATCCCCGCCCTGCCCCTGCCCCTGCCCCTACCCCAGCCCTTTTAACTCACTACATTTATTAGATAATTAATTAGGTAGGTCCAATTATGATCGATCAATACGTTTAGCTCTTTATGTAGGCAGGTTTTGTTCGAACACACAACCTTAGAACTTTATACAGGCAGGTTTTACACGAATTGAAAATGTTAGACTTTTAACTAGGCAGGGTTTAGAAAACCAAAAATTGTTGGCAGGTGCTGCAATTTTTTGGTGTGTGTTTCAGTCTGTTCTAGGATACCATGGACCACATGATTAATATGGACGAATTGAAGAGGAATTAAACATATACGTTCTTATACCTATATGAGTTTGGTAAAGTATCTTTTACATTCCTATGTACGTAGGATATTATTGAAATTATTCTTTTAATTGAACTCTTAGATGTTATACTAGGTAGGCTGATTCTAGTCTTAAGTTAGCTCTTTAGTCAGGCAGGGCGTATTCGAATATAATCTATAATTTAAGAAAGTAGGGTTTATTTTTCAGTTATGTCTTAGCTTTTAAGCCCGCAGTGTTCACCACTGCAATAATATTTTCTTGTCTAGTTTTTAAGATCATATGATACATTTTTCAGATAGTTTTGTTTCAGGAAATTGAATTCTCTTGCAGATTTTCTTTCAGGTTTCCTTCTGATATTCAATTTTAGAATATCAATTTAGCTTTCGGTCGTGAATTTTCCATGTACTCCTCTTGTTGTCTTACTTGTACTACGCTCAATTAATGAACGTTCTACAAATTGACAATAATAGGAGATTTTTCTTTCTCACATGTTATATTAGAATCAGTTTTCGCGTAATTGGAGGGTGGAAGGGCCGTGGCTAGGGTGGGTCTCCATGCGCAGTAACCTCCGCGTGGTGAGACCCGGGCAATCAATTATTTATCGTATAATTATTAAACGTTTAAGAGACGTTTGGTAATTATGTGGAAAATAATTCGAGCGAATTGACTGCGTATTGAACTAGAGTCGTAGGTCCGGCTAAAGTTGGTCAGTAAATGCTTAGCTAAACCAGCGATTCTACGCTTACCTACTGGACTTCGTTAGTATTCTATGGTCTGCCGGTAACGTTGCGAGCTGCACGGAAATGGTGTGAGGTTCTCGGGACCGCAGGAATTCGGGGCGAAAAAATACATTGGCTGATTTGGCTATTCCTATATCTCGTCTGTGATCAACGTACACGAGCTTTAATTTAACCCCAGGATCAGTGTTCTTGCCGTCTTGCAAGTCGTAATAATTCCATTTATTTACAATATCGTACAAAAATTCAATTATCTCGCCTAAGATTTTAAAGAATACTTTCGTTGGAGAGGGCTGATCTAAATGCAGTCGGAATCGGAAAATGCATATATTGAGCGAAACTTTTGATGCTCTTTGTTGCCTGTTGTCGACGTGTTCTTATATCTCGTCTGTGCCACTACTATCTAATTCCTAGGTGGCGGGACCTCGTAGCGATTTTTAAATTCATTCATGGCGCGCCTGATCTTGGCGCGAAGCTACGAAAAACGTTTGAAGCTACTTAGTGTCCTCTTAGCAAGGAAATATCGTTGGTCGATGAAGGAGCAAAAGTAAGAACGAAACGCTCCGTACAACGGCGAGGAAATTGAGGACCCGAATCTAAATAAATCGATCAGTAAATAGATCGAGCCTACTTCCTACTGTTTTACGATTGGGCAGCACGCTGAGGATAGGAAGGATGGTCGAGGGGCGGAGAGGCCGTGTATTTGTAGCGTTCAAGTCGGCAGCTACGATCTCCTTCTGGCAAACTTTATCGTGACACCGTTTTGTACGTGCCGAAGAGTTGCTTGGATCCGTTCGATCGTATCTTCCGCCGTATCGGCCGGCTCGGTTGGTGCTTGCGCGTTTCCGTCCCATGAATTCAGTAACATAGTAATTTCCTCGGTGTGCATTTACCGTGTATCGTGGTGTAACGTTTCTGCGGCGATTCCTCGCGCAAAGCACTGGCAAGTAACCGCGATTCATTGAGATAAATTCGCTCACCGCTTAGACTATATTCGTTTCGGTTCGCGCACGGCAACTTCCGTGTACATACTATGAATTCCTCTCGGTTGCTGTTGCGTTCCAAACTTTCTGCTTTTTTTGCTTTTTTTACTTATCTTGCACGCGTTGAAAATCGAATATTCGATTTGATACACGCTGGACGAATATATACTCGGAATCGATCTAAGTAATGATCGTTATTATCTGTTGGAAATAGTTGTTCGTGATTAGCCATCCTTTTTAATTCGCATAATTACGTAAGGGGAAGAAAGTTAAGAAATTATTTGATTTGCATGTGGCTACTTCTATTTGTATCCATTTGTGTTAATAGTATCTTTTAAATAACGCAGGATCATTCTTTTTAAATGGCGAACATTGAGAATGTCAGTGTCAAAATCCATAAAGATCTCAATATTTTTCTCTTGAACCATGATGGAATATAGATATTTGCGAATTCTAATAAAAAAAGAAACTTTGGGTCTTTGAGCTCCAGCAACTCACGTATTTAGTACGATTGGCGAAGCTCATGAACTAATTCCGTTTGTTTCGTGTTATATAATCGGTTGAATCGACACGGTAATTGCATTGGAGATCAATTTCTTCGAGGCCGATAATGGTGTTCTCCCGAACCTCGATAAATGCTTGGTTTTATGGTGCCCGTGAATATATAAATTTCAGATGTAGAACAAAATGGCCATCAGCATAAAATTCACAAAATTCGACAACACGCCATGGGGATTTCGATTGGCTGGTGGAAGCGATTTTCCACAGCCACTGACTGTCATCAGAGTACGTACTTTGCAACATAATTACAATGCGTGCATTATTTTCATTATTTATCTCAACAAAACGTGCACGAATTTTTCTCCATAACAACGTAAATGATTTTCCTTTAAGTTTGTTCACGAACGATTGCAAAATTCGGATATTTCTAACGCCTATGTTCCAAGACATGCACGCATTAAACGTGCAGCATTGATTACAAAGGAAGGTTGTGGGTTGCATACTTGCAGGGAGCGGTTCCCAGAATGTCGGTATAGTAGAATGAACGCAAAAATTTCTACGCAGTTATCTGCCTTACCGATGCTGTCTTTTCTCGCTTATAATTCAATTATTTATATTAACTATAATTTGAACAGCATATATAGAAAAACGCGTGGCATTTATTGGTAATTCGCAAAATTTCGTGTTACGCATGTTACGTCACTGTGATAAAAAGATTAAGTTCCGTAAGGAAAGAAATCGATTGAAATCTATTCCTTAGGTGGCGGAGCAAAGTCTTGCAGAGTGCATGGGCTTAAAAGTTGGCGACGTGGTAGTGAGATTAAATGACCAACCCATAAGCAGCTTGACCCATGGCCAGGCGCACGAGGAACTGATGCGAGCAGGAAACAATTTTGTCCTAGGTATCCAAAGGTAAGTACCTTACTCACAAGCAATAAGGATTCGAGTGAAACGTTGAAAAGAACCGAATCATTTCATTACATCCATCGGAAGATAGATCGGCGGGTTGATTGTTAAAACAATTCGATGCCAATGTCAATGACACGGTCCATCGTTTCATCTAATGGACCTAGGTGAAGGCCAAGCTTGACTTGAACTACTTTTGACTGTAAGAATTTTCTGACGAATACATACACCGTGATTCATGACGGGCATACGCTTCAGTGGTAGCTATTGCGATGCCCGTTGCGTCCTCGTCTATCGGAAAGACGACCGCGTTAATATCGCGGGTAGAAAGAAAAAATAAAACAGCAAGAAAATCGTGGAAAACGCGATAACTCGCGACGTCCCTGCGCACCCGTGTGCATTATATTAACCCGACGTAGCCAGAATATCCCGGCGTGCGAGCTACGTGTGGTAACGAATTGCAACACCTATAAATAGGTGACCCAGAATGAAATCTGTTTATCATTGGTTGGCGATTTTATTACTGGCATTATACGCCGCACACATTTGTCCCACGGTCCCTCATTACCCTTTCGTGCGTGAATCGGCCCGCACCAGGTTGCCGCAAAGCGAGGTAAAATCGTCGTCCGTTTCGATTCCGTCTACACACGAGATCGTGGAAAAAGTGCGTCCATCAAGCGCGGCGGATCGATCGCGAGATTTCTGTTCGAAAGACCAGCATTAATCAAGCACGACTGTTGCACAGAGGAGAAGATTCTCTCAAGGCTGTGGAGGCGCTGTCCGAGGAGAACATCGTTCCCTACAAGATTCCTGTAGGTACCTTTAAGCAATCGTCTATGAATCCCTCGTTGCTCGGAAACATCGGGGACTGTTATTGCCCCTTGCAATCGTTCACCATAAAGACCGTAGGACCGTTTGTTAGCTCGCAGATTTACCGCCCGTCTTCCCGGAGCAAATCTTGACGGAGGAGACCGTAATCGAGCGGTACGAGGAGGCGAGCTGCGAGGTAAGGCAGACCGAGGAGGAGGTCAAGCCAGAAGTGGAAGCGCTCCCGGATAAGCCGAAAGACGCGAACAGCGAGATTGTGCCGAATCAGAATCTCACGGACGACGAAATCGCGCAGCTGATTCTGGAGGAAGAAGAGCTTTTGAACGACCAAGGCGTTTTAGGGTATACATTTATCTCTTTGTCCCTTGAATTGGTAATCGTCTCGCGTGTTTAATTGAACGGGGCGGGAAAACGTTGCAGGGTGAACTTCAAGAAACTTAGACCCAGGGCCACGGTTCTGAAGCAATCGAAGGTGATCGAGGAACTCCAGAATATAGCCACAGCCGAAACGCCGTTGGTCGAGCAGTTGAGACGTACCTCGGTGTTCCTGCAAAAACCGCAGGGACCAGTACCGGTGGCCCGTAAAAAACAGGAGGAAGAAGAGGAGGTCGAAGTCGAGTCGTACAGAGTCGTGATAAAGAAGCAGAAAAAGAGGAGCGTCGCCGACCGACTACTGGAGAAAGGCCTGCTGAGACCCGGGGACGCAAGCACTCCAGAACCCCCTACTCCCGAGGTAAACATGGAATGCAACGAAATGGGAACGAAAATCGAGGAGGACGATTCGCTGATCGTTTTGTCAGAGTCGCTCGATGACAGTCCATGCTCGCAAACACTCGAACCGGCACCGAACCTCGCCAGTCCCGTGGTGTTCCCTTCGTTTCACGAGCCCCAGAACGAATTCCGCCAGAGTCAAACGTCCGTCGATATCGAGCCAGAAGATCTGGCGAGCTTGGAGTTGGACGTAGTCCCGGTGATGTTGTCGAAGCGCAAAGAGAATTTGGTTGTTGCGCGACGTGCCTCGAGCAAGCGCAAGTTCAAAGGCTATTACACCAGAGCTCATTATTTTCGGAGGTGTCTGTTCGGGAGTAGAGGCCACGGTGATGGTAAGAAAGCGGTGAATGTAAAATCGTCGTTCAGGGGACGTGTTCAGGAAAGCGATACTAATAGCTGGGCGAAATCGAATGATCGCAGCGTGGAACAGCTGGAAGAATCTTCTCGTCGCAGCAGCGTCGACAAATCGTCGATGTCCAGGATCAAGGGTCGATACCTCGAGACATACTTGAAGCGGGAGGATAATTGGATGAGGCGTATGCTCGACGGTTTGTTCGAAAAGCCTGGTAGTTTTCACTCGAGTAAATTATTCGATAGGCTAGTATCGGGCAAGGAAGTTTCATTAAAAAGAACGCATTACGCCGAGGGGATTCTCGTTCGTAGCGTAGAATTCGTTGCAGTGCGCCTTCGTTCCGATGTTCCCAAGTATCTGGAGCAAATATACTCGACGGGTGCCTCCGAGTCTCCGGAATCCAAGTCCGATATCGGCAAATGTTTGTACTTCAAGGGTCGATATTTCCAGCGTATCTTCTGGCGCAACGTAGCTCGTCTCGTGAATTGCATCAAGGGTATGCTGTCTGCGAAGAGTATCCCCGGCAAAGACAGAAGGAGGCGTAGCTCGGCGATGATTAAGATGAGGGGTCGCTACTTGGAAACGTATTTGCTCGATAACGCATCCTTCAACTTGCGCGATCTTCGCGAAGCTTCCTCGATCCAGCCAAGCGTGGCCTCGTCGAAGAGGAGATTCCTCGCGCGAACTCGTTACGTCGAGCGTATCCTTAAGAAGCACTTCGAGTCCCTCGGTTTGATCATACGGTACATCCGTAGCCAAATTCTCCAAGGTATTTCCGATTCTTCCGTCGCTGTTCCAGGGTGTTCCGCCTTGAACTGGAGCCAAAACGACGCGCCCGCCTCGCCCGCAAAGGGAGACGACATCATCTCCAATATGATTCGTTCCTCCAAAGATTTCATCTCGACGGAGGTTTATCATCGCGGGTGTAGGCGTCTCTCTAGATCATCGAGAAGTAGCGTTTCCGCGGGTACCACAAAGCCGAGCGCCTTCGCAAGCTTCTTCTTCAATTGGCTCCCCTTTATGTTCAGAAAGAAATCGACCGATCAGTCGATCGGCGACAAACCGATCGTGCAGGACAACGATCGCGACGGTCGTAGGTTGTCATTCGTGCCGACCATTCTTTACGAGGGCCTCACGAATCGTATCGGAGTCGATTTCACGAGGCTCGTGGCGTACGCGTTTGTGCCTTGCACCTCGATCATCTTGCTGTACTGGTACAAGTAGAATTCGTCGTCCATGACTCGAGTCCTTTACCCGACATCTGTATCCATTATGAGCCGCCGCTATTAATGATTACGATTATGTTTAGATTTAAAACGGCATCACTTGTTCTAGGACATCCCTAACAGACGATAGATCATCATGGGCCATCTGTAAACGTATAAAGAAAGCAAAAATGAAACAGTATTCGTCGTTCGTAAAGTGTGTGTTGTATCTTCTGTCCGGTGTAACTGTAACATGTTTCTCATGGTTAGAGACAGAAATTGTACTTGTTCCCGGGGTCGTGCCACCGTGTAACGAAAGTTTGCCCGTTCTAACCGCTCATGACGATAATCATATTGTCCTCAAACTATTTAAAACAGTAACAAGAACGCACGGCCCCGCGGGTACGCCTAACGTAGTATGTACTTGTAAAACTACAAAGTGACCGCACTGGCACGTCTATCCGTAGATATTTAGTCTAACCAGTGTAGAGTAAAAGGAAAAAAGAAAAGAAAAGGTGAAACCATTGGAATGTCGCGTTACCATGCACGCGCATATCGATGCATGTAATATCTACATATAGTTATCTCATTGTCACTGTACTCACGACGGATTGTCGATAAAAAAAAAAACCGGTACATATGATAGAGAAATAAACGAAACGTATTATCTGGATGCACCCAATGCTAAAAATCTCGATAACCCTTAATATCAAAAGAAACTGTTGAGACTCAGCAATTCTTCCGGGAATAACGACACTCCCAAAATCCTACCCGTTTTCAGGGAACGCACCCCGTGACGAAAACGAACGATCCGAAATGCATACGCAACCAGCGCCAAAGACGAACTCCATAAAACGACAAAACAGACGCGATAGTCAGTGTGTAATATAAAGAAAAACAAAAAAGAAACGAAAGGACCAGAGTTCCATATGCATTTCGATCCCACAATTGTTTGCACGACAGACCAGACAACAGTTCACCGTCCATCTTCCAACGAGCCCAGCACTCTGTAGCTTCTTGTCTGAATTTAGGCGACACCGTCGGCCACACCGGAACCCAGCTGTCGATCGGATCAGGATCGCGGGGACGTGTCGCGACCCGAATCCAAGGCGGAGTCGAGAGCGGAATCGAAGCCGGAGGAAAGCGAGAACGAGCAGCAACCGGAGGAAACAGCCGCGTGCGACGAGGGGGGCGACGTGCGGGAGCCTAGACAGGGGGTGGTTACCTCTGAGGAGCAAACGAGCCGGGAGATCGTCATGAACATGATCGAGAGAGAGATGGCGGACTTGGCGGCGAAGGTCGATAAGGAGAAGATCAAGGAGCTGGTCAGCACAGAGATCAACCTGGAGAGGCAGCTGGAGAACGTTCAGCGGCAGTTGCTCGCGCTGAAGCAGCTACCGAGCGAGATCGAGAGTCACCTGAAGATCGTCTCGGAGCAGTTGCAGAAGATTATGGAGCTGAGCGGCGTCCAAAACGGCGCCACCGCCAACGGCGACAAACGCCGAGGTGGGCACGGCCGCCAAGATTATACTCCCCGCGCGAATAAGCCTCGATCGGTACCTCGCGCGAGCGATTATTCTCGAAATTCACGCGTTCGAGCTTTTTGAAACGCTGCCAAGCGTCGGTTGCGAAACGAGCCAGACTGCCTTCGCATTCGTCGCGCCGGCGGCCCTTCGCGTTCCTTCTTCTAACGGGGAAGCTTGGGCAACCCGAAGATTCGGAAACGTATGAAACTTTGCGTACAAGTAGAATGTGTCATCTGTAATACGACGCTGTTTTCCGTTCGCGCTATAATTCGGCTTTAACGCTAGAACTACCAAGGGGGTCAAAATGACTTGCTTCAGATTTCTTGCTTTAGAATTATTTTATTATTATTATTATTATTATTATTATTATCATCGTCCATTCGACGACTTTCGTGTTCATAATCTGTCTAACGTATGATATCTGAATAATACCAAAATGTATCGGTAGTTCTAGTGTTAAGGGGTGAAGTCGGCCCTTGAAGAAAATTCAGAATGTTCCTTTTCGCGAAATATCTCAAGAACGATGAGAGATATTTAAGAAAATTCTAAACAAAACTTGCGTCACTTTATTGTGTTTGCAAGACAACGTAAACAAATTTTTCCAAAAGCCCATGATTTTTTTCCTTGGATTTTTAAAAAGAATTTTTACTCAGTTTCGTGGACGCATTAAAGAAATGCAAGTTTTGTTCATACTTTCTTTAAACACCTCCCGGCGTTCCTGAGATATTTCACGAAAAAGAACCTTCTGAATTTTCTTCAAGGGCTGATTTCACCCCTTAAAACCGAATCATGGCACGAACGGAAACTAGGGGTTGTCTTACGGATGATATACTGTACTTTTGCATGCAAAGTTTCATACGTTTCGGAATCTTAGGGTTGCCTAACCTTCCTTGCAAGCGATTTGAAATTCCTCCGGCGTGGCTGTCGCGCTGGAATAATTCGATCGACATTTTCAGAGGCGGAAGAGCCGTGCGGGGAGTCGAAAGAGTCCGAGGAAGAACTCGAGGAGCACGAGGAACTGGAGATAACGGAGGAGCACGATGTGACGGAGTACACAGAGGACATTTCCTATTCAGCATTTTCGGACGATCATCCGCGAATAATACAGCCCAGCGACGACGAGGAAGACGGCACCGAGACACAGGAACTCGAAGGAACTCTGTCGGTGATAAGCGAAGAGGGGAGCAGGGTGAAGAAATTTGTTGTCTCGTATGAGACGAAGGTTTTGAAATCGCCAAGCCCCGCGCCGTCTTACGGTGAGTGTTTGGCCGTCGTTTCTAACTGCGAGTCTGACGGACCGACGATTAAAAATGATAACGCAAAGGGAACCGTAACGGAAACGTAGCGATGTGTATTGTAGGAAGTTTCGAACCAGATCCGAATCTATCGCCAAAAGATCAAGTTATTCAAGAGCTGCAGGTATTCTAGAGAATGATACGGAATGTAAATTGGACGTACAATAATTTCACGTTTTGTTAATCCTGGTCTACCGTACTGTGTCATTCAACGTCTAGAATCTAGAATCCCTATAATCGTACCGATGCATTTGATATTGCATAATAGGTTCTCCCAAAAGTTTCTTTCGCCTTCTTAGTAGGTATTAACTGCAAACAATTACACGAAGAGCAGAATATTTTTAAGCGATGCACGATACGTTCTGTTTCATCATTCACCTTGATCCGTCCGGAAGCATCGTGATATCGTGTTTTAACTTTTTTTTTATGCTGGTGCAAAATATTGATCAACACGATTTTTATCTCATTTAAAGAGTTCAATTTTTTGTAACAAATAGAACTTTTTAAAGGAATAACTAAGTAATAATCAGAATAAAATGCCCTCCCTGCTTTTCCATCTTTCGATACAAGCAGAACGGCACTGAGACTATCGATTCAAACGACATTATACTATCGGAAAGCTCGAAAACAACCGAGTGCCCCAGCATCAACGAAAAATGGATCAGTCACTGTGTTTGTCTAAACGTTTCCCAATAAAACCGAGCAGTCAGACAGCGAAAGAAACTTTTGGGACAACTTAATATTTAACGTTGTTCGTGTACCAAGAAAATTGCAATTCCCGTGTATTTAATATTTCCGTGAATGGTTCAAAGGTCCCGTAACGTGTACCCCGTGTGTACCAATCTATTCTCGCCCTTTGACTGCAAGCCCTCTAAATTCATGTAATTAAATTTATCTGTGCCACGCGTACATCCCTGCCCGACCATTCGAACAGGAAGCACGCGAGTTCCCTCGTAACCCCGTGTCAAAAGCATTCTTGCATCGTGCAGAACCATTCGTTTCAATGGCCGTGGAGCGAGGAATGATGTTTCGTACCTTTTGCAGCAAAGAGCGCAGCAACAAGGGAGGAAACGCTCGCAAGATCTCTGGCCCCAGGCTAAGCAGGTCGAACTTACGCTGGGCCGTAGATGGAGGTGTCCGAATGATTTCTTCAACGACGAAATGATTGCCGAGGTTTTATCTTCCCAGGCGGAAGTAATTCGAGGCAAAGCTCTGGGGTAAGTTTAATTTTTCCCCGGCAACGCACTTGATTGGAAAGTTAAATTGTTACGTTGTTAATTAATCGAGGAGGGAACTGTTGGTAATCTGTACGATTTACGAACGCAGGGTAAACTTCAAGAAGTACGAGAAGACAAGTCTACCGAACTACGATCACTTGATGAACTCGAGCGTCTATAAAATGATTCACAAGATGGAACGAGAGCCGAAGCGAGGTATTCCAGCCAGACCTGCCAAAGTGAACGCAGCGGAGGACATAATCGAGAGGGTCGTGGGTATTCGATACGATCTAATGAATCATACGTGACCGTACAAAAAAGAAAAGGCCATTGAAGAATGAGTAACATCGTTGACCCGTTTTTTATTTCAGAAATCTCCAGCGCTGAGCATCGCGGATGACAGGAGCACTCGAAGCGTCAGTCATTGAACCCGCGGGACATTGATGGGGAAAGAAAAGAATTCTTTCTTGCACGAGTGGAGGGGCCGTTGGATAAAATGCGATCAATCGCGACACACTTGCTGGCTTAAACGCGAGGAGCACAATGTTAAAGTGGGAAAAATAAAGAATGAAATGAAAAACGATACGAGAATATCCGCTGCGATCGAGAGAATCGTGTGCAAATGTAAAGTAACGCGTGCGTGATAATGGATTGCCTCCGCGTGCAAGCTTTGCGTGAATCCTTATGCGAGTTAAGCGTTAATAAAAGGATTGATTCATTTTGGTAAAACGTCGATGGAAACGATATCATCCCCGCCCCTAGCGCGACGCACGTTCCAGTAAGCGTACAGCAAATTCGTTTCATTATCTTGTACTCTTTATCAACGTATGCACACGTGTACTCCACTTTCCACGCTTGTCCCTCCGCTTATCTGAGCGTCGCAGGTCGTGGATCACGATAATCGGGTCTGCGCGCACGTTTCGATCTTGTCACCCTAGAAATGAATATGCAAACGCATCATGGTTCATCGCTAATGACGCGCTACATAAAGAGCTTGAAGTTCCTTCGGTTAAACGCAAAGTCTCCAAAGGCTATAGCCGGATAAGGGGGTCAAATGTGCCCCTAAACCAAATTCAACTTGCGAGGTGTCATTCGATAGCTTATCAAGAAAAAGCAATTCGTAACAAGTTTCAACCCTGTAGCTCGACTGGGAGGGTAGTTACACCGAAAAAACAAAAATATGGTTCTTGCCCAATATCTCCCATTTTAGCTAATAAAAAATGTTGAAAAAAATCTGAGCCATAGCAATTACGGAGGTACACATTGTAAAAGTTTTGCAGTATAGTAGTATCACTAATATGTACCTACAAAAAAAATATAAAAGTGTGTCCCCGATTCTTTCAATACAAAATCGGCATTTTTCAGCATTTTTTTACGTTTTTTATTTCTTGCAACTCGGTTTTCCAATTGAAAAATCTGCAAAACTTGTACAATGTGTACCTCCATAATTGCTATGTCTCAGATTTTTTTCAAAATTTTTTATTAACTAAAATGGGAGATATTGGGCAAAAACCATATTTTTGTTATTTCGCTGTAACTACCCTCCCAGTCGAGCTACAGGGTTGAAACTTGGTACGAATTGGTTTTTCTTGATAAGCTATCGATCGAATGACACCTCGCAAGTTGAATTTGGTTTAGGGGCACATTTGACCCCCTTATCCGGCTATAGCCTCTGCAAGGAACTACTCCAAAAGGTTACTTGAGCGATTTAAACCAATTTCACTGACCTACAGTATAATAAATTATATCAGAACACAGGAGGCATGATCCAATGGGTCATCACCTACTTATGTTTCATTTGTACCCATAGTTAACACTCATGGTAGCAACCCAATTCTATATTTCCTTTAATCATTTTTGTATGTTCTTGATAAAGTATCGCAAAACCGCTCCAGATCTGGATTCTTTGAACAATTTTACGTCAATTCACGTTTTGGGAGAACAAAGTGCAAACTATTTTAAATAACTGAGCCCCGAATTTCGCCAGCATTTTGGTTGCTAACATAAGGGTTAAGAAATTCGTTCGTCGTTACCTAATAACAGATTGCAAATAAACGAGGAAATTATTAAAAAAGAAATGAATAGAATGGCGAAAGAAATCGGGGGAGAAAGACGCAAGATCCGTTCGCGGAATCGGACATCCGAGAGGACGAGTCCGGTCGGCTCGCGGTTGATTCGCGTATACTTTCACCTTTCCGGTGTTTCCTACGCTCTTTTCGAGCCGTGCACCGCATGCGTACGGGAGGCTGAGTCACTTTTGCCGTGGCCATCGTACGTTCCTTACCCTCCCTCTTTCTCTATTCTACTCGGTGGTCGTCTCATGCTTAGGGCTCGGGAACGTGACGTCGGTCCCGAGCAATTTATGTAAAGCATTCTAGGCATGATTCACGAACTAGTTCGCGCCCTCGTGACCGCCACCGGCGCAGAAAATGCAGCCATTCCGGACGACACGAAAATCTCAGCTCATCCGGCCGAGTGGCCGAATGCATTGAGATCATGGACCGTGCCACGGCTTCTGGGCGAGGCCGCGACAACGCTTCGACGTTTAGCAGGTAGCTAGAAAACCGTGTCGAATAATTCCCAATGACGACAGTTTCTACGAATCGTTGTCTTGCAGCTGGTTCGACGTCGTGCGGAGGAAGATGCGTGATCGCGGTGCAGGCTAATCGGTGGATCGTTGCGCCAAGTACAATCGCGAATAAATTATCACGGCGCAGGGTGCACGGAGGAACAGTGCGACGAGCAAGGTGCCTCTCCTCATGGTCGAAGCGCTGGGAGCAATGACAGAAGGGGGACCCGGTGAGAATCGGCGCTGCCCGAGAAAGAAAGGCACGACGGAGGAAAAAGGACGAAACGGAACGTCGAGAATGCCATCCCGATACCACCGCCGCTGTGTAAGTACACTTCATCATCCTTCTCTATTGTGCACTTTTCTACGTGCATCGTCCATGGCCTCTTCCCTGTTCCCCTCCCCGTTCTACCTTTCGCACCACCCTTATCGCGAGTTTCTTTCCGCGCGGCTCACCATCCAAACTGTTCCCATATTATTTCACTTCGCTTCTGCTCCGCTAACTTTTCCTATCAACCCCCGCCTCCGGTTCCCAGATAGTAATTCACCGTGCGCTTCCTCAAGAGATCGGCGCTTATCGCAGGTGTACAGTCTCTCAGAGATATCCAAAAAATTGCTACAACTTTATTGTCCAAGGTGTGTTTGCTGGTTCGAGCTCGCCCATTCAATCCGGAGACATTGATCGCCACGGCCTTCTGCGCGATCCCTGTCCCTTATTTATAATGGCCGCGATACGGCCGAAATAGATAAATCTCGCGCGCAGTTTCCTTCGTTTTCACGTGGAAACGCGATGCCCTCCTCGTCGCACCTTCCATTCACCCCCTCCTGTGATAATTCTGGATCGCGGTCTCGTTCCTTCCCGCGTGTTGAGCCTCTATACCCATCCCCGCCCCTGGCCAGAACCGTGGCAGAGTCGAATCGGATGGAAGGAAAGCAAGCAGGCAGGCCCCGCTGGCCGACTGACCGTCCTCGACGTCTGCTTCTACCTTTACTCCGGTCTGCGCGTTCTTCAGGAACGTACGTGCCGTTCTCCCGACTGTGCGATTCCGCCTCGCAAAGGCAGACGTCAATCGTGACTGGTGCGACGTGCGTACACTGTCATATAGTTCGAGATCGAGCCGCAGCGTTTCAATTCGAAGGGAACGAGAACGGGGAAACGGAAAGAGAGTACTGGCCACATTGTTCGTATTGCGACCAGAAACGTCTCGCACCGTTCGTCCAGAGGATTCAGTTTTAATCGAGCGCACGAACGACAGTGATATGGCTCAGCTGATCAGCGTCAAGCTATCCAGGTTCGACGGGGCGCCCTGGGGTTTCCGTCTGCAGGGTGGCAAGGATTTCGGCACACCGCTTATCGTGCAGAAGGTGAGTTTTTAGCAACTTTCTCGGCCGTTCGAGACCCTTGACGCGGGTGGCACTTGATCCCTGGCGATCCTCGGGGGCGCGTAGCGCGTCAGACAGGTGCGATTCGACGGTGTATTGAATCGTAGAACGTTGTCTATCTCGCGGAACGATGCTCCGAAATGTCGCAGTCGTCACGAACAATTGCTGGACTGGATATAAATTACGCTCGCATTGTTTCCTCGACGGCACTGGCAATGTGTTCGAGGAAAATCTTATCTTCGTCGGCTCGCGCTATCGCTGCTTCCTATTACGCACGTGTCATTAGCCGGGCAAAAACGTGGGGGAGTACGAGTGCAGAATACATATAGGGATCGTTACGAATTTTCGAGTTGCTTGTTCTTAAATCGTTACGTCACTCGACTATCGACGTCCTATCGACGTCCTATCGACGTCCTATCGACGTCCTATCGACGTCCTATCGACATCGATCGAATTCCATGGGAATTCCATCGCTCTCGCGATCGCGGTGACGTTTCACGGCGATGGCAACGCGATCCGAGCGATTCCGGGGCGAGGAATTAAAGGGACGTCGTGCAGGCGCAGGTGCCGTCCTTTTTCCGCCATAATCGAGTATGAGGGAGCGTTACGCAATCGGCTGGCAAACGCCAAATTATTTCACGCGCATCGGTAGAAATCGTTGCCAACTACGCGCGAAACGCGCGGCTCGTCGTCGCCGTCGTGGTTTTGGCGACGCGTCGCGCGGTAACACGAGAAGCTTTTGGCTACCGTCACTTTCGCGAGAATCCTCAACTTTCTTCGTTTATCTCAATGGCAGCTTTGCCCGCGCGTCACACGCAGCTATGCGATTACGAAACGCGGGCCGGATATTAGGTGGGAACCTCGCCGTGAATCTTCGAACCTCTGGCCGCCTATGCGTTTTCACTGTCATGTTTATTATCGTTCGGCAGGGGGATCGGGATTGTTCAGGCGAGATATTTTCGAAGCGGGCTGTAACGTCCCTGATACGTCGTCGATCGGGCCGATGTTTCAATCACAATAGAAAATCCTCGAGGCGTACCGACGGAACGATTTGAAAAAGGGGAGAGAAAAAGGGACGGGGGTGGATTCCAGTTGAACGTTGAACAGTTTTATCTGGCGATCGACGTTTCGAACTTGGCCTTCTTAGCGGCACGTGCTCCGTTTATTTTATGAGGCCGCAAATACGACGCCCGGCCGCCCTCGAGCTTCTCGGAAAGGAGAGAAATATGAGTCTGCGGGTGTCAAAATCCCCGCCGTCCGTTGGAATCGCAAATTAATCGCGAGTAATTGCTTTAACGAAGCTCGCCGTTTCGTCGCGGCGACTATTAGCTAAATTTATAGATCGCCCTCGCGTTAATCCCCGTGCAGAAGCTCGCCCCTGCCTCCCCGGCGCCACCCCGCTGTAAATCTCGCGGCGAACGCTTCCCTCGCCGTTTCGCGACCACGAGAAACACCCGCGTTCGCCATTGTCGCCGCTCGTTCGCGACGCGCGCTCGCGTCCAACGGTTCACCGAGATAAATATATTCCTGGTCCCCCGGCGATGTTTGCAGCGATTTCTTTCTTCACGCGTCTAATCGTTTGAACAGTCGAACGGCCCGAATATTTCGGGACACGCGCGGGGCAGCAACGGGGCGAGCGGCCTTAAGGTAAACCGAAATAATCGAGGAATGTTTTCGAGAATCGATGCATCGAGCGAGTGTGTAAAAAAAGGGGGGAAAAAGAAGAGGAAAAGGGAGTGAGAGGCAGCGACCCGTCGCTGGTAATCCGAGGCAAATTATTTGGGCGTTCTATTTCTAGAAGGTGCCTTTGCGAAACGCGCGAGCCGGGTCGAGCCCCGCTCGCGAAGACAACGACGAAGACGAAGGCAACGACGATTACGATGTCGTCGACGGTCTCGGGCTTCCTGGGCCGCGTTGGTCACCGCGAAAATAAATTTTTCGACGGAGGGAGCGAGATCTCGTGCCGATCGATAAAAATACCGATCGTAGACGCAGCACGTGCGCGCCTTTTTCTCGCCACGCCGGAGGGAAGAGAGAAATACGCGGAGACTGTAGCAGAGTCGTCCACGATACACGCCGGAACGACTCTTGTCGACGAGCCTCGGCTGCGAGACGCTCGAAGCCCGCGCGTGTAATGGACACGGAGGAAATATCACTTACAGCTTCAGTTTTTCCAGAGGTTTTATTAACACTTACAAGACGATCTTGACAGTAGACTTTTCTTGGATGATCTGAGCTTTTCGGTAAAGGAACCTTGGGTTTTCAAAGGGTGTTGGACATGATGTATTTAGTAGGGATGGCGAGGGCGAATTCCAGAGGGCTGTGGATGAGTAAGGATCATAGGGCAGTATGGAGCCTGCACGTGTGATGGACACACAGAAAATTTCCCTTCCAAATTCGGTTTTTCGAGAGGTTTTATTAACACTCAGGCGACGATCTTGCCAGTAGACTTTTCTAGATGATCTGAGCTTTTCGGTAAAGGAAGCTTGGGTTTTTAAAGGGTGTTGGACATGATGTAGTAGGGATGGTAAGGGCGAAGTCCAGAGGGCTGTGGACGAGTAAGGATCATAGGGCAGTATGGAGCCTGCACGTGTAATGGACACACAGAAAATTTCCCTTCCAAATTCGGTTTTTGCAGTATGACCCTATAGGCAGTGATATGATACAATGTTTGCGACGACGGAGGCTTAAAAATATTTGTGTACCTGAATCCTTCGGTGAATAGTAGATAATAGGACTAATACAGACATATATCATAAAAGATTCGAAATGTAAATTGCTGAACGATAACCCAATGATTCTTAGACGAATAAAAAATAACCGAAACGTTTACTCCATAATTGGATCATAAAGGGAATTGTCATAGTAAGAATTTTCCTAGGGTTTACAACTCTCCGACTTTATGTGTATATCATAAAACCAATACAGATATATTGGAGGCGACTATATTACACACGCATTCGAGCAATATTTCCTTTTACCCGCGTGCAAACGTTACGCGCACATGTCGTGACGGATTAAAGCGGGGGCGAACGTTGCCGCCAGTTTTGCAAAACGATTTTATGCAATTCGATTACAAAACAGAAAGATTTGGCACGATTCTGCCCACAGAGAATTATCACGTTTCGACGCTGCGACATTTTCGTAATCGGCAAGCAACAGCTGCGCGTATTTACGCGCGGGTTTCCGCGATTCCGACGGCGATGCAGCCGGTGCAGTCGGTGCAACGTGGGCGCGATGTTATGCGATATTTTGCTGGCGTCCAATGCGTGCCCGTTGCACTATCGTGCCGAGGAAGGACTCGGCATAAATTCCGTGTGTCGTTAGCTGATTAAAGCGTCGCGTCGCGTCGATGGGGCGACGGCACCGCGAAGATTTTTGCGCCGGGTCGCTGGAACATCCCCGATGTGTTTAATTATTGATCGCGATAACGGGTACCGAGGACGTGCGCGCATGATTTGGACAATAGTTGTTACAAAGTTGTACCGTTGAGTCGGAAGCAAATCGAGACAACGTCGGCGTGAGCTGTTTTAAAAAACTTGTCGTTTAAACAATTTTTCGTCACAGGGACATCAGTATGCACACCCCGTAACGAGGATACTTAACACTAGAACTACCGATACATTTTGGTATTATTAAGATAGCGTACGTTAGACAGATTATTATTATTATTATTATTATTATTATTATTATTATTATTATTATTATTATTAAATAATAGTACAAACAGTGTTTAAATATCGCAAGGTGCAGAAATATGATACAAATAGCTTATCTATAGCTGGATAGAGAATTATATGCAAGGTAGCGGTAATCGTATGTTCAATCTAATTGAATTTAATTTGCCGCGAAGAACTCCCTTTACCTGTGATTTGAACAGGAGTAAAGCGCCTTCAAAGAAGTTTATTCTATCGGTGAATTTATTTGCAAGCTCCAACAGCCTAGTAGTGACGTCCGTGTGGTTAAATCGGGAATTGTAAAATTCAGGTGCAAATTATGAACACGAAAGTCGTCGAATGGACATTAAATAGAGATATATAATTGTCATTCTGTCTTATTAAAACTCATCATAAATTGCCACAACGATACCTATATATTAGTCATTCTGAAGCAAGTAATCTGAAACAAGCCATTTTGACCCCCTTGGTAGTTCTAGTGTTAAGCGTTTCATTCGTTAAGTGTTTCACCGATAATGTTCCAAGGCGTATCGATTGAAACGATAGCTTAATTACCGTGGTCGTTAGGCGCGGCGTTTCGCGCGACAATTCTATGCCACGGGGAACTTTCGTGTCCAGCTTAAGGTACGGAACCGTCAACAACGCTGCGCAACTATCGTCGTTAACAGGTAGCCCAGGCGTGCCTTGGAAATGCCTTGTCGATCCCAAGGAGAGACTTCCTTCCGATAAAAGCTTAACAGACGAATGTGGCAATAGTTGGGACACCGCCAGACGCGTGGGAGCCGAGCGATTTTACAGAATCGTCGTTGAAAAATGAAGTATCGCGGCGCGTGAAACGAACACGAAACAAATTATACACCGTTTCGGCTAAACATAGAAGCAAATCTTCGTAAATGTATCTGGCAGCGAGCGGTCTCGAGGCCGGTCTCTATTAAAAATATCGCCGTCGGTCGGAATTCTCGCGGTCGCGCGTTTCTTTCCTTTTCTTCGAAGGAAAAGGGACAGAGGTCGGTTGGGGAGGAAAGGGATCAAGGAAAAGGGGCGGAAAGTCGAACGCGCGGCGATATTCTCGTCATTATCGAAAATAAGCCGGTCGCGTCGAGTCACCGTTCGCGAATTCTGTTTATGTCTACGAGGCCCGCTGCACACGCCAGGGGAAACGCAATCGTCGGTCGCGGGGCAAGAAATGCACGGCCGATTTGTTTACGACTGCTGGTCGAAACGGCACGGACGTGGACCGCGAATTCGAAGCCAACGCCTGGACGTCGGCGCCCGGTTTGCGCCCTGCGCCGGCCAGGCTGCCGCAACCCGCGCAATACCGACCGAACGATACAATAAGACCGCCACGAGGTTCCGGCTTTCCGCGAAGCACGCATTTGACGGAATTCGTTCCACGAACACCGGGATCGAGCCCGAGAAAATAGAGCATTCTGCAGTCTATCACGCGTGGAGAGAAATCCGAGCTAACGATACCGAGATCGTGTCCCTTTGAACGTTCTGCGATGCTTATAGCAACGATAGCTATAACGCGATCTCTCCGCGCTCAAGGGGCTTCTGTGTTAACTTGGAGATCGCCCACGACCGTGTGCAAGCGGCGTCGAAACGGCGTCGAAACGGCGCGAACAATCTCGACGGGCTGAACGAAATAATTGAGAATAGTGTTTAGCTGGCGAGTCATTATCCGCGGCCACTGTTGCAACGACGGTGGGTGGGCAACAGGGAACCCTGGCACAGTAGCCCCTTCCGCGGATTGGCAATCGTCGAGCATCTGGCAAGAGTTCCATTCGGCCTGTTTACCGACCCGCTTATCGATTCTTATCGGCCCGACCGAAACGCACCACCGTCCACATTTTCGGCCAGCTGTCCGGCGGTATCGTAGCGATTCGTGGAACGCCGTGCTTTCGATATCCGCGGACGAGCAACAGTAGCCGTGTTCTCGCCGAACACTGAATTGCTTTAAACTTGACACAATTGCCGGGGAAGGTGGTCCAGAGTACAGAGGTCGCGTTTCTCTCGCAGACGGTGTGTATCTTAAATTAATATAGAAATTCACGGGCGGTCGCCCCGTATTTTATGGAGGTGCAGATCTCGGTCGATGCGCACGGTACGAAAACGCGATTTGGCCCGCGGACGGAAAATGTCGATGACGTTGTTGACATGACGATTGGCGACACATTTTCGCAACTCGAGCCGCGTCGGCTGCGCGTACGCGCCATAGAACAATCCTGGAACATGCTCAGCTTACGGGCATAAACGTAAACGCGCGCGATATTTCATTTTCCGAATCGCCCACTGAAATCGCGGCAAAACTAGTCCGGCATACATATATTATTCCTTGCATACGCGCGAATGCCAATGCGACCCAAGGACGCGGACGCGCAATCGTTACGTAGTTGCGATAAAAATGCTCGCCTCTGAATCCGTTTGCGAACTTGCAAACGTTCCCTCCTCGCCGCCCGAGTCGAAAATGAAGATGGCACCCTCGAAAAGGCTCGCGGGTGCTCGTGTAATGGACGCAGAGAAAATTTAACTTCCAAACTTCGATTCTTCGAGAGGTTTTATTATCGCTTAGACTATGACTTTGACAGTTGACTTTTCTCGCATGATCTGAGCTCGAGGAGGGATGGCGAGGGCGAATTCCAAATGACTGCGGACGGGTAGGGATCGTAGGCAGTATGACGAGGTGTTTTGGAAGCGGTGATGCGATAAGGCTCCATGACGAGTGCTTGCGACGGCGGAAACTCAAAAATATTTGTATGCATGAATCCTTAGGTGACTAGTAGATATAATAAGAGTATTACAGAAATATATATCATAAGACTAATATAGATATTTGGGGGCGAATACATTACACTCGAAGGAACGACCGAAACGTTCTTTTTTCCCAATCGTGGCTCCTCTTTCCGGTGGTCGATCGTCGGTCCGCCGATGCAAGGAGGATTGCTGCGGAGGCCGAAAGGAAGCCCGGCCCGTGGATATTAATAGAGGCCGAGGCCCGGTGGCGGACGCCACCGACGAGCTTACATCCGTGGATATAAAAATATCGCTTTTATTTCTCACCGCGTCCTCCCGCCTACCTAACTTTCCACCGTTTTCTTAACACCGCGACGCTCTTCTATTTTACGCGCTTATTATCTTTCCGTCCTGTCTCGGTCTTTCGCCCCTTGGACTCCGAACCCCCTACCCGTAGATCCAACGGGGCGGCCGAGACATATATTTGTCAATTGATCTCGTCGAGTTAATCACCGTTTGCGGCGTAATTGTAGGAGGGAAGCGACAATTCTGCGGCGTATTGTTTGCATAGGCGTTTCTTTTTCTACTTTTATTTCACGCCGAGAGGCAGACCGGAGAAGCCAGACAAGGCGGAGTGAAATTGTATCTCGATGACGAAGTCGAAGATTTAGGAGCGCCATCGTAAATGCCGATTCGATTTCGGGAATGAAGAGACACAGTGGGAGGCAGTTGTGGGAAATTTGCCAAAAGTCAGACCAGAAATCCGTCTTCTCCCGTATGTTTGCCTCTGCTAGAGTAGTCCCTCGTGAATTCGTGGGTAACACGACACCCCCGCCTTCGTGATCGCGTCGCTATTACGACACTGTCGAACTTCGGATCCTTGCGGTGTGTTTTTATCGCTCGTAAACCGTTTTCCCTGAAAAAGAACGTTGCCGCGCCGAGAGATCGTAAAATCAATGGTCAAACAAAGCGTCACGTGTACACGTATACACGTTACGCACGCTCGTCGCGAACGTTTAGTTCCGTGTTTGAAAATAGAGCCCGGCTTCAATAAGTAAGTCACTGGAGTTTCGTTAAAGGCCAACGGTGGACAAAAAGAACGACCGTGGACAGCACAACGATAACTCTAATCGTTTCACCCTCCCTTCTCCCGTCGCTTTCTTTATCAGCTGACGAAGAGGCGAGGTGAGCTCATTCCCAACGCTTATTACGCGTCATCGACGAGAGTGACTAGCTCGTTTCGCGTCTTCAGTCACCGGCACCGTGCGTACACGATCCGTCGGCCAGACCCTGACAAGGATCCTTTGTCGCTCGAGTCGACGCTTTTTTAGCCCGTGTGTCATCGAGCCTAATCATACACGCACCTCCGAGAATCGAAACCGCCTTCGGGCATTCGTTGACCTCCGTTTCCCGGTTTCACCGGCGAAACTCACGCGGTTACGTGGCTGTCCGTCGTTCCCAGAAAAACCGATGCATCCGTATTTCTATGCCCTAGAATTTGACGAAAACACTTTTCGTTTCGCGCTTAAATGATTCCACCTATGGGTTCGCCCGGCAACGCCAACCGAATAGGAACCTATCGACGTCGCGCCGGGAAAAATCGTCGAACCTCGTACTCCGAATGCAGGAACGTCATCGATATTCAGCTTTCCGTACAAGGAGGTTTACGACTTGGCTACACGCGAACGATACCGCAGCCCAGACCCGGCCGTCGTCTGTGCGTGCATATTGTTCCATCCCGCCCGCGAACAGCAACGTGCAGTTTGTTTGAAAAGATAAGGCTACGGTCGAGCGTAGTCCAATAATTTCGACCTGACGTCACTGTCTATTTCTTCTGCTCCGCCTTGGGACAACTATGAATTCGCTTCGCCCCGCGAGCCTCGAACGTTTCCACGGACAGAGAAATGTAATGGGTTGTAATGGGAGAAAATTTAACTTCCAACTTCGGTTTTTCGAGAGGTTTTATTAACACTTATTGTTACACTATGATCTTGAAAGTAGACTTTTCTTGGATGATCTGAGCTTTTCTGAGGTAAAGGAGGTTATGGAACCTTGGGTTTTTAAAGGGTGTTGGAAATTATATAGCAGGGATGGTGAGGGCGAATTCCAGAGGGGTTGTGGATGAGTAAGGATCATAGGGCAGTATGACCCTATAGGCAGTATAGGGCAGTGATATGATACAATGTTTGCGACGACGGAGGCTTGAGAGAAAATTTCCCTTCCAAATTCGGTTTTTCCAGAGGTTTTATTAACACTCAGACGACGATCTTGCCAGTAGACTTTTCTTAGATGATCTGAGCTTTTCGGTAAAGGACCTTGGATTTTTAAAGGGTGTTGGACATGATGTAGTAGGGATGGTAAGGGCGAATTCCAGAGGGCTGGGGACGAGTAAGGATCATAGGGCAGTATGGAGCCTGCACGTGTAATGGACACAGAGAAAATTTCACTTACACCTTCGGTTTTTCCAGAGGTTTTATTAACACTTATTGTTAGACTATGATCTTGACAGTAAGCTTTCCTTGGATGATCTGAGCTTTTCGGTAAAGGACCTTGGATTTTTAGAGGGTGTTGGACATGATGTAGTAGCGATGGTGAGGGCGAATTCCAAAGGGCTGTGGACGAGTAAGGATCATAGGGCAGTATGGAGCCTGCACGTGTGATGGACACAGAGAAAATTTCACTTACGGCTTCGGTTTTTCCAGAGGTTTTATTAATACTCAGACGATGATCTTGAGAGTAGACTTTTCTTAGATGATCTTAAGTTTTCGGTAAAGGACCTTGGATTTTTAAAGGGTGTTGGACATGATGTAGTAGGGATGGTGAAGGCGAATTCCAGAGGGCTGTGGACGAGTAAGGATCATAAGGCAGTATGACCCTATAGGCAGTATAGGGCAGTGATATGATACAATGTTTGCGACGACGGAGGCTTAAAAATATTTGTCTACATGAATCCTTCGGTGACTACTAGATAATAAGACTAATACAGATATATCATCAAACTAATACGGATATATTGGCGGCGAATACATTACATGGCAAATGTAATAAGTTCATCGCGGTGCGCGGCAGTGCTGCGTGAAAGTAGTGGCGGGAAACGCGTCGGCGGAAGAAAAAAGTAGAAGATATGAAGTTGTTCTTCGACGAACGACGTGATTTCGCGTGCACCGGTGAATTCCAACCTGGACGTCCTACTGTGGATCGGCAATATTCGACTCGAGCTCAATCAAACGTTCCCCGCTTCATTTTTAGATCGGCCGACATCTGGGCCCGTTAGCCCTGGGCAATTAACTCGATTGCCTCGTCGCGATAGAAACGCGTAACGACGTAACGTTAAATGGGCGAAACAGGAACGAGACGTAGACGGGAAAGTATCGGTGACTTATTTTCATCGAGCCGCGCTCCCTTTCATTTGGCCCGATTGAAAGCAGTGTCACTGACCGACGCGCGTTCCCCGGCCACCTTTTTCGAGTGTATTACACGTATGAACGAGCCTTAAGTCCTCAAAGTGAGAAAAAGAAGAGGGAAAAAAGGACAGAAATGCATTCCAGCATGGAAGGTGGGATGGATCTGTCTCTGATAACCCGCCCATCGGAATGCGTACCTCGTACACCTTGGCGTATTCTCCTTCTCGGTTCGACTGCATTCAAGTGCATCTCTCTGCCCTGTCACGCACATTTCGGTTGTATTTTTAGAAGCGTCGTTTCATTAAACGCTTCGCCGGATTTTCCGTGCGCTTCAGGACGAATACACGCGTCCGTCGATGATCAATGATCCGAAAATTCCACTTTCCAATCGGAGAAATGATGAGCCTAATTGTTCGCTCCGCTTCTTGCGTACGTGCCAGTCGCACTTGCACTTATCCGCAGCGTGAAAGAGGTATTGGAAATTGGTAAATGAAATAGCTCTTTCTGCTTTACGATTTTGTAATGTACTTTACTTGACCACGCATTGGAAGCGACTTCCTTACTCTCTCAATGGCCCGAAGGAACTAACAGCATCCAAATTAACGAACAGACCCCAAACTTGATGACCTAAACTTTAGGTCCTAAAGCATCCACGACTAATCTCGTGCGTGCGCGGGGCCCTATCGCCTCCTATATAAAAAATAGATAAAACCTTACAAATAAACGAAGAAAGGAAACAGTGCATAGTGTCATCTTTCGCACGAGAATGAACCACTAATTTCTGTCATTGATTTTTAACGAAAATCCAACAGGACGAACGTGTCGAAACGCGGTGCGAATGAATTTCGCGTTGTCTTCTTTACGCCGGAGAAAGACGGCCCTTGGTCGAAACACGCGCATACTTTATCCAAAATTATCGGACGCTATTATTACCCGTAGCCGTGCGCCTCTCTGTGAACCTGTGCACGTACGTTCGCGCGTACTCGTCCATTCATCGCGGTTCACGCGGCGGCAGCAACGTTCGTAGAATGAATATACGCGGCCGTTCCGATATGTCATACGTGCACGACTATGTTACACCTTGGTGCATTCTAACTCTCGGTTTGGGCTCCGCGAGTGTACGTACGTATAAGCGACGTACGTGTCCGGGGCCCTATTTTTAAACCGGTCCAAGACTATTTTTAGAGGCAGCTTTCACGGTGCCTACCAAGCTTAACCCTGACTTACGTCCACGTCCTACGTCGTCGCGATGCTAGGAGCAGGGGAGAACAGTCAGAGGTTCCTTGGCCATTATTTCCGTCGTGCAGCCGATATCGCTTTTCGTCGGGCGTCGTTTCGCGTCTCCCGATAGACGATAGAACCGTCGATTTCCCCCGACGATCCTATGCAGCTAGATTGTTGATAATAAGTTGAACGACGAATGCCACCACACCATTACAGCACGACGGCGTAATTTCGCGTCGCTATTTGCGGAGGCGGACGAATCGAACGGTCCCCCCTGACCCGATTTCCATTTTCCAACGCGAAGCCGAAGTCCAGAACGGCAAACGCCTCGCTAATCGCTGAAAACGTCTCGCCAGAGGGCCTGTACGCGTGGAAACGTGTCGTCAAGGACCGACCCACATTCCGCTTAGCACGCTGGAACGACTATGTGCTCGGAGCTCGCTAATAAATAAGGGAACACCGCGAACCCTTACTCCCGGATTTGAATGAAACTTTGTAGGTTTATAGAGTGGTCCAAGACAAGAATAACGGTATGCTTCATTCGTGCCCAAACGCCCTTTAAGGGTGTGAAAACTGACCTCAAAGTCAACTACTCGGCGTTTCCACGTTTTCGCGTATATCCCTTAAAATGCATGAGATAGAAAACAATGTTTTTTAGGTAAAAGTTTAATGGTACAATGTGCGCTATAAATTTTCTTAATTTTCTTGCAAGTGAGCCGAATCGAACGGCGAGTAAGGAGAAACATCGGTCCCCGGTCTGCAGTTGCCTCAATAAAAATAGGGATAATAAATCACGGAAATTACAGATGTATTTATAAAAAGAACTCGGCCAGGCTCCGTCGTACGCCTATTAATTATTCCCGATTCCGCCGTGACGTCGGGGCAAAAGCGAGAAACAAGGCCGTTTAGCCGTAGGTGGCTTGTAATGAACTTTCGTCTCGTTTTCTTCTTCTTCAATGTATCGATTACCCTTAATCACCGGCCAAAAAGAGATCGCGGTGTCTCGTTCGATGGTAGGGGAACGCCGAGGCGAAGCTGGATACGAATCGACCGCCCACCAGTTACCAAATATATTAATAGTGTAATTAAACCGATGGAAAAAGCTGGCCATAAAGGCGAGGTGTAGCGTGATGAATGATGATGATTTAAAGCGGCTCGTCGATCACGCGAGGTAATTCATTTCCTTAATTTCTCGAGCGTTTGTTGCGGTTTAATCGGTGTCGTGTCGCCACTGGATTTACACGGAGCTCCGAAAGAATTCGTTCGCGGTGCGCATAAAATGAAACAAAAAACATAAAAATGAAATTTTTGTTCCTATATTTACTATTAAATCTATTGGCCACCAATGATTTTGATCTTATGAATACCCTGAATTTAATGATATTGAATTTGATTCTTATATAATCAATGATTATTATATAAGAAATTTTCGATTATTAGATGTTGATAATCGATTAATTATTCCTATAAATATAATTATTCGTTTAATTGTATCCTCATTTGATGTTATTCATTCATGAACAATTCCTTCATTACGAATTAAAATAGATGCTACACCTGGACGAATTAATCAAATAAATTTATTTTGTTATCGACCTGGTCTTTATTATGGTCAATGTTCAGAAATTTGTGGTATAAATCATAGATTTATACCAATTGTTATTGAAAGAACTTCATTAAATAATTTCAATTCTTGAATTAAATCTTTTTAAAAGAATTAGTTAAATTATAACATTAGATTGTCAAACTAAAATTAATTAAAATTAATTATTTTTTTCAAAATCATTAGATGTCTGAAATTTAAGAATTGATTTTTTAAATCAAAATATAGTATGTTAAATATACTTCTAATGAAATAATTATTCTTTAATACCACAAATAAGACCAATAATATGAATAATAATTTTTTTTTTTGGATTAATAAAGTTATTTATTATTATATTTTTAATAAATTCAATTCTTCAGAAAACGGAGAATTCTTTTTTGCCATAAAATGTTGGTACAGCATCTTAACCCTTTGCACTCGTTTGTCGAGTGCGACACGACGTCAGTTTTTATCACAGGAGCCCCTATGTCGAGTCATACTCGATTTCAGATAAAACATTAAAATGCTAGGAAATTATTGGAAAAATAATTCGGAGTGCAAAGGGTTAAAGAGTTGTCCCAATGTACTGCTCCAGGCGTTGATGATACACGATCGCCGGCCACAGTATCAGAAGGGCGTCGAATTTCGTTTGAAAACTTTTGCAGCACATTCTTAACCCTTTGCACTCCGAATTATTTTTCCAATGATTCCCTAGTATTTTAAGGTTTTATCTGAAATCGAGTATGACATAGGGGCTCCTGTAATAAATACTGACGTCGAGTCCCACTCGACAAACGAGTGCAAAGGGTTTTAAACGCGTTCTTATCTAAACTCCATTTTCGGAATTGACTGGATCGATAACTCAATAACTATTAGATCATACTTGTTTGAAATTTTGCGCACATATTTATAACGATATTACCTTTTACATACACGAACCTCAAAGTACGAAATAAATTGATAATAAAAGTATTTTTTAATGGCGTCCAAAATTTCGTACAAAATTCGATCTTTCCGTTTAAAAGTATTTCTTCAATTTTTAATATTTTTCACCGTTTCGAGGTTTACCGACAAATTCCGATCGTCGACTATCGAAACACTCTTTGGGCGGGAGAAATGAAACGGCAGGGAGGTTTCAGGGCGAGGAAAAAACGATTTTCTTGGAGCCCCGATAAAATCCCCGGTTCTCCATCGACGTTTCCGCCCGCGTTCTTAGCGAGGCCTTCCTTTTTGTAAACGTCGCCGCGTGAATGGACGCACAGTATCCGACATTCGAGGTGTGACGAGACGCGTGCACTCAAATATAGTGTCCGTAGTCTAAAGCGAAGCCTTCCGTTCGAACACTCGCCCGCCTAATAAAAATAGACACGGGCCGACGATGGATTTCTATCGGCCTTTTGGAATAGAACTTGGTAAAAGGGAAAACTATGAATATTGCAGGTCAACACTGGCTCACCGGCGGAAGCGGCTGGGTTAAGGGCCGGCGATTCAGTTATCAGGGTGAACACGACAGAAGTTTACAACTTGAGGCACAAAGACGCGCAGGACGTTATCGTGAAAGCTGGAAGCAACTTCGAGCTGACCGTACAGAGGTAGCGAGAGGCACGGCCGCAATCTTGTCTTCTTAACGCTAGGTTCACCGGACCCGTCAATTTGACGGACTTCAGACTTCGCGAGGAAAATTACAATAATCCTTACTATTTCATTTTCTGGCGCAATGAGACGAATATATGTATACCCAAATCCATTTCCCCCTCAGTGCTCTAATTTCGAGATTCTGAAAATGTGTACCTGTTTCTCCGGATACCCGTCGAATCGACGGGTCGGCTAATTTCGTAGTTAATCGTAACGAACCGCGACGCACGGTCGACCCAAGAATGTCCCGCTGCATCGTGGTCGTCAAAAAAGGCGGGCTGTACTTTGTTCCCAATATTAACAGATTTAATCAACTTATATTGAACTCTCTATGGGAAATTTAATTGCTTCAATCGCTTATGCACCAACGCGAACAAATTTTGCAATTGCCTCCATTTTTTCGGGACTTCCTTCATATCGTTCAAGCAATCCGTTTTAATCGCGGTAAATTGTAAATCGTAAACAGTTATTAATTCTTCCGTCTTTAGGAATCAAGAACTATCTTCTCACTGTATCCCATTTCACTTAATTTTATTTTATTTTATGTTATCTTATTACATTATACTTTATCTAATTGTATCTTACTTTATTTCAAATTGTCTCAATTGTCATTCTTTTCTTAAAATTCTGTTCTACTCTATTATTATTTTATCCTATTTCATTTGTTATTCTTCTCTGTAATTCTGTTTTTACTTTATATTGTATATGATACTATTATTCTCTATGTGACACAATCCCCCGTATACTAAAGGGTTCTCTAGCCCGTTGATTAATGAAATATATTATTATTATTATTACATTAAGCCAGTTAATATTGCACTTGTTTTTAAATTAAATTAACCGTTTTTCCCAAGAGAATACGTGGTTTCCTTAACCGTCAATTTGACCAGTGTCCGTAGAGATGGGTATACAAAAATGTCCGTGAACCTAGTGTTAGCAACGAGCGCATTTAGCTTTGCCCGTGAAATTTTTCGCCGTTCTTTACTGTCGCCTGTTATTCGCAGGGGTGGCGGTACCTGGAAACCACACGTATCGCCGATAAGCTCGACTATGGCATCGCCGTCGCCCACCGGGGGGATGAGTAACATTGCTCCAGTTACGAAGACATCCTTGGCAGCCAAGAAACAAGATGGATCGCCCATCGGAAGCGGTCACAACTTCAGCCCAAAACCATTCGTTAGTGTCAATTAGTCGAAGAAAGCGGCGAAACAAATGTTTGGACTCTCCTAATCTTGGAACGCGAACGCTGGTATGCCGGTGTAAACGTTTGCTCGTGTTTCAGCTGAACGGGACGGGAGACGGTTCGATTAAATCGATCGTTAACAAACAGTACAACAGCCCCGTGGGTATCTACAGCGAGGAGACGATCGCGGAAACGCTTTCCGCGCAAGCGGAGGTCTTGGCCGGCGGTGTGCTTGGGTAAGATCTTCCCCGGCGAAAACAAGCGGTTCACCGAAATAGTTTACGGCCACTACAACGACTCCGATTGTTTCCAGGGTGAACTTCAAAAAGAACGAGAAGAACTACAACGCGGAGAACAGCGAGGTGTTCAAGATGGTCCAAGAAGCGGACAAAGAGCCAAAGACCCCGGAACCTGGTTAGTAGCGAGTCGCGTTTCGAAATCCCGGTAGCACAAACATTTCCGTTTCTTACTTGGTCGAGTTAAAGATACCATTTGCCGTGTTATCGAGATTCTTCCGATTACTTCTGTATTGCCATTAATAGTTGAACGTCCTATGCAAACCGCGCTAAGAGTGGAAGAAAAATCTCTGGAGAGTTGTTAACGGGTTAACGGTGCACGGACGCGAACCCGTGAAGCGAGCGTTTCTCAAAAAGAGCGTAACGAGTAACGAGTAACGAGGATAGCGCGTTAACTGGAGCAAGCTGCAGACGCTCTCCAGTGATTTTGCTCTCCGGCCGACTGGATCGGCTGGCTCCAGTTGGCCTGGTGCATGCCGGTACGATAACTTATTTGCGAAATAGCGGAGCCAACTGCGCAGAGTGGCGTGGTCACGCCGACATCGCCGGCCCTGGCGGGACTGAGGCCGGTCACGGCGCCGGAGACCAAGCAGCAGCAGCCGTCCACGGCGCAGTCGAGCCTTCCACCTGGACAGAACATTTGTGCCGAATGCGAGAGGCTCATCGTGTAAGTTGACGCCGAGATGCATCGTTCTCTCGGCCGTTGTTTCCTTTCTTTCAGGCCGGAGTCGCCGAGCACGAGAAACGAAATAGTACCGTGACGACTCTACGTGTAAGTCGCGGTGGCCACGAGACGATTTCCTCTCGGCGACGAGGAGCGCGGTTGCACTTGCGTCCCGATTTCTAACGTCGTAGCGTATTCTCCTGTGTACAGCCGCTCTCGGTCGTTTGGCGATCTTGTTGTCGAACGATGCGACGCACAGTGGGGAAGAACGCCAATTTAGCAGTGCAAAAGTCGAGAAACAAAACCACGAAGTAGGCCTGTAATTTTATAACCGATATCAAGATATGTAGATGTACGTAGCAGCTAAAAACGACGTTCTCGTTTCGCTTCGTCTTCAAAGATTGCAAATTTTCGGGACCGTGAATTGTCGAGACAGACGACAGTTAGCATTTCTAGGTACATAGTTACTAAACAGGAATTAAGATACAAATATATCAATAACGCACAAGTTATACACCCTAGAGAGAAAGAGGTACGGAATCTAGTCCTACACCAGAATTTGGTATCCATAAAACATGAAATTAGTAAGAGAAGGACTATTTAAACAATGACAAACGTAACGAAAACTAAACAAGGATGGAATATGTCAATCGTCCTTCTAATCAATTGTTTGCATGTCAGCAAAAAAAAAGGGGGCCCGATCATCGGGAGTCTACCGTAGGTCGCATCAGCGCGAACATTCTCGCCATCGGACTGTTCCATAAAAAATGCAATAAATTTTGCACCTGCGGTTGCCTGCCGCCAAATTTTATAGAGCGTAAAGTATGCATCCCATTCTTGATGTGTATATTAAATTAACGCGGATACAAGCGGATATCAGAAGTGTTCCATAAAGAAAGACTTGTGCACCCCTAAATTGGCGTTCTTCCCCGCTGTGCGTGAAAGAACCGTGCCAGAAGAAATCGGTGCGACTTGGAAGGTCGTGGACGTGCCCCGGTCCAGGGATGACAGGGAACCTTTCCCCGAAGAACAGTTCCGCGGCTGTTAGATACTCCTTTTCGTATCGGTCCTGTCACAGTACGGTTTCTCTACTTCCATGTCGTAGTTCCTTCGAGAACAGAGTTTTACTCGTCGGTGAGCCACGCCGTTGGCGGAAGGGCCACTTCGCCGAGATCGCCCACGCCACTCTTTCATGCCCTTCACGGTATCGGCCAGCCCTTCAATTCCACTGAAAATCCGTCGAAACGTCAGGCGCAACGACAGGAGTCGTCTTCTTCCTCCTGCGGGCCATCAGGCGTCCGTTGTAGCAACTGCGACCAAGTGATCGTGTAACTATTTACGTGAAATCATCCTCTCCTACCTTGCACGGCCCGCACGGGCCAGAGATTTTTCAGCTTCTCGACGATCTGTCGCTTCTGTGATCTGTCGTTTCAAGTGTACCGAGCGGAGTGTCGTGTGTGCACGCTTGGGAACGAACTCGCAATTCCGAATCGGCAAGCTTCTTCTCCGCGACGTATCGTGACTTTTTGAACGCTTTGCTTCCCTGGCGTGTTCTCGGCGAGTTGCGATCCTCGTCCTCGACGCGACACTCACGGTCGGGCAAAAGATACGAAACTGTTGTGGCCGAGCCTACATTGCCAGACTGTTGTATTGCCGGCAGCATTTCGAACGCTTTCAAACAAGACGAGAACGTGCATTTCTTCTCGATTGTCAATCGTGGATCGGATCATCGGGGATACATGGTGTTTTGTATCACGCGCACGTTTGGCCGCTATGTTTTTGAATGGTAGCACAGAATCTCTCTTTTCCTATTTTTTCTCTCTGTCGCCTCTGTCGTCAGTATCGCCCCTTCGAAATGGGACGCGCCCTTCTATTCGCAGTCGTTATCATTCTGTGAAAAAGCGTGGAAATCATTTGGTGAGCGTAGAAGCTTCCCCCTGCTTAATTTTCATAGGAATTCGTTGGCGAGATTTATGTCTGCTCATTTCTCTATTTCCGTCGCATCTCTTCAATGTATCATTGGCATTTTGTGTTATCTGTGACCTCATTCTGGTATGTAATCGCCGGAAGGATAGACTGTGCTTTCGATGTTGTACTTTTTTCTCTTTTTCCTCTTTTTTTGTTTTGAGCACTATTCTGTACCAGTGTTGTGGTTTTTTTTATAATACATGTTTTTCTTGATACTTTTTTTTTGTAAACAATTTGTTGCACGACTTTTTTTCGTTTTTTCGACAATTTTTTCGCGTACCTTAAATGATTTATTTGCAAATAATTTTTCATCGAAACGTAGCTTGAAAAAAATACCCGACGTCTTGCACTATTTTCCGTAACGTTCGAGCTGTTCACTGAAATACTTGATAATATTTTTATCAGACAACAAATGCGGTGTGTATATCACTGCAAATGATACGAGGACGGCACATATCATCAGGATTAACTGTAACGCACTTCACTTAACGGATCATACTCTGTACATCCATTAAAACGATAGTTTCTCCAAAACAAATTGTCTCTCCAAGACAAATCGTGCGCCCTCGGCCTCCCTCGTCGAGGTATCCGAGCTCCCACCCTTCTTCACCAGATATTTCACCTAAAAAAACAAAAAACTCGTGGCACATCCGACGACAATGTACTCTGCACTTATTAAAACGCTCGAATGAAGGAAAAAAATGAAACGCACTCAAGGCAATCATTCTTCTCCACAGGGGAGTGTTCGTTAGGATCAAGGACAAGAATCTCCACGTGGAATGCTTCAAATGTTCAACCTGCGGGACATCCCTGAAAAATGTCGGCTACTACAACATCAACAACAAATTGTACTGCGACATTCACGCGAAATTAGTCGCCAGGCAAAACGCGCCCGCTGGCATGATTCCAGTCACCGTATCACCGTATGTATTTCTGTTTTGTCGTCAACAGAACTTTATTCGCGACAACCCTGAGGACAAGAATTCCGAACGGGTGTAGCGTCGAATCTCAAGGAAACGAATCAATCTGCGATTGTAAACGGGGCGCAACGGGGATCGCGATTAAACGTTCGTTCCAATTCTTCCAGAACCGGAAAGTCCTCGGCGAGCACAATTTCCGCCGCACTGGCGAACGCACCGCTGTCTCCACCCTTGAACAATCACTCATCTTCGCCGCAACCATTCTCCGTGAGTATCTTCGACGCAACAACGCCTGACCTGTTTTCTTTCCCGATCTTCCACCCACGATATCAAGATCCTGCATCCAGTATCGCTTGGCGCTCGCGAATTACATTTATTCTCCACGTTTAATCGCTTCAATTTTTCCCCGCGACTTCGAGCGTATCGCCTCTCCTCTATCTTTCCATTCGACGCCAATCGAGTTCTGCCTGTAGAATTCGTAAGAATAGCTAGCAATGTAACACGTGTGATTTTCGCTTGGCACTAATCGCTTTTCCAGGCTTGCAATCGTACGAGTCCCGATTACGGATACCCGAGTTTGCGGCTATCAACGCCGAATAGCAACGGATGCATCAGCAACGGCAACTGCCACTGGGAATCGAAAACGTTTACAAGCACGATCACCATACAGACGGGTGGCACAGAGGTTGGCAACACCCGTCAAATTAATCCGACTGTGTAAAACCGTCGTTAAACTCGCCGACGTGCCCTCCAACTCCTAAACGTTTTGTCAGCCCCGTCGATTATTCTCGTCGCTTCGATGTCCGATGGGTCCGATTCGAAGTTATATTCGATAGCCGTTCGAAATAGCCTCGCGTAAAATTTTAATTATTATTTAATAATAATATATTTAACGGGCAATGCCCTTTTTGGCAAATTTAAAATAATAGAACATACATGGTTATACTCTATTACTTTCTAACTCTTGTACCTCGGACATTCTAAGGACTTGTTGAAGATTCGTTTTGAGGGCGGCTAGTGATACATTAAAGAGGTCAACTTCATACACAGTATGCAGCATAATGATAGGTCCACTTGGATTTTTTGCCACAACTCTGGACGAAGTGAACCACGTTATTTTCGTAAACGAAATTTAGCACAATCAATGACGAAGAGAATGTATTTATTAATAAAAAGTCGTGGAAAAGCAATAACCGAGTGCCCTAACATCGACGAAAAATGGATCGGTCAGTGCGTTTGACTAAACGTTGCCCATTGAAACCGAGCAGTCAAACAGCGGAATAAACGTTTGGGACAACGTAATAATTGTGATCATTATATCGCATAGGACGTTGCAATTTGTACGCAGAAAATCTTAAGAATTTACGTTGCACTCCCTCGATCATTTTGACGAACCATCGTCGGAGATCGAAATAGAAGTCGTGCAGGAAGTTCGACGAGGCGAAAGATGCATATTGCGAAACGTCGTAAGAACAATCATCGGCATGACATTCGACCGGATCGTCCTTCTCGCTCGTCAACTTCCTCGCGGCAGGCTTGGACGGGCCAGTTCCTTAATCACGATCTTACGTCGTCGGCGACGATTATTTCGACGTGTGACTAATTAGCCTGGCGCGGCCAGGAGTGTGCGTGCTGCCCCGTATCTCCCCACCCCCGAAAACTATCCCCTATTTCAATTGCCACTTCCACGTGACATCGTTCTGTCGTTTTATGTATTGCAGCCCACCCGCCTTGGCACTTCGCCCGTCGATCCACCCAGTTTCCGATCAGTCCAGGTAATGTCCCAACGTCGGCCGTCTTAAACGTCTCGCACTCGAAACCTTACACTTCGTGAGGTACGTCCTTAGCGATCCGATGAAAATCACGCTGCCCGCGGCGCCGCTGCTTTGAACACCAGATATGCTCTCCAGAGAAGTATGTCGAGTTTAGAAAAGCCGTCGAACTCCCCCGTCGTGTGATTCGAGCATGGAGAACGTAACGTAGGGGCTGCGCTTGGGTTCGCGATCACCTGCCGGTCCCGCGATTTAGTGCGCGGAAATGGTGATCGGCGTTTGAACGGTATTACCTGTTACAAAGTTATCGTTACCGTCGGTTACGGGGAAAGGCGACGGCGATACGGGGTATTCCAGCCCTGTCGCGACGTCACGGTCGCTCGTGGGATCGAGCAATTTTTCTTGTCCCTTTTTCTTTCTCCCTTTTGTGTCGATGCAACGGTGGTGTCAAGGCAGCGGAGAATAGAAATTTAAAACAGTGCCGTCGTTCATTCCTGAGGCTAATGAAGCAGCGAGAAAGAGAGAGCACTCTCGACTTGTTGCGTAGATACTAGTTTGCTGGATGCAGCGAAACGCAGTGCATTTGTCATGTTGATTGTTGAAACGCCCCGCTAATATCACACCTAACGAGATCATAATTGTGCCCTTTGTTTTGTCGGAATGCGAGATACCATTGTGCCTAGTTCTCGTTTAGTATTGCTGATCGTGCCATTACATTTTGCATCATACACGCGTAAACGATTCATATGGACGATCGACTGCGACTGATAAATCATTTTTCGTCACACAGGCTTTACCGTCGAACAACCTAATCGGCCCTAAACCGTTCGGAGGATCGAGCGCTCTGCCGTCGTCGAATCTGTCGTCACCTCCGTTAGTGAACTCGGGGAACAGCACTCTGCCGCGACCCCAGAGTCAGACCGTGACTGGTAAGTTACCTTTTACGTAAATTATCGTCGCGGCAAAAGTTTTCCCGCGGGAATCTATCGAGGCAGGCGTTGAAACGCGAATGAAATCGTTCTTCCGTTCACGGCTTGTCGTTATATAATTTGCAAGAAGTATTGTGTAACGATGCTTGCCGTTAAAATAGACGGAGCTCCGTTGAAAGTACCTACAGGAAAAAGAAATGAATTCCCCTTGCGGACAAGCGAGGTTCCAGAGTGCCAAGCGCATTCGTCCAGATTGTTATTTGCATGGAATTCCGTGTCGCGACTCGAGCATATGAGCCGTTTGCTTTGAAAGTGGCCTAAGTCCATTTTTAAAAAAAAAATCCAGTCGGCGTTTATTATAGTTGCAATTCTACGTGATTTTTTCGTTCTGCGACTATTTACGTTCAATTTATCTTCAAATTCGCTGAAATTTTGTCGACAGAAAATTAACTAACTAACGAAAGGATAAAAAAATTTCTTTTGAAAGTGGCTTAAGTTCGTTTATGACCGCCAATAACCGTCTTACTTTTTAAATAATGTTTGTCAAGCTGTTCGGGTTAGGAAATTACATATTTTCAGAAAAACAAAAACTTTATATAGGTAGAAGATTTCCTGAATTGCATAAATTGTGTTTTCGAAGTGTTGCTAAGGAATATAAAATAAATCAAAATTTGAGCATTCTAAACTACGTCGAATAAGCTTGGGCTCTTTCAAATTTTATAACAGATCTAGTTGTTAATTTTGAGAATGGCTCAGCTCCATTTGTGGCAAGAGAACACATATCATTCACTTAATAATTGCTATTACCTTAATAGGAATTGCAAATTAACCTCTATTGGATGCACTTAAGCAGTGTGACACATTGGTATCCTATACGTATATTTTTAATTTCTTTGAAACGCAAACTCTCAAATATCCCGATTTAAATATAAATGAACTTAGGTCGCTTTCAAAATAGACGGCTCATATATACCAACGATAATTGCGACCAGCACGCCAAAGGCATGTCGACTGAAACCGTTTAGCAGGAAGCATAACAGAAAATTGCGTTCGCATTAGCCGCCGATTACGATCCCGACTTTCTCGTCTGTTGCTCGATGGATCGATCTCTGGACGATCGGTGTAATTCCAATGGCGTGCCCGCCCGATAATACCCTTGGCCTCACTTTGTCTTCGATTGTTGCAAATAGGTCTCCTCTCGGCGCTGCCGAAGCCAAAAAGTACGCCCTTCAGAGGTACGACAACTAGATCCAGACCCTCTGACCGAATTTTTTCTAGCTTTGGCTAATACGTCCCACTTGGCTTGCATTCTCGCACCATTTCTTTTTCTACCTGCACTTGTGCCGGTTCATTCGTTCGGTTCCGCAACCGACATTCGTCGACACCTCGTTCAAACAGTACACCCCCTCACACCAGCAGCGAATCTTCAGCCTCTCCGAACATTTCCCCAAGCTCTCGTTCGCACGTCGCTTTCACCCGTTCCGTCGTTTTCACGACGTCGACGGTTAGACTCTGAGAGCTGCGTTCTTTCATCGCAAATCATTCGGATCTCAATCATGTCACACCGCTCGACAACGGTTCAAGTCTATTAGGGGATGGGTGGCATACTTGTTCCGATGCTAGTCAAGATTGTAATATGTGGACCAACGGGGCAACGATGATTCAGGCTGATCGAAGTGAAATTGGGACGATAAAACGGAGACCTGAATAGCGTGTGAATGAGTCAATTCTACTTCGATAGGAGGAGCTTGTGCAACGGTGAAGACACTTCGATGAAAACGTCTTATCTTCTATATACTTGTGTCTTTTCGTTTTTCCTATTATCATCTCGTGTCAATCATACGCGCGATATCACTGCCGGATTATTTCACACGAAGACACGAGCATAAGAATGGAAAAAGAATTGAATTCGCAACTTCGATTAAAAGTCATACTCCATTCATTCTCCTCTTTCCCTGACATAATTTTTTCTTTTCTTATCTTTTTTCAGCCGGTCCATCTTTCAACCCGAAACCCAGACCCTTCTCCCTCACATTCGCATGAGTCGGTAGCTCTCAGCTACACCGTCGTCGTCGTCCTCGTGCCGACAGCCGAATCGAACCGTTCAATTCTATTGCGTTAATTATTATACTCGGCGTTCACGATTCTTCTTCGATCTCGAGCCGGGGCTCCTCGACGTTGATAATATATACGAAGTCATGTAACGCGTATCGAATAGAGAAATTTCGAGATCCGGAAGATCGTGAGTCCCGAGCCCCGTATTATTTTTGCCGACAAACGATTCTCTCGTAAAGTGTTCAGAAATGACTGCAACTGAGTAATAAAGCGATAATTACTAAACCGAGCAAACTCTTCGCTCGATAAATGTTGTTCCTTCTTCCATTTCATGTTAAACACGCACACGTCTTCAAGATCCTCCAAAATTCGTTGATTAACTAAATATATTGTTTCCTGGCTTTCGCATCGACGCTTTCGAATAAGCACTCGAAGCCGAGATGCCAACCCCGCTGCGCCTTCGAAGATCGTGTTCCTTCTCTTTCTTTTCTGTTCTTTTTTTTTTTCTTTACAACAATCTTGAGTTGCGATTCATCTTCAAATTCGTAGATAGCCCAACGATAGAGTGTTCGAGTGCCGAGTGATTTTGGAGAAGTGCGACTGCTCACTTGTAACGCTCAGTTAACGCGTCTTTCCATTACTTTCTTACATACGCTTAAGTTTGGCTGGCGTAATCACGAAGCTGTATTATATTATGTATGCGCATACATTCGTGGTGCCAGCTTGATCGTTTTCTTTCTCTTTTAAGTTGCGCTTCTTTTTTATTTAGCGACCTGGACGTGCCCGCGATCCGCCATAACTTGGCAACAGTTGCCGCGAATTTTGTTCGACAGTCCACGGCGTGAGATCGGTTAAAGAAAATAGGGGATCGCGGGCACGCGACAGACAAACTGCTTCTTCTTACTCACAGCTGATTTCTTTGTTTGTTTTTTTTTTTGTTCTTTCTAACACACTCTTACGCTCCAAACCAATCACCTGTGTCGTCGAACGCACGTGTTCAATGTGTTGTGTGCCCCGTGCAATTTAATTCTCGCCGCCCGCACCTAACCGTACACACGCCTCACCTCGACCCCCCTCTATCCCGAGAACGATCCCGTGGAACACGACGATCCTAGAAAGCTCAACGGAGACCCACGAAAAGTCCTACTATTACGAGATCATCGAGGACACCAAGTCCGCCGAGAGCAATCCACGCTCCGTAAAATCGAAAAGCCTTTCGTGGCCACCGCGAAAACCCATCGAGGAAATCACCTATCCAACCGCCAGCCCCCTGTACATCGATCCCAACCCCGCGCTCGACAGAAGAAGCAGCCAAGCAGTAAAAGAGAAGAGGGCGTGCATCGAGGCCTGCGAAAGGGCCCTGACTAGGAGGAGGTGCGAGAATACAGATCAAGAGGTGGAAAGAGCCACCAGACAGTGCTATCAGTTCGAGGAGGACACCATGGATCGAATTAGTTGTCCAGGGCCCGCTTACAGAAAGGTCGAGCTGGTGGAGACCAGCACGGGCAGACAGTCGAGAAGCGAGGTCACCTCCAGACCCAGCTCGACGGACAGCGTCAGAAGATCCTTGACGCCTACCAGAATCGTTCAACCTATACCGAAACCCTGGACGGCCACCGTGACGTCGGGCAGCAATCTGTACGAGCAGAGTTACGGCGGTGTCGAGCCGCCCAAGGTGTGCAAGAAGTTTCATCAGAAAGAAATCTGTCAGAAAGAGCGAATATGCGAGAGGAATCAACCGTTCCGCGAGGAGCACCGCTCGTATCGGTCGGAGATTTGCACCCGGGAGCAAACGATTTGCGAGAAGCCACCGCTGCCGATCCAGCACGCTGTCAAGCAGCAAGAGGCGAAGGAGGAGATCACGGAGGTCGACAAAGAGGTCATCGACTTGAGACCGGCGGACGAGATCGCAGACGATGGCGCCGAGGAGAAGGGAATCGGCGGGGAGCACGACTTCGTCACAGAGACATCGGAGGAGGACGTGGATGGTATGCACGTGAAGCAGACGAAGACTTTCGAGAAGACCGTCGAGAAGATTCCGTCTCCGGCGAGGCCTAGCACCCCAATGATAGAAGAAACGCGGGAGGATGCGGTGGAAGAATCAGTAGTGGAAAAGTCCGAGGAAACTTACACGAGAAAGACCACTAGGTGCGTGGACAAGGAGATCGAAGAGTCGTCCGAAGAGAAGACTGTCATTGAATCCGCCGAAGTGGTTACCACTGCGGTGGACGTGCAACAGATGCTGGAGAAAGCTAAACGGGAAGAGGAGGAGAGAAAGCGCGAGGAAGAGGAGGAGGAGAAACGGAAGCAGGAGGAAGAGGAACGGAAGAGGCGCGAGGAGGAGGAGCAAAGAAAAAGACGCGAGGAAGAAGAACGTAGACGACAGGAAGAAGAAAGTAGACGACGGGAAGAAGAGGAGCGTATCAGCAGGCACGTGACCTTTGAGGAAGAAGTGGAAGAAGTGGAGGAGGTTCGAGAACAGCCGCTGGGAAGAACGGTCGTCCGCGAGGAGAGAGTGACAGAAGCGGACAGTGATACGCCTGGGCGCAAAAAGCTGATCAAAGAAACGTACGAGGAGATCACGGAGGAAGTGCTCGTCCAGGAGCGCGTCCGAAGGAAAGGTGTCGAGGACGACCGCAAGAAGAGTTTGCGGGAACAGGTGCAGGTCCATCAAAGTTTGAGGGATCAACAAGCACCGAAGGATCGGCGCGTGTGCTCCAAGTACCCGCCGTCCCAGGAAATCATGGAGACGAACAAAAAGCGCGTTCAGTTCATGAAACAAACGGACACGGGCCCCAAGCCGATACCGCATTCCGCCCTTCAGAATTCCACCCCGAAAGAGTGGAAGTCCGAAATGGTGAACGCCCTGACGACCGCTCCAGACCGACCTTTCACGCCTGGCGGCAGCAGTACTTCCTCCAGCGTGAAGGAAGTGTACACGGAAGAGACAATATACTTGGACCATCGGTGTCGACCGAAGCCATCGCCGAAGGAAGACATTCGACCAATTTCCCCGTTCCAGGAGGCACTCATGATCGCCCCGGAACGTTCTTACACGCCTCTCAGCCGCGAGATCGGTCCCGAGGACCAGAATGTCGCCAGTCGTTCGCAAACACCCATGCTGCAGGACAGCACCAACTACTGTCCACCCGCAGGTATTCTGTACGGGGAGGGACTAGCTAAGGAAGTGAAAACGGAGACCAAGCAAATGGCTCCTCGACCTTTGCCTACTCCGCCACCGGACTTTCGTTTGAGGGACACTTCCGTGTCGCCGATAAGATCGCGGCCTCAAACACCGTGCAACAAAGGCATAACGGCTTGTTTAAAGAAACCAGATGCCATTCCCTCTTATCAGAAGCACTTGGTGGCCACGAGGAAAACTGCTGTCGAAAGTCATACCTATGTACCGAGTAGAACACCAACGCCAACGGCAGCAAGACCAAAGTCCCCCGCTCATGGACCCCCGGAGCGTCCTCCTTGTTTCGTAAAGGCCCAAGCTCCTAGGATCAGGGAGGACCCTCCGCCGACGAAGCGGAATTCCGTGCATTTCCCCACAAAGAAGAGTGTTTCTTACAAGGTAGACGAAGACACCGACGACGGGCACAGGCACGCCGAATACGCTGCCACCAAGACGGTAGATTTCGACGAGAAGAGAACCGACGATCCAGGACAGGAGCCTATAGACGCGGTGCACGCTCAGTATCAGGAGAAACGATTCATGACCAGCGAGGAGACGCAAGAACAGAAGATGTCGATGGTGAAGAAATCCCTAGAAGTCACTGAAGATTTCGAAAGATGCGAGAAAAAGGTTCCAGCACGACCACTGCCAGAGCCACGAGAGAAACCGTCCAAAGGAGTTTGCGCGATTGGCAGAACAAGCCCGTCCAAACTCTCGTTGCCCTGTCCCTTGGCCTCGAAGAACGAAACGCGCTCCACCGCCCAACCAGTTTACACCAGCTCGACGGAAGTGCGTCACGTTAGCTATGGAGCTCCTCCGTCGAAACCCTGCCCAGACACCGGTGTAACCGTGTTGCCGTGCAAAGCTCATTCAGATCGGGGTACCAAAGCCGGAGTCGTAGTGGTGCCCTGCGAGGGACCGAGTACCTGCTGCCGGAAATCAGGTGTCTGCGTGGTTGCCACCTCTGATCGATCCGGAGTATGCGTTTCACCGTGCTTCGGCATGAAGACCGGAAGCTGCGGCCAACCATCGGGCCAATGTGGCCGAGAGTCTGCCTGCGATATCGAAATTCCCAACTGCCCGGAGTCCGGCATCTGCGTAGCGCCGTGCGAAGATGGAACCGTTTGCGTGGCGCCCTGCAGCAAGCCAGGGCCACCTCCGTCGAAAGCAAAGCTTCCTTTCCCGCAGATCCCATTCCCCGACGAGGATCCCGCCGCGTCCTGTCCGCGAAATAAGAACTCCTTCGAGCCGATTCACAAGCCTCGCACTAACCTGAGTGGGCAGCTCGCGCGACTCACCGCTAAAACCGGCCAGAGCAGCGCCCCCACTGTGCAGTTGTACAAACCGCAAGCCCAAAGCCAGAGCTGCGGCGAGACAAAGAGCTACTGCTGTAAGACCCAATCTTATTGTTCCACCCAAACCCGTTGCCAGTCGGGCGGTCAATGTTCGACCAACACCCGCTGCCAAACCGGGAATCAATGTAGTACCCGAAATAACTGCCAGGACGGTATCCACTGTGAACCTTCTAGTAATACCCAGAGTTTAGTAGACCCACCAAATTTGTCATCCCACCCGGATCTAGGTACCGGAGTCGGTGGTCTCGGTGGTGCCGGGTCGAAGAGCGGATCTTTCGCTGGTAGCAGCGCGCCGAAACGAGGAAGGGGAATCCTAAATCAAGCGACTGGACCGGGATCACGATTACCCCTCTGCGCTCATTGCAACTCTTACGTCAGGTACACTCCCCTTTGATCACCGGTGTGACGTTTCTTTGTTTTTGTTTGTTTCTTTTAGCAATGTTTGCCGCATACCCGTTTTCTTTTTGCCCTCCGTCGCGAAACGACGCCGGCTGAATCGCTTCTCTAGCTCCAAGTGTTAAGTGTCGCTCCGTCAACATGCGCTTGACCCTCCAGCTAGTCGTGCATTCATTTATGTTGTGGGGTTGAGTTCGTGCCTTGTGCGTGCGAAAATGTGAATTCATTTTTCAGGATACGAATTGGAAGGTGCGGAATGATTTGGGAATGGATCGTGTTTGTGCGACATATTTTATTTCATTTCACTTGCGAGCAGTTTTAGACGAACTTTTTTTTTTATTCCATCCAATAGTAACCGTAACTCATTGCCCATGTTTCGACGTGATTAACAATGTTCTGCGTGTTTGCACGATGTTAACAGCTAACGAAGAAAATACTAATCGCAAGTCGAATGGTCTCATCGTAAAGCCAGTGTGCTGTAAACGCGACAAAGTGTGCACAAGGTTTGTAAAAGTGTCGATTTAATAGCCGGGCAAAGAAATTTTAATTAACATGCATTCAGAAATTTCCGTCGTCAGAAATGTTGAATCGTTTTATCCAAGTTTCCCCTAATCTCACGCTAGTCGATAGAAAAATAACTTAACCGTAGAAATCCTACTTCCTTAATCGTTGTTCGTTTCGCAACGCCTAATGAACTGCTTGGAAACGTTCTCGGGGATTAATTGTTGCCGTCATTCAGGGGCCCGTTCATCACCGCTCTGGGACAAATATGGTGCCCCGATCATTTCGTTTGCGTGAACACCCAGTGTCGCCGGCCTCTTCAAGACGTTGGATTCGTGGAAGAAAAGGGACAGCTCTATTGCGAGTATTGCTTCGAGCGTTTCATCGCGCCGAATTGCAGCAAATGCAACATCAAGATCAAAGGCGTGAGTACTCCGTGAAACTGTTTCTGCGATGGCAGCAGGTAAGAGAAATGGATTGATCGATGGTCGTGGTTCTAGGACTGTCTGAACGCAATTGGAAAGCATTTCCACCCTGAATGCTTCAAATGTTCCTACTGTGGCAAACTGTTTGGCAACAGCCCGTTCTTCCTCGAAGAAGGCCTACCGTACTGTGAAGCGGGTTAGTTCAGCATTCCTGAATCACTACTTTATATCGCCACTTCTTGTCGAAACTGAAATTCCTTTTTTTTCCATTCTGAATGCACAGATTGGAACGAGCTGTTCACAACCAAATGTTTCGCCTGTGGATTCCCAGTCGAGGCTGGAGATCGCTGGGTAGAGGCCCTGAACAATAATTACCACAGCCAGTGTTTCAACTGCACGGTAAGCAATTAGTACGAGAATGCTTCTCGGGATAAGCCAATCGATTCTTTGGGAAGAAAGTCGAAGACATAGAATGTTACCCACAGTTCGAAGAAATGATCAGAAGAGATGTTTAATTGTTACTGGTGTGTCTGTTACAGATGTGCAAGAAGAATCTCGAGGGACAAAGTTTCTACGCGAAGGGCGGTCGTCCGTTCTGCAAAAATCACGCACGTTAAAAGCCGATTCTTTAACTCCGACGCTTAACAAAAAAAAAAAAAGAACAAAAGGTAAAATAGGCAGGGGGTTGAAAAGAAAATAGGAAAAAAAACCGGGAAATAACTGCGAGGAATACGCGTGCCTTAGTTTTACGAGCACGAATTCTTTCCGCACAAATTATATTTTACCATAATTATCTCTTTTACTTCTTGTATGTTTTCGGTCGACGACAACTAACCCACTGAGAGGCGTTGAAAACGCCGCTGAGTAATCGTAGAACGATAAACGAATATATTTATTACGAACGAGTACGGTAAATGAGTGCAAATCGATTGCGTCTCCTCGATATCGAGAACCTTCGTCTGCTCGAAGCAGGATTCCTTCAAGTCGCCAAAGTCGATCGAAAGTGAAATACGACCGCCCTTCGTACGAAGACGAATCGCTTTTCCTCGAATTTCCGCGATCTTCCCAAGCGTCCACGCAACTATCGGGATAATTGTGCTGGCGACTGCTTTGGCTACGCTCGCCGTAAACGACGGCCGATCGCGTCGAATGTCCACGATATTGTCGCGACACGACACCGACCAAATGTAATCTACCGTCGTCACGCTGCTCGGCGATTCTATCGAATGGAAATGTATTGAAAGCTCTTCAGCATCGGCGAAACGCAGTCACGTAACCCGCGCTCTCGATTCTGAAATTGAGGGAAAGTTAAGGAGAACTTCTTAAAAGGTCATTACGTCGGCAAAGTTCCTCGGGTTTCGCTGCCTCGACATTCCACGACTAATTGGTGGATTAAGCAGCCGTAAAATATCGACGAACCGCCAACTCTTCTGCTTTGCGGGGTTCTGCGTTTAAATGGCCGCGACGTGTGCAGTCGTGTTACCGTGGCGGACGGGTCTCGAATGCCTCGTAAAATCGTTGCCGCAGAAAGTTCCCGCAACGATACAATAAACGCGGCAGCTCGGTCTCCTGCTTGAATCACGCAAAGGTCGTCCGAGCAATTAGCATTACCGGCATTATCACATATTTCGTATTATCAAGGTGCATCCGACTGGTCGCCAGGAGAAATGTCGTCCTGCCTCGTTGGGGATTCGGTAGAGAACGGCTCAGCTTTTGATGCGAACTATCGCGGGAAACCATCAGCCTGAATTTAATTGCAAACGATTGTAGTCTGGGGGGAAAAGGGGTACACCAGTTTTTCTTGTTTTATCATCGGCATAGCGGTTGCAAATTAATGAAAGATTCGAAATTCGAGTTTTACTAGTCAATCATCGAACTGCTACTGAATTTCGCGAATATCCGATTCGTGGTCACGTATGACGCGGGAAACGAATTGCATTGTGTGCTCGTCGATCGTGGATTAACGAGCGCCCAACCGGAGGGGCTGCTTGTCTTTATCGGATAGAAGTGAATCTGAAATCAGGGCGAATCGAGGCAAACGTGATAACAGGCTTCACTTTTTCGTGTTTAATCTGTCGATAGTTCTACCCAGAGCCTTTGTTTTACTTTGACACGATTCAACGATTGGAACGATTCTATAGAATTAAATAACAATACACGCGCAAAGAACGACGTCGTACCGTGAGCCTGAATTGGTTTCAACTTCCGAGGTTTTCAGGGCGCGCGAAGAGAGAAAGAAAGCTGGAAAAGCAATTGGCTTCGAGGATCGAGGAACTCGCACCGGTTAGCAATTTCCATGTAAATTTAGACAAGGCTACCGATTTCTGTGCCATCGTCACGGGCTCGTGTCATACTATAGTTATCGTAAAATACATTAGCGATGCTCGCAAATCGAAGAACAACGTTCGACTGTGCATTGTACAATTTAACGAATAAGAACGCTCTGCGATCGTGATGATCGCGTAAATGTTCGACAAGATATGCCGAGGGGGTGTTCTTCTTTGTTGGGATAGATCGCGAGGTGCTTATTCCACAGACAATTGTATGACGATAAAGCGCGTAATTTGTGATTAGAATAAGTATTAACTAGATCGCCTGCTGGACGAATATTGCACGAGCCTCTGTATCCGTGTTACGTGTTGCTTTCAATAAAATAAAATGTTCGTGAAAGTCATCCCTATCCACGTATTCTTCGATACCTCTTATCCTGAAACAAAAGGGGAACAAGGAAAGAAACAAAAGAAGCTGCAATTCTGGTAAAGGTTACCGCAGAACGAATTGGGCATCCAAGAGAAAGGCTTGGACCGTGTGCAAAGAGGATTCGAGACAAGTGAAAAATCATTGCCGAACCATTTCGTTCTCTTAACGAGGAAGAAGCTTTCCGCAAGGGACGTTCCATCGATTTGTCATTAAAGTAACCTTGCGGTATGTACCTCCTACCCACGAAGCCAGACACGCGAGACATTTTTCTGGCGAATCCTTTTGCAACAGACACACGTCGCCGCCGCGGACTTCAATGAACGGCGCAGCTATTAATATAAACGTCCTTTCACTTTTCAACGAACATTCAAGAAGCCGCAGACCCATGCGAAGGAATCGCATTGAACTTTTGCGTTGAACCAAGAAAAGAAAGAAACGGAATGCATCGTCGAGACATGCATCTTTAAACGTGTTGATAACTCGACTGCCCGCCTGTCATACATTTCTGCTGTTCCTGATAGAAATCTTGGCGAACAGGCCCGATGGAAAGTCGCGTGTCCGCGGTAACAGTCTTCGAACGGGTACCAGCGAACTTTTTCTTGAAGGCTCGCGACCCGTGACACTTCCGGTGCCCTTGCAGCACCGCGGTGTCCACCGAAAGCTCATAAAAGGCGGAAAACGACGAGGAACCCGGCATACGGGCAACCTGCGCACCTGAGAACAGGCCAAAGCGATTGCGTAAAGCGAAACGCGGCGGTGCACCCAGTGAGAATCGAGGTTCCGGCAGGCTTGCATGCGGTTCCAATCGAAATATTTGAATATCAAGCGATCGAGGAACACCTTTATGGGGAGGAAAATAAATTGACGAACGGAAATGTCCCTCGAAGTACGGCACACTTTTAAAACCACGAGGAAATGATGCGTTAACATTTCTTGAATGAAAAATGCGAGGTATGATAAGACATTTTCAAATCTCTCTTACACCTGCGTTACCGAGCGGACTTCTCCTTTTGTTGTTGCTTATAAAACGGCCTGATAAAACGAATGATTTAAAAGTATACGTATGGGTCAGTTAGATTTTCTCTTTTTTGTTTTCTTTCTTCCTACGACCGGGAGAATAAGGCTACGTTTATTCGTACGAACGCCGTTCATACGAGTACGCATCCACCGTAAACGTAGCCTAATACTGCCAGTACTCCTACGGCATAGAACACACCGTGTGTAATGCTTTTCAGCATGCTTCTATTCGGATCCTAACAGCTGTGGCTATTTCCTCGCGGTGCTGTCACAAATATAATGCACCGACATGGCAGTGAAATACTTGGATGGACCTTTTGTGTTCAGACTTAACGACAATGGTACAGGACCGCATCTTCTTATACAGGTATCGGTCTTCTCCATTTTTCCTTCTTTTTTTTAAGAAATATTCACTACTTCCCTTCAGTCTTATTCGCGGCAAGCTTGCGACACTAGCGCTCGTAACGCGAGACAGGCTTGCGGCGTTAAAATCGAGCCGACGCGCTTTACAATAAATTGCATCCGACGATCGTGCAGACGACTTGCTATCATAAATACGAGCGACGTTGGCGCGGACGTGAATGTTGGACACGTCGCGTCGTGCTTTTATGTCGCACGGAATTTCTTCGGCAACGCTCTACAAACTTAGCCGTGCCCTTGAACTAAATACTTTTCAAGGTATGCACGGTGTGCGCACACGACCGGGATGCAACGCGCTTTTGCGTGCACCGCTTTTAGAAAGCCGGCTGGTAAATACATTAGCGCAACATGCAATAATAAAAGGCAAAGAATAGAGCCGCCAAGGTGCACCGTCTATAACTATTCAGCCCGCTTATCGCATGCACGCAACAGCACCAGACGTCCCAGTAAAACTTTGTTTCTAAAACTTGATTTCGCCCATTTATGCCGGGCAAATGGATCAGGCTGGTGTGTCGAAAGGGGGAATAATTCCGGTTGCAACAACAGGACGTGCGAGCGGTCGATGACCTTTCGCGGCGAATCGATGATAAAGTTGACGAGAAAAAGGAAGTAGGCTACTGTAACGATGAAAAGAGATATGCGCGAGTTTAATTGTAATTAGAGGCCTTGGCTCGATTTCGATATCAGAGGCCAGCCATTCCTAATGTTCTAATAACACGGCAAATAAATCGCGTGCACGCCCCAAAGTTTACGGGTTTTGTGGAATGCGTAATATATTCTAGGTTAACGGATCGCCTCCGAATGTGTTCCATTCATTCGACAGCGCCCTGTTAATGCCTGATCCTTCCGTTGCACGGAACGATCAGATTTATCGGCCGGTAAAAGTGTAGGGAACGTTGTCGTAGGTTTGCACGGAACGCGGCTGGAGAGAGTACACCGGCGAAAATAACGTATTCAAGGATCGATGGAATCTATGGTGGAGAACCGGCGGTTTCCCCTTGCCCCATTACAAGCTGCTACTTCCGTGGCAGGTAATAGCAGGACGCGACTCCGATACCCTGAAATCGACTTCGATATAGAATGCCAGGTTTCAATTCTATTTCCATAAATTATAGTTTATTAACAGAATCCCTAAGGGCAGCTCCATCTGTAGAAAGGACAATCTTATTCGCCACCTGAGATGCATGAAGAAGATGCACGGTTCAATCTACGATTTCAGGTACAGTACAGAGCGCATTGAAAGCCGGACGAACGATGTTTGATCGTTATGAAAAACGGATTGAATCAGTCCTGTAGGGTATAATTTGCCATCGGAGTACGCCAAACTGGCGGAGGACTACAGCCGTCGCGAGCACGACACGATTTGGATCTGCAAGCCGGTCGGTCAGAGTCAGGGAAAAGGAATCTTTTTGTTTCGCGTAAGCTTCTTTTAGGTGAATTTGAATTGCGAAAGCTAGACGCCAAGAAATGAAACAAAAGAGAACTATATACAACCCGACGTTTATAGAAATTGAGCGACCTCACGTACGATAACGCGGCAGTGGTGCAAAGGTATATCGGGAATCCTCTTTTAATCGGGGGTTACAAGTTTGACCTGCGACTGTACGTGTGCGTGCCGTCGTATCGCCCTTTAACGATATACTTGTACAAGGAAGGGTTGGCACGTTTCGCCACGGAGAAGTTTTCTTTAGACCACTTGAACGATCCATTCCGACATCTCACCAACTTTTCGTTGAACAAATTGGGCCCGGGATACTCTGAGAAAAAGGAGCGCGTTGGCTCTGGTACGGACGGATTTCTAAATGTTAACCAATTCGACGAAACACCTGAGGAAGTGGGGTAATCAGAATTTTTGCAGGCTGCAAATGGACTTTCAGACAACTGAGAAGATATTTCGAGCAGGCTGGATATTACGACTGGTTACTTTGGCAGAGGATAGCCTGCTTAGTAAGTTTAACGATACTGAGCCAAGCTGCGAGCATTCCGAAATCTTCCAACTGTTTCGAGTTCTTTGGATTTGACGTACTGATCGATAAGAATTTGAAGCCATGGCTACTCGAGGTTAATAGATGCATATTTCACTTGATTGAGCGTAATGGTAACCACTTCTAATGGTCGATAAATGGACATTCAAATAGGTCAATATTAGCCCAGCCTTAAATAACGACTGCGAAATCGACTCCGAAGTGAAGAAACCTTTGCTGCATGACTTATTCGATTTACTAGGTCTTCCAGTATGCAACACTGGACTCTCCCTTTTTACCATATGGACAGCAAACCCCGTTGGTAACGGGGTCGACGAGTCTTCCAAATTTTGCACGAATAGGACCTCTAAAAAGAAGTCGAGGACGTGTCGCGAAACTGAGGGATTTTTAAACATATGCACGGAACTTCAGCCCACTGTACGCATCTCGAATAGAACATTAGTGCATTTGAACCAGTTCAATGTGATGTACAATTGTACCTGCATAAATTATAATTATCAGCTCAGACAATCAACCACTGGAGACCCTTCAAGTTCATGGTCTCGTTATAATCCCTTGTTGGTGGACAAGTATATCCCACGTGGTTTTCGGGGTAATAATCCAGAAGGTAATAATAAAACATCAGTATGGGATAACGGTAAAGATTGGAGCACACCCTGCGCAAGGGAAGGAGGATGGATCCGGATATATCCACTGTCTCGAGTAAAACCTGAGAATGCCGTTGATTACGTATCATCTCTATCTACACGAATCACAGAACGAGAAACTCGAAGCACAGTTCTCTCTATACAAAAGTAGGAGGACCTGCTACGCGTCTCGCGTACGGATTGTGAGAAGTCTTATCGATTCCTTTTGCAGATATTTGAAAGCTGCCAAAGAGGTGCACAAGAGAAATGAGAAATACAGAGATGACCAATGTAATGCTATGTTACGAAAAATGTTAGACTTAAATACAGAAATTTGGCTGCCATCGAAGTGATACAGCGCCATAGGTATTCTCGACTCTCGTCGTTCAAGCGGATCACCAGAATACGCTTTGACCAATTAAATAATTTTATAACGTTACTATATTTAAGATAGATTTTGTCAGCCGAAATATTCTCCATATTTTCAATGATAAAATAGATATAAAAACGGCGTATTAAATATAATTGTGATAGTAAATGTCAATGAAAAGGAATATTCGTATTCGATCGCTGTGTTCTAAATATAGAGTACCGCAAAAAGGTAATTAATATTGTATGTGGGGTAAAAGACGAAAAACCTCTTTATTCACCAAGAAATCCTCGGTTTATTATTCGTTTTCTTGTAAATGTACATTAATTCACTCCCTTCGCTGCTAACCTCTTGTCGCGCTCTTCGGCAATCGAGAGCTTAACACCTTTGTCTCTTGGTAAGCTGATGTATGACTTTGTACCCTTGCCGATGATAAATACGTTGTTCAACCTAAATAAACGATTTATTATAACACTTGGTACGATCCGCCAATGTAGCATATATTATAACGCAAGAATATTCGTGTTCCCTAAATGGGTAATACTGAAAAGCTTATAAGAAAGCAATCAGTGACCAATATGAAGGATTTTTCATTTTAGCCAATTTTTGACTACAATACTCGTTAGGATATATCGTAGCTTCGATTATGGCCACCGTACAAGATATACTTAGCATTTTTTTCTTTTAATAATTTGGAATCAATAAGAAAATCTACAAAAAGCTAATGTAAATAAAAATTGAAACGGTGATATACCTTGTGGCAAAAGTATGTCCTTGTGAATCTTTGATGTGGCAAATATCGAAGGATCCGGGATGACGCTCGCGACTAACAACCGTGCCAACACGACCCAAATTTCTTCCACCGGTAATCATGCAGAGATTGCCTAAAAAGTGACAAATTCGGTAATGAATTTCGTACATACGTGTAGCCAAACATATGGGCGAACGTATTCTACCTGAATCGAAACGAATAGAGTCCAAGATTTTGCTGGTTGCTATGTCCAAGTGAATGGTGTCATTAACTTTGATCAGAGGGTCTGGGTAACGAATAGTTCTTCCGTCGTGCGTCACCAAGAATGGGATTCCTTTCGGTCCAGTCTGAACACGCTTTACCTTGCACAATTTATACTGCCACAAAAAGCAAACAAACAATGAATTGACCAAGCAAGGACAAAATATTTGATTCGTCTTCGATTACGTTGCTAATAACAGAATACCTTAGCTTCTTCCGGAGTAATTCTGTGAGTGGTGAAACGTCCTTTAACGTCGTATATCAATCGGAAATATTCACCGGTCTTGTTGATGGTAATAACATCTGAAGAACAAAAAGAAAATTAAACATAGCAACGTTTAAAATCCAAGCTGAACTAAACAATATATACTGTGCACTTGCTGGGTAATACAGAAGGAATATATTATTCAGTCTGTGACCATAATGAAGAACTATTTTGTTATCGGCCAATGTTTGACTATAGTACATCATTTAATAAATGGTATAGCTTCGATACGGCCATTTACGCATTGGAATCTATTGAGATTATACGACAGAAATTACAGTTAGGAATAAATAAAACATCCTAGATGCTCACCCATGAAACCAGCGGGATAGTTTGGATCGGTTCGAACCTTGCCGTCAACTTTAATCAGGCGTTGCATCACGATCTTTGTTACTTCACAGTTAGTTAAGGCGTACTTCAATCTATTGCGAAGGAAAATAACAAGAGGAAGTGATTCCCTCAACTTGTGCGGACCCGTGGATGGACGTGGAGCATAGACGCCCCCCAATTTATCTAACATCCATGCTTTGGGTGCGTTAAGACGCTTTAAATGCTTCTTCGGTCCACGAGCCTAAAAACAAACGTCACAAATTTTCAATTATCACTTCGATCGAACTTCACGAAATATCGCTACGTCCCATCTGTATTGTCACACTATCTCTACTTTGAGGTTAGATTACCATTTCGGTTTATCTGGTATTTCTTGAAAAATATAAATGAAAATTGTTTCACGTTATCACAAATGGTTTTTCTGTTGAAAAATATGTTAAGAAATATCCATACGAAATATTGATATTTTCAATATGTACATAGAATCCGGCAGTGCACAACCTATTCGTACTCTGCTCTCTTCGTAAGAATGAAAAGTATTTCACAAGTCATATATATCGAATTATTCACTTCAATTCTTTTGGTTCGCGATTTGCTTCGATTATTAAACAATACCGTATAGTATACAGATGATGTAAACGGATTTTATATTGACAGCAAACGCCCGACTTACCATCTCGGTTTTCTAAGCGGAAAAGGAACGTCCACGCGGTGTTTCTGTACACATCAGGAAGTCCTCCGCAACGCCACTGTAGCCAAAATGGCGGATAGATATTGCCCACTAATTAATTTCTCCCGAAAACATTATATTATTTCGAATTGATTTGTACAAAATTTATATTTCTCGAATAGTCTACGCGTTTGTATTGCTTCAAATTGCATACGAATCACTCCAAAGTGTAACTACGATAATCGTCATGACCGAAATTAATTTATGGCGAAGTATTGCGGAAAGTTTCATTATTTAAACCTAACTAAATCTTCCGAAATTTCGATCAATCATTTGATGGTAAAGAAAAAAAGCTACTTCTTCATAGAAATTTTATTAAATGCGTATAAAAGTGATACAGATTTGTAACAATTATCTGAAAAGTCTTAATAGACGTTTTGTTGTATAAGAAAATCGAAGCGTTTCGTGCTTATTTCGTGGTTAGCTCATCGATAATATTATCCAATAAACTCGAAGCGCCAATTCTGAATAAATCTTTAGATAACCATTCGTCTCCTAATTCCATTTGGACTAATGTCATCCATTCAAGTGCATCTTTCGGAAGCTTGAGACCACCAGCAGGTTTTAATCCAACCTGAATAAAATGTATTTTATTAGCGAATTCTGAATGCCAAACATACTAATATTTTTATCTTTTAATTAAGATAATGCGTACGCACCTTTCTTTGCGTAGATTCATAATAATCTTTAATAGCTTGAGACATGACAACGCCAACAGGCAATGTAGCATTTACTGTCTCTTTACCGGTGGATGTCTTTATGAAGTTTGCTCCAGCCATCATTGCTACCATAGCGGCCTTGTACACATTTTCCAAGTTATCCAATTCACCTGTGGCCAGAATGACTTTCAGACATGTTCTGTCGCCGCAAGCGATACGAAATGATTTCAATTCTTCGTACAGTTCTTCCCACTGCTGCATCAAAACTAATGGCCGATTGATAACAATATCAATCTCGTCGGCTCCCAATTCAACACCGATTTCTACTTCGCGTAGACGTGTTTCCAATGGAAATTGCCCAGACGGAAAACCTCCACCCACTATTGAGATAGTAAAAGCACAGCTTGTTGAATCCTAATTTTAATATAATTAAAAAAGAATTGAAATGTTTACCAGTAGCTCTGGAAACTTTGCGTTCCTTATCAAGTTTATCTAATGCGGACTTCACATCAGAAAGTCTTAATGGATACACGCATACGGACGCTGTGTGTATGTTTCGCAGCGAATTAGTTGAAGATTTAAGGGGATTTGTTGCCTGTAGTTATATAGAAATATACAAGAATTAGTATTTACACCAGTTTCTTATGTATTAAATATGTTGAACATTAATTAACATAGCAATGGGTACTTTTGCGCATAGAGCTTCAACTTTTGCAGGCGTATCATCAGCACCCAAAGTAGTTAAATCTATAAATCCTATTGCATTCAATAGCCAAGCTGTTCTATCGTCCTTTTTCATTGCGTTAACTTTGGAGCGTATAGAATTGATCTTGCCTTCTATTACAGATTGATCAAAGTTCATTGCCGCTAAAAATAAAAGATAACAGTGTATTAAACTTATAATGCAAAAGGATTGTATTTTTATTAGAATTAATTACCATTGGTCAGCTTTTGGATATCCATTGTACTTCTTTTATAATTCCCGGAATTGTTTGGCCGTAATTGTATAAGAACGAGGGTTAACGGGTGAAACGCGTAAAAACGAATATGAAAAATAAGTGCGATTACTATGAATTTACGAGCGATATTGCAAACAATTTTTTTTAAGAACTGATGTTAACGTAGTGATACCCGGTTTGCGATTGCTGGCAAACGGCATAACATAAAAATGGAATTTTATGTATATGTATGTGTGAATTCCTTGTTTGCAAAGAATTCCATCTTTGGTATGCTTTATCTTAACAAAACTTTCCACATTCGAACCCGTTATCGTACACGTACTCTGTTAAATGGACCAATTATTAATTATATATACATTGCCCGCGAATGTTAAAATATAACTACTCTTTTTCATTTTTCTATCATTGCTGGACATTGTTCTAAAGCAGGTTGGGGGAAATAGTGTAAAATTGACAGGAAAGTGAGAAGCTCATTTATTAATAATGGGAATAATACTTTTTATTGTTATGGATATTTATAACCAAGTACAAAACAAATAATTATAAATATTCTAATCCATTAAATATAGTTTACAGAAGATGTATCTATAATCTCAAAACGTGTGCGACAAAATTTCCAAATTAATAGCATTCTCTTTTAAAAGATACCATTGTCGACGATTTGCAAAAGATTAGCAAAATTTCTATTAATTTAAGTTACTATTATCTATAATGTTGCCACTGTTCCCAATACTGTTTAGTTTGCATTTCGGAAAGTCGTGAAACGGTGCGATCAAATGCAAATGTCTCTTCCTCTCCGGTGAAAAGATTCGATTTGTGGTCATCCTATTGATTATAGAAAATTGATAAAATCATAAATAATTGGGGAAATATTAGAAGTATTTTCACTGTGACGCTTACTGAGCCATGCGAAATTTTTAAATCATCCATTAGCATTCGCTTTTCGTCTGAATATTCATTATCGCCTTCAGGTACAAAGAGTTCTGTATACGGAACAGCTGCAGTTATAACAACCCTTACCTAACAAAGTTAATTGGTATATGTAATGAGCTTTTATAGCAGTTTGAACGTTTCAACGTAAACAGATAAGAATATAATCTTACCCTGTTATCGTACAGCGTATCGATTAGTGTAATAAATCTCCTAGCTTGGGATTTAACTCGAAAATCTAGCTGTGGCACATCTCTTATGATGACTGTGTGAAATGCTTGGCACAGCTCTAAGTAATCACTAGCACCAAGTGGCTGCAAGGGAAATATCATGTAATATACGTGCTAACGATTAAAACGCGAGAAATTCAAATAACTTACTCTATCACATAACTCGTTAAAAGTTGAATCCAGCACTTGACCGCAGCTTCTTTCAAATGTTACATTGCGGCCTCTTATGCAAATAGTTCGCGGTCTTACAACATCATTTTCCTTCGAGCATAAAAATTTAAATACTTTCTCCACATCATTGATTGCATCTTTTCCTTTTCTACAATAATTCGTTTCATTTAAAAAGAAATATGTTGCCACAGACTAACTGGATCTACGAATATTCCTACATACATGAAATAAATTTTTTCATCTCTAAGTCCAGTTTTCTGCCTATAATCTACACCCGAGTCTAGGGAGCTTATAATGCAATAATTTTTTAAAACCTGTATAAAGGGAACAAAATTTCCCCTTTGCAATCCGTTCTTATATAAATCATCTGGTGCCCTATTACTAGTCGCAACGACTATTACTCCGTTATTGAAAAGTTCCGTAAATAATCGTTTCAATATCATAGCATCTGCAATATCAGTTACCTATGATATATAATTTTCCATTAATATACGATGTATTGAAGCAAACATTACTGCTTTTATATTTCACATTTAAACCTGAAACTCGTCAAAACACAGTAACCATGCTTCCTCTGTAATGCTTTTCGCAACTGGCCGTATTGGATCAAACGGTTGCAGTTTTGTGCTAGTCACATCCCGCACGATATTTTTCTTTATTTCGTGCACTTTACTATGCACATTGGCCATAAACGAATGAAAATGTACCCTTTTTTTATTTTCAACCTGGAAGAATATTTTTCATATTATTCACCCCTTTAACTTGTAACACTCCATGCACAATATATTGCAGGTGGTCTGCCCATTCGTAATACTTTTGTTAGAATAAATAACTCTATTCCAAAAAAGTAAACCGTTCTACATACGACCTATTATATATTTACAACAAATGTACATTTTGGCTTTCCATTTGCAATACCGATACGAACGCACGCCGAGATACCTTGCAGCATTGATAGAAAAGATCCATCAACATTGTTTTACCTCCGCCAACTGCTCCGTAGAGATACAATCCTTTCGGCGGCTGTTTCCTTTTCTTACCGAGCCACTTGTCTAATATGTTAAACTGCTCCGGTTTATAGCCGTTCAATTCTTCGTACATGCATTGCAATGTTTCAGCGACTTTCATTTGATGTTGATCACCCGTTAACTCCCCCCTTGCCACTTTGTATTTCAGAATGGCAACTGGCCCCTCCTCGTTTACGGTAACGTCGTGTGCATATCCATGACTTTGTACGAAATCATAGGGTTGATATCGCGTCAACAGATTTATAAAGCGGCTTTGCTTAATGAACTTCTTCGGTAACAGGTGCGTCATTGCAGAGAAAAACGTCCTGAGGAAAAGGTCGTTTGTTACTTATGTATATTAGACATTTATATAAATTGTTAATTGTCGCGTGACGAAAAACGTTAATTCCTACAGACGCACGTTTGACGAATACGCATTCAACTGAAATAATTTGTCTAGCCGTAGGCAAGTTTTCGGAAGGATACGATGGAAACTATTCACATGTTCACGCGAATTTACGTTTGACAGATAACCAGACGATGCATGCTAACCCTTGTACATTACGTATGAAAATATGTTATAAATATCTATCTTGCAAGCAAAGTGTCAAAGTCTGACAGGTTCAAGGCTGCCCTATTTTTTCCTTTTTTTTTTGCCAGTATATGTAGTACACGACAGGAGTAATGCGTGTCGCAAAATATTTTCATACATCGTGCACTGCAAGTGTATTAAAAATATGATTAAAGTTTGCCCTATTTGCTACGCCGCGGAGGTGAAAAAGCATCTTCCACGGTGTGGTGCGACCAACGCGCCCTATTCAAACTTGTGAAAATGATATGATGATTTCATAATTCAAATAATAAATTCTAAGTCGCAAATAAGGGAGACTTGCAATACTGCCTACTCGCGCTCGCTTCATTTGATAATACTTTATTTAATGAAGTATGAGATTTTATGGAACAAATAATTTTAATATATTTAATTGAAAATGTGTTTATACAATTGTATTACAGTATAAATGTGTTTAATACTTATTATTGCAAATAATTATTTATTACTTCTCCTGTTCCATGGTAATGATTTTTATTTTATTATAAATATATTTCGTGTAAATGAGGAATGTAATATGAATGGTAAAATTATAGAACAAGGACCTTAGTCGTTTTTAAATGAGACTGCTATCTTGTTGTGATAAATCCCTCAATCGTTATGATAAATCTTAGAAGTATATGATGGATTATATATCGGTAGTCTTCGTTTGTCAGGGCTGATTCCTTCCCTGGATGAATAATAACGTCTCTCTATAACTTTATCGAAAAATCTGCTTAACTTAACAGACGAACTAGAGCCAGCAGCTAGGGATCTCGCTTGACAGCAATCCTACAAAAGCAGTATTAAGTTGAAACGAATAACGTTGATGTACAATATCTTATGCGAGTAATAGAAGTACCAAAAATATTTCATCAGCACCGCATTCCTCTGCGATGGTCGAAGAACGTCTATTGACACTGGATCTCACTTCTGCCACGAGATCCAGTTTTGTGCCAATAACTAATATTGGTATCTGAAAAATATATTTTTACGTAATATGGGATAACAAAGTAGAAAAGCTCATAGATTTGTATGCACGGAACAACTTATAGTACCTGAGTGGATCCTACAAATTTTTCGGGATCAAAATCATCGAAAGGCTTTGATTTCGTATAATTGTTATCCTTACTCAAAACTTCTTCGAGCCATTTTTGAAGATTCTGCTGTGATTTTCTATTCGTTAGATCATGAACTAGCACGATACCTATAACGTATTGATATCAGTTTACAATTATTGGGTTTTTACGTTGTACCATTAAAGCCGCGAGGTATTTTATATTTGTACTACCATTTGTGGGATTATAAAAAACAGATCTCGTGTTTTTATGATTTTGACTCCCACCAATATCCCATAATTCAATGAAGTACCTTCTTTGATTAGGAGTTCCTTCTTTATATTCGTGTAATTTAACTTCTACGGAGCAACCAATAGTCCACGAAGGATTACTGATAGGTTGCTGTTGGCATATTAAATGAGTCAACAATGTTTTTCCAACTCCTAAAAATGAATAGAAGAAAATGCTTAATCGTCACTACGTCGTAAAAAAATTATGTATACAATTATGTGTACAACGGGTCAAAGGACAAGTTATGAAATAACCTACAAACAATAGTACAGAAACATGTACGAACAAATGTTTTAAAGCTGCGAATAGAAACATGTAATGGTCAATTGAATATGTTATGAGAATATATTTCGGCAACAGGTATACTGTCGTTTATACTGCGATTAGTAAGCTATAAATACTATGCAAATATGATAAAATAAAAAGTAATATAAAATAGAAATATATTCTTACCAGAATCACCAACAACAATAATTTTCACTTTATCTATTGCAGCCATTAATGCTCTTTTCTATGGAATAATATGAAAATATATGCTATCCCTTTGTCTCTTTGACCCTGTTGTTTGACAGGTAGTCGTTTGATAATTTTATATAAAGAATACATAACCTGAAAGTTAATTGTACTTATAAACAAGCGTCCAACGGAATGTATTCTGACGTTTTTTATTGAATAATAAGATAATGTATCATCTCCTTTTGTATTTTGTATCGCTCGAGAAGGTATTTAATTGATATTATGATACATATTTTAATATTCTTATATTGAGAGTTATTCGTAAAATTTAACGCTAAATGTGCTACTTATGCGATTTTAAAGGTTAGTGTTTTCTTTACAAATTAAACTAAGTTTAATATAATGAATTAGATCGATTGTTTCACTAATATATTTCTTAGAATGTAATATATAAATATTAACAACACGATGTTCCGTTCGAATTGTGGCGATAAATAAATTTTTATTTTACGAAGCTTCCAATGGCCAGTAAATAGTATCGTTTTATCCAACTTTTAAAATGATTTTCAGTAATTCTGATGCCGCTTCATTGTATATAATTACAAGCAAGATGAGTAGCGAAGAAAGGCTTGTCACAGAAGTACCCAGTAGTTTGAAACAATTAGCACGTTTGGTGGTACGCGGGTTTTATACAATAGAAGATGCATTGATTGTTGATATGTTAGTTAGAAATCCATGTAAGTGTATTATGTAATATTCAAACGATAGTATTCTGTTTTAACATAATATGGAGACGATTGTATCGACGTGTATTCCATTAGGTATGAAGGAAGATGATATCTGCGAACTTTTGAAATTTGAACGTAAAATGTTAAGAGCTAGGATATCTACATTGCGTAACGATAAATTTATACAAGTTAGATTAAAAATGGAGACTGGCTCAGATGGAAAGGCACAAAAAGTTAACTACTACTTTATTAACTACAAGGTAAATTATTATAGTCCTTGGGCGTTGTTATGCAATCAATTATTATACACCTTTACATTTCTAGACTTTTGTAAATGTGGTGAAATACAAATTAGATTTAATGAGGAAGAGAATGGAGACAGAGGAAAGAGATGCTACCAGTAGGGCTAGTTTTAAATGTACAAACTGTTTAAAAACTTTTACAGATCTTGAGGTAAGTGAGACTACTTTTCGATTTTGTAATGTTGTTCGATCGTGACCAGACAATAGTAATTTGAACGGGCAAAATATAATGCATCTATTTGTAGTACACTGTTTTATTATTATACTACGACCATATAGACTTTGAAATATTTACTAACATAATGTAATACAGGCAGATCAGTTATTTGATATGACTACTGGTGAATTTAGATGTACATATTGCCGTGAAGTAGTAGAGGAAGATCAATCTGCCCTTCCTAAAAAAGATTCAAGGCTATTATTAGCTAAATTTAACGAACAATTGGAGCCGCTGTACATTTTATTAAGGGAGGTAGAAGGCATAAAACTGGCTCCTGAAATATTAGAACCAGAACCAGTGGATATAAATACAATAAGGGGGTATGATCTTTTTTCTTCGAATATTATTCATCCTGTACACGATCATTACGATTTATTTACATTTATCTCGTTTTAGTATTGACGCGAGAAAATCAAGCGGTTTAAGAGCACCTGGGGAACAATGGTCCGGAGAGGCCACCAGATCATCAGGTTTCATGGTAGAAGACACAAGAGTGGATGTTACAATTGGTGACGATAGTGTTGATGATAATGCGGCAAGCAGGAGAAAAGAAAGACCCATTTGGATGATGGAGAGTACCATTATTAGCTCTGATTCGCAGGTGATGTTTTATTTTAAAAAATTCCAAATTCACTTTGAATTCAATTATATTTCGTTCAATTTTACTAATAATATTAAATATATCTTTTTAGCCCGACGGAGTAAACGCACAAGAGAACATTTTGGATAAAGCTGCAGCTACTGCCACTAACATTACATCGACGAACAACAAACAAGGGGAGGATATAATGTCTGTATTGTTGGCACATGAGAAGAAGGGAGCTAATTCGGCAGCGGCCATAAAGTCTGTCCTACCTCAAGAATCTAGTGATAGCAGCGATAATGAGGAAGTTGCAGAAATGCAAACGATTGACACAGGCACGATCATTATAAAGGATTTCAGTTATTTTCCGGAAGCATCGAGTCCGATGTTCATGCTTTTAAACAAAAATAACAAACGTTCATTGAACTTTCCAGGGGAAGTGGAAATTATGGATTCCGAGGACGAAGATCTTGTACCAACTGTGACTGTTGCAGGAAAATCTGTTGCTATCGCAGACGTAAATGATGCGTTGATTGCAGAAATGACTCCTGTAGAAAAAGAAGCATACATTCAGGCATATCAAGAATATTATTCCCATATGTATGACTAATCAAAGTGTAGTCAGCATTTATAGGATTTTTAACAATGCTTTGTAAGACTGAGAAGTTATAAGAATCATTGTACTATTTTGTATAGTCCGAAAATAAATCATTTTTGGGTTTGGTAAAGATTGATCGTGTTTCAGCCGAGTTATGTGTGTTGCGAAATAAAAACTCGAGGATCAGCATTTTGTAATACTTGTATTTCTCTTCTAACATACAGAAAAAGATTCAACAACGCCATGAAATTATAATAACCGAACATTTACAGACACGTTATTATTACGGCTAATCAAAATTAATAGTATACATGTCACTTCTGGTAAGGCGGGAAAGTTTTAATTCTTAGCCAAATATAAGTTATTTATTAAGCTTGGTTAAAATCATTTTTTTGTCGCCTGTACGTTAATTTCTACCCGACCACCACCACCGGATAGAAATTGTAAGACGATATGAATTGTTTTTACGTTATACTTTTCGCTTTTTTTTTGTACTTTTTTTTTGTTACACCTTTTTTGTTATATTAGTATCTGTTTCCATAGTTCATGGAGATAATAGGAATATTATAATCACTTTATTTTCCTTTGCTCTTCATTTTTCCTCCAATCTACATATAGATATAGCTCACACAAAAAAAATCCTAGAATCATCACATTCTATACATGTATATATAAATTAAAACATAGCGTTCATTGCTTATTCGTTACAATTCTACAGCGTCCCGATCCGATTTTAACTGCAATGTATTATGAATCCAAGATTCTTTCGATGCAAGCATATTTCACTTTGCGAGCATTTTTCTTTATTCCGGTTCGTTAAGACGCAAACGAGCAAAGTCTTCAAACACGATGTTGTCATCATCGTCATTCGAGTAAGAATTCTCATACCGTGTCCTTTCAATACTCTTATTCTTCTTCAAAGTAGCTCTTTCTTTCTCAGCAGATCCTACGGGAAAAGAGGAACAACCACTTTCTATAACCATTGTGACAAAACTTTTAGATACATTAACTGGCAGATACGAAGATTCATTTACCAGGGGCAGGATGCATCAATTTAAATGGAACGTCCGTAACTAATTCACCTCCCAAAGTGCCACAGTTCAATTTCACTCGAACAGAGTACGAAATAACAATACCCATAGCATCGCTTGGAGTTTTACCCTCTGCCACCATAGTTGAAGATGCAAGGTTCACGTCATCATCCTAAATATCATGCAGAGGTAAATGGAAACGTTATCTTTAAAGGCATCTTTAAGGGCTTTTAATGGAATAGTTTCTTTTCTTCTATATACCTTTAAATGACCGTCAAGAGCAATACCACGCCTATCCTTATTGCTGCTGGCCAGTGGTACAAGATAAAATTGTTTTGTAAACGATGCACTTGGTGTGATTGGGCAACCTTCTCGTGTTTCTAAGCTGGCTACATGTCGGGAGAATTGGGTATTGACCATTGTCACCTCACAATGTTGCACTACAAAGAGCTGAAAGGTACGGATGTTAAAGTGTTACGTTACATAGAATTCTACTACTATAACACACTGTTTAAATACCTTAATGTTTTTTACAGCTTTTCTAGAATTGTTGGTAACTATGACATTCGCAACTACCTTTTCTCCATGATAATAAATTTCTCTGTCCAGCGTAACTTCAAGATTCAGTTTACCTTGAGAGAAAGTAAATCCCTTAGAAACCAAAGAGCTGGGAAGTTTACGTCCTCTTGTTGGTGGAGCGTATTGCAATTTCTTTATAGCTAACGCAACGGATGATCTTTTATGTCCCTGTGTACAAAATGTGAAGCAGTTTTACATACGTATAGTCTATCTGTTTATATCCGTGTATATCTGTAATTGTAACATTTACCTTGTCTTCTTCGTGTTCGCCCACGTACACTTTAACAGTGTAGTCTACTCCTAATGGCTTTCCTTGGTCGTCATCGCCAGGTTGCAGTGTGACAGAACTAGGAGAACTCTGTGGGAATTGAAATAAGAACGGATACGCGTTTGCTCCAAGCCGTTTCAGTAGACGTTCTTGAATGGGTGTTATGTCCTGCTTTTCCTTCTTCAATGGAACTATCTGCTCGCGACACAGAACAAGCTCCTTACTGAACTTGACACCCATAACTTCATCCTCTTCCCGTCCATAGCGGAAGGTTGTCGTCACCTGAATAACGTAAGCGTGAATTTATATTGCTTTTCTTTCTGTAAAACATAGATAACAGAATCGCTCTCTTGCCTGTCCATAAATTTTCCGCCCTTGAAGATAATCATTTTCAACAACAATTATACCATCAATGGGATCTATACTATCCAGGTGATCAATGAAGTCCCTTTTACCAAGGTAAACTGTGACCTTTCCTGTAATTAATCGGAAAGTACAGCGAGCTTTTAATGTATTTAAAGTTTGCAGTGAAAAATGTTGAAAAATGAAATGCTAATATATAATAATCCGATGGTAATGTTATTTCCAGAACAAGTTTTCTATCGTTGAACGGAAATGTTTCAATTATGCGCTATTACTATTACTCACCATTTGGAGTGGTCTTCTTGAAAACCTTGATGGCTACAACATAAATCAAAAACAAGAGTGGAAACATTTGGCACTGGTACTCCAATCGGAAGAATTGTCAGAACTTTGTTTCCCGCCCAGAAGTGACAGTCTCTTAGCGAGTACAAGGAACTTCATATAGTCTTGGAGGGGCTTCTTTACTTGAAGCCATACTGCTAATAGCATTAGTTTATTACACAAGTTTGTTAATGGGATTAGAGCACATATGTAAGAATTTTATAACGTATATAGTGGGACCGATTCAGTAGCCCATGCACTTTCAAGTGGGAAGCATGATAAATTCAGCGTATGGTGTAAGATTGTTTTTAAATAGTAATTGTTAAATTTAATTGTTCGTGATACTTCGGATAGTATGCATTCAACGCAATGTTAATTACTTAGTATTCACGCTACATAACTTTATAAATTGTTACATCATTTATATTTGTGCGCAATTATATAATAAATTAACATAAAAAGGCGAAAATAATGAGACACACGTGATCAGTCTTATATTTATATTTATTTCAGTAAGTGTTTACACAATGTAATACGGAGGTATTTAAATTGAAATTAAATCCTCTGACTCTTTACAGAATCAAATCGTTATATTTTCACAAAATTTTCTTAATGTTAGACAATGTATTTTTCAAGTGGATATTATTATTATTCATTATTGATAACTAAAAAAACACTTGTATTCTTTTCTTCCTTCGCATTCAGCAGTCATTAAACGCACAACATATCATCTATACTATTGTATGAACACTAATATCGTGTTCCCATTTTGTTGTGGTAACTGAAAGACACCTTCTTTTCGTGAATTAACTATAAGGCAATTATTAATGCCCTTTTTCGAAATTTAATTTTACAGATAAAGAACGAAATCACACAATGTATAAATAATAGGCAATAATAGACATAATCTGCAACATGCTCGCAGAATTTGTGTAGATAAGTGTTTCTTGGTGCTCAATGCGTTTCGAATATGAATATCATGCTAAAACAAAAGATGCATGCAGCAACCAAGAAAGCCTCATTCGTATTGATTGTAATTATTCGTTATCTATCTGACTTTCTTCTCAATTATAAAAAAAAAAAGGGAAAACCAAAATAGTAGCGAAAAAAACGCGATACGATGTAAAGATGAATGATTATAAACTAAAATTTAAAAATCAATAACAGTAAGTAATATATAGAGTAGAAACATCGCGGTGATAAATACGTCTAATAATAGGCACAATTAAAGTATAGGTATTATATATTCGTTATTTACTGTTTTATTATGCTAAAGAAAGTCGTTGCTACCAGGGAACAGAAATTATTCTGAAATTTTACGAAACCTTTATTTCAATTACTCAGTTTTGACAATAAGTTCATACAATGCTACAGACTATACCTTATCTTGACTTTTTTTTTTATACAAACGTCTATATTTGTATTTTAAGCAAAAGGATATTTCCACTATGAAAAAGAAGACCTATAATACATGGTAGAGATATACGACCAAATTTCATTTATCGTGGAAAATCAATTCAATCATTTCAGAAATAAGCGACTTGGCATTTCGAAAATCAGATTTTGATCGCAAAAGAACAAAACCAGTCCTTGTTAACTAAGATATTGCTGATAATTTAATTCACGCTATATAAATTCGAACACATCCTTACTGATAGGACGGTTGTTCACGTTGAAGATTTGTACACGCGGGAAATGGTATGATCGGAAAAAGCAACAATCTTTTGGATTACAATCTGCGCGTTAAGATTTTCTACACATAGCACGTGTATTAGTTCTACATTTTATTTTCGAAATGAAACACGTTTGTAATTCAACGAAAACAACTTTCCCTTGATATATGGCATAATAATCGCTCTTCGTATGCAACAGTTACTTTCTGCAAGAAAAATCAATATACATTGTATTATGTTTGCATTAGAAGAGTGTTCGTATGTAATTGAGCAATGTCTAATATATTGTATCTTTCATTGAGAAGGAATTATTTGTATGACTGTTTAATATCGTTCAACGTATTCGGTTAAAATATGCAAGAAATGAGCCTTCGTGAATGAATGTTCAATAAAATTTGCGACGTTACAGAACCCTGTGCAAGTTAAGTTAAGTTCTTGACTCCGAGCATACTCATGCACTGCATGGAATTCCTGTATGTATTCATGTTTGTACACAACTAGAATCTCAGTACAGTTCCCTGATACCAGCGCATTTCTAACATCAGCCAGTACAAATATTGTTAGTTTCAATAGTATACATTGTAGATTTTTGTAGTATGATTGCTGTTTACTGCAAACCTACTAAACTTACGTTACTAATTTTTTTCTTTTTTTTTTTGTTCTTTTTACCTGACACATTTTCTCAATGCAAATTATAATATGAAATTTTCTTAAGGATGTTCTTTAACGAGGTGGTGCTGCATACCACGACATAAATTCCGAACAAAATTTGTTTCACACAGTAGAAATCTATAATAGTAAGAAAAAGGAAAGAAATAATAATAAAGTGTATTATATTCATTGAGAAACTGTTAAGGACTGTCCCTATGCAGTTCAAATCAGGCATGTGATTCGTTTTTATATATCCTTACCTAATATTCTTCGCAGAAACATGTCCTTATAGATAAGAATCTTGTTTTAGGATAGATCTATAACATAGAAATGAATAGCGTAATGAATATTTGCAACCGTGTCACGAACAGAATTTTCCTCCACAATCGATCTGCACTACTTACAACTTGGCGCAGCTGCAGATTCAAATCTCTTTTGTATCTGATCATAAGTAAATTTGACAAAAGCATCATATTGCTCAGAGAGCTTCATGTTTAAAATTTGATCATATTCCTCTCGAATCTGTGTCTCTTGTTCCTTAAGCATCCGTTCGCAGATCAAGCCAACCTATGACATTATCATTTATTTATTGGAACTTTATTACGTTCGTTAAACAATCTGACGATATTGTAAATTAGTCACGGTTCCAATCGATGACCGACAAAAATTTTCTTTTAAACTTCCAATATAATATATATGCATGTACCTGCTTGAATGTAAACAAAGGTTTCTCCTTTCCGCTAGAGCTATAACTACATGAATTTAAACCACAAGCAGACGGGCTTGAAGGACTGGCCGGTCCTTCCATGTCAGAAGAATCACCGCTATTGGTTTGAGGACTAAAATGCAATTGCTTACGTCGATGCAGTCTCCGAATCTCTTCTCTTATATTGGCAGCCATCTTTTCTATATACAAAAGAAATTATTTTCATCCAAAGCACTGTATTTTCTTACGAAATTGAATCATATACATGCGTAGTAACTGCAAAATGAATTACATGCCGCAAATGTAATTCGTAAAATCGATATTGGTGACGATTAAATATACTGCACAGACGGCGTTTGGATTAACATGACAAAGAATCGATGAAATCGAAATTGATGATTAAATATAAGTACAAGCACCCGAAGCTTTTTGCCCGTTTCCGTGCGAAAAATCGAAATGTTCTTAGAATGAAATCATCTTAGAGAGCAGGTAATTTTTAATGATACGGAAAAAAATTCAAGGGAAAAAAAGAAGTTGATTCTCAATGTCCGTTACTGCATCACCATATGATTTATGCATCTCCCCCTACCCAAGCGCCGCACCTTCCCTTCCCCCTTTTAAACGTCGCGAATTCAAGTTTTAAATCGCTAAAATGATTTAACCGCCCCTCCTCTAACGTATTCTACTCCGAAAAAGAAGAAATGGAAAGAGGAAAAATAAAAATGGCCGTAACATATAGTAATTACCAGGCGTCAATTTATGGGTTATCTCGCCGAAAGGCGATGGATTTTGTGGCCTGGAATTCGCTTGCGTCGATGTACCGGGAGAAACACACATTGGTACACATCTTCGTCGTTTACTAGGACGACCATGACTATGCACCGGGTCGAACTCCAAAGATCTCTTTAAAGTGGCGCAGGCCATTTCACTCGTTTACTGTCCTCTGTTCGCAACTGACACTCAGATTATGGGCTTAGCCCGCGAGCGACGATGATTATACCAAAAAAATACAGCGAAATCACCGTGTACACGCACTGCCTGAGTGGATTCTTTAATTGCACTCTGGTTCTTCTACCTTCCTTCGTGTCGATCTCCTCGGATTTCTTCGTATTCCGACTAGGCTGCACCAAAACAAACACTGCGGTAAAACAATATGGCTGGCAACCACAGTTTGTCGGCTAGGAACGACCATGGAACGAATGTCTCAACCATCAAAGCACGATCTTTTCACTGGTCACTACTTGCATTCCAAAATGTATACGTCGCAGACTCAACTAACCCGTGGGATCCGCCGCTTCTGATTGGTCGATACATTGCATGGCGGCGTTTCTTTGCATTTCCTCTCACTGACGTATTTTAATTGAAGCACAAACTCTAATATTCGAATTCCCAACGAGATCCAAGCTTTTTCTTCGAATTGCGACACTAGAAACATGTATTCTTTTATACATATGTATATTTGCGGCTTGTCAAAAAATTACTCAACATTTCAATGGGAATTCATTTTATTAGAAATGATTTTCCTTAAATCGCGCACCGAATACGATCTACGCGTTAAAGATAAATTCTTTGCACCCTTGGTTGACCAGCGAATCAATTTTAATTAATATGCTTTTAAGATTCGAATAACGTTTGAATAAAAAATAGAATGTCAGAAATGAAATTTACAATACCTTGTGCTGTCGTGATCAATATTCAGTTGATCAACAATTCTTCAACAATTTCGATATATTCGTTAGAAATAGACTTTACTATTTTCAATACCATTTTACGTAATTCATAATAATAAAGTATTATGCAATTATGTATTGATAATGGATAGTTCTCGTATGCCTGCGTAATACCCTGAATTTCCATTTGAAAATGATTTCATAAAGCATGCGCATAACTTCCGCCTGCCTCTCCACGCAATCAGTACTCCTTGGGGAATTTCAAGTGGTGTCGCGAAGAATCTGTCTCCATTCTATATTTACGATTTTTACTGAATTGTTGTGTATTTTATCCTTCTTCTGGCAACCCGTCCAAAACCGTGACGAATAATGACAACCGTGAGCCCCGTTGTAATTGCTGCTACGGCCAGGCATACAGCCACAGTAAGTGAGAAAACTTTCCTTCGAGATTCATTTTTTGGTTATACCTGGCAAAGTGATTTTTAATTAAGTTAACTATTCTTGATACAATTTCGTCGTGCAAATGTTATAAGGCTTGCACTGTATCCCTACGATTTTTTACTCTTCTGCTGTGCTTAAGATTCATTCTCTGTCGTTGGAAAATGAAAATGTTTCGTCAATTCGGGAAGTTTTTTAAAATGGATACTGCATTCTGGAACGCACACTACTTTCAAATAATTGCAATATTCGAAGGTATTAGGGAATGCAATGGTATCCGCTTGAATAACTAATACTGTTCTTGCGTGAGATAATTCGATTTCTATTTCAGCTCATATTTTTCCATGGATTAGGTGATACAGGGTAAGTAAATGCTTGTTGTCGTAATAATTGTTAACGGTGAAACCTTGCGATTCGTATTCATTGCGTTCCTTTTGCAGCCATGGTTGGGCAAGCTCGTTGGGCGCAGTGAGATCTCCTCATATAAAAGTTATTTGTCCAACTGCGTACGTATAATTAAAATAGAAACGCGCTCTTAGTAGACACGATAGAGTTAATTTCTCTTCGATCAATGCATCGTACAATATTACTGTTTTAGACCTACAATGCCGGTGACATTAAATGCCGGATTTAGAATGCCGTCTTGGTAAGCAACGTGTATAAATATGTAGCACGAAGCATAGATATCGATGCGCAAGATACTAATATACATATTATTGAATTCAGGTTCGACTTACGATCATTGGAACCAAGTGGGCCCGAGGATGAAGAGGGTATTCGTAGAGCTGCGGAAATGGTACACTCTTTAATTGCAGTGGAAGTTGCAGCAGGAATACCCACAAAACGTATTGTTCTTGGAGGTTTTAGTCAGGGTGGTGCTCTTGCTATATATAGTGCTCTAACATTCCCAGAACCATTAGCCGGTGTTATAGCTTTATCAGCTTGGCTTCCTTTGCATCAAAAATTCCCCGCTGTTCGTATAATTATTCTTACAGTAATACGTTTGATATTTTACAAAACTGGGATACATTTATATCATACAACTTGCAGGAGGCAATAGGAAATAAAAATATTCCGCTGCTACAATGTCATGGCGATTGCGATCCGATAGTACCATATAGATGGGGACAATTGACTGCGTCTGTTCTCAAACAATTTATGACCCAAATCGAATTCAAGACATATAGAGGGATGATGCATACCTCGTGCGACGAGGTATGAAGTGTTCTACTTATTTTCATTACTCCGTACATAATAATAATATTATAGAGCCTTTGTATGTTAATTCGAATCACACGTAGGACCATAAGCAGATTTCAAATTTGTATAAATGCTTATTACTTTCACAGGAAATGCGCGACATGAAGAAATTCATCGAGGAAGTTTTGAAGCCATAATAGTTTTACTAAATATATTAATGTTTTCAACATTAAGCTTATTACTTGATTGTTCTTTATGAAAAATTAATTACTTCCAACTTCACTGCTATTTAATTCTAGCGCTTCGTGAAGATGTAAAAACCGTAGTGGGTGAGAATGTTTAAAATCCCAAATGGAAAACCGAATAATAGTAATGAATTATCATTTACGATAAATACTTATCTACTTCCACTATCGTTTTACATAAATTATATTTTAATGAATTATTCTTATTTTAAGATACCAAAGTTTCTATTATAATAGTAATTTCTGCTTTTACGATATAAATTCATAGCTCTGGGATTCTTGTATCCCATTTTTTCTTTTTTCGTAAGAGACAAGAAATTATTTTCAATTCGATCTTCATAGTACAGTAGACAATTTCATTTTATTCATACTACTCCATTTCATAAAAACCAAATGATTTCATATAGAAAAGATTTTCTATCTTTCTGATAGAAAAAGATGTATTATTTATTTCCAAATAAAGCTTCCATTTTTCAATGGATGTAATAATTTTTATTAGTTTGATTTCATTCCGCGCAAGTTGTTCGAACTTATATGTTTAATTCGGTCTTATAAATTACACGCGTTATATACATTTAAATGTTCTCTGTAAAATATTATTTATAAACACCGTTACTTACGAAACAGTGACTTTGGTAGACATGGTGTTTAGGAGATGGCAAAATGTCCATGTAATCTGTGATTACGAAATCTAGGTTTGAAATGGATAAACCCGGTAATTTCTAGTAGATAGCATATTGCGAATGCTAATCATGAAGAAATATGTATTTCGGGTACAATAACATCGCTGGCAAGTGTATAATGCAAGAGTACCATGTTTATAGTACTTATTTTAAGTTTTCCCGAAAGGTACTATTACGTACGACAAAAAGAGCGATTAGCACTATTTATAACACAAGTATTTAACTAAAAAGCAATACTAGTTACGTAAAAAACATAATTTTAATATTTGTGTTAACAAAAACAAATTGTGCTTATACGAACACCTTCTCCCTCTTTAATATATGTTATATAAAATTCCGAACCATTGTCGAATTATGATAAATTGTCTTCTGCGAATACATGCTGTATGTATTGATTTGAACTTCTGAACTATAAATTGTGAAGGCTGTAGATTGTGTTATGTACACAATGTAAATATTACCATAGAACAGTAAATTTCTTTATTTAAAAAGACATATATCGACGGTCGAGTTTTTATCGAATGATTTATTGTTCTTTGGAATGTACACTGCTTTGCAAGATAATATTGAATATTTTGAATCACATTCTTCATAAGTATTTTACATTTTTATTAATTTATTCACATTCCTAATTTATTGTAAAAGATCATGTATATTACTTACTCTAAATAAATTTATTACTAGTTATTTAATGCATTGTTAATACTGCATACTATGTATGCATATAATTGTAAAGTCGCTTATATCAAACGATATAGCGACTCGTATAGACGACAAAGTCTTTCGCGTAGTAGTATTGTTCAGTTTTTTGCAGTGTACAATGCCCTGGAAGAATTGGTTTTCGCAGAGTGCCGGACCCGGACTAAGGAAGAACCATAGCTTTGAATTTCTTGGGAATCAAAGCACTCCGGTTGGAGATCTTTGAAACTCTTCGGAAATTGCGATTACCAGTGACCACTGCCGATTGCTATCGACGTCGCGAAGTCGGGTAGGATAGCGGCACGACGGCAGTATCAGTTCGACCGCCGCAACGTACGAAACGTTTAACACGTTGAGTGCCACGTCGGTTTTGCCTCGCTTTCCGTGTAGGCCACACGACGCGACATGCGCGACGGCACGCCGCGGCGTAGCTTAATACTGTGATACACCGACGCCTGAACGAAAAGTTTAGTGTCAGTCACCGATGACTGACGCGGCCTGAACGGAAAGTTTAGTGTCAGTCACCGATGACTGACGCGGCCTGAACGGAAAGATTAGTGTCAGTCACCGATGACTGACGCGGCCTGAACGGAAAGCTTAGTGTCAGTCACCGATGCCTGACGTGGCACTCAACGTGTTGAGGCTATAAGTTTACGGTGGATGCGTATTCGTCAGAACGCCGTTCGTACGTAAAGTAAACGCGTTTACTTTGTTACTGTGCTATTGTCTATGTTCTAATATATCTAAACTCTTTATCATATCTTGCTCTTTTTATTTTTCTGTTAGTATCTTCTTTAAGGCTTTCCATCGCTTTGTTTCATTCCTTTCATGTCAAATTTATTGCTGCTTGACTTATTTCATTCCTTTCCAAGTAATCTACCCTCTCTCTTGTGCCTCTGGTGTAACCCTTTCCTACATCTTTCGACTATAAACATGCCATCATAATTTTTCTCTCTTCTGGTATTGTACTTACTAATATATTTGTTGTGTGTGCAGGTTTCCTGGGCAAAGTAATGTGGAGCATTGAACGGCACTTCTTATTGTGCGTAGGAGCAAGAAAGAAGATAGAAGAACTTTTGCCACATACTTCAATTACCCTTTAGTTATAGCGAGTTGGTTTATAAAAATAGTTTGCAACTATTAACCCGTACGTTTAATTTAGAACAATTGTGTAATTAACTGTTATGTATATCTATTATATCTTTTATTTTATATTCAGTTTATTCGGTAGATCTTGTAGAAACTTTAAATATTACTTTTACTACAAGTTCTACTGAATGTGCTGAATATAAAATGAAAGATATAATAAATAATTTACATATGCACCAGTTACACAATTGCTGCAATTTAAATTTATAAGCTTCTGCATATAAAGGATGTAAATTTTAGTATAAGTTTTATCTATAAGAATATGTATTGTAAATTAACTTCAAAGAATAGTTTATAAGATATTAGATCATTTATATTTATAGTATTCTTTATATTATATAAATGTTAGTTTAGAATTGATACAAGATTTACTTGTACGATTAATTGTAAATTGATGTATAAGAATAGTTCATAAGTATTAGCTTGTAAATTTGAATTACAACATTCTTGTACCTTGTATCTTCATTAATTAATTTAATAAATCTTCAATGAAAGGAATTCTACTGCTCTCTTTATTTTAACACCTTATCAATCCTTGAAAAGACCTAATTCCACTTCCTTAAACAAGTAGTACCGTGGACGGACTTTAAATGCAAAGTCCTAAAGCGAGAAACTTGTAAAAATAGACCTAAACATTATTAACGTTGGCGCTAATTGTTAAGGAATTAATACGTCTTGATTTGAGCTCTTCAAATTTAAATTCTCGGAAATTCCTGGAACGTGACGTCATTTCCAAGAATTGGTGAAGTCGAATACCTCCTCGCACATCATATTCTCCTGATACAAATCTACGATTTTCAACGAGATATTTCTGTCAAAAACTCAGAAATTTTGCGCTCGGAAATTCTTGGATCGTGACGTCATTTCTGAGATCGAATACCTCCTTGCATATCATATTCTCCTGATACAAATCCATGATTTTCAGCAGAAATTTAAGTGCCGAAAATCGTGGATTTGTATCAGGAGAATATGATATGCAAGGAGGTATTCGTTCTCAGAAATGACGTCACGTTCCAGGAATTTCCGAGCGCTGAAATTTCCGAGTTTCTGGCAAAAATATCTCGCCGAAAATCGTGGATTTGTATCAGGAGAATATGATATGCGAGGAGGTCTTTCATCGCAGCAATTCTTGGAAATGACGTCACTTTCCAGGAATTTCCGAGCGCAAAATTTCCGAGTTTTTGGCAAAAATATCTCGCCGAAAATCGTGGATTTGTATCAGGAGAATATGATATGCGAGGAGGTCTTTCATCGCAGCAATTCTTGGAAATGACGTCACTTTCCTGGAATTTCCGAGCGCTTAAATTTCTGGACTTCTGCCAACCCATATGCAAGAAGTGAAGACTTAGAATTTGCTGCTTCCAAATTTAATAACGTATAGGGCCATTTTTACAAGTTTCTCGCTTTCGGACTTTGCATTTAAAGTCCGTCCACGGTACTTCTTGTTTAAGGAAGTGGAATTAGGTCTTTTCAAGGATTGGTAAGGTGTTAAAATAAAGAGAACAGTAGAATTCCTTTCATTGAAGATTTATTCAAATTAGTTAATGAAGATACAAGTTACAAATATGTTGCAATTTAAACTTACAAGCTAATACCTATTAATTATTCTTTAAATCTATTTAGAATACATCTTAAAACTAAATCTTTATCAATCTTAAAATAACATTTATATAATATAAAAAGTACAAAAAACACAAATAGTCTAATACTTACAAAAACATCTTACAGATAAAACTTACTCTAAAAAATGACATAGTTTGCATATAGAAGCTTCATAAAAATAAGTTATAGCAAATGTGCAACTATACAATTGTTCTAAATTAATCTTATGCGGTAATAGCTACAAACTATTTTTATAAACCAATTTACTATAACTAAAGTATATGGCAAGGGTTATTCTTTCTTCTTTCTTGCTTTTGTGCACGGTGAGAATTACCGGTCAATGCTCCTTACTCTTTGCCTGCGAAACCTGCACAGACAAGAAATATATTAGTAAGTACATAACAGGAGATAGACAAATTATGAAGGGTTGTTTAGAGGAAAAGGATGGGAGGAAGGGTAAAACCAGAATCATAAGAGAAAGGGACTATTAATTGAAAACGAATGAAATAAGTCAAGCAGTAATAAATTTGACATGAAGGGAAGGAAACAAAGCGATGGAAAGCCTTAAAAGAAGATACTAACAGAAAAGTAAAAGGAACGAGATACGATAAAGAGTTTAGATATATTAGAACATAGACAATAGCACAGTAACATAGTAAACTGGTAACAAGAAAGAGTCAGCAATTAATAGCGCAGGTAAGATTTGGAAACACTCAAAAGTGGAATAGATATTGGCAGAAAGTGCGGAGACAAATTTATAATGTTAGAGCATCTAGTAAGAGAATATGTATAAGGAAACAGCTATGGCGGTTACGATAGATGATCTAATCAATCTAATGCATCGAATAAGAGACCAAAGGTTATGAATTCGAAACAGAAAGATATATTATAGATGTGCAATAAAGAGACGGCTAGTAAGAAATGAGACAATATGTAAGGTAGAGAAGGTATGAAAGAAAGAGTGGATGAGAAGAATGCGTAGGCGAAGATAGTAATATAAAGTTAGGTTATATGTACACTAAGTCGAAATTTCATGGCTGCGAGGCCGAAATGAAGAAGAATACCATTGTTAGTATGTACTTATTACGCGCACGAAAATTTATTGAAAGAAACAAATATTCGGAGATGTAAATACCTTTGTTAAGGTCCTTGATTGTTGTACAATAAAATGAACAATGGAACTTGCAATCCACTTTGCTAACACTTTACTGATACGAAATCAGGAACATGAAATAATTTCCAAGCATTATTATATTTCTAAACATAATGATATACAGGCAAACTTTAAGTTTATAATAATACCACCTTTCAGAAGGAAGTGTTTGAAACTACCTCGTATGCCTACGTTATCTACACTCAAAAATGGACTTGAGTATCGCCATCTATAAAGAAGTGTTTCAAACTACTCGTGTCTCTGCCTCCCTACACTCAAGATTACTCGCCGGATTACTTTAAGTGTAGATATGGCAGAGGCACGAGTAGTTTCAAGCACATCGTTATAGATGGCGATACTGTAGATTTAACGTTTGAGCACAGATAAGGCAGGAACACGAGTAGTTTCAAACACTTCTTTATAGATGGCGATAATATGTACTTGACACAATTTGTATATTTTCTTTGCTATTTATAAAATCAAATTAAAATAAAGCTTGAAAAATCATTTAGCAATCATTACTGCAAACTCTTGGAGACGACCAGGTTTTGACTATTTTGGTTGTTAGAGATTTATATTCGTTTATTAATTTTATTATTTATATTTTCAATCATTCCTATGTAAGAAAAATTATACGAGATATGACAGAGATACACGTAAAGTGGTATGAAACGAAATGCAAAGCGGTACGGGAAAGGTTGAGGAAAAGTACAAAATTTTAACAATTAGTAGTCAAATGAATACATTTCACAAAACCTGCTTTCTCCTAAGAATAGTTTTTTAATTAATCTTATAATTCAGTTCATAAAGATTAGCATTTCTTGCACCGTAATTTGTATCATATCAATGTTTGTTACGTATCGAAATAAAATTATTATGAGCATTATGTTGCGTATGAAAAATTTTTTATTGAAAAATGTTCTCTCACGCTACAACGTCAGTATACCTTCGTCTATTTAACGTTATAACAGTACAAAAATTGCATTTTTACAAGTTATCCAGCTTACGTGACTAAAATATCCCAGTTAGCAATCTGACAATTCAAAAGCTATGTTTCTTAATAATTAACAGAAGGCGCCGTGTATTAGCAGAGGCATTCTTTGGCCAAAACGCAATGATACCAGTCTCAAATAGAACTGCCTTCTTCAAAAATAATCACGGATAGAAAAACCTATCTACAATTCAGCTATCATCGAACGTCGCGAATTATCTCACACTCATCTCTAATATTCCAATAAAAAACGGTGTTCGCTTTACGGTTCGCTAAATTTCTCGCACTAAATTTCACCAGCCTCCATAAGTAGTCGATCTTATACTAATTCCGCTACACGCGCACGCGAATATTCTCATTGCATTCGCGTGTCGCGACTAAAAACAAAAAGGGCGATGAAAAGAAAAAAAATCTAACAAAATTCTCTACCGCTACACGAACCGCGGCGCAAAGGCGACCGGAATTTAACGCAATCGACATGGATGTACACAAGCTAAACACGCCACAAAGAAACTTCGGAGAATTCGTCGATTCGCGCACGGATTCGTCGTCAGTTGATCGCGTTCGTCGGCCAAAGCACGCCATTAAAAAGAGCAAAAGCCCTCCAATATAAGAAGGCATACGTTCCACGCGTGATCACAAACAGATCGTCTTTCCTTCCTCTTTTCATTTCAGTCACTTGTATCGCTCGCAAACAGATCTCTGATACGCATCCTTTCCTTCGCTTTAAACCTCTTTTTTCGCAAAAGCAAATACTCAGTCAGTCGACGGTCACCGTTTTTGCTACCTGGGCTATCGTCAATGACACTTTTATCGGCCGGAAACTTGCCTGTTTCGTTTTCTCGTTTAATATATACGCCGTTAGTGAATATTGTTTTCCCGTTGTTCGTCCATCGAAACAAGTTTTCCTCGCTACATCATCTGCCTTTCATTCACTCGGGCGCTCCTCGATATACATACTACGTGTACATTTCTAAGTAGTCGATCACCTGAAACGCAAGCATCCAGCCAAAGAGAATATCCTGTGCTACATTAGCATCCTAATAAATCGTTCATCCATCTCGTAGAACATTGTCCCCTCCTCCGAAATGGACTTTAAAAGCAAACGCAACGAATGGATAAGTATAGGCTGCTGGCTCGTCGTATCCCTTCCAATGCATCGTTTTTCAAAGCTTCGACAGATTTGATACATTCCAAAAGAATTTCAGACTTTCATTGCAACTTATTCCTCGCGATAAACTACTGTCGAAAGCTCTGGTGGATAAGGACAATCCCTTCGAAGAGTGTTTCCACGTTCTCGCATTATTACAGCTAGCACTCGCGATAGTTCCATGAATCATTAACGAGACCAACGAGTTTCGTCAATGCTCCAAGGATATTTGGTATTCTAGATGGAAGAAATACAATATGTACATCGATCGAGATATAAATTTAATTAAAAATGGCGTCGACTAAAAGCAAGAACGACATCGTGCATGTAGTATTTCATACTCTCTCTACTTCTATTGGAATTGAATGCCTGATGCCCCATTCCCAGACGCTTGATTTTACTTAAGAAATTCCTCAACATATCTCTCCCAGCAAGTATACCATTACATTGTACATCGTAATGAAAATTGATACTGCTATTAAAAACGCCCTCCCAAAGGGTTCGTCTGCCTTAGAAAGTTTCCATTATTTCAACGGTACGAATACAATTAAAGCATTTTCCTATCCATTCGATGCAATAGAATCGCAACAAGCTGTGCTTCTGCCGAAAGCCACCGATACTACTAACCATTCTCCTCGACTAAACCATCGAAATAGCGGACACGATACAACGGCGGCGTAAGTACTATAAGCGCAACGTTTCCCTCATATCTTGTCTACGCATGATTCGTTCGACTGTCTTGCCTCGAATTATTAAAAAAAGAACAAACCAAAAGCAATAACAACAAAAAAATAACCACCGTCAACACGTGTAAGTCGAATTTCACTGCATTTTTCTTTGCTAATTATTGTTTCAGGCGGCCATCGATCTTTGGCAGAATCACGCTAACCGTTCGTACGTCTTCGTTGATTAATCTTGATTTTTCTCCACCTCCTTTCTCCTGTATTTTGTTCGTGCGATGAGGATAATATCTCTTTGCGTTCCTTAGCTAGTTCAGGTCCTGCCCTTTTCTTTTTTTTATAAATCGATCGCGTTTATTTAGATACTGCGTTTCAGTACGAAATAATAGATTCTACGTTGAACGAGTTTCCTGAAGTCGTTTGGAAGCAGTCTTTCAGCTTTCTTTTTTTTTGCATGTATTGACGCAAAGTCATCGTATATATATATTTTTTTTTACCAGCCTTTTTCCTTCGCCCCTTTTCTTTTTCCCTTCCTCTCTATCTCTCTCTTTTCTCTTCTCGTTCTTCATTTCTATTTTCACTTCCTGTTTTTTCGCAACGTTTTTCTCTTGTTTCCCATTTCGAATCGCGCGCGTTCGCGTACCCTTTCCTCCCTTTTTGTTATTCCCTCCTTCCCTTCCCCAGTTTTACGCAATTAAATGTACAAATAATATCTATACACATTTAAAACAGGTAGAAATTAAAAATTGTATTCTCGTTTGACTAGCTTTTGACCATTGAAACAAAATGATTACGTGTCTGTCTCTATGCGTGTATGTGATCAACATAATATATATCCCCCGGTTTCTAGTCGGTTGTGCACGTACAGTGCCACGGTATACCGTGTTATATGCATGTGTGCACGAACGCGTGCATATAGATGAGAGTACAAATGAACGCGTGGAAAATTCATTTCCTTTCTCTTTTCGTTCTTATTCTTCTTTTTCTCTTCCGCTATTACAGAAAGGGTGAAGGAGTATTCGGGGGGGGCGGGAACAAATGATCACAGAAAAATATCGTTCCGACCAAATCGTTCCTCTAATCTGTCCCGTGTAGACGATCCTTCTCGTTCAAACAAGCTAATTAATTAATCGAGAAGACACCGCGCGCAATTACGTAGATTGATCTTCCTATTAAAGTGTATAATCGTTAGAATAAATCGTTACAACCTAGATACGGCTAGCAAAGTTACTCTTTTTTTCCCTCTTTCTCTCGATGTATCCCCTTTTCCTCGCACACAAACGCAAGCAGGCAGACCCACACAGACGCACCTAGGCACACAATGCACGCATACAAAAATCATTCTCGCTTGACTCCCTCTCTCACTCTATGTTCCTTCCTTTCATTCGTTTCCGTTCATACTCACTGTCACTCTCGCGCGTTGTCCTAATTCTTAATATTTTGACAAGTTTTTCCTTCCGCAGTCTTCCAATTGTTTTCATTCACGCGGCCGTGCAGCTGTCGTTCGAGAATAAACGAATGCAAAAAAGAAAACGTCCGAAATTCACCGTTATGGCTCACGGCGCGTGAATTGTTCAGTCTTTCGTTTATAATATATATATATATTTCTTTTGTTTCTTGTTGTGTGTTGTTTGCTTGTCTCGCGTAATTGTTTATCGATACGTTATATCAGTTTATCGCTAATACTACTATATTTAATTATTAAATTTAAACCATCTTTTCGTTCTATATTTTTTGTGTTTTTTTTTTTTACTTTTCTACCTTTTCCCTCCGATTCTTATCTCGGTCGTCCACTCTTTCGTGTTTTTCCCCGGTCTCCTTTTTAACCATGTTGCACGAAATAAGGAAAGAATATTATGCTACGGTTTTTACTCGCGACCTAATTACATTTAAAGTGCTAATAAGTGCATATCTATAGAGTAGTATGATGTATGCTTATAATTTAAAGCCACAGATTTCGATGTCGCATCATTAATCTATGATGCAATTTCTCTTCCTCGCCATCGCACGTTTTAATTCAATTATTTAGTCTTATATCCCTCTTTTAAGGATCCTTCGTTCGAGATTTAACCCATTTAAGGCCTTTAGAATCCGTTTATTGTTCGTAACTTCTTCACCCGCCAACTTTTCTCCCTCCAATCTTCCTCTCTTCTGTTTCGTGTTTTACTCTTTTTCTCACAATTCTTCATTATATTTCCGCATCTCTCCTCTCTTTATAATCTAACCAGCGCTTTAAAAAAAGAAGAGACACATGGTAACTCTCTCTCTCTCCCCATCTCTATTTCTTTCCCTTTCTCATTCTCCTATTCTCTCCATCTCTCTCTTTCTCGCATACAAGTGTAAAAAATCACGAGATCTGTGCGCAAACTGCAAAGCATACACACCGTAATGCTATCGTTTTTCGTTCCATTTTCCAACATGGTAGCGAAGGCAAATTTTTAAAAACGTGTTACAGTGACGGTGTTTCTCTTCCACTCTTTTCTTTTCCTTCAGCTCGTATAACGAAGCAGTATTGTATCAAACTGTCTTGCTCCTCTTTAAGTATGTATTTCATTTTTCATTGTTATATATATCTTTCCTCTAAGTAGAATTATATGGTAATAATACAGCGATAGTAGAGATAGGTATAGTAGTAGTATGTAGCAGTACTCGTAATAGTGCCAATAGTTTTCGGGGCTACTAGTGGTAGAGTAGTGATAATAGTAATAGCATAGATCGTAGGTGATAATAGTAGAAGCAGCGGTAACGATAAGAGGGGTAAAAATAGTAACAGCGTGAAAGTATGCGAGTAATGGTGTTAGTGGTCACCAGGAGAAATGAGTAGCAACAGTAATGGTAATAAAAGTTTACATAGTAATAATTACGGTAATAACATTATGCGACGATGATGATGATAATATGATAAATAGTGATGAGCATAATGACGTGGATGAGAATGATATCGGTGCGACTTAGCGCTATTGATCAGAATAATGATAGACGATGGCTAGATAGAAAAGAGGGCTATGAGTAATAGCAATAGCCGTGATGGCGATAAGAGAATAGAATGAAGAGAATTATCATAATAATGTTAAAAAGGAGTAAAATCAGTCAGTTCGTTAAAATGAATTACATTACATTAGTATATAATGTGTCCAGACGTTTAAAATCAGAGAAATTCCATTTCCCGAAATGGATAACACGTGAAAATAATAATATTGCAAAATATCGCGCAATTAATGTGGTGTACCTTTTTTATGTCCCCTTTTTTTTCGTTTTAATATATGTTATACTTTTTTTTTTTTAATCCGCTTCCCATAAAATTCTATCATATGTGTATACATATATATTCTTTATATAATACATTTATATAGATGCAGCAAATAGTCAAGGAAAGAATCTATCTTCCTAATAGCATTTGGCTTGCCAAATTCTGTCAGTTCCATTTAAATAGTACAATTGCATCGGATATAATAAAATTTTTTTTTTTTTTCGTTTTTTTTCTTTTTTCTTTTTGCTCGCGCCATTCTGACGTCACAAACTGAGTTTCCTTGGTGTAAATGTCTCAAGTGTCGGACATTTCATTTGGTAGGGCTATTAAAGCGTGAGAATGTGTGCACTTTTGTACGCACAACTTGTCAGCACTATTATCGCTGCTAACTTCTCTTCATCGTAATTCGCAAGATCTACGAAAGTCAGTCTTGCCTTCGGCTTTGAAAGAACGGAGTTTGGAACGTGTGTCGTTCTATAAATTTTCATTTTTTGTTTAGTTTTTTTGTCTTAACAGGACTTACTGTGTAGATCCAGTCAACCAAAGAAACGAAGGATTTATTAGGCCTCGCCGAAGCCACCGATCGCTTGTTCCGTCATTCTTAAACAAAGAGATTCGAGACGAGAATTGATTTCCGGCTCCGTTGTCTCGGACGCGTTGTTGCTACCAGGGCTGAGGAAATGATCCCTTGGCGCGCTGTACGTGCGTTGTAACGTTCTTTGTAACTGCTGTAAGAAAGGAAATAAAAATGATTCGTACCGTAAGTCAATCGTACAAATTTTATTAAATAACCTACGTACCTGTAAACTAGATTCTTGTAAGCTAGGTCGCTTCTTGGCCGCGTGGACTCGTCGTAAAGTGTTCTGATTTACGCTTTGGTTCTGATTATTTTGTAAATACGGTGTGGATATACTGTTTCTATGGGTGCTAACCACAAAAGAGTTGTTTTGCGGGTGTGTATTGTGAATGTGTCCTAAGTTTAAGCTTGGCTTTCTATTGTGCTGTTGCGGATTACAGTACCTTCTATTATTGTATGCGTAATTGTGTTGCCACCTGTAATTAACATGATCAAATCTCAATTTAATAAAAGAAAACGAATTTAAGATGCGAGACTAATCATCGTTCCTTTTCCTTACTTTGGGGTTGGTCGAGGGTTGCCGAGTCTACTGCGCCACTGTTGCACCTTCTCCTTCTGATTTGGAGTGAAGCAATCGTGTTGCAATACTTTCTCTAATATGTTAATGCAAGCGCACAAAATTCCATCGTCCACGCTCTCTAATGCCAATCTGCTACACACTAAAAAAAAAACCAGCGCACGATATTAGTGTATGAGCTTTCAGGCCACCCTAACAAGTCGCACGATACTCACGTTTACCAACGACCTTAGTGAATTGCGCAGATATATCCTGTGGATCACTTTCCTGGCTAGGTTTCATTGGTGTAGCCAGGATAGTCTTTAGTTCGTCGATCGTGTTGACAAGCACGGTTGGCCCTTGCAAAAACGATGCCGATTGTGTACCGTCGCGTGTCGGTTGCAACAAGTCTTTCTCTAAATTTAAAAGGGTCGCGTAACGCTGTTGCAATTTTGCAATGGAAAGTGCTAGTTTGTGTCTGGCCCCTTTGGTTACACCCTGTTCTGCCAACTGTTCCTCGGTCAATTGAAGCATTTCCTCGTAGCTGAGAGTTACGAACAGATAGCTATATTTATGAAGGCGTAAAGTTTTAAGCCATGCCGGAACATCTGGAAGATAGGGAAGGTGGTACAGTACGATACTTCTTCTACAGATAATTGATAAATTTATGAACGTATCATACACGTACCTCTCATACCACTGGCAAGAGATCGATTAGATGCTTCATCTAAACGGCCTTCACTACCGCTACTTGCACAAGAGCTTTGGGGACTCAATGGACCCAATCCGATAAGATTGCCTGTTTACGAATTAACAATTACTCAAAGCAAAATAACATTTTATTGGTTACACCCATGGCTTGAAATAAAACTAACTCGTATGATCTCCGGAAACACTGAAGCTGCGTGGTTTGTGTTTAATTGAACAATTTAAGTTGTTGCTGCGATCAACAACTTCCAGATGATGAGGAGGTGCGACCGGTGGTGTTAGACTATTTGATCGGCGTTGGCGAGTTACAGGCGGTGGAAATTGTAAATTGAAGGCAGTGCCTGGCTGTGTTCCGAAAAGATTTATTTGTTCGCTTTGTTGCTGCTTCGAACTTCTCTGCCATGCGTTGTCCCATCTAAAATTATCATTGTCGAATTAGTACGGCGAACTCATTGAATATCAATTATATATTTTCCACTGACCTAATAGTAGAGCTGGTATACTCCTCAAGACTGTGTATTGGCGGTGTCCCACTGATACGTTCCTCAAGATGTCTAAGCCACTGAGTTAAGGAGCGTCTATCTTGACTAGTTATAGCTGGATGGATCAAGCAGTAGCTTAAAAGTTGTTGAGTTTGCTCTGTATACTGTCCGGTACTGACGCAGTGGCTTACTAATTCTGGTATTGCCACTAAATAGCATTGCTTGCACTCTACATTCCCAGGCCTTAATAGCGGCAAATGTGTCAGAAGCTGATTTATAGCAACTTCTGTTGACTCTGAGAGCAACGAGTTGATAAATGCTGCAACAATACATTTAGAGAGTGCTGTATCGTTTGCAATTTCTGCAGTAATAAATTTTGTTCCGGCCAATTGCAACAATTACCTGGATTATTGGCATTCAATTCTTGTGTATCCAATTCGGAGACAGAGTGCAAAGAATGCTGCACCGCTTGTGCAAGGAATCTTGCTTGTACCGCGGGAATGCGACGAAGTAGCGCATACAGAACCACGGTCTGCTCGCATTCGTTCCATTGTGAGAAAACTCGAGTGAGTTCACCGACTTGTTCACAGAACAGAGCACCCGGTGACCACTTCATTTTTTAACAATTTAATGTTAAGGAGCAAATATCAGAAGCTCCAATTTTCCCCGATGATCTTCCTGATTATGATTTAATTGTATTCCAACGATGTTCAAGCAGAAGCAAGCATCTGTCAGTGGTCTATAGTAAACGAAAAATGACACTTATATTTCACCATCTCGCGCCCAACAAACTGACGCACGTACGTTTGTATTGCGTAAAAGCTTATTTCCCATAAAATACAATGATCCGTCAATATAATTATAGGGAAAACTCGTTTCACTTGTTCACAAATCTTTTTATTGCTAGCATTAAATGCAGTGCGATCTTTTAATAGAATTGTACTCGTATGATGTGGTATATTTAATGCATGTTGTTAACGTAATATTTATTTCTATATGCTAAATAAGGTGGAAACACCGTGTTTTATTTATTTCGGGAACAATATAATTAAATGAAATATATACAATCGTTATTAAATCGAATACAACATTTCGTTATATCACGTCTTCTATTTTGTATTCTTATTCAATATCGATTAAAGGATACATCTGTCTACGATCAAATTAATGTTTATGGCACGCGAAACAATATTAAATACAACGCTTTCTGTTACAGTCAATATTATTCGTATTTATTTAGCAATACACATATTATAGTATACTGGATGAAAGAAAAATAACAATAACATATCATAAATTCTTACCCAGTCACGTTAAGTGGCCAGATTTTCTAGTTTTCGTGAAAAAAATATCTGTCCATAACGAACTCTAACGCTCGACATAACCTCAAAATATCTGTATACACTGCATCGACATGTAGGCACATCGATAAGAATTCCACTGAGGTCAAGTTTGTTTACCCCGTGATGCGTGTGTATTTATAGCTTTCCTGTTACGATCCATTCGGCGGTGCAATGGCACCGTGTGTGAGACTAACATGTCCAACAACGATTGATAAGATACGACTTTTTTCGCGGACACAATAATCACGCCGATGCTTAAAACTGTTACCAAGCACGGGAATCTCTCGCGGGCCAAACTTAAATGTATCTCGGAGAAATTTAATTTCGAATTTTCATAGAATTCTTCGAGTCACTTTCGTCGGTGCCGCCGCGTATCATTGTGTGCGTGGGACACTGTAGAGGGGAAAGGACGAAGAACGAGAGAAGGAAAACAAGAGCGTAAAAAAACCTACGTTATATGCAAATATTAATCATTTTTCGCAAGAAAATCTACACAGTACTGAATATTGGGCGGGATAGTTAAGAAAGTTATTCTATACGCGAAACGAATGTATTGCTACTGTGCGACTAGCACTCGGCCATTGAGCCGAACAGCAAACAACAAATTTTACGCTCAAATCGGTCAACGCGTTACCGCTATATAATGTAGCTACATATTGTTGTAATTACCGGAGTGCAAGGCTGGGGATGGCTGCTTCTTAGAATCGTTCTGCTCCTTGCAAAATAACAACAATACACGATTATAGCATTTTATACGACGTCGAGTTAAAAGAAACATCTATCCACCATGCGGTATGGTGGGCTTACGTGACCACACTGGTTCATCGTCGCGGCTCTTTGCAGAACTTAGCTATTGCCATTGGTTGTCGCGCAAATGGCAACGGCCAATCATATTACAGTCAAGGGCGCGGTTCATTTGTATCTCACATATGTCGATCATATTCTTCGGCTTTCTCGCGTACTTATGAAATCTTGTTAAACCTGGTACATTCATATCCTTTTTTATTATTAATTCGGATAAGCTATTTGGTGACAATAATTCTGTAATGGGTTTTATAGATGCTTATTGTTAGCAGAAAGAACAATATGTCCACGATTTAATTGGGGATCAACCAAAATGTACTTTATATGTTAGTTTATTACAATAAAATTCGTCCTAATTATTTAACACTATTCATTTTTTGTACAGAATAAATTACAATGTAGAGAAAAATATAGCAATATTAAAGATACTAACACACCAGTACATTCTATCTTAACTTTCAAATCACACTCGGCTTGGTATACACGTTTAAACAAAGAACATGGGAAAAAGGAATAATATTTTATTAGAAATATGTAATACCATAAGATAAAATATGTTTGATGTTTACAAAAATATTGGATATTAAATACAAATTATTTGTACACTCGTAGAATAATATTTGTAGTTATTCCAAACGTTGAAGGAATACCAAGATCAACAACAATTAATTTTACAATCACTATAAAGTATTCTTATCCTATAATTCGCTGCTTCTTGTAAAATATTCGTAGCAGCCCCTTCATTCGCTTTCTGTGACTAAAGCACGTTCCAAGATGACACGGCCCTCCTTGTATCGCTGTGTTTCGTCTGTTGCAAATTCATACACCCACCCAAGTTTAGTATCACAGTTTTTGCAGCTGACGTCTCGGACCATGTGACGACCCGTCAACATCACTCTATCCTGTACCTCGCTGTGTATCATTGTAGACAAATTAAATTACGAATGGGCAAAGATTTTATAAGATTATTCCATTAGTACAATTTCTTTTAGACTTTGTACGACTACGAATCACATATCCTGTGTGTTGAACAACATTAGGAAGGGAAATATGCATAAATGGGAAGGCTATGCACCTGAGAATCGCATATAATAATATTCTTTGCAGCGATACAATTACTGAAAACTCCACGTGAATGAAGTATCGAAATGAACATTGCAATCGAATGCATTGGAAGGAAAATATCGCTATGTTCTCTGTTTAGTAATTAACGTCAACAACAAAAATAGCAATACTTTCTGTCCACTACTGCATCTGTTATACTTCGAATTACATTTTCTTAGGCACATGAAAATAACACCGTTCCACCATAAATAAATCGTCAATGTCGATCAAACGAAAGAGCTCTTTGAATAAAGAATTTTTAAACATAAACATAATGCTTATCACATGTTACGTTCGTTAACACCGACTTATTTTAAAGAACAAAAGAGTAACACGAATACCTGTAATTTAAATTGACGACTTTGTTAAAGAGGAAAGCACGGCCTGTAGCGCCCGTAAAACGCGTGCTTATCAGCTGAGTTCTGTTTGTAAGATTGGTATCACAGGCAGCACAAGCGAACACACGAGTACCTCCGATGTGTTCCAAGAAAATTACACCCATCTTGAAATATTGAAAATCGCTTTATAAAATGTTTGCACGTCGAATAAGAACGATTCCAGCGATTTTTTTATTACATACTTTTGATACGAAAACCAGCAAGTCATGTAACTTGACGTAGCTGTCACTTCAGCATAGGATTACGCAGCAATGCAGCAGGACGCTCTAATTTGACAAGCACTTTTAATCGTGACTCACGGACTTCGAACTTCTAGATGTACAACCTGTACGAAAATTTTGAACGGAAACAATGTATGTACATGCTTGGTCAAAGTTAGCGGGGGACAAAGTATTTACGCAAACGTAATGTAATCATGAAGTTAACGGAAAATCAGAATAGTACGTACATTTGTTGAATATGCGTACGTATGTGTATGTATTTATAAATAATTATGAAATAATTTTATCAAATATCCAACGTAAAACACCAATTGTGCATTTAAATGAAATGTACGTAACTGGCGGTAAATTTCGAACTTGATAAAAAAAGTGTCATATTGTTTAAACATTAAAGCATAGTAAAAATGAGGTGGAACGATTCCATTGTAACCTTTTTATCGGTATTTAAATTTGCAATTAAAGAATAGTAGGAAAGAAAAAAATATAAGGAAGATGACCATCATATTTTCTGGGAATTTCTGAAAACTTAACAAAATTGAACCAACAATGAAAAAACGATCTTTAAAAAATACGGATATTTGCAGTATTCTTTCTTTGTTTTGTTGAAACAATAAAACAACTTTTGATGAACAGAATATGTTGCAAACAACTTCATGGTTACATCAAAATATTATATCTTTATTATTCATATAAACGGTATACAATATGTTACAAGTATATATATATTGTAGATATATATATATATATATATATAGATGACATATATATATATATGTTCGTGTAAATTATACTTTTAAAGCTAGGTACATAGATGTTTGTGCAGTAAAATTCGAAACACTTTCCCTTGATTTTTTTTTTCTTTTATAATTCCAAATATTCGGACGTTGGCCGTAAAAGCCTCGCTATAATTACGTACCGTAACCACAATTAGAATATGTGGGAGGTATAAATGTAGAAGCCAAAAACATTTAGAATTACGAAACGAATCGAAAATATATTATTGGTCATTGTTTAATATCTATGTTCATATCTCTTCAAGGCACATTTGAAATATAATCAGTATACTCATTTCCATATTACAGAGGAATTTACTAACATTAATTGTTCCTATCATTTCACTAATAGTGTCAGGAGTTACACTTCAATGAAATTAAACAAAAAAAAAAGAGAGAAGAAGTGAGAAAGAAAAGGAGAAAAAAATCAATAGAAAAATATAAAATATTAAAAACTCCTTTAGCCAAAATCACAGACAAGTCCCTTACTTTCTCAAACAGAGCACAGAATCGCATTTTTCATGGTCTTAACTCTAAATTAATAGTTATATAAATATTATAAATATACATTCATATATATATATACGTAGTCTTATCAAATTACATACATACACGTATACATACGCTTTCTGACACCAGAACATTTGCTAACAATAAAATTTACATTTTTTTTTTTAATTCTGCATACGTGACGTTATTACGTATATTCACATGTACGCGCGTACAACGTATAAACAGTGGTCTCCCTTTCGTGTGTACATGTATATTGCGTATGTATATATATATATATATTTATACATGTATATTTTGATTATATCCTTTTTTGATATTCAGATCATGAAGGATACCTTTCATAATACTGCACCTATTTCTATGTACATAAAATGTTTACAGAACATAATGAAATATAGATAAAACATATGCCGACGATAATAACAAAAATAGTAACAAGTGACTTTGCAATCACTACGTGTCATCGTTACTACAGATAGATATGATAAAATGCCCTGCTCATCGGCTTCGTTAAAATTCACGGTTTCGTTACCGTTTTTTTTCCTTCGTCGCATTATTTATAACATTTTGTATTAGAAAAATTAGTTTGCAAGATCGAACTCTTGCCGTGCCAACATCATCATATAATACACGCTCGCTACACTCTCTTATTGCATGCACCTTTCCTTTCCTTCATTGAATATTTACCTAGTCAGGTCCTATACAACTATAATACGTCCTTTGTTGGAAGTTGCACAAATTTCCCAATAAATATCAGTATGCGGGCATTTTTTGTTTCAAGTTAGATAAAATGGCTATCATCTGCACTGCAGGTATTTATTAACAAGAATAGAATGCTTGACGTAACATTTTAATAATTACACGCAACACAAAAGTGAAAACTAGAATTCTTCAGTATGTAAGAGTAACAAGATTATTCGTTAACAAACTATACAAGAAACTGTCATTCATGATCCACATTTGTGGGACATTTATGCAACATAAAAGAAATATTTTTTACATATTGAGTGACAAAATAATTATAGCGGTCACAATATTAATATTCATAGTAACAGCGATTAACGACATAGATATTAACGACAATAACGTAGTGATTTTTTTTGTTTTGAAGAACTGGAAACGTTATTATATTTTTTTTTTTTTTTTTTTTCTTAACAGCAATCAAAGCAAGTATTTCAATAATTCATCTAAGAAGAAATTGTATTAAGAAATAAATGAATAAGATTTTGGTTTACTTAGTACAAATTTACGCCGTAAACGACTGCTAAATATCGAAAAATATATTTCTTATGTATTATTTTTGGTAAGCTTTGTTCTGTTGGCGGCAACTGCTGCAAGACAAGCCAGTGCTTCTAAATCCGGCGATGCACACCACGCTATGAATATTTATATGATTAATTATGTGTATAATTATTCAGTAATTTAAATGTATGATGTATTTACTTAGCGAAAAACAAAATGAATTTAACATTCGATAGTTTCCGAATATTTCACTTACTGTTTCAGAATTTTTATTTAAATAACTGAACCGTAATTTTTTGATAGTGCATCATTTTGCAGTACAACTTAATTGATTAAATTGTATTGCTTCTGTTTTAACTATCGATGCGATCGTAAAAAATATGACTAAAAATTTGTATCATGTCTGTACGAACTATGAACAATAAAAGTTTATGTTTGTGATGAAAAATATAACTCTACCAGTCTATACTCACATTTATTAGAATCCTCGATTTCAACTTGTTTTGAATCATTTGTAGCTGCGGCATTACGTGTAATGCTCTGTTTCCGTGCTTTCCTTTTTTGACTTCCGACGAGAAGTTTTTCAGCATCCTCGCAGTTGTCACGTTCTGTTTGAGATATTTTTCTGCTGTTCTGAATATTTGTTTGACCATTCGCATTAGTATTGTTCAGATATTTTTTATTATTTGAAGTTGTAGTTAATTTTTGTACTATCTTTTTCTTTTTCGTACGTTGTTGTTTCTTCTTTTCCTGAAATTCTTCTAAACTTAAAGATGGTAACGCTTCAATTTTCTTTTCTAAATTAAAATCCCTACACAAGAAAATACCACATGAAAATAATACATTTTCATTGTACACCACAACACATATCGTTCATCGAGAATTAATATTAAACTTACTCGGCTCGAAACCTTTTTCGGGCGGTCCATGGTCCAAAATCTATTTGCCCTTCTGCACCTTCAGTTTCCGTTTCTTCCGGCTTTGAAGCTTCGATATTTCCTTCAGCACTGAAATAATTACGTCAATTCTTATTACTTATGCATGTATATAATAAAAAGTGTTAAATACAAAAAAGGAATTGAAATCACCTTTCAACAAGATGTTCTAATTCACCACGGGAGCTATTTCCACCTTCGCTACTCAAGGAATCTGTTTTCTCACTGACATTTGAGGAAATGGAATTTCTTCTTTCGTTTGGCTGACCGTCATTGCTAATAAAAATATGTATTCAAATATACTATCATTCAATTTCATACTGTGCATACAATATGAATTATTGTATCTACTTACCTACGGCTGCTGGTCTGTCTTCTTCGCTTTGGTTGCAGTCCTGATGCGCCAACATTTTTCATTTGCTCGGCCAGGAACTTTTGATAGCGCAAACCTTTGCATGTTCTTTCAATTCTAAAATTACTATCCTCTGGAGACATATTCGTGGTTAAAAAATTATTTATTTCCATCTTCTCATCTTCGGTATCCTAGAGACACATTGTTGTCGTTAGAAACGTGAAATGCTAAGATAATTTCAGATAGCTAATCGAATTATTTAATTAGAAAATCCTGCCAACTTCCTTACATATTGATGTTCGTTATTGTTTGATTCCGATTTTCTCCTCTTCTTTGCATCGAAAAGATCAGCTTTACATTCTCTCTTGTGGTCGGGTGAAAATGGTATATCTAAATATCTTTTCTTAGGAGGCTTTGGAACTTCGGTGTCATTCTCGATCACAGAACCATTAACAGTCACCTGCTCGTCTGCCGTTTGCGTTTTCTGAGGCGTAAATAAAGAACTGAGGCCACCAATTTGCGATTCATCCGCCAGTTTGCCCGGTTGTATTGATTGTCCGTCTCGCTTGCTGGATTTTGAATAATCGGAAGACTTGTTCTCAGATTTCGCATTTTCTACTGCTTGCTCGTTCGAACTTGTTTCTGGCTTCTTATTTGTAGGCCTAGTATTCAAAGTACGTAAAGGAGGTGCTGGCAATTTGTACCATTTAAAATCAGGATTTGCATTTAAGAATGCATCTTTGTACTGAAAAATTATTGAAAATTTTTTACATTACATTGTTCAAATTTACTTACACATATAACTGATATATAAAATAGGTTGTGGGAAGCATGTTTAGCAGTCATGGTCCGCGCAAAAGTAAAAGAAGAAAAACAGTACAAGTAAGCAGTGCAAAATAAATTATCAGATTCGCAACCGGCTATATCAAATTCCAACAACGTATAATTAGAAGCATGACATTCCGATTCCTTATTATGCAAGTACTTTACCTCCTGTGCTAGATTTGTATATGAACGTTTTTGATCTGGATGAAGGGTGGCCCACCATTCTCCAAGTACCCTTGTGACGGCACGATTTTCTAAATGTGGGAAACCAGACCGCACTGAACCACGGTGTCGTTTACAAAAAATAAGAAATGCATTCATTGGTCTTCTGGCATGGTGGGCTGGTTCTCTTAATTCACGTGGTTCCTATGTATTAACAAATCAATAATGTTAATATGCCTTTTTAAATGAAGTTTGAACAATATAAAAAATTAATTATAAAAATTATATATTGTATTCTGATTTGAATAAAAATCATTTTTCTACCAGTATATGTATATATATGTTTGTTTCGTAAATAAAATATTTCCAAATCGAATTGTCCATGAAACAATAGTCCATTCACATAAATTGTTATATCACATTTAATGTATATCTATATTGCTATTCGCGACAAAAATGAATACGACGTGAAATAAAAATGTAAAAAAATTAGATATAATTTTGTAATCTTTAGATCGCAACAATATACTGTCGCATAATAGCACTTGTGAAGCCTTAAAATCACATACCTTGACAGTTTCTAAGGTCACATATGCTTACCTGCATGTTCATATCGGTAATAATAATATATTAAATCCAAATATCTATGTAACACGTAATTAGAAAAATACGAACGAATGTGCTGTTAATGATTCAATATATGTATAAACGTGCATACTTCCCCCGAAAATAGATAAAACAAATTATTCGTATTCTTTTCCATTATTTTCGGAATAAAATAACTATTACAGACACGTTGAGTATAATTTTCCCCGCGATGAAAAACATATTTTCGATAACTCGGTCAACTAAAAAGATATCGAGACAAAAAATAGTAAAAACATTTCGCTATTATAAGTAGAATTTGTTAATCGTAAAAGAAAGAAAAAGAAGTAATACGCGATGATTTATATCCTTCGACATTTTATTGGAATAAATGAAATTAAATGAGGATCTTAAAACACTTATACTCACTCGTACTCGACTTGCTCTATCTACCTCCATACTTAATTGAATGTTATACAAGTAATCGGAAAATGTAAATGTGAATCAACACGGAACATGACGGAGATCGTGTCTATATTTATAATACATACATATATATACATACGCATAAGCAAAGAATAAGAGAAGAAAATATATTAATACTGGTGAAAAAAAAAAGTAAACAATCTTTTCGCTGTGCATTCTTATCTTTTCAATATTTTTACCTTCCTGATAAGCCAACTTTGTTGCGAAATAACAATGTAGCATTTTGTCTAACATTGTGAAATCGTATGAGAATTATACATTAAAGTACGTACGAATGGAGAAATGAATGTCGTCAAATTATTACACGATCCGCTTGTAAAAACGATTTTCCGAAAGAAAAGATTTTATTCCACGATAAATCCAAGAAAGAATCACGGCTATTTATGGTACACCGAGGCGAACGTTCTTACAAATGGATCTCGGATTGGTAAAATTCAATGTCAAAAGAATGAAACCATCGTCACATTCCCGAAATATCTCGCAATCGTATTGACAACAATGTACCATTAAATTTTCACGGTAGTAGTAGGCGATCTTGTTGGAAAAAGAAACACAGATATCCGCTGTCGTCGTAACACAGGCATATGTTAATTTTCATATTCTATCTAATTACTACGGCTGCACAAAGTCCAGAGTATTTTCAGTAATTGTCACTACTTCCTATTAATAACGCATTTATGTTACAGTCGAAAGCTTGATTAAGAAAAATCGTCAAGAAACATTATGGGGAAGTATATATCGTGAAAATTGCTAGGGCATGTAGCTTGTCATACGTCGTAACTTTCGTTAATAGTAATATACGTTGATTGCCTCGGAACCTATTGTCCCTGTGTGTCAAATTCGTAGCAATTTTGGTTGTGTTGAATAATATATTTCTAACATATTTCGCACGAGCTAAATGTTCAAGGGAATCACGCGTTTCGTATATTTTGCAAGATTTCATAACACCTTTCTGATCGTCTACTGACAGCTGCTTGTAGTAAATGTAAATACTGCATACTGCAATCTATACGTCTTTCTATGCATCGATGATCTGGCAAATATTTGAATGAAGTAAAACGTCTCGTTAAAAAATTTCTGTCCGTGTGAAACGGTTGTGTGTTCTTGTACCGTTCATTCTTGAGCCCCTCTAGTTGTCCGATATATATTAAACGTAGAACTTAAAAGTCAGAACGTTGTTGTTCCTTTTAGTATGACTGGTCTTCAAGACATTTGTATAAAGACCATCTTTTGACTCAAAATCATCGCGAAGTAATCACACGTTCGATCGTTCGCAACGAAAAATTTATCATCCAACGGTATCACGGATACGTCATCGATGCGAACGTATTGAAATGCCATTCGCGATTCGAGAAAAACACAATGTATTTCTCCCTACTCACCTTGCGTTGTTGCTCGTTGGCAGCCATTTCTGATTTCACTTGACAATTCACTCAGCGGCGCATAATAAAGATAAAGCTTCGGCACACTGGCTACCCTCTCTTTCCCTCTGTATCTTGCTTTCTTTCTCTGCCTCTTTTCTGTTCACGAATTAACCTCTCCTTCTTACATACTATTTCCTATCTTCCTCTTGCATCGATGCGTATGCCCACATTTGTTTCACGTAGCCCACGTGAAAGTGAAATTCTCGCGCAGAGATTCGATATTTTATCGCGTTCTGGTAAGTTTACCAATTTAAAGACACTTCAGATCAAGTTTCATTTAATAATATAAGAACACCATTTACTCCAGCAATTTGTGTTTGCAACTAAACATTCGTCGTGCAAACGTCACGAATATACAAACGTCACTATTTAAAACCAGTCACGCGCCTAGTATCCGTCCCGAAGAAATTCATTCGAATTAGCCAATAGTTTCGCAGCGATATTAATCACTGGTTAATTTTAGCTACCCTTGATGAGCATCAAACAATTGTTTCACTTTCGTACAAATATTCGCACCCGATGAACGAACGTAATATATTAATGTGGCACGTATTTTCAATATGTTGCGCATTGTGTTCGAAAAAGTAAATGATTCGCGCGTGTAAACATATTGCAGTGATACCAATCGAACCACATAAAAGTTACTAAGACGAGGTTAACGAGATTTAATGTGAAATTCTTTGTTCTTTAATTTTTTTTTCATCAAGCAAATCATATAGTTTACATATGTGATTTATTAACTGATATGTAATGAAATGCGGAATTTTTATTAATAAATTAATACTGCAGTAGTCTAAAACTACTGCCTCGATTAGTAGTGAAAATATTATCGAAACTTTAGCTTCTAAAGTCTGCAATGAAAGCACTGAAAAAGAGATTGCCAATGAAATACAATGCAAGATGAAAGTAACTAGACAAAACGCATTTTGTTCGCAGTTTTTGGTTAGGAACATAACCGTTGGATGCACCTAAGCGTTCGATTTGTTACTTGTTTACCACAATAAAATCTAATATTTCATAAGCATTACTTATGAGTTGTATCAAATAATAATGTTGTATGGTATTGCGACGATCTGTTTAATCGTCAATGAACAATTTTAACAGTATTCATTCACCTTTCGTAGGAAGCGTTACAAATGAACTAAAAGATCCCGAAGATTTTTCTACAATATTTTGCGTTCGTTTGCTAACGTACATAAATTAATACCTGTTCGTAATACCACATTGTATACGCGAAAGGTCTGAATTAAATCGAACGCCATGGAAAAATCACAGAAAATGCCGAAGGTGGCAAAGGTATGTAATCGGTTTTATTTTATTTATTCTAATAAAAAAACAAATTTACCATTCAAGCACTGTAATTTTTTAACAATCTTTTGCAATAGGTGAAAAATAAAGCGCCGGCCGAAATTCAAATAACAGCGGAACAACTTTTACGAGAAGCCAAAGAAAGGGACTTGGAAATCTTACCACCGGTAATGATATTTTCATTTTCATTAATGAATTTTCAGTTTATTTCCATTACATGTTTCATGATTTCTAACTGAAGTATTCAATATATCTTTCCTTTTAGCCGCCAAAGCAAAAAATCTCTGATCCTCATGAGTTGGCGGACTATCAACATAGAAAGCGTAAAGCCTTCGAAGATAATATTCGTAAAAATCGGATGGTTATTTCAAATTGGATCAAGTATGCCCAATGGGAAGAAAGTCAGAAACAAATACAGAGAGCACGGTATGACGATACGTATAATTTGGTTTATTCAAATCGAAGAAAAACAATTAATTTACTAATTATCAAAATTGGTAGTATTGCGTACTAATTTATTCAAAATGCATCCACTATACTGAGAAATATTTCTAACTTGCAGGTCGATATATGAACGTGCTTTAGACGTTGATCATAGAAATATTACATTATGGCTCAAGTACACGGAAATGGAAATGCGGAATCGTCAAGTAAATCATGCTCGGAATTTATGGGATCGTGCTGTTACTATATTGCCTAGGGCAAACCAATTTTGGTACAAGTACACGTACATGGAAGAAATGTTAGAAAATATTGCTGGTAATTTTTGTTTACTTCTTGATAGGAAATGATCCAGCATTAATATGTACTGACCGAAAGATTTATGTAGGTGGACGTCAGGTGTTCGAAAGATGGATGGAATGGGAACCAGATGAACAAGCTTGGCAGACTTACATTAAATTTGAATTGAGATACAAAGAGATACAAAGAGCTAGGCAAATTTATGAACGATTCGTAATGGTACATCCTGACGTAAAACATTGGATAAAATATGCACGATTCGAGGAATCGCATGGATTTATTAACGGAGCGCGCAACGTTTACGAACGAGCTATTAACTTCTACGGCGATGAGAATTTGGATGAAAAATTATTCATCGCATTTGCGAAGTTCGAGGAGGGTCAAAGAGAAGTACGAGATAGCTAAAATTATTGTGTTCTGATATTCAATATCCATTATATTGTTCGATGCGTATATCATTTTCTTTCGTTTTCGCAGCACGATCGAGCAAGAGTGATTTATAAATATGCTTTAGATCATATCCCAAAAGAAAAAACGCAAGACATTTATAAAGCCTACACGATACACGAGAAAAAATATGGGGATCGTTCAGGTATATTATTTACAGATGTAGTTAAAAATAATATTGATAATAAATAGCCTTTTGAAAATAATGCTACGTATTTATACGAATAGGTATTGAGGACGTAATTGTAAGTAAACGAAAATATCAATATGAACAAGAAGTAAAAGAAAATCCTTCGAATTATGATGCCTGGTTTGACTATTTGAGATTAGTGGAATCTGAAGGGAATGTAGATACAATTAGGGAAACTTACGAACGCGCAATAGCTAATGTACCTCCAACTAAAGTAAGAATTTTAATTTACCACTAACGCATAATTCATGTAAGCTTTGTTGGTTTAACGAAGTCTATCACCATCTGCAGGAAAAACAATTTTGGAGGCGATACATTTATCTCTGGATAAATTATGCCCTCTTTGAAGAACTGGATACAGAAGACATAGAAAGATGTCGACAAGTCTACAGGTAGTTGATACTTTTGTCTAAAAAAACTGACACCTTAATTGATGTGTTTACCATTTTTCGCAGGGCTTGTTTAGAATTAATTCCTCACAAACATTTCACGTTCTCCAAGATTTGGTTGCTTTATGCGTATTTCGAAATAAGACAAAAGAATTTAACAGCTGCGCGGAAAACTTTAGTAAGTGTTAAATTACTAGTGCGCCGAATGAAAAAGAATAATTGCAATTGCATGAAACCTAACAGCATTATGATTGCAGGGTATGGCGTTAGGTGTTTGTCCACGGGATAAATTGTACCGTGGATACATCGATTTAGAAATACAATTAAGAGAATTCGACAGGTGTAGAATTTTGTACGAGAAGTTCCTGGAGTTTGGTCCAGAGAATTGTACCACATGGATGAAAGTATGTGTCTTACTCATACGAATAATTTTTGCACTTGAAAATTTATGAAAGTCCGTTCACTAATTATTTCCTACATAGTTTGCAGAATTGGAAACACTTTTGGGTGACGTCGATCGAGCACGATCTATTTATGAATTAGCTATATCGCAACCAAGGTGAAATATTAAAAAACGAATAATGAATAATGCACATATCATGTATACTAAAGTAATTTTTGTAACGTATTATTATTCTGCTCTGTAGATTGGATATGCCGGAACTTTTATGGAAATCATACATTGACTTTGAAATAGCTCAAGACGAAACAGATAATGCAAGACAATTATTCGAGAGATTATTGGAGCGTACGCTTCATGTTAAAGTAAGTGCATAAACTGTTACAAAAGCCGCAGAAAAACCAGTTGCAATACTATATTTTGTATGATTGTAAAACATAAATGATTATATTTAGGTTTGGATTGCATACGCCAAATTCGAATTGGCGAATTCATCGGGCGAGGACGGTGTCGATAATATTGCTTTGGCTAGGAGAATTTTCGAACGTGGAAACGATGCGCTTAGATCGAACGGCGACAAAGAGAGCAGGGCATTGCTTTTAGAAGGGTGGAGAGATTTTGAAAATGAGAAAGGGGATGAGGAGACCAGGGCTAAAATTATAGATAAAATGCCGCGAAGAATTAAACGCAGGAGGCGCATTATTGGAGAAGATGGGGTAAATAAATCGATTATTATTATATTTTCGTTACTCAACAGTACATTCTTTATGTGGATTGTTTCTGTTTTCAGAGCGACGATGGATGGGAAGAAATATTTGACTTTGTATTCCCAGAAGACGAATCCCAAAGACCTAATCTTAAATTTTTGGCGTCTGCCAAGGCTTGGATGAAGCAGAAAGAAAGTAGCGAAAAAAGTGAAAATAATGAAGATGATAGTACCGAATTAGACTCCAATAGCTAAACTGTTAGTTGCTTTTTACCGTAGAGACTCCATTTTTTTGTAAATAAACCAATATTTGCCTTTTTGGCATGTACATACATAAGCGGACTACTTTCGAACAATTCTAAACGTGCAAAATATGGTACCGTTAATCTAACGATAAGACCGGATAAAATTTGTACCGGAGGAAGGGTATCAAAATGACTCACAGCTCTTGCAAGTTATAATGAAGCAATGATTACATGTAACGAATTTGAAACCAGTTATCGTTTGAATAAAAAGTTATAGTATTCAATAACTATTTTTCCCGTATTTTTAATATTTTTATACTAATTTTAATGTACAATTGTATACTTTACAATGAAAATGTAAATTTATAAAGATACACGTTACATACAATAATCCCAGAGATATTTTACTCAACCATTGCAAAAATGAGTATACGAGTGAGAAGTACAAAATATTTTTTTTTTTGGCAGTCGTGCGTTTCTTACCATAGTTTGATCAATTTATCAAGAAACATCGATGTTGATAATAAATAAAGTTACTGTTATTCAACAACGAGTACATACCATCAGAAACTAAGACAATATTGAACGGAAGCATGTGTTTCTGGTTGCAAAACGCAGGTCTGCAAATATGATAGTTTCGAGTGCACCTTGAAGACAAGAATGAACGAAGGCCCTCATAAAAAAGAAAGGAAAGTACCGAATGGTTTTTTTCAAATTATACCACTTTGTACTTGTTATACTTGTCCATAGTAAATTGGAATATCAGTGTGTACTTATCCACACCCTCGATTTGTTCGTTCGTTATTTGTATTATTTACTTGCCTTTGTTGAATATTTCTTTTTTTCGTCACTTTCAAAACCAGAATCTAAATCGTCGCTTAAGCACTTCTTTAGCGTATAACTTTTGGAGTGCGACTGCGTGTTTCTTTGTTCAACAGACAGCTTCTTAATGTAGCCTATTAATTGTTCGAAGAAATTAGGATAACTATCGTATCCTGGAAAAACATTTACATCTATTATCGCATATTTCCCGGTATGGTTCTCAATAACAACGTCCACGCCGACCAACAGAAGACCAAAGAGCTCTGTAACTTTTTTGACAATCTTTTCCAGTATTTCGTGTTTTGGCTTTATCGTTAATGGAATGTTTTCCTCTGATAATATTGACCATTTTGATCGAGAACCACTCTTAGATATATCGTGGGAACTAAAAAATATTGTATTTAATGCGGCGCAGTCTTCTTCGTAGAAGTTTTTCAAACTAGGTCTTTCAACTACGTGAAAATGTTCACCAACTATGTATATTTTATAAAGAATCGCATTGTGATTAATAAATTCTTGGGCTAAACAAGGCGGCTGACAATCATTTACACCCTGCTCATTGAAAATCACCATCATCTGTAAAAGGGAAGGAAAATTATATACTACATTCTTCCACAGTATATATGCGTATCTTAGTCATCGAAATACCTTATGCGCATCGTTGGATCCCTGAGCGACAAGTGGTTTGCAAAGAAATGGGAACTTAATACCAGCCATTTTTAACAGCGATATATTTTCAACATTACTTTTATGTTTAATTTCTACAAACCTTGGAGTAAATACATCTAGAAAAAATTAAAATTAATCATTGATACGTGAACGAACCTATGGTTATAAAAGGGAACTTGGAAGAATTATATAGAACTTTATCGATTTCTCGTTTACCATTTAGCTGTAAGTGTTCTTGTAAGATTTCGTACGATTTATAACGATTTATTAAAATCCTAATATTGTCCAAGGGATCAATAATGATGATTTCGGGATGGTGGCAGAAGTATTCTTCCATTCTTGCAATAACTGCTTTGGCCTGAAATACAAATGAATTATTGCAACTGTTTTAACAACAGCGAACGGAAAGGATTTCATCATACATTTTCATCACCATTTTCAGCATGTGCTAGTTTATCTGTTACTTTATGTATAAAAACATGTAGTGGTCCCTGAGATTCGAGATCAGAGTTAATATCAATCTGAAATGAACGCATTCGTTGTAAAATAGTGTCGGACGTACATTAAAATGTTTAAGAGTATCAATTGAAAAATCTTTGTACACATAACCTCGTCATCTATTATAACTTGTACGATACAATTACGCAATAGAATTTCGCGTCACGCGAAAGGAATATAAATGTTGTTTACCATTTTTAATAGAAGCCCCTCAGATTCACAGACAGCATAAAAGTCATTGCAATTAAATTTCTGCCGCTTCTTCTCGGATATTGAATAACCAATGACATACTTGTCACACATCTTTTTCCGCGCTGTTTTCTTATGTTGAATATAATATTCTTCCATTAAAACGTATACAGCGCATTATTTTCACATTACCCTCGAGTGAACGGAATTTTCCTCAGCGTGCTATCCGTGAGATTCTAATGTTACGCAGTTTCATATTTTAATCGAAATTTAAGGTTATGTTTTGTATCGTTTAGAAAAAGATCGTTTACGGCATTAATGTATTCTTCAAATTATCATACATTTTACACTCCGCGTTTAATGCATACTAATCGTCTAACCATTTGACGACCGTAAACCGTTTACGTTACCGTGACTTAGTTTAATGGAGGTAATAAATAATCACAGACCGACGATGTAGCAATGACAAAACCCATTCTATTATTCACGCTTAAATATACGATTACTTATAGTCAAGAATATAACGATTTAGGACTACAATGCTATTTACACTATCTCGACAATGCAACTAAACATTATTTTACTGTTCACATGGAAATGCAACCGGACGTGTCACCGTCGTTGCATGTTCAATTATAATATTTGCATTATACTTCACCTTGATCATAACAAGTATATGCATCGCGTGCGACGCACTTTCCATCAAATCAGCAACTCTAAATTTCGCCCATGCTTTGTACGAGGGACTAGAAATAAAACGTTTATACAATATTAAAACAAAAAGGCAACCACGTAAATAAAATAAAATATTATCGGCAAAATGTTCGTGATGAAAATTTACACGGAATTATATATACATATCATATTATGTATATATATATCTTATTGCGCCTGAGGATTTTTATTTACGCTACGTTCACTACTTTTTATACATTGTTACATTTATTACAATTAGTTATAAATCATTTTGTAAATGTTCTGAATATTTTACCTTCGAAGATTCGTTCCAAGATGTTAACATTTCTTTCGTGACAAAGACCGCGATGTCGTCCAAATCATCCGTGTTTTCCCCTTCTGAACGATTCTTTTCTAGCATACGAATTTCGCCAAGGGAATAGGAACCAGAACTTGGCAAGTATAGTTCTCCTTCAGAATGCGAAGTATCCGATGACATTTCAATCTGGGATGCCAAAACGACATTGTTACAAAGAGTTCTTAGAATTCAAGCAAATTTTAATATAAAAATGAAGACACTATCTTTGCCACCTCACCTTATTTGATTCTATCGTTGATATTGTAGATACACCGTTAGAAAGTCTGATGGGAATACATTTTTTTTAGCTTCAATTTGAAAAGTCAATTAACATTTATATTAAAAGAAGAATAAAGTTACCTAAATTGTTGATTAAGTACAGTCGAATAATTTGCTTCGAATGTAGAGGAGAGGAGTTTTCTGTGAACTTCATCGTACACGTTCAATAAAATTTGCTTCTTATCGAATGTGCTGTCGAAACATAAACTATTAGAATTTGTTACTCTATCGTCAATAGCATTCCTAATTTCTGAAACCTGTTTAATTTCATTGACTTCTTGTGCAAGTTCTACATTATTCGACGTAGACCGAAGAGATACGCAATCGCGTAGAGAATCGCACGACGAAGCATGTGAAAAGTTACTACCAGGAATCCCAGCAGCTTTCCCTTTCTTTTCGACCGAACATAATTCTACGGACCTCTCCTTTCTTTCCTCGGTAATTGCAATTGCGTCCTTTGCAGCCGAGAGATTTTTACTAAGAATCGAGAACTCTTCTTGCAACGCACCCTCGGTTACTTCAATTTTCGTTGCTAATGGTATTTTATTAACATCATCCACGATCTCATATTCATCCTTCAACAAATCATTCTCTTCTACCGTATCGGTAGTTTTGCACTCCTTAGTCTCAAAATGCTCATTAAGAACTTTCGACCTATCAATTAAACAGTCCAACATTTCTTTATTATTTTCTTTAATCTGTGAAATAATCTGCTCTTCTATTTCAACGCTGTTTTTTTTATCACAAACTTCAGTACCCGTTTCATGAAAATTTTCGTTCAACGACCTGATAGTAGAACTCAATTCACCATTATCCTGTTCGATCGGTGAATTTTCATTTCTATTTCGAGACGCTTTCTCATCGCCAATTAAAGCCAATTGGCTTTTAGAATTTAGATCGGAACGATACGAAGCGCATTTCTCAGCAACATCTTCGTTAGGTTCAATCGTTTCTATTCTACCGCAATTTTCATCAATCTCCAAGCATTCTATTTGCAAACCGCATTTCTCAGAATCGCCGCCGGATCCCGCAGTTTCAATCGTTTCTATTATTCGACTGTTGGCACAGGCCACGTGGCCCACTGGAATATTTTCCGCAATTAATAAGTCCAAATCATTCGCCCCGAAATTCGATCTCCCGCCGCGCAGATTTTCCAGCAAGCTCTTCACCGTCAGACCCACGATTTCGTCCACGTTGAAAATATTTCTCATCTTGTCCGCGACGAATCTCGTTTCCTCTCGCACAACGCGCGCTATCAATTGTTCCGTATTTTTCATTTCTGGGCAGACTTGCTTCAAAACACTCGAACGCACAACGTTACTAAACGTTCGGTAATCAAAATGGTCCTTCGCGATTTTTCTCCTCCCGCTCTCTACGGTGTTCGTTATGGCGTTCGCAGTGTCGTCTTTGATCGTCGACCTGGAGAATTCCACGGACAATTTGGTGTCGTTAGCGGTTCTGATCTCGGAGCTGGACGACAGGGGGCACGTCGAAGAAGTCGTCACAGTCGAACTATCCTTTCCACCCGGGGACGAACGCGTTTCGCGGAAACGAATTCGTTTTCCACGGTTGATCCTGATTATTTTACTATCGTCTCCGTTATTATTTTCGCTCGTTTCCGCGCTGCCTTCCTTCGACAATCTCCGCGAAATTCTCACGCGATCTTGCATTTTCAAATGTAATTCCCGCGGCACGTTGTTCGAGCCTTTCGAAACGACGTCTTTCGTTCCCGATTCGTTGCCTCGTCTTAGAATCACAGGCTTCTCGAACGGTGCATCTTTCTTAGCTTCTCCTTGTTTATCGTTTAAGTCCCAATTGTGATTCGTGGGTGGCGATCGGTCGTGGATAATTGTATCCTTCGTTCGTAGCTCTGTAACATGTTTAGCTTGTGAACGATGCGAATCGTTCGCTTTTGGTTTCTCGATTCTCTTTCTGCTCTGCGACGACGTTGCAATAAGTTTCTTCCTGCTGCCTGTGGTTTTTATCGTACTCTCTACGTAATACTGTTTTATTTCTGGCCTCGATAGGAATTGATCGATCGTTCTCGTCGAACGAGCGGCATTGTCGATTATCTTGTTGTACGATAGTAAAACATTGTCCAACTGATTCGTGGAATGTTCGTATAAATTATAGAGATCGTCCGAGCCTACTGAATCATCCGTGGAATTCGTACTCGTCGAAGACATTACGCTGCCCACATCCATTTGCGTGCATTTCTCGTCTTGGTTGCAATAAGTTTGAACAATACGTGCGAAACGTGCGTCTATCGTTTTACTACGTTCGTCTTTCTCTGCTCTCCTATTCTCACGCACCTCTTTGCATCTATTTTGATTATCCAAACGCTTCTCCTGTATTTTTTTAACAGACAAGGGGGCACGTTCGTGCTTCGCTTCAATTTCTCTCGTCGAAGAAGAAACTTTGAATAGTTCCGTGTCAAGCTTTGCAACAGTCTGCTGTTCTAAATTATTCGATGCCGCTGGTATTGCTAAATCTTCGCCCAATCCAGCAACAGCTTCTCCTTTTCCTCGCGATTCAATAGACTCTTTAACATTTCCTGTTTCCAACGCACGTTCTTCGAATCGTACTTGCCTCTGGCCGTTTCGTTCAGCTGTTTTCATCGACGGTTCGTTTACTTCCTCTTTACGAACTTCAACATCCTGCTTGATATCGGGTGTGCGCCGACTCGATTCGTCGCTCGCACTCGACGACTCCTCGTCGTTTGAAACAGTCGATTCTAAATGTTCCTTGTTTCGAAAAACCGTCACCACCGCAGGCTTTTCTATTTCCTTCGCCCGTTCGTCGGTTTCCGTCGATTCTTCCTTGGTTCCTGCGGGAACGTCGCGACATCCTTCCGAAATAATATCGATTTCTCGCGGAACGCGAACGGAACTCGAGCCGTTTCGAATTCCAACGCGATTCCTCCTCGCGTTTCTTCGCCCCGTCGTTTGGCTCGTCGATTTCCCATCGTTGCTCTCGATTATTTTCACGAACTTCTCTCTGCGCCTTGGCGGCGAGCTCGCCCGATTGAAATCGCGGCGAATAACGTAAGTGGCGACGTTTCGATTTTCGTGCACGAAAGAAGGATCGGGCGATATGTGAATTTCTTCCAGATTTTCCACCCTCGGCTCTCCCTTGATGTCCACTGAGAGGCCCGTTTGTATCGAGCACGCGACAATCTTTTTGTTTCTTTCGATTCCCTTAATTGCAGAGGGAAGCTGGTCGCTGATTTTCGCTTTCTCATCGTTGGCGCATCTTTCAACCCGGGGTTTCCCTTGCCGCGAATGCTCCTTACATCGATCTTCCACGGTGTGGAATTTAGACGCGTGCAGATCGACGATCCTTTTGGGTCTGGCCGCGACGTCTTCTTTGGGAAATTGTTTGCTCGTTGGGTTTCTGTATGTTGTCTCGTCGACCCAGCCGTTGGCTTCTTCAAATTTACAGGCGACTCGCTCACGGATGTACAATAATTGATCGTTTTCGTCGTCCAGGTAAGCCTCGTCCGTACATCTAAAGGTGTCACAGTGTATATTGATTTGGTTAAAAATACGGAGGAAGGGTGTATATTTTTAACGGGGAAACGGGTGTCGCGGTAAGAATGTTGGGCGAAAGGTGTGAAAAAATGATTGAAACACCTACACATTTACGTGCTTCCGAAATCGCCCACCACTTGTGCTGATTTCGATCTCTTTCATCTGAATTTGCGCATCGTTGATCAACTTCTCCACGTTTTCGAGGACTGCCGACGTTTCTGGGCTTAAAGTCGGAGAAGCTGGAAACGTCACAGTTGATCTCTGGGTGTCGAGCTGAAAATGAAACAGTAAACTGTTAGACAAAGTAGCTTCGTCGTTCGAATATTCTAGTTTTAAATATAAAGCACAAAGGCGATTTAAATCGATCAATTTTGTTAAGAAATAAAATTGCAAGGTGTTCACGCGTTACTTGTTCATCGTCAACGACTCTCGCTGGTGTCAGCGGCACCTTCCTCGAGCTCCTACTGGTATCTTGTTTAGGAAATTTAGATGTAAGGCTTGCACAACTTCGAACACGACTCCCCCCGGAATGAATCTCCTCCCTTTGTCGCGTGATTGGCACACGAGTTTTGCAGTAACAATTGCAGAGCGATTGCGAGTGCATTCTTTGAGGGCAGCAAGACGCCGGCAAACGAGTGGCTGGATCCGAACACAGATCCAAGTACTCCAAAACGTCGCGCTTCTTTCTATAAAAACGAAAAATGAATTACACTTGTTAGTAATGTATTGTAACACGATTGTAGGAGAAATATTGTACACCTTTATAGAATTATAGAATTATCTATCTGCAAAAATCTATATAGAATAAATTATAGAAATTACGTATTGAGTTAAACCGTTGTTAAATCTTTACTAAATATAATATTGGAACTTGTTCGACGAAGGATCTACGATTCCATTATTTATTGAAAAAATCCTTGGTTATTTTTTATTTAATAATTACTCATTGCTATACAGTGAATCATTCAGGAAGTACAATATACATATCTCAGCGCGAAGAATAATTGGCATGAATGAAGTTGGAACGAGGAACGACGTTGCATGCGTTGCACGACAATTCGAATGAAAAAAGATGAAAACCGAACGCGTATTCACGGGCGTAAGTTCAAGAACCAACGACGATAAAGTTATGAATTTCTTTCGAGCAAGGGTGGTTGCCCTGGAGCTTCCACCACTTCTTCAGGCGCGGCAGAAAATCAACCCGTTCGGTGCATTACACGGCAAGTATTCTAGGTTCCTGGCTACGCCAACAAATATCTATACGTTGTAATATCGATCTTTAAAGGGAGTCGCTTCTTTGTTATTCATCCATGCTCAAGTTGTTCAAAAAATTAAGTCAATCTAACCGAGATGTATATATGTATATAAGGGAAAAGGTTCCATTGGGATTTTTTTGGAAAAAAGGTATCATTTATGAGGTGAGCCAATGCATACCTATACATGGTATGTACCGAGTTTCTTTTAATATTTAATATTATATTTTTTAATATTATATCCTTTTGGATATTAATATAAAGTATTATTGTATTTCTGTTTGTAAGCATTCATTGCATTCGCGTTTTTCTAATTGTAGTTTTTTTGAATTCAACGATACCATTCACGACAATATAAAATTCCGAAGGTGTTCCTCGAACGTGCAGGTAAGAAAATTCAGAATAATTCACGGAGTTTAATAACCCGATTTCAACGCAGCGCTGCATTAATATTTATCGTCGTATTCATATCCAACGATAGAAAAATCGGCGATGGAATTCCAAAGCCTCGGTTAAATTCTCAGCGATCTGAATAATGTATAGACATCCTAGGCGTTTAATAAAAATATCCCCCTGTTAAACGTTTCTTGCGCCACTTTCATTAATTCATCCTGCCCGATGCGAGATAAGAGAAAGCAAAGAGTAAGTGCTTATTAAATGTGTCGATCGTGCCGTCCGTTATCGCGAACAAATGCAATTAAAAGTATTGCAACGTGGTTCAGTGGAACTGCCCTTAAGTTGCGCGCAGGTGTGATGGAATTCGGGTAATTCCGTTTCCATTCAACATTCATCGTTCTTATGCACCTGTGTTTCATTCCAATCAATTTCATTTCGTTCAATTAAATTAACCACGTGAGAAGTCGCGTGATTTAACACGCATCCCAGACAACCCAAAGATAATATCAAAGAAACTGACACTCGACATTTCCTTTCCTACACGGGGGGAAAAATAAACGACTTCGCTAATTAACTACTAACAAACTGCTCTTCGAGCAACAGGAACACGGTGGGAAAAGAAGAAATACGTTCCCTCAAAACATTTTATTATAAAACGCGCTCTCACACCGAGCTTGCAAATAATGCTAGTTCGTATTCCTCGGTCGTATTCGACCACTTCGTTCAGATAAAAAGAAGAAGTCATCGGACTCGATCGAACAGTGCCAGACGCCATTTATTAAAGGTGCACGCCATTGTTTTTTTCCACGCTCTCCATTCTATTCCTGCGTCCCGATCGAACGCGATCGATACACCGGCACCTGCACACCTGTACCGCAGGGAATACGACCGTTTTGCATAAATAACCGTAGTAGAAAAATTGTGAAAAGGTGACGTCAATGCATCTCCGACGGGCTTCCCACTTTAATACTCTGGGCCTTCGAGATCAATAACAGTACGTCAAAGCTACGTAATTCGCGACATCCATTAAAGTCGATGGATCACTGGAGGACGCTATTGCACAGGTGACTCACCTAACTGTGGGACCCAACTCTTAATTCTCTTAACTCTTAATTCTTTTTCTATCAAGAAATAATAATAAACGAAAGCATGGGAGCGCAATTGCAGACGCTGTATTTTATATACGCCAATCAGGCCCTGCAAGACCACTGAAACTGGCGAAATGTTTATGCAACTTGATTAAAATTTTGGTTAAAGTTGCTAAAGTTACTGCGTCGCAAATAAGAAAACGTACGTCGCGAACGAGCAAGTCGGCTATTAATGTCTGAATATTTTACGTATTAAAGCAATGGTACAAACGCAAGTTCGAGGAGCCGACACTTGTCGCGTCGAAAAACGGGAGAATTTGCAATTTGCATGAGAAGCATTGCAATTTTCCCCAAGCTTTTCCCTAAGTAAGAAAGATCTGTTATCTGTCAGGCAGGCACGCAAGAAAATGGCCGTACAATGAGATGCTGTGAGAAACGTTTCGTTGTTTCGCAGAGACCAGTACCTACTGGACTTTCAATTGAAGTCGAAAACATGGACATTGTGATTGGAAACTAATTGCAATGCAGCGCGTCCTATTTTACAGAACGCAGCAAAATTTGTTTAATAATGAATTGTTATCTTGAATACGGACAAGTACATTGAATTGGCATTCGAGTACACTGTACAAGTAGCGATACAGTGTACAATTGGTATGTACGTGCAAAAACAAAGAATGATATGCGACAAGAAAAATTTGCATCATCGACGCAACGTCGGCGAAAAGTTGCGGCGACCAATCGATTCGAGCCAACGTTCACGCAGCCGCGTTTCCCTATTTCTCTTTTTTTTTTATTCTTCTATTTCCACTTTTCTTTATTTCGTAATTCGTTTTCCCTTCACGTCGGACCCGATATCGACGGACACGAACGAAATGCAATCGACCCAAGCTCGGTTTCCATTTGCCGTGCTATTTGCTAATAGCAGTGAGCCAGGCTTTTTAATTCTTTGCGAATAATTTGTTTTCTATATTCAGGTATTTCATTTTTCGTCTACCGTATCTCCAATATCTACCTCGAAGCTCTTGTTTTTTGTTTGCCCGACGAATTGTATTCTCCGGTAACGAGCAGCCTATAATTTATGCAATCACAGCGATACCATTAATGGAAACTGCTAATTAGGGTTGCCCGTGGTCGGTCCATTATCTAAATGAATTTTTTCCCTTTGAAACTATTCATCACGCAGAATATCGTTCCCTTTTTCTGCACGATTCGAAAGGATCACCCACGTTGCAAATTCTCTGTTGAATATCTATCATACTACCAAAGATATTAATTTCCAAAGTTCCAAAGATATTAATCCAAAAATATTATCTTTGAGGTGGGAGGGGGTATATATAAAATATAAGGCTCTATATTGTAAGGTGTAAGCAAACTATAAATTGGCGTTCAATTCCGTTGTTTAATTCCGCGAAAAACAAATGCATATACGAGTTCTGATACGCAGGATGACTAATCTCCGGGGGTTACCCTATTACGTGCTCCACGGATTCTCACGTGCCGATCGACAACTACGGGGAGAATTATCGACGGGAAAGTATCACGCGAAATTCCTCCCCGATATTCTAGAAAATGTTCCACGATATTATAAAGATCGTATACATTCCTCGATGCACAATTTGCGACGGCGCAGTGCAACTTTATAAAACGTTTCACATTTATTTACCTATTTGCCCGTTCGAGTGAGGATCAATATCGGTAGCTCATTAATATAAACAAAAAGTGGTGGCGCATAGTTTATAAGATTAATCATTACGAGGAGAAGAGGTGCAGTTACAAATACTGTAAGCTCATCAACGCTATAATAAAACAGCGTTACCGCCAATAACACGTGGTCGGAGAAAGAATCGTTTTTCGATAGAAAGATCGAACGACTATCGATCGTGATGCGCGGTCCTCTCGACAGTCCCGTTCGCTCGGAAACGCGCGAAAAAAAGGCGATCCGGCACGCTCGTTTTCGCGTGGTCCATTCGCTTTAAAGCGTAATAACACGAAGCCTCTGGTTGCGCAGACAGTGAAGCGTGGCTGGCATTCGAGCCGTCTGGAAAAGGCAGATCAATATTCCGCTTTGGCCGCTTTCTCCCTGTCCCCTTTCATCCAGGCAACCCGTCCAGCTTGCTTCTCTCTCTCTTTGGCCCAGCTATCGCGCCAGCTGAACATTGGCATTGATTTTCAAAGTTCAGGAAGCGTTGGCCGCCTCGCGATGCCTGCGGAAAGCCCCGACGAGTGTTCTCTGTGACCGGGCTACAACGCTGCATGCACTTCTGCCAACGGACCGATCAATACTGTTGCCGGCGCGTCAATTTTGCGCAGACACCGACAGCCGGAACTTCTGATTCAGCCGCTTCCGGTGTGGCGGATGGCCGCTTATGGCGCGCGTGGAAACTTTCAGCCGCGTTGGTCTCGCAAAATTATGCATTTTTCCTTTTGTATCTCGGACTTTTTTTGTCGGGGGAAATGTCGCGGGCGATTTGCACGTCGAAGATTGACAAATTAATTTGGCTTGGATAGGTGGTTTGATTCGCTCTTGTGGGCGATTCGATGAATTCGTTGAAACGTCAATTATTTAAAGGGAGACTTGGAAATTTCGGAAGACGTTGGTAGCTTTTGCAGAAAAATGAGTTAACATGCAACTCTAAGGAAAATGATCACGTGGATAGACGTGGGGGAGTATTCTTCAGCTGGTTAAAATGAATAGCAGAGGAACGTTATCGAAGCATTGGCTGTTTCATTGTAGTAATAAAGAACGCGCAATTGTTACACATCAACACATATATTTTGCTTTTGCATGTTGCATACATACGATAAACAGTACAGTGTTTACGCGTTCCTCGAGGTATGGTATACTAGAAAATTTCATTATCCACTACTACAATTGCTATTCGACGTTATTTCGTTACTTCCGCTTTCATGTGTACTTCTTCTCTGTGTTATCTATTCGTTACGAGAGAGAATCGATGGGGGAAAAAAAAATGAAACGGAAGGAACACGGTACAGCCGTGAAACAACACCCCTGCTCGTAATGATTCGTTACTTTATTCTCAATTCTTCTCGGGAACAAATATATTGCGCGCTGTTGCTTGATCCTCCAAAGAAGAACAAAAACGGTGAAAGAAAAATCGGAGAAAAATTCAGTGTGGCCGTCGACAATGAAACTGGACAAATGCGAATACGATTGAACAGACAAGGGCGCGAACTTCGAAACGGTACAATAATTATCCGAGAGTACTGTAACAATTATTATTATTATTAATATTATTATTATTATATAGCTGTTGTTACTTTAACGAAACACATTTCGTTTCCATTGTGCATTTCCAATTTCGCTCATCTGACCGACTGGCAATATAGAAAAAAGGGGGGAAGGGGGGCAGAACAGAAAATAAGAATTATCTTTGCTGCATTCGCTCGAAGATCAAAGCGTGCAAATACGCTGCCTGAGGAAGCAATAAACGCGCACGTGACAGAACCAATATCCTTCCTCTTATTCCGCAAAACATCGTCCAAAAATACTTTCGGATATTGAGCAAGCGTTAAAATGATCGCGCGTGCGCGAAAAGAAAAAAAAAGATAGCAAAACGGATAGGAAAGGGCAAACGATCGATTCGACGACCAATATTCTATACACGAAGAATATATTCAACAACAAACTGATACAGACAAAGGAAAAAAAAAAGAGGAAAAAAGAACGTGCGTCTATCGCTCAGGCAAAGGGTGCAAGAAAGAAGGGAAAAAATTGTAAAACAAGGAGAGGTCGTATCTGCGTGAGAAAAAAAGAACTGCCAGACAAATTCTTCCCTTTTGTTCCACGTGTGTTCTTGTTCTTTCGTTTCTCTTTTTCCTTTTTCTATTGTTTTTTGGTTCATTTTTTGTTCATTTTTCGTTTCCTATGAACGGTCACCGCTTGCGAATGGAGTAAATTCCTTTGAACGAATTGTTGCGATCAAATTTGACATCGAAGGTAGGAACTACCTGTCACGGACTAAACAATATCACCGTACAGCCTCTGTAAGTATTGCTACGATCAATTGTGCTCCTTTCAATCCGGGCCCCTTCTCTCACACTCTCCCTGTTTTTCTCACTCATTCCGCGCTCCTTTACACTCTTTCTCTCCCTCACAATCATTCTAACTCTCTTATGGATTTTGCACGACACTTCCGGTACATAGGTACACCTTAAAGTTTAACGCAGATAGCCTCTAAACACTGATCGCACCGAGAACGTTCAATCATCGCGAGGCGACTTGCGGTTAGAAGAAAGGGGAAATAAAAAAAAGTAAATGAAAAATAAAAGAGCGCAGTTTACCGAGAGAAACGATGACCTCAAGTTCCACCGTAAATAAGCGCAAAAATTGTCCACACGACAATACGAAACGTCTTCGTGCGAAGAACTTGAGCGTCGCGACGGCGGCGTTGTGATCGTTACACGAAACCAACTATGTCTACGCCCGCTGATTTAACCGCGTATTGTGCCAATCCATGTTTCGTACAAATATATACAAAAGGAGCCGGGCTCGATGTCCGAGCGATCTTATTATCGGGTCCACGACACGATAACAAAAAAATAAAAGCGGATCCTCGGGCGCCAGTAAGAGAACAAGACTACAATGTTTACATTCCAAAGCTTCCGTTTCTTCCCCTCACTTTCCTTTTCTTTTCTTTTCGTTTCGTTTCTTTCCCTTCCTTTCTTTTTATCATTTTATTCACGTTTTAGACAATAGCGAGTGTATGGTTCCTATTTAGACGGGCGTTCACCTTTCTTATTTCATTGGCGAGATGAAAAACCAAAAGGCCCTCTCACTTAAAGTCTAGCGATTAACTAAAGGCGAAAAGTGGACGTTACACAAATCGGATATCGATCCGCTTTTTTGCTGTTTTTTTCTTTTTTATACGAATGATTGGATGAAAGAAACGACGCTCACCCACCATCCCCTCCATCGTGTTAGTTTCACGGGTATCGCCAGACGAGTCTTGCAAGAGATTTCGTAAACGAGAAAGAACGAACAAATAGAAAAGAAATCTTACAACTGTTTTTTTTTCATTTTCGTTTTCATTTTCATCATCATCATCATCATCATTATTATTACTATTATTATTATTATTATAATAGACGTACGGTTTCTTAGAATGATTCGAAAAGAAAGACAAAAGAACAAAAAAAAAATAATTTAATAGATAACACGCAAACGAATGTAAGTTCTTTTTGTACATTTAAGAATGGTTACTCGTTTAGTCCATAAGTTTTATTAATAATGGTGGTATGTACACATATACACAATGTACAGAAAACCCGTACGCTGGGTCTAAATATGTCCGCAATGTTTTTTTCCTTTTTTTCCTTTATCATACAACGAGCGTGTAATAGTAGTAGTAGTAGCAGTAGTAGAAAGAGTATACAAATAAATGATTAAAAAAGGACACGAACCATCGGGGGATCTGGTGACGGTATTTTTTGTTGTTTCTTTTGGAACACCAAAGCGCGATTGCTAATCGACTTTAGTTACTCCACGATCACGCGATACAGCGTGATTACAAATAAAGTACAATAGAACCGCCCAACTGTCACGGTATATCCATATTGTGTTACGTTTTTATAACGTATTCCTGTGTTTTGCGAAATGTGTGTTTCTCCCTTCCCTATTCAAATCTGTGTATGTGTATATGTGTGTACGTGTGATGGATGAATGTGATGAATGTAATGTATATGAAAGCAAATCGTGCGCACGTATGTCTCTCTGATGTAAGTGTGTAATATGTATATATTATATTATATACGACTTGTCGTATAATCTGTATGGTACCTCTGTTGTACTTGGGGGGGAAAAAACGCGAAAAATGTTCGCGACACAAGAAACAATAAAGAAAGGCGATCGTGCCTAAGTACAAATCCAAACCGGACACAAAAATCTCACCGCGGTCTCTTCTTCTACATTGATCCATACATACTCGACAAAAATCCACGCCTTCGTTCTCTTCTTCTTTTATTATTCGTTTCCTCGCGCATTCAACCGTTTCCACGATCAATCCCATTATATACACGTGTGCAGAACCGACGCCAGCGTGCTAGACTGCCAAAGACTTCTTCTCAAGACCGGTCAGAACAATTTGATCGTGTGAACGATCATTTCCAAAACAATCGTGCGTGTTGTGTCTCTCGGGTGAACGGAAAAAAGCTTGCAGCGAAACGCGTCGCTGAAACAATAATCGTCCACTTTCCACGACAACAGCTTCCTGTATTAATCCAATTTAACACCGACAACGTCTTTGGCTCGAATCGAACAACGTTTGGCAATGATTCGTCATTGGCCAAACATTTATCACCGTTACCAAATAAACAAAAAGTGTTTTTTTTTTCCTCTTATCCATCGGTGAACCTTCACGGTTCCACCATGATTAAACCCTCTTCAGAGAAGAGGGTGCAAAATTTCAGCCCCGTTTTAAACAAACAAGAGAATCTTTAAGTTTCCCTCTCTTTCTTTACTTTAAGCCCGGAGCCCGTGGTATCGTCGCCCAAGATAGTCGCTATCTCGCCTTGCATGAACGCCCATGGCACTTGGCTGTTCGCCAGTGGACACTTCTCTCCGCTTGGGCAATAAACCTGAAACAATTGAAATTAATGGTGAATCAAGCTTTGCCGCGCAATGCCACGAATACATTAGATCCGTTCGTAGACATCAGAGTTCGCTGTAACAGCCAACGTGAGTGGTAAATTTACCTCTGATCCAGCACCCTGTCTCTTTATACTCTCTCGGCTGCAAGGGAAACAGAATTTGTGGTGCGGAACGCTGGGACACTGCACAAAGTGCGTGTCCTCGAGACGTTCTTGACACAGGGTGCATTTTAGTATCGGTGCTGACACTTGTTCAGCTCCGGCGACCTGTGCCACTGCTCCCTCCGACGACGTTGTCACTGTCGTCGACGATACGTGTCTTGAACCACTGGACCTCCTACCCGAGGATCCTGCAAGGGATCGATATAATTCAGTTCAATACATGCGTGACGATTTGTTACAACCTTAGCCTAAGCGAGGGGCAGTCAATAAGCGGAATCACGTCACATAGGACGGGTAAGGGTTAATTCTACGCTTGAATTATGTACTTATAATCTGGGGGGGGAGAAGCCTGTCATACATTGGACGTAATGAATCCCTTTTTCTATTGGCAGGATTATGGAATTCAAAGGGAAATCTAATTTGCTACCCGTTTTGAAATTTTGCAATGGCAATGGTAGGAAATATATATGTATATATAGGATACGTCAGAAGGATTATGACCCTGTTCGAAAACCAATTTTATTTAAATAAAATATGATCCGACTATGATCAGGCTTCGGTTCTGAAATATTGAGGCATACGTATGAGAAGCTATGAACACTTCAATATCGCAGCTAATAATAATTAATGAGATATTGAAAATTATTACGATATGTTTATACTTTTTGACTCCCTCTCTTTGTTAGGACTGAATCATAAAATAAGTGCGATTACCTGAACTGTTCGGGCTGTGCTGCGATCCTCTGGAGGCGCTGCGTTGCTGAGCATTTGCTGCTGTCGTCGGTGGGCTTCTGCTGGTTGGACTGGGGTTGTTCGGCGGTTGTGGCACCGATTCTGGCGATGCTAGGTTGTCAGTGACGGACATGAGGGCCGCCATAGGCGATGGACCGTTCGTCGAACCCTGAAGGGCAAAAGAACTTTCAATTTACGTTCCAGGCAGCACAATTTGCGTAACAACTCTTATTGATATTCGAACCTCATGTTACACGGTACATCGTTGCAGAACGTCTTTATGCGTTGCATTCGCTACAAGAGTCCACAGTCTACATGCACCATTAGATATTCAACAATATTTCTATTCAAACGTAAAGCCCCTCGATATTTAATCAAAACTGCAGACATTTGTCTTCTCGTATTTATATATGAAAGAAATATTATTTAGCAAATCATTCTCGGCCACCATGGTGACATGCGTCCGAATATCAATAAGCGATGAATCCTTTAACAGCCGTTGTGTTAACGTGTAGATAGATTCATACAGGTCGCGAGCATATGAACTTCATTACCTGATGATGATTCGATTGCGAATTATCGTTGGTGGTTTCTTGTGTGGGTGGCGGCGGGGGCGGAGGGCTCGTTCGTGGACGAAGAGGAGACCCTCCACCGTTTGCCGCCACATTTGCTGGTGCCAGTGGGATCGATGGGCCGACGTACGCGCCTGAAAATGAAGTCGTCTTTAGTCATTTTGCCGCTTTAATCGTAAAATATTTATCTATCATTATCGTGCATCAGTATGTATAGGGTGAATCCAAAGTGATTGCAAATTGTCGAAGATCTGAGATGATTCGAAAGAAATCGTCGAGCATCTACGATGTGTATGAGAAGAGAGTCTAACAGCATTGGAAGACAAAAATGGATATCCTTTTCTGCCATTCGTACGGGCGAACGTTCGCAATTATGCTAAATGAACAAATTCTCTAGGTAGTTTTATCGTGCATGCGTTCCCTTCCTGGACTATTAAACCTTTCTGAACTCGCGTTATTACTCAAAAGTTGGACGTATTGACGTGTAGATTTGTTCACGTGAAGACTACTTATATTTTTGGTTGTGATACCTATAGAATATTATGACTAGAGAAAAAAGGAATTCCAAAAATCACTCTTGGTCTCATTTGCCGATAGTGAAAAAAGAAATCTCGACCAGTGTATATTTCAAGCAGTCACCAATTCCTACGCGATTCTTCTTCCAGCGTCGAAAGAAAAATCCGGTTACAGAGGGAGTTAAAAATAGATGGTCAATAGAGTGACGCGGATTCGACCGATTTCTAACCGACCAGAATCGAACCGAAGCAACTGCTGGCCGTTAACTCGATCGATTAAGCTGTACGTTGCTATACAATTGATATTCCACGTGAGATCGCGGCCAGGCGACACACGACGTGACATCGGGCATCGCCAGCTGTGTACAAAGTGCTTTTTGTGACTTATTTGCTTTCACGGGAGCACGATCGTACACCATGGAATATCGAGCGTTCACCATATACATAATATACCGCCGAACTTTGCTGAGCTACGCATTTTGATATTGTTTACGAACCGCGTTCATACCATCCACGGTCACTTTCAGTGATAAAATCATTAACACGCGATACGCGTGTCACCATCATCCTTTTATCTGCACTATAGATTTCTTTCAACAATACTTATCGGCGCTACAACGATACGCCGATAGCGAGGTAGGTACGAACAGTACTTGCAATTTTAATAATTATACGCGTCTTTAGTTCTCTTCGTGGTATTATTGTAATTACGGAGTTGTATGTATTGTTTATAAAAATCACACGCATGGAAAAGTAAGTGCTGCATCTGGGAAGTGATAGAAGGCGTTGAATGACACAGTCCATAATGTGTCAGCTTCCATACGCTCGGTCATTACAAGAACACGCAGGCATGTCAAACGCCTATTTCACGTTTCGTGAAAGAGCGATCCGTTACCTTGATCGAACGTACGTTCTCCCTACGGTTAATCGATTATACATTAGGGAAGGTCAACAATCAAAAGGTAACACGTTCATTCCGATTGGGCTTAATCGTGTTGCGCAAAGCTCCTAATATAAGAACGCTTAATCCAAAGTTCTGTTATACACTGATTGTATATAAGTTACGTCTTGGCTGCACCTCCACTTTTACGCAACATTTGCTTTCTTGTAACACGCGTGTATCTATCTGTACATATACATTGACGTACTAAAATAATAATAAAATTTTGCCAAAGTAATGCTTCAATGAAAATAGCGCGAAAAATAATTCAGCAAACGTAACCTCTTCCAAAACGCGAAGGGTGGCAAGTTAAACTATTTAAGAATATAAGCCCACCCGCACCCTGTTTAGAAACTGTAAGCATTCGCGAGCAAGCTATTTCAAAATCCGCGACAGTCACTCAACTCGATTCTGCTATTCCGTGTGCGACGTTATTAACGCTACGGCAACAATTTATCCACACAACGTGACATTTCCCATTTATCGCGTCTCGTTACACTTCTTTCTCGGAGCTCGATTGTGTTTACGTGTTTCCTCCGTGCCCACATAGGGAGGAACGCATTCCGTCGGCACGACCAGAGATAAGCACGGATCGATAATAAGAAAGAAGCATCGTTTCGTCACGTTCTACGGAGGGCCGTGACACGCGATATCTCCCCCGAGCTTCTACATATGTACAATATATCCCACTGCAACGCAGCATCCGACATATCTGCCCCTACTTCTGTACCATAGGCCAAGTATCGAGTCCCCGAGGTCTCTCGGCTAGAACGTGGTCCGTCTACCATCGAGAAGACGTGTGACCGGTACTTTTCCGTGACGAGTTTGATAGAGGCGAGGGACCGTTGGCGCGTCTCCGTTCTCTATCTATCTATCTCTCGAATCGTGCGACACGAAGAAACGGCAGTCGGCTCTCTGCGCCATGCCAAGAGGAAGTGAAGGAAAACGCTGGAAGGGGGAGGCGGGTGGGATTAAGCGCGGCAAGCAGAGCAAGGAGCAGGAAGCGCATGCGCGGGTTTCCAGAGCATCGTATCGCACACGTAGGCGGCCGGCTTAGTCACACTCTGCGCTTTGTATATCGCAGCTAACCGGTCGACTATAGTGGCCTTGTTTCGAAAGTATGACCCTCCCAGCGCGTCGTTGACGGCGTCAATGCGCACGTCGTTTACGGCCGACGTCTCTCTACATAGTGCCCCGAAACACATTTATCCATAGGTTACGTTTCCTATTAACTCGAAGGTAGCCTTGGTGAATTGTTAACAAACTGATGAAACGAAATGCGCCCGTACAGCGTGGGCGACGCAAACGTACCGATACATTTTGCATGAAAAACTCAGACGAAGGAGACGCGGAACGAAAGAATGTACATAGAAACGTTTGTATATTGTATGAATCTGCATGCCCTTACACATTACTACGTCGATACGTCCGCAAGGATTTATGAATTGGGTTATAATATTATTCCGTGGCTTCGTGTCTTATCGTAGCGGGGTTTTGTCACGTGTTTTGCAACACATTGTATGTAACATAACGATGACAGGCGTGCATGCACACGAACGCGATACTCGTCCCGTGACGTAGAGGACGAAGCCGATGTATATACATGTCTATCTGTACGCGATCGATTGAGCATAGTCGAGAACTCGCGAGGCATGACGATCATTGCGAAACGCAACTCAGGCTTGCCGCTCTCGTTACTATCGTTGACAGGCCATCTTTTCTCATCCATTTCTTTTTTCGTGTGCACTGTAATCGGACCGATCGAGCGTAAAAATAATTTTTTTCTTTCGTACCAATCGCCCTGTATTTCGATCGGATCGACAATATTAATTGTTAATACGCACTGAATTAAATTAAGAGAATAAACAGATACACTTCAATTATAATTATGTCTCGGTTCAATGGAATTAGTGCGAAATAAGATGTAGTGTACTTTGGTTAGGCGATATCTTTATCGGATTTATCAAGAAAATTGCCACTTCGGGAACCAAGTATTCTTGCTCTTCATTAAAGAGAACAGCGGTGCTTAACGTACGCTTACTCTGTTTGAAGAGGCACAGGCTGGTAACAGTAGTCAGTGAAGAGGTAACGTGCACAGATAGAACGAAATGAGCAATAAATTGAAGTAGCTATAGAGAGGGGAAATATCACCCGAGCTATAACCCTTTGGTTAATGATCCAAATAATTCAAATAATTAGAATCGGGAACATGTAAGAAACTAATTCACTTAAAAGCAACGCAATGCAAAAGAATCAATTACTATTGAACATCACCCCCAAACTCCATGTTTATTTCCAGACCCTAATCTTTGCCAGAGGTAATCTATTTTTATCGAAACAGGCATACGTGAACGTGAATACAATCTTTCCAGCGGAAACGCTATCCTGAAGGAACAAAAGTTAGATAAAAAAAGAAGAAACGCGAAAAAACAACATATATTACCCATACAAATATCGTCACAAGCATAGCTTTACACAGAATATCGAAGTCACCTAGGCGGATATCCAAAAAGTATTTACAGCCATCGCCGACAGTTAGCCAGGTTTCTATTTCGCTGCAAAAACGAATTTTCTGTCCGTTTAAAGGTACAGCAGAGTACACGCACCCCTAGTAAATACAGCCCGGCCCGTTCGATTCAGGTATACACACGGAACGGTCATTGTACACGGGATAGTTTTTCCAAACCCCGTTAGATCTATTCAAAGTCATGCACACGATTTTTCAACCGGTCACTTTTAAGACCTCGTAATTGCCGTTAATCATCCCTCCCTCGTGATGGGCACTGTTTGAACGCAGGTAAACGAAAAAAAAACCCGGGCTAGGTAAACCCAGCGGGACTGTCCCGTTATTTTATCCATCCCTCGTTACTACCGAATTAAATCACTAAAGATTTCAGCAGGTGACAATTAAAGCCCCTATGTTCCTCTTTTATTACGTATACACTGTACTGTATTATACACGTAGAATAAATTTTACGAACGGACCTGTCAGTTTTTCCCGAATCGCGAAATGGGTAAGTTACATATTTATTTCGTAGAGTAACGAGCATAATGTTAAAAGTTCCATCGGGGCAAGGGATGCGGTGAAAATTTTCCAGGAAATATTTATACCAGAGCACGAGCGACAAGACAGATGGTCGTGCCGCAGTCACTGCAGCGGAGCCACTCGATAACCGTAAACACACGCGCGTTAAGGTCGAATTAGAAAGTGGCCAGTGTCGAAATAACGGTCGATGACCAAGGTCAGCCGACTGTACGTAGGTACGTACGGACAGCACAAACGCGGAGCGATGCTTGAGCCTCGTCAACCGAGCTCGTCAATGAGCCACGTACCACGAAAAGGAGCGCAAGAAAAAGGGGGCCACGCTACAGTTACCTTCGCGATGCAGTCACGAAAAAGAAAAAACGACAGAAAAGAGACTGCATCGCAACCATGCAGAACCGGTTTACCAAATTATTGTACTTGATATTGGAATAAAAGAAGAACCGCAATTGTCGCTTCTAACGCCGGCTTGTACGCACAGCCCAACTTTTATCGCAACGAAATGCATATGCACGTATACGAATTCTGCATACACAGTTTCGCAGATTAGGATCCGACGATTTTGCAAAAACGAAAAAAATATGATAATATCCAGACGATTAATAGTACGACGGGGAAAGGATATTTGCAAAACGTTCGCACACTGATGTGATTTGTATTGAGCAACAACGGTCTCATTCATTGTATCTAAATATACCGTATGACGTCATTCAATCGGACGTCACGACACGGCAAACTCTGTGTATCTTTTGGTCGTCCCATCACGTGCTCGACGTATACGTCTCCTTTATACGCGTTTGGACGACTGCCGTTCGTCCAGAATGAAGGAACTGACCGAAGAATAGAAAGAGAGGGTACAATATCGCTTTGGTGCCGTAAGGAAGTACGACCGGTATAGTGGGAGGGAAGAGAGAAGAAAGATGTTCCTTCCTTTTACTCCTCCCGATGATTCTACGAAGCCGAAAGGCTGGGTCTTTTAACGCATGCACGCGGCTCGCTCGTTTCTCGTGCCAGATGGCCACGCGCGCGACCAAACGTTTCCTATTTTTACTACCAACCGATAAGAACGAGGGAGAAAGACCATCTGCTCAGAAGAGAAAAATATCCGACACCTTGCTTTAATTTCGTACCGGAATACGCAGTGAAAACAGTTGTTCCTCATAGTTCTGTTATTATGACGACATAACTATTGTAGTAAGCTTCAGCGAAAAGGATATCCGAAATGTCTCCCAACTTGCTACGTGACTTCGTAAGAATAAATCACGTACGCGTATAAATAACGTTGCGTTAACTCTCACTGTGTAAACGTGTTTACGCTACCTTTAATGTATTAAACGTGGGTCTAGTGGTAGTATCTGAATGTAAAGATTACCGCATCAAGTTTGAACAAATAATTCGTTTAAATATATTTGACTGCAAATATGGTTTTGTCAGGAACACATTTATGTTGCAACCAAACTACTCTATCCCTCGAACAAGCTCATACTCGAAAGACCAACGTTTGCACATCAAGGATTAAAAACAGAAATGTGTGGCCGTAAGACACGAGTATCCACATCATATCGTCTGCATGGAACTCACCATTGGCCTTGAATGTAGTGGCGGTCTCGAAACTGGGTGCTCTAACAGGATGCTTCTCCTTGCTTCTATCCTGTACATAACTAACTGCAAGGCTTACAGCTGGCAAGGAATCGCCTCTGGTTAATGGCGGTCTGACTGTATGTTGTTCCTCCAACGAAAGTCTCTTTTCTGCATGCTCGTCCTCGTCGATAGCGGAAATACCCCGTTTCAGTTGTGGGATGCCTCTGTTGTGGCTGAGGTTCACGTGATGCGCCACCGCTGCTAGGTGGGCGTTTGGGATCCTTACATTGTTCGTTCTCAAGCCATTCGCAATTTCATGAGTTTCTTCGTGTTGCCGTGAGATTTGCTGCCTCGATGTACCAGAGTTGAATTCAGTAATGGAGTTTCGATGATGCAACTGCGAATACCCGATATTGTGGTGCCTCGAATGGTTTTGACCAGTGTTCTGTATAGGCAGAACTTCCAGGTTCGCACCGCCGTTATGTTCGGTGTGCCCTGTCGTTCTATATGCCTTTGACGTTGACGATCTAGCTTCATGGAAACCGTGTGCCTTTTTCATCTGCTTGGCCGATTCTAAAACTGCGTCTATCCTATCGGCGCCCTCGTAGTTCACGCAACCACGACACACGGGTTCCGAAAATTCTGTGATCATTGCCCAGGGCATCCTGGGTAGATCGCACAAGTAACACTGCGTTCTCTTTCCCATCATTTTGCTCAACTTCTTCGTCCGTGAATACTCCGGTCCGAGTCACAACGTACTAATATATCACTCACATCCACTTTCGCACGTCTATGATCCTGCTTCTCTATATCTCGTGGACACTTTCTCGAATCGAAGCACAGCGTCGGTTTTCTTTATCGGGTCTACAGCATATCTCTCGGAACGCGATGGAACTGCTAGTCTCGGCGTAAACACCACGCAAAAATCAACTCTTCACTCCCGAATGAAATATCACTGGAATATACTCTCACCATAAACCGTCTTTCACGTTTTCCTTTCTCCACTTTGTATCGTAGCTGAGCGATGCACCGACGCGAGACGATGAGAAACGATGCTCGGGGATAGTTCTCGTCGATTATTGCGCCGGGATTTTAGCAAGCGCGAATAATACGAACGGCGTCCGCAGTGAACGCGACGCGCCGCAAACGCGGTGCAGAGAAAAAGAACACGTTACTCGGGCGGCAGATATTTTTACCACACTTGCCCTCGCTTAAGTGAAAATTCGTTTTATTGCAAATCTCGGATTAACGACTGAGCGCCATTAAAGCTGATACCGATGCACAGGATATACGTTGCGACGTACATACGAGAGAAACCGTATTCTAGGTTGAACACGAGACACAAAATAATAGTATGCGCGCGACACGACGACGTGCACTCGCTCGCCTGGTTGCCGTACGAGGAGACGAACGGAGACGAACGCTCGAGAATGCGGCGGTAAAGCGGAGCTACGGGTGTCGCTCTCCTCCCCCTTGCCGGTCCCTTCCTTTACCTAACCCCGCTTCGCCACTTCGCAACCATGGACCCGACAACGACGACAACGACGACACAACGACGACTACGACGCGCTCCGCCAATCGGGCGTTGTGGCGTCATGGTGCATGACGTCATAATCACAAAGCTGCGCATGCGCGCCGCCGCTTGCCCTAGGGAGACACGTAGTCAGCGACCGGGACTCGAGCGCGAATACGCCAACCATGAGTCAGACAGAGATAGAAAGAGAAAGGGGGAGAATGAGAAAGATCGCAGAGAATAAAAGACAACGATAACACGCGCGCGCACTCGCTCGGTGCCCACTCTTCGCAACGAGAGGTCCACTTTACACTCGAGAAAATGCTGTTAACGAACTACTCTTCGGTTTTACTGAATATGGATAGGATCTTTTGCAACTTATTGCGGATGAAATTGACAATTATTTCGCTGGGCGAATGCCTCAATTATATGCTTTTTTCTCACGTTTTTCGAAAGTCTATTGAATTAGCAGGAGGCATCCTGCGATTTGTTCGCACGGTAAAAAAGTTGCAAAGGGTGGAGCCCATTCTAATCTTCGTGCAGTATCTCGATTTCGTTTTTTTCCCTTTTTTTTTACGTTGCTCGACGCGAATTAAAATGGCGCCCAGCACGGAGTAAAACCGTATTACGTCCTTGTTGCTTTAATTAAGAGAATATCAACTGGAATCTAAAATCCGATTACGCTCTAATTGTGCTCGATGTTTGTTAATGTACTTAACTGAGACAGTAGTATACCATACGTGCGATGTACGTACTTTTAAACTCCTTTACTCGAAACCTAATAAAAATTGTGTTTGAATACAAAAAAAATTAGGTTTTTTTCAGAAACAAATGTGTGCGTTAAAAATGATCTGTTATCATTCGATTAACTTGTAATGCTCCAGATAATTAATAAATATATTAAAATGACAACTGTATAGACTCATTTGAAAATGTGCAATACCCTTTTTTAAGAATATAATTAACAAGTTATTACTTTGGGGCGTTCCATTTAATATAGCAGCTTCGTTCCATATCGCAGAAACGATTGCCGAATTTTTTGTTAGCCTATCTTAACGCCATCGTTTTACGTTTTACCGATTTAATCTGCTTTATCATAATCGTCCCAGTATACATATACTACGTGCCCTGCTGATCAACGTCTTTGCTCCGCTAAAAAAAGCTTATAAATTGCAATCTTAAGATGCACTTAAATGAAATTGCTTAGCCTGTGCGATATAAACAATGGCTATTCATGCCATAATACGAGACCAGTGATCACATAATGGCGTGCCATTTTATCAGGCTCTCTTTTGTGATAAGGAAATATACGATAACGGTCGCAGGAGGCTTGGCATACAGAATGAATGTATAGTTTGGATATTGGGTGCATATGTGCTATTATAATAATGGGGTGAACAAAACTCGAGCCTACGTTCGACAAGTATTCATTGATAAAACTAACGTTAGTTAAATAATTTTTCTATAGCTGCACATTCTTTTACGTTACAAAGCATACTATACTGCGTTTCGTATAGTATACTACACACTACGTACATAGATTTAAAACTGTTTTCGAAAAAATGTAATCTTAGCCTTCATCGAAAAATGATATTGAAGGAGAGAAAACAAAAAGATATAAAATGATAATGACGCCTTATCGGAAAACGTATTAAGTTATGTGATTATTCTTCCATTCACGATAGCATCTTTTCGTCATCTGTAACCGCGATGTCGAAATTGATTTGATATCTGGCGTTAAAGCCAAGCCTGATAAAAATTCACGTAATCTTTGGAAGCAACGTTACATATCTGCAATATCGTTGCAATTTGAAACAACAACGTATGTAAACACTTCGTGCAATTTTTGTGATATTTATACCCGTTTGATGATACCCTCGCAATTGTTCGAATCTTTAGAAATATTACGATTTTATTAAAATCGTAAAAGACAAATGTGCCAACACCAGTTTTTTACTATTTACTATGTATTCAAGAAACAGCATAATCTTCGAGCATTATTAGTAAATTTTGTTGCGCGCGCTGTTCGATTCAATCGAGAACAAATGTCGAGTACATACACACATATCTGTCAGAATGACATCACTCTGACATCATAGTACGGTATGAGTTCGTAACGTGAAACTCAGATGCAATGGTGGAACAGACAAAAAAAATTTGTACACAAAGTTACGCGATCAACGTACGCAAGAATAGCAAATAACTGTATAAATATATACGTTCACTTTCCACCTAATCAGTTTCTGTTATTATAATACATACATGCACAGGCAACTGTCTCACTCGTTTATAAAACTCCAATGCATAAACAACTGAATTACAGATTTGGTCGATCGATAATTTTGGCGTGACCTGTCCAACAATAATTCAGTTATTAGCAAAAATCTGAGTTATGCATTATATCGATACGCTTGCAGATCTCGTCAGACGCATCGTGTACATCTCGTAGATGTATCAATGGATATTATACATATTTAGTGGACAAATTATAGATAATTCTGTACCTAGTCACTGCACTGTGCCCCGACGATATGATTTTACATATTAACCCATCCACGTACGGTGTCATCAGGAAATCTACATAATTACTTTCTCAAGTGTGCTAACGCGACAGTTCTGCAGAGGGCAAGCTGCATATTAACGTTACGCACACTTACAAAGAGGTGATGCGCATAGTTATGGTAACTACCAGCTACGTTAGGCAACCATATATGTAAGTATTTCATAGGGGCGACTGATAGGCCGACTTTATCTAGCGCGACGCGCTGCAGAATTATTTCCGTTTCGTCGAGACATGCGGTAGACGTGTCTGGCTTGATGACGCCTTCTTTAATATGCTTTAATTTCTAATGTAACTGCGTCGCATCGATAAGTATTTTCATTATTCGATCGATATCAGCAATTGGAATATGCATTTCTTCGCACGTCTATTCTGGAGTAACCTAAGTAAAATGTTATATATGTACATATATTATCCAGCAGTGATTGGATAGAGAAATTACTGTTCTCACAAAAACGAGTAAAAGCTTTCTTACGTGCATATGATTTGAGAAATTGTTATACCTATAACTTCGAGACAGGTAAGAAAAAATGATGAAAAACTGACGCTCCGATAGAAAGGGTTTTACATATCACGCGGTTGTAGATTTCGCGTTATCTATAGGGTTGATAACGATCGCATTCTGAGCGGAAGATTTTTTTTCGAACGGAACCCACTCACATGAATGAATGTTATGTTTGTGATTTTACAAAAGGCTTGATATCATTCATAGATTATCGGAATTGATACAAGAACCGAACAGTGCAAACGAGTATTCCAACGTGGAGTACTGTAATTTCTGAAATATTAGTGTTTGATGTCTTAAGCTGACGGTAAATATCCGGGCACACCTGGTACGTATCATAGGGTTATCTCTGTTGAACCATTATGTAACAGAATTTAAAAATTCATCAACAGAATCCCATTTCACGTTTGTTGGCAACGCATAAAAAAACGAACGAACTATGTACATAATTGTTTCAGTGGTCGCGGGGGAAAGCATTAGTAATCGTTAACACCTCGTGGTGAATCTGTACAGTATTGCTCGTCCGCGGTTTCTCATTAAAAAGACATTTAAGTTTCACCAAGAAATCCCCGTTAAAAGTATGATCCTAAAAATAACTCCATTCTAGTAACACACATGCGCAAAAACTCGCAAGATATAATCACATGCTCAATACAATATTGAGCCTGTATATCTGAGATATTTCTGTAGCCCCACGCTTTTATCGAAGCGAGTACGAGCGTGCAGCATGACGAAGGTCGTAGTTTCTGCATTTCACTATAAGTGCAAACGAAGCGGGTAGATGCGATCTCGATTATGTATTCCTATCGAGTAACAAAGAGAGCGTTGTACTTTTCCGAGCGTAAGTTTGGCTTTACCGACCGCGGCAAGCTCTGCTTTACGTGCTCGTTCGGGAGTCGTGTGTCTTGTGACGTCACCTGCGGCTCCGGCAACGTCGCAAAAGATCGTGCAACGTTGTCGAGCTACTCCATGTGCCGGAAATTCAAAGTCTCCTTGGCCACTATGTAGATTCGCGTACGTTCTCCTGATGTCTCAAACGAACGAACGAACGGACAGAGGAAATGAAGTTTTGCATTGCTCTTAAACTTTCGTACGCACTGTTCGTGCTCAGATTTTGCCCAACTGTGTCTGCAGAATTATTTTAACGATCAATGGAGGGATCTCGTTGCTGTTTCATAACGAACAGTATCTTTCTCGTTCGATCGTATAGTGCAGCGCGTTGCTCAGAGCGGATAATACCATTCTGTCACGTCACAACGTACGCTAAGCCAGAGAAAATCAATCCGGCGCTTCTCTACTAACCTTTTGCCTGAACGGCGACGCGCAGGTTACTATCCGCGTCAAAAACACCGCGTTCTTCAAGGGTCCGTTGCGATATTGACCCGAAGTTGCGTTAGGTTATTTCTGTCGAGGTTCATGTACCTTTTCAGGCGAAACGTACGATTTTCGTCGATGCATCTGCAATTTCGCCGTTTATAGTACCATTTGCAGGTTTAGGGACGGAATATTGTTTCGTGGACCGACCTTTGACCGTGTCCTTGACCCCATATTGATACACCAAATGGTGAACGCCGTATACACGCTGTCGTACGGACTGCTTGACCTGGCTACTTTAACTTCATAGCCATTTAGTTGCGAAATGTTCGGTTAAAAGAAATGAAATCATTAAACTAACACCGTGGTTGTAATAAAATTCATTTTTTAACGTCAGCGTTTATTCATAGCCTGCTTCTAAAGTTATATAACACATACACACACACACACGTGTATAATAAATTTGTACAGCCCTATCAGTAATTTACATTTATTGCCATGGTGTATTGGCGGATTCTTCATGGAAAATAAGATGGAATTTTCACAAAACGACAGATTTCAGTAATACCTGGTGTAATGCCTAAGTATGGCTTAAAAAAGTAAATAATTTATAGTTCATTCTACTTGTAAATGAAGCTCAAGCGAAATCGTCAATAATATGAGCAATCCTTTAAATCAATTCCGCGTAGTGTTTACCGTTCGAAATGGACCAAGGGAAGAGGATATGCGCGCGATGTACGACCTAATTCAGTACCCTACTGATAACGATGACGTCACGATAGCTTGTCTACTTGTTACTAGTCACGGACGGTACGTGACACGAGACCAAACTGTAGAGATGAGCAGGGTGATAATGGTGTTACTCTGCATTACGTTATGCGTTACACTAGCAACACAACACGCGGCCAGTTTATTCTCTCGCGAATGGTTTATTATCCGTTCGACTCATTACTGGCGAACGTGATGCTGACCCATAAGATCTATACCTTAATAATTCTGTTTCCGCAACTCATTCTATATGAGTCATGAGGAAAGTTGACGGAAATGACTTTCTGAATAATTTCTATCACTACTGTACGAGACGTATGTATGCCGACTAAATGAGGTACATTGCATCTCCTAATGTTTTTCTAACCCCGTTTGGACTCACGCACGCTAAAGGATAATTCTGTAGTTCTTTGCACGAACCACGTTCTCCTTGCTTTTCAGCATCAGAATCTTCATTTTCGCCCCTATCGATTCGCGTCGAAGAGACACGTGAAACGTGAGAAAATGAAAGTAGCAGTGGTAGCTTTTGGATCGATCGGTAAAGGAGGCAGCAAGGGAACAGGGACCAGTTCGTCGTTTCTCTATCGTCGTCCTTCCGTCGCCGTCGACTCGCGAGATTGCGCGATGATGTCATGTATTCGGCCGAGTTTACGCGTGTTTGTAAACAGGCAGAGAGAACGAGAGAAATAGCGCAGAAAAACGAACGAAGATGGAACAGGTAGAGGGAGTAGCGTGTTGAGAACGAGGCCGGGGCAACGGTAGGCAGAGGGGGAAGGGAAGTCTGTCTTGTGTCAGGCACCTTGCCGCTTCGACTGCGCAGCATCTCGCCGGTTTCTCGTACGGCTCGTCGAAACTCCCTACGCATCGTCGCTCATCTCGTTTTCTCGTACAAGAGCGTGACGTCATGCTGCAAGTTGCATAGGAGTAACCGGCTGAGGAAAGGATAGCAGGGAAGGGGGACAGTTACGTGGGGATAAAGAAACGGGCGGGACGCCAGCGAGAGCGCGCGCACGCACATACGCTCACGTGCGCTCGCGCACTAAAGGGCCGCAGCCTCGATGGATTTCCTGTTTTTGCATGCAGCGATAGGCACAAATACTCTGCAATTAATATCGACCCCTTGTAGCAGTGATCGTTGCTTTAAATCTAAATAATATTATATAAACGTCGACTGGAAGCGATTCTTAAATGGTATATTATTAGTATTAATATTTAATGGCCTTGCATGACATCAACGGTATCACAATTCCATGCATGTATTTGCTTTTAAATCTTTTTGAATTTTCTATCACGCGTACATTCCCTGTTACCATGATACTGCTATCGGTGCCAAGTATGCATATATCGCAAATTGGCATAGTTCCCGGATCTCCTAAACAAGGGCTTGATTATCGAATTGCTCCGAAATCGAGAAAGAATCGACACACTCCCATCACTAGCTGAACAGAGCCAGGCTGCATGCAGAAACACGCGCGGTGACACCGCTCGTATGTAGCAGTTGGCTCGTTGCTTCGCTGCCATTCCCCCAATACACTCCACTCGTCTGCCTAACCTCGCCCGACGTAGCATAACCGGTTCTGCGCCGCGTGCAAACTTCTACACCCCTTCGCCGCAACTCGTTTCCTTCTTCCTTCCCGTAGTTTCCTTTCTTTTCAGTCAGACCCATCTCTCTTCCGAACCGTTCCGACCTCCCCCACTCGGTCCATCTCACTTTTCTTTGACGAATCAGTCTTGCTCTCTTGTGGTCCAATGTACATACCATGCACGAACCATGGAAGAGAGCGTAGCGCTGGCTGCCTGCCTGCTGCCATTCGACAACCTTACATTCTGCATGCTCTCTTCTCGTTCTTCTTCGTCACCGATGCATGTTCCATGCGTATACATATGTAACTTTTTTAGCTGAAAATTGGCGTGATCGGTCATCCAGTGGAATAAGCTATCTTATCCCACAGTCTTTCTTTCTTTCTATATACATATTTCTATCTCATGTTTTCATGATTTATCGAAACTTGCACCGCTTCTACTACGCTACAGTCGCTGCATCGGTCAATATCATAGCGTATATACACATTGTATATACATACATTGGCTACGCGCACTGCGCGTTACTGCCATTCGGTTCGCGATCTCATTTTTAGGATAGGCTAGATTAGACCGGTCACGCACCTGTGTTATGTTCGCATGCAGCTTACGTTTCCCGGTCAGATTCCCCTTATACACTGGTACGTATAAAAATAGGATATTATTTGTCTGTACGAATTGCAATTTTGTAATTCCAGGATAACCAAGAGGGATTGTTCGCATTGCCGTGTAACTCAGTTCGCTTCTACCCGACCTATAGTAATGGTAATCGCGAAGGCGTCGGCGGGGCAATGCCACGAAGGAGACGATGGTCCGAGTGCATATTGCACTGGCGGTTAATGGCGTGATAGCGTGACATCGGTGTACACGAACAGCCGCGAGGTGGGGCGAAAGGAACGGAACGAAACGAAATGAAATGGTTGGAACGCGATGTCGCGTGTCCCATGCTTGCAGTCGCGTGTGTCGCGAGTATTACACGCGATCTCTCCACTAAATGCTTTAGCGCACGAATACACTCGTCCGCCGTTTTGCTTCCTCTAATTCTTAACCCTTTAACCCTACTCTCATGACTGGATACTCTATTACTATACACGTAGCTATTACTTTATGTGGCGGGAGATTAGACGAGTTTATCGTGCACGACAAAGTATAATAAATCTTTTCGCATAGGAAAAGGGGGTGTACGGCCAATGCGATCACTTTTTGCACTCTCGACAATGCTGTTGCGATTCGATCTTCTGCCCGACACGCTGGTTAACGCGTATATGTGCTACTGCACGTAGGAGGAGAGAAGTCGACGCGTGGAAAATGCGTATTCTTAATTTCGCGTAATACATACTGCTCAGCCTCGCGTATCCCCTGAAGGGACTTGGCTGTGAACTTGGACGGAACGTTGCGAATATAAGCGCCTATGTGATCTTCTGTTGGGAACTCGTGAGAAAATGTTCCACAATTACGGAGTATATACCTCTATATGTATGCAGGTATATACATAGGTACTTCTTGCAGAAAGGAATGAGCTAGCTGCAAGAAGAAAACTGAAGCTTCTTCGAATTTATTTTTTTTCCACGTTAACACTTTTAATAATACCCGACAAACTCTACATTTTAATCCCACATTGTTTTTCTATACAGCAATGTAGAAAAATACATTGCACGGATAAAAAGAAGAATTATGCTTTGCAACCTATATTCAACACTTCCATCGTTCTACCCTCACTTAAATCTCATCCCTCAATCTAGCCCAAATCACAGTAGGCACATGTCCTTCCACCTTTAAACCTGCCTTAAACTTTTGAATGATTAAAGAAAAAAGGATAATAGTATTCATCCATCAAGCTCTCCATTTTATCGCACCATCTTTGAACACCATCTTCGAACACCATCTCCCAACACCTTCGACTTCTCTCCAAAATAATTTTACGTTACGTTTCCCACAACTTTCACAGTTTTTTAACGCACGTGGGACGGCACAGCTGTACCGAGTCAGTCCTGATGGAACAGGAGGAACACATTCTTATTAGCGAATCGTCCAAACGATGGACGCGAAATTTAACGTCGACGAGCACTGTTATCCAAAGTCGAATCTTCATCAGATAACCCGTCGTCGGAGAGGAAAAAAGGGGAAACAGAGAGGTGGTGCAGTTCGGTTTGCACCCTCTTCTTTGTTTCGAGACACGGCACGCCGCGCTGCGCCGTTAAGCCTCTTGAAGAAGAAACACCTGACGACGTCAGGCGGATGGCCGACCTGTGTTAGCGCGTACATACCTGTGGCAGGTGAATCGTGTCAGGTGCACGAGCAGATGGACGCCTTTACTAGAGAAAGCGCTATAAACACGGTGTATCTCATAAATGTGGGTTACTACCTAGTACTAACGCCCACCGTTAGGGGAAGTCCACGATTTATGGATTAGATTGCCCCTTTCGCCAATTTCGGTTCGGCGAATATATTTTTAATTTTCAATTCTTTTTAATTAATGAAATTATGTAGCAGTCATTGTTCGGAATTGATTAGAGATTAAATAATGAAAGATGAAAAGCGGATATACATATTATAAATGTTGTGCGATGTTAATTAAGTTCGGCTTATTTATTTCTCACTAACGCGATATAAATAATGAATTCTCACAGAATGGATGAATGGTATTTATATGTGTATGACATTGTCCACAATAATGCAACGTCGATATAAATTTCCGTAGCTTTTAATTCCACGTATGTAATATCTGCACGCTTCGTTTGAAGTTTAAAGATCGCTGATGCTCTCGTATCTTGCTATAAAAGTCGCGACGCTGAGGTTTTGGAATATTATACGATGATTCATTTCGATTAAGAGTTATTGAGTTTATGCTCCATTTCTTTCTTTTTCCCCCTACGTTACTTTAGAGGTATACCACATTTATATGCCCAAGGTACAGATAATTATGCACATTAAATTGTACCACGATTTCGGAACTGTCCTATGCATGTGTGCCTGCACGTAAGGGGATAATGGAAAACGTTGGCGACTCCTTCGTGTTTTACAGATGTAAAATGGGCGTTCCAACAGAAAACTACCATGCACTCGCAATGCCGATGGAGTACAGTAAGATTCGAACGTCCTTCGTGGCGTTCCTGTCAAGCGGACGAATATAACGAGCGCATCTTTTTTTCATGGACACGTGCCGCCAGTCGTGCGCACGTAGTATGCATCTTTGGTGTATGCAGTCGCGCGTACGAGAGGCTATGTGCAGTCACGTGTAAGAGTGGAATAGCGAAAACGTGATGCGATTATGCATTCTTCCTACGTCGTCATTTCTCGCTTGGTACGAGCCGTGCCTCGTGTGTAGATATACATACTTATTAGCCTAACGTTTTATGGTAATTCTATTAAACGCTTCTTCTTACGTAGGTCGTCATTGGATATCACGTACTGTCTGGCCAACGCCGAATGGTTTCGTGTTAATTGCTAGATTGGGGGGCAGATAGCGAATTACGTAGAATGTACTTGCATGGACATATATGTACATACGTTGCAGTGTGTCTATGTGTTTGTGTACAGAGTGAATGTAGCGACTACATGCTACTCTATAGCGGATAATTAAAGGCTGCACAAGATGGATGAAGAATGTTATGCAACATTTTTGTGTAAATGACTGTTCTTAGTGAATGAAAGTTGTGTGTGATGTTGTTTCATGTACACTTTCACGTACATACGTAGCATAGTATTTGCTTTGTCTTATGAAAAATTTCGGACTGCTTGCGAGGACAAAGAAGATACGTTGAGAAATTTTATTATTCGCATAATTTAACATATTCTTTCGGTTTATTAAAACGATATTTGATGAGGATAATTATAGTTAAATATTATTTCTCGTAATGATTTACGAAACAATTTTAATTTAACTGTGCTGACAAAAAATTAGACGCTAATGCTTCAATGAAATGAATCTTCATGGATTTAATTAATGTGGACAACAGGTGGCACACTGCACATTTACTATTATGCCACGCTCTAAACAGTTCATTCATCATAATCACTTCAAATACTATACTGCATAACTGTGAGGATTTTTTTCTCGTTATCATTATCAAAGAGCTAATAAGATATAAACTGATGCAGCCAGATATCGATACTGCAAACTAAATGTTTAAATTACTTTCGTTCCTTAAAATAAAATTAACGTGACCACTTCGATTATTAAAAATTATCCGATATACCTCAAATTATGAATTTACAACAGTGACGATTCTATTATCATTTATCTATTATCATTTTTAAAACTTTCTATAGAAATAGAGTGAATGTAATACAGAAACTTTAATGACAATTCTTCGGCAATACAATTTTACTGTATATTCATACGACAATTTATCCCATGCCCTCGAAAAATTCTCGCATCGACGGAATAATTACATAATTATTATAATTAAGCAATCAAGATTCACAGACTATCCCGGACACCATTAAAATCCAAGTCGTTTTAAATATTTGCACCATGAAAAAAAAGAAGAAATAACAAAATACCAGTGGAAGAAACACTGGTTTTATGGTCTATAAAAATCTATGATTTTATACGTCAACGTTACCGTTGAAGAAGATGGTTCTCGTAGCCATTAATTAAGAGTAATTTGTCGATGGTTAGATACGCCTTCGATTAGATTGTTCGAGAATTCCAAAAAATAGTATATACAAAACGATAACAGTCGAAAGCAACAGCTGCGGTCACGTTCGATTAGATTCCGGTGGAAAGGAAAGAAAAAAATTACACCAGACAAGATCTTATCATTTCAAATCACAGCTGTCTCTCCCGTTGCCAGTTGCGTCCTGCCTGATTTTCGAAAAAATCGATTCACACTTTACATGGCAAACTGAACGATGGGATTTTATCACTATCGTCTGTTGTCGAACGACGCATACGTCATCACAATTATCATTAGATTGATAAGCGCACGACTGTGATACCGTACAGTAGAACGCCGAAAAAATCATACCGTGAAGCAAAAAAAAAAATGAAAGAAAGAAATATGTCGTCTTAGATAACGTTACGAGTGTGCTCCGTTAAAAATATATTGGGGAGAAGGAAATTTACAGACGGTCCGGTTTTTTTTGAGTGGTCAGATAGAGGAAACGTTGCGAAATTTGGGCCAGCATTACGCATGTACGTATATACGTCGTTTTATCTTCTTAGAGTTACAACATTTTAGCGCGACACATTTTCAGGATTTCACGACATTCAAGCGTTTCTATTTTGCATGCATGAATTTGACATCTCACCCACATAAAGGACAATTTCTGGCGAAAGAATTGCAAATTGATTGGAATACACCGGCCAGAGTAGCACGATTGAATGACACGAGCAAACTTTAATAAGAAAGTGTACGCACACGACAATGGTGTTTCGCGTGTAACTGGCCGATAGAATAACGAAACGACAGTTTATCGCGGGGTGAGACAGGCCAATGAGTGGTTCGCGCGCAAAAGCACAATTTTCAACTCTTCCAGATAATTATTTATATCACCTCGAGATACTCGAGCCGTCGTTCATTTTAATTTACGCCGTACACCTACATATGTACGTGCCAGTGCATATTCGCAGGCAAAAGAAAGAGACACGAAATGGGATTGCTAATTTCTATGGATAATAGTAATAAATATTATTGTACAAATATAAGATTTTCTAATAAATAATAGCGAACACTCGTATGACGTGTCTATGAGAAATTTCAGTGGAACAATAATAATAATAATAATAATAATAAAAAGAATAGTTCCCTAAAAATTCTACGAATCAAATAATTTTAATCCTAAATACTTTGCGGGGAAGAAAAATGCGGATGATGATTGCGCGTTGGTTTTTAAATATTCGTCATCTTTTCGAAACATTCGTAATGGAGAAAGGGAAAGGTAGATAGATGGAGACGATGAAGAAGAACGATTTGATAATGTGCCGTCGTTATCTGATATGACACAACAATGGCCGACGCGCGCATGAAATGATATTTCTAGTCGTAGGAAATTTCCAAAGTTTATCTATGACTTATGTTTTGTGCCATTGATATACGTTTATTGACACGTGGGTTATAACCTCGTGTATGGCCGATGTACATAGCTATAGATTATTGAATGGAGCATGGTCGCGAAAGTTAAAGTCGTTCGTTGCAAACATTCGATTGGTTAATCAACTCTGCTCGCTTTAATAAACTGCAACTATAAGATGGTTCTAAAAATGCGATAAGAACGATGCGTTATACATAATACTTCTGATAATACGATTGATAAAAACATTTTGATATATATGTAGTTCAGAGACATTCCACGGCAAATTTATTCGCTTTTTATAAAGTTGATTAAAGCAATATCAATCTCGAAAAGAGTTTCGAATTGAACGCAAAGAGGGAAAAAACGAAACACTACGAGGGCACAGAGATAAGAATAATTTTTACTACGTAATTTACACATTCTGCGTGTCCGATAAAATGTAAATAAACGAAAGATTACATTTGGTTGCAAGAAAAAAGGAAGTTATTTCGAAAGTTCTTTGCCATAGTGAAAGATCGTACGTAATACAATTGCGCGATTTATTATCTTCTTTAACACGTGCGTACGCGTTATGTTTAATATCCTATCGTTCCGGGCAATACTTTTCACAAATAAAACACGCGAAGCAACAGTTCAAGTACTCGAGCACTCGCTATTCGCAGCCGAGTCCTCGAAAATTGCTCCATTAATGGAAGGGGCCAGCGAAATGGGGGCACAAAATATATATTTATTTCTTACGAAACTAATACTATCTACGAAATTTTCTAACAAGCATTTTCAGGACTTGTTACCTCTTGCACACCATCGCAAAGGAGAAAATGGGGCTTCAAAGAGCATGCCTCTTCCCAACTACTTAACACATTCCATAAAATGCTAAAGAAATCGACCCTGAAACGATTATTGCAATAAACATCAAAGTTCCACTCCACTGCTGTGTATCGGTAAAAATTAAAAGCCCCCTCGATTTAAAGTTCCGTGGCACCGTACCGATATCTCAATGCTACCGGATAAGAATGAAATATATACATATATCTATGTACCATGAAGCGTCGACGCATGAACATGTCCAATGGCCATTGTCCACATCCACCGCGTTCCATTCAAAACGCAAGGATCGCACAGGTGTAGCCGAAGTGCGAACTACGGCACCGTTCGAATCGGCCGAGGAGAAGCGAGAACCTGAGGCACCGCTGGCGTGCAACACGTAGAAGGGACCTTTTGCATACAGTGTAGATCTCGGCTAGAAAGTCACGTTGCTCTTGCGTGTCGATACCGATAAGTTCCCTGGCCCCTCTCGCCTCGACGTGTCGCGACGTTGTGTCGTAGCCGGCGCGGCAAGATAAGCGGTTTATCGCCGCGTATTGCGATAGACAATGTGTGTTGCGCGCGCGTAAGCATTGTGCCAGCTTGGCAAAGAAGAATGGCGAAGATGTTGCCTCGTCGCGGTTTTGCTGCGAGCACGTGACGTAGTCGCGGACACGCGGGGACGGGTCGTGCGATGATAAAACGATACCCCACGTGTACAGTGGCTTTGTAGAAATGAACTCGACGGTTTCACGTAGTGGGTAGAGTCTGGGGAAACGACGTATCCGTGTACGTACAGCGCGGGCACGAAGTAAGTCCCGTTTCAAACGAGACACTTTTTGTCGTGCACACGTATTTCTTATTCGCCTAGAAGTGCCCCAGTGCCGACGTATATGTATGTAGAATGGAAAAAATTCGCGATTGCGAACGGGTCGATTGCAATTAGCAAAGCTGTACGTCCCACTGCGGGCACGGCGAAGTAGAAGGGGCAACAATTATTCGAATATTCTGGCCCACGTCGGTCAGCGTTGGAGGTTCGTTAAATGGGAATGCATTTTGCACGAATATCCTGGAAACATTTTATAGGCGACGCGCAAATGCACGCTCCTCCGGCTGCCTTTTATATTTTGCGGAACGCTTTCGGACACGCGGCGTTCAAGCGAACGCGCCGCTGGCGTTATTCACTTGCAATTACCCGTTTATCCTCGGACCGTTAGTGAATTATACGTGCTAACGGGATTCGATTCACTGGAGTAAGACTTGCTCAATTTCCCTCTTGAATAAAGTTCGCGATCGCGAATCTGTGCCAACTGAACGGCAAATTCTGTTTCGGCAGCTTTGGTGCTTACAGAGTCGCGTTTGGATATTGTTCTTTGAAGGTAAACGAGGCGTGGGATGCTTCCGAAACGGAACGGGATTGTATATGTGGTCCTGCTTGATTTTCGTCGGGATGATTAATTGCGGGGCATCGTGTATTCGGTGCTTGAATATTTACGTGACGTGTGCAGTTGATTGAGGACTGATTAATTCGGTGTTGATTTACTGTTGGATTATATCAATTCCCCGGTGGATATCGTTTTATTAGATGAAACGGGATTAGAGTGCGGGCAATTTAAAATACGTACATGTGTACATGTCGGTACCTTCATTCTAATAATACCACGTATCAGCATTTCTAACGAAATTTGAGTTTTTAGTGCCTCCATGTCTATTTCAGATGCTCGATCGATTGTAAATAACACCGCGGCAATTAAAGTGCTCTATGTAATTTATCCAGATAAATAAAGCTGGACTGAAATACTGAGTTCTTTTACTTTACAAAAAATCGAATCTTTGTCGCACGCGAGCAAGAAAAATACTTGCAATATCGTTCTACCGCAAATTGTTCTATACTGCACACAGGTTTATCCCCTTCGTTCGTTTATAGTTTTAAGAATATACGTAAGTTGAAAATTTTACATGCACACATGCCTGACGTCGATTTTATGGACACGTATTTGAGCATTTGCAGTAGTACAGAACGAGGCTCTTGCGCCGACTGCATACACTTGTATGCGCGTATGCACACTTGTACACACGTCGCGCGGCGAGTTCGGTAATTGTGGAATATTTTGCAATTCGTGGATTGGAAGGCGCCTTTCTCGAAAGAACGCCGTTGCCGATTCAAGTCACGTTGGCCCGTAGTTCCGAGGGTGCCCTGAGCACGCCACAGAATACTAGAATACTAGCAACGCGAGTAGCCGCTCGTCCGCGAGCGAGCTACCGAGCGAATCGTATGCCCCTCACGCTTCGACGCGCCATCGTGTGTACCTGTATGTATCTATCCGCTTAAACGTGCCTATGTACCCTACGTAGCTGGCATAATATCAGCCTTTTCCCTTGGCGGATGTTAGTGAAAAATTATGGGACCTCCATGATAAGCAATGTCGCAATTTTTCCCGAATTTTCGCAATTCTTCGCAATTTTTCGCGACTGTTCCAGGCCACCATGTGAATGGCCGATGACCCAAGGTGTTCATTTGCAATGCTTGATTGCAATGCAATACATTTCTGTTGAATATTTTCGTCGCACGAAAACTACTATGTACTGGTAGTGTAAGTAATTTTTGTCCCTGCGTAGAGATTACTAAGATGTTGCTAGGCGGTTTGATTATTAATTTGGTATGGTATGGCTTATCAGTGGCACGTTTTCGAAATTGATAAATGCTCGATAGAGAGTGTGCCAGATTTAGCGCTTTCATTTTCAGAAATTTTTTGATAAAGGCGAATGCTATATACACCGTTGATGAATAAATCAAGTTTCGCGTAATAGAACAAGGAAACGAGTATTTTAATCCATTTTAAACTATGTAGGAAATAATAAAAAACACGATAGTGTGCATGCTTGCAAATACGATATAAAGATGTGTTCTCGTGAAGCGCATTAAATTATTATAGTGCAATAAAATTAAACACGATAAAGCACTTGACAAATAAATTACCCAATTCTCAAATTGTTAATTAGGAAAGTTCCTTAATTAGGAAAGTTGTGTAAAGTCGACGAATTAAATTAGCCACCTTCATTTTCATTTCATGCGCGTCCGTCGCGAGGGAATTTTGATTTTCAGTCGAACGGACCATTACCTCGCCCACGTCGTAAACGATCGCCCAAAGTCTCGTGATCGAGTAAAACCGGTTTGAATGTACCAGTGCCGTAACTACCAAGCGCTGTATTTCGCGATTAGCGAAACGCATTCGTTTTTTGTATAACCAGCGCAAAGGAAAAAGTATTGCACTGTTTATTACTATCCGAAGAAAAAATAAAAATAAAGCGAAGCTAGTTTTATTCGAAAAAATGGGATATCTCCGTATGTAATCTGTAATTTCACACATGTCCACTGGTTGACGAGCCCCTCTCTACACGATCGTGGTACACAGTACGAAAGGATAGTCTTACGCCTGTCGGCTATATAAGAGGACCAAACACTAAACAGAAATACATACGTCCAGTGCCAAGAACTCACAGAGGCAGTATTTAAATCGCATTACGATTCGACTCGATACGAGTAGAAAACGAAAGCGATGATGTAAGAAAGGCAAGGATCGATGTGGCCATGCCTGAAAATTCTCTCGGCGTAGTAACACGTTTTTTTATTTTTTTACGCTTCTCCGATCATCTAGAGTTTCATTTAAGGAACACGATCCTTAACATTCCGCTCGTCCCGTGGCTCATCGGTTTTCGTTATGAAAACTAGGGGGAAAATGTCTCTTCCTACATCCCCCGCGACATTATTTTTATCCGCAAGGCAGCCACGACAGTATACTGGGTGAACCGCGTAACGCGAACTCGAATACGGCTCGAAGAAGCCTTTAAAACGACTATAGTCAATTTTCATTTTACATTACGGTGCCCACCGAATTTGTGTCGATATTCGCTGGAAAATTCGAATGAAAGGAAGTTTTAGAAAAAGAAGGTGATCACGTTAAACTGTTCACCCAGTATATTGTATATCTAACAATAAGTATATACGTTTGCAGTCGAGCAACCACTGGTTCCCCGCTTTACAGACATTTTACGGAAACAGTACGGGTTCTCCTGGACGGTGTAGCTCCTGAATATCGAGAACTCGCAGGTTCGTAGTACGAACTTCGTACTACGTGGGACGCATTCCCAGCCTCCGACACGCACGCTGAATTCTGAATTGCGCTGCTTTCGGAACGATTTCTTGTCATTGACGTCGCCCCCCTTCCAGAACTCATTTTGGATTATTACATTAAGTCAATTTGGTATTCGATCGATTAGAATTCATTGGAAAGATTTGATTCTGTTACGAGCTACTGAAACACGTGCATATGTAGGTAGATATTATTCAAACATCTGCCACCTACTGTAACCTACTAAATTTTTTTTGTTGTCTTTGTTAGTTTCTCCGAATAGTCGAATGGACTTGCGTTTGTGGGAAATTTAATATATCCATTTTTTGTGGAGAAAAAAAAACTCTTATTGTAAAGCTAGGATTCGAATACCACTCGCGGTCAGAACTGTTGAGGATCGAGCAAAAGGGTTGTCATACGAGACTACGCATACTAATACAGATGATTAGGCATAAAGAAGCTATAAATGTGTTATATTTTTTTTTATAATATAGATATTAATATCAGATATTAATAAAAGCTTTAAATGATTGAAATAAAAATATTGCAAGGTTACGTGCGATATATAATTTACAAGTTACAGGTCACTCTAAATGTATAGAACCTTCTATGTATAGAACATATTTAAAACTTTATTTTATATCTGTGTATGCTGATCTTAATATCGATTTTCTAATTTTCGTTTTCAGTGACGCACATTCCTTTTTTTAGTCACATTAAATTTAAAGTTAATAAACAATTTAATAACCAGCGTGTTTTCAAGTTCAACAGCTCAGTAATAATTCACCTTTTAGAATTTATGAATAGCAACAATGCCTTCTTAGCCACCACAAAAATATATATTCTATTTAAAGTTACGAAGGTGACCACAGTGCAATACAAAAACTGAGTTGCAAAAAATTAATCACTGTTTCGTGTATCTCGTTCAAACATTATGTAGCAAATAACTCGAAAATACTTTAAAATCGAATTACACATATTTTTGTAATTAAAATGCGCATTTTAAAACCCACAGTACTGCAGAATCTTAATAAAATCATTGTTAAATTATTGTATGTTAATTTTTATATACTTTTTTCGCGAGATATTATTATTCCATATCTTTAGATAAATAAATCAATAAAATACTTGATATAAATTTGAGTTTTCTCTCAAAGAAATTCAGACAATATAAGGGTCGTCATCCCCTGAGAAAACTTGAACAGGGATTGTACTTCTGAAAATAATAAAGTACCAATATTCTGTCGCCATTTGCCTTTGAAAGTAAACCACCTTAATAATATTAATTCATTTTCTTAACACGAAAATTTAAAAGAAAAAACCAATCACACGTTGCAAATTAAAAAATTTGCCTCCTGTGAGGTTTGAACTCACGACCCCTGGTTTACGAGACCAGTGCTCTGCCACTGAGCTAAAGAGGCCGATGTTTTTCTCTCTTCCTGCAGTGCTCATCAGTGGCATACCTTCCCTTCGTACTATAATCATTTTTATTACTACGATCCGGCGCAAAAATATATCAACTACCATTAAAAAAATATTCCTCAGCATCAAACTAGTTATATCCATAATATTATTCACGGTTTCTGACTTTAACCCCCTTTGCATATTGCAATATCAAAAATACCCTTATGCAATTTTGCAATATAAAAAATATCTATACAAATGTTTGACTTCAATATTCGTGTTTCATCACTTAAGATCAAGCAATGCATTAACGTTACTTATGTAGACACAGTGGTGCGAAAAATGAAGTGCAAACTTTACATTTCTACGTACAATAGAGTATGTTACTTTATGTCCTGTTGGCAACGCTCATCTATTTTGGGGTGTCTACCTCCCCTCGTGCGAAATATATACCTACATATATTTGTATAGTACCTTTCTGTAAAATTATCGTGCTTTTTCTACCGTTTACCTTTCAAGCTTTCTTTTGTCCGCCATTGTGTATGCCACGAATAAAGAGAAATCAGAATCTATGGGTTCGCAAGGGACTCGACGGAACGACTTCACTAAACTGAAAATTCTGGAATTGAAATGTAACTTCCTACTATTAACAGAGCCGCCGTATAATAACGAGGGAAACCATGGACAACGAGGAATTAATCCTGATTGGCAAACATTATTTTCCACTTCATTCGAGTCTATCACGAGCGAATTTTTTCCTCCAAGGAAGACTTTCAATTTTGTTTAACATATTCTGTTGTACTTTCTTTCGCCCGACACTGCACGCGCATACATACATGATATTAGCGTTTAAATATCGGCAGAGCGATATAACGATTTATGTAACATGTAGATGCACATCGTAACGATATCATATTGCAAATTAATTACACGAATCTCGAGTGTCTGCCACCGAAATAGCAGGCGCACTTTCGCGTCTGAAACACTCGATTTAAAAGTCGCCAGCACCGTTTCTGCGATATTGTCGTTGCTTCTGTACAAAAATAAACTGCATATAGCGCGTCGTGATAATGAAATCGAAAAAATTACGTTCACTCTGATTACGCATGAGCTGGCTGAATCTGCGCCTCTATTCGTTAATCATTCACTGATAGATAAAGAAAATATATGTTAGGCGCTGTTTTTCAGTGCGTAGTAGTCGTGCGATATTTTTTTAATTATTTGAATATTTTCATTTGCCCTTATCCGAATAACATTATAATTCCCTAATTCTGAATTTTTCTTTGCAGCTGATCTGTTCTTTCATTGTTTAACAGAACAAAATTTTACTCGGGCAAGGCATTAAGAAAACTAATATTTGTGCGATTAATACACATAGTTTTAGAGATAAGAAGCTTATTTATGCAGCCAAGATACAGTCGAAATGAGCAGTTCACATTAACAATATCTGTTCGGCTATTGTGCTCAGAGATGAAAGACCATTTCTATGCAGAATCGCCCCAAGGATCGACTGTTTTTGTTCACCTATCATAGAACACCCTGTATATTAGGGTGGCTCCTAGCTGTTGGCATACAGTCAAAGATTTTTGTGCGAATGTTTTTGTTCTCACCCTCTGAAAGTGTACCAAATCATGTGAAAACAATATCTGTAGCACAAAGTTCAATTCGATAACGATAAAGTGTGCCCTAACACCATTGAAAACTTAAATGGAAAGCATAATGGACTTTTTCTTCCCTTGCTACTTTAAATAACGGACGTCAAGCTTCCTATCTATTGTGTACCTGGTTGGCGTATTTTGTTTGAAAACCGTGTACGAAAAATAAAAACTGTTCATCCAAATCCCTTTGTAGAAGAGTATCACTGTTCGCAAAAGATTTTCCATCCCTTCAAGTAATTACTTCTCACTAAGCTGGTACTGAGAAACAAAATGCATGTATATACGTGCTAAATACATTAACGTTACAACTCGTCTGCATCCTTTACTCTTTTGCCCCGTGACTCGCTCGCCGCAATGAATTTAGGAACAGGACAATTGCATTCACCCGACTGTTCCCGATATTCCCGTCGTCACGTTGGAAAGTTTGCGACCGAAATAGAAAAAGCATTACATATTTCAAAGCTCGTTCGATCCAATAATGCACCCGATCGCACGTCGCGGTAACAGGTCGGATGCATTATCTACGGCGACGTAACACATCCTGGAACCAGCGTTTAAACATCTTTATACAACAAGCGTGACAGTGTTCCGCGTTGCAGAGGGTCTGTCATAAACCGTTTCAAAAATAGTTCGACCTAGAAATTCTGCATAAGCAGATGTCAATTGTCACTTCCCGTTTTGCGCGTCGATCACAATGAACACTAGGCAACTCCCTTTCTCAATGGACACGTGCAAACTCCTCTTTTTTCCCTAGGTATACACGCGTATAAGCTGCCAGAAAAGGGCAGATGTTGGAACCGTCTTTAAGATTTCGGTAGGGAGACCCTTTTCAGGCCCTTCGTCGTACTCTTTGAGAAGCTATAATAAAGGACCCAACGGAACGTACCCGTGAGCCCATTGTGCGATTAAGCAGATGTTATCCAATGAATGCGCAATGTATAATATGAACCGCGGACAAAGAACGCGATTTTTCTATCCCGGCCACTAGATTTTTGCGTTTCCGTGCTATGTAACCTCGTGCGGATAAGGGAAAAGGTAACGATGGGTCGTAGTCTATACACAGCACTGAGGACAGTAACTGGGCACAGCTGTAAATTTAGTCCAATGTAAACAGGCATGGAAAGTACAGAATGTATAGAAAGGGAACGACGAAAGAAAATTTGTACGGCCTAATCAGCTACACCGTTCTGTTCTATGTATCTGTTTTAACGTTTTTTGTACAAAGAGCAAGAAATATAAGAAACCTTCATAAAAACAAATGGGCCATATACGGATTGAAAATCATTTAAGTATACTAGGTCTACCTAAATATATATATAGAAAATAAATAAATAAAATTATTTAAAAAAGTTGTTTAATGTTTACGCTATTGAACATCTAAAAACCCGGCGAAACTTTTGCGCTCCCTAATATTTATACTTGGCATTGTGACAAGAGTGTGGTAATAAAGGTGACATGACGGGTCGGTCAAAGCCACATCCGTTCTTTTAATCGTGATTCCCTCCCAGAAGTATTTCAACGTGAATCCGACGCCGAATCAGACGCTGCCTACCTTTTTTGCTCTCGCTTTCACGGGAGCAGAGACATAACAATGACTTGGCTTCTGTGAATCGCACTAGAACAGCGTATGCGGAATGGAGGCGCGAGCGTCAGTGTTGTAAATCCATTTGCCGTCGATCTCGACACCAGGGCCGAGGTCAACCAGCAGCAGGACGCAGTCAACTCGATGACTCCGTACTTTCTGCTTTTATTCGCCAGTGGAATTCTTGCCAGCGGATTCTATACCTCGAAGAAGATCACAACTGTTCATCAATACCCATAGCTGTGCCCAATAAATACATATCCGGAAACTATTTCTAGAAAGATGCTGCGAGTTTAAAAACCTAGACACGTTCTGCCCTGAAAACGGGAATTTAAAGCAGCCGTGATCTCATGGAAGAGATGATGCCTCACTTTTAAATTCCCGGCGACCCGGTTGCCCGTGCAGCGTGTGTGTCAAACGTTGTCGAGCATTTAACTCTGCCCGCATTCCACTTTAACGGGGAATTTCTTCGAAAATTAACGTGAATAAGTGACGTGCGAGTTTCTTGCGCGCATCTTTCGAGAAGTTTCCCGTTGGATAAAAGCGGACATGCGCCCAACCGTTTCACGAGACAAGCTACCGGTTGTGTCGGCCGATGCGATGGGACCAGCGAGCAACCTCCGCTCCGTACCCTTGAACCTAACAGACGCTCGCAACGTTGCCGCCTTGTACAACTCTGCCGTATCGTCGCGTTCGGCTACACTCGACTCCGATCGGCGGTGCTTTCTTCGCAAGAATTTCGCGTCCGCCGTTCGTCGTCGTTGGTGGCTGGCGCGACGCCGAGTGTGCTGACGTCACACCTCGGCGTTACGCGTAGCGTTACGTAAAAAACGTGCTGAACTGCTTTACTCTACGTGTCGTATATGTATAACTACGTGCTAGTAGCACGATACACGAGTGTAGGAAAGTTAACGAATATTCATAACTGAACGTCGATTATATATACGTATGTATGAATCAAAAGAAAAATCGTCCAACAAATGTGGCATTCTGACGACAGGAAATTATAAATAGCAGCAAGAATTAGATAATTTTTGACGTACGACAAAACCGATACTTGGTTTTTCTGGTTTTCTGACAACGCGTGTTGGTACTTTTCTTTCTTTCGCCGTACATTGGCCTTTGCTGTTCTGGATTTAGGTTACACACAGTCAGTCATGCTTTCTCCGGAAGATTTCCGTGCCTGCCGACATCGTCGGCTAACAGCAGACACGCTGCACGTTCTGACGTCACCTTGTTGATGTTACGTAGAAAAAAAACTGTCTCATGAACTTGATTAACGCGTCATTCTCTCGTGACTTTAATCGTAATAAAATCGTCTCACCGTGGAACTACATACTATAAGGTTATCATCGTATTTGCACAACGGAGAGCAGAAACTTCTTTTTTCCCTCCTTCTTCGTTTCGTAGTACATTGGCCTTGTGTATACAATCATTCTGGCTCTGGGCTGCGCCCCAGCATGCTTTCTCCACAAGAATTTTATGTCTACCGACGATGCTGACTCGCAGACAACATTGAGAGTACAAAGCTGACGTCACGTGCAGTGTTGCGCGTAGCGTTACGTAAAAAACGACGTGGCTGACGAATGAAAAATGCATCGGTCTATTACTGTAAGGCCGTATGATGAATTGACTATACCGGTAAAGTTAATGAAGCTGCTTTGGATACATTACAATGAAAAATAACGTACAATCTTACGAGTACGATTCAATACGACAATGACGTATCATCGATGACTGGTACGAGCGCGAAATATGTAATTACAACGACGCGGACGAGTCCAGAATGATTTAAAATTCGTTTTCTATGTTATAGAATATTCCCCCTGAACAAATATATCGACGAAATATCGCTTTACCGTAAATCGCGACTGAACGATCTCCTTCCTTTACCTGCCCTTTGCTCTTACTCGCTCTCACCCCGCGTCTGTCTCCCGTTCGCACGCTCGTGTGCCATTTACGAGGCAAACCGGTTTACGCTTTTTGCGAACCTCGGCTTCGCGAAGAATGTTGATTTTTGCGATATATACCGCTGGGAACCTAACCTACATCATTATCCGGATGAGCTGGCCTCACTTGAAGTCTCGTTTCCCCGCAGACCTTGGGTCGTTGCAAGACTTTATTTTTCGTTTCCATTATTAACGCGACGGGGAATGATGCATTCGAGGGTATTCAAAGACGAATGTCCTCGGAACTCGTGACTCGTGACTCGATAAGCAAAGCCTTTCGATACGCACGAGTTTGGCGTCCGTGAAATTGCAGAGGCATGTATACTACGTGTGGCATAAGATTAAAAATTTTAGTCACGAATGAACCAACGACTTCATGGTCGGGGACGAATTCGGCAAAATCTCGTAATTCATTATTCGCAGCACGTACTATCGCCGAAAATATTTTTACTACTGAACGCGCGAAGCATACGCCTTTGTTGATTAGCGTAAGTAGCTATTGTTCTCACTAACCTACAGCACTATACTCATTATCATTTTTCATTCGTGACGGTACTGCCAAAGAATTACAACGGCCCCCCGATAAACTACATATTTCGCGGCCGTGCACGTTAACCGTTTACCTACCATGGCGGATTACGCCAAAGACGCGCGAAAATTGAAACGCGTAATACTGAATGAAACGAAAAAAAACCAGAACCACTAAGTTAACTAAGTAAAAAAAACTGCAACATGAAATACTATCACCGTATGTTCCGAAATTTGACGTTCAATTTCGTTGAAAATGGTTCGCTTGACATATCTATGAAAAATATAAGCAACGTGATACGTTAAACGCAATGTGCAGTTCATCTCGATGCAAGTACCGAAGAGTACTAAACGGATATTACTACGTGTGCAAGCAGAAACCGGTTAGACTAAACTTTCGAAAATTCCAGAATGACGTAGCCTTCCTCGCGTGTATATGTACATATGCAACGCGAAGATACACAGCCATGTTTCTCCCATCGTTCTTCATTTACAGTTACTTACATAAGATACTCTCGGGCCCCTTTCTTAACTCTACGACGCATGGCAATCAGCTTGGTCACGTTTTGCAGTGCATAAAGAAAACGCGAGTGTTTGAATGCTATCGCGAAATATTACGAAAATGTTCTACTTGTCCGTTAATAATATTCCACAAATGTATAATTTTCCTACCTACCTTGGTAACATTGTTAAACACTGTAACACCATAATAAAACACTTAACTGATCATTTACGTCTAAACACGCGCATACAAAGAAATATATATAACAACGGTGAACGTTATGGCTGTTCGACGTTCGAAATTACGATTTATAAATCCTAATTCGCATTTCCAATTTTATCGAATATATTATTTTGCTCGATTCAGAAACATGCAAGTTGATCGACTTGAGATTGATATTAAAACTCTGCTGCAAAATAGACAAGTACCAGTTTCATTAAATTGTACTCACGTTGCTGCAGGGAAATCGACGAGAGTTGACGCGGTTTTCGAGGCGTTGTTAGGACTTCGTTGCCGCTTTGTAGTTTCACCGGAAGCGACTAAATAAATGAAAATATATTTACAATTAAGTACAAATGCGAAAAGAAAATATTTCGTAAGTGTAGTAATGTAGTACAATGAATCTATAACGCACCGTCACTATAAGTCTGATGTTCGCTTGGTGTTCCAGTAAGCCTGTCTTCGGTTCTAGATGTTAATATTTCGTTTATTCTCCAATCTTGTATTTCTTTGCGTAACACAGTAACTGGGTCGTCGACGTTAATATCGTCGTAACTTCTAGTACAGATTGCGTTCACAGATTCTTTGGATTTGATTTTCCTCTTCGTTACAATATCCGCTTGATGGGGAATATTTGTTGCCTGTTGGTGGTACTTTGCTCTAGTATTACTTTGCCATTTTTCTTTCTTAGGTAACAACGCTTTATTTTTCATGGGAGCCCTCGCGGATAACTTTGCTTGCGGTTTTACCAGATGCGTCTTTTTATTAATCGCGGATTGCGATGTTTTACCGATTGAAGAGGCATTTCGATTGTAATTTGACATCTTGCAAAGTCTTCTGATGATTAACCTTTTGTTTAGTTGTTCTTGTCCAACCTCCTGAAGTCACGACGATACAGTATTCATGAGTGAATAATTTTGAAAGTACAAGTACATACGACATATGAAATGCGAATTACTTTTGCACAAAGTTATATGAAAATCTATTAATTTAAACAAGATTGAATATTTAAAATTATATGAAAAGACACATATGTACGTATTTGACGAATGCATTCACCAAATTGAAGCGAATAAGACGGAATATTTTTAAACGGTACGCGAATATGAAAAAGCGCATGCTCGCGCCATCTATGAAAAGTACAGCACACTATGGTAATGATATACTTATGGTAGCCTAATAATTATAAATTTTATCGGTGAAACATAATTAAATTAATAAAAAATGATATGTTACTTGCATACTTAAGGTACTATTAACTAACTTGTTGTGGTTGCAATATCGTCACTAAGAAGGTAAGCAAGCACAATAAAAATAAAGTCAAAAAAGCATTATGATTGACAATTAAAAGAAAAGAGAAGAATTTCGTGGGTAACATTTTGCACTCTTGCAAAGTTTAACTGGAATTTAGAATAATACAGAGGTATTATATAATTATAATACCATGCGGTACAATGAGTAGTAGCCAAGACTGTCTATTTCACTCAAATGTATTCAAAATTTTAAAAATACGTATTGCCTTTACGAATCCTCGCTTGTCACCTGTCCATACATCGCGCCATAACCAATGGCAAGATAACAAATATAATACGGAACCGTATAAAAGAAAAAAGGGATGAAAAGATGTTTTCAAAAGTATTACTGTTTCCATAGTTATTTAATTGAACTTGAATTTAAGTATAGATATATCGATTTATCATTCTTCATGAAATTCGTAATATTTTAGCAAATAATGTACTTGATATTAATCAAATTGAAATCAAAAAATTTTAATATTAAAATAAAAGTTCTTGTACTGCATATTCTTTGACAATAACGCGTGTTAACACCATATAAAGTATACACAATTACAATTATAAGGTGTATTTGGCAAAGTTTAATTAATATTAACGAGACTATCATTGAAATCGGGTATTAAAAATATAGCAGCCATCTTACCTTCCAAATAAAAAAACCTCGATGCTTCCGACACAAAGGCCAAGCTAACTTTGACTGAACAACACGATCAGCTGCTGACACGAAACATCTGCTCCTTTTGTACTGGACTTTTGTGTTTCGTACAGTATCATTGACAAATTCCGTGCTACAATACGAAATAATTGTCATAAAATAATGATTGCAGATTTCTACGAGACATTTTCCCTGCGCGAATTTTCGCAATTAATCCCTCGCTATTATATTTCAATGACATAACTTTAATTATTTACATATCAATGATTCAATTCAACAGCTATTCCATAATTTGTTTAATCTATGTTTCAATATCACTGGTAATTAGAAGATTTTATTATTTAATATACTTCTCGTGCATTCAATCCGGTTTGAGTTTGAAAAGCAAACGTTATAATGTGTTCCGAAAAAAATCCAGTTACGAAAATTACCGCGCGATGAATTTTCGACCTGCGACTGCGGAAACAGACTAATATCATTGATACTTTTAGAATCGAGAGTTTTGTAATCTATCAACGAAGCTTTGCCAGAATTAAGTAATTTAAACATAATACCGGTGAGGAAATTGAGTGCGGTGGAAACAAATGGGGTAGCGTCTATGTACTTTTTTTGGAATTGGCCGCTAGTGGCAGCACCAACCAGGGGACCACGAAATACCGGGTGTCCGCACCACAGACGAGATATAGGAATAGACAAGACATGCAATGTATTTTTTCGGGCACGATTTCTGGGACCCCGGGTCCCATTACCATTTCCGTGTCACTCGCAACGTTACCCACAGATTATAGAAAACAATGCGATAATTAAATAATTTTCAAGAATTCTTTTGTTCGTTGCCGTAATGAAAGGCAACAAAGGATATGAAACATTTAATGTTAATTAAAAATCTTTTAACGAAATATACGATAACGAAAGGCTTTCGAACTTGTCATAAAGTAGCCCCTAAAAGTAAATTCACAAATTTTTGCGCTTTCCCCGCTCTCATCGTCCACTGAAAGCGACAGAGAGTGAAAGAAAGGTCAGATACCTACGTATCGGTGAGACAACACTAATGCAACTATAAAACTTCTTTTTGTTAGCTACTTCGTTCTGCAAATTTTATTAAAATATTGCTGACGCTGTTGTGTTTAAAATAACACCAAACGCGATATAATTTCGATCATATTTGCGTTGATAAATTACAAAAACGGGTTGCAATATGAAGCAAATATGATCGTGTTGTCTCATTTTAAGCATACAAACGTTAACAATATCGTAATAAAGTTTGCAAAACAAAAGAACGACCGAGCATGAAACGCTTTCGAACGATCGCTCCGAGCCGAGGCGAAACGCTTTTCGATCCCTCCGAGCAGCGGAGAAACGCTTTTGACCACCTGGTTCTTTAATGGCCTGATTCTTTAAAAACATAAAAGCATACTACAATAATCATGGGTATCTTACAATACAATGGGCATACAATACAATACAGTTTAGCACTCTGTGAAAACGTTGACCTGAAATAAACCTCCGCGGTGAACCGCGGTGATATGGGAGGAACTCAAGAAGGCAATTAATTTTAATGTTAGGAACAGGAGAAATTTAAAAAATCGCAGCCAATTAGCTCGACATTTTTACCATATAATTAACAATTAAATCACAAAAGTATTAGTGTTAAAATTGGTAACTGTATGGTAAATAAAATCGATTGCCCAGGTCTCACCACGTGGAGGTTGCTGCGAATGGAGACCCGCGCGGCCGCAGCCGCAGCCGCGCCCCTATCACCATTAATTTACAAAAATTATTATTTACAAATCAAACGCTACTTCCTTCTGATGTATATTTGCAGCGCGGTTGATATGCAAACTGGATATAAAAATTCTGTTAAACCTAAATCAACCAAAAAATCAACATTATAATATAAATTAGCTTATACATTGTTTGAGTAAGTAAAATGTATTAAAATAAATAATTGTAACGAAAGCTGAAAATAAAAATTCTGTTAAACCCTTTTAAGTAAAAAATAGAGGTTATAATACACATTAGCTTATAGTTAGTTTAAGTAAATAGCATGTATTAAAATTATTCATTATTGCGAAAGCTGAAAATAGAAATTCTGTTAGACCTGACTTAAACTAAAGAATAAGCAATATAATATAAATTAGCATGCACGTAATTCAAATACATTCTACCTTTAATTAAGGTAAATTAAATCTCAACTTAAAACATCCTACCTGACTAAAAAGCTAATTCAATTTACAAGTATCCTATCTAATTGAAAATCTGATTATTTCTGAAAAATCTGTTAAACCTTTTGAAATAAAAAATAAGGATTGTAATACACATTAACTTATAGTTAGTTTAAGTAAATAGGGGGTATTAAAATTATTCATTATGGGGAAAGCTGAAAATAAAAATTCTGTTAGACCTGACTAAAACCAAAGAATAAGCATTATAATATAAATTAGCATGCTCGTAATTCAAATACATTCTACCTTTAATTAAGGTAAATTAAATCTCAACTTAAAACATCCTACCTGACTAAAAAGCTAATTCAATTTACAAGTATCCTATCTAATTGAAAATCTGATTATTTCTGAAAAATCTGTTAAACCTTTTGAAATGAAAAATAAGGATTGTAATACACATTAACTTATAGTTAGTTTAAGTAAATAGGGGGTATTCAAATTATTCATTATGGGGAAAGCTGAAAATAAAAATTCTGTTAGACCTGACTAAAACCAAAGAATAAGCATTATAATATAAATTAGCATGCACGTAATTCAAATACATTCTACCTTTAATTAAGGTAAATTAAATCTCAAATTAAAACATCCTACCTGACTAAAAAGCTAATTCAATTTGGAAATATCCTATTTAATTGAAAATCTGAAAGGATAGGGATATTTCATGATGTATCTTCTTTCGCTAAAATTGTGATCGCGTAACCTGAAACAGATCAATGTTCATAAGAATTTAGTGATATTTCTTAGGTATCATATGATTTCCTTCGATTTATTTCATCCATACAACATCACTTTTGAGCCTCTGATTACTTACATATTGCAATGTATGTTATTTAATGTACTCGAGGCAATATTCTATTCCTTTGACATCTCCTTTAACTTAACAATTCTGTAACAGACTTTTTTATGAGAATAGTAATTGTGAAAAAATAATACAGTAGTACAAAGGGAGCATGTTCTTCAAAAATGCAAATATGCTGAATAATAATTGTCAATTACAAAATACAAACATTTACTTGGATACTAAGATGAAACAACTCGTTTTAATGTTAATAAAAAGGGGAGAGGCGAAGAAGAATAATAAATTAGAACATTGAACACAAACTCAATAGCCAGAGGGACATTCTACTATTAATTATCGTCCACTTATTATAAACCCGATTGAAACCCGTAAGTGGATTATCTCTTTCTTTCGCACCCCTAATTTACTGCATTACTTGCAAAGTCAATCGCGTATGGTGCTTCGTTATCTCTAATATAGTATTTCGGATATATTAAAAAAGATAGGAAAAAATAATTCACTGCACCCATCATTTTTAATTCGCAACACTAATAACTAATAACGAACGAGTCATGGTAGTGGCATCCAAGACTACGATTGCAGCAATCACCTTATGCAGCTTTAGTAGCTGCCTTTCGTGACTCAGGAACCACGTTGGGCATTTCATTGTGGTCGCAACGCTACTTAAAAATCGCGACCATTTATCATCGCAACACTATATGAAAATGTAAGAAAAATATTCGCGATAGAAAGATATCGCAGCACTGTAAGTGCTAATTAAAACCTGTGTAGGAAAGGAACGCGAAAATTATTGTCGCAACGCTAAAAGCAAGTACGTATCGCAAGTACAATTTAATACAAAAGCAACTCTAATTCAAGCCGCAATCTGTATTAATTCGCAACTCTAATTCAAACCACGATATATTTAATCGCACCTGTAAAAAAAATGCCGCGACCTAGGTCTATCCGTAACTCTAGTTGCAATCGCGGTGTGATTTTATTCGCAACTCTAATGCAAACCGTATTCAATCGTACGCGAGGCTAATAAAAATCGCGATTTGCCCAATGCGATGACGGTGGGCCAGGCAATACTGCCGGCCAAACAATAAACTACAACTACGGCATACAAAAGCGAGCATAGTGACAAAATAGTAACAAAGAATGACTCTCCATCCGAAGGATGCAGAGCCATTGATAGTTGCCCTCTTGAGCGACAGTTTGTCGGGCCTCTTCGGCTTTTAGCCTCTTCTTTTCTTCGGGCGCAATGCTCGCTGAAACTTAGTCTAGGCTCGAGACTCTATTCGCAAACAAACAAAACTAAATAAAAGGCTAAATCGCGCAGCTAAACGGAACACACGTGGACGAATCACGACCAAATAAAATCGTAAAATTTGCGATTACAGAAAATCGTAAAGATTGCGATTAAAATTGTAATCGATCATCGCCTACACGTGCAGCCTCGAGCATAATGTGACACGTTCGTTTCGAGACCAACTCGCGATCGCGACCGCGAAAAATTCGAAAAATCGATAGGCAAAGCCAGAGGCGAACGCATTCTCGATCGCGCCACAGTTTCGCCGTCGTCTTTTCAAATCAGATTTCCTGAAACAGGTTGAACACGCGAAATATTGCCTACCCGATCAGAGACTGTGTCAACCTGCCCGGCCCTACCTACTTATATCTATCAGGCACACCAGAAGGTATACTACCTATCCTACCTAGACCTATATTTAAAAAATGGCAAAGCATTCACACAAACACACATCATTCAACGTTTCTCAATCAAACACTCGGGCGCATGAACCTACACTAGAGAGACGTCCCGGGACGCCTCCGACACCCGAGCTTGGCATACAATCATTCACACTCTAAGGGTACGTACCAGTTCCTGAAATCGGCTGACAAAGGCTAGCGACCATTGCGTAAATTTGCGCAAACGTATATGCTTATGCATTACTTTCGTATGAAATATTGATTGCTCAAATATGTATATTGTACATTTTCTTTCTACTATGTACGCTTGGTTCGTATAGTACTCTATTCGTTGCCATATTTTCATAATTCGTTACGGCATTCAATGTGTATTTGCAATTGTAAAACATATTGCTATTTATGAAATCATAGTATTGTAATTTGTTATGAAATTCCCGAGCCGACGCAATTCCACGGCCTAACCCACACACACACACGGTATGGAAAATACGTCGTGCACGGTGCACTAGCAAATGTCAGCCGCCAAACATTGTTAGAAATTTAAAAACCATATGATCATCGTGCCCATTGCCTCTCGCTCACCCAAGTAGCACCTGGGCACGTGAGTGAGTTCCTGGCAATCAACACGGAAGGGATTAAACCTGAAAATCCTGATCTAAAAAGATGATTAGTACACGTAAAATTGCAACAGCTAATAGTATATTTTATTTTCAATCTCTTTAAGCATGACTCGACTTTGTAATATATGAAATATCAATAAAGACTCAAAAATTACTGATAAATAATTTATTTATTAAGGTAAATGACTGTCATTGAAACTGATTTTACTAGAATAAGTAATGCAATGAAATATTTACTTGGAAAATAGACAAGATATTAAATAAGCCTCAGGTGATTCCTTAATCGAAGTAACGTGTTCAAGCGAGTTACTCCGATTTGAAAATATACCCGTATACAAAGTGCCTTCCTGTACATAATGTGTAATAAATTTCATTCGAAATGGACTCGACTATAGCATATGAAAATTAATATTAAATGCTCTCATTGGCTATGCATATTCAATGCTGATTTCAATAAACGTATCGATTGGTATAATCATGTAGCACTTGCAGTAACGAAGTCGGGGGGCATCCGACTTCTGCACTGCTGAACAGCGAAAACAAATTTCAACTGATTATAAATGCAATGTCCTCAATATATGTACATTTGTGCAATGTATTTGTTACTGTCATATATTTTTATCGAAATAGAGGAACCTACAGGATCAGTGCTTCTTCGATCAAATATTTATTTGAGTAAGAAATATTTCTATGGTCCTTAATCTTTTTATATTAAAAAACGCGGAGTACAAGAAGGCAGATCTAACCTCGTATAAGAAATAATACACATGAAAATAACGTCACAACTAACGGGTATAAAAATTATTCCCGTAGTCACTAAGCTCGCAAAACTACTAAAAAATACAACCAGTCACCCGTGCCGCTTCGGACCAATCGTCCTACGGCATGATTGGGGACCGGAGGAACCAAAACACATGCGACTCACCAACTCGTTGATTGCAAAAGTAGAGCAAGTACTCGTGGAAGACATCAGGAACATCACCGGGGCAGCTCAATTGACCTCCATCGTCATTAAGTATGCAAACCGTAACTAAACCGTAACGTAAATTTGACTCTTCATAGAAAACTGAGATTTGTTTTAAAAATACTTACATTTCTCGCTTCATCGGTGTCGCATAAAACATCCCCTTCAGTGATGCACTGACTCTGCTTCCGATAGCGAATATAAGAGAAAAATCAAAATAAAAGACTATGTACGCGACCGCAAATTACATCGGCGAACAAATTAAGATGCTACTTTCGCGATTGAAATAATTGAAGAGGAGCACCGGTGCTCCGATAATCGAATTAATAACTACTGGGCGAAAAACACTGACTCTACAATCGCGCGTAGGTAAACTGTAAACGAAAATTTAAGCAGAGCCACTTGCTCTGGAAATACTAGAAAACTGCGGAGAAACCACTGACTCTACTGACCGCATTGCGCGCGGTCACAAAATTTTCTGAAAAAGAACATGTTCATCCTATCGAGTGTTTGTTATCAAATATAGATATCTATTTGTTTTTCTAAGTATTTTAACGGTTGTTGTTTCATCTTAGTACCAGTCACAAATTATACACATCTCGATACTTACCTCACTGAGATGTCTACCATACGTTTTGTCAGCTCGGCGTCAAGTAGTAGAATGCTGTTCGGCTATGTTCGACATCCGACTAAAACCAAACACCATTTTTGGTTAGACATATTTCAACGCACGCGTTACTCGATAAGTGGCTTTTTTTGTTTCGCGATATATTGTTGATATTTTCCACGAAAAACAAGCTTCCCGACCACAAGCAGAAACAAGATATATAATGGCCGCAAATAATGGCTTCTATTATGTTACTACTTATCTACAACGCGACTGTATATCATACAAGTTTTATGCGTGGTACGAATTATAATTTAATAGAGACATATTACTAAAATTCTACCTATTTCCACAAGAAATTTGAGAAACGCTTACCTGTCAGCGAGAACTTGATTTAACAATATGGCGCCGCGTCACTCTGCTCCTGCGCATTCCCGTTTGAAAGTGTCGCGTTCGCGCCATTTCTGATTCGAAGCAAGCGAAAGAGACGCCATGAAACAGAATCCAACTGAAATTGGAGATAAATATATTAACGATCACCAATATTATGATAATATTGCTAGAAACTGCAGAATATATTGCAAGATAATGGAATTCAGAGCTGGAATACGTATACGCATACGTAAAAGATGATACGTATGTATATGCATATTCGAGTCGATTTGAAAATGCACGCCGCGCGGTGTGATTCCGTTCACTGCACAATATTTACTTAATTTCTTGCAAAATATTCATTAATATTAAGAAAGAAAGCACAGAAAACTTGAAAGACAGGGAAACGAAAACAATGTATATCATTTCCTGTCTTCAAGAATATATTAGACTATGTGACATACCGTAATTCGACGGGCACTCTGAACACGTCTAATCGCTACGAGATCCCTTGGTCGAAAGAAGGAGAGCTTTGAAATAGATTGCGCTGATTGGCTGGTAGCTGATTGGGCGATGGGGGTGATGTTCTTTCCTTACGGCGGGTATTTTTGAATATCATATCGAACTGAATATTTTTTATTGCAAGTGTTACAGTATGGATATTAGTCGAATAGTAGGATGCAAATATATTTATTAGTAATAACAAACGCATCTGTGTAATCAAATGTTTGTAATGTTTGTTGCACTATAGAATAAGTAAACTATTTCCGTCCAACTAATATTTGTTTTTCTTTAACTTTATTTAAATTACAATTCAGATAGTTTTCTAGCATCTTTTCACACAGACGAGATATAAGAGATCATTTCACTGACGAGATATAGGAATTCATATATCTCGTCTGTGACCGTAGGTGAATTTTCCTACCGAAACGTTGACCGAGAAATAGCTATCCTGATTTCCCCCAAAGCATTCACATATATTCACACAATCGTATGAGTCCTGCCCCACTACTTCAGCAAATAATAGTTCTTCAAGTGATCACTGTTCATGAGCAGGGGACGCTCAAATCAGTGTCGGATTTCTGAGTCGGTATGGCCGTCACGTTGGGCCACGAAAGTCCATAAGATGTCCTGTCTATTCCTATATCTCGTCTGTGTCCGCACTGTCGCGTACCGCTGTAGGCACATGGAAATGGGGCTGTAGTGCCCTAAGAAACATGCGACAAGAAAATACATTGGATGATGATAGGTCTATTCTATACCCTGTGGCAGCGAGCACTCTGTTTCCTCGCTGATAATACGTACATGCATGCGTACTATCTATGTATGTGTATATGGGATACACGTGCTTTGCGAAACTAATTTCTTTCTAACCTTCGAGCTATTCATGTCAAACTTTCTTCAGTTTTCACGGTGTATAGATAATTTATTTGTGTGAACATAACATAATATATTAAAAGAAGTAATTCATAATGGCAATGCAGGTCCCTCCGAATGCAGGTGCTGATCAGATTAAATATGTATGTATTCGTAGTGATACCGCAAATCAATCTTTCAACAGATCGCATTAGGAAGTTAGTTCAGCGATGAATGTTAATACTTTGCTTGCGTGAATGATGAAAGAGTAAATTGTGACGTGCTAGAACGGAAATAAATGATGTATAATGGAAATCCAAAATGATTAGAAATTTTTATGATACTTCAGGTCCGAGACTTCGTGACGTCCTATAATAAATTAATAGAAACTTGCTTTCTTGACTGCATAAACGAATTCACGACACGAGACGTTAAAGCGCAGGAGGAAACCTGCGCCCTAAATTGCATGGAAAAGTATTTGAAGATGAACCAAAGGGTGTCGCAACGATTTGAAGAGTTTCAAATGCTTGCCAATGAAAATGCCCTAGCTGCTCAAAAAAAGTTAACCGATGCTGGAAAGTCGTGAATATTATATAAATAAAGTTTATCCTAATTGCGTTGCATATTTCACTCTTCTACAATTTCACCTGCACTCAATTAATGCTATCTCAAACGATTGTTAAAGTTGAAGAAAAGTAATAAAGGATTAGATTTACGTATAGCCCTCAAGATAAATAAATATTGAAATAAAAGAATGAGGTATTGTGTTGTATGTAATACCTTGATTAAATTTTAAATTGGATATATATATACCGTAAAAAATGGTAAGTATACTATTTAGTTACGCGTGGTTTAAACACGGCATGTATTTAAATAGTTTCAATCAGATTTGAAAATAATTTAATAACTTACATAGTTGTCTCTAACTTTGTACACAATGCAGTTACAAATGTGTGGCTTTACCTGATAACAAATTACTCCTAAATGCACCATGCAAATATACATGTAAATAATTTATTTCAGGAAAAAAATTAACAGAGAACCAGTTCGGTTTAACTTGATTTTGAGTGATCTACATCGTGCAGTTTTGGATTTCCATGCATTTCAATATCCATGCTATTGGAATCCCATTTAAAATGAGCGAACGTCGACAAGGGTTGTATCGTCTCTAGGTTCGATATCGGACTTATAATTTGGGAACCGAAGCCTGCACTAGAAATTTGATTTTCCTGATTATGCATTAGCAGCTCTGCATTCGGTGAGTTCGGTGGGGTTCTCCTTAATCTTTTGTAACCCGAAAATCGGTTGAATGATACTTGATCTACGCAAATCGCTTGGGTAGTATGTCGCGTTTTGTACAAAATTGGACAGCCCAAATCCCCTTTTAAACTTAAACTATACAAATTCGCAAGTCGTCGTAACTTCTCCCGTTCTGGTTGCCGCATTGGGTGCAATCTAAGTTCACTTTGCGTAGGATCTTGCAAGAATCTGGAAACTTTTTCGTTGGCCGATGTAATAATTGAATATCCGGGTTTGTTGTCAACGTGCCGACGTCCAGCACGAATTTCCCTCGCGCTAGCGCTCTCGCGAATTCTCTGAATTCGTTTTCTGTAACATTTTCTGGCCTCAATCGTGCCATGCTCGAAATTCCCGTGCAGCATCATTTGAAACGGCGAGTCTGTATTAATCTTCTCTTCATTTGTGCTTTCGCAATCGTCCCACCAACTGGATTCGCCAATCCAATCTGACTGTTCATCGTCTCCTACATAGCGGAGGGCCAATTAATTTTTAGCAATTGTTCATCCGAATAATATAATTATACCTTCTCGATCTTCGTCGTTTGTGATAACACCAGTCTCCGATTCGCTGGACGAAATACTAGAACTGGATATTCTTGAGCAATCGATGCCGTCTTCTGTTTGCATCTTAATACGGTTTTTGGATTTTGTACTCCTATTTGGTTTCAGATTTCTGATTCCGCAATCTGCAGACCGTTCTCTGCAAGACCTCTTACGTTTCCCACACCTACAACGTAATCATTTACCAACATATTACCTTATTATCATATCGAAATACCATTATTAATTATTGCAATGCAATACTTGTATTGCTATAACAAATGTGTATCACCATATTGTGCCATATTTATTTTTACAATCGCTTCGAAGAATTCTCATTTTGTTTGCAAGTGTTGCAGACATTGCAACTGCCTGCGACGTTGAAGGATTAGAGTCGGGGTCGACGGCTATCTTTTTAAATTTTCTTTTACGCCTTGGATTTACTCTAGGTACAAAATTTTCGTTAACGGAGTCGCTCTCAATGTTACTGGCATTGTTCGAATTGGAGAAACACGACGCCAGTCTCTTTGTTTGATTTGTATCGTCGCTGTCGGACTGATATTTGGAGGCGGCATGATTCTTCGGCATATGCCTGTCGCAAAGGGAAGAGGAACTGTCATCGGATTGTTTGCCGACGTGAAGGGATGCTGAAATGGAAAGTAATCGTTTCAAGATCGTTTGTCAAGTCCCTTGATGGTTTTCGCAGCCTTCGAAAATTACTTCTCAACGATTTATATAACTTCAATTGTTCGAGCAATGAAATAATGATTTTTCACTTACGAATATTGCCTGTCGACCGGGCTCTCCTTCTAATGCCCCATCTACGTCTGACATTTGCGCTATTATTGCTTTCATCTAAGGCCAAAGTTAAATCATGCACAAGTGCCTCCATTTTTTCTCTTAAACCTCCTGATACAGCTTTCAAAACACGCTCCATTTGAGGGATGTGTTTATTCTGAAAAAATCGTATAACATTTGTTGCGTAACAAATAAAGAAAAATGTTCAGAGATAATTGTGACGCATAATAAAATTTGGTAGATTTGTTACGTAACAAATTTATATCGAACAATTATGCTTTTAAATTGCCAGGAAAACTGATGAGTATGTAAGAAAATCATTCGATTTATCAAATATATTATAGATATGTAGTTTAGTTTAAACCGTGCCACTTAGCTTTAGCACGCTATTTTAGATACTAACAAAGCACAGGCGAGATCGAAAAAGTGTAATTGACGAAGCAATTTACGCACTGAATAATATCTATTTTCTTCTTTTAATATGTTTATCTGGCATATATCTTCTTTCTTACTTTACGATCGATAATAGCTTTAATTGCATTCTCGACAAGCAAATAAATAGAAGCAATAATTTGTCTTCGTTTCGTTATTTGCATATATATACATTTGCATATACATATCTTGCGTACGAAACGAAAAAGAGTGAAAATTGGAAATGCCTTGTATAATTAAAATAGGTGACAAGTTAGAAATACGAACTAATGTTACGCTTACCTTGTGCATATAATTGCGGAAGTCTACTATTTTCATTGAACTGAGAACATTGTCAAGTGGTATTTTAATTTGTCAACAATTAAGAATAAAAATAAAAGGAATGTTGGGAAACTGTCAATACGAAGAATGTTTTCACTGTGCGCTACTGATCTTGTCTGTCTTCTTTATTTTGCATTTGTGTGCGAAATCATGGCACTGGGGTTTGCTTATACGTGTGCCCCACATACTCTCCCGGGCAACAATTTGGTCATAGTTCAATTAACTCATCATAGGTGTGTTCGAAAATCGGAGTATCGTACGGCTTAACCCTTCTGTGAATATAAATATATGATGGAGTGATATAAAAATCATCAATTGCTAAAGAAAATTAATAGACGTTCGATAGAATACTTGCTGGATGAATGTTAATTATCATATGCATCGTTTTTATTTCCATGAAAATATCAATATCGGTATATACAATGCCAAGCAAATGATTACTCAAACGAACGTTACGGTATAATTATATAATCGAGGTAATAATAATGACTATCGGCCGACTGAAATTTATACGAGTAATTCCGCGCTGTCCAGCACGGCATTAATGCGCATTGTAAACGCGGCGTGAGCATATTTTTTACGGCCATTTCCGGTTGTGTGCGTTACGGACGCTCGGAGCTTGTCCGTGGTTTTTGTGATATTTCGTCGCAACAGTTTTGCTCTAAATATAGAAGAAAACAAGGAATTTTCGGTAACACACAGCTTTCCTGGCCTCCACCGAATGTGTGCATAGTGCGTTAGCGTAATGAGGAACTGCTCGAATTTGTATAAAGAGAAATCGTGGCGGTTGTGTAAATAGCGCGTAGTGGTGACTGCCTGCGCGTATGTTATGCGCATACGCGGACAGATGAGCGCGGGATTGTGGTACCCAGACGCGAGGGGATTGTAGTACGATCGTTTATGTGTGGAAACATTTAATGGAGTCTTTTATGAAGTGACAAATAACGCGAAATCAACGTTCATAAGCGCATCGATCGTTGGCGTACGTGGGATCGGTGTTTGGCCCAAAAGGGGCAACACAATGGACGGTGCCAATGTAAATGGCGGGAATGCCGACGAGGCGCGCGAGAATCCTAACCTAGAAGCTGATAGTATGCCGGATCTGCAAGAGGCGCAAGATAAAGTGGAAACAGCCACTAAAATGGACGGTCAGGAGGTGAACGGCGATATTAAAGGCTCGTCGAAAAAGGGTACGGCATTATTAAATGTTCGAAGGAAACTACGTAAGTTCAAGGCTATGTCGACTAGTACAATTGAAAGTGATACAACGTTAAATACAAAAGGACGCAAACGGAAGGTATCGGAACCGGACGATCTTAGCTCGGAGGAATCTATGGGGTTCAATGGATTCGACGTACAGGGCGGCAATGAAACGGAGCCGGGAAGTCATGTTTTGAAGAAGCTGATTGGTATTGGTGATTATTGTTATGCCCGATTCAATGGATGTAAACTACGTGTTTTAGTATTTAGAAATTCTTTCGCTGTATTTCGGCAACGATATTCACGATATTTTGTCGGTTTCGTTACGGCTTTGATGAATCGTTCGCCGAGATATTTTATTTAAAAATTCTGTGTAACAGTATTCTGTCATTCAAAGTACTGTAAATAATGTTCAGACCAGTTTTAGCGGAATTTCTAAATAATAAAATGTTGTGCATCTATTAATACATATGTAACACGATATAATTGACAAAGATTTTTTTTTCCTTCAAGTTATATAGCCCATTTAATGTAAACTATCTCTTGTAAAAGTATTCAGGAATGATATAATTCATTGCAGCCGAAGCTGAAGTAGCAGAAGCCCGATTGGCGAAACGATTTAGATATAGTATAAGAAAGAATTATGATATCAAAAAGGATGACGAGGATTCTGATGACAATAGAATGCACGAATCGGACCATATATTAGAATTAGATAAAATAAAGAAGGAAAAGGAATCTGATAAGTCTGAAACAGATTCGGTTGGAATGCCAAATACTATGGAGTCTGAATTAGAAGTACAAAAAACAGATGAGACATCGGTTAAATCTACAAATTCATCGGCTGCCAGTAGTCCAGCAACTTCTGTAAAGTCTAAGGGCAGTCGTCTGATGCGAGCCGTTAGCCCTGGAAGCACAGGGAAACAAAAAGCAGCTATCGATATGTCGAATCCGGCGTTCAAAGAACCTTTCAAGTATGGATGGAAGCGAGAATTGGTATTTAGGGCAAGCAGCGATTCCAGTCTGAAAAGAATGGCGGATATCTATTATTATACACCAAAGGGCAAGAAAGTCAGAAGTTTTAGAGAAGTTGCAGAATTTCGTAAGTATATTCTATTGCATATGTACGGCGTATCGGCATTAACACGGATTGGGAAAAATATAATGGTATTATTTTTCTTTTTTTTTCTTTTGCTTTTTTTTACAGTTAATACGAAAGAATTAACTATTGATAATTTTACATTCTTCAAAGAACCAATTGGTATTGACGATCCTGAAAAGGAGATTATTCGGGATGCGAAGAGAATAAGGGTATGTAGCATAGAATTCCCATTAATTTAGAGTCTATCGCGTCCTGTTGGATACGTAATTTTTATTATCCTCTATGCAGGGATCAGGAGTAGTCGCTACTCCGCCAAGAAGGGGTTTAGTATATAAGAAAGGTACACCTGGACGGAGGGCAGCGGAGGAACCTGTAACAATGTCCGCACCAGTGCCTGCAAAAACACCTGCTAAATCTCCCAGAGCTATATCAACCGGATTTAAAGTGAAAGTGCCTGCGAAGAAAACTCCGCAAATAAGTAGGCATTTATGTAAATCTGAATTCGGTATTGTTTATACAAGGGCAAATAATTATTATAGGAATTTCTTGGGACAACTTATAAAAACTGCAGTATTTGTAGCAAATATAAAGAAATGCCTCCGTTACTACTGATAACGTAGAATAATTTAATTCAGTTTTATTATTTTGATGATTTTTGGAATTTAAACCTTTTGCACTCGAAATGCCGGCACATAATTTATGCAGAAATTAATTTCGCGAATAACTTTGTCTACGCATTGTACACAAAAGTAATCGTAATTTTCTTCTGACAAAATACGTTCATGATTACCGAGTTGGTAAGAATGGTAAATAGTGTATGCCTTTCAGTAGTTTCTGCCAGTAAATCGATTGAATTTAGTTGCTAGAAAATGGGAGTTTTGTATGCCACTTTTTTCTACTGAAAATTGTTATTTTTATAAGACTTTTTGTTAACATATGCATAGCAGAAATAAAGACGTCCCCTCAAGAAAATGAAGTACTTCCCCCGCAGCGGACAACGAGTACGAGGAGGAGCCAGCAAATTGTAGAAAAACCGCAAGCCCCTAAACCTAAAAGGCAATTGACGTGAGTACTTGTTCATTTTAATGGCTCCTTTACTCGTTATACTATACGATTGTGATTAGTTTGCAATATTTGAGGGTATCCTAGATGCTTATACGATTAAACATGACGATATTCGTGTTTAATGTGCTTTAAAAAGGCCCAATGGAGAATTTACAGCATTGTGCATTTGCTGCATTTTTTTTTTAAACAAAATGAGTTCGTTTGGAAGTTCTTAAATGTTAGGTGTATGGTATATGATACATGAAAAATGTAAGAAACAAATTGAAATACGAATAAGGAGAAAACGATGTTTCATTGACATTAAATTTGTGATATTGCAATACTGTTATATACATAATTTTCCGACGATTGATTACATTAACAATTTAATGTTTACTTTAACGCATAAATTCTTCAACAAACATGTTCAGAAAAGAGTTTCATCTTTGATTACAAGTTAAACAGTTGTTTAGAGCACATCTTATGTCGATATTGGTAAAATGCATGCTGTATAGCAAGTATATATGTATAATCACACAGCTCGAGATTTTGTTCTGAAATAGTACAAATTCTTCCTTCTATATTTTATCATAACTGTATCTTCCTTTGTCCCTCTGATCCTTATATTCCTCATTTGAATTTTGTGTTTTATTCCTTAATCCCCCTTCCCCAATCAACGCACATCTTACAGGCCCAAAGTTCAAGAACCATGCAGTATAAGATGTTCAACGAGTATGGGGTTGATACCAAGCTTACAGTGTCGTGTGTGTCTCTGTTTATATCATCCTGAATGTGTTGATGGTATGGAATTTGCAGGCAGTGACGATTATGTTTGCAAGGTAGGATTTGTTTTTTTATAACACTTTTCAACTTCTTTTTGTGTTTTTCGTTCTAAGTTTAATATCTTAGATCTTTTCTACATCGACGTATTCAAACGATTTAATTTATATTTTTTAATCGTAAGATTCGTTGTGCAAATATTGTCATCTTGTATTTTTCACTGAGCTTATGTCCATAAAATCAAGTAGGAATCGTGAAGCGAACTAACGGCTGACAGTAATTATATTCTACATAAATTTTATTAACTTTGTTGTAGAACTGTCAGCAGGATACTAACGAATCTCATCAACCTCAGACAAATCCATCTTTGACACCTCCTCCGTTGATACCGATTAGCATGCTAGGTGCTCAAAGTACGAAAGCAAAACATCAAGTGAACTTAAGTCCACCAAAGCTTCAAAGAATTCCCAAATCTGATAGTACAGACGTGCAGACCCGAAATACTACTAAAAGCTCGAAAGCATCCTCGGCAACATCACATTCCCCATCGAATTCGGAGAAAAAAGAAAGCAGCTGGTTTGCTCAAACGGAAAATGAATTTTTGCAAAGTCACGATGGTACTTTACCAAAACCGGCCCAGAATATCGCTTTAATGGGTGGCAAAAGATATATCGTTGTGCCAAAAAATAATGCTATGGCTGTCCAGCCAGCTATTACAGTTAAACCCGATAAAATTGGTGATAAGCCTCCTATACTTCAGGATGGTTCGCTTAACGATATATCGAATACTGTTGATAGTACTATACCTACAAAGTCACGTGTTCCTTTAACAACAACGTCCTTAGGAAATGATGTTGATAAGTTAATCGATAAAGATACATTAAAAGATATATCGCACACAGAACTTAAACCGTGTTCCATAATCGGGCAATCTGACGAAACGCGCAATAGGAGCGACAACACAGATACAGTGGCTGCAAATAATTCTGAAAACCAGTTGGATTTGTCTAATACAAGAAATCTTCCATTAGAGAACAAGAAGCCTCTGAGTTCTAAGTCACCCGATTGGAAGGCTGTAGTAAACAATTCAAATACAACTAGCACAACCATTGAGCTACCTAACATAGATACACAACAGTCTGTAACAAGTAGTTTGGGTACAATTAAACTAAGTAGCAAGTAAGTGTTTGTTTCTCAAACACACCAGCATATTTCGTTTATTTCCTTTATTTTACATATTTTCTCCGAATAAGTTAAGGCAACTCTCTTTTGAGGTTTTGGCAGTTGCTTTGTACATATTGTATTTACAAGATATACGTGAATCGATTATGATTAATTTCGTATTATATACGTAAAGATGTTCTGCAGCTTGATATATTTTATTTGGATATTTCTATGAATTTTGTACAAGTATTTCTATAGAATGATTCTGTGAAATATTAGAAAAAAAGAGAGGGCTAACATATATACATATATATATCTATATATATACATATATACGTAGTTATATATTTCTTTTCGTCTTATGCAAAATTTATACAAATAGTATTGTAAATGCAATATATACTGATGTTTATTATATTTGGAAATATAAAAACGTTCAAGGAGAAAAATGAATTTGATTTTATCTTGTGATCGAAGCACACTGCCTTAGCTTCTTAGAAATGCGGCCAAATTTTTGATACATGTGAGAAATGAACAGAACAATCACATATCGTTGGTTCTTGCAGGTATTGTGCAATTGTAGTATAAAAGTAAACGTTTTTATTTGTATTGATTGTATATATGTACATGTATGCAGAAGAATTTGATAAACTTTGCATATGTTATTTACATTCATACTACAATTACAAATACAGCTACTGATAAGTGCTTCAGTGGAAAAAAATCTAATTCATTTTTACTTTTTATATTTACAGATATAAAGACATGTGCGAGCTGAAACACAAAAAAAAACTCTTAGTGCGTTTTCCCAAAAGCGTCCGAAATATCCTTTCTCCTCATTATTTCCATCTCCTATTTATGTTCGTTTTTTTGTTTCTACACCTTCATTCTATTTTACAAACAACAAACGTTCAACCTTTGAAATTTTTTTCAGAGGCTTTTACATCCACTTTCTTATTCGACACCGTATCATATTGTTGGCATTATTGTTGTAAATCATTGGTCCTTCAAAAGCCTCTTTAAAAATTGTAATATACTTTCATTCATTATGAGGAAAGTTTACGAAAATTTCGCAAATCGATGTAAAGTCATTCTTTGCTTTTATTTAAAAGTAATTTGTAACCAACATCATACATATGAACAACGATACCCTTATTACATAGGCTTGTGATCCCGAAGGGAAACGTCTAAAATTCATTTCGTTTTAATATTTTCAGAAGGAAGCAAAATCAACAGGAATCGGAACAACAGCAACAACAGCATTTTATGGACTCTGTTTGCGCTGGTTATCACGCGTTGCTGCGTATTTTCCAATATCTTAAGGTTCAAGAATTGCTTCGAGCCGCAAGAGTGTGTAAAATGTGGCGAGACCTGGCTGCACACCCTTCTCTGTGGAAGACTGTGCGAATGAAGAATAGTCAAGTAACAGATTGGGATGGTCTAGCAGACACGTTACAAAGGCGTGGCACTCAGCACTTAGATCTCAGGAAAATGCTCGTGGCAGGCGAATCCGACAGCATTTGGAAGAAATTTTTATCAGTAATACCCCGTGTAACTAGCCTCGTCAAATTAGAGTTATGTAAATGTCCTGTGATGGTTGTTGAGGAAGTTATCAAGAGCTGCCCACAGTTAGAAGTATTGAGTGCAATGTCGATTAAATGTGACTCTTTGAATTTGGAATCTGTCGGAAATCTCAAGCGATGTCAAGAACTGAGGCTGAAGGCAATCAGTGGAATGTCTTTACAAGAAGATCTTACACCTTTGCAAGAATTAACACAGCTAGCACAATTGGTATGCATGATTATTTTTTATTGATTGTATCGCAGTTTCAATGGCTGGATCGAATTATTTGATTTCGTCGAATTTTTCAGAGTTTAACGTCGGTTAAGGAACTTGGGAAGAAGAAAATCGATATTATACAGGCTTTAGTGAACTTGGAGACCCTGGAACTGGGTGAATGTTCAGATTTTCCAGATAAATTTGGTACAACTGTATTGATAAAGTTACAAAAATTAGAACGCTTAAGACTTGAGAAGGGGCAAGGCTCATGTTGCACATTCGACATTCTGGAAGGTGTGTCCAAGTTACAAAGTTTAAGTCAAATGGAACTGGTGAATTTCGATGTAAAGAACGGCTTTGACAAATGTCTTGCGAACTGTAAGAATATCAAGAGGCTGTTGATTATACCAACTTACATATCTCAGTCGGCCACGTCGAACAATATGGTGCTCGGAGGTGTTACTGAATTATCAAACAATTTGACGCATTTTGTGTGGGGTGTTACACTTGAATTGCTTAGGGTTACAGAATTATTTGTTGATCAGTGTAATCTAATGAGTAAACAAGTTACTGGTGATTCGATACCAGTTTTAAAACCAGTGCCCTGCCTAAAATTAATCGAAGACGTTGAAGATGAAAACGACAATCAAAAAGGTAACTTTTCTAACACGAACGTTTAACAGCATTAGTACAAAACAATATTATTTTCTCGATTGATCACCTGTTCTCTATTAATAACATTTTTAGGTGACGATAAGCAACAACCAAATTTAACAAACCCTCAAGTGGATATATTACCGTTGCCCCAACTACAAAAACTTTTACTAACTGCATTGCCTAAGACAAGGGTTAAAATCTTGAAGATTCCTTTCCATGCTACGTGGCGGCAAAGCATTTCAGATACTGCTACGCAATAGAAAATAATGAAATAAAGTGTATGAATGCATATACTACTACAAAAGGAATGAAAAATACCTGATATAAGAGAATTAGAAGCTTTGTAAATTTGACTCCATAGTGTCTGCACAATTTACGCCAATACTTGTGAATTGGATGAAAAGTAATTTAATATTTATGTACTATGTGTTTTGTAGTCTTTAACAATTCCCCTAGAGCAGTGTGACTGATACACTCTACAGTAACCATGATGAATATCGTTCTCATTGAAGCTTTTAGTGATACAGTAAAACAAAAACAATAAAAAATGAACAAAGAAAATCAGAACAGGGGACCACTAATACATCGCGTGCTATTTCGGCTGGAAAGCAAAAATTTCATGAGAGCCTGGATATCCTTGTGTAAATCGTTGATAAAAATCATGCAAGTTTATAAAGTATTGACGTTATGGTACATTAATTATTTAGGATACTGTAATGTGTATCTCGGTGAACAGAAATGCCTGAACTATTAAAGGACGAAACTGTAAATGTCTCAAAGTAATTATGCGAAATTAAGGTTTGAAAAGAAAAAAGAAGAAATATCGCACACATTTATTAAGGGGATGAAGTTATTATAATTTTCGGTTTTTACAAAGTGTAGAACTTTCGCGACATACACAACTCGTCGAGTCAAAAACAGTTTGTAGTTTTAATTTCGTGATATACAATGGATTTCGATAAATTTCTATTGAAGTAGCAGTGAAAGATGAAATCATGTGGTCTATAAGGCTCTATTTAGAGGTTAGGCTGTATAAATAACACAGTATATATATGTATATATATGTATGTATATTTATGTAATATATATATATATGTATATGTATATATACGGTAATTGTATCTGTATCTTTAATATTTAAGGTACGAGTTTTCCGCTGCAAAGAGGTACGAAGCAGATTATGGGTAATGTTGTAAAATGTGTAATATACTTATGATTCTGCATAATGCGTAATCAAATATAATATTATAAAGGCGTAGTGGTTTATCTGTACGCGGACAAATTGTGTAATTATGATAAAATTCCTGCTCAGGGTATTTCAGTTCTTTTTGATCGCATATTATAGGTACATGACTTTGTTCCCTATTTACTTATATTCTTTTTTCTTTTGTTTTTCAATATTTTCATGTAAAATTCAATTTTATATATTCAAAGAATAAAGATGAAAAGAGCATAATAATTTTTATTATGGAGGAGCATACGTAATTTTAGCGTTACATGGAAATCAGATTTCGGGCAGTGTTAAGTAGATTAAATGTTCCAATTAATGATATTAATTTGTTATATCGATTTGTTTTATTTAAATACATCGTACTATCCCGCTTATATGCTTAAATTCGTTGTTTCTTTTAATGGAAATGTTTTTACAATTAGTTACATTGCTTTGCAGCGGAAGAATTCAAATGTTTTATTATATTATTTTTTAGTTGTACACAAATCGGATAATTTATAAACATTAAGGGGGTTCTAAAAATGTAGACTTAGTGAGAACGACGTAAATATATAAAAAAAAAAATATTTTTTACGTTAAATGCGAAATGTGAATATTATGGAATTAATTATAAGGGTTAATATTCATGGCTGTCAGCCCCGGACCGAGTATTACAAATAATTTTATATCAAATTAATAAATGTTGAACAACTAGTGGATGACTTTTTAAAACTTATCTTAATCATATTCTCCAGATCATTATTTTCTTTATTATTTTGTAATCTTGGCAGTTCTTTTTAAAGATGATTCCTTGTTTTTATTGCGTTTTTAAAATCATTAGAATACGATACTTCGGCTGTAAACAAATTGATTCAGACAATTTCTCAATTATGTTATTTTATATACACATATGTGTATACATATTAATACAAACTGGCAATCTTCTGCTATGAATATGTCCTATGTACCTATAAATATACATATACAGAGTGAAGTAGATCCTAAATTTTTATCTTACGTTTGTAAATAACTACATATTTCACAAATAACATACGTTTTTTAGTGCCTCCTTAATTATAATTTTCTAAGTACAATATATAAAGCAATATAAATTTATTCTTAAAAAACATTTATCAAATTAAATGTTCATTTGCATACTTTGTACAATACAAATCTTATACAAAAACAACCTGTTTCATTTATATTTTACATTGTTTCAAATTTTGTGATATCTGTAATTCAAACGAAATGTACAAACCAAAAATTGAGGGAAGTAATATATGTGTATATTATATGTATACATATATCACATGTATATTGTAAATATAAATGTACACGTTTTTATAAGAAACTGTATCGCGTAAACGTCGATATAATTAATATATTCGATTATTAAATAAAGCTGTTCATCGGTATATTAATTTAAATGATACGGCGGATTTGATCGTAAAGGTTCAGGAAAATGCCATAAGCATGTTTTTCCTTTGAAGAACAGGGAAGGGATTGACCCAAGGTCGTCAAGGGTGATTTTGACAAGCAGTTTGGCACATAATTGCGAAAGTAGGTGACCTCTGACAGAAATTGAAAATCAATAAACTGCAGTGGTGTTAAGCGATATACAGCAAGACGGAGGATGCACACGTATCTATATGTATACATATAGATCCGTTGTGCAATTTCGAGGTTATGTTGCCCGAGATTGAGAGAAGCCAGAGCGCCGGACGTTCTATTTTCGTTTCGACGAAAAGTGTTTATTCTTGCCAGTTGTAGGCGCGCGTTACGCATTATAATGCATCTAAATGCGAGGGGAAGTCACGAAAGTGCCGTGAGATAGTACAAACATGGGCAGAAGAAAATCTCATGGATCATCTAAAAGCAAACAACACGTTCCACACCAAAAGCAATTATCCGTAGCGAAGAGGAACGAGATAAATGCTTTTTGCGAGAAACTATTCGATCGTGAGTATTCATTTTCGACAAGATATTTCATTCTATGTACGTATTAATATATCCATTCTACATCCGTACCATTCTCTCCCACGTTGGTCACTACAATTTCGGGACTTTAAATTGTATGAAATATTCATACGATCAATGAGTAGTCAACGGAGTAGATACCGCTATTAAATGATGTACAACTTTGTTAACGTTATATTGTTTAGTACTTTAGAATTAATGGAACGCGTATTCCGCCATAACCTCGTAAACGAAGACTATTCGAATTATCTTTATGCCAGAGTTTTCGTACGAAACTCTTAATCCGTTAAGGAGACTAATGATCTTTATGCTTTGAAACAGTGAGCATTAATTCGGCGTACATGACGCAGCTATGGGACAATTACGTGGAGATATCAACAATTTTGGAGAAGGTTAAACGGTTGGAAGAGATGAAGACGGAATCGCCGAAACGCTCCCAGGGGATTGAACAATTCATTAATTGGCTTAAAGAGAATGTCGCGGACATAGACGGTGCGAGCGTGGCCGAATTTCCCGGATACGATTTGGGATTGAAAGCTGAGCGAGACTTTCTGGAGAACGAGTTAATCTTAAGAATACCCAGGGCACTTATATTCAGTATTCACAACGCGGCGCCAGAATTGGCGGCGCTTCAGAACGATCCATTGATACAGCATATGCCGCAAGTGGCACTGGCGATTGCGCTTCTCATCGAGAGGCACAAAGAAAATTCGAAATGGAAAGCTTATTTGGACATACTCCCTGCTACTTATACAACTGTACTCTACATGACCGCTGCCGATATGATTGAACTTAAAGGCAGCCCTACTTTGGGTAAATTTCTCACACGAATTCATTCATGATTTACCCGCTGTTTTCAGTTCATTCTTTGTATTAGCGATCCGTACTTACACAATTTGGAAAATTATGATGCACCTCTTGTTACAGAGGCTGCTTTGAAGCAATGTCGAAATATAGCAAGACAGTATTCCTACTTCAATAAGGTGTTCCAAAACAACAATAACACAGTTTCGGCTATACTCAGGGATGTTTTTACTTACGAAAGATATTGGTGAGTGATGAATTAATAGTAGTAACGTTTTCATAGTTTGTATGGAAGTTAATTTATTTTGTCGATAAATTAATCATATAAATAAATATAATTTAATCTATGTAAAGTATACATACATAAATCTGAATGAATCAGCTTACAATACCAGGCATACTTAGGAAATTAAAAATGAAATCTTAAATATTCCATTGATTACCGAAATAATACAGTCATATGTACAAATGCTTGTGCTGTAAAGCCAGCCCACCGACTAATTGGCTATACAAAAGCATTGGATTCGACGTTCAGTCGCCAATCCATTAAAGTATTTTCTGTTTTTCACTGAGTATGGTCCCTAATTAAAGTTATATAGTCAGTGTCGAGTATGTGCACTTATTCCTCGATTTTTGCAGTACTGTTTATACGCGGCAAATAATCGCTCTACTGACGTGGTATTTTTTTATAAGTGGTTTCAGTTTCACATGGTCGGTAAAATATATCTTCCCATTTTACCAAAATTATTCTACATCAGAGAAGTAGAAACTTTTACTTGTACCCATTGCGATATTCTTTCGGTTCATGTCTGGAACAACATTTCAATTTGTTTTTCTAAGCTTGCATTATCATTATTACTATTCTATAACATACCAATGAAATTATAGCGCAATAAATATTTTTTCTACTTCTTCTTGCACTGACAGTGTCTTTTTAAGCAATTTTCAGCCACGTAAAAATGAAACCATTCGCGTCGAACGGTCTACGTAAATCGAGGGTCGAGTGTGTATGCCACTATGTATGTAAAATGAATGTCGCAATGCTGCTGCCTTTTTTAAACGTAAAATAGTGAAAATATATATCTCAAATGTTGCTATTTCATGTAGTCAGGTATAGTCTCCCAGCTGTCGTTAGCGTCTAATGAATCATTGTCAATGTCACTCTTAGAATCGATATCTGTCGCAGGTTCCTGAATTTCGTTCCTCTCTGGCCTCTTTGCTGTCGACGTGGCCACCACGTTTACCATTACATTGCTCAGGCTGCTCGAATTCGACAGTTTTCTGGCCGCCATTATTGGCCCCTGGAAGACGGCTCTGGAAAATGTACTCCTGTACCTGTACTTCTGTTTCTGTTGAATCTTGCATACAATGAATATCGTTAGGAATACCACAAGAGTTACCCCAAGAATAGCACCGCTTGCTATTATACTGGGTTTCACTTTCGAAAGAGTCCTCCCATTCTCACTATTGCTCTCGTCGTCACCAACGGTGTTGTACTCTGTCTGGATGTTGATGGAACTTGGTTCTTGCTTTATGACCTCCTTAACAAAGCCAGATTGCATAACGTTTGTAGTTTCATTTTCATATATCGCTTCTGTATCGTTGTTTATAAACATCACTCCAAGATTGTTGCTATGCACAGGTAACTTTCTTTGGTGTTCGTCGTTATATTCATTAGTGAAGTCCCGTACGTCCTTTGGGAGTGGTAAGGAGTCAAAGGTAGTTAACAGATCAACAATGTGCACTGTACGATGGTTCCCTTTGATGTCTTCCCTCTCGTCGTTCTCTGGATTTTGATTGCTTATCTCTGGCTCCAAATCGCGGGGCGACGGTTCAGTTGTAACTTCGTCAGATCGCACGATATTTATTGCGCGCGAGGTTGAAGCAGTGCTTTTTACATTTTCAGTGGTTTGTGATAAATAATTATAGAGGCCACTGTTGTAATCCTCATCGCGATTGGCGATTGCTCTGGTCAAGCTGGGTTCTAGTTTCTCTTTGAACGATAACGTAGTAGCTTCTCGCAAATTGCTCATGTTTTCATTGTTCGATTTCTGTGCTTTAATCCTTGATACTTCAGCTAAGTGTACCTTGCTGGATCCTCTCTGTCTCAGTGCAATCAACTCCTCCAAGCTCATGTTCCTTGATTTAAGAAGACGTTCTAATCTCTTTCCTGCAGATCCTGAGGAGAACAGCTCGAAGATTTCAGCTCGAGCTTCGGGCTCTACTTCGGATACATCATCGTACCCATCTTGCTCCGCTGTACCAATATCCTGATGATTCTTCGCTGTACGATTGTCGCTTTCCTCCATAATTTGGTGGTTGCTCGGATACGATTGTCGATTCTCCTCTGTTGCATTAAGATCAAGGGACGTTACATCCAACTCGGGTTCTATTTCTTGCGCTACACTTTCTTTCACACCACTTTCGTCGGTGGTGCTGCTGATCTGTGTGCTGTATTCCACCTCGTAGTTCATCCTTGGCCCATCTCCCTGGTATTCTTTTTCAGGGGACGTATTATAATCCTCCTTAAAATATTCGGTCGTTCGTTGGTTCTCCAGCAGCTTATCTTTGTTGTCGAGCTGTTTTCCAGTTTCAGATTGAATGGAAGAGTTCTTTGCAGACTCAGAACTCTCCGTGGGACTCAGAATTTTCTCGATACTCAGGGTCGAGCCTACATCTTCCAAATGACCCTTCGAACTTTCCACCGAGGACTCGCTATTGACTTGTTCTTCCTTCATCATCAGCCAAACAGGAGAGCCACCGGTCCGTCCCTTTTTGTAATCAGTGAAATCGGAGAATTCCATGATTTCGTCCTCGTCTAAATCAAGCGTCTTGATTTCACCACTGTTCTGCGATTTCACAGTGGCTTCGTCAGCTTGCATGCGCTCTGTGGAATCAGTCGCAACCGGCACTGATGTAACAGCAACTTCGCCCCGCGCAATTGCAACGCCGATCGGAATCGATATTTTTCCACCGTTTGCGTTTTCAGCTTCTGAATACATGTTGTTTATCATATTCGCTTTGCTCGACGATGATCCGGTTGCGTTTATTCGATTCTTACGTAGCAACCGTAGATTCACAGGATTGATTGAGAACACAAATTCATCGTCTTTCCGGGAATTCTTGATTTTCCCAGCCTCCGTACTGGTCGGCCATTGCGGTTTCCTCGTGGTTGATAGCCTCACGAAGAAGTTTGGCAACGTTCTAGCAGCATCCTCGCTGTAATACTCGTTCTCTTCGACGTCCTTCATCCTCAGAGCATTAATCGCGTCAGCTTTACCTTTCAGCAAGTCGTTCAGCGTTAAATTCCTTCGCTGCAAAACTTCGGACAAACTCAGGCCTTCTTCTTGCTGCATCTTCAGCAAGGATTTCAATTCCACAGCGTTATTCTGTGCAGGCTGAGTGTTCTTGCTCGTGTCTGAACGATTTTTCTGATCGCTTGCTTTTGACCAAGAATTATTACTATTATCTATTCGTTCAGCATTCGCGGACGTTTCGTTCTTCGACAGAGCGAATTCGTAATTTTGCGGAGGCCTTCTTTTCCTCGGTTTGGGCTTCAGGTACTCCTCGTCGCTGAATTCGTATCCGTAATCCTTCGAGGGCCGCGTTTGAAGCGTCTCCCGGTGCCACGGTGCCTCCAAACTTTCCATCAAATCCTTATCCACCTCTTCCTCCTTCCGGTTGCTCGGTCTCTCGTACGCGGCGGCGTTTTCATCGCTCCGCAGCCGATTTCTCTTTCGCGGCGGGATTTCCTTTCGGTCCTGATGCCCACGACTACTCCCTGCCGATTCGTGGTCCTCGTAGTCGACGTACGAAAGTCGGGGGATCTTCCTGGGACGAAGGTAACTGTCGCGTCCATTGTTTGGCTGGTGATTCGTTCCGCGTCGATGCGGATAGTCGCCGTCCTCGCCGCTGTCCATCCTCTCGTTCGAGTATCGCGAGATTTGCGAAAATGGAAGCAGAGGTATCGAATCGCCGTCCCGCCACTTCGGTTCCAGTGCCCCGCCGTTGTTCCTCCACTTTCCGACCGGCTCCGTCAAATTTTCGGTCCATCCTTCCGGCTGGCCTCGAGTTTCCGTCTAAAAATAATTCAATCTTGATAAAGGCTCGGCGGAACGAGTTACGTATGTATGTATGTATATGCGTGGTATACGGGGATGCTGAAACAGCAGGCTGTTTCAGCGGTTTCTTTTATTGTTCTTAGCTTTTGCAAGGTATCACAAGAAGGAGGGATAGTCTCCGTGTAATTTCGAGAAATTGAAATTTAAGAGGGAGTTATAGATGATGGAATTGATTAAATTGATTAAATTGCAAGAGTCATTAAACGAAACTTTAGAAGTTTCTTTTTTATCGGGCGAGATAGAGTTTAATATGTGTAATAGGATTCAGTGAAAATAGAGGAGAAACGTGAAAAAAAGAAGTTTTGGTCTGCTTAGAATTAAGCGTGATTGAATGGATACGATTCGCAGACAGTTAAATAGAGAGGCATTGCGGCGTGGAATGGTTTCACGAATATTTTCCTTCGGATATCACTCGACGCCTATCTGAGGACGTATCTGTGAAGGTAGACCTGATCCCGCGTGCACAAGTAATACACGATTCTCGATTCTTCTGCGCTGGATATACATACAGTCTGTACCAAAAGAGCGTGTCGGCGATATTTCTGTAAATATTTATATATTTGTAAAAAAATTTATATGTATCTAATCTACACCTAAAACACTAATACGCTCTTACTTAGTAAGGAGTCCAATCTCCTCCATTAGCAATTATAGCTTGACACCGTTTCGGCATACTCTGGACTAAGTTTTGAGCGTAGGATACTGGTAGCGACCCCCATATCTTCCGGATATGGTGTACCAGTGTTTTTATTTTAATAATACGTCTTCCCCTCAGCTTGTACTTCATTAGGGACCACACATTTTCAATAGGGTTTGCATCAGGGGACTGCGATGGCCAAGGAAGTACGGTCATGCCGTTTTCCGCTTTCCATTGGGTACAGATGCGACTTCGATGTTTAGGGTCGTTGTCTTCTTGCAATATCCATTGGTCCTCGGTTTGATTGAACCAACGTTTCACGGATGTGAGAAGACCCCTTTCGTACAATTTCACCATTTTTTGTGCATTCAAATTGTCTGTGAAGACGCACAAAGTGCCGAAACCGCGTGCGTTAAAGCAACCCCAAACATGCACTTTTATGGGGTGTTTCACACTTCTTTGAATCATCCGTTTTCCATGGATAAACCAAGCACGTCTAATAGGACACCATGCCCAAAACGAAGATTCATCAGTGAATACTACATCACTCCAATCACGATCACTATTTTCATCAGCCCACGCCAGACGATTTTTGACATGCTTTTGTGAAAGCAACGGTTTCAACATTGTGCTCTGCCACTTGACACCAAATTCATCTAAACGCCGTTTCAATGTCATTGTAGAGATATTTATGCCTTTTTTAGCCAAAAATACTTGACCTTTTCGTAATGAAAGAGTCGGATTTTTTTCGAAAAGCCGAAAAATCATTTTATCTTCTCGGGTATCGGTCTTCCGCTTTAACCCTCGATTTGGGAAGTCATCGACATTTTTTGTCTCCTTATACCGGTTTACCCACTTCTTGACAAACCGTGTCGACTTATGCATATATTTAGCAGCACTCGTGAAACTCAATTTTGGCCCTTTTGGGTGGGAACATAAGAACACTGCTTCAAATCGTTTCGCATACGCGGCACTCATATCGGAAAGCGCTGTTCTATTCAATGTCTCAAACGAAACTGAAAGATATTCGACCAACGCGTAGTAGAGAAGTCTTCATTTGTTTATATTCTTTTTATCTCACTCTCGTTAGGTGTCAGGTTTCGCAGATATCGTGGACACGCTCTTGTGGGACAGACTGTATGTACGTATGAAAACAAATATGGTTATGGGAAGAAGTGAGACTTCACTGAACCGTGTAACATTTCCCTCGAGCAATTTCTCTATGGACGTATGGAGAAGAGTTACGCGTTGTCCCAGTTTCTAGAATCGCCCTATATGCCTTAAGTATACTCTTTCTAATCTCTATTCGAATTACGTAAAGTGAAGTTAAGATTGATTCCAATGGAGATTGATATCACGGTGCACAATGGAATTTTAATTGCTGAACATTCTTGTACCACCAAGTGCTACGTGTAACTTATTTTAACGTGTCCTGTCACAAATGATGAACAAATAGTTTCGGTGTCAGAAAAAATAAAGAAGCAGAACATTATAAATTTTCCTCAAACTTGTTCTCGTTGTTCATTGCAAAAAATGAACAAGAATTCCCGCGAAAACAGCTTGGAACACTTTACAGAAGTGCATTTACATTTATTCAGTATGTAAAAGATCGTCGTAGAAATAATTCTTTAATTACGACCATCTTTTTAGTCGGAAATTTGAAAGTCTCGTTAGATTTCAATCAATTCCAAGCCGAACGTTTAAGCGTGCTCGAGCAAACGAACCATGGGACTGTAAACAGTGGGCAAAGTTCAGTGACTATAAAAATGAAAGTGTAACGCCCGGACGTAATTCGTGTGATTATGGAATGCACAAGGATTGCACGGGGCGATTGAAATTGGAGGAAAAACCGATTACTAGCGTTCGATTCATATATTCTTTAAATTCATCTTTACTCCAAACCTCTTCGCCACCTTTTTCCCAATTGCCGTAATCGATATTAATCACGGACAATTTGTTTTGCTAACAAATATAATTTTCGGAATAGGAAAATAGGAATAACGTAAGGCTCGGATTATTTTGATGCAAAAAGTACTACGTAAAAGTCAGCCCGTCTTAAACTGAATGGTTTAATAACAATAGGAATGACAATACACGAGCAATAAGGATTTAAATGTGAAATAAGTGATACGGCACGATCCTGGCAATATACACTTGGAAAATTATATACTATCTTGCTTTATTAACGGTTGGTACACGCTATGGCGTATTGGTGGTCAAATGCAAGCAGAAGTAAGCGTGTAAAGTGTGGAATAAATGAAACGTTCGCATACCGTGCGGCACATACGCGACAGGATTATACTACAAACTTATTCCAAAGGTATTTATCCTCTCGCAAGAGGAAATAAATGGTAAACTCGATTCACAAGTATCTCGCGAAGTAAGGAGATTATCGACAGTCACTTTGGAAAAATTTAGGAATTTCCGCATGGGAACAAAATTCCAGTGGAATCTCGATTAACCGGGTACATGATAATCCGTGGTGTCCATTATCCGGTTTGTCAATTTTACTAATAACACAGTTGCAACTCTATCTACGTACTTTAGCATTACTTGTAAGAAGAAAAGAGATGGTATTGTTTCAAGTCGAGGTTTTCACTATTTGGACAAAATTTCCTTTCTATCATATTTCGTCAGATAATTATTTCTGCAGTCTGTCTGTCGCCAGATTAAGTCGGTTATTCGAAGCTCTACTGTATGTGCAGTACTGCTTATTGTATTACCACCCTGTGTTATACATATATAGCAGCGACTACCCTTGGGTTGGTCGTGTATTGGGTATTTCCCGACGTTTCTTTCCCTTTAACTATATCTTCATACTCTTGTTGGTCTTTTCTACCATTCTGCAATAAAGCAGCGTGGAAGCGTAGTAAATTCTGTGACCTGAGTTTGTATAGATATAGGGACAAGTTTTTATAACACCATACGTTAGTCCAGATTATAAAAAAACGTTAGTCAAAGCAATCTGGTATGATAAACATTTTAATTACCGGATTGCATATTCTATTCTTTGAATTTTTACAAACGTTCGACTATCTACGAGGAGTACTTGTTCTTTTGAAAAATATTATTAACTCATACTGAGGGAAAGACAAATTTCCAACGCATAATTGCTTTCCGAGTAAGTTAAATACATTTCATTCTGTGTGCTGAACTATTAGTCCTGCCAATAAGTAATCCCCTAATCTCTTGGCAGTAATTCATAATTCGTGAAAGTAATTATCATTTTCTCTGAAGAGAAGATCTTTTATTATCGCTATATCTATATTTTTCGGAATATTTATTAGACAAATGAACGGGCGGGGCATTGTTATAAATATTTGATAACAACGATGTTGTTTTTTTCTAACTATCAATTGTTCCATGAAGTTGCTGAACAGTTTAGCTCGCAAAATAATTAATTACGCTAATGAAATTTCTATAAATAATTGTAACACGAGCAAAAAATAATCGTATATTGTACGAAAACTTTCGTTGGTGGTTTTTAAAAGCTAAAGAAATAATGACGTACATATCGCAGCTATGGAATATTTCGCTAGCGTTTATATCAGTCGATTCGAGCCTCTGTTAAATTAATCGGTCCGCTTTAATCGTCCGATCTAATTACAATAATTAATATTCGTAAGGAGAAGCACGTTCCGTGTTCGATGCACCCGCATTCCCTTCCTTTTCCGTTCGGCCTTTCAATTATTTTCCTGGCTGCAACCATGTGACGAAAGTCTGACCCCGGCAAAGAACGTTGTTTAAACTCACGAAATATGCGACAAAATGTTTGCAAACTCTCGAACTTTCCGTGTCTCGTGCCAGCTTTCTCTTTCCCTCACGGTTCACGCGCTACTGTGCGGCTATTTCTTTTTCTTTTCCTTCTTTTTTCACAATATCGGCCTCGACGCGTGTCTTGACATTTGCTGTCGTTAGAAATGTTTCAGAAACAAGAAGAAACTTCGTGCAACATATTACTGGTTCTCGTGTGCAACCGGTCGCGTTGAATTTTCATTCGTGACGTATTACTTCAGGTGAATGCAATTAGCGGAATAAATTCGTTTTATATATGCACAATAATCTCGAAAGTCTCGGCAATCCAGGAGAAAATCTATCTTCTTGCACGTTTTATGATTTTGGCAGCGATCCAAATATTTATGATACAAAGTTATTTAAATATTGAATTGTTTATTATCGAATGTCAAGCACGTTCTGGCAGTATAACAATTTCGTCTCCCCCTTCAATGCCTTGTATCTTTTGATTTTCCAAGTACGTGCATGCGTGTACACGCGATTGGGAGCGACGTTTGGAGTAATTATTACCCTGAGATATCGATGAACTCGTTTATCGAAGATTACAGGACATTAGCGTTTCACGCATTTACGCGCAAACTCGCCGGTGAAATGTCCTGTGCGTTTCACAGAATACCTGTTCCGACGAGAAAACACAAGAGAAAGAAGGAAAAAACGCGACCGGTTAAAAGAGCAGAGATCACGCTGTCGTAAGGGACATTCAACCCTTTCTTAGAGAGCGTCTGCCTGTGAATTATAATTAACCACGATGAAATTAATATCCGTCCATCAATATTTACATAGATGTATCGAGTTTCATTGAATTTAAGTAATAATCGCTTTCCATTACTTGTCTATATAATTCGATTTTCGACCATGTAACATATCTACAAGCTTCGTAATTGTAACGTAACACCGCCATTCTTAGAAGTCCTTCAATTACCACGTTTAATAGATCGACAACTCGAGCAACGAGATGTCACACCTCTCCTCCTCTACGGGAATGATCATACGCTGTTAACATAATTTATTTTCCCAAGCAACCACAGCTTTACCTGCAAAACACCTTGCAGCAATAATCGCACGAACGTTGAACGTTTGCTCGCCACCGAGAATTTCAATACACGTGCGCGAATTAAAAGGTTCCTTCGTTATTCCTTACCCGACTGTTCTGTTCGTGATCCGAGCTGACCAGCTCAGCGTTCAATCGAATCGGCTCAGCCTCGACGATCCTATCGCGATGGAAATCGCACGTGAAAAGCATCAACGAAAGCCGAAACAATGTTCTCCACATCGTTGCAGTGCGATCGAAACACCGACAATTCCTCGTCCTCCAAACACCAACTCTCCCGTAACTCCTCCACGTTGCTATAACTCTTCTGCCCTTCTGCCCCAACTTCCTCTTTACCGAACAGGTGCACACAGATCGCCGCTGCGCACAGGATAACGAAAATCGCGTTCTTCCTGTTGCACAGACCAAAGATTTCCTCAGGGATCATGCAGAACCGTTTCCTTTGTCCTCCTAGATTGTTAATTGTAATTCACACACTTCCAACCCCGTTGGCCACCTCGTTTCGTCGCTTCCCTTCCCAAACACCGTATGCGATTTATACAATTATCGATAATTCGATCAGATGTCACTGGATAAACCGTTCGTCGTATATTTTCGATAAATACTGTACAAATTTCTAGCGAATATATTTTCCCTCCCTGTCACCGTGATCTTTATTCACAATCGATGCACACATTCATAAACAATCGAGGCGTTGTTCAACAGATTAATGATGCCGACGCGAACGATCGTGATCGATCATTTTCCTTCTCGTGTCACTGTTGCGCTTCGATCGCCACTAACGAGTTTCGTTACCTTCGCAGCTACACAGAAACCGAACCTTCTACGCTCGGCAAATCGTTCACGCGGACTGACGCCGGTTTTCACTGTGCACGGTCCTAAGTAAGTCGGTGAAACTCGAGAGTAGTCCTCTAGTAAACGTTCGCCTCGGCCAGACGAGAACGCTCGCACGTCCTCTCGACCATCGTTGCTTTTATTCAAGATGAGTTTCATTCGCGACGGATCGGCCAAGATTCTGGGGGGGATACGGTCGATGTTCGTCGACCGGGGATCGAAAAGAAAAGAATGAAAGGATCTTGGGACCGGGGATCGTTATAGGCTTCGATAAAGGTGCTCCGCGATTCTGGAAGATGATGGCTCGCGTGAAACTGTACTTGGATTTTCGGTAGATCGGCTTTTCAATTATTAAATATTGTTATCAGTTGTGATATCTATGAAGCAGTATTATCATTCATTTTATTCGTTTATAAATTGTTCAGTGGACATTTAAACTGTCCTTCCCTGCTGGAAAGATTCTTTTTAAATGTCCCATCCTGTCTCTATCTCCAATACCACACCACAGTATTAGGATACCATACTGGTATCAACCGAATGATTATTAATGTTAGTAATGCTGTGTCATGTATCGATCTGTTCAATTGAACACCTTCTTTTGAAGGATCGCTGCTTAGCTTGCCACTTAACACTAGAACTATCGATACCTTTGAATATTATTCAGATAGCATACGTTAGACAGATTATGAACGCGAAAGTCGTTGAATGGACATTAAATAGAGATATATAATTGTCATTCTGTCTTATTAAAACTCATCATAAATTGCTACAACGATACCTATATATTAATCATTCCAAAGCAAGATATCTGAGACAAGTCATTTTGACCCCCTTGGTAGTTCTAGTGCTAAATGACTTCAACTACTTTAATCCCCTTAATTTTTAGTCGATATTTAATCTAATTGCTATTATTGTGTATTACGCTAATGGGCCGTTTCCCGTATAAATAAACAATTCTGGTACGATTTCTTATTTCAACATTATTCTGGCCAGTTTCTGTTGATCGCAAAGGATGATTTCCTTTATGCGTTTTCTTTTTTTAACCATGGAAACTGGTTCGCTTTTGCGCCTCCGTTTCGCGCGTCAGACAAGCGCAACAATTTTTCTGCACGATAAAGCACAGCATTGAGGTGAACGAATAAATAATCATACGTGGGAAAAAAATCGCAGTGCTTGGCTGCTCGAGTTTTTAATAAGTTTAACCTCATCCTATTCAATGCTTGTGAGAAAATGAATTCGCTACTCGCACGGACTCGGGTGTATAAAATTTCCCCCATATGGATGCTCGTTTCTTTCGAAACGATGATTTTCTCTCCTGTGGCGCGTTTTCTTCTGTCGTCGTTAAAAATATCGGGCCTATTTCTCGTTCTAATCTAAGCTGATTCATTCTACGTAATTAAACGACTCCATTGTCCGTTTCAAAAGTTTTCCTACAGCTGTAAGCATGAATTTGCTGCTATTCAAGAAATCGTCGTTAGCTACATTGTTCAACGATTCCTTATCCCGGGCTCGTAATTAGCGGAGGTCGCAAAACAACAAAGTGTACTACGGTTGTGCAACTTCAGGCACTGCGCGTCCACGTATAACCGTCGTGAAAGTGATTTTGAAGACGGCTAACGAGAATTTTTTTCCTAGCGTTGCGACTGCCTATCTTTCACGGTGCTACAAATTGCAACCAACGTATGTACGTATTGGTTAAAGCGTTACATGGCTGGATTTTACGACAGGATCGCCAGAGAACTATTTTTCACTCCTGAAAGTTGCAAGACGTTGTACGAATGTTCCCTAACAGCCATCCGGCTGCAAATTGACAGCAGATTGGTAACAGAACTCACAGATTCTGTCTGCAGATCCGTAGCCATCTGCGTCCGCATTTGGCTTGGGTTCTGCAAACAGAAGCTGCTGAACAGAATCTGGTGGCAGATTGGTAGCAGAAACCGAGCAGATCCTGCAGCTTGAGCCATTTGCAGGATCTGTTCAGTTTCTGCTGCCAATCTCTCGTCAGATTCTGTTCAACGGGCACTGCATCAAATCTGCAGCCATTCTGTTTACAAAACCTGCTAACAGAATCTGGGCAGAATCTGCTATTGCAGGTTTGGCTGACTGGGATTAATTTGCGATTAATTGCAAAATGACTTTGCGGAATTCCGCAAAGCCATCACACACGACGGATGCGCGTCTCCGCGGATGATTCTTCTGACAAGGAAGGTTAGGCAACCCGAAGATACCGATAATTATGAAACTTTGCATACAAGTACACCATGTCATCCGTAATCCAACCCTATATTCCAATGGTGCCATAACTCGGGTTTAAGGGGTGAAATCAGGTCTTGAAAAAAATTGAAGATTTTCTTTTTCGTCAAATATCTCAGGAACGCTGAGAGATATCTGAAAAACGTTTAAGAAAAACTTGCACCGTTTTATTGTGTTTATTACACCAAAACGTTCAACCCAAAACCTGAAGGGAATTCCGGGCCAAGTCACGTCTTAACACGTTCGGCGCCAAAAGTGATTCGGATAGGTTTTAAAAAATCGCACTAACAATCTTGTTTAACTTGAACAAGAAGAGCGTCACCAATATTTGGATGACGGTCCCCGACGGCAGCATAACCGTCACCCAGATATGGGTGACGTGGCGCCGAACGTGTTAAGGGTGTACGTTCCCATACCTCCCCGTTTCCCTAATACGTCGAGGGCGTGACGAAAGGAGCGTTAGAAAATTATTATATATGAGCTGTCCAGGAGTCGGCGGGCCGGCTAAACTCCACGGAACAAGAAGCGGGGGAAATTGCCGAACCAAGGAACTCGGAGCCCCGCAAAAATTTCGCCAGTTTGTTCCTTCTCACTTTATTTCCCTCTTTTCGTCGCTCGACAAATTGCAAGCCTTCGCTGTTACCAGCTCCGCCGCGAGTACGCCGCTCGGTGTCCCGTCTAAGTAGAAAGTGCACGCCAGGAAGATCTCACGATCTTCGATTCATAGCACGACCTTCCCACGTGCAGCGGACTGTGCATCCATCCCCACGGTTCGCAAGATGCCTGTGTGTGCTCGTCCCCTCGATTCCTATCTATCCCAGCCGAGCCGCGATATTGCGAAACGAGTGGCGATTCCTTTTCTTTTATCCGTTTCGCGTCGCCGCGGCACTTTTTCATCGGGCTCGTTAATCGACGCTTCTTCCACGATTTCCTGGCTAATTAAACGACGATCCACACTTATTAGCCGACGCGTGGACGACGGCGGTTACATAGCGAACGACCGGCTGATTTACTCTGTTTGTTCTTCTCATATTCTCTTTTGCGGGCAGATTCAACGAGCAACCTGTTAACCAACTTGTTCTAGCACTCAGGTGGTATAGATATATGTATTTCTTTTGTGAAAGAAGGTAAACTTTAAATCGCGTTATACAGCGTCAGCATTCAGTAGCAAACCGTGTTACGTAAAATTAGATCGCCCGGTATGTATTGAAATATCATTTTAAAGCTTAAAATGCCCATCGTGTTTTAGTTCAGAGCATTCGAATTCTTAAGTCTACTGGGGGGACGAACGCTTTCACGACTGCATGCGAAATGGAAAGTTGTTATTATTATACATTCTGCATTTATAAATTATTCTAATCTTTCTCCATGTGGCACGCGTTCTCTTTTAACTGTTTATCGTTCGTATTGTCATATTATTTCATTAGTTCGTAGGTGAAATAATAAATGAAATTGCCACGGTATGAAATCCACAATATAACAAATATAAAAATATATAAAATATAATATAAAAGAAGAAAAAATGAAATTACTCATGCACCGGAACGTATTAATAATAATTAATAATTCATTTGTACCATGGGTATAATGTTCAACGTTCGGATGGGCGAATGGCGAAATCCGGACGGTTTGTACGTAAACGAAGGAAAATTATCCAGAAACCGGTTGCTGTTTCGCCCGAAACTGCTTAATTACTTAAACGCACGTTAAATATCTTCCCGCGCGACGTCTTCTTTCTCCGTTCGCGCAGGAAGACGGCCGCAGCTTGTAAGAGGAGTTCTCGGGTCGCAAATGAGAGAAGAGTACGCGTACTTTCACGCGGGAGCGAAACTTTCATACAGTTTATCTGCTCGCAAAGGAACAACGCGCCAAAGAAGCGAGCGTTCCCCTTTTTTCCCGTTCTTTTTCCTCCCCATGGTCATACAATATTCTATTATCGCGCAAACGCGGTTTCTCGTTCTTCTAGTTTCCCCGCTTGATTTGCTGCATCGTATTGCCATCACTTTTACGCCGCCATGCATTATTTATTTATTTATTACGACTCGCGGTCCGCGGAATGAAAAAGAGTGGAGCTCCCGTTTTCCGAGAGTTCTTGCAAGTGAATGCATCATTTGAAAACGTTATTTGCACGTTCACGATCCATCCTCGAGCACTCGAACCATCTGGAATTTGTTGATAGCGAGGTCCGCTTTTGAAGGTGGACTTCCTTCTTTTACGTAAGAGGAAGCAATTTAATAGACACGCGACAAGCAGAACAATCTCGACAATACGATCAGAGCTTTCATTCGCCACGCAGAATGTCCACTTTTGTCCCACTATAACGATCTAGGCGAGACTGTTCAAGAAAGTATATACCCGTTGTGTACACACGCTTGCCTCGAAGAGATAACGATGGAAAGAGAAAACAGTAAAAGTCAATTCATTTCTGTCCTGTTCGTTCGGTAGTAGTAGTAGAAATTGATCTAGAAATCACGCGTTCTGTTCGAAAACTCATAAAAAAGGCCACAATGTTACTCAGAATCTAGGCTTCGCATAAACGACGAACTGCAGTCACTTCTTTTTTATGTTAGAAAGTGAACGAACGTCAAATGACCCTTTTTCTTCTTCCTTTTTTCTTGTCTTCCCGCTATTGCGATTTTACGAGGCTTTGTCTCGAAATCAGATACATGTAAGCACGTACAAGGTATGCATATAGTGATGGGCATAATCCTTTGTATAGGCTTTTTTTTGCACGTTCATTCGTGGGCAGGTAGAATTTTAATGGGATAAAAAGATAGATAGACGATTTATTATTAATTATTATTATTATTTCTTAATTTCACAAAATTAAGGCTATATGGAATTGAATGCATGATAATGTGGCTTATACATACACTTAAATGTTATAGCATTCATGTCATTTCGCATCACAATTACAATCAATGCAATAGCATTCACGTCCACGAACGTGTTAACAAATTGATATATGCACATTGTTTTCTCACACTTCTTACGAACACATTTACCCTGTGAAGTTAATCACATTGGCTTCTGGAGTAAATTGTTTAGTAATCAGCTGCCGTGCAAAGTTTCTTCACTCGGCGATATTGAACGTAATTATCAATGAAATTTATTTTAAATATAGAAAGTTAAGTACCGATCCAAGTGCTTTGGTAATAAAGTTAAAAAAAAATGTTAAAATAGAGCTAATCGCCTTGGCCGGTGAAAGGTTCGCGTAACAGTGTGTGAAGTATTCAGCGTTGGCTTTTATAGTATATAAATATCGGATTGTCGAATTGCTCGAAAATTATGAGAAAAATTCAGGTCATTCCCATCACTAATACCAGGTGGCTTCTATTTTCCCGCGTAAGCCGCACATTTATTTCACCCGATTCGCGGGTCACTTGTGAAACGTGAGCGTTTCCCTTGGAACGGGAGAAAGTCGAGTGAACCACTGCGGACCACGACCACGTATAGGACGATGGCAATGAATCTTCTTTTATTTCCATTTCCGGATTTGTGGGTCAAGTTCTTGCCCGAAAAGAACAGGTCCGGCTGCTGCGTGCTGTACACGCTATTGCTACCAACGTGTTCCTTCAAGAAGGCGAAAGTTATACTTCCACGTTAGTTTCTTGAGAATCGTTTCCGTGGTCAGGATGAAACCTGCACGCACACTTTCGATCTAGTATCCAGTAGGACTCAAATCTTGACAGAACCGCTTTTTGGGTTTTTTTTTCTTCTTACACCTGAATATTTCGTGCCCAGGTGTCATGCTATTTCGTTTTTCTTTCTTCGCAAATTTATGATTCCGCCGTTTTTTTATTTAAAAAACTAAAAAATTAAATATCCTCGACGTCTGGCCGTGAACCACGCGGGGATATCTTCATTTTAAAGACAAACAGTGGCGAGATTTAGCACGTCCCAATGTTGTAGCATGTAACTTTTGTGCAAAACAAAATTGGTATTGTAATCTCTGCACGTGTTTTATGTTCCAAACTGAACCTAATGATAGTGATACTTTTTGTCATTCCTGATCCTTTTTTAATGAATTATCGAAAAATTATCGAACACCTTAGAGAGGATACCACTGAATGATATAACGTTACGTGTATACAGGTGAAAAAAAGTTTGTACATTCTTACAAAACGTATCCCCCCTTCATTAGCAAAAAGACAAAAGCCTCAAAGAAAGCGTAATTTATACGTGCATATAGGACATGTGAAGTATTATGAAAGGCCTTGGACAGGAAAGAAATATCTTTTATGTATCTTATGCACGACGAGTTTCAGAATTTATTTTACCACTTAATATTAATATCGTGTTACATCTCTTGCAATTACATTTACTGTGCAAACCAATTGCCATTGTGTGGCGTTGCTGGGGATACTCTCGCGAGAAAGTAAAATTAACAAGTTCTGGCTAACTAGTTTTCAAGAGTATATATACAATACCGTCGATGAAAAATATCAGGTCACTGAATGAGTAATCTATCTTTCCATAACTTTCCCATCGTAGGGTTCATCCATTATTCACCTAATTCCATAAAAGAAAAACGGGTGTATTTGTTATATGTTAAAATACCCGTCGATAGCTCGTTATTAGATTTTTTAAACGATCTCCAAGACGTGCCAGACAGATTAAATACAAACTGAATCACATGGACGATGGTCCGTTGTAAAATTTCGATTAATCCTTCTGTTCAAGTCCACGTGCGAATGCTGAACGTTGCAACGTTATTAATGTTACAGCTGGGCAGTTTCTACGGTAATGACGAGGCAGAACCTAATTCCGAGCGAGGATGGCTCACGCATGATCCATGCTTTGATCCCAATGTGGGACATGTGCAATCACGAGAACGGGAGAGTGAGTTTCCTCCAAGTTTTACCACGCTTATCCAGAATATAAGCGACCTTTCACATCCGTCTGTTTTCGTTTCAGATCACCACGGATTTTAATGCTACGTCAGACTGCTGCGAGTGCTATGCTCTGAGAGACTTCAAGAAAGGAGAACAGATATTCATTAGCTACGGGCCCAGAACGAATTCCGATTTCTTCGTTCACTCTGGATTCGTTTACATGGATAACAAACAAGTGTGACACTATTCTATATTATCGTACAGAGTGTATCCTACGTTCAGTATGAGCTACGATATTTCGTTGTTCTTATTTCTTATTCTTGTTCTCCTTTTTTTTTTAGGATGGCTTTAAATTACGCCTGGGTATCAGCAAGGCAGATTCTCTTCAAAAGGAACGTATAGAGTTGTTGAATAAATTGGATCTGCCATCGCTCGGCGAATTCCTGCTGAAGCCGGGGACAGAACCGATTTCTGATTTATTGCTTGCATTTTTGAGAGTGTTCAGTATGCGTAAACCGGAACTTGCCCATTGGATCCGGTCCGACCGTGTTAATGATCTGAAGCACGTGGACTGCGCGTTAGAAACTGTCGTCGAGGAGAACGTTAGAAAATTTCTGCTTACTAGGCTGCAGCTGTTAATCGCCAATTATCCGACGACACTGAAGGTAAAAATGAAACGAACCACACATTTCGAATACAGAGCCACGCCGAAATGGCACGAGGAATAACAATATCTGGATATTAATACGCTTGTTCTTTCGTTCCCTTTTATTATAGGAAGATCTGCAATTGCTGGAAACAACGTTACCTCAAATCAAGAAATTAGTTATTCAGCTAAGAGTAACGGAGAAGAGAATTCTTCAAGGTGCTCTCGAATACGTGGAACAGTGGATCAAAGCTTAAGATATTGACCAGCGAAGCTTGCACTATCGGCGGAATGAAAATGCCTATTTTTATTCCTGCGGGGATCTTACAACAGGATAGAGCGTCTTTTAAATATGACTTAAATGTGATTCTAAAACGACGGGGGAATTGAATTCGGATCATTTAACGAATGATCGAACGTATATAGATAGATATTAAAATAAATCGTGGAGGATGTTGAAGAGCCAGACAGAAAAGGGAGCACAGTGTAATAAAACATTGGATGGACTATATATGTATGTGTATTAACAAGTATACAAATGCAAACTAATTGCGTGTTCCAAAGTATCGTGATTCTTGTTCACAAGGCGCAAGAATTTCACGAGCACAAGCCGTTTTTAAAACTAATAACATCGTTGATGTTTCCACGCTGGATTGCACGTCGACCCGTGCAAGTTAATCTAGTTCTAATCACTGATCGTAAGACTCGCCAGATACAGTACCTTTGTTTCAGATTTGATAAAAAAAACACAAGGAAAATGAAGAACAAAAAAAAAATAGGAGAACATGTACAAACGAAATGTTACTATTCATGAATATTTATTTTTCAAAGAAGATAGTTAAGAGATCTAATTCTTCAATTAAGCTATTGTGCGATGTTACACGGGCCTACAAAGTCAGACTTACAGATAATTGTATCGAATTCTAACAGTACGCATAAAAGTAAGACAAACAACGGGTTCCAAATACTTCTTCTCGCTCATCGAAGTTGTATTGTATCATGTTTACCCCCAAAATTTTATGCGATTATACTCGAGGAGTGTTTACAGGCAGTATCTTTGAATGAACAATTATATACTAAAAAGCAACAAAAAATATCGATGTATTTAAATAAATTATATATGTATATATTTAAACCAATTCAACGCGCAAATAAAAGATAATAAGATAGAATAACAATAAATTAGAACATGCTACAGCAGGACTGATAGCTCTGTGTATTGCTTTTTTCAATACATCGGGGCAGACATGATACTACAGCCAAATGCAAATGTCACGTTAACTTAGCATTACATTTTTCTCTAATACAAAACACAGAATGTGTACGACGTGGTTACATTTTACTTGGACAAATCGCTAGAAAATTACCTTTCGCTATCTGACCCAAAAAGTTCTGCACAGTCGAGGTTAATTGTACGATGCTCTTCATTGTATCATTTAAAATAATATCGTCCCGCTTTGCGACACTATTTATGTAGTCAGTGATCGATGATTCTCTATTTTACATGACTGTTAAAAAAATATACAGATATGCGTGTATATATGTAAGAGGCAGAAAGTTGATACTGTAATACAGTTTTATTTCAGAACTTTTTGATCAGATACTATCAGATTTATTTATCGATTATTTATATAAGTTGTTTGTTGCCAGCCGTATTTAATTGTATTTAATATATACATACTACAGAGTGACTGATTTATAGCAACGGCACGTTTTATTTTTTTTATGAGCAATTTTTTCGCGCTCGATTTTATATCTTTTTGATGTTCGCGTATTCCATATCCGAAATTACATTCTGATCCATTAGTAGATACATCCTTCATGCTCATAACGCATTTTGCAATTCAATTTTATTGCTTGCTAAAGATATATTATTGTTCCCTCTGGTATAATTTGCGGACTCGTTTCTCAGTTGACGTAGTATCATTTCACTAACAGACTCTCCGTTACAGTCGTCTTTCGATACTTCCTTCTTAACGTTCGCAATGCCGTGATCTTCCTGAAGATGCAAAACCAGTGAAGGTAAGGCGTAAAATATTTTGTCACAAAGATTGCATTGGAATGTCTTCCCATCTGTTGCCCGCAAACAGTGCTCGTAATCTTTCATAGATCGGTACGTTTGCCTATGCAACGCCAAATGCTTCTCGTGGTCCATAGTGAGAATAAATTCGTACGAACATATTGGACACTTTAAGTTATGCTTTGTCCACATTGTATGAGCTTTTAATCTGTGTAAACTGTCATAAACTTTACCGCAAACAGGACACTTCATGCATTTATGATTATTCAACGTTTCTCTGCTTTCGTATAGCCCGCTGCATTCCTTACATTGATAAGTTCTTTCCCTCTTGCACGCGTGCTTGAACCAATGCTTCTCTAACTGTGGCAACAGGTCGAATACTAATTCGCAGAAGGAGCATACGAATCGTCCACGATGGTCCCTCTTCATAGTAAAGCTCGATGCCCTTATGTCCCAGTGTTTCTCGAAGTTATTCTTCCGCATCAAGTTTTCGTTACAAAACTCACACTGGTCTTGGTGCTTAGATAAATGCGTGAATAGCATGCCGGGTTCGGTGTTCGTGTAATTGCAAAAGGAGCATACGAAACTGTCTTCTTCTTTGTACATATGGGAGTACAGGTGTTTTTGGAATGAGTTCGAAGTGAAAAACATTGCACCGCAGGCTGGGCATTTCAGATAGGGTTTACCTCGTTCTGTATAATATAATGGCAAGGGTTTAAAGCTTTGCAGCCAGCCGATATTACCTTTAGAATCCAACATACTTTGTCGATCCATGGAAGATTCCTCGTAGTCTATCTCTTCCATGGTTGGCACACGCTCGTCTATATCCGTAGCAATGATCGAATGCTCCTCCTCTTTTATTTCAACTATTGGCTCGTGTTTGGCTATCAGCTTCCTTAACAGCAGCACTTTGTTACGCCTCCTGGAACGATGTTGATACTTGGCCTTCTTCTTCGCCAGGGATCTGTCGTTGGACAATTTCTTTGCCATTAACGCATTGTCCGATTCTAATTGTGTTAGTATTATAAAGTCCTGGTTGTTCGGCATAGGCGTAACGTACGACAAAGGCGAATCGGCATTCAAATCATCCCAATCGCTGACCGTCGATTCGCTAGTAAGTTCAGAATCATCCTCCATAGACAGGAGTTCAGACGACAAGTCGCCTTCGTGCGATTCAGCATCGTCGTCCTCCTCCGCCGACAGAAGGGCTGTCCTCAGTATCTCCCCGTTCGCTATTGGATACTTCCCTTTTTCATAACTGTCCACACCGTTCCTTTCCCCGGCATCCGTTGTGCCCTTCGAGAAACCTTTGCGCACCAGGTCTTCCAGCGTCAACATTTCTCGCTTACAATAATCGTGCGATTCGTTCAAATAGTTGCTGCAATCGAAAGAAGACGATGTTACGCCGATTATAAACTGTCTGCCCAGGGAAGGGTTCTAAATAATGAAACATAACCTTGTCCCCCTTCATTCGTCGTATCCTTTATATGCATCTATCGCACGTATTCATCAGTAAAAAAGGTAGCGGTCAGTGTGCACCTTGGATGGGTCCCTGTCTACGATCGAGCATTCAAAGTGTACTCACATGCGGACGTTTAACGTGGCCCCTCCTTGCGACGCTCTTTCCGGAACAAACATCGATTAGTATCTGTGCGTGGAATTCTTTAAAGACGTGTCAGAAGACGTGCAAAAAGAAAAGAGAAGAAAAGAGGCAAATATGTACTGCTACGGGAATCAGTCACTCGCCACTAGTAATACCGCGTTAGATTCGTCGCTGGTCCAAGATCCCGTTGTTATTCACGGTCGAGTAACATTGATCAGCTGTTTTCTGATTACACAAAATTGACAGGACGCCTCTCGGCGTGAGCGTCCCCATCCGATGACCCGCCGCTGTAGACACGAGAAGTATCTCTCAACTTGCTTCGCCTTGCACTTCTGTCGCGCTGCGCGTAAGCTTGTCCAACTTTATTGCACGTGAAGATCATTCGAGATGCTTCGCGTAAACGTCGCGGCATTTAAGACTGCTGTTTGGGATCATTCGAATGGTCCGTTTGCGACAGGACATATTTCGCCACGTTACACCGAAGCGTGATGCAAAATTGCGATTGTCTTCGCGCGAAGAATGTGCAATTGAGAAACACTTTCGCGACAGCGATATGTATGACTGTATATAGGTGTACGTAGGTATAATGCACGCGCGTATATATGTATTTATGTATTAAAGGAAGTATTTTTAACATTTGGTGTTCAGTTTACGCAGCGTGAAATTATGAAATGAAGCTGACACACGGTGTTAGGGTTGAAAATACTTTTATTTCATAAAACATTTGTATAAACTGTAACATACGATAAGAACAGCGCACGAGGGATGCAGCGAACTTGAAAAACAGTTTCCACTTCTTCTCGAAAAGAAATAAATCTATGCTTTGTTTAATCCTAGACAGTCTTTTTTCTTTTACGCTATAACAGTCTTCCCAGTTCAATTTCTGCATTGTGAAACATATTAGAAGCATTCATCCACGCCCACCAACGAATCAATCCTCCATACAAGATGCTATACAATTAAAATACCATCAGTAGCCGGAATAATAGACAACCACCGCGGCATCCACACTCCACATTCTCAAATCGAATCCCCCCGTTTAATTAATCAATTAAACATCAAAGTAACGATTACTTAATATTTCGAATACATTAACATGTAAATTTCAATCCTCAACCGCGTTCCGCACGAGCGTTGAACTTTCAGCTACCTCCTGCCAAGAATTCACCGTCGCGAACGATCCCCCTTTTAATTCTTGCCCCATTTCTTGTGCCCGTGGCTGTGCTCGTGTTCGTGCCCGTGGAGAGGTGTCGGGTGGCCGTAACCGTGGCCGTGAGCGTACTCGTGGCCAAAACCGTGGCCAGGACTTTGGGCGAAATTGTGGCCGAAGCTGTGGCCGAAGCCGTGGCCGAAACCGTGGCCAGGACTGTGGCCGAAGCTGTGGCCAAAGCCGTGGCCAAAATCGTGGGCGTAGCCGTGGCCGAAAGTGTGGCCGTAACCGTGCCCGTAACCGTGGCCGTAGCCATGGCCAAAGCCATGAACGTAATGTCCACCTGGTGGCGGATAAAAATGATCGCCGCCATAACCTTTGGCGTAGTAAACGGGTGCACCAACGATTGGAATGGACGCTGGATGTACCGGGACTGGAACCGGTACCGGAACTGGTACAGGAAACGCTTGTTTCACTGGAACTGGATACGGCTGTTGTACCGGTATTGGCACAGGGTGTTTCACTGGTATCGGTATCGCACGGTCCACTGGAATAGGAACCGCCTGTGGGGGAATCGAAGTTAATTACGTAAATTAAATGGAACTGAGGTTTCGAAGAAGCTTTGGCGCTGCGACGACGGGATTGATTCGATAGAAAGTGGAGGAGTTATTTAGACGAGGCATTGCACGGTCAAGGCGGGTAAAATGCTGCTCTCGCTAATTGTAAGTCAGGACTTTTATTAGGGAAGATTGGCCCGTAAAGAGTTCGCAATAAATTATTTAGCGAGTTTGTTCACGGATGATTTCTTACCTGAGGCACCGGAACAGGAATCGGGATCGGTTTATGAATAATCTTTTCGATCGGAATGGGGATCACCTTCTCCACGGGGATGTGGTACGGTTTCTCGATGTAAACTGGCTCCGGAACAGGTACCGGCCTTTCCAGGACCACGTGTTTCGTTATGTACACCGGAACCGTCTTTATAAAATCGTGCCTTCCGAACGAGAAAGGAATCGTTGGTCCTCTACCATACGGTATACCTCCGTGTAATCTGTTGTCAGAGATGTATAATTAAACATGTTTTCTTTTTATTATAAAAATGTTTAAGGGTGGGTATTAGGTGTGGATATTATTAGTGGCTAAATATCGATACTATTTTAAAGTAGTTCATTATACCCTCCAGGCGCTAAATCGAACGATGGATATTTAAGTCCCTTCCAAGCAGTATTAGCTAGCCATGGCTGTCCATGACCGTACCCATGGGGATTTGGTATTCCGATCCATCCGCCGGTTTCAGGAATTCCCCGTTTACTTTGCTTCGATTCTTCTGTATCTGCAGTTACAGCGTAACCGCAGAATAGTATCAGGAACAGCTAAAATTCGGTTGTTTATTTTATTTTAAGACTGTCGATCGTTTGATAAATCATATTACATCTTTTCTTTTGAACCCGATAGTTTGTACTTTGCTGAAATCGATTGATTGCAAATATTATTGTTCGCGGTCTATTGCACACCTTGAAAATACAGATGTCAGAATAAAATATATAAGGAAAACCGAACAATAGAGAGAAGAATTTTAGAAAATCACTGATAAGAACCGAAGTCACTGGCTCTCCCACAAGTTGTCAGCAGTTTGAACTTTCCTTCGTCAATATTATCTACCTGTATGCTTAGTTCAATTCTTTCACATTCTCTTTTTAAGTTTGCTCTAAATTCATTTGTATAATGCGAGACAATTTCACTATTTCAAAGATTCTTTGTTCATTTTAACGACACGTATATCTTTGACCGGTCGACGATTTGTTAATTATGTTTCTTACCGAGATCGTGGACATTGTGGTCTTGTTGAGAAGAAACTGTTCGCCAGATCGAGAGAACGGTAGCTTTATATATTTGCTGTCTGAAGCGATAAATAGATCGATAGATCCAAATGGTTCGAACCAGGTTCCCGTGTTTGATGGAATCAGGAACTCGACCTTGTTGATTGGCAAGTTCTGTGTTTCCGGGGAAGAAAGTGGCCAAGAACTGTAATGAATCTGGTTCATTTTACTTTCTGGTTCACTGCACCCCATGTTTAGCGTTCACATGTTACGCTCTGGCCTTTTTTATATTAGATTAATGAATGGTTACGGGAGGCTCGGTACCGCAGGCCGATGGTACCCGGGTTTGCATACACCATGGGGCGAAATCGTTAAAATTGAACATGTTCAAAATCACTATTCTCATATTATAATAAAGTATATTAAAATAGAAACTTGATTTATCTTTAAAACATATTCAAACAATTTAAATTGTAATTACAGGCAACTGGATATTGTTACAGCAATGGGATTATACATACTGTGTAGCTTACTCTCTTCCCTTTCATTTGGCACCCCATTTATTAAAAAATAACCACCACGAGCCGAGATATCAATTTTAAAAATTTTATCAGTAACGTTGTGCGTGACATGGATATGGTAAGGGTGCACTAGCACCGACGAGATATAAGAATAGACAAGACATCTTATGGACTTTCGTGGCCCAACGTGACTGTCATACCGACTCAGAAATCCCACGCTGATTTGAGCGTCCTCTGCTCATGGGCAGTGATCACTTGAAGAACTATTATTTACTAAAGTAGTGGGGACGGGATTCATGCTATTGTGTGAATATATGTAAATGCTTTGAGGGGATCAGGACAGCTTTTTCTCGAGCAACGTTTCGGTAGAAAAATTGAGCTACGGTGCCTGGTCGCGCGAGATGCACTTCGGCTCGGCTCGAGTTGAGTCGAAACCACATCGCGATGCATCGGGGCAATGAAATTGACAGTATCACGTCAAGCGTCCCGCCTGTGCTGTCCCGCTTTCATTGCGCGGCAAAGAACGAAAGAATTCTTTAACGAGGATCGTAGGTCCAGCTAAAACTTAATCAGAACCCGCCGAAGTTTAATAGGCACGACCCTAGAGTCGTAGGTCCGGCTAAAAGTTGGTCAGAAAACGTAAAAGTCCAGTAGGTACAACTCTGGGATCGTAGGTTCAGCTATAAGTCGGTCAGAACCCGAAGAAGTACAATAGACACGATCCTAGAGCCGTAGGTCCGGCTAAAAGTTGGTCAGAAAACGTAAAAGTCCAGTAGGTACAACCCTAGGATCGTAGGTTTAGCTAAAAATTGGTCAGAAGTCGAAAAAGTTCAGTACGTATGACCTTAGTACAGTAGTACGCACGACCGCGATCGGAGACCTTCGAAGAGTTCGAAAATTGCGAATACCACCGAGCGCGACCGAGCGTTACCGACGCGCCGGCGCGTCGCGGAGTGGGGATGCTGGTGCGCGGCGCACGCGGTGTCACTATCAGTTCAAGCGTCGTACCGTACGGGTCGTCTATGCTGTCGAAGGTTAGCGACATATGTACATCAGCTTACAATACAATAGCATCTCGGGGTTTACTTTATCACCGCATACGCTTATCTATTAGCTTCTATTAATTAATACACGTTTATTTAACAATCGTTTGACTATCGTGGATATCCATTAAACTCTTTCTCGAGTCTCTTTTGCTGGACGCTTGACCGGTCATCCGGTACCACCGATTTTTTGATTCGCGATAACTAGTCGTTTATTAAAATATCGGGTTAATTAATTTATTAGTTTAAACGGCTCTTTGAATATTTATTATACTTTATTACACGATTATTCGGATTCGATGCGGTGTTAAGGTTGCGTTTATTTTCTTTGCAATGTCACTTACATACTCAATTACATATGTCCTTTCGCAACTTTGAATTCGATTCTGATTTTAGCACAGGGTTATCACGTTGCTTTTCTTTTCGTTGCAGGTACAATGGGTGATTGGTTGGTGGAGGATAATATATTGACGCTGCAGGAATGGAGTATTGCGATACAATTACTGCGATGCATAACAATCAGTCCGATGACCTATGATGAAGGATTGGTAACATTTAACTTATTATCCCAACGGTTTACGTATATTTCTTGTTATCTGGCGATTGGATTTTGGCTCAAGTTCTTTTCTTTCGGTTGAAAGTTATTGAGCAATTTAAACATTTTAAATAGAACTTACAATATGCCACTCGCGATTGAAACTAGAGTCAGTAAATTTCATTAATTCTAAACGAAAAATTGAAATACTTTCATGTTTCGCTGCATATCGGTCGCGATTTCTATTATAGCTTCACTAGTATTTATTAAAAACTTTTAATATCTCTGTGACTTGGCACAAGTACGGTCAAATTGTATTTTCGATGCAGGATTGCCCGCGTACTTACGTACTGGTTGCCATGCACCTGAAGCATGATAAATAGTTTCGAGTCTTGATTTCTACAAGCAGCTACGAGAACTTATAAATGCGCGATATTGCTTACTTACTAAGATCATGATCACCTTTAAAACTCGGGCAAAGAACAGTCACAGTATGCTTTTGATAAATCATTTATATTAATCTATAATAGTATATGTTGAATAGACAATTAATAGTAATTAAATCAGAATAATAATACGGTAGTACTTTATTAAAACAAAGCAGTATTTCCTCAACAGACGTTTGACAGGATGAAGAAATAAGAAAGAGACAGATAAAATCAAATGTGTATTGCTTCATTTTCTACCTCCTCACCCTATTTACTAACTTGTACAGATTCTCTTTCAGAAAATTTTGATGACCGCGCGCAAGGCGGTCGGTAGAGTCAGTGCTTGCTCCGTCAAAGTTCTTTTTATTATTTTCTGAGCGAAACCGCTCATAGTAATTATAACTAAATATAAATAACGGTAAAGATACGCGAAAGTAGAGTCAGTGTTTGCTTCGAAATTAGAGTCACTTTGTTCGTCGATCACAATTGACGTGCGCGATAGTAGGCATTTATTTTTTTTTTTTTTCTTTCGCAATAAGTATTCCGGTATTAGAGTCAGCACCGATGCAGTTCGGCGAGTTCGGGCACTCATCCATCAACTCGAAGAGTAAGTATCTCTGTATTTCTTTAATCTTATTTTACAATGGTCTTTGATAATTATCATGATCGAAAAGTACTCAAAACGCAAAGATTTCAATGTTGTCTGTTCTTTTGAATGTTCCAGAAGCTGCCATGGGCTCAATTGTATCACCATAACGATATTGTTGGCCGCGCGCAATGCGGTTGGTAGAGTCAGTGCTTGTTCCGTCAAAGTTCTTTTTATTATTTTTTGAGCGCAGCCGCTCTTAATGATAATTCAACATAAATAACAGTAAAGAGACGCGAAATTAGAGTCAGTGTTTGCTCCGAAATAATACTCTCGCGAAAAATAGAGTCACTTTGTTCGTCGATCACAATTATTCCGTTTCCTTTTCCGTTCTCGGCTCGGAGGACTGATGGTTAGGGACTTAGTGTCAGCGAGTTACGATGTGCGGGGGCGTGATTGTGGTTCTGGACCCTGGTCACGAGGCCCTCTGTTAGACCACATATAATCTCTAATTTGGGTAGGTCATCCACCATTCTGGAATCGTGGTCGCGGTTCTTGCAATATCCGGGTTGCAGTGTCATCGGGGGGCGGTGTGTGGGGCTGTGATTGCTTTTCTGGACACTTTGGCCCGCCTAGTAGGAAATTCCTATGCGTCAGACCACGCCAAGCACACCTTGGAGTGGCAGAAGGCATACGGGTCATAATCTAGAATCGTGGTTGTGGTCTTGCATATCCGTGCCTTAATGATTTCTGTGGCTCGGAATCGAAACTGGTGTCGATGCTAAGTCGTTTTACTGTCCAGACTCTGAGCCGAGGGCACGCGGGCTGCTCGGTAGCAGTCACAAAAACAGTAGAAATACTGTCGCGAAATTAGAATCACTTTGTTCGTCAATCATAAGTGTTCCATTAGAGTCAGTGTCCTGTTCGGCGAGTTCGGGCTTTCAGCCATCAATTTGACGAGTAAGTATCTCCTTCGTTCTTTAATCTTGTATTGCAATAATCATTGATAATTAACACATTCCAAAAGTACTGAAAATACATAGATTTTAATGTTGTTTGCTCTTTTTGAATGTTTCAGCAGCTTCCATGGCTTCGATGGCGACGAGCTTGACCGCACACCTGGTGAGTCTGCAACCGGTGAGTGGCATGCTTTAAAGTTCCTCTGGTCACTCAATCATGTCGCAGGACGAAAGGTCCGAACCGACACGGGTGACTGGTTGTAATTACGTAGATTTTTCTGGCAAGCACTGTGACCATGGGTATATGGAAATATACTCATCTGTTGTACATATATATGTATTTTAGCCCGTTAGAAAATCAGTATGTCCTTATCATCTTTTTAGACGAGGATTTTCAGGTTTAACCCTTTCCGTGTTCACTGCCCGGATTCCACTCACGTGCCCCGGTGCTACTTGGGTGGGAAAACGGTGGCAGAGCACGATGATATTTTTTAGTTTATAAGCCATAAAATGATTTATTGTTGGCGACTGACAGTGCGTTGGTGTATCGTGCACGACGTAATATCCGCATTGTGTGTGTGGTTAGGCTGTGGATTTGCGTCGTTCCGTATTAAAATATAGCTATTATGACCAAGATAAGATGTCCATCAATTTAAAACAGAGACATCATTTTTAGTATTATTTGCTTCAATAATTCCTACTATACTTGGGCACGAAGTTTTTGTCATTTAAGATGACAGAGGCCAAATGCCAAAAAGAATTGAATATACTTATCAATTGCTATCAAGTAGCTCTTGTATCGGTGCTATTTAATTATTCTATTAAATATCTACCGCGGCGTGGTCTTTTTCCACGCGAACGCAAAGATCCCAACCACTGTCAGTCGATTTCAGAAAAATGGTACGTACATTAGAGTGTGCAAGTTGTGTGACAGCACTTGGGTGTCGGGGGTGTCCCGGGACACCTCCCTAGTGTAGGCTTTTGCGCCCAAGTGTTTGACTGAGAACCGTGGAGTGTCGTGTGTTGGTGTGCCTCTTTGCCATTTTTTAAATATAGGTCCAGGTAGGATAGGTAGCATACTTTCTGGTGTGATTGATAGACATAAGTAGGTAGGGCCGGGCAGGTTGACACAGTCTTCGATCGGGTAGGCACTATTTCGCGTGTTCAACCTGTTTCAGGAAATCTGATTTGAAAAGTCGACGGTGAAGCTGTGGCGCGATCGAAAATGCGTTCGCCTCTGGCTTTGCCTATCGATTTTTTGAATCCTTCGCGGTCGTGGTCGCGATTTAGGCTCCGAAACGAAACGTGTTACATTATGCTCGAGGCTGCACGTGTGAACGAAGAACGATTACAATTTTAATCGTAATCTTTGCGATTTTCCATAATCACAATTTTACGCTTTTATTTGATCGTGATTCGGCCACGTGTGTTCCATTTAGCTCCGCGATTTAAACTCTTTATTTCACATTTATAAGTTTTCCCTTGGTTTTCGATTAGAGCCTCGAGCCTAGTTTAAGTTTCAGCTGGCCCTTGGGTCCGACGAAAAGAAGAGGCTATATGCCGAAGAGGCCCGACAAACTGTCACTCAAGAGGGCAACTACTAATGGTTCCCCATTCTTTTTAAGAATTGGGAATCATTCTTTGTTACTACTTTGTCACTGTGCTTGCATTTCCATTTGTAGAATTTTTATTTGTACTTGGCCGACGCACATTCCGGCCCAACGATACAGCCCTCCCAAATATATCGCGTTGCTTTAGAGTTGCGAAAAACTTGCGAACGGATCGAGTTAGAGTTGCGTTAAATGCCACTTATTGCTGTTCTTATTATTAGTTAAATTGTAGTATTTTATAATTGACTTGACATGTGAGCTTCTAGTGTTGCGGAAATTGCATTCGCGTATTGGAACTTTCAGTTCATTTTTCAGAGGATCTTCAATTTGCTTAATTTTTGATATTACAAATAATTTACTGTTTGCTTTCTATTAGTCTTAATAAATAGTGTTGCGAAATGATTGTATCGCGAGTTCCAGTTAGCGTTGCGTTGATTAAAGATCGCGTTTTTAAGTAGAGTTGCGACTACTAGTCCCCATCTGCTTCCAATTGGAAGCCTGTTCCTGAACCAGGAACTTTTTCTTTTCAGCATTTTATATTTGTCTTTCTTTTAATTTTTTTTTTCTTAATAATTATACGACCTGGAATGTCTGTTGATGGAAGTACTGCTAAAAATTTGCATAAATATTAGTAAATTACTGTGTGAACGAAATGAAAAGAAATGAAAAAGAAAAAAAAAGAAAAGAAAAGAAAGAAAAAGAAAAGAAAAAGAATAAAGAAAAGAAAAGAAAAGAAAGAAAAAGAAAAGAAAAAGAGCAAAGTAAAAAACAGATATAATTTGCAGAATCTTTGATAAATTTATAATAATTCTAGATAGTAGATTTAAATTAGAGTTAATACTAGTGAGTGTTCATTATTGGAGTTTAACTATTAAATATTTCTTCTTAATTGTTGCAATTCCATCTTAACCTTTTTTTTAGTAGAACCAATTTTTATAACTTGTCGAGCTTGCTTTGTAGAAATTGAAATTCACTCGCGATATCCGTAAATGTTTAAACAAAAATCCTTGCACGAAAAACGTTATTGGCAGTAGTTGGGTCTCGGCATGGTGATAGTGGAAGTTTGATATTTTGCTTCCGAATAATCGTTTGTCGCTTCTTTGTTGAAGCAAAATAGAATCAATTGTAGTGAAATTTGACTACTTCATTTTGGAGTTTTTAATGAACGTGATACCACCATTCAGTTTGATCTAGAACGTACAAAAGAATATATCACTTTGGCCGAAATCCAATTAACTATTGTTATAAAAAAATAGCAGCATTTTTCATATCAATTCTGATCTATTAACTGCGCGAAAATTCAGTTATTCCGAATTAAAAGCAGCTTCATTTCAATATAAAATGGGGAGGCTTGGGGATGTCACTAATCCAATGCTTGAGATTGTTACAGATTCACAGATGAACCCAAATATGCTATACTAAACAAACATAAGTACATACGTCAGAGGCTCAAGAGTGGAATATATAGAATACAGATCCAGAAATATTATCACGATTGGAAACTTTAAAATTCAAGAGCCAGCCGCGTCGATCCAATTTGTGAGTTTAAGAATTCATTCTTATAATGCTTTACTAATTATTTCGAGTTTGTGCATGTTTCAGAAGCATTGAAAAGAAGAGGATTCATGAAACAATGTATAATACGAGCACACCCTCACGCCATCCCTGCCCCAAACCCCTGTCCTTATTAACTAATTACAGGTGTTAGACAATTAATTAGGCAGGCCCAAATATAAATCGAACAATACTTTTAGCTCTTTATGTAGGTAGGATTTGTCTGAACACACAATCTTGGATATTTATACTGGCAGGTTTTACACGAATTGAAATTATTAGACTTTTAGTTAGGCAGGGTTTATAAAACCAAATATTGTTGGCAGGTGCTGCAATTTTTTGGTTCGAGTTTCTGTCTGTTCTAGGACACCATGGACCACGAGAGATTGATACGGACTAATTAATACATACTAATACATATATGAGTATGGTAAAGTATCTATTACATTCCTGTGTGTTAGGATATTATTGAAATTGTTCTTTTAATTTGACTCTTAGATGTTATATTAGATCTAATCTAGTATTTAAGAAGGGAGGATTTATTTTTAAGCTGTGTCTTGGTTTTTAATGCAGCAGTGTACACTGCTGTGATAATATTTCGTTGTCTAGTTTTTAAGATCATAGGATATATTTTTAAGAAAGTTCTATTTCAGGAAATTGAATTCTCTTGCAGATTTTCTTTCAGGTTTCCTTCTGATATTCAACTTAGCTTTCGGTCGTGAATTTTCAAAGTTACTCCTCTTGTTGTCTTACTTGTGCTACGATCAATTAATGAACGTTCTACAAATTGACAATAATAGGAGATTTTTCTTTCTCACATGCTATATTAGAATTAGTTTTCGCGTAATTGGAGGGTGGAAGGGCCGTGGCTAGGGTGGGTCTCCATGCGCAGTAACCTCCACGTGGTGAGACCTGGGCAATCAATTATTTATCGCATAATTATTAAACGTTTAAGAGACGTTTGATAATTATGTGGAAAATAATTCGAGCTAATTGACTGCGCATTGCACTTTCCCTTCTCATTCCCTTTTTTGCTTCATTCCCCCTTTTGCTTCATTCCGTCTTTTGCTTCATTTCGTTTTTTGCTTCATTCCCTTTTCCGTTCTCGGCTCAGAGGACCGATGGTAAGGCGCTGTTGCACCTGTTGCGATATTTGGGTTGCACTTTCAGCGACGAGCGGTGTGTGAGGCAGTGACTGTGGTTCTGGACAGGTGAACCGCCAAGTGGGATACTTCTCCCCGTTAGACCACGCCAAGCACACCTTGGGGTGGCAGAAGGCATAAGGGGACCTAATCTGGATTCGCGGTTGCGGTCTTGCATGTCCGTTCCTCAATGATTGCTGTGGCTCGGTATCGAAACAGGTGTTGATTGTAAGTCGTGTTACTGTCCAGACTCTGGGCCGAGGGCTCGCGGGCTGCTCGGTAGCAGTCACTTTCGTTATTTACCTCCCATTTGATCCCATTTGTGAGTTGAAGACTTTTATAATGCTTTACTGATTACATCCATTTTGTCTTTGTTTCAGAAGGATTGGAAGGACTCAGCTAAAGAAGAGGATTTCTTAAAATATGTATAATATGACTACACTCTCACCCTGCCCCTGCCCCTGCCCGTGCCCAACCCCTGACCGTGCCCAGCCCCTGCCCAGTTGCCAGTTGTCTGTTCTAGGACGGCATGGACCACGAAATTAATATGGACTAATTGAAGAGGAATTAAGAATATGCATACTTATACCTACAATAATATGATAAAGTATCTGTTACATTCCTATTTAGGTAGGATATCATTCAATTTGTTCTTTTAATTAAACTCTTAGATATTATATTAGGTAGGGTGATTTTAGTTTTAAGTTAGATCTTTAGTCAGGCAGGGCGCATTTGAATTTAATCTAGTATTTAAGAAAGGAGGATTTATTTTTAAACTGTGCCTTGGTTTTTAAGACAGCAGTGTACACTGCTGTGATAATATTTCGTTGTCTAGTTTCTCTGATCATAGGATATATTATTAAGAAAGTTTTATTTCAGGAAATTGGACTCCCTTGCAGATTTTCTTTCAGGTTTCCATTTGATATTCAATTTAGCTTTCGGTCGTGAATTTTCCAAGTTACTCCTCTTGTTGTCTTACTTGTACTACGATCAATTAATGAACGTTCTACAAATTGACAATGATAGGAGATTTTTCTTTCTCACATGCTATATTAGAATTAGTTTTCGCGTAATTGGAGGGTGGAAGGGCCGTGGCTAGGGTGGGTCTCCATGCGCAGTAACCTCCACGTGGTGAGACCTGGGCAATCAATTATTTATCGTATAATTATTAAACGTTTAAGAGACGTTTGATAATTATGTGGAAAATAATTCGAGCTAATTGACTGCGCATTGCACTTTCCCTTCTCATTCCCTTTTTTGCTTCATTCCCCCTTTTGCTTCATTCCGTCTTTTGCTTCATTTCGTTTTTTGCTTCATTCCCTTTTCCGTTCTCGGCTCAGAGGACCGATGGTAAGGCGCTGTTGCACCTGTTGCGATATTTGGGTTGCACTTTCAGCGACGAGCGGTGTGTGAGGCAGTGACTGTGGTTCTGGACAGGTGAACCGCCAAGTGGGATACTTCTCCCCGTTAGACCACGCCAAGCACACCTTGGGGTGGCAGAAGGCATAAGGGGACCTAATCTGGATTCGCGGTTGCGGTCTTGCATGTCCGTTCCTCAATGATTGCTGTGGCTCGGTATCGAAACAGGTGTTGATTGTAAGTCGTGTTACTGTCCAGACTCTGGGCCGAGGGCTCGCGGGCTGCTCGGTAGCAGTCACTTTCGTTATTTACCTCCCATTTGATCCCATTTGTGAGTTGAAGACTTTTATAATGCTTTACTGATTACATCCATTTTGTCTTTGTTTCAGAAGGATTCGAAGGACTCAGCTAAAGAAGAGGATTTCTTAAAATATGTATAATATGACTACACTCTCACCCTGCCCCTGCCCCTGCCCGTGCCCAACCCCTGACCGTGCCCAGCCCCTGCCCAGTTGCCAGTTGTCTGTTCTAGGACGGCATGGACCACGAAATTAATATGGACTAATTGAAGAGGAATTAAGAATATGCATACTTATACCTACAATAATATGATAAAGTATCTGTTACATTCCTATTTAGGTAGGATATCATTCAATTTGTTCTTTTAATTAAACTCTTAGATATTATATTAGGTAGGGTGATTTTAGTTTTAAGTTAGATCTTTAGTCAGGCAGGGCGCATTTGAATTTAATCTAGTATTTAAGAAAGGAGGATTTATTTTTAAACTGTGCCTTGGTTTTTAAGACAGCAGTGTACACTGCTGTGATAATATTTCGTTGTCTAGTTTCTCTGATCATAGGATATATTATTAAGAAAGTTTTATTTCAGGAAATTGGACTCCCTTGCAGATTTTCTTTCAGGTTTCCATTTGATATTCAATTTAGCTTTCGGTCGTGAATTTTCCAAGTTACTCCTCTTGTTGTCTTACTTGTACTACGATCAATTAATGAACGTTCTACAAATTGACAATGATAGGAGATTTTTCTTTCTCACATGCTATATTAGAAGTAGTTTTCGCGTAATTGGAGGGTGGAAGGGCCGTGGCTAGGGTGGGTCTCCATGCGCAGTAACCTCCACGTGGTGAGACCCGGGCAATCAATTATTTTTCGCATAATTATTTAACGTTTAAGAGACGTTCGATAATTGTGTGGAAAATAATTCGAGCGAATTGACTGCGTATTTTACTTAGGATACAATGTACAATAATGGCCGCTCAATGTTCGTTCATTTCCCCAATTAATGCTCGCCGAGACATCGCCACCAATCCTTGGACCTACTCCTGATCGGAGTATAAAATATACTCCAATTATTAATTTGGTATTATATATTTTCAGAAAAATCTCGATTAGTGCACTTCGCTCGGGACCGAATGCGAACACTAATCATTTGCAGACACGTTTATCGCTGGAATTGCCTTATATTAGTAAATGAGATACTTTGTCATTGTTATTAGTTGAATATTAATAAGAAATTGCGTGTTTCATTAACGATAAAATTGCTCCAATGAAAAAGAGAATTAAAGAATTTGTCTAGTAACTATACAATTAACAATTGTAGTATACAATTATCGTCACTATCTTTTCCATTGTAAATATTGTGTATTATTTATTGCCCTGCTTCTTATGTAAACCCTTCTGTTTTCTGACGCTTTCGAGATAATTCATTAGTAACATAAATCATGTATGTTTCGCCTAGAGAATTACATTTGCTTATTTCTCAAGAAGCCTTCTTTTTTATAATTGAAATACCCGTGTATATATCTTTTAATTCATAAATTAATTAATATCTGCAAAGATATACTCGAATTTACGCGGGTCTCTGCCATATCTACAGTGCCTGCTATGGTTTCGCCATCTATACAGAACTCCTTGAAACCACTCGCGCTTGCTATGGTAGTTCCATCTATACGGAACGCCGTGAAACTACTCACACCCCTTACTTACCATAAGTGTAGATATGGCAGAGGCCCGAGTAATTTTATTCACATCTGTATAGATGGCGATACTAATGACTAGATAAAGCAGACATATATACAGTTTCGAGCAGTTCTGTATAGATGGCGAAATCAAAGACCACTTTGAGTGTAGGTAAGACAGGGATGCGAGTGGTACGTAAATTCAACCACTTGTTTATAAGTAGCGGTGCGATAATGTTCATAAAATTTGTTTTTTTATGTCTTCATTCATCCAATTAAGTTAATAATCCTCGAAAACCGTTTCGTACACTCTTTTACATATCAATAAAGTGTCAGCAAACATAGTGTTTCAATCTACATAAAAATGAATATGTACGGTAACATTGCAAGTTCCATTGTTCATTATATTCTACAACAATCAAGCACTCTTTAGCACGGGTAAATGTATTTGTGAATATTTTTTCCATTAAATAAATTTTCCAGGACTTAATAAATACATACTAATAGTGGTATTATTCTTTATTTCGGTCTCACAGGAATGAAAGTTTGGTTAGTGTACATATAACCTATTTTTACAATACCATCTTAACTCTTGCACTCTCATCTTCCGTTTCGCTGTTCGTTTTCATACCTTCTCTGCCTTACGTATTACATTATTTCTTACCTCTTAATCGCGTATCTATTATAAATCTTTTCCATTCCTTTTTGTTTAATTCCAAAATCCTATGTCATGTTTATACACCATTGTATCTTTTTCCATACATTCTGTTAAGAGGTGTTCTAACGTTCCAAATTTTTGTGTGCACAGGTCAGATCCTTTTTTCTTTTTTTCCTCCTAATATTTATTTAATCCTTTAATGCTTTTGCATCTTACCTGTGCTATTAACTGATGATTATGGCCTATTCCATTCTTGCTTTGGTATTCTATTAGCGTTGCTGTTCCAATATATTTACACCGTCCATTATATCTCGCTTATTTTATTTTTATGTTTCGTTCCTGATGTTGTATTTCATAGTCTATTCTTTTAAGGGTCTGCGACAATTCCTTTACTTCCGATCTAATTAAATTCTCTCTTAACCCTTTCGCTACGGCGGACCGGCTGATAATAGCGCTGCCACGGTACGGGCCAATCCCAACGAAGGCGCACTGAAATTTGACTGCCGATGGAACGTATCTTTTAACGTCTAGTGACCCGAGGTAAATTTTATACTGCTGTTCATTTTGCCAATCTGAAATGTCGTAGCATAAAACAAATGCAAAACACTTACGACTGGTAACCATGGATATAACAGATATACTCTGTGAATGCGAAAATTCACGGGTGACTATAGTCACCGTTAGTACATAGCGAACGTCAGGCGTTGGGTGACTATAGTCACTGTTAGGAGCGAAAGGGTTAAGAGACCCATTCTCAAATAATCCTCTCCTTCTTTAATGCTTCTGGTTTGGCCCTCCTTTCTTTCTTCGGTCTCCTTTTACATACTTACTAATATATGTTTTGTGTGTGCAGGTTTTGGAGGCAAAGAGTAGCGAGCATTGACTGACACATCCTATCATGCATAGGAGCAAGAAAGAAAATAGAAGAACTTTTGCCACATACTTTACTTATCCATTAATTATAGTAAATTGATTTATAAAAATAGTTTGCGACTGTTAGCGCATAAGCTTAATTTAGAACAATTGTGTAATTAACTGTTATGTACATATATCTATTATATATTTTATTTTATATTCAGTTTATTCGGTAGATCTAATATAAACTTTAATAGTACGTTTACTACAAGTTCTACTGAATGTGCTAAATGTAAAATGAAAGATATAATAAATAATTTACATATGCACCAGTTACAAAATTGCTGCAATTTAAATTTATAAGCTTCTGCATATAAAGGATGTAAATTTTAGTATAAGTTTTATCTTTAAGAATATGTATTGTAAATTAACTTCAAAGAATAGTTTATAAGTATTAGATCATTTATATTTATAGTATTCTTTATATTATATAAATGTTAGTTTAGAATTGATGCAAGATTTACTTGTACGATTAATTGTAAATTGATATATAAGAATAGTTCATAAGTATTAACTTGTAAATTTGAATTACAACATTCTTGTAACTTGTATCTCAATTAATTAATTTAATAAATATTCAATGAAAGGAATTGTACTGCTCTCTTTATTTTAACACCTTACCTATCCTTGAAAAGACCTGATTCCACTTCCTTAAACAAGAAGTACCGTGGACGGACTTTAAATGCAAAGTCCTAAAGCGAGAAACTTGTAAAAATAGACCTGAACATTATTAACGTTAGCGCTAATTGTTAAGGAATTAGTACGTCTTGATGGGAGCTCTTCAAATTTAAATTCTCGGAAATTCCTGGAACGTGACGTCATTTCCAAGAATTGGTGAAGTCGAATACCTCCTCGCACATCATATTCTCCTGATACAAATCCACGATTTTCAGCGTGATATTTTGGCCAGAAACTCAGAAATTTCAGCGCTCGGAAATTCTGAGAACGAATACCTCCTTGCATATCATATTCTCCTGATACAAATCCACGATTTTCGGCACTTAAATTTCTACTGAAAATCGTGGATTTGTATCAGGAGAATATGATATGCAAGGAGGTATTCGATCTCAGAAATGACGTCACGTTCCAGGAATTTCCGAGCGCTGAAATTTCCGAGTTTCTGCCAAAAATATCTCGCTGAAAATCGTGGATTTGTATCAGGAGAATATGATATGCGAGGAGGTCTTTCATCGCAGCAATTCTTGGAAATGACGTCACGTTCCAGGAATTTCCGAGCGCTGAAATTTCTGAGTTTCTGGCAAAAATATCTCGCTGAAAATCGTGGATCTGTATCAGGGGAATATGATGTGCGAGGAGGTATTCGATCTCAGCAATTCTAAGAAATGACGTCACGTTCCAGGAATTTCCGAGCTCATAATTTTTTGGACTTGTGCAATCCAATTTTGCACGAAGTGAGGACTTAGAATTTGCTATTTCCAAATTTAATAACGTATAGGACCATTTTGACAAGTTCCCGCTTTAGAACTTTCCATTTCAAGTTCGCCCACGGTACTTCTTGTATAAGGAATTGGAATTAGGTTCTTTTAAGGATTGTTAAGGTGTGAAAATAAGAAGAGCAGTCGAGTTCTTTTCATTGAACATTTATTTAAACTAATGAATGAAGATACAAATTACAAAAATGTTGTAGTCCAAATTTACAAGCTAATCCTTATGAACTATTCTTTTATATCTATTTACAATAGATCGTACAACTAAATATTGTATCAATTCTAAATTAACATTTATGTAACATAACAAATACTATAAACATATATAATCTAATACTTATAAGCTATTCTTTGAAGTTAATTTACAATATATCTTACAGATAAAACTTATACTAAAATTTACATACTTCATATGCAGAAGCTTATACAATTTAAAAAATTACAGCAATTGTGTAACTTGTGCATACGTAAATTATTTATTATATCTTTCATTTTACATTCAGCACATTCAGTAGAACTTATAATAGTAATATAAGTAATATTACAGTTTATATACGATCTACCGAATAAACTGAATTAAAATAAAGTATACAATAGGTACATAGAACAGTTAATTACACAATTGTTCTAAATTAAGCTTATGCGCTAATAGTTACAAACTATTTCTATAAATGGCTTTACTATAACTAAAGGATAACTAAAGTATCAGGCAAAAGTTCTTCTATCTTCTTTCTTGCTCCTATGCACGACGAGAAGTGCCAGTCGATGCTTGTTACCCTTTGCCTCCACAACCTGCACACACAAAAGATATATTAGTAAGTATGTAACAGGAAACAGAAGGAAGAAGGGAGGGTCAAACCAAAAGCATTAGAGAAAGAAACGATTATTTAAAAAGGAATGGAATGAGTCTCGTAAGAAAGAATTTAATGAAATCGGAAGTAAAGGAATTGTCGCAGAGCCTTAAACGAAGAGACTATGAAACACAACAGCAGGAATGAAACAGAAAAATAGAAGATGCAAGATATAATGAAATGTTTAAATATATTATAACAGCAACATTACAAAAGTACCTAAGTAAGAACGGAAGATGGCATAATCGATAATTAATAATATGGGGATAGATGCGAAAGCATTAAAGGATGAAATAAATATTGGGAGAAGGAGAAGAACAAAAGATGTGACCCGTGCAGACAAGATATGGAAGGTTAGAACCTGTTAACAGGATCTATGGAGATAGAAATAATAGGATATAAAGATAACTTAGGAGTCTCAAATGAAACAGGGAGGAAAAGGAAAGATGTGTAATAGATGTGCGATAAAGAGATAAGAAATAGCGTAATACGTAAGGCAGAGAAGGTATGAAGACGAAGAGCAATACGGAAGATGAGAGTGCAAGAGTTACATAGTATTGTAAAGATAGGTTATGTGTACACTAAGCCCAACTTTCATTGGTGTGAGACCGAAATGAAGAATACAATATTCGTAAATGTATTTACCTTTGTTAAAGATGTTGATTGTCGTACAAGGAAATGAACAATGGAACTTGCAATGTTACCGTACATATTAATTTTTATGTAGATTGAAACACTGTGTTTGCTGACACTTTATTGATATGTAAAAGAGTGTACGAAACGGTTTTCGAGGATTATTAACTTAATTGGATGAATGAAGACAAAAAAAACCAAATTTTATGAACATTATCGCACCGCTACTTATAAACAAGTGGTTGAATTTACGTACCACTCGCATCCCTGTCTTACCTACACTCAAAGTGGTCTTTGATTTCGCCATCTATACAGAACTGCTCGAAACTGTATATATGTCTGCTTTATCTAGAGTCATTAGTATCGCCATCTATACAGATGTGAATAAAATTACTCGGGCCTCTGCCATATCTACACTTATGGTAAGTAAGGGGTGTGAGTAGTTTCAAGGCGTTCCGTATAGATGGAACTACCATAGCAAGCGCGAGTGGTTTCAAGGAGTTATGTATAGATGGCGAAACCATAGCAGGCACTGTAGATATGGCAGAGACCCGCGTAAATTCAAGTATATCTTTGCAGATATTAATTAATTTATGAATTAAAAGATATTCACACGGGTATTTCAATTATAAAAATGAAGGCTTCTTGAGAAATAAGCAAATGTAATTCTCTAGGCGAAACATACATGATTTATGTTACTAATGAATTATCTCGAAAGCGTCAGAAAACAGAAGGGTTTACATAAGAAGCAGGGCAATAAATAATACACAATATTTACAATGGAAAAGATAGTGACGATAATTGTATACTACAATTGTTAATTGTATAGTTACTAGACAAATTCTTTAATTCTCTTTTTCATTGGAGCAATTTTATCGTTAATGAAACACGCAATTTCTTATTAATATTCAACTAATAACAATGACAAAGTATCTCATTTACTAATATAAGGCAATTCCAGCGATAAACGTGTCTGCAAATGATTAGTGTTCGCATTCGGTCCCGAGCGAAGTGCACTAATCGAGATTTTTCTGAAAATATATAATACCAAATTAATAATTGGAGTATATTTTATACTCCGATCAGGAGTAGGTCCAAGGATTGGTGGCGATGTCTCGGCGAGCATTAATTGGGGAAATGAACGAACATTGAGCGGCCATTATTGTACATTGTATCCTAAGTAAAATACGCAGTCAATTCGCTCGAATTATTTTCCACACAATTATCGAACGTCTCTTAAACGTTAAATAATTATGCGATAAATAATTGATTGCCCGGGTCTCACCACGTGGAGGTTACTGCGCATGGAGACCCACCCTAGCCACGGCCCTTCCACCCTCCAATTACGCGAAAACTAATTCTAATATAACATGTGAGAAAGAAAAATCTCCTATTATTGTCAATTTGTAGAACGTTCAGTAATTGATCGTAGTACAAGTAAGACAACAAGAGGAGTACTTGGAAAATTCACGACCGAAAGCTAAATGGAATATCAGAAGGAAACCTGAAAGAAAATCAAGAAGCGAATTCAATTTCAGGAAATAAAACTTTTTTAAAAATATATCCTATGATCTTAAAAACTAGACAACGAAATATTATGACAGCAGTGTATACTGCTGTCTTAAAAACCAAAACACAGCTTAAAAATAGATCCTCCCTTCTTAAATACTAGATTAATCTCAAATGCGCCCTGCCTGACTAAATATCTAACTTAAAACTAGAACCACCCTACCTAATATAACATCTAAGAGTCAAATTAAGAGAACAATTTCAATAATATTCTAACACACAGGAATGAAATAAATACTTTATCATACTCATGTAGGTATAAGTATGTATATCTTTAATATGGACTAATTGAAGAGGAATTAATTTCGTGGTCCATGGTGTCCTAGAACAGATTGAATCAATTTTTAGTTTCATAAACCCTGCATAATTAAAAGTTTAGTAATTTAAATTGGTGTAAAACCTGCCTGTATAAAAGGGCAGCGATAGGGACACGGGCAAGGGCGGGGCACGGGCAGGGGCAGGGGCAGGGTGAGAGTGTGGTCATAATATACATATTTTAAGAAATCCTCCTCTTTAGCTGAGTCCTTCGAATCCTTCTGAAACAAAGACAAAGTGGATGTAATCAGTAAAGCATTATAAAGGTCCTCAACTCACAAGTGGGATCAAATGGGAGGTAAATAACGAAAGTGACTGCTACCGAGCAGCCCGCGAGCCCTCGGCCCAGAGTCTGGACAGTAACACGACTTACAATCAACACCTGTTTCGATACCGAGCCACAGCAATCATTGAGGAACGGACATGCAAGACCGCAACCGCGAATCCAGATTAGGTCCCCTTATGCCTTCTGCCACCCCAAGGTGTGCTTGGCGTGGTCTAACGGGGAGAAGTATCCCACTTGGCGGTTCACCTGTCCAGAACCACAGTCACTGCCTCACACACCGCTCGTCGCTGAAAGTGCAACCCAAATATCGCAACAGGTGCAACAGCGCCTTACCATCGGTCCTCTGAGCCGAGAACGGAAAAGGGAATGAAGCAAAAAACGAAATGAAACAAAAGACGGATTGAAGCAAGAAAGGAAATGAAGCAAAAGGGGGAATGAAGCAAAAAAGGGAATGAAGCGAACAAGGGAATGAGAAGGGAAAGTGCAATGCGCAGTCTATTCGCTCGAATTATTTTCCACATAATTATCAAACGTCTCTTAAACGTTTAATAATTATACGATAAATAATTGATTGCCCAGGTCTCACCACGTGGAGGTTACTGCGCATGGAGACCCACCCTAGCCACGGCCCTTCCACCCTCCAATTACGCGAAAACTAATTCTAATATAGCATGTGAGAAAGAAAAATCTCCTATTATTGTCAATTTGTAGAACGTTCATTAATTGATCGTAGTACAAGTAAGACAACAAGAGGAGTAACTTGGAAAATTCACGACCGAAAGCTAAATTGAATATCAAATGGAAACCTGAAAGAAAATCTGCAAGGGAGTCCAATATCCTGAAATAAAACTTTCTTAATAATATATCCTATGATCAGAGAAACTAGACAACGAAATATTATCACAGCAGTGTACACTGCTGTCTTAAAAACCAAGGCACAGTTTAAAAATAAATCCTCCTTTCTTAAATACTAGATTAAATTCAAATGCGCCCTGCCTGACTAAAGATCTAACTTAAAACTAAAATCACCCTACCTAATATAATATCTAAGAGTTTAATTAAAAGAACAAATTGAATGATATCCTACCTAAATAGGAATGTAACAGATACTTTATCATATTATTGTAGGTATAAGTATGCATATTCTTAATTCCTCTTCAATTAGTCCATATTAATTTCGTGGTCCATGCCGTCCTAGAACAGACAACTGGCAACTGGGCAGGGGCTGGGCACGGTCAGGGGTTGGGCACGGGCAGGGGCAGGGGCAGGGTGAGAGTGTAGTCATATTATACATATTTTAAGAAATCCTCTTCTTTAGCTGAGTCCTTCGAATCCTTCTGAAACAAAGACAAAATGGATGTAATCAGTAAAGCATTATAAAAGTCTTCAACTCACAAATGGGATCAAATGGGAGGTAAATAACGAAAGTGACTGCTACCGAGCAGCCCGCGAGCCCTCGGCCCAGAGTCTGGACAGTAACACGACTTACAATCAACACCTGTTTCGATACCGAGCCACAGCAATCATTGAGGAACGGACATGCAAGACCGCAACCGCGAATCCAGATTAGGTCCCCTTATGCCTTCTGCCACCCCAAGGTGTGCTTGGCGTGGTCTAACGGGGAGAAGTATCCCACTTGGCGGTTCACCTGTCCAGAACCACAGTCACTGCCTCACACACCGCTCGTCGCTGAAAGTGCAACCCAAATATCGCAACAGGTGCAACAGCGCCTTACCATCGGTCCTCTGAGCCGAGAACGGAAAAGGGAATGAAGCAAAAAACGAAATGAAACAAAAGACGGATTGAAGCAAGAAAGGAAATGAAGCAAAAGGGGGAATGAAGCAAAAAAGGGAATGAAGCGAACAAGGGAATGAGAAGGGAAAGTGCAATGCGCAGTCTATTCGCTCGAATTATTTTCCACATAATTATCAAACGTCTCTTAAACGTTTAATAATTATACGATAAATAATTGATTGCCCAGGTCTCACCACGTGGAGGTTACTGCGCATGGAGACCCACCCTAGCCACGGCCCTTCCACCCTCCAATTACGCGAAAACTAATTCTAATATAGCATGTGAGAAAGAAAAATCTCCTATTATTGTCAATTTGTAGAACGTTCATTAATTGATCGTAGCACAAGTAAGACAACAAGAGGAGTAACTTTGAAAATTCACGACCGAAAGCTAAGTTGAATATCAGAAGGAAACCTGAAAGAAAATCTGCAAGAGAATTCAATTTCCTGAAATAGAACTTTCTTAAAAATATATCCTATGATCTTAAAAACTAGACAACGAAATATTATCACAGCAGTGTACACTGCTGCATTAAAAACCAAGACACAGCTTAAAAATAAATCCTCCCTTCTTAAATACTAGATTAGATCTAATATAACATCTAAGAGTCAAATTAAAAGAACAATTTCAATAATATCCTAACACACAGGAATGTAATAGATACTTTACCATACTCATATATGTATTAGTATGTATTAATTAGTCCGTATCAATCTATCGTGGTCCATGGTGTCCTAGAACAGACAGAAACTCGAACCAAAAAATTGCAGCACCTGCCAACAATATTTGGTTTTATAAACCCTGCCTAACTAAAAGTCTAATAATTTCAATTCGTGTAAAACCTGCCAGTATAAATATCCAAGATTGTGTGTTCAGACAAATCCTACCTACATAAAGAGCTAAAAGTATTGTTCGATTTATATTTGGGCCTGCCTAATTAATTGTCTAACACCTGTAATTAGTTAATAAGGACAGGGGTTTGGGGCAGGGATGGGGTGAGGGTGTGCTCGTATTATACATTGTTTCATGAATCCTCTTCTTTTCAATGCTTCTGAAACATGCACAAACTCGAAATAATTAGTAAAGCATTATAAGAATGAATTCTTAAACTCACAAATTGGATCGACGCGGCTGGCTCTTGAATTTTAAAGTTTCCAATCGTGATAATATTTCTGGATCTGTATTCTATATATTCCACTCTTGAGCCTCTGACGTATGTACTTATGTTTGTTTAGTATAGCATATTTGGGTTCATCTGTGAATCTGTAACAATCTCAAGCATTGGATTAGTGACATCCCCAAGCCTCCCCATTTTATATTGAAATGAAGCTGCTTTTAATTCGGAATAACTGAATTTTCGCGCAGTTAATAGATCAGAATTGATATGAAAAATGCTGCTATTTTTTTATAACAATAGTTAATTGGATTTCGGCCAAAGTGATATATTCTTTTGTACGTTCTAGATCAAACTGAATGGTGGTATCACGTTCATTAAAAACTCCAAAATGAAGTAGTCAAATTTCACTACAATTGATTCTATTTTGCTTCAACAAAGAAGCGACAAACGATTATTCGGAAGCAAAATATCAAACTTCCACTATCACCATGCCGAGACCCAACTACTGCCAATAACGTTTTTCGTGCAAGGATTTTTGTTTAAACATTTACGGATATCGCGAGTGAATTTCAATTTCTACAAAGCAAGCTCGACAAGTTATAAAAATTGGTTCTACTAAAAAAAAGGTTAAGATGGAATTGCAACAATTAAGAAGAAATATTTAATAGTTAAACTCCAATAATGAACACTCACTAGTATTAACTCTAATTTAAATCTACTATCTAGAATTATTATAAATTTATCAAAGATTCTGCAAATTATATCTGTTTTTTACTTTGCTCTTTTTCTTTTCTTTTTCTTTCTTTTCTTTTCTTTTCTTTATTCTTTTTCTTTTCTTTTTCTTTCTTTTCTTTTCTTTTTTTTTCTTTTTCATTTCTTTTCATTTCGTTCACACAGTAATTTACTAATATTTATGCAAATTTTTAGCAGTACTTCCATCAACAGACATTCCAGGTCGTATAATTATTAAGAAAAAAAAAATTAAAAGAAAGACAAATATAAAATGCTGAAAAGAAAAAGTTCCTGGTTCAGGAACAGGCTTCCAATTGGAAGCAGATGGGGACTAGTAGTCGCAACTCTACTTAAAAACGCGATCTTTAATCAACGCAACGCTAACTGGAACTCGCGATACAATCATTTCGCAACACTATTTATTAAGACTAATAGAAAGCAAACAGTAAATTATTTGTAATATCAAAAATTAAGCAAATTGAAGATCCTCTGAAAAATGAACTGAAAGTTCCAATACGCGAATGCAATTTCCGCAACACTAGAAGCTCACATGTCAAGTCAATTATAAAATACTACAATTTAACTAATAATAAGAACAGCAATAAGTGGCATTTAACGCAACTCTAACTCGATCCGTTCGCAAGTTTTTCGCAACTCTAAAGCAACGCGATATATTTGGGAGGGCTGTATCGTTGGGCCGGAATGTGCGTCGGCCAAGTACAAATAAAAATTCTACAAATGGAAATGCAAGCACAGTGACAAAGTAGTAACAAAGAATGATTCCCAATTCTTAAAAAGAATGGGGAACCATTAGTAGTTGCCCTCTTGAGTGACAGTTTGTCGGGCCTCTTCGGCATATAGCCTCTTCTTTTCGTCGGACCCAAGGGCCAGCTGAAACTTAAACTAGGCTCGAGGCTCTAATCGAAAACCAAGGGAAAACTTATAAATGTGAAATAAAGAGTTTAAATCGCGGAGCTAAATGGAACACACGTGGCCGAATCACGATCAAATAAAAGCGTAAAATTGTGATTATGGAAAATCGCAAAGATTACGATTAAAATTGTAATCGTTCTTCGTTCACACGTGCAGCCTCGAGCATAATGTAACACGTTTCGTTTCGGAGCCTAAATCGCGACCACGACCGCGAAGGATTCAAAAAATCGATAGGCAAAGCCAGAGGCGAACGCATTTTCGATCGCGCCACAGCTTCACCGTCGACTTTTCAAATCAGATTTCCTGAAACAGGTTGAACACGCGAAATAGTGCCTACCCGATCGAAGACTGTGTCAACCTGCCCGGCCCTACCTACTTATGTCTATCAATCACACCAGAAAGTATGCTACCTATCCTACCTGGACCTATATTTAAAAAATGGCAAAGAGGCACACCAACACACGACACTCCACGGTTCTCAGTCAAACACTTGGGCGCAAAAGCCTACACTAGGGAGGTGTCCCGGGACACCCCCGACACCCAAGTGCTGTCACACAACTTGCACACTCTAATGTACGTACCATTTTTCTGAAATCGACTGACAGTGGTTGGGATCTTTGCGTTCGCGTGGAAAAAGACCACGCCGCGGTAGATATTTAATAGAATAATTAAATAGCACCGATACAAGAGCTACTTGATAGCAATTGATAAGTATATTCAATTCTTTTTGGCATTTGGCCTCTGTCATCTTAAATGACAAAAACTTCGTGCCCAAGTATAGTAGGAATTATTGAAGCAAATAATACTAAAAATGATGTCTCTGTTTTAAATTGATGGACATCTTATCTTGGTCATAATAGCTATATTTTAATACGGAACGACGCAAATCCACAGCCTAACCACACACACAATGCGGATATTACGTCGTGCACGATACACCAACGCACTGTCAGTCGCCAACAATAAATCATTTTATGGCTTATAAACTAAAAAATATCATCGTGCTCTGCCACCGTTTTCCCACCCAAGTAGCACCGGGGCACGTGAGTGGAATCCGGGCAGTGAACACGGAAAGGGTTAAACCTGAAAATCCTCGTCTAAAAAGATGATAAGGACATACTGATTTTCTAACGGGCTAAAATACATATATATGTACAACAGATGAGTATATTTCCATATACCCATGGTCACAGTGCTTGCCAGAAAAATCTACGTAATTACAACCAGTCACCCGTGTCGGTTCGGACCTTTCGTCCTGCGACATGATTGAGTGACCAGAGGAACTTTAAAGCATGCCACTCACCGGTTGCAGACTCACCAGGTGTGCGGTCAAGCTCGTCGCCATCGAAGCCATGGAAGCTGCTGAAACATTCAAAAAGAGCAAACAACATTAAAATCTATGTATTTTCAGTACTTTTGGAATGTGTTAATTATCAATGATTATTGCAATACAAGATTAAAGAACGAAGGAGATACTTACTCGTCAAATTGATGGCTGAAAGCCCGAACTCGCCGAACAGGACACTGACTCTAATGGAACACTTATGATTGACGAACAAAGTGATTCTAATTTCGCGACAGTATTTCTACTGTTTTTGTGACTGCTACCGAGCAGCCCGCGTGCCCTCGGCTCAGAGTCTGGACAGTAAAACGACTTAGCATCGACACCAGTTTCGATTCCGAGCCACAGAAATCATTAAGGCACGGATATGCAAGACCACAACCACGATTCTAGATTATGACCCGTATGCCTTCTGCCACTCCAAGGTGTGCTTGGCGTGGTCTGACGCATAGGAATTTCCTACTAGGCGGGCCAAAGTGTCCAGAAAAGCAATCACAGCCCCACACACCGCCCCCCGATGACACTGCAACCCGGATATTGCAAGAACCGCGACCACGATTCCAGAATGGTGGATGACCTACCCAAATTAGAGATTATATGTGGTCTAACAGAGGGCCTCGTGACCAGGGTCCAGAACCACAATCACGCCCCCGCACATCGTAACTCGCTGACACTAAGTCCCTAACCATCAGTCCTCCGAGCCGAGAACGGAAAAGGAAACGGAATAATTGTGATCGACGAACAAAGTGACTCTATTTTTCGCGAGAGTATTATTTCGGAGCAAACACTGACTCTAATTTCGCGTCTCTTTACTGTTATTTATGTTGAATTATCATTAAGAGCGGCTGCGCTCAAAAAATAATAAAAAGAACTTTGACGGAACAAGCACTGACTCTACCAACCGCATTGCGCGCGGCCAACAATATCGTTATGGTGATACAATTGAGCCCATGGCAGCTTCTGGAACATTCAAAAGAACAGACAACATTGAAATCTTTGGGTTTTGAGTACTTTTCGATCATGATAATTATCAAAGACCATTGTAAAATAAGATTAAAGAAATACAGAGATACTTACTCTTCGAGTTGATGGATGAGTGCCCGAACTCGCCGAACTGCATCGGTGCTGACTCTAATACCGGAATACTTATTGCGAAAGAAAAAAAAAAAAAATAAATGCCTACTATCGCGCACGTCAATTGTGATCGACGAACAAAGTGACTCTAATTTCGAAGCAAACACTGACTCTACTTTCGCGTATCTTTACCGTTATTTATATTTAGTTATAATTACTATGAGCGGTTTCGCTCAGAAAATAATAAAAAGAACTTTGACGGAGCAAGCACTGACTCTACCGACCGCCTTGCGCGCGGTCATCAAAATTTTCTGAAAGAGAATCTGTACAAGTTAGTAAATAGGGTGAGGAGGTAGAAAATGAAGCAATACACATTTGATTTTATCTGTCTCTTTCTTATTTCTTCATCCTGTCAAACGTCTGTTGAGGAAATACTGCTTTGTTTTAATAAAGTACTACCGTATTATTATTCTGATTTAATTACTATTAATTGTCTATTCAACATATACTATTATAGATTAATATAAATGATTTATCAAAAGCATACTGTGACTGTTCTTTGCCCGAGTTTTAAAGGTGATCATGATCTTAGTAAGTAAGCAATATCGCGCATTTATAAGTTCTCGTAGCTGCTTGTAGAAATCAAGACTCGAAACTATTTATCATGCTTCAGGTGCATGGCAACCAGTCCGTAAGTACGCGGGCAATCCTGCATCGAAAATACAATTTGACCGTACTTGTGCCAAGTCACAGAGATATTAAAAGTTTTTAATAAATACTAGTGAAGCTATAATAGAAATCGCGACCGATATGCAGCGAAACATGGATGTATTTCAATTTTTCGTTTAGAATTAATGAAATTTACTGACTCTAGTTTCAATCGCGAGTGGCATATTGTAAGTTCTATTTAAAATGTTTAAATTGCTCAATAACTTTCAACCGAAAGAAAAGAACTTGAGCCAAAATCCAATCGCCAGATAACAAGAAATATACGTAAACCGTTGGGATAATAAGTTAAATGTTACCAATCCTTCATCATAGGTCATCGGACTGATTGTTATGCATCGCAGTAATTGTATCGCAATACTCCATTCCTGCAGCCTCAATATATTATCCTCCACCAACCAATCACCCATTGTACCTGCAACGAAAAGAAAAGCAACGTGATAACCCTGTGCTAAAATCAGAATCGAATTCAAAGTTGCGAAAGGACATATGTAATTGAGTATGTAAGTGACATTGCAAAGAAAATAAACGCAACCTTAACACCGCATCGAATCCGAATAATCGTGTAATAAAGTATAATAAATATTCAAAGAGCCGTTTAAACTAATAAATTAATTAACCCGATATTTTAATAAACGACTAGTTATCGCGAATCAAAAAATCGGTGGTACCGGATGACCGGTCAAGCGTCCAGCAAAAGAGACTCGAGAAAGAGTTTAATGGATATCCACGATAGTCAAACGATTGTTAAATAAACGTGTATTAATTAATAGAAGCTAATAGACAAGCGTATGCGGTGATAAAGTAAACCTCTAGATGCTATTGTATTGTAAGCTGATGTACATATGTCGCTAACCTTCGACAGCATAGACGACCCGTACGGTACGACGCTTGAACTGATAGTGACACCGCGTGCGCCGCGCACCAGCATCCCCACTCCGCGACGCGCCGGCGCGTCGGTAACGCTCGGTCGCGCTCGGTGGTATTCGCAATTTTCGAACTCTTCGAAGGTCTCCGATCGCGGTCGTGCGTACTACTGTACTAAGGTCATACGTACTGAACTTTTTCGACTTCTGACCAATTTTTAGCTAAACCTACGATCCTAGGGTTGTACCTACTGGACTTTCACGTTTTCTGACCAACTTTTAGCCGGACCTACGGCTCTAGGATCGTGTCTATTGTACTTCTTCGGGTTCTGACCGACTTATAGCTGAACCTACGATCCCAGAGTTGTACCTACTGGACTTTTACGTTTTCTGACCAACTTTTAGCCGGACCTACGACTCTAGGGTCGTGCCTATTAAACTTCGGCGGGTTCTGATTAAGTTTTAGCTGGACCTACGATCCTCGTTAAAGAATTCTTTCGTTCTTTGCCGCGCAATGAAAGCGGGACAGCACAGGCGGGACGCTTGACGTGATACTGTCAATTTCATTGCCCCGATGCATCGCGATGTGGTTTCGACTCAACTCGAGCCGAGCCGAAGTGCATCTCGCGCGACCAGGCACCGTAGCTCAATTTTTCTACCGAAACGTTGCTCGAGAAAAAGCTATACAGAACGCCTTGAACTACTCGCGCCCGCTATGGTATTGCCATCTACACAGAACTCCAGGAACTACTCGCGCCTGCTATGGTATCACCATCTATGCGGAACTCCTTGCAACTACTCGGGTCTCTACCATATCTGCACTCAAGGTAAGTAAGAGGCGGGAGTAGTTACACGGACTGCTGAATAGATGGCAATATCATAGCACGCAATGTAGATATGGCAGAGACCCGCGTAGTTTCAAGCACATGTTTACAGATATTAATTAATTTATGAATTAAAATATATACATGGGTATCTCGTTTATAGAAAAGATGGTTTCTTGAGAAATAAGAAAATGTAATTCCCAAGGCGAAATAAATATTATCTTGCAAACGAATTATCTCTAGTGCTTCAGCATTCAAATTCAGCACTTGTTCAGATAAAAAGTAATACATAATATTTGTAACTACAAATAGATACAAAAATGAAAACGAGAATTCACACGTAATTGCAATAAGAACTTAAGCCTCCGTCCATTTAAAGAACTACAGTGGGCAGTAATGCCCACTCAATGTTCGCTGGTTCGGGACTGCCTAACGAACCCTATCCGGAGATGTGCTTACCAGTAGTTACCAGTTCATGCTCATAGCTTTTCGGCATGCTCGGTATAGACTGTGTTAGTCACACTTTTGTCCAGATAACGAGAGTGAGATATATTGAGGGCCATTACTTATCACAAGTGGAGATAACTCGAACGCTCGCTCCATTCGATACATCGAAGTAGGTCCAAAAATCGGTAGGGATGACTCCGCGAACATTGACTGTGGAAAAAAACGAACATTAATGTTCGTTTTTTTATTGTACATTGTATCCTAATTGCAATACGCAGTCAATTAGCTCGAATTATTTTCCACATAATTACCAAACGTGTCTTAAACGTTTAATCATTATACGATAAATAATTGATTGCCCGGGTCTCACCACGTGGAGGTTATTAGCGCGATCTACAATTGTTCTCGTATGCGCCTTACTTTTAGGATCGGCCAGACTACGCATAGCAACCGCTCGTCCCATCCCCGAGGTGACGGACTGCCCTTGAGGCAGCACGCATTGGGTATAGATGCGTGAAGACTAGGTACAATAGCGTAAGCAGTAGTGGCCCACTCGAAAAGTCTCCTACAAACAGGAGCCAGATATATTAAAACATTAACATTACCATAGCACCAAAGTAAACATGGTACAAGAAAGCATTAGTGAATAATAGCGCAGGTAAGATCTGCAAACATTCGAAAGTGGAATAGATATTGGGGGAAAGGAGAGAATAAACGATGTGACCTGTGCGGAGACACATTTATAATGTTAGAACATCTAGCAAGAGAATGTAGGGAAAAACCTAGGGGGGTTACGATAAAGGATCGGATGCGTCGATTATGAGATGAAAGCTTAGAAATTGGAAACAGAAAGATATACATATAATAGATCTGCAATAAAGAGACAGCTGGAAAGAAATAGGGCAATATATAAAGTAGAGAAGGTATGAAACAACGAGGGGAGGAGAACAACGCGTAGGTTAAGATAGTAATCGAAAGTTAGGTTATATGTACACTAAGTACAAATTTCATGGCTGCGAGGCCGAAATAAAGAAGAATACTATTGTTAGTACGTACTTATTACACACAGGAAAATTTATTGAAGAACAAAAATATTCATAAATATAAATACCTTTGTTAAGCTGCCTGTCAAAAATATTTCACGCGTTGTTGGTTTGTTATAACCAATTCAAGCAATTATTACGGGTAACTGGATAAAGTTACAGCAAGAAGACTATTACAGGTGAATAGCTAATTTCTTTCCCTTTCATTTGACACCCCATTTATTAAGAAGTAACTACCAGGGGCCGAGACAGACAGTCGATAATTTGCACCACAGATAGTCGATAATTTTCACCACAGACAGTCGATAATCGGACATGCGGCGCCATCTCGCGTTTGCGGGCTTTTTCGCAGTTTTCCGCACCGCCAAAACCGAATTCCTGGATTACATCGTTAATTTAAACAATTGCGCTTTTTTCGGCTTCTAGTGCGTATCTTTTAACCGGGCTTGTTTTAAATTAAAGCTAAGAACCACAGCTATCTCCTCCAATAGTTGCAACAATATGGAAGTTGTGGTTTAAAAGTTATTAACAATTGAGAAGTCGACAAAAATGCACTCCGGGTCACTGCAATTATCTCTGCTTCTGGAGGCGCTAGATCAATGATCGAGTGCTCAAAATGAAGGTGAAGGATGCCGCTACACGACAATAAACGATTTAGAAATGCTGCATGCGCTGTTTATTTTTTGTAAACAATTTAACAATTCGTTTGAGAATCCCACCGAAGCTATACATGGGGGCTGATTTAATGGTGAATTAGATTGTTCCTTGAACCGTGAGCTTCAATTTGAGATGTCGTTGATTAAAATCGGCCAAGCAGAAGCCGAGATAATTGAATTTGTTTAAATAAATTATAAACAAATGCTATTACTGCCATTTCCTGGCGAGATACAGCAATAACCTTAGGACATAAATTAAAGCCAGAAGTATAAGCTACCATCACCAATAGGTGTGAACATTAATCCATGTAAAATTCATTTGTTATAAACAATTAAACAATTCAAATTGCTATTACGGCCAACTGCATATAGTTACAGCAACGGGCTATTTTTTATCGTGTAGCTTCTTCGTTTCCCTTTCATTTGATCCCCCATTTATTAAAATTTTTTTTAAAAATTCTTAACTCGGCTCCTGGTGGCTGTTTTTTAATCAATAAGGGGTCAAATGAAAGAGAAAGGAATAAGCAACACAGCAAAAATGATCCCATTGCTGTAACTTTATCCAGTTGCCCGTAATTACCATTTAAATAGTTTGATTATTCTTCACAGATAAATGTATGGTTTATATTAATATAATAAAAAAACGCAAACGAAATGGAATAGTGACTTTGTATATGTCTATTTTCACAATTTTACACCCGGTCAATACTTTCTAATTATTTGATTGATGGTCTATCGAGTTTATCGAGTTATTTTCATTTCATTCCGTTCATTGAATCGTTACCTGAGCTACTTACCTACTTTTATCTTAATTGTTCTCTCTTTGTTCCGTGAACGTAATGCGATATCGAATTGACCGTTGCAGCACTCATTTTTTCATATTTCTTCGAGGACATACTCTCCGTTCTCAATATTCTCTTATCTCTTTAAACATCTATCTCTTTTTCATTTTAATCTTCTTAAAACGAAATGAAGTGTACGACGATATCTCATTCTCACCGAGGAAAGCAATTGCCTTTCATACCTGCGACACTTAATCTGTCCACCTCGATACTGTGGGGCATCGTCAAATTAAACAATAAACCTAAATCTTCCATTTCTCAGAGATGGTCGGGCTCTTATTTTCCCACCTCCACGTAATCTTTACGTTTCACAAGTCACGATCCGATGATCGCATAGGGCGCCTCGATTTCTGTAACGCCAAGGTGTTGCCTTTACTCGGCCAAAGAGATCAACGAAACCGGCTGGTCCGTTTCTTGCTGCACGGACGTCAGTTTTGTTTCCGCGTTGGCCGCATCCGCGAACTTTCTTAACTTTCATTTTCTAATACGTACGGGCCACTTCTAATGCCGGCCACTACCTGTCATTCATTATTCATCACTATGAGCGCCAGCTGAGCGCATAACATGCTGGAACGTGTGAACCAATGCTGATGTCCACAATGACGAAATACATTTGACGGTCAATTTAGTCCGTCCTTTCCACGGATCACTTACTCAATTCAATTAATCACCTACAAATTGCCGTGTAAAAAGTACATTGCCTGGCTTACTCTTCTGTGCACAATCATTATAAACAATTCGGTACTTCTCATTTTTATCTTAATACAGACCTACAAATTGTCCTAGTCACTTATCGGTTCCTAGCGAACTCTGTTCGAAGTGTTCACAAAAAGTTAAAAGTTAAAAAGAAACAGGACGAACTGACACGAATACCAATAGTTCCCATATTCGAAATTCGGCGAGCAAAAATTAACAAACCGTATGAAACGCCAGTTTCTCATCGATAAAGCTTTTCCATCGCACCCTCCCATTCGCGCTTACGCAAAATCGCCATTACTATTCCCCGCTCTGATCTCGACGAACACTTCCGTCAGGATGTACGAAGAAGTAAAGAAAAAATAATGAAACTGTCGTACAGCGGCATAACCAGGCTACTATAGAGTGCGTGTCACGAGTGTTCTTATTAACTTGCATCTCCACGTAGACAATTTTCACCTGGTCGCCGTTGCACGTCTATCGGGCCGCTCTTAGGGACGGTGCCGACGCGTGATTGAACGTTCTAACGCGCGAACGAAGGATCGACGCTTCTTATTATCTCATGCACTCGTACCCTTAGACGGACATCGCCGCAGCGTTCATAAGGTGTACGAAGGAAAAGCGGTCGCGACCGCTATTTTGGCCATCGCCCAGGATTGGTAACAGCGAAAGTCCATTGAGCTCGACGGTTTCTTCCTAGCGCGATGTGTCACTGCTGGATGTCCTATAAATATATATGGGGATCACCGATGACGGGCGGACGCAGTTTTTCTTCGGCGATCGTGACCATCGGCCAGGATTTAGGTATCTTCCCTTGGTCAAGCATGAAGCGTGTTTTGGTACGTTTGCTTTACTGCTGTAAAGTTAGCGTTAATTAGTGGCGAATTTGAGCCTGCATTTTTCTGCCTTTCTGTCTTCAAGCAGCGGTGAAGTGCTCGGTTGTTCCTTCGATACGTTTCGCAAGTGCAGTGTATTTGCTTTAGCAAGAGCGATTGAGTATTTTAGCGATTGAGTAGCGAAGTGCTTTGCATTCGGTGAGGGATTTATCATGGGGACTTAGCCTGGGTACGTTTGGAGAGTGCTTTGCAAATGGGCAATCTGGACGACAAACGATGGCTGGTGGCCCACGGTGGTTCGAAACTGAAAAATACTAGGCATACCTTAAAATTTCACGTATTTCACGTATTTTATTAAATCGTGAAAGAAATTAAATTGAAAATTTGTTACATACATTTTGTTTTAACTTCTTTAATAAAATAAGTACAGACTTATTTTTTATTCGATTAAATCGTGAAACAGATTACGATGGCTGGTGGCCCACAGTGGTCCGAAACTGAAAAATACTAGGCATACCTTCAAATTTCACGTATTTCACGTATTTTATTAAATCGTGAAAGAAATTAAATTGAAAATTTGTTGCATACATTTTGTTTTAACTTCTTTAATAAAATAAGTACAGGCTTATTTTTTATTTGGTTAAATCGTGAAAGAAATTAAATTTAAAATTTGTCACATAGATTTTGTTTTAACATCTTTAATAAAATAAGTACAGACTTATTTTTTATTCAATTAAATCGCAAAACAAATTGAATTGAAAATTTGTTCATGTTGATCGAAAGATCTACCTCTCTCACGCTTTTAACACAAATTCTTAACAAGTTTTAGTAATATAAAATAAGTATAACATTGTTTGTCCGGTATCTGCCGAAAGATTCAATGATTAACCGGTCAGGTTGATCCAAGGAAAGTCAGTTCCTTAACACTAAAACTACCGATACATTTTGCTATTATTCAGATAGCATACTTTAGACAGATTATGAACTCGAAAGTCATTGAATGGACATTAAATAGAGATATATAATTGTCATTCTGTCTTATTAAAACTCATCATAAATTGATACAACGATACCTATATATTAATCATTCTAAAGCAAGAAATCTGAAACAAGTCATTTTGACCCCCTTGGTAGTTCTAGTGTTAATTAAAACATATTAATTGACTTAATACCCCATCCGATTTTTGGCTAACAAAATAATTATTTTAAATATTTCTTCAACAATCGAATTTATTGTACACTCTGCATTAACATGCACGTGTTAAGTGTTCCCCTGTTTATATCCAGATTCTGTCACTGCTCTTGGCAGTCAGTGCAGCGATCACCGTCGACAACTATGAGAAGGATAAGTCGTTCGCATTAAAGAGGCACGATAAAAGAGGACTACTAAATCTGGAGTACGGCCTACCTCCTCCGGAACAAGCGTACAATCACGAGCCAGCACCTGTCTACGAAGTACCTGTTCCGGATTTAGGTGGACATTTCGAGTCCGCGGCTCCACAGCCGCCCCCAGGTGTACCGCATCCCGCCATACACCACCCCATAGCGCATCACACCATACCACATCCAGCTCGTTAGTATTTATGCAACATTTCTTTTATTTAGAAGAATCACCACATATTTTTGAACATCTCCTCGCAAATAGGAATGCATGAATGAATCGCAACTTTTCTACCTGGCAGCGTATGAAAATTAAATATTTATTTCACACGTTCTCGTGTACGCAAACATCAGAAATCGTGTGACGAGAACTATTAATCGATCATAATTTAATTACTTAACATATTCCGTGCCACGTGGGTCGTATGCGCCCCACGCAGTCGAGACCAACATTTTTGTTTATGACATATGTGCGGTGTAATATTCATTAAATTGCACAAATCATTATGATCAAGATAAAGGTATGATGTTTGACATACAGTACATTTGTTTATTAATAATATTACCTGTAACCTTACTCCCTGTAACCTTACTCAGGAGTACACATTTTGATTTTATCAAATTATCGTCATAATTGCGGCACAATTTAAGTCAACGAAAGTGTTAACCAGTAAGAGATGTCCGATCAGTATTAATTTACTTTGCCCTATTGAATTGTATCAAGGGGAAACTAACGATACGTTAACATTTCATATCGTCAAGTCGCCGGGCATATTTTTATCGCGAAAGTAAAGCATTAACACTTATATACCATGCATAGAGTACACGGTGGCCCTGAGCAGTCAATTGAATTTGAACGCGGAATACAAATTGGATTATGATGTATGCAGTATATCGAGGGGGTCGAGTGGATACGTTTCCAGAATGCTAACCCTTCTGCTCTGCCTTTCTCTAACAATAAGTGCTTCAGGTGCTTCGAGAGTAATTGATTGGAAATATTTCACCATTGTATTACGCGGCACATTCCTCAACACTCATTACAATACTACCCAAATCGATTGTTACTACACTGAACTGTTCATTTCTCATAAACAGTAAACACTTCAGGAACAACTTTCCTTTCCACATAAATATTGCAATTAATTCCGAGCACCATCGTGCTGTGCATATTTAAAAACAAACCGAGGCACAGTGGTTCGAAACTGAAAAATACTAGGCGCACCTTCAAATTTCACGTATTTCATTATTTATCGATTCTAATTCAAGGTTACAGGTAATATTACTACACGATACTCATCTAAACTTGAAATAGAAAAATTGATTAAAAAAGAAAACAAATAAATAAACAAACAAAAAAATACAAGGCTTTATTATGGTAATGGTAACGAAACATGGTGGCTAATTATTTCGTTCAATTCCAACAGCGGTAGTTCCATTCATCGTATTATTTTTTATTTTATTAAATCGTGAAAGAAATTAAATTGAAAATTTGTTGCATACAATTTGCTTTAACTTCTTTAATAAAATAAGTACAGACTTATTTTTTACTTGAGTAAATCGTGAAACAAATGAAATTGAAAATTTGTTACATACATTTTGCTTTAACTTCTTTAATAAAATAAGTACAGACTTATTTTTTATTCGATTAAATCGTGAATCAGATTAAATTGAAAATTTATTACATAGATTTTGTTTTAACTTCTTTAATAAAATAAGTAGAGACTTATTTTTTATTCGACTAAATCGCGAAACAGATTGAATTGAAAATTTGTTACATACATTCTGTTCTAACTTCTTTAACACTAGATTGCCGGACAAGTTTGAACACTTATTTTTACTGACTTCCCTCTGATTAACAATAGCCACTGAAAATGCGCGTTTTCTTTAAAAAATTAATTCACTTAATTTCGAAATGTAATGTAATTAATTTAATTATATAATAATCACGGATCTTCATTAATCTTTGTATTTCAAATTCTGAAATGAGTCAAATTGACTTGCCCCGGCAATCTAGTGTTAATAAAATAAGTACAGACTTATTTTTTATTTGATTAAATCGTGAAACAAATGAAATTTAAAATTTATTACATACGTGTTGTTACAACTTCTCTGGAAGTACGTTTCCTCGCAGTTGTTCGAACAGAAGCCGCGTACTTTTTGGAGAAGTTAGTTTAACTGCAGTAGAGGCACTAACTGCACCTAATGAAATACGTGAAATTTGAAGGTACGCCTAGTATTTCTCACTTTCGGACCACTGTGCGAGGAGTGCTTGCGTACAAAGAAAAACCTGCCAATCGCCAAACGAACGATTAATTCCTCTAATACTCTAATACCCATCTATGCATAATGGTGGCAAATTATTTCCTTCAATTCCAACAGCGGTAGTTCCATTCGTCGTACCTCAGCCCGTTCCACACGCGGTGGGGATACCTGTGCCGCAGCCAGTTCCACATCCGGTTCCGTTTGCAGTTCCGGTAACGAAACACGTGGCTGTACCAGTGCCGGTGGATCGACCGTTTCCAGTCCCAGTGGATCGTCCTGTTCCCGTGCCGGTCGCGGTGCCGTACCCAAAGCCGTATCCTGTACAGGTGGAGAAGGTGGTGCACGTCGATAGGCCGATACACGTGCCGATCGATAGGCCGGTTCACGTCCCGGTAGATCGACCAGTGGCTGTTCCCGTCCCGGTAGCAAAACCGTATCCCGTTCCGTTTGAGAAGGTGGTCCACGTGGACAGACCTTACCCCGTCCACGTGGCTGTGCCTTATCACGTGCCTAAACCTTATCCCGTACCTGTCGCCATTCACGCGCACAAATATCACGGATGGCGCGGCTGGTAAAATTCGAATTGGCAATTCTACCTTGGATTTGTTTAACCGATTGCTGGAATTAACGATGATTCTGTTTAGTCTCGCGATAGCGCAGGGGGGAAAAATTGATTTGAATGTGGATTTAATCCTATTTCAAAATCAAATATTCCTTTTTCCTTACCTTTTTATATAATTTCATTAATATTTTTCATTTTTGACGTAGAAATTATTTTATTAGTGCCAATAAAAGCTTCGGGACTATTCTCTTGTTTGCTGTATTTATTTGCGAGAGGGTGATTGAGGAATAGCTTTGGAGGGAGATGATAGCGACGGGGGGGAAAATGAGCGTCGAAGGGAAGTTTGAGAAATGAATTTGTTAAATAAATCTGAGGTTTGTTTCTTGATTAATTGTTCTTCGAAGCTCTTGATACTAGTCTGTTTTAAGGGTGCGTTGTTTGTTTTAATTAATTATTGCTGGATTATTATGTATATTTTCCTGTCTGTTTTTTTCTTTTTTCTTTCGTAATGAAATTATTATTCTCTCGAACTAAGAAGTTCGTACAACTTTACGCATGTATTTCCATATTTTTGCACGTTTTGTAGATAGACATACGTCCTGTATCCTACGTCTGTACAATTGCTCCTAGTTTCTGTTATAATAAAGAAAAGGATATGAAAAAAGAACATTTTACGTCGCTAAATTTATTGTTACCTGCGCAAATGCCTGTAACATAAAGGTTTGCACTAAAATATACTATAAAATATACAATAAACGACGTAAAGAGTCGTCTATAGCTGACAGTATACGTTTAATTTGTGTAACTTTCTCTGAAGTCGCACCTAAAGTGTCATTATATTATGGAACACGTTCGTGTACGGATACAATCGACTCACCGGTGTTAAAGGTCAATCCGATTGTACTTCTTCAATTTTTAATCGCTAAGCACTTGTTTAACGCAGCACTCCCAATATGAGCCGCTCGTTGGGTAAATCGGTTAACTCCACGAAAGGAGAACAAGAAAATTTATTTTGCCTATAAAATTTGAAAAAATTCGAAAGCTGGAGTTAATCGATTTGACTAATGCACGGCTGATATACAATATCTTCATGATTCTAGCCTTGTAATGGAATGGCTTTGGTCTTCACGATATTTCGGAGTACAATTTTATCCTTCAGAAGTACAGACTTATTTTTTATTTGATTAAATCGTGAAACAAATTGAATTGAAAATTTATTACATACATTTTGTTTTAACTTCTTTAATAAAATAAGTACAGACTTATTTTTTATTCGATTAAATCGTGAAACAAATTAAATTGAAACTTTGTTACATACATTTTGTGTTAAATTCTTTCATAAAATAAGTACAGTCTTATTTTTTATTTTATTAAATCGTGAAACAAATTAAATTGAACATTCATTTCATTCATTCTGTTTTAATTCCTTTGGAAGTACGTTTCCTCGCAGTTGTTCGAACAGAAGCCGCGTACTTTTTGGAGAAGTTAGTTTAACAGCAATAAAGGCATCAACGGCAACTAATAAAATAGGAGTTCTCAATTCGAGCAAGTTCCACTGGCAGATCTATAGAATGCTCATATTTAATACATTCTTCTACACCTTCGCGTTCGATAGGCGTTACACTTGACACCAAAGAATAGCGTAGTGTCATAGAAATAAATCCATAACCCTTTGAACGTAATAGACCGGGAATGAAATATTTTGTGTGGCAAGGAAATATTTTGAAAAATTTTAAATATTTTCTGTCGCAAGGAATCTGCCGCACGCGACGAGAAATCGAAGTCTTGCGAACATTACGATGTTCGAAAGGCGTCAAAACTAATTTTACGAATCTAAACATCGCATCAATTCTCTGCACCGAAAAATCGAACCACCACCACTAACATCCAGTATCCGAATTTCGCATACGATCAATTCGATTCCCGGATTTATAAAACGGCACGAACATCCGTTTCACTGGCATCAAAGTGACAACGATGAAAAATAATATATGGACCGTTTACTTTGAAAGTGGTGTAAGTCCATTTTTTAAAAAAAATGAGACATCACATAATTTGTGATAAATTTAGTGTAAACTTTTCATTTATAACTAGTAAAAAAAACAAAAGAAAATGGACTTACACCACTTTCAAAGTAAACGGTCCATATATTAACACTCGAACTACCAAGCCAGTCAAAATGACTGGTTTCACATTTCTTGCTTTAAAGTTATTAACATATGGTATTGCTGCATCAATTTATGATGACTTTCAATAAGGCAAAATGACAATTACATATCTTTACTTAATGTCCATTTAGCCATTTTCGTGTTCATAATCTGTCTAACGTATACTGTCTAAATAGTATCAAAAGCTATCGGTAGTTCCAGTGTTAAAATAATAATATTACCATAATAGGTAGCAATAATTGGTTCAGTCTGTCTAAATGAAAATAAAATAACCACTTAGCTTACGACTTACATAATACAATTAGTATTCCCAAACGTTGCCGCATAGAACAACACTTTCAGCGAAATCACACTAATTACTAATTACACCCGCGAACGTTCCACCTATCGGTAAACGAAAACGCGCATTCAGGTAACACAAAAATCGTTTCATACGTGGTGACGCAGGAGTGGGTGCACCGCTAGCATCATCGTCGGCCAACGTCGACGTTAACAACGGCCAGTTCTTTGGCACCAACACTCGAAGATTGACCGTCCAGGACGAGGGAGCCGGTCACCATCGCGTCTTTTCGATCCACCGTCCACGACTCTTTCCGCCAGTTGAAAGACTTGAAAGGTGTGACAAGTATCTACTAAGAGGGCTCCAACGATTATATCCGTCGAGTTAAATTTCCGTACAGTGACGGTCGGACCTCCCTTTTAATCGGGGTGGAGGAATGTCGCGTTATTTGATTGTCGTTCACGGTACATCGAATTAGACGGGCGAAAAGAGCGGGGAAAAATTTCTGTCGACGGAATGCATATGGAGAAGCTCGTGCGGGATGTAGTATTTCGTTTTTCACATCGAGCCGTCAATTTTGCACAGTACTCGTCCGTGTTTGCTGCGATCTCGTTTCTAACGACCGGACGATACCTTCGGAACGCTCTGCGCACTTCCACCGGATGCAAGGTCTCCAGAATGTTATCAAGACCTTCGTGTATCATTTGCCGATAGACTTGCCAAGTGAAGTTGAGAATTTTGAGAAGATTGAGTAGACTCTTTTTCTTTTTAAATACTACGCTCTTATAGACTCTTTTTCTTTTTAAATACTACGCTCTTATAGATCAATCAGTAATGCAATTCATTTCTGCACACGGTTAATTTATCGTTCCTCGTGTCTGTGTAATATAGAGTACAGAGTATAGAGTGTAATATTACGCGTCATGAATCGTGATGAATGTAAAGATAAAAGTCATGTACATGGTGTCGAAATTATTGTTTGAATGCACGTTTAATTTTCCTTTTTACCATCGAATATATCGAAGAACGCCGAGTGTTTGACAGGACATTAATGTCGATGATTGTGGATCTTTTTTCCAGTGCATCAACATGAAGCCGAAGAAAATGGGTATCATTGGCGGCTCGATGCTTGCTTTTGGAGTGTTCTTTTGTGCACTATCCTTCCCTCCTATTCTGAGATCGCAAATTAAGAAGGTGAGTTATAAAAGAGAGAAACAGAAATATATTGTTCCGTAATTTCCTATTTACGATAAATAATAATAAGAATTAAGAAGGCGAGTTATAAACGAAAGAGACAGCAATATATTGTTCGATAATTTCCTATTTATGATAAATAATAATATAAATTAACAACGAATATTAGATGTACGTGTGCGACGTGTTAAATAAAAAAAATGTTTCATTTATAATACGTCGCGCCTAGTCCATGATCTTCATGAAACGCAGTTTACGTGCCATTATTTCAACGATGTAGTTGCATTTTACCAGCAACAATTATTCTGCATAATTACCTTATAGCGTTACCTTCAACTTTGTACAGTAATTGTTGCTGCTTGTTGTGTAATTTTTCTTTTTCACCAGCGTCACAAATCTTCCTTCATCATTCTGTGCACAATGTCTAACGAACAAAGTGAAAAACATTTAATTACGTTTAAGGATCAACGGGAAAATGAATATGAGAGCGTTGATGACATGGTGACAAATCGGAATGAACGATAACGTAGTATTACACCTAAGGACTATTTTATTCCATAATTTGATACCATTTCGCAGATTACATCGAATGACCACTATTTTTATTTTCTTTTTGCCCTATCCTTGTTGCAGCTGTTTCAATTTTTCTCGTAAGAGGCACGATTAAATTAATGACAAATTAATGATAAAATTAATCGAATTAATGTTTGCTGGCATTCCGAAGTTGTTTAATCAATTTTGAATTCGTGCCCTTAAATAATTCCTTCGATAAACGTGTTTCCATTATTATTCCAAACTCAAGCCCATTGTTATATTAATATTTATATCGTCCCTTTCAATACTTGTCGGAAAATTGTCGGCAGCAAATAGCGTTGAAGGATGGCAGCGAGATGCGGGATCTATGGTCGAATTTGCCAGTTCCTCTGGATTTTAAAATTTATCTTTTCAACGTGACGAATCCCATGGAGATAACAGCGGGGGCGAAACCAATTCTCCAAGAAGTTGGTCCTTTCTTCTACGAGTGAGTGTGCTTTACTTACCGAATTAAACACCAGGTATTCCGCAAATCTCGCTTGTCACGATATCTAAACGATAACAATCATCCCATTATTATCACCGGAAAAAATGAATGCACAACGGTAAAAACGAAAGCGTGCGTATTGCTCCAATTGTTAGAATAATAATAATTTTTGGACGCAATGAATTCCAGCGAATACAAGCTTAAAGTGAATCTGGTCGATCGAGAGGAGGACGACAGTGTGGAGTACAATATAAAGGCGACTTGGTATTTCAATCCATCCCGTAGCGAGGGTTTAACTGGCGAGGAAGTGTTGGTGTTCCCCCATATACTCATCCTTAGTATGCTTAAAATTACTCTCCAGGAGCAACCAGGTGCAATAGGAATCATCAGTGAGTGATCCTCTGTACATATAGATACGTCTCTTACGTCGTTCAAGGGTGCTAAATCGAATACATCCCCGTTTCGATTGGAAAGAAAGGTCGGCATGGCCTTAGCTTGGAATATCTAAGAATTCTGCGACAGCCAAACGAGAGAGGGAGAAACGTTTTTCTTATAGCTAACAATAAGTTACCCTCGCCTTGGACGAACGAATCAATTGATTCGTGTAACGCTTCGGTTAATCCATTGCCACGTTCTTATCACTCTGTCTCTTTTACTTTTGTATCATTCCGATTTCTTTCCTTTCGTACAGAATTACGATTCTTCTTTATTGAAGAATTTTCATTGCACCCTTAGACGCCTGTATAAATTATATGTCATTATTGTTATTTATTTGTAATTTTTGCCTTCCGGCTACAAAATGCCTCTTTTCGGCTTATACTCTTACTTACACACTTAACTTAATTCTAATCTACTGCTCGTATTCTTTGGTTTATTATTCACATTCTTCACATTCACTCTCCCTCCATCCCCACATCCGTTCCTTCGTTTATCCTGATCTCCCCCGTATTTATTTTCACGCATTTGTACTTTATTTGTTTATGCTGTATTTTAGTTTATGCCTCTCCTCGCGTATAAATTATATATTTAAACGACAGTGAAAATTCATGCTCGCAGACAAAGCGGTGGACAGCATTTTCAAAAAGCCCTCCTCCGTGTTCGTGACGGCGAAAGCAAAAGAAATACTTTTCGAAGGCCTGCCAGTCGATTGCACGGTGAAGGACTTCGCTGGATCTGCCACTTGCAATGTATTGAAAGAAAAGGCGGAGTCTTTAGTACCAGTTGGCGAGGGAAAATATGTATTCTCCCTTTTCGGGCATGTACGTACCTGCATTATTTATTTAAACATCGTGAGACTTAAATTTGCTAGACATTTGTTTACTTAGAACTGCGCTGCACTAACACTATCCTCGGTACACTTTTTTATACGTATGTCTATATTATGTGCAAGACCATTGGTCAACGTTTTTCTGAAATTAATTGAAACAAATATATACGTATTTAGTGAAAGAAAATTTAACTCGCTATCTTGGTAAAAATAAATTGTGCCCGTATCATTTTATCAATTACATCCATGCGAAAACTATGGCTACCACGTTGCACAAATCAGATAGCGATGCAATGAATACGAGGGGTGCACGTATGAGGCGTGAAGTTTTTCTTCGTGCAAACCCTTTCATTTATTCACACGGTTGCAAGAAGTATCGGCAACACATACGTATACATATGTATATCCGCATGTTCTTTACACACGCTAGAGGCGCGAAACATTAATGCAAAATTAATCAATCAACCCGCCTGCAATCTTTTAAAACAGTCCAACGGAACCGTTGTCCCTCAACGTATACGTGTGCTGCGTGGAATAAAGGATTACCGAGACGTTGGCAGAGTGATCGAGTTCGATGGAAAACCGAAGCTGGATATTTGGACCCAGGACCATTGCAACGAGTTCAATGGAACCGATTCCACGATTTTCCCGCCGTTCCTTACGGAAGCGGACGACATCGTCTCGTTCTCACCTGATATTTGTAGAAGTCTGGGCGCCACGTTCCGTCACAAGAGCAAAGTCAAAGGTAAGACGCAAGAAAGAAAGTAAAGAATTCCAGTTTTGTGCTCATAATTTATATCCCTATTATGCTTATTTATACCCCGTTTGTAAGCCGTTTATCGAAAGAAAAAGTCAAACAAATTGGTCAATTCATTTACATACATCACTTTTGAAAATGGACTTGAAATTAATTTATGTACATCATCTTTGAAAATGATCTTGGAATTAATTTATACACATCATCTTTGAAAAGGAACTTGAAAATAATTTATGTACATCATCTTTGAAAAGGAACTTGAAATTAATTTATATACATCATCTTTGAAAATGAACTGGAAATTAATTTATTTACTGTGTTGCCCTCGTTGAGACACTAATTGGGCAGCAATTATTAGAATTCATATTTCTATGTTAAGTGAATTCTCGTTTTGTGCAATTCGTATCACAGGTGTGAACACGTATCACTACGAAGCCAATTTTGGAGACATGAGTACGAATCCCATGGAGAAATGTTTCTGCCCTACACCGGACACCTGTTTATCCAAAAACTTGATGGACTTGACCAAGTGCTTGGGCGCGCCGCTAATCGGTTCTTCGCCACATTTTTACGGTGCCGAAGAAATGTACGTGCAAGCAGTTGAAGGACTTCATCCAAATCAGGCAGGTGTTCTTTTCTTTTTCTTCCATTTTCGCGGATTCTCAATGGAATACTCGAAAGTTTCGAAATAGAATCGATAACTTGGACAAACGTTTCTCAAGCACACGCCTGCATTCAAGTACATATGTTATTTAAGAGCGAATAATGAATTGACATTAATTTTTGTCACAGGAGGAACACGATCTTTCCATGGACTTCGAACCAATGACGGCGACCCCATTTAGCGCTCACAAGAGGCTGCAATTCAGTATGTTCCTTCACCCCGTAGAGAAATTCAAGATAATGAAGAAATTCCCAGAAGTTCTGTTCCCATTATTCTGGGTCGAAGAGGGCATACTACTCGACGATATGTTCGTGAAGAAAGTAAAGCTCGTGTACGCGGCAATAAGCGCTGTCGGGTGAGTACTTGGATTAATAATCAATTTTATAATAAACGACAATAGAAAGTTATATATTCTGATTATGAGATTACTCGGATTAATAATCAATTTTATAATAAACGAAAATAGAAAGTTATATATATTCTGATTATGAGATCACCTCAGAACAATCTTAGTACCATTCAACGATCTTTTACATTACACAGATTTCTGAAGTGGTTGACAATAATTGGCGGCACCTGCACCAGTGGGGCTGCCATTGCGTTGCACTACAAGAACAGGAACAAGGGTACCCTGGACGTAACAAAAGTGACGCCACAATCACAAAATGAGAAAGACGGCGAACAGAAGAAATGGCCTACCCAAATGAACATTAGCACGATACAGAGTGCAGCTGTGCCGCCCAATCTTGACGCGAATTAAATACATTTCGTTGCAATTTTTATCCCGTTTTAATTCTCGAGGGTATGATATGCCGAATGGTTGACGGACAAGTATTTCGTTGGATAAGGGAAGCGCATCGAACGAGATGTTATTGATAATAACAGGAGTGTAATTTGAATTGCTTGTGCGACGAATCATTCGCGTGGCAATACATTCTTCGTTTGAGTTTTTATCGTTTCTTTTGCACACGTTTAACGGCAGAATTGAAATGTAATAAAAATATATTGACGCCTGGAGCATTGTAAATTATTGGAAACTCCGGAAGAGTGTTCTGCAAAAGTCAATAGCATTGAATTTCCACGGGAAAATAGTATATTTAATCTAAATATGGTACGAATATTTAAGCTATAGCTATTTAATTGACCGTGATATTGAATGTTAACGTTTAATTATAACAATAATTAGTAAATTATTCTTTGTGAATGCTTATGGCCACGTCTTACAAATACGTTTAATCGTAAGTACACGTACGATGATTCAACGATGTATTTCACGATAACCTTGTATTTGAAATACTTTTTATTAGACAACGTTACAGTCTAACTTTGTATATTATTCCTGTATACATATTATACGTATGAATAAGTAACTGCTTCGAAGGTATAACTTAGGTGAACACATTTTCTTATTGTTTAGAAAAAAGTTAATACTCTGTCAATTATTGCTAGCGTGAATACTCAAGTATGAAACATTGTCGTTTTGTTCTTATTGCCGGCTTATTATTTGATTCACGTACTCATACGTTTATGATAATTGTGTTTATTTAAATTTCATATGTCCTTAATGCAATATTATCGTAACAATATATAAGCTTAATCGACAACAAAAATCATTTAGATTTTTTAGGGTTTGAGACACGATGATAGCTTATTCATATAGATAGATATAGATATAGATATTTACATTCTGAAGATCCCTTGCGTTTATATACATTATATGTATACTGTGAAGCAATTATTATTTGTCGTAAGTGTTGCGAGATTAGAAAATCGTAATTAGATTGTGAATGAAATTGTAATAAAAAATAAAGAATATTTTATAATTAAATATTCATTAACAAGGAACTATTAGTAACGTGCCACAAATTATCCAAGAGACAAGGGTCATATTGGCAAAAACAATTTTGGTAAATTAATAAACACTATCGACTATTCCCTTTGAAATTCAAGATAGAAACAGCACTGTGTCCTTTTTCGAGATCGCCAACCAAAACATTCTTTCAATCACTAATCAACATAATTGTTTAATTTCTAACTAATATAAATATACAAAGGTACATATTTACGTCAAATTGCCTTTCTATGGTAACAATTTTTCAAGAGAAAAAAGAAGAACAATTTATATATACCTCACCTCATCCCTGAGGTTTCCTAATCGCCCTCCTCATCTCGAAATCGTTTCTACAAAGCAACAAATTTTTATACGCGCTCCTGTACTCGGAGCTCATCACCACGTACACCACAGGATTAATACACGTGGTCAGGTAAATCAAAATATATCCAGCGATGTTCAATCCCCTCCAGTCAATGGAGCCCTTAAAGGTCTTCGTGACGGTGATCGGCAAGTAGCAAAGAAGAAACGACGAGAATATTACCAAGATCATTTTCAACAGCTTCCTGTCCTTACTGCTCATCCTCGGCGGGCCATCGAGGCCCCTCAATTTTCCAACACTTTTAAATCTCGACGCCCTACGAAACACAGTCGCCCTCTTCGCCTGACCGTCCGGCGAGTTCGATCGCGAGCTGTCCAATCGATCGCTACCGTTGGACGCCTTCGAGTTCAACCTCTGAACCCAAAATGCCGAATCAATGATAAACGAAGCTCTGCTGGCCATTCTCTCGAATTTTTTTCGGCCATTCGCGGATTGTTTCCCAGAGGATTCCTTGGTCCTGGCTCGGTCGATGCTCGAGAAAACAGTCTCCGCCGTGTCTAAATCGTCCACGTAAGGTATGTCCTCGTCTGTTTGAATACCAACGCCGGGCTTCTCTGTATCACAGATTTCGATGATCCTCGGTATCGCCATTCTGTGACAATTGGGTCGGTCGATTTGTTCAGCGACGCTCGTGTCAGATTTTCCTAGTTTATCGTATTTTGCTGGTGATCTGTTTTCCTCTTCGTATTCTTCGGGATCGTCTTCCTCTTGCTCGGACAAGGACTCCTCGACGGCTGATCTCGAGGGTGTACGCGAATAATTGGCACGATTTGACGAGGCGACGTTCGGGTGTTTGGCGGTGAAGTCGGCGCAGAGAACACTTGGTGGACAACTGGAGCCCAGAACCGACAGGGACAGCTCCTCCTCTTGGTTCCTTGGTGATAACGATCGTCCCTGCAATACAGTATAATTTATCGAATTTTATGCATTTTCCTGTCGAACGATGAGAAGGGGAAATATATTTTGTTTATCTCTCTCGTTCTGAAAGAAAACGTTTCATGACTTATTGTTTTCTTTGCTCGTCTCTTACCTCTTGACTGATCCCAATGGTGTCATCGCTGGTAGCTGCGCCTCGTCTTCTGCTTTTGCAAGCTGTTCTTCGAACGATGTAAAAGATTCTCGCGTAGCAGACGACGATCGCGACGCAGGGTATTAAAAATGCGACGACGAAGAGGAATTCCTTCGGGCTGCGGCCGTTCGCGTCCGGCAGAATCGAACAGGAACCAATCGCAAGGTCCAGGCCGAAGCGTCCCCAAGCCTCGAACCATGTGACGACGAGGAAGCCAAAACCGAGGATCCATGTACTTAGAATCATTGGTATCAAGTGCTTCGGTTTGTATATCCTGAAATATTTCCAGGTGTTCCATTTTTGCGTTCAGATTGAAGGGAAATTGAACTGTTAAAGAGTTTCATTCTTTAGTGTTGAAGTAAATGTTAACTCACTTGGGGTAGAATCTGGGGTGACCAATCATAACGAAACGATTAATCGTAATCGCCAGCACTGTGAAGAGGCTCACGGCAACCAAACCGTATCTTAGCAGGGGAAACAGGCGACACAAAAGTTCACCGTGGTGCCAGGAACTATGCCAGAAGGTGGACGTGGCGAGGGGAAGATTGAAGCAGCAGAACATTAAGTCCGAGACCGAAAGATTTATTATGAAAATCGCGGTGGCGTTCCTCAACTGTAAAATAGGAATATTTAAATAGCACGCCGTTGCAAGGATTAATCTTCGAGACATGGAATTTTCAATTAATCGAGAAAACAAATGATATTAAACATGTACATACATATAATATAGGGTATCTCAACTGAACCACAATAAGTACAGGCATTTGTGTTTTCTTTTCTTTTTATCCCTTCTCCTTTTAATCTTCGCTGTGCTCCTTAAAAATGATAGTTTGCGCGACTTTAATACACACGTGTAATTGCGGTTGCCTGATATTAGGCTCGCGCGTAGTGTTCTCCACAATGAACGAATTTTATTACGCCTTCTTATATTTAATTATAAGTATTTATCAAATTCCCCTGTCAAGCACTGTAACCTTCCGAATATACTTGCAAAAAGGAACATTCGTAAACGACGGAAAATGATCGCAGAATTTGATTTCACGAAATCGAGAATTCCAACCAAAACGAAATTTCCCATTAGTAAGCAAATTCACCGTTGAGCAATAAAACAGTAGAGCATTATATTCCTTCCTGGTTAAATTCCAGTTCATGGATTGCATCAACTATCCGAATTGGCTCGAATACACCCGCGGGACCACAGAAACCAATTTCACGCTGTGTATACGAATCGTGAGTGCAAGTACGCAACGTTTTCAAGCTGAACTTTTCAGCGCACGATGTAGATCAGAAATCTCGCTTCATAACTCATAACGAACTGTGCCGTCGAACTTTCGATTATTGCCTCGATTCCATTTATAGAAGAATGTCGCCGACGAACTGGTCGAAATCAAGTAATTGCAAAAAGAAAAATTAAGAATGGAAATGAATTACGGTAGAACCTCGGTAACTCGAACCTCGATAACTCGAACCTCGATAACTCGAACCTCGATAACTCGAACCTCGATAACTCGAACCTCGATAACTCGAACCTCGATAAGTCGAACCTCGATAAGTCGAACCTCGATACCTCGAACCTCGATAACTCGAACCTCGATAACTCGAACCTCGATAACTCGAACCTCGATAACTCGAACCTCGATAACTCGAACCTCGATAACTCGAACCTCGATAAGTCGAACCTCGATAACTCGATCCTCGATAACTCGATCCTCGATAACTCGATCCTCGATAATTCGAACCTCGATAACTCGAACCCTCGATAATACGAAACCTCTATAACTCAAAGTTTTTTCCTCTTCCCTTGAGAATCGAGTCATCGAGGTTCGACTGTATGAAAAACTTATCCGTCGAAGAGAGACTCTTGGTGAAATATGAATAATTGTAACAAATAAGTTCCACGGAATCATTTAGAAACTTATTATTTACAGAATTGACAATAATGAAAAAACAAAATGATTCATGTTTGACATTTTCGTCGACTGTCCGTTTCGACGAGAAATTATACACCTACAGATCACGGATAATAAATTATCTAGGTAATAACGAGGCCGGCAGGAAAGCTTTCGTCGTCGTTTCAAGGCTTGCCAAAAAGGCTGAAAGTAAATCGCGCATGCATCGCGGGTTGTAAAATCGTCTCCTACATAAATCCACGGAACTCGAAGATAGGAATACGTTTATATGCGTGGCGGGAAGTTATCGTGGCGTAGATACGTCTTATCTGACGATCGACGCAGCTCGGTAAATACACTTTCTCGACAGATAAATATCCGCGTGTTTGCAAATCGTGTGTGACTCCTACGGATCTCCAATAAATTCGAAATGTTTCGCCTGTGGCAAAAATATCGAGTTCTTAGGGGGTTTCTGTCATGAATTTCGTGAAGTCTGCTCACGATTCAGCAAACCTTCGGAGAGGCTTCATAAATTTCATCATATTCATTCCTTTTTTAATATCAAACGTACTACATGTACAACATCTATGAAATAATTAATAATTCTTAATTATTGGAAGTATCTAATTACCTATAACGAAAGAACAAAATTATGCAATAATAATGGGAATAAATTAATAATTAAAATTCCTTTCACATATACGACACGATTTTTTTGTTCAAATCGTTAAGGTGTATTTAATTAAGAATTACATAAAGCACGTCTAGAATTCGTCTGTACAAGCTTTCAATGAAATTCTATATACCATTGTCTTAAAATGAGACCCGAGGTGAACCACTTATTAAATGCAACTGGTCTAGGACTGAATACCATCAAACAGAGCGTACACAGTAGAAACTCGAGGCACATATTGCAAAACGTGCTATTCCACTAGACCCGAGCAAGAAATTCGTCAATATAGAATTTACAGCTTTATCGTAGCCTCGTTTACTGCGATTTTATCGTACACAATTTTTATTGCCCATAAAAATGAAAGGATATCAGCGTCTCTGTATAAATGTTTGCCAATTCGGCAGTAATTATCAATATATAAAGTGAAATGACGTCAGATGATAAATATATATGTTATTTTATGCTATTTATCATTCGAGCGCAATAATTATACCACTATCGGCGAACTAGATGCACATATTACCATTATTACTATGATCAATAAACTAAGTGCAACAAAATTTGCTAAAGAGATTAATCCATTAATTGCTTTATATAAGGCAATAGGCATATATAATATTAATATATATTAATTATAATATATATATTTATATATACAATTAATATATATTAATTGGCACATATAACCACGATTGCAAATAAAGTATGTGTATAGTTTGAAACACATAATCGTGCATTCATCACATTTCTAGTGCAAGCAAAATATAAATAAATGCATAAGTAATAAAATGAACGAGTGGACAAGTAAATAAACGAAAGCAAGAAAATAAAATGAAGTACAAAAGTTGTCACCACCGAATACCGACCTTTCTAGTGCGAATCAGAGCGACAATGGTGAACAGATTCCCTGGAATGCCCACGAGCATGAATATTATACAGCAGCTGGCGGCAAAGTGTAACATCCATCGCGGATAGCCGACAAAAAGGACCGCAGATCCTGGATCCCTGAGGACCTCCTGGATCGCCTCTTCTCTGCCACCGTGGCCGGTCTCGTTGCTCGCCATCCAGTACTCCATCTGCGAACAGCATGGTAGACAGGTGTCGTTTTGCACAGGAGCGTAAAAAGTGGAGGCTTGCTTCTATCCAGCAGCGGACGGAAATCAAATGTTCAATTAATCCATGTACAATTAATCAATTAATCAGACCACGTGTACGAATACGTGTATTAAGTGGATATTTATTTGTACTATTCGCACGGATGACTATTGTAATATTGATGTTAAATATTTCTCGTACGCATTCTCCTTATCTGGCTTTGCTACGAGTATCGTTAGGGATGGAAATGAGTGTACACTTGGATGTGATACTAATTGATACGCGATGGCAATTAGCGAAAGGTGAGGCACTCCAAACACCTCGATGTGTTCACGGCGAAGTACATGCGTTATTTGACAAACGCGCCTATTTGTCGTTGCACCCCCATTTTTATTAATACACTTTCAATAATAAATCGAAATAACAGGTCCCGTATAGCAGGCATGTCAAACTCATATGATACCGAGGGCCAAATGATCTATTTTGTATTAAGTTGGGGGCCGCATGTTTTCAATGCCCAAAAATTTAATAAAATACGATTTTTCGAATGATTATATTATGTATTTATTAGACTCAATGTCAAGCTCAATGTATTGTATATTATACGTACATAGTCGTTTTATATTTCATGCCATTTTTTAGACTAGAAATATTTTCCATTTTATTGTATATTATACAATATACAATACGTACATAGACATTTTACATTTCATGTTGTTCTTTAAACTTAAACTATAAGTATTTTATATTTTTTATAAAAAACAAAAATAAAAGTTATAATAAGAAATGAACAAAATTGCAGTTTAATATTACTTTTTAGAAGATATTTGACATCGTTTTTCCACAAAGCAAGTCTTCGATATTTGGTCGAATACATTGAGCTGATGCAGTTTTTATAATTGATGATAAATGTTGATCGGCTAATCTTCAACGTCAATTACTGTATTTAATTTTTTTTAAAAAATCTCGTGCCTGCGTATAGCGTCGAAATAAAATGATTTAGTAAAATATAATTGGTCATATCGTTGCTCTATTTCGTTTCTTCTTCTTCTCGTTCACCGTGCACGTTGCTCGTACTTGTTCGTTTATCTTTCACCCTTCCATCGACAGGTTGCCATTCTTTGCTTCACACGCGTCGGGATAACGCAACGAAAACTCTTTTTTCTCTCACAGCGGGGCGTTGAAGAGGAAAAGGGAGAAATCTATTTTCGCCACTCGAGACGATAAACTCTTTCAACTGAGAGTAAACTTCACCGGCCAATGCTATCCCCTGTTGAAATTGCGTTCTTAAGGTATCGCGAAGTCCACGCGAATTTCAGCAAAACTTGCTAGCAATAAGTCGTGTAAAAACTCCAGACAGTTCGAATGAATCTCGTTCTTCGGCTAAGACTCGTCTATCATAAAGGGGGGGTTTTATTTTTGGACACAAGATGAAAATGAAAATGCTGAGAAATTAGGTTTGCGTCATTAATAAATATCCCAGCGTTTATTAACATTTTCCATTTCACGTTTCAGCCGTGCAGTGATCGATAATTTAATTTTTACGTTACCATGAAATCTTGTTTCTTGTTTATTGTTCAAGTGAACGCACAAACCCGCGTTTTACCAGCGGTTCTAAACATAATCCGTTGCCGTCAGCGCAGTCTATCCATTCACCTGAATCCTTTCGCGGTACCGAAATGAAAAGCGCTCACCTTCGCAGAAAGTGGACGCTGTCGTGTCTAACAGCCGTTCTACATTAGAGGGGAAAAGTGGCGTAAAAATGTGCACGTTAAACTTCTCGTGAACTGTTAATCGTCTACACTCGAGGCCACATAGCAGTTTCGGTATTTCAACATACACCGCGACGTCGAATTTCACAAAAATGTCAACGTCCCAGCAGGACATGTTTCCTTGTAAGTTCATCGATGCTCAATCACGTGTGCCACTCACGAAAAATAGCAGAAATTTTCGTTTGTATTCGTATGATATTCTTCAACCCCTTCACAAGAGGTTTTCAATAAAGAAAAAGAAATCATGTTGCACCTTTGACACGAGGGTTTAAATTGCAATGAAAATAGTGAACAGTGGATTTAAAGAACAATGTCAGAAGGCAGGGCGCAGTGCAATTTGTTTAACAAAAATTGTATTCAATCGTATGTTTCGATGGGAAGGTTTAGCTTCGTGAATTGTCCAATAGAAGCTGCACGACAACGCGAGATAATGAGTCGGATAAAAGAAAAAACGAAATCTGGATCGAGAGCGATCTCGCGAATGTCGCGATGCGACTAAACCGATCCGCTGAACTGGATCGCCGAATTCTCGTTTCTACAGATCCGTTTTCTGGATCCTAGTAGAGCGCAGGCGTGGGGTTAGCGTCCCTCGCGAGCAAGAAAACCTGAACGAAAATCTATTTTATCGTCAGATTTCAAGAGAACTTCGCTGGTTTATGTAGTGGGGCACACGCGAAGTTAACTACTCTTGACGAGTGATCGGGCACAATGTATTCAAGAGTTCACTGTGTTCTCTATTACCTGCAACTATTCAACAGTAACGATGCTCCTTGCGGACAATACTCGGCTGAAATTCAACTGATTACGCATTGCTTACTGTAATGCGTTAAATTGATATCGGTACGATGAGTTAATTTTGGTATTATTCAGGTAGCATACGCTAGACGGATTATGAACACGAAAGTCGGTGAATGGACATTAAATAGAGATATACAATTGTCATTCTGTCTTATTAAAGCTCATCATAAATTGCTACAGCGATACTTATATATTAATAATTCTAAAGCAACAAATCTGAAACAAGTCATTTTGACCACCTTGGTAGTTCTAGTGTTAAGGGGGTGAAACAAAATTTGATTCAAATAAATAGATAAATAAAATTAGTCGCAGTATTATTTGTACTTAATTAATTGCTCCCAAAACTTGTCCACAATATTTCATAAATATATCAACTACGTAATAAACCAGGTATAGAAATATAAATTGTATATACGCGTACATACTTACGTGCGTATCATATTTAACTACCCCTAAGGAAAATCAAAAGCCTCAATCGGCAAATAGCACCTATTAGCGACATTTCCTCTCGAATTACAGCGGTCTCTTTCAATCTCGAGTCGTCGTTAACAAACCCGAGGGCGGTAAGACATCAACATTGAAATCAGTGAACTCGTTGAACAAACGACGTTTAACGTGCCACGCTGCGGAGGCGTCGATGCTTAAATAGAATACTTCATGAGCCTCTCTCCGATTGCAATTATACCACCGTAAAGTATCCGCAGACTCCAAGTCCTCCTCAGATTCACACATCGCACGCCTACGTAGCTGCAGACATAGCAAATTTTCTGCTGGTCTTCGCCGGTTTATCTGTACCGAAAATAGATCTATCATCAGACCTCCGGTTTATACGGCGAATAACCGTGCGTTGTACACAAGGAGCTGCGAAAAATACCGATTTAAGACGAGGATAAAGTGATTTACAGTATGAATCGTTTCACGGTTTATTTATCGTGTGTTTCAGCCCGAATTGTGTACAACGATCCAGTCGGAACCACGGTCGTTGTACGCGGAGCTTTGCTTAATGATAGTTTTATATAATTTGATGTAACAGTTATTATATGAAAGAAAAATAGTCAAGACGATCCCGCATTTCTCTTAACACTTATGTTAGCAACCGGGTACCCATTTCTTGATACCCATATTTGCTTGAATAATTTTTGTACGTTCTTGATAAAATATCGCAAGAGAGCTCTAGATCTCGACTCTTTGAACAATTTCGCTTCAACTCACGTTTCGTGAAAACAAATTTATGCAAAATAATTTGAATAACTGAGCTTCGAACTTCTACTCCATTTTGGTTGCTAACATAAGGGTTAATAAAAGAGCAACGTCCCTCGAATACTAATAATCAGCATCGGTTGAAAATTACTTACTTTACAGGACGTTAAGTAATACTTTAATGCCGGAAATGAAACTGACTAGGTCCATGAAATGAAAAGTTGTGGAAATAGATGATCTTGCGAACATTATTCATTGACATTTCATTGCAGATGTATAGACAAGCAGGCGCCGAAGAATTTTATTAACTGTTCGACTAGCGAAAGCCGTGTACATGTATTGATTTTTACATTGTAATAAAATCCAACTGAAAATAATATTACAGATATACAATAATATGTACATCGTTTGTAAAATTCCACACGGATCCCGGCAGTTCCAAGACGCTTCCGGTTCAAGTGACATTAAAATAGACGCGATCCTTATTCCCAAGGGAGCTTCTCGATGTATAATACATACGTCCATACACGCATACACATACAGATGCATACACCGTGATTACGTGCGGCGAATGATTAATATACAAATGTCACACTACGTGCCATCCACGATGCTTACTCTTGGGGCACCTACGCTTGATTCGAACCACGCGCTCCGTCCGCTGAAAAACACGACGGGTCCCTACATCCTTTTTAAAAATAATTACATTTCGTTACCAGGCCATGGTGCACCGTGCAAAGGGGGAGAAAGCAGCCGGGCTACGAGCGGCCGCAAACGGAAGAGCGCGCACCGCGCCCCTAATAAATCGGAAGTGCGACACCGTTCTCCTCTATTTTTTTTTTTTCTTCGCCCGCCTCGTCCATCGCGAGGAGGAAACGCGCCATTTACCCGGTCACTCGATCGTCCACCGGGTAAATAAAATTAATTAAAACGGATGGCCGCCGAACGAGACGACAAGTGATTTCAGGAGGGGGTTGATTTAAATCGTCTAATCTGTCGCGTCTTTTCGTATTAGCTTGGATGGTTACGTTCTATTGCGCCGAGGTGATCGTACTAATGGATCTTTCGCAGCCGTGGATCGTTGGTAAACCGGTGACAGCGACGCGTCGAAATTAAATATTTAGTTTAATCTTTCTAAATAATTTTGTATATATTTTTTATTTTAAATCTTTTGCTGACATGTCCGTTCGATTAAATAACGTTTGGATGTGTAGATTGTACATCCCATTGTCGAACTATTTTCATATTTGCTGTATAATTTAAGTTATGTTTTTTACAGATTATGAATGTCAATGATGAAATCAGTGTTGTAAGAGTCGTTACATCGGCCGTAACAAATTTTAATTACTGCTACCTGAGAGATAACTACAGACCACGGAAAATATCAGAACCATTTCGACCAAACAAATATTATTTTATCAAATATTATTGTTCAAATAATTATAATAAGAGAATCTTTTGTCGCAATTATATTCTATAACTCAAGAACTACATGAAATCTTTCTATTCGTAATGAATAATGTGTAAATAACAGGGCTATGAATTTAGTTCGTGTTTTGACGGTCTCGGTTCTGCGGTAATTAATGCTTGCGCAATTATCACTGTTGCTTATTTAGCAGAAAGTGTGTAAATGGAGAACCTTGAGAGGAATTTAGTTTGTCACTTTTCATTCATTTTGAGTAATTTTTGATGATACATAATTGTCTTAATTCGTTTGTCTATCATTTTATATTTACAAATTCCAATAATTGCAAATTCCTCGTTTACGATAATTGAAAGCTAAGAACGTGTACCAACTCTTTGAACAATTCCGGAACGATGAATAATTAACCGGCAAATAAAATAGTGCTTCTGCAACTTTACGCTCCCTCTGTGAATTAGAAAACGTTGTTTTCTCATCAAACAAGAGTTCCTTCGAATCAGGCGTTCCTAGAAATTATGATTCAAATCGATGATGGCTTGAAGCACCGTCATCGCTGAAGCGTTGTCGGCCACTACTCGTTGGTTGTACGCATATTGCCCCAGATTAAGCCTAGAGTTACACCCCCATCTCTAATAAAAACCAAACGTTTGACAATTTATCGTCAAGGGACCGGGATCGTTCAGTCCCCTTTCTATAAAAACTTCGACCTGAATCAGTTTAACTTTACGCTGGACACAATGCGCGCATCAAACCGTAATAAATTCGATGGGTCGATATCTGTGCGCGATCGCAAACATTTTTACTGACGTCGAGTGAAATTCGTCGGCATGATTAATTAATATGTGCTATTACGAGTACGGGGACGTAACCTTTGCTCGTGGTACCCGGATGCGGGTTTTATGGAATCTTGCGTTACCTATAGATTCATTGTAGGGTAGAAAGAAGATAGGGTGTCTGTAGTCTAACACGAAACGCAAACTGTTTTTATAAAAATGAAGACAAATTGTTTTTTCGTAATACCCATGTGTTAATTTAGCATAGCTTACTGAATATGTACCTACGTACAATTTTAAAATTATAATTCAGTGTATCCAAACAATTTATATATTTATTTATTTATTTATTTATTTGCGAGTATTAACCCATGAGTGAAAAAGTAGTTACATATAGAGTAGAGAAAACGGAGTATTAGAACAAGTAATTTAAATACCTAAAGACAGACAGAAATCGGTTACAACTTAACATTTCGCAAAGATATCTTAAGTGAGGAGGTTGAGCCGTTAAATATGTTGGACGATTCGTGAGCGGTGTTGGCATTAATAAACATTCTATTGTCAAGATTAAAGTACCCATACAATGTACGATGATGTAAGTTTCTGGATGGAGCATTGAATTTGAATTTGTTAATGACATCCGGACAGTTTATCATACCGTTTAGCGCTTTGTTGACAAAAAGTATATCCACTATTTTTCTTCTATTCTCTAAAGTAGGTAGATTTAGTGTATATAAGATGCGGTCATAATTGTGTGAGAATTTGGGAACGGGGCACCCCATATGATTTGCGGCTAAACGTAGGAATTTATGTTGAGAACTTTCTAAGGTCCGAATATGTGGTTCAAAGTATATGTATATCTAAGTATATAGACTAATGATCCATATTCTACAATTGGTCTGACGATGCTACAGTACTACAGCCTAAGGGTTCCAGTATCCTTTGACTCGCTCATGATCAAAGTAACACGAAAAAGAGTTATAGATGTATACGCGTATGTGTATGTGCAAGAGGTCCCGAAAACTCCGCTGTGGGCCCTCCAATTTACCCGTAAATCTATCCGTGCAATTGCACAGGCTTGCACTCACGACCTTCGTCGTCACTCGTCTAAGTCCGTGCTCCCCACTACTTAACACGATGGGCCCGTATCTAGCGCGGCAAGCAGTCCATCAACAGTGACGGTGTGGGACGGACCGCGTGCCTCTCGACGCTCTTCTTTATGTACTTTCGTTCGTGACAAATCATTTTCAAAACTCCACCGCCGTAACAATCGGTGTCACGAATTTTCAAAAGTCGTAAATTGATCCTCGATTAAACTCCTTGCATCGAACCGTGTGTCCACTTTATATTCCACCGAAGCAAGACGATAAATAAGTGAAACAAGTAAGGTACGTCGCGTCGCTGTAAAACGCGCGACGCGGTATGCAATTCAGTGGAAATTCTGTGGAAAGTATCGGACTGCAAGAATCGGTGTGCGCATTATCGCGTTACCTATGAATCAGGGGGAACCACGAGTTTTCCTGGTGTCGTCGCGGATGTCCTGTCGACCACGGGTACGCTATGACGGATGATTCGTGAAAGGAATTAATGCGGTGAGTCAGAGTAAGGGATTCCTCGGTGTTCCCACGAAATCTATCTTGCCCACCTCGGACTCTCTTTTCTTTCCCCTTGTTAAAGAAAAGCACGTACTGTGTACGGGGGCAACAGTCAGTCGAGTGCAATTATACAAGTGTCGTTCAAGTGTCCGGTACGATAAAACCGGGAATGGTAGTTTTTAACGAAACGGGGGGTATGTAATTGGTTCACCAGGCATGTGCGTCGTTTTAAGGACCAATGCCGAGATCGGGGCAGAAAAAAGGAACGCGCGCGTATGGGGCTCGTATAACTTTATTCGTGGGAGGACGAACATTTCTGAAACAGAAAAAGGCTGCTGCAATACGCGACACCCGTGACGTGCGTGTGTGTATCTTTTTTTTCCTCTTTTTCTTGCCTCCTCTTCTTTGTCAACGTCTCTCTGTCGGAGTATCCTGTAGGTGCGGAGCTGTACAGCACGTGGCGTACAGTGGGCGGGATTTGAATGTGCCATGACGTGATCGTTTTTTAAGTTCGCTGATAGTCGCGTATCAGAGCGCGCTTGAATCAAGACGAATGTTTGGAATAATTAATGGATTTTAGTAAATGTTAACGCGTTTTCATATCAGCATGATCACGAAGGTGCAAAAAGTACAGTAAAACATTGTACAATTTGCATCACAGTGTGCGGTACAAATGTAGCCTAGGTGTACTCACACTTTTAAACGGTAGTTAATGGATTTTAGTAAATGTTAATGCTTTTCCATATCAGCATGATCACGAAGGTGCAAAAAGTACAGTAAAACATTGTAAAATTTGGATCACAGTGTGCAGCGCAAATGTAGCATAGGTGTACTGACACTTTTAAACGGTAATTAATGGATTTTAGTAAATGTTAATGCTTTTCCATATCTGCGTGATCACGAAGGTGCAAAAAGTACAGTAAAACATTGTACAATTTGCATCACAGTGTGCAGCGCAAATGTAGCATAGGTGTACTCACAGTTTTAAACGGTAGTGTACATTAAATGTCACAAACTTATTTATTCTTCGTCCGTTCATTAACATAAGCCTGTTTTGCTCTGGTATATCTACCGCGTAACATTGGTACGTATTGAATGTGCCATCGTGCAGGCAAACAAAGTAAACACATTCGCACCGGTCGTTTAGTAGGTGCCCGGGCACTCAATTGGCAGTGGCAATCGTCAACACGAATACAAGAGTTTTTGTCAACACCCCGGCAACGAATAGTGCTTCGTTAAAGGCAATCTAGGATTCTCGGAAACTAGCGTAAATCCTCAATTGTTACAAATGTCTGTGTCACATTAGAAACCGCGCGTTATTGACTCGATGCATTAACCCTTGCACTACAGCGTCGTCGTCGTCGTCATCATCATCGGGTTTGGTAGCTTGATACTGTGAAAATTAAATGGTGAACGTGTGCAGGGATAAACCGACTTAAAAACAATGTCTTAGGTGGTTCAATTACCAAGACAGTAATTCAACACCTTTCTTCTTGACTGACTACAATTGTATTCTGTTGTCGCAGCTACTTTTCCACAATTTAATATTAACTCGCAGTAATTTAGATCTGTTTTGATAATAAGGACTACTGAGAACTTATTATCAGGGCCGTTCCTGGCTTGTTGGCCGCCCAAGTGCAGAAACAATACCGCACTTCCTATTGATTTAATATTAGTCAAAATTTTACATATACTAAACTACTAAACAGTCTGCGGCCGTCCAGGTGCAGGGGCACCTTTTGCACCCCGACAGGAACGGCTCTGCTTATTATACTTAACGAAGCGAAGGAGAATTTGGCAAGTTGGTTTGAGATGTTAGTGTTACCAAACTTTCCACAAATCGTTATCGTTGTGCACCGTGAAGCATTGAAAACTTTACCTGCATTTACGACAGGGTACATCGTTATTGTTGGATCCCATTTTTGCATGTCGGGTCAAAAATTTCCTACCTGCCTGTTTCTATCTTTCCATCTCTGTCACGAAATTGCCTGATGAGCTTCAAAGTGAACATGTGCCAGTGAATCACTGCCCGTAACTTTCTACACTTACAATGGAAACGGATGACCAATCAGCTGTATATTTTCGAAGTTTAGAAAAACTCCAATAAATTAAGAAAAATGTGAGCAACGACGAAAGTAAAGTTGAACCTACTTTCTTCGATTTAATTTGCAAATGCAATTTCGAAGTTCCTTCTTTGCACAGAGTGTAATCGATCGATCAAATTGCAGAGAAACAAGAACGCGGGATCTAACAAGGGAACATATTCAGATGTTAATCTCCGATTTTGATGAAACTTATGTGAGATATAGTTCTTTGAAAAATATTTGAGGGCTGTTTTCACCCCTTCAAAGTGGATGGTTGCCGATAAAAAAAAATACGTGTCAAAGAACTATATCTCACATAAGTTTGATCAAAATCGGAGATTAACATCTGAATATGTTCCCTTGTAAGTATGTAATATAGGATTTGTAGGTAATTTAAACAATTTTCTCATTCGAATTCCTAGAAAGTCTTAGAAAATAGTTACCACTTAAGCCACATTAATAACCAGACGAGGAACATTTCATTCAGAGTTTCTATAATATGTACAACGATTTCTAGAGCGTTTATAAATAAACAGCGCAACGCTTCTAATTGTTTAAAATAAAAAAATTTGAGGACAATATCGTCTCTGTTGGGCATAAAATAGCTTTGAAATAAAACAGTTGAATTCTAGAATTAGTACAGTTTTAATTAACGAGTTTTTGCTGTCCCAATAATCCACGTGATTACGTTTATAATCATTTCGGCTCGAGCTCAGTGAAAGTTAGATACTAAAAGACAATCGGTTTGCACGTGAAACGAGGCGTATAATATATTGTACAAAAGAAATTCGCAATTCACGCGTGAGACTCGGCTATTCCTCGCATGAATTCTACGGAAGGGAATTATAATTGATCCACAAAAATATACAATACCCACATCACGTCGTTGCACTGCTCTGTCGAAGGAGAAATCGCACCACCGTACAATAACGACCATCGAGGGGACCGATTACGAAAGTTAAACAATTCAATTGATATTGGACGGCAACCTGCATTGCGAAACAATTTCGCATTGCCGGAATGGATAATCACATTAAAACTGTTTGATTCCGAGGTTTAGTATTTTAAGAAAATAACATTTTCTTATTTTTCAAACTAAACTTTAATAAACGAAATCTTACAATTTACTTTAAAACACTATAACGATGATATTTCTATTATTGGTTCGAAACTCTTCATAACACTTATGTTAGCAACCAAAATGGCCAAAAGTTCGAACCTTACTTAGTTATTTAAAATATTTTACATAATGTTGTTTACACGAAACGTGAGTTGACGTAAAATTGTTCAAAGAATCGAGACCTAAAGCGACTTTGCGATATTTTATCAAGAACATATAAAAATTATTAAAGGAAATATCGAAATGGGTACCCTGGTATCCGGTTGCTAACATAAGGGTTTATGCGTGACTCTTCCGCAGACGTTGGACGTCAAAAAGCTTCTCACAAACCTTCGCGTGTCCTTTTTAAGGAGTTCTGGAAATAGGGGTGCGAGCTAGTGGAAATGGAAAACGCTTCGGTAGGAAAGTTAGGGTTTTGGCGTGTGACTTGGAGTTTATAACTGTACCTGGTCAAGGGTCGCCATGCGCCAAAGTGCAGGCAGGTGGAAAATAGGAGGTAGGACGGTTTGCTATTGCCCATCGTAGTCATTGCGTACTATCGCAGAGTTAAAAATATTTGCTCTCGCGTAGCGGTATCCAAGAAAACATGAGATTCGAATGAAAATATTCTCATTTCGACTTACTAGTTACATAGACTGTTCACCACCCGGTCCCGTCTGCGTGGGCGAGCTTTCCCTGAACCCGATGCACATGTACGACACGTTCGCGTGTCACTATCGAAATACGAGCGATCGTAAATTACAATGGACATTCTGCGCTGGTGCTTTAACAGCATTAAAGCTAAGAATACAATCGGTGTCACAATAGCCGGCCGCCATTGTTTCGTTCGTTTCCTTTGCGACAGTTCCGTTCACAGGCTTCCCGACTTTGAACCTGTTCGTAAAACAATTCCCGTCGCGGTTGTCTTCCCCCGAATTCGACCTCGACCATCTGCCCATTGGTATTCTTCCTCTGCCCCTCGTCGAGGGGAACCATTTGCGTCGTGCAATCGTGATTTCCAGCTAATCGGGTAATCATGTGAAAAATTAAGAGTACAAAGAGTACTTACGTTATTAACGTAAAACAGGATACAGTAGAACCTCGATAACTCGAACCTCTATAAGACGAAGCTTTTTCCTCTTCCATTGAGATTCGAGTTATCGAGGTTCGACTGTATAAAGAAAATGAGAGAAATGTTTCGATCTGAAACCTCGTGCACCACTAATCACAGCAGAATCGCTGTACGTAGTCGCGTGTAGTATCTAAAGGGTTAACCGACCACGCGTTATCATCTCGCTGTTAAACAAATTACTCGCTGCACATTCGACACATCGTTACCCATCGTGAATGGAAGGGGCCGGTGTGCCGGTTGTGCAATGAGACAGGTACATCTCCAATAAACAATGCAATCGGCTGCATTGGCACAAGCATGTGTAACACGCGTGTATCGATGGTCACTCTGGTACCCGCTCAGCTTAGGCACTTTCACCGTGAGTCAAGTTGACTCATTCATTGCCGTTCGCCGCGTGATTAACTCGGAAATCATTTGATGACGTCAGGCGTTCACCAGGGACTCTGTGAAAGACGACGCGACGTTTCTTCGAGACCCTGTCACGCGCCATGGTATGCACATCACTGAAACAAGAGGAACATCATTGACACCGGTAGCCAATGAACTAGTATATACATGCAAACATTTTTGGACGTGCAGATGTTCTCAGGACCGATTAATCAGCTTCAGGTGAAACTTTGAGAACATTTACGACGAGATTCGTTCTTATCAGCCGTGCACGATAGTAATTTCGAATGAATGAATCGGTGATAAGACGCTCGATGTTCGTATCATGAAGGACGTGGTCCCGAACTTATCAAGATTTCCAGGGAATGAGTGAAATCGTTAATACATATGTATAACATAGTGCAGTCTTTCTACATATTTCGCACAATTAGCTACGTGTTGAATTAGCTACGTGATAATCAAATTTGACTAGATTAATAAAGCACTGATGTTAGCAACCGGGTACCCGTTTCCATATTTCCTTCAACCCTTTGCACTCTGAATTATTTTTCCAATAATCCCCTAGTATTTTTTTATAATAATAATAATAAATTTATTTACGGGGATAGCCCCTTTAGATTACATGATAAACAGTTATAATAAAGGACATTACATACAACAATTACAGTAGATTGTACATATATAAGAAAAGTAATAATAATAGTAATTATATTTATATTTGCTATCCATGATGTGATAGCAAGCTGCGAATGGATTTTTTAAATTCTCTAGGTGACTGTCCAAAGAAGTCAATTTCATTATGGTAAACATTTGCGAGCGAGCATATCCTGTTAAATGCGTTATGTTTACCATAATTAGTAGAGTGTTGCTCAGTTGCTATAAACTTGTTGTTCCGTGGGTAAGCTGAAGGCACGAGCAAATTAACTTTCTGAAGGATTTCTGGACAGCTGATCTTGCCATTTAACGTATTAAATAAAAACCATAAGTCATTTTGAAGGTTTTATCCGGAATCAAGTGTGACTCGACATAGGAGCTCCTGTGATAAAAACTGATGCCGTGTCACGCTCGTCAAAGGAGTGTAAAGGGTTAATAATTTTTGAACGTTCTTGATAAAATATCGCAAAACCGCTCCAGCTCTCGATTCTATGAACAATTTTACGACAACTCACGTTTTGTGGCAACAAATTTATGCAAAATATTTCGAGTAACCAAGCTTCGAGCTTCTTGACCACTTTGGCTGCTAACATGAGTGTTAATAAAAAAAGATATATCGATACAAAATTGTTGGATTCCGGGGTTTAGCTAAATTTAAGAAAATAACACTTTCTTACTTTTAAAACTAAACTGTAATAAACGAAATCCTACAATTTACTTGAAAACACTTGGACGATGATATTTCTACTATTGGTTCGAAGCCCTTCTTAACGCGTGACTCTTCCGAGGACTTTGAACGTCAAAAAGCCTCTCGCAAACCTTCGTATGTCCTTTTTAAGGACATTTAAGGAGTTTTGGTAATAGGGGTGCGAGGTAGTGGAAATGGAAAATGCTCCGGTAGGAAAGTTAGGGTTGTGGCGTATGACTTAGAGTTTATGACGGAAACAATGGAAGTTCATGATGGAAAATAGGAGGTAGGCTTGCTGTTGCTCATCGTCATTGTATACTATCAAAAATATTATTAAAATGTTAAAAATATTTGCTCTCGTAGAGGGGTGTCCAACAAAATATATTAATAAAAAATAAAATAAGTCAAGAAAATTGTCTGACAAACGTCGTGAGGATATCGCCGATGTTACCCAGCTCGATAAAAATGATCCCCAAGGGGATCACATCGTGTACATCTGTCGTACGTATACTCGCATAGAATCGATGTCATAGAGCCAGTTACACGAGATAATTCTACAAAAGGGTTAGTGTCGAAGAGGAGATACGCGGCCCGACGAAACGAGGGGACACCGCATCGCCCCGTTGGTTCCCATGTCTTCCATCAGTTTTCACGAGTTTTTTGTTACAGGGGACGACTAGTACCGGGTGTCCGTTAATTTCTCTTAATTAAACTCAATCGAGGTTAATGCACCGCAGCTTGACCCTAGTTTACCAAATCCAGCATAGCCAGAAGTTGTTCCATGCTTTCTTCATCGATATCGCTCTGCTGTCTGATAGCTTTCCTCGATATTTCCTCAATTAATCTGATTCTGCGAAGATTGAACGTTTCCACGTTTTCCGTTTCACTGTAATTACTAATTACTGCTTCACTCGTATATACGTAAGTACGTGCATATCGAACTACAAGCGTGATATAGAAATTGCTCTGGGACCATAAATAATTCATAATTCTCTTGTAATTAGCTATGCATCCTCCCCTTTTTCAACATTAATTTCAGAGAGGAGGAAATTAGTTAGGATAATACATATCCACCTCAAGCTTCTTATACCAGCCTTCGTAGATCCGTAGCATGGTCTACTTCCGTCGAATAAAAACACCCTTCCATTGACCCCATAAATAATAATGAACTCCTTGAGTCAATTTTTTTTCATGATGGATGTCTTCTTCCAATTTGCATTATACAATAATTTGAGCGGCCCTACTTGAGTGGCGATAACAGACAGGGTAACGATAAAGAGTAATAAAAAGTATTGCAAGACTGTAATAATGAAAACGTATAGCAGATAAATGGACGATCTAAAAATATTCTATTAACCGAAGTTTGTTTGTTCCTTTACTTTTTGTTTTACGTGTTACGAACATGTTACTCTTCTCGTTTCATTTGATAACGTTCAAACATTTTTCCTTTTCCTTGGCCAGGAATTTTCGAACACGCGAGTTAATGATCTAAATGATCTAAATATATTCTATTAACCGAAGTTTGTTTGTTCCTTTACTTTTTGTTTTACGTGTTACGAACATGTTACTCTTCTCGTTTCATTTGATAACGTTCAAACATTTTTCCTTTTCCTTGGCCAGGAATTTTCGAACACGCGAGTTAATGATCTAAATGATCTAAATATATTCTATTAACCGAAGTTTGTTTGTTCCTTTACTTTTTGTTTTACGTGTTACGAACATGTTACTCTTCTCGTTTCATTTGATAACGTTCAAACATTTTTCCTTTTCCTTGGCCAGGAATTGTCGAACACGCGAGTTAATGATCTAAATGATCTAAATATATTCTATTAACCGAAGTTTGTTTGTTCCTTTACTTTTTGTTTTACGTGTTACGAACATGTTACTCTTCTCGTTTCATTTGATAACGTTCAAACATTTTTCCTTTTCCTTGGCCAGGAATTGTCGAACACGCGAGTTAATGATCTAAATGATCTAAATATATTCTATTAACCGAAGTTTGTTTGTTCCTTTACTTTTTGTTTTACGTGTTACGAACATGTTACTCTTCTCGTTTCATTTGATAACGTTCAAACATTTTTCCTTTTCCTTGGCCAGGAATTGTCGAACACGCGAGTTAATGATCTAAATGATCTAAATATATTCTATTAACCGAAGTTTGTTTGTTCCTTTACTTTTTGTTTTACGTGTTACGAACATGTTACTCTTCTCGTTTCATTTGATAACGTTCAAACATTTTTCCTTTTCCTTGGCCAGGAATTTTCGAACACGCGAGTTAATGATCTAAATGATCTAAATATATTCTATTAACCGAAGTTTGTTTGTTCCTTTACTTTTTGTTTTACGTGTTACGAACATGTTACTCTTCTCGTTTCATTTGATAACGTTCGAACATTTTTCCTTTTCCTTTTCCTTGGCCAGAAATTTTCAAACACGCCAGCGAGTAGCTGAAGTTCGAATTAAACCATTTTATCGAGCAGATCTCAAATCGATTCAGGAAATTGTTATGAAATAACGGCATGACTTCCGTTTGACGTCATGCATGGCCAGCGTTTGAGCGAGAATTTTAGATCGTGGTTTCGTTTCCGTGGCAATTCGTGTCCCCCCGTTTTTATAGCATTTATACGAATTAATGGAAATAACCAACGAGATCTTTTGTTCTCACGTTCCATAGAATCAGTCGTAGTTCACCTGTTACTACATAGCTACAGGTAATCAAATTCAGAGCGGCGGGAAAATCGTATCGAAAGATTCTACTGGTTACTGGAAAGATTCTACAAGTGTTAATGTAATGCATTGCGATATTGTACTTTCTAGCATTCATCGATATAAACCAGTGGCGAGCAAGCTTTGGCTCGCAGTGGGCCAAAAGTTGAATTTTACTACTTTAATATGCCGCAATATTAAATACTCAAATATGAATGCTTCACTTGCCAAATCGATTAACTCCACTTTCTGAATTTTATTACATTTTAATGTCAAAACACTTCACTGACTCCTGACTGTATAATTTCTCATTTTTCTCAACTTTTTGTTTTATGGAGTTAATCGATTTGGCAAGTGAAGCATTCATATATTAGCATTCATATATTAGTCAAATAATTTAATTTAAGACGCAAATTAGCCATTTCTTATTTGATTTATAGCAAAACTCTCTTCTGTCTTTTTTTAAATATACAGTAGATCTTACAGTGTAAAAGGGTATACGTTTACATATTTCTTTAACTAAATGGAGTTAACTAATTATTGAAATTTAATTAATGAAATAATATCCTTGACGTTGCTCGCGCTGGCAATATTAGGTGTTTATATTATAAACAATTTTTATTTAATATTAAAGAGAAACGTATAATTTTCTGTGCTGCTACTTGTTGCAGGCCTCGGAGGTGTTGGAAATCGTATATGAGTCACAAGAAGCAAACCGAAGTTCGTCATCTTTGAAATGGATAACATAGCCACGTGGTTATTACGTGCTTCTGTGAACAACACAGAAAGCCCAACAATCGATAGCGAGATATCGAGGTGAATATCAATTTTTCTTCCTTTTGTAAGCTACATATAAGTTTGTGTGATCAGAAGAATGAGCAACGTGTACAATCTCATAGTTTATGGTATAAACTATTTCTATTACTATTATATTATACTATTATAGTATAAACTATAGTATAAACTTTATACTATTATTCGATTTTAAATTGTCTTTCGAAAGTTTATACTATAGTTTATACTATAATAGTATAATAGAATAATAATATTAATAGTATAATAATAATACTATAAACTTTGTACTATTATTCGATTTTAAAATGTCTTTCGAAAGTGTTAAAATTATGCAACAATTTTTCCCCAGGTTCCCGAGACCATTGAAAACATTTGCAGCTGTGGTCGCAATATTAATAATGATCACAGGACTCGCCGGCAATTTGCTGACGATCATCGCGCTCTGTAAATATCCAAAAGTTCGTAACGTCGCGGCAGCTTTCATTATAAGGTATTGCAAGTGCACACAATCTTAATTATTTGTGTGGAATGAAGCAATGAAGATAATGCGATCACCCATAGATCTGCATATGCACTTTTCATTGCTCAAGCTAACAAGGATAAGAATTTCATTGATTTATTGTTCGCAGCCTCTGTGTGGCAGATTTCGTTTTTTGCCTGATTGTACTGCCGTTCGATTCCATCAGGTTCGTCGACACAACTTGGACGGATGTGCGATTCCTTTGCGTCCTTGTACCTTTCCTAAGGTACGGAAACGTTGGCGTAAGCCTCCTCTCAGTTGCAGCTATCACCATTAACAGGTATGCGTCACATCTTCGTCAATTGACATTTAAGTTCGTTTCGTAATCGTGTGTCGAGAAATAGTTATTTCTCCGATATTGTCTGACTAAATCGATTTGAAAGAACAAAATTTACGACCAATATTATACACATAATAATCTCCAAAAGTTAAACTTACTCGATTTGTCTAATATTTAGGTATATCATGATTGCCCATCATGGTTTGTACAGTAAAGTTTACAAAAAGTATTGGATTGCATTTATGATCGTGTTCTGCTGGCTTTTCTCCTACGGCATGCAAGTGCCCACCCTGTTAGGAATTTGGGGTGAGTTGTGACACGCAGCAGCTCGCATGTAATTAGAAAATTTCCAAACACCGCATTTATCGTTTTACATTCGTCGCGTTTCAGGTAAATTCGATTACGATTCTAATCTGGGAACTTGCTCGATCGTGAAAGACAGCAGGGGCCACACGTCGAAAACCTTCCTGTTCGTCGTGGGCTTTGTCATACCCTGCTTAATAATAGTCGGATGCTACACGAAAATATTCTGGGTAGTGCACAGGTACGTTCCATTTATTTTCTTATCGAAATTTACCGGCCCTTTAAGGGGGGCCACTCAAATAGAATCATAAAGAAATCTAAAAAAAAATATTTTTCTTCTATAAAACTATAGTTTAATATGTTGTTAATATAATCCCAAAGTTTTATAGCGAAATTCGAGCTCTACTCGGTGCTGCAGCTGATAAACGTCACTGATGTCCGCCCGGCACTAGGCAGCCTTCGAAACTTTAAACGCGTTTTCCTGAAACCTGTACTTTTCAAATTGGCGGGAAAGATAACTCAAAAACTATTTAACCGATTTCATTCAAACTTGGCACAGATGTTTATTATACTATTACCTTCTATCTGAACTAAAATCATATTGAAAATCGTTCAAGAAAGTACTTTTATATTGCAAAATTACTGCGGAAAATTTCACATTTTTGGTTTTCAGCCTGCAATTTCTGTACTTTTTGAATTTCATACAATTCTTTTAGTTCAAATAGAAACTACAAGTATTAACTACTAAAAAAATGAATTTCATATATATCAAATGAGCGATGAACCGTCGCTAGAGTTCCCGCCGTTTTGGAGCTCACGCCGCGACCTGCCCGGGAAGGTGTCCCGAAACCCCGCCATTTTTAAGTTTTTCCAAGAAACAAGAATATCTTGGTGACACTTAAATATATAGTAAATAAGCCTCCAAGTTACAAAAAGATTGAACGATTGGTATTCTGTAAAAAAAACTTTAAAAATCTGCCAAATTTCATGCTTCTAACAGAACTACCAAGCCAGTCAAAATGACTGATTTCAGATTTCTTGCTTTTAAATTATTAACATATAGGTACTGTTGCAGCAATTTATCCTGGTTTTCAATTAGACAGAATGGCAGTTATATATCTCTATTTAAAGTCCGTTCAACCACTTTCGTGTTCATAATCTGTTTAACGTATACTCTCTGAATAAATCTCGCGAATAAATTCGCATTAATCTCGCGAATAAGCCTATTTTTCCATTGTCACGATTAACAGGTCAGAGACGAGAATGCGCAAGCACGCAGCCCCAGCAATAAAGTCCCCCCACACACCAGGCAGAGACACGAGGGAAATTAAACAGAGACGCAGCGAATGGCGGATAACAAAAATGGTCCTCGCTATTTTCTTGAGCTTCGTCGCCTGTTATCTTCCGATCACTATCGTCAAAGTCGCCGACGTGGACGTTCGATATCCAGGTAAGAGGGGGATAACAACAGTAGACCAATCATAAATGTATATACAGTGTCCAAACGTTTTTCTCATCCTCCTTCCAGAATTTCACGTGCTGGGCTACCTTCTGCTCTACTTCGCCTCCTGCGTGAACCCGATCATTTATGTGATCATGAACAAGCAGTACAGGCAAGCGTATGCGGGTGTGATTGGCTGTTCGAGGATAAGGGCTGGGCTGACCCCCTACGGCAGCAGCGCACCTGGTCATCATCATCCTCAGGACTACGGCCAAGGTAACTTCGAGCACCGTCGCGTGGTAACGCTCACCAAGCTCTGAGCGAACGCGGGCTAAGCGACCACACCTCGCTCACTTCGTAAGTCAAGGGCACAAATTCGCTGCTTTCTAAGATTGCACCTGGTGCCGCGAGCATGGCGTTACTTTTTCTTCTATCTTTTCTTTTTTTTCATTTCTCTCTTTGTGTCCCCCTGTGTACATTTTGTGCTTCGCCATGAAACGCAAATTCGCTGCTTTCTAAGATTACACCTGGTGCCGCGAGCATGGCGTTACTTTTTCTTCTTTCTTTTTCTGTTTTCTTCATTTCTCTCTTTGTGTCCCCGTGTGTACATTTTGTGCTTCGCCATGAAACGCAAATTCGCTGCTTTCTAAGATTACACCTGGTGCCGCGAGCATGGCGTTACTTTTTCTTCTTTCTTTTTCTGTTTTCTTCATTTCTCTCTTTGTGTCCCCGTGTGTACATTTTGTGCTTCGCCATGAAACGCAAATTCGCTGCTTTCTAAGATTACACCTGGTGCCGCGAGCATGGCGTTACTTTTTCTTCTATCTTTTCTTTTTTTTCATTTCTCTCTTTGTGTCCCCCTGTGTACATTTTGTGCTTCGCCATGAAACGCAAATTCGCTGCTTTCTAAGATTACACCTGGTGCCGCGAGCATGGCGTTACTTTTTCTTCTTTCTTTTTCTGTTTTCTTCATTTCTCTCTTTGTGTCCCCGTGTGTACATTTTGTGCTTCGCCATGAAACGCAAATTCGCTGCTTTCTAAGATTACACCTGGTGCCGCGAGCATGGCGTTACTTTTTCTTCTTTCTTTTTCTGTTTTCTTCATTTCTCTCTTTGTGTCCCCGTGTGTACATTTTGTGCTTCGCCATGAAACGCAAATTCGCTGCTTTCTAAGATTACACCTGGTGCCGCGAGCATGGCGTTACTTTTTCTTCTATCTTTTCTTTTTTTTCATTTCTCTCTTTGTGTCCCCCTGTGTACATTTTGTGCTTCGCCATGAAACGCAAATTCCCTGCTTTCTAAGATTACACCTGGTGCCGCGAGCATGGCGTTACTTTTTCTTCTATCTTTTCTTTTTTTTCATTTCTCTCTTTGTGTCCCCCTGTGTACATTTTGTGCTTCGCCATGAAACGCAAATTCCCTGCTTTCTAAGATTACACCTGGTGCCGCGAGCATGGCGTTACTTTTTCTTCTTTCTTTTTCTTTTTTCTTCATTTCTCTCTTTGTGTCCACATGTGTACATTTTGTGCTTCGCCATGAAACGCGGCTGATTCGCTTCTCGCTGAAGGCTGTCACCCTCGAAAGAAGTTCTACTCCGCCGAATCCTTAATGACTCTACACTTTTGACCCGCAATGATTGTATGCATACGCAGGTACGCGTGCATCTTAATCAACGACGCTATATTAACTCGTCGACCTTCTGGATATCTAATACATATTTACCTGGTGTGCTGAGCAGGGCGATAATCGAGGTGTAGAACGTCCAATTGAAATGTTGGTATTCTGGACGTAATCGTTTTCGCGTTTCGTCGATTTTGTGATGCATGAATTGCTGCTTTCCCGCCTGAAAATTTGCACGCTAAACGTTATGGCTGGGAAAGTGAAAAACGCATTCAATGAATAGACGTACACTATAAGCTTGCACTACGCGCAAGCAATGCACATGAATCATCTTGCTTCGCCAAATTCTCCCAATTAACAATTTTCCAAGTGTCACTATGCGAATCCATCGATTGTTTAAAAGCACGCGTTCGAAGGATCACAAGGCTTCGGCATTTGCCTGCATTCATACGATTTTCTTTGCAGACTATTCGAAGGACTTCAGTAAGACAATGGTGTCGACAGTCTCTATCGCTATGAATCCAGTTAGGAATTCTGCCTTCGATGGAGGACCCTAAGGTTGGGGTTAAACTGCGAAAAAAAGTCATGCGAAGAATACAATCAGCCATCGAAGACGAGAGGCAGCACATTTTTTTTACATCGATAGGATAATTAAGTTATGCATAGAAAGAGGCAACAGTTGAACTGCGTTATGTGGGGAGGTAGATGAGAATGTAAATAGAAAGAAGAATGAAAATAATTGACGTCAATTGTTAGGAATTTAGGGAGAGAACGAGGAGGAGTGAATTTAGAGTAGCTGAATCTATCTAGATCTTCCAATTAGTAGATAGAATCGTTGCCAGTATTGTATAGTAAACGCTAAAGTAAGTTATTTATAAATCATCGAACGCGGCATTAATAAATGCGGTGAAAAAGGAACATTGTAAATGAAATATTCGACGTGCCTCAAGATGCAATTGTCGAATCTTTGCCAAAGGTTGCGAGTAAATGCAATATCATATGTACATAAACGAAGAAGGACGGAGATTAATGTTTAATACCGCAATGTGCAAATAAAGTAATGATTGCGATGAATTTTCGGAACGATGGTAGACTAAATTACGAAATCACCTCTCAATTTATGCAATATTCACCCGGGATCGATTTACAAAATGCGATGTTACAAATTATCGAAGTACAACTTAAATACATTTCGTATGTCTATCGCGTTAACGACAGAAACGCGTAAAGCCACTGCGTATTACGAGAACTTTTTGTAAAAAAATGAATGTACAAATCGCAACGTATAAAAGACAAGATAAACTGTGAATATTGTCCACCAATTATTATGAAACATTTGTCGAACGAATCGTGACGAGTAAGTAAGATGAACGTACTAAACTAAACCATATGTTTCGTGGACAATTCTGAATCGTATAAAAACTGAAACTGTGAAAGGTTCATTGTAATAACATAAGTGACTAGACTCGTTGCAACGAAATCACGATTTGCAGCACTTGTTCTTTTCTTCTATCGTAGCGTTGTCCCGCAGTCGGACAGAATCACGTATACCCGCGTCGATTTTAGTCCTGAGCACGTTCTCCACCAAATATCGCATTGCCACCTCTGCAACATCGATACGAAGTGAAATTCGTTTCATCGGAAAAATCGCTGAGGAAAAAATCAATTCTGCTCGAAAACTGAGCCTCGGTTAAGAAGAAAAACATTGCCCTCCCTATATAATATTATATACGTGTATATACTCACCGACATTCGTGTTTTCTTTTGCGGACGTGATGTACCAAGCCCCAATATTATTCTCTTTGCAAAACTTGGCGATCTGTTCTGTCGGCACTACTGGAAACGGAATATCACACTTGTTTGCTAAGAGGACTACAGGTATGTTCGAACCATCCGGAAGTGTAACCTTTTCCCTTAAGTCGCACAGCCATTTCTTGACCGACTGAAACGTTGCTATTCGCGAAATATCGAACACCAAAGCAGCAGCCACTCTTAAAAAATAATGCAAAATTTAGTGACATTTAATAGTACTCTAAACGAAGCGTTACATACATTAAACTTTTTCGATTACAATAATACTTACGCGTATTTGTAATACACTCTGGTCATGTAACCGAATCTTTCATGCCCTGCAACGTCCCTGCAAATGAAAATTAATCTACACTACGTTCATTAACTTTGATTAATTGAAAATAAAAATCAGGAACACACCATACCATAATTGCAAGTTTATTTTGGTGAATGGATCCCACTCCAGTGTCTTTAACGCGAAATCCGCTCCTATGGTTATCTTGTAATTCGACGTGAATTTCCCTGCAAGGAAAAAAGGTGGAAGATAAAATTATTTGTCCACTAAGTACATAAGAATATAGCAATAGAGCAAACTATATTTTCTATGTTATTAAATGTATTCGAAAATACGTGTAACAGTAAGAAATATTACAGAAGCAACAAAAGAATCGGGAATTATATACAGAAATAAATTTATTCTTGCATTCTTCTCTTTATAGTTATAGATTAATTAAAAAAACAAGATTAACCGAATTATGTCAAAAGTGAGACTAAAGAAGCCACAGGTGCAACATGTGGTGACACGTTTAAAATGGATAAAACAGCTTGCACATTTATTATACTATACATATTTTCTATTATGTTACTTTATATTCCTATAATTTATTTATTTATTCTATATCAAAATATACATTTTCATAAATGTACGTAGTTTAATAATAGCAATAATAATAATATACAGCGAAGGACAAAAACTCACACAATGATATCACTGATAACATAAGACCAGCTTTCATGTATATTTATACAACTATACGAATGCATACATACTTATACATATCTTTATCCCTCACTGTATTAATAATACAATGCTACTCATGCAACTCCATACTTTCAGAAGCTGTATTAAGCAATTCTTACCAAGAAACATTACTCTAATTAAATGAAACAAGTTTTCTAATTTTCTAAATTTTTCTCAAACAAATCTGCTATCAATACAATTTCCATTACCTTCTGTGTATCTTCTCACTAAAGCAGTTTTCCCTGAAAATCACACAAATTGATTATCCTTTGCCCCTCTACGTCCCCCAGGCGCGTCTGAATTCAATTATCCGCGGTACAAACAAAACATCACCGAAACAACCAATTACGTATACCTGTACCCACTTTTCCACGAAAAAGAAAATCATCGTAAAACGAATTCCCGCAAAGAAATTAATTTACACCAACGAACCCGGGCAAGCGCTACCTTTCCTAACGAGGACAAAAATGAAAACAGCCTCGACCCACCGACACCATAATCCCCGATTATGAGCAACTTGAATAGCAACTCCTTGTGGCCATACTTAGACAGCAGAGCATCCGAGTCTCTCCTCGGTTTTCGCGAGTTCATTTCCTACTGGCCTCGCGTGATTCGACGGTGCAAGACACTTAATCTGCTGGCAAACCGGCAAACAGAGGAAGACGAGCGGCTCGACCTCAGAGGTCGTCTTTGCACGTCTCTCGTCCCTCGATCCTATCATCCTCGCGCGTTATTATCGCCTCCCTCTGGTATTCGTAGTAAACACCGGCGTTGAAATTGTTCGGTGTGCCAGCGAGTCATATGTGAATATAAAACACGCGAAAGGGAACGCCGCAACGTGCGTCGCGATCTTCCCCGTTTTTAATAACGTGAAACACACTTGCGCGCCATATGACAGATTAAGCGTCGACGAATGGAACGTCGCGTCAGCACGAAACGATAACGCCACGCGAAGTGTTGCAAGGCGTTTCGAAATAAAACGGGCTTAATTATTCGTCAGCTCCGGCGAGGATTGTTTTAATCAATTTCTAACGTCGAGAATTGTATCTCGCGCGAGTTCAGTTTGAGTGTACATGTATGTACAAACAGGAATGGGAATACCAAGGTTACCGATAATAATAAACGCATATTACGTGGGAAAATATATATTTGTTCCAACGGCAGGTTAAACAGGATGTTTGCCGCAGATATTTGTGTACGGTGTGTCCGCGTTAAGTGAGAACAGTGAAAAATCTTGAAGAATATAAAATACGCGCAGAAGTATTTCGGGCAAGGGTTGCAGCATATCAGGGGTTACATAAATAACCGAGTATAGTCACAGACGAGATATAGGAATAGCCAAGCATGCAATGTATTTTTTCGGCCACGATTTCTGGGACCCCGGCACAGACGAGATATAGGAATAGACAAGACATGCAATGTATTTTTTCGGCCACGATTTCTGGGACCCCGGGTCCCATTACCATTTCCGTGTCACTCGCAACGTTTCCCACAGATTATAGAAAACAATGCGAAAATTAAATAATTTTCAAGAATTCTTTGGTTCGTTGCCGTAATGAAAGGCAACAAAGGATATGAAACATTTAATGTTAATTAAAAATCTTTTAACGAAATATACGATGACGAAAGGTTTTCGAACTTGTCATAAAGTAGCCCCTAAAAGTAAATTCACAAATTTTTGCGCTTTCCCCACCCTCATCGTCCACTGAAAGGGACAGAGAGTGAAAGAAAGGTCAGATACCTACGTATCGGTGAGACAACACTAATGCAACTATAAAACTTCTTTTTGTTAGCTACTTCGTTCTGCAAATTTTATTAAAATATTGCTGACGCTGTTGTGTTTAAAATAACACCAAACGCGATATAATTTCGATCATATTTGCGTTGATAAATTACAAAAACGGGTTGCAATATGAAGCAAATATGATCGTGTTGTCTCATTTTAAGCATACAAACGTTAACAATATCGTAATAAAGTTTGCAAAACAAAAGAACGACCGAGCATGAAACGCTTTCGAACAATCGCTCCGAGCCGAGGCGAAACGCTTTTCGATCCCTCCGAGCCGTGGAGAAACGCTTTTGACCACCTGGTTTTTTAATGGCCTGATTCTTTAAAAACATAAAAGCATACTACAATAATCATGGGTATCTTACAATACAATGGGCATACAATACAATACAGTTTAGCACTCTGTGAAAACGTTGACCTGAAATAAACCTCCGCGGTGAACCGCGGTGATATGGGAGGAACTCAAGAAGGCAATTAATTTTAATGTTAGGAACAGGAGAAATTTAAAAAATCGCAGCCAATTAGCTCGACATTTTTACCATATAATTAACAATTAAATCACAAAAGTATTAGTGTTAAAATTGGTAACTGTATGGTAAATAAAATCGATTGCCCAGGTCTCACCACGTGGAGGTTGCTGCGAATGGAGACCCGCGCGGCCGCAGCCGCAGCCGCGCCCCTATCACCATTAATTTACAAAAATTATTATTTACAAATCAAACGCTACTTCCTTCTGATGTATATTTGCAGCGCGGTTGATATGCAAACTGGATATAAAAATTCTGTTAAACCTAAATCAACTAAAAAATCAACATTATAATATAAATTAGCTTATACATTGTTTGAGTAAGTAAAATGTATTAAAATAAATAATTGTAACGAAAGCTGAAAATAAAAATTCTGTTAAACCCTTTTAAGTAAAAAATAGAGGTTATAATACACATTAGCTTATAGTTAGTTTAAGTAAATAGCATGTATTAAAATTATTCATTATTGCGAAAGCTGAAAATAGAAATTCTGTTAGACCTGACTTAAACTAAAGAATAAGCAATATAATATAAATTAGCATGCACGTAATTCAAATACATTCTACCTTTAATTAAGGTAAATTAAATCTCAACTTAAAACATCCTACCTGACTAAAAAGCTAATTCAATTTACAAGTATCCTATCTAATTGAAAATCTGATTATTTCTGAAAAATCTGTTAAACCTTTTGAAATAAAAAATAAGGATTGTAATACACATTAACTTATAGTTAGTTTAAGTAAATAGGGGGTATTAAAATTATTCATTATGGGGAAAGCTGAAAATAAAAATTCTGTTAGACCTGACTAAAACCAAAGAATAAGCATTATAATATAAATTAGCATGCTCGTAATTCAAATACATTCTACCTTTAATTAAGGTAAATTAAATCTCAACTTAAAACATCCTACCTGACTAAAAAGCTAATTCAATTTACAAGTATCCTATCTAATTGAAAATCTGATTATTTCTGAAAAATCTGTTAAACCTTTTGAAATGAAAAATAAGGATTGTAATACACATTAACTTATAGTTAGTTTAAGTAAATAGGGGGTATTCAAATTATTCATTATGGGGAAAGCTGAAAATAAAAATTCTGTTAGACCTGACTAAAACCAAAGAATAAGCATTATAATATAAATTAGCATGCACGTAATTCAAATACATTCTACCTTTAATTAAGGTAAATTAAATCTCAAATTAAAACATCCTACCTGACTAAAAAGCTAATTCAATTTGGAAATATCCTATTTAATTGAAAATCTGAAAGGATAGGGATATTTCATGATGTATCTTCTTTCGCTAAAATTGTGATCGCGTAACCTGAAACAGATCAATGTTCATAAGAATTTAGTGATATTTCTTAGGTATCATATGATTTCCTTCGATTTATTTCATCCATACAACATCACTTTTGAGCCTCTGATTACTTACATATTGCAATGTATGTTATTTAATGTACTCGAGGCAATATTCTATTCCTTTGACATCTCCTTTAACTTAACAATTCTGTAACAGACTTTTTTATGAGAATAGTAATTGTGAAAAAATAATACAGTAGTACAAAGGGAGCATGTTCTTCAAAAATGCAAATATGCTGAATAATAATTGTCAATTACAAAATACAAACATTTACTTGGATACTAAGATGAAACAACTCGTTTTAATGTTAATAAAAAGGGGAGAGGCGAAGAAGAATAATAAATTAGAACATTGAACACAAACTCAATAGCCAGAGGGACATTCTACTATTAATTATCGTCCACTTATTATAAACCCGATTGAAACCCGTAAGTGGATTATCTCTTTCTTTCGCAACCCTAATTTACTGCATTACTTGCAAAGTCAATCGCGTATGGTGCTTCGTTATCTCTAATATAGTATTTCGGATATATTAAAAAAGATAGGAAAAAATAATTCACTGCACCCATCATTTTTAATTCGCAACACTAATAACTAATAACGAACGAGTCATGGTAGTGGCATCCAAGACTACGATTGCAGCAATCACCTTATGCAGCTTTAGTAGCTGCCTTTCGTGACTCAGGAACCACGTTGGGCATTTCATTGTGGTCGCAACGCTACTTAAAAATCGCGACCATTTATCATCGCAACACTATATGAAAATCTAAGAAAAATATTCGCGATAGAAAGATATCGCAGCACTGTAAGTGCTAATTAAAACCTGTGTAGGAAAGGAACGCGAAAATTATTGTCGCAACGCTAAAAGCAAGTACGTATCGCAAGTACAATTTAATACAAAAGCAACTCTAATTCAAGCCGCAATCTGTATTAATTCGCAACTCTAATTCAAACCACGATATATTTAATCGCACCTGTAAAAAAAATGCCGCGACCTAGGTCTATCCGTAACTCTAGTTGCAATCGCGGTGTGATTTTATTCGCAACTCTAATGCAAACCGTATTCAATCGAACGCGACGCTAATAAAAATCGCGATTTGCCCAATGCGATGACGGTGGGCCAGGCAATACTGCCGGCCAAACAATAAACTACAACTACGGCATACAAAAGCGAGCATAGTGACAAAATAGTAACAAAGAATGACTCTCCATCCGAAGGATGCAGAGCCATTGATAGTTGCCCTCTTGAGCGACAGTTTGTCGGGCCTCTTCGGCTTTTAGCCTCTTCTTTTCTTCGGGCGCAATGCTCGCTGAAACTTAGTCTAGGCTCGAGACTCTATTCGCAAACAAACAAAACTAAATAAAAGGCTAAATCGCGCAGCTAAACGGAACACACGTGGACGAATCACGACCAAATAAAATCGTAAAATTTGCGATTACAGAAAATCGTAAAGATTGCGATTAAAATTGTAATCGATCATCGCCTACACGTGCAGCCTCGAGCATAATGTGACACGTTCGTTTCGAGACCAACTCGCGATCGCGACCGCGAAAAATTCGAAAAATCGATAGGCAAAGCCAGAGGCGAACGCATTCTCGATCGCGCCACAGTTTCGCCGTCGACTTTTCAAATCAGATTTCCTGAAACAGGTTGAACACGCGAAATATTGCCTACCCGATCAGAGACTGTGTCAACCTGCCCGGCCCTACCTACTTATATCTATCAGGCACACCAGAAGGTATACTACCTATCCTACCTAGACCTATATTTAAAAAATGGCAAAGCATTCACACAAACACACATCATTCAACGTTTCTCAATCAAACACTCGGGCGCATGAACCTACACTAGAGAGACGTCCCGGGACGCCTCCGACACCCGAGCTTGGCATACAATCATTCACACTCTAAGGGTACGTACCAGTTCCTGAAATCGGCTGACAAAGGCTAGCGACCATTGCGTAAATTTGCGCAAACGTATATGCTTATGCATTACTTTCGTATGAAATATTGATTGCTCAAATATGTATATTGTACATTTTCTTTCTACTATGTACGCTTGGTTCGTATAGTACTCTATTCGTTGCCATATTTTCATAATTCGTTACGGCATTCAATGTGTATTTGCAATTGTAAAACATATTGCTATTTATGAAATCATAGTATTGTAATTTGTTATGAAATTCCCGAGCCGACGCAATTCCACGGCCTAGCCACACACACACATAATGTGGAAAATGCGTCGTGCACGGTACGCTAGCAAATGTCAGCCGCCAAACATTGTTAGAAATTTAAAAACCATATGATCATCGTGCCCATTGCCTCTCGCTCACCCAAGTAGCACCTGGGCACGTGAGTGAGTTCCTGGCAATCAACACGGAAGGGATTAAACCTGAAAATCCTGATCTAAAAAGATGATTAGTACACGTAAAATTGCAACAGCTAATAGTATATTTTATTTTCAATCTCTTTAAACATGACTCGACTTTGTAATATATGAAATATCAATAAAGACTCAAAAATTACTGATAAATAAATTATTTATTAAGGGAAATGACTGTCATTGAAACTGATTTTACTAGAATAAGTAATGCAATTAAATATTTACTTGGAAAATAGACAAGATATTAAATAAGCCTCAGGTGATTCCTTAATCGAAGTAACGTGTTCAAGATAGTTACTCCGATTTGAAAATCTACCCGTATACAAAGTGCCTTCTTGTACATAATGTGTAATCAATTTCATTCGAAATGGACTCGACTATAGCATATGAAAATTAATATTAAATGCTACCATTGGCTATGCACATTCAATGCTGATTTCAATAAACGTATCCTTATATTTATTTACTTTAATACCTGATTGCTATAATCATGTAGCACTTGCAGTAACGAAGTCGGGGGGCATCCGACTTCTGCACTGCTGAACAGCGAAAACAAATTTCAACTGATTATAAATGCAATTACAAATTTAATATGCAATGTCCTCAATATATGTACATTTGTGCAATGTATTTGTTACTGTCATATATTTTTATCGAAATAGAGGGACCTACAGGATCAGTGCTTCTTTGATCAAATATTTATTTGAGTAAGAAATATTTCTATGGTCCCTAATCTTTTTATATTAAAACGCGCGGAGTACAAGAAGGCACATCTAACCTCGTATAAGAAATAATACACATGAAAATAACGTCACAACTAACGGGTATAAAAATTATTCCCGTAGTCACTATGCTCGCAAAACTACTAAAAAATACAACCAGTCACCCGTGCCGCTTCGGACCAATCGTCCTACGGCATGATTGGGGACCGGAGGAACCAAAACACATGCGACTCACCAACTCGTTGATTGCAAAAGTAGAGCAAGTACTCGTGGAAGACATCAGGAACACCACCGGGGCAGCTCAATTCAGCTCAATCGTCAGGAAGTATGCAAACTGTAACTAAACAACAAAGAAAAAAACATTAAAATCTACTGCTAAATCTACAGAATTTACCTCTTCATAGAAAACTGAGATTTGTTTTAAAAATACTTACATTTCTCACTTCATCAGTGTCGCCTAAAACATCCCCTTCAGTGATGCACTGACTCTGCTTCCGATGGCGGATATTAAAAAATAAATAAAAATAAAAGACCATGTTACGCGACCGCAAATTATATCGGCGAAAAAATCGGATGCTAATTTCGCGATTGAAATAATTGAAAAGGAGCACCGGTGCTCCGATAATAGTATTAATAACTAGCACGCGAAAAGCACTGACTCTACAATCGCGTGTAGCTAAAGTGTAAATGAAAATTTAAGCAGAGCCACTTGCTCTGGAAATACTAGAAAACTGCGGAGAAACCACTGACTCTACTGACCGCATTGCGCGCGGTCACAAAATTTTCTGAAAAAGAACATGTTCATCCTATCGAGTGTTTGTTATCAAATATAGAGATCTATTTGTTTTTGTAAGTATTTTAACTTTTGTTGTTTCATCTTAGTTAGTACCAGTCACAAATTATGCACACCTCGATACTTACCTCACTGAGATGTCTACCATACGTTTTGTCAGCTCGGCGTCAAGTAGTAGAATGACGACCTTCGCCATCGCCCTTTGCTGTTCGGCTATGTTCGACATCCGACTAAAACCAAACACCATTTTTGTTTACGATCGCTTGTGTTTCCTAGAAATATTTCAACGCACGCGTTACTCGATAAGTGGCTTTTTTTGTTTCGCGATATATTGTTGATATTTTCCACGAAAAACAAAAACAAGCTTCCCGACCACAGGCAGAAACAAGATATAGCCGCAAATAATGGCTTCTATTATGTTACTACTTATCTACAACGCGACTGTATATCATACAGGTTTTATGCGTGGTACGAATTATAATTTAATATTACTAAAATTCTACTTATTTCCAAAGAAATTTGAGGAATGCTTACCTGTAGGCGAGAAGTTGATTTAACAATATGGCGCCGCGTCACTCTGCTCCTGCGCATTACCGTTTGAAAGTGTCGCGTTCGCGCCATTTCTGATTCGAACCAAGCGAAAGAGACGCCATGGAACAGAATCGAACTGAAATTTCAAATAAATGTATTAAGAATAACCAAAATTATAATAATATTGCTAGAAACTGCAGAATATATTGCAAGATAATGAAATTTGGGGCCTGAATATGTATATCTATACGTAGGAGTAGTGTTAGATACAAAATATGCACGTTGGGCGAGTCCACTTGCTACGCAATTTTTTCTCACGTTCTACTAAAATATGACTTAACAGTAACAAAAAACACTACAGAACTCTCAGGACACGGGAAATGAAAACAATTGATATAATATTATGCCTTTAGGAATATGTTAGACTATGTGACATACCTTAATTCGTCGGACACTCTGAACACGTCTAATCACTACGCCATCCGCTGGGCGAAAGAGGCAGAATTTTGAAATAGATTGCGCTGATTGGCTGGTAGCTGATTGGGCGATGGGGGTGATGTTCTTTCCTTACGGCGCGTGTTTTTGAATATCATATCGAACTGAATATTTTTTATTGCAAGTGTTACAGTATGGATATTAGTCGAATAGTAGGTTGCAAATATATTTATTAGTAATAACTAATAACAAACGCATCTGTGTAATCAAATGTTTGTAATGTTTGTTGCACTATAGAATAAGTAAACTATTTCCGTCAAACTAATATTTGTTTTTCCTTAACTTTATTTAAATTACAATTCCTACCGTTGTAAGCGTTCAGATAGTTTTGAAAAATCGGCGAAATTGCACTCCGGGTCACTGCAATTATCTCGGCTTCTAGAGGCGCTAGATTAATGAACGGGTGCTTAAAATGAAGGTAAAGGGTGCTGCTACACGACCACATACGATTTATGAATGCTACTTGCCCAATTTGTTTTTTTATAAACAATTAAAGTATATTGCATATAGAGTATTTCACACAGTTTTAAAAAGATTGTATAGAACAATTTTATACATTATTTCGATATGTTTCGTAGAAAATTATAATTAAGACGTCAACCAAGTCTTTGGATTATCAATAGTCAGTGTATTAATTTCTTCACGTGTGAATCCTTTCACTAACATTTGTGGCACAACGTTGTTCAAAATATGAGAATATCCGTGCCCGCCGAAACTCATCTGTTGCAAAAACAAAAAATGATTATAATTTCCAAATAAACTGATACTAATAAAAAAAACAACTATAGCGTTCCTATGATATTGAAAAAAAAGTATACAAAATACTGAAAAGTAGTTTTCTCGTTAGAAAATCAACAAATGTGTATCTTATCAAAGTTATGAAGATAGACTAATCTATAAGATACAATGCATACCAATCTGTGCTTGGTGTGAATATCGTGACTCAACAGCACACGATTCAATTTCTTGTCTGCACGAAGAAGTTTTACACGATTGATGCGTTCTGCATCAGACATCATATCGACCGATGGATTTAGCTGATAATAGGAGCACTCGATACCAAACAGATCGAACTGACAGTAACATTTCGTCTCGTCGGCAAACTCCATAAGTTTGTCATGCTGTGGTAAAGTTCCTGTTGAATTGTGTTCGCGAAAAATAATTATTAATCTGTCTATTAATAATCATTAATATATTAAAATTAATCTATCATATTAGGAATAAATTCATTCTTGTTTCTTTTCAAAATTACTTCTTAAATTGAGCTGAGCAGCTGAATTATATTGTTCACATTTGAGAACATTAAATTGACTTGTGAACGGTCAAAGAAAACGGACAAAATAAATAAACATACGATCGAGATGAGAAAGTATTGCCTTGCTCGTGTCGCCTCCAGCTTCTTGGTACAGTCTCATTATTTCAAAGGGTGCAGCAGGATTTCTTCCAGGATGAAAGCTAACAGGACACTTTAGTTGTTCCTGAACTTCTCCGGTTGCTTGAATCGCACGTTTCTCAAAATCTTTAATTCAAACAGAAACTAACTATAAAATAAACTAACACTCGTTAAGCATTTTTAATCGTCAATATATTAAGAATTAAATTGAATGACCGAAATAAATAACAAATAGAAAACAACAGAAATTCGGTGAAATTAAGTGTACGAAAATTTAAAAAACTGTAAGAATATATTAATGTCTGTAGATAGGAATAAAGAAATGTAGCGTAAGGCAGATGAAGGAGGACGTAATGTAAAGTATAGAATTAAGAATGTAAAGCAAGTTCCTTGTCATGGCTGTGAGGCCGAAAAGCAAAGAAAAATTCTATTCTATTAATGTCTGGAGAAATTGAATTGCAAATTATTGTAATATCGGAAAATTAAACAGCAATGTATAGAAATTATTTCTGTAACTATTCAACTACTATAATTTTATGTAATATTAGTACAATATAAAATACATACCTTCGATTGGCCAAGTACTTCCTACTTCTCCGATGAAACCTGATTTCACATCAGAACATTCCGTGCAACCAGTGGTCATTTCTTTTAACATTACGTCGTACATTTCTTCTTTGGATAAGTTCAGCACACTCGCGTTTTGAGTCGCGGCGACATAGTAGCCTTTCGTTTTTCAACGACGAAATAAGAAAAACAGAAGGAAATGATAAGTGAAATAATTATATGTAAAATAAACATTGGAAGAGTTCCTGAAACACTGTACCAGTTCCGGCAATGATGTTAACTCCTGTCTCTTTGCTGACCTTTTTCATCAATGGAATGTTCCGATCTAAACCGTAATTACTATTTTCCACTATAGTACCACCGCCAAATTGTTGGTACAATTTTACATCTTCCAAAACAGCGTCCATGGAGTCCGCATCGTTAAATGTTAAGTTATACGCGCTGCTGTAACTGTAAACGAAAATCTCTCTCATTATTCTTGTTTATTTATATATGATAACAATAGCAAAAATCTCTTATAGTGTATACACTTTTTTGATTATTAATGCATTCGACTCAACAGTCATTTTCTTCAAGTGTCAATAGAAACTAAAAGAAGATTCGTAAACGAGAATCTCTCTCATTGTTCCCGTTTATTTATATATGATAACAATAGTAAGAATCTATTAAAGTGTATACACTTTTTTGATTATTGATGCATTCGACTGAACAGTCATTTTTTTCCAGTATCAATAGAAGCTAAAAGAAATGCGTTTGCATATAGTGCTTCCTTTACTATGCTTACGGATATTGCTTCAGGACGCCGACATTTTTAAGCTCAATCTTGCCATCAAGAAATCGCTTCAACTGGTTCGGTGGTTGGACGTAAAACGTGTTAAAAGACAAGGACAAATGTTCATGTGTCAGCGTTCTGCCAAGGGTGTCAGGATCCTTCTCACCGAGTACTTGAAAAAGATTGCGTTGAAAAACAAGTATGCTACCGCAACACCAAATAATAGAGTACAAAAATTAAATTGATAAAGTTCAGGTAGCCTATTGTTTTTAATTTAATTTTTCCGTCAATTTAATTTAATTTTTTGCTCGGTTTAATTTTATTTATTTTTGTATCAATTTAATTTTTGTGAAGTTGGGAAGTTGTTAAAGTTCAGGTAGCCTATCGTTTTTAATTTAACTTTTCTATCAATTTAATTTAATTTTCTACTCAGTTTAATTTCATTTATTTTTTTAACTTCTCGATAAATCGACCCACCTGTTTGTACGCGGCTAATCGCACTCGCCATGTTCACTAAAATGTGCAGAAACACACGTTCACTTATAAATTGTACAAAAATCGTCGGAAGAAGTGCGGATGGGCGAGAAATAAATTGCCTATAGTACTGGCCTACCGTCTTTCGCGCGATGATGTGACGGGAAAAAAGAAGCACCGAGTAATCTAATAAGCTAATGCGCACTCGTAAACAATGATAAAGTGTACGTACAAATGGCTCGCCTCTAATTTTGTTCATTACAGATAAAGCCCCACGATTGCTGCTTGAACGAAAAAACGTTGAACAACGTTTATCTTCTTGCCCCACCCACTCACTGTACGTGTAATGACATTTTAAACTGATATGCACTGCCGGTTACATAATGAAAGTGAGACTCGTGAGACGGATGCAAGATAAAGAAGTGCAAGATCTTCATCTTGTTTATGATTCGGTAAATCGTCCGTCCGTGTAAATAAAGTAAATAATGCAAAATACGGTCGGTGATAAGTTATTCCAACACTTCTGCAATATGTATCCTTCTCCTTCCAGTTTTTCGAGATAGAGGTAAAAGATTGAGATATTAGACAGAGAATTTGGAAACGATAGGATTGTCTATTTTAGTTTATTCTTAACAAAAATATACAAAGGAGTAATAATAATTTAAGCTAGCTAAATATGGTGGCAATATTATTAATATTATTGCTTATACATACGTACATATAATAAATGCAATCATCGAGACTTTAACAAAATCTCTCGAATAAGAATGTTCGAAAATGATTTTCCCGCCTGTCGGAGAAATGCGCTTAAAATAATATTTGTTGAAATATTTGAAAGCAAGCCTTGCAAAGATACAGATTTAGAATTATCGAATACAAATTGGCATTCGTGTGAAATGTCTGCGATAGAGATGGATCCATTCCAGCCACCACTAATAATCGTGCATTTATTTTTAATAAATTATCAGTCTTAACAAAGATAAATAGGAGAGCATACCTCAGCCCCAGAGATATCAGGATTTACCGTAAACCGCTTAAAAGTAACTAAATTAATTTCCACGGTATTTTATATAAAATTTGTGTTGTTAAAATATTATACATGCATTGATCTTAAACTATAATATATAATATATTAGTCGATATTAGAAATCGATATTAGATACTGCAGACATCAATCATTGGTTTGCAAATTAAACGCTTCGTAATAAAAAAAATGAAAACCACCCTGAACACGTTGGCCGCCCACACGAGCACATATATATTTTAACTTTTAATAACGCCTACGTAATAAAAAATTGTGAGTGATAAAAATAATGCATCATACAAAGTGCAGGCCTTTATTTTGCGCGTACATCTGTTCGCAAACCAGTAACACGACAATATTCCTCAATGCTACCCGAAACTCCCGAATCTATTGATTTCTGTTGCAAGAACCGGGGAACAAAACGGAGCAGAAAATAACAGGGGAAGAAAATGTTTTTCATATCATCTATTATATTTATACAATATTCCCGCCACACGTCATATAGAATATATATATATATTGTTGCACTGTGATGGTATTGTTCTTGCTTCGTAATTTCTTCCTCGTCTGTTGTCGGTCGTTACAACTAAAAAAGAACTCATTGGAAAATTGTAAAGAATGGTTTGCAGGTGAATCGAAGCCGAAAGGAACTCCGATTTATTCCTCCATCGGGCAGTCGTGTTACTTTCGTTTCGAAACGGGGTGCGAAAGAGGAACAAAAATATCGAATATAAAACATAGTTGTGCGATAAACGAATAAATAGATAAAGCTAAACGAAGAAAGAACCTCGTGTCGTTAAGCATCGTGACTAAAAGAAAACAAAAAGAATCAACATAAATCGAAAGCAGTATCTCAATCCCAAAACCGCAGAATTGTCGAAATGGCTTTTACCAATACCGCCAAGTTTCCGCATTAAAAATTACACGATCTCTTTGGTTGACACGCATTACGGTTAGCCCATTGCAAATTTCATTCTGATCGTTACGTTTTACATAACGAAACAAACGAGCGCAGAGTAAAATAGAAATTAAAATAATAGCTTAGCTCTCCCCTCCCAGCGTACGATGTTATCGAGCATTGTAAACTCATGGTTTCCGAACGTTGTACGAAAGAAGATACATCGATGAACGAAGAGATAAATAGTTAATATTATGCCCAGCGTTCTTGCCAGAAAAAAAATGCGACAGATGAATCCCATATCTAATTATAAACAGGATCAACGTTCACGCGATACAATCTGCAGGATCTGAGAAACTGGGATACGCTTAAATTGAAACAAATAAAAGGGACGAGGTGCCGTATCACATATACGTATGCTTATATATTATATATATACAGATTTCAGTCGGCAATTCGTCTATTCTTTTCCAATATCTCTCTTTCTCCTTTCTCTCCATCGCACACACGATGCGATGCACGCAAACACACTCTCTCTGTCTCTCTTTCACTCGTACACATAAGACACAACACAACACAACACACAAATATACTTTCTTCTCAACCCCTATTTCACCCCCCCCCCCCCCTCGAATGTATACAATATAAAATGCTACCTGTTCGAACGAATTGTCCATGCAGCACGAATGCGTAAATCGCTCCATCATTAGAATGTACACCTTTACGTAGAATCTGGTAACACAATAACGCATCGTTAGCGCGCCTAATACACGGCACGTGTATTATCTTCTTTGAACACGGACACCGTAATATGTCGCGGGGCGTATCATGCGGCGATAAAGAGATTCTTGTCGCGTACATATTAATTAATTATCCGATAGAGCTTGAATAAATCTGGGGGTGCACGAACGGTCTGCGACAGAAATTCATCGGCATTGGCCCCAGCCCGTTTGAACCGAATAAAACGATGGTTGAAAGGCATTACGTGTTCGCAATGCGCAGCAAAGAAGTATAAGAATGAATAGAAGCGTTTTTTGTCTTGTTTTGTCTTCGTCCTTTTTTTTTCTTTAATCGAGACACGGTAGAAGAAAATCTGTTGCATCGTTTAAGGCACGCCAGAATTGAGAGCGATCGTCAATTACTGTACAGAGAAACTCGGGCAGCTTTATTCGGAACAATTAAGCTGGGGTTTTTGTTCGTCGATAAATATGTGCAATAGAGACGTTCGCGACACTCTGTTAAACACAAGCGAGTACGGATTGAGAACATTGACCCCGTCTACCAGTCACCGAAATCGTTTTTAGTTATATGTATATATTGTGTATATATACATATTAATGTAGATCTTTGCATGCCATTAATCATAGCTTGCAAAAGAAAAGAAAAACTGTTCGCAGTGAAACAACAGTTTCGAAGAGATTGTACCACCGATGACTATTTCACGACGAGAATTGCACGATCGTCCGATGGCCACTGACATGGCCAAAAATATTCATTTTGTGTGATTTTTTTGTTTTTTTCCGTTTTCATTTCTCTGTGTTGATATCGCTAAATCAGCAACTGTAATTATATGAATCGTAGTACTGACAGCACTAACGGCAATAATAATAATAATTATAATAATAATAATAATATTTGATAGTACAGTAATAATAATTTACATTTACACTCCTGATACTTATTTAGCCAGTTAATTAATTATATTTCCTATCTACTGACGGCATGCTTACGTTTACACTCGCTCATACATCAACACAATACAGTCTGTACTCAACCGTAAATCCTTAACGAAAGTGATTAAACACTCGAACATATATATATATGTATAAAAGTAGGACGAATAATTGTAAAAAATATACAGTGAAACGCGTAATGTACAAATCGATGAAATAGATATTGCGGAATTCCTCTTTTTCTCTCCTTCCCTCTCTCTCACTCTCACCCTTCTACGAAGAACGCACATACATCATCCAAAAAGTATCCTCCCTTCCTTCCGACAGATGCAATAAAAAAAAAAGAAAGAAAAAAGAAAAATAAATAAACCGGCCCATTCCAAGAGATCAGAATGACAATATTTTTTGCTGCAATTTTTACCGAAATCAATGCAACACCGCTAAGGTAAATGTCGAAGAGTCGAATAATAATAAGCACTGCCCGGACGAGATTGACGAGTGCACGCGGAATTATGAATTCACAGTGATCTAAGTTAAATCGAAAAGATTGATCGTGTCGATCAATAGAAAAAGATAAATAGAGACGCGCAATAATGCTTCATTCTATAGCAATCTTGCACACAATAGGATATCTTCATAAACTATCGTCGCTGTCGTCGGCGTGAGCTTCAACTGAGACATTTGCAGCAAGGCTCGCGGCAAGACTCACAGCACTTTCTTCTCTACTAACTTCAATCTCCTGTTCCATCGAGCTATTCTGCATCTGCTGTTCTTCTATATGTATATATACATACATACATATCATATATACATACATATGCGTGTATACGCATTAATGTTACGAATAAGAACTTGGAGGATAAATGGTTAATGAAGAGCTTTCATTTGCATCAAGTTCATTTGTAATCTATTCATATTCTGTTCGATTACCTGACTGGGTTGCTGGAGACTCTTCCTCCCCTTGACCCGGGCTTAAAATAGCTTCTTTAATTTGACTGTTGACACCCTTTGGATCTAAATCCGTCGCCCAACTAAAGTACATCAGTGCAAGATCGGTGTTACCCAACTTTTTATGCACCTTTGGAAAGATAAAAGGAAAATTTGAATGTGTAAGTAAAGGAGTCGTGAAGTAATTGTTAAACAAATGGAGTATTGCAACGATGCTCACCTTTCCTATCGAATAATAGACTAGAGACTCTTTGGGTACAATATTTTTCAATTCCTCGAATTCTCGAAGCGCCTCCGCATGACGACCAATCGAAAAATTAATGCTCGCACGGTGGAACTTGCATAATGTGTTATCTGGATCATTTGTGATTGCGGTGTTCAAAGTCTTTAAAGCTTGATCAGTTTTTTTTAATGCATGCTGCACGACACCAATGTGGCACATTATGGCCGAATTGTGTGGATTTATTTGTAAAGCGCGTTGAAAATGCAATTCCGCCAGGCTATATTGTTCCTGCTTAGAGAATATTGTTCCTAATCCAAACCTATATAAGAATGGACATAAGCAGGAGATATAAAAGTTTACCGTAATTGATATGATGAATCTAATGGGAAGAAATTTATATTTGATCGAACCGAACTTACCACGCGTTATAATGCCTGCAATCAAGTCTGATAGCGTTACGAAATGCAGTAATTGCCTTGTCCAATTCTTCGGTCATAACGTATTCATGACCAAGAAGAGTGTAGGCATATGGAAAATTAGGGTCCACCTGCAAATTTTTCAAACACAGATCTTTAACATCAATACGTAATCGACATAAGATTAGCCAAAAAAATTCCAAGCGATTTATTATGCTATTGAAGTGTAAAATTAGAATGCGCATACCTGTATAGCTCTTTGAAAGAACTTGATTGCAGTTTCATGCTCTGTTTGCGCAGAAAACAAATTTCCAGTTGCGCACCAAGCAGCTGGAGAATTACGGTCCTCAGAAACAAGTTCTTGCGCCAGCGTAGAGAGTTGTACTTCCGCGTGTAAATGCCACAAAACTGTACTATAAATTTCCATAAGCTCAGTCCTCTGAGGTTCCAATTGTCTCACTTCAGCAAAATAGCTATCAAGAAATATATTCAGTTTAATCTTTAACAATAATTCCAGTTTTATACGTTCATTAGTTACCACGTTTATTAAGCGTTTACCTAGCAGACTTCTTGTAGTCTATCATTTCGAAGTGCGCCCGTGCCAGCATAGATATAACCCATCCTGTATTATAATGTTGCGCTGGTAGAGCACTTAATATTTCAACCGCTTGAGTGCAATTAAATTGACTTAAATGTTGATATGCCATTCCCAATTCTTGTAGCAGCGACATTAAACCCTCTGAAAGTGTGCATGTGATCAATAGATCGCGTCTAAAGTAATATACATATCGTTTTTTCAGATAAACATTACAGTATTAATATCATACCAGCACACTGTTTCTGGAGAGTTACTGCACAAACATTAGTACTACTTTGATTGTTCAATGCATTTACACTAGCTACAGCCTTTTCTGATGTAATCGTTTCGGTTTTTTCTTTCTCGCTTCGCTTCCTCTCATTTAGCTCGTTAAAATTAGCTTTATTTAAGTTAGTTTTCGAAAGTCTTGCTTTCGTTTTCCGTGACGGAGATTTGGGGGTATTAAATTTATTTCTATTCGGAGATTTATTATTTTCCTAATAAATAACAAAAAAACATTTCAACCGTGTTTATAACATCTATACACATGGGATACAAATTTTGTTCAAATATGAAATATACCTTGACTGAATAGCTATGGCTGAAGAGTCTGGATGAACGTCTAACATTGGTGCCTTGCAGCGTTGGTGATGCAGGCGCTGGTGTAGTAGGTGTAACCGTTACAATATTGGCTGTGTTACTCGTATTTCCCGACTGTGAAAATACTGGTTTCCCTTGCTGCAACGGGGTCTCCTTTCTCGACATGAATTGCTGTAAATTGAAAGGTATTTTTCATGTTTCAATACGTTGCACGCGACACGCCTGGATATTTCTAGAATCACTATTCGACTCTTACCCCTACATGAGCCCTTAAACTACTAACACGTTTCGCTAAACCTTTCTGATCATTGGCTTCTGTAAGCGTGGTGTGCGAAGGTAAAACTGTTGGTTCGGGTGTGTTAGAGTCCAATGGTAAAATACCAAAACTCGGAGTAAGAGGGCTCATTGTGTTATTGAACATACTACGGTATCGCGGAAGTTTAGCTCTTGGTGATATTGAAGAACAATTGCTATAATGTGTAGGTAAACTTTGAGGGCTTTCGTCTACAGATGAATATAACCGTATACCAGGTCCCACGCCGTTAATTATAGTCGACGCTGTTGTCATTTGTGCAGGAGTACTACGATATAAATAATAAAGTATTAAGATAACATGTAGACATTTATATACTTCAATAATTGCATACTTACACGCTAGTGCCATTCGTAGTGGGCGTACCGTTTGTATTATTGGCAGGTACAATGAAATCGGATTCGGTAGAATAAGTGGAAGGCGGGTTATTACCATGGCACATTGCAAAATTATCTAACTTGTCTAACTGAAATATTTTTGTGGGGTCAACAACTTCACCAACGTTGCACAATTCTTCGAACGAGTGCCAGAGAAACGGATTCAACTTCAGAGCCAATTTATGGGCATCGTTCCCCTTAGCTGTACGCATCATTTTGTAATAAATCTTTGCCACAATTTGAAGCGAGAAGCATGCGTGTTCCCCGAACTGTGTGGCTACTTCCTCTAAATTTTTCAACTGCTTGTAATATCCCCCGATCACCGCTGCCTCCGCCTCTGCGTATCTAAAGACGCGAACATCGAAATTGCAATATCAATCGAGATAAACAAACCAAACAGCTCTCTACTTACTTCTCTAAATCGTAGCAACATTTGGCCAGCAGGAATCTACATTGAGGCGAGCTCGGAGCTTTTTTCGATAGTAAAGCGTACGCTTGCCTTACACGACCTGATCGATAATAACATGTTGCCAAAAGGAATAATGTTTCTTCGGTGTCAACTAAAAAGATAATATATTTTAAATAACAATCAAATATTGTAACGATCACAATGAAAGGGTAAACGACAAGATTACAACGGCTGTATCCAAGTAAATTATTAGAAACTTGCCTTCTGCGCACAACCTTTCCGCTAAAAATATTGCATCTGGATAAGCATAATGATTTAAACAATGCCATATGGCCGCCTGTAATTACATACATCATAATATATATAAACAAAACATCTGTAAGTGGTTAACAATAAAAAACGTTTAATCAAATTTTTACAGATGCTAAGAAAAAAAACAAAAAACATCGTATTTATTTAATTACTAATATATGCAAAACGGCATCTAGAAATTCACGACAATACGTAGATTTACACAGGAACTGATAGTAACTCGTAAACGCCGTAAACGTTCGTACTTATTTATAGTTATATCCCCTCCCATTTACGTCCATTTCGCAAAAGCAAACAACCCTAAAGAAATTCACCCTCGCATAAGAACGTACATTTCGTAGAGTTTTGAGGGAAATTCTGATAGCACGACGAAAGCTGTAATATCACGGGGGAATTAAAGCATCGTAAAATGTATCCCGTGACAAGTAAAATCAATTTTCCGTTCAGCAAAAGACGTACGCGTAAACGGTTTCATTTTCTCATGTCAGTATCAATAAGTGTGGATGCGCCCCGATAGAAATTCGCACGTCACTGGTAGCCTTTTATCAAACTCTATTAACTTTACCTGCACTGGTTCCTGTACAATCATCGTTCACACGGCAGGCTTGGTCATATAAGACTAATCTGGAACGTTTCAAGGAAATTTAACGAAGAAAATCCAAAGTCGAGTGACTGCTGTGTATAAAAATTTCTTAGGAGTCCATCTTTGCTCGGATTCTTTTGAAGTGAACAACTGACTTCAGAACAAAGGTTCGCCAACATTAGAGATACGACAGTCTTGGCTATCTTCAGAAACTAAATTACCAATTCTAGTGGGCAAACGTTTGCGAAGCGCATTTGATGTTTGACGATTTTTGTATATAGAATTGAAGAAACATAATCTTTTATTGATAACACTGTACGTGTTTACATATAAACTTTTTTAATTAACTTAAGTATAAATATAAACATAGTGCAGGATATTTTTGACGAACGTTGAACAAAATAACAAAAAATAATAGCAAAAACAATAATAATAATTTCTTAACATAGTTAGTACAATCGAAATAAGAATTTTAATACTTAATATCTGCTAGCACCGTATTTCAAGCGGAAATAGTCATTTTTATTTGAATACCACTTTTGAGTGTAGGTAAGGCAGGAACACGAGCAGTTTCAAGCGCTCCGTTATAGATAGCGGTGCCGTATATTAAAAAAGGCGCTTAATTTTAAATATAAGAATTAATTTTGTCCGTACTCATTTACTGTTATTAATTATAAAAGCAATTTAATAATGGAGATCATTAAATTTTAGAATACTATTAATGATGTATTCTATAAAATATTGACAGAAGTTTGAAGATCGCGCGTCGCGTCAGTCGCGACATGGAGGATACTACATCATGCGCATTTTGCTTTCGGTGTGTGGCAAATATTCGAAATTTTAATCAAATATTTAATACATTTGCAGTCCACGATGGATGAAAATACTTTACACGCGCATTGTTGGTGCGATATACTATATACTGGCAAAAAATCAGGATAGCTTCGGACCTGTCAGGTTTCGACACTTTCCTTGTAAGATGAGTTTACAACTTTATTCTTAATCGAGTTAATTACTTAAATTACGGAATATCCATAAGGAAATATATTGCAGATGCATCGTTATTGAAGAATAGTATCAATTCAATTAATATATTTGTCAATTATCCAAATTCTAATTATGTAAGTATATATTTACTTTCGTTTTAATGTCAGAGGTTAAATTAGGTTAACTTTTAGTATACGCGAATACACGATATACATATAAATACTATGTTACAGATGCGGATAATAATAAAGTGAAAAATTATGTGAAATTCTACTGTGCAAAGATGTATTGCTTGTTACGTCCGTGTCTTCAAAGTACTTTTCATTTGGCGTCGAAATTCAGGTTTAAATATATTTGCCTCTGCGCTGGACTTGTTATAGTGCTCGATTTTTTCGGCGTATTTACACACGTTTTCGAAATTACATACAACACAAATTTCGTCTATCCATACGAAGGTGATGTACATGAATTCGTGAACGCGTTAAGGCATCACGAGAAACCTGCCGTCGCGCCCATAAACGAATATAATTATCCCTTTCTAATCGAGAATCAGCAGAAATGCGTGGACCCAGCATATAGGACTTTTCGTGTTGTATATATAGTAAAATCTGCGATAGAAAATTTTGAGAGAAGATCCGCAATTAGACATTCCTGGGGCTTCGAAAAAAGATTCTTCGATGTACCTTCAAGAACAGTTTTCATATTAGGCGTGCCTCGGCACGACGATGAACTTCAGGCGAAGGTAAAAATTGAAGCTGCAAAATATAAGGACATTGTGCAGGCCGATTTTATAGACAGCTATTACAATAACACTATTAAGTCCATGGTGGGTTTTAAATGGCTGGTGAAGCATTGCTCCAATTCGAAATTTTATATGTTCGTCGACGACGATATATATGTTTCTGTAAAAAATGTTCTAAGATTTACAAGAAACCCAGCCAATTATCCTGATTATCTGAAGGAGCCGAAAAAATTTGAAGCTCACAAAAGAGAGATCAAAGAAACTGATAAAACTGAAGAATCGTATGATAAGGTAATTCTACAAGACAATATCCGTGCGTTTGATGTAAACTTAGAAGACAAATTATCTATGTACAAAAGCATTCACGGATTGAAACAGGATCTTCATAATAAGATTCCTAATGTAACTCACTCGATGAACAACTTTGGAAAAAATAATATTACAAAATTAAAATCCACACAGATGGAAACTGTGCAAAATGAACTTGTATCGAATAGAACGAAAAGACAAATATTTGATTACGAACTGCCAGAAGATGTTCGATTATTTGCAGGATTTGTTTTTGTATCTTCACCTCATCGGCACAAATCTTCGAAATGGTATGTCTCTCTTGGTGAATATCCATATCATTTATGGCCTCCATACATTACAGCTGGTGCATACATTATGTCTAAAGAAACTCTTCTGGATATGTATTATACTAGTCTTTATACGAAACATTTCAAATTCGATGATATTTTCTTAGGCCTAGTTGCGAAAAAAGCGGATATAGAGCCATTCCATTGCGAGGAATTTCATTTTTATAAAAAGGATTACACGAAATTCAATTATAAGTATGTAATAACTTCTCATGGATATGGAAATCCAAGTGAGTTATTGAATGTATGGAATGAACAAAAAGCTATTGGAAATGCTTAAACATTTCGTTTCAGTGAAATAGGTTTCTAGTCGAAAAGTTCCTGTGTATGCAAAGTAATGTATGATTCCATTAACTTGATCGTATTATTAATTAATAGACGAATGGCATAACAAGTAGATTACGTTAGAATTGTAATAGATTAAATGTAAATTATCAATATGATGGGTAATGAAGCATTACGTGATATTATTTCGAATATTTTATTACAAAATTAATCTATTATAAAATACATTTAAAAATAGTGCTGAGAGAAAGCATAGATATATATATAATTATGTACTTAAAAAGTATTTACGGCAAGTCCAATTTATTGTAAAACTTTTATCTAAGTAGCATAAAAATTCTCTCAGTAAATGTAGGTGTTCCGTGCAATGCAAATGACCGAAAAATTATTTCGTAATAAGACTTACTAAAGTGGAACAACTGTTTCATAATGCAATTCTTTTGTGCAAAAAGAAAAAGGAAAATACAAAATAAATTATTCGAAAAAAGACATAAGTTCCGAAAAGGTATTGCAATGAAGTAGAAAGAAAATGTGATTAGAATCTTAAGAACTAGGCGGCAAATGTAAAAGATATTTACAATTTTGTATCAATTGAATTGTTAGTAACAGTTGCATCCCTTTGCATTCAAGAGAATAATAAATATATTTTGTAAATTTCATTATTTTTACTTTTATTTAGCTTTTGTTTGGTATTCATTGTTGATACTGTTGTTTATCCATATTTGCCTTAACCAATGTTTGATCTAAATTTGTTGCCTCCCTCTTAATCATGTTTAATAAAAGTTGCGAGCTTTCCAATATCTGCAATTAAAATAAGCTCAATTACTTAAAAATGTTTTAACAGAGACATTGAACATACCACAGCACGAGCTTAGCTTTAATTCTAAAGATATATTACACAATTAATCTATAAACTGGATTGACTCCCAATCATGTGTTTCTATGAAGAGTAGAGTTATAAAATAAATACAGTTAAGGAATCATTTTGCTCGAAGCTTCTAATATTTAAATTTTAAAATTATACGTTCATTTATCTTTCCCAGTTAACAGATTAAATTTACGACAACCAAACACACCTTTATATATGCTGTTTCTGTATCAGCAATAGTTCTGTCATATTCATTCCTGACTGCTATTCTTTTAGTTAAACTATCGTTTATATGTGTCAGTTTGTAAGACAATTTCTCTATTTCTCGTTGCAAGTGATTCTTCTCGTCCTCTTGCGATTTAATTTCAGCTTCCAATTCCGTTCGCCTCAATTTCATCTCTTCTAAACCTAAACGAAATTCAAAGTTTAACGAAGCATGTAATATGGAAAATTGCTATACGTTAATGTATAACCTATAAATTCGTAAATATCAATGAAATCATTTTACGAAGAGTACGCTGTCGGATATTTCTCAATTAATAAACGATTCCAACAATCTGATATAAATGATAAATAGGCGAATATAAATTCTAGGTTGTATACAGATTTATTTACACTTCACTAGCTCTTGATTATATGTTTGCAAAGCAGCACCGTGCTGAGACATTTCAAACCCTCCATACACGAATAATAAAATCGCAATATTCCTGGAGTTAAAAAAGAAACGTATGTTCTTCGAACCAACGATTTCACTAACAATTTATCGCAAACATTTCAGCCGCCTAATTGCGTCTGAACGGAAACAGCGATTTCCTTTTTGCCGCGAATATCATACAATTTTATTTGCAACGCATGCGCGATTTTTAAAACGAAGTTGCTCGTCGTAATTTAAAAATCAACATTGACGTTTGTTCAACAAATTTTTAAAAGTGATCGTAATATTGGAATATCTAGATTTATATGAAATGCTTCAAAACACAAAAATTTGTATCATGTCGTATAGACATTTGTAAAAAATGTTTATTAAACAACTATCATTTCGTAAGATAATATTATACATGTATATTTACATGAGAAAACAAATATATACAACTCTCATTTATTAATCAAAATTTGTAATGGACTCGAAACTATTTTAACAAAAATTCAATTAATATATATTGTACATATATAATTATCTATATTTAAATATAGACAATTGTCTATAATTATGATCATTGTTTAATATGCATATATCTGAAATAAATAGTAGCGAAACAATAATATTTCTTAGATGGTATTGCAAATTATATTACAAATATATTTGAAAACTGAATCGTAATGAAATATCGTTTTGTACTTATATAAAGAAAAAAAAATCTTTCGCAATAATCAAACGTTCTATTGGAGAAGTACAATGAGGCTTTTCGCCTTGCCTTTTAAAGGCGTCACGAGGTGTTTTTGTCTAGCAAGCTGCAATAAATGCACCTTTCGCTCAGGATCTTCGCACTAACGTGAAAGCGTCAGAAATGTGTTCAGTCGAACTCTACCTACACCCATCGATCGAATGTGGATAGATCAGTGTCATTTGGGCTGCTTCTTTTGGATCATTCCGCTCATATGTTACAAAATATAAATGTTACATTAGTGGTCTGTTACAGTGCGCAACGTAGCAAGTGGTACCGTTAACATTAATACCTCAAGAATCAAACGTACGTTATGTATCAGTTTTGTTTTACATCTGGTCATTATTTTGTAATGAAAAGCGGGCATTTTGGTACGTGAAGAAGAATATTAACCAACTGAATGAACAATATTCATGTGGGACCTCCAGCATAAGGCAGTAGACAAAATTTATATACGATCGACGCAAGCCTTCCCAACATGAGCCCAACAGGTATGACGTTTAGAAAGATCAACCTTACTACGTGTACTGTCTGTTCATGCTCGTATAAATACATCTATTTACAATTCATATGTTACTTTTTGGTCTATGCATATTTTAATCAAGTGGAAATTTCGATTTTCGTCAAGTATGAAAGGAGTCAGTGATGATTAAACGTGAATTAAAAAGCAATAATGTGTTCGCTTCTGACAATAAGTGACACGATTTATGGCGCTTGCGCAGGTGAACTTTTCAGTGTTATCCTTTGAACTTTTTCGTATTTGTAAAGACACACGTTTTCAAACGAATAACGAAACGAAAGAAATCTCAGAATCAGAGAAATGGTATTGGTTAATGTAATAAAGATGAAATAAAATACTTAGATACTTGTTTCTGCATTTTTATGTACATATGTACATAACGATATCGTCGATTTCATTAACGATTGTACATATATTGGCGTAAAATACATTTTCTATTGCAAAATAGAATTTAAATGTTTCATTGTAAAATGTGTGAGACACGTATCGGTGGAACCGGTAAATCAAAGAATAAAAGTCATCGAAAGGAAACTATCGAAAGGTACACGCGACCTTGTTAAATGACATCACGTTACTAAATTAGGACTTCTCTACCGGCATGCGTGTGTTGTCACTTAGAAGATGCGATGGAAGGATAATTACGCGATTTACAATTCATTTGCAAATAAGGCCACGCCTACTACATTATTGCCCCCGCATCTTTTTAAAAATGCAATACATCCATTGCATCGTATTGCAATTATACTGTACATGACACAATAATTGCGGTTGTTCGATGTATTGACATTAATAACTGAATAGCAATAAATTCATGATGCATGTAAAAATAGCGTGATGATTTTGTATTGCTAGAAACATAATTCGTATAATTTATTATTGATAATATTGCACTATGACTTTTGCAGGTGATGCTATAAATAATATTTAACTACAGAGCCAAGATTATTTGATATCCTTTTATATCGTTCTCTATTTATTAAGTAAGCCTTGTTTAATATTCTATAAATATTCAATATAAATTTACTTACATACGTACATATGTATTGTTAAGATTCCCATTTCATTTTCAGGCAAAGCGCGCAGACAGGAATCACCATGACAAACTCTTCACGGTACTTAGGATATCATAGCAACATAAGTAGAGAATATTTAACGGATGGAAACGAAAGCCATCGTGCTCCATCAGATCGTACAATGTCTGAGTATATTGTACCTATTGATAATACCACAACGGTATAATTTTCAATATGTATCACTTGTCTTTACGATTATAATACAACGTTCCATTCGTAGTATTTCAATCTCTGTGCACCCGATAGGTAAAATCAATGAAGAAAGATCATCCAGAAAAGTATGAGAAAGACGAAGGAAGACAATCACGAAATATACACAACAGCCGTGGTTCTGTATTATCTGGTTCTTCAAGACACAGTCTGCATCCTCTTAGTAAAAGTACTTCGCACGGCAGCATATGCGACAATGGATCCGATATATACGTTACTAGCGCCGCATATAGAACGACTTCGGATATAAGGTTGTACAATATTCAGAATATAATAGTCATCGTTTGGGAGCGTATGACTCTAAGCAGCACTGTTTGTTTTCTCTTAATAGTCACCCGTCGCATCACAGTTTAACGCCAAGCTCAAGATTAGGTCATCGAGCGCCTAGTCACTGTAGTTATGGTTCAGCTAAATCGGTAAAATCTCACACGTCTAGGAAGGATGGAATTGTTATAGAAACAATGTCGACGCCTAATCCATTTTGCCCAAATACCAAGGGAGTCTGCTGCCTTATGTTACTCCTGAACCTTGGGTTAATTCTTGTTACATTAGGATTTGTTATAGTAATACAATTTTTTCAACCGTTAATAGTCTGGTGAGTGTTGCGTTAATGAAAAAAGAAACTCGAATTGTTTCTCTATTCGTTTCTCTGCTCGATGCGGATATAAATCTTATTAAACGTAATTATTCATTATGATTGTACAATATATATTATCATATTTCTTTTTATTAGGATTTTGGGGATAGTTTTTCTCGTGTTTGGATTCTTGACACTAATAGGAAGTCTCTTATACTGTGTTCATGTATTTCGAAACGCTAAACATCCACACGATATTAATCCCGAAGATCTTTATTGGACTAGATATTGGCAAGGACATGTGGGCTCGGCACCTGAAGTTTATTATAAAGCGGAAGATAAATATCAGGATGATGGTTACAGCGATCGTTTGAGCAAATATTCGAACAAATATTACGATAGACAAAGATACTAAAAAAATCGGCGCATACTTTATGTGAAATGTGAACATACTTGATATCTTTGCAATGATTTTTATACATAATTCGTGTATGTATCAGTGTTTTGCGGAGCAAACAAGGTATACATATATCTAATGCATTAGCAGTACTAACATATTTGCAATAGAGTTTATACCACTATATTTTGTATAAAATGCTAACTGTTATTTATTTTATACATTCGTTATAGACTGTAATTTGTATAACACATTATATTATTTTTACAATAATACTTCAACAGCAATTCCATTTCGCACAATGGTAATTAAAAGTGAGGGGAGAAAAAACGTATTGTACTTTCTTGTCTACTTTTTCGTACTTTATTTACAGTAATTAATAAATTACAAAACATTTTTACCATCGCTTTGCTTCACCTACTGTATAATCGAATAAATATCTATTTACAAACTCTCCATGGCTGTCCACAAGAAAAAAGAATTTATGGTCTTTAAATTTCAGTGGTAAATAATTTATCGCTGTATCTCTTGCCATAGTAGTTTTTACCTTAGAACATAATAAATACACGATATGAGAAACATATTATTTAAAAAGAAAACTTCCTCGTACATATATTTATAGAATAATAATAACAAATATTCTTGCGTAAGTCATAACAATACTAAAGTATTTATATAAAGATATATACCTTACTAACAGGCATTGTATACGTATTGTTGCTTTTATATAAATGATTGGTAATTATGGATACCTCTTTACCACCTTTATGTAAAATTATATATCTTACGAACCTCTGGTTAAAAAAATATAAAAGCAAGGTGAACGTTGGCCCTGAATGGATAGATACATATGTAATATATTAATTGTTAATTGAAACACATATATTATAACGAAATAGACTAATTACTTCATCTTGTATAAATTTCAAATGTACAAGTAGAATAATAATGGTAACTACGTACGAATGTTGATACATAGTCAAATATTTGATAAATTAATTATAATTTGTATAATATTACCTAGGGTTACCGCATATGTAAAATACAAAAAATTTGATCCATTTTTCTTCAAATACTCCTTCCAAGTCGCATATTTAAACCACGACGACATATACTGTGGGTTATATGTACCGTACGCTAATACGGTATTACAACAGAGCCATCCAAAGAAAAGTATTTTCAGCACAAGGAATTCGCGAGCCTGTACATTTTTGTATAATATTACATTGTTCTGTACGTTCACATTTACCTTGTTTATGTATGGGTTGAGATCTTTGTCAATAGTGCTATACATACGAAGGATATAACAATAAGCAAAATCGTGAAATAATTTTTGAAAATAAATATTAATTTTGGTGCTGCATTACCGCGAATTTTTTGTTTTCAATCCACTACTCAGTGACGAATGAGACGATTGACGTAACACAGATTTGTCACAATTAACATTTCTGCCCAACGACTGATAAATAAATCGTAACTTATTTTTAATCCTTCCTGAATTACAAGATACACAAGATACAAAATTCAAAAGCATTTTTGTCGTATGCCCGCTCGTTTTTAACGTATTGCTGCTTATTTCATTTAAAATCTATATAACTATAATTCTACTGTATGCATATATCAAAAATCATTTTATTAAAAGCAATCAATTTTGTCTACCCGATAAAATAGATTTCACAATTTATCCTTTAGGTTATATTATTGTACTACACATGCATAACAGGCCGAGTGAAAACATACAACTACATTACGCATTACGTATATGTGTACATACTATGGAGAGAAAAGAGAAATCGTACGCATAAAAATTAAACCACGCTTGATATTTAATAAAAAAAGTACACCCACTGGTCAACTTAACCTGAAATTTTACACAAATTTCATTGCTTATTTCGTTATCTGTATTAAATGTTTTCTAAACTCGCGTAGTGTATTCATATTATTGTTATACGTATGGTAAAAGTTAAACAAAATTTTCAACCGCGTTTGAGAGCCACGCGCTTAAGCGCGCGCTTTCCGGCGCTCTGATTGGCCGTTGTTTTTCGTTATCAATTCAAAAACGAAGCTTTAACCAAGATTTTGGTGAAAGAAAAAATTGTTCAGAGTCGTCCCAGCGATCTCTTGTTTCCTGGAAGTCCCATATTTACGGGACACCTTGTAGAACGTTGTGTATCAGTCCTCCCACGTCACGATCTTGACGTTTGATGGGGTTGCAATGTGTCTGAATTATATCAGCTGGTGTTATTAAATTAAATCGGTTCGAAATGGGTGATTTCCTAGCAAGTAATAATATTTGCGGGCAAAATCTATTGAGATTGGTATCTCGCGGAAATGCTATTATTGCAGAACTGATGAGATTAAAAGACTATATACCACCAGTTTTCAGGTTATTTATACTATTGATAGACGTTATTAAGAATTAATATATTATTGTACCAGTTATTTTATTTCGAACGTACATATACATATATGTAAATCTTCGTTTAATTTACAGCTTGGGCACGAAACAAATTGTACAGAAATATGGACCAATTATCATTGACTTCGCTTATTTTAAATGCGTTAGTAGTTACGAACAAAAAATTGAGAACGACGTGGTAAGTAAACGAGCAAAGTAAGAAAGTTGTACAAATTAAACTAGTTAAATGCGTAACAAATATTTCTCATTTAATATTAAACTATTTGTTTCGTGCAGGTGCTTCAAGAAACGGATGAGGAACTTCGTAATAATTTTTCGGACATAATCGCCAGGTTCTACTTAGCTTTCGAAAGTATACATAAATATGTCACAGACTTAAACGTTTATGTAGACGAACTAGGAGACGGAATGTATATTCATCAATCCATAGATACTATTCTGCTAAATGAAGAAGGGAGACAATTAATGGTATTTATATGAAAAATTTAGTCACGCCTTTGCAGTACTATCATCAGTTATTTAAACGATCGTTTCTTATTTCATTTGTACAGCGTCGAAGAAAAATGATAGTCCCCTTTTATGTTGACAGTGCGAGGCAGTATATCTGTACGGTGTTATGCTACTTTTGGTAGATTATCATTTGGAAGGATGCATAAGGGAACGGTTACTCGTGTCGTATTATCGATACAATGCTCAACGTTCGTCATCCACAACAGTGGACGATATATGTATGTTATTACGTTCGACAGGATTTTCTAAAAGTACACATAAACGACCCACGAATTACCCGGAGGAATATTTTAAGTATGATTTTCTGCAACACCTCGTTTGCTCCATAATATTGTGAATGTTCATTTTTCACGGAATTAATTTTACAGAAGGGTACCGTTAAGTGATTATTTAATAGACCATATTATTGGACGTTTACGTTCTGATGAAATATATAATCAAAGTCTTGCTTTCCCGCATCCAGAGCACCGTAGTACTGCTCTTTCGACTCAAGCATCGATGTTGGCGATCATTTTATCGTTTAAACCAAGCATATTGCATACACAGACAGCAATGATGAGGGAGATAGTAGATCGATTTTTCCCTGATAATTGGGTGATAAGCATTTACATGGGTATAGTGTTGAATTTATGCGACTGGTGGTCACCGTACAAAGCAGCGAGGACCGCACTAAATAATACCCTTGAGTCATCAAATGTTAAGCTGGTTGCGCAAAAATATGGTCAAAAACTGAAGGTGACTACATTTCTTTGCTTTGAGAATTAATTGATAATATACTCGCGCGAGATTCTTATTTTTAATACACGAGCTGTGCCACGAAAAATTGATTTCAGAAATTGATTTCTGAAACGGATGAAGTACAGCTGGCGGTGACCTTAGACGAAAATGCAATAAGTTCTTTGGTAAAATTAGTAAGGGAATGTAATGTAACGTTACATTGGATACTATTACATACTGCAACATCAACTATATCGTTAGAAGATTCGAAACGTTCGCGTATGCTTAAACAGTTGGTGGTGACTGAAAGCAAGTACGTTACGATTGACTGCCTCCAATTATTATTAAGCACTGCTCAGATTGAGCAAGGTGTTAAACAGCTATACAGAGACGTATGATTAATAATATTTCCAATATTCTGTATTTACATGGAAAATCAAAATGGCTTTGTTAAAATTTGTTTCTAATTTTTAGTTATTATTCGGCAAGGAAGCTAAATGGCATCGAGCTAAAGGAACGTGCGCTGACCGTGTAACGGATCTTGCCCAGATATTTGGCGGAAGTAAATCGCTCGATGGTATTGAGAGGAATCCAAATCTGTATACTTGGTTTACAGATATAAAGAAACATATTGAGTCGTTGCAACAGGAGGATGGAAGGAAAATAGTACAACTGCTACAAGCATTAGAGGAGGTGCAAGGTAACTATGGTGTAATTAATTATAAGTGATAGAGATTATATTATTACTCTGGTGTACTCAATAATATTAATGAAATTGCAATTATTTCAGAATTTCATCAATTAGAAAATAATCTACATATTTCACAATATTTGGCCGATACACGTGAAATATTGCATAACATGTTGCGTACAGGAAACATAACGGAAGATACGATGATTAGTTTAAATATAGTGACAGATTGTTGTTATGCGTGGAATATAATGGAATCGTTTATCGATACGATGCAGACTAGCATAAAAGAGAGCCCGCCTACCGTGATAAAGTTGAAGGCGCTTTTTTTAAAAGTAAATTCTATTGCAACTTTATTTAAGCTAGGTATAGCTCGTTAAATTGTGCGTCCTACTTTATTATTGAAACACATATTTCTTTTCAGATGGCTTCAGCTTTAGAAACACCTTTGTTAAGAGTGAATCAAGCGCGCAGCGCAGATTTATCATCAGTGTCGCAATATTATAGCAGAGAATTGGAAAAGTACGCTAGACGCGTACTGCAAATAATACCCGAAACTGTATTTGGTTTGCTGGCACAAATAGTATATCTTGAGACCAATACTTTTAAAGAAATTCCTACTAAATTACCAAAAGATAAATTAAAAGATTATGCACATACAGAGGATAGACTGAAGGTATATACCATTTTTTTTATTCTTTGAAAACGTATATTGGAAGTGGATCTGTCTAAATGTATGTCTCTAATAATTTTATATTACAGATGGCCAAATTGACGTATGCTGTGTCTGTCTTTACGGAGGGTGTTTTGTCTTTAAAAAGTGTACCATTAGGAGTATTGAGAGTTGATTCACATCGTCTTTTGGAGGACGGTATAAGACAAGAACTTGTGAAAAAAGTAACACTAGCTTTAGATAGTGGCCTGATTTTTGAACCAAAATCAAAAGTAAGTTTCGGAATGAACTTCATTTATTGTCGAAGATATATTATTACGAATTATTTTTAATAGTATGGCATTTCAGACATCGTTGTTGCAAAAGTTACAAAATTTAGTGGCAATTATGGATGGTTATCGCAAGTCATTTCAATATATACAGGACTATATAAATATTAATAGTTTAAAGATATGGCACGAGGAAGTAAGTAAATTTTTGAACTCTCCAAACCTTTTTACTGATTCGAGGTAATATATGTAATGGTTTATATAATTTCTTTCTTTGTTTTTCCAGATAACATATATTATAAATAACGCAGTGGAGGAAGAATGTACAGGTTCTTCCTGGACGTCGGAGAGATCGTGGAGATATTTTCAGGAAGAAAAGCAGGTTTCTAGCTTGAATAATAATTCTGTCCCTTTTATTGGCAGGCTTACTCGTGAATTAATACGTATCACTGATCCCAGGTAAATCATCCTTTATTAATATTATTGAATTTAATGTGCGCATGTAATCATACTATTTCATATAATATTTTTTGTTGCGTATTGTTAAGTTATCGTTAATAAGAAATACATCAATATTTGCAGAACAACTATCTATATTGAGCATTCTCTTGCTTGGTATGATACTAAGACACAAGTAGAAGTTTTAAACTATAACATTTTCTCGAGAATATTGGAAGCAATTGGCACCCCCGGCTTAACAGGACTCGATAAACTTATTTCATTTTATATCATTACTGAATTAAACGGTATGGTACATTATATAGAAAAGTGTAATAAAACGTGGACGTCCACGCTCGATCATTTCGATATAATATTAAATTCTTCAGATACTTCTAAAGGTAGTGATATCTTGGAGCATATTCTCTTTATATTATATATCTATTTAAAGAATGTCTAAGAATGTATTCTTTTAATCTGCGTTCAGGTAATATATCAAGACTTCACAGCTCCATGGTTACACAGACTAATAAATTTTGTCCCCAATTACTTGAATGGGTACTAAAAATTGGGCATTATCAATTGCTCAAAAAGAAAATAGCGTACGAATTAAACACGGCTTGCAAATTTGAGGCAAAGCACATGGAAGCAGCTCTACAGACATTGAACACGCACGTTATAATATAATTGTTAAACATATTTGCATTAGTGTACAAATTTTCTTATACTTTATAATTTCACCATTTTTAGCGCTGTTTTATTTGAAATGGATGAAGGAAACAGTAATGATCAAAATGAAACGGACAAAAATGAATTACTCCGCGAGCTCGGTATCAGATTGGATTGGGCTGGTATTAGTAATCCTCACAATAATGTATATATTAAATCGCCAAACATAAATAATATTGCACTTATTATGTTTTTGCTTACTGTATTGCAATTACCGAAATTATATTACTGTAAAAATACAGGTAATTTAAATACGCCCATTTACCTAATACATATAACATTTACCTAAACCGATAGCAATGTCTAGTACATAGAAAAATCATTTTATAATAACGTTGAAACAATTATAGGTAGCCTTTTGAGTAAAAAACCTCAAGATTGCCTCGATGCTATAGTCTTTGTTATTGGTGTGCAAACTATATTACGCCAATGTACCTTTTCTGCGATGACACGCTACGTTAAATATCTTTGTACATATGCCCTTTCCTGTGTTACCTCAGACAGGTATGTGCACCTTTAATAGTATAAATATAAAAAAGAAATATTTGTATGTACGTAAAAGGGCAGTAATATTATAACGTTTGCAGTATAAAAACGGGAAATGATGGAGAATCCGATGGAACTAACATTATACATATTCTGGAATTATTTACAAAATATTCCGGTATATCACGATCAATTATACTTAAAGAAATTCCTGTAATTATCATGGATCACTTTCAAGCGAAGGGTGCGAAATAAAGTGATGAGCGTAATGAAACTTCTGAAGCCGAAACTTATTTACATTTTATCCCGAATACAAAGAAAATATACTTTCTACGTACATTCCATTCGTATACAGATTTTTATTCTGTGCGTATTAAAGTACATAGATATTAAAATATGTATGGATACAGTAGTTGTGCCGACTCTTGTTAAGCGAAAGCTAATAAAAATTGTATTATTATTACAAAAATGTTACACGAGACTTCTTACAAAATATGTTACCGTATTTTAAAATATGAAACAATCTTTCGTAACGTTATTTACGAAAGTTTATCTATGAGGAAGGGACTTAATATTTTAACGCGCGTAGAATTTTCACATTAAACTAATACATGACTTGTCACGCGATTGCGTAAGTATGGATTCTCTTTGGCCATACCTATAGTAGGAATTTATGTACGCATCGGCGGCAAAACGCGCTATTCGCCGCGAACGGCGGCGTTTCGGCGCTTCCCCGACGCTCTTTTCAGAGTTCTAGCAATAAAACAACAACATTATTATACTTCCCAGTAGAATATAAGCGCTACCATGTTCGTATAGCTTTTCGACAAATTTTCAATTACACCATGCCCCGATATTTTGCCGAATGTAATGAGATAAATCGTTTGTACGCTTTCGTCGGCAAGTACGGCCGCTATAAGGCTGTGTGAACGCCGGCGGCCGCATCTGTTATTTACAAAATTAGCAGAAAGCAATAGTAAACTACATAATACAGCATCGGAGTAAATTTTTAGTTAATTCTGAGGACACGGTATTTCCAATACATTATTCTCTCAGTTATGGTGGGATATAAATAATGGATTAAATAAAAGGTATCGTTGTTGGTTTTGTTGGCGGCTGGAACGTCATCGACGGCAACGGCGATGCCGGCGGTCTACTACAAAAGAGACTGCACGAATTCCCAGCTCGCAGTCGTTCCCAGCTCGTAGTATACGTACATTGTTTAAACATTAAATTGCAATATTTCAAAGTTTACGTAATATCATGTCGTTAAAATGTGCATTAAACGTATCCATTATTATTTCGAGTAATATCAAAGACACGTATCCGTTATATCATATACATTTGCGTTACGCATTTTTTTAATAATGAGATTCTGAAATACATATTTCTTTCTATTTTAATGCATATTTGTAGGAAGTATTTTAATGCTCTTAATTTGCATTTCGCTCAGTGTAGTTAACTAATTCAGAATGTATTATATATTTCGTTTAACATAAAAATATTTTCATTTCTACGTAAGTATAAGATATATTTATTTGTTTATATCGCATCGTTTTTGTTACGCTCTCGAGTCATAAGTTATGACTTAAGTCTCTATGTGGTATGTATAAAATTGAATCTTATATGTATATGTATATGTATAGTTTCGTAAGAAGTTCATCGCATTCGCAATAGCATAATGATATATTATAAGGGGTATTATATAAAATAAGAAATTGTCTACATAAGAAGAACATTATTTGTACAAGTCTGATTGATATAGAATGGTGTAAATATTTTTTTTTTAATATTAGAAAATCATGAGAGGAAGCATCATCATTGTTTTGGCTTTCGCTATTGGAATTGCCGTGGCAGCATCTAGAAATCAAAACTATTCCCATTTTGTAAAACATCATGCTAGACCACGAGTAATTCGGGGTTTTAAACCAGAACAAATGTCTACGGCATATGGTTTCGGGAAGAGACAAAGTATTATCGATGTCCCAAAGGATTCTAAACAGGAACGAATTTTATCAATACTCTTGCGTTATTTTCCACAAGGGTACATATATATGTATATTGTGACTATTTGCTAATACTCGATGATTTAAATATTTAACAATTGGGGACGAAAATGTAGGTACAGGTGGAAATAATAGTATTCATTATTATTTTAGGATCCCTGTGGAGTGGTTACTACGGCAAATGAAAACAAATCCATCCTTTGCTACAAAATTAACGCAGCTATTAATGGATGGACGTACTGATTTGATGTCAATGATTGATCGCACTAATCCCGAAAGAATAACTTGGCTATTTTAAATTTCCGATCGTATGATCGAGTGATGTACACAATTTCTAGCTGTTCTAGTTTAATAAATCTACGATATCCAATCCCTTATTCTCCGGTTATTAATATATATGTAGATAATACTTCTGTCTTTGAAATAGTTAAGAAATAAAAATTTGAAAATTCAAAAGTGATAATTGGTCCGCCTACTGCAGCGCCATTCAATTCTAATCGATTATCGAAACATCGATATTTCCACTAACTATGTATGTTCACCATCACCCGATTGAACATTCTTCAATAGATATTACGAAAACGTATTACTAATTATATATTTGACTTACGTTGTGCACAGGCAAAGAAGTAATAACTTCGTGGATTATAAAAAAGAAATGATATTTATTTGGCATTTATACTGCTACATATACTACATATAATTGAACGGCTTTGTACAGAATGGGCGCTACATACATGTCTTTTACAATCATCGCATACAGTAGAGTATTTATTATTACTGCCTATACAGAAACAGCACCTGGCACGTTTTTGGCCTGACAGCCTTAAATTTTTTACAATTTTTCTACCCGTCGCTTCTATCGCGGTTAGAACATTTTTGTGCAACCCTATCTCTTGATTCTCAAATTCCGTGGCTCGTCGGTCAATATTTTCCGCAGTTAGCTTTCTTGACAGTTCCTCTAAAAACGTTTTCCTCTTTTTTTGCAGTGAACTTCCATTATTCCATGTGGGGTATTTCATATGCCATATGACGAACGCGTTGTACGCAGCGACATCTATATAATGCATAAACAACGCTAATGCCCAACGGCGGGTAGATCGCCTACACGAATGTTCTTTTAATATCTTATCTAAATCGTCCAACGTGCTTCGTGTAGAATTATAATAATTAAATATATCTGGTTTAAAATTGTCCGCTGCCGTTGATACATTGCGCTTGTGGTGTAACGTCGAAAGTAATGTAACAGATTTTCGCGGTTCCGGGACGTAAGAAACCAGCGTCAATTTTTCTGTGAATAAAAATTCGGAGGAGTATTGCAACCGGTTTCGTGTCTCTATAAGTGTCTTTGGTATGTCTTGTTTATTTTTCCATATAATCCCAACCAAATAAATATTATTCTCTAACAATTCTTCGCCCAGACTGAGGTCCGTGAAACAATTATTTGCCGTCACGCATCGGCCGGAACTTTTCCAATAATCTGTCAATCGTTTCACGGCCCGTTGTTCTTGTTGCACTTCTGGAGTATTTCCATGTTTCCCTAGATATACCTCCGTGTTGCAACAATAAAATGTTTTGGCATCGCAAAGCGTCCACAGCTTAATGCCGCACTTGCCTGGTTTGTGCGACATGGACACTTTAAACGAACAACGGCCGCGAAACGCGACTAATTGCTCGTCGATGCATCCAATGCCCGACGCCTCGTACGAATCTTGGCAATTCTGTACAAAAATATTCGTAATGTGCCTCAATGGTGCTAATTTATCATTCGACTTTCTCTCTACGCGTGTGGCGGTATCGTCGAAACGAAGATATTTCAAAATATCAGTGAAACGGTCACGTGACATTACTGCAGTGTAAAAACGGCGAGAAAGCGCTTCGTTTTTCTCCCACAAATCGTTTTTGCATTCACGTGACTCCCTAAACCGCCCCATAAGCAACAGAAGTCCAAAAAACGCATTCATCTCTATATTGTCCACTAGTTTCCATTTCTTATTCGCTGGCATGCTCTCTATCGCCTTCATGTTTGTATAAAAAATAATGTTATGAATGATTTCCTCGTCGATGAACAGATGAAAACATTCGTCTAACGTTTGCACGTGTTCACTCTTTCGTGTTAGTGAACATGTTTCTGAAAGGTTTTTAACTGTTTCGTTATTATTGCCAGTAGGCGCAACACATTGCCAATCACGTTCAGATATAATTTGATTGTCTTGTACTGCAGCTTCGTTAACAGACTCGTCGGAATCAGAATCCTGCACCTCCGGCTCGGCATCGCTGTTGGATGCACTGCCACCATCTGACGATTGTTCGCAATTGTGCACAACTTCCGCAAAATAGGCAAAAAAACATTGCTCGTCTGCTGGTAATACAGACATTTTGTACATAAAACTAAACAATAAAAAAATTAAAACAATAAAAAAATAGACTTTTTAAACAGAACGTTTCCAATTCTCGCAAATATCTTTCTCTCTCGGAGCGCTATAAGATACTAAATTCGTGTCGTCTGTTTCTAGTTTCTACGCTTTCCGTTGTGAACTGCACTCCGCGTGGCGTTGTGGGCGTGATTTCAAGTAGGAATCGTTCTGCACCAACCCTAACGACCATTTGGTTCCCCATAAACGTGGACCAATCCCAGCAGTTGCCACTGATCTACGTCCCTAGAGTGAGAATGCTGGGGAAAGGTAAGTCACCGACGAGATATAAGTTATACTTTAAAGTATAACTTTAAAAATTATTTCATTTATTGATAGTACAATTGAAATAAGAAAACATGTTATCATGTGTTTCTTTAATTAAAAGATTTTTAATTAACATTAAATGTTTCATATCCTTCGTTGCCTTTCATTGCGGCAAAGAACAAAAGAATTCTTTAAAATTATTTAATTTTCGCATCGTTTTCAATAATCTGTGGGTAACGTTGCGAGTGACACGGAAATGGTATGGGTCCCTAAGGCACCCAGAAATTCGGGCCGAAAAAATACATTGGATGTCTTGTCTATTCCTATATCTCGTCGGTGGGTAAGTGCGTTGTTAGACAATAAATTATAGACGGTACATCGTTTTTATATTTAAAATTCATTCATTTTCCTATTTCAATTCATTCTACAATACTTTAGCAAAAAACTTAAAATACATTTTAATTCTCAATGAATAAATTTGCATGTCAAACATTGCTACAACACCGATAAGTTAGATAAGAAAAGGATCGAATCGTATTCAGATTAACACCATCTATTGAGTGCATTATTTTCGATTGATAATGATTAGAAGTTAGAGGGAATATAGAATGTGTTAGGAGGTCTGCTTTCAAAAGTTAGACAAGGAGGTCGAACACTAAGAGTAGGACAGCGCTAGGGAGTTAAGTCACGCCTCCTAGATACAGCGTAGACAAGGAGAGTTTGCGAGTGGACAAGGAGGGATATAGTACTAGATGTACACTCCGCCTACTTGAAACAATTTCATTGGCCAAGTAATAATCATTAATTGCTCATTACCCACGATTAATTTATGAACTTTTAGAATAGCATCGTACAGCAGGAGTCCCGGGCGACGTTATTCTATAAATTGTTGATGAAGTTTTCGCCTCAATAAATAGTAATAAGCAATTACCTTCATGACTATGTCTATCCTTGTTCGAAAGCGCGGTTTCCTTGTCTACAGTGTCGCCTGGGAGGCGCGATTTATCGTAAACTTCTGTCCTTACTCCAATATCTCTTTCGCACTATTTCTATCTGTTTACAATGGCTTCTCAGACGTTCTATATTCTTGTTACCTTCTGATCGCTTCTTTAATCAAAATTATCTAAAAAAATTGTGGAACTTGAAATGTACATAATATTTCATCACAGCTAATATTATTTTTCCTCCTCCTATGAACCGAACCTAATTCGTAACATGTGGCCTTCCATACACGTGGTTGATGCTAGTCACTAGCCGCTAGTGTATACATAGTGCTTAGTTGTGGAAAGTTCTTTGCAGAAGAAATACTTTCTCGCATATCAATAAATACTTAACAGTACATTTTAACGTAAGTTTCCTTTTTAATAATTATTTCTATTAATCATATCCTACGTACGTGAAAATAATATTACACTAATAATGGATACCGACGAGGTTATAATAGAGAAAGTAATAATAAATACGAAATCAGATAGCGAATGTATAGAGCATATGTGTAACAATTGTAATGTGGAAAATCTTTCGTCGACGTGTAAGGAGAGTATAGAAAATAATGGTAACGATGGAAATCAACCTGTAAATGAATGCGAGATGATTGTAATTGATAACAATGAAACACAACAAAGTTGCAACGAGAAAAGCAGCGAGTGTGCAGATCACCAGGAACCAGTTGAAACCATAAATAGTAACCAAAGCGATATACTTATTGTCAATATCAATAATAATCAAAGCGAGACTGCTATACCGCGCAACGAAGCGATGCAGCAAAATGATGACGTTTGTATCGTAGAGGAAAAGATTGCAGTAGCATCTGTTCAAAGTAAGGATACAAGATATTCTATATTATACTAAAGAAAATCTATACTTTTAATTAATATTATTTACTGTTTGTTTCACAGATAATGATAAAGTATCCTCTCTCGTTAGTATTGCTGTTGAATATGGTAATACGGATTCTGAAACCGAAGATTCAGGGCAGAGTAAACATTCAAGTAATCAAAATGAACCTTTAACTGATGTTCAGATGCAACCTTATAGACAAATTGTGGACGAATCATCGAGCGAAGAAAGCGATAGTGAAGATGATTCTACGTCCAGCAGCGATTCTTCTGTGCTGGTTGAATCGAGTGGCTCAGAGAGTGACGATAATTCGAAAAAGTAAGCTACACGTATTTATAGAATATTTCACATGTGAAAGTAAATTAACATTGTCATAAACATTTAACTACCTTTCCATTCCCGTCATATAAAACAAAGTACTGTTATCATACTCGTAGAAAAGGCAGAGGAAATAATGCAAGGGGACAAAAGAACAATGTAATGAAAAATGAGTTAGATGATTTACCACCGATCGAAGATTTAAAAATCAGTGTACCTGAAGTATTATGTGATCCATTAGGCGAGGTATATACATATATATATATATTTGCAATTGTAACATAGGTAATGTAGAGTATAAAATAATTTAATGAATGGCATATAATTGAAAGGTTGCGTGGATGGTTGAACAATTGGTAGTGGTGAAACCAAAACCTGGCAAACCAACTTTAAATTTGGATACAGTTTTATTTATCGATAAAGGACAAAGGGCATTAGGTAAAATATTCGATGTCTTTGGGCAAGTCAATGAACCACATTATTGCGTGCGATTCAATAGCTCTGAACACATAAAAGAGTGTGATGTTAAAGTTGGAATGATCGTCTATTATTGTCCAAACACACAATACACATCCTTAGTATTTCTACATGAATTAATGAAGTAAGTTTAAATAATATAATCATTGTGACATTCACAAGTTGCGTGTTAATCCGTATATGTATTAACTAATATACAACTGTTACAGGATGAAAGGTATCGACGCAAATGCAGACGAGCCTCCAGAATTTTCTGACGACGAGGAAGAACGTGCTTATTATGAACAACTAAAAGCAAAAAAATCAAATACCACCAACGACGCGGATATTCCATTTAAAAGAAAACGTTCTGCAAGTAAGTTTCTCGTGTAATATCTATGTTTTTTATCAAATTCATTCAACGTTAATATTTTTAGAACCTGCTGCTGGTTGGCAATCGAATCACCCATGGAATAGAAATCCGCAGAAAAATAGAAGGGGACATTATCCACGACCAGATAGACAATCATATGGTGAAAATCAATCTCAGAATTTATGGTCACAGTCTTATCCAAAAAATAATGAACCGTATGGATACGGAGCCTACTCAATACAGCCCATGCCGTATATGAATCATAATGTTAACAGTGTTAATCATAACTTTTATACTTCACAAAATTATTACAGCGAAAGTGGTACCGCCATACCGTTAAATCCTAGGATTCCTTTCAATACTTGCCCCAGAGCTCCCGCTTATCCACCATTTCAAAATCCCAACAGAACTACAAATGTAAGGTTTCAAAATACAAACGTGCCTTGGCAATCACAAATGCCGCAAATTCCTATGAGAATGAAAATGCCATGGGTATCTTTACCGCCACCACCACCACCGCCACCATCTCCGCCAGCAAATTCATCGCCAGGTACAACTTAACTATTGAAAATATGATAATTTATTTTGTACAAAGATCGTTCGTAAAAATACGTTTATTTGGACTATACTCTTGTGGTCTAGTCCTTTATATACAAAATATTATTTTTTACAGTACAATATAAATAAGTGTATGCATATTAAAGACAATGCAAGTAATAGTGTATATAAGAATGAAACTTGATATTTCGAAAATCTGTATGCATATTTATATTGTCATAAACATTACGCCCTTTAATACTGTAATGTTATCTAATCGGGAAAGTATAAATTAATGTTATTTCTGTACGCAATGAATAGATTTTTAACTATGTATAAAATATGAATACCTATTGTAAATCGTATACAAATAGCAGTATATAAACGTGGCTGTTAGTGTTTAATACAAAACGATCATAATTTTGGCGTTAACATTTCACGGGTAATACACTATCCGATAAAAAATGCATTATCTTTGTAGGCGACCATATTTGGTAGTTGCAATTGTCCTTCTGCAAATGCAATGTCGCTTTTGATTGCTTTAATTAATTCCCCTGCAACGATGGAAAATATAATTTAATGAAAAGGTATATAGTTATAGTTATTTTGAAATGCAGAATTCTTTTGTACCTTCCGAGGTAAAATCTTTTTCGGGCCGTATATAGCCCGTGAAAATCGCTTTGATCTCTTTCCCGTAGAAGTCATTCTCAAATTTGTGGAGCAGGTGTATTTCCTACAATAGTAAAAGATATTAGTTTTACACTAATTATTAGCAACATAGTATAGTCGTATATTATTAATCAATAAATGAATATTGATATTCATACTATCGTCTTCTTCTCATTCTTATAAAATGGATTCCAACCGATGCTTGCAACCATTTTATAAATTTCTCCGTCTACCGAAGTCCAGCCGTAGTAAATTCCAGTATTTACGTCATTAGGCAAACTATCTACTACCGTATCGTCAAGATTTGCTACAAAAACAAAATAGTGCAGTTACAAGTAACGTGAAAACAAAATTGTTTTTTCAAACGATAATACGCTTTTATTTAATATCGCGCCCTTTATTTACGAGGCAAACTTTCTGAAATTGTGTTCGCGAAATTTTCTTTTCGTTCAAACCAATTTAAAATAATTAATTGCAATAAAATTCTCGATATAATAAATACGTAATAAAAGCACTTTTCTTCGTGCATTTCATATATTCCCGCCAATGAATATCCTGTAGAACAGAACAATTCTGCGTTTTTTCATCACATGTATATGCATGTATAAAACCCACTACCCGTTTAGGATGTTAGAACAATTTTGAAATGCATTTTCTTAAAATCAACATGATATTAATGTACCAAGGAAGTCTTAGATAAAAGAAAAATTATACCTGTAGGTACTCCTAAAGCCTTGGAGCCTCTGCCAAAACCGCGAACCACTAATCCGGACATAAAATAAGGTAAGTTTTTGGTACACATAATATATCTTATTGCCCCGACAGACTCGTAACTATTGATGCAAGTTCAATGGTTCATAATACATATACAGTTCTAAAAGAAGATAAAATGTTCTCGTTGTATGACGTGGCATATTTGAGGAACGATTAACGTTACTTCATTTCATGATAGTATTTTGAAGTAATTATCCTAAAAAGAAATGCATAGCGTGATACAGATATATGCACCTGCACGCCTTTTCAATTATACAGAATACAAATGACGTAAAACACGGTAATAGATTACATGGAAATTTTAACACGAGGTTCAGGCGACTAGTTTTACTGATAATTATGTGCCCGTGGTCTGTTATAAATTATGTATATATGCATTATTTTGTATATAGCTTCGTTACCTTTCCATATCTCGGTTAGCAACAGTCTTTTAAAATTTGTATCGAACGAATTTTACGAGTTTTAAGTCCTCGTATTTGGTTGTCCCGTCCTTCAACGATCGCAAAATTAATTGACGATTATTATTGATAACTTGTTTATCAACTAGTTTATTAACACGTTCGTGGCCGTGAATGGTATAACATGAAAATTGATAAGCCTCATTATCATGCATTCAGCACGCGTTATTCTTATAACGTTAATTTTTTGAAAATAAAACAAAAACGATAATAAATTAATAATAAATCATCTATCTATATATTTCTGCATCTCGTTAAAATTCTTTCTGTCCGCGAATCTATAAATAACCAAATTTACAAATGGAAGGTTCAGAAGCCAATCAGTGTAAGGTGTAAGCCATTAGCATTCTAACAAATGACAGTGTTAGTACCGTTATCTATTGCTTATCTATAAGAAAATAGTGAATTAATTGATTTATAAACTGAAAGTTTTAACAACAAAGTGCTTTTTGAACTATGCAACTCATGTCCATGAAAGTTCCGATTGGCGTCTGAACCCTCCAAATATAGTACTCACATTTAGGATTGCCGAAAGGATTTATACGATTGATTAGTGTTTATGTAATTGAACAAATTACTCATTTTTATTTTTAACATTACATATTTCATCATTTTTTTTCACATGAAACATTATCGCGATGGGAATGCTTGACATCAATATTTCATACATCATTCCTGATGTAATAAAGATTACAAAAACATAAAAATACTGTCCGCCGTATGGAGTGTAGTTTAACGAGGGCACATCATGTGTCGTCCTCCATCTATAGACAGAGATACGCCTGTGACAAAGCTAGCGTCATCGCTCGCCAAATACGCAATTGCCTTCGCGACCTCCATAGCAGTTCCTGGCCTACCAAGCGCATGCGTTTCCTTGGATCGCTCATGGAACGCTCGAACTTGATCATCCGTCATCCCACTACGTTTGTGAAGATCCGTTACTATCACACCTGGGTTCACAGAGTTTACCCTCACCTATACATTCCAGACAATAAATCGTACAGTTTATATACCATAGTTTATACCATTATACCTAGCGATGTTAGAAAAGCTTGCATACTTGCTTAGGTGCAAGTTCAAGTCCTATGCACTTGGTGAATTGGTCAAGAGCAGCTTTACTCATGCAATAGGATAGAACTCCTGGAAATGCTCTTAATCCGTTTACGCTCGATACGTTCACAATATTACCTTTAGTTTTTATTAGATGTGGAACAGCTAGCATTGTCAGGCCATACACCGATCGTACATTTACGTTGAAAATTCTGCAACGTTCGCGCGCATTCTTTTATTTAAATATTCCTTAGAGCGGTAAATAAGAGTTTTGTAATTTGGTCTACGAGAGGGGTAAGCTTATACCTATTGTATTGTTCCAACGATGTGTTTTCTATACTACCACTTTCGAGTACTCCTGCGTTATTAACCAGAACATCCAATTTACCATAATGTTTTATGGTAGTTTCAATAATATTCTTAACGTCCTCTTCGTTTGTCAACTCTCCGCTTATGGCTAATGCTTTATTAGGCTTACATTCCTCGACAACGCCGTTCAATCTTTCCTTATTACGACCTGTTAATGATAACGACGCACCAAGTTGCGAAAAATGTATCGCGGTTGCCGCTCCGATACCGGAACTGGCTCCGGTAATTAGTACAACTTTTCCTGCGAATGCCATCTAAAAACGGTGTAATTTTTAGTAAATATCATCCTTGCAATTAGTCGAGTTCATAAAGTATACTTTTAAGTTTTTATAATTCGATATCATTTGGAACTAACGAGATATTATTACGAGATATTATTTTTAATTATCCGCAATGCGGTACAGAAATTAAATAATAAAATATTTCTCATGCCAGAATATTTAACTTTACCTTATAGATTACTGCACCTTACGTTTCCTCGCTTGGATGCGGTTAAACAAAATTCACTTCGCCTTTGAAAGCCGGCTTTCGGTATCACGATATTTATTCATACCGATAACTATAAAACTTCTGCGAATCAACTATAGGAAGTTCACTATCGCGAATATAAGGCGCGAAGAATCAACCAGTTTGAATTCTAAGCAACATGAAACATCGGAGAAATGAACCGAGAGCAAATCGCTGAACCTTTTAATATTTTGCCAAATACTAAAATAAAGGAAAATAAATGAAAGGTATCGATTTGTAACATACGTAAACCGATTATGGAAATCTTCCCTTTCAAATGTTGTCTTTAAATTCCATAATTCGTTCATGATCTAACTCAATTTATATAGGTAATGAAATCATTAATGCATTTTTCAATTAGTTAACTTTATTTGTTCTAATTCATTAATTACAGTACGCAAATGTTCTTCAACTTTTCCCAATAGCATAGAAATTTGTTCAGTATTCCGTTCTTGATCTCGAACTTTTTTTACAACTCCTTGAAAAGATAATTTTGCGCTTGCCAATAGAGTTCTCTTCTTTTTAAGTTCGGAATTTGTCGCGCAATGTAAATACGTCTCTCCTAATATGCAACACAATTGAAGAACCTTTTCAATTGATTCTTCTTGCTTGAACCACTTAGGATCCGACAAAGCAATACGATGTGCTTGTTGTAAATATTGAATTGCTTTGTCGTTATCAATGTCTGTATTTTTAAGGGCAGTGAGTTGGCCGTACATTCTCGGAATATTAAAATCGTTTGGCATGGAGGAACTGATTCTTCCAAATAGTTCCAAAACTTTTGGAAGCAATCTTTGCGCAGGATTTCCATCCGAATCATTTATATTTTCTAGTACGGCATTGGTTAAAATATCTAGAATTTGAACATCCAAGTGATGATCCTTAAGATCCAAGATACGGTGATAACATCGAATTACCTAAAAACAAATAAATGGTACAAGATTAAAGAATTTAATGTTGCCTAGGATAACAATATTAACTTGCGATCGTACTTCTGAAAAGTGTCCCAAATCAATGCTAACGACCATTAAATTATCCCAAATTTGCCACCGATCGTAATTACATTTAATAGCATCCTGGAGAGATCTCCAAGCTTTAGTTTTGTCACCCAGATTTATATATGCTTTCGCCAAATTATTCCATGCCTCGAATGTCTATAAGAAATTTCACAAATTATCAAACGCAAAGTACCGTGTAATAAATGAACAATTACAACGAATTATACAAACCGTTTGGTCTAGAGCACAGTAACGTTTATACGCAGTTGCTGCCAATTTCCAATCTTCAGTTTGTAATGCGGCAAATCCAAGCCTTATCCATACGTTTTCTTGGATATTATTTAATTCAGCTGATAGCTTTAAGTGTGGTATAGCCTCTTCGTACTAAAAATTTGAAGAATGCTTACGGTCAATGATTGTTTTTAAAACAACGTGAAGTGCTTAGAGGATTCCTTATTGAAATGATTACATTTTTCTTTGCAAAATGATAGAATCCCCAATGTTTCTGAACTCGACTGCTTTTTTCATTAGACAATATCCATGCAGTCTCGTAATGACTAGGATCCTGAGTTGCATCACCCAGCAAACACCACAATCGAATTGTTGGCTTTTTCGTTATTTCTTGACGAATAATTTCCGCCGCCTAAAATTATAAACAATATAAATCTGTTCCTTCCCCGTATGGAAGAATATACAACACGGGAGAAAAATATTTACTTTATGCTTTAGCTCCAAAATATTATAACACATGATAACTTCTTCCCATAGACAGATTTTCAAGAACACGTCCAAGGCACCCTTTACCAATCCAAGACTTAACATCAGCTTTGCCCACATCTCCTCTAAATCCCAAATAGGCTTAAGACCACTAGCAAAAAATAAGTCCATTCTATTTGTCACAGGAACTTTCGCATTTTTCAATTCGTGGATTAAATATTCCATTTGCATCATTGATCGTTCAACTGTCCTTTTGTTACCAGCTTCTAATGAGCATCGATAATTAAGCGATGCTACTTTTAAGGACCAGTTTCTCGTATTATCCACGACAGCCTATTAAACAATTGTCTTTAATACTCGGTTGAAAAGTGGACAAGAGTAATAATACTTACAGTTAAATAAGGTTTCACTTCTTCGTCTATTAACTTATCCTTTGGCTGCGATAACTGCAACTGAACACTATCATTGAATTTATAATAAAATGTTGCATTTTTGTTAGAAACGCGACAAAGTAAAGCCATCAAATTTAATCTTACTATTTCGCTAATACAATAGCTTCTTCTATCGCGCCCAATTGCGGACGTTCTATATCTTCAGTAAACTTGATGCGTTCTAATTGAACCTCGTCGTTTAGGTCTACAGACTTTGGTAGATCGTCGCAACATCTCGAAGGAAACTGATCTTTCTCTAGATTTACTCTTAAAAATAATTGCGCCTTGCTTTCTGCTTGATACTTTGTACGTTTACCTAACGCGCCTTCAAGGTTTAACGTTACGTTTGCTTTATCCAGGGCAAGCTCTAAATATTTCTCCGAATTCTGCACTCTTCCGTAATTGAAATAAAAGTGCGCGGCTTCAAGGTAAAACAAGATCTCGGAATAAAGATTTCCTTTCCACAATTGCGAGTTGTTAATCTTTTGAATTAATCGCTCCGTTTCATCGTATATTATCCCAGAACTCTCGTTTACTACAAGTTGATGTAAATGATTTGCCCTAAACAGCCACCAGATAGTACTTTCGTAAGTGCTCTGCAAAGTTTCGCTAGAAAATATTATCATGGAAAAATAAAGAAGCTCCGGCATTTTAACATTCGTATTGCATTCGTCGTGCAGAGATAAATGTTTGAACGCCTCCTCTTGTCTGTTCTCCAGCCATTCTATACGTTTTTCAACAGCTGGGCCCGTCCAATTGCATTGAATAAAATATAGTAACGAGGCTACTCCGGTGTACAGCCAATTATTAGGCGAGTCTTCTTTCTCTATACTGTTGTGTATCAGCTTAGAAAAATCGGCGGTATTGTGCAACGCTTGTGTTACATCTGAGGACAATTCATTATTAATGACATGCTCGTATTGCCCATTTAATATATTCGCTATGCTTAGCGGAAATTTGTCAACTGAAATAAACAGAGATGCATATAAATCGTACTCTTATTTACATTAATGTATATGTACATAACAAAATAACCTAATAAGATGTGAGAATATATATATATGCGTATGTTTAATATTCGTCACTTACCATCGTTTTCAACGAAATTTATTAATAATAAGAGCTCCATCTCTTCCATTGTATCTTTCATACCGGAAATATTCCCTGCTACGATGTGTCACTAAGATGCACGTGGTGAAATGGCAACTCATACGGCAATGCTAATCAACCATATCGACAGTGAAAGTAAAAATCAAAAAGTGAAACTTGCTTCTTTCTCGTTACAATATGATATTGTAATAAATTAAATACTGACAATCGTTATTTAAACTATCTTTACATTTTGTAAATTAATTTGATATACAAAGAAAATAGAATAATTTTTATTAAATAAAAAGTGCTGCCACCTGTACAGAAGTGCTGCAAATTAGTAGTGCCTCTGTCATATCTACACTTAAAGTAATCCGGTGAGTAATCTTGAGTGGTGGAGGGCAGAGACACGAGTAGTTTGACGCACTTTTTTATAGATGGCGATAGTAAAGTTCATTGTGTACCGACCGGTGTTTACCGACGTCGGTCGCGAAGTAGCTTCCAGCGTTTCCGACGACAGGCGTGATTAGATTTAGCTTTTTTTTACAATTATTGATGTGTGATATTGTAATATATCTAAACCTTTCATTGTATCTTACTCCTATTTTTCTGTTCTGCCCCTGCTGTTGTATTTCAAGCTCCCTTCTTTTAAGGCTCTCCGTCAATTCATTGACTTGCGCTCTCATCAAATTCATTCTTAGGAGACTCGTTCCATTCCTTTTGATTTAATCCTCCCTTTCTCTTATGCGTACGGCTTAACCGTCCACCCATCTTTATCCTTTAAACATCCCTTCATAATTTGACTCCCTCCTGTTATGTACTTACTAATATATTTGTTGTGTGTGCAGGTTTGGTGGACAATGGAATGAGGAGCATTGACTGGCATTTCTCATTCTCAGAGCAAGAAAGAAGATAGAAGAACTTTTGCCATATTCTTTAGCTATCCTTTAGGTATAGTAAATTAGTTTATAAAAATAGTTTGTAACTAGTAGCGCGTGAGATTAATAATTAATTTAGAACAATTGTGTAAATAACTGTTATTATGTATATTATATATTTTATTTTATATTCAGTTTATTCGGTAGATCTTATATAAAGTTTAATATTACTTTTACTACAAGTTCTACTGAATGTGCAAAATATAAAATGAATGATATAATAAATACTTTACATATGCACAAGTTGCACAACTGCTGTAATTTAAAATAAACTTCTGTATTTAAAGGACGTAAATTTTAGTATAAGTTTTATGCGTAAGATATATTGTAAATTAACTGCAACGAATAGTTTATAACTATTAGCTTGTAACTTGAACATTTTTGTAACTTATGTATCTTCCTTAATTAATTTAAATAAATCTTCAATGAAAAGAATTGTACTGCTCTCTTTATTTCAACCACTTAACTATCCTCGAAAAGACCTAATTCCAATTCCTTAAGCAAGTACTACCGTGCAGGAACTTTAAATGCAAAGTTCACAAGCGGAGAACTTGTAAAAATAGACCTGAACATTATTAACTTTGCCGCTAATTGTTAAGGAATTAATACAAACTCGATGGGAGCTCTTTAAATTTAAGTTCTCGGAAATTCCTGGAACGTGACGTCATTTCCAAGAATTGCTGCGATGAAAGACCTCCTCGCATATCATATTCTCCTGATACAAATTCACGATTTTCAGCGAGATATTTTAGCCAGAAACTCAAAAATTTTGCGCTCGGAAATTCCTGGAACGTGACGTCATTTCTGAGAACGAATACCTTCTTGCATATCATATTCTCCTGATACAAATCCCCGATTTTGGACACTTAAATTTCTGAGTTTCTGTCAAAAAATATCTCGCTGAAAATCATGGATTTGTATTAGGAGAATATGATATGCGAGGAGGTCTTTCATCGCAGCAATCCTTGGAAATGACGTCACGTTCCAGGAATTTCCGATCGCAAAATTTCTGAGTTTCTGGCAAAAATATCTCGCTGAAAATCGTGGATTTGTATCAGGAGAATATGATATGCGAGGAGGTCTTTCATCGCAGCAATTCTTGGAAATGACGTCACGTTCCAGGAATTTACGAGCGCTTTTTCTGGACATCTGCCAACCAATTTTGCAAGAATTGAGGACTTAGAATTTGCTGCTTCCAAATTTAATAACGTGTAGGGCCATTTTTACAAGTTTCTCGCTTTGGGACTTTGAATTTAAAGTCCGTCCACGGTACTTCTTGTTTAAGGAAGTGGAATTAGGATCTTTCAAGGATTGTTAAGGTGTGCAAATAACAAGAGCAGTGGAATTCTTTTCATTGGAAATTTATTTAAATTAATTAATGAAGATACAATAGTTAACACTTATGAACTAGTCTTTTATATCTATTTAGAACACTTGTTACAACTAAATCTTTATCAATTTTAAAATAACATATATGAAATATGAAAAGTACAATGGACACAAATAAGATAAAACATACAAAATAGTTTGTATGTAGAACCTTTACTAATTTACTATAACTAAAGGATAACTAAGGTACGTGGCAAAAGTTCTTCCATATTCTTTCTGGCTCTTATGCACAAGGAGAAGTGCCGGTCAATGCTCTTTACTCTTTGCCTGCGGAACCTGCACACACAAAAAATATATTAGTAAGTATGTAACAGAAGAGAGAAAGATTGTTAAGGGATATATAGAGGGAAAAGAAAGAAGGAAGAGCCAAACAAGAAGCACAAGAGTAAGAGAGGTTTATTTGAAAAGGAGTGGATTGAGGGGTGGAGGGTCGTTCTAAAATGGGTAGAGATCGTGCCTTGAATCGAAAGCTTTAATTTAAGACGTCGCTGATTAAAATTAGCCCAGTAAAACGCGAGATAATTGAATTTGTTTAAAGAAATTATAAACAAATGCGAATACTTCCAATTTCCGGCGAGCTGCAGCAATGATCGAAGGACATAAATTGAAGATAAAAGTATAAGCTACTATCTTCAGTAAGTGTGAACATTATTCCATGTGAAGTTCATTTGTTATAAACAATTAAACAATTAAAATTGTTATCACGGCCAAGTGCGTATAGGTACAGCTACGGGGTATTTTTTATCGTGTAGCTTATTCGTTTCCCTTTCAATTGACCCCCCATTTATTAAAAAACAATCACCAGGAGCCGAGATAACAATTTTTAAAAATTTTGTCGGTAACGATATGTCGATAACAGTACATGTGGCGCCATCTCACGTTTGCGGCTTTTTCGCAGTTTTCCACACCGCGAAAACCGAATTCCTGGATGACATCGTTAATTTAAACAATTGCGTTTTTCTCGGCTTATAGTGCATATTTCTTAACCGGACTGGTCTTAAATTAAAGCTACGAAACACAGATATGTCCTCGAACAGTTTCATCCATATGGCATTTGCGGTTTAAAAGTTATAAAAATTAAAGATTCGGCAAAAATGCAGTCCGGGTCACTGCAATTATCTCGACTTCTGGAGGCGCTAGATTAATGATCGGGTGCTTAAAATGAAGGTAAAGGATGCTGCTACGCGACAATAAACGAATTACAAATGCACCATGCGCTGTTTATTTTTTATAAACAATTAAACAATTCGTTTGAGAATTGGTACCAGCTCATGTACCAGCATGAGATGTGCCCACTGATATGCTGTAACTTTTGTCTGGATCATTTCTTCGTATCTTTAATATTTTTCAAGATATTTATCCGTTCACACTTAAACCGGGCACACCGTATAATTACACGTAATAATTTCTCATAATTGTTTCTTTATTATTACTATGGGAACAACACTATCACATATGGAAGTAAATCAAATTCAATTGTTCTTTACAATTGTTTAAGTACAATTAATAGGTACATACTTTCGCTTATATGATTTATAATAACTATTACATGCCACACGATACATAATGGGCATCCTCGGGAATCCTCAGTCATTCACATGTGGGTGTATAATATAATATAATAGATATATTACAATTAACAAGCGGATATATCAAATACATGCTTGTAATACTTAAAAATATTTTGCTCAACTTGCAACAAGGCGAGAGATAATTTTCTTTTCATAACAGCTAGTCCTTTAATACTGAAAGCTTTTGTAGAAAAAGAAAAAGAAAATTAAATATAATATACGATTAATCAGGTAAATCTTTCATTTTTGAATAAATATTTATCGTTATACTAAATAAATTAGTTCGCAACTCGAATAAATGAATAAAATCGATGACACGTATTAACATGAAATATTATATAATATAATATATGCTTCGAATGTGAAATGCTTGCCCCAGCCCGTTCTTTTCTAATGACTGGCATATCATCCATTGAAATCGTACAAGAACGACCTGACAAGAATAGTAAGTATAAAAACGGAAGGTGCGAACGTTTCAGAAATTCAAATCATTCTCATTGTTATCAGTTGATTCCTTTTTTGCGGCTATCAAATTTTCCCATTGCGCGATTAGAGTGCTTCGACGTCGTGGATTAGGCTGCAAACCATTAAATAAAATTAATAAATTGCTTGAAAAATTGTAACATATACGTAGTAGTTTAATTTAACACTTTATCCTAACGAAATATGAACGATCGGCAATTGCAACTTCAGATTAGATAAAGTCGCGCTACAAGTATACGCTTAATTGATATTACAGTGTGTCATACTTTGCGAAATACTCGAATGGTACCAGTACCTTATGTTTGCCTTTAATTTCTTTCTCTACTTCGTCTTCGTTTAATGTATTTGTCGACGTTCCGCTCCTTAACGAGTTAGATCCATCATAGATATCCGAATCATTGTCGTTTCCAATATCTAAGAGATTGGGTTGAGATTTCGCCAACATCTGCGACCGCATTAATCTACACAGAAAAAATTCAATTACATATTTATTCGCTTACATTTCAAAGTAACAGTAAACGTCGCTATTGTGTACAATGATTTACCTCAATGATATAATCGATCCAATAATGTACGATTGAAAATGAAATCGGTTATATTACATGGATCGTGTCGGAATAAAATATTGGCAATTGAACAGCTCATGTTTTATTTAGATTCGATATCGTTAAATAAGAACAAGTAATTGTCCACTTTACCTGAGCTCGTTTTCTCGCTCTTTCATATCGTTAAGCTCCTTCTGAATTTTTTCCTCCACGGGTACGTATCCCTTTCTAATTGGCGGCTTTTTCGGTTCATCGTCCGGTTCAAGCTGAATGTCCAGACTCCTGTTGAAAGCTTTAATGCTCAAAGGATTAAGCGTGATTGTTGGGGTTGCAGGTGGTATCAGCGTGTCATCAGCATCGGATTTCGTTTTGTAAATCTTGCCCCGTGTGGCCAGAAACCTGTGCATTAATCCTTTCTGACTAGGCGCCGTTGCAAAACGCAGAGGTGTCGGTGTTGTGCGACTCGATATCACACCATTCGTCATCTTTGGCGTCAGGGACGGCGTGGACGACGTTAGATTGACTGCTTCCAGGATTTGTGGCGTAGACGTTGTCCTCTTCAGTTTTCCAGAAACCAAAGCTTGCGGCATACGTCGTACCTACCACGGATAAATAATTTTGTTACGCTGCATGTTATTTCTGAATCGCATCTACAGTTAAAAAGAACATAAAGCAATATGATGTTTCTTTCCTTCTTCGAAAAATCCAATTTAGTGTAAATGATATTTTAAGCATGATAAACGTGTAGAACAATCGGGACGACATTTGTTATGCTATCCACCGTATACATACTATTTGCGAACGTAAAATTACGCGAGTGCTGGATTTGTAACAGAATTATTATCAGCGGCACAATAGCTTCGTTACATACGGCAAACGTAGTATCACGGAAAATGGCATTGCGTTTACTTTGACGTGCATTAGGAGATAAGATATTTCCATCGAAATCCTGTTGCGTTGCGTGAAACAAGTGGAACCGACTGTTTGCGAAACATGTATACTTGTGTATAGCCTGTTGCATGTTGCAACAGTTACTTCACACCTGCGTCGATAATTAAATTAACCGAAATTATGATATGTATGTATATATAAAATCGCGTGATTATCGCGCGTTTATTATTTCATCAATCGCGCGCTGTTTCCTTCACCGGCACCGCGCGAAGGTGTTTGGCGAAGGTAAGCTTATCGCTGCAATAACGTTCGTCTATGAAATTCATTAGTTCCGTCCTGTTTGTAAGATATAAAATACGTATCATAAATAGAAGAATGAGCTTGCACGATAATTATTTCTGGCGCAGGCTACATAATTTGTATGCAAAATTAATTAAAAAAGTGACTTTTGTTTTATACGCGGAACATATTGCACATAATAGTTATATACTTAACTGCAATTTACCCATGCACTGGAATTAATGTTCCTGCATAGATACGAGTAGTAAACGCTTTATCAATAACATTATTCGCTTTATCAGTAAAAATTATATTGTAAAAAACAAATTCCGTCGCGTCTCACCGGCGATCAGCGTCAGAGTATTATTCAATTAATGACTTCCACAAAACTCGGCATGAAATAACTGTTAGATATAAAGAATTGAATAATGCCGTCCTTATTGCGTATTAAAAATTAAATATATTAATGTAACAAAATTTAATATCCATCTTCACCGAATTGCAACAAGAATTTGAAAAGTAACATCCCAGATATTGCAACTACTGTATAAGACGCCTTTTCTCTTCGTATAAAAATAATTCTCATCGCGTATGCCCATACTCAAAATTGAAACAGTGTTTAATGATCGCGTCGCGATCATTAAATCTCAGCGATGCGTATAATCGTTCTCGTCGCTCACGGACGACGCAGTTTGCCCGATGCATTTTGTCTCTATAAGGACTACCCCCAGGTATTTTACTCTTTCCTTCTTTCGTTCAACGGCCTTGAGCATGGTCGACACGTATACATGTACGGTATGTATGTACATACAGGTAACATGAACACGTAACACATTGTATATATGTATACGTGCAGTTTTAAGAGTATACCTTGGAATCCACGGTCTCGTGGGACGTGGTTTTAATGCTGCCCACGTTTCTGAGCTCGTGCTCCCGCTCCGTGACCTCTTCGATCTCTTTCTGTATTCTGTCCGTAGCCTTCTTCAGCTGCTCCAACCTATGCTCCGCCTGTGTATACAACGAAATGGAATCGTGTTAACTACGAACTATATTTTTCAGGAATAATACAAGAAAAGATCAACATATAAAGGAGCTATATCAACCTAAAGAAATCAATCTATACAATTATCAACATACAAAATTCCGCGAGTTGTTACTACAGTATAGACGATTTCGTGGTGCAATATCTCATTTCTTTAAACGCAGCCACGCGAATAAAATGACCGGCAAACAATGGCGCTAATATACAATATAAAATCTAGAAAATGCTCTTATTAGTTCGATCAATCGATTCGATTGATTGAATCGATTTCCTTCGAGTGAACGAGCGTGGAGTCCTCCGCGTTGCCCCAGGCAACCATTCTTTACTTCTACCACGGGAGGGTGGCGGGTTGCATAAACGCAGGCGCGCGTAATTACAGAAGTCGAGGTTTCAGATTGCTGAATTAATGACGGTGCAATTTGCCCTCCTGAACCACGATTCTAATTTCAATTACCAGCCCGTGTGATCGGTCTAAACACCGAACTCTGACCATCGCGGTTGTACGGGCCTTCCTCTTACACGGCTCTTCTTGAGACATCGTTCGCGGAACCAAATAAGGGAAAAAGTATATAAAGAATGAGAAAAAAATTGAAACCGCGAGGCGAATCAAATTCCAGGGTACGCTGCGTCGATCGTCCCGCTAACGGGAAGTGAATTCCAGAAAACTAGCTGGACACAACTGCCATACGATTGCTCGTACTGTTCTGCACAATTCAACGATATGATTCATTTAAATTTCTATAGTGCACTGTTCGGGCTAATAATTCGATTTTCTATCTAAGAATGAACGTGTACAGCACGTACACGCGATTCTTGTTAGTACTATTTACGTTGAAAGAAATTATTTGATCTCCTTTTGCATACGACAAGCAAATTTGTAAAAGTTATTGCTTCGACGTTGGTTTGCGTTTTCACGACGCTACATATAAGTACAAGTACTAACACGAATGCCTCAATAGATTTCCTTTTTCAGTGCGATCTTTTTTTCAGCATCCACTTTACTTTCTCTTGCCAAAAATTTAAACAGTACAGTATAAAACGCCGAGGACTCCGTGAGAAACGTTTCTTTTTCCTCTTTACTGATTTGTTAAGAAGTTTTTCTTCTGGCACGAAGCAACACGATTTGCTCGAGCACCGCTTTTATTGCACAGCTGTAACTCAACTACTCTCCCTGTTAAGTTATCTAGCCAAATAAGAGTTTATCGGCTGATAATCACGACCGATAACTAGCTCTTTGACACTTCGACCGCGTCACAGCGAAACAATTGAATGAATGTACATATCCATTTGGCGCTTTAATATTGGGACTCATGAATCGAAGTCAAGGTTGATTTTATTGTCGATCGACAAAGCATCCGATGGCAATCGTTTAAGTGACTGTATTTTTTCTTGCTCTTTCGAGGACTCACAGTCGGGCAATTTTAGTAAAACGACGACAGAAACAATTCCTTATCTAAAGATCGAAAGATTCGACGACAGGATTGTGCGTTTAATTTATCTTACTTGAATGACTAATTCGATAAAACATTCGATACTTAATGATTAAAGAAAGTTCCGATAGTTAGTCACGGGTAATAAATAATATCCGAAACGTAACAATACTTGTGCCTAACATGTCAATGACTTCTATCCATCACTTTCACAGAGCATACAATCGTTTTATCTGAAATATATGCAGCACCGTTTCCAATTATTATCATGCAAATTAGCCGCCCAATAAAAATCCTGTTTTCTCGGTAAAAGAAAGTTCCTGAAATTAGAAAACCAGTGACTGGTCTATCGTTTTTCTCCTTAATACCAAAACTCTCTTTCATCCACGAGCGATATCACTGAATGCAAAATGGGTGGGCCATAAAGAAAACCACCCCCTTGCAATTAAGAACGAGGGAAATGATTGTTCGCTCGATTGAACGTACGGGATTCACAGTTTCATCGCAGCCATCGCAGACAATGAATGCACAGTCGATCGAATCACTGGATCGTCTTGGTCGCGATACCGTTTGCAACGGATCAAACGGCCACTATTTCTCACGTTCCCGGCGCGTCCGAAAGAAAGAAATCTGCTCGACTTTGCGAAGATCGGCCAGCGAAGGAAGCAAGCTCGCTCAGGTGTTTCGGCCGCACTTCCGCGTAGGAACCGAATATTACTTAAACAAGTTCTTGAAGGGTTTCCAGGTGAGCAGCTGTAACTGGCCGACCGTCTGGAATGCTGCTCATTGAGAACTGAACGGCTGCTAGTACGGCTGCTTAACTGTAACCCGTGCTTGTTTCCTTTCTAAAAAAAAAAAAGGGAAAAAAAATGGGCCACCGATCATCTTCCTGTCTCTTCTTCCTTCTCGCGACATTGCCCCACCCCTGTCGACCCTTTTCCCCGTATCGACGACCGACTTAAAATTCTGATCCGTTGATGCACGCTCGATTTCGACGAAGAGTAACAAACATGCAGAGATGGATGCTCGTGATGAACGGCCGAATTATGTGGAAACTTTTGACCTGGCGAAAATTATGGACAGCCTGAGGATCGTATTACACGCTCGGTCAGAGTATAGACAGGATGTTTCGTATATGATAATAATAATAATAGTAATATATATTCGTTAATCAACGGGCTAGGGAACCCTTTAGTATACAGGGGATTGTGTCACGCAGAGAGTAATAGTATCATATACAGTACGAAGTAAAAACAGAAATACAGAAAAGAATAACAATTGAAATAAAATATAATAAATGATGTACATTGTAATATTGTGTTGAACGAGGATGAAATTGGTTGGCTCGGACCGCTGAATATTACGATTTATGTTTCTTTTGCTACTTTAATATTTTATTGGATTCCCCGTTATATCTTTATGATGATATTATTATGTTAGCTGATAAAGAATGGATCTCAGATATCTGTGGAACATTGAACTTCCGACGACTTTGTGGCTTTTGTGCCAAGCAACTTTATGCCCGGCTATTCTTCTCTTTAACAATTTTTCGTTTTTTCATGTACATCATATACGAAACACTCTGTACGATTACTTGTAATCACGCATGCGGACGATGTGAGTTAGGGTCCTTTGATTTAATGCCGTTACCCGGCGAGAAACGTTCTGTAAAATCGCCTTCAATTACGGCTTAACTCATAAACATCTCACTCGATGGTTCGAATTATCGTAGACTCTATAATGATTAAAAAAAGAAGAGTTAGCACTAGATAATCGGGAAGAAATAGGATGGTATCGATTTAATCTATTCGAAATATCATCCGCATTTCTTTGAGTGGACATTATTATTAGCCACGCTGAAAGCGCAACAGCTGTTTCAATTTCTCGTCTACCTGACGTCGAAACATCTGTCGAGGTGTTTCAGAAACGAGACTAATCGTGCTAAGACCAACGGCGACCCACATACCTTATATGTAATTAAATTAAAACGGCATCGATGCAACCGAGTAAAAGCAATGGAAACCGTGTGTACATGTACGTGTTCTCGAAATTCGGTTGCGTTAATTATGCCCACGGTATTTAATATACTTTGAGAATGGGCTTAATTCGCTCGTCAACTAAAGGGCCCTTACTAAAGTTAACAGAAACAGGTATAGGAACTTTTGTTCTATTCGTGTTCGACGACGAGCCGTACAAGAAAATAAGTTTTCTTCACCTGCAAAGTACCTGTGCACACGTTGAAAACTGCGCAATGCAGATTCCGCTGCAACTACGTGCAAGTGCAATCTCGAATTGTGCCAGCTAAACGGGTCTCGTCAGTTTGCGTGGTGAGTTTTACACAATCAAAACCATCGTACGTGTTCATAAAAGTGGGTCCTATACAGCTTTGTGTTCTCGTTTTATAGGGAAAATCGTGCTTCCCGCGAGAGATCGTGCAAGTACTCGAGCTTGAAAATTGCGTATACAAGCTGATTTAAATAGTCGTCCGACCAGTCTTTCGAGAGCAACACGCAGGCACGTGTGAATTCGCGTATTTTTCACTTGGATAAGCCGCTTTCGAGTGACGTCGCACGATTTTCTCAAGTAGTCCAGCAGACAAACGAAAGCCCACATCTATATATCATTCGCCCAGATACTTTCTCAAGCAATTTAATTCATCGCCTCATTTGGAGTATCGACATGGTGCAATTAAAATTTATGCGAATCGGTCAAGTGTACACATGACTGCCCCGTGAAAAGTCTGGAACGTATTTTTAGTTGAATAAATATTCAATGGCTGGCTAATGATTGAATAATTTGAAATTATCACAGACACTGTAGTTCATGACAGTAATTATGTTCTATTTTCGAAATGAACTTGAGTTTTCGATTTAAAACGATTAAATCTGATATTTGACACCTGTCTAACGGCGACTCGTAATAGACATACTCGCGACGTTTGTTGTCAAGTTTTTCCATTGTACACAATTACCTGGGAGCATTGGTTTTGCAACAAACCGCGTCGCACTGTACTGGTCCCTAATGGAAAATCATGTAAGCATCATTCTGCAAGATATTTTCGTTGAATATTATAAGTTACTTTCATAATTTAATTTCAATAAAGAGCGATACAGCATTCACATTACACTAATAACACAAATGTCAGAATATTTCATACGCTAATAGCCAACGTTCTGACCGACAGTGTATATACATATGTATGCAAGAAAAATGAGAAATCCAGTGGACGTTTCTTCGGTCCATTATTGTTAAAGAGTGCCGCATGCGTCGATCGCATCCGAAAGGTAACTTCTAATTAGACGCAAATATTGATACAAAAGCGCACGGGACCATCGGGCGTTAACGCGTTCAAACAAAGATAAAAGAAGCCAGAAAAGTAAGGAAAAAGTTCAGTTCGTCTCATCAAACCTGCCAATCGAACAGACGATGAAGATTTCTCTGCTTCACCCGTGATCTCGTTCGATTTATAAACATCTCCTGCACGTACGAACACTTACCTCCATTTTCATTGTTGCCACCCGATAAGATTCCACACACCCGGGTTACCGAACGGCCACAACTAGATCTTCCGTCGGACACACCTCTCGTTATAGATCGCCGAAACTCGAGGCACGATTTCGATCCGTTTATCAGATCTTGTACGCCAGTGGTTAATGTTCGTATCTATGATCATGCCGCGTAGTTGCGTCACCTCGCCGGATCTTTCCTTACTCTTTTCCTGTTCACTCTACTGACGTTTGCCCACTGTCGTAAGCGGGAACCGTTCCAGAGGAATTTCGCTGCAGCAAAAAATTCGCGTGCTAAAATGATCGTCGCGTGAAACGATCGTACCGGAGAAACGATCTGGCTTCGACTACGGCCACGCTTCACGGCGCCAATTCCTCTTCGTTACCTGGCGAGCGACGCGGCTCGAGGGCTTCACCGTACTTCGTTCGACTCTCGCCCAATTATTCCTCATGTCCATAGGTCATCTTATAGGGCTCTGAATGATCCAGATGCACACGCTGGGTCGGGGTTCATAACTGATACCCGCCCGTGGTGTTCAGGTGTAACAGATGGACCGCGAGACACCGGGACGAAATGCCGGTGTTCGTTATTGCGCGGCACGAGCACGACAATCCGTGGATCCCGATTTCGAAACGAACTCGCGAACCTCGGAACACACGACCATTCTTCCACTGGGCGAGGTTGTTCCTATAATTTTCGTGACCGCGGAGCTTGTAATCGTGACGCGGTGGAACTCCCCTCGGCGACTGCCATTTTACCTGCGTGACCTTGTTCCACGACCGTTCTCCAAACAAAAGCAACAGAGCTGAAACCGGGCTGCGTCTGACGAAAGGCCGGAAAATTTTTAAAAGGCTCATCACGTTTCCACTGTTGGTCTTCTTCGTGGCATCGATCATCGCTCGTATGGTCTCTGTCGTTCGCAATGAGCATCCTTGTTACCCGATTTCGCCGGGAATTATTTAAACGATGAAACGTACTTCGCGTCCTTGTGCTTCTTCCTTTTCAATCGTACGATTGTTTCTGGGAAATATATATGGGTGTGATCCTCGAGACCGAAATGTCGCGCAATATTTGCCGCGCGTGGAGCTTTAAAGTTTAAATTTATATGCGATACCTGCGTTGCTGGTTTTCACTCGTCATATTGCAACATAATAGTATTTATCCACGGGCTGGAAGTTGCGCAAATTGTTTTTAAATTCGATTTTACCGCATAATTGAGCACGTGTTGCAACACGCGCGCCACCTGTATCCTACGCTTGCATATTTTTTAAATGGCATTGTTGTACAATATTTAAAAGCAAAAATGAACAATAATGTCGCACGATGTTTCTTACAGCTAATATCATGAAATCGATTAATATCACAAAATAGTATTACAAAATCCTGTCTCGATTTGTAAATGTATAATTAGAAACTCAACGGAAGCAATATTGTCATTGGCTATTTCTCTTTAAAAGTACATTAGTTAATAATAAATTAACCAACAACATAGATTGTCCAATGTAGAGAACGTTATTATAGAAAATTATAAAAATTTCGTGATTATCTTTTACATTTGACCTGTATTAATATACGTTCATACAATTTTAATAGTATAATAATCATATTATGTATATATATACATGATTCTGCGTCACTGCACGAACTCGTGTACGTGCATCTTACAATAATTACATATTTTCAATTAATCGTCTCTAGGAACGGACAAGTTTGCTATCGCAATATATTTTCAATCGCGCACTGATACTTGTAAATATATTTTGCATTCAAATACACAAGTGATGAGCGGTCGTCACTTTTGTTTTGTTTTTATTTCTAACAGCAAGACACGTTCTATTGGTATAAATTATTAAACTAATTGTGATGGACAAAGAAGAATGTTTTACGCGAGTGACGAGTAAGGAACAGTTCTCTCCCATTAGTAGTAAGTGATCCAAATTTTCTAATAAGCTTGTTGCTTTTTTTAATAATAATGTATGACTCTACGCGTAAACATTTGTTCGTTGCTAAATTGTTGATCGATATATAAGCCGTCACTCACAGTAAAAATATCACAAGATTCAAACTTAAGTATAACAAGATTGGACAATATGTATATATGCAGATACTCGCAGTAAACATTTAGCAAGAATTCGCTTCGCAAGAAATATAGAATACTGTAGTATTATTTTTTTTTCTTAATATAGATTGGTAATTTATGGTTGATCGAATTCCATATCCTCTAATTCAAACATAACTTACATTGCAGAGCTATCACCCGTGAGACCAACGCAGGGAAAAAACTTAACGGGCCCTGCTCGTCGTATAAGGGACTTAACTGCAGATATCCATGCAGGTATACAGCAGTGGAACACGCTTCATTTGCACGGAGTAACGTTACTGAAAGCAATAACGCAAGAGAAACAGAATGAATCCTATTCGCAAGGCCTACAAAAACTGTGCGATGAATTAGAAATTGTTTGCGATGGGCTGGTAATTTGTCGGCTTCAGAAATATTTGTTTGTATTTAACATCGCATTCATAAGAAACGAACGATATAAAATTATACGATTTTTTCTAGGATGACGTTGTAACCAATCTGGCTGAAATCGCTCGTCAAATGAAAGTAACAGCATCATTGGATAAAAATACAGATAAACTGTTTACGACCTGGCGTAATGTAAAATTTGGTAAAAAATCCATGATTCCATTCCGTTCGTTTTATAAACGTTTGTTCAAAGACTTTGCAACATCACGTGTATTGTAATTAATTATAGGCCAAGTTGCAGAAACGATATACGAATCGTATTCTCGCGAAGCAAAGGTGAAACGCCAAGTTTTGGAAGTTGTAGCTCATTATTCTACGGAATCTTGGAAAATGTTGTTCCTTGCGACTTGGGTACATCAACCGTTTCTACCAGAACATCTGACAATACTGCTGGAATCAATGCTAATAGAGACTGGGCATAGATAATTAATTAATGGTATAAATTTTGGTAAGTATTTCTCTATTTCAAAGACAATTCAGTGTTTATAAGATTTTTTTGTATTATATCATAACTTACAATTATTGAAATAAAACGCAGATTAACAGAATGATCGTTTATTTGTGGCTTTTCAAATACCATTTGTATAATTTCACAAAAAAAAAAGCAGTATAAGATTGAGATATATAGCCAGAATCTAGAGATGAATTATGAAATTCTGTTTACAATTGGTACCTGAGATCACAAAGCATTAATATGAATATAGTCAAGTAAAAACGTACTACATGTTTGTTTGCAAATACAGATTCTACAAAATGTATCTCTAAGATACAAGGAACAAAACCTGAAAGAATTAATGCATTTGACGATTAGTTATAGTTAATCTAATGCTACTAGTACCATTAACGTTTAATTATATCAATAACTTCTCATATGTGTATAATACATATTTACAGATAAATACAAAAATTAATCATTTCCGCTGTACATAAATGCTATAACAACGTGGATGGAATTATCTTCTTGGTGTTGAAAGTATTTTTTTTTCAATGAAAGAAAAAGTATATTCAGTCCATTTCAATTCATTAACTGTTTGTAACTTCTAAAGTTACGTGTTCACTTCGTCAATACCCCCCGACCCCCCTCACCTTTTCCCTTCTTTTTTGCAAAAGTATTGAAATTATTGATACAGAGAAATACAATCATTTTGTTCATCATTTTATCGATCCAGGTATCAACCTGTTAAAAACCTGATCATGACCATAGGATATTAAAATTTAATTGTTAAATAGTTTGTGCACAATTATATCAGTAACGTTATAACTAAGAAAAAAAAATTATAATAATAGATTTGAAACTAACTATATGCCTAATTGTTATGAGAAACCATATTTACAAAAAATTTGAATGCTCGTATCGTATTAGTATTTCATTCATCTCCAGTTTTATTATGTACGACTATGAGACTTTGAAAAGGAACTTAACTTATATTGAAAGATATTATTTACCCTATGTGTATGATTATAAAGACCGTTGACGAAAATTAAAAAATATTTATGCGTCCCAGTGAGAATTCGTTTTAGACTGAAGACAGTATAATAAAGTAAATCTTCTTTATACATTTCTTTGAAATTAACGATGATATTATCTTTTCGTATACGAAATATATTATACACAATAAATATACGGGAAACAGTCTTATTTTCATACACATACCAGAATATGAGATATTATATTACTTTACTATTCGTACCTTTCATTCGATTATGGAAGTTATAGCATACTGATTGTGATACTGTGCCGGAAATTCTATAAAAAAATATCTACACTATCATGTAATCATACATATACAATTTCAGCTGCGTAAAGTTTGATATTATTATACACTATACATATTATCTCAATTTTTTTAGGAACATCTTGAACGCGATCACCCAAGAATCAACTTCTGGTATTTCTATTAAATTCTTCGCTTAATGCTTCGAAATCGAGCTCTGTATCCAAATTTGAATTATTCGGTATCAAATTGTTCTCTAAAATATTATCCGGCATGATATTTTTCAATCGTTCTGATACTAATTCATCAACTAAATTTGACTGATCTACAAGATGCAATTGCTCAACTAATTTTTCATCGATTAATAAGTTTTTATCTATCACCCCACTCGTATTTAATATATCTAAATGTGCAATGTGATCGTACTGAGCTATTTTTGACATGTCCAAGTTCTCTGTACTGCCAAATATACTACTATCACAATTATTGGAAATGATCGGTACTGTATCTCGAAGCATGGGCAAGTTTTCGGACATCTTGCAACCAGAAGTAGCGGGCATTATCTTGCAAGAACCTACATCTAACGGTGCCGATTGAGTTTTTATGCAATTTATATCTGACGAAGTGATAGGAATTATTTTGGAAACCAATTTTTCAAATCCTTTAGCAAAGTTCTGGGAACCATTCTCTATAGTGTTTAATCCGTTATGTATTTTTCCAAAACTTTCTGTATCGTCTAATTTTATGTAAGATTGTTCCATATGCTCCATTTTAGATTGTTCGTAATCATCTTCAACTTTGCAAAAGTTCGACGATACCAAACTATTCCCTAACTTTGCGAAGCTTTCCTTGTGTGACTCCGTTTTCTGATAATTCGATACCTTCGGCGAATTAATGTCCACTTTTTGAAATCCAGGATTATCTGAAATCTGGTTCTGTATGTCTGGACTCGAAATTAAAAGCTTCGAAACGTTGTCAGATTTACTGGTCTCTGCATCATTCACAGGACTAGGGTTCCTTCTCATCAGCGTTAAGGCTGACAATACTTCTGGACACGTGGGATTTGTTGCAGGGTCATTCCTTCTATCGCTTAAAAAGTCAGAAACACTGAGATCCGAGCTTTCAGAAAATCCGCTAGACAATCGTTCTTCCATATTTTCTTTAACGTCCTCGGAATTATCTGTTTTTTGAAGCTTAAGAGGAGGTTCCTCATTTTCATACGTATTGCAAATAGGAATCTCGACTTTCTTTAGAGCTTCACTGTTTATCTTATATAAACCTGGATTTAGACCTAAAGCATCGCAAAGTGATTCCTCGCTTATATCAATGAAATCTTCGTTGGACTCTTCGTCGCTGTTTGCAATTGTTAACATGCCACCAGCTTTCTCTCGTATTTTATCCATTAACTGCTTCAATTCGTCCAAAAAGTTTCTCACATTATTCTCAGACTTCAGCACTAACAAATCGAACAATGATTGTGCGTTAAGTACAGGCTTAGCTGCTATGTTTATTATTTCGGGATCTTCGCAGACAGAAATTGCTTCCCGTAATTTTATTTGACGTCTCTCTGACTTAGCTTCCGGCGTTACGTAAGCCCAAGGACCTCGTTTTTTCCCTTTACGTTTTAAAGGATCTTGCCCACCGTTCTGTTTTAATTCAGGCTCAGGCGTCGACGGAGGTAGCTGTTCTGGACTACCGTGGTCGGGATGCATCTCAAAATGCCTCGCCATACGAGTACGTCCTAAATATATTTTATTACATGTCGGACACCTGAAGTGATCCGATATCTTTCTTTTTGGTACTTCTAGACCCGTCAACAATTCTTTAGGTGACTCTTCTTCCTCTAATTTATCGTTGTTAGTATTGTAATCGCTGTAACCGCCGTCCGAATCGTCCAAATCGGGTTGCAAGAAATCTAAATGATGTAAATGTTTGTAGTCTCGTACCATGTGTCTCGGAGGTCGAGATAGTCTGCCAGATCGTGTTCTAGCTACAACTTTCTTCCTTTCATCCTGAGAAGAATATGACAGTGTTACAATCATGAAACAACCTACGAACAATCCGTCGAGTAAGAACGAAATCTACCTTCAACTCCTCCTGTTCTTCATCAGGAATCGGTGGTGGTTTAGGTGGAAGTAAGGAAGGTCTGATTGCGCTCTTTTTTGGCCTACCCCTCTTTCCACCGCGATTTTTTAATAAGTTTACCGGATTTCTAATACGTAAATCCAATTCTTCGGGAAATACCACCCTGTATATTCGAAGCGTTTAGAAATAAGGTATCATAATACATGTGCGTAGAAAGTGCATATACTGACCTATACACCACTTTTTCGTTGGAAGCCGCAGCCTCTTGGCTGCGCTGTTGCAAAACGTGTGCAATTTGTTTCAATTGTGTTGGCGTCAAACGTTGCATACTAAAATAAACATAATTATTAAAAAACGATGGAAATTTTTAGAAAAAGATTGCACGTATTAATATCGTTTATATACCTATGAAACGTTTGGCCTTGCTGTACTATTTGTATGGGATTCTCGCTGGAACCTAGCGGTTTAGATGTGTCCGCCGATTCATTTACTACCGATGTAGGTTTAACCGGAGTATTTTTCGTTTTTTTGTTAACTTTATGATTTGTACCATTTGCTACAAGATTGAGTTTCTGTTTCGCAATATCGTTCTGTTGCAATGATTTTGTAGGGTCGAACGCATTGCTGCTCTGTTGTATTATAGGTATTTTTTGAGAATTATTCGGCGAATTATTTGTAACGTTAACGACGCTCGGCATTGTAATTGTTATATTTTGTTTAGTCGTGTTATTGAATGCGATCTTCGATTGAGGCTTCAAGATAGATATTGGCGTCGAAGAAATTTGAGTTGGCTTTAAGATCGATGTAGAACTTGTTGTTGCAGGTTTGATCTCTTGATTTTTCACGATTGACGCTGTTCGAAGTACAACCGGGCTGTTAGAATTAAGCGTAGTTTTTGGCGTTCCAGTAATTCCTGTAGGTTTTTTACTGATGGTGGCCTTTGTTTTGAGTAATTGTGGTGAAATCTGTACCGATTTTAAAAATTGTGCAGGAATAGCTGTAGCTACGCTAGTATTATTCAAAACTTGATTAGTCTTTGGAAGCATGGTTGATGCACCTTTGAGCACTGGAGAAAAGAATTGCTGTACGTTTCCCCTTTGTAGAGGCTGCGATGTTTTTACTATAGGAGACAAACGTATCTGCGAAGTAATAAGATTTTGCGTTGCGCCTGTTGCCGTGTTTATTATAGCATTAGAAATATGCGGTGTACCAACGGATTGATTCTGTATTTCGCAAGCGCTTGTTATGAGCTGCGAGGTATTCAACACGTGCGCGGATATGCCGCTAGTATTCAGCAACTGAGCCGTTATGGGCGTAGCCTTTATTATTTGCTGTGACAAATTATTTAGTATTGTTGCCTTTGAAAGTAATACAGAATTGGTACTTGTACTAGTACTGAGCGAATGAACAGTATTAATTGGATTAACAGACGTAGCTGTTAGTTTATTGGCACTTTGCAGTAATCTAATGCTCTTCGTCGGTTTCAGTATTGTATGTGCCGGTTTTATGATAAACTGCGAAGATGGTAAAATTACAGGCAGTTTCTGTAAGATTTGTGCCTCAGAACCAGTTATTGTATTCAATTGATTTTGTGCTATTCTATCATCGATAGTATATTGTAAGTCATTGTCGTGAATAGTTTTCATGTGGCCACCGTCTGCTTTTAACGTATGAACTTTAGGTTGCTCTAAGACTATCGTTTGCGTACCGGCGCCTTGTTGAATTATATCATTTTCATGATCCATCATTTCCTGCGATTCATGATTTTCACCGTCCATGTGTATATCGTCCAGGGACAAACCATTTTCAACAATTTGATCTGATAGTTGGTCCGTGTGGGAAACCTTTTGCATATGCCATTCTTGAAAATCAATGCACTCCGTTTTAATCAATTCATTATCATTGGACTTTTGTACTTCGTCGGGTTGATAATTCAATTGATCGATCGTTATAGTGTTCGGAGAACATAATGAATTTCGGTCCTGTACGTTAATTCTAACCTTGCCGGAAATATTCTCTTGCACAGTCGAAGTTGAATTATCTTGAACTTGCTGATACATAACCTCCTCGTTTGAGCTCACCTCGAAGGTTAGACCCAAAGCTGCCGCTTGCTCCGGTGTCAGGTGTATAGTTTGTGTGTCATTGTCGTCGCTTTGTAAAAATGCAACGAACTCATTATCGTGATCGTCATCATCAACAACTTGCTGGAACGCTTGCTGAAGAAGATCAGAAGCACCAGTAGAGGATGCATCGTTTGTAAACACTGTGGTATTCGAAATATCTGCCATATCCTAAACTTTTCTCAGCTCTTTATCTTATAAAATGTAGTTATACAACAGCGAAAGTCACTTTCATGTTTTACAATATCATTTTATACAATTCTGTGCTCAACAAAAGTCCTTACGATTCACATTTACACCATTTCGCTGTACACGTTTTTCGCGCAAACAGAAACACGGAAGATACGTGAACGCTGCCACAGATGCGGGAAAGAAAATGGCGACCGCATCGGGGTTTAGGGGGTAGGTACAGTTGCGCGGTTGGCAATCGGCATTTTACGTCTATTTTCACGACGTCGTTTATTCAATGTCGTAGGTAGAGTACCACGAAACAGTTGGATGTAATGAAACTACGAATCACTATTACGATATAATTCTGTGCACGATCCGTTTTGTTGTTATTATAAAAATATCGTTCCATGTAAGATTGGAAAGAAACAATAAATTAGGGGGGGGGAAGAAAAACCGAGGCCTAAAGAAATCACTGAATGTTATTCTAATGTGTCGTATAAACTTTGTGTATAGTTCAATGTTTCTGTAATTTAAATGATCAAAAATGAACATTTATTTTTGTTCATCAACTTGTTCGTATTTTAATCCAATCGTCGCCTATATTTATATCGTATCGAAAACCTACTGTGTATGATTTATTTACGGTTGCTTGCCAGTTGTTTACAAAGATACGCTGAATTTTGTATCGATAATTTATAACAATTATCATTAATCGGAATTTCTTACATGTCTAGTGCATGATAATATTGCGAAGCTTAGCGAATACAGTGTCTACGCTAATATAAAAGGAATTTATTAAATAAAATCACATAAACAAAGTACGAACATGGTAAGTGTCATTTTGCGATTAAAGTTACTGTGTTGATAATCTGTATCAGTTCACCTATAGATAAGTGATTCATTGTCAGTATGAAATGCTACAGTTTATGTACGTGTTTACAATACAATTCTTTTGTATTGTATTTGTGTTTACAATACAATACAATCAATTCTTTTTTTTCACTGAAGTAATTAAAACAATTTTTTTTCGAGCAAATTAATTGTTATTTTCATAACTCTTACCATTAAATACGAAAATTATTCTCCAGTTTATTGATATCGTAAAATACGAATAAAAGTATTATAACTATAAAGGATGTATCTTTGTCTTCAGATGTGATCATATATATCTATACATGTATAAGAATTAGAAATATTTAATAAACAATATTCTGCATTGGTTTGAAACATGCATTATTTATTATAATATTTATAGTAGTCGGAATATTATTATTCTAGGATGATGATGATCAGTATCAAGCTGGTTATGACGTCGGTTCCTTTCCTAAAGATTTTGGGTATGCTCCGTTCGATGGGGAAACAGAAGGTTCAATGGATCCTTTAACAGGAGAACAGAAACCTAGAATACTTTTAATGGGCCTCCGAAGGTATCTGAAAGCCTCATTACAATAGTATTATTAACTTGCGCTTTCGTCAACAGTAATTTTCATGAATCATATGAATTTTTAGGAGTGGAAAGTCATCAATACAGAAAGTAGTATTTCATAAGATGTCACCCAACGAAACGTTGTTCTTAGAGAGCACAAATAAGATTATTAAAGACGATATAAGTAATTCCAGTTTTGTTCAGTTTCAAATTTGGGACTTTCCAGGGCAAATTGATTTTTTTGATCCAACTTTCGATAGCGACATGATATTCGGTGGCTGCGGAGCATTAGTTTTTGTTATTGACGCTCAGGATGATTATATGGAAGCGCTTAATAAACTTCATCTAACTGTCACAAAAGCTTATAAAGTTAACCAGGCAATAAAGTTTGAAGTTTTCATACACAAAGTCGACGGTTTATCTGACGATTGTAAAATGGAGACGCAAAGGGACATACATACCAGGGCGAACGACGATCTTGCAGATTCTGGTAAACGAACAGTTAATTAAATAACTTTACTATTCATTCAACAGCAATATGTAAATATCTACATGGATTTATTTTAGGGTGTGATCAAATACATCTAAGCTTCCATTTAACCTCCATATACGATCATAGTATATTCGAAGCGTTTAGTAAAGTTGTACAAAAGTTGATACCGCAGTTACCGACACTAGAAAATTTACTTAATATACTCATATCGGTAAGAACAAATACAACCCTGTAATAAACATTTCGCTTAATTCACACGCTAATAACACATAATACGTCTTACAGAATTCTGCAATTGAAAAGGCGTTTTTATTTGATGTAGTATCTAAAATTTATATTGCAACAGATAGCTCTCCTGTAGATATGCAAAGTTATGAACTTTGTTGTGATATGATCGATGTTGTTATTGATGTATCGTGCATATACGGGTAGGTCTAATAAGAATTTTCACTTGAGAATATCATAAATCATAGACGTACATGCCTTTATACATCAAATAATATATTAATTTTAGCTTGAGAGAGGACTTAGAGGCTGCAGCATTTGATAATCAAAGTTCTAGCTTAATCAAATTGAATAACGGTACAATTTTGTATTTACGTGAAGTTAATAAATTCTTGGCCCTGGTCTGCATTTTACGAGAAGACAACTTTGATAGACAAGGTAATATAACTCGTCAGTAATGTTCATTTAGAATAATATATACTGGTGCGCAAAATTAAACTATCAGTGAATTTTCGTTGAAAAATTGTTGACCTTTGAATGGCTGTAACTTGGTGAAAAAAATTACACATTTTTGGGTGGCAGAGTCAAGGTACACTTTTTGAGAAATATTTTCATAACTCAAATCACCATGGATTTAACGAAGTTGGAGCAGTTCTAATGTAAACCATTTTTCACCGAAAATTCAGTGATCCTTTAATTTTGCCAGTGTTTAATGTTAAAGTTATAATTCGAAAAATTCTCTTTTGTAGGTGTAATAGATTATAACTTTCTTTGTTTTCGTAAAGCAATACAGCAAGTCTTTGAATTGCGTAATAAAGCCTTAACTACAACAAATGTTAATAATCATTCTACACCACCTATCAATTTAAACGAGACTTCAAACGCTCCTACAGTAACGCAGAGTGGAACAATGGGACAAAACGGTACCGTTGTAACTGCACAGAATTTCGCTCAAAGCAGAATTTATCTTTAAACTGCCCCGTAGAACCAAATTTATTTCATCTCTATCTTATGTTCTGGAAACAATATATCATGATCATGTTATTCGTAACTTAATTTTATAAAATATTACGTAATGCGTACACGTTGCAATTATTTTGGTTACTTCTCACCAATTTTTTTTAACGAAACTACATTAAGCTGGTAAAATAAATGTATATATATAAATATATAAATATATATATATTAACATGTATTAAAATAAATTATTATTGTCTATGAAAATAATAGTTCCTATACTTATGTATTGAATTATTGCTACGAAAGTCTTTTGCATTCATTATTCTGAAGTAATACGAAACATAAGAATTTTCAATAAATATTTATTTCCAATCTTACGTTTATCATTATGCTTTATTAATTAATAACTTTTATCTGAATTGGCGTCTTCAACGATAAAATCTTCTATTTCGCGGTGTAGAATGTACGGGGACAAATTTGCTGTAACAACATTTTCTTCTAATTGATACCAACGAATGTATGAAAATGTTTGTTCATATTCGTTTAAAGTAATGTCACTCGGCAATGAATTCTCAGAATTTAAACTGGAAAATTCAGATTTTAGGGATTTAAATGTATTCAGTAATGCTATAATTCGTTACAAATGTTTGCCTTTAAAAATGATCCTTCTACTGCGTATTACTGATTACATTTATAAAATTTACAACTGATCTGTTACAAATTTAAAATACGAATTTTTCATACCTGCTATTGTACCAATCTATTTTATGTATAATCTTTGGAATTGGAATGGCTATTCCGGATGGCGGTAAATATTGATAAGCCACTTCGATTAATAAGCTGCGACTGAGATTATTAAGCGGGCATACAATAGCGTTATTCTCTAAGTACATATTTCTCGTACCAATTTGATATTGTAGCATTAATTCATCTAAAAGGAATAGACAGGGATTGGAAGTTTTATGGAATGTTGAACAGAAAATATATTTATCACATATCCGTAAAAAAATATTTCAATTTTATTCTACAGTTATAATATATGTACTCTCAAATTTTCATCAAAATTAATGTACAAATTATTCCACGGAACGTTGTAACACTACACCTTTTAATAATTGTTCAAACAATCGTATGTAAGTCATAATAATGTGCATCTCGAAAATTTGCTGAAAACCCATTGTGTATGTACATGATTCATTAAAGGGAATCATAGCATTGTTAATTAGAAAGCATTAGTGTGGACAACACTCGACTGTTACTCTTGTTAACGAGTAGTTTTATAGTTTTACTTGGCATAAAAATTTAGTTTAATTGAAACGAAACAGAAAAGTGTTTAGTAGTAACACAATTTGTTATTACATTATTTTCTGTGGACCTGTTATTATTATTGGGTCTAATGACTTTTTTTACATGTATCAAAGTTAAACGTATGCCATACTGCAGTTAAATGCAGAGCTTAAGCCAGTCACTGTGAACAAAGCAATTAAAAAAAACCAACATTAAATGGTAATATAAATTAGCATGCAAGTATGTAGATTCTTAGATTTGTTAGTAACAATTATGAAAATTGTATACAAGGTACTGTAATGAAACATTTACAGTAATATCACGATTTATTTGTCTATCGGCAAAATAGTTGTGGCGAATTTGAAATCGTTGTGAAATGTATCGTATAATGCTGTCAATAGAACTTCAGACTTACAGTAATTTGCATCCTTATTCTGAACCGCATTGTGCAAAGCTAATGCAAGATATGTATGGTACTTATTATAACTGCTTTCTAACACATCTAACTCTTCAGTAGGAAATATTAATTTTCTATAATTCCATCGAGTTCGAACATGACTGCACATTTCAATCAACTGTAATAAGTGTACATACATAAATGAATGATGCATCTCACGGAAACATGTGTTAAATAACAATTATAATTGAATATGTATACATACATTATTTATAGTTGCCATTAAGTCCTCATATTCGCTTGTTAACAAACAATGTTCGTGAACCTTTCTTAAATATTCATTATGAACTGGAAATTGTAATGGTCGGAGAAAGATTATGTTTGTATACGTATGAATATGTATTACTGTTAACAATAGGACTCGTTGCATCAGATACGAAATATATACATACCTGATACGATCGCGTCGAGACTGTCGGCTTGTGTCAAAGCTTTTTCTAACACAATACTCAAATTTTGTAATACCTGACCAGACAGGTACGTGTGTATCGAAGTAATTGCATGCAGCAAGCAAAATCGTAAGCTTTCGATACGTCTTATGTGAAACTGTTCTAATTTATTTCGTTTGCGCGTTACCTCCGTGCCCTCCAAATCTGCAAAAATGGGGCATCACCATTTATAACAATCTATGACAAATAAAAATACTGATAAATTGCTTTACGCGTATTCTATTACCGCTAAACCTTAAATTATTTAATGTCCATAAGGCCCATTTTAGTTTTAATTGAAACCTGAATATTTCATTGTACTTTACGAAAGTTTTCTCATTCAGAACGATATTTATAGGCCAGCCTATTGCATAATATAGTGTTATATTATCTGCAGCAATTAATACTTTATCGGTATGAATGTTAGAAACTGTAATTGACCAGCGGGAACTTGAATCTGGCCACCATTGCGATAGTATTTCCTCCAATATGCATGATAAAAAGTATGCATTGTTCCACATTTGATTAGTCTCAATCTAAAGAAGAATCGGCTGGTAGAATGGTATAATTGTAAAAAAAAGCGAACGTAACGATAGTTAATATTGTTAACATTGTACCTCGTGGAACAATCTTTTATAAAATTTACTCATAATGTGACCCGCTTCCATCATGAAAACTGATCTCATTAATCTTAAATGAGATTCCAATTTATATTCTTCTGACATAATATTTTTTACTAATCTGCTAGCTCCATTATACCGCGAAGTTAGAATTTCTGATAAAATATGTTCCAATATTTTTCTGAACGGTAATACATAATTTGGTATTTTTTCAAGCCTAAAATTACATTATTATGTACTTAGAAGTTCGCTTTAACATAAATGTTATTTATAATACGTATTATAAATTTACCTTTCGAATATATTACTAATATCTGTTTTAGTATTTTCAACTGTAACATCGCCAGGATTAGCATTACTTCGTTTTAAAAGCTCAGGAGGAAGATATTCTTCGAAAGCTTTCAATAAAAACGGATTATTAAACTCAGTTAATTGTTGTATAATAGTTCTGTCTATATTTTCATCATACTCAGTTTCCGTAACATCATCTTGAAGAGATGAAGATACCTCTCCTTCTTCGTCCTGACATGCACTATATTTCACAATTTCTAATTCCAATTTTCTATCAAATTCGTCAACTAATGATTTTTTCAACCCTAGAAAAATTGGTGCATTTAGTACCTTCAGTAAAACTATAATAATACGATAGATAGATAATTAAGAACGTTATCTACCAATATCTCCAATATTAATAGTCCATATATCTGTAATTCGATCTAGAGATACTAACAACTCAATACTTTGCCCTATATGTTGCATTTTTTTTATTAAGAATTGCATTATTGGATCTGTTAAACATATATCATCCAAAGATCTCAATGAAAATGTTTCGTATTGTTCACTGCTTTCTAAAATCGTATTATTTAGTAATCTAGGGTGGAAAAATAATTATTACTTGTGTGCTATTACAATGTCTCAATTTAAATGTTTTTACCTGCAAATGATGAACTCCTCCCGCCAATCTTCAAACCGACCCTCGCTTAACCATGTATCCATAATATTTAAGTAAACAGTAAGACTAGATAAATATAGACTAACACAAATATTTGTTCTCCTCTGACTATGTGACTTCTGCATTTCAAGATATAAAGACGACAACAGCCTCGATGCACATTTCCAATTGGAATATGCTTTCCAATTAGATATCACTTTTTTATGAACTTCGTGTAAAACTTTTACACTGTATAAATTTTCTTTCAGTGTCGATGATAAAGACAAAAGTGTAATGACGCTGTCTGAAAGTAAATTTTAATATTATATATCGGAAAAATGATTTTTTTGCGGATATTTAAAGTTTCATTGTATGTACCTTGTTTCATCAGGTTTTTTTCTACGGTAATTATTTCACTTTTAAACTTCATCAAGTGTTGTTGTAGAGTTGCATTGTACGTTTCATACGTTAGAGGTGGTTTTTTAGGGAAATCATCCTGCTCGGAATATAATTTAATTCCAAATTGTTCTATTTCATGTATCATAGAAAAATAGTCGCAGAATGGTAAAAGAATACTATTGAAAGCCACCTGAAATATTTTAATGCTAATACTCTTAAATAAACAAAACCTTCTTACGTACGTTAAATACATGTTACGATGCGTTATCCTTTATTAATACTCACGGTAGTTAAACTGGGTATAGATATGTCTGGACGAATAGAAAATTTTGCCTCACTGCTTTGCTCAAATACTACCATATGCTTAGGAGCATACAACATCCATAGTAGTTCTCTGCACACCAAATATTCGCTAAGGGTTCCAAGCGTATAATAATCTCCGCCAGTTGCCATATGCCTATTTAATATCGATATATTCAAAAATTTGCACCGAACGAGTATTCATAAAAATGTATAATTACCAAATTTCACAAAGATGTGCATCGCAAAATCTACTCTTAACCGAATGCTTTTGCCATTCTAATTCGTTCCACCATGTATTTTGAACATTTAATTGCAACCAATTTTTAGATTCAAGTTCCTCGTTGAACGCTAAGGACAAATGATTTAACTCTTTATCAATAATCGATACGCATACTGCTTTATCTGAATCAGAAACTTTCCCTGGCAGTTCTAGATATCCATTTATATCTATATCTTCTTCCGCATCGTCTGACCACTCCTATTATAAAATTCGCACCAAGTATAGATTACACACGAACACGTTATATAAATTGAAGCTTTACAATCCAAGGGAGAACAAAATATTTACACTTTCAGTGTCGCTTTTATAATCGTCAAAAAAGTTTTCGTGACCTTCCTTTAAATATTCAGCCCAATCAAATTCCTTGGCAGCTCCATTGTCATTTTCGCTTGTCGCGTTTAAAGTACATTCCCCGTACGCCAGCCTCAATGATTCCAAATCGGATTTACACGTTTCGTTGGCTAATTCCAATAGCAGAGTCAATAGATACCATTGCAAATCGTACTGCGGATGCTGTTCAAAATCGAAGCTAGAAAGGAATGTGTTGACCAGGTCATCGAATTTCTTTGATACATCGTATTTCCCATGAATTGCAAACTTTGTCACGAGTGCTTTAATAGCTTCCTTTGTACCGTTACTGTTAACGGATAGGAAACGATGATGCTTGATATTAGTCATACAGTAACGTTCACAAATTTTAAATCCCTCTTCATTTTCCTAAACATTATACAGATAATGATGCGGATACATTACAGCTCGTGCCGATTATATTCGCAAAATATAATAAAATAAATAATACCTCGTACGAAGTTATTGCCCTTATTAATTGTTTTATATCATTGTGTATATCATTTAACACTTTCGTAGCCATCTTCCTTTAAAACATCAAAGGAAGTAATTTGTGAATTGAATTTATTATAATACTAAAGGCTGAAATCATTTGAGAAAAAGGTCATTTAAAGTACGAAGAATATTGGTGCTCGAGATGAAATGGAAAAATTCTAACCTTTCTTTAATTCAGCCTTCATTTACTTCTTTGCATTAACCATTGAAATATTATGTTATTTTTTCGTAAACTTTCGCATAAGGTAAGAATGGTTTATAATCGATGAGGCTCGTCTAATTCAAATAAAGTTGGTTTCAAAGTTATCTTGATGGCAAATAAACAAAGATTGAATGACATGCGCATAGCATTCGAAACATGAAGCGCCATTTTTAAATATACGCCGGTAGGTACATTTTCGCAACCAAATAATTTACTTTCCCCTGTTTTGATAAACACGTTATGAAGCTGTACAAAAGTTAAATACAACGTAGAAAACAGTGTAAACTTTTGTAGTTTTTTAGCGAAATTTATTCATTAAAAACATAAACTAGGACTACACTTAGTTAAGTATAAACGAGATAGTAATGTACCCAAGTTTATATGTATGTATATATAAACATATTACAATATTACAATTTTATATAACAATATAAAGTTTGTTTATACACGATATAATATAATCACGATGGAAGACGTGACATACATAACTCAGTCAAATAATGAGATTTGTATAAACTAAAAGAATGCGGTAAATGCTATAAATATACATTTTATGACTTGAATTATTTTGGTCCCATTTTAGGGAGAACCAAAAATATTTCACGGAATGCACAATAACATCTGTATTATTAATATACGTAATTACTTTGGGTTTATAATATTTCCATGCAAACGTTTAAGCTTCAATAGAATTGAAAGACAAAATACACGTTTCACTTTTCTCATGATGTTTTATAATTTCGTATATCCTATTATTTAAAAATCAACCGTTGAAATAATTATTTAAAAAGTATCCACGCTTGCCACGGATATTATAAAATATTTTTTTTACTTTTGTACAATGGACAAAAGAAAATTTGTAAGATTGATTTTATCGAAAATACATCGTGCATGATTTTATTGGGGACAATAAAAATTAACATTCATAAAATTGGCTTCAGTGGAAGAGACGATAGATAGATGATCGATTGCTTTATCATGTTTAAACTTTCTATATGACGAAGAAAATGTTATATGTATACTTCAATTAAAACGTGAAAAATATTCCTGACATCAAAATAACAATGCGATATTATTATTGTACATTAACACGTTATTATAATTAACCAAGAATAATGGATATTATATATAAAAATAAGTATCGAGTTATTTTAATAATACATGCATATGAGGGTGCATACGTTTCTATGAATGATTGGGAATTATAATTACAGTTCATCTTTTTCATCGAGATCTATATCACTAAGATCGATTTCTTCTGCTTGCGGCAGTTCAGCGTCTTTGCCATCCCAGGGCATAGACTTTGAAATTTCGGGCAGCTGAGATCCTTTCAAAGGTGCTGTGCCCCCCCGCCCGTAACTTAAGTCTCGCAAGAATTCATTTATTCCATCGTAAGAGAAACTGCCCTTTAACAACGAGTATTTCATTTTCTTCACATTTACGGCCGCTAACGCTGGATATCCGAAACCTCCGATTTCTAATGCTTCTTCTATATTAGGCTGAGCACCAGCTTCAGCCCAAACCCATCTAAAGAAGTAATAGATATACATCTTAGAGTTCCAGAAATGAATTGTTCATTAATTCTTGTACTAGAAATTGAATAGAATTTCCACGTACCCCCACATTTTCTGTTTATATTTGTCTCCGAGTTCGTTCAAAGTTTTAAGGTACTGATTTCTACAATCGGACTGACAATCCAAGATATGTGGTAAAACGGAGACGACGCACAACGGTTTGTCTTCGCACGCCTCTCTCAAACTCTTTTCGTTTACAATTTGAGTGACTTCTGGTGCCGGAACATTTTCGGCCAGTTTCTCGAGGGCCCAGCTTACAATATCGTTACTTGTTCGACCACCATCGTATTCTTGCACAGAATCGATGGATCTTTTGCCTGGCGCGAAGTACTTGATAGTCGGGTATCCTTTTATTTCGTATTGACTAGCCTGTGATACGAATGTTTAATTATTATAATACAGAAATGTGAGTAGAGCTTAGACACCATTGGTCCTAGCGCAAAGTACAACTTACTTTAACTCTATTTACAGTAGCATCGAGAGCTCCCAATTTCACTTTGCCTTTAAGTTCTGATGCTGCGGATGCCCAGATGGGGGCCAAATTTTTACAGTGACCGCACCATGGTGCATAAAATTCGACTAACCACATATCTTCCGAATTCATTACCAATTTATCAAAGTTATCATCTGTTAGTTCGATCACATCCTTGGAATCTTTAGACTGTAGTAACATGAAAATTTCCTTTATTACTAGATATTCCTCTTATTATCATTAGAATATTTATATTTCACAAAGTATGGTATCCACCTTAGAATCTCCGCCACTCCTCTTGCCACTTAAAGTTCTACGCGCTTTCTGTCCGGCTGCGTTTAAAGCCGCGTCGACAATCCCGGCTGCAGTTCTAGCTCCATTATAATCTTCAGGCTTAGTGTCGACGCCAAAGATTTTAATTGTTGGGAAACCTTGAATGTTGTATTTCGTACCAAGGGATTTATGTTCATCGGCGTTCACTGCGCCTACTTTCACAGTACCCTATAATAATTGGCACATTTATTTAGACAATAAATTACAATAACGATATTAGAAAACCAAAGTTCAATTAATGAATTTCTAGTTACTTTTAGGGCGGTCGCGGCCTTATCATATTCAGGCGTTAACTGCTGACAATGACCGCACCATGGGGCGTAAAACTCTACGATCCAAATGCTATCGCCGTTTAATACTAAATTGTCAAAGTTGCTTGATTTTAGTTCTATAACGTCCGAGTTAGAGGAGTACAAACAATGAGCTCCAGCAATTAATAGCAAGATACCTGAAGGAAACGAATACAAAATTGTAATCATATAATGGAAAAGTATAAACTATAAATTTCTACAAAATCGGATAGTCTTAATAATGGAAATATACACACGAAAAACACATAGTAACGGTGTACATCTGCCGGCAAAATTGGGTGCAAGAAAGCGCGAAATAAATTATATACAACACACACGTATACATATGTACATTGGCTGATAACACTTACCAAAAAAAACTTGCATTTTGCTTAGCAAACTAACGATTGATTTAGAATACCTTTCGACTAATCATTCACCGAAGAAGTTTCAAAATTATGACTGAAATGCATACAACGTCTTCTCGTAAAGTTCAATCGTCTTGTGTGTTTCCCCCCTCTATATAACCACATATATCTTTTCGTGGATTGTTCTGATTGGTCGTCTATAATCAGTAATCCACGTAACTCGAAAAATGACCGAAGAAAGTGCTGCGTGGGATAATACGAAATCTCTCGGCACAATATGCCCAAGAAATTCAATAATTACTCTATGCAATAAATAATTTAGAAAGCGAAATTTCTTTTTAATGGAAGAGTACATCAAACAACTCCAAATTCATGTATTTTGAAGTTCCATGAGCGTGTGTGTGCATATGTATAGATAGAATCATGCATATATTTATCAGATTCATATACAGCAACTATATTATAGTAGTCACATTATTTAAAATGATGTAAGAATGGATAAAATAATTTCATGCCTTTAGGATACCTATTTCATTGTAAAATGAATCTGAAATTTAATTTTTATTAGAAACATCGATTTAGAATGCGATTAGCCGTAATGTTGAATCTATACTGCGTTGCCGATTTCATTAATCGAGTTACATATTTAAAATTGGAAGTTGTTGTTTATTTATTTTATTATTTAATATTAAATTGCACCATTGTGTAGCACAAGAAATATATTTGGTATTGCTGTGATATCAGGCGATTTGAAATCATTTAATATCACATGCGACGTCCATACATATTTACTTTCATCCTTGCAGTATGAACATACAAAGAAAAAGTATATACAAATGTGAAAGCTAATCAAACACTGATATATTGGCAATATAATATTGCACATTGCATAATTGGCGCCATGGTTCAGTATGATTCAGTATGGTCCATGTAACGTTAATCGTTATCGATAAGGTGCTGTCTCTCTGAGATACTTTTAAAAAAAGAAATTGCGAATCTAACAACACCACTGTTCCGTTGTATAAAGCGATAATAATTACCCGAGTTATTCATATACATATTTATTGAAAAATGTCGCAAAATCAATACAAAAACGTTACCCATTGTATTTTTGATATGGATGGATTGTTGCTCAGTAAGTGAAATTATTGATCGTTTGAAATTGTATTACTTTTCGTTAATTTAAAACATCGCTCTGAATAGTACACGAAAGATTACTTCGTTGATAAGCAAATGCATAATGCTGTAACAAATATGGTTAATTTTCTTTTGTCTATGCACGTGTAGTAATGAATACGATCTCAATGGCAATTATTAACAAATATGACGGATATAAATTAATATACACCATGCATCTGTATGAAAGGATTCTACTGCCAATGAAAGGGTTAAAATAGCATTCACCATGCGTGAGTTTTGTACGTACAGTATTTCGAAATATTCTGAGAAACTGTGTGTTCAAATTTTGTACATACATTACTTGCGAACGAATGAACGAAAGTATCACATTTCTATTCATAATTTTAATCATTTCTTTTTTTTGTCAGTCTTTCAGCAATTTCTTCTATCTTCAACACAGTTTCTGCAAATTAATGTAAAACTCCAAATCCTAATTAAATATCACAGAATTAAATGAATAATGAATTTTTTATATTGCATTCGCATAGTGTAAACAATTTTTTATTGAATTTTCTACAGATACGGAGCACCTTTATACAGAAGCGTTCAATCGTATTACGAATCGCTATGGAAAAGAATTTACATGGGAGCATAAAGCAATTACTATGGGATTTAAAACAACAGCCTGCGCGCGAGCTGTAGTTGATTTGTTATCTTTGCCAATAACAGCGGAAGCATTTGAGAATGAGGTTGTTCAAATATACCAAGAATTATTCCCCTCTGCTGACCTTATGCCAGGTAATAAGTTTGTAAGTTGTCAGTATAATAGAAATCGATTTTGAAGGGAAATCTATTTTTAATATTTTATTGAGAATACAGGCGCTGAACGATTATTGAGGCACCTGAAACAAAACAACATTCCAATTGCACTAGCCACAAGTTCGAATAATGTTAATTTTGAATTGAAAACTCGAAGGTGGATAAACATATTCAATTTGTTTCATCATAAAGTTCTTGGCGGCTCTGATCCTGAGGTTGTTAAAGGTAAACCAGACCCAGACGTCTTTTTGGTCGCTGCAAAACGTTTCGCCGACAATCCTCATCACTCAAAGGTTTGTCAAGAGATACATTATTACTTCCTCGAAGTTTCTTTTACGATTATTGTTAAATAAAATGTAATACATTTTAGTGCCTTGTATTTGAGGATGCTCCTAATGGCGTAAAAGCTGCACTTAATGCCGGCATGCAGGTTGTTATGGTTCCTGATCCAATGTTACCAAAGAGTTATATTCAAAATCCAACATTAATAGTAAACAGTCTTGAAGAATTTCAACCAGAATTATTTGGTTTGCCACCGTATAGTACATAATGTACAAAGAATAATAATTGCTGACATGTATATAAATTGAATATACCATCAGTTTGTACAAAGTATATCGCGGCAGCAATTTAAGTACATAGAAAAGTATAATTTAGTATTCTTACAGTTACATCGATGTTAAAATATTGATCGACCCAAAGAACGAGGAAAATACTAAAAAATATAGTTGACAGATTATTTTAATACATCTTTACAAAAATAAATAACTGTTAAGTTTTCTTTCCTATGTATAAAAGACTGTTCGAATGAAATATGTATATTTAAGGGCTGTTATCCGAATTTGTTTTTAATAGCATATGTAGTACATATTTTTAAACAACAGTTACACAAATAATAAAGATTTCCAAAATTATGTGTGTAAACGATTGTTCTGCTCTTATTAACATTGCTTGGCAAATATAAAACATGGTTCCTATTAAAAAAGATGATAAAACGATAGTAGTACATTTAAGGTTGAAACATTCATACTTTGTATAATTTTTCTCGTATCTATTATAATGTTAAAAATACCTGAAAAAATAATGATAATTTTTATAAGTACAGACAATTGAAATTGTATTAAAATGATAAAAGAAATATACGAAACTAATTTGGGCATGACATACTTACGTGGGTAAATCTCAGTTTTTTTGTTTTATCACTTTTACTGAAAATAAAGTACCGAAATATGTTACTTATTTTGTTGCTAATATATTGAATACTTCTTATTGATTAATAGTTGCAAACGCGATGTAATTATAAACGCACGTTATACAAAACCCTCTGTGAGTGTTACTATACTGTTTTTATATATACATATAATGTTTTTATTCTAGTATACTATACTCACAATTTCACCGTCCGATTCATCTGATATTTCTATGAGGCCTGTACATACATCTGATGTTTCAGGTTGTAATGTCGATTTCGAGAAGAGTGTATCCAAACATACAACAGAAAACGCGTTTCGTCTCAACATTTTCTCCATCGCCTCCTTTAAGGAATCATACGCATCTCTCATACCTTGCGGGTATGGAGATAACAGATCTAAAAGCGTCGTCTACGATTAGTCATTCGTCACTTCTTTTTTTTCATTATATTTTATCCACCAAAGAAAAACATAGATACTTACGTTTGTACTTTGACTGACTCACATCGAAAAGATGAAGATAAAAACACATTTGATTATACAGTTTCATATCTGAAAACTTTAAGTAATATTTTAGCTTCCAATGTGCTTCAAATCGGCAAAAGCGATAACAAACATTTGCTTACTACTTTATGTAAATCACCGTCTCCGCAGGATCGACAGGTGGGATACTTTCGATCACATCCTAATGGGTTTATTTGCGTTCTTTCACCACACACTGGATTTTCGCATTCTAGCCATCCAGTATAATATTCAGAAATTGCTTCCCGTACGGCAAGTGTCATTGCATTTTGTATAACATTAGCATATGTCCAAGGCTGTACTTTGCATTCTGGATTCGAACAGGTGGTAAGTGACAACTGATTACCAGTAGGCTGTGAAATAATATTTCCTGTTCGTCATATAGCACGCGAAGAAAAAGCAAAGAAAAACGTTGTCCCTACGATGTCTTACCGTCTCGACTATCACATTTTTAATTATAATTTCTGCTTGGCACTTTTCGTCCCTACAATTGAATTTCAAAGGAAGACAATATCTAAATCTCTCTTCGTTCATTATCAGCGGTATATCATTAATATCTTGATCGTGTATTATTCTTTTAGATTTATAAATTTTCTCCAAACCTATGAAGAATTTTACAGATTTCATAGACAAATATTTGCTAGTTTTCATATAGTATAACCGTGTGACTGATATCGATTAAAATTTTACCAAGATTCGCAGCTAATAAAACATCATCGATTCCTTCAATTGGCTCACAGATTCGCAAAGCAATAGGAAATACTTGGCTCAGTAAATAGTAATTGACGTCCACTTTTAAGGAATCACTCTTCTTGTATTCATCAATATGATATGCTCTTTCGGTTGCGGATCTCTCTGTTCCATCCTAGAAAATAATAATAATAATTATACAATCGATAGTATTCACAAAAATACTACAGAAATGTTATTGATTAATGAAATTACTAAATACAAACATCGCATATAATGTAGGGGACGGTATCTCCGGCTTTCCACATTCTACCACCCTCTTTATTTAATCTCAAAGCTACTTGTACGTGAGCTTGTTTAGCATCTGGATATTCGTTAGGATTTTTCGATAACTGTTTTGTAATAACCAACGAGGATAAGGAAACCTGATTTTCTCGAACGCTTTTTGCAACGTCTTGTAGTATACCAAAAATTTCGCCCAGCCGATTATCGTCCGATTGATTAGATAGTAATTGATCCAGTATTTTTCTAAAAATAATTAATAATATTATTACATACAGGGTAACATATCCCTAAGAAATACGAGTAGCAATAAGTTTTATTTACTTTCCAACATCACACGCCAATTGGCACCAATCTCGTCTCACGATATCTAAACCTTTATGTTCCTGTGCCAACTCTATTTGTCCATTAGGCAATTTTGTCATTGTAACTGCGGCATACTTCTTCTTTTGTAGTAGCAATAAATAACGAAAGACCCCATCGATATCTAATTCTACTTGTTTGTATAATTTGTTCACCTCTTGTTTGATCTACATATCATTTTTGTTATTATAAATTTTTGTTATTTTGTTATAAAATAAGTAACATATACACATTATTTACACAACGCTTACCTTTCTTCCGACAGAGAAAACTTCCTCGTACTCTAATAAATTCGTATTTATCATTATGGAATCTGTATCCCCGTAAATAACATCATAATTAAATTTTTCGACCAGACCTTTTGTCCGCTGCAATATTTCACGTCCTTTCGCTGAAAATATAATCGGTGTCTAATTTTTTTACACATAATTTTGCAGCTAGGTATTATTAATTTTGCTATCATATTGTACCAGTAACTAAGGCAGCAAGTCCTTTAGCATAAAATCTACAATGCGATGCACCCAAACAACCATACATCGAATTTGCTGTTAGCTTTAAAGCTAGCTGCCTGATATTATATTGCGTCTTCAGTTCAGGTGACACATTGGGCGCTTTCATTAATTTCTTCACTTGCCCTCTACTTTCAACCAATTTACGAATTTCCGTTGGAATTACTCCAGGTTCCAAATGTGACTCGGGAATAGATAAATCCTATGTATAGAAATTTATTAATGAAAAGGTAGATGCGAATACATCGGTCGGTCAATAATAATATATAAAATTACCGCACTGTCGGCATACGCAGCACCGGGAACCGTAGTAAAACATAAATTATACTCCTGTATGATACTAGGATATAAAGAATTAAAATCCATCAACAAAATAAGCTTATCGTAAAATCCCTTTTTCGGCTCAAGAACCAAACCGCCAGCGTAAGCTGCTTTCTTTCTGCCAGAAACCTCTAATGTATAAAATGATATTAATTATACGCGGATTATAAATTAACAGTAATTTTTATATTTTGAAAAAATTATACCATAACCGTTGTTTTTCCCCTTCCTCGTAAATCGTTTATCAGGCGTTATGTAGTGTTTTAAATGGAACGCATGCAACAATAAATACTCATTCCTTTCTGCACGTCCTGCTGTTAAGGTTCTTGATATAACATTTCCTATAAAAAATATACATATATTTTTTAAATCTGTAAATCAGCTATATTATTTCATTTATAGCCAACTATTTACCAGCAATACATGTAATTTGCAGAGCAAGTGGCAGAATATTCAATTCGAAAACGATAGTCAAAATGTACAATGCTTCGGTCAATGTTATTTTAATCAAACTATCTATTTTAGTTGTTGTATTATAAAACGATGCACATTCTCCGGGCTTTATTGCTTTGCATTCATTTTCTTTCTTCTTCAATACCTACACGATAAAAATAATTACAATCTAGTACATCTCCTAATGTTAATTAATATTTCGAAGATATTTATAAAGGATTATATAAATAACTATTGAATATTTACCGCTGTGCAAAGAGACTGCAAATCGTAACTCCTAACTTTGAGATTCAATTCTTTAGCCGAAATTTGTATGTCACACATAGGACGACCAGCTAATGCTTGATTTAAGATCATTTTTCCCTGAAATGTATTTTTACAATTGTTTTCGATCGCATTGCGCTTATTATTATATGAATAAAATATATACTGACGTACGAAATTAAAGAATCACTAAAAATTGCCGATTTTCAACTGCTGTACGATTTTTTTCAGAAAGTTACAGCAAGTTCAATATTGTACGCCAGTTATAATAAATATATTCTATACCTTTATAAAGGGAGCTGTAGAACGTCTCAATCTTCCGAGTCGACTCCAATTGGAGACTTTCAATGCAACCATTCTATGCAGTAAAATATCAAATTGGAAGCCACAGTCGTACCCAATTAATAAATCTGGATCTGCTGTATTCATTATATTTAATAATTCTTCAAGCAACTCCGTTTCTGTTTCAAATCTCATTACTTTAGTATATGAAATGCTTGAAAGCATTTCACGTGCTTGCCTTGGCCAAGGAGTATCGCGTGGATGTGTGATTACTGTATGAAATGAAGAAGAGGTACACTACACAATTAAAAATACATATTTCGAATATTAAACTTAACAAATACGTACAACAAATATGTTGTTGAAATGGCGGTTTCGGTGGTTCTTTATCAATATGATATTTCCGATGTATAAGTATTGCAACCATCACAACTTCGTTCTGTTGCGATTTGGAATTTAAAGACGTGCGTATATTTAATGTTGACATTACTAGGGGTGGTAGTGCTTGAGAGTCAGTGACAACAGATATATTCTCCATCTTCATGCAATTCGCCTATTCAATTGTAGAATTATTCATTAGTCGTTCATGATTTTCTGATAATAAGTTTTGTTACAAAATTCAAGTACTATACCTTTATTTTGCACCAACTGGTTTGCACACCAGTGGGCAATGGATTCTTAATATCTAACCAACATGGCCCTTTAATGTTTCGTTCTATTAAACACAATTCTAAAGCATTTACTGTCGTTCCGAACACACGTTCTATCGATGGTCCAGAATAATCAGACGGCATAGGTGGATAGTGCGCGGAATATCTTACTTCTAAGTATTCACACTTTGCCGGTGTACCCTCCTGTTCAAAAGCGTAATACTTTGTAACTTTACTCGAGCGGAATTCTTTTATTCCCAACTTGTTTGCATACTGATTAAATTCTTCGTACACATCTTCTATTGTGTTTAACTGCCTTTCTTCTTCTTTACTTTCCTTGGAAGACGTTTTTATCTAAAATGTTTCAACTATAATAGTCGCTCCAAAATACATTTCATATTTCGATACAGGCATACATTGAAATCTATACACGAATATACGTACATATACTCTAGGAAGAAGATAAATTCTTCGAGGAATATTTTTTATCGTCAAACAACAAGAGCAGTGTTCTTTTAAAGAGGGTACAAAAACTTTTCCAAACATGTACACAATTCCGGGTTGCTTATACAGATCTTCATACGCATCCCACCAATAAAATCTAAATACCTCCTCCTTGTTTGCATTAGTTACGAGCGGTAAGGATAGCTCTGTAGTATCAACAGATACTTCAACATTTGTTTGCGAATCGAATTCGGCATCGAACAGTTTATTAAAATTCTCTAAATTAAAGGCTTCTTTTTCTATATCTTTATGCTTTGCTTGAATTTCCGATGTGTTTCTTTCTATTTCTTTATCGATAGATGGTGCTAATTTTTTATTACGATCGACGCTATCACTTTCAAAATCTGCGCTACAAAACTGTAATAAATACACAACGGTTATAAATACTCGTATATATTAAGATCTTTCTAAATCATAGGTACCTACATCTCCCATGAACTGACTGAGATCTTCACTTTCAGTTTCAATTACTTGGCTGTTACTTATTTCTTCGATACCTTGTTGAGACTGTATATTTGACGCGGTAGCTTGCGAAGTGTCCGGAATCTCATCATCTATAATCTTCTGACTATCGCTTTCATCTGCTGTACTATTTCCGATCTGAGAACATGCTTTTGTCTGTGTATCCGTCTTTAATTTCCGTGGCTTGTCGAACATCATCAAATCGTTGTCATCATGGTGTTCCACTTTTTCATGCTCAGAAACTGACTGTACTCTAAAATTATAATTCGTTAAAGACAATAATGCTACGTAAACTAAAAGTATTGGGCGGTAAATTATATTGTAAACCTAAACCTTTCATTCGTTTGAGGTGTGGTATGGAATTTATTTTTAACAGTTCTTGTTGATTCTGGCTTTTTCGGCGTGCTATCCTTTTTCAATTCGGACATCAAGTCACCCAAAATATTGTCATCGTTTAATCCAACATCAGCCTTTTGCTTGGAAGGCATTTTCATTAGCATATTTTGAATATTCCCTTTCTTTTTAATAACATCTTTCTTGCTCTTTCTAGGACCCGATGTTTTACGTTTCCTTGCCTCCTGAATGCTTTGATCATCCAAATCATCATCAAAAATTTCCCTACCATCTTCGATGTAACCGCTTTCCCCTGTTCCGAGAAATAACAAGTTTAGAACAATCTTGCTTCTTCGTGTTTAATAAAAGTGTAGAATTATGTGGCCTACATTTCTTCTAAGGAAACTTCATTGCAAATGTGCTGGATTTGCTGGGCTAATAATATAAAAAAATGTTTGGATATTACAAGGGAATTAATAAAGAGATATAAAGTTGTTACCGTCGTCAACGATCCAATCATCGGTTTGCCTTTCTATCACAGTTTTGCTATATTCTTTCTCGTCAACTTCTTCGTAAACATTTTCCAAATCGTCGACCTCGTACTTATGTTTACTACCTTTTAACTGTTTCAACTTTTCCAAAGCCGAAAGCCTTCCTGTTTTATCAATTTTCTGCCGTTTGCTTCTTTCTGCTAAATTTATTAATAACGCGATCGATCAAATTGTTTATCAATTCACTGCGAAAAAAAACTATCGTTCAAGAGTACTTGTCGCAAATTAAGTACAGAATATTAATATTGCAAGCACTTACATGGTGTGTCACTCATTGTCTTGAAGGGTAGAAATTGCTACGTTGAAGTAAGATATAGTTATTGCAGGCGATATTCTTTAAATGTATCAAACAATTCTTATAAGGAACAAAACGAAAACATTTGTTTGAGGTTTTTCAATGGCACATGCATTTAGTAGTTTTGGCGGGAATTTTGTCGTGACCGATATATATCTAGACATCGATTATTCTCGGTTGGCATAATTGTGCCAACTTTTATACATAACATACATTGCTAACTTCGCGCAAAGGGTTTGTGTTCAACGATCGAAAAAGTGCAAGAAAGGGAATTGCTCTGATTCGAAGAACAGTTTTTTTTTACGTAAGCATTTCTTTGTTGCAATAGACATTATTAATAAACGCAATGTACGACACAATTTTCTTTTTTTCGTCACGCTGATGTACAAAGATTAAGTCTTGTAATTTCGTATTGTCGTCATTGTACGTCTCTCCTTATACAGAATTTGCAAAATTATTTTTAATGCGTTTATATCGAAATATTAAGTGAATGTTATTATTCATTGTACCATTCTATATACATAAACTTGAACATAATATTTCGCGAAGTAATAAAACGTTATTTATATTATTATTTATAGTATTACCAGAAATTCGGCAAAAAAGGAAATTGGATAGGAATTACATTCCTGAATTTCGTTTTTTTTATTATTTTAGTTATAATGTCGAAAGCACATAGTCCTAGTGTTTTTAATGGGGAAGCTGATCATTTTTATGACCCAAATTTTACTTTGGATATTAATAAAAGGATGCGTGTACCAAAGAGTATTCGTGTGAGCGGTGACTATACAGATGACGAAGTAGCTGGTACAAATGGTTCCAGTTGGAATCAGGTGGTAGCTGCAGAAAAGTTTGATATGCACGTGCCGGACAGAATTTTAGTTGTTGGTAAATAACATTATCCTCCAGCTTTTCTTTAGAAACTAATGCATTCATGTTTTAATGTAATTAGATCATCTTTTTACTTAAGTTAAATAAAAATTGTATGCCTGTCGTAAGAACCGTATTAAATTGGAATAAATACATATAGGACAAGAACAACATCTTGGGACCAAAGCCCCAATAAGAGAAATTACATTAGAAAATGCTGTATTACCAGTTGAACCAGGCATGGTACGTGTACAGGTAAATATTTGTATGTTGTATAATGTGCAAATAATCGTACAGCTATTTGGAACAGTAGTAAATTTGAGTCGAAACGTAAAATCTGTGCATTCTTTTCTAGACTCCGCCGAGGATCCTAACATTGGATAATCATTATTTTCCTGCAGTTGACGAGGACGAATTTAACAGAGATTCGTATTTAACAGAGAGTAAGGATTCGGTATCCTCAAAAAATCCTGGACAATACTCTACAGAGACACAAATAGTTAGGCATGCTAGGTAATTATTTTCTTTTTTCCTGATTGTAATGAGCGGTAAATGTATCTTTAGAAATGTATAAAATTATTTATTTCCGTTCGCAGAGAGCCAACTCCTTCATATAACGCGCTAAATGTCTCCCTTCCGCCTACGGAAGAGATACAGCATTTACGACGCCAAGTAGGAAAACTGAATCGCCGTGTAATGGCTATTGAACTCGAGATGTTGCAACGTCAGCAAAGAGAGAAGATTTTATATGCATTAACATTGACGTATTTGATCCTTAAAGCTTTTTCCTGGTTAACAAGGAACTGAGTTTGTGTTGCGATAATTTAAGAGGTATGCATCTTGTTGTGAAACGATGGTGCTCTTAATTCCACATAAATAGAAGATGTTCTGTCGAGGGTCTACCTAGTCCATAGAGACGATTTACAATCGAAGACTCTACATCTAGATTATGTGAAATTATGAAACATCCAAAATGAATGTATCGTATATATTCAAAATGTAATATTCTCAATATTTACAGGATAGTACTACCAATCAAATTTTCAAATGGCTATCTTATAAAACTCCAACATTCGTTGTTGTGATTTTTCCCGTTCATCGTGTTCAATCAATTGATATTCTTCCCTCTTTCATGTGTATAAATTTGGAATATATACGATACTGATTTCTTTTAAACAATCGAATTGAAACACTTGGATATGAATGTTAGGTATAATTTGCATTAGGAATATAGCAGAACATGTTTTTCTCGACACTTAAGTTAACGATCTATTTTACACTAGAATCGATTTTACATCTATGTAATTGTTTAGCGAAAACGGAAAAGTATTAGACACAATTAAACTATAAATAATTGCAAATTTTTAAGGGTGAGAGGCATGTTTTGAAATTCTACATGTGCTATCCATTGAAATTGAAATTAATTTTATCTTTTCCTTGATTTACTGTTTTCCAATTATATTGTAGTGATATACGGTGACGAAATTATGAATGTCGACTATTATCAATATTTAAACGACTATTAGGTTTGCCACATTTTTGGTGGCTCTGATGTGCATTGTACATTTATATATATATATAAATAATCTTAAGAAAAATAAAAAGTAATTGTATGACAATTGTTTTAATTAATATATAAATAAAATTTCCTTAGAATTGTTATTAGCTAGCCCATAGATTTTTGGTATTTCAATTATTATATGTATAGACATTTTATGAAAACTTTGACATCGCATATACCTAAGAAAGAAGCCAAGTCCTATTGTGTCACCAAATAATTAAAAAAGTATTATAACTAATAACTACGAAAAATCGTTTGAAATTATGGTTCGAAATGTAAATGAAATCAGATTTATCTATGTAAAATTCATCCCGTAAAATTATATTGAAATAACCATCTTATAAATCTAAATTTACAGTATTAGAGGCTTATATTTATATTTTCATCGTAGCAAATCAGTCATTTATTAATGTTGTCACGATACATCCGGAATGAAAAATAAAACATTGTATTTTATTGTTTTCGATGAGATTTACAATACTGCGTCAATAAGTACGCATGTAACAATAAAATACAATTTTTATAGATATTGATGTACATTTTAATGCCCGTATTATTGCATTGTCGTACAAAATGTGAATATCATAGGAATAAAGGGTGGAATTTGGCCTCTATAAAATTTGTCCCTATACAATTCGTGCAAACATTAGTGATGTTATACCCATTTTTCGTATGAGTTTATTAATCAATTAAATAACACGTGTATAATACGTACGACATGAATTAACAATGCATTGCGTAATATCTATAAACTGCATTCATTAATAAATAGATCTCTATCTGTAATCTTCGCATAGAGTAACGTGAATCTAGTGAATATTAAACTAAAAAGACGTCCCGTATCACATGTATAGTGATAACCGGTTAAAAAAGACCGTGACAGTATCGAATCTAAATACTTATCGCAGGGGGAATATCAGAAAATCATTGTAATTTAATTAACAACAGTAATCTTACTAAATCGTGGAAAACTCTTGCGTTTCAACGAATTGGTCAGACATATAACATATCAAATATCTATATACATATATATAGGGACCTTATCGTCGTAAATGTTAGACAAGCTGTTAATACATACGAGAGGTCAGTGCACGTCACGTATTTATTATTCGGAGTGGCGAATTTTGTGCAAATTTATCGGTTCCGAAGTGTAATAAGAAAGGGTTCCTGAGACTCTCTCGCGGCGAGACTTTACGGGAGAAATACGCGGAGGTCTCAGGTTCAGCGGGTATCGAAGTTGAGGACACCCCGTCGGGAAGAAAGTGTCTTGTCGCGTACTTGTGCGGTATAACGCTGTTGTATGTAATCGTGGTATAGCATTTGAAAACTTTATTTTATTAAGGCACAGCCGTCTATTTGGCGTCTGTGAAGGGCAGACAGAAAGTGTGTGACAGGTTATGTCAACTGGATTGGCAGGTGCTGTTTCAAATCAGGTCAGTGTGTTGACTTGCTACCACACCGCTATACTGCAGATACCTTTCACTGAAGACAGCCATTCTAAATTTTGTATATTTTTCCATGCAACGGAATGCAGCGGATGAAAGGACAAACCAACAGTCAAGGTGAGACTTCCTATTCGCACACAATCCTTTTTTTTTTCCATTTTGATTTCTTCCATGATAATGTGGTTATTGTGTCTGTGATCGTACGCGCGATATTCGTCACAATAATCACTATACGAGTGCATAGATTTTTTTTTGTTCCCTAAAGTATATAATTATTTGACATATATTTATTGTATGCAATCTTATCAATGCATCGTGATATCGGTTGATTGTTGATTTGCGTATTTTTCCCTTTTTCAATGAATATTCTTGTCTATGTTCTGATCGGATATCTATATACATATATGTATACATAGTGCATTAACCTATCAGTATACCTTAATATATTTTTGTCATATTGAATTATCAATAATATTTTGTTGATATTGTTTTTTCGAATAAATTAAAAGTTATGTTTACTTGTATGCCGTGACCAATATTGCGTATTTAAAACGATCTCGCGAGAATATAGTTATTACATCGTTTACGATACACACATCCAGTGAAATTATTAAAAATATTACATAATTTCTTGAGAAAAATAAAACTGCCTGCTCGTTCTAAACACGATTATTTACTTGTTATGTGGACTATAATATTTACATTGACATGACGTTGTCTCGTGCACAACGTTTATAAGAATTATTTATTTAAAAATTTGAATAAACTGAGAAATAAAAATATTACATCTTTTAATAATAAAATATTATTCAGTGTTACAACTTTATTATTATTTGCTAAATATGAATTGACATTATTTAGTGTACAGAGTTTTATTATCGACACATTGTAATACATGCTATACATATAATATTTGAACATAGAAAATTGAATATCTGACATTTTATTATTGTTACAAACACTTGTTTACGCTCTAGTATCAAATGATTAATTTTAGATTACATTAACGAAGAAATTTACATTTAGTTCATTAATTAGATAAAATTCCGTCCTGATAGTGAGCAATGGTCCTAAAGAACACCAGCAACAGCCGCAGACAGAACATGGTGGTGCAGAAGATACTGGGTTTGATTCATGGAGAGGAGGCAACAGCACGCATCATTCAAGTTATACAATTGGGACTGGTGACCCATATACTCCTTATTATGCAAGTACTTCATTCCCTTATCAAACGTTCGGTGCCGGTGATGGCACTTGGTCAAACGGAACAGATCCTGTTGCATTCCTATCGGGGTATGGAGGTCAAATAGGTCACGATGCATACGGCATGGACGGAATGTTCTCCGCTAGTGCAGGAGGTGGTTTTAGTACATTTGGTCAACCTGCGTTCAATTATTTTCATGGAAATGGTGATTTTAGTGCTTGGGGCACACCGAGAAAGACGCGCTATGAGGATTATTATCAGGCACCGCGTGGAAATGAAAATTATCCAACCCCCAGTAACACAGAAATTAAGACTATTGAACAGAGTGTGCAAGGATTGTCGCTAGGAAGCGGAGAACTTCCTAGACAAGATCAGCAAACTTCGTCTAACCAATCGATTAAGCCGGAGGCAAAGGAACCCAGAAAGATAACATGGGCCAGTGTTGCGAGTCAACCAGCAAAGCCTGTACCGCCGCTTTCATCCTCTCAAGGTATGAAAAAAAAGGCTGGTATGCCACCACCCCCTATTGTGCCGGGAAAGCATAATATGGACATTGGAACATGGGGCGAAGGTAAATCTTCTGCTCCACCTCCAACGGCACCACCACCTCCACAGGTGCAGCCTCCTGTTCCACCGCCCCCACCATTGACCCAGAGACAGAGACCACCTCCTCCCCCACCATGTTGGAATAGACAACCTACAACACCTCCGTCACCCCCTCAAATACAGATTCATATGCCTCCGCAACAACAACAACATCCGCATCAACATCCACAGCATCAGCATCAACAACATCCACATCAACATCATCAGCAGCAGCATCAGCAGCAGCATCAGCAGCAGCAGCAGCATCAGCAACAGCAGCAGCATCAGCAGCAGCATCAGCATCAACAGCAGCAGCAACAACAGCAGCAGCAACAACAGCAGCAGCAGCAACAACAGCAGCAGCAGCAGCAGCAGCAACAACAACAGTTGCAACCTCAGCAACCACAAATTACCCAATCACATCCTGTTTTAGATGAGCTGAAAGTGAAAAATGATTATAATCCTGTAGAATTTGATCAATCTGCTCCTGGAGCTAGGTTTTTTGTAATTAAGTCTTACTCTGAAGATGATATTCATCGATCCATCAAATATGAGATTTGGTGTAGCACTGAACACGGTAATAAAAGATTGGATCAAGCATACAGAGAAGCAAGCCGTGAGGGTGCACCATTGTACTTGTTCTTTTCTGTGAACGGATCTGGCCATTTCTGCGGTATGGCACAGATGGTGTCACCTGTTGATCATAAGAGCAATAGCTCTGTGTGGTCCCAAGATAAATGGAAGGGCCAATTTCGTGTACGTTGGATTTATGTCAAGGATGTTCCTAATGTGCAACTACGCCACATTAAATTAGAAAACAATGAGAATAAGCCAGTGACTAATTCAAGGGATGCGCAAGAGGTCCCTCATGCAAAAGGTGTAACAGTGTTGCGTATATTACATACTTATCGGCATTCAACAAGTATCTTTGACGATTTCGGACATTACGAACGTAAACAAGCGGAGGAAGATCAACGCAAAACGCCGGCAAATGCTATACAGCATCATCCTTCCAATCAGAGAAATAGAGGGGGACATCCAGATATATCCAGAGATCATCATCCCCATCCGACGCATTTACATCATCAGCGTAAAGTAAGTAATGATCATTCTAATGATGTAAATAGATACTACTTCGATATTAATTAAAAGATAAAATTCATTTCAATTAAGTAATACGTTTTATCATTGCAGGAGCGGGATGGTGGTGGTGGCCGCGGCCGAGGTAGAGGCGGATCACGCCAGTAGCGGTGGATGCCAGAAGAATATAATACTATTCATAATAGTAATCAACATAAAGGGAGCACGCTACGACTAATTATCGTCTTACTACTTACCTTTGCTTTCTTGGATACACAAAGGGCTTCTAATTCTTGTGACAAAACTATCATCGTTGAGACTATTTCCTTCAGTTAAATAATCAACATATATGATAATTAGCGTCGCGTCGGCAGCATAAATATTATCAATCGTAACTACTATGAAGAGGAACATAATTACAATTTCAAGGGATATTGGGGTAACCTTGCGGACAGTTGTATGCATACAGTGTGGTGTTGCGTGCTATTCATCGAAAGGTGTTTCTTAAACGTACAAATTAAAAATGAATGAAAAAAAAAAGAGCGATATGGAACAGAAGAAAAAACTGTAACATGTGGACTAACCCTTGTAAAATGCTTAAACTTTTGTTGATAATGAGAAAAATCTATGCGAGAACAATATTGTAAGCAAGTGTCATTTAAATCAATTACCATTTTAAACTTTGATGGACATGTAACCTGGTGCCTGTGGCTGAAAGGACTCACCTTTCTTTGTTATAAAGGTGCAAGGGGCTTATTACGACATTTTAAGTTTATTTGTAACAATTATGCTTGATCATCGGATAATAATAGAAATTATTGTCAACTGATTATTTTATGCATATTCTATATCTATTGCAAATTATATATATACATATATATATATTTATGTATATACATATATGTGTATGTATATGTACATATATATACATATATATATATTATTATATTATTCATGGCTGCAAAAATGATCTAAAATATTATACGACAAAAAAGAAAATAATATTGCAGTTACTATAGTAACGTATATGATGATTATTATTATAGTATTTGATGAACATTTCACGACATATGATACTTGATTGTTAAAACTGTTATTTTCCTTTTCTTTTAATGTTTGATGCATTCTTAGTCATGGTTTCATTATTTTATAAATTCAAGTTGTTTTTGAAAGATATAATAAGTATACTTTCTCATGCCGGCTGAAAACAACACGAAAGAATCGTTTTAAAACAGTAATATCACTAAACTTAAACAATTTTTCACGAATTACATGTAGGAAATCGAACATTTATTATGAGAAAAGCTGCTTAAACATTGAGGATTTAGCGAACTAAAACATATAAAATAATGGATTTTATTTTAGATCTTCTTTTTTTTAATAGTTGTATGTACACGTTTATACGTAGAGTTGCATATGGAAATTAATTTCTAGAAAATTACGAAGCGAGCATTAAAATAATGAAATTTTCTTTCATGAATTTTATAAAAAATGAAATTGTATTTCATTGAATATTAACAGTATTTTAACAGTTATCAGATTTCATACTAATTAATCATGAAGTAGCAATGACATTGACATTTTCAGTTTATTAAAAAAAAAAAATCTATATAAAGTGCATCAATGAATGTGATGCAAATTTTTTAATCAAGGCATGCTTACTATGATATTTGATTTTGCGTACGCAATAATAAGTATCATATTGGGGAATCCAAATCATGTGCAGTAGAGATGTCTCTTTCGTTATTTCAAAACATTGTCAATGTTGATAAAACAGATGCATCTTATTAATGTTAAAAATGTATGACTAATGTTTTTTTGAATCGAATCATCTTATTTGTAGCTCATGATGGAATAAGTTGTTTAAAACAATAATAGACATGTAATGTCTGAACAATTAAAGACAACTGAACATACAAATTATTAACGTTCTGTATTTCAGTTAAACAACGATTAAAAATTTTGTTGATCAATTTATCAATTACTATTCAATGGCAAAATAATTATTAATATCGAAAAATAATTATTCTCATCAATCGTATTTTAGACTTTTGTTTAAAAATGTTTGCATCCCAAAGATTTATCTAAACTTTATTTTATGGTTAATACAATATATATGCTATACGTATACAAACTGCATCTCTGTATATTATCATTGTATTATAATATGCAGGCATACGAATAGTATACTCATGATGTACTACACTGTTTAGTATTTACATTGTATAATCATGTTTGATTAAATGTTGAATCAAACGATGAATTTAATATTCAAATTTAACTATTACAAAATACCATTTGTGCAGGCAATGAATTTTCTAGGGAATACGAAATACTTGATTCAGTTTTAATTCCAAGTCCCATAATTAAACGAACGGTCAAAGGAATCGTACTATAATTGCTACTCAATATAATGTTCACGTTTCATAGTCGTATGTTTATAAATAATTAACTAATTTACGTGGAACATTATTTAATTTGAAACAAATATTCTACATTGTGACAAACTAATGTATATTTGAAATATCGTTAAAAGTATTGCGTTAAACGTGATTATTAATGAGGAAATAATACCTCTCTTTGTTAGTATTATTCTACCTGGTCACGCCACTTTACTTCCTTGTTTTGTCCAAATGTCTTTGGGTCTTGAAGCTGACGAGACAAAGGTATTGGATCACCCTTCTGTAAACCTGGGCATAGTTCTTCCGGTGGTGGAGTACGTGGTCTTAATTCACCATGTTCCCCTTCGTATCTGCATTTAGCTTGAGCTTGAAAATGTTCTACACATTGGGCAATCTCATTGTCTCTGCCACTAGCCTTTTCCACAGGTTCAATTGTCTGAAGCTCTGCTTCCCCTGTACCCTGAATCTTTTTTGCTTCTACTCTTATATCATCAGAAAGTAAATTCTGTTGTACCAAATGGTCACGAATATTGTCTCGTACTTCTAGCGGGAATTTCTCTGGATTCGCTTCAATGTAACGGTAAACGAAAAGATCAACGTTGTTTATGATAAAATAATGATTAAAGATATTAATCATTGCGCCGACATAAAAGTCTCTCGGAGTGTAATACTCTGGATTATCTCTTCCCGTGTTTGGTTTTGGTATTAGTGTAGATTTTAAAAAGCAACCCTCGCGGCGTCCCGAATTATGTTTGAACAGCTCTTGCACTGTTATCATGCCGTCGAATAAATTGTATTCCAAAAGGAAATCACGGTCCCTGTCCTCTGGATGAATAGCGTCCATTCGCATTGCGTAACGTAATTTTTTAGGAAAATTAAGAAGCTGTCTAACGACATCCTTTTTAGGCGGTTTAGGCATAAATGAGAAGCACGAGGCGTAAGTATCTTCCGGTGTGCCGAAAATTATATGCGGCGGTGGTTTATATTCCAACGACGACTTCGTTTCTTTCGACGGTATTGGAATTCCTTCTGGTTGATTTATTCCCAACATATCTGTATAATATTTTCGTGTAAAACGATCGCAATCATGTAGAAAGAATCGCCGGCTGAATATAAAAACCGTACCACCAATCTACAATTAAAAGTGAACACGTATAAATCCTAAAAGATGAACATAAGCTCTCTGTTACTCGGGAGACGGCGAATAGACTCACTATAAAATCTTTTGGTGTATAATACTCGGAGATCTCCGGATCGCTATACTCCATATATACGGCAGGATAATTCGATGGTAAATTCTTCCAATCTTTTGGCACTTTCATTTTCTTTAATAACATCGCTACCGGATCCTTACCGCTGTTTTGCTTTTGTATTTCACGAATAGCAATCGTGTTGTCCGTCAGAAAATACATTATCCTATAATTGTCGTCATTCCAAGTTGCAGTGAATGATAATACCATTTTATCGTATTCTAAAAATCGTCGTCTAGCATCGTCCGGAATTCGTGTAACACACACCGGTGTCTTTTGCTGATTCGAACGTAGCTCAGTGTAAGGATCTACAGGAGGTTCTTCTTTGTCCCCTACATCTATACCTTGACTTTCTAAAAACTCCCTGGTAAATAGATCGCAATCGATAGTATGATACACTACGCCATAAATACCTGAAAATAATGAAACTGAGTAATAAAAACGATACAAACGAAGAATATTATTAATACGCAAACAAAATCGGTGCAAATCGATATAATCGCATACACAAAGTTTTCTCATTAAACTTACATACGTCAATCCCAACATTAAAGTCCTTCCAGTGAAATGTATCGCCGTTTACATTTTTTTCGATTTTGTTACGACTAACAAGCTTCCCTTGGCTGAAGCCAGCATTCCTAGTCGTGGGTTCAATTACGCATACGGTATCATCCTCCAAGAAATATACTATATTCACGTGGCGTATACGAAAATGTTCATCAAGGGAGTTGAACACTCCTTGACGGAAAAATGCTTTGAAGCAAAGGCTTTTCTGCGCGAATAACGCATAATGTGGTATAACTTGTCGATACGCATATCCTTTAACTCGACCATAAGTTAACGATGGATCATAGCTGAATGTTAATTAATATTTTAACATTAGAAATTCTAGTTTAGAGCTCGAAATATTTAATGGTACACAAATCGGATTTTACCCAAGCTAATATTTATATGTTCAATTGATGATTACTTACAATGTAGTATCTTCTTCTTTCAAATATGCTGCAGATGCAGCATCAACCGGCCTTCCTCCGATACCAATTTTGCTATCACGTACTACGCGATAACCATTTAAAAAACGAAATTTTTGTAATAATCTATAATCTTTGATCTTTGAAAAAAAAACAATTTGTTCTCACTTAATTTTATTAATTCAAGAGCGTCACTAAGTAATTCGATTCTCTTTTCTAACTTACACTAGGGTCCTGAAATTTGTAGCCTGGTAAAAGCGGTAGGTTCTCCATATCAAATTATAAAAATATTTGAAGATATATTTTCAAAAGGCATATTTCTATAGAGTTACTAATAAAACCATATATGTAGGTACTAAAACATTGTTTTCGCTGGTTTCTATAACAACACACTAGCATCTATTGATGTAACAGAACTTTTATCAATATGTTACCATTTTCACTAAAACAAACACTTAGCATCCTATATTTACGAATAAAGAATAACTAAGTCAAATTATATTTGATCATTTATTTTTGCATAAATTATTGACAACAGTAGCATTGGATGGTTTTCTCTAAAATGTGTTAGTTGCCCTGACAGTGAAATCACAAACTAATTATTTCCTTAAAAATAGCCATACACCCGGCAGATAAGCAGCCAGCCACCGGTACTGTAATTAACCATGCAAATGCGATATTGCGAAATAATTTCCATGAAACTCCCTCACCGCCGCGTGAAGCCCATCCCACGCAAACAACGGATCCCACTTTGCAATGAGTTGTTGACACAGGTAATCCAGCCTTACTAGCCAACAAAACTGTTACAGCTGCTCCTACCTACAAATCGTGCGCAACAATATATACTTGAACAATAAAACTTAAAAGATGATATCAATATGTCCCCTGCGATTGGTATTCTTAAATACCTCTATAGTAAACCCAGTAGTTGGTGTGATACGCGCCAGATCTTGTCCTAGAGTTTGTATGACTCTACGTCCCCACACCCACAGACCGGTTGATATTCCTAAACCACCGTAAAGTAATATCAGCAGTGGAGTGTCTGCTTCTTGCCTAGCTGAACCCTCCGCGTACACAGCCCAAAGTGCAATAAGTGGCCCAATCGCGTTGCTGACATCGTTGCCACCGTGCGCAAAACTACCAAACGCTGCAGTTAGTACTTGCAAAAACGCAAACAGCTTCGATATCTCTGGTGGTTCTTCGTCCTTTCGTTCAGTTTCGATTTGAGGGCCCTCGGTGTCCGATCCTGCCACCATTAAAAGAGGGCTTGCACTGCTATTACCGCGCAATTTTGGTGCTGCTTCTTTTGCATTGCCGTTGCTGCTACTGCTACTACTACACGGGGCCTCAGATATAACAGACAATGCTGTGGTTTCCTTTTTATCACAGGTACCGAAATTTGTTGTTGCTATTTCGTTGCTACTTAGCGAAAGTAATATTCTCTTTCTTTGCCATGGTACTACAAATAAATAGACAATAACAGCTGAAAATAAACCGCAACCCAACGAAGCTAGTAAACTACCCCACCATGGCAGGTGATCCAACATCAAAACTGAAAGTGATGTAAATAGGATGGCATTAACTTTAACTTGCATTACGATTTAACAGATTTATTAAGGCAGAGGTTCACTTACGTTTAGGTCCGTCGTGTACAACTGATATTACATTGATAGCAACTGTAAGACCGTACGCTAATGGGAGAATGTGGAGACCTTGTTCTAGAGGCTTACTAGATTGAAGTACCGATTTTCTTAGAAGCCAAAATATAGCACCTGATACAACTCCACTAAGTACAGGACTTGCGAACCAAGATGCTGCTATATTTGCCAGAGCTATCCATTTCACCTAAAAGATATATATTTTTAGATCGCGTTACTATCTTCATTTGTCTTCAATATGATAAACGTGATATCACTAACCCCCGCAGTACCTCTGCAGACAAGTGAAAAACCGACTGTAGCCCCGACAATAGAATGCGTTCCAGATATAGGTAAACGCAATGCTGTTGCTAGTAGTAGCCAAATACCAGATCCGGCTAAACTAGATAATGCACCAATCATTAATTCCTTTTCATGGCCTTCGTACAATGTAACATCTAGGATGCCCTTTCTCATAGTATCAGAAACCTGAAACGTATATCAATTAGTTATATTTCCAACAATATCGCATAGAATGTTTATGAAATACCTTATAGCCAATGAGTACAGCCCCAGCAATTTCGAATATGGTTGCCAAAATGCACGCTTGAAATATAGTAAGTACACCCGCGCCAACACTCGTTCCAAAACTATTAGCAACATCATTGGCTCCGATTCCGAATGCCAAAACAAAGGCCACTAAAAATCCAACCACTACTATCCATACCAAATTCTCATCGTACGGTACATTCATTTTTATTTAGTTAACTTTCGCTTGAGCTATTGGTATAGACCTTTTTATCTTTACACATTTGTCAGTAGATCATTACGTTTGAATGCGTTCTCTTATCGTATTATTTGCCGGCGTTACATTACCGAACCGGAGAACGTACAATTCAGGAAGAACTTTCAGTTTCATAAGTTATGCATTTACATATAAATATCTGTAGGTCAGAATATATTTCTCCATTCATATTTAAATTCCTATACGCGTGTACATATCTATATATATATATTCAATACTTTTTTCACTTCTAAAACAATCAAACTTGTAATTTTGTACACATAGCAGAGGTAGTATTTTGGTGTAGCACCTAGTATATTCAGCATTATGCTTTTTCCCATACAACAACATATATAATTGGAATGCTCGATAGCATTAATAGTGGTATACCGCAAACACCTTCGCAAACAATTTCTTTTTTTACTTTATGTTAAGTATAAAATATTGTGTTCAACTTTGTTAGCATTCATTGTCAGTGTCTTCTTTCCTTGAAAACACCCTGAACGCTGCTCTTCCGGCATCTGTAATTAACCAAAATGTATCCCTTCGCGTAATACACATATAGTATATATGCACATATATTTTATAATATTCGATGAATTCTTGAAAGCAATGCACTAATGCTCCTATTATTTTTAATTACCATCGCACATGCATCGTAAACGTCTTAAAATTAAGTTTAAAGAATAAGGTACTTCGACATCCGCGAAGAATATTCAATTAATAGATTGCAACGTTTTGCCAATTTTCTCACGCTCGATTCTTGAAGGGGGTGGAGCCACCCTTTCGCGTATCATGCAGCAACACTTGGTGTCTTCGTTACAATTCACAATCTTAATAAAATTGAATTATATGAAAATTTCGACCCTTCTTGGACGTACTGCGACGGGGAGGGAACCATCTGAACCCGTGACAACAGGGGGTTGCTCGTACGAAACACGACGAAAATTTAACGATTGCGATATACAATTTACGGATTGTATCGAGAAAAATATGTATCGAAATAAAGAAAGGAGAATTGATTGATTGATATAAACAAAGCTTTCAAGCGTGTCACATCAAATTGCTGTACGAAATTCTGAAAAATTGCAGCTTCGTATTACCACTATTTGCATCGTCCTTTGCCGATCTTGTGTGTCCCCACTTTGAAATCTTCCTTGTAAGAACTATATAAGAAGATGTATGTATATTATATGTCACAGAAACGGAAAGATGCGATCGAAAGTTTACCGAGGGAAAAAAAAGAAAAGGCAAGCTGTATATTTTCACTCACGAAACTGAATTTACTTTGTGTAAATCTTCGGCAATTAGGGATGCCGCTCAGGTCCGCGTGGGGGTAAAATATTGATCCGCAATTCGTCCGCGAAACTCTCATAGGGTATAACGCGAAAATGTGGTTTGTCGCGTCATAAATATATTCCTTACATGTGTAATTAAATGAACAATTAATTGCCTGTTGTCTGGTTCGAAAACGTAGGGGGACTTCTTTCTCATATTGTCACGGTTATTTACAATGTATTGCGCACTAACTATGAACCTGATTTTCGTCGGGGATTAACGAAGAAGTCATTGCATAAAGGGTGTTAAACGAGCTACGAATTGATGCGAACATAATTACCGATAATCGAATCCTATTATATCGTTGAAGAGGAAAAAAGACTATCTAGACGAATATTAGACAGTTCTACATATATTTACTACTCGCACACGCACTTATAGAGTGAATTAGTGAATTTGAACAGACGAATGAAGTAATGCAAAAAAGAGTGCCGCAGAATAAGATGCTCAATGTATATACATATATTACCGAAATTTAATAATCCAATGCATATAATATCTGTAGGAATTCATAGAATATATTGGCTGCCTTAATTTAATTAAAAAATCGACAGGAAATACTTGTACAGATACTGTTTATTTAATGTATTGTATGTACAATCTGGTACTTAGAAGTTACAATTTAAATACGGGATAAGTTTAATAATTCACTACAAAGTTGTTATTTTATTTAGAATTCCATGTTTCTTTTTCTTGTCTTTCCCTTATGACTTCTTGCAAGTAAGGTAGAAGATAGTGCACGTCCTATTTAACAGTAAAAATTACATTCATAAAATATTTGCAGCCAAGCTGCACTAAAATGCACTAATTGTGCAGAATAATAAAAATTCTATCATTTATGCGTATTCAATTACATCTTCCAATTTGGTCCACTGTTCCTTCGGCAAAACCTTCTTCTGACACTCTAGTTGCATAGCTCTGATAATACGAAAATTGCGTTCTTCCAATAAATACGGGGGTATTCGCCTCAAAGCCTCTTCCACGTCTGGTGTCTCACTAATAAGATCATCCCGACATAAACCTGTACATTTGGGTAAAATAAGAGATTTAGAATACATATATGTATGTATTCATTCAAATAGTTTCTATTAATTCCTCTACGCAATACTATTAACGTTACATATGTATATACGTATAAGAAATGTATTTATAGTAATATATAAATATTACTTTACCGTACTGATTAAATCCAGAAAGCTCGTATGCCCATTTCTGTAAATTCGCTGAAAAATATGTAATATGCGTATAATTACATAAGACGATTATCCATTGATATGTTAGGATGAATTCTGCAAAATGCAGATTTACTCACGAAACGAACGCTTCAAGTACGCTATCATTTTTATTCGACTGTCTATTCCTTGAGTGGTTAACAATAAATTGATAACACTTGCTGTTCGGAACTACTATGTCGTCTGTAGTTCTACTAGTCTCGACTGGCCGAGATATAGTAACTAGCATTGTAATGTTAACATAATGTATCCCTAGTGCGCGATTGCAGGGTGACTAGATCTGTGCAACGCGACGCAGTTGTCCACCATTTTAATTCCGAATAATTGTAAAGGATTAATTTGTTTCGACAAAATTATTGTCACAATTAAGGGAAATTTTAATTACAACCTTTGCAATACGTAGAAATATATTTATTATTGCACAGTAACTTATATGCGCAATAACATCGAAAACCTGTAGTATGTTTCAGTTTTAAAATGTTCCTAAAGTTCAATACAAAATTTCTTGGTGTACGTTAACGTTCAATATTATTCATTATGTTCCAGCATTATTTTCATCCGAATTATACTACCCGGATTATAATAAAAAATTGTGTAATTCGTAAAACTCGAATATTGTTATTCGAAGTATCATAAAACTATTTGAAAAATACCCTAGACACGAGGCAGATGGCGCTTCGCGAGTTCCGAAAGGAGGACTACTTGTTTGGAGTGTAGTGAGTCCATTGGTTGGTATATAAGCTCGAAGGGAACTACTTTTAGTGCCTCTTCCTCATTAAGAGTAGAGTTGTGTTCACGTGTGGTTGTGTCTCCTTTTTCCACAAAATAGGTCACACAACCCACTTCCATTCGTGAAATAACTCTTCTATAAAAAAAAACAAAAAAAATATAAAAATTATAAAAAATATAAACAAAAAAATCGAAAAACCGTAGCTGAAAACCGCGAAACGTAAGTAAAGTGTGGAAAAAAATAGTAATCATTGTGTTACGAAGAGCAACGTGGTCGGAAGAGCGCAAGCCATATTGAAGGAACGGTGAAACCAAAAAACCAGAGAATTTTGAATTTAAACCGCTGCACGACGTGAGAATAATACTAAAATGAATCCGGGAGCTCCAAATTATCCTATGGCCTCACTTTATGTGGGTGACTTGCATGGTGATATCACCGAGGCGATGCTATTCGAGAAGTTTTCATCGGCTGGGCCCGTACTCTCGATACGCGTCTGTCGTGATATGATTACTCGACGTTCGCTCGGCTATGCTTATGTCAACTTTCAACAGCCTGCTGATGGTAAATATGCATTTCCTATTTAATATTTCTTTCCTGCGAGTGCGTCGAAGCCTTTGGCAGAAAAAAAAAATGCTGTTACATCATTTATCCGCGGTTGACACGTGTTTCGGATCATACAATGCCACCATATTGAAACCTACTTCGAACAAAGTAGATGGTCGTTGACGGTTGGTTGAGTCATGCTTTATTTTTTCCTCACTCTCTTCCTCTCATCTTTTTCCGGACGATACGCAATTAAATAATGTGCGATTAATGCTTTAAAATAAAACATCGATTAATTACAGAAACGCATACGATGTTAATACGAAATCTATTTACTTGCGTTTGTGTACGATAACGTTTGAAGAAATATAACGGAAAACAAAGAAAACAAATTTCGAAATATATATATATTTACGGGAAATTAACTGTTCGTCCATATAAATTTTCAGTATAAATCGCATAAATATGTATATTTATAAATACATATATTTATGCGATTTATATGTATTTTCTTTGGATATCGTTTTGAATTTCGACGAGTTAATTGGGAATATTAAACGATTTTTCATTTTGTAGAAAACGGTATTTATTTGTAAGTCGATGTTTTCCTACTATCGAACAATTTTAACTTGTTGCATTTATTTAAAAAAAAATGTAATATCAATCTGGCTCTAACTGACTTTTAGTAATGTATATGTTATATACATATATATATAGAGGTATCTTTCTTTGTTTATTTCAGCCGAACGAGCTCTTGACACTATGAACTTCGACATGATAAAGGGGCGGCCTATTCGTATTATGTGGTCTCAGCGTGATCCTTCTCTTCGAAAATCTGGTGTCGGAAATGTATTTATAAAAAATTTAGATAAAAACATAGACAATAAAGCAATGTACGATACGTTCTCTGCTTTTGGTAATATACTTAGTTGCAAAGTAGCTCAAGATGAATCTGGCGTTTCAAAAGGTTATGGTTTTGTTCATTTTGAAACTGAGGAAGCAGCAAATAAATCTATCGATAAAGTAAATGGCATGCTACTCAACGGGAAAAAGGTAATGCTCCGATTTTTTTTTCTTCTTTTTATTAACTCTGTCGCCCATTTACTTATCTCTTCATACAACCAATTCTTATCACACTTTTATCATACACATTTATAGGTGTACGTTGGTAAATTTATACCCCGCAAGGAACGCGAAAAGGAATTGGGAGAGAAAGCTAAGCTTTTTACCAACGTTTATGTGAAGAACTTTGGGGAAGATATGACGGATGATAAACTTAAGGAAATGTTTGAAAAATATGGGACCATCACCAGTCATAAAGTAATGATTAAAGATGACGGAAAATCACGAGGTTTTGGTTTTGTAGCTTTTGAAGATCCTGACGCTGCTGAACAAGCAGTACTCGATTTGAATGGGAAAGAGGTTGCTGAAGGAAAGTGTATGTATGTTGGCCGGGCGCAGAAGAAGGCAGAACGTCAGCAAGAGCTTAAGCGGAAATTCGAGCAGCTTAAATTGGAGCGTTTGAATCGTTATCAAGGTGTAAATCTTTATGTAAAGAATCTGGACGATAGTATAGATGACGAACGGCTACGGAAAGAGTTTGCACCGTTCGGAACAATCACCTCTGCAAAGGTTATGATGGAAGATGGTCGCAGCAAAGGTTTCGGATTTGTCTGTTTCTCAGCACCCGAGGAAGCGACTAAAGCCGTCACAGAAATGAATGGACGTATAATAGTAACAAAACCGTTGTATGTCGCACTTGCGCAACGCAAGGAGGATCGTAAAGCGCATCTTGCTTCTCAGTACATGCAACGTTTGGCCAATATGCGAATGCAACAAATGGGCCAAATATTCCAGCCTGGTGGTACTGGAAATTATTTCGTTCCCACTATCCCTCAGCCACAAAGATTTTATGGGCCCGCGATGGCCCAGATTCGTACAACGCCACGTTGGCCGGCGCAACCAAATCAAGTACGACCGAATGCGCAAACCGGAAGTTCTGGTTTCGCTGCGATGCAAGGTCCATTTAGAGCTACGCCACGTGCTCCAACTGCACAAGCTGGCACCATGCGAAGCACTCTATCTGCCAGACCTATTACAGGCAAGACAGTTTCTCATTTCACTGGGGAGTAACACTCGATAAGTAAAACTCGTAACACATTCTATTAATTCTATTTATTATTTCAGGTCAACAAGCGGTTGGCGGCGCAAATATGCAAGGCCGTTCTATGCCTGGTCCAGCAGTTGGGGTTTCAGCTCAAAACCGTCCGCCAAATTACAAGTACACGTCGAACATGCGTAATCCACCACAAGCAATGGCAATCCCCGCTCCTACTCCTGTTCAGCAAGCTGTGCATATTCAAGGCCAGGAACCATTAACTGCCTCAATGTTGGCAGCTGCTCCGCCGCAAGAGCAGAAACAAATGTTGGGAGAGCGTCTCTTCCCATTAATTCAATGTATGTATCCGCAACTGACTGGGAAGATTACTGGTATGTTGTTGGAGATCGACAATTCAGAGCTCCTACACATGTTGGAACATAATGAATCGCTGAAAGCCAAGGTCGAGGAGGCCGTAGCTGTATTGCAAGCTCATCAGGCCAAGCAGGCTGTGGCTTCTAAAAAAGAGTAAAACATCTTAATTAGGATATTATTTTTATTCTTCCTTAATTGTTCGTAATATTGTTCAGTTTTTTTTCCTCATTCTGCGATTATCCTCGGTTTAAAAAGAAACATTTTTTTCTAAAAGCTTTTACGGTGGCTTAAGCGATTACTACATGCAAGAATGACAGGAAGAAATTGTTATTCAAAACTAATAATTGATCGTGAAAGGGTTTTTCATCAAGTTTTATGATAATAAATTTTCCTTTAAAAATACGAGAATGAGTTTCTTTTCATTCCCTGATCCTTAATTTTGTTCTGATTTTCGTTTCTATTTTTAACATATCGATATACGCTAAGTTTGTATTATTACTATTGCGCAATGCGATGAGAAATGTAATGAAAGTTTAGAGAATAAACTATTTGAAGTGTTTAAACTGCAATTCGGCGTTCATTGAGTAGATTGGAAATCACTTGTTGAACTTTGCCTCCCCATTTTATTTCTCTTATAAAATGTATGAGCATTGTTCCTTCATCGTTTATTCTATATGCTTTAATAATGTTTTACATAAGTTACATTGTTGGTTAAACATTATTTTGAATGTACGGAAATGTTCCGATTTTGAGTAAAAACGATTTACTACGGCGGTAAATATAAGTTTGCATTGATGAATAATTTACAATTCTTTATATAAATAAATGAATCTGTATAAATTATTAATAAAGAAAATGAAATGAAAATTGTTTAATTATGCATATGATTTGTACAACGCAAGAATTGATAATACATGCGATTTCCGGCTTATGCGTATACGTTCTATTGTTTCTTTAGATTCTAAGAATGCAAAAAAACTGTTCATCTGAAAGTTATTTGACTTAATGTGGTAAATTTAATAGAATATTTGAATTTTAATTGTCATTTACAGAGATTTTAATTAGCAACATAATTATTTTAAATGGGATAATACGTTTTTATTATTATTTCATTTACGAATTTCAAGACGAGTTGAACAATATGTATCAAGTATATATTTAAACTATAATTTATTGCATATTTTTTTATGAAGATTGAGGTCCCCACTTTTCATCACATTGTCGACAAAACACGTGACTTGAAAGTGGCGGCAACGATAAACGGTGTATGTGTTAGTGACACTGATGTAAGCGCCCCACGTGAAAAGAACAATGGAAGGGGATGCTACGCGTGAGGAATCTCACCCTTGTATATCGCTGCGTTAATTAAACTTGACATTTTGCTCCAATACACTCATAAAGATATGCGATAAATTATTGTTCGATATTGTTAAACGAATCTTGACAGGCGTAGCAGTGTGGTAATAATAAAAATATATCGTATGTATATGCAGTTGTATATTAAGATAACATTCCAATTTTGATTAAATTTATTTCACCAAGTCCAATAGATTTTGTAGAAAAAATTTCTTAGCAACTAAGGAAATCATAGCCTGCAAGAATATGGCACTTGTGGTTTAAAAGTTATAAGCAATTAAATAACTGGCGAAAATGCACTCCCCGGGTCACTACTGCTAGTATCCCGGTTCGTGGTGATTGTTTTTTAATCTACGGGGTCTGAAATGACAGGGAAGAGTACAAGCTATACGAGAAAAAGTTGCTGTAATTATATGCAGTTGGCCGTAATTATTTTAATTGTTTATAACAAATGAACTTGTTGAAACTCTTGGGAGAGATATCTCTGGTTCGTAGCTTTAATTTAAGACCTGTTCGGTTAAAAAATATGCATTAGAAGCCGAGAAAAACGCAATTGTTTAAATTAACGATGTAATCCAGGAATTCGGTTTTGACGGTGCAGAAAAGTGCTAAAAAGGCCGCAAACGCGAGATGGCGCCACATGTCTGATTATCGAATGTCTTTGGAGCACTAGACCTCTTACCATTTCCATGTCACGCACAACGATACCGATAAACTTTTAAAAAATTATTATCTCGGCTTCTGATGGTTATTTTTTAATAAATGGGGTGTCACGTGAAAGGGAAACGAATAAGCTGCGCGAGAAAAAATACCCCGTTGCCGTAACTTCAATCTGGTGGCCGTAGTAATAATTTAAATCGTTCAATTGTTTATAACAAACCAACCACCCCTGGAATATTTTTGACCCCAATTAGAAACTGTAACTTGGACTTCTAGCTTTAATTTATGTTATTTGATGATTAACGTAGCTCACCTACAACTCGAAATAACCCATTTGTTTATAATTTCTTTAAACAAATTCAATTATCTCGCGTTATGCTGGGCGAATTTTAATGAGCGACATCTCAAATTGAAGTTCTCGATTTAAGGGAACAATCTGTTCCACGTTATAGAACCCTACAACTGTTAATTGAAGGTTTTTTCTGTATCTTATATATAATGTTATAAATATTCACGATAATGTGAAAAGTCCAGATTTTTTCGAGGGGGATGTTTTCACCCCTACGACCGTTTTTCAACAGCAGAAGAAAATTATACTATGGTTAGAATAACTTGAACTACATTTGTGCCCAGTTTCAAATTTTGTTTAATTTTCATGTTCCCGGACGTCCCCATCAGTAATAATCAACCGGTGTGCCGCGCGAGGACCACAGGTATACCCTGTTGGATGACCAACCCCTTGAGTCACCGATAAGATGCAAGGCCCGCGGATTCAGCCCTAGTCACAATAAACATCACTCACTAAGGTAGTAGTCATCGACACCAATACTTTATAAAGGTAAATAATCAACTAAGCTCATAAATTATAAGTCAATTTTGCTGCTTTTTTATTTGAAATTTATTTTTCACAATAACAATCTTTGCGCATTACAGTATTAACAAGCTTTCAAAAATGTTAATTTTTTAAACAAAATGACTATTAATGGTCAAGTAATTAATTAATATGGAAAGAAATTAATGTTTAATATTTACGCGTGCAACAATGTTCAAGTATTTTATGATTCTTATATTTTACTACCGCTACCAGTATGCTAATGTATTTACTAAAAGTCCTTCCAAAGTCAAACAATAAAACGCATTACCACCCAAATGTTCAACACGTGAAGCATCAGGTGATTAATTTTTATTTCTTCCGTATGGCAATTCGGACATAAAAAATGTGCTCTGTTTATTGTGTCTATCCCGTGCTAATAAATCCTTTGGAAGTGTCTAAGCGGTTACAATGCTGGCCGGGTGTTAAATTTACCAGTCTTTTTATGGGGATTTAGAATACGCATTTGCTGTCCCTAATAAGAATAAGAATGCAGCCAAAAGTTTTCCATAGTTCTATGCACATGTGTACACCGATTGACTTTTACTACATGCACAACATAAAGAACAGACAACGGGGAAAGTATCCTTTCTCCTATTTTAGGTCAACTAGGAATAGCAGGCGATATCTGTTTTTCTTTAAGAACCATCTGTTTTCATTGACATCCATGGTGTTTGCCATGTGGCAGATTTCTTTAAGAGCCCTTTGCAAGAGTTGTAAAGTGTCATCTGGTTTGTAAGTAACAGTTTTACCAGCTATTGTATACCTGCTACCCATGCGTCGCTGTGTTTCAGTTATGTACAGCCTTTCTTTACGAACGATTCTGTATTAAAAATTGCTACGACAATTATATTTTCCACGTCTTTCTTTCTTTATTTAATAATGATAAAAATATGAGATATCATTTATGTAACATTCATTCCAAAATAATTTTGTTGTATAGCCTGCTTTCATTTACATTTATTGAAAATTTCATTCGTCAATGTTTATCGAATAATAAATAGCGTATTTAAATTATATACATATATTGCTTAACGTTTAGCTGTATTGTTCGGGAAATTAGTATATTAGCTTTCATGTAATTTGCGACACTATACCTAAGGCATGGTAAATAACAGTGGATACTTACAATCAGAATACAATAGGTATAAAATAAGTAGGATTAAAATGTTACGCCTGCACGTAGTAAATATATTAGATTTATCAACTTAAGAAAACAATAATAGTTAATGTTGTCGAAAAATATACAGAAATATCTTTCGAATAAAATATTTAAGTTAATTCTTTAACAATTCAAAGACTTTAAATCGATTTTCAAGCATCTTATCATCATTAACAATATATGAGTTTTATTTATAATTTATTATTTACAAATTCATGTTCAGATCAATTGTCCGAAATAATCGTGTACGTGTAATAAATCATTTTAGTGCTTCGAATGTTCCGCACCTTTGGTTTGGTCGCCTATTGGCTCTTCGCTAATGGCCGGGAGGGGTAAAGGCAGAATCTGATTGGTCAGTCGAGGTATACGTTTCAGCTGAGTACGCGATAGGTCAGTTACTCTGGAGAGGTGCAATGGTGTTTAGAAACAGGTCTATGGGAAGAATAAACAGGAGGGAATGTTAGAATTCATTGAGTTGTTGCCAAATAGTGGTCGATTTTCACGAGAAGTGGTGAAGTTTAAAAGGAGCCGCCAGAGAAGTTTTCAATTCTTTATACATATACATATTACGTATTAGGACTAAAAGGTATGTTCAACTTTTTTTTGCATACATAACGGTGGCCTAAATTTTGTTGTTGTTTAAGGTGTTCGATCTCTTTTCACATTGTTCGGAGGTTTCGTTATATTATAAATTACATTCTTCTTCCCTACGAATACTTGATATTATCGTCTATCGAGAATCAATTAATTAACTGCATTTGGCACGCAGCTGTTGCCATCATCTTTTTGCACTCGACTTTCTGTATTTCGTTGCATCCGCAACTACATACACAATTGTGTTTTGAATTGATGTAACGTCAACCTAATAATGCAGTGATTTTTGTTAAATAAGGATCATTAATATTTACATCGTTCGTTAAACCTATTTTTTGTGGTATAACATTGTTGCACAAAATTTAACTGTCGTGTTCCCATTATACAATTATGGTTTGTCGTTGCATTAATCGTGAATAATTACACGCCCAAGTTAAAGATATATATGTATATTGTGGGGAATAAGTGTTTGAGCATACATGTAGTGTATATCGGTGGAAAGAAAACATTCCTCAATGAAATTTGACAGGCATAAAAACACAGGTTTGAAGTCACCTTGGTGCGGAAATTTGATAACAAATAAACGTAAACGTCTCTTTGCTTCCTACAATGTTCTCAGCAGTGAAATGTGTATTTTACTTGTGGCAAATTTGCATAAAATGAGAATGTTGATTCTCATTGGTTTAAAACAGTTAACCTTGTTTTTCTCAACATTTGACAATTCACCTATATTTTATAAATTTCTGCTATACCGATTTGATCGCCATTTGCCGGCGTTGCCCCGAGTTGCGATAGTTCGCAATTATAAATCGGAAATACCAATTTACTGTGCATTTGTTGCCACTTCTTTTATTGTTGTTATTACCGTATCTTTTCCCAATATACAACTAGGATATATATATGTAAATTAGAGCAACGATATACTTTTATTATTATCAAATCGTCTGCAAGACGCAATTGTCATATGCCGTGAAACATGACAATATTTTTCGACGGACATTTCTTTATGACCATATCGTAAGAGTACAAAGTAATAATCGTTTTATCGGCCGCGACAACGAGAAAATGCAGTGATATTACAACACTGCTTTAAACTCTCATTCTACGAACTCCAATCTATTAATTTATTCATTTCATCTGTTTATCGTTGTTGTATCATAGGGGGTACTAGAATCCTAATATTTTAGATTATACGTACATGTAATTGTGCAAAGATTGTATTAATACTTTACTCATTAACCCTATTTATTTGCTTTTAGGATTTTAAGTGACAAGTATAATTTACATATACTTTTATTGAGTTTTTTTAAAGTATAGAAATATATAGTAATAATGGAGAAAGAAGAAGTAATTAAAAATATACGTGCATGTCTTATGACGTCGAAGCATGGACTCGAAATAAAAAGCCTGAGCAGTAAGTTGTTCATATGAATGTTTTATTAATGAAAACTTATGATACCATTGTAACTATAGTTTGTTTACATTTATACCACTCGTCATTTCGAAACACAAATACGTATTTCGAAACTCTGCAATTATTTCTAACTACTAAAATTGACAAATCTATGTAAATGTTCGGCAAAGTACGTACTGTCCTTTTTATTATAAACTAAACAAATTATAAATAGTATATTATCATAAGCGCAGCTAGTTTTTATAGATCATGCATAAATTAATATTATAACACGTTTGTAGGCGATTACAAAATGCTCATCGATGAAAGTATACCATTCAGAAAGTTTGGTTTCCCTTCCTTGGTAGCCTTTTTACGCACTGTTCCTAGTATTATACTTACTGAGACAGGATGCGATTGCTTTGTAAGGGCTATACCTAGCGAGGAATCTGCGCATATTACAAGACTAATCGCACGGCAAAAGATAGCACCAAAGAAACATAAAAAATATGTATGTTTGATCATAATTTGCATTGGTTACTACGTATATATGTATACTTGAGATGATAATAATAATGTTGCATTATTGTAGCTGCCCACACGGAAGCCAACTCCATTCCGTCAGCCTATGATGACAAGAACAGCTGTTCGCAATACAAGAAGCAGTAATGGCAATATGCACTCGTCATCGACTGGACGGTAAATACATATGCATAAAGATCTCTTTAATTTAAATATATACATTATTGTCTAATACGGCATTGATTTTTATTTTGATTCTCTAAAACCATGTCGGTGTATATAGTATTTTAAGTTATTTCAACTGAATTGTACGTAATGCACGACCGTTTGTTATTTTAGACCAAACATATCCACGAAAATAACCATCCACCAGAATAACGAGAAACCCAGATATGTACAATCCTATTACGGAGTATCGCCAAGTTCTCCTAGCAAAGTAAGCACTTTTAATACATGTATTTACATTATACATATACTGTCTATATTAATGCTAAGTAAGCGAAACTTACTTACCTTGATATTGTAGAGACTGAAAGAGAAACAAATGAATCCTGTTTCGTCCACTAACCAAAATGCTAATAAGCCGAGAGACGATTCACAAGTGAAGAGCAATATAAAGCCACTGATGCCTGCGATAAGTCAGAAACCAAAGACTGCTAATAACAATGCGGAAGTGCTTCCTAAAAGAAGTCTAAGCGATAGACTCAGAGTACATCCTATTATACCTCCCTTAATGGGTTCACATAATAATTTTTCAATACCGTCGAAAACGTCCGAAGTACTATCACCCCTTTCGCCTGGTCAAGTTTTAGCAGACGGTAAAACATTGCAATTACCACAACCACCAATAAGTTTGCCAGTGCGTATCTACGTTTACTGTAGTTATATTATATTTAATTGAAAGTTACCTAGTGTATAATAACGCATTATTCTTACAGCCGCCGCCAAGTAATCTTAGAAAATTCGTGCCAAATGTGCAACCTACTGATCCGCGGGAGGAGTTGAAAAGAAAAGCTATTGTTTTAAATCTTCCAGAACCCATATATCACATTTGCCCTACGACTATTAAAAATACTAAAGAACCATCCGTGTTTGCGCAAGTTAAGGTTTGTAAATATGTCTCGATAATATTCTTCGGAATTATAATGGAGACAATAATGAAATATGAAGAAATGTCCTCGTAAACAAACTGTAGTTATAAAATCTGTATTCTTAGATTGGTCATCATGGTTACTCAAGCTATCCAGAAGAAACACGTACAGAGGAGGAGGCGCAAAAGCTCGCGGCAAAATTGGCTCTGTTCGATCTTACTGAGAAATATGGCTCACCTTTCTGTTTAGATGAAACTAGAGACGAAAATGTCATAAGAGAGCGAGTTCTGTCCATAGTAGACGCGCATTCGAATGGTATTTTTATGCATCAGGTGCCCATATATTATAAACAACAATACAAAGAAATTTTACCAGCAAATTGGGAAAAGGCCGTCGAAACGAGTCCAGCGATAATTCTAGAAAACGGTGTTGATAATTCGATAATTGTGCGCCGATTTGTTTCGCCTGTTGGAAAGGTAAAATGAAGCACCTTTATCACATTACAAACTATTCTAATCTGGCATATGGGGTGATTCTGAAATTACTCGTCGATAATACGATTGACGGAAAGATGCGCTATTCTAATGTCTCGTGATTTTCCTTTCAGGTGCGAAGCGTGACTTCAGCAAAAGCAGACATAGTACAGTTAAATCCAATTGGACCACCAGTGCTTGGACAATTACAATTACCTGAAACCGATGTTTGGATAGTATCTGTTACGTACGTTATGAGTGCTATTGAAATATGGGTTAGAATAGAGGAAGATGAGTACAGTGTAAGTTGAAAAGAATTTTCCATTTACAATATCCCTTATGACTATATTTTTTTTATATCTGCTTATTGTGATGATTTGTTATTAGGATAAATTTGATATGATGACGACCCAAATGGCTCGATATTATAATAAAATTCAACAACCTATCAAATCGTCCGCGATAGAAAATGGAAATTATTACGTCGTGTTCGAAGATGAGGCGTACCATAGAGTACGTTGCATAGATTACGATGCTAGAAATGGAATGGTCTCCGTTTCGTTCATTGATCACGGCGACGAAGATACTTTCCATCGAAGTAGGTTACAAGAACTGGATAAAAGGTTTTGCGTCCTTCCTGCTCAGGTAAAATAAAGTTATTGTTTATTAATCGAATTCCACTGTACAACTTTTCATATTCTGAATGAAAATTCTTAATTTTGATATTCTTTTTTCCTATGATGTTAGGCATTGAGGTTGAGCCTCTCTGGTTTAGAAGACTTCGGTGACTGCGACAGTATCGTGAACCAAATTGAAAAGCTTCTGCTTGATCGTGTGTTGTATGTTGAAGTAATAAGTCGCAATAAAGATCAGAACGGACCGGCTGCATCAGTTATGTTATACGATACACATGGACCAGATGATATTAATTTAAATTCAGAATTGTCCAAACAAATATTACAGAATACGGTGATTGCTCCCAAATTAGATGTTGTAAGTATCTCATTTTCTTCTTGTTTGCGAAAATATACGCGCCGACGAGTTCTTAACAGTAGCGATATTTTTGATTGTATTATAGGTGGGACAAGTATGCGAGGTATTCATTTCTCACGTGGAACAGGATGGGGACGTTTATATACAAGTTCAGTCTGAAAGTATGAAACTCCTGGTCAGTCTGTTAAATCGATTAATATGCACTGGATTGAACACGGAAGATCTAGAAAATTGCATTGTGACGAGTGTTGATCCCAACAAAACGTACTTTGTGTCGTTCAATAATAACTGGTACAGAGGAAAAATTGTAGAAAATAGATTCTCTAATCAATTAAAAGTCTTTTTAATTGATTTTGGCAAGACTGTGATCACGACGAAAAGTAATCTACTTTCCCTGGAGCGATTATCCGAAATTTTGGCTAAATTTCCAGCCCAGGTAGTGTTTTGTCTTCGATGTCGATCAAATTCTACCGCATTTTATATGAGGTGCAGATTTTAAATATACCGTTGTATGTAATAGGCATTGAAGGTACATCTTCATAACATTGATAAATCAATGTTCAACGAAGAGATGGTTGGAAAACTTACAGAACTTGCTCCGAAAGGCGAACCACTTCTCACCAAAGTGGTGTCATACGGAAATAGCACACCGGTCGTAGAATTATTTAAACGAATTGAACCAAGCAATATGCTTGTTTCTATCAATAACACGTTGACCCTCGAAGAGGAACTTACAAAGTAATAAATATAAATATGTATATAAATTAAAAAATAGCTGTCCAAAGCAGAAGATAATTAATACTCTTATCGTATTTATAGGGCGCAGGGCGATGGTAATAATAACGTAAAACCTAGAAAGCGTTTAGAACGTATGAATTCGAGACTATCAGGTACTGAAGACGATGCAGTAAAATCTTTGAAACCACCAAAAATTTCGGGTATTGGTGAATATTTTGACGTGCATGTATCAATGGCAGCACACCCTGGACATTTTACCATTCAACCATTCGACGATAAACGTTCGTTAGAGGTAATTAGTAGTCTGTATTTACAGTTTCATAAAACAATTCTTTCTCCTTCTTTTTTTGCTGTAGTACTGCGAGACAATAAATTATTTATTCATTTACGTTTAGGAAATGATGATACATTTACAAGAGTCCTGTAGAGCATTCAAAGGGCCCGTTCCAACTATAGAATCAGTTAGAGGAGGCAAGCTTTACGCTGCTAAGCATCTTGATGGCCATTGGTATAGGTATAAATGAGGACAGATGACTTAATAAATATATTACGATAATTTCAGTTTAAGCTTATCACACCAAAGAAATTTAATGTTTAATGTTTTATTAATAAGTTTTATTCATTCTCAATCACTTTCAAGGGTATGCATTTCGAGTATAATTAAAGAAAACATGGTTAGTGTTTACTTTTGCGATTTCGGGGACGTGTCAGTACTGCCACTAAATAAATTGCAGCCTTTGAAAAGTCAATTTTTACAACTACCATATCAAGCAATCAAAGCAAGACTTGCTGGTATGTAATTATTTTATTTTCTAGCTCCTATTCATTTTCAGAGAGAGAAATTATTTTACGTCTTAAATCTTTATTGATAATTTGAACAGGCATACGACCGATTAACGTTGACTGGTCTGTTGAAGATAGTTTAAGGTTTCAAGAGTTGGTTGTGGAAAAAAGTTTTGTATCAATTGTTGTCGAATCTAAGCCAGACGGACTTTCTCCTGCCGATACTATATTGGGTGTAAAGTTGATAGATGTTAACACACCTGAAGATATTTATATTGATCAACTTTTAGTAAAAGAAGGTCGAGCAACATTCATTGATTAAGAAGCGATTAAGTGCATATATATGTATATGTATATGCACGTCGATGCAGTGATGAAAAAAATAACATAGTCGTAGGGAAACTAACGTTTGCAAATGAGTTTTCGTTCATTGATACGAGGCATGCTCCACATGTGTGCTAAAAAGAATTTTGTGCGGTTTTACTACTCTACTCCCGAGAACGTAGTTGTTTGTATTCTTATTTAGTGGTATTTGCAAAACACTTCAATAGTTGGTCGAGAACAGAAATATGGACATAATTGAAATTGTATGAATGCATATAGGCGTACACTAAACGGGTTGTGTGTACTTATATGTATGGTATCTGTACTACTTGAGCCTACATCCATTGCAAGTCATTATTTATTTATTATTTTCTCGACAAGTAATAAGTTATTATTCTAACATCTCAAAATTGTATGTATACTCTTGGACAACTAAGATTATAGATATATTTTTAGAATAATTTCTTTACGTGTTACAGAGTAAAGGCGCACATGCTTTTCATATATTTTTGTTAATATATTCTGTTCTTAGATTTTTTAATTATTTTTTCTTTCCTCATGTTAAAAGCAGTATGGTTGATTGTAACTGGCTGTGGCAAATGAAAGACTATAGAAATGTTTTGACGAAGATCAACAACGGCATTCCATTTTTTAATATATAATACGGTAGTATGAGTGCATCGTTCATTGCGCTTTTTTTTTGTATCCATCATTTTACGTTAGCGTACTAGAAGTTAGTATGTTAGGTTCGAACGACTATGTATAGCTTTTTCGTTCTCTATGTGATAAACGTTTTTTGTTATTCAACTTTCTTCCTACTATGATATTCATTATTACTGTTGATATTGTTATTTTTTAACTTAATACGTCAAAGTAATTTAATTATACCTAGTTTAAGAATATGTATGTTCTGGCAGTTTTGACTAGCGTAAAAAAGAACTAACTATTTCATTGGTATACAGGATCTATACTATGAGTTTATTTTATCTTAGGTGAACATATATTTTTTCAGTATTTCAATTAGATTAAACATTTATAATTATATCCTCGTAAAATACGATAAACATACTTGCAAATTATGCTGTAAACGAGGGATACTTTTATTTTGATAAATTAGTGAAATATATAACTATAACTTAATGTTACGTTACGGTAAAATATTATTTTTGATAATAATAACTTAATAAAAGGTGCCAATAAATACTAACGTTTCCACGACTTAGTTTTATGCATTAATCCACTGAAACATCCTCAAAGTTTTACATCCCTTTTAACAGTACCATTGATTCCAAACGGAGTATGATGTTCGTTAATTAAATATGTATAAAAAATGTATAATATATATAGTCGGTGTGCAAAAAAAATATTTACTCATCAAGACGGCCAAATCTTAAAATGTATCTAAATTATGTATACAATGAAGCATGGCAATCGATATTTAATTGGCGAGTTCTATAACAGTTTATTTTTCTACATACTGTTCTGCGTAGCTTTGATTTTTCGGTATAATGAAGAACGCGCCATTTATTTCTATGTTACGAACTGTATCTATTTAGTAAGATATTATATTACTATTAATTTATCGATGATTTATAAAAAAACGATTTTCGTAACATCGACGTAAATCTATTAATTTATGTACATATACACATTTTATATTACTTATGAGAGAACATCCCATAATTCGACTTGTATTTTAATATATGTACGTAACTTTCTATATACATGTTACGCGTTTAAGTATTTTTTAATGTAATAGGAGTTAACATTTTATTATATAACAATTCATGGGGGAGGGGCCGTTTCCCACACATTTTTATACACAATTACATTTTCTATACATACATGTACACGTAACTACCCTCCATTTACAGTTCCAATGTTCCCATTCGCTGTATTCATTTTGGAGAGTAATATGCAAAGTGCGTGCATTTTATTAATATCATTACAACGACGGTCAAATTCAGGAACTCGTTAGAAATCGGCTGAGTGCCAAGTTCATGTATCCTGTTTTATAAATAATAATTTTCATACACATTGTATAATATCAAACATTTTCTCTATAGATCTCTTGTATAGATCGACGATGAACATCAATCACGCGATCGTGATATTGTTGCACACCGATCGTTTTCGACGACGTTTTCTCGATCATCCCTTCTTTTTCGTTGCAAAAAATAAGGGGGGATGGAGCAACGTATCTGACGTCAAGAGAGCCATCGCGCGGTGACAACTACACCTTATACATGCACTCACTCGTTTAAAGATCAGGTACCGACTCGGTAACCGATTTCGCTCGTAGAAGCGCGGTTTTTATCGCCGGCGGATGCTCCCTCGCGATTTTCGTCAACTGTCACCACATTCGTTCGTCGACGGCAGTCTTGAATTGCGCGCTTACACTTGCCAACCGTAGACAGAAGTCGACAGGTAACGTAAAAACAAAACTCGCAGCAGTCTCGTTCATCGGAATTTAACCCATTATTTCATTCCAGCGTCGCAAGTGACGTTCTCCCTTCTTAGCTGTGTACCCTTTCTCGGGAACCGCATCGGTAATTCAGACGGAACGCCTCCCGATACGTAAATTTTTTAACGTCTTCTAAACTTTATCCATCAGACATTTTGAAAGCTTCCACGTATATACGTATCGAGGATTATCGTTTTAGAAATCGTTGAACGGCTAATTCGACCGGATTCGACGGAACGTCGATCGTTATTATTGCTTTACGTGCAAGTGTATCTTAGTAACTTCAACGTGCTTGTTCATCGCTGTTTACGTATAAAAATAAGTTCACGATGGAACGATCTTTCTCACGGTGACCGAGAGAGACGTCTAATGTATTTTACATCAACGCAGCACGGTGTCCCTATGTACGAACACCGTGCCAATTTTGACGCACTGATTTGCATGTCGGTACGATTTAATCGAGAGAAATGTACGACGCGGCAAGCTGGAAGGGAGAACCCTAAACAATTATACATACACACCGTACACGATATTACATTAAAACAAAGCAAGACTCGTAACAAAAAGAAAGAAAAAGAAGGAACTAGTATAAATTACGAAATTCTATCAGGGGACGAAATTTTACGAATTTTTCAACCAGTGGCCGTCGTGATGGGCCGTCTCGCAAATCCGTGGCCAAGAATATCCTCCGTTTCCGGCTGCTCTAGCGGAAACCGGTTAAGACCAACCGTGCGGGATAATTCGAATCCACGGAATGGAATAAATACGTAATGTTACTTCATTCCGGCACATTAATTAATAACATATCGACAAGCAGGGAATGTTAATGCATCCTGTTCTGGTAGCCGTTGGTTACCGAAAAAGATTGTTCTTCGGTCTGGCGAAAAAGAATTGTTTGAACCGAGCCGGTCGGGACATTAGATAAAATTGGCTTCCTTCCTTAACAAGTTCTGGTTTAAGGTGTGTGAAAATGCCGGATACTAAGGCAATTGCACAGCTGACAATCACAACGTGAGCCGGTTGTACGTTTCGCGGATCATCCGGGGGATAATGATTACAGAACAGACCTGGAGCATGATGCTGGACAGTGATGTCGCGGGCATCAATGAGTAAGTATTTCACCTCTGCCACTTTGCAATTCAGTTCCTTTTGAACCGCGGTAAATGAGATTGAAACGGAATCGAAAGATAATCGCGCTGGATACGTACAGTGCGAGGGAGGCTTTCAATTGTTTCTTTGTTTAATGCGACACACCATTAACACAATAACACTGTTCGGTAAGTTGCACGTTCTGCAGGTGTATCGGCGAGATTGTTGTGTACCTTTATGAACGGCGTTGAACCATTCGACGCGCTTCACACACGCACACACGACACTATTCACTACGGACACTATGTTTATTTTGTTTTCGCCTTCTTGCTTTTTGGCGTGTCCTTTCTCAACCGTACGCGGTCGTTTTAATGATAGAGTATTACACGATGATGGATCGAGGCGTACGTGCAAGAACTGTGTCCGGATCGATTGTGTTGCGTATTTAAAGACATGTGTGCACTAATTATTATGTATCGTTTATATGTTAGTCGCGTGATAATTATTCTATCGGTCGTTAGACGAGTCGCGACGGGTAAATGTTGGCTTGGTTTATTGTTGGATATGGTTGTCTCCGCGAAATATTCGGTTCCCGTTGAAAGAACGTTGCTCTGGTGTCGATATAAGTTCCCTTTCGATATGCCGTTGTTTAAAATCTATCTCCGAATTGTTCCTGTTAACTATATATATGAAAAGTTTGAGATTACTTGATGACAATTGTTTTGCACCCTCTTGTTGAAATAATGATTATTCGCCTTCTGCACTGTACTATACGTTTATTACTTCCGTTGCTTCAACGATTTGCAATAAATATATTCGATGTGTTTATTACATTCCGTCGTTGTTACAAATTAATAATTGTTTGTTGTGTGAAAAATGTTGCACTGCCGAAGAGTTGCGTGTTCGTGTATGTCTACCGGTGTAAAATTGTTTCCGAGAAACGAACTTACATCCGTTCTAAATCGAAGAAAAATCAGTTAAAGCGTTTCTTTTATTACTTGTATACCTGTACAAAATTAATTTTTCGCATTACACAAGTTGATCAGTTTCTAGTCGTTCAGATCTTGACATTGTTTTTGTGAATATTGTTTCTGGAACCATTCAGTTCTTATAAATTTACTTCTGTATAAAAAGGAAATATAAAAACGTTGGTGATCGTGTTAAAAAAGTTTAACAACGAAAAGTCGTCCACCTACTTATCGTGACCTGCATAAATGTTTTGCAATCACATTGTCTGTACGTGGCCCAAAATAATAGGAGGATCGTTTCTATGTTCTGCACTCTTCTGTACACCTAATCAATTTTAAAGCCACAGTACTTGACGTTTATTTTACAAAATCTTTCACAGTACAATTAATATCAATTTACCAGGGCGTTCAGTTGATCTAAACTATTATTAACTGTAATCAATTTCTTCTCACGTTTTACTCTCTTACTTTTTCGCGATCGATTATCAAGTACTTTAATAACAACTTAATTACTGCACCCATGTCGAAGCGATCGCAAGCCTGTATTGAAGATAATATTTAAAATCATTCTTTCTTTTATCTTTTTATACGAAATTAATTCTTCTACACGAAATTTCAATTCGAGATCTTCCATTTATTTTGGGCCGAAGAATATCTATACATATGCATAATCGATGTGCGTACTCGGTATGTATCCGTGTACCAACATCCTCGATGTTTTAGATGTTCCTCTTCTTGCAGTCCAGCTTCCTTCGTGCACGATTAATAACTGTACGCCCTTTGACGTCGATAGGTTGAGTATTTCCCCGAGGAAACAATTATGGATCAAGGCGGTGAAGAAACTAACATCCGAGAGGCTTGGGAGGGAAGGATTGGCAGCCTGGGAGGACCGGAAATCCAACAACGATCCGGAAGTTCCAGACATCAATGAAACGACCGAGGCGACCGAGGATGCAGAGATTTCAGCAGAACCGGACGCGATCGTTGCTGATCAGCCTGTCGATGCTGAAGCACAAACGCAGCGAGGTCCGATCATTGTTAAATCGCTCTCCTTTAAATATTTCATCCATCCCTTTTATAAAGAGCACGTTGTCGCTTCGACTGCGCAATATAAATGTCAATAGCTGTTCAATCTAACTTGGAATCTTTATGATTACACGATATGGTTTTCTTTGTTTTGTTTTTATAATTCATGGAAATACTGCTATATAATTTAGTTCGATTAAATGTATGCTTATTTATTTTTTCATTATGAAAGTTCATTGATTTGTGAATCGCTGTAACGAATAATCTACAGCATTCTACATTGGTGTATTTTGTTAGTGTAGCAATTGATAATTATGTATGTGGGATATATCACATTTATTTCATTACGTTTCGTTCGTGCAACGAATGATCTAAAACACCGTATCGTTGCGGGCGTTATTAATTTATTCTGCCCGCACAGCCTTCGGCTATAAATATTGTTGGATATTTTCAGATGTTTTCAAGAAAGGCGTGCTCTATAAGGGAATATTTTGCCCGTCGCTTTCGAACAGCTTTCACAGCAAACAACTGGAATTGTCGTACCTCCATTACTCGAATCGTCAGAGGCAGAAGTCGTTGATCATGCTCAATATCGTTGATCTGAGTTTAAAGGTACATTGAACAACGATTAACAGTCGTATCAATAATAACAATAATAATCGTCGTTAACGAATCACCGCAATAATACGTCCGATAAATGCACGCTCTCGATTTCTGTTCCATGGAATGAAACCAACGTTTACCAGATTATTCTCACGGCGATATGGTTGTGGCAAAGGGACGAGAACAGCAGCGGCCTCATCGAGTCTTTATCATGGGCGTTCTGTTGCATGGCGGCGAATCTGATTGTCTGCATTCTTGGATGGTGGCGGTGTTTTTCCAATAACTATTTGTACTGGGCTTCCATATTCACTTGGTTACTGATCAATTCCCAAGGTGATGACGCCGTACGAACGCATATGCATACGCGTGTAGATACATTTCCGTACATGTAACATTTATTTCGGGACGGACAATCCTTTTCGCGGGTCGAACGTATCGAAAGGAGCAAAAAAAAAAGAGAAAGAAGTCCTACCTGCTCTAATACATAACCGTACGTATAGATGTCCCTATATAACGTGCTCTTGGGAAGATCGTATCTCCGTTTACCGAATAGAGTTTTGCTCCACTGGCTCGTGCGTTGGCGGTCCAGCGAATTGCTTGAATGTTCAGCGTACCGTAGACAGGCCGACAGAGAGTGGAAAAGAGAGGGTGAGAAAGAGGATTAGGTTGAAAGAGAGACAGAGAGAGAGAGATGCATGGTAGAACGAACTTATACAGGTAGACGGCAGTGTTACTATCGATTGACGATCCTCTGCCACAATTTAACATTAACAGCCATCATATTTCGATTAAACGGGACTTTGAAACGAGAACGTTCTCACGTTACGTGCATGCTCGCTATGTAATTGCAGGTTTTATAGGGGCCGGTCTAGATTTCTCTAGTCAGCAACGTCTCATGTGGTACATTTTATTTGTCGTGTACGCACCGTATGCTATGCTGCCCCTACCTTTGAGATGGTGCGTCCTTGCCGGCTACGGGACAGCTTTAACGCACATGGTGATGGCTGGAATAACTTTATTACGCGATTCGACATACGTAAGGATCCCCATGTCTTTATCATCTGGTTCACGTGCTATTAACACTTCGAACACCTGCGCGCAACCGCTTACGTCTCACGTATTCTCGACAATTGTACTCTCCGTATCTTGCCTTGTTTTCTCACGCAATTGGCCGTGGTATTGTCGCGCAAGCCGCACTTTATTGTACTGCAGAGAATTGATTTATCCTGCACCATTTTGCCGTCGCGTATATTACAGCGACAAGCTTATTTTTATTTTTTCTCGTAGCGAACTACTTGAATGTCTTTCATGCGTGAAAATGAATTAGGGTATTTTTCTATGCGTTTATTTGTTCGCGTTTTTTCGTTAACACTATACTTCGGGCTTTTCCTTGTAAAATTCTTTGCGCGCCACCGTTGCACCATTGCTCCCCTGCTGTACACCGTTCCCTTTCGTTAAAGTGCGTTCAATTTTGCAATTGCAGCTGTATGATGTTACGTGCATAGTTCGAATGCTAACGACCAACGTCCTTCTTTATCTTGCTATGAATCTAGCTGGCATGTACACCAAGTATTTGACAGACAGGGGCCAGAGACAGGCCTTCCTGGAGACGCACAGGTCTCTGGAGACCCGGCAGCGTACACAGAATGAGAACAATCGACAGGAGAAGTTGCTTCTTTCCGGTGAGATGTATTTCGATCATTCGTCTAACTTCGAATTCATGTGTGCACCTCGTTCTCCTTCCTTTCTTCAATTCCACTTGAAACTCAACGACGAGTCGTTTCTAATCTCTTGCTCCCCTTTGTTCCTACAGTAGTGTGATTGATTTAATTCGAGAGCATCGTTCCCCAGCGATCCACAGATGTAAATTCATTTCGGTCGTTCAATCCGGGACACTTGAGCCAGAGGGTTCAAATGTTTCAAGTCGAATTCTATTATCGAACAATTGTTCACAGAATCGACCGGGCATGCGCATTACACGTATATATGGTACACCTGTAAATCTCGCACGGAGTGCTTTAATTACGTACCGATGTAGATACGCACGCGACGCGTTTTTAGTGTACACGCGTGTATTTATACATACATACGTTCGTACGTATGTTCGAGCATGTTGAGCATGCTGTACGTAATATATAAAGACGCATGGGGTTGCGCTGCAAGCACGGGGTTCGCCAGGGCGTGTAACCTGCTCAGCCGAGTGTCAAAAAGGGTCAGTAGACACTTTCACTCGATTGCGCCAGATATGTTTTACCGATAGCCTGGCGGTACTTTGCTTTTACGTATTATCGATCTTTCGCCGATGATTTGTTTAGGAAGTGTACGTGAAATACGTACAATGAAGTGAAACAAAACAGAGGAGGAACGTTTCATCTGTCCATACGTGCTCACATTCTTGCGCAAACACTTTGGATCTTAGAACGTTAGACGATTCATTGATTAGCTCTTTATTCTTCTTCGTGACGATTTTTCTCTTGCCAAGTGTACACAGGGCGGTGACAAAATTAGGGTGCAATCCGAGAAGGGAGGGACGCGATTTTGGAACACTTCGAGTTCGGTTTCCAGGCATAATTTTGCGAGAAATAATATCTGTTAGGACTTCACCATCGGCGATTATATTGTTTCTGTATATACTTAGAACGTGCAAAACAGTTCTAGGTGGGCAGTATGTTAGGACTTCACCATCGGCGATTATATTGTTTTCGTATATACTTGGAACGTGCAAAACAGTTCTAGGTGGACCATATGTTAGGACTTCGGCAATCGGCGATTTCAGCCTCCGGGTTTATGATACGGCTACCTTTGAATTACTACCTTTGTACATAGGGCACATTAAAGTAGAGGTACTTAGTCGCTTTACTGGTACAGAATTGTAGAAAGATACCACATGGTTTCGACGCCTATTGTCTCTGAATAGCAATTGCCGTATCATAAAACCTTTGATGCCTCTTTGGAGCAAACGCGTTAAAACCGCCAAACCAAATGTGCACGGTCCCGTTGGCACAGGTATGCAGACCTTGCAAACCGAGCACCAGCAGGCGAACACGCTGGTTGGTCGACACCCGTTACCCAAAAACCAAAGAACACTCGCGTTCCTTCTATATGCCGGAATATGGCATATATTCTGGCTGGTCCTTCGAGCAATTAACAACAACATTTTAGTCGGCACACACCTCGTGCAAATCTACAACAAAGCCAGAATGATCCTAAGATCGACCAACGGTATTTAACAATATCTGAGGCGCGTAAAGTTTGTTCCACCACGTTTGATTTATTTTTGCAGGGGGTACGTTGCTTGTCCGCGTTGCATTGGAATTTTGTCACCGTCCTTGTCCATGTGGACTTCATATATTATAATTATTATTATTAATTACGAGTTTATTTTAAGGTGGTCCCGGTAATAATAGAGTCATTAGTAGAGTACGTTGCTTGTCCGCGTTGCATTGGAATTTTGTCCCCGCCCTTGTCCATGTGGAGTTCATATATTATTATTATTATTATTATTATTTATTTATTTTAGTCCGTGCCTTTCGGCTTTGGACGAACATCCGCCTCCCTTCTACATAGTCTTATAATCTTATATCTAGCTCTCTTATACTCTTACTCTTACTCTTATACTCTTTATTATTATTATTATTAATTACGAGTTTATTTTAAGGTGGTCCCATTAACAATAGAGTCATTAGTGACCACCATCAAAAGTACATCAATTTACATTACATGTTTGGAGAATTTGGTGTTATTGTGAATTACAAAGTATCAAGTAGGTTTTCATATATTATTGTGCTTCATGATCGATGGGTTTTATTGTAGTTTTACCAGATTTCGTGGCTAAGGAAATGATTAGCGATATCGCCCGTGAAACTGCACGGGGTGGGACAATCTCCTTCACACCTAATCAATTTCATAGGATATACATCCACCGCTACGAAAATGTTAGCATTCTGTTCGCGGATATTAAAGGTTTCACCGGTATGTAATTATCCATTTTCTATCTGTGATATAAGTAAACTGCACTAATTTTATCTTTCTATGATTTTGAATTTTATCTATAGTTCTTCGAACAATAGCCAGTATTCTACTAAACAACGTTATTCGGTGCACCATCGAATTTAAATGCAACCAAATTTTAGAGTGCAAAGAATTTACATTTACAAAGCACTGTGTATTCGTTTTTAAACATTACTAATGTTTAACACGATTAACTTTCTGTTTTGAATTGTTACGTTTCGAAGAGATTAAAGAAATCACGCGGTAAAAAACATTAATCTTTTCGACCGATACACAAAGTATATTACTGTAGAAACTTTCTTTCCATCGAATATTATAGCACCGGAGCTTAAGCGTAACTTTACTTACCTACTTTCATCGTTTCGTATTTTTCACACATGAAGCTCTGGCTAGTCAATGCAGCGCCCAAGAATTGGTGAAGGTGTTGAACGATTTGTTCGCCCGTTTCGACAAGCTCTCCGCGGAGAATCATTGCTTACGTATCAAGCTGCTTGGGGATTGTTACTATTGCGTTTCCGGGCTGCCGACCGCAAGGACCGATCACGCACATTGCTGCGTCGAAATGGGATTGCACATGATTAAAGCAATAAGGGACGTACGGTACACGACAAAGGTAATTCAGATGTTTAATACCTGGCAAAGCCTACCTGTATACCTAACACCTAACGTATACCCAATGTATACCTAATCTTTATCCACTTGAAGCTTAGTATTCACTGTATTATATAATAATGTGATGCATTCAGCGTTTGGATAAACCTATTATATTTAACAAGCTGTATTTTTGGGACTAAGGTTTGTTCACGAATAAGTTGCTTGGCAAATCGAAACCTCCTCGATAAAAATACGCGACGCGTTAATTAAATACGTCTACATATGCATGCAATGTACAATGTGTAATTGAATAAAAAATATTGCTTCCATTCAGACTGATCTGAACATGAGAATAGGGATCCACAGTGGCTCGGTACTCTGCGGCGTATTGGGACTTCGAAAATGGCAATTCGACGTCTGGTCCTACGATGTAACGTTGGCCAATCATCTCGAGAGCGGCGGTATACCGGGGTAAAGTATAACATTCGTTACATACGCACCCACGATTGATCAAACATTAACGCTCCCCGCGGTGGAACCCTTGGCAGACCTCCAGATCACCGTTGAAATTTCATTCAATCTCGAGCGAGCAATTTCAAGGATGACAGAGTTCTCCAACGAGCCAGTAATGCGGTCGTTCCGCGGTCTATAAGAACACGGCATCGCGGAATGCGTTAAGATAAGCCTTATCTCGGTCCGCTGGAGTGACACAGAAAGAAATGAATGCTTCTAGGAGGGTGCACATCTCCGTGGACACGCTGAACTGTTTGAACGATGTGTACGAAGTGGAACCAGGAAACGGGACTGAACGGGACAATTACTTGAAGGAGAGGAGCGTGGTGACGTATTTGATTAAACAGGTGGAACCATTAAAATCTAGACGAAGGTATTCCTCGAGGCCGAAGGTATGGTCCGAGGACGACGCGAATAAAAGCAAAAAGAGCTTCAAGTTGAGCAACCCGTTGGCAGCGAACAGCAGTGCCCCGAATACCTCCACGGAGGACGACATTGGCGTGGACTGGACACCGGAGATACCCTTCGAAAACGTTCGTGTCCGAATATGTTACTTCGCTAGAAATATCGGATTGAAAAGTATAATTGTTTCCCGTTGCTTGCGCAGTTGAATACCGCGACGTCCGTTAGCAATTTGGAGTCCGAATACCTGGAGGAGGAGAACGGCACCGCGAAGAACGCTAAATCGGCATCACAGGTGACCGCCGAAAGGCTGAAGGCTGCGGGTCTCGAGACCGCGAGTAACAAGCGCATGAGATCGGCGAACATAAATGCCTGGACTTTGCGTTACAATGACGAAAGCTTCGAGTCGAAGGTTCGTTTAAACGGCATTAATATGGATTCGCCTAGGATGCCATTTTCTCATTTCTTCGAATGTTCTTTACTACTTTAGGCGTTATTGTTAATTTAATTAAATATGTTATCAGTCACTATGGTTCCGTTGGCCTTTAAATACCCACGGACAATTCTTTCTTTCTTGCTCTGGTTCTACGCGTAATCAACAATTTCCAAATAAACTGGTTGTTTCGTGCAAGCTCCAGGTGTTTGGAATCTATAAACAGTATTCTGTACATTTTCAGTTCGGCCAGCTGCGCGAGGATATGTTTAAATCTAACATGATCTGCTGCTATGTCGTGTGGATATTCATTGCGATATGCCAGGCAGTGATATTTACAGAGTAAGTAGTCGTGTTTCCCTTCAATTCGATTACTATTATTATTTCAGAAAATAATAAGGCTACTACATAGACAGTTATCAATGACCAATTATAAACTTAATTACAATGAACGTAACATCGCGTATTTATTTATTTATTAACAGTTGCATCATTCTTCTGTGTTCCCTGTTGCTGACCACGCTAATTCTGGTAGCATCCTCGATCCTGGTGATGGCCGAGGAGTTCAAAAGCTTCCCGACGTATTTGCAGCACGCCTCATCGATGTTAGTTCACAACAAACAACACCGTACGATATTTATATGCAGCGTGATTAGCTTGATCGCGTTAACGTCGATCGTCGGCGTTCTGGCCTGTCCAACGTCGATCCGGCTATACCCTGAAGCCGTAGAACTTCACCCGGAACACCTGTCGAGCCCAACGTTCCAACCAGAACGACTGGTAGCACCGACCGCCGGTTTGGATCAATTTATCCTCACGTTCCTGGAGACTGCTCTTCGCGACGAATCGTCGGAGGAGCAAAAGGACGTTTCTTCCAGAGGAAACCGAACCGCTTATCGTTCCAACGGCGTCGAGATGGACTTTACGGGGATCGTCAACGGCAGGGCCAGCCCGGAGAAAGGTCGACGAAGAAAAGAATTCTTCAGGTTTTATAGATTAGAACAGCGCCGTGAACTCGGGTTCTAAGAGGCATTACAGAAGACTTCTTCGTGACCGTAGGGGCGAAGACATCGTCTCGAGGATGATATCGTCGACGCCGGAACCAGGGCCGCAAGCTGGACACCTGTACTCGCTGGACTACGACGAGGATATGGTTCTAGAAACCACCTGCGTGCGACCGGAATACATTGTCTTCACGTGGATCCTATGCCTGATCGCGTTGGCGTCCGCCCTGAAATTGTATTACTTAGTGAAGACTGCCCTGGCCACGATCATCGTGTCCGTTTACGCCGCGCTGATCCTAGTGGTCTGCAAGGACATCTTCTCCATTCCTGACGAGGAGAAGAACTCGTGAGTTCGTGGCATTTTATCGAGCGCTATTTTTCCTAATTATGGTCGTGAATTCTTTTTAGAACGTCCATCCCTCTGTCTGCGCAAATGTTGACGTTCCTGTTGGTGTTCCTGGTGATGGTCACGTATCACGGTAGATTGGTGGAAGTGACGTCCAGGTTGGATTTCCTTTGGAAACAACAGGCCGAGAGGGAATTAAGCGACATGATCGAGTCGCGGCACAACAATATGCAACTGCTGAAGAACATTCTACCGGATCACGTGGCTCATCACTTTTTAACACAGGAAAGAGCACCGGAGGTATAAGCGACGTGATTTCTTTTCATTCGTTCCGACCTAATTAATAAATATTTAACGCAACGTTGAGATTTCTATTTTGATTATCTTCGCAGGAATTATATTCCCAGTCACGTGACAAAGTGGGCGTGATGTTCGCCAGCGTGCCAAATTTCACCGAGTTCTATTCGGAGGACGTTAATAAGGGGATGGAATGCATACGTTTATTAAATGAAATCATCGGTAACGTGTCTACACTCTGAGCCAACGACATTTTTCCCTTCTTCCTTCCTTCACCAAGGATGCTTAAAAATACACGCTATTTCTAATTTCATTTGGAATTCCGTTCTGCAAGCCGGTGTCTCGAATTATTTTAATTTCAGCCGACTTCGATGAACTCTTGGATGAGAATCGGTTCCACTGTATCGAGAAGATAAAGACGGTTGGAGCTACGTATATGGCGGCTTCTGGTCTCAATCCATGTGAAAGTGTAATCTCATCTTGTCCTTGTTTTTTCAATTAATTCGCTCTACCAAGACAGGAGCAGTTAAATATTGATAGAAATAAAATGTCATATGTTTTAGGATAAAAACAAGGATGACATGGAACATCTGTGTAGATTGGTCGACTATGCGGTAGCTATGCGACTTCGCCTCGAGGACGTGAACATACATTCGTTCAACAATTTCGATTTAAGGGTAGGCATCAGTTGTGGACCATTGGTAGGTGGTGTGATCGGCGCACGAAAGCCTGTATTCGATATCTGGGGCAATACGGTGAACCTGGCTTCTCGTATGGACTCCACCGGTGTTATGGGAAAAATACAAGTGCCCCAGGAGATTGCTAGGGTAACTACGGAGTACATGAAATTATTATTCGTATATTAATCATTATTATTCTTCGTTCGATTCACGAGATTTCGGTATTTTTCTAACAGTTCTTGGAGTCGAGAGGATATCAGACACAGAAGAGGGGTCTCATCGAAGTTAAGGGAAAAGGAACGATGGAGACTTATTTCGTTTTGGGCAAAGGATCTATGCAAGAGGAAGGCTCGACTAAACACACAACAAGATGCCGGAGTCTTGCAGCAGTTGTATATGGTGTTGTTCAAGCACGTCGCAAGCAAATGCGAGAACATAGAAGGACATAAATGTTTCTTTTTTATTCTGGTCAGTTTTTGTTGTTGGGTCGTTGGTGCCTAGTTGTTCGAAAACGATTCACTTCCGACAAGTTAGTATCCTAACATGTACAGCACAGAATTAAAATGGACGACTTCCAATAACTCACCTTGTATGTTTGGATTTAAGAATGTCGCAGTAAAGCTAACTAAACTGGCTAGCTCTCTAAACTGATAGGAAAATAGTTGTTTTATTTATTCGTTTATATTTGTTTCGTAGTTGTTATACAACTACCAATCGTTTATTTATTATCTTGAAATAGCTGTTGCTGTTTTTAGTTTCGTAAACAATAAGAGTTACGATGGCAATCCATTTTAAGTGCTTCACCTGCTATTAAAGTTCAAAGAATGACGAGCACCTCTAATTAACATACTTTCCAGTGTAGAAGGTTAAGTGTTAATTGACGTGCTCGTACGTAATGTTAATGAACGTAATGGTAATTACGCCATTGTATGAATACAAAGTGGTATCAAAATAAAAATTGCTTTTTATTCATTTCATTGCGACATTATAACAAATTTGGTATTGCCAATTAGTCTTTAAACTATATAATTTTGCGTTCTCTGAATGAATTTTTTTGTTGTTCAATGCGTGAACATTATTCTATGAGCGGTTCATTTTTGATAAACAATTTAAAAGTTCGTTGGGGAATCTCACAGTAACTATACATGAGAGTCGTTCTAAGGGAGGAAGAAAGTGTTCCTTGAAACGATAACTTTGACGTCATTTATTAAAATCGGCCCAGTAGATTTTCTACCGCTTCTAACGCTCTAGAGACAATTGTTCTCTAAGATAATATACGTTTCGCCGTGAGAACTAAATTTTCTTATTCCTCATGAAGCCTTCCTTTTTATAAATGAAATACCCATGTACATATCTTTTAATTCATAAATTAATTAATGTCTGCAAAGATATACTTGAAACTACGTGGGTCTCTGCCATATCTACATTGCCTGCTATGGTATTGCCATCTATACAGAACTCCTTGAAACTACTCGTGCCTCCTACTTACCTCAAGTGTAGATATGGTAGAGGCCCGAGTAGTTTCACTGACATCTGTATAGATGGCGACACAATTACTCTAGATAAAGAAGACATACGTGTAGTTTCGAGCACTTCTTTATAGATGGCGAAACTAAAACCGCTTTGGGTGTAGATAAGACAGGGATATGAGTGGTACGAAATTTCTACCACTTGTTTATAATAGCGGTACGATAAATTGGTTATTTATGTCTTCCACCGAACTTTATCCTCTAAACATCCTATCATACTTTTTTTCTCTTCTGTTATGCATTTACTAATATATTTGTTGTGTGTGCAGGTTTGGTGGATAAAGAAATGAGGATCATTGACTGGCATTTCTCATTCTCAGAGCAAGAAAGAAGATAGAAGAACCTTTGCCACATACGTTAGCCATCCTTTAGTTATAGTAAACTAGTTTATAAAAATAGTTTGTAACTATTAGCGCATGAGATAAATTTAGAACAATTGTGTAATTAACTGTTATGTATATCTATTATATATTTTATTTTATATTCAGTGTATTCGGTAGATCTTATGTAAACTTTAATATTATTACTTTTACTACAAGTTCTACTGAATGTGCAAAATATGAAATGAATGATATTATAAATACTTTACATATGCACAAGTTGCACAACTGCTGCAATTTAAAATAAACTTCTGTATTTAAAGGACGTAAATTTTAGTATAAGTTTTATGCGTAAGATATATTGTAAATTAACTGCAACGAATAGTTTATAACTATTAGCTTGTAACTTGAACATTTTTGTAACTTATGTATCTTCCTTAATTAATTTAAATAAATATTCAATGAAAAGAATTCTACTGCTCTCTTTATTTCAACACCTTAACTATCCTCGAAAAGACCTAATTCCAATTCCTTAAGCAAGTACTACCGTGCAGGAACTTTAAATGCAAAGTTCACAAGCGGAGAACTTGTAAAAATAGACCTGAACATTATTAACTACGCCGCTAATTGTTAAGGAATTCATACGTCTTGATGGGAGCTCTTAAATAATTTAAGCGCTCGGAAATTCCTGGAAAGTGACGTCATTTCCAAGAATTGCTGCGATGAAAGACCTCCTTGCATATCATATTCTCCTAATACAAATCCACGATTTTCAGCACTTAAATTTCGGCTGAAAATCGTGGATTTGTATCAGGAGAATATGATATGCAAGGAGGTCTTTCATCGCAGCAATTCTTGGAAATGACGTCACGTTCCAGAAATTTCCGAGCGCAAAATTTCTGAGTTTCTGGCAAAAATATCTCGCTGAAAATCGTGGATTTGTATCAGGAGAATATGATATGCAAGGAGGTCTTTCATCGCAGCAATTCTTGGAAATGACGTCACTTTCCAGGAATTTCCGAGCGCTTAAATTTCGAGATTCTGGCAAAAATTTCTCGCTGAAAATCGTGGATTTGTATCAGGAGAATATGATATGCGAGGAGGTCTTCCATCGCAGCAATTCTTGGAAATGACGTCACGTTCCAGGAATTTCCGAGCGCTTTTTCTGGACAACTGCCAACCAATTTTGCAAGAAGTGAAGCCTTAGAATTTGCTGCTTCCAAATTTAATAACGTGTAGGGCCATTTTTACAAGTTTCTCGCTTTGGGACTTTGCATTTAAAGTCCGTCCACGGTACTTCTTGTTTAAGGAAGTGGAATTAGATTCTTTCAAGGATTGTTAATGTGTGAAAATAAAAATAGCAGTGGTATTCTTTGCATTGAAAATTTATTTAAACTAATAAATGATGATACAAGTTACAAATATGTTGCAATTTAAACGTACAAGCTAATACTTATGAATTATTCTTTTAAATCTATTTACAATACATCTTACAAACTAAATCTTTAACAATCTTAAAGTAACATTTATTTAATATAAAAAGTACAATAAACACAAATAATCTAATACTTATAAAGCTATTCTTTGACGTTAATTTACAATACATCTTACAGATAAAACTTATACCAAAATTTACATACTTTATATGGAGATGATTAAAAATTGGAATTACAACAATTGTGTAACTGGTGCATATGTAAATTATTTATTATATCTTTCATTTTATATTCAGCACATTCAGTAGAACTTGTAGTAAAAGTAATATTTAAAGTTTATACAAGATCTACCGAATAAACTGAATATAAAATAAAATATATGTATAATAGATATACATAACAGTTAATTACACAATTGTTCTAAATTTATCTCATGCGCTAATAGTTACAAACTATTTTTATAAACTAGTTTACTATAACTAAAGGATGGCTAACGTATGTGGCAAAGGTTCTTCTATCTTCTTTCTTGCTCTGAGAAGGAGAAATGCCAGTCAATGCTCCTCATTTCTTTGTCCACCAAACCTGCACACACAACAAATATATTAGTAAGTGCATAACAGAAGAGAGAAAAATTGTGAAGGAGTGTATACAAGAAAAAGATGGGGATAGGGTTAAACCATAAGCACAAGAGAAAGAGTAGATCAATTGGATAGGAATGGAATAAGTCAAGCAGGAATAAATTTGACATTAATGGAAGGAAACAAAGCAATGGAAGCCTTAAAAGCTTTAAAAGAAGATCCTATCTACCATCGGTGGTACACGTGGCGCAGAACGTGTTAATAGCGCAGGTAAGATTTGGATACACTCTAACTGTATCACTCCACACTTCACACTCTTGTGTGGAGACAAATTTATAATGTTAGAACATGTGGCGATAGAATGCAAAGGAACAGCTACAGGAGTTACAATGGAGGATCTGATGCATGGAATAAAAGATGAAAGCTTAGGAGTTCGAAACAGAAAGATATATAATAGATGTGCAATAAAAAGACGGTAAGTAAGAAATAGGATAATACGTAAGATAGAGAAGGTATGAAAGAAAGAGTGGAAGAGAGGAATGAGCTAAGATAGAAATCTAAAGTTAGGTTATATGTACAACATGAAGAATACTATTGTTAGTATGTACTTATTACAATATAATTTCTTTAAACAAATTTACTTATCTCGCGTTCTACTGGATCGATTTTAACCAGGCACATCTCAAATTAAAGCTCTTGATTCAAAGAGCATTCTCTTTTAGAACGACTCTCATGTATAGCTATTGTGAACTATTAAATTGTTTATAAAAAAGAAACACTGCACGCAGCATTTGTACGGGCCGAACGACGACACTGTATGATTCGTCTATTCCCACGAGTGGTGGAGAAATATCGATGGCACTATCGATATTATCGATGGTTGCTACTATCGAAAACTATCGATAATATATGTTTACTATCGATAGTTATCGAAAGTGTGGGTAGATATTCGTAATGCCGCGAATTTAAAAATGTTTGGTAATTTCATGTTAGACAATTGTTCTATAACTGACGATAGCGATAGTATTTTGTGATTAAAGAGTGATTAAAGCTTTCTGTGTGATCTTGCGTACGAAAGCCACTGCAATTTCAAGAATTTGATATCCTTTGTTCTGGATTGAATTGTATTTGCCCGCTTTCAGAAGGGAGCTGCTATATTGTACATATATCATATTCCATCACTATCGATAACTATCGATGGTCGATGGTCCAACTATCGGAAATTATCTATAGTGCTGCCCATCGATATTTCTCCACCACTAATTCCCACATCTCGTCCATGATGTAATGCATTTATTAATACATTACGATTAATACATACGATGCATTAATGTGCATCGTATTTAGTACCAAAAATGATCGTAGCGCGTCGCCACATAATGGTGCATACCTTGAGTACAGTTTTTTAAAAATCCAAATGTAGACTTAGCTAATGATACTACCAATCAGTTCTTCGTTGATCGAATAAGAAAACGGTACGTTCGTCCTTTCTTCTCTCATATTCTCGAAAAAGAACATAAATTGTGTAAGTAACAATATAATTTTCTAAATGGAATTTATTATTTCTATCATTCGCGGATGTTAATCTCAATCGTTTAAATTTTTTCGCGCAAACTTTTGTACGAGTTTTCTTGATTAATTGAATTTCTATCATTTGTGACATAAATATAATAGAAAATTTTAATAGCAATGCATTTAACTGTTTGAAATCGTTAAGATCTTAATTTTTCTTTTAACATTGCGGTCAATATACAGTGATTATAATCATTGCTGTAAAAGTGACGTACATGAAACTATTTGAATATGTTCATTATATTATTAATGTTATAATCCGATCTCTGCGTTATGAACAATCAATTATATTCTTATATTCAAAGTAAAGAATGTTATATTGGAGTTTGACAATTTTCGGATGAAAAACATATGAAAATACTATGAAAAATATAATAGATCGTTTTCATTCATTGTTTGATTATAAAGAAAATGTATAGTACATATATATACATCTTGTTTAATATTAACATGCATGTGACGTTTATCACATGTACGTACGATGCATAAACATTTTCACGCTGATCCACTTTAATCGCTGTGTTTCATATAATTGAGTATATGTTGTTCCAAAGGATAATAACCCGGGAAATGTTTTACCCTACTCAATTAAACAATCAAATCGTTCTGGAAATTGATATATAGTTTCAAAGAAATGAAATACTATAATTCATAAAAATATATAAAGTTAAATTTATATATGTATAAATTATAATTCTATTTCTAATAAAGTTTATTAATATATAACAAGTATTTGAGTTATGCATTTAACTGTAATTCTTCTCGTTGTTTAAATAACAATTTATTGAAAGCAACAATAATTTGTTTTACTGCGAAAACAACGCAGCCCCCGCATTCATCTGTTCAATAACGTGTGTATACAATTGCATTGAAAATGCCTGTTACGATATTTATAAATTTAGTAAGACGAAAAGAAACAGAATTTGTTACACTCAGAACATATGGCTTTAGATGGACCATATGGCTTCATCGAATGGCACTTGATGTGCATCTGTAGTCTATAAATAGCTAAAATTTGAACTCTCTTTATGAGAGACTGCAGAGAAAACTTGATTTTCGTATGTATGGTAGCCAATAAAATATATATTTCTAAAGTCATTATACGGAGATATAAATAGCAATATTCTTTTTCAATTCTAACGTTGTGCTAAAAAAAAATTGTTTAAAAGAAGATACAAATGCCTGTGTAGGTATTTCAATCCTTTCTTTTTACCCCCGCAAACATATACATATATACAATGCCGCGTGCGCGGATGCGATACGCACATGCTTTCAGGCGCATACACACGTGCATACACATATACGTTTCAATACAATCTCTGTGTTATAAATTTCTTTTATATAGTTACATACATTGGAAATTGTACATTAATTTGTAATTATTTAGAATAGTCTTCATTCAAATATAACGATCTCATACAGTAACTATGAACGCCTTAATTATTATGATAATTTATTAACTAATAAGATAGTTCCCTCATCCATCAAAGAGTCATCAGTAATGACCCCTTAACTTCTTATCTCAATAGCAGCGTATTCAATTAATTGACCAAAGGAAGCATTTTACTCATCCGAAAGATACACCATCATCTCTAGTTACAACAATGACATACAAAATTGATAGTTCTATTTAATTTGCACTAAAAGCACAATAGTAGCTGAGATTAATATAAAACCACGATACGGATATAGACTCATAGACTTATGAAATAACGTTTCTTCTGTTTCTCTTTACAGATAATTCCCTTTCTATATATTAATAACTGTTAAAAATGAAGTATATCTTCATATTGTGTTTACAATTGCTTTGCGTAAATCTAAACAGCGCCAGAGAGATCACGTAAGTATTTTCCTTATTTTTGCTTTTAAGCAAATGTCTAAATAGAATAGGAGGAAGTAAGATAATAAAATGTTATACAATTTCGAAGCAGTAGTATTCTATGAAATCGGAAAGTACTCGTATAAGGCTGGTTTCAGTTCGATACTTCTTTATTATCCTCTGCTAACCTCCAAGCAAATATTCTACTACAATGGAGCAACTCGTTTATTTTTTTAGCCACGAAGATATTAAAGATGCGATGCTGAGTTTAGTACACATGATGCGAGAGAACACAGAGAAATTAGAAAGGCACGAGGCTCGGGAGCGTCAGTTAGGTGAACAGTTAAAAAAGACGATTGCTGTATTGACGAAGCGTATATCAACCGTGGATGCCGTAAAATTACAATTGACCAAGCTTGACGAGAAAGTAATGGGAATTGAGCAGTTAATGGCTCAGGTATTTTATTAATTAGTAATACAGTATTTTAAATGAAGCATGTTCAAGGCGTATTTATCGTAGGCAAATAATGTTCTCTAACTTTACTTGAACATTTATTCTTGTTTAGAGAGACGAAAGAGAAAGAATACAGTTGCAGAAAACTGTAGATACAATAGAGGATTTTGAAAGCCGCTTAGAAGGATGGGTTACAGATATTGAAAACAAAATATCAGAAGTAAACACACGACCAGATACCACATTGCCCGCGGTCGATACTCACTCTTTCGTTGTCTCAAAATTAAATGATACAGAATTAGCGTTAATGAACAGAATTTCAGTAGCAGAGTCGGTCTTAACAGCAGAAGCAACAAAATTAAAAGAAGCCACACTCGTTCAGACAGGCGCATCCCAAGCATTGATGACGAAGGTAAATAATACGCGTAAATAGCCTTTGAGATTTTTATTAACACTGTTATGGTCCGTATAGATTCAGCTTATCGGTTCACAACTCAATGGTCTTAAATCTCAACTGGAAAATGTTACGGAACAATCTCAAATCATAAGGGAGAACTTACCGGTACCTGAACTCGATGGCTTTTCCAATGCAGAACTCTATGAAAGAACATTTTTTCCGATACAAAAAAATTTAGAGCATATGTCTGATCAAATTAAAGGATTACCAAGGTGCATATTATTATTTTCATTCGATATTAATATCTTCCCTCTAAGTTGCTTAAAACTTACTCCACGGCAGTATACATTGTGTTAAATTGAACAGTCTTATTATTCGCAAAAGCTTTCTTTCAAATTTGATTTTCAAATAGAAATTAACGAATATTGTATTGTGCAATTCAGGATTGATCAAGTAAAGAACTTCCATAATGAAACTCAAACCCTTATACAAGAAACCAAGTATGCATTAAAGGATATCGTTGCTAAAGGAGTTGACGATATTGAAAATAAATTGGCCGAAAGTAGTAACGATACGAAAGATACTATAGGTGCGCTAAGGTACTGTTATGCATGTAACAAATTACTGTCAGCAGTTTCTAATTTGTTTATTTTAAACCTTATTAAGTATTCTTTGAGATTCTAGGACGGACTTGGCCAATAATGCTGAACACGTAAATCAAGAATTGAACGATCTAGAAAAAGGTCAATCTGTAATGGTTTCAATGGCTGATCATGTCTTAGATACCAAAAAAAGAGTTGAATATGGTGTGCATCAAATTTTACTAGAAGTAGGAGATTTAGTGAAAGCGCAGAGTACAAATATTAATAATACTCTGAATCAGAGATTTGATGGGATATCAAATGATATTATGGACAATCAGAATGGAGCATTGGCGAACTTAACTACGAAAATGGAACACGAAATGAACCAGGTAATGATCAACGACACGTTTAGAAATGAGACCGTCCCCGAGTACTTATTGAACTCTGTTTTATAAAAGGTATGGAGGCAAATAAACGTCATGTACCAACAAATGACGGAAAGTGCAAAAGCATTAGAGAAATTGCATAAGCAAAATGAGGAATACGTTAATGGTACAACAAACACGATGGGTGGAATGGAGACTAAAGTAAGGAGTCTTTCCTTATAATCCAGATAATTCAAGTCTGGAATCTAACGTTAAATAATTTTGTCCGTCTTTGCGTCCCCTTTTGTAGGTGGGCGAAATAACGAAACGCATGAGAGAAGTTGATGAGAACTTAAATTATCTATTGGGACGACTTTCGTTGGTGACACAAGAATTTAATCAAATCAAGACAGGATTAGGTAGTGCCCTAGATAATATCAAAGCATCGTTCAAGGAAGTTCAAGATAAAGCAAATGACTTGAGACAACCGGGACCACATCCGATACCGAACAATTATAAAGAATTTAATGAGGATGATAACGATAAATCAGATGGTAAGCCTATGCCAGAAATTATTAAACACATTTTTAATCCTCAAATTAACTGAAATGTATACCTCTCAAAGATACATTCTTACGTTCTTCCTTTTTTTTTTACAAATCGAATGTTCAACTCTAAACACTGGGCTTTAAAAGCTATACGACAATGTGTATAACAATTATGTTCTTTTTACTTCGACATCTGCTGTATACTTTGCAAATACAGTTTACTTTAAATATTTCATTTGCTAATTCACACATGTTCTTAGCGCGATACATTTTATTCTTTTTTGTATTTCCACGTATTTGATTGAAAAGTGTCTTTCTTTTTTTACTTGAAGCATAGTAATGTTTACTTTAAAACAATATTTGTTTTAGTTGCGAAAATAAAATAAAGCAATGTCGGTTTCATATCGAGGATGTTTTCGTCGTTAATGGCACATGTCAGGTTGCATTCAAGATTGTACTTCCTACATTATTAATATATTAAGATTCATGACAATAATGTATATCATCTTCATCTATTATGTGAACCTTTTTTAAAGTGTATCACTTTCAACTTTGCATAACGATACGAGATTCTTTGACTTTATAAAAATATAAACGGAAGATGTTTATCGTTAAATTTGATTTACACATTGAACATTGTAAATCTTACGGTATACGCGTTAAAAAAACTCATTTTAATATATTGGTCCATTGTTGTTCTCTCTATGTTTATGAACATTTAGTAATCGCTAAACTATAGCTTTATTGTAGTAACTATTAAGATCACACAAGTTATAATTAAGATTTAGAATGTACCAAAGTATGTAATTAAAATCTAAGAGGCTTGGATCAATATATTTTTATACTGCCATGTTTTATAATTAGTAAACCGTTCGATACATAATAAAAATAATGGAAATTTGTAAAATATCACATTGTAAATATACTATATTCTTATGTTAAAAGCAGTGATAGTATGTATACTTAAATGTATTATTAGATATGTATTTCAAGAATTTTGTAGGATAAAACGACAGATAACATTACATATATCCAACATCTTGGGAGTGATAGTGAAAGTAAGCTTTTTAACATTAAGTAAATGAAAATCATAATCAACATTTGGATATTTCATACGAGAAATCATTACTAACAGCACTTATATCATAGCTCGAGCAAAACAAATTTCTTTCGAACGTTTAACATTAATGAACTAAAATTAATGTTCTGTATATGATGCTATCTGCTGATGTTGTCAATTTTTCAAATTGAATATATTATACTGTCGCCGAATAGAACAAATATTAATTTTTCTATTTTTCAGAACAGCAAAATCATTGTATGTAATTTGCCCAATTTAATTGCAATATATATATAATTTAGTTTAATCTAACATTAACACTGTTACAAATTAGCGATAACAATAATCAAACGTGCATTCGAACTATAAAAAGAAACGAATAAATGATTTTGTTAATTCCAATTAATTCTTTGTGCACAATATTTGATACCGAAAGTGAGAAAATGTAGTAAAGTCCAGTGTGTTGTGTTGTGTTGTATTTCTTTTGCTTTTATACTGCAATAAAATTTTGTACCAAGCCGCATAGTAAGACATTGCTTTTATTTCATATAAACAATTCTATTTCTACAGCTTTTTGGATAATATACAATTATCATATTTGCATTTAAACTTCATTACACTCATTCATAAATACGGTATCCTCCCTCTAATTTCCATTATTTAAATATAATTTTGTATGTACATTTAATAACATTAAATTTAATGTATAGATTGTGTTCAATTATTTACTGTATATTCCTAACATATTATTTCATTGCAATTTGTTATGGTAGGTCCACTATATCCAGCTAAAAAAAAACTGATGTCTTATATGTCTCGCAAATTTTGTAAGTAGTAAAGAACCGAAATAATGAATTGGAAACTGTGATTGTATTAAGTGTTATTTATCTCATAATCTGAATATACAAAATTCGTAATTCTTTTTTTGCTTAAATATGTAATTACACATAATACGTTATAATTTTCTCAAAGATCAATTCAGGTTCTGATGTTATTTTGACTGTGTCATAATAACAGAACTTATAATTAAAATTGCTTATAAACAGTCAAATAAATCGCAAAATTTAAATTGCAACTTCGTTTATTAATATTTTCATTACTCCGTCCGCAATCTGCATGTTATTTAAATGTAATCTTACATTACATATGCGATAAAGCAAATTAGAAAAATTATGCAGAAATAAATACATCATACCATTTTCATAATAATACGAAAATATCAAAGAAATTCTAAACTTGACGAGTTATATATGGGCAATTATATTTTCAAATTTTGTTAAACGTTTTCGTTTGTGGTAATACGAAATGCTTCTTTTTGGAGAAAGAAAAAACCAATCGAACGAAACAAGTTATGCATATAAGCAAAGAACAACATTATAAATATTATTTATAACTTACTTTTTGCAGAAGCTTAACTTCTTAATACTTATACAAGTCATTAATTTCTTTACAAGACATGTGATAAATATTTGGTTTAAGTTTTTTTTATTCTAAAAGATCACTTAATAAATGAAACATTTATAAGTTTGTTATAATAATAACGATTATGAGATAATCACTGTACATAGTTTTACATAATAATGAAAGTTCGATTCCCCATTAAAGAAAAGGTATACATACATGTTTGCTTACAATTGAAAAAATGATTACAATTTTACTAGAAAGATTAAAATTTTAGCAGAATAAAATTAAGTATGTAATTTCTAATTACTGTTACAAGATGATTATAATAATACGTATATATTAGTAAATTGTAAAATGTGTTACTGTTTAGTGTAATTCTTTTTGCAAATATAATTGTCTTCCAATTATTTCATATATACGAAATGAACTTGGTAAGTGAATTGGTAACCAGCAAAATTCTTTCTTTGTTATATGAATTACCAAATATAGTATTAATTTTTTATAAACCTGAATATTATAATCCTGTTCGTTATGTTTATAAATTTTACATATACTAACAAGAGTAAGAACTTGTTCTTCGTTGAGCACATTAAAAAAAGTAGAATTCAATTCACAGTGGAATTCCAAGATTCCGAATATTATACAGCGAGCTGTACCAAAATTTGATTCATAATATGTTATGAACGTAAATAATGTACGACTTTGCGAGAAAAAAATGTTGCTACAACTTTTGATAACGTTATATTTTTGTTGAGCTGATAATATTTAAGCTATATGAACTGCATTGGATACCTTTACATTAAAGCATATTCATTAATCGTAATGGACGACCACTTATACTATATATGAGAAAGATTAACAACTAACATCGACTGCTTGCTGAACAGTACAATAGATACGTCAACAAGCTCCCATGATATAAGCTTTGGTTAATTTAATAACATGATAAGTAATTTTTCTTACAGCTCTTTGCGGTGCTAGATCTCTAGATGACATTTTTATGTTTCAGTTAGATTAATTAAGATTTCTATAATATTTGTCTTTTATTAATAAATTACCTAACAATGTAATAAGTCTAAATCATTATTTGCAATAATTTGATGAGTTTCCTTAACTGTGATCTACTTTCATACTGATTTGCCCATATGTTGATACTATTATTATAACTTATGTAGTTTATATCTAGCAGAAATATATTAGCACAGCAAAGAAGTGTTGATTGTAATGTATATACACCCCCAAATGCATTGGAAACGTCATTAAAAATGCCTACCCTATGATAAGCAGTGAGAAAGTTATAATGTATTGCACATACTCGAGCTGAGATTTTCTTACGTATAATAAAAAAAAGAAAAAAAATGATGCAGGGTCTCAGCTGAGCAATCATTAATGCCATCTTCCGTATTGATTTTTTTTTGTCTCTTTTTTTTTTACAAAAGGATTGCTTAAATAAAGCTATGTAATTAAATTCGGAGTATTGGACGCATTATATCGGAATGCATTACATTAATTTTATCTAAGAGTAATGAAGAAGAGTGCCGGATACTTGTACAAATTCGTTTATATATTTCTGAATGCATAATATTATACAATCTTCCTGGCAGTTTATGGGTACCGAACAACATTATCTTTAATGAACCATATTTTTCGACACATCGCTAAACTAATACCACATAATTTCCGTACTCCATCGTCATAAAATTATCAAATCTAAATGAGTATACATTTGTTCTAACGTAAATGATAAACGTACCATTTTATTTTTTTAGGTATAAGTAAAAGGATATAAAACGCAAGATAACCATACGAATATAAAGAAAAACTGCACGATTCTACAAGTTATAGCATTGTAAAATATATATATATATATATATATATTATATATATTGTTGGAATTTATAACATAATATTTATAAATATTTTAAAAGTATCCACGCACTCTTTTTAGAATTACACTCTTAGAGTTTGACTAAAATTAAGCAGCTGCTAGCTTGAATCACTTGATGTAGATATGCGCAGCTGACGTTTGCTACGCCTTTGGGGGTGTGATCGGTCCTAGCTGCTAGTAGAAGCGATAGGACTAACAGGGCTCATAGGGCTACGTGCGGGATCCCTGAGACAGCCGGTCAATGTAATAGCTACTTTGCGACTTCCAGCATCGTTACGGTGTTCGCACAACCAAATTCCTTGCCATGTACCCAAAGTCAATTTGCCGTCAGTTATTGGAATACTCAACGAAGAGCCCAGAAAACATGCCTTTACATGTGCTGGCTATAAATAATACAATTATAAGAAACAGGAACTATATAACAGGGTATACTTTTGTAAAGCTGCTATTTATAGTTTGAAAGCGAACAGAAAAGAGAACTTGGTTTTCACTTCAACAAGTATTCGTTATTAAAGAATTGAACTTTACAGAGAATTGGCTTTTCCTATAAACAATTCCATTATTATTTTTATCAATTAACATAATATATTTACTAATAGTGACGAATTTCCTACTATTTTTTAGAGAAGCGTATAAACGTAAAATAAACTGGAAAGAATTTACAAACATACCATATCGTCTGGTCCTTCGCAACTGTGTCTATATTCCAAACCTTCAGGAATTATTTTATTAAGCATCATTTCTACATCGTCTCTAACGTCTGGATCCCAATTTTCATTTAATGCTAAACTTGCAGACGTGTGAAGAACTAAAAATTAATCAACGAGTAACAGTTTAGCGAAAGAACGTACATCATCAATTATTTCGCCGGTTGCGCACACTTTACACAGAATGTAATTATTTTACAAATATAAAAATAATATTCTGAATATCTGTTCTGCTCGTCTTTATCTTATCAGCTTCAAACGTACCACCATGGGCAATATCAGTAACTTGCTAACGAAATGTTATTTCGTTAGCAAGTATACAATATGCAATAATAATACAATATTATTTATATATTTCGTTCGAATTACTATTTTTTCTTCCGCATAGATTGCATGTGCTAAAACACACGCTAAGTATCCCTTGAAATTGTTAGACAACGCTTTAAAATATAAACTTTGCACGAATAATATTACACTTACTTTGTATATGACAAAGCCCGACAGAAAATTCACATAGTTCGGGAATTCTTCTTAAGATTTCTTCGGTAACGTGATGGATACCACGACGCTGTGGTCTTAGGTTAATTTTTGTTTGAAACCAGGCAGAACCGATTTGAATCCTTCTATTTGACGAGGCCATGATATGATTACGCTGTAGAGATTTATCACGCTTAAACTAGACTCTGAATAAGAAATTTTAGTCGCAAAGCGAAGATACGATAAAATCTACTTCAGGCGGAAAGAGATTACGACAACACGGTCCACTCCATTGGATTATAGTATACGTCTATTATCTTCGCCTCTTGCCGGCTACAAGATGTACGGATTTAACCACATCTTTTAAGATTGTCTAATTGCATCTGCTATATTTCGTATTCATAAAAAGGTTATGAGAAATAATGATTCAACGTGCGCACATACGTATCACGTTTACATACATATACGCTCACCTTCTCACCTACACGGTATATTCATAAGTATCAGGTACGCATACTAATATCGTGGAAACGAGATGATAGAATTAGGCGGAAATAAATCATCGTATCACTAAAAAGATATTCAAATCTTTTGATATAACATTCAATTGGAGAATATCCTTTTTTTTTAACAATGACAAGCCTCAACGCTCGCCATATCGAATTCCAGAGAATAAATAAATCGAATGGTAATCCAAACAATATGTACTGTAAGCCGCGTTCAGTAATATAGTACGTTTTCTGCTAGAGCCATTTTATTCCCTATTGATTGGTTTTCGTATAAGCGGCAAATTGAAAATTATAAATATATTTACCGATAAATAATCGTTGCAGATTATGTATATTAATAATTGTTGAGATAACAGCAGTAGTATTATTGAATATATTCAATTATATACGTCTAAGAATTTTTGTTTCATGTAGCTTATTTGTAGCTTTAAATTTAAACATTATTTATGTATTAATTGTTGCTTATCTTTATTATAACTAACTACTGTTATCGAGGATTAATAATTTATATACGCAAATTCTCTCACAAAATTTTGTATCGAAAAAATATAATGTAAATATAAATGAAATAGAGAATTGTGTAGCGATCTTTCTAACTTATTATTTTTTATTTAAATAAATTAGTAGCCTTTCCATACAGCAGATATTTTTGCAGAATATTACAAAAGGTAGTTGAGAGCCTTGCCTTTACTTCGTACAAAATTATTTAGTTTCTAATGCTAACAGTGAAAGATACAAGTATATTTTTTGTATTCTTCCTGCAACCGTATGTTAGATTTTTATTTTCATTATGTATTTACAATATTGGGCTATCATCAAACATGTTGTGAAGATTCTTCAACGTGCAATTGCAAATCCGGATTAATTTGCTTAATATTGGCTTCCAATTTTTCAATATTGCAAGTAGGATTATCTCTTATGTCGAGCGAATGTAATTTATGCCTACCTAGCAATTCTATTATTTCTTCTACATCCCTCAATTTGTTATTCCTTAATGACAAAACTTCCAGATTTTCTAACGTGGGGAAGTTTTTCAAGCTATCCAACTGATTGCTCGAAAGCGATAATTTTTTACAATTTTGCAATGAAGATAGTTCGCATAGATTATCCGATAATAAATTTGCACCGAGATTTATTTCCTCGTAGAAACTAAGGAAACCATTGTTACCAAGGGTAGTCAAGTCCAATCCCGAAAGATCGACTTGCGATTTTATTTCATTATTTTCCTCTGTGTTCCATAATTCATACAATTTATATTCCACTGTGTATTTACACTCTGTAAATAAAATAATCGTCGTTAATATATATCAAGTGAACTAAATGTTTCTTACAAATCATTTTCTAAATATACTTACGTAAATCCTTATAATAGTTAGATCTTAGATAGTCGATATTAACGAGAACCTTTAAATTCATTATAATATCATTATAAAATTTCATCAAATCAATTTCTTTCATTAAAAGAACAGCGGTAAGGTAGGACCATTTATTATTCGGTTCCATTTCTGCAAGCTGCTTATAACTTGACAATTGCTCCAATAACTGTTCTTTATTATAAGAAGATTCATGTTTCCTTCTTCTACATATCCACGTTTTATTAAAGCAAGTTAACGGGTAATGTATTCCTTCAATCTGAATCTCAATACTTTTTATATCTTTTAAATCCTTGCTGAACGTTCCAAACCATAATTTAGAAAGTTTAGTTTTCTGACAAGTCTTCCATTGAACATCTTCATTCACGTTGTCTATTTGTAAAACAATTGACTCGATTGATATATTTTTATCGACCAAAAGTATCGCATTATTGTCTCTTACTAAGGACCGAGTAAGAGTGGCAGTGGATTTATGAGCATCTAATAACCATCTTTGATAGAACCATGCGCTGGAATCACTAGGATCTGTGAATGTGGCATTCATTACCAATTCCAGTTCTGAAAGATGAAAATTATAAGTTACATCCAATGTGTTCATATCGCTAGTAATACCTGTAGAAATATTTACCATCTTCTCTTGTTTTATCGATATTCTTCTGATCGTAGCTGTGGAATATTTTTGACAACAATTGACTTCTGTAATGCCAGGAGGAATAATTGGAGAAATTATTCAGAATCTTTGATGTAGAATATTGAAATTCTTCTTCGGGTGAAATTCCTGCCTTCTCTACAACGAAAGCTCTATAATTCCAACAGTGAACTAAAATAATACAAAGGCAGCATTTATAACTCTCTGTTTCTGTTGGGCAGGGGAATAACAATGGTAGATTAATAACTCACAATTTCTCTCATCCAAATCTAAACATTTACTGCACAGCATTAGTTCCTTTTTCCAATCACAATCGTCCGAATGATTCATAATCCACATTCGTTGATACCATATCCAATATGATTTGGGATTCTTTTTTAGACAATTTTCAGTGAGTACCAATTCACTTTTATAAAATTCTTTCACTAGGTTTTCATCCCTTTATTTTTAAATTAAAATATATGTTATACTGGATATAGCGTTAATTCTTACCAGAGTTTATTATTATTATAAGTATTACTATTGTGTAATTACCAATCGTTATTGGCAAGCGCTTCTCTACGAATATTCCATAATGTATAAATATCCGAGTTTTGTAGTAGCATACGTTCCGTAATAATTAACAGTTCATCATCGTAAATTTTATTCTTTCTCTATAAAACATAAAATGAAAATAAATTAAATTATATCCGTTTCTTAGTCCGAATACTTTTCTTCATATTTTTCGAAATAGCTTAATATTTCTTTTCTCTCTACTTCTCGATTACTTAATTGATTATATGCATTTCTTACTAATTAACATCAAGATGTATAAAGTGAAATTACTTTCTCAAACACGATGCCGATGCCAGTTCTATATCGAGCGAGCTTCTCCGCTCTTTCTTTCTTTTTCAGTGCTTCCTGTTCTGCAGTTGTTCTAACCTTTACTCTGCCGTGCTGGAATAGTATTGTTATTATGTACATTTTTATTTGCAATGGAAAACGTTAAATAAAAAAAAATACAATTATATGCAATGACTTTTAATAATTAAGATCATAGTTAATTTGATTTTTCGTCTTGTAATGGATAACATAATATATTGACGATTTTCATGCGTCACTAGATTAATAGATTAATTATAATAAAATTAATAGCAAAATATAATATTAATATCAGTTACCATTTTATATCTTCTTCAATTTCCTTTTAAAACGGTGTTATGACAAACTGATTAACTTCGAGGTTACGTTTGTTTATACGCTGCTTTTGTACACATATATTTTATTTAAACGTTGATTGTTCAATGGTAGCTTTGACAATGAAGTATAGTTATTTATTTCGTTATTCTCGTCGCAAATTACAATGACTTATTGCAAGGAAAAACTTGTTTTCTGGAACTTGTTTTGCGAGACAAACTTGCATTTAGTACATATCTTAAAATCATGCGTTTACGCATGCGTGTATGTAGTCTTACATAACCTTTGCATGTAACTTCAAAGTAAAACTAAATAGCGAGATTGTACAAGAAAAGGAATCGTTCTTTGACAAAAATAGTTCTTCCTGTGCAAACGAAACAATTGTATCGAATGAGCACTTGATCATTTTAAACTAAAACAGATAATTATCTTAGTGCCTAATACTTGGTAAAAACATCAATTACATAGATTCAGCATTAGAAGGGAAATTAAGTATGAGCGATAAGTAAGTTCGAAACTTACTTATGAGATTTATATGTTACGAATTTAATGTGTAAGTTACACTATATACTTTGCTTATTATTAGTGTAAAATACAATCTGTTTCGAGTGCGATCCATACAAATTAATTAATTTTAAATTATATAGGGTAAGGCTATCAGAATGCCCATATTACACAGGCTAACGAAGTTACCAAGAAATATTTATTCTTACAAAAATGTTATACAAAATTGTTCGAAACGAAACGAAAGTTTCCTATCGACGTCTCGTCAATCGTCGACGTTAAAAACTCTATTCAAAGCAAGTTTAGTAGGTATTACCGTTGGGCTTCCTGTTGGCGCAGTTATTACAACTGGTTATACTTGGTACGTGAACAAGGAGGCATCGAAAACGTTTCATCTTCAAGGAAAGGAACAGAAAGTTCAAGTACTTGCGGAGAAGCCGGCCGTACCAATATCTAGAACGGTATAAGAACTTTATATATCAATCTGCTTTCTTGAGAATTCTGTGGAATTATTTTTAACATTTTGCTCTTATTACAGATTGCATCGGCGGTCGATACAACCAATTTAAAATTAACACTTTTTCAATACCAAACTTGTCCCTTCTGTTGTAAGGTAAAAGATGCATGCCAGTTATTTATTTACTAAGTATTAAATTTCCGTCAAGCTACGTGTAAACTTAAATGATTTTTATTTATCTGATTAATGATCTTATAATTAGTAACTAGTAACCAGCAGAAGAATTATGAATCAAAATTGTAAATATAAGAACATTTCAGGTCAGAGTGTTTCTAGATTACTATGGGATATCATATGATGTTGTGGAAGTTGATCCAGTATTAAGGAAAGAAATATCATGGTCGATTTACAAGAAAGTACCAATAGTTTTAGCGCAAACTGACTCTGGTTATCAACCGCTGAATGATAGCACGATGATTGTTTCGTTACTGTCGTCGTATTTGAGAGATAGGTCGCAGAAAATCAATGATTTAATAGCATGTTATCCAAACATAGCAATGCACGATCCACAGCAGAAGCTTAAATATGAAATAATGAACAAATATTTCTTAATGTATAAACAAGCTTTGCCTCAGGAGATAAGTGCAAGTGATGTTATGTGAGTGGGTTTATTTATGTTATTAGCCACACACAAGTATAATCTCGTTTGCTGTATTTCATTTTCCATTAATATTTATTTCTTGTTATTACAGGGAAGAACGCAAGTGGAGACAATGGACTGATGATGTACTTGTCCATACACTTTCGCCAAATGTATATAGAACACTCGATGAAGCCTATGAGACCTTTAATTGGTTTTCTAAAGTGAGTAGTCTGTTAAGCAAAATAAGCGTAATAATGAGTTACGCAAATAAGCGTAATAATGAGTTACGCAAATAAGAAACGTATAATGTAAGGATGTTTCACAAAAAGAAATTTCTTTAATTAGGTCGGCAAATGGGAAGAATATTTTCCGTCATGGGAAAGATTAATAATGATAAATGTAGGCGCCACGGCTATGTGGATGATATCGAAACGACTAAAAAAGAGACACAACTTGAAAGACGATGTTCGACAATCGCTGTACGATGAACTTAATACATGGGTACGCTCTATTAACAAGCGAGGCACTACATTTATGGGAGGGGACAAGCCCAATTTAGCAGATCTTGCTGTTTATGGAATTTTGAAAAGCATAGAGGGTTGTGGTGCGTTCAAAGATGCATTGTATAATACAAAACTTAGCACATGGTATGATGCTATGATCAAAGAAGTAGAAACACATTCGGGAAGTAAACATGTGGCAGCTAAATGAATTAAATATATTAATTGATTTTAAATTCGTTTGCCTTATATGTTTCGGATATATTGCGATATTTAGTTATTCATTTCTACGCTACCTTTGTTCGCTCTGATTAATTTCAATTCGTTCATAATTACAATACCGTCAAAAAATAGTCATATTGCTATTACATTTCGTAGTTTGTTTTATTAATATAGTATGCGACATTAGTGTCTCTAAAATAAGATTAAAATAAAACAAATAAAAAAATGCAAGACGAGTTGTATTATAAATTATACATTTTTAAATTGTTAAATTTAAAATGAAATTGTAAAACTTTAGCACGAGAATTAAAGAATGCATTTACTTTTGCACATTAATTGCAATGCGCTATAATTTTGCATTATATTTTTCATTTAAACTGTACAAGGTATTTGACGATATGTCAATGAGAAGCCCTTGTTTTCAATTTCGCCAACTTCATCTCCATCCGTAACGACGTACAGCACAAACGGCTTAGAATATGCTGAAATCAAAGAAATTATTATGAGCTCATACAATCCGTCGCATTTTAGATATGTCCTATGTATTTTAATTATTGATTTAAATAGTAGTAGACACTGTCTAAGAAAAATTCTAAGAATAAAGCAATAAGAAGCAAATGGAAATATAATTCTATCTGTCGTTATTTATGAAAAAAGAAAATGAAAGCTGAACAGATATTCGAATGCACTTACATGTTTTCGTTACAAAACCATTCCCACAAAATCGTTCTGTACCAACCGGAATACCACTTTGATATGGATTGGGAACAATAACGAAATCCTTTGTACAGTCTGTACCTGATTCTGCTGCATATTCGGTACCTATTTATAGATTAATAAATAATTGTAGTTTATTCCTACCTATTATTATATATCATTAATATATCAATATTAACGATAGAAGAAGAAAATTGTGAGAAGGAATAATTATTTTATTGTACATGAAAATTAAATGTGTGATATAGATAATAAATTAATATTGAGAGGAGCAAAGCAACTGAAGTTTCATTACACCATATCATACCAATAATAGTAGGGTCGAATGAACCAGTATCTCCCGAAACAGTAAATGAGTTAGAACTCGTCTGGGACCACTCGATCGCACAATATCCTTGGGCCATTCTTACACATACACCGTAATTTGTATTTGCCATTTGTCGTGTCCCCAATTCTGGCGCTGCAACATTTATAAATATATTCAGCGAAATTGATTAATGAATTAATAATGCCGGTCGCTAGCTTACAGATTTAATTGGACCGAGTTAGAAACTATAATAAGATGTAATACAGAATTACAAAGATTAACACTGTATTACTTTTGTAATATTAAAATTTACGTAATTATTTTTATAAATTAATATCAATGGAAGGTAGTTAGTACCTCTTGGATTTTGTGTTGTACCATAATTAAAACTTGTAACGGTGTTTGAAACACTATCGAAATACTGTAAGCATCCGTTTGGAGCTGTAGAAAAATTACGCAGTAAAATTATAGTGCATTAGTATTAAATATTGGAGGTCGAAGGGAAAATTATATACCTTTGTATGTAGCATCGCAGGGTATTTGTTGAATTCTTATATTCCAACGACGATCTGCGGTATACTCGGAATTGGTGTCAATTGATATCATAATAGGAGTATTGCCATTAAAGTCCATATATACTGACAAATTTGAATCAATAAAATATATATTCAGATCGAATATCGTACAAAATTAAATACATGATATTGTAGATATTACAAGTTATTGCCATAAAATTCAAGGCTTAAATAGTGTATGATTCTATTCATTACCATGTTGGTTGGCATTTTCTCCACAAATTCGAGGTACTGTAGATCCAGATCCGGAGACCAAGAGAACGTCAAAGTCACAAACTCCACTAGCATTTGGTGAAGCAAGATTAAATTCCAAAAAATCCAAACGTATCTAAACACATCAAATAATTTTTTTAACATAACACTTTGGTATAAATACTAATTATTCGATTAAGATTCTATTAATAAAAGTATATAAATCAGAAAACAGCTCCTAGTGTCAATTTTCTCGTGTCATTAGCTTACTTGACATATGTTTGAATTACAACGTTGTACAGTTATTGTACACCGTCCTTGTCCTTCATAAGTTGTTGGGTATTCTGGATTTGTAAAATATGTATTATTTATATTTGTTGTAGAACTGCATGTCTTTTGAACTGTAAAAATCATATTCGAGTAGTGTGTAAGTAGGTTGTACTATGTAAAGATTTGTAGCGGTAGTTATCAATTTAAAATTAAAGAGAAAACAATTTTAAAATGGCTTGAAAATAATATCCAATTTTCCATAACTTACGAACAATAATTTGAATTTCTTCGTTACTTACAAAGGCAACAAATACCATGCCCATTTGCACAGGAGCCGGATGATGTTCCACCGTAATCACGACATTCTCGTCTGGTAAAACATGTGCCATTTAAATTGTTGCTAGCCAGACACTGTGAATTAGCAAAACGTATCACACTGAACAGCGGGAAAACTGTAAAAAAAAATATTCCATTTAGTAGTTTCCTATTGTTTCACTTCTTTATAATAAGATTATCTATTTTATATGTAGAATAATTATTTCTAAAATTGCCTACTCTCCCACTACTTACATCTTCCACGAGACACTGAATTTTGATTCTCCATGAAGTTATCATTATCCAGCCTGCAATTTGCGAAATTTCCAAAAAGGAATAGTATCGCCAAACAAGCTATTCGTAGCATGTTTCAAACCTGGACTGTTTGAAGCAGATACGATTCTTCCGAAGATTTCGTTTAACGGTACTCAGAAAATCAGAACAATTAGCGTGCAGATAAAAGCCACCTTACTATTTACTCAGTTTGTATAACTGGATTGTCAGCTTATCCATTGCGCTCCAAATTCTGCTAAAAGTATGATAGTTAATGTTAATGTTAACAATATTAGAAATTCTATAAAGATATCATCGATCATATGGAATACAATTATAATCGATCTATACTGATCCTTAAGTTTTATAAATTATATTGAATAATAGCTTCTCGATACGATACGTATTTTGCTTACCACTTAGTTACAGCACTTTCTCAGATATAGATTGTATTAATTCAATTACACTAAATTGCAGTTTAACTTAATTTTCAATAGTAATAATTTATATCGAGAAAAAAATATATACATATATAATATTTACACAAATATATCCAAATTAACCAATTATTCAGAGATTTTATTAATTGTTCTGCAAAATGGACAATGTCCATGTCGCAATAAAGCTAGTTCATAGTCGTCCAAGTGAAATAGCTAAAAATAATAATAAAAAATTATATTTTATACTGATATGTACTATACACTTCTTCGTTTTCAATTCGTGAGTTAATTCATGTTAATATATTGTAATAAATATAACGATAATCGGTGATAGTATTTAACATACCTTCAAACAAAATTTACAAAATGTTATTTGTAAATCAGGCAAAAGATTTTTGTAATACCTTGTTTTGAATGGTTTTGGCCATTTTACAGTTAATACAGTGCACGGATCCATATTCTTTAAAACATTTCTTCCCACAACTATAGTAGAAGTACTAGATTTTTCCTAAAACAAATACATGATCACACAGTAATACTATGATTTTTTTTTATCAATTATGTTACCGGTTTAGGAAATTTAATGTACGAAAAAATTTATAAATAACACGATGATACCTCATACTTCATTAAGCGTGCCGTAAAAAGATCTACTTCAGGGGTAACGGAAAATTGATCGTTATCTGTTATATCATCTACTAACGAGAGTGTTTCGTTTATCAATTTTTCCGCTTCCTCATCCGAAATATTGTCTTCTAATTCGAACTCAACTAATGGTAGAATTTCTGGAATTTTAACAAATATATTATATCTTTAATATTATTCTAATGTTTTGGTATAAAAATTTATATAACTATAAATAGTATATATTTAAAAGTACAGCTTACCAAACATTACGAAAGAATATTGAAATTTTAAACCACATTGCACGCATTGTCCATGATTATTTGATGACAATAGAGGATTAAAAGTTGAACATTTATAGCAAAGTGGTAAAAGCTCTTCGGGATCTCTATAAGAGGAAGCTCGGCCAACTAAATTTGAAATTTCCAATTGGGTCAATTGGTTTGCTGGAACTTTTGTATTGCGTAGCTTTTCGAGCAATTGCATTGTTAGTTTGTTCGCACCGAGGAGGGAGGCTTGTTTTAATAATGTATATATTATAGTAAATCTTGAGACTCCTTCTATTTGAACATTTTCCGTCCTAGTTAAAAGAAATCGTGCAATATTGAAAAGAGCCTCTGGCATTAACGATGTGAAAGGCTCTTCCTAAAACGAATGTACTATTTTATTATTATAATTCTTTTAATTATTATATTATTATAATACTGCAATACTTGATTTAAAAAATTGTTTTTATCGTAAAAATTACTCACCACATATTTATGCACTTCGTGATACGCATAATAGATTTCAGCGTTTTCATAATACTGAAGATACATTGTTTGTAATTCGTCGGTAGTTTTATTGAGATTTAAGCAAATTTGGGAAAGCAGCCAATAAAAGTAAGAAGCGTCGCGAAATCTTCTTTCGGTGACAGCATTTCTCGCCAGCATTGTTAGAACTATTATGGACTCGCTGGTCTGCCCAGCTATCTGAAATGCTAAACAACTGCATAAATTCTTTAATATTATTAATTATCACTATTATATCCAGCCAATTTAATGTAGACAAATGGACATAATTTTTCATCCCATTGTGACAATGTGCACCATATCAACTTTATTTCTGCATGATGCATTTGTCTCTGCCTACCTTCTTGCGCTTCTGAAAAGTGACCGGTCTCCGCCAGCCACCTAGCATACGGCCCATATATCCTGCTTTTCAATTTTGGATTTCGTTCAGCCAGTTCAAATGCTTCAGGCCACGCTTGTGCATCCACTAAAACATCAGCTACATCTGGATCATCTCCCAAACGACTGAAGACTTCAGCTGCTCCGTGAGTTGCTCCCATTTTCTTTAATTTCTTGGCAATAACAGTTAGATTATCTCTGTCTGCCTTATCCAGTTGTCTACCAACTTTAATTAGCATATCGATCCAACCGTATTCCGCGATTATATTAATGGCACGATCAACATCTCCTGCTGAAAGGAACATTTCCGCTGCGGCTCGAGGCTCTCCGAGACTTTTAGCCCATTCCGCTCTTTTACGAAGTAGAATCGTACGATCCTGAGAACATGACACGTAAAAGATTTTTAATTTCTGTTATCACGATATCAGATAGTTCTAAACAAAGTTAAATACAAATAAGGTAACAATTATTAGTAGAAAAGATCGTTTCACTGACCTGATTGTTCCCACTGACAATGAATTCTTGGGCGATATCGAACATACGTAAATCAGAGTACATAGTTAATGCATACTGTTGTAAACCAGCTTTCTGGTATAGTTTTGCAGCATCCTTTAATTTTCCCATAGCAGCTGCGGCAGTAGCCATACATGCTTCTCTTCCCCACTCTCCAGACTTCAGTTTTTCTTCCACTTCAGATAGAACCTCTATATATTGTAAGTTTTTAATCCTGGCGAAGCAAGAATAAGCTATGTTTAATTCTAAATTTTCCAAGGCGGACGTTCCTAACCCAAGCCAATCATTATCTGCTACCCCAAGACACGCTATGCTATAAGCATCAGAAAAACGGCCGATATCCAGATATTGGTACATAAACAATGATAACGGCATCTACAAAAAAAGATATTGAAGTTAGTGACTGTAGCATTACAAATCAGAAGGTCGTTATATTAGTTCAGAAAATTCCGTATATTTGTACGCGTGTACGTATAAAAAAAGCGCAATTTTACCTCCATTGTAACTATAGAAGAACCATTTAAGCAATAAACTTTCGATCCATTGTGACCCATTACTAGACCAGAAAACTTTTGCTTGTATTCCGTAAAATTTCCTACTTTAATTCCTAAATATTCTCCATTAGTGAAACACATTATATCTTCGAAGCTGCTATTAAATGCGACACTGTTTACATTCTTCAACTCTTCGATTATCTCTTCTTTATATAAATCAAAGACATAAAGAACTCCTTGATCGGTAACAGCTGACAGCTTTTCTTTCAACGAGCTAATATCAAGACATCTTATAGCACCTTCAACTTTTGTTAAATATGCTGGGAAAGGATTGTCTAAGTAGATTTTTACTACATAGCCAGTATTTAAACCTAAATAAGGGAGAAGCAAGGTTTTCATTAAGTAGAAATACTTTATGGAATAAGTATTTTTTCAATCATTTCTGTATCACGAACCTGCAATTAGACATTCTTGTCCAATTGGGCCGCCAGCGGCTTTTATATAAGTTATAAGTCCGTCGAGTATCCATTCCCTTTCTACCGTTCCATTAAAAGACAGACTCTGTAATCGTCTTTCTGTGCACAAAATTAAATTATTTGCAGTCACAACGAGTAAGTTACAATTCAATGGTTGGTTCAACTTTTCGCATATGCGGTAATGCATTCCATCATTGGAATTGGATGGTTCGTAAATTATCACACGTTCTGATAATTGAACTGCCAATCTATTTTTATATACAGCAATGCGATAAATCTGAAAAGAAAATGAAAAATTCTATAAAGTAATTAGTTATTAGCAGTATTAGTACAGCCTTATTATTGACAACATTGCTCGATAAAATTTAATAACAAATTGTCAGGGTCTCCGTATTATTGTTTGAATTTATTAAAGGAGCAAGCGAGCAAAATAATGGTACTTATTAATTTGTCGCACAATATACTGGTACATTTTTATTGCTTACCAAATCTTTGCATTTAATTCGAACTCTTTGACCAGTTACTAAATTTTGTATTATTACATCGGTCATATTTTCTCTATATGCATATCTGTCGCCGTATAATCCGTGTATGACATCCCAAGTTAATTGTAAATACGTGATTGTACCATCTTGACAACCAAGTGCCTAATCAAACGAGTAGAAATTAATATTGTTAGTAATTATATCGTTTTTTATATGGTTTCATGATATTTAATGAATTACGAAACCAGTGTACAGAAAACAGAAAAATATAAATGCATACAACGTGCGTGGAAGATGGATGCACAGCACAGCCCCAAACCCAGGAGGAAAATGTACCGCCGATGTTCATTAATTGTATTCCATCGTATGTCATTAATATACACTGTTTATTACTTCCAGAAACTAACATGTATTGACTTCCTGGAAAGTCACACATTTTAAGAGGGATAAAATTGAGCGTTCTGTCCTTCCCGACTGATTTCCCTGTGATTGAATAGAAGGATATAGTTCCGTTCCATTCAGCAATACAAAGCACATCTGTAGAATCGTCCCTGCGGAAACATTTTCATTACCATTCATCCGTAAACTTCAAAATGTTATCCATGAAATGATTTAATAAAATTTGAATTTTATAACAATGAAATTGTATTTTTATTACCATTGACGATTCCACAACAAACTCCAAATAGGTACACCATTTTCTCTCTCAATACGTGTTTGTTCTTCTCCATTCTAGAAGTTTAAAATAAATTAAGAAAGAATCATATGCAACATAATCACGTTTATATATCGATTTGTATATTTAAATTATCAAAACAAATTTCGAGTGCATGTATAGTTATTAAATAAATACAGCAAACCTTGTTTCTAATGGAGACATATCCAGATGCCAGACCAATAGCTAAATATTGACCATCGCTCGTCCAAGCACAACAATTTACTCTCCCTTTGGATTTATGCTTCACAACTGCTTTTTGTTCCGGAGACCAGAATGCTATATCAGATAAGGAGCAGCTCAACAGCTGGTGCGACACCGGATTGAATTGCATAGCTTGAACAGCTTCATTGTGTCTAAAATACGAAATTCTTGTAAGCAAATACGATATAATAAACAACTAACCAGTTACAAATATATATTGCCCTTTAATAAAAACCTTTTTAGCGCAAGGTACACGTAATACATGGAATGAAAAACTACGAATATTAAAAATATTAGAAAATATATTACTAATAACGTACGAATATTTAAGTATGCCTTCCAATCTTGATGTCCAAATGATAACACTTTTATCCGCACTTCCCGATGCAAACTTCTTACCATCTCTTGCATAACATACGCAATAAACCACATCTTTATGCCCTGCAAAGTATAAATATAAATATAACCACCAGCAGTCGATTTTTTGGTATTTCTGAATATATAAATTTGATCACCCTTCAACGGTTGAATTAAGGCACCCTCATTGGTTTCGTAAACAAGTACTTGCTGACCAGCAGCAACTACTAATTGTGTCCCATCAGGATTAAAACATAGATCGTGTATACTGCAACATTAGAAAGAAACCAATTGTTCATCATCCGTATGAACAGTGTTGTAATAACATATGAAGATCTGAGTACATTTAAATATTAAACGTAACAATACCGTTGCAGGCATACAAAGTTATTTGCACGGTAATAAATTTCGGGGCGTATTTTTAACGAATTATTAAGCGCTACCATGAAAAAAGTTTAATTGAATTTATAATTACTATTACAATACCGAAATTTATATATCTAAGCTTACCATCGTTCAGGCTTGTCTTGAACTTTGTCAACCCACGTTGGAGAAGCTTTCATTGTTTATACTTTTCTAGAAAAAATAGTTTTCTTCGCTGTAATTTTTCAAAATTACAACATCATCTTTGTATGGGCGTTTGTTTCCATGGTTTCCAAGTTGTATATACATGTTGTATATATGTGTGTTCGTGTGTATCAAAATGGCGGCATGCATGGTGGATCATAGCGATTTCACTCGATGTTACCTAAAGTTACAGAAAAAAGATGATAGCAACTAATAAGATGAAAATATGCATTAATAAATAATGGACAGCTACTTTTATAGAAATTACTTTTGCATTTTGAACCAATTGTTATTTTTATTTTACTTCGTTGATACGAACAGAAATAATATTTAATATGTTAATAATATAAATATTGTTTTTTAATTCGAGTTCATTACAAATTTTTACACGAAAGATTCAATAATAATACATATATGCATAATTAGTTTTTTTGAACTCCGATAAAATATAATACAGTGCTTGCACATTCGTTTTACTGTACAATACTTTATTTAATACTGTTAATATTAATAGCGACTTCGAAATAATTATAATTGCTACTGTAGAAAATTTATTTACAAGTATTAAGATTGTACAACACTTTTAGAACACAGAATATTCCAAAATAGAAACCAAATGGGAAGCATCGTGGAAACTGTTACATTATACAACCAGTTTCCATAAATCATTGAATCCATGATACCAAACACAAATGCTTGCTTCGTAGCGCGATATCCACGGAATAAGATTGAGATCCAAGAATCTGTAGAGAAATGTATGTACGTGTAACCCATTATGACCAAACTTGCGATCATAAAAGGATGTACAAGAATCCACAGAAAAGATATCATTTTGTGAAATCTGCAAAATAATTTTGTTTCAAATTTTAATAGTTTCGCCGTGCAGTGTTCTAAACGCATTCGAGCAAAACGACATAATATAAATGTAATAAAAAAGACGAGGAAACAACAGTTTTAAGAAATTCATTGTTTGCTACAAAGAAAAATGTAATTTTTGAAAATAAACGTAGACTAAAAGCAAATCATTCTTGAAATATACTTACTTGCTCGTAGAATTATCTTGTTTCGGCGTTATTAATAGGAGAACAGGTACATAAACACTGGCAGCAACAAGAGCCAGAGAAAAATTGTGCATCGCTATACACATAAATACTGTACCCAGCTCTACTAACACGATTACACATATCAGGGCCGCATTTTCATACTTGATTTCCCTAAAAGTATTATTAACGTACAAGATAAGTAAAAGTCCCGAAGGATTATCGAACAAAAAACGGAACTTACCTTTTAGTAAAAAATGGCCATATTAATGTTGAAATGGTTACTGTGACAAACCCAAAGTATATAGAATCTTCAGTACGAAAATTGAATTTATTACCGAAGTGGGTAAGTGCGAATGGAGATGTTGCGATTGCAACTCCACAAATATGAGCCCATAATATTTTTGAAGTAATAACACCAATGTCGAATTTGTCATTCTATAAAATATAAATTGTATAAATGTATTTCGTTTCATTTGTTTACGAAAGCAAAAACTTGGTAAAACAGTACACTACATTTTATATCTCAGATTACATTATAATTGTAATTGTTATTAGCAAAATTACTTAGTGTTTGATTACTTGAATGGCAAAAGACAAACCTTCGATTGTTTGATAATAGAGTTTTCCTTGTTTTCGGAAGATGAGGATATTTGCAGTCGTTGCCACATGGAAAATGCTTTGATAAATACTCCAGCAATAATTAATACTAAAGATCTTATATAGAGCCCTAAAATGTGCGTTACAAAAATAATTTATTATTCTCATTAGTCGCTTTTTTCTTTTTTTAATGCCAAAATAGTAACCCTTCACTCACCAATAGAAATATAGGTATCGGTAGACGGAAGTAGATAAAAAAAGTAAGACTGATGAAAACGTTCTAATAAATTATTTATCGATCGTATTATGCTTTCAACAATACGACCGACTTGATAGAAGTTTCCATCGAAACTTTGCTGCCCGGTCTTTCCGTAACCTTCCAGTGTGATGGCTTCAATACCAAATCTATAATAATATTTTATACAAGGAAGCATATTAGACTATCGAAAGATTAGTATCGATCAGTTTATGAGAGATTTAACTTTAAAATAATTCTCATTATGCAATTATTGCATCCTTAAATACCTGTGGAATAGCCCATGGTTCCCTGTAGGAATTCCAGTGGCCTGTGTAGAAATCATCATAAGAAGCGTATTAAAATGATACCACCAGTTTTTAAACGCATTTTTGTATTTAATATTAAAACGTTTCTGAACTGATTGCCGAATTCCTTCCTGAGCTATCATATTTTGCGCTAAATTGAAAAGATCTAAATTGGGCAATCGTCCATTTAATCCTTCTATCTGAAGAAAAATGAAAACATGTGTTAATATAATTTTCAGTTTTCAAATCATAGATTTCTAAATATTAAATTAATCAAATTGTGGAAAAAGAAATTAGCGCTGCAGCATACTTTGACATCAAGAGACGAAATCTGCATCGAATGCAATTCTAAATTAATAGCAGCTTGAAGGGAGCCAGCACGACCGGGAAGATCTCCAGATAGAAGTACACCTTCGTTACCGCTTACTACTCCATGATACGCATCCAACCATGCCTGTATACCTAACTGTTCGTGCTCTGTTATTAGAAATATGATATCCTTGGCCCAGTATTTTTGACCTATTATAAGAAAGATATATCTTAATTATTTTGTCGATATAATTACATTACAAAAGTAAAATATATAACTTACTTCTACAGAATTTGGCAAACGCAAGAAGAAGTGCAACAGAAGGTGCAGTATCCAAATAAATACTGCTAATTGGTCTAAAAGGTACACTGACTACAATTGCCTCTGTGCTGGCTGCTCTTGGAGCCCTTATAATTCCATATATGTTCTGACCCGTAAACTGTAAAAACATACAAAGTTATTAATAAATCTTTATCATTCGCATTCTCTTGAAATTGTTTCTCATGTATACATATACCTGCTGATCTTGGAAGGGATACGCCAAAGTAAAATTATGTAAAAAGACATCCAGATGAAGCTGATTTAATTTGGCTGCTAACCAGGCGTACGGCATAACATCGGGATATCGTTTCATTTCGTTAAGTAACTCTATATAATACTGTTTCGCGGCCTGCTCCAGGTTACTTTCTTTTGTAACCAATCCCGGCAGTAAAGCATTTTCGGAAAAATAGGTGTCTGCAATAATAGAATGCACGATTATTTATTGACATTTTTATATCGATATTGTTATAAATATTTTCAACTTGCTCCACATTTACAACAAAGGAACAAACTGTACTATTTAATTCCGGAATAAAATTGTTATTTTACATACATTACTTTCGTATAAAAAGCTCTAATTTATTTCCGGCAAAAAAAAAATAAACAACTTCATCGTTTCAGGTTAAATAATAAATACGATTCAATACATACTGTCGTTAAATACAGGCAAAGCGAGAAGTAATATCCAAAGGATTCCGCTGATGTATAAAAAGAAGCAGAGCGGACGTTCCCATTTTAATAATAATTTTATTATCGTGCCAGATCCTGCTCTTGGATCCGTCAACAAACTCATTTTTGACTTTGCCTGTACGCGAATATGCGTCTGATATGCACATACATATATAACAGACACAGAAGCAGCGATAGATATATCAGTGCATACAACATATTAAGTCATTTACTTCTTGCAAGCTACTTCAACGTAAGAAGGGAACTGAAAAGCATTCATATATGTACATATGACATTCAACATCGAACTCCGAACTATAATGCTCCACCCATTATTTCTTTTGAATAACATTTCATGAATCATATGTTTGTAAACAGTGTAAGCGTCGTACGGAGAAAATTCCAAGGAACATTACATTACACTTGATCTATATATTTTCAATGATTGTATTTACTATTTACATATAGTACAGATATCTCATGATGTTGCGCACTGTATTCAATTACGTATAGGAATAAATTATAATAGAAACATTATTTATTATAATTTGCATAAGGGGATAACAAGCTCAACACTACTTGAACGTAGTGTAATATTTTTTCTGCGAGTAACCAACTGTAAACGGAATAGAGATACTTGAGATTTTATCGGGAATGATGTTGATGTGATATGTACGATGCATACATATGTACTGTAAAAATTGGATGTGATAAACATCGGTCAGAAAGGAATGAACTTTAGTGGAACTTAAATAAATTTTAAATGGTAAAAGAGACTAGGACATATACATATGTTGAACATATTGTAATACTTATTTCCTTCATACACGCGCGTTGAAAGAATACAGTTTCTTAAAATGATAATCTTTCGTTCCGACTTTGGTATTACGGGCATACTATAATATATCATTAAATACAATGCCATATTCTACACAGTCAAAAAAATCCTTTCATATCTTCGACTGTGATAATGTTTTTAATCGAGGCGTTCAATATTTTCCAGCATTCTTAGTAAGGAAGCATTACATTGCTACATATTGTTTGATTCCGATGTTATTAGTGGGAAATTCTGTGTATCTATAAGTAAATCTTCATCTGTATTTGCTTTTTCGCTCGGCTCATATTCGTCTACGTCGTTTACATCGTCTACATCGTCTCCGTCGGTTATTACTTGAGATCCGGTACATTTATATTGGAATGCAGAATGTGATAAATCAACTTCAACGGGAAATAACGTCACCGCGGACAGCAATTCCCGTGTGCTGGAATAATATTTTGCCAAACCGGCTGCAAATTTTTGCAATTGCCATACAACGTCCTGAACATGTTTATTGTCCAATAGTTCAAGTTTCACAAGTACGTCCGACCGAAGTTTGGCAAACTTTATGCGAGCTTCTTGTCGACATCTTAACACTAGTCTATATTCATAATTGCCTGTTTCCACTCGATAAAAGGGTTCTTGGAGTGCCGCGTAACTTTGCTCCTCGTCGTCTAATTCTTTTACTTTCAGGCAATAAGAAAGATACTCGAATTTTGCGTCGGCGTATTTGCTAATAGTTAATCGCGTATCTGGAATAGCTTTGTGAAGATATGTGCCCAGGTCACTTAATATTGGTTTTAATGTCTTTAAAATTTGTATTCCAAATTTCTCCATTTGCCTATGCTGTTCGCCGAATTGCCTGAAAGCTTCGCTAGCCCTCGGTTGTGGTTCTCTCGCTCCTATTGCAGCAAAGGCATCTCCAAACACTAAAATAATATATAAGATATATAGATATATAGATAAGATAATACGTGTACGATTATAAAAGTCAGTAATATTGATGGTATCGATAATACATATAATAAGCAATGAAGAATGTGTAAGGATACCTTTATATATTTGAATTAAATCAAAGAAAGCATGTAAAGTGGATTTAGCATGTGACACTAAGCCTCTATACAAATTTTCGGTCCGTTGCAACGCCATTAATCGTTGTACAAGTGCATCATTGCAAAGGATAGCACGAGACAAGCCAAGTGCATCTGCTGTCGCACTTCCCATTCCCTCCACTAATCTATGTTTTACCTGAAGTTTAATATATCCGTTAGAATAATATTGATGTATATAAAAAAATATGTTTATAACACCTAAATAACACCTACCTTTTTCAAAGCTATGTCAAGAGTTCGACCTTGTTTAGGGTCAGCATGTAGCTTATTATAATTAACGCTGACTTGAGAGTCACAGGATTGTATCATTTTAGCAACTTCTACTTTCGTCTTTCCTCGGACAGACGTTCCATTTACAGCTACGAGTTCATCTCCAGATTGTAAAGTACCGTCGATTGCAGCTGGTGTATTATCAAAAATTTGTACAATATACAAACAAGGACATGACGGAGCTCCGCCTCCGATGCTTATTCCTATAAGATTACTACTGTCCTTTTGTATCACAACATTGCCAGAAGTTATGGTCATACCCCTGTGCAAATGAATGAAATGAGAAATATGTCAAAAAATGATATAAGTAGAACATAAATGAAATCGGGCAAATGTGTTTGCAATAAGGTACCGTCGATTGCAAATGTACAGTGCAATATGTACGCATTTGCGTAACACAATTAGCAATTCAACACCACAAAGAATAATGTTCATATTGAACATCACAAGCATAATAAAATTGAATAATGCACATAATACTACGCGCAGAAACACTTTCGCAACTGATTAAAACATTTTACCGGACAAACAAAGCTTGGCAAAGAAATGAGGATAAGAAAATTAAATGAATATACAAGAGAATCTTACCTGAATTGTTTTGATAATAATTAAATGGACGTAAATATTACAATTAAAAGTATTAAATCACATTATTATTTACTATAAAATACAAAACAAGTGATAGCTAGTATAATATTATTATACAAAAATCTAACTTACTATAAATAGCAATTATTATAGTAACCGAATTATTATCAAAACTCACGTCATATTGTTGGGTAGATGATGAAGAGACTGATCTTGATTGACCAGTTCTACATCTGGTCTACATTCCACAATGATCAAAATGAAAAGAAAGTATGAAATTCATAATATATTAGATATATATATATATACATATACATATATAAAAATATTAGACAGCAGAGGACAAAGTTTGAATAAAAAATAAAATAGTGAAACGTAACAATGCATACATGCGATCCTCCATTGCGGTAAGTTGATGCAATTGCACATTAACTGATGGCACGGTGGTTAATAGTGAAACATTTTCTTTAAATTCTTCAATAACGTTTCTCAAAACAATGTTATCTGATGATAACAATGATTGATCCTCTCGACTATTTCACCGAACCGTGGCATACAGGCATGCATGTTGCAAGAAAAAAAACAGATATATTTTAAAGTGAAATGTAACGTGTATCGTTAAGTTAAAGAAGCAGTTTTATGAAACCAACATCTTATCTTCTTCAAAGAAGAAATCATCCTCATAATCCATGCTTGTAATCTGCAACATTAGTACGTTTTAAGTTAATGTTTAAACTTCACCAGGAAATTAATATTATAGTGTCGTTAACAAGAAAATTGAAGTAAAGGTCGTTAATCAGTTATTTTCATAAAGTTTGAACATAATTCAATTTCGTGCGTGATATTAAAATAAAAATCGATAAATGCATCGTACCTGAATATATCACGTATCTATACCAAAATGAGATTAAGGTTATATGTCAAAGAAATGACACGGAGAACTTCGCTTCTAAAACCTAACGAATAAATGTAGTAAATTATCCTGAACTGTTTTCATGTATATATCATATATATACATATATAGTAAAAGATTTAATCGCAAACAAATCAATGTACAAAGTAGATTTTTGTTCAAATATGCAACTGTTTATAAGAAGATTTTTTTCTTTTGTAAATAATGTATTTACACTTGGTCGGCCCAAACAAAACATGAAAACGTCAAAGATGATTACGTCCTACGTAACGAATATGCCTATTGGCTACTAGAATACGGCGTTTTATTGGTTACTACAATACGACGTTTTATTGGTTACTGATATGATTATGCTTCATATGCATTTATCACATATGCATGCAATTCGCGTAACATTTTATCATTTTTACGCCGCATCTAAATAAATCAAACTTTTTATAATATAATTAATAGAATGTAAATAGATTATAGAGCAGATTCACTATAAACATTGCAATACATCGCCCATAATAATTTATTCAATTATAAATACAATATGTTACTTCTTTTTATTATTTCATCTGATGGATATGTAAAAAACTATTTTCGTCTGTTAAATTGTAAAATGTAAGAGAAGTGCTTTATTTTTTTTTTAAAGGGACACATCTCTGGTATTAAAATTTGTCACATTGGTGAAACTGAATCGTTCCTGTTCTTTATTTAATGCCAACGTTACGTTGATGTTCCACGTTGTAGAATTGACGATAGCGTTGATGACCTTCCACGTCGCAAGCAGGGATGGTAGCCGGTTATGTTGATCTGAGGCAGCGTAGTTTTGAGTGTTGTTTCTGAAGTGAGTGTTCGGGGAGTGGAATAAATCGATATTCATAACAGAAAAGTTAGTCATATATAGCGGAGCAAAATGAAGGGCTTTAGCATTTTTTTATTGCTTTTCATTTCAACAATTACTTTTACAATGAATACAGGTAATATAACAATAATGGATATTGAAATTTCCTTTCGAGTTGTATCATTTCCATTTAATGGTCAACACATATGTAACGTATATTGACAGGGATGAACATATTATTTTCTTTTCCAATTTGGATACAAAATTTTTTTCCGAATCATTCACAAATATTATTCAATCAATTTTAAATCAAGTACGATTTACTAAATTAAAAAGCGATACTATCGATATGTAATTGATATTTTGTAACGAGTCTTTTCTTGCAATTATCGTCATTGAAATTAATCAAGAAATTTTCAATTATGCGTTAAAAGTATTTGAAGAATCTTTTGGAAAAATGAAATGGTTTTTACATTTTATATTGCGCCAGCTTTCAGCATTGCAAAGGCCTTATGAATGATACACATTTTTTAATTTCTGTCGTAGCTTACGCCCAAGAAGATGAGAATATAGACGATATAGTAGATATTGAAGGAGAAGATAATTCTGTTATAACGGAAGATGAGCCAGAAGATGAAACAACCACGGCTTCTTCTGATGCGGATACAACCATATTATTTACTAAACCTGTTTATAATGGTCTTTCAACATTGGGTACATTATTGAATATCACTCAACCATACAGTACTCTGCCCATTTATGAGACTAGAAATTAATATTTTATTTATATTTCTAGAATTACCAGCTGGTAACTTAGTTGAATTACTTGTTGGTTTCGCCAACAAAGGTGAATCTGACTTTGTTCTCGAATCTCTGGATGCCTCCTTCCGCTACGCAATGGATTTCAATTTCTATATTCAGAATTTCTCGACCGTTGCCTACAACAAAATTGTGAAAGCAAAACACGAAGCAACATTGGCATATTCCTTCATACCATCAGAAAATCTTGCTGGAAGGCCATTCGGTTTCAATATCAATTTGCATTACAGAGATACCGTATGTAGTACAGTTAATGCCTAAGTACCAATAGATGTGAATTGCTTCATAAGTTTGATAACTGATGCTTATTATATATTTTTACAGAATGGTATTAGCTTCAGTGAAGCTGTTTACAATGAAACGGTACAGATAATAGAACTGGATGACGGTCTAGACGGAGAAACAATTTTCCTATATGTATTTTTGGCAGCATGTGTGATACTGACACTTGTGGGAGGGCAACAGCTTCTTTCATCCTTCGGTCGTAAATCTCGATCTTCCAGTACTCGTAAAGCACCTGTGGAAATGGGCACATCCAATCCTAACAATGTAGATTACGATTGGTTGCCAAAGGAAACATTGAATAGAATTAGTAAGCTCTACACGTTTCTTTTATGTAGAATGTAAAAGAATAATTACGTTCGATATTTGAAATATATAATATATACGAAATGTTCTTGCAGACAAATCTCCAAGAACTCCAAGACAGAGCCCCAGGCAACGAAAAGTAAAAAAACCAGCTGATGATTAAATTCTGTTAATGAGTATGTGTGATATGCGCGCACGTGTGTATATGTACACGCACATGCATGTACATATAAATATTATATATATATTAATTTAAGCAGCTAGATAGATAGAATGATCGATCGTATGTAATACTTGTCTAGCAAAAATTTTCTACATCCCTCATCCAATGATGGATTAAAACAAATTAAACATCACTGTACATTCAAGGTATTAAACCACGTGTCCTACATTATTATACATTCACAATGAAACGAATTTTATAAGTCGTGCGTAATTTGACGAAGTGGTGCGCGACATTGTAAGAGAGAAAGCGGCGTAAACTTATATATAAATCTTTCATTTAATTGTTCGAAACGTCTTCATGCATTATTAATATATACCGTACGAATGTACATTCTATAACACGATTGTCAATTTCTTTTTATTGACCATGATTTCTGAACTAAATGTTATATCAATAAAGCGTAATTTTATATAAATGATTTTTGTTGTTCCTAGAATCTATATTATAAGTTCGAAATACGTCCTTGTAAGCAATATATTGTTTACAATTATATCCAATAATATATTTTTACCCAATTCTGGTACAGGAAACAAATATCTTTGTATCAGAGATCGTCTAAATTCGTATTCTATTATTTCTTCTTACTTGCAATTAGATTATCTGTTTCATTTTATAATCAATTATCAGATTTATTGTGTATATATGTACATTATAAATATTAACTATTCTAATGCTGGAATATTGCTAATTTTATAAAACTATCGCCAAGCAAACACCTCTTTTTCTTTATAGTAAAATGCTCCTATGATATGTCTCCATTTGCCATATCATTTACTGCTACAAGGTAAATAATATTTAACAATATGAAAATTATTGAAATATTCTCTGCCACGTAGAAGTATCATATGGTGGAAGAAAAATCCACGTAATAGACCCCCATTCATAGAAGGTCCTAGATGCGCAGCCATATTTGTTGTCATATAACCTAACCCAAAAATTTGATGATATCGCTGTAGTAGTCACCAAATAATTACACGTCATACATTGTCAGGCTGAGCGCCGCAATTACGTGTATAGTGTGGTGTTAACGATAATTCTCTTAAAATTCACGAAATGTCAGATGTGAGAGATTGGTTTAATTCTCTACCAATATTTACACGATATTGGCTACTATGTACAACCATTTTCACGTTACTCGGAAGATTTGGACTAATGAATCCTCTCTCATTAATACTAATAAGCGATCGTTTCATAAATAATTTTGAAATTTGGAGAGCAGTGACCAGTGTATTTTTCTATCCCCTGAGTCCTGGTACAGGATTTCACTTCCTAATTAATTGTTACTTCTTGTATACGTACTCGTTGCGGTTGGAACGCGGTGAATACGATGGTCGGCCAGCAGATTATTGTTTCTTGCTTTTATTTAATTGGATTTGCTGCGTGATCATAGGACTTGTCGGTGACTTCTCCTATCTTATGGATCCTATGGTACTCAGCATATTATATGTCGCGTGCCAGTTGAATAAAGATGCGATTGTAAATTTCTGGTTCGGTATGTATATCCTCCGCAGCAAAGCTATGAATATTTTCTACTTTCAGTTCGCGAAATATCTTAACTGTACGCTGTTTTCCCTAAACAGGTACACAATTTAAAGCGATGTATTTACCATGGGTGTTATTCGCATTTAATCTGATTATTTCTGGAGGCGGTATGATGGAACTGTTCGGTATCCTAGTTGGACACGTCTATGTATTCTTCAAATTTATATATCCTCAAGAACTTGGCGGACCAGAATTACTGAATACACCAAAAATGCTTGAATCTTATTTTCCACCGCAACGTGGCGGCATCAGATGGTTCGGAGCTGTACCTACCCAAAGACCACAACAGCAACAGCAACAGCAAAATAGGAACACATTCGGCGGCCACAACTGGGGGCGTGGTCATGTTTTAGGACAATAAATTATTAATATATATTATAAGAGAACAGATATTTTGGTGATGAAATCTTTTCCATTATTATTTTCATCTAGATTCAGTTAAAGTATGTGTACAAAAAGTGATTTTGTCCTTTCTGTACATTTCAAAAGATTCACCAACAATAAATACGCTTTATATTCTACAATCAGCACAGAATATACATAAATTATAAGATTTTTATAAAAGTAATGGAGACATCAAGTTTTGTTCCTCGATCTATTTACAATTTTATATCGAAATTTTGTAAATTATAAATATATTATTTTCAAAAGGGTGTATGTCATGGTCGGAGAGACTAACATAGCTACTTAATAAGCCCAAAGTTAATTATAACATTCACGGAAATGTGTATTTACTAAGTTAATTAGTAAACATTGCGTTATTGTGGCATTTGATGATTTTGAAAAACCTTATTTTTCCATATATCTAGTGACGTAAAATATTAACAAAAATTATTTCCGTCTATATAGTTTGATCCAAAAATTACTTTATCTTTACAGTAGATCTAATATAAACGAAAATAAATACCGATTGTTTCTCTTGTAATTATAAAGTACAAAGATAGGTAATATAATAATTCGTTTATAAGGTGTAAGTAACTGTTGTTATGCAATTCAAGTTTCAATACATTGAAAATATAGATTTAATTGTGTAAAAAGGGATGTAAGTTTGAAACCTTCTTCGACAAATGTATCGATTGCAGCAAGATATTCTTTCGTTATTTCATTTATATAACAAACGTTTTGTGCTACAGCAAACTTGCTGTTCACTTGTAGTAACGTACAGCAGTTCAATCGAGTATTTTGCATACTAGATCTCGTTTTATCGAAACAGATATCTGATGCCCTGAATCTCTTCTGCTGATCTACTATCATTTGAATTCGTTTCAAACCATTACTCTAATAATTAGACTCTAATTGAGCGAATGCTTACAATATTAGCCTACTTCATAACTAGCTTATTTTATTTATCGGTAACAGGAGGTGTATTTAAAAGTATAACGCATTGAGTTTAAAAATGTTTTATTTTTTGGTCCTTATGATAAATCTGAAACAATAAAAATGCCAAGTTTTTGAAAATAACATGTTAAATGCATGTATTGTATTAGGTGATGATTCTTTTATTGAGGTTTTCTCCTCAGTAGCAGGATCCCCGATAGTCAATAGCATCACCACGGTGAGTGCTACAACTAATCAGGTGGATGGGATGCTAACCCCTACCAAGAGCTCGAAGCAAATATTTTTCATCACAGTATCCACTGTCGTAATAGTTTTGATACAACATTTTCAATTGCAATGTTATATACGAATGCAGGATAATATAATGAAAAGATTGCACAGGAGCTCTTAACTTACCATATCACTCGTCGGGAACTGGAAGCTTTCCACCATTGATGTCGTCAATGAGTTCTCGTGGTGATCGACCTTCAACTGTGCAGCCAACGGAGTGACAAGTTCCTAAGATTTCCTTAACAGTACCGCTGAGGTACTTGGACATAGACCTTGGCCTCATCGATCGTGCAATGGCAACAATATCGTCGAACGATAAATTTCCATTGTGTTTGATATTCTTTTGCCTTTTACGATCCCTCGGAGGTTCTTTCAATGCCTTGATGACCAAAGACGCAGCAGATGGAACGACCGTAATCGTAGCTTGTCTGTTCTGAATTGTCAACTGAACAGTAATCTTCAAGCCCTTCCAATCGCTGGTAGCTTTGGCAATATCATCCCCAACTTTTTTCGGAGACTATAAAAGAAGATTTCTACATAAGCACCCAGTGGTCGCTTGCTTTAACCGTACTTTCATAGTAATGCAATTTTACGAAAAAGGAAATAGGAAAGAAAGTCGATTTGGGCATTAATGAATAAACGGTAGCGACTGCTTTAAAATAAAACGAAACCTTCCTTTTTTAATTAAGAATAATTATGGCTTTTAAATAATAGAAGTTTATAAAAGTTCAACTTACCAAACCAAGGGGACCAATTTTCGGAGCGAGAGACGATGTTGCTCCTACTTCACCACCAACGCACCTCAAGTAAACTGTAAAAGCACAATGCGTTTGAGAAAAATTCTACGTCTCTTTAATGCACGAAAAAAGTTGATAATTGAAAATATACCTTTCTTAATTTCATTGGGATCGAATTTGGGAGGCATTTTGATAACTAGTGTGTACGAAAAGTTACACGTAAATGCGGATGAAACACGATTTCAGCAGAAAACGTGGAAACGACACGCACACGTGCCACACCGCATACGAAAAGGATAAAAGAGGTTATAGAACTTAAATATGTAGTGCGGACGTACCATAAACTATAAGAATTGTACCCAGTACCACTGGTGGAGAAATATCGAATTCACTATCGATGGTTGCTACTATCGAAAATATATGTTCACTATCGATAGTTATCGAAAATGTGGGTTGTATTCGTAATGCCGCGGAATTTAAAAATGTTTGGTCAGTTGATGATATCAATGACTCGTACGAATATGGCGAATTTTTGCCATGGATACTTTACTTTCCTATTACTTTTTTATATGTCGATTGTACACAACAAAAAAGATCTTGCGAAGAATTTTCTCTTAGAAAATTTAATATGGTATGATAACATACAATATTGTACACCCTAGTATGTAGTATTCTTTAAACGAAAGATAATGTGTAGTAGGTGTTTTAAATTACAATGACGAAATAATGTATACAAATATAAATTTATTTTATGACTCTTATACTGAAATTTTATTATATTCCTATACTTGTAGAGGTATTCTACAAATGAACTTTTGTAGAATATATCAAATAGATGTTTTAATACGCATTTCTTGTCATTACATAACATTTATAGCTTTGATGTAGTCTCAGACAGTCAAATTGTTTCCACTTCACCAGTAAGAGCAATAACTTCGATTTCAATCAGTGCTCCCTGCAATGATATATAATAAATATTAAATGTTACGTAAATGTTGAAATACCCGAGATACATATTAATTCGTACCAATGGCAACTTTCCAACTTGAAATGTGGACCGGGCTGGATAATTCTCCTTGAAAACTATAAATATAAAAATTATGTTTGAACATTACTATTAGCTTCGTAGCGCATTATTTTAATATTTAGCAAAATGGAAACTTACATTCCTTATATACATTGTTTACATCAGCAAAATCATTCATATTTTGCAAAAAGATTGTTGTCTTAATAACTGTAAATAAATATAAGCGGTAAAAATATTGTTATTTGTAACGTACCAGCACTTTCTGAATTATCTTCAAACAGAACGAAATGTGCATATTTATTTGAATTTAGGGAAATCAAATGAATTTTCATGTATTTTATAAATAAGTGGGAACCTTTGTTGTAATCGGAATCAGCTTCCTTTAAGATGTGTCCCATATTGATTAAAGCCTGACGTGCTTCTGCGGACGCACCTCCGTCGGCAAGTTTCTCAGTTTTAACATTGATACCAAGAACGCCAGACAAATACAACGTACGATCTGCAAGTATTGCTTGGCTGTTAAAACAAAATTAGTGTTAGTAAAATTTGATAGTCTTATTCATACACACGTTATTGCACAAACTACTGTAACTCAATTTCTGTCCAATTATATAAAAAATAATCCATCTTTCAAATATTTGGATAGTATTATTACTTACTTGTATGGTCCAACAGGTTTTGGACCCAACGAAGTCGAAATGATTTTTCTTATAATTTTCTTAGATGCCATTATTGTTTCTCCTTCTGTTCAGAATGCACTCTTCACTTGGTTTTAACTTGACTGCTTCAATAGTGTCGGTAATAGTGGCAACATGAATCATCTCTGTGTGTAGATAGTTTGCCCCTGATGAACTTTCGACCTCTTATTGGAAGGAATATCTTATCTTGTGTTCAACAATATAGTTCTTATTAAGACACAAATTTGAGAATGGACTTACTAGAATATATTTTTTAAAGTAAATACAACTGATTTTTTTGTTGTTTTTAATGTATAGGAAATAATAGTTATTTCTCTAATGACATTAAAAATGTTAAATGTACTTTGCCATTTGTTTCACGTATAAAATCATAGTATATTTTCATGGAAATATAAATTACAATAACGTTGTATCGAGAAGTTAATTTTGAATTAAATAATTACAGTCTTTCAAAATACTGAAGCATAAGATACATTACAAACTCGTAAATTGACTAACGGAAATTTGCAACATATCTCCTATGATACAAATAATTTCGTATCAAGTTAAAAATACTTAATAATAGAATGGCTGAGAATCTTGTCTTCTTCAAAAATTGCGCAACTATAAGAGCTGCTGTCCATTCAGCATGTGTGTGATTTCATTCTATACTATTTCCATTCATCATCATTAACGCAATTCGATGATTTTTTTATTATATATATTTGTTAATTCTATAGTCCCTAACACGTTCAAATATATATTTCTTTGTAATAACAGTATTAGATGTATTCCATGCCTTACTTTAGTTAGCTAAAGATTTTTTATAACATAGTCACGCAACCGTAATCTTATATAGTGGGTGTGTGCAGATTATACGAAATAGTTTTACATGCAACATTTACAATCTTATCTGTATTGAACGACATTACTTATGACTCATCCCAATAATTAATGAATAAAAGTAGCAAAAATTTATAGATGGATGGAAAAATAAAGATGTTTCATTTAGGAAAGATTATTAGGAAAGAAGCTTCTTTTACGACGCGAGTCTATCCTACAGAGTCAGAGGCCAATTATTCCTTTTAGAGTATGTTCCCCGTAATAGAATTTTATGAAACATGTCATCCAATTCATTAGCTAAAATGGAATATATTTTGAAATTTGTTTAATTATACAAAAAATTAAACTATAAAAAATGTTGTTTTATTTTTGTCGTTTAATTTTTCCTTCTCTTTTTTTTTACAAAAGTGCATTTTCTTCTTTCCATATTGCAACTTCTACAGTTCGAAAGTTGTTTATTAAGTATATTAAGAATTAAAATTTAATTGCCTAAAGATGTGAAATTAGTTTTATAACAATTAACATTATCTATTATAAATAAAGAAAATTACGTAGAATGAAAAAAGAAATGAACGTAGACACAAATATTTATATATATGTATACTATGTATATATGTATACATATATATACATCATTAATACCTCAAAACATATACGACCTTACTTATTTTTATACATCTCGATGGATGTAAAGTTTTACAAAAAAAGCAATAAAATAAAAAAAAAAAAAACGTTACTTTGTATTAAATTTTACTTGATAAGCCGATGAAAACGAGGTTTTTACAGCAGTCGTACCTATTATTATATATATACACAAATATATATATATATGAATGTACATACATATTAATGTATATATATACACACACGTACGCGCATGGTTTTTATATGAATCCATGTATGCCTGTATAGAGCGTTTACACACTTTCTGCACTCCTTTCTAAGCACAACAAATAATATAATATGCTTTATTAATGATGTCTATGAACCATGATTTGTGACGGGCTTATGAAATTTCAATGAGCTGCGTTATTACGTCGCCCACGTCTCTTACGGCTTCCACCGGAAGGACGGTTCGAAGAGGCCCATTGTTCATAGAAGCGTTCTGCTTCTAACCATTCCTGATATTTATACCACCATTCTTCCCACTTTATGTAATCGTCTAAAGTAAGGTCTCGAAGATATCCTCTTGCTTTATAATAGTCGTATCTAACGCGAACATCATCCCAACATTCAAGACCTCTTGGTCCTTGTGCCAGAAGCGATTTAGGATAGTGTCCTGGCGGCGGAGAATCGTATCCCAATCTTGCAATTCTTTCTTCGCCTTCTATTACAACTTTCATTGCGTTTTCACCGTCCTTTGTGATACGCATGTTTTCCATGTCCCTGCGATCAACACTCCACTGTGCCATTTTACCAAACCTGAAACATTTTTATGTTCTTATAATATTAATATCTTTAACAAGGCATATGTAGAGAAATATAAAAATGTTAGTAATCTATTATACAGGAAAGAAAGAAAATGCTTGCTTTTCTTGTAGGTATGATATGTTTGATTTCGTATAGCACGATGATTAATCTCATGCTTGGAATTATTTATGATCGATATAAAGATTATGCATTTCGGTTTGGAAATTTTTCATTCTTTAATAGTTAAATAGCTTAAATAGTTGCATAGTCAAATGTTGAAATATACCGTTCAGATAATGTCATTGTAGGTGGACCAACGTGCGATGTTGTGGAAGAACTGTCGCTGTCTTCACTAGGCGAGGACTCAGGTGGGGGCCTAATCATTGGTGCTGATCCATGACTTGAATGAGTTTTCTCTAACTTCACAGGCTTACGCATCTGTACAAGTTTCATAGTTAAATGTTGCGATATAAAGACAACGTATACAAACAACGGAAAAACGGGCGAACTGTAAGTAAGAGAGTGCTACTCTGGGGAAACAGAGTACACAACTAATTATGAATAAAGTATGTTTTACCAATGGAATGGGATCTGGAACTCGTGGATCATCTGGGATACGAGCGTGATGTTTCTCTTTACGTCGTACTTTTGTTTCTTTTTCTTTTATTGCCTTGTAGTCCTTTTGATGGCGCGCTGGAGGTTGCGGCGCGGGTGGAGGTGTACGCGGACGTGGTAATGGAGGTGATCGAGGCCTCGTACGAGATGGTATTACTCGTGAACTTGATGGTACTACTTCTTTTGGATGTGCTCGAGGTCGAACTGGCGTAAGAGATCTTGAACGCGAACGGGATGGCTGAGCAACGCGTCGTCTTTCCTTTGGCGAGCATACACTGCAGGACCGGTCAGAGCAAGTACTTCCACTACTTGGACTGCGCGTAGGTCGTCCTCTAGTGTGCGATTTTTCACGAGGAGAACGTGGACTTCTGGTTCTGGGGCTTCGCGGTCTTGGGATATGAGGACTTCGAGGTCTGGGACTTCTTGGGCTTCGAGGATGCCCTCTACTAGGTTCTCCGCTTCCTGTGCCACCAACGTACAATTCCTTGTATCCGCTGTGCCTCCATCTATTCGGATCTCGCTCCTCCACTTCTAAAAGCTTTTTATTCCAGTAACTTGATTGAGATTCACGCGCTTTCCGCATTACGCTATCTAATTCTCTTCTTTTCCCTGAATTTTCTCCGTGCGGTCTGGGCTGCGATACATTGGTATCCATCCGCAATTTACTGGAACTGCTCCCACTGCCACTGCCTCCCCTTCGTCTATCGTAATCTCGCGACATTCCTACAATATAAAATGTATACATAAATATGTTGATTCTCCGCAAGATCCCTTCTTCTTAAGCTGTCCTAGTTCTTTCAGATTTGTATAATTACTTTAAGAATGGGCACGAGCGAAATACATACAATTTTTATGTGTATAGAACTGGAAATCTAATTCCACAAATACCGAAATGTTTACCTGACAGAAATGTTAGAACTAAGGATGTAAGAGCAGCGAAATTCCGGCAATCCGTACTCCTGCGAGAGCAGTGAACACGTTAATTTTCAAAACATGATACAACTCCCGTACAGATGATAGTACGTCGATCCAATCGCCATGAGATCGCTAGAAGAACCGGTACCATTCGTTCCTTCGGGTTGATTGGCCTATGTAAAAAATTCTATACGTCATGAATAGATACATATACATGAAACGTCAAGCAGTGGAAAAGTTAGTATCCCGATCAAAAACGTTTTCTCTCATAGATATTTAAATTCGCGAAATCCATATGTGGTACTGGACATCACCCGTCGCGAGACCTTACCATCGCCACTCTCTGCATGTCCAGAATTGTAGTACGCTTCGATCCACGATCCATAAATGTTGGTCGCGTGGACATTCAATGAGTCGAACCAAATTCAGAGATCGCCTCTCGAAAGGCGTCGCGCGCGCGCGTCAATCGCGAACTCATCAATCGTGTCCAAGTTTTCGCGGTTTAATCATTTTTTCTTTTCTTTTCATTTTATTACCGAACCGACATACGGACATGATGTGAAGAGTTTATCTCGGGCATTACCCGGGTAATGCCGTACCGGCGGCACACACGTAGCCGATTACGATCACGATAAGATTGCTCGCGAACGTAACACCGATGGTACCCACAGGCGAGTGAATACAGTGAACGTCGCGGCAGTTAATACATTTTTCGTGTTTCTCTGACATCGTTGAATATGTCAAGAACACGCGAAACGTCACCTTTCCGGTACGCATCGGTGGATACCTTGTTGCGTACAACTCGCAGCCACACCGGAACGCGACACGGAATTCGTGGCTCGAGTAACGGGTACGTCAAGGTCACGTAAAGGCCCGAATGCGCGATTTCGCGGCCGGCGGAACTGTATTCTTCGCGACACCATTACAGATATTACCCGGGTAACACCTTTACTGGTGTCGTAACAGAATACTCGAGACGCGCGGAATACCCCAAGAGATCTGTCTTGGGATAATAAAGAGAAAGAAAGAGAGTGTCCGGAACCGGTATGTACGCGTAATAGCCTCCTTCGCTCCTTTCTTTCAATTAAAAGCGAAGGTTGGCTCCTCTGGCTTTTTTCCATTTTGCTGGTACACACCTTTGGCACTAAATATTTCTTTTTTTTTTTTTTATATATGTATATATATATTTTTTGTTGTTGTTGTTTGTTTAAAGTAGCTTCACAAAACTTGTTTACTCGGACAGTATTCGAATAGATCTAACATCGGCAGCGTTGGCTGCTATTCGTACCGAAAAGCGTCAGTGGCGTTCATACGTTCGCACCCGACGGTCACTTTGAAAATCAATTCGCCCACCCAGTGAGCGCTACTCGAGGAATTTCACGACATTCACCGGGGCTCAAGAACCTTTCGATATAACGACACTCACTTTTCTCACCGCGGCAACTCGCAAATTTGCATTTTCTGCCACGAAATATCGGTGAATCACTTCCGCGTGACGTTCTACGAATGAAGATTCTTACGAGGACTTTTCTTGGAGAGCCGCACCAAATGCAGAGGATGCATTCCAAACGAGATAAGTGTAGCAGATGTCGCTGTGGTTGCTCGTGTAATGCGTGCAACGCCTCATGTGTATTCGTAAATGATCTTCACTGAAAATTTACTCGCTGTGTATTATATTTGCAGAACATTGTATTAAATAAACGATTCATTTTTTCATTCCGTTAGAATTTTTATTCCTTTGTTCATTTATTACGTATCGTGTAAACATTAGAACGAATGGTAGGTAAATCACGTTGGTACTGCGCATGATATCTAGGCTTCCTATTGGTCGATTAAATTTATCTACATGTCGATGGCTATAGATCGCAGAAATTTTGTTTACGATCTTTTCGAGTTGAATATAGAATATAATAATGGTAATAGCAATTGGATTCGAGGGAAGCGCGAATAAATTGGGCGTTGGAATTATTCAGGATGAAAAGGTTTTATCAAATGTAAGGCACACTTATATTACGCCACCGGGTGAAGGTAAACCTAACCTTTTACCTTTACGCACAATTACTTATTTTCGCCCGAGACAATAAATGTATACTCGTCATTTATTGTTATTTAAAATGTTATACATAAAGTCTTTTAAACATTATTTTAAAAAGGATTTTTACCTCGCGAGACTGCCGAGCATCACAGAGAACATATACTCAGTGTTCTGAAAAAGGCATTGGATGATGCGAAGGTGACATTAAGGGATGTGGATATGATATGTTATACAAAGGGACCAGGGATGGGAGCACCTTTAACCGTCGCTGCGTTGGTAGCCAGAACTGTTGCTCAGTTATGCAATAAACCAATGGTCGCAGTAAATCATTGTATAGGTCATATAGAAATGGGACGTTTAATCACAAGAAGCACAAATCCCACCGTATTGTACGTTTCTGGCGGGAACACACAGGTTATCGCATACTCCCATCAGAGATATCGAATTTTTGGTGAAACGATAGATATTGCTGTTGGAAACTGCTTGGACCGTTTTGCAAGATTATTGAAACTTTCGAACGATCCAAGTCCTGGTTATAATATAGAGCAGTTGGCAAAGAAGTGGGTGCCTTTGTTATGATAATATTTGTTGGTTTCTATGTCGTAAATGTATCTTACATATAATAGAATTTCATGCATACAGAGGGAAAAGATTAGCACCGCTACCTTATGTAGTTAAAGGAATGGATGTGTCGTTTTCTGGTATTTTGAGTCACATCGAGGAACATTGTTCTTCTTGGCTCGATACCAAAGAGTTTACCCCAGAGGATTTATGTTTCTCTTTACAAGAAACAGTATTTGCTATGCTCATTGAAATAACAGGTATTCTTGATTGGTTGTCATACATATTACCAACTGTACAAGATAACTATGCGCATAATTAATTCATTATTGTTATAGAACGAGCAATGGCCCATGTGAAATCGTCCGAAGTATTAATTGTTGGGGGTGTAGGATGTAATGAAAGACTGCAAGACATGATGGGTATTATGTGCAAGGAAAGAAATGCAGTACTTTATGCTACCGACGAACGGTTTTGTATAGATAATGGAGTAATGATTGCAGTAGCTGGGCTACTTCAATATAAAAGTCAGGGGCATACTCCATGGTTAGATACCACTTGTATACAAAGATATAGAACAGATGATGTACATGTTTCTTGGAGAGAATAAACATACTTTTTTTACGAGGAGACAATGGAAGTATGTGATTTTGTATAAATTGAATGGCGTAATATTATAAGTTAATCTGGCGTTAATAGATATTTTAATAAACATGTTGTGGTAAATCGATTTATTAGTTAGAAAATACTTTCCCAGTATAGCTATTTAAAAGAAAAGGCGTTTTGCATTATTCTAAACGAAAGATTAACTAAATTAGTTAAATGGAGGAATTTCTTTACAAAAAAAAAAACAGTTTAGTGGAAATTCGTCAACTATATCTATTTGTTTTGCCTCCTACACATACATACATCTTTCACATTCGGTCGTAATGTTTTTAATACAAATTCGACACGGGTGATGCTAGAATACTAGATTTTTTAATTATCTCTCGTGAGAGCAATAGTTTAATATTACAAATGTGTCGCGCGATTTCTCGAAGGTACATCTACCCTGTGCGCGCGCAGCTGCATAAGTGCGCATGCACAAACATTATACAAGTTCAAAATTGATATCGAGCTATCGGTTGTGAAAAGAGAAAAGCGTGTTAGAGGTGGAGGTCAAATTTTCATGACACGCGCGATAGACACGGGGTAGCGCACAATATTCGTCGACGCAGGCGCACGTCTGGCTTCAGTCCAAACAATATCTCTGTCGGTAGTAGCAGCGGTTATAATATTAGTAGAATCCGTATCGTCATCATTACCGGATATACGATCGACGCTGTTAGTAGTACACTGCAAAAGTTAACAGCTTCGCTTCGGGAAATTTCATTGCACCCGCGAAACCCGTATCGCAGTATTATGTACCTCGTTCCGCTATTCGATGGTTTTAACAGAAAATAGTACAACGATGTTGAAATTCTGATTCCCAATGATTTCATTAGTGAGCATATAATAATAGATTTGTGAATATCCTTCCGGCGATTTTACCTAAAAGAGATTATGTCACATTTGACCATTTTCTAATCGATAGACGCGCGAACATCGATTGCAGCGCTTGGTGTGGAACAAGTGGCAGTACGACACCGTAGTCGCTGCTCATCACTGATCGTAGCTACCCATCACGGTGCATTATTCGTCGTGCTATTCGCGACAAGATGTGGTACATCGTGGTGCGCAATGTTTTATCTTTTGGGACGAATGGTGCCTGTGTTTAAGACAGAGGTGAGTCGCAAAAATCAACGTTGCTTCTGGGCTCATTTATACTACTATCTATTTCCGTATAGTAGCTACTTCATTATAGAATCGCACCGGTACACGTCAAATACTGTCCCCGAATAACACGCGTACAGACCCAGATAACTTGAATCCCTCCACTGTCTCGTCCTTGAATCTATCAAAAATTAAATCCAACTTTTACTTTGGCATTTTATTACCCTACTATAATAGCTCGCGTCCAGGTATTTCGTTGTGACAAAACACGCCCACATTGCGATTAACGAAAATGATCTGCCGTGAATTCTGTTCCGTTACAAAAAGAAAAATAAAGAATAAAGGTTTATGCGTTATCCACTTTTTTGAGGCTGGTGGGGAGGAGGAGAAGCATTCGCCATTTTTCATTTAACATTAAACAATTCTCCATTTTTTCGTGTATCGTTTAGACAGTTCGAGGACAGTGTTTGTAACATTATTAATACTAAGACGATCATTAGGTAAATGTGCGCAGAAGATGCTAGTTTGTGCTGTAATAATAATCGAAATCGTATGTTAATCGAAAGTGGAATAGAGTGACGTACTTGTGTTTCGAGTGCGGGGCTGATTATATCGTATGATTACAATAATGGGATAACAGAACCGCGTAGAACAGTATAGAAAAGTCATCATTACAGTCTGATTAATCGAATATAAAAGAGTATAGAAAATGTGTCTCATGTGTATATCGCGGCGCTTGCAATATGTCCAAAGATGCAGGCCGTAAATAGTCGTACTTTACTACTGTCCGGCACCACTCACCATCCGTCTTTACTACTGTTAGCCAGAACGGTACGCCGAACGGGGTTGCGAGCGTGGCTCGTTGCAATATTTTTAATTGCACCATCCAGCTGTAACATACGATTCATTGTTTCTTTTTATAGAAATTGATCGATAATAGATATCCTCTCTCGGAAACGTTCAATTTGTTATTTGCTGTATCGCGAATTGGAATCCAAAGCGTACGTTATTAAAAGCAAAGAATTCAATACTGCTGAATCTTGCGACACTTAGCGAATATTTTTGCTAGCCATACAACATCATATTGACGCGTAGCCAAGATTCAGGTCATGCATTCGAACAATACGCGGGCAACATGCATTTAAATAATACAGCCCTGAATAATATACATGTGTATATCGCCGTTGACCGTGGTTCATTACGGTTAATCGAGATTTTTCTTCTGAGAATGAACAGGAATAGCTTGTTAGAAAACAAACGATGTACGAGTGGTGTAGGAGTTCATGGTTCACTGGCTAGAACGAAACGTGAGATGTAATAAGTTAATCGATAAAATGCTACCGTCGAGTATATTATAATGAATACGAAGGGACGTGTAGGGCTGTATGAAGAGGACCAAGTTCGTCCGGAATTATGCCACGAATAAATGCCATGTCGTGACATTTGTGCTGACAAGCATACTGGTACGGGGTAATATCACGTGAATGTAACATTTGTACAGTGGGCCCGATGGGGGTTCGATGGTATTACGGTAAATATGTGAAATCAGACTTTCACGTCGATCGAAGTGCAATTGATTTCTTTAATCAAGAGATCTAAGACTATCGAAATGATAATTCCAAGATCGGAGTCATGCCGTTTCGCGCAGTTGTTTCCGCCCACGCGGATCGATCTGCGCCAAGTAGATACTGGGGTGTCCTACTCGAAAAAAGCCCTTAAAGTGTTGGCATCGAGCAATTGGTTACGAAATCGTAGGAACGCTTTATTCACTTAGGCTTAACGACCCCCCTCCAGTGATTTCATGTACGTAGCTAAACGTATTTGTGACGGGAGACATCAGCGTGATAGAAAACGATCAATTTACTTTCTATCTTCATCTTTGCACCCCTTTTTCCTCGACTTCCTCTGTTCGTAGGAGCAGGGTTCGTTCACTCGCCACCACATAGTTATTCGGATGCGTTCACACTAGTATACACTTTGTCATTTTAATGGTGGTTGTTTAATTGATTTTATAAGACAGTACAATGAGGTGAACGGTATCGCGAGGGTAGGGAAATTCATTTGTTTGAAAATAAAATCAATGACACAGGAAGTTAAAAAGTTTCTAGCGGTATATACATACTGTTATTAATAAGCAGTGCGTAGTATTTTTGTACACCGGTGATAAATATCACTATTATTATACCTTCCTTTTGCAAGAATTGTAACAACAAAAAGAACTGTTTCATTGTTTCCACATGTTCAAGGAAAGAATTGAGAAATGTTTCGAAACGTTATTAGAACATTTTATTTCTGATTATGTCTGAGAGGAGGAACCGTGAGCCATCCGAATAAATAAACAGTAATGTGGATAAAGTAACACGTAAGTTACCCATATATTCATAAAACAGGAATCAATAAATGCTCACGTTGATATCTATTTTATTCGATCATTTCTTGTGAAACATAGGTTTCATCCATGCGAGGTATTATTTTCAGAAATATAATCCAAGGCCAAGTGCCGCGCGATTGTACTATTTCGTGACTAAATTAACTTCATCGAATCTAAAATGACTTTTGTTATCATGGATTGTATACGATCCTCTTCTGTTCGATATGGAGATTCGTTTTCAGTTCAAAGAGCCCTTAGGCGTTCAATATTAATTGTGAAATATTATCGACGGATTAGTGTTTCACCATATAATTAGATATCGATTGCCACCATTGATTAGACTGTTCGATAAAGACGAAAACAGTCGTTCCCTCTGTTTCCTTGAACTTCACTGGGCCTGACCTTAATACTTGACTGAAAAATTATTTTTGGATTTTTCCCCGCTCTTCTGTACTTCTCCTTCTGCATCGCTATAAATTAATAGTATTAGCAATAACTGTAGCAGCAATTCCCCCTGCCCGTCTCTGGGCAAACACTAAAAATAGTCCCTTCGAACAAAGTGCTTCTTTCAATTGCAGTCGAACTAGTTACAGTCGAGGTAACAAGTCGCTTGTAAAGTAGGGTAGTTCTGTTTTTGTCGCAATTAATCGTTGCAGCTGAAAATTTTCATTTTTTATCCAGATTCAATTGACTTTTTTCCCGATATCCTGTTAAACTTCTTGGAAAAAGCATTCAATGTATTTCAAAAATGAATGAAATGAATGGACTTGGATTTGGAATTGGACAAGGAAATATTTGGAACAGCATAGAAGGTTTTCAGGATTCGAGTGAGCGAAAATGATAGGGACTTCAGTGTATTATAAGTAAACGTCCTATGCGAGGAGAACAAGTTGCATGGACGTTGCTACACTTATCGCTAGACACTTTAAGCTATTGCCTTATTAAGAGGGTCGCGTGAAGATTTCAAGCAGTCGTACATTTCTTATCGTGCACGCTTAATGGCTATTTATTGTAGCCAGCAGCATTTCGTCAAGGTAATCGCTCTAATTACATACTGATCTAGCCTTTGCATGAATCTACGTGCACGATTGAATCAGGACTATCGAGACAGGTGCTTTTCGCCGCGAATCTGGGTCAGAGAGTATTAACCTTGTATATAAATAGTACTAAGCTGTACATAATGTTTGGTAGCAAACACTTTTCACGTTTCTTTTCGAAACGCACCTTTCCCTTTTGCCTTCTGCTCTTCCCGTTACCCTCGCCCTCTTTCGTACTTAAACGTGCTCGCGAATGCTGGCAATTCGTGCAAGCGATAAAGATGAATTCTCCCACATGCACGAGAATAAATATATAGTAGCGCGCAACGGGGATATCGGATTAGAAATTTCGTCCCATTAACAATCTCGCACCGTGCACATCTTTTCGTGTCGCGTAGTTGAGATTCTTCTAAACAGAGTCGAAGATTCGAACACTTCTGAAATAACTTCGAACTTATTTTCGTGCAAGTCGAATCGTAGGCGGAGTAGTATTATAGAGAGGGGACAGGGAACTGTTTTACAAAGAGTTTCGGAAGTGTTCCGTATCAGTTAATTAAATTCACAGACGTTTACATGGATGTACAATTTGCGCGCATGTAACAAAATCTTGTAAGACAGCAAGTAAACTGCGTGTGGTGATAATTTGAACGTAAATTATATCCCGGTGCATTATTGTGTTCAGTGCGACATAAGTGCCTACTTGTTTCCAAGTTTTCCTCGCATTAATAGAACATAAGCATAATAAGAAGAGCGTAAAACGAACTGCAACTATTCTCATCGTTATGATTCATCCGCTGCTATGAAATGCTGTAGCCGAAACATAGTTATAAGGGATTTTTCCTATCTTATTAGCTTGCTCTATTTTAGCGCGATTCATGGAAAAATAAATGAGGGAATAGTTACTTTCCTTGACCAAGCTTTCACGTATTTTCCAATATTTATTCCTTGTGAAAGAAATAGTGGAGTAGCGACGGACGTATGAGCAAAACTGTCCTTTTATGACAGAAAATTTCATTTATTCTACCCGTAGAGTGTATAGGCACGACAGGAATAACACCTGTCGTTATGTTTGAGAAAGTATGCATTACCTAATAGTGTACTTGGCAAGATTTACGGTACAGTTTGATCATAAAGTTGCAATATTCTGTTACTTTGCAAACTAATAACTTATATTATCTGCCAAAGGCTGTAAGTTCTAACCAAGGTCAGGCTTTCTGCAGGAGAAACTAAACTTCTTTAGTAGCCAGTTAAGAAAATGTGTTGAAAGTGTTAAAGATCTATAATTCACTGAGCACGAAAGTTTTTAAATCGAAATGATTAGGCAAATCGACATGCCTGGCTACATTACTTTGCTGGTGCAATTCATTACAGCTTGCATATAAATCATTTATTTATTTCAACCAGAAGTCATTCTGTTACAGTAGCAGATTAATTCCACGTTTTTTCCTTTAAACGTTAAACAATAAAATACAACGCACCGAGGGTAAATAAAAAAAGAAGCGCGAATTGAGAGTTTACGATGAACGACCGAGTTCTATAATATTTTGTTCGAAACTACAAAAACCCCGCATGCCGATGGCTTTACGAGCTGTTGGATTGATCGAGTTTGTTACGAGTGCCAGAAAGATGCAATCAATTGTGACACAATAATAAATCACAAACTTATCGTCATCGAGGTAGGGTTAGCACAGTTCGTTGAATCTGCGGTGTCGGTAATAAATTTTACACGAACAAAAATACAAATACCATTGAGATAGGTCGTGCATGTGCCATAAAACATAAAGCTGCCTTATAAACAAAAACTTAATTCCCTGAAAAGTCAACATCGAACCAAACAACTCCCGTCATTCAAAACAAACATACACATAACACAATTTTTAACGATTTCATAAAATCATGCTTTACTACCTCTCATCTCCAGATAATGATGTGGCGCGGTATAACCGAGCCAACCCACGAGGACAGACGTAGGTACGGATGAAGCACAAGAAGGGTAACCTGGACGAGGAGGAGGAGGAAGAAGAAGAAGAAGAAGAAGACGAAGAAGAAGAAGAGGAGGAAGAGCAAGAGGAAGAAGGGAAGGACGACGAAAACGACGAGAACAAGAAATACAAAAAAGCCAGAACGAGATTCGCACCTGCGAGCAAGGGACGCGCAGGTCGGCCAGCAATTATTTCATGCTAAGCGAAAAGAGATTCGAAGACGCGTCAACACTGGCGGACGGGGAGCGCAATGGAGGCGCCGTGGTCACGGGCCCGGTGCTATCGTCGTCGTCGTCATGCACGGTGCCCTACATCGGCACCGACCAGGGTTTCGTGTTCGAGGGTGGCGGCACGACGGCGTTGCAGCGGGCTGGTGCGGCGGTCGCCGGCTACACCGGAAGCGGCGGAGGATCCTTCGGTATCAGCCTCGGGTCAGGGACCGGCGGGAGCATAATAGTTGGGTCGGGGCTTAGCATGGGCGGCGGGATAACAGGCGGAGGGATCGCCGTTGTCGGTGGAGGAAAGATCGGTGTCGGAGGCGGTGGAGCCAACAAGGAGGTCCGTTACGCTCCGTTCTCGTCCTCCGTGGGCCCGACTGGTTCTGTGGCGCCTGTGACCCTGCCGCCGCCTCCCCTGCCGCCGCCTTTGCCACCGCCGCCGCCGCCGCCACCGCCGCCACCGCCGCCGCCACCGCCGCCGCCGCCGCCACCCCTCCCGCTGCAGATGCAGCAGCAGCGTGCCTTCTCGAGGTCGATGACGTCCCTGCCGCCTGAACCGTTTATGATCATGAGGTCGAAGGCCCTTAACAGACGGGTCTCGATAAACGTCGGCGGCGTTAAACACGAGGTGCTGTGGCGCACCCTCGAGAGGTTACCGCACACGCGTCTTGGCCGGCTGAAGGACTGCAACACGCACGAGGCGATCACCGAGCTCTGCGACGATTACTCGTTGATCGACAACGAGTACTTCTTCGACCGGCATCCAAAGTCCTTCAGCTCGATACTGAACTTCTATCGCACCGGGAAGCTGCATCTGGTAGACGAGATGTGCGTGCTGGCGTTCAGCGACGATCTGGAGTATTGGGGTGTCGACGAGCTGTACCTCGAGAGCTGCTGCCAGCACAAGTATCATCAGAGGAAGGAGCACGTGCACGAGGAGATGCGCAAGGAAGCGGAGTCGCTGAGACAGAGGGAGGAGGAGGAGTTCGGCGAAGGGCAGTGCGCGCAGTATCAGAAGTGGCTGTGGGATCTATTGGAGAAGCCGACTACGTCCATCGCTGCAAGGGTAAGTGCTTATAGCCAATGGTTACACGTGCTTCTCGGTATGATACATGTTTAGTGGTGAGGCGGATCGAAATCGTATATATTAGGAGGTTGCATTGAAAGCCGCTGTTTTTTCGTGTTTTGTGAGCATTTGTTTCAATAATAAAATGTATAAAAGAATCAGTCAAAGTATTTTCCCTCGAAAGATACTACTTTTTCCCACTTTTCTGGCAAAAGTTGAATTCCGCGACGAAAGAACTGTTTATTTTTCGAGCTTATCCATTCAGCAACCCAATTTTCAACTTCTTCGTAATTACGGAAATCTGTGTCTTCCAAACCGTGTCGCATCGATCTAAACAAATGATAATCACTTGGGGCCAGGTCTGGAGAGTAGGCTGGGTGAGGGAGAATCTCCCATTTGAACTCCATCAGTGTTTCTTTTACGGTTTTGGCAACATGAGGTCGAGCATTGTCGTGGAGCAGGATCACTTTTCGGCGATTTGATGCAATTGATGGTCGTTTTTGTATCAAATTCTTGTTGACGATAACGTTCACTGGTGACTGTTATCACAGCAGTTGTTCATCTTCGAATTTTTTCGACTGACCTGGCCGTTGTTTGTCGTGAACGTCACAATCGCCACTTTTGAATCGCCGAAACCAATCTCTGCTACACTGTTTCTGATGGGGCAGATTCACCGTAGGTTTTCGCAAGCATTCGATGAGTTTCAGCTGCACTTTTCTTTAGATCGAAGTAATGTAAAAGTGCACATCGAAAAAATAACTTGTCGCGTTCCATTTTAACTCTGCTATAGAAATGAACTCGCGTAGTCAACGACAGGCGTTTGATGACTGAAACTTAGGGGGAAATGCTTACACTTCAAAGTGAGATAAGAGCCGGCCCTCACTATCTACGATATGTGTTATTAGATCCACGTGTACGTAAACAGCGGCTTTCAATGCAACCTCCTAATATAATATACAATGTCGGATTAGGGAAGCTTCCGTAATGAGTCGACGGTAACATGGAGGGGAATAAATGAAAATCGAGGGGGCATACCGGGATCGAGTTCTGGGTGGGAGAATTTGGAGTGCGGCCAAAAGCTGCGGCCAAAAGCCGCGGCTTGTCGTAATAAAAATGTGTCATTTGGCATTGCCGAATTCCCGACCTCGAGGGTCGTGATTGTTGATCGTGTTTTAGACTCTAGCGTCGTTTGTGGCAGTAAAGACCTCATTTTAATGGAGCATTCTAAATTTTCGAAATTATTTCCGCCCTTTGCTTGAATGTTTCACGAATGTCCAGTCCGGTCGAGTAAATTGTCGTACCTGCGTCGCGCTTACTCGAAATCGTGAATCTTTTGTTTATTGATTTCACATATTCGCGATAAAACAACTTTTGATTGATTATCTCGGTTCGCTCGACATTATTTCGAACGGCCGGGATTGTTTTAATAATTGACATTCTGTTATTATGCGAGAACAGCGTTGAATTTTGTTCACTAATCCACTTACACCGTCTCCACGTTTACAGTTTCTGCCGGAGGCTTAATTTGAAAAAAAGGTATTACTAAGTTGATAATAGAGCATCGATTCGACGTAGCTCTTGTATAGACGAAAGAGTAGAGAGAACGTATTTGCAACGTATGCGATTTCCCACCTAATCACGCCGTAGAATGCCGACTAGGATAGTTGAATCAATTAACGGGGTTTGAATTCTGGCTCTTGCTTCGATGACTGTCGATAATCATTTCGTTTCACCCCGTTTCACATTGTTCGATGATAACGTTCAACGCAGTACGAATGACGAACATCGAATGGACACTTGTAAATTGTTGCCCCTATAAAATCAACACGTTGAACATCAGTTATCAGTTCAGAGATACTTCTGCATGTTTATGTTCTTCGTTAACAATTTCATACCATTCCAACTGTACAGTACACGGTATATCGGTATGTACATAATTTCCAGATTATAGTAAAATCGCGACGTTCAACGATTGGCAGCCGTAACAATAAATACATAATTGATATTACTGTGCAAATCGAAATCACGTGGGTTGATTAAACATAGATCGATACTCATTGATCAGATACGAATTAGATAAACCTTGCCCTCATCTTGTACGTTTAGTATCGATGCATTCGTTCACCTTTACTAATCGAGTTTCATTGGTTGCAGTAAAGTGTAAGTATGTGCATATATGTGTATACGTATGTAAATAGAAGTGTATATACACATATATGTATGTAATATGTAAATAAAACGTAGACGTACGTATAAAAAGTATAAATGGGAAATAGATAAGAAGCTCGCTATTTATGTATTATAGACGAAATTGATCGATTACACGAACCCCTTCGTCGATGTATGTAATGTGTATTTTATTTCTAGGTGGTGTTAACAACATCATTACTAATCTCATTATGTAATCCAGCTTCCTTAGCTCTTAGTACTTATATATTCCATGTTTGAACAATCATCAAGTTTGGTCTGTGATGATAATGGGAGTGTATAATACGCGATTACCAGGTATCACGTAGATTCTTTCTCGACACCGCTCCCTGTGTGATATCACAGTAACTTCGCTACCAGTGAATTCAATTCGATATATAAATGTATGTCGATGTATACATCTATATGTATGTATATGCATACACGTGCACACTAATGTGTAAACAATTTGTTACTAAAACGAAGATATGTGGTTGTCAGCAACGTAAAGTGTTAAATAGCAATTAACGCAACGAATCTAACGTTGCCCGAAAAGAAATATATTATATGCAATAGAAGCACGTGGCTAGATGGTCTAAGATTCAGAAGACACTTTAATGCTAATATAGATACACTCAAATAGATATCACGTGGATATATTATGCATAATGTATACATATTTCTTTTCGTGTGCACGTTGAATTCGATACGACAGAACTAACTGCAACCGTGCAAGAGAATCGCTGTGACACATTCTTTAGGCATACGAAACATTACGAATACACATTGTCGAATATAAATAGCATTGCCGTACGCACCACAAACAATACACATTGCACACACTGTTGCTTCGACATGTGACAGCATTACGCGGGGTACTGAAGTAACACCTAACATCCGTCAGTAAACCACCGACATCCCTTGTGATCTTTATCACACAACCCTACAACTCCCTCCCTATTTATATACATATACAAATATGTGAACGTTCGATATCCCTCGATGAGAATTTTCATTTCGTTTACCTGATACACCTGACTTACCGGTTTCGAGCACGACACGCTAACGATCTAATGGAATGAACGGAACGCTTCTTCGTCGAAGACCCTTCGCGGAGCAATCGAGCTGTGGGAAGCTCCTCGCCGTACGTCCAAACATTTCGACTCAATGCGGCCATATAATACAGAAACTATTGATTTCTCACTACATTTAAACCACGCAGGGGACTGTCGGTCAATAACTGTAGCTTCTCGAAGCATTGTGGGTATAGTCATTGACAAAGTAGACATTGGATCCCGTCGCAGCTCTTTGTTCCTTGTCCGTACAAAATTCTTGAAATCTGAATAATACAATAATGCACTGCATTCAGAATGTCCATGCACACTCACTCGCGTAGTAAATGTTTAAACTCACATATTAACGTAGATCACAGACATGGATTCCAGAGCAATTTTTTACGAGACTCGCATAGTTCTAATTATCGCAGCATTAAAGGGGCACGTACTAGTTAACGCGAAGTCGAAGGTCGTTTTCTGCATGCAACGGAGATAATATCAAACATCGTTGAAGTGTAATTGCTGGGCAATTACTTCATTAGGGCTGTGCTTCTTGATGAAATAAAAATTAAGTATATATATATATATACTCCCATCAGTCCCAAATGATCTAACATTATTCCAAATTACCCGACTAATCAAATTATTACGCTTCTTAGAATGTTTGTTTTTAAAGAGCTTATTAGACTTTTATCTGTGACAGATTTCTTAAACAGAATTTATTCTTATACGTTGAGCATAAGAACAAATTAAGTATCAGAGAGACGGATCTCCAGTTTTTTCTCAATGAAACGTAAGTTTATCTCTTGCAAAATAAGCGCCAAGTAATATTTGTTGTTTTCAAAGGAAAATAGTTGGATATAGTATGCGCATAACTATATACTGCGATTTATTGCTTCAGTCAAGTGTTTACTTCCAGCTTAATTCCTTGTTGAAATGAAAAGTTTAAAAAAAATAGGAAGACATTCGTGTTAATGAGTAATAATATTTTCTACTGTATTCGCTTTGCTTTTAAAAAATGACGCGCGCTTTTAAGTGTTAACCAGTATGAGACATTTCTCGCAATATGCGTACGATAATAATTTGTTATTTTCATTTTATAAAATGCAATCTCAATTGAATCGGGTTGAATAGATTAACAGTTGAAGAACAATTATGAAATTTTTCTAGCGATGAAAATATTCTTTTATTCACTTAGAACTAGTTTTCTTTTAGAATTAATGAGATCACTTATATTTAACAACTTACTTTCGTAGCACGATTGTGGGAACGAGTAAAAGCTGTGAGTAATTCAGCATCAATTGATGAAAAAAATAAAAAATAAAACCCTCAGAAGAACATAAAGTGATAAACTGTTAAATTTAGCTTTCTCTTTAATCGAGTCTATCGTTGTTTCTTTCTCTCACGTCCGACGAGTTCGGGGATACTGTTAAGAGCTCGCACAACACAGCTTTTTGTAATGGATCCTATACTATCCTGCACAGATGTTCTGCAGAATCTTGCATTAACGCAAGCCTAATCGATTGTTTCAAAAATTAGTCAATCTGAGCGACGTGTCTTAATTCTGTGTCATTAACGTTTAACAAATAACAAATACATATCCAGTATATTCCTGGGGAACATCGCAGTTTGTTGCATGAAAGACTGCGAATGCAGTAGCACTTTTTTTACCCATCTTCTTTCTCTCTTCCATCTGCTTTAACAATTGCGCCAAAGTCCTACACACTCGGAAGCCAAGTAACTCTACCAAACAGAACAATATTCATAGTCATATTGTGTTCATTTATTTCTTATTCCTAACTGAAGCAACTTAACATATACGACATGACACACTAAAAAAAAATTCGTTAGAAAATCGGAAAATTGTGATCAGAGCCGTTCCTGACGGGGGTGCAAAAGGTGCCCCCGCACCTGGGCGGCGAAACCCAGGGGCGGCTGCAGACCGTTTGGTAGTTTAGTATATGTAAAATTTTGACTAATATTAAATCAATTAAATCAATAGGGGGTGGCGGTATTTTTTTTACACTTGGGCAGCCAACAACCCAGGAACGGCCCTGGTTGTGATCGAATTTGAATAACGCGAAAACAGCATCACTTCCGAGTGTACCACGAGTTGTGTTATCTGCAATACGTATAATAAATATTGCGAATCGCGCGGCTGTTCATTTCTGTTACACAGTACCGAGCAATTTTTGCTGACCATTCGGGAGCAACGAATTGATTTCGCTTCGCAGCGATCGCACTAGTGTGGCAAGGGTATAGCCTGTAATATACATACTTCTTTTTCTTTCTTTTTCTTCTTCTATGGTTCAGGCTTGGTTAAGGGTGGACCAAAGGGAGCGGGGTTTTGAAGGGTCTAATAAAACAATGTGTTTTTAATACGCTTGCCGAACAATATACAAAACTTTGTATAAGTCGAGCGACGTCGGGCAGACCGCCTTCAAACGACGGGATATATTTCTTGGTGCATATATCCGTGTAACTATACGTTTCTGTAGAGCAGTTCTCAGCGACTCTGTTTACTACGTTCATTCGAGTCCTCAGTTTCGCAGAGGATGCTTTAGAACGTTATAGTAGTCCGCATTACGCCCTCCTTTCCCTTAATCCAGCGTCGTTTTCAACGCCGTTCGGAGGTTTTATCGGCGAGTACCCTCCAGTGTCTCGTTTTTGCGCACGGTCGCATAGTACTCCACGATTGCTTACTGTGAAATGTTGGCAATTGAATTAACATCGTTGGAATTTCGCATCAATGGTCGAGAGGGTGGCGAGATTCGTACATAGCATTGTTGTTCGTTGTTGCTGTTTATAAGGGCAATATTTTTGGGACAGTACAAAGCTTCTTTACGTGCGCAGATTGTTGCTTGCTTCGTATTGTACATTATTTCGTACATGTAAACCAGTATTTACGCTTTCCTTCTATTTTGTCAGTGATGAGTGATGGGACATGTTGTTATATGTATTTGATGTATAATTTTCGAAGTATTTTTGAACGCTTCAACGTGCAGTGAGAGCTTTTGGTATTTTACCCTATTTTGGTAGTCGTTGTTGCTTACGAATAAGTGCAGGCTAAATAAGAATTATGTTTCTTCGTACGTCCTGAGGTTCACGAGTGAAGGGGAAATCTTTTCACGTGTACGACTATGGTCGTGTTTACGGTCAACGATTACGATTAATTCAGCTCCTTTGATATTGCTTCTCGTCGAATTCTTTTCTCAAATTATCCCGGTGAAAGATACCACCACAGTTCTATGCGTAATACGTAAAATGACGTTACCAGAGATCACGTGGGCGTCATTAATTTTGTTGTCCATTCGTCGGCGAATGTTCTTCACGCCGATCTGTGTGTTGGCCTTCAATAGAATTTACTTTACTTTCCTTTAACTTTCGCCCCCTGGAAACGCGAAAACGTGAAGATCCGTCATGGCGGATTTGTCCGAGAAAGAGTAAATTCGTCGGCAAGACAAAGAGTTATCTAGTTGAGAGAAGCCTAGTTGAAAGAAGTTTTAATCGCAGCGGTAGGACATTGAACGAGCGATGACCCCGTTTGACCGGTTGATTCGTCGCTTTTCCAGGTGATAGCTGTGATATCAATACTCTTTATTGTGCTTTCGACGATCGCACTAACTCTCAACACCATTCCTAGTATGCAAGTGAATGATGAGAAGGGGAACTTTCAAGACAATCCGCAGCTCGCCATGGTGGAGGCTGTGTGCATCACATGGTTCACACTCGAGTACGTGCTTAGGTTCAGTGCTTCGCCGGACAAATGGAAGTTCTTCAAAGGCGGTCTGAATGTAATCGACCTGCTGGCAATATTGCCGTACTACGTATCTCTGTTCCTGGTCGAGACGAACAAGAACACGACCGACCAGTTCCAGGACGTGCGCAGGGTAGTGCAAATCTTTCGTATAATGCGGATCCTGAGGATCCTGAAGCTGGCTCGCCACTCGACCGGGCTGCAGAGCCTTGGCTTCACCTTGCGTAACTCGTACAAGGAGCTGGGCCTGCTGATGCTCTTCCTGGCGATGGGCGTCCTCATATTCTCGAGTCTCGCCTACTTCGCTGAGAAGGAGGAACCCGGGACCAAATTCATAAGCATTCCAGAAACCTTTTGGTGGGCGGGCATCACGATGACCACCGTCGGGTACGGCGACATCTACCCCACGACCCCGCTCGGCAAGGTGATCGGCAGTGTGTGTTGTATATGTGGTGTCCTGGTAATCGCGTTGCCCATTCCCATTATCGTTAACAATTTCGCCGAGTTCTACAAGAATCAGATGAGACGGGAGAAAGCTCTCAAGAGGCGGGAGGCCCTCGAAAGGGCCAAAAGGGAGGGCAGCATCGTATCGTTTCATCACATCAATCTGAGGGACGCCTTCGCCAAGAGCATGGATCTCATCGACGTGATCGTCGATACTGGTAAGCGTCGGCCCACGTGGAGGATAATACACAACAATTTTCCTATCTCGTGTACGCTTCTCTATTGCGAGGTCAACGTTCGTGTGCCGCTCGGAAAACTCGCTTGCGACACGAGCAACCTGCCGTTTAACGTTTATCTAGAGCTTCCTAAGGTTTTCTTCCTTCAATAATCACCTGTATATAGTTTTTTCCCCTTCCTTTTTCTGCGTAACACAATCGTTTGCAGAGGATCGTGCTGGAAATTGGTGGATTTTGATAGCGATTGGAAAGGAATTATTTTTCAGCAGCACGATTATGCCCGCGCTGAGTAAGCTGACGATTATTTGCCTTGGAGATGATGGGAAGTTGTAATGAATGTTAGTAACATGTACGATGATATACTAGATCGTTATTTATGAAATTGTAAAATAATTAAAGTCGCTGAGGGCAGGACAATCGTGAGATGTTTTATTATTCACGAACTGTGTGCAACTCCGAGAAAATCATTTAATACGTATTCAATTTCATTCATATCGTTCTGTCTATCAACATTTATTACAACTTTGCAATCACCCGTGGGACCAATGAATCATTGCTTTCTGTTTCTGTTAAAAACTTTCAGAATCACGCTGTTGGAACAATGTTTCGATCGCAATGATATCCAAAATTAATCAATTTGTTACTATTTATGTTACCCTCTCACTTTTTTATCTGGATTGCTTCGTGCTCTGATGAAATTTTTTTTCATTGAAAATTGAATCGAGGAAAATGTTTCAGTGATATTGCTCCAACTATATTCCAGATAAAAAGGTGCAATTGTACTCCAAAGTGGTTTACCCTCTCACTTTTTTATCTGGATTAATTCGTGCTCTGATGGAATTTTTTTTCATTGAAAATTGAATCGAGGAAAATGTTTCAATAATATTGCTCCAACTATATTCCAGATAAAAACGTGCAATTGTACTCCAAAGTGGTACGAACGGGACCATATCACTGCCCATTAGCATCCCCTTTCACCTTTATCGCACATCAATTTACCAATAATAACTTTCGCATCGATTTGCAAAATGGAATCGTAATCGAGGCTTTCAACGAACGTTAACAATTTATCAACCCTGACGCAAGAATGATAAATTTATCAGTTCTGGCGCAGGAGCAAGGTAAAACGTGACTAAACTGCACAGAGAAACACTGTCTCACTTTTCCTCGACTTTCTTGTCTCTCTCATAAGTGTAACCGCACCATATTCATAACTACACTTTGAATCAGAATCGTCGTTGCTATAGTCATTCATCGATCGGGTAACTTTCACTCTCTATCACTTTTGACCGGTAGATTTTTCTGATCGGGTGATGGAGCACAATCATAACTACAAGGTGTTCACTGACGAGAGAACAAACATTTGTCAGTCGATTATGAAGATGATTCTGAATGAGTATATTCTCTGGAATCTTGTTCTTACCTTACAAGCTTACAAGACATTATGAAAATATGAATATCTTTTGTTAGAAAAACTCGCCATAAAAATATGCGAAAGAAATTAACAGTAGAACTATCAAGCAAGTCGAAATGACTTGTTTCAGATTTCTTGCTTTAGAATGATTAATATATAGGTATCAATTTGTGATGAGTTTTAATAAGAATGACAATTATATGTATATCTCTATTTAATCTCTATTCAACGACTTTCGTGTTCATAATCTGCCTGACGTATGCTATCTGAATAGTACCAAAATCTATCGGTAGTTCTAGAGTAAAATAATCAGCGATGGTTATTTATTACTAACATTTCCTACGTGCTCGGTTTTCGGCTGTTTTTTCACGGACAACGAAATAAATTAACAGCAAAATAAACCATGCACAAATCAAAATATCGTATACATATATCTACATGATATTTCGATTTGTCCAGTAAAAATGGAGTCCTGCACCAACGAGAAAAAAACATTCTAAACTTCCCACGGCGAAGCATCGAACACTTTCCAAATTGAGAATTCAATTGCCCAAGTACGCGCAGAAAGATCTACGAAATGATTCCATCGAAGGAAACATTTCTCTTCAGGATCATCCACCTCGATCGACTGTTAAACATTCGATCGCCTAATCAGCGAATATCTTGTACACCGTATCACGCCCGTTTCACATGCATATCACGCATGCGATCTCGATACGTACGTGTTCGAACGAGCCCACCAATCCTGCGTCAAGGTTGATGAATTGATGGCATAATGAAAAACATAATGGATACCGAGGCTGTTTTCAGGTCACGATATGTCCGGCGTGGATGGTAACAGCAAGGAAGGGGAATCGGTGTACGGACGCAGCCCTGCCCAAACCAGGTCAGGCTGTTATCCTAGCTATGAGCATTACGTACAGTCCCTCGTGGCGTCGCGTCGTTTCGGTGCCTCGTATCCCTGCTGCTTCCTCGGTCTACACCTAGCGATCAGCCTACCACGCCGGACAGACCGAAACTTAACATCCCGACTTAACGATCTTTCCATACACGGGACCGCATCACGGAACACCTGAGCGAGATTAGGCGGCGTCGATTTTCATGCCAAGGTCGAAGACAGCAAGGCTGTAATTGCACCCTCCTAGCTCACGATATGTCCGACGTGGATGGTAATGAGCAATCTTAAGGCTGTATCCATGCTTCCGCTACTTTCGCGATATACCGGGTGTACATACATACGATTGCGTATGTATAACTAAGAAAGCGGCCTACCACGCCGGACCGAATCAGAACACCGTCGCCCTTTCTGCATACGAAGGATAATCGACTGGCCCGTGTAACAGACACACCAGGGCACGATCGAACATTTCTTGGTACACCTGCGCCATGATTGATAGACTTATCGCGGAGCGAGGGAGCGCATATATGTAGGTGTGTGCTGGATATCGAGTTGATTTCGTTCTCCAGCGTTTAGATAATGCGATGTCCGGCGTGGGCGGGTAAGCAGATTCTTTTTTAGATATATTGATATGCAGGGTGTTTCACGAGAGACCTACTAGTTTCGTCGTAACGATTGGACGGTATTTTAAGGGACGAACGTCGTACGAATCGTAAGTTGATTGTAGCTCTGGTTTCTGTTTCGCGGTATAGAGACGAATTCGGAACTGAATCTATCCATGATTGGTACGACCTTCTTGTTCTTCTAATTACTGGGTTGTTCGGAACGTAATTTCGGTTTTTTCTTTGTGAAAATGAAAGACGATTTTCTTATAGGGTAGAAATATTTTATTGTATTCGATAAATTTAATCTCTCAGCGATCTCACGTGTTGGTACTCGGAGATTTGCATCAATCAATGCCTTTATCTTGCCTTCATCAGCTTCGACTGGCCTTTCAGAACGCGGTGCATCTTCAAAAGAAATTTTGCAAATCAGTCTCGGCACTCGGCACATTCTCCATACACATCGAATAATTTCTTTCCTGCTTGAACAGCATTTTTACCTTTTCGATAGTAAAAAAGTAAAATATGCCGAAAATGCTGCTTTCGACTTTACATATTTGAAAGGGCACCAAACAATAACCATTGCGCCGAATCAAACAAACTTTTTCACAAACAAGCCTTGCTATATCAGCTGCCAAAATATATAATGACAATGCGGCTTAAGCGTGAAAGAATGCAGTGAAAAAATACAATCTCCGTTGGGAAAAAACGAAATTACTTTCCGAACAACCCAATAGAATACCATCGGGAACTTGCAGGTCGGAATACGTACAATTCGAATACAATTGTACACATATAGTGCTGTTGTTTTAGTAGGTCCGCTAACCACTTGCTCATCTGAATTACGCATAGTAAATGATTATTCTTTTGAATTTATGTACAAGTATCCGACTCGCGGAGGATGCACAAAATTATGACGCAACGGGCAAAATAAGTCGAGCACACAGAATGATTTTGTCAAAGACCAACTAAAACAAGCCTATCGAATTTATATTGGACTGCGCAGCATAGGCGCCACGTAGAACCGTAGTTCCGCTAAGTAGCTGCATATTTGCCCACAATTTCAGTAGTACGAACAAATAATTTCGCCTGCTAGCCCTGCCAATCTCCTCCCGATCCACCTAACGACCAGCCTACCACGCCGGACCAGGCCGGACCAGGCCGAGACACAAATCCCGTCAAACATATTCGTGTGAAGCAAACCTGTCGCAGAAACCAGATGTGTGTTTTTTCGCCATGAAAAAAGAAAAAGAAATCGCTGCATGTCTCTTCTTCTATTCTTTCTCTCTTCTCTATCTCTCTCTCTCTCTCTATTGGAGTACGCCGTTGGTCACGACAGTGTGAAAAGTCGGGAGTCGATCCTCGCCTATTCTTGCGTCAAGGTTGCTATCGTGGCAGCATTATAAAAGACAGAACGGACGCGGCACCTGTTTCCAGGTCACAATATGTCCGGCGTGGATGGTAACAGCACCGAGGGAGAATCCGCGTGTGGACGCGGCCCAGCCCAGACCGGGCCAGGCTGTTATCGTAATTATGAGCATTACAGTCTATCACGGCACCGCCGAAGTGCCTCGTCCTGCTTCCCAAATTTGCCAAACGACCTGCCGACCACACCGGACAGCCCGAACCGCCGCCTCCTGGACTTCGCTCAGAGCGTGCCTGGAACGCAGAACGACGACTACTTTAACGACGACCTGCCGGCGCAGCACGTGAACCAGGGCAACACCACACCTAGCGTAAGTCCCGACGTCAGATCCCCTACGACCCGCGACGATTAGACGTATGATTTGCTGCTCGGTGTATTTATTTTGTGTGCGCGCGCCTGGAGACTAGGCATGCGCGGGCATCCGGTGATTCCCCTCACCTGATCGGGCTCGATTCTTCTTGGGTTCAGCGACAGGGTGTCCTTTGATTGGCGAATGTTGGTCACGAACGATTGAACTGGCGGTATTCCTCTGAATATCGGCGCGACGTGTTGGCGATTGGTACTCGATCGTTTGGTTCGTTTTTTTGGGGAAATTTTGTCGCATCGAAATCTGTAGTTTCTTTGTTTAGCTCACTGTTTGTCGTACGCGCTCCTTCAATGATATTGAAAGTTGAGCTTAACAAGTTGTGCTTCTTGCTTATGTTAAAAGGTATGATTACAAATGACAAGGGCTGGTATATTGTTGTTTTTTTTAATCGGAGTTTTCTTCTCTTTGTATTTATTGTGATTCACGGCGAAATGAAAATCAGCGGAATTTTAATTCATCATTCATGAATTTACTCTTCGGTAAAATTAACTTTTCGTTACCTGGTGAAAGGTTAGATATCAGTTCTGTCGCCCGTGTCAAATCTGATAAAAGAAACTCGAGCCCGCGTGGAAAGATAGAGTCGTTCGAAAATTTCTAATATCCGCACATGGCTGCGAGAGGTACGACTACCAGAACGTCGCTGCGGTCACATTGGATGCAAGCTAGTAGTATAGGCTGGCTTTGATCAGACAGCCGAAGAGTAACGCGTAGCTTGTAACTTCGACTTTTATCATTTTATTTGCCATGGAATCTGTTTACAGTCACGGGACTAATCACCGGTGCACCTCTTAGGTAATTCGAAAATGTTATTCCACATACAAAAGCTATATATGTATATAATTTATCGAATATTAATATAATGTTGTGAGTTGATTTTATTTCTCTAATGTTGTTTTCGCAAGTCATAGCTTAGTTGTCATTTATTAACGTTCCAAGGCATTCATCAAGACTGACGCACATCCTTTAAATACAAAAGTCGTCTGAAAACTTGATCAAAGTTTCATTTCGAGCACACTTATTATTCCTTTTTCTCTAAATACTTGTTTTTGCGTTTACTATTATATACGTTATATATATATATACACGTGTATGCATCAAATACAACTGCTGCTTTGTCCTCGATGTAATATCTATTTGACAGAATGTGCATCCAATGATATCGTTCTTGTATGGAATTGATGTAAACTCGTTGGTGTCGACTAGCCACGGCACAAGTTTGTTTCACACAGCGCGCCGTGTCATAGTGAGAATAAATTTTGCAATGATATTACAACAATGCAGAATGACACGATGTACCCAAGCACGCCTAGTGTGAACAATTATCTACTTCCTTTCTTTTTCTTTCTTTCTTTCGTTTTCCTTTATATCGAAAGAAAGCACATCGAGCATTGTCCCCAATTGATAATTAATAAATCGTTGCCTTATAAGCAACCTTTCCAATTAATTATTTTCAATTGCATTTGAAGGAAATATGGAAAAGTTAAATATTTATTTAACTTCGCGAAATACGCAATTTTTCAAGGGTATAGTAAAAAATATTTTATACTTAATAAAAAATTATTATTAGTTATTTGCTTAAATGTAATTTCGTAATTTAGCAATAACGATTAGAGGCAACATGAATTTCTTAAACTAAATCACGGTGTAAGCTCAAGAAAGAAAAAGAGCTTGGTCAGATTAGATCTACGAATTTTAAGGGAAGAAAAATTCGCTCGATGTGCAGCTTCTTATCTATGCGTGTCTGCTTGTTTTTACGGGATACCAGTGAAGAAACAGAAAATTGACTGGTATCCCGTAGAGTTGTGTGCAACTTCTATACCGTATCAGCAATGCTGTTGCCAGATTTCCAAGTCAGATGTGGCACAAACATGAAACGAGTAAATATTTTTCAGAACTAGTTCGATCGTCGTGAATTCCGATGGGAATATATTTTCTTCTGCAACAAACATTTCCCCACTTTCCGTACAGCTACGCTTGCGAAAATATTTACTCGACGGTAACACACTGAGACAGTGTCGTGTACTTGCAAATATACGGAGCTGGGTTTTCTTATTTAATACTCGTAGAATTCAAAATATTATTTAAATGCATTCCTTTTTAAACAAAAATCACCAACTTAAGCCATATTAATCGATTATGAATGAATGTCTCGATCGATAAATGAATGTTTATTCATTTAAACGTGCCCTGCTCTGTATATTATGTTACACCCGATCTAACAGTGATGGTAGTATTCCTACACGAGTTTCTTAATACAAACACATCTATGCTCAGCAGTGTGTGAAATTCTTTTTTATCTCGCACTTATGCAAAAGTGTTGTAAATAAATACTGTACATGTATATTTGTTCTAAATGACACCATGACAAAGTTACACTCAGCACTACGAGGTATAGATGTGCCGAATAAAGGTTTGCGCAACGTTCGATGTAAGTTTGACGTATTTGGTCCTGTGTTTCCCCGACAAATGTTTTCAGAGAGTTTCGAAAATCTCAATACGATCTCTCAGTAGGAGATCTCTGTGCAAATTGATATTGCTAATCCGAGGGAACCGACGATCTGCGGAGCCCGAAAGAATATTAACTTTCCCTTTTGTCAGCGTTCGATTCCCACTTTTACTCGTCCATGCTAATCGAATTCAATAAACGATCCCCTAACAATATTGCGTATCCCTAATTCGTCGAGTTTCGTTATTTACAATTATTAATTGTTCCTTTCTTCTGCAATGTCGAGGTTCGATATCGTTCTAAGTAATAGAATAATTTGCAAGTAACTAACAAAAGAAACGTTCGACTCGACGAGTTAGTGATAATAGAGTCTGTTAGAAACACTAATCCTCTCATCATAACACGATTCGTAACATATCTATTGGCTAACATCCTTCTCTCTCTTATCAATGAAAAACCCCGAGAATCATTAACTGAATACGTAACACCGACTGCTGTCAATTAACAATTGCATTACGAATGTACGAGATAAGAAACAAGTGTCATAAATGAGAGGATTCAGGGCATCGCGAACATTCAAACGACAGTGAGGACATCGGAATCGGTTTCGAAAAAGGAAAAGGCAAAGTTGTTTGCAATAGAAATGGGCGTATATAACGAAAGTCATCGGTCTGTCGTCCAAATGCTTTTTCGTCCGGGAACGCGTCGTCCTAATGGTCCATGAACATGACCGATAGTGTTCTTTTCGCACATCACTGCTGTCCTGGAATGCTCGCTTATGAACAATGAATGTGCTTTCCTTTTTCTACAGGGAGGTACACAAGGCACAGACATTTCGGGCGGATGTCTGAATTCCTACAAATAGGGAGGCGTTGACTATTATTTTCGTGTGTGCATCATGTGTGTGCAGTGCACTGAATATCGAACTCTTGTGTCACTTTGGAAACACGTGCAAGGATAAGCTAGACAGAGAAGTAGTTGTGATCGGTGTTGTTCTGTTCCCTTTTGTTTTATTCACACGTTCCTTTCGTAGATTTTCCGATGCTCGATCATTTTTTCGTCTTTCTGCTCGGACTTGTTGATTATCATCGTCGCGCTGTCGTCGTTGATGATTAAGTGAATTTCTTTGATGACTTTTTAATCGATTAATATTAATACCCGTGCCGCGACTATGTTATATTAATGTCCATCTAAGTACGTTTCCTCCCAGGTTTCTCACAAGCACGAACAATTCTTGTCCACAGCCTCGCGCACCCTCAGTGTTGTCGTGATATTTACGAGAATTCGAACTCACGGTCAGATAACTATTTTCCATGCGATTAAAAAGTAAAGTTAAGATTTAATTTAAAATTTTAAACGTTAAACGATAATTCCAATCAATTGTACTAATTAAAGATAGAATCATGCTATTGTACAAGCCATAAGTGCAATGATCACTCATTGAACAGTAACGAAAATTTGTTATCTGACGTTAAACAGCACCACTTTCAGCCCTCCATACTCACTGAACTCCCGATATTAGTTTGTTACATTGGATTTCGCAATCCTATCGCGTTGCACGCGGTTGGCTGCAATAGTAACAATCTATGCACACATTTCCATTTGATAAACCATTGGTACGTTATCCTGCCTTTATTTCTGGCGTGGCAAAAATTCGATATCGGATTACGTATTATAGAAATCGATGACAAATATATTTCGGGTGGTCGCGATGAAGCGATATGAAAAACGATTGCAGGCAGCGGCGTGCCGCGATTCGTGGGCAAACAAAAGAAAATAATGAGAACAGATTCACTTGTTCCATCGTGTGGCGGTAATTTTCTGACGGACTTCGTGTCGATATGTTACAGGCAATGTCCGACAGCGCGCATTGAACCACCATCGTTGAACAAAGCCGCCGAAACTTTCGTCGCACACACGAATTACCTGCTACTGTCGGACCTTGCCGAATAGTGTTTCTCTAACGGCGCATACGTGTATCGGTCGCTCTGTCGAAAAGACACGAGCGAACTCCACGAAACTGTTCTCGATCGGTTCGATCCCTCCAGAAATAGGCGAGCAGAAAAAAAGGCGAAATGGAATAGACTAGAATAGAATCGAGTAAAATAAAGGAGAAAAAGGTAGAGAGGGATTTAACATTCTCGAGAAAAGAAAAGAAAAAGAACGTGGCCCGTTCACTTCGACCGCACACGAACGCTCGTTTAAACGAAACGACCCGTCCGCTCGGAAAGAAAAGCGAAAAGAATTAATTACAAAAGACCAGAGGTCTGGCGATCTTTCCTGGCAACGTCCGACATGCTAGAAACTCTGCAAGCTTTCGTAGCGACGGGCAGCCACGAGAAAGGCAACAACGGGACGATATAATGAGGTGCGAGAGGCGAGTATGAAAGTACTTGACGATGGACGATAATCCGGGATGCGGGACCGCGATACTTGGACGTCGGACCTTGCCGTGCTCGATCCGAGAAAAATGAGAAATCAGAACGCTTATCTTAGTTTCGTTCACTCCTTTCGATGATACATTTTACGCTGCTTGCATTTATCATACGATATGCCGTCTCTCGATCCATTTGTTTCTTCCGCCCTTCTGTTCCTCCTCTTTTATCGTTTCTTTTTGTTACGCCGTGCAGCTCGACACAACATCTTCTTTCTTATCCGTGCATTACTCATTGAACCGCGGAAGCTATTTCTTTTCACTGCTTACCGGACGAGATCCCGCGATTTCGAGGAGTTTTATGGTAACGCAGCGTGTCGAATGTCATCTCCTTTCTGTAATTCCTTATCGTTTTGGGTCGCTGGTTTCGTTGACCTTTTGGCAGCAGTACTCTAGACGATCATGCTAGAAATCAATGGGTGCATCGAAAATACGAGCAGTAGTTACGGTACAATTCTGCTTCGTTGCTCGGTCGCTTTGTTACTCGCGTGCAATTAATTATTACCTGCTATGATTATAGACGTATTTATAATTTCTACTCGATTAGAAACAAGGTGCACCCGAAAGATCATTTCCATGCACGTTTCGCGTACGTTTACACACGCGATCATTTTACTCGGCTCGATTATTGTTACCATTAGTTGCCTCTACCTGGGCACGCAGGTAAATGAATTTTTGGTCGTAGCCCGTGCATCGAAACGTCTCGATGGTATATAATACATTTTCTGGCGTTCGTTTGAATAAAAACTGAAGGAAAGTTCCACCAATGTATCATTGCATCGATTAGAGTTTAAGGCTCGCATTCTGATTCGGTCTCGATTGACACAAATTGTAGATAATTGCGTTTTTCTTAGTGGAGCATCGTGTAAGTTGTGTACTTCGGTCGAGGCACGTCATTTTCGAATTCTTGATCATTTTAACAAGCATACGCGTGTGTTTGTGTCATTTTCGGGATACATACGCTAGATAAGTGCGTACCATTGCATTAACAGAAAGAGAACACCAAAATTTATTCGCGATACTCTACGTAGGTTAATTAGCGTGTACTAATTATTATCGTTGGCAATGAGTACGCAGGACATTGTTACATTGACGCTCAATTTAAAGTTTTAACTAAAAAGTGATCTAGGAGATAAAAGAAAAGTAAAAAAAATTGATATTTGTAATTCCTTTAGACGAGCATTAGCAATCTTCGTATTATAATGAGCATTAAAATTTACATAGGTATTATGACTAAAATTCGATGTTAATAAAAAAAAAATCGATTCTTCGAAACACTGCCTGTATATGTATATATAAATATAGTATAGTAATTTAATAAATCAGTAAGAATAAAATAATCGAATGTTGAGAATCGTTGGATTCGTGGGCAGTCGTAATTTTTATTGCTGCATTTGCAATGACGCTCCAGCTCGTTTTTAATTGTAATACGACACAAATTCGACGTCCATTCTTATATACAATACGAATTGTCTTGTAATCGAATAAAATTAGTTCTTAAATCGAATTACAAAGAGTTCTAATTCGATGGAATTATTATTTGCTTTCTGGTGAAACCTCGAAGTTGGTTCTCGGATAATTAACTCAGTTAATTGTAATTTGTTTTTCATCGTTAGGTGGCCTGGGGGCGACGTTACGTGACTTTGCGATAACGAAAAGAAATTTTTTCTCTTCGAGCACTAGGGCGTAATGAAATGAAATTGAGGGATACGCCTCGTATTGCTGTTCGGGAAGAAAAGAGAAATCAATACGCTGACTTGGAGGTTTCCCGATACTGTGATTTTACTTTAGCCTGAACTGTTCATTTGTCAATGTCACTCAGTTCTTATCTTATTTTCGATAATGGATGAATTTCATTTATTTCACGTTAGCCCTTTCAGGTGTGAATAATAATATTAGAAATTAACACGGGACAGGATCGAGCATGGTGAATCTGAAAGTGTTAGAGATCGTTCTTCATTTTTGTAGAAACATATACAGGACAGCAGGTTCGAGGTACGGTTCTCTTTTCAAGTATTACATTTACAATCAGTTGTCTCTCGTAAGTAACGGAAAGCAATTGCGACGTCCGTCCACACACGATCTTGATTTCTTTTCACTACGATGCGTTTCACTGTCACTCGATATACATTATGTGCCTTCATGAACACTTTCTCACACCTTGCCTACTAGCCAAACAACATGCAAACTGCATCGTAAATCATGGTATTGACAAAGTAAAAAGCTATTATATTAGATATATATACTTATTAATATAGTTATTATAAAGCTATATTAATAAGTATTTCAAAGATTCACGATCACAGCACAAAATTCATTGGCGTCGCTTTAACTTAAAGGAAAAGGGGTTAATTCCCCTTTAAATAGAGGAGAAGTAAGAAATTGCTGTAATTTAAGAAAAAACAAAAATTGTTACCTTAGTTAGCAAAAAATTGCTAGCAAACAGTGCAATTTAATACACGATTTACTTCAAGAACATAAGTTAAAGGAAGGAAAAAAGGAAACAAAACATTGTTCATTTACTAACTTTGTAGCAACATTGTGTATACCAGGATTTACACATCGCAGACACCCTTTCTTTGACAACCTGACACAACCGTAACACACTTTCCTCCACATCCTTGGATACGAAAATTTCTCTCTCTGGCTCCACGTGATCATACGTTGCCTCGTTTCGTGCTCTCGTTTAAGCCTTTGAAGCACCATTGTACAAAGGTGCTGTACCTCGAACAGAGACCGAAGAAGCTCTCTTGTTACATTATAACGAAGTAACGATCATCGTTTGCATAATGATTGCATCAAACGAGTAATTCTCTTTGCAGAAAGTTTTATTCGAAATACAGTCGTTCAGTTAGAAACAAGGTAACCAACGTGTTAATAATCATACATATGTAGAACCTTTTCCTCTTGAATGTGTGCTTCAAAGGATTAATTACATGCTCGCCTGTTCGACAAGCTCTTGGATTATTTCGTGTCGACGAAGGAAACCAATCTTTTTGCATTCTGAATCTTCCAAATTAACTAGGGTGGTTCAATATTATATCATTGATCGCTACCTTTTCATTTTATGAAATATTTATGTCCGTATCATTTATTTGAAGAAAGGATAAGCTGAATATTCCAGTTTACGTAATATCATTTGTCCACTCGCATAAAACGACTTTTGAACCGAGGACAGAAATGATCCGTTCGCTTTCGGACCACGCGAGCCACATGTTACGGAAAGTAAAATAGGAAATTGTGTGTGTGACATTGTAGGATGAAGAGAAAAAAGACAGCAGAAAATTCGAGAAAAATGATGAAATACCTAGCGAATTCGAGTGTTGCTTTTGTACTACGAAGGTATTTACGATCACTAACGTTCTTCCATTAGGCGGCACTACATACACCAATGGGCTGTCGGGAGAATCGGGACCATGGGGACTAACATTCCTCCTTCTCGTCCCTTTCATTTTCAATTTACATACCCTTTCTCTTCTTTCTTCCCTTTCACCTCTTACGGCCAATTGAATACACTCGCCCGCGCAAACAGTCCATCCTTTACGTCACGATCACTTCCCCTTGCTTTGTACTTGTCGGCAATGTCCAATCGATGGCGACCACGTATTTTTTCGTACGACATTGCGTATCCGTTCGTCCCCTGGCTTCTGTTATATCTATCCGCCACTACCTCCGTTTTATTACAGCCGATGCAAGGTTTGTCCGTGTGTATAGTCCACTGGGTGTATGCACTGCCAGCCCCCTTTCACCCTCAACAGAGCACAACTTTTCCATTGACACGATACCAGTTCATTCAAAGCTTTAGACGCAACCGTAGCTCGTCCACTAACTTGATTTGCGTGCAAACTGGCAATTTTCTGGGTCAAGGCACTGGCATCGTCGTTCATGGTGTAGATCACGCCATTGTAAACGAAACACGATGCCTCCAGCTCTGGCCGCGTAACACACACAACCCTTTCCACTTGAATCTGAACAGTACTCTATTGGGATGTTGCAAAGATGAAATGACCAATGAACTTTTTCGCAAGTGGCGGTGATAATCAATCGTTAACGTTGTCGGGATTGAATTGAAGTGAAATAGTATTTCCTGTAGAATGCATGTTTATTCGAAACAAAGCAAAGGCCACGCGAATTTCGCTGAGATTTTCGAGCGAGATGAACTATTCTGTTTTATCGTTTTCGATTAGTTTTAGAATTGTATGAATCAAATACCTGTATACGCATTAATAAAGTTGGCCATATCGTATGCAACAGCCTGATATAATAGTTTGCCCTACGAAAATGTTTACCCAGTTAGCAGTGGCATGTTAAATCAATGCTGACAGTACGCACAACGATTTCTCGCATTTTCTCTGACAACGAAATTTCTTTAACCCAATCGCCTTTTAACCGAATTTCTTCATCTTGTTTCTATTCCATGGTTTCAGTATACATCAACGAGTGCTGATCTGCACATGTGTATATCGATATGGGTCTCCAAAATACATGGATAGAAAAGACAAGTAGAAGAGGGTCTAAAAATGTAAATGATAATGGTGTTTTTTAGAGTATTGAGAATTGAAGTTCGAGGTTGCTCTTTGAATTTAGTGTTTAATCGTTTTCCTCGTTCGATGCTGCAGCAGGACTATGCCTTCCTGTCTTTGACACTGGGTATACTTACCGTTGGGCACATTACAAGTACATATCAGGTCTAGTAATAATTAATGTCGTTTTCCAATACAAAATAAAACAATTTAATCAACGATATAGTCGCCGTTGTTTTCAACTACTTGTACCCAACGCCCAGGTAGCATCTTAATCCCTCTATTGTAAAATTCTTGTGATTTTGATTCAAAAAATTCGGTCAAGGCGTTTCTGAGGCACTCTTCATTATTGAAATGTTTTCCAAGAAGAAAATTTTGCAAGGAACGAAACAAATGATAATCGGATGGGGCAATATCTGGAGAATATGCAGGTTGTGGGAGAACTTCCCATCCCAACTGGCGTAGTTTTTCCGCCGTGATTCTTGCAGTATGCGGTCGTGCGTTATCGTGATGAAGAATGACGCCCTTCCGATTAATCAGCGCGGGTTCTTTTTCTCTCAAAGATCGGTCTAACTTTCCAATTGTGCACTATACACTTCACTTGTATTGGTTTGGTTGGTTGGTAAGAGTTCAAAATGAAGAATTCCTTTAAAATTCCACCAAACACAAAAAACGACACTAATTATTACTAGACCTGATACATTGCATTAGGTATCTGCGAATGAATCTTTTCTTCTGCTTTTATTTTTCTTATTTGAAAAACAGTTATACCAATTAAAAATGAAATTATAACAATTTGATTAACATTCTGAAGTTGGTGAAACAACTATGGCTTTCCAATGTTTTACGAATTATTGTATATTTGGTCTTTGCGTTCCAACAAATTTTCTGCACAGTGTTCGAATCGATTTTGCCCCAATTTCACGAGAAGCTTTTCACGCAACTTTTCCATTAACCGTAACAATCGATTTCTAATATATTTAATCGAAACTGTCTCGTGCTGAAATGTCCGTGCACGATTATAATACTCAATCGATGGCTCAACCATTAGAATCAATGCCGATGCGATTCTGTTTTCCCAAATGTATTAATTCCCTCGCAATGATTCTTTTCGTTTTGTTCGATAAGAACGCGTGAAATATGTAAAATAGTTTTCAAGTTATTCGCACATGCCTACTACGTATGCTGCATTTACTTAAGTCGACACAGTCTCTCTTTTTCTCTCCCTCTCTCTCTCTCATTCTGATGGATAATTTCCTGCTTTCAAGTTTGAAACGGACATCAAGTTTGCACGCTAGACTCGTGCATGAACCACGCTGGCGATCGTTCCCCGCGAGCTAGAACGAAAGAGAACTTGGTCGTGTTAAAGCAATTTGCTTGCAAGTTGTTAACGATTCGGACAAATGTCTCGACATGAAACGGTGTTACAAATGGAACACGTTCCGCCACAAGTGATTTCCGTGGCGAATGCCTCTCATAACGGACGATGCTTTATTGGACAAATTTCTATTCGCCATTGTTGCACGAAGCGTTCAGAAAACGGCCAATATCCATCGCAATTATCTGTGGAATTCGGATTGAACAGGGAGTTTCTTGCCCTGAAAGCAGGATATTATTTCGCGGTAACGTTGACGTTCACGCGAACACGACTTAAGTAAACGACGCTGATTGACTTACTAATCCCATCCACCAATTCTATGGCTGCATTGAGCAAGAGACACGCACACAACAATAGACCATCGTTCATTTCATTAGTCGTACCGCGGCATGATCGAACAATAGGTATTACACGGGATCTGATTGATTAGTGAACACCACGTGCAGGATCGTGTTCATCGACAAGCTGCGCTCTCGATTGACAAAGCTAATCGTTGATCGTGACACCCTGTTAGAATTTTCACGACGTGCACGATACGGATTTGCGTACATATTCGGGGTTTTACCTTCTGTCGCGCCGCGAGGAGGAAACGGCAAGCGGAGCTTTCGAACGAAAATGAAACGCGAACAGCTGCGACAACGATGAACGCGATTCTTCGGTTGCAACACTTATATTCAACTAAGCACTATGAAATCTCGACGACCCAGTTTTATTCGAGCAACGAAAACTCGCGCGGCACGGAATTACATTCGAGTTCTCGCAATGCCGCTTCGCGGATTTAATTCTTGACTGACCGATTTGCCGAATATATTCGAATAAGATCATTGTTGCGCGATCTGGGCGCCAAATGAAAGGCAATGCTCGAATTTCGTCGTTAAATGAATACTGTTGCACATACGCAATCGTCGCTTTTCCAATTTCCACAGTGTACAGCTTCCACTTCAAATCGACCACGTGTTTCTTTCTTTTATTTTTGTTCTTGCTTGCATTCTTTCAAACGGTTTCGTTCCTCGATGTTCTATGTACCAGACACGACTGATATTTCTCACTTTTACGACAACAAATTTCGAGACACGCAACGCACCCTTTCTTCGAGCAACGATCTTTATTTCGGATCGTTTTGGGTCCGTCGCGCGATCACGGATAAAAAAGACAAATTTTAGAAGAAAAGAAAAGAGCAAACGTTGAACGAGCCTATTCTCTTTATTACTAATGTTGTAAACTTTATAAATGAAATTTAAATTCATTTTCATGATAGATTTCGTATCGTGCAATGGGTTTAGCAATACATGCTTGTTCCATTTCCTTTTTTTTCCCTTTTTTTCTTCACCCCTTCAGCATGTTCTCGTTAGAAACAGAAGTAACGTACTCAGAATAACAAGCACGATATAACAGCATTTACAGATTTTGCAATGATTCTGAATGTACATATTGCATACGTTGCATCCGGTAGGTGAATTCTGGCTAGCTTGGGAAACAGACTAATTAACAGCAACTTGTTGTTTTCCTTAAGTTACGCACCTTATTGCAGGCCGCACACGTGTAGCAATACGTAATTTGTCTGTCCCCCTGTCTCGATCTACTTAACGATCGTGCAGGTACCGTTCTGGACCGCATCAGGCGAGTATAACAAACACGGAAGGTAGATTACGACAAAATAGAGTTTGTCCATCCCCGCGCACGAAGAAGATACTTTCTTTCAATTAACGAACGAGCGCAGCTTTCGATGCTAACGCGGCCAATACAGCCTTAAGTACATAATTCGTTTCTCTTCTACGCTAGACGCTCTGGATCTGTTAGATTAGTTACACGTACAACTTAAACAGTAGATTATTGACTCATAGATACGAGGAAAAACGAATCAATGGGCCTGGGATATTGGGATCGATGTGTGTGTTTAGTGTTTGGGATTGGCAACAAGTTTGCCAAAGGAAATAGAAATAGTGCACGGCTTACTTACAGAAGCTGTGCATTTTAATCGATAACAAAAAAATATGTATGCCTAGAAAGAGATGAACGAAGCGTAACAAGAATAATAATATTAGGTGTGTAAATAAGTTCCTGCGTCTGTTTTTGACAATATTTGTATTAAGTTATATACAAATTAGTTATATAGAAATTTTTCTTTTTTTTTTAAGTACGAGTTTATTTTAAGGTGGTCCCATTAACAATAGCGTCATTAGTGGCCACCATCAAAAGTACATCAATTTACATTACACGTTTGGAAAATTTGGTGATTATTGTAAATTACAAAGTGTATCAAGTAGGTTTATCTGATGGAAGAACTCTATCGTGTTAAGGATGTTTTCAGGATCATTTAGATTCGATTTCACGTCGACTTTAATGTTGCAATTATTTCTGTTAGATGAGAACCTTGGACTGTCCAATAAAATGTGTTTGTTAGGGATGACAGAGTTTAATGGGACGAGCAATTATACACATACACTGTTCATTTTATACTTATGTCTAACTATAAAAAGGAAATGCAATATAACAATAATGGTAGTATAATAATAGTGAAAATTACAATTGCGGCGCATATTACGTAGCGGACTATACCGAACAAGAAAAACAATTGAAAAATCAAAACGCGCGCATTATAAAATAAAATATAATTCCAACAGTGTTGTATGGTAATACAAATATTGTCAGAAACAGACGCAGGAACTGATTTATACCCCAAATAGTATTCAACTCCGCGCTAATCACAATTATCGTCGGCAAAAGGTGCGCTCGTTCCGACGAATCCCCAGGATCAGTTCCCTGTTGAAGGCGACGCGTCGCGACGCTTCGTGCGGCATTCCGTCCTCGGCAAACCGAGACTTTTCACCTTGGTCGTGTTTCTAGGAGTACAAAGACTTCAGAGACGCGGAAGATATAATGCCACTGGCAACCAGTGACTTTCGTATTCCCATCTGCAAAGAGATGAAGGCAATAAAGGCAGGTGCGTCGGCTGAGGCGAACTTCCAGCAGCAGATATTCGCGATCGAGGCGAAACCGTACCCGGCCCAGGTGATGGACGTCACGAGCTACGGGAGAATGTACAACGAGCAAGGAAGCGTGGACAGTTCCGATACGTACGCCAGCTGTCAAACGCATCCGTCTCATTCGCAGGTACAGTATGGAATCGATAGACCGTGAATCTGACGAATCGAAACCGCCAATTTGTTCCTTGAAATATCTGTGGCCTGTCGGGCGATATTGTTGCTTACGTGTCACGCGTGTTTCCATCTGTGTAATTGACGTTGATTTAATTTTCTGTCTCTCGCTTCCGCTTTTATTTTTCTTATCTGAAAAACAATTACACCGTTGATTAACATTCTGACGTTGATGAGACAACTATGGTTTTCCAATTTTTACTAATTATATTTGGTCTTTGCATTTAATCAATTTGAGACCGCCAATTTGTTCCTTGGAATATCTGTGGTCTGTCGGGCGATATTGTTGCTTACGTGTCACGCGTGTTTCCATCTGTGTAATTGACGTTGATTTAATTTTCTGTCTCTCGCTTTCGCTTTTATTTTTCTTATCTGAAAAACAATTACACCGTTCATTAACATTCTGAAGTTGATGAGACAACTATGGTTTTCCAATGTTTTACTAATTATATTTGGTCTTTGCATTTCATCAATTTGAGACCGCCAATTTGTTCCTTGGAATATCTGTGGTCTGTCGGGCGATATTGTTGCTTACGTGTCACGCGTGTTTCCATCTGTGTAATCGACGTTGATTTAATTTTCTGTCCGATTTTTCCTTTTCACCTGTTACCTGTTTCCGGCTTGAATGTTGCGCGCAAAGAGAGCGAACGGTTGTTGGCATTCTTGACACACGTTTGTTTTTATTGCGAATTATTTTGTAGAGGGAGTCTCAGATAATATCCAGCGAAAGTTCTCCCCTTTCTTGGACTCGCTTTCGCGAGGTAAAAATATGTTGGACGCTTTGAACACGGAGAAATTAATATCATTTAATTCTATCTTATATGTATATTTTTTTCTTTGCCTCTGTAATACTAAATCTTTTTGCATTCTGCGACACTCTCTATAGAGTTGGCGTAATGTTTTAAGCAATACGTTTATTTAAGTACTGACTCAATGGCAAGTACGTATGTACCTATATTAATTACTATAGGTTTCGTCTGCTGGTCATTTGGCGGATAACAATAAGGTACAACGATATTATTTAATTCAAGGATATTGCAGATGAAATCTAACGTAGAACAATGTTCTGTGCACTTTAGAATTGTCAGATGCGAATGTAAATATGCTATGGCAAGTTTAAACGAATAGAAGTTAAAATTTGCTTTCCCCTGCATAAAGTGCCCGGAATATAGAGAATTTAGTACATGATCTTTAGAAAAAAAGAAAGAACGAATAAAAATCTGCATACATGTAGTTATTTATGAAAAGAATGACCTGCGAATGCGTCGAATGCTTAAATAGACCAGGAAGAAAAAAAGTCTCTGCTAAATCTATTTCGTTTCTTTGTTTCTCATTTGTTCGATAACTTTATACTTACCAGCTTGATTATGTGTATTTCTATTAGTACTTTGGGCAGTACTCTATGTTCTCTGTGCCCGAGGTAAGTATTCTGTGGAGATTTACTTTTAATCGATCATTTGAATTTGTATTATCGCTGTACTGTATAAATATCATTTCTAAATCTTGCGTATAGCTTCCCATTTTTAGAAGTGGTCGTTGGCCTTTAATTTTTGACGATTTTTCGAAAAACCATACACACGAGGCGACACGCGCACTTCAACACATAATCACACAATATTGTAATTAATCATTCAATTATATTAAAAATACATTCAGACCCGCCTCTTTGCTTGATAGAGTGAAAATTAATTGTAAATTTCGCATAAGATTAACGATATACGTGAATCCTACTTTCAAGTAGGTATGCCTAGAATTCTCTTTGAAACATTTCGCCAAAAGATATTTACTTTTCCAACTAATTATCATAGAAATAATAATTTCAAGCGTTCCCCCCGGTGTTTCGTACGTAAAATCGTATGATAACTTGCCGATTCTACAGGGTGATCTGACCGAGGAGGCGGACAGTAATCTTTACGTGAACCCCTTGGAAGCGGCGGAGAAATGCGGAAATAGGGTGAAGAAATCCGCTTCTGGTGAAGTTGGGCGTAATGTCAACGACGTGTCCCCGAGTGTCGAATCGTTAAAGGACGTTCGTCCCCTCAACGAGGGTAGCAAGATTACCCTGAACGACGCGGTGCCCAAGCATCGAAAAATTCGCATTCAGCAGGTATGTCCCACCTGCAATTAGATACTTATGCGCGCGAAACATTTCTTAAACCATTTCTTCAACATTTCTTAAATCCATTGATGGTGTAAAGCTGCTGTTCCATTCCGCACAGCTTTTATTTATTATATTTAATAAGTCACAGTAAGGCTTTAACAATTAACAATTCGCTGAGAGAGACTACGTCTATAATGTCTCCACTATAAAGGAGCTCTGATTTTTGGGATTTGGTTCAGTATATATATATATATGTATATACCTAAATTTATATTAACTTTTTTCTTATTAAGATTTTCTATATATATTCGGGAGAAATGGGAGAGTAGGAGTTATCTAGGATTTAGTAGGGAATAGGGAGAGGAGTTTGAAGTTCAAGGGTTGAAGATGACTAATAGGCAAAGGTTGGGGTTGGTATGCAGGTTTGGAATATTTGTCATCGGGGTGGATATGTGAAAAGGACCGGATATCTATGACTAATGTAGACTGAGCAATTCGCGGTCGTGATTAAAGTTCACTAAGAAAAGGAGATAATTAGGTCGGTATAAGACACTGCTTTAAGTGTGACGAGCGTTGAGAAAGAATATTTTTCTTTAGAGAGAATTCTTAGAGGAGGAATCCTTATCGTACAGTGAGCAATTATTTTTCAATTAACAGCGAACTGTGTGCACGATGAATACGTATTGCGTTCGGTGTCCACTCTCTTTGTCGCTCTATGCGCCATCGAGTTTTCTCCGCTTAATCTACGGAACGAGTAACAAGGCTCTCGGTACGGCAATAAACGAATGATTTTCCGTAGGAACGAACGCATATGTACGTGGAATCTGACAATGAAGCAACAGACAATGACCACGAGCTGCTATTATCTTCAATCGTACGGTGCAAGGGTGTCTCAGAACGAATAAAAATGTTTAACGACAGAGACGAATTATAAAATCGACTCATAGATCATTATTTCCGTGATCACTCAATTCTCTGTGATACCCTGTCCGCAACTTTCCCAATTATTATCAGCAACTTAATCCTAAGCTCTGAAAGCTCGCGACATTCTAAATTATCCACATGTTTTTACTTATTTATCAACAGATAGCTGATCGCTCGTATCTCGTAGGGAACGAAAATATTTCCCGTTCAATTCACTATTACATTACCCGCACAAAACAAATCCTTTTTTCGTCTGCCCAGCTTATCGTCTCGTCCCGTTGCATTTGTCCAAGGCAGAAGCCCCTTCATTGTCGCTACGCTGTTATTCCTTCCAAACCTGCGTCAAGCGAAATTAACACTAGGTTTACGGAACCCGTCAATTTGACGCATTTCAGAATTCGAAAGACAAAGATTAAGGCAGATCCGTTAATATTATATAACTAAATTAATTATATTTCATTTCGAAATTAGGCGAATTAAGTTTTTATAGAAAACGCGCATTATTATTGGCAATCGTTAAGCCGAGGGTAATCGGTAAAAATAAGTGCTCAAACTTGTCCGTAAACCTAGTGTTAACGCGATGTCCGCGATAAACAGGAAGCTGCGCCAATTGCACGAGGCTCTGACGGTGTACCATCGCTGATTTTTTCAGTTTCACGAACCGTCTAGATCGCAAACGGAGCACAGTTGAACGAATCGTCGAGGGCAATCGTACATTATTATATAACCTGGTGCTTGTCAGAAGGGGCTGCACAAACATGCACGATAATGCGCGTGGTAATCGTGCCGGAAAGAAAAGACAGAACAGAACAGAACAGAGAGAAGCTCTTGCTACGACCTAGCTGCATTATCCAGAGGCGACGTTTAACTCGGTTAGAAAAGTTAGTTTGCAGTGTGTGTAAATCCTCGTGACGTGCTGTTACCTTTCGGGGAACGATTGATTTCCGGTGCCGTTGAATTTCCGTCACGAGAAAAGAAGGAGAGATAATATCATTCAAAACGCCCCCACGTTTGTTAACAATTACCTGCTTGCCCGCAACCTGTCTCAATCTGAACGTACCACAGATCGTACACCTGTTTCATTTCATTGAACAAATTCATTCGTCGAGATCCCATAGGAACGGGGCCGTTCCTGGGTTGCTGGCCGTCCAAGTGCAGAAACATTTGCAGAAACATTTGCAGTGCAGAAATTTAATGTTAGTCAAAATTTTGCATATACTAAACTCCCAAACAGTCTGCAGCCCCTAGGTTTCGCCGCCCAGGTGCGCGGGCACCTTTTGCACCCCCGTCAGGAACGGCTCTGCATAGGAACATGGAAATCTGTGACGTTTGTGGTCATCCAATTTTCGTCGCGCTGTATTCCCCAAAATAGGACTCGCATAATAATTTCTTCCTGCTGATTTCTCTCACGAGGAACATTTTTTGCCGATAAAAGGATTGAACTGTGTGCAATTTTTCTTGCGTGTTACTAACAAAAAAAAAAAAGTTGCCTGGCACAATGTCGCGTATTAGTTAACTCGTGCTGCTGATTGCAGAGCGTGAGACCGCGCGCGCAATTTGTCAGCGACCAGGAATGTATCGTGGCTCGTTGCGGCACGAAAGAGGACACGATGGAGAACAATTACTATGGAGGACTACGCGGGGGCAAGCCGTTTACGACGACGAATAGCAGCCTGGCGTCGGCCACGAGAATTATAAATCATCATCTGTTCGGGTCGACCAGCGGGCCCAGACATTACACAGGTAAATGGATTAATTTTACGTTCACGTTCATCTGTGAACACCAAACGATGCAGAAAATTTCACGATCCAAATGTGGAATGTTCGGTGACAAAAGTTCAGATCGAAATTAAATTCCAGCATTCGGTTTCTTCCTTAAAAAAAAACAAACCTGATATTCCATTACATTAGTCATTCGTTGCCGCGCCTTGCTAAGTACAATATGTACAACGTATGCACACTCAGTGCCACAAGTATCGCACCCTCCCTGCCAAAGGGTCAATTGAACGCTGCTCTTCACCTGTTCCCTATAACTTTTTTACCAGAAGTGAACGCATGTGCGTATAAAATTTATTTAAAAACCTTTAAAGAGAAATCAGTAATTAATAAGAGAAACGTGTACGAATCGTAGTCGACCTACCCGTTAAACACTTCGTTAGCATCAACAAAAATCTTGTACAAACAGTGGGGGTGCGATTACTTATACCACTAACCGTACACCGTCGTCCCCGTGTCCCGATAGCGCGTTGTGCGGCGACTTTTAAGATAATTCGGGCCATGTCTAACCATCGATTCACCCCTCTATTGATTTCCTTTATATTCTGGGTCAGCGCAATACTTGGAAGCACTGTATATGCAGGTCATCGAAGACAAATTTCAGGAACGACCGCCGAGAGCAAGCTTTCCCTCTCTGCCGATTCGATAGACAGCGAGGGCGCGCCTTTCATCGACATCGACCGGCACAGGGTGTCCAAGTCGATACTGAAGAAGTCCGAGAGCAGCAATAACTACTACAGCAACGCGGGCGACTCGGACACCGAGAAGCTTATAACCGACAACGCCTCGACCATAAGCATGTGCGACAACGAGACAAGCACGTGCGACGTTTTGGCGAACGTGAACGGCACCAGGGTGAAGCAACCGGTCTCCCCGTTGCTCTCCAGGCAAGTTCTCGAGTCGATCTTCCGCACGAACAACAACGTCGAGAGGGAGAACGAGGTGGATCAGAGCGGCGAAAGGAACTGTGTTTCGAAGATGAGAAGATCGATATTCGACGACGTCCTCGAAGGTACTTGCTCGACGGCCTTTTACTAGTCTTTAATTCGCCTTTGTGTCACGCTGGCTGTTGCAAGTGTTTTGCATGCACCACGGCCGTGCTGTTTTCCCGTCGTTGAAGTCCCTTTAGACAAGTATCACAAGGAGAAGTATCTGCTGAATGAGAAACAGACTTTTCTCGACAACATTTTAATACGTTGCAATGCGATATTCCTTTGTCTGGTGGGACGTACAGTGAGTCCAGAATTAAGTGAAAAACGTGGAATGGGAACTGCCGATTGATGCCGCCGCGCCGATCGGCAGAAGACTACGAGTTAAATAAAGTAATACGATTCCACTTATATCATGCTTGGTATCATTTTAATCGGGAACATCTCGACAATATAATAATAATAAATGCTTTATTTCGCCGCCTGCCTCTCGGCTTTGCGGCCACCCCTTATCTACATCTTCCATAAATCTTTTACTTGCATACTAAAACTACTAATACATACTACCTAACTTACATACTAATATAAATATCTATATCTCTATTTCTACTCTCAATTGCTATTCTTTGGCTTCTGTTGCCTTCCTTCTACCTCCAACTCCATCCTCCTCTCTTTCCTTCTCCTCCCCAGCTGTTTTCCCCATTCTCTCCCTTTTCCTTCGTCTCCCAGTAGCTCCTTAATGCTACCTGGCCATCTGCTCATCTTTGCGCACTCCCACGCCAGGTGTTCCAGCGTCTCTTTCTCCAGCCCACACAGCTCGCATCCATCTCGACAATATGTTCGAGAAAATTTCATGCAAAAGAAGTTGGAAGTAAAAAAGTTGCACCGCCGTTTTTATTGTAACGTCGTTCTGCATTTGTGTAATCACACCGATACGCTGGCATTTAAACTCGGCTGCCTCGGTACTCTGCTCTATCTTTCTTTTCTTTTACGACCTATTGACACCGACAAAAGCGGGCCGCAAACTTGGAGAAATTGGGGTCCGGTCTACGGACACTGTCTCAAACCATCTTCACATTGACCAAGTATCTGATATACTGTATATACATATGCACCCATTCCAAATCGACATGTTTTCCCCACACCACTTTTTTCATTTAATTCTGGATTTACTATATGTTTCCTGTGCCGAGATTTACTTACGGTGCAAGAAATATTTCGCGGATCACATTCTTGTTGGAGGAATGTTACGATTGCCTTGTTGCGTTACTCACAATTAATCGTTTCGTCGGAAATTTTCAGAGGAGAAGCACACTCAAGACGAGGCAATGACGGAGAACAAGAACAAGGAGGAACGCAGGAGATTGAAATGTAGGACGGAGGATCCGTCGAGGGACAATCAGACGATGCTGATATGTTCATTGAGGTCGCATAAGGCGAAGAAATTAAGCGCCGAGGAGAAACGAAAGGCCAAAGTCAGCGGTCACAGTTGCAAGAGCACAGACACGAATTGTCTTCCTCAGGAACACCGTTTCGCGTCGTAGCCCAACTCTTCCCCGTGCGGTACCATCCTCTTTCTGTGTCGCGTTCACGTATGCGCACCTGATACGCGCGTGCATATGTATGCATAAACACGTATAAACTGAATCACTCTGCGATCCACACGTACGTTCAATGTTTCTGTTTTAGAAACGCCGTTCACCCACTTTATACATAATATCCACAGGGCCGTGCGTCTCTATTATTTTGCATTCTTCCCTCCTTTCGGATGCGACAATATATTCGTTCGGTTGCGTTATCGATTCGGCCTGTCGTGTAAATAAGCAAGACCGCGTAATATAATGTTAAGAGAGTGATATACGTTCGATAATATAAAATAGCGACTAAATTCGAATATTATACGTATAACGCAAAGAAATACATATTTTCGAGGAAGAAGAGGGAGAAAAAAAAAGACGAGATGTAGTGGCGAAACAGAATTGCGTACAGTGCGTATACACGTGATGAAATATATTATAGTTGCGCTGGATAGAATGTTCACGAGGTATACGTTGAGGTAAATTGTTTCGCGAGGAGGGCGTGTGGCTGAAGGCAAGGAGAAGAAGTGCAGATGTCAATGTACTGGGGACAAAATGTTGCGAGAACAATACCAGTAGTAGAAGTAATAATGATAATAGTAATAACGATAGCAAATAACAAATCCTTAGGCAATATGCTTCTCTTTGTTCGCCGATGAAAGAGAATTTCGTACGCGGAACATTGAACCTAATTACACGGCCCTGTTGACTTCCTCCGTTCGCCTAATCTCGTTAAATTAGAACAGCTTTGCGTGTCGCGAATCAGAGTGTATGCATTTGAGTTGCATAGCAATGCAAACACGCAACCATTCTACAAGTAATAATCGAGAGATTCGTCGCTTTTTGTTCTTTCTTTTTTCCTCGGGGAAACGATTCCCCTTCGAATGAAAATCCACCAAATATCTTGATGCGTTGTTCGATACGACACATCGTTCATCTGCTGAGTGTCTTATGTACAATTAGAGGATAAAAATCGTTGTGGTAGGAAGCATTAGACCCGCGAGGTTTCACGTGCCTCGTTGAAATCAAAACACAATGTAACGTGCAGTTGAAAATGCGTGGCAAAGTAGATTTTCAGCGTCTGAATTTTCGTAATTACTCTCTATTGAAAATTCATTTTTCGGTAATATCAATTAGTTTATAGAATAGTATTATTCTAATTTTTTATATATACGTATATATGTGATATGCGTCACATGAGATTTTAATAATTAATAATTAAAAAAAGAAGCACATCGAAAATTTAAGATCTACTCAATTCTTTAACGTTTCTGGTCTTTTGTCGCTTGAGAAATCTTTTTTATAATAACGGACGAAACTACATTTAATTACTTTAATAGCAGTCTCGAATGATTTTACAATTTATTAACACTGCCACGATGAACTTATGAGTCCTGTAATCAATTATTAATCAGTTGCGGCTGCTTATAAACGATCTCGGGTATAGTAATGTAAATTCCTCTCACTTCACCGCGATTAAATATAAAAACTTCTTACTCAACGATGCTTAAGAAACAGCCCGTTCTCATATTTCAAATAATTCCTGAGAAATTGTGATCGCGTGCGATGGGAGTTCGTGAAACGCCCAGCACGTTTTAATAATTAAGTATAAATTATAAACGAATCTGCGTCTGCTTTCGATGAAAATTGACTATCTACTTGGCCACGATTTTCCGCTGTGTTCAACTACTTCGTATAATAACGCAATTTATCGCAATGGAACCAGAAGCGCTTACGTGCACGACCATGGGTTCAGTTCAATCGTTTTTAAGGGTTGAATAAAAGTGTACTTCGCGGATGTTATAGATGTTAAATCAAAAAACAATGAAAAAGTGTTAACATGCTCATGTAGAGATTAGCCAGAGCGCAAGTATCGTCTGTGTTATATCCAGGTGCCGATGTCTAGCCGCGGTAACGATCGCGTTTTCCACGAAAAATTTTATTATATATTGTATGTAATGTATCGTATAATTTCATCGGTCCGTTGAAACGACGGAAAGCGTTCAGAAACTGATTATCTTCGCCGAAAGAGAACTGAAGGAAAGAAGGGAAAAGAAAGGAAAACACGAGAATGAATTGCGAACGCGTGTAATTTATGGACAAAGTAGGATTGCAATGCGTGCTCAAACATTCGGTCGCCCCTCTTCTTTTTTGCCGTGAACGGTGATCGTTGTTTAATTTTATTTCGGGAGTGACGAATCAATAATTTTACACATCCCCCTTTTCGAGTCACGCTGCAATTTCGGTCGGATGCGACAGGATACGTTCTCCCCTACATTTTTAGACGAATCATCAGTAAAATACATATCTCTAATGGCATTTCTATTCATTGTTATCGTAGGTGTAGAGAAAGAATGGTTACTATTCCCCGTAGACGCGTCTATTCGGGGATCGTTGTTATGCTGGTGGTCTGGACATCACGACTCAAGTATTTTTTAAGACATTAAGAAAAGAATGGGAAACACTTGCTGAATACTCTTCCATCTGTTCGACTGTTCAAAAGCATCTGGCATAATTCACTGTCCCGGCACGAAGAATTGACATGAAATCCTGAATTGAAATGCGCAACGATAGATTTGTTCCGTTTCAGAATTGCCAGATTGATCGTTGTTCGTGTAGCGTATATGAATATTTATATTGTTATATTTATATTGTTACCGCGTCATACTTATTATTATTGTTTAAGCCACTATACGGCATTAGGAAACTCTTTCTCTCATTTTTCTAAGAGTTGTCGACTTTTTTTTTTTATACTTGTTATTCAAAGTTGGATCTCGATACCTCGTAAATGCTTGGAGTTTCTGAGTAAATCAATGTCTTCTGTGAATAAACATATAGCTGGAAGTAGAAAGTTCCTAGGAAGGTGTACAGAACGTGATTTATTATTTATTGTCGTTACTTATATCTTAGAACAATTAGCATCGAGATAGTACAAAAGTGAGCAAAGCCGCATCGTAGGCACATCGCGGCGACGCGTAAACGCGTTGGCCAGATTACAAGGATAGTATTAAAGAAACTTGAACGGCTGCGCGTGCTCGTCGATCTTGGGTGACGTAAAACACAAAAAGACATTTTTTCCAAGCTGATTTCGTGTTTCAAAACCTTTCGATGTTTAACATGTTTCTTTTGGCGTTGCTTTAATTGAATAAGTCTGAATGAACCGGGGCGTAACGCTTGCACAACTGATATAACGTACACAAAACTAAACAATGCAAAACAACTTTTTATCCACTTTTTTATCGAATAATCGAGAAACTATAAGTATTCGAGATTAATACATGTTCGAGTGTTAATACGAAAATTTAAGAACGTTGTTAGTTCAATAACGACTCCCATCTATGTATACATACGCCTCTGAAGAAAAGAAACAACAAATTCTATCTCGACCGATTCGAACGTCTATTTGAACAAATGAGAATAAGGATATTCAATATACAATACGTACAGTCAATTCTCAATTACGCAATGCAGTTACATAAACAAACAAACAAATTCTTTCTGTCATGATATCGACCTGTTACAAGCATTAGTTAATCAGATTTAGTGGTTTGCTCACACACGAGTATTTTATTTTCGAACCTCTATGGCCTAGAGTCTAGAGACATAAATATAAGGCGAGTAGCGAAAGAAATAATGTAAAAGAAGAAAAAAAAAATGAATAAAGTTGTAACATGCCAGTTTTTGTTCCTTATACAAGTGTTTTCTTATTAACCGTATATAAAAACAACCAACATGAGAATTAATTTCGCACAAAGATACGTGCAATGCCGAAGCTAAAAGATGCTGCCACGCGAATATAAATAGTTTACTAATGCTACTTGCGCGGTTTATTTTTCATAAATAATTTAACAATTCCTTGGAGAATTCCACTGTAACTATACATGAGGGCCACCCTAAAACAGGAACAGATCGTTCCTCCAATCAAGAATTTCAATTCAAGATGAAGTTGATTAAAATCGGCCCAACAGAAGCCGAGATAATTGAATTTGTTTAAAGGAATTATAAACATAAGCGATTACTTCGACTTGGCGGCGAGCTACAGCAATGGTCAGAAGACATAAATTGAAGCTAAAAGTATAAGCTACGATCTCCAATAGGTGTGAACATTATTCCATGTGAAGTTCATTTGTTATAAACAATTAAACAATTAATATTGTTATTACGGCCAAGTGCATATAGTTACAGCAACGAGGTATTTTTGATCGTGTAGCTTATTCGTTTCCCTTTCATTTGGCACCCCATTTATTAAAAAATAATCACCACGAGCCGAGATAACAATTTACTAAAATTTTAATCGGTAACTTTGCGTGCGACATGGTAATGGTAATAGGGCACTAGCACTGACGAGATATAGGAATAGACAGGACATCTTATGGACTTTCGTGGCCCACCGTGACGGCCATACCGACTCAGAAATCCGACACTGATTTGAGCGTCCCCTGCTCATGAACAGTGGTCACTTGAAGAACTATTATTTACTGAAGTAGAGTTGGGGCAGGGCTCATACGATTGTGTGAATATATGTAAATGCTTTGGGGGGATCAGGACAGCTATTTCTCGAGCAACGTTTCGATAGAAAAATTGAGCTACGGTGCCTGGTCGCGCGATGGACTTCGGCTCGGCTCGAGTTGACTCGAAACCACATCGCGATGCATCGGGGCGATGAAATTGACAGTGTCACGTCAAGCGTCCCGCCTGTGCTGTCCCGCTTTCATTGCGCGGCAAAGAACGAAAGAATTCTTTAACGAGGATCGTAGGTCCAGCTAAAACTTAATCAGAACCCGCAGAAGTTCAATAGGCACGACCCTAGAGTCGTAGGTCCGGCTAAAAGTTGGTCAGAAAACGTAAAAGTCCAGTAGGTACAACTCTGGGATCGTAGATTCAGCTAAAAGTTGGTCAGAAACAGTAGAAGTCCAGTAGGTATTGTCCAAGGATCGTAGCTCCAGGTAAAAGGTGGTCAGAAACATTGGAAGTCCAGTAGGTATCGTCCAAGGATCGTACGCCCAGCTAAAAGTTGGTCCGAAACATTAGAAGTCTAGTAGGTATGGCCCAAGGATCGTAGCTCCAGGTAAAAGGTGGGCAGGAACATTAGAAGTCCAGTAGGTATGGCCCAAGGATCGTAGGTCCAGCTAAAAGTTGGTCAGAAACATTAGAAGTCCAGTAGGTATTGTCCAAGGATCGTAGCTCCAGGTAAAAGGTGGTCAGAAACATTGGAAGTCCAGTAGGTATCGTCCAAGGATCGTACGCCCAGCTAAAAGTTGGTCAGAAACATTAGAAGTCTAGTAGGTATGGCCCAAGGGTCGTAGGTCCAGCTAAAGGTTGGTCAGAAACAGTAGAAGTCGAATAGGTGACCCAAGGATAGTAGACCGCACGGCCGCGGTCGGAAACCTTGAAAGATTTTCGGAAATTGCGAATAGGACCGAGCGCGAGCGAGCGCTACCGACGCGACGGCGCGGAGTGGGGAGGTTCGGCACGCGACGCGACGCGGCGTCATTATCAGTTCAAGCGTCGCAGCGTAAGGGTCGTCTATGTTGTCGAAGGTTAGCGATGTACATCACCCTACAATTCAATCACATTTCGAGTTTTAGTTTACCACCGCATACGCTTGACTATTAGCTTCTATTAATTAATACGCGTTTATCTAACAATCGATTTCCTATCGCGAGAGCTTTTGATAAATCATTTATATTAATCTATAATAGTATATCTTGAATAGACAATTAACAGTAATTAAATCAGAATAATAATACGGTAGTACTTTATTAAAACAAAGCAGTATTTCCTGAACAGACGTTTGACAGGATGAAGAAATGAGAAAGAGACAAATAAAATCAAATGTGTATTGCTTCAATTTCTACCTCCTCACCCTATTTAGTAACTGGTACAGATTCTCTTTCAGAAAATTTTGATGACCGCGCGCAAGGCGGTCAGTAGAGTCAGTGCTTGCTCCGTCAAAGTTCTTTTTATTGTTTTTAGAGCGAAAACGCTCATAATAATTATAACTAAATATAAATAACAGTAAAGATACGCGAAAGTAGAGTCAGTGTTTGCTTCGAAATATTGCTCTCGCGAAATTAGAGTCACTTTGTTCGTCGATCACAATTGACGTGCGCGATAGTAGTCTTTTACTTTTTTTTTTTTTTCGCAATAAGTATTCCGGTATTAGAGTCAGCACCGATGCAGTTCGGCGAGTTCGGGCACTCATCCATCAACTCGAAGAGTAAGTATCTCTGTATTTCTTTAATCTTATTTTACAATGGTCTTTGATAATTATCATGATCGAAAAGTACTCAAAACGCAAAGATTTCAATGTTGTCTGTTCTTTTGAATGTTTCAGAAGCTGCCATGGGCTCAATTGTATCACCATAACGATATTGTTGGCCGCGCGCAATGCGGTTGGTAGAGTCAGTGCTTGTTCCGTCAAAGTTCTTTTTATTATTTTTTGAGCGCAGCCGCTCTTAATAATAATTCAACATAAATAACAGTAAAGAGACGCGAAATTAGAGTCAGTGTTTGCTCCGAAATAATACTCTCGCGAAAAATAGAGTCACTTTGTTCGTCGATCACAATTATTCCGTTTCCTTTTCCGTTCTCAGCTCGGAGGACTGATGGTTAGGGACTTAGTGTCAGCGAGTTACGATGTGCGGGGGCGTGATTGTGGTTCTGGACCCTGGTCACGAGGCCCTCTGTTAGACCACATATAATCTCTAATTTGGGTAGGTCATCCACCATTCTGGAATCGTGGTCGCGGTTCTTGCAATATCCGGGTTGCAGTGTCATCGGGGGGCGGTGTGTGGGGCTGTGATTGCTTTTCTGGACACTTTGGCCCGCCTAGTAGGAAATTCCTATGTGTTAGACCACGCCAAGCACACCTTGGGGTGGCAGAAGGCATACGGGTCATAATCTAGAATCGTGGTTGTGGTTTTGCATATCCGTGCCTTAATGATTTCTGTGGCTCGGAATCGAAACTGGTCTCGATGCTAAGTCGTTTTACTGTCCAGACTCTGAGCCGAGGACTCGCGGGCTGCTCGGTAGCAGTCACAAAAACAGTAGAAATACTGTCGCGAAATTAGAATCACTTTGTTCGTCAATCATAAGTGTTCCATTAGAGTCAGTGTCCTGTTCAGCGAGTTCGGGCTTTCAGCCATCAATTTGACGAGTAAGTATCTCCTTCGTTCTTTAATCTTGTATTGCAATAATCATTGATAATTAACACATTCAAAAAGTACTGAAAATACATAGATTTTAATGTTGTTTGCTCTTTTTGAATGTTTCAGCAGCTTCCATGGCTTCGATGGCGACGAGCTTGACCGCACACCTGGTGAGTCTGCAACCGGTGAGTGGCATGCTTTAAAGTTCCTCTGGTCACTCAATCATGTCGCAGGACGAAAGGTCCGAACCGACACGAGTGACTGGTTGTAATTACGTAGATTTTTCTGGCAAGCACTGTGACCATGGGTATATGGAAATATACTCATGAGTAGTAACTTTTTTACTGTTTTATATTGTATGAGGATAGGTCTTCTTGTACAACGCGTTTTTAAATAGCTTGATAATTTTAAAACAGATCATATTTAGTACAAAATATATCACTATATATCTTTTTATAATAGAGTATTTAATTGAATACCTATGAAACGATATTTAAATAGTTATTAATTATTGAATGAATATAAAGTAACGTCCAGTATTCTACGTGCATTAGTTTGTAGTGGAGAAGTCGAATACCATTCGACTTCGTTTATTTGTCAATTGCAATTACTGCACAGTTATAATAAATTGTTAGTAAGAGTATAGTCGTTCCTCTTTTTTACTACTTTGATTATATATAAAGTAAAGGTACTTACTTACCTTATCAATTTGTTGGAACTATCGAATAATTTTATTATTCGATATCCATATTAGTCTTTAGCGTTTAGAGATATCAATACGTTCACTTTTTCTGTACAAGATATTAATTAAACTTGAATGTACAAGAAGACAATACGCGAACGGGTAGTGCTCGAAATCAAGGCAATCTACTTTAAAACCAACCTTGCGTTTTAGAAGCAATGCTTTGATGACGGGAACGCCCGAGGGTGTTTCAATTTAATTCAAAGTATATTAAAGTAGAGTCATTGAATAATTTTTCTAATAAAGTAGAGTCATTGCACAATTTTTCTAATAAAGTAGAGTCATTGCATCATTTTTCTAATAAAGTAGAGTCTTTTCATCACTTTTCTAATAAAGTAGAGTCATTGATTAATTTTTCTAATAAAATACAATCATATATTGATCTGGTATATAACATATAGTATACATTCTTAGCCCGTTAGAAAATCAGTTTGTCTTTATCATCTTTTTAGACGAGGATTTTCAGGTTTAACCCTTTCCGTGTTCACTGCCCGGATCCCACTCACGTGCCCCTGTGCTACTTGGGTGGGAAAACGGTGGTAGAGCACGACGATATTTCTTTAGTTTATAAGCCATAAAATGATTTATTGTTGGCGACTGACAGTGCGTTGGTGTATCGTGCACGACGTAATATCCGCATTGTGTGTGTGGTTAGGCTGTGGATTTGCGTCGTTCCGTATTAAAATGTAGCTATAATGACCAAGATAAGATGTCCATTAATTTAAAACAGAGACATCATTTTTATTATTAATTGCATTAATAATCCCTATTATACTGAGGCACGAAGTATTGCCATTTAAGATGACAAAGGCCAAATGCCAAAGAGAATCGAATATACTTATCAATTGCAATCAAGTAGCTCTTGTATCGGTGCTATTTAATTATCTTATTAAATATCAACCGCGGCGTGGTTTTTTCCACGCGAACGCAAAGATCCCAGCCACTGTCAGTCGATTTCAGAAAAATGGTACGTACATTAGAGTGTGCAAGTTGTGACAACACCTGGGTGTCGGGGGCGTCCCGGGACGCCTCCCTAGTGTAGGCTTTTGCGCCCAAGTGTTTGACTGAGAACCGTGGAGTGTCGTGTGTTGGTGTGTTTGTTTGCCATTTTTTAAATATAGGTCCAGGTAGGATAGGTAGCATACTTTCTGGTGTGATTGATAGACATAAGTAGGTAGGGCCGGGCAGGTTGACACAGTCTCCGATCGGGTAGGCACTATTTCGCGTGTTCAACCTGTTTCAGGAAATCTGATTTGAAAAGCCGACGGTGAAGCTGTGGCGCGAACGAAAATGCGTTCGCCTCTGGCTTTGCCTATCGATTTTTCGAATCCTTCGCGGTCGTGGTCGCGATTTAGGCTCCGAAACGAAACGCGTTACATTATGCTCGAGGCTGCACGTGTGAACGAAGAACGATTACAATTTTAATCGTAATCTTTGCGATTTTCCGTAATCACAATTTTACGATTTTATTTGATCGTGATTCGGCCACGTGTGTTCCATTTAGCTCCGCGATTTAAACTCTTTATTTCACATTTATAAGTTTTCCCTTGGTTTTCGATTAGAGCCTCGAGCCTAGTTTAAGTTTCAGCTGGCCCTTGGGTCCGACGAAAAGGAGAGGCTATATGCCGAAGAGGCCCGACAAACTGTCACTCAAGAGGGCAACTACTAATGGCTCTCCATTCTTTTTAAGAATGGGGAATCATTCTTTGTTACTACTTTGTCACTGTGCTTGCATTTCCATTTGTAGAATTTTTATTTGTACTTGGCCGACGCACATTCCGGCCCAACGATACAGCCCTCCCAAAAATATCGCGTTGCTTTAGAGTTGCGAGAAACTTGCGAACGGGTCGAGTTAGAGTTGCGTTGAATGCCACTTATTGCTATTCTTATTGCTAGTTAAATTGTAGTATTTTATAATACACTTTACATGTGAGCTTCTAGTGTTGCGGAAATTGTTTTCGCGTATTGGAACTTTCAGTTCATTTTTTCAGAGGATCTTCAATTTGCTGAATTTTGGTTATTACAAATAATTTACTGTTTGCTTTCTATTAGTCTTAATAAATAGTGTTGCGAAATGATTGTATCGCGAGTTCCAGTTAGCGTTGCGTTGATTAAAGATCGCGTTTTTAAGTAGAGTTGCGACTACTAGTCCCCATCTGCTTCCAATTGGAAGCCTGTTCCTGAACCAGGAACATTTTCTTTTCAGCGTTTTATATTTGCCTTTCTTTTTATTTTATTTTTCTTAATAATTATACTACCTGGAATGTCTATTGATGGAAGTACTGCTAAAAATTTGCATACATATTAGTAAATTACTGTGTGAACGAAATGAAAAGAAATGAAAAAGAAAATAAAAGAATGAGAAAGGAAAATAAAAAAAAAAGAAAAGAAAAGAAAAGAAAAGAAAGAAAAAGAAAAGAAAAGAAAAGAAAAGAAAAGAAAAGAAAAGAAAAGAAAAGAAAGAAAAAGAAAAGAAAAAGAGCAAAGTAAAAGCCAGATATAATTTGCAGAATCTTTGATAAATTTATAATAATTCTAGATAGTAGATTTAAATTAGAGTTAATACTAGTGAGTGTTCATTATTGGAGTTTAACTCTTAAATATTTCTTCTTAATTGTTGCAAATCCATCTTAACCTTTTTTTTAGTAGAGCCAATTTTTATAACTTTTTCGAGCTTGCTTTGTAGAAATTGAGATTCACTCGCGATATCCGTAAATGTTTAAACAAAAATCCTTGCACGAAAAACGTTATTGGCAGTAGTTGGGTCTCGGCATGGTGACAGTGAAAGTTTGATATTTTGCTTCCGAATAATCGTTTGTTGCTTCTTTGTTGAAGCAAAATAGAATCAATTGTAGTGAAATGTGACTTCATTTTGGAGTTTTTAATGAACGTGATACCACCATTCAGTTTGATCTAGAACGTACAAAGGAATATATCACTTTGGCCGAAATCCAATTACCTATTGTTATTAAAAAATAGCTGCATTTTCCATATCAATTCTGATTTATTAACTTGGTTAAAATTCGTTTATTACGAATTAAAAGCAGCTTAATTTCAATATAAAATGGGGAGGCTTGGGGATGTCACTAATCCAATGCTTGAGATTGTTGCAGATTCACAGATGATCCCAAATATGCTATATTAAACAAACATAAGTACATGTGTCAGAGGCTCAAATATGGAATATATAGAATACAGATCCAGAAATATTATCAAGGACACGATTGGAAACTTTACAATTAAAGAGCCAGCCCGTCGATCCAATTTGTGAGTTTAAGAATTCATTCTTATAATGCTTTACTAATTATTTCGAGTTTGTGCTGGTTTCAGAAGCATTGAAGAGAAGAGGATTCTTGAACAAATGTATAATACGAACACAACCTCACCCCATCCCTGCCCCAAACCCCTGTCCTTATTAACTAATTACAGGTGTTAGACAATTAATTAGGCAGGCCAAAATATAAAACGAACAATACTTTTAGCTCTTTATGTAGGTAGGATTTGTCTGAACACACAATCTTAGACCTTTATACTGGCAGGGTTTACACGAATTGAAATTATTAGACTATTAATTAGGCAGGGTGTATAAAACCAAATATTGTTGGCAGGTGCTGCAATTTTTTGGTTCGAGTTTCTGTCTGTTCTAGGACACCATGGACCACATGATTAATATGGACGAATTGAAGAGGAATTAAACATATACGTACTTATACCTATATGAGTTTGGTAAACTATCTTTTATATTCCTATGTAGGTAGGATATTATGGAAATTATTCTTTTAATTGAACTCTTAGATGTTATACTAGGTAGGGTGATTCTAGTCTTAAGTTAGCTCTTTAGTCAGGCAGGGCGTATTCGAATCTAATCTAAAATTTAAGAAAGTAGGGTTTATTTTTAAGTTATGTCTTAGCTTTTAAGCCCGCAGTGTTCACCACTGCAATAATATTTCGTTGTCTAGTATTTAAGATCATATGATATATTTTTAAGAAAGTTCTATTTCAGGAAAGTGAATTCTCTTGCAGATTTTCTTTCAGGTTTCCTTCTGATATTCTATTTAGCTTTCGGTCGTGAATTTTCCAAGTTACTCCTCTTGTTGTCTTACTTGTACTACGATCAATTAATGAACGTTCTACAAATTGACAATAATAGGAGATTTTTCTTTCTCACATGTTATATTAGAATTAGTTTTCGCGTAATTGGAGGGTGGAAGGGCCGTGGCTAGGGTGGGTCTCCATGCGCAGTAACCTCCACGTGGTGAGACCTGGGCAATCAATTGTTTATCGTATAATTATTAAACGTTTAAGAGACGTTTGATAATTATGTGGAAAATAATTCGAGCTAATTGACTGCGCATTGCACTTTCCCTTCTCATTCCCTTTTTCGCTTCATTCCCTTTTTTGCTTCATTCCCCCTTTTGCTTCATTTCCTTTCTTGCTTCATTCCGTCCTTTGCTTTATTTCGTTTTTTGCTTCATTCCCTTTTCCGTTCTCGTCTCAGAGGACCGATGGTAAGGCGCTGTTGCACCTGTTGCAATATTTGAGTTGCACTTTCAGCGACGAGCGGTGTGTGAGGCTGTGATTGTGGTTCTGGGCAGGTGAACCGCCAAGTGGGATACTTCTCCCCGTTAGACCACGCCAAGCACACCTTGGGGTGGCAGAAGGCATAAGGGGACCTAATCTGGAATCGCGATTGCGGTCTTGCATGTCCGTTCCTCAATGATTGCTGTGGCTCGGTATCGAAACAGGTGTTGATTGTAAGTCGTTCTACTGTCCAGACTCTGGGCCGAGGGCTCGCGGGCTGCTCGGTAGCAGTCACTTTCGTTACTTGCCTCCCATTTGATCCCATTTATGAGTTTAAGATTTTTATAATGCTTTACTAATTACTTCCAATTTGTCTTTGTTTCAGAAGGATTGAAAGGACTCAGCTGAAGAAGAGGATTGCCTAAAATATGTTTAATATGACCACACTCTCACCCTGCCCCTGCCCGTGCCCAGCCCGTGCCCAGCCCTTACCCGTGCCCAGCCCGTGCCCAGCCCTTACCCGTGCCCCTGTCGCTGCCCTTTTATACAGGCAGGTTTTACACGATTTGATATTATTAGACTTTTAATTAGGCAGGGTTTATGAAACTAAAAATTGATTCAATCTGTTCTAGGACACCATGGGCCACGAAATTAATTCCTCTTCAATTAGTCCATATTAAGCATATGCATACTTATACCTACATGAGTATGGGATAGTATCTATTACAGACCTATGTAGCTAGGATATTATTGAAATTGTTCTTTTATTCGAACTGTTAGATGTTATACTAGGTAGGGCGATTCTAGTTTTAAGTTAGATCTTTAGTCAGGCAGGGCGCATTATAATTTAATGTAGTATTTAAGAAAGGAGGATTTATTTTTAAACTGTGTCTTGGTTTTTAAGACAGCAGTGTACACTGCTGTGATAATATTTCGTTGCCTAGTTTCTAAGATCATAGGATATATTATTAAGAAAGTTTTATTTCAGGAAATTGGACTCTCTTCTTGATTTTCTTTCAGGTTTCGTTTTGATATTCCATTTAGCTTTCGGTCGTGTATTTTCCAAGTACTCCTCTTGTTGTCTTACTTGTACTACGATCAATTACTGAACGTTCTACAAATTGACAATAATAGGAGATTTTTCTTTCTCACATGTTATATTAGAATTAGTTTTCGCGTAATTGGAGGGTGGAAGGGCCGTGGCTAGGGTGGGTCTCCATGCGCAGTAACCTCCACGTGGTGAGACCCGGGCAATCAATTATTTATCGTATAATTATTAAACGTTTAAGAGACGTTTGATAATTATGTGGAAAATAATTCGAGCGAATAGACTGCGCATTGCACTTTCCCTTCCCGTTCCCTTTTTCGCTTCATTCCCTTTTTTGCTTCATTCCCCCTTTTGCTTCATTTCCTTTCTTGCTTCAATCCGTCTTTTGCTTCATTTCGTTTTTTGCTTCATTCCGTCTTTTGCTTCATTTCGTTTTTTGCTTCATTCCCTTTTCCGTTCTCGGCTCAGAGGACCGATGGTAAGGCGCTGTTGCACCTGTTGCGATATTTGGGTTGCACTTTCAGCGACGAGCGGTGTGTGAGGCTGTGATTGTGGTTCTGGACAGGTGAACCGCCAAGTGGGATACTTCTCCCCGTTAGACCACGCCAAGCACACCTTGGGGTGGCAGAAGGCATAAGGGGACCTAATCTGGAATCGTGGTTGCGGTCTTGCATGTCCGTTCCTCAATGATTGCTGTGGCTCGGTATCGAAACAGGTGTTGATTGTAAGTCGTGTTACTGTCCAGACTCTGGGCCGAGGGCTCGCGGGCTGCTCGGTAGCAGTCACTTTCGTTATTTGCCTCCCATTTGATCCCACTTGTGAGTTGAAGATTTTTATAATGCTTTACTAATTACATCTACTTTGTCTTTGTTTCAGAAGGATTGGAAGGACTCAGCTATAGAAGAGGATTTCTTAAAATATGTATAATATGACCACACTCTCACCCTGCCCCTGCCCCTGCCCCTGCCCCTGCCCCTGCCCCTGCCCCTGCCCCTGCCCCTGCCCCTGCCCCTGCCCCTGCCCCTGCCCGTGCCCAGCCCCTGCCCGTGCCCAGACCCTGCCCAGACCCTGCCCAGTTGCCAGTTGTCTGTTCTAGGAAGGCATGGACCACAAAATTAATATGGACTAATTGAAGAGGAATTAAGAATATGCATACTTATACCTACAGTAATATGATAAAGTATCTGTTATATTCCTATTTAGGTAGGATATCATTGAAATTGTTCTTTTAATTAAACTCTTAGATATTATATTAGGTAGGGTAATTTTAGTTTTAAGTTAGATCTTTAGCCAGGCAGGGCGCATTTGAGTCTAATCTAATATTTAAAAAGCAGGATTTATTTTTAATCTGTGTCTTTGTTTTTGAGACAGCAGTGTACACTGCTGTAATAATATTTCGTTGTCTAGTTTCTAAGATCATAGGATATATTTTTAAGAAAGTTTTATTTCAGAAAATTAAATTCTATTGCAGACTTTCTTTGAGGTTCCCTTCTCATATATAATTTAGCTTTCGGTCGTGAATTTTCCAAGTACTCCTCTTGTTGTCTTACTTGTACTACGATCAATTACTGAACGTTCTACAAATTGACAATAATAGGAGATTTTTCTTTCTCACATGTTATATTACAATTAGTTTTCGCGTAATTGGAGGGTGGAAGGGCCGTGGCTAGGGTGGGTCTCCATGCGCAGTAACCTCCACGTGGTGAGACCCGGGCAATCAATTATTTATCGTATAATTATTAAACGTTTAAGAGACGTTTGATAATTATGTGGAAAATAATTCGAGCTAATTGACTGCGTATTGCACTTAGGATACAATGTACATTAATGGCCGCTTAATGTTCGTTTTTTTCCACAGTTAATGTTCGCGGAGTCATCCCTACCGATTTTTGGACCTACTCCGATGTATCGAATGGAGCGAGCGTTCGAGTTATCTCCACTTGTGATAAGTAATGGCCCTCAATATATCTCACTCTCGTTATCTGGACAAAAGTGTGACCAACACAGTCTATACCGAGCATGCCGAAAAGCTATGAGCATGAATAGGGATAGGGTTCGTTAGGCAGTCCCGAACCAGCGAACATTGAGTGGGCATTACTGCCCACTTGAGTTCTTTAAATGGACAGAGGCCTTAAGTTCTTATTGCAATTACGTGTGAATTCTCGTTTTCATTGTTGTATCTATTTGTAGTTACAAATATTATGTATTACTTTTTATCCTGCTTCTTATGTAGATTCTTCTGTGTGCTGAAGCACTAGAGATAATTCGTTTGCAAGATAATATTTATTTCGCCTTGGGAATTACTAGAAACCATCTTTTCTATAAACGAGATACCCATGTATATATTTTAATTCATAAATTAATTAATATCTGTAAACATGTGCTTGAAACTACACGGGCCTCTGCCATATCGACATTGCGTGCTATGATATTGCCATCTATGCAGCAGTCCTTGAAACTACTCCCGCCTCTTACTTACCTTGAGTGCAGATATGGTAGAGGCCCGAGTAGTTGCAAGGTCTTCCGCATAGATGGTGATACCATAGCAGGCGCGAGTTGTTCTTGGAGTTCTGTGTAGATGGCAATACCATAGCGGGCGCGAGTAGTTCAAGGAGTTCGGTATAGATGGCGATATTAACGGCCACTTGGGTGTAGATAAAACAGGGATATTAGTGGTATGAAATTTCAAGTACTTTATAAGTAGTTGCACGATATACGTAATAAACTTTGTTTATTTGTCTTCATTAATAAAATTAAGTTTATAGTGCTCTAAAATCGTTTCGTATTCACATTCACAATTAAGTGTCAGCAAACACATACATTAATAGGTATAGTGACATTGTAAGCTCCATAACCCATTTTATTCTACACAATCAAGCTCTTTGGCAAAGGTAAATACATTTGTGAATGTTTTTTTCTTGAAACAAATTTTCCAGCATGTTATAAATATATACTAATAGTACTATTATTCTTTATTTCGATAACCTATCTTTTATCTGTACTCTCACTCTATCATGTTCCCTTTCGCTCTTCCTTTTCATACCTTCCTACTTCACGTATTACAGTATTTTTACCTCTTTATCGCGCATCTATTATACATCTTTTCATTTCAAATCGGTAACTCGTTTTTATATCCTATTATCTCTATTTCCGTACATTCTGTTAACAGGTGTTTTAACGTTTCAAATCTTTGTCTGCACAGGTCACGTCTTTTATTCTTCTCCTTCTGCGAATATTTATTCATCCTTTAATGCTTTCGCATCTGTCACATGGACTATTAATCGCTGATTGTACCGTCTTTTGTTTTTACTTAGGTGCTTTAGTCGTGCCTTTGTTCTAATATATTTAGACCTTTCATTACATTTGGCTTGTTCTGTTATTCTGTCTCGTTCCTGCTCTTGCATTTCATAGTCTGTTCTTTTATATGGTTCTCTGTCAATTCCTTTATTTCCACTCCCATCAAATTCACTCTTACGAGGCTCATTTCATTCCTTCTTAAATAATTTCAAATTAAATTTGCTGTAGGGCACTCAACTCGCGAATTGACTGTTGATCAAAAGCACGATGACCGTTGCGCTCTATGTCAAATTAATGCCGTGAGGGCTAGTTACGAATGTGATGTGAGATGATGGAAAATGATGTAAGATGATGTCACGTAATAAATAATCGTATATATTTATATGTTATTGTACAATATGGTAGTTGAATGTGACTACTCAAAGGTGATACGAAGACATTACAAAGGCGTGTAAAGACTGATGGAAAATATGAATGATGGAAACTCCTTAACCTTTTCGCTCCTAACGGTGACTATAGTCACCCAACGCCTGACGCTCGCTATGTACTAACGGTGACTATAGTCACCCGACGTTCGCTATGTGCTAACGGTGACTATAGTCACCCGTGAATTTTCGCATTCACAGAGTATCTGTTATATCTATGGTTAAAAGATACGTTCCATCGGCAGTCACGGTGCTACTACGAGCTGATCCGTTGTAGCGAAAAGGTTAAAAGACTAGTAAAGAATGTTGAGCCTTCGTTAGGATCGCCCTTACGAAGACTCGCCAAAACCTTGAGATGGGCGTGTTGGTGATGGTAGTATGCGGATTGGCTAATGCATATAGCTTGTTGATGCAGAAAGGTGATGGAAGGGATATTCCAAAATATGGAGGAAGTGAAAATTAACCGCCCTTGCCTACCGGTCAATCGCAGGTAGCGACAAACCTGGGGGTGACTCTTGCGAAGTACACATGTGCAGTTAACGGTTCACAGGTAGTAAAATCATAAAGCGCTCTGAGTTTAGGTAAACATACCAGTCCTGGAAAAGGATGTGCACAAATTTATATAAGTATAGCTTGCAGCTGTAGATGTTAGTAATTGCATACTACAAGTAAATAATTGCATATTAAGGAACCCGATGGCTTTATGATTCTACTGTTGTGCCGCAACATTTGCATATGCTTCTAGTGTTGCCCTCATCTTTTTCTTTTTCCTCTAAACATTCCTTAACAATTTTGCTCTCTTCTATTACATACTTACTAATATATTTTTTGTCTGTGCAGGTTTTGCAAACAAAGAGTAATGAGCATTGACCGGCACCCCTCATCGTGCATAAAAGCAAGAAAGGAGAAAGAATAACCCATGCCACATACTTTAGTTATAGTAAATTGGTTCATAAAAATAGTTTGTAACTGTTACCCCGTAAGTTTAATTTAGAATAATTGAGTAATTAACTATTATATATTTTATTTGATATTCAGTTTATTCAGTAGATCTTTAATATTACGTTTACTACAAGTTCTACTGAATGTGCTAAATATAAAATGAAAGATATAATAAATAATTGACATACGCACAGGTTACACACGTGCTGTACTTTAAAGTTATAAGCTTCTGCATATAAAGTACACACATTTTAGTATAAGTTTTATCTGTATGATATATTGTAAATTAACTTCAAAGACTAGTTTATAAGTATTAGATTATTTATATTTATAGTATTTTTTATATTACACAAATGTTAGTTTAGAATTAATACAAGATTTAGTTGTACGATGTATTATAAATACGTATAAAAGAATAGTTTATAAGTATTAGCTTGTAGATTTGAACTACAACATGTTTGTAACTTTTATCTTCATTAATTAAGTTAAATAAATTTTCAATGAAAACAATTCCAGTGCTCTTTCTTTTCACACCTTAACAATCCTTGAAAGAACCTAATTCCAATTCCTTACACAAGAAGTAACGTGGACGAACTTTAAATGCAAAGTCCTAAAGCGAGAAACTTGTAAAAATTGCCCTATGCGTTATTAAACTTGGCAGAAGGAAATTCTCAAGAATTCTCATCACTTTTAAAAGTCTTCATTTCTTGCAAAATTTGTTGGGAGAATCTCAGAAATTTTGCGCTCGGAAATTCCTGGAACGTGACGTCATTTCCAAGAATTGCTGCGATGAAAGACCTCCTCGCATATCATATTCTCCTGATACAAATCCACGATTTTCAGCGAGATATTTTGGCCAGAATCTCAGAAATTTTGCGCTCGGAAATTCCTGGAACGTGACGTCATTTCCAAGAACTGCTGCGATGAAAGACCTCCTCGCATATCATATTCTCCTGATACAAATCCACGATTTTCAGCGAGATATTTTTGCCAGAAACTCGGAAATTTCTGAGAAGAATACCTCCTCGCATATCATATTCTCCTAATACAAATCCACGATTTTCAGCACTTAAATTTCGGCTGAAAATCGTGGATTTGTATCAGGAGAATATGATATACGAGGAGGTCTTTCATCGCAGCAGTTCTTGGAAATGACGTCACATTCCACGAATTTCCGAGCACTTAAATTTCTGGACATCTGCCAACCAGTTTTGCAAGAAGTGAAGACTTAGAATTTGCTGCTTTCCAATTTAATAACGAATAGGGCCATTTTGACAAGTTTCTCGCTTTAGAACTTTCCATTTAAAGTTCGCCCACGATACTTCTTGTATGAGGAATTGGAATTAGGTTCTTTCAAGGATTGGTAAGGTATGAAAGTAAAAAGAGCAGTGGAATTCTTTTCATTGGCAATTTATTTGATCTAATCAATGAAGATACAAGTTACAAAAATATTGTACTTAAATTTACAAACATATACTTATGAACTATTCTTTTATATCTATTTACAATACATCGTACAACTAAATCTTGTATCAATTCTAAACTAACATTTATCTAACATAAAGAATAGTATAAACATAAATAATCTAATACTTATAAGCTATTCTTTAAAGTTAATATACAACATATCTTACAGATAAAACTTATACTAAAATGTATGTACTTTATATACTGAAGCTTATTTTAAATTACAGCACGTGTGTAACTTGTGCATATGTACAGTATTTAGTATATCTTTCATTTTATATTTAGCACATTCAGTAGAACTTGTGATAAAAGTAATACAAGATGTACTCAATAAACTGAATATAAAATAAAATATATACTAGGTATACATAACACTTAATTACACAATTGTTCTAAATTAAACTGGCGGATTAATAGTTACAAACTATTTTTACAAACTAATTTACTACAACTAAAGGATAGCTAAAGTATGTGCAAAAAGTTCTTCCATCTTCTTTCTTGCTCTTATGCACAACGAGAAGGGCCAGTCAATGCTCCACATTTGTTTGTCCAGATAACCTGCACACACAAAAAATATATATAGTAATAGTAAGTACATATTATTAAGTAATATATTAGTAATATATTAGTAAGTACATAACAGGAGAGCAAATTATAAAGGGATATTCATAGGAAAAGGGGTTAAACCAAGAGCATAAAAGGAAGGTAGGATTAATTTAAGAGGAACGCTATAAGTCCAGCACGAATAAATTTGACACGAAGGAAAGGAAACAAAGTGATGGAAAGCCTTAAAAGAAGATACTATGTTCCATCAGTGGTACACGTGGCACAGAACTTGTTAACCCTTTAGTTCCGAGCGCCGGATATAGACGCCATCCATGCAATGACCTGTGTGTACGATCGCCGGCTGTAGCCGGAGTAAGCGTGATACCGCTTGACCACCGGCCCCACGATATACTTCTTTCTTTTGTTTGTATGCATCTTGCGTTCATTCGTTCGCTCTTGATTTGTTTTACTCCAAAATGACAAGGTGACATTGAAAGATTTAAGTCAGACGCGCAATATGCACACTTTGCGGCGCAGTGCCCTGTTCAGTAGCGTCACTCCAGCGGAGCGCACTACCGTAACGAAAGGGTTAATAACGCAGGTAAGATGTGGAAACACTCTAACGTTGAATATATATTAGCAGTAAGACGAGACTAAATGATGTGAGCTGTCTGGACAAAAATTTATACTGTTAGAACATGTGGTAAAAGAATGCAGGGAAACAGCTTTGAATAAAAGATGGAATCTTAGGAATTCTAGAAGGACCTATAATAGATGTGCGATAAAGAGATATAAGCAATAGGGTAATACGTAAGGTACAAAAGGTATGAAAAGGAAGTGCAAAACAGAAGATGAGAGTGCAAGAGGTATGATAGTAGTGCAAAGATAGGTTATAGTACACTAACCCAACTTTCATTACTGCGAGAACGAAATAAAGAATAATACCACTATTAGTATGTATGTCTTTATTTCATGCTGGAAATTCTATTTAAAGAAGAAACTATTCACAAATGTTTTACCTTTGGTAAAGAACTTGATTGTTGCAAACTCAAATGAACAGTGAAACTTAAAATGTTACTATACATATTAATTTTAATGTAGATTGTAACACTGTAGTTGCTAACACTTTATTGATGTGTAAGTGAGAGTACGAATCGATTTTCGAGCATTATTATCTTAACTTTATCAATGAAGACATAAATAACCATATTTTATTATGTTTATCTTATCGCGTACTATAAAGAAGTGCTTGAAATGACGTACCACTCGTATCCCTGTCTTACCTACACCCAAAGTGGCCTTTAGTATCGCCATCTATACATATGTGAAAAAACCTACTCCGACCTCTGCCATATCTACACTTACGGTAAGTAAGAGGCGCGAGTAGTTTCAAGGAGTGCTGCATAGATGGCAAAACCATAGCACGCACTGTAGATATGGCAGAGACCCGCGTAGTTTCAAGAACATGTTTACAAATATTAATTAAATTATGAATTAAAGAATATACATGGGTATCTCGTCTATAGAAAATATGGTTTCTTGAGAAATAAGAAAATGTAATTCCCAAAGCGAAATAAATATTATCTTGCAGACGAATTATCTCTAGTGCTTCAGCAAACAGAAGCATCTACATAAGAAGTAGGATAAAAAGTAATACATTACATTTATATCTACAAATGTTACAACAATGGAAACGAGAGTTCACGCGTAATTGCAATAAGAACTTAAGCCTCTGTCCACTTAAAGAACTACAGTGGGCAGTAATGTCCACTCAATGTTCGCTGGTTCGGGACTGCCTAACGGACCCTATCCGGGGATGTGCTTACCAGTAATTACCAGTTCATGCTCATAGCTTTTCTGCATGCTCGGTTTAGGATCTATTGAGGGCCATTGCTTATCACAAGTGGAGATAACTCGAACGCTCACACCATTCGATACATCGGAGCGGGCCCAAAAATTGGTAGGGATGACTCCGTGAACATTAACTGTGGAAAAAAACTAACATTAAGCGGCCATTAATGTACATTGTATCCTAAGTGCAATACGCAGTCAATTAGCTCGAATTATTTTCCACATAATTATCAAACGTCTCTTAAACGTTTAATAATTATACGATAAATAATTGATTGCCCGGGTCTCACCACGTGGAGGTTACTGCGCATGGAGACCCACCCTAGCCACGGCCCTTCCACCCTCCAATTACGCGAAAACTAATTCTAATATAACATGTGAGAAAGAAAAATCTCCTATTATTGTCAATTTGTAGAACGTTCAGTAATTGATCGTAGTACAAGTAAGACATCAAGAGGAGTACTTGGAAAATACACGACCGAAAGCTAAATGGAATATCAAAACGAAACCTGAAAGAAAATCAAGAAGAGAGTTCAATTTCCTGAAATAAAACTTTCTTAATAATATATCCTATGATCTTAGAAACTAGGCAACGAAATATTATCACAGCAGTGTACACTGCTGTCTTAAAAACCAAGACACAGTTTAAAAATAAATCCTCCTTTCTTAAATACTACATTAAATTATAATGCGCCCTGCCTGACTAAAGATCTAACTTAAAACTAGAATCAGCCTACCTAATATAATATAACATCCAACAGTTCAATTAAAAGAACAATATCAATAATACCCTACCTAAATAGGAACGTAACAGATACTTTATCATATTCTTGTAGGTACAAGTATGCATAGACTTAATTCCTCTCCAATTAGTCCATATTAATTTTGTGGTCCATGCCTTCCTAGAACAGACAACTGGCAACTGGGCAGGGGCTGGGCAGGGGCTGGGGCAGGGTGAGAGTGTGGTCATATTAAACATATTTTAGGCAATCCTCTTCTTCAGCTGAGTCCTTTCAATCCTTCTGAAACAAAGACAAATTGGAAGTAATTAGTAAAGCATTATAAAAATCTTAAACTCATAAATGGGATCAAATGGGAGGCAAGTAACGAAAGTGACTACTACCGAGCAGTCCGCGAGCCCTCGGCCCAGAGTCTGGACAGTAGAACGACTTACAATCGACACCAGTTTCGATACCGAGCCACAGCAATCATTGAGGAACGGACATGCAAGACCGCCACCACGATTCCAGATTAGGTCCCCTTATGCCTTCTGCCACCCCAAGGTGTGCTTGGCGTGGTCTAACGGGGAGAAGTATCCCACTTGGCGGTTCACCTGTCCAGAACCACAATCACAGCCTCACACACCGCTCGTCGCTGAAAGTGCAACCCAAATATCGCAACAGGTGCAACAGCGCCTTACCATCGGTCCTCTGAGCCGAGAACGGAAAAGGGAATGAAGCAAAAAACGAAATGAAGCAAAAGACGGATTGAAGCAAGAAAGGAAATGAAGCAAAAGGGGGAATGAAGCAAAAATGGGAATGAAGCGAAAAAGGGAACGGGAAGGGAAAGTGCAATGCGCAGTCTATTCGCTCGAATTATTTTCCACATAATTATCAAACGTCTCTTAAACGTTTAATAATTATACGATAAATAATTGATTGCCCGGGTCTCACCACGTGGAGGTTACTGCGCATGGAGACCCACCCTAGCCACGGCCCTTCCACCCTCCAATTACGCGAAAACTAATTCTAATATAACATGTGAGAAAGAAAAATCTCCTATTATTGTCAATTTGTAGAACGTTCAGTAATTGATCGTAGTACAAGTAAGACAACAAGAGGAGTACTTGGAAAATACACGACCGAAAGCTAAATGGAATATCAAAACGAAACCTGAATGAAAATCAAGAAGAGAGTCCAATTTCCTGAAATAAAACTTTCTTAATAATATATCCTATGATCTTAGAAACTAGACAACGAAATATTATCACAGCAGTGTACACTGCTGTCTTAAAAACCAAGACACAGTTTAAAAATAAATCCTCCTTTCTTAAATTCTAGATTAAATTCAAATGCGCCCTGCCTGACTAAAGATCTAACTTAAAACTAGAATCGCCCTACTTAGTATAACATCTAACAGTTCGAATAAAAGAACAATTTCAATAATATCCTATCTACATAGGTCTGTAATAGATACTATCCCATACTCGTGTAGGTATAAGTATGCATATGCTTAACATGGACTAATTGAAGAGGAATTAATTTCGTGGCCCATGGTGTCCTAGAACAGATTGAATCAATTTTTAGTTTCATAAACCCTGCCTAATTAAAAGTCTAATAATATCAAATCGTGTAAAACCTGCCTGTTTAAAAGGGCAGCGACAGGGGCACGGGTAAGGGCTGGGCACCGGCAGGGCAGGGCAGGGCAGGGCAGGGCAGGGCAGGGACAGAGTGAGAGTGTGGTCATATTATACATATTTTAGGCAATCCTCTTCTTCAGCTGAGTCCTTTCAATCCTTCTGAAACAAAGACAAATTAGAAGTAATTAGTAAAGCATTCTAAAAATCTTCAACTCACAAGTGGGATCAAATGGGAGGCAAATAACGAAAGTGACTGCTACCGAGCAGCCCGCGAGCCCTCGGCCCAGAGTCTGGACAGTAACACGACTTACAGTCAACACCTGTTTCGATACCGAGCGACAGCAATCATTGAGGAACGGACATGCAAGACCGCAACCACGATTCCAGATTAGGTCCCCTTATGCCTTCTGCCACCCCAAGGTGTGCTTGGCGTGGTCTAACGGGGAGAAGTATCCCACTTGGCGGTTCACCTGTCCAGAACCACAATCACTGCCTCACACACCGCTCGTCGCTGAAAGTGCAACCCAAATATCGCAACAGGTGCAACAGCGCCTTACCATTGGTCCTCTGAGCCGAGAACGGAAAAGGGAATGAAGCAAAAAACGAAATGAAGCAAAAGACGGATTGAAGCAAGAAAGGAAATGAAGCAAAAGGGGGAATGAAGCAAAAAAGGGAATGAAGCGAAAAAGGGAACGGGAAGGGAAAGTGCAATGCGCAGTCTATTCGCTCGAATTATTTTCCACATAATTATCAAACGTCTCTTAAACGTTTAATAATTATACGATAAATAATTGATTGCCCGGGTCTCACCACGTGGAGGTTACTGCGCATGGAGACCCACCCTAGCCACGGCCCTTCCACCCTCCAATTACGCGAAAACTAATTCTAATATAACATGTGAGAAAGAAAAATCTCCTATTATTGTCAATTTGTAGAACGTTCAGTAATTGATCGTAGTACAAGTAAGACAACAAGAGGAGTACTTGGAAAATACACGACCGAAAGCTAAATTATATATGAGAAGGAAACCTCAAAGAAAATCTGCAATAGAATTCACTTTCCTGAAATAGAACTTTCTTAAAAATATATCATATGATCTTAAAAACTAGACAACGAAATATTATTGCAGTGGTGAACACTGCGGGCTTAAAAGCTAAGACATAACTTAAAAATAAACCCTACTTTCTTAAATTTTAGATTAGATTCGAATACGCCCTGCCTGACTAAAGAGCTAACTTAAGACTAGAATCACCCTACCTAGTATAACATCTAAGAGTTCAATTAAAAGAATAATTTCCATAATATCCTACCTACATAGGAATATAAAAGATAGTTTACCAAACTCATATAGGTATAAGTACGTATATGTTTAATTCCTCTTCAATTCGTCCATATTAATCATGTGGTCCATGGTGTCCTAGAACAGACAGAAACTCGAACCAAAAAATTGCAGCACCTGCCAACAATATTTGGTTTTATACACCCTGCCTAATTAATAGTCTAATAATTTCAATTCGTGTAAACCCTGCCAGTATAAAGGTCTAAGATTGTGTGTTCAGACAAATCCTACCTACATAAAGAGCTAAAAGTATTGTTCGTTTTATATTTTGGCCTGCCTAATTAATTGTCTAACACCTGTAATTAGTTAATAAGGACAGGGGTTTGGGGCAGGGATGGGGTGAGGTTGTGTTCGTATTATACATTTGTTCAAGAATCCTCTTCTCTTCAATGCTTCTGAAACCAGCACAAACTCGAAATAATTAGTAAAGCATTATAAGAATGAATTCTTAAACTCACAAATTGGATCGACGGGCTGGCTCTTTAATTGTAAAGTTTCCAATCGTGTCCTTGATAATATTTCTGGATCTGTATTCTATATATTCCATATTTGAGCCTCTGACGCATGTACTTATGTTTGTTTAATATAGCATATTTGGGATCATCTGTGAATCTGCAACAATCTCAAGCATTGGATTAGTGACATCCCCAAGCCTCCCCATTTTATATTGAAATTAAGCTGCTTTTAATTCGTAATAAACGAATTTTAGCCAAGTTAATAAATCAGAATTGATATGGAAAATGCAGCTATTTTTTAATAACAATAGGTAATTGGATTTCGGCCAAAGTGATATATTCCTTTGTACGTTCTAGATCAAACTGAATGGTGGTATCACGTTCATTAAAAACTCCAAAATGAAGTCACATTTCACTACAATTGATTCTATTTTGCTTCAACAAAGAAGCAACAAACGATTATTCGGAAGCAAAATATCAAACTTTCACTATCACCATGCCGAGACCCAACTACTGCCAATAACGTTTTTCGTGCAAGGATTTTTGTTTAAACATTTACGGATATCGCGAGTGAATTTCAATTTCTACAAAGCAAGCTCGAAAAGTTATAAAAATTGGCTCTACTAAAAAAAAGGTTAAGATGGATTTGCAACAATTAAGAAGAAATATTTAAGAGTTAAACTCCAATAATGAACACTCACTAGTATTAACTCTAATTTAAATCTACTATCTAGAATTATTATACATTTATCAAAGATTCTGCAAATTATATCTGGCTTTTACTTTGCTCTTTTTCTTTTCTTTTTCTTTCTTTTCTTTTCTTTTCTTTATTCTTTTTCTTTTCTTTTTCTTTCTTTTCTTTTCTCATTCTTTTATTTTCTTTTTCATTTCTTTTCATTTCGTTCACACAGTAATTTACTAATATGTATGCAAATTTTTAGCAGTACTTCCATCAACAGACATTCCAGGTAGTATAATTATTAAGAAAAATAAAATAAAAAGAAAGGCAAATATAAAACGCTGAAAAGAAAATGTTCCTGGTTCAGGAACAGGCTTCCAATTGGAAGCAGATGGGGACTAGTAGTCGCAACTCTACTTAAAAACGCGATCTTTAATCAACGCAACGCTAACTGGAACTCGCGATACAATCATTTCGCAACACTATTTATTAAGACTAATAGAAAGCAAACAGTAAATTATTTGTAATAACCAAAATTCAGCAAATTGAAGATCCTCTGAAAAAATGAACTGAAAGTTCCAATACGCGAAAACAATTTCCGCAACACTAGAAGCTCACATGTAAAGTGTATTATAAAATACTACAATTTAACTAGCAATAAGAATAGCAATAAGTGGCATTCAACGCAACTCTAACTCGACCCGTTCGCAAGTTTCTCGCAACTCTAAAGCAACGCGATATTTTTGGGAGGGCTGTATCGTTGGGCCGGAATGTGCGTCGGCCAAGTACAAATAAAAATTCTACAAATGGAAATGCAAGCACAGTGACAAAGTAGTAACAAAGAATGATTCCCCATTCTTAAAAAGAATGGAGAGCCATTAGTAGTTGCCCTCTTGAGTGACAGTTTGTCGGGCCTCTTCGGCATATAGCCTCTCCTTTTCGTCGGACCCAAGGGCCAGCTGAAACTTAAACTAGGCTCGAGGCTCTAATCGAAAACCAAGGGAAAACTTATAAATGTGAAATAAAGAGTTTAAATCGCGGAGCTAAATGGAACACACGTGGCCGAATCACGATCAAATAAAATCGTAAAATTGTGATTACGGAAAATCGCAAAGATTACGATTAAAATTGTAATCGTTCTTCGTTCACACGTGCAGCCTCGAGCATAATGTAACGCGTTTCGTTTCGGAGCCTAAATCGCGACCACGACCGCGAAGGATTCGAAAAATCGATAGGCAAAGCCAGAGGCGAACGCATTTTCGTTCGCGCCACAGCTTCACCGTCGGCTTTTCAAATCAGATTTCCTGAAACAGGTTGAACACGCGAAATAGTGCCTACCCGATCGGAGACTGTGTCAACCTGCCCGGCCCTACCTACTTATGTCTATCAATCACACCAGAAAGTATGCTACCTATCCTACCTGGACCTATATTTAAAAAATGGCAAACAAACACACCAACACACGACACTCCACGGTTCTCAGTCAAACACTTGGGCGCAAAAGCCTACACTAGGGAGGCGTCCCGGGACGCCCCCGACACCCAGGTGTTGTCACAACTTGCACACTCTAATGCACGTACCATTTTTCTGAAATCGACTGACAGTGGCTGGGATCTTTGCGTTCGCGTGGAAAAAACCACGCCGCGGTTGATATTTAATAAGATAATTAAATAGCACCGATACAAGAGCTACTTGATAGCAATTGATAAGTATATTCGATTCTCTTTGGCATTTGGCCTTTGTCATCTTAAATGGCAATACTTCGTGCCTCAGTATAATAGGGATTATTAATGCAATTAATAATAAAAATGATGTCTCTGTTTTAAATTAATGGACATCTTATCTTGGTCATTATAGCTACATTTTAATACGGAACGACGCAAATCCACAGCCTAACCACACACACAATGCGGATATTACGTCGTGCACGATACACCAACGCACTGTCAGTCGCCAACAATAAATCATTTTATGGCTTATAAACTAAAGAAATATCGTCGTGCTCTACCACCGTTTTCCCACCCAAGTAGCACAGGGGCACGTGAGTGGGATCCGGGCAGTGAACACGGAAAAGGGTTAAACCTGAAAATCCTCGTCTAAAAAGATGATAAAGACAAACTGATTTTCTAACGGGCTAAGAATGTATACTATATGTTATATACCAGATCAATATATGATTGTATTTTATTAGAAAAATTAATCAATGACTCTACTTTATTAGAAAAGTGATGAAAAGACTCTACTTTATTAGAAAAATGATGCAATGACTCTACTTTATTAGAAAAATTGTGCAATGACTCTACTTTATTAGAAAAATTATTCAATGACTCTACTTTAATATACTTTGAATTAAATTGAAACACCCTCGGGCGTTCCCGTCATCAAAGCATTGCTTCTAAAACGCAAGGTTGGTTTTAAAGTAGATTGCCTTGATTTCGAGAACTACCCGTTCGCGTATTGTCTTCTTGTACATTCAAGTTTAATTAATATCTTGTACAGAAAAAGTGAACGTATTGATATCTCTAAACGCTAAAGACTAATATGGATATCGAATAATAAAATTATTCGATAGTTCCAACAAATTGATAAGGTAAGTAAGTACCTTTACTTTATATATAATCAAAGTAGTAAAAAAGAGGAACGACTATACTCTTACTAACAATTTATTATAACTGTGCAGTAATTGCAATTGACAAATAAACGAAGTCGAATGGTATTCGACTTCTCCACTACAAACTAATGCACGTAGAATACTGGACGTTACTTTATATTCATTCGATAATTAATAACTATTTAAATATCGTTTCATAGGTATTCAATTAAATACTCTATTATAAAAAGATATATAGTGATATATTTTATGCTAAATATGATCTGTTTTAAAATTATCAAGCTATTTAAAAACGCGTTGTACAAGAAGACCTATCCTCATATAATATAAAACAGTAAAAAAGTTACTACTCATGAGTATATTTCCATATACCCATGGTCACTGTGCTTGCCAGAAAAATCTACGTAATTACAACCAGTCACTCGTGTCGGTTCGGACCTTTCGTCCTGCGACATGATTGAGTGACCAGAGGAACTTTAAAGCATGCCACTCACCGGTTGCAGACTCACCAGGTGTGCGGTCAAGCTCGTCGCCATCGAAGCCATGGAAGCTGCTGAAACATTCAAAAAGAGCAAACAACATTAAAATCTATGTATTTTCAGTACTTTTGGAATGTGTTAATTATCAATGATTATTGCAATACAAGATTAAAGAACGAAGGAGATACTTACTCGTCAAATTGATGGCTGAAAGCCCGAACTCGCCGAACAGGACACTGACTCTAATGGAACACTTATGATTGACAAACAAAGTGATTCTAATTTCGCGACAGTATTTCTACTGTTTTTGTGACTGCAACCGAGCAGCCCGCGAGCCCTCGGCTCAGAGTCTGGACAGTAAAACGACTTAGCATCGACACCAGTTTCGATTCCGAGCCACAGAAATCATTAAGGCACGGATATGCAAGACCACAACCACGATTCTAGATTATGACCCGTATGCCTTCTGCCACTCCAAGGTGTGCTTGGCGTGGTCTGACGCATAGGAATTTCCTACTAGGCGGGCCAAAGTGTCCAGAAAAGCAATCACAGCCCCACACACCGCCCCCCGATGACACTGCAACCCGGATATTGCAAGAACCGCGACCACGATTCCAGAATGGTGGATGACCTACCCAAATTAGAGATTATATGTGGTCTAACAGAGGGCCTCGTGACCAGGGTCCAGAACCACAATCACGCCCCCACACATCGTAACTCGCTGACACTAAGTCCCTAACCATCAGTCCTCCGAGCCGAGAACGGAAAAGGAAACGGAATAATTGACGGACAAGGTGACTCTATTTTTCGCGAGAGTATTATTTCGGAGCAAACACTGACTCTAATTTCGCGTCTCTTTACTGCTATTTATGTTTAATTATTAATAAGAGCGGTTGCGCTCAGAAAATAATAAAAAGAACTCTGACGAAACAAGCACTGACTCTACCGACCGCTTTGCGCGCGGTCAACAATATCGTTATGGTAATACCATCGAGCCCATGGCACCTTCTGAAACATTCAAAAGAACAGACAACATTGAAATCTTTGCGTTTTCAGTACTTTTCGATCATGATAATTATCAAAGACCATTGTAAAATAAGATTAAAGAAATACAGAGATACTTACTCTTCGAGTTGATGGATGAATGCCCGAACTCGCCGAACTGCATCGGTGCTGACTCTAATACCGGAATACTTATTGCGAAAAAAAAAAAAAAAAGTAAAAGACTACTATCGCGCACGTCAATTGTGATCGACGAACAAAGTGACTCTAATTTCGCGAGAGCAATATTTCGAAGCAAACACTGACTCTACTTTCGCGTATCTTTACTGTTATTTATATTTAGTTATAATTATTATGAGCGTTTTCGCTCTAAAAACAATAAAAAGAACTTTGACGGAGCAAGCACTGACTCTACTGACCGCATTGCGCGCGGTCATCAAAATTTTCTGAAAGAGAATCTGTACAAGTTACTAAATAGGGTGAGGAGGTAGAAATTGAAGCAATACACATTTGATTTTATTTGTCTCTTTCTTATTTCTTCATCCTGTCAAACGTCTGTTCAGGAAATACTGCTTTGTTTTAATAAAGTACTACCGTATTATTATTCTGATTTAATTACTGTTAATTGTCTATTCAAGATATACTATTATAGATTAATATAAATGATTTATCAAAAGCATACTGTGACTGTTCTTTGTCCGAGTTTTAAAGGTGACCATGATCTTAGTAAGTAAGCAATATCGCGCATTTATAAGTTCTCGTAGCTGCTTGTAGAAATCAAGACTCGAAACTATTTATCATGCTTCAGGTGCATGGCAACAAATACGTAAGTACGCGGGCAATCCTGCATCGAAAATACAATTTGACCGTACTTGTGCCAAGTCACAGAGATAATAAAAGTTTTTAATAAATACTAGTGAAGCTATAATAGAAATCGCGACCGATATGCAGCGAAACATGAAAGTATTTCAATTTTTCGTTTAGAATTAATGAAATTTACTGACTCTAGTTTCAATCGCGAATGGCATATTGTAAGTCCTACTTAAAATGTTTAAATTGCTCAATAACTTTCAACCGAAAGAAAAGAACTTGAGCCAAAATCCAATCGCCAGATAACAAGAAATATACGTAAACCGTTGGGATAATAAGTTAAATGTTACCAATCCTTCATCGTACGTCATCGGACTGATTGTAATGCATCGCAGTAATTGTATCTCAATACTCCATTCCTGCAGCCTCAATATATTATCCTCCACCAACCAATCATCCATTGTATCTGCAACAAAAAGAAAAGCAACGTGATAAACCTGTGCCAAAATCAGAATCGAATTCGCGAAAAGACATATGTAAATGGGTATGTAAGTGACATTGCAAACAAAATAAGCGCAACCTTAACACCGCTTTGAATCCGAGTAATCGTTAATAAAATATAATAGTGAATCCAAAAACCGTTCAAACTAATAAATTAATTAATCCGATATTTTAATAAACGACTAGTTACCGCGAATCAAAGAATCGATGGTACCGGATGACCGGTCAAGCGTCCAGCAAAAGAGACTCGATAAAGAATTTAATGTACATCCGCGATAGTCAAACGATTGTTAAATAAACGCGTACTAATTAATAGAAGCTAATAGACAAGCGTATGCGTTGGTAAAGTAAACCCCGAGATGCTATTGTATTGTAAGGTGAAGTATGTCGCTAACCTTCGACAGCATAGACGATCCGTACGGTACGACGCTTGAACTGATAGTGACACCGCGTGCGCCGCGCACCGGCATCCCCACTCCGCGACGCGCCGGTAGCGCTCGGTCGCGCTCGGTGGTACTCGCAATTTCCGAACACTTTGAAGGTCTCCGACCGCGGTCGTGCGTACTACTGTACTAAGGTCATACGTACTGAACTTTTTCGGCTTCTGACCAATTTTTAGCTGAACCTACGATCCTATGGTTGTACCTACTGGACTTTTACGTTTTCTGACCACCTTTTAGCCGGACCTACGACTCTAGGGTCATGTCTACTGTACTTCTTCGGGTTCTGACCGACCTATAGTTGAACCTACGATCCTAGAGTTATACCTACTGGACTTTTACGTTTTCTGACCAATTTTTAGCCGGACCTACGACCCTTGGGCCATACCTACTGGACTTCTACTGTTTCTAGCCAACTTTTAGCTGGACTTACGACCCTTGGACCATACCTACTGGACTTCTACTGTTGCTGACCAACTTTTACCTGGACCTACGATCCTTTGACAATACCTACTGGACTTCTACTGTCTCTGGCACAACTTTTAGCTGGACCTACGACCTTTGGACCATACCTGTTGGACTTCTACGGTTTTTGGCCAACTTTTACCTTGGTCTACGATCCTTTGACAATACCTACTGGACTTCTACGGTTTCTGGCCAACTTTTAGCTGGACTTACGACCCTTGGACCATACCTACTGGACTTCTACTGTCTCTGACCACCTTTTACCTGGAGCTACGATCCTTGGACAATACCTACTGGACTTCTACTGTTTCTGACCAACTTTTAGCCGGACCTACGACCCTCGTTAAAGAATTTTTTTTGTTCTTTGCCGCGCAATGAAAACAGGACAGCACAGGCAATTTCATCGCCCCGATGCACCGCGATGTGATTTCGACTCAACTCGAGAAGAACCGAAGGGCATCGCGCGATCAGGAACCGTAGCTCAATTTTTCTACCGAAACGTGGACCGAGAAATAGCTTTCCTTATTCCCTCAAAGCATTCACATATATTTACACAATCGCATGAGTCCTGTCCCCAACGCTACTTCAGTAAATAATAGTTCTTCAACTGATCACTGTTCATGAGCAGAGGACGCTCAAACCAGTGTCGGATTTCTGAGTCGGTATGGCCGTCACGTCGGGCCACGGAAGTCCATAAGATGTCCTGTCTATTCCTATATCTCGTCTATGGCACTAGTACCCCGCAGAGAGTCGATAATCGGACATGTGGCGCCATCTCGCGTTTGCGGCCTTTTCAGCAGTTTTCAGCACCTCCGAAACCGAATAATTCCTGGATTACTTCGTTAATTTAAGCAATTGGGTTTTTCTCCGCTTCTAGTTCGTATTTTTTAACCGGACTGGTCTTAAATTAAAGCTACGACCCATAGCTATCTTCTTCAACAGTTGCAACAATATGGCATTTGTGGTTTAAAAGTTATTAACCATTTAAAAATCGGCAAAAATGCTCTCCGGGTCACTGCAATTATCTCGGCTCTTAGTGGTTGTTTCTTAATCTATGAGGTGTCAAATGAATGGTAAGGAAATAAGCTATTCACCTGTAATAGTCTCGTTGCTGATATGGCAGGGTTACGCGTAATTTCCAAATAAATGCTAATTTTGTCTACTTTTAATATGTCCAGCCCACGTATTTCAATAATTGAGTATTGTTCGTGCTTATTGGTTTATACTCGTCTTCCAACTGTACACATCTTTTACGATTCTGTCTTATAAAATTGTACATATCTATTGTATAATAATATTATTAAAATCTGCAGCTGCGAAGAAACTACATTGTACAGAACGAAGTTCTGTAAGCAAACGAAAGTTAATACATACATAGATATAAATATACCAGAATTTTGAACGCATTTAATGTAATTTCCAAAAGACGAAGAGAAGACATTGACCCGTAAACATTAAGTTTTAAAAGCAGATTTTGAAACCAATGTAAACGATCGTTAAAATCATTGCTACCAACAGGAAGGTATCAAAATTAGGTACCGTAACAAAAGATACGTAGAGTTCCGTGTAAGTATGTATATCTATCTTAAATTTAATCAATGGTTCATGTCATACAGAACTACGGTGCTTTGCTTCGTGACTTTTTCGTTTGTGCATTGTCCTGTACGAGATCAATTCTACAGTAGCAATTTAGCACGAGACGTTATCAACGTTTGCCGTCGAAGTAAAGCTTTCATCTCTAAAAACATTGAAACGGAGAGAGGAGCGAAAGATCTAATTCGCATTATATTGGTGACGCCGACCACTTTTAAGCCTCGGAGTCTTAAAATCTCCAAAGGCCCATAGACATACGCGCGACAAAGGTAAGAATCTGAAAACACATTCTCGACAATATGTATTTTTTTTATAAACGATATACGAAATTCCGCAACATCTTTCGTTCAATAATATACAGATTGATTTGCAGTAATATTTAATACTATCGATGTTAACCTCAAATTTTCACGAAAGCATATATTCAATGAACTTGGAGTCAATGGGATGACTAATATATATATATATATACATTACAGTAGAGTTGTAACCGCTTCTTAGTATCATTGAAAAATTGTTACTTTTTTGGTTTAATTTTGTGATTGTCAGTACCTGTGACGTATTTTATAAAGTAATGCTCACAAATTATTTAAAAAAGTATGTTTTATCAGAAATATACACCTGCTTATATTCTACGAAAAAATAATTAAGAAAAAAAGTAATTCATTGGTGAGTTGAAAATTATCTTGAAATTTATTTTGTAATGCTTGTAAATTGGAATAACATTACTGAAATTGCTTTTTTCGTGTTTTCGTCTGTAGTAAATATCGAGTTTTAATTCTAATTTTATTTTTACGTAATGCTCTCGAGTTTTTTGTTACTTAAAGAAACGTCGTAAAAATTGGTTTCAATTTCTATGAAGTACGAACGAGAAGGAATTTAAGTAGAATTAGTTAACACAGTGTGGTTATATTGCACGAATGCAAATTATAACAATGATTACTGCAATCTGTACTGTATGTGACAAACTTGTGGATAAGTTGCGTGTACCATTGGATTGCACTCGTAGAAATCTGTGTTTTTATTTTATACCAGTTACAATAAACACTTTTCCACTTGAACAATTTATATACATACATATTGTATCCGTTCTTGGCAAACATTTTATTTTTATTCGTTTGTAATATATGTTATTATCATCAAGGTATTAATTCAATATTTGTATTTCCACCACCTGCTGTTACGTACATACCATTAATTTTTGTATAGTTTCTTCCTCAAACGTTAGTACGCTAATCAATTTTTATTACCATGTAGTTCTGTTCACATATGGTGGTAAAAACAATGCCACAGTATCATTTTTCCTAAAAAATGTATCCCTCCTATTGTTCTTTCTTTATCCACCTGCCCCAAAAGACATTCTTACAGGTTGAAAGTCCGTACGTTATAGTTTCTAGTGCAGTATAAAGCGGTTTACGGTTTACCGGTATTTCTTAGTTTGTGTTGTGTTCAAAGTTGAAAAGTTTAAAACGTAAAACGAAAAGTTCCGGGCAAGAAATTCTAAAAAAAAAGGAAAGAAAAAAAGAATAACAGTATGTATTGTAAATGTGAAGAAAGTTCAGTTTAAGTATAAAGTATAAAAGTTGTTAGTAAAAAGTTTCCAACGTGATATAAAAAGAATGTTCGACACAGTATGGATTGCTCGCGTTGTGCCTTCAAGAGCAAGTACTGCACAGGCTCTTATTGATACAGGTAAGCCCTGCGATGCTACTGATGCAGATTTTTCAGTGCTACATTTGGTCGGTATGGCTAAAACAAATTCACTTCTCAAGTAAGAGGAATTCAAAAATTTTGTTTAAACGGTGGTCCCACTTTTTTTTGTCAAATTATTATTGTACTTGTCGTAAGAAAATAACTTCTTTACAGGCTAGAAAAGAACCCGTCATGTCAGACTCTGGTTCAGAAAGTTCCTCGTCAGAGGGTTACGATGGGAGAAGGAATCGGGTTTCGGCTGCTGGAAATGTGTCGTCGCCGAACTTCTCGCACCATTCATCTATGTCCGGATGTAAATCTAGAGCGAGTTCTATTTCTTCGAGAGAAAAGTCCCCCGGATCTATAATATCAGAAAGGGATTCGAAGTCTCCAAGATATACGCCTATATCACCGAAATCTCAAAGATCTGGATTAGCATCTCCGAGTGAGATAGGCTCTCCTCGATCGATTCGTAGTTTATCGAAATCACCACCAGCGTCACCAAAATCCTACATGTCGGGCAATAATTCGTTGGATTCGCCTAGAAGTGATCGTAGCATATCACGCTCTCCTATACAAGACGAAAGATCATGTCCATCTACTCCTCACGATTCTAAATCTTTGCATCTTGAAGATACAGAAGCCAAGCACTTTGACCTGGAAGTCGACACACAAAGATCTATAGACAATTCACCTAAATCGTATTCCTATAAAAACAGTGGATCGAAGCAAAGTTCGCCAAAATCTCCAAGGTCATTACTGTCCGGAAGAAGTTCTCCAAAATCAGGCCCAGCGTCTCCTATGGATTATCAGGAGTCGGACAAACATTCACCAGTTCATTCCTCGCTGACGAAAGTTCATTCGTTCAACGAATTGGACGGCGAGCAAATTTCAGATGGAGATATCGAGGACGAACCCGAATCCATCGCTAAATCGAAACCGGCGCCGATTACGCACGGTGAAGATTTATCCGATGTTTCTGATCTGGAAAGCATGGATGGAGTAGATGGTACTAATGACAATGATTCGTTGCATAAAGAATGTCAACAGAACGAAGAAAAACGTTTAAACAACGAGAAACTGGAAAAAGAAGACAAAAACACACCTGTTGGATTAACAGAAGAAAGTGAACAGCTGGACTTCGAGGCAGATGGTCAATGGAAAGATGAACGGGACGAAGGTAAAATGTTTTGTAAATTATTTAAATATAAATGTGCAATTTCATGGAAATCTGAGAAATATGTGTCACTTAAATATATTAAATATTAATAATTATATTTTTAGGAGAAACGGATGGGCCAATCATCAAAGAATGCAAAGAAAAGGACGATAAAGATGGAAAAGATAAAGACAAAGATAAGGATAAAATGAAATTGAAGGATGGCGGGAATGGGAATGACAAGGAAGAAGGAGAGGAGGACGGAGAGAAGGTTGAATCTGAATTAGAGGAAGGCGAGCTTAGCGACGGTGATGATGCACGACCCGAAGAAACAGAGCCGAGACCCGTTTGTCGTTTTTATAACCGAGGCCAATGCACATGGGGCGTTAGTTGTAGATTTTTACATCCAGGTGTAACTGACAAGGGTAATTACACGATGTTTGACATGGTAAGACCAATGGCGTACCCACCACATGCAGCTGCTTCGCATGAATTCAGACCACATATTGAAAGGCCAAACATGGTACGACCATTACCTGGTTATGGAGCTCCTCAACATACACCGAAAATAGAAGAACTACCTACAGAATCAGCATGGGAACGTGGATTACGACACGCCAAGGAAGTACGTTAATATAGCTTTATACAGAATTCGTATAGCACTAGTTTCATCTGTTATAAGTATCACAAGAACTGTCTTCAATTATTCATTATGTCCATATAGATGATGCGTAAAGCAAATAAACGTAAAGAGTCCGATATGGACTTCGAAGAAAAGAAGATGAACTTAAGCTTAGGACAAGATGAATTGGATAGAGAAGCAGGATATTACGTAAGGGCAGCCAGTCCAGAACCACCTGTTGAAAGGTGGCCACCTAGAGAAGCACCCAGAAGAATACCGCCACCAAGAATAACACCTGAGAGATACATAGATGAACCTGATCCTTATTATGCACCACCAGCGGCACCGGCCGAATATTACAGGTAATTGTGAGATAATTGTTTCTCGTGAGAAATTGTCAAATGGATTGTTCATTATCCTTTTTCTATTTTAAGGAGAGTGCACTATAAACCAGATTCACGAGTTCCTGCTGAATATAGAGAACGTGTTGACTATCATGCAATACCTCGTGGGACACCTCATTCTGTTTCGCCACCGCCGCATACGAGGGAAAGAGAAAGAGAGAGAGAAAGGGAGCGTGAACGTGACAGAGAACGAGAGTATTATGAAAAATACGAGAAGAAGCACAAACGTCCGTCAAGAGAAGTTATTGTTGAACGTATTCCACCGACAAAACCATGGCGAGAGGAAGAACCACCGCCAGAAGAAAGAGGTAGAGGAGATGAATGGGCAGATCCTTGGATGCGTAGGAAATCACCGAGCACTGTACGAAGAAATACGTCGTCGAGACGATCACGAAGACAATCGTACTCTTCAGGCTCGTCGTATTCTTCAACAAGGTAACGTTCATTGAAAACTATGTTCCTAAACAGACAATGGTAAATAGTTGAAGGCGACTGTACACACGAGGACTGAATGAGACCGCTAACTCTACAAAATTTATAACAAGCTACATATTGAATTACTCTAAGGGTAATATAATACTACTGACAATTGGTAATGTTGCAATCAACGCTAAAACTATTACATATATTTTTCGATGTTGCATTTATACAATTTACTTGAGCATCAAGTGCAACTTCAACATTGTTTTTATCGAATAAAAGCTTCTATTCAATTGCAACATTATGGTTTCATTATCATTTGCCAAATAGAGTATTTAAAAATGTGTAACGAGAAAAATACCGCAGAGAAAGAACTCACTCTTGTTTTCAGAGGAGTTGCAAATTTTAACAGTCTCGTCCGATCCCCGCTGTACAAGTACAATGAACATTTTTGTGTTTCTCCTTTTTTTTTTGTTTTTCTTGCTAGTATTTGTGTATGAAACCGTACAAGTGTACTGTATACTGTTTTTAGTTCTAGCCGTAGCTCGAGCCGCTCTAGCTACAGTTCTTACGACTCCCTATCCAGGTCCCGTTCACCATCCCCTCCCTCCAGAACTCGTGGTGCTGGCAAGGGGAAAGCAGTTGTGACGTCGCCACCCTCGAATCCATCAGCAGTCCCAGCTACTGCACCTCAACGTGGTGCTATGTTGATGAATCCACCTGCTCCTTCTCCTCGCCCACCCAAAGGTTCCATTTCTCCTACGACTGGTACGCTTCATCGACGTGCTGGACTCAATCCACCTGCACCGAGCCCGCTTTCATCTCATCAACGTCATCATGAGAAAACAAGAGACAAAGCAGCGATAGCAGCTGCCGCGGTAGCTAAAGTTATAAAAAGTCGATCAAGATCCAGGTACAGAAATGTGAAAAATATATTTCTCTAATCATAGCTTTATTGTCGATATCTCCAATAGCTGGTTTAACAGGCGAGAGAGAACAATACTTGAGATCTTGATAAGTCACAGTCTCGCAAATAATAAAAAATAATACTTTCCTTTGCTTCTGAAAAGATTTTCCAATATTTATCGTAGAAGAAACGAATGTAGTTAAGTCTTAGCATTTCGATGAGTATTGGCCAGCCAATACATTTTGTCCTAGAAAGAACAATCATCCCAGGTGTCCAAATTTGAGGGGGAAAAAAAAAAGAAAATATGATATACGTACTTTGTAGAATAGCGGAATATATTTTTTTTAGGTCTTCGCACAGCAGTTCAGGATCAGAGAGCAGCGGCAGCAGTAGTGACTCGAGTGAGTCAAGTTATTCCTCTTCTTCCAGTGAGACACGTCGTAGGAAGGGCTCTACTCCGCCAGTAACGCGAAAAGATTCCAAGGGTATCGACGCTTTAAAACTTAGTGGTACTAAACAGCAAATCAAGCTTACATTGAAATCAACCAGCAACACTACCACCGTGAAAAAGATCGAGCGTACTGCCATAATGGCTGGCAAAAAGAGGGGCTTAGAATCACCGCCGTTAATAGATAGTAAAGCAAGCGTTGCTGCGGCTGCAGCAAAGGCAGCAAAGAAGGCAAGCTCGCGACGAGAGGAATTACTGAAACAACTTAAAGCTGTAGAAGATGCAATTGCTCGTAAAAGATCAAAAGTTTAATCATGCAGCATACGTTGATCATTTTGAAAGCGTAATATTTACACATACACACACGGTTACAAACAATATTTCCTATGCATATTATGTTATTAGCTGCTATAAAGTAGCGTCGTGTGATACGAGATAAAAAATAAGAACAATTCATATCAGAATTCAGATTTTTTTTCACCAGTATATAACATACAATATCCAGCGAATATCATACTTGTATTACTATTGTTTCGTCATGATTGAGGATAGTAAACCATGTGTTTTTGTTTACGCTCGCACCTAGCACACATACGTAATGCACGCGGATGTAATGTAAAAATTACAATATCACGCGTATCTAATGTTCATTTCTTTTACTCTTTTTTTCCCCTTTTTATTTTGTAAGAATTAAATGGTCAATGTGGTTTGTAAAAGTAAACTACACGATGATAATATCTTAACAAAGCCAAAGGCACGTGAATTTACTTATATAAACGTGTGATTTACTTATACATATATAAGCAAAAGATTTTCATAAGATACACAAAATGTCTATAATCGTAACAAAACTAACATTTCTAAATAGATACAAGGAAGTTTGGTGATATTGAACGACAATAAAATGTCGCGCCTGTATAAATATTCTATAATCTGTTCTTTTATTTTGTAACAAAACTATGTTCATAATCGAAAATCATCGTCAGATCATTTATGCAAGGTGGAAACATTTACATTTACACGTTCATTAGAATGACCGTTAATAGAAGTAATTCATTAACTATATTTTTATCTAGGGGAAGAGAAATAATTGTATAATTACGAAATGGTCGTATCTCACATAATTATCTTTATGTTTCGGAATACAATGGCAAGAAATTCAAAATCACAATTGTTCATTTACAAAACTTGGGGATAAACAACGTAGTTGAAATGATTTCACACCACACGTAGACAAATTTATCGAACAAACGAAGTGACGACAAAAGGTTTATTATACAGAATGTATTGTTGCATAAATTCTTCATTGCGATAATGTAAATGAACTTTGTTCAGAGTAATGTAACCATAACGATGATATATATATATATAAAATCCAAGAATTCATAATAAAAAAAGAAGGAAACCATGCGAGGATATTTTATACTTCGAATTACAAATATTATATTCTTAATACAAACGTTTTACCACCTGATAGAAAAAAATTTGTTAAGAGTTGGGTCTATTAAATACAAATTACAAAAAGCAAGATCACAAAACATGTGTATAGGACAGTAATCGTTACGTATAATAACAATGACTCGGTTTAATTTCATACATCAAAAGGTAGAAAAGCACATATTTCATTTACCTATGTTAAAATACACGTACACAAATTTCACTTACAGAGAGTTGCGATACTTACATAAGCAGCTTTTATTTTACAGAAAATAACAATCTGTGTTTAACAAAACACCATTCGTATATATATATATAACATATAATTTATTAAATATTTAAAGTACGTACTTAATATACAACATATTAAATACACTCAAAAATTTGCGAAATTATTACCCTATTAAATATTCGTTAGATGAATTATAGATCTTGTAACTTATACCGAGATGCATGAATTAAAATGTACAAGTATTTTATAGAACTGTGTTGAATGAACGTAAGCATCTCAGGACGCTACGTTTAATGTGCATATTGCGTAAAAAGAAATTTCCTTCGAACCGCCACAAATAAGGTACAATCCCCATTGATAATAATAAAAATTAGAAAATATTTTACAAACTTCTACACTCTGGAAGCAGTCATTTCGGTATCTACTTGCCTGCTGATACCGCTTATATCTATATTCTCCTGACCCGTGCGAATAGGAAGGCCCATAAACCTACTGGTGCCGTTTATTGTAGTGCGTCTCGTTCTTGCTGAACTATTGTCATGACTCTTCGTTTCGTTATATTTAAATAAACCATCGCCAGGAGATGGCAGTGAATTTTTGACAATTTTGTACCACCATTTATATGTAACGTACCAAGTAACAATAGCAGCTACACCGCCAAGGAATTTCTCGATCATAATATGATAATAGAGCATGGTAGATATTAGCATAATGTCCCAAAGTAATTGCTGCAAAGTCATTGCGACAAAGAGGCCCCTTAAATACGGTGTAAGTGCTTTGTGTGCTTTTTTCAAGAACTCCAAATCTGAATTGGAAAGATTACGGAGCGGTCCTGTGCTAGTCTCGTTTGGAGTAACACGCGAGTGTTTCTCCCGCATAATTAGATCTTTTATACCTTCCCATCCGACAAACGAGGAACCCTCCTCGGCTAGAATTAAACTAGAATATATAAGTATAAACGTGTGGCCAGATATGTCGATGCCACTCCAAAATCTGCCGGATTGTAGGCATTTCGCTTTCGTCTGTAATTGTATGTCCCTCGTGTTAAGGCAACGACCGTAATTCGTTTCGATGAAATTAAACAATCTTATCCATAATAGCCATGCGATCGTGGCCAGAGCCAATCGGCCAAGATGTTTCAGTAAAAACGATCTACGACCGCAGCCAAGTGTGTGCGCAGTCAACACGACCCATGGTACGGTCACAGTCAACAACCATCCCCATCCCCACTTCACGAAATACTGATTGAGCGCGTTATCCGAACGTGAGAAATACGTTCTCGGCATACTGACAAAATCTGCTATCAATGACACTATGAATATCGCGCCGCAGTATATAGCAACCTTCAGCCTTGCATCGAATAACAATGATTTCTTGCAAACATGCAGGAGCATCGTTACAAGTATCAGGCCTATGGAACTTGGTGCAGCGGTTGGTCGTGTTCCGCCTCTGTCTTCTTGTGTCGAATTCGGTCGAAAGTTTAAACGGCTCGACCTTAGATTACTTGCCGACGAGCCGAACATTGTGTAGTAATTGCTGGACGTCGTGTGACCGCTTTTTCGTTTTCCCGTGGCCATCGTGTTACGAGCGACGGCGAAGTTATCACATGTATTTACGTTTACTATGAATGTGCGTTATTTCGTTATCACATGGCAAGTTAATCCTCTTTTGCACAGTCGAGGTTAGTTTTTTTCCAGCTGCTTCTAAACGTCTGCTTCGTATACAGCTTAGCGGATCTACGATACACTATGTATGCATACGAATCAGCTGGTACGTACGTTACCAGCTATACACGTATACTATAAGTGTCCCGTTACTCAAAATAGTACCGTGCACTTTCTTAGCCACAGTGTGCTTCTGTGACCACGCAGGCAGTATTTGCTCTGTCATCCAGTATTCACTCCCCACTACTAGAATAAGAAATTACATTTGAAACTTTGATCCTTTATTTGCAACGCACATTCTGAAATGTATCAAGCAATGGATAATTCCGGACGTTTTATTTCGTTTTAATTACAACTTTTTTTTTTTACATTGTTTATAGGGCCATCGTATGCTTTGTTATCTAATATTAAGCGAATTTCTTAAAATAAAGACGGATTATAACAATTTCGCTTTTTTCTTGCATTTTTACGATTACTATTTTGATACGCCGTGCGTTTTTCTGTTACACGGAAAATAAATTATATTTACGTTCGAGAAATGCAGAAAACAGAACACATTGTGGCAAAGAGAATGCGTATATTGTAATGTATTCGATGTATACTATGTTTAGTGTTAAGTGAAAATTAATAGGTGTGTTAAGAATGTTGTAATAACTTTGTAATGGAAATGAAATATTGTTTAAGATATAAATAAATAAACACAATATTGTATTTCGAATTTATAAACGACTTATAATAATTTATAAACACACGCAATTTTAAACTGAAAATGTATAATAATACAAACATGACTAGAGTCTGGTGTTTCTTTGCTATTGACCTAATTATACTGCACTAACACTGATAGTGCAACAAGCTCCATTTTTTTTGTGGCAAACTCATTTCTAATATTCAATGAATATATAGACAAAAAATCGCATAGCCATTATTAAGCAATAGTACAAAAGGAACTTCGTTATCTTTTACGATATTCGTATTTCACATGCAAAACTTTCAATACGTTTCCCCTAATAATATGCAATTACATTTGCAAGTTTTACATATCCCTTTTTGATTCGCGTACACAGTTTTTGCAAGGCACCGTTTAGAGTTTCAAAATATGTGTATGTTTAACAATAATCGTATATTGTGAGAATTATTATGGGTTTGAAAACTTCATAGTAAATTAGGCGTCTATGAAACATCGTTGCTTATCACTACCAAGTGACTAGCTCTAATATATAGATCTACGGCCAAATACCATTTATCGATGGCAATATTATTATAGTAGCATTACTATATAGTACAATATATTACTAAATATATTCGCGAAACAAGCATTTTTGTTTCGCGATTAGAACGTTTATTATCTGCATATTTTATACTATGAACTCGAATAATCAATTTCTCTACAAAAGTGTAATTGCTAAATATAGAAAAAGTTAAACGTTTGTATGCGGCAAGCCGGTTACAAGAGAATCCAACTTGACAACCTGCACTTTAGATGTTAGTACCTTTGGCGATTCTACATCGTACGAAGACCAGTATGTTATTAAGTCTGGAAATCCATCGTCGCTAATAAAATCAGTTTTAATTGAACTAAAGCGAGTACGCAAATTCAAATTTGGTTGACAATCTCCGTTTCGACACAATTGAACGATGTCGCTCTGACTTGCATTCGTCACCTGTACATCTGTGTAATTTACAAATACTATTAATACCCTTTCTATCAATCTTCTTTTTATCACGGTAGATACTTTTTTTGTATGATCGGAGATTGAATTAATCCACTGCCAAAATTTAATGGCAAATCCAGAGGTGTATGGTTTCCCGGGCATAACCAGGAAAGCTGGTTTCGATACAAAAGAATTTGGACTAACATGATCCCATATTACTATTGGCTGATTTCCGTATTTTTGTAATGTTAAATTTACACTGGCCCTGCAATGTTCTCCAGGACATGGTCCTTCGTTTTCAATAGATAAATAATGATGCGCCGTAGGCCTCCAGTTATTCTTCTCCTCGTCCGATTTTAATGATTCGAATTTCCGAAATGACATCGTTGGTTTCGTTATTAGCTTCTTATACTGTCGTAGTTTCATAACGTGTAATAAGCCTTTAATGGTCATAGTCTTAATCGAACCTGAAAATTATATGAAAACGTACGTATCGTCCGAATCTTGCAGTAAAAGTATTACTGTATACTTTATAAGGTGCAAATGAGTGAAAATAGATACGGGGGAGAGCGGGATAAGTGAAGGAATGGATGTGGGGATGAAGGGAGTGTGAATGGGATCAAAAGTGGATAATTAACCAAAGAATGCGTGCAATAGATTAGAATAGAATTCAATTAAGTTATGTTTTAAGTATGTATATAAGAGTTTAAGCCGTAAAAAGGCATTTTGTAGCCGGAAGGCCAAAATTACAAATAAATAATAATAATATTACTGTATACTTTCATCTATTACGCTTGTGATTTGTACTTACTCTGTTTGCTACTATCGTAGCAAATATATGACACGGTGTCGTTCGAGACATAATTGTACATATCAAGTAATGAACAATTTCTAGGTGAATATCGTCCTAAAAGGTGACCGGTTCCTCCAGATAGAAGAACAAGATTGGACGTATTTTTTGCCGCTATTTCTATACTCAAAAAGTCTTCAACCCCGTCTGAATCTATATCTGGTAAAATCAATGGTAGCTTTTCGTGTGTATGGATTGTTGAACTCCAATGTACGATGCCCGCTATTGGTTTGATACTAGCCAGAAGACCGTGTTCACCAGCAACTATACAATCTGGTTTTCCTGATTGATCAGTATCGACTGAGTTACAGTCGATTTCGGTTGGTGGCCTTTTCAGGGAAACCAACCATAACGGTAGACCACTGTTTCCTTGCAGCGACATAACTCCTCCTCCGTCTGCTGATATTTGTCCTTGTTCGTCATTTGTATCGTTTCCTTTATATTGCTGCCCACGGACAAGGAATATAAGATTCGATGGATTGCCATGAATAATGGAAATAGGCCCCTGTAACTCTACAAATGTAAAAATTATCTTTCATGAATATAATTTATTCCAGTTAATTATTTCACACTTCGAACGTATTCGTCTTATTATTTATTTTGCAAGGTAATTTCTTGTCAAATGTACTATAACAGATTTATGATATTAATGTTTTGAATATCTGTTGCCAACAGTAATGATATAATATATACAGCTTATAATTTCCCCAAGTGCAAAATACAAAAAAGCTAAGTAAAGGGGATAAATTTTTATATACTTTGTTAAACTTACCTACACCTTGCAAAGTTTTATCCCAAGATATAGACGATGGAGGTTCGTTTACAGAAGGACATATCATTGAATTGTCGCAAGGTAAAACGTATAGAAATATAATTATTGTTACCACGCACAATAAGACTGAGCTGAACAAACAAAATCGCCGCAACGGCGACAAGTCGTGTCTTTTCCATAAATCATTCTGATCGTTCCCATCAACTACCATTATAGGTATATCATCGCCATAATACTTAAGCATATTCTGCCCATTTTTCGTACGATCTGCTAAGTTTCTCGTCTCATCCAACGGATAGTACACCCCGTTTTCATGGATGTTAGTCGATTGCTGGAATAATTATATTTGTTATACATCATTAATTAGATTAAAGACTGTACTGTACCACGCATTGCACATAGACTAAACATCTGAAATATAAAGAGAAAAAGATATCTGCTGATAGAAAAGTTATTGTTGCCTCTCTGTAATCATTCCACTTTTCGCCCTCGATGTATAAAGGGTTTGTATTGACTCTTCGTTATCACTAATAAGATTATGCTTATTAAAGAGTACACTAATAGGATCGGATGTCTGGTCGCTTCATTTTTGATACTTTTTTATCTGAACCCTCGATTAATGATTTGCATGCATACGTGATACGAAGGGAAGATATTTTCATAATTTTAACTTACCGGCAATGTATCGTTGACATGATCTTTCGGTGCTTCGTTCGATTGTGCCAAACAATCGTCTTCATCTTCGGTATCGGTATTGCTTATACTTTGTGGTAACGGTGTATAACCTTTTCCGCTGTGATGATCAGTCATGTCCGATGTATGGAAAGCCCTACGAATTTACACAACTTTCGACAACTATTATTTATCTATATTGTCATCATCTTAAAACTATGGGAACAAAGTAATTGATAGATGGTAAACACAGTCAAATTCGATATATCACGGCGAAGCGACAGAGTATCAAACGGTACCAACTATGATTCCTAACCTCTGCGAAATGTGGTTATAATTCGTAATATTACTAGAATGACGTTTGGCGATGCGCAAACAACATGCGCATAAAATCATTCTGTGATTGATGATTGAAAAGTGCGCGGATAATTTGAATATTATTTCAAATATGTATCCCGCTATAAAATTACGCTTACAAAATATAAAATTAAATATAAAAACAATTGGTAAAATTATATTATATACAGTACGCATATTTTTGAATTCTTCTCATGAAAAATATTACCGTTTGTTTCTGAGAAATGTTGCATGAACATTTGATTCATGAACACACTCCGCATGAAAGTATAAATTGAACGGGTATAATGAATAAGTAACATTTGCAAGAAGTTTATTTCCTTGTACTACTACATAAATATATCGTATATTTAAACTTAAGTCACCCTGCAGTTAAGAATTTGCAATTATAATAACGTATTTGTTATTTGACCAAATCTTTCATCTATACATATTTATATTATTATTCTTTCTATTATATAAATATACTTACATTTATCCATCAATGTATTAATGTTATCTGTCACATTTTATACACGTATAAGTTACATTAACATTATATGTCCAACATTGATACATTTCAACATCGAAATAACGTACAAGTGTTCAATAACAAACGAACGTATAAATATTTAATTAGGTACAATGTTCAATTTACTTATAAATCATATGTAAATTGGCTATGTAAAATATACATATATATTTTCAACTGGAAATGTTATGTAAACACGTAAAAATACTGTTAATCTCAGTTTTACAGGTTTCGAATTTTCCAATACATTTTCCATTTTTTTTTTCTATTTATATATTGATTGGTCGTCTACGTGAAATAAAGATTATATGTATAGAAAGAAATGAAGATGTAATAGAAAGGTATCTGCGAAAAACAGTTTCCATTCACGTTTGCCCGTAATGAAATCAAGGGTAAACAGAAGCGAATTCTGTTTATTTAACTTCCTTTTTACAAATTTGTGTGCACAATTAAAACAAGTCAATGATCAGTGTCATGGCATTGATTAATCGTTTCATACAAAATTATAATTGTTTTATAAACAAAGAAACATAATATCATCACTTTGACTTGTATTTATCTCAATACATATACTAGATGTTGATCTAAATTTGTTTGATTGCTAACGTAATAGAGTATTATTGATTTTAATAGAACAGCGTGACTGATGTTATGAAACTGACTCCAATAAAAATGTTGCGTTTCATGTACGTGTTGCCAATAGCAATCAATATATAGAATATATTTACTTCTAAACCGATTATGTATGTATAGTTTCGTGGTAGCAAACTGGAAAATTATAATGCTGTACAATTGATCATTGCTTTTTCTTCAAAAAATATGAAGATTCACTGATTTTGTAAATATAACTACTTTTGCGAACGCTATTTAATATTTAATGTTTCATGAATTAAACGAATTTGATGAAAGAGATTCGTATATATGTATTACTAAAACAAATTAAATGCACGGTAAGAATTTAAAAATATACTGAGATCTGGTTGATTTAAGTATGTATCTGCTTGTAGATGAATGCGAATACAAAATTCAATTTCATTGATAAATTCAATGTTATCGTATAACTTATCGGGAAAGTTATAAAAAAAAGCAATATCTGAAAACGTTTTCAAATATGCATAAGATATTTAACAAATATTTATAAGAAAGTGGAAGTTCGTTTTCTATAACATATAGGGGCGACGCTCTTTGGCTTGTATATTAGGAAAGAAACATGTAGTCAAGTTTCTATCATCATCACAGTTTAATACAAATTTCTGATAGAAAATGGACTGTTTGTTGGGGAATGCAAAGAACTGCAAATGTTGCATAGCATGTTTCTTAATCCTCTAGTTATCAAATAAATTGTATCATTTAAATTAATAATATACTTTTGTGATTAATATTGTTACCGTTGTTTAACGCATGACCGTAGTATACTGCACAAAAAAAATCCACCAAAAATGTTAGAAAGAACATTCTTAACACTTTTACTGTTTAAAAGTAATTTTGCGGATTACTAACTGTCGTAGTAGCAGCAGAATAGAACATCAATAGATATTCAATAGACCCCTGTTTTGTAATGAATCCCTTAACGTTTGAAACAGTTGTAACTGTTGCTCGGGCTTTAAGCTATAAACCTATATAGGAAGTAATTATAAATATAAAAATTGCGAATAAATATAGTGCATATAATACTTCAGGTGATTACTAATTAGAATGCCTAAATATATATTTAACATTTCAAATTCGTTGGTAAGAAATTTTATAAATTTGGTGAAAAAACATGATAAACACAAAAACAGAAAAAAATATATTATCAAGCAGACTGATCAAAAAGTGATAAAAAAAAATTATTATATTTACCTGTTGCAAAAGTTTTTGTGGCGAAGCAGTTTGAATAAATGAAGATATATAGACATTTACGAATGTTGCCATTAGATACTGACAATCAAATCTGTCCATTATTCCGCCATGGCCAGGTATAATGTCTCCGAAATCCTATGGTTTACAATAACGTACAATTTACAGTGAAACGTGCTTATGTGAATAGCAATCTCAGATAAATTACCTTAATTTTGAATGCCCTCTTAAAACCACTGGCGAAGAATCCCCCGAATGGTCCAATCACGGAACTAAATACCGACATTGATAATGAGTGAAGTAAAAATGGATACAGAGTTATGGTAGACTTTCCACTGATCTATATATGTAAAATTTGTATACGATTAGTAAATATACAGTATTAAATGTCAATCCTGCACAGCGATTATATCAGCTACTATTATAAATACATTACCATTTTCCACAAAACATGTAAACTACTAGGTAAATTATATTCCTGAACTTGGAATAAAGAAGATGGTTCGCAGTCTACAGTCATACGTCCTAAAGTTTCGCTATATTCAATAGGACAAACGAAATAGCGATACTGACACATGACATAAGATATCTAAAATGTACATCACAAAGTATAAATATTTCGAAGACACGACAGTACATGGTATTAAAAATAAAAGTTAAGATATATATATATTTACCAGTAAGCCAAGAATAACTGTCGAAATACCACCACCTATAAAACCCTCCCAAGTTTTCTTAGGAGATAATTTAATCAAAGGTGTTTTACCAAAGAAGAAGCCAAACATATAGGCCATTACATCATTTATTACTATCATACTGACTGGGACGATAAACCTGTTCCAAAGTAATATGTCGTTATCGTGAAATAATTAATAGATTATTGTAGGACTTGTCATAATTGATATAAATAATTGGCTTACCATATTAATCCTTCGAAAATATTTTTAATTATAAGATAACTCTGAGTCACAACAATAAGTAAAGCGACGTGCGTCCAAGCAAATAGGGAAAATTGTTTCATGTAATACTTCTTTACAAGCGATAGTACGAACCATACGAAACCAACAATGTACAGGCAGAATGAAATGAAACGGTGATACGTAACAAGTACACGCAAATATTCCTGTAAACGAGAGAAATAGTATTATTAATTTTTTATTAAGAAAATTCAAGGGTCACTAAATTTTCGAAAGAAAATTGCCAATATTTCAACTTGGCGGATTAAAATGAGCCCAGGTGGATTGTCTCACGATTTTCTTTCACGAAGTTACAGCAGTCCGATTCTCGTCAGTGTAAATTAAATTACAAATTATATACGATAATATACATACAATAATAAGTACGATGTTTCTGTAATACTATATTGATAAAATAGCATTTATTTCATACGCATTGATCACAAAATCAATTTAAAATTTAGTCTTATATTGGAAACCTCATAACAGAGAACTGGAAGCCATACGAAGGATATAAGAGTAACACATTACAGAAGTTTGTTTATTGATTTTGTGTCAATGCTGAATACGTTTGAGAAAATCTATTTTCTGACTCAATTGAATCATACATCCGAATAGACGGTATAAAGATATTATTAAATAATGTAAGACAGTAACGTCCAGTTGGACTATGCTTCATTAGATTAAAATTATACAGTTATACTCACAGTACGATTGATTACCACAGCAAAGTAGTCCATCAAATTTTCTCCGTAAAAAAAGTAATTGGAAGTAATTAAGAAATACCATGACAGGGATCTGAACCACGGTAAACCATGAATTCTGTAAACTGCATATCCAATATTAATAATTTCTTGGAAACATTTTACTTGAACGATTAATGTCTGAAAATAAATATGATTCATCAAATGAATTAGAAAATAATCTGCATAGTATGTTAATTCATATGCATTAAAACAATCAAAAGAAACTTACAGTAGCCATTAATGCTAATGGTCCAATATATATAATACCACAAAATCCAGCGATCATGAATAGGGTGAAAATACTTCTAATTACCCAATTCTTCCAGCTATAAGCAAATTCCTTTTTAATACCCGGGCATTTATATTGAATCGATGTTTCATTCAGGATATTCATTCTAACTGTACCCGTGAGTCTTTTTACTTTTGCAGTAATGAAACTAAGAGATTTTTCTACCTATATACATAGGTATACAATAAAAAATATATGTATATAACTACTTAACACTGCACCATTAATAAACGAAAAGTATTTATTATTGGAACATTTTATTGCAACAAGAAAGGTACAGTTATTTTTAGCATTGCTCAAAGAAGCTCAAATTGAATTTAATCACAATGCATAATGTTAGTTTACTTTAATAAGCACTGATAAATTATGTTAATACTATATCACTATATCTTGATGAAGTTGTACATTGGGCAGAGGATAAAGTGGTTAATAATCAATTGGCTGTTCGCCTTGCTCTACAGTATAATTCATTCAATTTAATATTCCGTAGTCAAGAATCTGCAATGTTAAACTGCAATGAGTTGACACTACTCTTCAAGAAGTTAATACAAGTAAACACAATTACTTTTCAAGGATGACACATCGTTATCAATAACGTGTAGTCTCGGGCCCGTGATGTGCTCTGTAAGGATTGAGCAGCTGCATTACTGCAGCAGACCTTTCTCAGGAAGCATCAGACTATTCGATTTTAAGAACTTAATAAGTTATGTCATTGTACTTGATAAAATTATAAGCAACATATTGTGCAAATTATATTTACTACAAAAAGTGCCGGATACTATTATAACGAACATCCTGTATGTTAACAAGTTAATGCGATTTCTTATATGCATTCTTATATGCATCGCACAGATTATTACTTCAAAATACTTTACCGATCGGGTAAGCCGGAAAGCGCCGAATTCAGAATGTGAGGTGTATGATCTGTTCCTTGCGGTAACGATTTAGCCAATTCTTCCACTTCCAATTTCGCATCATCCTCGGATTCCACATCTTCTTTCTGCAATATATACGTGATACGATTTATTTGTTAATAATACTGCAGAACATTATAATGAAAACTGGATTAAATGTGTGTAATGATAAAACTCGACATGTAAACTAATAGCATCGAATTGGTAATATTTACGGGTCGTGCCGATATTCTATTTTAATATACAAATAATATAACGTAAAATAGATCGAATTATTATTTGCAATCATATGTGTATCCTGGTTACAGGGAAATCATAAACAGATAAATTCTGAGCAAATCGCGCACGCACGATACAGCGAAAATAAGCGAAGCTAAAAAACACAGAAAGAAAATATCACGCTCTTTTAATTGACGAATGATATGTATACATATACATACATATAGTATAATCGTATAGGTGTGCCGTAAAAATACCAATTGTGCAGTAGCATATGATATAGTGATTTAGTGTGAGTATCTGTCACAGCCTTCATTCAATTTAGTTTAATATGTATATTACGAAAGGCAAAGGTCAATCTGTAGCCGATTGGAACCAACAATCTATGGCGAGAAATAATATCGGGATAAAACGGCAATATCGTTAATTAATGACGTGAATAGAGACAAGGAAAGTCGATTTACCTGGTCGTCACTGACATCCCGCGCTTCGGCGGCTGCATCTTTAACTGTTCTTTTGCGAACCTCTGACATTTTCTCAACGTTTAATAAGTCGCAACGCTTGCACACGTAGTAAATGTTACAGTAAAAAGTATCACTGCGACTACTGAGTTCTATTGTTCAATTGCATATTTACATGTTTAAATATCTCATCGAACGGAGCGGACGTGACAAGCAGCAATCGTGTGTGCGCAAACTGAACTGACGGTTTAGCGCAGGGTTAGCGGATACCTTTGTCGTTAACGTTCGACTTGTTCCGCGTCTCTTCGGCAAATCAATATTAAAAAAAGAAAGTAAAGGGAAATACATATAATGTTTGGTTCACAGGATCGATGATGCCTTGGTTATAGTAAATTTTTCAATATTTAACTACGGGTGCATAACATACTTCGTTTCTACAATCGGTATATTATTGATTTAATTAAATTTAACAGCGCTGAAAAAGGCATTTTCACTATATGCATAGATACACATATCGTAATAAATTAAAGCAGTTCTGTCTAAAGGCGGCACTGAATGTTCTCTAATGAAAATCCTCCGTTCATTGTCGACACATAAAATATCGCCTTTAATATCTCGCATGCACAGAACGATATGTTTATGCAGCTTGTCATAATATGTAAAACGTTTATGGAATGCTTCGCTCCTTGTACGTCAAATCGAGAAACAAAGAATATTATAAAATAGAAATACGGGATAGAATTTCGTTGTTGTTACTTCTCAAATTAAATGAATTAAGTGTTGCGAATATTATTTAATACAATCTAAATTACGAAAGAAATACTACGAATAACAATACAGCATGACATTACCCGGAATTGGTGTGTTTGGTACGGGAAGTATTGTCAGAATAATCATTCCCTTTTTAAGAGAAAAGGGTTTCAGAATCGAAGCAATATGGGGACGTACGTTGGCAGAAGTGTCAGAGGTTGCGACTGACTTAGAAATACCGTTTCATACTAGTCGGATCGACGACGTTCTCCTTAGGAAGGATGTGGATTTAATTTTTATCATGTGTTCGCCCAGCTTGCACGCACAGATCGCAGTGAAAGCATTAGGAATCGGAAAGCATGTCGTATGCGATAAGCCAGCAGGCTTAAGTCAGAGCGAGGCTCTGAAAATGGTACGAGCAGCGCAATATTATCCTTCGTTAATCAGTATCGTCAATCATAGTTTAAGATTTCTGCCAGCATTTGTTCATATGAAGAAAGCTTTAGAGCAAGGATATTTAAATGGACCTGTGAATGTCATAGAAGTTCGAGTGCATATGGGAAGTTTGCTTCACAATGGTTAGTAAATCTCAAGATATACAAAAGAGTCGGTATTCAGGGATATCCAGCTATTATTCTCCAAGCCTAATATTATTTCTACCCCTAGGATACGATTGGTTATGCGACGATACAATGGGAGGTGGAATTTTAGCATTAGTAGGGAGCCATGTGATAGATCTAATTTTTCATTTAATCGGACTACGCGCAGTGAGGGTGCACGCCGTTGTTCGCACCTTTACTCAAACTACCAAGCATATAAATGGTATTAGGCATGTAACGTCGCCAGATTTCTGTAGCTTTCAAATGGATTTGAACGGCGGTACGCTAGTAACGGCAACATTGAGCAACCATTTGCAAGGTCAACTGTCTCAAGAAGTACTAATATGCGGTGGCGGCAATCATCTCCTTGCACGTGGTGGAGATCTCTTTGGTTGTCGCAATGCGCAGGAAGAAGTATTGTACCGCGAATCAGACACTTTACAAGATATATCGCTCCCTATTGCTGATTCTATACCAAGGCCGTATATCAAGGGACTCAGAAAAATGATTGCTGCATTGAGAGAAGCTTTTCAGTCGGTTGAAGATAAAAAAGGATGGATAAAGGAACCAGTATTTTCTGCATCATCTTTCGAAGATGGTTTATATGTACAAGCAGTTATCGATGCGTTGCGACAAAGTAATAAACAACGAGATTGGGTAAAAGTTAATATTTTAACAGAGGAGCCGGACCCAAATCCATTATTAAGTGCAGCTGTTAGGGCAACAGCTATATCAATATAATGAGAATTTTATTTAAAGACTGCCCTGGAACGTAAGAACCTTTAGCAGTGATAGAAAATGTTATGTTAAAGAACGAAATTATTATTACAGTTTAAACTATTTTACGATTGCACAATCGGTATTAGCAAGGCAGCTCTAAAAGAAATTTAATGTATATGATTGAAATATAGATTTTAATTAAATATTTAATTTTTATATATCTGAAGATATCTTATCGTCTTAGACTGTAAATATGTATATTGTAACTAAACAATTTTATAATATTATGTGTACCTCAATTCGAATATTTAATTTATAAATAATATTTATGAATACGTGCATTGCGATAACAATATTTATTATAATATTAACAATACTACTGATGTTTGCACAACTAAGCAACGCAGGGAAATCAATTTCATTGTAAATAAATATTTGTATTTTTTATTAATATCATTGTATTTTTCTTATGTTACGGATACTATATTCTAAATAATATAATCGTATATTTGGGCAGTGTTATTGTTTCTATGAAGGAAAAGAATCTATAAATTATTATTCTTGTAGTTTCAATGCAATACAAAATATATCGATTTTCAAAATTAACAGTTTCTGCCGCCCTTTATATAAAATCATCTTCTCCTGCGAATCTATTGAGCATTTGAATTAATTTTCTTTTCTTACGTTCATCATAAAGGATAAATTTTGGTAAACTTTTTTTTTTACTTAAAAATATTTCTAATACAAAGATTTAAATATACGTATAATTGTATTTACATGATCTATATACTTTTACCCATAGCTTGATTCACGTATTTCATGAAGACAACGTGTAGTGTTAACCTACGTTCATAAATGTGACATTCCTTTACTCGCTTACGAAACAATTACTTAAACAATTATTAGTTAAAAAACAAGAAACATAAAAAGGTAAATAACCACTCTTTTATTGAATGTACATTTACCAAATATGTCGAAACAATGAGGTCGTTTTTCACATTTGTGCAAGATACTGAAAAATATTATTCATTTGGACATGTATGGATGTGTAAATATTTTCGTTATAATTTAAGACAGCGTAAATTTATAATAATGAACAGAATGCAATAACGTTACTACTACAAACACTGTTTTAATTGAAGAGTTTGATTTCATAATTTGTGTTATTAATTTTATATACTCATTACATCGATTTGTATTTCACGCGAGTTTTTTTCAGTCACAAATAATTTTCAGTAAATGTTATTTCACTTCAGTTCTGTAAAATATGGTATAATATTTATCTATAAATTGATTTTCAATCATGGTATTCACGTGCTTCTTCCTTCTTTAATTGCACATAGTACATCTTGTTTGTAACAACAAAAATATGTATAATATTTGCACCTGTTCTCTATAAAAATATTTATATCTGTTACGGTTGAATTAAGTATCAAACAAAGTGAAACGCACTATATTTCTTTCTCATGTGACAAACGATGGATAAAAAGAAATTAATTTTTTATAACAGGACATGAAATCTCATGTATCGTGTATTTATTCTTTGATTATATTTATTTAATGATCTCAAAGATTTAATTAAATTAGATAACTAGACATTTTTTGTAGGACATTATATTAAGAGAACGTATGTATGTAACCACACGTATGGTTCTAAGTGGGTATGCAACTGCAATACTTAAACGATACGTTTGGATTCAATATCGTTATTACACAAAAATGACTTCTTTGCTGGTTCCTCGAGAATCAGTTCGAGGAATGACACATTTGGATCGTATCGCGTTCACGACCACTGTGGAGTTACCATTTTTCAAATTTCATGGTGTTCAACTTTCAAAATTGATGCCGGTCCTAAAGAAATATTTGTTTAAGACAAGAAACTTCAAGCCGGTCCAAAATGTAAACAACGAAACTTTAATATATCTGAATCCGGCGATGATAAAAAGTTACGACAATTTTCTGGATAGCGAAAAGAAACAATTGTCAGGCATGTACGAACACTTCGGCATAAAGCAAGTAACCATGGATTATGATAATTGGCAATCTTACGATTTGTTGAGGGCCGTTTTACCTGAAGAAGTTGAGGTCCCAACTTCGTATAGCTTAGTGGGCCATATCGTGCATTTAAATTTGCGTGATATGCAATTACCATATAGGTCAATCATTGGGCAAGTTTATCTCGATACTATTCCAAACGCTAGGACGGTCGTGAACAAAATAAACGCCATTGATACACTTTTTAGAAATTTTACCATGGAGATCCTTGCGGGTGATCAAAACACTATCGCAAGGGTCAAAGAAAATGGTTTTACGTACGAGTTGGATTTCTCCCATGTTTATTGGAATCCTCGATTAGGCACAGAGCATATGAATGTAGTAACATTTATGAAACCTAACGACGTTCTGTACGATGTATTCGCTGGAATTGGACCATTTGCAATTCCAGCTGCAAAGAAGGGAGTTAAGGTGTTTGCAAACGATTTAAATCCAGAATCGTACAAATGGCTGCAAAAGAATATCATTAATAACAAAGTTCAAAAAAGCGTTCAATCTTTTAACATGGACGGCAGAGAGTTTTTAAGGACAGTTTTCAAAAACGATATATTAATTAGGCGAGCTTCTAATGATGATGGCATGGAACACATCGTAATGAATTTACCGGCGCTCGCTGTTGAATTCTTGGATGTGTTCTTTGATTCATTTGACGAAAATGAGATAAAACAAATTTGTTCTCGACCGCCAACTGTATATCTGTATTGTTTTGTGAAAGCGGAAAAAGGGGAAGATGCTTGCAAATTGGGCCAAGTTTTGGTAGAACAAAAGCTTGGATGTACATTCAGTATTAATTCTTTGGTTGATGTACAGTATGTTAGAAATGTTGCCCTAAACAAGGAAATGATTCGTGTATCGTTCTTATTAAACGAAGATATATTAAAAGGCGAGGAGCCAGCAACGAAGAAATTAAAAATAGAAACGAGTTTCGATGTAGCTGTAAATGATAATATTGCAGAGAACAATGGGAAAGAACAAAGGATTACAGACAAAGAACAAGAAGAAAAATGTATTTAAAGTAGCAACAGTTCGTAGTGTTAAATCAAAGGCACAAGCGCAGAAAGTGATGACCAATTTGAAAAAAGTAAGTAAATGAAGGCTCGTAAAAGGAAATATCTTCAGATATAAACAATGAGTTAAATATAAAAATATATATTAATGTTTGAATATATCTCTTGGATTTCAATGAAATTTATTACAAATCAACATGACATTTGTATCATATATAATAATAAGCAGCTTGCTGTATAATATTCCTTTCATTCCAACAGTTAGATTTAAAAAAAGGGAAAAAAGCTATGGGGAACAAGGATAAGACAGACGAGTTGAATCAAGACCTTCAAGAGCTCTTCAAAGATGTACGTCGCTTCAAACCGAAAGTGAAAGCGAATAATTCAAAGCAAGGAAGAAAAAAGAAGGTGGAAAATCCAAAACAAGTGCCCACTGATGCAGTAACTTCCCAGGTTGAGAAAATGCAAGTCTGAGTGGCACAGTATACAATCAAACAAGTATACAAAATGTATACATTTAAATATATGTATATAAAAATATGTAGCAATACTTCATTTGCTTTGTACAGTGCTACAAGTTATTGTAAATTCTATGTATTATAAGTGTCAATTAAACATTTTCTTTATGGAATAAATACGATTGGAAAGAAATTGAATGGGTTCCTGAATTCTTTCTTATCGCCGACGTCTTATCTTAGTTTTATCAGTACAAACGTATAATTAAGTATAATAATGAATTCTTGTTTGTTTAATGATATCTTCCAAATGAAGCGACGGAAAGAGAATTTTGCCATATGCTTAAGTAGACTCTAGTAGGCTGGTACGTATTGTATAAAGTTCTTCATACACAAATCTGTTTTTGATGTGCGTAGGAAAATCATTCGTGATGGAGACAGACCATACTGCAGGCTTAATCGTAATTGGAGATGAAATTTTACGTGGACAAATTGTAGATACGAATACATCCTATCTGGCAAAAAAATTGCGTGCTTCTGGTATTGCACTACGGAAAATAATAGTGATTCCCGATATTGTGTGTACCCAGCCATTAATTTGTATTCAAATTTTTTATGCTTAAATGATTTTATTTGTATATTTTCATTTCATATTGAACTTATTAATTAAAATAGTCAAAATACATGAGATTCAAAAAAGAAATACTTCGATTCTTATAATATATATGATTGAAACTGAAATTCTCACTACGTGTAATATAGCCTTTTGTATTAGGTAGATGAAATTGCTGAAGCTGTGTGCGCTGCTTCTAAAGAGTATTCAGTTGTATTTACATCTGGTGGTGTTGGACCTACGCACGACGATGTCACCTACGAAGCTGTAGCCAAGGGTTTAGGATTGAAACTTGAAAAGCACGAAGAATTAGTTGATATTTATGCAAATATCTTCCCTAATGAAAAAGAAGCTCAGCGTCTGACTATTGTACCACAGCCTTGTGAGCTTGTTTACGTTTATTCGACAAGTAAGTGGATAAATTTAAGAAAAAAAGGCACCTTTCATATTATTCTAAGAATGAAAATGTAATGATCGTAACGAATTACAATGATTTTCAGAGAAATATGCCATTGCAAAAGCAAAGAATGTATATATACTACCAGGCTCCCCAAGATATTTCGAGCTTGCTGTCGATGTAATTATACAACAATTAAATGGAAGTACCCCATTGCATTTCGAAGAGATAGATATTAATTTAAATGAGTTATCGATAGTACAAATTTTGGATGATCATGCAGAGCGTTGGAAAGGAGTAATCAGTATTGGAAGTTATCCCCAAGCATCGCCTGAATGTTTTACACGTATTACATTAGAGGGGAAAAAGGAGGATGTTCTAGAGGCAAAGGGAGAATTTTTGTGTTCTTTACCAGTTCAAAAAATTCGAAATTTAGAAAATGGTTTTAGTAATTGTCATGTAAAGTCTGTTTTCAATGATGCCGATAGCCAAGCACACATAAAGTATGCATTAGATATTATACAAGAATGTTATAAGAAGTAGGTATATTAAATTAATATCATACGAATTATTTTGCAATGTTTTGAAATAATACGTTTATTTTCTTGAACAATTATATTCGTTTACTATATTGCTGAACAAATAAAAATATATTCAAAATTATAATTATTTTAAAGGTACAAGCCAGAAGATGTTTTTGTAAGCTTTAACGGAGGGAAGGATTGTACGGTAGTTTTACATTTGGCTGCCTGCGTTGCGAAATTCAAAGATATACAACCATTGTTATGTTTATACGTTACAGCTGAACCATTTCCAGAGGTAAAATCAAATTTGAATATACTGTTTTTACCATAGATCATAAACATAGATTGTTATTTTATGAATCGTTCGTTCCTATAAAGAGCAGATTCTATAATACTTCTCTATTTTCATAATGTTCATATATTTAAAAGGTCGATTCTTTCGTGGAGAAGGCTGCCCAGTATTATAACTTGCGACTAGTCAAGAAACAGTGTCCTATGAGACAAGCGTTGTGTTCGTTATTAAATGAAGAGAAAAACATAAAAGCCAGCCTTATGGGAATGAGGAGAGGTGATCCTGGCACAGAGAATCTAAATGAATTTGCACCGACTGATCCCAATTGGCCCAATTTAGTTCGGGTAAATCCTATTTTAAATTGGTCGTACGACCAGGTGTGGAAATTTTTATTGAATCAGAATGTACCTTATTGTCCATTGTATGACAAAGGCTATACAAGTTTAGGAACGAAATCAACAACAGTTCCGAATCCACGATTAAAAGATCCTAATAACTCTTCAGTATATCTGCCAGCGTATACTTTAGCCGACGAGTCCGCGGAAAGGCAAGGCAGAGTGTAACTATTAAAAACGTAGAAAGGTGCACAATTTCACAGTATTTGCCAACTTTATACAGCTTAAGAAACGCTTATTTTGAAAAAGACAAAGGATATTTTCTACTAAATTTAATATAATTTTATATACGACTGTATAGCACACCAATACGAGCTATAAATAATTATTTATATATTCTTGGATGATATGTATATAATTTCTGAACTATTTAACGTTCCTGATGGTGACTATTTGATTGCGTAATAATAAATTAAAAACGAAAATTTCAGTAAACTAAGTAGGACTAATTAATGATAATATCTCCGTGTACAAGTGTCTAATTATATGCAAACGTTTGTATATCCTTGGAATAAAGGGACGGTGATTTTAAATTAACAAGCTTGCTTTACAATTTTCAATTACCTATACGATATGCAAACTCTTTTCCTAAAAAATATGTATATAGAGATATCAACCAGTAAGGAAATTGTATTGATATTCTTCAATTTTATTTATGTTCTCTAAACGCTTCAACGTATCGAAAATATTGCAATAGAGAGCAGAGTGTTTCAGGTCCAAGGAACCACATCCGCCCTAGGCAAAGTCGCAATTTTAACTGACGATCTTCATGAGTAACTTCTATGACGTTGATTCACGTTCCTGCTGACCCAGAACCACTAGGGGATGATCCCCGGCTGATCCTCGAACGAAGCCAGCCAAGCTAACGGATTAGGGTTTCGTTGACTCAGGGGGGTAGAACGAATGGTATAAAATAGCTGGCTGATCAACCGTATCAAGGAGAGGGGCTGGCAGACGGAGTGACCGACATGTCCAACGACAGTATCCACTGGGAGGCAAGATACCTACCAGCAGGACCACCACGTTTGCTGGGATGGAACGTTCCTGCCGAAGAATTAGTTCATATACCGGAACATTGGCTGGTCTATCCCGAGCCGAACCCCTCCCTTCATTATTTATTGGCCCTCTTGTATGTTCTTTTTACGTTTCTTGCTTTACTCGGAAATGGTTTGGTGATATGGATCTTTTGCGCGTAAGTGTAAATCTTCTTTGCCGAAAGATTCCTTTGTTTTACCGCCCTTATCTTTCTTAATATATATGGTATGTATACGTATCATGTGTAATCCTTTTTTGTGGTGGTATCATCAGTTTAAAGTTATGCGGCATTTTATATCTTTTGTTTGGGGGTAGATTGGAATGATTATATTAATATTTTTGTTATTTTTGTTGTAGTGCAAAGACACTAAGAACTCCATCCAATATGTTCGTTGTGAATCTGTCGATCTGCGATTTCTTCATGATGATCAAGACACCTATCTTCATTTACAATTCCTTTAACACTGGTTTTGCTTTGGGACACTTAGGGTGTCAAATATTCGGGGTCATCGGTTCGTTGACTGGAATTGGTGCCGCGATAACTAATGCAGCTATTGCGTACGATAGATATAGGTATGAGTTTGCTTTTAATTACAATTAATGGGATTGATTAATGGAAATATTAAAAGGAATTAATTCTATACAATATTGTTAACTAATATTATATAATAGAATGTAGTCTGATTGAAAGTATTCTCTTATATAAGAAAGCAAAAGAAATCGTTGCTATCAGAAAATCCTAATTACAAGTAGTGGACAAAATGTTATTCTCGAAACTAGATTGTTTTTCAACACCGTTGCCAAACAATAATTTATTAAAACTCTAAATTTCCCGTGCCATTCGAAAATAAACGTCTAAATAAACCATAGAATTTTTTACCAAGTTTATCAATGTCATGGAATCTTTCATATCTTGAAAAGAATTGTCTATTAATTAGTAAATTTTTGGGTTCATATTTCAGCACAATAGCAAGGCCACTGGATGGCAAATTATCGCGTGGACAAGTAATTCTGTTTATCGTTTTAATTTGGACGTACACCATCCCCTGGGCACTGATGCCCGTGATGGGTGTTTGGGGTCGTTTTGTACCCGAAGGCTTCCTCACTAGTTGCACCTTCGATTACCTCACCGATTCGAACGAAACACGAATTTTCGTTGCTACAATATTTACCTTCTCTTATTGTATCCCAATGACGCTTATAATCTATTACTATAGTCAGATCGTTAGCCATGTCGTAAATCACGAAAAAGCGCTCCGTGAACAGGCAAAGAAGATGAACGTCGACAGTTTACGAAGTAACACGGGTACGAACTCTCAAAGTGCTGAAATTCGTATAGCAAAGGTATCCTACTATAATACTTTCTCTATTTGTTCAATGTTTTAATAATATTTTATTATTATTTTCCTCTCTTAATAATTATCTACAATTTTTTCTAGAGACAAGCGATCAATCTTGATCTTCCCCCCGACTTTAATTATTTTTAATGAATTCATCATTCTGTAATTTTCGTGGGAAATTCGTATAACATGTTGTGGGAAATTTTTTGTTGAATATGTTCAAAGTAATAATAATCGTTTTTATTATTGAATACCATTTGATTAATATGTTAATTCAGTTATTTTGTAATAGCTAAAATGTGGTAACTGTTCTTTAATTAAGTTGTACTAATCGTAGTTGTTCGAAATCCACTGCTAACAATATTATTTATGTGTTTGTTTGAAGGCTGCAATTACAATTTGCTTCCTATTTGTTCTTTCGTGGACTCCGTATGGCGTGATGGCAATGATCGGTGCTTTTGGTAATAAAGCCCTCCTAACACCTGGCGTTACAATGATACCAGCGTGCACGTGTAAAGCTGTTGCTTGTTTGGATCCATATGTATATGCGATAAGTCATCCCAAATACAGGTAAAATTACGTTTAGAAAATAACAAGCAATATCTCGAAATTCTAAATTGATTTTAGGATTCCAATTAATTACAATTCCCCTTTGTTTCTTTCTATAAGCACAGTGTAATTATTTTTCATTTTTATTGATGAAGACTTTTCACCCCTTTTGTTTATTCGTTATTGATGCCTGTAGACACCAAAAATCAATTGAAGTTGTTATGACAAAAATTTTACACGATATATTTATAAATATCAGGTGAGACTGTTGAAAAGAGGTTGAAAATATATTTATTATTGTTCATAATATAGATTGGAACTGCAGAAACGTCTACCGTGGCTAGAATTGCAAGAGAAACCGATATCCGATTCGCAAAGCACCACAACTGAGACAGTGAATGCACCACCGGCCTCGAGCTAGATTTTGGACAAAAGTTATCGCGTATACAAAAAAACGAATATTAGGAAACGTATCTGGTTCTCATCTTTGTTACCACTCCGTTAACAATATGCAGCCCTTGTATAGCCAAAGCAACTGCAATAAACCAATTCCCTGGCATGCATATTTCCATAATTTTCCTCGTAATTAATTTATGTGTATAATGTATATATTATATATATTTTCGCAAACGAAAATAAAAAAAGGATTATATAAATTGACACAGTTCGAATTAAATTAGTTCTTTTGTTGAATACCTCTCGGATGTTTAATTCCTTTGAAGAAAAAAAACAGCGCAAGTAACATTCGTAAATCGGGGGCTGTTCTAAACGTGAAGCAGATTGTTACTTGAACCGAGAGCTTCAATTAGAGAGGTCGTTGATTGCAATCGGCCCAGTGGAACCAGAGATAATTGAATTTGTTTAAAGAAATTATAAACAAATGCGATTACTGCCACTTCCCGACGAGCTACATCGATAACCAAAGGACATAAATTAATGCTAGAAGGATAGGCTACAATTTGCAACAGGTGTTAACAATATTCCACGAACGCCTCATTTGTTATAAATAAATATAATGTTTAAACAATTATTACGGGTAGCGGGATGAAGTTACAGCAACAAGATATTTTTCTCTGTGTAGCTTAATTTGTTTCCCTTTCATTTGACACCCAATTTATTAAAAATTAACCACCAGGAACGGGACAACAATTTATTAAAATTTTATCGGTAACTTTGCGTGCGACATGGTAATGGTAATAGGGCACTAGCACTGACGAGATATAGGAATAGACAAGTCATCCAATGTATTTTTTCGGCCACGATTTCTGGGACGCCGCGTCCCATTACCACTTCTGTGTCACTCGCAACGTTACCCACAGATTATAGAAAACGATGCGAAAATTAAATAATTTTAAAGAATTCTTTTGTTCTTTGCCGTAATGAAAGGCAACAGAGGATATGAAACATTTAATGTTAATTAAAAATCTTAAAGGAACACTACAATAATCATGGGTATCTTACAATACAATGGGCATACAATACAATACAGTTTAGCACTCTGTGAAAACGTTGACCTGAAATAAACCTCCGCGGTCAACCGCGGTGATATGGGAGGAACTCAAGATGGCAATTAAGTGTAATGTTAGGAATAGGGGAAATTTAAAAAATCGCAGCCAATTAGCTCGACATTTTTACCATATAATTAACAATTAAATCACAAAAGTATAAGTGTTAAAATTGGTAACTGTATGGTAAATAAAATCGATTGCCCAGGTCACACCACGTGGAGGTTGCTGCGAATGGAGACCCGCGCGGCCCTAGCCGCGTCCCAACCACCCTCCATTTACGAAAATGATCATTTGTAAATTAAACGCTAGTTCCTTTTGATGTATATTTGTAATACGCTTGATATGCAAACGCTATGCAAAATAACAACAGAAGGATGTATTACGATAAATAGTGTTAACGAAAGCTGAAAATGAAACTTCTGTTAAAACCAACTTCAATTAAGAAATAATGATTATAATATAAATTAGCTTATTCTTTGTTTAAGTAAATAAAATGTACTAAAATGAATCATTGTAACGAAAGCTGAAAATGAAAATTCTGTTAAAACCAACATAAATTAAGAAATAAAGATTGTAATATAAATTAGCTTATTCTTAGTTTAAGTAAATAAAATGTATAAAAATGAATAATTGTAACGAAAGCTGAAAATGAAAATTCTGTTAGAACCAACTTTAATTAAGAAATAAAGATTGTGATATAAATTAGCTTATTCTTTGTTTAAGTAAATAAAATGTATCAAAATAAATAATTTTAACGGAAGCTGAAAAAGAAAATTCTGCTGGACCTAAACATAAAGTAAAATATAAAGATTATGATACAAATTAGCATATATGCATTTGAAATAAATCCTACCTATGCTCAAGGTAAATGCAATCACAACTTATAAATAAAATTTCACTTCATGATACGTAAGATCTAATTTAATAACATCCTACCTAACTAAAAATCTGAAGGGTTATAAAAGGTGGAGATAGGGATACTGCATGATGTATCTTGAAGTTCTTTCATGGAAGTTGTGATCCTGCACCTGAAACACACTAAAACACCTGCCTGGCTAAACATTTTTCTCGACTTAAACATAGCCTGCCTAATTAAAAATCGAATTTAATTTAGGAATTTCCTGTATGTTTAAACAATTATTTAATTTAGAGACACCCTACATGAATAAAAATTGAAGGTTATTTAAAAACAGTCTACCCAATTGAAAATCTAAACAGGATATTTTACAATGAATCTTCTTGCATTAAAATCGTACTCTTGCAGCCTGAAACAGATCTAAGTAAATAAAAATTACAATCTTCCCAATTGGTTCAGTTTATAATACTTCACCTTAACTCTGAAAGTATTTATACTTTTCTTCTTTACTTGAAACAATATATCGATGAATCGATGCATTTGGCAATCGGAAGAGCTGTAACAAATTTATTCATTGAATTAATAATTACGAGAAAGTAGTAGACAATTAAATAGGAAGCATGTCCGACGTGAATGTATCATTTCGTTCGAATCATATGATTTCTTCGATTTATTTGATCTATGTAACATCACCTTTGAGGCGCTGATTACATACATATTGCAATGTATGTATCGTACGTACTTGTTCCGTATCTTCTATAACTTAATAACTCTGTAACAAACTTATATATGAGATTAGTAGCTGTGAAAAATAGTACAGTAGTACAAAGGGAGCATGTTCTTCAAAAATGCAAATGCGCTGAATAACAATTATGAATGACAAATACAAACATTTACATGGATACTAAGATGAAACAACTTGTTCTTAGTGCTAATAAAAATGGGAGAGGCAAAGAAAAATAATAAATTAGACCATTATACAAATTCAACAGCCAGAGGGGCATTTTACTATTAATTATCGTCCACTCGTTATAAGCCCGATTGAAACCGAAAGCGGATTGCCTCTTTTTTTCGCAACACTAATTTACTGCATTAATTGCAAAGTCAATCGCGTATGGTGCTTCATTATCTGTAATATAGTATTTCGTTTAATATATTACAGAAAATAGGAAAAGAAAAAATAGTAATTCACTGCACCCATAATTTTTAATTCGCAACACTAATAACGGAGAAGTTATGGTAGTCGCATCCAGGACTACCATCAAAGCAATCGCCTTATGCAGCTGAATAGCTGCCTTTGGTGACTCAGGAACCAATTTGGGCATTTCATTGTGTTCGCAACGCTACTTCAAAATCGCGATCATTTATCATCGCAACACTATATAAAAATCTAAGAAAAATATCGCAGTGCTGTCAATACTAATTAAAACCTGTGTATAAAAGAAACACGTAAATTATTATCGCAACGCTAAAAGCAAATACATATCGCAAGTATAATTTAATGTAAAAGCAACTCTGATTCAAACCCGAATCTTTATTAATTCGCAACTCTAATGCAAACCGTATTCAATCGTACGCGATGCTAATAAAAATCGCGATTTGCCCAATACGATGACGGTGGGCCAGGCAATAGCGCTGGCCATACTGTAAACTACAACTACAGCATACAAAAGCGAGCATAGTGACAAAATATAATAACAAAAAATGACTCTCCATCCAAAGGATGCAGAGCCATTGATAGTTGCCCTCTTGAGCGACAGTTTGTCGGGCCTCTTCGGCATTTAGCCTCTTCTTTTCTTCGAGCGCAATGCCCGCTGAAACTTAGTCTAGGCTCGAGACTCTATTCGCAAACAAAGAAAAATAAATAAAAGTCTAAATCGCGTAGCTAAATGGAACACACGTGGACGAATCACGATTAAATACAATCGTAAAAATTGCGATTATGGAAAATCGTAAGGATTACGATTAAAATTGTAATCGATCTTCGCCTACACGCGCAGCCTCGAGCATAACGCAACACGATCGTTTCGGAGCCAAATCGCGATCACGACCACGAAAAATTCGAAAAATCGATGGGCAAAGCTAGAGGCGAACGCATTCTCGTTCGCGCCACAGTTTCGCCGTTGACTTTTCAAATCAGATTTCCTGAAACAGGTTGAACACGCGAAATAGAGCCTACCCGATCAGAGACTGTGTCAACCTGCCCGGCCCTACCTACTTATATCTATCAGGCACACCAGAAGGTATACTACCTATCCTACCTAGACCTATATTTAAAAAATGGCAAAGCATTCACACAAACACACATCATTCAACGTTTCTCAATCAAACACTCGGGCGCATGAACCTACACTAGAGAGACGTCCCGGGACGCCTCCGACACCCGAGCTTGGCATACAATCATTCACACTCTAAGGGTACGTACCAGTTCCTGAAATCGGCTGACAAAGGCTAGCGACCATTGCGTAAATTTGCGCAAACGTATATGCTTATGCATTACTTTCGTATGATATATTGATTGCTCAAATATGTATATTGTACATTTTCTTTCTACTATGTACGCTTGGGTTGTATAGTACTCTATTCGTTGCCATATTTTCATAATTCGTTACGGCATTCAATGTGTATTTGCAATTGTAAAACATATTGCTATTTATGAAATCATAGTATTGTAATTTGTTATGAAATTCCCGAGCCGACGCAATTCCACGGCCTAGCCACACACACACATAATGTGGAAAATGCGTCGTGCACGGTACGCTAGCAAATGTCAGCCGCCAAACATTGTTAGAAATTTAAAAACCATATGATCATCGTGCCCATTGCCTCTCACTCACCCAAGTAGCACCTGGGCACGTGAGTGAGTTCCTGACAATGAACACGGAAGGGGTTAAACCTGAAAATCCTGATCTAAAAAGATGATTAGTATACTAACAGTATATTTTATTTGCAAACTCTTTAAAAATGACTCGACTTTGTACTTTATGAAATATCAATAAAAACTCGAAAATGGTTGATAAATAATTTATTTATTAAGGGAAATGACTGTCATTGAAACTGATTTTACTAGAATAAGTAATGCAATGAAATATTTACTTGGAAAATAGACAAGATATTAAATAAGCCTCAGGTGATTCCTTAATCGAAGTAAATTGTTCAAGATAGTTACTCCGATTTTAAAATCTACCCGTATACAAAGTGCCTTCTTGTACATAATGTGTAATAAATTTCATTCGAAATGGACTCGACTATAGCATTTGAAAATTAATATTAAATGCTATCATTGGCTATGCATATTCAAAGCCGATTTCAATAAACGTATCGTTATATTTATTTACTTTAATACATGATTGTTATAATCATGTAGCACTTGCAGTAACGAAGTCGGGGGGCATCCGACTTCTGCACTGCTGAACAGCGAAAACAAATTTCAACTGAATATAAATGCAATTACAAATTTAATATGCAATGTCCTCAATATATGTACATTTGTGCAATCTATTTGTTACTGTCATCATATATTTTTATCGAAATAGAGGAACCTCGAGGAACCTACAGGATCAGTGCTTCTTTGATCAAATATTTATTTGAGTAAGAAATATTTCTATGGTCCTTAATCTTTTTATATTAAAAAACGCGGAGTACAAGAAGGCAGATCTAACCTCGTATAAGAAATAATACACATGAAAATAACGTCACAACCAACGGGTATAAAAATTATTCCCGTAGTCACTATGCTCGCAAAACTACTAAAAAATACAACCAGTCACCCGTGCCGCTTCGGACCAATCGTCCTACGGCATGATTGGGGACCGGAGGAACCAAAACACATGCGACTCACCAACTCGTTGATTGCAAAAGGAGAGCAAGTACTCGTGGAAGACATCAGGAACATCGCCGGGGCAGCTCAATTGGACTCAATCGGCAGGAACTATGCAAACTTTAACTAAATAACAAAGCAAAAAACATTAAAATCTACTGCTAAATCTACAGAATTTAACTCTTCATAGAAAACTGAGATTTGTTTTAAAAATACGTACATTTCTCACTTCATCGGTGTCGCATAAAACATCCCCCTCAGTGATGCACTGACTCTGCTTCCGATAGCGAATATAAGACAAAAATAAAAATAAAAGACTATGTACGCGATCGCAAATTACGTCGGCGAACAAATAAAGATGCTACTTTCGCGATTGAAATAATTGAAGAGGAGCACCGGTGCTCCGATAATCGAATTAATAACTACTAGGCGAAAAACACTGACTCTACAATCGCGTGTAGGTAAACTGTAAACGAAAATTTAAGCAGAGCCACTTGCTCTGGAAATACTAGAAAACTGCGGAGAAACCACTGACTCTACTGACCGCATTGCGCGCGGTCACAAAATTATCTGATTTTCTGAAATAGAACATGTTCATCCTATCGAGTGTTTGTTATCAAATATAGATATCTATTTGTTTTTGTAAGTATTTTAACTTTTGTTGTTTCATCTTAGTTAGTACCAGTCACAAATTATACACACCTCGATACTTACCTCACTGAGATGTCTACCATACGTTTTGTCAGCTCGGCGTCAAGTAGTAGAATGACGACCTTCGCCATCGCCCTTTGCTGTTCGGCTATGTTCGACATCCGACTAAAACCAAACACCATTTTTGTTTACGATCGCTTGTGTTTCCTAGAAATATTTCTACGCGCGCGTTACTGGGTAAGTGGCTTTTTTTGTTTCGCGATATATTGTTGATATTTTCCACGAATAACAAGCTTCCCGACCACAGACAGAAACAAGATATAGCCGCAAATAATGGCTTCTATTATGTTACTACTTATCTACAACGCGACTGTATATCATACAAGTTTTATGCGTGGTACGAATTATAATTTAATAGAGACATATTACTAAAATTCTACTTATTTCCATAAGAAATTTGAGGAACGCTTACCTGTCAGTGGGAACTTGATTTAACAATATGGCGCCGCGTCACTCTGCTCCTGCGCATTCCCGTTTGAAAGTGTCGCGTTCGCGCCATTTCTGATTCAAAGCAAGCGAAAGAGACGCCATGAAACAGACTCCAACTGAAATTAGAGACAAATGTATTGAGAATCACCAATATTATAATACTATTGCTAGAAACTGCAGAATATATGTATTGCAAGATAATGGAATTCAGAAGTGAAATACGTATACGCATACGTGAAAGATAATACGTATGTATATGCATACTGGAGTCGATTAGAATATTTACTTAATTTCTTGCAAAATATTCATTAATATTAACAAAGAAAGCACAGAAAACTTGAAAGACAGGGAAACGAAAACAATGTATATCATTTCCTGTCTTCAAGAATATATTAGACTATGTGATATACCTTAATTCGACGGGCACTCTGAACACGTCTAATCACTACGAGATCGCTTGGGCGAAAGATGGGCAGTTTTGAAATAGATTGCGCTGATTGGCTGGTAGCTGATTGGGCGGTGGGGGTGCTGTTCTTTCCTTACGGCGCGTGTTTTTGAATATCATATCGAACTGAATATTTTGTATTGCAAGTGTTACAGTATGGATATTAGTCGAATAGTAGGATGCAAATATATTTATTAGTAATAACAAACACATGTGTGTAATCAAATGTTTGTAATGTTTGTTGCACTATAGAATAAGTAAACTATTTCCGTCAAACTAATATTTGTTTTTCTTTAACTTTATTTAAATTACAATTCCTACCGTTGTGAGCGTTCAGATAGTTTTCTAGCATCTTTTCACACAGACGAGATATAAGAGATCATTTCACTGACGAGATATAGGAATTCATATATCTCGCCTGTGACCGTAGCTCAATTTTCCTACCGAAACGTTGACCGAGGAATAGCTATCCTGATTTCCCCCAAAGCATTCACATCAATCGTATATTCACACAATCGTATGAGTCCGGCCCCAACTACTTCAGCAAATAATAGTTCTTCAAATCAGTGTCGGATTTCTGAGGCGGTATGGCCGTCACGTTGGGCCACGAAAGTCCATAAGATGTCCTGTCTATTCCTATATCTCGTCTGTGACCGAATTCCTGGATAACTTCGTTAATTTAAACAATTTAAACAAATGTCTAATAATGTGTAATAGTCTAGTAGACCTACGATCCTAGGGTTATAGCTACTGGACTATTACAGTTTCTAGTCAACATTATTTGCACAATCGCATCCCTCTTACTCTCCCTATTTCAGTAAATAATAGTTTTTCAAGTGACAACTATTCATGAAAAGAGGACGCTCAAGTCAGTCAGTTAAGTTTCCAGGTCGGTATGGCAGTTGCACGTGAGAAACGACAGTTTATAAGGTGATAAGGTTATTCTATATCTCGTCTGTGATTGCATTTCGATGATGTTAATGTTACATCTCGTTTTATTATATAGGTTACAATGGTACCGTTTGTAAATAAATTTACTATTAGGAAATGACTAACTATTGGGCCGATTTTAATTAATTTTACTATAATCGTATGAAGATGTATAAACTTTTTGTAACACGTTTCACAAACCGGCTATCTCCGCATGGTGTATTTTTTGTTCCGAAGCAAATGATTGTACACCACACAATGCGGTTATGCTCCTTCTGTAATTTCTACCACAGAAAGATGCCGAAACGTATGTTTAACTTTTTCACTTTTATAATTATATATTTCTTAAATAGATATGCATATTTTTAACACATACTTCAGTCAACATTATCTATTTCTACGACATTCCATTACATACCATGCATGTTGTTAAAGTACTTCTCGAGTAGTTTTATTTACATGTATCATAATCCTGAATCGAATTTATTTGGTATGCACGTTCATTTATTTTCGTAGTTGTGAGACACCATCAACTTCATAATTATACTACAACAGTAAATATATTAGGCCATTCTCCAGTGAAAAAGAAAATCAAACAAAGACCTAAGAAAAATGCCGAACCAGTAGCAGGTATGATTCAGCTTTGTAGGTATCTTCAGCGGAAATAAATTTAAAATTACTCTGAATGACGTATCTTTTTGTTCCAGTTAGAAATGAAACAAAGTCTAATGAAACAACTAAAGTACACAAGGTAAATGTGTCTGATTTAGATGTGCTCATAGATCATTCAGATATTTCTACGCAGGATTCATGTGGCATTAACGATTCCATATTTAATGAAATTCTTGATTCAAAGTTTGTAAGCGAGGAGAATCACAGTTTTTCTCAAAATGAAGCTTATTTAAACACTGTAAGTACCATAAGAGTTTGGTATATTTATTATCAGCCGCTTCATTATTCATTATTTTTTTTAGTTTGAATGTATACATTCTTACCTAGTAATCGTTAGATGAAATATATTGAAATTTAAGCATTGGCAAAAATGAATTATACGTAACTGAGCTCCGTTACAAATAATATAAATTTTAACATTATACTTACACAATCAAACTTTATTCTACTTTCGCTGTACATATTTCCTGCGATTAAATGTAATCTAATTTTGGTTACCTTTTGAAACACTGATATTCGTCACTAAATGAATATTCATCGCAAAGTTCATGGTTTATTTTATATAATTAAATAATTCGTTACTTTCGTTTATAACGGAAACAGCAGGAAAACAATCCAGGTATGTTACCTGAAAGCGAAGTGATCCATGATATGAGAGTTCATATCGACAATGAAGGGTTTGATAATTCGGACAAGTATCATGGAACCGAGAATAGTGGTATTGGCAATAGTTCTACTGTTCGTCCAACTAAAAAGGGAAAGTTAAATAATACATCTGACTCAAAGATGTAAGTATAATAATAGATACAAATACGTGTGAACGTTTATAAGCACTGGTAAAGCATTGCTTCAATTAACAATTATTTCTTTAGGTTGAAAGCACACCCACAAAGGAAGATGGACTTGCATAAAAATCAGAACAAGTACACACAGCAACACTACATTGAAACATTGATAGCATACATGGAAGTTTATTTAGGTTGTGGATTGTTGAGTAAAGCAAGTAGCTCCTTAATGAGGTACAGAAATTACACCAAAAGCAAGGTGATATCTTGCAACGAGTGTATCAAACTTTATAATGTACTTTTGGAGGCTTATGCCAGTAGAAGGAAACTAGCGAAAGTTTTAGAATTATATGATATTATAAAAAAGGATTCTGTAACACCAACACCGCAGACTTACGTATACGTATTTGATGCTTTAGGAAGAGAGAATATAAATAATGAACGGATTGGTAAATACGTTTATTCTATTCTATACACAACCGTATGCCTGTATGAAAATGCGTTTTAATAGTCTTCATCATTTTTCAGAATTGCTAAAAAAATTGGATATCGAAATGAATAGCTATAATATATCTTTTCATGACCTCATTAATAAATCTTATTTTAAAAACGATCAGCGAGAGAATGTATTAAAAGTGATTAGGGTATTGATGCCAAGTTTTGAGCCTTTATACACCAAATTAGATACAACGTACAAATGTAAACTTTTACATCAAATTCCAATGAATAGAAACTACGAAAGTCCGACGAATGGACTATTGACCCTTGAAAAATTGAAAGATCTTGCAAAGCTACAAATTGAAGCTGAATCTAAAATTGAAGTGGAAATACCAAGTATTGAAGCCAGCGATAAAGATATAATAAGTATTGCAAAATCGGTAAGATATTGCGTAATATTTCATTGTTTAATATTAAATTTATTTGAAATTATTTATTTACTCATTTATTATTATAATATAATTGTATAATATTAATTCTTTCTTTGTTTATTATTAGAAAGAACAAATTAAGGAAGTAGAAACTTATTGGAGAAAAGTGACATTGGCAGCGTTTGAAAGGAATTTAAAAAATCTAAAACAAAAGGAATGCCAATTGCACAATAATGTATTGATTTTATACCCATTCTTTGAAATTTTGGGTAAAGAAGATTATGTAAATGCTGTATTACGAGAAATCAGACAAGTAGCCAGAGGTTCTGAAACATACAGCACGCCTCTTAAGTTGTTGCACATTTCCTTAGGAAAATATATTTATAAAAAATACGAAGTACGAGATTACTCATACATTTATCATTCAAACTTTAAATATAATGAAATAATCGAAAATATCCATTTTTGCGCAAGAAAGTACGAAATTAATATTTTTCTGTGCAAAGTTTTTTTTTCATCATATTTATTTTTTTTATAACTATTATAATGTTTTCTTCATATTTATTTTTCGTGTAATTGCGATTTGCAGATAAAAAAAAAGAAAATGTCAGGAGAATTCGATAAGGTAGTTAATATTTATATAAAATACATTGAATGGTACTTCCATCCAGAAAACATGTCACATTTAAGTAATTTGAATAATCGTACTGTATGGACACACTTTGAACAAGAGGAAACGAAGCATGGCCCATCTGCAGATATCACCTGCAGACAGTGGCATACGGATGTAATTGTAAATATTGGAAAGTTTCTGTACAATATCATCTTGAATGATATTATACTTCAACCTCATATGTTGAAGGGACATGATTTAAAATGTTCCATTCCTGCATTTTATACGTTATTTAGGAACAAAGGATCATATTTGTCCGAACAGGTTCGTACATCGTTCAAATAAAATATATATAGTGTTTCCTAGATTAATTTAAGAATGTTTTTCATCCTATTACAGATTAAGCCTCATCCTTTCGTGTCAAACTTGTATAAGGATTCATATTTCGAAACGTTGACGTTTGATTCACAGGTTGTACCGTCTCATGGACCACCACGTCCATGGACCACGATATATACAGGAGGATACATTATGACAAAAACAGATTTTACAAGAGTTCCAGATTATACTGTAAGCTTATATCTTATTTGTTTACTTTCTGTTGAATATCTGTGTAATATTATACAAGATGCTGTGAATAATATTGGAGTCTTTGATATGTATTACCTTCGTAGTATTTCTTTTTTCTACAGAGCTTGCTAAAATTTAACATTTATTAATATATCTCCAGGATGCTCCATGGAAAAAGCTGAAAAACACTCCAACGGAACACCTATTTCCTATATTCGATTCATTAAATCAACTTAGTTCTGTCCCATGGAAAATTAATACTCCTATCCTCGATATCATACTTAAGGTAATTTTCCTCGTATTATAATCTTAATCAGTATTATGGCTAAGAAATACGTTTTATAATTAGATTTTTCGAGACGGCGGTTCTGTAAAACTAAACGTTCCACAATCAATTTCTGTATTATCTCCACCACCACTTACAAGTAAGAATGGCACTGCAGAAGAAAAGCAGAAAGCAATAATTGCAATGGCACGGTTTAAGCAACAAAAATATGAAGTGTATTCCTTATGGTGTGACACTCTATATAAACTATCTATTGCCAATTATGTAAGTTTCTCATCATATTTTTTCTATTTAATTGAATTAAAGTTAGCATCCCGAAAACTTGTATTAGAAGATCCATCAGTGTCTCGAGATGTATAACTTTTTAATCTAGTTCCATGCGTTTACTAATTTTCCAAATTATATTTCTTTGTCATGTTTAAAGTTTAGAGAGAAAGTGTTCTGGCTACCGCATAATGTGGATTTTAGAGGAAGATCCTATCCAGTTCCCCCTCATTTGAATCATTTATCGGGTGATTTGGGTCGCTCCCTGCTTTTATTTGCAAAAGGAAAACCATTAGGTCCTAACGGTTTAAACTGGTTGAAACTGCACGTGATTAATTTAACGAATTTGAAGAAAGGAACTTCTGTTCAAGATCGCCTTAAATATGCAAATGAGAATATGGAAAATATATTGGATAGCGCCGCGAAACCTTTAACCGTAAGTTTCCTCCATCAAATATAAAATAAACTTCTATCAATAATTCACTAGTATATATTTTTATACTAAGTAAAGAAATATTTGTACTTTGAAGGGCAAAATGTGGTGGGCACAATCTGAAGATCCGTGGCAAACTTTGGCAGGTTGTATGGAAATAGCGAACGCGTTACAAGCACCTGACATAGAACAATATGTAAGTACGTTTCCAGTACATCAAGATGGGAGTTGCAATGGGCTTCAGCATTACGCGGCACTTGGTAGAGATCAGATTGGGGCAGAAAGTGTGAATTTATATCCATTTGATACCCCCAGAGACGTATACACTGCAGTTGCGTCTACCGTAAGTTTTGAGGAGGTACAATATATACCGCTGAAAAATCTATTTCAGAGAAAAATGTGTAGTTACTGCTTAGGTTGAAGAACAACGGCTAACTGATGCAGCGAATAATGTTAAACTCGCAGCGGTGTTAGAAGGATTTGTGAAAAGGAAAGTCATCAAACAAACTGTTATGACGACAGTATATGGCGTAACAAAATATGGTGCGAAACACCAGATAGCAAGACAATTAAAAGGTAAGGGTCTAATCTTACGCGACGAAAATGATTTGTTCCTTTGGAGAAATAGTACATAATTATTGTTTATGCCTTATATAGATACAGCAAACTTCCCCGATGCTCACGTTTGGTTAGCTAGTCTATATTTGACTGAACGTACGTTTCATAGCTTACGAACGATGTTCAAAAGTGCGCGAGAAATTCAGGATTGGTTTACAGAATGTGCCCGAATTATTTCGTCAAATTGTTTTGAATACGTAGAATGGATTACTCCGTTGGGTCTTCCAGTCGTCCAACCTTATATGAAGCTACAGAAAACTCACAAAACTTTTGTTAAAGACATCGAGTTAGTAAAAATATATCATTTTACAAGGTATATGACTGTTATATATGTATATATAAAATACACTACGATTTCTTTGTATAGGAAACCTCATGCAATGAAACAAAGGAACGCGTTTCCACCAAACTTTATACACTCACTAGACTCCTCCCATATGATGCTCACTAGTTTACATTGTAATCAAGAAAATGTTACTTTTGTATCAGTGCATGACTGTTTCTGGACCCATCCATGTACCGTAGAAGCTATGAACAGAGTAAGTAGCAAATAAAGTTAACTGTAATTTAGCGTTCCATATCATTTTTAAACTTTCTTATATACCATTGATTCGTAGATATGCAGACAACAGTTTGTTGCTCTTCATTCGGAACCTATACTTGAAGATTTAGCTAAATTTTTCGTGGAGCGATATGTACCAACTTATGAGTAAGTCATATTTATAAAACTTGAATGTGTTTAACATTATGTTACAAATAATATGTTGAAGTACATGAAATATTTAATTATCGATATAACACTTAACTGCACCGTAATTTAAATATAATACAGTATATGCATTAAGAATAATTCTAATACGATTACAGAAACCTCCGGAATGCTGACGAGAATAGCATAAAGGAAATGCATAAGTGTTTTACCAGTGTTCCATCCAAGGGTACTTTTGATATAAAAAAAGTTTTGTCATCGACATACTTTTTTAATTAGACATCTGCAATTGTTGAAGTGTTTGACGTAGATTACTGATACAAATAAATTACTATAATATAATTATAATGCTTAGTGTTCAGCTTTATTAATTATATCAATTTTAGAACAATTCCGTCTTCGTATGACGTACGGCATACTTTTAGAAATGTAAAATATTGGCACTTCTTTTTACTATTGGTAGTAAAAAATAAAATTAATATTTTAGTACATTATATTACATATACGTGCATATATGTGCACATACGTGCACCTTCATATAAAATTCGAAATATAAAAACTATGAATTAAAATACATATAACATTTTCATATTTTAAAATACTTCTTTCTTAAAATCTAATCGTACACTAAGTCTTTTAAATATTGCCAAATGTAAAAATATTAAAGATACGGTTGCCATCCAGAATACAAACGGCAAAGGTTTATAGGATCTCGAGCTTGTTGTATCAGTCTCTCAACCTGACCAGACACACTTGACACTAATCCTTCTTCAGTCCCTCGTAGTTTTTGTTCTATTCTCAAAAGAGCTCTCTCTGCAGTCTTATTGGTTCCTGTGGAACCTATCAACAACATATTTTTCTTCATACAAATACAAATTATGTGCAAAGAAATACTACACTTTCTTCGTAAGATTAAAATTTAATAGAATACATCGATTCCATAAATGAAAGACAAACGTAATGGTAGAAATAATATTTACATTGATTGGCGCCAATTAAATGTGACGAACTACCACTTTGTATATCATGTGCTTTGGCAGGCGTTATAGACCACTTAAACAGTGGATCATATAGGAGAACCTGTAGTAACGTTATAATTATCTGTCTTTGATCGCGTAACACAGTTAAGGTTTTTTCACAGCAATGCCTCATCGTACCCTCTACACCAGACACACCCATTCCTACCTCAATATTTCGCGTAAGACGAAACGGTATAGTTTCAGGGACAGGTAATACCTTTCCCTGTTCAAACGCAATACCTAACAGGTGTAAGAATCAAGAATTATATTGATATTCATAAATTGCAGAAGAATTAAATTGATCTAGATGGGAAATATTTTTTTTACCAAAATCGATATGAATTACTTCGGCAGTGGTTTCGTCGATTAAAATGTTACTTAGATGTCGATCCCCTAATCCTAAAACGTATCCTGCCATAGACGTTGTTGCTATACTGCAAAAGTAAAATATAAACATGTGATATCCGAGGCAAGACAATTATTCGGCAATAAAATTAATAATTATTACCTGCGTGTGTATGCCAATCTCCGTTCAAACCAGGTTTCCGGTGACGGATATTTTTCAGTGAAAAAATGATGCATAACTGGATGCATACGTGCACAGCAGTCCATAAATACTTTCAATTTTATGTCAGTCGAAGATTTTCCGACTGCCTAAATATGAAAATTATACTTACAGGCACACGGAAATGTAAGATATAGATATTTATAAAATATTATCATAATAGGTAGAATACGTAGTTAATAAATACGATAAATAAATGAAATATAACATTATTTCGATATAAACTTACTGTTAGTTTTTCTCTACAAGTATTTGCTGTATAATCGTTCGGATAATACTTTTTATGCAATCCGTGAGAACTATTCGAACCAATTAATACAGTTATAATAGGTATTGTATTATCACACCATTCCAATATTCCAGATCTTTGTGTTAATGGCACAACCTGAAAGAATAAAATATTATATATATGTATATGTGCCAATATTGTATATTTAACGATCCGACAATATTTAACTAATATTCTTTTTATACATACCTTATATGTTCTGATGTGTAATTTTCTACGTTTAGTTTCTTTATCAGCCTTTAATAACGTGTTCATAACATTGAAAACTTGTTGCATCACAGCATCTTGACGTAAATCATCCTTTCCCTGATCAAACAAATGAATAAATCAAATTTAATTTAGCAATTATCGAAAGAATTCATGTCTAACAGATGGCGCTAATTAATATACCTTTATTAACTGATGTCTATGTATTCCATCCGTTCCAATGCAAACTAATTTCTTCGGTGTATTTACGCCACCAACAGTTTCATAGCTTTCTACGTACTTAGCAACGCCGATAATATCACTGTAATTTCGGGATGGCCTTACAGGAATTGTCAATGTTGGCACAGATATTTTCTGAAACCCTTTCACCTTTAAAAGTTCTTGATCTCTTGGTAGCTTTACGACACTACCCGCTGTAAAGAAAACAAATTTTAAATAGACCGTGTTCGTCCCATTGAACTTTATCGCAAATATAAGAGTATAGTTACGTTTATTTGCAGAAGTCGCAAGGTTTGCTAACATAACTAAAGCATGAGACAACGTCTCCATTTCTTGTACAATTAAACTGATATTCGAGTTCGCCAATTCTTGTAACAATTTTCGAGCTCCAAGAACTCTTGGTTCCACAGACTTGCATTGTCTACTTGAATTATAATCATAATCGCCGTACAAGTTTTTTAACGCTAACAATACTGGTAACGTATGGTGAGGGTGTTCAAGCGCACAACGTTGCATAATATTATATATCTTCCCAGAAAAATTGTTTAGTTCGACATTCATGTGCGCTGCCAATTGTGGTATGAGTGGGATGAACTTAAACGATGGTATTTTGTGAAGATATTGTTGCAATAAGTCATTCACTTCCTGCTGATGCATATTGTCCAACCAAAGTGCTACTACTCTAAATACCAATAGATTATAATTTTCACTTTGTTCTAGTGCTATTAAATAATACCTGTGCAAAGAAATAATTTGTGCAATCATTAATAAAAATTCAAATGCTTGGGAATCGTAAATAAGCGAATGAAATTTCTTCAATCTTAATGAAAATAAATAACCGTTTCTTTGTTAAAAAAATAAATAATTTCATAATTGCTATAGAAATATCAAACTTACTTTAAAGCTAAAATCAGATAATTATCTTTTTCTTTTTGTATATGTTCCAATTCTGCAACATCATTTGTATTTTGTCGTTCGTTCAGAATGAGAGCACTTCTAATATCTCTATCAGCACTAACGGTACGTGTATTAAGGCCTTTGTAGGAGTATGTAACACATTCTTTTAGATTCTCAAATTGAGAAGATTTCATGTACGAACTTATTTGCTCGAACTGATTATCGGCGAAGCGAGCTAATGCCACTTGTGTATCGTGTAAATTTTTCGAGTCAGTAGTTTCTATATTAACTGCAGTGCTTATATCTATAGATTTTAAATAATATTTTTTTATCACAGTCTGAAAGATAAAAATAAATGATAAGGTGTAACGTTCTACAATTCAATTTCATCTTCGTAAATACACTTGCCCGCAAAATTAAAGGATCGCTAAATCTTGAAGGAAAATACATTATGGATCCTAAAGTAGAGACTCTAAGCTTCAAAATCAGACCGCGTGGATTGTTGTAAAATTTTTTTTTACGAAGTTCAAAAATAGTCAATTTTTCATCGAAAGTTTAGTGACCTTAATCTTGCACGCCACCATACCTGAGGATTTTCTGATTTTGTTTCAGCCATCCAATCCGCATAAACTCTTAATATCTGTGCTTGCAAGTTCTTATCCAAATTTGGTTTGTTCATTAAATTACGCAAGAGGAATCGACCAACTTCTAAATCATTCCTCAGCTTTGCTAACAGAGATTCTTGATAAAGTAATTGATCTTGAATTTTCGATGGTAGATCTGTTTGTTTCGCCAAGACAGCTATCGTAGAAAAATTTCAAATGAAAGAAAACATCTTTATAATTATTAAATAATAATTTCATAGCGTGTATGTATAATATATCATGTGTACCTAGTGAACGAGTGGCGATACGTAAATTCTCTTTATCCGCCGCTATTTTTGATATTTGTAAATAAGTATTGAAAAGTGCATTCTTAATAGTTGCATTGTTAGTTAAAGTGTCATTGATTTGAAGCATAGTAGTCCTTTGAGCTAGGATAGGTTCTATATACTCGAACTCGTTGAAATTTGTCACGTCCTGCTGCCGCCACTTACATAAAGTATTTTCATATTCATCTTGCCTTGCAAAGCTGAAATCTTCAATCTCGCGAATTAATTGTAGCTGCATCAATTTTTCGTACACAGTCTTACTACTTTCTGAAAGGAACAAACATATAAATAGATGAAGTACTTGGAATATTGAAGAAGAGGATGCCACTTACCTAGACTAAGATTTCTAAGAGCTTGTATAATGCTTATGCGGGCATTTCTAATCGCTTTCTGTATTCCCGTCGCGTTCCCCTCGTGAAAATATTTTAGCGCCTGATAGTGGTAAAAATGATAGTCCTGTTCACTTATCTCTGCTTTAAAATTGTAGTCATTTTGTGTATATACAGTTCGATTTGCTTCGCAAACATTCCAATTGCCAAGCCTCCAAGCACATTCGTATTGAATGTCATCGTCGATCTTTTCCCCAGTTTTCATTATAGTAGATATGAAATTACCATGCAAGTACTCCAAGCCAGACTGATGTAATCCATTTGCCATTTCTGTAATAAATAATTGGTAACATTAAAGTGGCATTTACGTGATTTGTTTGCAATTCAGTTTATTACTTGCCTCTGACCACTGTCATGTTTCCGAAAGAAAGTTCAACATCTTGTGCAAGCATCACTTTATTCCAATCATTGGTATGGACATAATGCTGAATACGAGTGGAATGATCTTGCAAATGAGAAGATCCGGTACCACGAATGGCATCGAAGTCACCTATTTTCGTGTAAGAGTCTCTAAGTATGCTTTGTATCACTTTTCCTTGTTGCGGTAACAATTCGTAAATATAATCAATTTTTGAAACATCGATAAAATTGTTATATTCGTTTAGAAGTGTTTCGCAAGACATTTCCGCGTATAGAATTGCGGTGAAAAATGCTGAGCAATATTGTGCAGCCTTTGCAATATACATATAATTCAGATTCAGAAAATTATCGGAAACTTGCATTCTATTATAATTCACAATATTTAGCATACAGCGTACAATGCGATGATCACAGTTTGTCAGTTTACGTAGCTCGTGGAAGTGATACTCGAAAAATTTATCTATACACTTGCATATGGTGGTTGTCAGCTTTCCATCGGTATGGATTATTAAAAATATAATTCTTGGCAAAATTAATTCGCAAACATCGGTACTTAAAGTACAAGGAGCGATTAAATATTCCGAATAAAATCCCGCGAAACACTCCGCAATTTTACATGCTATTGCTATTATCCAGCTGGAATATGAATCATCAGATTGAACTGTCCAAATTGTATTATTCGGATTTACAATATTACAAATTTTCGAATAGTTTATGCCGATGTTACTGCTTTTCGAACTCTTCCTTGCTATAAATGGTTGAATATAATTTAGTGGAAGCTTTGTCTCCGTTTCGCCTATAATAGTCTTCAGGCGCTTCATGTATTTCGTGTCTAACAACTTTTGCCCCCATACAGATGAAAATACGATATAAAGTGTTTCGGCACTAACTTTTCGAAATTGTACATCGCTTTGGAATAAAAATTGCAGCATTATCGTTGCTATTTTAAGTGTTAATATTTCTATTAAGTCAGATGATTCTTTAACATGGCTCTTCTGAAAATATAATATCATTGAAGTTAAATCGGTTGGTCCCAATTCGCCTAAACATTTCACTGCTTCAATTGAAACGTCCATATCAGAGGATGCTGTCAATTTTATTAGTTTATATACTAATTGATGCAACATGCTTGTCGCACAGTCTTCTGCAAATCCACGAAATGCTTCAAGCTTGTTATATAACTCTTGTAACTCTTCTTTTCTCGTTGATAACTGCATTCGTAAGTGAGCAATATCTTCTACGCTATAGTATATATCTTTGTCCACCATGGTATTTAAAAAATGTTGCACTTCTTCCTCCAAGCTGTATACGTCTTTTCCCGCTTTGTATTTCAAGTTATTATGTATATTTCGTATTTCTTGAAAGATAGGAACATTTGGAAAAGAGCACAGCTTTTCTATTGCATCACACAATATCTCCTTTTGATCGATTATTAAAAATTCCAGTATTTCCAGTGACATGGATGTTTTTCCCGTTTGCGCAATGGAAACCAAAGTTATCACAGTGAAATTCATTATTTCTTTGACCTCTTCGTTTCTTTCTGGTAAAATGCTTTTTATAAACTGTAAAAAGTATTTGCATGCCAAATCACGAAGTGAGTCGTCGTACATTTTAATTATGTGAAGAAAACTGTATCCAATATCTTTTATCACGTACATGGATAACGTATCGAAATAGTTCTGCTTCAATTTGTCAATAATTAATGTACAAAAGTATATGTATTGATGAAAAGCTTTTATCCTGTGTTCCTCGAATTCCTTTTTATAAATGTTGCTAATTAAGTATAACAGTATTTTCTGCAACACATTGGGACAGTTGCGAGCTAAAACATATTGTATATTCATTTCTTGAGTGAAGAAGTTCTCTTCCATATATTTCAAGCAAGTACTGACTGTTTTTTCCTTGAAATGCGGAGGATCTGATAACGCAAATGATATCCTTACATGGAACATATTCTCAAGATAATCTTCATCGTGTAATCTTTCAATAAGATATGTTAAAGCTTCTTCAAATTTATCATTAAATAAAGTAGTGAACTTTTTCGTCTGAGAGAATTCATCTTGATTCGATATCAACTTACGGAATATTTTGCTTGCAAGTTTTTTTGAAGTATTTCCGTTGTTTCCAATAATGCAGTACAATAGCCATGATAAAATTTGCGGGAAAATGTTCTCGACGATTTTCTCGAATGTCAAGTTAACGTGATTGCAAAAAGAAACCACATGGGAAAGTTCCAAGTTTTGAAATTTTATGAACGCTATTCGATTAATATACATTTTGTAGAATTGTTCTTCTGAATTGCATCCCGTTAATTTCCAAGGGAATGATTCCGTCGAATATATGGAATTAAACCAGTATGTCATTAAGTAGCTTAAACTATCTTCGATAAGGTACGAATATTTCACTTCATTCGATACGACGTGTAGTGCTTTCGAAATCATTTGTACATCTACTTTTTTATCAATGACAAAACGTAACATGGTCAGTAAAGCAGGGCTTTGGAATGTGGCATCAGCGCATACAACACTAGCAAGTAGTAATAAAGTACTTGCTATGGTAACTTCTTTCTTATCTGCTTTTACCTTGTCATCTATTTCACTCTGAATAATTAATTTATTCGACGATTCTTCTATTTGTTGGAATAACGATTCTTTCCATTTGTAAAAAATTGCTTTCGAAGAGTACATTTCTCGTATGCAGCTCATTATTTGCAATTGTACGCCAAACGAAAAACTATTGAAGGACGATAAGATTCCATCAATTATTGGCATATGGTCCGAATCATCACATATCTGACGAATATGAGATGGATTAGTAGAAATCATTTCGGAGAGCGATCTAATAAATTCTATATTTCCAGCAAGACCGTATCTTTTTTCATACCGGTCCTTATTAAATTGAAACATAATATCCATTAACTTGGATAAATCGCAATTATGATCTATCGCATATTTAAAAAGATATGGTAGAACATTTAATATATAGCGTATCGCAGTTTCGTCTTTGGAGCATTTATAATGTAATTCCACTAAATTTTCCAGTGGTACTTCTCGATGGTTTTCCCATAGTTCATCCTCTCCGTATGTTGATAAACATTTTAAAACAGTTATAGCCATCTTGAAATCGACTGTATGCAAAAGATCATACATATTTATTTTAAGCAAATTGTTCATCAGTTTTACTTGAATTTCACATTTCCCTTCTCCAACATTTGTACAGCATAATAGCGCTAAAGCTTTGGTCGCTTGTATTCTAATTATACCTTTATTACAAAAGTTACACTGCCTCTTCTGTGTCGTTTGTTTATCTAAATATTTGCGTCTGCTTTGGTAGGACCCGTAATCGTAATAATCGCTACTTGCTCCATAATCAAGAATTTCGTTATCTTCAATGTTCATTAAACCAAATATATTTTTTAACATATCGAGCGTTGCATGTGAAACAATTATCTTCGCTACATCAATGTCATATGATGTTCCATACAACGTATTCAATGCTTTTGTTACGTGGTAAAGATACGCATATTTACTTCTTGATGGATTTATATTTTCTAATAAAGTGTAAGCAATATTTAGATAATTTTTCATTGAATGTACAATAGGGATATCCTGAATATCTTCAGGTATTATGTTTAATTTTTTCATCATTGATATAACTTTTGCTATGACTGCAATCTTTACTATAATTATATGAAGATCTTCACTGCCATTCTCATTAATAATATCGCATAAACTGTTCATTAAGTGATTTGCAATGTCTTGCATATACAGTACATGCTCATCCGTTTTTGCATTTTCTTGTTCCATATCAGATTCTTTTGTCGCATTGAACAAGTTTTCTTTGTATTGTAATAATAAATAGCATTGTTCGATATATTCGTGAAATGCTTCAGTATTTCGTTCAACACTTAAGCAATCGCATGAGTCATTAAGATTGTATTCGATAAATTTCGATTGCTTTTTACGTTTCGTTTTTAGTGTAGTACAAATTAGTAATAAGCATAATTCATCTATTATTATTTGTGTTGCCATTTTTTGCCAGGGAATATTCAATATCCATTTTATAAGGCATGACCTTACAGAGTTCGAATCCATTGCCGGTGAATTAATATTTATATTAAACACAGCAACATCAGTCGAGAGAGGAAAATATTCACAAAGTACTATCAGTGTACGTGCACTCATAATAGACCATTTAATTACATTTGTAACATATAGCTTTAGAAGTCCATTTGGATTTGATTGTTTCTCATTTATTATATAGAGCTGTGTAAGTTTATGTGATGATATTTCGTTTTGATTTACGTTCAAGGATCTGGAATTGTACACTGGTATTACCAAACAGAAAAATCATATTAAAAAGAAATTGTTTAATATAAATAACATATATACGTCTCACCTTAATAAAATATCCCATATTTGATCCCAATAAATACTTGAGTTTTCTATCTCCGACGCATAATATATTTTTTCATTTGCCAGTAAAACAGCAGCTAGTTCATACAAATTATCCATAATGTTTTCTTCATTGCAAGATAGCGTAAGAAGATCTGTTACAACTTTCAGAAATGGTGAAAAATATTCTGACTTTAAACATTCCGGATATTTTGTAAATAACATTGTTAAGATCTGTACTATAGGCCAAGCTTCTTCTGGCTTGTTATCAATAAGCAAATCAATAGGACTATTTACTTTGACGGTAATTTTCCTTCGTTTTGCTGCTTGTACATAGTTGCATTCATCGAACAATCTTCTTTCGAAAATCAACTCCGAATTCTCTAATATTTGTCTAAAAACTGAATAATTTACAAATCATTCTTATTAGTACTTTGTAAAATACATATATTTGCCTTCCACTTCTTTTGGTATAAGAATGAACATTACGATTACCTTCGGTTGCAAGGTGAATAAAACTTTTTAAAAGTATATCTGCTTTAATATCTTTGAGTATCATTAGATATATATTTTTCAGTATTGTGTACCATTTTTCCCAATCATCAGCATACGCGCCATCCTCTGCTCTACTCACCCCTTTAGGGTGATGGATCCGAACAAAAAGCAATAACAGTTTGTATTTCTCAACAGAGCTCTTTAAGCATATTATGTTTGGCAAAACATTTTCACTAAAGTGACACAGCGCAATCCTATGTTCCGCTGCTATTTGTAGACACACTGTGTTTGTTAGTTTATAGCTTGAATCTGTTGAAATTTCTTCATTTGTCCTCACGTCAACAAAGACCGTTTCTAAAATTAAGAGACGATTCAAATCACTTTTTTACAAATTTTGTATAGAAAATTGCACATATAATCTTGTTGAATTATGTAATAAATCTTATACTTAAAAAATTCTACAGTACCTAAAAATAATAATGTATCCTTTACGTGTAAAAGTAAATCAGAATGCAAAGCACCGTACTCAACAATCATTTGCAATGCATCTAAAACAGCCCTTTTACTTGTAACAGTAGATAAACGTCTGTACAAATTTATACATATCTTTAACAATTCTTCCCAATGTTCAGGTACCAGATTCACCTGATACATTCTAAACGGGAGTACGTATGAAATTAATACATTCACATATGTATCGTGGTAGCATTCATATATTGTTGTTCCCAAAACTTGCAAAATTATAGGCATTACATCGTTGCATTTCAGCAGAGGTACTTTAGAAGAGTTTGCATGTTGAAAAGTTTTTTGTACCAGCACACATGTGTTTTGTCGTTCGGCGATTACTGCTCTATTATAAACATCTTTCCTGGCAAGTCTGTCGGCTTCCTTTTTAGAAATATAAAATTGTTTAAGAAGAAATCTAAAAGAATTGCAGGCGGTAAATTTATTCTCAATCGTTTTCTAAAATTTATACTTGCATTCAACACTATCTTATGCACTACATGCAATATATACGACCAAGTTACAATCCCTTGGGTATTTGTTTCTGTATTTTGACAAATTTCTTGCACCGCTTCTGCATTCTCGTATAATTCTAGTAGCTCCAAGACGCATTTCTAAATTAAAAACAAATGTCATTAATAATTAAGGTAACAGCTTCATTCAATAACAGGCTCTGTATAAAACGCTAATGTATTTAAGGGGGGAAATACCTGTAGAACCTTCAAAAAACGCAAAATGTTTTTTTGCCATAAAATGTTAATACATCTTAAGAATAGGGCCCAAAACTTTTAAAACGTATCTCATCACCGCCAGGCGCAGTACAATGGGACAACTCTTTCAATGCGTTTTTCTCAAAACTACATTTTCGGAATTGGCGGGATCGACAAGTCAAAAACTATTAGATCAAACTTGCTACAACCTTCACAGAAGATCGTACTATAGTCCTGCCATTTAGATATCCGAAGTTTCAAAAATGTCATTTTCGCCCGCCTAAAGGTATTTCCCCCCTTAAGCGAATCTGACATTCCTTAACCAGAAAGGAATAGTTAAGGAACGAAATTTCTATGATACTAGAAGTAAAATAATTTGGCATGCTACAACAATACGTGTACGTACCTTTTTCTCTATAATTTTCTTACCACTTGCACTTTTTAATATTTCGTTTATTCCTTCCAGATATCTTGACATCTTAACCGAAATTCTGTCGCCTGTACTGTAACAACACTTCCAAACACCGGCGGCTCGCGTATAGACACTGTGGAACTGCAGCACCCCCTATTTCCACCTGATATTATCGATAACATTTAATATAATGAGTATTTTTTTCTCTAATTCTTCCTTTATGCTTGTGCAATATATAATCCTTAAGCTTAATGTCAGTGGCCATCCCCCAGTTTATTAAAAAGCTGCAAAAATCTTTGTATGGAACTGTGCGCTTCATAGTTCCAGCGGCGTGGTTGTTTATTGAGTGCGCATGCGCAGATAGGAAGCTGCACGGTGGCAGAGAGAGGCACTGTCGCCCCCGCAGTGCCGGATACATGTTTGTCTCCTTTTACACAATTTTATAACAAAGGCTAAAAATTTTCTGAATCAGCACCCCCCCTAGTTTTAGCTAACAAGCCGCCACTGCTTCTGAATATAAAATCGAATAATAATATATCTGTATTACATGTATTTATTTATATTTCAACATGTTTATTATGTAATCGTGCATAAACATTAATACAATGTTACCGATTATCAATTGTGTAAGGCAAAATAGCATTAACATTACATCGTGTGCAGGTTTTCATTCTTAAATTCCGGTGCCTACAGAAATTACCGCTCTGATAATAATTCGCCGGCAAACTCTTTAAAGGAAAAATACCAGAAATTTGGACCCAAATTTGAATGGCTAACATTATAAATATATGGATAAAGTAAAATGTTCTTAAAATTTGTTGGTTTATTAAATGTATTTATATATGGTTCATCCTACCTATGCAGTAATGAAATAGTGTCGTTACATATAACACCTAGTAACAATAAGGCATTATTGGCATACGCCTATATTAGTCCGCAATGGACCAAAGGTACGGGGAAATACTGCGTAATTAGTATATGAATATACGTAAATAAGCTTTTATTAACGTACTCTGATAATATTATAATATATAATCATAATCGAATTTGCAAGCTAATAATTATATACGGGCATGTATATGCAATGATCATATTAGAAGGTCTTTTTATGGGTGTTTGGATTCGAATATCGATCTTGAATACTTCAAGTCATACGATCTTAATGAACGGAACAAAAAGAAATAGTACGCGGTGAACTTCCACGAAATAATGTCGTAAAGGCTCTGTGAGAAGGCTTATTCGTTATCGGCAATGATTAATGATGCTCGGTTCTTGGGACTAAAGCGAAACGGTTCGCAAAACGTTGAATTGCATAAAATCGGCCTTTGTAAACAGATTATGGTTCATAATCGTTCGTCGGAGGTCGTTTTACAAATGGTCTGGCAACATAATTATCCCATTACGAAAGTTCCAGAGGCACCGAGTGCCAATTGATTGAAACAATCTATGCATTGAATGAATGCATTGCATTCCAGCTACACGTGATGTAATTGAACAGTTCACAGACCGGCGAACGATCATGTTTTCAATCACAAAACATATATACGTTATTTTATATTGGCGTATGCAAACGTATATATGTACATATGCATGTATACATACATACATTAAGTGCAAATGTAGATCAATTGCTTTGACAATGAGAAATATTTGTAGTAAATTTTTAAGTTCTACAAAAGGGATGAATGATGACAAATAAATGTTTGTGATAAATTATACATAGTTTTAGATTAAATTTAGTATAATGAATTTAACGTTACTTAATGAAGCAAGCCCAAAATAATACCAATATTTTTCAGCATTCTTTGCACAAAAATTTTTTACGTTTACAAATAACATTACTATAGTAAACAGAGTTACTTACGAGAGTTTATTATCAATATTATGCGGCGGTTCGTATTCCTGCGGTTATATAGCAACATGGAAATACCGTCTCAGGTAACGGCATTGCTCAAAATATGTTTCATCTACATTATACAGTCATATAACGAACATTTTGTAAGTTATATAAAACGTAATAAAAAATAAAATTTAAATATCATATAATAGTAAATAAATTGAACTGGAACATTATTATATTATTATTCAAACTTAATATTTTAACTTTTATTTAATATATTAGTTATAATGAATTTAATAAAGTAAGTGTACTTCTTACCGAATTCAAGATTTTTACGAAAATATTATAAATGTAATCTACCGAACCCAGGGAACTTTCTTCAAATAGTTCCAGAACCTTCGAACACTCCTAGAACGCATGAATTTATTTTTTGTATTTCAACGATGTTTTTATATCCACGGTATACACGCAAATAGCGAATCATTTTTGGGAAATCAGCAAGTTTATTTACGTTTTGCAACAAACTCGATTCGGCATGGAATATAAAACAAGGTCTGATAGAAAAGGAAATCGAAGAATCTTGAAGAAACACACACGGCACGTACACACACGCTCCCACGCCAGCCATTCAAAATATCGTAATATTTGCATCGATCTGAAGGATACAACTAAAACAGGACGTGTCTGCGAGGAGGAATAAAAAGAGGGAGTTAAATAAGAAATTGCAAACAAGGCACATATTTAGTTTATGCTAGATCAGTTAACTTGGTAAAAACCGAGCACTAACCAAATATAATAGGCTCCAGTTAAACAGGGGCGGAAGGGGGCTACCGCGCCACTTCTTTTAAAGCGCATGCTTGCGCATCCTCCAAGCATTTACGTTTCAGCTACGAAAGCGACGTTTTGGATATTCACCTTCGAGTGCCATTTGCGTTAACTTTCGTCAGGAATTTTTTACATTCATTCTCTATATTGGAAATAGACAGATATCTTATTGAACGGCGATTTACCGAAGGCAATTATATCGATATATCTTCTTACCATTGAATTTGGAATATAATTTCGCTAATTAATCGGCTACCTATAATCCTTGAACCTAATATACACATCCCTGAACAAGCCTACTTGCGAAAACAGAAAAAATCATTTGCCAAGTTAGTTTGTACCTAGCTATCGTCGGTGTAAGAAAAAGTTAACAACTGAATATCATACGAAATGGGTTTGAAGATTCGCGTTGAATCGCCGAAGGTGAAATACACAGAAGATTTTATCGAAGCACAGTACGAGTATGAAACGACGAACGTGACAGAGGACGACAATATGCAGTATACGGTGAGCATACCAGAATGTTCTTTCTTTCCATTTAGTATTCTATTTTTTCTTCTTTTGAAGTTTCCTTCTTCCTCTGTTACATATGTTGCGTTATATAAAATTTCGAAGCAAATTAGATTTCATATTTTTTATATTTAATACTATTAGTATATTTATATAAGTTCGTATAGTTCGAATAGTTCGTATGCCAAAATTTAAGCTTAAAATTAAAACTATGATTTCACTTGGAAACAATAAATATCTTTATACGTGGGTTTTTCCATCTTTGAAGGAATTTCTTTTACCTGGCATTCTTCGTTACGAAAATGCACTTCTAGAGGGATTCTATGATCCAAATATTAATGTAAAACGTGGTATAATTGAAAATCGTATTGTAATATCGAAATATTTCCATATATTAAATAATAGAGATGCACTGAAGAAAAACTTCAAAACTGCCCGCTCCTACTCAAATTCACCGATTCGTTGCTGCGTCTTTCACAAACATCCTCTACGTACATTGCTTTTATAATGTATACATATATGCGTTTGCATGTCATTCACTAAACAAATTGATTTCATGTGATCAATATAAAGATGAAAAAACGGATTAAAGCGATTTAAAATACAATGTTATTGCCGTTCCTTATTATTTTTCGAAATTAACCAAATTTTCTTTACAAATTAACTGGTTTTCTCGAATTTTAACATTTTCAATTTAAATCGTAAATGAACGATAATAACGTTATTCGAATGAATGTTTTAAATATGCTTATACATCAACCTTTTTCATCAGGAAACAGGCGCTGATATTTATTTTGACCAATGCATTTAAGGTTGGAAGGATTTTTTAGAACAAATTGTATAACTACTAAGTTTACTGATTGTGTATTTTAAACATTCTTTTTTAGGGAGAAAGGAACAAATATAATAAAAAAAAGTATGAACAGCTGTTCTAAAAGGCTATGATTTTAATTTTGGAAATGAATTTTTCGATTTTTGAACAAAAAAATAATACCTTGTATTGTACACCACTACGTACTAGCAGAAAAAACCTTGGATACAAATATTAACAATTACTATGCGTAATGTTATTTCAATTAAACGCATGAAAATAATATATTATAGAATGTATAATGTGTATTCATTGGAACAGGTGACCCCCGTATCTACAAAGTTATTAATCAGAACACAACTGAAAGTTCCAAAATTGGGAGTAATGTTGGTAGGATGGGGTGGAAATAATGGTACCACCATCACTGCAGCAATATTGGCGAACAAGCTTAATTTGTCGTGGGAAACAAAGAACGGAATTCAGAAAGCAAATTGGTAGTAATAATCATTTACTAATGCTGGAATTATTTAATCTCTGACTTTGAGATTTTTATACTTGAATTATAAACTTTACTAATGTTGTATTATTATTTAATCCCAGGTACGGCTCGTTGATTCAGTCGTCTACTGTCCGATTGGGCAGAGGACCCAAAGAAGATGTGCATGTTCCTATATCATGGATGCTTCCAATGGTTAATCCAGATGACATTGAAATCGATGGCTGGGACATTTCAGATTTGAACTTGGCTGATGCCATGGAACGTGCAATGGTTTTAGATATTAACTTACAAAAACAATTACTTCCACACTTGAAAGATATGAAACCAAGGAAGAGTATATATTATCCAGACTTCATTGCTGCCAATCAGGTGAATAATAATTTCATTATATTCCTTTCCTGCTTGATTTGTGGTTTCTATTTTATTTTGTTACGATCTTATTGCAATTTTTGTATCTAGATTGTATTATTTATGTTTTTACGTTTTTAGAAAGAAAGAGCTGACAATATTATAGGTGGCACAAAATACGAACAGTTGGAACAAATTAGAAAAGACATAGTTGATTTTAAAACATCGAAAAATTTGGATCAGTTGATTATATTGTGGACTGCTAATACTGAACGATTTTCAGAAATTCTTCCAGGCATAAATGATACAGCTGACAATCTATTGAAAGCAATTAAAGACGACCATCCGGAAGTTAGTCCAAGTACAGTGTTTGCTGTTGCAGCAGCTTTAGAAGGAGTAAATAAAAAATATACTTACTACTGTCTCTCCTATTGTAAGATATTATTTAATTTCGTATTCTATTTGAACATTTCATGTAATATTCCAGTGTACATATATAAATGGTTCTCCCCAAAATACTTTTGTACCGGGAGCACTGGAATTATCAGCGAAGCATCAAACATTTATTGGTGGGGATGATTTTAAATCTGGACAGACGAAATTAAAGTCTGTGCTTGTAGATTTTCTAGTCTCGGCTGGTATAAAACCGGTATCGATTGTTAGTTATAATCATCTCGGTAATAATGATGGATACAATTTGTCTGCTCCAAAACAATTTCGTTCTAAAGAGGTAATTTACTGTAGCAGAAAACAATGCAACTAATTATCACGATGAATTCCGAATTTATCATATTAATCATTTTAATACATTGTTTTAGATTTCAAAAAGCAATGTGGTAGATGATGTGGTACAGTCAAATAAAATTCTTTACCAACCTGGTGAGAAGCCAGATCATTGTGTTGTCATTAAATATGTTCCTTATGTTGGTAGGTAAAAAAAGATATACATATGTGTATGTCGGGCGTTATGTATCATCTACTATATACTCTGATTTTTTTTAAATATTGTACTATTTCGTTTTTTAGGTGATAGCAAACGGGCAATGGACGAGTATACATCAGAAATTTTACTTGGGGGGCACAACACAATAGTAGTACATAACACTTGCGAAGATTCTTTATTGGCCAGTCCAATTATCTTAGATCTTGTTCTTTTGGCAGAAATTTGCTCCCGTATTACCTTCAAACTAGCGGATACTGAAGACGAATTTTCTGGATTCCATAATGTACTATCTATATTATCGTACCTTTGCAAAGCACCATTGGTGCCTCCAGGAGCCCCAGTTGTGAATGCGTTATTCAAGCAGAGAGCCGCGATTGAAAATATTTTAAGAGCATGTCTCGCGTTGCCCCCAGAAAACAATATGTTACTTGAACACAAAATAAATTTCGGGAACCAAATGAAAATCTAAATGAAGGAAACTATTTTCTGAAGTAAGGGTATTGTCGTTTGCAAAAGGAAAAGAAAGAAGGAACGAACAGTATTACACATGAATAATTTTAGAAAATCGAACGTTCCACAACACGTAATTTTTACAAGATGAAACCAATGTGAATGTTTAAAAATGATTTTTGCATATCCGACATTTATATTATTAGGTGTAAAATTAGCAATTCTTGTTGTGTCACAAACAGTATAAAACTCGTTTACACATCGTCGCATTTGATACGCAACAAAGTTATTTGTATCATAATTTGGTACCAATTCTATATTATACGATTGTGATATAAATTTTTTTTTTTACACAAATTTAAAAATATATTTTTACAGGAATAGCTACCGTTTTAAATAAAGAGAGCTCGCTATTTTTTTAAATGAAGATACAGTATAATTTTATACACGAATTTGAATGTAGTTTCATCTAACAAATTTCTGTAGATTACTGTATAGTTCCTTGCATTTTTCTTTAACGTAGTTTAATATTCGATCTCATTATTTAAATGTTTGTGATCTTTTTAAATAATTAAATGTGTAATCTTATACTTTCAGATACCCTTAATGTTTAAGAAATACATATTGCGTCGTTTATGAGTCCATATAATGCTTGTAATAAATATGTCTAATAATCTGTAGAATGCACCTCAATATATACGATCATTGGAAAATATGTACATTTATTAATTATTTATACATATATCTACATTTCTTCGAGTTAGATATAAACGCAAAAATATAAATTTTATGAATAATATATAACATAAGTAACTGGAAGAGAGTATGTAATATTGAAATAATTATTTTTTTATCCGAGGTATTAATAGTCGTTTAAGTTATGTCGAATATATTTCCTAAAATTATTAAAAATTAACAAACATATTTGTAACAGCAGTGGAGTTTATTTACATATTTAATGTACGATTTTCTATTATTCATTCTGGAAATCTCCATTTTTCAATTTTATCATCTTATATTTACATCTTATATTTAAATTTCTCAACGCAATGTTCTATACAATTACAGGAAAGACATGAAATTACTTAAGTGGAAACATTTATCAAAAATCCCACGGATCAATGAAAACAACGAAGTGTGCATTGCGAAATTTCAATCTCAGTTTCAAATCATTGAAACATTCGCGGTCGCGTGTACAAGCAGGTGCGCAGTACCATAGATAAACAACTAAAAGAAAAAGAAATAAATTGCATTCAATTGAATTGTAAAATCATCCGTTCTATTTGCTCTTTAGAAATTATATTTTATTGTTAACAATTTACATATTTGTTGGCTTATGTAAAATTTGACTGGCTATATTTGATGCTTGTTAATAGCAGAAGTGCAATCGCGGCCATTCGATGCATATACAAAGCAACGTCATAGCATCGGTTAAGGTTTTCGGAACACAATAGTTGAACGTGGCACGAAACGGAGCTTATTGTTAACTGCGTGTCGATTTAGTTGATTTCGCTGTGAAAAGTTACATCTCTCGGATTGTAATCTATGACGGTACTTTTATAACATGTATACGAAGTAATGTATAAGAAAATATTCTATGGCTATTGAATGCTGGTCATGAATTTCGGAACTGTAGAATGTCCGTTGCGTAGGCCGAAAATAACATACGCCACAGGCGCCATTAAATTGCGCCATCTGGATATCGTTACGAAGAAATTGTATTAGCACAGAGTTTGGAAAAACTTTTGAATAACGTTATTACTCTTCCCGATAACGAGTATTGTAAGGTAAAATCAACGAATTTAAAAACTGGCGTAACACACACCGATCACGTTTGCGTTATGTGCGAACGCCTGGTGTATACGCGGTTCATCTGATTATATTCACTTAACCTCAATTTCAAATGAAAAACGTATACCTGCGAATATGAAAATATAATTTTAGATTTTTATATTTTTATATTACGATAAAAATAAAAAAAGCACAATCTTTTTTTGAAAAGGGACTCAAAGGCACCCTACATTTTCCAAAGAAAGACCGTGAGCTTCACCTGACTGAAAATATTGATAACTGCAGCATACAACACATAACGATAATTAAGAATCGTTCGAACTAATGTTTTATCAATTTCTGTATGCCTCCGGTGAATTTATAATAACGGTATGTACCATGTACAATACATTTGTGCGACATTAAGAGAAAAGGAAAGTGTTCGAAATACGTGCCCAAAGTAGTGTTCTAAAAAGAAAAGAAAGGATACATTTTCCTTTTTAATTAAAGTCAGGTAAATCGAATATATTTATTTGTAATGTCAACTTCACGAATGTATGTATTCGAACCATTGAATGAATGAACAATAATATAGTTATTTTTTGTTTCTTTGCCTAGGGTATAGACGTTTTTCAAATACTTTGAAATTTTAGAATATAATGGGAAAAATTTGAGTACATAATTGTAATAAAGATGCAGCGCATTGAAGTTAATAACAAAGACCATAATTATAGCGAAGTTAAGTTAGATAAGCAACAGCATAGTTCTAGTAATATTCAAAATGTGTGTGATAACGATATCAAAGCAATATGTAAAACGAGCAAATCAGCGCTGGCGACGAGCAAAGAAATATTTGGTCAAATTAAAGACATAAATGAATTGAAAAAGATAACGCCACGCGTAAAATTACTCACTTACGATGCGACCAGCTTAAATGAGTTAACTAAACTTTCGTTGCATAGTAAAATATCTGTGCAGAAAAGATTATCAATATTGGAGCAAACGAAGCAGGAATTGAAGAAGTATTGTAGGACATGCGCCGGTTTAAAGCTTCCACTGGTGGATATTTTTAGCGAAAAAGGTAATCAAATGAGATTAAGTCAACAGATGAAGCACTTGGAGGAGATAAATCAGTACGACAGTTTGTCAACACAAATGTGTATGGACTGTATTTGTGATTTAAAAATGAGTTACAAATTTTTTATGCAAATTAAAAAAGCCGAAGTTAAATTAAAATCTATTCATATTACGTTAACCGATACAGCAGCAAGAAATATGGAGGCGAAGAAAATGCAGCTTACAGAGAGTTGTGACAAGCAAGTAGAGATTATTGGGGAATGTAAAACGATCGATCCGTCTACAAGTAAGGAAAATGATAAAGAGAAACCGATGCCAAAAAAATCAACAATTTTTTCATTAAAAAAAGAACTAGAATGTTCAATGGATGATGCGAAAAGTGATGCTGTGATCAGGTCAGAAAATAAACATGACATTGAGATTTTTGAAGATTCAGTGGCTCAGCAGAACAGTGATAATGAATCTATCGAAGAATTCGATCCTGATGATCCACCTTTTCAACCCGATAGTTCAGATTCTGCAGAGTCCGATGACGACGACGACATAGATGTACAATCATTGAGTGTAAGGAAACGAAATGCACAACAGACGGAGAATATGAAACGAAGCTCCCAAGCAGTTCTCATATTCGATGATAATTCAGAGTCGGAAGACAAAAATATTGACTCTAATCAAACGACATATAACTATGACACGTGTCTAGGAACATACATTAAAGTGGAGGACATGGAAAGTAGTAATCGTTCCACAGAAACGCACAGCGTAATTAAAAATGAAGCTTTATGCAATAGCGAAAGTACAAAAGAAGGTATGAAACAACCGAATATATTAAAACGAAGACTTTTATTGCAAAATGAGGATTCTATTGGTGAGTCTAATATATCTGATAAAAACGGAAGTCATTCGGATATTAAGGTACAAAGACTAGATGTTAACAATTCGGTCAACATTAACGCGAACCAAGAAGACGGAATCATGTACGTTACCGTGAAGGGATCTAAGCCAAATGAAATATTATTAGTGAAAGTAAAGAAGATGGATAAACCAATAGAGAAAAAAGATGATAAGTCTGCTGGGAAAAAGAGCTTTGAGATCAAGCCTATGGAAAAGATATTTAAAAAATATGAAACCCTAGTTACAAAGGAGAAAGACTTATTTCCAGAACGAACAAAGAAGTCGGAAATTAGAGAGCAAATTATAGAAGAACAAATAGAAGAATACAAAAAGAAGCGTGAGAAGGTGTTGGGCGGACATGCGAATATATCACTCTCTTTGAAATCCGAGGAAGCACAAACTCGTTACTTTAAGCGCAATGAAATTATGGATAATCAAAGGATGCATGCAGACAATGATTCTATCGAAGACATAGATTTCGACAACGACGATAATGAGGACAGTATAAACAGTAAAATTGAAAATGATATTTCCGAACTTGAGGAACCACTGAAGGAAAGGTCTACTAACGAAAGGACGTATGTAAATACTGAAGAATATTTATCACGTTTAGCGAAACTGAAATTGAAATGGGAGGAGGCCAAGAAAAAGAAAGAGTCTCTTCAAAAGGAACTTGACGAATCTTATATGGAAGGAAATATTGAAAAGTTAACAAGAATTTTGGGGGAGAAAGAAAAGAACTTGCAAGATTTTCAAGATTATTTAAAGCAACGAAAAATTGTAATTACAAGATTAAAAGACGAGGATATAATTTCGCTTTACGAGGATAGAAATAATGCAGTGCTTAAAAACAGTTTGCCAGACTTGATAGATGAAAGCCAACCGGCGGATTACATTCCAGAAGAACATTATCTGGAATGCGATTATTGCCCGGAAACTTTCGCGTCCAAAGAGGTTCTAGAGGAGCATTTAAAAATGCACGATTATAAAATTATGCACTTTTGTGAAGATTGCATGGAAGAATTTCCAACGAATAAGGCAAAAAGAAGTCATAACGTGATTTGTATAAAAAAGTTACTATGTAAATATTGCGACACAATATTAGATTCTAAAGGGAAGAAACGCCAGCACGAACAGAAACATTGCGATAACATGTATGGACAATTATGCGATGTATGCGGGGAAAAGTTCAAGCATCAAGGAACATTAGATCAACACGTAAAGACACAGCACATGAGCTGGGAGAAGATATACCAATGCCCAAAGTGCCCTAAAAAGTTCGCTTTTAAGCAAAAACTTAGTTTTCATTTAAAATCTGTCCACACAACGTTAAGGGCCTATTTATGCGAGGATTGTGGAGCGGATTTTAAAAATCCTGCAAGTCTTAGACATCATAGAATACGTAAACATCAGCCAGTTGGTAATAAAAGGGAATGCCCCGTTTGTCATAAGTTAGTACCGTTTTATAGTCTCTCTAAGCACATGCATACACACAAAGCATACACTATTCAATGTCCGCATTGTGACAAAATGTTCAAAAATAGTTCAACATTAAAGCAGCATGTAAGAATTCACGAGGATCAACGCCAATACCGTTGCGACACTTGCGGAGTTGGATTTAATAGGAGAGATGGTTTAAGATTGCACATGAGAGTACACGAGAAAACTGATAGCAGAGGGTTGAAGGAATGTTCGTGTCAAGTATGCGGCGAAAAATTTCCGAACCATTCGACGCTCGTCATACATAGAAATCGAGTTCATAAGGATGGTAGACAGTACACATGCCACATATGTAACAGATCGATGATTTCAACTAGATCATTGGAATGGCATATGTCTCATATACACAACGAATCTCTTCCTGGCGTTGTTAAGGAAGATATAGATGGGCCGCTAGAAAAGAAGAGAGCGTCGTGCTATCATTGTAATAAGACATTTAAGACAGAAATGATTTTAAGGACTCATATTAAAAACACTCATATGGAGAAAGACCCAATGAAGTGTTTAGATTGCGAATTAACATTCACTTCTGAAGTTAGATTGAGACATCACATGATGGTGACGCATAATAGATTAGAAGGAACATTACCGTGTCCACATTGTCCAAAGAGGTTTGTAAATCAGCTTAGGCTAAAAACTCACATGATATCTCATTCTGAAGAGAGGCCGTACACTTGTGAGATTTGTGGATTTAACTTGAAAACTAAGATACAGTTGATTAAACATCATCAAAATAGGCACAGCGACGAAAGACCTTTACAGTGCCGATATTGTCCTTGGAGATGCAAGCAAGTTAGTGCTCTTGTGTGCCACGAAAGGACTCATACCAACGAACGACCATACTCTTGTAGCGTATGTAGGCAGCGTTTCAAATATTTAGGCGACAAGAATAAACACGAAAGACGACACGAAAGTTTAGGCGGGTCAGGATTTAAAAGGATAGTACTTGGACGAAATATTAAGGCCAAAGTACAAGAGGATTCGTCGTGTTCCGAACACGAGCAAGAAGGTTTAACTAATGCGGAATCTCAAGTTCCTGAAGGGGAATATCAGGAACCATCAGATGAACAGTTCGAAGATGAACAGATAGTGAAGTTTGAAGAACAGGAAATAGTAAAGTTCGAGGAACAAGAGATCACAGAAGAGTACGAACAAGTATACGAACAGGTAAGCGTATTTCTATAATTTTACATTCTGATAGTGGCTTAACTTCCGTTAACTTCATATATGTACATTTTATCAGGAGTACGAGGAAACATCCAGAGAGGCGTCAGATGCAGCAGAAGTTATAATGCATATGGAAGATACTACTGTTTACACAGAAGAAGTGACTGCGGATAATATCGAACCTACAGAAATAATGGCAGACGAAATGATGACAAGCGAAATATTACAATCAGGTGCTGTCGTACATTTACAACAAGAGGATGATTCAGGGAAAATACAAGTAATCCCGGTGATGTTATCCTTACCCGATCTGTCCGATGGAAATACGGAAGTCAATTTAGCGACAGCATCCATCATGTATAATAATTGAATGAAATATCGTACTCTATATTTGCGATACGCTTTGTAAAAAGAAATTACTTTTAACGATTTATTGTGGTAATCATACATTAAAAAATGTTTATTTGGTATAAAGAAGTAGGGACTAAAATACATTCCTGTAGATCCAATGTCATATTCTGAAGTGTATATTATCGTTTAGTATACATAGATTTCATTCATGCTTGGATATTAGCACGCTCGCTACCACCGTTTAATGGGAAAAGTGGCCATCCACAATATCTAGGTTTCAACTTTCATTTTAATCTCTGTAACAGATATGTGACGCTGGGCCTTGGATATATGACACTCGGTAGCGAACGTGTCAATAATGTATCTAGTGATAAGCATAGCTATTCCCTATTGAAGCAGCAAGTTTGGAAGATTATTTTACTATTTGAATATGTTACTTGTCAAACCAAGCTTAAGGTTGTAAAAATAATGATATAACAAATTTTATCTTCATAGCGCTTTTCAAATACGAAATTCTCGTTTAAATATAAATGATAGAACTATCTGTAGCATGTCAAAGTATTTTGTACAAATCTATAAAAGATGAACAAGTATTTTATTTCGTAATACAAATATAAATTTCAAGATGAATAAACTGACATTGTTCATATCCACATGCCTACTCGTAAATTCGTTTACGATTCAAATTCATTTGTTTTCCAGTTTTCTGCTTTCGTTACTCACTTATTGTTCATAGTACTTTTACAAGTACCTTTTATTTCTAAAGCCGTTCAAGTACAGAGACAATATAAAAATTATTGTGGATTAAGGAGAAGTATTTTTGATTCTTGCAGAATTCTTCCTATATATGTCGGGAAGATCTCACGAGCATGTAATGTATGATCATACGATATGCGATTATGCGACGGATGCTCAAGCGCTATTGGGACATAACTTAGATATAAGGAATTTTGTTTGTTTCGTTTTATAATAATGTCTCCTTACAGTACAGTAAATTAGAAACATTTTTACTAATAAAACATTTCTTTCATTACAGTTGCAAAATTGCAGTCAAATTTATTATCATTTATACATTACAATAATTTTTCTTTTCAAATACATTTCACTGAAGAATTTGGCCATCTTTAAGACCATTGTAAATATATTGCACAAAATTACTGAAATTTTATCGCCGGGAATATTTTCTATTTTTCACAATACTACAAATAAGTTATGTAATTACATATTTTAGTTCATTTTCAATTAGGACGTAATGTCACATTTTAACTTTTATTTATTTTCTCGTATTATTACATTTCTTCTGTAATTCATATCTGTAATTTACTGACGATAATAAAAAATTTCAAATGTCAAATACTATTGTATTTGATAGTTTATATAATATTTGTAAGTATTTGTATATCTTAGGTATACATGAATGTTTATTAAATTTACATACAAATGATAGATAATTCATTTTACGGATCATATGATAATGTACATTTTAAATAGGTGCAGTAACAAAATCATATTCATGTCATATATATTCTTATAAAATTTGTATGGAAAATACAATTGAATTTTGTATTTGTATGAAGTAAAATCAACGTATATACAATATACGTTAAGAACAAATGTAAATAGATATTAACTTATCTAATACAATGATAAATACTGAAGTCGCTGTGCTGTACAAGAAGAATGTACAAATATACAAACGTATATTATTATTAAAATTGTCTTAGTTTTTAACGTTTTCTTACTTATTTTTTCGTAATATTGAAAATATTCATTTTATTCTAATGAACATGTCATTTCAGAGGATCAAATAATCTGTATCGACTTTTTCCATCAATATTTCACTTGTCTAGATTTTGATAATATTGTGCAAGAACAGACCATGCTTTAGGCGACATAAACCCATCAGGTGGATTTTCACCTGCCCTTGCTAAACCTACAAAAGAATATTGTATTTGAAACTGCCACTTTATGTAAATTAATACTACAAGTATCACAGTGCATAGAAATTGAAGTATTCTATAAAAGTATAACACGCAATTAACTAACAAGTAATAATACGTACAACGCATTTTTGTTCCCGATATAAATTCAAAATCATCTTTCCGCTTTTCGTCATAAAAGGCCATTTTTTTCTGCCTCTTATCATATGCCGCAACTTTAAATGGTATGATTTCCAAAGTTTGCAGGCCTCGGGCTATTGAAAGAACTCGAGCACCATGAGTAGGATCGTAGAGATTTCCATCGGGTGTTTTAGTTTTGTCAGGATGTGGAATTCCAGCAGGATCTCTTCCAACAATGTAAAAGTTCGCTCCTGCGTTCATTCTGGCCTTTGCATGCCACTGTACCTTATGAAAGGGAAGCCAATATTTTCATAACAAACATAACGTACATTTTTTCATTTGACCCCTTAGTACATGCAGATTACAGTATGCTGGTAACTACATTTTTAAGTTTACCTCTACTGGACCAGCATACATCATTGGACTTGGAAATATTGCTAGCAGTGTTGAACTAGCATCCAAAACTCCTTCACTGAGTATAGCTTCGTGTTGTAAGATTCTAGTATGTAAAGGAACATCATCGTCTTTTGTCCAACCACCTAAAGGATGCAATAATAGAACAGGATTTTTGAAACCCCTTTCTTCTAATAACCGTTTTCTTGTGTCCTGTAAATAAGAAGTTAAATTAATAACATAAATGGTTTTGTTATACGAATACGCTGTACGTATAAGAAATTAGGCAACTGCGTGACATACTTGCATCAATAACGCATGACCATTGTGTATAGGATTCCGTAGTTGAAACGCGAACACAGCATCGGCTTTCATTTTCTTACATTTCGTTCTAATTTCATTCGGTGTAAGCCGATATTTGTCCAGACCATCGTGCCATCTGATTCTTTTAAGAACTTCTATGTCACCGCCGACCAACCAATCTCCAGATTCGTGAATCATTTTCACATACGGATGGTTTAAATTATTCGTACCAAATTGCCATCCGCATCGCTCTTCTTTCCTATGATTATAAAATTCCGGCCTACGCAATATAGCAACAGGTTTACTTTTGTATTTCAACGTAAACGCTGAAAGTCCATCCAGGCGTTCCTTATCTTCTGTATGTATCGCAAGAACTATGGGAACAGATTGATTAATTTCTTTGTCACCGTCGACAAGACATTTTAAATGTTGAGCCTGAAAAATATAGATTTGATATTTTACAATTATAATATCGATAATTATCATCTTAATAGCTACTTCCTATAATTAGTTGTTGTTCTGTGCCTCGTCGTATTTTCTATAAATACCTGGAGATATTGATCTTCTCTCATAAATCCTGTAAGAGGTGCAGCCCAACCTTCTGCTAAAATCTGGAGCCATTGTAAATTTATTACGCTAATTTCTAAGCTCTGAAGTGTAGCTGCTTCAGTTTTGGCAGAAGATATTCGTGATTCTGCAATGAACAACTCCCGTATTGGTACGGTGGGTTTTTGAAGCACTGGTATAATGCACTGTTTCTCCAGAAGATCAATAACGGTTGCAGCCGATTCTTCTGGAGTACAGTTTTCCGTGATTACCACTAAATCTGGATTTACTGGCCTTTCGTACATTTGATCTATCCCAGTAAAACCTTTGATCGCGCCCTGGCGTGCTTTTTTATACAATCCTTTTGTATCCCTAGCTTCGCATACATTAAGAGGTGTATCAACGAATATTTCGAAAAATGGGAGATCCGACATTTTATGAATCTCCCTTGCCATTTGCCTATCTTCTTCGAATGGAGACACAAAACTGCATAAACAAATTTGACCGCTATCAGCAAATAATTTAGCCACTTCTGCAACCCTCCTTATGTTTTCTTTTCTATCTTCTTTGCTGAAACCAAGGTTGCAGTTTAAACCACTCCTTACATTATCTCCATCGAGTCCGTAAGCAGCAATTCCATGATTAACTAAAATAGCTTCAACTTGGAAGGCTATGGAGGTTTTTCCAGCGCCAGAAAGACCGGTCAACCAAACTGTACATCCTCGAAACCCCCTTACGCTTCCGATTGCTAGGCCACGGTTTGCTCTTGAGACATGGTGCGCTTGTTCTGATACATTCGAGCATGTCTATAGGAAAGAATGTAATCATGAATTTTCAATATTCTTAAATATTATTGCGTTTAAATATTTTTCTTTAACAAACAAACAAAAACTATATAACAGACTGGTTTATATCTCAGTTAAATAAAATATATATCTGCATGCATGTAACAACTTTTGCTAAATAAAAAGTCCTAAACCTTTATTATTACTACTGCAAAACAAGTAGTCCATAGACGAAATTCAAGTATTATTATAAAATGTTAGATAGTTCAAAGCTTTTGAACGTGACGATTGATAAAACTAAATGTACTTTCCTATTCCGCTTTAATACAATGACATATTGAACAATAATAATAACAAATTTAAGTAATCAAATAAAATATCATATAACTTTTTATTTAACGTATAATTCAAAACTTATTCGACAAACTCGTGCTAAATTAAAAATAGAAAGACGCAAGCAAACATTTTTATAAAATTTCTAATTGACTGAAAATCGAATATTCTACATTATCCTTTACATACACGATGTCCTTCGTCATTATTTATTTATAAATAAAATTTTCTCTTTTTTAATGTATGCTGCAAGATAATTTCTGCATGATTAGTAAATCTTAAATATCTGTTTTACAAATCGATATATATATATATTCTTCTTCCATACATTTCGTGTATTTATTTTAAAAAATTCACAATTAGTTATCAATTTCATGAAACAGTGATTCAAAATTTCGTACACATACACACACACACAGTTACGTCTTGATAAAACTGCGAATAGTAAAAAACATAGATAAATGTTTAAATTATAGAACTAATCAAATATTCAATGTAAATTGTCCTCCAGTTAATACGTACCGTCATTATTCGTTTATTTGGAATTTCAGTGGTTGCGTTTGACATAACTGTGTAATATTTTGCGGTTCGTATATTTATATATGGGCGCCCATATATACGTGGCAAATTGAGTGTGGTACAACGAAAATTGAATTTAATAAATATCTAATAGGAGAACCTAATTTTGCTAAACGTCAAAAAATGTGTCCCGATAGTGTTACTGTAATTTCACGTCTTCGAACGGTCGTCATTAATTAAAAATATTGAAAACTTCGATAAGGTGTTCACTGGCACATTGGCGGACAGTTTGCGGCTAAGGAACACGCTCTAACGGTATACTGCAAACCAGTTCTAGACACTAGCGCTATTCAACATTAATTAATTATAATTTCAATTTGTGCTACTTTTTCATTTCTTTTCTGTTCGCCAGCTGTTGCGTTCGAAAGAATATTCACATTCAACATTATTTCAAGAACATACTGTTATAGCATCGTTCGTTTTACGAAATTCATTTAAATCCTATACACTTTTATATTTTTGTCAATGCTTCGAAGATCGACCCAATATTTCTTAAACACAAAGTTCTTTCTTACTGGAGTACTGTAACTAATTGCGGAAGCAATTCTCAAATGCAAATTATTAATTTTGAGATATTGTTAATGATATTTTCCGAATATTATCGAGACCAGCTTGAAAAGCGCGCGTCGCGTAGCAGCCATTTGCAAAGTAATTTCGAAAAAATTTCTAAAACACTAACCAACTTCTTAAACTTGTTAGTAAAAGTAATATGAGGATTCTAAGCATTAAATATCCGCTAGTACCGTATTTAAAGGAAAAAGAGCAATTTTTATTTTAATACCACTTTTGAGTATAGGTAAGACAGGAACGTGAGTAGTTTCAAGCAGGCCTTTATAGATGGCGGTACTTTTGACTTTCAGCGTAGGTAAGGCAGGAACATGAGTAGTTACAATTACTTCTTTATAGATGGCACCACTTATTTGCTTTTTATTTTTGAAATCGCTAGGTTACTACAAATTTAGGAGGCTTTTAGGTTTCGACGACTTCTTTGTTAGATATTTACATTCGATTAGCACAATTTTATTATTCTTTCTATTTTCAACCATTTGTATGTAGGAAGAATTTCGTACACATGAAACAACAGTTTTTAGAAGATTAATTTATTATAAAATTACATAGTATTAGTGGAAAACATAATATTATTTAATATTATACATCGATGTTTATAGATTTATAAATATAATATAACATAAATGCATTGCATTAACATATAGATTATAATATATATAAATATATAAAATATATAACCGATAAAAGAAGAAGAACTAAAAAGATTCAGCTAAATTATAATCGTCGTGTTTTAATCTTATACTTTCCCTCTTTTGATTTTGTATCTACTATATGTTGTATATTCATGTGCAATGTATTTGGATGATTGGGAAAATAATATACTTGGGCATTGATATTCGATATATCTGTTGGATTACATTTCATAGCGACCGAATACATTGGTTCTCCAACAGATCCAAAAATATCATCTATATAACCCAGCAAAGCATATTTCGATTTGCCAGTGCGCAAATCTTTGTGAAGTAAGAATAAAGGAGTTCCAATATATAGAAGAATATCGGCAGAAAAGGGTTTAACAATCACTATGCAAAGGGATGTAATAATATTATTAATTGTTCCTACAAGAAGTTCACTTTTCCTTTCGTTCGATTCTATATAAGATTGTATTTTCAATCCTTCAAAACATTCATTTATCCTGAAAGTATACACAAAAAGATGTAAACTTCGTAATAAAATTCGTAATCAACCTAACTTACCCATCCATTGTTTCGTCTTCACATTTTGAAGATAATAAATCGTTCACCATAGTAGATGCATGCAAGTCCGAGTTACAAATTGTATTTTCGTTTTTACTGTTCTTCGAAAATTTATTTAATACAATTGCTTCCATACTTCGTATAAAATACGTTATCTTTCCTATGTCTCACTTTGTGGAATAAATCCTGTTTTAATGTAGTTGGAAACTTATACAAAGTCACAAGTGTACGCAGAAGGTCGAACTAGTAAACAAATAAAAATGTCCTAATGCATGAACTTGACACACACTCTTTGAGTTATACAGTACACAAAGTTATTTGTTTCTTTTCCATAACAGCATATAATACAGGGCAATCCGCTCGCTAATGGACACAAAGACAGTGCTACTAAATAATAGATCACCATGAACGGGCATTTAAAAAACATAAAAATGTATTGTTCACATAATCTTTACAATTTCTAGCAGTATATTTTGCTTAAACAGTAAAAATTAATGTGCAATGCATTGAACATTCTGTGTGTAACGGTTCATTTTTCTTAGAAATATACGACGCTCCTTAATTCATAACTCAGACATAATTACATTCCTTCGTATATATTTCTTATACATTTATCCTTTCTTATTCTTTAATTCCCATAATCCATTTCTGACAAGTCGTTGGGCCGCGTCTTTGTTTACACGCGGCATAAGAGTATTCCTATCGTTAATTTGTTTGGCACGTGTCATCGACTTCTTTAGACGATCGTTCTCAAGTTTTATCTGATGCCGCGACGGATCGACACCTATTCGATTAATATAAATTAACATAAATAATTATAGGTCGTAACATTTTATTATCAAATGAATAAAAGTTTTCTGATGTCTCTTTTTCAATATCTTACCCTCTGCGCGCAAATACATCCAGAACAAACTATTCAAACAATAAGACATCAATAAGTTGTGTTGAATCTTATCCGTATTAGAAAGTTTCTCGTACACTTCCGGATTTGCAGCGAGTTTAATCGTATCTTCGATTCTCATCGTTGCGTCGCGAAATTGTTGAATTTTTGCAATGAGATCCTTGTCATGGGCCAATTCTTCAAAATCCAAATCCATATTTATTTCGCCAAATTATAATTCTATCGTAGGTTTAGCACATATAGCAATTATCGAACTAAGCAATCTCAATTGCAATGGCTCAATAGAAAAATTCTCATTAAGCTCTGCCCACGAACAATGCACATAGATGTACCATTCGCTAAAGCATTCAGAAGTTATATTTGTCAAAAACAATAGAATTTATTATGTGTATCGCAATGATCAGTCATTTCGTATAAAACTGTAACAAAAGTTAATATCATGATTTTCTCGTAGAAATACTCAATTATCCATATGTATATGTATAAATTCTCGAATTTAACGAAAAATATAGGTAATAAGAAATTCTCTAAGCTCTAGGGAATAACTCTGAACAGAAATATGTACATTTGACGTCTCCTTTGCCGTTAACTCATGGTGAATCAAACAGCTGATTCCGTTCTATGGTGGAGCACATGTGCGGTAGTATGCTATAATATTAAAGTTTTTTCATGCAAAAGTAATGAACTTCTGATAAAAAGAAAAGCATTCGTTCAGACATTACGGGAAACATATCGTGCATAATATAATTGAGTGTGCAATGAAAATGAAAGTATAGTAAGTTCCTTTTTTGAAGAAATTTTTGTGTAAGAAAAATGGCTGACCGTGATAGCGCATCTGAAAGCGACTCGAGCTCGATTGACGGAGGACCGATAATGATGCCGCCGTCCCCGGTAACCAGAGAACAACTTCAAAAACGAATTGAGTCCCTTCAACAGCATACTCGAGTTCTGAAAGTTGAACTAGAAACCTATAAATTAAGAGTAAAAGCGTTGCAAGAGGAGAATCGTGGTCTTCGCCAAGCCTCTGTCATTATAGTAAGTTGCTTGTTATATTTTACCAAGTTAATAATATGTCGATATATTTATCTGTTTATTCTGCACGCCCCTTAAACGCAATATATTGTCGAATGTTCATCTTTAATATTCGATCTATATCTCTGATAACACCGGAATTATTTATTTAACGTGAAAAGAAATGTTTTTGATATATGTATAATTTTTTTTTTTAACTGCTCTCGACATTTTTACTTTCGTTGATATTCGTTATACATCTATCCACTATGCCCGTGTTTCAAGCAACTTTTAATTGAATACCTCGTAATTTATTAAATATCTCTGGCACTGATACTTAATGCAGAGCATAATTCCAAGTTCAAATGCAAATTGCATACCTTATGTAACTATGTTAGGTGTAAGGAATAAAGTCATTGATCATGAAATTTCTTTATTAAAGTAATACATTCTTAATCAAATAATCATTTTATAAAGACTCAATGATCTTTGAAAATTTTAATCTCTACAAATACATGCAGTCGATAAATAAAATTATTTACTGTTGTAGCTTATTAAAATTGATCGTAATTTTCGAAGAAAAAATTAATTTGCTACTACTTTAATGAATAACTGGAATTTTATGAATATATGTTGTGAATTGTTAGAATTTGGCATTAATACATCGGTGTTCCATTGAATTGTATTATAGCAAGCTAAAGCCGAACAAGAAGAGGAATTCATAAGTAATACGTTATTAAAAAAAATCCAAGCACTTAAGAAGGAAAAAGAGACATTAGCGCATCATTACGAGCAAGAAGAAGAATGCTTAACAAACGATTTGTCAAGAAAATTGAATCAATTGCGTCAAGAGAAATGCCGATTGGAACAAACGTTAGAGCAAGAGCAAGAATGCCTTGTGAACAAATTAATGAGAAAGATAGAAAAACTTGAGGCTGAGACACTTGCAAAGCAAAGCAATTTGGAACAGTTACGCAGAGAGAAGGTAGAACTTGAAAATACACTTGAGCAAGAGCAGGAAGCATTAGTAAATAAATTATGGAAACGAATGGATAAATTGGAGGCGGAGAAACGAATGCTTCAAATAAAATTAGATCAACCTGTATCAGATCCTGCTTCACCAAGAGACATTAATAATGGTGATACTGCTACTAGTCTAAGCACACACATTCAAACTCTAAGAAGCGAAGTAGCCAGATTAAGACATACATTGCTCATTTCGCAACAAGAACGTAAGATCTTGTGTATTCTATTAAATATATATAAATATATATATTTATTTATTTATTTTATCCGATAAGAAAGTAATGATGGTTAATATAGCGTTATATTATTCATGATAGATACGGAGAAGATGCAGCGGTATGTAAACGAGGAGAAACAAATTCGGGAAGAGAATTTAAGACTTCAAAGAAAATTACAGCTGGAAGTAGAGCGCCGTGAAGCTTTATGTAGACATCTTTCTGAATCAGAATCTAGGTAAATAATTGTATTATATAAACCGTGAACATATTATTTGTTTGACTGAAAACTTCATGTATTTGTTAGTTTGGAAATGGAGGAGGAACGGCACTACAATGAAATTGTGATGTCCGGTGGAAATATAAGAAATCGTACTGTTTCTAGCCCAGTGCCGTACAATCCTTCACCTAGTTCCTCTAGACCGCTAAGTCCAGGTAATCATACAATGCAACCATTCCTATGTAAAAGTAAAATAGATTATTGCATATTCCTTAAAACATTCTTTGTTTTTAACAATAAGAGTACGTTTACATATTTTCCAAGTAACACGTATTCCTTATGTCTAGGTTCATCGAACAGAGAGGGATTCAATGCAAACCGATGTTATGCTTGTGGTCAACCTACCACTGTTCCATTCGCTAGTTCATCACCTCCCTCTGGTGTAAGCTAAACTACATCGTTGGTTATTAGTGCATTGAGTAATGTAATCATTCACATATAATATTTAATTTAAACAGGGACACGCGGTTACATCATCCAGTAGACGCACATCGGATAGATTTGTTAAACCTGCGATTCCGCCAACTATTGTAAGTCCTAGTGGCCCACCAATCGCTACTAATACAACTACAAATGCAACTGGAGGATCGCCAATGGATATTACAAAAACATAAGTCAGTTGAATTCATTTAAGAACAAATATTTCATTGTGTATTCGTACAAAGTACTTTTCTTTTTTGTTGATACATTTTCCCCTATGTGATTGTATATTCAAGGCTTATTTTAGAATGAATTTCACTTTTTTTAAATATTTTAATCATTTTTTACACTTCTAGTGCAGTGCGTATAAATTAATTACGAAATATCTATAACAATAAATATTCTATACAATTGCTCTGTACTGCGTAACAAGTCGCTTAAATATTTCTAATAATGATACGGAACAGTATTTATTGAAAAAAGAGAAAAAAAAGAAAGTAAAATAATCACTTGTAGAATCCTGAGCTGCTTGAAAATAGCCTATCTAAACTAAAATTTAAAAAAGGTTCGCTCTTCTATTTTCTTTTATATTTCAATTTTGTTCCAAATAGTCTAGTGAATGTTTTCCAGTTCTTAAAGGAATAAAGTGAAGGGAAGGATTATATATAAATACATACATATATATATTTTTTTTTAATTTAATAATACTTAGATAATAGGAATGAATACTTTTCTAACAGTTACTGTGTAACTTGTTTCAATTGAAATAATTCATTTTAATATTAGTTCTTGTAAAATGACTACGTGACACAATAGTGTGAATAATAATATAATTTTCTACAAATCGGAGAATCATAATTTTATACAATTAACATTTATGACGAAACTAGAAGAGCGATATAATATTTAAAATTAATATGCCTTGAAAATAAATATGCAATTGTGATTAAAAAAAAAAGCGATTAATGAAAATAAAAAAAAATAAAAAAAAGAAGAGAAAAAAGAAAGAAATAGGAATTCCTAAATATCGTAAGTTATTCATTATTTCTTTTTCGTAAAACATTCTTTCTTTTGTAGTGTTTCAAATGCGATTGATTCAATACTTTTTTTTGTATACAATCACATAATTTAAGTATTTCATATATAAGCATTTATGTGCTATGTTTGAAATCGACATAACTAATATTATAAAGGTAACATCTACATGACATTGTTCCATTTAAATGCAGATATGTTAAATATCTAAAAGCAAATTGTCCTAACACGTAGGGAACTAATTTTGATTTCAAGTTATAAGTACTTATTTCATTTTGGCATGTAAAACATGCCCAGCTATATAACGAGTATAACGCTTGTTTTATTTGGAAAATTTACTTGCATCGGTTTTCGACAATATTTTCGTTAAACATTGCACCACTCTATTTTGCGTTTTAATCCTTTCGCTGTTTAGCCCGTACGATATACGGGCAGAGCAAAGATCGGCCTCAATGTTTAATACATCTATTGTATGACTTAATCTATTTTGTTAGATTTTTTTAATTAAGATACAGAGAAACGTACGGAACGAGATGTTTCTATTCCATTGCATGCTGTACTCAAAGTCAGTTTATTAAATTAATTATTAAAATAACTTTAGAGATATACAAGGAGACGCACGGGTACAATATGTTTTTTCGATTATTTTTTACATTGCTATTCATTTTAGCGGACAGCGAAAGGGTTAATTATAACATTATTTGCCATTTTGTAACATATGTCATGTGTATAATATATTTTCCGTCAACATTCATATGAATGTGATGAAAGTAAAACACAACAATCTTGTGCTATATTTTATAATTTGAACATAATTATTTACTATTGGTGCTCAAAACTATAAAAATTGTGAGATTTTTGAATTTGTTATTAAAAAAGTGTGTTATGGACAACATTTCTGTTCTCTGTCCAGTAATAAAGTAAAAGATATATAACTCAGCTTTTTAGTTCAAAACGATATAAATTCAGCCTTTACATTATAGAACTTCCTATGATACAATTTATATGTATGTGTAATAATTGGGTATCATCTACGTCGCACTGTTAAAAAAAAAAGGAAAAAAATGCAAATTAATATAATACGAACGCTAATCGAAAGACGTAAAATTATAAGAATTAAATGATAGATATTTACCTAAAATACGAATAACAAAAATTATCAACTTTTTTTAAGCTTTATAAAATAGATGTTTCACAAATACTCTATACATGAATAAAACATTGTTTGCTACATTATATGAAAATTAGATGTATCGATTGGTATATATATATATATACGAAAAATTTTGTTAAAATATAAAATTATTACTTATCAATAGTTATATGCAATATATTTCATTATTACGTATTATGTACTTTACTCAAGCTTCTGCGAAATACAGTCACCTTTTTGCTATTATTTTCGTAAAATTTATTGCAATCCTTATTTGTAATAAAAAATTATACCACTAACGATTTAATAAACTATTTTAAAATATGATATTTATTTAAATATGTTTAGCAAATACAGTATGTATAGCAAACATTGTATAATTATTTGCATAGCGTATTACGAAAGGAGTAAAAATTTTATGTACATCTGAGGTTTTCATTTGAATGTCGACAGTTGCAAGCCAAGTTGTTTTGTATGCTTACCCACCAGGACCCTATTAATTTTATGTATTACAAATTTTTATTCTCTTGTTTACAAATAACCTAATGATTCAAGCAGTCAATATTATGTTACATCAATTTTTTTACACGTGAACACAACTAATCTTGCAATTATCACCCACATGAACAATGAAATTGAATCTTCTTCGTAACTTGGCCAACTTAATAAACTTTGTATCGGCCACAGCGTACCTTTCGGCAGGACTATTACAGGTTTATTTCGGTATAGGTATAAAAGTATCATCATTAAGAGACCCTGAAAAATATTATTTCAGTGGTTGAATATATTATATTACGATAACAATGAATATATATGAAAAAGAAAAAAAGTAAATACTTACATTTAATATACGAAATCCAAAAGTCACAGAAAATTGTACCTTTATTCTGGATGATAGTATATCGTTTGCTAAACAATAAAAATATTACAATTACTTGGGGCAATTTATGGTCATAAATACTACAAAGAGATATCGAATTTGTGTGTGAAAAATGTTCAATAATGTGGCTATTTGTATTTTATTCAATACTTTCTATGATTTATATATATATTGTATAATTATTTTACCTTTGTCCTTCAATACACATTCTAGTTTATTATATTTACGTTGAAGTTTCGCGTACTTTGCGAACTCGTCAACTATTGATATACCAGTCATTTCCTGTTTCAAACTAATTAATTCATTTCGTAATTCCATGTCATTTTTATTTATCGCGTATATACGAGATGTTATCTGAAATAATAACAACAAATTCTTAATAAATATAGTCGAGATCGTGGAGTTACAATATTTGGATACTTACGTATTTAACTAATATTGGAACAACGTATTCTAGTAGACAGCTTATTGTTGATATTATAAGCAAATTCATTTTATATTTTCGATAATATAAATCTCATATTTCACAATATGTTTTTTTTATGAAATCATCAGCTAAACTGTATAATGCCGCACGTCACTCTTCTTAACCAAAGATCGGATTAGAGGTTATAATATTCACGATCGCGGTTGTCAATCTAAACACATATGAAAACATATATCACAGATGTGCCGGCGTAATTATTCCAGGGTGCCAAAGGAATCGAAATTTTTAAGTTTTTTCTAGTTGGTATACAAAGCGCTATGCATATAATATAACACTATGTCCTACCTCTTAATCGCTTTTGTTTCTTCCATGACCGAACGCAATCTTACTGTGTTTTGCGAAAATTCTAGCACGCGTTGACTGTTAATATGGATACGATAAATTCTGCCGAATTTTTAGACGATACGGAACAAGATATATCAGAATCTCATTCTAAACTTCTTGAATCCGTATCACAACTTGATAAAGGCCAAAGGTAAACAGTATTAACCTATAAATATTTTTCTAAGTATTTTCATAACCTATGCCGACTACAATAGATACAGGGTAAATGAAATAAATAAAAGAGAATCAACCCTGGACTTTTCTATAGCTAATAATGAAATTGCCTTAAGTCTGCTGACTCGCGATATGATACGTTATTTTTACATTATTTTTACATTATTCGTAGGGTAAAAAAGGTAGAGCGGAGTGAACCTACGTTAGAGGTATCGGAATTTCATCTGGTAAAAAGTGGAGTGTCTGACATAGATACAGTTCAAGTAAATGATTTAGCCAAAGCACTAGGAAAGAAGAGCCATCATCTCGATATTACTAAAAGCGTACATTCTACAAAGAGGAAAGTTCGTATTTTACCAAAACCGTTAGAGAAACCTGCAGCCGAAAGGGTAAGAATACATTAAATATTGCAATGGATGTATTCAAATGGAGGCATGTATTCTAAATGAAATTGCTAAATTGTTATTTAGATAAAAAGGATAGTTGGTTTTGAAAATACTAAACAAGAACTAAAGAAGTGGAACGCCGTGATAACAAGAAACAGGACAGCTGAGTCTCTTCAGTTCCCTTTAAACAATACATCCATAAAACTCGAGCCAACTACAGAATTTGTAAAGCGGTTTAGGATTCAATCGGACTTGGAGAAAGAACTTGCCGCATTGGAACCCCAAAAAGAGAATATCGAGCAAAAAGATGATGAATTCTCTTTGACATTGAAGGAAATTGTTATGAGAAGGAAAGAAGCTGCCAAAATTAGAGCGCAACAGGTTTGTACTACTAGATTTTATAGGGAATGTATTAAAGGAAATTAATGCACAGAGTCTTTCTTATTTTAGTCTTATAAAGAAGCAAAAGCTCGTCGTCAAGGTAAAATTAAAAGTAAAAAGTTTCATCGCGTCCAAAGAAAGGAGAAGATAAAATTGCAACTGAAAGAGTTTGAGGAATTACAAAAAAATGATCCTGAAGCAGCATTGGAAAAGTTGGAACAGCTAGACCGAACTAGAGCAGAAGAACGAATGTCATTGAGGCATAAAAACACAGGACAGTGGGCTAAGTCTAAGCAAGTCAAAGCAAAATATGATAAAGATGTAAGTGTATAATCCAATTTTTTTTTTCATCAAATTATACACAAATAATTCCCAAAACAGCCAGATTGATTTGACTGATTGGATTTTAATATTACTTTATATCGTTTATTAAATATGGGAAATAACAGTTGAAAATATTCATAAAAATGTTTGAAAATAGAATTTATTTGTATTTATTAAAATTATATACATTTTTCTACGCATTAGACTCGCCAAGAACTAGCACAGCAATTATCCGTCAGCCGCGAATTAACTCAGAAGATACGGAAATCAGCTGATAGCGAAGAAGATGAGGACGATAGTACACTTATGCAGCCTTTGCCGAATGACAAAGAGAATCCATGGATGGGTAATGTTAAAACTGGATCTGAAATAACTGATTTTATTGATAGTTATCGAAAATATTGGGTCGATCCGTCGAAACAGTCGAAAAATCAAGATGCAAATGTTAGTACTAATAGTAAAGTTGATGTTAAACAAGTGGAAACTTCTTCAATGGATACAAAACCTCTTAGTATTTTAAAAGGTATTACTGAAAAAGTAATTAGAACTATTCAATCAAATTGTAACCTTTGTTAATAAATTTTATACCTTCCAGATAGCACAACAAGTAAGAATATAAATTCTTCGCAAATCCAAAATATCAAAGGAACACCAGACACAGGCAGTCTTCGTAAACAGATTATTCCATCAACAAATTCACATACTATTTCGGAAAGTATGTTTATATAACGTTTTCAAACTTAGGCACATCGTTTAGATTACAAGTTTGACAAATGCTGTTTTTGTTTTAGACGATACTCCATGGACCATAGACTCATCTGAGCACGAAAGTTCTAAAGAAGATACTGAAACAAAATTGAAATCAACCACCGAAAACAAAAAACGCGACACGAGGGTTAAAGTAGTGAAAGATACATTGTCAAAGAATAGCAAGAAATCTAATAAAACGGTTAAATCGCGGAAAAAAGATATGAGTAAAGTTACAGCCACTTCTAGTTGGAATGTCGAACCCGCAGAGGATAATAGCGTAAAAAGTGTAGATAAATCTTTCTCGTCTGTCGCTCCGAATAGCGAGAAAATAAATAAAATATTTGAATTCATGGAAGACAAAATTCAAGATCAAATTAAATCGAAGTTGAAGCACGTAACACAAAACTGTGACAAAGTGAAGAGAAAGAGGAAATCTAAAAAAATCGTGGTCGACAAGGATAACTTTGATGGACTTGAAATTCAATCTAAAAGACAAAGACCTATATTAGATGCAGGCTTAAGTGAACGTACCACTGAAAATAATGTGGATTTAAATACCGAATTGGGTGAAGTTAAAGACATTAAACATAATAATACCTTGTCTACATCTAAACCAGATAAGTCTCGAGTCGAAATAGATCCGAATATGTATATAAAGATAAAACCGAAGCAATTAAATACGGATCTTCCACTGGATATTACCGGTGGTGATGATGTTTTGGATAACAGTGAGGATGAAGATGAAAGGCGTAATATAGTTAGCGAAGCCTTTGCTGATGATGACGTTGTAGAAGAATTTAGAAAGGAGAAGAAGGAAGAGGTAAGATTTTGAGTAAAAGTTATTTTGTAGAAGAATCTCCTTTTCAATATTCTTTTGTATTTACATATAGGTGGAAAAAAATCAACCCGAGGATATTGACTTAACGTTGCCAGGGTGGGGTAGTTGGGGCGGAAGAAATATTAGGATATCGAAACGAAAAAAGAAACGTTTTATTTTAAAGATGCCAAAGGATTTACCCCGTAAAGATGAAAATAAAGGCGACGTAATCATTTTTGAAAATTCGAACCCTAAAATGAAGCAACACCTGGTTAACGAACTGCCATACCCATTTACTACTGTAAAAGACTACGAAGCTAGTCTACGAATGCCAGTTGGCAGAAATTTCGTACCTGAGAATGCTCATAGAAAATTAATCGAGCCTGCTATCAAAACACGTATGGGCAAAATTATTGAACCAATGACTACTGACGTTTTGGTTAAAAAAGATGAGAAGAAACTTCAGAAATCTATTCCTAAGAGAAACACTAAAATTATTAGGAAGCGGAAAATAAATCATAAGGCAAAAAAGTAAAATAAAAAACATTTGTATTAGAACACGGGCTTGTACACAATTTTTTTAGTTGAAGATATTTGCATTTATTTTTACGGTATACTTGCAATATTTTATAAGTTGTATATGTATGTAATAATAATTTTACACCTTCTCTTTCTACATATATTACTGTTGATCGAGCAGTTTGCAGATCATCGATATTTTGCATAATAAAATATGCATTAGTAATGAAACACCCCAAATTGATTACAATTATTTCTTAATTTGAATAATATTAAAACGTTTACTTCAAAGGAATGATATATTCCCAAACTTATATTAAAAATCTGACATTGTTAAGATATAATTGTAAAAAGTAACATGGTAAGTATCGATATATTGTATTATTAAGTTATTTATAATTAATTAACTATCCTAAGAATTGATGTCGCATAGTTATTATTTTTTCTGTAGAATACTTTAACTCGATTAATATGCCTAATACAATTTATTTAGGACTTTCTTTATATGTATATGCATTTTGTCATCGAAATTTATAGAATAAATTTGATTTTAAATAAAACCGATTGCTGTGCGCATGCGACAAAAGTAACTTGTGATTGGTAGAACAGTGAACGCACGCATCGAAGATAGAGACAGTAGTTCGACAAGGACGTCACACGTAGCAGCTGAAAAGAGATGGAACTCATTATATTGCGCATGCAAACGGTAAGGGTGGGGGAGACTGAGACCACCGCTAATACGATTGCCCGATCACTTGTTCTCAGTAGTAAAGCAAAGTTCGGTGAGAGTACTGGTGTATCGTACATTTGGAGCGAAACACAAACTAAAGAAAGAAATTTTTGTTTGTTTTCACGTACATCGTAATTGTGAAGGAAATAATTATCGTGCCTCCGTAAGATGGCAACAACGAAAGACGATAGCACCGATAGTGTGCAATTTTTCGAAGGCGTGGAGAAACTTCTCGAGATTTGGTTCACAAGCAGTACTAGCATAAACAGAAAGCAGGGCGATCTCAGGCAAATTCCTCAGTAAGTGGAAATATACTATCCTTTTCGAACGTAAAACTCTATTTCTAATGAAATTTCAGTAAAAAATCATTACTTAAAAGTTATCATACAACTCGTTCGATATTTGTTCTACTGTGATTATCGTTTAATCGCGTAGCATTAACCATTATGGTAGATTAATAAAATTGTTACTGCTGTTCAATCATATTTCGTCGTGCATACATTTAGCCAAGTGTAACGCCAGCTAAAGCATCATGAATAATAGAAACTAATTAATGACATACAGTTTTATCTAAATAAATGTTAGGATAATGTAAAACCGGCCTGCCAACCATCATCATATAGCCGGTATATCCTTCGATGTGGTGTTCTAATACTCGCCGTTACTACGTTTAACCTAAAACTCGTTTGAGAATTAATTCCTCGCGTGTGCTAGATTTCTAGAAGAAAAGGAATAGAATGTTACAGATTTGCGGGTATTCGCATGAATGATCATCGGTTGTTACTTTCGTTAATTCCTGAAACGTTCTACCGCGTAGTTGTCCAAAATAAAAAAAAAATGTTCTGACGACACACATACTAACATTGAATCCATTGAATTGTACAGTGGCGTGTATATGTCGTGTTTTTTGGCGAAGATCGATGCGCCCACCTTCTCGTCCCAGTAATACCTACGCGCTTAAAGTGAGGCTATACGTATATGTACATATGTTATGTATGTTCATTCTCTAGATCCCCTTGTTTTAAATTAAATGCATATTCCCATAAGTATCGATGCGATTATCCTTTTTCCTACAGTTTTGTTATTATTTGGTATAAGTCGTGGCTTAGGTGAAGATCATTCGGAAATGTCCATTAGTACGAACATAAACACCTGCTTGCTTTGGGAAAGCAGATACGAGTTATTGCCTCATTTCTCATGACACGCGCCCATTTCATATTAGATTTTGTTACGAAATTTCGGAAAGTTCCTTACCGTTAGATGAGAAACATTCTTTAATTATGTATACTAGAATAGAAGAATAGAATTTTCGGCCTCACAGCCATGAAAAGCCACTTGGGTTACATCGCTGAGTCTTTGCCTTATATTACGTCTCTTAATCTCTACCTTACATTACGTTTCTTAATCTCTACCTTACCTTGTAATTATATATACTGATCGCTATGATTTAAATGAGATTCTATAGCTACAAACGGTACAGCAAATTTTTCTATACAGAAGGTAGTAATGAAATTACCTACTATGGGACTTGTTCTGTTTGTTACACATAATATTATTGTATGGTCTATGAAATCTTTTTTTTTTTTTTGAGTATTAGATATGTATTGGGTGTTTACTCTCACTGAATTAACGTGAATTAATTACGAGAACACGTCGCGATGATATAGTAGATACTGTAAGAATTAGTTGCGTTTACCTCAATATCTATCAATGCAATTTATGTAATTGTGTTCAAGTAATAATGTTTCTTCAAGGTAATCGAGTATGAATAATTTTCGTATAGAATCGTCGTATTATAATAAACAATATTAAATTCTTATTTCTGTTTTCATTTATGATTTATTGTATTAGTAAGAAAAAAACACGATTAATAATTACTACTTTACATATTTGAATAACAAGTCAATTTTCGTCAGTCTTTAGTCGTTAAACATTTCGACTATTAGGGCTTTCATTGTGAATGTTATATTTATATCTGGCGCGACAGTTTATACATAAGAATTCTGGGAATTAGAATAACTATAAATTTTTATAATTAGATTAAACGAGGAAGTTGGCAAACGCCAGTAAAGCAGAACGTCGGGCTTGTTAATACTTTCGATATTTGTTTCCTATTCCTCGTTTCTTATTTATTATTATACTTCTGTTGCATAATAGTTATTATTTCAATATAGACTATGAGAAACCTTTGATAGTTATTTAAATTATAAATAAAAATTATGAACAGCCATACGCAGTAAATTTGTTTTACTTGTAAAGTTATCAAATTGCATAAAACAATTTTTCCAAGATACTTCGATTGTCTCACTCTCTATTAATTAAATGGTTCTAAGTTTGGATGACATTATCTAACAATACGCAAAAACGTACTTAAATAGTAGATTAAATAAATGATTTATTTGAAGTTATTGCACTCTGTACTATCGATATTGCTCTTTGCGATGGGATGCTGTGTACTTCAAATCGCGTTTTAATATAATTTTAATAACGATAATAAAAATGAACTAAATTATGATAGGGAAAAGAGCATTAAAATAATATATCTATACACCGGATTCATAATTTGCAAATATCGATAAACATATACAAATATAAATTGAACGGATTTGTTATGGACAAATTACATACTTCTAATAAAATGAAATGTCTTCACATCGCAATGAAATTCGTAGAATGGTACCAGAACTTATTGGACAGTTGCGATAAGTTTAAAATATAATAAGATAAAATTAAGAGATGAAGAAAACCATTTTATCGCATTCGACACGTGCACAGCACATGTTTTTTTTAATAGTATTTATCGCGTGAATATTTCTCGTACGAAATGTAACGACAATAGAATAGTTTGAATATAAAGATTTAAGAGACGTCTAATTAAAAAAATGTATCACAAATTATGAAAGTAGCACACTATCTAAGTTTACTTATCTCCTATTATATTCAAAGGATTCTTAAGTTTATTCTTTTCGCAATACTAAAAAAATCATATATTTCCTCATTTCAACGATACATAGACAAAATGATAAATAGAACCAAATGTTCTTCGCTATGATTATTATACGATTAAATTTTTATATGAATGTCATACATTTTGAAGTCGCTTATCAGAATTCTTTCAGTCGCATTCATTAACCCTGCTTCTTTGTACAAAATTACTGAATTTTTAATCTTTCTAGAATTTTTGCAACGCGATAGCGTGCACTTTCATGTAGATTAGCGATTAATCTTATACACTGTTTCAAAATTTCCAAGCTGTTCTACACATTTATCTTCATTCCTTGTCACAAATAATAGTTTAAAGTTCCAAGCTGCTGATAGTTGCCGATAGTTGAATGTTAGCTTGTGGACAAATTGATAGGATTCGTGATTACTTATCTGACAACTATTTCGCGTATGCTAGAAACATTATCAGCATCGAAAAATATTTGTCACTGGTTTCAAAATCTCCACCAAACCGGAACGAAAAATTGAAACCATGATAATATGTGCCATGCAGCAGTGTAGACTTTATTCCAAATTCATTTGAAATTTAATCTATTCGTGTATAACAGTCGAAATGATAACGTTCCGAATGGCAAATTTATATTACAGGAGTTTAAACTAATTCATTAATGTTATGGTTTTAGGTGGAAATGGCAATCTTTACTGAAAATCGTCCGTTGCGAGATAATCAGCATTTGCCGCACCGAGCATGTGGATGCTTATGTACTCAGGTAATATAATTAACATTCACAATAGACAGGTAAAATTGTCCCATTTATGTGTTAAACAAGTTAGTACTTGCGGCGAATGTTATTCTATGCGTACACTACTTGTTAACTGTACGCGAAATTTCAGTTTTATTTTCCATAGATGGCATCATGAATCATTGCAGATAATGTAGTTTCACGAACAAGAGACTTATGATTTAAATAATCTGACCTGTGGTAATTTGCACAATTGCGTCTCGAATAACATTTACTGGGTATGAGATTAAAAGATCATTCATATACGATCATGTTAGTTATATTGTCTTACGTTATCGCGCATTGTGCAGACCTGATGGAATATTTAACAATAGATAAGGTAAAAGTGTTTATAGGTTTCTAATTACAAATTTGGTTTGCTAATGATTCGTCGACAAATTTTAAATAATGCTATCTACGTGTGAGATCATCACCCGTTGCGTTTAGAACGCCTGTACGTATATTACGATGCAACGAAATTTACGGCCGTATGCCTTTAAATTTTTCAGTCGCGTTAAAATATTCGCACAATCGAGGGGAAATGAATAATCGAGCGCACCTTGTTCAAAATACCTGTAGTTGATGAGAGCTATTCCTTTTAAATCAGAGACAGTGTGCGTTAAACGAGTAACGGAAAGAATTTGTTTATGCTGTCTATAAAACGATTTCTGTGTTCACCGAAGAAATCGATGCTTAACATGTATAATTACAAATGGTACGTACAGTACTGGCAGGAAAATGCAAGTTTTTCAAATTGCAACATCTTTGCTGTTTTAACTAGCGTCCTAAAATCTCAGTAACTAACAAATAAGTTGCTTGCAATTCATTTTGGAATATGTTGCTCTTGAAATTATGATAGGTATTTTCGTACACGTGCAAACATGAATAACTATTGTATTTCCTTTCATTACGAGTCCCGAGGTTGGAATATAATTCTGGATAGAGAAAGATAAATTCACATTCTTAGGCGCCTCCTCTTGAGTTTGTATTGATCATTGTGTACTCTATTACTTGATGAGCACTTGTCACCATTCGACTCGTGTAATATCTAATCTGATCGATCGATTGTTCGTGGCCGAATGATAAACAATTTTGATATGCATTAAGTTTGAAAGATTCTTCGAGTATTTCGAGAATTAATCATAAATGTGATCTAACACGCTTTTAATTTGACGAGGTATAAAATTATGAGAAACATTTGCAAATTAAATGCATAATAAAGAATGACGGTAAATTTCCATCATTGCAATGTTTTTTTCTTCCTTGTTCAATCATTTTAAAATGATTTCCTCGAATTCAGTTTACTTTTGGACCTGCGTGCCCGATTATTTCACATTATAAATAAATGAAATAAATTAGAACTGTTAAAAAATGATCAATTCACGACACGTTCAACGATAAAAATATTCAGGACTGTTGTACGTGACAATTTCTAGCAAACAATTCATCGAATTTCTGTCGCCCAATCGTTTAAACTCATTCGGGAATGCAGTACAAATAATGTATGTATGTTACGTACAAGAAAATTTATCTTCCACAAATGAACGCCATGTGATTTTTCTTGTACATTTTTAACGCAAGGTTAGACGTTTATTTAAATATGTTTAATAACATAGAATCATGTTGCTCCGTTTCCATCCACACTTTTACCGTACAAATACCTTGTTGCCCTCGCTAAATGTGTTTTATGGTAAACGACCAATTCAAGTAAACCCGTTGGCTACTTGAACTATACAGTTATTAATATTGTACCTCGAGTCACGGTCCTTAATTACTCAATTGAAGAAACTCGTCGACTGTATTACTATTACGCAACTTTCTTCCTCCACAAATTCCTCAGCCAATTTGTCAGTGTCTCGTATTACGAGCGTCGAACATATAAATTATCACCGAGTTGGAAGCAGCTGTACTTGAACTTGTACATTATCCCATTCGTTTGCCCCTCGTAATAATTCTTATTTCGATGAGTCCTTACACTTGACACCAGATTGTACAACGTTCCTTACATGCCGTATTAATAATAATGATCGTCCGTTTTGAAAGACATATTGGAAATGAGAATTTCAAATTGCTTAATCAATTTTATGATAATTAGATTCATTGCTCCACTGGTATAAAAATATCTAAAATATTGTTAAGAGAGATGGGTAGGCTAAGCGAGGGAGAGATAGCTAATTCTTGAATTGAGATATAAATATCGCAGCCTGTTAAACCCATTTATGGGCTAATGTACTCGACAGCCGAAGATCAATTATTTATATTGGGGGTGTAAGTATATTTGAATTTTATCTTGCTTCATTCGGTATGGGCATTATCTTGTCTGTGGTCACTGTACTTTACCGTCTTATCTATTCTCTGGTTTGTCGTCGCTTTTCCTTTGGTATAGTAATGCGTGTAGCTCGTGGATTTCGTTAAACGTGCACTTGTACACAAAAAGTCGAGGGTCAACGTCTATACGAAATATAGATGATAACCCGTAGGGACATGTGGTAACATTGCATAGTTGTAGGGAAAATACGAACGCTGGGAAAACTTGTTTCACAATAGGACAATTTGACCGTATATCAATTGAAATAGAAATTACTTTCCCTAATAAATACGAGCTCCTAACATGCTATTGATCTTTTCGTTCAAGCATTATCACTATTCAAATCTTATTCATTGCACTTTTCCAAAATGTTGTTACAAGCATATTTTGCCATACCTTTATCTGCGCCTAATACCATCTAAATCTGAAGCTAAAAATAACAGTACAGTGCAAGCCAAGTAAACGTCTTATAATAACTTTTCATTCTTCGTTAGTCTACAATTCATTATTTTTACTAAGAGTATTCATAAAAAAGAAAACACAAAAATGAATCCCGAGTACTTCCGCTACTAGTTGTACGATTTAAAATGATGTTTATTTAAGCTTATTTATTTCGCCGGTTCCTTTGTCTGCATTTTATGCCTTATCTGAATTAAAGTCTTAAAAGGGAGAAACAGTAAATTTGTGCGAAGAACTGTAATCCACGGTAAATACATACGTGTATTCTGCCGTCATTTCTCTTCTGGCATATTGATTACCGATGATGTCAGACGAAATGGTGTAATAATGTAAATTTTCGGGCCAGGCGCGAAATATTATACTCCATAAATAAACTTAAGAATTCACAAACAAAGTACAAGCTCGAAGTTTTTTCTGCTAGGAAGAGACAATTTTTAATATCGTCCGCTGTATTTTTCAAGTATTAAGAACGTTTACGAAGACTGTACTGCGTACAAGAATTAATATTACGATTAGAAACTAAGAAACCTTTTTATTCTATAATAATAATATCGAATTATTTTACAGTGAAAGCAGCATGTTCCTATCAGAGCGTAGACTTATTTTGAAAACCTGTGGCACAACTACACCCCTTCAATGCTTGGAACCCCTTCTGGAACTTGTGAAGGAATATACTGGCTTTGATGAAGTAGAGGTATACAACTTTCGAAACAACATTTATTACTACTGTACAATAATGAACATCTTATAGTTATGTCTATCTTGCATGGAGTTTGCATTGATGTATTTTATTATGCAAAGTTTAAATAATATCCTTAGAAGAGGAAATACATATTAGCAAAGTGAAAAACCGTTGGTTGAAGTAACATTTATTTCATATATACTGAAGTTGTAACATAACTTTGCTACTATCAGTTCGTTGTTTTCTATTTACAAAAACAATTGCTGTTTACTGCAAAACCGAAGTCGAATATACATGGCTATATAACTTGACCTAGTGCATGAACAAGTGATGTGTCTATATATAGGAAACCTCTAGTATACAGGATACATCTCTACCTCTTGGTTTATTGATCTCTCTTACCCATAGTACATGAAATACATTTGTCCAAAATTACTTGGAATTTAATGCCTCTCATCCTTTTTACCACCTTCGAATATATTTCTCCACGTCCTTTAATATACGACAAATGTGTGAGTTGTAAATTTTATTATATTGATTTCAGAATGTATTTTATTCACGAAAAAATTACAAGAAGCCGGAATTACAAATATCTCCGCATCAAGCATTCGAAGAAGAAGTTGCACTGCTTGACACATACTTTCCTGGTAGTTATTGTACTTGTCCATATCTGTATATTTAGATTTCACAATGGTACATACAAATGAACTTAATTGATTTCTTTTTTCCAGCTGGAGAAGCTTATTGTTTGGGTTCTGTAGATTCAGATTGTTGGTATTTGTACACCTTAAATAGAGAAAAATCGGTGGACGAGCCCTCAGAACCAGACCAAACTCTGGAAATCCTTATGACACATTTAGATCCAGAAGTAATGGCTCTTTTCACTAGAGATGTATGCTCCTCTGCAGACGAAGCAACACAAAAATCAGGAATTGACAAGCTTATTCCAAACATGATTATAGATGATTTTTTGTTCGAACCCTGTGGATATTCGATGAACGGAGTGTCTAAAAACGTAGTGGGATTTTTATAAATTTAAAAAAAAAACAACTAAATAACCCCTAAAAGAATGCCTGCTACGAAGTATATAATTACATTTATATTTTGCAGGGAAACTACATGACTATACACATTACACCAGAGCCAGAGTTTTCATATGTCTCATTTGAGAGTAACATTCCAGAAGCTTCGTATGAGGAAATAATACGTCGTGTGCTGAATAGTTTCAAACCGCAAAAGTTTGTTGTAACCATCTTTGCTAACAAAGAATCAATAGCTGTTAGCTGTCCACGTGATATGGAGCAAACCGATTATCTGAAATGTTCTGGCGATTGGCTACGTACCGATGTTCAATATTGCCGTTTCAAGAATTACGATTTGACCTGTGCATTTTACTCAAGATTCCCAAGCTGAGGGTTCATGGACGCTTCATTCGGTCCTAATCAACTAGGAGCAAATGAAGCGCTTACAAATACCACCGCCCCTTCTCAAACTTCCCTTTCTCTTTCCAATTCCATAAATGAAACAAACGAACATAATCAATCTATAAAACATATATTAAAGCCGGCAAATATTTACAAAAAACATGATCTTGTATCAACTCAGTATATAAAGCATACTAATGAAACAAAACTTAACGAGTGCACTATAGAAAATTCTGTAATTACCCAAGGACATACTGTGTCGAATGTTACAATACCCACAATTCCAACAATTGAATCCACGCCACAGTCCATTAATCCTGATGCGTCTATAAGAGATAAGTGCTTAAATACAAAAAGTAATGATTGTCACCTGCAAAATCACATGGATACTAACAGAGGTACTAATTCCTATTCTGTAAGATCAGTATCGTCACCGCAATTAACAATTAAACCCCTTACACGGTCGAAAGTCTATAGAAAAGCATCATTAAAGTCGATGAATTTATCAAATTCTGTATTAGATCACACTGTACTTGATCATCGTAAAAGTAATGTTTCGTTATCAGAAAGTCGTATAATCAATATCTCTAATTGTTCCATCACCTCCACAGATAAGAAGGTACCTTTCTCATGTCCTTCAGAAATGATTCAAGGGAATGACACGAACGATAGAAAAAATAAATGGAATATGGGAGAGGTACATATTACCTGCAATCCACTCTCAACTCCGTATCCGTACTCTACGCCTCATCGTAACATTATGAGCGAAACTGTAACAGAACCACTAGATGACGAACCAAAAACTCGAAGCTGCGGAAATTTTTTACCAATCTTATCGTTGATTCCGCAAACGGTCATCAGCTTTCAGTACTTAAGCCCGAAAATGAAATTCTCGTGGTGGAGAAACAAAATCTCGTGAAGGTACGCTTAAATGACCATTTGGCGCAATTGCTGCTAGCGGTCCTGTAGCGCAATTAAACGCTATTTGGTCAAATTCTCTGAAAACCTATTACCTCGTAGTGAGTTCCCAATCTTCATCAATTAGAGGTATCCTGTCATCGTTACACTTGTATGTCAATCAGTCTATACCTCTTTCTTACTACTAATATAGGACCATACTGGAACAAAGCATGCAGGTAGATCTTGAAAAAAGCAAAAAAAAAGCATAAATAGTTCGTTCACTCTGTGGAAACGTTTCGCGCAATGTACAATGATTTGCAATCCTTCGGGTATAATGTCAATATTGTACATTATGATTCTCTCCTGGATCCTCTAGTCTATGAAGTTTTTCCTACAGTTTGTTAATTTATTAGTAGAACGAGACAAATAACACTTACTCCATGTGAAAAGTTCTCTTGTAACATCGTCTACTTGTATTAATATTACTCATAGGAATTCATCATAGTGAAATCGAAAGTACAGTCACAGTATGGATCTAATGAGATACATTTAGTAATAATATAGTAGTATCATGGATTTATTTTTTATTATACAAATTGTTTATCCCATGAATAGAACGTGTCAATTGAATCCAATATACGACGCAACTTTTATGGAAAACAATTAATTGCCTAAATATGTGTTTATTATTAAAATGTCAAGGAATACATTTCCTTGTTTATCTTTTCTTTCTTTTTTTTTATGTGCGATACGATGTACCATTTAAAATCCAAACTTATTGATCCATACGAGCTTCTAAAGGTATTAGACTTTTTAATGCATACATCAAAATATAACTAAAATATTCCATGTGAATAACTACTATTATGTGATATCATTAAAAGTATGAAAAATAATACACCAGTTGGTGTTGTACAATGTTGAGAAATTTAGATTAATCCTTTATAAATCTGTTATAAATTTCCTTATTGAGTTAATTTAAATTTATTTCACGAAATAGAGATGCATTATGGTAGTTCAGGTATTATGATTATTTAAATCATTCCTACGTGTGTGTGTAAAATATTACGTGCGAGCAACGTGTATATGGCAAGCCATAATATTCTTTTGAAAATTTTTTATTTCTCTGTGAGAAATGTCGTTTATACTTACAAAGAATTCGCATTGCTGAAAGCATGGAAAGAGTTTTTATTAGATTTATTTACTTAAGAATCTAAATTCTCATTAACAAAATTAGTATCTTATTATAGTTATCATTTTCTTGGCTCTGATCTTGAGATTTTCTTTCGAATCAATTGTAAAAATTCATTTGTAAATCCGTACCTTATTCAGTTTGCAATTATATTACCCATTTTATATTTGTTAAGTAATAAATATTTTCTATGAACATTAATATTCCATTGAATATTTATTTTACAATATTTCCAAAAATTGTTACTTTCAAAATTTCGACGTTAAGTAATTAATCTATATTCGGGATGATAATTCCAATGAAATAGTACCGTGCAAGAACATTTCGTTTTTCAAGGAGGAAGAAGGAAAAATAGATCGAGAGAGTGACAATAAGATCTGTAAATTATTAAATGATTTTCTTTCTTATATATTTAAGATATTTTGACTGCATAAATGTGCTACCATTAAAAATTTAAAATCATTAAAAAAAAAACTGTAACCATTAACAATGTAAACTTTGTACTGTGATTACTTCTTGCTTTATGAATAATTTTTCATTTACATTGCATATAATTTGTAAAAATTTATTTTGTTTCATGTTAGTGAGAAGTCTGCACTTCTAACAGTACTAACTGGTTAATAATAAAAATAAATAAAACGTAATGTGGTAGGTAATATACATTAGTCCCATTAAGTGCTTTCCAAAATGTATTATCTTTTGCTATAGACTATTGTTGCATGTAAGATAACTTAATTTCTGTATTATACTCATAAAATAAAGATTATATTTAGTCAATTGACGCTGTATAGAATTTACATACTTTGCTTAATATCTTACGATTTTTAAAATCCTATTACAAATGAACATGTAATGGAACTATCACATACTTCGATTTGAAGCGTAAAACATTGTTTATAATACTATTGTTTAAAAACATTGATTCATCTGTAATTGTAAATGTAGTACTAAATAGTTTTATTTTCGTAATAATATATAGTTATGTGTAAATTCTTTAAATTATACTCTCCGTATTAGCATGTTCTTGCTTAGTCAAATGAATTCCACTAAACAATGTATTGAATCTTGATCGTAATCCATGTTGTGCATTCTTGTGTCTTGTCTCTGGATGATTCCTTTGTATGGCGCCAGTTTCCATATTAAATTTGTTTTGGATTCTGCTCAATGCTAATAACGGAGAAGATTACGTTAGCAATAGTTGAAATATTGAAGCAAGCGAATGGAAACAAAGCTACAATCATTTTTTGTATTATACTAACTCCTTGCCTTATGTTGTACTTCTTTACCTTTTTTCAAATCCATATCGTCCATTTCTGTATTACTAATTTTAGATAACTCGTGCCTGAAATTTTTTGTTATTCTTTTTCGTATATAATCGGCCTCTATTTCCTGTTTAGTTCGTGGTACTCTGAATCGGATACAACAACAAAGACCAATGAGTACACTAAGTAAAATAGAAAGAATGATACCAGCAAGTTGCCAAACTCGAAACCCCGGTAATGCTTCATCTTCCAACCATTCTTCGACTCCACCTTCCACACAGTCTCCTGGCCGTATAGCTATTTCATTAGGCGAACAAGGTGAAAACGAGGACGAAAATAAGCTTGCTGGAATAGTTGGCTCTTCCATTTCCTCTATAATTTAAAACTGAAAAGATTCATTCACAAAAACTATCAAAAAGAACGCACTTTTTTTTGTAGCAAGAATAATGTTTTCAAATATAATCAAGACGTATACCATTAATAAATTTATGTTAATATCACATTAGATTTTGCTTCATCCAATGTATCTAACTATGATGAAAAATTGTTGTAGTCATTTCTAATACTTACATATTAGAAAAGGTGTAACGAAATCTATGGTAGCATTGAATATTCCAATTTCAAACATTCATGATAAAAGCAATTTTTTTGCAATGAAATTAAAAAAAAATTATATTACGATATAGCCTGTGCGGAAGATTGATCACAACTGAAATCCCAGGAGCCTACTGTAGCTTTTGTATAAGTGTTAAATAAAAGGGAGTGGTACTTAGTGAACACTCCTTATTTGGCACTCCCCAGTTTGTAGCTAAATCTCATCTATCAAGCCTTATATCCATTTACTAATTAAAAATCGATAGCACTAATTCTTACAATAAAGAGATGAATAACTTTACTTAATACTAACAAAGGTTTGATAATTACGTCACTTGTTATATAGAATTAATACTTTTATTATCTTACAATAATTATACGTTAATAAGAGAGTATGCACAATAAAAATAATTTATCATAAAAGAGAGTGCTTCGTTAAACATAGAAATGATAACATAAGTGTATTACTAAATAAAATCCACGCATTTTCCATTATTTTAAACATGTTCGTTGTACGTGGATTTCAAATCGAAAAACATTAATTTCGATGGAATTAATAAACACGAAATATGTTTAAAGAAAACGAAACATGTAGATTGTTAGAGCACAATCAATATATTATATTCATTGTAAAGATCAACAGCATCGACATCACCTTCTGTGTCTAGAAATAGTAAACGAGAAATTACCTTTTAACGTTATTCACAAACAGACTATGATTTCACCAATCACTTTGAAGATTTTATGCATTTTTGTAGTATTACGTTAAGAATTTCAATATAAAATGACGTTTTAATCATGCGTTTTATTGCTGTACACATAACACCTTCGAATATGTTTACAGCAATAGAGACCTTTCTATGTATAGAACAATGTAATGTTCGAAGACAACGAGTGGTAAGACTCAAAGATTGAAAGTCCTTTACTCATTAATTTGATGAGTTAGAATCTTTCATTAGAAAACAATATTTCTTGCCAGAAGATCAAACAATTTCTAGCAAATCTATGAGATAAATGAGGGCTGTGTCATTTATCTTTTATTAAAACAATATAAGGAATGTCATATTCTGTTTACACTCATTCCTTCCTGATGAACGTTCGCCCCCTGTAAAACACATTTCCAATTTTATTATTTTAATACAATATATTATTAAAGATATACTTATAAAAGGACCTACGTAATAGTTTTCTTCTCTGTATTCTTGGTTTGGGATCTTGCGCGATTTAATACTTTTAAGAAGTCTGTCGTTTTGGTACGCATCCTTGAATGAATGTAAACTTTGCTACATTTAATATGATAATGTAAGTAATTTCTAAACATGTGTATTAAATCAATGGTATTATCACGAGCTTCTCTGTTTGTGTGCCTTGGAAATAGAACTGTAACAAGGAAATGTAAAAGATTAAAAATTTTCCGTATGTTCTTCTATTCTTAGGACATTAATACAATTAAATCAGCATTTACCGAATGTAATATATCCGATACAGTCTCCAACAGCTGCATCAGAATCCTGTAATTCTAATGGTGGTTCGCGGTGATTAAATAAAACTTGCGGAGCTGTATGACTTGCACGTCTTCCCTCTTTCAATTCTTGTAAAAACAATTTTCCAATAACCATATCATCTTCGTCTTTAAATATTGTACTAAACACCACAGTCACCCTATCACTTTTGGCTTCGACATACCTTAATATAAAATATTACCATTTCAAATACATATTTCTATTTTTAATACATATACTACAGCAATGTAAAAATATATTCTCACATTGTTTCTTCATCTCTATACTGTATTACTGCCCTTTTTTGCAACTGTGTACCCGGTGAATCATAATACTCTTCTTGGAAATCAAAATACTTTTCAAAAACACTGGCGAAACAGTGTCTCTTTAACAGTGCAATTTTTTTAACTAACGATTCCCAGTCTTCTGGTAAATTTTCCAGATCTATCAATACGGATACGTTGTAACCTTGAACACAAAAGTAACGATTATTTATTTAATAATATCCGTGCGGTAACTGCACAAGTTATAATTCCTGTTCAATTACCATTTTCGGGAGTTATAAGGCAAGAACCGTATTCACGTATAAGCAATTCATCAGCTCCGTGTTCTTGCAATTGTTTGTAAAACTTAAGCAAAATACTTATCTGCAAATAGATTGATAATTATAATAATTATGTTTTAAGAGCAACACGCTATTCAAGCTAAAGTAAAAAATAGTAATAATAATGCAGGTGTACAAATCTAATAACTGAGAAGCGAATATAACTCCATTACGCGTGAAATTTCATAAACTTACTCTAATTTTTGACTTGTCACCGCTTAAGTTAGAAATATGAAACAGAACTCCATCAAAATCTGCTATAACAACATCTGTAGATTCTGCTTTGTGACTAAAAAGAAAACATGATTTAATTATATTAAATACATGAAATGAAATTATACATCGATAATTAGATTGAACGAATGATTTAATAATAACAATAGAAATTCTTCCTATACATTTCTAATCGCATGTTAAATTTCACATACAGTTTCTATATTTTTTATAATCTTTATTAGAGTGGCATTGGGTAATAAAACCGGACGTCTGAATTTTGGTACAAGTATAGACTACGTATGAAAGTTGAAACGTTTCTTTCACATTTCGCCAAATGAAATATGTGTAATATTTGAAACGGTACACCGCCCTACCCTGTAATCGCTAACTTTATCTTAGCAATGCACGAAATATCTTGACTTTAAAAAAAAAAGAAACGAAGCATTTTACTTACCCTGACAGAGCATTTTTTATTTTGTTAGTTAATGTTTCTTCTAGTATCCTATTGTGTATCTCTAACAAAATCATTCTTATATCTTATATTATTTAATTTTAATATTGTAACACGGTAATTACTAATTATCTACCAAGAAATTTAACCATATACACGGTTCTGACTAATTTCTAATCTTTTCTCTTGAACCAAGTGATCGCAAGCTTAACATAGCCAGGTCACTCAATCATACGTTATGTTCTACGTCTGCCAATGGGAGACGATTTTTTGGACAATATTTTCTATGCATTATTTTTTGTCAAATGTATCGAAATTCATGTGTCCCATTCGTTTTCTATCCGCTAAATATGTTCTATTTACGATCGAATACATTTTAGTACAATTCTTGAAAATCTAATTGTAAATTTATTGTGGAAAATTATTGACAATTAATTCAGAAATTTTGTAATAACGGTAGTATAATATTTATGTCTGTAGAGAATGAAGAAAATTTTACATAAAATAAATTTGAACTACATATTATACATAATACTACATAATATTTGTTATAATTGGAGAATTCTCATGTCTCATAGTTATATTTTCATGTAAATTTGCCATGAGAATGTGTTCAGAGTGACAGTTACGCCATCGTCGGTGTAACAAAGAACTAAATAGAGCGCTTTTGCAACGCCAGTCTCCGTGATGCTGGATTTTGTTAACTTATAACTGATGTTTCGTTTGTTATTTTGCTAACGTTCATTCTTTATTTAAAAATTGCATTATTCTAAATTATAATATGTAAATCCACGATATTCTTGTATTGTTAAGGTTATGCATTTGCAAATACAATTGCGAATTATATACAATTTACAATAACCTCATATGTTTTTATATATTATTAGGTACATATATAGATATGGATATGAAATATGTATACATAGATATATGTACGTTTCCCATTATTAGTAATGAAATATTATCAATAAATTAGAATTGCTATATGCAATTATAAATGTATCCTATATCATGCAGAATTTTCATATTTCATTTTCATTAACTCTGCGTCGATAATATTTGTCAAAGTTTGAATTCTGTATTGTTTAAAATTTGATTGCAATACTTGCCTATTTTACATTATAGCTATTACTATTTCTTTCTTTGCGATATACATATATAAGATTACAAAAAGATTAATATTAAGTATACAGTTAAACTATAGTTTCAATTCCTATTTATAGTTTAAATACATATATTATACATCTTTTTACATTTTACATTCAATTGTTATCGAGTTAGTCAATTTTCTTTTAACACTTGTTCATATTTAATATTACTTTATGTAATCAATGTCCTCAAGTGTAAAATGTACGCGTGATATTAATTTATATTGGTGCTAATCGAATTTTAGAACTTTGTTCTTTAAAGAACCCCTAAAATAATATATTGTACTTTGCTTTTCTTTTACAGTATCGGCTGTATGTTACTGTAAAGAACTCTTCGAAAACAGGATAAAAGCGCATCGGCAATATTATTGATGCATACAATAGCGTTCTATAATAATACATGTCGTGTTCATTCCGGTATTTATTTATAAACGGGGTGACATGACATGCGCCATGGAAAATAGGACATAGCAATGGCTTGAAGAAGACCAAAAGAGCATCGCACATACACTACCATAGTTCGAATGTTCCGATGCTTCATGCATTTCGCTGCGATACTTTTCGCATGTGCAAGTATCGATTTGTGCCGTTGGAATGTAATATATGCAGTTGTTTGAGACAGGTTGAAATCAATCGCGTTCAAATGTTGTGTTTGATATTGCAATTCAAATGTCATCAAAGCACCCCAGAGCTCGTTCTCGATTCAAGGTAATTATTCGATTTGTTCCATGAATATATACATAGAAGAGTATTTCTTTTTCATTTCGTCATTGCTAATCGCATGGTATACATCGACAGGAGCGTAATATTTACGATAATATCTTGTTGCATATAACGCACCTGTTATCATTATCATTTATTATCATAATTAGTTTATTATTTTAATCACTGACGACTGGTAAGCATAAGTTTCATTTTCATAAACATGAAAGTGGACGGACAATATTTATATATTATTATATCGATTAGTTTAAAGTATTAATGTTCACTTCCAAATAATGACATTACTATATCAAATGAAATGTTCTATTGCAAGGTGATAACTCCGTTACGATCACTGGTGCTCTGTGGTGAAAGTAGAGAAAACATGGAAGATTGGTTAAACTCGCTAAAAACAATGACAGAGAATCGTACGCTACCAGATTCCGTAATTTCAGAGATGCTTAGCGGGAATCATCAGTGGTATGCGACTAGTCATGCAAGACCAATATATTGTAATGTTTGCAGACTTGCACTTCCTGGTAAATATAAATAATTATAGTTTTCGCAATGTACGTTTTGTTAAAAAATGTTCTTCGCATTTAACGCATCGACTTTACATATTTAAAAACTGGACAAGTATTTAACTTTTTAATTAAAGTCTTATGCATTAAAGGTATCCAACTTATTCTATTTATTTCAGGTGTTACCTTCAATGGTTTGAGCTGTGAAATATGTAAATTCAAAATTCATAAAGGATGTAGTATAAAAGCAATAAATAACTGCAAATGGACCACATTGGCATCTATTGGCAAGGACATTATTGAGGACCTAGATGGGGTACGTGTGAAAGAATTAGTTAAACTTTTCAATTCTTATTGTACACTTTTCCATTTTGCACTCTAAAAAAACAAAACGATATGCCTCTTTTATCGAGAACAAGACATAATTTATTTATCTATCATTGTTATGTAATTTTTCTGATATAGAACATTACCATGCCTCACCAGTGGATGGAAGGCAATATACCGGTATCTTCGAAATGTTCTGTATGTGAAAAAACTTGCGGCTCTGTGCTCAGGTAAAATATTATATTGTCACGATGCGGCAACGTGCATAATTAGCTAGCGTTTCATAATTAAATATATATTCTTATTTCAACTACTTAGGCTTCAAGATTGGAGATGTTTATGGTGTAGAGCTACAGTACACACAGCATGTAGACCTAATATAAGTGTTAAATGTCCATTAGGGCCAGCTAAATTGAGCGTAGTTCCTCCTACAGCGCTGCATAGTATAGGTGACATTATTTTTAAAATTGTGGTAACACATCCTATGCTTTATTATGTAGAAAAAAAATTACTTGGTATAGAGACCTACTGTATATGTATATTTAATGAAGTATGCTTTTCTGAAAGCCTCATACTTATACAATGCAGTATTAATTAATTTTGCGTAACTTAGTTTGTTTTTTTTGTCAATCGATTCTTGCACATGCGAGAAGTATCATAGCAATCGATTTTACAGTATAACAATTTCTAAATTTACCTGGAAATTTCATATAGTCTGCGATAATATTTAACAGGTAGCGACGATGCTTGGGAAGCTATTAGACCTACCGGATGCAGCCCACTTTTAGTATTTGTAAATAGTAAATCTGGTGACAATCAAGGTATTAAATTTCTCAGAAGATTTAAACAATTATTAAACCCGGCACAAGTATTCGATCTTATAAAAGGAGGACCAGGACCAGGGTATATTGTTTGATAAACTTCAACACAATTTTAATATAATGAAGCACAATTTGCTAATACTCTTTTCTTTTTTTTTTTTTACGTAGGTTGAGATTATTTCGACATTTCGACCCATTTCGAATTTTGGTATGTAGTGGAGATGGATCTGTTGGCTGGGTTCTTTCTGAAATTGATCGCTTAGGGATGCATGTAAGTAGAAAATTCATATGATTCTTCTGTTTTGTAAATACTAGCAACTTGCATGAATTAAAATTTTTATTACATAATGTACATATATGTATATATGAATTTACCTTAAATATGATCATGCAATGCCAGAAGTTGTTATAAGCGATAGATATATATTAATATTGGAACTGGTTCATGTGCACATACATATGCACGAATATAAAAGTACAATTATTGGCATATTCAGTATGTAATTATATTATAAATGGGAAATGATATTTGAATTGGAAATAGAAATAAAACTAGTTAATTTTCATTACTTGCATGTTTGCCCTTTATTATAATGTTTTAGGATGTTATAATATTTCGCCCAATAATATATGCCAGAGTATCCTTATATATTTAGTCTACTTAACTTTTCTGTGAAAAAATGAGTGATTTAAAAAGAAAAAGAACGCTTATGTATTTTGATCAGGAGAAACGATAATCCGAGCAAATATTTAAATCAGCTGGCAACATTTTTACGGAAGAGTTAAGTGTATAATAATGAAGAGCTTCGATACTTTAGATAGCATGGCGTGTCTCTTTTATAATTTTATTTCAGATGATACTGGTGTTTGTACATTAGGATTCTTTTTATGCGTGAAGCTTCATTAACTTTATTTGTAGATGGTAAGTGTAAATTAAGCACGAATTTGTTTTAGAATTCTTGAATGTCTTATTCGTCAAATTAATCAAGCTACTTGTTCCAAATACTATAAACACTTAAACGTTAGTAGTTCCTTTAATAGATAAACTTCACTTAAAAGTTTTCCGTTTATTTTGATACACGAGTATATCATGCTTATTTCACTTGACATCAGTTTAATTTGCAGATCAGTAATACCGAAATATTTCGTTTGACGATATCGGATCAGAATGATATTTTGATACAAGCCACAATTTGTTCGGCACCACTTTTTTCCCTTTCGTTTGCGTGTACCAGTTTGTTTGCTTTTTCTAAAATCAAATGAAAAAACTTTGTGCCTCTTTATTAAATCAATAATATCAATGAAAAATGCAAGTGTAGAATTTTCGAACTAATATAAATCTCATGAGATCGTTATTAATTTTGTATAGTAAGTAAAGTGCGTGCAAATAAGTATTTTAGACGCAGAACAGTTATACAGTTACGGTGATGCAAAACAGTTGCGATAAAGAGAGAAAAAAAGAGGATTAAAAGTCGATGGAAAATATGATACCCCTTATGTTTTTATTCTCAAAGAAAGATTGCAATATATTTCCAAAAGTTTGTTTCTTATGTTGCATTTCTCCTGTTACATAATTTAGTCTAGTTAAGAAACTGGAGCAGTATTGGAACCAATGGAATTTGGATTAGAGTACAAAACAATTCTTCCTATGATTAAAACAATGGGATTAATTCCTCTGGATTCGGATTTGTAGTGGAATGATCTTCCAGGCGATCCAAAAGGTGTGTGACTGAACTGTATGATGTTCCACATAACTATAGACTACACTGATAGATATAATGTAAGGTACAAGTTACAGATGATCAATGTTGAGAATTACGTGCACAAAATTTGTTAGCAGAAAAATTCTACCGGTTTTACAGTTTTTGAAATCGAATACCATAAATATCTGTTACATTTGCAAATTATTGTAATTGTACTTATATTTTTGTAAAGAACAGCATTCCCAGGACTTGATTATTTAGCATTAAATGTAATCGTCAAAGGATTGATACAGCAGAGAATAAATTCGAACGTTTCGGACGTTAAAGATAGTTGAATAAAGTTTAATTGATGAGACAGGCATAATTTCACAATTCATTGAAAATTATTCCAATCCTTTACAAGACCAAAATATTGACATTTAATAATTCAATGCATGCTTTAATTTTGTATTTTAGTCATAAGCACAAACCGTCCAAGTATTTTTTCTTAATTGTGTTTATAAAATTCTGCTTGCATTTTTAGAATGAATGAATGCATTTTTCCAAAGCGTATAGCATTGCTTTAGAAGCACAATCGTGGTTCTGGACAATATTTATGGGATGAATTTTTAATTTCATGTTATTAATTTTTCCTTCTCTTTGGTCAAATCTGTTGTTGCAATTTCAAAACGTTTCAAAATTACACTTCCACGAGATACATATTCTATGTTTGCAAATATCCTTGTACACTGATAATTCTTTCAAAATAAAAAATGAATAGTTGTATTATACATTCAATGAGGGCTAAGCAGAATGGGATATAGTAAGGCAACTATTATGTTATTAAAACGTAGTTGTATCTGCAATAAAGAGGTTTTAAGTAACATTTAAGAGGAAAATAATAGGATCGAATTCTGTAGTAAATTTCCTGTTTGTATTTAGTATTTCTGTTGTAAGAAACAAACTTTTTTTCTGAATGTTTAAGTAATGCTTTGCTTATTTGCAATGTATGCTGTGTAATAGAATAACAGTTACACATTCCGGACTGTAATTCCTGTTTCAAAGTTTATGTAGTTCATTCTTATTCTATTGCAACAAGGCTTTCAATTTCACTGCACACATATATTAAAAGCAAATTACATACACTTTGAGAATCGAAATTTCGATGTACGTGTGCAGGCTAGGAATTTCATTTTATTAACACTTACAGTATCCAAATAATTAACAGTATTATATTTTTGTCTGAAAATTTAAAATAGAAGCAGTGTCAAGTTGGAGTTCTACCGTTGGGAACAGGAAATGATCTGGCACGAGTATTGGGATGGGGATCATCTTGCGACGATGATGCTCATCTGCCCCAGTTATTAGAAAAGTACGAGAAAGCAAGCACAAAGATGCTTGACCGATGGAGCATTATGACTTTCGAACGTAGCATATCTTTGCCATGTCATAAAAATGTTTTAAGTCGATCTGGCACTACGTTAAAACCCTCCATACTTCATCAATATGAGAAAGATATTGTTACTCACGTAACAAGTATCTTGCAGTCAGATGAGAAAAGTGTAGTTCTATCTAGTCTTAGGTAAGTACTGGACAGGATAATGTAATGGGTACAGAAATAAATCAATGGCTGATAATAATAATAGCATAGAAGAAATAAATTATAAAATTATAGTGAAATGTTTGTACAGATTAGTTTTAATTACAGAATATTATGTAACTCTGTGAAAGATTTTGCAACGTATGTAATAGAAAATAAAAATCCAGAGGACCAAGAAGTAGAAGAAAAATGTAAGACTCTCCACACAAAACTTGATCTGTTCTTAGAAACCTTATGCACAGATGAAATACATCTAACTGAACAAGTAGACGATACTGATAATATTACTTCAAATACTGACATTTCTGTGTCACCGGAAAATTGTGAAAAGGGAGTACTGGAGAAACCAGAGAAAGATATAACAAATCTTAAGAAACTTCAAAGGAGGAGAATACTCACGGAAAAGGAAACTATAATGTTAAGGTATACATAACTTTGTCTAGAGTCCTTTGTCTAAAGGATAAATAACGTGTATATATTGTTATAAATTTCAGAGCGAACAGTTTAAAGAGGATTGCAAGACAACTCGTGGAGTATTCTGAACTGGTTATAAACGATCAAATCAACACAGACGTGAAACACGCTATTAAAATAGGAAGCGCAAACACCTCAATGGGCAATAGTACTGTATTAAATTTGGTGTTGAGTAAGTAAATATTACTGACTGATGCTTCAGATGCTCCCATTGTTAGTTAATATACTTATGGTACATACATACGCTTTAGACAAAAAACAGCAACTGGATATTCCTGGCTTCAAAGTGGACCACGTTGAAAGTTTATCTGTAGAACCATTAATAGACTCTATAAGAAGTCCGGACGGTTCTACATGTACTACTCCTACTCCTTACTTGGCATCTTTGAGTCCAATACCTGATCGTAGAAGAGATTCACAACCTGAAGAATTATTAACATTACCTGCTCCTGATGGTTTTGCCGATAGTAGACGAAATAGTGAAAATTTACCGCAAGGGTAAATGTTTTAAGTTTAATTCGAGGAATGTGCTGGGAATAAATATTAAGATCCTTTTTTATCAGTAGCTATCTGTTTTTAAGATACCAATGCTTTTATATTTTATAGATGTAATTTTGAAAACTCAAAGAAACTCAATTCATTCGCAATGTAAAGATTGTATAAAACATGCTAAATGGATCGTTCTAACGAAGCATAATTTAACAACTCACCTAACATTAAAAATATGGGGGCAGCTGCTAATGTACCAAGTTTTGTTTTTCAGCCCATTCGAGTTTCATGTGCTTGCGAATCAATCAACGGATAATCAGCATGAGGTAGAAACACCTGTATCCAACGACCAACAACTATCCGAGTCCAATAATATAGAGATTTCCTCAGAGTTTCAAATCAGTGTCACAAGAACTAATTTTGATACAAGTTCACCTTCGGATGATGCGACTATGCAAGATATTTCTTCAGATACAGATTCAGTTGAATCGTCAGAACCTGAACAAAGGCTTGAAAATAGAGATAGAATGGAAGAATTGAAAGGTAACAGTAGTAATATCGATGAGATTTTTTAAGTACACAATTCATTAAGCAAATTAAGTTTGTGATATTTGTATATTATTTTGTTGCAAAACATATAGCCAATGACCAGTTTTCCGACATTGGACACATTGATTCCCCTGACAATTCCGACATAATCACCAGCGAAGTGCAAAATTCTGAAAGCTTAATCGACGATTTAAGTTCTCTCGGACAAGATTTAATTAGTACAACAATCGGTGAAAGATATGATTCTGTAAGGGAGTGTTTAGAATATGAATTAGTACGCAATGATATTGCCAGACGATCGTTGAAAAAATCGATAAAGAGATCCACTATCATGGAGGAGGTAAATATCGGTTTAATTTTAATTGAACATAAATATGTAATATGTAATTTAATTCTTTCGTGTTGTTTAGAATAAATGTAAAAACAGTACAGAATTCTTTGGACAGAATGCAAACGAAGCTAGTAATAAATTTCATGACACCGAAAGGGGTCAAACATCTGATTTACTAAGTCCAGTGTGTTGCTTCACTGTTTCTTCAGACACTACTCCAAGGAACGAAAACTCGAATAAGTTTCCACCTACCATAAGTGTCATTATTAATCCTCCTAGTCCATCAATGTCGATTGGAAGCCAACATGATTCAGATAGGGGATATAAAATCAGTCCTCGCTTCATACGACACAATGATGAAAGTATGGAAAAATGTTAGTATATTTTCAAATAAGTTACAACTTTTCTACATTCACGTTTAACCAATGATATAATATAAAATATATAAAATGCTTGATTGATTTTACAAATTATTAGTAAGTGTCGAGTTGCCAGAGTCTGGTTTTTCACCCCAAGCTACTCGTCGAATTAGCAGTGGCAGTCTATTAAAGGCATCAGAAGTTGTTTCCTTGGCTGCTACTGCTACAAGATTTGGCGGCTCGAATGCAAGTTTACGCCACGAGAGAATAAAATCCGTGGATAAAACGGAGGATGCGAAAAAACTTCCAATTATCAACCCTTTAGTTCAATTACCTATGTGGCAAGGTAAACAGATAGTTTAAGGAAACATAAGTGATATTACGGTTTAGTAAATAGCTTGACATATAAATTTTAATAATATAATAATAAATGAATGTTTCACATTTAATTTATAAACATGGAAAATAATAGTTTTATACTTTGGTAGACGTCGGTGGAACAGGCCTTATTAGCCAAGCGTTACTCGCAAATGCAGATGCGCTTTGTGCTGCAGTATCACCACTAATGGATGCTGATGATACATTCATGTAGGTTTAATATAAGAAATACGTATTATAGTTTAAATAAGTTTGGTTTAAAACAAATAACATATTTGCGACATTTTTGAAAAATTAAGTCTGCGCCCGGTGAAAGTAAAAAATTTAATGAAGATCCCTTTAATTTAATTTGGAAAGATATTATCTACAGTGTAAATTATTATTCTTTTTTATTTTCAGGGAAGGTTACTTCGAGCGGTGCGTTATGAATAATTATTTTGGAATTGGCATAGATGCAAAAATTAGTCTCGACTTTCATCATAAAAGAGAAGAACATCCTGAAAAGTGTCGATCGCGGGCGAAAAATTACATGTGGTACGGCGTATTGGGGTCTAAACAGTTGTTACAGAAAACGTACAAGAATCTTGAACAAAGAGTGCAGTTAGAATGTGACGGCCAACGCATACCATTACCTTCTTTACAAGGGATTGTTGTTTTAAACATTCCAAGGTAGAAATATAAAGCTAATAATATATGTATATACACTGCGTCCCGTAACTATAGAAGCAGTTTCTTATTCCCGTATGCTGCTATTAAGTTTATGTCTAAACAACAAAATCGTTTCACTGCGGTCCTGTAACTATAAAAATTTCAGAACGGTCTTATAGTTATGAAACGCCCGTGTATAAATAACGCTACGAAGTATTATAAGTTTTCACATGGCTAATTGTACATTTATAGCTTTATGGGGGGTACAAATTTTTGGGGAGGAACAAAAGAAGGAGACCTCTTCTTAGCACCCTCATTTGATGATCGCATATTGGAAGTTGTAGCTGTATTTGGTTCTGTTCAAATGGCCGCATCTCGTATCATTAATTTGCAACATCACAGAATTGCACAGTGTCAGACAGTTCAAATTAACATTTTGGGCGACGAGGGGGTACCTATACAAGTTGATGGCGAAGCTTGGATTCAACCACCTGGTATTATACGTATTATACACAAGAATCGTATGCAAATGCTTTATAGGAACAGGGTAAATAATATTAATTTGACTACTGTATAATAATATTTATTTATGAATGTTCTCGAAATAATCATTTACGTTTCTTTTTAATACAAGATTGGCAGTAAATAGAAACTTTTGTTTTAAATTTAGGCACTTGAGACATCATTAAAAACATGGGAGGAGAAACAGCGCAATACTCTGAATGCAATATCGCAGTCGTCATCTACTCTGAGTAATGCTCAGTTGCAATCACAACATAAGTCTCCTTCAGCAAATTGCAAACCTTCGCAATTGAATGATGACGAAATATATGTTTTATTCGGATTAATCGAAGTGATTACAACTTTGGTAAAATGGATGAAACTTCTTATTAAATCGTATCCAAGTTTAAAACCGGACTTGTACCAAGCTGTATCACGGACAGATCAAACGCTGAAGCAAGTTCATCCAGATAGAAAAATTTTACAAGGAGTTAGTAGTCTTTCGGCTCTTATTTCCATTATTATATTATATTTTATTTCGATTCTATTGTTACGCAATGTTTAAGCTAAATACCTGCTTTTTATTAATTGTGATTACATTTTATTCGACAGACAAACTTGAGACCAATAGTAACAGAGTTAGTATCAAATGCAAGACAACTTTATGAAGATGCATGTGAATTACTTCGAGACAAGGCATGTAACTTGGTAAGCATCCAACGTGTTACTAATGTTCTCTATATTTTATTCATAATTTACTAATAATAAAATACGTGAATCTAGGGGTTGCAAGAAAGTTTAGAAGCTAAGTTATCGATTTCCTTGGCAAGTATGGAACAGGAGTTGAAGAAATGTACCTTCGACGAAGGAGGTACTGGATTAGTATATTTGCAAACCTTACCATCGGATGATCAGGTATGATTTTTAATATTGCACATCTTTGTATTTACAGAATTATATCACTAATACACGGATACCTTAACATTCTGTTGAGGAATTAAATATTAAAAGAGCTGCTTTTTTTTTGTAGGGAGATAAAAAAAATCGGCACAGAGGTTTGTTCTGGTTAAAGTTCCGGCGTTCAGTTGGGAGTTCTGGATCGCACTCTGCGCCGCATCCTAGTCGGGATCAAATAACTACATGGGGCGTGCAGGAAGTATGTACTTGGTTGGATAAGCTACAGTTGGGTGAATACAAAGATGAATTTGCTTTTCATGATATACGAGGTAGGGAATTGTTAGCACTAGCCCATGGAGATCTCAAGGAATTAGGTATTACGAAAGTAGGGCATGTTAAACGAATCTTGCAAGCTATCAATGATCTAAATAACTAGGTATACGACATCTATTAAAACACTTCAAGATATAAAATACAATCAATAGTAGATAAAATGTTATGCCAGTTAATAACTCCTCGAAAAAACAAATATATATGTATACATATATTAGCACTCGTTAACGTAGATTTTGAATATAGACGGATCATTTGAAAGGTAGCAAAAGAGTTCGAGTTGTATGTTATAGTTAATAAAACTTCATGCAATAGTAAAAAAAACAACCATACAAGCAGAATATGAACATCCAAATGAAAGAAAGCTCGCAGACCACACAGCAGTGTGATAAGAAATTATTCTCTATATTGCTATACACATGTATGAAAGTAATGTTATATGTGCCAAATTATTGAATTGATTGTTTGTCAAAGGACCAACAATTGTGGAGAATGTTATAAAAAAAATCTTGCCGTTTGAAAATACAAGCATGGTGTAGCTATAGTCTACGACGTAGACTCTACGTAATAGGATGTTGCATTTGTCTGCAACTCTGCATTAGAGATGCAAAAGAAATTTGAACGTTAACAAAATTATTATTTATTATATAAATTATATTGATTTATTAAATTTATCATTATGATTATAATTCTTTTTGTTAAGTTGTAATTTTAGTTGCATTCGTCCTTTCGTCTACTGTACGAAAGTTAAAGACTTTAACAATCGCATATTAATGCAAATTGTTCATTAGTATGATGATATACTTAATGTATAATTTATACAGATGCGTATGGTGGTATGATTATTTGGAAATTTTTTAGGTTTCATAAATATTACAACTTAGAACTTCAGAATATCACAGTAAAATTACTTCCAACAGTATTAATACATTTAAGGAATATATTCTAACTGTAATATAAGTGTTTGTCAATTATATTATTTGTATAAGTATATTCTGTTTGCAACTTTAATTTTAGTTCTCCGTGCAAACAGTATAACAACGTTTATATGCATATACATAAATTAAAATTTGCATAAGCTACGTTTATTACAGGGTGATTTCATAACGCACAAACGTTAATTTTTTTTTACATTCTTTAATGTTAAAATTCAGTGTATAAGTATTAAGTAATTTGTACTCGAGAAAACGTTTTTAACATTATGCAACATAATTTAATGAAAGTGAGATTTCATTGCTGTGGCACATATAACAATTTTAAAATAAATGATGATGTTAATAATACTGAAAACGACAATGAAAAGATTTGAGTGACACCCCGCCGATGGCAATAAACATATTATGTACAAATCTAAGAAGAAGCGGTAACAAATTTTTTAAATGTACCATAACTTCGAGTGTTGCAATGCTGAGAGGGAGGCACTGTTATAAATTAGTAGTTTCGTATAGCGCGCGATTGACAATTAAAACTCACGAATATGTATGATTCTCCTAAATATTACTTGTATTATATTCACTGAGTAGGCACCGACTCTACTTCAAATAATCTCTTATAAATAAGCCTCCGATACTAATAATATTGTAGTTATTATTGACTAGCGCTAATACTATATAACTAATAATTTAGAAATGTATGAATGCAAGGAAAAACAATCGGTAAATTATCAAACATTTATTAATATAACTGCCTACGGTGGAATTATTCATATATTCACTTCTTTATTATTATATTGGCTCTAACCATATTCTTTCTCATTCTCAGAAGACAAGAATGGTAGGATTTGAAACTATATTAGACTAATATTCAACTGTTTGATCCAAATATGTATAACAATGTTCTCTGTTCGTGCATGCGCTCAAACTTCATATCCTGTATGCACGCGTATATGTTCATTTATGAACTTAATATCCATTATTATATTGTATAGTTTTATGCTACTTTTAATTGCGGAGGATTCTTTAACCGCTCAGACATTGAAATGGGTAACATAACTTTCTTGTTTAAGTATTTCATCAATGATCTCAATAACTATAAATCTTCCTAATCTCTTACCGAAGCAATTAATTTAAACACAAAACTATGTATTTACGTGAACAAAACGACTGTATCTGTGTGTTTTCGAATTTCTGTATTATTGACCATAAGGAAGACGGGGCCTTGAATTGAATTGAATTTTTTAATAAGGTTCTCGCACTTGCTCCCGTTTAACTATTTTTTTTTTATATATATATATAACAATGCTATATAAATGCATACACATGTATGCGTTTAATATGCGTGCGATATACATTAAATATATATAAGCACATGTATAGAAAATATATGTACCAAAGCAGATGTGTCTACATAGTAGATATCTATACAATAGGAATTACGTTTTTAATTGTAAAGGTACAATTATGCAACAATGATGCCCTTCTTACCAGTTATTGTAGGCTTAATCTTAAGAATCTTAGCTTGATGAATAACTTTACCTGGTTTATATGAAATTCTATTAATGCACAAATCAAACATTTCTCACGATGTTGAAAAGAAATTCAGTGTCACATAGTATGTGAAAATTTATCAGTTTCTCTAGTCTATTTGTTACCAAGCGCACTAAAATTCTCTCTAAACGATATAATGTAAGATTGTGAGGTACATGATATTATAATTCCACATTCTAAATGTGTTTTCATGAATAATGAGCTTCTCAATAGACAGTATGTGACATGAATATTTTAATGTTGTAACAATGAATAATTCTAGAGTTGCCCAAAGAAAAGGACATACACTTCTATCTATTGATTGATGAAATAAAGAGAGGGCAGTTAAACTGTCCCTCGGTGTTATAAACATTTTCTTAGAATAAAACATTAAAATAACATGTTGATAACATGTATTAACGATACTCTTGGAAATTATGTAATTCGATGTAGAGTACTTAGTTTGTTATACCTTACCTTCTTAAATATTACTGAATGCTCAATCTATACCGCAAAGAGAGAGATTATTAATTTTTTCGTAAATGTAAATTTGCATTCCAATTTATATATCTGCAAGGACAAAAGTGCCTACCTTAGATTTTCTATTCTCAAATATGTGAACAGTATTTACTCAACTGGCATTATTATACTATAATATATTAACTGTATTATCTATTGAAAATTTTACATTTAACACTGTAAAGGATGCTCGAGTCTTACAAAACAATTCTTATATGATACTCGTTGAACACTATGGCAACAAAATTACAAGTTGTATTCAGGTAACAATGTTGTCACAGTATAACGTAATGTTAAAATATTCCGTTGTAATTTCATTTTAGTATATTTAGTGTCTTTTAGAATATTTATCGAGGCGAAATGATTATAGTATAAAATTATGGCGCATATGCCACAGGATAAAAAATATTTAAAAAACACGTACAATTGAAAAAGAAGAATGGCGTTTCAAGAATATGTAAACAAAAAAAATGAGTACAATGTAGATCTTTCTATTATCAGAATAGTTTTGTAGCACTTCAAATAAAATCATGTTACGTTTCAGATTAAGAACTTTTAAATAAACTTGCATTTAAATAAAGAACGATTATGGTCAACAGGTACGTTGTTTTTAACGATACCAGGCAACCAGATTATTTCATTAACATATTTTTAATTATTAATAGCTTTGTTTTAGTTCACCTGAGAATTAATTTATCATTCCAAGGAAATTCCCATTCTATCCATTCTAATTCTCCAAAACGTTTCCAAGTTTTGATTAAAAATCAAGGAAAGTTTACCTTATCCTGCGAAGGGTAACAATCGGAAGTCAGTAGGAACATTGTTTCGATTAAAAGAAATACTTTTATTCAGAGAGAAATGGATTAATGAGAAAAGTAGTAGAGAGTATAATTCCAATATTGGCTTAATTTATAAAACATTATTCTATGAGTTTCTCTTATTACTTATTATTGTCCGGAATTGAAACATACGTTATAGACGTAAATGCTATCATCATACAAAAATGTATTTAACAATTACTATTGCTTTTATAATAATAACTATCGTGTCTTTTGAAAATATTAAAACTTATGATCAAAATGATCATTACCATAAATAGCACATTAGAAATATCAACTATCTATACGCTCTACATATGTAAAAAAGTTAAGAGCTATAACATGAAAGTACAAAAGGTCTGAATTTAAGATAGTCCTGATGATTAAGCTTGGTGATTTCAAAATGGTATTTACATTGTATTAAGAGAAATTGAATTAAAGTTATAAACGTGGTCTCAATAATATATTTATTACTAAAACTTAACTATCCGTTAAGTCCTGGTAATATAAATCAGGTCTGTTACTGAATAATGATTCTCTCGTTGTTTTTCCATGTATTTACCGGATTGCCGTTTATTCTGCATGTATATGCAAAATGTGTTGCAGAACGAAACAAAATTGACTAGATACCGAAATTTTGTTCAGTACGGACTACAAATTTCACTGTTTAGTATCAATTATAAATTTATAAATATATGTCAACGCGATTTCGTCTTTAAGAAATATAGCGATGTATTCTTAGCAATGTTGCATCTTTGCCCAATATTTCCATCATTTCTGCTATTGGTGGGCCCGCCTAAAAATATAAAAGTACAATGTTATTAGAATGAGAATTTAAGATACAAATACGAATTAAATTACACTGTATTTACATTCAAACCAGTCAGGACGAAGCGTAAAAATGTCATTAGTGTTTTATATGAAATTCCATGTTCATTAGCAAATTCTTTCAGGTACCTATTTATCCAGGTTTTGTTAAAATTTTCAGTATCAATGTCAACCATTTTCGTATTTAATATCTTCAGTGCATCTACAAAAAGATAAGCAACCATTAATTGTTTATAACAATTATTGAGTTCGATTGCATACAACATTTATTAAGTAGAAATTATACCTAAATAATCTGCTTGTGGATTATCTAACGGTGCAGTTGGTATAGTCCATAAAAAGGCTAAACTTGGCGATACTAGATCGTTTAATTTAAATATCCTATCCTGTGCCCATTTTAGCACAGAAATTATATGATCCTCATCTAATTGTAAACTTCCATCAGCTTGTCTAAAATAATACTTATCTTATTCGGAGAGTTGCAAATAAAGAAAACAATAAGTGTTGTAAGAAAATGATCCATACCTATCTGGAAATGCTTCCATAACAATTTTTGTAATCCTTTCAACCAAAAATTTGTTGTTCCTTTCATTTGCTAATAACTTCGATATTTCTAGTTTATTAAATTCTAATAATTTCGCAGGTGAAAGTTTACTAGAATTTACTTTTATCTTAGAAACATCGAACTGGGACAATTAAAACAAATCAAGATTAATGATAATATGCATGGCAAAAATTTGTTACGGTAAAATATAAGTACCTGTCTAATCAGCTCCTCGTAACTATCAATATAAAGGGCACCTCCTTTGTTATCAAAACCACCACCTGCATGAATAACATAGTTTAAAACTGCTAATGGAAAAACGCCCTCCTTTCTAAAAGATTCAACGTGTATATCATTTTGCCTTTTTGATAACTTTGTACCATCTGAATTTAGTATTAAAGGTAAATGCCCATATACTGGTGGAGTCCAATTAAATGCTCTGTAATAATTATATATTTTTAATTGTAAACGCAGCTTACTTTGTAATTTAAAATCTACAGACAATTCTTAAATGTATTAGATGGTTTAACACATTTGTCTATAATTTGTACAAGTTAACTGATCACTAGTAATACATTGGAAAATATAACACACAGTGATATCGAACATATTTCGTTGATAATTAACATTAAGAATGCTTTTTTAAAATATACGATAGAAAGTCTGCAAACCTTATGATTTTATTTTAACTAAAATAAATATCTTAGAACTATTTTACAACAAAAAATTATATATTTTATACTAGCACTTACCTATACATCATTAAGTGCTTGGGTGTAGATACTTGCCACTCGATCCCTCGTAATACGTGAGATATTTCCATTAAATGATCGTCTACAACATTTGCAAAATGATATGTTGGATAACCATCCGTTTTGATAATGATTGGATCTCCTTCTCTTTGTGAAATATCTTGTTCTATCTTGCCATATATCAAATCATTGAAACCTTCTATCCCGGAAGATATCTACGTCGATGGCAAGAAAATACTTGAAAGTACAGGTGATCATGATACATAATATTATGCAATTTTATAAATGTGTACCTTAAATCTAATACAATAGGCATCTCCATTATTGAGTTTTGCCCGCACTTCATCCGTACTTAAATGTCTACACCTATTATCATATTTAGGCACTTGTCCACATTTTATCGCTTCTTTTCGCAATAACTGCAATCTGTTTTCTGTACAGAAACAGTAATATGCAGATTGATTATTTATTAGTTTAAGCACTTGTTCCCTGTAATTTAATGAGTGATACATTGAGACATTTATTTTTTACCAACATTCAAACATCTTTTCATAGTTTGTTCTTTATATCTCTTACAAAGATAAAAACATAAGCTTTACTTGGTAATTATATATACATATTGAGTATCAGGGAAGGGATCTACAAACAAATAAGTGGAAAAGATCCACAAATAAATAATAGAGCTATAATCAATGTACATGCTAGAAATTAATATTTTCAGCATTATAGTTAATAAAGGTTTTAAAATAACATTGTTATCATCTAGCGTCTCTAGATTATAAATTAAGCTATATAGATCAGAAGAACTTAGAACTTAGCACTTATGTTTGTTTAAAACTGGAAGTTTCATATTTTGTTGGGATTATCTGAAAACATTTCAACGACGTTTAAAATATGAGGGAAAATATTTTCAATGCATCTACGCAGGAAAAATATGCACTACACAATACCGTGCTTTTAATACTTGTTTAAACAATAGAAATTCCTCGTACTTGTATATTTCTATTCGTTTGGATTGCATATATGGCCCAGATGGTCCGCCTCTTATCGGATCTTCGTCAGGTATAATTCCAGACCATAGTAAATCATTTTGAATCTTTTCTGTCGCTCCGGGTATGCATCTAGTTTGATCTGTGTCTTCAATTCGCAAGATAAATGCCCCATTGTTACCACGGGCAAATAAATAATTGTACAATGCAGTTCGTAAACCTCCTACGTGTAATAAACCTAAAACAATTTGATGAATATGATATACCGTACGGGGAGACATTACACAAAACAGTATTATGTGTACATTACTTGTATAACATTTTTTAAATTATATTACGTAGCAAATCATAAATTAACATATTACATACCAGTTGGACTAGGTGCAAATCTAACTCTCACTTGCACCTTCTCAAAGAACCGTTTTTGCACAAATTGTATATTTACAACACGAAGTAGAGTACACTTCATCGTCTTAGAAATTGAGTTTTATCTAAAGTTTCAATTCAAATTTCATCGATCGTTCTTGTATAAATTAATTTATTTCATACCATACTACGGAAACGTTACAGTTGCAATTATAGCATTCGTTAGTGCAGTAGCAGATTTTTGTTATCGTCTATTTATTATTCGCGTGGAATATTTATGAAACGTATAGGTTATTAAAAAACATGATTTATTTATGCCACTCTAGGTAATTCGTGTAGTTTTATAGAAGTTTATAATCTGCATATATTATAGTTATTTTATCCCTGATAAAATATTCAATGTTTTACCAACTGTAAGAAAATTCCTACAAACGATATGTAGTCGTCTAAGCATTAATAATAAAAATGTATTTACTAAATAATTGCAGTAAAATTGAAACGTATAGGTAAACAAATATATAATGCGTAGCATATATAATTAATTTTCAATTCAACTACCGACATTTGATCTTTCGCCAAAATGAAAACTTCAATGTATTCGTAAATATTATTGCACTATTGACATATCACTCTCGAAACTACACAAAAATATATGATAGAAAGGCGTAAAACATTATTAACGTAATTATTTAATCTTAATACACCTACATTTGACGCACTAAATTATATAACATGCAACTGCACACTATATGTAGGGGGTAAGTTATTTAAATTTCCCGCGATATATACCGATAATGAATGATTGGCTAGTTGTAGTTGCTAATGATACAAGGGCGCGCTTCAGTTCCAGGCTAAGCGCCGCAGATTTCGCGCGGGGCGGGTGTTGTCATTGTATTTTCACGTGACAAAAGTGAGTTTCCGTAGGATATTCGACGAGGAATCGTGTGAAAATGCCGCCGAAAAAGCGGGAGAAAGAAGCGGATGGACAGAAAGGTCCTCGAATGGATCAAATACAAGCAGACCATGAGCTATTCCTGCAGGCCTTCGAAAGTAAGAGTTTTCAGATATCATTTCCCTTTTTACACGTTCTGTCGCGGGCCAGAAGTAATTGATGTCAACGGTTGCAATAACAAACGATCGTAGATTATTTCTTTTTACAATATTAAATTACAAACGTTTAGAACGATCCGTACATAACCCTATTTGCTAAGAACGTAACGAGCGCCGAACCGCGCGTCGGTACACTTAGTTCCCTCCTTTACTTCAAGTCGCGGACACCTGTCATTCATTTACTGTATTCGAGTAATCTTCAAGTTGAATTGACTTATTGCTGTAAAGAAAACGGAAGTTACACGTTATTAAATTTCATTAATTTCTTACAGTCAAATTTATCGTAGTACCTGTAATAATGTAGCGATATCGTGTCAATATTTAACTAGTTAAATGTCATTCGATTAACACGAAAATCGCGAGTACTCCAAACGGTAAAACACGATATTATGAGAAGTTCTTTTGTCTATTGACCATCACTTATTTTAGTTAATTTAAGAAAAACATAACAATAAATGTTTATAAACGTCTTCCTTTATTTTTTTTTTGGAACGAATACATATTATTCTTATTCACTTAAGAGTAACATTTTAATTTATTAAAATAAGAGGTAGAACATCAGAGTACAATATATAATACTTGGTTTACTCTATTTGGTTTTGCTCTGTTATGGAAAGAATAATGAAATCAGGAATTGGTTCCATCTAAGGATTAATTTAATTTTATTGGGAAAAGAAAATGAGTTCAAAGAGAGATTTAACAAATTCCAATTTATTGTTAACATAAAGAATCTACCAAGGTTTTTTTTTAACAAAAACACCTGTAGATTTCATTTTATTATAAAAATAGAAAAACTGGGATCAGAAAGGTTTAACCTGCATTTAACGTAACAAGGATTCTTTTGCAGGCGTCTCGTATGAAACAGAGAATAACCTAATCATCATCTCCCATTTGATACCTAGAAGGATCAACTCTGAAAATTTATCTTTAGCTTTTTAAGTTACTCCATGAGCCCTTTCACTTTTGAGAGAGATATCAACCTCTATGCCCTCTGTGGGAGCTCGGTTAAACCATAATCTTTCTTGATATAATTTAATTAAGTTTTAAAATTATTTAAGCTTTATTAATAAGCAGTTTTATTCTTTGCCTATTAATATGGTCCGTCTGTTATTTTTCAGAGCCAACACAGATTTATCGATTTCTACGCACAAGAAACCAAATTTCAGTGAGTACCAACGAAACAAATCATAATCTATATCTTGTTAATTAAATTTAATGTTCACTCAAAGTGTTAACTGAACGCGAAACAATAAATATTTGGTAGAAGAATAATTTGCGAAACGGCACGCGTTATTTGGTACACTTTTCTGTACCGACAGTTTAATGAAATTTTTCTATGGATTGTAATAAAAACAGAATGTTATAATCTATAGTAGAGTGTTTGTGAAAATTGCCTACTTTGTACTAAAAAAATTTATAGACATTGGTTCAGAACTCTTTATATTCCGTTTCAATAAACGAAGAACGGTAGGTATGGAAATTCATTATTTTCTAAAGCTTGCAATTTCTATCGATAAGAATGAATGATAAACCTTGCCTAATATCCCACTGAAACATGATTATATGAAAAACTTTATATAATTTTTTTAGCCAATATTTCTGTATAGAAACTTAACTTACATGAGGCAACGTATGTCCAGAAGCCATAAATCTCGACGGGGATTTAAGATTGATATGATATTGGAAAAGTTACTATTAAAAAACAAACAGGCAGAGAATCCAGGTGTTCGTGGATACATGACTCTTACTTTTCTAGGTTTTTATGATAAAAAGGGTAATCATATGTAAAGACAATACCTCTTACTTCTTAATAGTGTACGTAATACAATTTAACTTATACCAATTATAATATTGCAGTTGAAGTGCCTCAGGATCCTGTAAAAGTGGAAACATTATTATTGAAAATATGTCACAAGAAACGAAAAGATGTGAGTTCACCAATTATGCAGGCAAGTGTGATTCCCTTGTATTATGTATTGTGCGTGGATGTTTACACAAGTATATGCACATAAGATATAATAAAAATATGCTTTCGCAACTATCTGGCAAAAAGAATTTGTAGTCTGTTCTGTTTCTTTATATACTTTCTTAAAAAAAAAAGTCTACAATAATATTTGTGTAAAAATCCGCCATTCTTAATTATTCGAAGAAGCAATCTATATGAATTGAATAATTAATGTTAAAACGACTAACGATTCGTTACTTTAGGTCTCCGTTGGCACAAGCGAAGTTCCAATCAATCCTTGCGAAAATCAACCTCCTCCAAAAGCACCTACTATATCTATACCTAACGAGTCCTTCAGCTTAAATAATGGTCATGTAGCAAAGACTTATATGCTTTTACTTAGAGTCTATTGTACATCCAATACTGGCTGCCTTACACATAACTGTGATTTAGATGGTCAGTAATGTCTCACGCCGCAAGGTACCACGGAGGAATACATTTTTATAAAAATTAGCTTTACTTTTCCTGTAGAACCGGCTCAAAAGCGGCGTAAATCCTCCACGGGTTCGATCAAAACTGGTGGGGAAGAAATAAAATTGTACGGTTCTGAACTTATAGTGTACGACAAACATAATCGATGTTTGTTAACGGATGGTGATTATGAGTTAGGTTTACAAGAAGTACAAACCAATATTCGATCTAGTCCAAAGAAGCACAGCTCTTGGGAATCTGTACCTGACATCAAAGAATGCAGTCCTTTTGAAGTGTTTAGCAAAGGTCCGACATTAAAATTTAGGCTCAATTGGACAACTGAACCGAGTAATGGCTTAGTTGATAGACCAACGCCAATACACCCTGTACCAAACGGTGATAATAAAGAAAATCGGTCTGGAAATAGTAAGTCATTTATATTCTTCTGTTTTGCATAAAGATAAGCTGGCGAAGGGAAATAAAATACGTTGCATAATGATTTCAGCTGGTCTAGAACGTTCTTCCACAAATAATAATACTAGTACCAATAATAATAATAATAATAATAGTAGTAGTAATAGTTGTAATAACAACAACAACTGTTCTACACTGCCAACACCTAGTCCCCTTAATTCTTCAAGAATGACTACACCTAGCGAAAAGACGGAGATTTCAGTGGGCACGCAGCAAATAGTTTATCAGTTCCTGTATAATAATAATAGTCGTCAACAAACTGAAGCTTGCGAAGATTTACATTGCCCCTGGTGCTCCCTAGATTGTGGAAAATTGTATTCACTTTTAAAGCACTTAAAATTATGTCATTCACGATTCACATTTACGTATGTGGTAAGTTGCGCGTCACATACATTTATGCGTACATGTGCCGCAGTTTTGTAACATAAGTATGTTGTAAAATAAATGATATATATTTTAAATAGCCAATTCCGCAAGGTGCTCGTATAGACGTAGCAATCAACGAATGTTACGATGGCTCATATGCTGGTAGTCCGCATGAATTAATAACGCAACCATCTAGCGTAGCATTTTCAAGAACAGGGCCAACCAGGCGTACAAGTGTAACAAATATTTTAGTATGTCGTCCGAAAAGAACAAAGCCAAGTCTTTCTGAATTTTTAGAACTCGATGAGAATGAATACGAAAACCAAAGACCATACATTACAGGACATAATAGGTAATTCAGCTAACACGAACATTATTGTTTATTGCACGATAAAGTAAATTTGCTTATAACATACAAATTTCCGTAGACTGTATCATCACACTGTTACATGCTTGCCTATATATCCAAAAGAAATGGACATTGATTCCGAGGGTGAGAACGATCCTAAATGGCTGCAAACAAAGACAATGATGATGATCGACGACTTTACAGATGTGAACGAAGGAGAAAAGGAACTTATGAAAATGTGGAATTTACATGTAATGAAGCATGGATACGTAGGAGACTGCCAGATACCATTGGCTTGCCAAATGTTTTTAGAAACTAAAGGGAAGGAATTGCTCATGAAAAATTTGTATCGCAATTTCGTCCTACATATGTGCAGTTTGTTTGATTTCGGCCTGATCAGTCCTGTGGTTCTCTATCAAACGATTCAAAAATTGCAAGAGATTATGAAAGAAGGTGGCGAAGATAGTGATATTCGAAAGGTTTTACAAAGATCCCACGAAGCTCAAGTTGATAAATGGCTCAGCTCGGGTTGTCATGCATCGACTGACTCTTCTAAACAGAGTAGTATAAGTACTAAAGTGAACTTTAACAGTGATGGATCGAATTCTAATGCGAGGCGAAAAACTTCATTACCGCTTGGCTCGCCAAACTCGCAATCGGTGAAGACAACAGCGTCCATTCACAATAACGTTAGTAAACATGCTAGTATGATGAATACATCGTCGAACAAGACTGTAAATCATAATAGTACAATTCAAAGTTCTATGAGCAAGAATACTGGATCATTTGCGACTGTACAAAACAGTGCGAATAAAACTGCAACGACAATTTGTGTAACAAGTACTACTACTAATAGTAAAACTTCTACGGTGGTTTCGATGTCTAATGGCATATCTAATCAAAACGAAGTAGAACAAAGGCAAACAACCAGTGATCTACCGGCAAGGCGTAAGAGTACAAATTCGATAGTTCAAGTTACAGATAATGCGACACCTTTACGCCGAAAGTCGATGGCCAGTGAAAGTGCAACTATCGAATATCATAGAAGAAAGTTGGTTCTAGATGCTGTGCCGAATAGTAGTAATACTAACCAAAAGCCACCCCAAAATGGAAGTAGCTATTAGTAATTGTTATACATACATTGCTATGCTAATTGTATATTTTTGTACAGTGGGTCCGTGACTCATTTCGCAGTACCACAAACGCATCGAAGGAAATATCCCCCTGTCTAGACTTATTTCTATTAAAATGTATGTGAATGTAAACAGGGATGGGGGAGATATATCCCTTTTGTGTCTGCGATAGTAAATCTATGCAGTTATATATTTGTGGTGATGGGGAACGTATCATTTGGATCGATTGTACAGTATTTGTTGCAAAGAATATTATTACGATTAGAATGATTGACATTATAGCTAATACTTGATAATCATTGCTCTAACCACTAGATGAATTTTTTATGAATTTGAAAGTTTTAAATATAAGATTAAAAGAAGATGAAAAAACAAAGAACAGAATTTCAAAGAATACGACGTGAGTAATTCGTATAGCTCTAACTAAAATTTCAAAATAATTAAATATGAACAAGAAATTTATTTTGAATATATATAAAACTAAAAACCTTATTTCGTAAATGAATATACCCGTTCTTTCTCGGTCTAGTCAATGATACTTTTTATATTTCCAATTTTCTAAACTGTTTATTTGCTTAGTATTGTACGAAAATCGTATTGCCTCATATACTTACAATTTGCATAACTTGTGAAACGTAACGTTCGAATAACACACAGCCAGGGAAATTAAAGTAATGAAACATAATATATGTTAAACTTCTGTGTGACTGTTGCTTGCGAAGTAATTCAATGGCACTGGATAAATAATTATACATACATATATGATTTAGGAATAGATTATTCTTTTTCACGATAAAACAGCTATATCACTACTTCGTGTAATGTTAATTTAAATAATAATCTTTCTAGATTTTTGACGAATGAATTAAATAGTGTCTGAGGTAAATACGAAAGCTGAGAAATTTAGTACATAATCTCTTAAAAATGGGACCTTGCTACAATTACTTCAGATTTATCTTGTAAACTGAATTTAATAAACTGAGGCTGTAAATTATAAGTTTTACCCCAAAATAAGGAATAAACTGTTATAAAAAAAGTGCCTTTATAAAACGAGAGAATCTGAGTATAAGAGTGACTGTCGCCAACTTGTGACCTTTAAATTGAGTATTTGTACTCATTTATAATGTGTTGAATGTCTGTATGTTTTTTATTTAGTAATGTTTTTTGCCCATTGTCGTTCTCTGAGATAAGCTTATAGATAAAATGTAGAACGTTACAATGAATTTATTCTTTGTGTAATATACACAACTTTACTGCCGATAAATCGTTCGAAGAAATATTTACATTCCCGTACGTAGTACGTGACGTTTCTTTATTATACACATGAATAGGTGAAATTCTGAAATTTTTAATTACAATGATATACTGATTTGCTAGGACTGACATTTTGGAAAATTTGTTCTCTTCGAACGACTTTAATCACTGTCCATTAATACTACTTATGCTAGGATGTAAATAAAAAAACAAAAAAAATTAATAAACATAGAAGCATTAAATTAAAGTGTCCATTGCATTTATTTGAAATTGTTCAAATTATTTTCGTTTAGTTTTCTCAAGCCAATATTACATATTACAAGGTGTATTTTACTGGCAACTATTTCGCTTTAATAGAAATCCATTATTCGAATAATTAGCACATATTATACATACATGCACAAAATGGAAAAACGAATGCAAGCCATCTTTTCTATCATTTGAAAGGGGTACACATTTTTATGGAGTTACAATGTATGATATATATATACGCTTTTTCCATCATTAAAAGAAAATTAAAAAAAATAAAGATTTGCATTTTCCTTATTAAATATTTTAATATTTTACTTATTAGATATTGTCTTATGTTAAATTTAATTCCTATATAATTCTTTTTACAATTAGATTGCTTCTTTTTAATACTGTTCGAAATATGTAAGTACGTCTATACACAATTTGCTATGGTATGTACATCACTTCAACTGTTTAACTTATTTTCTATTTTCATTAACACCATTTGCTTTACTCTATCATATTTAAAGTATCGCGGGAAATCAATTTTAATATATTCGATATGCCAATTAAGTTGCCTCTTTTCAAGGTACTCTAAAAATTCCTCGAACATAGGCGCGTTAGTGTCCATGTTGGCTGTAGCGAAGACGTATCTTTTCTCTAATGCAATATACACAATCTTCTGTGTTGGCGAATTTAAAAGGGTTGCCAACGTTTGAACAAATCCTTCTGTTATAATTCCATCATAAATTACTGTAAATGCAAAAAAGCAAAATTACGAGCCACTCGGACATTCTCCCATATTCGAAATATTTCACTTAAATATAATAACTCACCGTCTGCAGCTAAAATAACAGTTGCTTCGTTCATCCTTTTTTTATAAAATGTAGGCCAATTTGAATTTAAGAAATCCAGATGCTTAATATAGACTTTTGATTTAGTATACGTATGGTTTCGCGTGAAATTTTTGCGTATTAAGTTCAATATTCCTTTTACGTCAATATCTGGGATTCGAGGATATACGTTTTATGTTAGATACATATGTACAGTACTTAAGAAAATACTACGAATTAACAAGTTGCATTACCTGTGCAAATTATTTCTTTTGCTAGAAAGCTAGCCACTATACTGGTCAAGCCAACTCCAGCCCCTAACTCTAGAATTATTTTATCTGTAAACAAGTCTGGATTGGATAAAATATAATCGGCCAACAACAAGGCACCTCGCCATACTTGTAAACCAACATGTTGCAATTCCGTTGATACAGAGTGTTCTAAATATGTTCATATGCAATAATTCTTTGTATTAGACAGTGTTTCAAGATATGTGTTCGGTCTCATTGAATTAATTCGTACCTATCAATAACTTTCCCTCTTGTTGTCTGTCTACATCTATATCGTCATCATCGTCGTGAGCTATAATGTTGTTAAAGCACTTTGGCTTAATCATATAAGACGGATACCTAAAGAAAAACTTGGATATTGCATCTGAAAAATATTTTCGATTGTTTAAGACAATAGTATAGTGTATTAAATAAATCTTTGCAGAACAGAGTAACAGACTTACTATCGTTTTCCAATTTCGTGTGCGAATTGTCGCTTTCTGTAAATATCTCTGACGTTACTGTGTGTAACGTCATCTTTGTTAATGGCAATTTGCTATTCCATAAGAATCATCTTAAATGGGGCGTACTATTATTACGCTTCTAAAGGATAGAAATGAACTCCGATTACGTTAGGACGTTGAATAATTATCTTCTTTAGCAAATACAATTAAATTAACACGAACTGATAATGATTAATACAAGTGTTTGAAGCAAATGCTAACTGCAAAGAATTATATTCACATCCTCGATTTAGAAATAATTATGTTCTATTTCAATGCAACTTACTTTCCATTGTATCAGTCAAACGAAATCTCACTTATATTACATTTATTCAAATATAGTTAGATCTCAATTCTACTTACGTAATATACGACCTTTTCCTTCAATATTTCGAAATTGTTCTTTTTAAGTATTGAAGCATAATATCTTCAGTTCGCATAAACTTTCCATATACTCTAATATATGTATAATTTGCATTGTGAATTGTGCAATTAACAAACAGATATTTAAACGGTATTGAACATTATGAAGAACGGAAATTTCGCTTTACGAAAAAAATATAGTGTCATATAATGTACGCGACTATATTTCTCTTTTCGTTAAATATGTTGTATGTTCCTGTAAGTACATCAGCCTGCCAATATGACATTTATCTGCCTCAGTCGTTTAATAGAATTCGTAGCTACCGCGCGAACAGAGCTCTTGGAAGCCTTATCGATTGATGCCGAAGACAGCGGTCTGCCTGACCAATACTGCCAAAAGCCCATTCTTACCGACGGGAACCACCAAATTTGTTTTTTATCGCCTGAATACGGTACTTGTTTTAACCATGTTAATTGTGGTAAATAATTATTGTTGTAGAAAAAAGTTCGTTAGGAAAAATGAATTTTATTTTTATACCAGTTTTGAGTGTAGATATGACAGGGCCACGAGTAGTTTCAGGCCATCCTCCATAGATGGCGGTACTATAGCCTTAACAAAATTTGGTTGCATGTATACCTGTTTATTTATGAAATTAAGTTAATAATGCTTGAAAATCATTTCGTGTTCTCAATTTCATATGGGGAATTGTCAGAAAGCTCAGTATTAAACTCTACATTAAAATGATTACGTATAATAATATTGTGCGTTTCATTGTTCATTTTGCTGTTCAACAATCAAACGTCATAACAAAGGTAGACACATTTACAAATATTTCTTTCTTGAAGTAAACTTTACAGCATGTATTAAATACATCCTTGCTAATAGTATTATTATTCTTTATTTCGGCCTCACTGACACAACATTTGAACTTGTAGGTGCACATACATATAACCCAACTTTCCATACTATCTTAACACTTGAATTCTTCTGTTTCACTCTTCCTTTCATACCTTCTCTACCTTACGTATTACCACATTTCTTATTTCTTTATTGCATATCTATTATACATCTTTCCATTTTGATCCTTTTCCTTTTCAAATTCCAAATCGATTCTTTGATCCTTTCATTGCTTCTTTCATTCACAACGTTCTGTATGCTAACTCCCCGTCTCTTCCTATTGTGCTTCTGCTTGACCCTCCCGCTTTTCTTTTTCCTTTAACCCTTTCACTCCTAACGGTGACTATAGTCACCCAACGCCTGACGCTCGCTATGTACTAACGGTGACTATAGTCACCCAACGCCTGACGTTCGCTATGTACTAACGGTGACTATAGTCACCCGTGAATTTTCGCATTCACAGAGTATATCTGTTATATCCATGGTTACCAGTCGTAAGTGTTTTGCATTTGCTTTATGCTACGACATTTCAGATTGGCAAAATGAACAGCAGTATAAAATTTACCTCGGGTCACTAGACGTTAAAAGATACGTTCCATCAGCAGTCAAATTTCAGTGCGCCTTCGTTGGGATTGGCCCGTACCGTGGCAGCGCTACTACGAGCCGGTCCGCCGTAGCGAAAGGGTTAAACATGCCTTAACAGTTTGTCATTCTCCTGTTGCGTACTTACTAATATATTTTCTGTGTGTACAGGTTTCATGGGCAAAGAGTAAAGACCATTGACCAGTACTTCTGATTGTGCATAAAAGCAAGAAAGAAGAAAGAATAGCTTTTGCCATATACTTTAGATATAGTAAATTGGTTTACAAAAATAGTTTGTAACTATTAGTGCATAAGATATAATTGTTAATATTACTTGTATCGCTATTTCAAGTTCTACTAAGTTTATTAAATGTAAAATAAGTTGCACATTTGCTGTAACTTATTCTTATAAAGCTTCTTCTCATAAACTATGTAAATGCTTAGTACAAGTTTTATCTCTAACAATAAGATGCGTTGCAAGTATTAGATTATTTGTGTTTATTGTACTTTTTATATTACATAAATGTTATTTTAAGATTGATGAAGATTTAGTTGTAAGATGTATTGTAAATAGATTTAAACGAATAATTCATAAGTATTAGCTTGTACGTTTAAATTGCAACATGATTGTAACTTGTATCTGCATTGATTAGTTTAATAAATATTCAGTGCAAAGAATACCACTGCGATTTTTATTTTCACACCTTACCAATCCTTGAAAGAACCTAATTCCACTTCCTTAAACAAGAAGTACCGTGGACGGACTTTAAATGCAAAGTCCTAAGCGAGAAACTTGTAAAAATAGCCCTATACGTTATTAAATTTGGATGCAGCAAATTCTAAGTCTTCACTTCTTGCAAAATTGGTCGGCAGATTTCCAGAAAATTAGCGCTCGGAAATTCCTGGAAAGTGACGTCATTTCCAAGAAATCCGTATTTAGAAGACCTCCTCGCATATCATATTCTCCTAATACAAATCCACGATTTTCAGCGAGATATTTTTGCCAGAAACTCAGAAATTTTGCGCTCGGAAATTCCTGGAACGTGACGTCATTTCTGACAACGAATACCTCCTTGCATATCATATTCTCCTGATACAAATCCACGATTTTCGGCACTTAAATTTCTACCGAAAATCTTGGATTTGTATCAGGAGAATATGATATGCAAGGAGGTATTCGTTCTCAGAAATGACGTCACAATCCAGGAATTTCCGAGCGCTGAAATTTCCGAGTTTCTGCCAAAAATATCTCGCTGAAAATCGTGGATTTGTATTAGGAGAATATGATATGCGAGGAGGTCTTTCATCGCAGAAATTCTTGGAAATGACGTCACGTTCCAAGAATTTCCGAGCGCTGAAATTTCGGAGTTTCGTGCAAAAATTTCTCGCTGAAACTCGTGGATTTGTATTAGGAGAATATGATATGCGTGGAGGTATCCGGCATCGCAAGTTCTTGGAAATGACGTCACGTTCCTGGAATTACCGATCGCTTAAATTTAAAGAGCTCCCAGCAAGACGTATTAATTCCTTAACAATTAGCAACAAGGTTAATAATGTTCAGGTCTATTTTTACAAGTTCTCCGCTTGTGAACTTTGCATTTAAAGTTCCCGCACGGTAGTACTTGCTTATGGAATTGGAATTAGGTCTTTTCAAGGATAGTTAAGGTGTTGAAATAAAAAGAGCAGTAGATTTCTTTTTATTGATGATTTATTTAAATTAATTAAGGAAGATACAAGTTACAAGAATGTTGTAAATCAAATTTACAAACTAATACTTATAAAGGTATTCTTTGAAGTTAATTTGCAATATATCTTACAGATAAAACTTGTACTAAAGTTTACGTACTTTATATACTGAATCTTATTTTAACTTGTGCATATGTAAAGTATTTACTATATCTTTCATTTTATATTAGCAAATTCAGTAGAACCTGTAGTAAAAGTAATATTAAAATTTATACAAGATCTACTGAATAAACTGAATATAAAATAAAATATATACTAGGTATACACAACAGTTAATTACACAATTGTTCTAAATTAATCTCATGTGCTAATAGTTACAAACTATTTTTATAAACTAATTTACAATAACTAAAGGATGGCTGACGTATGTGGCAAAAGTTCTTCTATCTTCTTTCGTGCTCTGAGAGTGAGAAGAGCCAGTCAATGCTCCTCATTTCTTTGCCCCAGAAATCTGCACACACAACAAATATATTAGTAAGTACATAACAGGAGAGAGACAAATTATGAAGGGATGTTTAGATGATAAAGACGGGCGGGTGGTTAAGCCATAAGCATAAGAGAAAGGGACAATTAATTGAAAATAAATGGAGCAACTCTCTTAAGAACAAATTTGATGAAAGCGCAGGTCAACGAATTGACGGCCACTCCTAAAAGAAGGGACTATGAAATGCAACAGCCGGAATGGGACATAATAATAAGGGAAGGATAATATAATGAAACGTTTAAATATATTAGAACAGCAACACTACTAAAGTACCTGAGTAAGAACGGAAGACGGCACAATCAGCAATTAATAGTGCAGGTGACGGATGCCAAAGCATTAAAGGATAAACATCTGTGAACAGAATGTACAGAAATCGAGATAATTGGAAATAACAATGACTTCAGAGTTTGAAATGAAACATGGAGGAAAAGGAAAGATGTATAATAGATGTGCGATAAAGAGATAGTGTAATCGTAAGGTAGAGAAGGTATGAAATGGAAGAGCGAAACAGAAGATTAGAGTGCAAGAGTTAAGATAGTATTGTAAAGATAGGTTATATGTACACTAAGCCCTAATTTCATTGCTGCGAGACCGAAATGAATTATTTAAAGGCAAAAATATTCACAAATGTATTTTCCTGTGCTAAAGGGCTTGATTGTTGTAGAATAAAATGTACAATGGAAGTTACAATGTTACCGTACATATTAATTTTAATGTAGATTGTAACACTGTGCTTGCTAACACTTTATTAATATGTAAATGAGAGTATGAAACGATTTTCGAGCATAATTATCTTAATTTTATGAATGAAGACACAAATAACCAATTTATCGTACCGCTATTTGTAAACAAGTGGTTAAAATTTCGGACCACTCATATCCCTGTCTTATCTACACCCAAAGCGGCTTTAGTTTCGCCATCTATAAAGAAGTGCTCGAAACTACACGTATGTCTTCTTTATCTAGACTAATTGTATCGCCATCTGTACAGATGTGAGTGAAACTACTCGTGCATCTACCATATCTACACTTGAGGTAAGTAGGAGGCACGAATAGTTTCAAGGAGTTCTGTATAGATGGCGATACCATAGCAGCCGCGAATAGTTTCAAGGAGTTCCGTATAGATGGCGATACCCTAGCAGGCAATGTAGATATAGCAGAGACCCGCGTAGTTTCAAACATATCTTTGCAGATATTAATTAATTTATTAAGTAAAATATATAGATGGGTATTTCATTTATAAAAAAGAAGGCTTCTTGAGGAATAAGAAAATTTAGTTCTCACGGCGAAACGTATATTATCTTAGAGAAGGATTGTCTCTAAAGCGTGGAGGCGATAGAAAGTCTACTGGGCCGATTTAAAGTAAATTTATTGATTCAAGGAACATTCTCTTCCTCTTTTAGAACGACCCTCATGTATAGTTACTGCGGGTACAATTACTGTGAGATTCACCAACAAACTTTTAAATTGTTTATAACAAATGAACCGCTCATGGAATATTCTCAACACCTATCGGAGATTGTAGCTTGGACTTCTAGCTTTAATTTACGTCCCCTGATCATTGATATAGCTCGCCTGCAAGACGAGATAATTGCATTTGCTTATAATTTCTTTAAACAAATTCATATTGCGAAGATATCAAGGGGGATAACAAATGATTCATATATCTTTGATTAGCTAATTATAACATACAGTTTTGTAGAAATGAAGAATACGTTTTGATCGCAGAGTTATACATCATTAGGCATGTAACTTTAGTTTTGTGATCGAATAAATTACATGTCATTTTCCCTTCAAATAGAAACGGTATTTAAAGTAATGAAAAGTATTGTTTGTTTCTTTATATACAATGTAATGTATAGCTAAGTTCACAATCATATAAACTACTTGCACACATAATCTGAGAGCAACGAAAACGTAATGCAAAATTTCTGATAATAATAGGAAGTACAATGTAAATCATTTTTATCTTTGTTACTGAATGATAAAAATTGTATCTTTAAACAGGACAATGATATCTTAACCCTTGTATAGTAATCTCGCATTGACATCCTACCAGATTCTTGAAATGGCGTTGGCCAATCAGCAGCTCCCACGATGAATGTGATGCCACGCATTACCACGATCTACTGACTGTATAGTCCTCTGCATCACTGTATTTGATCACTCTGTTCGTACTCCTCGACGGATGGTGTAGCGGTCTGTTATCTCGATATTGTAACGGTAGAATTTACTGTTTTTTTTTCCCCCTAAGCGTGACCGGATTCCGTACTCGTTGCGGTTGTAATTCATTAAAACATTAACATTACCCCCTTCATTTAAACATGAAGCATCTTGCACTAATATTTTCCCTAAGTTGTTTCTTTGCCTCTGCTTGGGCAAAGATTGAAACTGAAGATGCGGTCTTGGTGCTTACGAAAGATAATATCGAGGAAGCTATGGAACAGAGTGAATATATGCTCGTTGAATTTTGTAAGTACCCATTAATCTTTCTTTTTTCTCTAAATAGATTTTAATCGCATGAAAGGGCAATAGTAACGCAACGTTCGTCTCGTCCATCTATTTTTTTTTACACACATGTAACGAAGCTCATCCAAGATGCTCGCATCTTACACCACGTCACCACTTAGGAAGCCGGTTTCTAAGGTTGATCACACTTGTTGACATTATACTTAAATGTAGTATGGGAAAATCGTGCAGGGCAAATCATATCTGTTTCAGATTGTTGTTAAACAATCGCAAAATCCGCGAACAAATTATTTTCTGTAACGATATTTTTATTAAGACGTGGAAATATGTATTTCATATTTTCGATATATTACGTACCGTACTTTTTTTGCGGCTCATGCAATCGTTATTATTTTTATTTGATTATTACATTACAATCCGAAAATTTCCTACACTTTCTATCCTCTTTATTATTTAGACGCGCCATGGTGCGGACATTGCAAAGCTTTAGCACCCGAATATGCTAATGCTGCGTTGAAGTTGGAGGAATCTGGTTCCCCCATTAAGTTAGCTAAAGTCGATGCAACCATAGAAACGGAATTAGCGGAAAAGCATAATCTTCGTGGATATCCTACATTGAAGTTCTATCGTAAGGGGGTACCCATTGATTACACTGGAGGCCGTAAGGCGGAAGACATTGTAAGTTGGGTGACAATGAGAGCTGGCCCTCCTGCTAAGGACTTACCGACAGTTGAAGAAGCCAAATCGTTCATTGATTCCCAAAATGTTGTGATCGTTGGATTCTTCAAGGTATTACATTATGCAAGCTTTGCTTAGAATAATGATTGTACATTGGGGAATTTTATTTTCAATTAATCGTTATATATTCCTAATACAAGTGAAGCATTATTTTCAATTATTCTGATTAGGATGCAAAATCAGATAGTGCAAATGTGTACTTGGAAGTCGCCAATGCTCTCGATGATCGTGTGTTTGGTATTACTAGCAGCGACGAAGTCTTCGCAGAATATGGAGCAGAAGATGGCAAAGTTATTTTGTTCAAGAAGGTATGCATTCCCCGTTATATCTTGTTTCTCAATATTCGAATAATAATATTATAACGGATTCTTCTTAATATTTGTTTCAGTTCGACGAGGGCAATTCTGAATATAACGAAGAACTTGACGCTAAGAAATTGAAAACTTTCATTTCTGTACACTCATGGCCCTTGGTTGCAGAGTTCAATCAAGATACTGCACAAAAAATCTTTGACGGTAACATTTTGAATCATCTTCTCGTCTTCCTTAGCAAAGAGACTGGTCACTTCGAAGAAGATGTAGAGAAACTTAAGGAACCGGCAAAGAAATTCCGCGGAGAGGTAATTACGATTACTTATATAATAAATACTATCGTTATAACAATATTATTTACTTTGTTATTGTTCGCATTCTATAGGTTCTATTTGTAACAATTAATTCCGACGAGGCTGATCATGAACGCATACTGGAATTCTTTGGTATCAAGAAGAAGGAAATTCCTGCCATGCGTATTATAAGGTTCGAACAGGAGATGATCAAATACAAACCAGAGAAACCAGAATTGACTAGTGAAAATGTTATGGAATTCGTTGCTGCATTTGTCGATGGCAGATCGAAGAAATATTTCCTTACACAAGATTTGCCCGAGGATTGGGACAAGAACCCCGTGAAAGTTCTTGTTAGTACTAACTTCCATGAAGTTGCATACGATAAGAAGAAAAACGTTTTAGTTGAATTCTATGCTCCATGGTGCGGACATTGCCAACAATTGGTTCCCATTTATGATGCGGTATATATTATTCAAATATTCATTAACTTTTGTGCTTTGGCGCGAAGTTTACTTTTACAGAAATATCTCTACATGTGGGCATGATTTTAGCTCGGAGAAAAATACAAGGACAACGAGGACTTTGTTATAGCAAAAATGGATGCTACCGCAAACGAATTGGAAGATGTGAAAGTCAAGAGTTTCCCAATAATTACCCTTTACAAGAAAGAAACTAATGAAGTAAGGGGGGAAGATTTTTCATATTTACTTACTGATCGTTAACAGATAACTGATATTAATTTAAATAAACTGTTTAGCCTGTAACATACAATGGTGAGCGAACGCTTGATGGATTGTCCAAGTTCCTCGAGTCTGATGGTACTTATGGTCAAGCCGCGGAAGAGGTACGTGCAAATATATACACGGTTATTAATTATTACATAATACTCGTGGAGAAACTATAATCTTTGTCTTTGCAGGCTCAGGAAGAAGATGAAGATGACGATGTGCCAAGGAAAGATGAATTATAAGCATCTGCATTTTATAAGCATATCATCGTAAAAGAATCAGTCGAATAATTTCTTCTCATAATTACTGTTTATAAACCTTGTAATTCCGCTTGAATGATATTAATTTATGGAAGATTTCTTAGTAATTCATTTTTATTTTAATACTTTGAAACTATTGCTTATGGAACAACGTTTTTTTCTTATTAAGTTGAACCATAAATCATTAAGAATTTATTTACAGTTTTACACAGGGTTAGTTGATTTATATATATATTATAGCGATGTATGTATATAAAAACACATATGCATACGGTTGGCATTATGCGTTTACAATATGTACTTCATTTGACTGAATATCTGATGTGATAAATTCTGCACATAGTCAGATAATACAATTTATTTTATGTGTTAGATTTAAATCATATTTTACATGAATATCTTATACGAAATTGACCTGTGTATAAAATCGCAATTCGGGAGAAAAGCAATCACGCCATTCGTATGTGTCTTATCTTCCTTTATTTCTTTTTTTTCTTCTTTGTGACCTTTGCCCTCTAGAATCTGCAATGTGTAGATACAATACCACCCTTACCTTGTAATGTTGATGTATGATGGTGTAACTTGTGAAAAACCAGTAAGCTAAGATTTCCGCAAAAACGTAAATCATATTTTATTTTTATAAGAAAACTTCGTTTTTTTATTAAATGTATACACGCATGTGCGCTCGTACAACAAACACATTAAAAATTATTCTGTTCAATATAGTAAAGTACTTGGGGTACTAACCCATTGCCGCACAGTTTTAGTTGGACGGCTATAGCCGTAGTTTGCGGCAATGGGTGAAAAGAATCATTATATTGAAATTTGTGGTTCGTAAATATATTTCCATTTACAGCATTTAAATAATCGATAGTAAAATAGTTTTACGAAGGTTTAAGGTAGAAACAATTTTAATGTTTTTCCGTCTTTACTGAGGTAAAAATTTTATAAAAGGAATTATATTATTAATAATAATAATATATATATGCGTTTATATCATTTCCATAAATTCCAAATCGTAATGCATTCTTTAATTATTGATAAATATATGTGAAAGAAGATAGCATATGTATGAAAAACAATTGTGAAATATATTATAAATATATTATACCTACAGAACATTTTAGTATATAAGACGCACAGTTAACGCTTTGAGTGATATGTGTATGTTTTTTTTTATATTTTATCCATTATTTCTTTATGTATTATGTACTAATCTGCTAACTGATGTTTATGCTTTCTTTTTGCTAGAAACAACAACATTCGATCGTAAGAATGGAACGAATGTTCAACCTTTCGAATTTAATTAAATTCTTACACGAAACATTAGTGTTTACGGAAGATCTGAAAAATGTACTAAAATTAAATTGTGATGAAGCAATGTTCTGCTTAAAACCCTGGTGCATAGAAGTCGTTTCTCAGCAAGAAATTAGCAAAGATGCTTGTATTTGTCCGAAAGTAAGACAATTACTATTTTATGTAAATCTTGAATATATATTATACTTTATGACGAATCTAACATTAATTTTTTGTATATGAGAAATCTGAATCGGAGATTGAAGAAATCGCTGCAGGCATTAATAGAGCATTATTGCAAACTCAACAATTGCGGGAACAATTGTCTATGAATGTGGTAGCAGAAAAGAAATCGGTATTCAGGATGTATCACTGTTCCCAAGAAAATGGTAATTATTTACAAGAAAAAACGAGACTTTTTAATTATTTATTATTTAAATAACGATATAATATTTAATTTACCGAATAATAATGAGCTTTTCTACAATAAAGAACAGAGAAAAGTAAGAAACTTCAGAGCAAGTGGTACAAGTACCAAGCAAAATTTATACGGTTCAAAAGGGAGTAGTCAGAAAGTGACCCTTGATAAAAGATTACAAAGCGAAGTAGCAAAAAGGAACGTGAATGAGAAAAGTAAAGAGACAGGGAATGATAATAAAAAATCAGTAGCCAGTCCAGTAAAGTTAACAGAGAAAAAGAATTTCCTTGCAATAAATAAAAGATCTATCAATCGTATGACAGACATTAGAAAGCAAAAAGAGACTAATTATGAATTGGAAAACAATCCTAAATCTACTAGTTCTATAACAAAGGTAATAATCCTTCGTATTCAAAATAAAATGATTCCATTTGGCAGAAAGAAAATTTGATATGTTTAACATATTTTAGTAACGACTAATTCCCCAAGAATGTCTTAATTGTTTGAGATAACTTTTCCACACAGACAAACTGTATCAAATTTACTGAAAGACGTTCTGCAGCGTCGACTAGTGAATTGAAAGGTTTAATACAAAAGGTATCGAATAAATCCAGTAGTTCTACAATTTCTAGTGAGCATATCATGAAATGCCCACTGTACGTCGATATTTCTTCACCGCCTATCTATAAGCAGAGCTCAATAAGCATGAACATCATAGACGGTCTTAATATGACCAACATTCCAGGAGAAATAATTAAAGCATTGAAAATTTATCATATGTACTTGGATATTGAGCACTCCAAGAAATCGTCTAATGATAGGCAAGAAAAAACATTTCACAAGTTTCTGACAGAATTTAATACAATGGTAAGTATTTAAATAGTAGAATTTAAACTATTGTAAGCTGTACACTTGTTGCTTGTACGTTCATTCCAGGATAAAGTTATACGAGAAAAATTAGCAACCAGGAATTATGATATGGTTTTGCTTCCTAAATTTATGGGTTTATTTCGACCTCTTTTCTCGATACATTTGGATTGCACCAATTTAATGAATATTAAAGCAAAGTATGCAGAATTGAATCCTACCTGCAGAGTGTACGAAATGGAGTTTAACAGCGGACAAATTTATAAAAGTGATACAACAAAATGGATATTAAATGGAATTTGGAATTCTGAGTACTCTGGAAGTTTGAAAGGTTTGTGCTAATATTGCAATTTTTACGACAATTAATGCACTGTCGTACTATACGTTCTTCTTTTTTTTTTTAGGAATGTCAAAAGCATGTTGCATACGATATACGAAAAATGATGAATTATTATCATTCTTTAATACAGTGCAAGAATTGCGGGGTGCACAGTACTATAGGAACTTACTTACGATTATTACAGAGGATGTGCTTCCTTATATGGAAAATTCTCTCGACTCTACGCAATTAGAGTATGCAAAAATGTATAAGATGATTTTCATTCTTTCTCAGGGCTTACAATCGAAGGTTCCAGTATTAGTAAGAACTGACAAATAGTGATATCAGATATTCTCATGATAGTATATAGGCGTTAATACTTTTCGATCATTTATATGTTGCTATAGTAACCAGAGAGCACCAGATATACACTGTGCATATAATTCTTATAACGTAAAGACAATCGATGTTATTTAAAAAATACTGTGCACGTCTTTAATGTAATTATTTCAGAATGCTTGTTCGCGTCGGTAAAATATACGTTCAAGTTGTGAAATTTTTCCAATAAACGTAGTTTCATTTAATTCCATGAGTTATTTAATGCCAACTATCATTACGAAGATATAAATATAAAAAGCTATGGCAAACGTGAATATGCAATACGCTTATACAAGGAAACGATTACAATTTGGGAGACAATGTAACTTTACAGATTATGAAAAGATAGAAGCTGATATTAAACCTCATACAGGCCATATGAGCAATTATAATCGCGTAGATCCTACAACTCAGGGCACTCAATGTAGGAAGATATATTCTGTTCATGAGGTACAAATTCTACTCGATTTTACATGCATGTACACCCCTCTATTATTGCTAATATTTTTAGGTAAATACAACTACTGCAACATTTAAAGATACTGGTATGCATCATTCGGAAGGTGGTTGGCCTAAGGATTTAAGTGCAAAGGATCCGGAGCAGACTGTGAGATACAAGCGTAAAGTAGAAAAGGATGAATTGTATGTCCATACAATGTTGCAACTGTTGCCAGTAATTACATTGTCAATCTTTTATCCTGTTCCGTTGATAATTTGTAATTATGAGCTTACGTTATTATATTGCATTTGCAACTGTTTTGTAGCCAATGGAGCAATGTATTTTACAAAATAACGCGTGTAATATTTATGAGCAGTACTTTAATTATATGGAACCAACTTCGTTAATACAGAGGGCATATTCACGTACAGTTAACGTATATCGTGATATCCTACCAATGAAAAGAGAAATAACACATCTTTCCTGGTCGCCGGACCAGGGAACTCGTTTTGCAGCTAGTTATTGCAATATGGACTTTAAAAAACCAATAACTGATAATGCTCAATCGTATATTTGGGACGTGGGTAAGTTATATTATGGAATAACAGACTACTGGATGGGCATTCCTAACTGGAAACTGTCCAATATTTAGGAAACCATTAATCGGACTTGAATGCGTATAGAAATGTTTCATACTAAATCGAAATTTATTTCAATACATTTTCTATATCTAGAGAATCCCAATACACCTTGCATGATATTGAAGCCAGTTTGCCCGATTCTGGCATTGGAATATAATCCTAAAGACAGTAACATACTGATTAGTGGAATGACAACTGGACAAGTGACTTGTTGGGATATTAGAAAAGGATCGGAACCAATCGACACAAGTTTAGTAGAATTCAGTCACAGAGATGTATGCAATAAAGTCCTATGGATTAATTCTAAAACTGGTACAGAGTTCTTCAGCGGCTCAAAAGATGGACAGGTATAACGGAGTATGAAATAAACGTACGATATAAATGCAAAATAAACAAAAAATTCTAATATATACTAATTCCAGATAATGTGGTGGGATATAAGAAAGTTACAAAAACCTACGGAGACGCTGGTCATTCATTTATCTAAACCTGACGATCAGAATGTTAATGAAGCAACTGGAATCTCAGCATTGCAATTCGAGCCATCCATAGGCACACGTTTTATGTGTGGCCTTGAAAATGGTAACGAACAATTGTATATTCGAACGTATTATTTATAAGCCCGTGATCTATCTAGTTTGCATATAATCAGGTATAGTTATATCGGGAAATCGTAAAGGTAAAACTCCGAGTGAGAAAATTGCAACGAGATTTAAAGCACAGTACGGCCCTGTGATAAGTTTAGAGAGAAATCCAACATTTGTTAAAAACTTTATGACTGTTGGCGATTGGACGTCAAGAATATGGTCCGAGGATTGTAAAGAATCATGCATCGCTTGGACACCGTAAATATTGCTGTATTTTAACAATTGGAAATAGTACTACAAGATTTCATTTAAGTTATGTTTCAGCGGTCACAGAGATTTCTTGATGGGTGGAGCATGGAGCGTGACCCGTTTTTCTGTGATGTTCTTAATAAAAATGGATGGAACTTTAGATGTATGGGACTTGTTAATACAACAAGATTCTCCAGTCCTCAGCGTGAAAGTATGTCCACCTTGACATTATATATTTGCGCATATATTATTTCTATTTCAAGAGGAATGAATACTAGGTCTGCGATGAAGTTTTAACGTGTATAAGACCGCACGAACAAGGGCAGTTGACTGCAATTGCGAATAAAGGGGGAGCAACATATTTGCTCGAATTCTCTGAAGCATTGACAACTAATCATAAGAACGATAAATTTCTATTTACTGCTGTAAGTTTTGAATTTATTCTGTACCATGAGCTTACGAACTTTACTGTATTCACATTATTGGAATAAATAGCTACTCGATAGAGAAACTCGTAGAGAAAAAGTAATAGAAGCTAAAAACAGGGAGCAGAGATTGAAAAATAAATCCTTGCGGAATACCAACGTTGATATCGAATGTCCAGTGGGAAATACAAAAATTGATGAAAACAATTTGAAATGCCTCAGTCAGAATACTAACGACTCAATGCTAATGCATTACGAAGAGGAATACGAAAGCATTGTTAAAGCTGTGAGTTTAAGATACTATTAAAAGAGTATTCATAAATGTATGTAACATTGAGGTGTTGCTGGTTTTAATTTAACCGTAACAATTTATCTTCCATTAGGAATTAGAAAAAGAAAAAGCAGCAAGTAACGAGGAAATGAATAACAAACATGCGACAAATGATTAATACGATTCTGATTACGAACGCTAATTTAACTATTAAAATAGAATTTCTGTAATTCTACTGTTTCATTATATGTTTACAGTTGCATAATGTATAGAAACTGAATAAATTTTCATTGTACTATAATTTGAACTTGTCCCTTTATTTTATTACCTTGCGTGTTGTATTTTTTGTATATAGTATAATTGTTTGCAATTTTGGTAAAGATATTAAAAATCGTGAAGGAAACATGTCGCGATAAATATTATATGCTCTAATCTCAAATACATACTTTAAATGTTGTATGCCAAAAATTTAATATGCTACCTATAATGCAATTAAGTAATGTAGGGCCTAAACGAATGTAATAATACACCAATAGCATAGAAACTAAGAACTAGAATTTTCCGTATCGATTAATGCACACCTGCACTGTAACAGCATAATTTGAAGTTTCGTTATACATACGTGCCTACCGATAAATTTTAACACCTGCCGTCTGACAGTTTTCGGAGTCAATAAACTCCGTGGCCAAAAAACTTTCGCTTAAAATATATTCATAATTTGTGCAAAAATGTTACGTTGCAACAGTCATGTAAAGCAGTAATTGAATCTCAAGTAAAAGTGTAGTTACTATGTATGTAAGCGTGATAAACATTGAGGCTATAAACATTTTAAAACGTACAATTACGGATATTATACTTTCAACATTATCGCCGATGGATTTAAAAGATCGAAGTGCGAGAACTGTAAATGATATGCTTTAATAATATACAAGAATTCGTAAGATTCTCATCAATTCGTATACAGCACGAGGAATTTTAAGAATGACAGATGGAGAGTCACTTAACCTCTAAGACGTTGAACATCGGCTGACACCAAGGGACAACTCAAAATGAGATACTACCTTTTCGCGTAAGAAGTACCGAAAGAGATGGCGTAGAATTACAAATTCGTTTTACTGCGCCATCATTTACTTTAAAATATAATAAGCGGAGAAATGAAAAACAGTGGGAAGAGATGTCTTATTTTATTTTCAAATAAATTATGTTGCTATTAAAAATTCATATTTCATTTACTTCGCCAGGTTTATTCGTGCGATGCGATTCGGTCGCAGAGCATGTACCAAAAGCAAAAGCATGTACCAAAGAATACGATACAATGTACAATAATTATGCACTCGGTTAAATGTTGCGTTTATTAACAAGATGCGAGGTAATCATATTAATTGTATTTAAATCAGTTTTTTCAAACTCCAACTTATGGAAAAAGATAGGTCTATATCTTTATAAACTTCTAATCGCTTCGACGGCTAAATAACAAAATGGAGTTACAACACGCATTTGTAAAACCGAAGAAGAAAAAGCGAAATCAGAACGAAATAAAACCACGATTATTAACAACTATCGGCCACGATTCATATATCAAGGATAGCGATATTGACAATCATTCGGACCATTCAAATTCCATTAGCAAAACCGATATTAAGGATAATATAAAAAAGTCTCGCTCGTTGGTTAATACGGATAAAGTAAAGGTATTGACGAATCCGGACCCAAAAGATTTATCAGAATTCGCGTCGAAATCGGTGGATGTTGTCGTTGATATTCATCGAGAATACAAAGAGGAAGAAGAATCCACGATCGAAAAATGTGGCAAGTCGCAAAACGAATCCAAAGGCGTCCAAGCATTTTCGAAAACGAACACTTGCCGCGAGAAAAAGGCTGAGAGCCTAAAGATCAAATTGGCTAAACAGCACAATCTTCAAAGAAATAACGACGATCATATGAAAGTCGTCGATTCCATAGATACAATAGGAGAGTTTACAGAATCTCCGTTTAAGGAGCAGGATGAAAGTAGACCAGTCGAAGCAATTCGTGATAATAATATGCTATCTAAAAGAAGTAATGCTATCTTTGAGAAAACATTGCACGGTAGAAAACAATGGGCTGTATCGAATGAAGAGGCGAAGGAAGAAAAGAAACCACTTAGAAAACGATGGTCAAAGAATACATCTGTGATTCGGTTACCGGAAACAAGAGGCGCTTCTTGGACGACTACGCCTTTGGAAAATAAAGATCCGTTGATTTCAACTTCAGAGCACGCGTTATCAACGCGATCGTTCTCGAAGGAAAAATCGAAAAATCTATTCGGCATTGATAATTCAGGTTTCGACGCGGAAAACGAGGAAATACTTCGAATTGAAACTGGTAACAATCGGGGGGACACGAGAATCGAAATGAAAGAACTGTTCCGTGATACGAAACAGCACATGGAGGTATCGAATTTTACCGACAGAACATCGGAAAATTCGTCGAGCGACGAGAGAAATAAGGCGTTCGAGGAAACGGCAATTACGATTGAAGATTTGAACGAGTCCGTAAATTCGGACGAGCGATGTATCGAAAATCGAAAGCAATCTGCTATATTGAACGTGGAACACATTGCTACGAGAAACCGTGGCGAGGAAGGGTTCGAGCCGAGAACGAATCGTGGATCGTTGAATAGAATAAAAAGTTCTGCAGAGAAAGGCTTAAAAAGCAGAAGGAATTTGTCGGACAACTCGAATGGGTCGCACGGTATGGAGGAACTTGTTGCAAAATCGGATAATCATTCTTCGAGTGAGACAACAGCAAAAAGTACCCAGAATTTGATAAACAAAGAGAACAGAAGGTGGAATAAGAAGCATACTATTAAGGATCCAAGATGTTCAAAAGAATATTCAACATCGGCTACAGAGGATGGCGAAATCGACGCAAGTGAACGTCCAATAGGCAGTTCGGATGACGATGATATCGAAAATGATCGTTCAGTGGAATCGAACGACGAGGATAAGTTAGAAAGATCCAGCGTGAAAAAGAAGAAATCGAAATTCACGGAACACCAGTCCGAGATGAGACAGAAGAAAGAGAAAAGAGGGAGAGGCCTTCGCGAAAGCGTCTCCAATTCTTCTGTGTCTAATTTCAATGCCGGCGAAGCGTCGAAGAAGAAGAAAAAGAAGAAAACGAGGAAGAAGGATATAAAGTATATTTCAGTGACCATTCACAGGGCGGATATGTTAGAAGTCGATTACGTGACGAAACATCCTATGGTGAAGGTGCACATTGTGAGGGCTGAGAATGGAAAGTATTTAAAAGATGTACAGGGTTCGAGTACGTATTTGCAGCCGGTGATTACAGGGAAATTCGATTTCAAGGAAAACAAGTCTATAGTCCCTGTATGGGAAGAGGAACTTACGTTCGAGTATGATTTCGACGAGATTTTGAAAACAGAGAACGAACAGGTTCTGATGCTCTTCGAAATTGTCGATCTACTGAGTTTCGCCGAGGCAAGCTTCAGTTATGATAAATTTGGTAAATATTGCGATAACATTTCGATAACGTAATTTGTTCCGTATTGTTTTAAATAATTGCACCTAATTTCGGTCGCTGTTAGGTCACGAAGGTTGTTGGTATAAAATTGCGTGGGCCTTTTTAAAGCCTGTAGGAAGGAACGGTATACTGCACATTGATAAGAAGATCAGATTGCAATTGTACAAGCCCCGGAAGAAATCCAGAAAATTCGAACGATTTCATACGTGCGAGGTGAGTATTTATAAACGATAAAATATATTATCCTAATACAGATATCATTGTTAACACAGATCATTGATTTGAATTTTCCGTCGATTTTATTAATAGGTGTATACGTGGTGGAAATCGAACGTCAGAGAAAAGTATCCAAGCAGTTTATTCGTCACTGTACAGTCTGTTGATCCACCTAAGTTAGAACCTGTTTTCTATCGCCAATTATCGCTGCACGATCTATCGAACGCGCGTAACGAATCGCAAAAAGCTTCTACTCGCGCCTCAGATTCGATTCATTTGCCGAAATGGACAAGATTAGCCGCTCAATCCTGCAAAATACCAAATGAAACGGTGTTCGAAACGGAGACGAGCGAAAACGGATGCTTCTACGTTGCATTCAGCAACGACGGCAAATATTTGGCGTGTAGCTTTTCTGAAGAGCATGATTATCCTATTGTCGTGTATGAGGTGCGCTGCCCGTGTGTTTCTCATTTTTATTAATACCTTTTAAATCAGTTCGAATAAATCCGTTGTTGTTACCGTCAGGTGGAAACGAAGAAGATTCACGTGAGATTTTCGGGCCACAAGACATTCATCTATTCTCTTAACTGGTCTAACAATGATAATTATCTGCTTTCTGTATCGTCGGATCAAACGGCACGCGTTTGGGATATCAAGAATCAAATTGTGCAATATGTAGAGGTAAAGGGTGTACATAGACGGGCCCGTAATGGCGGGTCCATAATGGCGGCTAATTTAGCCGCGGGGAAACAGTTAATGCCACGATCTAAAAATGTTAATAACAACTGAATTGTTTTACGTTCATTTATAGATGATGCCTCATCCGTCATATGTTTACTGTGGTAAATTTGAACCGGAAAATGCTTCGATAGTGGCAACAGGATGCTACGATCGTATTGTACGAATTTGGATAAGAAACAAGAAATCAAAGAATCGCGATCTAGGGCAGGAATTGGAAGGTCACGAGGGTTTTATAAATTCGATGTGTTACCAGAGAAACGGTGATTTGTTAACGGCAGACAGCGTCGGGATAATAATATTATGGATAGCGAAAAAGAGTCGAAGAGTATTGTCCAAAAAAGAATGGCATATATCGCGAAAGATAAAGGTCAGAGAAATCGACGGTGTGATAATTAATACGATCGTCTTGCATCCTTTAGAGTCTAGACTTCTCGTTCATTCGAGGAATAGTGGGCTTAGAATGTTGGACCTAGCGACCGGGGTAGCGTTGCAAAAATATAATGACTTGAAAAACCAGAGGTATTTCACAATTATCCAAGTTTGGGTTAAATTGAGTATAAGTTGATGTTCTAATATTTATTTACAGTATTATGAATATTTGAAATAAATAATAGATATAAATATGCATGCCTGAATTTATAGTTGATTAGCACAATGAATGTGCACGAATGTCGTCATTATAAATGAGTGAATGAATTTCAAGATCAACGTTACATGGAATTATTTGTTTTAGAATACAATCAGCGGCATGTATTTCCCCGTGCGGTGGTTTAATTCTTTGCGGCAGTGAGGACTCGTCACTGAATGTCTGGAACTTAGAAACCGGAAGCCTTCTAGCAAAATATACGTTCCATCGAAATTATAGAGCGGTGACTTGCGTGGATTATCATCCGTACGATCACGTGTTAGCCTTTTCGACGTTTGGTAGTCCTTCGCCGGTCCGAATTTTACACTTCAACAAAGATGCTATCGGTGATGATGTAGGATTGAAAATCATGGGAGGGCTTGAAAATACAATGCACAACAGTAATGTGTCCCTAAAGTTTTTAAATACCTCCGCAACGCCCAAGGTAAAATCACGACCGTCCAACGAAAGGGAAATTATTGACGAGCCCTTGAAAGGAAGAAGTTTGCAGTCTAGTCGAACTTACGATACTAGTCGTATTAACCTTTTCGAGGGTGTACATACAGAAAATAATAAATACAGTGACGCGAGGATGAAGCTTCAACGATTGAACGAAGCTGAACAATCTTTGAAAAGTCGCAGCGCCAATCGTTTATATAATATTATAGAAAGGATCGATAGGATTTTATCGAACACGTCAAGATCGTCGGGTGATATCGAATCTGGAAAGAATTTTACCATTCTTCAGGAATCGAGCGACGATAAAATGTTAACGAGTTTAAATGACAACACGGCGGAGAAGAAGAACAAATGGGGGAAAAAGAGTAGATCGTATTTGAATATGGAGAATCGGTCGAATTCTAATTTTGAGTCAAGTATAAGTAGCAGCGACAAACAGGATGTTCTGGAATTGAGAACGTTACAAAATGTGAGAAGAAATAATTGGAATATGAAAAAGAGATCGAGAAGTGCCAAGGAAGGAAGAGATAAAGATAGCATGTTTAAGGATGATATAGCGAAGACTTTTTCTGATAGCCAAATGAATTATGAAAGTATCCAGACAGATTTTATTGTTGAAATGATAGAGAATAATGGAAAACCATCCAGTTTTCATAAGAGTAATCACTTTAAGAAGGATGATACTAATTCATCCGATAGCGGAGGAACGTATATTGTAGAAAAGAGCGATGCAAAACTCGGTGGTAAAAAGTCGACGAAAACTTTGAAAGATAAATTTGTGTCTTTGAATGCCATAGAAAACGATTTCAATATTGTAAAAAGTTCCGAAAGTGAAAGATCATTGCTTAGCAACGCAACTTTTACTATTGAGAATGAAATCCCTATACCAAAGCCCAGAAAAATGAAGAACAAATCCAGTGCGAAATGATTTTAATTAATACGGGAAAAAAACAATATTTCAAATAATTCTTTGAATTATACTGGCTTTACACTGCAACATTTTATACTTAAGATAACTTTATTATGTACATGTTTGTGTTCGAATATAATACAATCTATTATGTATGTAAGTATTTATTTATTTTACTTTTATTATTACATTTTCAAAATGAACTTGTACGTCTTTTTTAAATAAATGAATTGTTCAGTGAACCGAGTATTGTTTATTATTTTTCGCGTAATAATTAAAGAACTGTTTCTCTCTATGAAAATAAATACACGACACCCCCTTTTTTCGTTTTTCTTAAATAAATGTTTCATTAAAGAAAAATGTTTTTATGATATACATGAAGTTAGTTGAGCGTGGATATCTGAATAAATTTTTCTATACTCCAGAAATATAATTCTTTATACCAGCTCCGCGTGGAACAGTTCAAAGATTTGACGGACAAATTATTTAATCGGTCGTAAAGAATTTACAAGCACGATATTCATTAATATATTAAATATGGGATATTTTTTTGGAGGAATAGCTAAGATCTCTGTGAAAATAATTATTCTTCCCTTCTTATATTTGACATACATGTACGGCTTGTATTTAGCGAATTTAATTAATACAGCGGTTTCAATTTATTTGTTACTCCTATTAAAGTTAACTGGTTTCGATCTGATAAGTGCTGGAAATGACGAAACAGATGATGAAGAGGTATGCAATTTTTTCTTCATTACCAATTAACAATAGATAACAACGAGGAAAAAAAATAACAAATAAAAATTTAGAAGACGCGATTGCATCGTTTTCATTTATCTTAATTCGACAACTTCTTTTCATTACAAGAAAGATGTTATTGGTGGAATTCAGTTTTTTTTCAGTTAAGAATCGATTTTAATATTTCAACAGCGTCGTAGCAAAAAAGATTGGGTTAATTAATCGCATACATCACTGCGAGAGTTTTATAAAAGTTTGAAAAAAGAGGTTGCTTGCTTATCCCCAAATTTGTTATTTACATAAAATGAAAAAGTGAATCACGCAAAAAAAATAATTGAGAAATGGGCGGTATATTGACAACATTGGCCACCATTGGCATTACCATTATTTTTTATCCTTTTCTATTTCTTTGCTATATTTACATTATTTTCATTATGATCGTCTTTAATATTGTACACTCCTTTTATCTTTTTCTCATAATGTTGCTAACTGGTTTTTCGGATAGTGCAATTACCGATTAATATTACGTGAGTCGGACTTTCTTTTATAAACGAAAATGATTTTTAGCTATTTTTCAATTTCTAAATATCGCTTAGCGGTTGCATTATTGCTGTTTTACTTTTAGGACTTTGAAGATGCTGTGTCTAATACGGAAACTGAAGACACAATCCAATCTTGAAATCTATCAAATTTTTATACTAACGTTTGCAGTAGCAAATTATGAAAATTCATAATTTATATATATTGAGTTGAAACTTTAGATAATCCATGCGCAATGTGTAAATAAAAAATTTTCATTCCAATAAAGGAAAATGTATACTTCATTGATATTCAACTTACCTATAAATTGTTAATATATCGAAGATAAATCTGTAGGCTTAACGTACAGTTGGTGCACTAGCAAAACTTAACAAATTGTCCAACGATTTTGACACAATAAGTTGCTCTACGATCATTTTTAATAAAACTGTCCGAGTTGAATGTAAATATCCCGTTGTAAAATATAAAATTGGAAAATATGTTCCAAACCGAAATGTAGGAAATTGTGAATTTTGTTAAGTAGCAGGTTTCAGTAATTACCAATGAAATGTGTGCGCATTTCAGGTCGCTTGAAATTTGCAATTATGCATTTTGAAATCCCCTCCCTAAAGTACTGCTTTACGGAATGCATGCAAGTTTAAATGCAAAAGTCAGCAGTTCAGAAGGAGCCGGTGTGATGTTCGTATGGCGTCACAAAAGGAAAACATGGTAGAGACGTACCGGATTCTATCGTATACATTCTAGTTTACCAGTCAAAAACAACTGTTTACCGTTATAATTATGTGAAAATAAATTCTTCAAATATAATATTTTCGAACTAATATAAAACCGAATTAGGCTTCTTTCTAATTAAAAGCCCCATCAGCTGCAATGGTAACAATAACGAAATTTATGCTCGTCGCAGTTATTTATGGTAAGTATGTGTAGTGTTTAGTTTTGCTTGATTATTAACAGAATCTAATTTCATATTATGTTTCTCTATATGTCTAAGACTATTATTAAATATCTTATTTGATAACCTTCAAATATTGCGGATCGATAATTTATTCGAGCTAGTATTTAGAAATCCTTTTAATTTAATTATAGCCTGTGTAACTTGTTCAGTATTTCGTTACGTTCGATATTTATCTTAATAGTATTATTTTTGTTGCTGAATTTTTGCATAAATTTATATCTTTTTCAGGTATTTTCACCCCTGTGATTGCATCGCGTGTACTCGAATTAAGTGACAGGTATATAAAAATATTTCGCATATTTCATAATTTATAGAGCAATGTCTCTGCACTTGGCGGTATCTCGTAGTTAGTCAATAAGTTTATGCATAAAGATTCAATATATAATTAGCGTGTTTCTTTGCAGGTTCTTGGACATTCATAAAGATGGGCAATGGCTTGTAATGGTATAAAATATCCGAAATTCCTATGGAATTCCTATGTACAATTATTCTTTAGAAACTTGAAATACTTATAGCACCTTTTTTTTTAGATGTATGCGCCATGGTGTGCGCACTGCAAAAGATTAGATCCGATTTGGGGACACGTAGCTCAACATTTGCACGCAACATCTATACGAGTAGGCCGCATTGATTGCACCAGATTTACAAGCGTTGCCCATGCTTTTAAAGTTAAAGGATTTCCAACAATTCTATTGTAAGGGAACGAAATTAGATTGTCCGTATAATTTAAATTTAATAATATAGTTCGATGTAACAATCTATTTTAATTGTCTATAGCTTAAAAGGCGAGCAAGAGTTTGTGTACCATGGGGATAGAACACGAAATGAAATAGTGAAGTTTGCGTTAAGAGTGAGCGGTCCACCAGTTCAAGAAATAACTAAAACTCAAAGTTTTGACACGATTAAGAGAGAACAGGATCTGTACTTTCTATATGTAGGAGAAAGATCTGGGCCGTTATGGGTAAAGTGAATCTTTTATTTCATTTGTCGAAGAACGAAAATATTTTTGTAAGAAATACAAATACATATATATTTATTTATTTATTTAGGAATTTTACCACAAGACTGCAAATGTGTTCCAGCCACATGCATTTTTCTATCAGTCTCATCCCAAAGTTGTTAATAAACATGCTCCCATAGAAAATGTTCCAGCATTATTTGTTTATAAAGAAAATTTGCATTACAATTTCACTGGTAAATATCTATGAATGTCGTGTATCATCTTCGAAAGTTTAAAATTTGCTGTACTTATCATGAATATTTTGTGATGCAGGTCATGAAGTAAATGATATCGAGAAATTGAACAAAACGGTATATAAATGGATAAACGCAGAGCGTTTTCCTACATTCCCGAAAGTAACAGGTGGGAATATAAATCAACTTTTTCTAACAAATAAAAATCTGGTTTTGGCAGTAGTAGAAGAAAATCAATTAGAAGAAGTGCCACCGCACATGCTTCAATTCAAAGATATGGTGGAATCAATAATAAAGAGTAAACGAGAAAAATATCACGAGTAAGTTACGTTGTAAGAGTTTCTATATTATTCGATTCATCCATAAATTTGATTATAACTATTCACTTTGCATGCAGTCATTTTCAGTTTGGTTGGATAGCCAGTCCTGATCTAGTCAATAGTATAGCGTTGATGGTTTTACCGTTGCCAAGTTTAATTGTTATTAATACTACAACAAATCACCATCACATTCCAGAGGATGAAACGGAAAAATTGACTCCTCATGTGATAGAGTTGTTCCTAGAGCAGATTCGAAACGAAAGTGCTCCGGTAGATAAGAGAAATCCTTTTCTAATAGAGTTCAATAATTTCTTTATGTTACGAAAAGAATTTTATATCGCAATGTATATTTTCAGCGTTATGGTGGAAACAATGTGTTAATACGTGTATACAGATCGTGGTTCGAATTGAGGACAACACTGTCTGCAATGTGGATGGGTAATCCCATCTTAACAATGGTTTTATTTGGGCTGCCGGCAGGATTTTTATCATTAATATGTTACGGTATTTGTTGTCCAGATATATTAGACGCGGATGACGATGAAGAAGGTAAATATAAATTTGCAGCAAAGTTTACGCGTACCGTTATACATATATTATGCACATTTCTAATGTTAATGTTTTTTTTCAGAAGAGGAAGGTGAAAATCATATGAAGAAAGATTAAGGATAAATAGATTATAAAATTGTTTATATTAAACAATTTCGTAAGATTTTCAACCTATAAATTTTTATTTTATTTTAGTACTATTTATTATTATTGTATTTTATTTATTATTCGATCAAGTAATAAAAAATAATGTGAATTATAAAATTGTCACTTCTGAAGCATACGAAATGAAACAAATTTTTTGAATTAAATAGAATGATGATAAGAATGAATTATTTTAAGCGAACGAATTTTTCGTAAGACAATACACAATACAAATCATATAATTGTAAAACAATTCTTTAAATTTCACAAAAGAACTGGTTTCAAATAATTAAAGTACGAAAAATGTGCTATAGTTGTGTAAAAAAAAATATGTAGAGAACGCGAGTGAAAACGAATATTTGTTTGCATATAAATGTAGAAAAAAGCAGGACTTTATATAAACTTCCACATGCTCTGTTCAAAGCATGTTTTCTTAGGAATACAAAGGAATGTGTTTTAAACATGTACTTATTTATATTTAATAAAGAAATATTTGGTGGGCAGATGCTATTTGGGTATTCCAAATAAGATGTTAATTAAAGTCTGCCACTATGCGTCGCATTAGTTTTTTTTATTTCAATATACGATAAAAATAAAAACGTATTACTAGTTAAGCGTATGATCGCGTATTGTAACTTGATTTTTTGATAAAAAATTGAGTGAACAGAATGCAATGTTCTTTAAAGTCAGACATAAATATGAGTGCTATAAATCATCGTCAGAATCTAATGCTGCTCTTCGCCTGTCGAACTGAAATATAATAAAGTTCAAATTATATTGTTTCTTTCGAAATGTATGTAACATATAAAATGCAATAAATAACCTTAACAACAGTTTTCTTCTGCGTTTGTTGATTCACACTTTCTAGCAAGCTAATGAGTTCCTTTTCTCCTAATTTCCCAGGTAATTGGCCCCGCTGTGCCATACTCAATATCATATCCTCTACCATTTTTCCTTTCTCAGGTTTCCCAATGGATAATGTGTTCACTAAGGAAAGACGAGTGTATTAAGAAACGTAAAATCTATACAACAAATTTAATTGCATCAACATATTTACATCGTGCTCTGGCCGATTGATCTAATACTTGACTAAGAATGGAATTCCTCATCTCTTGCATTTGTTGCATCTTTTCTTCCATGGCTTGCTTGTTATCTCCATTGCCAGACTAAATATATGAAAATTGAACGTAATTAATACGTGTAATAAACATGTAATAACAAATAGTACACATATCTCTTTCTCTCTTATTCTATATATGTACGTGTGTGGGTAAGGTTATAAATAGCTACCTGACTAAATTCGATCGACATATAATAAAAATCATTTTTGCGAAATTGAAACATCTTAACGTAACGGGCGATTACTATTCTGTCGCATTTCGATTTATACTTTTCGTTAATAAAACTAGAATTTATATTTGTCCAACAAATTTATATGAAGTGTCTTAGCTTTCTCTTGTAAGATATCAAGCGAATTTAATTCACCTTGTATTGTGACTGCAATTGTGCTAATCGTTGCTGCCGAATGGCCTCAAGCTCTGGGTCTGACATTTTTTTATAATTTTGTAATTTGTAACCGTTCGATAATAAATATTTCTTCCTTCAATTTAATGCACTTCTTCTTATTGCAGGTCCGAGCTCTATGAAGGAAGCTCTTACTAATGGTGGAGAAATATCGATGGCACTATCGATATTATATGTTTACTATCGATAGTTATCGAAAATGTGGGTAGATATTCGTAATGCCGCGAATTTAAAAATGTTTGGTAATTTCATGATAGACATTTGTTCTATAACTGACGATAGCGATAGTATGTATTTTGTGATTAAAGTCTGGCCTTCTGTGTGATTTTGCGTACGAAAGCCTCTGCAATTTCAAGAATTTTATATCCTTTGTTCATGATTGAATTGTATTTGCCCGCTTTCAGGAGGGAGCTACTATACATATATATCACATTCCATCACTATCGATAACTATCGATGGCGGATGGTCCAACTATCGGAAATTATCGATAGTGCTGACCATCGATATTTCTCCACCACTAGCCCTTACTAATGTAATAAGGGCGTGAAATTAGTCGAATGTCACATCAATCGAAGAATTCGAACCATGTTCAGCCCATAGTTATTGAAGCCAAATTCGGACAACTTCATGCTGTAGTCATTAGTACAATATAATAAACAATATATAATCTCGGCGAATAAATCTATATAAATAAATAGTATTTATACTGATATGGAAATCATTATCAATCGAGTGGTGTTTGGTGTGGAAGAAGTAAAAATGATGATCTTTTCTTTCTTCTGTTCGTGAATATTCAATGTAAACAAACAGAGTTGAAAAGAAAAATTCGGACGGCAGTTATAGTGAAAATGTGATTTTACAATCATGAATCACGAAGATTGTAATAATTAATAATAATTAAACGTAACGAGTAATTCATTTTACTAAGGTTTTACACTGGAGTGGAAGGGAGTGTACAAAATTCTAACCTTGCAGAGGTTTTTCGAGTTAACAAAAGTTCGACAGTATTCCGTAATTAATATTTACACAGAAACTTTATTCATCTGACTGAGTCCATATTAAAAAAATATGGTACCTTTTTCTATACGATGACATGTACTTAGTGATTTAGATAGTATTTGTACTATCGTACCACGGAGGCATCCAATTTGTTGAGGTTTTATTTTTCCCCTTAGAGATAGATGGTGCACCATCAATATTGTAATTACGATCAACACGCTTTCTACGAACGTCATTTTTATTTGCATCAAAAATTCCATTGTCCAGAACAACAAAAGATTGTCCATTATTCTGTTGCTTCGTGTCTTTACCAAAACTGGGAGAGTATGGTCTGACTGCGTCACTTTGAAACATACGATCTGGTGAAGGATTCTGTATCCTTCCGGAAGACTGGAGCAATGGCGATCGTCTGTTTCGGAAACCTTTGGATTCGTCATCAACATTACAAACCTGAAGCCGGTAAGTTGGGCTAGTCGATGTATCTTTCTTCAATATGTTAGACTCTGTTGTGTCTAACTGTGTCTGCCTTTGTGCTTGCGACTGAGAAGACCTCGAACCCCTATGTTACAAGTAGGTTTGTTTCACTGAATATTGTTTGGTTTATCCATTAAAATCTCTATACATTAAAAATTCTAGCTCGCAACTTAAAGTGCAACATTTCCAATGTCAAATTAAACTATTAAACTATTTTCTTTTTGTCTTTGCAACAGAATGCAAATAAAAGACATTGTCATAAACCAAATACAATAGATTAATTATTAAACATCATCATTTTTAAATACAAACCTCCGACCACTAGGTGGTGGTTTCGTACACAGTGTATCTTCGTGAACCCGAGAGTTCAACACTTGAAATGCATCCTGATCCTGTGCAGCATTTATGTAATCACAATGCTCTGCATTACTGTTTATCCAATAGTTCTCCTTCCGTCTAGAAGCACTCAGACTACGATCTCGTCTGCGATACATCCTTGGTTCTGTGTGTAAGTGATTTTCCCGTTTCGTACAATAAGCCATCCTGTATTCGGGTTCAAGATCCAAATTTCCTTCGAGACGCAAATGCGTCGGCATTTTTAAAGTTTCCACCCTTGGTATGTGACCATAAGGAACGTACTGTGCTTGAACCTCGCTGGTAAACTCATAATCGTGCCGCTTATGATCTTGTCTACCAAAACGCATCCCGTGTTCCGATGAATTCAACGATGATCGCACAATTAATGGTAGTTTTCGATATACAGGATGGTCCCTTTGATAGTCCAGATATTTCGATTTGTATTCCGGATCTTGATCGATTCTCGTCGAAAACTTAGATGTAGGCGATGAGGATACTTTGGAGCCATCAGCTCGTCCAATTTCGTCTTCTGGTTTTACGGTTTTAGGCCTTTCCCTCGGAAAGTCCTGTAACAGAGGAACAATTTCAAAACGGGAAACATACTGGAATCGATGTGGTTTGGTGAGAAAATATTTCACTACTTTATATGCATCTTTGTATTCCGGGATTTCAAGCGGTGGGCCTTTCAAGTCTTCCAATTTGGAAACCAACATCTTCATATCCTCATCCTTCCGCTGCTGCTCTTTTAATTCTTTTCTACCGTTTTCCGCATCTTTCACATTTTTGTTCAATTCATTCGTCGGTTGCTTTTCTCTGGCACGAGCATCAGCGTTTTCGGTAGTTTGAAAAAGGGATTTACCAGTTTTTAGATTATTGCTGTGTTTCACTTGTTGCGGGCGTCCTATAACAAAAGACATTGCACAATTAACATTGCACAATTTTCCACAGTTGTTGCAAAGTGAAATGTAAAAGTTTTTTTTGTGGTAACCTTCTTTCAAACGTAAAAATAGTAATATAATAATAATTACCTTTATTATTATATCTTTTAAATACATCAGTATATTCTGGTACGAAATTAGATTCTCCCTCCAATTTCAAGGTAGTGTTCTGCCTTAGTAATTCCGGCCTACGTACACCAACAAAGGGTATATATTTCTCATGACTCTCTGTGGTGGTGTTCAATTCACCTTCTAATTTTAAATGCGTCGGTACACGCATTAGTTCTGGTCGGGTCACGTTCAACCATTGAATGAATTTCTCACATTTCTCAGTGGTTGTATCTAAATCACCCTCCATTTTTAAAGACGTTGGTCTACGAGCTAGCTCAGGTCTATGGTGTCCTTCGTAGGCCACGTATGACGAATATGTTTCGGTGTCGGTGTATAATTTTCCGTCGTGCTTCAAAGTTGTTCCCCTGTTACATCGTTCAAATGTAAATTAATTAGGTCGAAAGAATCAAGCGAGGAATTGGCATAAATACTCCTCGCTTGTACATACAGAATGGCCCATCGCAATGGTATTCGCGACTTTTATTTGTGTTTTGTTCTTTTTATCGTTTAGCAGAATGCTCATCGTAAATAGTATTCATGTATTTTTTTTATCACTTGCAGTAATACGACAGAAAAATATCATATCGATGGTTATACGACACAAATATTGCATGTCCTCTTTTAGATGGAAATGTGATTACTAAACTACGTGGTACATACATATAAAGGAACAGTCACGAGTCAAGAGTTGTTGTTTGAAGGATATGAAAATATAAATGTAACGAAAAGTGAATGTGCAATATTTCTACTGTACTTTTGCAAGTTAAAAATTAGTTCAGAAATTATTTGTTCTTCCTGTGGAACACTCACCTTCTGATAAGAGAAGGTCTTGCGGGCTGAGCATGATTTGTCAGTTTCGATTTCGCAGTCTCGGTTTCCATCATTTTCTGTTCATCGATTTCTGCGAGAGGCGTCTCAGCTTCTTTATCCTTCTTTGGAATATCGATCTGTTCGTTCTCTATTTCTTGAAATTCTTCTTGATCGGAATACTGTGCAATTTCGATTGTATCCTTCGGTTGAAGGTCCTCTGTCCGCTCGCTTGCTTCCAACCAGGTGTTTTCCTACGGCAAGGGGTACGTCTATGAGAATCGGAAAATCATTGCTCAATGAATTTAATAATATCATCGATTTTATACTTCTTCTCGACATTTCTCTTCTTTTGCATGAATTATTATTCTTGTAAATTTGTTTTCCTGTTATAAAATTCTTGGAGGATACTAACTTTCAAAAATTCCTCGCTTCTTGCTCGAAAAGCTTCGCGATACTCGGAGACATGATGATCCTCGTGTTCAGCCTCAGGATTAAGTCCAAGATTGTCTCTCGGTTGTCCCTGTACACGCCTTCTTCGATAACGAGACAGTTCGTCCACTGTCAACGCTTCCAATAATGGCCATTTCTCCTTTGACTTGTTTTTCCGGCTTTTACCTTTACCCTGCGCTAGCTCGGTGTCCGAGGATGATTTGTTGACCCCGCGGGAGGACCTTTGCCTGTATAAAATTATTCGAAATATAATTTTTATGTTCTAATGGATATTACCGTTCCGTATGCCATTCTCTTTAATTTATAAAAATTGATAATATCTCCGTGTCGCCAGCTATTGGCACGTTTTGCTTGTGAAAAAAGGTCAACGGCAATTTATCGAAGAAATTGACTAGACTCTGATCAATGTTCGTATTACAGAACGCATCGATCTACTGGTTTATCTCTTAGGTAAATGAAATACCGGCTGTTTGTTATCGGGCTGTTAAATTACGTTCTGGAGCGTTATTATTCGTACACGACCGATGGTATCGCATTTTGAGTAATTGATCACCCTACATACGTTCACATTGAAAAAGTCGTATTTGCACAGGACGTTTCATTCATAACGCGGCGTCAGTTGTTTTACCGTTGTGCAAAGATGAAGGAACAATACAGTGCAATTATTATAAACAATGTGTTCTCGGGTATGAAATTGTTATTAAAGGAAATCCAATAAAAATTACGATTTTCAATAATATTACTTATTCTCGATCTCCTTGCACAACGGCTGTACACGATTGCGTATAAGATCAAAATAATAATGAATTTGGAATATCATTGGCAATATCATCATCAAACACGTTGAACTCACTGAACACGTGGCCGATCAAATTATTATAATAGTACCTTTGTCAATTACGAGAATTTTCCACCTTCATAGAATGCCACGCGTACACACAAGCATACTAACAATGGACACCCTAATACACGTATCTAATTATGGGGACAAGTTGATAATGTAGAAAAGTAGGAGTTCAGAATAGACGAGCCGGGTGTGGAAGACCGGAATAGACTGAAATCTTTCAGCCGGCAAACTGAAGCTGTGGGAGGATGAAGGTGGTGTAAAGGTGGTGGTGAACCGGCGGCAAGAGGGTTGAACGAGGAACAGGAAGAGGGTGGTACGAAGCTACATGCCTTCACAGAGCAAGCCCTGTAGACACGACGCATCGATCTACGAAGAGGAGTCTGAAAAAGAAATTTCGTGTTACAATCTAATGGCTCACGTGCACGGAAACGTTTAAGTTCTGTACCATCGTAACGGCGACATCGTCGACTAGTTGTCTTATTGAAATGCAATAATGCATTAACATACTGCCCGATAAAACGATGCTTCTTGAGGCTCCCTCGCTCGCGATAGTAACGGAACCTTGACAAAGTTTGCTCGTGATGAATCTTATTAGTTCAGTATTTATGAAACTGTTAAGCTTAAGTATGATATCTGTATGAGGAAAAGGGTCTTTTAAAGAAATCCGTATTTCTCGGATGCTGATAATTCGTGGAACAAAAACGAAAAAAGAAACCGAATGGAATTGTCTGCTCGATAATCGATATCTTTACATGACCCAGAAAATCGGGAATTCAGTGTAATTGACCAACGTTTCTTCGTGATTGGCACACAATTACGGTGTTCCCGCAAATTGGCCCCGATTCCGAGTACTGTGTTCATTATTGATACATATTTGGATTATGTCCAGACTTTAAACGAACCGATGCATTAAACGGAATCCTCATTGTGTCTCTAGTAATCACTTGACTTGGACTCGGCGAAAGTATTTAGTACTCGCATCGTATCATTGTTCATTCTGAATTTAATATCTATGTTAAATTCACTGTTCCTCTATCGGTTGTATAAAGGATCTATCAGTGAATTATTTATCTGCGCGTCTAATAGTATTCTATTTCGCTCGAGCACGTACAGAAGTTAATTTATTCCAAATAATTGGTGACGAGAGAAAGTCTATCACAGGGTAGCGTGGCCGAGCGGTCTAAGGCGCTGGTTTAAGGCACCAGTCTCTTCGGAGGCATGGGTTCGAATCCCATCGCTGCCAATTTTTTTTTAAATTCTACACACTTTCCATCTCAATCAACGTGAAACTCACTCCGGACGGTATCGTTACCGAGTTCAAAATACTCCAACAGCACACGTTTTCTTACGTCGAGTAAATTTACGTTCATTTGTTACGTGAACGCTATAAACGTTATCAAGAATAATCTTCGGACATTCAGCCCTCTGGACTACATATAGCTGAGCATCGAATACTCGCAGATTTGCTAATCGCGGATCAATTTTTCGCAAGAAACACGCCACGTTGTCGCACCACTGATTGTGTACTTTCTTACTTTGAATCGTGTCAGAAACAATTCCTCGTGATTGATCGTCGTAAAACAAGGCGGCATTTGCCGGTTTCCGGTTCTATACATCGTACAAGAGATTACGGGTGGCTTTCGAGGATTTTAATCGTGATCGAGGGTGATATTCCCTTTCCAATTCCTTCGGGCGAAACAAGGCGAATAAATGTCACGAGAGACCAGTGACGTTCTTTATCCGAAATACTTTCGCGTGTCGAATCGTATCATCGTGCCTTAAGCGTGGACGAGGAACGCGACGTTTGGGGTCCAAAGCGACCCAGTGACCCGAATTTGCGTTCATTGTGCTCGACGACGAATTTCCATATGCCGATAAATAAATGTCCACGTTACGTTCACGAATATACGCACACGCAGCCACGTCAGAGTGGCTTTGGTCAATAATTTCGCCGGGCCGCCTGATTTGATCTTTCAGTGCATTTTACTGGCAATGTTTGCACGCGAAGCCGCTTTAAAGAAGTAAGGAGGCCACGTGCCCTAAAACCTAAAGCACATCGTCTGGTCACGTCAAGACAGCTGACGATTCTCTGTTTTTGTTTCGCAACAGCTGGGGTGGAGGGTGAATTCAAAGAGGGTGAGATTTAAAGTTTCTTTGAAATCACGCTGAGAGTGATAGTAGTGTTCTTTTTTGGGCTTGGAAGTATTTCGTAATTAGTTTGTCTATCGAAACCTCTTGGACATTTATGCATGTTGTATTAATGCGTCTGTAATCTGTGTGATAATTAACCTGTTTAACGTAATCGTGGTAGGCAAAGGTTCACTAAGTAGGTCTGTTTAATATTTAGGCAGTATGTACGTAAATTGCAGCTATAAATTTATAAAATACGCCTTCGTAGAGCATTCGATGCTTGCTTGTTATTATTCAGGGGTTAAAAAGGGGGTTGAAAGTATGCTTGGAAAGGGCAAAGCCTTGTGAATGCACTTAACGTTCATTTAGATGATGAACAGCCAAAGTCTGAGGAATGCTTTTAGCTGGAACAGGAAATTAAACCGCGATACGAGACCTACTGATCGATCGATGCTAATAATCGTTCAAGTCCGACTTCGATTGTCCTGAATTTTTTCAATTAAATGGATGTATTGGTAATAATATAATCAATCGGTGTGCGAACTATTTTTAAGTTGTTGGCAAGGCTGATAATCATTTACTGTAATTGTCTTAAAAATTGATTGACAGTATCTGTGCCAAGTACAATTAAAATTTTCCTTCCTTTCGTGACAGAAGTTTCGATCTGTATAAAAGCACGAATTCAGCAATCATAAATTTAAATTTCAATGCAGGAATTCTTATGGAACCGCGAATTAGCATATTCAGGTTACGCTGTCTTCGAAACTTCCTTTGAAAGCTTTGGAAGAAGCTATGCGAAATATTTAAGACAATTATTTCAATAAATGTTTCAAATGATCATCATAATAATAATAATCGACGTCGTTCGTAACAAATTATTCTACCTACAAGTTGCTCACATCAAGCAATTAATACTCAATTATTTTGTAATAAATATTCCAAAGTTTCCTAATTGTACTAAAATAGACTTCAAAATACTTGTTAAAAGTAGATTACGAATTATTCGTTTCACTAACATATGCTGCATATTACTGTGTTTCTTCATGCAAATGTAATATTACAATTTATTAATAAATTTATATTTCGATAACTTCTAATCGTATTTGTTATTATTATACCTACACATGCATCGCAATTTAGTCCCACCAATCTCTTTGAACGAGCACTGGATGAGACACCTAAGTAAGTACCTACTATAAATAGCTCGGAAACAGTGTCCTTAGGGGTTCGTTAAACCTCGAGAGTTCGATAGCCCGCAATACGTTTTCCCGCCGCGCCACTTCAACGGAAGCGATGCCAGGACGTAGAAACTTACCTTTTGCCTGAACGATCGCTTCTTCTCTCGCCCATTGCATCCTCTTGTTCAATTATCACCTCACGATTCTCAAATCTACCACGTCCAAGTGGTTGTCCCGGGACGACGACAGCTTACTGCGAGCAGTCGGTGTATCTTAGCTAAACGAGATCGATAAGATGACTCGACCGCACGAGATCCTTCGGCTGGCGTGACTGGCTTTTCGGGCAAGATGTTAATGAGAAGGTGCCGACGATACACCTGCGCAGCTGCGGGCTGGTAACGTTTTACCGATAGGTGGTGTAAGGAAGACCATTAGCGAACGAGATTCTTCGAACCCTACGTGATCGAATTAATAAAGATTGATGAATGGGAGCAGCGTAATCGAAGAGGATGATTAGTACGTTGAACATCGTAGCTATTGGTAGGATACTATTTATAACATAATTCGTGAATGACGTGGAAAATAATATCGAGGCCCCAGGACTCACCACTTTGAGATTGCTCCTATTCCCATCCTCTCGTTATTATATACCTCGTTCACCAGGCTCTTGTTAACTTGCTAATACTTGCTCCCATAAGCTCAGGCCTATAAACAGTGAAATATGATTTTTTATTTGCATCGTGTAGGGGGTGCGAAATGAAGGATCTTTTTCCCGAAAATTTTGCAAACTCAACCGTCTGTACGGACTTTGGAAATTTTTTTCCATGACTGAAATTACCATGGATTTAAAGACTGAAGTCTCCTCTTTACAATGACCACAAGAAAATTGATGTACGATTTTTTGTTGCCATTTTAGTGCACTTTGAACGAAAGGTGCACCATCCACATTCGAGTGACCGAAGGCACCACTTGCCGATTACACGATTTTCTTCAAAGTGCGATAAAATGGTAAAAAAAAATCGTACAACAACCAGCTTAGGCTCCTTGTAAAGGGGAGGCCTCAAGCTTCAAGGCCATAATGATTTTAGTGCGAACAAAAATTTCGCACAGCCCGTACAGGCAATTGAATTTGTACGAATTTTGGAGAAAAGTGCCCCTACTTTGCCAATCCCTACCTGATGCAAAAAAAATCTTGAAAGTAAATGAGCATAGGGGTGTTAAAGTAGAGACTTTATGCTTCAATGTGAGCCCCAGTGGATTGTTGTACGATTTGTTTTCGAGAAGTTACACCAGTTCAAATATGGACAATTTTTCCACGAAAATTGGGTGATTCTTTAATTTTGCACACCAGTGTATAATATGTAACATATATTGTATATGTATATACGCCTGGAACCTAAATCTAACCGTAATGTAATACATACCTGGCTCATAAAGATTAGTAAATAAATTGCATCACTTGTGCACCTTTTTTGGAACTTCAATATTTCGTAACTCCGTTAAACTTCTGCCTTTGTTCGAAGAATAAGCAAATTAAAGCTCGAACCTTCTACTTCTTGATCCTTTATTTAATCCTTGTTACTTTCATTATGCCAGAAAACAAAAGCAGGCTTTTAACTTAATTTAAATTTCAATGGCTACCGTAGTGGGCGCTACGATCGTTTTCCACAACCTGTAGGTAACGTTGGGAGTGACATGGGAATGGTAACGGAGCTCTAAATCCCCGCAAAACAGAGAAAAAAATATATTAAATTAATATTATCAGTTGATAGGTCGAGTCTATATATCATGTGCGAAAATATATTGAATAAAATGTCTATGCTATATCTAATTTGCGAATCTCGTGTGCACCATAAGTCGTGGTCACCTGGACGGTCAGTTCGAATACCTGGGCAGAAGCGAATGAAGTGGCGCGAACGAAGGAGAACGGAACTTGACAACTAAATATTTTCAATGCTCACATAATAATTATCATATATATGCGCATACATATATTTTAACGTACATTGCATTAAACATTAATGTTTAAGCATGTTTTATCACATTTTTATATGGAAAACCACTAGCGCTCCCGCCAGTAACAAGTGATCAGCTGGTGACAGCGTATACGTGACGTGTGCGTTGCAATAAATAGTAACGGTAACGTTGGACGCCGTGGTACCCTTTACGCTTATAGAAATACCTAAAATAATGGGACGAACAGCATACGCGGAGGAGCGTCTCCACAATTACTTAGCTTCGTTAGCAAAACCAGACGAATATACAATAGGACTAATTTTGGGACAGGTTCGAATTTTGTATGTTTTCAGTTTCAGTCATTTCTCATTTGCTCGACATATGTAACAACTAATTGACACTCTTCCGCGTTATTTTCGTCGTAAAAAATACACTACTTCGAAAACAGCTTTTATGAATATAAATGTATTTTTAAATGCAGTTTAATTAACATACTTTAGGCAAGTTGTAATAAAGGTTAGATTGCGCCAATTGTCAATTAGAGTCTCTGAGTGGACTATGAATTGTATAAAATTGGCTGTGAATATACAGGATGTCACAGTAAAAGTGGCATAATTGAATAAGAAAGAAGATAATATGAGAAATGAGTCGAAATTGTAGAACAAAGCTTTCCTTTTTTAATCACATTCTTCCTTGTTACTGGGACACCTTGTATATTTGTATATAAATACGCTTAAAATGTAATTAACATTGCAGAGCGCTGGACAGAAAGATTACATTGTACACCTAGCTAAAACACCACCACCGCTTGGTAAAAATGTAGTGGAAGAGACACTGCTCAGTCAGACGTCAAATTCCCAACAAAATACAACGGAAAACCACATTAGATCGGTTAAGGATATTCCCGAGAGCTGGGTTGCGGATCATGCAAAACATGTATGTCGATCGAAATAAACAATATATATATATATATATATATATATATATAGCTACAGTATTGAATATTCTAAGAACTAGCAAGTCTTAAAATATTGTCTATAGGTAACAAGAATGTTACCGGGTGGAATGCGTGTTCTTGGTACATTCATTGTTGGCCCCGAAGATACAATAAACGATAACAACAATGTACAAAAACTACGATCTGTTCTTTCAGCAATTCATACAAATTTGTCGCACAATAAATATCTGTGCGGAAATAGCAACGAAGAACATCTAATTCTGAACTTAAATAGCATAACACAAAAGTATGATGGATTGCAACATATTTAATCGCGATTATATTTTACTATGATATCAAATGTTTTTAGGTACACCTGTAAATCTGTAGAACCCACTAAAACTGGTATGTTAAAGCCAGCAGATTGGAAATATCAATCTAGAGCAACTAAATGGCATCAACTTGAAGCCCTTGTAGATTTCGATCGCCTATTTCTCATTGTTGCCAACAAGGATCCCGAAATTCTTAAAAAGCAGCTACAAGATATTTTGAAAACTATGTCACATATTGTTGAATCGTCTCTTGTTGTTATTGAAGGGGAGGTTCGGCCGCCAGAAGATACGCTAGAAGTGATCAGCAAAAGCAAAAAGGATGAAAAGAGATGTAAAAATGATGAAAAAAATAATAATGACAAAGCAATTGAAATTAACTTGTACATTCCATGTGTAAGTAGTTGTATATACAACAGGTTCTGTTACGAACTTATAATTTTCTATTAAACATTATTCTAAACGACCTATAAAATGCCGTTAAGCGGATAAATTAATATCATCGACCATTAAATAGATGTGTGGCACAGTATCTTTTCTGTACTATTAGGAAGAAAGGAACGATAACACTGATGTAAGGATAACACCTTGCAGCGCATCCATACGTTTGGTTGGCCAATTAGTGAGCAGGACTTTTGTTCATCAAAAGGCAAATATCGAACAAGTTAACACAGCGATAAAACAGGACATAATAAGGTCTTTGGCTAGTAGATTAGAAATGCACTGGGATAGTCTTATCGAAGAGGAGAATGGGTCGCCAGAAGGTATAATAGCGGAAATGTAATCTATTCATTAAATATGTATAAAGTGTAGTTAAATCTATTCTATTTTATCGCAGAGAATATAACGTTACACGAACCGCCAAGAAGAGTGTTAATAGCATTGCCAGAGAGTAAAGTAACATTGTCAGACTATCTATTTCCTGGAGAAGGGCCTCAAGAAGCTCTTCTATCGTTACAAGAACTTCTAGATTTAGAAGTACAAGAAAATAATGTTCAGAAGGATATAGAGCTGCAAGCTGGTAAATATGGGATATTTATAAATCCTACTAAAAAACATCGTTTATGTATATACTTCTAAAACTATAAATTTTTCAAACAGATCCCACGGAATTTTATTCTCACAATGAAATGGACGCGAAGGCCAATGATCTCAGTACGAATTCTGCTGAAAACCATCAAATGAATGTATACATGGTAGGCGTCAGTATTGCTATTTTAATCGTGATTTTTGCTATTATAATACACAAGTTTTATTAATACCCGGAACGAATATGAAGTGACGTTTGTAAAATAATAAACTGTAAAAAGTTTTGGATGCACAAAACGAGACAGAAATAATGGTGTATTTATACACGCTGAGACTTCGATAAGACGCCTTGTATGTAAATTATTAAACAAAAATATTAAATTATTAATCTACATTATAAATGGTGTATACATTGGAGGTGTTGAACACGGCAGTTGATAATATCGTGTCAATAATTTTATTTCGATATTTTATGTGGTAACTAAATATTTTTGTAAAGGTATATATATATACTAAATGTAAAAAACATGATTGAATAAAAACACTCTTATCTGTTAAGAGTAGTGCGCAATTCCTGTGTATTAATTATTACATGCACCCTCGTCTTATACATATATCTCAACAAACTTTTATGTGGGTTTAATATAACATATCGTATCAATATATTTTTAATTGGTGGTATATTATCTTAGTATAATAACATCTACACAATATATACATAAAATATCATACACGCACAATATGTACAAAAAGACGATACTCTCAAAGTCAATATAATGGCAACCCTTATAAGATAAAATGATAATTAGTAATGTAGTTTCGTCCTCAAAAATTCAGCATATAAATAATTGTCTATTTCCTGAATATGACAAATTAAACGATGACATGCAATGTCGATGCACGAGTTGCTTGTAAGCTAGGCAGTGGTATTTCTATCATTTAAAATGCATGGTATAATTCGCGTTGCCTTGACAAATCCTTCAAATGCTTGCAAAACTATACTAATGTTTATGAAAATTCCTGTATTTACAAAATTCTCTTTACACTGTACACAGCGAATTGAATACAAAATATAATACTTGTTTAACAATGCAGAAAATAAAAGTTAAATAATACTTCGTACTTTCAGTACTAATTAATTTATAATGAAGGGAAAGATTTCAATTTTAGGGAAACACATTGTTTTCCATATACATATATAGATTCTTTTTAAATCCGTAGGAATATTTTCGAATAATATAATTTGTGCACACACGTTAACTACACATCTTCCTCTCCTTATTGTAAAATTCATATATGACGAGAAATTCTCATTGAATAAAAACTTTCAAGTGCAAATATTACTCCAATTAGAGTCGAAGTCTGTTAGTCCGGTACATTATGCGAAAATCTAAGAAATTGGGTTTTACTTTAACCAAAAGATATATATATCAATTTATGTTAAAACGATTAAGTAGCACGTTCTCCTTAATCACATATCCTCCATTTATCCACAATATTAAGAGTATCGTAATATGTTAAAACACCACATTTTCATAATCTTTTGTTTACACATACTACTATACTGCAAACAGAGAACATCTTCATTTTATTTACGCTGTATAATGAAAAAGGAAAGATGCGAATGGCTGGAATGAAATTAACAATGCTAAATGTATTGATAGAATAGTGCAGATCAAAGAGGACAATAATAATAATAATAACAATACTACTAATTATAATAAATGTTATACCATTACCCAACCCTTTCTAATCTTAATTAAAATTGCCAAAGAAACACTCATTATACTCCTTTATATTCATGCTCGGACTTTTGTTGCGCTACATCACAAAGTGCATGGTAATCACAAATTTAAAAAAAAAAAGAAAAAAAAATGTATACGATTACAGTAAAAATGCGAATACCTGAGTTCAACCTGCACTATTCTATGATAAGCGTCGATGACTTCAAAAGTCTAACTAAATAAAAATTATAAGTTTATTCATACTGCTCCCAACTTTATGAGTCCAGCTTGACTACCTCTGCCAACGCTCGCGTCTTCCAACGAATCTAAGTCTAAGGCAGACTCTATCATGGTAGTATCTTGTAACAATCTAAGCCTAGATGCGGACAAAGGTGTTGTTACAGTTACCGAAGGTATAGAGGACGTATCCAACGTGGATGAAACCACGACACTGTGACGGGAGGGCAACGGAGCAATCTCATCAATATCAATCGGAGCTATGTTAAGTGATGCTAGCGGTACTTCATTAGTAACAAGTTGACTGACGCTGTTCGTAGTGCTACCTAAAAACAAACACGCAATAATAATGAAATGCTCTAAAGTGAGCTTATGATATATACAATTTGTGTATATATATTATTAAGAGTTTCAATAATTGGTATTAAATGCCAACGGTAAGCCATTGCAAATGCTCATTAGCAACAAAAAGAAAATATAATATAATTCATTGCAGGGGTGCAGTATTGGCTGTGTAACTTTCTGTGTATAAGAAAAGAAAATCAATTGGAACTAAACTGTGATAAGAAAGAAAATACTTGATTAAAAACGGGAAATATAGTAAAGAACATAAATTATACAATCATTGTTGTATAACAGTTTGGAACACTTCTGGTATTACGCATTACAAATAAGAATCTGTAAAATATTCCTTGTGCATAGATTTGTCTATACATGTATAAATATACATATATTTATATACATATTGTACTTTCACAATCCCAGTGCCCATAATAAAATATGTCCATAAAACTAAACAATTAGTCACAATCCATAAACCCTCGAGCTGATATCATTTTTGAAATTAGTCTCCAAGAGTGTGGAAAATATGCGTCATGTGTATAGTGTTTATTAACAACTATTAATAAAATATCAATTCATTCATATTAAACATACACGCAATGACGAATTGGAATAAGAAGAAAATTAACTTACCAAGCGGTATGCTCTGAGCCCTCGATAACAGGAAGTAATTTTAAACAACAAAGAAATACAATTTATTGCATCATGTAGAATTATGGCTAAACGATAAAGAACTTAAATGTATCTTATGCGCTGATGATAGTTCAGATCTAAGTTCGTATCAATCTTTCGTTTTTCGTTCATAATGTTCGAGATTAACGTTGCAAAGTAACTCACGTTCAATGTGTTTGCGTTATACTATTTAAGGTAAATATATTAGAAAAACAAATCGTTGTTTGTGTAGTTTTAAAAAAATACATCACTACGAAGTATTAAAAGCCATAATGAAACGAGTGTTTCAGTCATTATCTCAGTCAAGATATATATAACTTTATAACAAGAATATTAATTTCTCCCCCCTTTTGTTATAAAAAAAATATCTATGTGTTTCATACCAAATTGATCGGTGAAAAAATAAATAAATCTCTGTTAATAACAATCAAATTCAACTTGAATGTTCGTCATTCATAAAGATCTGTATGAGTGAGATAGCACAAGAAAACATGAACAATCATCGCAATAATGTTTATGCTTGCCTATATTATCAAGAATCATTTAGATATTATTAGTTTTACTAATATTTATATACACGTTAAAAATTGATTTATGTTATTAAATTCCTCTAGTAATAAACGGATAGAATATTAGAACTTATATTATTTTGATTCTAAAGTACTAAAAGACATTTCTTCTAAACAAATACTCTATAGCCGTTTAATTTCTTTTTTTAATATGTGGCGTAATATTATTTACGAAAGAAATAAATTGCTGTAAAGAACATTAAATATCATCGTTATCGCTCATTGAACTCATAATGAATCTTCGATTTAAAAGATCATCATCGGTACCATCGCTTGGGCATAAAGAATTTTCCGCGTATGAGAAAGTATTAGCCAAATGGCTTGAACCGAATCTGTTAACTGCAAGTCCTACTGCATTTTGACCGATAATTGGCATTCCACCCGCTCCCAGTATTCGTGACATAACAACGGTTGGCAAGAGATTCTTTGATATTGGATACTTTAAACCGTGAACAGTGCATCTTAGATTGTTATATTTAAGTATATGCTGAGATTGAGAAATTTGTAATGGATCTTCGGAATAGCATTGTGGAAATTTCTGAAGGTCGGTGTAGCTGGGCTTATCGTCGATTTTGTATCTTATAGGATCTTCAGAATATCTTTGTGGATACTTCTGAAGATCGATAGCATATTTTTGATCGCCAGCACATTGATCGTATATTAAATTATTATCAGAACATCTATGATATTCCTCCCTACACCTATGGGGATACTTATGCGTATTCTCCTCGCATCTACACGGATACTTTTGAAAATCTGGGTTTACAGTGTCTGTATCGTATTTTAAATGTTTTACAGAGTCCTGAAAACAGTGCTGTAGGGGATATGTTGGACCATAAGTATCATTAATGTACTGACGCGGATACTTTGCTAGCTCCTCGGTATAGCGAGCAGTATGCCTCAAAAGGCTTAACTCACCGTTTATCGATTCAATTTGTGGTGAATGCTGACCGGAAACGAGATTGTTCATGGAACCTGTGAGATCTGGACTGGGATTCGTTTGAATTGGTGTACCGTTAGACTATAATGATAAAAAGGAAAGAAAATAATGTATATACAAAAAAATTACACGTAATAAGATACCAATATACTAAAAAAATGTCCAACTACCTGAGGTTGTACAATCTTCACCGTACCATACGTTTTATTATTAGTAATTACATTATCATCGTCAACTCTTTCTTGTTCCGCGCGATATTCGGGTGTTACTACACCCCTTCGATCTAAACAAAATGCGATACGGTTGAGCAAATATTTACGCACGTTCAATTATTAATTGTTGAAGTGGGAAAAGTAAATTACCAATTAAACTAGGCGGCGTCGGTCCGCACAATACGTAGAAACAATTTCCACATATATTTCCTTGACTATAGGGGTTAAAACTCTCTTGGCCCCTCTTAATGGAAAACGATCCTTTTATCTACGAGGATAATTCGTATTGTGTTGAAATTGTTCAAAGAAATTTTACTGTCGAACTCATAATGCTTACATCTTCATTAGTCGTCTGATTACTAGTTGTTAAATATGTATGAAATCCAGCAAGGCCAAGAATACTCCAAACGGAGAAAAAACATATTACTCCTACAACAACACTCCCAGGAGATATTCTTACTGCATCTAAAAATGGTCTATCGTCTCTTGTGACTATGTATAATTAAGAAAAGAAAAAGGAAGCCCATTAGAACCCATTAGAAGCCCATTTCTAATCTAATGCTTCAATCTTTCAAATAGGTTTTCCTCGCGATGTACTTACGCATTATTAAATGTGTAACAGCACATGCAAATATAAAAACACAAAGAAATGCCAGGGAGACAATAAAGGCGTAAAAGTATCTGTAATTTCTTCTGCCTACACAATTCCCTACCCATGGACAATGATGATCGAATCTCTCTAAAACAATAATAACAATCTTTCAGATTTTCATAAAAATAACATTTAGAACAATTTATTCATAAATATACATACCTACACAATTGTCACATAAGCTGCAATGCGAAGCCCTCGGTGGTCTAAATATTTTACAAGTAAAGCAATACTTCAATTTTACCGGCTGCCCTTTCACTAACACCTCTTTTGTTCTAGGCGGAGGTCTATACATTTTGGAATTACCATTGTTTGGTACCTCTTTATCCGTAATATGAAAACAAAACCATATTCTTCTTAATTAATCCAATGCTAAATCATTAATTAATATCACATTCATTTCTATAAAATGTGCTTCTACGTACCGATCTGTTGTTCGATATAGGCAGCTTCGTCTGGTGTTGCTCTTGGAATAACACCAGGATCGCTGAAGCTTGTTCTGAATAGAGCAGACATTACAAAAATAAATAGCAAACCACCGATCACTGGTATAGCTGGTGTTATATGAATTGCTAAGAATGGACAACTAGAAATAATACATAAAACTGTTACAGTCGCCTTACTCCATACATACGCACATTATTAGTTGGTATCACTTTAATTGTAATAATCTTACTCGAAGGCAAAAAATAATCCGCTGGTTCCAGCAATGAGGCAAACAGTCACATAAAAGACTCCCGTTTGCGGTGCCATCATCACTCTGCCATCGCAACAAAACCGATTTCTACCCGGGAAAAGTTCCCACTTTCTTGTTATGTGCGGCATCTTTGTAAGAACGAAGAAATTCTTTTACGCGCTGCTCACGTGTACATGTACGCGACGCCCAATTTGCAAGACATAATTCATCTGGGCTACGCTAGATTTATTTAATGTCACCATATAAACACTTGAGGAATCATTGTTCATCTTGGTCCTACTTTTTCCTCTACCAGCGAACTGCAACATTTTAGGCGACATTTGCAATGACCAACGCGCGTTAATCCTTAATTTTATCCAATCCAAGCATTCTTTACAGCTATTTAAACACGATCTGTCCATTATGCGTACACTACTAAACGTTTACGCTTGGTATAAACAAAAAATCAACATACCATAGATTCGAAATACTAATGCGAAAAGTTGTCCAACGCTTGTGAAAAAAAAACTATGCGCCTCTTGTCAACTTAACCTAATTGTTTCGTTCGTTGAGTACGAGGTGACATTCATATCTCATAAAAATCCGCATTCTAAAGAAATTAAACGGAACCTTTTGACATCTATCAGCGTTCTATAAACAGCCATGAACTCACATTCGGGACAGTATAGCTACTGTCTCGCGGAGGCCACCGACTTCATGAGCACTCACTGCAGGGTCATAGCTGAAGGAAATCAGAAGCGAATATTCGTTTATAAAAACTGGGTCACTCCGATATGACATAGAAGAAACACTTGTCCACTTTCGATATAACCTTCAAACCCTCTGCGTATATTAGATTCGTAGAAGTCGTTGCATCGTTTCATTCAATCGACCTTAGTACGATGACAATAACGCACGTATTTACGGGAATGGATTGTTGGCCGTCGTGTTTGCTCAAGATCACCTGTGCTACCCTCTGACGGAGTATGCGGAAGCGCCACGTGATCCTGTTGCCACGTGACCCAGCACTTAGCACAAAACCGATTTCGATTTCAAGTGATGTTATCGGAAAATCGATGATGAAATGTAATTATGATTTTAAGCGGACGTCAATCGCGTTTCGTTCCCAGGTATGCTGTATACATATGCATATATTAGTAATGAATATTGTGCAAACACTTAACCGCATGCAAATAATCAAATCTGAATTGTATTTTATTAATTACTGTTCAGCGCTGTCATTCAACCCTTAAGGATTTGCGGGCACAGTCCTGAAGAAGCGGTGGTAACGCGATGTATAAAATTCTAGATCCAATGCGTAGAGAATCATATTTCTCTTAGGAGCATTCGATTGATTATTTAAGGGTAGGAGGGTGGACAAGTGATCGCTCCTATTGCAAAATGGGTCGTCGACGCAATGCAGTACATCGCCACACAAATACATGCAGGCGTTCAAGTAAAATCTTGAAAATCGAAGAATCCCACTGTGAACGCCATCTTCGGGTATGTCTGGGAACAGAGCAACGTCGATCCTAAAATTTTACTGCACGCATAAACTAACCCTGCAATATTACCCCCGCAGATCTATAGATCAACAGCCCTTCCAGGTTAACGAACTATTTGTCAACGCATTTGAGTCAACGTTGATACGTTTCATCCCGTAATATGTAGTCATCTCAATAGAATATTAACGAAAAACAACCAAACTAATTAACGACTAAAAAATAACGATATAAAACGATAGGTAAGAATGTTCTGATTGAAAATATACGCGGATATACATTACGTTTAACTACCCTTCGTCGTTTCCCTACATGAGCCCAATTTAGGTTTCAATCTTCCTTAGGAAAGAAGAAAAAGGATCATCCGAGCCAAAATACATAGACACATTTTTCTACAAATAATCAGCTACAAGCAATAGTTGCGCGAAATTCTCCCTGCGATACTACGAATTAAACCCAAGAGGACTTTAATCGTCTGATAAAACTGTTATGCAAATTTCACCAAATCAATCTAATTATACGAACGCGCCGACGCGATTGATAACGTGCCATTGAAATTCTTGCATTCTGCAGGATACCGCACCTGAAAACTCCAAACGAGAATCGTCTTTGATTAACGAGCAAAAGATCAAGCAAGTCGCATCGCGGAGAAGAGAGCGATATCAACAGGCAATGGAGTGGACGTCGAGACGTCGTGCATAAAGGGAAGCTGAAGGGGCCATCGGTGTCCGGCGTCGTTGGCGAAAAAGGATCGCGAAGGGTCGTGGCGTTTAGCCACGTCTGTACGGTTTAAGGTAGTAGCTGGCTGGGTGGTTCTAGGGTGGGAGGTTGAACAGAGCAATGGATATATGTACATACATACATATAGAGCAGGGTGTGTGGCAGGGGGTCGGGTGCGGTGGGGTGTCACGGGTATGAATCGTGGAGCGGGCGGATGGACGGACGGACGCAAACGCTGAAATCAGCTCGGGCGATCGATGCGATAAATGGATGCGTGCGATTGGTAGCCGGGAAAATCGATGATGAACAGGGGGGCACCCTACCTAGCCGCGAAAGCGAGCACGGCTGCACCGCCGGAGAGGATGGAGCAAAGACCGAAATATCGATTTTTAGGCCCCTACGCGGCGGTTCGATGCTCATATCTGCCCCGTGTCCCGTATCCGCGCGAAGCGCCTTTCAAAACACCAACGACGCGTGCGAGGCACACTGTGTGTAGTGGCGGAGATCTAGCCAGAGGATTATCGTGTGCAATTAAAAGGAAATCCGCGAAAGAACACGGGGAGGTGAAGCCGTTGTGACGTGTAGCGAAGTTCTGGCCGATGTCGTCAGGTAACCACGTTGACAGAGAGTAACGGAGACGCGATGAAACGATTCGTGACACGAGATTCTGTCGTTCACTGTAGTTTGACGTTCATAGGACAAGGGGCAATATCGTGCAATCGTTTTACGCTCTGAACAAGATCAATGATCATCGTTGTTTAAACGATCTAACGCGTCGTTGCCTTCGGAGTGCGTCAACGACGTTCTAATCACGCGAACGAATACATATATTTTTCTCTTTTCTTTTCCCTTCGTTGCAAATACATACATTGTGTACAACGTGCCTGGTCGCCGAGCGAACGTCAACGGGGATTCAGATGAGGGTGTGAATACACAGGGTGGCGAAGATTGTGCGTAATTATTTCATAAGCACCGATATTCCGTTCGAACCCTTTTAATATTTCATCGGAGCTCTTTAAACCGATTTGTATCGCGACCGATCGAAAGTATCGCCGGTGGTGTACCTCGTTCCTGTGACTTTAAAAACGTAAGCGTAGATATTGGAAAACGTTCAACGCCACGAACTGAGTTCGATCAAGGGGAAAGAAACACGCACGCGAAGTGTCTTCGACGCTCTATTGTGTACCGCTGCGAACGCTGAAAAATCATTAGACGGATGATCGCGGGTGATCATGGTGGAACTACGATTAATTTTGCATTTCTATTTACCCATTGCACAAAACGACAATACATCTGCACGTATCTCTGCAGAAGATTCTTTTGGATACATTCAGATTGTTCTATTCTTTATCATTCTGAGATACTTAAATCTAAATATAAGAAATAGCAGGTGTTGCCATCGACGAATTAAACGCGTATACATTTAATCGCATACTATGTCGATCGAATTCTTTCGTTCGTTGTATGTCGCACGAAATAACGCGAATGCAAATGTAACGCGGTCGATGCAACAGGCTTAGCAAATGCAACAATGAAATACATGTATAAGTAAATTGATGTCTCTAACAAGGATTCTAAATCATCGTTCTCTCTATCAATTGTACAGAAAAAATGGCTATCGCTGCTTCGGAGAATTATCAACTTAAGTGGCACAGCTATGGCGCGCACCTGCACAGCTCTGTCGCGACGTTACTCCATTCAGAATCCTTCGCAGATGTCTTATTAGCAACATCCTGCGGCCGGCACGTGGCGGCCCATCGATTTGTTCTAGCCGCTTGCTCGTCATACCTCAGTCACATTTTTCAAACATGCCATTTCGGTGCAAACACAAATGCACCGATAATCGTGGTTTGTATATGTCTATTCTTTATGCGTTTTTCCCTTCTCCTTATAACGTATAAACCATACGAAATGAGTTGTATATGCTTATAACGAATGTATGATATGTTACAGGTACTACCGACCGAAATTGGATACCGTACGTTAAAAATTCTGATTCAGTACATGTACAGCGGTGAAGCGACCGTAACGAATGACCAGCTAGAGGGTGTATTAAAAGCGGGTGATATATTGCGCGTACGCGGCTTATGGAGATCGAATACGGGAAGTAAAAAGGAGAATATACAATCGAACAACCAGAAGGTGGATCGCGAGAAACGGGATCAGCCACCGTTAACTGGACAAATACAGAAGATCAAATTGGTACAGCCGAGCACGGAGAAAGTGGTTGAAAATGTGCAGCAGACTACGGCCACGCAAAACAACGTTCAACCTCAGAAACCTACCTCAGAAAGGAAGAGTATCGAGAAGATCGACGAGAAGACTAGTAGCGAAGCGGAAACTAAGAAGGTGTTGGAGGAAAATAAAAATAACGAGCAGAATAAGAACAAGGAAAACGTGGAGACCAATGGGAGGAAAAGGAAAATAACTAACAACAGCGACGCGGACTCGAGTAATGCTAAAAGCGAGGATGGAGAAAATGTAAGCCGATTTCTTTTTTATAGCCGAATGAATCAGGGTGACAAATGTGATCACTGTCGCTTGGTTTTAGACTGAACTGAACCTGGAACTTCTGGTGAAAGATGAACCGATCTGGGAGGAGACTATCGATCCGTCAGAGTCACTTACGATAGATCATGAGATTGACATAAAACCGGTTTGTATTAATTTGCGAAAAATGGTCTACAGTAAACATAATATATGTATGCGTATACCAAGTACCAATGATCTACGACTCATAGTGCTATTGTTTCTTTTAGGAAATCGTACATAGTGCCGATGAAGAGGAAGAATATAGTCCATTGACTTGCGATATGTGCAGTCAAACGTTTAATCGGCCATCGGACTGGGTAAGACACATTGAATTTACGCATGCCGATATGACCGAAAATCGGAGGAAAAAAAAGAAGGTAAGAAAATGAAATATGAATTACCGTTTCTAATGCTGAATGATATTGACGTCGCACGTTAATTTTTCTTTTTCTTTCTTTCTGTTTCTTTTTCTTTTCCGTAATCAGGGCGACGTGGACGATGATAGCAAGGATTTTCCACCTTTAAAATGTGATCTCTGTGGTAACATGTACTCGACGCCTCAAGAATGGGTACGTCATATACAAACGGAACATACGGAGGAGCAATTAGCTCTGATGAATAATTCGGCGCCACCTAAACCAAAGAGGGTCCACAGTCATCAAAAGTTGTGCAACATTTGTCAAAAAGAATTTCCAAGCCATGCATCGATGGTGATACACCAAAGAACGCATACAGGGGAGAAGCCTTTTCTTTGTTCCTATTGTAAAAAAGGCTTTAACGTCAAAAGTAATTTGCTAAGGCATTTAAGGACATTGCATGACAAGTATGTACATCCCAGCTTATACGGAAGTAACGGTAACACCAATGCTTAAGCCCTTATATTATTTTTCAAATTGTACATGTTCTTTTCCCCTTGTTAGTATTTCATTTACAAGGTAAATGTCACGCTATCTCCTCTACTTTTTAAATTATGTTTATAGACTGAAAGAACAGTGTATATGCATTGATAATCCTGCATAAGCATCTCATATTGGTCCAAGTAATTAGATGTTATCGATGTGGCGTGGCATCACTCTTTGTAAATGAGCAGGTATTAACAGCTTAATAAGTTCTATTTCTATTTAAATGGATAACTTCAGTATTCTTCTCTTGCATTACTTTCGATAATTGTACCTATTAATATGAATACGTATTCATAATTTTATTGCGTGTAAGAGTAATTGTTTTAAGTTTCGACGCGAAGCTCGTCCGTTAAAAACACAAAAGCAATATCAGGGCTTTAAAACCAAAGAGGCTGATTACTATGTATTGCCAAAGTGTCTTGTTTCGTTGCTACTTGAATTCGTTTTTTGAACATAGCGCAGGATGTGAAAAAAGTATTTATTTTCATTAGAAATATTCGTTTAAACGTGTAAGAATAAGAACTAACGATATACAGGTCTTCGCAGTATGTGCGTGTAAAATAATTCATAGTATAAATCAACATCTATTAATATATAATTATTTAGTAACTATACGAGATCCAAATTATGTAAGATTTAACTGTATACTTCTAGGCTATTCCATCCACGGTAGCCCTCTTATTCCCTCAGCTCGTAAGCTAATTATGTATTTTTATATTAAACTAGCTTATACACGAAAGGTGTATAAGAAATAAGATAACTAAAAATTAAGTGAAAAATTTGAACTTCAATTAGGCTAGGACATAAGAAATAACACATAATTCAAAATTTATCAAATGATTTTTGAAAATATATTGAGTTCTTCTTACATATAAAAAAGAAAAGAAAAAAAGAATGCAATATTATCAAAATATTGTCACAGTTTATGAAACGGTAACAATATACATCTTATAAGAATGACACCGTATTACCATGTTAATCATGATCGTGTCACTCTACTATGAATCTTAGTGTCAATTCTACGTTGCGCTAACACTGTGACGAGCCAAATGACTTTTAAATGTAAAATTTAAATATATTACCTTCAAAGTATTTTTAATTATCCTTAATCGTTCCACAATAACGAATATCAAAATATACCTTCTTCTTTTATCAGGGCAATATTATTACTCCTCCTTTCATAAAACACTTACTTCTAGCGACATGATAAATACAACGGTAAAATAGAGAAAAAAAGAATCGTGGTATATCTATGAAATGGATCAAATCTATGATACAGTATATTAATGATCTTATGGCTTATACATCGAAGAAAAATATTAATCTCAGTTTTCCTCTTCTTCATCAATTTTTGGTGCGAGATAATATCTTATATGCCCGATATCTCCAATTTTGTATTCGCATACCAAGGGCACATCATTAGACATTGACAATTGCACTTGTGCACAAAGCGGTCCGGCCTTTATAAAACAATTGAGATAACGACACGAGAATGTTAACTTTACTGGTTCTTGCATATTAACAATCACAGCTTCTTCCTCATTATCCGCATCTGCTGTTTGTGCCAACTTGACAGTGGCTGAAAAAAAGTAATAATTAATATAAGTATAAACGTAATTTATAACAATGTTAATTGTATAGATATATTTTTACATATTTTTAATATACACTTTTCATAATTCATTCGTATTTTAATGGGTTTCAATATACAAGGGGATATTTCCTTGAATATGAAAATATAAACAGACGTATATATGTATACATATACACATATGACCTCTCACTTATAGTATGAAAGGGCAAACAAGTAAATACATTCTAGGACATTACTCAATTTCGATCAGTTGCTGGCTAACTTTTGTGCTCGAATAGTGTTGTCTACAGCATGCTGAAGGGAGGCATCAAATATTATGCGACTAATGTAAGTACAACATCATTTCTTTCTTTCATCAAACGAACACAATCGAAATACAAAGGAAATTAGCCTACCTTGACCATAATCACCAGACGCGGTGAACTTAATACCTTCCTTGGAACAAGCAAATGTTATTGACTCCCCGAATTGACTCAGATCTCTACAAATACGTGAAAATTCTTGAGACGGCATTTTTACAATGCACGAATACGATGTTTCCTGCAATAATTGAAAGAAAATCTTGTACTCGTGATATATCCCTTTGAGGGATAAATAAAAAAACACTCCTGCATAATAATGAATTCAGAACCTTACAGGAATACCAAGGTGTTCCTGGTCCATATTTATAAGCTTCATTTCATATTCTGCAAGTTTCTCCTTATTCGGTGATTCGAATATGAATGTGATATTTTCTGGATTATCCAGTGCCCGTAGTGTCACTGTGTCTTCTGAACCAGCACACCGTAGGATCTTGGACATGCTGAAAATAATTTGTTCATTCTCATTTAATGCTACAGAATTGATATTAATCTTATGGTGTGATTTCTTCTATTCGTGGATACACGAAACACGTTGGTTTCATTGAAAGAAACCAACTAGAACAATCATTTATCTGGCTTTGGTTTTCTTCTTCTTTGTTCTATCTCGCAAAGAAAGAAGGCGGACATAACCTTGTAGGACTTGTCCTAAGTTAAAATTAATCCATTGTCTTACCATGCAACACTCATCCCCATCGACAAATTTCTATCGCATCTATATTTGTCAAAACCGTCGCTTCTGAGATTAAGGGAAACCAAAGAGACGTGGGCATTATCCATAGCTTGTACTTGGATACCCGAATCGGAACATTCGAAGGTGGCCTCCGTTAAAAGATCTTTTATCGCGTCTAACACCTTCTTTAAAATCGCACTCTGTACCAAACGTGCCTCGAACATTTTGTCGGTTTATTTTCCACGTCCTCCTTTGGTTCACACAAACTGGCGAATGCAACAAGTACCGGCACTTGAAACAGTTCTTATGCCAGCAACGATACCCGCGCTTTCTTACCGCCAAGCTACCGGGAAATAGATGGCATTCGTGTGCACCGGAAATAGAATTTAACATTGAAATCGTATCATTCTGTAACGTAATACAAAGTATATATGTACATTATAAGATTTATTTGCTTTGAATGGAATACAATAGTCTTAATATAAATCGAATTCTGTTTTTCTTAAATTAATCCTTACCTACTATAGAACGTCTGTCAGATCGCTTTCAGTTTAAATTCATTCGCACTTCCTTTTCTGTAGAAAAACTTATGATCTTCTCACGCCATGTACCCTTCAATTAGAATCTCATTATTGATAGTAGTATTCTGATATTACTATATATATAGTAATCTGATTATTAGTAATAATTCGATAAATATTAGCAGTCTGTAATATCTCCTATGGTAGTCGCGTATAATAGGTTTCAACGTCTATAGTAGTTAAGAGTTAAAAACAAAAAACGCTCGTCCTATGGCGGATATTTTTAACATAATATTGCAAATTTTGATCCAGAAATACGTACCACGAGTGTACAAATACTAATCGGAAAGTAGGAAGTATTTTTGTCAGGCAAACATACTTCTTCATTTTTAGGGTGGGAGATATGTTTAAGAAAACAAAAATTAATGAAAAGCATAAAGCACTTCTTTCTATAGGAATTTTTTAATGGACGTTCGTATTTTTATTAACCGATTCGTGTAATGAAACAATAAAGTTATAACAAAAATATGTTAACTAAAAAATACAAAAAAATAATTTTAATCGTATTCACAATTGTTTACATAAAGAATCGTGTGAGCATGTTTAAGCGTAAAAATTTTTAAGGTAAAAACATACGGATACAAAAGTATTTAAATATGACTCACAATCAGTTACTAACATTACACTTAAATAAATGCAGTCTCACTCGTTACATTTGTCTTACTTTTTCAACTAGAATTATTTACACCGCATATATGGCATCAAAATTTCTTTAAATGTCAAATACCAATCAGTGTGAGAATTCAGCCTATTATATCTATTAAAAACCAATATCACCAGCCATATTCTCCAATTCACTGAACATTTCATCTAGATGCTGAAATAAAAAAAAAATAATACAAATTAATGGAACTCGCAGACATTCTCATTTCGGACATGTATCACAAATGTACTTGATTGCAACATTATTGCAACAGAGTTATTGAATGTATTGCACGTACATCGGTTTGTTCGTTATCTTTAGTAATTGCCTCTTGTTTATCGTTCAATAAGTTTCTGCTGCCATTTACTTTTCCTTTATCATCGTCATCGTCATAATCATCCTCGTTATCCTCATTATCATCTGAATCATCGTCATCTTCCTCTTCGTCTTCATCGTCGTCATCGTCGTCGTCGTCGTCGTCTACATCATCTATATCATCATCAGATCGAATATTACACGACATGTCCATCTCTTCGTAATCTTCCGGCTCTTCTTTAATCTCGGTGAGCATAATCGTTTCTGTAACTGATTGACTTTCAGTCGAGCAAGGTGGTGGAGCTTCTGATGCGGAAGGTATTTGCGGTGGTTGGCCGGTCTAACACAAAAATATTCCATTTCAAATTTTCTGTATTCATTCGACGATTGTTTAAAAAATAATTTGGAATCTTTCGACATTTGTACCCATGGCTGTTGCTGCTGTTGTTGCCCCGAATTAACTGACGCAATTGAGGCTGCCGTTGGGGACGAAGAAGATTGCAAATTTGCACTTTGCTCTTGAGCCTGAGACGATGGTTTATTTTGCACTTTGTTCGAATTATCCTGTAACCTATTTTCTACATCGGTTTCCAATTTCGTTACACTTTTGTCACCACGAATTGGTTTTTGATCCTTGTTCACTTGTGAACTATTACTAATACTACTATTTGGTTCTTCTTTAACCTTCTTAACATTAGGCTTGGGTTCTCCAGGAAGACAAGTATTACCACGTTGCCTTCTAAATCTAACAATAATACTTCTGGTATCCCACATTAAATCGTGTGCTTGTTTATAAGCAGATATAGATTCGTCAACGCTGTTATATCTTATAAAAGCGTACCTGCCCAAACGGTAATACAGAAATATTATTTAGCTCAACACTTGCAATGTACATTCCATAAAAACAAATAACTCACCGAGTATTTCTCATTTTCTGTGCATATCCCACGTCTACTCTAGCTGCAGTCGGAAACTTACTTTTCACTTCGTTAACATTAACAGATTCTGGTAAATTTCCTATGTATAATGTATAAGGGTCTATTTCTTCAGGCATTGGATTATCTTCGTCCCTCAGCGATTTCCTTTCGACCTTCAAATGACCCACCCCAAAAGGAATTTTTTCCAATTCTTTTATAGCCTCGTCGATATTAACACTTTCTGCCATTTGTATAAAACAGTATCTAGGGCCACTTGGACTTTGAAAATGAATATTTTGTATACCAGGATGGAATACCCTAACAATGTCCTTATTTAAATCAGGATCAGGAAACTTGATTATCAAACTTTGGGCTTTCACTGTCTTATTGTATTCGTTTTCAATTTTAAGAGCTCTTTCCGCGTCCTCTCGGTTCCATGGCCGACTAGGATAACTTTGGGACATAGGCTTCCTTTGTTTATTCTTTTTAACTACAACCTCCTCCTGCAAATAGATAGCGGTTTGTAAATGATAACAAAATAAGTTAGGCATATATATTATTATTCTCATGTTATCTTACCAAAACAATTTTCACATCCTGTTCCGATGGATCTTCTGCTACATGTCTATTGGTTAAAATTCCTGGAGGTATAGGAGGTAGAGGATGATTAGGAAGGGGGACTGGCATGTGATTCATAATTGCATCACCTGTAAGCGTAGCGTAATTATTTCTTTGCCACTCGAGACCGAGGCCATTACTTAATGTCGCGCCAAAGTATGTTGCTTGTTCAAACTGACCCTGAGTTTGTCCGAACCGTGCAAGCCTTCTATTTTTACGATGAAAGTTACTTCTTTGAATGTATACATTACTTTTATTGTGATTAAACCTTTCGCGTCTCATGTAGTTACCTCTCAGAGGCATTTCTCTTTGAAATGTACTTGTCATATCGCGAGGCGGCGGTGGTGGCAAAGGTGATGCCTGAGGTGTTATCCATTGCCATGGCGCAGAAGGATGCGCCCATGCTTGTAACGGTGCGATTTGTGAATGCATTGGTCCAAATATATGTGGGGGCGGTGGAATGCCGGTAGTAGGAGGTGGCATTGGAGGTAACGGCGGTTGACCTGGTAAAGGTTGTGTGACAGCCGAAGGTGTAGAAGAAGACGTATAAGCAGGATAGGAACCTTCGTATCCAAAATTAACGCACTCTTGCTTGACGAATGACCGCTTTGTTCCACCATTTTCTTCATTTATCTGGAAAACGAAAAATTGTGAATGAAAAATATAAAGATATATTAATATTGTACGGTTAACAAGAATACATTATTTAGCATTATTAATTCGTTGATATGCATTTTGATATATTATATCGATTCGTTAAATAAACGAAAACATTCCACGCAACTGATGTCAAACTAACCTCGTTTAAAAATGCAGTTCAAAAAATAAATGTGAACTATTGTTATTATTACTGTAAAGTTATTGGAAACAGAGGAATAAATATTTACCGAACGTTTCATAATGGAGATACAGCTGTAAAGAATCTTTAGAGTAAGATTAAGCACTCAGATACGAAATGTAAATACATACATGGTACAACAAAACGAGAGTAGACCAGTGTCAAGCTACTGGGATTGTTACTGCACATCGCAGGGGTACCAACCCTTGTTTCAAATAGTTGCACTGAATAAATACAAAGATTAATATTGTCTACGATAATTGATGTAAAAATAATCTACATGTTCCCTGTCTAAATATAGGGACTAATTGAAAAAAGAATAGAATTTAATTTGTGTTGATTATATCGCGAACTAAATATACATATTTCCAATATTTTTGAACCTGCAATGTTCGTTCAATATGTTACACGTGCAAAGCAATATCAACAATAAATATTTTATAAATGATTTGCATATGTTATACCTTATCCTAACAGACGGAATTACGAAGAAATTCGGAAATGTAAAATTACGGGAATCCATCGATATTGTGTATAGATTTCACTACATATGTATATTTAGTCAGATATCCATTAACAGAGGAAAGTCCATAATGACAAAAGAACAATTTTCATGTATACATCAAGAAACAAAAGTAATCGGTGTCATTAAACGGATAAAATGATATGTTACGTTTAAAAAAATTCCTGCAATACTGAAATAATATTGATTCGATAACCAGCATTATAAAAGAGTAAAGGGAATTCGAAAGAAATCTGTGTTCATTGATTGCAATTTTTTTTTTTTTTCACATAACTCAAAAAATCAATTTACGCTTCATTTAATTATTATCACACATATTTGAATAACGGTAGCTTCCCGGTGCTACAACACAATTTTTCATGTTTCTGTTTTATAATTAGGGAAAAAGACATTTCGGTATCAAAAATTTTGCCGATAGATGCCCCTGCTGTTAGCTCACCGAGCGAACATATTGTGCGTGTGGTTGGTGTGACATGGCTACCAGTAATACAGAAGAGATTGAGGTATTTCTTGTGACATTTTTTACAATATTACGCATATTGTAAAAGTAACTTGAAAACTCATTCGAATGTACTTACTATTCGAATGTCGAGAACAAATATTTGAAGGCTCCCTTTTTTGAAACAGCGTGGTCACTTGAACACTCCTTACCCCTCCCATCTGTTCCCATGCATGGTGAAAACTGTCTAACGAGCTTAAAAAAGGCATATTATATTTCCAGCCGTAAAATTCAATCGTATATACAATATACGGTATTTTGCGTGCCTGGCTGTAAAGTTTCATCGTTATTAACTACGCGAAAATTGAAATATGTAAAATTTCGCAGCATTCGTTAAGACAGTTACACAGTCGTAGGCAGCGTATTGGGGTTAAAGGAGATAGAGAGGTGAAATTATGAATGATCGCATTTGCAGGAAGTTGAGAGGAAGGAGCAAGAAGTTGTGAACTGCGATGAATTTCCTCCGGAGGTTTTAATTAAGCATCCGCTTCAACATACGTGGACTCTTTGGTATTACGAACCTGATAGGAATAAAACATGGGAAGAAAGTCAAAGGAAGATTACCAGTTTTGATACAGCCGAAGATTTCTGGAGGTGATGCCCGATACGCATCTTTAAAGAAACGATTTAATGCATAGATTATTAATATAGCCTGTTGATTAATCGTATCTCTTTTAAATGACACAGCTTATACAACCACATAAAAGCAGCATCAGAATTGAGACAAGGTTGTGACTATAGCATGTTCAAACAAGGGATCAGACCTATGTGGGAAGACGACGCTAATAAATGTGGTGGACGATGGCTTATAAACTTAGAAAAGAAGCAAAGAGGTACAGATTTAGATCGTTTCTGGTTAGAAACACTTTTATGTATGATTGGCGAAGCGTTCAACGGGTATTCGGATGACGTTTGTGGAGCTGTTGTGAATGTAAGGCCAAAAGGAGATAAAATTGGTGTATGGACAGCGAATGCTAATGGCGAAGACAGCGTCATAGAAATTGGGTAACCGAAAGCATATATAATAAATAGATTTTGTAGAAAATGTTATATTAGTATAAAATGGAATTATTATTGTTTCAGGCGTAAATTGAGAGAAAGATTAAAAATTTCATCAAAGGTCACCATAGGCTATCAAATACATAAAGATGTTATGGTCAAAGCAGGAAGTCAAACAAAGAATGCCTATGTTGTCTAAAATGCTATGAATATTATATTATTGTTACTATTCATTACGATTTACCAAACAACATTACATACACATGAATGCTAAGGATATTATGGAAAATTCATATTACTCTATTGGAAAGATTAAACAAACAAAAAAGAAAACTCGATGAAAAATTTTTAGAAGCTACATTTTTATTACAACAAAGTATTTTCCTAGTGAAAGTCACTAAACAAAAACTAATAAATGTGTACTAGAACAGATGTAAATCATTAATATAACAATTTATATTAATGTGTTAAGTAACTTAAAGTTAGATTACGAAAAATGCGCACAGGCTGCTGTATTTTTCAATAAAAAAAAACGAACCTCGATAACAATTTTTTTTTTTCATTAAAGTTAAAGTTGCATCGACACTAGGGCCATTAGCGACAATTTCAAATTATTATTCTTTGGTTATATTTATCATTCGAACATTCGTTTAATCAATTTTCTCTCTGCATTTTCACACGATACTACTCATACAAACAATAAAGACTGCTGTAATGCTTTTGAGAAAAAAAAGCCTACAAAGTAGGTTTTCATTTTTAATGAATGAAACAATAACAAAATACAGCAACCTACTTCACTTTAAGATAGTATAGCAATATTTAATAATGTTCTCACAAATGCTTTGAAAACGATTATATTTAAGTTTTTCTTATAAATATAACATGAAACAAGAATTACTGTTTCTGCGTGTTCCTCTTTTTTTCTTTTCTTCATGTTCAGTTTCCCTTCGGTTTACAAACGTTTACTTAATCCTACAATTAATTGCTCGACATGTTCTTTGAGATCTCTGCGTCTTGTTTTTTCTAAAGCATGTAATAAATCTAGTTGCCAATTATCGTTGCTGTATCGAGATATATACAACTTTAGGGCCTACAAAATTGCATATGTTACTTGCGTGTAAGGAATTTTAAGTGTAATAAACACTTATAAAATAGTTATTGTATCTTACTTCATAACTTTGTTCTTTCAAATCAAAAGGATGTTTATTTTGAATTGCATCAATTTGGCATTCAGGTACGCCTAAATATCTGACGGTGTCTCTCCAAGATCGACCAATTCTTTCACTAATACGCGATAGTACTTAAAAAAATTTGATTTGTTAATTTTGTGCAATAAGACTACTATATATATGTATGTATTGTAAAAAGTTAAGCGACACTTACATATTTGTTGCAACGCAACCTGTTGCGCAGAGAAATTTGTTTTACAACCTATTTGATTTTGCAAAGTTGATTGTTCTTCCTGTTGATTAGGCACTTGGGTTTGCGACTTGTCGCCACCTGTTATATTTGGTTCGCATTTATTCGCATCTGTATTTTCTGCTAGAAATTATATAATAGTTACTTCAGAAATTTTTATTGAATTTCATTTATAGATATACCTATGCTTCAATCTAAATTAAAGAGTTTACAAATTAACAAAAATAGTATTTGTGACTCACCGCTAGAATGTACTTGGTACGTACTACAAGAGGGAGTAAATTGCATATTTTCAAGATAGGCCTTATAATTCTTTATTTTACTTTGCATTTGAAGATCATTTAAATAATTATTTGAAATATAAAAAAGTGGATCTATATTATTAAAGCTAAGAATATCACGTTTTTCTAATATTTTTAATAGTACTCTCAAGTCCTTTATCTGGCTCAGTTTGCGATTTGAATTTATATCTTGTGCATAGTGTTCTTTAATTGTGTTTAATAGATTTCTATTGATACGAAATTGAGAAGCAGATAAGAATTCTTCACGTAAACTAATATATTCCGTTTCCATTGTATGTTGTTAATCAGGGGAATCCCGCTCTGGGTGAATATAATTCGGTCGGTACGTGCAGTTCTCCAAATATGTAACGTAGTAGAATAATATATCTATATTTTTCAATGTTTCAATGTGTCAACTTCTCAACATTTGAGTAATAATTAATTTTGTAATAATTATAAAGATGTAGTAGACGAAACTTTCTGATCGCACTATAAAATATAACAAAATATAAGTCTCAAGCGAACTGATTGCAAACTTGTTCAATACTGCACTTATTCTAAAATCTGTAGAATCCTATTTTACACGCATGCTTTTACGAATTAAATCATTTTGTACATTAATTTTGAACGTTTGTGTCATTGTACGAGATGCGCCGTATGTTCTGTTTACATTCTTTCTATATAAACTCAAGCCTCATTCTCATGAAAACATTTGCATACACAAATTTTCAAGTTGCGAAGAAACTACACATTAGAATTTAGTATATTTTACAGAAAATATATTTAATTTGGATGACATTAACAAAATAACGCGCATTTTTTTCTTATTTTTATAAACATGATAGCATATTTATATTCTATTATATATTCATATCATATATTCATAAAAATGAGCACTAACAATTCATTTATAAAGCCGTCGTAAATAAAGTTTCGAACACGTGGGTGAACGATATTTAAAGATTACATTTATAAAAACTAATAAACATGAATGAATCACAAAAAGTGCAATATTTAATAGTTGATACAAGTGCTTTCATTCGAAATGCACCATTGCAGGTGAAGTTTGTTATTAAATGAGTAATGTCAACATAATTTCTTTCTTTCTTTTATGCCATGTTATTTCTATTAATTATACTTAATAAAGCTGATCTCACATATCTATCACGCATTATAACTTCTTCACAAATATAATAATGTAGATATACGACTTCTAGGATATTGGTGTCAACATCATAACAGAACAAGATGTAGTAAACGAAGTTACAAACAAAAGGCAACTGAGAAGACTGGTTGTTTTACCATACGATTTAACAATACAAAATGCGCAGGCAGAAAACATTAAGTTTGGTAACTAGATTTCATTTTATTTATATCCTATTTCGATGTATTATCAATTTCAAATATATGCGTCACCATTTTGGTTTTACTTTTACAGTTACAGAATTTGCCAAGTTTACTGGGGATTACACTAGTTTGTCAGCAACAGATATAAAAGTAATCGCTCTAACATATCAACTAGAGAAAGAGAGAGTAGGTACGGATCATTTAAGAAGCAATCCAACAGTAGCGCAAACTGTAGATTCCAATTCAGAGAAAGCTAAGGAACTTTGTACACCGTTGGCTGGATTTTATGCGCCATATAAGAACGTAAATACATTAAACTTAAATTTATGTAGGAATTCATTGATTGAATAAAATGGTGGTTGAAAATTGTCATTGCGCAGAAGGAAACTGATGAAGGAAGCTCAAGAGAATGTGATTTAAAGGAGACGGAACAAGAAGAAAAGGTTTCGGAAGATAGTAGTAACATCAAGGTAGAAATAAATTTGCAGGATAATGTAAGCAATCTTGTAGAAAAAGAAGAAGCAGGAGAGGAAGAACAGGAAGAAGAAAATTCTGACTCTTACTTTAGCGAATCTTGTAGTAATACTGAATCTGATTACGAAACAGCAGACTCTGAAGTAGACCAAAATAGAGTAGAAGATTTATCTACAAAGTTTACGAAATTAAATTGCAAACCTACAGAATTTGTAGTTGAGGATGAAAATAACACTAAACATAATGCTGATGACATCCTTATCCCTGTAACAAAAAGTAGTGATGATGAAAATGTATCTGATGAATATGTTCAAGATGAAAGTGATGATGATAATGATGACAATGGTTGGATTACACCTGGTAAGAGTTGTTACTATTTCTTATATAAAATAACTGCACATAGTAAGCAATAAATGTATTACTTGTTATTTCAGGAAACATTTCAAGCGTGAAGAAAGACCTTCATTCAGACTTTCTTGAGCAAAAACCTGCAACTGTTGCATGCTTGACTATGGATTTTGCCATGCAAAATGTTTTGAAACAAATTGGATTAAATGTGGTTGCGTTAGATGGAAGAGTAATTAAACAAATGCGAACGTTCATCTTTCGATGTTATGCGTGCTTCAAAACTACCAGTATTATGACAAAAGTATTTTGTCCTAGTTGTGGTAATAAAACTTTGAAAAAAGTTGCAGTTACGTTAAATGACGAAGGAAAACAACAAATACATATTAATTTTCGGAAGCCAATTTCAAAGAAAGGCAAAAGGGTATGATTTTTATTTTGTGCGAAATTCGTTAAGTTTTTCATATACTTATACTAATAGATCAACATAAAAATTTGATAAATTTTTAGTTCTCTCTACCGACTCCGAATGGAGGGAAACATGCAAGCAATCCAATTCTAGTTGAAGATCAACCGGTTCCTAATCAAAGAACGTCAAGACTAGCTCGCATGCAAAATGATCCTTTGCAAGATGATTATATAGCGGGATACTCTCCATTTATCACGCGCGATGTATATTCTAAATCGGCTTTATTAGGTATACGGCCGGGTGGTTCTTATAAATATTGGATGAAGAAAAATCCGAATCAATGTAGAAGAAGAAGAAAGTAATTATTCTATTTTCATCTGTATATTTATATTTAAGCTATAGAAAAGCTGTAAAAGTAAATAATTTTTGTAAGATATGTAAGCCTGTGTATAATTTTTATTTCAATATTAAATCATTTAAACAAAAACATAAGTTTCAATTTGTAAATAATAATTTTATATAGTTTACTTCTTTTTAAAAAAAATTGTTCATTTTACCATTCTTAAATGTTTGCTTGCGGTTGAAGTTTTTTTATTACTTTAATTTGTGCAAAAAAAATGAATTGCCCCGGGTGAGGATCGAACTCACGACCTTAAGATTATGAGACTTACGCGCTGCCTACTGCGCTACCGAGGCTTGCGAATTATATGTTCAAGAAAAGAGTATAAAAGTCTGATTTTATTCTAAACCACAAAGCACGTGTACCCATAAAATGGCTTTGAAAACTACTAATGCATGCTACACAGTAAATTTGTATCAAGCTCTATAAAAAAGCAGGGTCTATGTTGGGCTAATAAGTTTTTTATTATCAAAATGCTCAGTCCAGAAGTGTGGAATTTTAAGCCGCCTAAACATCATTTTTCTATCGAGAAAAGGGATTACAAAAATCCCGACGTACCGGACGCGTTGAAATCGCATTATTTTAACCATTCAGTATGTACAAAATTAATTTTAATTAACGCCGATTCCGCAAAGGTTATGTTTTAAGAAATCTTTACATAATTCACAATTACTATTGGCTTTTTGCCAGGTATCTTTGATACTTCCTGATACAGTTAGAATTCCGGACGAATTGCGAACTTGCATTTCCGAAGACAGCGATTATTATCGAGTAAATGGGCTAAATGTATTTGAATTAATAAACAAGGAATTTATCGAAGCATTCGTAAAAAAAGGTGAGCAATTATAATAATTTACAATGATCAGTTTGTGGTAACGTGCTGTGAATGTATTTGCATTTACTTAAAAACTTATTGACAGATATAAACGAAAGGTAGAACCATTTTTTCTTTCGTAGTATGAACTGTTTTATTAATAGCAATTCTTTTCACAATGTACGAAATGTACAGTTACCGGAACAAAATATTTTATTATACTTTACATTAATTAAAGAAAATTCTTTCAGGAGAGTCAACCCTTTTGACAATAGGAAACAAAATAGACTCTGAGAATTCTGTTGCCATAGCACCGTCTGGGCATTTAATACTATCCTTATTAACAGAGGATTTTCAAAAACTTGGCTTAGAGGGCACAGTGTCTTTCTTTGATCGTAAAGTACATACACGTTATGGTAAGTCGAAACAAGGGAAATAATAGAAATCAAAATGCCAAGAAAACATCAAGTACGCAAGCTAGTAGATCTGGCATTATATTCCATTGGGGAATTTGTAACTATATTTGGTAGATATTTGACCAGGCATATTTGCACAATTTCGAAAACTAATCCAGATTATGGGCACACTAAGCTGCATTCGATGCTAGAATATATGAAACATTTATTGAGTTTCAATGTACCCCGACACTTGTATGACAAAATGTCCAAGGTGATATTAACAGCAATTGTTAATCTGATGAAGCAAACGAGAGGTACATATAATGATTATGCATTAACAACAGCCTTTTTGTCAGAAATGACAATTGCGCTTCACTTAACAGAAGTGGCTGCGGATGCGCATTTAAGAACCATTGAATTTTCTGCTTGGCCAAAAATAATGCGTCACATTCTTTATAATAAACTATCCAACATGATTGGGCTTGAAGTTTTGGACTTGGGTTCAGGGTCGGCCGGTTGGCGAACATCCGATATTGAGAAAGTCATAATTAGTGGAGTTACGGCTATGCCAAATTTAGTATGCTTTACTTTATGCTTCGATTGTACAGATAACATAATAGCAGCGCTAGCTCGAAACTGTAAAAAGTTGCAAAAGCTGGATGTAACAGCATCTAGATCCGTAACAGAGCGCAGTGTTGTCCCTTTACTATCGTGCAAATATTTAAAGCAAATTAAACTATGTAGGACTTCTATGAGTATATCTGGTTATTCAGTTCTCTTTTTGGAACATTTACATATAGAAGACATTGGCAGATGCGATGAATTCGGATACGTTTTAGAACATATTCAACAGAAAGAAGTTATTGCAACTAAAAGTTCTTTTCGTATAAGAACATTCGAGAGTCGGAATTTTCATATGGAACATTTGTATCTTTTAGTTGGCATGTGCCCATATATTACAAGCCTTTGTTTACTACGCGATGAGGGAATCATTGATCTAACGATTTTAGCTGCTCTTGATTACTTAAAAGAATTAAAGCTTCTGTCTTGTGATTTTTACGCCCATGGAATAAAACGGTTACTAGAACTAAAAGGCCGAGCGATTATAAACTTGCATCTGGAACATGTGGATGAAATTGATTTGAATGCACTTATTTTCATAAGCCAATATTGCCCAGATATAAGCAGTTTAGTATTCTACAACTGTGAATTCTTAGAGCATGCTCCTGTCTATTCAAGGAGGCTTGCAGTTCTACCATTCCAGCGTTTAGAAAGAATGAAATGTGTAGTAGAATGTGCAAACATGCATCTGGAGTTTTTACTCTCGCATTGTAAAAATATTAAATTCATTCAATTGGGTTCATCGACTGGTATTGAGGATGATACAATGAGAAGAATATTTTTGCTAAACCCGATGCGTAAACTAGAAGAGCTTAAAATATTATACAGCCTCGATTTATCAATGAAAACTGTACAATTATTAATACAACATTGTGATCATTTGTACCGCCTATCAGAATTGGAAAATTGGCAAGGGATATCACCTACAGAATTAATCGCTTTTAGAGAAGAATTAAAAAATTCTAATATCGATTTGGATACAAGTCCAAGTCTATTTTTTGCATAATACAATAATTATTGAAATAATTATAAGAAATTTGTACGACGATACATATTTCCTATGGTTCAATAAAAAAGATATTGTACATAACGGCAAGAAAAGCAATATAACTAAACTTTGATATTGTAAAAATATCAAAAATTAAAGGGGAGAATAAAAAGAGACATTCGCTTCTTTTTAGTTCGGCCTAAAAATATATGGTAAAAAAAATGTATGTAGTAGTGAATTATAGTTTTAGCAGCTTGCTGATTTAAATAAAATTTTTGAATCAGTCATACGCTTTATACGTATTTTTCTTTCTTTTTTTTTTGTTGGTAACGTGCATCAAAAGTTGTGACTATTGATTTAAAATCTGAAAGCTTTACACCTGGCAAGAAGAATTATGAACGCACGCAAACAGCTTTGAGGAATCGTTTTACTGAAAAGTTCAATGTAATCGTATCATGGAATCCATCAGGTAGATTTTTGTAACTTTTATCTTTCTCACTTATACCTTTCTATTGCTTTCACTTTTCTTTTCTCATTTCCAGACAAAAATGTGTGTCCATCCTCAGTGGCTGCATGGTTTCATAAACATAAGTACAATGTATGCCTTTGTCATCAATCTTTTCTAAAAAGAATCGAGTACTGTTTATCAATACCAGTAATATCAAATGAATTTGATTGTGACAAGTTTTTTGAATGGCTTGGACTTCTTAGTGTCTCTGGTGACTTGTGTGTAAAAGATGCCCTAAATATCTAAAACAGATATAATATTTCTATTACTATGTTACTATTTTTTCCTTTCAGGAAAAATGATAAAGAGGATAATTATGTAAATACATATGTATGCCCATCTCCATCCACGGATGTTGGTCAAGTACAGTACCTACAATGGACTGGTTTCTTCACGAGAATACAAGTAATACATTTATATAATGTTTTGAAAGAATTTGTATTGAAACAGGACAATCTTCCCTGGGCTGCTCTACATGTCCAGGGATTTCTGGATAGTCCGGTTAGTTGGGATTTAAAGGAACATACATTTTATACTGACGGTGACAATAGTTATACCGTTGTACTTAGACCCGCCGCACATTCTATTGTACGAAAAAGTCTATGTTCAAACAATAAACCTAGGATTTTTCAGTAGTTGGAATGTTTATTTTACATCATGTTATGTAGGATATCAAATTTTAATAAGAAATTAATTATATTTATTAATTTATACATAATTTACTATGATATATAGAATAATAAGTGCTTATTAAATAATACCAGTTTTTAATACATATAACGCCGTTTGACATGCACATTTTAATACTGAAAGACATAAGACAAGGAATGTGTATATAATAATTAACTGAATCTAAGCACACTGTAATTTTGCGGGCTGTTTTAGTATAAAATATATTAACATTGACTTTAATATATTTTAAAATAATCATTCTCCCTTGTTGCGAAGTTTTTCTCATGAAATGTCGCGCAACCGAATTATTTGTGTAGTACCATATTGCATTAAAACTACGTTAAAACATTATTGCACAAATTATTATTACGTAATGGGATACTCATTACGCAATTAACTATATTAATTATTTCGAAGACTAGAAATCAATCTAAACTAAATGTTCATGTATAAATTAAATTAACTTGGAAAGAATAAAATATAATGTACACTACATTTCGAGATCAAAATATTTTATCACGTACGCCGTTTTTAAAGCTTTCTTAAATTGCTCCATAAAGAAATCAAAATATACTAAACCACGTATAAGTTGCTACAGGCGTCAATTTTGTTGTTTGATTGTGCATAGAGTGCATTACCTAAAGTAAAAATACCTATTTAGATCGTGATATTAATATGGAAATTAAAATATCCTAAAGCTAAAGTTACCTTTTATATCAATACATGTGAACTATCTGATTCAGGAAATTTAACTTTAGAATTATAATATAGATCTTCGATGCCAGAACCAACAGACATACGAGATTTAGAACGTGCCATAAGTTCACCTATTTCGTCAAAATCTTTATACCTAAAATATAAATATGCAGAAAGTATAACACATCGAATTATTTCGTAATGGACTTATTGTAAGCGTTGCACACAATATTTACCTACTAACTGGACGACTTTGATTTTCCGATGATTCTGAGGAATTTTTCATGATTGAAAATTGATCATCTGCATTGAGTGATGCTACATTACCTTTTGGAAATTTCATATTGTTTTAGTAGCGGTATTTTAATTTGATTCGTGAAATGAAATATCATGAAATTTATTTACCAGAGGGGAAAAGCATTGTATGTTTTAAAAGATCCCCATTCATAAAAGGTGAAAGAGTGTCATCTTCTTCTGGTGATAAATGATTATTGGTATCATTTGTTATGGATTCAACCATTTCCAGCCACTGTTGATTATGCGATCTGAACTTTTCCACTTTTATCCGAGCTGCCCAATTTTTATCACACATCTAAGAATTGGCAATAGAAATTGATTTCTTGCAACCGACGAGTGTCATTGAGTAAATCTTTCATTGCAAAATTTTACTTACAGCTATAACGTCCAAACATGCATCGCATACTTTTCTAATTGCCGGATTTTTATCGTGCATAAGATCTATCAAGTATCCAGGTGCTTCTGCAAGTAAGCAAAATTTAATTTCAGTAACACAAAGACCGAATAACTTCCAATCTTCTGTGCTAATTCCATCAGTATTATATCTTAGAACAAAGCATAAAGTTTGACTATTACCATTACCAGTCTCGCGTATTAAATAATCCCTTGTTGAATCATGCTTAGATATTTGATAAAAAACATATATTATTTGCAAAACCATTTCGTCGTCCTCTTGTTTTGCTGTAAAAGTTATCGTTATGCATAAAACAACATTTACTTTATACTCCTAAGAATACACAAACCTTTGAGTAGTTCGATTAGAGAAAGCAATATATCAGCTTTGCATAATAAACGCGCACAGTCTTCATCGTAAGCCGCTGTACCCAAGAATATTACGATCTCGAGTACTAAATCATCCGGTGCCTTACCTAGTTAATAGAATAAATAATGGCATTAAAAAAAGAAGAGATTTTGTGAGAAAACGAAATCGAAATTGATGTAAATCTTAAACCTGGAACAAGATTAGTACGTATCCATGGTATCAAATCACAACGATGTAGTATCTGCGAGTAATCCAAATCGGGCAATTCTAAATTGCCTAATATACCTATAACTTCGAGCACGAAGTCTTGAGAATCCGATTGATTTAAGGCCATGGCAAAATCACCAACGAATTCCTGGTAATTATTAAAGTTGTAAATTTTTAAAAAAACATTTTCATTCAAAGATTTCAATACTCACAATAAATTTTTCTTTAGTTGAATCGTGTTGAGATATATTTCGAATCATTTTCATTATTAAAGGATCTTGGGTATGAAACGCTTTTTTTATCAGACCTTGCAAACGATTATTTTCTATCATGAATTGTGCATTCTTGCTATTAATTGCCAAATTTATACCAAGTGCTATTAGTTCCATTTTTGGTGGATCGTCTTCGGCATTTAAAATCATGTTTGTTATCTTAAAAATGGTTAAGCATTACATTACATCTTTTGAAAGAAATTGTAACTCCTATATGCTAGATATGATCGTAATATTTACCATCTGAATGCACTCAGTGTTCGTAAACATAGCTTTTACTTTATCATCCATACTAGCATGGTATAGTAAACCCAAAATTGTGGTTTTATTTTTAATATCGCTCTGACCAAGTAGTTTAATTAATTTTGGTAACAAACCAACCCTTATCATTTTTGCTCTAAGCTTTGCATCAAAAGAAAGATTAAATAATAATTTTAAAGTGCTTAGAACCAGATCTGCGTTATTACTTTGGAGAAGCCTTGGTATCTTCTCAATGATATTCTCCTCTGCCTGAAAAAATAATATCCAAATCGTAAATAGATAAATATAATAATATCTATTACTTCGAGGCATTACTTGTGATTTCCTATCTAGAACTATACCATAAGATCCTTGTTCTCGCGAAATATAGATAACTTTTTTAGGAATGCAATAACAAGTATCAACAAATCAATATTTGTTCTGTCTAATGTTTTGATCAGCATACCAATTACATTTTTCTTGCGCATTTTTCTCTCAACTTCCATATTCTCAGCAATATTTAACAATAAATAAAATGCAACTGAAACATAAATTTACATCCGATATTTCAAGTATATTCACAAAGACTAACAACTCTCATATAAGCCTACAAACCTCGTAACAACTGTTCTTGTTTCTTCATTAAACTCTTGAATTTCTTACGACTTTTTTCTAGTTCTTCTTTCAATTTTTTTATATCGCTTTCGGTTACAGTAGCAGGTACCTCGTTTGATCGTTTTTTCATTTCATAATCCAGGGGACCCTCTGCGTTCCAAATATCGTCGACAATTTTTACTTTCTTGTCGCAATTATCATTTCCACATGAGAAAAATGTGAGTCCCGTATTATTTTCAAAATGACGCCGACGTTTTTCCATATCTTCTTTCCATTGGTCATATCGACGTAATTCAAAGTCTATTATATCCATACATAAAGATCCAATCTAGATGCGAACAATTCTTTTGATACATTCCTCTATCTCGATTACTTCCCAACAATTGATACTTACCCTGTATTCAAGAACGATATTGTGGAACTGGCTATACGTTGAGAAACAGAAAAATATGTAGACAATATTTGTCGATAATTCTATGCTACGTCTCCAATCTTCCCTTAGGACTCTCGCTAAAGCGCTTAAGAGTGATTCTAAAAAGGACAATATTAATTACACATTGGAAAATGTATAAGAATACAAGCATTCAATTACTGTGTAATATCTAATACCATTTTTTGTTAACTCATGAAGATTATCAGGTACTCTGGCCAACTGTAAAATAAACGAAGATCCTTTGATCTTTCCTGGTATTTCTTCGTACAATAATTCAATGTAATTATCAACATTACTAATGACAGCGCGCTCTGTTTCACCATTATCTGTGGATACTGAGTTCGATGATGCTGGCCTCGGAGGTTGAGAATTGTTATCAGCACCTGAGATAAATTAATATGCAATGAATAAAATTGTTTTGCTCAAGATAAAGCTATATACCAAAGATAATGTTACACGCGTGTGTAAACATACTTGCACAACTATCATTCGTTTTACGGTTTTGAAGATAATAAATTAACTGTTCCACTTCGCGGAGCTTGGACTCGTGTATCAAAGAACACTTGTCAATCACCTCTTTAGCCAAGAGCGATACGTTAGTGTCGGCATTTAAACTCTTTAGTCGAATTATTTTTTGACATTCCTACGAATGAAATTGAATTAGTAAGTAACATAATAGATTCCATAATTGGAATACAATCTTTTCAAGTATCTTACTTTACGATCTCCTAACATAGGATCTCCCAATTCACCCAGGATTAATGCCTCCACATCATAGTTTACAACCAAAGCCTTCTCCGTTGGATGTACGTCCAAGGTACCAGATCTTACTTTCCTGAACATTAAAATAAAATAGACAACAAGTTTTAGCCTCGATATATAAGTTCTTGTCAGACTGATACAATAAATCTCAACGATATTATAAATAATTGTGCCACGACGGGGCGGAATGCCTACCGTTTCAGAAACTTTGCTTCATCCATTTTGATGTTTCGCAACAAAATTTAATGAATGACAATGTTGTTTTGGGAATTTTTGGTAAACACTTCAATTTCATGTAAAGAATGTCAAGAACCAGAGTCTACAGTTCGTTTAAAACCCCTGTCATCAGGGCTGTCAGATGTAAGGTGAACATGGCGGCTTAAAGCCCATATGATATTGTAGAAGAGTAGCGAAGGGAGAAACACACACTGTAGCAACAAACGATCGAGTCGATCGGTGGCACGACCGCAGTGACGCCACGCTCTCGAATTTCCAAGTACTGCATACATACAGTGTAGTTACAGGTTATGAACCTCGCAATGTGAAGCGAAGCTGTACAAATGGCTTTTGTATATAGTTTTATTTAGGATTATTTAATTTTGAGATTACAAAATGAGTAAGGAGTCAGGTAAGGCGAATATTTAATACTCTTGGACCCATACAATTTAATCAATTACTTGGTTCCCTTTTTGAATTTAATGTATTTTTCATGGCCTTTTATCGTGGAATCAGTTCACGTCAAATCAGTTCATCCTTGTATTATTGAAAGAAAGTCGAAACCTGCAAAATGATGACTTAAACTGCCCCTAATTACACGTGGACTGCATTATATTTCATTTTCATAATTATTTGCCCTTTTAACACCGGGTCGTTACACTGGGTTCGTAAAACCGCGATTTCAACTTTGTAGAAAAGTATCCACGAAACGTAGCGTATAACGACACTATCTGTGCTTTGTAATAAATATTTGAACCGGCTGAACATTCAACTGGTGTTGAACAATGCAGTGCGACAATTATGTATTACGCACAAAGTGTGACTATCAAGGATTAATGTTTATTCTTCTGAATTTATTTAGAACTCATTGTTATAATACTAATAATTAATTAATAAAGGATATTTTGATTCCTAGATAGTCATAGCGGCACCGCCGTTCCTGGCACCAGTTCGTCCGATAAAACCTCTGTCCCAGGGAATGAATTGAGTAAGACATATGTTCAATAATACTCTTGCTTCAGTTTAAATTTAAAATCGAACAATTTTTCAAAAATAAGAGTGTTTCTTGAATTATAAAGTTATAAACTTTTCGAAAATATTCAATCAACTGATAATAAATATTTCTTGAATAGACGGTAATAGCAGCATGCCTTCTCCTCCTCCAAAAAAAATTGCCAAGAGGCAGACATTCCGTACTGCTTGGTTGCAGGATCATAATTTTGCATCATGGTTGCAGAAATGCGAGGATCCATTTAAAGCTAAGTGTACAGCTTGTAACACCATTTTCTCGGCTGGAAAGGGTAGCCTGCTGAAACATATGAAAACAGTTGTACATGGAATAAACATACAAAACAGGAGACTAGAAGGAGAAGGTACAGCAGAAGATTCAGCAACCTCGAGCTTTGAATGCAATGCGAAAAACACTGAACTGCGATTTTGTATAGATATTATTGAACATAGTCCGAGCTGCAATTTATTTCGAAATTTTTTTGGAATGAGTCAAATGGAAATTGTCTGATTCAGCAATAGTGTAAATTATGTCTTTTAATAGAACGAAAAATCGACTGTTCCAAACATCCACAATTTAAACAAAGAAGTAATATATTTTTCAGTTAAAATGACGAGAAAGAAAATTATTATTGACTGTGATGCGGGCATAGATGACGCCTTGGCATTAATAATATTAATTGCTGCCCATAAGCAAGAACAAATTGAAATCAAAGCGATTACTTGTGTTAATGGGAACACAACAGTAGATAATGTAATTAAGAATGTATACAGAACATTAGATGTGTGTAATGCAACGCATGTAAGTTTTACTTTATAAACCACTATCTGTCCTTGATCAAATATATATTGAACTTTTTTTATTTAAATTATTAGATACCAGTTTTTCAAGGGGCCTATGCACCTTTAATTTGTACCGTGAATAATGACAAGGCGGCCGAACTTCAATATCATGGCAGGGATGGTTTTGGAGATGTATACGATACACAAGTCGATACAAGTAAATTGCAGAAGGAACATGCAGTTCATGCTTTAAATAGAATTGTATCCGAGGAACCTGACGAGATGACAATTTTATGTCTGGGCCCTTTAACAAATATAGCATTAGCTATAAAACTGTATCCCGAGTTTGCAGGCGATGTAAAAGAATTATACGTCATGGGTGGTAATTCAACAGGTATTCGTTTTTCTTTTCTTTCATTGGAACTGTACATGTTCTAAAGCCTTCATGCATTTCCAATTATTTGCATAGCACAGGGGAACGCAACATCACAAGCAGAATTTAACTTTTACATGGATCCAGAGAGTGTACATATAGTTTTTAATAGCAGCAAAAAACCCCTGTGGTTGCTACCATGGGAAACATGTTTAAAATCTCGTATCTCAAATGTAAGTGTAGTGCAATGGACTTGCCTTAAACCACGAGGATAAAAATATCAATGATGACATTTAACATGTTCTAGGAATGGCGGAGAAATGTATTAGGTCAAATGGATAATCCTTGTATGAAGCTTATGAACGAGATTGAATATGGCTGTTGGAAGAATAAGGAAAAAGAACCTAATTATATTATGTGTGATGCAATTCTAGGTGGAATTTTACTAAGGCCAGAAATAGCAGAAAACGTAGTAAAATATCATGCTGACATTGAATTAACTGGTAATAGAACACGAGGACAAGTCGTACTGGATCATTTATTGTCAAATGAGCCCAATGTGCATTTAATTGGAGACTTCAATTCGGAACTCTTTAAAAACCTTTTACAACGTTCCGCTGATATGTATTTCAATGATATAAATATATAATAAAACGAAGTCAACACACATATATACACGAACAACAATTATATGTATAGATATATTTGTATATTTTTATTAATACACAATGCGAACAAAAATAATTTTCCTTAATACTTAAACTTCAATTGGAATGCTTCATTCTTCAAGGAATTAATACAGTGTTACACTTTGCTAGACACTAATATAAGCATAGTATTCTACTGTTTTATTATTTAATATATTTACAATGTACAATCATCTGAAATAGTAAAATTATTAATACTCAAACAGATGAAATATTATAATATTTATATACAGTAGAACTCTGTTTATATGAACCTGTCTCAGGACAAGTAGGTTGATATAATTGGGGTGCGTCTAATTCTTCCGACCGGTTGATTTCTTCTTAAATAGATTTTCCCCTTAAATAGCGTATACCCTCATTGTTAAATCATAGACGTTCAAGTGGAGCAACGCTCTGTGATAGTTCAGATAAACAGGGTTCCACTCTAATAAAGATTTGAAAAGAATATACTTTTAGTTATTAATACAATATATGCTATATACCTGTACAAAAGAGAATACTATGATTCAGTTTTCACAGAATCCTGAAATTGTTTCCTTGCCTCTCGATTTGACTGCAATAGTTGAATTAACTCCGCACGAATATCGTCGTTCTTCTGTTCGAGGTTATCCAAAACCGAATTAAGTTGATCTAACTGGGCATTTATCGCCTCGAATTCTACAATATTAAGAGAGCGTTATAAATAACAAACGTTGGGGAATAAAATAATATTTATATATTTCAATATTTGTTTCGTCTTGCAAATTGTTGAAAAATATATGGATTAGTAACTTGGGATATGTAACAAAATAAAGAAGCATTTGTCCTGTCGCGTGCCTTTTTTATACGTAAATATGTTATTTACCAGCGTTATTGCAATTTTCATCGTCTTCTTCATTTTGCCATTCGCTTTCATCACCGTCATGGTGATTTTCCTCCGGTTCTACGCCGTTCTGAACCATGTTTTGGTCTGCCATTATCATCAAGTGCTATTAATATCTCTTACGATCGAATAATAAACATTTCTTGAGATTGCACACGTAATTTGAGATATTTATTACAGTCAATGGAATTATAACTTTAATGAGTAATCATGCTATACACTTCTAAATTCTCAACACTTACAAGTTGTCAAGTACTTCTTCAACCCGAAGTCAGAAGGTTGTTCCTTGAATCGAGGGCTTTAATTTAAGATGTCGTTGATTAAAATCGGCCCAGCAGAACGCGAGATAACTGAATTTGTTTAAAGAAATTATAAACAAATGGGTTATTTCGACTTGCAGGTGTGCTACATCAATGATCAAAGAAAAAAAATTAAAGCTAGAAGTCCAAGCTACAATCTCCAATAGGTGTCAAAACTATTCGAGGCGTGGTTGGTTTTTTATAAACAATTAAACAATTCAATTAATTAGTACGGGCAAGTGGATAAAGTTACAGCAACGAAACAATCACAGGGGTGTAGCTTATTTCTTCCCCTCTCATTTGACACCGCATGGATTAAAAAATAATCATCTGGAGACGAGATGTCAAATTTATAATTAACATCGCATTTTATAATCTGTCGGTAACGTTGTCAGTGGCGTAGAAATGGTAGTGGGGCTCTAGAGCCTCACAGCCAGAGAAAAAGTACGCGGCGCCATTTCGCGTTTGTCGCACCTCGAACAGCTTTTTGCAACACCTTCAAAACCAAATTTCTGGATTACATCGTTAATTTAAAGAATTGCGTTTTTCCCAGCTTGAAATTGGTATTTTTTATCCGGAGTGGTCTAAAATTAACGCTGCGAACCATAGCTTTCTTATCGAAGAAGTTTCAAAAATATAGCATTTGTGGTTCAAAAGTTGTTAACAATTAACAAATCGGTGAAAAGTCCCGGGTAATTGCAATTATTTCGGCTTCTAAAAAAGCTACATTAAGGCAACCGAGCCTTAAGGCAAGAAAAATATTAGTTTGAAGGAAACAGATTACCTATTTAATAGTGTAACAAATATTGCATACATTTTATTACGCAGATGTGTTTGTTATTGCTGATAAATATATTTGTATCCCACTATTCGACTAATATCCATACTATAACACTTGTAAACCAAAACATTCAGTTCGGCACGATATTCAAAACAACAGCGGCAGAAAGAACGCCACCCCCCCACCACCCGCCAAGATACCCACCAATTAGCGCAATCTATTTCGAAAATCTCTCTCTTTCGCACGACGGATCTCGTAGTGTCTAGACGCGATCAGAGTGTCCGTCGAATTAAGGTATGTCACATAGTCTAATATATTCCTGAAGGCAGGAATTTATATATATTGTCTTCATTTCCATGTCTTCCAAGTTTTCTGTGGTTTCTTTGTTGATGTTAATGAATATTTTGCGAGATATTAAGAAAATATTGTGCAGTGAACGGAATCACATCGCGCGGCGTCCATTTTCAAATCGCCTCGAGAATGCATACACGTATCGTCTTTTACGTATGCTTATACGTATTTCAGAGCTGAATTGCAATATCTTGCAATATATTCTGCAGTTTCTAGCAATATTATTATAATATTGGTGATTCTTAACACATTCATCTCTAATTTCAGTTGGATTGTGTTTCATGGCGTCTTTTTCGCATGCTTCGAGAATAAGACAGGCGGGATTGCGCAGTAGCATAATGGCCTCGAGCCACGACGAAGTGTCAAACGATCTGGTTGACAGGTAAGGATTTCGCAAAGTGCTAGAAATAAGTAGAATTGTAGAAATACTAGTAATATATCGCGATTAAATGATTATTCGTACCACGTATAAATCATTTATCTTCGATTTCAATTTAATTCCATTGGCGTCAACACGGTATTCAAAAACACCCGCCTTAAAGAAAGAATATCACCCCCACCACCCTCTCAGTTTCCAGCCAATCAGCGCAATCTATTTCAAAAATCTGCCTCTTTCGTCCAACGTATCTCGTAGTGATTTGACGTGTTCAGAGTGTCCGCCGAATTAAGGTATGTCACATAGTCTAATATATTCTTGAAGGCAGGAATTTATATATATTGTCTTCATTTCCCGTCTCCTGAGAGTTCTGTAGTGTTTTTTGCTAATATTAAGTCATATTTTAATAGGAATTGAGAAAAAATTGCGTAGTAAGTGGACTCGCCCAACATGCTTTTGTTGTATTTAACGCTACTTCGACATATAGATTTACATATTTCAGCCCCAAATTCCCTTATCTTGCAATATATTCTTCAGTTTCTAGCAATATTATCATAATATTGGTGATTCTCAATACATTTATCTCTAATTTCAGTTGGATTCTGATTCATGGCGTCTCTTTCGCTTGCTTCGAATCAAGATTGGCGGGAACGCGTTTGAACGTGACGCTGTAAGGCGCGAATGCGCAGGATCGAAGTGACGCCGCGCCATATTGTTAAATCAACTTCTCGCTGACATGTAAGTGTTCCTCAAATTTCTTGTGAAAATAAGTAGAATTTTAGCAATATGTCTCTGTTAAATTATAATTCGTACCGCGTATAAAACGCGTATGATATACAGTCGCGTTGTAGATAAGTAGTAACATAATACAAGCCATTATTCGCGACTATTTCTTTGTCGTTTCTGCCTGTGGTCGGGAAGCTTGTTGTTCCTGGAAAATATCGACAATTTATCGCGAAACAAAAAAAGGCACACATCGAGTAACGTATGCGTTGATATATTTCTAGGAAACACAAGCAATCGTAAACAAAAAGGGTGTTTGGCTTTAGTCGGGTATCGAGCATAGCCGAGCGGCAAAGGACGATGGCGAAGGTTGTCATTCTACTACTTGACGCCGAGCTGACAAAACATATGGAAGACATCTCAGTAAGGTGCGTATCATTACCAACTTGTAACGCGGTGTTCTTAATAGTTATACCACAATTATTTACACTCTATTACCGCTGCTGCTTTAATACAATATTAAATATTTAATACAATTCTATTTACCACTTCGCATAGTATTACTTGATTAGATTAAAGAATGTTCGAGGACTTTTGCTTCAATACTAAATCTTTTGTTAACATCGTGTGCTTATACGTTTGTAAATAGATTATTCATATTTGCTATAGAATTCGAGATGAATTATTGCTTTAGTATATCACAATTATCACTACCTTCGCGCACTTGTTTTATTTCTTTGTTCCTCTTTGTTCCAGCAGTATGGAGAGAGGTGACTAGACGAAATAGAGTAAGCCAATAGCAACAATGATGCGAAATAGTTCATTGCAACTTAGGTGTTTGTACGTGAGCATTTTAATCATTTTTCCTTATTGGTTTTATATTATCTGTGACGGATACTGAGATGAAACAACAATAAATAAAAGATATGCAAAAACAATTAGATTTTCAAACACTCGATAGGATGAACATGTTTTATTTCAGAAAATTTTGTGACCGCGCGCAATGCGGTCGGTAGAGCCAGTATTTGCTTCGAAGTTTTCTAGCTTTCTCAGAGCAAGTGGCTCTGCTTAAATCTTCTTTTACACGTTAGCTACACGCGATTGTAGAGTCAGTGTTTTTCGCCTACTAGTTATTAATACTATTATCAGAGCACCGGTGCTCCTTTTCAATTATTTCAATCGCGAAATTAGCATCCGATTTTTTCGCCGATATAATTTGCGGTCGCGTGCATAGTCTTTTATTTTAATTTTTTTTTTGTATCCGCCATCGGAAGTAGAGTCAGTGCATCACTGAAGGGGATGTTTTAGGCGACACTGATAAAGTGAGAAATGTAAGCATCTTTTAAACACGTCTCATTTTTCTACGAAGACTTAAATTATGTGGATTTAGCAGCAGATTTTAATGTTATTTGCGTTCTGGTTTAGTTACAATTTGCACACTTCCTGACGGTGGAGTTCAATTGGGCTGTCCCGGCGGTGTTCCTGATGTCTCCCACGAGTATATGCTTCCTCTACTTTTGCAATCAACGGGGTGGTGAGTCGCATGCGTTTTGGTTCCTCTGGTCCCCAATCATGCCGTAGGACGATTGGTCCGAATCGGCACGGGTGACTGGTTGTATTTTTTAGTAGTTTTGCGAGCATAGTGACCGCGGGTATAACTTTTATACCCGTCAGTTGTAATGTTATACTCTTGTGTATTATTTCTTACATGAGGTTAGATCTGCCTACTTGTACTCCGCGCGTTTTAATATAAAAAAATTAAGAACCATAGAAATATTTCTTATTCAAATAAATATTTTATCAAGTAAGCACTGCTCACGTGGGTTCCTCTATTACGATAAAAATATATGATTACATTAATAAATACATTGAACAAATGTATATAATATTGAGCACATTGTGCATTAAATTTATAATTGCATTTAAAATCAATTCACTGTTTTGACTATTAAGCAGTGCAGAAGTCGGATACCCTCCGACCTCGTTACTGCAATAATTGCAAGTGTTTCATGACGATAGTGATCCAGTATTAATAATATGAATAAATAGAACGATACGTACATTCAAATCGGCGTTGAATGTGTATAGTCAATGATAGCATTTAATATTAATTTTCATGTTCTATAGTCGAGTCGCTTGCGTATGAAATTTATTACATCTTCTTATGTACAAGTAGGCAATTTGTATACGGGCAGATTTTCAAATCGAAGTAATTAACTTGTACAATTTACTTCGATTAAGGAATCACCCGAGGTTTATTTAATAGCTTGTCAATTTTCCAAGTAATTATTTAATTGCATTTATTTCTTAATTGCATTACTTATTCTATTAGTAAATTCAGTTTCAATGACAGTCATTTTCCTTAATACATAAATTATTTATCAGTAATTTTCGAGTTTTTATTGATATTTCATAAGTTACAAAGTCGAGTCATTTTTAAATAGATTGAAAATAAAATATATACTATTACCTATTGCAATTTTACGTATACTAATCATCTTTTTAGATCAGGATTTTCAGGTTTAACCCCTTCCGTGTTCATTGCCAGGAACTCACTCACGTGCCCAGGTGCTACTTGGGTGAGTAAAAGGCAATGGGCACGATGATCATATAGTTTTTAAAATAACAATGTTTGGCGGCTGACATTTGCTAGTGTACCGTGCACGACGTATTTTCCACATTATCTGTGTGTGTGTGGTTAGGCCGTGGAATTGCGTCGGCTCGGGAATTTGTTAACAAATTATAAACGTATTTACTCCAATACCGATACAATGATTTCATAAATAGCAATATGTTTTACAATTGCATACCATAACGAATTATGAAAATATGGCAAACAATAGAGTATCATACAGACCAAGTATATTTAGTTGAAAGGAAATGTACAATATATTTTAACAATGAATATTATATACGAAAGTAATGCACAAGCATATACGTTTACGCACATTTACGCAATGGTCGCTAGCCTTTGTCAGCCGATTTCAGGAATTGGTACGTACCCTTAGAGTGTGAATGATTGTATGCCAAGCTCGGGTGTCGGGGGCGTCCCGGGACGTCTCTCTAGTGTAGGTTCATGCGCCCGAGTGTTTGATTGAGAAACGTTGAATGATGTGTGTTTGTGTGAATGCTTTGCCATTTTTTAAATATAGGTCTAGGTAGGATAGGTAGTATACCTTCTGGTGTGATTGATAAATTTAAGTAGGTAGGGCCGGGCAGGTTGACACAGTCTCTGATCGGGTAGGCACTATTTCGCGTGTTCAACCTGTTTCAGGAAATCTGATTTGAAAAGTCGACGGCGAAACTGTGGCGCGAACGAGAATGCGTTCGCCTCTGGCTTTGCCTATCGATTTTTCGAATTTTCCGCGGTCGTGATCGCGATTTGGTATCGAAACGAACGTATCACATTATGCTCGAGGCTGCACGTGTAGGCGATGATCGATTACAATTTTAATCGCAATCTTTACGATTTTCTGTAATCGCAATTTTTACGATTCTATTTGGTCGTGATTCGTCCACGTGTGTTCCGTTTAGCTACGCGATTTAGCCTTTTATTTATTTTTGTTTGTTTGCGAATAGAGTCTCGAGCCTAGACTAAGTTTCAGCGAGCATTGCGCTCGAAGAAAAGAAGAGGCTAAATGCCGAAGAGGCCCGACAAACTGTCGCTCAAGAGGGCAACTATCAATGGCTCTGCATCCTTTGGATGGAGAGCCATTCTTTGTTACTATTTTGTCACTATGCTCGCTTTTGTATGCCGTAGTTGTAGTTTATTGTTTGGCCGGCAGTATTGCCTGGCCCACCGTCATCGCATTGGGCAAATCGCGATTTTTATTAGCGTCGCGTTCGATTGAATACGGTTTGCATTAGAGTTGCGAATAAAATCACATCGCGATTGCAACTAGAGTTACGGATAGACCCAGGTCGCGGCATTTTTTTTACAGGTGCGGTTAAATATATCGTGGTTTGAATTAGAGTTGAGAATTAATACAGATTGCGGCTTGAATCAGAGTTACTTTTGTATTAAATTATACTTGCGATACGTACTTGCTTTTAGCGTTGCGACAACAATTTTCGCGTTCCTTTCCTACACAGGTTTTAATGAGCACTTACAGTGCTGCGATATCTTCCCATCGCGAATATTTTTCTTAGATTTTCATATAGTGTTGCGATGATAAATGGTCGCGATTTTTAAGTAGCGTTGCGACCACAGTGTAATGCCCAAATTGGTTCCTGAGTCGCTGCATAAGGTGATTGCTGCAATGGTAGTCTTGGATGCGACTACCATGACTCCTTCGTTATTAGTGTTGCGAATTAAAAATGATGGGTGCAGTGAATTATTTTTTTTCCTATCTTTTTCAAAATATCCGTAATACTATATTAGAGATAACGAAGCACCATACGCGATTGACTTTGCAAGTAATGCAGTAAATTAGGGTTGCGAAAAAAAGAGATAATCCACTTACGGGTTTCAATCGGATTTATAATAAGTGGACGATAATTAATAGTAGAATGCCCCTCTGGCTATTGAATTTGTTCAATGTTCTAATTTATTATTCTTCTTCGCCTCCCCCCTTTTTATTAACATTAAAACGAGTTGTTTCATCTTAGTCTCTAAGTAAATGTTTGTATTTGTAATTGATAATTATTATTCAGTATTTTTGCATTATGGAAGAACATGCTCCCTTTGTACTACTGTACTATTTTTCATAATTACTATTCTCATAAAAAAGTCTGTTACAGAATTGTTAAGTTAAAGGAGATGTCAAAGGAATAGAATATTGCCTCAAGTACATTAAATAACATACATTGCAAGTGTTGCAAATTGATGTTATATGGATCAAATAAATCGGAGGAAATCATATATGATTCAACGGAAATGATACACATTCGCGTCGAACATGCTTGCTATTTAATTGTCTACTGTTTCGTAATTATTAATTCAATAAATAAATTTGTTACAGGTTTTTCGATTGCCAAATGCATCGATTCATCCATATATTGTTCCAAGTATATAAGAAAAGTATAAGTATTTTCGGAGTAAAAGTGGAGTATTATAAATTGAACCAACTGGAATGATTATTTAACACGACTTAAAAGAAATGATAGAAACAATTGCGCTATCATACCTAAGAAATATCACTAAATTGTTATGAACTTTGATCTGTTTCAGGTTGCACGATCACGATTTTAATGAAAGAAGGTTCATTATAAAATATCCCTTTCCCCTTTTTTATATCCCTTTAGATTTTCAATTAGGTAGGCTATTTTTAAATAACGTTAAGTCTTTGTTCAGGATGACTGTTTGCAAACTAAGTTATTTTTTAAATAGGCAGGCAATTTCTCAATTAATTAGCTTTATAATTAGGCAAGCAATTCCTAAATGAAATTAGCTTTACAATTAGGCAGGCAATGTTTAACTTAAGATAAATTTTTAGTCAGGCAGGTGCTTTCGTGTGTTTCAGGTGCACGATCATAACTTCCATGAAAGAACATCGAGATTCATCATGAAATATCCCCTCCCTTTATATACCTTCAGATTTTCAATTAGGTAGGATGTTTATAAATTAAATCATTCTTTAAATAGGCAGGCCATGTTCAAATTAAATTAGCTTTTTAGTCAGGTAAGATGTTTTAAGATAAGATAGATTTTTAGTTAGGTAGGATGCTGTTAAATAAGTTAAGATTTAATTTATCTTAAGTATAGGTAGGATTTATTTGAAATACGTACATGCTAATTTATATTATAATCTTCATTCTTTACTTTAAGTCAGTACTAACAGAATTTTTATTTTCAGCTTTCGTCATAATTAATAATTTTAGCACGTGCCATTTACTGAAACCACCTGTAAGCTAATGTGTATTATAATCGTTATTTTTTACTTCAAAAGGTTTGGCAGAATTTTGATTTTCAGCTTTCGTTGCAATTATTTATTTTAATACATTTTATTTGCTTAAACAATGTATACGCTCATATATATTATCATCTTGATTTTTTAATTATGTTTAACAGAGTTTTTATTTTCAGATTTCGTTAAAATCTATTATTTTAATACTTCCTTCCATTGTTATTTTGCACAACGCTTGCATATCAAGCGTGCTGCAAATATACATCAGAAGGGAGTAGCGTTTAATTAGTAAATAATAATTTTTGTAAATAGATGGTGGTTAGGGCCCGCGCGGGTCTCCATTCGCAGCAACCTCCCCGTGGTGAGACCTGGGCAATCGATGTTATTTATCATACATTTACCAATTTTCTCACTTATTCCTTCGTGATACAATTGTTAAATATATGATAAGAGCGTCGAGCAAATAGGCTGCGATTTTTTTTATTTGTCCCATGCGTAACATTACAAATTCCTTTGATTCATCTTGTCACCGTCGAGATATAGGAATAGACCAATCGTACAATGTATTCTTTCGGCCCGAATTCCCGAGGTATTGAATACCCCTTACCATTCCGATATCACCTTGTTCTCATGATTCATTTAATTTAACAAGAATCTTGTTCTTCGGTACATTGTCGCCTATCGAACATAATATATTTTCGACCACTCCATCGGCAGACGCTCTAACGATATGCTGCAAGCAGATGATTTAATTTATAATGCAGACACGTATACCTATTATAATTGATACTCAAATAATGAAAGTAGCAATGAACGTACTTCCATTTTCATGGCGTTAATCACGACTAGAGCATCGCCAATCTTTACAACATCCCCTTTGGAGACAAATAACTTTTCCACAAAACCTGGTATAGGGCTTAGGGCCTTGGATGGTTCCGCTTGAACGCGATCATTCGTGAGACCGGAAAGATATTTAGGAGGTGGTGTATCAAATTGCCATTCACGATCCTATAAAAAAAACAAGATATTCGTAAATTCTTTTTGAGCAACACTTCTACAAATTATTCTAATTTAATGTTACTCGCTTTAGTGAATAAATATAGTTTGTTACGGATTTTGACTATTCTCGCCCTAGTAATCATTTCGTCAATTTCGGTAGCTAATTGCAACGAGTTCCCCATTTTCTTCAATGTGCCTGTTACTCTTCTCCAGGGGCCAATATTATTAATTCTCATGGAATAAACCTCGGGCTCGATGTATTTCACTTCAACTGTGATATCATTTCCGCAAGTATTGAAGGAAAATACTCGCGTTAAGGGATGATTCAATCTTAAGCCGGTTTCGGTTGCGAAAGGGCTGAATGGATCGACGGTTTTTACGGAAGCTCGTAAAGAACACGCGTCATCGTGAAGTATCGTGGCAAGGGCAGCCTGTGCTGCGATTTCACTAGGTATATTTAATTTCGGAAGCAATTCTTGATAATGTTCTTGTATGAATCCAGTGTGCACTTGACCTTTCGCAAAATCAGGATGGGAACATAAGTCTTTGATAAACTCTATATTGGTGTCCAGTCCTGCTATCTGAAAAAAGGCATAAATATGTGCAGATAGCATCGTTAATAAAGCACGTTCTTGTCTCTCCCCGTTCAATTTACTTACATTATATTCACTCAGCTTTATTCGAAGTATGGCTAATGCTTCTTCTCTGTCATTTCCCCAGACGACCAATTTCGCAATCATTGGATCATAATGAACCGACACTTCGTCTTTCTCACGAACACCCGTTTCGACTCTAATTACTTCGCTCGTGACATCAGGAATTCTCATATACGACAGTACTCCGGCACCTGGTAGAAAATCCTTCCTTGGGTTCTATCATTCAACGCAACATTCAATGAAATTTGACCGAAACGAGACACGTTGTAAATGGAAAAAGTTGATATGATCACCTCGGCATAAATTCTCGCTTCAAAAGCATGCCCCTGATAATTAATCTGCGTTTGTTCTAACGGAAGTACTTCCCCAGCGGCTACCCGTAATTGCCATTCAACCAAATCGAGTCCTGTAATTGCCTCTGTAATGGGATGTTCAACTTGAAGTCGCGTATTCATTTCCATGAAGTAATGAGTGTGGCGATTACGGTCCACGATGAATTCGACGGTACCAGCGCCAACGTATCCTACTGCCTTTGCTGCTCGTGCCGCTGTTATCCCCAATTCTGACCGCAAATCTGCCGAAATGCCAGGCTGAGACATATCCCGACAGCTGGTTAAGTACAGTTATTCTCTGATGCGGGAACGCAGTTATCAGAACCCCGTGTTATTATACGTACGGCTGGAGCTTCTTCAATTATCTTCTGATGTCTCCTTTGAATGGAACAATCTCTCTCGAACATGTGAACAACATTTCCATGCTTATCCGCAAACACTTGTACCTCGATATGCCTCGGATCGGTAATATATTGTTCGAGCAACACGGCTGAATCGCCGAAAGCTTTTTCAGACTCTGCCCTTGCCGATTCTAAAGCCTCGACGAATTTTGATTCTGCGGAAACTATTCTCATTCCTTTCCCACCTCCGCCACGTACGGCCTTTATCATTAACGGAAAGCCCATTTTTCGTGCTTCCATTAACAAAACTTCATTCGACTGATCATCACCATGATATCCTAGTTTTGTGTAAAAGCACAATGTAAAACTTCAGTAATATCTTTTTGCAGTTATATGTCCTACTGTCTGTATCCGAACAAGTATTTTCTTACCTGCTATAACAGGTACACCAGCCTCCATCATTATACTCTTAGACGTACTTTTAATGCCCATATCTTTAATCGCGCTTGCCGGTGGTCCAATGAATGTGATATTTTCTTTCTGGCAGAGCTCAGCAAATTCGCCATTCTCTGATAGAAATCCATAGCCAGGGTGTATCGCCTGACACTTTGATTTCTTGGCCACCGAGATAATTTTGTCCTGTCTCAAATAACTCTGAGCGGATGGGGCAGGGCCGATACAATATGCTTCGTCTGCTTGTTCTACATGTAGAGAATTTCTATCTGCCTCGCTGTACACTGCAACACTCTTTATTCCTAGTCTTTTAGCAGTTTTAATTATACGGCAAGCAATCTCACCCCTATTGGCAATTAGAATCTGTAACGGAATATTGTGCCAATGTATCGTTCACAATTTTATCAAATCTATGAGAGAAATGAATCCTTACCTTATTAAATCTTCCATTTGCGATTTCTGAGATGTGCAAACGTCGTATGCGTGGAACTAACGCAGTGCATCTAAAAGGTATTGACGGTAACATATTAACTATAGAAATAAGCATTTCAAATGGAATATTTTGTACGATTCACTTACTGTACTATCGACGCTTTTATGTTTGCCAAGCGGTACATGCCTGTCGAACCGATTTAAAATCAAGGCAGACGTCTCTATAGCTCCTAAGTTGTTCCCCGTTTGTTCAATTTGAGCGTAGCAGAGAAGAAGCATTCTTATATTCTAAATACATACATACATAAGCAATCTCTAACCTTTGCCGGAAGGTTATAAACATGCTTGTGTTGTGCATACATGTATCATATTATCAGATGATAACGCACACGCAACCTTTGTAATAGTTTACTTAAGCAACAGCTTGAATGCATATCAATATATCATCTTGCTTTATAATCGTTCAATTTTTAAAAATGTTGATTTTCCCAAAGGGGTAAAAAAGGGGAGAAAAAAAATTTGGCCCATGGGGGGATCGAACCCACGACCTTCGCGTTATTAGCACGACGCTCTAACCAACTGAGCTAATGGGCCTCGATGTTAACCCTTTTTCGACAGTAATATGAAGTTTCAACTAAACGCTACTGGTTCATGCATTCATTTTTCATACTTTCATATACAAAGTTATTCAATGAGAATAGAATAACACAAATGTAACATTTGAAGCACTTTATATATATGTACCTTGTGTGACAATCTGTATGGTAATATGTACCATGGAAATTCGTTCGACTTAGATCTTATAACTGCAGTTATTTCACCATGGTGCGAATTGTATAAATGAACAGAAAAGAAGAAGAAGGAATAGAGGAGGAAGAAGAAGAATAAGTAAAGAGTGTTTAGTTGAAACATGTATTATATAGAAAAGAGTCACTATAGGTACAGAATAATTTTAATTTAAAGGCGTTTCTATTAAACCTAGAAGAATGCAGTCTGCTTCCAAAATTGTTAAATCGGATGTTGCCCCTAGAAATCTGCTAGACAATTCTAAATCCCTTATCTTCAATTTAACCCTTGAGTGCCTGATGTATTTGCTGAAACAGTAAAAATAATATTATTGCCAATCGGGGCTACAAGCATACTTGTGACTTACTTCGAGTCCTTTTTGGGTCTTGGGCAGACGCAATGGAATTTCCATCCAAAATCTATGTACAGATCGTCATTGACAACTTGAAAAATTTGTCCAATTACCACTTTTCCTTCGGGATCACCAAGCTAAAATGTAAACAACGATTGAGATGTGCGAAGGAAACTTAGTTCGGGCAAATAGATCTTGTGCACAGTACGTGTAACGTTAAACAATGTCTATGCAATTTCGAACAGAAGAATATTTAATAATTACATCGATAAATTTCGAATGGCGCAACAATGAAGTAAAAGTGCAATTCTCCGAACTCCCTGAAATGTTTTCAGTTGCATCGAACTTCTTGTCCCACCGAAGCATTTGATTAAGGTCGTCGGATTTAAGTTCCGGGTCCACGATATCTTGCTCTTTTTCCTTCATTACGCTTTTATCCGGGTTTCCTTCTATACAATAGTTTCGTGCGAAGAATGCGTTCGTTCGAGTCACATAAGGGAAACATAGTTGTTGAATTGTTCTTCGACAGTGTTGAATTGTATTCATACTTGCAGACGAAAAACGTGTTCCCTGCCTGATAGACTACTTAGGTTATGTTCTCGTGTTTTGATTCGCAAGTTAACCATTCTGGAAGATCGAGGCAGGTGTTTTCTGTAATATTCGTTCGGCAAGCTGCGCGATTAATTTAAGGATAGGACGAATCTAACTGAGCAGTCGAATATATCGTGTGTGAATTTATTTCCCTTCAATATTTGCTATTACATTAAAATTTGATCGAAATTCAGCTCGACTATCGTCCAAGAGGTAAAAGAAATTTGAACGCGTCCAGCAAATCAGAATTCCTATTGACAAGTTACGTGATACATAACAGAAAACGCAGCAATAACAATGTTTGTGCCTGGTGCGAGGATGTTCAACATTCTATCGAGAAACGTTTCTACATCTGCGACGTGTAATCAAATAATTAAACTGACAAGGTTAAGAGTTGTCGATAATAGCGAAATTGGAAAGCAAGCTATGATGGAGGGTAAACCACCTCGGTGCATTCATGTTTACAATAAGGCTGGGGTTGGTTATATAGGTAAGATGATTACGGATACAGTTTACTGACAAGTTTTCTGATCGTTGTACGAAAACGATGTAGGGGACAGAGTGCTGGTTGCTATAAAAGGCGAGAAGAAAAAGGGGATACTGGTTGGCCTGAGGCAGCGCCAGAATCCAAAGGTTCCGAGGTTCGACAGTAATAACCTGGTTCTAATAGATGACAATGGCAGTCCCTTAGGTACTAGAATTCATGTTCCGATTCCTCATATTCTCCGAACAATAATGAAGGAAAAGACTCATAGCAAAGGCGCAGATTATACAAAATTATTGGCGATCGCAACTAAGTTTGTGTAACCTAAAAATACGCGCGATGTTATCGCACGCAATACACGTGCTTTTAAATCATAAATCATTAGTTGTAAAAATAAAATATTTGTTCGTTACGTATATCTATTTGTATGAATGCTTATTATACTAATCGTAAAGATATGTGCGTTGAAATAAGATTAAAACGAAAGCACAACACGAAGCCGGTTGCAAGTAACAACGCGATAACACGTGCAGATGGTCGCGTAAATTACATGCACATATGTATAAAAGTTTTTATTAATACAGTAAAAGAATTATTCGATTATCAATAAACGAGTCATTGAATTGTGTGTATTCATCATGCATCTTTAAATGCCTCGCGTTTGATAAACGAAGAATGAATTGAACATATGCCCATGTGTGCAGACGTACCAACGTACGCGCAATCAACTGCATAAATTCAAATGAAACATAGGGAAATTTGATAATGCAAGCTTTCGTGTAGCAGCTGATTTCCATGGTATTACCGTGTATGTGAAGAGCTTTCGCATAGGAGATACGAGAAGACAAATACCGTAACAGAGGTGTTAACATTGGGAATGTAGCTTCTTCGACTTAATGGAACGTATTTGGAGTGCTTATCTGTAGGCATACTTGGATAGGGATATTTGAAGAAGTTAGAGATCTCGTGGCCCGACCGGCAGTGTGGTTGGCTCTTACAAATGGCGGCTTACGGTGAAGCACGCTGTTTCGTTTGATCGTGGGATTTTTCATCGGCGATTTTCGTGTACATAGTTAATATTTATCGTCACTGCACAAGGATACGGAACTGGCGATACAGTTGGTGTGTCGTATCAGTTGTACAGAGGAGAAATCAAAATTGTATTCGCATAAAAATCAAGGAAAATGGGAAACGTACTAGCAGCATCCGTACCTCCTCCACCTTCGCCGCCGCCTCCAACTTCAGGTTTAATGCCGAATTTAGAGAAACCAGAATCATCCCCGGTATTGCACACGAGTAACGGCATTTTTGATACCTTGGAAAATCCTGGCACGATCGAGGATCTTCACAAGAAATGCAAAGGTACATTAACACGAGTCCGGCTCGTTATCACATTACCGACAGTCTCATCGTACATCGTTACGTTTTACTATTATACACGCACGTAAAAGCTTGTTTCACGTCGCCTGTTAAATATTCATCGCTTGCCTATGCTGAAAAACCGGCGTGTGCGAATTTTTATAATTTAGTCTAGTCAAACGTAACTCTAACATAGAATGTAAATGTTGTGATAGATGTATTCCCTGTGAACTTTGAGGGTGCAAAGCTGGTGTTCAATAAAGGTCTTAGTAATCACTTTCAAATTTCACATACAATAAGTATGAGCTCCATCACGCAGTCCGGCTATAGGTAAGATCGAAGAAAACTCGTTACACAGCTGTATCACCGACTGTCGGTAATATCGTGTCCATTTCTGTTCAGGTTTGGAGCAACATTTGTCGGTACACAACAGCTAGTACCTTCGGAAGCTTACCCCGTATTATTGGGCGACATCGACCCAAGCGGCAATCTTAACGCCAATATCATTCATCAGTTTGGCCAGAGATTGAAAGGAAAAATAGCTACCCAAGTACAAAAAAGTAAATTCACCGCTGTACAAATGACAACGGATTATCGCGGCGATGCTTACACGGTTTCTTTAACTTTGGGTAACCCGGACATACTTAGTGGTTCTGGTAAGCGTGCGAGGTAAAGGTCGATTAAACAGAAAATTAGAAACGATTGTGGTACGGAATTAATTCTTTTCAGGTGTGTTCGTAATGCACTACCTTCAAAGTATAACACCGAGTCTCGCGTTGGGAGGTGAACTCGCTTATCAGCGAAATTCTGCGGTGCCAGGAGGTCAAGTCGCTGTTCTATCAGCCGCTGGGAGGTACACGAACGGAGATTCCACGATTAGTGGTAGCTTAGGTCTGTAAATGCCGATGCCGAATATCTTTGGTATCCCAAGTTTGTCCGATTCACTGTCCGTTTGGTCGGTTATACCGTACGAAAGGTTGTACGCTCGTAACGAAATCGCTTTTTTAATAGGTTCAACGGGTTGCCACCTTTGTTTCCATCAAAGAGCTAGTCAGCAGTTGCAGGTTGGCGTAGAATTGGAAATTAATAGTAGAATACAGGAGTCCTCTGGAACGATCGCTTATCAAATCGATTTACCCAAGGCCGATTTAATATTCAGAGGTATGTCGTGCATTATGCACGGTCTCTACGCACGTACGGTCACGCTTGTGTGTCAATGCCTTCGTGTTTTGATTGCAGGAAGCGTAGATACAAATTGGACAGTGGGAGCTGTTTTGGAAAAAAGATTACAACCACTGCCGTTTACGTTTGCGTTGAGTGGTATGATGAATCATAGTAAACAACAGTTTAGATTGGGTTGTGGACTGATAGTTGGCTAAGGGTAGCTCGTAGTCCAGTACCGGTCGCGTACATAATGTGTAGCCAAGTGACAGGAAGGAAAGTATTCGGAGTATCAGAACTTTTGGGGATACAATGGAAGAGATGCTTGTAATTAATATCAACGATGACCAAACCGATTCCCTTCTGTTTGTTGATTACCTCATCTGACTACCACAGCGTTCGTAACATCGTTTGTTCGGTTTTGTTCCCTCTCTCTTAATATTAAAGAAGCACCGTACCAGTAGGGTTTCGTATAGGATTGCGTATGTGTGTTCTTTATTTTTTACCTCAAGGAATGCAATTTTTATTGTTCTCTCGACATACAGTTGGTCAACGAACGCGTGAAATTACTGTAATCGTTCCGACGGTTGTGTCTTTTAAAATTTTCTGAATCCGATTACATTCGACAAAGGGCCGCGACGCTTTCGTACATTTCCATGGATTCTGACTTTTAGTATCAAATAGACGGCAATAGACTGGATCGACACTGCGAAAGATAGTCTGAAATTTTCGTCCTTAAACGCATTTGCGCGTTTTCTTATCGTTAGATACGTATATTCTGTTACGTAACACGCAAACTGATCAATCCATTGGATCGAAAGGCATGGTTGTGTCCGTGTTCGCAGTAGGTAGAGGTACATGTATATATGTACATTGAGCTAAGAATTCGACTAGAATACATTGTGGGCGACATGAAAATGGAATAAAGTTTACGTGGACGAAATCGATCTCGTTATTATTTATTGCAGTTGGGCGACCTTGTTCTCCAACACGTTGCGTCTGATCGATTTTGTTCGTTCAGTGTCCCGCGAAAATGGAACCCTATTTCGGACCGATCTCTTCCTTGTACGTAACGAAGAGTGATTCGTTCCTCAGGCGATTATAGGCACGATAGAAATTAAGTAAATAGAAAAGGAATAATGTTGCAGAGCATCCGACTGTTCTTATCAATTGGTTACAAAGAAATGTAAAGCCGCGACCCCGTATCGCCGAACGATGTTGACCTTTGACCGTACTCTCCCATCGACCGTCTTCCTTACGCTCAAGCTCGCAGAGCTAGCTGGTCCTACCTTAAATAGAAACGAATTAGAGTATTGGAAAAATGCGTTGCAGATTAATGAGCGTCGTGTCGTTCAGGACACGCAAATCGAATTTGCGTTTCGAATAGAACGGCGATACAATTTTCTTCTTTTTCCTTCTTTTTTGCTTGCGAATCATAGTGTGCACTTACTCGTGTCCCGTATTGCTTACGCTCGCACACGCCAACCGGCGTCGTCGGTGCTAAACTCTCGCGCGGACGTTGATTGTTTGCCGGGGAAAACAATAAGCGATCAGGAGGAAAGTCGTTAAGAGAAGCTGGCAACGCGAGCTCGACCGTACTCGATGCGGTTCGTGCTGCAATGGAACGAGAAGGAGCGGCGAGCTTGATTAGTTTTCGATGGTGTAGCTGGAATGCTCATAGAAACACTCGAGACAGACTACAAAATTCGAGTGGCCGTGCCTAATCAGCCAAGCGAATATATAATTGCGAATTAAAAGCGTTGGACGCAACTATTTTTCTTTTCTGCCAAGTGCTGCACCATACAGATAGAAGCATTGAGCACTCTTCGTAATATCGAACGAAGGGCTTAGGGGGTGACGACGGAAAGAACAGCGACACTTCTCGTCGCGATCTCGGCAGCGAAGAAAATAAACGGGAGGAGCGCGCGACGAGGCTGGAAAGGGGTATGAATGAAAACGATTGTCCTTGGGTATCGATACACTTCCGGTAATGCGGCAGCCTTGACCGAGGCGAACGATACCGATCGATACGGCACACGTTCATGCGTACGATCAGCTGCAGGACGCGATTTAACGCGGGACAATCGAAAGAGCGATCGGCTGCATCGAATTGTAAGACGCATACGCACGTCCTTGCGTATGACTCCGTTTAATTGCGGGAGGACCACACGCCACGGAGCGATACGTGCACGTGAATCATTCCACGAAAGAATAGGCGTCGAGACGGACCCGACCTTTTGTTCGTGCCCCCTGCAAATCTTACTCTGCGCTCGGTAATCGCCGGCGCGAGAGATTTCCACGGGAGCCAGGTAATTTGTTTACGCCGGCTGTGCAATCGATGAAAAGGAAACGGATGAGTCACGGGAGAAATTTATGACTTACGGCCGGCCGTCGGTTTCGTCAGGCCTGAAATATTGAGATCAACACGAAAACGCATCGCCGTGTTTACGGGACAGGAAAATTGTTTTGACACATTCGATGACTCGGACTATTATTTGACGAGCGACTCAAAGGGCTATTAGCGGCGCAACGAACGATAATCATACCGCCGCTTGGCGGGGGGGGAAGTTCCCGAAGGTGAACGAGGATGAACCGTTGTTCACGGGACGGAAGGACCAGCTACAAACGCGTGGAGAACGCGTAAAGAAAGAAAAAAAGAAGTGCGCAGCGAAGAGTTTGCAACGCTCGAGCGTGACGCGCGTCCAACGAATTATGCACGTCGATTTGCATCGATGCCGGGGCCCGAGCCGATCGGGCTCGCGGTGCAGGCAGTTTTCCTCGGCGCTATTCGCGATACCCCCACCGACAAGGCGACGCGAAAAACGACCTGCCGCAGGGGAATCGCCAACTTCCCCGCCTAACTGGCACGCTGTGGGTGTTCTTTCCAGTAGCCTCGCCGTCCTCCTGCTTCCTCTCGCGGTAAATATTTATTTACTTCCATCCTGTTCCTTTCTCCATTTCTCTTTCCCTCCGTCGTCGAAATTGTTAAGCCGAGCCCCGCAAACGGCAGTAAAGGCCCGCGGCGACCCGCGACTCGACGCAAACCGGCGCAACACTTGCCCGTCCCGATCCCCGACCCGGTGCAGTTCGACGCGATAGGATCGGTTGCTGTTTCTTGGATTTCATTCGATTCGATTCGACTCGATTCAATTCAGTTCCACCCGGTCTAATTCCACCATTCACGGCGTTACGTTCGTCTCTGTCCCTCTCATCCTCTCTCTCTGTCTCTCTGCCTTGCATTGGCTCTCCCTCCCATTTTTGCTGATACCCGTACACATACGCGTTCTCTCTCTCTCTCTCTCTCTCTCTATGTTCTCACTGACTGCCCGTTCTGTTAGCTCCACTCTGTTCACTGGTTCTCCTCTATGTACATATTGCACGCCGACCTCGCTTCCGATCCTAGACCAGTGGTCAACGCGTACACGGTTCTAATCGGAAGGCAGCAAAAGGTATTTACCGAGCTGGTACCGTCATTCGGAATTCCGTGGAACGCGTGTCTGGTGCGTGGCGAACTGTCGTTCGTATCAGCCGGTCAGCGGGATTACGTGTAACCGTGACCGAACGTATGCCGCTCGTTTGTCCGAGTTTCGAGGATTGGACGGAAGAAACGCGACGAGGGAGTTTCGGGAGTTCGGAGATTCGTGGGCGATCGTCGTGGGATTGGAATTCGTAAGGACGTCGATCCGTTCGCCACGAAGAAACTTGCTCGAGACGATTCGCGGCGGTACCGAGGGCGCGATGAAGAGCGGAAGAGGGGATGAAATCCGACAGGAAACGGCGAAACATCGACGCAACGAGTACGGTGAGGGAGAGATCCGATTATGCACAACTGCACGATGCATGCGCGACGCGTTTACGTCCGAGGCTGACGATTAGACGGCGACGAGAACTGTTCGGCCGGTTCGAGACCGTCGTAGGATCGGTGGTCGGGTTAAGAACGGCCCGATGGTCCGCGAGTCACTGGGTACCGGGGGTCGATCGTGGGGGATGTATATACGTGGGATATCGGAGTGATAATTTTACTAGAGGCCGCGATAACGGGGTCTATCCGTTCGTGACTCTCCTCGTTGCATTCGCCAAACGGCCGGCACGATATCCCTTCGGCTGCCTCCGCCACCTCTCCGAATCCCTTCTTCGCTCGTACCTCTTCCTTTTCCACGGAACATTTCGGAGGGAAGATAGCGCGATAGATGATTCCGGTGGTCGATGGGTCGCTGCTCGATCCACGCCTCGCCATTTTCTAACGCTCGACATCGGGAAACTCCGACGAGAGTGTTCCGAGTCGACCGCGATCGTCTCTATTCCTCCGTTCCGCGTACGTCGACGAGCCTCTCCGCTTTTTTTCCCCTTTTTTCCCCGCGATACCGAGACGGCGAGACGGTGGAGGGACATACGTACTCGCGAGAGCTACGCGAACGCTGGAATATAGGGGGCAATCGTTGGAAATCGAGCGAGATGGAATTTTCGAGCTGAAATGCCGCAAACACGACGTTCCAACGTTAGGCCAGGGTCCAAGTCCAATTCCGTTATCGGAGTTTTTCTACCATCCGCCGGACATCTTGCGTTGTCACGGGTCAATGTACGCAACAATAGCACGATATTAGCGTTGTTTGCGTTGAAACGCTCGCGTTGCCCGGTTTCTGTGGCGGGTCCTCGCTAGTTGGCGTTACTCGGTGCGTACGGGTTTCGCTCGCGCATAGCCACGGTTTCGACGGGCGACAGGTAAGCGGGCAACGGAAGAGGGAAGGAGAACGAGCACGCGGCGGAGGAGAAAGAGGAGCAGGAGGAGAGGGAGGATGCGCCGTATCATGGATGGTCGAAAATGGCCGCTTGCCGTGAAACGCGGCGAGTGGTTCGCTGTTGCGCCAGCGATGAGAGCTCCTTTCGCTCGGCACGCTCCGCCTTCCGCGTCGATTAAATTGGCGGCAGCAACCCTTCGGGGATCGACCCCCTCGTCGTGCACGAACCACCGTTGAGCACGCGCGAGAAGGGTGGACGGTTCGAAGCGAGCGGGCTTGAAAATAATCGGGGATCGTCGAGCGATCGCGAGCAGGCGAGAAGAGCGTGAATCTCGCGACGAAACTGTACAGAGGGTTGTGCGTATGCGCGTGTGCACGTACACGAGCGGCGTGTAAACGGAGCCGAGCAACGATGATAAAGCTACGGCTGGGTTTCGCTCGGCGTAACGGCGTCTCTTTGAACGTTCGCGATTCGTTCCGTTCGCTTGGAACGCTTGGTTTGTTCGTCCCGCGGTCATAGGTGTGCTGTTCCGTTGCAGCACGCGGAAGCCGAACGTATCGCGATGGGCCAGCGCCCGTGGCAGGGTCGGAGTATCAATAGCAATGGTTGTTCGGTAAATCGAGCTGCACGCTTTTCCTTTTTGCCGCTGCGAGCTATAGCTGCGCGCGTACCTCGCATTATACCTAGCACCGCGTTATTTACGATCCGTCCGGCTGCCCATTGTTTTAGAGTTTCTCGAAACGGCCCGGCCGGCTAGAAATCGTAGCCCCGCGAACAGGATCGCGAGATGCTCCAAGTCTCGACGAGCGGGAAACGATCTTGCAGGACCAGCGTTGCTCTCTTGCCTCACGGATCGTTCGCGGTTCCTCCGTTTCTTCGTGCTTTGGTCGCGACGAAGCGTCCGCGAACGTCCTACGTTTCCAGACGATTTCGTTCGTTGACGTTCCGTTGCACGCCGGCAAAAGAGATACGATGCACGGTGACGTGGTTCGGAAGCGACGCGTTCCCCGTTCAAGGCTGCCAGTTAAAGAAACCGACTTAATGCACGTAGCTGCGTAGCACGCGTGCCGAACTAGGTGGAAGACGGCGAAACAATTCGGAGTAACGGGCAGCTAGATAACTGGAAACGAGCTGGACGAGGCGAGGAAATATGTATTCGTACGCGGCGTGTCCCGTTTCCGACGATCAACTGAGCGAGCCGTTGATCGATTAAAGCGAGGCTAATTATTATCGTACTGTTAACACGGAGCAGCAGGGGCGTCGTTGACGATGTCGTTGCTTTCGTGCGTAGTCGATACGATATCCGTGGAACGCGTGGACTTGCAGCGTGCAAGACGAAATGGTGGGTGGTATCCTATCGGACGGTGTACCAGCCACCACGATACGAGTTATCTCGCGACGTACACCGGCGCTTGCCGAAGAAACGTTTAACTCTGTTCTACCAGCAGTCTCCTTCCAGCTTGGTAATAGTTCAGATCTGTCGTTCGGTGCTCCTCGCGATTCTCCACGGGACGACGTTTACCCGCCCGAGTGAACGGAGCACGCGTTTCGACCGCGCCGACACCGTGAATCGATGTTCAGGGTGCAGACGACTCTCGCCGCGATCGTTTCCATCTGGTTCACGTCGAATCGTGCGCCTATTTTCGATCGTTCCACGAGTAGTATGCCTTCATTTCTCTCCTCCACCCGGCCAACGCCGTTTTCCCTCCGCACCCAGATCTAATTCGACAACCCTCTCGTTCTTCGGCCGTACAGACGGGGGTAACCGTGGTTGCAATCGGGGGAAGTAGTATCATGTAAGATGAAAGTATCAGCGTCCAAGCACCGTTCACCACCTCCCGATATCTCGAAACAGTTTATAGTTTAGAGTTTAGACGACGGGGGATCGCCGTTCGTGCAAGTTGGGAGCCACTGTCGGTGTGCAACTACTCCAGATAAGGTATCGGCCGACCGCCGGTCCGCGATAACGCTTCGCAGCATGACCCAACGTAACGCGCATCGTCCTGCTTATTTAGCCTCGTTTCTTCCTCCCTTGTCCGTCTTAGCTGGTTAGTCCGCGTTTGGCCTCCCGCCGCCGTCACCGTCGCCGTCGTCGTCGTCGTCACCGCTGCGGCAACCCCTCGCACCTCTCCCTCCCCTTCTCTCCTCATCGTACACCTTCTCGCGTATACGCTCCTCGTTCCACTTTGTACGTCGCGCAACGTAGCGCGCCAGTGCACGACTACGCTACTGTACCGCGAATTCCACGTTACCGCCATCGTAACGTTCCACTCGCACGTATATACACACCTGCACACCCGTGCGCATTCTTTTCGTCAATCGAACAATTCTAGCGATGCATCGTGAACGGCCGAGATGCCCCAGGGGCCGGGAAAACCTGGCCGAAGTCTCGCAGCGCGTACGACGAACGCCGACGATGCAAAGGGGAAATTGAGAACCCGCAAGTGTTTCATTGTACGTCGACCGACTGCGTTATCGGACGCGAGTGTCCTCGAACGCGAGTGTCCACCACTGACGGCATTCTTGTTTAGCGGTCGAGACGAATCGTTCGGGCATACTGTACATATGCGCGCGTAGTATGTACACGCGTACGTGTACGCTGACGACGAGCAACCGAAGCGGCCGAGAGAGTACGGACAAGATCGGCGTCGAAGTCGAGTAAAAAGGGGGGTCGATCGACGGGATGTATCGAGGAACGGACGGGGGACAGGAATGCAGAAGGGGCGGGTGAAAGGGGGAGACGATTTCGGTGCAGCGCTATCAGGATCGATTCTCGAAACGATAGAAACGATAGGGACCGATCTGCCGCGATAGAAAGTTGCACGCGAGCATCCGAGTGCTCGTAGCGCAACTCCTGGTGATAGGGTAATCTTTCACGGGCAGAGATTAGCCAAGGACGCGCAGATAAACCGCGACATTGTTGGCGTTCTTTTCTCCCCGTTGTTCTCCTATCGCCTCTTCCTCCTCTGCTTTCACTTCTTCTGGTTCCTTCTGTCCTCCCTGCCGCCTCTGTACACCCATTCAGCGGCACCGTCGGCCCCCCAGTTCCCTGTCCTGTTTGCCGTGTCGCACTCGGCCAGGCTAATCTTGAGTACCGCGAGGCGGGATCGCACGTTTCTGAACGGGACGAAACACCGTCGGGAAACGTGGATCGAGAACGCGGCCTCTACCACCTGCGGCCACGTTTATAAGGGTACGCGCGTTCGAAGTCCTTTGCAAACGCAGCTTTTTTTCCTCCTCTCTTTCCATTGCCACGTTGGCGGAGGCAGCTGAGCAATCCGCACCTAGCACAGACGGACGTGTGCGCCCGTAATCGGGACACGGAACCGTCGACGTCGCTGGACGACCGGCGATAAGAGGGGAAAAATAGTCGGTTATTTTCCCATGCGCGTTAGAAAACGGAAACGGAAAGCTGGGGTCAAAGTTGCGAGCGAGTCGGTGTCTGGGCCGTTTCGGTATGGTCGGCAGGTTTGCCGTTTCGTCCCGTTTATGCGGGCCTTATCGGTCGGAACGGGCCCCCGCCGATGACACGAGTCGCTACCGGCGAACCTCGCCTCCAAACCCGTTTCTAAAAGTCTGCGCTACGGTTTTCCCGCGGGAGAGGCGAGCTCGGCGTCGCGAGTCCCTCAGGAACGCGATCACCGCCCCGAAAACGCCCCCCTTGCTCGAGCGGCCACTTATCTTGGATGTACCAGACGCGAGGCGAGATCGGCCCGACGTTCGAAACGGTTGCGACCCGTAGACGAACCTAGAACGGATGGACGCGTCTCGTTTCGTGGAACGAGAAACGGTCGCCTCGCGAACCGGACGGAACGAGATCGACGAGACGCGTCGATCGAAGGGTACGACAAAGGTGAATCGCGAATCTTTCCGTTCGTGTCGCGAGCTAATGCCATCTGTGACCCGCGGTTCGAACGACGCAGAGAACGATACCGAGAACGGCATCGTCGTGCAGGGTCGCGAATCGATTCGAGAGCACGGGTGATCGGGAAAACCGCAGGGATAAATGGGAAGGGAGAAGGGAAGGAGAACCGTTCTTCGGCCAAAAGGGCGAGCGGTTACGTAAAAAAAAAGTGGAAAAAAAAGGAACAGCGCAATGTTTGAAGCTTTAGTTTCCCGTAAGAAAGGTCGAAGGGTTTGTAATGGGGAACGGGGGTAATCCAGCGCCGCAAAGTATAGCCGTAAAATAATAACGAGGCAAATATTTGCGGTCGCCCTTTCGAACCGCGTAGCTGGTTCTTCCGCGAACAATTGTGCGACCACGCGTATAGTGGTTTGGTCGTGCGCGTTCGCAAACGTTTGTCGTTCGTCGGGAAAGAGGCTGAAGATCGCGCGTTTCCCTCGTTCCCTCCCTCGCATGGGATTTGCACGCGTGTGCAAGAAGAAGACACAGAAAGGACAGGGTAAAGCATGGGATGTCTATTCATCGGCTAATCCCGATGGGATTTCCAGTGGTCGATCCACGTTCTGTCTTCGTCGCTGTCTCGATTTCTGTCCCCTTCGTTTGGGTAATTTCGACAATCCGATTCGCTACCGAAGGGAACGTCGATTAATGAATGCAATGAATGCAATGAATCTAATCGAAGACCTTGTAGCAAAAAAAACACTTTTTAGAAAAATTGTAAAAAAAGTATCGGTGCAGGGATCGGTTAACTCTGAAAATTTGAAGTCATCCGGTTCTTGCACCAAGATTTTTAATTTACAGAACGACGTAATTGGTCGACGGTTCGCCAAAAGGTGACAGAAAGATTTCGAGAGCTAGAAAAGGGGATGGTTGTAGCGGGGCCGATTGTTTCTCCGATTCGTTTCAGTCTCTTTAGCTCACTGTCGCCCGTTCTTTCTCTCGTTTTCATTCTTTTCCCTTAACAAACGTAGATTTTGTTATCGCTCGGGGACAGGAGTCCGGCAACGAAACCGGATGTCCGCCCGCGCGCAGGAAGTGACGTCAGAACTGCTGCTCGATGGCAGGCTAGCGAATACCGTAAACCTGCCCGCCTGCTCGCCCTTCTGCATGCCTGCCTGCCTGCTTGCTTGCCTGCTTGCCCGCTTGCTTGCTTGCTTGGCCTGCCTGTTTGCTTGCTACGCAAACAATTTTCACCCATCCCCCGCCCTGTTTGGTACACTTACGACACAGGGTACCGATCATTTCTCAAGGGCCTCTTCTTCCCCACTCGTGCTATTTATTGTTACTACTATTATTATTTATATCGTCGCACTGCTTTTGTTGTTACCACGATATGAACTGGGGGTGGCAGTGTTTCGAGAGGGGTTAAGAAGAGAAAGAGGCCGATACGTGTGTATATACCTGATCGTAACGTGGACCTTCCGTACCTTTCCCCGTGGATACTTCGAGTGTCTCGTAAATCGAATGTATAAATATGCATACGGTTTAAACGAGGAGCGAGATAGAAAGCGGGAGAAAGAAAGAATGGGTACCGATACTTTCAGGCTAATCTCTGGACTCGACCGTAGACACGCGCGGTCTCGTTTGTACGAAAACAATGGGGCGAGCGCTGTTTCCCGAACGGTCTCGTACGGCGCTCCATTTCCCCGATTTTTCCGAGGTGAGAAATCCGTGAGGGCCGGTTATTTGTTTACTTTGACGGGTGTCTACGCGTGACGATCCTCTTGACAATAACGATTACACCAACCTTTTTCCCTTTCGAGCAGGACTGCGATCGTGTTTATGGAAAACAAGGGTACACGTTCGATGTGCTGTTTCACATATTTATGGTATTTTCGCCGTTGGCGATTTTCCAGCGAGCGCAAGGCGTCCGTGCATGTTCCGTGGAACGCAGTAACGGTAAACGTGTATGCGCGTGTACTATCTATTTTCGTTCTACTTCACGGACAGTTGTTACGCATATACGTATACACGCATACACGCGTATGAGGTACGGTTAAAAAAAAAAATAAAGGAGAGAGAAAAAAGTCGGGAAGAAATGGGGAGCGAAGCTTGTATCGGAGTAAACTAATAACCATCTCTCAGCCACAGCTGCGAGTGGAGGCTAGGAAATTAACTCGAAAATCCTCTCGAGTTAATACCCCATTACGGCCTCGATGTGAATATAGTGGGGCACCGCTGACGACCTTCGACCTTTCGACGACTGATTTATTACAGCTTCGTTCCCTCTGCTTCTTCACCCACATCTCGATGCTCCCGCTCTCTCCTCTACCACTGCCACGTCATTCTCTCACTCTCTCTCTCTTTCTCTCTCTCCTTTCCGTCTACACCCGCGTGCTTCGTACAGTTCATCTTCTCTTCGAGTTCTCGCACCGATCCGTGACTCGTTGAACCGGAGTTACGCAACGTTGTGTGACAGAAATCAATGGAATCGATGCGGATATCTTCGTCGATACCCGACTAGGTGGTAAACAGTATAAAAGGGTTATGCGCATGTACCTCTGGTTATGTCTGCAGTACGTACTTGTTCGCCGTGTCGATTTTCTTCTCTCGCTTTTTCCAACGCGACGTTGGATAGACGGCCGTCGAATTTCGCCGAAGGACGTTCCAACGGTGGGCACCATTTAGCGGTCGCTTACTTATCGAAAGGTTACATAATGATCGTGTCGGTATTCGCGTCCGTGCCGTCGCGTTGAAATTGCGAGCGAAACGGGCCGTCTCGACGGAGGCGAAAAATTTTGCCGACGACAGGTCAGAGTTGGCCGCGTCGAAAGGCGATGAACGGTGGTGGCGCTAGACCGCGATACGATGCGCGCTGTTTCGTATTCGTGAGGGGGAAATGTTGGGGGGGCCAGGGTGCCTTGTTTAAGGGCGAGACACCGGGACGAAGGTAGCTACGACGGGAGGGATGCAGGGCTTCAGGAGCGTGTCCCATAACGCGATCGGTTCCCTTCTCGTGTTACGCCACGCAGTCTGCGTTTCGTTGTTTCGCGGCTCGTGACAGATGACATGGCTCGCCAGAGACCCGCAGAGACGAGCTCGAACCCAGAGAACCCAAACCTTTCATCCACTCGTTTCGACCACTGAGCATTCTCAGCTGGAAAGCTCTACGTTTATTTGGTATGCTGTAGCGTATACATACGTATACGTATACGCATATTTCGTATGCGTATTGTACACCGCGTCGTGGTGATTTTATTTCGACGACGAGAAGTCGCACGCAGGTGCCGATCGCAACGTCGGACCTGCTTCTCATCGGCGATCATTGTTGTCACGGCTGGGCCCTGGTAAAGGGTCGTTAATTGCCGGCCCTCAGGATTAATGGGTGACTTTTTTTTCGTCCCCGAGACAGGGTCGTGGGCGAGTCGGAAAGTTAATGGGCCCAGACGAATCCGAGACCGGGGATAGAACCTTGCTCGACCGTGTTTGGTAAAAAAACGCGTCGGTTAACCCGACACCCTCGCACTCTCGTAAGTCGTCGAAGTAACGTCGAGTGGGTTACTTGACCATTCCTAATCGCGCTCGCTTCTGGCCTACTGCTTACACTTTCTCGCCTGCTGGGCGCGCTCGTACGGCGGAGAGAAATTGCGAATACGCGTGACGTTTGCTTTGAACGCAACGCGATCGCGGGCTCGCTTCCGGTATGGTTTATAGCTCGTGGTCCGCGGCACCTATGCCTACACATTCTTCTTCTCGCGCACCGTCGCCCTCTCCGCGCTTGTGCTCCCGCCGCAAAGACGGACGGCATTGTTTCCGTCATCGACGCGCTGCCAATGATTCAACCGCGGCTCACCTTGTCCTTCTATTCGTCTTTTTCTCTCCTTCGAAAGGTAAGCAGGCCCGCTCGGATATTTGCTTTCCTTCGTACCTTTCGTTCCTTCCTTCCTTTCTCCCTTGCCTTCCCCCCGCTACCCTTACCGCGACCAACGTTTCCTGTCTCGCGGTGCCCTGAAATTCCTCTCGACACGAGTCGCCCTCTTTTCGGGAGCACGCGGTACATCGCGCTTCACTCGTCGTTCAATTAAACGGATCCAGTAGCGTTCGATAAATCGACGATTTGGAGGTTTGTTTTTTTAAAGAGGTTCGAGATAAAGGAACGAAGAGTGGCCGAGATAAACGAGGGTTACCGACCGCCTTCGTCCCTCCGTCACCGATCTCTTTCGTTCAAGTTGGACGTCGCGGCATTTCTGTCCTCGAATCGTTTCGAGCAGGGAACAGCAGAGGCAAGAAAGAGAAAGAGAGCATTTCGGAAGAATTTCTTCGGCACGGTATCGAAAGAGCGTCCTTCCACGGCCAGCGAATGGATAGTCTACGTGGTCGCGTGCCACTCGGTATCGCCTTATCGGAGTAATCGCACTCTCTATCGGTCCGCGGAGGTAATTCGCTGCCAGACCCTCTCCCCTCTTCTGCCTTGCGCGCCTCTCTCTCGCTTTCTCTCCCTGCGATTCTCTCCGCTCTTCGTCCCGCTTGTTTCCATCCGAATCGAATGCTAGACCAGCGCGCGTACGACCAAATACGCCAAATACAGTCATTTCGGTACGGCGCCATTTCTCGGTACGGTGTACGCTTCTTCGTATGCGGCACAGGTCCGCGTACAATAGCGCGGCTGTTCGTTCGCTGTGCGCTACGCGCGGGAACGAGGAGAGAATTTCTGAAACTGCGTCGCCCGGCGACGTTCGTTGCTTTTCGTTCGTCCCGCTCCAAGCGAATGATTTATCATCGACGTGTTGAACCGTGGTTGTCCGCGTCGACGACGGCGCGAAGTGCGTCCCGGCGAACCGGCCGATAGAGTTAAAAGAGGAGCAGCGTGGGTAAAGGACGATTCGACAGTTGGGGCATAGACGTGCACACACATATACGTATATCGGGTCAGAAAAAGCGAGATTACGGATTTAGTAGCCGCGGGAAAAGAACGGCGATGTCTCGACGAAGGGGAGGAGGATCGAAGGAGCCGAGATAAAGGGACTATTCAATCTCTGAAAATCTCGTCGTGAAGCACATCGATGTACGGCCGCCTTGGTACGCTTGCGTTGCGGATAGCGGCGAGCGTTTTTATGGGGCCATGGAGATAAGAGCAACCTCTGCCCCTGTTGTACAAAACGTCTTCCGTTCGACCATCGAGTCGGAATCTCGTTTACTCGCTTCGCGCTGCTTCTATGGAGAACGTTAACCTCGTTTCATCGCCGCACGGAGCGGTATAAAAATCGACAAAAATTTCGTCTCCTCGACGTGCCGCGCGGCGGGGGCGACGATAGAAGGGGGTTGAAGGGGGAACAATAAATACGGGAGGGAACAAATGCACTGCGATACACGTGCATATATACGCGCGCAACTAGGACGCCGGCTGAAATATTTTTCTCCCAATTTTCGAGACGCTCGTTACAGCCGATAACAGAGCGGCGTTCGATCTGTATAATCTGTCTACGAGAAGTACGCAGGGGTCGAGGAGTGGGCGAGATTGTCCGAGAGCGAGCGAGCGAGCATGGCGAGGAGAGGAGAGGGCCAGGAATAGGATCGAACCCGTTGGCACGGTCCGTTTCGGTTTCGCAACGCGCGCGGGACGACGGAGAGTTTGCTGGCGAGGCGCGCGTCGCTCGCGTATTTTCTTCGCCGAGAATGATTAATCGGGGTCGTGGCTCCAGCATCTCCGCGACGCTGAACCCCCGCCCGGCCCCTCCGCGACTCGTTTCGCTTCGACCCGATCCGAAACCGCAACAATGGAGCTCCTACGATAACTCCGGACGGCCGGGAGAACGAAAGTTGCAGAAGCACTTGGATTTGTACGCGGCACGATCGCCGCGGGGAAAACACTCGCGGCGGCGTCGCATGTGTTTTCGTTCCGCGGACAGGACGATTCATAGTTGGAGCTGGCGCGAAAAAATATGTTTTTCAATAGAATTCGCCGCGGAGCGAGCCGGCAGATAAACCAGCGAGCCTGACCTTTACCAATTCGATTAGGTAACGTCAATAAGGTCGGCTGAATGTTAAACGGTTGATACAGTTGCCTTTGGGGGAAAGATATCGTTCGCCGCCCGGTTGTCTGTCCACGAGCATCGCCGATCCCCGTTGATCTCCTCGCGGATGCTACGGGGGCCATCGATTTTCTCGCGCTTCAACGTACTCGTACTCGTACGCATCCACCGCAAACGTAGCCTTACGAATCGCCGTGTCGACGGCTTCGACGACGCCCCGGGTCCCCAGCCTCGTCGCCGTCGTCTTTGCCCTCCAGCCCTTCGATTTCGAGCCGCGCGGCGCGCGAGCTCGCGCAAATTCGTCTCGTCCGTTCCGCCGAGCACCGGCCGCGACGAGGCTCTTCCCCCTTTCTCTCCTCGACGCGGTGATCGACGAGGGTATGGAAAATACGCGGACGCTACGTACGCGTCGCGCAAACATAAGGCCGCGAACGAGGAGAATACGCGCCAGTGTGCACGATTGCTAACGAGCGATAGATAACGGCGACCGGTTATTTTTGTAACGTACCGGCTAGCAACAGTGTCATCGAAACGCGTGGAGCACGCGATGCTTTCGATCTGATCGAACACGATCGCGCGTATCGTATCGCCGATTTCTCGAGCAGAGAGGAGCGAAGCGGAGGAGAACGGACCGGGACGCCGCGAAAAATCGCGACGCCGACCCTCTTTTCGAACGGTTATCTTTGTACGCGACGCGTGCACCAACGGGGACGTTGGCGTAACATATTGCACGCGTACACGGCGTACGTTTCCGCTCGTGTTCGCAGAGCTGTCAGGATACACCGACGGGGCAACGGAGAGGGCGATGAAGGATGCCGGGGCGAGCATCGGCGAGGAGGACGACGGGGAAACGAGCAGGCTGCTGTGCTTGGACAAGCGGGAAACGGCAGGAGTCGTTGGAATTTTTCGGCGGTCGCGGCTAGACCGGCAACTAGAGCAACAGCAGCAGCAGCAACAACAACAACAACAACAGCAACAACAGCTAGTGTACGGGAAGCGTGGAGACGACGAAGGCGGGGACACCGTGGGCGTGCTGGAGGCGGGACAGCAGGAAATTGAAAATGGCGCGGTCTTAGGGGCGAGCAGCATCGAAGCGGCAGCGATTCCCGTTTCGACGTGCCAGGAAAACGACGACAGCGCCGCGTATGGTTTGAACGCGCTCGGATACGACTCCCACGACTCTGTCCTACGAGAAAGGTGAGCGCACAGTTTAGCGGTAACCGCGCGTTTCTTTTTACAATCCTTTTCGGTACGCTAATCTCGGCCCTGGATCGAGCCGCGCGTCGATCGCTGGACAAATAGCGTTGTCCAATAAAAGAAACATTTTTTTTCTTTTCAAGTATACGCGATTTAGTAAGCTCGGGTAGAATGAAAATTATGACGAATCATCGTTGGTTGTCAAGGAATTGCACGGATCGGGACTCGGGCAGCTACGGTGACGGCGATCTAGCCGGTGCTTCTGCGAAGCTGGAGGATCCCGAACGACAGCGTCAGCAACAACAGCAACAACAGCAACAACAGCAACAACAACAGGAACAGCAAGAGCAGCCCCACCGCAATCACCATCGCCACCACCACCACCGATTCCTTCGTCACGAACAGCACGAGCATCGGTCGGCGTACGGTCAGCTGGGGGCGAGAGAAGTATCGGTTTCCGAGGGTGGGGATAACGGACAGCGGAGCGAGGCCTCCGTGTTGCCGGAGGAAAATCGGTCTGCCAGTCACGCGCTTCGTTCGACGATGCATCGTTACGGTACCGAAGCGCTCTCTCCGACTACGACCGACCATCAACAGAGCCACCACCACCACAACCCTCATCACCACCACCATCAGCAGCAACAGCAACAGCAACAGCAACAGCAACAGCACCATCATCATCAGCACCATTTACAGTCGGCCACGACCGAACCCAGCGCGCTTTCGTCGGCCGGTCATCGTCAATTGGAGGAACGGGATACCCAGTCGCAACCGGCGGCGCATCGAGCACACGTAGACGAGGACGTGGAGAGAGTTAGTGGTATCGCGGCAGCAATGAGAGGCGCTCGTGGAGACTTTACTCTCGGTGTGCTGTTCCCGAACCTCGGCACTGCCGGTGCCAGCAGTGGCGGCAACGAGGTCGTAGCCAACGACAGCCATCATCATCAGCAGCAGCAGCAGCAACAGCAGCAGCAACCGCCGCACCACCATCACCACCATCACCATCATCATCACCACCACTTGGACGAGGTGCTGCCCGAGGACGCTTACCTCCAGCATCAGATACGAGGCAGCGGGGGCGCAGCAGGTGGTGGCGGAGGCAACGGCAACGGGAGCAACGGCGGCGGCGTGGAGGGCAGCGGCACAGGCGGTGCAGGTTCGCCGACTCTTCGAACCGGTAGTTCACCAGGTTCCAGTCGCAGCCCGCACGACGACCAAGGACTCTCCTCGCCGCACCGTCACGGCCAAACTGACGGAGGATACAGTCCCAGCGATCAGGGCAGGCAATCGTACGCGCACCTGACAGCGATGCAGCCGCCTCCGTCGGTGCAAACGAGCCACGGACTTGGCCAGGAGTCCGACAGGGTGTCCGATCAGCTGTACATGGATTCGATTTACGGTCATCACGCAGCTGGGACCGGTCATCATCATCAGGATCCGGAGCCCGGTTCGCCGCAGTCGCATTCACCGAACGGTACACTGTCCAGGTTAGTGACGTTCACTTGAAAATCGCGAGCTTGCGTCGCAATCCAAGTACACGCGTAATCCTCGCGAAGGACAAAGCTTCGGCGCGTCGAGCCGACCGATCTTGGCCTGCGTGTATACCCGTTGCAAGTGTTTACCCGCCGGCTTAGGGGATGCTCCGTTCGTGATCCTCGGTTCTCGGTGCGCGTCGACGGTGGAAAACAGGGGTAGACGCCTCCGCGGTCCTGTGCCAACAGTTCCGTGGCGACGAGCAGCGACGTTCTTTGGCGTTTGCCGACACGTACCCGTTCTTCGATCGAGGAAATCCCGTTCCCGCGATTCTCCGAAGAAAACTTATCCGCCCGGAGCGGCGATCGAAACGCGAGTCGAACGCTAGCCGGGGCTCGATCCTTTCTACGCGCTCGCGATAAGAGTTTATTGACTTCGATAGAAGCGATTCCCTCGATCGTCTGGCTCGGTCGACGAGCACGGTGCGTTATCGGGTGGCGGGACGCGACCGTTCCCCGTGCCGGGCACGACGATTCACCTGGTGAATTCGACGGGAAGAACGGCGAGGCTCGCGCGAAAACGCGAGGCGGAGTGGCGCGCGTGCTCCGTGTTTGTCGAATCCCTCCTCATGCGATGGCCGCGTGCACGGGCCGCGACCTTCGAATTTCGATATCTACGGTTCGGGTGCAGAGGACAAATCCGCCTTTTCGTTTCTCTTTTTTGCGGGGGTATCTTGCCGTCGAGATTAGACCGCGGTCCGATGACGCAAAACTTGCCCTCGTATACCGTCCACGTCGCGTCCCCGTATTTTCCTCGCTGCCTTCATTTCCACGCGACGACGTTTTCTTCCCTGCCCGGGACACGATCCGTCGGTGATCGACGGCGGATAGGAGGGACGGGGTAGCGCGACGTTTGCGTTCGGGCGAAAGCGTCGCCAGCGGGTAAAACCGTCATCGTTGCTCCTCGAAGCAAAGTCGACCGTGAATCATCGCAGGGTTTACAGTCCAGTCGAGACGTGTGTGTACCCATCGCGTTCCGAGAAACCTTTCGGTATCGTGTGACGCGGCGTCGTGGAAGAACTTTGGACGCGCTGTGTCCGAACGTGACAGCGAAGTTTTCGGAGCGGCGAGTAGCTCGCCGTTTTTATTCGACGGACGGTCCGTTCGCGAGGGGGTCGAGATCCGTTGGATCGACGGGGACGACCGACGGAGGCAAAGGGGTGAAGGCGTCGGTGTTTGTTTGTTAGATCAGCTCGGACGATTGGCCGTGAATGAAAGGTAACGCGAGACGTCCGTTGTCACTTTTTCCTTTTCTACCTCGTCTTTCCTTCTGCATTTCTACGCGATGCCCGCCGTTGGCCAGCGAAGCGACGACCACCAGCAATTCGTGGACGCGTCGTTAGCGATCCGTCCCGAGTGCACGTGCGTCTATTTTACGCCCGGTGAAACCACCGGTATCGCTGCCCTCGCCTCCCACCCGTTCGTTTCTTTCGCCAATTTTTCTCGCCTATTCCCTCGAGGATTTTCCGCGACACGTGGACGACGGTGAGCCGCGTAAATGGTAGAAGCAACGGCAGAAACGATCGGTGGTGGACGATCGTCGCGGCTGGGATGGGATAGTGGGGACTCCCGTGGATAGTCAAGGAGCGGTAATCGAGGGCGGGAGCGACGAGCCTCGAGGGGGGACGACGCGAACTTCGTGTCACGAACGGAGAAAAGAAACGAAGGAAGGGAGAGACCGGCGGAAGGGGAAATCCTGACCACATTCGAGGTCCTCCAACGCCATTCGCTTCGACGTTTTGTGCACACACTGTCGGATTATATTCCAGCCGGTTCGTTTCTGCGTGGCGACACTCGCGACGTCGTGCGTCGTCGTTCGCCTCTTTCGATCGGTTCGCGATTTTCCATCCGCATTTCGCCACCTTGCTCTCGCGGCGCCGGACGGCCACGTTGACAGCAGACGGATACAGAGGGTGAGAAACGAGGGAAGAATCGGCGACTACTCGGACGATCCTGCGATCGATACACCACGCGCAGTAAGTCCGTTAATAAATAACGCTAAACGTTACCCTATTTTTCCTCGCAACGTCCGTCGCTTCTGTTCGAAGCGACGTCGACGTCGCGATCGTCGGTGACGTACCAACCCAGAATAATTTCGCGTCCCGATTAACGACTCGGCAGTCGCGTCGACGAGACACGGGACGGACCGTTTCGCTGCACAAGCTGGATCGTTAACCCGACGTTTCTTCGAACTCCGTTCGACGTTACCCTGCCACGTACTTCTATGTACGCCTCGTCGGCCCTGCGATCGCCAAACCCTTGCCCCTTCCGTGAAAGTCGCGCTGGACATGCGACGGTTCATTTTTATCGTTGCTCGTCGCGAACGCAGAAGGAAAATAAAGTAAACGAGGAACCGATAACAGTCGCGAAAACATAGCTCGCAAATAAACGGCGCCTGGACTTCTGTTCGAAGGCGCGGATCCGCGTTTCGCCTCGCTTTCCCCGGTCGATCCGTAAATCGATTCCTTCTGCGCGAGACGGCAGACTCTCGCCAAGGATTCCGCACCTTCGTCGAATTTCCATTGTCCACGTGTTCGCGAACGCATATGGACGCGACGTATATACGTACATAGAAGTGGCGCTTCGTCTCTCCATCTTTTCTCGCCGCCGCGATGCACCGAGAACGGAGGCAGCGGTGCTATCGTGAGAAGCGTCTTATCGACACGGTGGATTCAGATAGCGATCCGGTAACAAGGGCTATAACCCCGTCGTCATCGACCTTCTAGGTTGGGTTTCGCGATATCTGCATTCCTCGCGAGCCGACCGAAACCGTTTCTTTTCTCGCGCTTTTCTCCACCCCCGCTCTCTTCCCCGCCTTTCTCTCTCTGTCTCCTCCGCGACGAAAGAGGACCCGGGCCCTGGGGGGCCGCGAAACCGACGAGCGACAAAGTGCAGCAGCCTGCCAAGACGCGGAGCGTGTATACACTATATTATATACGCGTATCGTGGATCAGCGGGGGCAACGGGCGACGATCGAGAACCTCTTGGAAAGGTTCTCGGAAGAAATCCGACCGGCCGGTTCATCGAGTTTCCCGAGAGGAACACGAGCATGCGTCGCGCGCTTTTGTATACGCGTCGAGTGTTGATTAACGCGCGGTACGCTCTTGCCTCTCGAGCCCGAGGCGTATCGGCGCACGGCTTATACGACAGGATCTCGATTACCGTTCCGGCTGTACGCGGAAACCACGGTGAATGATTTTCTTCGAAACGGTATCGCGCCGTCGTCGCCGTCGGCAGTCGATCGTCCCGGTTCCCGCTATAGAGGAGGAGCCACCCCCGTGGCTTCATGCAAATTCGTGCACGTGGTAGAACGGAACGCGTCGATTGCCCGTGAAACGAGTCGCATCCGACACGGTCTCTCGGGCACAGCCTCGTGTCGCGGAAATTACGAGGGCCACAGCACGTGCTGCGTTCGCTAACTCGTGCCGCTTCCCTCTTCGTTCAGGTTGTCCGACTCGGATCGAAGGAGCTGCTCGCACCTGGACGAGACCTGGCTCGGTTCGCGCGGCACTTTCGCCTTGAAATTCGTCTTCAGATTCGTCTCGAAACTCGTCTCGAAATTCGTCATGAATTCGATCGGAAAACGTTGGCCGCGGCGGAGAGTCGGCCTTCGCCGCGCATTCTCGTCCTCGGCGATGCGCGCGAACGTGGAACGCGCGAAGGACGACGCCGCGGTGTTATCGATGTTGCGCGAATCGGTTCGGCTCGAAATCGTTCCGGGACAATGCGCGAATCGTTGGACGAGCACGTACCGAACGAACTGTACGTGTCGTCCGCGCCGCGGAAAGCGGCAAGGTCGCGCGTTCCTCCGTTTGCTTTGCATCGCTCGATCCACGCGCTCGTCGCGATAAAGAGATGCGTGCACGAGTTCCGCGGGTCGTCGTCGGACCGATTCCGCGTTGCTGTTGTTTTCGAGAGCGGGACCGGCGACGGCGAGAGGAGGCTCGCGCGTGCGAGGTACGCGAGACGAGGAACACGCTCGAAAAGGAAGGTGGTTGCGCAACGCAGTGTACGTGTTCGTCGGACACTTTTGACCGCGGTCGCTTTCGTGCCGTCTCGGAGCGCCCGTGGATCGTCGACGAACGTTTCGCCCGGTCGAACGAGGCTTCAGGTACGCGGAGGGCTCGACGGTGGCTAATGGTAACGGTAGTGGTAATGGCCACTCTTAATGGCAATGGTAATGGAGTAGTTGTGTTCCGGGTAATTCTCGGTCGGAAAGGAGCATCGAAAAACGTCCTGCCTTGGCACGCGCCCGCATTTACGCCTCGATGGATCGGCGAACGGTTCTACGCTTCCGGTCTCCCGCGAAACATTAGCGAGCCCGCGTCTGTGCGCCTGCCGGACTTTCACCACCGCTCCTCCCTGCAACCTTTACCTTTGGCCACGTCGCGCGTGCCCGCGGAGACCGGGCACGGCACAGTCCCGAACGTTCGGGCCGTTTCGTAATTCCCTGGGGCAGGGGCGGATCGTACGTCCTATGCATGCACGTTTCACAGACGCACGATTACAGCTCGCCGTTTGCTCTTCTTCTTTCAGCCCGATGTATCGTTCGATGAGCGGGGTAGGCGGCATGGCAGCCGCGAACGCGGCAGGAACCGGAGGTACTTACGGTCTTGCGTACATGACCGGCAGCCCCACGGAATTGACCGCCTCGCCTCAGCAGCTGTGGAACGCGCAAGGTAAGTTCGTCGAGTGGCATAACGTGCTCGAGCCTCGAGTAGCCGAGACGTAGTGATTCCAGCGATTTCTCCAACGACAGGTTTGGGCCTCGCGGCCATCTCCGAGGATTACGGAGGCGGCGGTAAATCGTCCGGATCGGTGACCCATCAGGCCCTCCCGGGCTTCTCGCAGCCGTTTTGCGGCAGGGCAAGCTTCCGAGGATACAGCCCGTCTTACTCGACTCAGCAGGGCGGTACCGGGGTCGGAGCTGGCGCGGTCGACGCATCCACGTGGACTTACGCTTCGCCGTCCAACGACTCTCTCACGACCCAGTACGCGACGCCGTCCAGACGACAGACCGTCAATCCGGCGTCGACGCCTACGCAGCATCAGCTCACCGCTACGGCCAATCTTAGCGCAAGTAAGTAGCAGTTCCTCTTTTCCGCTTTTCCGCCAAACTGTTTGGGGCAGTTCTCGTTCTTCTCGCGTGCCCCCCTGTCCCGCTGGTCTCGCGACGCGAGCTAAACGCCCCCATTCGCCTCCTCTCTCGACTTGGCCGCGGTGGGACCAGAAACACGAGAGTCGATCGAGAGAGCGAGGGATGCACAGGGCCCGTGGATCGCTCGGGAAACGATAAATCGTCGACGCGGATCGGGTTGCACGGATCGTAAATAACGAAGAAAAGGATTCGATCGTGGGTCTCCCTTATCCGACGGTGATTCGTCCCGAGGACCACCAAATCCTGACAAAGTATAGTCCGCCCTCGCGACGTCGGTGGCCCAGATCCAGACGCCCGGTTGCCTCGAAGGGAAGAATATCGCGTTACAGTTTCCCTCGTATTCACGCTGCCCCGTAGTAATACACATTCGACGGAGGAGCAATATTTTACGCCTCTCTGTTTCTTCTCCGTTTTTCTTCTTCCCCTCCATCGTGTCTCCCTCGCGACGCTTGTCCCGATTTCGAGGGGCGACAAAATTGAACGGAGAGCGGCGTTGGTGATTCCCGCGAAGGCCGGCCAGGCGCGCGAAGAAGCGAGGAATCGGAGCAGTGGCCGTTTCAGCCGTTTCGGCGGAATGCTCGTCCGACGAGAATGATACGCGCGGTCTTGCACGGTATCGAAGGAGGCATTGATACACGCCGACACTGACCTAGGCAACGTTCATTCCTAATCTAGTTTTGTCTACGCGCGATACAGAAGGAACGATAATAGGCCTTATGTATCTAGACGCGCTGCGAGACCGCGAATTTCAGATAATTTCAATGTGTATCTTGGTAGCGGCGAGCCGCGCGTCACGCGCGCACCTCTGCATCCGCGTGCCGGGACGGGCGGCTTCGACAATTGGATCGCGCAAATGGATAGACGGGCAGGTAGCTGGATAGCTGTGCGGACAGACGAATAGCGAGAGGGAGAGAGGAAAGGCGAGCGAGGGGGTAACATCGAACGACGAAGCGGGCATTGCAAATTTTGTTTTCTCTGCTGCGTCACAATCGGGCGTAAGGGCACCCGCGCTCCGTCGAATGGAAAATTGTTGGCCGTTTCGTGTCGCTCGACCGATAAAAAGTCTCGTTTCGCGACGATTCGCGGGCAAGAGCGGCCGCGCGACGATCGTTATTTTTACGCCGCATTATTGTAGGAACGTCGCTCGGCGAGATAACGTTCGCGCCGAGTGCATCGCGCGCCGCAATCTCGCCGAAGGACTCGACCGGTTCAAAAGGTCGATCGGATTGTTTTTTTTCTTCTTTTACTCCGATCGGCGCCGATGCTCCCTCCCCCCGGGGCCCGAGCGTGGCCGGAGCAGGAGGAAAGAAATATCGCGGCTCGACGCATGCCCCCGCGGTTCTGCTGAAAAAGCGTATACGCGCGACGCGCGGGCGAATCGATTCGTCGTATTCTATTCCATCTCTTTCTCGTCTGCGTCGGGCTACACCGAAACTCGAGCGCGGGCGAAATAAACGGGGTCGGAAAAGTGGACGGGACTCTGGATATAGACGAAGCACAGGGCTCGGGGGTGCGAGTGGTTCGGTGCGTAGTCTGGCGGATATGGAAGACGAAAGTCGAGCGAAGTCGAGTCGAATGTTGTTCAAGTGGCGTGTGTGGCCGTTTCTCAAAGCGACGGAGGCGTCTGCGGTTTCTGTGCGGCTGCGCTACTTTAACCGAGGGCCGAGGGTAACGGGAACGTCGCTTTTTAAAGTGCCGCGATCTTGAGTGGTTCGTCGACGCGCGGCTGGATCGACGGGGAAAGCTTCACCCTCTGCGCTGTCGCGCGCCTGGCCTCGGTTCACCGTCCACTTTCTCGCCAGATCCCTCTCGGGCCCTTTGCCGGGTGCCGGCTCCTCTGCGATCTATGGTCCGACCCGCACACGTGGCCTACTCTTTCCTCGACTTACAATTAGCTCCACTTATCGGGGCTGTCCTGCATTCGCGAGATTCCTCGTGAATTCCTGAATCTCTGGATCTCCGGATCCCTCGATCTCGCGCTCTCCGTCGCTCGCTCTCGACCTCTGGCCGTCCTCGCTTCTCCCTGCCCTGTGGATCCCCTTTCGCGGACTCGACGTCGTTTCTTTTTCTGCCTGTCGGCATGCCTTGCCTCGTCCTCTCCTTTCCCTCGTGCTCGTATTCGCGGCGCTCCTGCTCGACAAACACCCTTGCTCCTCCGCACGTCTTGCGCTCTGGTTAGTGTCCCCTATCTTCTCGGCCTCTTTCGATGCCGCACCCCTCGCGCCATAGCTGCGCAGAGTAATTCGACTCCCCTATTCTCATTCCCGGTCGCTTCGTCACCTTCCGTGCGGCGTCTCGGGCATCGTTGGATATGTACATATTCGGTTACGAGGTGTATCTGCCGTTTCCGTGTACGGAATTCATCGTGCTCCAGCGTTTTCGAGCGCGGATTGCGCCGGGCCGGTTCGAAGAGGAAATTTGTAGGTGCTTGCCCGTTCGATCCTTCGCGGCGCAAAATTTTTGACGAAAGTGCCTCGAGGCGACTACGCGGAGAGGTGCGCGTTCTCATTTTCATCGGGCTGCGTTTTCATGGACCCTCGCGTCGTTCAGCGCGTCGTTCAGCGCGTCGTTCGGTTCGCATCGCGAGATGTTTGCTGACGTCAGCAACTCTTTGCTTACTAATATACGATATCCGATTGCTTCCCAGTGCCGTTTCTGCCGGATGCGCGACTACCGTGCGCCGACCTTTTCGTCCTCTCTCCGTTTCGACGAGAGAGTAACGCGAGACCAAGGCGTGCCGCAACTATTTCTCGTCAGCGTGAACCGCGAGAACGAACGTTCACCGGTCCCTGACGGATCCGTGGGGCGAGAGGGCCTCGTAGGCGATCCGCGAGCCGGTCGATTATAATTTTCCCAAGATCGCCGGGAAAACCGTGCGGAGCGAGCCGAGCCTAGTCGAAATAACGATGCTTGGTATGCGCGTTAATGACGGCCGTGTTAGCTGTTATTATCGAAAAGCGCCGGAAATTCCGATAACGCCGTGTCCCTCTACATCCTCGTTCGCCGCACGTTGCCGCGTTTCCTGTATCCTTCCTTTTTCTCGCGCGACCACGCACCGAGTCGGTTTCGCGTTACACGCGCCTTCCGGCTCGTCGCGTCCGCGGCCTGATTTCCACCGAGACCGACGGGGAACAACGCAACGGAGGAAAAGCGCTTCTCGGCGCGAAGAAAAGCGCGGGACGCCCCGCAGTCGCTCGAGGCATTGGGAAAGTACGGGGAAAATGGGCTTAATGGCCACGCTCGTTATTCGTCCGCGCCGCTCGAGGTTTTCCATGGCGCGTGTTACTTCCCCTGTATGGCCGCGTCGCGACGCGAACGGAATAATTCTAGATTGCGCGGCCGCCCGGGGCGGTGCTCGGAATTCGCCGTCCACCGATCGTCGGCCGACGTTTCCCAGTGAAACTTTCCCCGCCTGTGACCCTCGACCCCGCAGTCCTTTCGCCAGGTGAAATTCCCTCGGCTTCGTGATTCTCCCGACAAACGGACGAACGGCTCCCGTTCGTTCGTTCGTTCGCGGGGCGAACAGCGCACGTGGAATTCCATTTTGAACATGTAACGAATCGCGCAGTGCACAACATCGAGGCGGAATACTTTACGGAGGGCCGCGAGTGCGTAAATTGCGGCGCAATCTCCACTCCGCTATGGCGACGAGACGGCACCGGCCATTACCTGTGCAACGCATGCGGTCTCTACCACAAGATGAACGGAATGAATCGGCCCCTGGTGAAGCAGCCGCGGCGATTGGTAAGAATGGAAGAAGCGAACGGAGCTATCGTGCCCGTGCGCGGTTCATTGAGGTTTTCGCTGCCCCCTCGGAGCGACCTTCTCTGCTCGCCGTCGACCGGAGAGACGCGTCGCGGCTGGCCGGAGCAAGGTTGACCCGAGGCGGGCCGAAAGTGCAGGAGCCTGTGTGGAAATTCGCCCGCTGCCAGAAGTCGGCCTGTGTGACCCGCAATTTTGTCGCTGGTGTGCTAGCACGTTGGGGCGATAAGGGTATCGCGGGAAACCGGGGTCTTTGTTCGTTCCGCTTCGCTGCGAGCGCGACTCGCGGATGATACGCGGGACACGCGTGCAGCCGCGAGCCGGCGAACACTTGGTCGTTCCACGTCTCGAAAGAGCGGAAGGGTTCGACGCGCGTACCGTACGCGCGACCGCGCAACAATAGAAGTACCCCCCTAACGTTTGGCATCCTGTCTCTGTTTCAGTGGCGGACCAGGGCGATTTCTACAAAGGCTTCTGTGGGTATAGTGGCGCCCGTCGCGCCTTCGAGGAGAAATCGAGCCGGCGTTTGGTAGGTGTCATCCCCGAAACACACTTACACCCCACGTGGATTTCCCTTCGTCCCGTTCTCTTTTCCGTCTCTTGCTTACTCGCTCGCATACTCCGCCTCTCTCTCTCCTCCTATCCGTTTCTCAAGCTTGGATGCTTCCCTCCTCCCCGTTCCTCATCCCCGTCTATCCCCGGCTATCCCAATCAGCTCTTCGATTCTGTCTCATCAGTAACTTAACTTAACGATAGATAACTCTCATCGCACGCTTCTTCTCTACTTCACTGCTTGCTTTACTTCGATGCCCTACCCTCGAAGACTCGAAGAGATCTTTCGATAGATATATTCTCGTAGCTTCGATGTGCCACTATACCCATGGTATGATCGCGCTCCGTTTCAAAGTCGTGCGTAGCCTGGTCAACGGCACAGACAGAGAAAGAAAGACAGAGAGATGGAGAGATAATCGCGCGCACAGTTGCCCGTTGAATCTAATTCGAACGAACGAACGGAGGAACGGAACGATCTCTCGTCAATTTTCACAGGCTCGCGCGACTTCGCGCGGAGCGTCAGGCCGATTTCGTTGCCTCGCGCGCGTCGCGAACGCTTCGCGCGTCAGGCAACGCTCGCGTGCCTGATCGATCATAGGTTTAAAAGTAGTTGTAAGCATTCTGCTCCTCCTATTCCACCCCCCGACCATGCCTGTTGCTAAACCTTCCCCGTGTTCTTCTACTTTTCTCTCTATCTTCTTCTTCTTCTTTTACTTTTTCTTTTTCTTCTTCTTCTCCTCCCAACTTGTGTCCACGATCCCTACGTCCTACTGCCGTCCCGCGTCTTACACGACGCAGCGCAGAGACGGGTTGTAACGCGATTTCGTGTGTCCGCAGTCGGCATCGAGACGGGTAGGCACTTCTTGCAGCAACTGTCAGACGACGATGACGTCGTTGTGGCGTCGGAACGCCCTCGGCGAGCCCGTGTGTAACGCGTGCGGCCTCTACTTCAAACTGCACAACGTGAACAGGCCGCAAACCATGAAGAAGGACAGCATCCAGACGCGAAAGCGGAAGCCCAAGGGTGGCATGAAGTCCACCGATACACCGATCTCTGGGGCGGTCACGATGTGCACGAACAACAACACCACCAACACCGCCAACATCAACAACAACAACAACAACAGCAATACCAACAACAACAATTTGAAACTGGAACCAGGTACGTCCGATTTAATTCCCGCCTCGTCGAAACAAACGTCGAAACGCTTCGACGGGTGATTGCATTAAAGTAAACGAATTTACGTCTCTCCACAGACACCTACGGGGCCTTGAGAATGAACCACTCCGGCGTGCCGGTTACCTACGGGAGCAACCTCTACGACAGCCCGCAGTCCTCCGCCCGGATCGTCTCCTATCAGTCGCCAACCACGCCCGGGATCTACTACGACATGATCACTTCTCAGCAGCAACAGCACCAGCCTCAGCACCAGCATCAGCATCACCAGCAGCTTCTCGAGACCCACTCCCCGAAAGTCGAGTGCCCGTCCCCGCCTTGCACGAATCGGTCGCCCGTTATGATGTCCGCTGGTCATTCGCCCGACCATCACCAGCTCGCTACCCCGCACATAGTTACGCTCGGCAATTCGTCGCCCAGCACGGCGGCAACCAAGATCATCCTCGACAACGGCCATCTGGACAGACCAACGGTCGTCTCGATATCGTCCTAAAGGCGTGCGCCGACTCGTGAACGACGGACTGCGCGTTCGACGATGGATCGCGGGCACGATTTCCGAGCCTCGACGTCGAGAACCGTCCGTCGGACGTTCTCCGTTTCCCGTCGAAAGCTGGGACGAACGGGCGGAGGAAGACGAAGTTTGTTGTCGACGAGGGCTCGATGGTTGCACGTTGATTGGGCCCGCGTGAAACGTTTGTAATAAATTTGTCGGACGCCCTCCAATCGCGTCCTCCTCCTCGAAGCTGTCTTGTTCTTTTCTCCACGAGGAAGACGACGCAGCGCGGACGGCGTACGGCGTGCGAGCAAACGAATGTCCTCCGTTTATTCGTACAGAGAGTCGCGAATGGGAATCGCACGGATCGAGAGATCCCTGCTCCAAGCGTGGCATGGACGATAGCAAACGCGGACGCGGTGAAACGAGTCGTCGAGGGCGATCGCAGGGCGTTTGATTGCTGCTCGTTCACGCGATAGTCCGCGAGTCTCGTTGTAAATAGTTTTCTTCTCTGTTCGAAAAAAAAATATAAGCAGGCGTGCAACGGCACGTGAAACGAATCGTTGTACCTTTAAGAGCGCCGATATTTGCATTCGTTTCCGCGTGACCAGCCGCGAATCGCGACCAAAGGGCGACAGACACGATCGGTGTTGGTCCTCTCTTCTCTCTGTCTTTTTTTCTCCCTCTCTCTCTCTCTCTCTCTCTTTCTCTCTCTTTCTCTTTTTGTAAATAGACAATTATGTTATTAGAGCGGTAAGCCTAGGCGTTAAGAGTACCCTGCGCGTTGCGTCGAAAGCACTCGAAGGCGAGCAATAATCGTTATCTTTCTTGATCTAGTTGTCGCGCCGTGCAACGCGTTCATTAAGCTACGTAGAGAGGCGGTACGACGCACGAAAGTGTATCACCGAAGCATTCGCCGATGACGAGCGTTTCCACGAGGGCATCGTGGGGCTGGCGACCGAAGGGTAAGGAGATGCGCGCCCCGAGGGTGAGGTGTGGTTACGCGCGAGTTGCATGCGTTTGTATACTTTCAGAGTGTGTTGTATCGTGGCGGTTATTTTTCAATAAAAAGGGATATTTAAGTTGGAATTGCGGCGTTGAAGTGTGTGGACTGCGTTGGAGCTGCGGCGCCGTCGCCTGTGATGCGAGGCCTCGCGTTAAAAGCACGCGAGGGCAAACGAAAAGGGGGCCAGCTGACGAGGAGAAGTCGGTGGACGCGCAGGAAAACTTCATCCCTGTGTGTTTTCGGCGATAACGGCCACGGATATCTCGTGTAATCTTGGTTAAAGGTTGGGACGAGAAACCCAGCGATCCTCTCTCTCTCTCTCTCCCCCTGTCCCTTTTATTGGCGCAACCGATGGGAAGCGAAAGCAGCGGAGAAGCAGCCGAAACCTATCGCTTTGGATATCGGAGTTTATCGATATTGGAGCAAATCGAGAATCGTCAGGGCGAAGGATCGGGCGCGTCGAAGGGGTTGGACCGAGGTCCCGCGTTCCAACCGCACGCTTGCTCGACGTAACGACCGAGTCTCACCTGACCGCGCCTTATCGGAAGAATCCCGTGTGTGCTCTGCAAGTATGACGACACCCTCCACTCTCGACACGAGCGAGCTCGTTCCTTCTCCCGCTGTTTTCGACGATAACGCGACGCGCGATCGTGTGTGCTCTCTCTCTCTCTCTCTCTGGGTCCCCCCTTCGCCGTTTCCTCTCTCTCCCTGCCAGCCTACCGTCTTCCCCCCTGCTCATGTTTGTCCACGTACACGCATACATGCACGCGTATCTGGTCGACCGCGGTAAAAAAGTACAGCGATCCCTTTTCTGTTGGCGACGATTCGCCGCGCGTCTGGGGTTAGACAATCTCGTCGACGGAAAGGGCACCGCGTTCCTGCTCCCTCCTCGTAGCTGCCCCTTGCATATACGCAGCTACAGTTTTCTTTCCCGCTGGGGGAAAGGTGCGAAGCGCGGTGGGAATACAGGGCGGCGCGGAAGGGCGACGCGAGCGGCGAAGGTGCGCAAGGTTCGCGGGGATGATCCCGTCCGAGCGGGACCAAAATGGCGACGCAAGAGCGAGGGGTAGAAACGAAGCGGGCGGATTCCGCGCGAAGAAGCAGCAACGACGATGCAAAGTGCTCGCCTGCTGTTCGTCTAATCATAGTCTGTAAATATTTAACGTGTCCGTGGCAGAGCGCGCTCCTCTCTCTCTCTCTTGCTCTCTCCCGCTCTCTTTTCCTCTTTCTTCCTTCTTCTCTCTCTCCCTTTCTATCTCTTTGGTCGAATCGAAGCTTCGGTGCGACGCTACCAGGCGGCAGCCGACCCGAATCGTCGGCACACCTTGGCAGCGCACCTGTGTCAAGCCGCGGCGCGTTCTCGCCACCTTCGCTCTCGAATCGTAACAGCGTTGGCCTCGCGAGTCGATCGTCGACCGTCGACGCGACACAAATCACAGCCCGCTCATCTATATCGTTCCGCGGATACTGTATCACGGAAACAACGTTCACGTCAAACACCTTCTTCCTCCTCTCGCTCGGCTGACACGGTAAGTTCCGAACTTTCAATTTTCCCGCTTGCTCTTCCGCCCTTGTCCGTTCGCCGCGTCTACTCGCCCGTACACACACACGCATGCACACACGCTCTCTTTTTCCCTTTTTCTCTTTCTCTTTCTGTTTCTTTCCTCGCTCGCTCCACGTTATCCTCGCCGTCCCAAGCAGCGGCGATCGGCCGGTGGTCGCGAAGCCACGCGATCGCCGAGGAAAGCGTGAATGAAAAGTCGACGGGGAAGGCGAGAAAAGGGGGCGATCCGTCCGCCGAGAAGCCTCGCGTTTTCGAGTGACTCGGGGATCGTCCGACGGAGGCGATCCCAGTGGCACGAGGTCGCGGAAAACTGGGAATCTGAAACGGGGGGGAAAATTGGACTCGATACTCGGGCGACGAAACGCGGAGCGTCGTGACGCGACGAGGCGCGGGGCGCAAGAAGCGTGCGAGCGTATTGGCGACGAGGCGCGGCGCGGCGCGGCGCGGCGCGACGCGTCAAGGCAAGGCAAAGTAAAGTAAGCCGGCGAAGAGAAGAGTATTTGGAAAGACGTATGTATGTAACTCGTTCGTTCGGTAGCGCGTGCACGGACGAGCCCGGCCGAAACGTAACACTTGTGTTTTACGCTCGACCCGGCCTCGCACACTTGTGCCTCCGCCGATGGTCCGCCCTCCCTGGTCCAAGGGGGAAGCCAACGTCGCCTCGATCCCGCTCCTGCTCTCGGCTCCGTGCGCCGCGCGGAATCGCGAGGCTGCTCCGGCGCGGTCACGCTCGCGAGCCCCGACGACGTCTGCCGCGAAACTATACGATATCGAGAACACGAGAGATATACCCCAGGGGCGCAGATATTTTATTAATCGTTGAGCACATAGCCGCGGCGAGATAGTGGAATAATATCGCCCGGCGACGATAATGCTGTTTGCCGTGGCGAACGTTAAGTATCGAGCTCGCGAGTCGCGCGGTGCGTCCGTCGTCGCGGCCACGGACGGACGGACGGACGGCTGCTCGTTCCGCGGATTTCCGACGGGTAATCCCCGTGCCTTCTCCCGTGATCCCCCGTCGCTGGTCGTCCCTCTATTTACGCGGGGGAGGGACGCCGTCGACCGAGCATCGGCTGTTTGCCCGTTGAAACCGTGAAACGATTCGGTCGTTGTAAATTACTGCAGCAATTGCGCTGTAAAACGCGGGGCACGCTCGTTACCGTGTCGCTCAGGTGGATCGCGTTATCAAAAAGGTACAAGCGTGCTGGCGCGCGTACGCGAATCGGATCGTAAAGAGATTTAGACGTCTCGGTGGCGAGGGGCCGAGGCGGGACGGCGAGCGTCGTGCTTGTTTGCGAGAACAGCGAGGCTGAACGCTCGGCTGAATTTTCGTGGGCGGAAGGGAAACGATCGCGCCGAAACGTACGGGGCTGACGAATCGAATTGGACGGTTCGACGGAACGGAAAGTTACGCGATTCGTGGAATACTCGTTGCGCAACGGTCGCGCACTCGCGTCATCCCCTTCGGTCGCTTGGACTCTCGACCCGAGGCTGGCGGCGGGCAACGCGCGATCGAAATACGAAATAAAAACGCCGCCTCGATACCGCCTTTCGCCCGCGAGCACGTACGCGGCCACGCACACCGGCTCACCTGGGATTTTCATTTACGCCGATAAGAATTTCCTACTCGACTGATAAAGAAAATGGCCTCGTCGTGTCCGCGGCTTCAGCCGTGACGCAACCCCGCGCGCAGTCTGCGCAGCAATTCCCGAAACGTGTTTTGCAACCCGGTCGCAACCCAACCGACGTGGCAAAAGGTCGCGGACGATCCTCGACGTGGCTCCGTTTCGAGGTTCGAACGTCGACGAGACACAGGCCACGATCCGGACCGCACTTCGCCACGCATCCCAGCCGTTCGACGGTGTTCCGCCAATAAATTGCACTTGGTCGACGGAGCCTCGTTCCTGGACGACGAACGGGCGACCCGCGGCCACGTCCCCGCGAGTTCCGACCGCGCGAGCTAGAGAAACGGCCCTACGCGTTCCTTGCGGACCCGACGACTGAAATTATCATTTTAGCTGATATACTAGCTAATGTAAGGATGCAGTTTTATCTCTTATTATCATGGGAAACGAGATAAATCGCGATAGTGTCGTTTATTTTGACAACGGCGTGCCTCTCGCCAACGGCTCGACCGCGACATCCCCATCGGTGGCCGCGACGAGCGACGCCGCCGCGCTCGCGTCCCCCCGATTCGCGGTCCGCCCTCGTTTTCGTCCCGTCCTGTCCCGATCGGTGTCCTCGTCGCGTCCCCGACTCCGTTCGCCCCCAGGGATCGCGACCGATCCCGATCGACGGTCGATTCGGAGACGGACACGCGGCCGGCAATCCGGCACCGGTTTCTCGTTCCTCCGTTCTCGAGCTCTCGTCCGCCTCGTACCGCGGGGCGCCCAGAAGCGGAGGAAAAAAGGGGAGAAGAAAAATGGAAAAAAAGGCGCGACTAGTCTTTTCGATCAAGCGGCGACGAGGAGCGCGGGACTCTACACGTTCCTTATCGCCGGGCGTTATCGACGATACAGCTCGAAGCAATCTGTATTTCCTCCGTTCTCCGATAAACAATGAATTTTTCGATCCGATCCTAGATAGACGGCTGGAGATCGATGTATCGCTTTGTTCCACATAGCGCGGAAAGTTTCGTAGACTTTTGCGCCTACAATCGGTCGCTCGTAAGCGCCTGCCAAGGTCGACACTCCGTCCGAGAGAGAGAGAGAGAGAGAGAGAGAACTCGCGATGGTCGAGTCGAAACAGCCCCGGACTCGTATTCGACAATTCCGCGTCGTTTCTTCGTCACCCTTTTCGATTGTCCGTGACGGCAGAAGCTCGACGCTTTCGGCACGTCCGACCAACGATTCGAACGGTTCCTCCCCCGGACATTGGCCACGGCCGCTTCTCGTCATCGTGGCTGTTGCTCCGTTTGCGAAGATGAATCAGTGCGGGCGTCGGTGACGCAAGAGCGACGATGACGATCCTTCGCACGAAAACGTTCAAGGGAACGAATCACGGGGCGCGTCAGCGGGCTCACCCTTCGGCGTCGCCGACGAAACATCGACGCGTCGAGCCGCGCGCGAGAGGGAGAGAGACGCGACGAGCAGGTAAACGAGGGAACGAGGGATGGAGAGGTGCGAGGTAATTTTTCGACCGAGCGATAAGGAACGGGTGCGGATGATTCACCGCGTGCCACCCTGCCACGGAGCGGCGTACAGCCCGTGACAACAAAATGGCGTTTGCAACGATGGCTGACGAGAACGTGGACACCTCTCGCGATCCCCTCGCGCACCCCTGCCCTTCTGCCAGCCACTGGTGAAACGCGTTATCTCTCGCTCGTGAGCTAGCGAGCGGCCGCTCGTTATCGGCGAACAAACAAACGGACCCCTCCGTTGCCTCTTTTCCACTCGATAGCCAGAGATTCTCGCCGCTCGTCTTCCTCCTCCCCTTCGCCAGTTTTCCGTCAGAAGAGAGAAAGGTAGAAACTCTGCTCGGAAGTGTCGTCGCGGCGCGTTTGTTTCGCTCGGTCGTGTTGCGTGGCCAGCGGGTGCGGGCAACGTTTCAGTGACCGCGGGGGTGTGCACGGTGCAGCGTCGATCAGGATAGGCGGAGCAGTATCGCGATCGCATCACGGGACCCGAAATCGGCCGCGTTGCCCCTCAGCCAAGGTAAGAGAATCGTTCGTTCCGTTCCCTATCGTGTCGGGCCCGCGAGGAGACGGCGATCGCGGCAAGTGTCGAGGAAACGAGGCGTCGCGTGCTCGGACCGGAAGTCGAAACTTGACATTGTCGAAGGGAAGTGTGACGCGAGTCAGGGTAAACAGCGGTCCGCCCGTTTTTTCTCTTTTCTCGCGACGGACGAGGCGCGCCGTGTTTCTCCTTTCCCCTCGCCTTCCTGCCGGAGCTGGTTCTCTTCCGTTCTCCTCCTCGTCGTTCCCATCTTTCCGTCTCGATTTCGTGCGACTCGGCCCTCGTTTCCGCTCCGGAGCGTGTGCGTGTGCTCCGAACGAGAGCGGGTCGCGTGCCATCGGCCCCACCTCCGCGGCCGCGACGACCTCGGCCACGTTCGACCGTCGCGATCGCCCCGTCGAAGACAGTCGCCTGGCCAAGTTTCAACCGCGCGGCGCCTGTTGCAGGACGCGATGAAGGAGACGCTGACGAAGCACGAGATCAAGCGCGAATGGGAGGACAATCTGACCGAGGAGAACTCGCCGCCGATTGCGACGACCGAGGACCACGCGATGGAGACTCCGCGGACGGTGATCCAAGCGAGGAGGCACGTGCGCACGATCACCACCGCGGGTCACATCACGGAAACGGTGGCCGAGGCGGACCCGGAGTCGCCAGAGGCGAACGCTATGTCGGCGAACCTTCAACTCCAGTCGCAGCGGCAGCCGCAGCAAGTCGAGCACCACGGCCAGCAGTCTCGACCGCGATCCTATACGGAGGAACAGCAGCAGGATCAGGGGTGCAATCAGCCGCAGCACTTCGTGCAGATCTCTCCCACCGAGGCGGACATTCAGCAGCAGCAACAGCAACAGCAGCATCGTTCGAACGAGCAGCGGGTCGTCTATTTGACGAGCAACGGGCAGGAGGTGCAAGTGGAAGTAACGGACACCGTGGGCCCGTCCAGTTTGACCGTGAAGGAGACGAGTAGGTAAGTGATCGCGAGCGTTTCCGTTCGCACGACGACGAGGGTAAAGCTGGAACGGTTTCGTTCGAAGGTACGAGCCGTCCGATTCGGAGAGGGTGGACGGCGATCGCATGTACGGCTATTCCGCGGACGACCGACAGCAGATTCGAAGGGAGAGCCACGGGATCGCGGTTCAGTCGCAGGACAGGCGGGTTCAATCGGTCGGCCATCAGAGGTACAGTCCGCGCGAGAGCGGCGGGAACGGATCCGGAAGGCCGTACCATCAGAACTCACCTGTACTCGTGGCGACCGGCGACGATTACGAGACCGGGGCCATAGTGTCGACCGCCTCCTCGGTCGCCACCGTCAGCGTCCACCTGGACTCCCCGGCGACCTCGTACTCGCCGCCCATGGCCGACGGCATTCGACCTGGCCAGCAGCCCAGCCAGCACCAGCACCAGCACCCGCACCAGCATCAGCATCAGCACCAGCATCAGCACCAGCATCAACACCAGCATCAGCTGGTCGGTGGTTACGCGGATCCAACGGCCACGGGTATGAAGTACGACGCGGACGCGGTGAACGCCGTCGCGACGAACGCAGCCGTCGCCGCGGCGGCCGCTGCCGCTGTTGCCGTCGCCAACGAAAATATTAAGGTGTCCAGCACCTACACCACCCTCGAGACTGTACCGATCCCCCCGTCCCAAGCAGTGCAGTACCCGCAGTACATATCCGGCAGCGAGACCTTCCAGCAGGCATCGACCTACACCTACGCCAAGTCCGGGGAGCAAGTGATCCTCGCGTACCAATCGCCGGCTCAGCTGGCGTCCCGCGTCCCTGGGGTGAGTAAAAAGACACGTACACACATTCGCGATCATTGTGCAACGGAAGAATGCTTCTCGCTATCGTGTTTGCGAGCAAGATAGCCAAAGGTCTCGTTCCGTCACCGCCTATCGTTCGATTCGATTGCTCTCTCTTCGCGTTCCTCCGACATGCCGGAGAAGTTACTCCCTTTTAGATACGGTCGATGCTCCGTGCGTCGCGATATCGACGTGCTCGATCGATCCTTCTCGAGAATCTCGAGAAATACCTTCACGGTCGTATTACACATACTTTGTAACCGGTCTTCTTCGTTCTTCCCCCGCATCGCGCTCGTCGTACGAATCGTTTCGCCCCGTTAACCCTTTGCACTCTGAATTATTCTTCCGACAAGTCCCTAGTATTTCGAAGGTTTTATCCGAAAGCAAGCGTGACTCGACGTAGGAGCTCCTGTGACAAAAACTGACGTCGAGTCACGCTCGACAAAGGAGTGCAGAGAGCTGATAATAACAATCGCTCCTACGTAACCGCGATTCGATCAACAGGTGGAGTCCCCTGGAAGCGCGTACATCAAGGGCGACCCGACGCTGGCCTCGTCGTTGGGCGCGGCACGGGGAGTACCGCCTCTCCACTACGAGCACAATCCCGGTTCACCGGGTTCTCAGGTTACGCTGTACGGCGGAGGTGGCGGCGGCGTTGGCGCCTACGCGTACGGCAAGCCAGCCAGCTCCGGGGAGTACTGGTCCACCGCCGGTACGCCGTCGCCGCCGACGTTCGACTGCGTCCAGGGCTACCAGAACGTGACGGCCATCTCCGTCGGCGACGCGGCCAACATTCAGCTGTACTCCGGCGGCGGGTACAGCGTGTCGACTGGCAGCACCACGGCACCGTCGCCGTGGACCAGCCTCCCGTTGACCGGCCCGGACGAAACCTTCGACGGCACCATGATGACCGCCGAGCCGAAAGAGTGTTCCGGATGCGCGGCACCCACCACGATATGGAGGAGGGACGAGACGGGCCACTACTATTGCCACGGTTGCCTGTACAACAAGCTGAACGGAGTGAGCAGGCCGCCCATGAGATGCGGCAAACCGAAGCAATCTGTCGCACCGGTAAATTTCATTGTTCTCTAGTTTCCGTGCATGCCTCTTGCTATTCGTTCGTCTGTCTCTCGGACTCTCTGCTCCCATTCCTCCTGCCCCTCTTTCGCATCGCAACCCCGCTGCCTTCCCCTCCCTTTCCCACCATTTCCCCCTGACGAGCTGTATCCGCGTGAAAAATGGAAGAAAAGCAGAAAAAAGTGAAGGAAACGAAAAAGAGCGTCGGCGTTATCTGTCGCCGAGCAAACAATCGCGCCGAGGCTTACGCCGGTTGCTGTTTACTCTAGTTTCTACGTCTCGAGCGCTCCTACGCTCCGGTTCCCGAGATCCCCGGGCTCGGTGTTTCGACCGCGATTGGGCCGCAGGGGCAACAGATACCGCGGACAGCTAGGGGATACCCGAGCAACAGCTGTGCGTTTCTTGTTACAGGCGGGCGTGCGAAGAACGGGGGTGCAGTGCGCCAATTGTCGAACCAGCAACACCACCCTGTGGCGGCGGAACAACAACGGGGAGCCGGTGTGCAACGCCTGCGGCCTGTACTTCAAGTTGCACAACGTAAGTTCGCTCGTCCGGTCGACAGGCCGGTCGGGCTCCGGACTGTCTAGATCCCGTGGACGGCACGATAATCGCGATAGCGCGTTACCGAGAGTCGACCAGAAGGTAGGGGCCACGGTGGTCGAACTGTTGGGTTGTGTAAAAAATTCCCGCGTTTTTTGTGTTTTTTTTTCCTCCCGCAATATCGTGTTTTCTTAGGTAAAGTGTATATATATATGCATTCGCAAGTTTTTTTCTTGCTCTGTCTAACCTATCTGCTTCAATTTTTTTCGAATTTAATCACTTTAATGCAATTAAATTTAATGAGGTGCGTCATCGAGGTCGAAATCGCCACTTTTGAGATTGTAAAATCAATCTACTCCAGTGGTGAGCAAGCTTTGGCCCGCAGTGGGCCAACAGTTGACATCTACTACTTTACGCGGGCCGCAATATTAAATACTCAAATATAGTAATCGAATAATTTAATTTAAGACGCAAATTAGCCATTTCTTATTTGATTTGTAGCAAAATATTCTTCTGTTTTTTTAACATACACATACTAATATACCTACAATACATCTTATAGTGTAAAAGGGTATACGTTTAAATCACGCGTGGCCCGCGTGTCACATGTTTTCGCGGGCCGCAGGTCTGTGGCAGCCGTGCCAATTTGGCCCGCGGGCCGAAGTTTGCTCATCACTGATCTACTCCATTACGCGTCACAAATGTCGCGAGCCGCTTCCGCAGCTTTTTGACTACGAAATAGAGCAGATTTCGAAAATGAATGTAAGACTAATTTTAGAGTATCATTAGTCAGTAATGATAATACTCGTATTTGTTCCAACTACGCGCTGATATTACAATACTCTACGGATCGCTATCCGTACGCTCTCAACGCTGGCTTTCCGTAGTGTATTGTAATATCAGCGCGTAGTTGGAATAAATACGAGTATTATCATTACTGACTAATTATACCCTAAAATTAGTCTTACATGAATTTGTGTACCTCCTGGAACTTGCATTTCAAAAGCCTGAAAATTGATTAAAATTAATAAATTCGAAGAAATTGAGGCAGATAGGTTGGCAGAGCAAGAAAACAATATACTTTACCTAAGAAAACACAAAATTGCGGGAGAAAAGTGAAATAAAAACACAGCCTAATTAGACTCGTTTCCCTCGCGGAGCGACGACACCCGGGGGAAAGGATGGCACTCTGTAATTTTGACGAGCTCGATTCTCACGAGCGCGGCTCGATTTTCGAAATTGAAACGCGGTCACCGACGATGATAGCGCTGGCTCCTGATTACGTTCACTTACGCAATCTTCTCATCTTTCTGCTTGTGGCGTGGTCGTAATCGCGCCGCGGTCGTCGGCTCGATGCCGCGCTGCGATAATCGTTCCGAAAACATGTCGAAAGCCGTGTTCGAAGGGTACGGTGCATGGATCCGTAGATTATCTCCGAGACGGTGTCGCACCGTTACGAAATCGCGGGAGCACCGCCCTTTCTCGCTTCCCTGCGCCTTAGCAACCGGCCACCCATTTCTATGTATCGTTTAATCATTCTTGTATGTTCCCGATAAAATATCGCAGATCTCGATTTGAGCGATTTTGCGTCGATTCACGTTTTGCGCGAACAAGTTGCGAAATATTTTAATCAAGCAAGCCTCGAATTTCGTGACCATTTTGCTTGCTAACGTAAGGGTTGAGAACCTTGACCGTTGCCCGGCGCACCGTGGCACGGGACTCGCGCCAAGATTTACGAGAGATCCCACGGTCGACATTATCGGCGAACTTTTTCGCGCGATCGTTCGCGCCGATAACGTCGACCGGTAGAATCGCTTTATCGCGAGTTTAATTAATTTCGATGGATATCGCGATACACCGCGGTGTCCCTACCACGCGCGCGCCGCGGCGTACACGCTTGCACCTCGCGCGTCAACCTTGCTCTCTGCTCCGACAGGTGAACAGGCCGCTCAGCATGAAGAAGGAGGGAATACAGACGAGGAAACGAAAGCCGAAGAATCATTCGGCGATGACCGGGAACCTGGCGGCGGGGCCCAGCAGCATGCACAAGACCGAGATTAAGTCTGGCTTGCTCGGTGAGTCTTCGGTGAGCAAGCTTGTCATTCAGTTTCTTTGTCGCCCGCATTCGTTCCGTCCACCCGCCCTCTGTTTCGAGCGTGGCTGCGTTTTCGTCGATCCGACGCGCAGCCGCGTGCACGGACGATGGACGTTGCGTCGCCTCCCGTTCACCACCCCTCAACCGTTGCTTTGTACTTGTTGTTAACGCGGTTCGCGTTCGCCGCCTGTCGATCCCGTTTCTGTCCGTTCGAGTCTCGAACGCGCGACGATATCAACGCCGCGGATCTCGACCTTGGTCGAGTCGAACGTGGAGTCCCGAATTGGGACCAAAGTCCGTCCCGAAGTCCCAGTGGCAAACAAACGGCGACGCCTCGGCTGTCGCTAGATGACGGATCGAGATAAACGTTCGCCGCGTTCGCGTGTGTGCGTAATCGTAGCTCTCGCTGCGAAAGGGTGGCGGGACAGGGGGGGTGCGGAGGTAGAGGAACGACGGAGGGAAGCTTAGGGTGCGCGTATCCACTTGCCGGACGAGGGGTGAGAAGCGTTGACACGAAACAAGTAGAGACGCGCGCCCCGTCGGGCACGAGGCGTGTTTGATTCGAGCCGCTGCTTATTTTAACGTTCCAGTGGACTCGTTGCAGTTGAACGTGTACGGGAACGGCGGTGGCGGTAACGAGGGCGGGATGGGGATCGGCGGTGCGGTAGGAAGCCGGGTCGTGAACCAGGGCGCAAGCGTGGACGCGATGGGAGGGAACGGTGGTTCCGACGAGGCTCGTCCGTCCGCAGGTACACCGGCTCCGTCGCAATTAGGGCACGCGCACTCGCCCCTCGCTTTGCCTTCCGCCGCGGCGCTGAATCGACAGACCACCCTCACGTAAGTGTTTCGGCACCGATTCAGGTCGGTTATGTACACGGTCGTGGTCGTCGTTCGATATTGCTTTTGTACCAGCGAAATGCGGCTGTCTCGTAAAATGAACGAGAAATGCATCAATGTCCGCGTCGATTGTTTGACCACCAGCGATTCGTAACGATCCGCCTCGTTCGTCTGTCCGTCGTCTTCCGTCGGGTCTCATCAGTTGGATTGTTTTGTTCTTACCTTTTCAGCGTGCCACCGCTAGAGCCGATCGCTAATCATCCCGGCGGCGATCTGATCTCGGTTATAACTTCTACCACGGCTGTCCACGCCGAGAGAGCGTAGCGCGAGTGGCGGAAGAAGAGGAAGAAGAGGAAGAAGAGGACGAGGATTTGGACGCGGAGCGGAAAAGCGATCGACCTGGATGGACGGTGGAGAAATTGTTACCGTGCGCCGTTCGTTTGATCGCATGGAACGCGAGCATTAATGTTCGACTCGTGGAACGTTTTACCGACCACGGGTCTCTAGGGGTGTCTCTTTGTCGACGCGAAGCAGAGGCAGCGTGGCGCAGCTGCGATCGCGATTTCGAAATAGCCCTTGGATCGACAACGATTCGTAGCTTTCGATACGTTCTTCCTGAACGTGGCGCCACCGTTACCTCGATCTCTTAAAAACGTCGGCGAGATTCAAACGTTCGCGCGAAATTGCGCGAGCGACGTGCCCCTCGATGCTAGGCAGCCCGGCGCGCAAGGTGGTCGCGCGGTGGCGATGTTACCGATCGCGTCCGTTCGTACCGACGGTGGCGCCGCAGCTGTGCTGCACGGTATCGCCTCCTTCAGGGGTACCAAAGAATTGTTCGCATTGAACGCTAGTCCGCGAAATCACCTCTCCTACTCTTTCAGCCTCCTATTTTTTTAATCCAACGCTCGTTACGCCCCGAACGCTTCGGGGCTTTTTCGGGCAAGAATTTTGCCCGCGTCGCGTTCGACTTTACCCACTTCGCTGCAGTCGCCCGTGCCAGCCGACCGAAGCTACGTCCTTTCGTTCTTTAAATTATTTACGCGAGGAGTATACGCGTTTCGTTCAGGTGTACCTGCAAGAGAAAGGACTGGCCGTAGGTGGGCAGCGGGTCGACTGGCCGCCCAAGAGAAGCGTGCGTCGGCGAAATGGGTACTTATTTGTCGATTCGTCGGGTAGGGCGTACCCCGACGGCACGTTTGATCGTGCTAGGCGAATAGAGAAATGTTTCGTCGACCCGAAGCGCGTCGCGCGCGCTTCCCGAAACGGGTCGACCGTTTTGTAAGAATTTCTGTGTGATGCGTGTGTGCGTGGCTGGGTGTGCGCGTGTGAAACATGAATAAAGCGAAGTCGTTCCGCTGGTTCGTATCACCGATATCAATGCGTTTCCTTACTTCTGTCTGCGCTTCGATCGGATCGATTTTGTCCCGTGGCCGGCGGCTCGCGAAGCGGATCCGCCGCGGCTCACGGAAGGAGGCCTCGATGCGTGGCGAGGTACGAGCGGGCCGCGAAGCCCGAGGATCCGTGGCAAGAGCAAAAGCAAAAGCAAAAGCAAGAAGAAAAAGAAAAGGAGAAGGAAAAGGAGCGCGACCGTGAGCGGCCGGCTAAGAGGGAAGGCGAAATGGAAGGCCGGCGAACGGGGAGGCCAGAGTGCCAGGGTGAGGAGGTGGCGGCGGCCGCGGCGGCAAGGGGCCGTGAGTCCATCAGCCTAAAGAGTGGCTATCGTGCCTGCTAAGGGCTATTCCATGTTAGCCGCTCTCGTCGGACTCCTTTTTTTTTCCTTCCTCCTTATTCCCCTCGTGAACTTTTTGTGAGGCGAAAACCTGGCGCCGCCCTCGTGATCCCTTCTCGCACGGGGAGATACCAAGAGTCTCGTTGCACCCGGGGCGTCCGTCCTCCTCGCCGTCGACGTCGACGAACGACGATCCACCGTTCGCAAACACGGGAAATACAATATAATTTCGATGCTCTCCTCCTCTTCTACTCGGCGTTTCCTCGCGACCGTCGGCCACGCGAATATCGATCCGACGGTACTTTCACGTTTTCCTCCGCTCTTGAGCGTCGCGACGACTCGCTCGGGCACGGTCGGACAGCGTCCTCGTTCCTACCGACGATCGAGACCGCGTAGCTCGCGAAGGATCGTGCTGCGAGTGATTCGAGCGGGAAAGAAAATATGTCGCGCGGACGATTTTAACCGAGGTAGAGAGGAGGGGCCCGGTCCGGTCCCCCTCGCGCCCGGATCGCCTGGAATTTAAGGGATGCCGGACGTTACTCTATCGGCGTGGCGCCAACCGGTGTGGCTTATCGCAAGCCGAGCACCGTTACTCCGACTTCTCTCTTTAAGAAATTCTTTCGATTTCGTTGGGTTTCTACCGGTGCGGTGGTCCACGGCCGGTGCCTCGTCCTCGCGCGACGATAGAAGGAGATCGGGACGGTGCTGGAAACCGCGTCCACGGCGCTGCGTTTCTATTCGTAGGAGGTCGAGGCGAGCGAGCGAGCTCGCGCGCGTCACCATAAATAAGTTCGAAGCGCAACAAATTAGATCACGCGATCCGGAGCGAAACATCGCTTAGCCTGGTCGTCGCGTTCGCGATATTTCACGGTCGAGGCACGGACGTAAGTTAGGTCTCCTCTCGGCTTGTTTCGCCTTCCTCCCCTTCTACGTTCGCGTCGTATTTTCTCGTCCACCACCATTCTTCTCTCTGTTCATTCTTTTCCCTTCCTCCTCTATCCATTCTTCCTCCCCCTCTGTCTCGGCCGTCCACCCGGGGCGCACCTCTCCGCTCGCGTTGCTCGACTCTATTTCCCCGAGGGTCGCCGCCGGGCGCATCGACGTGGCGCGTTTTCGCGATGACCTTTCGCGGCTGGTCCCCGACCTCGCTTCGTCCGGGTCCGCGTTTCGCTTTGTTTCGCTTCTCGCTCCTATTTCCGTCTCCGTCCCTCACGAAGGCGGAGGGGTTACGCGGCTCTTTGTTTGCCGATTCGATACGAAATGTTTTCCTTCCTTTTTCGTCGATTCGCGTCACCCGGTCTCGATCTCGCTCCAACGCCGAGCGGTCCGTGGAGCGCGCGCGAAGAACCGGACGGCGCGTCGCGATCGCCGTCGAATTTTCTTCTTTTTCAGCGACGCGACTCGTTCGCCCACAGTGCTATTACAGAACCTACGGCCGATCCTGAGCACCCACGAACGCGTGCGTGTACGTGCGTACACGTGTACCTACACGCGTGGAAACAACCGCGCACCGGCGACCCGGTTTCCAGGAAGACGGCGAAAGGGAGACCGAGACCGAGACCGAAGGAGACGAGACGAGACGGACGGGACGAGGACGCGCCGAGTGGGACAAGGAACGCGAAACGTGGACCGCCGACGATTAGATTAGAGAAGAAACTGCCCCGAGTCATCCCCGATCCCTCCGCACCCCTCTTTCTCCCGACCCACCGCCACCCCCGGGAGGCCACGGAATCGCCACGGCGGACGTTTTCGTCGCGTCGCAACTCCCGAGCACCGCGGCCACTCGAGAGTCGGCCAGGGGCGCGTCGCCCCTCGGAAACTCTTTCCGCCTCGTTGGGATGCATTCGTTTTCGAATCGGGCGTGATTTAGTGCGCGGCGTCGACGAGCGCCGTGGAACGTCGATATGTAAATGCGTTAATGCTTAATGCGTGTCGGTTGATTTATTGTCGCGCGATCACGGTTACAACGAGTGAAAGGCGCTCTGCGACTGGCACGGAGGCTGCCGCCTTTGCCAGCTCGAAGAGACGCGAGTCGCCCGGGTGTCGGGAAAACGGTCGGAGCGAGTTAAAGGGCGCTCGCTTCTCCCCCGGCGGAGATGGTCGAACCCAGCCCCTCTTCGCCCACCAATTTTCTGATCGGCGCCACTCCTATCTCCGTCGCGAGTTAACGGCAGCCTGCCCCGGCCGTATTTCAGCCCGACGTCCCGGCGAGGTAATCGCCTCTCCGTTGCGCCGCTCGCGACTTAATCCGGATGATCGAGCGGATCGAAAGAGGGTCGTCCTGCTCCAATTAGTGCGGCGACGGACGATTCCGCGCGTTTCTATTATCCGCCGTCGCTGGCGGAGCGACGAAACCGCACGGAGAAGGAAAGGACGAGAGGGAGAGGAAAAAGCGCCGCCGCGAAAGAGAACCGGCGACCCGAGCGACGCGTTAGCCCCGCTCTTTTCCTGGAAGCAGTTGCTCGCTCGTTCGACGAGATAATTTTCGATCGCCGGACCTCTTCCAGAGAGCGACCACTTTTCCTCCCTCGACCCCCCAGGACCGGCGCGTCGCCCTTTCGTGAAACGTCGACTAGACACGAAGCCTCTTCGCTTTCACGACCGATCGTCTCCACCCGTGCTGCCCGCGAGTCGCGGCGGACGAGTCGAGACGGTTCGAGGAAACCGTGCTCGAATTTCGAAGCTGCGTGGAAGATCGATTGCGAAGGGTTCGCGAGCCGCCTTCGTCCCGCAGTCGCGTCAACCTCGCTGCCGCGTTAATGGCTGCGCGCCCTTCGGTTTGCCATTCCCAATCTTCCTTGCACCTTCCGTCGTCGGAAGAGTGGAGAATGGAAACGATCCGCGTCCCCGCCGCACTAAAGTCGACCGACGATCCTCCGTTCCACGGGGCTGAAGCAGTCGATCCTCGCGACAGCAGAAAACACCCGTGGAGGTCGGAGGAAACTTTTGCCGGACACGGGCAACGCGACAGCCCTCTCGTTTCCGCTCGAATTGACAGGAGACCGTGAGATTTCGAGGCCGATAGGATCGACCGATCGATCGGCGCAGTATTAGTGGCGGCTCGACTAATTCTCGAAATGGAAAACCTAGGTACGTACCCATCTCTCCGGCGGAAAACGCGGGTGCGTGCGGAAGGGCGCGGTACGAAGGGTGGTGCTGACGTTGGTGGTCGCGGTGGCGACTTGGCCCGACTTGGAGGGAGCGAGAGGGGTCGGGGGAGGAGAAGCAGTCAGGGTCTCCCTGGATGCGAACTTCCGGCGTCGCGATAGCTATCTGCTCGCAGGGGTTCCTACTTACCTGGCACGCTACGTCCGGTTTTCCGATAGGGGGAATCGGTAGGTAAGTGGCGCAAAATAGGCGCGGGCTTCGTCGCGTTCCACTCGCTCGGAACGTTCGTGCTCGGGCGCAGATGACGCGGCCGCGACAGACGTTCGCCCGATCGTTGAAACGAGAAGCAGAACGCTTCCAGCGGGGGCGTTTCCTCGCGGCGACCCTGGCCGATGGACGCGTCCAGAATTGGCCGACGTCGCGACGCCGTTCGGCGACACGTAGGGGTGGATTTTCCCCGGCGACGAAGGGAAGCAGGCGAACGGAAAATGGAACGAAACGAGACTAAAGAAACGCGGGGACGGCGAAAGAATGGAAAAGAAAGTAAAGGGAGGAGAAGCGGGCGAGGGAAAAAGAAAAGGCGAGGCAAGATTTTGGTAAGCGAGGACATCGCGGGCCGGCGCGGATTTCCGAAGATATCGAAGAAGTACGATCGGAGCGCGGACACGGCTTATCCGGGCTCGATCTGGTCGGACATTATAGGGCCCCGGGAAGGACGCGGAGGTAGGGAGAGCCGGGGAGAGATCTCGGAGCAGGGTCGAGTAGAAAGGATTTTATGAAACGTGGCCGGCGAGCGAAGCGGCCGCCGTTCCCGGCGAACGAGCGTTCGACGCCCTTCGGGTTCGTGGGCGGCGAGACTCCGCCTCCGAGAAGCGAACCGCCTCTCTCTCTCTCTCTCTCTCTCTCTCTGTCTCCTGCTGCCCCTTTCGCTTCGCAATTTTCATCCCTACCTCCAGGTGGTCCGCTCTGCCGCGAGCTGCGTCGTCCCGGGCTTGCTCCGGTGCGGCGAGCACCGTTCCGTCGTCGCGTGCACTCTCCGCGCGTCGAGAAAGAGCTGTCCCGAGGACATCGATTCCTCGCCGGTTTCGCTGCGCGTACGCTGCTCGGGTCGTGTCCAGTTTCGGGCCTCGCCTCCGTGTTTGCCCCCGCCTTCGCGTCCAGACCGCTTTCGCCTTCGTCTTCGCCTTCGCCTTCGCCTTCACGGCTCTGCCCCGGCCACCCTCTCCCCGGGCCGCCGACGATCGCCGCGCCAAAGGTGACTGTCCAAGTCAGTGTCGAAGCCGCAGTCACCGGTTGCACCGCGTTCCACGATTTCTCCGCTCGGTCGTGCTCCCGTCCAGCTTGTCCCGTCCGCTCTGGCCAGGTTTTCGCGCTCCTGCGGTACACGCGCGGATTCGCTCGCGTATGTGCGCGACGCGGCGACGAAGCTGCTGCACGCGAGCCACCAAGTTTGCGAACAGGACAATCGGCTCGAAGCGGGGATCGACGCGGTGCGAGAGCCGCGCAGAGGTGTGCCTTCGTTCCATTCCTGGGAGATTTTCATCGGCGAGGACTCGCGACGACGACTGGTCTCCCCCGCGATTTTCCCCGCAACGGGGAAGATAATCGGAGTGCACCGCGAGTTCGACGCTTCGGGTCAATTCGATGATCGAGTTCGCGTGGATAACCTGCGGTCGGATCGGTAATACGATCGTCTCGACTACTCGGCAGAAGAGTTCGCCGCGAGTGCGAGCGTAGGAGCAGTTACCGGTGCCAGATAGCGAGCATCTATCGCGGCCGTCGCCGCCGACGCGCGACGACGAGGAGCTCGAGGAACTGACGGAAAGTGCGGCGCGCAGAGATAGCCACGAGACAGACGTATCCATCGAACGTTTCCACCCTGCTCGAGAGCGTTGCGATGCCAGACTCGGACAACTGATCGCCCGTGAGTATCTATCGTCTTTGCTCCAAGCGCGAGTGCGACGGATCCGCGACGAATTGACCCGCCTGGAGAGCAAGGCACACAGAACGAGGAAACAAGGGAATGAAACAGAAAGATCCACCCGTTTCTATTGAGTTTTTTCGCGGGCACGTAGTGTAGCAATGGCCACGAGGAACCGCGCGTCGTTTCACAAGGATACGGGTCGCTATCTCCGTGCTCGGTTATCGGCGTTAATTAACGATAACCACGATGGCGGTGGGTCGTGCGACACCCGTCACCTTTGCGATATCGTTTCGCCCTGCTTCCTCCTGGCCTGTGCGGTCGCCGAGCGAAATTGCGGCGACCTTCTCGCCACCGCGTCCAGCCTGGCCTCCTCCTCGGAGAGGCGCGTCGACGTTTCGCGAACGACGCTCTCTTCGGCGCCGAAGAGAGCGTCGTCCGCGACACGGGCGAAACGAAAATTCGTAGACAGATTCGTAAATGGGCACCTCGTATTCCGCGCGCTTATCGCGACACATCGAAGCATGCCGGCACCGCCATTCCTTCCCCGGCCGCATTATCTGCCCGGCCATTTCCCGTAGACACCGTGGCGAGATAGCTGCGCATCGTTTGCATTCGACCGCCGAACTGAACTAACTTCTCGTTCCAATTATCCGTAGGCACGCGCGATGATCGCAATGCGATATTTCGTTGCGCATCCGCTCGCGGATCGTTTCTCCGCGAAGATCCCCGGTAGAAACGTTTCGCCGAAGGAAAGCGAGCAACGACGGGCAACGACGAGCCGGTGCATCGACAGCGGATAGCGTATCGCCCGTGTTCACCGATACGAGCAACTTCCGGTGTTTCACGGGGAGCGTTCACCCTGTCGTTGCGCGAGGCCCCAATTACCAGTCCGCGTGTCGTATCGGTTCATCGCGTTTCTCTCTCCCTCCGGCCCTGTCTCCGTTAATGCCCGTGGCCGAGCCACTCGAGAGGCAAGGAAAAAGTCGTAACGCCATGGGGACCAGACGCAAAGTGCCTTTTCCAGGGATGGATCGGCGCCGGCGTCTCTGTCGGCTTCGCTCCACGAGAGAGCACTCGTCCGGTTCTTAGGCCTAATTGCTTGTCGCCCGGCGCCTCGGCTTGTTCCCGGGGAAAGCAGACCCTGCTCGGTTACCACGCCGCCCGATCCTTTTCCTCGTCACCCTTTCGGGGATCGTCGTTACGAGCTTACCGAGTACCTATGCGTATACCTGCGATCCGGCCGTGCGACACGACGAGGTGTGCTTCGTGGAACGTCGCTCTGGACGAATCTACGCGACGAATCACCTATGCGTATGGATTTATTCGAACGTCCTGTTGAATCGGCCAGAAGCGTTCGGATCACCAGCGACGGACGGCACCAAGAAGTCCGACACGCGGGCAGGAACGATTCCGTTCCACGTTTTCCAAGGATAAGCAGAAGAGAATCGTTGTCGCGGTGCAGAAATTGATCAGGATAGTTCCCTTTGCTTTCTTACTTGGACGATACACACGGTAGTCTCATTTTGCGCGAAGGCTAGCCAGTCCGAATCTATAACGTAGACGCGGTTAATTTACCGTAATAGCCATTCCGCGTATCGGGTAGATATTTTTATTGGCGTTCGCTTTCGCTACGATACGCGTTTATCGAATGTCGCGTTTATCGAGCATCGTAAAACGATCGTTAATGAACTTTTACGGATCGATAACGATCGCCACGGGTTTCTTCGTAATAATGACGTTGCCACGCTGTCTGCCGTCGGATCGATAAGATCTGAAACGATCTCGCGACTGGTTCGAGATCGCGACGGAGAGGAGCCGGCCGATTTGTCAGCCGCGGCTCCTCCTTCAGCCGGCGTCGATCCTCGCGTAGATCGAAATTGTATTCGATCGTCGAGCGCAGATTCGACGAGCGTTCGGCGCGGGATCCGTTGAAATGGTATCGAGCGATCGGGGCGTCGCGGCGTGCCAGTTTGCGCGCATCGGCCAAAGACCCGTTACGTCGGAGGACGAGGTAATTAATTTAAGCTGCGATCGCCTCGGCACTAGGCCAATGCAAACACCTTTGCGCGCCGGCACGCATGAGCGCAGCTTATAACGCTTGCCGCGTGTGTGCCTCTTACTCGCCTCCCGAGACGAGAGATCCTTTCCCTCCCCGTCGCGTTCTCGTCCCTCTTCTTCGTTCGTCGAGCCTCTGAATCCTGGATCCTGATCCCTGGATCCGGGATGTAACTGTAAAGCGCATTACTATACGCGCAGCTCCGAAGGATCGAACGTTGCGAGCAGAACACAGCGTCGACGCATAGGTGTACTAAAAATGCGGGGGACGCGTCCAAGCCTAGAGGCCTAGAACAGGAGCAGAAGGACCGACGCGGATCCTCGCGCACCTGGACGAGCGAACCGGAGGATCGCCATCGGGTAGCGCGACGTTACCTGCCGGGCAGAGTTCCCGTCGGCTCGATCCTCGAGTGATACGCGCTCGCGTCTTCGACCAGGGCGATCCAGGAGCGAAAGGGTCGCGACGACCCGCGAAACGGGGTGCCCGCGTTCGCGGCGGAACCACGAAACGGTTTAAACGTCCAGAAGCCGGGAGGGAAGCGAAGTTGCGTGGGAACGAAGAGGAGAGCGGCGCGGAGCGGGCGAGCGAGCAGCCGAGAGATAGAGAGATAGAGAGAGGGAGCAGCCCGGTTTAACGAACCTACCGACGACGACGTATCGCGGCGTTAATTACCGCGGCAAGAGCTCGGGCCGAATGCGCGCCACGGTCCCTCGTCGCCTCGTCGCCTATCTGCGAGGGGCGGCGGGCGATTCGACCTCGTCGCCGCGGCAGATGCATTAATTGAACCGCCTTAAATTATAGCCGGTCGCTAATTGCGCTCCTCTTCTCGGCCTGTCGGGCCCCGAGAGACGCGCCGCGTTTCTCCTAGCGATTGCGCGCGATTAAACTGTCCCGCGGAACGGCCAATGAGAAATTGCGCTCTCTCTCTCTCCTCTTCTCTCGCTCTCACCCCTCGATACTCCCTTCGCCGTAGAAAGACTCGCGAGCGGGAAACGAAATGGAAGCGCGTCGTCGAGCCTATTCTTCTGCGAGGCAGAGGCGCGGGAAGACGACGCGGTCCAAGAGTCGCGTGTCTGACTTCGATGTATCGCGATTGCGCAACCCGATTAACGGTGAAATCGGGCAGGATCTGCGGGACGACCGAGCCGGGGAGTTTGGTAAAAATGGACACGCGACGAGAGGCGCGGCGCGTCCGAGCGGAGAGATCGCGGCGATGGGAAAACGTGGAGCCGAGCGGATCGGACAGCGCGCTGCAACCGGTCCGCGGTCGAATCACGGATTAACCGGTGAATAAGAGAGTGCGACGTGGTTATCGAGATCGAGAGGCAGCCAGAGAGAGAGAGAGAGAGAGAGAGAAGGAGCGATGAAATCGCGGCCGTAGCTAGTCCGGACAATAATCGTAACGTCTCGGGCCCGGTAGAAGCAATTCCGGGCCGGTTCGAGTAAACGCGACGAATCCTTATCGTTAATTGGACGATAAAGGTGAAGGTATCGTCGGAGCGTTCGCGCGGGCCTCCTTATTCCTACGGTACCGAGGATTTATTCGGCCGGATCGCGGCGGTGCCGACGGGATCGATATACCCCGCGGAATCCCAGGCTTGACCGGTTTCGTCGCGTTCTCGCGCCGGGCGAAAAATCCGCGAAAGATATTGCGGCGGCTCGCACCTCGCGCGCGACACGGAACTGCTGGTGTCCACGGTTACAGGGACGCTCCGCGCGCCAACAGTTTTCGCGTTCCACGGCGAGCCAAGGCGCGACCCGAGCGGTCGTCCGGAGTCGCGCTCCCGATGGGTACGTCGATCGTCGAATTTATCGAAAGGGACTCCTGGCGAACGCGGACGCGGCTCCGATCCGACGGAGGCGCGGTCTCGGAGTTAATTAGAAAACAAACAGAAAATTAACGCGAACCCGGCAGCGAGTCTCTCCGGTCGGCCGTTACTCACGATTTATCGTAACTCGTTCGAGTCCGGTCGGTGACCGGTTTATGCCCGCGCTCGCCGCTTGATCGACGATCGAAAATCTTGGGTACGCGCGAATCCGTTCGGATTGGAACGTCCGATCGTCGAGCAGGAAGCCGGTCTTTTCCCGCGAGAGCGAAACCAGTTTGCCTCCCCGAGCAGAACGTGCGAATTATCGCGTAATCGCGAATGCGTTTAACCCGTTAACGCATCGACGTTAATCGATCATTTTCTTTCGCCCGTCGCTTCTCCATCGCCACGAGCCGGCGCGAGCCCCGGTGCGACCCGTTCGCCGAAATCCTCCTCGGCCGCGATCCGCCGCGAGTTCGACTCGGAAAGTCGAAACGCCCGAGACCGGTTGCACGGCGAAAATCTTCCCGACCGTTAATCTTGATTTATGATAACCGCGACCGCGATCTGCTCCCGGAGACCGACCGGATAATTGGATCGCGCGTTCGTCCCGCTACCGGTCTCGCTGACCGTCCGCTCGACCGATATCGTCTCTCCCTCCCTCGCAATCAGTCTCTCTCCGCGAACGGCTCCGCTGGCCGTTCCGTGCCCGTGGCCGCTCCGCCATCCGATCCGTTTAGGGTACGCGTCCGTCGCGGGGCAAGGCGAGCGCGCGCGAAATTGCGTGCACGAGAGAGAAGATCGCGAGCCGCGATCTCGGGCGAGTGGTAACCCTCGAGGGGGAAACGCGGCGTCACGCATGGAAACCGCGCGCCTCGCGACGACGCCGCGCGACTCGACGCGGCGCGACGCGCCCGCTTACCGGTCGGCCGACATAAAACTACCGATCGAATGGCCGCGCGACAGATCGACCGGTCGAGATGCGCGAGCGTGACCGACTCGTTGCACGGTAAAGTGTCCCCGTGCGATTCGATCGCGACGTTTTACACGAAACTTCCCGGATACGCTCGGGAACGGTAGAACCGGTCCGCGACGGTGCGTGCCGGCCGAATAATCGTGCCGGTTAATTAGCTGGCGATCGATTTCGTCTTCGTCGACTTAAATCCTGCAGGGGGATGGAACGCGGCTGTGGACGAACAGGGGCGGAAGAGAGGAGAGAGAAGTAACGACGCCGCCGCCAGTCGCAAACTTCTCAGCCGCGCGTTTAAAAGCAGGCTGCAACGCGGCACTCGCGCGTATTATGGCGCGGATATTATGCGGCTGTTGGGCCGACTGGCTGGATGCCGGGCTGGTTGAACGGCTGGTCGCGCGGCTTCGTGTGCGTGTAGCGTGCGTGCGTCGGATCGTCCAAGAGTGTTGGTACGTTGATCGAGCGCCCTGGAGGAGTATGTATAGAGACAACGGCCTGCCGATACACCGACCGTGCCTCTCAACTCGACCCGAACGCGAGCTCCACCGATTGCGGGCGCGAAACCGCGTCGCGACGCCGATTCCCCGGCCGCGCGGTCCGCGGATCCACGGCGAGGAAAATTCTCTTTGCTCGCGGCGCGGCGCGGTCGCGCGCGGTTTTCCGTTCGCCTCGTCCGGACGCGTCCGCCCGGCCGAGAAACGGTTGGGAACGGCTGAGCCGCGGCGAGAGCCGCGCAAGCTTGTTCCCGAGGGAAACGAACAGGAAAAGGAATCGTGGGTGAACACGAACGGCGACAAAAACGTGACCGGTTTTTTTGTATTATAATTAGTCCGAATATCGAGTCAGCTTCTATTCCTGCTCGACGACCCCGGCGAGTCTTCTCTATTAGCCGCTCGATGACTCCGGCGAGGGTGACGTCACGAATAGTGGCACCAGTATCGTCGCGATGAAAGGGAGCCGCGTCGGGACGCCCTCCCGTTTCACTCGGGGAACCGCGACGCGGGAGAAAGGGCGTCTCGCCCGACGGTAGGGACGATGGCGTTGAAAGGCCATAAACGATCGACCCCCTAGCTATCGATGGGCACTCTCGGTCGATGGGGGAGCTAATGACAGGACGGCTCGTTGTAATGGAGTGGTTGGGGTCGACCGGCCGATTACCCGTGAAATAGATTCGAGGGGATTCGAGCGACGATGGTGGACCGGGCGTAAAATGGCGCGGGCCCCAACGAGCGTGAACGATTTCCCGATACCGTTTCCTCGCCTCTGCGAGGCGACGTTCGCGCGAACGTCGACGAGCACCGGACGCCAGAGGGAAAGATACCGTCGCGGAGATAACGGACCGCAGGTTCCGCCGAAGGTATTCTCGTACCTGGACTCGGCGTCTGGAAGGTAGACAGGGCCAGACACCGTCCCGGCAGCCGGCGACGCGCTTATTGGAAAGTCGTGTTCCACGTTTAAACCGGAAGTCGGGCCGAGAATCCGGCTGCCTGCATCGAGAACGAGCTCGGCCGAGTGTTCCACGGGGAGAACAGAGGTCCGAAGTGAAACGGGCAACGACTGGGTCTAGGAGTAGGTCGATTTCGTGCGCGACGCGTCTACCGGTCGCCTCCCTTCGTCTCCTCGGTCGTCCCGCGGACGGGAGCTGAATTTCTCGCGAGATATTCCAGCACCGAGTGCTGGAAACGCGCGGATACCCACCTGCGCGAGCTTTTCCCTCGACGGCCGCGGCTGGATGCATAAATCTCCTTTAGAGTCGAGCAATGAATAGCGAGGGTACAGGTACGCAGAAGTTACTCGCTTCCCGGTTCAAAGACGTCGGGGGGAAAAAGTTCGTCCAGTACGAGGCGAGCCACTCTATAATTCATAAATATTTAAATAGCGGCAAAGACCCGCTCTTGTCTCTTATCAACGGTACCCGCATGGTCGCGGCGAACGGTGCACGCGTGCTGCTTTCCGTTTTCCCTCGCGCGACCCGGTCGTCTCCAGCCTCGCGTTCACCCCGCGCGTGAAAAATCGGGAAACAAGAATCGAGCTGCTGCGCTGGGTCAACGGGTGTCTGCGTGGCCGCGATGCTTTTTCGATTCCCGAGAGCAGCAGAGAGAGAGAGAGAGAGGGATGCGAGAAAAGTGTACGAGTAGGCGCGAGCGTCTCGGCTCGCGGTCGCGTTTCGTTCGATTATCTCGTCGCGCTCCCGGTGCACGCGTGATGGGGCGAACGAGCGGGGGAAGGAAAACGCGTTGGCAGCAGCGCGCTGCCGCGCGGAAACGGGCCGAGAGGAACGGAGGATGCACCGTGGGCCGATCGCGCCGCGCAGCACCGTGAATACGTGTGGATACGCGCGTGGATGCTCGTCGCTCGAGATACTTACGGTCCGGCGGAGTTATTTCGTATGCGAGATCGGGATCTCGTTCGCTTCGCTGCCTCGATTCCCGTAACCGTTGCAAAGTTAGAGCTCCACCATCGCTGGGCCGCGATAATTCGCCGATAAGATGCCGGGTCCGCCGCCTCGCCACGCGAGTCCTCGTTGCTTCGTTCCCCGCGACGCTCTTCCGCGACGAGCCCGTCGCGGTTGCGAAAGTCGATCGCGATCTCGACGATCGAGCCTCCGCCAGGATAGCCCCGAGAGCTCGAAGCGACGGCCGCTGCTCGGAGCAGCCGCCCGGCTTCGAGGAATTCGGAAACTATTCGCGGAATTTCCTTTACCGCGCCGGGCATCCTTATCGTCGAAACATCGACGAGCGAGCGTCGCTTTCGGAAGTTACGTATCGGCGGTCGAAGCTATCGTCCGGCTTCTCCGCTCGCTTTTTTATTGCGATACACGGGACGGCCGAAGAAGTAGGTTGCCGCGATTCGCGTCAGCGTAGTGCCCTCGTCTGCAGTGCTACGCCGACGGCTATCTTGCCGTTTCTACGTTTCTACGTTTATGTCCGCGATAGGAACGTCGAACGCTCGACTGGACGGCCGGCCTCCTAGATTCCGGAGTCGGGTCGCAGGTCGCGGAAATTGACGAAGTGTCGCGTAATCCGTCCACGTGGCAACCGACGGTGACGATCCATCGAGCGACGGAAATTCTTGCGGCGAAGACACGAGTTCGTCCTCCTTTCTCCGCTCTTCCCTCGGCTCCTCCCCGCTACCATATTCGTCGCTCCGTCTGTACCCTTTCCCTCTTTCTCTATTCCAGCCTCGCCTCGACGCGACGCTCGTCGAGCCGAGTGCGCGAACGAATCGAACTCGCCAGGATTTATGCCAGAAACGTCTCGGCCGTTTGTAGACAGACCACTCCGGCGAAACGATCCGTGGACATTCGGCCGCCACGTGCGTCTCTGTCGACCGTGTTGTCGCCAACGGTGAAACGAGCGACGAAACGACGACGAGACGGTCGGCGCCGCGCCGGAGGGATCGGAAGCGTGGCGAATCCCGCAGAGATTTCGGAGCAGAGATAGGCTCGCGTGCCTGTGAATGGAGTCACGTCGGAGGTACGCCGGCTGGGATGCGGGAGACGCGTGCCGAAACTGGACCGGAGACGTAATTTCCGAGGAATCTTATCTCCGCCTCGCATCTTCGGTATCGGGTTAACGAAAGGAGCGTTCACACCGGCGCGACGGTGCGCTTCCTCCGTCCTCCTTCTCCATCTCTGGGGGCCTCCTCGTTTGTCGAGCGCCGTTCGGCCTTCGCGTCTCGTCGCGGGGGAAGGGAAAGGAGGACGAGATCGGCGTCACCGCGATTAGCTCGTGCTCCGACAATACGGTGGCACGTTTGCGCCAAATCGACAGCGTACGCTGCAACCTCGGACAGCCTCGGACAGTTCGTTCCTCCTCGACGAGCGTCCGTCGATCGTCGAGCAGGTGCGATACCTCGTCGGAGAAGCGCGGCCGCCACGCGCGAGACGGGTGATCCCGATGGGCGGCCGGTTTCTTCGAAAGCGTGGAAAGCGTAGATGCGAGTGCGAGGATCGCGAAACGCGGGGACGAGGCAGCCGCGTAACGAAGGAGAGGAAGAAGGGAGAGGGATGCTGACACGAGAAGCGGCGGGCGTGTGGTAGTGGTGTGCGTCGAGTTTGCCACGATGGAGTTACAAGGAAACCCTTCTACGCGGTCGGCGCCGTGGCGCCTCGGAATCGAACGACCGGGCCATCCGGCGACACGACAGCACCAAAGCGGACTTTGACTTTGCTCGTCGCGTCTCGGTCCCCTCGATCTCGTCCGCTCCGTGGACGCTGCGCCGCGATCGCGCCGCCGTGAAGCGGGAAGAAACTCGCTCGGGCCAGTTCGAAAGACGAGAACCGGTAGAGACGTTGGAGGCGATTAATTAGGGTCGTAGAGAATCGATGCTTTCGTTTCGAGTCCCGTCTCGAAATTGGCCTGCGATGTACGGACGAGGCTGGCCCCGGCGCAGAAACGAGCCGCGAGATCGATCGAGGGACAGAGAGGGAGGAATTAGCGGGGACGGGACGAGACGAGCCGCGCTGGACCGGGTCGGTCAGAGACGCGCGATTCGGATCGGCCGCAAAAAAGAAGAAGCGCGACGAGATGGAGCGACAACGCTGTTTCCATTAGCGGCGCTGTCGCGACGTATCAATAAACCGAATCATCGCTCGGACCACTCGAGCTTCTTTTAACGACTCGCTCGAGGACGCGCGCTACCGAGCCGATCCTGCGGACGACCGTACCGCGAAACCTCCTTCCCAGGCGGCCCGCTCCTCCACGATCTCGCGCCTCGTCCCGCTCTCGAAACGCGGACCAGGCCTGGCGCCAGATGCCTTTTCGTTCCGGCGCCGCTCTACCACCGAAACACGATTAGTCTTCCAACCGGTTCCCATTAATAGCCCTTCCACTTGGAAATCTACGCGCGCGTTGCAACCGAGCGGGCGGAAGGGTGCCGGGAAAGGCAGCGGGTCGTTTTTCCCGCGAGTGCGCCGGACGACGTCGCCGTCGTCGTCGACGGTCGCGAACAGAAATTCGGGATCCTTTCCAGCGACGCGAGAGGCGCGCGGAGGCCGAAGCTCCGCGGGATCGAACGTTCGCCGTAGAGGAGAAGGAAGCGGTTCCCAGGGTGGCGAACGCGCGGACACGCGAAAGCGCCGAAGCTTTGGTCCCGCCTACACGGATCTTATTCGTGGCCGCGATGGCCGCTATCCCGTATCTCCGATTCTACGCTCGAAGGTGGAGACGCGTCTGCGCTCCCTCTTTCTCTCTCCCTCGACCTCCCCGATGGCCCTCGTTCGCCGAAGACCTCCTCTAGGTTCCTCGCGGTCTTCCACCGCGCCTCCTTCTCGCACCCTCTTGCCCCCCCCCCCCCCCCCTGCCGACGGCAACCCGTCTGCCCCTCCCGTCGATCGGGTCGATCTCTCCTCTTTCTCTGCTCGGCCGCGAAGCTATGGCGAACCTTGACTCCCCGTCCTCCTCCCTCGGGCACAGGGTGCCACGGGATCGCGGTCGAGCGCGGTCGAGCGCGGTCGAACGCGGTTTTCAGAGAAGTTTTCTTTTGTCGGGCAGATGCCGCGGTGCTAGCTCTCGGGGAGGATGTTCCACGGGGGCGGAAGCGGTGGGTACGGCGCCAGTTCCGACTACCAGCAACAGTCGCAGCAGCAACAGCAGCAGCAACAGCAGCAGCAGCAGCAACACGGCCAACAGCTCCAGGCGCCCGTGTACGTTCCGTCTTCGAGGCCGAGCATCCCGTCCGCGGCAACGGCCGCCGCGGCCGCAGCAGCGGCCCAGTACCATTCGTTCCCCGGGTCCGGCTCGCCCGCCTGGTAAGTGCTCGATCGCCGTCAGCCGGCTGCTCGCCAATCTGGCTAATGTGCTTCCGATTAACGCCGCGACGGTTTCGTCTTCGTTGTCAAAGGGAGAAGACCGCTGCGGCAGCCTCGTGGCAGCATGGGGTGGAAACGTACGCGGCGCACCACGCGCTCGCTGGCCACGCGAGCGGATCCGCGGCCGCGGCCGCCGCCGCCGCTGCTGCCGCCGCGATGGGCCCGCACTCGGGCCACGCGCACCCTCACGCGGCCCATCCGCACGCCGGTCATCCACACTCGAGCCTAGCCGCCCCCTTTTACGCGCAAAACGTCGCCATGATGTCCTCGTGGAGGGCCTACGACGGAGCTGGATTTCAGCGGGCCTCTCCTTACGGTTCGTATATACATATCTCTCTCTCTTCTACCCATCGTTGCCATCGTCGCCCCATCGTCGCGATCGTGCGCCCCGGTGGCGGTCGGAATCGCCCCGTCGAGCAACGGGGAGGGAAGAAGCGAGGAGCGAGGCGACGCCGCTCGCGTTAGATACTAACCAGACCGCAGTGGGAAAAGCCAGAGCAGCGCGAGTGCGCGGACGATAAGTGGAAAAAAGCTCCTTTCCTGGCGGAGGAACGCATCGCCGCGGCAGCAGGCCATCTGCGACGGATAAGCGATAGCGGCCTCTTTGAAACGAACTCTCGCGGTCGAGTGTTCTGCGATACGCGCCCTGCGCGCCTTCCGCTCTCTTCGCCTCTTTCCTTGCCTTTTTTACCCCGCTTCTCGGGGCCGACGTGAACGTCGACGTTCGCGTTCGACGGCCGAAACGTTGCAAACGTTCCGGCCGTGTTTCCACGGGCCGCCTCGTCCCTGTCCCTCTCGACGATGCCTCTCGATTGCTTGCAGACACCGCGATGGACTTCCAATTCGGCGAGGGCCGCGAGTGCGTGAACTGCGGCGCGATATCTACGCCGCTATGGAGGAGAGACGGCACGGGGCACTACCTGTGCAACGCGTGCGGCCTGTACCACAAGATGAACGGCATGAACAGACCGCTGATCAAGCCGTCGAAGCGGCTGGTAAGTCGACGAACGATGCTGCCTCTGTTCTCGCGAGATTAGCGACCTGTGCATCGCGAGGTCCACGAAACCTAGGGTATGTCCGAATTTCAGACGGCGACCAGGCGGCTCGGGCTCTGCTGCACGAACTGCGGCACCCGCACCACCACCCTCTGGAGGCGCAACAACGAGGGCGAGCCCGTGTGCAACGCCTGCGGTCTCTACTTCAAGCTCCACGGCGTGAACCGACCGCTGGCCATGCGAAAGGACGGCATCCAGACGAGGAAACGGAAGCCGAAGAAAACGCCCGAACCGAACGCCAGACCGTCCGCCGCGGAGCACGAGGCTGCCGCGGTTTCCACCGCCTCCTCTCCGTCCACTGGTGAGTACCCAGCGAATTCACCCCCCGACCCCAACGTCTACTCCGCGGAGACGATCCAGCTGCTTCCACTTAACGAACGGTCGCGGCTCTATTCGCGTGCTTCGCAGAATTAAAGAGCAGCCAGCAGCAGCAGCAGCAGCAGCAGCAGCAGCAGCAGCAGCAGCAGCATCAAATCGAGGTGTCCAAGTCGTCCGGCGTGACGTCGAACACGACGGACAGACCCGTCTACCTGGGACACACGTCGCTCCTAGCGACCGGAAGCGTGGCCACGGTGAAAACGGAGCCAAGAAGCTGCGACGGCATCGTCGGTCAACCCTATTCCTCGTACTATCAGCATCCCCATCAGTTAGGCGTGGCCACCAGCGAGCACCAGCAGCAGGCGTACTACGGAAGTCAGGAGGCGCCGTATCATCACCAGCATCACGTTACCGCGGCCGCCAAGCTGCTCGCCTCCACGTAATCGCCTCCGAGGATCGAGGATCTTCTCGACAAATCGACAGCGATCTTCGTCGCTGGTCCGCGACGGATTCGCGCAATCGTGCTTATCGTGCAGCTCGTTTATCCGCGTGGAACGTTGCTTCGATGCTCCCGTCCGTTGTCCGTCGCGCGAATCACCGCCTCCTCGCGGCTCCGTCGTCGAGGAGCGAGGAGAAAGAAGAATAAGAAGAGGAAGGGGGAGAAGAAGGAAACCGATCGATCTCCACCGGATCCTCGTAGTCGCTAACCGCGCGTCCTTCGATCGATATTCGACGCATCATCGTTCCAGCGAGAGGCCGACTTTGTGTACAGTTCCTGTGTAATTAGTAGTTTCTCGACGCGCAATAAAGACACACCAGCTTTCGAACTCGCCGTGTCGGCTGTCCAGGAATAAACTCGCGTTCAGCCCGGTGCCGAGCCGGCACCCTTCAACGCGTCGTCCGCCACTCGAAGCTGTCCTGCGGCCGATTCTGCCGCCGTGCTCGGCAAATATTATCTTTCCGCGGTCCGACGACGCGATTGACGGCTCGGCCACCCTCGACCCACCCCTGTACGGCCGGTTGCCTCGTTTGCCCCGCGATCAGTCCTTTCGCGATCCTCGCGTCCGTCGAAGCACGAGCGAATCAAACCCTTCCGTCCGCCCGTCTCGTCCTGTCCTCCGACTCCTTTCCTCCGCTTTCCCTCTGTGCGCGACTCTCGTCGCCGTCGTCGCTGGAATCGTCCGGGGACCCGAGAACCATGGGTAAGTCGTCGGTTCGAGTCGTCCAGCGAAGGTGAGCCGCCACTAATCTCGATCTCGCGCCGAGACAGGAAGAACGCTGCCCGTTCCGGTGGCCTGCAAAGTTTGCGGCGATCGATCCTACGGCAAGCACTACGGTGTCTATTGCTGCGACGGTTGCTCGTGCTTCTTCAAGCGATCGGTGCGTCGCGGCGCTCTCTTCACCTGCATAGGTTCGAGTACAGTTGCTATTTCCCGCGTGTCCATCGGTCGCCAGAGATCTCGCGCTTCCCGACGTACTGTTTCAGCCAGCACCGGTTCCTGTCCCGTCGACAAAGCGAGACGGAATTGGTGTCCGCATTGCCGCCTGAAAAAGTGCTTCGCCGCTGGCATGAACACGGCAGGTAAGCAGGCTCGAAAGGTCGAACCCGATCGAACGTTCGTAGACCGCGTACGTAGTCGCGCCGATATCGACGCGCAAAGTCGAGGTAAACGAGATGCAAACAATGACGCGGCTCGCGAGTCCCATTATCGCGCCGGCGTTCGACCCGTCTCAATTGCCGTCGAGCCGTCGACGGAGGCAGTCGCCCGTGGAAGGTAACGAGGGGCGCGAACTGCTCCGTCGTTCTCTCTGTTGATTAGCCGTTCAGGAGGAGAGAGGGCCGCGCGTTCGACGGAATGTCGCGGACGCCGTTGGCGAATTCGTCGCACGGCCGCCGCCTCGTCGACCGACGGAACCGGATGCCGCGTCGACTAGTTTCGCGACGAAGAGGACCGCCGCGCGACACCAATGCCCTAGCAACGATACCGTCGACGCCGAGGACGGACAGTCTTCGTTCTCCGGACGACTCTACCACCCCTTCCGGGCGCACGGTGTCGCCGTCGCTGGTAAATCACGTCGCAACGCTTTTGCCCGCGGCTTCCATTCCCGTCGTCGCGACCGTCCGACAGTAATCTGCACCGATTCCACTTCCAGGGGACCCGACGCGATACGAGATCGCAGCGCAGATATTTCTCGCGACCGTCCGCGCCGCTCGACAGCACCGAGTGTTCTCGATGCTCGAGCTGGACGAGCAGAATAGGATCCTTCGAAGAGGGTGGGCTGCGGCGTTCGCCCTGCGTGCCGCGGTCTGGCCGATCGACCTGACCGCCTATCGAAAGACGAACATCCCGACGGTTAACGATGCCACGCGCGATATATCGATGACCCGTGCCATCGTCTCCAGCCTGCGTCCCGATCGAGTCGAATTCTCGATCCTGGAAACCTTGCTCCTCTGTCGACCCGGTAATGAGAAACGTTTACCCGCGTCGCGACGCCCACCGCTCTCTCCTTTTCTTTCTTTCTTTCTTTCTTTCTTTCTTTCTTCTCTTTCGCTTCGTCGAAATCCAGAGATCGCCGAAACGACCAACAGCCATCGGCTGGTGTCGCGAGCAACCGACACCGCGATCGAGCATCTGCTTCGACATCTCGCCGGCCCAGCTGGATCGTCGCCGAGGCTGGCCAAGCTGCTGCTCGTTCTCCCCGTGTTGACGGCCTTCTGTCCGCGGGATCTGGCCAGCGAACTATTCGCGCCAATTATCGGGGACGTCGATCTCGAGAGGGTGATCGCCTCCGTGCGCTGACGGCCCTTCCCCCTCGAAAGGAAATCTAGTCACGGTAATGTAACCTATGTACTCTCTACCGCCAGCAGACCGACGCAATCCTTTTCACCTGGGTCCGGGGGGGGGGGGGGGGGGGCCGCCTCGACGAAACGATCGTGTACACCCGCGAACGAACGCGCTGCTTCTACCGGCCGGACGGGGCTCGTTCTTTTGACACCGCCGCCGTGGTCGTCGCGTCGTTCTTTCCCGCGTCGCAAGGATACTAACTACGTGGGGCGGTACAGTGAAATGAATCGTAATCGACTGGTACTTTCTTTGGCACTTTATTCACGTAATAATAACAATTTGATGATGTATGATATGTACAATTGCTTAGAGTAATATGGCGCATCGAAGAACTCGATAGAAATATGTGAACGGGAACGGGAGGCCGCGAAAGGAGAGCGAACTCGACTTTCAGCCGCGTGTCGTTACCCCCTGCGGGCCTCTCCCACCCCCGCCCCCTCCTCGTGTATTTGCGTTCGTATTCGTTTCGAGTGGAGTTACGCGAGCACGGGGGATTGTCGATACGTGTCTCGACGGGTAAAAAGAAAGTGTTCAGAAAAAGTGTTAAAAAAAAAAAATTGTACAACTACTCTACGACGGAGAAGGATCCGCGCGAAGACTTGGGATGACTGCGTGCTCGATAAAAACGTGCATGTGAAACCCCGGTTCCGAGAGGTGCGTCGCATCGCTGCGCTGCGTTCCGCGCTTTCGCGTCCGCCGTCTACCGAACTTTTCTCTCGCTCGCCTGCGCGTTAAAGAACGAAAAGGGCGCACCCGCCTCCTATAAATACTACAATAATAACGCTCTTCAAAGTTCACAGGTATCCTACCGTTCCTTCTGCTATTGCATCTCGGCGAACCCATTTCACCCCGCTCCTTCTCTCTCACTCTCTCTCTGTCTCTCTGTCTCTCTGACTCCCCTTCTTCGAGACGCGCAAAATCGATAAAACTAATCGCACCAGACACGCGTAACCGCTTGCACTGAACGCTGTAGCACCGCGATTATCCGCGCAACCGTTCGCAGATTATCGTCGGAGACCCCTCAAGATTCGAGATTTAAGATTCGTTCGACGCGGCTGTCGTTTAATTCTTCTACCCGTTCTCGCCGTCACGTACGGGAGGCCTAGCAGAATAACATGGAACGAACGCTTGCACCGAAACGAGTGAGCACAGGCGCCGCGAAATCGACGTCAGGTCCAGTCAGCAATACTTTTTCCTGCACTTGCGATACCTCTCCTCCTCCGAATGTCTGCGGAGCTGTACCAACAGCTCGCCCGGTACGTACCACAGTTTGTCCGCGTTAACGAGAAACGCCTCCGTCACTTGGCAACATATGGCGGCCATGTTAACTTGGGCAGCCAAATCCGCACGGTCCCGGGGATGTATGTAACGAGGCGGGAACAGGGACGGTGCCACTATCATCGCTACGTTATGGATGGACATTTTATTCGATGCCTCGTTCTCAACGACCAATCGCAAAAATTTCACCAACGCTTTCAAAGTACAACGATGCTCTATAGGCAGAAGTAGGACCAGCAGATTCAACGCGTACGACAGCTCCTGGCGACTCTTCACTCCTGAACGGGCGGGAACATGAAAAGCGGAGAAGCAAAAGAAGACGTTTGTATTTAATAAAGTTGCACAGCGGCGAATAGCAGGCGCGTGTCTCGTTACTTACCGTGACTCTGATAGAAGGCGTCGATGAGCTCTATGGTGAGCAGCGGTTGCGGTAGATCGCGCAACAACTTTTTCAACACGGCCGACAAATCGTGGCACGATATGCGTCTGAACAACTTGTCCATCTCTTTCGGTTTGCAATAGAAATCCGTTTCCAATTGCACGCATATCGATTCGACCTGAACACAACGGGGGAATGGTAATTTACGCGCATGGTACACAGACGCGTCGCAGATCTCTCATCGTAATTAGGATTATTATTATTATTATTATTATTATTATAGGATCGTGAGTCAATACTTTTTGCTTGTGTCCTCCGACCCGAAGGATACCCTCCTCTTTTACACCGCGCCTCGTCAGCTCGTTGAGAAGCTTTTGGAATACTAGCGGGATGTTACTCTCCTCGGACGTCAATTGACTATCCCGAAGCAGAAGCGTCGACAATGACACACCGAACAAGTTTCCAGCTACGAAGATAATACAATGTACATTATATAACAAAGCGACGATCAAAGTATTTTCTCAGCGAATCACCCATCCCCTCATCCACGATAGTCTATGCGAACCTTTCCTGCGCCGTTTGTTCGGTTTACGTTTTTTCAACGGTACGTTATATTTATCGAACACCGCGGTCAGCTCGAGCCACAACAACGGTTGCAGCCTGGTGAGATCTCGTTGAGTCAACGTCTCCACACCCCGACGACCCTGCGCCTGATTGTCCGACGAGGCGAGGCTGTCCGACATCCATATCTGCGACTTCACGTCGTTCGCTCTGCACATCTCCTCGAAGCTCAGGTGACCATGGGAGGACGTTCGATTCAGCGGGTGCGTTATCAACGCATCGTCGGACGGTCTCGTCGATCCGTATAGGCTGCTATGGCTTCGTGTCACCGTCGCGTGACCGCCAGATTTTCGTCTAGAATTTCGCGCATTCGATTGTGAGACAACAGCTAATGCGAGTCGATTAATCGCGAACGCTTCGTTTGACACACCTCAACGTCGAATCCTCGTTCGCGTTCAGATTCTCGATACACCCTGCCAGACTTCTCGCATTCGCCACTTCGGTAGGGTCGCTTGCGCTTCGTCTGTCTATGTTGGCCTTCGTGACGTGCATCGTTCCCAATCTGTGATAGCCGGTCAGCTGGATTCCTTCTGGAATCGAGTGAGACATGTTCGCGCGTATGAAATTCTAGTTACCCTTTGCTTCGATAGTCTGAAGCGTGTTAGTACCCTCGCGATACCTGAATCGTTGGCAACGTCACCGCGCAGCCAGTTCCCTGCGCGCCTAAATATTTCCTGCGCGGTCATCGGCGTGGCTGGTGGTCCCGATACCGCCTCCACCGTCGCCGACGGTGCACTCGGGGTTCTCCGTACCGTTTCTTTGCATTCGCTCGGCACGCGTTGAAATACCGACAGAAAGTTTGGCACGGCGGCGCTTCAATAAGGGAGAGACGATTAGAGCGCATTGCGAATAGGACTGACCTTACTTACGCTAAGCGTAACGTCAACTCTTTACTTCGTGGAATGCGCGTCCGTCGCGGCAACCGTTGGCGGTGAAGGAGGCGAAGCGCTCTCTGGCGTGGCAGCCGATGTGGAATCCAAGGAATCTGGTGTAGCGCTGCGCGATCTGGTCCCGGTGCTGGATGCCTATAGATACGTTCGCAAGAAATGATTTGACCCTCGTTTCGCCCGTTTCCAATCGCAATGATTACCGTTCGCACCTCCATGTCTTTAAAGACATCTCTGATGTCCGGCTTGCGTACCCGTTGGCGCTGATTGAAACGTTGCTTCACGGTATGATTCAGAGACTTGACGCGACGTTTCACCGCTTCTGCTTGGGCTCGCGATAACGGACGCAACGCTGCGCCCAATTCTTCCGGTTGCACTTCTCTGCCGGCCTTCCATGCCTCCGTTAGCTGTCCCAGGCCAGCTGCGCGTAACCATTCGGCTTCTTCTTCCCCGTCTGTCGAAGCAAACGCAGATGTTTATGTTAGCGGATCATTTTGTTCATTGATAGATAGAGAAGAGGTGGCGTACCGTCATAGTTGCGTGGACACTCCTCGTCCAGATAATCGTCCAGCAGTTTGGTTTCTTCCATCATTTTCTGATACTCTTCCCAATAGTCGTACAGGTGATTGTCGCCTTCTACGTACACAGATGCCTGGTCCCTCTCCATAGTTTCCAAACTTGTCGCATACGCTTCGCCGGTCTCCAGTTTCTGTTTCTCCCCTTTGCTTTTCTGTTGGCGTCCAATTTAAACGACGTCTAGAAAATGTAAACAGCTATTGAACATTCTGGCATTCCGTTTTAATTGAAGGCGATTCGAGATCGCGTAGTCGCGATAAATAAACCGCTGGAATTACTGCTCGCTGTTCGTACGCGTACCCGAACCTTGCACCGACCGACAGGGAACATTGTCGTCTCGTTTGCGACGAATTCAGTTTACGTGACATCGATCTTCTCGAGAAATTCGTAATCGGTTTTCCAAAGTAGGACACAAATGGAATTAACATACACACCGCCTCGAGGAGTTATTAGTGGCACGTTCGAGTAACCAGTATTGAAAGGCGGTATTCAAATGGCACGAGGCAGACGTGAATGAAAAAGAGGTGCAAAGAAAAACGGCGACGTTGCGTAAATTGTAATGGTCCACTAAGTGTGCCAGGGAAATGAATGGAAAATAGATGCGCGCGTAAAATAGAGGCACGAACAAAGATGTCGAGATGATGTACCCGAACGTTTAACCTCTTCCGACGCCCGTTAGTTATCGTTCGAGGGCAGACGCAGTTTCAAGATTCGTGAATGAATTACGTACATTTACGAAGGGGCTTGGTCCGTGTACACTGGTAGGATTGCTCGCACGATCATCTTGTTTCCGAAATGAATTGTAAATTGGCAATGATTGACGTCGCGCGGGTCGTCGAAACGACGCAAACGTAGAAACGATTTTACAATGACGGTTCCGTGATGAGACTTTTGCTTTTCTTTCTAGAGGTAGATCTGCGGGTAATTTGCGCGTCAGTGATATTTCGAAACAATTCGCTATTTCCAAGAACTAATGTATTCAGGGCATGCCTTTGAATTGCACCCATCGTCATTGATCGCACATCCTCATCGACTCGCCATTTCGAGCAATCGGGAAACTAGCCTATCTCGAAAATTCAACAAGCATCCACACTTCCGCATAACTTCCCGTTTACTCGATTACAACTTACGTCGAAAATAGAAAAAAAAACGAGAACGCGTTCTCGCGACTTGACAACCTGTTGCTGACGCATATGACTCCTACACACCTACCTGTACCTGTACACTGTACACTATTGGTTCACGTTATTGCCGTTTCCACGGAATTCACACCTGCGCCTCCGTACATTCGAGCGCCCACCGCCATCTGGATTTCTGACACATTCGATGCTCGGTGCCGGACAACGATCGGTTCTCCTCCATTTCCCTCTGATTAGTAAAGTTAGGTTATGCATGATTGAAATAATGAACACTCCGCTGCGCCTGAAAATTTTCAATACATTTCGTAGGAGGTAGAGGTATAGGAAGGATACTAGCAGATTTAGAATAACCAAGCCATTCGTGAGAAATGCATAACTTTTTTATTTATATCAATCCTATCGTTAGCACTCTTATTACAATGATTCTTGTTGGGCAAATAGTACGAGTAGACCGGTATTTTGATATCGGAGTATTACGAACAGAAGGTTCACATAGAATATACCACAAACTTGTTCAATAACTCGAACACGCTTGGGCTTGTACGGTTATAAGTGATCGGTTCGAATTTAACTTCTGTTAGCGCGATTGCCCCAACCTCTCCTATGAGTATCTTTATACTCGTCCATAGCGCGTAATCGTCTGATAGTCTCAGCATCGTCCACGTCTTCCATTTCTTCCTTTTGAATATTATCCTGTTCGTTATCCGTTGCCTGCTTGCTAGCAGAGTCTTGTAAACAGCTTGAATTTCCTTGTTGCTGCAGCGCAGCGTCGGGCCAGCTGAAACGAAAACGTTGAAGCGTAATAAAAAGAATTTCTCTGAGGATACTCTAACGCGATGGATGCATCCGTGAATCCTTCCACTTACTCCCCATCCCTCACACGCTGTTCATAAAACTCTTGCACAGTTAGGACGGGTAAACTAGGATAACCGACGCCATACACTTTCTTTTGCGCTTCGTCCCGAGTAATAATGATTGGCTGCAATGTTGGAGCAAACGGTTTACGTCTCTGTGAATGTTGTCCGGAAAAGTTATCGGTTTTGCCTGTTTGCTTCATGTGCTCCAAAATTGGTTTCTCAGCGGCCAACGAGCTCAGTTCCTCAATCGAAGTGTTTATGTACAATTTGATCAGGGTCACGATATACTCCCTTTTAATTTCATCGTCTATGTTAAGGTTCGACAGGTTTTTCTTCAAAGTGTCCAGCCTGGACTCTAAGTCTTTCTGCTCCTGGTATCTCTGCAGCTTTGTATTTCTTTGACATACCTATGGAGTTCGAATGAAATAGACAAGGTAAATAGTAACGCCGGCGCAAGGACTTCAATTTCGAAGCTGCGTGGAAATGAACTTACTTACCATTTCGGTAATCATTTCCGTATTTGTCAGATTCCTCGCTGATGTTCCATCCTCGGTTTCCGATTTTATTTTGGGCAGAGCGATGTCTGTTAATCCAAATGTTTTCGCGCGTTTCAAGAAGTCCAGGAAATAAATTTCAGCTACGTTAACGATGTGCATCCGGTCATCTGTGTTACAAATTTTCATGGTGAGCGTACCGAGGAGGGCCGGCAGTAAGAAGTACTTGATGTTCTCTGTTGCGACTTCCTCGAAACTCTCATTCTCGCTAAACATGTCGATTATGGAAACTAGCCTGGTGGCATCTTCGAATAGACTCATAATCTGTTTGATTCGAGACTGCCGTGCGACAATATAAATAGGAAACACGTATTACTAAGCATTCATTGCACATACGCGGATATGTACAATTGACTCGTATACGATACCTGAATTTTTGGACTAGTCGTAGGTTCGTCGGACTTGTTTAGATCGTTGAACAGATCGAACGCTTTGTCGAATAATTCCGACAGCGTTTCAGCACTTTTCTCATTTTTATCCACACTCAACGGAGTTTCTTCTGACATGATTACCGGTTTGACACTTGCAATAAAGTACCGAATGAAGTGGGCGACATACCGAAACGAAACTCTGTGTAAAATACGTCAACTTCGGTGCTGTCGAAAGTCGGCGACATCTATACACAACTGCGTGAAACTAGTCGCGCCTGCTATGGTATCGCCATCTGTACGGATCTTCTTGGAACTACTCGTGCCTGCTATGATATCGCCATCTATACAGAACTCCTTGAAACTACTCGCGCCTCTCAGTTACCATGAGTGTAGATATGGCAGAGGCCCGAGTAGTTTCTTCACATATGTATAGATGGCGATGCTAATGGCTTTAGATAAAGCAGACATACGTGTAGTTTCGAGCACTTCTTCACAGATGGCGAAACTAGTGCCACTTTGAGTGTAGGTAAGACAGGGATACGTAATGTCAAGCACTTTGTAAATAGTGGTACGATAAACTTAATCAACTTGGTTACTTATGTCTTGATTCATAAAACTATGTTAATAATACTTGAAAATCGTTTCGTAATTCTCATTTACATATCAATAAAGTGTTAGCAAACGCAGTGTTACAATCTACATTAAAATTAATATGTGTTGTAACATTGTGTGTTCCATTGTTCAGTTTATTCTACAACAATCAAGCTCTTTGGCACAGGTAAATACATAGTAATAGCAGTATTATTCCTTTTTTCGGTCTCGCAGCAATGAAATTTGGTCTCAGTGTACATATAACCTATCTTTACAATACGATCTTCACTCTTGCACTCTCATATTTCGTTTCGCTCTTCGTTTTCAAACCTTCTCTACCTTACGAATCACACTATTCGTGATCTCTTTAGCGCACATCTATTATACATCTTTCCATTTCCTCTCTGTTTCATTCCAAATTCCTACGTCAGTTTTGTGCTATTAATTATTGACGCTTTCCTGTTCCGCCTTTACCTTGGTACTGCGGTAGTGTTGCTGTTCTAATATATATAAACCGTTCATTGTATCTTCCTCCTTTTACTTTCCTGTTCTGCTTCTGCTATCGTATTTTATAGTATGTGCCTTTAAAGACAACCTTAAGGCTCTCCATCACTTCCTTTACTTCCGTTCTCATTAAATTCACCTTTGCGAGACTTATCCTATTCCTTTCCAACTAATCCTCCCTTTCTTTTATGCTTCTAGTTTGGCTCTCCCTTCTTTCTTTTTCCTTTAAATATCTCCTAACAATCATTCTCTCGCCTGTTACATACTTACTAATATATTTTTTGTGTGTGCAGGTTTCCCAGGCGAGGAGTAAAGGGTATTGACCAGTGCATCTCATCGTGCATAAAAGCAAGAAAGAAGAAAGAATAACCCTCGCCCCATACCTTAGTTATAGTAAATAGGTGTATAAGAATAGTTTATAGCTATTAGTGCGTAAATTTAATTTAGAGCTATTGTGTAATCAATTGTTATCCATGTACACTTGTTATATATTTTATTTTATATTCAGTTCATTCGGTAGATGTTATATAAACTTTAATATAAACTTATATCACTATTACAAGTTCTACTGAATGTGCTACATGTAAAATGAAAGATATAATAAATAATTGACATGTATACAAGTTACACAATGGCTGTAATTTAAATTTTGTAAGCTTCTGTATATGAAGTACATCAATTTTAGAATGAGTTTTATCTGTAAGATATATTGTAAATTAACTTTAAAGAATAGCTTATAAGAATTAGATTACTTATCTTTATAGTATTTTTTATATTACCTAAATGTTAGTTTAGAGTTAATATCAGAATTAGTTGTAAAATGTATTGTAAATAGATATAAAAGAATAGTTAATAAGTATCTGCTTGTAAATTTAATTACAACATGTTTGTAACTTATTGTATATTCATTGATTAGTTTAAATAAATTTGCAATGAAAAGAATTCCACTGCTCTTTTTACTTTCATACCTTACCAATCCTTGAAAGAACCTAATTCCGATTCCTTATACAAGAAGTACCGTGGACGAACTTTAAATGCAAAGTCCCAAAGCGAGAAACTTGTAAAAATGGCCCTACACGTTATTAAATTTGGAAGCAGCAAATTCTAAGTCTTCACTTCTTGCAAAATTGATTGGCAGATGTCCAGAAAATTAAGCGCTCAGAAATTCCTGGAACGTGACGTCATTTCTTAGAACTGCTGCGATGAAAGACCTCCTCGCATATCATATTCTCCTGATACAAATCCACGATTTTCAGCGAGATATTTTTGCCAGAAACTCGGAAATTTCAGCGCTAGGAAATTCCTGGAATGTGACGTCATTTCCAACAATTTCTGCGATGAAAGACCTCCTCGCATATCATATTCTCCTGATACAAATCCACGATTTTCAGCGAGATATTTTTGCCAGAAACTCGGAAATTTCTTCGAACGAATACCTCCTCGCATATCATATTCTCCTGATACAAATCCACGATTTCCAGCATTAAAATTTCGGCTGAAAATCGTGGATTTGTATCAGGAGAATATGATATGCGAGGAGGTCTTTCATCGCAGAAATTCTTGGAAATGACGTCACGTTTCAGGAATTTCCTAGCGCTGAAATTTCCGAGTTTCTGGCAAAAATATCCCGCTGAAAATCGTGAATTTGTATCAGGAGAATATGATAAGCGAGGAGGTCTTTCATCGCAGCAATTCTTGGAAATGACGTCACTTTCCAGGAATTTCCGAGCGCTTAAATTTTTTAAGAGCTCCCATCAAGACGTATGAATTCCTTAACAATTAGCGGCGTAGTTAATAATGTTCAGGTCGATTTTGACAAGTTCTCCGCTTGTGAACTTTGCATTTAAAGTTCCTGCACGGTAGTACTTGCTTAAGGAATTGGAATTAGGTCTTTTCGAGGATAGTTAGGGTGTTGAAATAAAGAGAGCAGTAGAATTCTTTTCATTGAAGATTTATTTAAATTAATTAAGGAAGATACATAAGTTACAAAAATGTTCAAGTTACAAGCTAATACTTATAAACTATTTGTTGCAGTTATAATTTACAATATATCTTACAGATAAAACTTATATTACAATTTACGTACCTTATATGCTAAAGCTTATTTTAAATTGCAACAATTGTGTAACTTGTGCGTATGTAAAGTATTTATTATATCTTTCATTTTATACTTAGCACATTCAGTAGATGTATGAGATCTGCCGAATAAACTGAATATAAAATAAAATATATAATAGATACACATAACAGTTAATTACACAATTATTTTAAATTAAAATTACACCATAATACATAGCTACAAACTATTTTTATAAACCAAGTCACTGTGACTAAAGGATAGCTAAAGTATGTGGCAAGGGTTCTTCTGTCTTCTTTCTTGCTCTTACGCACAATGAGAAGGTTTGCCCAGGAAACCTGCACACACAACAAATATATAAGTAAGCACATAACAGGTAAGTGAAAAATTATTAAAGGATATTTAGAGGAAAAAGGAAGAAGGGAGACCTAAACCAGAAGCATAAGAGAAAGGGAGGATGTTTAACTGATAATGATTGGAATAATTCAAAGCATGAATAGATTTGACACAAAGGGTAGGAAACGAAGTGATGGAAAGCCTTAAAAGAAGATTAAATTATCAGCAATTATGTGTAATTTATATACAATAATTAATAATCGTCGTCTCGCGGTCCCTATGCCCCTTGCAATAGTCAACCCTCTATGCGCCCGCGCAACTTTGAAGTCACGTACTCAACAATTACATTTCGTATCTTGTGTCTCATAAATCTTGTGTGAACATATTAAATTATTATACTCTAATTTGTACTATCGCGCGACAAAAGATAACCATCGGAATATATATACAATATAAAATAAATACAAGATACATATTAAATACACCTTCCCGCTGTTCTATCGTTATCTCTACGATATTCCGGTCAACTGTTGCAGTGCGGAATGCCACTGCAAAGGATCGAAGTGAAAACAGAAACGAAAGCAACGATAATCGCCGAGAAAATAAATTGCAAAACCATATCAGCAGAAGGCGAACTACTATTCTGTACCAGAAACACGAGGTTGACACGCTAGAACGACGTATCCTCGATACACGCGCGATCCCCATGGGGTTCATCGATACCAGAGGCTTCGATTGAAAAGTCATCCATCAAAGGTATCTTAATTCGCACAATGGCCAGTGATGTTGTAAATTTTCCTCTCATGATCGATAGTCCTTCCCTGCAGTAGACGTCCGAGCTGGTTAACCGAATGCAGTGTCTCGCAGCGTTCTATTAAACTAGAAGGGAACGAAACGAAGCTTCGACGATGGTGTCGCATGGTGACGTGTCGAGAAGCAGCGCGATTCCGCGGGCCGTTCCGGTCTGCCGGATAGTTCGTGACAGCTGTCACCTTTAAAAATCACGCCTAAAAAAATTGTTTAATATACGAGCATGGATCCGCGACGGTTTCCAATGCACTTGTTCCCGATTGAAGCGCCCCGAACCGCGGCGAATCGCCGCGACGATTGGGGTGATTTTTAAATGGGACATAATTTTAGGGTGCGGACATTCCCATTCGATTCGTATATATTCATTTAAGTTGCGGCACCGTGGCGTTTTGTCTGCCCCCGTCCCGTGCCCCGGCACACGAGGCACTCTAAAACCTGACGGAGTCTCCTTCCTCTTTCTCGGGAACTCGACAAATTCTGCGGCCTCCAAGCAACGCGCGCCTCTACGAATAGATTCGATCCCCGGCAGACGTTCGTTCCCCGGGAAGCTTGCGGGACAAATTGAACAACGGATAATTGTGGAGGACAGCCGATTAATTGTGAAAGGCCCTCGAGCCCACGGCAACGCACATATGGCGTAAAACGAAACTGTGACTCGTCCGATTCCCGAACATCGGCAGTGCAGAATGACTTTGGACCGTGAAAAGCGTGGAAAGCGGGCGGGCGTAGTTGAATCGCGAGTCGCGACGCCAACACTTGTGCACGCGTTGCACGAATCGCAAAATTCAATATTTCGTAATCGGCGGGAGCGGCACGGGGTCAAAGAAAGTGGCGGGCTATCCAGGAAATTTACGAGGACAAACAAGGGCGCAATGCGCGGGCCACACGAGCCGCTATTTATCGTTTCGAATTGACCGGCGAAACATAATCGCCGATAAATTTCACGGGCGTCCAGTGAATATGACGTAACGCGATCGCCGATAAATTCATATTTCCAATTGTCCGTGAGAGCGGCGGGCAAGAAATCGTGGAAATCTGTCCGAGTGTGGCCCGTTGCTCGACAGCGCGGGCATATGCACACGCGTTGCACCGAACTCGAGTATTCCGAACAATATCTGCCAATTATCGAGCGATTGTGCCGCGGCGCCAACTGTTAACGGCGATGGTCAATCGGTCGATCGGGGGAGGGACTGACCACACGGTGAATCGATAAGCGCTGCGCCACCCTCGGACTCGATCGAATTGCCGAGCTTTGTTTTCGGAAGAAAGGTCGTGGTCGATTTCGGCCGGCGACCAACGCTGGTAATTGTATGCGTGTTTGCTTTGCACCGAGTGCCTCTGGCCGCTAGGTGAAGTAAGGCTGTCGCGTATCGCGCCTTGTTTGTCCAGGAGATGGGGCGGTCAGAAATAAATCCACTCGAACATCTCGTGCATACACGACGATCTTATGAAACGATGAATACAAATATTTGTGGGTCGGCGAAAAAACCGGGTGAGTCAAAATGGTGAGAAGTTGCCCGGCTCTTGCGCCAATCAATCGAGCAGGGTATAAAAATGTGTAAAACTTCGGCAAGTACGGTTTTGCCGGAAAACGGGACTCGCTATTGCTTTTGCACAATTGTTATTGCCAATAATACTAATAATAATAATACTAATAATATTAATAATAATAATAATAATAACTTCGCGGTACTCGAAAGTATCCCGACAGAGTTGCGCGTCGACACTTGCTGCAGCCTAATCGCGGTGGTCACGGCGTGAAAGCGAGAAAGGATTGCGCCTAACCGCACGCTATATGCACGCACGAGCAGAGTTTCGCGACACGCGACTTCACGTGCGCAAGGAGCGTGCGGGCCGGACGCGGCCGCCGGATGCTTTCCTTCGATGGCGGTGGCTTTCCCCAGGATTTTCCCGTTCGCGGAAGTAGAACGCCGATCCGTTTTACCGTTCCTACGGAGCAACGTTCATTTTCGGCGCCGATCCATGCGATCCGAGGATGGAGCTAAATTTTTCAGAGAGGATCGCCGATCGAACGATAATGTTGGCGCGGGAGGAAAAGTTAACGCTGAACGATTGTTTAGTCGGCTTGGTTCCCACAGCCGGCCACCGCACCGATTATCGTGCGCGCGTGCCGCGTGAGAATGTTTTATCGCGATTGCACCCTCCCTCGTAGTCAGTCACCCTAACGTATACACACAGCTCGAGGACCGTCGCGAGCCCCGTCCACCGTGGGAGTATCCTCGAGAGCTGGTTTCGTTGGATTCCGGGGTTTCCTCGTGGATACACCCTCGTGTCGACTCCGATCGAGTATCGAGTATGACCGATTTCTAATGACCGACCGCGCTTAACTTCTACCGACCGATTGCGCTCGGCGAGAAATGGAATAAATAGTGGCAATCTAGAGAAAACGACCAGAACCGTGACCAAACAGCAACAATAGCGGTAGCAATAGCAATAGCGATAGCAATAGCGATAGCAATAACGATAGCAATGGCAATAGCGATAGCAATAGAAATAGCAATAGCAATAGGAATAGCAACAGCGGTAGGAATAGCAATAACAATATCAATAGCAATAGCAATAGCGATAGTAATAACAATAGCGATATCAATAACGATAGCAATGGCAATAGCGATAGCAATAGCAATAGCGATAGCAATAGCAATAGCGATAGCAATAGCAATAGCAATAGCAATAGCAATAGCGATAGCAATAGCGATAGCAATAGCGATAGCAATAGCGATAGCAATAACGATAGCAATGGCAATAGCGATAGCAATAGAAATAGCAATAGCAATAGGAATAGCAACAGCGGTAGGAATAGCAATAACAATATCAATAGCAATAGCAATAGCGATAGTAATAACAATAGCGATAGCAATAGCAATAGCGATAGCAATAGCAATAGCGATATCAATAACGATAGCAATGGCAATAGCGATAGCAATAGCAATAAACAACGTGGCGCCACGATTCCAGATTTCACGAAATCTTGGCCACGTAGGAAAGATGGGGCACATGCACAGCGTGCGACCAGCTAAGCGCCACGAAAGTTCCCACGAAAATCGCCCCCTTTGATCGCCGTTTTTGCTCCCCCTTGTCTCTCGTGGTCCGCCGCTCCCTTGGCCGAGCCACGGGGTCCAAGAGGGCGGTCGCTTTTCACCTTGCGGAACAGAGAGCTTGCCCCCACTCCCGGCGAGCACACCTATTCCCCACCATCCAACGCCGGGGACGAAACGGGGCGCGCGGTCGTGTGTCGTCCCGGTTCCTCCCGCACACGACAGACGTCGGCCGCCACGCGACCAGTGCACACGCCTGCAACTGCAGCACCGCCGACCGACACCGTCCACGCAACCGCATCGCGACTTGTCTTCGCGATCGCACGCGACCGCGGATACCGTGGGCAAAGTAGCGACACGTGGGCTGGATCAGCGTGCTTCTTCGATCAGTGCCGAACAAAGTCGTTGCTCCTTTCGACGCGCAGCGCCGTCGCCCTATGCGATTCTTCCCTCGTTCCTCGACCAGCGTTCTTTCGCGAAATGACGTTACTCGTGCTGGATTTTACATCGATTACAAAGGCGAACGCGTGCACCATTTAACAGTGAAGCGAAGGAAAAATCGGCGCAGTGTTTCGTACGATCGTGTGCCTCGTCCGTAATAGTCGCCGGCAAGTTTCTCTCTCGGCAATCGTTCCCTCGACGACGACGAGCGTCGTCGGTCCGGTTAGACCGCGTGGATCGCGAGGTTCGTCGACACGAGGACACGCGTCAGAGGGAAATGTGGAGGGTAGTGGTTGCACGGTCGGATGAAAACAGCACGCTGCTGTCGTCGGAGATAGCCTCCGGCCCGGTCGGCTCGAGTCACATCTCGAGCCTGTCAGGACCGCCTTCCCACGGCCACCATCACCATCACCACTGGGGTTATCCACCGGCGCCTCATCCGTCTTATCAGCCGCAGCATCATCACGATCCTCGTCCGCCCCACGACCTCAGACACCAGGCGAACACCGATGTCAGACCCCAGGAGCTCAGGCACGAGATACACCGGCCAGACCTGAGACACCCGGCGGAGATGCAGAGGCATCAGTCGTCGGAATTGCACAGGCCAGAATTGGCGAGGCATCACCAGGATTTAACGGGAATGAGGCCAGACATGTCTACGGAAATTAGGTCGGGCCACGAGTTTCCTGAACTGAAAATGGACGTGCCAGAAATTAGAAATCAGGAGGCTGGACAGCAGCAGCAGCAGCAGCAACAGCAACAGCAACAGCAACAGCAGCAACAGCAACCGTCCCAGCAGGGCCAGACACATCAGCAGAGGAGTTTGAAAAGAACTATGAGCGACTCTGACTGCGACGACGTGTTCTCTGAAGAGAGTGGCAAAGAACCGTAAGTTATATAAATATGCAGTACCTACTATAGGTGTAATAAATGATTCCCGTCGGCATATGTTAGAATTCCTTTGTGCAATTAAAACTGCATTGTTTCACGAAGTGGCGGGTTCAATTGTAGAAAGAGGAACCTTTACGCCCGGTACAAAGTGTCTGGCTTTTAACGATCAAACTTTCCCGGTATATTCTATGGGTTGAAACGAGAAAAGGATTGATTAAAAAGCGATGGCAAACGCACGAAGTACAAAGGGGAACTGTAACGGACTTGCGATAATTGCGATACAATGGGGAACAGATCAGCAACGCTTGAGCGGTAAATTCGCAGCAGTAAAGCGATGGAATTAGCAGAGCAATGAATTCCATCGCCGATTATTAGTACCCTGTATTGCCAAGAACGTTCGACATCTTCACAAGCAGGCTAAACGTGAATAATGCTAAGTCTATTTCTTTATTGTATCGCGCTAATCGCATTCCCCTTTTAACAACACAATCATGAATAACAGTTCAACGACAGTAAAGTTCTGCACGGCCCACGCTTAAAGATGCTAACAGCGTTCCTCGAAGGATCAATCCCTCGCCCTATCTCACGTTCCCCTTTCTCGATACAGATGCAATTCGCCCGGAGGTGATTCCTGTCAGCACGCGTCGCGGAAGCGCAGAAGAGGGATGATCGAGAAGAAACGCCGCGACAGAATAAACGCGTCCCTCGGCGAGCTGCGAAGATTGGTACCGGCAGCGGCGAGGGATCCTCACAGCGGGAAATTGGAGAAGGCGGAGATTTTGCAGCTCACCGTGGAACATTTGCGAACTCTTCGAAACAAGGGTAAGCATCGAGGACAACGCGTCCGTCGTTCCCCGCCAGTCCTCCAACCCTTTTCCCCGCGGCGAACGCGAATCGGTCAACGAAACTGCCGACGACACCGCGCTGCGAAACACCTGTTGACCGTACCGGGCGGGCAAAGTTTATCGCAATTGTTGGCCATCTGTCGGCCGTTTGTTCGCGGGCCGTTTTGCATATTACGATCGAGGTGCGATTGAAAACGAGGAAAAAGTGTCTCGTGTCGGTCGATAAAGAATAACAGGACGACTGCACGAAACGGTGTCACGGTCCCGTGCGAGATTTCTTTCGGCGAGGAGAGCAGGTGTTGAGGGGGTACTGGAAGATCCTGTGGGAAGCACAGGAAGTCAACGACTCTTCCGAAGCGATGTTCCCACGATTGGTGGCAAGTTCGAGAGTAGTGGGGTGTCCTGCGTGGCACCCTTCGTGAAGGAGGCACAGAGTTGCTCACGGCCGGGGCAGATGTCGAACCCTGTGGGAAACCGACTCCCGATTCTATGTCTACGCCTGTGTACACGCGCACACGAGTGCACACGCACATATGTATATTCACTACCTCGGACGGCAATCTACTATCGGCGTTTATCGATCGCGAATCATTGCGACTGCTTACTTCTCTTTTATATATACAGTCACTGACAGGGGAAATCGTATATACAGGTCGCGGCGCAATTTTCTTCATTGATAAAGAGTAAAGCTAATTTCTTTCGTTTCAGTACGAGTAACGATCGAATTTATCGTCGATCGTATGGACCCATATGTATCATATGGTGTACAATGTTGAAAGTGGTGCCAGTCCATTTGTTGTTCTTTTATTTTGCTAGCTGTAAATAAAAAGTTTAGACTAAATTGATCGCAAATTATGTGATATCTCATTTTTGAAAAAAATGGACTCACACCAGTTTGAAAATAGACGGTCCATGTTACACATTTTATAACAATTTCGAGTCGATGCTTCTTGCAATACACACGACCTGGTCGATTTCCACTGCGAAGGGCTGCAGGTCTTTCCGCGACGCGTGTAACACACGCACACAATATTATACGTACGCCACGGTCTATGGGGGTCGAAACGGTTCCCACGATACCTGCGCTCCGATCCTCCCGTGCAGCATGCCGCCGGGTGTCGATGCCGTTAACCTACCCCAATTACCCTTTAGCCCACCGGCTTCCCGTGTTCGCTCTTCGCTTTCGCACCGTTCGTAATTAATAACACATCTCTGTGCATTCTCGCAGGTCCAGAGGGATACGACAGCACGAAGCTCGCCATGGATTATCACGCCGTGGGCTGGGGTGAATGCGCTGCCGAGGTTGGCCGCTACCTGGTCACGATGGAGGGACTCGACGAGAGGGATCCACTGAGACTGCGATTGCTCTCTCACCTGCAAAGCTTTCATCGCGAGCACCCGCCGTCCGGCGTGGGTGCGACCGTTCCCGCGGCGAGCACCTTAACGTCGACGTCGCCGAGCAGCAGCTACGAGCCCGCGAGTACGGTGTCCAGTGGAATGCCAGCTGGTGCCGGGAGCATGCCACCCCTTCTAGGTGGAAGCGCTCTCGGATGGGGCCAGTATCCGGGGCAGTATCCGCAACAGCAACACGGGAAACCATACAGGCCATGGGGCGCCGAACTTGCCTATTGAGCGACGACAAGCATTGTAAAATCTAGTTTTGTTCGGCGCTCCGTGTCGGACGAGAGACGTCTCGGTCGTGTTCCAACGACACGTTCACCGACGTAATGTACATATTCTTCCCCGCGTGTGATACGACACGGTAGCCATAAGCGCGTTGGATGATTAACGAGAGAAATAGTATTTATTATACCGTTCGTCGCGGCAATTTACGGCCGCGCGACAGCGTTGTACAGTTTGTATATAGAAACGTATCATTACGAACAGCGGAACGTACTGGTACAATTTGTACGCCTATGTGTCTTACCTCTCGTTTGCCTCGTGTTTGTTCCGTTCGCGTCGGACGTTCTGTGCGTGCAACGAGCGCAGCCGATATCGTGCCCGACGGAATGACGAAAATGGTGTGAAACTGACACCCGGAACATATTAGGTTGTCCCAAAAATTTCTTCCGCCTGCTTGCTAGGTATTAACTGCAAACAGTTTCGCGAAGAGTAGAATATTTTTAAATGATGCACGACACGTTCTTTTTCATCATTCTCCTTGATCCGTTCGGATGCATCGTGATATCATGTTTTATATTTATCTCATTTACAGAGTTCAATTTTTTACAACGAATAGAACTTTCTAAAGAAATAAATAAGTAATAATCAGAAAGGCAGGAATTGAGGCTAGAATATTCCGAATCAGATCCAAACGCCTTCCCTGCTCTTCCGTCTTTCGATACACGCAGAACGGCACCGAGAGTATCGATTCAAACGACATTGCGCTATTGGAAAGCCGGAAAGCAACCGAGTGCCCTGACGTCAACGAAAAATGGATCGGCCAGTGCGTTTGTCTAAACGTTGCCCATTGAAACCGAGCGGTCAAACAGCGGATGAAACTTTTGGGACAACCTAATAGGAACGCAACCGAGTAAGATAGAACGCGCGAGACAAGTGCCATTAAACGTATCATTGCATACGTTGCACGCGAAAGACGCTCATATATTTTTGCAATAACGTTTTGCAATAAAGCGATAATTACAAATCGACCGTTTACGCATTCATTGTACCTTTCTCTCTCCCTCTCCCTTTTACCCTTCTATCTCCCTGTGCGCGGCGCGTTTCAACGCACTTTCCAACAATTCCGACAAAGCCACGCTCGCGTCCCTAAATTTGCAAATACGCTCATCCCGCCCGCACCCTTTCGGCCATTCAATACCGTTCGGTTCCCGTCCTCTTCCCCCCGCGCCCGTCGTGGAACAAGGTTCGCCGTACATTCTCACGCACCGTGTCTGTAATTGCAAGGCTCGCAGAACTATTCTTATGCAAAGATACGCGGCGCAGCTTGCGGGGTAATCTATTTGTCGCGGCGAAAAATGAAAAGGGAGGGAAAAAAGGAAAGAAAAAGTAAGCGACCTAGGGTTCCGTTCGAATAGCCGGACGCGAACCAGTTCCAGCGCTCGTTAAGCCGCAGCCAAAAGAATACCATCGCGGAACGGAAAATTCGCGAGGATTTTTAACGATCGGCGGAAACAATTGGCCCTCTTTCTCTGCGCATCGATTTTTACGGGTGCTCAAAGTCCACGGGGGTGCGAAACTAATTGTCGAAGAGAGAGCGGTACGCGTGGACACGTGCCCATTGTCCGCGTCGACTCACCGAATTAGCGGGCGTCCCGTGCGCTTAACCCGTTATCCGCCAGCGTCCCATTTTTGGGACACATTTTCGAATTTTGTTGTTTCAACGCGTTGAGTGCCACGCCGGTTTTGCCCCGCCATCCGTTCAGGCCACACGATCCGAAATGTGCGACGTCGCGCCGCGGTGTAGCTTAACACTGTGAAACACCGACGCCTGAACGAAAAGTTTAGTGTCAGTCACCGATGCCTGACGTGGCACTCAACGTGTTAATAGCTATACTGTATTTTAACCCCTTCGCACCGGCGGACGAGATATCTCGCCGCGAGATTTCGTTCATGATACGCTATGGACGAGATATCACGCGACGCAATGTATTTCATGCGATGCTATGTACGAAATATCTCGCGACGCTGTGTACGGAATATCTCGCGAAGCAACACCGTTCGCGTACGAAATCACGCGGCGAGATATCTCGTCCGCCGGTGCGAAGGGGTTAATTATACGGTTAATTTAATTTTTCTGTATTTTTGAATTGCCGCTGGTAACTGGTTAATTTCTCGCTTTCTACCGCGGACGCGTTGAAAATAATTGCGCGCAACGAAACGTTTCAATGTCCGAGCCGCTGATCGATTTTCGCTGACGCGCTCGTCGCGTGTGTTTTCGCGTGTTTCGCGGTTGCTGAAACGGAACGACACGCGCGTGAGACGGTATAGCGCGTCGCCGCGAGCGCGATGGCAAACTCGGATCGAAGGTCTGGTGTCTAGGGTCGTGGGAGCACGAGCGATCGTCGATAGAACTATTTTATTCATATCACTCGCATCCGTTAAAAAGTCACAGCCTCATTGGACATACAATAAAATATCGCATCTATATACACATTCGCATATTTTCGTGAGCGCACGCGTCTATGTACACGTCATACATCTAAAATCGTGGTCGTTTCAGCGCCTTGCTCGCGCGAGGATGCGCACAGAGATATGGCGTAACGATCGTGCACGTGTTTCAGCAAGGCTGCAAATGAATCCTTGGCGGGAATCGGTCGGCCGAACGAGGAGCAGCGTTTGCAGTTGAAACAGCGAGTCTCTTTTGCAATTATAGAAACGAATTTAACGAGAACGTGTACGCTGCACAATCGAGGATATATCGTTCTACAAACATTAGTGGTTTCTTGTCTCGCAAGGAGCTACAGTTCGACGGTGGTTAGCGGTAGGCGGGAAATCGTGAATCGTTTTACATTGGAACGATTTCGAGAAACGAACAAAAGTTGTACAAATCAGGATAACCTGTGCACGAGCCGTGTAACGCGCGATCGTTCATCGAGAGGCCTGGCAGGGAAACCATATTCTTCCTCGTATGCATCGTATACGTATCTCATAAGGTGTGCGTTGCGCTATTACTAATTAAACGAAGGTACAGTCCTATGGTAAGTAAAACTCGTAATTCGACCTGGTCCAGTATTCGTTGAGAGATAGCTCGAAACATAATTGGACACGCTATACTATTCTATGGAACGGATTGTAGAGATTGATCTCTGTATTTTTGTTCTTTTCATTCTCTTGACACCTGCCTTGCCTGTGAATCTGGCAAAACCGACGACTCTGCGGCATTTCATTTTCTCATCTTCCCTTTTTTCTATTTTTTCTTCTTTTTGTCAAAGAGTCGTTAGAGGATGAAAGAGAGTCCCCGTCGTTATCGAAAAGAAGTACAGGCAACCTTAAGGATAAATATTCGTAACGATTCGTCGCGTGCGTTAGATCATCATTTCGTTCTCTATGTTCTCGTTCCGTTGGTTCTCTTCGTATTCGTCGCAGAAGCAGCACATCGAGAGACAATCCTCCGAATTTTCGGCCACGTAGGTTGTATACGTGTCGATGCTTTTTACGTCGATGGACGGCAAAGACCACGAGAGGGACGCTGTCTCCAAGTCCGGTATGGCTGAATGCCAAGAGGTCAAGTTTCGTGACTTTTTCGCCTTGCGGTTCCCCGTGGACAATTTCTTGATGACCTGCAAATCGAGGTAACAGACTACAATTACTCGACAATTACTCGAAACCAATCTCCGAAAGGTCTTAATTATATGTTCATACTCCTTTTGGATCCATTCGACCCGATTGGAGAACACTCGAAAATTGCATGCACGGAGAACACGAATACATTGGTGGTAGTGTCTACGATGGACGTTCTACAACCCTCGCAGCGTACACGTTTTACGAGACGAGGGATTGAACGTTCGCAAGCAAGTACTGTACGACGTTCGATGCATATCTAATGTAACAGGGTCGAGAAGCAGTTACTTGCAAACGAATCGATGTTGGACAAGGCTAAAATTACGTTCTCTAAACTTTTGCACGTTTCGAAGATCGCTTGCGAATTGCACAATCTCGCGAAAGCAAAAGCGTGTCAAACAATTGAGGATATAATAACTCTGTGGCGAGTGCGAGAGGAGAACGTGCGTGTACTTGTGCGAACGGCAAATCCGTCGGTGAAACAATCGGGGAAAATTGTGCTAAAATCGGAATGGCGAGATCCAACCGTGGACTGGGTTAACGATGCGATATGCGGGGGTAAGAAATTGGGTCGGCCAATGTGCCAGAAACAGTGTGCGCATGCAACAGTCGGAGAGGGATAATTATCATCGTCTTACCCTGAGGAGTCGACGACCAGATTTGCTCAGTAATTTTCTCAACATATCGCTGTGGACCCTTCGCCCGTATCCGGACGAATATCCGTTAAAGCTTGCTTTCGATTGTCAGGAAGGAAATTGACTGCGACGCAGGATTGATTTTTGAGCGGTGCAACCCCTCTTTGCCGTACCAGCTACGACTTCGGGTCGATGCGCACGCCTCGGCGTCACGCGACCTAATACCGCTCCGAACCGCTGCGCCGTCCTATTTATCACCTCGGTTGGCTGGACCTTATCGTATCACGCTGCACGATCCTCCCTTCCTTCGCTCGTAGGCTGACCGTGTCCATACGCTGGGCTCGAGGGGAATTGCTTTTCTAAATACAATGTATGTACTTTGTAAAGGATCTTAGATAAAAGGGATACTAGTCTTTTAATATTTGCCCGACTTTCCGTCTCTCTGTCCTTTCTGGCGGCAGCCCAGGATTAAATACATCGTTGTGCGAAATACGAGGACGACCGATCGAATCGAACTAGCGGCGAACGACGTTCGAACATGAATCGAGCGTTATTATTCGAAAGTCATAATGAAAAGCTATTTAAAAAATTCCGCTTGTATATAAGAAAAGCAATTCCTTCGACTCGATGAATAATTGTACTTTGCTCCATCCGTACGGAATCGATGCATAGGTTAAACTGTTTATTGAAACTGATCTACGATCCGTTGCAAATCGGTGGCGTATATAGTAATCGAAGAGATCAACGGATAGAGCAGGGAGGATATGAGTAAAGCTGACAATGAGAGTAAAAGAGAGGAATGAAGGGGAGGAGAGCATTCATTGAAAAATCGGAGCGTGCAGAACGCGTGGCGGGACCGCTCGTACGCATGCGTGAATTCAGCACGACGTGTAATACATACATAGTACGCACGTGCACGCCGTAAAGCGTGTGAGCGAAGTTGTTCTCACGCGACGACACGCGACCACCATCTCCTTGATGTATGCAGCCACGTGCCGCACGGATGCACCCACGGAAAACTCATAATTGTCATAACATTCGAGCCACGCTCCCTGGTTCGTGGAAACGCCAAATAAAATTTCAAAGAACATGTACGTTCTGTCTATCCTTCCTCAAGCACATCGACATATATGTACCTTTTTTATTAGGATACGATGTTACAGCGATGAACGAGAAATCGGCACACGAAAGAAAGGTGTCGTTTCAAGAAAAACCTCCGTCCATCGTTCGTTCCCTCGCTCTCTAATCCAAGGAAGAGAACAATAGAGGGCTGGCAATAATTTTGATTAAGAAACAAACTAATAATTTTAAGGGGAAACAATTGCTGCTGGATATGGGGTAACGAGTGACGCGTGCCGTGGCACGTGTCCCTCAATGCTCGCTCAAACATTATGTAGGAGGTGGTGCGCGTAAAATAAGTCTCGCCTAATTGCAACAGCCTGTTCCATTAGAGATTAAACTTCAAACGAGCCTTGGTCAGATGCGTTCGGTTAATTAAGACGAGTCATCGAACTGTAACGCCACTTTTGCGCCCACTTCCAATTCAATTCGGGTAAAAGAACATTGCGTTTCGCTATCCACATTAATATTAACGCTGTGCAAATACTATTCGTTGCTCGAACAACTGCAAAACGAATACATATGTAATGAGACATATACCGTCTGTTCGATGCACACGTTAAAAGACAAACTAATAGATTGTTTAACTACCGACAGTGATACATTGTACGAATTCAATAGAATCAATCTTAAACACCAGCTGGTCTTTTCAACGTGTCACGTATTTCTCAAATCCCGTTGCATCGGGTCTGCGTTCGTTCTCGAACAAATATTTATAAAACCGCTATCGTGATTTCCGGCACGCATCGATTTCTACTAAAATCGTCAAACAAATATAGGTGGAAAAATTCGACTGTGTTTCGTTTCACGCGATAGCTGGTACATAAGTGAAATGAATAAATCGATCGGGGGTGGATACGTTTCAATGCATCCGAGATTGTGCCAGGAGGGCGGGTCTTTTATTGCAATGAATTAGCAAATATACTTACATATGTATATGCACTTGTTTCTAGTAAGCTATCAGGTACAAGGTGATATTAATTATTTGAACCGTGAATAACGTAAGAGTAACGCGTATATATGGGTACACATTTATTCCGCCTTAAATAAATTACTTTCTACAGCTTCGCTTAGGAAACGAAAGATTGATACAAAAATATGGGATTCCAGTCGCCACAGTTAATATCTACGTCACTTTTCAGCAGAATTCCATCCGGCAAACCAACTATTATGTACATGTATATTTTATACAATATATTTCCCGAATTTCTCCATTCGTTTTACTGCAATAATACTTTTAGTTCCACGAGCTGTTCGAACGAGGGTTCAGGGGCTGAGAAGCGGCTCGTGTAACTTGTCCGCGTCATACGGTATATTTCGTTTGTTCCCTGGCAGCAACATTGGGACCGTTTTAATTCGAAGCTCGTACGGAAAGAAATCATGGCAGAAGTTATAAAAATCGTTTCGACTTTTGATTATATCGAGTCGCGCCATCTCTTTCATTAACGCGTGCAGCTCGGTTTTATAGTGTATGTACGATTTACGTTTGATAATTAGTGTCGTCACGTTCGACAATTGTTGTACAAACTTTTCGGAGGCCACTCTGGTTTCCAACTTGCACTTCGGCTCCATACGCTTCCACAGGTACTTGTAAAGACGATCGGTGATCCAACGTTGCGGGCGTGGAAGTCGTGGGGCTTTGTACACTTGCCCGTTCACCAGGAAAGCTTTGTGAACCGGCTTGTTCGAACGTTGCTTTTGCAACGTTACCTTCTTATTCATTCCACGCTTGTTCATCAATTTCTCTCGCAACGATAACGGCTTCGTCTCCTGATTCTGCTGGTCCTGTTTCATACGAGCCATTTCGCATTCCTTTACTCTCTCGAGTTCCCTCTTAATTTTCTCCACTTTCTCCTTGTCCGAAAACGCTTGCGAGGCCGGTAGGGTTTTATCAGTGCTGAAGAAGCTCTTAATACTCTGCTGACCCTTCTGTACATTGGGATTCAATGTTCTGGCGGATGGCAGGGTGTTTTGGGTTTCATTCTCGACGCGTTCTGATTGGAGCAAGGTCTGATTGGGCAGAGTTAAGTACGACTGCGTGTTGGTAAAAACTTCGCTACGCTTCTGCGGGACAGTCTGGGCGCCGCTGCGTTTCGTTTTCCTTGCAGCAGGCGATACCGATTGCTCTACTCGTCCTCGACTCAAGTTCCTATTGCTTCGTCTCGAGGGGCTTTGAGTTTTATTCGATTCGGGATCGTTAGTAATCCGTGAGTGCGAGTACTTTTGCGACTTACTTTGACGATCGGTTTGCTTCGTCGGGGTGTATTGAGTCTGCATAGATTCAGCTTCCTCTGGAGCAGGCAAAGTCGATCGTTTTTGTGTTCTACTCAAGCTTCTGATGCTGCGTCTCGTAGTACTCTCAGGGGATAAATATGTTCGCTCGTTACTCAAACGTTCGCTGTGCCTTGTCGGGACATCCAGTGCTTCAGCCGACTCATCCTCTTCCGAAACAAGTGGATCTGTTTGTTTTTGGATGATCGATAAATGCGAGTGCTTGTGCGATGTACCCTGACGATCGCTTTGCCTTTTCGATGGTACGCTTTCAGCTTTAGACAATTCAACCGGTCTCGTAATTGGCGAATTGGATCGTTCCTTTATTCTACTCATGTTCGTCTTGTTTCGCCTAGGAGTATCTTCAGCTTTCTCTGATTCAGACTCGTTCGTGGAGGGCATCATTGAATAGTTCTGCAATTTACTCGTGCGAGTGCGTTGTCTTTTCGAAACATCTTGAGTCCTAGGTGATTGAACTTCAGCTGCTTTTTCTATAGCATGCGAACTTGATTGTTCTTTTAATCCACTCTTGCTCCTCTTGTTTCGTCTAGGAGTATCTTCAGCTTTTTCTAGGTCGGACTCGTTCGTGGAGGGTATCATTGAATAGTTCTGCAATGTACTCGTGCGAGTGCGCTGTCTTTTCGAAACATCTTGAGTCCTAGGTGATTGAACTTCGGCTGCTTTTTCTATAGCATGCGAACTTGATTGTTCTTTTAATCCACTCTTGCTCCTCTTGATTCGTCTAGGAGTATCTTCAGCTTTTTCTAGGTCAGACTCGTTCGTGGAACGCATCAATGAATAATTCTGCAATTTACTCGAGCGAGTGCGCAGTCTTTTCGAAGCATCTTGAGTCTTAGGTGATTCAGTTTCAGCTGCTTTTTCTATAACATGGGAATCCGTTCGTTCTTTTGTCCTACGCGTGTTCCTTTTGTCTTTTTGCGGTGTACTTTCAGCTTCTTCTGATTCAGACTCGTTCATAGAACGCATCGATGAATAATTCTGTAATTTACTCGAGCGAGTGCGCAGTCTTTTCGAAGCATCTTGAGTCTTAGGCGATTGAATTTCAGCTGCTTTCTCTATAGCATGCGAATCTGATCGTACTTTTGTCCTACGCGTATTCATTTTCTCTTTTTGTGGTGTACTTTCAGCTTCTTCTGATTCAGACTCGTTCATAGAACGCAACAATGAATTGTTCGGTAACCTACTCGAGCGACTGCGCAGTTTTTTCGAAGCATCTTCAGTCTTAGATGATTCAAATTCACCTGCTTTTTCTATAGCATCCGAATCTGATCGTACTTTTGTCCTACGCGTATTCAGTTTCTCTTTTTGCGGCGTATTTTCAGCTTCTTCTGATTCAGACTCGTTCATAGAACGCAACAACGAACTGTTCCGTAATCTACTCGAGCGACTGCGCAGTCTTTTCGAAGCATCCTGAATTTTAGGGGATTCAACGTCGACTGCTTTTTCTATAGCATGCGAATCTAATTGTCCATGTCTACTATTCGTACTCCTGGTCATACGTTTCGAAGTGCTTTTGATAGCTTCTGTATCATGCAAAGATGATTGCCTGTCCAAGGCGCTTGCACTTTTCGATGGTTTGTTACCTACGTCTTGCACATCGTACAGTTCAGACTCGCTCGACGACCGCATTGACTGCTTCGTTTTCCTGTTATAGTTCTCATCATTTTCTGCAGCAGATGTTGGGATATTGCCCTCATTCGAGTTATCCGATAACTCGGTGTGTAAGTCTGACAAATGTCGATTAGAGCCTTCCTCAATTTTACTACGTTTACCTTTGTTTCCTACGGAGACGACATTCTCGACTTCGGCATTCTCCTCCTTTTCCTCCCGGCTCAACGATATTTCGGAGTTCCGCGACAAAGACGTATCGACATCGTTCCATTCCTCGAGTATATCTTGAAAACGATTCTTTTCTGCATGTTCACGCGATCTCGTTAACAATCCCGAGTTTGCTTTTCGAACGTTGCTCGATTCACGATTTACATTGGATCTATCGCCCGATATAGATGATAGCTCCTCCTGCAACTTTCTCTCAGTGGACTCCTTTACATTCTGTGCAGATTCAACCATATGTTCATTTCTCTTACTCATACTTAATGTATGAATTTTCTTTCGATTATACTTATCGTCAAACACGGTATTTCTCGCTTTTGCCTGAGAATTATTTGCCTGTTTCAAAGCCGGTTCTGATATATTGCTACCCACTGTAGCATTTTGGTTGATTAAATCACCCTTCGCTATTTCGTTAGTAGCTTCTTGCTCTTCAGATACATTGTCGAAGAGATTTTTCTTTGTATTCCCACGATGGCGTGTCATCAACTTTGATCTTGGTTTCACTATTTCGTTTTCTATATTACTATTATTTTCGCCCTTATCAGGTACAGACCAATTGCCACCTTCGATGATTGTACTCTGCGCTTTTGGTGCGGGAAAACGCGAGAGGTCATGTTCATTCTCGAAGGACAATGCAAATTGATTTGGTTCCGTTTGATTAGAAGTTGGAGTTTCTGCCGTAGCAGGAACTCTGTGCTCTGTTACGATAGGCGATTCATCGTTGGAAGCGATCTTCAAGGATTTTCCTCTCGAAGAACTCTGTAGCTTGTCCTCTTCTAATATATCAACGAACGCATTCGCATTTCGAGTTTTGTAGTTTCTTTTAAATACGCCAGGCCTCGACTTTAAGATGTCGTGACTGCTGTGACTTTCGTTTGAACTATTCTTTTGCACTTCGGTGATACTGGTAATCGTTCTACTATGCGAAGACGCATTATTCGTAGAATCTTTCCTTCTAGATTTCTGGGCACGTTCGGTTGCAATTGTTTGCGTCGAATCGGTTAAAACATTTAAGAAAGCGTTACCTTCAGTGCTCCGTACCTCTGAACGGAAGGGAAACTTTCTTTTCGCAATTCTGGGTTCTCCCTCTGACTCCGATTCCGAAGCACTGTCAATCGCATCTAAAGAAGCGTTCTAATTAATATTGAATATTTTATGCAACGTTTGCCGCGTGCGTCTTATAACCGTACCTTTCTTCGCATTATCCACATTTGTCTTCGATTTACTTGACGCATCCAATACCTTCCACCATCCGTCCGTAGCTTGACTGGCTTCTACTTGTGAATTAGGATCTAGGTGACGACTTGTTTGATTAAATGCATTCGAGTCTACGGACAGCCGGGCTAATGTATTGTTATCCAAATTTCTCCACCAATATGGGTCTTCTGAAATGTAAATATCCATAACATATGTCGCTGTGCAGGCCGAACGTCTAACCTAAATATAAAATGACGAGAAAGCAAACTAAATTTGTTTAAATTTGCACGTACCTTCGGTCAAAATATTTGTATCGGGATCTAGAATGGCAGATCCGATACTTTGCCTGCTGTATCTGGACAATCGTTTGTTTATACTCTTTCGTCTGGCCATACTTGTCAAATAAGTCGATGTAGTCGAACCTCAAAATCTGTCGTTCCTTGTATCGCTGATTTAGGTTACAATAACCACACAAATATATTTACTAATTTATTTATCCCTCCCTGCTTCTATGTAACTAACGTTGTTTCTTGCATTAATTGAACATCGATGGACACAGGAAATTAAATAAATTCGTGTAGATCTTCTGTTGCTTTTAGTGTTTCACGGTGCACTATGTTATTGCCGCGCAAAAGATGGGTTAATTTTCATTGCCGCTACATCGCGATGGCGGGAAAAATTGAACCAATAGATATCTATCATAACAAAGTTAGTGATTGCATTTGTCACATGTGAAGAATATTATCGCGCGCTCTGACATTTCAACAGAATATTTTCTCTTTATTTGTAAAGATACAATTCGGACGTTAAATATAAATCCTCGCAAAATGAAAAATCAATTAATACTATTACGCCTTCGTTTTCTTGAACGTATAAAACAATATTGTCACAAATTCTTCGTGTATAATCTGTATAATACATATAAAAATTATATATATATATACAGTGTCTTAATTATTAATTATGAATTATCTCTCAGAATATTTATCTACACTTAAGATAAAAGTAAAGTATTCCATGAAAAGATACTATGATCATGCAAATTCTCTGTGATATCAAAAGAAATGAAAATGTTCGCATATGCATGCGAATATCGAGAATCCCATAGGTAGGAAATGGATAAATGAATTTAGGTACTTCATATGCCTTAGATACATCTATGATTTTGCTTTTACGGATGATCGAGATCGAAGATTTTTCTTGGTCGCCTGATCAACTTCTGGCAAATCGTCGTCCTCGGACATGGCTGATTTTTTTCCTAAACAAAAGGATATTTTATGCATGAATAAATGGTGAAATGTTTCACGATAATCATCGTTACCAGAATTTCATCAAATTCACTCACCCTCTTTCTTTTTCAATTTTTGTTTCGATTTCACTGCCGTTTGTACGGGAGTTGCATTCTCCCGGGCGCGTTTAATTTGCCTCGTAATAAATACATAGGAAAGATATGCTTGGAACATGATAACTATGCCTATAGCTGAGAATCGTATGGCTGGAACGTTAAAATTCCCAGTAGCTAAGTCAAATGTGCTTTCACCTTGATTGGAACCGAACAGGAACGTTACTAAAGTTATAATTGCCAATGTTGCAACGCGTACAATAATGTACACTGAATTGGCAACAAGGAACGCCACTGTAATCAAATAAATCCAAGATATAAATAGCACAAATATAATAAGTAAACATTACATCCAACTGTGGGATACCTACTTCTTGTCATCTGTTCTTTTTTACCAATGAAATGTATAAGTCTAGCTCCATGAAGCATAGCATCGCCCACATAGTGGATCGCCAATAGTAAAATTCCAATTTGTTGGAAACTGCAAACAAATGCGAGCATTAGAAAACGACGCAACTATTTTTCTACTCGTGGGAAATTAATGTATATCATACTTAAGGACATAAGCTGCAAGTGTGACGAAAAATCCAATAGTCGCTTGAATAACACGAGGCGGAATGTCTTCTTTCTTTGCCCTTTGGAAATACAATTCGGGAAAACAGTGCAACCAATAAGCCAACTGACCAATGAAGAATAACTTCAAGGAAAATGACATAGGCATCGGATATTCCTTCGACAGTGACATAATATTTAACAACAAGTTTTCCCTGAAAGATAAAAACACGCCTGATGTGTTATGTTCGACTACGGGGCAAAACATGCATTTGATACGAGCTCCATGCTGCAAATTTTTTACCTTATAATTATGTCTATACCCCACAGGACAGACAAGACATAAAATAGAATGAGTTGACTGGATTCGTTGAATTTGGCAAGCTTCACTTTGCTCAGATGTAGACGTTTCGAAACTTTCTGAAAAGTTAATTGGTATATGTTAATCGAGATATCTAAAGCTGTGACATATACTGCAATCGATCCGGCTTACATCGAAAATGTATTCCTGAAATACAGCGTGCATGACAATCGTTATCAACAGATAGAAAAATACTGCGCACGCGTCCTTCCATCCATTGGTGTATCTCATAGGGGTACTTGGGTCTTCCGTGAATGAAGTTGTATTGTGATGAATGGCAATAAACATGTACGCCCATGGTGATGTCGCCTGAAAAATTAATTTATAATGTGAGACATAGCGTATGTGTGAATAACACGTTACATAATGTTCGTTGCTACATGCACTGCACGATCAAGAGGATAGTAAGAATGTAGTAAATAAATAAAAGAAGTGTAGAGAATGTTAAGGTGTGTATAATTCGATTGAAAATCAATAGGTTGCGTGCATACGTTCGTATGTCTCGATCAACACCTGTGCCGATTAATATAATACATAACATATGGTTGTCACACGGACGGCAATATGTATGCACGTATAGTGTAAAATTTCAATTGAACGCTGTGCGAATTACAAATACCGTGTTGAATAAAGGAAAACCATTGATGCTTGGAAAAGATGTGCACGTATAAAATATAAATATCACTGATTGTAACGAAACAGCATACTGACCTGTACCATTAATCCCGTTACGAATATCATAGCCACGCAAGAGACAATATCTCCGTGATTTTGAATGACAAATTCATGACTGAATAGCGGCGGATTTTTATTCGAATTCTTTCGGCCCTTTATCGCAACCATTTTTGCCGATAGAAACGCGAGCAAAGCTCACTTGGTCACAAGCGGTTTACGTTTCGGAGATATACCAAACTTAAACTTCACTCGGCGGCTGCCGTCAATGAATTAAACGTGTATCAAGTCACACCAACGTCGTGCGCAACATACACAGACACGGCGGTGCATACTGACGTGCGGAGGTGTACGTGAGAAGTAAGCATGGACACGCAGCCAACATTGACCAAAGTGGCGCCTTGTGTCTTTACTTGTTGGCACCACGCAAGTCAAAATGGCATTAAAAATATTTATTGAAATGTCCAATGCACAGAATATATATTTGTGGTATTTGTCATACAAAAGCAAAGTATAATTTTGTTTTCTAATCGTGTAAAAATCGTGCCACTAATACAATTGTTTGCATCACTATACGGACGCTCTGTTGTTCCCAAGTGCGACGAGATTGAACTTTTTCGCGGCGCTTGCGACATTCAAATTCGTACGAATAGTAAAGAGATTTTACGTGTATTTACATATGTATAAAAGTATGATAGATACAATAATAATAATTATCAAAAGGAAACTTTGTAACATACAGTTTATTGATAGTATTAGGTACATTTGCAGTGGTCACGATATTTTTATTCATACTCATATGCATCGTTTTGATGAACTTGTGCAATTACCACAATTACACCATAAAACTTTAATTATCTGACTATAAATAAATATACTACTAGCGGTTTCGTGAGGATAAAGTGAAAATACGTAGTCAGCCGTTCGACGCTGGAGCAAAATAATTATTGGATTTCATACATGTATATTATGCCAGAGATAAACTATAAAATTCATTGGTCAACAACGAGTCGAAAATATATCTCTGTAATCATAAAAATAATACTCTTTCAACGTTATATCTTCATTCTATTATTAGTTAATCGTTAGCGGTATGATATAATACGCTCTTGTATTTGTACGTTATATGTATGTTCGTATTAGCGTAATTAGTAATGGAACCACGATTTGTTCAAATTTATGCATTTAAAAATGAACACACGATGTACGATCAAATTCGGAATTTATACACAAACTTGTACAACATATATTGCATGCGATACGTGTTCCTCCTTCTCTTTGTATACCTGTAGAATCGTTTTACTGTAACACGCAAAGGCGGAGTGAGGCACGAATTTCATTATCCTTACTTTTTCTTTACCCTCGCTGCTATCATTATTAATCTCTGTTTCAATCGATGAGCAACACTTTCTTTATTCATTATCCGCCACTGCTGCCGTAGGTGTCGATTCCAAATACTGTTCAAACTTCGTTCTTATCGATTAGGCCATAATAAATAAAGATTATTCGTTTCACAGTCATATATAATCAATGACGAAGGCTATATAAAGAGGAGTTTGATTCTTCAATCTTTAAAGCTCCTTCGCCGGTTATGCGCAGTGATAAGGATTTTGGTGTTTCACGAACAATGCAGTGTCGTTTGTATCATGTCCCTTAGTATTCTGCTAAAAAACTTGTATCTTTAGCAATTTTTAACTTTAACTTTAAACGTACGTTAAATTACCATGATTTTCTCTTACATTGGCCTAGCTTAGGATTCAGTAGTTCAAAGTATGTCTAAAGATGCACTTTGTATTAAACAAATACAATTCACATCGGTAATTGTCCGTCATTTACATAAATGTCACACTGCTCCGTAACATTTAGTAAAGTAAAACGGTAATGATGAATGTAAAAGATTATTAAAGTTACGCAGCATTGTTGATCGACGCGCAGCTTGCCTTTCACCTTTAAATGGACGAGTGTCAGTCAATTCATTGAAACTGTTCTTCGTGTGATTTTCACGTCTTTTGTTTTTTATGTGCACCGTAAAACTCTTTTCTTCATCAGCTCGCATGAAGGACGTTATCGAGTTCTCAAAAAACAGATAAATCGACGACAAGTCGCGATCATTTTTTATCGGAATAACCCAATCTGCTGTATCTGTATCGAAATCGGTTCTGGAATTTAGCAGGAATTATAAAGCCCCCATGGTACAGGCGAAAACAGCGACGAGAATACGGTTTGCCCGAGTGAAGAAGTCGAGATGAATACATGAGAATACACGAGTACAATAATAACACGGATTAAATCTAAACATTCTTGCAGTCACAAGCCTTAAATCTTAGCAGAACCTTGTAAAGTTACGTGCAACCAGTACGACTTAGGTCTTTAGTTAGCCCTAAGTATCGTTCATCGTTGCAAATTATGTTTTGAGGTAGACAAGTATATCCTTCGAATAGCTTTTCGTAGCTAGAGGTAAAGCTAAACCAAATGATAACTTTCCATAAAAGAAAAATGTCATATTATGTTTAATTTTATATCTTAGTAAACCACGAATATAGCCTAGTACATTTAGCCGCGAAATAGTTAAAGTAGCCATGAAGGCTGTCACTCGATTCATAATTCATGCTGCAACCGAAAGTTTTGCGGTAGCCAGAGCACTGCACCCTCTAAAAGTGATGCCCTTCTAGCGAATGTCTGTCAAGGCTACAGGAAGAACTTGGGCGTCAATAACTTTTTAAAGTTCGTACAATTGCGATGCAGAATTGTTGGGATCGATATCGGTATCCTAAATAGACGGACAACAATAATTTCACTGGCAAATTTCTTAGAAACCTTGATAAACTTTAAACTGGAAGCTATTGGACTCGAATACTGTGCTGAGGGATTAACACCGTAAATTGCACTTATCTTTATCACAGTGCACGATGCTCCTGAATTATACCGTAACATTTAAACGCTGTGCATTACATTAATATTTGTATTTCTGCTTTGCTCTATTTTCAAAAGTGTACATACACATCAATAGCAATAAATATTTAACACCATTCAGAATATAACAATATAATCTTTAGTCACCCATGAAAATGTCACTTAGATGCCCTACGACTTGTTATCAGGTATTTTTTTTGTATATATATATTACTGCAGCTATGTAGCTTACCTTCATATTTCAGGTACTATATTTGTACCTATATCTCGTTTGACGTTAAGCCGCAATTAAAATAGATAAATTCCGTACTTTGTAAAGAAAATATCGATCCGTATCCTCAATTATGGCAATAATGTCCAATAATTTTCTATTTATTGAGACACTTCACATTGAAGGGATTAATTTACTAGCCGCATATTTGTTATCAAGTGACTGAAAGGTGTACGTATACATCATGATTTCGCACCGGTCTCTAAAATATTTCACCTACATTCAACTCTTGCAGAACATTATGTCTTACGATTGTATGTGTCTATTAGTTTCGCCGTTTCTCTTCACCCGCAAATAACAACGGAACATGATTATCATAATGCCATACAATACTGTTTAACGTAATCTACAATTAACCGTGCATATTTATGGAACATTACCTTCCACCGTGTACATGCAATATCTATTTTAGACAAGCGGAGGATCATTCTCAAGATCCATTTCTTCTACAGTAATATACAGCCCTTCTTCTTCGTAAGTGGACTCGTGCTTTGCCAAAACTTTCAGTAGTGGTCGCAGTTTCATCCACCATTGGTATGTTGGAATGCGATGACTACGAATGTTGGAAAATGTTAACGAAAATGTTAAGGCAAAGAACAAATGTCGAATATCCTTAAGTTACTTACTCGAAATCGGTAACTTCAATGAGCTCTGTAAACGGCGTAAATCTATACTGTCTTCGTACAATTCCGATCATTACTGCGCTATCTGGGTCCATCGTTGTCGTTTGATTCTCAGTATCGGTGCATTTCTTTAGCTGCTTGCTGAACCATTCGACAGCCTTCGAACCCATTTTCGTACCCAAGTTCCGATCGAACGGTGTGGGTGATCCACCTTGCTGCATGTGACCTACACCAAATGATCCAACTTGTTATATACTCGTAACTACGAATGCGTGACAAATTCAAAGAAATGCTACATCATGTACCAATGATATTCATGCGACAACTGAACAGGCCCTTTCCTTCCTCGCAAAACAGTCTCTGCATAAAATCTGTATTGTAATTCAAGTTAGCGTTCTCGTTTCTCAAGATAAGACCCCTCTGAACACCTTCGGACATCTTAGCAGCCATTGCGATCACGTCCTGATTCAGATCTTTGATATTAAACTTTTCCTCGAAAATATATGCTGCGTCAGATCCGCCAGCTAATCCAGCGACGGTAGCCAAGTAACCGCAGTAACCACCCATGGTTTCGATAATAAATACACGACGCTTTGTTCCTTGCGCCGACTGACGGATGCGATCGCAGATCTAATAAAAAAATTCAACGTAAAACATAACGGAATGAGCAAACACCTGTTGCTGTTAGACTCTCACAGTCGTACCTCAGTAATTTCATTTAGAGCGGTGTCACAACCTAAGGAAAACTCGGTCCCGGGAACATTGTTGCTGATGGTTGCCGGAATCATGGCAATTGGAATACGAAATTCCTCGAACTCTTTCCTCGCATTGGAAAATGTAAGTCCCGTTTGATAGCCCTTTTAACGGTGAAACAGCAATATTACTTCGGCATCGATGAGCACAACGTACAGACATGTCTCCAACAATAAATACCTCGAATCCTCCGATGATAAGCAAGGCCTGAATACCATATTCCTTAAGTCTCTGAGCAATCTGCGGCAACTGTTCTTCTTTAGGCGGAGCACGTTTGGTTCCCAAATAAGCACCTCCTTGTCCCACCCAACCGGTGACGGACGACCAATCCATTAATTTAAATTTGCCGGCCATGAGACCTAATATTCCATCGCAGATACCATAGACCTGAAGAACGTGTGCATTGATGACTGGGTCGCAATAAATGCGCGTACACGGTAATTAAACGGACGATACCTTATCGCCACGGTAGATGCAATTTCTGACGAATGAACGCACCGCTGCGTTCATCCCACAAGAAGGCGATCCAATGTGCATTACAGCTAACGTATAATGATCCTGCAATGAAATTTTATGTTAACAGTGTCAAACGAATTAGTGGTGAATTCATGCAACGTGCACAGAAAAGAAACGCATTCTGCACTTCAACGTAATGTTTGATCTTCCGATGTAAAGGCGATGTTTGCGTTTATTTTCGTCCTAACGGAGACACGTGTAACATTTAGAAAAGACAACGAGAGAGAGAAGGGACAGAACTAAGTTTAACAAAATTGATTCACTCACTTGCCCACACAAAGTCAATTGCTAATAAAAGAAGAAAAGACGACAGTGTTAGCGTGACTATGTTACAGATAATCAATGTGTAATATTCAGGAAAAAGGATGTACACTTATAGTGTTTTGTTAGCGGATTTACCTTTGTTAACGCGGGGCCATTACTTTCCTGAAGCAGTATTAAATCACGAATGTAATAAAAAAATATTTCGCCTTTATATATTCTACATTCTACATAACAGAACTAAAAACCTTTAGATCGGCTATTACTGTACGTTGTTGTGCAAGTATTTATTGAAGCCATTCAATTTGAACTTCGGCCACGGCTAGCCGCAGTATCATTGACAGAAGGTTTTCAGTTCTTATTAATTATCATCTGTGTGCACACAACTGTAACCCACCCTTTTATTCGGATCGTGCTCGACGGGGGCTTTCAGGCGAGTCAGCATTTTATATGTTTCCAAATTACGAGCAAAACCTCTGAAAATATCCATAAAGTAAAATATAAATTAGAACTTGAACCGTATAATGCAGATGTGGCATCGAGCATAGTTATGAACATATTAACATACTTTCCACGAAGTTGAACAGCAAGATCCCAATTTTTATCGGCCATTGCCTGTGCTACCGCTTTAGTACGACGAACGCACTCCATGAGAGGTAATCTAACAGCCTGATTACCATCCAGCGTGACAACGCAAGCTTCAGTTTCCGGTGTTGCTTCCATCAATGCCATTACCGCTTCTGCGCCCATTCGGCAACCCTATCGTAAATATCGTCCGATCGATTATATTCTATGTACTTCCGCGTATCATCAGAAAATAATCCATGATTCCATGTAAAATTTCAGGGGGGAACTAACCAGGACTCTGTCAAATGCCGACGGATTACCACCTCTTTGAACATGGCCCAGAACGGTAATTCTGGTATCCTGCTGTAGTTTCTCCACAACAACGTTGTGAACTTTTTCAGAGGTAATCGGTTCGCCATTTCTATCCACTGCACCCTCGGCCACAATAATGATGTTTAGTCGCTGTCCAGTGAGCCTTTCCTGGGAAATGTATATTCATCATTTTAACATCTAAAAGAAAGCACGCAAGTAGAAAGTCGCGCAAACAATTAATAGACATTACCTTGCTGTCGTTACGTACAATGATTAAAACATAAAACGAAATGAAATGAAATAAACTAAAATGAATTAAAAAGAAACAAAATCTTGCTAAATCCTTCAACTATTACAAAATGCGAAAATTAACGATGGACCGAATTCCAGAGATTAATGTTAATACTCGTCTTTCATAATCACGTCGTACACTTAATTAAGAAACGAGCGTAATCGTATATCCGAACAGAGTACAAAATAAAACTGCAAAGCACATTATAATACGCTTACCGCCACGAGCAAGCAGATCAAATCGAATCTAAAATATACGATACTCCTCTTTTTACTAATCAAATGGAAAAACAAGAGTAAAAAATTAAGATCAGAGCATATTTTCTGGTCGATAGTTTGGGATAAGTTTATATAACCGATTAAAAAATTAAAAAAAAAATGTGTTGCGAACCTGTAATAGCTTATTGCACAGCTTGCTTGGCCAATCTTGTTCAGGTGGCCACTCTGGGATGAACACAAAATCAGCTTCGGAGCATATGGCTGCTACTAGAGCCAGGTAACTGTAATAGTATGTTATGAAAGCAAGCTAAGAGTATTAGATTACAGGAAACAAGGCAATAACTACGGTAAGGTAAAATAATCGTGTTCAATTTAAACAGTGATCGGGAAGATAAAGGTAAGGAGGAAACTCTATTACTAGTAAATCTTTATAAAAAATGTCCATAAAAAAATGTTTATGAAAAATGTAGAAAACTCCAAAAGCTTCATTTCATTTTCTTTTCTTTGTGGTGAGATATTCGCGACATCATTGGTCGGAAGCTTTTAGTTCTGGACAGCATAGCTAATCAGGCAAAGGAGCAGACACACTCTTCATAATAACAATAATGAATTCAATGAAATACAGTTATATCTGGCTAATAAATTCTATATCACGAGTAAGCACGTTTAATTAAAGACAGCATAATGTCTGATCGTGAACGTGCCTGTTGCAGAGCATTGCAAAGTTCCTCAACCCAATCACCTGTCGGCGGTACTTCGCGTATAAAGCATTAACACGCTTCGAGTGGATAAACTCGAAGCTAACGCCAAATACCTGAAAGGCTTTTTGTTTTCATTATGTTCACGTGAAATTAATTTACCTTATCGAACTTGTTCATTATTTATGTGGATACATTAAAAGACTAGTTGAAATGAACTTTCTTAATCATTCGAATGTACAAGTTAACTGTAAGGAGGAATATAGGCAAAATCGACAACATAATTAAGCAATCAAAAATACACAGACAGAAACGGGGAACGACTCGCTGGGCTTGTTAAATTAAGTTAGGGCAAACAACACTGTAGCAACTAATTCTGAGAATTCCTGATCAACGTGCCTGCTCCAATTTTTTACATAATTTATCAGGCCAGTCAACAGGAGGCGGTGACTCCGGACAGAAAACAAAGTCTGCCTCTGCCGCTAAGGCACCCACAATTGCCAAATACCTATCCAACAGTTGGACCAATTTAAAAACAATAATACAACGGTAGATATAGTTTAATTTGCGAAACATAATCCAAGTCCTATTTCAACGCTAAAACGTTGAATCCTTTCGAAACGTAATCATGTTCTTCATAATTTGGCTTTAGGCTTTATCAGGTCTTAAACAATGTTACGAAGAAAGTCGACTGTTGGACTTACCCACAATGTCGACCCATCACTTCCATAATGAATGTTCTTTGATGAGAGTACGCAGTGCTAACAATGGCATCGATGCTTTCGATGATACGATGTAAAGCAGAATCCGTACCAATCGTCATGTCGGTTCCACAGAAATCATTGTCAATAGAACCTACCATACCAGCGATATGCAAATGCCGGTATTTTTCTACCTGGTCTGGAGTTATCTCCCCTGAAAACAAGCAGTAGTATTAATAAAATAGCGAAGTACATAGTGTGATGGTTATTATATAAACATATATTTGCCCGTTCCTTACTTACCAGCATCAGCCAATTCCTTCAATAAATCCGGCCATTCTTCTTTAAATGCATTCGCGCCAGTAAGCGAACCATCGCCACCTATCACGACTAAATTCGTTATTCCGCGTTGCACCAAATTTTTTGCTGCTTTCCTGCGACCAGCGCGTTCTTTGAATTCCATGCATCGCGCGGATCCTATTACTGTGCCACCCTAAAATAGAGATGAATAGAGCTTGTAACATTTCGGGATAAATTTACTCCAAGTTAAAAATGCTCCATTAATACTAGAATGCATACTCTATGAATAATACAAGACACAGAGGACCAAGTGGCCTCTACAATATTATTTCCGCCGTCCACCATACCCTGATAGCCCTCTCTGATGAAAAAAACTTTGCATCCCAGGTAAATGCCCATTCTAACAACTGCTCGAACTGCCGCATTCATCCCTGGTAAATAAATTTTTTTATATAGATTATTTAAGTGCAGAAACATAGTATTAAATTAACATACGTATAATTTACTCCAATAGTTTTGGTTTGTGTTTTTGCTTCATTTTACCTTGAGAATCACCACCACTGGTAAAAACTGCAAGGCCTTTACCTTTGTGGCTACCAGGCTTTATGAATCTTTGTGCCGCTAAATCGTCTGCCATTTTTAGATATGGTTTCCCCTGGTGAATCTGTAACACGACAGACCTTATTACTCTCGTCTCTGCGTCGGTGATCCATGAATTTTCTTGTATACTTTTATGCAATAATACAATGTGTCTTTTCATACTCTCTAACTTAACAAAGGATATCAATACATTTGCCCCTTTGTGCAGTAAAGACTCTCCTGAAAATGTATCATATTCGTCTATAGGTACTTCAATACTTCCTGCCTTGGAACTACAAAAGTTCAGTGGTTTAGCGTGTGACGAGGGAACAAGCGTGCTTTCAAACATCTACTTAAATATTTCATCGATACATTAAGCACAAAGTATATACGACAAGAAAGGGAACTTTACCGATGAACCTTTTAACTCACAGGTGAAACAATCGTTGACGAACGAGAATTCTCAATATCATGTTTCGCACTTTTATCAATAGCACCTTCTGTTTCATTGAAAAGTGCCATACACATTAAGGAAACACTTGTTCCCAGATTCCTTAAAGAGCATTGTTCTCTGCCGTCTTATAAAAATACTGAATTACTCATCGATAACATCGTTAATCGTACATTATCAACAGAATAAATTTCACGATTCATGGATTACTTTCTGTTATGCTTATAGACGGACAAGAATCGTCTTCTGGCTCCAGTTTGTCTAAACTTTTGCAAGTGCATATTGTACCATTACGATTCATAGACATAGTTGAAGATGCGAATGATACAGAGAATTTATATAGATATTACAAAAACAATTTATTTCACGAGATGTAACCTTAAATGTTTAAAAAGAAAAACTTTAAGTAACGAAATGTGAACTGTCAACATTGTAAAAATGCATTTTGTCATAATATGAACATAGGCGTGCAACGCAGCGTAACCAACTTTTGCATCTAGCTTTACGGTAATCAATTGAAACTGTCTTTACACCGTATAAATCCTACGCATGTATGCATCTCGTATCCCATTCTATGGTATCGTATTACATTTGGAGCAAACCATACTGCATTTTCAGCAGAATTGTATGACGAATAATTGCATCAAGCGAAACAGATAATGACATGGTGCAACACACGATAGAGAGATCGAACTTGCCAGGAATTGTAAATAGGTCGAATAATTGGAAGTATGTACATACATACATCAGGTGCGTATTCGTAACAGGTATTGCAACATGAAACTTTTTTCATATAGTCCCTCGTACTTCAAAACAAAATAACACGCGTGCAAAGAATCGAAGGAATCTGGCACGGTCTCAAAGTGGTAAGAATCGAAGCAACAATCCAATATATACGTGCGGTAGAAATTGTTGGAATTAGATTATAGTCGCTGGCAGGAGGCATTCGATCTATACGCGACATGTGTCCAGTTAACGCGAATAAGTAAAAAGAGGATCGGTTGAAGTCTATGCTAAAAGTGATTGAAATCACTTGAATGGGACGATTGAAAATAATCGTGCGCTCTAATTGTATACAGAAGGTAATGTCACCCTGTCACTGACAATTGATCACCGGACTATTTCTTGTTAGCAGAATGTGCGTGACGAAACGGTTACGTTTATTTGACGACTCACCCAAATAAAATAAGTATTCAAGTGGAATTAACACGCCAGCGGGCACAATTCCCTCCTTACGTAGAAGTCGAGAACGTCGGTCAGCGGTGCACTGACTTAATGTCATACACCACTTACAAGTCTTGAACCTGACTAGAACTGAAGGTGACCTTTACGTTCGCTTCTGCACGAAGCGCCTCCCCCACTCGTCCAACCCTTTCGATATTCCCTCCGTCCCCCAAGCCAAGCCGGTAATATCGGATAGCTCCCACTGCGAATACCTCCCTACACTGTTCGCGGAATTAAATTTGGGAACCTGTTGTAGATGGTGTTAGCGATACACGCGTCACGTCAGCCAATAACGATCACGTAGCTCAGTGTAGGAACTCAGTCATCGTCAATTATTTTAAGATTTCTCGACGGACACGTAACAATCGCTTATTATAAAGCAATAAATTAAAGAGCTCGTTTTTCACACGCATCCCATTCTGCCCGTCGAAACAAAAAAAGGAATCTCATCTCGAGCGGCATTCCTACCAGATGGTTGTTCATATTTATATATAACTATCGTATCTTAGCGTAAGAGATTTCTAATAATAATTTGAGACAAAATGAACCTCGAACGTCATAAATAACAATAGTTCTTTACGCTTCCTCTGCGAGCATCGCCTGGCCCTGGTTATATTTCAATCTAAGCGCGTCCATTCAGAAATATGTATCACTCTTTATATATAGGTTCTGTGAACCCTTTTATGGAGAACTATGAACGGATTTCGCATGCACTGCAATTTATTGCGAGGATGCCGAAACGTGCTTAGTAAAGTGATCATTATTCTTATAGATGTGTGGTACTTATGTCCCTTCCTTAGCGGTATGCGAGGAAAATTATATTGACCTCGATGAGTCACTTTGCGTAAGAGTTGCAAGAAGTTACAGGAAATTACGTGTGGCGTTCACATCGCAATCCTTTTAGTCACAAGAGGAACAAATGCAGATATCAATTTGTTCAAATGTCGCACGGGAGAGTTAAATCTCATACTATTTATTTACAGATCTATCTGGTGAAAATCTGTTTACCAGTCCTTGATGAACCAAAACGATGTTGCTCTTTGATCTCGAGTAATAAAAGGCCAATGTTTCGACAACAGTCCTAAAATTTGCTGAATGGGGAGACAAATTAACTGTTTCAAAATCAAACAAAAATACAAAAAATTTATTACCGAAAGTCGCGACAAAAAGACAATTGGTAAAAGCCAACTAAATTGCTGTATTTTTTAGGCGAATATACAAACATACATATTCTTGTATAAACTTTGAGTGTTAACGAGATGTACGGATACATCGGCGAAATTGTTCAACGGCTATATGTATATGTACTTAATTTCAATTTCGACATAAAGTACCAAACACTGAAACACTGGTTTTCTTTTCCTTTTATAAGAAGTTGCTTAACTTTCAATCGCCTGCTAATGTATATGCTCTCTGCTTTGTTAGAAAGTAATTCGTCTCTCCCTAAACTTTTATACGTCCGAATCCGTGGAAAATAATATTAAATGGTTTCTGTTTCACAGCACGAATTGACGATACCTAGAGCAATTGTAACGAAGTTAGGAAGAATAAAAACACAGCAATAATCGTACAAAATATAACGGAGAATTCTTATCGTATAGGAACGTTGTGCTTATGTCTGCATAGTCTTCAGAATGAAATTTGACAAACTCGTGTTTACAATACTGTCGTAAATATAATCCATAATCAAATACTTTACCCAACGAGTTGTAAAAGTAAAGTAACGCCGTTATATCAATGAAGCTTCATATTTCACGAGAAACTTACACTTCTGTCTCCAAGCTTCAGAACGCTCTTCAATGAACGACATGAATTTTTGTTTTTCTACCCCTTGTTAGATCTTGGCATTAACCACTCAAAACCATAATGATACTGCAGAGCACGGTAATCGAGGTTATAGTGGTTTCTGAGACATTTTATCAGAATTTATTATTTCGTGTAAACGTTTATAATAATTATAATTTACAATTACGATGATTGATGGTAAATACAAATAGAACAACGTAAGATAGGGCAAGGCAAATGGGGGAAATTCAGCAGATGAATAGTTGAATGTGATTTGTAATCGCTAGATTCTTCCACAAATAAGGGGGTTGATGGGGTGAAAATAGAGAGGGCGAGAGGTACAGAGAGAGAAACGGAGAAGGAGAGGGGGAGTAGAGAGAGAAATTGACAAATCGAGAATATAATCGTTGGAACGGAGGAACATATTTCGCCACTTGTAATTTTCACACGCGGTGATAAGAATTTATGATAAGCGAATCGTCGCAAAGAAAGGGAAGGCAATGAGAGTCAAGTAGGCAAATTGTTGAAACGGCACGCCAACCCATTACGACCTGCATGAAATTCTAGTTCTCATCGGCTAGATAAATTACTGACGACTGTCATCATTAAAAAAGAAAACGAACCAAAAAAAAAGTGTAAAAAATGGAAAAATAGATATTCGTTCGATTAGTCGCAAAAAGAAAAAATATCTAAAACATTAAAAACAGAAGTAAACCGAATACCTCGATTGCTCGAAATTGACGCTCCATACAGATGATGAAGTACACATACTTTTTAATCATCGACCTAAAGGCGGCGACTTATGAATCTCAAGAGGGGCCAGTGGAAAGGCGAAAGAGGAATCGAATGCGAGTAAATTTGAAAAACGGCTGAATTGTGAAAATGCATGGCCTTGCACTCGCTGCACGAGAACGAAACCATGATTAATGCACAATCGTGTTTCCTCAACGAACCATGGTTAATAACTTGTAAAATCTATCCGTCACTCGCACAGTTGGTCGTTGGTTTTCAAAGGGCATCCTCGAAAACCTTTACTGCACTCTCTTTTGTCATCTCATTCTTAGTTTTTGGTCTCTCTTGCATCGGTGATTAATACTAATTCCATGATACAATATGAAAGGTATGCGTTTGGCTAATCGTACAGTGTTAAAAAGATGGCATTGCCGATCACGATTTCAGCGGTCGTCCATAGAAGGAAATCGTGATCCAATGCCACTGCGAAGAATTCCCGATGTAAGAAACACGTAAAAACTAAAAAAGCACGGGATCGACCTTATGAATACATCTCTGAGAAATCGACTCGTTCTACTTCCGTATTATCGACTGTACACTCTTCGTTATGTTTGATGCTATAGAAATATGAACTCATTGCACGATACAATGTAAGAAGGAAATGTCTGCCCATGCAACACACGGTGTCGTATTGATAATCGTTACTTGCTTTTTCATACGATAAACATTTGCGTACGCGTATATTGTACGTATGCGTCTGTATGGATAGGGGAACGGCGCGTATAATTACATACACTTAAATGTAGCCAAGCATTCGGGTCGAAGAATACGTTGGTGTTAATTCTACTGACACTGATACAGACTATTTAAGAGGTGATCCAGAGGCAAATAAGCTAATTGGAATAAGAAGCGAGTGGCCTAAAACGATTTCTAGCTGAAAAATAAGAAATCCAACCGAAGACGTTCAACGTTTATTTCTTTCCAATGCTGGTAAAAATGAATGACTGGTTTCAATATAGAAACGAATGAATTTATTGTAACCGATTAATAAAAAAAAAAAAGGGAAAAGTCCGCATTAGTTATTTAACTGGAATATAAAGAGTACTTGACGCGAGTCTCAGCCAGCTAATTAAAAAGGATATCGCGATCGGTGCACAATCCGCCTCTGGACCGAACGCATCCGTTGCATTCGAACACATTAATTTCAATTCATCGTTTTAAATCTCCTCCACCTTTTTCGATAACAATGCGCCCCCGTGTTAGGGTTTCGATCGAGCAGATCTTAGACAATTACACACCGCTGATCTGCTTCGTTTCGAACCGTCACCTCAAAATACCTGGAAGTAAATCTTTCCAAACTTGCGCGTCGATACACGGTCGGTCAACATTTATATTCTCGTACTATGGATTGAAAAATAGAATAGAAAGGAACAAGCACTGCGTCAACTTAGAGTAAGTGAACACACGTGAAGTAAGTTTTTCTTTTTACGAAATCGATCGCCATTCAAAGGTGCAAGGTGTATGTGCATACATACACCCCCACACGCAACACCACTACCAGGACAAACATACCTCGGCATATGCAATGCACAAATAACGTGCATATATACACAGAGTATGTATGCACGCGTTGTGCAGGTAAAATGGAATTTTAAATCGGACACTTCAATTTTTCATTCACGACGTACAACCCTTTTTGTTGTCATCATCACGATAATATTAGATCAAATTCGTTTGAGTACGTTGTATAGTGTGTGTATGTGTATGTATTATATATTTATATTATATATATATATTATTGTGCATAATATATGTATGTGTTATACCATTGTTACATAAGGTAGAGGAAGAAAGAAAGACGGAAGACAGGAGAGAAAATGGAGAAGAGAAGCGAGGCAGCAAGAGAGACACAAAAAGGTGACAATGAGTAGGGGGGAGGAAAGGGATTGGGAAGAGTGTCGGACGCAGGTGAACGAGAGCGAAAAGAAGGTGGAAACAGTCCAGGGTAAAAAGAGTCTTAATACTCTTCGTGTATTGACCAACTATTCGAAGAACTAAGGTTCAAATCTGTATTTCTCTCTCGAATGTTAAACGTGATAGCAATTGTCGATCGAATATGGAATATAGAAATGTTTTCACAAAGGTAATAATTCTTCACTCACCTCTATAACACAGCAACTGTGATGGCTGCTCAAATTCAGAATTTGAAAGAAGTATGCAATTACGAAAGATGGGCAGCATTTTCCGCACATTCTGAATAATGTGAATATAAAACACGCGCGCACACACACACGGCAGAGACAGACACGTACAGGACACACGTGCGCGCAAATAAAAAAAGAAAGGGGGGTGAAATGAAAAAAGGAGAGAACGAACGAAGAAAGGGAGGGAGAAGGAAGGACAGAAGGAAACTAAACGCACACAAAATGTAAGATTGTGTGCATACGCGCGCACGTGTGCAACGAAATTTTCTTCTTTTTTTTTTTAAAGTAGTAAGTAAAGTGCAATACGTAATATGCGTCAAATGTAAAATCAAATCACCACCGATGTTGTTTTGGAACTTAATAACTTAATGTATTTCTTACTCTCCTTTCTCCTCCTGCGTTCTTCCCTTCGTATAATAATATCGTACTTGCTAGACAATGTGAAATTTAATTTAATGACAACTGGATATAATGTAGTTAGATTCATGCGTGCTTTTTTTTCTCCTTTGACTTCGTTTCTTCTCGAATCTGTTTTCGTTTAGCGATATTTTAGATGGAAAATAGTGAGCAGATTTTGGAGTAGTGACAGTGTTTCGTGGTTGTTTATAAACGCATCCCGTGCCTCGTCTCAACGGCAATATACCAAATTCATTGTTCTGTGTCTACGTATCATTCAAAGACTAGTTTGTTTCGTGTTCTTCCTCGATCGATTGTTAACGATGGCTCGACGATATCGTTCACCCGTTATATTTATATAGTTGACGATAGCAATTTTCTTCAACTTTCTGTAAAACCGCCCCAAATACCCCCCCCCCTCCTCCTCCTCCAACGATATTACTTTCTTTGTTCCTCGGAAACGTTGTACGACGAGACAAGGTTTGCGGAACACTCTTCCTGTCCTTTTCTCTGTTCGTTCACAATTTACTCCAACCTATTTCTTCCACACAAATACGAGTCGATACGCTTCTCTCGGGAAACCTTGAGTGTCAGACACCGAGAAATTCTCACAACTCGACCGCTTCCTTTCATTTAAGAGGGCCGTATGGTATTAGCGACGCAATATGCTATGTTAGTTTCGCATAAATTCGTTAATTCTGCTCTTCGCCCTTCCCTGTTTCCTTTCGTGTATCACCGCTCGCATCTCGTCCTCCATCCTTCATTCTTTTACACCCCCCCAACTCCATTCAATCTATCTACCTCTCCCCCTCCTTCTGCCGCACCCCGACGTCCCACACTCTCACACCCCCAGCAATGATCGACATTCACAATCAGGGTCCAATGTTCGCCTTTTAAACTTGGACGAAAAGGTAAGTGACGGGTTTTATAACACGGCGACCAGCACGCACGCGGAATGAATCCTTTGGAAAAAGGATACGGTCGAGCGTAAGATTCTCGCGTTGAAGTTTTCTAACCCGATTGTAACAGCTGTGGCGGTGTTGTCGGCAGCAATGTGCGGTCGCATTGGAACAAAGAGGACACAATTTTCTTTCCTTTTTTTAGGAGGAGATATAAGGGACGAAGGATTCGGAAAAGGGTGGAGCTTTTATGAATATTGTGTTAGGAAGGCTGGGTTTACGGAAGGAGGAGGAGGAGGAGAAAGAAATGTGGAGTAAAACAAGATAGGGATAAGTGGACAGGCAGGTAAGGTAGGTGTATAGAGAAGGGTGTGACAGTGTTTCGGGGGAGCAGAATTGAAAAGACATAGAAAACGAGTGGACAGAAGGAAGTAAAGGAGGTACGAATTCGGTGGAGGACGGACGGACGAAAAGAAGGAAGAAAGGAAACGAGGTGGTACAGGAGGGTAGAAAGGACAGGCGAATGGACAAATCGATCTCGGGTGGATGGATAGGTGAGCACTTCAAGGACGGGGAGCGATAGAGAATAGGATGTTCTTATTAGGTTAGAAAGAACTTAAGCTTAGGAAGGTTAGTTGTTGTCGCCGCCCTCCTGCGCTTCGTCCGCGTCTCCTTGTGTGTCACTGGTCCAGAGAGTGAGGTTGTCACGTAGAAGCTGCATAATTAATGTGGAATCTTTGTAGCTGTCCTCGTTGAGAGTGTCCAACTCTGCGATCGCGTCGTCAAACGCCTGAAATGTTTGCAGAGAAATATATTATAGTATCTCCGTTACGGCGTACAGTCAATTACTTCATTCTAATTTAACACACACGTTCTTGTACAGCAATCGCGGTGAAGTTAGGTGCATATCTCGTGTTCTTTTGATCACGCGGTTCCACGCGTACGTGCAAAGCGTCAATTAATACTCAACGGAATGAAAAATGTTATTGAACATGTTAGTGCTAATTGCAACGGGCGCGGAATGGTTACCGATACAGTGGAGACTTTCCCATCGGCAAACTTCGTACATAAAAACCGCGTCGAATGTGAATTTTCATAACGGGTTGGCTGGTTAGTATACACTCAAAAGCATCGCATTTACCGCAGAGTACCACGGAATGAGTAGTGGCATTCATAAAAAATTGAAGAGGAAGAAAAAAAGCATAATTACAAGACAGTAATAATTCTCTGAACGCAAGTATAACAGAGAAGGAAAAAACTAAGCGTCAAACCGTAGATTACCCCGCTGACCTGTTTAGCAAGGTGACAGGCTCTAGCCGGAGAATTAATAATTTCGTAATAAAAAACAGAGAAGTTGAGAGCAAGACCGAGCCTGATGGGGTGCGTAGGCTGCATTTTTGACTTCGCGATGTCAAACGCTTCTTGGTACGCCCTCTGTGAATCCTCGACTACCGCTGCAATGCAAACCGGGATTCGAAATTACAAGTTTCGTAAGTTTTTAAGAATCTTCGTCGTGAAAGGGGTACGCGTGCACACAGTTACGCTTGTATTAGAACAGCGGTACAAGCGTAAATGAGGAAAACGGGGGAATGAAAGAGAAAGGATGTACAGGATGTTCAATATGCTCCGCGAGAAACTTTACATTGATTCATCGTAAACGCGAGCGAAATGAACGAGATCCTAAGAACACGCTACAGCCGTCGAAGTGAAAACACCTGCTAATTTCCAAGGTAAAAATGAAACAAAACTACGTTCTTCGCATCCGCTGAATCACCGTCATCGTTCTTTTGCAACTCGTCGCGATTGCTGTAAAAGCTATTTTCCAACGTCACCCTCGTCCTTCGTAAATTGTACCTGCTTGGCCAGCTGACAGGCCTTGTCTGGCGAGTTGAGGATCTCGTAATAAAAAACGGAGAAGTTGAGAGCAAGACCGAGCCTAATGGGATGCGTGGGCTGCATTTTCGACTTTGCTATATCAAACGCTTCTTGGTACGCTTTCTCTGAATCCTCGACAACCGCTGCAATGCAAAGCGGGAAAATCCGGATTACAATTTCTACAAATGCATATAGATAAAGAGCGTGTTCTCCCCCTCTGTCGCGGTGTGCATATAACAAGGACGTGTCGGACCTCAGGATGGGAAGAAAACAGAAAGGGGAATAGAGGAACGAGCACCTGTCTCGCGCCATGGTTTATCTTTCGCAGATAATCTGCGTTATTTGTCACGCGGGCACCCGAGATTTTAAGAACACGAGCTTGAAAACAGTTCCGTTGTCTCTTTCTTGCCACCATTCTGCGAAGAATGAGCGGTACCGTCGCGTATTTGCCTCCACTGCATCACCACCATCCGTTCCTTTTGCACCTCTCGCGATCGCTGTAAACTGTGCCATCGATACTACACGTATCAACCCTCGCCATTCCAAATTATACCTGTTTGGCCAGCTGACAGGCCTTGTCTGGTGAGTTGAGGATCTCGTAATAGAAAACGGAGAAGTTGAGGGCGAGACCTAGCCTGATCGGGTGGGTAGGCTGCATCTTTGACTTGCTGATTTCGAACGCATCCTGGTATGCCTTCTGGCTGTCGTCTACCACGGCTGAATATATTATACGTGCAATATTAGCAGCGAGCCTTCATCCTTTTCGTTATCGTTCGTACCGCGAATCGATATTTATACGCGAACACGTCAATGGTGTTCCACAAACGCCTCGACAGTTACGAAAATGCCACGACGATGAATAACCATGCACGTAAAAGGATCGTGCGACCTGAGAATTAACCGAAATCTTTGTCGCGTAGAGTTGTTCTGTATGCTCTGGAGAACGAGGCGAGGCACGATGAAAATGAATCGGCGCGGAACAAAGCGAAACGTTGGCAAACGCGTTTTTTTGTAATCCATTATCGATAGGCTTCACTCTCCTCGCCGTCGAGTATAGATACAATATACAAGCTGGCGGCACAGAGATATTGAGAAACGCGACGAGCAGCTTCGAAAGTTTCCAAATCCATTTAAACGTAACAGACTGCGCCCGTGAATATACAACCAGCGTCGATGGAACATCTGTCGTTACCGCTGCAGCTGTGCCTCCCTCTTTTCCAAGGTACAGCCACAGGGCACGGTCACAGGTACGATAGTATTGTGCAGCACCTTTCTATATGAAGAAAGGTGCTTCGTCAAGCATCACGTACAAATACGATTTCCGGCTGCAGGTAAAAATATCTCGGGCAACTTTTCCCGCTGCTTTCGTGGATACCGTGTGTTATATCTGACGACGGTATCGCAACGGCACAGACGAAAGCCTTCGAATATTCTATTCTGTATATATCGAAAATAATGAGAGATATATATATACGAACGTATGTATATAAAGAAAGGGATCAATCAAGAGACAAAAATGATTAACCCGTGGAGGAGAAATTGTAGTTGAGACTGTTAGTAATCCATTGGCCTGAAAGATACGTACCGTTTCTGGTTTCTCCGGTGGCGACTTCTGCGAGATACCTGTAGTAGTCGCCCTTCATCTTGAGGTAGAATACTTTACTCTCGGCATTACTAGCCTTGGGGATCAGGTACTTGTCGAGGAGACCCTGCAACGCCAACGGTCCGATTAATTTCGGACTCGGCTCGAAACGCTTAGGGGGAATGAGGGTGTTTCGATTCAGACGAGCGAACTTCTCGGTGCAGATAGAATACACAACTGTGTAGAAAAAACGAGAACGTCATACGAGCAAAGAGTATGCCGTCCCCTGCGTAACTTTGCGTTCTTTCCAGCAACGAAAAACGCGGAGAAGTCGGCCCGTTCGAATCGTGCCTTAAGTTCTGTTTCGACGCGTGCATCTACGAGTCTACGCGCAAAAAAGAAAAAGAATTAACGAGTATTTTCGTTCGTCGGCCACCGTATACGTGCAACCGTACGCCCACGCAAGCGCGTGCCACACCATCGAGGAAAGTTAAGCAAGTGTGTCAACGGGCGGCACTCTTTCCCATCTCCGCGTTGTTCCCGAAAACGACCACGATATTGAAGTGTACCACGGGACGCAGGATCGAGGTGCTGGAATCCCTGCTTCGTCGCTTTGTCACGCTCGTTGCGAGAAGATACAAGAACCCGTAAGACGAGCCCCCTTCTAGGTGCGAATAAAATTGTAACCGAGCCCCGGCTGACATTCAACACGGCGAGCGATCCTCGCTTTCCAGCCCTTCGAATACGCACGCGACAGAAGCGAGGGGGCACACACGCAAAGAGGATTCGTTCGTTGTCGTAAGACGATCCGTTGGCCGGCACCGAAAGCCAGCTGGGCCTACTTGCGGTTCGTAAACGCGTTGGAATCTCTCGCCACGATACTATGGCGGTCCTAGTAATTTCCGTATCGCCTTTAAAAAAAACACACACACACAGGAGAAAAAAAAGAAATGGAAGAGAGAACGAAGGCGGGGGTTTTCCTTACCAATACGTCGTAACAAATCTCTCGCAGCTCCTTTTCAACCTTTTCCCGGTACTCCTTGGCCATTTGCTGTTTGCGCTCAGAACCCTCGGTTTTCTGCTCGATGGAGGAGATTACACGCCACGAGCTACGTCTCGCGCCGACGACATTCTTATACGCTACAGACAATAGGTTCCTCTCTTCGTTCGACAACTCCACTCCCGTTTCGGTAACCGCTTTCATCGCGGCTGCCATGTCGTCGTACCTTTCTGCTTGCTCGGCGAGCTTCGCACGCTGTACCAATTCCTCCTTGTCCACGGACATTGTGTCGGCTGGAAAAAAACACGTTAAGCTTTACCAATCATTTACGTTCAGCTGCGAATAAGCCGAGGAAATATTGTTGGCGGGCGAAGGGGTTGCCGTTAGCGAGGACAGCAGAAAATGATAGCACAGGGTGAATCAACAAAATGTTGAGAAAATGTTTCCGGAAATAATCGATCAGTCCGTACGGATGGAAATAATAGGCGATCAAAGCAAGGATGTCAGATTGAACAGAATCATAGATGTGTATGCCGAGGATGAACAATGTACACGTGGAGCGCGTTCAATCATCTCATCTGCTATGAACGTACGCGCTTCTTTCTCGGTCGTTCGCCGCGGGCAAGAATGAATAATATCGTGCAATATCGGCAGCAATAACAGCATGAACTTTTTCATACGAAAATTGGATCGCAACGGAGGCAAACGCAGCCGACTTTTCCGGTCGCGTTGCCGTGGAAATTTTACACCCTAGATGCGGTTAACTGCGAATCGATTGAGCACGCTCGGGGGGCGATCAAAGACAAGTCTCTCGGTGGAAATGATCAAACCATGGCGTGTGTACAGTCGGCGCTAGGTGGTAGTGGTTAACAATTTCAAAAGCTTCAGAATGCAACGATCGATCGTGCCTGTGCGAGGAACTTTCGTGCGTGTATGTATGCGTGTACTTGTTATTAATTCTTTCAACGAATAGCGTACTGCGCTACTTAACGAGGCAATGCGATCGACGGTGATGCGTGTACGAGTGTACGCAGCGGCGAACGATTATCTACCGCAGCGTACAGCTATTACAAGATGCATGTGAAGTAAATGTACGAAAATTGCATTGGAATTACTGCCATTATTCCCGCAGTCGCAACCGAAGTTTCGTTTCTATACGATTCCAAGGCACGCCGTACCCTTGTATTTTCGACGAAATTCGATGCGATTCTATGGAAACCAGGATTGTTAAATCGAATCCTCACTAGCCCCATTCGTCTATTGCGTAAACGACGAAAGATAAGAAGACGCCACTTCCTGGAACAACACGATACCGACCAAAACGCGCGTGAAGATCGAGACGGTACTTTTAGAATTTCATGACCACTTTGTATGCGCTGGTTTGCAGTGTACCATTGATACGCGAGCGGACGTGACGGCGAAGAGAACGGAAGGTCAGGCCGCCAAATTATTTTCCGAAGGAATCCAACCAGAAATATTAAACAGGTACGTGTACTCGACGTCCTATATTTAATCGCGCGCAATCACCTGGCTTTAGGTTAGCAGACACACGGTGACACCGTTGCCACTTCTACAAACACAGGGGAAGGGAGAGACCCTACATTGCTAGTAAAATATTTCCGGCTCTTTTCCGAGCGAAACGCAAATGCACCGTATCGAAGGAAATATAACCCCGCCTCCAACCGATAATCCGTCTACCTGTGCACGCTCGAATCTTTTCATGCCGGCCAACTGTCGAAACTGTACCGAGAAAAACGAGCGCATGCATAGGCGCGTTCGCATTTACGACGTTACCGAAATATTCTTGCTATGGATACAATACGTGCCATGCCTCTTTCCCCTTCGTTACGTCTCTGTCTTTCCTGTCTAAACTTGCTACAAGAAATACGGGTTCCATCGCTCCCACTACCGTTTCATCTCTTGCCGAAGTTGACAAATTTTCACATTGGACGAGCTAGTAGTTGCTACAATCGATTCCGTTTAATATCAGAAGAAACATCGCAAACTATGTGGCCAACTACAAGGAAAAAAGAACGATCAAAGATTGATAAATATGTCGCAGCAATCGAAAAACCTGACGCCTCTATTGCCCTGATAAAAATACAAACTTTATCGGACGACTCCCGCTTATCTGCGTCTATCTATATCCAGTCACATAACGCTACTTGATAAACCACCGGTACACGCATGTACATTGCATACATTTCGAACATTCACGCGCCATCGCCACGCTCGAAATCGATAGCTTGTAAGGTTCACAAATTAAATGTAGCACGGGTGTATTTTCATTGATACACGACGCGAAACACTGTCAACAAGGGGCATTCGATTTAAACACACAAAGGGTTGGTTTGTACGAAAAATGAGACGCAGCGAACTAAGCTGCCATGGTTTGAAGGTCGCACGCGTGAAACGTTTCAAGAAAAAAAAATGCGTACGTTTGTCGTGAATGGTTTGAGGTTATAATCGACGTAGACGCGCAGCTGGCTCGAAGAGGGAGCAGCCAAACGGAGCGCCACGGCGCTACTTTCACGAAGCGAGAGCGAAATTCCTCGTCTCTCTGTCTCTCTCTCTCCTCTCCCTCTTTTCTTAGCTAACGCCCCGGCCTCTTAGCGTTCACGACTGTTTCGTGTCGCGATACGGAGAAGAAGTGGAGGACAAAGAAACCTACAACAACGAATCTCTTTGCTGCCTGCGGAACACGAATCGGCGCGTCATCGCGGAGGCCACACCAAGTTGTTCCTTCTGCGTCGCAGTATTATACCGCAGAGATCGATAATAGCCGGCGATTCGCTGTTCACGACTTCTTTAACTAATCAGAGGAAAACGCAACGCGAGGACAGAGACTTTTAAGTACATTCTCGAAATTTTCCTGCCCGAAGAAACGCGACACTGCAGACACACTTGATCACGTTCTAATATGCACAGGGAGAACCGCAGGGCTGAACTAAAGTACAGCATTGTAAATAACTGAAGAATGGAATAAATGCAAATCAACCCAAAGCAACGGCAACGCAACAGACAGACATGTATAACGGGTCACCGTATCAAAGGCGCACAGAAGAAAAGCGTTGCGACGAATCGTCGCAGTCTTACCTATAGTTAAAGTCTTTTGTACAATAAATACTTAAATAAATACACGATCGGCGTATACTGTAGTCTTACGCGAAATTAGGAAAGGGGCCGAAAAACTGACTAGATTTTTCAGTACTTCTAATTCTTTTTAGTCCGAGGGGTAAAGAGCGAGAGCGTAATACGCGCGGAGAAACTACGCCGGGTCTTTTTCCTCACACTCGGTTACGATTAACACACATCCATCAGTGACCACTCCCGTACAACGACTGAGCCGGCAACGCTGTTCGTGGTGGGGACTCGGCGTGCCTCGTGCTGGGATTCGTCCCTGCTCGGCTCCACTCGGCACGAGTCGACTACCCTCGGTATTCGTCGTGTCCGAGCCGAAGTATTGATCGGTTCACCCAGCATGGCAGCCTCGCCGTGGCTGGGTGGGGCAGTGTCGAACGACTGTTGCTGTCCCTGTCCCGGGACGGCAGCCACGGATAGGATAACTACGGGTGCCGTACTGTGCTATATAACATAGGCGCTCTGCACCTCTACGCGTAATACACGCGGCGTCTCTCTCCTACCCAAATAAAACCAATCTCTATTTCCTCCTGAACACGGTCCCTCGATAGAATTTTCCAATCGAAATAGAAGGAATGTCAGTCTTTGTCCTATTTACAACAAATCGTTCGTATCTTTTTGCGAAACGTTTTTCACGAAACGAGAAACTGCGATGCGCATGAAATTCTAATGCAACTACACGGGGAACGTAGTTGAATCGTACACCGTGTTAAAGGTCAGATAGCCTTATTAGGATCTACTTCCGCTGAGGGAAACGAACAGAAATGCTTGCACAATTCCGAACTGAGGTTTACATCCGATAGAAAAGAGCGTAGAAGCAATGTAGATCAATTGAACGCGTAAAATCGAAACGTCCATGCAGCGTCTTAGAACACGTGCCGGTGACACGTGATATTTGACTCGTGTCGGTATATCGTACCATGGAATACAGAACGTGGCCGAGTATAAACCTACGCGTGGACCAAGAATTTTTATCGACTCTTTTTTGGCTCCGAACGATAAGTTTCAAAGTGATTTCGTAACAAAGGGTCAATATCCCCGCGATCAGCAGCAAAAGAAATTCAAATATGGAACACGGCTGTGCGTTTACGCGGCGCGTTTCAACAGTATAAGAATACGAAAATTGCCAAGAAGGCAGCGTAACTTCACGCGGAGGAAGGCGAAAAAACGAGGGGTAGACCCATAGTATACCAAAAGCAGGTAATTATCTGCAACACAGTGGTCGTATCGAGAAGACGAACACACGACCAAGGAGTCTTTCTTTGGCTGGCAAGGCTAAAATGAAATATTGATCTGTGGAGGCGCGCGCAACCCCTGCAACCGACCCGCCCTTCCTTCCTCGGCATTTTCCATTTCTCGCCATCCCGTCCATCCCGGTCCACCATCCCATCGTCACGTCATTCTCTCAGCCAAATCATGTCGAAGTAACTATCGAACAATTATCATCTCTCTCTTTAAATTAATCCCCATTGCCTTCCTTTAACGTAACGAAAGGTCCAAGATATTTCCATGCCCTAACGATGGTCAGAATTAGGAAGCAACCAACTATGTTCCGTTCTTCGCAGTAATCCCCCCAAATGAATTCCTCGTAGAGGCAATGGCAAACCTCGAAGGCCGAGATGCAACATTCTCGTATCGTATAAGGCATTGCAGATAATTTTCGAAAGGAGCAATTTTCCTTCGAAGTCGTCTCGCATGCGTGTACAGCTATTAAAATACATCTGACACGATGTGCATACGTTGCAATCGATGAAAGTAGCAAATGGTTTGTAACGCGCGTGCTTCGAGTCTCGACACGGTCCTCTCGGTTTTCGTATAGAATTCGCCAGAAAATTCTTGGAAAAACAACATAGACCGACGAGGAAACGACGAACAGTGGTTTATGGCACGCAGGTAGTAGAAGGTCTGACCTGAAACCGGGTGCACCTTTTCGAGAATGGACGTATCGTAAAAGTGAATGGATCGAATGGAAAGAAGAAGAACGAAAAGAAACGCACAGAGCACGTGGCGAAACCGAGAGTCGTGGGAGGGCATTGTCGTCTCATTTTTCAACCTTCGTTTCGACCAAAACCTCCGTTACGCTAACGTCGAATCGTCAAGCGGAGTCGGTGGACTTTCAAGGATACCTGGCTATCGATTCTCAATAGCAAATGCAGCGCGTTGCTTTTATTACCACGCTACAAAATACCTGGCAAATATTTACGAGACACTGAGAAAGCTCGTGCACCTTTTAACAGAGGACAGAGACCTGTGAGTAAAAGCAAAGAAAAGCAGTCTTTCCAGCCGTTCATGTGACCGATGTAAATCAAAAATATATAGCACAATACATGCCGAGTATCCAATAGAACTTTGCCAGTGTTTAGCAGAGAGCTTCTACGAGGAGAAAATGTGCAATGCTACAGGTGGTGCATGCGTAGATGTCGCATGGCCCTATTGCTGGCCTCCTTCGATCCCCGTCATCGACCAATCAACCCCTACTGAAACACTCACCCTACCTTTTCTCCCCTTCGTCATTACCCAAATCGCTAAGGAAAACACTGGCATCTTCGCGTCAATACCAATTACCCTCATCTTACTCTCTGTTCATCTTCTAATATACATATATATACACGCGCACACACTTCTACCACGCGTTTCACCCAATATTTTCATTTACACCTAAGACAAAATCTATGCTCAGTATGAATTGACTCAGATACGAACTGTGTCATACGATGCAGCTTGCCCCAGTCTGTATAATTTCCTGAACCGTGGAAGCGCAGAAAGGTAAATCCTAAAGAGCACCGTTCGCAAGTGAAATATCGGCCAACGATCAAGGGAAAGAAAAAAAGGAGAAAACGCACACAAGAGTTATGTACACGTTAACGTTAGCTGGCTCGAGCAGTCGCTGAATCGTAACGTAGCCACGCACGATGAACTCGCACGCGTTTCTGCGTCAGCCGTCTTGGAATAGCGACTGATGTCAAGCTCGTTGCTTCGGTTCGATACGGTTCGTTCGTGTACAAATACGCGCACGTACGGTTTGAAGAAATCGCGGAGTCAAACTAAACGCGGTTCGCTAAGAACTATTAAACTATGAACGGAAAAATAGTAGGCCGAGAGATGGCGGTTGGTTGTCGAAGTGGCATCGATAACCGCGCGGGTAACGATTGAGCAAATGCAATCGATGCTCCTGTTTCGAGACATTATTACATATCTTATTAATCGACAAAATTCAATTTCCGCCTGCGCTGCAACCGTGAGCTTGCACGACACTATGATGTGCTGACAATAACTCCGCCGTCCCTATTTTTCGAATTTCGATTTCGGATTTCGAGTCGGTAAAACATACTTGCTTTCAGGTCATGCACTTCCTAGGTGCAACTAGCAGGGTATCGCTTCTCGGATATATACTTGTCGACTTAACGTTCAATTATCATTTTCCTTTCTGCCATGAAAAGATATATTGTACAGGGAAGAGAATAAGTGACGACAGAAGAGGAAGAGCTAAGGACTAAGAGAGTAGCGGATGGAGAGGCGGGGTTACTTGAGGTAAAGAAGAATAGCGCGAGGGTAGATTGACATAGTTCGTTAAATTACACCTTCGCCAATATAAAATCGAAATGGATACTCTTACTTCATTAGACATTGTGATTCCGCTTAGGACTCGGTATAAACAGTAAGAAGGCAGTAGCTAATAAGTATGCCGGATAAGATACGTATGAATATATCTCCTTTTTGTTGTTCACTTATTGAAACGAGGAGTTCGAAAAACAAAATTCCGCAAAGCCTACTACGACGTATAGTCTAGTAGCTAAATACGCACTAACGAAAAACTGTTTGCGAAGCACGTCACCGGTATGACACGATGTTAGACACGAATCGACCGATCTAGCGAGGGAGTAAGCGTGTATACGTGAATAGCCGGGCAACAAAAAGTCGGAGGAGTGCTCGTCAGTGACGGCCTTGGCGGAAAAAGTACACTCCGCTTCTGTCACCGGTAACAAACGTCGCCATGGCCAGTTCGAGCTGTCCGATGGCCGAGACAGAGTAGGAGAGAAGAACGAAAGAGTTCACGGTCCCCCACTACGAATAAAGGCCTACCTTCCGCTAAAATTGCCGATTAACGTAATTCTCGCGACTGACCGCGCATTACGCGCATGCCGGTGAATGATCGTACGTTAAAAGAACGTGAACGAACCTCGCGGACTCTCCCATTAAAATTTGCTACTTCCCTCACCTTGGAAACCGTATCGTAATTATCAGGTTGTAATTCATGTCACCGGAACAGCAAGAAGTACCTCGCGATACATTGCAGGAATGCGTGTGAAAAAAAACCCACACGCTTTTCGTCATATTTCAGCTCTTAAACCGTGAACTTGACTGAAAAATCAATTTCTCGGCAGGATTGTCCCTTGCCTTTCCGTCGTGCATTATGTATGCCGCGATATTAAAGGCTTCCGTAAAAATACAAATCGACGTAACGATTGAATGAGAAGAATAACTTTCCATACGCGCAGCTCAGCGAAAAATGGCGAACAGGCGAATGCGAATTGTGCGCATGTCATACCGGTCGATAATGAGCATCTATCTATGTAAAAAGAACTCGCGTATCGACTAGCGCACAAAAACAAAAATCGAATACCACCATCGATCACTTGCATAGATGAACTATTGTGCTCATCGCCTAGCATGTGTCGAAGGAATATCGAAAGCTTCGATAATCGCTTCGTTTGTCAAAGGGCGTGTGCTCAAAGCAGCGCGTATGCTGTGCTGAGCGCGTATATCGCTTTAAATGCGATTTCAAGCGTAAGCACGCTGGCACCACGCGCCAGGGAGTAAGCAAAAACTACTACATACTACTCATCAATGTATCTCCGATTTCTTCGTACTATATAAGGAGGCAAATACGGCAAGAAAAAAATACGTTGGTGTGACAATGTAGACCCGACACTCGGCCCGGCGAATGCCTTTTCGTGAAACGCTTACGCCTGGCGAGGGCAACTTTGAGCACGTTCTAACGTTGCGCGAGGTTAAGATACATGCAAAAGAGGATTCTCTATATTCCTACGAAACAAAAATCTCGTAATTTCGATACGGGTTTTCTAACTAAGATGGCGGCAAACATCTTGCTCGATTAAAGCTGTCGCGTGTGTCGCATCACTGCAGGCGGTAAATGACTACCTTCAGATAGTCTCGTACCGTGCCGCAATTCGATGGACTTTGTCAAAATGATAATTCGTTTGACGAACGATCGATTTAACAGCTACATTACGTATCACTACCGTACAAAATAATTACAACTATGAAAATGTATAGAAACGAACGAGTTATAGGTTATTTCGGTCAATTTGCGAAGAGGATGGGTGCATGGGCTGCATGGCTACGGGGTTCACACGACCCGTTAATGACTACGCCGTGTATTAATTTAGACTCATATTTTAAGTAGCATTGCGTTCGACGGCCTTGCGGAAGGCTTTTACTGTCGCATGCGATTACGTTCAAAGAAGGTACTCACCTTTGGAGTGTTATAAACGGCCTAGAAAATCGAGGCTTCGGCGTATTCAACGGATCCCGTCCACTACGATCTCACAGATTGCACTGGCGCAACGAGCGGAAGCCGCCATCTTGAACTGCGTTCACTTGACGTTTTCCGCTCGTTCGAAAAATACTTGTCCATCGTTCCCGCCACATTTCAAGCTCGACCATGCTAACGCTTTAAGCAATTTAATGCACTTCTGAAAATATTTGTTTATGTATAGTTGCCGACTTTAACAAAAGCAATAACAGAAACAATAGTAATAATTGTATTAGTAACAATAATAATAATACTACCGTTCTACTACTGCACTACACACTACTTCGTCGCGTGTATATAACGCCATTTTCTCTCAGTGTGCGTGACATGTGCGTATCTTGTCCATAGCACATGTCGAGTGATTATTCGTTCGTCTGTATTTCCGTGTAATATCCACAATATTCCTCTAAGAAGATGCCTAAATCGAAGCGAGATAAGAAAAGTAAGGTTTTCACCTTGTAATGGTGTAATTTCTGTATTCGTTTTATCGTTACGGATGTATAATTTTTAATCTAACCTATAAATACTTTAAGTGATTTGTGATAATCGAAAACAAAATTGTCTGTTGCAGTATCTCTTACGAAAACAAGCAAGAAAGGCCTTGCTTTGAAGCAGCATGTCGTGGAAGATGTTAGAGGCTGCGTCGAAAAATATGCTAGAATATTTCTTCTCTCTGTACATAACATGCGTAACAATAAACTCAAAAACTTGCGAGCAGAATGGACAGACAGTCGGTTTTTCTTTGGGAAAAATAAAGTGATAGCCTTAGCTTTCGGCCAATCACCAGAAAACGAAGTTATCGAAGGCCTCCATAAGCTATCGGCAGCGCTGAAGGGACAATGTGGTCTGCTGTTTACAAATAGAAGTAAGAAGGAAGTATGTAATTCTTTCTTAATATCTTGCAAAATAATCACGAACAGCAGTGTAATTCTTTTAATTGTCCCCTAAGGTGTTAAATTGGATGGAGGAGTACGATGAAATTGACTACGCCAGATCTGGCTTCATTGCCCAGGAAACTATTAATTTACCCGAAGGTCCGATGCCAGAATTCTCGCATAGCATAGAGCCCCATTTGAGGCAATTGGGAATGCCGACGGCTTTACAAAAAGGCGTTGTGACGCTTATTAAAGAGTATACTGTATGTAAAAAAGGACAAGCCCTGACGCCGGAGCAAGCAAGAATTTTGGTAAATATATGCATTCCATGTATCTGATTTAATGATGTCGACAAATAACAAATTGATTGTAAATCCCTGCTTTAGAAATTACTCGAAAAGCCGGTGGCATCTTTTAAATTGATACCGCTGGGTATGTTTTCCAAGAAGCACGGTTACAAGCAACTTGCGTCTGAAGATGATGTTAAAGAGAATATGGAAGAACAAATGGAAACAGAAGAGACGGAGGAAGTTGATAATACATGAAGCTTGAATTTTTACATGATCAAAATATGTAAACCTGACTGTTCATATTATTATTATATGTACATATATTACTACGTATCATGTATAGAATTTTCATTTCTATCCCGTATGCTCTGCTTGAACAACAAACGCGTGGGCGTACTCAACACACCTATGTACATTTGGTAAAAATGATTGATCTAAAGTATTAAACACTGAACACAGATTTTGATATGAAAATTCCGAATCGCTTCTTCCTAACCATTATCGCCCATCGTTAAAATTTATTTTACAAACAATAGCAGTATATTTAATCGAGAAATAAAAAAAGACGTAACTACTAGAAAGAACATAAAAATGTATGAGTTATACAGAACGACATTCATCGTTCTATAATTCATAATACTACAATTTTTTCTTTGTATGCAATAACATATCAAATTAATTAAATCGTACATATGCGGAGTCCGAACTTTTTAAATACGGCAAACAATTTTACCATTACTTTGTTGTTTATTTGTGTTTTTAAAGCTATAAGATACATATCAGTGTTTAGTGGTACAATATTAGATAGCATGGAACACACTACATAGGAAATTAAAAAATATAAATTATGGGGCACCACTGAACATGCGGTATGTTAGATCTTTTGTATTCTATACTTTGTTTAATTATGATAAATATATACGTCCTGTGAGAGTACGACGTAATAATAAGACAAGGAAGTGTAAAAAACGTGGAGCGTTACATCGAGACACTGTATTATATATAAAACAGTAAGAGAGATATCAGTATATCAGATGAATGGTGATATTCTATAAAATCATAAACCTTCCTTATAGATAAACATGCTCTTTTATATATAAACATGCTTTATTCTGTAAATATTCGCATCTAAGTAAGCAATATTCATACCGTTTGCAGGTAAAGCATTCGCGATTTTATTGTGATTAAATTATTGTTAAGGAATGCTGGCAACACTTAACTGTGCATAGTGCACGCGAATTCAAACGCAATATCCACTACCTCACGCGGAATTCTTATTATTACGTAGTATATTTCAAGTACATAGCTACATAGAAACATTCAAAATCACAGTAAAAAAAAAAATCCTGCATACGAAATTATAAATATATTTACTTTTATTTGTACTAAAGAATAACCTGCTTAACAGAGGCAATAAAATAATAGCAAAAGATTTCAACGTTTTGTTTTTTACAACTACCGTCCCAAAACAATACGACTAATAATAAGACCGGTAGGAGTAGTTGCAATAACAACGATAACTTATCAATGATAATAATAATAACAATAATAATATACATTGCTTGCATAGTGATAGCATCTTTAGGCTAGAGGCCCCTAAATGGTACAGAAGATTGTATTGTCATCTCCTGGTATTGCTTCTTTCATACATTTTTCATTTATGTGTTAATGGTACTGTTCGTGGATGATCGGGATCTGTTATCTTCTCGAAATGAATATGTTTAAAATACAATGATGTACCATCGAGTGATTCACATCTATAGCAATATCGGGGTTCGATTGGTATCAAGACACCGATACATCCTACCATGACTGTTTCAAATAGTACAAGATCTTACACCCTACTCTTAACAGTTACACGTTTTCAATATGAAACTCATGGTATTCGAAGCAAAAAAATAATTTCAGTTCTATTTTCTTTGGTGGACCATAACTGCACGCTTACCAGTTACTGATAACACTAAAAAGAAAAGTGTTAGGGGGAACGGTGCCACTCTCTATGTTTACTGACCTATACTATTTTACGCAAAACCATACTGTTAAATAACTCATTTTGAAAGACAGAGGCATAGAGTACACATATATTGTAAACATGATAATTCAGGGACACGTTTACGCGAAAAATATGATTTTCGTACAGAGCCAGAAATAATAGTAAGTTGGTGTAGGAAACTAGTGGCGTTCCTCGTTCAACGCGAATTCACCGTTACACACAATTATCCGTCTGACCTTCTTGACAATTTGTTCGAAGTATCACAATATAAAAATTATTATACTCTAAGATATGGCAATCTCACAGCACACTAATACAACAGAGGTCTCGTATAAAAATAAATAATGTTTTCTTTAACGAAAGGTTCGATAAAAAAATATCAGCTAAAATAGTACACATTTAAACAATATTACGATACCTTATATTTTCGTGTGCTAGAAAGGACGAGAGTAAGCGACTACACAGCCAGAGCTCTTGAATGAAATGGGACGAAGTTTGTTTATTGTAAGCATACGCGCGCTGAGGTACGTATACTATTGTGGTTTACTTTTTTCTGCTAATAATACACGAAATTCTCTAGCACCACGAATGTTTTGTAAACGTATCAATGAATCACTTCATACACGAAAGTTTATCATAATATGACAATCACCTACCAGTAAATCGTAAATATTTTGAACTATCGATCGAAAAGATAATATATACCTAGTGGAAAGTTCTACGCGTTATCTTATGCATAGCATATAAGCGACTCGTTTTTGAGCTCTTTCAAAGCGTGTAATAATATAATGAGTCTTCCAGCTTTTTTTCTCTTCTTTTTTTCTTTTCAGTTAATAGGCACAATAGACTCGTGCTCTTGGACTGGCGTGATAACTTCGTTTCGTATTATCTTTAGAACCAAAGTAGCGCGACAGATAATTAAGGACAACGTTCGTAATGTAGCATCGTGTGAGAAATGGAATGTGTTTGAATTGAATCGCGAAGAGCATGCCATCATGCTGTTCGTAATTCGTTCGTAGCAACAATCATTGATTTTCCATCTACTTAAGCGGGAAGGTGTTTCAATCGACAAACAAAACACGATTGCCGAGAGTGTACGATCACGGCAGAAATCTACTTATAAAATTCTACCAGTCAAGAACACTACGCCCATGTTCGATGATAACGCGTGGACTGTGTAAGGTAACTAATCACATTGATTACCATCGAATTACAAACGAACTGTAACTGGCTTCAACGCAAGGAAACAGATCTTCCTTTAGGTGATTTGCTTTTGAGCGTTAAGTTCTTCGAGCGGCGGCACTTCCAGTATTGGGTCCCGCCAATACGCGAAGTTACTAAACTCGTCCGCAGCATCCTCCCTCCAGGCTGGGAAAAGATGATCGACTATAAAGCTCATGTTCGAGTATCTGAAAGAATAACACTAATAAATCGAACGTATCGAGATTCAGATGAGCATCGTATACGGTTTCAATCGGGTATCGTGAAGAACACACAGAATCTGGGGTAAACGCCAAAAATGCACAGCTTCTTCACACCGAATGCGATTGTGTTGTCGATCGTGTGAACAAGAAACGGAAGTATCGCAGATGAATTGAAACTTTGTTGCGACATCATTGTACTTTCGATCGAGTCGGAGCGAAAACCGACAGGACCGGAGCTTATTTTATGGCTCGATGGAATTGCTATCGCATAATTGACATTTTTTCATAAAGAATATTACGCTTTAAACTTTATATAACAGTGCAAAGATATTTATCAATGCGATAACATTTCTCCTCGTATTAATAGCTATCGAGTTTTCCTTACCGAAAAAACCCATTTACAAATTACACTGATGCATATTTATGCTGCATGCTGTATGCTTATTCTGTATAGTTATGAATAAACTATTTGGAATAAATGATAGATATGTTCGAAGTACTTGGTTGAACATTCGTGCAAGAGAAAACAATGAGGAAAGGCACATCGATAACACTTCTAGCAACTCTTGCTTTGTAAAATAGAATTAATGTTTGCGAATGATTTGAATGAAAAGCTACATTGGAGATATTTCATCACATCTGCGCAACACTGTATACGATAGAGCCATTATGTTAGGTATGCCGATGATGATCAGGCTACAGAAAGGGTAAATAACGAAAAAAGCAGTTCCAAAGTAACAAGTGCTTACCCTAAGAATCATAAGAAGACACGTGGAAGTTCCTGGACAACCAAATACCTCAAAGCATACTAATTACGTCAAATCAAAGACACAAATTAAACCCCAATTTCTCTTGTACAGAACGAAAAAAAACATTGGTGAAAATGGTATGGAAGAAAAGAAACTTGCCATTGAAACACTTGACTGTGCGTGTAATTGTGTTATGGAAGATACGCGCAATTATACGCTAAGCTCAAAGTGTGCGTGCTTGTGTGTTTGCATTGTTAACCGCATTCAAGAATTTGTTGATAAATATTGAAATATCATCGAGCTTGTAAACAAAAATATAGTATATGGAACAATATTTTAGTTGCGAGGTAGAACATTTGTACATATTTCAGATAAAAAAAACCCGTACCAATGGCACAAATATTTTTTTTTTTTCGTTATGCAAAGATCATTTCACCGAAATATCGTTAAGTGAATTAATTGAATAAGGCAGCTATGGTTGTGCCGCCATCAGTAGATGTTTCGCACTGGCAGTGGCGGGAACAACTCATTGACGATATCGCACTGACACGCGTAACTGCAATCACAGAAATGTCCGTCCTATCAGTACCTTCTTTTCAATAATCAATGTACCAATCAATGTACAACTTGTGCACAGTTCTTTGCGTTTACCTTGTAAAATGGATAAAATTCGACATATCAATTGTCCTTTCTTCTAACGTTAAAATAATGTAATAAAAAGAAAGTAAAAAAAAAGAGAAAAAAGAAAAGGGAAAAGAAAAATAGATTACTGTTCATATAGTGCATTTCTTATGTTCCTTCCCTTATTTTCTAAAAGCAGTTTATAAGAAGCATGCACAAGACGTCTACAACAATTTGAATGTCTTGACTACCAACGATCGTCGAATCGAATGCAATATACCGAAAATACTATCGTGTGTATGCATGTTTGCAGAAACAACATATTCAGATCGTTTTGTAATGAACAAAACTATTGAGCGTCAATGGGCTAGTAAACAGTTCGAAGTAATTGACCAAGCAAACTAAAACGCCTTCGTATCTTTGTTTTGACTACTTAATGATATTGAAGAACTACAAGTTGCTAAAGAGACAAAACAGCTGTACATATATTATATATATACGCATATAGGCATGAATAATTACTTACGATGACTGGAATGTCTTTGTCAATTCATGTTTCAATTCACCTCTGTGATTTATAGTAAATATACGCATTGTCGGAATTCGTACAGCTCGATACGCCCAAACGTCCTAACGAAGAAAGAAAAGTTAGTAAAGTACAAACATTTGATAACGAAAACTCAAGAATCTGAAGCATGACCACATGAAAAAAGCGAGATAGTAAAATAAAATATTCACATTAATTCGGTTTCCATATCCGGCATAGAAAGGTTTGGAACCACTCGGAAATAATGCTTGGATGTCGCTAAGGCAGGATATCTTGAATTCTTCTGGCTTCTTTTCTATGACTTCCCGATGGAATGCTGAAATTAAACTGGTTGGATTCAAAAGCAACGGGCCGTCAGGAAGCGACAAATCTCCTTGTCTGATACTCTTCAAGTACTCCCGCGTAACTTTGGCCTGTCCAATTGCTCTTGCGGAGAGATACAATAATTTGTACCCATTATTTTTAATTTTCGTGAATAATTGAGCGACGCCCGATTGAGCCCAATCTTTGCCAACGATCGGCAAAATGTGGCCCAATACATCGGACTTTGTAATAGTTCCGTCTATATCGGAGATAACAATTTTATCGTCCCACTTCCACCTGTAAATGTGACATTTACACCGTGTCGTGCCTTGATAAGCTGTAGTCACGCTGAAAACAACTTCGTTGGCTCCGTCCTTCAAATTGAGACTTGCCTGCAATAAAGGAATGAATGAAATTGAATTGCCTATGCCGATATAGGCGGCCTCGTTATAACAATTTACGCACAATTTGTGAAGACGATAATCTCAACGTTTTTCGGTACTTCTCAGCTGATTCATAATACGACCTTCTCTCTTTTGGTATTTTAACACCTTGCGATTCGGTCTGATTGCTGTCCGAATCTTCGCTACCGCTGTATCCTTCACCTTCACCTTCCCGACTTTTCTCCATCTTTGAGGTATCTTGTGTCAGTTGCGGATTACACTCACCTGCTGTTTCGACCACGCTTGTGGTCTCTATATTCTCATCAACCTTGGCTTCACTATTCAACATTTCGCCAACTGTTGTAATTTCTTTCGATTCCATCAACTGTTCCGGCGTTGGTGGGGCAGGCCCATCGACTGCAATACATCAAATTGAAAGAGTAGATATAAAGGTATAGTAGAGTAGAGTAGGAGGGCTAGAGTAGGTATAAAAAGAAAGAGTAGGAGAATAGAAAGAAGTCTTACTTTGACTGAGTTCTTCAGACTTTTTAGGGGGCTGGGTGGAACGTCTCCATGAAAACCATGAACTGTAGCCACTTCGGCTTTCGGGCTTGCCGCTGCTCTCTTGCTTTTTTTCCTCGTGCATCGGCAACGACATACATTGTGCATACAAATTCTCAATTGTATTCTGCGGCAGATGTCTTTGGAATGCAGCGTACGTCATTACAATGGGACAAGCGGTAGTCCAGTTATAGAATTTTCCATTAATTTTCACAACTAAATTTGGATTCTCGTACAACTTCGGATCCGTGCAGATATCCTCAAAGTGCAATAAATTCTGACGGAAAGTTTCCTTGCACGGTCCAGTTTCAGAATCTAAACCACCGCACAAGGATAAAGTGATGTTTAAGCTATTTTCAAACATAGGGTGATGTTTCGGTTCCTCGAAATCACTATCCAGAGATTTCGGCCCACCAATAGCGCCTTCAACGCTATTCGGGCTTTGCGGTAAACTTGGCCCATTACCAGATTCGGTGTCCTCTTCGTCTAGGCCTTTATCATCTGAAAACATGTTCCTCTGCATAACAAATCATCATGTTTTCATGCACTTAACTAGGGGCGTTAATATAACTACTGGACTAACGACGACGAACAGAAATAATTACAACTGCATTAATTAACGCAATGGGTCTACCTTTAACTGCTGTCGGGCCTCTGTGAGAAGATGGAAAATAGAGTGCTGCGACTTCTGGATCTAATTCGTCCGCGTTAAGATCGCTCAGGTAAATTCCCTCGGACTCTGGATTATGTCTGACACGAGAAGTTTTCTTCATAAAGGAGAACATACCGCTGAGCATAGATTTGTGTGCCTCCGCTATTTTCGAATCAAAGGATTTACGCGATGTTAAATTAAAAACATATACATAGACATACTTTTTCTCTTTGCTATACATACATACATGTATATATATATTTTTTTAAATTTACTGTTCTACTAACTGTTGCTTGGTTGATTAGCAGCGTTTGATGAATGCAACGAATTTCTATGTGGCGTATGCACTGATTCTGGAGGTAAACTGGGCAGCTCGCCCCATCTCCAACTTTGTTGGTGACTTTTGTCTTCGTCTCGTTCCGCGCCTTCTTGCGTTATTTTACGCATTTCAAACTCTGTGTCAGATTGAACAGGTGAACACGGCCTAGAATCCTGATTCCTATTAAATATCGTAACAATAAAAGGACACAAACATTAATTTTACATGCGAGTATGCGCACGCGCGTGCACTCTCCTTGACACATGCTCGTGTGGCGACCTTACTTTGTAACTTCGGTATCACTGAAGAAATGAAAATCCATTTCCGGACGTTTTTCCGTTGCTTCTTGTGTCGTAATTATAGGTTCAGCCGAAACGTTTTTCTTCTCCAGCTCAGCGATCGGGCACGATTCCTTCAGCATCTTCAAATAATAATACATGTTCATGAGCAAACGATAAAAAACTGGAAATTGAAGATTTATGTAAAAATGTTACCACTCACAGATTCGCTCAGAGATTCGTCCGGGACGGATGTATCATTTTCGCTCATCTCTGTTTGGCTACTGCTACCGTTGCTAGCCTTCCTCTGGGATCCTTTCTTCTTCATAATGCTCCTCCTTTTTCGTTTCCTCTTCGAAGAATTGGTACTATTCTTGTTCTCCTCAATGCTCTCTTCCTTCAAATTCTTTTTATTCATCGATGCGTTCGATTCGTCGCTCGACTTCTCCTTGCAGCTACTCTGCACATCTTCCGTGATCGGTCTGAAATCGTTCTTAACTACGCTGATTTTGCGAATTCTGTCGGACGAAGTCACAGCTACGAACGATTTAGGGGTTGAGGCGGTTGGGCACGTTTCATCGTCGTTAATGCCATCCATATCGAAGATTTCCTCGTCGCCTTTCAAGGGCTCCTGTTTGTCCTCTTCTTTTTTCTTCCAATCGCTTAGCAGAGCTTTTTCAAACTTCTGCCTCTGCTCCATGGGCAGCTCTGGGAAATTTTCCTTGAACAAACGTTCTTTATCTTCCGTTTTCAAAGCAGAATACTGTTCGCAAATTAACTGCTGTTTCTGCAGGGTGGAGATGTTACTAAAATTCTCCTTAAACATTTCTTCTCTCTCCTCGAGCGTTAAAGTAGCGATCAGAAGCCACTTTGCGCGGTGTTCTGCTGGAAGATCGGAGAACTGGTCTACTAAAAATTGTTCCCTTTGATCCGGAGGTAGAGCGGACATCTGTTCCCACTTCTCCCGCTCGATAGACAAAATGGATTCGACGAGAATTTTGTCCCTCTGCTCGGGGGGAAGGTCGGACAGAATATTGAATCTAGCCAATGGGAAACAATTGTCGTCAGGAATCGGCGAACAAGCCAGATGGGGAGGAATTTCAGTGTCCGTTGGCGATCCGTCGGAGCCAACTTCCTCGACGAAAAATGCCTCTCCCGAGTCTCCCAGTTTCATATGAATTTGTCTGGCCTCTCCATTTATTTCTATGTCCACCTGTTATGGAAAATGATGCAGAATAATTTACTTGTCGAATCTAAAATCTAGCAGCTCGTGTCGCGCCGAGCGCATCCAAGATAAATATATATCTGTACTATACAGAAAATGAAGGCAACGGATAATGTAAATGAACGGGTAAAAGAGTAAGTTGCAAGCACGTATGTTCAATGCACACGGTCATTCCCCTGCAGGGAACAATTCTAGCATGCTGCAAACTTAAGAGTACACAGAAATGAATGAAAACTTACTACTTTCTCTCTGGAACGGAGAACGCCGAGCTTTCCAAAACGTACATGGAACGGCGAGCAAGTAAACGAACTGTCTGGTTGTTCGACGACGATGACATCGATAGCGCCGGTGAGCGTCGCCGCGTTGATCTCATTGTAGAAGACGCGAAAGTTACTTATGAACTTGCCAATGTAGTTCATGCTGTACATTGTAAATTAGCACGTATGTCCAAACCACTCACAAATTGAATTATAGAGAGACGGTTGAACCGCGGTGCACCGGTGCGTGCGTATCAAGATACACGGATGGGACGTATCCGCTTAAAGATCTATCAGGACGAAGGACACAGAGTCCGGATACCGTCGCGTTCGAAGATTCACTTAACCGCATCTGGACATTCGCTTGACAACGGTGACATTCATAACGTACTATGAAATCTCGTCGGCTCGCGACAGAACGAACTGGTAACAGCGACGGAACTGCGTTTGAAACGAATCTTAACGGCACCGCGACAAAACGCACACTGTTTTGAGACTACGAGGAAGTGTCAAGTATTCGATGCCGGGCAAATACCACAGGCGTAGATCCGCTACAGGTTTATAGCGCAGAGCGCGCATGAAAGCTCACGATTAGCCGTACACACGATCGAGACAGATCCACCGAGGGCATTTAACAGAACGGACTGTCACGACTCGGTCGAAACGAGAATCCTTTGTTCTCGCGGATGGCTTGATACGAAATCTGTCCGACTACCAGCAGACGGTGGGTCGAGTTGACGTTAGGATGGATCACGTGTTTCGTCTTGACCAATACGAGTTCCGATGTGCCTTGGTCAATAAGGTAGTTGGCCACGTGACTGAAATCACTTTTTACCGCGTCCTTTGAAACTCAGCTTCGGTGATCTGAAATAAAACGAGTAGATTGATATTTGTATTGCACGCGAGGAAAGTAATTTTATTCTGCGTTGAAAAGCGTACACAAAGGCTTCGTAACGATACACGGAAGCGTGTCCTTCTTTTGTCAATCGAACGCACTAATCGCAAGAGCTTGCAAATATGTATAAATTAATTCTTTTCGAGCGGCCAACGCGCGTTGGGCATTCTTCGAGAAAATGCTTTAAACGGGAGGGGAACGGTGTACGAAAGAGAAATCGTACAAGCACACGCGGAATGGAAGGGAAATAATAACGTTACATAACTGTCGCAGTGTTTACTTCGCGGTGGATAAACTGGTAATGGTATCGACAAGAAGCTCTATCCCAATCGTTTACCTGCGTTCACGTAGGAAAATTTTCTCGCTGACCATTTGCCGGGGTCTCGTAAAATTCCATTGCAACGGTTGTTCGCGATCGTTGTACTTTGTTCTGGGATCGTCGTATTACTTCCAAGAGAAACGCATTACTGTCTGTAATTCGTCAACAAAATATATACATATGCGTTACTTCGTATACCATCGACAGCGCAAAGTTGTGTTATCCATTCGAATACGATTAGGTCACCGTGAACGCGGAACAATCGAACACTGGTGTCGCATTGGCACCCTGACAATGAGTGTCCCGCAACGCACAGAAATAAGGTGGGCGAAGAATTTTCCACGCGCTTCCGTTCGAGAACCAGGAAATTGCTTCTGCCTCGTACTCGAAGCTTCGTTGCTCCGTCAAAATGAAAAATCATCAAACTAAATACACATATCTACTTCGACCCGCGCTATCATTTTCAATGAAATACAAAACGCTTGCGCGTGTAATATTCCACTTTCGTTGTTAATAAGCTATTGCGTAGGTGTCCTCGGTGAATCTCGTTTAAATTTTAAGGTATATACATACATTGATTCTAAGAGCGACTCCTAAAGAAAAGAAAGAATTAGTTACTTTGTTCGAACAACTCGTCATTGTTTTATCGCGACTAATCGATACCATAGCTGTCGCGTGACATTGGAATTTTCGTAGAAGACGAAGTGTATAGGACGCAGAGTCTCGACCTTGCATAATCGACTGCCGTTTCACAATCAATGATACTGTCCCCTGGACAAATTTCAAGAAATTCAATAATCGAATGGGTGTTTCTCCGAAATGGTTTGGAAGTTTTACGCCAAACGGCAAATACTTGCGGGAGAATCGAATTTTTAATTTTGCGTAATTTTCCACAGGCTATAGAGCTTGCGCGCTAGCTCCATTCGATTTATTATCGTTATTATTAATAGTGGTACGTTAATAAGACTTTACACGAGTCCGCCCGAACTTACGAGCCTGCACTTATAGTTTGAAGAAAGGAACGATAATACTTCGACGCGTTTCGTTGAATTCGAAACGCTTCAGGTGTAAAGATAGAATAAAGGAGTGCGTCACTGCTCGCGGGTGAACAAGTCGTTGGCCATCGTGCAGAAGGAAAACCAGCTGTTTCCGGAAACAAACATATCACACCGATGCATTGTCGCGTTCAGGGCCGAGAAAAACCACGAGACCGCTGGTGAAATGTTCGTTCGATTCATAGACAAGTACCTTGGCATTCGGCGGTTTGCCAAAATCAAGAGATGTCGAATCAAGGTGGAACACACACACACACACTTCTAAACCTCTCCCGCTCCACAGTCCTCGATTAATAATCATTCTCTTTCTCTCGCCCTCTCTCACTCTCTACCTTTGCACGTGGGGATAGATCAGTTTTAAATCCGACTAGGAATTATCGGATCACCTGTACATGGAGCTTCTGGTAGTTTGGCGGATGCACGCTTACGCAATATTAGCAGCCCGGCGTGTAATTGCGCTTCACTTGGCCGGCAGAAAAGAAGGTATCTCCGCGGGTGTCATAAGCGTGACGTAAAAGCGCCGAGCGAAAGTAATTCGTACACGACGCAAGCTGCGCGCGTGCAGGTAAATATATGTATACCTGATCGTTTCGGCTCCCCCTCGATACCGCGAACGAACGACTCTAGCCAAACAGCGCGCTGTACGATTCCGATGCCTCTGTAGCTACACGTATGCAAAAACTACGTACATGTGCACGCACGTACACACGCCCTGGCCATTTTTCATTGAAACGAATCGACTGATACGTACGTATGTCGCAATATGTATATCGGCGCGATAAAGAGCGATCCTTGACGCGAGTATCGACGCACAACTGTTTGCAATTGTAACTTACAATTTGCAAGGCACGTCTGCTCTTGTAGACACGCGGCTTTCCCACCGCGATTCATTCATCTAATGCAAGCGAAATCGCGTCAGGTCGCGTATTAACAAATGTAACGTGTCGCGGTGCAACGTCGAGTCATCGTGTCTCTGAATCACTCGAACATTTCCACGTCGGCAAGGTCGACCTCGAAAGGTCGATTGGTGATTGATTTTTCTTGGCCCGCGGAAACGGTAATCGGATGGAAAATCGGGGACACTTTGCGCCGAGACGCTGATGCATCTCGAGGAAGCCGGGACGGCCTTGATCTTTGATTGCGCCACCGTCTTGCTGCCAAACGTTATAGCGGCGACGAAGGTGGGCAAATCAGTTCTACGCGTAATCGATTTTGTTTCTCTTTACCTGGTCTGGCGCGACGATTGTGCACAAAAGCAACAGGAATCGAAACACGGTCAACCACCCTTGCTTAGGCGATTCTGTGACGTCCGACACCTATGTACATACAGTTTCTTCACGTGTATATATCTATACAGTCTTCCATTATCTTCTGTTCAGTCGCGTGTGCACGCAGCGTTCAAATACAGAAGAGAGCATCCTATCGTTCCACTTCCGTTCCCTTATCTGACCGCGCATACTCGATGCACCGCAGCGACGGCTAACCGAAGAGGTAAACAGCCTCGAGCAGCGAGGTCCTCTGGAGCTTTCACGATAATAGAAATGCCCAACTATTTTCACTCACCTATTGTGAAACGGGTTAATCCCTGAAGAAAACAGCACGAACACAGACAACGTTCCAATTGTTCGCGGTAACTTGCTGGACCCTCGAGGCAGTCGCGTCACGAGGATCGTACACTTTCTCGTCGTATACTTTCTCGAGAGAATCCGCTCGAATGCGAAGATGAGGAGCCAAGCTCGCGCGAGGAACCACGTGTCATCGATGTTCGTGTTAAACTGACTGAGCCAGGGACCGGAGAATCTCGTGTCCCGATATCACTCGGTTAATATAAGCGGCCTCTCTCCCGTCCGCGTATATACGTGCAAATGCACGAAGCGTGATGTGGCGCGCAAAACTCGAATAAACACGAGAGCAGCGGCGAAACGAGCAAGGGGAAAACACATTGCCCTGGTGTTTTCGTATGCGGAAAATCATTTCTCATTGGTCGTCGAGGCGAGCATCGGTGGCCGAGCCCCCTTTTTGCCACCGTCGTAGAACGATAGTCTTTGGATCGTTGACCCGGATCGCTCCGCTCGTCTCTACGTGTATTATAGCCGGCGGGCGTGTACACATATACATCCAGCTATACATAACTCACGCGAAAAACATTCTTTCGTCAACTCTTTGTCGGCGACCTCTGAATTATCTTCGGAAGTTCACCGTTTCCCGGCCACCCCGGCGCGTATTCGTGATTTACGACCGATCGCACAATGCCGCGTACGGATCGGCCGTACTTTCCCTGGATGTTGTGGCGGGCATGGAATGATACGATGGTAGCGCGTAGAATGAGAAAACAACGCCGTGCGGTTGCGTACGCCGCGAAAACAATGATCGACGATGGGCAATCGTAGGAAAAAATGAGTCACCGCTCGCGTTGTTTGCGCAACATTCTGTTTATCAACTTGCGATGCCAAATTGGCCCATCGTCGCACATACACGTACGGCGTGTTCATGAAAAAACAAGCAAGTTTTACGATGAAACAGGCGCGACTTACCTACGCCCACCGATTCGACATCTCTCATTGGAGTATCGCGAACACGGCGTAAGGGACCGGATGAAAGGACCATTTTGTTGTTGTCGTTATCGTTATCGAAGTAACATGCTCGCGGCCTTGGAACTGTCGCCACACTTTCGACGTAGCAAGTACGTGAGAAACGATTCGATAACCTCATAATATCGTAATAATATTGCATAATATCGTGCCATAGGTTCGGTCCAACGTATGCTTCCCGTTAAATGTCGTAAATTTTCCGTTTGGCACGTAGCGTGACTCGATGCCACTATGTACCGCGATTAACCATCATTACCGATACACGCCTTGAACAAACAGCTTCTTGCGTCGTCCAATTACATAGTGACACGTTCGATTTGTTTTCTAAAAGAACGATCAAGGGTTCTAACTGTTTCACGAGAAAGTGGTCAAGTTCGTTACTGGGGAGGCCGTGGGAGGCCGTGAACGTGGTTACAGCAGTCTATTGGTAACGAACCAAGAGACTAATTCTCAAAATAACAGCGCGTATACACCGACCGAAGATCTTCCTAGAAAATCTCGTTCATGTACACCGCGGCGCTTTATTGCACTTTGTGCCGCACGTGTATGGGTTAAATGCCAAAAGAAATGGAAACGTGGTACAGAGCAAACATGTGTTTCTCGACTTAACGAGACTCAGCCGCGTATATCGCAATGCATACATTAATTCTGTTCCCTTTTTTATTTGCAGCTTAAACAGTGTGCTAATAAAAGGATCATCATTCATTCCTCGGCTGTCCAACTTTTCTTCATACCTTCATCGCGACGAGTCGATTACGCAAAGAGGAAAGGAAAGAGTGATAAATAACGTTGGTCGCGCAGCGGCGTAAATATGGAAGAGGTTCCGCGGGGGCACCACGCGGCGAACGATACACGTCGATAATATCGCCGAGTTGTTTCATTTGTCGAGCACGCACAACCCGCTTCGAATCTACGCTTTCCTTCGAGATACATTATGCGTATGTATATTGGCTCATTACTCTTCTTTTGTCAAGTTCACACGATAACGATTATCTCTGAACGTGCTACTCGTAGATAAGCACACTAATCGATGCTGAAATACCTCCCATATCGATGGTTCGATCGATGTTGACTTGTGAAAAATCGTACACCCGTTCGGAGCAACGGCGAAAGTGGTAAAAATATTGCCTAAAGTAAAATAACCGTGCATACTTACTTGTTGCTTTCGATGCTGGGCAATTGATGTGCAGCAAAGAGAAGGAAGAAGAGGTGAAAGGGAAAGCGGCGGTGGTGGCTATCGAAGGGAAGATCACTGCCATTGTTTCCCAATATTTTATCCAATTAATTATAAATGTTTTTTTGGGATAACATCTCGGCTTGTTTAACACTGTAATCTGTTAAAAATGAACTTAACAAACAACCGCTAAAGGTCGAACGATATGTTTACGGGTGTTATCACAGGTGGCTCCTGGGTACCGCTATCCCCTTACCATTGACGATGTGTTATTGCCGGAAGGATATGTATATTAAGTGCGTCGCAACGTTTTGCCTTCTGTTCTGGCATCTCTCGTCGACGGATACAAAAAGTGGGGCAAAAGATTTCTATCTTTTTCTAATGGCGCAGTCGCAACTATTTTTTCTTCTCGATAAAATACAAGATACATGCACACGTAGTATCTATCGTCGAACAGTTCCTCGTAATCACGATGATCGCTGCAACGGTTCTAGAAATTACAAGCATTATGGCCAGTGTTGCACAATTAGGCAGCGCCACTTTAGTTAAAGAAATTGTGTAACTTTAGGATCCTCCTTTTACGACGTTCGATTCAGTCGGCGTTTAAATTGAAAGTCACAGCCATAAGGTGCCCCCTTCCTCGTGGCCTCCACTCTGAAGCGGAGCTTCCGTTTCATTCATTCCTGTGAAGCTGAAAAAAATAATGACATTTCCTTTACCAGTTATTCTTGAAAAGGATGTACCGACCGATTTGAAAGTTCTTTGGACATATTACACGTGTACTATCTATTGGAATTAGTCTCCCGCGGATCCGTTATCATCCTGGCCCTGTTACAGAGATAAAACGTTAATCGCCGATGAGGGCATTAAGTCCATGAGCCTACTGGTCTACGATAGTAACTGTCCAAGCATTTTCCACGATTTAGCTTGGACGCGCAGTAATTTTATACGTTCTGCGAGTTTTCCTGAAATTGTTCTTTCTGTGGCTACACGGATTGGTTTTCGCAAGAGATAATCGATCTGGGTTAATATCAGCTTCGATTTCAATGTCATCAGCTGCAACTGGTGACCCTGGCAATAAGTAGGATTAATTTAAACCTGAAATCGCTTTGCCAATCAAAGATTGGCGCCCCTGGTCACGTCGCAAACATAAGTTTGTCATTGTGCATATGTACGTTTCATGAAAAATGCACCGATTAAGAAAATCGAAGAATGTGCAGCTGCCCTTGCTTCGAGAATACTTTCGACGTTCAGGCGATTTCCGAAGACAGTCCGTGCGATTCAGTTGGAAAATATGCAAATGTTCTATCCTATTACGATTACGATTTCTTTATCCATCTCGCACTGTGATTTATCGTGTTTCTGGGCGGCTAACTAGTTCTTGACGAGGCGATAATACCGATACAATCCGATAACTGGATAAGATCTGACCAGATAACGCTTTCAATAAAAATGGCGAAGGACAGAAGAACAATAGTCAGATCGTTGGATGTTGCCGGTCCATCTTCATTCGCGCACCATGGCAGCTCAAATTCGATTACTCCTATCTCTGTGTCTTGCTTCGGTTCTGCTTACCGTTGCATTCGCCAACCCTATCACAATCGATGCTACGTAAGTTTTCGTGATCCATGAACCATGTACTGCGTCGACTACGCGTGAACATTTCTTTAGAAAATCTGTTTTCGCGGCACAGGGCAATAGAGAGTGTCGCCGAGGAACCGGTATCGGTGAATATCAACAGGCTGTTCGACTCAATATTACCCGACATTCGAAATTTCATTCTGAGACGTGGATTAGATCCTATGCCATTGGATGACATTTCGAAAAATTTGGTACCTATACGCTGTCGATTCGTAGTGCATACTAATTGTAAGAATTTTCTAGTTCGACCGCTTATGATTTCCTTTTAATACGCTTTCAAGAAAGGGCTTATATATCAGAGGAGAGTTCTTAATCTGACCAACGGCTGGCTGCAGGGATTGTCGACCATGGAACGGGCCCAAGACGTTATTCTGTCATATGACAACAAAGCTTTGACGCTGGATGCTGTTCTGGAAATCGACGTGGCCAGCGTGAGAAATTAAAGGAATTAAAATATGCATCGGAAATGACATACCGTTCACCGAAATTAATTCATTTGTCACTGTTTAGGCGAGTTACGAATACCTTTTCAAAGGTGCAGTGATAACGAGGAGGGGGGATGCTAACGGCAATATAAAAAATTTGGAGCTTCGAGTGGTCGTAACGGTGGACATGAAATATTACAAGATCGTTCTATCTAAGCTGGAGATCACTCGATTCGAGTAATTGCCATTGTGTTTGCTTAAATTATATTACACTCCGTGCGGAACGGTGTACCGATAATTGATTTCATTAGCTGCCAAGTAGTATCCTCCTGGTATTGTGGTAACGAGCTCTATTACTGTTGCAGTAAATTGGAAGTGAAGCTGCAAGGAAACGTGCTCGATCCTGTCTTAAACACTGCACTCAAAAGTATTACCAAGCTGTTCCGTACGAGAATCACAAATGCGGTGGAACAACGAATTTCGATAAAAGTACAAAAATTCTTAGACAAAATCAACCAAAAGATTCCGCGACCAGACGTCAAAGAGGGTAACAATATTTTCAACTATCTCCCGGCTTCTTACGAGTTGCCTGCAGTTGCAGAAGCAATGTAAGCGGGAGCGCTAATGTAAAAAAATGTTTGAAGACTTCTGATTTCTGTAATCGATCGTGAAGATAGAAAAAAATAATAAAATTTGTTCACAATTTCTTTGGAGTGTTTTGATAGCCGCCTCGACATCGATGCAAGACGATGTTTATCTGCGCGATCGACTGATTAATTTATGCGAGATCAGCTTGGAATAATTCAGGTGTCCGGTAGCGCATCCCTCGAGCAATCTCAGAACTTGATGTAGTTGGACTTTAAAATATTTATTGACATCTCAATTGCAAGACAGAGTTGGGGAAAGTGTCACCTTTTACCTTGGGGAATCGAGAAAAAATGTGCCTGTCCTTCATTCTTTATTTAAAAGAAACATTAATACGAATGGACAGGCGCCAGCTAAGATTTCTATTGCACGGATTCAAATTGAATCGAATCGAATTGTATCGAGTCGATTCGAATCGAATCGTACGGAATGGAATCGAATCGAATAGCGGGTATTTTTGAAGGGATAGAGACGGACAGTCGAAGCGAGGCCGACGCAGGCCGAGTCGAGCCGAGCCGAGCCGAGCCGGGCCGGGAAATACCGAACTGAGAGCGCAGGACGCCTGTTTAGTGGCAAATGCACGCTCCGAACCGAGCAACTGTCAAATAGGCTTTCGGTTTATCATCGATCGAATAACGAGCCAGGCATAAAACGATTATCTGGCAATAAGCATCGCGATCGACAGGTTAACGCGAACGGCATCGACTCCTCAGATAGCCGATCGTGTTCGGTCGGGAGAATGAATATCATGAAGACGAGGGCGATAGGAAGTACGAACGAGATGTAACGCGATAACGAAGAAAACACGTACATATACGACAGATCGCGTTAGCAGGAGTAAGGCAGGAGTATAGGACGGTGAATGGGTTAAAATGAGAAAATGGTGCCGGTAAGTTGAATGGATGGAATCGGTGAATACGTGAGTGGCAATGAGACGGAGCAGGGCAGGGCATGGCATTCGAGATTAGGTTCGAGTTCGAGGCCGAGGTACGATTGGGGTGGGCCGGAATCGTAGTAGATAGAACAAAGAATAATTGATAAAAGAAGAGAGAAGAGACAAGGTGCCGGAGGGAGGTATTCGTTAGATCATCGCGGTACTCGGTTGAGAATTCTGCCCATCTCGAGTAGAAGTCGCAAGCGGCGACGAGCCGTAACGCGAGCGGTGACGAGCGGTGGCGCGCGAAGCGTCGTCGAGAGGGGCCGAGCGGAACCGAGCGGTGCCGAGAGCAAGCTCGAGCGAAACCGAGGCTGAAGCTGAAACCGTGGAGAAAAGCAAAGGAAGGTTCGGACTTGGCTTCGCAGCGGTAACACTGGCTAACGAACGGATAGGCAGCCAAGCGGATCGGCGGCGTATCGCGTGCGAGTACGGCTGAGAACCGAGAACGTGCGCGCGCGTTTAACAATCGACCGCTGTTCTTTGGTCAGCCGGACTCCTCTATCGGGACTGGTTTTTTTGAGACGGCTATCCGTCTTCTCGGCTGGACGCGCGCGTGTAGCAGCCGTGTATGGACGGCGGCACGCGTGCACGAGTCGAGGAGGAAAAAGCCCTGGATTCGTCTCGCCTGCGATCCTCCGCTCGGCTTGGCTTCGCGAGTTCCTCCTCGGCTGGCAGCTCCCGTATCGCCAAGCGTAAAAGGAAGAAGAGGAGACATCAGCAGCGTCGAAACAGTAACGCCGAGGACGAGGACGACATCGTCGTCGGTGGTAGCGGCGGCAGCGGAAGCGGTGGCGGTTGCGGTTTGGGTTCCGTCGGTGGGACGCTCGACGGAATCCACGCGATCAAGGAAGAACAACAGCAACAGCCAGGAGGACCAGCGGTTCCCAGCGAGGAAAGGACGAACAGGCAAACGAAAAGTCGGGTTCTGCACACCAACGAATCTCAACGAAACGTAACCAGAGGAGGAAGCGGCTCGCGCGCGGCTGCCTCCTCCCTAAACTCCGGCAACACGCTTATCAACCGTCGAGCCGCCAGCAAGCGATCGTCCAGGAGATGCAACGCGAGCACGCGTAGGAACGCGATGACGATGGATCTCCAGAGACTGATCAGCGAAGTACACGCCAGACCGGCGATCTGGGACCAGAAGAATGTCAACTATCACAATCGCGACGTCATCCTGAAGATGTGGCGAGAGATCGCGAGGTCTTGCGAGGTCTCCAGTGAGTATACACCTCGCTCCCCCTCTCTTCTTCCCTCTTCTCTCTTCTTTCTGCCTCTTCCATTCGCGCCTGCGTCGCCCTCACCCCCTTTCTCTCTCTTTGCTTCTCCCACTTCTATCCCTTCCACTTTTTCTTTCCCTTCTCCAGGCCCGTTTCCATCCGTATCCTCCCGCTCTTCAATCCTACCGCGATGTACAAAATGCATATATGTATAGGTACATATACGTATACATATATCCACACGTTCTCCTGTGTTCCTATTGTTCTGCGATCAAACGAACTAGCAGCCGACCGAACCTTTCCACTCGAGCATAACCGAAATTACGAGTCCGACTCGTTCACCTTTTTCTCTTTTGCCTGTTTCTTTTTTTTCTAATTAATCTACCCTCCCGACGATTGCTTCGACGGTTGTCGGAACGTCGATAGCTGGCGTGAACGGTTGGTTGCGCAAAGTTCCACGCGAGGTCGCGACGGATCGAATTTTGAATAATCGCGGGCTACCGGTCAGACGCGACTTGCACGCGCCACGCAGTAATTCAAAAAAAAGAAACGCCATTGGAGGATCGCATCTCGCAACGCGTTTATCGATTCTCGACAAGTCGAAAACTGACCGCCATTACCTCCATCGCGCGACGATCCTTCGCGCGGCATTCGTAAAAGTAAAAAAAAGTTAACGGACAATCTTCGTTTCCAGCGGACGTCGCGAAATCGAAATGGAAGCACTTGCGAGACAATTTCCGCAACGAATTAAAGAAAACTTACCGAGGCAAGTGCGACGGCGGCGCCAACGAGCACGACTCGAAATGGGTTTGGTTCAGGAGTCTGTTCTTCCTGCGAGATCAAATGAACTCCAGAGTGATCGGGTGTACCCTCTCGCAGAATTGCTCGGCACTTCGATCGTCGCCGGATGGCACCCAGATCGAGCCGCAGATAGACATTTTAGAAGGACACGAGGAAGCTCAATTCGACGATCTGGACGGTGACTCTTGTCAATCGTTGCTCTCGAACGACGACGGTCTGCATCAGGTTATGCCGCCCCCAAAACTGAACAAGATCGGCAGAAAGAGGGCGCTGCTGGACGCGATGGAGAACGATTATACCGAAGTCGATCGTAAGAGATTCGAGGCGTTGCAGAAGAGGCTGAGCGTGTCGCAGGAGGAAGAAGACGATACCTATCACTTTCTCATGAGCGTTCGAAACCCTTTGAAGAGTCTGCCGCTCGACAGGCAAATGTTTGTCAGGCTGAAGATTCAGGAGCTCGTCTATAACGAGATTAATTCGCAGAATCAGCAGCATCGCGCGTACGACGTATCGCAGGACGTGAAGCCACCAAGAGTGAGTAACACCGTGGGGTCTGGATTGGGTGACAACAATTGCGGCGGTGGTGCTGATAGTACCGGGGCCGTGCATGGCCCTGGACCTGGCCCCGGTCGTGGCGTATTCATTGGGCCCGGCGACGCAAACGAAAATGGAAACAGCGGCGGCGTGATGGGAATAACGAGGGGGCAAAACGCGGGCGACACGCCGAATCCTGGCTCGTTGCTACAGAATTGCACGGCAGAAGGCTCCAGCGGCGATACCTTCTTCGGTTAATTTAATTTATCTATTATACGAAATGTAAGAAGGCTAATTTTATTAATAGGAAATAAATGACGATATTTTTTCAGTATCTTGTCGTTCGCAACTATTACCGCTGCTCGTCGAGTCGTAAAGTTGCGGTCGTAATTTTGGCAACAGTTCCCCTCCTAATTTGTTTGCCATCGCGACCAGAGGCATGCGACCCACGTCATACTTTCTTTCTTTTCAAGGTAAATAGAGAAACATATTTTTATCTAATCGATCGACCATCTTCAAGATGGTAGTTCGTTTCTTCTTTTTATTTTTCTTCTTCTATCTATCTATCTATCTGTCTATTATTATTATTGTTATTGTTATCATTACTATTACCATTATTACACGCATCATCGTAGATATTTATACGTAGGATTATTTGAGATCTCATTTTGTACGTTTCGCGTGATGCTTCAGCGAGTAGAATAGTTCCCAGCGCACACGTATATACAATATATCGGATACACAATGGAAAGATCTATTTCTCCCTATGGTATGTGTCTGTCAGGATGCACGTTCAACCCGTGTCGTACCAGCATCGTAGAATGAGCGGTCGTTCTATACGTTACACGTACACATAATAGTATTGTACGTCCCGTACAACGAGATAAAGTCGTCCGAGTCGAGTTTGCACCAGTTTCTCGTGGCTGTTGATCGTCCAGTCTCGCGCGTCGCAGTTATTAGATATCGAATAAACGATTCGCAGACGACTCTGTACGTATTTCGATTTAATTAAACCAGGTTATTGGATGGAACTCGCGTGCGAGTGAAACGTCCCGTTGCAGCCTCACCTTGCGGAGGAAATGCTCGTGGAGGAGCGAGGAATGGTTTCAGCTACTTCCACTGGGATATCGTTTATCATAATAATAATAATAATAATAATAGTAGCAATGGCAACTGGCTGAACGGGTAGAATCCGCCTCTCAAGACTGACTGCTTATCTTATAGGATCGATGCTGTTGCCCTTTCTCTGCATATTTCGCCAAGTCTTCCATGGAAATTCGCGAAATAACGAGGTAACTTTTCGTCCCGATAGGAAAGCCGCATCGTCTAGACGGGATGCGCTATATTTGCACGGCATATTGCACAGGTTGAATAGCTTACTCGCAAGTCTACCTCGTACTCTGTTCAACGGACCACTCGGTTTTTCCGCACAAAGAGGTTTACGATCTCTTTATTCCCCTCTCCCCCTCTCTGTTCTCTACTCTATTTCCAGCATCGCGTTCCTCTTTCGCCGCGTTTTCGTTCCGCCATTAATTATTCCATACGATCATACGATTAGAGCGCGGCATATGCGCCTCTGCTCAAAAAACCATTGCTAGCCCAATGCGTCCATCGCGAGGTTCTTCGCATCTCGTCTTCGTTCGTCTTCCCTCCGCCAGCGTACGTCGTTGAATTAAAAACGCGTTCATATGCTCGGCTAACGAGTCGACAATCGTCGGATACGACCGGCCACGGTTTTTCCCCGTCGCAAAGAAAAATGCAGTCGCCTCCCTCCTCTTCTCCCTCTCTTTCTCCGGACGTCTATTCCGTTCCAAGCTCGTCCTCGTCTCCTACAATCGAGGGGATTGGCATTCGACACCATCTCTGCACGAGTCGAATACGAATCGGCACGCTTCCATCGAAGTTGCCTGCGACATTCGCTGAACACGTACACGGGCGACTGATTCGCCCGGTATATTAGCCCCGTAGCAGTTCAGAAACGGCTGTCGTCGCTGATGCGTGCAGCTTGCAATCAGCCCCGGACGACCCGGCCGGGCTAGATCAGACACGACACGGCTAGACTGTCGAGTCGACCCGAGTCAGCAGAATGTACGCGCGAAAGCGAGTGAATGGAAGGCTGCGAGTGGAACGATGCGGCGGAGTCGGGCCCTCGACTTCGCGGCACGTCGTCAGTGAAACTTTAACTAGCGTCCGAATCGGTGGTGCACTCCAAGCGATTTGCAATCGCGGACGCGCGACCGCGACTGCAATTCCTCGCAGCCGCTGCGGTGTAATTGCCGCGGGAGGCGAGAGTAACGGAGAAGTTTACGCGCGTTTGGATAGGATACGGGACGAATGGGGCACACCGTGCGATACGCGTCGCAGCTCAACGTGCCAGCACGACGTCACACCGCGAGACCGATTTACCAGGCCTGCGGGGTCGTCGACGGGAACACGAATTCTCGAGGGATCGATAAAGGCGAGCTTGTTGACGACACGAAGTAAGTGATTGCGGATAAAAGGAAGCGGACATTGCGATTAGCCAGGCCGCGGTGTCGTCGAACGATTTGGGCGGGTGAGAACGTCGCGTCAGCCATGATTAACCCCTTGACCGCGGCGCACTCTCGGAGAGAACTGCGGCTGGTTGTCCACTGATTTTTTTTTTACGCGTGACATTAACATTAGGTTTATGGAGTCAATTGGACGCATTTCAGAATTTAAATTAGGTGAATTCATTTTTGAAAGAAAACGCTCAATTTTATTGGCTATGGTTCATCTGAGGGAAGTCAGTAGAAATAAGTGTTAACAAGAGGGTACTCAAAAAACAATACATTTCTTCTATATTAGTATTGTATCATGAAGTTAATCGACACTTAATTTTTCAGTGACGTTTTCTTTTGAAAAAGTTGATATATTTCTATGTTTCTTCTACAATGAAATTCACTAAGGATTCTGGGAAAAATCAGGGCTGGTTTGCATCCAGAATATTTTGCGTCAATCGAATCAAATTTGTGTATTTTCGGTCTTGAATTTTCTTGGTGAGATGTTTGCGCTTGTGACACATCCTGATCTCCATTTTCGGATTCTGAGTCAGAACTCAATAAGTGCTAATTATTTTTTGTGCAATGAGATTACCTTCTTCAGTCGAGGAGAATGTTTTATTAGAAAACTCTACTTCGTCCTAAGAAAAATGTAGTTGGCGTATATTTACGCCCTTCGTATATATTATGTTCGCCTTTCGCAATCAAAGGGTTAATAATAATTCGATCGTCTCGATCTTGCAACGCCACAGAGATTCTCGTATTTCGCTGCCGTCTCGATTAATTATTTCCCACACTTTCTCGAAACTTTTGGATTGTTTGAATTGAGCGACACGAGTATGTATAAATTCCCTCCGGTCGACGGGAAAGTTTGCATCGCTGTAAAACCGACTGGAACGATCGACTGAGGTAAAGCGACGTGATAATGCAACGTAACTCAACGCTTTTTATGCAGTTGTCCTTCGCGTAAGACAAACGCATGTACCCTTCACGCGAGAAAAGTGCTTAGCGCCAGGTGAGTCCGGCTCTCACCTTCCATAGATATCTCCCTTCGAAAGTGCGCTCGAAACGTTTCGTGCCCGCACAAACGACACGTTCACGCGAAGGTACATATACGTGCATTTCTTTCGAGCATTCGTACAAAAGGCTTTCTCACTACTTTGATCGAACAATCGTCCTGCCGAATGGCAGCGTGCGATCTAGATGCGACGCTGTCTCACAAAAACCTCGTGCATTTATTGCTTATCGGATACATGGTCCGCTTGCTCGGCGAGTGCAGTAGGAAATCGCTGGAATCGATCGAAACGATCATGCTCCAAACCATTGGCTCGCTTCTACCTTATAAGGCGCGAGGCGCATACTGACGAAACCGGCTGCCACAGACTTATTTTCCATGAAAGTTTCGCAATTTCGGCGTTCCACGGGCATTTGCGGCAATCTCGGGACTCCGAGCAATCTCGCAAAACCTTCCAAGGTTTCGCGATAAATTAGACGCGACCGCCGCGTGAACGGTTGCCGGGTCGCAGGGGCAAGAAGTAGGGTGTACGTATGTATTAGGCTAGCGAAACGCAGGTGGCTCCGTACGAACGTGTCAATGGAAAGGAAAGTCGCACTGCGATTCGGCCGCTGGTCTTTCGGTAAGACTCGGGCACATTATGCATGCATACAGTACACGTGTATAGACCTGAACACCGAGTGGTACAGGTCGAGACGTGGCGGTGCATAAGCTGTCCCACTCGAGCAGCTCGTGAAACGTGTTTTGCGCGGTCACGTTGGCAACGTTAGAGAGGGGTTGCTTTTATTGGATGCGTCGAGAGGGACACGTCGATCCGCGTTTGCGCAAACCTTCGCGAACTGGGACAAACGCTAAGGGAAACGCCGTTTCGTCCAGAGCCAAGCAAACGCCAAAGCTCTCGAGTACCGTGTATCAGACAGAAAGAAACGTTTCTCGTTACGCGAGCACGCGAACGTGGAGACGTCTCGAAGGAATTAACGCGGCGAGAGAAACGTTCACCCGATCCATGCAAAAAGAAGGGGCGAGAAAAATTTCGAAAACGTATGTGACTGTTCGACTCGACGGTTAGGTTTGACCACGAGAGTAAGGTACGCAGTAATATACACCCGCGTCGCGTATGCGATCAGACTGGTTGGCAGACGTTGCGTTTCTGGAAGCACGAGTGATGACTCATCGCGCGTAGAAACGCCGCGACGCGACGCGACTGCGAGAGCGTGGTAGAAGCATGTTCAAACCTCTGGTTCGAAGCGCGAACGAGCCGACAGCGAAGTGGTTTGAGCAAACGCGTTTCTGCGCTCCCTAAAGGCAAGCATGCACGCGGCCAACGTCTGGCGACCGACGATCGCCCCCGTTTGAGAAGCGGCTTGTGGACTCGCGAAGCGTGCTGCGGCCTCTCAGTTGGTTGTCGAGCGTGGTCATACACGCTCCGTCCTTCCTACTCCACTCTATACGCGTCGTTCGTTCAATCGCAAGTCGCCAACGTGTCGCCTGGAAAGCCACGCCGCGCCATTCGATCGTCGCTGCTGCCTCCAACTTCCGATCGCAAACCACAGCCGAGTTTACCAAATATCACGGAACGAAACGAGAGGAAGGTGTTCAAACGCGGGCAACATGTCGACGTCCGATTTGGTCGGCTACTCGCACGACTTTCTCACGGAATTTATCCAGCTGTACCGAAGCTTCCCCTGCTTGTGGCAGGTCAGGTACAGGGGATACAAGGATAGACTGCTTCGAAACCGTGCGTACGACGCCCTCGTTGAGAAACTGAGGGAGGTGAATCCGATCGCGGACAGAGAGACCGTGATACGAAAGATCAACACGCTCAGGACGGCGTTTAGAAGGGAGTACAAGAAGGTGCGAAGCTCTCAAAAGATGGTACAAAATCCACGGCAGCGATACAAATCTTCGTTATGGTACTACGATATTTTAAAGTTTGTCGCGGAACAGAACGAGGCGAGCACGTTGGACGAAGAGGGGGACGTGAAAAACGCTTTGGTCCCGACGGATATCTATCAAGAGGAGATGATGGTACGACCTCGTGCAATTTTCCTCCATTTACCGAGACTGCGCAAACTTTTCTGCCTCTCTCTCTCTCTTTCTCTCTGTGTTTCTTTCTTCTCCTTCTCCCTCGGCCCCTCGCACCCCATCGCTCATCGCGCATCTACGTTCTTGCTAACCCCCCTCTGCTCCCTTCTTTTCCCTGCTTTTCCACCCCTTTCGTTATCTATTTCTCTTTCGCGAGCGTTTCGCCGCCACTATCTTCGAGATGTCGAACTTTAACCAGATCGATTGGACGACGGGTAGATTCAAGCGACCGCCTATCGTTTCGTAACGCGACTGTACGACAGGCTCGTGCGAACGTGCGATTCGCGAACAAATATGTACATCACGGATGCAGCGGCCGTGCGCTCGCCTCTCTCTCTCCTTTTCGTTCCTTTGTCGCTCCTGCTCGCACAGCTTCCGTTACGCTTCTCTCTCTGGCCGGCTCGCATTCTCTTCTGGAGCCTCTATCGATCCGAAAACTCGACGAGGGTTGCGCTTCAGGAAATTGCGTATAAATCGGAGAGAAAGTCGGAATCCATTTACCCGTTTGTTCGCACGAGCGCATCTCGCGGAATATCGTTCGCTCCGCGCGTTGCAAACGTCCAAGGTGGACCTGATCGACGAACGAATCACGCGCCACGTGGATCGATCGCTTCTTCCCTCGATAAGCCGCTATGCGATCGTATCACGAACCACGCCACTTAAGAGCCTACCTTTTCTTTCCAGTCCGTGCAAACCGACGTAGACAAGATCGAGCCGCCGTCGCCGGCGCCGTCCCCAGGTGCTAGTTCCGCCCCAACCTTCCAACCAGTGATCCTGGAAACAGAGGGCTCGTACGCTCGAAGAATCTCGTCCTCCGTGTCGATCGATCCCCTCAGAAGAAGGTATCAGCAGGAAAGCTTTCAGGATCGCCAGCCGAAGGAGCAGAGCCGCGAGCTCTCGCCGAGACAATTCGCCAGCTGCGTGACGGACGACGAATTCGAGACCTTCGGTCGTTACGTCGCCAGCAAATTGCGGAAGTCGGTACCTCGGCAGAGTATCATCGCCGAGAAGATAATAGCGGACATACTTCTGAGAGCCAACCTCGGCACCCTGGAGGAGAATACTTGTCTCACGGAGAAAGTACCGTCGCGTTGCTTCTTGGTCATGGGAGATCGTTGAACACCGCGTGGCGCTCGCCCGTTTATTCTTTCGTATCTCTGCTCCCGATTCGTTCTTCGGATATTCGACGGCATGCCCGCGATAATTCAGCCACGGTCGTCCCGCTCGTGCCGTCCAGTCATGACTCTGTGCATACGTAGCCCGTGATGCGAATGCTGTGCTGCACGTGTACGTATAACTGCCGTACGTGTGTGGAACGCGGGGAACAACGGAGGACAGCGGCACGTCGAGGGCGGAGAAAAATTTGCACCAGGCAAAGGCGGACAGGTCGCATTGCGGGCAAATAAATGCTGGCTGTCGGCCAATCGGAGCGAATTCTTTCTTCTTTCTCGTGTATATACGTGGAAAAATATCGGACAGCGATACGTATTTTCCATACGAGTAGGGCATCTGTTTTTTTCCCTTTCATTTTCCGAGAGATACGTGTCGCAGCGATGCATGTACAGTCGTGCACTCTTCGACTATTTTTAGCATCGTTATTAATTGCAGGCGCCATTACGAAAGCCGCGTACTCTGCTCGCATATGTATATGTACATGTATATACGTAGGCATTGTCGAAACTTCGTTTCAGCTTTCCTTTTCTCATTTATCTCCCAGGTAGAAGCGCATTCGAACTTGTTCGTTCAAATCAATAAACATTTTGTCCGCTGAATCGATATTGTATCGTGTAATTTCCGCATCGTGTCTGTTTCGTCCCGCATACGATCGAAAACCTTCGAACAGCCTCGTTGAACCTCGAATTGCTGGCAAAATATTCCGCACAGTATGTTCTGCATATTGGCGAGAAATTTTAGCAACCGACGAGGTGGCCGAGTGGTTAAGGCGTTGGACTGCTAATCCAATGTGCTCTGCACGCGTGGGTTCGAATCCCATCCTCGTCGTTCGATGTATTACGGATTTTTTTTTGCCTTTTTCTTCCCTCTCCAAAGATAGTTTTGCTAACGCGAATAAAGTGGACAAAAGTGACGCTCGAACGTAGGAGAAACAGGGAGAAGTACCAGTGCGAGCAAAAAGAACTTTGAAATGATAACAGCTTGTTGTCTTCTGTCCATTGGATAGTGGATTGCAATTATTATAGACATTGACAAATGAATTCTATGAAACACGAAAGAGCCTTATCTGTAGCCTGATTATTGGTGTACGAGGGGGAGGGAATTTGCATCGTTTAGATATCCTATGAGGTATGCACGTCATTGTGATAAATATTATACATTAGCCTAATTATACATTAGCCTAAAATTGATAGTGAAATGTAAAAAAGTAATTACTCCCCGGCGGGGAATCGAACCCCGGTCTCCCGCGTGACAGGCGGGGATACTGACCACTATACTACCGAGGAGGCGATGTTAAATAATATTTATTCATTCGCAGCACGATACGTACATTTGAAATGCTTATTATTAATTCTTATCGATGTGCTATGGCTATGGAGTGGGCTAAAAATGTTCAATTTCTCTTTTTATATTTTCGGCACTCTACATACATGTACGCAAGGGACGATGGGTTTTAAGGGTCCTCGAATTCAGGTAGTCTGCCGCTGTTTTGCTCGAGGGACGATTTATGGTGGGCAATTGTCTTGCAGGTAATCGCTAAGAAGACATAAACCAGACACCCGTTGATGGCTGGTGACCGAAGGTCGCACAACCATCTGGTGTCATACGTCGTTAGGGAAAGTTTGGGAAAATTAAGGGGCGGCACGCAACCCGACGCACAGCATTGCTTTGCTAGTTCGCTAAGTGCGGGCGCGGAGTGGGGACGACGGGGGTGTCTTCTGGTGAAAGGGCCACTTTTAGCCACAAGTACACATACCTGTACGACTTGCACTTCGGTGTCGTCGAAGTGCAAGCATCATTTTCAAGGAAATGCAACTCTCTAAATTGATTTCTGGCGCAGTTTGAAATTATTGTCCGCGTTAGTGTGACTTCGAAGACACGGGAGGCTCGCGTGACTGGCATAATTGAGGAGGATCGTGCAACGAGGATATATAACGAGGCATTAAGGACGAAGGAACGATAGGTGAGAATAGCCAAGTATAGATACGGTGTCAGGGGGTGGAAGGTAGATTAGAGCGTGGAAAGGTGCGACAGGAAATGAAAGTGGGATGGTTGGAAATGTTGCGGAGGTGGGAGGGCGGGATGGAGCAGTATATATTTACCACTATATACGCAAGTAGGATCGATCTCCGAGAACCTACCCCAATCGACTGATCCAGGCGGAGGGCGCGATACGACTGAACGTCTGTGGCGGAGTGCGATATTTATAAGCTACGCTTGAATTGACGCAACCGATACAAACGAAAAGTCAGATACTAAAATTCGATTACACTTTACAAATTTTTCATTGCATATATATTTTGCGATTTGTGACGGTAGTTGATTAATTCGACTGATCGGGTGGCCATGGAAGAGTTTTGGTAGGCCGCTGCGATTTGCAACTTTCCACTGAAATTATTGGTTAGCTCGTAGAACAGAATCAGCGGGTGCAAATGGGAACGTCGACGCGTTTCCCTCCCTGGTGCTTTCCTCTTCCGGTTCCACGATATCTCTATCTAGAAATTGTAACAGCCCGGCTAGCTCAGTCGGTAGAGCATGAGACTCTTAATCTCAGGGTCGTGGGTTCGAGCCCCACGTTGGGCGATTATTATTTTTCCTCCCAGTTTCTTCGAATAACCTCGAATCTTTCGTTTAACCACGGAATTATTTTAACAATTACGCACAATCTTTTGTTCCCCTCGCTTCTTAATCAAGGTAACGGTGTTATCCGTGCAACGCAAGTCGAGAAATCGAAAGAAAAGGAAAGCTATCAACGAAACCGATAGGGGAAACGCTTGCACGCAACGACAGACGTCACAACTAATTACAATACGCGACACGGACAGAATAGAATAGAATAGAATATATTAGAACAGAATCCCCTCAACAGATGCCAGGCTCTTGACAGAGCAAAAGAAACCCTCGCCCCCGGGTGGGCTCGAACCACCAACCTTTCGGTTAACAGCCGAACGCGCTAGCCGATTGCGCCACGGAGGCGGTATGCTGCAATATTTTTACATACGTCGCGTCATCAAATTTGGCGAAACAGCAACGAAACAGTCGCACCCGATCGCGACAACGATCGACGAAAAATTCCAGCCGAGATTCTCAGCAGAACGATTTAGCAGAGTTTATCGCACGCCCGCATGGCTCGCGTACAGTTCAGCCGAACAGCCTCGTACGGGCACCCCACGCGAGCTTGTCAACCCTTCCACATACGCGCAGCAGTCGGCCCGACAAAGAGGCACGAGGGATCTTTACGACAAATTGCACCCGGCGAGGCGATGCTCGTTTGAAAACGAATCGGTGCGGCTCGGCTGGCTGGTGAGCTGGAAAAGCGCGTGCACGTGCTGAACGAGCGAAATCAGCCAGGCTGAAAACAAGAAAGACACGCGGCTCTGTTCGCGCAGGAAAAGAGCATTCTTTCGCGAGAACCGCGAAACGGGTCCAAGGGTGGCTGCGCAGCGAACGAGGGGTGTTCGCAAACGGTTCGCTGAGAAACCTCGTTACCCTCTCGCGGTTCCCTTCTCGTTTCGACGGCGGGCCGTGTCGCGAAGGATCAAACCGAAATGTGGATCGCGGGAAGAAATTTCGAGGAGGGTACGCTCGACGATAGAGTTCTCGCCATGGGTCTTTCGTTGGTCGGGGACTGTTAGACGGTACATACATAGTTTCCTCGCTTCTTGGGGCACGGCGGTAAGTCACTCGATCGAGCACGACGATACGCACACGCGAGAACGCTTGGAACGTATTATACGCCCGCGTTAACGAGCCATGAAACGAAGCGTCGCTCTGCCTCGGCGGAGGCGTACCTGCGTGCTTGTGCTTGTACGCTGTGCTCGCCAGTCGGCTTTCGCTGCTCCTCGCGACTCGCGCGAACCGGTCTTCGGATCGACAAGAAAGAGGAGACAGGCAGAGTAAGGCACGTTGGAACAGGGGATACATAGCAGTGGTCGATTGGCAGTTGAATTGCATTTTAGTGAAAACCCCTTTCGCGACCGTATTACAATTCATCCAGGGTATACCGAAGAATCGAAGGTTCTGTTCGTTTAAAAAATTCACCGCCCGTGTAGCGTGCGAGATTTTTCACGATCGAGGCAGACGAAACGACCCGCCTATATTCTGATATTCTATAATGAGTAACTGAAACGTTTAGTTTCACTTTGAATTTTACACTTTTGTCTTCAGAAGGCTATATCTCAGCAGAGAATTATCTTAAGTGCATAAAATTTTGAGGATTTTGAATCTTTGAAGGGATTCAAGTGCATAGGAAATTTTTTTTTTAAAAATATCAAGCTTGACAAATTTATTTTGGCCACGGAAAACGGGTTTCTAGACCACTGTACAGTGGGATCGGGAAATTTGGTGACATTTTAGTATAACTCTGGAACCATGAGAGATATCGGAGTGAAATTTGCACTAAAATTCGTTAAAAAATTATTCTAATCTGCTGATGATTATTGTAATATAATAATTAATTATTTAATTATTGGGTTATAATAATAATTGATTAAAGTGGACCGATTTTTTTCATTTCCGAGGCCTATGGACATTAAGGAAGCAAAGTTCATTGATTAGATATCGATGCGAGAAAATTCGCTTTTGGGCAAAAAGTCACCAAATTTCCCGATCCGGCCCACTGTGCGCCGCGAGGACAGGCGACGATGGAATACAGTGGAATCTAATAGGAAGGGTCGATATTTATCCTGGCAGTGGGCCAGTCTCGAGACGGTGCCAACTCGGATACGGATGACATCCCGTCGTTGCTGAGACACCCTTGCCATTGCAATGTATTATTCATTTTCCTTCATTCTCGCCTAGCGTCCGAACATCGAAAGAAACCGGCACCCGCCTCGGATATGCTTGCATCGCAAAATCGATCTAAACGGCGCGGCGTTTAGGCAAACCAGCGAGCGGCGCTCGTTCGACCGAGCAATCGATACGTGTGCATTTCGTCGCTGCAGACCCCGATAGATATTCGTCCGGGTACACAGAAGCCGCGCCAAAGGTATCGATACTTTCGGACATTTCGCTCGTTTCCTCGTGAACCTCCGCGAACAAAGGAAGGCGCCGCTGAAAAGGTGGCTAGAAACGATTATCGGTGTCCCGAGCATCGATGCGACTCGACGCCTCCGAGTTGAACGGTTCCCTCCTCCTTGTTCGTCCTTCCAGGAGGCCAGACAGGAGCGACGCGACGCGACGCCTGCAAATAGATCGCCACTGGACGCACCGTCTTATCGCAAACGGCGCTGCGAGAAGCGAAAACGCGGGGCGAAATCGAGAAAGCGTTTCGGCCTTTTTTACGCCCCCGGCTCGACGAATAGGAAGGAAGTTCTTCGACGTCCCCTCGATTGGATCCGTCTACCCTGCGTTTCCGAAGGGTGCTCCCGTTGAGCCGGCCCCGCAGGGGTGTATCGGCTCGTTCTTTCGGACGCGACGATCGGTTGATAATAGCAAAGCTCTCGCGTCTTCTTCGCGATCATTTTCGATGAGGCAGAACGACAATTACGTACAGTGGGGTATCCTGCAACGAGCCAATTACTGTACGCGTGTGCAGTCGAACCTCTGCGCCTCGAAAATCTCTGTGATAACAGAGACCGCGTGCAAATATACGTACTGTAAATTTCGTTTACTGCGTTCGTATTTTATACAATGCACAAAGTTTATTAGAAAGAGGGCAAGCTGTTCGTTGCAGCGTTCGTTCCTTACAGAAAGCCACAGTGTATCTCTATTGAACGTCCATTCAACCTCGTTCGTTTTCACAATCCGCCGAAAAGTGGCTCCATTGCTAACAGCGGCGAATTTTCTCCCGTCGCGGTGCTCCTGCGAAGATCGTTCGTGTAATATGTAATTCGCGCGAGCCGATGACCGTATCGGCCGTCGAACTCGTTCCATTCGATACTCGATCGACGTTCGACAACGGCGCCCGCGATACGCCGCGCCTTTATCCTTCGGCCAAGAGCGATAAGAGAGATCCGGCGTTTCGAGTGGCAGACTGGACGTACGTGTGCCCGTCGTTCGTGTCGTTCGATATGCTCCTTCGACCTTCCATGGAGAATATGTAGCACGGCCAAGAGGGACGAGCACCCCGTTCGAAGTACGGCCCTGCGACGTGCCCGCCCAGTAAGGGGTGCGTCGCAGTTGGCGGCGCTCAGTCTCGTCGGGACGATCGTGGAGGAAGGAGCTTTCGTACGCACGGTGCTCGAGTGTCGCGTGCCTGTCCCGCATCCGCGATTCCGTGTCCCTCGCGCCTTACCTTCTGCAACCCGTTCGTCTCGCGAGACGGACCCTCGATACGCGTGACGTCGCAGCCTCGACACGCGGGACCCGTACACTCGAGATTCTCCAGTTTCGTGAACACATTGGCGGCGTGGAAGCGGACAGTAACCTATGGGGGATGACGTTCGATGGACAGCAGCAAGGTAAAGAACGTTTCGGCCAGCTTCTCGTATCTCCGTCGTTGGGGGATATCCGCGTCTCGTTCCGTCAGATTTCGTCGCGCAGTTTCCGTGGTTCGAGGTGCATGCCTATGCATGTACGTAGGTACGCTTGGCGTGCGAAGTGCGGCGATCGCACGATTCCGAAAAAGTGGACGCGAATCGTCACGCGCCTCGGACGCGTTACGAGCTATTTAAACCGGCGACGGGAGAAGAACTGGCTCGCGGCACGGTTCGGTCCATTAGATACCGTGCGAATCCCCAATGAAGCTCGAAGCAAGGATAGAAGGCGAAAATAGATCCCGTCGCGCTCCATATACCTTTCTCATCTCCGGACACGGCGTTTCCACCTATGATCGCTGTCCAAACCTGTCCAGTCCCCCTGGCTAGGTGCACGGACTGCTTTTCAGTCGGGCACTCGCGAGCACATTTGTGCATCGAGTTCCTGCTGCCGCGCAATAAAATGAAACGTCGAAACAGAGACAGAGGAAGGGAAAGAGTTATCGCGTTATCGCGAGTAAAACGATACTCGCCGGGCGATTAACCCTACCGAGAATCCTGTCGGTGAAGAGGATCCCTTCTCCAAGAAATCGGTCGGCCACGCGAACGACACCGCCAAGCCCGGATATATTACACGTTTCGAAAATGGAACGATTCGACGATGGAAGAAAGAGCCCCGCTCTTTTGTCAACAAAAACCCGACTCCCTTTCAACCGGCAATAGGCACTCTCGGCAACTTTTATTCCCCGTTTCATTCGTTTCCTACTGCGTCGTTTTCTATTCCGTGCGAATAGCAACGGGAGAATCGCCGCGCTCTGTCGCATCGCGACCAATAGCGACGGACGGACGGATGGATGGGCGAATTGGATTATGTATTTCGGGCGGCGTGGATGCGCGTGGAGGGTAGGTGGTTCGAATTAGCTGTTCCGAGGGAGGGTGCGCCGACAACTGGAGCAAAGGGGACGCCTTTTGCCATTTCCCTCGGCTCGCATCCCGATTAATGTTTCATTTAAATTCACCAGTCGCGCGAAACCTATTTAGGACGGAGCTGAGTTCTCTCTGTCTCGATCGATTCGGGCCTCGCCGGCCAACGAAGCTGTTGACGCCATTCAACGATCGATCGTTCTTCGAAAAACGATCCCAAAGATTCTCAAAAGGGAATCTTCTCTCTCGGCAGCGGTTCGTCGACTTCCGAACGAATAGCCGATCTGGCCAGCCGCCAGTCGGCTCTCCGAACGATTTCGCGCACCTTTGACCTCGCGCCTGCTATCTCGCGACGCGTTGAACAATGCCGCGACGTGGGAGGCGATCGTGGCGGTTGACAGAGGCAAATTCGTCTTCGCTGCAACGACGGCGATCGAGTTCCCAAGTTCGCGGTCAATTCGCGCGTCAAGGCCGACGCGTTCTAGCCACCCTCGTGCTCACCTTTCCGTCGGACGGCTCTGTCACTAGGATTCGTTGGTCGCGGTCGTTGCATTTGAAAAACGGTCGGCGGGCTGTCGGAAAAAATGGAAAAAGTGGGAAACGACCGTGAATCACCTCCCAACGGGGTCAATTAATTAAGGCCCCTGCAACTCTGGCCGCGTAGCCGTGAAATTACATAATCTTGGCCATCGTCCAACGCGAATCGAACGGCGCCGGTACACGCCTGACTCTCGTTAACCCGAACCCTTCGGGTCGGGGCCACATGGTCGATCGCGCGACGGATATTTCTCACCCCCTCGGGAGGACGATCGTGACGAAGATAACGAACGACCTGCGATGCGAGCTGGAAATACCTGCCGCGCGATAACGGGCGATAAATCGGTCGCAGTTCGAACGGTGGAATCGAGCAAATCGAGCAAGTCTCCCAAGAATTTAACGGAGCGGCGATTCCGTCGAGGACGTCGCGTTCTGGGATCGCGCGATCCAGGGAAATCGATAGGCGCGTCATCGATCGAACCACCCCATAGATCCCAGGGTTGCCTGGGTCGAGAGCTCGGAGGGTTGCTATGACGACCATCGTTGCCCCGTCGCTGTAGGCCAGCCAGCTCGATCGAACCCCGTCTACAACTAGCTCTCGCTGCAGCCGCTTGCCTGTATGCGATTCTTCCTGGCCCGCCGTTTCCGTTCGCGTTTCCGCTTCCGCTACCAGCCGCGGTTGCCCTGCGCTCCGCTTCCGCTTCGTGGCCTCTCAGAGATACAGACGGCGAAAGATTCGAGGCGTCGCGACGCTGTTTCTCGATCGTGTAAACGTTCCCTCGAACCAAGACGATCGATATTATCTTTATCGTTTAACGCGAGCCTGCGCCGCGCCGGCGTGGCGTCTCAATGAAATTAATCGCATCCTCGTTAACCGTCCGTCGTTTGCCCTCTGCACTTTGCATTCTCGCCTCTGTCGCCCCTCGCCCCCGCGCCTCGTCGCGGCAAGGAAGGGTTAAGGACCGACGCGGCCGCGCTTCTATCGTTTCGTAACGCTGGCGGGCTACCGCGGCGCCGATAACGCTGCACCGCGTTGGTTTAGTCGCTCCCGTTGTTCCTAGAGTCTCCTTCGCCTTCGTCGATTCGATAAGGCCGGACGAGTCCCGCGATCATCTTCCTTGGTTTGTTTGGACGACACCGACGCCGCGGGCGAACGGTCCTGAATTCACGGCGAACTGGGTCGAGGGTCGCGATCGTAGCTTCCCCGTTGCAAGGAAACGGCGAGAGTTTCGCGCGAACCCGCTTCCACAGAAGCGCTTCGGCGAGGAGGGAAAGAGCGCGGCAGCAAGCGGGAAATAATCGACGGGCGTACGAAAAGTCCCTCGAGAATCGAAGAACCACAAACGACTTTCTATTTTTACACAGGATCATAAATGGACATATATGCCCCGTCAAGGCCCGTCAGATCGTTGTGCATTTTCCTACCGCACAGGTATTCAATCAGGTTCATTTGCTCCGACCCCATAAGCAGAATATGCGACACTGCAAACTATTGTTGCTCCAAGCTTGACTTTCTTGACACCTGTGTTAAGCAACCGGATACCCATTTCTATATTTGCTTAAATAATTTCTGTGTGTTCTTGATAAAATATCGCAAAACAGCTCCAGATCTGGACTCTTTGAACAATTTCACGTCAACTCACGTTTTGTGAAAAGAAATTTATGGAAAATATTTTGAATAACTAAGCCCCGAACTTTTTCACCATTTTGGTTGCTTACATAAGGGTTAATACCCCCGTTAAAACTCTTTTAAGATAGCCGCGCAAAAGCTATTCCAAATAGTTTCACGTATTGATCGAAGCAGCATACATTTAACTTACTTCTCGTCCGTTAGGTCCACAGTTCTATTGTGTTGCCACGATGTGAATATAATAATAATAATAATAATATATTTGCGTTAATCAACGGGCTAGAGAACCCTTTAGTACACAGGGGATTGCGCCACACAGACAGTAATAGTATCATATACAGTACAAAGTAAAAACAGAGATACAGAAAAGACTAACAATTGAAATAAAATAAAATAAAGTAGAATATAATCAAATAAAAGAAATATATCATAGACTTTGTAAATTAATGGGTTTTTTTCCCAATCAGATCGGGATGCCTCCGCTTGATAACCCCGTTATTTCTCGTCGAATGTTTCAGATCCACTGGCTCGCCTGGTCGAAAAATGGCGCAAGGTGGACCACGTCCGCTTTCCACGCTGATCGGCCGACGGGCGGCGACTTAGAAACAGCCGCAGGCGAATCTGCTCGCTCCGACCATCTCGCGAGCCGCGCTCGGACCGTGGTGCACTCGCGAAATGGTCCCCGTGTCGTCGTCGTCGTCGACGTTGCTCCCGTGATCGAAGTCGTCGAGCACAATCCAGGGCGCAACGGAACCTTGGAGCTTGGAAACAGACCGGCGTACTATCGAGGAGTCGCTGATCCGCCGACGAATCCCATAGCGCATCATGTTCGGGACGAAATTGCGCTCGTGGATGGAGGCGCATATCGTGCGTTCGAAGAAGAAGAAAGAGCGAAAGAAGGGGGAAAAGGGGTCCGAGTCGAACTGCAATTCGCCTAGGAGTCACGGGTCCAACAGGTCGCCGGCGTTGTACCAAGTGAGAACGCTCGGAATCCCTTTCGATAACTTTTGCGCGACGTTTCTATCCCCATTTTCTCTGTGCTCGATTTGCAGGTGCATCCAGTGGACCCCGTGGCGAAGAACGTAGACGGGATTCGGTTGCACGGCGAGGGTGGTCGGTGCGGCACAGTGTCCGCTTCCTCGGCCACCTCGGCCGGCACCGGAAGCGTCAGCCTCTCGTCCCCGGAGAGCGCGTACAGCACCGGATATTCGACGGACGGCACGTCCCCCGGGACGAGCTACCCGCCGGAGTATTACATCAACATCAGGACTGGAACACATTACTTTCAAAGCAACGCCAACGCAACCGCCAACGCCAACGCCGTCAACACCATCAACAACAATAACAGCAACTGCAATAACAACAACAGCAACCAGAATAGATCAAAGAGGCCGATCGGCGCGCCGGAATTGCCGGCCGCCGCGCCATCCCCTGGACGCAGGCATGGACGGTTCGACGCGAGCGTCGACCTCACCGCCTCCACTTGCGGCACACCGTTCGTCTCGAGGAACGCCAGCATGGACAACGACCTATCGAACGGACTTCGAACAAGCGCGCACAGCAAGGCACGTACGACGACGATCGCGTTGCTCTCCGTTCTTGGCGTACGTCTACCTGAAACGCTTTTTTCTCGATCGATCGAACGATTGGAATCGCGTACGGTCTATGACGGTGATGAGCAAGCTTTGGCTCGCAGTTGGCCAACAGTTGAAATTTATTTCTTTACGCGGGTCGCAATATTAAATACTCCAATATATTAATCAAATAATTTAATTTAACACTAGAACCACCAAGCCAGTCGAAACGACTGGTTTCAGATTTCTTGCTTTAAAATTAATAACATATAGGTACTGTTACAGCAATTTATGATGACTTTCAATAAGGCAAAATGTCAATTATATATCTCTATTTAATGTCCATACAACCACTTTCGTGTTCATAATCTGTCCAACGTGTACTGTCTAAATAGTACACAAGCCTATCGGTAGTTCTAGTGTCAAGGCGCAAATTGGCCAGTTTTTATTTGATTTATAGCAAAATTCTCACGTGTTTTTTTTTAACGTATACGTATTAACGTTGTTCAATAATAACAGTGGCCCGCGGGCCGCAGTTTGCTCATCACTGGTCTATGAGAACGGAGGGCAACGGAAGCGACGATCGAACTTTTAATCCTTTGCACTGGTTTGGTGCTTTGCACTTTTGCACTTTTAACCAGTGTTTGGCGAATTGCCTGCCTCTAACTTAGAATGATCACACAAAGTGCTTCGAACGTGGAGGGGCTCTTAAAATCAGCCGAGTGCCTTCGAACGAAACCCTCTCTTCTTTTCTCTTACCCCCCACGATTTCCGTCCAAACTCAACGGACACTGCAAATTGACCGCCCGCTCGTTTACTGCCGAACAAACAGATCGTCGAACGCTCGGGGAACAACGACGGGACCAGGAACCAAAGGACACGCTCGCAGGCTCATCGAGAGCGATGTCACCGACGAACGGAATCCTTCTCCGCTGAATCGTCGAGGAGCAACCTGGCCGGGGCAAGCTCGACCGTTCCGCCGTCTCTGCTCTCGCCAACGACGCAGTCGCCCCGCGAACGCTCCCGCATCCGTACGAATCCTTGGCTCTCGACCAACTCGTCGAGCTCCTGCACCGCTAGCTTCAAATACAGACTGAACCTCGACGACACGAGCAGCGGCTCGGGATTAAGGCTCACGGAGTCCTCCGGCAGCGCCAGCGACGTGAACGCGAGTATCACGCGAGCGGATCGAACGCAAAGGGAGTTGAAGCAGGAGAGCTTGAGCGCTGGACGAAGCCCGTTAGTGCCTGAAATTTGCTAATTTAGTAATTTCTTGTTCTTTCTTTTTCCTATTAATTTCCCTAACCAAGTGTCTTTGCCGCAGAATAAATCAAAACTGGAGAATAGCGTCCGGCATGGAAATTCGACCAAAGATATCTCTGTCGATGCAGCGGCGAAACAGTACCAGCAGCAGCAGCAGCCACAGCAGCAGCGCCAGCCCCGGGCCCAGCAACGGCAGCAACGACAGAAGCAGCAGCAGCAGCAGCAGCAGCAGCAGCAGCAGCAGCGTCGACGAGAACGAAAACGGGAACGAAAAGGGAAACGACGATTCGTCCGCGGCGTCGATCACGCGAAGCGTCAGATCGTCGGAGGACGACATCACGTTGAACGAGATGATGGGGAAGTTCGACGAAAGTTACGTGTACGAGAAGGAGACGGACATCCTGTCGGACAGCGATCCAACCGATTGCGAGGACTACATCGAGTCCCTGTCGGACGTGGACGCCGTTCGAGATTGCCACGAGGACGAGCGCCTTGACAACGACGACCTGGATTACATCGACAACGGGTCCTTCCTCGATCTACACGACCTCGACTGCGCCGATCGTTTCACGAACACCGGCCATTGCACTTACTTCGCGTTCACCGGGGAGCTTGCCCGACGAGCCAGTAGATTGCGGGAGTCGTTGAGGAAACGGCGAAACCGAGAGGATACCGCGATGCCTCACAGGTGAGACAGGTCTTAGGCTGTCCCAGAAGTTTCTTTCGCTGATTGATGTCTGATCCATTTTTCGTCGACATTAGGGCACTTGGTTGATTTCCAGCTTTCCTTACTCTTGAAATCTTGCCTTTCTGATTACTACTTATTTATTTCCTTAAAAAGTTCTCTTTTCACTCTTTCCTCGAGATAAACATTCACTCGATCCACATTCGACATTTCCACTAACAGTCTTCATTCACACTTCGCGCCCCATTCGATACTTCCCTCCACACAATTCATACAAAGCCCTCTGATGCCATTTCCACGAATTCTTGCATCCCACATATGTATACGCCATGTGGGACCGTTCCTGGGTGATTGACCGCCCAGGTGCAAAAGCAATACCGCTGCCCCTATTAATTTAATATTGGTCGAAGTTTTACATATATCCAACAGTTCGCGACTGTCCCAGGGTTTGACCGCACCTTTTGTAACCCTCTTCAGGAACGGTTCTGTATACGCGAACTATCTCTTCGTTGCAGTACCTAATTTATAATGGGAAAAAGGGTTAGCCTCGGGATACCCTACTGTCTACCCTTTCAGGGAAAATACGACGAATATTTTCTGTGCCGTAGAACCATCGTTGCGAAAAGTGCATCCAGAAAGCAGCTGCCGAGGCACAGGAGACCAACGGACGAGCTTCTGCCGGGCGAGAAGCGCAAGAAGAAATCCTCGCAGCGTCGCAAATCGAATATCGACAAGCGGGATCAGGACGCGATGGCTGGCTCAGGACCCGGCGGTATCGTCGTCGACGACGACGACGAAGAGACGGGGAACTTGAACCGGGTGCTGGTCGAAAGGATGCTGCTGAAGAACTCTGGTTTCAATCAGGGCAGCCGAAGTGTCGGCGGTACACCGATTTGCATGCGGCGTAAGAAGCACGACGTGAACAGGAACCTGTCGCCGATGCGGTCGCAGGTCGAGCGACCTTCGACGGTCCGACCCGACATCGGCGACCCCGAGATCGTCGACAAGAGGCGATCGAACTCGGTGAGAATGCGCGTCAAGGTCCCTCGGTGACGAAAGAAAGAGGATTCTCTATCGAAATCTTCTCTGTCCATACAGGTGAGCTACGTGAACGGAAACGTGGCCAGGCGACGTCTGACCGCCGCCGGCAATCCTTACATGACAACGTTCGCGTCAGAGATCGCCCTCCTCGAGGCGGACAAAGAGGCCGACAGAAAGTATCGGGAGTTGATCCTCGAGGCGGAGAACATTCTGGCGAACATGCAGAAAAGTCATACGAACGTGCCGATCGTGCCGTCGCCATCTCGCAAGTTCTACTACGGCCTGGCGAACAAGCGCGTCGAGCTGATCAAGAATACCGAGCTGAATATCGAGCTGGCTCTGTCCAAGAGCAGAAACTCCCAGCCGGAGTTGCAGAGCGGCAGCATCAGAGATCTGGAGCACACCAGCCCGAAGAGGCAGCAGCTGGTGCAGTCCCCCTCGCCGTTCCAGCGACTCCAATCTAGCCCTGTCCATCGTGCCTCCCCTCTTGTCGCGAGGAGAGAACAGTCGTTCGAGATTCGGGAGACGCAACGTGAGGCGTCGTTGGCGTCGTTCAATAGAAACGGCATCCACGTCACCGACCCGGGTCGTTGCGTCGTCCGTCCCCAAGCTTCCTTGCTCGCCAACGTTTTCTCACCCAGGGACTCGCCCTGTAGCTTTAACAGAACGGAGTACTGTGCCACCAGGGCGCCGAGCGCCACCGTTTTCGTCGCCAAAGAGGAAGGGGTAACGTCGAGCTCGTCGGACTCTGAAGACAGATGCGACGTACGAAGACGACCGCCCCTGATGACCTTCCGGTAAGCGATCCCTTTTACCGTCTCTGGGATCTCGATCGGGTTTCCTCATGTCGTTTCTTGTACGCAGGTCGGTCGACATGGGCCCCATCAAAGAAGGATCGTCCTACTGCCCGCAGAGCGAGCCAGTTAAGAGGAAGGTGTACGCGGGTAGCTCGACTTACGGCAGAATACAGAAAACCCTGGGCGAGAACGTGACGCTGAGAAATTCGGACGGCGACACGGCCACCGATCCAGACACCGGTAAGCAAACGAATAACGAATGCTTTTTCATTCGTTTTATTCGTTCCGCAGCTGAGTTAACGATAATCTGGATCGCCTTTGACGCTCGCAGACGACTCGAGGAGATCGCTGAAAGAAAAAGTGGCCAAGCTTCGACGGGAACGACTGGTCGCGAGCCCGAACGGTGCTCCTCAGGATTCGCAGATCTTTCAGCAGCAATTGTCGCAGCTGCGCAGGCAGATGCTGGTGCAGACGATCCAAGGGCTGAAGCGAAGTCTCGAGGATCAGTCGGCTACTTTGAAGCAGTCGTGCTTGGAACCCATGATGGCCGATCGACTGCCGTGAGATAAGGGCGAAATTGGCACGCTCTCTGCTCTGCTGCGACGTCGACAGCGACCCGAGACTGACAAGATTGTGTATCGAGACTACGGTTCGCGAGAGACGATCAACCTCGAGGCCTGGCCTAGCTCCTCTCGTCCGTGTTACGTTCTACCGAATTCTAATTCTAATCGCGACGCTCTCGCGAAACTCGTTGAGAACCCCGGAAAGCCTTACCTATCTACGTTTACTGTAATTTAAGCGGGGATCGATCTATATTTTTCTGCCTGTTTACACGATAAATGATCAAAATTAAGGACACCGCGTATCTGTCTGGACATTTGCTCCCCAAACCAGGCAAGCGGCGGATCACCGGAATAACCTTCCTATCGATTCCATTCTGTTTCATTTCGCGGAACGCAGAATCATACCGGTTTGTGTCGTTCTATTTTCATCGCGCTCTCATCGTCTTCCTCTCCCTTCTGTCTTTTCGTTTTTCGTCGCCGTTTATGCCAAAGGTGTGCGGCGTACTTTCGCGAGCCCGTTTCGCCCGATAGCTCTCGCAATAATCGTCACGTGCGAACCCGGTCAGGTGAATGCGGGGCTCGTTCGCTCGTAATGTTCCTATTTCTACTACGTGCTTGCCACTTTCGAAAGAGAAAGACCCGAGGTGTAACGATCGACTAGAGACGAGATGGTTGTCGTCGTTTCTATCGGTGGAAACGAATATTTACCGTTAGTATACCAAAGATAATAGATTAGCACGGTAGTGTAGAACCGTTTAGTTGAACCGACATACGCTACGTAGACGTTCGTAATAGTAGAGAGATACTAGTAGACAATTTTCTCGCGGAGTTTCCTGCGAGAAACGATTCGTTTTCATTGCCGTCAGTCGTGATCGCTTGTTTCGAGGCGAAACTCGCGTCTAACGAGGCGACGGGGTCGACGTCGACGATTCGACGCTGACGGCCTAGTAGGCGAAATTGTACTTTCGGTCACGGTGATACTTTTTCTTTCCTTTTTTTCTTTTTTTTCGCGAGAATAGACTGACAACGTCATCGATATTACTGTTAGGCTTAAGCGCGGCTCGACCGCGATTATCTCGACGCGATTCACACGTTTCACGTTCTCTGAGAACGACACGATTCGTGGCACGCGGCATTTATGTTTGTCTTAGACATGTTAGGGAGCGTAGTAAAGGAGACGTTAGGAAACAATAGCGGTAGAGCATATTAGTATGCTAGCTAGTTATCCGAGTATCGATTTACAGGTACACGCTACGCCGTAAGATTGTTTCTTTCCATAGAGCCACCCCTGCGATTTATTTGCACACTCTGTTCGAGACTGTGATTGCGACGTTTTTTGGCCAGTTTGTAAAAGTGATCGCCGTAATCCGTGGAAATACGCTTTCGTGTTTCACGGCGGTGCGCGTGGCCAGCTCAGGTGAATTCCTTCCGATCTTTTCATATGCGACACGTGTACATATTATACATGTATGTCCTCTTATACATTCGGTTTTTTAATCGATCAAAGATCTAACTTTCCATTACCAATTAAGTAAACGATTATTATCATTATTATTATTGTTGTTATTATTATCATTATCATTGCTATTATTATTAATATTGTTGTTGTTGTTATTGCTGTTGTTGTTATTATCATTATCATTATTACTATTGCAATTAGTGATAGTAATAATAGGCGTAGCAGTACTAGGAGTATCACTGTCATTGTCATCGTTCGTCGTCATTATTATAGTTTTTCATTATTTCAGCCAATTAAGTATATTGGAAGACTGTAAAATACGCGCCAAGGGACGCGAGTACTAGTCGAGGATAATTAGAGGACGAAACCCTTTCCTTTCTTAACTCTCGCGATCAGTGCTCTTAGTAATTTGGTTGTTGCGCGAGGAGCAATTGCTGGCATTCAATCGACTTGGAAGGGACCGCGCAATTATTGTTGCAAATTTCCTCTGTATTGAGCCACTTGCGAGACTAAATGCTCTTTTCCTTTTTTTCATATGATTGCGAATAAATTATATTACGTCGTTGGAGAGATGCGTTTATTATGTCTCGTTCGCGTTTTGCTCGCGAGTAAAGCCAACATAAATTTCATTTACCCCGTCGACAACCCTTACACAGGCGAATAACAATAATAACTGCGTTACATTCGTTCGCTTTGCCGTAGTGGTAGAAACAGCAAGCATTAAATTGTTCTTACATCTTATTTATTTGCAAATCATTTAGACATCGTAAAAAGTATTCTATATGTACACTGAATCAAGCTGCTTACGAAGAAGATTATTTGGGCGCAGTACATCGTCCTGTTAGCATCAAAAGACGAGCAAAATGGATCACGCGAATTCTTACGTGAAGTTTAATTTTCGCGCCCACGAGAGCGCGTGTGGCGCGCACGGCGCATGCGCAGTTCTGCCCGCCATAAGTAAATATCTCTCTGAGACTCAGTTGCAATCTGCGAAGGCGAACTGGAGGTCGCAAATCACGACGGGCTTCTCTACCTTCTCACAGTAATCGGACCACTCGTCGTTCAGATCCACGTCAGTAAATACTGTTCCTCCGTCGATGGTTTTGGCGACCCATCCACCTCTTGGTGAGAATTTGATCGGTTCCAGAGTGCCCCTGCACTCGAATGCCGCGATCGTCTGAAACTCGTCCCGGTCGTTCGCCACGAACGGCTTAATGTAATCCTGCAAAATGTTCACCGAGGTTTCACGAGAACAAAGCTTACACTTCATCTGCAAGTTCTTCGTAGAGCCTCGTTTTCGACCTGGAACGGACTCGCCAAGGGACAGATAGTGAAACCCCTCCGACGTTTCACCGCAATTGCTGCACGTGAACCCGAGATACCATCTAAATTCTGGATCAGATGGTGCCCCCACTTGTTCTAGATTCGTCAAGTTGGCTTTCATTTTTAACGCATACTTGGGCATTGTTGTCGAATTTGTCTATTCTATTTTCTTTTCTACCCGCTTCCCGCCCTCCAATCCTTCTCGCGGAGTTAAGGTTAAGTTTAGGTTTTAGCTGTTAAGGTTAGGTTCCTCACGATCCCTTTCTAGCTCCTCGAAGCAATGGTTGTTGCAGAAATCAACGCCACGTACGCACGTCAGTTTTTAGTTACGATATTTATGGTAAAACATGTCGACAATTGTATTTTCCTTAGCTTCCACTGATGGAACCGAGCGAAACAAGATACCGATCCTCTATATCCGTATGCGCAATGTTTGCAATAGCCTGTCGTGTACGTCGATAATGCAGAAAATGTTTTATCAGACTTTTCTTCATCCAAGTTTTTTATCTATAACAGCTGCGCCATCCGCGAGGGTTGGAGGTTAGGAGTCGCTGCTCTATACTTTATCAGTGCATGTTACGCAAAGTCATCAGTGTGTACGCGTTGCTCCTTGGCACCGTGTCTATGGGCGGTTAACGAGATCGACGAGAATGGAACGGACGAACAAAATTTTCCTCTGCTCGCTGTATTTCTGTATCCTGGCCGCGTATTCAGGCGCCGAGGATATATTAGGTTGCGGTGGATTTTTAAAAAGCCATACCGACATTGATTTTCCAAAGGTTCAGATAAAATTGTAAGTAAGCCAAGAGCAAGTTTTCGACGCGCGAAACAATCTGGCAAATAATGAATGAAACCCTCGACCGTTTAGATACACAAAGACTGGAAGCCTGAAGGATTCTACGGAGTGCGCACCGAACAATGGATATTACTTTCTTCCATTGTACGACAAAGGGGAGTACATCCTGAAGGTAACGCGTTGCGAACAATCTAGACGAAATATCAGAATTACGCCCAGTACTTATGTAACAGCATTTTGCTTCCGATTATTAAGGTGGATCCTCCCAGGGGATGGAGTTTCGAACCTACGGAAGTTTTGCTGAACGTTGACGGAACAACGGATGCCTGTAGCCAGGGGAAAGATATTAACTTTATTTTCAAAGGCTTCGGTATTACGGGCAAGGTAAATTATTTACTGCAACGCACGTTCAATCGCTCGATAGATAAAACAGAAATTCTCTCTGTAGGTCGTTAGTTTAGGATCGGACTCTGGTCCCAAAGGAGTTGCAGTCAAATTGTACAAAGAAGGACACGACGAAGTGCCTGCTGGTAGCACTATAACCGTGGATGGAGGGATATTTTATTTCACCCCGATACAACCCGGACGCTATTTACTGGTGGCCTCCCATCCTACGTGAGTAGACACGGACCGTGTACAATCTGCGAACCATTTTGGATTCGTGTTAAAAAAACCCTTTGGCCGATACGTGTTACAGGTGGTTGATGAAAACAGATAGATCTTGGGTAACGGTACAAGAAGGTAACACGGAGCTCGCAGACGATACTCTAGTAGTTTTTGGATACGATGTCAGCGGACGCGTGACCAGCGAAGAGGAAGCAGTGAGCGGCGTGTCGTTCGTTTTATTCGGGGTAAGAATTTCCTGCATTTTCGTAACTCATTTTCGATACATTTTCAATATATTATCGTTGCGCAGAATGGCGTGGCCAAAGGTTGCGCGACGACAACTCTGAGCAAAGATCTGGAATCCAAGACGCCAATTTGCCACGTCGTCTCAGACAAGAGCGGTAAATTCGTCTTTCCAAGTTTATCACCCGGCGCGTACAGTCTGGTCCCGTATTACGCTGGCGCCCAAACTAAATTCGACGTCCAACCGGCCGAGTTGTCGTTCAAAGTGAGCCACAGCAGTGTCACGTTACGCCAAGGGTTCAAAGTGACCGGCTTCACGGTAAGCGGTATCGTCCGTGTAGCGTCCAACGGCGATCCCTTGCAGGCGGCGAAAGTCTTGCTCTCTCAAAAGCACGTCGCCACGACCGATGAAAACGGGAGATACGTGTTGGATAACATGAAAGCCGGCCAGTATACGCTGAAAGTTGAAAGCGGTACGTACAGTGGTTAATTTACCGGCGATTCATTTTTCTGAGTCCAAATTCATCATGCATCTTGGCATTTGTAACGCGCAGACGGCTTGCTGTTCAGTGAACGATCGGTGAAGATCTCGCCAAGTTCCCCGGAACTACCTGTTCTGATACCGACTGCGTATAAAGTGAACGGCAAGGTGACTCTGTCGGCAAAGGGAACCTTGCACCATCGAAAGGTTTCAGTGCAGAATACGGCTGCTACCTATACCAAGGAAACCGAGGCGAACCCGCAGACAGGAGAATTCTCTTTCTATCTAAGCCCCGATAAATATCAATTGAGCGTCATCGTTAGCGCGGAAGAGCGAGCCAAAGGTTTGCAGTAAGTGTTTATTCGTCGTTCGTTTAATGCTCGGTACTGATTAACGGCACCTCCGCGCGTCGCCGAATTTTTCAGATTCTTCCCGCTCCAACAAACGATCGATGTGTCGAACCAGCCGGTGCAGGACATTAACTTCCTGCAATTGAAAGCCACGCTGACAGGCACGGTAAAGTGTTTGCCAGGGACAGATTGCAGTCAGGCTTCCGTCACGCTGAAGGTACTCGACGGGATCACTGTAAAAACGATACAGGCTAGAGGTAACATTCCACATTACCTCGCAGGCTTCCTATCGCTCCATAGGAAGCACCTTTGTCTCATTGCAATTTAACACGTATTTCACGATAACGAGCACGCGTCGAAACAAACGGATCAAAGCGAATGCATTTTACATTGTATTTCATTCTATATAACTCCAACAGCAGGGGTGGCATACACGTATTGCGACGCGTTCTTATTATCGCGATTATGTCGCACGATAAACCTGTTCGATGCTTCTGCTTTGCCTGTGAAGTTGTTTTCAATCACGCAGATGGACAGTACCAATTCATGGATGTGCTGCCCGGTCACTACGAGGTGCTGATAGACAACGACGCCTTCTGCTGGGCGAATCCCAGTTACAGAATCTCGGTAACGTCTGAACGAAACGAATTGCCGCCGTTCGAGCAAACTGGATTCTCGGTTACTTTCATATCTTCCCACGACACTACCGTCGAGTGTTCGCCCCCGGGAGAATCGAAGAAAATCACGCTGGCCTTGACCAAAGGGAGCACGAAGCACTGCGTGTCCGAATCTGGTGTTTATACCTTTTACCCGAAGAGTTGTCACGTGTACGAGAAATCGCCCTACACGTGGGATACCAATGCACTTTCACCTGTCTTGCTGCACTCGACAGAGCACAGCCACAAAGGAAACATTGTAAGCGATATCGCGTCAGACGGTGTCAGGGTGAAGATAGAAAACCCAGCCGGGGACATTGCAACGTGAGTGCACTTTATCGTTTGACTTATCCGTACTTCTACTTACCCTTTTTTGTCGTGCACGAATCTCATGGTGCATCGCGTGCCCTCTCGTTCCTGCAGTCTCGGCCCGTTAAAGTGGACGCGCCACGAGAATTCTTACAAGTATGAATTCGAGTTCAAAGCAAAGACCGACAATATGTACACCGTTACACCGTTATCGGATGTCCTGCTGTTTAGTCCAGCGTCGTTGAAGTTATTGGGCGTGAACGAGTGCCAGGACGATGTCGTAACTTTCATCGGTGATCTAGGACAGGTAAACGTTTCTCAGACCACGGTCGAATCGATAAAATGATAACAAAGCATCGATCCACTCCTCGCAGATCATCGCTGGCAAAATCAACCCTCCGCTGGAAGGAGTAACCGTGAATATATTTGGAAACGACAAATCTCTGCCGATGCACACGTTGGTTACGCAGAAAAATGGGACGTACAGTGTCGGTCCTTTGGACGCGAAGATACAGTACAGGTATATTCGCGATTCCACGCTACTTCGAATATTCATGGTATCTTTCTAACACGCCTCTTTTCCAACATTCTATGCTCGATGATTAGTGTCAGCGCGGAGATGGAAGGATTCGTGATCTCGGGGCCAGATTCCAACGGTGTCTTTACCGCTCACAAGTTGGCCGAAATTATCGTCCAAGTGTCGGACCAGGCCGACAACGTTTCACTGCCAGTGAGTTTAAGGGGTTATTTGTGTTTTCAACTTCGTTGTTTAGGCATTCTTTGGGAATTCTGTTGTTAAATCAGAACACCGCTCTTACAAACGAAATGCAATCATCCTTAGTAGATGTTTATTTCTCTATTACGATTTACAGGGCGTCCTGTTGTCCTTGTCCGGCGGGAAAAGTTATCGAAAAAACAGCATGACCAGCGAGGACGGCAAACTGATCTTCAATTCTCTATCTCCCGGCGAATACTATTTGAGGCCAATGATGAAGGAGTATCGTTTCGATCCACCGTCGAAAATGATCAGCGTCATAGAGGGTGCGACCGTCAAGGTAAATCTGTTCGGGAAGAGGGTCGCGTTCAGCGCGTACGGTTCGGTCACATCTCTGAACGGTGAACCGGAGGCCGGTTTATTGGTCGAAGTTCAGGGGCAAGGAGATTGTGACAGTCTTCAGGAAGAAGCGACGACGGAGGAGAACGGTGTCTTCCGAATTCGTGGTCTTCAGCCAGTGGTAAGCATTCTCTCTTAATCAACTAAGAACTCTATAAACGAGCCATTTCTCTATACCTTCTGTCCACAGTGCACCTATTTGTTCCGTCTGAAACCGAACGTCGAAGCGAACGCGCACATTCAACGCACCAGCCCCGTTTCCGTATCCGTGCAGACCTCGACGGACATTCGGGGCCTCCGATTGGTCGCGTTCCATCCGATATCGCGGACCGACGTCGCGGTGCACGTCGTCTCCGTGCAATCGGAGCACTATCGCACATTGAAGGTGAAGCTGTGCAGAGAGGACACGCCGGATACACCTATATACACGTCCAAGTTAGAGAGCCAACAGCTTAGCAAAGTCGGCAACGCTTATAACGCTGGATTCCTCGTCCATTTGCCACCGTTGCAGGCGGACGGTAAAAAATACTTCGTGCAATTGGAATCCACTCTGTCCCACGCGTTGCACAAGTACAGAAGCGTGCCCGTTTATTTCTCGGCGAACTCTTCGTTCAAGCACGTGAAATTGACGTTCGACGCCGAAAGAAAGGTCGACCAGAGCGATTTGAATCAAACGTCCGTAGTCGCTTTGCCTTTCATCATTCTCGTCGCGATCGCGTTCGTAAATCGCGAAAGTCTGATGCTGTGGTTGAACACTTTGATCGAGAGGCGGTCGAAGCCGGGTCCAAGCACGAGAACACCTATGCAGGCGGTCCCTATTGACCCAAGGGCGGACGACATTATAGTCGAGCAGATAATGAACATCAACAAGAGGAAAGTGAAGCCGCGCAAAACGTAACACCGTTTTTAATTCTCTGAGATCGTTCTATGAGTTGTCGCGCGGCCGTCACCGATGCCATGCGAGCGCAACAAAGCGAGACTGATTTAATATGAATAGTGTTGCACCAAACGATCGTATATCTCGAATCAAAGCCCGCGTATCGTGGGTACCCGAGGATACGTTTGCCAGTAGCACACCGTTTTCATGGACAATCGTGATCCTATTGCTCGTCGCATTTCCCGCAACATTCCTGTCCCGATATATCTCGCGCACCTGGTGCACAGGTGAACACCTAATATGTCTCTGATTCTGCCGATCATTATCGCGAGCGTTAGATTCATTTCGAACACACAGTCCATAAATCTAGAGCCCTTTAATCGTATTTATTTGTCCCTCTTCGCGTGGAAACTTTCACGCTCAAAGGGTAACATTTGTATCGAACATTGATTAAAGAAAATGGCAAACAGAAGAATATTTAGGAACGTTCCTGCGGCTATCGATTTTTTCGCCAACACACTTCCCCTTCTACTTGTGTTAAGAGGGTAGGGAACTATGATAGATTGCTTCAGTAAGTTCTCCTTTATCCGAACATCTCGGTGCACGTATACAGGGTGAATTTGAATTTTAACATTCACGAGTATTTGCAAGTGATCTTCGAGCGAAGATCTCGACGGCACGAAAGAGAGTAAAAAACGAAAGAAAAATAATAAAATCGATCGACGGACAAAGAAGAGTACATTGTAAAAGTACATTGAGCGACGAAAAAATTCCGGTCACGCGTTCGTTGCTTCGATGAAGCGTACGCAGCCGTTTCGTTTCATCTCTATACGAGCACGCGTTTAAACTCGACCTAAATTGCCAATTGTATCGTCCAAAAGAGTCGGAAGCTGCGTTCAACTATGTATGAATGGTCGAATAATCTTGTCACTTCGTGTCATCGACACCCGTCAAGGAAGAATCGAAAGCGTCTAGGAGAATGGGAACGGTACAAAAAGTAGGCAACGAGTATGTACTTCGAACCGTTTTGTCTTTATTAACGTCTCGTACAGCGAGCCGACTACATCCGTACGCGAACAATTTCGTTGTATGCTCGAGCGAATAACGATTCACCGCGGGCCGCGATTCGTCTCTCCTTATAGAATACCCCCGTTTTCCCTTTGGTCTCGTTTCTTTTCTTTCTGCTCACGTGCATCTCGATTAAAAGAGATAGTACGTCTGAAATAGAAACAACGCGTTGGTCAATCGTCGATAGAATGGAATTGCGGATTGTCGTTGTTCGTGGTAAAGTTACTTACCCGCGGAGACAGTTCCGCGTAACACTTGTTGAACACGTACGCGTACTCGCAGTTGTCCCCTTTGGCTTGAAAAAAAAGAAGCGAAGAAGCGGAAAGCGATTGATTATTAAGCAAAACTGTAGCGGCACGAGCGATCGATCGGGTGCGATTGATACCGAAGGGGGCGAATTTTTTGTTAGGATTTGGTGGAGGGAGAAGAAGCGAACGGGAGCGAAGGGAATTTGAAATATAATCGATCGATCGGAAGAAGAAAAGAAAAATACGAAATACGCTATAGATACCCAAATATTTACCGATCCCCTTGCATTTGCTCGTCGCTTTCTGAACCTCGGCCCTGTAGGCCGGTATTCTTTGGAAGAACGTAAGCATGCCGTTCAAGCTGAGCTCTCTTTTGTCGTCAACCAACCCGAATTGTTCCCAAAGACAATACATGTAGCACTATGGGACGAGAAAGCAAATCCTTTAATATGAATGCAAATAGTATGTGTCGACGAGATCGGTAAGAAAAAAAAGAAAACAAATTGTACTCGCCTTTAACTGCCGCGATTCTGGCCACTGCCCGTTCCTTACAGCTTCTATGTCCACTGAAACGATAAGAAACTTAGTTGATCTGCTACCCTCGTTCCCCTGTTATTTGTCACTGTTGAGCAAAATTTACCTGTCGCCACTCCTGTCTGCGTTTGGCAAGCGTTCACCACGCTGGCCGCCGTTGCGATCATCTCATCGGAGACAAAACTAGGCCGCGTCTAAGGGAATATCTTCCCTTTAATCGGGATCGATTCGAATCGGTAATGAATCGCGCGTTCCTAAATAATAGACCGGTCGCATGCAAGAACGCTAATCTTGGCCCTCGTTTGAATCGCTGCGCGGGCGCTATCTCTCCCCGCCGGTTTTCTTATTCCCTTTGAATTTAACGGTGAAAAACGATAGATTCGTTCGAGTTGGCGTAGAACGAGGTGGCAGTGGAGGAAAGGGAGGAGAGTAGAGAAAAAATAGAAGAAAACTGAGTGCGATGGTACATACCCCGCAATGAACGATCGACGGTCGAATCAAGCACAGAGCCAGCATGCTCGATAATATCGCGTAGTTCATGGTTCAATTTAAAGTCGTATTTCGGGCAATACGATTTGGCCGAGATGCAAACGAGCAAGAGCGACAACAGCCGATGGTTTCGACGGACGCAGGGGCGCGACTGAACCTCGATGCTCGACGGATCAACCGGCCAAGGCCTCGCAAGGGGGAGATCCCGCGACTCCCCGTGCGCACTGCAACCGTTTACACGAGCCGAACGCCGACGCGTCCCTCGCGAAATATATCTCCACGTTCGCGTCTTTTCTTTACCATCCCTCGAACGAAGTCCACGCATGGAATTATTTTTCGTTCAAGTAACTCGAGTCCGGCGTGTATTCGACGGGAAACGCGTATGTTATAATATTCTTGCCGAAACCGATCAACCCGGCAATCGTTCCGTGAAACGAATCGTAGGGACCGATATTCGAAACATCTTCATGGGTTAACGACCCTTGTAGTTTCTAGATATAGGCCAGGGTGTTCGCACAAACGCAGATTTGATTGGCGGAAGTTAGCATTTTACAATCTGACCCTATGTAATTTCTCTCATCTCCTACACGCGCAACCGATTCAAACGCCTCGTTTCGTTCTATTCACTTGCCGTCTACAAATGGCAAAAGAATATCTATACGTAGCTCCATTTACGGCTACCATCGAGGGGGCTGAATTTCTTTGCGTTCGTTTCGATTTTCGAACGGGCAAAATTGCGATAGCGATCGATCGTTTCGATAGAGCGTTCTGGGATTCAAAATCGAGGAGTAAAATGCATTATACATTCTTACAAAGTACCCCGCGCTGAGCGTAAGCACTAATCTATACACATCGCGGCGTGGTGTGCCTATTCGACGCGCAAGAAGTAAGCGAGGAAAGCAATTTCTGGGTCAATATAATTCCGGCGAAGCTATACGAATGTACCCGAACTAACGCTGAGTATCATCGGCCAACAGGTACAGTCACCCTTTAAAACTATTGACCGTCGCCGCTTCGAGTCAGTTTTCGTTTAAGTTGCTTTGCATTAAATATCGAAGTAACAAAATCGTTCAACGATATTTTCCACAATCTATCCTGTATCTGTGTGCATCGAAATGTCGCGCCGTTGTGCTACGAGTTTTATCGTTTGACCATAACCTTTTCATCCGCTGCACATTTCCCGCTGCTCGTGGACGTACAGTGCGCCGTTGGTTCGCTACCTGCGTGATTAAACGCGCATCGTCTCGATAATGTAAAATGTCGAAGCTTCAGAAAAACATGTAGCACGGCATTGCATTCGTTTTGCCGTTCAATGTTTCTCGCACGAAGAAAAATCGTTCGACATTTCGAAAATATACGATACACGATTTCGTCGGACTGCACACGATGGTCGATGACACAGTACAGTCCGATCGAATTGAAATTGACATTTTTTTCTTCCTCGGCTCCCGAGCTGAAAAAAATTGTCTCCTTAAATAACGTTCTTTACGCGAACAGCGACCTATGTCTGTTCTACTTTGAACATCTCCCCGATTAAAGTAGAGGCAATTTCGACAGCGATGCTCTGGTGCATTTCGAATAGCGAAAGGCAAAGCGAGGGCAAAAGAATCTCGACGGACTGTACAGCCGGAGTTGTATTGACTGGAGTGTTCTCTTCGAGTGAGTGCATTTCGACTAAAACGAGGCATATAGCACATGCCGTGGGTGAAAATATAAGAAGCCGCCGATGCGCTGCAACATCGAATGGCAACTCGAAATTGGGGCAAGTTTATCCAGGTGATTTTTCCCGAATGATAACCAGTTCGCCGAGCGTTTCAATTGCATTCCGTCGACGCCAAACTTTCGTCCCGTTCTACAGCACAGTGCGATGGCAAAAATCAGGAAGAAACAACGGGCCCTTCGAGACACGTCCGTATCCGGGAACATTAGTGAAAAAATAGGATGATTCGTTGGAAGTTATCGAGACTCGAGGACCGCAACGACGAACGGCAGGTACGATCGCTGAATCCTAATTAGAATTTCGAAAAACTTCCCGACGGAGCACTACCATTGTCACGTGATCCGCTCTATTCTTACGTCATTTTTTCGCGTGAGATTTAAAATCTGCCCGGGCATCGTCGTTTCCACTTGCGATACCTTTTCTCGATAAAACGACGCTGTAACTTGAAACGAGATGGGAAAAACAAGAGGTGTACACGAAACAACACCGGAGTTAAGAAACCGAATGGTAGGAATGTACGAAGCCGGCTTAGGGCTACGTGAAATCGCTGCCGCCGTTAATTGTTCGGTGAGTGTGTTTTAATTTGCAGGTGTCTCGCACGGAAAACTATACGATTTTTCTCTTCATTAAAAAATCTTTTATTGTTCCAGCAACGCACTGTAAAGAGGTGGTTAAACAGATTCGACAAAGAAGGGACGGTTGAAACCAGAGACCGATGCGGTCGTAAAAGAGCGACAACGGTGGAAGAAGACGAAGCGATTATACGACTTGCCACCCAAACACCGATTACAGCGGCGAAAGCTGTACTTCCCGTGTTAGGTTTAACATGCTCCGTTGACACTATACGCGAACGACTGCACAAAGCAGGAATTCACAATTGGAGTCCGTCGCGGAAGTACATGCAGAGAATCCCGCTCGGGTTGGTTCGAAAATATCATTCGTACCGTTCGCAATACGTCGACATTCCCTCCGTGCTTCTATGTTCAATCTTATATTTCTGCATCGCCACAGGGACACGGATGGTGCTGCTGTTCAACAGCCTGTGTGGAGACCAACCGGTACCCAATTAGGAAAGAAAAAGTCTTCCAAAGGTTCTAATAAGAATGAAAAGAGCAGCGTTGCTACAAGAAAGAAAAACGTTGCGAGGAAAATTAGGGCTAAATATGTGTACGTTGGGGATGGTGCGCCGGTTGAAAATCTGAAATCAACCAGCGAGCAGGAAGAATTTATATATTCGCAACAGAATGCTCCTCAATCTCATGCCGGTGAAATGCAACCGGTGTCTCAATCTTTGCAGCCTGGTCAAACAGATTTTGCCAGCGATACAGCATTAACTCAACAACAAACCCAGCAACCTGTTTATCATCAGCACCCTGCATTGAATATCTCGCAAAGTTGGCCCCTAGACTTAGTTCAAGGAACTAATCATTACACGCAGGTTTGTGCAATTTATCATCCTTTGTACGAGAGGCTCCCCTATTCGCCTGTCATCTTCATTTTCCATTATCCTAGGGCCAACCAAGCTCCATATCCCACGAACAAGCAAATGCGACCCATCATCTTCAAGATTTGCATTCCCAGCAACAAGAGCAACAACGACGACAACAGCAGCAACACCACCATCAGCACCACCATGTACAGCAAGTGCAACAGACAATTATTATGGATCAAACGCATAATCTTGAACAACAGCAAGGGCACCTTCCACCAGAAGTTCAGCAGCAAAATCACCACGACCATTTAAATGCCCAGTTAGCTACTCCACAAGCCGGTACAAATCTGGCTTCGGATAATTCTAATGCGTGTGCTTCTCAAGATAATAATCAGTCTTCTAGCATCGAGTCTGATCAAAACGATGACACGTCGAAAGAAGGTTGCGCGAATAGGGCAGCGCAGAGAAAGAAAAAGAAAGGCGGGAAAGCGAAGGGGACATTGGAAACCAGCGTTGAAATTCGAAATCGTATGATCGGCATGTCCGACGCTGGATTATCCACGTTATCTATCGCGCTTGCGATCGACAGATCGGTAAGAAGAAACCATGTTCGTCTTGATGGATTCACATAATTAAAGCATCTCGAGGGTGGCCGTATACGCAATGCTCGTTATTAAATAGGAACGTACCGTCAAAAGATGGTTAGAACGTTGGCAGAGAGAAGGGAATGTACAGACCAAGGAAAGAAAGGGTCGACGGCGGATCACTACGAAAGAAGAAGACGAAGCTATCATTGCTATGGCTACTCAGCAACCGTTAACTGCAGCTAAACACGTTGCGCCTGCTTTAGGATTGAAATGTAGCGTCGATACGATCCGGGAAAGGCTTCATAAGGCTGGCATACATAGCTGGAAGCTTGGAAAGAAGCAAGGGTTAGTATGTTTGGTACACTAGCGCATTATCACTGTTTTATATCGAACATGGCTCCACTGTTTTTTTAGAGAAGGAAACGCCGTTCATACCGTACACTTATGGCAGCCCAGTGGAAATCGGCCAAATAAACCAAAGCTGCCTGGTGAAAAGAGGAGAAAATCGAACGGTAACAGAAAGCGGAATCAAGCGTTAAGCAACGCGAAAAAACGATCGACCATTAGGAGAAAGAAAACTGAATCTGCTACGGTGAAGATAGTTTCACCGCCGACAAACATGATGTCGGAACAAACGGCCGTTGTATCATTCCATAATCCTGGAACGAGTAAGCCCCCAATACCTTTATTGCAATGCGACGAACTGCAATTAATATTAATTGATCCTTTTGAACACCGCTCCGTAGTGGCGAACTATGTTTCAGGTGCCAATACAATACAACCTGTTCAAAATATTCCCGCACCACCGCCTACAGTTATTCAATCTCAGTCGCACCCATCAGCAGCACCACAAGCAACGCAGTCTGTACAACAGATAGGCTCGATGATGCAACAGAGACCTGACTGTAGATTGGCTCCAACAATCGTAGCACCTGTGTCGGTGCAGGCTAATGCTGCCGTTGCATATCCATCGTGCATGGTTGTTGCAACTAATGCTAATGCGGGGCAAATGGAGCAGCCAGATCCTTTGAATTACGAACCATATATTTGGACTTTTTGAATAACGACTACCCAAAGTCATTACACTCTTAAAAACTGCCACGATACATTACATTTCGTTCAACAATTTTTTTTATACCATCGGTTGTATCAAACGATATTTGTTACGTCAATTGAAGCTGTTAGCTGTACGTTTGTACTGCTCACAGTAACCGCTCATACGTTAATTTAACATTCGTTGCTATCGGGAATGAAATCATGTTATTTAGATGTTTATTTATATATTTTATTCGAGCGATATCGAATAAGAAATTCTTTACGATAATCAAGATCGTAGTAGATCTATTTATAATCGGTTACTATTAATTTTAACGCATCCTCGTAATTGCACGAGTCACCTCGTTAGACGTAACTAATATGCAAAGGGTGTAAATATTATATTCTTTCTTCAATTCTATCGTTAGGTACTTCAATCGTACTGTGTACGAACACAATACTAACGAAACGATGCACAGATGTTTCTTCATGTGAAGACAGAAATCTATCGCGCAGTCCTGTTGCAATACTAAAACGTAAAATAATCGTGATACTCTCATTCAAGATGCAAGTATTTATGTGATATTTTTTCATCGTGAAATCGAATTCAAATTACATTAGCTGTTGTGAAACAGGTATACGTCTTTTGAGTATAGTAATTTCCGTAGTTTCAAAAATATTTGTTCAATAAATTTAATAATTTTGTAAATATCCAGCGGTAAAGAAACGTATTTACATAAATTTCTGTAAATGAACAAATATATCAATAGAAACGAGATAATAAGTATACAATGTTTATTTTGCTACAATGTATTTTCTCTTCGAATCGTCACTCACAGTGCTGCAATGAGGCGCGCGAAATAAACGACTGCGAAAGTGAAATATGTGCGTTTCATTGTTATTAGAGATACTTGGATGAATGAAAGCCACTACTAAATATGCTGAGAAAGCATGTATTTCTTTATGAACAGGAAGTCCTTAACTTTAGAAGCTGTGTAGCTACATCGCGCCTTACTTTACACGTTCATCTTATGAACGTAGAACCTAGCGACGTAATAATTGGACGTGTGGAATTAAAGAATATCTATATGCTATGAGCATTTAATAGTTAACAACAGATTGGACTTATCACGTTAGCTCCCATATATGTGAAACATTTTTTAGTACGTTATCAGGATTGTTCTTGTGAAACATAAAGAACCCTTGAATTTGTGCTGGGCTAACATTCCTTTTATGCGACATTACGCTATCTGTGAATTCTTTAGCGAGATCAGTTGCTCTGTTGTCAACATTCCTATAAAATCTCAAGAACATTTGTTCCACCTGTGTCGCGCTACACCAGCCTAAGGGCAGAACATATAATTGATGAAACAAAATCGTCATTCGGCGGTCGTATCTGATCGCTAATTGATATATACGTACCTATATACTCTTTTACATCGACTCTGCCCGGCCTAACTAACGCGGGATCCAATCTTTCCAAATAATTAGTAGTCATAAATAGTATTCTTGCTTCCGTAGATGCAACACCGTCCAAACAATTTAATAAACCGCTGAACGTAACTCTGTTCAACCCATCGTATGCAGCTTTTGCTGTGATGGCATAGAAAGAAATGTGTACAGAATAGATTAATGATGTTGCCCCCCGACAACTTCATAGAGGTTTCTTAAATTTGACGCTCACTTTCTTTACTTTCCTCTCGGCTGGCAAACGCGGCATCGATGTCTTCTAAGAGTACGATAGTTTGTTGAGGAGCTACTGCCAACAAATGATTCAGTCTGTCATCCGTTAAACCACGCTCCGACAGATTTAAAACGCATATACCCCGTTCTAGTTCTCCAGCCAACGCGGTGATGAACGACGATTTACCGCAACCCGGGGGACCGAACAATAAATATCCCCGGCGGTACGGAATACCTATGCGATTAATAAATCGTGCATAAAATTCTGTGGAACGTCCGCCTCGAACAATTGTTATTCACGTACCGCGATCGGTATACCACGAAGGATTTCTTATAAATTCACGACAATCGTTTAGTATTCTCGCCGCGACACCGGTGTCCAAGACAACAGAGTCAACGGGCCTGCGTCTCCTAGCGTGTCCGAATTGTCTCCATTCGCTTCCCATTGCAGTGTACATTATGGTTTTTCCTTCGTATTCTTTTAAAGCCATTTGTCTGGCTACAAAATAGAAATTCTCCACTGACTTGCTTACAGTAGCCAATACCGGAGCATTAAGTTTTGCCACTGTGCATTACCTTCCTCCAAAATATTGAAATATATATTTCTGTCCCTCCCAAATGCCGTTAGTTGCACCGTTTCCCACGGTATACCCATTTGTATGTCCAGAGTTTGCTGTTCCCTTGTTCGTTCTACCCTTATCCAATTTCCTTGGTATCTGTTAAGTTTCGAACAAAGATTATGTCAACTGCGTTGGCCCGTACGAACGATTTCCTTCAAACTCATCGTTACATTCGCAACCATTGCTACAACTATCGTACCGATTAACAAACATTTTACACTTGTCGTCGCAAGACGAAGTATCAGCGCGAGAAGTACAGTTGCTTCTAACCTAATGAAATGTGTTCCGATACTTGGTATGAAATCATATCTAGTTTTTATGTGACCTGTTTCTTTTTGCTCGAAACTTGTTTCAACAGAAAGATGCTGCGTTTCCTTTGCACCCTTGTGCGTGATCCACTGCAAAACCCATTGGTAACTTTTATCACGGCACGGAACCTCCAAGGTGATCATATAGTGTCGCCTGCATCAGTAAAACGTTCAATTGCAAATGCATTATCGATATCGAACGCAAGATACATATACCGTGTGGTATTCGAGCAATCGGTAATACCTAAAAAATATCATTCCAGCCTGCATTCCCTTTCGCAATATCGCAGCACTGGCGCCCAGGCCAAAAAGTCCAAAGCCGGCTCCGAAATATGGATTATCGGATAATGTGCTCACATAATCGACTATAGTCATGATGAAAAAAGTTTCGGTTTCCCTTGAAGCGCAACAAACGACAGAACTGTTAGATCGCTTTGGTTAACGTTACAACTGAATGAAGCGATCGATCCTTTCACATAGAATGCAACACATCTTTCCTCGATTTACGTTTACGATAGCGTAACTCTAAAAAAAATAATATCGTTAACTTATTATTCCATTTCGTCAATGCGTAAACAAAATAATGTATAATAATATAATATGTAAAATTCGTAGGATATCTCGTGAGCTTCTCTCAACGGTATATTGTTAATCTTAAGATAACATGTAACGAGTACTGTATTACCAAAAGTATTACTACAATCTCTGTAGCAAGAATGCGATTTTGATGTTCTATAGCGATTGCATAGATTGCGTTTACTAATGTATGAAATTGTGAAATGTAAGGTGCATACTTTCGCACGTATGGCAATCGTACCACGCAGATATATGTAGAGACGTGTCGTACACATCCACCAGTCCACCAGTGCGATATTTACCGGCACGTGCTCTGCATGGATTGGTTAAAATCGTTATTCAATTCCTCTTCTGTAATATGGCTTTTATTGCAAATTTAAAGGTATGGACATTTTATGAGTTAAGAAAAATATACTTTTCCCATGTATCGGAGCGTCTAGAAAATCTCCAACTGTATTTCTACTAACAGTTCAGTTCTTTTATTGAATCCATTGTCTACAGCTTATGTTCGACAATTTAACGTTATACATAGTGCGAGTAGCGGTTTGTACATTTTTGCCAATTGTTCCGAAGACAATGATAAAATGGGAATGAGCATTATTGGGATAATGAATGTTTGCCGATAGAAGAGATACGCTTGAAACTGTGCCCGTTTTCTTGCATGCTAAAACAAAATTATAGCCTTTAGTTCCGTGACATTTGAAAACTGTTGTAATATTTTTGGAAACATATTTCTCATCTTCTCAATCTTCCTCTGAAATATATACTTTTGCTATTATCAACAGCACTCTCATTGTTTTTCGCAGATGCGGTTGGTTCTAGTTTTTTGTTTTCTATTACTGTGCGCAATACACAGTGACGGCGACAAGAGGGTAAACAAGTATGTGACAACTCTCATAGATGCGAAATGGAAAGAAACACCGTTGATCCTTGAAGCTGCCGAATATCTGAACGACGAAAATCCAAGCTACTTTTGGAAATTTGTAGATACTTTTGCTAATCGAGACCTGGAGAATGGTAATTTTCAGACGACTCGCAACTTTCGATTGCGTATAGCGTTACGCTTTTTGGTTTATTCTTTTCTTCCTTACAGCCGTAGAGAAAGACAATTATGACGCTGTTATTGAATTTGCCGAAAAGTATTTATCTCCATCGGAGGTGGCGCTGTTAAAACTGGGATTGTCTTTACGCATTTATTCGGCAAGAGTCGAGATGTTCAGCCAAATGGGAAAAAATAGGAATATTTCTGCCTTAGATTGTTCCAATGTAGCGGACGTCGGTGGAACTTTTACTTGTTCTTTGGAGGAATTAGAGAAGTTAGCCGATCAAGCAAGTAGCATACAAATTTTCTACGCACGAGCGCATGTACTTGAATCGATATAAATTCATACGGGTTTTCTTATTTTGCAGGAAACTTGGCCGGTGCCTGATACCTATAGCGTCGATCATCGTTATCACGCATCGCAGCAGTCCAAAAAAATGATTATACTGTACGGTCAGATTGGGAGCCAAAAATTCGTTGACTTTCACAATAAATTAAAAGATCTTGCTGAAACTAGGGGAATCAATTATATACTACGATATTATTTAAAGGTACCATTGGTATATTTAGTATAAATGTAGTAGGTGGCGCAGAATGATATTCTTTCTTACGGTGTACGTAGGGCAGAGCGGAAAGGAACGTGCAGTTATCAGGCTACGGCGTAGAACTCCAAATGAAATCGACAGAATACAAAGCTACAGATGACTCAGATATTAAGGACAATGCGGACAAAGAATCGGAGACCGCGAGTGATAGCACGGATGAAATAGATGGCATCAACTTTGTGACTTTAAAGTAAGGTGGTTAGAGAGCACATATGCTTTTCGTCTTCGTATAGAATCAATTTTCCATATCACCACAGTTTAATATATAATTATTAACTTTTTAGAAATTTATATCCAGACAACCACACAGTGTTGGACAAGTTACAGACTCATTTGCTTGAGACTAGCCACGAGATTGGTGCTTTGAAAGTGTGGCAGTTTCAAGAATTGAGTCATCAAGCTGCCGAGAGAATAACGAATTCCCCCATAAACGAGGCCATTAACGTTTTAACAGATATTTCTCAGAATTTTCCAATGCAAGTAAATATCTCCTTTATAATATCGACGTACCTGTCTGGACATTTTACACTGCTACTCTGTTCGCTCAAATAAATAACGACGATCCGTACTTTGTTCAAAGGCAAAATCATTAATCAGAACGATGGTAAACAGCGAAATGAAGAAAGAAATGAAACTCAATCAGGCAATATTTTCGACGAGCTTGAATATACAACCCACGGATACTGCACTGTTCATTAATGGTTTGTTTTTCGATCTGGAAGCGGTGGATGTGCTAACACTATTGGAATCATTGAGAAGCGAGTTAAGAGTAATGGAATCTCTTCGCAAAATCGGTACGATGAACGTTGTAGCCCTTGTGGTAACACTTTAAACACAAGGCGATGCTCATTGCAATGTTAACGAACTTATCGTTTGCAGGATTTAGTAATAAAGAGGTGAGCGCATTGTTGACCTTAGATTTGTCCACGAATATGGATAAGCAAGAATTTGCAATTGATATAAGAGACTCGGCTGTAATCTGGATAAACGATATCGAGCAAGATTCGGCTTATAGCAGATGGTCGTCGTCGTTAACGGAATTGCTGAGACCAACGTTTCCTGGAATGCTCAGAAATATCCGAAGGAACTTGTACAATTTGGTTTGTATAACATTAACATCTATTTTCAAGTAATTGCAATGCAATCTTAAAGAATCTCAAGAGTTGCATCTATTGAAATAAAACACTGTTATTCGACAGGTACTTATAATCGATCCATTAAACGACGAATCTACTCGCCTGATAACTTTGGCTCATTCACTGTATCTACATTCCGCACCACTGCGAATAGGTTTTGTTTTCGTAACGAATTACGATACTTCAGTGACTGGGTTGACCGATGCAAGCGTCGCAGTTAACAACGCGTACCATTATTTCATGGAAGCCAAAGGATCCGAACATGCGTTACAATTTCTAATGGATGTAAGATGTTACAGATTTCTGTCGTTTGCATGCAATTGACGGAAAGATAGTAACGAGCGACGTGCTGTTTTAGTTGGGCAATTATATTGGATCACGAGGAGCAGAGGTAGAAGACGTGAAGAAAGCCATAAGAGGGCAGGACTCGTCCGCTAACATCAACTACATCCTTGGCGAAGAGTCTGAATACGACGTAGGCCGGCATTTAGCTAGCGATTTTGTGAAACGGTCCGGCTTTAACACGTTTCCGCAGGCTCTATTAAACGGTGTACCTCTGTCCACTGATCAATTAAACGCCAATTCATTCGAAGAAGCTGTTCTATCTACCATTATATCGCAGACACCTGCGTTGCAGAAGGCCGTATACCGCGGAGAAATAACGGACGGGGACGATGTCGTTGATTACATTATGAATCAACCGAATGTTATGCCACGGTACGATATATTTGCCTGGAATACGTGACGAGTCGTTGCAGTTTCAGCTATGCTGTAACTGATATTATAAGTAGTAAAGTATGTATACACATAGATGCATCTGTTTCCATGATACAGCTTGAACGAGCGGATATTAAAACCGGAGAAGCACACATGGTTGAACTTAATCGGCACTGCGCCTAGTGACGACGATTACAATAAATGGAGTCCCCAAGATTTATCCACCTGGTTGATGAACAGAATGCGTTACATACACGTACCGCGCCGTACGAATGTGCACCACTTATACACATTCTGGATCGTAACAGACTTGCACGATTCAGCGGGCAGACAGTTGTTGCGCGAGGCACTCGAGTATATAGTAAGTGAATTATTGCTCTCGCTTACTTTGCCGCCAAACGAACGAAGCAAATTATTGTTTAATTAACATTCAAGAAAAATCTATCCCAATTATGATTCAGGAATCGAATGCGGACGTCAGAATAACAGTGATCGTTAATCCGTCCACTGATGCGAACGATGTTGATAGCACGGCCGATATCAATCAAATAGCACTGGCCGCATTGAATAGCCTGCCGGTAGAAAAAGCTATGCGCTTCATTCGCAATATTGTTAAGGAAGATGTTGCGAACGTTATCGTTAGTGGAAAGCAATTCGACATAGAGGTGATTATGTTTGATTGAGAGCGAATCTTGCACGCGGGAAAGCGTGAGCGCAGTATCGGTTCGATTAACAAAGTATTTTAAAACCAGGAAGAGGCTGTGATGGATCAGTTGAAAAAGCAAACGGACGAATTGTCGGTGCATCGACGGTACGCCAAAACGGTTCTGAACATGGAAAATGGAGCCCGAGCCATCGTGTGCAACGGGCGATTAATTGGTCCTTTAGATAACGGGGAGGAGTTCACAAGCGACGATTTTGCGTTATTGGAAAGATTCAGTCAGAGCACTTACGATAATAAATTGTTCAAAAAGTTGATAAAGGGACAGCTGTTAGAGGACGAGGACGCGTATGGTACGAGACGTAATTTGAAACATTCTATTCTCCCATCCTGATATTAATACTCTAATGTTGCTTTTCTTTTTGTAGAAAAGAACGAAATCACAGATGACATGATAATGAAAATTACATCCCTATTAGCATCGCATCCCCAAACTAGAAGCCGATTTCACGTACCCTTTCACGGTGACGATTACAGGTGAGCAGAAGAGCAACGCGAAAAATATGTATAGGAGAAACGAACCGTAATATTTTGACCGTTAAAATATCTAGCACCATAAAGGTTCCAGCTGCGAATCCCGACGAAGTGGTATTCTCTTTAATTGCTATCGTCGATCCTGTATCCCGTGGCGCCCAAAAACTGGGCCCAATTCTGAAAACGCTCCAGCAAACCTTGAATTGTAATATTAAAGTGTTTCTAAACTGCGTGGAGAAGAATAGCGATATGCCGTTGAAAAGGTATTAAAATGGTTCTTCCAATTTATACGCACACATCGTTCCGTTTAATAAAACCGTTCGGTCTTTCAGTTTTTATCGGTTCGTGTTCGAGCCGCAATTGCAATTCACCGCGGATGGACACATCAATGGAGCCATGGCGAGGTTCACCAAGCTGCCATCCTCGTCCCTGTTGACGCAGTATATTCATGCGCCAGAAAATTGGCTGGTGGAGGTGGTTAGGAGCGTTTACGACTTGGACAACATCAAATTGGACAATGTGGCGATGGGTGTTCATAGGTAGGTAGATCAGGCCAACGCAGGGTGTATGTTTCGATTGTATTCTTCTCGTTAATAGCGCATACTTTGTTGCAGCGAATTCGAATTAGAGCATTTACTTCTCGAGGGCCACTGTTTCGAAGCGGTGATGGGAAATCCGCCTCGCGGTTTGCAAATCACATTAGGAACGGAAAAGCAGCCTTTAATGGTGGACACTATAGTAATGGCGAACCTGGGTTACTTTCAGCTGAAAGCGAATCCTGGTGAATGGGTGTTGCGTCTTCGACAGGGACGGTCTGCAGAAATCTACGATTTCACAACCGTCGGTGGTCAAGACGTTTTGCAAAATGCCAACGATGTGAAGGTCGTGATAAGTTCGCTAAGAAGCCACGTATTGAAGGTCAAGGTGTCCAAGAAACCGGACAAGGCTGGGATGGATCTTTTGTCGGAGGAGGACAAGAGTTCTGGCTTGTGGAACTCTATTTCTAGGTACGTAAAGGATTATCTTCTGCTTATATCTCGGTTGACCACATGTCGGCCATACCGAATTCCATTTGCTAGAAGCTCGTTGGCGGCTAAGTAAACATATGCAAATATGCTTCTAGCACGTCGTTCGCTCTTTCTCTAACTTTTATTTCCACTTACTCTCTCCTCTCTTTCTTTTCTGTTTAGCTTTTCCAAATTTTGGTAAGCTTTTCATTACAACTATTTAAATATCGCCGAACAACGCGCTCCCGTCATATCGCGCGTCCAAATAACTATCCAGCCGATCATCTTTCTATCCGCGAACGATCTTTCTTTTCATACCTTGCAACGGTGTACGCTGGTCGAATCGCGTCGCATTGTAAGATAGGACGGTCCCCTTTTCCCCGTTTCTATATTTTAATTTGGTTTACATTTCCCAAACTCAGGACGTTTACGGCAGCAGACGATAGCGAGGATCAAGACGAGAAGTTAAACATCTTCTCTCTCGCTTCTGGTCACTTGTACGAACGATTCCTGAAGATCATGATGCTCAGCGTAATAAAGCACACGAAGAGTCCCGTGAAGTTTTGGTTCCTCAAAAATTATCTTTCGCCGACGTTGAAAGTAAGCGACTTGACGAATCGCATGCAATTAACAGAACGGTGCTAGTTAATGATCAAAACGAATGTTTCCCTAGGATTTTTTGCCATTTATGGCTAAGGAGTACGGCTTTGAATACGAGCTTGTACAATATAAATGGCCCCGTTGGCTCCACCAACAAACCGAGAAGCAGAGGACCATATGGGGCTACAAAATACTATTTTTGGACGTATTGTTCCCGCTAAATGTTAAAAAGATAATATTCGTCGACGCTGATCAGGTACAGTATTTAAGAACAGGGGTATTATTATTATTACTATTGCCGTTGTTCTTATTAAATAGTTCTACCGTCAGTAATCTAACAACGAGTCATTGTTCCTAGGTTGTGAGGGCAGATTTGAAAGAATTGGCGAACATGGATCTTGGTGGTGCACCATATGCGTATACTCCGTTCTGCGACAGCAGAAAAGAAATGGACGGATTCAGGTTCTGGAAGCAAGGTTACTGGCGAAATCATTTGCAGGGACGCGCTTACCACATCAGTGCTCTGTACATGGTGGACCTGAAGCGATTTAGACGTATCGCAGCGGGTGACAGATTGAGAGGACAGTATCAAGCGTTGAGTCAAGATCCAAACAGTTTAGCCAATCTCGACCAGGTCTGTGCATTACGCATAAACGAAGAAAGGTAAAAAAAGGAAGGAGAATTACTAAGTGTCTATTGTTCCAGGACCTTCCCAATAATATGATTCATCAAGTGGCCATTAAGACACTGCCGCAAGAATGGTTATGGTGCGAAACGTGGTGCAGTGACGCATCCAAGAAATCCGCCAAGACGATAGATTTGGTAAATACAATTCACTAACCGATGGTAGTACGCTCGTCACCAGAATATTAGGGTAACCTTTGCTTTCAATTCTCGCAGTGTAACAACCCAATGACTAAGGAAGCCAAATTACAAGCCGCAGTGCGTATTTTGCCAGAATGGGTAGGATACGATGAGGAAATAAAAGCGTTGCAGGCAAAGCTAGATAATGAGAATAGACAAACGGAGAAGGAAGAAAACGGTATGCGTAACGGTTAAGTAACGACAGACAACGGTAGCCAGACAGTTGTCGTTGTTGCTATGGAATCAATTTCTCATTGCTGTCCGATCCCCTTTTGTTTTAGAAACGTTCGAAGGCGAGGAAAGCTTTACGAAACACGTAGAACTTTAGTTAAAGTAATGGCAGAGAGCACGGGAACCTGTTGACCAAGAGGAAGGGAAAGCAGCAGCGCAACGTTTTTTGTAAAAAGATTTTCCAAGAAAATCGTTAAACATCATTCTCCGTATCTGCAAGCGTATTCTAGCGTTGAGTTGTGATTTTTATGAACACGCTAAGGAATACGAGGGGAAAGGAACGACGTTAAATAACAGTGAGCGATGCAAGTTAAAAAATTTCAGCAGTTCTTCTCCGCCAAACGGGTACTCTAGAGGGTTACCCTCCGCCAGCCAATAAAAAAAGAAAAGGAAAGAAAGTATATCGTCCACGATCATAGACATTTCGGGGAAGTAATTGATCATTCGGAAAGGTGTAATTTCTCGCTGTATTGTAGATACTAGCTAATCGTAGACTCGAAACTGTGCTCGTGTTATCGACACGATTGTGATTTTGTATCGTCTACTTCATAGTTGTAAAGAATAAACTTGTAACGTTTCTAAAGTATCTTTTATGAATGCGTCCATTTAGCGAGTAGAGACAGCAAACGGGCCGATCTATTTTGTATTGCAATTGATTTGCAACTATATTGGTAACAACGGGGCATGATACGCATCGATATTCCAACGGTGAACGACATCGATCATTTGATAAGAAATTGATAAAGACGGAAAGTTTTACGAAGGAGCGCATCTCATTACGCTACTATAGTAGGACCTATGAAGAACACGTTTTTGATATTCTTTACAGATGCCAGACAAGTGTTGTATCCCTAACTGTAATAGCAAATATGCAAGCTCTGGTATAGGATATAGTTCTGTGTTTCGTTTTCCTCGAGATGAAACTCTAAGGAAAAAATGGATAAAAAATATACCCCGCAAAGATTGGCAACCCAGTAAATTTTCTGTTCTCTGTGTAAAACATTTTCCTGAAGATATGATTTTAAATGAAGAAATAGTGAAAGACAGGGATGGAAATTGTAGAAAAATATTAAGAAGTAAGGTGACATTAAAAACAGGTGCTGTTCCTCTTATATTTCCTGGTTTACCATCCTATTTAACGCCCCAAAAAATAAAGGAACGAATTAACCCAGATATTCGTCGAAAAAAGTTTAAGGATTCCCAAGAAAGAAAAAACAATGATTGGTTAGATAGAGATTTAATAAAAGATTTTAGAAAATTATGCGAAGAGATACAAAAAAAGAAAAATATAGATATATCTTGGAATTTACATATAGATAATAATTTTGTTTTATTTTATAGCTGTGATTTTAATGATGTAGTGCCAAAGATAGTGAGTAGTGTAAAAATATCAAAAGGACATGACGTGCAATATAGTTATAAACAATAACATATTGTCCAAGTCACAATTAAAATGGATTTTACCACAGAATTTAAAGATCTCAATTAGAAAACATTTTGTCCCGTTATAAGAAAGAAAATATTGAATCATTTTCTGAAACAGTGGAAGATATAGTTTCGTTGATTAATAATATATTTTGTCGATTAATTGATATAATAAAATTTGGTGATAAATATTCGGAGACAAACATTCAAACTCAGTTAAATTTTCTATTGGAGCAATTCAATTTATTTTTTTTAAATTCATATACATATTCTGCAGAAACAAAAATATGGGCTTTTATGACATACATGTATATGCATTCCGTAAGTGCCTATCAGGCAATTAGAGAAACTAAATTACTTATTTTGCCACATTTAAAACACTTACAGAGATTAAGTTCTGAATTTTATATTTCACCTTCAACAATGTCACAAAATAATAATTTTTTAAAAATTCGTTCCAAACAATTATCTGATAGGGAGAAAAATGTTATTCGTCAACTAGATGAAATTTATGTACATCCTCACATAGAATTTAAGGGTGGAAAATTAGTTGGTTTTGCTGAAAATAATACTAATACTCCAGCAAGAACAGTGCAAACATTTCTAATTTCTTCTGCATTTGGAATAAAAATTAATATTGAACGACAAAAAGTTAGTCTAGTATGTAACCCTTTTCATGAATCAACTCATAGTGCAATAAAATGTGAATACGAAAGTAATTCAGAAATTGTTAAACACAGTGGCAATCACGAATTTTTAAAAATTATTTGGTGTTGGTGGTCCATTGTAAATACGAAATCTAAATATGAAGGTGTTATAAAAAGAAATGATTTCTCAAAGCCATTTTACTGCATGGATGATTCAAGATTTATCTTTCTAAAACGATTTTTTAAAATGGTTAGAAAAGTGGAAAAGCTTTAATGACGGGCATCTTTGTTTTAATTTCAATGTGTTTCAATTGTGCAAAGTGTTATCTGTTTGGTTGCTTTTGTTCTTTTTAAAAATGTATGAAAGTTACTTTGAAATTTTGCGGCCATTCAGCTTAGTAAGCCTGCCTATCGCAACAGGCTTGGCTATTAGGGTAATGACATCTTTCGACGGTAGATAAACACTCGACCATGGTCGATTGGTTGCGCGCGCTAGTCGAGATCTTTCGCGTTTGTCGCGTTCAACGTTTCCATGCACGTGTGCATTATTTTGGGGGAAATTGAAAGTAAGGATCCGCATTTCGTAAGAAACAGTGCCGCTGTATTTTACCACAAGAATGGACAGAACAACGCATGGCAGTCCTATGTTGTACGTAACTCCACTGTCTTTCGATATTTATTAGTTGTAAGATTAGGGACCACTGTGCATGTATAATACGTCCACTTTCGCACTGATATATCGGTTGTAACGAAAATAGCGATACAGTTTCGGTGTTAACGTATCGGACAAGCATTCAGTTCGCATTCGACTTAATTATCGTTTTTTATACTCCGCTACGATTGTTTTATGCAAATCTCCGTAGGTGTGATCCACTCGATCGTTATTGATTTCCTCTCTTTTCGTTCCTTTCCTGCCAGGAAGTAAACAATACCCTTTCCCAGATACATTACACGCGTTAATGGTATTCAACAATTTCGATCGGACAGAAGTATGCTAATTGTAAGTCTCCGCCGCAAAGTCCATACGATATAATCGTCCGCAAGATTGTGTCGAATCTTTTTGCACTCCACTTCGCACTCGTATCGGAACGAACGTCGTCTCATGTTTCGGAGAAACAAAACGCGCATCGTATCTCTCGGACCGTTGACCAGCTTTTGGGCTTGATGCTTGTTAAAAGAAGAAGATTGGAACAAGAAAAACTACCAAACACATTTTACATAACGATCCGTCAAATTCATCTCAATTTTGTACGCTTACAATAGTATTCTAGTGTTTGTGTCGTTATATCATCGAATATGCATTTATCTTTAAGCAGATTTGTGTAAAACTCGCATTGCGATCCAGTCGCTTACCGCAAACACGGTGAGAAACGGAATCGAGTTAATAGTAGGAGAGGGATGAACACCATCTATTCAATCGCCGACACTATTTGATCTTTCCTGATAAATATCGGGTCGAACACTGCAATCAGTCGAAGAACGATTCTCGAATCTCGAAGTTTAGAGGAAAAAAAACCCCTTATCAAACGAGTCATCGACTAGACTGCAACTCCGAATCGTTCAAGATTATCGACAACTTTCCTTTCAAAGTCCGCACAGCTCGCTATTTTATTGCAACTTCTTCTCACTCGTTCGCCGTTGCGTCAAAATCGAAATCAAACGAAAAATCGTAAAGTGGAAAGATTGTCCTCCTCGAGGGTTGACAGAGCGACAGCATGCAATGTTGGTAAGGAAGGGCGGCGAGGAGGGGGTCCCGATCGGTAAACCGTGTCGAGCGCCGTCGCTCTCGATCGGATCGAGGCAAATGGTCGACAGGTGAAGTTGGATAAATCGATCAGGATCACGTCGTTGAACCTTGGACCAGTCGTGATCGTCGCTGGAATCACATTCATTAGGAAGCAACGTACAGAACGGAAACAGGAAAGCGCGATACATGCAGACGCGTGGTTATCTCCATTGCAGCGCGACAAAGACAAAACGAGCGACGAATAGATAGGAAGTTTGAAAAGCAGAAATAGATAGAGGAAACGAAAGGAGGGAGAAGCGATGGCCAGGAGTGGTGTGGCGAAGTGGGAGGGTAATCCTACTGGAGAGCGATCTTGGAACGCAAGGAAGGAGAGACAGAAGGAGAGAGAGAAACAGCGAACGTCAAACAGTGGTAGGGGAGACAGAGTAATGAAGCAAGAGAAACTCGTCCAGAGTTAAGCTATCTGGTAAAACAAACGGACCAGACCGGACAGAGGCTTTTTCACTAAAAGTCGGCATGAAGTGGCAAGCGGTTTTCGTTCCTTATGTAACTAGTGAAACGCGCACAGTCCATCTACGATTTTTCACCGACCGGCCAAGAACATAATACATACACCAGTGGAATCACTCGACCGACGTAGCGTTTAACTACTGTTGCGCCCCTTCTCCACATTGCAAACCGTCGGCGCGTCTTCGCTTTTCTCCCTTTCGTTTTTCTCCTCTGTACACTCGATCGATCCATCGACCGGTCGATCGATCCGGATCGCTCGCTGGACACCACGATCAGCGCTGCTGCCCACTGTAGCCACATATATACACACAGGTTCGGGAACAGTCCCGTAGAAGGATCATGGACGACGAAAGGATTAAGCTGTGAGTTCGAATATCTTTTCGGATAGCGATCGGATCGGTTTGCTCGATCGTCTTCCCCCACCTTCACGCGAAACACGTTAAATCTGACAGATCGCAGGATGTCGCGCGCTACTTCTATTGGAGCGCGTGCACACGTACTTACTGTGCGTAACTATCGACATGAAAATCATTCTATCCTGGCGATCCACGATTTCGACGAGATTAACGGTTAAAGAGGAAGCATTTCCACCTCTCGCGTTCAGTCCTTTGTTTGCAACGTGACAGAGCACAGTAGATTTTTCGCGAGGTAATCGGTAATCAAGGCTTTCCTGCGAGAAGTCCTCCTTTTCTAATTGTAATTATTCGTATCCCGTTTCGTCCCCGTTCGAAGGTTGGACGCATGTACCATGGAATTGGTTATCATACGTGAGATTCGCATCGTTTACGTCGAAATCGAAATCACGCCAACGAATCTGACCATTCGATGAATGATTGTTTGCACACGGCTTGCTCGACGATATCTTCTCGTCAGATAACAGGCTACGTGGGCAATGATAGTGATCGTCAAGACGATCACGCGGGTATCTGGTGTAATCTCGTCATTATCTTCGGGCTCTGAAAATTCCTAGGTGAAACGGGAAGCGATCGTGATCGAATAGAATCGTAAGAAGGACCTGATACCGATAACAAGCGCGGCTACTTGATAACGATCGTAAACAACGACATTCTCGAAACCTAGGCTCCCAGATTGCAATATTTCCCCCGATATATGCGAGAGCAAGGTGAATATTTCTGCACGTACTTTTCTTGCACGCGAATCGCACGTCCGACGCAATCTCTGGAATTCGACGGGACGATACTTCGACCAGTCGTTTCGCACGAAATCGATTCGATGCCGGCACGCAGCTGCATAATCCCGTGCAATCTGACTCACAATCAATGAATGTTATTTCTCTGTTTGCACACCAGGTTCAAAGACAAAGCTGTGTACGGATATGGGACGAGCATACCGCCGAATAACAACGAAGACGAGGAGAACGATGCGACACCGAAGAAAGTGATCTTCTGCGTGCACGGCAAGCTTTCCGGTTGTTGCACGCTGGTAAAAGGCACCGCGTCGATGGACGAGGGCATCATCGCCACTACCGATTATCAGGAAAATTCCTTCTGTAAGATATCGGCAACGCAAACCAATGGATATCGCGTAGAAAACGTGTTGCAAATTTCGTTTCTGTGCCCTTTTAGCCATACCGGAGCTGGATCATTGCCACAGGGAAAGAAACGAGGAGATCGATAAAAAGGCAAGAAAGAAATTACTACTTGCTAGCGCGCTGTGCGTAATTTTTATGATAGCGGAAATCGTAGGTAATATATCATACATTGGAGTACAAACGTAATATTATTCGTGTAATTATTCAAGCATTCGAGAAGATATTAGATGGAAACGGGGATGATATTATACTTCTGTACAACAGGTGGGATACTCTCGAACAGTTTGGCGATCGCGACGGACGCCGCTCATTTGTTGACCGATTTCGCTTCGTTCATGATATCCTTGTTCTCGATATGGGTGGCGAGCAGACCGGCTACGAGAAAAATGCCCTTCGGGTGGTACCGTGCAGAGGTTGGTATTTTTCTTGGCGTTCGAAATTGTATCACCCTTTCTTCTTCTTGTATGTAACTATCCCGTTAATGTACTCGATGCCGGTGTTGTACAGGTAATAGGCGCCTTGACATCGGTTCTGCTGATATGGGTGGTCACTGGAATTCTTTTTTACCTGGCGGTCGAGAGAATCGTGCACAAAGATTTCGAGCTGGACGCCACCGTCATGCTGATCACGTCTGCCGTTGGTGTTGCGGTAAATCTAGTGTTAGTGGTACATATATATGTATATGTGTATATATATATAGTATTCAAGCTGAATTCTTGGCCGACCGAATCGTCACGGTGGCCGAAATTACCGTATGTTCTGAATTTCCGATGCAATTCCTTTTTAACCGACGATCCAATGCTGTTCTTGCAGAATGGGTCTGTCGCTTCATCAGCATGGTCACAGTCATGGGCACACACACGGACATGGACACGGGCACGGAAATGGCTCGCATAAAACGAACCAAAGTCCAGATCATGACAAAATCGACGTCGAAAGTGTCTCCAACGATAAGAAAAACATTAATGTGCGCGCTGCTTTTATTCACGTTGTGGGGGATTTCATCCAAAGCGTGGGCGTCTTAATCGCGGCGTTGGTCATTTATTTCAAGGTACAGTAGAGTCCTTCGTTCAACGTTTATCATGATTTGTGGAAATCCACTTTGGTAGAGATGAAATTAACGTACTGTGTACTTGCAGCCAAGCTGGAGCATAGTCGATCCAATTTGTACCTTCCTATTTTCGGTGTTGGTAATTATTACCACGCTTGCGATCATCAAAGATGTGATGAACGTTTTGATGGAAGGAATTCCGAAAGGGTTCGAGTACTCTCAAGTGGAGAGTACATTTATGCAGATCGAAGGTGTGATGAAGGTGCACAATCTTCGGATCTGGGCGCTTTCCTTGGACAAGACCGCGCTCTCCGCGCATCTTGCGATAAGTAAGCGCTTTTCGACTTGTTTTATAGTCATCTGCATAACAGGACTGTTCGATTTAAATGATCATTCTTTTCTTCTTTCGCATGCAGAACCAGGCACGAGCCCTCACGATATACTGCGCACCGCTACCAGAAATATCCACGATAAATACGAATTTTTCGAAATGACGCTTCAAATAGAGGAATTTGACGAACGAATGGAGAACTGCAAACAGTGTAAAGCGTTATCATAGTGACATGGAAATATAATCCGTACATAATCCTCCTACTCAACAGTTCAAGAACAAACCTTTGTTCCTATAACACGGACCGATCAGTGATACGAATCCCGATCGTGTAAAACGAAAGCATCGAGCTGTACGATATCATGCAAATGAAAACAGCAGATTATGCTTCTCTTCCCAAGTAACTGAAAAAAGGTACCACAATGACTTCAACCTCGCAAAGCTTTTTACCTGCACGGTGAAACAGTTTGTCTGACCGTCAAGTGATATAGGTCAGCTGTCAGCTTCCAACGAAAACGAATTATTGCCTGTCAGGGTAAACGTGCGTTACTTGTTATTTATTTTACGTCTGACGCTCAGCAAAACAATCTAATACAAAGTTGTACATCCGTGAAGCAACCCGTTGTGTAATTAGCACTTTGTTATGACACTGATAAATAAAGTACAATGCGAATAAATGTACCAGAGTAAAATTACATATATGTATGTATATATCTGTATGTATTGTACACAAATGCGCAAGGTTCATGCTGTTTAACTTATATTTCGAAGTCGACCTGGCATTAAAAAATAGTCGTCGCGCCAACTAAATAATTTTAATCAAACTTAGTAATAACTCTTAATAAGTTAATAAATTAATTTTATAAATAGCAATAATTGATACTTATTTTTTCTACATGGTGCTGCCATCTAATAAAAAGTGCTTGAAACTATTAGTGTTTCTTCCATATCAACAGTCAAAAGTAATATAAAAATAAAATCCTTTGTCTCTTAATAAAATTATGTTCTAACGCAAGTTATATATTAAAAACTCAATTTAAACAGATTGCGTTTTTTAATAAATTCATTTTATTAAAAGATAAGGAAGAACTCGAGTAGTTTCAAGCATCTCTTCATAGATGGCGCTTGGAACATCACGAGTGTAGATAATTCGGAGCACGAGAAGTTTCAAGCATCACTTTTTAGATGGCACTTGGAACAGCATGAATGTAGATAAGGCGGAGCACGAGAAGTTTCAAGCATCACTTTTTAGATGGCGCTGGGAACATCATGAGTATAGATAAGGCAGGGACACGTGTAGTTTGAAGCAATGAAATTATAAACAAATACGAATACCTACACTTGACGGCGTGCAGCATCAATAATCAGAGTTTTAACAAAGGTAGATACATGTTTGAATATTTTTACCGTTCAATAAATTTTCCTGCGTCAAATAAGTAAATACTAACAATAGTATTCTTCTTTAGTTCGGTCTTTAGTTTAGTGTACATATAACCTACCTTTAGATTACCATCTTAGCGTACGCATTCTTCTCTTTCACTCTTACGATCATACCTTCTCTACCTTATATATTACACTATTTCTTACTAACCATCTCTTTAATGCGCATCCATTATATATCTTTCTGTTTCGAATTCCTATGCTAACGTCTTTTATTGTACGCATCAGATTCTCAATCGTAACCCCCCCAGCTGTTGCCCTATATGTTCGAACATTGTAAAATCTCCACACAGGTCATATCTTTTATTGTCTTCTTTCTCCCAATATCCATTCAACTTTATGAGTGCTTTGAGATCTTACCTGCATTATTAATTGCTGACGCTTCCTTGTTTCCCGTTTACTTTAGTACTGTGGTAGGCTTGATGTTCTAATATATTTAAACCTTTCATTATATCTTGCTCCTTTTATTTTTCTGTTCTGCTCCTGCTGTTTGCGTTTTATAGTATCTTCTTTTAAGATCGCTGTTTCCTTTCTTTTGTGTTAATTCTATTCTCGCTTGACTTAGTCCATTCCTTTTCAATTAATCCCCCCTTTTTCTTATACTTTTGGTTTAACCATCCTCCTATCTTTTTCCTTTAAATATCCCTTCATAATTTGCCTCTCTCCTGTTACATAGTTACTAATATATTTTTTGTGTGTGCAGGTTTCTCAAGCAAAGAGTAAGGATCAATGACCGGTGCTTCTCATCATGCATGAAAGCAAGAAAGAAGAAAGAATAACCCTTGCCATAAACTTTAGTTATAGTTATATATATTTAGTTATAGTAAATTGATTTATAAAAGTAGATTGTATCTATTGGCGCATAAGATATAATTGTTAATATTGCTTGTATCACTGTTACAAGTTCCACTAAGTTTATTAAATGCAAAATAAGTTGCACAATTGCTGCAATTTATTTTTATAAAGCCTCTACATACAAACTACGTAAACTTTTAGTATAAGGTTTATCTCTAAGATGCGTTGCAAGTATTAGATTATTTGTGTTTCTTGTACTTTTTATATTATATAAATATTATTTTAAGATTGATAAAGATTTAGTTTTAAGATGTATTCTAAATAGATTTAAAGAATAATTAATATGTATTAGCTTGTAAGTTTAAATTGCAACATGATTGTAACTTGTATCTTCATTGATTAGTTTAATAAATATTCAGTGCAAAGAATACCACTGCTATTTTTATTTTCACACCTTACCAATCCTTGAAAGAACCTAATTCCACTTCCTTAAACAAGAAGTACCGTGGACGGACTTTAAATGCAAAGTCCTAAGCGGGAAACTTGTAAAAATGGCCCTACACGTTATTAAATTTGGAAGAAGCAAATTCTAAGTCTTCACTTCTTGCAAAATTGGTTGGCAGAAATTCCTGGAACGTGACGTCATTTCTTAGAACTGCTGCGATGAAAGACCTCCTCGCATATCATATTCTCCTAATACAAATCCACGATTTTCAGCGAGATATTTTTGGCAGAAACTCGGAAATTTCAGCGCTCGGAAATTCCTGGATTGTGACGTCATTTCTGAGAACGAATACCTCCTTGCATATCATATTCTCCTGATACAAATCCAAGATTTTCGGCAGAAATTTAAGTGCCGAAAATCGTGGATTTGTATCAGGAGAATATGATATGCAAGGAGGTATTCGTTGTCAGGAATGACGTCACGTTCCAGGAATTTCCGAGCGCAAAATTTCTGAGTTTCTGGCAAAAATATCTCGCCGAAAATCGTGGATTTGTATCAGGAGAATATGATATGCAAGGAGGTATGCGTTCTTAGAAATGACGTCACGTTCCAGGAATTTCCGAGAATTAAAATTTGAAGAGCTCCCATCAAGACGTATTAATTCCTTAACAATTAGCGCCAACGTTAATAATGTTCAGGTCTATTTTTACAAGTTTCTCGCTTTAGGACTTTGCATTTAAAGTCCGTCCACGGTACTTCTTGTTTAAGGAAGTGGAATCAGGTCTTTTCAAGGATAGGTAAGGTGTTAAAATAAAGAGAGCAGTACAATTCGTTTCATTGAAGATTTATTAAATTAATTAATGAAGATACAAGTTACAAGAATGTTGTAATTCAAATTTACAAGCTAATACTTATGACCTATTCTTATATATCAATTTACAATTAATCGTACAAGTAAATCTTGTATCAATTCTAAACTAACATTTATATAATATAAAGGATACTATAAATATAAATGATCTAATACTTATAAACTATTCTTTGAAGTTAATTTACAATAAATATTCTTACACATAAAACTTATACTAAAATTTACATCCTTTATATGCAGAAGCTTATAAATTTAAATTGCTGCAATTGTGTAACTGGTGCATATGTAAAATATTTATTATATATAATAAAAAGATATATATCTTTCATTTTATACTTAGCACATTCAGTAGATGTATGAGATCTGCCGAATAAACTGAATATAAAATAAAATATAGATACACATAACAGTTAATTACACAATTGTTCTAAATTAAACTTACGGGTTAATAGTTACAAACTATTATTACAAACCAATTATCTATAACTAAAGTATATGGCAAGAGTTCTTTCTTCTTTCTGCCTCTTATTGTTAGGCCGAATGAGAAGTGCCAGTGAATGCACCTCATTTCCTTGCCCAGAAAACCTGCACACACAACAAATATATTAGTGAGTCCATAGTACAGGAGACCAAGTTATGAAGGGATGTTTAGAGGAAAAAGATGGGGGGGAGGGTTAAACCAAAAGCATAAGAGCAAGAGCAACTTTAATTGTCTAATTGTTTATAGCATACCAACCACGCGTGGAATATTGTTAACCCGTATTGGAGATTGTACCTCAGACCTTTAGCTTTAATTTACGTGCTCTGATCATTGATGTAGCTCGCCGACAAGTCAAAGTAATCGCATTTGGTTATAATTTCACTGCTGCAAACTACTCGTGTTCCTGCCTTATCCATACTCAAAACTGGCATTCTAAATCCCATCTATGAAGAACTACTTGAAACTTCGCGTGCTCCGCATTATCTACACTCGTGATGTTCCAATCGCCATCTATAAAGGGATGATTGAAACTACTCGTGCCCTGCCTTATCTTTTAATCAAATGAAACATTGCTTTTATCGACTGTTAACACGTTGCAAGTGAGTTCAAAAATGGTAATGTGGTTCGTAAAACACCAGGAATTCGGGGCAAGAAATGCATTGCATGGTCGGTCTGTCCTTATATCTCGTCTGTGGTATAACCGCACTTATCATGTACTACTGCAATTAATAATTCATTACCAAGTAGTCCGAACTTCAATCATATTTTAAATATACTAGTAGTCCACGATGGATAAAAATATTTTAATTACGCACTACTGGTGTCAAATACCACATGCCAGCCAAAAATCAGTGTAACTTGGTATGTGCCCAGTGTGACACATTGCCTATCTTGTACATAAATGTCATTTGTCCAAAGAAACACGTGGCGAATTGTTGCACCGCGGTATACTTATAACAACATAACCTTACCGCCGCGATTAATAAATTCGTCAAGATAAACAATTAAGGTATACGTGTTCTGAATACAATATATAGAAACTATATCTGCATTAAGAGTTTCAGTTAATAAAAACACGGAGAATGGCGAGCGAATCGCAAAGTGTAGTTACACAGAAAACTCACAGAGAACGTAATGCCGGTCGTAAAGCGGAGAAGAAAAAGGCTAAGAAAGAGCACGTTCAAGAGTTAACAGATAAGCAGAAAAATCCGAAAGCGTTTACATTCAATTCTGCGATTAAAGCAGAAAGACTGTTCAGGCGGAAGCAGGATTTAGAAACAAAGAAGCAACATGTCCCACTGGTTGATAGAACGCCGCTTGAACCGCCACCAATTTTGGTAGCAGTTGTCGGCCCTCCGAAAGTCGGTAAATCGTTAGTAATACAATGTCTTATCAGGAGTTACGTGAGACAACCGTTAACCAACATACTCGGGCCAGTTACCGTTGTCTCCAGTAAAAAACGAAGAATTACATTCATAGAATGTAACAACGATATAAACAGCATGATAGACATTGCGAAAGTTGCGGACTTGGTACTACTTCTGGTCGATGCATCCTTTGGTTTCGAGATGGAGATATTTGAGTTCTTGAACATCTGTCAGGTTCATGGTATGCCCAGAATTATGGGTGTCCTAACGCATTTAGATTTAATCAAAAATGCGAAGCAACTAAAGAGAACTAAGAAGACGTTGAAGCAACGGTTTTGGACGGAAGTGTACGCAGGAGCGAAATTATTTTATCTATCTGGTCTAGTTCATGGAGATTATTTGCGCACGGAGATTAAAAATCTCGCCAGGTTTATATCCGTTATGAAGTTCAGGCCTTTAACCTGGCGCACCACGCATCCTTATATTCTTGCAGATAGGGTGGAGGATTTAACATCACCAGAATTAATTAGGCAGAATCCAAAAGTTGACAGAACCATAAGTTTATATGGGTACGTGGAAATTTAAATATCGTGTTTTATTAAATCTATTTAAATATCGTGTTTTATTAAAAATTTTCAGCACTAATTTTCGCTTGTTAACAGGTATGTGAGAGGGATACCTTTAAACAAAGAAACATCTCTACATATTCCCGGGTGTGGCGACGTCAAGATAAAAGATATCAGTTTCCTGCCAGACCCATGTCCTTTACCAGAAGAGCTAAAGAAACGTGCACTGGTAGAAAAAGAACGACTAATTTATGCACCTTTCTCCGGTGTCGGTGGTATAGTGTACGATAAGGATGCCGTTTATGTTGAATTGGGCGGGAGTCATTCCCATCAAGAAGAAGAAGAAACAGGTTTGGTTGGGGCGCTAATGGAAACCCAAGAAACGTTAGACCAGAAATTGCAGCACAGTGAGCTGCAATTGTTTAGTAACACTGCTCCGATAAAGTCGCAAGATGTAAATGAAAATTTTGGTAGCTATATGGGACAGACTGTAATTGACAATGGTAGAATTAGACGAAAAGTTCTGTTCCCTAATAGTGAAGAAGTAGAAAAATCCTTGGCTGTGTCAGATAATAGCGATTGCGAAGATAATGACGACGAGGAATTGAATTGCGATCAGGAAAAGGAAGAGCATAGCGGAGATGAAGATGATTTCGATGATTATGATGATGGTAGTGTCAGTTCCGAAGATGTAGAACATAATGATGAAAGCGAAGATAAAATTGCAGAGATGCATAGAACGAAGGGTGTTAAACGTAAGAACAAAGTGCACAAATTAGAGAATATAAAAATTAAAAAGAAACGAGGTTCTCCAACTAATTCAGACTCTGAAGATGATGATGCATCTACTGCGAGCCCCAAAATGCCAAAGACTTCAAATAATATAGAAATTTATCATTCTCTCAGCAAAGAGTCGGATATCTTTATCAAAAATAAGATCGTAGAAGCTCTAGGCCAGTTGAATTCGGGATCTAGTAAGGCGAACGAAGCAGCAAACAATGATAATGAAAGTTTCGACGAATTAAGTGATGGAGATTCACGAACCGGCATTGAAATGGATGATGCAGAAAAAGAAACGGACCTCTTACATGAAACTTCCGACGAAGAGCATTACGAAGAAGAAGGGGATAAGAAAAACGACGTGGCTGATAACATTGAAGAAGATGACGACAGCGATAACGAGGGAGAAGAGGAAGAAGAAGTTGAAGATGAATTAAAATGGAAATTAAACCTAGCCGAAAAAGCTAGGGAAGCGTTTCATCATCGTCAACAGAATAACAAAAACTTGATGAAAATCGTTTACGGTGCATTCGACAAAAGTTACGCGCAAGCAGAAGACGAGACGATAGAAGAAAACGAGGATGAAGGGAACGAACTAGGTGGAATATTCCGAGTAGTTCGAGAACAACAGAAACGAAAGATACAGGAACGAGAACTGCAAAATCAAGAAGAGTGCATATTCTTCCCGCTAACGCAATGCGATTGGTTAAACGAAGAAAATAAAGTTCTGGTAACGAATCGATTTGTAACTGGAAAGTGGAAGGAGTCAGAAGATGCGGAAGAGCTTTTAAAATTGGACGACATGAACGACGAGGAATTGTACGGCGACTTTGAAGATATGGAAACCGGGGAGAAGCACGAAGTAGATGTGCCAAAGGAGGCGACGAAGGTTCAATTGGAGGAGAAGAAGAAGCTTTTAGAAAAGAAGAAAAAATTGAAAGAACAATTCGATATGGAGTACGATAACGGAGAGAGTAAAACGTATTACGACGAGTTGAAACAGGAAGCTGAAAAGCAAGCAAACCTAAACAAATTGGAATTCGAGGGAATAGACGACAATGTACGGGTGCAATTGGAAGGGTACCGTCCAGGCATGTATGTGCGGGTTGAAATAGAAACTGTACCATGCGAACTTATCACCAACTTGGATCCCATGTACCCATTGATCATGGGTGGGCTGTTACACGGCGAGGAGAACATAGGATACGTACAGACAAGGATTAAAAAGCATCGGTGGTACCCAAAAATTTTAAAGAGCAAGAATCCGTTGATACTCTCCATTGGTTGGCGCCGGTTCCAGACCTTGCCAATCTTCTCGAAATTGGAGGACAACTTGAGGAGCAGGATGTTAAAGTATACCCCGGAACATGTTGCCTGTATGGCCCATTTCTGGGGTCCGGTCACGCCGCAAAGTACAGGTGTGCTGGCAGTTCAAGATGTTGCGACAAGAATGCCAGGATTCAGGATAGCCGCGACAGGTAGTATCGTTGAAATGGACAAGAGCACGCAGATTATGAAAAAGTTGAAGCTTACCGGCGTTCCGATGAAAATCTATAAGAAGACCGCTTTTATTAAAGATATGTTTAACTCCACCCTCGAAGTGGCTAAGTTCGAGGGCGCCAAGATTAAAACCGTGTCCGGTATACGCGGTCAAATAAAGAAAGCTATATCAAAACCGGAGGGCTGTTACCGTGCAACATTCGAAGATAAAATTCTGCTGAGCGACATTGTTTTCTGTCGAACTTGGTACAAAGTTGATGTTCCAAAATTCTACAATCCCGTTACATCGCTCTTATTGCCGCCCGAGGAGAAGAGTCGTTGGCAGGGGATGAAAACAACTGGCCAACTGAAAAGAGAAAGCAATATACGCGCGCCAGCAAACACAGATTCCATGTATAAGACTATCGTGAGGGATGTAAAAGTATTTAAACCTCTGTCCATTCCTCGAAGTTTGCAGAAAGATCTTCCTTATAAAGATAAACCAAAACTAATGACATCGTCTAATAAGCATAAACTGAAGAACGGTAGAGTGGCTGTAATACGCGAGCCAAAAGAAGCACATGTGGCGAGGATCATGAAAATGATCAAAACCAATTATGCTCATAAGCAGAAACAGCTTAAAGAAGCCACGAAACGCAGAATGGAGGCGCATCAAGTTCATATTAACGCCGTGGAAGCACGGAAACTGAAAAGGCAGAAAGAATTGAAGAAACATGTGTTTACTGAACTTAGCAAATTAGAAAAGAAAAATAAAAAGTAATTTGTACATGCTCAAAAAGTGCATCCTATTTCTTTTCTTGTGAATAGTACGGCGTTTATTTCTAGTTAAGGATTTGTATATGTATAGTAAATATCGATTTTATACTGTGCACTACATGTAAAAATAAACTGAATAAAAAGAAAGTTGAGAAAATATCTGTTTCATTGCAAACATTTTGGATAAGTTACAGTACAGTTATATTATATATATATTATGAAAATATATTATTAGTTCAACAACAACTTTTTATAATATAGCTTGTGATCCACGCCATGACGCTATAGTATGATGCCCCGTTGAGTAATTGTCTCCGTTCTAAAATCAATTAAACAAATATGTACAGCTTCGTAGATCAATGCTACTCAACACTGTTTCGGGTATTTCATAGTTCTGCTACTTCAACGTTACCTGCGTTAACATCAATAATTCGTCTTGTGTGTCGACAATTTTAACAGGAAATGGAGAACCAGGTACGAGAACACCTGCCCAACGCACTTCGACCCTATAATCGCCTGGTTCCGTTGGATCGTACCGGCAAAGTATTATGCGATCCTTCTGAGTTTCTCGTTGCATCTCCACTCTGAACGCTCCTTTCGGTCCACGAACTCTCACCGTGAGCTGTCCGGCACCAGCACCACGAGTATCGCAAATGAAACGCGATTGAAACGTTGCTAACACTCCATGCTCAATTCCTGGCCCGTAAACTCTAACCTGTACTCATTAAAAATAAGTTTGGACATTCATTTTCACAGTGGAAATATATTAGACAGAGAATATATATTCTGTAATATAAAATATAATGTACTTTGGACGCGTCTGGGGCTCCTGAAACGCGTAATGTAAAAGGCGATCCTGGGGCGTGTTCCCCAGCATACTTGATGGTCAATGCATGGCGTCCAGCCTCTTGAGGTTTCACATTCAATGTGAACGTTGCATCTCCGTGATCGTACAATTCGCAATAAGCCACTTTATGAGGTCCGACACAATGTGCCGTTAATTCACCTGTCGACATTGAAACATTCGTTTTCTTACGGTGTATCGACAAATATACGTATTCTTAAGATAACAAAAGACAAACGCTAACCTGGACCTGCACGTCTCGTATCAATAAAACTTCTTATCTCCTGACCGACTATGCCATGCTTCAAACCATCTCCCGAGCAAATAACTCGAGACGCGTCAGCTGCACTAGTTACATTTATTTGCAAGGGGCATCCTTTTAATTGTCTTCCATTCCAAGACACAGTCATTAAAAGAGGATCAGGCGTTAATGGTATGTAGCTTGCCCGATAAACACTGTCCCCTGTGTATAAAATCGTAACGCGTGTAAGGAAACGAAACGTGTGGTAACAAGATACGTTTGTGCAACGAATAAGAATTGCAAATTACTTGCCTAAATGTTGCAACATGACATTGAGCTCGTTGGTCGGCGAAAAAAGTTGTACTTTCGGTGTACCTGTACCAGCTTGAGAACCATCTATAGTGAAATTAACTTCTTCCCCGCATTTAGCTGTCGTTAGCCCTCTTCCTCTCAACAAGACGCGACTCGTGTCGTGTACAGGTGGCTACAGAGTATAAAGTCAAACTCATTTTTGCAATGACCGAAACGCTAAGGAAATCCTGTATAATCATACCTCTGAATCTTGCACAATCGCCAGTTTCGGAGCACCCGGAAACGGTGTTCCATTGAATAATATTTCTAAACGGTGTTCACCGCCATTTAATTGCGGTGTAATAAGTTTCAGTCTATTATTTGATGTCATTTCAAAAGACAATGCATGGTCTCCAATCTTCCCAGTCAGCTCGCCTGGTCCAACTTCGGCAGTGTCGAAACTGATCTTATTGCTTGGATGTAATTTCAACCGCCCGAGATCGTCGCACACAGCTGGCCACCCACCTTAAAGAAAATCAAATATTTAAAAGTCCACCGTCTCGTTTCCCTTTGTCAATTATTACCTACCGATCACTCGCAGATTTCGTGTATCTATAATTTTTGGATGCCAAGGAGAGCCCGGAAGTTGTTGCCCAGCAGAAACAACTCTGATATCGTGCACTCCGACTTCGGTTGGAATATAGGACACGTTCCATGTCCCAGGATTAGCCCCAGCTTCAATAATCGCTTTCGAAACACTATCTGGACCATCCACCTATAAAATAGTGATTATTAATTAAACGTAAAGTGACAAAAGTATAGGATGTAAATTAAAAAAATATACGAATCAAGTTTACTTGGACTGCTGGTGGACTTCTGGTGCCCGTAACAATGAAATGCGCGGTTTTATCTACATGGCCGTTTAATAAACCTTCTCCCTTCGCACGAGCTTGTCCAGCAGCATCGACTGCGCATACTAAAGGACTTCCGGGTATGGAACACCCTCCTATATATAAAAGTATAATAACAATTAATGGCTATTAACGTATATGAAAGATTTGTATACTTAAAGATAAGAATAAACGAACTGACCATATGTGATGTTAATCATATATGTGCCAGGCACACTGGGAGAAAATTCAACCATTTCAGCACCATCATTCAGTGGAGTAACTTGCAACGGAAGTTCTTGACCTAATGGACTTGTTGCTACCACGTCCAAATCCGCCATTCCAGCATCGGCTTTTATTACTGCAAGAAATTGCAATTGTACACGAACGTTCTCGTTTTCTCGTTGTGTAAAATGGAGCACGTAATTGTGAAATATATTAGATTTATTAACGCGTACTTTTAAAAGCGATGTGATCGTGTACAGATACTGTCATTGGGCCCAATTCCTGCAGCTTCACCTTCGAAACATCGAAAGCTTGACAAAAGAAAGGCGAACCCAGAACCGGCTTAGTCCCTTGAAGAACATCGATCTTGTATGTGCCTGGAAATACGAAATATTTGAATAATTAAACGCAATACAAGCGCGTGCGTGTGGGCCTTATTCTCAAAATACGTACCCACAGTATTTGTTGTAAATTCGGCAAGCAAATTTCCGTCTCGATGCTGGTAACACCGAACTGGAACTGCATTGCCTTGAGGCCCGCTAATCACTACGTCAAATTCCTTTCCTGGACGCCCTAATGTTTCAATTGTGAATGAAGTTACTTTTCCGACGCACGATTGATACAGTCCCAAACCTGTTGCAGTAACTTCTCTTCCGCCAGTAGGACCACGAACCGTCACATCCAACGGGCTTCCTAAAATTAAACGATATAGAAACTAATGGTACGCGAGGCAAAGAAGAAAGAAAAGATTATAAAGGTATATTATAACTATTATGTACCCGTTATGTGCACGTCGTTATATTTTACGTGGACTTTATGTGGCGCTGAACGCGTAGGATGAAATATTATTTCATAATGGCTGTTATCAACATCTCTAACTACGCTATCGACATCAGCTCCAGCGGCACGTACATTTACGGTCAATTTTCCAGGTCCAGCTTCTTTCGGAGCAACCACTGAAAAAGTATATGAAAAATTGTTCACACACCGTGTATAAGTATATAAGTGGAACAGATATACATATAAGATTGTTTTAGGTAACACACCTATAATGGTTCCCGGCCGATGGCAAACTACATCTGAGACTTCTTTAATTGTCACTTTTCCAGGGTCAAATGCTTGAAGTGTTTGAGAACTAATCATTTTATGGCCATCGCTGAATACTACGCTGTATGTACCAACCTGTCGCGTTCTAATTTCTACACGATATAAGCTGGTCGATAATTTCGTCAATGTGCACGGAATAATAATTCCATCGGGACCTGCAGTTGGCATATAGTGTTACAAATGCTAGTGTACGAATTATATGATAATCTTAATTCGAAACATAAACTCACCAGTAACTTCTGCAGCCACTGGACCATCTAATCCTGGCATTTCTAAATCCATATACGCTGTGTTCCCAACACGAATCATTGTTGGTCCATCTAGCATTGTACTAACCACGGGACATTTAAATGGGCTTCCTAATGTACAAAGATAATAATATCGATAACTTTACTTAAATATTCGTTTATATCAAATGTGCAAAGAATATGTTCGGATACCGACCTGGTACATTGTCATCATTGAAGCTAATATTAACATAATGAGTGCTAATAGTTTGGGGTACAAACGTAACGTCGTACAATCCTCGAGCACATGCAACTACTTCGGCTTTCACTGTATTGTTCTCCGTGCTCACTACCAATTCCAATGTACCCTCGCCAGCCTCTGCCGCGTCAACTGTGAATGTCGTTGCTTGACCCAGCAATGCTTCCGTAAGACCCGACACGTGAACCTAGATCAATCGCAAATGGAATAAATGGTTTCAATTCAAGGAATCAGGTTTCTTAATATGTTGAATAAATTACCTTTGTGACATCATAAATGTTGCAGGGAAACGGAGAACCTTTTACATGTTCGCCGTCTACTAATACACCGACGTTATGCCTACCTACTTCCATAGGCACGAAGCTAATATTATACTTTCCATCTATAGGCTCTATTGTTATAGGAAGGGATACGTTCGATGGTGGCGTTGCGATTACATCACAATTTATTGACGGGGCCTGTGGATCCACGATAAAGGATACCAATTGCTTGACAGCTCCCATTTTCAAATTGTGACCTGTGATTACAGCTTGGCCTGCGCCAACGACTTTACAACTGAATGGCGAACCTAAGAAAATGTATAAACTTAAACCATGGGAATAAATTACACGTGTAGCCCCACGCAGTACACAGGCGTGCGCGATCGTTATGTCATGTACCCATACCCTACATACCTGGCACAGGTTCGCCATTAAAACGAACACTAAGGCTGTGTACAGCAGCTTCTTGTGGTTTGAAATTGACTCTGAACTTCGCGTTCCCTTCGCTTTGTACATAATTCGGGACATTTTTGCCATTTACAGCAACAATAATTTCAAGATTTCCAGCACCCGCTTGACTAGCATTGACTAAAATGAAAATGAAAAGTTGAGCGAAAGCAAAAGAAATGAAGCGAAGTGAACGATAAATAAAATAAGAAACTATAGCTTACTACTAAAAAAGACTGGTTTGCCAACGACACCACTATTTATGTCTGTCACTTTTACTTTATCAGCATTGTAAGCCTTTACCAAGAATGGACTACCCTCCACGTGAGTCCCAGCAATTTTCACTTCAACGCTATGATCACCTATGAATTATTCATATTTCGTTATCTTAGCATTCGTACCGCAAATTATCACTTACTACTCGTTTACATACCAACATCTTTAGGCGTAAATCCTGCTGTATAACAACCATGTCCACTTTGCTTAACATGAACTGATAAGCTTTCTCTAGTTGGCGAGAGTACTTCCACGCTAGGATTCCCTAAAGAAGCATCTGCTTCTATGGCAAATGTTGTCAAGCGATTAACAGACACTTTTTCAAGCGCCTCAGTTACTATCACTTTTGCTGTGTCGCTCACCTAAAATTTTATACAAAATCATTGTTCGAACCCTATAGCATTCATTACCTTATAGTAACAGATTCCCCTTGCGTCAGAAAATCTGCAACTTTAACAGCAAGCTCATAAATGTAACAGTATATTACCTGACAGCTAAAAGGGCTACCAGGTACATCTTCTCCGTTGAATCTTAAATCTACAGTATGTACAATTGGGTCCCGTGGTGTGAAAGATATCGCATAAGTATGCGGACCTTGAGCTTGAGCAGATGTAGGCACACGACCGCCGTTCACCGTTACTTCTAAGTTTCCTGGCCCTGCCTGACTGGTCTCAACTGCGCGAACGGAGGAAAATTAAGCAGTCTGTTTTTTGGTACGTCGTATAATACGCTTTAATTAAAGCATTTTTTAATTGGCAAATATAGCAATACCTAAGAATGTTACAGGCATTCCAATGATACCATGTTTAGCATCCTTTACTTTGATAGCAGTCACATCATATACTTTGCAGCTAAACGGGCTGCCAATCACGGGAACATTCCGATGGCTTACCGAAATTCTATGCTCTCCAACTACCCTTGGTGTGAATGCTACGCTGCACGTTGTGTCTTTGTTGTCGGTGACCTGAGCGGGTACGGCCTGTCCATTGGGTCCTATCAAGTCCGCCGGTTAGTTGTTTAATATAATTTAGTAAGCCGACTACTAGGGTGGATCACAGAGGCACCAAATGTGAGAAGTAGGGGTTTATGCGCGCCCAACATGTTCATTTTCAATGTTAAAGTTTATAATTGCAACAAGCAATGTCTAATCAACGGAAGCCATGCGCGCGCACACACACACACGCACACATTTTGTAATGCATAAATGTAAGTTTAATACTTAATTGTTAAGTGTTGATTGGCCAATATTACTACCTGTTATATGTAGCAGACAACTGAATAATACTTAATAGTTAACTGCGTATCGACTATTTGAATGAATAATAATTTTGGCACGTCTGCTAAAGCAACCGACTAAGTCTGAAGTTTAGATCTTACAGCTATCAGCGATGACGCTTAAGGGTTAATGTGAAATTAATGATACATATAGCACCATACAAATGGCATGTAGTCAGGCATGTAGTATATGCCCTACTTGCATCTAGTAGATCAAATTAAAATTGCAAAGTGTTAATCACCGCTTTAATAATTATATACGCAAGTAATAGCCAATGCCGTTCTGCTACTCTAAAATGGTAACCACTGATAAAAAGAACACAAAAGCAGCTTCAGAAACTATCACTATGCAATATTTATCGAATGTATCAAGTTAGAAACCCACCACCAGTTATTCGATATGATCCATTATTAATATAAAAATGAAATTAGTTTTGTGTAAGAAGTCTAGTAATGTCGTAGTCTGAAAGCTGGCCGACCTGCAACAGAGATAGAGAATTGCTCTCAAGCCAAAGATTAACAAGACAGACGCAGATTCAATGGCAGAACTTCGTGCAAGTTCCCACCATAATTGACAAACGGTTTATCAAACGAGTACGACTAGCCACATAGAAAGTGCTTGTATGTACTTCTGGTAGTCGACGAAATGGTCGAGTGTAAAATTGCTAAAATCTTGCAATGTGGAATTAAGATGAAATGTAAAAGGAGCATCGAATACAAAATTGCGAAAGTTGTGATTTTTGTGCGGTGACAACAGAGATAAGTCACTGAATTGAAAAAGTACACATTCGGCGTACATATATTAACATACAACTTAAAGGTAAAACAAAAAAAAAACAATAAGAGATCGACAAAATTGGCACCGATAACGTAACGAAAATTAAAAAAAGGTATACCTTCAACATTAACTTCTAAATCTTCCAAGCTACCGGCAACGTTACTGACAGTAAGATAACTTTGTCGTCCTAATCCAGCACTGCTTAATGCCTGCCCACTCACTGTTACATGACTATCGCCACCTACCCGAGTTACGATCGGGCAACCTGGCACAGTTCGTTTGTTGAAGGCTATATTAATTATATGCTCGCATGCCTCGAACGGTACGAAGCTAACAGAGAATCGAGCATTCCCCTGTGGCGTGACCTGTGTAGGTATATTCTGACTACGTGCCGATATTGTAATTTCTAGGTTTCCTTCACCAGATTGACTTGCATCAACTAGAACAGAATCAGGATCACAATATAAATATAAGGTACCATTTGAATAAATGTTTTTGCACACATACCAGTGAAATGTGTTGGCTGTCCGACACTGCCCCTTGCTACAGGGCCTATCAATACTTTGTCTGCATTGAACGCTTTAGCCAGAAACGGTGTACCATTTACAGGATGACCGTTATATTCAACGCTAATTGAATGGACACCAACATCTCTTGGAATAAATTCTGCAGTAAACCCACTCTTTATATCTCCAGTTACTTTCACAGGCAATTCATTGTTTGGGCCTAAAAACAAATTTCTTTTCAACCTTCTGCTCCCCTGTATGTTCTATGGTGCTGAAAACACCAGTGCGCGATAATGTTTCTCACTGACCTCTTACAGAAACTGCAAGCTCCGCGCTACCACTACCATCAACCCCCATATGAAAACTAGCTGTTTGATCAACTGATATTAATTCCAAGTGATTCAAACTGAGCGTAACTCTACTGGTGTCCGATACATTGCACGTGAACGGACATCCTTTCACCGCTTCTCCGTTGAATTTTATATCGATGTAGTGTGGCTTTGCAATTTCTGGCGTAAAAGAGACAAGGCAACGTCCTCCCCCTACCACCTGAACATGATTTGGCACTTCTCCTTCATTAATAGAAATCTCAAGTTGTCCTTCGCCAGCAGCACTGGCATCAACTATAAAATCAACGAACATGTACATACTTGTATACACGCTATGAATTTTGTTAACTCGTCACTCCTAAATACCTCTAAATTGGCAGGCATGCCCTACGACAGCGCTGGGTACATCCGTGACTTGAATCAAACTGCTGTTGTACACCTTGGCAACCAGAGGTCCAGCCGGTAGCTTTTGTCCAGCGATGGATACTTCTACTAGATGACTGCCGACTTCTACGGGTGTGAATTCAACGCGAAATTCTCCAGGATGACCTGGCTCTTCCTCAATTCTAGCCGGTATATGTCTTTTAGTAGGTGCTGCAAAAAGAAAAATAGTAGTTTAAATTTTTGCAATAAAAAGTTAATGCCCACAAATATGATTTCATATACATACTTATAATTTGTACATCGATTTCATTACTGTTGAAGCCCAGAGCAGAAAGTTCGAACAGTGCTGGACTACCGGCAGGGACCAATCTTATGGAATCCCCGATCACTGACATTTTTGGGCCTGGCATAATACCCACGCGCCAGGGTGATCCTGTTGATTTGTAATTCAATCATATGTTAATTATAAGATGATGCTTGTGCAACTGAAATTATGATAAGTACTTAATAAAACTGCGTTATGCTTTAATGACAGTATATATTTTCACGTATGTATTTATTCATACTGTAACCGGTAATATTCTTATTTCATAATGAGCCCTAAATTAAGATGTCGCAGAACAAGGAGACTTATTTAAAATTACGGTATTATCCATCGAATTTCATTCTTCCGGTATTACCATTCTATTTTAATTTCAATGTAAATACTTCTTAACCTTTGTAATTAGTACAAGGCACTGCGCAAAGTGCACAAGAATATGGCTCTCGTAATTGCCCCGCGAAAAATCGTACGATTGGGTATTTTCTATCTGACTAAACAATAAGTCACAATTACCTTTGCTATTATTATTTCAAAGCAGAGAACCCTGAAAAACTCTAAAGACCTTAAAGAAAAAGATTTAGTATTTAAATGCGCCGTATATACACTACAACTCGAGAAATAGCGAAATAGCAAAACCCGTAACACAAATCTATCGGTTAATAATGCGGCTCTATTATGGAATACACATCGAACTCGGCCATAAGTACAAGAGAACAGATATCGTGTCTTTCACTGTCGCACGCGCACTAATTCGATTATGGTTATTCGACGATCTCTATTAAGCACTAATCGCGGATGATTCTCTTGGGCATCCATGGTCGTGTTATTGGAAGAAAAGGGAAATATGGGGAATAGATGAGGACATGGGAAGAACGCGGAGGCCCGAGCAATCTTAGAACTTTAGTTTCTTGACGAAGAAACGTCAGCAGATCGCGATTCACGACAGACTCAAACGAGTAGAGCGACGGGACGAATGTAGCTGCTAGTACTGGATCGCTGCTCAGGCCCAAAACCAGGGCCGTGCTTTTCCTGGTATACATCCAACAATTTTCCCTTCCATTTTTCCCTCGCTAGGTGTACTTCGAATCGACTGCTTAACATTTATCTCCTGCATCTTTATTCGTACGACTTCCAATTAAATATGAACGTCCTTTTGCTTTCATTTACGAATGACCCTATAACCCACATTAATTGAGTTTCAACCTAAGGGACCCATATCAGACTTTCCCAGTGAGATTGTGAAATACGTATGCAACTATGTAGCAATTTTCTTCTGCGCTGAATATGGACATTTATAAAAGCAAAGTTTGCAATTTATGTCAAACTTATCCTCTCGTTATGAATTGAATATCTAGATATGTGTAAATAGGCCTACGTTAAAGAAGAGCCGAAAGGCGAGTAAACATTGCAATGTAGACTGCAAAAATTTGTACACCCCAATTCCCTTTCTCAAACTCACAATTGTAATGATACAATTGGAGCGGGGCATTAAACGATCGCGATACGTCCATGTTCTCCCATCCGTTTCTTGCCCGGTCGGTCGGTTACAGTCTATACGTTCGCAGGATACCTGATCTGCGTATTCCGATGCAGACAGAAACTCCGTGTAGTCCGTCTTTAACACAAAGTTACTGTAATGCAATCGATAAAGGGATTGTTCGACTTTATGCAATTCCGAAATAGACAATGATCATTTCACGCTGTCGATTTCTATTTTCTTTGAAGCGGTTCGAAATATAATTCCATGTGCATTGGTATGAAATTGTCTATTCGTTTTTCATATAGTGGCGGCTGGACTGATGCATGAGATACGCGAAAAGTAAGAAAAGGAAGTGAAAGATCTTTCACATATTTCAATTTGCCGTAATGATATTATTATCAAGTCACTGTGCTCATTCCTCACGATCCCGCATTGCTTTGAGCCACATTCTTAACAGCGAGAGTTATGTCGAAGAGACTATACATTCATGAAACGCTGCATTCCCCAACATAACGGGTCATACAAAAGGAAACTTGTTCCAAAATTTTCAAAAACAAATCGGAAATTGTTATTCCATATATTTAATGAGCGATTACATCCGACGAAACGGTTAATTAAATAAATTTCGGAGCCAGCGAATATTACATTTAAACGTACCACATCGTAATAAATTATTCAATTCATCATTCGGTACAAGAATGCTTGTAAACATATTATATACATATATTAATGCGTTATATGGATGATAGGATGTTACCTAACAATGGTGTAGCCGCGTTTGTGTTATAAGTACACCAACTTGTTATGTGTTAATGCAATTAATTCAAGATTAAGATCTTCATGGTTAATATGTATTCATATCGAGCGTCACGATAATTTGCACCGTCATTTGCGCACGTCTTGTACCCGTGCATATCAGAAATATTTCTCTACGTTTTAAATACAAGAATGAAATAGGGGAATCGACACTATCGTGCTTGATTCTGTAAAGCGATGCAGGGTGTACCAAAACGCATTCCGCATATCGCCAAGCGGTGACTTATTCTTAGTGTCTTGGAATCGAAAGGCAATCGTAAAAATGGTGTTCCTCAATAAATGATAACGGTGCAGAATACATTCGATTTTACGAGACGACCGACCAATATAGGCATTACTATTAGTAAATGAGCATTTACGGAATATGCGGGAAAGTTGAAAAGGGCACACCTAAAATTATCAGGGATATCTTGGTTTTCGTAACGGTGATTGTACTACTTACGTCGTTTCGCGTGTACAATTAATATTACGCATGAAATAAATGAACTACGGTATTACGTTGTAATTTTCAATAATCATTGCAGGAAAGGATGTGCAGTTACGTTTGATTACGTTTCACATCGGTGTAGGCAGGGGACCGCTACTATTCTCGTTCGTTACCAAATACGTCCTACAAGCATACTAAGACTTTACCTGCCACACCTACGATCTCCGTAATATTTCCTTTCGGCAAATAATTTATGAATATTACTCATGTTTTTACCAATGAACATCGCTTAGATGGCATTCTCGCAGATCGCCATTCAAGGAGTTCGCTTAAGATAATATTGATAAATATTATGTAATATTAAATGCTTTTCTTGCGGTGAGTTTCGCGGCGCGAATTATCTAAACGTTTGGCGTTTGAATGTCGTTTACATTTCGTCCAAGCAGAATCCTAGCTGGAATGTGAAATGCCACAATCGTACTACAATTCGGGACAATTTGAGTGGCGGGGACAATGTCCCGGCAAAGTTTTTTACGGCATTGTAGGCCACGTGTTCAACCTGTGGTCACGATTACAGGCTGCGTTTTATCACACGGAATCTAAATAATAGCCCAATAGAAAATGTTCTAAATGCCTGTCTCAAGTAATCGGTACTGAACTGCTTTGGCAAACATACGATGTCGCATATTGAACTTTTCTCATTTTCAATGATACTCTTTTTGCCTTTATTCCCGGCAAATAGGAAGGTCAATTCTATGATATAGTATCGGAATTGTATGGTAATTATAAGGGTGCATAATTGTGTATTTAAGATCGTACAGCATTCATTCTGTTTCGTTAGACAAATGAAAGGAAAAAGTTCAAGAAGGAAAGGAAACGACGACGCCGTATATATGTATGTCAGTGGAACATCACGTGGATGCGTGAAATCGCAAGTCAATGACCCGATCACTGCCCTGTCGATTCGAACAGTACATGTGTCTACAATGTACTTCTATTTTTAAGAAGTAAAATCATGTAGGAAATGTTTTAATTGGTACACGTAAAGCGATACATCATGCTTATGGACGTATCATAAAGAGTAGAAAAAAATAATTTCGACAACGTTCAAAGATTATACGATTCTACTAGATTGCGCCTTCCGAAACTGTATTTATTACTTGAAAGAATAAAAAAAACATATATGTATACTTTTCCCTAATCATTTCTTTTTATTTGAAATCAATACGTCTTCATAAAACAAATAGAGAATAGCATGCCGAAAGAGTAGCATTAAATATCTATTATTCGGCCCAGTTAGATCATGAAATGCTCCTCTTCGCATAAATATAACGAGGGAAGAAACTTACCAGGGACAACATCGCCATTGAACGTCATTTCTACAAGGTGTACAACAGCTTCATGGGGCACGAACGAGGCCAGAAATCGTTGGCTGTCTAGTGCTCTAACGAAACTAGTTACGTGACCGCCATTCACGAGGATCTCTAAATTTCCAGATCCGGCATTAGATCCGTCAACTATAAAGAACAAAGATGCGCAGAATGTCATTACGTTTGCTTCAATATCGAGCCCTTATTTTACAACGATATGTTACTTGCTTTACGTACTTTCAAATTCTACTGGGTGATTAACAACGCCATTCGGAATGTTCCCAATTTGTATAGCGCGAGCATTGTACGCTTGCGATCTGAAATGATAAATACAATTGCGTTCCGAGTTTAATGAAGCTGTACCATTATTATCAATAGTACATATGAATAAATGCAAACCTGAACGGGGAGCCTTGGATGTGTTGGTTGCCCACCAGAATTTGAATGATATGTTCACCAACTTCCTCGGCGGTCACAGTATACGTGAGACCTCGGAGAGTTGATTTCTGTGCAGGAATTGATTTGCCATTTGGACCTGAAATCGGGTGCGAATTGTAGAATGAACTGTACTGCACAATGGAAATTACAGGTAACAAGAGTACTTGCCAGTAATATTGACAGCCACTTTATTCGGGTCTATACTTGGATCAATACTGAACGCAGCAGGCCTGTGGATTGGTAAGGTTTCGAGAGCACTTCCAGTTACCAGAGCACTTCCGCTATTCTTGTCTAGCACTAATGAGCTTGAAATTCCATTGCTATGATATCGGTCGTGCATTCCGTCCGTGGTGTCCACGCCCTTGTAGGGACTATGATTCTTATTCTTCAAGATTCCATGCGTTTGCACGCGAGCATTATGATTCTCGCTGCTGTACTTTTCGGACGCGTCGTGTTCGACAGTCGAATTCTTTTTCGTCGACGTGAAATTGGAGGAACTGTTGTGCGTTCGCGAAACGTTCTTCAAAGTACAGCTATGAGTGTTCTTGTAATTGTTGTTGAAATAATTTTTGCCAGCCGCATTTTCAGCGGTGGCCGAATTGTTCGTCAAATTCGCAAGGGACTCTAAACTGCCGTAGGATAACAATGATTTCGTCTTTTCTATGGCGTCCCACGAGTCCCGTCTAGAGGAGCCGCCGACCATCGACGATACTCTAACGTTGCTGCTTGTATCGACCGCTCCATTATCTACAGAATCCTTTCTGTTGTAACTGTTGTCCCTCTCGTTGCTCCTTGGGCTGAAGCTTCTGTTAACCGGACTTTGAGTCGCACTGCGATATGCCATCGGGCTTTGAATTGGCGAGCGTGTCCTCTTCAAGGAGTCTGAACTATAAATTTCCCGGGACTCCTTGATAATCGGAGAGTATCTTGGGTCGGATGTAGTCGGGCTTAGATTTGGGGAACGTGATTTAGTTACTATATTGGAGGTATAAATATCCTTCGATTCCTTGACGTAACTCGGGCTTTGTACAGTCGGGGATATCGACCGGCTATGTGCAGCGCTGGAATAAATTTCTTTCGTATCCTTCACCATAGATGGACTGTGAAGGTTTCGTGTAACCGGACTGTGGCTGTGACTCGGTGATCTGGTACGATTAAACGAAGTTGACGCGTGGTACGTTGAAGTAGAATTTTCCATCGAATAATTGCTCGATGTCTGAAAGCTGGATGTAGCCTGGCGTACAGGGGAATACTCGTTTACGTGTGGAATCGGGCTCGACATTTTATACGTAGGTGAGGAATAGGTCTTTTGCACCGGGCTAGATCGATCCGTACCGGTCGACACGTTCAAGGTGTTCATCCGTCTCTCCAACGAAGACAACTTGGACCTATCGAGCGTAGACTCTTTCGATCTCCTCGAACCTTTCTGCGTTCCGACACGGATGCAAAACGGAGAGCCGCGTACATCGGAGCCGTTAAAATAAACGTAAACTCTGTACTTCCCACAATCAGCTGGGAGGAATGAGACTTTATACTGCATGTGCCCAAAATCTTCCATTCTATATGGAACGGATCGTTTATCGTGGACTATATCTATTGTCACGTCGCCGAGACCACCAGTTCCTCTTGCATCGACAGTAAATGAGAATGGTTGCCCGGGTAGTGCACCCTCCGTGTCCAACAGCTGAAACAGTTACCGCTTGTCAGATCGTGCAAATAAATAGAAGTGCGTAAAGAAAGAAAAAGAAAAAAAGAAAGGTAGGTATACCTTTATTCCATTAGGGTCAAATACGAAACACGTGAATGGCCCACCCTGTATATGATTTCCTTTGTGAGTTATCGCGATACTCCATTCCCCTGTTTCGTCAGGTTGAAAAGTCGCGGTGTGTATACCATCGTGTTCCTTAACAGGGCACAGCAAAGATCTACCTGTCGGTGACCACGCCGTCACATCAATGCCGTCGTGACTAGTGCCTGAAAAATGTTTGCTGTATCGCAAATGCGATCGACTACGTGTCCACGTTCGATTAAGGCGCTCACCATAACTATTGACTAGAACTTCAACGATAGATCCTATAGCACATGGATCCATGCCGGGCGACTTAATTTTCGTTAAGGGGGGTAATACTCTGAAATAATAGGGACACCCGTCTACCAATTCACCGTCGTTGTACACCACCAACTGAAAGGCAAGGAATAAAAAGATTGGTGTATTCTACGGTTGATAAAATGTAAGGGAAGAGTAATGTCGTGACGAACTTATACCTTGTGCATTCCAACTTCCATAGGTATGAAGGTACCTTTTCCGTGAACTCCGCTCCACGTGAGTCTACATTCTACTCGTCCACTTGGACTTATTACTTCACCGCGTACTTCCCTTGTATTTACTTCTTTGGCGCGGATTTCTAATTTGAAGTGCGCCTATAGAACAATCGTTGCAAGTTTAACGATGCATTTAGGGAACAAGAAAGGTAATTAGGTAACAGTTGATCGACTACTAACTGGCTGTTGCACTCTGGCGGAAGTACTGTCTACGTGGACAACAATTTGTTTGCTTGCTTGGGGGCGAGGCTTCACCCATTGAAAGTGCGCCGCATACGCCATAACGCCTAAATGTTCCACGTTCTGGTCAGCCATATCTTTTGCCTTGAGGATAGGCTCCACGCCTAGTTTCTTTCCACCGTCGATACCTATTCGAAGAAAATTATGAGGTAACACCGATAGTGAGCGTAAGACGGTCCAAACGATTGCGTCCTTCAAAGTGTGCTCATGGCCCTTACCGATTTGTATATTGTGCTCCCACGCAGAAGAATCGGTGACGATTTTATCGTAAGCCGGTGCCGGGCCGCCTAAATTTCGTACAATGCTGCACAATGCTCTACCGTCGTTCCAATCAGACTGCAAGAACCAATTCGAACTTGTTAGAGGCGAATGGCTGCGGTACGATCTCCTCGCAGAGTGATGTACGCTCACTCACCGTGAAGTTTTGCACTGGATGATGGGGTAATTGTGAGTTAACCCATCTTAATGTTGCGTGGAAACCCGGCGAACCCTCCTTCAGAAAGTACGACAAGTAGGTCATTCCCGATAGCTCGTCCAAATACGGGGACGCAAGGTACTCCGGCTCGAGCACCATAGGTATGTCGAATTCGCGTTTCGAAATCTCCATGGCTTTTCGACAATTGTACACGCTGCACGAGGACAAAATTTCTGCTACAATCTTTGACTCTCAATGGGTGCAATAATACAGAGATTGGTTTGGATGCGCCGGTACCTATCGTTCGGATCGAGGCGACGCCACTGGGGGAATAAACCGGGTTGGCAATAATCGAGCAGCGCGCTCAGATACACCCCAGAGTTCCAATCTGTGGTGAAATTGTTCACTCTGCATTCCGGAAGGGCCGCCTACAACAGAAGCGATAAAATAAGCGTGTGTACAACGAGTGATTCGCCGCGTGGTAATAAAGGTCACGATGAATCTATGCATCAAAGGTGCTACCGCGATATTCGTTCCCTCTGGGAATAACTTATTTATTTCTGGGAAATAACAGGCACGACAGAGCTAGGTCACCCGTGCAATTACGTATACCGACCTTGAGCCATGCAAGCATGAGTTTCCTTGGGGGGAACTTGGACTTGCCTATTTGGTACCTTACAATGAGCGACCATATCAAGCCAAGGATCAGTTTCAAATTTCCATTGACGATGTCCACGTTACCTGTGCGGAGCAAGTTTACGATTAATGTCGAGCTTCCACTGATTCAATCGCGTTTCTACTAAAAACAAAGAGAAGTGAATCTTCAGATTCGTCAATGCGTCCATCCATTCCCATATCGACAATAGGAATGCACGTCTCATGATACAAGATCTACAGTTACAAAAGTCTTCCCACTCTGAGCACCCAAGCAGCATAGCATTCACGGGCTAGAAATTGAATCAGTTGCTGGATACGCGATGGTATAATTGCAATGGTTCTAGTCTATGATCCCGTAGGCGCCGGTAAAATACGAGAAAGGCAATGACCTCGAGGTTTTGTTTCCGTGCAGTGGAGCTGCATCTTTTATTTCGAACGGACATTCATAGCTTACTACCCGGCTTGCGATCTCGCAAGAAACACCGTCCCCGAATAGAATGTACCGAGACACATTTCATATTTTATATAGAATATATTGCAGCAACGATCCATATTTAATTGCACGTTACGTTTATCGACTTGTGACTCAACGTCGCGTATCTGCGAGCCGTTCGTATCTCGCCATGGGCAGCATACAGAATTCCTGTATCGCTAAAAGAATGCCCGCGCTAATTTTCATAACGCCGTACATGCGCTTGGAATCTGTGCAATGTATGAATGCTTCACTCGCCAAATCGATTAACTCCATAAAACAACAAGTTGAGAAAAATGAGAAATTATACAGTTAGGAGATAATAAAGTGTTTCGACGTTAAAATTTAATAAAATTCAGAAAGTGGAGTTAATCGATTTGGCAAGTGAAGCATTCATATACGACGAATAAAACCAAGTCCCTAATGCACAGATCACTCGTGATTCAATTATTATTAGGGAGGCGTTATGGATGACGTTGTGAAATACACGAGCAGCAACGTAATAACTAATCGAGTCAATTGAATCGATGAGTCGCTCGCGTAATAGAACAGACGACGGAATGCTATCCTTATTGGCGTCGCCGGGTCGTTTCGTCGTTCCTTGATTTTCTCAACGACCAACGTGCGATGCTTCGCGTTAAACGTGACTTACCGATGTTAACGAGCTTCACACCGTCGGCTTCGATCGCCTGAAGGGCCGTCGAAACATTTTCTAAATGATGATGCTGATTAGCCGGCCTGGGATTCCACCGGGGCAAACGTCGCTTAGTGAGCACCTCGACGAGAGCGCAAAGTCGTGTACCATCCCGAAAATCCTCAACCAGATCGATCACGGGTCCATTGGCAGAATCCGCGTGTTTCAAGTGCTCGTTCACCCAATTTCGGAAGGTGTTCGCCTGAATCTCCACCCACAGATCCTCGTGACCTTTGATAGGCATACCTTTCGCAGCTGTACCTTCCGCAGATCGGGCTACTAGGCCCACCAATTCCTCTGGTCGTAATTGTTCGATCGATTCCATCTTCTTTCCTATTTAGCAACAGAATTTCGATGTAAACTATCGAATTATAATTATGTATCACGCATTGTAGTTTCTTGGAAAAATTGCACGACTTTATCCAAATGCATTGCTATTTACTGGGAGAATATCGAACTCGAATTTATATCGGCGAAAATTAGTCCGCGAATAATTCGCAATATCTTCTATGGAAATCTATTTGATGCGCTACCTCGTTCGACTTCATGAAATTTCATCCCTCCCCGTTTCTTAGAAAAGGTACGCGTATAGTAAGCAGCAAGTGACGAAGGATAAAATGGACAGAGCAATAAATTAGTATCGCATAGAAGGATCAGACGCTAATTATAAATGTATAATGTTGAATAACAGGTAAATGATACCATCTATCGATCCTCTAATACACTGCATCGTTATGTGGCTAATGTTATGTATTAATGTGACACGAACTGCACGTGCCAAAGCCGTTGCTTCGTTACGTTACATCGTGTTATGACATCACCGTTCCCTCAAAACCTTGCCCGACCGGCGAAGCTTGCGTAAGTGCGTAAAAATTTTGCATTGGAGCAAGTTACGGGAGAAGTTTGATACTACCGATCGTCAAAGTTCTGCTGCATTAGATCTCGATGGGTTCGAATCTCAGGGGCGTAATACGTAATGCGAATACCGAATTTTGGTTCGAGATACGTGACATAAGAATGTTACTGCTTCGAAAGGGTAGCCCGTCACAACAACCGCGTTTAACACACACTAAGTTCTTCTGAAACTACGAAATAATTCCAACGCAACTATGAACGTTTTTCTAACAGAAGATATAGAATAATATTTCGTGGGAAACTTCTATAGAACACACGCAGGTGGATATCGGCATTGCATACTCGCATCTACGATGCTGATTTACACGATATTCAGTCCCTTTTCTTGCACTTTCACCGCATTCACCAGTTTGAATTTTTTCATCACTGCACACTTACGTTTTAGTCTATCGTATACGTCGATACTGACAGGCATCGATTGAACTTTTTGGAAATCGTTAGCACAGAACTCAATAACGTGATCTCTAATGACCGATCGAGTTCTATTTCAGATAATATCGATTGTTATCGGAGCAAAAATTGTAGATATTAGGAGGCTCTGACAGTCGATTGGCCAATAGTCAATGAATGGACCAATCGGAATGATCATTGGAAGAGCGCGATTTAGGATAGATTTATTCAAAAAATACGCAAAATGATAGTGTTTCTCTTCATTGATAAAAACTTTTTCGAATGTAAACTAATATTTTTTATGCTATCACGTCTAGCTGAATATTTAAGAATGTTTGGGATGTGAACTGATATTTACGTCGTTGTTCTCCAAGGTAGCCTTTTAAGCATGAGCCCTCACGAAACCTTTCCTTCGACACTTTTCGTTGTTTTGTGCGATTTTTCTGTCAGCGGGACTGCTCTACGGTTTGACAGGTCCAGGACGCACATTAATGTCACAGTACGCTACCCGAGAAACGCCATTTTTGGACATCGAAGATTTTTCGGATCACACTGCCGTGGACGAGCGGTGTTCAATGTGAGTTAGCTCACTGAACTAGCATGAAAATCCCCTTCTTCCTTGCGACTCCGCACAATCGCTTTCCGAGACCGTTGAACACTCGATTGTAATGAAATGGGCATGTACCTATCTATCCTTGGGCCCTATACTCTTCAGCGACTGGTGGATCTAGTATATTACATATAGAACGCGATTTAAAAAATATTACACAGAAATATCTCATTTTCTTTTACGATTAAAGATATGTGCAAAAAATATAGCTTTTTAAACGACTTCCGCTTTCGTTTGTATTCTACCATGCATTGCTGAGTTTACTAAAAGCCGTGAAACATCTAATCGAAATTTAATGTTTCATAAACAAATTCTCATTTGCCAGTAAATGTAAGCGTAGGATTTTATATTACTTTATTTATATTTAATAGAAGCTTGGCGGTACGTGTCACATTGGTTTCTTGTTGATACAGTACTGAATCTCAGTAACTAGTATGACGCAAACTGCGCCGCAAGGTGGTGGCACCAGTCGGACCCGTGATACTCTGGTAACATACGTACAGGCGTTGAAAGAAATAAATCGTATAATTTCATGTTTTTTGCATAAAATATACACATAGCACTGCAGGGAGAAAAACTAATGCTGTACACAATCAATAACAGCAGGCAATAAACGGATAAGTGATGCCAACGATTGGTTGTGTTCATGTACTAATGTTTCTTTACCACGCATTGAAATCTCCGAATTCTCGGCGAGCCAAGTCTTCCACCCACATGGAATATATCGTTTTAATATGTAATCGGTTGCTTTCTTCGATTACGTATACCAGTACTGTCCAAGGTTGGCTCGCGAGATGTATTTCGGTTTTCTCAATCGCCGGAATCAAACCTTGTAATCGAAACTCTGTATTAGGAGAATAAGAGGTATTCGAAATTCATAAGATCCTGAAAAATAATGTCAAATTCAAAGTATTGTTTTGCGTATCATCATAATCATAGCTCTTACGCATTTAAATACATTTGCGTTATATCACAGGAATATATAATATATATTATTTCAATTTTTTATTTATCTTATCAACAAAGTATCGAAGTAGTTCCCTTCTTTACCTTCGGTTATCTTCAGGGGAATCACCGCAGAATACCTACATCCCCCAAATGATTACCCTAATGAAATCACGTGCACGATCATTAAGTTCTATGCGCTTCATTTTTCTGCATCAAAATTCAAATGATCGATACGAAACTTTGTCAGATTAGACAAGGTACTGCAGAGAGGCTCGCCGTAAAAAAAATTCTATATAGGGTTTGGCAGGGCGCCGGCGCCGCTCTATAAATAGTGCGTGCAACGCCAACCGCCGGTTTGCGGCTCGTGGACAAAGTAGAGAGATAGCCAACCATCGCGTGTTCACAACAGTATCGTGGTTAATGATAGTACGTTTCGGCGTTTTGCACCATTTATCCTCCAGGATATATTGGTTTCCTCTTAGCGTAGTGCCAAGAACAATTCGGCTTCCACCGGGGAAAGCTCCGTCGTGGACAAAGCGCATACCTTGTCACAGAGTCATCGATATTGCCGTTAAAAAATTGCTGTTAGAAGTCATTGATATCTGCTCTATGTAGAGTGTTTTCTACATTTTAGGGACGCTAAAATTACATGTGTGATCAATGCACAATATGCTGTGTATGCGTTGATGCAACAACACATTTTAAAATGTGACTTCGTGATCGTGTCAGCTGATCCACAATCTATCGAGCAAATTGGGTGATTATGTAAATTGTACATTGGAGCAGACATGGTTACATATTGGAAAACATTGCTGACCGATTGCCCGTGTGATAACAGTGTTTGCCCATTTACCGGGTAGTTTTCTGTTCATCTGCGAGGGAAACTAATCCAGCCCCCGCGACGAATGGTTACTGAATCGTGCAACTGAACTGCATAAAGCCACTGTGAGTTCCGAATGGGTACCGCGAACTTATTCATCCCTTCGTAGGACAAACTAACTCGCAGAGCGCTGAATGCTTTACTATTTACAGTTTCAAAATGAACCGGGAAAAGTGTCAGGTAATTAATTAATTACCGCTTTAAGATTTCTCGCCGATTAGTTTCTATTTTACGAAGTCGTAGTTCTTCCATCATCGGAGTCATGGATCATAACGTACGTGTTCACGAACACGGTTGCTAATATAAATCGCAGGAACGAATTAATTGTTGACGATTTAAAGTGGAGTAAACGTTTTCCCATCAATTTCGAATCGTGTGTCTAAACATAAATGCTAATTAGCTGTTGCATCTTTACAACGAAGACGTGTATTTTTACGAGGGACCAAGGATATCGAGTTACATGACCTGTAAAACCCTGTTTCATTTTATAACTATGGAATATTTATTTTTACACGACAATTCATGCGTAAATATACCTATATGCCCAGTTGATGATTCGATAGATATAATGCGGTTGTTTGAAACTTTGCGTTAATTGTAGGTGTTGAGTGGAATACGATCGCGATGATATATATTACCATAGAGTGAATAATTTCAAAGATAACTGATCGCCAAAGAACAAAAATCTCCTTTGTAACTTAGGTCGCCAAACAATTGTATACATGTGTATGTACATTCTACTATGCAACATTGTTTCCAGTTCACCCGTGCACGCATACAGAAGATTCAGTATACACAAAGGATGTACGAATCGAAAATGTAAATGTATACCCGCGTGAACGTGTCTATATAGTGGTCACCGGCTACCGATCGTTTATTTGGACATCCCATGGAACCGCGACGTACACTTGTTTGAACGTGTGCGGATATCATGATGTTCGGTGTTTAGATCAGCGACTAACATGGCACTGGTGATGCTACCTTGTGACCTACCATGGTGGCCGGCCGTGGTAAAGCAACTAGACCGAGCGGCGGCTGCCAGAAATTCCGACGATCTGTTGGAAGCGATGCAAAGGCTGCACGATATGTGCAAGTGAGTGTTTTTGTTGTTGCTATTGTTATTGCTGTTATCGAGGACAATTTAAATGCACATCGAATTTCGATTAGAATACATCGCGAATGTAATGTATTTCGATACGATTAGAGCGCAATGTCCCGCGAAAGTATTAACGGTGTTCGATGTTTTTTTTTTTTTGCTACATGCTGTTGTAAAGATACGAGGAACAGTGCATACTAAAAAGGTATCTCATCAAAAGTATTTCTAAATATCCATAAACGATGTACACAAATGCTCTTAAGTGCAACGCCTCTCTGTACAAATGAAACCCATATTTTAAAAGCCCCTCTTCTTTCATTTCTAATTGTTACGTGTTTTATACGTATGTCACCAAACCTTCGTACCATGTATCACAACATTTGGTATTCCCTTCGCAGCATAAGCCTGGATCCCGAAGAAGATGTGCAGGATCCTGAACTGTTCTGCGGATTAGCAATATTTCTCAATTCCGATCTTGAATCCACAGAACGGGAACGTATCTTGGTAAAGACAATACCACGCATGGTTGAAAGAGCAAAAGCTCTGAGATCCTGCAAACCACCACAAGGTTTACACTTCAGCCTTCAACAGCAGGGTAATTGAAATTGATCGTGCTGCAAACGATGTACAAGCCAGAATCAATATCAATCGCACACGAAATAATGCATTCTCTGTCTACGTTTCAGGTGATTCAGTCGAGTATTCCTATGCCTTTGTCTCATCATTAATCGCGAACGCGTTCTTCTCTACATACCCAAAACGAACGGTCAAAACTCATCCAACTTTGAGGGATTTCAATTTCACGAATTTCTTCAAGCATCTTCATATGTAAGGATCAGGCAGGAAATATTAAGCAAAAATGTGCACAAGGTGAAAGATACGAACGATGTACCAATCGACGAAATGTAATCCTGTGTTGCGTTTCTTTTTTTAGCAATGGACAGAAAGCGAAATTGAGAAGCATATTTCGCTATTACGATTATCTAGACAATGAAAGTGCATTAGATGGGAAGCTAGTAATTTCTAGACAGGTATTACACGCGATGCAGTAATTTCAACGGGATTCCGTGACATCGAAACGAATATAGAATTTCTAGGTAATGTCGTCGAAGCAATGGTTAACCATAGAGGACTGGTTAGAGAGCAACGCTCCCCTCTGCCCGCTGATGATACGCCACGAGGGTCGCCTAGAGAGAATGGAACCAGAAGCTAAAGTATTGCGAGTTTGCTTTGCAAGTGCAAAATTCGGCGGCGGTGTACTTGATGGTGATGTTACGCAAGAAACTGTACATGTAAATAATTAAAGCGCGTGAGAAAAATAATCTCGAACTGAGTTAATCGTATTGTTCCAAAAGAAAAGTTGAAGAGAAATAAGAAACGGGACATAAACATGAACTTTGAACATAGTGAGATGCAATGCGACGAACAATTATAGTTATTAATTTATTTCTTAGATAGCAACGCATCCCGAAATGCTTGCGGCTATATTATCGGTCGAGGCTTTAGAAGACAACGAAGTTTTAGTAGTCGAAGGTGTTAGACACGTATCTAGAATAAACGACCCTCGGAATAGAGCGGTATTCGAAGCCCTGCCCAAACCAAATATCGTGAGTACTGGTTTCCTTTTTATAATTTTTTTGTGTAAAAGTTAACACTGTTCTGTCTCTTAATTAAGATGACAAATTTTTTTTGTCTAGGTAACTGTATGCTGCATCGATCCTGAAGATTATTCGCGGTTACCCCTATCGCAGTTCGAAGAAGATAATATATTACGAGAAATGAATAAATCTCTACTCGGATTCCGTCAAAGACACGTACCAAATAGTCCAACTGATCCTGTAAAATCTGAACTCGATCCAGATGGAGCACTGGCCTCTCGAAGGCTTTCCCCGATCGGAGAAAGCTACAGTAGCACCCCTCCAGAAACAGAAAGCGACGATAAAGTATTGCCATCAACTAACGGTACTAAAGAGGGTATTGACCGATGCGTTAATAAAGACAACGAACAGCCATTAATCTATAATTCGTTTCCCGGTTTTAGCGAAACCTGTGTTACGCGAACAACACACGGAAGTTCGTGGCAAACCGAATGGTAAATCCGTAAGGTCACCGAGCCCCCATAAAATATGCAACGATGCGGGTGGTCACACGAACAAAAGAAATCGGTTTATCGTTCTTGGTTCTAGCGGGGAGGTTTTACCAGTAACGCGAAAATCGCTTAGTCAAATGTCGGTTTATAGCAGTTGTAACAGTCAAAGTACAGATAGCTTTCATAGCGCGAAGGACACAATAGACGAAGATCCCGGTATGTATGTAATGTTTTTAATCGATACCTTACTATATAAAAGTATATACTTTGTATGCCATTGCGTGATGAAATAATTAGAAGACGAAGAGCAAAAGTTAAGTAGACGATACAACTCTCAATTGGACACACCCGAAAGGAGGGGAACGTTTGCTCAGCGTTTAAGGGAAGCACTGAGACGAGAAAATACAGCTGCTACCGGAGCGGCTTCGTCTAATACCTCATTTGGAGAAAGTAGCTACGCAGTGGGGATAAGCGTGTCTGGAAGCCATGTGTGCGATCAAGATATCAAGTATGGAAATCCATAGAAATGTGTTGCTTGCATTTTTCAATTCGCAACAATATTTGAAGGAAATATTGCAGGGTTAAAAGGGGTGGATCGAGAGGCTTTGTACTGCGCGATGAAACGGTTGATGAAGATTTCTTGAAGGAATCTTTGGAAGCTGAACAAAAATGGTTAGGCAGATTTCGACAGAACCAACCTACGTTACAAAGGAGAGACACAAACGCTAGTAGCAGATACAGTTTCAGCACTGAGTACAATTCTGGCAAGTGTTACGAAACACCTTATAGATAACATCTTTCGTCAGTTTCTAAAAATAAGCGAGCCAACTTATCCTGTTACATTTAGATTTTTGTTCAGAGCTCGAGGAAGTCTATGAACAGCTTGCAAGATGGTTAGAAGACCCAATAGCAATAGACGAATCGCGAGAATTAGACGCTAGAGATAAAGCGGTAGTTCGGTTCGCAGGGTCTTTACTGAAAAGGGCTCTAAGCGAATCGTTTGCCGGCGTTCCAGTTCAAGAGGGCGAACCTCAACCCTTCATTGATTCTACCGACGTAAATCAAAGTCACAAGTTAGCCTTGGCTGTGAGAAGTTTGAGCTTAGAGCTAGCCCGGCAAAAACATAGGAGACAGCAATCAGTAAGAAACTAGATGCCTTCTTTTCCTTTTACTAAATATATCTGATTTAATAAAAGACAAAAGAGCAAAAATATGTACGAAAGTAGAATGAAAATGTTTCAACTGTTGCGAATTTTACTATAGCATATTGATAATGATTGTATAGCTCATACATCTTTAATTTCAAATTGTGTATCAACGAAGAATGAGAGACAAATTAAAGCCTGATGCTATTCTAAATAGCTTATCACACGTAATCAAGTTTCATCAGTTTATTACGCTATACAGGTGTCGCAAGACGTATCGCATTATGAAGATACTATAAGTAATCATACTGTGTCAAAAGACATAAAGGATGTCCAACGTAGAAAACTTAGGACGGTAACATTTACTTCGGAAGTTTTTCAAACATTGGTCGATGACGAGACTACTGTATGTCTGTCGAATCCTCTTGCTTCGAGCGCATCTGGAAATGTAAAAGGGATAAACGCAGCACAATATTTCAGTATCAAACATGGCCATGGGCATGAAATCGAATCGCATGTAACACTTAACGTGAGCAACCTTATGTTACAAATATGTGAATTTTACTTTGCCAATGCAGTGCATGTAATATCAAATTGTTAACCCCTTCGGCAACGTGATAATGCCGTTCGCGCGGGCCAAAGTGCAGAGCGTAGTAATATTAACACTGATCGATTTCTGTTCATTACAAGTGATTCTGCGGAACTTCATGAATAAAATGGTATATTTTTTTGGGGCAATATGATTTCACAAAGATATTTAAAAATTATTCATGTTTGGCCCATGATCGGTACCACGAGTCAGGCTCGTGGTAATCTCAGAGGGGGTTAACCACCTTTAAATATGATAACGACATCGATTTCCGACGCTTCTTTACTCATCGCATGACACATTACAAACATATCTGTTCCCTTTTTAATGTGGCCTAAAGTATTTTGCAGTAACTAATGATTTGTCTCTCATTCTTTTTCTTTCATTGATAATATCTTGAATATGACCTTTTCTCGCGTGTATTCCATAATCGCTTCCTAATTTCTTATTAATATACATATATGTACATATACGATGTAACCATTGTATTAATATAACTTCATATGCTTTCTACGAATGTCATTGCCTAAGATATGATAGTGTTGTATGATTACCGGAGCATAATTTAATTGCACCTAACACGCATAGCATTAAATAAAATCATTCGCATGGTTTTCAATCTATCGACACAACTTTTTAGATACCGAGAGACAATAGTCCACAAACAGGTGGATTGTTACCTGTAGCTACAGGTAACTGGGGATGCGGATCCCGTTTGAAAGGCGACCCACAGTTGAAGCTGGTTATACAATGGCTTGCCGCTTCATTGGCCGGAGTGCCAAAATTTATATATTACACCACAGGGAATCCCAGTTTATCCAAGGTAGTAAATAGAATCGCGCAAAATTGAAACAAATTATTCTGCTATGCTTGAAATGTGATCTCATCGTACATTAATCTTCTATGCTATTCTACTCTACCTATCATATTTTTATTTACATATTTATATTTAAAAAGTGACACGTTCGTGAATTACATTTCAGCTAGACACTGTGACTAGAGTTCTAGTGGACAGACATTGGTCTGTCGGTGATTTAGCCGCGGCAACGTTAAGATTCGCCTTACATACCATTGAGGCGAAAACAGAAAGAAGGAATACACTTTTCGAGGATATAATTGGCATGGATAAACCAAGTCCTTAGCCAGACTCTATGCTGTCTGTCTTGGTAGACATTCTTGCTACCATGATCGAAGACAGCATATAAAAATACTTAATGATAATATCGAAACAGTACAACAAACAGTTATGTGGCTTTTGTAATTTGTGAAAGTAAAAATGTATTTCGGAAGTTACGCGTGGAAGGATTTTACAATGCAAGAGAATCTTTTAATTTTTCAAGATTTGTACGAATCAGAAATAGCTCCATAGATGTTTCTGGTTTGGATGTTTCATATCAATGCAATAACAAACAGGATCGCACAACGTAATGTACAAACGGAGTTCACTAAAATAGAAGTTGAGGTTTCCGTAGTTTTTACACATTATTTTAATATATTGTACAGATGGCATAAAGTATCGTTGTTGCAATTCGAATGAAATATTGCGAATAAGTAATAAGACTCTTCGTCAAATTGTAAAGCGAAACTTTCGCTGCGACATTTATACATTTCAATAGTTCTAGTCATATGAATAAAGTCAATTCAGTTTTATGTTTCTACGAAATATGTAACTCGTTACAGTTACCTGCAATAATTAATGAGGCACAATATATTATATTATATTTTGTACAATATAATACCTATAAGCCATCATTATATATGCTGAACCGATATATATGTAATAATCAAATAGATTTGTAGAAAAACAGATCTTTAGTCGTATTTTATAGGTCGCTTTTTTTATATGAAATATAATTTATACGAGCCGTATAATGTACGTGATCAAACCCGAGCGTGTAAAAGAAGCATTGAGTTGCCTCTTTGTTGTTAAAAAACAATGACACTTAAACGTGCGCAAAAATGAGAAAGAGAGGGATAATCAGCACATGTATAATATAGATCTTAAGATGAGTCTTCCATTAAACCAATATGCAGCTAAATGTGCATCAAACACATGTGTATCTCCATCATGTTCGTTTTATTTTGACCGATATAATATGTGAGAAAGTCTGTATTTATGTTGTATATTCGAAAATACCATGCGTATGAAACATTTATTAATAAAACTGCATAATCATAGCGATAGAGATATTGCCTGTACTTTGTTGAGTTGAAATTATACGATGCTGCATTCAGTTCGCTAATTAAGTTTATTTTCACGAAGTACAATATCTATTATAGTATCCAATTTACTCACCAATTAAATTTACTCCATCGAATTTTTCAAATTCCATTGTTGTTTTATAACTTATGGTAGAAGAATGAAAAAAAAGTGACAAGTGTTGTACAAATATGAATTCTGTTCACTTATCACAAAAAGAGACTACGTAAGCGACGACCTACACCTTGTCTATCGTACAAAATATTGAATTTATTCACAAACTGATTGATATTGTTGCACCCCTTTGTTATAATGCCCAGGTACGTCATCAGACCAAAGTCATTACATTGCTAAAAGATAGAACAAAGAATGAATAATACTATGTATTATACATGTAAATTGTTTCGATATAATTCGTACTTACATTATAAAAGTCAGCTTTAAATTTCGGGTTGTTTAAAACTGGTAATCTATGTCCCAATGAGCAGGCTGCCCTTAAAACTTCATGGTTCCCCTTTAGCTCTCCACTTTGCACGGCTTGTACATACTTTAGGACTAATTTCACTCTGGAGTGTAACATTTTTATGGCGCTGTGCTGTGCAGTGAGATGTTCTGCGACTGTACATATTAACAATATCAATATTATTGCATTTCCTATTGGGCTCAAATAATTGGAAGTAAACTAAATGCTCGCAGCAATACCTAACGAACTCTCTCTTTGGTCGTTACTACACATTCTTGCTACATGGTCAAGTCCAATTCTCTCCGCTTCCTCTGTTGCCAATGTATAAGTTAATGGAACAAATAACATTATAGCTTCTCCGTTAACCAAGTCGATCACCGACTCGTACATAGCCACGGATAATTGCTACGAATCAGAATGTCTCATTAAATAATCCGTACGCAAAGAACATTTATTGTAAATACGTACATCGGTATTCTTTGGCCTCGGATCAAGTTTCAGTAATACGGGACATTCGTTAATTTCACACAGCTGCTTATGCACCCTGATATCCCTCTCATCGGGCATATCCCCTGTAGTATACCAACCAAGAAAGTCCATTTCACTAAATACTTGTTTAAACTGTTCTTCCTTAGTATTATAATAATCTCTGTCAATTATCACATCATCCCCAATATATGTGAACATGAGTTCGAACGAGTTCATAATTTCTATGTTACGTCCTTTTTGCTTGCCAATTATTGCTCCGTACACTGAAAAATGTTACGGGTAACGGAGGAAACAACAAACATCGATATAAAACATATACCTAGCTGATCCGATCCCTCTTGGGCGCGTAATCTAGTCCAATGTTCGCCCACATTCATTATAACCAATGGATGAAGACTAATGGAAACAGAACCGACAGTGCCCGAGGATGCCATTATCCTTACAGCGCTGGTAGGATTCACGGTGGGGTTCTCTCCGGACGTATCCTCGTCGACCTCCATTAATGTATCGGTCGGAGGGGCCGCGTTATTTTCATCAACCTCCATACTGTTCAATATCTGTTCCTGTTAATTTGTGTTGCAGACAATGTGTTGCGCAGAGAATTGTTAATCAGTATCTCGCATAGTATACCGCAACGAATATCGATAGAGATTTTTATACAATACCCACACTTCAATTACAACGAGGTCCTTTCGTTCCACTACCGTGACACACACGTTTAAACAAAGTTGCTTGTTTAAATAATGTCAGCCGCCTAATCTGAGACTTCCACACCGATTATAACCTGTTTCACAGATACGTTCGAATCTGTAGACAACGTTGTCGATATTGCACGTGCATATGCACTTGGCTGCATAAACAGCACGAACTACAATCCAAAATATTGTCCCTCGATGCAATTGATATAGCATGTATGTGTACAATAAATCTTGAATGAGTGCATTCAATCTGAAGTTGCTGACTAACTGTTGCCACATTACACACTGGGGTGGCGATAAAATTCTCTACACGGGCATAGATATTTGTTGCAGCTGGTGTCGTAATTATGAAAATAAATAATTCCGTGTGAATTTGAGGAAATATTAATACCGAGACATATTCGCGGAGAAATTTGATAAAACGTCGACATGGATCAACGCGGAAAAATGATAAATCGAACATATGTCCAATGAAAGTGGCGAACAGAAAATTCACTATTCCTGTGTCATCCAACGTAAAACAGCTTATTTCAAGTTGCATGTGTTTTCTGAAGTCGATGCTTAACGCGATAGGATGTTATGTTGTATAATTTGACGTTTATTTACCATCGTTTGCAATTAAATAATTGTTCCGTTGATATGATTGCGTAATATTAAATCATCGGTATAGGATATTGCCTCGATCTTAAGTAAGTAAACGTATCGATCATAGAATTTGGGGAAGGAAATTTTAGGTTATAACGAACGGTGTAAGCTTGACAAAGGGCGCAGTTGATTCGAAATATTATACAGTTTAGCAGCGTTCTCGTCGGAACTGCAAAGTTTTGGATGATAAACGTTTGTCCTGTATTGCGCCTCTTGGGTGTATCTACGGAGCTTAATTGTACAACGTAAATCAACTGTAAAACGTAAATCAACTGTACCCTGATTAAATCTCTCTGAGAAACAAGAAAAAGAATATCTACTGTGATCGCATTATTGAGTCTTTTTCTTGAAATATTTGAGGATAAGGAGGTATTATGCAGAATTAAAGATGTTGAGTGGTTTTTTTTACATAGAACTTAATTGTATTATTAATAGATGAGTACAATGGAAAAATTCATAGGAATTCATCAGCTAAAAGGGATACTTAAATGTTTTCCAAGGGATATGAAATTTTGCTTTGCCTACGGGTCCGGTGCGTTTAAGCAAATCAACAACCAGTCTAACAACAACATGGTGGATCTTATATTTGTTGTTCATAACGTTAACCAATGGCATGCAGAAAATTTAAAGCTTAACCCTAAACATTACGCTCAGCCGCTGAGATTTCTTGGCCACAGAGCAATCGCTAATGTACAAGAGAAATGGGGGGCTAAAGTATATTACAATACGCTAGTTAAAATGGCAGGAGGATATACCATTAAATACGGGATAATTTCTGAAGTATCGCTCATCGAAGATTTATTGGATTGGAATGATTTGTATCTGGCAGGACGATTACACAAACCAGTTAAAGTATTAGTGGAGCCAAACGAACATTCGCAATTACCCACAGCTTTGGTACAAAATTTACATTCAGCCGTCCACGCTGCATTGCTATTATTACCGCAGCACTTTACCGAAACCGACTTCTATAAAACTATAGCAGGACTATCCTATAACGGCGATTTTCGTATGACCTTTGGTGAAAATAAAGAGAAAGTAAATAACATCGTACTACCTCAGATAACACATTTTAAACAATTATACAGCCCAATATTGCAACACTTTGAAAATTACGTGGATATTCCAAAGTCCGACAAAATGGCTATTACCTGCCACCAAGATACAAGCCCTGCGACAAAAGTGCATCACTTAAATCAGTTACCGCGAATGCCACAAGTTAAACTTGTAAGAGCATGGTCGCAGGGCCCAAGATCAAAGGATACGGAAGATTGTCTGCGTGCAATTGCCCATGATCCTGAGTGTGGTGAGATATTAGAGGAATGCCTGAAGAAGATCGTATGGAGATCCAGTGTGACGCAAAGTTTGAAGGGAATTCCTACGGCTGGATTAGTGAAGTCTGTTAAATATAGCGCTGCGAAAATTATGAAGATGTTACAGGCAGGCCCACAAGTAAAATCACTCCCAAAACTGGAATCGGGACAAAGCAAAGTTGAAAGAATTGTAGAAAGTGTGAAGAACCAGACACATTCAAAGGAACCGGAGAAACGTGTAGAGTAGGAATCACATTGGTTTTGCTCATACTTTAATTCTGCCATATGTACAATGTTTCGTACGACTGTGTTTTCAATAAAGCGCTCGTCAAGTCAAGTGACAAATTGTATCTGTTTTTCTTAGATATCGTTTAATGTCTTACTGTTTGAAAATGCGGGATTGTGAAATACCACCCTATCCTGCTAATTAGGAGCACTTAGTAATTAGAATGAAATATTCTCGTTTATGTGTACAATTACACATATATATGTATATATAAATAAATATATATACGCAATCTTACAAAGTATTGATATTAATGACCGTTTCGTTCGTATAAAAATTTAATTTGTGGTCATTTCAGCAAGTAACTAATTATGACGACAATGGACTCAGATTCAGAGAGTCAGGACAGTGATGATGGTCGACGCTTCCGTTTCGAAGCCACACGCAAAGACAATGTGCAACAGGAATCAAAATTGGGAAAGCAGTCGAGATCAAAGTCAGAACGAGATTACGGCCACAATGATGCACAGCACGAAGATAAACGAAATAGAATAGAAAATTCTGATTTTAATAAAGGCGCGCCCGGACTATCGAAAGAACGAGACAACGATAATCGAGATCTGAAACATTCGGCTAAGTATTTAAAACATTCTCTCGAATCAAGGAGTTCGAGACGCGAAGACAATAAAAATTATAGAAGTGCGAAAGACGTTAGTTCGAATTCGAAAAATTCTCCTTTATACTCGAAGCATAAAACAAAAGATACAAAACGATACAGAAGTCGAGATCGAGACGAGCATCGATGCGGCAGATCTCAGGAACGATGTCGGAGTAAAAACGAGAATGAGAAATCTCAGAGTGAGAAATATAGGAATAAATCTCACGAAAGATACAAACACTATACTAGCGATAAGAATCGCGACAAAAACTATCAATCGAATAAAGTAAGATCAACGGATCTTGCCAAGCTTCGGGGCATAAAGGTGATGAAAAACGATGAAGGAGAACATTTGCAAGAGCGTACTTCGACAAAGAACGTAGAACAGGGTCAAAGCGGTGATGAATTACTAGCGAAAGGAGATTGTTCAGTGGAGAGTCAAGAATACAAGGAATTAAACTTATCTGAGTTTGATATTCTATCGGAGACGGATGAAAATATGTCCGATGATTCAGATGTAAAAATCGAAAGCCCGTTGTTACGGCAACAAAATAAAAAAGCAGAAAAAAGAAACTTAGACAGTGAGTATGAGAATTCGTCAAAGAAGCAAGCGATAGAATTCGAGGCCTTGGAAGGATCGCCAAAGGTAAATGCAAGGAAGAACGATGAATTATATGGTTCCAGTAATAATAATTCTGGCACCATTTCAGATTCCACATTAGGTACCACATCGCCTATATTGACGGAATCAAGGAAAAGCACAATCGATTTAAATAGCGAGGGAGAAACTTTGATTACTACTGAAAACACTTCCTTGCATCCAAATAATTATGACTCTGTAAAAGACACAGATAATGAAGTATCATTATCCGAGATGCATGTTGAAAGAAATACGACATATGGGCCGCTTTTACCGCCGCAATTAACAATTAATTCTCCTGATAACACAGGAAAAGATGTACAATTTATAGGGCCTTGTTTACCACGAAATGATGTACAGAGTATGAATGAAAGAATCGAAGAAGATACAGTGAATTGTATTTCTCGAGATAGTGTAATATCAAACGAATCTGATTCTGACTTGAATATGATTTTTGGCCCAGCATTGCCACCGCATTTATTAAAGCAGAAATCTAATGATGAAACGAACACGAAAATTATAGACTCCACTCTTCCAGATACTATAAACACATTTAATAATAATGCAGTAGATCAAACCGAATCTGATAATGACGACGGTATAGGTCCACTGCCGCCTAATCACCCAGCATTAGAAAGTAATTACGTGTACAGGCAGTTAGAGCAAAGGGCACAGCAAATGAAAAATGAACAAAGAGATGAGGTAGCAAAATAATTTACAATCTAATGCTTACACTTTGTAAATACTGAAATATAATGTATAACGTGTTAGGTATGCGGTATGGTGAATCAACGGGAAGAATGGATGACTGAGTTACCGCCAGCTGAAATGAATAACGTAGGATTAACGGCACGAAAATTTCGGATTAGAGCAGGTCCGGATATGTCTGATAGGTCATGTTGGACGGATACACCAGCAAAAAAGGCTGCAAAGGAGAAACAAAAAGTTTGTATTATTCCTAACTTTTAAGGAAGCGATTTATGATTGCGAAATAATGATGCAAAGATTTCGTAATTTTAGGAAGAAGAAAAAATATATAATGTCAAAACATCGATCCGTGAACTGTCCGAGGATAGAGACGACACAGAATCTTGCGAGAGCAAGAAACGTGAAAAGTCGCTGTTAGAAATACATCAAAGTAAACTCAGAAAGAAGAAAAGGGTATTTATTTAACGAAGAATATTTCATTTTTCAACTATTTCTATCACGTTCGTTTCAAGTCAATAATCTGTGAATTGTAGAAAGAAGAAAAAAAGGCAAAGGCAACTGGGCAAACAGTTAGAAGACCATTTGACAGAGATATTGACTTACAGATCAGTCGATTTGACCAAGCTCAGAAGAAAACCATTATTAACAAAGCACAACATTTGGATGAAAGATTTTCCCGTGGAAAATACTAGATTAGTTAAAGTAAATAAATATTTCACTCAACTCATTACGGTCTTATGAAAAGCAATCAATTCGACATAGTGTAAATTTACCATTTGTTTCAGTACAAACCATATTGCAAGTGAGTGTCTTCATGTATAAACATTTTTATTTACCGCAGGATAACACTTAATCTATTTGGACATTAGGATTTTTTGAACGTAAACACGAACGTAATATCAACTGTACCATATGTACTGCGAATATATTTTTTATGAAAATAATGATACGCACTCCCTGATATATCCCAATTTATGAAAAATCGCTGTTTCCTCGAGCCAACTGCAGCGTCACTAACCAATGGATCCTATTGCGTCGCAAACGAATTTCCGTCATTCATAGGTAAATTAATCATAAACTTATAATAATCAGTTTTGTCATAATTACATAAATTCAATGATCGATTAGCAGATGTAAGGAAAGAATCGAGCCGCCTAACGCTCGTTTAATTTTCATCTTATGTAAAATATTTTTTAAACTTAGTACAATTTATTTAATAAACAAAACTTGAAAACGTTGAAAGTTTTCCCAACGGTGGAAAATAACTCGGTGTATTATTCTTGAAAACTATAAATCGGGCGACGAAAAGATCGATACGTCATAAGCTGACATTTAATTGAATTTAAATTTAGCGCTTATACGCGTCGGCGTATACGTCCGGCATGGCTCTGTCAGATAATTCCGCGTGAAAATAGAGGAAAAATTATGTGTATGACTGTATGACATCCGCGTGACTCCAGTGATCAAGTTACGAATAGTTTCTGTTTTTTCCGTTTATAATGTGGGGGAAATAATAATTGCTCTTGCATTATGTCCAATTCATTCGACTTTCTTTAACTAGCTGCGAACGGTGAATCATTTTACGGGGCTCAATGTTTGATATTTGTTTTGCGAACTTTATTTGATGGATTAGTCAGCGTCGCAGTCGATTTAATGTCGTCGTAAAGAGTTACACGTTTGTTTCCCTTTTTTTTTATCGCGAAATATAACCAACAGGTTCGAACAGGTATTTCTGTAGCGTCGAATTTCGTTGGAAGACAGTGCGAAACAGGCGTAAATGACAAGTTACGTATAAACGGTGTGCATCTCGTTGCACACTGATAGCATCTATAAAATTAAGTGGGCAAATACGCGCGTGTGTGCATGCATGTACATATGTACGTACATTTTATGAACTGATTGAACTTCTACGTGTCATACTCGGCGCATTTTCCTGGATGAAAAAAAGAAAAGGAGAGTACTAGTACGTGTGAAGTCACCCATGTATATGTACTTATTTACGTCGATTCGCAATTGCTGGCAAAAAATTTATTGCTCCGATATACCATCTATTCCTGCGCCTGTTGTGTATACCTGTTTTGCGTGAACGCGCATTTACATGTTACGTATGTCCGTTTTATACACATTTATTGATATACGCAGAGAGGAGCTCCATTGTCGTTACTTATGGTCCCATTAACCGCTGGACAATGCGTCGGTCCGAAATCACGGATATATTTTGCACGTTAAGTTCACAATCAGAATTTAGTCTGTACTTGACAAATGAACGAAGCGTATATACCTCGCGTACGAAGTGTTCGACGACGAATTTAATCGATTAAGTGTTTTTCTACTCTTTATGATAGTAAATAGTGAGACTAAAATTCGAGAGCCACTGTTCCGTACTATTCCGTGCGTGCGATGTTCGTTGATCTGACTTTTTATTCGAGCAGTGTATATTGTGTACGGTAATATTTCATTTGAACGAAGAATAAATGGAGATATTTTCACAGGATAGCGCTGTTCTGCCGTTTGAAATGGATACTTTAGTATCTGTGGATCGAATGTAACCTACGTATAATGAGGCGGTCGAGGAAACATCTAATAAATTATTAAAGTTGACAAGGCAAATACGTCTGACGCTTAAAAAATGAGGCAGTGTTGCTTAAGCCACCAACTTCAGTTGTGGCTTATGTTCCTTGCCTTTTGCGTGATGTGCAACAGAGCAGATATTTTAGTGTTCTCTGCGGCTGCAAGACACCAAATCGAGGAGGAATTTCGTGACATGCCTGCCAGATTCGGCGGCTTGATATCGTCAGAAGGAATTAAGGTATTCGCTGTATATATATATTGTATAATCATGTTATTTGACGTATTGTCATTGATGCGATAGTATTTTGCTCATTAAATGTAATGTACATAAAGACTTTAAGGCGATCTGTTTTCTGTTGCGCTGACGGTGATATGAAACGTTGAAACTAATGTTAGAAGGATTTCATACATTCTTAGAGGGAAATTAAATTAATGTTCATCAGAAAAATTTCATTAGGGTATGGTCGTGTACGCGGAACCACCTACAGCATGCCACGAAATACAGGGCCCGCCAAATAGCACCAATTATAATGGTAATTGGATTGCTTTAATCGCTCGGTACAATTGTAGCTTCGAAAGAAAAATACGAATGGCACAGAAGGCTGGTTTCAATGCTGCGATTATACACAATGTAAACAGCAATGAATTAGGTAACCGTTAAGAAGTAATGTAATGACGGTATTGAATGTTACAGTATTGCAGCAATGTAACGGATAAATATGAATATTGTTGCAGAGCCAATGTCAGCGAAAGATCCTGCTGGAGTATTAATACCATCGGTATTTGTCAGTGAAATTACTGGACTGATTATTAAAGAAAATTATTTATACGATGAGCTGTATTTTGTATTAATCAATGACGACACACCATTCAATATAACACACTTGCTCTTGCCTTTTGCTATTGTTGTTGGAATCTGTTTCCTAGTCATGGTTATCTTTATGGTGAGAGGCGCAGAGTATATATAATAGTATTGATAGCTACTGAATACACCTAATGCATTCTCCATTGAATCGTAGATTGTTAGGTGCATTAAGGACAGAAGAAGGCAACGGAGGCATAGATTACCAAATTCAAGTTTAAAGAAGATTCCTACGCACAAATATACAAAAGGCGATCCATACGAAACATGTGCAATTTGCTTAGATGACTATATTGAGGGTGAAAAGTTAAGAGTTTTACCGTGTGCTCATGGTTAGTATATAGTAGTTTAAATAAAATTGCGAACATTTTTCAAGCTCATGCGATTGAGAATAGTGATTGCAAAATGCTCGAACGATAATGTATCACTCGTTTTTCAGCTTATCATACAAAATGTATTGACCCTTGGTTGACAAAAAATCGTAGAGTTTGTCCCGTTTGTAAACGGAAAGTCTTTGCAGCAGACGAGTCAGCCTTCGTTTCAGACGAAAGTGATTCAGATGCCGACGATACGACACCTCTGCTTCGTGATGGCCATCAGGGTACGAGACGAAGATGTTCGATTTCTCATACGAAAAACTACGTTTCGAAAAATCGCATTACATAAAGAAGGAACTGCATTGTTTGTTGTTTCGTTAGGTACTCAAGGCGGGACATTTTCACGACAGAGGCAGTATCCATTTGGCCTTGCTGGAAGATCGCATACAAGGCAGACTAGGAATTATTCAAGTAGCAGCTCTGACTCTGAACAGTCGATCGTTACACCTGAGGATGAAGCTAGTATAAGTGGCAGAGAATCATCTAGTGGGACGGTATTCAGGGCATTCGATATTCATAGTATCAATGGTAAGAATTATTTGATTTTTATTATCTTCAGCCCTGTCACTGCAATTTGACATAACGGATACGTTGTTTATCAATACCGACACAATTCGTTCAATGATTATAATTGCTAGCAGTGAAAGGATTAATGAGAATATAGAAAAACTTGAAACTTTAACGATTTAATAATAGGCGAGCTACCGGAACTGGAATGTTCTGTGAGCAGCACCAATTCGCATAATCTGAGTTTATATGAGGACACCCAGCAGCTTCCATCGCCAATCGTTCAAATTGCAAATCGTTATAGACGAGCTGCAGCGAATTCACAAACATCGAATTCGGATGGATCTGCTGTGATACCTGAAAGTGATATTGCAAGTTTGTTTCGCACAGATTCTGAAACCAACGATGTTTCTGCATAAAGTTCAACTAGGTTCATCTATGTTCAGACTGACATGTATCTTGGATAAAGTTGATACCTTCTATGGGAGAAGCAACAAGATTTTTGGTATATACACATTTTTAATAATTCGTTAGACTTGCGAGAGAGAGAGAGAGAGAGAGAATTTTGAATGTTTCAAAGGTTTTATCGTTTACATTAAATAACTAAACTATAAGCTGAAGTATATTTTTCTTCATCATTTGCACATATTTAATCTGTCTAGCATTCACAGTTCATCAAACATTTTCTTACCTCACGTATTTTATATAAAGGCAAGCGAGAATCTTTCTTATTGAGTACAGGCTGCCATTGTTTTAGTAATAAGAATCGCTGTTACTCTTTTAACTTGTTTTAATTAAAAGTGATCTTAAATGTATGGAAATGGTTACTTAGTAAATAAGATTTCAAATTACTTTGCCAGTGCATACCTGAGATATGTAATTTTTCAGATATATTCGTTGGTTATTGAAAAATGTTTGGAAAAATACAGTTGAAACCATGACTCGTTGTTCATTGGATAAACATTCGTTTTAATCAGCTATGCATTCTCACTGCTTCATATATGGCCTAGGTATTTCGTTTTTGCGCATAAGTATTAATTTATATGTGCTTATCTTTCGTTTCTTTTATTTACCACGGTATACGTATCTGTTTATACATTCTCTTCCCTTCTTTTTTTTAAATAGTCGAACACAATAGCTATATGGCTTCAGTTATTCCATTAATAATAAACGGTGATCATTGGTGATATATACGTACATACAAGTAAAAAAGAAATATATATATATATGTATGTATTTTAGGGATGTATCCGCGGCATGAGTTTGTAAATATTATTTGTATTGTGTATATAATATAGCATACATATATGTATATAATGTTAGGAGACTAAAATTAGAATTTTTTAAATGCAGGACATATAGAATATAATTAAATATTATGAAGTTCTAATTTGTAAAGTTGAATTTTTCGAAATAAAGTTCGCAGACAGCAAGAATGTACCTACGCAATTCTGATAACTGATTTTTATAAGGAAAAGATAAAACATAACAGGATTTGTTGTCAAAGCCCCTTTGACATCTGATTTTCTACACGATTCTACATAAGCTTTTATGTACAGTAAGGATGTCGGGTTGAGGATTATTTCCTAGTTTGCTAGATAATAATGCACGTTGCTAATTGAAAAGCATACACAGAGAGAATACCTGGGTGATATGACGAATTAAAGTTACGTAAATTTAATGATAGTTCTTCGCTGTGCTATTAGTTATTCAGTGTTAATAAAAGGGTTTCGAAGGGAACGAATAGAAGGGAAATTGTGTATAAAACTGTAACGATGTAAATAGTTGGTTGTGTGATCTTGTTATGCGCGTGTGTATATACATATACGCATATATTTTTTTTATATATGTATGTATATATGTATATTATACAATGTAAGAGAAAAGAATTTTTACTTGATCATTATGATGTCCGGAATCGGAAAATTAGACTTGCTATCATCTTATTGTTTAACGTTAGATGTATTAGCCAAATAAAAAGAACAAAAATATGTACATGTGTTTTACCATAATACGGTTTCTGTGGCGTCGACCGGGAGAAATGCGAGGGAATAAAACAGTTTACAGCTGCGGGAGAAATGTAGCCGAGTGTAACGGAAGGGCGGAGAAGGGAAATCGAAAAGAAATGATCGAACATGTTTCGGAAAATTGTCGAGCCAGCGTGCAAAAGAGGAAGAAACCGAGAGGCATATCTAATCGTTCTTCATTGATGCGGGAGAAAACAAATTACGACGAACACTGTGGAACAGAAATAAACGTGCAACGATAGGGACCGAGAGTTACACGTCTCGAAATTTATGTTAAACGGTGGCAGATGTTTTCGTGCGAAAATATACTATAAAGATACGAGAAGCAATTTTTCATTCGAACAATGAAAGCGCAGTAAGCATTCGTTGGAATAAATAAAATTGTTTAAGAGAGGTGGAGAACATATACGTAACGGAGAATAAAGTAAGGACAGAAGAGCAAGGGCGGAGGAGGATGGACGTAGAAGGACAGCGGTGGAAGGTTCTGAGGTTGTACACAAGAACAAGAGGTTCTGACGGTGGTCTGTTGAAAGACAGAGCGAGTGGCCGCACGTGACGGCACAATGCCGTTTGAATTCGCCTCCTTGTTGTGCAAAAATCGCTCGTAGACGACCACGATGATGAGGAAAGATTGTGCTTCGTTCTTCCTAACTTCGGCCTCTTCAACCTTTCGAATAGCCTCATCCTCTCCACCTTCGCTATCGCAGCAACCTCGATTTCCTCCTCCACCTCTGAATCTTTCTTATTCATCCTCTCGATCTCTCCCCCATCTCTCACTCATACTGTACGACATCCTTTTTTTTTTCTTACGTCTGCTGCTTTTTTTTTTGTAAGCAGTGCTCACGAAATCGAGCACGTTCGATGTACCTGCTCGGTTACCTTTCGACACGTACAGGTGCAATTGTAATATTTGTATTCATTGTATCGCGATTTTTCTTCTTTTTTCTCTTTTGAACGATGCAGTTCTTGGCATTTGTCGATGGGGAATGCTGCACGCAATCTACGCGTACAGAACAGTATTATACAAACGCGCAAAATATTGCGTACACTTTAGCTAATGTTGTTTATGCATTAATGTAACTGGGTTTTTTTTAGGTGTATAACAAGAGCGCAATTAAAAAATGAACTTTCCTGAAGTGCCTTGCACGTTACCGCGATCAATAAGATATTCGTTCCGGCGGCGGTACATGGAAGTATTTTTTATTACAAATAGAATTGCATAGAACAACAAACTGGTGCACGGCGCAAGCCTCGTTCAAGGTGTCTGTGCAATTCATTAACGCGAAGGAAAGAAGAGAAACAATAATTTCCTCTTATATCATTGCAGTTCCATTACGTTCCCCATTCATCGTCCCGCACGCATCAGTTGCATGCATGTCGCATGCCAAAGTCACTCCGCGAATTGCCTCCAGAGACCCTTAGAAAAATGCTACGACACGATCATCGGCATTCCCGTTGCTGTTAGAGAAGAGGAGGAAGAACCCGGCCGAAAGATTGGAAACGAGGATCGGCGGCGGTGTAAAGCGGGCGGCAGCGGGTGCGGGTAATTTGGAAGTTGCCGTGGCACGAATCGAAAGAGCAATAATTGAACGGGCTAGTCGTTCGCGTGGCTAACCCTTTGCTGTTGCTGCAGCTGTTCGCGAATTATCGATTCGCGAATATTTCTCTTAGTCTGTGGTCATGCGCGGCAATAGTCTCGACCCAACTTTGGAACAGGGGGCCAGGAAAAGATAGAGAAAGAGGGTGAGCGAGAGAAAGGGGGCATATTGCGAAACGTCCTTGGTAGGATACGCCTTCTCCTGTATGCGTATATCCGTGCGCAAGAAAACGTGCTCGCGTTCTAGATGCTAGGACGGTACATGCGCTTTGTACCCTCGACGCCGCATCATCGACAGACATGTACCTCGCAACCTCGCCGAGTCGACGATATTCTATAAGCTTCCGAGGAAATTCTCATCGTTACCCGTGCAAGGCAGTATGTAGTTGAAATAATCGATTCGACTTTCTATTCTTTCTTTCCTTTTCCAAGCACCTCGTCCTCGGTACGATGTTTAAACGATGTTAAACGATGCACGCGAACTCCCCTCTGCAACGATATTATCGTTATTGTAATTATTTCTGCGAACGATGCCCCAGTTGATCGGACAGAGTATGTCTAATGCGTTCTGGTACCGTATACATTCGTCGATGTTAAACGATAAACTGTATCGAGCACATTTACAATCCCGAGCGTGCCGGTATCTGATTTAATCGAGGCTGTACAACCGCGCAGTAAATCCTCGCGTAGGATTCACTGTACGAGCAAAAGGCGCGAAGCGATTTCGTGTACGTTGAATAGAACAGAAGGAGCGGCAGAAGTGAACGGAAATGATACCAATTACAGCTCCATTAGATTCGGCGGTAGTAGGTCGAGAAAGAAACGGCGGGGCGCATAGTCGAAACCTGGGTTACTTCGATCCGGTGGGCCGTTTTCTGCCACTCGACCTGACACGGTCGATCGGGATCAACAGCCGAATAACGCCGACGGCAATCTGGAGAACACGGGGAAAATGGCAAGCAGAAAAGGTTAGCTGGTCGCGTGAGCTGGTAGACGATAACAGAGAGCGCACGTTCTCTGCGAGAACTTAAGTAGAGCATTGTATCTGTCCCATGGCGAGTAGAATTCGAATGGTGGTACGTATCAAGTCGACAGACGTCGGTGATGCAGATACTGTGCCCAGAAAGAAGCAACCGACAGCGTGTGCGTCGTTGTTTTTAATCGAGAAACGAAGGAACGCAAAGGGGCACGGAGCCAAACGGCGGAAAATCGACGATAGGGGTTTGCGGAAAATGCGCGAAATGGATAGAAAAGGCTCGGGGAGCCGAAAAGCGAGTTAGGAGAGTCGTAAGTGAAGGGTCGAGGGAGGGAGAGCTCGAGAGACAGATAGACGCGAAGCTAGCGGCAAGCGTGCCGTGGGGTTGCGATGTAGGGGAATGGAGCGAAGGGTTGAATCGAACGAAGGGAGATAGGCATCGTGGTGGAGGTGGTTAGAGCTCCCGGACGAGAACGATAAAAATGAAGATGGCGGATCGCAGAGGAGTTTTCTATTTCACAGCGTACCTCTCACCCCGATACCGATCGTCCACCGATTAATTCGTTTCAGAATCCCGGAATTTCTTGCTCGAGTCCCGTCGAACGTACACGGTCCTATACAAGCGATACACGATCAACGATTGCCATGGGCTGTAGCGCGATCGGTATTGCCGCGAAGCAGAAAGAATTCGGGTTGCCCGTCGCATCGCACAGCGGAAACAGATGCAAGGATTGAATGAGAAAGCGAGCGAGAAGGATAGAGAGGGGTTGCGGGAGTGTTTAGGGGCGAGAGGGGTGAGAATCGCGCGCGCGCAAGGGAGATATACCCGAGATTACAACTGCCACGAATAGGTGCATAGAGGGGCGGAGGGTGGCGGTGAAGAAGAGAGACAGGGGCAGATTCGAGTCAGAAAGTAACGGCGATAGGGTAAAGAAAGGGAGCGAGCGAGCGAGCGTGATGGACAGGGTACGTGGCCAGAGGAGGAAAAGGGATATATGAAGGAGGAAAATTGCGCGAGCGAAAGCACAAAGGAGATGGGAAAAGCTTTGGCCATAGGAGGGGACAACCGGCAGACGTAGGGAAGGGGGTGGTAGACGGAAGGAGAAATTTCGGCGCGTGTGTGCGTGTGCGCGCGAGAGTTAGAAAGACAGACGAGAGAACGAAGGCGCACCACCGAAGTTTCCGTCGTCCCTCGAAGAGGGACTCTCGGTACGTCCGTTATCCGTTCCGCGCGCAGTTGCTGGTGCGCGGTTACGGGGTCGGTGTTTCCGTGTCACGCGCACGACCCCAAAAAGTGTGGTATGTGCGTGACTGCGTGCGTGCGTGCGTGTTTCAACTGTGATCCGCGTTCCAGTGCATCCGGTTAGCGCGACGACAAACCGCGGAGGGTCCGTCCCCGACGTTAGGGACGCAGGATAGAGAGAAATCGCGAAGGAAGATCGTAGGAGGAACGAATCGAGGCGAAGGATACAACGACGGACAGGCAACTTGGATGGCGGTTCGAGGCGTGATCATTATCGTAGGCGCTACTGTCGACGAGCATTGGCCGTTCTGAATCGCGAAAAGTGGATTCGTCGGATCTCTTTGAATGCCGAAACGCGAACGCCGCCCCGATCCGCTCCTTTCCACGTCGGTGCCCTCCACCCCGAACGTTTCCCGGTACTTAGATACAGAGAGGGGCAAGGAAGGGAGAAGAGAGAGAGAGAGAGAGAGAGAGAACGAGAAAGGTAGGGATAGGGAGAGAGTATCAGAGAGACTGAGAGAGAAGAAACGTTTGTCCGTCACTGGCCCACGCAGGATTTTCTTCAGGCTCGTTACGGGACATGCCCTCTAAACGACAAAAGTCTAGCGAATAATGTGTCCGCGTATCCTAATCTCGGCAAGGTTGTTTGGTACAAGTAGCGAAATACAGACAGACGATCTGCCCCTAACGATTGGCTCGAGAAGTTCGACGTGACTAAACGCGATACACGGTTGCATCTCTGTAGGGGCGAGTACGGCGGCACCAGGAGTGTAGCGAGGGTCCACGCGAAAAATCTCTGCCCGTAACGGCAATCGTGACTCAGTGTTTACGGAGTGAGGGGGTTAACCGATTGGGAATTAGTAGGGAATCAATTGGGCGTGCTATCCGTCCGTTTTGTGCCTCGTCGAGTGATTCGTGCATCGAATCTGTTGGAGTGGAATCGTCGAGTTTGCGACAGCAGGGTGGTTGGGTCTGCACATCGAGTTGCGCTCGACGACAGGGCTCGCAGGAGGCGTACGTTCGCCGTCGAAGGAAGCGATCAATTGCGGGGGCACTTAGAGGAGGCGACAGTGACACGTTTGCGTTTAATTCAAGGAAAAGGGATACTTGGACGATCTTATAATACTCCTGCCTCTCGGAGTTTCCATCGTCACGGTGTGAAAGAGCCGTGCGCGCGCCCAACAGCGCGCGCGCGCGTGCTCTCACGCGCGGATCCTGGTGCGCGCCACCGTCTGTTGAGGTAGCGCCATAACCTCGCTTTCGCCACGGCAGAAGGAAATTCCTGTGCTCGCTGTATGCGAAAACTGTATGGGAAAAGAAAGCGGAAGGCGGACGAAGGAGGTAGCAGGCGAAGTACGTAATATAGATAAGGAGCCGGGAAAGGAGAGGAGAGAGAGAGGAAGTTGGAAAATAGGCTGGCGGTGATTGTTGTGCGGTGTGGTGCGATCTGGAAGGAGAGACAAACGCAACGGGGTCAACGACGGAGGGTTATATTAGGTAAGAGGACTAGGTGTCGAAGGTGGCCGCCGGTGAATATTCGCTCGGGGTGTGTCCATGAGGCCGACGCAATGGCAACGAGAAAGCGAAGCGACGACGGTGCCGCGTAGGCTGCCAACGTCGTGGCCGTTTAATTCGTCGCTGACGCAGCGGGGCACGCTAACGTGTCGCCGGCAAGCGTGATCATCGGCGACGATCGAAGGAGGATACGAGGAAAAGGGAGAACAGCCTGGCGCTTAGGATGCAGCATGAACCTCGGTGTCCCGTATCGGGAGCTGGTGAGCCTCGGAAGGGGTACTACGGTGTGCAGGTGCTTTCGCCGGTCGAGAGATCGCAGCTCTCCGTTGTCCTCGAAACGGCCAGGATCGCCTGCCTCGTCGTCGCCGCTGCCGTTGCCGTTGCCGTCGCGGTCGCGGTCGCCGCCGTCGTCGTCGGCGCTGCAGCAGCAGCAACAGCTGCAACAGCAGCAACAGCAGCAACAGCAACAAGGACGACAGCGGTTGTTGCCGCGTTCGCGATTTTCACTGTCTCGCTGGTCCTTCTGGTCGAAAGTTGCCGTTACCGGCGCGGGTGCAGTGCCGCAACGGTGTCCGAAGTGGTGGCTACCTGGCAGAGGGAAAGAATTGCGAAGGGAAGAGGTCGAGGTCGGTTTCAGGATCAGGATCAGGGTCAAGATCGGGCGGAGAATTTGCATCAGGAACGGCAGCGAGAGCGGTCGAACGAGAACGACTGCGTGCGGGAAGAGAAGGCAGCGGTGCGGGCACCGCAGCAAGAAGAAGAAGGGTCGAAGGTGGTGGACCATCGGTCGCATCAGCAGCGGCGGCGAAGGCGGCGGTGGCACGAGGAGCGCACTGTCACGCCGGTGTTGTTGTCCCGATCGTCGCTGTCGCGCGGCTTGCCGTTCGACGTTCCTACCGTTGCGTTCGCGCAATTCCAGCTGGCCGTGCGCACGGCCATCGCACCGATCTTTGCCAGCCGTCGGGATCGTCGAGAGGGTCGACTGCTCCAGGGGGAATTCTAAGGGCCCCGCCGACCCGGGCCGCTCGGACAGCTGTCACCTGGCTATCGGCTCCGGGATACCTACGAGCGGGGCTGACAACATTCACGAGTCGTCTCGGAAGGAAGATCGTCTCGATCGCGCACAAAAGAAAGCCATCGTTGTTTACCCTCTTGTTGTTCGCACGCGGGACCGATCGCCCGCGCATCGGCTGTTTCCTCGATCGCGATGCTCCACCGATCCATCGATTCGCCCAGCTAATCGGCATCGCTTGCCGCTGGTGTCGTCGACGTCGACGACCAAGCTCACGGGACAGATTACTAATTCGTTTCAACCTTCGGGGATTCGTTTGCAGTGCGGCGAATTTACCGAGCGCGAGATACCACTGCTGGAGGCACGGTCTATCGGGGGCGTATGCATCGAGGGCATCGACGGCCAAGGTAGCAGCAGTGTCGCACGCCGGACGGTCGCGGGCAGCGATAAGAAAATCGTGTGGAGAAGAGCGGAGGGGCATAAGCGCGACGCGAAAATCAGCCTCGATCCTTGGTGGCAGCGATGCGGGGCCCTCTGCAGCCGGACGACGAGTACGCACGCGATTGCAGCAGGGATCAGCCAGGCGAATTCATTACCGCGAAACCGACTCATCTTCGGCATCGATACCGACGGAAAGGGAGCACCACGGAAGCGAAAGCGGAAGCGGAAGCCTCTGCGGCGTGGATCGTCGGCGAAGGCGATCGTCCGAACGACGAATCGGGGACGCTAGCGTTCCCGACCTCGTGTCCATGCGGCTCGACCCGCCAGGATTCACGGGACCATCTACGCCGTGCGATGGAAGCCTCGACCGTTGCCACTCCTTCTCCCTCCCGTCCTCGAACCTGGCCCTCGACGTTCCGCCCCGCAGGATCACCGCCGCCCGATCATCCTTCTTTCGTCGTCGGCGTCTGCTGGAAGATCCGCGGATCTCCGAGCGACCGCAACGATCCACCGGCGAAGGGGGCCGTCGTCGAAATTTCCCTTACGATCGCGATGATTGTCCCGGCGGTCGTCGTCTCGCGTCCTGGCTTCATCGTCGTTCGGCGGACCGGGAAAGGGGATTCAAAACCAGAAACGCCACTGCCTTTCGCGCCTCTACCTGCTCGTTTTGCCGCAGCGGAGTGCGCGCGCGCATTCGCATGCTCGCCAATATTTCGGGGAAACGGCGGAGAACTCTGCGATCCCGCTGCTGCTCCAACGGTGATCGTTGCGCGAGGCAAGAGAACGGCCGCGTCGACGACGTCTCGGCCACGCGGAACAGGGACAGCGGCGACGGCGGATTCGACGGTGTCGAAAGCGTCGATCCCGTCGACGAGCGCGGCCCGTCGGTGTCGCGGGTATCGAGGTCGCGGCCCTTTCACCACAGCGGAACCAGGAAGCCGAGAACCAGATGGAAGAAGAAGGATCATCGAGACCGCACAATTTTTCAGGAGTCCCTCGATTTCTCTAGGATTCCTAATGCGAATGCCACGAACGTTCCTCCGGCCGATGCATTTGCTTACACTGCCTACAACGACGAGAACGAGAACGAGAACGAGGTCGAGGACGCGGGCGAGGACGAGGACGCGGACGAGGACGAGGGCGAGGACGAGGGCGAGGACGAAGGCGAGACCGAGTACGGGAACGAGAACGGAAACGAGAACGAGAACGAAAACGAAAGTTGTGCCGGCGATTCGCGTACGTTTCGCGGAATCAGAAACGCCAGCTGCCCAAAAGTCGAGGAAGCCGAGCTTCGCCGTCAGACTCAACCTGAAAACAAACCTGACGTCGAGGGGGGCGAGACAGGAGGGCGACCCTGCGAAAACGCGTTGGGCCACCGTTGCCGGGACTCTTGCCAGGGGGACACGCGTGAAAAGCTGCGCGTCGGGAAATGCGAGAGCCGCTACTACACTGCCCGGTTCCAGGAGCCGATCACCAACGAAAGTTGCGAGCACGAGACGGAGCTCTCGACGCACGGACCAACGAGGGTGTCGAATTCGTGCGGCCGAAAGTACAGATTGCTCTTCATCTTGTATCTACTGGCCTGGCCGGTGGTGTGTTCGACGAATCCCTCCGGACCGTTCTCCTCTAGTTTTACCAATAATCCATCCCTCGGCCCCGTTGAGAACCTCTCGCCGCACAATCCCACGCAGATCACGTCCCTGCTACCCTCGGCCGCCGCGCATCAGCCCCAGCAGCCGGACGGGATGCCCGACACGCGAGAACAGCTGGCCCGCGACGCCGAATACGTCGGGGACGGGAGCGGACACCATCGTCGCCGACACGAGGAGCAGCAGGGGGAGCAAGGTCGCGAGCAGCGGGAAGCCGAGGAGTCAACCGATCGTGCCCCCAGCCCCGAAACGGTGCACCCTTACAACGAATACAGCTGGGAGGTGAACCAGATAAACCCTTGGCTATCGGCCTGCGACCTGGCGGGACCAGCGCCGGCCGATCTTCAAGGTAGCTGCGGTCCACCGGAAGTTCCGAAGACCTGCCCCGTCCCTTGCGCGACGTACTCGAGGGGCAAGGGGAACGACGCCGAGTTCGACGAGGTAATAGAGACGGTCCAGCAGACCGGCAGGACCGACGGAAAGGAGGACGGGTCCGACGACAGGGGTGAAGCCGATCGAGGGCGGTCTGCGGTTGTACAGATGGCTCCGGAACAGTGCCTTTTTTATCTCGAGGAGTCGCATAAGGAGGACATCTGTCGGGATGATTTTGGCCGGACCAGTACGCGAAGTTTTTTAACCCCGAGGGAGAATCGATATTGGTTCATGAGCGGGCTGCGTCTGCGGCACTGCTGCGAGCACGCGGTGGTCAACGCCCTGGCACCCGGAAAGGGCGGTCCGCTCGAGGACGTGCTAAACGGTGGCCAGAAATGCATCGACGCTCTGGACAAGCTGTTGCTCGTCGATGCGCTGGCTGCAAGGCTGCATTGTGAGTTTGAGGAAGTGCTCGTGAGATACGACTGTGCTCAGTCCTACTCGGTCATCTTCAACTGCACCCACTGCAAGGTAAGCTCGTCGTGCTTTTTTCCTTTCTTTTCTCTCGTTAAACGTAAGATCCATGCCCCAGCGCGGCCCGGAATTTTCGTGGAAGAATTCTATTGGGTTGTCCCAAAAGTTTCTCCCGGTTTCAATGGGCAACGTTTAGACAAACGCACCGACCGATCCATTTTTCGTTGACGTTGGGACACTCGGTTGCTTTCTGGCTTTCCAATACTGTAATGTCGTTTGAATCGATAGTCTCGGTGCCGTTCTGCGTGTATCGAAAGATGGAAGAGCAGGGAAGACGTTTGGATCTGATTTGGAATGTTCTGGCCTCAATGCCTGCCTTTCTGATCATTACTTATTTATTTCTTGAAAAAGTTCTATCGTTGTAAAACATTGAACTCCTTAACCGTTTGAGTCCCAAGCAGCGCGATCGCGCTGTTCAGATTTTATGTCGAGAAAACCCAGCACATTTCGAGCATTGTGGACAACTGACGGTGCGTTACCGATTGTCGAAGTCGCGCGCTCAGATTTACTGACGCATGTACATCAAACAGCTCCTTTTAATGTAAATAGTACATTTTACAATAGGTAGAATAATACTATAATAATGCATAATAATAATGCTATCGCGCCGCTTGGTATTTCTCGACATAAAATAAAACAAGCGCTATCGCGCTGCTTGGGTCTTTTCGTACTCATTTAGACAAAGCGCGATCGCGCTGTTTGGGATTCTTCGACAGTGTTTTTTCAATACCCCCTGGGACTCAAACGGTTAAATGAGATAAATATCATGTCGAGCAATATTTTGCCAGCAACATAAAGAAAATGTTAAAACATGATATCATGATGCATCCGGGACGGATCAAGGAGAACGATAAGAAAGAACGTGTCGTGCATCATTTAAAAATATTGTACTCTCCGTGAAACTGTTTGCAGTTGATATCTAGTAAGAAGGCGGAAGAAACTTTTGGGACAACCTAATTGATTCGCGCGTGGTCTGCTAGCGTCTCGGAGCTGTTTCGCTGAAAAACGAGACGCTCGTAAGGAACACGTTCGACGGAACTCGAGAGCGGAATAAAACGGGAAACGATTTGGCAAACGCGGTGGAATCCGAATCAACCCCTTCCGTTTGAGGATCTCGTCGCGCCGCAGTTGGCAAGGGTGCCGATTAAGCGACGCGTGCATGATGCACCCTTGGCGAACGACCCCGTCTGCAATCGGCGCTAATAAGCGTCCCAGGGCCCTGGAAGCTCTGCAATTAGGAACGGATTCAATTTTTCGGTTTTTGTCCTCCCTCGAGGCCCTCGTTTCTTCTCCACGTTTGTCTCTTCTTTGCCGCATCTCTTACCCTTTGGCCGGCCTCGGCGAGGAGTCCTTGTCGTTGAGTCGCTCCTTCGTTCTCTGAACGTGCTATGGGTATCGTCGAGGGACGATCGGTATAGGAAGGAAAGGAGGATTCGTGAATACGAGAACGTCTTAATTAGCGACGCAGCGGACAAATGAATTTCGACGGGTAGTTCGATGACTTCTGTAATTTTATTACCTAGTGTTAGAGAAAAAAAAGGTGATAGTGATATCTATATATAATATATTTTCCAAAGTGATACAATGATCGGACCGCAGCTACTGATACAATTCTAATCTCGCTAATCTTCCACTCGCTTGTACTCTTCTTCTTATACTACTCGATTCCCGGCGGCTCCTACTCTTTCTCCCTCTTTCACTCTCTCAAATCCTCTACCACTCACCGCCCATTCGTCATTTCATTCGCCCTCATCATTCGCGCGCATTTACAAAATCTGTAACCCTAGTTTCATCGACACCCTTCAGATTCGCGTTTGACGAAACAGGAGGCAGCTGTTATCAATCGCGCGTCTCTTGATTAACGTCAGTTTCATCGTTGACTTTTGCTCGCCTCCGTAACAGATTTCGCGCACAAGAGGTGCGAACGCACCTTTTTACGATTACGACAATTTTGCTGCGCGATGCTCAGTGTTACGAGCACGACGAGGGTAGACGGGGGCGTGTATTCAGGACGGAACGATCGTCGAATCGGCGGCCGGAGAATTACACAATTACGTAGTACCTGTAATCAGTGGAAGGATGCGTGTTCCAATCGCTTAAGCTGGAAAGGTGGGCTCGCGGTAGTCGCGTCTCTGATCCGAGGGTCCGCTTATCCGTTCGTACACAAAATACACGCACACACACACAGGGGCGCGTACCTCACGCGTATGGACACGTTGACGCGCACGAAGTGGTTTAATGATTAAACGTCAGGCATAGTCAGCCGTCGTTGGCGAAGCTGCTTGCTTACGGCAGCTAGTTTGCTCGCGACTTGTTTGCAACCGCAATAGGCAACTGCGTGTTACGTGGAACGGTGTGAAAACCAAAAAGTGAAAACTGAAAAGCCTTTAATTCCTTGCTGAGGTTGAAATATTATGCAAACATATAGTCACCGATCGACGAGAACGTTAAGACGCGAATCTGCGAAACGAAGATTCACGCTTGCCCACGTTGAAAATGAAAAGCTACAGACGGTCGGAGAACGGGCGAGGAAAACGGTTCTGCGGGGGACACGATAGAAAGACAAAGGAGAGCCGCGAGGACGGAGAATAATTTAGTCGAATGTCCCTTAGGGGAAACTTGAATCTGCCGAGGAGGAACGAAAAGGCGGAGGAGACCGTTGCGACAAGGCGTACCGAGATTACGTACACCGTTGCGAACGAAACTTTTCTTCGGGGCAACTTTGAAATATCGCCGCCCCTCGATCGTTCGCCCTTCGCGTTCGTGCGATCGCAATTTCGACGAAAGGTGCAACGAAGGCGCGGTTCTACACGGTACCCGATCGAGGTCCGTTTCGATTAGAATGGTTTCGAGAGGAGGGCTATAGAATCATTTAATGGTTGGCTAGATTTTTGAAGAACGATTATTAGCCATGCATAATATATGTTGTAGCCAGCTGTCGGATGCAGCGCGCGGCCACTCCTCTTCTGCGTCCGTCGTGTCCAAGTACGGTACACGCGTGCATATTATATGAATCCTATGTACATACGCGTCATGTGCGCTTTCCAAGTTGTGCACCCGTGTTAGCTGACGGCGCGGTATTGGTGTCTCGCTTCACCTCTAATATCCGTACGTAGGTGGACACGTGTGGTAATTGGCAACAAACTATGAGAACGTGCGCGATTTTATCTTCTATGCGTAATACGTATACGCGTCTCGATTTCCAATATTAATTCGCTTCAACTCGTTCTACTTAAATTGGCGGCAAACTATGTGAACGTGCGCGATTTTATCTTCTATGAATAAGATGTGTAGGCATCTCAATTTCCAATGCGTCTGCGTTTTTCTTTTGATAGTTTATATTAATTCGCTTCTACTCATTCTACTTAAATTGGCAACAAGCTATTAGAATGTACGCGATTTTATCTTCTATTCGTAACATATGTACGTATCTGAATTTCCAATGCGTTTGCATTTTTCTTTCGGTAGCTATATTAATTCGCTTCTACTCATTCTACTTAAACTGACAAAAAACTATTAGAATGTACGCGATTTTATCTTCTATGCGTAATATATGTACGCATCCCAATTTCCAATGCGTTTGCGTTCTTTCTATTGATAGCTCCATTAATTCGCTTCTACTTATTCTACTTAATTCGCTTCTACGCATTCTATTTAATTCGCTGCTACGCATTCTACTTAACTCACTTCTACTCATTCTACTTAATTCGCTTCTACGCATTCTATTTAATTCGCTGCTACGCATTCTACTTAACTCACTTCTACTCATTCTACTTAATTCGCTTCTACGCATTCTATTTGATTCGCTGCTACGCATTCTACTTAACCCGCTTCTACTCATTGTATTTAATTCGCTTCGACTCATTCTACTTACCTCGCTGCTCCGCATTCTACTTAATTCGCTTCTACGCATTCTATTTGATTCGCTGCTACTCATTCTACTTGATTCGCTGTTACGCATTCTACTTAATTCGCTTCTACTCATTGTATTTAATTCGCTTCGACTCATTCTACTTAATTCGCTTCTACTCATTATATTTAATTCGCTTCTACTCATTGTATTTAATTCGCTTCGACTCATTCTACTTAATTCGCTGCTCCGCATTCTACTTAATTCGCTTCTACTCATTCTACTTAATTCGCTTCTACTCATTCTACTTGATTCGCTGCTCCGCATTCTACTTAACTCGCTTCTACTCATTGTATTTAATTCGCTTCGACTCATTCTACTTAATTCGCTGCTCCGCATTCTACTTAATTCGCTTCTACTCATTCTACTTGATTCGCTGCTACGCATTCTACTTAATTCGCTTCTACTCATTGTATTTAATTCGCTGCTCCGCATTCTACTTAATTCGCTTCTACTCATTCTACTTGATTCGCTGCTCCGCATTCTACTTAATTCGCTTCTACTCATTGTATTTAATTCGCTTCGACTCATTCTACTTAATTCGCTTCTACTCATTCTACTTGATTCGCTTCTACTCATTCTACTTGATTCGCTTCTACTCAGTCTACTTAATACGCTTCTACACATTCTACTTAATTCGTCGGCGAGTGCCTCTTTCCCTCCGTGGATCTCGTATGCGATGGCTGGCGAAACATTTGCCAGACAAGACGCACGCGTACGTACGCGACGCAATTAGGTGGCGGTTTTACGCGATTCCGTGTACCGCATCGATTGTCCAGCGCGGTATGAAATTTTCATAAGCACGCCGCGCCGCGTCATTTGCGAACTGCGCTGTAAAACCGTCGCGGTCGTCAATTAGCGTGATCGCGTTTACTTTTACGGAGAGTGAAAGGGGGTTAATGTTTATTCGTTATAACGCCGCGTGCCCCGCGGTGCACACATGACGCTGGAACCGCGTATGCACATCGTCGAAGAACGAAGGTTAACGTGCACGGATGAACTGCCCGTGCAATAAAACTTGCAGCGGGTCAAATTGCACGAACGTACGGGTTTTACGGTCCGTCGAGATTGACACACGCGTCGGTCCGACGCGATTCAAGGAAGTTGAACGCTCGTCGCCCGTTGTCCCGCGGCGAAATCGTTTCCCGATGGCCGCAAACGAGACCCGCGTGGACACGGGTCGCCGTGTAAATCTTGGAGCGATTAAATTGAGCTCTCACGGCGGCGAGGTGCAACTGGCGTGCCGTCTCGATCGATCGTCCTAATGGAGGCGAATTAATGAAGAAAATTGACGTCAAACCGGACCGTAACGAGCGGCGACGCGTTCCTCGATATTCCTAGTAAAAATACCCCGCGTTATTTCGGCCAACCGGAAGGCTGCGAACGAGGTCGGCGTCGATCTTAAATCAAGCCCTCCTTTCTTTTTTACTCGAGCTTGACTCCCCTCGTCGGGCGTCGATCGTTTGTTTCACCTTGGTCGAATTAATTCGCGAAATTGACGTCAAAGCGGACAACACGAACGGTATAATCGTTCGCCCCGTCGCATTATACATGCAGGATGATCCGCACGCCGGCGGGCACAAAGGACGGCGACGCGAAATCTGTATACCTCGCTTCACCGTGACAAAAGAAGCCAGAACGCGTACGTACGTCAAAATGGATCGTCCCTCAGTTGCGACAGGTTGGAACGAAAGAGGAGAGCTTTTGCGTGTCGCTTTGGAAACGGGCGAGCGAATTTACGAATGGTCATCGCGCGGTTCTTCAATGAAGCTCGAGCTGCTTGTTTTTCCCACATTGATCGTCTCGATTTTCAATTTCGATCCTCGAAGCGCGTGTCGTTTAATACTTAAGACGGGGAGTCTTTCACGGTCGCGTTCTACGGCGAGCTTCATTCTTTAAAAAAAGTATTACGAATGGACGAAGTACTGTCCGAATGTGTATCGACCCCCTTAATAATCCCCCCTGAGCGTATTTAAATTTCCCCATCCACGCTGGAAACGTGTGTCTCGATTTCACGATCTCGACGTGTCTTTCACATTTTTTCTACTGGCGTAGACCTCGAAAATTTTCCGCGTGGGTGCATCATCGCGTTCGTGGCACTTTGTACGTAAATCCTGAAAAAGAATTAAAGGAAAAAAGAAATAGATAAAAAGGCAAAGGAAAAATATCGCAGAGTGGGCCAATACGTTTAAAAGGGACTCGGTGCCGGCGTTGATAGCCGCCGGTCGAATAGATATTCCAAGTGGAAATCTCGAGCAAGAACGGCGGGATGATGGAGTGGCAGAAAGCCTAGGGACTTTCGCTAATTAGCGGACGGTCTATCGTTTATCGGGATACAAAGTTTGCGGTGGAACGTTATGCCGACGATATTGAAGGATGCGTGGGCTCCGCGGGTCGAGAAATTCGAATCGGGAGCATCTCGGGAACGGTTTGAATTCGGTGCGGGAAGAAAAGGAGGGAAGGCAGAAAACAGGGAATCGGAGGGGTTGCTGTTGGGATGGACGAAGGATGGTCGCAGAGGGGCGATTCGGTCGGCGAGTGAAAGGGGTGGGAGGATGCAAGGTGCAATCAATAGCGAGATTGCCCTCGCTCGGTAGCTACTCAACGCCGGTAGAGGGACGTTATAGACACGAGCGTGGAGCTGTTACCACTGCGGATCCACTGTTTCGCTCGTAGACGAGGTCTCGGCTCTGCCCACACGCTGCGTGTACCTTTAACCCCTCAACGACCGCATCCGTATCTCGTACGGACCCAATGTTTTTCACATGTCGCCCGCGTCCGTATCTCGTGCGGACCCATGCAGCTAATCGCGTTTGCCGCTGATCTGTTTATGTGAACTGCAGTATCGTAATAGGAAGTGTTTCAATCTCTCATTCAAAGGTGTATGCACATAATATACACACGATTATGGACAGAATATCACGTTTTATTTGTAAAAGCATCGAAAGAGTTGGAAAACTTTTCTATTCGATGCCTTCATTCAATTCAACATTCAAATATACAATTTAGAGTGACATTAATAGAAGAAATCTTTCTCAAATATTGTGAAACACATTTCATTCGGAAAATTGTTCCAAAAGGGGAAAAATTAAAGCCGCAAAGACGTTGCGTAGTATGTACAAAAAAGGTAAAAAGAAGGATTCAAGATACTGCTGCGAAAAATATGTCGTCGGACTGTCCGTAGATGACTGTTTCGAAATCTATCACACACCGCGTCATTTTTAAGATGAGATACCTACTGCGGGCCGCATAGTACAGTTTTTGTTCCGCGAGCCCGGTCGTTGAGGGGTTAAGTTCCTCGACGGGGTCTCCTGCGATCTTGTTCACGTGGCACGATCGAGGCCGTCGCTGGCCAGGTAACTTCGCCGCGGCCGGTACACGCTTGCCCCGAAATTCCTGCCCGTACGAGCACAATGAAACGAAAACGTGCTCTACTGCCGCGTCGAACGCATTTACACAGAAATCCGTGTGTAAGTAACATTCATCGTGGTTGCCACTTGGCGCCGGCCCCCCAAGCACCTATTATTCTACCTTCCACTTCAATGCTACAAGCACTCGAGAACTGTGCTGCACAGCTCTTTCGCGTGTCAAGATTCCGCGGGGCTCCGGCGAAACATTCTGGCGGGTACGGCGAAGTGCTTTAAATCTTCTTGCGCCTTTCCCCCATGACTCAGCCACTCGACGTCCCTCCCTGTCTCGCACTTGTTTCCCTTATTTACCCCCCGTTCTTCACTCACGCCCGCCAATCAGCCCAATAACGTCCGCGGCGGTGGAACATCTGAGAGATTTCACATGGTCGTTAACTTCTTCACCTCGACGGAATGGGAATTGTATAGCGTTCTCCACCCTCGGTTTCTGTTCTCCTTCGCCTCGCGCCCCACGCCCCTCTGACTTTACCGTCGACCTGCTCGCGTGACTTTTATTCCTTGAGCCGAGACGGGAGGGAGACTTTTAGAGGGAACGCTGTCTTCTAATGCGGGCCGTGATTGTTCAAGCACGTGGCGCAGTGGTACAGATCGACGGACCCTAAGCGTCAACGAAGCCAGGAAATTAGAGAAGCATTCCGTTCGGACTTCTGCTCCTACAAGGAAAGGCCGCGAACAGCCGGACTCCGATTTTAATAAAACTTCGCAGGCTCGAAGCAGAGTCCAAAATAGTAGATACGTATTTTTCTTAGCTGCGGTGACTCAAATTTACGAGGTGACACCATCCCCAAAGTGTTATTTTGGAAATGGTTTGAGATAGACAAATTTTTGTAGTATTTTCCTTCGGGGCATTAAAAACCATGTAATTTTTATTTTAATAATTTTGTTCAGTCTCCAATCGTTTCCGAGATAGCACTTTAGGGGTTTAACTTTCGAGGGTAGTTTCACCCCTTAAGCTTGACTTACCGCGGTTTAAAAAAAATACGTATTTAATATTTTCGACAGTTCTTCGAGCCTGCAAAATTTCATTAAAATTCAAGCTGCCCTTGTTAGTACGATCCTCCGAAACTTCGACTTGCCCTCTCGACGAATCACGAAACAGAACATGCCGCCCAATTCTTCGTCGGCCGTTTAACCTTGGCTTCCCACCGCCCTGATACATCGCGCCTCCTCTCCAGTAACGATCATCTCCGAAGGAAACTTCCCGGCGTTCACTCATCCACGATCATACGATACTATTACTCTCCGTGCCACACAACAGAGTTCTCTAGCCCGTTGATTAACGAAAATGTATTACTATTATTATTATTATCAGCAGCGCGGGCCTTTCGCTCGCTACAGCCGTCGCAGAACGTCGGAGACGTTCCAATGCCCAGCAATATTTTAACAACGAGTTCGACCGTTCTCTGGACGCGCGACAGCTCCGCCAGAGACAAGATTGTGCCCTCTGATAAATCTATACGGCGAAACGTCGCGTCGCGATTCTTTCTCTCCCCCCCGGGCGCGTATCTATCTGTCTTCCATCGCCGTACGGCTCGCTCGTAAAATCCTTTTCCCGGCCGGCAAGTTTTCCCGGGGTGGTGTGAGGCTCGGAGGAGTACGTGGAAGCGGCTCTTGCCGTCCGCGTCGGCAAGATTTTCGAAAGGGAGCGCGGCAACGGGGGGGCGGAGGGGTTGGCGTGGATGGAACGTAGGGGCAGATAGGAAGTTAGGGCGCCGGCCGAGGGACGAAACGATAGCGCGGAGATCCGGGCGACGGAGAAGCAGAAAACGCGAAGGAGAACTATGTAGTTCCATGTGGATGGAATACGGATCAATATCGCGGAGGTTGAAGTATCTTTCCGGACGGGACGGCGAAACTGATTCGAGATAAGGGGGATAACAGTGACTATGTGCACGCTGGTACGGTTTCGGTGTCGCGACATTGCTTCGCACGATTATGCATTTCGAATTGCAGACGCCTCTGCATCGTAGACGACGGGATCGAACGACGGGGCGAGCCTGCCGTTTAACGCAATCGGTTTGCCACCGCGATCGGCCGGATTGATGTTGAAATCCGTTGGGCTACGTTTACGGTGGATGCGTATTCGTACGAACGGCGTTTTGATGAATACGTCTGAACTGCTTCAATGCATTAGTTTAACACTAGAACTACCAAGCCAGTCAAAATGACTGGTTTCAGATGTCTTGCTATAAAATTAGTAACATATCTATAGAAGTTATTTTTCGTAAACCTCACGTAGTTTGGAATAGAGGCCACGTGGTGTAATAAGACTTCAGTTTACTCTAAATAAAACACTAACTTTATTGTAAAATACGTCGACGCACGACGTTACTCAACACACGATTCTTTCAACCATACTCTCAGCTCACGATACTCTTCACTTCGATCCTCCCTTAGCTCTCCCTTAGATCTGACTCTTGCACGCATCATTCATTCTTTATATTCTTTCGCTCTTAGTTTCTCTGCCATTCTATTCCTCATTTGCTCTCACTCATTTAGGACACACCCCGCAGTCATTCCTCGGTGATGGTCGGTCCCGACCACCCGAACCCTTGGGCCTCTGTACCCTCCATGCACACGACCTTCTCAGGTACTCAGCTTCGAACGTACCTTTCATATGTACATCGGACTCATTCTAAACAGTCATGCAATATTTCCAATCCTACATATATCTTTATTTGATGTCCATACAACCACTTTCGTGTTCATAATCTGTCCAACGTGTACTGTCTAAATAGTACGCAAACCCATCGGTAGTTCTAGTGTTAAATAGTTCAGACGTATTCGTCGGGACGCCGTTCGTACTAATACGCATCCACCGTAAACGTAGGCGAACCCGTTCGTTAGAGGATCGCGCGTGCCTCTCGTCCGTCAGGACCTCCCCGTTACACTTTCGCGATCGAAGGGACTCCTTGGAAATTTCAACGGCAATCACATCTGCGGGTGGGTTTCATAAATAATACCCGAGCTCCGTCCCGTGTGGCTGCGCGGTAAAGGACCTGGTCGATCGATACAGCGAAATAAAGTAGGGAAGAGGAAAAGTTTTAATACGATATTCGAACCGCGTACTTTTATCCCCGCGCCCCGAGAATTCGTTGTCCTCTTTCCCTGTCGGCCTACGGTCTACTTGCCGTTTGTTGAAGCCGTGTAGTTTAGCGACGAGCAATTCGACTCGTTCAGTGTATATACACGCGTCGCTTGTTCTTCTGTGTTTTTGTTTTTTTATAACAATAATAATAATATATTTTTCGTTAATCAACGGGCTAGAGAACCCTTTAGTACACAGGGGATTGCGTCACACAGAGAGTAGTAGTATCATATACAGTACAGAGTAAAAACCGAAATACAGAAAAGAATAACAATTTAAATGAAATAAAGTAGAATATAACGAAATAAAATTGAATGGAGTAAGAAGACAGTTCTTAATTCTTAAAAACAGAAAAATTAATAACTAGTTACTATTTACCGCGATTAAAACGGATTGCTTAAACGCTATAAAGGAAGTCCCAACAAAATTGAGACAATTGCAAAAGTTGTTCGCGTTGGTGCATAAACGATTGAAGCAACTGAATGCAGTTTATACACATTTGTTGTTGCACGCGGGCACTTCTATGGGGAACGATAGCGTTGCTATAAAGCCCGAAATAACTCATTGGCGCGGGTATATTATTTATCAGATAGATGCATTAAAATAACTTTCAGCGGTCACGTATGTCAAGGTAGATAAAAAAGGAAATGCGAGTCGAAGGGGATTGTTTTTTGATCATCGATAACTCGGACGGCAGTCTCGCCTGCAATCGGACGTAATTCACTTGAACAGCGTACTCCTGCATTAACATTAGCGCCAGTTACTTAAGTGGGACAGGGCTGGGAGGCGGTATCGGATCGCGTCGATCACTGCAACGCCAACAATGGTGTAGCAAGTCCTCGTTATTTCCTTCGCGACGAACGCGTCGAGGGAAAGGGTTTGCGGTGAAACGTGTCTCGCCCGTGGTTACGCGGCGAGGAATGAGAGAAAACTGTCTCGCTGGGTTGCACAGGATCGACGATATCATCGTCCGGAGAATACCTGTACCTTACGACCGAGGCTCTACCCCAGCGTCCACTTGGAAATTAGGGACTCGTCCACGAGATTCTTTTATTTCTTTTGGCGAATCGTTCCTATGCTCGCCCCTCGTCGCACAGTGGGTCGAAACTGAAAAATACCAGGCATATCCTAAAAAAAAGAAAATTTGTTGTTTCTGCATTCTTGTGTTAATTTTTTTCATTCTTCTACTGTTTTGCTACATATATGTAGAGAAATTTTATGAATTTATTCCATATTTCTCTGTTAATCAGTCAAACATTGTCCGTGTTGTACAATAGTTTGTGTTTTTAGGTTTCCAGAAAATAGTTAGCGGTTCAATTTTTGTTGGAACGGTTTTAGTTACCTGTCTTCTTATAATGGAAATTATAAACAATCACATGATCACTATTTCGCTACCGAATTATCATTTTTCATATCGATTTTACAATTTTATGAATTTATTCCATATTTCTCTGTTAATCAGTCAAACATTGTCCGTGTTGTACAATAGTTTGTGTTTTTAGGTTTCCAGAAAATAGTTAGCGGTTCAATTTTTGTTGGAACGGTTTTAGTTACCTGTCTTCTTATAATGGAAATTATAAACAATCACATGATCACTATTTCGCTACCGAATTATCATTTTTCATATCGATTTTACATTTCTGTAAGTAACAAAAATTGTTTGTATCTTTTTGGTAAATTCACGCATATCTCGTCATTCTATATAGATTCAGGTTTGCAAAATTTAATTATCTGCATCCGTCCGTGTCCGTCCCTTTGAGAAATTGATGTTTTTCGGGATGGGTAAAATGACTCAAAAGTTGGCTAAAATATTTTATATTTTTATGTTTCCAGTGAGCATTTGAATATTCGAAAGGTATGCAAACTGACAGAGGTGCACAACAAAGCATTCTATTTTTTTTTTTTATGACGAGTACCGTGTAGTAACATTACCTACAACCTCGAATTACAATGAATAAACGACGAAATACGTGAAATTAGAATTACAATTAAAATTACTAGTACTTTTCGCTTTCGACCCAAGAAGAAAAAGACAAGAAAATCGACCTTTTAACATTTCCCGCGACCGTACGACCAGGCGAAAATTATTACCTGCGCGGAACACCTACCCTCGACAAAGGACGATAAACTTGCGGAGACCGTTCTTTCCCCCATTCCTATCGTGCACGCGTTACTCGCGGCTGTACATCCAGCCTGATGGATGGCAGCCGGCGTGTCCGGGATCCTTCTTGCCTTCGTATCGACGCCTCGCCATATATCTCCGCTGAAACGTCGCGTATGTATTCCATGTCGCCTTCTCCGTTTCGATTTCTCCTCCGACCCGGTCCCCCTTGCCTCCCGTATCGTCGCCTCGAACAAATTGATTTTCACTGCAGCCTATAAATCGTATTAGATGGATGTAGCGGGTCCGGCGATTTTACTGCGGATCGATTTTCTGTCTGATCATCGCGGCCCGCTTCTACTTTCTGGGCGAGAAGAACGGGTAGAGATTCGTGGGTATTCCTGATTCGCCGAGAGCGGACGGCTGATGGGAACGGGATGGTATACGTATTCGAGAGTGCTCGCGGGTATATTTAGCTCGTAATATCTGTCGGTTTCTGATTCTACTCCCAAGCGATACCCCCGATACAGACGGATGCTCGGTTGTTCGTAAATATTCGAAAGCTTCTATCTGGAAATACCTGAGGGAGGCCGCTCCTTCGAGCCGAAACGCGTTGAGCCGCGGTTCTCGGGGTGCAGATGGAAGCAAGGAAAATAGGACGAGACTATTCGGAGCGTTCATATTTATTGCACGCGGCCGGCAATAGACACGGGGCCAGTGATTGCTCGCGCGAAGTAGAAGAATCATCGTCGGTCGCGGATCGCTTTACGCTGGCCGCACAGGCGGCCAGGTGAATTAGCGGATTAGCGGCCACCGTGTCACGTGGCGGCGTCACGTTGCTCCCGTGCATCTGTCCTTCGATTATTGATTCCTGTTCCACCGTTCGACCGTCTTCGCCGTGCACACGGGGAAACGCAGCCGGCAATGTTATCACTTATCGCTGGATCTGTTCCCCCCTCGCGGGGTTCGCCTGTTCTGCGCTGACACGCGACGAACGTTGAAAGGCCTTCGTTTTCTCGGTATCGCGCCCTTTGATCTTCCATCGTCGTTTATTCCGTCCTGCTGCCAGCTGTTTATCTGCTTTCCCATCCACGTGCCTATGCACGTCTTTGCTGGCGAAACGCCGATAAAGGAAAATGAACGATATTGTCGCAAATTTTTACTGCAACTCGGCACGCTCCATTGTATTCCGATACTCTCTCGTCCCCTTCGGAATCGTTACTAATTGCATGCCTTGCAATTCGCTAATTCGAACGACACGTCTCCCATTTAGCTAAAGCAGCGAAAGTTCGCGACGAACGGGAAGCTTTCAGCTCCCGCTCGCGTAAGTCGGATATCGGAGATTCCTGAGCCCCTTTGTTAACCGGTGAAATTCATTACCGCTCGTATTAACAACGTAATACAGAAGTTTAATAAGCGGACGCGTTTACCACCCGCCAGCGGTGAATCGTTCGAAACAAACTCCATCTGTATCGCCCGCGTCAAATTCGCTGCATTTCGTCGGCCACCTAAATCAAATAGTTATTCCAAACTTTTCTTCTTTCTTTCTTTTTCCTCGCCTGGCATTTCTGGCGATCTCTCAGCGCGCCGTTTGCTGAAACTGTTACCGTCACGCATACTGAATAAGATCGCCTATACGTATATAGAACCTGAGCGTCAAAGGTGCGATCAAGCGAATGAAACGGAAAGCCCCTGCGCCCTGCCGCTAATCATCCTTTCGCCTTTCAGCGGCGCGTGTTATTTAACCCCTTCGCACCGGCGGACGAGATATCTCGCCGCGTGATTTCGTTCATGATATGCTATGGACGAGATATCTCGCAACGCAATGTCTTTCATGCGATGCTATGTACGAAATATCTCGCGACACAAAAACGTTCATGCGACGCTGTGTACGGAATATCTCGCAAGCAGGACGCGAACGGTGTTGCTTCGCGAGATATTTCGTACATAGCATCGCATGAAAGACATTGCGTCGCGGGATATCTCGTCCATAGCATATCATGGGCGAAATCACGCGGCGAGATATCTCGTCCGCCGGTGCGAGGGGGTTAATTGAGAGCAGGACATCTCGCCGCGGCATTTGTCGACCGATTCAACCCGGGAAATTGTCGGTTAATTAAATTCTAACGGGATGGGAACGGCGTGCGAGAGGCGGCCACATTTCCTTCTCGAGGCGCGCTTTATCGCGCTTTGTCTGGCGTTTTTCGAGCCTTTGTGTGGCCAGAGGAGCGACACTTGCCAGCGGTTGTCTTCCGAGCAATTGTCTCGGTAGCAAGTGGTGAACCTGTCGACATGTAAGGGCGCGACCACTTGCTTTCCCCGCTTCACGAAGGAGTTCTCGCGAAACCTTTCCGGCCGAGGCACGTACGCGCCAGTCGTCAAGCTCATCTAGATTTTTCAAGCGAGCATTCGTGTCGGTTCGCGGTTCCGACCGGTCATGGCTGTAGTAAAATTGAAAATAACGACGCGGCCGGCTCGTCGATCGATGCACAAAGTTCACCGAGGCGCGCACTTCTAACGACGACCGACGAACGTCGAGTCGCTTGCAAATATTCGGCTTCAGGGGGGGAAAGAAAAGAAGATTCGTTCTTGCTTCCTCGTTTTACGTGGCGGCATTAATCGGAATCCGATGCACAGCGCCAGCGGCAGGTAAACTCGAATGTCCAGACGCGGCGCAGGTGTCTGGCTTGCAATTATGCTCGGACTCGTGTTAATCAGATTTCGAGAGCAAGAGGACAAATCGCTTGGGGAGCATAGGAAAGGTCGCGAACGGTCGGGAGTCCGATATTAATCCGATATTAATTTATTAACACTAAAACTACCGATAGCTTTTGGTACTATTTAGAAAGTATACGTTACACAGATTACGAGCACGATATTAAATAGAGATATATAACTGGCATTTTGTGTTATCGAAAGTCAACATAAATGCTGCAACAATACCTATGTGCTAACAATGTTATAACATCAAATCTGAAACCAGTCTTGGTAGTTCTAGTGTTAATAAAACTTTCTTTATTCCTTTCTTTTCGTAACCGCGGTAATTCATATTTGCGGGGCGAAACCACCCTCGAATCTGCCGTCTCGGAAACGATTCGAGACGGAACGAAATCGTTCGAACCAAAAATCCTCCAAAATTGTTTACAAAAATCGTGTCGGTCGTTGAACCTTCCACATCAGTTCCGCTCCCCTCGTTAGCAGAACACGAGGGACACGCGTGATCGAAAGTTGGCCGAGATCGGGCGAACTATAATATTTGTTTAGCCGCGGGGCGAGGGGTGAGCTATAAACGCACGAAGGCATGATTATCAAGGGGCGGGTGAGAAGAGGGAGAGAGACAAAAAACCGCCGCAACGAGGTACAGGAGGTGTAGAAGGACCTCGAAGCTGGATCGAGAAGTGGTAGGATTTGGGGTAGCATTGGCAGAAGGGTGGTGCAGATATGGGCCAGGTAACCAGGTCACCGCGACTAAGGGCATTGCTTTTGCAACCGCCAACCACCGCCACCACCGCGACACCGTCACCCCATTCGCGCTGCCCTAACCTTCCTGTCCGCCGCCCCCATCCCAACCCGGTTTTTACCTCCTTTCTCCGACCTCCTGTCCTTCTGCTCCCCTCTCTTTTTATATCACTCTTTTCAGCCCCGCTTCCCTTGTTTCGAGCCTTCTCCCTTCCTTCGCCGGCGGCGCCTCGCCACTCGATACGCGACACACGGCACACGAGCAACGCATTCAACGCTCCGAACCTCCAATAGGGCATCTACATGTTACTTTGTTCCACGGCGTTCTGTCATTCACTGCCGTATCCCTTTTCAGCCGCGCTCTTATACCCCTTTCATTCACCGCGCTCCTCTGTTTCGCCGGAGTTTTCGTTCTCCGGAGAAGAGGCACTTCCTTTAATTTCACCGAGTGATACGAAAGGGGGAGGCGGGGAGGGAGAATCGGGGAAGGGCTGCGAAGGGGTTGCGAGTAGGGATCGATGGAAAGGTAGAACGTTCAACGATTTGCACGGTCGAAATGAAATTCGACAATTCGCGGGGATATATCGTGGATCGTCGACGATTTCTCCACAGCCTAACCGTGGCGAGGAATCACGCCGACGATGGGGGACGTACATTCCCGAAGGGGGATAAATTAGTGTCACGAATCCGGCGTCGAACAATGACGGGCCGAATTACGGGTGGCTGTATGGGCGCAGTTGCATACACCGGCCGCTCGTCCGTCTATACACACTGGGGAAAAGTAGAACGAGAAGAAAGGGATTCGCAAGTCGATATACATTAGTCCGTGTGAAAAGAAATTAACGCGGTCCATCACTAGGATGAGACGAGCCTCGTCACCGCGAGCAGGTCGTCCCGAACGGAGCGTTTCCACCGGCTTATCCGATTTCCGATCTCTCTTTTCTCGTTCACACTTTGCCGCCCGGTTTTGTCCGCGCCTCGTTCACCCCCCTCGCGATGCAACCGACGAACGAATACAGCGACAAATTTAACTCGAAACGCAGCCGTTGTCGGCGTCACTGGGACGCGATGAACGAATGCAGCTTCCCGGGGCGGGAGGGTGCCGCATCTGCCTAGCTCGAAAGATACTCGGCGGAGGCTAGAGAGAATTGGGTCAACCAACCTGGAGTGCGCTTCAGGTGTAGCGGCCTATCTACCCATCTGCGGACAATCCACCGCCCTTGTAATTCTTCGCTCGCTCCTTTCGCGTTTTCCACACACGAATCCGCTTTTCGTCGCGGTACCTGCGCGCCCAAACGGCTCCGTCGAAACGAAACTCTTTACCCGCTCCGGTTCGCGTTTCACTCTTCGTACCCTCAACTTCGCCCCGCGGCGAACTGCGGGAGGACGAAGTGCGTGGAACGTTGAACGGGCATTTAGGTCAGCCGTTCGTTCGAATAGATCGGCGAAAGATGCGCCGCGAACACGTAACGATTCAGCTCCGTCCGTCTGTCCCTCGTAATTTTCGCTTCGGATGCGTCGACGGTGAAACAGTTTCAAGTCGCCCGAAGTTGGGTAACGCTTCCGCCGCCGCCCCCCTGCCCGTTGCGGATTCATTGATCGAGCGCGACGAGTTCACTAGCTCGTTAACTCGTTAACCCGCATCGAGGCGGGACGAACGTATCGAACCCGCGGGCATGAGACGAATTCTGGGCAAATCTGACACGTTCCCCTTTCTTTCGTGATTCCAGGAAGCATACAGAAGATGGGTGTGCAGCTCCCTGGTGCCTTACTTTGCTCACGGAGGGCCGCAGGACTTGGTTACCTCGGACAGCTGGGTCGGGCGCAGACTACGACCCTGCCGGTCCTTTTGCCAATCGGTGGAGCAACGTTGCCCCTATTTACTTCCGGGCGATCGTGCCCCCTCGTATCCTACGCAATACGCCGGCGAGCCCACTTTTCTTTGCAGAGGTAAATGTTGGATCTGTGGTCCCGTCGAGTCACTTGGCCGTGGCGCTTGTGATCGCGGTAATCGCGAGGTCGATATCGAAGAAGGGTAATAAACACTTTTGGCACCCTTTTCCGTTCGCGGAAAAAGCGACGGGGAAACGCGAGCAGTATACAGAGTGGGAAATAACGAATGATTGTAATGATGAGTACTGATCCGTCAGCTAAGTTTTTGAAATGTTACAAAGCGGGGTTGTTGCTGGAGAATTTTACACTCCCCCTGTCCCATGATAATAGTGGCAAGCGAATATTTAAACGGGAGTTATCGGCGAATACAGCTGTTAGCTATGTTGCAGCGAAAAATTGTTGCGATTTTTATGTTAGCCTGATTATTACGAATTATAACTATTTTTCTGGTTTCATCCGCTGATCGAAATCAATTGTTCTATTTCAGTTCACCATCAACCCAATGTAAATGTTTGAAATTAATCTTAACCCTTATGTTAGCAACCAAAATGGAATAGAAATTCGAAGCTTAGTTATACAAATTATTTTGCTTAAATTTGTTTTCACAAAACGTGAGTTGACGTGAAATTGTTCGAAGAATCGAGACCTAAAGCGATTTTGCGATATTTTATCAAGAACATACAAAAATTATTAAAGGAAATATCGAAATGGGTACCCGGGTACCCGGTTGCTAACATAAGGGTTAAAAGCAAAAGTTCAAATTGAAGCCTACAAGTTCAAAGTGCTGTAACGAAATTATTTAAAAATCCAGACACCGTCTGGACTAACACTGAAAATAAATATTAGAGTAATACTTTTAATTTATCGTTCAATTTAATCTAGTTTTCTGATAATAAATGTTGCGTCCTATATTTCTTTTCTTTCGCAACTATTATTATGGGGCAAATTAAATTCATCGACTGCTACCATTATTATCGGACAGAGGGAGTATAAGATATGTTGCGGCATAAAATAAAATAAAAATTAGAGTAATACTTTTAATTTATCGTTCAATTTAATCTAGTTTTCTGATAATAAATGTTGCGTCCTATATTTCTTTTCTTTCGCAACTATTATTATGGGACAAATTAAATTCATCAACTGCTACCATTATTATGGGACGGAGGGAGTATAAGATATGTCGCGGCATACGGTCCGCTTATTCGAGCCGCTGTTTCTCGACAATTCATTTAGATAGTAAAAGCAAGCTGCGATCAAGTATACTTTGTACTTGCCACTATATCTACCGATAAGCTCGACAAATAGCGCACGAATCGCGGACGGCAGACGATGATCTATGAAATACGAGGGCAGGAGAACAGGTGGTTCGAAAAACGAAATGATTTCAGATCCAAACATCCCCGAGACCGGAGAGCAAGCCGTGAGAGCGTTGCACAGTAACGAAGAAGGGGAGTGTTGCTTTCAGGCGTGCTCCGAGGAGACACTTGGTTCAGGTATTTGCGCGAATTGCGCGAATCGAGACGTACGGGAACACGGGAGAATCCACGATCCTCCAACGGCGCCACACTGCGAAATCAGTCCCGTTCAGCCAGCTTCCACAGGTACACATTACTTATTTATTTATCTCATTCAATCCAACGGGCTTGAGACCCTTAGTGCGCAATGGTAACATATTGTTATTATTATTTATTATTAAACCTTCATTTTTTTAATATTTCTTTTCCGTGGATTTTTCAAAAATAATTTTTACGCAGTTTTGTAGACGCACTAAAGCGATGCAAGTTTTGTTTATACTTTTTTTAAATATCGGTCAACGTTCCTGAGATATTTCACGAAGAACAGCTTTCTGAATTTGTTTCAAGAGCTGATTTTCACCCCTTAAGATCGAATTATGGCACGAACAGAAAATAGGGTTGTATTACGGATGACATACTTCACGTGTATGCAAAGTTTCATGCGTTTCTGAATCTTCGGGTTGCCTAACCTTCCTTGTTAGTATTACCGCTTTAATCGCCAATATGAGGATCCACCTAAATCAACATTGGGTACTTAAGATGAGACCGGTCTCATAATAGGAACTTCCTAGGGTCCCGTATTGGGAAATAATAACACGATGACTATTAAATAGATTCAAAGTTGTGCCTTCGTTATGTAATGGCAAAGAACTATGAAACCTTAAACTTCATTGCATACAGTATACAACAGTATTTATGAAAATGATTATACGCTTACCATTTTGGAAGTATCTGTAACTTAATCGAACACTTGGAATATTTATTGTAATCCTATTTATTTATTGTAATCCTTGCCTTTCGGCTTATGATGACTTCCATATTTGTACATTTTCTTACATCTACCCTAAACCTAATTTCTTAAATTCTACCCCCTCCCATTCTTATTGCCCTCCTTCTTTGGTTTCGTTCATCTCTTCCGCCTCCTTCCTCCTTTCTCTCCCTTTCAATCTTCGTCATCCCTTCTATCCCCTCGCCTGTTTCGCTTAGCAGTTCCCCCAGTCTCATTTGTCCCCTCGTTGCTTCGCACTTCCCTATTATGTGTGCCAACGTTTCCTCTTTGGTCCATCGCGTGGCCCATCGAGCAGGTGGAACGATCGGACACTGGCGACAGTACAGTTCCGCGTTTCCTTCCCTCCGTTGGAAAATCGTCGCGTTCCCAATCGTTTCTGTCGCCCGGAGGTTCTCACACAGAGGTTTTCCGTTGCTTGTTTCGATGCAGGTGGAAGCTATCCGGACGCGGGGCCCACGGACAGCAGCACGGAGGACGGCGAACGATACGACTCGTCGACGGACACCTCGGTCCCGTCGATGACGAGCATGGCACGGCAACGGGGCGCCTCCTTGTGCGGAAGCGGCGGCGTCGGCTCAATGACGAGCGTCTCCTCCTCCGATCGACCGTCCCCGTCCATTCTGCCGCAACTCTTTTGGCTATGCACGATTCTGAGCAGCACGCTGGCCAACGCCCGCGCGATACCCGTCCTATGGGTGTCGAGGATCTTTCTATGGTCGATGGTGCCGTTCGGTGGTAATAGTGATGTTGCTGGTGAATGTGACGGTGGTGCCGGTGGATCAGGATCAACGGGGACGATCCGGTCGGTCGGCCTTGCCGCTTGGCTTCGCCGTTGTTTCGCCAGGTCGGGCCACGTCCGCATGCGTTACGGTGGAATGTGGTTGCTGGGAAAGTGGATAGCGGTCGAACACCGGTTCCGAAGTTGGTGGTGCTGTTGCTGGTACTGGTGGTGGTGGAGGTGGCGGGGAACCCCGGCGAACGGACATGCACGATGGAAATTCCGACCACGACGACAGAATGGAAACGGTCGTTCCCATCGCCAATCCGTCGCGCAGCGTCATCCCGCGAGCGTGATTCCTATGTCGCCGGCGACGAGACGTTCGACGGGGAACTCCTTCGTCGGCCACGGAACCACGGCGAAGTGCCCATGGCGTCGATGGAGTTGGTGGTGTTGGTGGTTGTACCGTTGGTGGAGATCGAAGGGGAATCGTCTGTGTGTGCTTCCGCACGGTTCGGCTCGACGGAGTGGACGAGAGGGAAGAAAACGGGGGAGAACCAGAAGGGGGAGAAGGATGGCGCGAAGAACGGGAAGAAGTAGGAAGCCCTCCGACACGTTTCAAGAGGATGCCGAGTGTTCCCCGGTTACGACGCGATACTTGAAGGTGTCCTCGCTGAAGGACCCGCCATAGAGTAGTTGAGGATAACGCGAGAGCGTGACACGATGGTTTTATCAATCGGCAACCAAAGCCCCTCGCCGAAAAGGGATTCGGCCTGTACCTTTTGCGCTCCCGATGTCCCGGGGATGTAGGTCGGGGATGGGCGTAGCAGAACGCAAAACGGCACGAACGTAAGTTCAATGGAAGTATCTAGATACCAGAGGTGAGAACAATAGGGCCGAGATGTAACGGTATCGAGAAGATTCCGCGGGATTGCTCGACAAAGGGAACACGGGACAACTAGGAGGAAACAGATTGAACGCGGAAGGGGGTGAAGGGGCGCGATGACGTCCTCGTTACGGAAGAGCACATGACGGCGAAACGAAACGGCGTGACCGTCTGTCGCTAATAATAATGATAACAATAATACAATAATAATTACTTAATTAAAATAATAACAATGATGCCAATAAAACGATGACGATGTCGATGCTTATGATACGCTGATGGCGATGATGGTAATGATATTGTCGGATTGTAGATGATGCCGATTTCGTTGATGATAATGATAACGATTAACGACAACGGTCTGGTGATGGTAAAAAGAAAAACGACAAAAAAACTAATGAATAAATAATAGTTAACGAATAATAACGACGATGATGATGAATAAAAGATACCCATTAAATAACGAGAATAACGATTAAAAGATATAAACCAAAAAAAAAAACAAACGATGAAGTAATGTTAACGTTAACGATAGAATGATTGCGATTACAGCCACGTTCTATGCGTTGCGCGCATACACAGAACACAGTACATACACCGCATACACAGGGGTAAACAATTATTTACGCGAAGAATTGAAAGGGCGTGCGAGCGAATGAAGAAAAACAGGAGTGCGAGTTGAAGCGATTGCGTACGGGAGCGAAACGCGGGGAAATGGAGATCGGTGGATGGATAGTGGCTGCGATTCGAAACATGGTACACACAAGAGTCAACCCACATGTTCCCGCGTCAAACCATTAAGAATTAACCAGACATTAAAATACAAAAAGACGTAGATAGTTAATATATCGGGCGTGGGAGGAGTCGGAGGGCATACGGAACATAAATCGAGATTCGAACAGCCTAAGTATCAACCGGGTACGAGCGATGAATTACAAAAATAACAACGGAATAAACAAACGTGACATTATCGAGGTATAAATATGTGTTCGTTTAGACATTACAATAAATAACTATTATATTAATATAGACGTGTAACAATTATAAATTGCAAGAAAGGAGAGGGGAGGGCGTGTGTACGCATGCATGAGAAGTATGTATGACAGGGTTTGTGTGCACGCGTGGATGGGTGTGACGTGGTCGTGGGACAAGCAGGTAGAGAAAGGCGTTGAAAAACGGGAACGGGAAAGGAACGGCAGCGTTGCAAGAGTGAAAGAGAATTAGAAAACGAGAGGGGTGCAAGAGGATAGCGAGCACGGAAACGAGAAACCGTGGCTCCAGACGGGAAACGTAGAGAACCGGTGGATTTTTCTATAGCGAAAATAAAGAAGCATTCCAAAGACAAAAAAGAAGAAAAAAATGAAAAAAATAGAGGTAAAAATATGTTTTCCTATACTCTTTTCCGCACAGGGTACGTGGCTTCGATGTCACGAAAAATTTCGTCATCCCGCACGATATATAGGTATTTTCGGATAACACTGCTGCAAAGTTCAAGTCGATTAAAAGTGCCGCGACTGATTAAGCGCGAATCAGTGATAACGAACGAAGGCATCCCATTTTTTCTATCGCTTCTCGAACTTTGACGAATACATTGTAATACGCGCGCAAGGGACAACCGTGTACAGGTCGACGAGAGAGAGAAAAGAAAAGAAACAAGTCTTTCATGCCGTTGTTGTTGTTGTTGTTGTTGTTGCCCTCTTCGTGTCCGCGCGTTCCGCGACGATTCTGAAAATGAACGATGTCGCTTCTCAAGGTAGTACTCTCGGGGCTCGCACGATCGCGATCGTAATCCTTCGTGCGATTGCAATCGTTTGTCGGTTCGCGGTCGTACAGGTGGCAAGGATTGAGCGGCGGAATATTGAAAACGGAGCATCGAGCAGCGACAAACGAAGCCACGAGGACCACTATGCGGAGAACGAGACTAAAAAAAAGAGAAAAGAAAGGAAAAGAAAAGTACGGAATCGCCACCGTCGTCGGGCGTCGTCGTTGTGACGTGCCTGCAGGGAATCGTGCACGGAAGGGGCACGTCCCTTTGTTTTGCGCGCGAGTAACGAGAATGCACACATGCATAACGTGAACGGGGAAGTTGCACACGCGGAACAAGGGAGCGGTCAACGCCATGTGTGCTTTCATTACGTTGTGAAACATTGTCCAATATCTGATTGTTACTAATTTACATTAATACGGTGAACGGGGCGAGCAGCGAGACAGAGAAGGAGGGCACGGGCGTTGGACAGGAAGAGTGTGACGTGCAGTGGAAGGTATAGAGAAAGAGAGAACGAAAAGGGGATGATGGAACGTGTTGGAGCGTAAGGGAAGACGAATGGCTGGTAGATTAAAGCTAACGAAGGTATGGCCAATACGTCGCGAACGAGGCATATAAATATTATATATACATAAATAGATATTAAAAAGAGAATTGCCGCGGTGGTGTGGGGAAGGGGAGGAAACGAAATGGCGAAGGTAGATTTGGATAGCACGATGGCGCAATTACAATGTAAATACGCGTATTTACGCGTATACGTATGCGACGTATGCTAATTTTACGTAAACGCGTACGCGTCTACGTATACGCGTACGTGTGCCGTGTCGCGTGTGCGTGTTGCAAACGTTCATGTACACGCGCGCACAGTGACATTAATACACTGGTTGTGTGTGCATGCCAATTAGAAGTGGGATGAATAGTAGCTGTTAGGTGGGTGTGTCGAGAGTAATGAAAGAAAGAGAGAGAGAGTGTATGGAAAATAACGTGTGCGTGTAGATTTTAACGTCTACTATGGCTGCTTTCCGTGCAATGTTTGCGGTTGAACGAAACTGGCGATGGCTGCGTACGCTAAAAGCAGCCAAGTACACACCGAGAAGGAAGGGAGACAATGAATGGATGCACGAACGAATGAATGGACGAGGGTGCGAATGAGAGGGAACGCGCACGTAGAGTAGCATCGTTAACCGGAAGAAGATGATGTACCAGTTCGGGAAATGAGGAGTACGCAGCAGCATGCGTGCGGACACTGTGTGCCCCTGAACGATCGAGCATAGACAAAGTCTCCGGAGCAGGCGGGAGAACAAATTAAAAATTCGGGAGTCAGCGAAACCATCGAACGAGCAATACCTTCGAATATCCATGAAAGAATAGTTCGATTCAATACGACAATTTAGTATCATCGTATTCAATACCATACGATGCCTGTGGATGTCGCCAGACAGAACCGAAGAGCGTTTGCCTGTGTTGGATGGTTGCGGTACATTAGGCGCACGCATGCATTCCTCCGTGCGTACACCTCGCGCATACGGACGAGGCGAGGAGAAAAAAAGAACGGATGTCGATGGCCAATGCAAACTTGGCTCGTTGTTTCTTCTTGGCGTACAGCCACCACTTTCTAATCTCAGACACGCAGGGCTACGATATGCCTGGGCTATGACCGATACTCCGTCCGATTAGCTTCTGAGAGGAAACAATGGGCCCGAGGTATAGTTTTGCTTCCGGCGACCGGCTAAACGGAGAGATGCAAACGCGCGCGCCGTATAGATCAGTCGCAAGGTTCGCGCAATTATGCCCTATCGATTCGTAGATTATTACTATTTACCCTCGTTCGTGCAACGCGACACGGAGAATCCCTTTTAAACAGAGTCACGCACGTTGCATCAATGCACACATCGCTGCACCCCTAAGGTCTCTTTTTTTCTTTCTTTTCTTTTAATGCACGAGTAATAGTTTCCATATGAATGTTCGTGAAACGAAAAGCTACCTATGGCTCGAGCGAGCAAAGCTATGCAACTCCATTAGATCCTTAGATCATCAACATCAACTTCGTTTCATCGCATTTCTCCCCCTGCAAAACGTTTTCATTCCTGTCTCTTCTTTTTGCCCTCTGTTTTTTTCTATTTTCGTTTTGCTTTTGTCGTCGAATCATTTAATTAAACGACACGACAAATTAATTGGAACAAAGCGAACTGTATTCGTTCATTCGTCTAGAAAATGATAAGCAATCCTCTTGGACCATTAACGAAGGTAAAAGTAACAAGATAATAAGAATATTTTCGTAACGTTAATTCTAATGTATAATTTTCTATGGAACGAAAGTAAGCAGCGACGGGGGGGTGCAAACGACGTATACGTAAACGAGAATTACCATGGGAAACTTACGATGTATGTACTTTGGCAACAATGAACGCAGGAGTGATTCTCGACTGAATCGGAGCTACGCGCACTTCGAATAATTTCGTTGTTCCCGTTTCCAAAGGAACCCCGAATGAATATCGAATTCCACGCGAATCCAGGGTGCGTCGCTCTGCCGTGTTTCTTACTTCGTTAGATCTGTTTCGATTAGAACAGAATCGGCGTCCCGTTTCTATTTGCCGCGTGCAATATCGTGCACAAATTGATGTACTTGAAAGCGAGCCCGCGTTCTTTGACCGTTCCTGCGGGGGGGAAATTAATTTCTCGCCGCGGTACGTCGCAAATATTATTTTCACATTGAAAGGAAAATAACGAGGCGGAACGGAATCGGTTGAAACGCAATAATATCGTTAGAGAGTTGAAAGGTCGGCACACTTGTAGGTAGCCTCTTTGATCTCGTACTTTCTGTCACTGTACGCCTGAAAATTCATTTCAGTACTTCCGTTTCAACTTTTCTTTTGGCTTCGCCCTTCTCCTATTGTCCCTACGTTTAACCACCGCGGCGCAGGTAACGCGGTCCGATTACAATCGCCGTTCTATTAACGTCAACCCTACGAGCAGATCGACCAAAGATACGTTACCGTTTAATTGCATCGCTCGCTGCTTCGTCCCCTTCTTCTTATTCTCCCTTTAATTCCGCAAGAAATTTCGTTCTCTTCTCTTCGCGTTCTCCACCGCGGTGAGAAGAAACAAAGATACTTTTCGAGTCCCTTTCGATACCATTTCACATGGGAGGATGAACTGTAATAAACGTACGACGAGTGAGGGACAGGTGTCATTGGCAAAGCTCAAAGGAAATCTGTGAGAAATCTGGGAGAGAGTGTGCGAGAACGCGTCCCCGTGTTTCGTGACTATTCGATTTATAGATTCGAAAGGAGGGAACGAAATATGGTCAACGTCAAGCTGTGTGGCCGTCGAAGGGGTAGTTTGGTAACGATCAGTGCTTGTATTCGTTGACAGCAGCTAATGGTGGGTTGAAAAAAGGTGCGAAAGTAGAATGCTACCATGGGAGAGCAAAGAATCGACAAAGGAGAGAGAGAGAGAGAGAGGGTGGAACGGTGTTAGGGTGTGTGTAGGGTGTTATATTTGTGTATGTGTGCGTGTAGGTGGATGCAGTGTGTGCGTGCAAGAGGGGAGAGGCGAGAGGGCCAGACTATGTATTGATCTCACAAGTCTGGCAACGTATAACGTCGCGTGAAACGAGCCCACGTAAGAGGCGTCGGCATCTATGTAGATGTCTACGTGATCGTGATCGTCGTCGTCGTCGTACACAGCGATGTCCATCAGAGTCCTCCGATTAGTCATTCCCGCGGTCGCATCCACGACGACGGATGCAAAGAGCAGTTCAAACGGCAAACGCGTGCGAAGTTCCCCCTTTCGCGTTTGCTTCCACCTGCGTTCATTCGGTATCCGGTTGGTGTGGCAGGAATCTCGCGTACAGCGTGAATGAATCCAAGCGTTTCCTCTTGGCCTTCTTCCTTTTTTTCGTTTTCAGGGACAGGACTGCACGCAAAAAGTGGGAAAGATACGCGGGTAAGGTTTGGTTTGGTCGCCCTTGGTTGCGTGCAAGTATGCTTGAACTTGTCAATAGTTATGTCGGAGTCCTCTCTGTCTGCTTACCTGGCCGGTTGCCTCCTTCCAGGGATGCTCTCCCTTCAGCCCTCGCTCTGTCATGATTCTCTGTCTCTCTTTCTCTCTCGCGACCGCACGCGCGCTCGTTCACCCTTCATCCCTGCACCGTCACCCCTTTCTCTACGCAGGTATCGCTCTCTCGCTGGTACACACGCCCCTCGGGTCCCCCTTCTGGCATCATTTCCAGAATTCGCGAAAGCAATTTTCATTAACTAAGAAGGACGGCTATAAAGATTCTAAAGCGTGCAGGGGAAATTCACCACCAGATCCTGCACCGAGATGAAATCATGACGCACGATTGGAAAACTCGCCGGTTTGTCGCGATCTTCTGCGGATCGCTTATCTGTCGTGATTCACCGCGAATCGAGCAAACTGCACGCCGAAGATTCGACGTGTATGCGTACTTTGCGCAGGTGCAGATGAGCGAAGGTATGAGTGGAGAAAAGAATGAGACACAGAGGGAGAGACGGAGTCAGGGCGAGGGGGTGATCGCGCGCGCGTGTGTGTATGAATGGGTGAACGAATGAGTGAGTTAAAGGGAGAAAAAGGGAGAGAGAGAGTTAAAAGAGCCACTGCCTTAGCGACAGCAGGATTTGTGCTAGAAACAAGGCCTTAGAAAGTAACAAACCAGAAACATAATTAGAGTTAAGTAAGTCTGTTGTTGTTAACCAAAAAGAGAAAAGAAAAAAGATAACGGTACTTAGAGAGATCAGGAGGACAAAGATGTTAACGTATTGTAAAACTAATTAGCAATTGTATTTAAGCGTGTAACGTAAATACATACTTAACCCCTCGTGCCCGCAATTAAATAGGCGTGTTAACGCGTAGTATTACGTAGGATTATTATACGCCGCTTATCGCAAATAAAAACAAAAAAAAGAGGTGAAACGAAGGACGCGAAGGAGCGGGAGAAAGTGAAACGATGGGAACGAGATCGTCGGTTGAAAGAGGAGCAAGGGAAATCGTAATACCGGGGGGGGGGAGAGAGAGAGAGAGAAGGGGAGAAAGAGAGAAAGAGTGAGAGTGAGGGTGCGGAGAAAAGTGGTGAAAAGAAATGCGTCGCTTTTGCCATGCGAGTACCGGTACTCGCGAAATTCTTTATCTTTCTCCTTCACTTTGTTTTCTGCTCTTGCCTTATGAAAACAGAACGACACAAAATGAAACGAAACGAAACGAAATGAAACGAAACGAAGGGGAAAGAGGAAACCAGCGCGCGTTCCAACGGGCGGCCGCGTGTATCGTCCACGATAAGCAGAAGATCATTGCACGGGTGGCGTGCACGATCGAAGAAATTATGCGATCTCCGATAGCGCGTCGCACTCGAAATTACCACTTTGAATCTGATGTTAGCGTAGCACACGTATCGTAAGCTGTCGACATTTATACTATGAACTATGAGTAAATTGTAGCGATCATTGTGAACATAGTTAATAGTATAGATTAGTTAACCGCACTAATTGTACCGAAGAGTGGACTACATTTTATTCCGAAAATAATTATCGAAATTTACCGCAGTAACGCGTATGTTCTACCTGCGCCATTCGAACTTAAGTTAAACGTATGGACGAGTGATGAAGGAGCGAACATTGAAGGAAGCGAAGGATACGAAACAGCCTGTGGAAAGGGAGGGACAGGTGGAGTGGAACGTTTTGATGCGAGCTTCGCTCGGCAATTGTTTCGATCGCCGTATTTCGAGTTTCGCGAAACCGTTGGCCGAGGATCGAACGCGCTCTAGAAATTGAACTGAAAACGAGGAATAACTGGTAGCATTAGATAAGCTCTACGGGCGAGCGGGCGTGCATGAACGCAGGTGTAAATATTATATATTCGATCGGGCACGTGCTTCTCCAAAATGCGTCGCGGAACGAAACGGATCCGTCGATCCATCGACGACTCGCGGAAAAAATAATGCGTCCCACCTTTCATCCGTTCTCGCCGGTCGCACGCTACTTACCTCATCTACTTACCGATACCGCGGGTTACCTGTTAATTAATTGGGTTATCGATCCGATCTAGCTCCCAGAGGCTACAACCCAGCCTCGACTCCTGGACACACGTGACCGTGTGTACATACGCGACGCGTGTGCTGCCTTACACGTGATACGTTATGACGCATGATTTAAAGGCGTGCTCACGAGTCGCGTCTGTTTAATTCGCTTTTAATTGACAGAGCCGCCGCGAGCGATCCTATTCGACACGTTTTTCCAGCCCCGGAACGAGGGAAGAGTCGCACCGCTGACATTCGTCATTGGCATCTTCCTGTTGCGCGGATTCTGTCTGGAAGATCGTTGACTCATCAGATTCGGCAATACGTACAAGTTAAAAGCGCTTCGCATGACCTCCGATTTATCGACTTTTCCACCCTCCGAGCCTCGCCACTTCTCTTTCTCTCACTTTCGAAAATTCTTCCCCCCGACCTAGAAACACCGTTCTTCACGAATGCTCGATAATCGCTCAGATTCGTACCGGCGCAGCTTCGTCACTTTGCCCGCCGATAAAATCATCGAGTTCTTTCTCCGTTTCACGCGGGACCTTGTCCGCGATACTGCTATCCATTCTAATTTTCATCCCAACGATCACAGCCCGCGTCCATCGCCTCGCTCGTTTACGCGCGTCGTAATTGTGCTTCTGATTGAACAACGATTGGAGACGCGCCTCCAATCGTTGCCTCTACGGGAAAGAAAACGGAAACAGCGTTCGAGAACGATCAACTGGACGAGAATTGACGGGCCGGTATCGCCACGCATTTTGGAGCATCGTTATCGTCAACGTAAGAACTCGCGAACTTTGGATGCTTGCGTTACACGAAGAATAATACACCACGAGACACTCAAGCGTTTATAAAATACATAGGGAAAGCGCGAAAGGAGAATAAAAATAAATAAATGAATAAATATGTAATTTAGGGGCGAATGCGCGAGCGAGAGGGAACACGGTGCGGAGGGGATGAATGTGCTAAGGGTGCAAGCGGATGGAAGCGCGACTGGAAATGTAAGAAACGGGGTTGCAAGCGTGGCGCGCGTGGTGCGTGAGTGCGGGTGTGTTTATGGTCGTATCGAAGAACGGTGAGAAAGATAGTTTGCAAACGAGAAACATTAGAGTTCCGTCTTTGAGTGTTGGGGAATGTTTATTTGTAATTGTTTAAATCTAACGAGAAATGTACTGTAAAACTATAAGTACTATAGGCACTAAAAATATATCATTTGTTGACATGAAAAAATAAAAAGATGATCCCAGTGAAGTAAATTTTCCCTGATACGGCGCGAGGATGTCGTGCGCGGATTACAAATTATGTTGCGACGTTAAAAGTTACGAGCGACGCGCGGATAAGTCATTACGCAATGAGGATTATTAGGTAAGAAGCACCGGTCCTCTTCTACCTTTCCAGACGGGGCGATGCGATTCAATCGATGAGGAAATACGTCAATTAGATGCCTCGAACCCTTTCGACACTTATTCTTCCTACAAAGCTGACCAAAACGCGGTTCATTTAAACGAAGCTTTCTATTACATGTTCGAAACGAGTAAAAAACTTGCCGTTACTCCAAATCATCTACGGCGGTATTGTTGTTCTTCTTTTTTTAACCACGAAATCCCCAATTAATCGTATCACGTTTCAAACTCTACCCACTTGTACCTTAAGGTTCCCCCTGATTTTCGATCTCATCTTCTACCAGCTCGAAAGTCGACGAAACGTTTGAGGAGGGTAAGTAGGAAGGTGTCCTATGGACAACCACTTGCGGATAATATCCGCGAGGGTTACCAATGACCAGTCGAATAAATTTGCATGAAAAAATCTATTTACGATGCACGTATATTATGTACAATGTGATCATACAGTCGGGATAATTCCATAAAGTGGTCGACGTAAAAGGGTAAAGTGTGGTTTACGCGTTACAATTATCGGTCATCGAAGCGGGGAATGCGAGAAGAAATAAATAGGTATGCTTTAAAGAACAAGAATCGAAATTTTGTTCCATCCGGTAAATCGTCCTATTAATGCCATTCGAGATTCCGATGCAATCGTCGTTACTGATGTTGATGTTGAGTCGTTTTAGTAAGAGGTTCCATTTTCGGCTGATTCTCCGAAGTTGGAGGGGACTGCCTCGTTTTTTTCTTCCTTTCATCCTCGTTCTCCTTCACCGGCGGGGGAGGTAACGCGTTCAGTAAACCTTATAGAAAAATTGCATCGTATTATTGCTCAACGAATATCTGTAGAACGAAAAATAAGAAGACAGAGGGAGAGAGAATGAAATAGAGGAAATGTGCCCATTGGACGAAACAGAACGGCGGAGACCGTGAAAATGAGGCGAAACTACTCACCGGCTGTTTCCCCTTTAATCGAGGCACCTGAAGCGTTCAAAAGGAAGGACGATTCTTTCAGCGAACATCGATTATTTCAAAACGATTCCCGCTTTTCAAATAATCCCATGCCCTTACGATTAATGGATAGGAAATTTGCTCACCGTTGCCACGGTACTTGTTCAACTGCTGATAGACCTGCTTCATTCTCTCGATGTTGATCCTAGAGCTCTTACTGTGATTCACCATCGGTAGCGAGTAGTCTTTGCCGATGATACATTTGGATGCACGTTGCAAGCCAAGCGGCGCGTTCCAGGGTTCGTGAATGTATCCAGTTGGGAAATTTTTCAATACCGGCATGTACCGCCTGACGTCGGAACGGAATACGAACGGAAACGAGAAACATGGTGCGAGATTATCTACCCCTACCGCGTGTACAACAGAGAATGAATTCTGATTCGCCGGAAAATAAATGGATTACCTAATGTAATCACCGTTCGGGTCGGCCTTTCTTCCGAATCTCACTGGGCAGTAGCAGTGAAAGAATTGTTGGAAAAAGGAACTGCACGATAGCCACATCCACATCCCGGCGTTTATCGACCAGTCGGCGTCCAGCAGCAGCTCATCGAACACCTTGAAGCAAAAATTCAAAGACTCTGCCGTTGAGCGACATTCGAAAACGATATTCGTGCATTCGATCCACCCCCAATGTTTCTAAAGTACGCCACGACTTCTACCTTCATTCCTTCTTCCCAGGAGATCCAGAGATCACCCCTGGTCAAGAAACAAGCGACAGCGTGCCTGGCTAAATGATGTATCCAACCTTCTTCCCTCAGTTGAGTCATGATCGCGTCGATCCAAGGGAATCCCGTTTGCCCCTGTTCGATAAACAAGCCGTTCGCATATTTCACTTACAGACACGAAGGAAGTGTTGTGAATCCACTCACGTTCGCCCACTTAGCAAGAGCTTCGACGTTCTTGTCCCAAGGGATTTGCACGCAAATTGGATTGCCCTGCATCCGATCGAAATTCGGATTCTTCGTCGCGGCGCAGTAAAAGAACTCGCGCCACAAAAGTTGTCCGTGCAACGATAGGGGCGGCACGGCTTTCTTAATCTGAAAAGTCACGACCAGTAAACGAAATTCGTTTATCAGAGACGTGGGGATTATTCGCAATGCAGCACCGCGACCGAGTTTCGGCCGCTGAACGATGCCGTACCTTCTTGTAGAGGTCGGTTAGCTGGTAATAAAATAGTCGAGTGCTCAAGCAGCCGAATCTCAAGTAGGGCGAGAGACCTGTCTGACTCGGTAGCAACGATTGCGGAGTCATTTTTGGCCTCCCGAAACTGGCCACCCAAGCCTTCCTTTCGAGGTGCCTCTCCAGTCGTGCCAAAGCCTCGCTCTCTCCTCCGACCCAGACAGGCGGAAGCAGACCCTCCGTGTCGAAGCCTGCTCCGTGAATTAGACGAACGTCTTACATATTTTCCAACATTTTATTTCGGAGATAACGAGGAAGGACGCGGCTGCTACACGGGCCGACAAGTTCGTCCTTATAATTACCCAGCTCGTCGAGGGTCGGGACACCGTAATGATCGTCGTGATCCTCTTTCAATGGGGTGAACGCCGAATCTACGCAAGCAGAAGTAACAGTCGGCACCGGCAGCTCCGGGGAATCCATGCTGGCAACGACGTTTTGAAACTGATGATAAGTCAACGGCGGCTTGCCTCCGTTCCTCTCGATGATCCTGAAATAACAAGATGTACATGGAACCCTCGACCTGGATCAATCGGTCGTAGCAAATCTGGCCAGCCCGTGCTGTGCACAATTCTCGAAGAATCGAAAGACAATATTCAAAGGCGACCAATGGATAGCTGTTCACGCCTGCGACAGAAAGGTAGCGCCGACGGGAGAACGAAGTGGAAGATGAATGACACGTTGATCAAGGAAAAGGCCTTGGACTCACTCGTCCAACTTGTAGAGAGTGTGCGAGACCCTTTGGACCACCGAGATACCAAGCTCCTTACACAGTGCCGAGATGTTATGATCCCGGACGCGTCCGAATGGTTCTGGATCTTCCTCGAAGGTCAGCTCCGTGGTGCCCCATTCCTTGAACAATTTTGGCAGGGCATCCGCCGGCTGTCCCCGTATCACGAACAATCTGGAGTTCAATTTTCTCAAGGAACAGTCAAGGTCCTCCAAGCACTGCAGCAGAAACCTGTCGAGAAGTCGAACGGTGAAAGCTTTCGAGGAGTTTCCAAAACGCACGCTGCATCCCCCGTTTCATCGATCGCCCTTTCACACTCACCTCCATTTATTGATACCAACGTTGGTGCTTCCAGCGAACCACGGGTCTAAAACGAACACGCAACGAAAAGTGGAGGCCCCAGCCAGACCCTCCCTCAACGATGGATTATCGTGAAGTCTTAGACCCTTGCGGAACCAATGAACCATGTGCTTTCCACGGTCGCCACGTAACGCAGCCTCCGGATTTATTTCGCTATCTCCGCTGCCCGTCATCTTCTCCTATTTCCCCCCCCCCCCGCCTTCAGCACCTCCTGTCCTCCGCTCTCTTCGTCCTCGGCTTCTCTTTTTCGGGACAATGCCTTCAATCGGTCGACAATTGATCGCGCATCGTTCAAATAATCAGTCCACTTTCTTCTCGTCCTCTATTCTCGTTCTACGTTCCGTTCGCTTTATCCTCCTGCCTCTGTGCACGCACAGTACAAGCTCGCCTGCATGTACACACGTCCACGGAGACTCTCCCTTTGTTCGGTGGCTTCTTTTACCTTTCCTATTTATTTCGCTATCCCTCCCCCGAGGGAGAGACAATTCAAAGGATGCACCTCTCGGTTTGGATCCCGGGTTAATTCACGACTTTGGTTGAACAATATCTTCAACCTCCGAGTACCATCATCTTGACGAATCAATTTTGCTAAGCGGTTAGCTGGTTTTTAGGTCATCAAGGTCGCAGGCGAGCTCGATCGATTTGCTATTCTCTGGATTGAAACTTCTCGCTGGTTATGGAAAAGAAAAAACCATTGTCCCTCGAGGCTCGCCTGTCGTCGATTCATATCGCATGCGATTACGTATTCGTTTCGCAGGGGCCCCCGATAATTTCGATACCGCTTCTTCACTTTCCGCTCCCGAGGTACGGTCGAGCACCCATTCAGCTACTGCACAGAAGTTCTCCCGACGTGCCGTAATTGGATATCGCCGAAGTGGTGCATGCTATCTGGAACGAAAGGTGCGTTCGTTGCATTATTTTTTTAATGGTCAAATTTGACGAAAATCGTTCTGCTCTGAACCGTCGCGTATATACGTAATCGCGAAAGAAGAAGAGACAGAAATTGCGACGTGTGAACGTAGCGAGCGTCGCGTAAACCTAACCAATGCTGAAGGCTGGCACATCGCAGACACTTCTACTGTGCACGTTACGTTGTCCGCGAACGCACTGACTGCCGTATAGTATAAATATAATATGAAGTGTACGCGAGTACGAAGCGTTGCAAACGCCGCTACGGGCTGCTTCTGCTAAACACGTGCGTTTTAATAAGCGCGGGCAGAAAGGGGTATCGATACTAATAACGATCCGCCTTATCGTGCTCGCGTCATCACCGACGCACGGGTGATATTCGCAAAGGTATTCGCAAACGTAAGCCGTGTTAATTTTCGTTCAACCGCTCTATTTTCTTTCCACGCGTTCGATAAATCGTCAGCTGGACAACGCGCATCGCTGTATCTAATTTCCACGCTGCGAAGGAAGCAGCCACAAAGAATCCGAGCAAGGGCAAACAAAATACCGCACCGAGCAGAATTTTGATTTCTGTCCAACTCGTTAATTCCGGGCTGATTCATGTAACTACTGTTCACTTCCTACCGTGCTCGAATATAGACTCGCGTTATGCAATTATGTGATTATAATACCTGATTCGCGGAAGGCGAACTTTCATTAGTCGTTTATCTTCCTCGACACCCTGGGTACATATACGTACGTAAAATCATTCGTTTGGTTCCTCGCGAAAAGTAATTAATATCTGATTCAACTATGCTATACTGTATATATATTTCACGTCCGCGAATTATAGAGATATTAATTTCGTATTGCGAAGCATCGCGGTTTGGGATCTCTTGATCGATCATTAATCCTTTCGTTCCTTGAATATCCTGCGCGCCCCTGTTTAAATTGACACGCGCCTTTGGAATGTAGTGAACGGAGCGAATTGTAACAGAGTAATTGTGACAAACGAGCGTTAGGCCTGAAAGCTAACTCCTACTCGAAATAATTATTCGCAAAGAAAGTTGTTTGACGGCGAAGTTATTTTCACAACGAATACCTTCGATATCACGTTGCACAGATTTAGAAAGCAACGTGCGACGGTCGGCGTACCGAGTTGTTGCATTATCTTGCTCGATTAATTGCGACAATGAGTAGCAGTAAATGCTTAGCATTATGTGTTACCACGAAACACTGACCCACGGACATAATCGTTCTTCACTCCCTAGATCATGACGCAATGATTACAAGTACGTAAGTAAGTAAGTAAGTAAGTAAGTAAGTAAGTACTATACGTATGTACATATATCTGGATCGACGTGCTGTCGATAAAACAGAGTGCGCAACAATCTGCACCGCAGTGATATCGAACATACCCCCTTTCGAACTTTCAACTTACTATCCGTGCTATTAATAATGTTTGCGTTTTCACTTAATTATCTGATTAAGAGAAAATTGTACCCCTAAATTGTAACAGGAATATACATAGTATGTACGCGTATTCGAAAAATAATAGTAAAAAAGAATGGGACAATACTCGATACTCGAACGAAAAACTGCGACGCAAACTGCGCGTCTCACATATGTGACTGTGTATGTATTGATAAAATCAAGCAGCGAATAAAGTAGCGGATAAGAGACGAAGAATGAGTAGCTAGTGAATAACTTTACTCGAATGTTACTCTCATAAAAGAATCTATTGCCGCCAATCTAGCTTCCTCGCGAAGCAATTTTCAAATACAATCGCGAGTCATGTATCGAAAATAATCGAACGCGAGATGATTGCTGCGACTAATCAAATAATCGAAGTTATCGGTACCATCAAACTGCGCACGAATGTCAAAGAGACATGAACCTTGACGTCGTGTGTTTTCTGGCAAGCGTACTTGCGATTGTGCACGAACGTGAGTATTCTATATTTTTAATCAGATTATTCTGTTCAATCACCGACTCACTGGATATTCTTTATCGTAGCACGAGAAAATAGCGGGCGCATGCTTTTGTCATTTCGCAGATACGAGTTCAGATTGCGGACCAAACGATCGGACCACCGCACCACCGAAGTCCAAAATCACGTATTAATAAGACTTGCCAAATACAGAGGAGGGAAATTTTTCCAATTTTTTGAAAAAGAAAAAAAAGATTTAAATTCCTTATGAACAGACACGCAACGCGCACAGGGAACACTTCTTCGCATATGCCGACGTATAAGTTAACTAGCAAGCATTGAGAAGGAGGGAAGGTAGAGCTGGACAAGAGGAAGGAGGACACTGAGCCACGCCGAGTGCAACGTGACCGCGGCCCCGCGTACCTTCCAATTGGCCAACTCGATCACGTGGTCCCGCGGTCACGTTGCACCCGTCGTGGTCCTACAGTACAGTTCTCCAATATATTATTGCTTATCGCTTCCTCTTTTCTTTCGTCTTGCTCATTCTACGCTTCTTTCGCCCTCCCTTTCTTTTCCCTCCGCTAGGTTCGGCCCATTATGTCGATTGGTGCAAACAGGTATATCATTTTTCTTTACTTCTATGCATACCTTCTTTTCTCAAAGCTACAAACATTCAGTGTCCACATAGTTTTGATATTATGAAACTGATTGATCGATACGCTGTATTCTATACCATCTACGCTTCAAGAAAATATCGTAACTGTACAATTCTTTTGTATCTAAACGATTTTGGTAACTTTGGATTATTGAATGAGCGAATCAACGTCGCGATTAAACTTTTCAGATTGTCACCTGCGCCTTGACATATTTGTCAATGAATTGAAAGTAACAGCGAATTTGGTATCTGCCGTCATTTGCGCATCGAGCGTGCAACGAGGCGCATAGTCCACGGTACCGCAGTTATGTATTCAAATTCTACGATACGAATCTTAAATATCAAGCCTGCACGTATTATCTTGACTTTTTGATGAAAAAGTTAATGTTTCTTTTCTCTCGATAGCCTATAGGAAAGGGTTGCAGATTGCTGCTCACGCAAGATCGTTACATAAGTGCCCGGTGCGCCAGGATACTTACCTCTTCGATATACCCTTGACCGAATTGTCGCGCCTCTGTACGCGTTTCCATTTTTTCCAACACTGCACTACACATCGGTGGTGTAACACAATGCAGCTGACTAAGCGTTGACACATCGATCACAAGCCGGATTTTACGATCGAGCACTAATGCATTAATCGAGTGTGTATACACTTTAATTTCAATTGCCACGTATAGTTGGCATATTTCTACAACATTAACAGCATCCGAATGAAACTTTTGAATAAGGGATTCTTGTTCAACGATATAAAGTATAATCGCATGCGGGGAGGGAAAGGCATGAAGACAAACACTCTTTTAGAATAGTTACAATTTGTTTATTCGTGCTCTCGTACATGAAACGTATCAGGAAATACAGTGGTACAACGAAACGCATACTCAAATAAGTGCTTCCTGGTACATTTGATACGCTTTCTTGCAAGTGCAACGCGTATAAAATATGATTCGTTCAAAAATTCATATTGCTCGTATTTTTTCAATTTTTCATCTATAATATCATGCTCTGCATCAATCTTACAATATTGTACGACGATATTGCGTAGGCGGTCGATACGTAAATATCTTTTTTATAGATTCATAAATCTTAAAATTTATTTATCTTCTGTACATTTTCTATATCATAGCTCGATGTTTGTGTATGTGTATGTTGGAGAGTATAATTACGCAAGAGTTGTATCGGGTCTTTTTCCCAAACATTTGAAACGTCAAAAACATATGTTCCTTTTGAACGTACGTACTAACTAGCGCATGCGATATTTCATAATAACTATCGTCCGTGTAAAAAAAAGAAAAGGGTAAAAGATTATCTCTATTGTTGAAACGAGAAGTAGGTTTTAACGCGTTATAAAATCTAACGAATACTTTGCTATTGTCGCATATACAAGTATAAACTATCGGCGAAGCACTTCGGTAACACGCCCGGAGACTATTTTCAACAAGGCGAAAAAGACAAGAAATCTTACATTATCTTTTTGACTCTGGCCGTTCGTTAGATATCTTCTTCTCCGTCAATACTATTAATTCGTTTAAAACTATAAACGCCCTTAAATCTATATACTTAAATAGCAATTAGTAGACCACATGTTCAAAATTATACGAACAAAAAGTAAGTTATGGTTGTGGCGTTGTGTCTTCGGTATCAGAAACGAGACTCTGCAATGGCAACATTCCGACAAGATTAACAATCAGTTGATAAAAGACAACAATAAAATGGGGGGCTGGGGGTCAATGGGAGAACCAATAATAGAAAAATGCAAGAGAAACATAATTATTTCCATGTTTCCTTCACGTTGTGCAATTGCACAGTGATACAATACACAAGCAATGAAAATATAAACAATAAACAGCCAATTATACAATTACCGGATAGAATAAAAGTAAACGTGAAATTTCGCACACCATGCAATGACATGGGTTTTTTTTTTAATCTGAATACCAGACACTAATAGACAATTATACTCCACGAGATTTCTGTAAAAAGTTTCGTAAATTCCACAAGTATGTTTGACATTTGCTGATTTACGCACTGTGTAAAAAAATATATCTATAAAGCTCAATTAGAGATCGAAATTATTACGAGCCCTTAAGATTAGATTTGACACTTTGCCACCTATAATCTCAAATTCATTTCGATTATAAGATAGCTAATAATAAAAGCCGCTGTAAATAATGTATTACGAGTAGAAAATGTTCTATAAAATGTACTTAAATATTGTTTAGCCTATACTGCAGCTGCACAAAGCAGCGTCTATTCCTGTTCTTATTGAAAAGAAAAACTGGGAAATACATGAAACCATACTAACATCCAACGACTACCTTACTTTTTGTAAGATTTAATTAACCGCAAATTTACATATCTCGTTAGGAAACGGGATAATAGTGCTACTATAATTTGTATATTGTTTCTAGGCATAGTAACTCTTTTTAAAGCTATAATTTTAATCTCAGGAATCCCATTTTTCATGTATCAGTCGGGTTCACTTTCTATCAAGTATTATATTATACAATTCAAAGGAGCTTGGGAACAAAAATGCTTCAGAAAGGGCATATTATTTGGAATAATTGTTTTCCAAAAAGGCTCATCATCGTGCGATTGCGTATATAGCATAGTACGTCGATTGTAAATATCGAATACAAATAAAAAATATAACGAAACACGATTATACACGTCCATTAAACGCTTTTCTAAAAGCATTGAAACCTCTCGTTGCTCTTTACGGCCGCATTAATATATCCAGGTACGCATGTCAAGCCGCGAAGATAATTCGATTAAGATAGAATATTATACAACGTGAAATTCAAATCTTTCTTTTATAAGTTATAGGAACATCCGTTTAGAAGGTTCGCAGTTTGCAGACATAACAACCAGTGGAGGTAAATTATCTTATTTTACACGTTTTGGAGGTCTACCACGTTTCTTAGCCTCAGTGTTTATAGTATGATTGGCGATCGATGTTTTCGCAGTATGTAAATTCACTGCCCTTTGCACATTTCCCCCGATATTGATTTTAAACAAGTCTAATTCAATTAATTCGCTTTCGATCGCCCTCTTGGATCGCCTAGTTCGACCAGCTATTCGTTCCATTTCGTTAAATTTCGCTTGCAATCTCTGGGCCAGCTCAAAATCTTCCTTCTCTTGCACAACTAGTCTCTCCATTCGTTCCTGCTCTTTGATAATCTCATTGTCTGTGAGAACATTCTTATCCATAAACGTATCCGTTTCGCCAGTATTATTATTCTCCAACATACACCCTTGCACCTTGCTACAAGATTCAGCCGAATTGCAATTACTACTTTCGATATTCTCAACCGTTGTATTTAGCTTTTGATTTTTAGAATAGCTCGCGCATCCTGCCTTTCGAGTTGTTTTTCGTAAGCCAAGATTGCTCCCATGGCAATTCAATCGTCTAGACGTGTCGGGTTTCTCGGAACTTTCTATGCTCGGTTGCTTTTCGGACCGTACTCTTCGCTGTTTCGCTTTTGGTAATGCTGCTCTATCAATCCTTGTTCTACTCATCTTTTGCACCGAGACAGAATCATCTGCTATCTCGTATTCACGATCTTCTTTCTGGCACAATCTTCTTGTGTTTCTCCTCTTTACCACTATCTCTAAATTCGAGTTGGCAGGTGTTGCTCTATGTGAATTTCTCTTATCCATTCCATTGATCTTTCTTTTCTTTATCCTCTCCGCAATATTTTCCATTGTTACATCGTCTTCTTCTTGGACTTCGACTTCTTCGTTGCAAGGTGAATTCAATTTTAAAAGCGCGGGTGAACAAGTCGGATTTATCATTTCCGTGTCATTAGTGTTTCTTACAATTTTAATATCTTTTTTACTCCATAAACTTCTTTGACGTTTCGATTTGCATACCATACCATTCCTAACGTAAGATTTCCAAGACTTTTCTGCCCTTCCAATATCTCTATGCTCCATTTTACTAATTTCGGAGCCATTAACTAATTTATTCACATTTTCATTTGAATCAAACGATACTTCCGAAACGAAATCAATATTCAGGATACCATCGTGGGTTTGAAATTTTCCTACTCTGGAGTGAGTAATTTGTGGTTGATTACAAGATGTTGATGGTTTCTGTTCAAACTCTTCCTTGTGCATATCTTTTTCTTTACGGGTATGCTTGGTTTTTCCTAAAATATTCGAGAATATGATTACACCTCAGCTTAGAAAAATCTGTACTATCAAAAATTCGAAATATTTAACTTTGCTTCAAAGAACTATGGAATTTACGTACCTCGAAACGCACTCCAGGAACATCCAATGATTCTCTTCAAATGAGCTTGAGATGGAGGTTTAGGTACAACGTTCGATATCCTTTTTAGGATAGGAACAACCCTAATTATTTTCGGATCTAATGGTCTTCCATCTGCAATTCAATATTGTTTAAATTGTACGAAATATATCGCGACTGTGTACATAGATGTACACTATTGCATAGATAAACTAAAAAACTTCTATATCGTACAACCTGTAGACATTTTCAGCGGTGTTCTTGGCATAGCTCTTATAGGCTTGAAGTGATGAATTTCTTGATTAATACTATCGTGACTTCCTGCACTTTCAGCGCTACCCATTCTTTCGTCGTCGTCTCCCGAAGAGATGCACACCTCCACTCCCAAACTCTTCTTTTTACTGTTCACAACATCGTTTGGTACCTGCAATTCTTCTTTGCTTTGTGTGCCATATATTTTCGTAGTCGACATTCTTGGTTCCAATGAACAGTTTGAAATACAAGATTCTATTATCTTTGTTGTCATTTGATGCTTCAGGGTCCTCGGAACGACATTGTAAAAAGGCATCGACTTCTGACAACAAAATTTATTCGTAGACTCGCTACATGCGTTAGACATGTCTACAATATTCTTTACGTTAGAGACATATCTTTCCGCACAGATTTTAGATATCAGACCAATATTTGCTCTCCTTAATCCAGAACCATCTTGAGGTTCCAAAAATGATGGCTTTTCGTATTTAGAACCGTGCGGCTCAGCTTTGCATTGATTCACGTCGGTCATAGTAGCAACATTGGATTTTGACGTATGAAACGAACTGTCGGATATGCTCACGGAGTTGCTATAGTTGCAGTTTTTCTTTTGCTTCTCTACAATCTGCCTCTTTACTAAGGATTTAGCAAGTAATTCATCTTGGGACAATTGAGCCAGACGCTCTTGCTGTTCTTCCTGTTGAATCTTTTGTATTAGAACCTCGCTGGCTATTTGTTCAGCTTTTCGTTGACATTGCATTTCTTCCTTGGCCATTTGAAGTTGTACTTCATATTCCTGTCGTATTTCTCCAGCTGTGCTAAGTATTTTATTGGTTCCAATGAAGTCTGCATTAAAAGAAAGCGATATATACATATGTATTATATTGGTATTACAATGCATTAGTATATAACTTTAAGCACCGTTTAGTATACACATCTTCGTCGAATAGCAATAAAGAAACGTACTAAAAAGAATAAAACGTTTGGATACATTATTCAGAAAACGCAGAAATATCCACGAGATTTAATTAAATTTAATAGAAATTGCAGTTATTGTAAATAATACACGTACACGCGAGCACTTCCATACGTCAAACGTATGCATGTACCTCGCTATGTACAACTGTGCTTACCCCAGAGGTTATGTTACGTTTGTTTATCTTGTTGTTTAGGAAACTCACCAGCATCCAATTCAATATTTTTGTCGTCGCCGCTGTATTTACTTTCGACTTCCTTGGCAAATTTGGTCTGGATTAAATCCCAGAGACCGTTATTAACCAATGTTTCGGTCTTGGTTGCTGTACGTAGCCAAGAACCGACTCGTACCCTACAGAGGGGACAACTCAAACTATTGTGCTCGAAAGTACCTTTCAAACATTTTAAACAAAGATTGTGCGTGCATGGCAACGTTACTGGCTCAATTAATATACTGCGACATACTGGACATATTATATCTCGAAGGCTAATATTCACTGATGGCCGTGTCAAAGATATATCAAACAATTTTGACGTTCGCTTCAGAAACGTCGCCATCTTGCCATATTCTCCAAAGAAACACAACGCTACTATGATCTCTGCAACTACTGTGGTTCTCTTGCAGAATGGAAACATAGATAAATCAACCGGAACTGTAGATCTTTTACAAACGCATGAAAACCCAAATGCGTGGGATGCTTTGCACCACACAACACGTACTTAGATACTTGTAATACAAAAAGGTTTCCTAAATTGTGTAGAAATTTATTTACACGTACTCTATGCCACTAACGCGTTATTAAATGTGTTTATAGTATTTCTCGGTATTAATTAATTCTGAATTATTATTTTGGGCGAATCTGTGATCGTGGAAACACTAAACTTAGACGATATTTAATAATTCAGCATAGAAAATATAAGTAGAAGTTACTAAAGTAATAGACATATGTAACTGGAAATTGAAAAATTTAGTTTCGAACAAAATATTTGTTTGACGGATCGTAAGTATATTGGATGATCCGATAAAATTATTGGAAGAAAATTGCCAGTTTATGCATTTAGAACGATGTTTATAGACTGCAATTATTTCACATGCATGAAATATTGAATGTGCAGGGATATTTACTATTTCTACGTTATTGCTAATGGACGCAAAGCAGGTCCATTGACAAAATAATGTCTCTAACTGTGTATATGTATTAAATTGATACGCCTTCTTAAAACATTTTATTATATATCAATGCAGCTGTAATAAATTACTTTCACTGTTAACAAAGATTGTATAATGAAGAGAATGTTCTATACTGTATATTTTTACATACTATTGTAAGGGTTAGTAGGTTGGCGAAACTTACACAGGATCGATATAGAAGTTTTGGTATCCGGATTTTAGGTAAACGGTGACTAACAATACAGAGGAATTTGTACAGTGAACCCCAGTGAATCCCTTAAAAGTGCAGTATTTGTAGTATCAGGCGGATCATACTCGATCAGTTAATAATTAACGTTTTGTGCATAACAAAAGCGTTGTCATTAAGCATTTGTGCAACGCTAAAGTGTTTGTTCTTGGATATACAGATAACAGCGCAATAAAATGGGAAGAAAAGGTTACTGAGTGCTTTTATTATCAATAACGTATAATACACAAAGATTTCGTTAAGCAATGATTACAAAACAAAAATGCAAAATACATTTATAATTTACACGCAGGAAAGAAAAAGGGAAGTGAAGAAGGGCCGTCAGAAGGTTCGCAACAGCAGCAAAGACCAACAACGTCGCAACAGCAGCAAAGACCAACAACGTCGCAACAGCAGCAGCAACAGAGACCACCTGCACCACAACAACAGAAACAACAGAAACAACCTGCGCCACAACAGCAGCAACAGCAGAAACAACCTGCGCCACAACAGCAGCAACAACAGAAACAACAGAAACAACCTGTACCACAACAGCAACAGCAAAGACCACCTGAACCACAACAGCAACAGCAAAGACCACCTGGACCGCAACAGCAACAGCAACAGCAAAGACCACCTGGACCGCAACAGCAACAGCAAAGACCACCTGGACCGCAACAGCAACAGCAAAGACCACCTGGACCGCAACAGCAACAGCAAAGACCACCTGGACCACAACAGCAACAGCAAAGACCACCTGGACCGCAACAGCAACAGCAAAGACCACCTGGACCACAACAGCAACAGCAAAGACCACCTGGACCGCAACAGCAAAGACCACCTGGACCGCAACAGCAACAGCAAAGACCATCAGCATGGCCACAGCAGCAACAGAGACCACCTACACCGCAACAACAGCAGCAGCAGCAACAGGGTCCACCAGGACCACAACAACAGCACCAACAAAGACCACCAGCATGGCAACAGCAACAGCAAAGACCACCTGGGCCACAGCAGCAACAGGAAGGACCACCTGGGCCACAGCAGCAACAGCAAAGACCACCTGGGCCACAGCAGCAACAGCAAAGACCACCTGGGCCACAGCAGCAACAGCAAGGACCACCTGCGCTACAACAGCAACAGCAAGGACCACCTGCGCTACAACAGCAACAGCAAGGACCACCTGTTCCGCAACAACAACAGCAGCAACAAGGACCACCTGTACCGCAACAACAGCAGCAGCAACAGAGACCATCTGTGCCGCAACAACAACGAAAGCTAGAGCAGCTACCTATTACTGTAATGAATGTCGCATTACCTTTGCTTGAGAGGAAATACAATCTACATAATTGCAATTAGAAGAAGGCAATGAGTTTAATGTATATATTCTTTTTTTTTAGGAGACTGCACTTGCCGTAAGAGGCAGAGGTGGGAGATCTGTATTACCAACCGCCTTGCATCAAATGTATCTGGAGCAAATACCACGCAAATCTACTTCCAAACAGCCAAAGGAGGGTAGAAAAATTACAGTGGAGACAAATATGCTTAAACTTATTTTTCCTCCAAATTTCCAAACAGAGGTTATACATTATGATGTGGTTATTACACCGGACAAGCCAAAATTCTTGCTAAGACCTGTTTTCGAGGAATATAGGAAGAAACATTTTCCAAATAGACATCCAGCATTTGACGGTAGAAAAAATGCATATAGCGCAAAGTATCTTCCTTTTGGTGCTGAAAGTGTAAGTAATGAATAGATGCTTCGTTTTACAATCTATATGAATACTCTTATGTTTGTAGCTTGCATTTGCAATTCTTCATTTCAACCGTCAGTCGAGCAAACATGTAGAAATATCTGACCCGCCCGTGTGAACAAGTAGATAATACCTTATCCACTTCAGATGTGTTAATATATCTTTTGTTGTAGGTAGAGGATGAAATAACGATTTTTGACAATGAGTTCATGAGGGAAAAGAAGTTCAAAGTATATTTGAAGAAAGCTAATGTTTTGGATTTATCATGGTTAAAAAACCTACAGTATGGCAACCTTGATAATGATGTACAACAAATGGGTGTGCAAGCCCTAGATATTATTTTAAGACACGGACCTGCGTACAAGTTTACTACGGTCAGTTAGAATGCACTATCTATTCTTTGAAAACATAAATGTCTATTTGTCTAATAACAAATATATTACAGGTATAAAGTTCCACTTTATTTATTATACCTCAATTAATACTTTCATGTAATTTGTTTCAATAGGTTGGTAGATCGCTTTTCCCACAACCACTACCTGGCCGTGTTGAGTCATTATCGAATGGATTAGATTTATGGATCGGCGTATTTCAGTCTGTTGTAATTGGCTCAAGACCATATTTAAATATGGATGGTAACATATGTTTATAACTCTCTGCTATCTTAATGCCTTACATATTTCCTTCATTGTATTATAATTTCAATCTGTTTCGTATACAGTTGCTCACAAAGGGTTTCCCACGCCACAGTCAATTATAAATCTGATGAAAGAACTGTGCCAAGATCCTAGAAGTCACGGATTGCCAGAAAATGTAACTCCGAGGGACGTACAATACAATGAAGATAAAATAAATAAATTCCTGAAGGGATTGAAAGTTCAATACGAAATACCTGGACAACCTACCACTAAAAGAACTTATCGCGTAAACGCATTAGTTGAGTGCCCGCGACAGAACAAATTTAAATTGGAAGATCAAACATGCACAGTCGAGCAATATTTTCTAAAAGTGAAGAATTATAAAATACAATATCCCGACCTACCTTGTGTTTGGGTAGGATCCCGAAATACCAATATTCATTTGCCAGTGGAGGTACGTGAGAAAAACGATATGTTTAAAACTGCCATCGTCCAAAGGATCACTAATCTCCTATTTACATTTTACAGTTATGTACCATTGTGGGTGGTCAAGTCACACAAAAGAAACTGGACGAGGCTCAAACCACTAATATGATTCGCAAAGCAGCAACTAATACTCACACACGTAAAGAGAAAATTATGAGCGGCGTAAGAATTTGTTATTTCCGAACAACATGAAATTTATTTCTTACTATTAATGACAAGTGTTAATACATTTTGCAGTTTGCTAAGATGAATTTGAACGAACAGCCTAGTTTAACAAAGGAGTTTCACCTTTCTGTACAAGGGGAATTTGAGAAAGTACCAGCTAGAGTTCTCGAACCTCCGGCATTACAGTATCATAATCAGGTGAATGTTAAAGTGTTTAAAGGAACATGGAGAGCAGCGAAATTTTTAATACCATGCGAACTACCAGAAAATTCATGGACTATTTTGAATTTGGATAAATACGTGCGCGAAAGAGAACTACACGATGGTTTACATAATAAATTGCAACAGGGTGGTTAGTATGACAATGTAAAAAAAGTTTATTACGTTCTTATGCAGGAGTGTGAAAGATTTATAGCCATGTTATTTACTCATAGGTCAGCCTCTAAACATGACCATTGGTAGAGCGCAAACTCCATTTGTGACGTTAAGTGTACAAGGAAAAATTACGAATATTAAAGAATATTTTGAAGAGAAGAAAAAACAAAATATACGATTGGTAGTAGTAATAATACCGAATTTGAACAATGCATACAGTAAGTCATATGATAATAATTGGGTATGTCGGAGAAACGTTTATGAAAATGCATCAATGTTTTAAGGTTTAGTGAAGCAAATATCAGAACTTCGTATACCCGGTGGTATTGTAACTCAGTGCATAAAATCGGCGACATTAAGAAAACTGAGCGAATCAACGATCGGAAACATTTTATTGAAAATTAATTCGAAACTGAATGGCATTAATCATACATTTGCCAAGACTCATCGGTAATAATACATACAAGTACATTTGAATGGGTTTTGCTCATACAGGCATATCTCATATTTGTAAATTATTGTTGCAGTCCACCTTGTTTGTCCTCGCCGTGCATGATAGTTGGCGCAGATGTAACCCATCCTTCGCCCGATGCTGTAGATATCCCATCTATTGCCGCTGTAAGTATCCTTTCTTTTTCCTTTGCAAAATTTCAATCGCTTAATAATCATGTTTCATGTCTCACTTATAAATATGATCAATAATATTTCAATACAGGTTGCTGCGAGCCACGATCCCAATGCTTTTAAGTATAACATTGAATTAAGACTTCAGTCACCGAGAGAAGAAATGATTCAGGATTTGGAAGAAATTATGATTAGCCAATTGAAATTCTTCTATACACAAACGGGATACAAGCCCAGTAAAATTGTGTTTTATCGGTAAGCAATTGTTCGATATAAATTGATTAGCCCGAAATATTTAATGTGCACTCCTTCCTTCACCCACACAGAGATGGTGTAAGCGAAGGGCAGCTTACACAAGTGATGCATTTCGAATTGGGTGCGATAAAAAAAGCTATTGCGCGTTTAGAAGGATCAACAGAACGTAAAATTGCAATTTCATTCTTCGTCGTTCAAAAAAGACATCACATACGTCTTTTCCCAACGGACCAAAGAAATTCCGACGATAGGAATTTTAATGTTCAGGCAGGAACTATCGTCGACACCGATATAACGCATCCGACCCACATAGATTTCTATCTTGTATCTCATGCCAGTATCCAAGTACGATGAAAACAATATGGAATATTCTTTGTAATATAAATTTTCCATAATACATGGACGACAAATTTTTCCAGGGTACAGCCAGACCCACGAAATATAGGTGTATATGCAACGAGATGAAGATGTCGGAAAACGAAATAGAGCAGCTGACGTATTATCTTTGTCACATGTTCGCACGTTGCACAAGATCTGTCAGTTATCCGGCACCTACGTATTACGCTCATTTGGCTGCATTCAGAGCCAGAGCATTGATACACAAGTAAGTTTCTTGTATCTGAATCTGCATGTACACCAATATTACATATGTAATTGTTATATCTTACTGATTTGTATATTTATCTGTGTCTGTATATATATAGCGTACCATTGAATATAAATAATCTGCAAGAGGAGCAACGAAGGAATATGTCTTTACAAATAAATAAAAACTCACCGATGTTTTTTGTATAAGGTAAATGAGTCCATTCGGATGACGCATTGGTAGGTCAAAGCGTATTACAATTATGTTCATAGACAACGTTTTAGTATATCGTTGTTTCCTGAATTTTATTTACTCATATATTTTCTCAGCACGATTGATCATTTCTATATTTTTCTTTATTTCTACTTTTTATTTTACTATGGCCACAGGCCGTAGCAACTGATAATTTACTTTTTGTCAGGCGGCGAACGGCCATGAAGGTCCTAATGGAACTGTAGTATCTTACGCTTGTGATTTCAGAATCGGGGTAATTAGTTTAAAAATGTGGTAGAGAAATTAAAAAAAAACAAATGTTACATTTATGGCTAAAGTTACAGTTTAGTAGATATATATGTATAATGATTTAGTAGAATATAATATTTTTGAAAAGCTGTTTATTATATTTTATTAGATTGCAGAAGAAAAACATTATAATCAAGAGATTCCGGTGTGACTCGATCCAAAATATCTAATTGTTGGAGCCAGTACACACGCGAATCTTTATGTTGCTAAAAAGTTAATGGTGTTTATTCTGTACAGATGGTAATTAATACTGCTTCGCTTAAATGTATTTTGAGATCATGAAATAAAGTACACAATGCCATCTTTGATTAGTGGTATTTAAATGCGACGATTTTTTTCCCGCTAGTATATTAATAAATGATTTTTATATATGTATACTACATTCCTTACTATTAACACGTCATACTAGTAAGGTAGAATATGCATATACGATGGTATAATTTAATGTTATTTCTATTACTCAGTTATGTATAAAAATGCAGGAATCAATTTTCCTATATTTACGATGCAATATTCTGTTTATGTAATTAACTCTGATTTAAAAAAAAATCAATGTTTTATATGGCATATAGCAAGTATCCCTTTTAAAATTAAAGGTTGATGCGAATTGTATTATACGCTTATGTTATAATAATACAATTGTTACGTTTATATTTATTGATTAGAAGTAAGATATTACGACATGATTATATGATATAAATTTCTTCCTTTTTAAATTAAAGAGCTATCGAACATCGCAACAATCGATTGTCTCAGAGGGTTAAACGTAACAAATATGGCGCGTGGACCTTTTACGTTGGTATCGTGGGAAAGATAGCCATTCGTAAGCATCTCAATCGCGTATTTTGAATCGCATTGTTGGGTATTTTGTTGCAAATTAGTTTCGTCAAACAAGCAAGGAAATGCTGTGCTTATTTATTTATATCCCAGTGCATGCCCATTGTTGGATGGTGTGAACATAATTTTATTTGCCGATAACGCATCAATTCATTTGCTACAATTTCCGTTCACATTCATGAAACTTGAAACATTCATGACAACTGCAATACCTGATGACGAAGTTTGCGATGATTGCGATCGTTCTTGAAGTTTTTTAATACATTTAAAGGAAACTGGAATTGTTGGGCCTGCGAAATTGAAAATACATCTACGATAAAGGGGTATGTTGTTCTTAAACTTTATTTAAACGATTGAATATCATTTTAGTATTATTTTCTATTTCTATATGCCTGTGTGAAGGTTTTTATATACCGTATCTGCATCATTATTTTTGCATTAAATACCGTACGATCTGTAATATACAATTAGACTACACACTAGCAGACGAAAATGTTCATATATGTATAGTGAGTAACGTATTTTGTCGTTACCTTGATACATGTGCATATATTCAAAAGTGTAGAATAAGGGCTACAGTGATAGGGGTTATAGTAATTAATCTACGAAACGAGAATATGTTTATATTCTTCTATTATGTCAATTATATTTGTATGCAACAAACTTTATTAGCGGGAAATTAAAACACATGTAATTCGCTGGTTACGTTTCTCTTGGATACTGCAAAGGTCATTGCACATAGTACGTATACGTGCATACGTGCTAGCATAGTACTAGTCCTGTTGATATAGTAGATACCGACACATTGAAAGGGAAATAGTAATACAACACGTTCATTCAATTAATGTATTACTAGAGTAATTGCGTAGAGTGCGGTTATATTTTTTTAGAAAGTCTCGTCGAAATTACAATCTTGCTAAACAAAACAGAAGTTGACCAGAAGTAACTGGAAAAATTATAAATAGGAATACGCCCGGTAGAAAATCATGCAAGGGCGTCTATTTATATTTATCAGGAAGGAAGTTCATTTTTCATGCTTCGTAGAATATTGTAAATCGTAATCCCATTCATACGACGCATTATGAAACCCCCGCGAGGAATTTTATACAGGTCTCGTACAAAAAAATAATATTCGTAATTACATGTTCGAGCTGATCTGGAAATCGTCTGGATTTTATAAAACAACCTGCACACAGGAGTGTGTTGCTTCAATATTTGAAACGTGATAGTTTTCACGTACTATTTGTTTGAAACACACCCGACAACTTTTCAACCATCCATGCGACGCATAGAGAACAATTGTAGTTCGAAAAGGTGTGGTCGTCGAAATATCTTAAAATACACCGTATTTTAATTGAATCTTGCGGTAACAGGTATGCACGTTCATGCTTTTTCAAATACAAAGAACTCGTGCAATCGTTGCGAACACCATTGGCTTTCGTCTAAAAACTCCATTTTCCATCAGCTTCTTTCGCTTCTGTTTCGCATAATCAACCCTAGATAGTTCCATTTCACATTTATATTCTCCCATAGTTTCTCAGCTTTGTCTATATTTTTCTTCTTTGTCTGCCATGGCTCGTCTTATTTCCTTCCTGTTTCCGTTCGTCTTTTATCTTTCATCCCTTGATACCCCCCTCTCTCTCTCTCCCTCGCTCTTTCACCCTCTCTGACCCCCTTCGCTTTTCTTCTTCCTCTCTCGCCCTCCGTGTGAAGTTCTGTCTCCACCTGAGTTGGGTCTCTGTTCTCGCGGATGCTTCACGTGACCAGAACCGTCTATTGATTCCTGGAGGTAGTGCATGCGCCCTCGTCCTCGCGATATCTGCTGCCAAGGGTTCCAGTTCTGCTCGCTACAGGTAGAGACGTAAAGGGGCCGCGGTTTGTTGGCGCAGCAAGGGGAAAGGCAGGAAAGGGTACAACGCCAGTGAAAACTCAGTATTGCATCGCGTGGCGGTTGTGCACGATTCTTTTCGATCGCTATGATTATCGCAGTACTTATTCTTCAGGTACATCTACTTTTCACCCCTTTTGAGGAAGTTGAACATCTTTGACTATACATATATCGTTGTTATCGTGTTTCGTGAACAGTTCCTTGCCGTAATTTCACATCGAAACTCGTTGCAACGGAATGTACGTACGTACACACGATCATTTAGCTTTATATCGACGAGCTGCTGGTCTTTCATTTGTACTCGTTTTCCCGTGGAAATCTTTGTTGATTGATAGCCGACAAATGTACCTATGCTTAGAGACCGTCCGAGAATTACTTGGTGCGCAATAAAGGTCGGTAATTTTCCGAATCTCTGTGCGTACACTCGACTGTAACGCAATTTGATCAATTCCTTCTGTTCCCGTGCCATTTTGATAGGAACGTGGAAAAGTAAACAACTCTGGAACACGTCGCGTTGTACGTTTTCTGGCTGCGAATTTTCGTACATCCACTGTGACCCCTTTTACATTGAAATTCTACTCTCCCTCCTCTGTTTACATAGATGTAGGTAGATGCGGATTTAATTCCATTCTTGCAAAACATCGCTCGTTACGGTCAATGGTTTCGATACGATCAATATTCAAATTGATTATTATCTGACTTGGCTACCCCTTTCCTTGCAGCGGACATTCTGATACGATGCTTCGCCAGGCTGACTGTATTCTTTAGTGCGACGTATAGTTGTGACGTTTCTTCCGTTTCCCGAAGCTCCACAAACGTTGGATCGAAAGTTTCTCAAGTGAAGTCTAATACCCTAATATAATAATACATCACCTTTTACGAGTTCCGATCGGGAAGCCCGCGGGTACGCTTTTGAAACGAAGAAAAGCACTAGAAGTACAAGTTGGGCCCGATATCGAAAACTCTGACGATATCGGGCGCAATTTGATCGCCTATTAGACGTGGGAAGTATCGACGATGCAATTTAAAGGCCTTTACCCTTTTGATTTCAGGAAACCGACGCGGTAAAAGCTTAAGAAGACACGCAGACCATGCCAGAGCAAGGAGCGGATTGGTGACCTAAAACTTATCCTCGGTTCTGTCCCTCGATGCTTACGCTACGGCTGGTGTCGACTCATTTCTTGAAGCAGCCATAGGCAGTGCCCTTCGCCTCAGAGAAAGGGCTCAGATGCGATGTGCCGCGATAGGGACATGAACCCAGAACTAGTCGAATCAAACGATTGCTTTTTTACGCCGTATTGTTTGCCCACGTTGGCTTAAAAGTTGCTCGAGAGTTCCGTGCGCGCGTCGACGAAGGACTCTTCTTCGCCGACCTCTCTTCATCTTACGAGAATTTCGTAATTCACCCACTTCTCTGCCTTCCTTAACCCATTTATCCCGCACACACACACACCGGCGCACACAAATCGTTCGTTGCTCTCTGATATCAAAGAGCGTCTTGCCCGCGAGACCGTAGACTCGTGGTGCCGAAGCTTAAATGTGCAATAAAACCAGCGAACGAATTTGACCGTCTTCGCTTAATCGTGACCTGTGTTCCCACGGCAAACGCGATCGTCTCCAAGATACCTTCTTTCTCGCTGAAGGTGTACCTCTGTTCACGTACCCCAAATATCACTCGCAATCTTATCTAACGACTGGCCAAACGAGTGGGACGAAGGACACCAGGAACAGCCAAAAGGTGTAATTCGAAGTAGCTTCCAGACTGTACTCCATTTATTTCAACCTGTGGAGGGTGGCGAGGGAGTGCATTGTGAGTTTCACCTCCTAACGATCAATTCGATCAATTTCAGTAAACGTTGATCGATCGAATTGCTGCTGTTCTATCTGATTAAGTATCGTGGTACTCGTCCAATTGGTATTGAATTATCGTCAATAGAAGCACATGGTATTATTGGTCAAATTTATTTCTCAAATACGTGCAAACGTGCCGCAGTGATTTTTCATCTGTGTAATTCGCCGATTTGTTTAGTGCGGTGGCGGTGGGTCGCGGTGTAGACAAAGTGGGATGAGACGTCCTCCGCAAGAACATCACCAGGTTCACAATAACCACCACCAGCATCATCATAATCACCACCATCACCATCATCAACAACATCATCCTCATCATCATGGATCACCGGGAAGCCCCACACGCTCGCGGCAGGTTCACGAAAAGGTGATTCGACGGTTCCTTGCATTAGAGTCACACCGACATAATATTGATAATAATCATTGTTGTACTACGACTTTCAAGGATGAGTCCCGTTTAGCAAAAGTGAAACGCGTTCTGGCAGTATCATTGTTGGGACGTAACGGAGCCTCCACGAGAGTCTTTGGTACACGATTAGATTCTGTCGAGCCGCATCGCGACACCGGCGTCCCTTTCGTCGTGCATCGATTGTGCAGTTACATCGAGGTCCATGGATTCCAAAGTGCCGCAGTGTTTCGTCTATCAGGCGGCAGCCCCAGATTGGCGGAAAGATTGAGGGCCGCCTTCGAGCGAAGGGGTGACGCCGATTTGGAAGCCGCTGGCTGCCCACCGACCGCGGCAACTCTTCTTCGACAATATTTAAAAGAATTGCCACAACCCGTCGTACCGTCAACCCTCGTTGCTAAATTATTAACCATTCACACACGTGAGTGTTTCGCAATTTAATTCGGTCCCGATCAAACTTGTCCGTCGTCCTTCTTCTCATCTGTGAAAGGCGTTCGATTAAGTGTGAATACAACGAACCTTTCATTTACAGAAAATTACACCAACGATCGAGACTGTTGGACTGTTTCAACGAAAGAACTGCTGTTGACTCTGCCATCCTCCCATTACCGGCTGCTTGGTTACTTAGCTCTCTATCTAAGCAAGTACGAAGCCAGGCATGGAAGAAGCGCCGGCGTATGTGGTGTTTTCGCACCAGTAATTCTACCTCATGTTCCACCCGCGACTACTCTCCTTCGTGACATCCTGGCCGAAGCTGCCGCACTCTTTTCTGACTGGTGAGTCGTCCCCGTTTAATTCTGTCTTGTCCGTCGAAAAACACGAAATCAGGCGTTTCACCTGTGCCCCGAAAAATTGTCGATCGTTCATCGAACTGTTACTTATTAGGCATTCCCGCATTCCAACCAGATCAGAATACATAGTTTCCATTGACTTGGATAAAACTGGAGATTCTATTCGTTCATAGATAAACGAATCAATTGCACTGTCTACACGACACTTAATACGATATTACTAACAATTAATAGCGTTGATCTGCCGGGTTGGGATCGGGGTCGTCGTGGAAATAATATCGTGGATACGATTCGCACAATGCGACGCATCGTGTCCGATTTCAGACTGTTCGATCAATAATATCGTCGATATCATGCTACCGTTGCAGTTACGCTATCGATAGAGATAACAATTTAGAACCCGATACAGACCGCACTTATTTAATTAGTTAATAACGTGCCGATGCTATTTTCAGATCGAAAAAGCGTTTCACGACAGTGCGTTCAAGGCATAAGCGATACTAATTGTCAGCGTCGATTATTGTGAATAACGAGCCTTCGAACCTCGTGCCAAAACGACCGGCGATAACAAAAATTCTACAGTCGCCTACTGTTATTTATTTCTTGCATATGAATCATTTTGGGCCACGTGTACACGCCTTGTCAACCTTGAGCCGCGTCAAAGATTCGCCAGGAATCCACGTTCAACCTGCGAATGAAGAAAAAACGATTCCTGCGATTAAAACATGGGGAGACAGAGTTCGACGAAGATGTTCGGAAATGTGCGTAGAAAGGTTCAAGCCCGTCTCAGCAACTTATCGGATAGGTAGTCGACGTTCACCAATTTTATTTCCCCCATCGAATCGGCCGAGATAAAGTTCACTCGCATTTTTTCATTCTTTTACGTCAGCAGAACGAAGCCGATCTAAATTCGATCAATTACAAAACATCACGACCGACAACGCTTTATCTATGCATTTGCGACATGCCACGATCTGCAGTCCTTTTAAACGTCCAAGGTACACATTGATACAGGAATGATGTAATCTTCCCCTAATAAGCGCTGCCGATCTTGAATATAGTCACGTACAAATACGCTGATTCCCGTCGGTGTGTTTTGTATCCGTGTTTAAAGGAAGAGCGGCTTAGCCGGAGCCGGTTTCACCGGGCAGCACGCCTACCGACCAAAATAGATCGGGAAACCGAGTTTATTCTTTGCGAAAGTTACCTAAGAATTTTGGCAACAGAAGCCGTGCCTCCGGCACATAAACACGTAGATTAGTTCCCGTTCTATTGACAGATCCCACCGATAATTAGGGGAAAAATGGAAAAGGTTAACGATCGATGCGTGACCCGTTATAATTAGCCTTGCGAAACAAATTCTGCGCTTAACGCGGGAAAAAGAGCCTTTTGCTGCGATTGCACGCGTGATTAACATTCGTTCGACAGTTGTACGAGCCGCGACGATTCTATCGCGATATCTCTATCGAGCTCTACGGCCAATATGCAGGTCCGCCGAGAATGTTCGCGGCCGAGATGCGTCTGTACTTCATTGCCGGCGATTTTACGATGTAGTTTCACGCTAAATGTACAATCGTCGACCAAAAATAACTGCCGTTGACGTCAAGATGCCGAACGTGCTACCACGAGGTGTCCAAATCACAATCGTCGATGATCATTGCTTGCGTGCTAACGATAAACGATAAACGAGGCATCGCGAATGAACTAACCATTATAATACGTACATATGTACATCTGTTAGCCTCGCTGAATAGGAGGGGCGCACGTGATCAATTAGCTCAATTCTCCCCAACATACGGATGCTTCATTTCGATAGAGAAGTTCGGTTCGACGTAAGGGAAAAATTGTACAATTAAATACTTCATTCAATCTCGAGAATATCTACGCGCAAGGGTGGGCAAGCTTCGATTATTACGATTATTATCATTACTACGATGAAACTACCGCGAATATGATACAACTCGCGCTCACTATCAGAAATTGCCGCAATTTCTGCATGGTAACGTACCGTCGTGCATACATCGCGGGCGTAGTCCGCGGTGATTGCAGCAACTAAAAAATAAACAAAAATAAAAAAAAATAGAAGAAAAGAAAGAAAAGTGCGAGTGTTTAAAGAATTTGCCAGAGTATTCGATCGATTCGGCACTGTCACGTGCACGTACCGCAGTTTATGCGGGCTTGGAAGGCCTTAACGCCGCGTCACGCGTAAAGACGCGCCGCCAAGATCGTTGCTAGTCGATGCAAGAGAATATAGACACGAGTGTGGATCGGGGACTGGTTTAGTCTGATATCCGACTCGTCTGCGTTAGCGTTACGCGTCGGACGGGGTTTCGTTAGAGCGTGTGTTCGCATCGACTCCGCGCGGATCCGCTCCATGTCCTAGCCGGAGCGCCGACTATTCCGAACGTCGACTGTCGACGAACGTTCCTGTTATGCGGCAAACGAGTGCCACCCGTTCGCTGTGAACGACAAAGCGGTTGTTTCGTATTTCTCGCCGAGAGGTGTGCATCTTACTGCAAATCAATCGAGAACGATCTCTCGTCTGGTTCCACAAGCGGGCGACCACACATAAATGTTCCATCGAATCACCGAGAGGTTCGTCTTCGTGCCGGTGGTCCGCCATTGGAAAAGAAAGTTAGTGTTCGTGATTACATGAGCAACCGGAGCAACAAAAGGGATCACGCATGCAGTGAGTTGGCCAGCGGCAGGCAATCAACCGATCGGCTGTCTTCTCTCTATGCTTTCCTCGTCGATTCATTTCTATGCGTGCCCGCCCGTTGAAGTTTCCAATCGCGCGAATCGTTTTTACTCGCCGGGGTATAGATGGTACGATTCAGTCGGCTCTGGGCATCGTGAAACCGCGACGAACAAGAAGTTAATCCCCTTTACTGTGGCAAAATTCTGCGAACAAATCTTGTTACTGTACGGTATACAGTTGGTTGCGGCGGTGGCATTTGCAGAACGTAATTCAATTTAAAAGGGATATGTGAAATTAGAGGAAAGAATTGCAATAAGTTACGTAATTCGAGCGTATTACGGGACTTCTTCTGTTTATTAAAGTATGCAAGAGGCATACGTAATAATTGCGGCGTTCCTATACTTTCTGTCGCGTGTATACGTTTCATGGTTAAAGAGTTCTTGCCTCATCGGAGACCTTTCGATCGACTTGTTGCAATCTTGTTAGTTCTATGCCGCGTATCGATCCGATTATTGTTCGGCAAAAGCAAACGAGACGCGATGTTTCGTGCATCGTCGAGTCTCTTTCGACAGGAACGGAAGGAAAAGCTCACCGAGAGATCACAATGAAAGGTGTAACGGCGTGACCTACCTCACGGATCGGAGTTCTCGTAGACATTTCTCTTTAACGTCGATCGATCAAACCGTCCCTCTTTCTTTCGCTGCTAAAAACATGAGAGCATTATTCCAACGCAACGGCGTTGCTACCAAAAGTTATATCCGGAATGATAGATCGATCGTGGAAATGCTGCGATCGTTCAGCTGAATTTATTTGGCGTGCAACATTCGATGCGCTTGACAATCCGTCATCTTGCTTGTCAGAAATTCGGACAACCAGGTAGCTATTGTTAATGTTAACGTTATTTCATTCCCGATCGAAACCAGTCCCCGGGTGATTGACAATGAAATTTTTAGCGAGTTGGCACGAGGTATTGTAAAACTATCGACTCATCGAATTCGAAAGTGAAAAAAGTTTATGCGGCAGCAATGGCTTCCTTTCATAATGGGAACAATCTGATAGAAATGCAGTGTTACAAGGGCCGATGACTCATTTTAAAAGTATTCACCGCCTGTAGTACGTTCTCCACTATGCAGAATGTAGATCGAACTTTTAACATTTCGCAATTCGCAACGCTGCTCTCTCATTAGCACAGTACTACCGTTTATTTCACTTTTAATACTACCGATTTTTCTTCTAAACGTAGGGAATAAGACTTGCCCATTAGATGGCATTTTTTCATTGCACATACGCGAGAGTATCCGATAGCAATGGAAAAGTTCCCTGCGAAATTTTTATGCACCGTTTCGATTTCTTTTTTTTTCAGCATCCGTGATAACGTGGTGAACGGCATAATCCCTGCGAGTGATTGTAAGACTTGCAAGGATACAAAGGAAGAGACGAAAGACTCCGCAGGCACCTCTCTGCTTTGCGCGCTGAAACCGCGTAAGCGTAAGGAACGCCGCGAGTCCTGTTGTCAAGAACGCAAACTGATAAGGTATTGTCGAGAACGGTGCACAGAGTTCACCGGCACTCTAGTCGCAAAGCGTGGCTACGATTTTTCTTTATGAATATCAGAAATACTTTCAGAAGCAGCAGCGAGGAGCGTGTCCTTGATAGTCCTGTTGGCGCGGTAGACGCGATTAGACGCGTAAGCAGTCACGAGGACTTTAATAGCAAAGAACATTTGCATATTTTATCTCAGCTTGGACAAGACATGGGTCATGGTGTGGTGAGTCTTTGCCTAACGAACTAACGCTCTGCCCAACGCTTCCATACAACGCACATATATCTATATACACGCGTGTATATTGCTTTGTGCAAATGTAACGGTTTGTACGCAGAGGTGTAGAAGTCTTCCCTTGCATGAGAGGACGAACGTTTCGCCTGCATTGAAGAAAACTCCACCGATTCAGTCCCCATGCGAGACAACTTTCGAAACAGAAAAGTTCGAATGCGATGCAGAAAGATTGAGAACCAGCGAACGTTTCAGTCGAAGTATCACTCCGAGGGGAAGAAGACAGGCTCGTAGAAGGAGAGTGCATAAGGGAGCGGACGCAGAGAGTTCTAGCAAGGTAAGATTTCCATGCTCCTCGTTGCTATCGCGCGCGGCGCGACAAATGAATTGTACAAATTTTAATCAAGTCGATGAATATCTTTCTGCCAGGAAAACGAGGAAGATCTCGATAACATTTACAATGTGCCATCCAGTCCCAATAACCGAAACGCTTCGCCGGCACAAAGTTTTTTGGAAATGTTGAGTAGTGGTCCAAGCCGATCACCATCACCAGCTCGGCCCCCGACTGTCAGTCACGAAGATTTCAATCCTCCCAGCTTAACTAATTGGACGTTTCAACGACACGAAAATGTAATGGGCAATGAAATATGCAGCACAGTTTTCTTTTTAGCAACGGCGTTACGTGATACATAATCACATATTTGTAGGCAGAAGCTGCTGAAGCACGAGTAGAAGCCATGCTTTCGCCAAGGAATTCTTTACTGTTACCTAGACGTTTTTATTCCGATAACGAAATGCAACCAAGCACCCCAAACATAGCGGAGCTTGGTTTAAAAAATTTGACGAAGCACATAAATGGTCTGAAGAAAAAAATTAAGAAGTACGAGGACGAGTTCGATGAAAATTTTGGTTATCGCCCAAGTCATTCGGATAAAATGAGCAACAGTGATATAAAACGATTATGTGCGGAGTTAAATAAGTTACGAAAGGAACACAAGCTGCTGAAGGAAGACCCAGTTGGCGCGTTATTAGCTAACGCAAATAATAAAGCAAGAACAACCAGCGGCAGTCCCACAAACAACAATAACAGCCAAGAAAAATCGAGGGTGACGTCGATGGAAGAAACGATACGGGAAGTAGAAAGAAAACTTAGCGAAAAGAGATTAAAATATAACAGACCCGAGAATATGGAGGAACTGTCCTACGAACAATTGATCGACGAGAAAACTGCTGTTCAGAAAGCTTTGCTTCACATTGAAAACACATTCGGGAGGCCAGTTTCTAAAGAAGACAGAGCGGTTGTACGACCTTTGTATGATAAATATAGAACTTTAAAAAGATTACTTATTAGAGCAGGGGTGGTAAGCAACATTTCAATAGTTTCGCCTGGAATTCTCATAATAACAAGAAGACATAATAACGCGTGCTCGATAGGGTTGCTTAACTTGTTATTTTTCGTTTACAGAGCAAAAATAAAGATAGCATTTCAGAATTAGCTACTATATTGGAGCACGAAGCAATGGACTTCACGTCCTCCAATGTACCCGGTAATTCATCTGATACGGAAAGAAGAGCCAGCGAACCTGATATGTCACACAGAGGTATTTTGGATTGTATAGAATCGGTAGACCAATTACCAACCGACAGTGATAGTCAGCATAGTAGTAGCGAAGGAAGTCGTAGCAACAACGAAAGCCTTCATGCTCTTCCGCCGTGAGTTTATGTGCAATTCATTCATATATATATGTATATTGTAGCTGCCCAAAACGTATTAATCTACTATTTAATTTGATTTGCAGGGAAGAATTGCTGGTGCAACAAAAACTAACAAGAGAAGAGAAAAAACGATTACGGCGGGCATTGAAAGAGTTAGAAGCACAATTTGAAGCTCGAGCAGGCCGTAGAATGCAGAGGGAAGATCGCGGTCCGCAAGTCATAACTGTTTACGAATCGTATAAACAGGCCAAAGCAAAGCTTCGACTGATCGATGCTCTTGTAGCTAAGAATGCTTGACATAGTATTTAATCAAAGTCTTGGAAAACTGGGTGTACTCAGCAGGAAGGACTTGTAACGTCGTGCGACTCAATTGAACGAATCCAGTAACACTCATGCAGTTATAAATAATGCTATCGTGCCATAGAAATGTCAGAAAGAGGTATTTTAAAATAATAACATTTATTGAAACGGAGTGATAAAACGTACGATAATTGGAATTTATGAAAAAAATCAAACAATCGTAAGGGGAGAAGGGTTGGGAGGTTTTTCGATTGTAGTATTTGTATTGTTCGAGTTTTAGTTCGTATACATCTATCAAGTATAATGGGTAATGATTCTTTTTTAATCGTAACATTAAATTTGCAGTGTTTGGACAATTTCATATTGGTCTATTTGTATGAATATTATTAAATTATTTATATCTTCGACTTTCATTTATATTTGACAGAGCAATTATTATAATCACTTTGGGAAGCATCTTTTATTATTATAATTATTGGCTTGGAACTAACAAGGCTTTTATTATACCGACATATTAGGATGCATATTATAAAACGTTTATCATACAAGAACAAATGATGAGACTAGTTACCACGATAGCACTTTGATCTGTAAACGCTACCAATTAGAAAGTGACACGTTTTATAAACAATCTGTCGCCTTGCACCTAATTTCCCCGAAGTATTCAAGAACAAATTTAATACGGCAAGGAAAAAAAGCTTACTGCGTAGTTATTGCAAGTTCGCCTACTTATACGAATAGAAACAGCACGTAACAACATATTAAAGAAAATCAATACCGTTAACTTGCTCCATTGACATTTTTGTATGAATTGTTAACAATGTCGCTTACAATTGTGTCGGCATTCAACACAAATTGGGTAAGTTTACTTCTTCCTATTTTGTATTCGTTTCTATTGATATTGGATTGTATTGATGGTGCATTATTCATTCATATTTTTCTATATTCATATATTTTTCGATATTTAATTATATGTAAAATATTGAGGAGAACGGAAAAACGTAAACGTACATATATTGGTTGAATAATTATTAATTACGTACACGTATCTTTCTACAAATTCATAGCTGGAACTGCAAAACAAACGCAAAGTGAACAGCGAGAGACATACAAGTTCGAAGGATGAAATTAATGTTCCCCATCCTTTTAAAACAAGGGTCTTTGTGTGTCACCTATATTTTTTCCTCATTATTGTCGTTAACAAGGTTTTATCTCTTTTCGCATAACGTGATATGTAATATTAGTTTCTTTGGGCACCGATATCTCGCGCGAAGAGAAATGAAAGGGGCAGATATCGTTCAACATAAAATTAATATATTTATTTTATTATTCGAAAATTATCACTGAAACGAATGTTGAGAGTAAAGGACGAATCTGTGGGGTCATTTGTAATATAAGTACCTTATAAGAGATATCACGTGTTATAATTATTGTAGATTACTATAAACTGTTACAGTCTTATAGCTGTATTAAACATATTCATTAAAAATTCGTTAATTTTTCGTTTTATACTTGTGCAAGTAAAGTTTTAAGAGAATTATCGCGGGCAGAATACAGGTATGACGTATTGTAAAGAGTAGCCTTAAAATTGAACTTAATAAAGCGTCTCAATCGAGGGTGCTATGGTTTGAATTTATAATGTACTAAATAGAAAAAATGCTTTGCGAATTCAATCAATTAAGACGTATATCGGAGGGGTTCGCGCATTGTAGTGGATTTTCGGGATGCAAAAATCTAAAGAACATAAAATTAATATCCACCGAGCATTAGCAAATGGCAGAGCAAGAAATACTTTATAAAATTATGTATACACATTTAAGTATACACGTATATAATTTAACATCTTAAGTGAAATCATATTGATTGATGTCTGAAAATTTCAATTAATTATAAAAATAATATACATACTGAGAATTATATCGGTTCCTTGCAACAATTTATATTTATAATTCACTGTTCTTGTATAAAATAAAATAAAAATTGTAGCGGACACAATTCTTTAGCGCCAATACACTTTGCACACTCAGAGGAAAAATTTAATTTTTTTTAGACACTTCAATCCTATATTGGTCCAATTTTTACATTTAATAAATTTTGTCCGCTATATTAGAATGTACGATGTAAGCAAAAAAAAAAAAAATGATTCTTTAGACCAAAGCATTTTTTAGTCTGTGATATAATATGAGAGGTATATTAATTATGTTAACATGGGAGAGTGTGTGTGAGAAGGATTTAATTTTCTTTTTTATGGAACAATTTCACGAAGTGAAGGAATGTCTTTGGCTAACTCCTTCCTAGAAGGTAATTGTGGTTGATGACCTATTTAAGAGATCATGAGAAAAAAGTAGTAATTTAAGTAATGTTAATTATTTTGTAAAAAAAAAAAAAGCAAATGAAAATAGTAAGAAATGTTGAAGTAGGAAACTCAAAGGTGGAAAATCTGGCAATTTTACTTAATAAAATTTACAAATTTTTAATAGTTTTCAATGATTCAGAAAGATGATATTTCTGCTGTATAATTACCTTCCATTATTGTCTAATTGATTATTGTATCCAAGTGTATTTTCATATAAATATTTTATTTTCATAGGTTCGGCTACACGAGCAGTGATCTTTGAAGTAGAAGGAATTAAGAGTACTGCCTTAGAAATAAGTAACATTTTCTATGAACCTTATTCAAAGTAAATCTTGTAGAATGTAGAGATGTATATTTATGCGCATAAAAGTAAAACACCAGATTGTGTGTAGTTGCTTAAGAGATAAATATTTCTGTCACTGTTAAGCTACAGCTTCGTATTGAATGAAGACGAGTCATTATTCTGAACGTTCAGATTTTATTCGGTAGAAGTAAGAGGCGAGGTAGAAGAGAAACATGATATTGGGGGCAAAATTAAAATTGATTGAGACGAGTTATGATAGTAACTCTCTTTTCCTTTTTTTATAATTAAATATACACGCAGATACATAAAATTAACGGTGAATAAGCAAAACACGAATTAGATTTAGTAAAATTTGAATTATTCTGTAGCGTTTATAAAATTGCGATTACATACGCGAATTGTAATAGACACAAGGCAAGGCAAGTACATGAACACACAAAACATACGTATAAATTCTCTAGTTATACCAATTAGCACGTGGAATCAAATAAAAGAAGAATGTGTTGTGCTAAAAATATTGTTTTTGTTATACAAAGTACTCCTAATGAAAACCAAAGATATTACTCGTCGAGTTCTGACTATACTTTTTCGTTAAATACAATCGTAAATACCAAGTTTCTTATTGATAATATAATATTATTGTTTAGTCAAGAAAAAAATGCTATAGGTTTTATATACTTTGGACTTTATATTTTTTTTTTTCTCTTAATAAACTTTCACCACATTTTGACGCAACATTTACAAATTCATTGTTTCGAATTATTGTTTGTTCAAAGTTTGTTTTATTTTTTATGAATCTACATAAAGAAACGTTTGAATAATTGTTGTACAACAAACATATTAATAAGTTCAGCTTACGTGAGAAACACGAAACGCTTTAGTATACTGTTACCACGACATCAGTTTCAATTGCTTCTGAAATGTTTGAATTTGTCGTAGAAGACCAGCTAATCGAAGAGAAGTAGGTTCTTTTGCTATTATACTGCTATCTCCTCTTCTATGCTGAAAGCTCGATCCGTAACATTTATTCGTCGTGAATGGTACAGTTGAATACAATTTGTCTGGCCCGAGCGGAATTTCAGTTGATATGCAAACGTAACTTTTCTTTTCTTGTAATAATCTCATTTGTTCTTTCAACGCCATAACCTGCGTGAAAAACATTTAATTGATCTTTAATAAATCGTCATATGGTGTAGTAGAAATGATAAAATTTCATACACAGGTACAAAGTTCATCTTACCTCTTTATACAGATTAACAACAGCGTTAATCTCATCTTCTTTAATACTTAACTCTTTCTCAAGATTTAGTATTTCCCCTTCTAAATCTTTATCGGTACATTTTTTTGCCCTTACTTGTAATTTTTCGTATTTTCTACATATAATTATGAGATATTAGATTGCTAGAAATTCCAGAGATTTATTTAGAGTTAACAAATCTTACGCGTTCATTTCTTCAAATTGATCATGAAGACTGACAAGAACTTCGCGTATCCCCTTCGGATCGTGTGAATGATTAATCGACAAAGTGTTATAAAGACTTTTGTCACATATGCTCTCCTGCAATTTTTAAAAGTTAATGGCTGAATGCATCTGGCGGTCTACATAATTTATATTCGATAAACATTTGTTTGTACATTTAGGATTCCCATTTCCGTTTTTACGTTTTGTTGCGAAGCAAATAACTTTAGCATCTTATTATCCGATGCATGTAACATTTTTGCTGTATTAAATGTATTCAATTGATTTTCCGATCTGGTGTCCTACACATAATAAAGAATAATTTTTTATACACCAAAATAATACCATTCTTTCATTGTATTCTTTTTAGCCAATATTTCCCTTGTTTCCAGTTTGGCTCCTGCCTTATTGTACTAAACATGTGTTTAAATTACTTACTGCTTTCCTATTATATTTCAGATATCCATTGTCATTTTCCAGCGAATGTTCGTCACTATTCGTAAATAAATTTTCACTTCTCATATGCGTATTATTCAATCGAGAATTCATATAAGACAATTTACTCTGCTGGTCGCTCATTTGTTCCATAAGAATAGAGGCAGGCTTTATACCCCGACTAATTTTCCGTATAAGAAGGGGGGTAATTCCATTTGCAGCAGATTGTCTGGATTTCATTATACTTAATACCTTTTGAACAAAGAAAGGATAAAATAATAGATGTTCCTCATTTTCGAATGAAATAACATACTTCTTGTATATTTAAACCTAAATTATGACTTGGGGTTACAGATGTACCCACTACGAAAGGTATATTTCGAAAGCTGAATCTACTAAAATAAGAACGATTTGCTCTTTTCAATTTTGAAGCTAAAGTTGGCATTTCATAATTATGAGTAATTATTGGATCGCAGTACGGTGCTTGTACAATTGCACGTTGACACTGATGTGAATCACATTTTTCCACTTTATATAAGGGAGCACTTGGAACCTCCAAATTATAATTTAGATCATTAGTATTTGTACTTCGTCCTCTAAAAGTGAAATTACACGTTACATACAATATTATTATTCTTCCAATCCGCATTGCAAGTGCTTACTCTGATTTTTGTTTAGACAGATATTGTGCCGGGGAACAATTTTTGTCGCTAACAACAACCTCAGCATCTTGAACATGCTGGTAATTACTATCTTCATGTTTCGATTTTGCTGTCAGACTTTGATGTTTGTCTATAGCTAAAAATGTTAATGGATTAAAATATTAATATACGATTCGCATGGTAATAAAGTTCTAAATGTTTATCAGGATCAGCAAAAACCTTACCACTCTTTGCTGCTACATTATGATAAATTTCCACTACTTCATTAGATGTCTGCTGAGGCTTGAATGTGTGACGATTATTTAGATTATCTAAAAAATATATATATAAAATAGTACAAAAATATGCAAGCAAACATGTCTATTTGGTACTTTTTTGTTTCCGCTTTTTTATATCCTTCCTTCCTATAAGATTGGTATCTCTTGTATTCACTGTGCTCTTTGAATTAGAACTATGCACTTTCCTTCTACGTTTTTTAAATTTCGATGATACTATATCATCTATCTTACATAAGGAACCTTTCTTGCTTGATAATGCTGAAGAAACTGCTTTCTCTCTTTTATCACTTCTTGCACAAATTTTACTTTTATCTATAGAACCATCTTTCACATTGTCAGAAATATTCAATTTATTATTATCTCTTACAGAAGGAAATTCTGGTAGTAAGTACTCGTTCTCGTTTTCCAGAATTAGTGGTTCAAAAGATTGTTTTGTCTGTTTAATATTTTCTACCAATTCCGTAGGGTATTCTGCTAAATGTTTTTCATACGTATGTTGCCAATTGTGTTTGAGGTCTTCGTGCTGTTATATAGATTTACGCTAATGTAATTATAAACAACATTGTCTATTAATTTGGAACATCGCAAGATTTGAATATACAATACATACTACCATCCTTTCTTTATGAATTGGCGATAGCGATCTTGATTGATTACATCTGTTCTGTGGGAGGCTATAAGTTCCAGATACAATGGACGATAATTCTATTTCTATTTCATTTTTCGATTTCTCTTTTTCTTTAGGTTTCATACAAATTTCTGACGAGACGTTCGCTATGACTGAACTTAAAAATTCGTGTTTCTGAACATCACCTATAAAAAAATAAATAATGCAGTTAGTTTTATTTTTAGGCGTTCCAGCAGAAGAAAACTGACAAATGGATACATATTAAACATTTTTCTGTACCACTATCATTTACAAATACACCTTCTTTCAAAGTATTATTACAATTTATCTGTTTGCCCATTGTAGTCCCATCTGCATTATAATTCTTAACTCTAGAATTATGCCATTTCGTGCTGCCCAATGTTTTTTTAGTGTCGTGTACTTTTGGTATGTCATGATATAACATTTTCATATATTCCATATGAGATTTTAGAGAGTCACATCTTGTTTTCGTAGAATGCAACCATTGCCTCACATTTTTCATATCTAGATGAAGAAAAATCAATAGAGTTAAACTTATCACAAGTGTGTATTATTGCTATAAAGATTAATTTATTCTGATCGCAAATAAATTAATGTCGATACAAAGAATATATTAATTATGATAATATGCGATAATATGAATCGAGGCAATGATAAATGTAGAACTACCATTGTAATATTTTCTCTTGTTACTAATATCCATACTCATTCTTTGCTAATTAACAGTCACTATTTAATTATTAAAGAACCATCATAAATAAGACCAGTAGGAAGTGTTGGAAATTCTTGAACGGACAAAAGAAATTTGTAATAATATAAAACTAAAAGAATCTACAAAAATTCGCGATACAAGAAATCGCAGGTTATACTTTTACCGTTGATCGATTACATTTTTTCGCGTGCATCTATTGTTTCCGATATGTTCTTCTTTCGCTAAAGGATATATCGATTCTCATTTTACTTTCTAAACAAATCGAAAGTTAGCTTTTATTACTGTGGTATCGTTACAAGTGAACCATCATTAGAATAAATTGGAACAAATCGTTTGAAGTTAACAAACATCTGGAACCACTTCTAGGCAAATTAATGATAGAGAACATCTTAAAATTTAAAACATTACGTATTTAAAAAACGAATATTAAATTGACCGCGAATTATGCCACAGACGAAATATAAGAATAGACATAATATCATCTTCTGGATTTCCGTGGTCCATCGTGACTACCATACCAACATAGAAATTCGACGCTGATTTTAGCGTCCTCTACCCAAAAACGCCATCCACTTGATAAAGAAGTTTAGTAAGAGCACGGACAAAAAGCACTTCAATTCGCATGATTGAACAAAGTCCATTCTCGTCTCACTGAACAACAATTTATTCTTCACGATAAATACAAGTCGCAATTGCTCTGCCGTTATTAATTAGAATTAAGTTAGTAAATTATACAATATAACCGTAATATTTGAGAGGGGTATGTATAATAACGACTCGTATAGGTCAGAAAAATGTTTGCGTTGTTTATTGTCCAGTTTTGTGTAATGGACAATGTCCTGCAAGCATTGGTTTTCAAAGAAAACGCGTGACAGAGTGCTGGACCTTCGTGAAAAACCATAGCCTTGAAATTGTTGGAAATCAAAGCACGGCCGCGGTCGTGGGCCTTGGAAAGTTTTCGAAAATCGCGAATATTACCGAGCGCTTCCGCGCGCTACCGACGCGCCTGCGCGTCGCGGAGTAGGGTAGGCCGCGGAGTGGGGTTGACACGGGCCGCGGCGCGCAGCGTTACTATCAATTCGAGCGTCGCAGAGTATAGGTCGTGCGTACTGTTGAAGGTTAGCGACATACCTCACTATACAATTCAATATCATCTCGTGCGCTTGATTATTAGCTTCTATTAATTAATACGCGTTTAACTAACAATCATACTACTATCGAAAGAGTACATTAAACTTTAACGATGTAAGTCTTTCGCGAATCTCATTTGCCGGACGAATGACTGGTCATCCGATTGAGGATGGACGCGTCTTCTTCCGGCATCGAGCTCTCTTTAATGCGAGATTAACAAGTCGTTTGTTGTAACATCGTGTTAACTAATTTATTAGTTTGAACGGTTCTTCCAATCTTTATATTTGTGACTTTTGCGACTTTGAAATCGATTCTGATTTTAGAACAGGTTTATCACGTTGCTTTTCTTTTTGTTGCAGATATAATGGATAATTGACTGGTAAAGAATAATATGGTGAGGCTGCAGGAATGGAGTACTGAGATACAATTACTGCGACGCATAACAATCAGCCCATGACCCAAGGTGAAGGACTGGTAACGTTGAACTTATCATCACAATGGTTTATGTATATTTCTTGTTATCTGACGATTGGATTTGGGTGAATAGATTTGAATACTTTCTTTTCTCAATTCCTACTATGTTCATTAAATAATGAAAAGATTTGAAGTTGACCTAACAATATAACATTCGCGATTGAAACTAGAGTCAGAAAATTTCATTAATTCTAAACGAAAAATTGAACGACGTTCATGTTTCGCTGCATTTCGGTCGCGATTTCTATTATAGCTTCACTAGTATTTATTAAACACTTTTATTATCTCTGTGACTTGGCACAAGTACGGTCAAATTGTATTTTCGATGCAGGATTGCCCGCGTACGTACGTACTGGTTGCCATGCACCTGAAGCATGATAAATAGTTTCGAGTCTTGATTTCTACAAGCAGCTAGGAGAACTTATAAATTCGCGATATTGCTTGCTTACTAAGATCATGATCACCTTTAAAACTCGGGCAAAGAACAGTCACAGTATGCTTTTGATAAATCATTTATATTAATCTATAGTAGTATATCTTGAATAGACAATTAACAGTAATTAAATCAGAATAATAATACGGTAGTACTTTATTAAAACAAAGCAGTATTTCCTCAACAGACGTTTGACAGGATGAAGAAATAAGAAAGAGATAAATAAAATCAAATGTGTATTGCTTCAATTTCTACCTCCTCACCCTATTTACTAACTTGTACAGATTCTCTTTCAGAAAATTTTGATGACCGCGCGCAATGCGGTCAGTAGAGTCAGTGCTTGCTCCGTCAAAGTTCTTTTTATTGTTTTTAGAGCGAAACCGCTCATAATAATTATAACTAAATATAAATAACAGTAAAGATACGCGAAAGTAGAGTCAGTGTTTGCTTCAAAATATTGCTCTCGCGAAATTAGAGTCACTTTGTTCGTCGATCACGATTGACGTGCCCGATAGTAGTCTTTTATTTTATTTTTTTTTCTTTCGCAATAAGTATTCCGGTATTAGAGTCAGCACCGATGCAGTTCGGCGAGTTCGGGCACTCATCCATCAACTCGAAGAGTAAGTATCTCTGTATTTCTTTAATCTTATTTTACAATGGTCTTTGATAATTATCATGATCGAAAAGTACTCAAAACGCAAAGATTTCAATGTTGTCTGTTCTTTTGAATGTTTCAGAAGCTGCCATGGGCTCAATTGTATCACCATAACGATATTGTTGGCCGCGCGCAATGCGGTTGGTAGAGTCAGTGCTTGTTCCGTCAAAGTTCTTTTTATTATTTTTTGAGCGCAGCCGCTCTTAATAATAATTCAACATAAATAACAGTAAAGAGACGCGAAATTAGAGTCAGTGCTTGCTCCGAAATAATACTCTCGCGAAAAATAGATTCACTTTGTTCGTCGATCACAATTATTCCGTTTCCTTTTCCGTTCTCGGCTCGGAGGACTGATGGTTAGGGACTTAGTGTCAGCGAGTTACGATGTGCGGGGGCGTGATTGTGGTTCTGGACCCTGGTCACGAGGCCCTCTGTTAGACCACATATAATCTCTAATTTGGGTAGGTCATCCACCATTCTGGAATCGTGGTCGCGGTTCTTGCAATATCCGGGTTGCAGTGTCATCGGGGGGCGGTGTGTGGGGCTGTGATTGCTTTTCTGGACACTTTGGCCCGCCTAGTAGGAAATTCCTATGTGTTAGACCACGCCAAGCACACCTTGGGGTGGCAGAAGGCATACGGGTCATAATCTAGAATCGTGGTTGTGGTTTTGCATATCCGTGCCTTAATGATTTCTGTGGCTCGGAATCGAAACTGGTCTCGATGCTAAGTCGTTTTACTGTCCAGACTCTGAGCCGAGGACTCGCGGGCTGCTCGGTAGCAGTCACAAAAACAGTAGAAATACTGTCGCGAAATTAGAATCACTTTGTTCGTCAATCATAAGTGTTCCATTAGAGTCAGTGTCCTGTTCGGCGAGTTCGGGCTTTCAGCCATCAATTTGACGAGTAAGTATCTCCTTCGTTCTTTAATCTTGTATTGCAATAATCATTGATAATTATTAACACATTCCAAAAGTACTGAAAATACATAGATTTTAATGTTGTTTGCTCTTTTTGAATGTTTCAGCAGCTTCCATGGCTTCGATGGCGACGAGCTTGACCGCACACCTGGTGAGTCTGCAACCGGTGAGTGGCATGCTTTAAAGTTCCTCTGGTCACTCAATCATGTCGCAGGACGAAAGGTCCGAACCGACACGAGTGACTGGTTGTAATTACGTAGTTTTTTCTGGCAAGCACTGTGACCATGGGTATATGGAAATATACTCATGAGTAGTAACTTTTTTACTGTTTTATATTATATGAGGATAGGTCTTCTTGTACAACGCGTTTTTAAATAGCTTCATAATTTTAAAACAGATCATATTTAGTATGAAATATATCACTATATATCTTTTTATAATAGAGTATTTAATTGAATACCTATGAAACGATATTTAAATAGTTATTAATTATTGAATGAATATAAAGTAACGTCCAGTATTCTACGTGCATTAGTTTGTAGTGGAGAAGTCGAATACCATTCGACTTCGTTTATTTGTCAATTGCAATTACTGCACAGTTATAATAAATTGTTAGTAAGAGTATAGTCGTTCCTCCTTTTTCTACTTTGATTATATATAAATTAAAGGTAATTACTTACCTTGTCAATTTGTTGGAACTATCGAATAATTTTATTATTCGATATCCATATTAGTCTTTAGCGTTTAGAGATATCAATACGTTCACTTTTTCCGTACAAGATATGAATTAAACCTGAATGTACAAGAAGACAATACGCGAACGGGTAGTTCTCGAAATCAAGGCAATCTACTTTAAAACCAACTTTGCGTTTTAGAAGCAATGCATTGATCGCGGGAACGCCCGAGGATGTTTCAATTTAATTCAAAGTATATTAAAGTAGAGTCATTGAATAATTTTTCTAATAAGGTAGAGTCATTGCATAATTTTTCTAATAAAGTAGAGTCATTTAATATTTTCTTCAATAAAATAGAATCATATATTGATCTGATATAAATATATACAAATATATATGTAGCCCGTTAGAAAATCAGTATCTTTTTATCATCTTTTTAGACGAGGATTTCTAGGTTTAACCCCTTCCGTGTTCACTGCCCGGACCCCACTCACGTGCCCCGGTGCTACTTGGGTGGGAAAACGGTGGTGGAGCACGATGATATCTATTTAGTTTATAATGATTTATTGTTGGCGACTGACAGTGCGTTTGGTGTATCGTGCACGACGTAATATCCACATTGTGTGTGTGGGTAGGCTGTGGATTTGCGTCGTTCCGTACTAAAACGTAGTTACTCTAACCAAGATAAGATGTCCATTAATTGAAAACAGAGACATCATTTTTACTATTAATTGCATTAATAATCTCTACTATACTTAGGCACGAAGTTTTTTATTCTAATAAATCTAATTAATTATTCTATTAAATATCAACCGCGGCGTGGTTTTTTCCCACGCGAACGCAAAGATCCCAGCCACTGTCAGTCGATTTCAGAAAAATGGTACGTACATTAGAGTGTGCAAGTTGTGTGACAGCACTTGGGTGTCGGGGGTGTCCCGGGACGCCTCCCTAGTGTAGGCTTTTGCGCCCAAGTGTTTGACTGAGAACCGTGGAGTGTCGTGTGTTGGTGTGTCTGTTTGCCATTTTTTATATATAGGTCCAGGTAGGATAGGTAGCATACTTTCTGGTGTGATTGATAGACATAAGTAGGTAGGGCCGGGCAGGTTGACACAGTCTCTGATCGGGTAGGCACTATTTCGCGTGTTCAACCTGTTTCAGGAAATCTGATTTGAAAAGTCGACGGTGAAGCTGTGACGCGAACGAAAATGCGTTCGCCTCTGGCTTTGCCTATCGATTTTACGAATTCTTCGCGGTCGTGGTCGCGATTTAGGCTCCGAAACGAAACGTGTTACATTATGCTCGAGGCTGCACGTGTGAACGAAGAACGATTACAATTTTAATCGTAATCTTTGCGATTTTCCGTAATCACAATTTTTACGATTTTATTTGGTCGTGATTCGGCCACGTGTGTTCCATTCAGCTCCGCGATTCAAACTCTTTATTTCACCTTTATAAGTTTTTCTTTGGTTTTCGATTAGAGCCTCGAGCCTAGTTTAAGTTTCAGCTGGCCCTTGGGTCCAACGAAAAGAAGAGGCTATATGCCGAAGAGGCCCGACAAACTGTCACTCAAGAGGGCAACTACTAATGGCTCCCCATTCTTTTTAAGAATGGGGAATCATTCTTTGTTGCTACTTTGTCACTGTGCTTGCATTTTCATTTGTAGAATTTTTATTTGTACTTGGCCGACGCACATACCGGCCCAACGATGCAGCCCTCCCAAAAATATCGCGTTGCTTTAGAGTTGCGAAAAACTTGCGAACGGGTCGAGTTAGAGTTGCGTTGAATGCCACTTATTGCTATTCTTATTGCTAGTTAAATTGTAGTATTTTATAATACACTTTACACGTGAGCTTCTAGTGTTGCGGAAATTGCTTTCGCGTATTGGAACTTTCAGTTCATTTTTCAGAGGATCTTCAATTTGCTTAATTTCGGATATTACAAGTAATTTACTGTTTGCTTTCTATCAGTCTTAATAAATAGTGTTGCGAAATGATTGTATCGCGAGTCCGGTTAGCGTTGCGTGGATTAAAGATCGCGTTTATATGTAGAGTTGCGAGTACTAGTCCCCATCTGCTTCCAATTGGAAGCCTGTTCCTGAACCAGGAACTTTTTCTTTTCAGCGTTTTATATTTTCCTTTCTTTTTATTTGTTTTTCTTAATAATTATACTACCTGGGATGTCTGTTGATGGAAATACTGCTAAAAATTGCCATACATAATAATAAATTACTGTGTGAACAAAATAAAAAGAAAGAAAATGAAGAAAAAGGAAAAAAAGAAAAGAAAGAAAAGAACAAAAAGAAAAGAACAAAAAAAGAAAAGAAAAATAAGAAATAATTTGTAGAATCTTTGATAAATTTATGATAACTCGAGATAGTAGATTTCAATTAGAGACAATACTAGTGACTGTTCATTATTGGAGTCTAACTCTTAAATATTTTCTCTTAATCGTTGCAATTTTATTTTCATCTTTTTTTTAGTAGAGCCAATTTTTATAACTTTTCGGGCTTGCTTTGTAGAAATTGAAATTCACTCGCGATATCCGTAAATATTTAAGCAAAAATCCTTGCACGAAAAATGTTCTTGGCTGTAGTTGGACCTCGGCATGGTGATAGTGGAAGTGTGATATTTTGTTTCCGAATAATCGTTTGTCGCTTCTTTGTAGAAGCAAAATAGAATCAATTGTAGTGAAATGTGACTACTTCATTTTGGAGTTTCTAATGAACGTGATACCATCATTCAGTTTGATCTAGAACGTACAAAAGAATATATCACTTTGGCCGAAATCCAATTACCTATTGTTATTAAAAAATAGCTGCATTTTCCATATCAATTCTGATTTATTAACTTGGCTAAAATTCGGTTATTACGAATTAAAAGCAGCTTAATTTCAATATAAAATGGGGAGGCTTGGGGATGTCACTAATCCAATGCTTGAGATTGTTACAGATTCACAGATGAACCCAAATATGCTATATTAAACAAACATAAGTACATGCGTCAGAAGCTCAAAAGTGGAATATATAGAATACAGATCCAGAAATTTTATCAAGGACACGATTGGAAACTTTAAAACTAAAGAGCCAGCCTCGTCGATCCAATTTGTGAGTTTAAGAATTCATTCTTATAATGCTTTACTAATTATTTCGAGTTTGTGCTGGTTTCAGAAGCATTGAAGAGAAGAGGATTCTTGAACAAATGTATAATACGAACACACCCTCACCCCATCCCTGCCCCAAAGCCCTGTCCTTATTAACTAATTACAGGTGTTAGACAATTAATTAGGCAGGTCCAATTATAAATCTAACAATACTTTTAGCTCTTTATGTAGGTAGGATATGTTCCAACACACAATCTTAGATCTTTATACAGGCAGGTTTTACACGAATTGAAAATATTAGACTTTTAACTAGGCAGGGTTTAGAAAACCAAAAATTGTTGGCAGGTGCTGCAACTTTTTGGTGTGTGTTTCAGTCTGTTCTAGGACACCATGGACCACATGATTAATATGGACGAATTGAAGAGGAATTAAATGTATACGTACTTATACCTATATGAGTTTGGTAAAGTATCTTTTACATTCCTATGTAGGTAGGATATTATTGAAATTATTCTTTTAATTGAACTCTTAGATGTTATACTAGGTAGGGTGATTCTAGTCTTAAGTTAGCTCTTTAGTCAGGCAGGACGTATTCGAATCTAATCTAAAATTTAAGAAAGTAGGGTTTATTTTTAAGTTATGTCTTAGCTTTTAAGTCCACAGTGTTCACCACTGCAATAATATTTCGTTGTCTAGTTTTTAAGATCATATGATATATTTTTAAGAAAGTTTTATTTCAGGAAATTGAATTCTCTTGCAGATTTTCTTTCAGGTTTCCTCCTGATATTCAGTTTAGCTTTCGGTCGTGAATTTTCCAAGTACTCCTCTTGTTGTCTTACTTGTACTACGATCAATTACTGAACGTACTACAAATTGACAATAATAGGAGATTTTTCTTTGTCACATGTTATATTAGAACTAGTTTTCGCGTAATTGGAGGGTGGAAGGGCCGTGGCTAGGGTGGGTCTCCATGCGCAGTAACCTCCACGTGGTGAGACCCGGGCAATCAATTATTTATCGCATAATTATTAAACGTTTAACAGACGTTTGATAATTATGTGGAAAATAATTTGAGCGAATTGACTGCGTATTGCACTTAGGATACAATGTACAATAATGGCCGCTTAATGTTCGTTTTTTTCCACAATTAATGTTCGCGGACTCATCCCTACCGATTTTTGGACCTGCTCCCATGTATCGAGGATGTAGGTTGCGTCCGAGTTATCTCACCGATGACTGACGCGGCCTGAACGGAAAGTTTAGAGTCAGTCACTGAACGGAAAGTTGATTGTCAGTCACCGATGACTGACGCGGCCTGAACGGAAAGTTTAGTGCCAATCACTGAACGGAAAGTTGATTGTCAGTCACCGATGACTGACGCGGCCTGAACGGAAAGTTTAGTGTCAGACACCGATTCCTGACGTGGCACTCAATGTGTTAATTATATCTCACGCTGGTTCTCAGTACAACTCAATCCACTCCCAACACAGCCTAAACCGAGCGTGCCGAAAAGTGATAAGCATGAACAATTCCTTATAAGTCACATCTCTGGATAGTGTTCGCTAGGCAGCTTCGAAGCAGCGAGCATTAAGTGGGCATTACTGTCCACTGTAGTTATTTGAGCGGAGAGAATCTTAAGTTCTTATTGCAATTACTTTTGAGTTCTCGTTTCTATCGTTGTATCTATCTGCAGCTGTAAATATTGTGTATTATTTATTGCCCTGCTTCTTATGTAGACCCTTCTGTTTTCTGACGCTTGCGAGATAATTCGTTAGTAACATAAATCATATATGTTTCGCCTAGAGAATTACATTTTATTATTCCTAAAGAAGCTTCCTTTTTTATATTTGAAATACCCATGTATATATCTTTTAATTCATAAATTGATTAATATCTGGAAAGATGCACTTGAAACTACGCGGGTCTCTGCCATATCTACAGTGCTTGCTATGGTTTCGCCATCTATACAGAACTCCTTGAAACCACTCGCGCTTGCTATGGTAGTTCCATCTATACAGAACGCCGCGAAACTACTCACACCACTTACTTACCATAAGTGTAGATATGGCAGAAGCCCGAGTAGTTTTATTCACATCTTTATAGATGGCGATACTAATGACTCTAGATAAAGCAGACATGTATACAGTTTCGAGCAGTTCTGTATAGATGGCGAAACTAAAGCCCTTTTTGGGTGTAGGTAAGACAGGGATGTGAGTGGTACGTAAATTCAGACACCTGTTTATAAGTAGCGGTGCGATAATGTTCATAAAATTTGGTTATTTATGTCTCCATTCATCAAATTGAGTTAATAATTCTCGTAAAGCGTCTTGTACACTCATTTACAGATCAATAAAGTGTTAGCAAACACCGTGTTACAGTCTACATAAAAATTAATATGTACGGTAACATTGCAAGTTCCATTGTTCATTTTATTCTACAACAATCAAGCTCTTTAGCACAAGTAAATGCATTTGTGAAAATTTTTTCCTTTAAATAAATTTTTCGGCACGTGATAAATACATACTAATACTAGTAGTATTCTTTATTTCGGTCTCGAAGCAATGAAAGTTTGGTTAGTTTACATATAACCTATCTTTGCAATACTATATGAACTCTTGCACTCTCATCTTCTGTTTCGCTCTTCCTTTTCATACCTTCTCCACCTTATGCATCGCACTATTTCTTGTCTCTTTATCGCACGTCTATTACACATCTTTTCATTTCCTCTCTGTTTCATTACAAATTCCTAAGTCATTTCTGCGCTATTAATTGCTGACTCTTTTCTGTTACCTCTTTACTTTGGTACTGACGTATTGCTCCCGTTTTAATACATGTAAAGCTTTCATTATATGTTGCTTCTTGTATTTTTCTTTGAAGGCTCTCCGTTAGATCCTTTAGTTCCGTTCTTATCAAATTTAGTATTCTCGCACTCGTTCCATTTGTTCTAAAAGACCCTTTCTCTTATGCTTCTAGTTTGGCCCGCCCTACTTTCTTTTTCGACTAAATATCATTTAACAATCTTTCTATCTCCTGTCATGTACTTACTAATATATTTTTTGTGTGCGTAGATTTTATAGGCGAAAGATATGGAGCATTGACCGCCAATTCTCATTGCGCATAAAAAGAAGGAGGAAGAAAGAATAACTCTCGCCATATACTTCAGTTATATTAAATTGGTTTTGTGGGATTGGAAGGTGTATGCAACGAAGGCTGATGTAAGTGTAATACGTGTCTACATATCTTTTTTTTTCAATAAATCTTCCTGCGTGTAATAATTACATACTAACAATAGTATTCCTTTTTATGTCGGCCTCACAGCTATGAAATTTCGACTTAGTGTACATATAACATAACTTTAGATTACTATCCTAACTTATGCATCCTTCTCCTCCACTCTTTCTTGCCAACCTTCTCTACTTTACACATTATCCCATTACTTATCCCCTTATTTCATTTCGATTATACATTTGGCCTTTAAGACTCTCCATCACTTTCTTTACTACTTCTCTTTTCATCAAATTCATTCATTCGATTCATTCCTTTCCTTTTTAAATAATCCCCCCCTTTTTCTTATACTTCTTGTGTGGTCTTTCCCTATTTTCTTTTCTTCTAACTATCCTTTAACAATGTTTCTTTCACCTGTTACATACTTACTAATATATCTTTTGTGTGTACAGGTTTTGCATCCAAGGAGTAAGGAGCATTAACCAGTGCATCTCATCATGCATAAAAGCAAGAAAGAAGAAAGAATAACCCTTGCCACATACTTTAGTTATCCTTTAGTTATAGTAAATTGGTTTACAAAAATAGTTTGTAACTATTAGCGCATAAGATTAATTGAGAACAATTGTGTAATTAACTGTTATGTGTATCTATTATATCTTTTATTTTATATTCAGTTTATTCGGTAGATCTTACATAAACTTTAATAATACGTTTACTACAAGTTCTACTGAATGTGCTAAATGTAAAATGAAAGATATAATAAATAATTTACATATGCACCAGTTACACAATTGCTGCAATTTAAATTTATAAGCTTCTGCATGTAAACCGTGTAAATTTTAGTATAAGTTTTATGTGTAAGAATATTTATTGTAAATTAACTTCAAAGAATAGTTTATAAGTATTAGATCATTTATATTTATAATATTCTTTATATTATATAAATGTTAGTTTAGAATTGATACAAGATTTACTTGTACGATTAATTGTAAATTGATATATAAGAATAGTTCATAAGTGTTAGCTTGTACATTTCAATTACAACATTCTTGTAACTTGTATCTTCATTAATTAATTTAATAAATCTTTAATAAAAGGAATTCTACTGCTCTCTTTATTTTAACACCTTACCTATCCTTGAAAAGACCTAATTCCACTTCCTTAAACAAGCAGTACCGTGGACGGACTTTAAATGAAAATTCCTAAAGCGAGAAACTTGTCAAAATAGACCTGAACATTATTATCGTTGGCGCTAATTGTTAAGGAATTATTGCTGGGAGCTCTTCAAATTTTAATTCTCGGAAATTCCTGGAACGTGACGTCATTTCCAAGAATTGCTGCGATGAAAGACTTCCTCGCATATCATATTCTCCTGATACAAATCCACGATTTTCAGCGAGATATTTTTGCCAGAAACTCGGAAATTTCTGCGAACGAATACCTCCTCGCATATCATATTCTCCTGATACAAATCCACGATTTTCAGCGAGATATTTTTGCCAGAAACTCGGAAATTTTTTCGAACGAATACCTCCTCGCATATCATATTCTCCTGATACAAATCCACGATTTTCAGCGAGATATTTTTGCCAGAAACTCGGAAATTTCTGCGAACGAATACCTCCTCGCATATCATATTCTCCTGATACAAATCCACGATTTTCAGCGAGATATTTTTGCCAGAAACTCGGAAATTTTTGCGAACGAATACCTCCTCGCATATCATATTCTCCTAATACAAATCCACGATTTTCAGTAGAAATTTAAGTGCCGAAAATCTTCGATTTGTATCAGGAGAATATGATATGCAAGGAGGTATTCGTTCTCAGAAATGACGTCACATTCCAGCAATTTCCGAGCGCTGAAATTTCCGAGTTTCTGCCAAAAATATCTCGCTGTAAATCGTGGATTTGTATCAGGAGAATATGATATGCGAGGAGGTCTTTCATGCTGCTATCCAATTTTGCAAGAAGTGAGGACTTAGAATTTGCTACTTCCAAATTTAATAACGTATAGGGCCACTTTGACAAGTTCCCGCTTTAGAACTTTCAATTTCAAGTTCGCCCACGGTAGTTCTTGTATAAGGAATTGGAATTAGGTTCTTTTAAGGATTGTTAAGGTGTGAAAATAAGAAGAGCAGTCGAGTTCTTTTCATTGAACATTTATTTAAACTAATCAATGAAGAAACAAGTTACAAAAATGTTGTAGTCCAAATTTACAAGCTAATCCTTATGAACTATTCTTTTATATCTATTTACAATAGATCGTACAACTAAATATTGTATCAATTCTAAACTAACATTTATGTAGCATAACAAATACTATAAACATAAATAATCTAATACTTACAAGCTATTGTTTGAAGTTAATTTACAATATATCTTACAGATAGAACTTATATTAAAATTTACATACTTCATATGCAGAAGCTTATAAATTTAAATTGCAGCAATTGTGTAACTGGTGCATATGTAAATTATTTATTATATCTTTCATTTTACATTTAGCACATTCAGTAGAACTTGTAGTAAACGTATTATTAAAGTTTATGTAAGATCTACCGAATAAACTGAATATAAAATAAAAGATATAATAGATACACATAACAGTTAATTACACAATTGTTCTCAATTAATCTTATGCGCTAATAGTTACAAACTATTTTTGTAAACCAATTTACTATAACTAAAGGATAACTAAAGTATGTGGCAAGGGTTATTCTTTCTTCTTTCTTGCTTTTATGCATGATGAGATGCACTGGTTAATGCTCCTTACTCCTTGGATGCAAAACCTGTACACACAAAAGATATATTAGTAAGTATGTAACAGGTGAAAGAAACATTGTTAAAGGATAGTTAGAAGAAAAGAAAATAGGGAAAGACCACACAAGAAGTATAAGAAAAAGGGGGGGATTATTTAAAAAGGAAAGGAATGAATCGAATGAATGAATTTGATGAAAAGAGAAGTAGTAAAGAAAGTGATGGAGAGTCTTAAAGGCCAAATGTATAATCGAAATGAAATAAGGGGATAAGTAATGGGATAATGTGTAAAGTAGAGAAGGTTGGCAAGAAAGAGTGGAGGAGAAGGATGCATAAGTTAGGATAGTAATCTAAAGTTATGTTATATGTACACTAAGTCGAAATTTCATAGCTGTGAGGCCGACATAAAAAGGAATACTATTGTTAGTATGTAATTATTACACGCAGGAAGATTTATTGAAAAAAAAAGATATGTAGACACGTATTACACTTACATCAGCCTTCGTTGCATACACCTTCCAATCCCACAAAACCAATTTAATATAACTGAAGTATATGGCGAGAGTTATTCTTTCTTCCTCCTTCTTTTTATGCGCAATGAGAATTGGCGGTCAATGCTCCATATCTTTCGCCTATAAAATCTACGCACACAAAAAATATATTAGTAAGTACATGACAGGAGATAGAAAGATTGTTAAATGATATTTAGTCGAAAAAGAAAGTAGGGCGGGCCAAACTAGAAGCATAAGAGAAAGGGTCTTTTAGAACAAATGGAACGAGTGCGAGAATACTAAATTTGATAAGAACGGAACTAAAGGATCTAACGGAGAGCCTTCAAAGAAAAATACAAGAAGCAACATATAATGAAAGCTTTACATGTATTAAAACGGGAGCAATACGTCAGTACCAAAGTAAAGAGGTAACAGAAAAGAGTCAGCAATTAATAGCGCAGAAATGACTTAGGAATTTGTAATGAAACAGAGAGGAAATGAAAAGATGTGTAATAGACGTGCGATAAAGAGACAAGAAATAGTGCGATGCATAAGGTGGAGAAGGTATGAAAAGGAAGAGCGAAACAGAAGATGAGAGTGCAAGAGTTCATATAGTATTGCAAAGATAGGTTATATGTAAACTAACCAAACTTTCATTGCTTCGAGACCGAAATAAAGAATACTACTAGTATTAGTATGTATTTATCACGTGCCGAAAAATTTATTTAAAGGAAAAAATTTTCACAAATGCATTTACTTGTGCTAAAGAGCTTGATTGTTGTAGAATAAAATGAACAATGGAACTTGCAATGTTACCGTACATATTAATTTTTATGTAGACTGTAACACGGTGTTTGCTAACACTTTATTGATCTGTAAATGAGTGTACAAGACGCTTTACGAGAATTATTAACTCAATTTGATGAATGGAGACATAAATAACCAAATTTTATGAACATTATCGCACCGCTACTTATAAACAGGTGTCTGAATTTACGTACCACTCACATCCCTGTCTTACCTACACCCAAAAAGGGCTTTAGTTTCGCCATCTATACAGAACTGCTCGAAACTGTATACATGTCTGCTTTATCTAGAGTCATTAGTATCGCCATCTATAAAGATGTGAATAAAACTACTCGGGCTTCTGCCATATCTACACTTATGGTAAGTAAGTGGTGTGAGTAGTTTCGCGGCGTTCTGTATAGATGGAACTACCATAGCAAGCGCGAGTGGTTTCAAGGAGTTCTGTATAGATGGCGAAACCATAGCAAGCACTGTAGATATGGCAGAGACCCGCGTAGTTTCAAGTGCATCTTTCCAGATATTAATCAATTTATGAATTAAAAGATATATACATGGGTATTTCAAATATAAAAAAGGAAGCTTCTTTAGGAATAATAAAATGTAATTCTCTAGGCGAAACATATATGATTTATGTTACTAACGAATTATCTCGCAAGCGTCAGAAAACAGAAGGGTCTACATAAGAAGCAGGGCAATAAATAATACACAATATTTACAGCTGCAGATAGATACAACGATAGAAACGAGAACTCAAAAGTAATTGCAATAAGAACTTAAGATTCTCTCCGCTCAAATAACTACAGTGGACAGTAATGCCCACTTAATGCTCGCTGCTTCGAAGCTGCCTAGCGAACACTATCCAGAGATGTGACTTATAAGGAATTGTTCATGCTTATCACTTTTCGGCACGCTCGGTTTAGGCTGTGTTGGGAGTGGATTGAGTTGTACTGAGAACCAGCGTGAGATATAATTAACACATTGAGTGCCACGTCAGGAATCGGTGTCTGACACTAAACTTTCCGTTCAGGCCGCGTCAGTCATCGGTGACTGACAATCAACTTTCCGTTCAGTGATTGGCACTAAACTTTCCGTTCAGGCCGCGTCAGTCATCGGTGACTGACAATCAACTTTCCGTTCAGTGACTGACTCTAAACTTTCCGTTCAGGCCGCGTCAGTCATCGGTGAGATAACTCGGACGCAACCTACATCCTCGATACATGGGAGCAGGTCCAAAAATCGGTAGGGATGAGTCCGCGAACATTAATTGTGGAAAAAAACGAACATTAAGCGGCCATTATTGTACATTGTATCCTAAGTGCAATACGCAGTCAATTCGCTCAAATTATTTTCCACATAATTATCAAACGTCTGTTAAACGTTTAATAATTATGCGATAAATAATTGATTGCCCGGGTCTCACCACGTGGAGGTTACTGCGCATGGAGACCCACCCTAGCCACGGCCCTTCCACCCTCCAATTACGCGAAAACTAGTTCTAATATAACATGTGACAAAGAAAAATCTCCTATTATTGTCAATTTGTAGTACGTTCAGTAATTGATCGTAGTACAAGTAAGACAACAAGAGGAGTACTTGGAAAATTCACGACCGAAAGCTAAACTGAATATCAGGAGGAAACCTGAAAGAAAATCTGCAAGAGAATTCAATTTCCTGAAATAAAACTTTCTTAAAAATATATCATATGATCTTAAAAACTAGACAACGAAATATTATTGCAGTGGTGAACACTGTGGACTTAAAAGCTAAGACATAACTTAAAAATAAACCCTACTTTCTTAAATTTTAGATTAGATTCGAATACGTCCTGCCTGACTAAAGAGCTAACTTAAGACTAGAATCACCCTACCTAGTATAACATCTAAGAGTTCAATTAAAAGAATAATTTCAATAATATCCTACCTACATAGGAATGTAAAAGATACTTTACCAAACTCATATAGGTATAAGTACGTATACATTTAATTCCTCTTCAATTCGTCCATATTAATCATGTGGTCCATGGTGTCCTAGAACAGACTGAAACACACACCAAAAAGTTGCAGCACCTGCCAACAATTTTTGGTTTTCTAAACCCTGCCTAGTTAAAAGTCTAATATTTTCAATTCGTGTAAAACCTGCCTGTATAAAGATCTAAGATTGTGTGTTGGAACATATCCTACCTACATAAAGAGCTAAAAGTATTGTTAGATTTATAATTGGACCTGCCTAATTAATTGTCTAACACCTGTAATTAGTTAATAAGGACAGGGCTTTGGGGCAGGGATGGGGTGAGGGTGTGTTCGTATTATACATTTGTTCAAGAATCCTCTTCTCTTCAATGCTTCTGAAACCAGCACAAACTCGAAATAATTAGTAAAGCATTATAAGAATGAATTCTTAAACTCACAAATTGGATCGACGAGGCTGGCTCTTTAGTTTTAAAGTTTCCAATCGTGTCCTTGATAAAATTTCTGGATCTGTATTCTATATATTCCACTTTTGAGCTTCTGACGCATGTACTTATGTTTGTTTAATATAGCATATTTGGGTTCATCTGTGAATCTGTAACAATCTCAAGCATTGGATTAGTGACATCCCCAAGCCTCCCCATTTTATATTGAAATTAAGCTGCTTTTAATTCGTAATAACCGAATTTTAGCCAAGTTAATAAATCAGAATTGATATGGAAAATGCAGCTATTTTTTAATAACAATAGGTAATTGGATTTCGGCCAAAGTGATATATTCTTTTGTACGTTCTAGATCAAACTGAATGATGGTATCACGTTCATTAGAAACTCCAAAATGAAGTAGTCACATTTCACTACAATTGATTCTATTTTGCTTCTACAAAGAAGCGACAAACGATTATTCGGAAACAAAATATCACACTTCCACTATCACCATGCCGAGGTCCAACTACAGCCAAGAACATTTTTCGTGCAAGGATTTTTGCTTAAATATTTACGGATATCGCGAGTGAATTTCAATTTCTACAAAGCAAGCCCGAAAAGTTATAAAAATTGGCTCTACTAAAAAAAAGATGAAAATAAAATTGCAACGATTAAGAGAAAATATTTAAGAGTTAGACTCCAATAATGAACAGTCACTAGTATTGTCTCTAATTGAAATCTACTATCTCGAGTTATCATAAATTTATCAAAGATTCTACAAATTATTTCTTATTTTTCTTTTCTTTTTTTGTTCTTTTCTTTTTGTTCTTTTCTTTCTTTTCTTTTTTTCCTTTTTCTTCATTTTCTTTCTTTTTATTTTGTTCACACAGTAATTTATTATTATGTATGGCAATTTTTAGCAGTATTTCCATCAACAGACATCCCAGGTAGTATAATTATTAAGAAAAACAAATAAAAAGAAAGGAAAATATAAAACGCTGAAAAGAAAAAGTTCCTGGTTCAGGAACAGGCTTCCAATTGGAAGCAGATGGGGACTAGTACTCGCAACTCTACATATAAACGCGATCTTTAATCCACGCAACGCTAACCGGACTCGCGATACAATCATTTCGCAACACTATTTATTAAGACTGATAGAAAGCAAACAGTAAATTACTTGTAATATCCGAAATTAAGCAAATTGAAGATCCTCTGAAAAATGAACTGAAAGTTCCAATACGCGAAAGCAATTTCCGCAACACTAGAAGCTCACGTGTAAAGTGTATTATAAAATACTACAATTTAACTAGCAATAAGAATAGCAATAAGTGGCATTCAACGCAACTCTAACTCGACCCGTTCGCAAGTTTTTCGCAACTCTAAAGCAACGCGATATTTTTGGGAGGGCTGCATCGTTGGGCCGGTATGTGCGTCGGCCAAGTACAAATAAAAATTCTACAAATGAAAATGCAAGCACAGTGACAAAGTAGCAACAAAGAATGATTCCCCATTCTTAAAAAGAATGGGGAGCCATTAGTAGTTGCCCTCTTGAGTGACAGTTTGTCGGGCCTCTTCGGCATATAGCCTCTTCTTTTCGTTGGACCCAAGGGCCAGCTGAAACTTAAACTAGGCTCGAGGCTCTAATCGAAAACCAAAGAAAAACTTATAAAGGTGAAATAAAGAGTTTGAATCGCGGAGCTGAATGGAACACACGTGGCCGAATCACGACCAAATAAAATCGTAAAAATTGTGATTACGGAAAATCGCAAAGATTACGATTAAAATTGTAATCGTTCTTCGTTCACACGTGCAGCCTCGAGCATAATGTAACACGTTTCGTTTCGGAGCCTAAATCGCGACCACGACCGCGAAGAATTCGTAAAATCGATAGGCAAAGCCAGAGGCGAACGCATTTTCGTTCGCGTCACAGCTTCACCGTCGACTTTTCAAATCAGATTTCCTGAAACAGGTTGAACACGCGAAATAGTGCCTACCCGATCAGAGACTGTGTCAACCTGCCCGGCCCTACCTACTTATGTCTATCAATCACACCAGAAAGTATGCTACCTATCCTACCTGGACCTATATATAAAAAATGGCAAACAGACACACCAACACACGACACTCCACGGTTCTCAGTCAAACACTTGGGCGCAAAAGCCTACACTAGGGAGGCGTCCCGGGACACCCCCGACACCCAAGTGCTGTCACACAACTTGCACACTCTAATGTACGTACCATTTTTCTGAAATCGACTGACAGTGGCTGGGATCTTTGCGTTCGCGTGGGAAAAAACCACGCCGCGGTTGATATTTAATAGAATAATTAATTAGATTTATTAGAATAAAAAACTTCGTGCCTAAGTATAGTAGAGATTATTAATGCAATTAATAGTAAAAATGATGTCTCTGTTTTCAATTAATGGACATCTTATCTTGGTTAGAGTAACTACGTTTTAGTACGGAACGACGCAAATCCACAGCCTACCCACACACACAATGTGGATATTACGTCGTGCACGATACACCAAACGCACTGTCAGTCGCCAACAATAAATCATTATAAACTAAATAGATATCATCGTGCTCCACCACCGTTTTCCCACCCAAGTAGCACCGGGGCACGTGAGTGGGGTCCGGGCAGTGAACACGGAAGGGGTTAAACCTAGAAATCCTCGTCTAAAAAGATGATAAAAAGATACTGATTTTCTAACGGGCTACATATATATTTGTATATATTTATATCAGATCAATATATGATTCTATTTTATTGAAGAAAATATTAAATGACTCTACTTTATTAGAAAAATTATGCAATGACTCTACCTTATTAGAAAAATTATTCAATGACTCTACTTTAATATACTTTGAATTAAATTGAAACATCCTCGGGCGTTCCCGCGATCAATGCATTGCTTCTAAAACGCAAAGTTGGTTTTAAAGTAGATTGCCTTGATTTCGAGAACTACCCGTTCGCGTATTGTCTTCTTGTACATTCAGGTTTAATTCATATCTTGTACGGAAAAAGTGAACGTATTGATATCTCTAAACGCTAAAGACTAATATGGATATCGAATAATAAAATTATTCGATAGTTCCAACAAATTGACAAGGTAAGTAATTACCTTTAATTTATATATAATCAAAGTAGAAAAAGGAGGAACGACTATACTCTTACTAACAATTTATTATAACTGTGCAGTAATTGCAATTGACAAATAAACGAAGTCGAATGGTATTCGACTTCTCCACTACAAACTAATGCACGTAGAATACTGGACGTTACTTTATATTCATTCAATAATTAATAACTATTTAAATATCGTTTCATAGGTATTCAATTAAATACTCTATTATAAAAAGATATATAGTGATATATTTCATACTAAATATGATCTGTTTTAAAATTATGAAGCTATTTAAAAACGCGTTGTACAAGAAGACCTATCCTCATATAATATAAAACAGTAAAAAAGTTACTACTCATGAGTATATTTCCATATACCCATGGTCACAGTGCTTGCCAGAAAAAACTACGTAATTACAACCAGTCACTCGTGTCGGTTCGGACCTTTCGTCCTGCGACATGATTGAGTGACCAGAGGAACTTTAAAGCATGCCACTCACCGGTTGCAGACTCACCAGGTGTGCGGTCAAGCTCGTCGCCATCGAAGCCATGGAAGCTGCTGAAACATTCAAAAAGAGCAAACAACATTAAAATCTATGTATTTTCAGTACTTTTGGAATGTGTTAATAATTATCAATGATTATTGCAATACAAGATTAAAGAACGAAGGAGATACTTACTCGTCAAATTGATGGCTGAAAGCCCGAACTCGCCGAACAGGACACTGACTCTAATGGAACACTTATGATTGACGAACAAAGTGATTCTAATTTCGCGACAGTATTTCTACTGTTTTTGTGACTGCTACCGAGCAGCCCGCGAGTCCTCGGCTCAGAGTCTGGACAGTAAAACGACTTAGCATCGAGACCAGTTTCGATTCCGAGCCACAGAAATCATTAAGGCACGGATATGCAAAACCACAACCACGATTCTAGATTATGACCCGTATGCCTTCTGCCACCCCAAGGTGTGCTTGGCGTGGTCTAACACATAGGAATTTCCTACTAGGCGGGCCAAAGTGTCCAGAAAAGCAATCACAGCCCCACACACCGCCCCCCGATGACACTGCAACCCGGATATTGCAAGAACCGCGACCACGATTCCAGAATGGTGGATGACCTACCCAAATTAGAGATTATATGTGGTCTAACAGAGGGCCTCGTGACCAGGGTCCAGAACCACAATCACGCCCCCGCACATCGTAACTCGCTGACACTAAGTCCCTAACCATCAGTCCTCCGAGCCGAGAACGGAAAAGGAAACGGAATAATTGTGATCGACGAACAAAGTGAATCTATTTTTCGCGAGAGTATTATTTCGGAGCAAGCACTGACTCTAATTTCGCGTCTCTTTACTGTTATTTATGTTGAATTATTATTAAGAGCGGCTGCGCTCAAAAAATAATAAAAAGAACTTTGACGGAACAAGCACTGACTCTACCAACCGCATTGCGCGCGGCCAACAATATCGTTATGGTGATACAATTGAGCCCATGGCAGCTTCTGAAACATTCAAAAGAACAGACAACATTGAAATCTTTGCGTTTTGAGTACTTTTCGATCATGATAATTATCAAAGACCATTGTAAAATAAGATTAAAGAAATACAGAGATACTTACTCTTCGAGTTGATGGATGAGTGCCCGAACTCGCCGAACTGCATCGGTGCTGACTCTAATACCGGAATACTTATTGCGAAAGAAAAAAAAATAAAATAAAAGACTACTATCGGGCACGTCAATCGTGATCGACGAACAAAGTGACTCTAATTTCGCGAGAGCAATATTTTGAAGCAAACACTGACTCTACTTTCGCGTATCTTTACTGTTATTTATATTTAGTTATAATTATTATGAGCGGTTTCGCTCTAAAAACAATAAAAAGAACTTTGACGGAGCAAGCACTGACTCTACTGACCGCATTGCGCGCGGTCATCAAAATTTTCTGAAAGAGAATCTGTACAAGTTAGTAAATAGGGTGAGGAGGTAGAAATTGAAGCAATACACATTTGATTTTATTTATCTCTTTCTTATTTCTTCATCCTGTCAAACGTCTGTTGAGGAAATACTGCTTTGTTTTAATAAAGTACTACCGTATTATTATTCTGATTTAATTACTGTTAATTGTCTATTCAAGATATACTACTATAGATTAATATAAATGATTTATCAAAAGCATACTGTGACTGTTCTTTGCCCGAGTTTTAAAGGTGATCATGATCTTAGTAAGCAAGCAATATCGCGAATTTATAAGTTCTCCTAGCTGCTTGTAGAAATCAAGACTCGAAACTATTTATCATGCTTCAGGTGCATGGCAACCAGTACGTACGTACGCGGGCAATCCTGCATCGAAAATACAATTTGACCGTACTTGTGCCAAGTCACAGAGATAATAAAAGTGTTTAATAAATACTAGTGAAGCTATAATAGAAATCGCGACCGAAATGCAGCGAAACATGAACGTCGTTCAATTTTTCGTTTAGAATTAATGAAATTTTCTGACTCTAGTTTCAATCGCGAATGTTATATTGTTAGGTCAACTTCAAATCTTTTCATTATTTAATGAACATAGTAGGAATTGAGAAAAGAAAGTATTCAAATCTATTCACCCAAATCCAATCGTCAGATAACAAGAAATATACATAAACCATTGTGATGATAAGTTCAACGTTACCAGTCCTTCACCTTGGGTCATGGGCTGATTGTTATGCGTCGCAGTAATTGTATCTCAGTACTCCATTCCTGCAGCCTCACCATATTATTCTTTACCAGTCAATTATCCATTATATCTGCAACAAAAAGAAAAGCAACGTGATAAACCTGTTCTAAAATCAGAATCGATTTCAAAGTCGCAAAAGTCACAAATATAAAGATTGGAAGAACCGTTCAAACTAATAAATTAGTTAACACGATGTTACAACAAACGACTTGTTAATCTCGCATTAAAGAGAGCTCGATGCCGGAAGAAGACGCGTCCATCCTCAATCGGATGACCAGTCATTCGTCCGGCAAATGAGATTCGCGAAAGACTTACATCGTTAAAGTTTAATGTACTCTTTCGATAGTAGTATGATTGTTAGTTAAACGCGTATTAATTAATAGAAGCTAATAATCAAGCGCACGAGATGATATTGAATTGTATAGTGAGGTATGTCGCTAACCTTCAACAGTACGCACGACCTATACTCTGCGACGCTCGAATTGATAGTAACGCTGCGCGCCGCGGCCCGTGTCAACCCCACTCCGCGGCCTACCCTACTCCGCGACGCGCAGGCGCGTCGGTAGCGCGCGGAAGCGCTCGGTAATATTCGCGATTTTCGAAAACTTTCCAAGGCCCACGACCGCGGCCGTGCTTTGATTTCCAACAATTTCAAGGCTATGGTTTTTCACGAAGGTCCAGCACTCTGTCACGCGTTTTCTTTGAAAACCAATGCTTGCAGGACATTGTCCATTACACAAAACTGGACAATAAACAACGCAAACATTTTTCTGACCTATACGAGTCGTTATTATACATACCCCTCTCAAATATTACGGTTATATTGTATAATTTACTAACTTAATTCTAATTAATAACGGCAGAGCAATTGCGACTTGTATTTATCGTGAAGAATAAATTGTTGTTCAGTGAGACGAGAATGGACTTTGTTCAATCATACGAATTGAAGTGCTTTTTGTCCGTGCTCTTACTAAACTTCTTTATCAAGTGGATGGCGTTTTTGGGTAGAGGACGCTAAAATCAGCGTCGAATTTCTATGTTGGTATGGTAGTCACGATGGACCACGGAAATCCAGAAGATGATATTATGTCTATTCTTATATTTCGCCTGTGTCAAAGGCAGTCGCTTGTCGTGACCAATTTTCCCTTAACCGACCACTTTTGGTGCGGATTAAAAAACACAAAAATTATTTTATTAAATATATATTTTAAACGATGTATACACTAGAATTATCGATCAACTAAGACAAAAATGAACTACCGTAGAAAATCATTCCTGATAAAGTATTCAATGCTCCTATAGTAAGAGAATACTGGAAGATAACAAGAACTAGTTGCCTACACTTTTGAAACAATCTATAGAAAAAAACATGTATATATAGCAGCGTCAGCGACGAATGCACAGTACAGTTGGTACAGTTAAATCGTATCCTACAGGTTGCAAAGTATACATCAGCTGCATTAGGGATGCATTCCAAGGAATTACCACGAATTCTTTCGATACAAAGTCACGTAGTGTGCGGTTACGTTGGGAATAAAAGTGCAACATTTCCATTGCAGGTGAACATTATGTTCACGTTGTAAAATTGAAAAATTTGTTCATGTACGATCGGCTCATCATTATTGATAACACCTTATCAAGCTTAGACAATTGCGCATCTTCATTGTAGACTCATACGAATCATAAAAGTACAATATGTATCATGTAATTATATGATCAATAGAAAATAAGAATTGCTTCTGTTTAGCTGTTGGGCTTTGAAGTAGATGGAATTAATTCTGTGCAGCTTTCTAATCATACTGGATATAATGTCGTTAAAGGACAGGTATTGAACGATAGAGACTTGGGTAAGATAAGATTCTATAAATAGAGCGAGCGGAACAGTAACTTCATGTAACTGCTTCTAAGCTTGAACGTCATTTGTAATTACATTCCAGGGGACTTAATAAATGGCTTATTGGCGAATAATTTATGCGATTACACTCATTTACTCACCGGATATGTCGGCTCTCCCTCATTCTTGAAAAAGGTGGCGGAGGTGGTTCAAACATTAAAATCCCACAATCCTAATCTTATATATGGTAGATAAAAATCAATCAATCGAAAGTATAACTAAAATATTAATAAATACATCATTCCTGTTAATGATCAATTTTGTCATACAAGTTTGCGATCCTGTCATGGGAGATAATGGAAAAATGTATGTTCCTGAGGAATTGAAAGAAATTTACGAGAAGGAAATAGTGCCGCTGGCAGACATAGTGATCCCAAATCAATTTGAGCTGGAGTAAGTAGTACTCCTTTTTTAAATCATTCACGCGGATAATAATTTATTGATCATTTCAGATTATTGACCAACAGTAAAATTAATACAATGCAGGATTTACAAAATGCTGTAAAGCAGTTACATAAAATTGGCCCCCAAACAGTAGCCGTTTCATCGGCAGAAATTGGCGATAAATTGACAGCAATATTTAGTAAAAATAAAGGTAACGTGGTCATAAAGTTCGCATTAAAGGAAAATAAAGCTAACGAAAAATCGAATGCTCTATCCGTTCCGGTCTATCTGTATCATTCGTTTCGATTTCAGACAATAAATTGATAAAGATTGACATTCCAAAAATACCGGCAAGTTTCACAGGTACTGGCGATCTCTTTGCCGCTTTGTTTCTGGCCCACACATACTTGCAGAATGATATGAAAGTTGCCATCGAGAAGACTGTGAATTCTTTGCACAGTGTTCTGCATAAAACTTATGAATATTCACAAGGTACCAAGCACAAATTATTATCCGAGGCAACAATTTAAATAAAGATAACTTGTTTGTAAATATTTACCAGCATGCCAAGATGAGGAATGCCAGCCAGCACAGAAAATCGAATTACGTTTAGTACAAAGCAAGAATTATATTGAAAATCCGGAAATTCGTTTGTTTGCCGAATCTCTTACGTGAATATATGCAATAATATTGCTACCACCATCGATTGATTAGCATATTGTATATGTAATTAGGAATAACTTTGCAATAACTAAAAATAATTCAATAATCCGTAGATTTTATTTGTTATAGCCGATAGATGATTATCCTGACTTTAGAAATTACTGTTACACACTCATCGACTACAAGAAATAATTTTGCATATTTTTGTAAACAACAAAACATATCGGGTATGAATTCCTTCGATGGTATTTTTCTATGTGAAAAGAAATGAAAAATGAATAAACGTTCTTATGATACATACAATGCCGTAAATATATTTACACGTGAGTGTCGACTATATTTCTGAATTCATATTATTCGCAATAATTTTTTAATGTTAAACGTGGCACAATATTCATAGACTGAAGTTCTTGGAAAAGTAATTTACAAGCGTACGGCATGGATATCGTAGAGACGCACGAACTGGAGCGACAACTGTGACACCAACCACTATATGCCATCAAACCACATTTGTTGCATACATCAACATCGAACGCATCACTAGATATCATCAGCCTTTCTATCAACATCATACTAGCGCCGTATCCGATTAGACAGTCTCGTTCCATCTCACCTAATCGCAAACCACCTTCTTTGGCGCGACCTTCCGTTGGTTGGCGAGTTAATACAGCCCTCGGCCCCCGAGCACGTGCATGCATTTTGTCTTGTACCATGTGTTTCAATTTTTGGTAATATACCTGCGTTTCAAAAATTATCCGTACAATAGCATGCTCGTGTATGTTAAATTAAATTGATATTAAAAGTGAAGATATTAATAGCTTACTGGTCCAGAATAAATATATGCTTGCAATGGTTCTCCTGTGATACCCGAATAAAAGAAATCTTTGCCCAAGTAATTGTAACCATGTTTTATCAATTCTTCGCAAACGTCCTCAACTTTAGAACCACCAAATGCTAAATAAAAATGATTATCACAAATTATAAAACAGTAAAAATATTAATGAAAGATAACTTTCTATTTATATACCTGTGCCGTAATGAAATTCTCCTTTTATAACGCCAGCCTTTCCAGCAAGCAATTCTATTAATTTTCCGACTGTCATACGCGACGGAAAACCGTGTGGATTCATAATCATATCAGGGCATATACCATAATCATTAAAAGGCATATCTTCCTGTTCCACGATCAATCCTGTTACAAACGTAAAGAGCAATGAAATATGCCCGCAATGTCAAAGGGAAAAAGAAAAAATAAGACACACCAGTTACACCCTTCTGTCCATGTCGACTGCTAAATTTATCTCCTATCTCGGGTCTACGAGTTTGCCTCAATAATAGTTTTATTAAAAATGCATCTTCCGCATTGCTAGAAATCATAACTTTCTCCACATAGGCGGGGACAGTACCTTTGAAGACAACTGGAACATCTTTATATTCCGTTTGTGTTTGAACATTACCAGAATTCACTGGACCAATGTTTGCAGAGGGTGACGATTTATTTACCATTACCTACAAGAAAAGGCAGATCCACGATTTTATTAACTATTCGAGCAAATTTCATTTAACTTAATTCCATTACAAGAAAATACTCCTGCTTAAAAATAGACCTTTCTGTTCTCCACCATTTCGCCGGGTGCAGCAATTCCATCGGTATCAATCACTTCATGCTTCCAAACAGATTTCTTGGTATTAGAATCAATTAATGGGCCCATTATTCGATCATACGTCTGATTAGCGTATCTCTTTAATGTACATTTTGCGTTTCGATATATCAAACATCTTCCAAATCCTCTATCAATTGAAGCCTTATTCAAAATAAGAGCGTCTTCGATATCATAGCCACTATAAGACATAACGGCCACCGTTGCATTCTGGCCAGCCGGTAATTTATCAAAATTAATCAGCTCTATGGTTCTGGATTTCACCATAGGTGCTTGGGGATAGACTAAATTATACATCAAGGTGTCAATGCGATTTCGTTGATTGTAACCAATAGTTCCCATTGCTTGCTTTCCCATAGCACATTGGTAAGTATTTCTTGGACTCTGATTGTGATGCGGATATGGTACTAAACCGGCGCAGACACCAAGCAATGTAAATGGCTCAATTTCTAAATGAGTTGTATGCTGATTAATATACGATTCATTAAATGCGATGGAGCTGTCGTTTTCTTCGTTTACGTCCAAATATTCGATTAAACCTAGTAATCATATAATAGTAATAGAATAATAATAGAAATAAACGTTTCAAGCGTCAGTTAATATTATTTTTTAGTGAACCAACCATCTTGTAAAAAATCTTCGAAGCTCCGTACTCCTTGTTCAAGTAACTTTATATGTCCCCCGTTTACAAGAGATTCGCCGTGTTTTACAATAATATATGGTCTACACAATCGCCCGCCATCCGAACTAATTTGAATACATCTGTGAATAAATTAACTATTACGAAAAACATCAATGATATGTTTTAGTATAACTTTCAGGTATATATTACCTATGCTGATGTTGTGCATATATAGAAACAAAACCATTTATGAGGCCCTTTCTACGCAGTAACCTGAAGATATTGATCAGTCTTTGATAATTTTTTACTATGCCCAGAATATTACCATTTAGAAAAACCATGTAAACATTCTTATTATTGATCTCTTCTCCGCCAAGTATATTAACATTTTCCACACCCAAGTTAAAGGCCAATCTAATGATTGGTTCTTCATCAATTTCTGTGGTGATATGCGTCATAAGGGCTAAGTTTTTGACTAAACCACAGCCCTGTAATAATTCATAGAGAGCCGATACTGAATTTTCTAATTAATAATCGTCGGTAGAGAACCAGGTATAAGAGTAATACTAACTTCTCCTTCAGGAGTATCACTAGGACACAGCATCCCCCATTGCGATGGTTGCAGAGACCGTGGGCCAGATACTTTTCTAGTTTTCTCAAATTGCGAATTAACCCGTGTCATCATGCCAAGTGCCGAAATGTACGAAAGCCTAGATAACACCTGCGTGACTCCGTGACGTTCCATTTTAAATCGTTTGATGGTCCAATTACCCTAATTCGCGATACAGTTTGTGTGTAATTAACAATAAGCCATTCAAAATTTCCTTTTTAATATATATATGTATATCTTCTGTTATTTCAATTTATTTATTAACTTACGGACGATATAGCAAAAGCAAGTCCATTAGTGATTTGATCCTGCCTCATATGCTTTACAATATCAAATTGCGCAGCTTTGATTTTTGGTATGTTCTTGTCTGCAATTTGCTTCAACTGTAAATATGAGAGTACAAATTTTAATCTTAGCAATTGAAGACAGTAACAAAAATTCGCTGATATTATTGTGTATTATGTATTACATTACCTCCCAGTTAAATCTTTTAAATAAATCTTCAAACATCAAGGACAGCAGCGATCCTGCCAGTTCTAATCGTTTGTTACCATAATAATCTCTATCGTCTATAAGCTTTCCATCAGATTGTGCTTTCATGACTTTGCGAATCATTAGAGCTATATAGGTCGCTTTCATTTTAAAATTGAAGTCCACAACCTGCAACATCAAATATTATAACAATAGTATTTCGCAACGTTTTCTTATACACGCGATTGTTACGTTACTAACAGGAACATGAGATAAAATATTAGTTGCTAATATATCTTTCATTTCGTCTGTGATGCTGGACTTTACAACTGTGTACCTTTTCTGTTTCCTTTTGTTACTGAGAAACCTGAAATCAGAAACGGGATTAACGTATTGAACACCACCAATTGCTTGCCAGAATGTATTACCTCAATGCTTGATTTTGTGCAAACACATTTAAAACATGGCACTCCTCTAAACTGGGAGCAAATCTTTTCATAAACTCCTCTTCTGTGCCGATAAGTTGCATAATTTCTTGATCGCTTACTATTCCCATTGCTTTAAATATTATTGTCACTGGTATATCCTAACAACATATTTGCATTATACAAGTCCATCATTTACATTAACATATAATAATGCTGCACTTACATCTTGGAAAATATTATGCCTCATATAATATCTTCCCGCTCTGCCTACTATATTAGTCTTGGTTTTTCTTTCGTGCGTAGAACTGTTACAGGATGCAACAATACATGCCTTATTATCTTCCTCTAAAATGATCCTATTTCTAAGCATCTGCTCCTGTATCAGAATTACTTTCTCCTGGCCGTTTATTACAAAATAACCACCGGGATCGTGCGGGCATTCGTTCATTTTTGCCAATTCAAAATGAGATTTACCGGTCAGCACACAATTTGAGCTTCTTAACATAATAGGCATCCTGCGAAACATCGACTAATTCAGCGTATATATTTAGATTTGGAACATTTCAAGCTCATTTATCAAAATTTATACCTTCCAATTAATAAGTTGTTTCTGATTATTGGTTGATGGCCTCTTATATATTCTATATCAACTATAATTGGGGCTGAATAGTTTAAATCCCTCAAACGGCATTCGTGCGGCGTAGTAGAACGCGTTACGTTGAAACCTTCTTCCACGTCTGGAGAACCGACGTGGACATTCAAATATCTGTGGAAGCGGGTATACATCTTAGTGAAGATTGCGAGAATATAATTTGCTATACAACGGAAACATACTTACTTCACATAAAACAGAGGATCAGCATCGCTAAGCACTTTCTCGTTTGCCTTGACAATTTTCTTTATTTCTACATTTATGAAATAATTAAAAGAGTCTATGTGTTGTTTAACAAGACCTTTTCCCTTAAGGAATGCAGGTACAAGTTTCCACTTATCCTGCAAAAGAAGTCATTTTCTAACTAATTTATAAAAAAGTGATCGAAAGGAATTATTACAAGAATGTTAACCTCTCCCGTACCTGAATATGTTTTGCTACTTTATTATACTTTTGTTCCGATTTTATGCCATCGTGGGCATTAATCTTCATTTCGCCCATTTTTGTATTTGGACGAAAAATGCAAATTTACAGTGTAAGAATATATAAAAAAGGGAAAAAGAATTTGTTGGCAAATATGTATAATTTCACTGCCGCATCGATCTACCGCTTCTCAGCGAATTATGTAGATATTTGCAGGATAACCTTTAATAGCTAACAGCAATATAAATCTACAAAAACGATTATTATCGAAGTGAAGACAAGGAAAAATAAAATAATACTTTGCTTCTACTGCTACAATATACATATATCATTAAGCATACATGTAGTTATGTTTAAAAAACAATTATAATTGTGTACATATGCATGGTACAATCTACACGCGATGCATCCATGTAAATTAGAAGACCATTTATTTGTACAGAAAATCATTTATTGTTATGTACATTGTTTATTACAGAGACATAATTTCTTGTACAAAATATATCGTACGATGCTAATACTGTAAAAATCATATTTATTTAATTCTTAAATAAATAATATAATATTATAGATAATCAGAAATGAAACGTATTTTAATATTCGACCACCATTAATTCAACGTTTCTCCTTACTTGTTACATATATTATTTAATTCAATATGTCATTAACATTTCGAATTTGCATATTTAAAATACAACGATGATAATGAAATTATTACTGCGCTGACACTGTACGCAGCAAGTACGCTCGTTTCAATGTGTAAGAAGCATTTCGTAACTTTACATTTACGGAGAAAAACATAATTATCGTATTTACTCCAAAAACTGTGCACTGAATATATTATTGTTTATTAATTTTGAAAGATATTAACGCCCCACAAATATGTTTCATTATCATAAATTTTCGGGATCGCTTTTACAAAAGTTTTTAAAGTTAAATGGTAAATTGGATATAAGACATTCCTCGCGATATTACAAGATAGATGATAATATTTTCGGGCTAAACGAACAACAAAGAGAGGTTAGTGGAACTATATGTGATACATGAAAGGCAAAAAATTGATCTGTATGCGCTTTTGTAGATCGATATCGATTTTCTTGTAATCAAGTTTCAATGTTTATCACGCGCACTTATGATACTGAGAAATGCATGTGTATGTTAACGAAACCATGTTATTTCTTATATAGTTACGGCAATTTATATTTAACTTTGCACAAAAAGAGCTTGCTCCGAAAGCCGCGGAGATCGATAGGAAGAATAACTTCGAAGATTTCCGTGTAAGTAACGATGAAAGTATTCCCAATGAAGGTAGTGTAAGATACCATTATGTCTATACATGTCTGTACTTGATGCTTTGAAAATTACTTTCAGCAATTTTGGCAGCAACTTGGGAAATTAGGCTTACTGGGAATAACAGTAAAACCCGAGTACGGTGGTACAGGTGGTACGTACTTAGATCATATAATTATCGTCGAAGAACTAAGCCGAGCGTCGGCTGCTGTCGCGCTTAGTTATGGCGCACATTCAAACTTATGCGTTAATCAAATTCACAAAAATGGAACGGAGGAACAGAAATACAAATATTTACCGAAGGTAACATATGCATATAAATGCGTATTTTGCGTACGTGCAACTAAACTAAAGATGGTTTTCTTTTTTCTCGCAGCTTTGCAACGGAGAACACGTTGGAGCACTTGCGATGTCAGAAACGACATCGGGCTCCGACGTAGTCTCAATGAAACTGCGAGCCGAAAAAAGGGCTGACTATTACGTCTTGAACGGCAACAAATTTTGGATCACGAACGGTCCCGACGCCGATGTTCTTGTTGTTTATGCAAGGACGGATGCAAATGCGATTAAAGCGCAGCACGGTATCACCGCGTTTATCGTCGAACGAGATTTCGAGGGTTTTAGTACGGCACAAAAATTGGATAAGCTAGGCATGCGGGGTTCTAACACCGCCGAACTTGTATTCGAGGACTGCAAAGTTCCAGGTAATTGCCGCTTAGAATTATTTATTGAGCATAATATACTTTTGCACTATGCGCTAATTAAAAACAATCATGCAGCTGCAAACGTGCTCGGCCAAGTGAACAAAGGGGTGTACGTACTGTTCAGTGGGCTGGACCTAGAACGGCTTATACTATCAGCAGGTCCCTTGGGGTAAGATCCTCAATAGTTAACTTTAAATCCACGGAATATTAAGCTCTGTATTGCCTGATATTTCGATGCAATTCTTAGAGTTCTTCAGGCTTGCTGCGACGTCGCATTCGATTACGCACACACGAGGCAACAATTTGGAAAGCCGATAGCCGAATTTCAAATGATACAAGTACAAGAATATGCTGCTATACGATTTGTGTGTCTTAAGTATCTCGGTTTTAATTAAACGTATGCGAACGTTTCAGGAAAAGATGGCGAATATGTATACAAGTTTAAACGCTTGCAGAAGCTATTTGTATTCTGTAGCCAGGTCTTGCGATGCAGGACACGTAAATCGAAAGGATTGTGCCGCGGTGATACTTTACACCGCTGAATGCGCCACAAAAGCTGCGCTGGATGCAATTCAGATACTTGGTAAATTATTCACGGTTGCGGGACCTCGTGAGTTCTTTATGTTTCTTTATATTTGTATAATATGTTTTAGGCGGGAACGGCTACATAAATGAGTACCCGACTGGCAGACTTTTGAGAGACGCGAAATTGTACGAAATAGGTGCCGGTACCAGCGAGATTCGTCGGATGGTAATTAGCAGGGCGATTAGCGAAGAATACTCGTAAATGGAAATACAGCGAGGAGATTATCGTTCAATGCGTTTCGAATGTGTTTTGTAATGTCCTGTGGTAAATCGGAGGATCTGTTTCTGTATCACTTTTTTTGCGGATTTTATCGGCCTGCCGGCAGGCGGTTGAGCAATTATCGATATTGCCAATTCTCGTAATCAGTTCGACAGGTACATATGCACGCAGTTTCTTAGGATCATGTAAATCGAGATAAATGAGTCACTAGAACGGGACAATCTTAAGACTATGATTGACTAACCTTTCGCGCTATAGGTTGCTAATTTAAGTCAAACTTACGTATACTCTCTTCCTCTCGGTTCATTTTAGGTACACTCTCTTTCTCTTTCTCTTTCTCTCTTGATTTAGTCTCATTAATCACAGTGCAGTCGAACTAATTAGACCGAAACGATATACGGCGAGGGAAGCTCTAGTGCACTGGCAGACGTCAATTATCGAAAGATAGAGAAAAAGTGTGACCGAGAGTTTTGTGAAACGAAGATGTCCCTTAAATTTTCCATCGGCAACTTTTACGAAACTTACGTGAGTAATGCGGCACTCCGATCGTCCATCGAATTCTTTTTATACTTTTATGTACCCCCCTTTGTAATTTACGGTGACACACTTTGTCATGACTCATGACTCGTTATGGAACATCCTTCGGGGAGTTGTTCATTATTGTTCACCCCACAGGTGTACTACTTCCCCCTTTGCTACTCTGGAAATATCACTCACTGTAATTCACGAATGTGTTAATAAACGATTCACGTGCAGTGTTTAATTTTCTACACATACTTTCAACACCCGTCAAAATCTTTTGGTAATCCACGTAGACGTGTTACGAAATGACAATTCTCGAACATATTAACAATCTGTACATCTTTCTCGTTCCCCCTTTAAAAAATGCTTCATACCCATAACGCAACGATCCTCGCGGACGAACGACGTTCGGGGCAAAGAAATGGGAAAGAAGAGAAGCGAAATCGAAAAGAAAAGCGAGGAGTGTATAATCGTGCGATATTTCATTCCGCGTAGGATTATCGGTCCCGCTGATAGGCGTAGCAAAGCTTGGGTGGCCGCAAATGCCAGAGAAATGAGTGCAGGTCGAGACAGAACAATACACACGGTATGCCAATTCGAAATGGGGCCAGAATAGCAGAAGCGGCGGACCGGTAGTTGGGTAACTAAGCTCGCAGAGGTAAAGTCTGTCAAAATCGAGTAGCAGTGCAGCCAGCAGTCCTCGTTTGCCTGTAAGGAGAGTAACCAGTTCTTCGATATTGCACCGTCTCGCCGTACACTCGTAGGCGCTCGCCTTCTAAATCGTACGATCTCGCGCACCGAAAGCACTCCCGTTTAAATTCGCTGCGATCTTTTCGTCTTCGTACGGCGTTCTCGTGCTACCTCCGCCCTGACTCGCCTTTCGCACACGATCCAGACATCGGCCAGTTGGTTTGTGCCCGTGATAACCGCGCGATTGCGTTGTTGTGACACACGGGGTAGAGCATGACGAGGAAGCAAACCGTGATCGTGAAACTTAAGAGATCCAACGCCGGAAAGCCTTGGGGGATACGTATCGCTGGAGGCGTCGATTTGGGCACGCCGATCGTCGTCACCCGCGTGAGTTCCTCTATCGACTGATTTCTTGTTGAAGGAATGGTACAGTTGTTAACGGGGATGCAATGATAACGTGCACGAGTAACAGAACAGCAGGGGATCCAGATTATTTTCTAATGTACAGGCAGATTTTCCATTTTCACCGAACGATCAAACGCCAGATCATTAGAGCTTGTACTATTGTATTGTATGTACGTTAAATCATAATCGTATCCACCTGTCACGTGTGACCTAATCTCGTGTTTCTTCTTGATTGCCTCTACCACGTTCGTTCTGGCATGATCGTTACATGTAGCAGAGAAAAGGAGAGAACGAAATAAAACGGTTTGGACACGACCCAAATACATAGTCCTGTTGTTCGGGGCATAGCTTTATAGCGGTTTACGCACACTTGCCGGACGAAAGCTGTTGTTGGACGTCCCCGAAATCCACCGACACAACTAATTCTTTGGCGCGTCGTTTCTAATACACCTGTTGCTAATTGATTTATTAAAATTCGACACTAACGCGGCTTTAACGAATTCGCTGCCGCGTATGATTGACACTTGAATTGCATTTTGGTTGTGGAAAAACCGGCGATAAGAACGGGGGGGCGCCATCCCGGCTACTGTAACAAAAGATAATTCTGTCAATGTGGAATTACTTGTACGTGACCTCGCTAATAGAAACTGATTAGAAGTTAAGATGCGTGATTAACGTTGACAATGGATTACGTACTTGCAGTCGGAAAACGAGGCTCTCCAGAGGGGTGACGTGATCAAGAAAATCGACGATTACGACGCGCGAGACTTGAGGCACGTAGACGCGCAGAATCTTCTACAAATCTCTGAATCTATAAGGCTCGTGGTCGAAAGGTCTGAGACGTCGAACGCATCTCGTAACAACATTACCACGTCATCTCCGATTATCGAGTTGAACATTGGCAAAAGGGCTGCGGTCACTAGTCTGTCAGAGAACAATTCCACTTTTATTATTATGCACTCGATTTGCCGCTGAGCTACCGCCGCGCAGCCACCGCTACATAACATTATTATCATTAACGCTGTAAACTCAACCCCCCACACCTTTTCTTCTATCACGTATCACATGCTTTAATCGCAGCGCCTGATTCACAGCTCGCCGCATCAAGAAACATCATCTTCAACTCGACAACCACTTTCTCGTTCGTAGTCCGAATCTGACAAACGTTTCCATCTCTCGTAATACGAGGTAGCAAAGGTGTGAAAGTTCAGAGAATGATATGAAAATCGGGATTGCCATAGAAAACGAAAGTTCGCGCGTTCACGGTAGGAACGTTTGAAAGTGGTCGTCGAAAGTATCACCGAAGCACTCGTCAGAATAAGCAATTTCCCATTGATTCGGTGGTTTAAAGGTGTTCGTGTTTCACTGTAGAGCAAAACCACCGAAACTGCCGACGGAATTACCGAAGAGTCCGGTACCACCGCCGTCGATCGACGAATACAGTCGGCCCACTTCTCCGGAGGATCGCTTTTATTTGCCGCACGAACATCTCGATGAGATTCGCGAGGAGAGAGCCTATTTGTCCCAGGTACTTCAAATATATTCATCGTTAACTATTTCACGTCAGAGTAAGTAAAGTGTGGCTCGCGGGAATTGCCATCGCGAAGCACAGGCGTGTTAAATTGTTCAACGCTCGTCCCCGCGTTTTATTAACGATAAAAGAGAATTGCATGCGCGTTTAACATCGCGCCGGATAATTTACTAAGACACGCGCGACAGTTTCGTCTCGAAAGCGAAAGCGAAACCGCCTCGCACCGCTTCCTAAATTTGCAAAATGTAAACGCCGGCTGCCTCGTTCAAACTTCTGGGAGGGTTCATCGGCCGGCAAATATAACGCTGCTTGCTGCCGATAAAACTTCCAGACTCGAACGAATTGCATATGCTTAAATCTCCCATTTAAGTCTCCGTATGTTCGGGGACAAGTGGCATATCTAATGAATATGTTCAAGAAAACTAATCCCGGATGGATATGGAAAACCTTTGGAATGTACCGAACGAAGCGCCTCGATGTACAATTGTGCAATGCATTTGCGCGACAAACAGTTGGTGATTACATATTAGGTTTCATAGTGCAAGGCAGATTGCACTTGGCAAGTTGAGCGTCGTTCCGAAATTAGTCGGACACTCTGAAATCCAATAACTTGGGATTACACAGCGTGGCTGTGGCGTGACGTGATATTTATTAAATTGATCGTGCCATTTCCGCAATCCATTACAAAATGTCGACGAACTACAGTATCAGAGCTACGGTATTAACACTAGAACTACCGATAGGTTTTGATACTGTTTAGACAGTATACGTTCGGCAGATTACGAACACGAAACTAGTTGAATGGACATTGAATAAAGATATGTAATTGTCATTTTGCCTTACTGAAAGTCATCATAAATTGCTGCAGCAATACCTATATGTTAATAACTTTAAAGCAAGAAATCTGAAACCAGTTATTTTGACTGGCTTGGTAGTTCTAGTGTTAAGCTATTTCGCACACCCTAGGATGTTCGTAATTGTACGAACGCTGCGATATATATATATTTTTTTAGACAACAATATATTTCATTGACGACCGTTTCACGAATTCGCAAAATGAACAAATCAAAACACGAATCATTCGCCTGGCGTTGAAAAGTTCAATCAGAATTCACCTGAACAATATAGTTGAGGTTGCGCTTATTAGCAGGACAACGATTGAACAAGATACAGGGGGTGAATGGGGCAAATGTGAATTCACGAGAAACCCGAAGACGCTTTTATTCGTGAGACGTTCGAACCGTGAATATATTTTTGTTGGCCCGACACGATGCCGGAAAGTCCACGCGGAGGCAGTTGCCACGCTATAAATATCGCTTTTGCATCGAAACCACTGCTCCGATCCAATACTACGCGATCCAGGACGATTTCGGAACACTATTTCGATCTTAGCTTCGCTTGGATACGTGTATTCTTATTGTCCAGCCGTCGCGAGTGTACCTAATATGTATCGACACAAAGGGGAATCCGAGAGTAAGAGCACTGCAGGCGACCGTAACTTTTAGCGACACGGGTCTGCGAACGTTTCGAGGTAAAAAGGAATGGTACGATTGAGCGAAATCGCCGTGCAATTTCACGACGGAAAGCTCTGCTGCCAAAGAAAAGCGAGTTCCTCGATTCGGGATGGCGATATTGGTCCAAGGTCCTCGGCTACGTCGGCCATGAAACGGACGAGCGCCCCCCGTTGAACAATTGAGCGCGAAACGCAAAGGGCACGGAATAGATAACTGTATGGGATAGCATAGATAAGGATGGCCACAATAGACCAGCCCGGATCCGACGACAGACGGCGTAAAGTTGTAATTCAGTATTTTTAACGAACATTCCCAGGCCTTCAGAATTTGGCGTCGCTCCAAATGTGACACAATCTATCCAAAATACAAGCAAATGGCGGTGGAGATAAAAATTAATAAACGAACAAATTGAGATCGGGCTGCTGGAGGGATTATTCTCGTGCGTGATTTGATGGCAGACGTTGAACGCGGGCGATAGGATCGGAGGGAAAATCGAGGAGAGCAATACGATCGTATATAACCGATCAGGAGAGTTCGAACGTAGGACCGATCGAGAGACGTCGGTGTTACGGGAGAGGAGAAGAAAGAGCGCGAGTGGAGTCGCGTGGAAAAGACCAGAGTTAGTGCCGCCCGCGCAACGAAACAGTGCGTTAGCGAATATCCGTAAGGGAGAGATCCACGGGGGAAGAAAAGAGTGCTCTTCGCCGGAGGCAGAGGAAATAAGAAGCGAGGGAGAGCGATCCTCGTGCAAGGGTGTGACTTCCAGGAAGATCGCGGTTTAAAGAGGAAAAGATGCCGGCTTACACCACCGTTTACCGTCAAAACTTAGAGCACCAGCCGAAAGACGAGGAGGCTGCCGTGTACTGGGTACGAAATAGAAACGTCAATTCGAAGTACTTGTACCACTCAATGTATTGTTAATGCAACCGTTGCTGAATATTTCCATAACGCGAATCGCTAATGGACCGTGGAGATCGACGATCCTATTGTTGCCAGTCTTTTAATCGTAATGCGCCATTCTATTTTCTACTATCGTTTGGAAGGAAAGGACAGAGTTTGTCAGGTTCATCATTCCCCTATCCGTTGGGATTTAATCCGTCTTGATTCGAAAGAGCTTTTTCAATCGCGTTTCTTAATACCGTGATCGATTTGCCAAATGTCAGAGTAACATCTGTCTTGTAATTAAAAGTATCTTAGACCCTTAACACTGGAACTACCAGGGGGGTCAAAATGACTTGTTTCAGAGTTCTTGCTTTAGAATGATTAATACATAGAAATCGTTGTAGCAATTTAGGATGAATTTTAATAAGACAGAATGACAATTATATATCTCTATTTTAATGTCCATTCAACGACTTTCGCGTTCATAATCTGTCTAACGTATGCTATCTGAATAATACCAAGATGTATCGGTAGTTCTAGTGCTAATTGGCCACAGAATTCCTGTATTCGTTGCAAAGAGCGTAACGTAAGATGATCCAGATTTTGAATTACGTCGCGGGTCAACCTTGACACCTTCGGTAAAACTAGGGCTAGGTCTTCAGTCTATACCCAATGGCGCTAAAAGAAGGTGCAAAGGGGCGAATTTGCCGAAAGACTTGCCATTAGGACGGCGCAGATTTTCAGAACAAATGCAACGACAAGTGAACTACGTACACGTATGGTCGGTACGAAATGAGAAATTACGGCACGTGTACGACTGGCTAATAACACGGTGCAATAAAACGCACGCGAGCACGTTACCGGCTGTTCATTGGTATCTTATTCTATTTTCGTAAATGAGATCTGGGTTACTCAAACACAAGAGGGTCATACAAGTACACTCCCACGGCTTGTCCTCTTGGCTTTCCAAGGGGTTGTTTCGACGAAACGAAGATCGTTTGGAAAATGTTTGGAAAAGATCGCGACCGATTTCGAGCGACCAGGAAGAGTGTAAAATAAATTTTCAACCACATCGTAGGTCGCATTGAAATTTTTCGCGTGTATATCGGAGATCAATGAACAACGGCCACTGTATATCAGCTAGATCGAAAATAATATTGAAACACATAAAACTGTGGACGCCTGACGTAAACTGTGAAAGAGATACGAAGCACGGTATTAATAGCTTACAGATATTTCCGTCAAATTCGTACTGTGATACCGTGTTGAAAAACGTTTCCTTGTGTGCAGACTCGAGAAGATTTTCTTATTATCAGGGTTCGAGTATCGACGTTAGCCGGATGAGCAAAGAGTATTTATCGAAACAATTGTCTCAGTTGTGTCTGAATTTAATTCGACGAGATACGAGAAACACGTCCTTCCCTAAAATATTTCTTCTTTCTACCATCGTTAAAAAAACAAGAGGACTAATAAAAATGGACAAAGATTCATCATGCCCAGCAAGATTTCATAGGTGGCGATGTATAATACATGTTATTTTTGCCGGCTAGGGGCCTTCATCTATTTCGAGAAAGTGTTACTGTTGCTTGCTCTGCAAAATCATGTTTCCGACCCATTTATCACGGAACGGTAATAATCGATGCCTGATTAGATCGCGTGAAATCATTCTTCCTTCGTTTCGGCGAAACGAATTCCAATAGTGCCCAAAATGTGAATTCGACTCTCCATTCTTGCAACCGCCCATTATGCATATTGCACGTAATACAACGCGCAACTTTATTCTGTATCCCCATATTCCTCGCGACGCCCATCCTTCTTCAACGCTCGTGAATATACTGCAAACGTATTTTTAATAATCCCGCGGTTCCGTGCAAAACGAACGACACGTAACATGATCGCTGTACTTGGCAAACGTTTCGTTTATAACATTTTATGCAATTTTCTTGTTGCGCAGTTGCGAGCCAAGTGTGTGAAATCTTAACTTCCTTGCACCTTTCATTTCAGTTTAGTAACAGCGGTTGTTTCCGGTACTTAGAATTTCTGCCAAAAATATTGCCAAAATCGAAACGTAAATAGCCTCACAATGGTTTCGCATCCCACGCGTTAGCTTCTAATTCCAGGGCCGGTCCATCCCGGCCTTTCTGTCAATCGATATTCGAATAAAAGAGAAGCAACAAGTATGTAACACATCGATAACACCGCAGCGATCGTCTGCTTATTTTTAGTTGCGCGCATAAATGCACGGCATACTTTATTATCCCAACGATGTTGAAAATTAACGAGGTATCATCGATCATCATGGCCTCCTAATAGACGCTTATTTTAGATTCCGTTGCCTGATAATTGACGTCATTCTGGCAGAACATTCTACTCCTACTTAACTTATCGGGAACCTTTGGTTCAGATGTACGGTATTCATTAGCCATTCCCAATTAAAATATCGCATTCCTCTTTACTTCGCCCCATCAATTTACTTGAGACCACCGCCGCACCGAGCGCAAAAATAATGCTGCAACGAATTCAATAACATTGCCGATCTTTTTAGCCATACCGCACAACTCCTCTGGTCTTGCCAGGTGCAAAGATCAAAAAGGACGCCTCGCTTGGGGAATGTTACCTGCGCCATCATCCCAATCCAATGATCAGGGCGGCACCGCACCATTACGAACCAGCTCATCCAGAGGTTGCCATGAAACAAAAGGTATACATCGGCGTGCCCCATCAATTTGCAATTTGTAATTTACCACTTTGCGAGTACAATTTCCTCGAAACGTTTGTTTTTATTACTTGAAAAGGGTAGATCACCTTTTTTATGTCGAACACTCGCTAGACATTGTGTAAACATTTGAAGATATTAATTTGTAAATATATCTGTTGCAACGTCTGATTAGGTGGCAGAAACGGTACTTCAACGTGTTTTGGGACCAAATGAAGTTCCAAAGGTTTGACTTATTTTTATTCTCAAATCGCTTTCGCTTTCGTGAACAATGCTTCCGCTTTAAGCGAAAACATGGGATGCAATTTGTTGCAACAACGATATCTAAGTTTTCGTCGTGGAATTTCTATTTTTTTTTTAAACTTCTTTACGAGTATTAATAATAGTTTAGCATGCGACCATTATTTTGTGGCCGACGATGCAGCCAGTGGTTTCCTAATCGATCTTTAAAATTGATTTTGCTTTTTCTTTCGTGGATTTTACTGTGATTTTATTCAGGCAATACACGTGATTATTATTTAATTACGAGCGGCTAAACAAATCTCAGACCCGTATAACAGTTGTTATGAGATGACTGTCACTTGCATCACTACGATAAATTGCAATGTCTAACAATAATGTTCTCAACGTGTTTACAGGGCACAAACTTGCGACTTGCCTTAAAAATTTCGAAGCACGGTTGAAACGTAACACATAAAATGTAGAGTAACGTGTTGAGAGTAAAAACAGATCATCAACTTCAAGTTTTCATTTGAACCGATGCAATTTGTTTTACTTCATCGCTCTACAATTCGAATTGATTCCTAGGTTGTCCACAAGCAATTCAATTCACCGATCGGGCTCTACTCGGAACAAAATATTGCCGACACTATTAAGTGCCAAGCGTCTGCGATACCGTAAGTAGCAAATAGATATCATATCGAGTAGAACTTGAAACACCGCAAAGCTTGCAGTAGAAGAATAAAATTACTACCATTAATCAGATTGGATTTTTGCTGCGTGCTGTTACTTATCAAACAATTAACTCTGAGCAATTGCAACATTTACTTCAACAACTAACGGATACTTCTCGCATTTTAACTCGACCAGCGACGTATAAGACTGTAGAGATTTTCGATGCTCGATTAATGAGCATTCGAATTTCCATGCACAGATTCATTTCATTTCGGTCATTATGCTGCGGAACATTCCGTACGTTCCATCGAGTTTTCACTTTGCTAATGTTCAACTTACTATGCAGTCCAAAATTCTTAGAATCAGAGGAATGATCCGAATTTTAAGTGCGAGGGACATTTAATTGGAAGTTGTAAATCGGACGATCGATCAATTTGTCGGCGATAGGCTGCCGGGCACCTGAACACAACGGAGTATGGACGTAGAAAAGAAAGCGAAACTCAGTTCTTACAGTCCCTTGTTGTATCTTTGTTCATTCGAATGGATAACACTCACGCGCAGTTTGTTTGTTTTCCAGCATTTTCATAGACTTTTCCTTCGTGAAACAGAAACAGGAAATAGAAGAGCAAGCGAGAATCTTGAAAGAACAGGCGAAGGCTGCCACCTCGAAGAACGTGTGGCCGCAATTCAATAAACCAAATTAACGTTCAGCTCGAGACGCTTCTCGATGCTTCTCGCACGCAACATTCGTAGTCTCAAACCGTACGATTCGCACCATAGATCATTGGTCACGTTCCTCGTCTTCGTATTGTTTCTCTCAAAGTATCACCCGCGGCCGAAAATAATACTTAACAGCGAGTAACGAGCTCTATCTTTGCCTTTCACCCATTCATCCATTTTACCCTTCGCTCTTTCAATCGGACGAACGAACGTGCCCACTGAATTCTCCCTAAACGTGCGACAAAGCGTTAAATAATTCGAACTCTTGTTTTGCGCAATTTAGTACCCAGAACGTACGAATATTTAGGCCCGCGGTATTATCATCGCAGTTGGTGTAGTCGGCAGGAACGTTTCGAAGCATACATATGTTAAAAGAAGTTTCTAAAACAATACCGCATATAATCGCATGCCGTAGCATTGACAATAATCAATAATTAATCATAATAAGCGTGCTTACACGCGCAGTAGTAGCCTTGCTAACTCTGATGCTCGTACAATGGAAATGTAGCTCTTGAGAATTACAATTCGTGAGAAATGGACGAACATGTACAATTCTTAGTATCCCCCAAGTGTGAAACCATGTAAGCGAAATACTGTACACGAAACGTAATTCTCGAGAAAACGCATTGAAGATCTGGTCGGTGTGCATTACCGACCGGACGAATGAAAAGGGCATGGAAGCGGTCCGAAAGTCGCTCTCGAACAAACAATCGGCGATATATAACCCTGGCTGCTGCTAACCGATCTGAAAAAGATAGAGGCAAATGAATTTAAAATAGTCCGTGTGTATACATGCGATACAATGGTACAGCCCGAAGAAACCAATGAAGTACGATCCGAGTAAGAGCGAGGCTTACAAGGCTCTGCAAGAGGAAGCCCACGGCGATACGATACAGGAAGTGAGGCAACCGGCGCGCACCGGTGTCTTTTCTCCGCAAAAAGTTAATCATAATAAAGTATGTATCGTGCGACTGAATTTCGATAGAGTATACCATCTTCCTCGTTCTATAAAACGACGTTTTCAGGTACATCATGCTCGACCTAAAAGCCCTGCAGGACCTTACGTAAGTATCACCGTATGAATCGATGCACATTTCACGAGTATATATTTCTTTCGAACAAATAAATTCCATGTACTCGTTCCGGGTACACTACACACTTTCGACATTGATTAATTTATATATTATTATCCACCTGACACATTGCCCGAAATGTACAATTTCTTTTTAGGTAAATATGGTCGACGACGACGGCGAAAAAATCCACCAAAGTAACAGCTTCAAGAGGATCATGTATAGTGTTCTTGGGCAAACTGACTATTGAATTCATTTGTGAACTGATGTAAACCTTATTTATAATACATATAAATATATATATTTTATTTATTGTATGACATAATAAACTGCATGAAATACTAAAGGTAATTAAGAAATGAGCAAGAAGAAAGGAGCTGAAAAAAACGCAGTATACTTTTCTTTCGAAAGTATATAAAAAAAAATAAATAACAAGAAATGCGTATTTTGTGTCTGTGAAAATTTAAAATTGTACATTGTGCTTGCAAATTATAAAAGTACCATCCTTAAGCAACTCATTCTACGGACCTATTCCATCCCTCGGATAAAAATCAGGTGAGAATTGAAAAACCTGTTAGGGAAAGAGGACATTTTTATGAACAATATAGCGTAATGACTAACATAATTTAATTCAATAACAAGGTGCTATAACATTTTCCGCGACATCGATGCATGTATACCAAATCAAACTCAATTATTTTGTTCGTGAGCATCTCCGACCTATTGTTCTTTATTATTAAAGTGTACATGTATCGTCGTTATTATGCATACATTAACCAGTAATAATGACTGCAACAATAGTACCGCAATTTGTGTTTAATTTAATTTTGATACTCTGGCGAATTAAACAAAAGAAACATCGTATATCATTGTTTTGGATGCCTGGTTCTTTAGGCATCCCTGCGTACTATCAACTTAAATATGATACAATATTTTTCAATCGCGATGTACCGGTACAACAAATACCCCATTCGTAAAATCCATCATTGAAACGATTCGTACAGAGAAAATAAATACTGTGCCTTCGCAGACTATACAGCATGCAACTCGTACCGTTGGTATCAATAAAGTAATATTAAAATATTTTTTCCTAAACATTCACTAATTCTAGCAATTTGTCTTCTACTCCCATCACTCTTTTTTAAAGGGGAGAAATTTTTGAAACTCTTAGAGGAGTAGCATTACGACTCAACTTCGATAACATCTTCTTCTTACTATACAATCTACGCTTTCATAAGAACGTTACGCAATTGAGTGTAATACTACAGCCTGTCCATTTAAATAATTCTGCCACCAAACCAATCATTTAATTCTTTAGAAAAAATAGAGCAGCGATAAAAAATTAAATAGATTGGTCGTCCTTTGTTACGGCAAAAAAGTAAACGGATAAAAATATTACCGTAGGGACCCATTACCAGCCCCGAAAAGTTTCATTCAAATCTCCACAGTTGCAACTATCGATATATTTTACGCGCCGCGTAAAATATTTTATAAATTAAAAATAATACTTTTCTTTTAATCTTATTCGTTCCGTAAAGTTAGTTCAACGTTATAGTAACGAAATAAAGTAGAAACGCGAACGCGCGAACATCCTCGGCCAATGCAACACTTTGTTGAATGATCACGAACCGAGCAATGAGTGATCCATGCCAGTTAGGTTTGTGCTAACATAATTTCCGTACTCTGATGTATTTACATAATAAAATGTCCCTGCAAACTCAAACATACACCGGGCTCAACACTCAACTCGCATACTAGCATAAATATGTCACTTACTAAAAAGAAAGAAATATACAGAATCCCATTCAAACATTAAACGAGAATGAAATGCATACAATTGCATGGACTACTCATTGCAAACGCGTGCATTCGAATTAAGAAATATTAAATTATTAATCGAAAATCGTACGCATTGATCTTCGGGTTTCTCGTAGGAAACGCATCGTGCACAGCTATTCCTATTTTTACTCGTAATCGTAACAAGTAGATTATTCGAACAATACTGACTTTCACAATTGGACCAGCTGTATCGTGAAAAGAAAATTCCGAAAGGAAGGTCGATGATAAAAAGAAAAGAAGGCGAAAAGCTGCCCGACGAAGTAGTTCACCACTGATAAAATATTCGCGCGTACAATAATTCTACAAATGAATCAGCAATGGAGAAGCTATTTTTTGTTACGTTAATCCTCGAAAGGGTGCATGTAGAGCAGGACAAGAAGAATATAACAAATATAATGCGACAAAATAAATAAAATGTGTTTTCTATGTAGTGCTACGAAAGAGAATTAAATGTCGAAGGAGTCATCAAACAGCTGTTTCAGTTCTTTGAGATGCTGCATTTTGCTACCTGTAGCAGGCGAAGCTGCCGTTGGACGACCAACATATCTGAAACAAAACGTTATATTGAAGGATTGAGATTAAGCGCAAAATGAAAATTCAAACCGTTTGGTGTTAACATCATACACATCCACCAAAGTAAAGCAACGATTATCCTAATCAAGTACATTAGCCAGCATTACCTTACGGTTCTCTGGTTGCTTTTATCAGACTCTACTGACTGGGGGTTGGACACAGTTGTTGGTTTAGTTGACGCAAACCAACCACTAAACCACCCTCCGCTACCTTTATTCCCGTAAGATGTATTTCCGCTGCTGCAACATGGCCCAATTTCTTTACTTTGTTCAACAGAAGCGAGATGTTAATATTGATAAGCTCCGTGCTTTAACATATTGCACACTAATAGTACATTCGCATACACTGAAATTATCCAACTCGCGTTAAATACGAAATTATGTCAAAGTGAAAAGCTTGGGCCATGATGCGAACAGCTAAATATATAGAACAAAAGTAAAAAAGAAAATTGGTTGGAGAACCACAATATATGTATATATGAGAAAGATATTTGCAAGTTTACCGTATCTTTCGCAAGATTCAAGAAATCATAACAAACCACCGAGACGCTTTATAACAGGTGCAAGGAATGCTCTTAACTTTAATGAATGACACGTTTAGACTTACGATACTGGACGAGTCCCATTGAGAGCTGTGTGGAATCTAGGTTGGACGTACGTCCACGCACCCTGATTTTTAGGCTCCTCTTGGGCCCATGCTAGTCCCGCATTGGGATACTTAGTAATCTCTTTCTTAACTAAATCGTACGGGAAGGGTGAAATCTATCCAGAAAAGAATCCAATTGCAATTTGACAATTACGTTGATGACATGAATAAAAGTGGCAACCGAGACAGGCCCAAATTATTTACCTGTTCAACTCTTGCAATAGCAACTTTGTCGTCCAATTTCCTTTCCCCGCGTGCTTTTTTGATATCGTAGTAAACTTTACCAGAACAGAAAATTACTCTTTTAACGTTGCTCGGGTTTTCAGAGGCTACACCTTCTTCAGGTATCACCCTGAGGAATTCCGTGGTCTCTAACATCAAATCGAAACTAGATTTTGCTTCTGGATGACGAAGCAGTGACTTTGGCGTCATCAGAATCAAAGGCTTCCTAAATGGCAAAGCAATTTGTCTCCTTAAAATGTGGAAATAATTCGCTGGTGTACTGCAATTGGCTACGATCCAGTTGATATCGTGTAACTGGCGCACAGCAAATTCTTCGCTCTCAGGAGGGAAATAATCTGGATCGTCGGCAGACATTTGCAGGAAACGTTCCAAACGAGCACTTGAATGTTCCGGACCCTAGGAATAATAATAATCGAAATTTAATAAAATATATAAATCACAAACATTTGAAAGAATTATACTCAATATAAAATTACCATTCCTTCGAGTCCGTGAGGCTGCAGCATAACGAGACCAGATTGACGTACCCATTTAGCTTGACCGCTACTAATAAATTGATCGATTATACATTGTGCCGTATTATTGAAATCGCCGAATTGTGCTTCCCAGCATACTAGTGCATTGGGGTTCGTCATAGAATAACCCAACTCAAATCCTGCACATTCAAGAGAAACGGGAGGAAGTAAAATTTGTATTAGTTGTATGCGTTTAAAATCTGTACAACAAATCAATTTATACAGAAAGTTTCGCTATATTACCTAGTACGCCGAATTCTGATAAAGAACTGTTGCACACAGTATATGGTGCTTGGTCCGGGTAGAGATAGCATAATGGTCTATAAGTAGCTTTGTCCACAGTTTGATGGTGAAGCACATGATGTCTGTGCGAGAAAGTCCCTCTTTCAACGTCCTGACCGGACAATCTAACATGAATGCCCTCTTTAAGTAAAGAACCAAACGCCATTGCTTCTCCAAGAGCCCAATCAACTGTCCGAGCCTCTATCATTTCCATACGAGACTTCAAAATACGTTCAATACCTGTGCACAAAGTGAACCAGTCCATTTATTTTAACCTGCTCAAATTAAATGATATATAAGGAGTTCGACAAATGACTAAGAAAATTTTGTTTGCCTCTATGAATTACAAATTCCGCTGCGTTCGGGGGAGGTGATGAGAATTTTTTTCCAATATGAACCAACGTATCTTCCTTGATGCCGGTAGGAGATACCTTCAGAGGGTCTTTCCCTTCGAAGAAGCCAGACCATGGAGAGTCCAACCAGTCCTTATACTTAATATGCGTTTCTTGTCTGGCATTAACGTATGCCTCTTCGCAGATTTTCTCATATTTGTCTTTAACATCCTGCAACGGTATCATTATAGAGATTGGTTGACGTACATACAATAAAGTGAAGTCGTGTTAGAACTTTGTTTCACCTTAACTTCCTCCTGGTTGACAACGCTATCATCGATCAAACTTTTGGCATACTTGTCTAGTACTGGTAACGTGTTTCGGATTTTACGATACATCAATGGCTGCGTGAACATAGGTTCGTCGATCTCGTTGTGACCATTTCGTCTGTACGATACAATATCAATAACAACATCTTTATGGAAAGTTGCTCTCCATTCGGCGGCAACTTTGCATACGTGCATCACTGCCTCCGGGTCATCCGAATTAACGTGGAAAATGGGCGCGTTCACTACCCTTGCAACGTCTTTTAAAAAGCCAATGGTGTTATAAATACAGTGAATACAAAAATATTGTTTCGTGTATAAGTAACAAAAATCTTACCGGTACAGTATGGTGAAGATCGCGAATGCCTTGGGTCCGTGGTAAATCCAATTTGATTGTTCACCACAATGTGTACGGTACCATGAGTTGTGTAATCGGGTAAATCTGACAAGTGCATTGTTTCGAAAACAATACCCTGCCCGCAGAATGCGGCATCACCGTGCAGAAGTATCGACATGACCTGTTACATCATTTCAACCATATAAACTTCAAAGAATATAATAGTTACCTACTGACAATGTAATTAACATTTCGCGTATTGTACCTTTTTACCCTCGCCGTCACCGCGATAGAATTGTTCTGCACGAGTTTTTCCTTGCACTATTGGATCAACGGCCTCCAAATGGGACGGGTTTGCCACTACAGCCAGACGAATGTTTTTATTCGTTACTCGATTTAGACGCTCAATGTATGTTCCCAAATGATATTTAACATCGCCAGAGCCCTAGATTGGATAACAGTTAATGTAATAAGGTACGAAAAGTATGCAATTCAGTAGGAAATCAAGGATCCACACTTACATCATCGGCTGCTTCGAGGGCAGCAAATTGTGTGAATATTTGACTTAAAGGCTTGCGACAAACATTAGCAAGGACATTTAACCGACCACGATGAGGCATTCCCATGACGACGGACTCGACACCTAGCTCGGTTGATTTATCGATTACCTGCTTCATAGCGGGGATCAAGATTTCACATCCCTCCAGACCGAATCTCTTTTCGGATGACCACTTGCGTGCTAAAAATGCTTCAAATCTAAAATACAAATGCAGAATGTACTATAAAATGTTCCCTTGTCTGTTCATAGGGGCGGTTGTTAAATCTTGGCATTTTAGATACCCAGTTGCACGAGTTAGTCTAGCCAGAATAAGTCTTCTTTCGTCGTTCGTCATTTTCATTACGCCAGGTGTCTCCATTTTTTGTCGTATCCAATTGCATTGTTCTAAAGAGTTGATAAACATGAATTCAACCCCGATATGACCGCAGTAAGCAGACTCGAGTCTTTTCAGGATTTCCCGGAGCGGCAATGACTTTTCTTTGCCACCGATAAATGTGGTGGACGGCAACTTGAAAATACGATCCATATCTGACTCCTCTGCAGAAATTCAACGAATAAGTATTAGTTCAGATTATACGAAATAAACACAATGACGTGTAAATGCCACAGTTTTGAATTGACAATAATTATATGTATTGTGATTGACAATAAAAACACCACTGTGGTTGGCACCAACCGATACGTGTGGCATTTACTTATACATACATCTATAATGATACAAAATGTGTTTACTTATTGTGTGTAATACATTTTGTATCACATACATTCATTCTTTGATGTATGTCACACATTTATGTATAAACCATTTTAACTGATACTGAAAATACGAGCAATACATGAAGTGAAGAACGGAGAGGAGGAAATGTTTATACAGTATGAAACATGAAAACGACGTTCTATATATTTGCATTGGTGTAAGTATGAAAACAATCGTATAAAATAATGTTACACGTGTGCATATGCAAAACATTATTCACATATGTTATATGTGTTCATGCATTGTATCCTAAAAGATCGGCTATCAAGATAGTAACAAACCTTCTCCAAGATATTTATAAGGATGGAAATGAATGGAGAACTGAAAAAAAATACAGGTACAAAGCCCAGGAACTCAAATCAGACATTAGGATTAAAAACAATCACTAATGATAGTTGTATAGCGATAGTGAAATATAAGAGATATGATGTTTTGTATGCCTGATCAAACACTGAGGAACAATAAACAATATCGGGATATGTAATTAATACAAATAACATATAATGAGAAAACAAGGAAGCTCAACAGGAAGTATAGATTCACTTTCACAAATAAATTTTTGGTACAGCAACGTGTGTACATTTTCTATTACATTATCTCCTATAGTCGATAAGATAATGATTTTATTAGTCTACTATACTTCCTCTAATTCTCCCAACGGAAATGCTAATCTACAATTCCTGGCACAAACAAGTTTGCAGCAAAATATAGCAATCTTTGAATTGATATCTATACAAAGTACCCAAGCACCTTTAGTCCGTCTACAATACCAATTTCTATGTAATCCCATAATGAGTCAGCACCGTTCAAAGTTCCAAATAGTCCCACAAAATAATTCCGTTCGAGATTCTCATTTGAATTACAATATTTACATACTTTTCGTAAGCGCAGATACTCTGTATCGTAGTTCCTGTGCGTAAGTAGTAGTAGTACGTGCTCTGTTCCCTGTGGACATTAGACTTCAACTGAATAATTAAGTTACCGTACGAAACTATTTTACATGTCCTATCAATGAAACATTTTCTATAAATACATACGAATAGTAATAGCATACTGTTTCTTTTTCATTTTAAATAGGTAAATTCATAGCGCCGTTAGACTTATGCCTATGCCCGAAATGCTATATTTTCTGTCCAGGAAAAAGATGCAATAGAATATGAATCAATAATAATAGAAACAATAAGTATGGTAATAGCATTATGTATTATACAGTGATAATACCTAACTGAAAAAGTGCATTAGGAGAATTCTAGATACCATGATTATTACTTTGACTTATGCAGAAGCACTATCGCTTGGGCTTACCGAATGAATAATAATTATAGAGCAACTCTTGCGGATGTCTATCATCAAGATCAGCACTGTTGATGCCAAGTGGATCCAATTTAGCGATATGATGGCCACGGATCTGTCAATTTAATGCCACATTCATACGATCCAAATAATTTGTAGTAATTAAAACTTTTTTTTAACTCGTTACATGTATTGCAATGAATTATTGTGATTGATATTCATTTCAGTATACGTATGCACATCCTTATGTCGATGTGTGTGACCAAATAGTGTCATTAAAAAGAAAGAAGAAAAAAAGAAACTGGGAACATTGCAGCACAGTAATTAAACACATACATATTATAAAAATAAATGCATGTTAATATTTACAGTTGAATATATGAAGCTTGTTAGATGTACGCTTTTCATTACTATATATGCTATTAAATAATGCTAAAAATGTCTAGTTATCTGTTATTTTCTAATTTCGTAAAGGATTGTGTTGCAGAAACACTTACACAATGAAAGAAGATAAAATATAATGGCAATATGGATAAATGAAATAGTAAGTTGTTCCAGAAACATACCAAACCAGAGGTTGCAAACATATAAAAGCGAAGCTGATAACATCCTTCACTAGCATGCAAAGCAATGATTTCCAAGTCAATTTCCTTACCTTAGACAGTTTACTTGTACATATTACGTTGTAAATGTATTATGTGCGTCAATACACCAATTATAAAATATGGAAATGGGAAAATTATTGTAGGGTTTGGGATTTTCCCCGGCACGTTTCACGTACTACGAGCACGAATCACAAAATATAAACTGCTAAACATTCCATATTCTCCTGAGAAAGACATTTTCAGTATCAGTAAAAACTATCATGGATTTATATCCACATAACACCTTCTGATATCTTTTTTTTTCACTTGCCTTACTTTCTTAACTGTAAATGGTTCAAGTACTTTTTCACAGTATCTTTTTAAATTGAACAAGATAGGCACAAGGATTTCATCATAATCTTATATTTATAAACAAAACGAATTGTTGTAAATAACATCTTTCATATTTTATCATTATTCGAGAGGTGGGTTTTTAAGCTTGAAAGTTATTTGAAGTAAAAGGTTTTCTTACCTTATGCATCAGATTGGTAAATAGAAGACATAAGAATAGTTTAGAAGGTGTTAATATGCATGATAGAAACCATGACGTTTGCATAGATGAGATGGATTATGTGTACTGGGTAAAGGTGTTTTAAACAAAACGTAAAAACATCAAGATACATTTCGACAAGAATAATAAAACAAGACAAAACAAATTGTATCCAGATCCAGATTGACGCATAATCTAAACATTTCTGACACACCTTTACCTTCTACTACATACGAAAACTAAAGTAACTGTTTTAGGATATGGTTTGGGGAAAGCCTTACCAAGCATGTATTGTCGCAGAACCTGTTCTGGGGACCCCTTGCGGGCCGCATAATGTGTGTGTATCTGGTCTGAACGCATGATACCCAGTGGGTCCAGATCAGCAACTAAGTGACCTCGAGCCTATATGCCAGTGAATAATTGCAAAACGGCCCCAATGTATATCAATTTTGTTTATTTGTCAAGCTACCGTATACTACTGTCTTATAGATACAAAATATTATTGTCAGAAGTGTGATTAATTACTTGACTTTCATATTCTTAGCAAGTATAAGGCTATATTAATTAATCTTTCTGAGCCATTTCCCCTTTTTTTTTAAATGCAGTAATGACGTTAAGAAAACTAATGCATACATTGGGAAATATTCAATCGAGGAACATGCTAAAGATAATTAATGCAATAAACAGCTAGAGAAACAAAGACTTTTACAAATATGATTCGACACATTCTAGACTGTGCTTGTAATATTTAAGTTTTTAACGATAGTACACAGTGACAGATTACTTTATGGTACACGTGATAGCCCTTTATGAAACCGTTTCAATATCAATTTCTTGTGTCCTGAACTTCATAATTTATGATTTATCTATTATTCATGAAACGATCGTACAAAAGGAAGACTCATATGCACAAGTACGATATTAAGCAGGGGGATAAAGAAATTAGGACGAAGAAATTGAGGTGAAACTAATGTCACATGCAGTATGACAGCAAGAATGTCCCTTCGACATAAACATACATACAATGTTTCTAGGAACGCATGCTATATATCAAGTAATATCAAGTAATAATTGAAACGAAAGAATTAACATATTTTTCTGTAACAAACATAGAAGTTAAGAACGAAGTAAGACATCTATAAGCTTCTTGTCATTTACTATGTAGTTATTAAATATAATACGATTCCAGTTAAATATAATATCTTATGCAAAGTTAACTAATGAAAGGTGATTATGATTTTACTGATTTTCAAATATTTCTTAACATCCTAATGCTTAGAAAATATAATATCCTATTGAATAATTAATTTCTCTAAGTATTTCTATTAAGTATTCATCCATTATAAATGTATATAATGTAAAATTAGCATACCTGATAGGAACGTATAATAGCCTGAACAGCCAGATGGTCATCGATTATTTTTTCATTAACAGGTATTTGACTTAATTGAGATCCGCCACCAAGCGGTAATAATGCTCCCAATGGTATTTGGTTATAACTTGGAGCTAGAGAAGGAGGAGCCTGATAAGCAAGGCCCGGTGCAGCTCCAGCTGTGCTACTACGGAAAAATGAGTCCCAGGACTATAAAAAAATAAAGGTGTTACTTGAAAAAGCTACTATCGTGAATTATTTAAGTAATAGAAAGATCCTTTTGATGTATTGCATTTATTACTAACCACATGTACGCTATGAGGATCCTGTAGCCATGCGTTATACATTTCTTCTACGTAAGAACTAGAGTTGCCATTGAGGAAAGGTTCCGTAGCGACACGACTGTTATACTTTCTGATTGGTTCGGTAACCATCACCTGTGTGGTCCTTGTCAGGGGATGGCTTCGCACCAACCATGAAGCAAACCTTTCAGGTCTGCACATGCTTGGCGCCAATGGGGCCAATGTACTAAATACTGTCCTTGCCTTATACATTTTCACCTGCAACGAAAAATAATAGTATTAGGCCTAAGAAGTAGAAAGTAATTAAAGTTTAACAAATATATATTATATAATATTGCGTATTTATATTTCTTTTCATTTTATACATACATATAAAAGATGCATATGCAATGCTTCTTTTGTTTAGAGTTATCAGAAAATGCTTAGTAATCTGTGATCTTTGTAATGTCAATTTAAGAAATACTAATAAGCTCTTTATTTGATTACTTTTGGTACAGATATGTATAGTAACTGCGAGAGATTACTCTTATCTACAAATCCATAACATGAATTTTCAAATTTGCTTTGTCCGCAGAAAGATAAAATCATGCCAAGAATTATCATTGCTGTGTCCTGCACAAACAAGATCATATTGTCCCTCTGTTACACAATACGACATTGTTATGAAATCATTCGGCAATAATTAATCTATTTTTAAAGGAATATTTATAAAGTTTCCTTTCATTTTAATTGTAGATAATAGTTGCGCAATCGCAATACAATGTGCCAACTTCGGAGCTTGATACGTGATGAAATCAATCACTACATGTATGTACAATTATGTAAAGTAAATATTTTCTAAAAAGTCGATTAAAACTTAATGCTCAACTCGTTTCGGCGTACAAAATACTAGAATATTCTTCCTTCGATTTAATAAATTCGACATGTAGTACGCTGTACAAATTTTAATAGTGCATCAAAATTTTTAATCACTACGGTGAAAGATGTATATTTTTGAACTGGACAACAGCGAAATTAACAAAACCTTTTGTGCGAAGAACAGACAGAATATTCAGACACACAATGCATCATTGAATATACATGAATGTGACTGTCTGGGCTGAAAATAATATGCAACACGCTTATCACAATACAGCAGACTAGTCTGCGTAAATAATCTAGTCTATCAAGAAGTATGACTAACGTATGACCATGCCAGATAAGCAACATAGGAAGTCGAAACACAGAAGGAGAATTTATAATAAAATGTTTTAAATATTGCTGATCCAACGGAAAACATGAACGCATATAGAATTAAAAAGCAATATAAATAGTTTATGCGGCAATCCGTTTCGTTATTGTAATATACATTAACGTTGGCATAAAAAAATAAGGTTCATATTAATATATAATATATGCACGATAATAAATTACTGAGAATACAACGTATTGTAACAATACGGTATATTAATTACAAATATACGAAGTTTCTAAGAAATCTTGGAGAAATCGAAAGTATGTGAACTGCAATATGCGTGAGGCGGGAAATTCTGACCTAATTTCCTTAACCTATTTTCATTATGTATTTCATAATAGCGGCTCAAGTTTATAACTTATTCCTGGGATCCATATAGGTTAAAAAAGGATGTTTAATGCACGTACATTATTGGAAGAGTAATCGATTAAACGAAAAAGTACCCTTTGACAACCAGGCAATGTCAAAATTGTGACATTTGTCCCAAAAACGTGGTTATGCCAATGTTTATCTATGTATACATAAGTACTGCAGCTACAGTGCAAATTAACCTAACATTTACGTTCGAATGAATGTTATGAAAATGAATATAACCAGGTGTAAAGTATTGCATACTTATAAGCGGCGATTACACAACTGCATTTCCACGAATGTATAATATATATATATATATACGAAAATACCATTTACTTTTATGACATATAATCGCATTAATAGGTTATTCCATTCAATTGCTCACCGTATCTCAACGTTGTTTTGTTAATAAGAAAATACAAGATAACTTCGTTTATTATCCTATAAAATGTGTGCCCTACCAAATACGGGACGGATTACTGCATTTCTTAAGTCAGGTGACTATTTTCGTCTGGTGCAACAATTTTACGTAATCGTAAGGTGCTCCATGAAAGATAAATACTTTTTTATCAAACTGATTTGTCATCCACGACGATCAGTAATTATTCTTAACAAGCGTAGTGATTTATCTTTTATGTCACAGTGGATAATCAAACGCGAATGAACTATAAAGCTGCCTACCTGATGTTAACGTAACGACGATGACAGGCCGTCCACCATTTGCAACTCGCAAACTCGCAAGTAGATCAAACGACGTCTTCATTCACGACGACATTCTGGAAACAGATCGCAGCGCATTTAACGACCGAACATTGAAGTTCGATATTAGAATCGACGATTAGCATATCTCGTCGGTGCGTCGAGCTGTTGAATAAATTCAAGCGGCGAGTCTACGTTACCGTTGCTTCGTGATTTGTTTTCAGAGCAAAGGAAAAGTATGGCGACGTGGGAAGGTGAAAAATTTCGAGAAATTGGAAATGTTAATGATCTTGAAGGAAACTTCGATAACATCCTCGTGACGCACGATCTTCAGGATTGCCTGGACGATAGTTTGGATTTAACTAATTTTGGAAAGGTTTACGAACAGTGTGCTGTGTTTGATTACGAAAAGTATTCCGATGACGATACTCCAATCGGAAGAGTATCTAATGACAATACCATCGAGTAAGGGCAATCAAACTTTTCATATTTATCCCAGGCCAATTGTTTGTTCCTTCGGAATTAACTAACTGTTAGAATTAACAAGCCAACCGATAAAACGTGAAGCGCTCATCATAACCTGTTCGTTCGTATATCAGACAGTATTTTGTATCCAATCCTTATAAGGATATAACACATTTTCAAATTAGCCATTTTCCTTCGAACATTAAATTATCGTATCACAATATTTTTTCATTCACTCAATTTTTAAATATACTTTGTTCTGTAATATTTAATGCAATAGTACTCTCTTTGAATATTCATTCTCAACATACGTGTAATAAGTTTAGCTTGGTAGTCAGAAATAATAGTACACTCATCTAAAGCAACCATCACTCGTATATGCTATAATAGATATGTCATCTGTCTATTTATTACGAGCGAACGCTCTATAATTCTAGATTTCCATTTATATCCTTGTGAATATAATTATAAAGAAAGATTATGTAAATAAATGCACGTATAAATATTGAAGCGCAACTTTGTAATTCATTGCATACGTATAATGTTATAGGTCAATACATGGTGCAATCAGCCCTCATGAAATTTATATGCGTATCCATTCTGGTCAAGATGATGCATCATCGGGGAATAAATCTTCTTGTGCGACTATTACAATTGAGAGCGCTCTTTCAGATACCAATCAAAAACATATCGGTCGATACACTTGCGAATACGAAGGTTGTAACAGAACTTATAGCACAGTTGGAAATTTACGAACTCACATGAAAACGCACAAAGGTAAGATTAATAAAAACCTGGCACACATTTGCAAACCTATGTAAATCATATCAATTATAGAATTTCGTACGGACATGAAATGTTGACGGCCTCTGCATTACTAATAATTGTTATATTCGAAGTATAACACCTTTATCAATATAGAACATTAGTAATAATAACTTCCTGAATTAATAACGTAACATCATTACATGTTTTGCTTGTCCCGTCCATGATAAAATATAAGCCTAATGTTAATCCGCCTGTTTTTGTGCTTGCTAATGTTAAAGGAAGCAAGGTAAGCTTATTAAGTAATAAGAACATTTGGAGTCTGCTTATGTCTTACAACTCTTCTACGCTGTACACATATTTTATTCATCGTAAAGTTATCGATGGTGCTATAAAGGGAACGCTTCTACCTGCATGGCTTTCAGATACCGCAAGCGATAGATAGCCCAGCAAACTTTTTATGTGGAGAGAATTCTCAAAACTTTCAGGCGAGTATCGATTTAAATGCGCAGAACCAAGCTGTGGCAAGGCGTTTCTCACATCGTACAGCCTTAAGATTCACATTAGGGTGCACACCAAAGTGAAACCATTCGAATGCAATCACAAGGGCTGCGAAAAAGCATTCAACACCCTTTATAGACTGAGAGCTCACCAAAGACTTCACAGTGGCAATACATTCAACTGCGAAGAGACCGGATGCGTTAAGTTCTTTACAACACTAAGCGATCTCAAGAAACATATTCGTACTCATACCCAGGAAAGACCTTACAAGTATGTCCGTCGGTATTCTTCGAGTGAAGAGTACCATTTATAGAATTAAAATTTTATACTGCCTCTACAACATTCTGTTAAATCATATAGTATACAATAAATAGAAATAACGCGACGTCCATTATGCGCGTAATATAAATGTGTATAAGCAATACGTTAATGTAAGTTATTCATTTTAGATGCCGCGAGAAAGGATGTGGCAAAGCTTTCACAGCATCGCATCATTTAAAAACGCATAAAAGAACGCATACGGGAGAGCGTCCTTACGTGTGCACTTTTGGGAACTGTAAACGATCGTTCACTACACCCCATAGCTTAAAAAGTCATTTAAAAACTCATAAGAGGACGCATAATAGCAACGAAACAGTACGTGAAAGACTTTATATGAATGTAACATATGTCTCGATGCCTGTACTATGTTGTGTTAATTGATTGCAGAAACAGGAGGAGAACCAAGATGATTACAAAAGCCAAAGAAATAATGAGACATTGAGGGCGAACAACGATGTTAACAAAGTAACATCAAATGATAGAAATGTGCCATGTTTTGCAATTATACCATTATCTTCGTGTAATACACAAAGTCAGGACAGTATAACTTATATATGCCCGGATGATCGATCATCTACAAACGATATGATAAATACCTTAAATCACAATAGACTTAATGAAGAACTTAACTACGACGTTACGAGCAAACGCACAGAAAATACAAATGAACCTGCGGAAGTAACTTCTCTTCTAACGTCGGAGAATGTAATTTTAAGCGACTTCACGGAGCATGCAATCGATAATTTTAATAATAATGAAACCTATGAAAAGTTCAAAATGTTCAGCGATGCAAGTAATTCGAGTTTACAACGGGATCAAAGTCAACAATATGCCTCTAATTCTTCGGCGGATGTTCCTGATAACACGACGAATGATATGAAAGAGTCTAATCCAATCAACTTGGAGCAAAAGATTATACAAGACGGTTTGCAGAACGCAATAGATCACATTTCCGAGGGGACAGAATTTAGAAACGGGGCGCAACAATATAAAAATGAGGCAACTATTGTCGAGAAAGTCTACGACAATGATCCAAATGTAGATGTGGTTGCTGAGAACAGTAGTGCAAGATTATATAATACCAATTCTGTTACTAGTCATGTATCGAGTGTAATTAGTTCCTCTAGTGAGACACAACTTTTTAATAGTCGAATAGAAAATTTACCGTTTATCAATGATGGCTTACGAACTGAATCTATTAATGGGGTTGAACAATCATTGAATTCTAGTATTGCAACTACTCAGTCGGAAGCTATTGAATTGGCCATAGCGTCTGAGGAAGAAGTACCATCTTCTTGGATAGACGTCATAGCATTGGCAACGCCGTCTGCGTTGAGAAGACAGTCCTGGTCGGAATTGAATGCTTTTCCAACAGCAGTTCATTCCCTAGTCGATCTAGTTGAACCAGAACCGTACCCGTTACAGATAGAAAATCAGTTACAGCCATTGCAACAAGTGGATAATGTAAATTTAGTAGATGTAGAAAGCATCGATGCGTGTGCCGAAGTTACGCGCTGCGAAAAGATCAGCGATAAAGAAAGTGAAGATAGCACGAAGACAAAGAAAGGTAGAAATGTTCTCCAAGAAATTACAGCTGAAGCAGACATATGTAGATGCGTTGATTGTAAATGTGATCATTTACAGAATTGTCAGAATTGCTCAAGTAGTACAATTCCAGAAGTTAATAAAAAGAACGTATCATCAAAAATGGTAGATGATTTCGTGTCTTGTTTGCAAAGAGAATGTTTTTGCGGTAACGAGCCCGATGGCTGTGGGTCTTGTTGTGTTGTGATTTGTCTAAAAACGTTACAGCAGTTACAGAAAGTATTCAGTCGTAATTGTTGCAAGAGTACTAACAATTTGTCATGTTGCAGGGAAAAATTGTTACCCCCGTTAGTGCAATGCCAGTTAACAAAAAACCAATGAAATATGTGTTTTACTGTATCGCTAGTCATGTTAAAAAAAAACAACCTATTTTTGCACATATAATTAACAGTTTGTTATTTATCGTGATGTATAGTTCGCTTAGCTTTAAACACAGATTTTTGTATAAATATTAATTTTATGAAACTGTATTTAGGAGAAATTGAGAGTATGGGACTGTACGTACATACCTGTACTATATTTCAAGAGACTTTGTTATATAGACGTAGTACATAAATGTTAATATATATACATATTTTTATGCGTGCCAACTTATTTGTAGACTTTTTTTACTTACAAGTTTTTCTTAAGATCCACAAGAAAATATAAAAGTTTACATTCGCAGCACTGGAAAGTTAATTCGTTCAAAAGAACATTAATTCGAAGTCAAAAATTCGTTCGACTATTCATTCATTTAATTTATAATTCGTAGCAATGGTGATGTGCATGCGCAGTAACACCCATTGTGAATTGGTGTTGCCATCTATCAAGAAGTGCCTGAAACTACTCATGCCTCTGCTTTACACTCGAAATTGGTATAATAATAAAAATTGTTTTTTCTCATTGCAGTGCGATATTATAATAGATTCAACATTGCCATTCATTATTTAAACTATTTTTACATCCTGTAAACTAATCTCATACACAAAAAAGCATTTTTATTTTTATACAAGTTTCAAGTGTACATATGGCAGAGGCACGAGTAGTTTCAAGCTCTTCTTTATAGATGGCGATACTAAAGCCCACTTTTGAGCCTATATATTTGTTTACAAGCATTAATTTAATTATATTTATTGTGCTTTTGTATTACATTTATATTGATCTAAATATTCACACAAGATGTATTTCAAATAGATTTAAAATAATAGTTGACAAGCATTACCTTGATAAGTGCAAATTGCAAAACTATTGTAACTTGTGTATCCATTAATTAATTTAAATAAAATTTCTCTACTTTTAATAAGTCAACTTATTGCACGTAACACAGAAAGGTCCAAATGGAATGAATATTGTACAACTTCTATTCGTACCTTCGTGTCGATTATATTTCTGCTACGGCACTGATCCAACTAGGTGGCACTGTCTTGCATTTGTTTATTGTCGGTTTTCCCCGTGGAATGGACTATACTATAGAGGTGACTAACTGGCGGCTCGCGGGCCAGTTGAACTCTTATCCCCACTCTTTTCTGTAACATGGGCGAAGGGGAATTGTCCCCACTACGTCTAGGTTTACGGCACGAAATAGGAGAGGGCAGCGTACCTCTGTTGAGGAGAAGCGTAAATTTTAAGTAACGGAAGAAAATAGGTAGCAGTGAGAGTAGGATGAAGTAGAAGCGTTGTAGGGGAAGGTAAGAATAGGGGAACTATAGTGGGGGACTCGCCCGACTGGTAGTGGGGGAACTTTGGTTTTCGGCGGGGAAGAAGTTAGTCACCACTGGACTATAGGATACGTGATCATCTGGCGTTTCTGTCAGAAGCTTGTACTCGTGTAGTTGCATACGGCGGCGGTGAAGTTTCGGGGACAGTGTCTTGTGTAAAGTTGATTTTCAAAATGTGTCTAGCAAGATAGCATTGGCGAAAATGAACAAAAATATGAATTCTCCGTCCAAACTTACGGAGTTCGCTCCGTTAAGTCCCGAGGAGAGTCAACCTGTTGTGGCCTCTTTATTTTCCAAATTTTTTAACTTTACCAGAAGTAAGTTCGTTTTCTTCATTTACTACATTCCAATATTTATTTCAACGAAATACTATTAATTAATAAGCATTCCATTATTTTATATGCTGTCTATTCCCCGTTGTTCGCGTACAAATTTATTAGCGACATCCTAAATAACTTTTGTATAACATGAAAATTGTTAGGCTCGCAAAATGCTGACGATTCCACAATTTCTTCTACCAATGAAGAACAAAGCTCATCCGATTCTGAATCATGGAAACAAATGGAGAGAACGGAGAAACCTCCAGAGGACGATAGTTCTAGTATGATGAATTTTCCATTGGATACCGGTGAAGGCAGAAGTTTACCAAATGTATTAAAGCGTATTAGTAATATTGTAGCCTTAAAAAGTAATGTAAGTTGTGTTGCTCATGTTCTACACTATATTTAAATAATGTATAAACATGCAAATTGTGAAGGATAATAATGTTTCCCATTTAATATAGAATCTACGTTCGTACAAAGATTCGCAATTAAGGAGCTATTGGATGCCAGACAGTGTAAGCAAGCAATGCTATGAATGCGGCGAACGATTCACAACATTTCGCAGGAGGCACCATTGCCGTGTCTGCGGTCAAATATTTTGTTCAAAGTGTTGCTCTGATCAGATTCCTGGTAAAGTTATGGGATGCATAGGTATGAAACAGAAGCAATGCATTAATACTCTATTATCTGTGTATCGAGTAATAATAATAATAACATTTGTGTAACAGGGGATCTTAGAGTTTGTACCTACTGTTGTAAAGTAGTTTTATCGTACTTGCAATCATCGGACATGAGAAGCGATCTATCAGCCGATTTGAAAGCGCTACAGGAGGATCTTCAAGTTAAATATGGCAACGATTCACCGCCTATAGCTCAGACAAGTGTAAATGAATCCGTGGAGGATGAAAGCTCAATTTGCAGAAAACCAAGTGTAGGATACATGGAAGAAAAATATGCTATCGGACGGTATGATTTTTCGTTGGTTTTGTTTGTCCCGTTTACGCATTGCAATTTGATACAATGAAAGCTTTGCAAATCACAGCACTATCTTATATATAAACATACATTCCAGATCAGCAACTAGTTATTTAACTTCCCAGGAGCGTACCCTAGTTCTACAAAATTCGGCGTCCTTGAGAATGATTTACGAGGAGCTGTTTAGATCGAGCCAAGCGATCCTCTTGCAAACGCACAGGATCAGACTGAAGAGTTATCACAATTGCTTTCTAGCTAATGAATTAGTGAATTGGATGATAGCGCAAAATAAAGCAGCGACTCGGTATGAATAGAGAAACGCTTCCGCGGTGTGTAAGAAACAACATGAATGTTACAGTGTAATATGTTACAGTGTGCAAGCAACTGCTATAGGACAAGCACTTCTAGAGGCGGGTTTCATCGAACCGGTAGTTGCCGATAATGTGTTTAGTGATACAGCAACTGTATTCAAGCCGGTGAAGTTATCGCACATGCAAAATATGGAGCTGTTAACTGAAACTCAAAGCACCTGTGACGCTCAGGAACCGGCATGGGTGAAAACGATACCGCAGCACGATTCAACTACAGGTAGTACACGATACAGCGTGAATGACCTTCTTTAATATCAAGCAATATCATATTTGCAAGAAGAATTGATAACGCGCGTGTATTTCAGATTCGGAAAGTGAAACGAAACCTTCGAGCACGATGCAACAAAGTACTGGACGTTTGCCATCTTCCAGTTCAAGCTTTTATTTAGATTTAAATTTAGAGGCATCCACGGTCACATTAAAAAGGCCTACGTCAGAAGATTTAACTACAATTTCTGTGGATAGTAATGACGGTGTAATAGAACAGAAGGAAGTTACAGTAAAATCGCACAAGTGCAATTCAAAAATTGCCGACGATCTTTTGAACGACACGCTGCAGGTGCAGGAGTTTAAAGAGAAGAATGGTTGGCATAAGCCGACAAATCTGAAGACTACGTTTGGAGAGCTACATGCGTACGAGTGTCTAATGTACGTAATACACACATGTTGATAAACATAATATTTATATTGCATCATCAGCATTTACATAATTTATGTAACAACTACAGGTCCGCGTATAAGCAACACGAGGATTCATTAATTAAACAGCTTCTTAATAAGGAAGGTTTATCGCAAAGTTGGTCGGAAGTAATACTTCCCATTGCTCGTCAAATTGTTGACTTCGTTCGACCGGATTTGAATCATAATGCCGACGATCTAGATATCAGGCAATATGTACAAATTAAAAAATGTTCAGGTGGCGGTAGAGACGATTGCGAAATCGTATCTGGAGTAGTTTGCACGAAAAATGTTGCTCATAAGGCAATGAATGCGATGATAGCTCACCCAAAAATTTTATTACTCCAGTGCGGGCTTATGTATCAACGAGTGGAAGGAAAATTATTAAGTTTAGAACCTGTGATGTTGCAGGTAATAATCAATCACGTCACCTCTAACGGTGCTATTATACTATGTCATAATAAAACAATATTCCGCTTTTAGGAGAACGAATATTTGGGCCATACAGTTAAAAGGATTACTGCTCTTGGCCCAGACGTTGTACTTGTGCACCGATCTGTATCAAGATTGGCGCAAGACAGACTTCGAGAATGCGGTGTAACACTTGTTCTGAACGTAAAACTTAGTGTTCTTGAAAGAGTAGCACGTTGTACGGGTGCTACCATCGTGAATACTATCGATGCGCATATAAGTGCAAGATACATGCTGGGTACATGTAAGAAATTTTACTTGAGAAACTTCATAAGTGACAAAGGTGAGTGAAGAATTAGCAATTAAGAATTGATTTGCTACTGATGAAACGATGATGAAACGATTTTTTTTTGGTACTTTTCAGCTGGTTTGAAAACATTAATGTATTTTGAGGGATGTGCGAACCCACACCTCGGAGCCACAATTTTGTTACGGGGAGGTTCTCAAACAGAATTGAAGAAAGTTAAGAATGTAACTTCGAGGATGATTTTTTCCGCCTATTCTTGGCGTCTTGAAAAATCGTTCCTTATGGATGAATTTGCAAGACCACCGTCCCCTAAAGATAATTCATTCTTGGACGAAACATTGCATAAAGATTTTGAAGACGCTGCTAACGCTCCCTACGCTAAAGGTAACGAAGGAAACAATGTATTATTGTTACATAGCAAAGAATATTCAGAAAGTACAGAAATTTTGAAAATATCGAAAGTTCAGGAAGATTCTGAACGTGCATCAAATGACACGCAATCTATAGAAATAGAACTTTCAACGAATAGAAGCCCGGGAATGAAGGACATAGGCTCGGATCAGTCTGAGATAATGTTAAACTTGGACTCTGCTAAACAAATATCTTCTATGTTATCAGAAGACGCTGATCCCTATGATACTTTAAAATTATTCAAGCAAAGAACCAAGTCTTCTGTACTTGATGTTAAAGGCACGGAAGATTGTTTGACAATTAAAAAAACAAATAACGATGACATAGGTGATAGTCCTGTTGTCGATACAGGTAATAACGAGGATCCAAATAGTACGATGGAATTATTCGGAGGCCAGTGTAGTGGGAAAACGAATAAAAATGTTAAAGAAGAGACTGAAAAATTCAAAGTTAAAGATAAGGCTGTATCGGAAGAGAAACGTATTTATGGGGAATCTATTAGTGATCGTAGCGATCCCCTTCATCAGTATTTAAATGAGGATGACGAGGACGTCCTCGGTCAAACTAGTCCGAATGGTCAACATTTAAGCGTAGCAGATTTACCATTATTAAATAAATTTAAGAAAGCGTTAGAGGGAACTATATTAAGCGTTTCGCCTTATTTAAAATTTTCTGTGCCATATTTAGAAACAGAGACAGGTAGAAACTGCGTGCTGAGAAGCTTCTTTCCAAGGGAGATTTTTTACTCTGTGCAATTTGTAGATAAAGTGAAGGAGATCAAGACGAGCAATATGTCCGTGGAACAATGTGCCACCGAAGATCTCTTGACGAACTTGAAACCGCAACATCCATTTGTTCAAGCAAGATTAACTACAGATGTCGATAGCCGAGAGGTTCAAGTTCTATTAGCTAATTTTAGAGCGTGCGGCAGTCGATTGTATCCAACGAACAATGTTCTGTCAGATAAAGAGGAAATTGTGACGCAAACCGAAGTAAACGATCAAGCACCTTCATGGCCTGACTGCTTGGATCCTGCTAGTCATCAACGTTTATCTGTATTATTTTGCAGCTTCTCGCATACTGGTAATGATACACCGGCGTTCTGCGTAAATCCCTGGGTAGTTAATATGGATTTATATGGAAGAAACGATATAGCCCTTGGCCGCTTTTTAGAACGCTATTGCCTAACGTCCGAGTACAAATGTCCCGCACAAGCGTGCAGGGCGCAAATTGCACAGCACGTTCGTCGTTTTGCGCACGACGGGGGGTGCCTACATATTAGTTTAAGTGAAATGAGCAGCGAACCATTTTCCCACGAGAATTCGAATCAAATTTTAATGTGGAGCAAATGTGTGAAATGCAAGAGTGTTTCACCAGTGGTACCGGTATCGGACGACACGTGGTCTTTATCATTTGCGAAGTACCTGGAACTACGTTTTCACGGTAGTGCGTATACTAGACGCGGCGCGGATACCTGCCAACACTCCCTTCACCATGATCATTATCAATACTTCACGAAGAAAAATATGCTGGCTGTGTTTAAATATACAAAAATATCCCAGTGGGAAATATCGCAGCCACCTCCTTTGATAAATATTATGTACGACCCGAAGCAGCATGCAGATGTGATAGAAGAAATGAAGACGATAGCGTTGAAAGGGGATGAAGTTTTCTCATGCATACGGGAGAAATTAACAACCCTGCAAACGGACATAGACAACTTGAACACTGTGAAGCAACAGTTAACTAAAGACCAACAGTATTTCAAGAATAAAATAGAGGAAATTCAATTGAAGCTAACATCCCCAACATTAGAGAACAAGAAACTCGAGGGGAAAGTATCCGAGAGGCAAGTTCAGGCTTTAATGTTTAGAATCGAAGATGGTATTGTAATTCTGAAGCGGCTGATATCGGAAGTGGTATTCACGTGGAATACAAAAATTTTGGAGATGTCCGTTAGAAAGAAAGATGAAAGACCAAGACGGTTCACTGAACGATCGTTGACTGCTGGAAGTAACAGCATAATCGATACAGATGGGTACATTACAGAAGATACCGCATCGGAGTCACAGATAGAAGACTTGAGTCCTATGTCAGCTGATTACAATGCTATTGACGCTATTGCTGCCACGCAACATGATCTACAAGGAACGGACGTTATAGAGAGTTCGGACAACGAAGTCTTAGAAAATAATCCTGACGATATAGTTGTTGTCCAAGGATCGCCAAAAATGCATCAAAGATCGCATTCCGATGTTTTGCCCGTTGCTTTGGACGATAGCATGCCGGACAAGAAGAAGAAGAAGAAAACGATCCTGTCGCAATTACTACCTTCTGTCCCAGTTACGCAACCAATATCAAACCCTTTAGGAAATTTGGAACATCATTTACTTCCCCTGGGGTATGTTTATTGCATTTACGCATTTTTATACGTTTGGCATTTTAGAAAGTGATCATGTGTAACTATATTTACCATGATATTTCTGTTTACAGATCTGTGGTGCCTATAGTGGTATACGAATCAGAGCCTTCGTCTATCATTGCGTACGCATTAGATTCACATGATTACAAGCATGCGCTGAACGAGTTAATGCGTTCAACGAAGGGACCGGAATTAAATCCCAGTCCGTTGTACAAGCGTAAATTTCCCGAAAACAAGGAAAACCTTCCGGATATAATACAATCGGGAGATTTTAAACGACCCTCTGTCCTATCATTTTTCCGCGGAAATAGCCCAAGCTCTGCAAGTCCTATAGAATCTGATAAAACTATATCGAACGTGGATTCGAATACGCCAACTCCACCAACGGCAATGGAAACGGACGAAGATAAGAAAACGACGAAGCAACAAAACTATATTGAAGTTCAATTCAACGACGCGACAACAAATTTTTATTGTAGAATATACTTTGCTGCACAGTTTGCTGCCTTCAGAGAAAATGTTCTACCGTATGGAGAGGATGGTTTCACGAGAAGTTTGAGCAGGAGTGTACAATGGGCTGCAAGAGGTGGGAAAAGCGGAAGCACATTCTGCAAAAGTCGAGGTAGAAAGTCATTATACATTATAATGTATATATATTAACATCACATAGCAAAATATAAAATACAATTTTCCGTGCCATACTAAATTCGGCATTGGCATCGAAAACTTTGTTGCAGACGACAGGTTTATCATAAAAGAAATGTCCAGACTAGAAATGCAGATATTTCTCGAATTCGCCCCGAATTATTTCTCGTACATGGAAAAGTGTCAGCAGACCAAGCAGCCAACATTACTGGGAAAGATCGTCGGTGTTTACAGAGTGTCTTTTAAAAATAATACAACAAACGCAGCTCTTCGTACGAGCGTATTGGTGATGGAAAATTTGTTTTACAAAAGAACGATAACAGACAAATTCGATTTGAAGGGGTCGGTGAGAAATCGACTAGCTAATCCCGATGATATATGCCAGGAGGGAGAACTTGTATTGCTCGATGAAAATTTATTAAACAGTAAGTATTGTGCTGACATTATTTCGCATATAAAAAAAAAATTGCCGTTGCTCAAGGGTTGAGACTTTATTTCTAGTGAGCTGCGATTCACCACTCTATATTAGATCACATTCCAAGGCGGTTTTAAATAGAGCCATCGAACAAGACACAAAGTTCCTGGCCGATAATTCTGTGATGGATTACTCATTGTTAGTTGGTTTGGAGCCAAATTCGGACGAACTTGTTCTCGGCATAATAGGTAAGTTTAAAATTATATTCATAAATGTGAGATATTTTAAAGACAATTACTGTAATTACAGATTACATACGAACGTTCACATGGGACAAAAAGTTGGAAACAATGGTGAAGAAATCGGGTATATTAGGCGGGCAGGGAAAATTGCCAACAATAATATCACCGGAAGAGTATCGATCTCGTTTCATAGACGCAATGCACCGATATTTTTTACCTGTACCAGACAGGTGGTCCGGTTTAAGTAGATGCGTCGAAACACCATGAAAAATTCCACTTCCAATTAAGTAAAGTTCTCGACTTTTCACAACTATTGCATACTAAGCGTATTGTATATGTATATATTTTCTATACAGCTTGACGTAAATGTAACAAACAGTTTTGCATATAGATATGCCGCCTGATTGTACATGAATATTTTATGAAACTACTTGTCGACATTGCGACGACGCTTTGTAACAGAAATGTGATAGATCATGAGTTACCATTAATTGTAACGAAACGTTTCGTTGTACAGTTTTAATTTCATAATTTATGTATCGATCTAAAAAAAACTTGAGTTACGTTGCTTGTATTTATATGCTTTATCGGCACGTACACTAATTATTATACATATATCGTATGTACATAATACGTTTGTAATTAGAATTTACAAGCAAACTGTCCTCTGTTCACGTACAATGTATAAAGGGCATGAATGAGCATTACATAAAATTATATAAAAGTCTATGAAAGCACCATTATTAATGTTTTATTTAGATCATTTTTTCAAAATTATGTACATGAACATTATTTATTATTGTTGATAGTCAAATAAACAATAATAATAATAATTAATAATAATAATAAGAGCTTTAACATAATAGTATTTTCATAATTGTCTAGATCAGTGTTCCGAATTGTCTATGCAATTAAAACGAACAAAACGTCTCTAAAAATATTTCGTCGCATCAATGTAATTTCAATACATCGTGCACACATCTAGTCATCGGATCACAGATGCAAAATATAACGTGTCAACTATATTTTAATAAATCACGGGACACTGGTCTATACGTTACAGACACGGAAAAGATATTAAAGCGTGTACCTTAGAGAAAAACATCTTGTCCTATTTGTCATGCTCGAATTATGCATGCATCCAAAATTATATCATGTGAATTTTTCTCGCTTCCTGAGGAACTATGCATCTCAAGGGTATTGATGTGGAGCTTTCGGAGTTCGTTCCAAGATCACAATAAATTTGTGGCAGTGTTGCGGGATACATCTTGGATGCTACCACAAATTTTGTGATATTCAGTCAGCAAAATTTCCACAGCTGTTTTTGCTCCCTTTTTTTTATATACACAGTTCTCCGAAACGCAACATCGTGATGCAATCCGAAAATCCATACATATCTCGGGCACAACATTTTTTTCCAGTTTTGTATGACAATAGTTTCTATCATATTTACATAAATGAATGCACAGTGATGAAGCTGCAGCGAAACTCGAATACTTGAACTATTCCATCTTTGAAAACGAAGATTATACTGATCATAATGTCCCTCGTATTTTTTCGAGACTATTCATTTTCTTACTATCGCGTAAGAAAATCTGAGAACGATCGATGCAATAGTACTTTCTTGCGTACATTGCTTTTGCAAATGAATGAAGTGTCTTTTACTTTAACTGAGGAAATTAAAAGCGACTCGACGAGTCGTTTGATTAAATACACTGTTAGGAGAAAGAAACATGAAAATAAATTTCCAATGAGCATTAATCGTTTGCCAATCTTTTGTGACAATAACTGAATGGAAAACAGTTTTGTTATACATACTGGTTCAGGTAAATTACGATAAGCTGCCGTACAAGAATTTCAGCGAATAAAATACGAAATCTATGATTAAATCATTTACACGTGGAACAGCATGAAACTTCTATTCGTATTCCTATCTGTAAATTCAATTGACGATGAAACAGCCCAGCTAACATATGGCTCCACTGCTTTTTTCCTTTTAAAAAAAAACCAACAAAAAAAATGACCTACACTGGATACTATCTGAGCAAGTGATTTTTCCCGTTTGTGAACAATTACTCGAGAAAAATGTGTACAGTCCTTTCGAAGTAACTTTACAGAAAATACTTAGCGGACATTACATAATCAGTAAATTCCTTTTTACAATTTTTACATGATAATTCGCCGTTAATTTCGCATTCATTATTAATATTAGCCTCGTCTTCTCGTTCAATGCTCGTTTCGCGTTCGAGCATGAACAAATCTTTCCTTCTTTCGTTATTCATTTTTTTTGCTTCCTTCCTATTTTACCGTTTGCCGTTAGACGTTATATTATCATTATCAATACAAAAGAAAACAATGCCGACAAGATCGGATCTCACGTGAAATCTCCGGATCAAGTTCGATCGTCGTTTAGAAACAACAGGCGACAAGAAATAGTACGAGTACGATAAGGTGTTTTTTTGTTTTTTCATCTTTCTTTCCATATTTTCCTTTCATTTCTTTCCGCCTTCGACTCGTGGTCAACCAGATTCGAATTACATTCACAACGTCTCTCCCTCGTTTGACTACAACAAAAGAAGAAACTTAACATCGATCGCTAAGCGCTATCCAGTGCCGGCAATTTTTTGTACTATGGTGTGGAAGTGATTACTTCGATTTCTCATTGATTCCCGCGGGCCCGTACGGGCCACAAAACGTTTTCCTCTATCTAGCCGCGAGTCTGTAGTTCGAGAAACAACAAGGAAGATACCCGGGACGGTGGAGGAGGCTTCTCGCTACTCATTTACATCAAGCGGCATTCTGGACGCATACTAATTTCATAAACGCTAAGAAGAGTATCGCTGTCTTTCGTAATTATAGGAACTACCGTCCCAGCAGCACGTTTGAAAAGGACAGAGGAGAAAAAGATAGAGAGAGTGTGTGAGAGAGAGAAGAAAAAAAGAAGATAAGAAATACTTAGTTTTTGTAAACATCGTTTCCTCCGTAACTCTTTCGTATTCATTTTCATACGCGTACTCCACTAGAATATAATCCGACGGAAGAAGAATAAGTAGACGAAGAAGAATGGCTCTTTGTTTCCCTTTCTATTCGAAAAGCTGTCCTCGAGGGGCTCGATAACAGCGATCGACACTTCCGTTTCGATGTTACAACCACCAAGGAATAACAAGAATAAACAATCGAAGACCGTTATATCGGTTACTCTAGAGATCCACGTGTACCGTGCGATTCAATGAGAGATTTTCTCAGGGGGAGAGCGGGTGGAGGAATAGGTGGAGGAGGAGTTGAGTCTCTTTTTCGTAACGGAGAGATCTCGCTTTTCTTCTAAAAGGCGTGCGCGCCTAAATAATTATCCGGCTTTCCTTCCCTTTTCTCCGTGCACACGTGTTTTTTTTTCTCTTTCTTTTTTCTGTTTTTTTATCGTTTTGTTTTTTTTTGTCATTTTGCAGGAAACCATGCGTCCTTCTTCTAAGGTTGAGGGGGCGATACGAGCGCGTGAACTTTCATCTAATGATCGCCCTCGTGGTCGCACAGAGTAGTGTAACACTGTGGGGAGCCGGCCGATCTCTTGTGAACCATGCCTCCTGTTCTAAACACCTTTCGACGTGCACCTCGTGCGACCCAGGGATCTTGCGCACAGGTCGCCGAAACGCCAGTTTCTTTTATCTCTGCGGCTCGCCTAGGCCCAATTGTTGACTCTGTGCTTGTTGCGCGTTCCCTGTCACGCTACACCGTCCGCCGTGATGCTGTGTCGTTGTCACCGTCTGCATCGAGTTCTGGTGCAATCCATTTTGGCTCGGCGACATTCCTGCGAACAATTTCACGTTTTCAGGCGGCGAAATGAATTATCCGCGCAACGAGTATAAGTACGATTTGGCCGGACGTATTAACTGTTAGCGGCGCCCGCTACATTATCACGCGGCAGCGAGTCTAATCGGTACTACGAGCGTTTCATGAGTAATGGTTCCTTTTCTTTTTAACAATTACAAAAATGCACTTAGTCGCCTTGGCCTGTGAGCAGTTTATATGCGTGTAGAAATTACTTGCGAGATATTTCGTTGCGTCATTGATACTTGAAAGGGACAGACAGTTTTGTCAACATTTAATTTCATCCGAACATCGTGTTCGATGGTATTAAATTAGATTGCTGGCGATTGAATTGGGTAACGCGGGGTGGCGTTTGATATTCAAAGGTCGCTATATTTAAATGCCACTAATAATTATGAGGTAAGACGATCTTTCAAACGACTTCGGGCAATGGGGAAAAAGAGATGCCGACTGACTGTGCATACACACGCAAGGAGTAAAATTCTTGGCAGCATTAGACAAATGATTTGTACAGTTTGCGATAAGGACTCGCTGGGGTGCAGTTATGAAATAACGATCAACGTTTACATAGTGCAATAGTGTTTGCCTACGTTCCTATGAACTGGTTAGTATGCACGAAGGAAATAATTTCCCGCTGGCAGAGAAACAGTACGGCGGTGAAAATGAAATGTGATTCGGCGAAAGACGGTGATGCGTCAAGTAGAGGAATAAAGAAATTCACGGCGGAATAACTTGAAGAGTTGCGCGTCATTAATATCATCGTTATGCTATACCAAAGTGTATACTTTAGTAGTTTATTTCGCTGGCTTAACTTTAGACTGAATTTTATTCAAGATTATGCACGAAAATTCGTCGCTGACACCGTTTAAGAACAAACGAAAAGCTTCTCTTATTGTGTTTTAATGTTAAACAAAGCTTCGGATAAATAAACGTCTTTATTATACTTTGAAGAGGCTAAAGTTTCATTTGCTGGCCATGTAAATCTTTCGTTAAAACAGCTTGCAAGCCGGTTTGCACGCCTAAAAATATTGCAAGGTTTTGAATTTCATTACAGTACTTTTATGTAAAGAATACAACTCGGTTTCGCGGGTACATGAGAAACGGAACCGGAAAAAAAAAATACTCGAGCATAATATACAAATTACATTGAGAACAGAACACGAATAATTAAAAGGTAAAAAATGTGGCAATTTATTTTTAGAGGTAGGCAGAAATTTCTAGTTTCAATCGGTCATTGTTTAAAAGTTAAACGGAAAAACACGTACAATTGGCGATAATTATATCTAAAAATAACTGTTAGAAACGTGTTGCCTAGAAATATCATGATACAATATCATGACGTGTGTGTTTAAAATACTTTAACAATAGAAACTTACCCGAGGGAGTTTTGTCCCCTGCAGACATTTTGGAGAACGCCAAAAGTGCGTCAGGGAAGTTTGGCGGTGTGGCTGGCGTGTTGCAAGGTGTAATCTGTAAATGAAACGTATTTTATAACAACTGTTGTCACGTCAATGAACGCTTTACATACTGAATCGCCTTATCGCCATTAACAGATCAAATTGTTCGAGAATAATCATATAGTATTTACAATGGAAATCCGGGTGAATTTGCATTCGTGGAAAACGCAACAATAATATAGTATTTGTAATGCAAGCATTGCATTATTTCGCGTGCACATTTCTGTTTGTTTACATCTGGGTGAATTTTCGTGCAACGATTATATAGGTCGAGACTAAAGCGCATGACTCTCTGGCCGCAATACAGATTCTTCGTTTAAAGATCGATACCCGCAATCAACCTCTTTCGCGTGTTTCTCTACAGAGGCCTTCTTCTTAAAGAAGACACTGCTTTTGCATACCGATTATAAGTACAGCGGAGAGCGTTTCGCGTGCTTTTCCTTTCATTTAATTGCGCAACCGTTAAATATCAATTCACGAGTTACCGCGAAAATTATTGCCAGTTGCCTCTCTACGTTTGTCGAGAACCATAATTTCTTTATCGGAGATATTATTAGGAAAATTATTATGCAAGGGAAATGACTGTGGACTGTGAGGTCCGTGAAAGATAATGTCTCGTACTACGTTCAGTTAATTTGCCCGGTCGATGATTATCTTCGGGGCGGCTGGAAGAGTTAATCACGGCGGAGCTGCGTTTGTTTCCGGCTGGTTGTTTCTGTATTTCGGAAACACGAGCAAGGGATATCAGTTCCGCTTGCGAAGCTAAAAATATCGAACGAATGTTTTACGTAAGCCGTAACGAAGCGAAATCTATGGTAGGTGGGTGGAAAAAGAGAGCGACAAGAGTAGCTTTCTGCCAGTGAGAACTTGCCGGTAGTTAAGGTCGTCGAACCTTCTGCTCCTGAATGTGATGTCAGTGTACCAGGTGGACGGAACGTAACAATACGAGATGCACACGTGTTCCGGCGACGACGTCGACCGTGTGATTAGATAAATAAACGGAGGACTTCAAGTGCGGACCTCGTTGAGCCTCAAAAATTATTTGTACCTGCCTTGGATTTTAATGGCCCGTAAAATTGAAGGGTTAAATAAGCCTTTTTCTGTTTTGAATTTCATTCTCCGCGAAGACGAAATTAACTGTACCTCTACGCAATCTTATTTTTCTTTAGAATGTACACTATACGCGCCAGAAAGCAGTTCGGAACGTCTCTTTAAAGCGGACAAACCTTATCAGTTTCCCGAATTTTCCGTTCCCGCTAGCGTTCGCACAAAGGGCAAAATTTCCTCTGCTCACTCCAAGTACAAATAACAATTGGTTCATACGGTGATAATTAAAAGGGATATTTCCAATCCTTCCTTCTGTGTTAATTGCAGAACATTCTAATTTACGACTGCAATGTAAACACCAGCCGTCCATTTCTTAATTACTCGACGCGCGTAACGTAGCTCGAAATGATGCATTGTCGAAGATCGATTGCCACGGTCGAATAACGACCTTTTCTACTGTGCAGTGGTATAGGCAAACGCGCGGCGAAAAGAAGGCGAAGTAGAAACGGTTCTCGGAAACCCAGAATTTCGCCGTCAGATCTGAACGTTGTCGTTCGTCCAGTGTTGGGCCGAGATTTGGCACACGGCTTATCGGAATGCCGCCGACCGAGAATAGTAACACACCTAGCAACTGTCTGCCCACAGTGGTTCTCTGCTTTTCATATCGTTTTGAAGTATGCAAACTGAGGGTTCAGGAATGAAAAAGAACGTCCTCGATGGTAATGACGACACGATAATGTTGCCGTAAGTCCGGGCAACGCGACGAACAAACGCTTTATATTTTGTATCGCACGAGAAATCCAGTTTGATGGAAGTGCATCAATTTACCAATTTTCTCTCGTTTCTATTTCCGGAGTAAATTATTTCGGGGAATGATCGGCTCCATTTACATATATCGATAGTACGGTCATGACGGTTTAAATATAATTTAAAAATATATAAACAGAATTGAGTCAGCTCCAGTGTGTAAAAAAATTGTTAGATACCTGACCGTCCACCCTGCACGTCTGCAGGACGTTATACCTGTAGAACCATGGAAAAACCCTAACTCTGCACACATCTGGCAAAAGCAACCATCCTTCTCCCTTTTTATTACCACGTGGAATTTTCCTCAAAACATTTGCAAACCTTAAACTATGTACCTCCTGCCCTAAAAATCCTTGCACTCCTTCCAGTTCCACTTCCACCCCTATCAACCACCACTACGATCTCCTATTCCCACTCCTTCCATAGTAATAGTTTACATTTTTACTTACAATACACCGAGAGTTCAGAATAAATCCTACAGTCAAACCGTATAGACCTAAGGTAATGAACTTTACTCACACCAAAGAAATAAAGGCGATTTGTATATACTTTTAAACTTGGCTCATTTTTCACTCCTACGGGTTCACGACAAAATATAGCAAATTCAGAAAGAAATGGGATCGCTCCAAAGTGGACATATTTTCTCCCCCTTTGAAGGTGTCTCCGGCAATTACCAGTGGCCTGCGGCAATCCATTTTGTGCCAAAATTTAGTCTATACATATAAGAAACCATGCGTAAAATTTCATGCATTTCGAAGGAGGTCGAAAAGTTGAATTTAGTCCGTGTTTTTACGATTTCGAACCACTGTGCGTCGCAAGTAGTATGTATCACGCATGGCGAGAGAAATGAATGAAAGCTTTGCAATAAATATTCCAAAGGCAATGGCCGGACTGTTATGTGTCGAGTTGTGAAAGGATCGATACTGATGTCATCCTAGATATACATATACATGTGACTATTAGGTTGAGTCATCAGCGATGTTATTTTCTAGAAAGGTATTATGCGTACATATTGTAGGATACGGGGTAGTGCATATACAATTTGCTCCGAATCAGTAAAACTCAGTAAAAAGCCGACAGATTGTTGCTTGCTTCGTTAAATTTTCAATCCAACAGAAACTATGCATGTACACTTGGTGTAACGTTTCTTTTTTTTTCACAAAAGAAGCATTGGAAATTTACGTTTACTATATTTGTTTTGCGGTCTAAATGAGCTATTCTACGTCTATTATATTATCATAACTATCAGGGGTTATGCGATGCGTTTAATTTTTAGAGAATAATACATTTTCGTTAGACTATAATCGAAGAAATTATCGTCAGCGTTTATGAACATATCCGTTAGAAAACGAAACCTCAATCTGTACGGAAACAATGGTAAAAGTTAACTAGTAGAAACTGGTTTGCTGCTGAATCAACGTGGTTCGTTCTACCTAATGCATATTACGAGCCTTTTAATTAAACCAAATATGTATGCACTTCGCTGCTGTGCAACTGCCTGGACACAGACTGTGAAATTAATGCGATTCCACCTCGGTAAATAAATCGGCTTTAACGATAGTATTAAAGAAGCCGCATTTCGCGATCCCATTCGAGGCGATGGATAGGTGTTTAGTAACAGGGCAACAGTATTACAATCGATAGAATTATCACGATCGTAACGTGCAACTCGTTTAATTAACTAATTAAATGTTGAGACGGACGACATATAGAAACGCGAACGATCGAAAATGATTATAGATCTGTTAATAAATTAACGAGCCCTTTTCTTTTAGTAAACGTAGCAATTTCTTGTTTTAGTCGAATTTTTCCTCTGAATTAATCGATTACGCGTTGAGCTTTGTGAATTATATAATTCGAATGCTGATAAATGCAAACAGAATGTAATTAATAAAATGAAAGAACGCAGACATGATTTATCGTTTATTAAACTTATGAATGAAACGATGCCGATCGACGTAAATAATGAAAGCAAAAGCTTGCTATTTTCCTTATCGGAATCTTGCGCAATGTTTCAATATAATTGAAAATCTTCCGCGACATTCTGCCTCTTTTACGTAAAATTGATAACAGCAGGATATATTAACAGCATCGAATATATAAATGATCGATCAAAGTTTGTCGAAGATTGGAAGATGAATAGATTAAAAAAAAGTTGAGTTATCTATGAATTTCTACTTTTCATACTTATTTCAGTAGTCACATACAATATGTTTTGTTAATGCCAGAACATCGGTATGATGAATATATTTGCGACAAGTAAAAATTGCTTCAAATTGGGGACAACTTGATGATGATTTCAGTATCGCGTGTATATACCTCGCTATCATATCTGATTCATCATTTTTTAACAAATGACGCACGACAAGCTTGTCAACGGTGTTTACAATCGATTATATGTCCACTTGCTGCAAGCAATAAAACGTGGCAAATGGAGAACTTGCAAAACAAAAACATTGTACAAGGAGAACTATGACGTCGAGCAATAATTTTAATCTAATGAGGAAGGAAAACTGCGAAGCAAATGTTTAGTGCACGAACAAATTTTCCAGTGCAATTACTAAACATCGATCCGAGCGATATTTGAAAACAATTTGAAATCAATTATTCATGCAGCACGCTATAATATATGCCTGTTCGATAAATTATAAATTATGTTGATTCATGAAAATGTAATACTATCTACGAGCAACATCTTTCCGACAAGTGTCACTTGTTTAAACGATAAACATCTTTACCGTCATTAAAATGTTGATCGTGTTAATTGCAATTGGTTTCGTATTCAATTCGATCGTGATAATTAAAGTAATGTATTCACGTACGGCATAATTATGTAATTGAAACTAATTCTCGCGTGCAAGTGAAATGTATAAAGTAGAAGCGTACGATTGAATTAAATTACTGTGCACAGTTTTATATTACTATACGTACTGGATCACTGAACATATTTCTAAATATGCTTCTGACAAAGTACCGTGAGTCACGTAAACTTTTCCACAATTGGCATAAGCCTGTTTGAAAGATATAAAATATTACGAGCTTTATCAATCTCCATCAAGTAGCATTATCAACTTCGTCAATAAATATTGCCAATAAAGTATCATTTTTTCCGCGTTTCATTTGAATTACAAAGTATGTATGCCACAGCGGGAATCTATACATGCAAATATGTACGTGTATTATCTATGCGCATGCATACACACATACATGTATTTTATTATTAATCGACCACAATATTTGATCAGATTTGAGGCAAATAAAAGCAATAAATTTTTCTGCCACCATTAAATGAATTCTGCATATGTAAATCTACATATCTAAAATTTTTAAAATAAAAGTAAACTTTCCATTTCTCAAGTGCATTCAAGAATACTCGTAATATTCGAATAATGGTAATAAATATTCAATAAATATTCAGATATTTCTGCAAGAAAAATTACTTTCATCATTTAGTATATATTAAAACAACACTCTAAGAAGTTAGGTAATTCAACGACAATCGCCAATAAACGTTTTCGAGTAAGACATTACTGTCTCAAACGAGGCGAATAACCTCCCGAATGAAATTAGCGACAAGTGTATTTCTAGCAAGTGCAACGTTATCGTTACGCCTGTATCTATCCTCTGTAAAAACATAGTCGAGCCATGGTACTACAGTCTTGCGTCATGTATTTCTATATTTTTGATAAAAATTCGTTTTTTTCCATTATTTTTCCTTAACTGTCAATCGGTTCAGCCGATTAATCAGAGTTCTTTATCTACCTTGAATCATTAAAACAGATGTGTTACAATTAGATTACAATGGAACTTAAGTAAAATAAAAGTTTCAGTAGTACATATTTGTATTCATCATGCTAGATGCAAATAATCAATTGTAACATAACCAGCCCACATGCACGAACAAAACATTTTTCTTCCTACACAAAAACTGTTAAATACTTCTTGGAATTACGAATTATGACATGCAGAATTTACCCACTCTCGAGGAAGTGTTCTTTTTTATATACAAAGTTTGCGTGCAATGCTCAATAAAAAAAAACTATCAATTTATTTAATCAGACCTACACACTCTTTTTCCCTTGTTCATGCATTCTATAAATATATGTATATGCGATGTGTGAACCACGTACAGTGTACTTTAATGATTTTTCTATTCTTCACAATTCATAGAAAGCAATTAATCTAAAACTTCCCACGGCATAATATAACGCAACGAGCGTGCGCCTCTGGAGATTCATATTTTTAACTAAGTTTATTTAAATTAGATACAGCGTAGTTGTGTAATAATGACTTGGTCACTGAACGATCAATTGATTCTGCTAATATAGCGGTAAAGATTTGCACGTGGAAGTAACGAAAGCATGAAAAATTCAAGCATCTAATCTATTTAATGTTAATACAAACTTGAAGTTACTATTTCCACAGTTATCCCAATTATTATTATATATCAATTCATTTCATTTATTCACAGCTATTTAAGCAACCTTCGGAGCAGTGAGCTTATCATTACTCAAAAGGAAGCAATCATAATGGATAGTACCCATTTCGGTGAGAAAAAAGTAGTTCGAACCAGTTGATACTAGAAGTGTCACAGATTTAATACGTATGTACATTAGGCTGGCGTATCACCTTGACCTTAATTCGAATGATTCGCCTGAAGGATTTTTTTTCGAATCACGCCTCAAATATAAATTATTATTTTCAGATTCTCGTGTCGAGCAACCGTGTACACCATTTCGTCGTGATTCACACACCTGTTCATATACCTTTGATTTCTTTCAAACCCGTGTTCCTATCGTCTCAACAATGGTTATTAAGTAAAAGTTATATTTGCTACAATTGTGTGCAGGTAATAGTCAGTTCAGTATTATTACTAAATGCAATAAATTATCTCTTCTTGCAAGCATGAACACTTTTATTACAACAGCGATAATGTTACCATACCAAGTACTTAAAATCTGGATTGGAGCATAATCGTGCAACGTTGCGTTACAATCTTGGACTAACTGGCGTTTGCTTAACACTGATAACTCGCAGATACCCAAAGCGTTTGAGGAAATTTCTTCATTCTAACTACATACCCATCGTACAAATCGTTTGGGTCGTATTTTCACGTTTTCACATGCCCGATAAACAGCGAGTTACATTTTGCAATCATTATAACAGTATCTTCGTTTTAACGAATAGTTTCACGAAAACTTCAACAACGTCTCAGGCATCTATTAATATACAGGGCATAAAACATACGCAACGTTTGAGTCATTATAGTCTATGAGTCGAATGTTGAGCGCACTTCCCTCGTGTTACGTGACGATGCACGAAAATGTAGCGAAGCATCGTCACGCATAAGTCGTGTGTGTAATCATTGATTAGCAGGTGTAGCGTAAAGGTGGGGGTAAATTGTTGAACCCGTTCGGTTGAAATAAATGATAAAAATTAATTTCAATGCCTATTCTTTGTACAGAAATATTGCAAAGAATGACAAAACCATAATGAATGTTCTACTCGCAAACTTGCATGTCTTTTTCTGAACGAAGCACTGATTTGCTCGCCGACGTTTTCAATATTTTTAAAATAGACTAAATATTTCTGTTCAGCTGGGGCTTGTTTTAGGATACGAAACGACAATAGTTTATCGTTCGTTCCAAATTTATCGACCAAATGTCTCGACGGCGAGACAACATTTTAAATTCATTTTCCGGCTGCAAAAAAAAATGGACGGAAAAATAAAATAGAACGAAATAAGGATAAAGGCAGGGGTATTGCCGTTATTTCAAAACTAAATTTCCCGGAATCAACAGCATTTCGTTTAATTCCAGCGCTCAAAGTTGACACAGGCAATTAGTTCGATAATTCTGATTTTAACAAACCGTATCAAACACCAGTAAATAATTGTGTTTAATGAATAACAACAAAAAAAATGGAGTAAAGTCAACGACGAAGTGCAGCAGGGAAAAGCTGGGAGAGGGAAAACTGTGCAAAAAGAAAACAAACGCGAGAATGCATTTTCAGATGCACGTCTATTTGCAAAGCAATCGAAACAATGTGATTTCGCTGAAACGAAAGGCGGGGGAAAAAGAATTTCATTTCTCGCGCGTGATCTCTCGTCGCGATTCGCGCAACGAACCTAATGAATAAAATCGTTCACGTGATGCGTCTCGTGGATCGTTGCACGTGACACAAATAAATAGAGGCGGTGAAAAGAGTGAAAGAGACGACGACGAGACAGTCGCCGTCGACGAGAACACCACGTTCCTGTCGCGGAAATAGTTTCGTATCGATTGGATGCCGGTGTACGAATATAAGAACGATCGAAACCGAGCAATACCTGTTTTTCCCCATAAACTTTATTCCAGCACAGTTCAAACGTGTACACTTTGCTTGCGCGAAAAACGCCCACGCGATTAAACATAGTAATGCAGATTAATATTTAAAAAATGCACTATTTTTATAATATATTTGTCAAGTAATTTTCGTACTCAAGTCGCTGAATGTTGGATGGAAAAAATCACGCAGAATAATATTTCCCCAATTTTCCTAGAAAAGCGAAAGAGGTGGACTTACTTGACCGAAATGTGTACCAGGTCCTTGCGCGCATGGAGGTATCGCCGCTTCTTGGAAGAAAATACTGAGGGCCGTCTGAAATTGATAAAATGACTTCATGAAAACGTAATAAACATTCATACATATTTGAAATTCAAACAAAGTCCTTAATACACGTGAGATTCGTCCTGCGTTGCGTTATTGGGGAAAATTCTAATCTCTGATTCAGTGCCAATTAAAATGAAACCAGTTATTGTTATTAATAGTAGTAGTAGTATGTACTTCTACTTCTCAACGAAGGTGAGGTACTGTTACTACAATTAAAACGATACATAAAATTATGAATGGCACTCTAGCAACAACAAACTATGGTTATTGTATTTTTGGTTACAAGCATCGCGTTACAAGTTGAAACATAATCGAACAGGGTATTGTTACGTTCGAAAATTCTTCATGTTCCAAGTTCCATGCCGATTCAACGAAATTTTAATATCGCGTTTATCGATCGTATTCGCGGAAGAAATTTTTACTTGTGACAGAAGTTACTACGTTGTTCTCACACTTTTAATTGTATCATGAAAGTTGCTTAAACTGTTATTATCGATGTTGAAAGAGCATGCGCACATGCCGTCTTTGTAAACCTCCCGTAGCCACACGTATATACATATATGTATAAATATAGTATATGTATGCACGATAAATACGTAGGCTGTTCGTTATAAATATCTACCTGAATGAACTTAATTTTGTTTGCAGTATTTTGTCGCAACTCTACGCACTTCCTATATTCACTCTACAATCGGGGCGTTTATAATTGCGAATAATATGTAATTAATTAATTGAATGGTATTGTTCAACTTATTTGCCCTCTTCGCGTGAAATTTAATTTCAACGCAAACAAGTTCGATCGTACGGCCATCCTGTATTAATTCACATAATCGAAGTTCTACTGTAATTGATAGAGTAAAGGTGATAGAGTTCCGCGGTGAAACAGGTAAAGATTATACATACAGCACCTGCCTTCGAAATATAGTGCATTGCAGTTGAACTGCGGCTCGACCTGTATCAACAAACTACCAAGGCAAGCTTATGCCTATTTACAGTTAAATATTTCAACAGCTCGTTAATGAAAGGGGTACTAAAGCTTCTGCGTGTGTTAATATCTTTAGTTACACTCCGGCACGCAACCGGCGACCGAATTCACGTGATGCGATGTTGTATAAAGTAAATGTATAAAGTACTGCCGTTGAAAAATCTGGTATCGTCTATTGCCAGAAATCCATAAACGCCTCGCTTCCGCCGTGAAATCAGATCGTACAATATTCACAAATTTTTGCCGCGTATATTTTGGATGCGAAGCAGGATTAAACGTATGAAATTCTTATGCTTGTTTTGTACTCGAACAATGTATAAAAGAATTCATCATTTCGCGCCAACCTTTATTTTATATTGGAAATAATTTGAATCCAAAAAACTGTTACTGGCAGATCGTCAATGTTGAATCTTATCTGAAGTTTATCTAAAATTATCGAGAAACAAAAAAAAAACGAAGAGGAAAATGGATATCGCGAATAATCCAATGGAGGTTACGTTAATGTTAGCTCTATTCGCGTCAACAAACCTCATTGAAAGATAACAAACAGTCAAATTACTCAATTATTTGATAAAATGATCACGATTATGTTCTGTGGAAGCTTTCCACGACTACATCGTGCGTACTCGATCTTGTATTAAGACAATCATAAAGATTCTTATCGTTATGCTCGCTACACTAACCGGAGCACACGTATTTCCCGTTTAATGTTTCATACTATTTCGTGTTCCGCTTTGCAAAAGGAATGCGCGGCACGGTGTAAAATTTTGATAGATTTGAGATTACACGTGTCGTTTTTGTAAACACCGCAGGATGTTCCGTCGTTTTTTGTTCATTTAAAAACACTACCGAGAGAAACAGCTGTGCAAATGAGTGTTAACATAAATTTTACCTATCGAAAACTACCGTGGAAAACGCGTATTCAATGTACGAATCATTCGTGCAACAGAAAATTCTGTTTCCAACGGATGATAGTTGATGATAAATTGTTACGTCCTCTGTTTCATGATAATTAATACTTGTCTATTATTTCCTTGTATGAATACACCTGTTCTTGTGCATAAAATAAGGGACCAAGATACGTAATTAACACCGAAGGTGAACATTACATTTTCCATTAAAAGCCAGCTCTTCCTTGTATTCCGTGTATCTTATTTCCATTTCAAACGATCTAATTAGGAATACATTTGTTTGCTTCGTGTTACATTATATTTTGTTCTGCTGATATATTTTTTAATTGTTAAATGTATTGTAATATATACCAGTTTATATTTCGCGCATATGTAATATAATGGCCAACACAAACTATAAATAGTATAGACGGCCTGAATGTAAATTCAAGCAAAAACAAAGCATATATGTAATACGGTTGCTTCAACTCCAAGTACCTCAGAATTTTTCACATTTCCGTAACAAACTTTGTTCGTATGCTTCGGGGATAAAAGTATGAAATAAATATAGCTGTTAAAATTTGCATATTGCTTTGGAGTAACATCACAATTTCAAGATGCATTTATTCATTGAAACATTTATCTGGAGAATTTGAAATGAAGTAAAGAGTTTATACCATATTTCTTAAAAGCGTTCAGACTTAACTTGATGACCAAGTAAATTTTTTCGTTAACAAGGCAGCGAGTTTGCAATATTTTTCGGCTTGCTTAAAAACTTTCCAGTCGATCTATATATGTGTATTGGAATAATATTTTCAAAACACTTACTTCACAAAAATAGAGAAAAAGGAAAGCAAATGAAAAAAAAACGTAGGAAGAGTAGTTCTCTATCTTTAGCCATGCGTTCAGATTAGAAAACACGGGTGCGAGGTTTTACCGCATTTATTAATTGCCCACTAAAAGTTTCTGCAAACATTTTCGAATGTTTTCTTGCCTATAGTGCAGAGAATAAGAAATAAAATATTCGAAGGTAGTCAACGATAACTTGCTAACTTTCTTCAAAATATTTTGTTTCCAAAAAGAAACGCTGATAAACAGATAAGAGACGATAGAGGGCTTTATATGTTACGTACATTAATCTACTATTGTGAATATTCATCTATAAAGCTTGACTCAAATATAACATACTGTGCAAGATCTAGATTACAAACATATGCAATATATATCAAATAAATCTGCAGTGCATTTAAGGGTTAAATTTTACTTTAAAAATATTACCCTTAAACATTTCCCTTAAAAATAAAAAGAAGAAAGGAAAAAGAAAATCATCAGATGCGGGTTCATTAACCGAATCGTTCAAAACAAACAATTTCTCAGATAGCCAAAGGTGAATTCCTAAAGAATCATCAACTCAATGGAATCATCGCTTGCAAGTTGCTCTCATTCCGTTTACAAACAAACTTTCCCACTGATGGGTCCGAATTCTTCGGGATAACAGCGGATGGCACACTGCCATAGGTATTGCGCGCTAATTTTTTATATGCTCCAATCTGTACTTTGCATCGCTCTGTTACTTGCACGGTACACGATGGAAAAAAAAAACAATGCACCCGAAAAATGTACTAAAGGGAAAGTAAACCACACAGAAGTAGGCGGTCTTTTCTGCACGTGTATCTAGCTAATTTCCTCCCCCTTTCGCCCTCTGAATAAAAGGTGGACAAGCCACGAACGTGAAAATACTGAAACTAAAACGAGAACAACGTATCTAACAACTATTAGGTTTTATCCTACGATGACCTTCGTGAAATAGAAACGAATGTACAGATTTGTTAACGATGAGAGACACTGACGGCGACAAAAACAGAACAGATGGACTTTGCCAGATGTCACCGCAATGAGATCGTCGTAATCTTGCCGCTTCTCTAGCTTGGAAACCGGCGTCTGAAAAGGATCTCCCGATAAAATGGCATGGCACAACGATTGGCACCGCGATAATGGCAACAATAGTCTTGTTTCCATTACACGACCATTGCCATCGTCGCGCCGATGTCCATGCAATTATACATGTACCCTAATGGCATTTCGCGGTGGACACTAAAATTAACAATACACGGATGAAACGCGAACGAAAGGGAGTGGTACGCTGAACGTACTTTGTATATAAGCCAAGTTGTATAGCTTGGGTAGCAATTATTTGCTATTACGGAGTGCAGAATGGAAAAATGTATTTATAACGAAGACGGGAGAAGACGGAGAATGCAGAAGAAGGAAGAATAGAGGGAAACTGGAAAGGTATATACAACCATGGCACATGTATACACAGACTTGCCACTAGTCATTAGAACTCGTGTCGTAATCTGTTGTTAAACGCATTAGCAGCCGAGTAGAGAAAGTTTGCAGACTGAATTCAGCAGACGGGCTGAATTCTCTCTCCCCATATTTCTCTGCACTCTCCTGAGATAACGCGGCTTCGGATACTGGCATTTCTGTATTCTTTTCGTACATGAATGTGTATGTACCATCAATGTTCAAGTATTGCAACCAAAAAAGTTTCCACGCCTCCTGTACAACGAATAAAAACTCACCAACATTTCAACGGGTATCTATACATACTGATTTCACCTGTACCATTGCCATCCGAGAACGCACGACTGAACAGATACACCTAGGCACCTTCTGCGATTATTTCTATGAGCACTCCCAATCACGTGATTAAGACGTTCTAATTACTCGAAAAGCGTTGGTGCGTTTAAGAAGTAAATCACATACGCTTGGATCGCCTGGAAATACACCGGTTTTTTACAATCCTTCTCCGACGAAGACTAGTCGGAGTTTTTTTTTCAAGGAGTGCATTCGGATAAAATAGCAGCATAAATTTTGTTGAGAAATATTTCATAATAATGATTAGTCATCTGTTTTGTGGGAGAGTACGAGGTGTAAATTAATGTATGTACCAGCTGAATGAAAGGGAAATTATTTACTTGCAAAGTATGTAGTTGAACAGATCCACCGCTTGAAATATATCAACCCCACAAGAAATAGTATTCCCTTGAATCTTTAATCGTCTTTAGTCGATTTACCTATATAGAAATTAGGATGAGTATGAAAGAAAGATATTTTACGAGTAAGGCCATACAATATGGTGCATTAAGTGAGGGTAAAACTTCTGCGGCCTTTAAGTAATAAAAAGATAACAGCTGCACTTAAGATTTTTGAAATCTGTAGTTATTTATATAGAATAGAGGAGGATTTGCGGGAAAACGTGCGAAAAAAGTGATTTGTTTCTAATACTATCCTGGGTGTTTATACTGTACACGTAACCGCACAAGAAATACTCCGGATACACGATCAGACTAGACGTGTATAGTATACGTGTTTTGAGTGATGCGATGGTTATTTTTACGGTATGACGTAAGGATAATAATAACGAGATGACATTAAATATTAGCGATTCTTCGTTATTCTTGTGAAACTTCGCGTTTCAACTGTCCACCGGAGATTACAATTTAACGTCTAACTTGGTGTTGCAATCGTTCAGTAAACATAGCGCAGAGCAACCGATCTAATCTCGCAATCTATCAAGTATCGATCAGTCCGGTGTCCAGTCTCGTGGTAAATTGTGAAAATTCCGCGTGGAAAAGTACCTATGTATACACATACACGGTTTTCTCGTTCGAATTCTGGGCAGCGCTTCATTCGCGTTCTCATTTTTCATTTGATAATGCGTTTCGATACGCAAAAGAACAAAAAGAGAAGGAACTGTTTGTTTTTCTTTTTGTTTAGGAAAGAAGCGCAAGTCAAAATGTTCATCCACGGATAAGATACTAATTGTTGAAAGGCCAACGTAGGTTCTTGACCGCAATTGTATACACGTTCTGTGAAAGTGTGAGAAACGTGAACTTCGTGCGGATTTCGGATAATGTATAATCTTTTAAAAACCGCTGCAATCAAAACGAAATTGCGGCTTCCTCAGCCTTGACTAATTTACGAGAATGAATTTATATTTATATCGTCTGCACGTATATGTATACTTTTTGTCATATTACTCCATTATCGAGAGTCATTGAGTAATCTCGAGCGTAAGTCGTGTACAAACCGTGCAGTCATAACACGAATAAGCGTTAATAGACAGCTGACGCCGAGCAAGATATAACGTTGCAATGATATTGGAATGAAAATTGGTTATGGACTTTTTAACGTTCACTCGTTACCGTTCAACGCGTATGATACATACATGTGCTTTATATCGCCGTGATTTGTTTACACTATATATGTATTTAGATTACGTTTATCAACCCGTGGACGTTCCTTTCCTTTAATTCACTTGGAATCCATTCACGACTATGTATTCCGATCGAATGCATGGACTCTACATACGCAAATATTATCAGGTCATTACAAAAGGCTTTGAAAGTGCAAGTTTCACCTGCTGATCGGGGAAGACGAGTTAACTCGTCATTCGCATTGCCAATACTTTTGACGTAACAATCGATTGTTTACTTTTTAACTCTTTCCTGCAAACAAGTGTCTGACTTGTAAATAAACAAATACTAGAACAATATAAATGATACGCCTGTTACGTACATATGTATATGCTGTATGTCTGCATTATGTTTCCGTCGCGAAGGTTATGTATGAAAAGGTTGTTAACTCGTTGATACACACGACGGTGTACAACGAACAGACTAAACATAATCTAATTTACATAAACCGAAGGAGGCTTTTAGCACAAACGACAGGTCGTAAATCGATACGCCTAGAATGGCTGTACCGAAATAATAATTATTGTTCACGATTGCCGCACGCGATGTCAGTATTGTTCCCATTGTGAACAGTCGCCGACTAACGTTTGCAAAGTAGGTTCGAAGAAATGTAGCTTGGTATACAATATGTATACATATTACATAGATACGCACGACTATTTTAAGGTAGACAAACTTTGCGCACGATGAATGCACGATTTTAAACACGTAGCATCGGTGAGCAAAAGCCAAAGTCTAAAATTGGCATTTCGGGCTAAATACATTTACAAACACGTAAATGAAAACAAACAGACGCCTCGGTAAAAGTAAAAAAAAACAGTGCTATAACCTGAAAGTATCATAGACTACCGTAAGAACCTTAGTAAGTTACGAGTGATCCCACTCATCGAAAGAATAACGAACAAAAAGCCTCTTAGCAACATCGTATGATTTTTATGAATGGACATCATCCCGTGTGGTAGTAAATGTGCTCATTGGCCGTGCAAACACACACGAATCGCAATCATCGATCGAATATCGAGGGCACTGAGCAAATGACAATCGTTAATAGAACATCGTTTGATAGAATTCACTATGCTTCAGGTTTCCCTTTCAAATTGAACGCCAGTGAACGTTCGAGATAAATGGCAAAGAGTTGAATCCAGCGAGTATGTATGCATGTACATACCGCCTGGGACGGTCGGCCATTTTCACTGCTTTGTTTACGTAGAAAGTATTGAGCCGCGATGAACATAAATATGTTGAAGTTCTAGTTGTTTTACGGGAAAGAGATGTGCAATGGTCGTTCCCTTACCTCGAATTGCCAATGCGCCGCCTGCAGCAATTGTTTCGCCTGCTCCCTGGCACAACCTGCAGCCAGCACGAACTGATTGATCATCACCTGCTCGCGAAGGGTGTCCATTTTTTTCGTCACGTTTTACCGAAAAGGTAGTAAATACCGGGAAAAAACTGAGACCCGCGATACACGAATACGGCACAGCCTTTCGCGTCACCAGGTTTTAAACTCTGCCCCGACTTTTCGTTTAGACGCGAGTGCGGCCAACGAGCGGCAACCAGACTCTTGTTTTGAAAACTAAACTCATCGCAGACGGCTGACGGGTAACGCGGGTTGCGGGACGTAAGGGACGAAGGAGTTGTGACGTCACTATCAGCTATTCGGCGAATGAACGTACCGCCTCCCGTGTGTTTGGGACGTTCTCTTTTCCGTGCATGCGCCCCGTATTCATTGTTTATTTTCAAGCATAATAAACAATTCAGAATGCAGCAGATCCGACGCGCATCTAGGCATTTGCGCGTCGTTTCATTCTCCTCGGGTGTCAACGGGTCTACGTTTGACATACGACGCGATATTATTTACCGAATCTTCGACCGGGCTTTTAATGCAGAAATAGATAGCACAATTTGATGTTCGATTTGCTGGAAATACCTATTAGGTCACCCACCTCCGTTCGAGAAATATCGTTTCCTTAACGTGCTAGATACCACTTTGGAAGTTTTTAAGTTTGCCAGCCTGGCTAACGAGATCGGCTCTTACCGACGATATAATTAATATATTATAATATGCCAGACATGGTTGAAGGCGGGGAAATGATACGTGTTTCAATTTCACGTTTCAGAATAAAATATGTAACTAATAAATTTTGCGAATGCTTGCATCCACCTATTTTTCAGGTCCGAAATAAAGATTATGAGAACAATTTCTAAACGTGTGTACTTTATTGAGAAAGAGTTCCCAAAGGGGCGACCGACCGAAGCGATAAATCGCGTGTCTGTTCTACGACCTCGGTTGAGAAAAAGAATACTTTATTGAGTCGGATGTAAGATGGCAAATGTATTTCTTATAAAATAGTTTATTATCACAGTATTATATTAATGGTCTTTTGTATGCCCACAACTTATCGTGATCATACATCGTATGAATCTTTTCATACATATACTTAAAGAAATATAAAAGATCGTCGTATTGACCTCTATAACTTTGATCCGTTTTGGATAATTCATTTGAATGCTGATCTGTGGCATCATTCTCTTTTCTTTCAGAGTCTTCTATACTAGCATACTCTTGTACGATACCAAACGCACATGTATGTAATTCTACTAAAAACTGATGAATTGCTTCGATTGTAGCCAAATACCATCGCGGACTTTTCTTCTGGTGACGCCAAAACTGTGATATCCTTGACTTCAGGATCACGCATTGTAGTTCTAAAAATTACATCATATTATATGTACGTATGGTAAAGAATATACCAGATAACTAACAACTTTCTTCATACAGGTACACACCTCTTAATCTCTGATCTTTGTAAATAGCTTTCGTTTGATGCCATGTACTATCAACAAAAATAGCTCTTTTTATAGGTAATGTACGGTTCGCTCTGTTCGCGACAATATCATTATCTTCCTTAACTAGTTTTGCGAATAGAGCGTCCACCATCATTGCACTGTGACCAGGAAAAATTAAAACAGTCTGAGGGATGACATTATTTAGAAGAATTTATCATTCTCGATGCAGTAAATGAGCACGTCGTTAGCATTGTACCTCCTCTTTGTTCGATATTTCTGGGAAATCTGGATAAGTATAAATTTGTACATCATCCGGTGCTAGTATAGCAGCATGTATCGCAGTACTTTTGCCATCGATCTCGCGCGCATGCTTGATTATATCAATTTTGATAGGCAACTGAAACCAAAAGTTTAATCGCTTATTCTTACGAAACACCGACGTCCGTTAAATAAATGATAAATACCTTTAGTTTAGGGAAATATTTTTCACTGATTACTGGCAAATAACAGGAGTAGCAAAAGAATTTTCGGGACTTGTAACACTGTTTACATACTTCCCTCCCCTCTACTGTATCCAAAATATTTGCGTTTGTAATTTTTAAATGACGAAAAGGTGCCCTATCGATTATTCTCTGCTCTTTTTCCAAGCTTGATAATTTCTTTATCTCATTTACCACATCACTTTTCGCCATGGTGAGAAAATCGTTAGAGAAACGACGATTCAATGCACCATGTAATGAATATTATTATCAACACTTTACATTACTGCCGGGATATGTGCATAATTCGAACTGTTGACCACCAGGTTGTTGGACACAAATTGTATAGGATGCATGTTTACGGTGATAAATGTTAATTTCAGGCTGCTACCTATGCGATCCACCTATGATAGAGATTGCGTATCTCTCTTAATACACGGTGGATAAATCGTCACCGACGAGATATAGGAATAGACAAGACATGCAATGTATTTTTTCGCCCACGATTTCTGGGTCCCGGGGACCCATTACCATTTCCGTGTCACTCGCAACGTTACCCACAGATTAGAGAAAACGATGCGAAAATTAAAGAATTTTAAAGAATTCTTTTGTTCTTTGCCGTAATGAAAGGCAACAGAGGATATGAAACATTTAATGTTAATTAAAAATCTTAAAGAAACACTACAATAATCATGGGTATCTTACAATACAATACAGTTTAGCCCTCTGTGAAAACGTTGACCTGCGGTCAACCGCGGTGATATGGGAGGAACTCAAGAAGGCAATTAAGTGTAATGTTAGGAATAGGAGAAATTTAAAAAATCGCAGCCAATTAGCTCGACATTTTTACCATATAATTAACAATTAAATCACAAAAGTATAAGTGTTAAAATTGGTAACTGTATGGTAAATAAAATCGATTGCCCAGGTCTCACCACGTGGAGGTTGCTGCGAATGGAGACCCGCACGGCCGCAGCCGCAGCCGCGCACCTATCACCATTAATTTACAAAAATTATTATTTACAAATTAAACGCTACTTCCTTCTGATGTATATTTGCAGCCCGGTTGATATGCAAACTGGATATAAAAATTCTGTTAAACCTAAATCAATTAAAAAATCAACATTATAATATAAATTAGCTTATACATTGTTTGAGTAAGTAAAATGTATTAAAATAAATAATTGTAACGAAAGCTGAAAATAAAAATTCTGTTAAACCTTTTGAAGTAAAAAATAGAGATTATAATACACATTAGCTTATAGTTAGTTCAAGTAAATAGCATGTATTAAAATTATTCATTATTGCGAAAGCTGAAAATAGAAATTCTGTGAGACCTGACTTAAACTAAAGAATAAGCAATATAATATAAATTAGCATGCACGTAATTCAAATACATTCTACCTTTAATTAAGGTAAATTAAATCTCAACTTAAAACATCCTACCTGACTAAAAAGCTAATTCAATTTAGAAGTATCCTATCTAATTGAAAATCTGATTATTTCTGAAAATTCTGTTAAACCTTTTGAAATAAAAAATAAGGATTGTAATACACATCAGCTTATAGTTAGTTTAAGTAAATAGGAGGTATTAAAATTATTCATTATGGGGAAAGCTGAAAATAAAAATTCTGTTATACCTGACTAAAACCAAAGAATAAGCATTATAATATATTATAGATTAGCATGCACGTAATTTAAATACATTCTACCTTTAATTAAGGTAAATTAAATCTTAACTTAAAACATCCTACCTGACTAAAAAGCTAATTCAATTTGGAAATATCCTATCTAATTGAAAATCTGAAAGGACAGGGGGGGGGGGGCAAGGGATATTTCATGATGAATCTTCTTTCGCTAAAATTGTGATCGCGTAACCTGAAACAGATCAAAGTTCATAAGAATTTAGTGATATTTCTTAGGTATCATATGATTTCCTTCGATTGATTTGATCCATACAACATCACTTTTGAGCCTCTGATTATTTACATATTGCAATGTATGTTATTTAATGTACTTGAGGCAATATTCTATTCCTTTGACATCTCCTTTAACTTAACAATTCTGTAACAGACTTTTTTATGAGAATAGTAATTGTGAAAAAATAGTACAGTAGTACAAAGGGAGCATGTACTTCCAAAATGCAAATATGTTGAATAATAATTATGAATTACAAATGCAAACATACACTTGGATATGAAGATGAAACAACTCGCTTTTAGTGTTAATAAAAAGGGGAGAAGCAAAAGAGAATAGTAAATAGCCAGAGGGGCATTCTACTATTAATTATCGTCCACTTGTTATAAGCCCGATTGAAAACCGTAAGTGGATCATCTCTTTTTCTCGCAACACTACTTTACTGCATTACTTGAAAACTCAATCGCGTATGGTGCTTCATTATCTTTAATATAGTATTTCGTATTTATTAAAAAAAATAGTAATTCACTGCACCCATCATTTTTATATCGCAACACTAATAACGGAGAAGTCATGGTAGTCGGATCCAGGACTACCATCGAAGCAGTCACCTTCTGCAGCTTTAATAGCTGCCTTTGGTGGCTCAGGAACCTATTTGGGCATTTTATTGTGGTCGCAACGCTACTTCACAATCACGATCATTTATCATCGCGACACTATAGAAAAATCTAAGAGAAATATTCGCGATGGAAAAATATTGCAGCACTGTAAATGCTAATTAAAACCTGTGGGGGAAAGGAACGCGAAAATTATTATCGCAACGCTAAAAGCAAGTACATATGGCGAGTATAATTAAATATAAAAGCAACTCTAATTCAATCCGCAATCTGTATTAATTCGCAACTCTAATGCAAACCGTACTCAATCGTACGCGACGCTAATAAAAATCGCGATTTGCCCAATACGATGATGCGTGCTGGAAACAATAAACTACAACTACAGCATACAAAAGCGAGCATAGTGACAAAATAGTAAGAAGGAATGGCTCTCCATCCTTTGGATGCAGAGCCATTGGTAGTTGCCCTCTTGAGTGACAATTTGTCGGGCCTCTTCGGCATTTAGCTTCTTCTTTTCTTCGAGCGCAATGCCCGCTGAAACTTAGTCTAGGCTCGAGACTCTATTCGCAAACACACAAAAATAAATAAAAGTCTAACTCGCGGAGCTAAATGGAACACACGTGGACGAATCACGACCAAATATAATCGTAAAAATTGCGATTATGGAAAATCGTAAAGATTACGATTAAAACTGTAATCGGTCTTCGCCTACACGTGCAGCCTCGAGCATAATATAGCACGTTCGTTTCGGAGCCAAATCGCGATCGCGACCGCGAAAAATTCGAAAAATCGATAGGCAAAACCAGAGGCGAACGCATTTTCGTTCGCGCCACAACTTCACCGTCGACTTTTCAAATCAAATTTCCTGAAACAGGTTGAACACGCGAAATATTGCCTACCCGATCGGAGACTGTGTCAACCTGCCCGGCCCTACCTACTTATATCTATCAGGCACACCAGAAGGTATACTACCTATCCTACCTATTCCTATATTTAAAAAATGGCAAAGCATTCACACAAACACACCTCATTCCACGTTTCTCATTCAAACACTCGGGCGCAAGAACCTACACTAGAGAGACGTCCCGGGACGCCTCCGACACCCGAGTTTGGCATACAATCATTCACACTCTAAGGGTACGTACCAGTTCCTGAAATCGGCTGACAAAGGCTAGCGACCATTGCGTAAATATGCGTAAACGTATATGCTTGTGCATTTCTTTCGTATAAAATATTGATTGTTAAAATATATTGTACATTTTCTTTCACCTAAGTAGGCTTGGTTCCTATAGTACCCTATTCTTTGTCATATTTTCATAATTCGTTATGGTACTCAATGTATATTTGCAATTGTTTATAATTCGTTATCAAATTCCCGAGCCGACGCATTTCCACGGCCTAACCACACACACACACAGTGTGGAAAATACGTCGTGCACGGTACACTAGCAAATGTCAGCCGCCACACATTGTTACAAATTTAAAAACCATATGATCATCGTGCCCATTGTCTTTCACTCACCCAAGTAGCACCTGGGCACGTGAGTGAGTTCCTGACAATGAACACGGAAGGGGTTAAACCTGAAAATCCTGATCTAAAAAGATGATTAGCATACGTAAAATTGCAATAGTATATTTTATTTTCAATCTCTTTAAAAATGACTCGACTTTGCAATTTAAGAAATATCAATAGAAACTCAAAAATTACTGATAAATAATTTATTTATTAAGGAAAATGACTGTCATTGAAACTGAATTTACTAGAATTAGTAATGCAATTAAGAAATGAATGCAATTGAATATTTACTTGAAAAATTGGCAAGATATTAAATAAGCCTCAGGTGATTCCTTAATCGAAGTAAATTGTTCAAGATAGCTACTCCGATTTGAAAATCTACCCGTATACAAAGTGCCTTCTTGTACATAATGTGTAATAAATTTCATACGAAAAGGACTCGACTATAGCATATGAAAATTAATATCAAATGCCATCATTGGCTATGCATATTCAATGCTGATTTTAATATACGTATCGTTATATTTATTTATTTCAATGCATGATTACTATAATCATAAAACACTTGCAGTAACGAAGTCAGAGGGTATCCGACTTCTGCACTGCTCAACAGTGAATACAAATTTCAATTGATTATAAGTGCAATTATGAATTTAGTATACAAGGTCCTCAATATACATACATTTGTTCAATGTATTTATTAATGTCATGATATATTTTTATTAAAATAGAGGAACATACGTGAACTGTGCTTATTGGACCAAATATTTATTTGAGTAAGAAATATTTCTATTGTTCTTGATTTTTTTATATTAAAAGACGCGGTGTACAAGAAGGCAGATCTAACCTCATATAAGAAATAATACACAAGAAAATAATGGCGGTCACTATGCTCGCAAAACTACTAAAAAATACAACCAGTCACCCGTGCCGTTTTGGACCAATCGTCCTACGGCATGATTGGGGACCGGAGGAACCAAAACGCATGCGACTCACTACTTCGTCGATTGCAGGTACCAAGGAAGTACTCGTTGAGGACATCAGGAACATCACCGAGGCAGCCCAATTGAACTCAACCGCCAGGAAGTATGCAAACTGTAACTAAACAAGAAAGCAAAGAACATTAAAATCTACTGCTAACTCTACATAATTTAATTCTTCATAGAAAACTGAGAATTGTTTAAAAGATACTTACATTTCTCACTTTGTCAGTGTCGCCTAAAACATCCCCTTCAGTGATGCACTGACTCTACTCCGATAGCGAATATAAGAAAAAAATCTAAATAAGAAACTATGTGCGCGACCGCAAATTATATCGGCGAACAAATTAAGATTCTACTTTTCCGATTGAAATAATTGCAAAGGAGCACCGGTGCTCTGATAATAGTATTAATAACTAGTACGCGAAAAAAACTGTCTCTGCAATCGCGTGTAGCTAAAGCGTAATCGAAAATTTAAGCAGAGCCACTTGCTCTGAAAAACCTAGAAAACTTCGGAGCAAACACTGACTCAACAGACCGCATTGCGCGCGGTCAGAAAAATTTTCTGAAAGAAAACATGTTCATCCTGTCGAGTGTTTGAAAATCTAATTGTTTTACAAGTATTTTAATTGTTGTTGTTTCATCTTAATATCATAACGTCTCAGATCATATAAAACCAATATGGAAAAATGATTAAAATGCTCACGTACAAACACCTTAGTTGCAATGAATTATTTCGCATCATTGTGGCTATTGGCTTACTCTATTTCGTCTACTCTCTCCATACTGCTGGAACAAAGAGGAACAAAGGAATAAAACAAGTGCACGAAGGTAATGATAATTGCGATATACTAAAGCAATAATTCATCTCGAATTCTATAACAAATATGAATATTCGATTTGCAAACGTGTAAGCACGCGATGTTAACAAAAGATTTAGTACTGAAGCAAAAGTCCTTGAACATGCTTTGTTCGAAATTCTTTGTACAAAGAAATAGCTGCAAATAATGACTTGCATTATGTTACTACTTATCTACAACGCGACTGTATATCATACAAGCTTTATACGTGGTACGAATTATAATTTAATAGAGACATATTGCTAAAATTCGACTTATTTCCACAAGAAATTTGAGGAACGCTTACCTGTCAGCGAGAACTTGATTTAACAATATGGCGCCGCGTCACTCTGCTCCTGCGCATTCCCGTTTGAAAGTGTCGCGTTCGCGCCATTTCTGATTCGAACCAAGCGAAAGAGACGCCATGGAACAGAATCGAACTGAAATTTCAAATAAATGTATTAAGAATAACCAAAATTATAATAATATTGCTAGAAACTGCAGAATATATTGCAAGATAATGAAATTTGGGGTCTGAATATGTATATCTATACGTAGGAGTAGTGTTAGATACAAAAAATGCACGTTGGGCGAGTCCACTTGCTACGCAATTTTTTCTCACATTCTACTAAAATATGACTTAACAGTAACAAAAAACACTACAGAACTCTCAGGAGACGGGAAATGAAAACAATTGATATAATATTATGCCTTTAGGAATATGTTAGACTATGTGACATACCTTAATTCGCGGACACTCTGAACACGTCTAATCACTACGCGATCCGTTGGGCGAAAGAGGCAGAATTTTGAAATAGATTGCGCTGATTGGCTGGTAGCTGATTGGGCGATGGGGGTGATGTTCTTTCCTTACGGCGCGTGTTTTTGAATATCATATCGAACTGAATATTTTTAATTGCAAGTGTTACAGTATGGATATTAGTCGAATAGTAGGATGCAAATATATTTATTAGTAATAACAAACGCATCTGTGTAATCAAATGTTTGTAATGTTTGTTGCACTATAGAATAAGCAAACTATTTCCGTCAAACTAATATTTGTTTTTCTTTAACTTTATTTAAATTACAATTCCTACCGTTATGAGCGTTCAGATAGTCTTCTAGCATCTTTTCACACAGGCGAGATATAAGAGATCATTTCACTGACGAGATATAGGAATTCATATATCTCGTCTGTGACACTAGCTCAATTTTCCTACCGAAACGTTGACCGAGAAATAGCTATACTGATTTCCCCCAAAGCATTCACATATATTCACACAATCGTATGAGTCCTGCCCCACTACTTCAGTAAATAATAGTTCTTCAAGTCATCACTGTTCATGAGCAGGGGACGCTCAAATCAGTGTCGGATTTCTGAGTCGGTATGGCCGTCACGTTGGGCCACGAAAGTCCATAAGATGTCCTGTCTATTCCTATATCTTGTCTGTGAAATCGTAGCACCGTTGGTATTTTCTTTTGTCACTAGATGGCACGTAAATGCCTAGTCAGGTTTATATGGCAAAAAAGTTAGTTATAAAATTAAACGAGGACCCGCGGCTCATGTTTGGACTCGGCAAATTTGCATAAGCACTGTAAGTTTATACGCATATTAATTCAGTAATTACATTACTCTCGTTATTTATAATCATATTAATGATTACGCAAGGGTTAATTGAAAATTAGTGAAAATTATGAATCACGTGTACATTTGAAAAGTTAAGGATAAGAAAAGTGTTGCTACTATAAATAGCCGCCATTGTACCGATGGACCTATAGAATTGAATAGCACAACGAGGATTAATAATGATAGACTGATAGTTCACTTGGTTAGTTAATTTCTAAACAGATTCACATGAAAGTAGTTCGAGTTGTAATTTGTATATCCTCTCCATTCGTATATATCTTTCAATTAAAATCTTTTCTTCGCTGCGGGCAATTCTGTATCGATGTTTGATGAAGCAACAACCTTCAATTATTGCTTTCGTTTTTCAATAATTAGCTGATGAGCCACATAGGATAGTAAGAAAGAAATGGAATGGGTGTTAGTTATACCTGTTCCCTTTTAATTTGGAATTTCTTTGACAGGGGCAATTAATCGAATTATTCTTCGTTCTCTCACTACGGTCTGTATTGCTGTAAAATATCGCAATTTTGTTCAACTTGTCCTGAATCAAACGACTACATTCCTACGCGATAAAACGTGAGTTTTTATATCTATGTCATCTAATTAAAACTTTCCTTATTATCTGGGGTTAGAAATTGTATAGTTGCTTTGCTAACTTTCTCTTTAAAAGGACGTCACTAATTGATAAATTAATATACTAATTGCCAAAAGGCAATGCTTCCTTCCTTTCTAAAGAAACTGAACCGTACCGTTTTATAAGTGCAACATTTTAACAAGCAGAGAATTAATTCCCCCGTCTTTTATTCCTATGCTAACGCACTTCGTTTACAATTTGATATTCGGCTTCGGGGGGATAGCATTAAGAAAGCATTGAAATTCATCCAAATTTTCTGTTACCATTCTGTTAAAACTTAACATTACCATGCTAACACTGTGGACAGGACAACAAGCCCACGCGTTATACCTGTTTCGCGTCGTATCACGAGTTTCGTAGGCAAATCCTTCGAAAGTTACGCAAATTTTTGGGCTCGGTCATCTAGCAATTTGTAATTCGCAAAACTGAATAAATTATGTGGGCCGACCCCTATCATCGACAACAAAAGCCCCGGTGGATATTTTGCTTTCACGCTTCAAAGAATAAACCCTCTGATCTGGTTTGCCTAGTTAAGTGTGAAAACTTTCTGTCGGATACAATTTTCGAATAATATATTTTAAAGTATTCTCACATCAATTTACCTAACATCGTATTTACTTAGACAGTTCCTTTTTTTCTTTCAAAATATCGACGGGAAATTATTCGACACTTTCTATCTCTGGCGAAGAAGAAATTCTCGCTTGAAAATCGAACGAGGCGAATGATTGATCCCTTTTGTTACGAGGTTCTCTCGCGAAAGTTTCTAGAAAAGAGTGCGTATAAAGTGCTCGACACATGTGTGCGCCACTTTGGCCGGCCATGCATCGACGGTTAATTAATTTGACCGTAAATTTAATACAGGCGCATTCTAAGTTGCGACTTGTTTGTCGACGTAAATTTAATACAGGTAGTTCGCGTACGTTTAGTCGCGTCGAAAAAACAGGTCGAATGCCGTTCCGTTGTTTGCATACGAGTCATGCATACCATCTCGGCTACTCTCTTGTTGGTACGTGTATGTGTAAATACCTACGTATACGTCATTAATCCCGTCGAGTTGTCTATTTCCGTACATGCTTGAACAATTTCGGCCGATTCTATTAAAGCTATCGCGCGAATTCCAGAAATCCCTTACGGCTACCTTTCCCGGGTTTAATTTCGAAATGCACGCTCGCTTTTTATTCGATCGTATTACCTGTATCACGGGGACGTCTGTGTGAAATTTCATATATCTCCAGTGAACTCTCGTCGTGAATTAATTTCATTTACCGGATTCTCGAACATTAAAACATAATTACCATACGAATTGTTAATACTTTCATTATCGATGGGTATTGCCCGGTAGAAACATTAAAGTTGTCCACGGAAAGAGGATCAGAGGTTTCTATCTTTCACATCGCTCTCACTCTTTATTTTTTTTTTAGGAAAGCTGGCGAGTCCGTACGAGCGAACAGTATTGTCCCTTTAATGATGGATAATCGTCCCCTGGCACAACCCCATTTGACACAAGATCCTCGAGCGTCAGGGATGAAATCGATGGCCATACAGAATCATCCAATAACTCGAGAACGTCGTTCGGCCAGCTATGTATGCTCCACGGGCTGGCACGACAAACGAATTTGCTCGTTGATCACGCTTAATCAACTCGATCTCGAGATTGAATGGGAACGCGTCGTTGACAAAAGTAAGTGCCGAAAGATTCCAATTTTTGTTTATGGGGTGCTTGGACACGATAGGACAAGTATCAATCACTCGGATTCCCAAATGGTGAAAGAAAAGTACAACTGTTATGTGTTCCACTATTATGTCTTCCACTGGCACAACGTTTTGGCATTATTGTTACATTAAATGGATGGCAATCCGAATGAAAGTAGATAGGTTGAAAGTTTCATTACATTATTTGCATGCCTTTGGCTATGATTTCTTTGTTAAGGAATTATTCATAATTCAGAGGGTAACAATTTTCCTCGGTGCAGTACAAAGACGGTCGTCGTCCACTTTCAAGAATTGCTTTCCACCACCTAAAATTCGTCGAGAAAGCGATTCCCATATGTTCTCTGTAATTTTCCTATCAGAAGGAGTGCTGCTAGGCCCTTAATATATTTTTGCAGGGCACCATCCTTTCGCCGTGCGTGCTCAGTACATCGTAGATTACAACGCGGAGAAATCTAGACAAACTGTTTTACTAAGTTACTGCTTGCGCCTTACAGAATTGCTGCAAATAATATCGCGGCGCAATAAATACCTATTAATCACATTAACACGACAGACGAACCAGCGATTGAATATTACAAAAACTAAGAAAGCGACCACAAAAATTTCATGACCGGTACGATAGTGCATACTCGTGTTACAACGTAAGATCGTCCCGTAAAATATTTCCCGAACTGGAGGAGCTAAAGCGTCATATGTCCAATTCGAACGTAAATAATCATATCGAAGCACAGGAACATTTTCTATATCTGTAAATATACCTCGCAACGAAATAGCGCAAGCACGTGTCGCCTGTAAGGTGTCCACTAATAAGATCGGAACTTTTCATTACACCGTCCCGTCCAATAAACGCCCGAAGTGATCAGCTACGCTTTAGCACCTGCAACAGCCGAGTGAAATCGTTCGTTTCCATTTTCTTAATTGCCGTACGGCCAACTCCGTTCCTACGGACGCCGTCTCGCACGGATTCGAGATTTGTTTTACGGTGTCTTCCGCGGGAATTCCTCTCGCATCGGACATCATCACCAGCTTCGCTAGTGTGCGCCAATACGTGCACCCGCACAGGTGTAGTCCCACGGAGCGGCAACAGGCGATTCCGTCGGCACAATCGAATAGTTACTCCACTGAGGGAATTAGTTGACCGACCAGGGTCTAGACTGCTCCGGACTCGAGACGTTAAGAGCACTATTAGCGGCAGCGACGACCAGGATAGTGCCACCGCAACCGCAAAGTCGCCCTTCGATGACAAGCTTTAATTACTTTGGGACGGAATTTCTCGTTGGATCCACGTGTAAAGTACTCGGCGATACGACGCGTCGTATCATATAAATGCAATAACTTTTGCAGCTGCAGTTGGCTGCAGCCAAATTTTATAGAGTGTAAAGTAGACATTTCATTCTTAATGTGTATATAAAAATTAGCGCGGAGACGGGCGGAGATCAAAAGTATTTCATAAAATAAGACTTTCGCACGCCTAAATTGGCGTTTTTCCCCACCGTCGCGACGGTGCTAAATGGACTTTATCGCCTCCTCGTTGGATTATTATCGAGTTACCTTACCAATCAACCACCGGACGCGTATTCCTCTAAATTGGGCAACACCGTACACTGTTCAGTAATTTCCGTACGCTCGGGCTCATTTCGGGATTGTTTATCAGCCGCGAAAGATGTACCCGATGCAACCTCCGGGCAATTAAGTAATTAGAAGTTCACGCTCGCTTAATGAACTGAGACGAACTGTCCTCGTGTTTACGCTTGCTCGCAGTGCACTCAGTTAATCGTGATTATGGGTGATTTACTATAATTATGGTATCAGCGTTAGGTATTACAGTTGAGAGACGTTTATTAAAGTAGTGTGCACACCTCCTTTATTTTTGCAGGCCTCGATAAGATACGGCCATAAATGTTACGTTGCATCATTCACTATCATTAGTCGATGCGCTGGAATATTTTCTGATCGTGGCGTAGCTTTGCATCAGATGCTCAGTCATCGCTGCAAGATAAAATAGGAGCATCGGTGGTGTCGCGTGAATACAATTAATATCATTGAAACCACAATTATTGTAATCATTTTCACGCGTGCAAGATATTTGAGGTATCGCATTCAAAGATGAAACGAAAACTAAGAAAACTGTAGAGGCGTTCATAAAAAAAGAAACATTTTAAAAAATTGATGCAGCATTCTGCAAAGATGAATATTCAACGTGCGATATTCATAGACTGAAACGAATTTATATTAAATTATACAAACTTCTATCCACGTTAATTGCATTCTTGAGCATGAATTGCTGTTCAATGGCACATAACTGTTCTTAAGGGTAAGAAATTATGTTCACAGCAAATTCGCGCACGTACACAGTAACAGTCAATGGGTTTACGTGGATCCTGTGTGTCTACTTGCGGCCTCTGTAAAGACAGTCGTTCGAGCTGCTGAGAATATTCGTGCTTGACGAGTAATAGTTTATGTACAGCCCCGTAATTCGTCGTGAATCTTCGCTCGATTTCACAAAGCGCGAATGAATTATGCGCAAAATTGGAGCCACGTGAGAACGTCGTCGTCGTGCTCCTAAAATATAAGAACGTGGATCGTGAATGTTTAAAAACCATCGAAATCCGGACGATGCAAAACGTCCGATTGAAAATTCGCCCCATCGATGTTGCATTAATATCGTGCGCCGGATCCGTTCAATTCATTTAAACGAAATACTCCCGACTTTGACAAAATTCAAATGAGACAAATTTGTTGCCGGTTCTAACGAATATGTAATACCAGCTGTTATGGTGTTTCGTAACGGGAACTGACCTCTCTTCTTGATGAACTTTAATACCAAAAGTTTGATGACGGTGCAGATGCTGCACTCTCATAATAAACGCAACCGGTTAATATGTACAACATGCAAATAGTTGAATTACGGATTCATCGTGCATAATGTAGCTCAGCCACTATGGAAAATTGAAATTAGACATACGCTCACTGTCATAATGAATGCGGGCCGCAATAAATATCATTCCAATGGCTATTTGGTTTGACTCTATTTTGGAATTGCTATCCACCGAATTATTGGGCTGCAAAATTTCACGGGAAAATAATATTTACAATTTCGAAGGATATATTTTCATTTCGTAGCTTTTATTGATATTCTTCTCTGTAGTTGAATATCAATATTCCCTCTTGGAGAGATTTATTGAATCGCAATGGAACTGCTGGAATGGTACTAGGATAGTATTTTGGATTTTGAATGAGGGCAATATCGAAAGTTCGATGGGGAATGTTCGGTCCAGAAATTAGGGGGTGGAGTTGCCAAGAGTCCTACTACCATTTAGAAGGATTCATCGAATTCAAAGATATTTTCGAATCACATTTTTCACGTGTACAGTAATAATAGTGCAATGGAAATTTCATGGTAAAAGATATACCCTTGCATGAAAACCAATCATAAATTGTCATTGTTATATTTCCATGAAAAATGTCTCCCTTCCCGAAAATTCGTCGCGCCCCGAAAATTTGCGTCGCATATTTCACGCAATGTACATCGCCAATTTTAGACATCTAATAAACGACCGCTTTACTTCCCCCGAGGCGTTCGCTCGGCGCGAGGGAACGAGTTTCCAATGATGGGAAAGGACTCGAGACATTTTAATTATCATCGAGCGCCTCTTAATTCCCAGACCCGCGTCTTAATCCAGACCAAGGAGGGCTAAGGGACACGAGCATCAAGCGAGCGACAAAACGACAAAACGACCAGAGGGAGAGATCGGGTTTGTAGGGCCAACAGGCTCGTCTCTGCAAGCAAGCAGTAGGTAGCCGAGCGGAGTCTAGTCGAGTCGGCACGGCCGGCTATAAAAGCCCTCTCGCACCGAGCCGTCGACGTCACACGTCGTTAGTACTCTGCACGGTGAGGAACTCCGACGTACCACCTGTTATCCTTGGACGGAACGGTTATCGGGGAGGTACACGTAATCGACAGGAGCACACTCGGACAAATACCATCGATCGCCTTGTAAGGGACCGGAAGTTGCTTCGTCAGGATCACGACGCTGGACACAGGCTGTCCCCTAGGTTCTTCGTAATCTGCGTTTCCTTCGCGGCCAACGTCTTTCGAGTCGTCTCGCGCCCGGCTGTTCCGAGGGAAAATTCGTATCCGTGACGAGGATCCACGGGGGAGACAAGTACACAATTTCCACGTAATTCCCCAGGTAAGTTTCTCTTTTTTTCTTTTGCTTGCCGTTTGCATCTTTCGTTCTATCCCCCGTCACTTTCATTTTCTCGTGCTTTTGGCGGGCCATTATCGCCAAACACATCCGGCCGTGTTGCGAGCCCACAATTACGTTTGCGTGAATATCCCCGTGTTCCGTCCTCGACACGTCTGTCTTATCTTACCGTTTCGCCCGTTGTACCGGCCATTGAGTAATTACTTTGGTCATTACGCGTGTTTGCTAAGGTGGCTGATTACAGTGCGGCACTATATGTACGCGAGTACGTGCGGCCGCGATTAGTGTAACGAGATTACGGGGGCACGTATAACCAGACGAATTAATCATACGGCTATTTTACATTTTCGAAATTCTGCCCAGTTTGTGCCGTGTTGCGCGGCGCTGTTTGAATTCATAGTTGGGATATCTGTTGCAATAAAATGATAGACAGAGAGGCGAGACGATTGATAAGGCGGATCAAGGAATTTAACAGATTGGAAAGTTGTAGTTGGCGGTTCGGTCGGGAGAAATGTCTGTAAATAATTTTGTTTAATTCATCGCAACGATAACGACGTCGTAAAGAACGGCAAGCAATTATGCGTTTCCAGCCGTGGAAGTTAAATAAATCGATACTGATACAGGAACAAACGCGACAGGCCTGCGGACGTATTTCTTTCTATTTTCTTTTCTTAGAATTCCTGAAAAGTGTATCTTCTCATTCCTTGTTGATCGTCGAAAAAATTTAGCGCCGGTCATAAGCCGAGCTTAGGAGTGAGTCATATTTCGATTTACATTTCGCCAACATTTATTGCGCGCGGATTCTGGGAAGGAGTGGCAAATCATTGGACAGAAATACGTCGATCGGCTGTTTCGGGACATTACTTCAAAACGTTACAAGCTCTTGTACCTGTTAATTAACGTCAGACGTGCCATGCGATACTCTTTGCGTGTTGTCGTGCTGCGTAACTGGGGGACAGTAGTTCTAGCCGCAACGCGAATAACTAAGCAAACCAGCGCAAAATTGTCGTCTTTGCTAACCGAAATTTTCAAAGAAATCCGTGAATTTTTATAAAATATCAAGTTGCTTGATATTTTTATCAATCGTTACGCAATTAATTCAGGGTGCTTTACTTTTTTCATTGAAAATCAAGTTTAAACACCGGTCATTTTATCGATCTTGTACCTAATAAAAATTGCATCTTGCCACGTAAATCTTGTGAACGATTAAACAAATATTACTCCTATAAATAGTGCACCGTGATAGCGATTCAAAAAAAGCAGCAACGTTGCGAAAACGTTCAGGTCCACCGCGTGAAATTTTGCAAGACAAACCGATTTTCCCTGGCACACGCGATGAACCAACGGGCATCGATGGGAAACGTCCGCAGCAATATGATTTTAATAGTAATTGGCAATCGGGGGATAGATGATTCAGCAAAGTAAATAGACAAATTGTGGAAACCCTGTTTATCGTAAATAGTCGCGATTTCTTTGTTCCTTCTGCGATTGGATCTAGACCCAATGGGATCCGAGACCTACCTATGGCTCCTATGGGTATTGGGAATATTGGATTCCCGTATATTGCACCGCAAAAACCACGCGCCGTCTTCGTACGTCTGATTTGAAACGCTGTTCGACGCATACCGGGCTTTCGGTTATTTCACGCTCAACAATTTTCATCCTTTGTCGCTTACATTTAAACGTCGCTCAACGATTTCTGCGACAGATGGTTGAAGCTGAACGACCAAACACAAGTATCAATGTTTCCGCGCAAGTACCCTTGTAACTGGGATACATCCTAGTTACATTGGTGCTGGTCGATGCTTCATTTTCAAATATTAAATGTCATCAAATAAGAATGATGCTCGACGTAAAAGGTCCTCGTTTTATACTTTCCACGATGGTACTGAACGGGGATATGACCGAATTTCATTATTGAAATTTCTTATATTCGGCAACCGCATGACTATTTGAATGGATTTCGTTTTATTTATCACAACGAGCAGTGACTGCTCGATCTTTTCCCTATTAGTCGTGGAATAGAAGCTTGAGGAAAGGCGTTAAGGATTTATAAGGATCACGTATTCCTCCCTCGCCTGTATCCCTTTGTTTCGTCACTTGGGAAAACTTGCCGCGAGAAGAATACACGTATCTTATGAAACTCTTAATACACTATAACCAGAAAGTTAGCGTGTCGAAACTTTATCAAATCTACGATAACAACAGGCGTATAGAGCAATTATTGTACCGCCCGACCCACGAGCTTGATTTAATTAAAATCGAATTCACCCTCGGATTATTCGCCGACGTGCGAATAAAAATTTAGCAGGCGATAATGGTACAGGTGGTACCGAACAGAAATATCCTGTGATGTCTTAAATTGTTAATAAAAGCTGGTAGCTTGCGCCAGTTTTTTTTCGCGCTCTGATCGTATCAATGAATATCTATTTTCGAAACAGGCTTTTGCTTCCTTCCCTTTTGCTTCGCTTAGAAAAAGTTTCGTTTCTCAAATAACATTTCTTTTTATCGATTCGAGAGTCTGCCCATTCACCGTAGAAAATTGATAAATGGACAATTAGTGTCGCACTATTCGCCGGCGTAATTTTGTTTCTCGAAATCTGAGAGAAATACCATTACGAACCGCGCTGCTTTTTTTGATAATTACTTTGATGATTACTGCCGCGGTAAGTCTCTCTGTGCACTCTCTGTGCACTGATACTGATAGAAAATTGCAATGGTTATTGCTTGCAAATCGCAGTAGTTACATACAGCTCTGTGCTATTAACAGTTCCCAAAATAATCAGCAATTTTGATTCGTAGAACCATCCTCGATATCGAGTGCTAAACTTTTAGTTTACCCACCGGAGAACAACCTATACATTATCAGAGAAAAGAATTGTAATTTCAAGATTCCTTTCGAACCAGTAGCCAAGAGATCAGCATAAAGTTTGAAACGATTTCGTTCCAATAAAAAGAAGAAGAGGAGTTAGCTAAACATCTTGCAATCCGTACAAATCGAATTCTAATTGGAGATTCAATTCGTATTTTCCAATGGACGTACTACGTCATTCGAGAGTCGGAAGATTCCTCGAACACACGGTAAAGACACCTAGAAACTCGAGTTTTCCTCCAGACACTTTTATTCCGTATCTAGAATATGGCTTTCGAAATGACTATTAAACCAATCTCAATTTCTTCGCCAATTACCACGGTCTTTTCGTTGAACTGAATTCAAAGTTTTCAACGCCTCGATGCCACACATTCAATTCCACCGCGGATCGTTTAAAAGCTCTCTATGAACTGAGTGTGAAAGCAGCTTCTAGTATTCCATAGTAATTATATTTATTTTCCAATATAATTCCATTAAAATTAATTCTCCTACCAGGTAGCACGAACTGTCCGACACGTATTATTCTATAGGTCCTTTGATTTAATTTTTTGACGGTAGAATAAATTTTTTTTTTTCTTCTTAAAACTACTCGAACACTTCTGACCTATTGTTAGGAGTGGAAATAATAGATTTTGCGAAAAGCTATTTTACATTACCTAGATGCTCCACTTAAAAGGTGTAAAATGTGCGTTCACCAGTCTTAAAAAAGTCAATCATGCAAAATCGCAGATTTTCCGGTCAATGAACAATTCAAAGTTACACTTGCATCTTTGTCTCTGAAAAATGTTTGAGCGGGTCAGTTATATTATTGTTCTAATATAGAGCGTTTCCAAATCCAACCGGGAAGCCCACCCACGGCCATTGTTAATCCAATTTCTTTCGAATTTCAATCCTATTGATCACCGCCAATCGAGAATCCGTCGAAAGTTTCGAACAGCGGTGCCATCGATTTCCATTCAGCCGTGAACACTTCTCGAGATCGAGTATAGAATATCGTCGATTGTTTCGTGCCGACAATGGTGCGGTTGACAGCCCGCCTTAACGAAATTATCGGGATCCTGCCTTCCCGTGAACTGGATTAACTGTTTTCGTTGATGTTGCACCCCGGATCAAAGTGTGATCGTAAAACCCCCGCGATTCCTTTCGCTGTAATTATTCTAAGAGCACCGGCACTTTGATATTCTCATGAAACATTAATACCGCGAGTTCTCTACGCTATTTCACTTACAATCACATCAATTATTCGAAGCAAGAAACTCTTTGCGAATTGCTTGTTTGATCATCTTTACGCGCTAACAGTCTTTCCTTCGAGTGACTTCCATAATAAAAATTACGGTCGCAATTCAGTCGACTGACCATTTCACATATTCTCAAACGAGATCGTAACGCAAGCTTACATGCAACTGCAATCGCACTAAATGCACGCTTGACGAGCAGAAAAAAGGCAGGCTATTCAATAATTCACGATAAACAGTGAACACTGGAAAGCAGGGTGCAAATCGTGGCCGGCAACTGAGATAGAAGTTAAATAGGCTCAGGCATCTAGCGTGGAACTCGGGCCAGCCAAATGGAGCACGAAACTACTGGGCGGTTAATAATTTGGACAGCTGTACGCTGCACGCTAATAGACAGAGGGATGATAGAAGCGCTATCGAACTACCGGTTATTATCCCTAATAATCGAATAGATTAGCCGTATTACGATCGGCTAACTAATCCTCGAGATAGACCGGTGATTAATCTTTGCGAACGCGCGCAAACTTTGTCGTTCGCGTGAATCACGAAGCGGCCACTGTGCTACACTGGGACAAACGCCCAATCCAGGTGGAAAAAATTCATGTCGCGAATCAGCCGTATCTTCATTTATTCTTGTTAAGTTTACTGACACGAATAATGGTCATAGTAATTAATTTAGTAATTATTTAAGCATGGAAATCAAGCTCTGAAAACTGCAAACCCGACCACGACCGAATCGTACGTTTATTTTCGTTGTAAAGAAAATGATATGACAGGAATTAGGAAACAGCCGTATCTTCATTTATTCTTGTTAAGGAATGTTTACTGACACCAATGATGGTCATAGTAATTAATTTAGTAATTATTTAAGCATGGAAATCAAGCTCTGAAAACTGCAAACCTGACCACGACCGAATCGTACGTTTATTTTCGTTGTAAAGAAAATGATATGACAGGAATTAGGAAACAGCCGTATCTTCATTTATTCTTGTTAAGGAATGTTTATTGACACCAATGATGGTCATAGTAATTAATTTAGTAATTATTTAAGCATGGAAATCAAGCTCTGAAAACTGCAAACCCGACCACGACCGAATCGTATGTTTATTTTCGTTGTAAAGAAAATGATATGACAGGAATTAGGAAACAGCCGTATCTTCATTTATTCTTGTTAAGGAATGTTTACTGACACCAATGATGGTCATAGTAATTAATTTAGTAATTATTTAAGCATGGAAATCAAGCTCTGAAAACTGCAAACCCGACCACGACCGAATCGTACGATTATTTTCGTTGTAAAGAAAATTATATGACAGGAATTAATGCGGTGGCACGCTCTCCTGATCCGCCTTCGTCGGACGGAAGAAGAATTCTGGCGACGGCGATGGCCGATAAAAGTGCACAAAATTAGAAACAATTACGCGGCTGCTGGCAAAAATTGTTACGGTTATCACGGTGACCGGCGCCGAAGAGCTGAAATCGTTGTGGAAACGCAATTAATCGCCCCCGTTCTGTTATCATTTTTTTTATTTTTTATTATGCAGTGTAGCTGTACGGGATGAAACGGAGTTCGATGGAAAAGAAAACGAATAACAAACGAACGAATAATGACGCGAATGGGATTGAAGTTCGAACTTGATAACGACTCAAGCGAACTCGAAAATAATCCCTTGGCTCGACTGAAATTTCAATTATTATCGCGTTCCGTCGTCATTTTCCTTCGGCAACATTGCTGTGTGTTGCGTGAAACGATAACAGAGCTCGGTACAAAGGAAAAGGAGAATAGCGTGAACGTGTTTGAAGTGCAAACTTCATAACAAGTTAAAGAGAAGTTGAAAAGGATCGCCAGCACGTGCTGGAGTACACCGGTGGGATATGCACGAAATATCACGTGGCACCGTGTTTCCTTTTGGGGACATTTTATCTCGGTTGTTGGGGAACAACATTAATTGCAAGCCGCAGTTCACTGTTAAGCAGTAGGGATAACGCAATCAGAGTAAGGCAAAAAATTGAAGCTGCCAATTTCAGTGATTAATATTTCCTCGAGCCACGATATCGTGGATACAAAAATAGTAACACTTTCTACGCGACCAATTCTCTTAATAAACGTGTGTACTATAATTATACGAACCGTAGAAACACCACTGGAGACTAATAACGTACATTCTGTACGGCTAGATGTAGAATAAATATTTCGTTTGATTAAAAGTTATGCAACGTTAAATGAATTATCCACTGGAGAGGTCCCCGCTCGCTTTTTAAATAATTAAGACAGCGTGCAGACCTAATTCTGCAAGCTGACGAAGGGTGTAATTAATTTGCCTGAAAATTTCTGTACTCCTTTGAAAATTCTCCTCCCCCGCAGCAGGGAATACGAGAACCAATAAAAACAGCTGCATCGCTAAGATAATGCTCGAATCCAATCTTATCACCCGTTAAAAGGTATTTAATGACCGTAGGCGAAACGTGCTCGCACGATTACTATGCAAACTCCATTTTCGATTACGCTGGGATGCGTCGAAATCGAAGAGTATTTTTTTCCTTCCACGCTACTACCTGTTTACGCATTGAACTACGCTGCAATTGCTTGTAAAATCTCTTACAATTAGTTCGAAGCACAGCACGGCCTTTCTTTTTTTTTATATCTTTTTTAAACATTAAAGGTGGTACTTGGGCGCAATAGTTTTCATTTGTATGCGTGCCAAGTGCATACAAATTTTGTTTAATTCACTTACGTGTTCAATATTTCTTTTTCTGTTCCGATGATTCTTCGATGGTGAATTATTTTGGTGGAATGGCAGTTTTTGTTCTTCTTAACAAACGGAGTTACATATTTCGTGTTACAATTTTCCGCTGTTTTTTTGTGTTGATAAAGGCAACGCAATAATTCGCGGTATAATTTTAAACAAAAATGCCACACAGCACGTTGCTAGCAGCCCAATCGTTTGGGAAACTTTTTCAATCGAAAGTTGCTCATTTTTACGAGCCCCGGTCACGTACATAAAATTTTATCTTACCAACTGTTAATCGCTCGTGTACAATTTTTTTGCCTCGTTCCACGCGAGAAAGCTCTGACTAGGTGAACAAGTTTTTTGCTGTAGCAGAGATCTGTCTTCGCTAACACGAAATTTAGTGCACGCGATGTTCTAGCCTTAAGACTCCGACATCTGCGAACTTTTACCAGACTCGAGGCGCGTCTTTTCACTTATTGTCGCATTAATCATCAAACAAAATTGCCAGCTAGAGAACAGATACGTTGAAAACACAAAGTGGAATATCAAGATTTACAGCAATATACTTTTAGCAAGCAGGATTCTCCCAACAGAATTAATAGGATGAAAATTTATTTCCAATTTTGATACGTAAAAACGTTTCTTGCGCGCAAGCAGGAAAATCATTCGAACGGCGCGCAACTTTTCCATAGTAAAATGCCCACGAAAGTACGAAGGGTGAAGCATTTTTCAAGTGAAAAGCTTATGGCATAAAAATTATATATTAATTCAGTACGAATATAATTCTATTCAACGGAATGGTACAACTTATAAATATATTATTACCTTTGCAATGATTAATCAAATATAATACAATTAACCAATCGTCAAAAAGCAGTCGGTAAACGCCGTAAAATTAATATTCCAACGAGTATCATATCGCATCGTTGGCAACCATACCGCGTGCAAGAAAATAGAATTTCCGAGGGTTTCTTTACAGACGTGTTTATGAATTTTCCATGCGAAAGCTGTCCGAGCCTGACGCTTTCACGTGTGCACACGCTTTTGCATCATGCGAATGTAATCGAAAGAATATTTCAAAATGTCAGGGAACACCGCACGTATACGTTATCATACGTGGCCACCTGTGCTACAAGAGGCGTTACAAAATTTCGTTGTTCGCGGCCGCCACAAAAGCAATACGGGATTTGATCGCGTTAAGCAAGAAGCTAAAAAGTTTGTCGGTCATTGCGAAGTAATGTGAAGAATGAAAGCAAAACGGTGTACACGTATTATAAATCGTATTGTCGTACATCTTCGTCTATAAATGGAATTGAAATTTTCCTTGGGAAATCCAATTAATTATATAAAATAATAGCGTCAAGAACGGTACATAATCAGTAGTAAATTTAACAGAGACGGCGGTGAATACTTCTGGGCTGTAATATTTTATTCCTGTTCTTAATGCAAAATATATTGTTAAGCCAGGAGCTAAAAAGTTTGTCGGTCATTGCGAAGTAATGTGAAGAGTGAAAGCAAAATGGTGAACACGTATTATAAATCGTATTATCGTACATCTTCGTCTTTAACACTAGGTTTACGGAACCCGTCAATTTGACGCATTTCAGAATTCGAAAGACAAAGATTAAGGCAGATCCGTTAATATTATATAACTAAATTAATTATATTTCATTTCGAAATTAGGCGAATTAAGTTTTTAAAGAAAACGCGCATTATTATTGGCAATCGTTAAGCCGAGGGTAATCGGTAAAAATAAGTGCTCAAACTTGTCCGTAAACCTAGTGTTAAATGGAATTTGAAATTTTCCTTGGGAAATCCAATTAATTATATAAAATAATAGCGTCAAGAACGGTACATAATCAGTAGTAAATTTAACAGAGAAGTGAATACTTCTAGGCTGTAATATTTTTATTCCTGTCTTGAATGCAAAATATATTGCAGAATATTTTCTTCTGTATATATAACTTCTGTATAACATAACGTGAGAAATATGAATCGTTCGAACAACGAGAACACATTATTCGTGGAAAGTGTACGCAAGGATTCACCTATCCCAGGTAAAGGTATATACCCCAGGTACAGTTTCGAATTGTAGTGCGTTCGTATTGAGGGTGTTATCGAAAAAATATTTTCCTTTTCATTTTCGTATATGAAACGCAAACAGCTGATGATAACGCTCTCCGTGCATGAACGTATGTATATCGGGAAAAAAATATTATTCGTTTAGCACGCCACCCTCAGTTTCCCTTTAACGTTCTTCCCGCGACGGAGGAGAATATAAGAAATAATATTTGCAGCACTGTGTATTAGCCTCTGCACGGCTGATAGAAATTGATTATTACAGCCGTAGAATGCCTGGAAATCCGTGTCACCGTATTAGTGTGTGTTTCGTGCGATACGAAAGGGTGCGAGGCATAATTTTCGTGACAACCGTGGAAGAATTTCTTCGGTACGCGTGTTACGTGCTTCACCATGCGAATATGGGGGGGAGAAAACCGATGAGTAGGTTCCTTTCATTGATTATAGAGAAGCAGAGACCACGTTATTTTAAGGAATCAGATAACGCTAATGGAGACCGAAGTCAGGTGTACCTGTGCGGCGCAGCCTTTTATTTCTCGTGCCTTTCGTAGATAAGCAGGGCGGAGAAATGAATGAACCGGCCAGGTGGAGTTATTAAACGCATAAGAAAAAAAGATTCACACGTGAACGCTTTTCTAAGAAGCTTGTTCAGATTGCAATTTTTATTCAGTCTAGCCTTGGCCAGGAGTTAATGAATAAAAATAATCAAGGAAAGTGATCTTATTTCGCGCCGAGATTGAATAAATTACTCGGGCAGAATTTTTTATTCCAAGTTAACTACGTCCTATAAAGCAACAAATGGTGTAGAGTGTAGAATTTTTTGTTTGTCGGTCTTGCACTTGAAACAAAAAAGCGCGACAGAAACAGTTGCTCCATTTTTACAATCTGACGGATTTTAAAAGTAGTTGCCTATATGTATAATTATAATATTATTTATATATCCTCGACGTAGATTTTCTATAAGTAAGTTGTAATAGTGTAACGCGAGAAATTGTGAGTTTCGCATAGAATTTCGTTCGCAGAACACTCGGCTTTGACACCGAAATATTTCAGCATAACTAGGCACAAGATATTCTGCGGCGAGATTCCAACAATTTTTCAAGGGAAACAAAGGAAAGCAAAGGAAGCGAAGGAAACAGTTGAATATTTCGAATTCGTTAGGCTCCAAAATGTAAACGATTTTATTTACAAAGCAGGTAGACGGAAAAAGAATTTTCATTTTCACATACCAGATACTACACTTCTGTAATAAACCTCGTTCTTTCGATCAATTCTTTACATATCAATAATGCGTGTCCCTTTCTTAACGAAGGGAAGTTACGAGATCCACCTTATCCTTGGTACCCGATGAACAGGCTTAAAGATTTTCAGCCTGTGGGGTGAAGGAGTTTACAAAGTTGTCGGGTAGGCAGATCACGTCGAATGAATTTTCATGACCCAAGCAATTCATATTAAATACAAAAACTTCAATTCGTATTTCGATGGAGTACGGAAGTCAGGCATTCAGAACATTTATTTAGGTCGTCGGAACGAAAAGCAATATAACGCGATTCCATATCTCTACGAAATTGTTCCGTATCCGCGCTTGTACGTTGCCATTCAAAAGTCTGGTATCGCCAAACAATTTATAGACCATGTATATTTAGTAACAAGTTCACGTTGTCACGATTTATGGGAAAAATTGTACAGCACGATGTGCATGCGTATGGTTAAACTGCTATTATTATTCGGAGTGAACTCCATTGTTCTTTGGTAAGCTCGAAATAGGAGAGAAACGTATGTGTTTGCCTTGCTGTCATCATTAGAAACTTCTCAATCATTTATAGATAATATTTCGTTCACTTCACATTTCACCCGAGCAACGTTTCAATAAAAACCGTACGGCTTGGCCCTTAAAAAAAATTACAGGAAGAAGAAACGAGTGGGATGATTGAAATTCTATCTAAAAGTCCGCAGCCTCACCTGCCGCCCACGTCAAACGTGACTAAACTCAGCTTCTAAATATCTGCTATTTCACATGCACCGTTTTTTTCATTTTATTCCTTTTTCCTCGCCAATTGATGCCGTTCTAGTCGGACCTCGTACGAGCTCGCCCCATTTGAATTTCATGGGGAACAAAGAGGCGAAGACAACGGGGGAGTTGCGTAGGCAAAACGAGCGAATCGGATGGGGAATAAAGGGCGGAAGATGCGAAAAGTGTTTAATGTTGTGTGGTGTCGCGAACAGTGGCCAGTCGTTTCTCTCGGCAAATTAAATTCAGTCACGTGCGAGGGCAGGTGACTGCTAGCCCGTAAAGTACTGTTCTGAAATGGGATCGCAAGATTGCGTGTCGGAGGCTGGATTATGAATGAATCTTTTCGGCATCACGCTTGCGTATTCCCGTTGACAAATTCCACGGGTAAGTAGGCACGGGTGTGGATCCTCCAGATGAATCTTTCATACACTGCTAGGTGGAGGAGCGTGGAGCCAAAAGTTCGGTAGGCAAGACAAAGTGGAAAATATGACTGAATAAAAATATCGAAGGAGTTAATTGAATTCGATAGAATCAGTTGAAATGTGTGTGAGATAAAAAGATTATGTTTGGAATAGTTTGAAGGCAATCTTTGTACTAGAAATGAATAAATTATTCCTGTTCCAAGGAATAAATAAGGATTCAATCATTTTACTGGGAGTTGTATTTTAAATATAATTTAAACGTTTATCTTTCGAACGCAAACATGATAGTTTAATAATATTTTATGGAAACAATCAACGTATACTCTGAAGCATGGGAATTTAAATTTTTATTTCCCCTACTTTTTATATTTCGTGCACAAGAGAAATTTTAATGAAAATATAGTTAAATACACGTTTTCGTTTTGCGCCGTTATCCTTGGATCCAGGATATTGGAAACAAATGGATTTAAATGAAATTAGATCAAACGTGACCTAAATGTGAAAATTTGTTCAGTATCATTATTTATACAATTTTTTGATATGCTTTATGTAACTTGGGAATACATTTTAATAGTACACGCGAGACGTCACGTAACGGTGCAACAATATCGTGCTATTATTTATTTATTATTCCACCCATATTCATGACGATTTTTCTAAATATCATAGCCTGTTTGTTCTTCGAACGCGGCTACATTTGAATAAGCCTACCAATTTTTTCCGTAGGGTGCACTAGATTGAGCAATCTCTGGGATTTCGCTCTCCTTCCATCATTTCCATTAAAAAAAAAATACTAGGTAGATGTTGGCAGAGGGGGACCAACGTAGATATTATTAAACCATTTCATTAATTTCAACACCGATATAAATTTTTTTAATTATTCCAGCAAGTTCATTAACTACGTACAAATGTTTAACTAAATTTAATTATAAGAATTTTACTGTTTTACTCGTTTAAACTAAATATCAAATTCAAATTTTTCGCAGAATCTAGGAATCAAGATATTATTTAAACAAATGTCGTTCTTTATCGAACAGTACCCATGCGATTATTGAAAGGAGGGTGAAGCTAACAAGAGCACACACTATTGCATGGAAATACAACCTGTTTGATTATAGAAACGCTGTTGATTTAATTAATTGCTTCCAGCCTGAGGGTACACACATGTGTGTAACCAGAAATTTTCTATCATTATCGAAATACCAGCAGTTAGTTATTGGGAAATCGAAATAGCTGGCAATAATTGCCAATACACTTCTAGTATAATAATTGATATTCGCTGCACGCTAACTTTTTCTATCGTTCCTGCTCCCCTTCGCGATCTCTAATTAAATTGGAGCAAATAATATGGTAAAACCTCCTACCTCCACCGAAACATATTCTTAATACATAAAACGTATCACTAAATGTTCGAGAGGATTCTATACTAAACGGGACACTCTGTTTTCAATCTAGAACGTAAAAGCAGGGAATTTGACAAATCGTATACCCGTCCGACAAATCGTGGATACGTCCCAAGTGAAAGGAAATTCGCTGTCCACGGTGTTCTGCAAATATTTAATCCCCGCCCGTAAAACAGATCCAAGCTGCTAAATGAAAATTAATTTTCTTGATATTCCTTTTCCGTTGCGCCGACGCCGTAACGTTTAATCGTTGCCAGTGCACAGAGCCAAACACTAAACACATTTTCTTGGTTGGTCTTATTAGTTTCAATAAAAAAAAAAAGAGCCATTCTTGGTCGAAAACATGAAACATGTAATTCGAGTATTTATTATACGCATTTGCTGCGATAAATTACCGCGTGTAACTCAATATAAATATTTATTTTTCAGTGAAATCTGAATTTTGCAATTGAAAGTGAATATCTTCGATAATACCCTATCCCTTGGATAGATTACAGTTTAGTCGGTTCGGATATCGACGTTATTATTTCTTGTTCCCATACATCTTTCGTCGTATTTTTCTCGTCTCTGCGGCCTAGAATCCCTCATAACTCAAGACGATGATCCTCCGCAATTATTTCTCAGGTCGGTTTACCTCCACCGGGGCTACTTAAGAAAGTATCTCGGTTTATACTATCTCGATACGGATATATCAGAGGCGGGCGACTCGCACAAGTATAATAAATAAAATCACTACAAACGAATTACGCCGCGTCGTCGATTATGTTTGCAGATATTATTTTCTATTACCGGATCGTCGAGAACACTGGAGAACATGGAATCAAAGACCCCAATCTTTTTTCTTTAATATTTACTCGTCCAATCACCAGTCCCTCGTTCAGCGTAACAATGTTGACGAAACATTTTATGCCACCACCGCGATCGTACACGTAGCTCTCTCAAGGACCTATTAAAAAGACCAAACGAAATTGTAAACGATGACCGTTATCCCATTTCATTCCCTTATCTGATGAATCAACAAGTTGGCGTTTCGTTATGAAAAATTCACGGGCGTCGCATTTTTTGTTCGTTCACGAAAAAGAAATTGATCGTATCGCGATGACCGCGATTCATAGACCACGCTATGCATTAATTGTCACGATATCATAATCGCTCTGGAGCAATAGTAATCGCGCAAATGGGAAGGCGAACTCTATTTATAATAAACACCTACGAACGCCTGCAATTTCTTGAATGCGAAGCTATCACAATGCGATCAACACAATGTTTCCCTTTAAAGTTCGCCGGGCATTTCGAATAACCGTGTGCAGCCTCCAAAGGCAGAATAATGAAGCTTCTATTAAATTGGTAAACTTCTGTTCAGTCGAAGAGCTGTAAAATGTATCGGGAGGCATATCGTTCGTCTCGTCCCATGGAAGACAGCTCGAGGTGTTCCGACGTCTGGCGATAAATGTACTCGTTCTACTTGCTGTCACGAATTTCAACTGCGCGACGCACGATTGTTACGTCTGCGTAAATGCACGCGCGTTGAATGGGCAATTTTTTTTAGTAAATTCGTTCAACACCATTCCACGGCTGGCATATCGAATTTGGCAGGGTGAAATGTTCAGCTCCGATATTAATAATACTCAGATTGAAAAAATTGAAACTGAAATAACTTAAAGCGAAATTTCTCCATCGCGTTCGCACACGAATATGGTATGATAAATGTGCACGGTTATCATTTTAAAGGTGCGAGATAAATTTCGATCATAACGCGTACGATCTATATTTAGCGAAAGTATGAAATATTAAGTTTGTTACAGTAGATAAAAGCCCGATAATTTGAATAATCGTCTGACACATTTGATGAATAGGGCACGCTATGTCATTGCATTTGACAGAATTTCAGAAATACCGTGCGGGTAAAAATCTGGCGGTCAATTTTATGAGAATACACATGGTGTTCGGTGCTTTCATTATATTTCAACTTACAAAAGCTTTTGTCGATTAAATAATATCGATCAGCGGCCCGGCGCACATCAATTTTCACGCAATAATTTCCCTACACCCTAATAACATGTAGCACGTGCAATGCAATTCACACTTCGATTCGTTACATTCTTCCTACCAATTTTGTGTGACCGCTTCAACCTGCCCCACTTCGAATACTATTCGACCTCATTATGGATAATAATCGATGTCCATTCGCAGCAGAACAGAAAAATTAACAGGGCAATATTAGTACAATAAATAACCCCGAGAAAAGGAGTACAAGGTGCCGGCGTTTGATCGCCACCTTTTTTCTTCCATGGAACTAAGAATGTATTAAATGTTCGTATAGCACGCGATATCGCAGTTTGTATCTCGTCGTATTCGATGGGGATGATAATGTAAATCGTTTGATCTTTGCGGTGTATCGCTCGTGCCCCGGTCGACTCCTGGATCAATCAATTCCCCTGGAATTATTCATGCCAGTAATTACCATTTTTATACTTTCGCCGGGAGTTTCAGTCGGTCTATGTAACGCCACAGGTGCCTATTAATCCGCGCCGGTAGTTGAATCAAAGCTGCGCGTCTTCGTCGAGGAAAAAATGTCGATCCTCGTCACTCGACGCGACGTGGAGCGATTCGAACATGGAATTTGCCTGAGGGGAGTAATGCGACGCGAGGGCGAAATAACAGTCGAGTGGCGGAAATGCATGATCGAAGAGACACGCGTGTATGCTCGTGGCATTTTAATTTCGTCCTCCGCGTGGCGAAAGAAGAATTGTAATTTTCCGATACTGTGCACGCAAATGGAGTTTGGAGATTTAATCGTCAGCGATTGGTTTACAAAGGAGGCAATGTGCGATAGATTTAAACAACTCTCTACTTCGTTTATATTTTTGTGCGGTTTCTGGTGCAAAAGATCGAACATCAACGTTGAAGGGAGCTTGGATTGATTAAAGAATAAAAGTAATATTAATCGACAAGTATTTACCCAAAGTTTCCGCAATTAATCATTAACCAGTCGAGGTTCATTTGTTCGATTTAATTATTAGATCGATTCCATGTCTTGGCTGATGCTTTGGAACGGTTCAAGTTACTTGCTTGCAACGATCAGTTGTTTAGGATTATCCGCGTTATCAATAAATCAATACGGGGGTTTAATCCTTCTGGCCATCCATTGCCAATAAATTTCCGGTCGCCCCAACTGAATACACTAAGCCATGGAATAATCATCTTATTAATTGTGGCTAGATACATGCATAATTCTTGACGTACAATTTCTGCGTTTGGTAACACGTTCAATTATATTTCCTTTTTAAATAGAACCCTGTACTTTTGATTGCACAGGTCGGCACAACTCTTCGGTTACTTTATACGTAACGTAATTACATACTTCTCAATTCTTTACTTAACACTGGCAATTCTTTCGGATATTATCTATCATCCCTCCAGCGCTTAATTTAGATTATCTGTGAATATAATAGGTACAAGTGAATTAATTACGAGGATCGTTGATTAATGTGGAAAGCAAAGGAGTTCCTAAGCGTTACAAGTAACCTCTGGCGATTTAAGATAGCCGATAATTTGTCGAAGTTAATTGTCATAAGGCCAACAAATTTCGCGATAGCCGCAGATTTCTCATATCCGTGAATCCACCAAGTGTGAAATATTTCCCGGTGTACATAGCAATGCAATTTGCATACAGAACGAATTCTCCAATACTTTTTCCTTTCGTTGTACAATGTACCGTCCATTGGAGGCGTCATCCCGATAAATGTAAATTCATTGTTTGCTTGCCTGATGGCTTCGTTAATAAATACATATCGAGCGTAAAATTATGTTTGCCATTAATACCAACAGCCGGCGTATGAATATGCGGCAGAGAAAGGAATTCATAAGACATTATTTTCTTCAAGCTTGATTTATCGATATCGCTACTTAAACAGCCGAGCGCTTTCGCAAATATTATTGTGGACCATTGTTGAGGGAAACGGACAAATTATTTTTGTTTCGTATGAACCGTGTGTATTTTTCGTTCTGCATATTTTTTGCATATTCTGTGAAAATGTGTTGCATCGAATCTTTGTTTGCAAATGACCGGCTTTCACCTATCTGAAAAGAGTGGTCGTAAAACTTCAAATGGTATTAACCTTATCTAACGCGAATTTGCATTTATTTGATTGTGGTTTTTTCTGCGAGATACCAATTCGTAAAATCTTGTGGGTGTGCGCGCGTATGCCTCCAAACTATCATCAGACCATCGTTCAATTACGTTCAATTACGTTACCCGTTGATAGAACTCGCAGTTTGACTTAACAGTTCAAAAACGAAGCCGAATGTTCTCGTGCAATATTAATCTCGCTTCCACAGCTGAGACGGAAGGACTTCGAAGCTGGTAAAGTAAAATCAATGTTTAAAAGTTCGATTGTGATAATGGAACAAACGGGAGCCACCCTTGCGGTGTTCGGTTTGATATAAAGTTAACCAGAACTTACACGAATGTATCTAACTTTTAGTCGTACTTATGTATATGTATACGTGTGTACACTGCTGTTCACTCTTAGATAGTTTGACGTGAAAGGTATGTTTGTTGAACTGAAAGATAACTCTTCAATGCAAAACGAATTACAATATTATTGTAATTAATGGGGAAAGTAAATCGAAGAAATACTGACACAGTTTAATTAATAAATGGAGAACCATTTTTGCACGACAACTTTACTTTAAATGAAAGATAGATAGATTTAATATTTCACGCGTCGAAGAAATAATCAATGGCGATGTGGTGTTTTAGAAAGCAGTTGCTAAACGAACGGTAGAAATATCGTTAAATTGCACTTTTCTTTGCAATTTAAAGTTCGTGCAGTGGCGCCTTCGCTGAAGAAAATCTGCTTTTGTTATTCCACTCTAATTTAATTATTTCTCTGACACCGCCTAACAAAAACGTATTTCCGTGTTCGCAGCATTGGACGTTATTTATACGAAACTTCCGATGCGAAATTGGATAAAATGGTGACGCTTTAATAAGCATCGCCGAACTCGAAATCGGGGGTTTCGAAATTTTCCATGAAACGAAATGAATAATGTCGCAAACGTTAGTGGGAAAACGGTAACGGGTTCCATCGAATCGAATTATTTCTAAATAAAGTGCGCGCGTATTCTGCGAATATTAAAAATTTAATTTTCCCGTGTCCATAGTCGTTTATAAAAAGAAATTTTCACTCCGCATTTCCCGCTGACTTTCGCACGAGAAATCACCAACGTTCTGAATGCGCCACGATTTCCAATACACCCTGTGTACGCAGGGGCATCAATTTAAAGGTTTCTACAGCTTTTACCCACTTTCGCGGAACTACAGTACTGCATCAACCGTCTCTGATTAATCGTTTTTCGTTCGTTACAGGCAGCTCCTATAGAAGTTAGGGAAATTACGCGCCCCTCAGTGATCTCTCTCTCTCTCGTTTGCTTGTTCGAGTTACCTTTGTAAAATCCTATTACCGATCAATGAAACGGCAGCGTTCTCCTGCGAATATCGCGTACGCTTCTCTTTCTCCTCTGTCTATCTGCGAATAATTTTGCGCCCATTAACCCGCTGAATATTTTCCCAGTCCCCACCCTTTCTTCTATTCCAGCTGCTATCGCCGCCCCTTAATTAAGGCAGACGGGGTTAAGCTTGTACCCTTTTAAACGAGAAGAGGCGGAAAAGTCTCGAGCACGGAAAGTGCACGATGCAACGCCTGAATCAGTGCAACCAAGGCGCATTGTAATTGCAATTGTCTCGTTCGACGTTGCTCATTCCGCGTTCCTCGAGGCGACACACACGTGTTGGTATCGCCGCTATCCATACAGTTCCTAATCAGGCGAGGTTTCTGTAAAACTGTTTTAGGGGAACATCGAAATTTTTGCGCAAACTGGGAAATGTTTGCGCAAACGGGAAAATGTTTGCGCAAACCGGGAAAATGTTTGCGCAAACGGGGAAAATGTTTGCGCAAACGGGGAAAATGTTTACGCAACCGGGGAAATGGTTGTGCACCGTGAGAAAGGTGGTGGCAACGTGTCCCTCGATGAATTATCATATCGGTGACCACGCGTGGCGCTTGCGAAACGGGGCTAACTGTGCAATGAGAACAATAACGAGGCGCCGTTCAATAATTAGATAGGAAAGTTGGCGAAACTTTGTTCGAGCAATACTGTTTCCATGCACCTGGAAAGCAGCCGTTTCTGCCGAACGTTGGGCGTTGTTTGTATGGGACGCTTATCGATTATTTTCCAGTGGGACATCGCCGATCTTATTGCACGCAATTTTTCAGTACCGCTTAGACTCGCAGTAACAATATTTCGTGCAGAACGGCCAGATGCTCACCGGTAATAAGATTTTTATCAATTATCCGAATGGGTAATTGGGTTACCCGGTAAAGGGCACATTTATCGAATTCCCAATGTTCGAAGTACGCGACAGCGCCACCGTTCCCTCTCGTTCGTCCATTAATTAGTCATTTTCGCGAACATTCGCCAATTACAAAGTGCACAGGTGGGGAACACGCGAAATGATGGAAAAGAAAGCGAGCCAGAAACCGGCGACGAACCGGCGGTAATTGGAAGGCGGTACAGCAACCCTAAATCACCGGGGGCAAATTAAGCCCTCGGTGTTAATGAACCCGCCGATGACGACGTTGCTGACGACATCTCGGCCATAGTCTACGTCTATATCGGCGAATCGACCCAGATTCATTCACTATCGAACTTGACCTTCTGCTTTCACGCTGGCACGACGTTCCTCCTATAAATACCACTCGGTGCATGTACGTGTACATATGTACAACGTCACGCGAGTACGGGAAGCGGCACATAGGAGTGGTAGAAATGAACGAGGGGGACCTATAAAGGTATATTCGTTGCAATTAAGGGAATGAACTGTGGTGACGCGTCGAGGGAATCATCCCCTCCTATTTGCTATGCGTAGGAATGATTTTCTTGCATTTTTTATGCGCATAGAATGAATTGACTTTCTTTTCTGAATTAATCTTTACTATCCCATTGTTAATCCATTACGGAATTTTTCCTATTAGAAGTTATTATTGTTTCGTCGATACTGGAAATAAAAACGAAATCTAGAAATGGCGCTGAGCACATATACCTTCAAACCTGAAGGGGTTAATGGCTCTTCCATCGGAAAGGGTTGCCGAAAGGGCGGAAATTCTTCGACAGGTTGTTAACGGAGCAAACAGGCGTGGTTCAATACCTAGCTCATCTGAAATCAAGCCACAGGAGCGAATGAAATCAATGCTAAACAAAACAGCTAATCACGGTGTCGTCGTAAATCAAGTGTTTCAGCTATATCGTTGTAATTTACGAACAGTATTATTACAATATATATTCGTTCTACGCTAAATTCCGCCCGAGGAACATGCTTTCGAAGCGTAGTCTATTCACCGAATATTTTCATTCGATAAATTTCACAGTAAAGATGAACTGCTCTTTCTTCAGAGTACAATAAACCCATTTATTGTTCACTTATTTCGCTTCGGACATCGCTACGACAAAACTGCAAAGCTAATTTGGCGATTTCGTTTGCAGGTTGAAACGAAATTTCTCGTACCAATTTACAGGGCCGTTCCTGGTTTGTTAGTCGTCCAGGTGCAACAACAATACCGCCGCCTCTATTAATTTAATATTAGTCAAAATTTCACACATACTGAACAACTGAACGGTCTGCGGCCGCCCTTGGGTTTGGCCGCCAGGTGCGGGGGCACCTTTTGCACCCCCGTCAGGAACGGCTCTGCCAATTTATACGAATATGCTTTTCGTATTTGAATACGCCTATAATGAATTTTCGCGTCGCCCCCCGTTTAACATTAAATACAGAATCCACGAGTATAACGAAACTAATATAACATTTTATAGCCAACCGCCGGATTTTATGCCTTTCATATTTATGATAATGCCGCCGTATTTTTTGCATGGTTTAAATATATGTTTAATATCGTGCGGTTAAGGTGATACCGTTTTGCATAATACGTTTAATAAGGGTCATGCCGCGTGTTCAATGCAAAATGTACGCTAAGCTTACGTTGCATGAGACGAGCAAAAAGTCTGAGCTTCACTTTGTTTCAGGTGCATTCGTTTTCGCCATCGTCACGGGACAATGACGTTTATGAGCGTCCTGGTGTCTCTATTGTTTGTAGCTATGGTTAAATCTCATCCCATATCCTACAGCGCGTACGACGAGAGAGAATTGTCTCGGGATCGTCCTCCGCTTCTACTTCTTCTCGATCGTCGGCTTCCGGAATTAGAGGTACGATACTATCAATTAAACATCCCTTATCCTCATCTAGCTTTCGAGGTGCCAGCTACACGAAATAACGAAACACTCGTTGGAAATTGCTAACAAGGGAACGCTCTTACATAACTGGTCGAGTCGGATTTTAATTTACCTTTGCAGGTTCATATTACACATGTTCCTGATGGTCTACGTAAAATATCAGGCGTAGTTATTCAGAAACTTTAAAGATATTAACAATTAAAGTTCCATTCCTTTATGTGCTGTAATATTTTCTAGAAATAGAAAAGAAATGTTAATATCTTTAAATATCTTCCGAATAACTACGCCTAATATTTTACGTAGACCATCAGGGACGTGTGTAATATGAACATGAAAAAGTAAATTAAAATCCAAGTCGACCAGTTACGAGCCTTCCCTTGTAAGTGTTGGAATTTATTGTTTTAAATGCAGGACAAAACTAATCTATCGTTCCGTATATGGATCAATCGATTTATTTCAGCCTTGCCTGGCATAAGTGCGTCGCTCATTTCTTTCCTGATTCGCGCGACTCTCACTCGAGACGTTCTTTTCAAACCCTACGGACGTGCCTTCCAACGTGTCTTCGGGCGTATTAATTAGTAAAAACTATTTTGTTCCATATTCGATCCGATTATTATTCATGGTCCGATACTAAGAAATGAATAAAGAATAATTAAGATCGACGTTCGGCAATCGACAGCCATTCACGTCTGTCCAAGTATTGACTGTATCTACTTGAAACGGCCACGATATACATGTTCCTTCGATGGTACGATAGAATTCAGTACGCGAATAGTGAATGGGCCTACGTCGGGCAGAGAAAATCAAACGATAACGTCAGACCTGCTTTTCGTTTTATTCAGACCTCCTTGTGACGAACGACGACATCGCCATCGCGCGATACGAGAAATTATTTGTGGACGAAGGCGCAGGTAAAACGTGCGCTCTTTGATTTAAACCGTACGGGTGTTCACCTGCGAGATCGCCGCCTACGCACCTGTACTTATCCGCCAACAATTACGCGACACTTTGCCTACGCAAGTTGCGCACAGGAACCATATTTTTTAATTGAATTTTAATTGAATTTTAATTGAATTTAATACGTTCGTTAATCAACGGGCTCAAGAACCCTTTAGTATACAGGGGTTGAAATACACAAACGGTAGTATCATGTACAGTGCAAAGTAAACAGGACATACAAAAAAGAATAACGAATAAAGTAAGATAAAATAGAACAGAGCGAGAAGACAGAAGTATAACGGAAACAGCACGCAAGACAGAGAGAAAATCAATGATTATTTGCAGCAGCTAAAACACAGTGTGCTTAAACGACAAAAAGGAAGTCCCGAAAAAATAATTGCAAAACTTGTTCGCGTTGGTGCATAAACGATTTAAGCAATTCAATTCCCCATAAAGAGTCCTGGTGAGTGTAGTGTAGAATAAAGTACGCATCCTTGGTTGATACGTGGGGGACGTGGAATTGTAATTCAGAAGGTACAATGTCGGGACAGGTAGTCATCTCAATGACTTCCAGATTGTCAATCAGGTACTCATCTTAATCCCAGTGAAATTAATAACTCTGCAAATAAACAACAGATCAGCTGTAAGGCGGCGTCGACCGAAGGGTTAACGCGTTAATGTGTTAATGTTTCATGCCGAAACGAGGCAGATAAGGTTGATAGACGCGGGCGAAAGGAGGCATCCGTATTTCGGTGAAACGAGAATCAAGCCTTAGGAATAATAGTCGAAAACGAATGAGAACCGGCCGATCCCGCTCGGGCATATAAATTTCTCGTTATCGTACCTCGAGGAAATCACTCTGCCCATTCTTTCTACGGCGCGCGTTTAATTAAAACGATCTTAGAAACGACGAGCATCGGGGGCAAGACAGAAACACGGTCTCGCGAATTGTTCTCTAATTAACCGTCCCGCGCAATACACATTTGTAGAAGTTATTTTTCGTAAACCTCGCGTAGTTTAGAATAGAGGACAGGTGGTGTAATAAGACTTCAGTTTCCTCTAATTAAAGCACTAACTTTATTATACAATACGTCAACACACGACGTTACTCAACACACAACGACTCACACACGATACTTTCTACAATACTCTCAGCTCTAACTCTCCCTTAGCTCTGACTCTTGCACGCATCATTCATTCTTTATATTCTTTCACTCTTAGTTTCTCTCTCATTCTATTCCTCATTTGCTCTCACTCATTTAGCACACCCCGCAGTCATTCCTCGCTGGTGGTCGGTCTTGACCACCCGAACCCTTGGGCCACTGTACCCTCCATGCACACGACCTTCTCAGGTACTCAGCTTCGAACGTACCTTTCATATGTACATCGGACTCATTCTAAACAGTCATGCAATATTTCCAATCCTACACATTTTACTCGCTGCAACAATCCGGCCTTTTATTACGTTGTCCCAAAAGTTTCTTCCGCTGTTCGACTGCTCGGTTTCAATGGGCAAATTTGGACAATCCATTTTTCGTTGATGTTAGGGCACTCGGTTGTTTTCTGGCTTTCCGATAGCGTAATGTCGTTTGAATCGATAGTCTCGGTGCCGTGCTGCGTGTATCGAAAGATGGAAGAGCAGGGAAGACGTTTGGATCTGATTTGGAATGTTCTAGCCTCAATTCCTGCCTGATCTGATCATTACTTATTTATTTCTTTAAAAAGTTCTATTCGTTGTAAAAAGTTGAACTCCGTAAATGAGATAAATATCACGTTGATCAATACTTTGCAGCAACATAAAAAAAATGTTAAAACATGATATCACGATGCATCCGGGCGGATCAAGGAGAATGATGAGAAAGAACGTGTCGTGCATCATTTAAAAGTATTCTACCCTTCGCGAAACTGTTTGCAGTTGATATCTAGTAAGAAGGCGGAAGAAACTCTTGGGACAACTTAATACAGTAGCGCAAATTAGAAATTTTCGAAGCCAAAGAACTCCAACCGCCCGCTTGCAACCTGGTTTTTCGCGGATCACACTCGGTGTACTCGCCTCGGAACTTTTTCTGCGTGATCATGAGCGAGTGTTCGGTAAAAAAAAAAAAAAGAGGGAATAAAAGCAGGGAAATGTCGCGTGGGTGTAGGCTGACGAGGTGCGGCTTGTACATTCGAACGGCAATGCATATTTTCTTTCTTCTTTTTTACTTTATACGCCCGTGGATACGCGTACGCGACCTTATGCGCGGTTTCAATGTAATTCGTAATGATCTTTCCCTCCGGACATTGCGTGGCGTCCTAGTTCGATCGGGCGAGGGAAAAATGATAAATAGTGTTGTATTCCGCACAGCTCTTATTTATTATATTTAATATATTACAATAATGCTCAACGGAAACTTGACGAATACTTAGAGCGGATATTCGTTGATATATCGTTGATATTCTCGTAACAATTCCCTGAGAAAAGACTACGTCGATGAAGTCTCTAGTCTAAAGGAACTCTGCCTTTTTGAACGTGGTTCAGTATGTGGACGCCTCACTTGCCAAATCGATTAACTCCACTTTCTGAATTTTATTAAACTTTAATGTCAAAACGCTAATAAAGTCTTTTGGCATTAAAATTTAATAAAATTCAGAAAGTGGAGTTAATCGATTTGGCAAGTGAGGCGTCCATATATTGGGGAAAAATGGGAGAGTAGGGGTCATCTAGGACTTAGTAGGGGACAGGGAAAGGAGTTTGAGGTTCAAGGGTTGAACATGGATAGTGGCAAAGGTTGAGGTTGTTACGCATCGCGAGGACGTTTGGAGTATTTGTCATCAGAGTGGAAATGTGAAAAGTACCGATATCTATGACTAATATAGACTGTGAGCAATTCGCCGCTGTGATTATAGTTGACTAGGAGATAGTTTCGTCGGTATACAACAATAGCGAGAAACAAGTATCACTCGTCCCCTTATTAATTTAATGTCCAATTAACTATTCGATACAATTAATGCTGTGATTTTATTTTATATTATTTATTTTATATTATTAGTGCTGTTATTAAAGTATTCCATTCACTCCGCGCCATTAGTGTAATAGTTAGTTAAATTTTCATTGAATTCGCTTCGGTGACTCGGCGGAAAATGCTTCACGAAGTTCGAAAATCCTTTTACACGCCAACGAATCGAGAAAACTTGTACTTCGGAGGTCGAGGGAAAATTTCTGTCTGCGTGTGCAGCATTGGAGGAATTCTTTAATTAAATTCACGGTTTTAGAGACGCGCTCGTTTCTGCGAGGGAAAAAATCGCTTGGTATATTCGTTGTTCTTCTTTCCATCATTTTTTGTACCATTCCGATGAAACTGTTCGCGTTTTCCCAGTAAAGGAAAAATTAAGTGCTCCATAAAAGCGACACACAGAGATCGTATAAGAATACTTTCGTTTTTACATCGGGTAAAGTTGATCCATTACCCGAATGAACGGCTTCGAAACGGCCTTACAAAGTCTGCCGGAATATATTGCATCTAAACTTTGCGTGTAGCCAACGGGACGCAATTGTTATTATAAACACTATTGCGCACCGTTTTCACGCTAATAACAATGTGCAGCTTGCGCCTTGAATGCGAAGAAAGAAAACGACAGAAAATTCCTCGAAACAAATTTAAGCGTTTAAGCGTAGTTCGGTTCACCCTTATGTTAGCAACGAAAATGGTGAAAAAGTTCCGAAGCTTAGTTATTTAAAATATTTCCCATAAATTTGTTTTCGCAAAACGTGAGCTGCCGCGAAATTGTTGAACGAAGCAAGAATCGGGAACGGTTTTGCGATATTTCATAAAGAACATACAAAAATTATTAAAGCAAATACAGAAATGGGTACCCGGTTGCCAACATAAGTGTTAATAACAGCTCAGCTGAGTTCGTGTACTTGTAATTGCGCGTCGACCTGATTAAATAGAGTGCAGATGAACACAGTTCTCCTGCAATCGGTAATCCGTAATAATAAGTAGACATGCGGGTAAAGATAATACTGGCGTGCTAATCATTCGATCTCTAATTAATTTTCAGAACGAGATGTTCGATTCGGGCAGCGATCCTGGATCAACGGTGATTCGAACGAAACGCATTGGATCCTTGTCGATTGTGAATTCGCTGGACGTGCTGCGGCAAAGGGTCCTCCTCGAGCTGGCAAGACGCAAAGCGATGCAGGACCAACGGCAAATCGATGCGAATCGTCGCATATTGGAGACCATTGGGAAACGATCGTTACCCCTTTACAACAGAGGCATGGTCAAAGCAGCCGACTCGAAATTGAGAAACGGCCTCGAGTACATGCTGGAGCAGGAGGAGAAGAGTCACGATAGAAACGTAACGCCCGAAAGAATTGCTGGCAGAGTGGAGGATTGGCTCCAAACGGATGACTCTGCGTTTCGAGAGAGGCAGGACGACAAAACGCGAAGGGTAACTGACTCTATTCGAACGTTGCTCCTAGTATAATTGTAATTAATTTACGCGCGACAAGATTTACATTTTCTCGGTCGTATGTTCCTTTTCTGACGAAGCACCCTTTTGCTTTCAGGTGCAAACGAACGAGCTGCGTCTACTGTAATGAACAAGAAAAATGGAAGATCAAGTCACAATCAACTTTCGCTATATTACGGTTTTTTAACTAACAAGCTAATGAATTGCGTATAGTTTATCTATTATTCGTCATATTCCTCAGGTTTTACCATATACATATATATAGATAAATAGAGATATATATATATATATATATATATACACGTGCACATACATGTATCTATACATTTTGTGTCGTGGAAAACCCATAATTTATTATCATGAATTATATGTTAATCGACGAGCATGTATAAGTTATTCGACGTGTCCACGCTACGTAAATATTAGTGCGCGTGCATAAAGTTGCCAGTAGAGCTGAAACTTTACGAAGCAGAGATTTATCAGTATTCGTGTTTAAGTTTTTGATCGTTTAGATTTTAGGTTGTACAATTTTGTGGCAACCAGGAAGGGAGGAGAATAGAAATAGTAAGCGAACCATGAAATAGACTTTGTTGTCGAAAACTTAGTACGTAAGACGATTGAATACTAATTTTTTCCCCTCGATTTTCCCCCTTCTTTCTATTTCTTCCTTTTCAATAGCACAGAGACATATGTAACAGAGCAGTATTATACTTTGTGATCTCATGAAGCCTGGCCAAACAATAGTCTTCGCACAAGGCATTCCATATCCAATTTCGGATATAATTTAGTAGAAATGTTTCTTCGTGTTAGTGTTAAGTTTTACGAACACAACGATGAAGACGTTGCAGTGTATTATAATTATTTAAAAGTATAGATATCTCTACGTTTTATTTGTATCATCTGCAGGCGTGTTAAAGGAAAATATTCGAATTGCATTTATCTATTGTACAGTAAGCTTTTTGGACAACCGATGTATTCATGCAATATGTTCCTAATCGTTTCGTGTCGAATTTATAGAGATGTTATTTACAAGTATACATTCAAATGGCTGTAAATTTAATGTAATGTAATTATTTAAATATATAGATCAAACGCTTTGTTCTCGATAAATTTCATTCATGAAAGAAATATATGTAGTTAAGAATAAATGTTCGAAAAACAATATCTTGCTTTTTAATATATGTACATCAATCAATCGATTCTTTTTCCTTCTATTATTTATATTCTCATCTATCTGTTAATCAAGCAATTGCTACTGCAATTAGTGATTGCGGTAACATCCTAGCAAGGAGGCCGCGAAAAAATTGCGGGTCCCAAGCTACATTGAATTTTTGTATAATATGGTGTTTAAACAATTGTTTGGCAAAGATATTCTTTTAATAAATTCGTATTCTCAATTTTAATTTCGTCTTTATTAATGAACATTAAACCTCCGAGACTTTATCCATACCCACCCGATTTCGCTGTAGCATCTCCTACATGATATGCACATACGTTGTATACCGGTAATTAATAAATAGTTGCACAATAAATAAATTGAATTTGAAATTAAAGCTCAGACGTTTTAGCACCAATGTGGTATCCTAGTTAAATGATTTCCTATTGTTGCTTCGGTATCATTTTTAATACTGTCTTCCAATTGCAATTAATTGCTAATAACAAATAAACTACGATTGTAATTATTATAATCGCGTAGCGATACGTAGCCGAATCCTTTAATTTGAGATGTAGTTTATTACAAATTCATGCCTCGAAGCCGCGAAATTGGCATTTAATTAAAACGCGTATGTTCGATAATATGACAGCTGCGCAATGTATGTGGTGCTACTTCTCGATAGAACGCAGAAAATATTCGAATGTTAATAGGATTACAGAATGCAAGTGGAGGTCGGTGCCAGAAAGAGAAAGAGACTGAGGGAGAAGGACAGAAAACGGTTTACTAACTTTGGTTCATGCGGCTCCTGCTACTCGGCTCGAATAAATTATATCGGCGGGAAGAATCGCTAATTACTCATTAACCGTAATTAATTCACGCACCTTTGCGATTGCAGAATGAAGTGCGACCCCTGTGCAACTTTCTCGTACAAAATTCTGCAACGTTTTCTGCGTAAATAATTAAATATCAACGATCATGCTGGAACGATAACGCTGTGATTTACACCGGCGCGACGGACAATCGCTAATAAATACTTATTTAAACAAAGAAGGTGGCCAAATTATACATGGGAATGTCAGGGAAAGCTTGTAGTTTATTCTACGATCGTAAAGGTGCACAAAATGTTCGTGGATAATGAGTAATTAACGATTTTTCCACGCTCTCGATAAATGGCATCGCGTGCACTACGTCACTCAGCGGCTGACACATGTCGAACACGCGCGTCTTAATTATGCAATGCTTTAAATGCAAAAAGAATGTACTCAGAGGAATAAAATATGAACTTTTATGATTGCTTCAGTTGAATTAGGTCCCCAGCTATCTTCTCGTACCTAATTTTATGGAGTTTGGTTTAAAACAAACGATTTGTCTGCTACAAGACAAACGCGGATATACGACACGCAGTGAAAATTGTGATGGTTATTATTTGTTAATTAACGCTTTCCTGGCATTAATTTCTGACACTTTCTGTATGAGTTATTAAGCAGACAGTCTCAGGAAGCTTCCGTGATAGCAGATTTGTGTGGTGTACTAATTGTTATCGAATAATTAATCATTGTTCTTTGCAGGTCAACAGCAGAGTCGCTTGCTCGTATGCGTTGAACAATCGTTAATATTTATTTATTCGAGCAGAAGATGTTGCAAAATTTTGTACGAGAAAGTTGCATAGGGTCCGCACTACATTCTACAATCGCAAAGGTGCGTAAATTAATTGCGGTTAATGTGTAATTAGCGATTTTTCCCCGGCAATATAATTTATTCCATAAGGGGGCGGAGCTTAACAGCTAGCATTATCTCTATCCTTCTTTGGAATGTGACGTTCCTTGTCTAGCGGCGAGTTCCTTCTCCACCAATCCCGTACTCGTTCCGGCACCGACCTCCACTTGCATTCTGTAATCCTACTAACAATCGGCTGTTTTCGGCGTCCACTCAGGAGATGGCGTTGATACCCCACGTCTCAAGCGCACGCTCATAGCTGCAATTTGTGGAGCATGCGCGTTTCGAATGTAAACAAACTGCTCGGATACTGGGCAGAATTCTTTAATAAATTAGATCTCAAATTAAAGGTAAAAGCTAAACAATAAATTGGCACGCCATTCACGCTTTATATTAGCTGGAATGTTTTAATTAATTTCAGAAATTCGCATCGGTAGCATTTAGAACGAACGATACCATAATCGATCCGATAATATACGGTTCACGTTATCAATCTTATATTCTACGTGTCTATGCCCAACGGCGAAATTCAAAATTGACTCCGAAACTGTTTTATTTACAATAGCTTTTTTGCTTCTTTTCTTATTTAATTGTGAGTTTAACGTTGCATGTGATCTATTTTTAGTGGGACATGCGAGAAGTGGTCGCCCATTAGCAGCAATCCTTCGGACGTAACTGTTGAATGTGAAAGTGAACTTTATTTCAGTCGAAATGCCGGGGAACTCGTTGGGACGTAGGTCGTCCACGAATCCTGTAAGGATATCCATGTTTGATAGGGAGGAAAGAAACTTGGCGCAGACAGAGCCAAGGAGAACCCTGCCAAAGCTGAAAGCCACTGCCTCTGGAGTTGACAGTTCTCATATTCCTAGACCTCGTATGCGGGCCTCTTCGTCCGACAGAGCAAGCATCAGGGGATCAATATTAAAAACGACTGGTTAAGTTTCATAGTAATACAGATTTTATTATCAATATTGTACAGTATTCAATTACAAAGTGTACAAGCATAGTGCAAGTATAATATTTCACGTCTATCTATATTCGTAGGTAAAACTCCACTTCGCCATGCACCGACAACTCCAATTACGCCTGCATCGGCCCCTAGAAGCAGGTCTTCCACTCTTTCTGTCGGAGATTCCAACAGACTTCACGTAGCACTTCCAACAGGCCGTAGATCTTTATCGGCCGATCGTGCCAGCATACGGGGTGCGAAAGGTTTCCGAAAGGATAGCAGGCCTCTCGCGGACAAGGCATATCAGTCGTACATGCTTAGCAAAATCGACAACTTTTTCGCTATGCACGGTTGTTCCTGTATGCTTAATGGTAATGGCAGTTTGAAGCCTGTTACTTTGAAGATGTTTGTCGAAACCTCTGGTTATCTAGTAAAATTGCTGGACATTAAACAGATTCTTACAATTACCAATTATGTGGAGGAAGTGCCAAAAATTGCATTGAGATTACACTATCCGGGATTGATTAATAAATCTTGGCTGAAGACTGCCAACGCCATGCATTCATGGCCCAATGTATTGGCTTGGATCTGCTGGTTAGTAGAAATTTGCGAAGTGAGGCAAATAGCCTCCGAAAAGTACCAATTAGAAAATCTACCATTTATGGGAAATCAGCGAGAAGCCGAAATTAATAAGCACGCTTTTTTCTCTATGCTTAACTTTTACAATGCCTGGAACGATGAGAAACTGGAAGATGAAGCTGCAATGGTGGAGAAATATTTGCAGGAAATTGAACAGCAGCAGGGTGTGTCGGATGAAGCTTTGAATAACGCGAATGCCGAATTAGAGGAAGCAAAGATTAAACTGCAGGCAGTGGATGAAAATGCAAACAGGGTTGATGAAGAAGTAAACCGTTTGCAGAAACTGTTGTTATCTTTGCAAGAGGACGAAGCGAAGCAATTGAAAGACATTGCTGCAAAGGAAGAGTATATAAAATTGATCAGTCTCGAAACGGATCAAATGAATACTGAATGCGACGCACTGCGCGAACAGATTCATTTACAGAAAGGAGAGCGCGATAAGCTGCTCTCGATTATCAAACAGCAACCAATGTCCAGGGCAGAGAGAGATAAGATTGTCGGGAAATGTTCAGAGATTCAGAATTACATACATCAATATAATGAACACTTAGAGGAGATAAAAAAAGAATTGTACACTATGGACATTAAATTGGCATCTACAAATAATAATTTGATTAAAACAATATTGGCATACAACAAAGAGATATTTATGCATCTAAGCCATGGCATCGATTTCGATATCGAAGAATTAAAAATGCCCGAAACGTTGCATCCTGATAGTATGGTAATACTAGAAGCTAAAGCCAATTTGATGAACGATTTGAAGGAATTGTTAAAGACTCAAACTGTAGAAAAGGAGAGTTCCTTGGAACATAAATCTTTCGAACTAGAAACCCTTCAAGAGAAGATTAAAAGACTGGAGGATGAAATTGCAAATGAGGCCATGGAAAAGGAAAAGCTTGTAAATAAAATTAAAAACGATGCCAAAGACGAGGAAGCAAAACTAAAGGGACAAATAAAGAGTCTGCAGCATGATATCAAAGAGATAGAAGAATTGATGCCAAATGACCAGGAGCTTGTTGAAGAATTAAAAGAGGCAGAAGATAAACTGAATGCTGTTAGCAAGAAAAAAACATACATAGAGGAATCTGCTAGAATGTTTTTCGATAAATTTTATGAGATCTTAGGGGAACATCGGAGCGAACTTTACAATATATTAAAAAAATACGATGAATAATATCATAGGTGTAATTTATATATATATAAATATATATAATTTATATATATATATATATATATAAATATACCGAGTCACCCAAGCCTTGTACGACTGGCAGGCTTTCTAAAGCCAATGCCGCAAATTCGCTGCCGATATGCTGCATTGTATTACATTGCCAGTCGTAAGAGGCTTGGCTGACTGGGTATACATATGTACAATTGTTAATTTTAATTGCAATACTTGGAATGCAATTACCATCGATAATTACTTTGCGCACATAAATGTAAATTATTAAATTAGTTATAAATGGATACATTTTTGTATATATATTTTCTATTCATCTAAAAAACAAAAATCATTCTTGTACATCTTTCTATATTGTACTTTTTTTCACTCCTATTTCAATCGAAATTTATCCAGTAGATCTTGCAACTAAATCTTGTATCAATTTTAAACCAACATTTATGTAGTATAACAAATACAATAGATATAAATAATCAAGTACTCGTAAACAATACTTAAAAATTATTAAATATGTTCGAGGTCGGTATGACAGTCGCACGTGAGACACAGCCCATAAGATGATAGGGCTCATCTACATATGTATTGTATATCTCGTCTATGGTAGTGATGGGCACCATCGACTAATTTAAACTATCGACTAATTAGTAACGATATACTATCGAATAATTAGTCGATAGTTTTTCGCTTATTGGTTATGTCTGGAGTCTGAACTATGTCATGAAATATTGGTGTATTTACTTTTCGTAAATTTATTACAGTTCATAATTAGAATTTCAGAAATATAAAAGGTCAACAAGTTTCTTTTTTAACCAATTGATAATATTTCAATTTGTCATAAACTATTTTATTTCGGCACTTAAAACTTAACAGTTCTAAATATTTTGTGAGAATCAATTAGGTTATATATAAGGTTTTACTCAGTTCTTGAAATTTAATATCAGATAGACAGTTATTTAACATGACGGCATTAATTAATGTTTTTACATCAAAATTTAAGTCGTTTTTTCTTTTTCCTAGGGTAGATATAAATATTGCTGTATTAGGAATGTAAGGAATTTGTCGATCTATTTTCATAATTTTCTTCATTACTTAATAATGTTGTAATTTCGGATTTTAAGGATTTTATAGCTGATTGTGCGTTTATTTCATGTTGCAAAGTATTAAAATTAATAATAAACATATTATTAGTTATTTTTATAATATACAATAAAATATAAGACAAATAAATATAAAATATATAAAACATCGAAACGAACTAAAGAATGACCGTTATTTTCGTCAGAAATACTAAACCATCCCTTGTTCCCGTACTCATTCGATTTTTCGCGGCCTGAACGGAAAATTTAGAGTCAGTCACTGAACGGAAAGTTGATTGTCAGTCACCTATGACTGACGCGGCCTGAACTGAAAGTTGAGTGTCAGTCACTGAACGGAAACTTGATTGTCAGTCACCGATGACTGACGCGGCCTGAACGGAAAGTTTAGTGTCAGACACCGATGCCTGACGTGGCACTCAACGTGTTAAATATATCTCACGCTGGTTCTCAGTACATCTCAAACCACTCCCAACACAGCCTAAACCGAGCGTGCCGAAAAGTGATAAGCATGAACAATTCCTTATAAATCACATCCCTGGATAGTGTTCGCTAGGCAGCTTCGAAGCAGCGAACATTAAGAGGGCATTACTGTCCACTGTAGTAATTTGAGCGGAGAGAATCTGAAGTTCTTATTGCAATTACTTTTGAGTTCTCGTTTCTATCGTTGTATCTATCTGCAGCTGTAAATATTGTGTATTATTTATTGCCCTGCTTCTTATGTAGACCCTTCTGTTTTCTGACGCTTTCGAGATAATTCATTAGTAACATGAATCATATATGTTTCCCCCAGAGAATTACATTTTTTTATTCCTCAAGAAGCCCTCTTTTTTTATAAGTGAAATACCCATGTATATATCTTTTAATTCATAAATTAGTTAATATCTGCAAAGATATACTTGAATCTACGCGGGTCTCTGCCATATCTACAGTGCCAGCTATGGTTCCGCCATCTATACAGAACTCCTTGAAACCACTCGCGCTTGCTATGGTAGTTCCATCTATACAGAACGCCTTGAAACTACTCACACCCCTTACTTACCATAAGTGTAGATATGGCAGAGGCCCGAGTAGTTTTAGTGACATCTGTATAGATGGCGATACTAATGACTCTAGATAAAGCAGACATGTATACAGTTTCGAGCAGTTCTGTATAGATGGCGAAACTAAAGCCCTTTTTGGGTGTAGGTAAGACAGGGATGTGAGTGGTACGTAAATTCGGACACCTGTTTATAAGTAGCGATGCGATAATGTTCATAAAATTTGGTTATTTATGTCTTCATTCATCCAATTAAGTTAATAATCCTCGAAAACCGTTTCGTACACTCTTTTACATATCAATAAAGTGTCAGCAAACACAGTGTTTCAATCTACATAAAAATTAATATGTACGGTAACATTGCAAGTTCCATTGTTCATTATATTCTACAACAATCAAGCACTCTTTAGCACGGGTAAATGTATTTGTGAATATTTTTTCCTTTAAATAAATTTTCCAGGACTTAATAAATACATACTAATAGTGGTATTATTCTTTATTTCGGTCTCACAGGAATGAAAGTTTGGTTAGTGTACATATAACCTATCTTTACAATACTATCTTAACTCTTGCACTATCATCTTCCGTTCCGCTCTTCCTTTTCATACCTTCTTTGCCTTACGTATTACACTATTTCTTATCTCTTTATCGCACATCTATTATAAATCTTTTCCGTTCCTTCCTGTTTAATTACAAATTCCTAAGTTATTTTTATGTCTTATTGTATCTTTTTCCGTACATTTTGTTAGCAGGTGCTCTTACGTTCCAAATTGTTGTATGCACAGGTCACATCTTTTATCCTTTTTCTTCTCCCAATATTTATTTCATCCTTTAATGCTTTTGGATCTCGCACCTGCGTTGTTAATTGTCAATTGCGCCCTCGTCCGTTTTTACTTAAGTACCATAGTAGTGTTGATGTTCTAATATATTTAAACGTATCATTGTATCTTGCTTTCCCTATTTTTCTGCCTTGTTCCTGCTGTTGCATTTGATTGACTCTACTTTTGAGGATCTCCGTCAATTCCTTTACTTCGGCTTTTGTCAAAGTCACTCATACTTGACACATTCCATTCCTTTTCAAATAATCCTCTCCTTTTTATGCTTCTGGCTTGCCCCTCCTTTCTTTCTTCTTCCTCTGAATATCTCTTAATAATCTTTCTTCTGTTACATACTTATTAATGTATTTTTTCTGTGTGCAGGTTTCACAGGCAAAGAGTAAGGAACATTGCCTGGCATTTCTCATCTTGCATAAATGCAAGAAAGAAGGTAGAAAAACTTGTGCAACATACTTTAGTTATAGTAAATTGGTTTATAAAAATAGTTTGTATCTATTAGCCCGTAAGTTTATTTTAGGACAATTGTGTAATTAACTGTTCTGTATAATATCTATTATATACTTTATTTTCTATTCAGATCATTCGGTAGATCTTATATAAACTTTGATATTACTTATATATTACTAAAGCAAGTTCTACTGAATGTGCTAAATGTAAAATAAAAGATATAATAAATAATGTATGTATGCTCAAGTTTACACAAATGCTGTAATTTAAATTTTATAAGCTTCTGCATATGAAGTACATAATTTTTTGTATAAGCTTTATCTGTAAGATATATTGTAAATTAACTTCAAAGAATAGTTTATAAGTATTAGATTATTTATGTTTATAGTGTTAGTTATATTACATAAATGTTGGTTTAGAATTGATACAAGATTTAGTTGTACGATGTAATATGTAAATAGATATAAAAGAATAGTTAATAAGTATCGGCTTGTAAATTTAATTACAACATTTTTGTAACTTGTATATTCATTGATTAGTTTAAATAAATTAGCAATGAAAAGAATTCCACTGCTCTTTTTACTTTCATACCTTACCAATCCTTGAAAGAACCTAATTCCGATCCTTATACAAGAAGTACCGTGGACGAACTTTAAATACAAAGTCCTAAAGCGAGAAACTTGTCAAAATGACCTATACGTTATTAAAATAAGCGCTGAGAAATTCCTGGAGCGTGACGTCATGTCCAAGAACTGATGCTATGAAAGACCTCCTCGCATATCATATTCTCCTGATACAAATCCACGATTTTCAGCGAGTTATTTTTGCCAGAATCTCAGAAATTTTGCGCTCGGAAATTCCTGGAACGTGACGTCATTTCCAAGAATTGCTTCGATGAAAGACCTCCTTGCACATCATATTCTCCTAATACAAATCCACGATTTTCAGAAGAAATTTAAGTGCTGAAAATCGAGGGTTTGTATCAGGAGAATATGATATGCGAGGAGGTATCCGACATCAGCAGTTCTTGGAAATGACGTCATATTCCAAGAATTTCCGAGCGCTTAATTTTCTAGACTTCTGCCATCAAATGTTGCAAGAAATGAAGACCGAAAATGATGTCGTTTCCACAATTTTCTTCTTTTATATTTAATAACGTATAGGGCCATTTTTACAAGTTTCTCGCTTCAGGACTTTGCATTTAAAGTTCGTCTACGGTACTTCTTGTGTAAGGAATTGGAATTAGGTTCTTTCAAGGATTGGTAAGGTATGAAAGTAAAAAGAGCAGTGGAATTCTTTTCATTGCTAATTTATTTAAACTAATCAATGAATATACAAGTTACAAAAATGTTGTAATTAAATTTACAAGCAGATACTTATTAACTATTCTTTTATATCTATTTACATATTACATCGTACAACTAAATCTTGTATCAATTCTAAACCAACATTTATGTAATATAACTAACACTATAAACATAAATAATCTAATACTTATAAACTATTCTTTGAAGTTAATTTACAATATATCTTACAGATAAAGCTTATACAAAAAATTATGTACTTCATATGCAGAAGCTTATAAAATTTAAATTACAGCATTTGTGTAAACTTGAGCATACATACATTATTTATTATATCTTTTATTTTACATTTAGCACATTCAGTAGAACTTGCTTTAGTAATATATAAGTAATATCAAAGTTTATATAAGATCTACCGAATGATCTGAATATAAAATAAAGTATATAATAGATATTATACAGAACAGTTAACTACACAATTGTTCTAAATTAAGCTTATGCGCTAACAGTTGCAAACTATTTTTATAAATCAATTTACTATAATTAATGGATAAGTAAAGTATGTGGCAAAAGTTCTTCTATTTTCTTTCTTGCTCCTATGCATGATGGGATGTGTCAGTCAATGCTCACTACTCTTTGCCTCCACAACCTGCACACACAAAACATATATTAGTAAATATGTAAAAGGAGACCGAAGAAAGAAAAGAGGGCCAAACCAGAAGCATTAAAGAAGGAGAGGATTATTTGAGAATTAATTAGATCCGAAGTAAAGGAATTGTCGCAGACCCTTAAGAGAATAGAGTATGAAATACAACATCAGGAACGAAACATAAAAATAAAATAAGCGAGGTATAATGGACGGTGTAAATATATTGGAACAGCAACGCTAATAGAATACCAAAGCAAGAATGGAATAGGCCATAATCATCAGTTCATAGCACAGGTAAGATGCAAAAGCATTAAAGGATTAAATAAATATTAGGAGGAGAAAAAGAAAAAAGGATCTGACCTGTGCACACAAAAATTTGGAACGTTAGAACACCTCTAAACAGAATGTATGGAAAAAGATACAATGGTATATAAACATGACATAGAATTTTGTAATTAAACAAGAAGGAATGGAAAAGATTTATAATAGATACGCGATTAAGAGGTAAGAAATAATGTAATACGTAAGGCAGAGAAGGTATGAAAAGGAAGAGCGGAACGGAAGATGAGAGTGCAAGAGTCCATATAGTATTGCAAAGATAGGTTATATGTAAACTAATCAAACTTTCATTCCTGTGAGACCGAAATAAAGAATAATACCACTATTAGTATGTATTTATTAAGTCCTGGAAAATTTATTTAAAGGAAAAAATATTCACAAATACATTTACCCGTGCTAAAGAGTGCTTGATTGTTGTAGAATAAAATGAACAATGGAACTTGCAATGTTACCGTACATATTAATTTTTATGTAGATTGAAACACTGTGTTTGCTGACACTTTATTGATATGTAAAAGAGTGTACGAAACGGTTTTCGAGGATTATTAACTTAATTGGATGAATGAAGACATAAATAACCAAATTTTATGAACATTATCGCACCGCTACTTATAAACAAGTGCTTGAATTTACGTACCACTCGCATCCCTGTCTTACCTACACTCAAAGTGGGCTTTAATTTCGCCATCTATACAGAACTGCTCGAAACTGTATATATGTCTGCTTTATCTAAGAGTCATTAGTATCGCCATCTATACAGACGTGACTCAAACTACTCGGACCTCTGCCATATCTACACGTAAGGTAAGTAAGAGGCGCGAGTAGTTTCAAGGATTTCTGTATAGATGGAACTACCATAGCAAGCGCGAGTGCTTTCAACGAGTTCTGTATAGATGGCGAAACCATAGCAGGCACTGTAGATATGGCAGAGACCCGCGTAGATTCAAGTATATCTTTGCAGATATTAATTAATTTATGAATTAAATGATACATACACGGGTATTTCAATTATAAAAAAGAAGGCTTCTTGAGAAATAAGAAAATGCAATTCTCTAGGCGAAACATATATGATTTATGTTACTAATGAATTATCTCGAAAGCGTCAGAAAACAGAAGAGTCTACATAAGAAGCAGGGCAATAAATAATACACAATATTTACAGCTGCAGATATGTACAACGATAGAAACGAGAATTCAAAAGTAATTGCAATAAGAACTTAAGATTCTCTCCGCTCAAATAACAACAGTGGACAGTAATGCCCACTTAATGTTCGCTGCGTCGAGGCTGCCTAGCGACCACTATCCAGGGATGTGATTTATAAGAAATTGTTCATGCTTATCACTTTTAGGCACGCTGGGTTTGGCCTGTGTTGGGAGTAAATTGAGACGTACTGAGAACGAGCGTGAGATATATTCAAGGACCATGGCTGATGACAAGTTGAGATAACTTGAACGCAACCTCGATCCTCGATGCATCCGTGCAGGTCCAAAAATCGGTAGGCATGACTCCTCGAATATTAATTGTGGAAAAAAACGAACATTAAGCGGCCATTATTGTACATTGTATCCTAAGTGCAATACGCAGTCAATTCGCTCGAATTATTTTTCACATAATTATCAAACGTCTCTTAAACGTTTAATAATTATACGATAAATAATTGATTGCCCGGGTCTCACCACGTGGAGGTTACCGCGCATGGAGACCCACCCTAGCCACGGCTTGAAGATAATATACAATATATCTTACAGATAAAACTTATACTAAAATGTACGTACTTTATATGCTAAAGCTTATTTTAAATTACAACAATTGTGTAACTTGTGCATATGTAAATTGTTTATTATATCTTTCATTTTATATTTAGCACATTCGGTAGAGCTTGTAATAGGAATATAAGTAATATTAAAGTTTATACAAGATCTACCGAATAAACTGAATATAAAATAAAAGATACAATAAATATACATTATACTGAATTACACAATTGTTCTAAATTGCTCTTATGCTCTAATAGTTACAAACTATTTTTATAAACCAATTTAGTTTAACTAAAGTATGTAGCAGGAGTTATTCTTTCTTCTTTCTTGTTTTTATGCATGATGAGATGCACCGGGCAATGCTCCTCACTCTTTGGATGCGAAACCTGCACACACAAGGAATATATTAGTAAGCATGTAACAGGCGAAAGAAACATTGTTAAGGGATAGTTAGAAGAAAACGAAATACGGAAAGATGACACCAGAAGTATAAGAAAAGGGGGGGATTATTTAAAAAGGAATGGAATGAATCGAACATGAATGAATTTGACGAGAAGGGGAGTAAAGAAAGTGATGGTGAGCCTTAAAGACTAAATGGATAATCAAAATGAAATAAGGGGATAAGTAATGGGATAATGTAGAGAAGGTTTGCAAGAAAGAGTGGAGAAGAAGAATGCGTAAGCTAAGATAGTAATCTAAAGTAAGGCTATATGTACACTAAATCGAAATTTTATAGCTGCGAGGCCGACATAAAAAGGAATACTATTGTTAGTATGTAATTATTATGCGCAGGAAGATTTATTGAAAGAAAAAGATATTTAGAGACGTATTACACTTACATCAGCCTTCGTTGCATACACCTTCCAAACCCACAAAACCAATTTAATATAACTGAAGTATGTATATGGCGAGAGTTATTCTTTCCTCTTCCTTCTGTTTATGCACAATGAGAATTGGCGGTCAATGCTCCTTATCCTTTGCCTACGATACCTACGCACACAAAAAATATATTAGAAAGTATATAACAGGAGATAGAAAGATTGTTAAAGGATATTTAATCGAAAAAGAAAGTAGGGCGGGCCAAACTAGAAACATAAGAGAAAGGGTCTTTTAGAACGAATGGAACGAGTGCGAGAATACTAAATTGGATAAGAACGGAACTAAAGGATCTAACGGAGAGCCTTCAAAGAAAAATACAAGAAGCAAGATATAATGAAAGGTTTAAATGTATTAAAACGGGAGCAATGCGACAGTACCACAGTAAAGAGAGAACAGGAAAGAGTCGGCAATTAATAGCGCAGAAATGACTTAGGAATTTGAAATGAAACAGAGAGGAAATGGAAAGATGTATAATACATGTGCGATAAAGAGATAAGAATAATGTGATACGTAAGGTAGAGAAGGTTTTAAAAGGAACAGCGAAACGGAAGATGAGAGTACAAGAGTCCATATAGTATTGCAAAGATAGGTTATATGTAAACTAACCAAACTTTCATTGCTTCGAGACCGAAATAAAGAATACTACTACTATTAGTATGTATTTATTACGTGCCGGAAAATTTATTTAAAGGAAAAAATTTTCACAAATGCATTTACCTGTGCTAAAGAGCTTGATTGTTGTAGAATAAAATGAACAATGGAACTTGCAATGTTACCGTACATATTAATTTTTATGTAGACTGTAACACGGTGTTTGCTAACACTTTATTGATCTGTAAATGAGTGTACAAAACGGTTTTTGAGAATTATTAACTCAATTTGATGAATGGAGACATAAATAACCAAACTTTATGAACATTATCGCACCGCTACTTATAAACAAGTGTCTGAATTTACGTACCACTCACATCCCTGTCTTACCTACACTCAAAGTGGGCTTTAATTTCGCCATCTATACAGAACTGCTCGAAACTGTATATATGTCTGCTTTATCTAAGTGTCATTAGTATCGCCATCTATACAGACGTGACTCAAACTACTCGGGCCTCTGCCATATCTACATGTAAGGTAAGTATGAGGCGCGAGTAGTTTCAAGGAGTTCTGTATAGATGGAACTGCCATAGCAAGCGCGAGTGGTTTCAAGGAGTTCTGTATAGATGGCGAAACCATAGCAAGCACTGTAGATATGGCAGAGACCCGCGTAGTTTCAAGTGCATCTTTCCAGATATTGATCAATTTATGAATTAAAAGATATATACATGAGTATTTCAAATATAAAAAAGGAGGCTTCTTTAGGAATAATAAAATGTAATTCTCTAGGCGAAACATATATGATTTATGTTACTAACGAATTGTCTCGCAAGCGTCAGAAAACAGAAGGGTCTACATAAGAAGCAGGGCAATAAATAATACACAATATTTACAGCTGCAGATAGATACAACGATAGAAACGAGAATTCAAAAGTAATTGCAATAAGAACTTAAGATTCTCTCCGCTCAAATTACTACAGTGGACAGTAATGCCCACTTAATGTTCGCTGCTTCGAAGCTGCCTAGCGAACACTATCCAGGGATGTGATTTATAAGGAATTGTTCATGCTTATCACTTTTCGGCACGCTCGGTTTAGGCTGTGTTGGGAGTGGATTGAGATGTACTGAGAACCAGCGTGAGATATATTTAACACGTTGAGTGCCACGTCAGGCATCGGTGTCTGACACTAAACTTTCCGTTCGGGCCGCGTCAGTCATCGGTGACTGACAATCAACTTTCCGTTACACTTTGATCACTCATATTATTAGATATCAACACAATTTCGTTGAAACTCCTCTGCCGCGCGCCGCGTTTAACCATCCTCTTTCGAATGAGCCCTCACCCAGCTCAAAATATTCTCATATAAGGAAATTAAGCGAGGCCTCTTACACCCATGTTTTGGCCCATATTATGTCGATATACAGCTCGCTGCGTAACTACATTCAGTCGATAGTCCAAAGTCCAAACGACTAAATCATTCGATGGTTTTAACGACTGAATTTTGTCGATAGTTTTAAGTAACTACTTTCAGTCGACTAAATTAGTCGTTAGCCGATACTATCGATAGTCTTAAAAATCATTCGAATGAAAGTAGTAGTTGAGTACTATCGAATAATCGATAGTTTTTAGTCGATGGTGCCCATCACTAGTCTATGGTGATAAATAACATGTGCTAGGTTTTGAGAGGGCGGTGTGAATATTTTTTGTAAATACATTTATTTAATGAAGAACAAATCCGTCGTGTTATGCGTTAGTACGACAATATTTCTATCCAATGGATATTCTGCTTGCAATGATCTGTATTCGCTGTATCATGAATGCTCATCGATGAAATACATTTATTTTACTACACGCTTTTAAATGAAGTTTACATATCGTGAAAATAACGTTGACGAAAATAAAATAATACAAAAACCAAACAATAATGTTGTGTGCATTACATAATTTTATGTTCAAAGTCAAAGTAAAAAAGGTAAATATTAAACGATTATGCTCCTTTTCTATCCCCTTTTGCGAGCAAACAATCCACTTTTATTACACACTTCAGCCTACCGTACCTATTTTTGGGCTTTAAATTATACTGTGCTGAATATTCCGATGTTACAGAATCTACGGTTTCAATCGTATCGACAATGTACAACGGCATCGAGAGGTAATATCGAGGACGGTATTGAAACCAAGTGGAGCGTAGCTAAACGCAATGAAATTCTACAATTAGTAAATTCGAGCACACTGAAACAATTGACAAAGTAATTAGTATTATGAACTATTTGAAATAATATCCTGTTATTTATAAAACTCTTCATTTGATGCAGGTATATTCAGTTACCATTAGCTAAATCGATAATATTGTATCGTACTACCAATGGACCTTATTCATCATTGGACGATATTTTATTAAAGAATGAAATGGAACCCGATGTTTTGAATAAAATTTGCGGCGACATCATTAATCATAAACTGCGGCAAAAGAAATGGAAGAAATATGCAGTGACGCCTGATATAAGGACAATACCGGTATAGAAACAATAGTGCGATACAATTATTGTCTTTCAATGGCAATACAACAATGTCTATTTGTATTAATAAGATTTATAATTGTTTTAGTCGAATCAGGTACCAAAAACAACAGTAGGCATACATGTAGGTCCTACTGCGATAACTTGGGCATTAGTGAGCTGCGATTTTGAGATACTCGATTGGAATTGTTTCACTTGGTGCGATGGGAGTACAAAAATCAGCAATTATGATCTAATCAATTTGGTACATATGCTGGTGTTTAATAATTCGTAGTATGGTTCGATATGTTGCTTAATAGATTATTTACTTCAGATATCATCCGTTGTTCATGCAGTTCCTGTATCCAGTTGCTACGTAATGGAGGACTTTCGAGTTACAAACAGACCATTGAGTATTAGCATTTGCACTCAGCAACAACTAACTATTTCTCTCATGAGTTGTTTTCGATTAATGGGGCAAAACAGTACGTTTTTACAGTGCTGTTATTGATACAGCGTAGGTGCCCAGGAAGGCAGAATAATTAAGAATTCAATTTTCCAGAATCAGACAATTCATTATCGGAAACGAGCAACGTATATCTGTTGCAGCCACTAACATCGGCGCGCCTCTTCGGTCTTATAGTTGGCAATGAAGTAATAGCTACACAGTATGTTATGAATGACATATTAAATTGCCCTGCAAAGGATGGTGCAAAATTAGAACATATAAGTATGAACGATGAAGTGAGAACAAAATACGTAGAACAAAACGCTAATGACCAAGAACAAATGGGCTGGTCCCTATTGAAAGCTGTAGGGTTTTTCCGTTTGCTTGCGCTTTTCAATGCTAATACGTAGTGTAAATAGACTTGTGTATAAATTTCTTACGAAGTACATAATGAAACTTGTAAATACACTTAATAAAATATTTTCACATTTCACATTGCTAATGATCATTGAAGAAGAATGGGAACAAAATAGGAAATTTCACATGGAGTAATACAATGTGTGTGTACAGGTCCATTCATTTATTATATATTAATTTTCATTATACTATTTATTCATAGTACACTGTACGTCTAATGTTTCTCGCTTCTCGAATACAAACTCTTCTCGACTAAATAAACAGACAAGTAAACGCTTGGTCACAATGGCAGCGGTAAGAAAACTGTATTTACCGTCGTACATTTACCATTGTAAAGCGTCGAGTAAGTACACGAGAACGAGATGTCCACGTAGTGACTGTTTCGTCAACATAGTCAACAAATTTGTACGTCCAACTAAAAATACACGTTTGGACAATGCCTTTGTGCTCAAACTCGTAACGTCAAATTAAGTATACGCTTATCGAAAAAATGGTAACACCGCTATTTAATCCGGCAGTGATGCTGTAGAACAAGCATGTTGCTACGTATCATTATCTAATCCAGCATGCATAAGCACACCACAAAATTCTCCACTGTGTGTATCTGGAATCTTGCGTTTTCAGTACAATCACGTCAAACTTGATTACGCTTACCATCGAATAATAATTGAAACTAACGCACAGAAAAAACGATGGCACGGGTCGTTTTAATTAGGAACCATCCAATCAATTTATAATCATATCTGATATAAATATTAAATTCAATTGCGTGTGCCTATGCTCGTGTGTTATTGTATCCCTTAGTTAAATTAATTTCCTTTGAATGAGCATATAACATAAATACGACGGAATTAGTGGAGGAGCCGATTGAACTCGAATTCCCTTGGATAAGAATATTTACTGCCGGAGAAGAGTTCACGCACAAAAATAATAACAACGTTTTATGTGCCAATTCCCTTGATGAATCGTTCGGGTGCAAACGATATTCATTGATCATCAGCATCTTGATCGTATTGCAACCATACATAATTATCTCTATGAATCGAATAACAGAAGTATCAACCAGTACTCCATTTCACTTTCATTGCCGATGGACCACAGAGCAACGGACCTGTGTCGACACAAGTAGATTACGCTATACAATTAAACTATGAGATTGCACGCACCTCTATCAATTGTGTTACTCGCAATCGCATCGCTGCCAGGTTAACGCAATTAGTTAAATCTTTAAAGTAATACCCGATCAGACCAGCTGGAAACGAGTCTTCACATATATGTATATTGACATATCTAATATATAATTCTGTGTATATAATATATCTATTATATTATACTTTAATACGTATGTGCACGCCTGTATTACGCTACAAACACATCGTGAAACGAAAATCGTTAAGTACGTTACAATAATTACTATTTCTTTTTTCTGTTTCTCATTTCGCTTCTCTATATAGTTTACAATCCTTCCTTTTCTCTTCATTCTCATTTCCTTTTGTCTAACTCGAGGGAACCCTCGTAATCAAGCGTATAGGTGTATAAAGTCTAGAGATTCAACTTAAAAACGTACACATCATCTCGTGGACCGCACACTGAAGCGATATCACCAGCTCGCCTCAAATTCGTGCGAAAAAAACAAAAAACGATCCGGTTTCCGCATCAAGAAATATAACAAAGACAGAAGAACAGTGTAATATCTCCGGCGATCACAAAATTATGGCTATTCTTGCTCGAATGGACACGCAATCGCTACACAATTATAACACCATTGAAACGATACCCGATACTCTTTTTAAATATATACGCATATAATGTCACATCAAAATCGTAGCAACTATCTTCAGCTGCGTAATTTCTTTCTACACTGAAATTGCAATTCCTTTAGCGAATGAAACGTATCGCGAACGCCCGATGAATCAATTAATTGTTGCCGCATAAAATCAAGGGAACTCGCGATTTACAATCAGGAACGGAATAATTATTTTGCGCCAAAGCATCGTTAAATATACTCGAAACCGCACGGAACGAGTATCTAATTCAACCTAGCAGCACGTCCTTCTTTTTTTCCTTCTCTCTGATCGCTGTTATCGAGTTGCATTCGACGACCCTGATGGCTAGCGTCCTCGAAGACTTCCGCCATTCACGGTGGACACTGATTTCATTAGCGTGTCCACGTTTTCAACGTTCCATACCCTGATAGGATTACAGTAATTCGACTTTTTTTAGTATTTTACTTAGCGCGTCATCAAGAATCGTAATGTCACGTCCCTTGACTATCAATTAAGACGCTCTCTCCTTTACCGGGCACACGATACAATTCCAATAACGAGACGGTCAATGAACTTTCTAGTTTCACGCGCACACTCGTTCTACAATTGATTAATTTATATTCTGCAAACGACGAACAATCATTTCACAAATTAAATAAAAACAACCACGCTTCTCCGAGCCAGTCTTCCTCTAATACTACCGACTTCTATTCCTTCATTCCGACGTTCTGTTTCTTTCCTGCGTAAATATAGTTCCTTGAAGAAAAAAACCAAGACAAAAAACTAACAACAGGAATATCTCTTCCGTCCCGTTTCCAGTTTCAATATGAAATATACCGCGATTAAATTCCCCCGGCCTGCATGCGATCATCTGCCGATCTCATGATACGTCGCGTTACACAGTAGCAAACAGATTAAACAAAGAACGCAAGCTTTAGGACGATGCTCGGATAATATCGTGAACGAAATAATTGTTCGATTATAATGATAATCAACTGGCGAACGATAAATGACGAAAAGCGGAGCGTATGGACAGTTGCACGTTGCATGGGACATTCCATGAGATGACATCGGACGATTGTCGATACGCAATCGAGCTGGAGGACGCTCGTATTGCTTCGTTTGAACGCGTCGAAAACGCGGGGAGAACAATTTCACTAAGCCGCGTCCCCTCTTTCCTCAACGATTTCGATGCGTTCGTCTGCCCTCTCTAACGTAACGTTAAGCTGTACACATTTCATACAAAGTTGTTGCGAATTCATCGTCACACCAGGATCTCCCGTTTGCGACGAGGGATATACGCCGAGGGCAAGGTTGATCGTCGCACGACTTTTACAGGATGGACAGCGAGACGACAAAGACCGTTTGTATACCTTATTACTTTACACACACGGCCGTGCAAGCTCGATACATTTACAGTTAGTTTGTTGCAGCACGGCGCGCGATCTTTTTTCCCATAACACGCCGCACTATTCGGAAAAACGAGAGATACAGACAACGTGAAAGGTGCGAGGGGGGAAAATAGACGCAAGCCCTGTCGCTCTACTCTCTTGTTCATGGTATTTGGTCCGATGCTAAGAGACTGTTACATTTATAGACAGGCGTCACGCGTTCCAACGCGGTGACAGCACGGGCTTACTCTGGAACGGACGTTTATAATAAATAGTACAGACGCGTGGTGAACGGAAATCGTGCGCGAGGAACGCGACAGGCCTCGTTGACGCATCCTTGGCGCATCGACTAAATCATTCGGTTTAATCGCGACACTAATTGTCCACGGTAGCAGTCGATTAAATAACTCTTTTTCCTCTACTGAATCTGACAATTGAAATTAGGCTGCCGACCTGTGTGATTGTTACAATGTTATCGATCGTAAATGATCGACATTCTTTTTACGAAATACAGTGTCGTCGATGCTTGCGAAAGTATGCGATCAACGGAGCAACCTATCGCACTAACGAACTGATACATTCGATTAAATTGTCCGAGTAATATCCTTCGTTAAACGCTTTTCGACTAGATTGGAGACAAATGATCGGAGATCGTGCCGATTTGAAACAACCTGGCGCGCTTCAAATTCACGCGCGACCCGACAGGTATCTCTGGTTACCGGAAGCGACCGGGAAAACGAACCCTGCTGCGCGGCACAGTGACGTGACGCTTGACCACAATTACAAATGAGATTCATTCGCAGCGTATTTAGTTACAAGATTTCAAGTACACACCCCTCTCTGTTAATTACGGCTCGATTACTTTCACAGACGATGACACGATACATACAAACCGTTCAGACGAAAACCGTCCGACGACGACGACGACAGCACACGCGAATCAAGTAATAGAAATGGCTCGATCGGTCGTCACACACGTACACACACACGATGAGGCGACACGCAACACGTAGGAGAGAGAGAGAGAGACCACACTTGTTAGATACATACAGTAAATTTGAATCGGGTCGACCCTACTTTAAGCGTTTACATTTAATTTATCCGAATGTTTCCACCGCACAGATAAGTACCCCCTCTAAATATACTTTGCAATTCGGTGTGCGAGAATAGTCTTCCACTATATTATATAATACATATATATATTTTTTGTTTTTGTATATTTATATTTATACGTGTATGTGTATATCCCTTTTCGTCTCATTTGTCCGATTAACGATCGAGCCACGACTTGTGTCGTTCGGAACTTCTGATACATCCATCTTAACGATCCTATCAACACCCAATAAAGTTCGCCCCGACAGAGTACGGGATTTCTTTTTCCGATCTTGTCGTAGATTCTAAATTCTTAGTCGTTTTTTTTGTTGCTTTTTTTTTATGTTTTTGTTTCGTTTTCTTCGCTTTATCTTGGAAGCTATCGCAAGTAAGAGACATCAGTTTTGCGTTACACAGACTTAGAGTGAAAGGAATGAAATACTCCGCCGTAAATAATATCACAGCCGGGAGACACGGTGGAAGACTAAGAATCATGGCTGAAGCATCGCTGAACTCTCGGCAAAGCAAACTGAGATGGAAAAACAGATAAATGGCACGAGTCACTGGAATTCAGGGCAGGAGAAATCTCTACCGACGCTTCTTCAATGTTTCACCATTGGTTCGCGGAGACTTAACAAGTAACGTGAAAGTAAATTTAAGTAGAACGAAAGACTTTGTGCAAACAACTATGGTCTAAAGAATAACATTCGTCAACGCAACGCGAATCGCAAATCAATTTCTATTGCTATGCTACATCTTCCATTCTCGCATCACTAGTCTCCTCCTCCTTTCTCCTCCGTGATTGTGATATTATTTGGAAAGTTTACCGCTACTGAGTTTCAGTCGCACAGTGAATACATAGTTCCCTCTTGTTTCACAGTAATAAAAATTACATCGGGCCGTTTACCTCTCGTTTCGCCGTGGGAGAAAACACGACGAAGAGGCGGCCTTTAAAAAGTGACTAGTATACGCACTTGTTTGCACAACATTTAAATAATAGTTCAAACTGCCTTTTTTTTCCATTTCTTTTATACCGATGCTAGACGTATATCATACATGTATAACGTGTATCATACACGCGTAACAAAAATAGGTTCATAGGTTTCTTTTGGTCGATTTTTGTTACCAGGATTCACCGATAAGACACACATGAACATGATCGGAGACCAGAATATTTTATCATAGAATATCGTTAGGATATCTTCTGGGCAGCCTGTTTTGCGTGCAATATTACGGACAGAGAAATGTACAAAGGAATTAGAAAAATGTTCACATTTGTTTCATTCTATACACGCATGTAAAGACTGCTCGTCGATTTTTACAAGCTTACACAAGTGTCGGTTGCGCAGTCGAGTCTGCAATAATAAATAAGTCTTTGTTTAACGTTTCCCTTTGTTTGAACTATGTAGCGCGGAATTCTGAAAATAGCTTGGCCGCGAAGTGATGTAACCATGGATGTTGTAAATAATTGCAACTGAATACATTATCGATGGAAAAAAAAAGAAGAAAAAAAGGTATCGTAGCTTCGATGGAAAATATGCGATGACGTTCGCAATAGCAAGTTCTCTATTACATAGCGTAACAAACGATTGCAAGCGATAACAAATATAAATAATACATACTGATAGAATAATAATAATAATGAACGCGATCTGTTGTGCGCGGATGTATATTATATAAACAATTAAACAAAGAATGTTATATTGTGCGCTACGCGAATATGTATATATCGTAATACTTTCTCGTTAACACAAAGGAGCAAACGGTGAAATTAGGAACATGTGAATTAGGAAAATCGTTCAGTTAAATATACTATATAGAAAGGAATATGCTTTCTACTTAGAAATTGTTAGACGAAATATCGAAGAGTTGAAACAATATTTCCCCTCGATCTGCCTTCCTTTCTTCGAAGGTTGAACATAAATGCCATACGTTCGTGTAGAAAATAGTTGCTGTTTTGCATTTAAAAATTGTATAGGTACTCGTAATTGTTCTAACTTGTCTGTTGTGTTCATTACCTCTTTACATATTTCATTCCTATAGCATAGCGTTCAAACTATGATTGATCGCCGCCAACATCGTAGAAACACAACGATATTCAAGGTTTGTATCATATGTTGCTATTTTGATTGTTCTAACAGATTGATAAGCTAAGCTTAATAAAAATTCTATCACTTTGTGCAGAAACATAACGCGGGATGCTATACTCTATAACAGTATGTTCATCCATTCCAATAGATCCAGATATGATCGTCAAAGTGAACGAAATAATTGAACTCTTTGAGCCTTGAGAATACTAGTAACATGGAAATACAGTTCCCAAAGTGTCAAGTATAAGGAATAAAGAATAGCATGAAAGGTACATCGTTTGAAAGCTGTGCCAGACGGTTGCAATACGTTGCATCACTCCGAGTAATGCTTTTCTTCCGTTTTTCCCCCCTTTATTTCGAACTAACGATCCAATGAAAATCTTATTTCAATACTCAGACTTCTATCTTGTAAACGTTTCGAGCATACGACAAGATAGGCTAATACTTGTTGATCCGATGCAGTCTTAGAGAGTTCACTTCAGTACTGTGATGCAGATTCGAACCAGTCGAGATGCGTACAATGCGTACAATGCGTTTGTTCCCTTCCTTTTCTTTTCTTTCATTCCTATTCTTTTTTCGTTATCTCTTCAGTGTGTGTCATAGGTACAAACTTGGTAACTGTTAACGACGATTCTTACCAGTACACGTCTAAATGAACAGTCATTACGAAAGTCGACTCGAGATGATGCTTGAAAACACGCGGATGAGATTCATAAAGTGGTGGTACGAGTTTCTGCTCATGTTACATTACTGTACGAAAGTGTCGGGTCTTTAGTACAGCATTGCAACGTATCACTGCCCGTCTCAACAGTTCATCGGATGTCGGAAATGTTAGCCTTGCTGCCGAAGATTTTGACTAACTGATCCTCGTAATCGTCGATATTACGCTTCATGAGGTCCATGCAAGGCCCAAGTAAGCGTTCGAAAGCTTCAACGTCCAAAACTGAAAAAAGTTACGCAAAAATAGAAACACGTATTCTCACCACTGCGATCCTCCACTAATGTCAATTAACACACGTGCTCCAATAATGCATTTTCTTATTACTCCCTTTTTTATAATGTACGGTAATTATACGGCACGTATCGGAATCGTATGGAATGAGAACTTACAGGCCAGCTTTACGTCGCCCACAGCGTAGGCCGAAGCAGCACGAGGTTTATGTGTCACGAGCGCCAACTCGCCCAAGTATCCACCAGCGGGGACCTTATTAATCTGCAGCATCAAATAGAATACTAAATGACGTCTACACAATTGGAGGTGCAATTAATGCGGCAGTTTCCTAGCAGTACCGGTATTACTCTCGCACCGTGCCGGGCAATGTAGGCCAGCGATGGTCGCAATTATGTTAGACGGTGGAAAAGCAAATGCAATAAGCTATCATACCTCGATCTCCCGGCCGTGTTCTCCAATTATGGTGATCCTGACAACGCCGTCCTCGACGAAGTACATTCCATCGGCCGAATCACCTTGTCTGATAATCTGTTCGCCGTTGCTGTACTGTTTCGGTACTAGAGCGTCCGCCAGGTTCATACGCTCGTATTGCTGAATAGTGAAAAATTGAGCAAACGATATTATACAGCCTTTATCTTTCATATCGTTTCTATGATAATTAATTATATCAAGTGCGTAATTATCTCAGAGCTGATACAGCATTAGTTCGTTACGAAACATCGTTAAAACCCGGCACGAACGTTTCTTGGCAATTGAAGCTCGTTTTGCGTTTCATCCAAAGTTCAATAATACATCGAGGATGAATTTGCAAATAGTCAGCTGTGTGACCATCGATCACACCGACCGTACTGAAATATATCGTCTGTATCGTTTACAGCCTATTCGACCTCTTAAAACGTAATAAAAACGAGGAGGCTATCGCGTTCGCGGCCATTACTTATTTGATATTCGTCGCCAATACCTTACGGCATGAATTCCATCAAACTTGCCTCGAGATACTTCAGCATCGGGACCTTGTTGATAAGGTCCTCGTACATCTTGCGTTTCTTGTAGGCAGACTTCAGTAGAATACGACGAAAGGTTTGCCTGTCCATAGCCCACAATGTGCCTGGAGTGATGGCCTTGATAGTGGCTGCTCTTGGTACATTGTAGAGGAGCGCAAGCTCTCCAAAAGCACCACGATTATCGTATACGTGTATCATGGGCTCCACACCTCCTTGATCTTTTACGTACACTTCGAACTTTCCCCTGAAAGATGGTACAACGATTGGATTGGGCCATCCTCAACGATCGATGCTGATACTTTCATCCGGTTCACCGAGATTTCATGATACATAAATTGTGGAGCGTAGTAGAGGGAAAGAGTGTGTTTTACCTCTCGATTACGTAGAAGTTGTCACCGTCGTCACCTTGCCGGATAATGAAATCCCCAGGTTGCACGGTCTTTTCGAACAAAGCGTCCAGCACATCTGCCATTTGTTCCTGCAAGAATTCATGATAAAAACGTACAGACTTCTGTGGTTGCGCGTGTATGTGAATGTGTGCACGCGTGCGATGAATATTTTATGATTAGAAACTGTCCTCTTAACGTTCAAGAACAGCGACGATAATTGCGGTGAAATTTTCGATTTAAGTGGCGGTGCAGCTTTTTAGACATTCTCAAACCATCGGTATAATTAACTCGACGATACTTTTCGAGTACTATGCGTGTATCGATTAATATAAAATAAATACAGATATTTCTTTTCATTTCTCCGCCGATTCCCCGTATCAGAATCGTGAAAGGTTTGCATTTGTATCCCGGTCAAGTCACCCGGTTTCCTCGAACAATTCATCCCGAGCACCTGAATCCCGGTTAAACCGATTACACGGGTATACGTACATACGCGTACATATACACACTGGCATTTCCACGAGTTGGCGCGGACCCTGGCCGCACCGTATTCCCGTTTCAATTGCGCGTAGACCAGAGAGCGTGTACCTGTACTATGTTTAGCTTACCTCGTCTAGGGCACGAAACAGAAAAATATGCTTCACGCTGTCGCTGAGCCTCTGGCGTTGTTCGTCGCTTTTCGGGTGCACCATCTGCAATCAACGAATGGTAACAGTCATATCATTTAACGGGCGAAATCTTCGTAACAATTACTTGGCAACGGAGGCTGGCTGATCGTTTTTTGTAATTGGCAATCGTGATTTGCGTGGTTTCGTGCACGATGAACGTGACGGCTCGAGCGCGAGGAAATTCCAGCAAACGCTTGAATATATGAATACTCTAAGTAAGCTCTTAATCGTCAAGGAATTACGATCATCGCGTGGCACGCGTCGATATTATAAATTAATTGCAGCGTGACCGATCGATGATGGCAAGCCTGAGCGTACTGTGCTCGTTATAAAAAGAAAGGGTTTTCCCATTAGATACGCGTGGGTAGATTGCACAGCACGGTAAGTTAAAAAAAAAAACATACAAGCAAGGAAAATCGAACTCCTTTGCGATCTTACGTTTGGCTTACCCGGCGACCGGCACCGGTAGCGTTGAAAAATAATCGGAGGGGGGCAAAAAATCCATAAGTACTTCGAGTTGCACGGTGAGTAGCATGTAACACCGATCATCTTTCTATTTTTTTTTCGGTGGCTATAAGCGATTCTCATAGATAGAACGATCCGTAGAACGATAGGTGTACTCTTGTTACAGCTCTCGGCACAGCTGTTCTGAATGCCGACCCGCTTTTTTTAGAAACCCAAGAGGAGAATAAACAAATCTAAGTTCGCATTTCGTTTCGTGTTCTCTGACCTTTTCATTCGGCACTGGCCAGATTTTTTTTCTAGACCCGGATGGTCGATTTACACCATTGTTTCTGTCACAGTTCTTATTGTTTTCTTCCTTCCTTTCAATGCCACTATCCGTCCGCTCGAAACGATCACGCGTTCCAATTTTTATCCCATTTCGTTATTCGTATCTTCGAACATCTGTTACTACCCTAGGCTGTAACTCCCTCCCTCCCCTTCACGCCCCTCGCTCTGATTGATTCATCTGCATCCAAATCGCGAGATAATGTTTAATGTTTATTTAAGCCGCTTCGAGCGGTGTGCAATTAACATTTTCAACTGCAAGTTTCTCTCCGTGTTGTTGCCGAGTTTGCAATATCGTCAACGTCGTGCTGAAACTTTTGCATAAAGCGAAACGGCAAGTTTGAAGCGCGGCAGCGAATTCGATGCGTCAGAGGCGGTATTATCTAATTGCTCCGATTAAAACGGACGGGGGAAATTGAAAATTTTCGTTGAAAATCGTGTTTTCGAGATAGGCCGTCCACGCTAGCCTGCATCGATCACAACGACTAAGTGAGTTATATATTACATCCATCGTCATACACCGGTGCTACACCGTGGCCACACTAAAAACAGAACACCTAATTAACTTCGGTGGCGTTAGCGCCCGATAGTTCAATACTGGCGAATTTATACGAGGTATTTATACGTGCTGTTGCAAATCTGCTGGGTTTAACAAAAGAAAAAAAAGGAGAGGAAATATGTAGAATTATTATCAATCGTAACATAATTAACGTATTATGCGCAGGCCTTTATAAAAGTTGCGCACAGTTTGAAAGGCTACATCGTGCACCACACAAGAAGCGATCAAACTCTCCGTCGTCAAACACACACCCCCTCCCTCACCCTTGCCCGACCCACCCCTTGCTTATCGATCCGCCTTGCTTTTAATCAACTGGTTCAACAATAAAACTCATATGCATCTATATAAAAAAAGACACGTGGTCACGCTTGAAAAAATATCGATAGCCTTGATCGGTCTAATATAAACGATTCATGGGAAGATGAATCCAGAAAAAAAACTGTAACCCTTTTATTCATCTTATCGTGCAGGAATGATGTATATTGTATACATACATATATATACACGTTTTGTTCCTCGAATCCTTCCCGATCGAACGGACGAAAGGACAATTGTATAGCGTGTACCTTTCGAACGTTCCACACGGTACATACATCTTTCAAGTATTTCCCTCCGATCGGTTTTAACAGGTGAAGCTGACGATAATCGAAGAACGGCGGCTAGTTGCCTTTTGAAATGCTTTCGAGCAGTACGATCCCCGATCTGACCAACCTTTATATATACATGTACGCGTGTGTCCCTCTTTCTCTCTCTCTCCCTCTCATTCACGACACGCTCACGTGTGCACGTATACACGTAATACATATGTAAGTCACGTCGGTAGCAGGTTATCGAACACGCGCCCTGACGTCACAAAGGTACATCGCTCGCATCGTCGAGCAAAGTAAATCATCCCGTTTCGTCACCCGCGCAGCCTGAATACGCTGTGTGCTTCGATAAAAAGAAAATGAAACCGTCGCTTTCTATTGTTTTGTCTAGAGTACGCCGCCGATCTACGTGTGTACAGATGTGCATATATACATCTAACCGAATAGATCGACGAAACAGAGATGCGTCGTGATAAGGCGGCAGCATTTTCTAAGAACGCATCCCCCTGCATTCTTCTTCTAACAGCAATCAGCCGTGTGTTATTATTCGAACGAGTCGTAAAGCGTCCATATTTAGCTTCTGCACGCTAGATGAGACCGCGTATATGTATACCTGTACGTTGTTTCTACGTGTAAGCTTGTGTGCGATCACAGGGATGTACGTGAAACACGTTAACCCTATCCTCGACGCGTTCCACTGTGACGAGATAAAAAAGGTCTTTTTTTCCCTCCCCTTCGACTAGATAGATTTGAGTCAGGGATAGCGAGGAGTACACACTTGTAAATAATCGTTCGCCGCATCGTGATCGATTCGCTTGCCGTGCTGTTCGATTAACCTATTCGGTCGACACAAGGGTGCAGGACACATTGGCCAAGACATGAAGGAAAATGCATTAAAATGGTTTTCGTTGTGTTATGATCTATCATAAATATTGCGCGCTGTGGCGGTTTTAGTTTGCCCTCGCTTTTCATTCGCGTGTGTATAAGATTGTCTGATTTAGATCGATACGCTTGTTGATATTCTTTGTGTCTTTTTTTATTTTGTTTAATTATTTACATCGTACGCGCCGCGTGTGTATACGCGCTTCTCGTTTCTTTGAACTCCGAACTACACTAAAACTACACTAATACTGCAGCGAACGATTAAATTATTTTATAGCAAACATTCGTATAGTAATGCAATAATCTGACGATTAAACTTTGCGTTTGTTTGTTTGTTTTTATATCATAATAGAGTTAATAAGATATCAGTAAAGTTGCTTACAAAAGTAATATTAATCGTAATGCGACGTGTTGTTACAGTTACTGGGAATTAATTTTTTCATGGTCGCATCTCCATCGAGAGAAGATGAAACAGGGACGCCTATGTCCACGATAGAGAAAAAAAGCGTCAGGCCGAATGGGTTAATATCGCTCAATTATCGATTCAATGTAGCTTTTCGTTCGAGGGTATCTCTATCAACAACATGGTTCCATTGTGTGTAACGTGTCCAAGAATTTAAGGACGTTTGGGGGAATGAATAAACAAATTGTCACTGAAAATAATCAAGGTATCGTTGATGGAAAAAAAAGTGAAGGTGGAGACGAAGATACGTACCTTGCATCTATCGTCCTCTTCATCCTCCTCAGGATTGTATGTCTCCGCGAAAATGCTTTTCCTCCTCGACGCGAACCTTGCCACCGGCGGTTCTGCAACGGATGGAACAAATTTCAGAGAAGAATTTTCTATATCGCGCGGGCGTATTTCATATAACGCACGACGAATTTACTAAGTCCTATCCTATGTTTTTGCCTTTCATTAGTTGCGTTAGAAAAGAAAAAACAAATCTCTTGCATACTGTGAATTATAAAAATGATATGGCTTAAAATAATAGGTTCATAATAATAATAATAATAATAGAGGAATATGTTTTTCTAATTGCAAGGAGAAAGTTCAATGTTAAATGCACGTATGTATTAAAATTAGCCAAAAGTTCGACGAAGAAGAATCATACCGGTCTCCATTGATGTGCGCCTATACGAATTGTATATTTTTTTTTCCTTCCGTTTGTCACAAACCAACACACCGGTTGAATTTCCGACACAAACCGGCGAGATCGAATTTCGAGAATCGAAACAGCAGGACCGACACGCGCGCTCGAACTCTCCGCGGACAGATGCTACACCGCGCCGCTTTGCGAGGAATGCTCGATGCGATGGGGAAGTAGCATCCCGAATGAAAATTTTCGCTGGCTTACCTTCATCGACAGACTCGTCCGGCGTAGAAGAGCCGGTCTGCGCAGGGGCTTGTATCAACTGAGTTTGTCGACTTTCCCGAAGTTGCGTGAAAAAACCTACGGCATAGTCAACAATATTCACCGGCTGTTCCAACAGATAGCTGATCGTAAATTCCAGTAGAATGTCTCGCAACTCGTCTGGCACTGTGATCTTGCCAGCGTTACGTTGACAACTCATTTTCTTCTTACACCCAAACGATGTTCCAATCACATACACTGCAATGGCATACGCCGGGTATAGATATATATATAGATTTAACGAAGAATCGACGAATTCTACAGGATTTGTCTATTGTCACCGCGCGAGCAAGTTAAGACAATATTCTATATGTCACTTGTCAAATGGTGAAATTCGTTTATCACGTACACCAAAGGAGAACAGGGGAACTTAAGCCCCATGCGTTCCGCCCACTTTTCCGCCAGGCTACACACTCGGCACAGTTCCGTACAGCTATCCGATCTCCGTAAACCTCTTTGCCCCTTCGACACCAACTTTCAATGATTTTTTTCCCTGGCACTACATAAAGCTGCGCGGAAGATACGGCCGACCAAATTCAAGGGATGCGACTCAGTCGCAAAGATGGCGACTATTTTGTGCCGCGGGTCTTGACATCGACAGAAGAATCGCACTGAACATTAAACAGCAGGCAAATTGTGCATCATTGGATGACCGCGATTCTATAGATCGTGGACTACCATCGAACTCCGCGTAACACTTCAACGATTTCTGATAATTCTCGATACTGCCTGCAGTGCGTACAAGATATTCCTCGAGCCAATGAAACTCTTGATGTTTGACGTATCGTACTGCACGATCCACTCCTTATTGGTTGGCGGGCCTTTCAACGTGTAACTCGGTTAACGCGTGTTGCGTACACGCTTTGATAAATAATTATTACGATTTCCTTCCCTTAAGTCCTATTTTTATTGACCCGATCGATGCCCTCTGCCGGCAAATGGATGAAGCACTTTCGGCTAATTTGAACTTAGCGGGCGTGTCTGTGTTCAGTTCGAAGTATTTTCTGCTATGCTTCTAGTAAACCTCGACACGTGTATCTTGTCGAAAATTAAAGTAATGTCACAGGATGCAAAACGATTTAAAACCTTCTGAATGTTAGACAGATTGCGCCGGACGTTGTTATTATTCATTGCTTGTTAATGGAATATTGATCGTAGTTTATTTCATCACTTTTTACGTACCGTTTATGATAAATTTAAGGGTTACCTGGGTGTAAATAAAGATTTGAGCACCTGTTTATGAAAGATGGAGGGAAAGGAACAATTCGACGAATATTTGGGTGGATCCCAAAAATTGCCGAACGATGTCCATATCATGAAACTTGTTTCTGCGAGAGCTAGCGAAATTGCTGCAATGACGTATTCTATAGGTATGTTAAATAATGCATCAGTAAGAAACGTTCTCTTACCTGTTCAGAATTTTGTTTTATAATCCCGTTCAAATTCGAAGTATTTAAGTAATATCTTTGGATATATAAGTTCAATATTTTTACAGAAAATCCGCAACAAACGAAACTTGTCTTTCAAAAACTGCCCGTGTACATGCGCAGGCGCGTTATGTCGCATAATGTCAAGCGGTTGCCGCGCAGGCTAAGGGAGGCACATTTGAATCAAATGACCAAATCCGGATTGCCGCCAAAAAGTAAAAGACCGTCGCGTAAATATCGCAGGCGACCCCGTAATTTACTGGCAGAATATAATCGTAGACAACGAAATAAAGTTTGGTTGGAGACCCATATTTGGCACGCAAAACGTTTTCATATGACCGAAAAATGGGGCCACAGAATTGCAAATTTTGCGAATGATAAATGTTTCAAGGCAAATTACCGCGCTGTCGCGAAAAATTGTTTAATGCAAGATATTTCATATTACACGTGCGTTGAAATACGTGGTCCCGAGGACACGCTGAAGGGAACTTTGAAGAGTCACTGTAATCCGTTACAGTTAACGTTCGCGGCGAAAATTTTTGCGAATGGCACCAGGGAAGGAACTGTAATGTTTTTCAAAAAGAATGGCTATCCTCGATTTCCAATTGGCCGTGTACATTTTTTGTGGAGGCCGGATCGATCCGATCTGCGAACAATTTGGATTTGGGTGCATCCATCCTTTCTTAATGATTTTATCGAGGAAATTGTATCTAGTTTCGAATTTAAATCGACTGAGGAATCTTGTTCGTATTTGAACGGGAAAAATTGCAACATGACTATTCATAGGAACACTCTCAATCGATTTCGCTTTTGCGGACCGTTAACTTTAAACGTTTTAACAAACGCTTTGCAGTTGCCGAGCTTCGACGCAGCCGTTTCATTGAATTCGGATAAAACGCAATTAAACGATAGTCAAATGGACTGCGAGGAAGAGGATCAAAATTCTGATAAATTATGGTACATCGAGTATTATAACAAGCAGGAAAATATTGAGTCTTTTGAAGTTCAGAAACGATTGTGGCAGCTATTAAAAACGCTACAGTCACCTAGTCAATTACCGCCGAACATTGTTCTCGGCTTCACAGTTTTAGATCCAAGATTTCGTATACCCAGTAAAAGAACCAAAACTCAATGCGAGTTACAGACAAACGAGATAATCACAACGCCGCCAGCAGGTGCAAATTCTAGTCCAATTTGGGAACTGAATGTGAGGCAAAAGATCAGCAGGACATGCGCTACAACAAGTGCAATTAATAAAATACGAAGTCAATGCTTGGTACCTGGTTTAAGTAGTGATCAATACTTTAATAAAGAAATCATGGCAAAGATACCGATACTGTTAATTCAGAAACCTGGAGTTGGCAATACAGGTAATGATTGAGAAAATATATACAATTGAGAATAGGGAACCACTGAATGAATTATATTTATTTTCAGGCCTAGGTTCTGGAGTAGATATCATTCTTCCATCCAACTGGTCAATGCCATTCTGGTTGGCTTGTATATTTCGTTGTGTAAGAGTTGGTGCTCTCAGAGAATCACAGTCGATTGCATTCGAGTATGGAAATATGCAATCACCAGATATTAATGATGATCCAGATACACCTGCCTATGCTAGAGAAGCAGTGAACACTATGCTGGAGTTAAAGGAGAAATATTTCCGTTATCCACCGAACAGACGTGTTAACTTTACTAAACTCGGAATTTCCAGCCCGTTCTTTTGCCAATGGAAAATCTTGATGAGAGAGTGGGCAGACACGGAAGATTTCTTTATACTGCGAGACCCTAAATTATTGAAACTATTACAAGAGAATTTACCAATCGAAGAAGTTAATAGGAGGTATAAGAAATCGAGCAGCCATATATCGGCGCTTGCTGTACAAAATGGATTTGAAAATAGAAATTGCTTAATTCGTGTAAAGGTATCTAATGTACAAAAGGGACGCCCTAAAAGATTTGCAATAATATGTATGCCGACTGATGAAGATGTAGAGAAGTTTAAAAACAGTAACGATTGGTCGGGGCCTGTTGAAAAACTAAATGTTGATCCAAATGAAAGTATTCGGAAAGCATCGCGAAAAAATCACCTGGCTTTCTTAAAACGATTAAAAAGACAACGAATACGCCGTAAAGAAGCATTAAGTAATAAACTAAGCAAATTGTTAAACAAGGAAGTTGAATGCTTGGAGTACAAGAACAAGACCAAGGATTTATTGCAAATGAGTCGAGAAGCTGTAGGCAAACAATTTCAGAAAATGTCTCGGCTATATCTTCCAGAATGTCGGAATGTACGATATTCTTGCGATAGGGAGATCATGGGTTATATAACAATCGGTGATTTCTCTCTTTCAGAGGCAAGCGGTACAGGTTTTGGATATGTTGCATTGAATTCATTGATCGAAATAATTAGCAAAAAGCGTGCTCTCGTTCTTATTAGAAATAGTCGAACTAGACAATACAGATTTGCTAAATTAGAAATAGTAGCTTAGCGAATGAATGTAATTGTAGTTATAATGTAATACATTGTTACACAACTTTCTGGATTGTACACTTTATCTGTGATTGTCTGTAGGCTATCTTCTGTTATTTTTAAGACACTCGTTAATGTTATCTGTATGTATTTTGTAATAACCGAGATGTATATAATGAAAGAATAAACAGAAAACTGTTATAATTGATATAACTGCTGCGATTGATAATAGTCGGGAACATCGATAAGTTTTTGCAACTATACATATATATGTATCTCGATACACTTTCAAGGCATGAATCATCATTCAGTCCAGCGCATTACTGAAGTGTACAACTTTTAGCTCTAACCTTCTCGAACTATTTCGCATCTTTGAGAAACACCGTACCAGAGTATTTAACATGGCACGTGTAGCTGTCGTAAGTTTTTTTTTTTTTAAATTGTTAATGTTGTGTATATTTATGTACATTGTATATGAGATTTGTTCAACAAATGGAATACGTAGGTAACCGGAGGAAACAAAGGTATAGGATTTGCTATTGTAAAAGGACTTTGCAAACAGTTCGATGGAATCGTATATTTAGCTGCTCGAGATGTTACTCGAGGAATGGACGCTGTTAAAAAACTGGAGGAACAAGGTTTAACACCAAAGTTTCATCAGCTGGATGTCACCGACGAAAACAGTATTACGACCTTTCGTGATTATTTACAAAAAACACACGGAGGAGTGGACGTATTAGTTAACAATGCAGCTATTGCATTTAGTGTAATTATTATATCATTTATTTCCTTTGTTCCCCCTTAGGAGTACTAAATTCTTATGGTTGAATATTATAGATGAATTCTACAGTGCCATTCCCCCTGCAAGCTGAGGAAACCGTTAAAGTAAACTACTTTGGCTTGAGGAAAGTATGTAGCATACTTTTTCCGCTATTGAAATCTCACGCACGTGTAGTGCATTTGTCAAGTTCTGCTGGTCGTTTGTCCTTGATTCCCAGTGAGGCACTGCGAAAGAGATTTTCAGACCCAAATCTCACGGAAGATCAGTTGGATGGTATCATGCAGGAATTTGTGGAGTACGTTGAATTATAAATATGTCTGGAACGACTCAAAGGTTTAGCATAATTTGTGCCGAATCTTTTGCTTAAAAATTGGTATACTTTTCAGTGCCGCGAAGGCAAATACACACTTGGAAAATGGATGGGCAAAATCTGCGTATGCTGCAAGCAAAGTGGGAGTGTCTGCTCTAGCTAGGATTCATCAAAGGATGTTCAACACAGATTCTAGGCAAGACATTGTAGTAAATTCTGTACATCCCGGCTATGTGGATACCGATATGACCAATCACAAAGGTACTCTACAACCCGATCAAGGTGCAGAAGCTCCTATTTTTTGTGCACTGCTACCTGAAAATACAGATATAAAGGGCAAATACATATGGAATGATAAATCATTGGTTGAATGGACCAAGGATACTTAAGGATATATAATAAATTTTCAGCCCAATAAGCACCAACCAAAAGAATACTTTATACTCGTTTATATGCACTGCGGTTTCCTTAAACTTTATCCAAAGTTTATTGTTTTTTGCCTTTGAAAATATTACAGCATTTCATTTATATATAACTTTTATGCATCTGCCTATATATTAAAGGTTTAACATTCCTTTTCTTTGTACGAATTATGCGCAAAGAAAATTGGACTGAATGTTTTCCCCGTTAGAAATTAACCTTTTAATATATGTAAATTTCATTTACATACTTGTATCCATAAAATTTATAATCTGTATGTTCATTGTGTATTGTTGAATCAATAATGTGAAATAAAGCAATGGTATTTTTATATCTAACGGAATTATAAACTATCTTGCTTGAACTGCTGCTTCTTTTCGTGCTGCATCCTGCAACAGTTGCGTATCCACTTCATCCCCTGGTAATTGTACATAACGCACTACTGATCCACGTATGAAACAATTTTTTACAGATAACTGAAAGGAAGGATATCATATTTTTGTTATCTGTTATACTTTTCTTTTATATTACTGCGAAGAAAAAAAATTAGAAAGATTACAAACCATGTGAGGATATTTATCTGGGTCGGTTACACTTATGTCGGTTAATTTTATATTTAAGTATTGATCTACGGAGTGCAGAGTGCCACAAATGCTGAAAACAACAATTTCATTCCATGATATTTATCATCAATTACGAAATATAGCTCCTTCTAATAAACTCACCTGAGATCATTTTTTAATTCTACAACCACGTCCTTTCCAATTAAGGATTTGAAAAACGAATAGAACAACTGAAAATATTAAAATAAAACTATTCTTATTATGGTAAGAACAAACAATTAAGGTTAGCCCGCCAAAACGGAAAAGTATTATTTCGCAAATTTACCATTTTGTGTAAATTAGAACTGTTTGGTTTCGTTCCTTTTTTGCTGTCCTATTATGTAAAGAACATTATAATATAATTATTTATATTAGGAGTTACATTCACACCGGCTTGCCAGTAGCAAATCGCTGTGATGACAATTTTTACGGCAATGTCAACACACGCGTTGCACGTATTTCTATGTGTTTCGCTGGCCATAGGCCATAGACTAAATACTACATTCGATCAATAGTGCTGATAGAAAAATGTTTTATTTACGTTTCGCAATTTTTCGATAAAACGTGGGAATGACGAATGTGTTTGAGAATTTCAAATTATATACAAAAATTTCGATTGTATCTTGCATTTCATTTGCTCGCGTTACTTATACTGATTGGCAGCCCCTTGTTAGTGCGTAAGCGCAACCAATCATTCCATGTACAACAGTCTTGAAGAGTTTCATCAATAAAGCTTTGTCAAAGTATGTTTTAGCATGCGTCAAAATTCATGCCTGCTCGTGCGATTTGAATATAAGTTTAATTACCTCTGTTCGCGATCAATTTAAATGTGTTATCTATATCGATAAGATCATCGTTTTGCGGTTGGTAACAGAAGGGCGTTGACATTTAATCAAAGAGGCAAAACGAGAAGATGGGTCTGTGACATTAATTCGCCAGTAGCAACTCGATCGGATTTGTTGTTACGGTTGATTTTTTTTTAATGCATTAAACTGGAAAGATGTCAATTAATTTAACAAAAAACAAAGACGCTTTGGTGGCTGCCTGGCACAACGTAGTCGACGATAAATCGTCCACTAACTGGTAGGCTTACATATCTCTTTTAATGTTATTGTCCCGGCTATGCGTTTCTACGAGACTTACAAAAAACGCAAATTGTTCAATTAAATCCTGAAAGCTGTAAAAATCAAGTGCTTTCATATGTTTAGTAATTTAACTTGTTACCATTATCGATCGGTATAAATAGAGCAAGGTGTATAATTAGAATTTACAGTAACGGATCAATTGTGCAATAATATTATGCACACGAATAAATATATGTTAAAAATATAGTGTACATTTCGTCGCGACATAAACTCAATGAACATTAATTGAATTCTGTTAAATTACCAAATTTCTATTCAGATCTTTGGCGATATTTTGTAAAAATGATTTTGCGGTTTTGCGTATTTTCATTGGGATATTTTCATTTTCAGGGCCGTGTTTGGATACGAAGGGCAAACTAATAATTTAAAAGTGGTCGACACGGGTGTTGGCGGTTTGGACGAGATGATTGACCGTTTGAATATCAGTCATATTATGTATGCCTTCTGTCGAGTAATAGATATTAAAACAAGCTTACCAAAATGTCTCTTATTAAATTGGGTAAGTAATATCAGTAGTTATTAATTTTATGACAATAATAGTGCGAACCGAATTATATTTCAGCAAGGTGAAGGGGCGCCGATTGTTAGAAAAGGTACTTGCGCAAACCATATTAGAGACGTAGAAAAGTTACTGAAAGGTGCTCATATAACAATTACTGCACGCTCCGAGGATGACGTTGAAGTGGATTCTATTATGGAAAAACTTGCCAGAGCAACAGCGTCTGCATATAAATTTAACGAACCGCGCGGTGAGAATGAAGGTAATACGGGTCCGGTGGGCACCACATATCGCAGGTATGCATACATATATGTTCATTATTTCAACTATAAAGGTATTCGAATTTTCCACTTCAAGAAGAATGTATATTTCAGAGTAATTCCTGAACAAGAAATAAATGCAACAGAGCGTGACCAGTTTTGGCAAAGGGAGGAGATGGAGGAAAAGAAGCGATTAGAACAGGAGCGTCTGAAATGCGAGAAAGAACGACAACGAGTTGAAGAAGAAATTAGGACTAGAGAGGAAAAGGAAACGATGCGTAGGGAACAACAAGTAAACATTTTGCTGCAATGTTACAATTATTGTCCAATGACGATTGCTTTATTACGCACACTTGAATATTTTCGTAGGTCACTGCTAAGGAGAATTCAATAGCGCGGCAAAAATTGGCAGAGCAGCGCGCCGAAGAGGCGAATAATTTTCGCAATCAGCTGGCTGCGAGTCAGCATTATAGCAACGATGGCGACGATGATCACAAGTCACGAAGTGATGAATTGCGACGGCAAAGAAGCAAAGAAACTCAGCAGTTAATAGCTCAAAGAACAATAAATGCAAGGGCTGTTTTCGAGCAAAATTCAGCAGCTGGACAAATGAAGTCATCTTCGGTACCGCAGCAGTTTATACCAAAAAATAGTCACGTCGAGGCAGCTAAAAAGGCACTGGAAGAATATCAACAGGAAGAGATACCCGATTCTACAGTGGAGGAGGAGGAAGTGGAGATAGAAGAAAACAAAACTCATAACGTGGATGCAGTGACTAATGACGTTTCTAATATGTCGTTAACTCGAAACCAGATTCAAGAGACTAAAGCAGCAGAACCGGAAGAAGAACCGGAACAACCAGCGGCGGCAAAAGAAGCAATCACCGAAAACGAGTTGTACAGTCAAATGGATGGTCAGTATTTATATTTCGATCCAAACAACGAAGGTATGAAGGCTAGAGCTTTGTACGATTATCAAGCAGCTGATGATACAGAAATCACTTTCGATCCTGGAGATATTATTACACACATAGATGCAATTGATGAAGGATGGTGGCAAGGTCTTGGTCCCGATGGTACTTACGGACTTTTCCCTGCCAATTATGTTGAAGTTATTGACTACAACACTACATGATAAGAGACATAACTTGTGCAATAGAAGTTCTGTTTTTTCCGATTAAAAGGAAACCATATTTGCTTTTATGCATATAAAAAGTGATATCCAGTATTTTCATGGTTTTTATGACTTTACATTCTCCTTTCAATTACAATTCACAGTGTTTAACTGCGATATGTAACCCGAAGAGTAAAAGATAAAATAAAAAAAAAAAACGTATTTAAAACAAAAGGACGAAGTACGTTTTAAGTATTAAATGCACATTCGATAATGATGGAATTTAATACTTCTGATAATAATCACGTGAAAGATAAATATTGTTAATATTTTAGAGGACAAGATTTTAAAATTTAATAATCTTACAATGCCACTTCATATACAAATGGCGAAGTACGTCTTCCCATGTTCAACGTCACAAACTAAAGTAAACTAGCGGTAAACGAATATATCTTTTTATAACATTCTACGTCGAAAATCTATGCGCTCATAGAAACAGCGTATTCAATAATTTAGCAAATACCCTTTAAATACATTTACAAAATGTAACAACAACCTATTTAGGAATATGTTTAATTCTTTAACAATAAATTAAATTTGTTATAGTATATAAGTTGGTGGTGTTTTAACCCAAATTGTCCTTCGATTCTGAATAAAAACCAACTTGGCAAAGTTTTTATAAACAATTTTATTTTATTTTATACAGACGTGTCAGAATTATTTATTAAGAATTAATACGAAATTTACTTGTTAAACTTATTCTGCTATATGATATAGAAATTTTTACAGATGAGCGACCTTACTAAATTAAAATAGAATTGATATATCAATTTTACATAAATAAAATAAGTAAAATCATCTGCGATAATTTTGATTCTGTGCACCGCCACCGCTGCCGCCAGCATGACTTAAAAATGCCAGATGACCTTTCGGACACTTGTTGGCATAATGGCCCTTAGTTCCACACTTGTAACAAGTCACTTCTTCGAGCGGTTTCTGCGGCCCTCTCGGCGGTGGTCCGTTGTGCATATTCATGTGATGCGTAGCATGAGAATTGCCCTCTATTTCTTGTCTAACTTGAGCTTCGCGTACGTCGGGCGGCATTTTATTACAATAAATAGCTTTATGGCCACCTTCTCCGCAAAAGTGGCAAGTTATCATTACTTTCTTTCCTTCTTTAGGTTGCATATCTTGCACCGCCGGTAATTCGAATCTCGGGCTAAAAATAATAAAAATCATCAGGCGATATAATTCACTTTCTAAGTCTTGAAAGGGAATGGATGTAGTTGAAAGATTAATTTATCACACTTACTGCATGAATTTACAAGTTGGACCGTCTGGACAAAATCCAGCCAAGTATGCCATACATAAAACACGGCGTACATGCCGATGTCTACATAACGGCCCGTGCCTACAGAATCCACGATCATACCAAGGGCAATCTCTCACTTTAGTTTCGGGGTCGATATGTAGAAATGGACATTCCTTATTGTGACATGCATCTAATAATTCATAACTGATTTTAACATACCTATACTGGGAAAGCTTAGTAATATCACAATGAAAATATATTAAAACATAGAAAAAGTTTACTGCGGTAAAGATTCTTCTAAATTGTATCTGTATATTATAAATTGTAAGTAATATGCAAATATCCATCGCGCTCCGCGTATACTTACTAAATCTAGAATAAAAATAACATTCTGGCATTTTTGTCATATCATACTCGTGCAAAAATTCACACTGATCGCCCTTCTTACAGAGACCTCTCAACCAGTGTTTACATACGATGGTACGATCTCCTCGTACGTGCCTAAATGGACAGGAAGCTCCTTTGACGCATGTGCCTCTTGGATAAAACTGACACACCGCAGCAGTGGATTCTACGAGCGACAACGAATTCGGAATAAAACATGCCCAATGGACGCCAAGTAAATGATACAAATGTAAGTTAATAAGATGACTAGTATTTCATTCAGAATTGCAAATATAAAGGAACACTTTTTATTCAACAATTACATCGTTGCAACGTTCGTTATGTTACAATTCAGTTTGTTCATTATTAGTACAGTTTTTTTGATAGGATAACCTAAAACTAAACGCGCAACGGTATATACAAAAATGATCACGTACTGTCCATTCCGGTAAAAGGTAAAGGTAGGGCCCCATACTGCTCGTCCAGAGCAATTTCAATATCAAAACGCATATTATCTACGTTCGCCACTATCCACTCCATTATTGTTTGAAATTTTAATAGAATCACAGTTTGATTCGCCCCTCGTCTACGACCATTAACTTCATTCACAAATAAACTAATACTTCTCTGACTCAATATTTATTTCTTAATACTGACGCACATTCTCAGCAATATTTCTACCATTTTATCATTGAAAAAATCTCATTAATTTGCACTGTTTATTGATCTAGGAAAATTGCAAAAACTCCGATTTTCTGCGCACGGCAACATCATGCACGTGCGTTGTTAACATTGATAGCGTCACTCCATATTGGCGCTCTTAAACAATTCCCCTCTACTATTATCGACGGTGCTATTCGTTTAGAGCCGATACACAGCGCCCTCTGCTCTGAAGGTGGCTTCGAGTAGTTCGCAATTTACCCTTGGTGACAATGTTCTCCCGCAGTGGTGAGGGCGAAGATTCAAAGTGCAAACATCCTGCTGGAACGTGGTTGTTAAACCGTATCACATTCAGGTACGCACGCTTCTAATCCCTTCAAAATTGTATTACTATCGACACTAGACCCATTTGTACATCGAACACAATTTACGAAACTACGTATTGTTTAATACGTAGTCCTAAAATTGTGTAAAGGTGTAGCCAATAAATGAAGGTGACGCGCAACTCAAATGTATTTGGAAGTCATTCTAGTAATCATAATTCTTTTAGCAATTAACTCTTCATCGCATTTCCTTACATCTATCAAATAATGAGACGGTGAACATTTCAGAGAGTGACCGTGTACCTGAAGTGGTGATAGATATTGAAAGCACGATGTGACGTGTCAGCATGAGAAGTAACGTCCGATCCAGAGTAAGGTCGAAGCTTCAAAGTCGAATGAAGCCCTAAGAAGATGACTATAGCTGGGTATGTGAGTACAAATCTTGATTCCTGCTTTTTCATTGTGAATATAATATAACGATGCATCCATATAAGTGTATGTACCGAATATGTATATATTTTTGCCGCTTCATTTCGGTAAGCGTAGCCATTGTGACGAAAGGTTGCAGGGTCAAAGGGGCTTGCGAAATGTTATTCTATGTATAGGGAAAGTTCAAAGCAGGGCAATATATTTCCTATTTTCGCGCACTCGCGTTCCGTTCTTCTAGCACGGAAGTTCCTGTTGTATAGAGCTTGGTCGAAGTTGCTACCAAAGTGGAGTGACTTCGGTAACTCGATATCGACGGCCTTCTTAATAGCGCCAACACACTTCCGGAACTCTGTATTTACCTTGAGATTTCAATATGAACGAAAATAATATAGAAATTATAGAATGCGGGCTCTCGTTCCCGTCTATATTTATATAATACTGATTGGAAAACTATCTCAAATACTCGGCGGTTTCCTGAGACTTTATGATAATTGAAATCTTGCTACGAGGTAATTACTGGAAAGCTCGTTCTGCATGAAAGGAAAATTTATTCGTTTGCTATAGAGAAGGAAGGATTTTTTTCTTTTAGTTTCCTTTTTTTGCGTCGACGTTTTCGAGCTTTCTGTGCTTTCAGCCGCGGCTTAGCAGGTTCACTTTTTCCTGATATTTGTACCCTTTCGTTGAATCTAGATATTTCAGGGTTTTTTTCTGTTTGTTTAGGGAAAGGGAATTTAAGCGCTCTTCCTTGTTAAACTTGCCCGCGAAAACACGGGCCAGCCTTCGTGAAATATTGTTTAAGGTAGACAGGAAAATTCATTGGCAATTGCTACTGTTGAATTTACTTCGCGGAGAATTTTAATGAATGTTCGTGCATCACTTTGCGATATCCAGGGGATACCCCGGTGGAATAGTTACGATTTACATAATTTCAGAAACTGCTGGAAGTACCAAACGCATACCCAGAATATTAAATTACCGTGAGAACGGATTAAATACGAATCTCACGCGTTATGATTCGTTGGCCTCTACGCTACATTTTAATACTTCTCTGCAAAAAATAAATCAAACCGAACGTGCCCAGGATTTTGTTAGTAAAATACGACATACCTTGTACAAAAAATGCGTCGCTTCTAGATCCAATTTTTTAATTTTTTTTACGTAATTCATAACACGCGGAATAAAAGCAGTCGGAGTGAAGCATAAATAGTGTTTCCCTTATACGACAAACATTACTGCCGTCCCATAATAATTGCTACTTGTTCGAGGCAGGAGAGAGATTTAAATTTGCGGTGACGGAAAATGAGACGAAGGTGAAAATTTTGCTCCAATTTGCATCAATGCGAATCGCCCACGCGCTAACATCTGCGCCTCGTGTTTTGCTCGCTCCTCTTCAATCTTCACGTTTGCACATTTGCACGTACATGTATGTGTGTATGTTTCAACAGAAGCGGTTTCATCCTGAACATCGTGTCAGGGAAATGGTCTCATTATTGTACGATCGCGCCGTTTAATGTCACTTGTTTAGCGACAAATTTATCATCGAGATTAATTTTTGGATGGAACGATGAAACTGTCTCAAGAGATCTGATGGAACGTACGAGTTTGTGGCTAGGGGAACGAATTCCGAGAGCGTGAAGCTTTTCTTTCCTGACACGATTACAATGAGGGGGCATTTTACCGGCAGAAATTCAATTACGCCCGACCTGAATGGAGGTACATACGCTTACCCGCATTATAATCGGCTTACATTGTCCCACATTTTTCGATGCCTCTGTAATCCGCTCTCTTTTCCCGAATTTCTATCATATTTCACATCCTTTATGGCAACCTTTCTCTTTCATGCATTTTGCACGAGGATTGCAGTATAGAAGTCTAGGAATTCTTCCATGGATCTTTGGAAAAATCCCTCAATTGTCAAATTAATCTTTATCTGTATGGGAAAAGCCACCATTCTACGTTCGTTTCTTTTGTGACTGATCAACGAACTTAATGTGGCTTTCTAATTAGACTTGCCTAATACTCATTTCTGTTGGCTCCTTTTTTTCTTCACCGTAATTAAATTAAACCAGCGTACTTTATTAAGAATTGATAGTACACGAACGTTCCTAGATATTTCTTTTTACCTTCGCCAGCGAACGAAACACGTGCACTTTACGGATTATAACGTACAAAGTGAGCTCTTGGAGAACTCTGGCCGACGTTCCCATTAAAACATTTGTCGCGTTTACCGAGCCGTGAATAAAATTCGTTCCGCGAACTTTCGTCCAAATTATTAATACGAGAGGGAAGTGGGCCACGGAAGTTGGAATTTCGCGCGTCCTGCTAGCACGGAATGCTTGGTTAAATTACGATCGAAGTAGAGAAATTTTGCTGAAGTTATCCACGATACAACTGCTTTGCAACGAGGATCGTCCTATTCATTCGTCTCAGTTAAAAAGAGCTTTTAAACTATTTTATTAATAATGCCGCGAGATTTCCCAATTTGCTTCAGTCGACGTTCAGTACTTTACAGTAGATTTAGGAACATCGGTGCTCCGCACAATATGGACCTCTGTTTGCCAAAGCTTTGCTCGAGCATTACATTTCCTCCATGCATTGGCCCTGCATTAGTTGCTTACTTAGCTTTCAGTGTGCACTGTCCTTACGATTCCGTTAAGCCTGTGGTGTAATCCTTTTGAGAATGAACATGGATTGCATAGCGGAGTTTTGATTGCACAGTGATAAAGTTTAATAAGGGAAATTCCGGTGAAAATATATCCCAGTCGTTTCGAGGTAAAGGTAAAACGTGGGCGTAGATTTCTCCGCGGGGACGATAAAATCGATCCAATCGGCTCGGTTTACGGGCGGGAAAAAAGCACGGGCGCAACGGGCCAGAGTGGCAAGCCAAAGATTAATCGGCACGCGGCATAATGTCCGTGAGTCGTAATGCGGCAATTAGGCGTGCAAAATGCGCTCGTTAACGTCGATATCGCCGCGAAACACGTTCCCGCCACGATGTTCCTGTAAGCTGATTATACAAAATGTATGCATAGAATCGGCCAACATGGTCCGCCTGTACTTTCGCGAAATTCCTACCATTGCCCATTGTTGTTCAATTAAGTGGACCAATTGCGCAAAGTGCAGAGCCAATGTTACCTATTCTATTTCCATGTAAAATCCCAGGATAATGTTCTGAAAAGTTCTATCGAATTTGTAAATTCTGTTCGCCAGTAATTGTAGTAAAGCATAGATATAAATATGTATATTCCATTGTTATGTAGTAGCTCGTTTACGTATAGACGTCGTTCAGGCACATGGGCGTAAGTACGGTTGCCTGCGCGTGGATGCCCCTGTATGGATGCAACCGTATGTAGCGTGAATAAATGAAGGTCGCACGTGTGCAAGGCGCAACATCGGAAGTCCGGTGTATACGGCCACGTTACGATGATGCACACCGGTATGCTTCCACCGTAATAATACGTAATCCTCTAGAAATCCTGTGAACTCGCGAAAACCGAAATTACATGTTTTGCTTGTGCTAAAATCGTTCGAAATCAAACGTCTGGACGAGGTTTAAAATTGTTTGTCGACTATATTCCAATCAGGGATGCGAAAGTATTTATTCTCCGATCAACGTGCAACTATTTTTGCCCCGATTAATTTCACGTCTGCAGTCTTTTACGAACGCAGGACTACGAATGCGATTTTCGCCGTGATTTTTCTGACCGCACTACGGCCGTGCATCCCCGTTGCATATTTCTTTCCGCGGCGTTTCGGCGCTCATTCCAGCCTCGTCATACACGAAGTCGAGCACATCGAGTTGCTCTAGTTACACGGGACAGAACCCAGAAACACGAAACGAGTTCCTGTTGCGAGTGCCATCGCCGAGAGCTCGGTAAACACCGGCTCCACAGGCATATTGCGCTGGTGCGTTCACCGCCTGCGGGCTAAACCGCGACACTCTATGAATTTTCTGGGTGAAATTTAGCTAACATTGTGGATCTCTCTAATTTTAAATATTCCCCAACGGCAAAGATCATTTCAATGAGCTGCCTGCTAAAAGAAGAGGTCTGTTAAGATTAAGAATAACAAGCTTCGCAATTGTCTGACTATGAATATTTTGATAACTTTGGAGCCCGAGTGATCTATAATTAATAGGTTTATTTTTTAAGCACTTGTAGGTTTGATACAAAGTACTTGGAAGTTCGAACGGGGTTATTTATCCTTTTCTGCGTACCATTGAATTCAGTTCCAGGACGAGAAGCTAACAAGCTATATAAATGTATTTCCTGAACACGATTCACCTACCTTTCGATATCGTATCTCTATCACTTCTGACAATTGGTGCTTTTATTTCAACTAAAATTTTTCTTCTACCTACCTGTGCCTGCCATTTGCTTTAATGCTCGTAAGACCAGAAATTTATCGTCTGCCGTTAGCGGGAAACCGCGTACCATGCGATTCTAAATCAAGAATATAATCCCAAAAACACCGCGGATGCAGGTACTTTTTACCGTTTCATGGACAAATCGAACAGGCCTTAACGAGCACGGTTTACTGAGGACTAAGTGGTGTATCTTCCTCTTGCGAGAAAGTAAATCAACTTAGAAATTAATTACAGCCATATACAATCGCGCGGGTAATTCATTTTTCCTCGCCAAGATTCGCCAAACTCCAGAACCATTATTAATTTAGCTCTCCTCCATATTCCTCGAGGAATGCGATATCATTTCACGAGACTAGTATTTAATTATCGAATATTATATTCCCCGTGCCGTTCTGTCAACTTATTCGACGAATGCAAAATGGGATTTCGATCACTTATTCCAAGTTTCTTTCTGCACCGATCAAGCTGTTCATCACAATCACTCATTTCTATGTACCCTTTTTCCATCACGCTCCTTCTGTTCCTTCTCTACGAACACCTGGTGTATCCACCTTCGACTCGATCACCGGAGTCTCCCAAATGAATCAATCTAACGTAATCACCCGGCGGCCTGACTTCGCAGGAATAATTCGCAGTAGAACAACATAGCAATAACGATACTTCCAATATCGCACCCCCGGTCCATCCGTTGCCGGCACAACAACCCCTTGTTTCAGAGACGAAGGGAGGGAAGTCGTTCTTTCTTTTTATGCCCGCTCGACGGTTTGAATTTTCAAGCAGTCCCATTCGAAGAGGGGTGCTCGGGAGAGGATCCGGTTTGTTGGCACGTACCACTCTTAAGGGGATAAATTTCGCGGCTTTCGCTCCTGTGAGTCGGAAGGGACAAAGCAAAACAAAACTAAAAAAAAAAGGAGAACAAAATATACAGAGTAGATTTTTCGCGAGCGAGGCGAAGCTTACGATCCGTGGCACGTGCGACCCTTCCAGGTCCTTGGAATCCATCCCGTACAGACAGTCGAGAAAGAGAAAGAATCGATCCCTACCGACAGCCTATGACCCTCGTTACGGCGCATGAAATCGCGATCAAAGTGGTATTTTGCCAGGGACTGTTCTCTAAGCTGCGGATCCACGCGAATCATTCGCCTCCTGTACCTTTGGAAACTAATGCGATCGATCTGGCTGGTTCATTCCACGATGGGAAATATTTATCAGACAGCGGGGGATTTATTTCATCGGGATTATCGTTTTTGAAAAGAAATGGCCATGTCCATGTCTCAGAAAAAAGGTGTAATTAAATCGTGGGATATCTTGAATATTTATCACCGCTATTTCGAATATCGACACACTGACGACGTTTTATTTTCACCAGGCGGTATATTGATCCTTAATGTCACGTTTCGCGGTTGTGATTGGGCGAAGAGCGAATTCTTGCGAATAGAAAAATTCGTGGGGACTTTTGTGCGAACTGCTTCGTACTCCGGCGCACGTACGAACGGTCTTCAGTAGCGTGTGCCCGCGTGTGGCCAGACAAATCGTGGGTAACAGAAGAGTGGATTTGTTGAGTGCATTGCGAGACACGAAGGGCGTTGCATCTGTTAGAAACGAATATACTGTTCGTTTTCTTTGCAACAGTTATTTCTATTATCCGTGAAATTGCATCGCGACACGTACTTGGAGGTACAAGTACTCTCGTACCTGGAGATTCTTTCTTCTTCGCTCTGCATTGAAAACGTCGCGGGGATAGAGTATTACGAATTTTCGCAATTTCAGGGAGAACGAACGTGTATGCAATCCGTGATTTACAATTGGGATATCGCGGCGAAGTTTCTCGCGATCGACATTTCAAAGTTTTCACCGCGACAAGAAAGTCTGGGAATATCCCTGTCTTATACTTGGCGTTCTACTTTCGCGATTTTCGCTACCATGCAAACTGCCTCGAACAGTTTTATCTGTAAGGTATTGCGCAAATTAATTCCACAAGCGACTCTGCCGTTGCGGTAAAAAATTATTCAAACTTCAGAGGCTCGAGATTATAATGTTACAGGGTGATTATTAAAAATATCAGGCCACAGTCGATAAGGTGCACGCTTAGCATTCTTCCCTCTAAATTAGCATCTCAAACTGTCTACTAAAAGTAATTTCACAGCAGTACAGACTGTTTGCTTCTCAACGATACTTCGAACTTAATAAGTCGATAGCTGAAAGCCTCTTAAACATCTCTCACTATTTTTTCACGTGATAGCCATCGATATTATATTATCTTTCTCCAGAGCATACGAAATTAATCCACGTCGCAAGACTCTTCGTGTTATTAATGGCGAAACGGGGCGAGTGTTTAATTAAACGCGACGAAAGAAGAGTCCACCTACGTTAAGCAAACAAAATGAACTTTTTTCTGGCTTGCGTTGATTAACGACTTAAAAGACGAAGCAACGAGTTCGGGTTTCTCGCGAACGACACACTAGAACGCTTTTGAATTCTATCGGGATGGAAATGTAGGGATAGAATATTCGGTTAAAGGATCGAAGTTAATAAATATTATATATTCTTCTTTTTGCAATCATTTTAATGTCTCGAGAACAAATCCTTTTTTAGTAGATTATTGAAGCGTGTATCGTATTCAGCTCCATGGGGTCACGGTTCTAACATTGTCCACTTAAAAAAAAAAAGAAGTAAGAAAACCGACGAAAAAGTATTGGAAATATCGAGAGGGGGGAAAATACGATCTGAATTAACCTGAGGTTACGATCGGTTGACCTCATACACCAAGCCAAGACTCGCCTTCCCCATTGGCAGTACGAAATTGCACGCGAAGGGGACGATCCTCTGCTCGGGGTGGTTTCAGGGCAGGTTTTTGATTGTTTTCCGATATCATGGCTAACCGACTTCGAATATTGGGCCTCCGAGCGAAGGGAAAAATAACAAACGTCCAATTAACGTTCCCAACATAGCTTTCTTACAACGTTTGCCCCTGCGTGGCGACAGTCGACGCTTTCACAATCACCTGCTGCCAAAACCACCCTGTCAAGTGGTCGCTAAAGTTTTCTAATCATCCACTCCATCCGATCAACCAGTTTCGTTCAAATAGAATTTCTCTTTCAATCCTTTCTTGTTGTTGAACGAAGTCGCTCCATATCACGACTTTTACTTTCTTCTCTTTCGTGCTCTACTCTCAAGAGGACAGGAATCAGTGTCGTTCCCCCTGATAGCCTTACATAAATTGTTCAGGCGGGTAGTATTTTAATACGAACCGAGATACGAAACCCTGAAATCATCCTCTCACGGGGAGGCTTTTTCAAGTTGTGCTCTGTGATATAAATGTTCTCTGTCCACGGTGAACCCTTAATATAATATTTAACCCATAACCCATGATATAATAATATGTATATCGGACGTATATCTTTGCAAGTGTGTAGACATCGCAATTTCCGGGGCTAAGGGAGTATTCCGTGCTGCAATAGCACAACCTCTCCGAGACCATTCGCCAGCAACATTTCTCTGCGATTCCTGTGATTTTCGCCCGCCATAACCATTTGCAGAGGATGGAGAAATGTTTCCGAACATTGTTCCACGAACAAAGAAATTCATTTTGGCTGGAATTTAAATGCAAGTACAATTCTACGAGAAAAGTCTGGTCGGAGGTCTGTTTTCTTTTTCCCGGGGTTTCGTATAGACGGTATCGTTCAGTTTTATGCTGCTAAGTTAACCCGGCTGGTCCGTTGATCTCGTAAACGTCGGCGTATCCATTCGAATTTGCATTTCAAGTCCACAAGCCCACCTTATCCCGATCGCCAGACCGCGACTCGACGAAACAAACCGATGGCTTGGTTCTCTGCGTACCTTTTTGCGCGTCGTTCGTTGCATACCGGTTGCTCGACGTTTTACTGACGGAGTCAGAATACAGGTGTGCCCGTTTTTCGAACGCACGTTTCAACGCAGTTTCGCCTGCGAATTCTTGCCTGTCGAAAATAAATTGTATTCATTCGGTGCGCTACAAAGCTATTGACCTAAATTATTTTCTGGCTTTGCTCGCTTCGTTTTCTATCGCCTCCTTCGTTCCTTAAGTGCCGTGTTCATTAGTATTATACAATAGAGTAGCGCGTTGGGTTAGTAGCGTTACTCGTGGAATAAGATTGAATTGGAAATCGCGTTGCCTCTAACGACCAAAGATATCAGTTTCAACGAAGATCGTGAAATTAACATATAAACCTATTCCCCCGATTCTCGATATTTCTTTATTTATTTCTTTATTTGTTTAACGGGTAGAAACCCTTTGTGTACAGGGTGTAAAGAAATGTTTGGTCTTGGCAATCATAGGCGTGTTCTACACCTTCTGATCGGTGAAGATCTGTAAAAAAAAGTTGCCGCAAAATTGTCCTTGACCTTGAATTTCCAGGTCAAATTTTTTTTAGGTGCATTGTATTCTACGCATCATGAGGATAAAAAGTGTCAAAGGCTCATAAAAAATAGTATTAGAGTCATTTCTAATAAAGCAAGCAGTTACTATTGTTGTTTATCTGCTGTTTATCGGAAATCTAACATAATCGATCATAATCAATATTACCTTCTAAGTTTTGAAAGATGTTCATCTTCTATTTCTTCTTCTAAGCCAAAGAACCGATCCATTCTGATGAATATTTCTTAATAGCCGAGCTTGAACGCCAGCTTCAATATGGCCACCATTGTTTTGCAAACTCGTCTCTAATCTGTTCTGAATATTGTTTCTAATTCGCTGATGTAAATTTGGAATATTTCGTAAATGTTGGAAGGCATCCTCTATTCGAATTTTCAATTCTTCCACAGTTCTTATTTCGTGCCCCAATCTATATATCTGCGCCTTTACCGCTCCCCATATGAAAAAATCTAATGGATTTAGATCGCGCGATCGTGGAGGCCATATAATTGGTGCAGGTCTTCGACCAATCCATTTGGATCCAAACATTTGGTTTAAAAAGTCTCGAACCGGCCGACTAAAGTGTGGTGGTGCTCCATCGTGCATAAAATAAGTATAACGACGCCTCTCACGCGGTATGGTAAGACGCAGTTCGGTCAACAATCGTGAACGTAAAAACCTGAGATAATTCTCACTTGTTAAACGATTTGGAAGATAAAAAGGGCCAATAATTCTGTTTCCTAGAATAGCTGCCCACACATTGACGGACTGTGTTTATGTGGCCTTTAACGTTGTAGCGGTGTGTTTACATTTTCGCTATGACTGTGTTTATGTCAGCAGCTAGCATTTCAATTTGAAATGTCCAACTTCTATGAATAAAATTCATCTTACAGCCGACAAAACTTCCGCATCAATTTCTGGGGAAACGGTCGTGTTTTTACCCATGGCCCCTTTGACACTTTTTATCCTCATGATGCGTAGAATACAATGCACTTAAAAAAAAATTTGACCTGGAAATTCAAGGTCAAGGACAATTTTGCGGCAACTTTTTTTTACAGATCTTCACCGATCAGAAGGTGTAGAACACGCCTATGATTGCCAAGACCAAACATTTCTTTACACCCTGTACAATGGTAATATATTTGCTTTACGTTGTAATAATCAGTCCTAATGCCTAAACTAAGTAAAATGTAAGTCTAAACTAAACTAAGTCTAAATCTTATTCTAAACCCAAGTGATAATTGTATTGTCGAGAGATTACGTTTGCTGTGTTTCATGTTCGTTATCCAACTGTACGATGATGGCGTTATGGATCTTCTCGTAGTAGCTTATATAATTCACTTTTGAAATTAGAGGCACTGACATCGAAGAAGTTGAGTTTACGGAAATAGAGGTATTGATTATTACTTTCATTGTTTGCATTTTACATTGTTCCACGATGAAATTCTCTTGGATCGTTCCCCTGGACGCATCATACGCACGTACACGCGTGGAGCGAACTTAACCCCTTCGCACCGGCGGACGAGATATCTCGCCGCGTGATTTCGTTCATGATATGCTATGGACGAGATATCTCGCAACGCAATGTCTTTCATGCGATGCTGTGTACGGAATATCTCGCAAGCCTTTCTATTACAACACGAGATATCTCGTCCAACGATTTGGATCAAAATGAATTCGTAGGTCACTATGAATGTGGCATTCAGTAGTAAACATTGAAAAACGGGTAGGCGAGCGCGAGGTATCTCGTCCAAAGCAGCACGCGAACGGTGTTGCTTCGCGAGATATTGCGTACACAGCGTCGCATGAACGATTTTGTGTCGCGAGATATTTCGTACATAGCATCGCATGAAAGACATTGCGTTGCGAGATATCTCGTCTATAGCATATCGTGAACGAAATCACGCGGCGAGATATCTCGTCCGCCGGTGCGAAGGGGTTAATAAGATCACGGTCCCATTGAATCGTTAAATAACGAAAGAACGTGGGCGTTTAAACGAATCTGCTAACTCAATCGTTCCTACCACCTGATGCCCACCTGTTGCGCAAAAATCTGCGTGCATTGTGCATTTGCATGGCTCTTTTGTCTCGTTTCCTCCTCGATTTGCTGTGTTATATAAAATTGCCGTAACTTCGCGTGAAGAAAAAATATTGTGCAAAAAGTAACTGTCTACCTGGCTCTCTTTCCATCGCGCTATAACAGCCCTTAGCACACGGACGGCTAGACTCGAAGAATATTGATTCGAATACGCGCCTGATTAATTTCGTCCCCGAGTTTACGTTCGATTCGTCGAGCCCCAAAGAAATATTTATATGCTCCATTTGGAAGATCTCGAGGAATCGATGAAAATTCGTTCGCCGCGAGGGTTCCCCGGCTGTTCCGTCAACGGATCCGATCCGTCACGACTTTTCTCGCTTATCTCGCGAGGGGCGTCTGGACGGAATACAGCGTATCGTTCCAAATACACCTTCCATCACGTTCGCAATTCCTTTTGTTCCGAACACGGTGTTCGCGCGAGAGTGCGACGCGTTTCGCTGTACACGGAGCTTGCCGTTTCTAGCACAGCGAAACGACGGCATATATTGCGCCGTTCTCTCGATGCTCGAACGTATCGACCAGCCGAAGCGAGGCGCGGAAATTTATAATTCCACGGGGATGCCATGCATCCGGTCCCCGTGACGTTTATTAAATCCTTTATCGAGAGAGTTATCCCTGGCCCGTGACGATATACCAGCCGGTGTTATTTAATACGCCTGCGAAAAGTATCGAATTTTTCGACGCCGTAAGGGGACTCTTGCCGCCCGTCGAGATACAGTTACGCGTTGCAAACGAGCTTGAGGAGGTTTGCTTTTCGTTCCGTTTCAATTCGGAGTCTTTTCGAACTCTTCGCGTGTTCCTCCTCTTCATCCTATTTCTCCTGTTTTCCTTTTTAGAAAATTTGTCGCACGGATTATCGTGGCATGCTTGTGTTAGAATATTCGAGGTACAGGAACGGCCGAGGCGGGCCATGTGCATTTGGCCGATGCAAACTGCCTTTGTCTAGTGTGGCTCTCCTTTGGGGCGAACCCTAAAATGGTTAAAAAGGGCCGTCGTGACGTAGGCGTCCTCACGACCAACGCTTTTGCCAAGGAAAGGCATTCTTGTATAGACTACGGTCGAGAGAGCACAGTTTTAATAAACAGAACACCTTTTAACATATGCACGCCTACAAAATTATTGTAGTACCCAATCGAGACAGAGAGACTCCTCTCATTCGATTATCTTGCGCTTGCGAAACCTTTACCGGCGATCGCCAGTTCATTTCGCAAATCCGCCCGGGATCATGGAATTTTCTGCGTGCCGCGGTACCGGCGCACGCCAGCGGATTAATGAATCGATCAACGGGCCAGTAACTCGTTAAGCGATCGCCGTAGCGAAACGCGTACGGTTAATTAACTAGCTTAATGGATCGACGTGAAATGATCGTCCCCGTTGGATCGCGAACAAACGGGAGACGCCGCTGTTCCTTGTTTATCGATCACGCGTGTCGCCGACGCGGCCCCCTTTAAATTATTGCTCGTCGATAACACTTTCGCCGCGTTTTCGAACTTTCGTCCCGTCGTTTTTTATCGTCGGCCCTGCCTTTGACGTCTGCACGCGGCGCGCCGCTGGAAATTATTATCAGGGCGACCGGTAAATTAAGCAAACCAATGGCACCGCAGATCCGGACTTCGAATCGTCTCGAAAATTTATTATCCCGGGTATAACAGAAATGCCTCGAACCCCGGGACAGTTATACAAGAATCGCATAAAAGTAGGTCAAGTCTAATCGCCTAATTGCTCCGGTGACGGCTCCCGTTTCGTTCTCACGAGCAAGGAAAATTCAACGAGCTTTCCCGCCACCGGTAGTAGATTCTGTCTGGAGCCCCGATATAATTCGCCCCCGTTAATTAATCGGGCGGTAGGTGGTGTATATTAAACGTCAAGCACGGTGAAATTCTGTCGGCCAGCCACGGGACTGAACGAAAAATTCCGTAAAATAGACGATTGTGTAAACAAGCTTCGTATTATTTGGCCCGAATTTTCCACGATAGCAACGAGGCGACGCGACGACATTGGTTCGTTCAAACTTGCTTGAAATCAATTATTTAAACATTTCTGACAAATCTATCTTTCGAATTTTATACATTCCTAATCCTTGTTGATGCAGTTTCTGCAAAAAGAACAACTACCCATTAGGGCCCTAAAGAATTCTTTCTTCATGCTTCATTTTTATGCCAACTTTGATTTTTAACTTTTGCATCCCTTGCCAAGCTTAAAAGCAATGGATTTGAGAAACGAAAATGTAGTGTTTAGCTCCTACGGACGTCTATGTTTATATTGGAAATAGCATCAAGGACCTACTCCGTGTTTCATTTTTTTAATTTTGCAACCCTAAATTGGCGTTTTGCCCCCACTGTGCGACGCACAGTGGTGCAGAATCCCCAAAACGTGGCAAAAATTCGTTTTTTCTGGAAGCGACATTTTTTTAAACTTTTATCATATAGATATTTGTTAACGCGATAAGTACTTCACTTTAAATTAAAGAATCTAAACAAGATATAAAGTTGAAAGCCAATTATTAATTTTTCTGTTTATAACTAATGCCCTTCCGAGTCCCACCAAAAAAATTTTGTTTGTTTGAAACTAGACATAATTACGAACATTCTACTGTTACAAACTTGTGCAACTTTTTGCAACTTTACTAGAAATAAGGTCACAAAGGTGATGATGATTTGCTGCTTATTTGAATAGAATCCCGTTTTTCATCATCTTTGTGTCCTTATTTCTAGCGAAGTTGCTAAACGTTGCAGAAGTTTTTTAGACTAGAATGTTCGTAATTACGTCTAGTTTTAAACAAACTAAAAAAATTTGGTGCGACTCGAAGGGCATTAGTTATAAAGAAAAATATTAATAATCGGTTTTCAACTTTATATTCTGTTTTAATTTTTTAATTTAAAGTGAAGTACTTATCGCGTTAAAAAATATCTATATGATAAGAGTTTAAAAAATCAAGGATTATACTCAAAAACACCAAAAAATAAAAAATGAAGTTTTCTTAAATAACATATATCACAGTTGTTTTTAATGTTAGTTTCTCGTTTTAAGTTATATTATGATCTACGATCGATGTATTTTAATATTGCCGGACATATTTTTTAAAATGTCGTTTCCATGAAAAGCGAATTTGTGCCACGTTTTTCGGATTTTGCACCACTGTGCGACGGTCTGAATCGATTCATCGGTGTTCCCTTTTCGATTGGTTGCTTCAATTTATAGCCATTCCGAGCACAAAAGCATCCACGAATTATCTCTGCTGCTTGGAGCAGCTCGCCGGATCTATATATAACGTTATATCCGTTCCAGCTGCATCTATAGACTGATCTTCGTGTGTAGCTCCGACATGATCTAGCGAAAAGGATCTCCCGGCGTTTCCTTTATTCCTGTCCAAATCCGGCAAAGAATTTCTCTCGTGTCTGGCAGCCCGATTCTGGTCCCGGCGAATTTTTCCTCGAAGGCATTGTCATCGTTCTCCGAATGATCGATCTCTCAATCTCGCGCAACGACTATTTTCGACTCGTACTGCTACACTGTGCCTTGTTGCCCGCGATTGAGAATGAAAATATACCGGGAGGAAAGAAAAGAGAACGCGCAAATAAGTCTCGTACGCGCGAAAGCAGAGCCGCGTTAAATTATTGCTGTTATTAGGTGTACAAATAAGTGGCTGCGTCTTTTTCCGACAATATTTTAATTAACAGAAAACTTGTGGTACATAAGTTTTAATCGAAGTATTATCCATCGAGATCTACTACTTTTTGCCATCTCTCAGGTAGCATACGAATGCCACGATGAAAAAGTTCATCAAACTTCATCTTTTGACGCGACATAGTCGTCGATATCTTACTTATCGCTTCTGCTTCGTTTCGGAAAGGTGTGTCAGAGAGATCATGCTGCATTGATCGAAACAAATGAAAATCAGAAGCACCTAAAAACGACATTTTCGTTTCTCAAATCCATTGTTTTTAAGCTTGGCAAGGGATGCAAAAGATAAAAATTAAAGTTGGCATAAAAATGAAGCATGAAGAAAGAATTCTTTAGGACCTTAATGGTAGTTCTTTTTGCAGAAACTGCATCAACAAAGATTAGGAGTGTATAAAATTCGAAAGATACATTCGTCAGAAATGTTTAAATAATTGATTTCAAGCAAGTTTGAACAAACCAATGTCTCTCCTATACCTGGAGCGTACGCGGGGTGCGGTTGAATTTCCAATCCGAGATGCAGTAATGTTTTCCTAACGTTTTCTTCTTATTCATACACCTAACGAAGCAGAAGTGATAAGATGGGTCGACGACTATATCAGCGTCAAAAGATGAAGAATTTTTTCTTCACGGCATTCGTATGCTACCTGAGAGATGGTAAAAAGTAGTAGAGCACGATGGAAAATGCGTCGATTAAAACTTATGTACCACAAGTTTTCTGTTAATTAAAATATTGTCAGACAAAGACGCAGGAACTTATTTATACACGTAATAAATTGTGCCAAGTATCGCGATGTTGAATTTCATTCTAAAGCCGTGAATTGTAAGGAAAGTTTACGCGAATCGCCATAATATTGCGCGGAGCAATTTAATGGATTGTGACGCACAATTTTTCCCCATGTCTCCACATGTTTTTCTTTCTTTTCACGTCGACGCATCTTTCCGATAATCCTGTTAATCGTTCCTCTTTGTCTTCGTGTACGCGGCGAACCGTTTTCGCGGAAACTGTTCATTTCAGACGTGTATTGGTTTCGCTCGATTGTCGAAGAGATTTAATCCCGTCCAATCGTCCCACGGATTCGTTCGATTTCTCTTCAAAATTCGCAATCTGTTCTAGACCTTCATCGTTTCTTCGCGAGTTGCAAGTTCAGGAATAGATTATCATTATCCCGAGATACTCGTCCACGTTAAAGCTAGTTCGGTATCGATGGCTGATTAATCTCGATATATTATTCCATTTAACGTCGCGCAGGCAGAATTCATTAACTCGTGCATGCCCCGACTCATGAACACTGTACGAACAGATTTCTGAAGCAGCACGATACGGGGCGGCCAGCAAATGCGAACGTAAAATCAATTTGTACTTTATTTTCTGCTTTGTTTGGAGACTCGTCGCGATTTACTCATCTTGCGTGATTCATTATTCCGATCACGGCACTAGGAGCATCCCGTCGTCGTATATATCTGTTCTTGCGTTTGCATTTATCGGTTGCTTCGCCCTTCCGCGCAATAACTGTTTCATCTGTCCCTTTTCGCCCGCTTCCGTCGTTGTTTCTCTCCCTTTCCATAATTCTGCCCCTGGCTGTCTCCCTACCGTGTTAACGGTCAGATGTTGGAGCCAGGGCGCCATCCAGTCTAGCCAAATAAAACCTCGATGTCGTCGTCTGGTCTCGACTGATTCCTGAATCTCGTGCAGCAATCCCCTTTGCAGAGGAATGGAATGAACCGGATCGAGGGACGCTGTACGCACGTCGCGAGTAGAATGTTTCCGTTTTTCGTGCGGTTATTGGACGAATCAGAGTGGGGGAATTTGCATTTTTATTATTTCAATGGAATTAGGGGGTGTTGCGCTGCAGTTGTGGAGCACGATCGAGTGAACAAGCAGCTGGAATTGTTATTACTCAAATCAAGATTATGATATTGCAAATATTGTCGGGTTACGACGGTGAATTTTATACATCTATGTGGTATTGGTGGATATTTTAGAATATATGTACATATATTAGCGGATAGGGCCAGGTTTGTTGGCGCCTTTGAGTTTATAGTACGGTCTCGAGGTTTGTCGAGGCAGTTGTATGATAAGCATGGTGTGAATAAAGAGTGTTAGCAGAAACGTCGAATGTGGATCGAGTGAAAGAGTTCAGCTCGAGGAAAGAGTGAATGGTTTCGGGGAATGCACGTGGAGTCTTTGGTGCATTGTGACCCGTGGTCGAACTGTGACACGTGGCAAGGGTGTGTGTGTCGGTGGGAATCCTAAATGCGTGAGAGGAAATGAGAGATAGAATGAAAGGGAAACTGTGGGTGAAAGAATACATGCGAGTGGCTGATGCGTGCGCGAAGCAGAATAGTTGGAGAGGTGAAGCAGTATAGAAGAGTTTGGGAAGCAGAAGAGATTATTGTTGAGAGAGTAGTATTGAGTCGTGTGAGAGTCATTGTCGAGAGAGTTGTCGACCTTTTATATTAATAAAGTTGTTAATGGTTGAAAGAAATCGAGGTCCCACTACCTGTTCTCTGTTTTTATTGATAAAGAAGTTTACCAAAAATAACTTCTACACTATTCTTAACGACTGTTTTAATTACTTCTTCATTCGATATTTTCTTCTCACCGCGGAAATCAGATCGAGTACGCCGGATTTATTATGATTAATAGTGTTGGAGTTTTTAACAGCCCCAGGTAATAGTGAACTTGCACGGTGCCCCAGTTTCCGTGCAACTTTCGGGGAACCTTGTGAAAGACTGGCTTCAAGGTTCATTTAGAGAATCTGTCAGCAAGAATTAGCCTTGCTAATACTGTCCTTCTTCGCTGCATTCTTTTTGAAAACCCACTTTCCACGTCCTATTGCTTTGCCCTTCCTTTTCGTAAGTCTGCACACACGTTGACCTATATCACTGAATTCTTTCTTAACCAGCTCCCCACTGCCGCAGCTCAATATTCCTCTAAATAAGACATTTCTTACTTCTCCATCGCCACTGTGAATTATGTCCAAAAGGCGATTTTATCCCGGTCCGTTTCGCACCGCTCTCTCTGGTCGTTTATCTCAACATCTTGCCCTCGACTTTCACTGCAGACTTGCTCCGTCCTTCTTTCTCATCTAAAGAAACTTATCTCCGCCGGCCACGAAGGATTTTCCAAATTCACTGTGTCCACATCGTGATCGTCGGTCGAAATAGTTGAAGTAACGATTAATAAAGGGTCTGTCGCGGAGAGAGATAGAGAGAGAGACGAAAATAGAACTATTTTGAGGGGTCGAGCTCATCGACGAGATATCTTATCGCGAGTCAGGCCGATGAAATGTGCTGGGATCACGACCGCTCACATTTCGCTGAGCCCTTCGTTAGGGTGTCAGAATTGCTCAGAATTGAAGCCAGATTAAGGGCGACAATAACAAATTCTACCTCATTTCGAAGGAGGACTTCAAACTCAAAATGTAGGCATCGGCGATCAACTTCCCCTGCAGGTCGGCGTGCAAAAAAATAAAAATACAAAATCAATCGTCAAGAGGGTTTCCCACATCCCCAAGCATCGCGCGACCGAAACGACCGTCGGAAGCGACGTTAGCCCCGTCCAGGCTCCTCGGAGATCGTCGTCGTGTCGCCGTCCGCGGTCAGATCGGGCCCCGGGGAAGGAAACGGGCGACGGTTCCGAACGTGGAAGCGGAGAGGGTGTGAAGCGGAGTCTGGCAGGGGCGCAAGCTCGTTTCGAGGAGAGCCAGCTCCGGCTGGCGGGGCGGCCAGGAGGGGGTGAAGATGCTGGGGGTTGGAAGGGCGCTCAGATGTGTCGCGGTGGGGGCGAGTCGGGATTGGCTTTTCGCGAGCGTGAAACTCAGTAGTACGCTACCACCCACGCACGTAGTACGCGCGTCCGCTCCACGTGTGTCCCGGAGAGGAACCGTCCTCTCGATTCGCCCCAGAGCTGCGGGGATCGGCCTCGTGCCCGAGGAAATCGACCTGGTGCCAGAGCGATCCACGCCGAACGATCGCGCGGGAGGGAGTTGATGTCCGGGCGGCTAAGTCGATCGCGCGGGCAGATCAGGAATAGCGTGGATCGAGGGAACCGGGGCTTGATCGTCTCTTGAATGATTCTGAGCAGCGGGGCATGCGAGGAGAGGCTTCTTGTAAGTAGGAACGTAACATATTCGCATTACCATCGACGGGACCGCTGTATGCCGCGGGGAGAAACGCCTGGCACCAGGGGGGGTTGATCGGGCCGCGAAACAATAAGATGCGGGAGGCGCGTGCTCGATGAAGATCGAGCTTACGCGCTGCCGGGGGAATGGATCGGGAAGCTGCTCGATTATCCTTCTGGTCGCCGCGTCAGCGGTACTTTCGCGGCGGAAATCTAAAATGAAAATACGCTCGACGGGACGAGAAGCCTCCTCGAGTGTGCTGCGAGCCGTCGACGCAGCGAATCCTCATCGCCGGCGCCAATAAGAGCCAGGGGGGGATCGAGAATCAGTTCGTCGTCTTCGTTAAGCTCGTGAGTTTTTGGGCTTTCGTCGCTCCACTTTTTGGAGATCGTCTGTAAATGTGCAATTATTGTGTCGAACGTGTCCACGCCGTTTGCACCCTTTGAGCGGATGTTTCTGTTGCGGGCACTCGCGTTTAATGTCTTGTTGCATTGAGCATAATTCCCGGGCGTAATAGGGCTCAGTTGCCGGGTTTCGATTCGCCGGGGGTCGGATCCCCTTTAAGCGGGCGAAACCGTTGAAAATCGACGGCAATTAGCGCGATTCGCCGGGGAAATTTTTGTTGCGATTTTCTGAGTCGCGAGAGGGCGATTCTTCAGTTTTTAGTAAATTGATTTCGCCAAACTGTGTTTAGCACTTTGCTCGTGTAATGAGATAATCAAACGAGCTGGATAGTAATGGCAAATGTAGGTACTAATAAGAACAGTAACGTAAAAGGTATTTATCCTTAAAAAAAGTACAAGGTAATTATAAGTTTCTTAAGTATCGAAGAGAACCTGAACATTACTCGATGGAAAATAATTGCCCAGCGAAACTGGCATCTTTGTGCGCTTTAACCGCGGCACAGTGCGAGCAAATATCTGTTCCTCGCTAGTTCATTTTTATCTGCCCTTATATTCCGCCGAGAATCGCACCCCACAGTCACCATCGAGTCGAAATATTTCCCTGGAACACGGTTCGTCGAATAATTTTTGGCCGGCTTCGGATACGGGGGTGTCGTTAGCGTAACCGTGTTGGTTAATGTTCCGAGTTGTACTTTCCATGGATTCATTGTACACGACTAAAGAGATATTCGTCCCTGTTTTCGTGCTCTCGAAATTCCGACTATATTTCCACTCTGCTTTACCAAGTTTTTTTTCGTCTCTGGTAAAGCTGCGTTCACTTAGAATTTCGTAGCCTCTGCTCGAAGAGAGCAACACACGTTTGTGTATAACTGTTAATCTAATTACTACGTTTGAAGCGCGGCTCGACGCGTAATGTTTGGATAACGAGGCGAACGCGCGATGATGCACATACGTGCAGGCGTACTCGCAGCTTCGTCGATTAATTAATTCACGGGGCCTTGATACCATCCGCAGAGATTACAATGGGAAACAGACTTTATGCCTTTGGATGCATGCGAATCGCGCTTTCGTCTAATGGCTAGTCGTACAATAGACGCGGCTAGGACTACTGAACCCGACAAACCGTTTACATGATCGATATCGTGACAGGCATTAGAACAGGGAACACAGAGCGACATAAAACAGCGTAGCGTGACCCTTCGATACATCGACCAAAAAAGAGATTGCCACGCTTGCTACGTATGCGCAAGTCACTCAATTGAATCGTGATTCTCGAACGATAATTCATTGACGCTCAATGTCCCGCGCTTGCCGATAAGACGTCCGCCTTCCGTGTGAAAAGAAACTGGCGTGCCATGATCGATAGGCGAGGAACGATCGAGTTCGAGGGGACGAGAGGGGGCACGTTTTCCCCGGGCCCGCGGTCGTTTCAATGCCGATCGAAAAAATGTCCTGCGAAGGCTGAAAGGCCGCGTGACAGAATGCGGGCTGCATTATAAAATGTCGGGGCTGGATACGTGAAACGGATATTGCTGGCCATTCGAGGGTATGTGTCCTTTTGCGGGACCTGGACGTCCCTTTCTTTCCTCCCCACGTCATGACTGTCAGGACTACCAATGCATTCGTCAGTCACCGGTTAACACCTCTATCATTCCCCATGCTCGATCCGAATTGAGCCGATATTCGCCGTACAACGATTTATTTTTCGAGCCGACGACGCACAGTGGTGCAATTCCTGAAAAAGCTGGCAAAAATTCGTAACTTCGCACGATTTTCAGAATAATTGGTATTCTTATGTTTTTTGGGGTAGTCGTCTATAATCTTGAACCCATCATTATTATTATTAGTTATTATTAATTATTATTTATTTACTTATTTATTATTATTGTATTAACGCTTTCGGTAGACTTCTTTATCTCATATCCAATTTTTCACAAACATATTAACCTTTGCACGAGGCATCGCCACTATGCTCTAGTGGGACAGACCGTAAATACACCTACTTGATATTTTAAATTTAAGTATCTTAAAAATGCGCAAAAAGGCGCGAAGTTTCCCCCCTGGATATCATAGTCGATATGCAACTTTATGTCAAGAAACTTGTGCCAGCGTGAATTTCGGTGAATCACATGTCTTTTTCCCTTTCCGATTTATTAAACCAGCTCCGATTTTCAAGACATGAAGGAGTAAGAAATTTTGCTAACTTTGACAGCCTATACCTCAGTAACCAATCAATATATTTAAAAAAATCAGGCGGCATTCGATGCATTGATATATAAACAACAAATCTGCTATACTAAAAAATTCAATTGTGGCCAGCTTTTCGGTAAATGGCACCACTGTGCGTCGTTTCGTTGCTCGCGACACTTCAACAGAATATTCTTCGGACGGATTATTTGGAATGGGAAATTAAGCTTCGCTTCCCCCTCGAATATTCCACGTGTCGACCCGCTTCAGATTGTTCTGCAGCCCGCGGTATTTCTGAAGAAACACGAACCGACATGTTCAATTGAAACTTGGTACTCGTTTCCGAGGACGGCTTCTTCTCTCTGTTCTCGCGTCAAGCTTCCTTTCCCGTGGATCAAAGGGCGTGCAAAACGAGGCTTCCTTCGTCGGGACCTTTGCAAAAACAAAAACGGAAGGGAAATCGATTCGGTTCGAGGAAAACGAACGGCTCACGGTTTCGACGAAAGGATCGAGTATCGAATGAAAAAGGTCCACGTAACTTTCGAGACGGTTCTCGGGGCGGAACGCAATTAAAAAGGTAAACGCGGAAACAAGTGCGAGCGAGGAATCAATGGAGGATTTGCGTTCTTCGTGACGGTGCTGACGACTGTAAAAATCTTTCTCGAGATTGGACGAAACGGAAAATCTTCGCGGCCTTCCCAGCATCTCCACGGCACGAAAGTGTCTTTCAGTGGGCGGAAAAGCTGTCGCCTTAACGCGTCGCACAACTTTCATCCGGCAGTTGCAACGCGCGTGAAACGGCAGTTCGTTGGCGAAGCTCGGATTAAAGAAATATGGAGGATCGACTCGCGCGAAAGTTATGGTCCCCGAGGGTGGCTCGTCGTCGTAAAATTCTTTTTTTTCTTCCGTCGTTTCCGCTAATCTTGCAACAGAACACCGTGGTACATTTCACGGGAGGGGGATCGATGTGGTCCATTCCAGAAGCAACGTCAATTGGAATTTCACAAATTGGCCCTTAAAACCACCTGGATACTTAATTCTCGCTCATTTCGACGTGTTAAACGAATTGGAGAGAAAAAGAACGAAAAAAGAGAGGAGGAAAAGAAATAATATTTTAATGTCGCGTCACGCTGGAAAATGGACGACATCCTCCATCGATCACTCGTCACAGATTGCAGGTTTGAAAGCGAATGTCGAGGGTCGACACAGAAACGGGAGGCCAGTTCGCTCGAAATAAAAAAGGCAAATAAGCCAGCGTCGGTCGTTTTGTTTGCGTTCCTTTGCACTGTCGATCGTCGGTGCGGATCGTCGGTGCAAATTTTCGCGGAAAATCGGCTGTCGGGAAGCCGGGGCCGGCCCACGTGTCGCGATATCCACGCAGGGCCGATCGCGTGGACCGTGAAATAAATATGAAAAGTTGCAGCCTGATTTATGGCCGTCGAACGGTCCACGTTGATTTATGCCGCTGCGCCGGAACGGTCGGGCTTTATTTTTTATCTGCCGCAACGATGGATTCTCTCCAACGAAATCGCCGGTCACGCTGGCACTGTTCTGATTTTCCCTTTCACGTTATTCCCGAATGCGCGCTCCTTTTCCGTTTTGTTGGCCTGCCCGGTCATCATTTCCAGATATGACTTTGAGGGGAATTTTCGGTTCATGAAACATCTCAATATCATAGTCGCAGTGTTCATCTGTTTAATATAATAAGCGTAATAAATACTTGCTTTATTATACCGGTGAAAACTTTGTACGGAATTAATAGCGAATATACGATTGTTTGACCCACGAAGTAGCGATTTGCACGTGTAAGCGGTAGCGATTGCTTATACCAGGAGCAAGTAGTATATCTCCGACGTAAGGGAAACGAGGATCTACTCGAGCTCCCCCATGTACATCTCCATCAGCGATGCCTCGAAGTTTATTTGCTCCACGAGGGGCTCCCGTCGTTTCGGTTAGTGCTGCGGCAGGCGTTTTCGAGTACGTAGATCGAGCTTATTGACAATAACTCGTCGAATGGTAATCAAGGCACTCGACAGCGTTTCACTTGGCGCTGGTACGGTCGAAACGTTGGTACTTATTATCGCGTGCACAGGTGAGTAATCTTAACGCAGCGTTGCAGTCTGTAAATTTGTCCGCGTTGCGACTCCGTTGATAGATAAATTTCTGGAAGGTTTGGATATTCTAGGCGCACAGATATGTAGAAGTTGTTTTTAGCGAATCTCGCGTAGATTGGAATAGAGGGCAGGTAGGGTAATGAGATTTCAGTGCACTTCGATTAAACACTAACTTTATTAATATAAGACGTCGACACACGACAACTCTCACACGATTCTCGCAATACTCTCGTTTCAATACTCTCTGCTCACGATACGTCTCTCTTAAACTCTTCCAACTATTCTGCTCTATTCTCAAATATCAGCTCTCTTCTAACTCTCCCTTAACTCTGCCTTGAGCACGCATCATTCACTCTATATATTTTTTCTCTCTTGGTTACTCTCTCATTCTATTCCTTAGTTGCTCTCACTCATTTAGGCTACACACTGCAGAGATTCCTTGGGCAATCCGAATCCTTGGGCCGCTGCACCCTCCGTTCACAGGATCTTCTCAAGTACTCAGCTCCAAATACATATCTTTCACACCACGGAATTATTCTAAACAGTCACGCAATATTTCCAATCCCACAGATGTATCGCAAGTACCGGTGCTACTTCTTCAAAAGCTATTATTCGTATTTTCTGAAAATTCTGTCCCAGAAAACAGTCACGCATTATTTCCAATCGCACAGATATATCGCAAGTACCGGTGCTACTTCTTCAAAAGCTGTTATTCGTATTTTCTGAAAATTCTGTACCTAAAAACAGTTACGCAATGTTTTACCAATCCCACAGATATGTCGCAAGTACCGGTGCTACTTGCTCAAAAGCTATTATTCGCTTTTTCTGAAAATTCTGTACCTAAAACAGTCACGCAATATTTCCAATCCCACAGATATGTCGCAAGTACCGGTGCTACTTCTTCAAAAGCTGTTATTCGTATTTTCTGAAAATTCTGTACGTAAATTACGCCTCGTAATTCATCCGAAACAACAAGGGACCCAAATATTCCGCACGATTCTATGATATCGACGTCAATTAAACGGGACACAGACGTCTTTTCTTGCCAACCCGATTGACAGGGACTTTTCAACGTATTCCACACTAAGGCTGTCCATTGTAGTTTCTGGCATACAGCCCCGGGACTTGGGAGGATTTGCAGGATCTGGCCGTGCGGCACGGGCGAGTTCTATACATTTATCGCGGTTGGATTCTCTGGTTGGATGTGTGTTCACGGAGGCCAGCAAAGCCGGGCGAAAAGAGACGGGAAAATGGAAGCAAGCGATAAGATCGTGAAATCGTTGCTTTTGCCCTCGTTCAACTCTATATGTCTAATCGTGTGCAAATCAGGGCTGTGCTCCACCATTGTGCGAACACAGACTTCGATGCCCGGGATCGATAGAGACTGTTCGGCGATATAAATAGGTAAACAAGTCCTGGCTGACGGATAGGGGCACTTAGCATTTGCATATAAATGCCGCGAAGTCCCGATCCGCAGCGAAGACACGCGCGATTTTCGAGAAAAATGAAGACCGACGAAACGCGGACGAATTTGTCAGACTTACATAAGCAGGCGCTTCAGAGAAATCGAGTAGGAAAGGGTGATTCGCATATTTATCGGTGGAGAATTTTATCCCGTTCCGGGCGTGGCGGCTCGATCATCCTTTCTGTGTCGTAGTCTTGGAAAACTTTTTGCAGAGCTGTGATTTAAAATTCAGGAACGGGAATTCTGTCTTCTTCTTTTGCGGCGATTCATTTGGACTCGCGAATCTGGCGTAACAAAAAGGACACCGGCAGAACGCGTGTATCCCGTAGGAAAGCATTGCAGCAGGAGTTTCTACAACGATCTATAAAACTGTGCGCGTGTTATTAAAATTTCTGCGACCATTCGAGACGCGCAACAAACATCCGCAACGCTTAATCGAAACCGTGATTCGAATTGAACGCAGGGACGATGTATCCTCGGGTCTAATTAAGTGGAGGGTGAATAATTTATAGGACGATAAGTAATTGTGAATATTGCACAAAGCGATCGAGAGTGTTTTAATACTGTCATTAAACCGAGATCCGTTTGCAAAACACGTATTGGCACGGAGCTCGGCATTCAACGCTCTTAAAACAGTGTCTAGAGGCTGTACGTTGATCCGTGTATTTCTTTTGTCCGTCGTGTTTAAATCGCGTTAAAATAATCGAACGAAGCGAAATACTCGACGCGCAGCGCGAAACGTTCAACAGGTATTTCGTGCGTCGCTTGATAAATGATTTGCGAACCCTGCGATCCTCCTCCTCGAGGGACCCTTTAAGAAATGATGCCGCGACGAACGAACCACGCGTCGCCATGATTTGCCTCCCCTTTATTTATTTATTCGCTTGGATCTTGTTAAAGCGTAGAAAGAAGAAAAATTGGCGTCAATTTCCGTTAAAATAGCGGACTATAATTACGACGGGCGCAGAATAATCCTAAAGGAAATTCGAGCAAAGTATTGCAGCTTCCCCTCTGCTCATTATTTCTACGTAATATAACGACGTCCCGTAAAAATCGTCGCAACGGGCTGTGTGTCGGGTTTGGTAACGAGATTAATTTTTCAAACGCACGAAATCCCGCCTGTCGACGTTGGAGGATGAATTGTGGTCGGTCGGAAGGTATTATATAGAGAAAGAGGGGGGAAAAAAGCTCCGTAGGGATGCCGAGCCCTTTCGACTCCCCGATATTTCGAGATTTCACAGCAGAGATGCGCCAATTATCAGGGAACGAGATTCTGGAGCGTCTTTTTGGGATTCGAGGCCCGTCGCGTTTCCGTTTGCCGTCGTTCCTGCGGTCGGCATTTATCGGTCGCTTTGGCGAGACCTCCAGCCTCCCGGTTGAAGATATTTCCCCGCGATCCTGGACGATCCATTACGGAAACGGGCGAAATTACATTTTTCAAGCAGAGAGCTGCCGTGAAATCGTACGACTGCGAAACGATCCTCTTGCTCGAGGGGTGCGTGAGATATGTGATGCAATCAGAAAATTTTCCTTAGGTTCATTTCCAGTAGCAATAAATTCTACTTAATACATTTCTCTGCGAACTTTCAACTTAATTATTTGTTACGAACTATCGCGGTTATTATTCATCACGATTCTGCGGCACTTTAACCACCCTGTTCATAAAACCAATTTGAAGTCACTTGGCCGGGGAATGGATCGATTCCAATCATTTCGCGCTGGCACCTTTTTTAAACAACAGAGCCGACAAAGCGTGACGCGATTTTCACGGAACTTCGACGGATTCCTTTGTATTTTCCCCGAGACTATCTCATCGCGGGGAACGCAGGCAACAATCAACCTGGACTCGATTTTGTTTGCCGTGACGCAGGCCTCGATAAACGAGCGTGCCATCGCGACGCAGAATCTAGCGGGCTCTCTATCGATCGGCGATGGATTTTCCAGGCCATCGATATTTCCTTTCGCGCCCGGTTACACTATCGATCGAGGCACCGCAACGCGACAGGAAGTTTCGTAGGTTCCTTTAATCCGAAAATCGTTCCCGACGGGACGTTGATAATCCAACTTCGATCAGTTGACAATCGCGCGTCGACACTCGGCGTTTCTCAGCGTTTGATAGAACGCACAGTAGCTTTGCGAAGCTGACGCAGGGATAAATCCTGGATTATTTTCTTCTTGCCAAATTGGGCCGGATATTTTTTCCCCATCGATGATTTCTCTTTTCACGTTATACTGCGATGCGTGCAAATTAAATATTGTTTGCTATCGACGAGCATTCGTACGCTCTGACTACTTGTGGAGCAGATTGGGATGTGAATTGTGCGGGATCATTTTATTTTGAAATGATAAGGACGAAAATTAAACGGAACGAAAATTCGGCGATATTATTGCTCACGCGATCAATGGATTCAGGGTATTGCCGAATATCGTATTCTTTTTATCATTGAAATTTGTTCCTGGGGCTACCGGTAATTCACGTTTTTCCCTCATTGGCCACCCGCGATTTCCTTCCGTGGCTCGTGGAATTATTAGAATCCGATATTCGCCATGGCCTCGCGCAATTTACATTTTTCCACCCCCGTGGGATTGTTCGCGAAATGGTCGTCGAGCAGTCAACGTTATCACTCCGAAGGATTTAATTTCGTTTCGAAGAAATATATGCAATATTTTCTCTCCCTTTTAGTTCCGCGAAACCGTTTCATATTTTTTCATTTTCCCAAGTTCGAGTTGTTGAAGCTTTGCAAATTCTCGTTTGGTGCAATGAAATTCCTTTACCATTCGCACTTATGGATTGCTCGATTTCCCATTAACACTTTCAGACCGTATAGTTCCGCGAAACCATCTCATATTTTTTTATTTTTCCTAGTTCGGGTTGTTGAAGCTTTGCAAATTCTCCTTTGCTGCAATGAAATTCCTTTACCATTCGCACTTATGGATTGCTCGATTTCCCATTAACACTTTCAGACCGTATAGTTCCGCGAAACCATCTCATATTTTTTTATTTTTCCTAGTTCGGGTTGTTGAAGCTTTGCAAATTCTCCTTTGCTGCAATGAAATTCCTTTACCATTCGCACTTATGGATTGCTCGATTTCCCATTAACACTTTCAGACCGTATAGTTCCGCGAAACCATCTCATACTTTTTTATTTTCCCAAGTTTGAGTTGTTGAAGCTTTGCAAATTCTCGTTTGGTGCAATGAAATTCCATTACCATTCGCACTTATGGATTGCTCGATTTCCCATTAACACTTTCAGACCGTATAGTTCCGCGAAACCATCTCATACTTTTTTATTTTCCCAAGTTTGAGTTGTTGAAGCTTTGCAAATTCTCGTTTGGTGCAATGAAATTCCATTACCATTCGCACTTATGGATTGCTCGATTTCCCATTAACACTTTCAGACCGTATAGTTCCGCGAAACCATCTCATACTTTTTTATTTTCCCAAGTTTGAGTTGTTGAAGCTTTGCAAATTCTCGTTTGGTGCAATGAAATTCCATTACCATTCGCACTTATGGATTGCTCGATTTCCCATTAACACTTTCAGACCGTATAGTTCCGCGAAACCATCTCATACTTTTTTATTTTCCCAAGTTTGAGTTGTTGAAGCTTTGCAAATTCTCGTTTGGTGCAATGAAATTCCATTACCATTCGCACTTATGGATTGCTCGATTTCCCATTAACACTTTCAGACCGTATAGTTCCGCGAAACCATCTCATACTTTTTTATTTTCCCAAGTTTGAGTTGTTGAAGCTTTGCAAATTCTCGTTTGGTGCAATGAAATTCCATTACCATTCGCACTTATGGATTGCTCGATTTCCCATTAACACTTTCAGACCGTATAGTTCCGCGAAACCATCTCATACTTTTTTATTTTCCCAAGTTTGAGTTGTTGAAGCTTTGCAAATTCTCGTTTGGTGCAATGAAATTCCATTACCATTCGCACTTATGGATTGCTCGATTTCCCATTAACACTTTCAGACCGTATAGTTCCGCGAAACCATCTCATACTTTTTTATTTTCCCAAGTTTGAGTTGTTGAAGCTTTGCAAATTCTCGTTTGGTGCAATGAAATTCCATTACCATTCGCACTTATGGATTGCTCGATTTCCCATTAACACTTTCAGACCGTATAGTTCCGCGAAACCATCTCATACTTTTTTATTTTCCCAAGTTTGAGTTGTTGAAGCTTTGCAAATTCTCGTTTGGTGCAATGAAATTCCATTACCATTCGCACTTATGGATTGCTCGATTTCCCATTAACACTTTCAGACCGTATAGTTCCGCGAAACCATCTCATACTTTTTTATTTTCCCAAGTTTGAGTTGTTGAAGCTTTGCAAATTCTCGTTTGGTGCAATGAAATTCCATTACCATTCGCACTTATGGATTGCTCGATTTCCCATTAACACTTTCAGACCGTATAGTTCCGCGAAACCATCTCATATTTTTTTATTTTTCCTAGTTCGGGTTGTTGAAGCTTTGCAAATTCTCCTTTGCTGCAATGAAATTCCTTTACCATTCGCACTTATGGATTGCTCGATTTCCCATTAACACTTTCAGACCGTATAGTTCCGCGAAACCATCTCATATTTTTTTATTTTTCCTAGTTCGGGTTGTTGAAGCTTTACAAATTCTCCTTTGCTGCAATGAAATTCCTTTACCATTCGCACTTATGGATTGCTCGATTTCCCATTAACACTTTCAGACCGTATAGTTCCGCGAAACCATCTCATACTTTTTTATTTTCCCAAGTTTGAGTTGTTGAAGCTTTGCAAATTCTCGTTTGGTGCAATGAAATTCCATTACCATTCGCACTTATGGATTGCTCGATTTCCCATTAACACTTTCAGACCGTATAGTTCCGCGAAACCATCTCATACTTTTTTATTTTCCCAAGTTTGAGTTGTTGAAGCTTTGCAAATTCTCGTTTGGTGCAATGAAATTCCATTACCATTCGCACTTATGGATTGCTCGATTTCCCATTAACACTTTCAGACCGTATAGTTCCGCGAAACCATCTCATACTTTTTTATTTTCCCAAGTTTGAGTTGTTGAAGCTTTGCAAATTCTCGTTTGGTGCAATGAAATTCCATTACCATTCGCACTTATGGATTGCTCGATTTCCCATTAACACTTTCAGACCGTATAGTTCCGCGAAACCATCTCATATTTTTTTATTTTTCCTAGTTCGGGTTGTTGAAGCTTTGCAAATTCTCCTTTGCTGCAATGAAATTCCTTTACCATTCGCACTTATGGATTGCTCGATTTCCCATTAACACTTTCAGACCGTATAGTTCCGCGAAACCATCTCATATTTTTTTATTTTTCCTAGTTCGGGTTGTTGAAGCTTTACAAATTCTCCTTTGCTGCAATGAAATTCCTTTACCATTCGCACTTATGGATTGCTCGATTTCCCATTAACACTTTCAGACCGTATAGTTCCGCGAAACCATCTCATACTTTTTTATTTTCCCAAGTTTGAGTTGTTGAAGCTTTGCAAATTCTCGTTTGGTGCAATGAAATTCCATTACCATTCGCACTTATGGATTGCTCGATTTCCCATTAACACTTTCAGACCGTATAGTTCCGCGAAACCATCTCATACTTTTTTATTTTCCCAAGTTTGAGTTGTTGAAGCTTTGCAAATTCTCGTTTGGTGCAATGAAATTCCATTACCATTCGCACTTATGGATTGCTCGATTTCCCACTATTAACACTTTCAGACCGTATAGAAGTCTTTGAATGCACGCGTTAATTTGTCGTCGGTGTAATTGACCCCAGACACCGACACCCCTGTCGTCCTTGCATGTCAATGAGATGCTTACCGGGCTGATTGGCCTCATTGTACGTCTACTAGATACAGCATCAATCTCCATGCACAGCGTATTTCGAATATTTCCAGCAATCGCGACACGTCCCACCTTCCCTTCAAAATTACCAAATAAGTTGATGCGCGCGCCGTATGAATTGCCATAAATTTTCACGGACGAGAGCCCGCGGAAACGCAATAAAGCTTGCAATAAAAACAACGACGCGAATGGCGGGATAATGAGAATCGTCCAGTGACTCACACATCTAGAAGCATCTCTGTAATTTTCATCGCTTCGTCGAAAATTGCCCCACGCCTCCTGAGGACCTGGCCGGGAAGTTAATGAAATCGCGTGTCGAATTTGGCACGGGCCGACAGGCATCTAATAGATCTTTTGTTTCGCCGGTTGAATGTCGTCCTATTGGTTGAACGATTTCGCAGAATCATTGTCCGGGTCGAAAAATCGATTGCCAAACCGCATGTATGTAGGTCAGGATGATTCTTATTCGTTGGGTCACATGTGGGTCAGGACCGTCTTGACCCGAAGGTTTAAGGCGCAAGCGGTAGAGAGGCGTTGCTCGGAGCAGTCGTTCGAGAAACGAGGGATTCACGTTTGGAATTCTTCCACATTTCACAGAGCGACGTTCTTTCAGGTGTTACATTCACTCGAACTAATAAATGAACGCGCAATACGTACGAAAGAAGTTCTATTTCACGACAAATTCGGACTCCGTTTCGTTCTACCTGGAACATTGTAACCCCTGGCGGTATGCAACCGCCAGGAACAGAATAGGACACGTCGTTTCAGCAAGTTTAAAGGAATCGTACGGAACAATTGTTCTCCATTTTTAATCGACCTACCGAATGGAGGAATCGTGTTCGACCTGACAGCCGGGGACACAAAAGGGGTACACGAATATGGCGCGTATTTAAAACGGAAGTGTTACAGAGGGGCGCGGAGCGCTTTTGTTGTGAACGCGGGGATGGGTCCCGGCACATCGATCCCCCGGCTGCAGTCTGGTAGGGCCAACCCTCGTGGAAGGGTGCACACGCCGATGAGATAGCAGGGAATGGAATAGTGCTCTCGCTTGATAGTGAGCCGAAGTGGCAATGCCACCGCCGCGCCGGCGAATCGCCCTTTCGCTCCGACGCACAACGACGAATCTCGTGTCTCGTTTCGCGCCTTTCATTCTGTCGAAGAAACCGCCCGGCACACCTGTGCTCTTTTGTCCAACGGAATATCGGACATTTTTCTAACATGAATTGTTCATTATTTATCATCGATGTTTCGTTGCACCGCGCGGCACGCGTCGTTTCACCAGGTAATTCATCGATGTGACGGAGGTGTAGTCGGCCGATAACGTAGCTCGCTATTTTAATTAGCTGATTTCCGCGGCATCGATGCGCCTGTGGCACGCAACCCGATATCTTTGCACGTGCTCCTTTACTGATGCTGCGCCTTCTTTTCTTGCTGATTGCAGCGCTTGAAATGTCTGGAACGGAGGCACATGGCGGCGATACGAGTCCCACGCGTCAGCCCAGGTAATTAAAAAGTAATCCTTCTCGATTTAGCCGGTGCCGGGGACACTTCGTGGCTCTGTTCAGCCGGCGATCTCCCTCCTTCTTTTTTTCGCCTCCACCTCTCAAATTCGCCCGCGTTTAATGGGATAACTTTTCGAGGCTTAATTGCTCTTAATCCGTTTGCTCTTCGCGTTAGACTGTCGCCGCAAGACGGAAACTTTTCCTATTCACCGTCGTGGAATCTGGGAACTCGGTGTGAACGCGGCGGGAAATTTTAATCGCCAACTTTCCACTCTCTGTTCGCGGGAGTAGGAATTTTCGACGAAAACACGAAGCGCGAGTAGAGTGTTTGTACAGAAATTGTGTCCCTTGTTCGAGCAGTTCCCAGAAATCGAATAATAACCCTTCAATCGTTCTCTCGGGTAACTCGTGAATGAATTGTCCACGCTTCGTGTATCCAATACGTAAATGCGTCACACTCGCGACGGTCATCTTGGATGCTAATTGTGACGTTCATTATCCAGGAGTTTAAGCCTCCGTAATTCCACTTCCATAGATGGATTTCGAGTTGACGATCTCCGCATAGGACGAACGTCGTTGAAAGGGCGCTATTTGAATTGAGTTGCCTAATTGGCAAGTCTAATCCGTCAAAGAGGCACGTTGCATTAAGTAATTGATATCGTTGCGAATTCTTTGCGTCCCCGCTAAAAGCTCTTCGCAAAACAACGAATCGACTGTTGTTAACGTTGAACTGCACGGATGGCACGTTCGTTCAGCGTGGTAATATATTTTTGCGAATTTCAGACAGAATAGAATTCACAGTGTCGGATTACCAGCGCGAACGTCCCTACTTCCGGATCCTCCACCCACCGGAAGTGGCGTTCCGCCGCCAATACCGCGCCGCCATTCCGCCACACCTGCGGTGAGCGATGTTTAAATTGTTTCAATGTAGCTAACACCTGATCGATTTACAGTGGCGGCCATGTACTTACGTACACTTCATATTTTAACTTCAAAACATGACTTATTTCTACGGAACTCAGATAGTGGTATCCACAAATTATTTCTAAGAGTGTGGGTCCCTGATGTACATATCTGCAGTAGAACTTTGACTTATGTATTTCGGGAAATTACGTATTTTGTAAATACTTTGTTTCAATCTGTCGGTTTTTCAGCGGACAACTACTTACGTACGCTGCTGTTTCGCACAGCTAAGCCAAATGTAAACAATATTTACCAGTATCCGCCGAGCAGTGTTTACAATTAGACGTATTACAGTAGTGCTGTGATGAGTAAAGGAAAAAATGTCACGCCAGAACAACGGCGACTAGTGCAACAGCTTCGGAAGGATGGAATGTCCTATCGAAAGATTTCCACAAAATTAGACATATCCGTCATGGCTTGCCATCAAGCTATACAACATATTAAACTTCATGGAACACCAGACAACGTTCCTCGTAAAGCGAGACCTCGAAAAACTGATCAATGAACTGATCGCAAGATTCACCGATTATCTGAAGCGGACAGATTCAAAACTGCAGTTGCCATCCACAATGAAATATCAACAGATCTCCATGAAAATATAAGTGTTAGAACTGTCCAGCGAAGACTTAATGAGTTTCAATTATTCGGACGCGTTGCCAGAAAGAAACCGCTCATTTCAGAAAAAAATCGTCGGGCTAGAATTGCTTTCGCGAAAGAACATTTAAATTGGACGCCTCAGCAATGGTCCAGAGTAATTTTTACAGATGAATCGAAATTTAATCGATTTGGATCTGATGGCAAAGTATACGTGAGACGTCGCAAAGGAGAAGAATTTCATAAAAATTGTATTAAACCGACTGTAAAAGGTGGTGGTGGGTCGGTACTCGTTTGGGGGGCTATGACAGTGAAAGGTACAGGACCTATTCATCGGATAACTGGAATCATGGACAGATACGTGTATTTAGATATTGTACAAAATGTATTGCTACCATTCGCCGAAGAATACATTCCAAAAGAATGGATCTATCAAGCGGATAATGATCCGAAACACTCCGCGAAAGTCATCAAGACATTTTTGAGTGACAATAATATTCACGTAATGAAGTGGCCGGCACAATCTCCGGATCTGAATCCAATCGAGATGCTGTGGATTGATGTCGAAAAGCCGAAAAGTATTGATCAATTGTACACTATTGTACAGGAAGCATGGAATTCGATACCTGCTAGCAGATGTGCTCGACTTATCGAATCCATGCCGCGAAGGTGTGCTGCAGTTATAAAAAATAAGGTTCTACATACGAAATATTAACGTATTATAGTTATGAGTTAAAGAAACATGTGAAAATATAGGCGTTTCGATATGTACTTATGTATGTGTCCGCAGAAAATTTGACACTTCAGTATAAAAATATAAAAAACTTTTTAATTATAGTAAATTAAGGAAAGCCATTTTGATATCTTATTATGTATATTTTAAACTTATAGAAAATATAATTGATTTTCGTATTTCGTATACGTATTTTCGTATATAGGAAGTAATATTTAATTTTGTTAACTGTACGTAAGTATATGGCCGCCACTGTATAATTGAAACACCTCTCCTTGGATTCATGTTGCAACAAATGTGCAGACATTTTGTACTACGATCACGGGATTGTAACTTTGCATAACTAGATGTGGAAAATTAGTGGGTGTATTTTCTGTTACAGTAAAACCAGTAATAATTACGTGCTATACGCTTCAATTATTTTATTCAGCAATTAAATGCAGAGTATCATTATTTTATGCCACAACGAACACTGTACTCTGGAGTAATCTTAGGGCTGATTTTAAGGGGGTCGTAGTAAATCGGGCAGAAGCAACGTGGAACAGAGTGTTCCAGTGTCGCAGGACTGGTTCGCTCGTTGCTCGAACAGGTCTGCGTAATTGGTGAACAACCGAGGACTTTGATCGAACTGAATCCGTCGGTTCTTATGCACAGACAAATCTGAACACGGGGACAATCGCCACTGCACGCACATGTACACCCACCACCCACACACAGCACACATTGGGATTCATGGTGCTAGTCTAGTCGCAAGTACATATCTCTTGGAAACACATTCTTTTTCCTCTCGCTTACTCCGTATACCTTTAATGATTATCAAAAGAACGGCACGATGAAATAGCAAAGCTTCTTTGTACGTTTTGTAAACAGCACCCCTTAGATTTGAGCAATTCAATGCGAAATAGAAAGTCTGAATTCAATGAAAAAGCAAAAACACAAAAATGAACGAAAGAGAATTCCTGTAAGCGTTGTCTTTTACTATCCTGTATGTGCTTTATAAAAAAAAGTGAGCACACAGCGTACAATCTTTGCTATTCGAATCTCCGAGGGGATAGCGGCTCGATCGTGCAGAAGAAGGTAAGTATGGAGGGGATCTTTATCGAGAAACTTGTTGATCCCACAGGTAGCCCCACCACCGATACCACTGCGACCGCCAGCGATACCGAAACGTAGCAGAAACGAGAAACCGATCCCGATACAATTTTCAACTAGGCAAGAGGGCCAGGCGAACCGACGGAACAGCAACGATTCGACCGCTCCGCCCTCGTCGATGTTGCCTACCTCGTGGACGTACGATACCAGCAACGAAAAATTGATCGACCTGGGCCCGTTTCGTGCACAGGATTCCCGCGACAGCCAGGAATACGCGTTGGGCTTCGCGTGTAAAGAAACAAAGGACGCGTGCAAGAGCAACGATTTCGTGGTGGACTTCGACAAAGCGAACTTCGACGAGGACTGCCGGCTAAGTCAGAAGTCGAGCTTCGAGGAGCTGCAGAGCGCGTCGCGTGATCTAGAGAAGAGGCTGCACGAGAGGGTCGTGAAGGGGGCCGACACGAAGTTCAAAGATCACCAGCAGAGCAGAGACGGACGGAAGAGGCAGGGAACTAATGCTCGGAACAATAGGTGAGAGACTATATACGTATTGCTCTAACTACGGACGAATAGAACGCGGAAGGATCTTGTTTCTTTCAACCCCCGCGAATAGCGCAGGGCTGTTTTGTAACTGGTCCACGCGTAGCTCGAAATAACTAAATATTTCGGATATTTAAAAACGTCTATCACTTTCGTACGTTCCTCGACCTTCGAAACGCTTCATCCCCCTGAAATGCCAGCGCGCTAAACGAAATTTTCTCGTTGCACGTAAATTCGTTTCGCCGGGAACTGTGCCGCCGTGCCACCGCGACGAAATCGCATTAAGGGACCCAGTTGCGTGCAGCAACGTTCGCCCACGTAGTTCAGGTAACTCCGGGACGAATGGGAGAAGAATCTCGATGCGAGTACCCTCGCGAACGACCATTAGCCACGACCGTTGGAAAGAGTCCGGGCAGGGAGCGTTCTGCAAAGCGTGGGCCAAATTGTAAGTGAAGCGAGCGTATATCGGGCGGACAAATTAGCGGGGAAACATTACGGTCGATTACGCTTGCGACGAGCCTATTAAACGAAGCACAAGCATCGACCCCATCTCGGCGTTCAAGCAGACGTTTCGTCGAAGTGGTCTGGCATGCTCGTAACCGGCCTTAATTCTCTGCTACGTCTGTTACAGTGTATGACAGTGACACTCGCTTGGGATAAAAGGGTCTCGCGTTTTCAGGGGTACGTCAGCCGGTTCTGTGCGAATGGGTGAACGCGAGAGATTTCGTATATCTGGAGCGAAAAAATGGTAGAAATATCAAACGGAGGAAACAGCTTTCACGGATGCATTAATCGAATCTGGAGCATTTAGCCTCGCGAATAACAGAAATAGAATTTCGATTCTGGTGCAACGTATTGCGCGGGCAGCTGGTGTACGATTATTGGTGAAAAAGAATTAGCCCTCGCGACTTGACTGTACAGAAGTTTGACAAATTTATGGCCCCCCTTAACTAACCGAGGTTAAATAATAAAGAGGAAAATTCAGTTCGGCGTCGCGTTCAATTTAGCATTCCGACCGTTCTTGCCGCAACGGTTTAACAGAATCTCATTTCAAGGGGCACTTCGTTCGCTATTTCGTTATTACGAACTTCGTCTCAGAATATCCCTCGTCATGTTTAAGCCGTGGGACAAAAGGGGTGGGCGGTTGTACAACGCCGCAGACGCGTCAAAGGGGGTCGCGAGAGAAACATACATCAGCGTGCTGGTAATTCCGCCCTCGAGAACTCTGTCGGGGACTTTTTTAATAAATCAAACGCCGAGGGAAGAAAGTTGCGGCTAATTTAATCACCGATCCTTCCCACGCGTTTTCTTGTTCGCAAAACTTTTCGTTCCCCGCGCATCCCCCTTAAGACACACGCCGGCTCGCTTGCCCGACAGGCTTCAGTCATCGAAGATGGGACAGGAGAGCGAGGGGGAGGACATCGAGGAAGGTGTAGACAGGAAGACCCGAGAGAAAATAGCCTTGTCCGAAAGAGAGGCCTTACAGGACGACAAGACGAAGTTTGCAGCCCTGGTAAGGTCTCATTGCGAAATAGAGAAGGGATGCAAGTTCGAGGAGCTCCAGGCTGCTTCGAAGAAACTCGAGAGACGATTGCACGAAGAGGACGACCATCTTCGAGCGTGTATAGAGAGGCCCTCGGCTAGGTAAGGTTTTTTCCTTTTGCCACTCCAACCCTTTCATTCTCAATTTCGACGCAAACAGTGTTTCACTCGCTTGAAGCGAACAGCTCGCCGTTTGGAGACTGACGTAGGAATTTTGGAAATTTTGCAGCAGAGTCGTGAAAAGCTATCTGGAGAAGCTGCCGAAGGCGACGCAGACGAACCTGCCGCCACCCTTGAGCGCGATTTGCCAGAGTTCAGTGCCGAAGCCCATGAGCGTTCGACAAGACAGCAATGTCTCCTCTGACAGCTTCAGCCAGACCAGCTCTCCCAGTTACACCAGTAAAACTATGGAAGCTCCTCTTCTTCCACATAAGCATGGTAAAGTTCCAGGTAGGCGGAAAGTTTGTAACGGAATTGAACTTTACGGTCTAGTAAATGACCCTTGCCGGCAGGATTGCAATTTTTATCCTTGCAATTTTATGAACATACTATCGGAATTATTTCATTGAATGGATTAAATTTGGATTACTGGTTTAGTCGTAGTACGTGGCTACATCGTTATGGAATAGTTCGTGGTTCTGAGCTTTTTACGAGATACATGGAGGGTAATGCAACGAGGCTTGTAACAGATGGACGGTAGCACGTGACCCCGTCTAGGGTCACGACGTGCCTAGAATACGGTGTCCCTCGCTCATTCAAATCTGTTCCCTTAATCAGCGCACCCTTAAAGCTGGATACAAAAATCGGGGCGACGTTAACAACATTTTCGGCGAAATTTTCAGACAGAGCACTGGTGTCGGAGCCGGACAGTTCGTCTAACAGGACGATCACCAAGTCGGTCAGCACACCTGCCAGCCTGCAGGCCATCGTGAGGGTTCACGGGGGCAACACTGGCTCCTTGCATCACAAGGTAAGCGGCCTGAAGCGTTTTCAATGCGCAGAAACGCGTTACGTAACGCGAGGCTGTCGCGATTAATTGTTTCTCACTCGCTTTATTGATTCCATTCGTTTCCCACGCCGGTGTTACGTAACAGAAAGGACGGAGGCGTAAGCGGACAGATAGGTGGACGGAGATAGAGTTATAGAGAGACGGAGAGACAAAAGAGAGCAGGGTGAGATATAGGCGGAATCAAGGGTCAAGCGATTCCTGAAGGCTCGCACGCTCGACGAGGCGCAAACGAATTCGGGGGGCAAGCTGCAAAGCGAGCTTGTTGACACGTTGCGGAAAACCGGAAACGTTTGAAGTCGATCCGGTTTAATTGGTCGCCAGGAAGCTGAGCGCCGCACGGTTTGGATAGGGGATGATCGAAGGAAATGAAAGTCCGTTGTGTGCACGTTCGGCTCTCTTTATTAGATCGCGGCTAAATCGAGCGAAATCTCGCCGGTACGATTGACAATTTTTCGCGTCCCCTGCAGAAGGTCCCAGCGTTATATTCGTATTAAACTGAAAATTGTTTTCAAGTTGGATTAGTCATTATTTTCCAAGGGCCACGGGCAACGGGAGAAATACACGGGGGACGGGTGTAAAATAGGAACGATGGGGCGAGGTGACGGAAGGGTTCCGCGAATGGAGTGAAACCGAACGCGAGATCGCACGTTTCCATGGAAATCGATAAGCTCGCATCATTTATTCCTTTTGTTCGGAATCGGGGAGGAGGTTGCCGTTCTTCCCGAGTTGCGCGGCGAATAGGGGGGAAATATCGGTTGCCCGTATCCAGCCGTGGACGATATCGTTTCACATCGACCGCTCTATTATTAACAGCGGGAGCAAACAGAATGATAAACGCGAGATACGTGGACAGGTGAGTGGTGGCGCAAGGTTCACGAAACCGCCCGCTGTTCATTTTAATCGCGTCGCCGGTTTTCACGCTTTGCCGATTGCATCTGTTAGAGATGTCCACCGTGCGGCATAATTTTCAGAATCATTGAGATACGTCCTGTTCTTCCCGACGTTTCCCCTAATTTTTCCCCGTGGATGATGTAGCACGAAAGGGCTCCCTAAGGGATTCGACAAGAGGACATCGTTTGTCCTTTGGTAGCGCAATATCACCGGGAGGAAATGATAATCGATATTGACCAACGAAGGGTCGAGTGGCACGTACAAACACGGAGTCAAGGTGCGTTGACACTTCAAACACTCGATCTGTTGCGAGTCGGCAGGCGCAATCAGGATCGGGAATCGATAGTCGCGTCGACTCGTGCAGAAACACACCCCCGACAGAAATTATGCAAACGACACAAAATTGATTTCTCTCTCTCTCTACATGTGCCCTCGAGTTAAGTAGCACAGGTAACAGTGTACCAATACACCAGATTACAGGATCAAGAATATACATTTTAAGTAGTACTGGTCAATGATGCATATGACAGAGATTGTTCTTTAAGCAGCGTAGTCAGGAATACACTTTAAGTAGTATAGGTCAATGTATACGGACAAGCGGATCGTTTCAGGCACGAGAGCATGTACTGCAGGAAAGAGTTAAAATGTACAGGACTTGCAACTTATCAGAACGGCTGGATATTGTAAACAAAATTTCCACAGGCTTTTCCAGAAATTATTTATTCGTTAATATGTATATTAAACGCCGCCTGGATAAACGGTTGCTACGTTAATCTGTCGTTTTCCGTGACTCTTACCGATTCTGTTCCAATGCCCTGCTTTCAGATCATCAGAGACATATCCAGCAGCCATTATGTGACCACCGGAAGACTACGTTTCAGGTTCGCGCAAGTATTCTTCAACGCTGTCGCGCTGTTGATTATCGCCGGGGGCCTGGCCATCTACTTCAAGTGTAAGTAAAGACATATATTGGCTTTCGTCGAATTACCGGTTACACGTCCTTCGACCATTTACCTGCGTATATATTATACCGCGTCACTGCCGCGTGGACGGCGGTAAAGCCGGCGTAACGTTATTGAATGATCGTCGGTGACGAACGTAAATGTTGGTTGGACGTTAGGCGGTATAATGCACGAGCACGTAGCACGAGGAGCTTTGTGGCAGTGGAAGATCAATAGAGCTTCGGGTTCTATCGTGCAACACGCTTTCAAACACCAACGCCGATTACGTGGGCGACTTTATCGAATTGTGCATACCTCCGTTTGCGACGAACGTTCGGTTAGATTTACTTTTCCCTGGAACTTCTGTGCAGAGATTTCTGAGTAGACCAGACGACAGGTGTGCACGGCACTGTTCGTTAAAGATACCGGCCAGAGTGCGCGAGAATCTCGCTGGGGAAGAGGTATACATTTCGCCTGCTCTTCTGAAAGAGTATTTCGTAATGTAGCCTGTGCACAATGAAGGGACTCGAGTGTACGAGGACGGTGTCGCGTACAATACATTCTCTTTCTGTACCCCCATTAGGGGTTGATCAAAGGGTGCTCTTGCAAAATGTCTTCTGTCGAAATGTTAAAGGTTGATCTCGGAATAGGTTTGGAAGATTGCAACAAATTTGCTGTAATAGCGAACAATTCTTTTTGTCACAGTTTATTCCACTGCAATTTTATTCAATTTAATCAAGAATCGTGTATGCGCAGCCTATCCGGAGACCGTGATTCGTTTGGAGAACAGGACCATCGAGACGAACATGATCGCGTTCACGGAACGTACACCGGTTACGAACGAGGAGAAGAATCCAGCTCCGGGAGTTTGCCTACCTATAATCGTGACGTTCTGCCGGTACCACAAGGTGAGCCCTCCACGTTCGATCCTTGTTCACGTGCCGTGCGTGATTTTCTATGAAATAATTCCCAATAAGCTCGCGTGGAATTCAGCCACGAGATTCCGGGGATTCGTCGAATTCGAATTGAAAGGATTCTGGCCGCGCGTGTCGTCCGTTCGTTGTATTTTTTCTGGACGCTGAGCTATGCGGGTACACGCTATTCTTCGTTCACGCTTACAGTATCCTCGTTTCGTTTATTTTATAGTTAGCAAATTATTTACTAAAACTAATGTACCTATATAATGTATTTCAAATTATTCGAAACGAGAAATGAAATTGAAGTTCACCAATTGCACGCGATAAAATGTTCGCCACAATTAATTGAAACGATACCAATGGGACGAAACTAATTCTGCAATGAACGATGCTATCGTCGGTATAATTGAATACAAACGGTGTCGCATCTTGCCTGATTTTATTCGGTCCAGCAAAGATTCCCCGCTTTGCCGGCGGATAACGACGCGCTAAGGGCAGCTGAACGTCGGGCGTTCTAATTAAAAGAGAGTAAGCCAGACGCATTTAAGTGTGCCGTTTTCGTTGTCGATCCCCCCCAGATCCCGTATAATTTCACCGTCTTCCCGAATTACATGGGCAATTACGGGCAACGAGATGCCCAGCACGAGCTCGAGCTTTACGGGTCCGTGATCGACGTCCGATGCTACGAATTGGCCGCCCTATTTCTCTGCAGCGTTTTTGTGCCGAAGTGTGGATCACGGGGCCACTTGGTACGACCCTGTCGCAGCCTCTGCTTCCGTAAGTAATCTATTTTCGTAATTTTCATCCCTAAAAGGGGGCGAGGGGAGTAGCCGGGCGACGCGTCGCGACGTAATTACATATATTTATTAATAGACGAAGAAACTGGTTCGAATTGGCATCGAGGGTTAATTATTGCAATCAATATTTGCCAGACTTGTATTCTCTGTCACTATTTTTAGTGTTGATAATTCTGTTGTACTTTCGAGATTCATGCAGACACTTCGGAATTTTTCAGCGATTTGTCAGTTCGTTTGGTAAATACTTTCGTCTCTGATTAGAAACCAAGAGGCGATGCGGTTTCTTCTTGGACGTGTTCGGTCTGATTCTGTCGGAGTCTCTGGAATGCGATCAGTTCCCAGAGAACGCGAATCCGGACGAGTGTGTTGGCCACCAAGAAGTACTGGAGGCAGCTCGGAGAGCAGAGAAACCTGGTGAGCGAAATTGTGTAACTTTTATCTCAATATTGCACTCTGTTAGCGTTGCGACAAGAATTCGTTTATTAAAAAGAAATTTTTCTATTTCTTTTACCATCGATCAAAAGACAAAGTGTAGTTAAGTAAATAAAAAGAAAAATGCGCAAGAAAAAGACACGTCGAATCGAGCAGAGCTCTTTTGTCGGTTGGTCACTGGCTGCTCGTCATTTTCGGCAGTCATTTCTTCGGCCCCCTTGGCGAGATAAGCTTTGAGGATAAAGTTCGGGCGTTTGATAAAGAGGTGGATAATCGTGGGATTAAAATAATCTCGTCGGTACAGTCGGACGACGTGACGGCTAGAATATACGAGATCCGCGATCAAATTCTCGAGAGACGGCAAACGTTCCTTTCTCCTGCGGGCTCTTTGGATCTTTGCCTCGTTCGAAATAAGTAAAGGCGACCGTGACCCGCAGCTCTTTCAGGAATTAACTCCCTCTATTTATGATTTCTTCTTTCAAATGATTGTCCGCTTGCATTCATTAGATAATATTCAATTACCCCGACGCTGTGCTTAAATAAAAATATCGTTACCCCTCAAGCCGCTATTTTTCTTGTTAAATAATTTTCTTACCCCGTCGGTTTAATTATTACATCTACATTATCTTGTTTTCCCCTGGTTGTGCTATATAATTGCACTGCAAACTGTGCGCATAATAAATCCACGCCACTGTTATTATTATTAAACCAAAGGAAAAGCACGCGTACGCGATTCGGGGATGATAAATCGATCGCCGCAAGCGTCCACGGCCATAAGATAATCCGCCCTCGATTCTTATCCACGGACGCCCCGTAATTACGGGAACAATGGGAACCGGAAATATTTACGCAACTTTGCCGTTCGCCTATTGTCTAGCCAAAGTCCGTGCGCCGTGGCAAACGAAGGCCAAATTGTCGACCACCTTCTAAACCTATGCTCATTGTTCACGCTTCCAACAACGTGCACTGCCCCCTTTGTTCGTCACGAAATGGCTGGCATTGTCGGGTGTTCCCCGCGTGACGGGAAAACCGCGTTTATCCAACGATTGCTCCGATCTAATGCCGTTTCCGTGATCGTTCCGGCTTCGTTTAATTGCGCCCCCGGTGATTCTTACCCTCGCGCTGTCCAGCTCGATTGAGTTTCCCCTATTACGGACAGGTCGCAAGTGAAATCACGCGCCGCTGGTCAGACGTAATTCAATTCGGCAGTCGTTACGCTTCTCGAGCTAGAACCGAGGGGAACTGTGTTACTCGCTAATTTGTCAAGGAACTTTCTTCGACGATGTTTTGGTAAATTACTGCACAGACTCGGATGGAAAAGGAACGAGGATAATCGCGTTTCTTAACTGCAATTCAATTGAATGGCAGATAATTAATAAATGTAGAAGTTGCTCGTGAATCGGTCTCCCTGCAAGTCTAGTAGAAACAGAACGAGCTGCGCCGTTGTCTCTCTGTTCAGTAGTATAAGCGGGCTTTGGTCAGACGTCCCGCTCTACACCGTGAGATTAACCGATCGAAGGCTGCGTCGGAAAGCAATTATCGAATCAAACGCGACACGAGAAGCAGGAAAGTTTCATTGCCGACCGCTGTTTAGACTCGAGGCTGCAATCGAGGATCGATTCGTCCCAGATTGGTAAACCGATTCATTTGCTCCGCGCTTTAATTGAGATTAAATTCGGCGTTGATTACAGAGACGCTCCGTTCGAAGTGGCGATACTTTGCCGCGATATTCCTTTGTTTTTTCTCTTCCTAATTTAACAATCGTTATTTTCCGAAAATATCGAGAAAATTTGGAACCACCGTCGAACGTCCCCTTTCACTAGAGTTTACCGTGGGCATTGAAAGCCCGTTGACTGACGCGTTTCTTTGCCCTAATGTCCACTTCGGACACGGACGATTCACTCCCCGACGGAAAATTAACACGTTCCCCACCGCGTGAATTGCACTCGACCTCGTGCTCGTGGAACGGTCCCCGAATCGATTCGTTAGGAATTATCTCTAGGGAATAGAAGCTGTAAAATACAATATTCCACAGAGGCGTTTTATTACGGAATTCAATTTTCCGAATGAAGCGTTCTTTGTTAAACAAATTGCGATACAACGCGGGGCAGTATTTTATCTCTGCCGTAAATTCAGTTTCGCTGTATACCAGCTACGTGAAGGATACACGACTTTGATTTATATAAACGGGAGAAAAGAAAAAAAGAAAGGGGTATATTAATGTCTGGCCGATAGCAAAGTGCACCAGTTCACCAGTTCAAATCCTGAGCGCACGCACGTGCGGCCGCTAATGGCATCTTAATTGCAAAATCTATATTGCACAATCGCGCGACGGGCGATCAACGCCGGGTCGCTTTGCGAAGTTCGCGTACACAGGGTTTGTATCTTGAACGCTTTGTCGGGACACGCTTGCGACGAGTACACATTTATCGAAGTGTCGTCGAAGGGAAAACTTGGTCGGTTTCGTTGACAGCGGGAATGCCGCATCTAATCCACCGTCTCTATCACCTGTCTCAATCATTTTGACAAAAGGTATGCGTATTGTATTTACTTTTGTATTTACAATTGTATTTGTATTGCAATTGTATTTGTATTACAATTGTATTTGTATTACAATTGCATTCGTATTACAATTGTATTTACAATTGTTGAAGTTATTTTTTGTAAACTTCTTTGCCAATAAAAGCCAAACCCAGATCAGGGTAATGAGACTTCTAACTCCTTGTATTTCTAACTATTTTATTAATATAAAGTATCGTCGCACGATAATATCTAAACAATAATCTCTTCGGCTTAGCAAGCACTTCTGTTCTCTTTCGCATTCCAAACTATTCTCCTTCGACTCTACTTCGATTCTGCGTCGCGCGCGCATCAGCCACTCCATATATTCTTTCACTCACAGCTTCCCTTTCATTCTATCTCTCATTTGCTCTCACTCATTTAGCACTCACACCGACACACACACCCTTGCCACGTGTCGCAGTTCGACCACGGGTCACCATGCACCAAACACTCCACGTGCATTCCTCGAAACCGTTCACTCTTTCCTCGAGCTAAACATTCACTCGATCCACGATCCATTGTATTTGCATTTACAATTGTATTTGTATTACAATTGTATTTAATTATGCAAACGTGTAAAAAAGAAATCCAGCAACGAAAAGTAGTGGCGAATGAAATAGCAAATCGAGGGTGAACCGAGTCTTGGTATCTATGCTTGGTAGGCAGAGGAGGACCATAACTGTTACATGTTTCTTGGCGGACGCGTTTCACAGTATGCACCAGTGGCTTCCAATGCGACGGGTCCAGGTGCATTCCGGTCGACTGGCGATGCGACGGTCACCTGGATTGTGCCGATCACAGCGACGAGATTGGATGCGGCGAATGCACCGCCTCCTCCTCGCAGTCCGCCTCTGTCTTCAACACGAAGATCGTGAAGAAACCTATCCTGGCGAAGAACACAATCTCGAAGTCGCCGTTGCACTGCGGCGAGAGAAGGTGCATGTCGGCCAGCCACATCTGCGACGGGGTGATGGACTGTCCATGGGGTCAGGACGAACGATACTGCTGTGAGTGGAATACTTTAATCAGAGACGAACGATTAAAGTGTGACGAGATGATTTTTAAGATAACAGAAATTAGATTACGGAGGAACGTTCTTAGTATTAATTATGGAATGCCGGCTTGGCGAATGTTGCGCGGTTCAATTAATTACTTTGCGAGCACCGTAATACATTCGCCCTATATTAATACTTGCGAATATTATTACCGAAGTGAAACTGAGCCAGAGGAACGGGGACATAGGAGATGGAAGGCTGGAAGTGTATCATGCGGAAATGGGCAAGTTTATGCCGGCTTGCATCCCCAATTGGCAGTCTAATTCCGCCAAAACCATTTGCTCTATGCTTGGATACACGTGAGGGCATCCTTTGTTACCGTACCGCGTTAGAACTTTCCAGTCCAGGAGCAGAATTTTTGCACAGAACAATTTCAGGGTCGCGATTTCGTCCAGATTAATGGCGCAGGATGCCAACGTCACTCAGAGGGAGGTCAGAAGTCAGCAAACGAATCTTCTGAAAGAATTTCAAGAGTGCATCACGGATCAAGAGGCCTATCCCACGGTCGAGTTAACGTGCTCCGAATATGGTGAATGATTCTAACACACTTGTCATCTTGCCTCCGTCTAATTTTATGCCAATTACTATGAATTTATCCGTTGCCCAGCTTGTGGACGAAGAAAGACGGTTTACGGTAATTCGAGGGTGCAAACGAGGATCGTGGGTGGCGTAGAGTCTGCCCCTGGTGACTGGCCATTCCTGGCGGCCCTGCTTGGCGGTCCTGAACAGATCTTCTACTGTGCCGGGGTTCTGATTGCCGACCAATGGGTTCTTACAGCGTCTCACTGCGTCGGGAAGTATGTCTCGTAATTTTCGTAGTAAAAATATTTCGCCACCCTTCTAAAGGCTCCTAGTAAGAAGCATATCTGAATGTTATCTTTCAGTTACACGGACGTGACTGGATGGACCATACAGCTGGGAATAACTAGAAGACACTCTCACACGTATCTTGGTCAGAAGTTGAAGGTGAAACGCGTGGTGCCCCATCCGAATTATAATTTAGGAGTGGCTCACGACAACGACGTGGCTCTTTTCCAGGTGCAAAACTATTCAATACTCGCGTACACTCGCTGAAAGATAGAATTCTAACGAAATCGGTATTTTCCTCGCAATGCTCTCAGCTGGAAAAACGAGTACAGTTCCACGAACATCTGAGACCGGTTTGCCTGCCGACACCTAACACCCGTTTGATACCCGGCACCCTGTGCACTGTGATCGGTTGGGGCAAGAAAAACGACACCGATTGTACGTATATAATATTGCAAGCTATTCGTACGATTTATGGCGATGATTTTAACGTGACCGTTTCCACGAAGCAGCCTCTGAATACGAACCAGCCGTGAACGAAGTACAGGTACCTGTATTGAACAGAGAAATTTGCAACGACTGGCTTGCGTACAAGGAATTGAACGTAACCGACGGAATGATTTGCGCTGGGTATCCTGATGGAGGAAAAGATGCGTGCCAGGTAGGTTGTAATTTTTCTTTTCTTCAATTTAAAATTACCCACGAACCTTCGTTATATAATTAACAGGGCGATTCCGGTGGACCGTTATTGTGTCAGGACGAGAACGACAAAGAAAAATGGTTCGTCGGCGGCATAGTAAGCTGGGGTATAAAGTGTGCCCACCCAAAATTGCCAGGTGTGTACGCTTACGTGCCAAAATACGTGCCGTGGATTCGCAGCCAAATAGCCAGGTATCCTGACATGACTATGGGATAATTGGACGATCAGAATGTCGGAATTCGTCGGGCTGATTTAGGCAGACGGAATGAACCACGTGAATGTTTATACAGATATTACGTTGCGACAATAATTTCATTGACAATAAGGCTAATCAAGATCAAGAAGTAAGGGTTGTTTAAATTATACACGTTTTGGGTAGACGCGATTGTTGCAGCTATTTACGTTGAATCTGTTGCTTCGCCGAAGTTCCACTTTACTACGAAAAGAGGGGTAAGCGTATTCCCTTTTGGATAGTACATTTTGAGATGTTGTACACTCGTAAACATTTAGAGAGCATCTTTCTGTATAGAGACAATACTCGATCTCAATCGCGACAAAACGCCCTCGAGCCGGAGACAATTTTCTTTCGCGCTGACAATAATTCTGTGGATGCTGTGAGCACAGTTTCGAGCACGACACGAAACTCCGTGTAAGAGAATAACTCGTCTAACTATTTGAAGTTCCAAACGTAACAGGAAATTGGTCGACGTAGATTGGATGACAGTTTTATAATACCTCGAATACTTGATTGGGAGTACAGATCACCGAACAACGTTTCTATTTTAACATGAGATACACTTTTGCAATTAGAAAGGAATAATGTATAATAGTTCTACTTCGTCCAATTTCGAAACATTGCTCTAACTTCGTACGATAAGAAACTTAGGTAAGGATGCAAAAGCAGCGGTGAAATAAACGGAAACATACTAAGGAGGAGGAAAGCTTCAGACAACGAGCTCTCGTCGCCATTTTTTTAGAAAGTCCGCTTCTATATTAGAGAATAAAGTAAGCTAAGAGAGAAGGGTGTAGATGATGCTCATTGTCAGAGTTAGAACGAAGTAACACGGTCAAAATTTCGCATCAGATGCGACAAAAACATTTTCCTATCGCAGACGTGTTTGTTTCTTTTGCTTTTTCTCATGGAAACCGCGTACGTGCCACCAAGTGGTCGATAATTGTTTCAAGGGGTGTGCGTTCACCCTTCGTCGATATTAGACGTTATGTTGATTTGTCAGCAGGTGTCCCGAATCGATTGAAATCCTATAAAACCGTGTTTGGACTTGGGCAAATAATAATTAATGAAAACTGAACGGAACAGTTACGATTTTTTAATTATAAAAGATAAAAGGCGGCGGACGTCTGTATTCTATTGAAAGAATGAAATGGATACTTTTGTACGAGTTTTACAAAACGTACACCAAACGTAAGTAGATGAAAATGTCGTGCATAGAACGCATCAGATGCGTTTGTGCATTCGTAATAAGTGGTTAGAATAATTACGAGTATAAGAGCGTCTAATAACGTAATATCGATATAGTTAATCTAAGGTATTTGTTTGTTAACGTACGGTATAAATTATAATACCTACCTGGCGTCGCGTGTATCAATTGTACGCCAGTGTAGAATACACTTCTGTGCGTAAAGACAGAGAAACATATATCACATTCGTATGTAAAACTAGAATTGATAAGTGCTAGGATCGGAGCTGAGAATCATTTGTTTTATTTGCGATTACCTTCGTTCGATGAAATTTCCATTTTTAGCTTTTAATTATTCAATTCTCTTTGGAGGTGTGAATTTCGATCGACAGGAGTATGCTTTCTTAATTTAATCATTTGACTGATAAAATCCATTTGTGCGCCATCCACTCAGCTCCCTATTAAAGCTTAATAGCTATATGTACTTATTAAGATATTCTAACATAATCACCTGCTCCTACTTCGAATACATTTATTCGTAGTAAATGTATTCGAATCACGAGCAAACTGAATAACAGCTAATAAGCACTAACAATTAACTCAGTGCTGCTTGTAGTAATTAATTACAGCACTTGCTAAGCTTAGTTAGATTAACACATGTTGACTGAATTCTAGGGACAATACTCTGCACCAGCACTTTTTTGATCCGCACCCAGATGTTATGAGAAAAGAAGAAGATAGTTTTTAAAACGAGTATACTTTGTACTTGATACGTATATTGTTTGTGGGAAAAACTAGGAGCCTTACTAATTGTCTTAGACTTTTTCTAAGCGATAAGAATAGCGGTATTGTTGGTCAGGACAATAATCAACCTCGTTTTCGCGTTGCAATTTTCTTATTTGAATTTTTCTCTCGCCACTGAGCACACTCGTTTACTCTTCGGCGTTCAACGAAAGATGTTTCATCAGCCAGAGGCAAAAATACTTTCTCAGTCTTCTTTGGAAGTGTGTTCTGCCAGTTTCGACGCTTGTTCTTTACTTCCAGACGTTTTAGTTTTCAGAACGAGACGCTCATTTTTCCCCACGGGAAACTCATTTAGAGGATAAAAGTCTTCCTTAGTATCCAGACAACAGGTAGTTGTAAGCGAGGAATAATATAAATTAATAATAACCGACAATACTGTGTGAGCAGACAATAAATAATATTAGGAAATGTTCCATGACGGACAATAAATTAGATCGTAAGCGTTAGGCTAATAATTTAGTACATAAGCTGATCGTTGAATAGATTTCTTGTGTATCGTGGTTTCGACGCGAATTATTTATCCCGTTGAATGAGAATTTCAAAGAATATATTGGGATTAATATTTGTTGAGGGGAACGTAACAAATGTTTAAACATCGGTGATGAAATCCTAGTTGGCTGTCTTGTTATCTATGATTTTAGAATCGTAGAGTTTACAATCCGCAGAAATTCCACTCTAAATTATTCTAAGAGGGGCAACTACTTCTTTTAATCGCAGTGCGTTCAGTTGAATAAATCTTGTATAAATTAAGATATATTAATCTCGTGAAATAAACTTCGATCCGTCGTCGTGTCATTGGTCACTACGCGAGGGATGAGTCGAGGGAGAATAAAACGAACGCTAGGCTAAACGGTGAAATTAAAAAAAAACTCAAATCGGACAATCAGGAATGCCGGAACGTTTTTTCGACGAAAATATTTTTCTAAACCGGATAGATCAGAAAGCTTGATTTCACGCAGTAATCTCGTGTACATTCGCTATATAAGCTAGCCGTAAAACATTACCATACTACGGTTCTTATTTTATTTATTGTTTCTTATTTTAAATCTGGTCACAGCTTTCGAATACGAAATCTCGATCGGAAATATTGTGATGTGGCAGCGGTTTGTACGTGAAAATAACACTTATACGTAAGATAATATATATATATTGTACATGCGACTAAATAGGGGCATATTAATGACAATATGAATAATTTCTAAGCAGGCGTTGTCAAGAGAACTTACAAATCTATTTTACAGGAACGACACTACGCTGTATTCGGTTTAGTTGGTGGTGCCAAAAGAATGATCGTATAAATTTCCTTTGAAACGAAACGGTTTCGCACGGCGGATTTTTATATATTTTTTTATTGACGTGGATAAAAAGAACGACGAGAAATCGTTAGAATTCTTGGTTCACCGGGATGATTTTAGAGGTTTTTTACGGGACGAGCGATACGAGTCAATAATTGTAGTCAATTTAGGGGTAGATGTATCGTGGACTCGACGACTGTAAAGTTTGTACTTGTTAAGTACCGTGAAATCCTCGAGTGAATTGTCTTTCCTTTTCTTCCTTTTCTTATCCAGCCAATATCTCACAATTACTCTTATCAGTCTAAAGAAAAGTTTATAATAGAATTCACGGAACTTGATTAACACGTTGAGTGCCGCGTCAGGCATCGGTGACTGACACTAAACTTTCCGTTCAGGCCGCGTCAGTCATCGGTGACTGACACTAAACTTTCCGTTCAGGCCGCGTCAGTCATCGGTGACTGACACTAAACTTTCCGTTCGGGCCGCGTCAGTCATCGGTGACTGACATTAAACTTTCCGTTCAGGCCGCGTCAGTCATCGGTGACTGACGCTAAACTTTCCGTTCAGGCCGCGTCAGTCATCGGTGACTGACACTAAACTTTTCGTTCAGGCGTCGGTGTATCACAGTGTTAAGCTACGCCGCGGCGCGCCGTCGCGCATGTCGCGTCGTGTGGCCTAAACGGAAAGCGAGGCAAAACCGGCGTGGCACTCAACGTGTTAAAATACCTTTTGCTATCCCCGTGGTACTTTTACCACATCTTTCTTTACTTCCCTTCTGTTTTTGTTTAATTCAGTATGGTATTGATTTAGAATGAAATTTTATGTTGACCGTGTCCCCGTTAATACTCCAAGTGCTTCGACGATATTTTTCCCGATTCATTTTACTCGAGGCTGTCGCGAACTGCTGCGCACAAAATATTGGTTTCCCCAACTAAGAAGGTATTCCTCTTTCGAAGAGGGCTAATTGTAAGAACGGAGGTCTTCGAGAGACATTGCGAAACTGCGTAACTACTCCTGTGAAGTCAATGTCGATTAGCGAAGTTAACTTAACCACTGTAAAATTAAAAAGGAAAAAAAAGAATACTATCGATAGTAAGATTAGACTAAGCTGTCTACGCGAGCAGCGTACTTATATACGTACGTATACACGCGAATACGCATGCCTAAGTCGCCGGAAGATATATCTGGCATTGCGATCTAGAACGATACTTAAAATACTCGAACCATCGGAACATGAGTGTGACAGGAAAGAAATTTCGCTGCGACGATAAGAGAGATTTATTTTCAGGGGCAGATGGCAAAGTTTGTCGCGACAAACTACAATTACGAGAAAGTATAAGGGAATGTTGAGTTATGTGTTTAAGAAGATTCGTGAAATTGTAAGGAACGTTGCCACTTGTACAATCGTCATTTGAGCTTGAAGATATACGTCACTGTTTAATTGCATATTGAATCAACGATCCACTAAACTCGAGTCGGCGATGTTACATGTCAATTCGAAGCTTCACTAGCGAAGCAGAGTGAAACGAGGATATTTTATCGAAAGTAAAGGGTGCAAGGTAAAGTAAAGGAGAAGAATGGGCTAGATTAAATATATCACATCGGTTAGGGTTTTAGTGGATCGATTTAAAGTACGCCTGCTCCGTGATCTTTCTTAAATGGCAGACTACTGAAATGTAAGACTTTTCAAACTAGTTTGAGAACATTTTTTTTATATAGAATAGTATTTGATTCAAGAATTCAAGATTATAATAGAGACATCAGGATTCTAACTCATCCCTACGGTTATCAAACATTTCAATTTGCTGTTCTGTTCGCAAGATCACACGAGCAGCCTTTGTCGAAAGGTAGTTGCAGAGTGTTTCAACAGATCCCAATACGATCTTTCCCATTGAAACACTCTGTTCTTACAGAAATAATTATAAGTGAGTGTAACCACACGCCTAATTAGACGCGTGCTGAAGACGCATTTATATGCTACGTGTTTCGCCCCGCGTTTTATTCGACGAAACCCGCATTGAGACAGCTAAAAACGACAGAAATGAACAATCACATCCAAGTAATGATTACAGGAAATAAGCAAGGAAATTCACTTCTGCAACTTTACGGTTACCCCTTTCGAACGAACGAAAAGAACAAAAGTATAAGAAAAACGAATAGAACGCGTGGGTGGGTGCCTAAATGTGATTGCTTGTTGTGCTTGGCACAAAGCCTAATCGTACAATCAGTGGTCGATATACTATCTACATATACACACACGTAGGTATATATTTAAAAAAAGGAAAGAAGAAGAATCGCCAATGTTTGCGGAATGTTTAATTAATTGCAAAAGTGAAACAGCCGAACGCGTGATTCCTGGCTTGCTTAAACGATAATAATTAATTGTAAGCGATGTTTGTATGTTGTATATGTTGTACGTAGATATGTATACACACACACGTATAGATATACGTATATTTGTAATACAATATGCATATAGACTACGTTCGCTCTAAATGTAGGTAAACGTTACACACGTTTTGTGTCGCTGTGATTGGTACATAGACTTAGGCCAGTGTTGTACCGTTAGATAATTAATTATTATTAACAAAGAACTGGGACAGTCATTGGCATCGATCGCTCGAATCGGTCTATCGTTCGTTTCGCGCGTCGCTTTTTAGAAAAAATTACATCTGATAACGAAAATCCTCGTGAGAATCGTTCTACAAATAATTGAAGGATCGCGCTGACACTTCGTCCCGCTAATAAGCGGTGAAATGTTTAAACATATAGTCAATTAATATTGCCTCGACGGTTTCGAGAAATTTTAGTTAGTAATAAATTTGTGAAGAGACGAGCGCCGCAATACGTAGTTAGCGTTGCGTAAATGAATTTCTAAAACGTTGCAGTGGCTGATAACAATAGTTTATTGGAATTTATCGAAAAGAAGATTGATTAGGTGGCTTGCATAGTCTTTTTATTGTTTGCCCGAACAATGTTGCAAGCTGTTCTTCCAGTGAAAGCAGTGTTTCGATGCTTGCACTGCCTTTCATCGTGACAAATGACTGTCTAATTTTCAGTTGCGCCCGGAAGAGCAAAAAAAGAAAGAAGAAAATGTGAAAGACGTTGTTGCGTATACACTCATATATCGCCGTGTTAACTATCCACCGAAGTTTAAGCGAAAGAAATAATTAGAAGAAAGAAAAAAGTCTATATAACTATAATATTTGTGTAATATATGGTAGGAGATTATAGGAGAGATAATAATATAAAATGAACTCTTGCTGGCCGAGAGTTGTAGCGTGTCGATTAGCACTGTATCTAAAGTACGTGAAGATATTGTGAAGATGTATCTACCTGCAACGGTGTCGCGTTCTAAGCCGCGAGAACAAATAAGTAAACGAGACGGGGGGTGAAATAATGATGAAGAAGAGTATGGAAGGTAAGGGAACTTATGGTCTCGAAAATTTTGCGTTGGATCTAAAACAGGATAATAATTTATAATGGAAAGAAAACTTCGAATACTTTTTTCTCGTGCAGAAATCGATTTACTTTAGTTGGACGTTAGTCTCTTTTTCACGCTGCAATTCGTTATTCTAAGAAACTGCAACAGAATAGACGAAGTTACATGTTTTTGCAGATTGAAAGCAAAAATCAATTAAGCTTTAAGTACAAAAAATGTGTAAAGAAAGTGGCAATAAAATGAGTAATTTCCACGAGACATATCCGGACATATCGTATAGAGGAAGAGAAAAGGAAAATCGTGTCACATCGATTTCATCTTTCAATTAAAATATTCTGGAAGTGAAGTGCAATTTGCAAAAATAGATTTCGTTCTTATTAGAGGAAATAGCATGGGAAGAATGTTTTGTGAACTTGTGAACTTGGATTGGTACAAAGAATTATATTACAATAATGAGGATTAAATGAATAGAACATAAAAGAGATAAGAAAAAGATGTATGTGTTGTAAGAAGATAATATTATATGCGAACAAAAACTATATATGTATATGATGAATATTGATATATTTATGGAAAATACGTGTTGACAAATAAATTATGTATTAACACAATAATGTTTTTAATTATTATTGTGTGAACATTATTCCATGTGAAGTTCATTTGTTATCAGCAATTAAACAATTAAAATTGTTATCACGGCCAACTGCAGATCGGTAGAGTAACGGAGTATTTTTTATCGTGTAGTTTATTCGTTTCCCTTTAATTTGAGACGTCGTTGATTAAGATCGGCCCAGAAGAAGCCGAGATAACAATTTTTAAAAATTTTATCGGTAATGTAATGTCACCGACGAGATATAGGAATAGACAAGGCATGCAATGTATTTTTAATTATGTTTATTCTTCTGTTTTGTGACGCTCTACAGATAATTCTTTAGTAAGATAATCCATACATTTTTCGCTTTGTGAATTACATTGTCTTATCCTCCACGAAGCCTTCTCTTTTATAAATCAAATACCCATCTGTATATTTTGTTTCATTAATATCTGTGAAGATGTGCTTGAAACTACGCGGGTCTCTGCCATATCTACAGTACCAACTATGCTATCACCATCTGTACAGAACTTCTTGAAACTACGCGGGTCTCTGCCATATCTACAGTGCCAACTACGCTATCACCATCTGTACAGAACTTCTTGAAACTACTCGCGCCTCTTACTTACCTTAAGTGTAGATATGGCAGAAACCCGAGTAGGTTTATTCACATATGTATAGATGGCGATACTAAAGGCCACTTTGGGTGTAGGTAAGACAGGGATACGAGTGTACGTCATTTCAAGCACTTCTTTATAGTACGCGATACGATAAACATAATAAAATTTGGTTATTTATGTCTTCATTGATAAAGTTAAGCTAATAATGCTCGAAAATCGTTTCGTACTCTCACTTACACATCAATAAAGTGTTAGCAACTACAGTGTTACAATCTACATTAAAATTAATATGTATAGTAACATTTTAAGCTTCACTGTTCATTTGAGTTTGCAACAATCAAGTTCTTTAGCAAAGGTAAAATATTTGTGAATAGTTTCTTCTTTAAATAGAATTTCCAGCATGAAATAAAGACATACATACTAATAGTGGGATTATTCTTTATTTCGTTCTCGCAGTAATGAAAGTTGGGTTAGTGTACTATAACCTATCTTTGCACTACTATCATACCTCTTGCACTCTCTTCTGTTTTGCACTTCCTTTTCATACCTTTTGTACCTTACGTATTACCCTATTGTAATACATCTCTTGTTCTATCTCTTTATCGCACATCTATTATAGGTCCTTCTGTTTCGAATTGCTAAGATTCCATCTTTTATTCAAAGCATCAGATCCTCTATCGTAACCCCCATAGCTGTTTCCCTGCATTCTTTTACCACATGTTCTAACAGTATAAATTTTTGTCCAGACAGGTCACATCATTTAGTCTCGTCTTACTGCCAATATCTATTCAACGTTAGAGTGTTTCCACATCTTACCTGCGTTATTAACCCTTTCGTTACGGGAGTGCACTCCGCTGGAGTGAAGCCACTGAACAGGGCACTGCGCCGCAAAGTGTGCATATTGCGAGTCTGACTTAAATCTTTCAATGCTACCTTGTCATTTTGGAGTAAAACAAATCAAGAACGAACGAATGAACGCAAGATGCATACAAACAAAAGAAAGAAGCGTATCGCGTGGCCGGTGGTCAAGCGGTATCACGCTTACTCCGGCTACAGCCGGCGTTCGTACACACAGGTCATTGCATGGATGGCGTCTATATCCGGCGCTCGTAACCAAGGGGTTAACAAGTTCTGTGCCATGTGTACCACCGATGGAACATAGTATCTTCTTTTAAGGCTTTCCATCACTTTGTTTCCTCTCCTTCGTGTCAAATTTATTCGTGCTGGACTTATAGCGTTCCTCTTAAATTAATCCTACCTTCCTTTTATGCTTTTGCTTTAACCCCTTTTCCTGTGAATATCCCTTCATAATTTGCTCTCCTGTTATGTACTTACTAATATATGTTTTGTGTGTGCAGGTTTGGCAAACAAAGAGTAATGAGCATTGACCGGCATCCCCTCATCGTGCATAAAAGCAAGAAAGAAGAAAGAATAACCCATGCCACATACTTTAGTTATAGGAAATTGGTTTATAAAAATAGCTTGTAACTGTTACCCCGTAAGTTTAATTTAGAATGATTGAGTAATTAACTATTATATATTTTATTTTATATTCAGTTTATTCAGTAGATCTTTGTAGATCTTTAATATTACGTTTACTACAAGTTCTACTGAATGTGCTAAATATCAAATGAAAGATATAATAAATAATTGACATATGCACAAGTTACACACATCCTGTCCTTTACAGTTGTAAGCTTCTGCATATAAAGTACACACATTTTAGTATAAGTTTTATCTGTATGATATATTGTAAATTAGCTTCAAAGTCTAGTTTATAAGTATTAGATTATTTATATTTATAGTATTTTTTATATTACACAAATTAGAAGTTCAGAATTAATGCAAGATTTAGTTGTACGATGTATTATAAATACATATAAAAGAATAGTTTATAAGTATGAGCTTGTAGATTTGAACTACAACATGTTTGTAACTTGTATCTTCATTAATTAATTTAAATAAATCTTTAATGAAAAGAATTCTACTGCTCTTTTTATTTTTACACCCGCACAATCCTCGAAAAGACCTAATTCCACATCCTTAAACAAGAAGTACCGTGTACGGACTTTAAATGCAAAGTCCTAAAGCGAGAAACTTGTAAAAATAGACCTGAACATTATTAACGTTGGCGCTAATTGTTAAGGAATTAATACGTCTGGATGGGAGCTCTTCAAATTGAAATTCTCGGAAATTCCTGGAAAGTGACGTCATTTCCAAGAACTGCTGCGTTGAAAGACCTCCTCGCATATCATGTTCTCCTGATACAAATCCACGATTTTCAGCGAGATATTTTGGCCAGAATCTCAGAAATTTTGCGATCGGAAATTCCTGGAACGTGACGTCATTTCCAAGGATTGCTGCGATGAAAGACCTCCTCGCATATCATATTCTCCTAATACAAATCCACGATTTTCAGCGAGATATTTTTTGACAGAAACTCAGAAATTTAAGTGTCCAAAATCGGGGATTTGTATCAGGAGAATATGATATGCGAGGAGGTCTTTCATCGCAGTAATTCTTCGAAATGACGTCACGTTCCAGGAATTTCCGAGCACTTAAATTTCTGGACATCTGCCAACCAGTTTTGCCAATTTAATAACGTATAGGGCCATTTTGACAAGTTTCTCGCTTTAGAACTTTCCATTTAAAGTTCGCCCACGATACTTCTTGTATGAGGAATCGGAATTAGGTTCTTTCAAGGATTGGTAAGGTATGAAAGTAAAAAGAGCAGTGGAATTCTTTTCATTGGCAATTTATTTGAACTAATCAATGAAGATACACATTACAAAAATGTTGTACTTAAATTTACAAACATATACTTATGAACTATTCTTTTATATCTATTTACAATACATCGTACAACTAAATCTTGTATCAATTCTAAACTAACATTTATCTAACATAAAGAATAGTATAAACATAAATAATCTAATACTTATAAGCTATTCTTTAAAGTTAATATACAACATATCTTACAGATAAAACTTATACTAAAATGTATGTACTTTATATACTGAAGCTTATTTTAAATTACAGCACGTGTGTAACTTGTGCATATGTACAGTATTTAGTATAACTTTCATTTTATATTTAGCACATTCAGTAGAACTTGTGATAAAAGTAATATAAGATGTACTCAATAAACTGAATATAAAATAAAATATATACTAGGTATACATAGCACTTAATTACACAATTGTTCTAAATTAAACTGGCGGATTAATAGTTACAAACTATTTTTACAAACTAATTTACTATAACTAAAGGATAGCGGTATGTGGAAAAAGTTCTTCCATCTTCTTTCTTGCTCATATGCACAACGAGAAGTGCCAGTCAATGGTCCTCATTTGTTTGTCCAGATAACCTGCACACACAAAAAATATATTAGTAAGTACATAATAGGGGAGCAAATTATGAAGGGATATTCACAGGAAAAGGGGTTCAACCAAAAGCATAAAAGGAAGGTAGGATTAATTTAAGAGGAACGCTATAAGTCCAGCACGAATAAATTTGACACGAAGGAGAGGAAACAAAGTGATGGAAAGCCTTAAAAGAAGATACTATGTTCCATCGGTGGTACACATGGCACAGAACTTGTTAACCCTTTAGTTACGAGCGCCGGATATAGATGCCATCCATGCAATGACCTGTGTGTACGAACGCCGGCTGTAGCCGGAGTAAGCGTGATACCGCTTGACCACCGGCCCCACGATATACTTCTTTCTTTTGTTTGTATGCATCTTGCGTTCATTCGTTCGTTCTTGATTTGTTTTACTCCAAAATGACAAGGTAGCATTGAAAGATTTAAGTCAGACGCGCAATATGCACACTTTGCGGCGCAGTGCCCTGTTCAGTGGCTTCACTCCAGCGGAGTGCACTCCCGTAACGAAAGGGTTAATAACGCAGGTAAGATGTGGAAACACTCTAACGTTGAATAGATATTGGCAGTAAGACGAAACTAAATGATGTGACCTGTCTGGACAAAAATTTATACTGTTAGAACATGTGGTAAAAGAATGCAGGGAAACAGCTATGGGGGTTACGATAGAGGATCTGATGCTTTGAATAATAGATGGAATCTTAGGAATTCGAAACAGAAGGACCTATAATAGATGTGCGATAAAGAGATAAGCAATAGGGTAATACGTAAGGTACAAAAGGTATGAAAAGGAAGTGCAAAACAGAAGATGAGAGTGCAAGAGGGATGATAGTAGTGCAAAGATAGGTTATAGTACACTAACCCAACTTTCATTACTGCGAGAACGAAATAAAGAATAATACCACTATTAGTATGTATGTCTTTATTTCATGCTGGAAATTCTGTTTAAAGAAGAAACTATTCACAAATGTTCTACCTTTGCTAAAGAACTTGATTGTTGCAAACTCAAATGAACAGTGAAACTTAAAATGTTACTATACATATTAATTTTAATGTAGATTGTAACACTGTAGTTGCTAACACTTTCTTGATGTGTAAGTGAGAGTACGAAACGATTTTCGAGCATTATTAACTTAACTTTATCAATGAAGACATAAATATCCAAATTTTATTATGTTTATCGTATCGCGTACTATAAAGAAGTGCTTGAAATGACGTACCACTCGTATCCCTGTCTTACCTACACCCAAAGTGGCCTTTAGTATCGCCATCTATACATATGTGAATAAACCTACTCGGGCCTCTGCCATATCTACACTTAAGGTAAGTAAGAGGCGCGAGTAGTTTCAAGAAGTTCTGTACAGATGGTGATAGCGTAGTTGGCACTGTAGATATGGCAGAGACCCGCGTAGTTTCAAGAAGTTCTGTACAGATGGTGATAGCATAGTTGGCACTGTAGATATGGCAGAGACCCGCGTAGTTTTAAGCACATCTTCACAGATATTAATGAAACAAAATATACAGATGGGTATTTGATTTATAAAAGAGAAGGCTTCGTGGAGGATAAGACAATGTAATTCACAAAGCCAATAATGTATGAATTATCTTACTAAAGAACTATCTGTAGAGCGTCACAAAACAGAAGAATAAACATAAGAAGAAGGGCAATAAATATTACACAATATACAATTAACAATTGTAGTATACAATTATCGTCACCATCTTTTTCATTGTGGCAACATTATTGTTTGGGTATTAAAAAAATATACATCTATTAACAATTGAAAAATCGGCAAAAATGCATTGCGGGCCACTGCAATTAACTCGGCTTCTGAAGGCGCTAGATTAATCATCGGGTGCTTAAAATAAAGGTAAAGGATGTTGCTACACGTCAGTAAATGATTTAGAAATGCTGCATGCGCGGTTTATTTTTTATAAACAATTTAACTGTTCTGATCTGGAATGGTATATTATTGAACAAAGTAGAAATACCACATGATAGTTCTCTAAATGATATTTATTTTTGATACATTTCAGAGTTTCTGAATTGCCCGTAAGGCAATCCTTTTGCGATTTAATCGCGAGATATACAGTAAATGTTAGTACATTACCGTCATGTAATATCAATTATTTAGACCTGCTTCGATATCATCGAAGATCATATCTAAACAGATGACTCGTTTCATGAACTTTTTCATTAGCACACGTATTATTAGGTACGTACACGCAGGTAGACTTAATAATAATAACAGCGTATTGTTTCCGGATTGCATCTGCTTCTTAAAAATATCAGATAAACGAGAAATACTTTTCATACCCTTATTTTGCCTCATCTCATAAATTCATTCCTTGAGAAACTCTTTATATCATCGACCTTGTTTCGTATAATTATATTAAGTGTAGCTTCCGTACCTAGTACAATTAACTACAGCATAGTAATAAATACTTATAATCTATTTAACGCTTCTTTAAATGCATAAATTTTCATAAGTTTAAAGGACAAGTTGTAACTCCTGTTCTCCGTTCAGAATCCATGTTGTTATATTGACTTTCTGCTATCAGGGATTCGACTAATACAATTTAATTATGCTAGAATTGTTACATCTATCATGTGGATGAAATGATAAGTTAATATGTTATTTATTTATGTATCACGTACTAGTGAATACTATACATTGATTTGATTTGTTACACGTGAAGAGTGGGTAGTTAATTTTCGTATGAAATTTCGAATGGGCTTGCGCGTAATGTATTTTGTTTAACCTTTGAACACATGCTACAAGAATTTTCCAAATTTTTTCACCTTAAAAAAGTCAAATGCACAATGCCATAAAATTCAAGATAACACAGAGTAACGCGATAAGATATTATACTTGAATACCTTACAACTTGTACAAAATTTCAATATCTAACACGCAAAAGATTCGTAAAAATAATTCGTAATTATTACAAAAGATAGCACGAAGTCAACTGCCAGGGAAAACACAAAGCAGATTAAAAAAGAATAAATTTGTTAGAATTTGTGGCATCGATATATTCAGTAATTAAGTAGCCGTCCAAGTGTATCTTTGAACCCTACTACCCTTACATTATAATTAAGAAGCAGTACATTTTATATATATGTATTTTTTTTGGTAGCTAGCATTGACCATATTTCCCCACACTCAGATCATTGAAGGCGGCTTATAATATTCTAGATCGCGTAGCGTTTCATAAATGTTTTCGCCACCTAACTAAGATTTTGCTTAGCATAAGTCATTGTACACGATTCGGAGCGGAAGTTTCGTACGAGGAACAGGAATTACTCGTAGCCGTTGACGTTTTTCATTAAATATATCTGTATAATACATAATTAAGACATTACGTTATCGTGTATGCGTATGCTTAATAATATTAACATCGATTCATTCTCTCTCTTTCTCTCCCGCCCCTCTGCATCCCACTCGTTCACTCTATACACATATGTACACTGACCAAGGATGCGATGCTGGGCAATCCTTTTAGCGTGAATAAGCATTGCGTCGCAATACAATGTGGCAGAGGATATTGTGAAGAACGTTAAAGGCAGCTTAATACTAATTGGATTAGATGTTTTCTTCTCCTTGCATTTCCGTTTTTTTACTTTTGTCCTTTTATTACAGATTGGCGTTACACAGCGACGTAGTGCCAAACTATTGTTGCGCCAAACCCTGTTTCTCACCTCTCCTTACATACCTACGGCCTCGCTCGTGATTTCGTTCGGAGCGAATATTTCTTGAGAGCGTAAGTGGAACATCGTTTATACAATACATCCGTACAATATATGTATATTTATTTGGTGACGTTCCCCGGGATTAAACGTTATAAATAGAGAAATGGGAAATACGGAAAACGAACGAAGTGCACACGATTCGGAATCAGAAACAAAGTACAATGGTAAAAAATGTACAGGTAATTAGGAAAAACGAAACAAAATATACAGTCCCATTTTATACAGTTGAGCTAGATTGCGTTCTCGGTTCCCCTCTCGCTCGCGAAAACGTTCTCTTTGGTCTCGCGTGTGTGTGTATATGTATGTATGTGTAAGAAATAAAGATATCAATTCACTTCCGGCGCATAAATCTCGGTAAAAATTGCAACACACGCATATCTCTATTATTTCATACGTATTTTTAAATTCTTTTTTTCGTCTGCTCTTTTTTTTTAATATATATATATAGATATATACTATATATACTTAGTGACTAATAAATCTCCAATTTTCTAATTATATTTCACAATATGTATATATGTATGTATATATATATATATATATATATATATGTATATATTCACTAACAAATAATATGGCATTACAAAAATGTACATACGCCTGTAACCACGAGATCCTTAAAAGAGTCGAATACGCTAATAATACTATCGGTGTCATGCAATATTTTAACGCCATATCATTCCTATCCTTACAGTGATAAGGACCCCACTTAACACTCTACAATTTTATATTATATCTTTTACAGCGTTCGACGCCACTCGTCGCGTCTTTCACATACTATGACAATTATCTTTAACCAGTTACCCCCTTTCGATTTTCGTTTCTCGCTTGAAACGCGATGCTCGCGATATACAGTACACATTATGTATATACTCAGCATTGGCAGTACGGAAAAGAAGTGTGCGCCAGATACATATAGACATGCGACAAAATTAATGATCGATTCATGTAAATTACTCCCTCCTATTCTTTCAATCTACGCCTACACGCATATTACTCGCCACGCATTCTCCCTTGCACACGAATACGCGTACACGCGTAAGTACGTTTGTTTATTTATTTCTCGTTTTGCCCCCTTGTATGCTCGAATTTGTGCACATTTATCGAATGTGATACTTGCCGCCGACCGAATGCCTGCTGCACAACGTATATAGTAGTAGAATCGATGAATAGCCAGCCAGATAAACCAGCATCCGCTTTGCTACATATAAGCTGTCGCGAAGGAGTTACAGTTCACGATGGTGATTTGCTTGTCTCGATAGCATCGTTGCCGTGTGCTCGATTTTGTTCTTCACAATCCGATTCGTAATACTAATAATTTATACTGAAATATATTTGATATCACATTTTTAATTCCCTTGTCTCTCAAGTTCGGTCCAGAGAGCCGTGAATCGATCCGGTCTTCCATTTCGACGTCCCGCCTTTTCTATTTTTCTTTCTTTTAAATTCTCTGAATTTTAGGTGCTTTCTTCGAGTAGGCACGTATAGGTACAGTGCACGAGATAGTACATGCAAAGACCACATCAATCTTCCATACAATTAGCAATATTAAATAAAAGCAAGAGAAAATTGAAAAGATCCGCCAGGTTCAAGTATGATCGAGATGAAAGTTCGAACGTGGGAAATAAATTTCCCTTACAAAACAGTGTTTAGTTGCTGAAACATTAATCACGAGATTAGCGATAGATTATTAAGACGGTTCGATATTTGTTAAACTGAGATTCCAAACGTATGGCCAGTAGAGTGTGCTCTATTGAAGAGCAGAGAGGAGATTGCATTAAGATACCGAGGAGCAAACACGAGGATCGATCCTTTACTCTCAATCCTTTTGCTTCCTCATCCAAGACTTCCTGCCAAGGCTAACGATGCTCACGGAGCTGGCAGTACTGGAAACACTTGCCAACGAGTTCAAGCTTACCGAATGTTAATCTTGCAGCATGTGTACAAAACTGATCGGGAACATGCCTCTCCTCTCTGGTGCTCGTTCGAGCGCACCCTCCATCCAATTGTCGTCGTCGGTTTGCTCGTTGGTTACGATTATCACTTCGCCTTCCCGGAACGATAATTCGTCTTCATTGTCTGCCTCGCAGTCGTAAAGGGCTCGACAGCGTCGCAGACCACTTAACGTCGACGATGTTGGCTAGAAGGAGACGGGATAATAATTATCAGACGGGGAAATGTTAAACGTAAAGCTTCAGCTATATTATTTGACTTGTCAAGACTGTATGCAGATCGTGCACGAGTTTAGTAAACGTTATTCTCTCGTTTTATTTCGCTTGCTCGGCTCGTTTTAGTTCCTCTTGTAGTCACCGTCATGCATGGGAACAGATAGTCTTTGGAGAAATTGTGGCAGGACACTAACACATTGCGTACAGCGCTTTATTTTGGAAAATCATGTTCAAACGAGATACAGATATGTCGTTCTACTTTATCTGCGCTGTCGCATAGCGGTATAGAATAATTTTGGGACGACCATTGTTACCCAATCAGATCGCCCGTAAATATAGCCAGCATAGTATTATGCGTCTGTGAATCCTCAAAGAAGCTACGGGAGCAGCAAAGGTATAGGACAGTTGGAAGCCAGTGAGCGACTCCTCTTGCCCCTTTGGGTAGGCTACTTGCTAGCCATGTACGTATGTTTCAGCTAGCGATAGCCGACCCCTTCGGATCTACTGTTTTACATTCTGTTGCATGGTAATGATGCCGTGTCGCAGGTCACTGTATTCGTCTCGGCATACATTACCATAATATGAATACAAAAATACAGAGTCCCATTTGAGAAAATTAACTTGACATTGATATCTCGCACACCACTACGCCTACCGAAAAATTGTTTATACCACCTAATGCCCCCCCTCGTACCGAACAACTATTGTAAGAACATTTTTTTGATAACTTCAATCTCTCCCGAGATATACCTACCACCGTTTCCAGTTTCCACGTTTGAAAACGTGATAACATTTTTTATCGCTCGTTAGTTAACTGTCGATGTGAATGAATGGACACAAGGATTATTCTTCAGAAATTGAGGAATGATGAAATTCAAAGAATAATGCGAAATGAATGATAAATTATACGACGAAGCTGAATCATCGCTAACTACTTATATTTTTAGACAGCTTTTTCTGGGCTTCTTTCTGCATCTCCACATGCATGTAGCGTCGAATTCTTTTTACCGCTAAATACGAAGCTGCATTAGAATTAGCTTAATTTCTTCTCTTTTTTGTCTCTTTATTTTGGCGAGCATTTAACAAGAACATTTCGAAATCTGCTGCAAAACATACTTTTGCGTTGCGAATTATAAAATAAGCTGCATTATATTTGGATGAAATTAATTCAGTTAGCAAGCCATTAGCGAGTAATAAAAAAAGCGAGATATTTCATGGCTGTACGCAATGTGTTGTGGTATGTTTGTCTGTAAATTTCTAGAAGAAATGTTGGTCGATTTTTATGGACAATGTAAATATGCTATATAATCATATAAACATAAAGAATGTACCACCTACGCATTTCGTTACAAATAATTATTCATAACGTATGTGTAACATCTATCAGAAACACACTTTCAATTTAAAATTTGGAATTAAAACAAAATTCCTGTTCTACTTAAAAATGACTGTGCAATACAGAATTAAAAATAAAAGTCTACCTGAGATCATTTCAAAGCGTAAAGTCTCTACATTATGAGCTTTCAGCCCCTTCAAAATAGAATAATACAGTACTGTATTCTGTTTGTATGTTACTGAAGATTCTAGCCACGTGGCATGCTTCCAATTTCTTCCACCTTGTCAAGTAGTGAAGGTAGTATTATGTCAGTAGGTAATTTAAAGGGTTCAGTGCGTTCAAGTGCTATTATCAAATACACATTCGGGGTAGACTCATGCTGAAGTTAGATTTCAAAGCACGTACACTCCTAGCATGGCATTTGGATTAACGAAATGTGTTATGTCCACAGATTGGAATGAGAAAGCGTTCAGACAGCAAAATTGTGTGGCCGATTCACAGTTAAAATTATCCTGATTACGCGTATTGTCGTTCGAAACTGTTGTTACACATATTTGCAAATGCAGTAGAAATTAAATAAACGAAGTATATACCTCTGATCGTTCGAAAAAAGCTGTATTACTGAATGTATTATTGAAAGCAAAAAAATCTCGATCGCAGTAAAGAACCCGACTGAATTGAATTGTGTTAAAATGCAGAAAGAAAAATGTTACTTCAGCAAACATTATACCGGGAAGCGTCGACATGGAAGAACGATGGTTACGAACAGCACGACTGATCATGCAAAAGCATTACCACACTTGAAAAGAACATTATTGCCATTCCGATCCAAATTGCTTGCACCGCACCTTTCGATATTAACCATTAGAAATGTTTCCGAGCATTTATCTTAATTAAAATGATCATTTGAAATAAATAATAAATATTATTCGTCGATTATAGCTTTAATGAAAGATCAACTACTTAATTGCGCATAATGTACGCAAAGCAAGTTAGGTAATTCAAGTATGCAAATTTATTCAGGTAAACAGGAAACATAGTTATATCGAGTATAGAAAAAACAAAATTATAATAACAATGAGGTTGTCAAGCAGGATGTATCGGAATGCTAATTTCCGACTTCTGATTCTTATACAGGAACGAGGTTTCTTTTTGTACCGCTCGAACGTCGATTATTATCGACAATAGAAAACATTTCAAGTGCAGCAAGCTGTAATGTGGGATGGCTGATGTTTACCAGATTCAGATTTGGGAGCAAAGATGAAGGCTCCTCAGCGTAGCTCTCTAGCCTGGCCCGGTCCCTTCGCTGTACCAACAATGGTTAATAACAAACCATAAAGCACCGTCTTTGAGATACATGCAGTGTCTAAACACCGATTCGAACTTTCTCTTTTTTTTCATATCACGTGTCCCAAGATTTTTCTTATGGAGCATACCCTCTCTCCCCTTTACATCCAGGAATCTTTATTTTATTAAGAAACATTTTTATTTGTTGCATTAATTTTCATCACGTAAAATTTATCAATACCCGTAATAATGATGTTCTTTGCCAATCCTTTTTAGTATTTCTCGGAAACACTTGTTATTTGCATAATATTCTTCTGATTCATCGAATGCATATTACATGCTTCTATATGACGCGATTAAACTTTGTTAAATTCATTAACGAGATTAGTACAACAAAATTTCGACTGTCTCGCTCCGGTTATATTTTTCGAAACGAGATGAATCAATGATACATATGATTTATGCAACATGAAAAGGAATGTGCATCGTGTCGTTGCAGAGGTTCGACATCGATAGAATGTAACGAAATTACTGATTTAAATGGATTTGAACTGACGTTCGTGGACGATATACATTTACAAGGGTGTTTCTGAAACTGTGGTAGAGTCCAAGGTATGTAAAACTGAATATTGCAAAAGTACATCGGAAATGTAAGATGAAATTTTCTTCACGCGATATTGAACAATTTCAGAAATATCCTCCGTGTAAGAATACTACTACGAATGAATACATATGGATTAGTATGATATGCAAGATACTAAAATTGTCTAAAAAAAGAAATAGAAAAAAAAAATCCAATTTAAGCTTCTTGTTACGTACTACGTGGGTACAGTGGCAGGGGTAACATTGTGTTAGTTGAACAATCTCTGTATAATTAGCACAGAACGTTAAAATGAACGATTATCAAAAAGGAGATGTTAGATAACTGCCGGCACCGATGATCGATAATGCGTCAAATAAAATACAAATAAAAATATCATTCGCCTTAGCATAAAATAATATTCCAATATAGGTTTCGCAATACATGTTCGAAAATAATACTAGAACATTGGTTATTCCTCGATTTCTTAGATTCACTAATTTACATTTTCCTTGAGGAAGAAAAAAGGAAGAAAAAAAAACCCGACACCACCTCATTGTCTCCGCACGTGAATGTAGATAGAATAAGAGAAAATGAAGAATAGAATGCTTAACTTACCTTCCGTGGAGGTGGGACAGGATTACCCAAACCGTGATCCGAGCACATAGAGCTCAACGATTCGCTGCTACGTCCGTTGCTCAATCTTAGAGAGTTAATGCCGGATGGCGCAGGTGGCGGAGGATTCCTGGGCCTTTGAAGCGTCGAGCTGTTCACCTTGTCCGTACCTGGTCACAAAGCAAACAGAATAGAATGAATTTCGCGAACAGAACGGCCGGGGAAATTCTAAATTTACCCGAACTAGACGGCAGTTCGTAGAAGAGTTTGCGTGAACTGTCAAACGCACCGTGTCCCGTTGAGGAATCACCACTGGGCGATCTTTTATGGTGTTGACTGTTTAATGTATTTAACGCATGTGGTAGAGTATGTAAAGAATGCCCAGCTAAGATCGGTTCGCTCGTTGTACGGCTATGCGTTGACGCTGCTAAAGACGCGGACGAGGGTAGTGTACCGTAATGAGAAGAGGGTATACCACCTGTACTTCCAGCCGGCGGTGGCGGTGGCGGTGCTACGCGCTTCTTCAGCGATCCATGAATATTGACTGTAATATCTGGCGCTATGGGGGCAGGCACTGAAAGCGGAAGCAGAATAATTTTTCAATGGCTAATTTGTTGGCAAATGTTTAATAGAATTAGCTGATAGTGCGGTCATTGGAGAGTTAATAGAGCAGCATACCAGCAACGGGTTTCCTTGATTGAGGTGGTGGTGGCGGAGGCATTTGCTGTCTGTTCGTCGATGCACTTGGAGAAGAGCCACTCTGCAAGCTGTCGCAAGTGCTACTTCGACTACGCAGGGTCACTGGCGAATCTCCAGGTCCAGTACCACCACCAGTACCACCGCCACCCACGTACGACGGCGGTCTGCTACGAGATTTCTTCTCGGGCGTCAGACAGCCATTCTAAAACGATAGCATCGAGATCGTAATTGTCACGAAACACCAACCTTGTTATCCTCGTTATTATTATTTAAACATACTCTGTCTTCTATTATCGTTTCATCGTCGGAGAAATCGGTGGATCCTTCGTCGTGCGATAGATTCCAGTCGATGTTGACATTGTCGAACAATGTCTTCTGTCTTTGTAGGGCGTGACTCAACTAGGAACAATGAAACGTTTATCAAAATTAAACAAGTCCTTGGATGTAATCTCATTTTGAAGCATCCTGGCCGAAGCTGTGTCCAGATCATATAAAACTGAAGAAGCTATAATAATTGCAAATATAAGTGGAACATTAGCACGTCACTAGATCGGGACCAGGCTTGAGCTCGGAAGGTTTTCAGAATTTTAGTCGCTCAAAATCTTTACCAGCTCTTTGCAAGTATGGTGTCCCATTTCCTGGGCAATGTCGAGGGGAGTTTTATCTTGCTTGTTTCTGTGCGTTGGGTCGGCGCCAGCTCGCAGCAAAAGTTTCATTGCCTCTGCCCTGTCGTGCCTTGCAGAAAGGTGCAACGCTGTCTCTCCGTCGATGGTGGTTCTGTCTATACCGCCCGTCGACATATTCTGCACAAGGAAATCTATAATATGAAGACTGCTGCCCATTTCCCGTAGAATAGCCAAGTGCAGCGCTGTCTCGCCTATATCCTGAAAGCGATCAAATGAATTCCGTCAATTCGCAGCATTCTCAATTAAGAATTACTCCATCGACAATATGCCGTGATGCATTCTAATTTAGTCAATTATAAAATTGTACCGAAGTAGGCAACGGCGCAGCTAGGTCCACGTTTTCAGCGTAAACTTGCAGAAGCTGTTGCAGATCACGATTATTAACAGCGTGTTCCAAATCCGACAGAAGATCCCTTTCATCCGCGCAAGTGTTCATCACGTATCTCTTGTCCACATACTTGGCCCTTATAAACTCGTATCTTTCTTCCCTGCGTAACGCAAAACATACGATACAATTCCATGCAAACTGCGTACACAACCGATTCATTGAATGCAATATATAATTTCGCAATGGTAATTACATCGTCGACGTTGGGGTAGGTTTGTGATTGTGGTGCAACGTAGCTTCCATCACTTCGTTGAACGCTTGATTGGTCATGTGCCGTGCAAGAAGCAACTGGGCCGTACCGACGTTATCCAGCGTCAGAGATTGTATTCTGGATATGTGTACGCCCAGATCCCGATGAATACCGCTGCACTCTATGCACACGATTATTCCAAAATTTGTAGAGAGCCATGTAGCGTCTGCGAATGAAAAGAATAATCGACCTCGTAAACGTTCTGCTTAATCCGCTTGACAATCGACGCCAATCGATATTACTATACATTTCCCGTTTAAAACGCGGCATCAGATTTACCATTTTGCGAGGAACAGTCGCAGCACTGATCATTTCCGGGTAACCTCATGACACATCGTATTACAGCCTGCTGAAGTTCGACTAAACTTGGATTTCCAGTACCAGCTTCTGCCTTGCCGCTGGCATCGAATGCTCGAAGTAATGCACGTTCCTTACAATTTACCAAAACGGACATCCACGCTCGTTGATCCGTTTCGTCTTCCGCTTGAAAGTGATACGTTCGATTGTCTGTAATGGAGCAAGTATCAAATGCATTAGCCTCGCGAATGCGAATATTTGGTCGCCGCGTTAAGAACGTTTACATTATGTTCTGTCTATGAGACAACGACTCAACTTACAGCTAATGAGATCGAAGCTCCGTTTGTCGTCCGGTACCAATTTAATTTGGCAAGTTAATAAATTCACTCTCGTTGGCGGTTTATTTTCATCCGCGTGACAAATATCCAGGTAGCCCTCCGCTTGAACCGCGCATCGCCTCTTTTGCCAAACTCGCCTCATTTTCCCTTCGCTTTTTTTCAGGAGATGCCCGGATCTGGTCACACCGTGTTGCTTGTCTCCTTGAAGCTGGTGCAGCGAATATCCTACATTCGCGTTCACGTTTAACTGAAAATCACAACATTGGAAATGGTGTGTATCATCTTTCGGATATTATTTGTAGAATTTAGAAATCAGGTGGGAGGCGTCAGGAATTCTCGGAGTAGCCGAGGGTTTTAATTGGAAAGAAACTTGATTTAATTTATAATACTGCTACTAACTGATCTTTTACCTCCTTGTCACAACCTGAGCTTCTTAGGAGATTCCTTAGTTCTGTTAAACGCCTTCTCTCCTCATCTTGTGTTTGCCTGATTTTTTGTAACTTCACGCTGAGATCCGCTACGTACGAGCCAAAGTGTTCGATGGTCTTTAGGCCGTCCTGAAAGTAACTGTACAAACGGCAAATTTATGTATAAATATTTTTCATCATCATATAGAGAAGTTTTCTTTAATCATTTGTATCAAAAGTCTAATACTTTTTTCTATTTATTTCAACACAGATAGCGTGTTGCACGATTTGCAACACTTTTTAAAAAGTATCTTTTTATAGCAGAAAATTATAATTAAAGATGTGATAGATGGACTTACTTTGTTTGCGCGTGATAATACTCGACTAGATGCTGAAGAAGTTCGATTCCTTTCTTTGTCTTTATTTCGTTCACTTTTATAAGATACTGTAACGGAAAGGGTGACTGCAATTATTAAATATATTTCTAATCGTTATTTTAATTACCCAATATTCCACTACTTTGCCTCACTCGATGCACTATTTCCATTGCTGCGTGTTCTAAATTAAAAATTCGACGTTCTAAAGCACGTTTCGTCTGAAAACTAATCTGAAATCGTTTCGCGTGCTAGTTTCCATCAAACACCGGCTATGTAACACGAAAATCCCTGCCTCAAATTGCGGCAATCATCGCCTAATAAATACACGGCAGAGTGCAGAGTTTGCTTGTTCCAGATCTGTTTCGGGGCTCTCACCTCGCACATTTGCAATTGAAACAATCTTCTCTCCTTCTCCATTTCATCCGCGATCTCAGCTGGCGTCACTTCCGTTCGAATGAGGCCAGCCTCTTTCGCGTGTTGCTTCTTCTCCTTCTCGATTTTCGCGTATTTCGCCTCGTAATCCTTCCACGCCTTCTCGAACGGCCTTTTCAGATCACCTTTCACACCTCTTAGATCGCCCTTCAGCACTGAATCCAGGGGAAACATCACGATGTTGTTGATATTCTGCATCTGTTTTAAATTATTATTAAATCTGTTGTTTCTTTTCTTCTTAGAGGAAAAACTACAGGTATTACTGTTCGAAGATACCGGAGACATACCAGAGTCTTCATCAGAGCACTCAATTCCTTCGTGACGACCGCAAACTTTAAGAAAGCAGCTCCGATATCCGGTTCCTGCTCTTTCAAGGCAGCATCTCCAAGCCTTTCCAGCGCCCTTCCAAGGTACACTTCGTTATCCACATGAGCTGCGGCAAAGGTAAGAAAGAAAAAATTGAAATATTTCGAATCAATTTAATATTCTTATACACAATTACTATCGGGCGAGAATTATTCAAGTTACTAAAAGATTCAAAACGTTAATAAATATTAATAATAATACAAACCATTTCCAGAGTTGTGTATCGCTTTGATCGCTTTTTTCAGCTTGGTCAGACCATCTCTGTCGAAGTCCAGCGTCTGCAAAGATTGCAGAAAAAATTAGCTACACCTTTAAAACTCGACACCATCGATGATCGATCAATATTAATCATTCAAAAATACAATTTCAATGATTCATGGTACACGACCAACGTCTGTTAAAACGGGCGTGAAGTGTTTGACGACTCTTCGTTAAAATCCGCCGCAGTCAAAGGGTTAAAACACGAAACAGCGATTCTCAACTTTCCAGTCACACCGAGATCTTTCGCCATACCATTCTTCTTCTGTTTGAGGGGAACAAGTGTCTTGCGAACTCCGGCTAACAAGGGCATTCTTTTCACTTTCTTTCCGCTGTTTCCGTTCCTTGCGCTAATTCGTCGAATTATTGCGCCAATTATGCGATCACAATGTCATTCACAAAGGGAATGACTCCGGTTTCAGGAATTTTTATACTTAACATCTTTTTCTATTCGAATGCAAAATATGGGGAAACGCATTTTTCAAACGCGATACATACTATTACAATAATTATATATCGTCTCGTAAATATACACACGAGCGTGTCACAAATGTACTCGCAAGACTCATTGAATTAATTGAGAATTGGGCTGGCCTGCGTAATAAGGGAAGTTCGTAAGCTCGCATTACCTTTGTATTCTTATCTAATATGAACAAAGTAAGCCACTGGTACCATGTTTAAAGTTACACACAAAGGGGCATTATGCGAAGTTATTAAATACAATTCATTTATTATTGCGTTAGCTCCCGTGAAGTTAGTGGAGCTGATTATGTAGGAAATAGGGGCACATTATTTGCCGACACCATCAATTTACATATATTTAAATGGAAACAATAGAGGGTATATAAAATGGTTTACACTGTTTACAATGGGGCACACAGCGCACGTGGTTCCATTTAATAGGGTTCAATGTAAATTACATTCCCATACAGGACGGTGCACGTAGCACGGGTGCGTTGAAAACCATTTGCACATTTTCTATATTTTCGTTCGTCCCTTGAAAAATCGTTTCGACCTTCCCCGTATCTTTTCCTTCGCATTAATACCCAAGTACGTACTCGCGGAAGAAGCAAACCGTTCTCCAACTTCGTCCAGGAAATCGAAGAGCCAGCTTCCTCTTACGATACTTCTGAGCGACTCGCGGGGATATTGCAAGGCTGTTATGTAGTAGATATCGAGAACGTCGAGAAAGGCCGTTTCCAGAGGAGAGCAAGCAAACAACTAGGAAAAGGAATTCCCGTGCAGAGCGAAGCAGCGATACATTTTATCGTCTCACGCTTCGCCGAGCGGAAGATTCGCGTATCTTCGTTCCTACAAAAATCTTAAGAACGATATTTTTTCTTTCCGCATTTCGCGCCGTGCTCTCGGGATTTTCAACAAATCCTCGCCGGAATCGCCGTCGACGGTACAGGTAGAATGCACGTGCAGCGAGTAAGAGATTTGTCCGCGTGAAAAGCTAACATGGATTAATTCGGTTGCGAAGCATAATCTTGTTACCCGCACGAAATGCCAGCAATCAGATTAAAAAAAGAGGCAATGCTTCCAGTTGAATGTTGATCAGAACGTTAAGATATATCCATTTGCTTATTAACTTTGCATCTGGCTGTGCGTTCGAGAGGGAAACGGCGATATTAATTCAATTGCTTCCTGGCCAACGTTAATTAAACGAGAAAGCCGCGTTTAAGCGGTCGCGTCTTCAATTATCTATGTTAATTACGTCGCGGTGCCTGCAAAAGCCGCGATCGGCAGGCAAACCGTTCAATCTTAAACAATCAATTCCATCTTACGATGGATATTATGATCTGGGATAAAGGGATTCCCGTATGAAAACTTGGGGACAGTAATTTTTTAATAGATGGTGCGAGGATGTTTCTGAAAATCTAATGCAACATATACCACTGCACAAATTTTTGTTTCCTTTACCCACGTTTAAGATTGCACATGCGCGACAGGTATCGCGTGGACTCGCCGGTGAAAATAGGGGAACGTGAATTCCGGAAGGAACAGTTGTCGAACAAAGCACCGTATCAGCGTAACGTGCTCAACGACGCGTCGTGATGTATCCTTGGTGCGATCATCGGCCAACTCGTAGGAGAAAAGAAAAGAAAAGGTAAAAAAAAGAAAGAAATAAAGGGGCCCCCCTTGCTCGTGAAATACTCGTGGTGCTTCCCCTTGCCATTGTGCGGAGACTTATCAAGGCGCCTGATATTTATCGTCATACCTCCTGTCGGCGGTTATTTAATTCAGCGTTACCTGGGGAACGTGCAACGTTTAATTACCATCCTACGCGTGCTGCTGCACTTAGGCACGGTTCAGAAGAGCAGAATTTCCTGGGTGAAAAACGGCCACGTGTTCGGGTGGTAGGAAGAATTGGACAAGCTTCAGAAGAATAGAATTACGTACCGCGAGAACCGTTCTGTTTGCGAATGCAAAGATCGATATTTATTGATCTATTTACAGGCAATTATTATCCAACACTTGTTCGTTAACCCTTTCGGTGTGCAATAACTTTTTATATAGCCGATGAACTTCTTACTCTGCGCGCGTGTAGCGTCAGCAGATCAAGAACAACTTCTTCTCTTATGCGCAGATATATGCGTCAACAATGTTCAAAGGATTGAGAATATTTTTACATTTTTAACCCGTTCGATACGGAACAGTGCAACGAAGAAGCACTCTGCGGTCCGAATAAAAATAGCGAGAAAAGAGCTCTGTGCACTCTGTGCGGATACTATGTGTACACACCGACAGGTGTATATAAATGGACTTCTTTTCTTCAGTGCATATATTTTTCAACAGTGCTCAAAGGGTTAATAATATTTGCAACCCGTTCGCGTGCTGAACGACGGGCGTGAAGAAACGATTTCGTCCAAACAGAAATAGTATAATAATAACGAGCGTCGTCAATTCCCACTCCTACGCCAACAGGTGAAAATGAACTTCTTCTAAGCGGTGCTCAAAGGGTTAAACTAAAATATGTACACAACACTTGTACTTTTATCTGTGTACAACCAAGTTTCTATTTTTCTTTTTCTTCTTCTCCTTTTTGTATATCCCCCAGCTTTTCCAATCCGATCGTTAAGCAAATGAAAGCAAACGAAAGGAAAACTCCCGGCAAATAATCGAGCGGACGAGGAAAACTGCGTGCACCAGGAAATTTGTTGCGTTAACACCTCGTGCGAACGATACAACTAGGTCGTCGATAATGGCTTCTGTTCAGTTGAGATGTAACGGGCTTGTCAAAAACTTTCCTTTGACAGTCCTTTGGTGGTGCATTATCGTTGGAGTGTACGGCTGTTTGAAGAACGAAGACGTCAGCGTATATAATTGGAAAGTTGGAATGGAAGCGATCGGATCGATGAACGTTTCTATTGTTCACAGACGTCGCTAGTACGCGAAGAGGATCGTCGAACAAATTGAATAAAATGGTGGATAGAATGACGGTAATTCAATGACACCGTCGATTGTGTAGGCACAGAAGGTGCTCGTAAAGTGAGAGGGTTACTTGTATGGTTACAGGTATTCTAATGCAATTAAATTGTCGTACGAGTATGTATCTAGTCCCAACCATGTATCGCGATCTTCCGCAAAATATTACAAAAACGTTGGCCTTGCGTTATTGCTTGGTGCATGGTAAACCAGGTTCATTGGCTGGGAGTAGCGCAAAACCTGTTTCATCGGTTTTATTCCGTCCACGGTGTTGGTACAGCAAACGTAAGGGAGGTCAGTTCCTCAGTGGGCCACGTTCACCAATTTCTTCTTTGCACCCGCGGGCAATGATTCGAGAACCGTGCGATGACACACGAACTTTCGAAAGCGTTTTGTAAATCAGTGGCATCGTTCTTTCTTTTCGAACTTTTCCCGATAAAGGCAGATCGTGGATTTATTATTATTATTATTTTATATATTTTATACGCAGCGACTTGCAATTGGGCCGCGGTTAAAATAAACGTGAACTCTATTCCGTTGAACCAAATTCTGTAGAAAATGGTTCCACATTATTGTACTGGATTCCAAAGATTCCACATCTTATTTTATTTTATTCTATTTTACTTTACTTTACTTTATTTTATATCATTTTATTTTATGTTATCTTACTACATTATACTTCATCTGATTGTATCTTACTTTATTTCAAATGTCTCAATTGTTATTCTTTTCTGAAATTCTGTTCTACTCTACTATTATTTTACTTTATTATTAATTTATCCTATTTCATTTGTTACTCTTCTCTGCAATTCTATTCTTACTTTATATTGTATATGTTACTATTATTCTCTATGTGACACAATCCCCTGTATACTAAAGGGTTCTCTAGCCCGTTAATCAATGAAATATATTATTATTATTATTATTGTAATGCTCAGATTTTAATTTCGTATTGATTGAAATGTTCAATGTACGGTACTTCGAACAGTACAGAATTATTAACTACTGTCGCTTGATAGTTCTGAGATTTAATAGAGCAATGAAATTTATTCATTAATGGAGAATAAATCGTTTAATGGAGCAAACAAATGCAGAATAATTACTTCATTACTGTCATATAAATTATTCGTACGCGTAATAATTGTTTCTTAATCGAGTTTCGCGTTAATCTCACTCTGCTTTCCTTATAGCGCAGCTTCGGTGGCTAATAAACTCGATGTTAATTAACGTGTTCGTATATGTGCCCACAAAATGCCGACGTAACCGGAATAAGATATCAATTTATAACACGTTACTCATTATGCTAAAAGGGGGACAAAATTGAACCAGTCGGAGACCATACTTATTGCTCTGCAACAAGAATCTATAAAACAGACTTTAAATGCCGTGCGACTAATTCTAATTATAAACACAACGCAAGGCAAATGCATTTAAATTATGCACATGCATAGACACTGGCAACGAAGTTGCAATTGAAATCCATGCGGAATCGATTGACAAAAATACCTGCCGATTAAAATGTTCATTCAATTCATTTTACAGAATGGAACACAAATTGCGAATTGCCCCTGTATCGAGCTTGTAATAATAAAGGAATTCAGGACATCGTCAATAAATCAATGCTCAATATTTCCAGTTGCTGTCTATCCAATTTATACGAAAAGGTTTTGATATGAAAAATAACAAGCAAAAAAAGACAAATCGATTTGAACCCGTTTCCCGTGTAACGCCCCTTCGATTCTACGCGAAGTAATTTCCCATTCGCGAATGCCTCGTTCCACAGGTAATCCTGGAGTTATATTATAATACACGAGTTACGAGATTAACAGACTACGAGACGCGGCACAGTTTTGGGACCGGAATAACGCGAGATGGCATGTTCTATTATCGTGTGTCTCGTGTGGACGGGGAAATCCGTGGATACGCGCGTGTTCCTGAACGCGTGTAACTAAAATTAGAGGACGTAATCGCCGTTTGTCAGTTCTGGTTTAATCGAGACTCCACTGTGGGCAAAAAAGAGGCCAGAAGCTGGGGAACCAGGGACGACGGTATACATATTACATACATACGTATATAGGGTACATGAACTTGGCGAATGATAAAAACTTTTCATCCATTCACGGCGGTGCAGTTTGCCAGAGCTGAACGTATACCGTTTTAATCTAATCGAACAATTATTTCTTCCCGAGAATGAGACATGACAAATCAATTTCCCGGTTTCGACGGAAAGACGGGCTAGATTTAGCTGGGGAAAAGTGGTTGAAGAAGGCTCGGTAGCGAGCGACGAGGCAGGCAAGCTTTTCCAGCTGGCTCTTCACTCGTAAGAGCCGATGTGTCGGGAACGACCGTCGAGGGAAAAACAGCCTTTTCTCACCACAGATTTTCCCGTTGCCCACGCTCAACCCCGGGTTTTTCCATCCCCGTGGTATTTCTATCTATATTACGGCGAACTAATAATAAACTGATGTGATAATGGATGCGATACGGTTATCGCTTCTTTTCGAATTATTAATCGTTGCCTCGTTGTATAGGGGCTAAGTTTCATTTGTGAATCTAAGTTTAATACCCTGACAATTTCGTTAAGTTTCCTGCATAAAGTTTGTTTCACCGTACAATAGTAATGGTCCCAAAATATCGAGCTTAAATGTGTTAATCGGACAGTAAGGAGGAATTTGACGAGAATTGTTGAACCCAACGGAATGATACCATTCCATTTTTAAAGTTAAAAAGAGTTCTACGACGAAACGTTAAGTGTACGCAAGTTATTTGATGCTGTGATCAGATTTAAAAAATATAGAAATACGTATTAATCAGAAGTATTTGTATACACGTAGTTAATTAACCGAAGACATAGTTCTGTAGGCTCGTAAAGCGGGCACGCAATAAATGTTGTCACGAAAAAGCAGATGAGTCACTGAAGTGTCGTAGGGGACCAGAATCGAGCACACTTTAGACCACTAAACCAGCTTCTTGTCCTCTCTTCTGTGCCCTCTTCTCTCCCTTCGTCGTTGCTTCTCTCTTTCTCTTTGGGGGACAACCAGGTGAGATGGCTAAGAACGAAAGGAATTCCTGGCCGTACGACCTTGGTAGGTCGTTCGTATCCGAGTCGTTTACCTGGACCGATTTGCAAACCTTCACGAGGCAACTGTAATGCCTCATCTCTTGGAGAACTATACGCAGACCTATCCAAGAGCTTAGAGAAAAAACATCTGCCAAACGAGAAAATATGTACCCTTCGAGGGGGAAAATTTTTGTGTTTGCACGAGTCGAGTTTGAACAAATCTTGGACCAAGTTACAGCAATAGAAAGATCGGCAATTTTTCCAAAATAATTCAGCGATCCTTTAATTCTGTGGATAGGGTCTACAAGACACTCGATCATTTTAAATAACACACAAATCCCGCAAAGAATAGCACCTCGTACAACAAACTTTTATAAATGCAACTGAACACACTTTAAACATGGATCAACGAAATATTTATACACAATGATCGTTTCACGCATACATGTAACAGGTATGCACTACAAATATAGAACACAGGGAAATGATCCAGGAAAGAGTGCGCGTTGACCACAGAACGATTCGAGTTGGTTGAACAATTATCAAAAATGATGTGGAGCGTGTTAATGTATTGGCAACGTGTAAACGACCGGTTACGCAAAATCCAATAGCATGCTGCTTGTATTCATGTCGATGGAATTAGCTTACCGGCATTCCTCTACGGTCTTTCAGGGTAAGCACACGCAACATGCTTCCTCCGACTATGTGTGCGTGTATTTCAATCGATACTCCGCACTCGAGTGAAAATCTTGTGGAAAGTTCGGAGCACGTCTCCGCCCAAAATTGATCGATCAATCAAACGTTCGAAATCGTACTTGCAAACTTGTTCGTTCTACTTTTCTTTAATAATCGAGCACAAAATGGAACAGCTACGCTTCACAATTTTTTGTTCCCAAAAAATGATTTCTCCCTTTGAAGAATGAACGAAAATATAGTTACTGCACTTCACTGTTCTATTTCTCTCCAATCATTTCATTATCTGGTTCCCTTTCGAGCCGGCTGAATTATTTTTAGATCGTTTGTAATTGCTCTTCAACGCGGATATGGAGAGTTATAAATTGCCGGTTTTACGGGATCGATGGTTTCCGGCAATCAGTGGATACAGCTGAAAACGGGGAATTAACGTTCCTCCACGTTGCTTCGCTGGAAAAATTTTTTCCCTCTCGACTATTTTCACAATCGATTTTGAGCTTCAGGCCGGTGAAATTGATTTCTTGCCTGCGGGCGATAAAGGAGCTTAATTTCGATACGTCGCGTCGTGGGCAAAGTTGCGATGAAACTCGCGATTTCGAGGGTTGGAACATCGTTACACTTTGGCGACACGGGGAATTAAAAAGGGGAGCACGATGTAGCAAAAAACAAAAAATTAAAAAAAAAGAGAACTCTATTACGTTCGAAGATTATCGTAATATACATATATCTATTATTTTTTTACAATCAAGGAAATCAATGAATTATGGAGAATGAACGAAGCCGAAGGAATAAGGAAATGTTTGATAGAGCTGCTATTTTATCTGGTACGATGTGAAAAATCGTTGACAGGGCTTTATTTATGAATTATGTTATTAATTATATTGCTTGGTAATGGTAGAAACGGAGATGAAATTGCTAATGTTAAAGTCGTTCGCTTAGAAGACGGGAAATGATGAAAGTTGTTGCGCAACTTGCACTTTATATAAAACACTTTCCACAACGCAGGATTATATTCAGAGGGGACATTACTGTCACATAGAGGAAGCTAAAAATAAATTTCCTGCACTCATATTTTAGTCACACCGGTGTATTTTAAGTCTGTGCGTGATTAGGGTCCGCAATAAAAATCTCTAAATCATGTCCAATATCAAAGAATACAAATTTGCAATAAATAAAAATATAGAATGGTTTACATACTCTTGAGACTAGTTTTACCCTTCCAATTATTTAAAACGCTGTGAATGAAATATAATAGTTAAAAAAATCCACTGTTGCAGGAGAAAGTGTTAATGTATAGAATCAAGTGAAAGCAGAAAGGGAATGGTACCGAACTTAAAAAGTTTACAAATTACAGTAATGCCTGGAGAGTAACCGGTTTAATCGGCGGTCAGAAAATAAATTGAGACCCGAGGAGAAACGATTTGAGAACCAATTTTTCTCCAATATTGAAAGGTGTGACTCGAAACAGCATCATTGTTTTTATAACTACTAACATAACTTCGCCTCCGTTTATGTACTTCCATAAGGAAACATTTCAATAATTTAATGTCAAAGTGAGAAAACACGATTAATACGTATGTAGTTAATTACTTCGCGATCACGAACATATTGCAATCCTGTTAATCAAGATTCTATTGTACTCTGTAAAAAAAAATTTTAATTGTCTCAAAAGTAAGCTTTTCGATCCACCCACGATAACTTCAACCCCTCCGAACACTCCTAACGCAACCCTATTTCCCGAGAAAATTCCAATTTCCCGCTGAATTTCATTCTCCAATTTACCTTCTCGACGATAATCAGAGCCACATTTCACCGCTTCAAGACGAAGCATCGCGCACAATCTTGCGTCGCGATGTGCCAATATCGTACGCGGCATCGAAAATAAATTGCGAAATCGGCCTAGTAAACGCTAAGACCGTCGTTTTCGGGTGAACGATGACAGAGAAACGACGAAAATGTCGCGAAATAGAAACGGAAGGTTCGCTAGATTCGTTCCTTCCGCTGTGCGTCGCAAACGAGAATAGACTGCGGTCGCGTCGCGACGAAAATAGCCGCGTGGAACGTAAATTTTGGTCGGTCGGGAGACAGTGTCGTAAGTCGCGCGGCTAAAGAGGGAAAGTGGGTGACTTACAGCTAGTCAGGGTCAAGAGTAAATGAAGATGCTACTGATTGCGAGTGAAGTCGAGACCACGGTTGTCGAGCGAGCAAGCGAGTAGAGACGAGCACGAGAAGAAAAAAAAATAGGACCGAGTATTCATGAACGACGAAGAGTAGAAACGGGCACGGGCGCGAACTCCAAACGAACACTGACGACGTGTACACGGTAGAGAAATGCAAACAGCGACGAGCGTAAACGAGTGTGAACACTAACGAGTGCAGAAGAGTGCGAACAAGTGCGAAGTTGGACGAGTGAGGCAAGAACGCGGCGAGCAAGCACAACGAGACGAATGCATCGCAGTGAATTCGTGCAAGTTCAAACGATTGCCCTCAACCCCTGCGTCGAATGGAAATTCGTCCCTCGATTATCATCCATTGAAAGCACAACTCGTTCACGCTATACTGGCACGAAGACTTGGGACGAGCGTTCTCCTTAAATCAATTAGCCAAGTTTGTGAATTCTAATCAGGTATTCGTGTCAATTCGTCAAGTACGGATCCGGCTTTACTGCTACACAGTTCTTTACTCGGATACTGTTTAACATTCGCTGCTCGAAACGCGTCGTTCAACTGTGGGCTAACTTTGTTCCGATTAAACGGAGGTCGCATCGGAACCGTCCAGCCGAGCGATTAATTTTCCAATTGCTTGTTCGCACGTCAAATTCTATTATCCGTGGAATTTCATTTTGCCATGCGGGACCCCGGGTCACGTTTCTGTGGTAAATTCTGCTATTTCTAAGGCGAGGAGGCCGCAGAATTTAGAACACTACCTGGCATCGCGTTTTTTTTACTGATCCTTGATATTGCATTAATAATTATCAAAGTGAAATCTGACAAATCTACTTTCCAGACAGTTTCGACATTAAATGTGATTAAAATGAAAATATTGGATTTGTAATAGTAACTAATAGACTGTACGAGTGATATCATCTGAGTTATTGCTCTTTTTGTAGCTGATAGGCATAATACGATTAAACTTGTGGCAATCGGAGTACGTACATTGAAGGTGACCGTTTAATAGTTCTTTAACGGTGAACGCTTGTTATTGGCGTATATACTTGCTGTTGCTTGATTTAGAATGTTAAATTGGTTAAAGTTGCTCTGGGGCTTCTGGGATTTTGCGTGGGAAGCAAATGTGCATTGCGAACGAGGTGCGAAAAATTGAAGAGAATCGGAGAGAAAAAAGGTGAGTCGAGAATCTATCACGAAGACTTCATTTATTCAATAGATAGTTTTTATTCTTCGTAGGAATTGTTTTAATTATTGTAACCTGAAAAGATTCATCCTATACCAGTCAGCCCAGAATTAAATATAAGATTAGATCAAATGATTGAATTATTACGCAATTTCGTACTTCCTTATCTTCATTGATATCATTGTTCCACCCTAACGATTTCCTTTGTATAATTTATCTTATATAATATCGCGCGCAATAAACTCTGTTAAAAAGAATAACTCTCTTTTGTTCTCCTTACTGACTACGCATCTTTCAATGATTAAAAAACACTATTCTCTAATGCAAACGTCCACCGCCAACTTTATGGTAGTTACACCATCTATGCGTATACATATACCCATGAAGGAAAAAAGAGTTAATTGCCCGGAAAAATGCTGTGCTCTTGGAAACACATAACGAATGAAGCGTTTGAGTCTTTCGATGCTATATTCCCTATTTCACGTGCAAGACAATTTTACGAATGAAATATATTCGTCTCTTACTCGGTGCACGCAGTCTGCTGTTACAAAGTACATTTCGCGAGCAGAATTTCTCTTCTCGGAGTCCTTCGAACGTTTAAGAAGAAACAGGAGAAATGGAACTGACCCGGAAGCTGCTGGCGCATCAAAGCAGGCGGAAGTGGTCGCGTATAATTCGCAAGAAGGCACCAAGTCGAATTGCACCGTAAAAGTAACTCGTAGTAGTTCCGATGCAACGATATCGACTTTCGACCAAGGAAAAAGTATAATAACACGTGAGTTTTTTTTCTTTCCAACTACTCGATTACTGAGCAAAGAAGATATAATTTTCTACCTTTGTTGAAATTATTAATTGTTCTTTTTGTCGCAGTCGTATTGCCTTGAACCGATCCGAGAATGATGGTTTTTTATTCGAAAGACAACATTGGAGCAATTACATGTTTATAATATTATGATAGGAATTTTTATTTCATCTTTTACACGGTATTGGTTGGGGTTAATTTTGAATATTCAATACGAGTATTTGTTATAATCGAATACAAATTTTTATCAAGGTATCTGTCACAGACTACGTATTATCTTCTCCCACACATAAAGTTAAAACCTTGGGGGGAAAAAGGAAATATACTTGCGTATAATATTTGTTACGGAGACATACTATAATAAATAAATCCGGGTTCGAGGCATATGTTCATTAAAAAGTTTCTTGCCAATTACTTTTACGAGCATCGTTCACCTTCGAAAAATTTATGAGGGTGTCTTCGGACCGTCTTGTCCAGGATATCGAAGCTTTTACGATATTGGATACTGCACCGAGAAATATCGTCATTCGAACAACTGATTACCTAATTATTTTAAGTATCGCTCTTGTCTCTATTATTATCATTACAAGGAATATTTATTCGACTAGCATTATTAATCTTAAACCGACCACGAAGTCAATCGTGTCGATTAAACAAATCATAGAAAATTAATACCTTCATGGAAAAGGAGAAGGATGACAAAAGAAACTTTAGTTCAGTAATTCCATGCATAAATTCAGTTTCCAACCGCGTGGCACACTTTCCGCGCCAACTTTCCTATCTACACACATTACAAAATACGCCCACGATTCGATAATATGCAAAATAAGCGTGTTGCAACGATAAGGTTTACCTTATCACCGCTTATTGATTGCAATTGAACAGCGACGTGTAAATTAGCCTAACAATGATGTACATGTATCCAGTGACCCAATTTCTATAACTGGACAAAATTTCCCCCTAATGCCAGATATTCGAACGATTATTTCTCAATTATAAAACATTACTTCATTAGAATCTCCTAAACGGAATAGATGAATACTTTTCTAACTATAATCGTAGTAAAAATGGAGGCTTACCCTAAATGTTACTATTACATGGGGCCAGTAATAGTTTTTCTCCTCTAATTTACTCTAATTTGTTATAATTAAATCTTAAGTGCATCAAGTCCAAAGCTGTCTGCAAATAGCACGATAATTTCTCATACAATTTTTTATGAAACCGAGAAAAGCTCGCGGATAAGCTAACATGGTGGACAGTTGGAAAACCGTAGTTCGTCGATAACGTCTATGCGTGAAAACTGTATTGGCGCTTCGATTCGTTGCAAGCGCAACGGTGAGAATTTTCACGACCTCGGATAACTTGGGAATGCGTTCTGCACTCCAGTCGAATACGCTTTGGCCAGATGCGTAGTCTATATACGTAAAACCTGCGAGGGCTGAGGTGTGGTGTTTGTGTTAAATTACGACAGGCTCGCGCAATGACATTCTTTGCCGATAATTACGTTGGCGTATTACAGTTTGTAAGTTGCAAAATCCATGCGATTATCTACCGTTCCGCGGATAGAATTAGACGGGGCGCGTTTTCTCGACTATATAACTGCCGGGTTAATCCTAGTTATCCTGCTAATTAAAATCGCTTGAAAATCCGTTGGGCAATGAAAATCTTTTTTGATCGGAAGAGGTCTGCGCATCGCCACAAAAAAATATGCCCATCGCCGACCAAACAATTATACGCGACGGCGAAAAGAAATTGTGCTTACGTGTAAACCTTTTCTCGCGGAAAAATTGCATGCGCGATAAAACATTCCTCGCGGATCTCTAATTTCCTCTATAGTCTTACGTGGCGAAACGCAACGACGACGGCGCGGCGTGGCGTGTCCACACGCATTGCCCGATGTGGAAGTGGCGAATCGACCGCAACCGATATTTACATCATCGATACGTGGAAATTAGCAAAGATGCAGGCCACGCAGCACGGTGAAAAATTTCCCGTGAATTAACGAAGGGGCATTTGCAGGCGGCTGGTGCCAGTCGCATCGAAAAAATCGTTACGATCGCGGTCGCGAACGTTGTAGATTGTAGGCATTATAAAGAGCACGTCTATCGAACAATTATGAAACGCCCACACATCGGAACACGCGCTCGACCACCGATCGGATCTTCGGTAAGGTTATACCGATCGAGGAACGAATCGCGTATACGTACATATGCAAAAGTGAAACGACGTGGCTGGAAATTCGTTTGGAGTAAAGATACGAACAATGTAAGCTTACCTCCTCGAGAGATGTGATTGTCTGCCTGCATTGTGGCATTCGGGAGACGAATGTGGATGTGGTAGGCGAATTGTAATCCTCCCTCGTCTCTTCGACGAACTCGCTCACGGCGATTAGGCCCGGCATTTTTCCCCTCTTCCCACTTCTATCGGCCGCGCAACGATTCGGAGCCTTTTTGTATATTTCACCGGTTTTGCCAACTCGGTGTCGTCGCACTCAATTCACTCTGACACCACTCACTTCACCGTTTTGCCGGTGCGCACCATAAATTCCACGGCGGGAGGGCTGTCACCTTCTGTCTCCTCCCAATGCCGTTTCCCGTGACGCACGTTAAACGTCGTCGTCCCGGTACGACGAACGGATCCAGAAGAGAAGCGCCGCGGCAGGGATAGGGGGGAGGGGGGCTGTAAGGACACGCAGCGAAGGAGAGGGAAGGGGATGTTGGATAGAGGAAAAGAGAGAAAAGAAAGTTTGAGCACACGACCGCCTGTCTTCTCTACCAGCGAGAGACACTTTGCGCGACACGATTATTTTCTTAACATTCTGCTCGCACGTAGTTTCTCCCACTGACCGCGTGGCAACATATCTCGCACGTTTTCCCTGTTCGCGCGGCTCTCGATTCATGCACACCTTTGCGCGCGTACCGCGACTGGGTCCAAGTTAAACTTGTTTGTGCACCCAGTGGTCGCACAATCTAAAATCAAGCTGCTCGGTGCCCGAAACGCTTTCGTCCACGGTCAAAGTTTTACTGAGACGGCGCTGCATACGCTCGCACCTTCACCATTAAGTTCGCGGCTAGGAGACGGTCGCTCGCGTACTTGAAGGAATAACGAATGGGGCTGCCATCTAGTGCAGAACTGTTGTAACTGTCATCGGATAAAACTCGTTTATTCAATATGAAAAGAATTCCTCTTGTTCATTAATGCTATGTGCATGTTATTTATTACCTGCGCGATGGTCTAATTAATCGCTCTGGAATGATAGGTATATTATGTACGAGTCGCTGATCCTTACAATTGTGTAGTGGAACAGTTCGATTACAGATATTGACCTAGATTAAATTAATTAGAAAGAAAACGACGATAAATAAATCCATCAATGTATGAATTTTTCATTTTTATTATAGAAACAGAAAAATTAAAGGACAAGAGTTTCTTGTAACTTGAGTTGTTTTTTGCTTTTGGCTTTGACTTGTGCAGCAATACGATCCAAATCCCTACGACCCTGGCTCGTGAGCTTGCGTCCGCCGAGCGGGGCTTTTTCGATCAGTTTAAGCTGCTCCAAGCTTTGCAGAGCTTTACGGGCAACACCGCCTGCAGATCTGCAGAAATGGCTGGGATGGGTGCCGTTACGCTTGCGTCCACCGAAGATTTTTGTTACTGCTCCTACGCCGATCGGGCTGCGAATGTAAATGTGACGCACCAAAGCAGCGCACCTGATGTAGTACCAATCTGGGTCGTACGGAGCAAGTTCCTTGAAACGTGCAGACTTTACAATGTCTACCCATTCAGGAACGCGCATTTTGCCGGTCCTGAAATTAGCAATAAATCAATAAATAAATGTCTAACTAGTTAATTTTACGAAACGTGAAATATTAATAAGAATACATTCGATGCCATTTACTTAAATCAGATATTATTGCGACAGAAAATAGACGGCATTAACCTCGTTTTAAGGTTAGGTAGATTTCGACAAAAACATTTACTTACTTCTTCAAGAACGCGGCAAATGCCTTTACGAACTTGTGTTGATCGACGTCCTTAAGCGTTACAGACGGCATCTGTAATGACAAATCACAGTTAAAACATAATCGTTGTCAAAAATGTTGAGTTTTCACAGCACATGTGTACAGTCGTAGCAAGGCATACTTAAATACCGTATTAAAATATGTCACGTATTTCGAATTATCTATAAGTGATATATAATTTACGTTAATAATTTTGTCCTACACTCAAACTTGCCTATTTTTTATCAATAATGTAACAAATTATACAGAAACCTGCCAAACATACACACCTTCACTTCGAAAGCTAACCGGAAAGAGAACGGCTAAGATGGTGTAAGAACCTTCAAAATTATAAAATGGCTGAACTCGCAGGAAGTGACCATGAAAACTTACCATGTAGATGGCTGTCTCTCAGAGCAAATATTTTATTACAATTTACCGATTAATTTGATGTGTGCGGTTAGACTGAGTAATTTTTATTTCGTTTTGAATACAAAGGGTTTCGTTTACTCAATTTTATTCGCAATATAATGTCTAAAAAATTAGGAATTTATTAATTTCATGCTGCTACATGAAAATGCTCCGTCATATTCGTCTTAAATTGTATGATGCCAAATTGTTATTCCTATGTATGAATAAATCAGATACCTAGTACCTATTAAAGATATTGTGCTCCCTAATATGATTATTCTTACGTCATTTCGATACTGTTAACCATCAGTGCTGCCGTTCGTGATTTCGAGAAGACGTAGTACCGACAATATAAAAATCATTATTGCCTCACAACTTCGTGATGAGCAATATTTTGTTCAAAAATCTCTGGAAATGGTCCATGAAATCTTGGTACGGTAATATTAATTTAATGGCTACGATGGATCATAATAAATGCACGGTATTGATGGAGCAAATTCCATTTTCGAAGGATTTTCTCTTTCGGCAAGTAAGTCCAGAACTGCGCAGGTGCAATTTATTATCTGTATTATCCACCTTATTCACTCCTTTGCAACTGGTTATAGCGACATCTGGTTACTTCATTTCGTACCATCACCTAATTTGTTAATCATTCTTTGTACCTGTCCTGTATAAATTAGTTTAATAATTCATATTTTGTAAATTCAAATTTCCATCGTAAATTGTTACCTCATGATGAAAATGATTGATAGAATTAAAATGATTACATTTCTTTCATTATAATATTTTGTTAATTTCATTAATATTTCTAACAGATTAGCATAAGTAATAATTGTGTATTAATATTCTATTCTGCAGTTACGAAATTTCGAATATATTTGTAAAAAAATGTGAACAAATGTAACGTAAAATTAATGAAAGAAATGTTTTCGCAATCCCTCTTTAATCAATTTTAATTGAAATTCTTAGATGTTCGATCCTGTGTCCAGCACATATACTTATCTGCTGGCTGATATCAATGATAAAACAGCGGTCTTAATTGACCCGGTCATTGAATGGGCTGAACGGGATAAAACTATTATTCAAGAATTGGGATTGGTATTAAAGTTCGCTAGTAAGTTGGAGAAATAATCACATGCGCAGAAATCCTTCTCTATTCCGCGTGCATAGATCTTTTATGCAAATCGGAAATAGGGTGATCTTTTATTTTTATAAAAAGCTAATAGATTTTTTTAGGGAATAGATTTTCCCTAAGCGAAAAACTGTATCTCCGAGAACGGTAATTGAAAGATCGTCAATTCTTCGGGGAAATTTAAAGATCCTTTAATTTTGTGGAGGGGCGTGCAATCCTTTTAATTGATTTTCTGGCCAATGATGACCCTATTTTCATTAGATCTGCCGGCACACTGAACTATATAAAATCCCAGCGTCTGCAGCTGCATTTACATAAATTATTTGCCCGATTTGTTCCGTTCATAAAAGACCGTCAATTAGATTAACGGACAATTATATTAGCTTCATTATTGCTGCTCGGGAGAAACGTAAAGGATCGTATTGGATGAAACGGAGATTTAACTCGCCGTGCTGATATATCTGTCGTGTAATAGGTCAAAAACGCTCTCGTCGCTTCAAACTTGTTAACTCGAGTCCATTGAACGCGAACACAGTCGACGGTAATCCAATAATTTAATGAATCGGAAGTATTAATAAGGGAAACGAGCGGTAAATTGTTAAAATTGCCCACTCGAAATCTTCCGGTTCAGCCAAAATTATAAAACCGTCCCTCTTGAAAGCGTTTAATTACATTCGCGTCCGCTTATTGGAGGAGCCGAAGTTGCAACATTGGGAATACGTTGGTACATGATAAAATTATAACTCGCAGTCAAGCTTTTTACCACATCGCGCGCAATCTGCTCGTCGGATTTTCGAAATTCGTATCGCGAAAGTTGAATAATTAAAATGAATCTGTACAGCAGTTGGCGCTTACTTTACTATTAGCTCTTGCTGAAATCGGCGAAAGGGTCGGAAAATGCTGAATAGAGTACTTCTAAAAAAAAAGCGTTCGTGTGATACACGATGGAGGATAAACATTTTGGTAAACGCTTTTTTTACAGTGAACACGCATATGCACGCCGACCATATCACCGGAACGGGAAAATTGAAATGTTTGTTACCTGGTTGCCAGTCAATGATATCACGTAGTAGCGGCGCTAAGGCCGATATACTCTTGAATCCGGATGACCAAATAAGCTTTGGCAGGCATAATTTACGAGTGTTGCCTACGCCTGGTCACACTGAAGGTCAGATATCTTCTTTTTGGGGACAAAATATTCGTACTTACGGATCCATATCAAGCCATTGTACAAGTCCAAACATAGATGGACGGACTAAAATTAATTTGGCTCCCCTTATTGGCAAACATCAGATAATAATTATTCTGCCCTTATCTCACCGATACTTATCACACCTTATTTAATGCAAAAAATTGAAATTTCTTGCACGACACTGTATATTAATCGTTAATGGAACAAACGTATTTGCATTGATCGTATTTCTTCGTCTAAATGTACAACCATCGACAAAGGTATTCGTGCTGTCGGAATTGCGAATATTAAAAAGGCCCAGTTTCCTTTATAATTACGCGCGTTCAAATATGAATAACTAATCGTTTATCATTTGCGGGGAATGATTTATTAGTAACAAATGCACAGTATTAGCAGATAATTGCAGTATACCTACTTGTTAATTTATAATAGCCGCGATGTACGCATAGCGATAACGGAACCATTCCCCTCTCCGCATTTCAAACGTACGAATAATTTTGTCTCTTGTGCAGCTTATCGTGCACACGAACGACTCTATTTACCACATTAATGTGTCACTACACAGCCGTACCCCTAATCGATAAATTAATATTTAAACAGGTTGCGTTACTTATGTTTGCGACGAGCAAGGAGTCGCGTTCACGGGCGACGCTCTTTTAATTCGTGGATGTGGTCGAACTGATTTCCAGGTTTGTACGAATCGGGAGAAACCACCCTCTCGTTAATTGCACGACATTTCATTTTCCTGGTGTACGCTTTATAACTATCAGCGCTTAAATTTGTTGACGCAATCGCGAACAGCGCCGAGAAAAGGCCATTCTAAATATCACGTTTTACGTATAACTTAATTTATTAACCGCAAGGGGTGGTATGGAGCGTTTAGTCTTAAAATCTGGCGACGATACCTTATGTGGGTAGCGCTGACGTAAAATTGTGTTGCTTCGATTTTCTACGCGGTAACTTCTGCGTGCAATAGTACGCACCACTTGTTTAGATGTTTATAACAGAATTAAAAAGCGACATCGTTAAATTCGTATGCAATCATTTATTTAGATAAAATTCGTCTATTATCAATTTCGACCCACCGTGGGAATCGGGAAAGAAATTCATTATATCCCTCGTTCCGTGATATTTTTGTTAGAATTGAAAGAGAACCGTACGGTTCTAAACAGAAATAGAGATTGCAGGGTAAATTATTCAGCAACGAAATATTAATTCTCCCGTTTTTTCTGTTGCTATCATAGGGTGGCTCTGCAGACGTTCTGTACAAGTCAGTGCACACGAAAATTTTTACACTGCCGCCGAATTACAGGCTGTTCCCGGCGCACGATTATTCTGGCAGAACGGTAACCACGGTCGCCGAGGAGAAGGCCTTTAATCTCAGATTATCCAAATCTCTGGACGAATTTGTCGACCTAATGAACAACCTCAATCTTCCCTACCCAAAAATGATCGGTACGCTAATTTTCTCACTCGCTGCCCAAAGCATTAAGGAGAATTTTCGTTGCTAACGTTGTACAACATCGGCGGAGATCGATATTCCTATGTTTTTTCATCTCTGGTAATAATACAATTTTGTTTACCCTTTTAGATAAAGCGGTGCCGGCTAACAAAGTTTGCGGATTATACGAAGTTCACGAGGAGAGGAAACCGTGAACTGTCCCGTGATATTTTTACGATCATCGATCGGCCGAACGTTAATTCCAGTTTGTCGTTTCATATTGCAACAATAAAGGATATAAGATGAGCTTTAATTATACAGTAAACAAAAGCCATTTTCGCCTTAAATAAAAACAATTTTGCGCGTACATCCCGGTGTGCGGCGCATTGCCCGTTAATCAACACCCCCGCACCATTTAATTCTTATCATTCGAGGTAATGGCGAAACTTGGAATCACTAAAATCGGCCACGTTCCCGGCTACCTGTTCTCAGTCTCATTAAACGTTTGCCTTGCATCCAAATAATCTGTGTCGCGTTAAGCGGTGAAAAAAGTACGAGCAGCGTAATTAGATTCGCGCGAGGACATCCATGGTATCCATCTTTCGTGTCCGCCGCAAAGAAGATTTTACATTAGCATAAGTAAACACGCTGAAAGGATTAGCGACGGTGGAAAGGTGGGGATCAGGGCGACGGTGAATCGGGATAATCACGTTCGAAATTTCGCCGGCAATTTTCTGCTGTCCCGCCGGGTGTAATGCAGTGCGGCCGTTGCTGATTTTTCCGAGGCTGGGGAAACGAAATGTAAGGCGGTAATAGAGATGAAGGCTGGTGTAATCGGGGAGTTCAAACGGGCTGCTGTCTTGTCGAAACTCGGGACGAAGAGACCCCCATGGTGTGCCGCTGGTTTCTACTGCATAGCTGAGGGTTGAAATCGATACCGTTTCCAGGGTAACCAGTGGGTACGGTGGCCGACACACGGGTAAAGGTATGGGCCAAGGCTATCTGCCGGTGCGTTTTCAGGTTCTTCTGAAAAATAAAGAAGAGAGACAGACAGACGGCGGGGGCGGGCAAGAAGAAGAAAGACGGATAAAGCCATGCGGAATGTGTAATTTCCCCGGGTCTGGTTGGTGGCTTAGGCGAAAAATAGAAAAGTCATGGAAACCTCGGGGGTTGGGGGTTGTTAACAAAACGAAATGTCGAGAGACGGTTGATAAGGCGTATGTATGGTGCTCTGAATCGCAGGAATGACGAGACCAACAAGTAAACGGATTCAAGGATACGGCGCTGGGTAATTTGTTCGACTTAAACAGTTCTCGATGTATGCTGCTCACGATATTTCATTCCGTGCTGTTTCATCTCGTCTCTGTTCCTCTCGATCTCTTCCGTCCCTGTGGCCTCGCCTTGATTACGCATTACTGACGAAGAAAGGTATTACAGGCGAATATAAATGATGTCGACGCGGCGTATTATTCTCTGTATATTAATAGATTTATTAACATAGGTGCGCAATAGACACGGTGCATAAGGCGAACGAGTTGTATCTCGTTTCTTATTGTTAACAATGGTCCACGGTGGTTTTTTGTCGATTGGCTGCATGATTTCGACCGAGATGTTAGCTTTTTTGTATCGAAAATTGAAGTATTCGAGGCATCGGTCGACTGCGACGAATGACGCGCCAAACTTTGTCATCGATTGGCATTACCTAGGGTTTCTATACATACGTGGTCTGGACGTTTCGCTTGACCGTATCAAATACATACGCGAAAGGTCTGAAATATAAATGAATTGAACTCGCCGATGAACAGAATGTTTGTACAATAATGTGTGGCTAATCGCTTGCTGATTCGAATTGATAATTGGTAATCGCGTATGCATACTATTAATATCTATGATATAGTATATTAAAGCACGACTATTATTATAATTTAACTACTAGCGGTAGTATCGATTAAACAACGATTAACATATTTTGCACCACTAATAATACAAGAGCGACGAAAACACATTCAAATTAGTTTACATATAAAATGTAATATCATACAAACATTTCTATATCCGATAACGTGTACAAAAGAATGCTGTTCTTCACTATTTCCACCCAGTAATTAACGAAATAGCATCCCCTCCGTTTTTTTCTAAACATAAAATTAACAAAGCATAGTCGCGTGGGTAACATATAATCTTTGGTTCACCGCGAATCAGGTTCCTTCGTCGATCCGCTGAAACTCAGGTGTTCCGCTGAGAGTAATATTTCCGGTGGAAAATCTTTTACAAATTGACATTTACAAGCACGGCTTACAGTATCGTTTTTAAAATCACGGTGTTCCCGCCACGTTATCGACTGCTCACTGCGCGCATGTGAACGCACCCTCCGGCGCAGTCATCACCGGCGCCGCGCTGCGCCACCATCTTGATTTCTCGTGAAGCGACCCACCCAGCAGCAGTGTCACAGTAGTACGCTGTGCTCTCGTATACGGCGGGTGAGTGGTGTCTTGCATACGGCAATTAGTTCTGCAACGTTTTTGGCGTTTGGTTAGTTAGTGCATCGTCGATTCGAGTAAGAGGTCGGGACAATTAGGGATCGCAATCAGGGGGGCACCAGACGGACGTCGTACGGGAGTTTAAAAAAAAGAAGGTCAGCGAAGGAAGAAAGATGAAGGGGATGCTGGTGCCCGCACTGTTAGGCGTCTTGATGGTCTGCCGGGTCCAGGTGAGTACCGATACACGAATTAAGTAATTAGGGAGAATGCGAAGCAAGTGCAGAATTGGCGGCCGTTGATCGCCCACGATAATTCCCCTTCGATCGATATCTGTGACAATTTTCATTTTCTATATCTTCTTTTTGTCTCGTTTTTTTTTTACCCTCTCGACGGACAGGCGGCAAATGTCACGCGCAACGCGCATCACGATCGATGTAGTGACTACGGTGCACGATTTGTTCTGTGAATTTCCCTGAAATGCTTGCCGATTAAACCGCTGCCGCTACCTGTCAAACGCTTTATGGAGCCCGATCGATGCACCGCGATGCTCGATGCGTTCGTTTAGAGTGCATTATACTGTGCGGCTCTAACGATCGACAACTACTATATGTAATACATATATGTATACGTTCTTGGCGAGAATGTTTTGCCTTCGTCGAGTACTACGCGATCAAACGCCTACCGTACTGCAACACTCTTTCCATGCGACCGAGCGGCATTAATCGAATCTGACGTTATACATATGTAAGTACATATATCGCACGATATCCTGTCCCCGCTACTTTCCTGGCTATTTTAAACGTTAATGTCACGTTTTGCAATACAATGATATCAATCGCTCGTTTTAACGATCAGCGTCATGGTTCTTGGTTCTTGCTTCTTGATGAGAAGTTCGGTTCTTGAATGTTTCTTTCAAGATTTATATGTTCTCGCGGGGACTGGGTAATCATAGTTCCGCCAGTAGTAACGCGTTGTAACTGGAAAAAAGAAGTATTTTCGTTTTATGGACCCTTCGCGCGACGCGTACGCTAAGAACGCCGAATGATAATGTTAATACGTATGGTGTTAACAGTATTCTAGCGCCTCCGCGAGAAGTTTCGGCGTGCTCATTTTGTCGTAGAAAAAATAAACGATAAAAGAAAAGAAACACGGTCCTGAGGGCGCTCGCTTTTAAAATGTTTCAAAGCACATCCATCTCGGGGGAGTAACCCTGTGTGTGCGCAAATTATCGCGCACGAACGAACATAGGCAAAACTCCGGTGCTACAGGCAAAGCAGAGATTGCAAAATACGTAAGTCGCAAAACGGATTTGCGAACGATTTTCTCGTTAACGTTAATTCCGTGTGACAGTTCAATTTACGTTCCTCTACCACTGCCCCTGCAGTGAAATAGAATACAGGCTAATACGTAGAAGAAATTTACTATGGAAAGATGCATCGTTGTTTGCCCATAGGATGCGAAACAGCGAGGATACAGACGATTGCACTGATAAGCCTTCGCTGACGAAGCGAACGTAAATGTTCGTGACAATTATTTATTAATTGTAATAACTCGATTTTCTTTATTAAGCAAGAAGTATTTCTCCTTTTCTCCGCTTTTTTTATTAACACGCTAGTTACAAAGTCTCGTATCTTAAATTGCAGCGTACGCAATTAAACGCAATTACGATCTTCACCTAGATTCGGTTAAAGGCGTACCCGGTGTCGTACGATTGAAACGGACATTCAATGGTTTTCTTGTTTTTACCTGTTTCCTCATTTCCCGCGGACCAATTTTCTCCGTAAAGCCCGGTTTTCACGGAATAGGAAAAAATGGAAAGAAAGCAAAAAGATATTCCGTCGCTTAAATGCGGCTTCTTGTACCCCATACTGGCGTACGAGAAAATGCTCTGGCAATGAAGCTGGGAGTAAATGAGGACGAAAGAGTTTCAATGCATTTTTCATTTTCGACGCAGATTCTTTTAAGGTCACCTTTCACGCCGCTACCTTCTTTCGTTCTTTTTCTTTCACCTGCTCCTTGGTTATTTTTCACCCTCGTCCCCCGCGCCTATTCTTTCTTAATCGTTATTTTTCAATAGAAACACGTATTAATTAACGTTAACGAGATATCGGTGTACGTGTAGCGCAGTTATTATCCGAATGGAAACGAATGCAAATGATGCATTCGCGCAAAATCCTGCAGCAGATATCCCACGTTAATTCAGTAGCGATTAATCGAGCGCGTCCAAATGAAAATTGGCCCGAGATAAATGAGATTGAACGGCGTTTGTATTTGTGAAATTCTGTTTAAAAAAAGAACGAGGAGAACGTTGCGAAATACATATGTTGTAGTAAATCGGGGACGACGGTGTAACGAGTCGTGTATAGACGCATTCATTTATTTGTAATACGCACGATTCCTTTGGTAATGTCGCGAGGGGATGGAGAACATTCTGGTTGCTGTTGCGCAAAAAATTTACTTTCAATAGGAGCTGCTTGAAATTCATTGTTGCACGCTGCTCGCGAAAATGTGCAATCTTGCGAACATTTAGCGCTTTCATTCTTCTAGCAATCATTCAGAACTTCCAGCTATTCATTCAGAAACAAAAAAAAGGAAAAGAAAGCGAGACGTTCACGGAGGAAGTGATTTTTTGATCTCTCACTGCTGGAACATAAAGACGCTATCTAGATTCCTAGATTTTTTGTGTGATCGCGGGGCGCTCTCAGAATATGAAGAAAAAGTTATTACTGCTATTGAAAAAGTACTGGGGAGAAGAGAGTTTCGTGCGAAAGCCCGTATCCACGATTATCGCGAAACTTTTGTGTAAGGTAGTTTTTAGAAAAGTATGTATTAGCAAAGCTTTTATTTCCGTGATATTAATTTCACCGACATTATAAACCATCAGTTAATTGCAGCATTATGAACTTTCATTATTTCGCCTCGTGTAGAATATGAAACTTTTGGATTCGATAAATTTTTTATTATAATAAACTTCATTTCAACGGTGCTTCGCACCTTTGCCTGTTATTTATATCCTCGGATTTATATGGAAATGGATCGGCGTCTTGCGAGAACGAAAGTTACTGAGCATCGACCAGAATTGCAAGTAATAACATTAGGGCCATCGAAGTTCATAGCACGCAATTCCCACAGCCTATCAAGTTCTCCAGCAATCAGGGGTGCTCGGCGAAAAGGAAATTCGAAATTTCATTATTTCTGCGTGTTTCGGCACCGCGTTTCGGCAAATAAAAAAAGCATAATAAAATCGATATTTCAATCTCCCTTAGCGGTGACTGTCCTTAACTGCTCGTCGATTCATCCCCGCAGTTTCACTCGTTTGATCAATACGTCGGTGGGCCAAGAAAGTGCGAGGACCATCGTCACAGCTGGCGTTCTTAATTATTAATGAACGGGACCAACTACAAAACTCACTGCACAGTTTCATCCATACAATCCCGGGGGCGATCGCCCCGTCGCTCATTCGGAATTATTAATAAATGATACCATCTGGAGGAACCTCTGACCTTCGTCACGACGCGTGCTCTCGCTTATTCATAAACGTGATTAACGACTGGCTGGAAAAATTGCGCTCGTCGTAAAACGGCGCGGAGTAACAGATTTGGCGAGAGGCGCGATGCAAAGATTAATTACCGGGGATAATTCTCCGTCGAATAGTCGATTCATGTCGTTATTAGTTTTCCAGCGGCGCCGGGCGTTCCAACAAGAGAGCCGCCTTTTGCCACGAACAACCCTTGGTGCAACGTCAGTTTCTGTTCTGCCCGCGAACGCTTGAAGAGCTTTAACAATACGGTGTTAATAAATTCGTCGGAGTGGTCGTAAGGGCCATTCGGATAACAGACGGTGACGTGAAGTAGCTGCACCGGTGCTTATAAATTAACAGCCAGCTCGACGACCTAAATTTAGGTATTTGTATTAACACCGGTTACTGAACACTAAATAGAACGAATTCCACGCGAAAGAATCGATACTTGTGACACATTCTAGGAACAAGCTGAGGCTAGAGCTGTTGTGCTTTTTTACTTCAAACGTTTTCGTTCGATAGGCACGCATTTTCACCCTCTAGATTTATGTAACACGTTATTCAAATACAGTTCTATACTCGCAGTTGCGATAATATATTTCTGTGGTGCGCCACGCTTGTGAGTGCACTTATGTTTCGCCGGTATCATCGCGGGCGGACAATTGCGAACATCGTGGCAATCTTGCACCCTGTATAGTACCCTCTTTATTTCACGTTACGATTATTCACGTTTGGGAAGGGAATTCTATGTATTCTTCCGCGTTACGAAGGCTACTATGGTTCTTATTAACCGTGCCAGTATACATAATTACAAGGTATACCTATTCTCGCTTCGCAATAAATAGAGCAAAATTTTGCAAAGAAGTTCGAATCAAAATTTTCTTATTCTCAGCCTTCTGCGGTTAACAAAATCGCCGAAAAAGGTCCGTCACAAGTGTCAATGAATTTAAGTGTACTCACGAGTGCACGCGAGGCTTCGACACGCAACGATAATCAAAGGTGTTCACTCGGGATTCGCGTACTCGTTGCCTCCAAGCAACAGCCGTTCCTGTAGAAGCTAGAGACTTTCTAATATCTCGGCCAGGTTTCCAGCGGCCATCGACGTTGCATCGACGATGGAAATAAGGGAGTACGTCGTAGAGCATCTTAAGAAAGGGGACGAGGGTCGCGTTTCGGTGCGTCAGCGTCTGAAAACTCAGTTTTGCACGGTGTCGCGTGTGCCCGAAGCTCCTTAAGGCTGCGGTCAGATTCGCTTTAAGTGCATTAACTAAATCCACTTAGATCGAATCTTATATAAAACACCGGCTAATCAGCTTTAAAGGGCTGCGCTCCCGGACGCGAGTCAAAGGAAACTGCTTCGAATCTTGGTCAATTACTACCTGCTTCTTCGATTTATTTGCGTCCAGCCAGTTGGAGTGTCCCAAGTGTCGTCCTTGTTTTAACTGTATTATATATATTTTTGTAGGCCGTTTTAACGATTTTTTTGAAGGATTTTTAAATATTTATAGAAAAATGTAATTCCGCGCAATCGTGATATTTGTTTTATTGTACAATCGGCTCTGAATTTCTGCCTTAAAACACACCAAATCATACATCATTTGTTCATTGAGATTTAGATAGTCAGCTAGTTTGTTGAGGACGAAAATTGTCTACCCGTACTTTATTGATATTTCTATAATACCTATTATATTTATAGTCGTACCATACAATTATAAACTGTCGATAAACTATCGATAACTATGCCCTGAACCGAGCCACTAGTAACTGGCTGGAGATGCGTTTTAAAACGCCTCGAGGGCAGCAAGAAATTATAATAAATTATCTTAGATGTGTTATCATACATTACTCAATTCATTCGTACACACATTTTTCCACTTACCCCCGAACACGGATTCAATTCTGAAATGCCACTGCGCTTTGTTTTTATCTGGCTCTAAAAATTGATTTCACCTAATTCAATTACACCAATGAATCCTCATAGCTCCATGCACAGAAGCGTTATAATCTGATACGATCATACCAGACATACATACATACATTGACGCACAGGTTCGTCCGCACATCTTCACATCTTAGGATATTTTTATACATTTAACAAACAACCTCCTATATCCATTTCACGGAATAAACACAGTTACATATGTCTCTAAGGATAAATAATATTACCGTCTCTCGAACAAATTTCCAAGTCACTCCGTATATTACAGTGTCCACAGGAAAATCAATTCTTTCATTCATTATTTACTTCTGTATTCGCTTAGAACTGGAATGCACCTCGCAGGACTACTATAGCCCGACACGTTAGTACATCTAGAATTAACAAATTCCACGAAGCCAACCCAGACACGTTAAAGACAATGAACCGTACGCTTGTCATGCACCCCCAGTCACCTTCCAGGTGTTCGAACGCATCGTTGTCCCTCGCCCCCCCTACCCTATCTCTATCGCGTGTGTACGTCGTTTGTCGTCGATCGAGTCGGGAGGGCGTGCGGACACGCCGCTACACAATCGTACACGAGTCTGAAACGGACGGAAACGTGAACAGAAAGACCACCGTGGAAGCTGATTCCACTTGGCGCGATCTGCGACGAGGAAAAGTGGATCGGTAAAAGCGTTCATCGCATACGTGGCTCGCGTGAAATCATTCCGGGGCGTTGCTGCTGGCTTCGTTCGAGCCGAAAACTAGCGGGCACAACGATGCGATCGATCCGGGCAGCGTGTAAATGAAACGCCGCTCGTAGATTTGTACCGAGCGACGCTGCTACGGATAGATTGGAAACGTTTGAAAGGGTACAGTTGAGATTGTTGGCCGAAGAGTAATGGCTCGGCAGGGTTGTTTGACGATAGTTGGATTTCTATTGATCGTTTTTGGGTGTTGTCTGGCTCGGTTTCCTTCTGTTTAATGGGACGAGCCGTTCGGGCGAAGTGGGGAAGCATTTACACCGGGCTCTTTCATTTTATTCGGAGTCAACGCGGTATTGTTTATTTGGCAAGGTTCAAGTGCCTATTGTTTGGAAGTCTTCGGAGGTGCATATTGAATTCGGCTATTGGTGAACGGAATTTAGATGATCGTGCTCGTCGTGGTTGGTGGGTCGAGTGAATATTAGGTGGCTTTACGTTGATGGTCGTTTTAAGTAGATTGTCGCGAGGTTCTTGATGACAAATAACACGATATGCAATATTATACAATCTTATTTGCACATTGAATAGTTGTGTAAAGTAGCAGACGAGATCATAATAATGCCAGATGCTTTGGGATAAGTTTACTAATTATGTAACGTTCTCTCTGCAGCTGCGATGCAGCACTTTAACGCGCTACGATCACTGCAGAATCCACTCTTGCTTTATAGTAAGCGAAGTAAAGTTTTGCAACGCAAGTTCTTTGGAAATGATACGCGTAGGTAATACATCCAGAAACAACATTTTTCATATACACGCGTACTGTTCAAAATTAGAATAATTTATTCCAGTGCGTTGCTTTGACGAGAAATGAAACGAGATTGATATTGAGAACAAAGGATGCAACGTAACAACATTTTTCGTTCGCGGCTCTTGAAATTGTTTCGTATCCAACACCGCCAATTATTTGTAACGATGTATTCGTAAATGTCATTTTGCAAGTTAAACAATTTACGTTCCGCGTCCCCGATTTATTTATTTGCGCGAGGAATTATTCCGCATTCCGTTTGAAAAATATTTGGGCAACGTTTTTCAAAACTTCGTCCGAAATTGATATGTAAACGCGAAAATATGTCGCGTATAAAGGAGTTACTCGAAATTGGTGGCAATCCCGATGGTTTCTGAAAATTATTATTTAATATTCGGCACTGTCATCAAATATTCCATTAAATTTCATGACGGTATATGGAATATTCAGGGATATAATAATAACACACTATACTGTTTGGTAATAAAATTGCAAAAAAGAAATGCAGTTTAATTTAATTTCTGAGTGGGTCGTACGTATCATGAACGTTGTCATACGAACATTCTTTTAGATTAATCTAATGGATCTGCTTTCTAACTGCATAGTCAATTAATATAATGGCCAGGACTTTGACAAATAAACTCCGTAGGGCAACACTATCTCGTCTTATTATCACTCTGAGGAGAATGCAAGGTGAGATCGTGACATACGCCACGATGTAATTCTCGTTTACATCGCATAACACGTTAGCCACACCTCGACTGCATCATGCGAGTTGAATGAACGTCGATTAAAATAGTGTCTAATCGAAACGAAAAAGCTGGAAGACTTTCGCTCAGCGTCGAGAAATAATAAGACCGTGAAATATTTGCCAAAGTATTTCGTTTGGACTGTTGTTCGTTTGTTTGCTGAGCACTTCTTGTATGATATTGGGAAATGGATTTTGCAACTTTTCTTCTTGTTTTTTTTGCCCGAGTTAGAGTTAGAGTTAGAGTACTCCTTTGAAGTACGAATTAGTTTAATAAAACGATTGCTTTATCATCAGGGCTGTTAGTGATTTATGTTAGGCAAGAATTTGTTAAAATTTTTCCCCATAAATTGAAACATAACATTCATTATGTATAATATGATCTGAATATTCTATCTATCTGCGAGAATCTCTAATCTTTCGTAGGCATATTTAAAAAAATGGAATGAAATAGAAGTGCTTGCAAAGAAATTTGCATTACCTCGTTATCCTTGTCGGCGAACCGCATTGTTCGTACGGAAAGTTTAGCTAGCAGAATTGTCTACTTGGCCAGTCACGGAAATTGAAGACAGCGGGACGGTTTTAAAATCTACATTCTTACGAAGTGTGACCGATAGCGCCAGATTTTATGCATAGAAATTTCCAACTTCCTTTTCATGGATTACGAGTTTTGATTGCGGAAGAAATGTGAAGTCAGCATCCAGCTTGGGTTCTCTAGGTCTGATTTCTTTGCTTGCCCACTTTAGACTTACTTGGCCCTCTTGCATCTGTTTTTCGGGGGCTCCTCCAGCCACGGTTTACGCTGTCTGCTTCATTTGAGCAAGCGTTTTCGAAAGCAAGATAAATATCTGAATATAACCACTTGCAAATTACGCCATTGCTGGTCTTGGTATGTTCTCTGAAAATTTGCGTTGCATGCAATGAGATTAAGTTTGAAATAATGTGGGACGCGGGATAACTCGTTTGAATTATTTTATATCTGCACAGCATTTCGTATACATCATCGAAAAATTCGCAAATATATTGGAATGATATTTTAGAAAACGTCGCGAAGATAGATAGTTTAGCGATAAAATATAAATATTTCGACAGTAGCTTCCTGCTGTGGTGCGGAGCACGATAAGTTTAAAGGTTAAATCGATTTTCGGAATTGCTGCTGCTAACCGAGTGCCACTGACGTAAAACTGGCTGTCAAGGATGCAGTTGTCGAAGCCGTGTGCATCTGTGTAGGGCTTAACTGCAATAGGAAACGATGCAGTTTTAATTGTAATTTTAATTCTTATAAAGAAACACTCTCATTCGGCATTTTGAATTCGATAAGAGAAATATTGAAAAATGATTATCAAATAATAATATTATATCGAATTCTGTGTTACTGTGCGGCAATTCGTTTCACAACAGGGCAATCGAATTCCTTTTTGCGTAAAAGCATTCACGATGTCATTGCAATTTTTTTTTATCCATATCAGAAGAATACACCGATGTACTCCAATATACCGAGTAGCAATATCGATTAATTTGGTCAACACGAGCGGCAACCTATACACAATCACGATAAACATAAAAATTTAGGTAATAAACAAATATTACAGGTATAATAAATATTACTTTAAACTCGGCTTTAAATTATAACATAAGAGAATAAAAAAATAAAAAAATATTGAACGTATTTGACATATTAATTGAAAACTCTTTTACAAATTAAATATATAACAGAAATCACGGTTAAAATATTTCCAAAATGTTATTCGAAACAAACGTCATTTTATCTGCAGCAAGTGAACTTTGGCAATTTATCCAAACATTGACGTAGATTGCTCACGTTAATTAATTTCTATTAATTATCCATAATAGTTCATTTAAAGGGGCAGCAAAACATACAGTCTATATTATCAATATAGAGTAATTAATTACGAGCACAGAAATATTCTGTTGACAAGGCCAATCCATTTCTTAAATTAAATTGGCAGAACTTTCAAAGGGGAAAGAAGAGAGAGAGAGAAAAAATGGTTGAACGCTTCCTTACCAAACACGATCTTGAATAATTTTCCCTCGTACCATCAAGCACCCGGATTATAGCTTCCTCTCTCTTTTTCCTGCCTTTGACGAAAACGTGGCAGAGAAATGCAGGCGTGTAACGACTACCTGCCGCGAAGGAGCATGGTTCGATCGTAATTACAAGCTACATCTCGGCAATTAGAGATACCGTTTCCGAGCGAGAGCAAAGCCGATTCCACGCTTTGCGAACGAACCGGAAGGCGTATTAAAGAACAAGCGTAAAGTGTATAAAGTTTTCGAGAAAGTCACCCAGTCCTTTCATTATATTCCATGGCCACGTTTCCACGTTTAAACGAAGACGCGACATATTTGCGCATAATAAATTTAATAAATAATTTAAATAATAATAAAAATAATTTAAATAAATTTACCAATAGGCAGTCGTACCAAATTCGTACTGTGAATTATCGATATCAATCTTCAAGGACCAAGCTTTTTCACCTGCCCCGAGTATACGCAACCACTCACGTTACCTTTCCATTTCAATGACGAGCACCGTGGCGTGTCGTTGACCAGTAAAGCTCTGCTGCAACTCTTTTCACCGGTCGGGAGTATCGTCTATGGCCATTCTAGTGCCTATATGCTCGCTCAATACCCCGTTAATACGTCATTAGCCGAGGCGAGATGACTAAATCAACGATACAAGCTCGGAGCGATTACGGTCGGGATCTAATCCCCTGTGTTACCTTGTTGGAACGAGGCGAGGTGCCCTGGCTCGTGATTGTCGTTATTGTATCGATAAAAGGTCCAGCGAATTGCTCGAGAACCTGGTTAAACGGTTTAGAAATTGGGCAGACCGGAAGCGACGTGATTGCATGTCGTCGAAGACCATTTTTATTTGCTTGCGCTGCTTGGGGATGTTTGTCGAAAATCCGACGGGGTGGATTGATGAAAGAATTGCTTCTTAATTCGAGAGGAATTGGACTTTATCATTATTGGAAGATGTGTGTTAAATAAAACAACTATTATATTTTTCTCAATCCGTGTATTTAAAATAGCTCTGAAGGATTGTCCGCTCTCTATGAAGTGCTCTTTAGAACTGAACGAAAACGCCCAAAGAACTGGGGTCCATTTATACCTACGAATGCGCATTGTTTCATTTTACAACCTAGGCCCTTTTGACTCTCCAAGTCCATATCCATCTGGTTTTCTTACTATCTGTGTTAGTAAGACATTTCTAAGAACGTTGAGACCATTTTGCTACAGCATGATATATTATATTTACTATCACCAGTAAATATCCAACAATCATTCTTTTTCGTTTTCGCGGACATCGTGGGAGATTTCTGGTTTGGTTGTGTATTTCAATTTAAATGGAGATATTGTATACGTATTTAACCCTTCACCAAAAAATGCTTTTAACTCTTTTCATTAAACTGTCCAACGAATGGTATTCAATTCAACGTCGCAATCTGCGCGCAACAATCGCGAATACACAGAAATATAATCTGCAACTCCCGTCGCGGCGCTACAAAGGAAGGGGAAATAAATTTGATGAATGAAGCACGTGAAAATTCCGCGAGAGCAACGACGCTGTAAATTCTCCACGGCGTCGTCGTCGGCAGTTTCACGCGGGCTGAATTTCACTTTGTTTTCTGCATTGCAGGCGGTGTCGGAGAGGCTCGAGTTGGCACCAGCCGGAGGAAGATCAGAGCCGCAGGTGAGTGCCACTTCAAAATGCACGCTTCCGTTTCCTTACGAATGTCATCGAGGCTGCGGTACTCCGATTTCTCATCGCGGCAAAATTCACCGCTGCACACACGGGGCGTCTAAAAGTCGTCTCGTTTCGAGGAATACACCCCTTCCCCCCTTTCGTTCTGTGCAAAGAGAAACCAAAGAAAATAACGAACAATGTTAACTTTTGTGCAACAGTAACCTGTGCACCTGTATTGCTGCTGCATTATTCCAACGTTCCCAGTTACAGCGGTATACATACTCCTTTAGTGTCTGGCGACGACTGTCCGATACTACTCGCGCACTTATAAAATGCCGCCGTGAATTTAGAATGCGGATGAGGCTTGCACTGCCGACATGCTAGAATTCATGATGAAATGTTTGCGAGAAATATTTATAGTTCGAATACATTTGATCACTGTTAAAGTATCTGGAACGGAAATTGATTCGTGCACACCAAACGGTTATGGGCAATAATCGCCTAATATTGTGCAGGGAATGAAAGAAGAAAAAAGCGTAAAGCCTAGAAGAGATTTCTGCTCCGTTCTTCCGAGCAAATTCTTTGAAATGGAACGAGCGAATCCACGTTGGAAATCAGAATCACTTCTCGGGTCCCGTGGAGGATTTTTCCATTTCATAGATTGCCCGGATATGCGTACAGACGTATCTGATCATTCTGCGAGATCGGTGTAAAAAACGGGACGGCGAAGTTCGTGGATTTAGTACGTTCGAGCGCGTCGCCCCGTCGAATTTCATTTGTACCGAGCCGAGTAACAAAAGATCACTCTTTATGCGAATGCTTTGCAAAAGGTTGCCACATTATGCGAGGCTGGAGAGGTGTATCTGGCACAGCACATGGGCGAGCAGGGCCGTTGGGTCTCCTCGACCGACAAGAAAAGCTGCATGACGGACAAGCTGGAGATTCTTGAATACTGCAAGAAGGTAAGTCCATGGAAAGTTCCTCGTCCTACGTGAATTCTGGTTCGTCTCGCGGCGATGCGTTAATGAAATCGTTATTTGTATAAACTTTGGATATCGATTTGTTCGCGCGCACCCGACTTCTTGGGAACCGAATGAAAGCTGATTAATATTTATAGAGAAGAGTGATTTGCAGAATGTGCATTTTTCGCACCGTCGATTTTTCAGGCGTTTCAGGCTCCTATTTAATACGAGTAACAATTTTAATCGAAGCTTCATTGAAAGATATCGAATGCGTGGTGAATCTGATCTCGTATTTTTAGGCTTACCCGAAGAGAGACATTACTAACATCGTGGAGTCGTCGCACTACGTGAGAGTCAGCGGATGGTGCAAACCGGGAAGAACTAAATGCAAATTGTCGCGTTGGGTCAAGCCGTACAGATGCCTCGGTAAGTATTAGTATGGGAATTGCTCTTTGATAAGCGACACGTGTAGACGGTTGAAATTTCATTTGAAATTTTGCACCGCAGTTTTGCGCTCCTTAAGTGGATCGGACGTGCGATACGTCGATTCAATTTTTCCCTAAACACGTCTTACGGGTGGCAATTCCATTCTTAAACGTGTTCCAAGCGAAAGCGCGGAGCTGGCTGGTGTGTATACTTGACGAAATCAATGGCAAAAGCGCACGCGCATGCTGGATTAGTAAATATGTACGTTTGATATTTGTGCTCAGCAGAAACGTATGTACAATACATAATGTACACGAAGTTGAACGTTTTAGTCTTAGATGATTCATGATAATGTGCACAGACGATAATGTAACGTGTCACGTTGCGTGACCCAGTATTGGACGTGACGTGAGATATTTTTGGTCAAATTGCGAAGTATTTGTTTTGTTTCCCTGCCTTTAATGAAAGCTCTTTTCGCAACGTTACTTTTGGTATACTTGATCTCACCCTTCGCGAAATGTTTCGCAGTGAAACAATACGTTATGGCGAGTCGATGTTTCACGCTCTGGTTTGCCACCCTCTACGAGTACAACATGTATATAAATTTAAACGCGACACTGCTACGTGCCATGTCGTGCTAGTGTTAAGCGCGTAAAAGTTTTTTAAAGCCTGTCGTTCATTGTTCTAATTGAGAGAATATTTGAACCATTAGCGTAGGACGTGGTAGTAACTCATTTTACCAGCGTGCGCGTTAGCGAGGGTAAAATGTTGCAACTGCGACGTCGAATGACTGTTTCACGGCGTCATTGATGGGTATAATAATCATTCGTTCACGTATCGTAAATTAGAGAAACAAGATCTTCACCCACGTTTATATCCCCTTCGGGAGAGGCATCATAATACGAATGCGATCTGACTAATGTATTCGCTATGAATTTTAAATTTCCTTGCTTCCCAACAAATTTAAATCTTTCCCCTCGATTTAACAATCCTTGCAATTGTTAATGCACTTTCCTCGAATCCGTTCATCTTGCCTGGTGCTCCGTTAAATTATCATAATTACAGATTCATTTCGAGCATCGTTCAATTCGCGTTTCAATAAATATTCTAGTGATATTGACAAGTTTGTAATTGGAACTCGAGGATTTTCTATTGGAGGGAGAAATATTTAAGCTCGATTCCTTTTAGTAGCCAGGCTGTGAAATTTGTTGAACTTTAATGGAATTTCTTATAAAATCAAAAATTCCTTGATTTTTCTGTCTCTAATTAGTTTTTCAATATTTTTTATTGGAGACGTAGTATTTTTTGCCTTTTAAATTTTCCTGATTGATAAATCATAGGGCTTGATTATGACTTTTTCGTTTTCTCTTTTACTTCTGTGAATATCGTGCGTTGAGTGTTGTGTAACAATTCTGTTCTCGTGAATGACTCAACGAATTTGTTAGGCTACAAAAACCTAACAAAACACAATAGCTTGCAACAACCAAATATCACTCTTCATTCTGTGAGTATTTCTGTACGAAAGCTGTACTTCAATCTGACGAAACGAAAACGAAACTCATAAGTAACAAGCTTTGAAGTATTTTTCATGCTCTATGAATCTTGAGCTTTTTAATTTGGCCAATTTTTTTTTTAAAATCGTACTGTGCACATATTTTATTTTAATCAAGCTTTATAATTAATAAAATGAGATCTTTAAAATTAATTAAAATTAATTTAAAATCGTTACAATTATCAGATATAATCAAATAATAATATTACTAACAATACGTCACGTACGATAAATACTGTGCACTTGAGAAATCAAGTACCTGTCCCTTCGTGTATATTCGTAATTATGCACAACGATATTCTTGCACATAATATCTATATACGCGAAGGGCTCGAGTCGCAGGCAGCATTGGCATACGGATCTGGTATTAAACAATCGATGGTTTAGTTCGAGAGCACACGATATCGGTTCCTGCGATTGTACACGCGTTTACGTGCACCACCCAGGACGAGCGACTCTGATTCGCAGTTTCTGCCGTATTGATTCACTTGGCTTACCGAGTGCCGCGTTATAGCCGCGGAGAATTTCGGATTAAGGGGCCGAACAGACAACTATAGGTGTATACGTTGAACGTCTCACAACACCGCTACCCCGACTCGTCTCCTCTTTGATAAATATAAGCGTGTGCCCGACCTGACGCTATGAATTCAACCACCCTCCATTTCATTTTGACAACGTTCTCTTTTCAGAGGGCCCGTTCCAAAGCGATGCTCTACTCGTCCCGGAAGGATGTCTGTTCGACCACCTTCACAATCAGACGAAATGCTGGGAGTCGCATAGGTAAGCAAGTGAATAGAGGGTCTCGACAAAGACCAGGCAGGGGCAGGGTATCGATTTACGTGTCCGCCACGGTGTAACCCTATCCTGAGCCCTCTTCATCCATACGGGGTTCCATATACTCGATCATTCGTCGCACCCTTGAAAAAATCGCATTACCTGGATCGAATAAATTTCCGAGGATTTTCATAATGATACGAAGTCAGCGAAATATTGCCGGATAACAGGGTGAATCGCGCTGCGCGTCACAAGCTCTATCCTTTGGGACTGTTATAGTTGCAGTTTTCCTCTTTTTTTCGTAATATGTTACTGTTCGATGCTCCACTGTAAAAGGGCGATAGGGAAACGTAATTGAACACGCGGCGGACGAAAGGTGGTGATTGAAGTCCCTGTTACCGTTCCTCGTTAACGCGTCTCCATTCACGCGAATCCCCGCAGAGAGCGTGCGAATGGATCGCGAGTCTAACGAAGAAGCACCCGGGGCGAGGTGGAAAAAAGAGAAACGGGGGAAAGGGCAGAAGAATGGAGGAAGAAAAGGAAAAAACGCTGTTTCAGATGGAACGCGACCGCTGCGGACACTTGCAGAGAGAGGAACATGAACCTGAGGAGTTTCGCGATGCTGCTACCCTGCGGAATATCTCTGTTCGCTGGCGTCGAATTCGTGTGCTGCCCGAAACACCTGAAAGGTACGTAACGTACGTACAAACATTCTCTCATACCACCATCTGTTCATTCATCGACTAGTTTCTCTGCATTTCGCCTTGGACAGCCCCTTAGCAATTGCGTTTTGCACGTTGCGTTCTTGCGATTTTCTTCTGTCGGCCCTTCGCGGCTAACGAAATCGTTCAGTACTCCAGAGAAGCGTAACTCGTAAGTCATTGGCGCTCGATATCATTTCGTTCTCTTCTTTCTTTTGTACGCACCGTATCTGTTAACAGTTTATACTTTATTCTGAAAGATCTTTTGATGTTGAATTATGCTTAAATTCATTCGAGGCGGAGGACGATTAAGTTTACTTGAGAAAAATCGTATTGGAGAGAAATGATAAGGATTCTCCTATTTACACATTGCGTTTCCGCGATGCATTTCATTACTCCACGAGAACGGAGGAAACTCCCCGTAGAGAACTGGGGTTCCAGAAAAAGCAGACGTCGAGAAACAGTTTTTATCGACGTAACTGCGAGCTTTGGCAAGCTTCCGAGCTTAATGGTAGGGAGGGAAAAAAAAGGAGCCTGAGCGGGAGTTTTAAGCCGACCTTCACCGTCGAATTTCCAGGTCGACGTTTAGCTGGGAGAAAAGTAAGTACGCGCTATTGTAAATCGATCGGATTTTTCGTTTGAATAAAGTCCGCGTTTTCAAGGCACGGCTAAGCCTTTCACAGTATCCCCTACAACGTTTTCATTAATAACGCCCGGGGTTCGTCGTTTCCGATTGAAATCTGTCAGCGGATTGTATTATACTTTCGCATACTCATTTTCCAGCTACATTTTCCGAAAAGCTGCATTAACATCGCGCTTCTATTGAATTACACCCGAGTTTAAATTTATACGGGAAGAGCAATCGAGTTTGATGTTTCCGCATAATTCTGCTCCGATGCACAATCTGTCTACTCTGGAACGGAACAATTCAGGGGCCGTCGACCAAATTATATTCGTCTACGCTTTGCGTTTGAAATTGACGTTGGTATGATAAGTTCTATTTGCTTGAGGAATTAATTAATTAATTTGTAACATTTTCTGTGTTTGAGGATATACTTAGTTTTAGGGGTAGTTTTTACGTAATTATACGTAAATAAATATATTCCGAGACCTTGGAACTCTTTGCCGTTTTCCCCTTGTCGTTGTATGTTCTCTTCAATCGAGCCTCTTCGCGTGTCGAGTATACTTTCCTGAAATCCATCGAATCGCGTAATGCCATTGAATCGCTTCAACGGTTCTGCTCATTGTTTCGTTAATCATTGATGCACGCTTCTAACGAAATCGCGAGAGAGCCCGCGTGATTGGGAAAAATGCCTCTGCGTCGCGTTTGACGTTAACGGGACGTGACGCATCTCGAAATGTGAAACGACACTCGGATAAACTATCGTTGTGGAGGAGAAATATTAGTCTTGTCCAACAAGTTCCTATGGTTTTCATTTACCTGAATAAATGTTGTCTGCGTGCAACGTAAACGGAACAGGCTGCACGAGTTCAAAAAATGAAAATTGGAGATAAAAGAGTTGCGAGAAGTTTTGATGCAAGGCAATATAGAATGGGTTAGGAGGAAGTGTATTGGTGAATTAATATTTTATCACAGGGTTTTATAGTTTCGAGGGCTGAAATCGATGCAAATTTGACTCTCCATAAAAGTATATTAAAGTATTCACGTTTTATAAATATTAATTAATGTATACATAAACTGATTTAAAATTTAATTTATACTCTCATTAAACTGAAGTTTGTTTGAAATGTTCTCTATCGGGCGAAGTGGAAACAACGTTTTCATACCGACAAACGGCGAATGGTTTCTTTGCAACGTACTATTTAGCAGCTCTTGCAAGCTCTCTGTATTAATATTTTCAGCATTAAAAAAGTACAAGGGCGTAGCAAGGGTGTTCTATAACTTTGCACTAAAACCTCAAGCAACTCGTTCAAGTGGTACATTAATTCGCTCTATAGCTCTTGAAATTCTTAAATCAGCTACGTGCCTAACCCACCGCACACTCGACTGATCCACACAAAAACAACCCTTCTATTACCGAACTTCTCACTTTCGCGGAAGAAAAAACCGCGTTACATTTTACCACCGACAAAACCCCGTGCAGAAATTCATTCGACATTCCATTAATTTCTCATACGACGTCGATGCGAATTCCAGCCTCATCCGAGCTTGGTGCCCCATTTCCAATCGAGCGTCGCTCGTGCGCTCGACACGAGAAAGAAAGAAGGGAAGAAAGAGCGAGCGAGTGGATGAGCGAGTTAGTCAGACAGAGAGAAAGGGGGGTGCATTAAGGAAGTGGGTATATTTCGATTCTCCCTCCCCGTTCAGCGGCAGGGTAGTTTACCCTTGCCGCTTCTATCTTGCTCGCTCGTGCAATCAATAACGTCCGTCGACGTTCCCGACGACTGCGCAACGTAACACTATGCTTTCGCCCCGTTCCTGCGCATCTTTTCTTTTCAATGCACCCTGCCAATACCTCCGTACGTCTAGCTGATAAACCCGACCCAATACGCTCATCCATCGTAGCCGTACAGTCTGCCAGCCGATTCGCGACACATCCCCGATGCCTGTCTTTCCACCTGGCATGCTGATCAATAGCAATGACCGATGAATCATCGGCGAAATTCCAAGCCTCGCCGCCACCACCTCCACCAACCACCGCCAACCACCACCACGACCGTGGACCAACCACTACTTGTGCCGCTTTCTTACTATGTATATCTATTACGTGTAGGGTGTAACCGAAATACACCCTAGTTCAATTTATACGACACTTACACGTTTTCACAAAGTTCCCTCGTACAATGCAGAGTATTGGAACGATATAATTTCATTGCCGCTTGCGTTTGCAGATATGTGCTCAATATTAGTTTAGAGTAGAAGAGAAGCAAATGTTTGGACGCTTGAATTTTGTACCTGTATTCAACGTGATGGAAATGCGGTTCATTGAACACAAAACACTGTTCTGGCTAAATGTTACGTGTTAGCAATTCTCCTCCAGATTCTTGAAACGCCGTCGCCTCGTACGGTTTTCCACCGATTGAATTCTTCGATCCCGCGACAGACAGTGCTCTGTGCGAGCATACCTGTTTGCACATTTTGTTTATGCCGCTATTTTTAAGCGAGCCAACCGGCACACCTGGCGCGGTTTTCAGCACCACGATTTTTCGCGGACGAACGGGCAAAGTGATTCCCTCTCTGTGTCCGTGAAAATACGTGGAAACTACCCTGCCCCCACCTAGCCGATCTGTATCACGTCCCCGTCGGTGTCGTCGAGCAAATCTTGATGTTTCCTTCGTTTCATTGTATATTCGTTCAATAGACGGGCACAATATTCTCCGTGGGGGAAAAAATGCCAACACAACCACCGCGTGACCCAGATAAAAGGATAGCGGCGAGGATACGCCGGACGAAGCTTTTGTCTGCCTTTGCAGAACTCGAGAAGTCAGCTCATCAGCGTGTCTATTCTCGGAGAATGGGACATCTCGAGAACCTAGTTAGTCAAGACGGATGTCCTCTTCAACATAACAGAGACAAATTAGAGTTTTTTTCCGCGGTGCAGGAGGGGGACGAGCTACGGGGAAAAACACGGACGATACCTGAAACGGGATGGGTGGGGTGGTTTTAGGGGGAAATTTTTGAAAAGCAAGCCGAGCTTTATTTGCATTTCAAGCGGTGCACGTTGAAGGGGTTCGCGTAAGATTTAACCCTCTTGCTGCTGGGTGTTACTTTGGTCACGTATCAGTTTTAACGTAATTTGAACAAATGGTTCTTTTTTCGTTCTTGCTAACTTGATAGCCACAATGTGACTGCTTTGTTTGGACTGGTAGACGTTGATGAATAGTAGAATTTACTTTTCGCATTATTGCTTGGATTAATTTGGTAGATGGTTTTGGACAAGTAGATTTTTTAGATTTGAGTAATTAAATAGTGGATTTGTAATTTGATTATGTACTTTTGGTAGCACGATTGATTTCGTATATGCATCGTCGTTGTTAATCATCGAAAAATCATCGTACGAATTGCAGCATAAGTTGTTCGAAGGAGATTGGTTCTAATTATGGTTCACAATTGAATTTCTTGTAATCCTCTGTCTGCTTTTAAGTCTGAACGGAACTCGTGGAAGATTTCCAAGCTGAAGGTGTATTTTTCAAACGAACGGACAGAACATTAATATCAGATTCTGGTAATGCAATAAAAGGTAGCGTCTGTGTATGATTTACAGAAAACATGAAAGCGAAAAAACCCATTGACTTGCCGCTACCAAAGGGTATGGACGAGGATCTTGATGAGGACGAAGATGACCTTGATGACGAGGATGATCTGGATGGCGATACAGATGACGAAGATGACTCTGAGGCTGATCCCGAGGACGTGCTCAACGATCAACCTGACGATGATGAGAGTGACGAAGAATACCTCGACGATTACGATACCACGACAAGGTAAATTCACGAGAAAAAAAAAATAGTAATCTAGGTCTACAGGCAATGGCCACACGACGAATGTTACCTTCTATTTCTTTTTCTAAACAACTACTAATCATTCATCCCGCAATTCTCTAATGAACAAACAATATTCTCCGTCTGTCCAGTCGATTGTCAACAACAGTTTCAACCACAGAGAAGCCAAAGCTGGATGTGACTGCGATGCCATTACCAGTTAGCACCAGTACGCAGCAATCGCCGCAATCTCAGAGCACACCAGACCCATATCTAACCCACTTCGATCCACGTTCCGAGCACCAGAGCTACAAGCAAGCACAAATGAGGCTCGAGGAGGTGCACAAGGAGAAAGTAACAAAAGTAAGCGGGCTGTTACCACCTAACTTCCTTTCAATATTCCCGTCGAAACTTTCCAAACGACGGGGAATTATTTCCCCAAGTCCGTTCTATCGTTTCGTGGTTCACAAGCGAACAATATTATCGCAATAAGTATACAGGACGAAAGCATTCGTTGCCGTAATCGATAAGAAAAGCACGGAAGCAGTCGAGCATCGAGAGACAGTTACTATGTCGCGGGACACTGGTGTCGAAATCTTTGTGCTACAACGTTTTCAGGTGATGAAGGACTGGAGTGATCTCGAGGAGAAATATCAGGACATTCGTGCCCACGATCCGGTCGCCGCTGATGCCTTTAAAAGATGGATGACAGCAAGATTTCAGGAAACTGTTGCCGCTTTGGAAGAGAGCGGTGCCGCAGAGAAACATCAGCTGAGTGCTATGCATCAGCAGAGAGTGCAGGTACGTCTATTATCTAGAATGGAAATTTTGTCCGGATAACTGAACGGAGCGTGCACCGGCAGATCTTAAAGAAATAGAACATTTCCCATTAGGGTACTCTTTAAACATCCTGGTTTATACTGGCCCCGGTTAGTAATCTAAATTCAATGTGAAATTTATAGGAGGCTGTTAAACAGAGGAACGAAGAAGGAATGTCGTGCTACACCGCAGCACTGAATGAAACACCTCCAAACGTAAGCTTCTTGAATATCCACAGTCAAGTGGTGTCCTTTCTCTCAAGTAAATCTCTAATAATTTACTCCATTCCCCGTGTTCCACCCAGATGCACCGTATCCAGAAATGCCTGCAAAAATTGCTCAGAGCCCTCCACAAAGACAGGCATCACACTATTGCTCACTACAAACATCTATTGGACAGCAGCTTGGAGCAAGCGCAACGCGAAAAGCCAGCTACGTTGGAGCACTTGGCGGAAATCGACAGAATCACTAATCAGAGTCTGTTGATGCTAGAACGGTAATGTGTCAGTCAATACCTCACAAAGTCAACGTCACAGAATATCGAATTCCGGATTTTGACATTGCAGAAAAATGAATATACTTTGGCTTGTAAAACACTATATCGAGGTTTTCGTTCGTTATATTTAGGTATCCTGATTTAAGCGCAAAAATTGGCCGCCTTATGGATGATTACGTTTTGGCCCTCAGGAGCAAAGATGAGACTCCTGGACTGCTGTTAGCGATGACACGAGAAGCGGAAGCAGCCATTTTAGATAAATATCAGGCTGATGTTACGAGCAAGCAGCAAGGTACCTTCCAGACTCAATTATTCCTACTTAATTAAATCTCAGCAATACACGTATATAATACACCAATATAATATATTGGCTGACACGAAATTTACTGTTTTATAGAAAAGGAACACCAAAAGCAACTCGAACGAGCACGCAAGGAGCAACGCAAAGCTGAACGTGGGGAATTGCGTACAGAACAGGCACAGCAGGACGAGAATGACTCGATAAACGACAACAAGGATATTCAACAGCAACCAGAGCAACCCTCCGCAGTGGCAGCTATGCACAGCGAAGGGCTTGTTAGGGCGGCTCACAGCATGACGCATGATGTTTCTCACTCTGAACCGGTAAGAGCAATAAATATGTGCATTTCTTTTGAGATCGTAATTTCCAAACATTGTTCGGGGTTTAAAAAGTTTCTGTGCTCCTCTTCTTGTGCATACAGGGTTACTCTCTGAGAAGGGAGGTTTATCACAGGGAAAGTCGATCCGTCTACTTTACACTCGCGTTTGCTGGAATTGCACTTATGGCCGCCGCAGTAGTAGGTGTAGCAGTGTTCAAAAGACGCAGTGCAAGAAGCCCTCACAGTCAGGTCCGATTTAAACAATATTTATGATGGAAATGAGAAGGTAGTTAAAATGATTTCTGACTAATTATATTGATTACTGTGCAGGGCTTCATTCAAGTCGATCAAGCGGCTACGCCTGAGGAACGACACGTTGCAAATATGCAGATCAACGGATACGAAAATCCTACATACAAATACTTCGAGGTCAAAGAATAATTTAATCACCTCGGTCTACGAAAGATTTTATTTGAAACTGGTCTTTAATTGTCCGTACTCGCGTATATTCTTCAAGAATCGCATAGTATTTTGTTAGTGTAAGATATATTTCAGGTCGAGGTTCTTCCGAAGATTTCGAAAGTATACAAATCTATACATCTTAGTGATATGTGGAATAAAATCTGTCCATAATGAGATAGGAGGTGTTACGATGCAGTATCATTCAAACGTCTCTTAAGTATGGCTCGTGATGTAATATGACCACACTTTAACGATCTATGATATATGTATAAAGCAATGTTTATTGTAACTTCAGATAGAAGTGCTTGTACGAGTTTGGTCTATTTGCTTGCACAGTCAGCATTTTCCACGAGGCAATTTAAAGAGGAAACAACAATGCCATTGTGCCATATCGGAAGCGCGTAAATGTTGTCTTCGGAAGTATCTCATGCACGTTGTTTTTGTTTCGTTGTCATACGTGTTATTAACGGTAAAAAATGAAACGCCGCAGGAAGGAGCGCTCGCAACAAGAAGAAAAAAAAAGGATAATTCACCTGCATTAATGTAGCACGCGGTACGCCTTCAATTAGAAGGCTGTGGACTATGATCAGTTGATTTTTTTCTTTGTTTTTTAACGATCCAGGAAATTTGTATGCAATTGAAAGAATGTATCTCGTCGATGACGCATTCACAGTATGCATGCTGTTGCGCTCTTTGCTGTATACTTCTGTGTTCTGATATTTTTCGAGGCTAGTAAATGGCAATAAAGGTAAACGCAGCTTACGTAATACACGTGGAAATAAGATTTTAGAGAATAACAAAAAAATGGTAGCAGCTTGCACAGCGGCAGCATAAGGGTATAATCCGAAATAAATGGAATAAAACTAACAATAAGCATACTAGCATTATTGCGAAAGTGTGCATGCTCTAACTCTAATGCGACACTCTTAAAATATCAGAACGGCGTCCAAATGCACGTTCACCTTCGTGATGCAGCTGTTTTTTCATCTCCGTTCGATTCCCACTGCCTGATTTTTTTCAGCGACCTTTTCAGTACTTAACGTCTACTTAGATTATACAACTTTATACTTGTAAGAAATTGAATCGTGAACGTATCTAAAGTTAACGGGAGGCAAGATATTTTATCATTCCATAACAAAATGTCCACTATCTTATCGAGGTGCTGTCCGAATGTATGTATGGAAAATATTCGGTAGCCTTGTTCGACTCGGCCGAGTAAACGTTATGTTTCTCTAATCGAAATGAACGAATCGAAAGTGTCACGCCAAGGCTGTCGAATAAGAGGAACAGTTCAACACAGGAGTTTTTTTGAGTGGCATTAGTACCTCCGATTTAGTCGAATAAGTGGCGACAATTAAAAGCATGCGTGTTTTTGTCCCTTAATTCATTTCATCGTTTTTATTTCCTCTCGAAAGATGGTTCCATACAATAACTATCTTAGGATATTAATTATACATATATTTATATATATATATACGTATATATCGATATACATATATAAATATATATGATGACGATAATATATTACACGTTTAATGCTTATATATTTGTATATTGTCAAAAAGTAGTAGGCTGCACTTTAGCCAGGGTCGCGTGGGAAAGCGTAGCCTTCAGTTCGTTTCAATAAATAATTGCACGTGTTCTTTTTCAATTAGACCGTGTGTTCCTTTGTAACGATTCATTCATTGTTTGAATGCATATCGATTCCGATAAGCGTTGTGTAAAGTGACGAGTAATTTTAATCGCGCAAGTGTTACGTTGATAATTTTACTTCAATTAGAGTTGTGCATTAAGATAGCGCATCAGTTTATGAAAGAGTTGTATTTTATCTCTCTGTCTCTCCCCCCTTTCTACATTATACCTCTAAGGTTCGTCCGTTTGTCTGGCTTTTTCTTCTTTAATTTTGCTAAAAATAAATTTAGCGAATACGCAAACCGTGGACATTGAACAATATCCATCGGATTCCTAAGCGCACGTGAAGCAGCTGCCTTCCTATTTAGCGAACACAGTAGACATGTTTGTCTCACGCAACTCCGGTGGAAGAATGAGCCGAAAAAAATAAAAAAAAGTGTATACACAGGCACACACATTCGCGCATCGCTGAGTGTTAAAAATATTATTTTAGATATATTATAAATGATAGCAATTAACCATATGTCTATGAAGATACAACAAAAGCATAGCATCCATGCGTTAATAATAATAATAATATTAATAATAATACTAATATAAATATCTATATATAAATATATATGTTCATGTGTGTATGTGTGTGTGTGTGTAATATATGAACAATATATACATAGATGTGTATGTATATATATATAGAGAGAGAGATATATACATATACATATGCATATACATGTACACCTATCAAATTAACTATAAATTATGTACCTATAGCATATAGTCGTTGAAACGAGAAGAAGAAGGAAAAGAAAAAGAAAGCATCGACGCGTCGCGTATGAACATGAAAAAAAAGAGAATAACAACAAATCTGACTTGATACGGATTCACAGAGGTTGAGGAAAATGAACACGGTACTCGTGTCCGTAATAAGAAGAAAACAGAAAAGGCGCTGTATTCCTTGTTTTAGTCGCGATGTCGTTCTCCGTCACGGTGGTTTTTCCGTGTTGTACAATAATGGAAATTAAAAGCGAAGATGGTATGCGATCATGGGAAAATTGGCCTACATCGGCGGATGTGCTGCTACGCGTCATACGTTATATTTGTCGAAAGATATGATGCGAACAGCGCCTGTATTGCTTGCCAAAATTTTTACTCGTGTACCATCTTTCATGTAGCGTACGCGGTTTCCGGGACCGGGATTACTTGAAAATTTCTGCGCATCGAAACGAAACGAAAATGTCCAGTCGATGGATACGCTCGGAGTTGAAAGATACGCGATCGCTAAGCGAACGAGCGCCCGTCAACGTGAAACTTCGAGATGTATCGACAGGAAAATGCAATGTCATCGGTATTGAAAACGAGAAGAAAGAGAAGAAAGAAACGAAGCTTAAGAAGCCCCTCCGAAGCATATCAGTTTTAGTCTGTTCGTTTGGCGATAGTGTGTACACTTCTTCGCTCCTTCACTTCAAGATATTGTGAATTTGCATCGAGCCACTCTGTATAAGTTTAAGAATTGATTTTTGTAAAGAGGTAATAAATATTTACCGTGGTAATTAACTTTAGCTTAAAGAGAAGAAATGGGGGAAAGAGTAGCGCGCAAGAAGTGAAGAAAAGAAGGAAGAAGGGAAAGAAATGGAAATGAAATAAGACGAATAAAGGAGCAGCAGAAAATAAATACGTCCTTTACGTAGCGGTTCGGGTATAGAAGTCGATAAAAAATGGGAATAATACATTATTACGAACTAAACATTATTTTTTCAATTCTTTCGGTATAGATCGGTAAGAAGCGATCCTAACGATTCTATCGATTCCGCGTGTTCGGCGAACAATGATATCGTAAGACAGGTGAGATGCGAGAGCCCGATGGTACGTGCAATAATACATATAACGATACTCGTGTACACGCCTACATAAAGTGCTGTATTAGTTTTCGATCTTACGTCCTGCGCTTTTCGCTTTTTCTTTTACATTTAAGCAAAGCAAGTTTAAGCAAAAATTACAATTTCGCCGGATATCAGTACCTCCTTGAGTTACTTTATGTCGCACGCATTGTCTAACTAACATTGCTTGTTTATCGACAGGGAAGACGTTGATTTTGTGCGAGATGATCGATCGAAGCTATGTGGACTTAATTAACGTCAAAGTTTGATAAAATAAAAAGAAATTAACATTTTATAACGTCCGACCGACCGGACAAAAATTACGAACAAAAAAAGAATTAATGGAAAATTATACGCAAATCGGGCGAATACAATGGATCTTTTTGGTTTCTTTTAATTGTAGGATCGGAAACTACACGTTTGCTATAGAACATTCTTGTGGCCGTTCTTCGACGAGTAGAAAAATTACTAACAGGTGGATGAAACTAACTCCCCCATCGCCCTTTTTCTCTCCATCACACAAGGACTTCTCCTCGCCACTCACAAATTTTAACGCATTAATTACACTCCGTGAAAAGAACGTATTGTGTTTGTGGATATATGTAATTTTACTTATCAATAAATAAATTACAAAGATCCAGTTGAATCTCAGTCGCTCTTTGACGCAAACATTCGAGGCAAATTTATTCTCTTCGCCAATCTATTTGCAAGACGTTAGCAATAACTATCGATTTATAAGATAATTACTATTGATTGCAATAATATTAATTATGCGTAATTATAATTATACACTATAGTGTATAAATATGCAATTATGTCATCGTCATGTATTCATCGTATATTACATCGTCAGCATAGGGTGTCCATATTTCATTCTGAAAAAGATTACAGATTTGCTGTAAAAAATCGCTGATAAGAAAATTCTTAAGAAAAGGCAACAGTAATTTTCCAGTTTTAAATATCACTGCCAGATGTTTATGATTAATTCATCCAATCTGACTGGTTGCTACTCGCGTAAGAACCCGTCAATTAAAACGCAGCTGTTTGCCATTGATTTCATCAGTCTCGTGAAAATCAGTATCGAATCAATAACATATTCATACAACAATAAGGTACATACGCTTCTTTAAAAATCATTTGAATCGGTATCGAATAGGAGTACATACGTATGTTTGGTAAGTATTTCCGCTGGTATCGCTGATTAAAATACTGTTTAACATATATGTATACATGTCCTAATTGATATTTTATCACGGTAATTGATATTATTATCTATTACAACTAAGGGTTCGCAGAAGTTCGATAAACTGCCGCATGCTCTTATTGCTCTGCGATTAGCAAAGCAGTCAAGTGCTACAAATTGGCACTGAAATATCAATTATCTACTGCCGATTCTTTTATCTTCCATCGAAACTTGTCTTTTCAGTAAATGTCGCTAGTAGTTCATTGTTCCGAAAGATGCGAGCGTCAGTAGCATCGCGTAGCGCGTGGCTTTGTATGCGAGATAACGGTATCGATTAGAAAAGTAATATGGCGGCGGTAGTGCCTATCTAGGAAATGTCAAACGTGAAATAAAATGTGTCGTGTAATGTAATGCACGGTGTGCACGAGGGGATGAATAATGGCAAACATGATGTGGTGAAAATTCAGGGTTACGAAATAATTTCGCAGTGACTCGAATGTCTACGGTGGTCCAAATTTATTAACCTTACGCGCGTCTACATAATGTACAGTAAAGGTATCAGCATCTAACATAAATTTATGAACGTGTTTGTTTTAACAATGCTTCTGTACAGTTGTATCGTAATTGCGGCAAATGAATGATATTGTTTCTAGGAAGCATCGTAAAAATATTTCTTTCTGTCAAACGAAATGGTATAATGATGTTTAATGCTGCTGTTGCAGGTTGTGTAATTATTGCCTGCTGTGAGATAATCGATTGAGAAATTTATTCCCGATGACTAAACAACAGGCAGTCCAAATGGCATTCGACGATGACTTCGATAGGCCATTCGAGGATGTCGTGCCTCTGCAGTGGGGATCGTTGCGGGAACTATGCCAGGCCAACGCAGAATACTTTGTTCTGAGCCAGGATGAAAACAGTATTAAGATTAGAGCTGCTCTTATGGCAATATCAGATCAATTGGTTGAATTGCAGCCATTTTATAAAGAGATTAGTGGGATCGCACCAATGTTCGATTTCGATGCGCAGACACCTGGTAATGGATACAGAAGTTTTTTAATTCTGATCGACAAATGTATCATACATTCGCGCTCTGTCTGCCATAAAATATATTGTCAAAAGGATTCTATATTTTTTCGTAAAAGTTATCACATGAGGTAATTATTATGATGCAGTATATTTTAAATGCATTGTTAAATATTCTTCGCTGAACATGATATAACCGAATGCCATTGATTATAGGGAAATTGAAGCTTGCTCGCAACTTATAGCATCCTTGCGCACTTGTCTAGAGCATATACAAACTCTTTACTCATGGAGCGAGCTAATAAACGATGGAAAACCATCTCTCTTTATAGGCGATAATCACAACCTTTACGAAGTTGTAAATAATATAGGATCTATTAATCAGTATTGCTTTTATGGCAGATGTTTAGGATTTCAGGTACTTACATAAACGTTTGCATATAACTCGTATTACATTGCTTGGACGCTTTAACAATATGTATCATTTTCAGTTCCATGATAGCTTGAAACCAATATTAAAAACTATAATGCTCTGCATGGCAACATTCAGCGAAGCCTTTTATGCGAATGGTACACTATTATCAAGGTGTACTAATTCTGTGAAATATATATATGATCCCGAACTAAGAGCGCGGCGTATCGTTGATGTATCCCAACGCGCTGATGTTTCATTTTGTCAGGCTTTCTGGTTTCTCAATGAGACTGGTAAGATAATGGGATTTTCAACCGAAGTATGTAGTAATTCTTTATTGTATCACCCGTTTCAAATTATTATATCGCTTATATGTCTTAGATTTGGCACGCAGGTTGCCGACCATAACGATTCCCTCCTTGGCGATAAATCAAGTAATTTCTATTCCACCTGAGGATTTGTCGCTTCCTACGCTAAACGGAACTACCGTATCAATCCCGATACCAAACAGTCATATCGGGAAAAAACCGATACACGTGCGGTTGATGAGCTCTAAACGTCGTTTGGGAATGGTAAGGAGATCATTTAATTATTTCGCACAGCTAACAACCAGTTAATAACCAGTAATAACCAGTAACTGCAGTTACCATTTTTGTCTATAATAAAGCTTAATTTTCCTTAATTAAGTAGAAATTATTGTGAAGCATCAGTTTGACTCCTGTGCAGTATATGCTTCTCTCAGGTTGGTTCAGGTGGAGTAGGGGGAGAACTGCACGAATTGTCCGATGAACTGATAATTCATTGCCATGGTGGAGGTTTCGTAGCGCAGACGTCGCTGTCTCATGAAACATACTTATGCAGTTGGGCCCTGAGTCTCGGTGTGCCTATCTTAAGTATCGATTACAGTTTAGCGCCTCAGGCACCGTACCCTCGTGCACTGGAAGAAGTATTATATGCGTATGCATGGGCTTTAAATCATTCAAGCACGTTACTTGGGACTACAGCGCGAAAAGTAATCCTCGTTGGTAAGATGTAAAGCATCGCATTACTGACTGCTTTCTAACGCAAACCACTCATGTGCATACCTTTCGAAGTTGTTCGCGGAGAAATTTTTACAAATTAAATTCCTGCCAGGTGATTCTGCCGGGGCCAATTTGAACTTGGGAGTCACTCTGAAATCTATCCAATTGAACATCAGAAAACCTGATGGAATATTTATGGCGTACACACCGGTCCTTGTCGACTTTGTATTATCACCCTCCCGGCTACTTTCCCTTGCAGATCCATTATTACCCATGGGATTTCTGATACGTTGCTTGAAAGCGTACGCTGCTTCGGATAATAAGAAAGTTATACGGTAAATTTTATATTATCGAATATGAACGAATGGAATTATTGCTTAACATCCGTTTCACTGTCCATTTTAGGGAAAAAGAAAACGACGTCGCCGAGGGTATCAAGTCTGACACAGAATCTTTTGCTGAAGTAAGCGAAAGTGATCTAATAGCATTAGCACTTAGCCCAAACGGAGACGAGACAAACGATGCGCATAAGTTAGCGTCGTTGCCATCAGATTCAACTTTAAATTCTGTTAGTTTAACAGAAGTCGACGGTAAATAAATAAATAAACACTTAAACATAACGATATAAAAAACGTGTAGCGATTGAAAGATTACATAGATTTTATTTCAGTCCGTTCTTTTTACTCTACTTGTTTTCTTATTTGAATATATTCACAACGTTTTCTAACGTAACAGGACCGGAACATGTACAGGACGAAGCAAAATCTCAAGAATATATTAACAAATTTTTAGAGCTCTATCGTAATTGTGGCACAAACACATCAACGCATATTGGAAACGGTACTGTCAGCACCGAAAACGAAATTTCGAACACCGACAGGTCATGGTCCTTTTTCGGTTGGTCTCTCAATAGAAGGCACAGAGAATCCCGAGAACTTGACACAGACAATGTGAAAAATCCTATGGAAGAGTTTGCATTTACAGTGCCCAGAGATCCATATTTGAGTCCTTATCTCGCATCGGACACTCTTTTAGCACAGCTGCCGCCCGTTAAGATGCTGGTAAATTCTTCAACTTTTTTACCATTTTAATGAAACAAAGTAATGCTCAGCATTACATGTATATGAATTTTGTGTAGACGTTAGAGTTGGACCCGTGCCTCGATGATTCTGTTATGTTCGCAAGAAAACTTCGATTACTCGGTGTATCGACCACGCTTGATATACTGCAGGGTTTGCCGCACGGATTTCTCAATTTGACACCGGTAAGAATATATTTCTAGTGAAACGAAGCTGCAAGTTTGCATCGTAGCCATATTAAATAATTCGTATTTGCAGGTTTCGAAAGAAGCAAGCGAAGGTTCGGACGTATGTGTGCAAAGAATAAAAGAACTATTGGGATTATAATTAAATTAAAGCAAACACTTTACTACAAGTATGAATATTGATATACGGGAACAAAGAGTTTCTGTGCTATTGTTGTTCTTTTTCAGATATCGAGTATAATTGATTATTTCTGTACAAAATCTAACAACAATAATTTGCAATATTAAGAAAACTATTTGCACTGCTATGTGAATGTGATCAATATGTATTTTTTATCTACATATTTTATATTACACATTTATATTTTATTAATAATATACGTGCTTAATGTCTAGTTTAAAAGCGAATAATCTCAAAGCATTGTACTTAAACGATAATGTTTAGAAGCTAATTTCTCGGTATTATATTTCACTGGACACGTAATCGAAGACAGGCGTTATTTAGTTTTCTATTTTCTACTCGTAAAGGAAAGTATAAAGATGAAGAAGACTGTAGATACATTGGTTGTAGAAAGATCTGTCATTCCTTCAGTTTTCAGCACTGCACTGCTGTTCAATGTATTATCCAGCTGAGGCAAGTTATTAGAATGTAGGACGAATAAATAAACTGTTAATAATGTGATCTCAGCTTAGCGATATGGCGTAAAGGTGCGATATGTATCGTAACGTTAGCAATAACCGGATTAATTATATTTTTCATTTGTTAGGAGTATTAATAATTTATAGATTCGTTAAGTTATATTTTGTTTACGTGGAAGTACATTGTATTCGTCAACTTGAATAAATTATTTATAAAATTCTAATTTTATAACTTATAACACACTGGGAGGTACAATAAAAATAATTTTATTACCAGACTATGAAAACATGTGGTCTTTGAGATACGATAAATTAATGATTAACGATTTTTATTGATTACTTTGCTGACTGTTCGTTTGATTTGCATTAGGACGCAAAGTTTTTTGCAGCACATGAGCATCCGCGGGTTCTATTCTCTTGTAATAATGTTCCTTTGTTTCTACTATTTCGAATCCAAATTTTTTATAAAAATCAATGGCTCCTTCATTACTTATTTGAACATGACTGTAAATGAGAAAACAAGTATACAAGTAATGATTATTAATTGTACATCTGTGTAACCACCGTTTAATATATTTAATAAATGCAATGGAATACTTACAGAAAAATTGAATCAAAGTTTCCATCTTTGTTAACATAATTTAAAACATGTTGTACCATGACAGTACCTATACCTAATCTTCTATAAGGATAAAGACATCCCAATGTCATAATATACAAACGCCTAGAATTCTCTGAAGTATCTACCCGACAACAAACTGCCCCGACCTGAAACAGATAATATTCGTTTGAAGATTCGTTTCGGTACATAAATGAGAACAATATCGTTAGCGCAACAGTATTTATGTTAATTACAATTAAAATACTTTGTTGCAAAGAACATTTGTATATATTTTCATTCAGCATTCTTTAGTGTCTACATATCTATAATGTTTACGGTGAAAGGATTATACGTACCACTATGTCATTATAATATGCGAGCTTCGCTAGCTCCCCAGCTTCTAATACATCCTTGTAAAATTTTTCATTGTACGAGACTGGAAACACCACTTGGTTAAGAAGTTTCAGCTGTTTTATATTATGTGGCGTTACATCCCCTAACTCTATTTTTGATCTAGAATTAGAATTTTTCTAATTATAATATACGTAGAATATGTATTTTATAACATTTAACATTTCTGTCATAAAATTATCGTTTAATGCATCACTCAAGTATTGATAAATATTACGGTCTTGTGTAGAAGGAAAATGTAGAAAGAAAGGAGTTAAATTTTCTAAAAATCGTACTCTGTTACATTAATTAGTATTTCACACGAATGTTTCTATCTTAGAGACATTGTTTTTGACACATACTTTATCCGGTATTTTTTCGCCCGATAATTCTCTACATACACGTTTGTTTAAAAACGTGACTCGATGGCAGAAATGTTTAATATTAAATTTAACAAAGAATTATTGCAATCTGCGAATAAAACAAAAGTTCTTGCGCAAAAGTATATATTATGCAACGGAATAAAAGAAAGTTATTGCCTTTAGAATGTTTTGATTCGAAATATAAAAATATAACCTCAAAACTTTTGCAACTTACCTAGTCATATTAGGAAGTACAGCAAATTTTAACGTTTCTAAGATAAACAATAACAACAAGTTTTGATATTATTTGTTTTACAAGTATATTACTAATAATTAACCCCTACATGCAACAGAGTAACGTCACGCGGCTCTGTTCTTATACTGAAATTGTATTAGCGGGGGTAAGTTAAATATGTAGCCATTTCATCAAATTTCGATAGGTTTCAGAACGCATAAATACGATTTATTCAAACATAATTAAATGAAAGTAAATTTAATCGCAAATGTTTTTAAAGATATAAATAATGACAAAGTTCGTACAATTTATCTTGAAATATTTGTGAAATTTGCAAAATTTAAATTGTTAATGACTTTTAAGATACAAATGCCATATTTTTCAGACCTATTGGAAACTGAAGCTAACATTCGCAGCTTTAATTTGAAACCAGTTCACTGGTTTGAGACTCTGGAAGCCGTTTAGTGTCAGTCACCGATGACTGACGCGGCCTGAACGGAAAGTTTAGTGTCTGTCACCGATGACTGACGCGGCCTGAACGGAAAGTTTAGAGTCAGTCACTGAACGGAAAGTTGATTGTCAGTCACCGGTGACTGACGCGGCCTGAACGGAAAGTTTAGAGTCAGTCACTGAACGGAAAGTTGATTGTCAGTCACCGGTGACTGACGCGGCCTGAACGGAAAGTTTAGAGTCAGTCACTGAACGGAAAGTTGATTGTCAGTCACCGGTGACTGACGCGGCCTGAACGGAAAGTTTAGAGTCAGTCACTGAACGGAAAGTTGATTGTCAGTCACCGGTGACTGACGCGGCCTGAACGGAAAGTTTAGAGTCAGTCACTGAACGGAAAGTGGATTGTCAGTCACCGGTGACTGACGCGGCCTGAACGGAAAGTTTAGAGTCAGTCACTGAACGGAAAGTTGATTGTCAGTCACCGGTGACTGACGCGGCCTGAACGGAAAGTTTAGAGTCGGTCACTGAACGGAAAGTTGATTGTCAGTCACCGGTGACTGACGCGGCCTGAACGGAAAGTTTAGTGTCGGTCACTGAACGGAAAGTTGATTGTCAGTCACCGATGACTGACGCGGCCTGAACGGAAAGTTCAGTGTCGGTCACTGAACGGAAAGTTGATTGTCAGTCACCAATGACTGACGCGGTCTGAACGGAAAGTTTAGTGTCAGACACCGATGCCTGACGTGGCACTCAACGTGTTAAATATATCTCACGCTGGTTCTCAGTACATCTCAATCCACTCCCAACACAGCCTAAACTGAGCGTGCCGAAAAGTGATAAGCATGAACAATTCCTTATAAATCACATCCCTGGATAGTGTTCGCTAGGCAGCTTCGAAGCAGCGAACATTAAGTGGGCATTACTGTCCACTGTAGTTATTTGAGCGGAGAGAATCTTAAGTTCTTATTGCAATTACTTTTGAGTTCGCGTTTCTATCGTTGTATCTATCTGCAGCTCTAAATATTGTGTATTATTTATTGCCCTGCTTCTTATGTAGACTCTTCTGTTTTCTGACGCTTTCGAGATAATTCATTAGTAACATAAATCATATATGTTTCGCCTAGAGAATTAAATTTTCTTATTTCTCAAGAAGCCTTCTTTTTTATAATTGAAATACCCGTGTATATATCATTTAATTCATAAATTAATTAATATCTGCAAAGATATACTTGAATCTACGCGGGTCTCTGCCATATCTACAGTGCCTGCTATGGTTTCGCCATCTATACAGAACTCCTTGAAACCACTCGCGCTTGCTATGGTAGTTCCATCTATACAGAACGCCGCGAAACTACTCACACCACTTACTTACCATAAGTGTAGATATGGCAGAAGCCCGAGTAGTTTTATTCACATCTGTATAGATGGCGATACTAATGACTCTAGATAAAGCAGACATGTATACAGTTTCGAGCAGTTCTGTATAGATGGCGAAACTAAAGCCCTTTTTGGGTGTAGGTAAGACAGGGATGTGAGTGGTACGTAAATTCAGACACCTGTTTATAAGTAGCGGTGCGATAATGTTCATAAAATTTGGTTATTTATGTCTCCATTCATCAAATTGAGTTAATAATTCTCGTAAACCGTCTTGTACACTCATTTACAGATCAATAAAGTGTTAGCAAACACCGTGTTACAGTCTACATAAAAATTAATATGTACGGTAACATTGCAAGTTCCATTGTTCATTTTATTCTACAACAATCAATCTCTTTAGCACAAGTAAATGCATTTGTGAAAATTTTGTCCTTTAAATAAATTTTCCGGCACGTGATAAATACATACTAATACTAGTAGTATTCTTTATTTCGGTCTCGAAGCAATGAAAGTTTGGTTAGTTTACATATAACCTATCTTTGCAATACTATATGAACTCTTGCACTCTCATCTTCTCTTTCGCTCTTCCTTTTCATACCTTCTCCACCTTATGCATCGCACTATTTCTTGTCTCTTTATCGCACGTCTATTACACATCTTTTCATTTCCTCTCTGTTTCATTACAAATTCCTAAGTCATTTCTGCGCTATTAATTGCTGACTTTTTTCTGTTCCCTCTTTACTTTGGTACTGACGTATTGCTCCCGTTTTAATACATTTAAAGCTTTCATTATATGTTGCTTCTTGTATTTTTCTTTGAAGGCTCTCCGTTAGATCCTTTAGTTCCGTTCTTATCAAATTTAGTATTCTCGCACTCGTTCCATTTGTTCTAAAAGACCCTTTCTCTTATGCTTCTAATTTGGCCCGCCCTACTTTCTTTTTCGACTAAATATCATTTAACAATCTTTCTATCTCCTGTCATGTACTTACAAATATATTTTTTGTGTGCGTAGATTTTATAGGCGAAAGATAAGGAGCATTGACCGCCAATTCTCATTGCGCATAAAAAGAAGGAGGAAGAAAGAATAACTCTCGCCATATACTTCAGTTATATTAAATTGGTTTTGTGGGATTGGAAGGTGTATGCAACGAAGGCTGATGTAAGTGTAATACGTGTCTAAATATCTTTTTTTTTCAATAAATCTTCCTGCGTGTAATAATTACATACTAACAATAGTATTCCTTTTTATGTCGGCATCACAGCTATGAAATTTCGACTTAGTGTACATATAACATAACTTTAGATTACTATCCTAACTTATGCATCCTTCTCCTCCACTCTTTCTTGCCAACCTTCTCTACTTTACACATTATCCCATTACTTATCCCCTTATTTCATTTCGATTATACATTTGGCCTTTAAGACTCTCCATCACTTTCTTTACTACTTCTCTTTTCATCAAATTCATTCATTCGATTCATTCCATTCTTTTTTAAATAATCCCCCCCTTTTTCTTATACTTCTTGTGTGGTCTTTCCCTACTTTCTTTTCTTCTAACTATCCTTTAACAATGTTTCTTTCACCTGTTACATACTTACTAATATATCTTTTGTGTGTACAGGTTTTGCATCCAAGGAGTAAGGAGCATTAACCAGTGCATCTCATCATGCACAAAAGCAAGAAAGAAGAAAGAATAACCCTTGCCACATACTTTAGTTATCCTTTAGTTATAGTAAATTGGTTTATAAAAATAGTTTGTAACTATTAGCGCATAAGATTAATTGAGAACAATTGTGTAATTAACTGTTATGTGTATCTATTATATGTATATTTTATTTTATATTCAGTTTATTCGGTAGATCTTATATAAACTTTAATAGTACGTTTACTACAAGTTCTACTGAATGTGCTAAATGTAAAATGAGAGATATAATAAATAATTTACGTATGCACAAGTTACACAATTGCTGTAATTTAAATTGTATAAGCTTCTGCATATGAAGTATGTAAATTTTAATATAAGTTCTATCTGTAAGATATATTGTAAATTAACTTATAACAATAGCTTGTAAGTATTAGATTATTTATGTTTATAGTATTTGTTATGCTACATAAATGTTAGTTTAGAATTGATACAATATTTAGTTGTACGATCTATTGTAAATAGATATAAAAGAATAGTTCATAAGGATTAGCTTGTAAATTTGGACTACAACATTTTTGTAACTTGTATCTTCATTGATTAGTTTAAATAAATGTTCAATGAAAAGAACTCGACTGCTCTTCTTATTTTCACACCTTAACAATCCTTAAAAGAACCTAATTCCAATTCCTTATACAAGAAGTACCGTGGGCGAACTTGAAATTGAAAGTTCTAAAGCGGGAACTTGTCAAAATGGCCCTATACGTTATTAAATTTGGAAGCAGCAAATTCTAAGTCCTCACTTCTTGCAAAATTGGATAGCAGAAGTCCAAAAAATTAAGAGCTCGGAAATTCCTGGAACGTGACGTCATTTCTTAGAATTGCTGAGATCGAATACCTCCTCGCACATCATATTCTCCTGATACAAATCCACGATTTTCAGCGAGATATTTTTGCCAGAAACTCGGAAATTTCAGCGCTCCGAAATTCCTGGAATGTGACGTCATTTCTGAGAACGAATACCTCCTTGCATATCATATTCTCCTGATACAAATCCACGATTTTCGGCACTTAAATTTCTGCTGAAATTCGTGGATTTGTATCAGGAGAATATGATATGCAAGGAGGTATTCGATCTCAGAAATGACGTCACGTTCCAGGAATTTCCGAGCGCAAAATTTCTAAGTTTTTGGCAAAAATATCTCGCTGAAAATCGTGGTTTTGTATCAGGAGAATATGATATGCAAGGAGGTATTCGTTCTCAGAAATGACGTCACATTCCAGGAATTTCCGAGCGCTGAAATTTCTGAGTTTCTGGCAAAAATATCTCGCTTAAAATCGTGGATTTGTATTAGGAGAATATGATGTGCAAGGAGGTATTCGACTTCACCAATTCTTGGAAATGACGTCACGTTCCAGGAATTTCCGAGAATTTCAATTTGAAGAGCTCCCATCAAGACGTATTAATTCCTTAACAATTAGCGCCAACGTTAATAATGTTCAGGTCTATATTTACAAGTTTCTCGCTTTGGGACTTCGCAATTAAACTCCGTCCACGGTACTTCCTGTTTAAGGAAGTGGAATTAGGTCTTTTCAAGGATCGTTAAGGTGTTAAAATAAAAAGAGCAGTAGAATTTCTTTCATTGAAGATTTATTTAAAGTAAGTAATGAAGATACAAGTTACAATAATGCTGCAATTTATACTTACAATCTAATACTTATGAACAATTCTTTTATATCTATTTACAACACAGCTTACAGATAATACTTACATTAAGAATTTACGTAGTTTGTATGTGGATTTATAAAAATAAATTGCAACAATTGTCCAGCTTATTGTACATTTGCTACTTTTACAAAAACTTGCCGTTCGCCGTAAAAATCATTTTAATTGTTTAATTGTTTACAACAAATGAACTTCGCATGGAATGATGATCACATCTATTGGAGGTGATAGCTTATACTTCTAGCTTTAATTTATGTCCTCTGATCATTAATGTAGCTCGCCGGGAAGTGGCAGTAATCGCATTTGTTTAAACTTTCTTTAAACAAATTCAATTATCTCGCGTTCTACTCGGCCGATTTTAATCAACGACATCTCAAATTGAAGCTCTTGGTTCAAGGAACAATCTGATTCACCATTAGATTGGCCCTCGTGTATAGTTTCGATGGAATTCTCAAACGAATTGTAAAGTTGTTTATAAAAAATAAACGGCGCAAGCAGCATTTCTAAATCATTTATTGACGTGTAGCAGCATCCTTTACCTTTATTTCGAGTACTCGGTCATTAATCTAGCGCCTCCAGAAGCCGAGATAATTGCAGTGGCCCGCAGTGCATTTTTGCCGATTTTTAAATTGTTAATAACTTTTAAACCACAAATGCCATATTGTTGAAACTGTTGGAGGACATAGCTGATGTTCGTAGCTTTAATATAAGACAAGTCCGGTTAAGAAATACACCCTAGAAGCCGAGAAAAACGTAATTGTTTAAATTAACGATGCAATGCTGTAACTATGAATGCAGAGAAGCAACTTTATTCCCAAACTGCAGTCTTAGATAATTTATTATACGAAGATGTATATATAACAAAAATGTAGCTATATGATTTCCAAGTTGTATTAACTTGATTTTATAAACAAATAGGCAAATAAACCATTGAATGATAGGTGTATTCTATACCTCGACTCTGATAATTATTCTAACACAGTTATTAATTATCCGACTAGTTGTAGTTATAATTCTAAGTCCATTATACGACTTTCAACTTACATTTTTTTAGTCTGACACTTGTCATGTGCCCTTTAAGTTATTAATTAATATCTGCAAAGATATACTTGAATCTACGCGGGTCTCTGCCATATCTACAGTGCTTGCTATGGTTTCGCCATCTATACAGAACTCCTTGAAACCACTCGCGCTTGCTATGGTAGTTCCATCTATACAGAACGCCTTGAAAGTACTCACACCCCTTACTTACCATAAGTGTAGATATGGCAGAGGCCCGAGTAGTTTTAGTGACATCTGTATAGATGGCGATACTAATGACTCTAGGTAAAGCAGACATACATACAGTTTCGAGCAGTTCTATATAGATGGCGAAATTAAAGCCCACTTTGGGTGTAGGTAAGACAGGGGTATTCAAAGTAGTTTTCTGTAATGTTTGTTTCCTTGCTTTCGTACCTAAAAATAGTTTGAGAACTGTTTATATCAAACATAAATTACGTATTGTCTTTTTGGAAATATAATTTCACTGCGATGATGTTGTTATCTTCCATATTTGGAAACAAAATTGTGCTTTTTAAAACGCAGGAGTTAATTTTATCTGTTATGATGCGTGTATGAACCGATAAGAGTTTACGTGTACGTTTGTAATGCATTAGGCAGTGTACTTTTTAATTAAACAACCAACAATAAAGATGTGATAATTCTTACATTATTTAAGTATTTGACTGTCTGGAATTCAAGCTTTTCTCTTCCTTATATGGTGTACACATCAGTTAGGTTATATTTGTGGTAAAAATGTTTATCAGTTCAATGGATTCTTTTGGTACATGTGATAATTGTGATAAGATTACGGTACACACGCCGTGTATATAAACTGATTCTCCAATACCTTTTCTATAAAAAGTTAAATTTCGTCGTAGTGGTCATTAGTTACATAACCTCCAGAAGATTTTTCCTATCAGAATTTGGAGCACTGATTAAATAAATCGTAAGAAATGTTTTCGAAAATCGTTGTTGTTGGCTCGTGTATGATTGATTTTACATGGTAAGTGATAATCTTACCAACGACAACCATAAACAATTTGCTTTAATTTCTTGATTTATAATGTAATTCTGTAGTATCGCTGAATAATTAACAAAGTGTAATTAAAGAATCTGCAGTCTTTGCAGATTTTACCATTAAAAAAAGAAATGTTTTTCACATAGCCCGCCCAATAGAAATGTGGAAAATGCCAAGAGAATATAATACATATACATATGTATATGTTCCATCATCTTGAGAATATATTTATGTTTTAGCTTTTCGCCGCGTTTACCTAAACCTGGAGAAACAATGATCGGTAATAGTTATGAGATAAAGTACGGCGGTAAAGGTGCTAATCAGTGCGTCGCAGCGGCCAAGCTAGGTGCCTCTACAGCAATAGTTGCTTCTGTATGATTGTCTACTTCTATTCAATTTCTTCATAGAAGAACGAAAATTCTTTGAGCGATAAAATTTCAACAAGTTTTCTGGTAACTAAATTTTCGTACAGCTAGGTTCTGATACTTATGCCCAAGAGTACTTAAAGATATTTAAAAAAGAAAGGGTAGACGTTTCTCACGTTCAACTACAACCAAATCAGCACAGTGGCATAGCGCATATTACAGTTGCCGAGAATGGTAAGTCGCGATCACGCGGATCTTCCATCGAATATAATTACCGGAAAAGTATCTTTATACGGACAAAGGTTTCCACGTTAAACGCAAACAATTTTAGGGGAGAACAGCATTGTAATTGTGTTAGGATCGAACGCGTCATTAAGTCCTAAACACGTGGACACTGCGGCCGACGTGCTCCAGAATGCTGAAATTTTATTGTGCCAATTCGAGACACCCCTTGAAACTACACGGCACGCTTTGGAGCTTCACAAAGGCCACGGTTAGTTACGTTCCGCGACGCTTCGTTGTTCTTTCGCGAAACTATAAATAGTAATGCTAGCTACAGAAAATGTGAATTGCGATAGGTCTGTCGATCGTAAATGGCGCGCCCGCTATGGAAAGCGTCGACTCGGAAGTGTTGAAGCTCTGCGACATATTTTGCGTCAATGAAACCGAGGTATTCATTTATTATCGAATCATATTAAATAGTCCCACAAATAATGAAAAACTGACCAAGGTCCCTTAATGGTCCCTGATGCTATCAATTAATCGAGAATGGAAGGGAAATCGATTAAAGAAAAGCGACGAATTCGTAGGCAGAAGTTATGACTGGGGTGCAACCCTTGGGGTCATCAAATATGAGGCAGGCTATCGAGAAACTTTTGGACAAGGGTTGCAACACGGTGATCCTTACTCTCGGAGAGTATGGGGCTGCGTACGCGTCCCAGGCAGACAGAACAATTAAATTGGTTTCTACTACTCCTGTACAGCCAGTAGATACTACAGTACGTTTACCGATCGCATTATAAACTTCTCCTCTTTTTTTTTTTCTCTTCTTTTACTGGCAACTACAATTCTTTCTGCTGCTTCAAAAAAGAAACGCTTCCATTTCGAAACATTCTTCCAATGTTCCCTTGAAGCTCGTTCCCCTGGAACTTTTAAGTTTACCATTTTCTTTTCTCGCGTATCAGCCGCGGAGAGAACTTGTACCCGTGCCAGGCAATTAATTTACGAGCTAAAGGGACGGCGGTGCGTGGAATCGTATCGCTAATATTCACGATATATGCGCAGGGAGCTGGAGATGCATTTCTGGGTGCTCTTGCATATTTTAAAGCTTATCACCCAGGGCTTTCGATGGACGAGTGCATCCGAAGAGCTTGCGTCGTTGCCACGGAATCTGTGTTGAAGTTCGGCACACACGCCAGCTTCCCAGCCAGGAGTACCCTGTCGCCGGATTTGTTCGCTTGAATTAATAACAAATTTTATACCAAATTCCATGCTGTCAATAAGTCTGCCTGATCTTCCTTCCTTTCCTTCACCGTTCTGTCATTTTACGCTCCTGCACCTCTGCGTTCTCCACTATTCGTTCTTGTTAAATTAGTGTAAAATAAAAGGCCGATTAAAAAACAGATCCCCTTCTCTGAATTTCATTTGGTTCGTCCATTCTATTCGTGTAACGGAGCTCACTAACGTTAACCGTTAACACGATTCATCCTCTCGAATGGAGAATCATGCCGTCGCTAATAAAAGAAGGAAAAAAACGCATACATATGTATGCAAGATGATAATTGTGCGGTGTTGCGTGCACGCATGGGAAATCGCAGGATCAAACTGGTTCATTCGTCTTACGTAAGAAAAGCTGAGGCTCGAGAAAGCCCCGGTGGTATCCAGGAATTCGACTGGTATACATTAGTGACGCGCGAGCTCGAATTTCCATCCAACGACGCTCTACCATTATCCGTATAATAATGAACGTTTCTGGCTGGAGAACCACCGTTTGCCCGTCACAGCCTGCGCAAGAAGGACTGGCACAGGTAAATATGTCGTGCGTAAATGCCAGGAGGGAAAGGAGTTGCGTTAGATACACGGACAACTAGTGTATCCATCATCGAGGCTATCCCCGTTGAGGAATCGCTATCCACCGTATCTCCCTTTTCCCATTTTCCACGAACGAGCAGGCCTCCGAGAGACGTCTGGACATTTTTCTTCCTCCATAGATGGACGCTGACGTCCGTGCCGGAAAACACCGCTGAATTACATATTTAAGGGAACGCGTGCAAGAGGCGACACGCTGTTGCCTGCAAGAGGAAACGAAACAGGGTCTCTGGTGAACGTTACATTGACGTCACGGTCGGCGCGAAGAAAGCATCCAGGATGAAACTAGGGGGGCCTGCCTCACAGTCACGACGGGGGGATTGGTCACACTCGAGGTGGAGATGCGGCGGCAACCACCCACGTTTTCTCTACGTGAAAGGATTAAAAATCCCGCGTTGAACAGGGAGCATTCAGTTTTCAGTAAACCGTGAACAACGATCCTCGCCTTCCTGCCTAAATCGTCTTGTATATAGTCTGCGGGATTGCCTTCTGATAATCATTGAAGGTTTCTTGAATCAGCTTCCGATAGCTAGCGAAGGTCTGTCAAAGGGGATTCACGGTATTCGTAAATCATGGGACTGCACACCATCCAGGGAATCCTTTTCTTTACGGTACTCTTAAGCTTCACGGATATACAGTTCACGACCGCCAAGATACTGCCAGAGAGGTATCACGTCCGTCACGAGGGTGGCCATCGACAGCCCCATAAGATACATCATCCGTTGGAGCGTCATGATCAGGGGATATCGAAGAACCACTCGAGGACCCACAGCGACGAGATTGTACGGAGGAATTTGTCGACGACAAGGCGAAGAAGACACGGAACAGACGATCTGATGTACGAGATGGAAGTGGAAGAAGTGCAGAACACGTCTATCTGCAGCTACACGATCCAACCGGTGGAGGACAAGTCCGGGAACTGGATGCTGAAGAATCTGCAGCACATCAAGTGCAACAAAGTCGGCAACAAGTGTCAGCAGAGCGACAAGCCGCATTGCTGCATACAGACGTATAAAATGGTGGATCTGAAGTTCTCCAACAGCTCCATGCAGCAGGTGAAGATCTACACCGGGTGTGTGTGCGCGTACAGCACTTTGCCAAAGGTGAAAAAGCCGCTGAAGTTGACGAATTATTAGACTATTACACTTGGAGGGACGATGCTATCGCGTCAACTTATTCTCTGGACGCGTTCTCCACAGGTTCCTATAGGTGACGTTCCTATAGAAGATGTAACGTTTCACGTGCGGCCAAGTCACAGTTTGTTGCATGGAGCTATTAACACTGCGTTAACTCGCGTTTCTTCAGCAAGCCTTTGCCTCTTTGTATCGTGCGGAGCTTGTCTTCTGTTTTTTTTAATTCCTCGATCCGGATTGTTTTAATCTTTGTGCTTAATCTCTTCGCTTCTTTTTTTTTTTCAAGCGGAGGTTTGCTATTTTTCTCAAACGAATGACATTGACGGTAATACTAACCGACGGCGTAATTTTATGCATAAACCCGAGATGCTGCATGTAATTGCAGAAAAATGAAAATAAACGTAGGACGATTGGTGACGTCCGGATACGAGGAATCTCGATTTGCTCAGTGGTCGATGTTCCACGGATAATAGAAGTTCGTGCAATATTATATAATAATAAACTATTATCTCTCGCTTGCATTGTATTTATGGAACGCAAGCATTTCTGTTGCCAAACAATGTGATAGACGCGCGACGCGACAATTATTTATATGACGATAATTATTTATTTATTCCCGCTCCTCTTGTTCATGTACAACGAGGTCGCGTTGCGCGATGTGATAAACCGATAATGATAAGTCTGTTAAAAACCGACGATTAATAATAATATTAATATAAGATGTAGCAATGAATGTGCAGAATAATCTGTTCACGCCAAGTATTTTACAACAGTATATTGATGAATGGTACTTTTGTATTGTAGACAATAATATTGTACAATGCATGTAATGTTTTCAATGAAACGTAATAAAATTTAGTAAAACAATTGAATAATATTCCATTTTACTTCGCATGTTCCAACCCCCCTGCCCTTTCCCAATGAATATTAAATCATAATTGAAAGAACATAAACCGATTCGATAGTTCGTGTAATAAATTAGTTTCTATGAACTTTTCTTCGAATGAAAATCCGCAGAGCCGCTCGACGACTTGTTTCCTCCAGAAAATTTCAACTTCCACAGCAGAGCGTCCATTATACGGTTCTTATAGTGTTTCCGTGACGATACATCGCGGATATTTCTACACATTTCATTCAGATCTGAACGTTCGATTCTTGGTCGTTTTTCGACAGAGTAAATATCAGCCGGTCGACAAACCGGCGGTGGTCGAAAGTCTACGAAGATTTTCTTTTTTCGGCCGCATAACACGGTCCGTGACTCAGAGGGTACAAAAAAAATCAAGCTTCCGAAATCATGACCGTCCGGTTGCCCCACCAAGGAAGAAGTCAGCCACGCGCCGTCTGACATTAATCCAGCAGGCAGAAAAACCAAGCTATTGGGAGAAACCCCTTCTGGTTGGCCAATAATACGTCACGAAGGAATGCAGGCCCATTACATTTCTTCCTCTCTCTCTCGATATTAAAACCAAAAGACAAAAGTCCCGCCGCAAAGTGAACCTCTCCTCCATACGCGGCCGTCTAATTCGCTCACGTGGAACATTTTCTCCAAGCTCCGCGGCTGCGTCGAAAATCAGAAAAAGAGAATGGAAAATCGTTTCGTCTCCCGCCGCGATGACGCACCGGTGAAAATCCTTCGATCGGGTTAATCGATGGGCGAACGCTCGTCGTGCGGACGATTTCGCCCTTAATGAATTTCGACATACGCCGTTTGCTCGTCGCGAAACCGCGCCAGGGCTGAGCGGGTTCGCGTGCTGCATCAGGAAATCCCCTGGTAACACGCGTCTACACGGAATCTCGGCTGAATCAGCGTGCAACGACACCGGTCGCGCGTACGTCACGCTCGCGCGAGTAGGTGTCGCGCGACCGGTTGGAATCTCATTCATCGGTCGAAGGAAAGAGGGAGAGTGCCGGTGCGACGGCGACGGCGACACCGACGATACCCGACGGACAGCGGGGGCCGATTTCATCGCGGCTATTTCTTTGGCCGTCATTGCGCCGAAGGTCTGTTTCGCGGAAAACGCATCGAATTCGCGGCCTTAGCTCGCGGAATTCACCGAGTACGTCAGGAGGCTTGATGCAACATTGTGACATCGTGCTGGGATCTCTGCGTGTCTCTGACGCGCTCGTTTATTGATAGAACATGGAGATCTTTTGCTGCAACTTTACCCTTTCGTTTGGTTGGCCAACGATTTCGTACCGGGCGGCCACGTCGAAGGTACACGATTGTACAATAGTTTCGTCGGAGGAATTTCGTTGTCAACGTGGATCGTTAACGGGTTCGTTTGAATGCACAGTGTTGGAGAAATGTTTGGGGCCACTGGGCATTTCAAGGTGTCGGGAATTTTAACGACCGATTAATGATTTTTAGCGAAGCATTGACGAAAATGTCGGAGCGAAGTTGATTGCTATCAGGGTCTATTCGTGGATCAGCTGCGGGATGTAATTTTTTTGTTCCTGCTAAGATTTAGTGTTCAATGCAACTGGTATGCAGATAGATTCGCAGTAAAGTGACGAAAGTTAATTGGAAAATGTATTGGCGATTGGCAGGCATATCGTCGTACAGGAAGGAAATATCGCAAGGACTCGTTCTCTTTAAACCAGAGGATTGCGACTAGGTTTTTTCCAGATTTATAGCAATCAAGGCAATTAACGACGCGTTTTTCTTTTTTTAAAAGAGCACTTGGGTCTGCTGTAACATATTGCTAGAATTTTTGTCGCAACATTGAAATTTCCATAATTTTATAACGACTCCGTTAATTAGCATACGTCGAAGCTGTCGAAACTTCAGATTAATTCTGAATCGCAAGTTTGTTTTCTTCTTATCCAGCTTCTATTTATAACATTTTTCACACGCATCTAATTAAACTTGGTACGCGCGTAACTCCCGCCGATCTGTTATTCTAAATGGTAGTATCAACGCGCACAGTTGTTTTTCTCATTTCCGGTTGGCTATTCCATAATGATTTGAAAAAAAATTGCAGTAACTCTATCCCGTCCAGTTTTTCCCGAGCATTAAATGATCCATATTTTTCCGTGCCAATTAAACGAATAAATAATCGAAGAGTTCAACCGGCTCGAGTGAATGCAGGTGCGTCTTCCCAGAAAATTTCTATCGATTTTACTTTCCATTGTCGTTGTCCGGTGAAAAATATTTTCAATTAACGGTGCACAGAGGCGAAGGTATCGATAGGGAAAAAGGGAAACAGTTTTTCTGGTATCGGATTTCGAAAGAATAACGGCCGTTAAAGGATTCATAACAAGCGGAAACGCGAACGGCGTATTCCGCGCTTTTGCGAGCCGGTACACTGAAATTTTATATTTTTCCCAGCGCAAATAAGAACGCGAAACTTTCATGTCTATATACATATATTTCGTTCTTTTTTTATTACCCCTTCCACCGTTTTCCATTTTTTTCTCACTACCGTTGTTTTTTTGCATTTCTCCCTCCAGAGAAGTCCGTCACCGGTACATGGTTCAATTAAAACACCTGAAACACCGTTTATTATAATTTCGTTCGACAAAGGAAAAGCATCGACCGGCAGTGCGCCGTTTACAAACGCAAAAATGATATTTTTCTTTAATTTTCTGGCTTCCCTTTCAATAGAGACCACCGCGGCGTTTTGACGTTGGCAGAAACGCTTCGATGTTTCCTCTTAATAGGAACGAGTGAACGAAAAAAAAAGAGGAAGGAAAGTAAAAACTCGATATTTTTCTATACTTCGTTTCACTCCTGTAAAAGTCCGCTCAGTTTTCTTAATTTCTGCGAGATAATATCCGGCGATCTTTGACGTTTTTGAGCGTTTGCACCACGCAGAAGAGAAGGAATTACCACGGGCCCTCGTCTTTCGGATCGTACCATTTTTTCTGTTCTATTTTCATTTTTTTTCTTTTTACTGATATGCCATTCCCGCCATTGCTCGATGCACGATGAAAGCAAGAAGTATCTTTTGTCGAGAAAGGGCGATCTTGAAACGACAAACTTCCTCCCGCTCGTTTCCACGAAGTGGAGCACTTTCTGTCGCCGGATAAATGCGATTTCAAGCGAATTCCTTTTCCCCTCTTTCTTTCCACTTTTTTCCCCCACCCTTTCTTCCCTCTATTTTAACCGGATGCCACCGAATCGAATATTTGTAGACGAGTTCTGACGGAGCTGAGAACACAGCGCGGCAGGAATGGCGGGAGACGACTTAAGAAAGAACGCTTCAACCCTCAACAGGTAGAAGACAGGCTCAAAATAGTCCTCGATGCTCTTTGAGAGCGCTTTATACAACCGGTTACGGTAGCTGTCCTCAAGAAACCTCGCACCTTTTATCTCCTCCGTGCACTTGAACTTTCACCGAGGTGTAAACGCGTTAAATTAAACTGTTCCTATTTTCATTCCTTTTTTAACAACCATTCCATTGCTTAAACGATCGCCTCACCGCCAACCGCGCATTAGTTACGACGATACCGTGCAAAAGTCTGCGACGACAACGAGATCCGTCATTCCCGTTCCGAACTAAGTTATCACGTCAATCGGGACAAGCGTGAGGAAAAGGAAAAGCCGAAAAAACCGCGGATACTCGGGCCACTTGTCAGCTCGAGCCATTCTCAGCGACGGTAACGAGCACGGTTACAGGGGCGAGCCATAGCGAAACGGAGAAGGCAGAACGATCGAGGTAATTGACAAAACGAGCACGATGAACCGGCAAGGGGTAAGAAAAACCGAAACGGCGAGGCACGCCGTAAAGCGTACTCGGCGTGCAACTTTAATTTTCAAGCGGGTGAAAAAGTTGCCGGTCCGGTCCGTTTGATGGACGTCACTGCACGGAACGAATACGTAGGTATTATTGCGAACGACCCCGTAAGATTTAGCAATCAAGCGGAGTGCCGTCTTCCCTCGCTAATCGCGCAGTGACGATCGTCTAACGAGCCAAGCGAATCACCAAGAAACCCTGGGGTTCCCCATGAAGCCGTGGCGTCACAGTCCTAGTCATTTGCATGCCGGGGCATACCATGGATGCGATCGCGACCGGAAATCAGAACATTTTCGGTTCTATTTCACGAGCGGAACAGCGGGCCGATGGATTCACGGCGGAATGAACACTCTTGCCCTTGCTTTGTGCTCGAGTTGATTGGCGTTAATTAAAATCGCTGGGCGAAAGAAAAAGGTAAAAATAAAAAACGGATGACTCGCGAGGATCGTCCTACTGAATCGGCGAGCGGGTATTTTTGGCCGACTAATCGTGCATAAATGTAATATAATCGGGGACTTAAGAATTCCGGGCTCTACCGATTTTTTTTCCTCTCCCGAATTAGTCAACGAACTTTACATTCAGTTTCTCCGTGTTACAGGGCGATACGAATAAAAGACTCGGATCCGGGACCGTTTCGCGTCACTTTCTTGGACGATGGAAACGGGAACGGCGGGATAAAGGAACGGCAGCCTGTGCGCGCGACGAGAATTACAGGTTACCGGAGGTGTCTTGCGTATATATACATATTTACGAGGGTGGAGTGGAGTTATTTCGTTTTTATTAGGCGGAACGTGATATCCCGCGAGGACAGGGCCCCTTTGTTCTTACAGACTGTTTTTTCTTTTTTATTTTTTCATTTCCGCGGACCCGCGCGTTCGCCAGGCCGCATTTCAATCTCGCGGATGAATGCTCGCGAGTACATCATAAACATCGTGTCGCGGTTTCGATATTAAATTTATCGCGAACGCGGATGCTTACAATGCGCTGGCGTCAAGCGTGTTTTTTCAATAGGCTCGAGACAACTGAATCGGAGCTGGGCCAGGAGTGTGCTTAATTCTTTATGCTTTTATCCGTTAAACAGGTGGGTGAATGCGTGCACGCGTTTCTCTTATTCCCCGCGTATTTGCTCGTCTGTGGGGGGGAAGGGGGGGTTCAATTATTTTTGTTTTTGTATTCTCTTTCTTTTCGCTCGCCACCGCGTTACGTATTAATCGATGCCTCGTCGATTATCGTCGGGCGTTGCTCGCTGCTCTCTAATCGCTATTACTCGCGGGTGACGTCAAACGTGAAACGCAGTTTGAAAAAGAAAAAAAAGAGCCGCGAAACATTTTTCGCAAAACGACGCGTGATGCGCGACACGTTGACGTCAAAGAGAAAACGCACCGCGGCCGTATCTGATTAGCGAACAAAACGTATCGGTTGACGTCAAACGCTCGACACCGTCGTCCCCTTTCTTTCTTTCTTTCTTTCTTTCTTTCGTTTCGCGATCGTATTTTGAAAATGGGAATGACACGTGGGTGGGCCCGTCGATTGCACGTGGGCAGCTCATGGGACGCCGCGAACGAGCGCTCGAATACTGGAGCACTGACATCTTAATAACCGGACAAAAGTCGCTCGAGCCCCGGGACAGCAAGAGGACGGCGCTGTTTCGCGTCCTTTTTGCTTCCACTGTCTCGCATTGTGCATGTCGCACGGATGTAAGGGCACGATTACGTGCTTGCGTCACGCTATAATTCTGCAACGTGAATCCAATAGTGAGATAATGCAGCGTCTGGAAATAGAAACTTTCAAACGCACTTTCGTTCTATGACTCGGACCTCTATGCAAAAGGAAATATAAAACCGTTGGTTTTCCCTGTTCATCGCGGCGTGTTTCACAGAAACGGGGTGCCGGGCGGGACGGGAACTGGAGCGAAATCCCGGCAAGTTGGTGGCGAATCTCGCGTATGAAAAATTGCTCCACCCTTCCAAGCCAGGGGGCGGGGAAGATGACAGCGGCGTCTAATTAATCGAAATTTCAGGCACTACGCAGACGGGAGCGGCGCGAAATTTAGGCAGATGGGTGCGCGGGGAAGTGACAAAAAGTTTCAGCATTCAGACGCGTTGCCCGGTGACCCTGTTCAGACTCTGCCATTTCTCCGTTCCACTGCCACGGTCCTGTACTTTCTACGCACACGAGGTCGCGGATAAGGTAACGCTCCGCGAAAAGGGTAGCCCGTTTAGTCACGCCGCTTTCTTCGCCTCTGGAAGAGAATCGATCGGACTCTCGGCGAGAATCCGCGAAGATCGCTTTGGCAGGCAGGGTCGTCGATGGTGCAACCAAGTGGCGAAATCCAACAATTCCGGATCCCCCGTTTTTCCCCCTCAGACAACGCGATATATAGTCAGACAGGAAAGGGGTGAGAGTGGCTGTGTGTATGTACGCGGAGGGTCGGTCGTGACCCAGCCGAAGCTCAGTAGGACGTAATCGGCCCTGAAGGGGATTTCGAATTTATCGTATACATCCACCCCAGCTCGATGCTCTCTCGTACAGCAGTTCGACGTATGAGCTACGAAATCGTACATAGTCCCGTTGTCCGTGTACTTACACGCGTGCACGCTCGCACGTGAGTGTGTGTGTGTGTGTGCGCGGGTACACGTACACGCGAACGCGCACACCGACGACGTACTCGTGGAAGAAAGGTAGCGCCGGCGGTGGTGCAAGGGGTGTGTGGGACAGGGTACAGGGGTAGGTACGTATTTCGAAGACTATCAATCATTGGTAACCTGTAAAGGATCTAATTATCCTGGAGCTGACTGGGCTCCGTTCGCTGCACCCACCGCTCGTCTTGTCCACCCCCGTTTGGTACCGGGTCTCCCTCTCCCGTGGTCTCCGGCTGATCCTCCGGCCTGTTCTACTCACTCCAGCCACCCCACCGGAGGCCACCCTTTTTCGCTCTAGCAACCACCCTTTTTCAGGATAGGAGACGAGCGACAGAGATGGTAGACGGTACCTAGGCAGAGGTACGGTGGCAGAAAACGGGGCGACGGGTGGACAGAGGTGGAACGAAGACAGGTAGGATGGTGTGGGTAGCGAGGGAGATAGAGAGAGAGAGAGAGAGAGCAGCGAAGAAGATAAAAAAAGAGGAACGGGTTACCGTTCGGAGACAGAGAGAAAGAAGAGGAGGTGGAGAAACAGGGCCGAAGAGAGCGAGGCCGAATGGAGGACGTAGAAGCGGAGGGTAGGATGGGAAAAAAAAGCGAGGGAGAGGAGAGAGAGAAAATTCGGTGTGTACGTGTTTGAGTGTATGGGAGCGCAAAGAGTGGCTCCCACCTCGGCAAGAGAGGTTGGCGTCGGTGTGCTCTGTGTGCCGGCTTTTTTTCGTACACGCCAGCATGTCTACCGCCGCGTGGCCTGGCCCACACACGGCTGTGTGGGTGCGTGCGTGTGGCCAGGTGTATAATAGTGAGTGCGGGTAGTTGGTTAGGTGGCCCGGTCGATATATCAGGGCTCCGCTGCAGCTGTCTGTCAGGCTCGCGAACTCAGCGCGCTAGACGACTCGGGCTCGGGGTCTAGAGAAAAAAACCGCTTCGCCTATTCTCCTCTCTTTCGCTCTTTCCACCCCCGCTGTCGTTCGGCCGCCGTTCACCAGCCTCTTTCCTTTCGTCCCTCTTACCCCCCTCGCGTCTCTGCCTTTCTCTGTTTCCCTTAACTTCGCCGTTTCTCCCGCTCCCTTCCGCTCCCGCGACGTCCCTCCTTCCCTGTCTTCCACCCGCGCCCTCTTTTCCCTCTTTTCCCTCTTTTCCCTCTTTTCCCTTTTTCACCCTGCTTCTGGGTAATTTTTCATCGTTGCAGCGGACGACAGAAGCGCCGCGACGGCGGAGGCGGCGCTTCCGCATACAGCTGCAGCCGCACCAACACCGTGCACTTGTCCCTCCGTGCACCGACAGGGGGTGGTGGTGCGCGCGAGCGCTTACCCTTGCGCCCACCCCTCGGCGGAACCACCGACTCGCATGTGTAACACGCGCGCACAGAGGCCACACTGGCCGTGCACACTGATACATTGAAACTTGGGAGGTACAGTGCACACGGTCGTTGGATATCGTCGGGGGATCGGAAAATTTTTGGCTCGCCAGAAGAAATATACGATAGCCCGGTTTCATGGGCTTTCTTTGGGGTGGTTGATCGTCGCGCTGCAGAAGTTCTAGGCCACCGACCTGCCAATGTTTTCATCGAACAGATCGTGCGGCAGAATGTTTGGGAGGGGAGTCCGCGATTTGCCGATCGGGATGCCCTTCGACGGAGAAACTTCTAAGAACATTACGAAGTTCGCCTTGCCCCCGATGTATCTCGATGTTAAATCTTAAACGGAGCGCTCGGTCAATTCGGAAACGCTGCGGAGGGTAGATTTTTTGTTTTTTTTTTGTAAGCGACGAACAAACGAGTCGGTTTTGTAGCAGCTCCGATCGTCGACGGGCGGTCGGCCCTTTGACGAAGCAAATGACGGCTGTTGGTTCACGTGCAGTTAGGTGTAATTATCGTTTATCTACCCCTGTGCGGTAGCGAGCAACGAATGCGTCGCTAGATCGTAACTTTCAGCTCGATAAGGAATATTAATCTCCTGCCGCGCGCCGCTAGAGGGATGGTCTTTTTTGAACTTCCATGATTATTTGCACTTTGTACTTGGTTATTGATATTAGTTTAATGGAAATTAACTTTGCGTTTAACTTTCGAATTGTTCCCCTCCTTCGTCCTTCCCCTTCTGTTTCTCCCTCGAAACCGCGTTCCATGATCGTGGAACTTGAGAATACTCTCGCCGACTCGGGATACTTTTTAATTCTCTTAATCCAAATATTTTTAAACAACTCTCGTCGCGAGTAAATACTGTTACCCGAGACACTTGAACGCGTCCTGCGTTCAATCGCGCGAGATTGAATGCAATGATAGACCTCTAATTGCTGTTAAGCCATTCGTGCCAACAGATTTCGGAAATTGAGGGACAAACAGAATTCTACGAAACGACGTCGCGCTATGTACGTGAAAGCAGAATTGCCAAAAAAATGTCCAGCAATTCCGAATACCTCCTAACGAAACGTCCTGCGGTAATGACAATTTGGGCGTCGAAATTTCCTCGAAATTGACCCACAAGTCCATAAAAATCGCGTCAACCGAGTGCCGGCCGACGTCGCTTAGGTGCCCCGCGTGTCTGAACGCGCTGACACCGTTTCACTGTCATAAACATCGCGAAAGTGAAGACGCCGCGAAAGTTCGGGGCGTTTACCGCCGTCAATGAGGTGTACTGTACGCACACACGCCGCGCGTCTCCAACCACGTGGACCAATACATGCACCGGGCCAAAGAGAGGGGTGGCCGCACGGGGGTGGGCGCGCATTGGGGAAGACCTACGGAAAAAACTGTCCAAGGTGTACACAGGCGCACGAAAGTGCAGGTACACGCGTGCACACCGCGCGCACACATCCACGTGCGCGACAACGCGCTAGCCGGCAGAGCATATACGTGCACGGAACCCACCCTCGAAAAATCTGTTCAATCGTACGCGCACAGAGCTGCCACGCGGCGGCACACGTGTAAAAGTCTCGCACGAACGTGCCAATACTACCGCCGATACTACCGCCAATACCACTGCGAACGTTCACGAAGATTCAGAAACGCGGACACACAAGGACAGACAGTGTATACGTAGGTAGCCCTGCAAGCCCTCACCCTCCCATCGCGACCACTCCGGTGGTCCTCCCCCGACTTCCACCCCCGTAGACCCATCCTCTCATGGTTGCGAACCTCTCTAGGGGAAAAAGTCGGAAAAGAGTGGGGAGGATCGATTTTTACTGGGGCAACCGCCCTCCTCGTGCACCCTCCTGCATCAACTACCCCTCCTCGCACATCCTGTACTTTCCTGAGCTAGCCATGCCATGCCCTGTCCCGGTCGTAATGCACCGTCTCCGCCCCGGCTAACACCCCTTCACCACCCACATCTATCCCACACCATCACCATCATCCATCCCCTGTACCACCTTCTCCCCCTCCCCCCTCGCCCTCCGCCTCTTCGTCCCGCCGTCGCGTTCGTCCTCCTTCGCGTTTCATTTATTTTTATTCCACGAAAATATTCAAAAGCGTTTCGGGACGATGGTGCATGACGATCTTTTAGACCGACGTGAACCGGAAGACAAGCGTCCACGATACCATCCACCATTTACCGTCGTCGAACATCTTCGGGAGTCCGGAAACGATTTAACGCGTTTAAGTGGCATCGACGAGCACGTCTGCTGGGGATTTCTTCGACTTCTGACGTTTTGTCTCCTTCTCGTTCCTTTTGTCACACCCCCTACCCCCTCGCCCATCCGTCTCGGTCGTTTCGTTTGGGGTCGTATTGGAACGGGGAGCGTGTACGATCACCGAACGTTTATCAGATCGTCGACTCTCGTTCCTCGTCGCTCTTTCGCTCGGGTTAGGCACCTCCGTACCCTTTCGGGGTTTTGTTTTTAATTTCGTCGCAAGTGCGCGGCTTGATTTTCGCGAGCTAACGAGGCCGATGCTTAATTCGTCGCGCGAGGGTTAAAACGGATTTTAACGACGACCGCCGCTGAGTTGCCGGGACACGTTAAAGGATAAGTGGATTTCCTCGTGGATAGGACGGTCGTAAACGCGCGTCGATGTACCCGCGCCGGCCTCCTTCAGGCGTCTACCGCTCGCCCGGAGATTTTATTCCGGATTGATTTCGCGGTTTACGCGCGCCACCGGCACGTTGGCGTGGAAAATCGTTCGGTCCCGCCGTTTTACGATATCCCGAGCACCGTTCGGCACAACTTTTACGCCAACTTTCGACTTCCCCTTTCATCCGGCTTCCGGCGACCCGACGATACACCGCGATATAAGTAAAACGACCGAACGCACCGAGTGCGGAACGCGACGAAGGCATCTTTTAAGCAATCGATTGATTGAAACGTCCGGCCCAGGAAACAAGCGACAAACCCTACGGGCGAATCTTTCAATTGTACGAACTTTCGCCAGCCCTTCCGTCAATTCTAAATTGCACCGACCGAAGACGAATATGTATCCCGGAGAAAAACTTTCCTACCGGTCGTGGAACCTTGTCAGGCAACGACACGAGGGGAATCGCGCGCGTGTCGGGATTCCCTGCTCGAAGAGGATCCCGGGGGACGAGGTCAGCGGCTCCCGTAGCCGAAGACGTGGCGAACTCGATTGTTGAGGTTGCGGATCGGTGTCAAGTAGGCACCCTATGCCATGTGCGGCGGCCCATTCAGTCGTTCGTTCATTCAGAAATATCCTGCCTCCTCTCTCTCCTCGCCATTCAACAAGTAGATCATCGAGCCTATGCAGCACCCTCTACCGTCGGACCTACGCAACCTCCAAGGGTTACGAACCGACGTCTGGGGGTTGTTATGCAATAAATCCGTGGTTCCCGCGAGCCTTCTCCAAGGGACGCGTCCTCCTTCGTCTGCTGTTCACGGGGAAAGAAAAGAGGGAAGTCGATGACCCCTGCGCCACGGCGCGGGAATTTTGACAATTCAATTATTCGAAGGGTCGCGGGCGGATCGTGGGAGTAGATGTACACGCGATAAAGAGAGCGAGGGAGAGAGAGAGGGAGAGTCGACGTGGTTAGAGAGGTTGGTCTCCTTTGAGCGGATTTTCGTCGCGCGTCTGACGAGGGGTTCCTCGGGGTAATTGGGATCGGCGGAAGTGGATCGATGGTGGAACGACGTGCTTCGAAATTGGTACGATTATCCTCCGAACTAGAAGCAAGAGACGCTTCTTTCTTTCTTGTTTTTTTTTTTTTTCTCTTCTCCCCCGTGGTAACGCGTGCGTTGCTGGGAAGAAGAATCGCGCGCAGGCAGCGTCGTGTACACTCGCAGTAAATATATTGGATTTCAAGCTTTAACGCTTTGAGCATCGGGCGCGGGGCAATTTGTTGGAATACTGGCTGCTGGAGAGGCAACGATAAGTCACGGGCAAGCGGGGGCATAACTTCCCTGCTGGTTTCGAGGGGTCCCAAAGATTAGGGATGCAGGGTACGTTCCGCCGCTTAATAAGTCGCGGATAACCAGCGTCCCGAGAGACTCGGGCGTTCGAAAGGTTAACATCGTGTTAACGCGTATACATTGGTCGACTGATCGAATGGCAGGACGCGCTTTCTATTATAGCAACGACTATATTTAGGACCACGCGGCGACACGGCCTGCCAAGCTGCGACGAAGACAGAACCGTCACGAAGATCATCAGTCTTTCTTTTCCCCCCCGCGTTTCTATTTCTCCACCACGCCGGATAAGTCGCAATCGCGTACGTTCGCCGAAAGGGTTATTCTGTTCCGCGCGGGGACGACGGCGAACGACGTTCGTTTCCTCGACGAAGGGACGAAGGGCGGCAAGGGAGACGGCCGGTGGCGGTCGGTATTTTTAGAATTCAGCATTAATTAAATAGCTTAGGAGAAAAGAATGAAGCCAGTGAGCCGAGACCGGCAACCATCCGGGCGATGTACGAACGAGCTGGCGCGATTTCGCGCTAATCACTAATCAGAGCGGCTTGATCGGGATACAGAGAGAGCGAGATATAGGGTGCCGGCCAGCCAATAGTGGTCGCGACCCCACGGTATTCACCACCACTCAACCCCCTCCTATATAGTCTCACTCCCACTGCCCGTACCCCTTTTAGCACCGATGTCAGCCATGGCCAACAACAACAACACGGTCGGCATGATTATAATAAGTGATCGCTTGGATACTCGATGTGTGCCAAACTGGAAAGCTTTCTGCCAGGTGGAATAATGGGCTGCTGCACAGCCGACCGACGTCATTGTCACTCATCACGGTCTGATCACTGTCACTGTCTACTCGACAAAGCCCTTTTGTCCGGCGTCCGATGTAACCGGCTCTCCTGAACCTAACCAGAACCCTACATTCCCCAATAACGAACGCTGGATGCTGGATTTTTTCTCTCTTTTTTCCCTTTTTTTTTTTATAGAAACGCTCGCGTGCAAGTATCTAACGCCGAGGATTATGGTAATTCCTGCGTTGCGGCAGTGCGACCCGGTACACCCCTGTCGCGGTTCATCCACCGTCGTCGTTATCGCGGTACCGAGGGTATCGCTCTATCGTTCCGTCGTCTTCGAGGCTCTCGAGCTCTGTACGAATTGACACAAATTTTCATAGGCTCTTCGACGCCTCGAGGGGATCCTAGCGGGGTTAATCCAGAAGGTGATGTAACGGTCAGCTGATAATTCACGCGTTGCTGCGCTTTGGACGGCTCGGATATTTAGCGCTTCAGCGGTGAGCGAAGCAGTGCCCGAAATCTCTGCGCACCAGTGCGCGCGGCTGTACGCACGGTTGCCTCTCCCCGGGCGCAACAATCTCCAACTTCCTCAAACCGCGATACAGTCGAGTATCTAAGGGCAGAACTTCTCGGACAGACGAATTCATCGACGAATAGTGACACCGGCCGTCCCACATTCCTCGGGAGAAAAGAAAATTTGTAACCCATTGATTGAAATAGTGATTCATTGGAGCAACTGGGCACGTTGAAGAGACAAAATATCCGAATAAGATAGCAGCGGAGCTTGTTTCACGATAATTCTCGGCGCTGCTCGGAGGCAGCAAGAGAAATCCGGTAAGCGGCGGGAAAGTGTAACACGCAGCGGCGCGCGACCTCTAATCAAGAAGTATCACCCCGCGTAAATCATCTCATCCCCGGGGGCCGTGGAGCAGCCAAGAGTTGCCGAAGTTACAGACCGCGCGGCGAAGGAAAGCAAACCGTGAAGCGTGAGGCGAACGATGGATACACAAGTGGGCGAAAGGGGTGGCGAGAAGGAACGAGCACAGGATAAGAATAAGAGAGCAGAGCGGAGAGAAGGGTGGTCGGTTGTTCCGCTACCAGAGTTACGGGATGTTGAAGCGGGGAATGAGACACCGGCCCAGCAGAGAGAGAGAGAGAGAGAGAGAGAGAGAGAGAGAGAGAGAGAGAGAGAGGAAGGGAAAAAGAGAGAAGAATTGTGGCACTTTGCAAATGCATAGGAAACTCGGTAGTAGACACGAAGAAACGCACCTGGAAGGTAACGGGACCGTAAGAGAGGGAAGAAGTCTAGGCCAGCCGGTGGTGAAAGCACCCTCCTCCCCCTTTCTGTCGCTACTCGCAGCTTTCTCTGTTCGTCTCTCATCCTCCAGCCTCGAAGCTCCCTTCACTTCCAGCTCCTTCTTCAACTTCCTTCTGCTCTTTCTCTCGTACTGTACTGTCTTTCCCTCCTGGCCGCGGCTGGCCCCCTCTCGTTTCTCTGATTCATTCAGCACAGTTGCCTCTCTGTACGAGGCTCCTTTGCGGAGGTGGAAGCAAAACAACTCGAGTGGCCCTGAACTCCATAATGGCAGCGGTCCATTTTTTTTTTTACTCTCCTATCGCACACTTTTCCGCGCATTGTTCGAGGTAAAAGGAGAGCAAGCGGGACGGCTAGATGCACGCAGTTCCGAGTGAAAGGGAAAAGATGACGGCAAGGGCGGAGAGAGAGGGGAGCAAGTCTCAGCTCTCTATCTCGCTTTCAGTGGTCGTGGTCGTGGTCGTGGATGTCGTCGTCGTCGACGTCGTCGCGGACGTCGCCTGTTCCTCGCTTCATCCTGCTGACCAACTTCGCTCGAGTACTCCTTCGTTCTCCGCCTTCTTTCTTCCTTTTTCTCCCTCTGTCTCCCTCTCTTTCCCCCTGTCTCATCCCGCTCACCAACGTTGCCACCCTTTACTAGCCCGCTGTCCGATCTTTCTCTGACCCTCTTAACCCTTTTCAACCCTTCCGCTCGGCTCGTCGACGATTCTTTTGAAGGGCTTATGAATAACTTCTGCCGCCGCGTTAAATGGAAAAACGAGCGGCATTGTTTACGGAGAAAGGGGTAATACCTTTCGTCTCGAGGCTCTCGTTGATCGTCCCGCTTTTATTCATGACACCAGCCCTCCTCGAAAGGCCGAGGAAAACGGATGGAAACGTGAAGAGTTGCGAACCGCGAGAGGAAAATCGCCTCTATCTCGTCCTTCTTTTTCCTTTGCCTCTCCTTCCGCCCTTTACGTCCACTCCTGTCGCCCGTACGCTCTCGGACGTACCGCCGATGTTTACATTTTTCTAAAAGCACCACGGAACGGAGCTTTTGTTCGCCAACCGACGGGAGAAAGTAGGATGCACCCTATGCGTTGCCCGCGGAGAACCTTCTTCCTCGGACTATCGTTACTGGGTCTCGTCTGCCAGGTCCAAATCGGCCAAAACTTCAGTGTTCCCGGTCTTTCAAAAGGCCCGCGGGAATTGCCTTAAGAGACAAAATTCCTTTATGCGAGCTTCGTTGAACGGGGATGGTCAAAGGTTTGCGTTATATTGTCCCTGTATCAAGACCACCGCGTGGCCTGTTCGGTTATTTAACGTCGCAAGTAATTCGGCTCCGCGATATCACTGGCTTGCTAGAACGTGCCGTTTGCATTCTGACTGCCTTTTCTTTCGAGGAACTCGTTTGTTTCCCTCTCGATCTGTTGCCGAGGTTTTTCGATCTGTTTCGATATTTGCGATCTGTTGCGATCTGTTTCGATATTTGTTGCGAAATATAAGAATGGCTCGCTTAGAAAAGCGCCGCGGAAATGTTCGGGAATCCTTGCGGGGACATTTTTGTGGAAACTGCAACGAGACTGCATTGTGATATCGAAGTTTCGCGGCGGTGTAATGAACGAGCGATTAGAACCGTGTTTCCAGAGTCGTTAAGGAAAACTTCTGGACCCGGGGCTCGTTTTCTCGCGCGCGTCACCCGACGGGCAGGTGAAAAATAAAAACACCGAGCGACTTTTCATTGTGCGTGAAGTTTCAGGCGCGCGCCGGAGAATCGGCCGGCAAGTTTCGAAATTCTGAAAACTTCCGGTGGCTGTCCCTCTAATTTACATACGCGCCGCGAACCGCCGTTCTCTGTAACTTTAAACTAGTCGCGTCGACTTGCCGAAAAGTCGCGCATTTTTCTATCGATCCGCCCGTCGCGTCGCGTCGTGCCGCGTCGCGACGCGTCGAACGGACCTGCCAGGCACTCGACGAGCGTGCGAGCTTCTACACGAGCGTTAGTAATTAAATCTATCTGGATACACCAGTCACCGTCGAAGATTGATTTCAAATAGCCGAACACGTTTTCTCGTTACTCTTGAACGCGATAAACTATTTACAGTGGTGGTCTAGAGTTTGGGTTATTCAGACGTTTCAAGAAGCTACAGGATTACTCAGAAGGCTGGTAATAAATTCGGAATTAAAGATTGACAAAAATTACTGAAGTAACAAATATCATCTGGGCCATTAACACTAGAACTACCAAGCCAGTCCAAATGACTGGTTTTAGATTTCTTGCTTTCAAGTTATTAACATATAGGTAATAAGACAGAATGACAATTATGTATCTTTATTTAACCGTTTGAGTGCTGAAGAATTTTCTTATATATATGCTAAAAGTGCGGAATGAAATGCGTAGTAATTTTTTTGGAAAACAATAAAAATAGTTATAATAACACTAATTATTATAATAACAAGTAGCTTTGATCAACAAAAATATTTTTTATTATCACTTATTACAAGAATGTTTTGCTGCACAAATCCCATGAATACCTTTTTTACATATAGAGCAAATTAAGTTGGATCGTTTAATTCCATTATCATTTTTATTACTACATACATCACACTGCACTTGATATGAATACAACTGATCTCAATCGATGCGAAAATTATACTAACCAACAGCAGCCACACCGCATTCTCGGTACAAAACAAGAGAAGCGCTATCGCGCTCCTCCGGATTTTTGGCAAACGACAGGTGAAGCGCGATAGCGCTTCGCCGCACTCAAACGGTTAATGTCCATGGAATCACTGTCGTGTTCATAATCTGTCTAACTAAAGTATACTGTCTAAATAGTACCAAAACTTATCGGTAGTTCTAGTGCTAAACTGGACCGAAGCTAAATACAATGTTCAATAGCTACACACCTTCCGGATCCGTTTCTCTATCTGTCTATCTATCTATCTTTCAAGAAGACAGGAATTTTAAGAGTCCAAGAAACACCAGCGCAGTTTTCTTCGTGTGAAAGACATCGCTGTCGAAATAGATTGAACAAAAGCTATTGCGTCCGCCGCTCGATCAACTTGCCGGCCCGCATTTCGAACAGGAACGCAATTAATTCGAGTGTAATGATCCCAGAAGGGCCGGAAAACTGGCTGGCTGCGGGCGTCAACTTTCCCGCAAACTCAGAGTCGCAGTGAAATCGAGTTTACCGTAGGTCGACCGCCGCGATACACCGTCAGCACCCACAATCTGTTAATCGCGCGACAACTTGATTTCCGCGTGTCCTAGCGCCGTGGCACGCACGGCACGGCGTCGCGACGCGTCTCGTCTGCGTCTCTGTTAGTGAAATCAACACTCGGAGCGACGTCGTCGGCTACGAAATTAACACCTCGAACATCGTACTTCCGCGTGGCGAACGCTGGATCACTGGTCTGGTCTTAAACTTTATCTCCTGTGGTCTCGAACTGTCCAAGATAAACATCGCTCGGTTACTTTTCCATTCCAAGAAACTTGCTGGGCACACGAATATTGTTATTACTATTTTTAAATATTTCTTTCTTCGTTCGGACATTTGGACAGTTTCGCGACGGTTCGCGTTTCGCGAAGGAAAGTTTGCGCGACATATTTTAAAGAAATAAGTTACAAATACTTTGATACTATACTTTGATTACCTATTCGTGGGTTAAAAGGAATGTTAGAAGGTGCTTCCCCGGATGTGTACACGAGGAAGTATAATAAAGGGGCAAATTTTCCGCCGAGAGAGAATCGTTGCAGCATATACCATCCGCCAAAAATCCCCCGATCTATGGTCAGAGGTTGATCGTTCACCTTTCAGACCGTAATTTGCATACGCGAACATTTCCCTGCCGGACCAGGAGGGAGGTTCCACGGAGAAGGGTTAAACTTTGCACAGTTAGTCACCGTCCACGCCAACCGTTCGGAGGTTGATGACACCTTTCCTCTTTCTCTCCTTCTTCGTCTACCTACTCGTTCTCTTCGTCCCGTTTCGCGTCCCAAGTCGAAAGCGTACATAAGCTCGCGCCAAACGATTCGTAACACCGCGGCGGGCCTCCTTTAAATTTCCTTTCTAGCCTCGTAACTTTCCACCGTAAGAATAACAGAGATGTAACAGATACGCAGAGAGATAAAGAGGGAGAGGGAGAGAAAGATTATTCGGAAGAACGGGGAAGTTCATCGTCGCATCCCGCGTGTCCACGATTAGTTGATTCCACAATTTTTCACTTTCCGACCAGATACCACCTAGCAGAAAGGAGCGATAGTTGGTCGTTAAATTTAACTCGTCAACGAGCCACGGTTTTCTGGCATTTCTGCGCGCGACCGTGTTAATTGTTGACGCAAACTTTTCGGCTCGTTCGATTATTTCACTTGCCCGAGATGAAACGGGATCGCGTTTCGAATGCCCGCCGAATCCGATGGAAAGCGTGGGAGGCATGTTTCGCTGTACCCCCGAACGATCTATTTCAGTGGCAACCGGTGTCTGATCATCGCGCGGAATATAAACAATTAATAAACGCGACGTTTCGGATGCGCGAATTTCAATTAAACCATTGAAACACAGAATCTGCGCGGCGGGCGTGTAACGGCCTGTCCATTTCTTCGGCAACAATGCGCCATAAACACACCTCGGCCGAGCTAAATGAGCATAATCGAGCGGTGAATAGAGATGCACAGGAAACGCGAAAGCGGTTCCCGATCATCGGTGGCCGTCGATGCGTGTCATCGAGAACGATTATCTCGACTTTGCGCGGGACACGTCGAATGCGAAACGCATTTCCTCCAACGACAAAGACGGGCAGTGGATATCAAACAAAAAAATAACAAACAAAATAAAGGAAAACGAAGGCTAACATATAAGTGAAAAAGTATCGTGAAAAAGTAACAGACAGAGATAAATTATATTATATTACAAATTGTTATTTTCGTTGCCGCGTACACGAACGTGTTTAACCATCGCTGTTATCAACTGCTTCGACCCGTTGCTTTCTTCGTCGCGGCAATTGATCGACAGACACCATAGACAGGCTTGGAAGAATTGTCTGGTAAGGAATACGCGCGAAACACTCGGTACCAAAACTGTCGCCACGCGAGTAGTCTATTCGAGGTACATTGGTAATTTATAGCGACGTTCTACCACCCGCGGCTGCGAATCGTTCTATTCAAGCCATCGTTGATTCGCGATCGTGTTAACCCTTTAATCGTGTGTAAGAAAAATCCGAGAAAATTTTTCAACCATCGTTAACACTACAGCTACCGATAGGTTTTGATACTGTTTAGTTAGACAGTATACGTTAGACAGATTATGAACAAGAAAATGGTTGAATGGACATTAAATAAAGATATGTAATTGTCATTTTGCTTTATTGAAAGTAATCATAAATTGCTGCAGCAGTACCTATGTGTTAATAACTTTAAAACAAGAAATCTAAAACCGGTGATTTTGACTGCTTGGTAGTTCTAGTGTTAAATACTCTACCAGCATTGATCTGCGCAATTTATTAAGAAGACACCTTCGGGCTTTACCGTGCACGAATCATCTAAGAGAGGAGAGATTTCTCGATTTTTTCCGAGGCACCGAGAAGCACAGCTTTCCCGGGCGGTTTCTTTTTCCCTTTTTCGAGGAGGCTTTCGCGATCCGGTTGGCCTTCCACGGTTTTTTCGGTCTTCTAAAGAGGATTTCTCGACCAGCTTTTATGGCCTCCGGGGTCTGGGTGCTTCATCTACGAATGATTCTATTCATACCGAAACTTGTTAGCTTCCGTTTTACACGCGCGTTGTTAAAGAAAATACGTCGTTACGAGGGAGAGCGCGGGAAACGAGCGCGTTTGGCAGCGGGACTTTTTGAAAATTTTTTGTGAACCGTGCACCGTGCTTCCGCTTACTCCTTCAACCCCCTCAAACCGTGTCTTAACCCTCCCGAAAAAAAAGTCGCTGAAATAATTCATGAATTGCGATTCAAGCCGGCTGAAAATGTCGTCGCCGTCGTCGACGTCGGCGGCGACGAATTCATCGCTACGTTAAATGGCTTTACTTAAGGAAGTGTGGCATTTTACATTCCAAAACTTGGTCGAGCCAGAAAGAAAGAAGCGGAGCGAAGGAGGAGGAACACTCCCGGAAGATTGTAAAACGAGCAGCTCACTCGGTGCCGCTTTACTCCCGCTTATCTTCGAATCCGGACCATCCTGTTCTCGTAAAATATTACACCAGGCAAATTTACCCTTCCCGTGGATTTTTCAAAGGGATCCCACCTAACACTTCCCACCCCCTGCGGCTTGTCACAAACGTTGCACCACTCTTATCAAATAGACTCTCCGTTGCTAAACGAGCGAATGAAATTACGACAGTTTTCCTTTTTAAAGGGCCACCAATTCGCCGGGTCGCAATTAACTATTATAATAGCGATTGCGAGTTGGTGAAACCGGAAATTGCGGTTAAATAGGAACATCGAACTCTGTTTTTCTATTATTGCGCCAGAATGCGCAGAAGGAGGAATAAAAGAATGGCCGAACTCGTCGATCGAGGTGAGTCGTTCTCGTTTTGCATTTCAGATTTGTCTCGAGGAGGAAAAAAGGCGACACTCGTAGAACACGTCCGGAAGTTTTGGAAAAATTACCGCCAACTTTGGTCCTGGATCCTGTACCCCTCATCTGAAAACTTTCCGAATGACCTGTGCAAGAAGTGGTGCACGGAAGGGGAGCACCTGTTCGAGAAGAGAGTAGTCAAAGAGAGCGAGAGAGGGGGAGGGAGAGATAGAGAGAAAGGGAGACGATTTAAAGGTGGAAAGACTTATAGAGCGAGAAATTCAAGGAGAAGAGGAGACGGAGACTTAAAGTGGGAGTACTTAAAAAAGATGGGATGGCGAGGAAGGGCAGAAGAAAGGGAAAGGCGAGATTCAAGGAAGGGAGATATTTATAAGAAGGGAATTCAAGAAGAGAGAGCGTTTAAAGTAACAGAGATTGAATGGCGGAGAGCATCGAAAGAATTAATCAAAAGAAAAGAGAGACCGTCTGAACACAGTGTAACTAAAATGGTTGCAAGCTTCTGAAAGAGGTTGGCGAAGTTTCGAAAACGAACAAAGAGCAAAAAAAATCCGTAGCTGAACAGATTCCAAAAACAACAAGATATCTATGAAAGAGCGAAGCCAACCGCAAACTTCTCCAAGAGAAAAACTTTAACGTAAAAACAACCCCCGAAGAAGAAGTGGCGAAAACCCAAGGAAAATTCTCAACCCTTCGAAAAGGAAACTTCAAACGCAGCCAAGGGGCGGATTGAAACGGAGACCCGGGAATACAGGGGAATTAGAAGCGGGGGGTGGGGGGGGGGGGAACAGCAACAGGGGCGACGCTGCGAGCAGCACTTTTCCCTTTCGGATCGAGGAAAAAGGATTTCGGTCTCGCGATTCATCGACCGACACGCCATCAATCCGCATCAGTTGCCGTCGCATTGGCAGAATTCCCATGGTTCTACGTAGAATCTGGCGCCGATCTTGGAATTATAGTTCGGTCCCTGGCGAGGGCGCCTGAGAAATGTTGCCCGTTCCGACCATAAATTAAGAAAGGTTCGCGCGCAATCTTCCGATCTCGCTTGGCCGCAGCCGAAAATCGTTAACTGTGCCCGCGGATCGCTCGTCAGCAAAAGGGTGCCGCCGCGATAAGAAGACCTAACGTGCGTCGTTGCTCCCAATTTCGCGTAGCACCGTAAATTTTACAACAGAAGGCGAAAGCGAATGTTGGCGAACGGAATTACCGGTGACGATTCGGGCTTGACTCGTTATCATTATGTCCGCGGTTCGCACGCTTCGCGGGTACATTTACGGTACACGGGTTAAGACAGATCGAGGGGTGGGTCGGTTCGGTGGGGAGATGGGATAATCATTCCATCGAAAGGGTGGGTTGAAAATTGTACGAAATCCGGAGAAAAACGTTCACCTACCCGGCTCGATGATTGGAGCGCGTTCTTGTTACACGCGACGGCTAAAATTATATTACTGCGAAAGGGTCGGGAAAGTGGAAAATACCTGGGAATAGATCCCTGGAAACAAGGACACTTTCAATTGCACGCTTTTCAGAGCGTTCACATTAAGTTCTTTAACGTTCCGCGAAGAAAGATTCGATGGAAGAGCACGATTCTTCGAACGAACACATGCGTTACAAAAAGAAACGAAAACCACCCCATTGCACAGAACGAAAAGAGTGCGCCTCTTTAAAGCAAAGCGTCACTTATCCGCGGTGAAAAAGGAGGCGCCAGATTTCGAACCGCTAACGAGGGAAGCGAGGCGAGTGCGCGGTCCAGGCTATCCTAATATCCCCGAAGAAGCGTGCAATCGCGGCAGCATTATCGATCAGGTTTTTACGAATCGGCGTGGCACGGCTCGCGACGAGGGGGAACCGGTCGCGGCGATGCATCATCTTGCTCTGAAATCGGGGAAAAAGCGTGTAAACCCGGTGGAAAAGCTGTCGAGGCCGCGGTGTGCCGCGTCACGCGTTCCTTTTAATTACTTTCCCTTCCGCGACACTCGACCGCCGTCGGTCTGCGCGCTGTTCACCCCCGAAGCCTCGCGATTTAATTATTTTAATTAAAACGCTCGACGTGGCGGGGCGACGGGCGGGCACAAAAATCTTTGCGTGCACGAGTCCACCTTCTATGCCTCTATGCTCTCTGCACGGGCAAGTTTCTGTGCGATCATTGGACGAAAGGTGAGTCGACGGAGAGGAGAGGAAGATGGGACATCGAAGGGATGCGTTCGGACCCCGATAGATACATACCTAGCCGTTGCGTCGACGCAAACAAAAAGGACGAGGAAGAGCGACCAAGAAGACGAACGAAAGAAGCGTGGATAATTTGATCGACTACCATCAAAATCGTGGCGCTGCTCTTCTCTGGATTCCCTGCGATGTCCCTCCTCTCTCTCGCAGCCGTCTATCTGTGGTCACGGTGTCCGGTGAGTGGAATCGAAACGTTGCAGGGGAGCAAAAGAGCGCATCGCGGAGACAGTGGTGCAGCTGCACGCGAAATTGAGAGTGCGGCAACGAGAAATGAAATGTATCTTAACACAGAACGAAAGAGACAGTCGCCATGATTATTTACTCCGGAGGTCCTGCACGATTTCTTTAATCCTCGTCTACATTGCTGCACTTTTACTGTTTGCGCGTCAAGAAATGAATAGTTGTTACTGTACGACAAATTTTGCGAGCAGCTGTCTACAAATGGATCGACGAAGGGGACCGACGAAGATGAGAATGAGAGGGACGACGAAAGGAGGGACCGCGCAAGGGAGGGACGATGGACCACGGTGCTTCTACCACTTTTCCCTTCTTGCTGTCTGACTCTCTAGCTTCTCTATCGCTGCTATCCGTTGCTGTCGCGAGCAACGGGGCTGGCGCTTCTGCTTCTGATGCTGCTGCAGAAGCAGCTATGCGTTCTCCTCCGATCTGCGAGCGGTAAACAAAAACTCAGCGGCGACGTTGTCGGATCTTCCCGCTCTGGGTTCAGGGCCTTCCTCCCATTGGTCACCGTTGGATTTTTGTCCCTCTCTTCTTCCTTTTCTCTCCTACTCCTCTGCTCGTTCGTTCTCTCCACTCTCAGCTTCATTCTGCTACCCTAGTCATCCTGGTGGACCCCTCTGCCTCTCTGGCCAACCTGCAGCCACTCACGAAACGGCTCCACGGATGCTGGTGTAACCGCGTCTCGCTCGCGACCGGGACGTCGACGAAGAGGGCCGCTGAGAGAAGGCAGAGTGGTGGGCCACGAGGTGGAGAATGTGGCGGACAGCGGGAGAAAGATAGCGAGGGCGATAAAGGGAGAAGGAACGAGGGTGTAGGAGGGAGAAGAAGGAGAACGCCGCGACGCTGGATGGAGAGGGTACAGGAATTCCCTCTCTCCCTCTGCTTTTCATCCAGGTTCGCGGTGCACCGTCTCTGACACGCGCGCACACGCGTTCCCCGCTGCGCTGGCTCCTCGATGTGTCTGTGCTGCACGCGTGTACACGTGCAAACGATCAGAGGAATGCAGGCACAGTGGGGCGAAGGAGAGAGGAGATGGTGGCCAGGTTTTGTGTGGGTTCGTGTGTCGGTGGGCGATCGGCGAGCATCGATATTCGCGTGTCTCGCGGAAAATTGCAGCACTGTGTGTTTGCACGCGCGTGCTCTTCCTGCGTTAGATCCCCGAACGCTGAACAGCGATCGGTGAACAATGATGCTACCTACCTACGCGACCTGTTCACGATTCGGGGACTAATTGGGGTGAACTATGACACCCGTGCCACTTCGTTGTCGTTTCGCAGGCGCGGCGATTGAAGGCCCTGGCGCAGAAATCGGGCGTGTCCTTTTGTTTACTTTTTTTTAGTAAAAATGTACCCGCCGAAGTTACGTGTATACTTTTGTCGGACACCTTTGAAAATTTGACGAGAAACGGGGCAACCTTCTGCAGTCGCGCGACTCTTCATTTCTCAGACACGTGCGTGTACCTGAAACGTGTACCGCGTTTTCGCGCGGGAACACGCGGTTTATCTTGCGTCGTGTGCATATGTGCGGTACACTCGCGAGGAACGAGCCGTGTTTCGTCGGTTTCATCGCGTCTTCTTTCTCTTCACCCTTTCTCACCCCTGCCGCGCCTTCTGATCCCCGTGGACCGTCCTCTTTCCCTCCCCCCGAACGCTGAAGGCTGGCTGCCTTCCTTTTACCCCTCGCGCTATTCTGGCCTGCACTTTTGTGTGTTTAAATTGGGTTGCGTTCTACGCTCGCGCTTCGAGCGTTAACCGAATCCTTAATTACTATTCTGATTGCGTTCCACTGGCGCCCGGATATCTCATGGTCGCTCTTAATATCTGAAACCGAGAGGCGGGAATTTTCGGCTCGTTTCGACCCCGGTGTCGCTGGACCCCCCTCTACTAGGGGACGCGTCGACGGCGTTTCTTAAATCGTTTAGGGGGATTGCGAGTTAAAATTGTCCTGCGTCTTTTCGAGTAATTGCATCGGTTAGTTGCATTCCTTGCGCAGACCGGCGTATAAACAAACATAACGAAGGAAAATCTACCACGTTGATAACTTGAAATTATATTTCCCCCTTTGGTTTGAACCGAACAGAACGTCGTTGAATCGCCGGCGGAAATTTGGAAAAAAATCGCAAAGGATATCGTGATTGCTGGCTCGCGAAAAGACTTGTTACAGAGCTGGGGGAAGAAAAAAAGGAACAGCCGGGCGTTATGTCACCGGTCACGTGCGATTTTAAGGATCTAACGGACATGAGTTACGTGAAGAGAAATCGTGGAACGCGGTTGTATCACGGCGGTGATACGAAAATTATATGATACGACTTTTAGTTGGCCAAGTTCCGCGTGTACGCGCTCGCGGTAATTGCACGGGCGTGGAGAAGTGGAATCGATGGAAACGCCGCGGCCAGCCCTAAGTAGAATATTCCGTTGTGGCTAGACAGCCAGCAGTTACCGTACAAAGTTGCGAGATACGAATCTTCGACGACTCTACGCGCTGTACATTTATTCCCTTCGAATTCCGTCAAATCTTCCAACAATCATCACCGCGCATACGACAGTTGTTGCAATAATTTAAAAAGAACAACTATCGTACGAGAAGCACACCTTGGGCATAGAGTTTCCAAGAAAACAGTGGCAAAAGAGAAGCAACATTTCTCCGCTGTTTAAAACAATTTTCTTATTACAAACGTTGTTGCGTGGTCATCGCGCGTGCAATAACTTTGTCTACACACGATTCTCTTCGAGGAAGGACCGACGGGTCAACGCGACGTTCGAAATCGTGCCGTACGAATGACGCGGAGGCGACCGGTTCGATTAGTATCTTAATTGTAACTTTAATTGTGTTCCCCGTTTAGCGACGAAGTTATCCAATCACTTTCTTGGCCGTCGATGGAAGTGGCTAAATAGTTTCATGAAAGTACCGCGAGCACCGCTCAGCTGCAAGTTATATCGACTTAAGCGAACTTTCCTTACCCGGCTGCCACGCGTTTTTCCCCTTGTACTCGCGATACAGTGCAATGCGATTGCAATACTGATCCGTGAGTACAACGTTCCGACGTTAAGTTATTGCACACGTACGTAACGTAACCCGCTCGAAATGTTAACCATCGATCGGGGCAACGTTTTCGATACTAATTCTATCGCAGCTCCAAGGCGGTCCCGTGCAACTGCGATTCCCAGTGCAATTTCGAGCGCAGGCAAAATCCCAAGGTATCCCAACGTCTGAAAAAAAGAATGTACAGCGGTCAATGTTCCGCGAGTAGAGAAATTGCGAGCATCCGAAGCTGGAGAGGACAAGCGAGTCGCATCCTTAGGGGACCCGTGGAAATCCGGGTGCTGCCGGTTCCGCCGGTCCGTCGAAAGGGGAAGTTGGCGTGGCGGAAAAGAGGAAGGAAACGTCTCTCGACGTCCGTCGGGGTGACGATTGCAATTATCGATAACTGATCCTGCTTAAGTCGTCCGGGATAATTCTTAGTACTGTACTCGGCCGATTTTCGTCCCGCTCCACCGTGATATACTCGCCTCGCAGGTAGACGATCGCTCTGCGACTACGGACTTTCGCTTATCTGTACGAATGGAGGGCGAAGGAAGCGCAGGAAGTAGGTAAACGTAACGAACGATGTAAGCGCCAGCGTGGAATAACAATGAGACGTCTCTCGAACGCAGTCGATCCAGCTGCCTCCGGGTCACGTTCGAGTTTTTGCACGATCGGGGATTATCTGCGCGCGGCTCGAATTATCTGGGCTATCCCGTACAATTTTTCAGGCGTATCGATAGCTTCCTTTTCCCCCATTCTCGCCGCGTATATTAATTGGCGCGGTAATTAAGCTAACTTAAAGTATACGAAGACATTCCGCGGGAATTGCGTCCCTTGCGGACTGTATTCGCGGGGGGAGAAAAAAGATCTGAGAAACTGCTCAAAGACTGTCGACCACGCGTAGCAAAAGAGTAAAACCGTTTCACCTCGGTTTAATCGCGGAAAACGATTTAAAAGTTCTAAGGGGGACAAAACGTCGTGGTGTATTTTCGCGATGGTCTATCAGACAAACATCGAAGGGTTTGTCCCATCGGCCAGAAGCGACAGATAATTTCATCGCTACGTAAATCGAGGCGCAACAGCTCACCGCTACAAAGGATACAATTGCGCATCGTCTCATCTGCATTATTAATCTCGTTCCGTCGTTTCCCCTGCACTCTTTTTTTTTCAACGCGCCAGATGCCTCGATTGGCAATTAAACGCCTTTGAGACGAGTTGGCGAATTTTCTATTAATTCTAATATATATTCTAATATATTTGCCAAGGGAGAAAAGGCTTCTATGGAAAAAAGTTTCCACGGTTCGACGAATCGTGGAGAACGACTGGAGGATGTTAAGATTGCAGTTGAAAATCGTGTCGGAGGGACAGGCCGGTGTTCTTCGCAAGCCTTCGTCGCGACGATTAGCGCCGCGACGCCCCTGATGCAATCGACGCGTCGTCGTTAACGCGATTACCGTCGGATTACTACCCTCTTTCTCTCCCTCTGTCGAACGACAGCCTCCCTCCCTCCCTTCACCTTCGTTTCTTTTATTCCTCGTTTCGCGAAGCTTGGCGTCGTGTCTGATGGATATTTTTAGAATCGCAGTGTGAGTCAACGGCAACGGCTACACGACGCGTAACACGCCCCGTTCCCCCCTTTCGTTCACCGGAGTACCAGTATCCGCGTAAATACCGAGCCGACCTTGCGTCTTGATTCACTTTCGATTCTTTATCCCGTCGAATCAGACCTGCCTCACGATCGTGACGAAGATGGACGATAACGTTTCGATGGGCGAGAAAAACGCGGCGGTTTCCTTGGAAATTTCAGCGAGATCGATGTGGAAAACGAAGCGGCGTACGGTTAACGAACGAAAGGATCTCGTAATTCCAATGTGGCTATTAAAGTTGATTTGTTTGTTTGTTTTTTCGTTACAAGGCGCACCGCCTACGCTATTTTGGCAAACGTGAATTTCATCTATTTTCAGCCGTGCTTTTTTGCCTTTTATTTGAAGACGCGGAGAAGCATGAAAGGGGAGCGAAAACAAAAAATGAGTCACCGGCGATTTCGTTGAAACGGCGAAACATTCCGCGCGCGGATTTTAATTGTTTTCCGGCGGCGGAGCGGTCGCTACGATAGAAAGTCTGTTCACTTTGAGGCAACTTCGATGGCGGAGTGCCCTCGAGGAGTCTGCCTTGATTTAAATGCGTACGAGGACTTTGGTGGCGGTGCACCGTGCACTTGTATGCGTGCTACTAGAATAGCAATGGTGAGTTATTTTCAGGTGACACTTTGGAGAGGATTCATGCGAGTAATGTCACTCATAGGCGTTCGCCCTGGAGAACACGGTTGCTTCGACTCGTTAAAAACATTACCTATCGCTAATATATTAATCCACGGACAAGGTCTCTTCCTTAAAAAAATTCCTTGAAAAGGAACGGGAAAAAAGATATATTAGAAACCAAAGCGATGTTTAATTCACCCTTTACAGTCGCATATAATTTAACTCAATTATATTTAACCAGTGCTGTCCCTTGTTGCGATATCGGAGATACCTAATCAACTTTGTCTTCGTAATAAAACTTGTACTAATGGAAAAATTATCACTACCTTACCAGAGCCATCGTTTACCTCTTTTAACACTAGAACTACCAAGCCAGTCAGAATGACTGGTTTTAGATTTCTTGCTTTAAAGTTATTAACATATAGGTGTTGTGTTGGATATTTACTAGTGATAGTAAATATAATATATCGTGCTGTGGCAAAATTGTCTCAACGTTCTTAGAAATGTCTTACTAACATAGATAGTAAGAAAACCAGATGGGTCTGCACTTGGAGAGTCAAAAGGGCCTATGCAGCAATTTATGATGACTTTCAATATGGCAAAATGACAATTGCGTATCTTTATTTAATGTCCATTCAAACATTTTCCTGTTCATAATGATGTCCAACGTATACTGTCTGAATAGTATCTAAAACTACCGAATCGGTAGTTCTAGTGTTAAAGTATTCTTCTGTCCTAACAAGATCCCCTTTTCAACCCTTCAAATAATTCCCCGCTATCCTCCGAACTTTCTAATACGAATAGTCGAACGCGAAACGTCCTCCAGTTTCGAGTCCCCGGAAACTAGCCGAAGCGAAATAATAAACAACGATTAAAGTAAAAGCGTGTCCGTACGGAACGACCAGCAGGTAATTAATCTGTCGGCTAATCTGGCGCGGCCAGGCCAGGCGGCTGCAACGCAGAAACAAGAGAAAGCATTCCTGGAGAACGCGACCGTCGCCGCGTCGAAACCTCGTTCGCAAAGCGACGAACGCACAGGCGGACGCATAAATGCAAATAACACGTGATATCAGCCGGGGCGTGCAAATGTCCAGGGGTTACCTGTTGCGCGTCATTCATTTTGGTACTGATCCAGTCAACGCTCGTTCGAAAATCAATCCCGGCTGTCGGCCAGCTGATGAAACTGACCAATATTTTGTAAGCCACCCGACAGAAAGAGCGTCGCCCCATGGTGTTTCTACGCCCAATCGAACGTCATTGTTGGTCGGATTGAATGGGGAAAGTCATTGACGCGATAACGATGAATGAAACAGTTTAATTCGGTGGAAAGAAATCAATATCGGACCGGGTTCCATATCGCGCGGTAGAACCTCGACCATATCGTCGAGGTGGGCACGATCTTACCTAAATCGACCGAAAGAAACAGGGGAACGTTTGCAACGGGAGGTGGATCGAATGTGGAACGCGAAGATTGTTCAAGTTCGACACCACAAAGTGTAAAACCCATCCCCGTCGAAGGTTTCTCGAAATAAATCGCCCGTGATCATTCCCGCGAACGCGTTTCTAATCGCTCCGACGTATATTTAGCGACGGTACGTCTAATTCGGCCGTGGTCCGACGAAGAATGACTAATTCGACGGCAGGCAGACGAGCTGTTGGACATTTCAAAGCCGTGCCCACGTTAGCGCGGGAAGGGAATTTGACCCCTTGAACTGGATAGTGGTCACGAGGCAGAAAGAGCACGCCGGGTATCGGAAGCTTTGGCAGTGGCTCACGGTCAAGCAGATCGGAAAAAAAGTGGTGTCGCGTGGCCGCCTGCCAGAATTACTTTTGCTGCGTTCGATTAATCTCGCGTTAACGGGCTACCGGCCACCATCCGTAGGAAAAGTTCCATGAAAAAAGTCCAACGCGAAATCCTGATCCATCTAGAAATAATCGCGGCGATTCGAAAAAGATCTCCTGCGCTAAACAATTTCTTCCCAACGAAACTCTCCTCGAAGATAACGATACTCCGGCCCGGGGTGGAAGAGGATCAATCGTGAGCATCGTGAATCACGATCGAAGAATACTTTAATCAGTACGCTGTCGTACTGTGGTGGAAAAGTGTATACGCGTGCGTGTGTCTCTGCCTGTGTCTGTTTGCAGGCTAACAAGCTTAACGGCAAAAGGGATATCTACGGGGGACACATTTTTATACACGTGCACGAGGAGAGGGGTGGAAACGGAAGAAGGAATCGCTTAATTCGCGTTGGAGAGCGCGAACGCGTCCCTCGTATATGTAAATTTAATAACGCCGATTTCGTGTGGGTGCAGCGTCGTGCAGGACAGTTTACATGTGCTGGCTGTGCATTATGCATGCGTATTGTGTGCACCTGTTGCCCCAAATCAAGGTTCGCCTCTCTTGCGGGAACCTAATGCCGCATAATTGTGCTTTGAACGCAAACAACGACGAGGGTGAGCAAAGGGGGGTGACAGCAAAAAGGAGACGGTTGTTTTCAGGGGGGGAGGAGAGAAGAAAAAGAAAGACGAAAACAGCGAAGGACCGCGCAACAACGACAGCATTATCTTGCTCTCATGCGATATTAATGAGACTCATTTTCATAAATGCCACTGCTCGGACCCCATTAAAATTTATATCACTTCGAGCCGCGGGAGTCGCGTTACAAACTTACCTGCGACCTCGTATCAGGATCGAGCCTCTGTTTCCGGCGATTCCGCGAAAAAATTCGTTTCGCGTTGCCGCGTTTGAAGTCGCCCACGGTAATTGAAACGTTTCGCGTGCTTTTTTCCCCTGCCCACAACGGCGGAGGCGGGAGGCCGTTTTTTCTCACGAGAACCAGGGCCTCCGGTACGCTTCGAACTTCGATAACCATTTTCCGGCGTTTCGCTTGACCGTGCATCGCACAAACCCTGTCTTGGGAAACCCGGTTCGCCACGACTTCAAAGCGAATGGCCTCGCGAGCGCACGCGTTACGCTTGCTTCTTTTCCGTAAACCCGATATTCTAACCGGAGAAGGAATGCCTGCCTTGTCCAGGATTTTTCGAACAAACTATGTACCTCTGCGTTTGTACGCTTCAAACAATGCGCCCAATAACACACGAATCAGTCGTGCCCATCGGCTCGATCTAGACGATCGAATGGAACCAAACTCCCGACTCCACGTTCGATCCATGCCCAAGGGCGATCGAACGTTTCCCGATCACCCCGTCCTATCAGCGATGCACCGCAGCGATAGCGAGCTAACTATCCCGCGATAGAGCCGAGAAAGCGGCCGGCGGACCTCCGTTTTTCGTCGAAACACGTTGGAAACGTGCCACTGGACCGCGCCTGCCTCCAGCACAGCGAGATGGGCCGTCGCGTCGTCTTGCATATCCCCGACGCTTTTCCCTCGCGAACACGCGCGTCGCGCCGCTGCTGAATACCTGCAATTCCGCCGGCGGCTATCGGCTGTGCGCGTATCGACCTGATAATGTCGCGTCGCACGACCGGCGAGCGTTTATTTCGAGCGAGTGGCCACCGCACGGAAAAGGGGCACGCTCGGGAAAAATCTGGACGATTTGTTAGCGGCACCGGCTCTTTCGAGGCGGGCGAAACGGCGAGGCGACGCGACCCGACCGGACGGGGTGTTACAGGCGGGAAAATTTCATTGGCGCGGCGTCGCCTCGCATAAATAGCCACGGCGAAGGCTGTTATTACGATAAATCATGTTTTTGCGGGCCAAGCGTCGCGCGGCATCCCCGCGATAATTGATATTATTGCGCGGCAATAAAATATACTTACGGCTCGAAGATATTTCACGCGGGCGATACCGGGACGGAAGCTCTTCGAAGCGTTTTAATCGCGATGTCGGCAACTCTTTCGTTTCCGTTCGTCCGACCCGGATTCGAGATTCGACTGGACCGTGGAAGGAGCGAAAGAGGAGACGGCTGATGTCGTAGGTAACGATGGAATTCCGCTGGATCTGGGCGAGGCAGCGAGGCTTCTGCTCGCACACGCGTGTACTCCGCGAGACTCATTGCAGCGTGACAAACGACCGGGGCCGGGGCATCGATATTAACCGAGCGTCTCGGGGAGTGCGGCTGTGGCTGGGTAAACGACGATTCCGCGAGGAAGAGCGTTCTCGATACGCTGCGAGGATAAGTCGATGGTACTGATAAAGGTGAGATCGAAGAGTCGACACGGCGAGATCGCACTTTTCCACGATGTTCCAGTCGGTTCGACGCAAGCCTGTCTCGGCTCATAGTAGGCGGTAAGAAAAACCTGACCCCACATCTGCACACCCGGACACCAACTGATCCCAAATTACGGAAACTGAGTAGAGCCGCGAGTAATAGGGCAGGAGTTAAAAAATGAACGTGCAGCTCCAACGTTCTCAAAGACACCCCGACGACCTGCAGGACTTCTTCATCGATGACCAAGGGAAGATTTCTGATCGCGGGGCCTATGATTAATACCGAGCAACAGGGAAACAGGTCCCCGCTACGGGACTCGATCCACAGAGGCCCGTCCACGGCTTGCTAACATTTCTCTCCCGCGCGGCGTCAGCGCGCTCCGTTTCTCCGTTCTCGACGGACGCCCAGGTTTCTGCATACCGTGGCGACCCGGTGCAACGGCGAGATAGAGCCGAGCGAGGCAGCGGGAGAAAGGCGGACGCGCAGACAGATAGAAGAAGAGGACGCGGTTTCGAGCGTCCACCGGGCGAAAAGAAAGGCACGGCAAGGCAAGGCTGACCGGCAGTCCTAGAGCCGGTACACGGTTGGAACACGTACACGTTTCTCGCATTAGTGTTGGGCCGTCGGCTATCTAGAATCTAGACGATGGCAGTGAGCTTGACCGAGTGGCGCTTCGCGAGGCCGGCCGACGCCCTTCCTCCTTGCTTGGCCGCTTGCTTTTTGCGCAACCTGCAACACCTCCACGCACGCACACTCTCGCCGCCGTGTGCACATCGCGTCCACGAATACCATTACATCCCTCTGCCCACGTAGCGCGACCAGTTGACCACGGGGCTAGAACAGCCAGCCGCGTAATCTCGCCGCGGTATTAGTTTTCATATTGGTCCGGTGCTTACAATATTAACGTAATATCGCGCCAACGGGTCCGCGCCCTCTCCTTCCTTCCCACCTGGCGGCGGAGTATCGCGTGCGATTGGACCAGCGGAACGTTTCCATATTACCGTTTTATTAACGGTGCCCGTGGACATAAGATTGCGCGCGTTTTTCCCGGGTCCCGAGCGAACGCCGCTTCGCCGTCGTTCGAGATCGAGACCACTCTTCCACGGGCATTCCTCGGGTGCCCGGTTGATCGGGGACGATGCGTTTCCGCGGAGCACTCGCGGCGTTCGAACATCGGGGGACAGGAACATGGAGATCGAGGGGTGCCCTTTCTCGGAGGAGTGGAGCAATTTCGTTCAAGTTTTGCAAACGCGGTGCCGGCGTGTGGAGGGGGGCAAACGGTATCGCAATTAGAAAGCCACTTGCTGCTCGAATCGGGAATACGCTTTATATAACTGTTCACGCGCTTCGAGAGTCAGAAATGGAAACTGCGGGGCGCGTTCTGAAATCGAGACGCGATGGTCCCTGGTCGTTTCCCAAATTTTCCAGCTCTCGTTTCTTTGGCATCGGCCCGCTACGCTCGAGGAATTCTTCACAGAAAAATGATCGCGAAGGCCGCGCCAAAAATCCGCGAGCCGCAGGTGTTCCAGCTGGATACGCACGACGGCATCGGAGATGTTGCCGCGTGCGCCTGGGTGAAGAACCGACGGAGACCGTCGTTCGGTGTATCCTGGCGGCTGCATCGCCCACGGCGATGGTCGTCGTGGCACACGGAAGCATTCACTGTGACCACTTCGCGCGCAGCTTCTAGGACGCTTGCCCGGCATTCGGATTCTCTTCGCTAAATCGCAACGAAACGACCCTGCTCCATTCGCTATCGCCTAAACGACATCCGTTTCGCATACGGCGATACGAACTTTCCGCGTTCGCGTTTCAGTTGACGAAGAACGTCTGTTGATTGCTGGGAAAATATCTGACGGCAGAAAATCGCAAGGCGGTGCAACGGCCTTTGATTTTCCGACGAGAAGAGTGCCCCGTTGCGGACTGCGTTGACGTTTATGGTTTCTTTGCGTTCCGTCGAAGAGTGACGGCTGTAACGATGAGAAACCGTTCATCGCCGACGATTTGTATAGCGGCCGTTAGGCTGGCTAGGCTTACAAATTATCGATGAGCACGAGCATCGTTGTTAGGCGGACGTGAAAGTGGATCCGCGGTGGTTTTTACTGTAACGCGGATACTTTGAGAAAGAAGCACGCGTCAGCCGGGGCACCGTCGCCGCTGGTTAGAAACTTCGTTCGCGTTTCCACGTGTCTTTTCCTGTCGCGTAATTATTAACGCGGAAACGATCTACGACTGGTTTCGCGTCGGGCACGCGGCGAATGGGACGCGATATTTATCAAAATGGTGGCGAGGATCAATTTGCAATCGATCATAACGAGGCGAGAGCGAAATTAATTCGTGCGTGGCAAAACCATCCCCCGTTCTCTAGGAACGTTTCGAACCGACGACCGATCCCGGCGAACGGAGGCAAGGACACGCGACGACCCTGCTGCAGGGCGTGAAACACGAGGCTGAAGCGACGGTAAGTTCATTAACCATCGCGAGTGGCCGATACTTACGCACGCAATCGGTCCAGGAACACCGCAAGAAACCGATCTGTCCCCCGACCGTTGGCGACGAGCAAAAAGGCCACGGCGGAGACAGAAGTGGCATAGAGAAGAAGAACAAGAGCAAGACGAAGTGCAAGCACGCGAACGGGAGAAAGACGCGAGCGGCGGGGAGCGTGTAACACGAGAAACAAGAAGACGAGGAGGCAGAATAAGCAGAAGATAGGGAAGGATGGCGAGCGCCGAAGGGTGTACCGCTGTTGCTGCTGGATATTAACGAAAGGAGGAAAGAGAAAGGAGCGCGAGAGGGGGAGAGAAATAGAGTGGCAGAGAGTTTCAGCGCAACGTTAACAAGAAATATATACTTTTCGGCATTGCGAGCCATGAAAATTGAGAGAACGAAAAGGATAGGTGCCATTAATCGGTGATCGCACACTTCCTGCGCAACTTTTCATCGTGGCAATTTCATCGATCGCGTATTAAAACGAGATACACAATTCTTCTCGCCACTGTACGCCGAATGTTCCGAGTGCTCTCTGTAAATACACGCGCGACGGCCGTGTGCTTCTACACACGAGTCGCGCTATAATCCAGCGACTGATTACTCGGTCGTGTCGCGCCCGCCCATTCTCCGTTCAATTTTTCCTGCTCCCTTTCCACGCGCGTTCCCTCTTTCCCTCGTTCGCTCGGTGAAAACGGCTCTCCTCCAGGCTGCCCGTCCTTTTTCTTCGCCAACTGCCGGTGTAACCGTTGTAATTACTAGCTATCCCCGTTTAAACGTCCATAGCCGTGTATACATATATACCTGGAGGAGAGACCGCGGTCCTTTCGCTCCCTCTCGTTTCTGCTGCAGAGTGACCCACGGGGAAAGGGGTTGGTTATCTGGGAGAAAAAAGGGGGTGGCGGCAAGAACGGTCGGCGCGGGGGATACTAAGGTGGTCGAAGTAGGAAAGAAATAGAGAAGGGTGGTGGCGATACGGTGCAACGTCACTGGTGCTGGGTGCTGGGCGGCGGTGGTGGTGGTGGTGGGCAAACCACACGTCGCCGTAGCCGCTGCATAACTACGCGTTTATTGCACTATTTTCACCGTGAGCCGATACACGTGTGCCCGCTGCCCCCTCCCCTGTTTCGTTGGCTACCACGCATTTGCCTGCTTCAGGATGAAATAGGGAGGGAGGCGCGGAGGATCGACAAGCCGACGGAGAGGGGAATGAAAACGAGCGAGAGGCCGGGGAAGCGGTGAACGTTCGGTGTTCGTCCTGTCAAAGGATCAACAGGCGTCCAAGACGTGGCTCGTTTGCCGTGGAATATGTAGAACTAGAATCGGGGCGACGATCCGCCGAGAGATTCGAGGGGCGAAAGGGTAGATACTCCGGGGGGCGATCAGATATCGATTTCTTTCCTTTCTTCTTAACGATCCTGCTTCTAACGGAATACGCGTTGCTCGTTGCTCCGAATAGGGCCAGCTTAATTACGCAAGGCCGCTAGGATCGCGGACGCGTCGGCGATACTGCCTCCGTCGGTACGCTCCGTCGAGCTCGTCTGGAACGAATCCTGGAGCGATTGACGGAGCCGCGAAGACACCGACGGCGGACGAGTTTATGCGCGCCGCAAGTGAGGAATCGTGCAAATATTTATCGGCTTTCGGGAGAAGAAGAAGAGGAATCCTGGATGCGTGGCCCGATGGAAAGTGCGCGGCTGGCCGCAACGTGAAAGCGCATGCATCGTGTCGTTGGTTGGGCCGTTGCGTTCGTTGGGCGTGGAAGTGATTCATTGAGCGGTGGCGTGCATGAGCCGCGTATTATCTAGATAATGATGAGTTACGCTGCTCGAAATCTTCGGCGTAGGTCAGGCCTTCGGATAACGGCTTATTCGCGCGGCGGGTTCGAGCGCGCGAACAGCATCGCGGCCTGATCGCGCAAGTTCATTAAACTCGGTAGGCGTGTCGGCCTCGAGAGGCTACGCTTAAGTATGACAATGCGCTAGATTCGATCCGATCTGTATCACCGGCGTAGGGATTTTTTCGGCTGGCGTTAACCTGGAGTATTGAAACGTGGCGATTCGGATGGGCAATTGGTTTCATTCGAAAGGCGTCGAGCAAGCGATTCAGCGATCGCGTTTGCGACGGAGTTGGAGAAATTCGCCTGGGATCCGTGGTGTAAAAATGATTTTTCTAAGATCGCGGGCGATGTCCAATTTACTCGCAAAGCCTCTCCCCGTACTCGTAACTAAAGGATAATTACTTAATAACAGATCAGCCGAGGCTGAATGTTCGTTTTACGATCGGTAGCGAGAGGAGGGTTTCGCCCATTCAGTTTCTCGTCGGCAGGAGCCACGCGAGCGTATCCCAATTTCTCTCCCGAATTGTTGACATCGACGCTTAATTAATCGTCCCCAATTACGCGCTGCGATATATAATTCACCGTCTCGATCGAGCCCTTCCGCAATAATACAAAGCCAAAAAAAGAAAAAAGAAAAGAGATGAACCAATCGTATACACGCGCACAGAATACCTTTAATTACAGAGACATATTAGCGAAAGAGTTAAGTCCGTCCAATAAAAATAGAAACGGAAGAACGGACCAATAAGAAAGAGAAGACGAGGCACGAGGAGAGGCGAAGAACACGGCAAAGCCATGCAGCTCTATTTGTACCAAGCAGAGAGACCTATCGAGCCGAGCTCGATCGACGGGTCGATCGCGACTCGGCCTCGCTAGATGGTTAATAATTTCCAGCGGTAATATTTCGCGATATAGCTGCTCGTCATCGGATAACGCTATCTCAATTCCAAGGCCTAGTGGAGCGTACACGGTGGAGCAGCAATTTCATATAAAAACCACGGGCGCGTGTGCGTGCATCTCACAGCCGCACACGCGTGTACAAACGTTCTGTTCTATGGATCGCACGTTGCGTCCGGTGTTTCGCGTCACGAACGCGTATATGCATCAGGATGACCGATCGTCGGTTTGCTTCTTTCTTTTCCGCCGCTCTCTTAACCGGCTTGCCACCCTGCGCACACAGACACACCCGGCAACTAGCCGGAACCCATTACTAGAGGCAGCCTAGGCCAACTCCGCGCGTATCGAGCGCGGATGATCGAATGGCCACGGATCTGACCGCGACGTACGAAACGCTCGTTTCAGGGACGGCCGAAGCGTCTTCGTGGCACGCGGTGAGTTTGACGCGTGCACACGGGTTGCGTCGTCGGCGCGACCGGCCGCAGAGTTCGTCGAACTGGAATAGAATTCCATTCGGACCGCTTCTAGGGGTGGATTCTGACGCGCTGCCCGCTAAAATAAGACGGGGCGACCGGACGGATTTAGAGGCGCGACCGTTGCCGTAGGTTCAGATCCGCAGATTTTTTCTATCCGCGGTGAAATATCGTTTACGGAGATGCTACCGCCGTTCTCGACTAACGTTCTCTAGGAGGCCAGAGTGCGCGGTGTCGCCGGTCGAGATCCCGATGATTACGAGGCGTTTCCCCACCCCGGGTCAGGAAAGCACGGGAAGGGACAGAGCCGAATAGTCGTCGGTCCCTCCGCGGTGCCTCGTAGATGACGGATGGGGACAGTTGTTGCATCGCAGTCGGTGCCAAGAATATCTTCTCCGCCGCCCCTTCACCCCCCAGCTTTATCTCCCGAAACGTCACTCCCGTTCCACGCGTTCCTCTCTCTTTTAACCCTTCCTCCGGGTGGCTACGTGTCGTGTCGTATCCTCGCGGCGGGCTGCATAATTACACGCCTGTGCGCGAGATAACTTGCGCAAGAATTTCGGTGCTCGATGATGAATGGCATTAATATTGAATCGGCGGAGTATCGACGGTTTGGGAAACGCTTGTGCAAACACCTTTGAGCACGGTGCAACCTCTTCGAGACGAGCCGGGTAACTGGCTTACCGATCCTCCCGTAACTTTCACGAAACCTCGCTTGGGCGTCCTTCGTGATGTTTGCGCCACAGATTCAATGCTGTATTTCCCTCGGCCCTCTTATCGAACCAGCGGATCGACGAAAAACCCCCGCAAGGTTCTAACGAATCGGTCTGCGATACTTCGGCCACCGTCCAGGTGCGCTCAAAAAGAGCTCGATCGTAGGTAAAGCGTGAATCTAACGGTGACGCCACGTGGTATCCACGATTAAGCGTAAATTTGCTGGACGACGCGATTAACTATCGCGGATTCAGTGGTACGTGTGCTTGGTGAAGTGTTATAACTCGAGGTCTTTTTTCGGCGATACAGGATCGACAGGCGGGTGGAAGGGAGTTTTCTTTGTAAATAATATGCAGTTTGCTCGTTACAGCCGCCGCGACGGGTTGCCGGTAAAAACAGCGACGGCTTAACACTAGAACTGCCAAGGGGGTCAAAATGACTTGTTTCAGATTTCTTGCTCTAGAATTATTAATATACAATAGGTATCGTTGTAGCAATTTGTGATGAATTTTAATAAGACGGATTGACAATTATATATCTCTATTTAATGTCCACTCAACGACTTTCGTGTTCATGATCTGTCTAACGTATGCTATCTGAATAATACCAAAATGTATCGGCAGTTCTGGTGTTAACAACGATTTCGCGTAACATCAGCATCAAGACCGAGACCCGTTAATGTCTTCGAACGGCGGAACATTTCAGAGATACGCCACTTGCGCTTAGCAGAGCAGAAATATATTTCAGTTATCACTATGATTTATCGCCTTTGGATTTTTTCGCTAACGAGCGTCAGCCGCGTAATTAACTTTGTAGAACGGGAGTGTACCGGCGTATCAACTATTGGCAGGCCTCTTCTTTCGCATTGAGCGGTCAACCGATTTGCCACGAGTCGTGCTTGCGCGTTCTTCTCTCTGCCTCTCCGTCTGTCTTTCTTTATCCCGTTGCCGTGTCGATGTTGCATAGGCGAGGCAGCGAAAATTTACGCGAACGAAATTGACGTGTATGCGCCGAGAAGAAAAGAGGCAAATAAATAAAAAGTAGCCTCGACGCCCCTGGGGAAGATACTTGCCAGGAAACGGCGCTGCTTTGCCCTTTTTTTCGGTGTCGAAACCCCGAACCTATTATTAAATACACGGGCCGGAAAATTAAAAGTGTTACGGGCTGCTGCTGAGTGATTATACGTATAACGTACGGGGTGACTTCTATCTAATTCTACCTGCTTTAATATTCATTTTTTCCCCCATTTTTGTCTTCTTCGCTTTCCCTTCTTTTATAAAGCATTTATGTACGTAGGATAATTTATTTTCAGACGCGCGGCTTTCCTTGGCCAACAACATCGGCAAGCACTTCACCATCTCCCGCGTGGGTGAGAAAATTTGTTAATTCGACCCCTCGTAGCTACGATAATACGAACTTAACACCCTATGCAGCAGATATACTTATACATAAAACATCCCGGCGCACCGTAATCAGATGCGAAATATTAAGAATATTCAATCGACTCGAGCATGAACCTTCCTCGCGTACACGGCGCACCCGATTTTCCATCCGGAATTGCAGATTAGTCAATATTTTAATTACTCGTATACGCCAGCCTCCGTTCGTAGGGTTGGCGGTCGGGAAATATATAGGGGATGATATCGAAAGTGTAGAGGGGGAGGGAGGTGGTGTACGGAAGGGCGTTCCGTCGAACGTCCAAAAATCGAGGATTAAAATTCATTTAGCATTAACAACGACTCCCGTCGAATGCACTCCGTGTAAAGGCTGCTCCCTGAATCTATATTGAGCACCGGTTCCACCTCTCGGTTACCATAGCTAGCCGGAGAGCTAACGGCTTCTCGATTTTTGTGGGATTTTATCAGGGAGCGGGCAGCAGGGCTACGCCCGCCGATGCGTATATGCACAGGCTTGCGCGCAAAGAGAAGCAACACGAGGAAAAATAATAATAAAAAAAAAGGACGGGAAGAAAAAAAATAAAAATAGGAAAAACGTCGGGAAAAAAAGGTGAACGAAAGCGACGCGGAGGGAAAAAAGTGGAAAGGAGAGGGAAGGATAGAAACGATGGAGAGAGGAGTACGTGCACGGGGAAAGAGGAAACGAGAGAGGCGAAAGAGGCAGATAGATGGATAGAGATTGAGAGGTAGAGGGAGAGAGAGAGAGGAAAAATGGAGAAGCAACGCGAAAACAAGAATCCATGCGGCTATTGCGGCTTCCGTTACGCCAGAGAAATGCTGGTGCTGCCGGTGTTGCTGTTGCCGATACGGGTTCGATCTCCATGCCCAGAACCGAACCCAGAACGCTCTGTTCGAACCGGTTTCGAACTCCCGATACGCGTAAATTGGGTGACAGCCTTTTCGAAACAGACCTTTCCCCGGGTCTTGGAGGATTGGCCGCGGTGCACGCGATTTTGCACGATCGATCACATCTCGCGAGGGCTCGCGGGCCCTTTCCTCGATTGTTCGGCACGACGGGCGATAACAGCCGCCGAAACGGTACACAGAATAAGATCCCGGATCTGGTGGCAGGATCAGGTATTATATCGTCACTCGCAGTTGCTATCCCAGTTCGTAAGACCGAGATTAGAAAGTCGCGGATCGCGTTATCTATCGGCCGATACATCCTCCGCCTCTTTCGTCTGTTTTCCATCCTCGCCGTCGGGATAATCAGAGGACGATGGAATTAATTGGGAGAGTGCGGATGATCGCACGATCGTTACGCCGTTCTAAATTATGCTCCGGTCTCGAGGTCGTATCCTGCTGCAATCCAGGGTCGCGAGAAAAGAAAGACGACGATCGTTTACTGCCTCCTCGTACGATCTTTCGGCCTTTCTCAGCGGCGGGTTTAACTCGGTAACTCATCTGCGTTGATCGCGCCGATCCGATCGGTTGATTAGCAATAACGGAGTTAACGAGCACGATCGACGCACGAGCGATACTTCGGCCCTCTCTCGATCAGCGCCGCGTGTCAATCGTCACGAGAGCGAAGACCGCGCCTCGATCCGCCGCGTGGATCGATGGAACGGGGAAACTGGATTAATCGGCGGAGAGATCGATTATCCGGTATGAAATCGGGTAACGTGTGTTTACGTTGGGATAATTCGACGGGAAAACTTTAATTCCACGCGATTAATCGGCGTACCTATCTCGCGAGTCGCGTTTCTTTCCTCTATGTACACGATCGCGTTTTCACCGGAGGGAAGCAACGATCACTGTCGTTTGCTCGAACGAATTATCGATGGTCGACGATACTTTCGTGGCATCGCGACACAAGTAGAACGAGCCTCCCCTTTTTCGTTGTTCCTCCTCGGCGAATTGATACTTCACCCCCGAATGTCGGAGCCGCGTTCGGGCGAAAAATGTGAAAGTGCGAACGTGCCTCTGGAAACGAGACAAGTGGCGTGCGCGCGAGGCTCACGCACGCGGGATCGTGCGGACGCCGCGCGATAATGATAATCACAATAATGATAATGGTAGAATATTTGTAATTGCCCCCCGAAGTTGCGCAAGTTCCGCGAAGGTAGCGGCGCGGCAACGCGCGACGCGGCGCGCACGATCATTAGAGAAAATGTCTGGTAATCAAAGCGTGGCCCGTATCCGCGCGAAATAATCCCGACAATCAGAGCGGTCGCCCGAGCCGGGCAAGTAGCGCCGCTCGGACGCGGCAAGTCGTATCGACGACACGCGGAGCTTTCTACGTAATTACTGCTATCGATTTCGGCCGTATTACCGCCGGGGAAAATACGTAAACGCGTTACACGCTTGCCTCCCGATTTTTTTTTACTCGCTTCATTCCCTCCCAACCCCCCCGCACCGCCCCGCTTTTTTCCCTTGCTCGACCGCACTTCGCCAGACTGCACCAAACTGCGCCACTCGCCACCGGGAATTAGAGCAGCGACGCGTTTAAGACGTTATTTTCTTACCGAGGCCAAATATCCCCGTCGTTTCACGCGCCGTGCAGCTGTAAATCAACGAACCGACTGGAGCTACCGCGTCACGGTGGGAAACAACCCTGCCAAATTGGAGAACCGAGAAGCGCTCGTTACTGCGGGAGCGACCGCGGTTCGTCGAAACGTAAAGAAATGTACGGAACAGAGGTGGAGAGGTTCGTAACTGAAAATCTTGTTCGACCGGGGGTATAATGGATTCGAGTTTCCACGGCGGAAGTAACGCTCGGCGCTACCACGTGCGCGCGCATCAATTGGAACCGGAGGATCGCCGTGGTTTCCGGCGGCGAGAACGATGCAACCGCGAGTCCCCGTTAATCGGAGGGAGCGAAGATGCGCGCCGGAGTGAGTCTCGGAAGGAATTCCGGTGTGCCAATAGTTTCGGGGGTTCGACGCGCCAACGACGATCCCGACGGATCTTCGACGGAAATGGATCTTTCGAGCGTCGCCCGAGGGAGAGGTGGCGCGTTCCGTTCCGAGGCGAGCGGCGGTTACCACCGTCCGCCGGCTCGCGATAATTAAAGAAGTTTATTCATATGAGATGCACGCGAGTTAACGAGCAACATGGATGATGCTCCTCGCTAAGCAGCGCTCCAGATAATGATGCTGCGCATCGGTTTGCGCCATTGCGCGGTTGCCAGCGTTTCCGCTGCGTCTCTGCTGCTGCGCCGTTACACGCACCCGGATCAGCTGCATCTAAAGCCGAATGCGTGTATGCACCTAGACGGGCCGAACTGACACACCCATAATCACGGCAATTATGCACACGAAGCCACGACGTCCGCTCTCCTTCCCTCTGCCGACGACTTGCATCCACGATCCTCCCGTCCTCCTCTGTATCGCTCCTCTCCTCTCGCGGCCCAACCCTCTTTCAGTGCCCCGATGCCACGAGGAGTTGCCCTCCATGGACGAACGCATGATCGTTTATCCCCATGCGATTCAATTATTATGCGTAGGAATTCTTTTTCGCCGTCCGCGCGGAGATAAAAGTGGGACCAAGGAGGGGTGGTTCGACGCATTCCTGACGTTACGAATCCGGAATGTCTCTATTGGTTCTGGGCGACGTCTCCCGCGCGAACGAGGGGCTTGGCGTTTATCCACCTACGTCGGGGAACCGGCGGAAATTTGGTCCCCTTGAAATTGTCATCGTTAAGTGGATATGTGTACACGCGAGGAATAATGGCCGGGCGTGTAGGTGGTTCCCAGAGGACAGGTGGGACGGAGAGAGAAGTCGCGGAAAAAAGATTGCAGAGGATTTTGTAACGGGCAGTAGAGCCGGTAATTCGCGCGCAGCCATCACTTTAATCGGCATTAGCGTTGGCGCTCTTATGAATACGTGCGAAAATAGACACAATGTTGGAATACAGAAACGGGCAGCTACAGCCACGGGGCGCTGGCCAACGTGGTTCAATCTGATTGCCGGCTTAATGAGCGACATTATGCAACCAGTTGTGGAACGGAGCAAAAAAAAAGAAGAAATCATGAATATTGCAGGATACGCAATTGCAAAAGAATATTAACGGTATACTATTACGTGTTAATTATCGCAACACGTCAATCGTCTGGCCCGTCATAATTTGCACTTCAAAATCGTGCACGTTTCCGATGTACACCGCAACGATTCCTCCGTTTACGTTCCCAAACCACCGTCACAGCCGACGCCAAACGTTTGTTTGGCGAGCCGCGGATATTAATTGCCTTTGTTAAACACATTAACGCCATTAATTACGAACGCAGCTCTTTCCTACCACCCCTGGAACAATGGAAATGCGGAGAAGCGGAAAAACGAGGAGGGCAGGGAAAAAGTCAAGGTGCAAAGAGCACGGGATAGAAATGACGAATATTCTGGGACGTTTGTTTCGGTGTAGCTAGAATTTTCCGCCACATTAAATATTACTTCGCGTTAACGTGCGCTCATAATTTTCCTTCGTTTCGCGGTGCGAATGCATCTCCGTGTAACACGCTGCACACCGAATCTCCTATGCTGGCCATTCGACTGCAAGATCGAGAGAACTAAGAGCTTTTCCCTTCTCCTCCTTCTTCTTCTTCCACTTCTTCTTTTTCGCCCTCTCTTTTCACCTTCATCTTTCTCCTTTTCGCTACCACCGCGCGCTCTAAATTCGGTTTCAAGCGTCAAGCAAAAGAGTTCCTCGGGCTGCCACGTTTGTTCGCCCGGCGAAAAAACCCGCAAAACGAAGCCTAAGCGAAACGAGCCGGACCAAGGGATACACGTGGCCAGACGAGACACAGACACGCGAGCTTGCACCGCCCAACCTAACCCGTTGCTTCGACCCCTCCCTTCAGCCCCTTCAGGAAGCCCGGTACTTTCAATTTTAGGCGACCCTTCGCCGACTGACCTAAAAACTGCAGAAAATCGTCCCTCCCCGTCTTGGCGAGGCTTCGACCACGCGTGAAACGAAGTTCCAGTCGGGCAGGAAACCTCAAGTTGCTTTTCCATTTCGCGGTTTAGTAAAAAGGGACAGAAGTCAGAAGTACCGTGAAAGGATCCTCTTCGAGAGTATACACAAAAAAAGAAATAACAAATAAACTGCATTCGAAGGGGACAACGAGCAGCTCGCCGGTGATTTAAAGCGAAATAATTGTAGCGCGTGGGCGAATGATTTAATTAGTTTGATTCATCGCCGCGCACGGGATTGCCCCGCGAAAAACGTGTCCCCGTACAAGGACGGTTTTAATTTAGTGGCCGTGTTTCACGCGCTGCCCGCCACGATCATTTCCGCGATGATATCGTGCAACATTGTAGTATCGCGCGATTAATACCTGAGACATGAAGAAAGACCTCTCTCGGATGTTATTACCGGGAACCGTCGTTTCACGGCTGATAATTATAGCGACCCGCGCCGCAACCATTTTCTTCGTAATAACTTCTTATGCAGTTATCGGTGTCCACGGTGACACCGCGTGCCGGTAGTTACAGCGAGGCCAGGTGTCGACCACTTTCATTCTATTGTCTGTCTACACGGTTTCGACCATTGATTATTTCGACAAAAGTGAGAACCGTCAGGACTGGCGCTTTTTTCTTTTTTTTTTTGCCACAAGTATTTCTGTCGCATACAGTCACGAAGTCACGCTAATAGCCAAACAAGCAAAAGAGTCCGCGATTTCTCGTTTTCTCCTGGCAGCTCCTTAGAATACCTTCGTAGCCCTGAGCTACAGATGTGTAAGTACAAAGGGAACGAAGGGTAGCAGCGTTAATGAGCCGTCTGATATCGCGCAGCTAGAAACAGGCGTTCCATCCAAGCATCCCCCCTACCCGCATCGACGATTAATATTTACTAATACAGCGTCCTGATAGAATATATCCACTGCGCAATATTTGACGATTATTACGAGTGCTGTTCGACAAGCAGCACCCCGATGCTCCCGCGATAAGATAGGCGAACCTTCGTGACGTGGAGGAGTTTCGCGAGAACGAGCAAGGAACGAGAAGAGAAAGAAATAAAAGGAAATAAAAAAACGGAAGGAAGAAAGGAAAAAAATCACGAGGCCAAATTCGGCCAATGCACATTTCGCGCGAAATAACTTGCTCGCCGTCCGATTCATCCCACTCCAACTCGTGCAACCCTCACCACCGACGTTGGCTCGCAACCCTGACGTCTCTTACCCCTCCTAGCCTGAGCACCGCCACCACCGCCGCCGCCACCACCATCGTCTACTCTACCCCACTTTCGTGCCTCCTCCAATGTATTCCTGGCGTTTCGCACTGCAAGGTCAACAAACTTCTCCCCGATAAAAAATAAATGAAACGCAGGACTGTTTGAAATTGTAACAGTGGCAACCGAGGGAGATTGCTCCCGATACTTTAAAGAGGCACCGTTCCTTCCGTCGTCCTATCCTTACGAGCCTCGACAGCTTCTCATCGTTTTCTACTTTTCCCTCCCTCCTTTTTCTCCACCCCACCTTTCCTTTCGTTCCATCCTAGCTCTCCCTTTCGATCTTTCCCCGGTCTTTTTGTCGTCGGTTAAGGCGATCGTCCAAAGCCACGGACTCTTCGCCCGAGCGATATTGCTTCTTCGCGTCGCGGGGCTGGCGCGACGGCTCGGGAAAAATAGGACGGGCTTCTCGTGCAGTTTCACGGGTATTCAGGGAAACGCGTGTTCGCGAAAGAGCGACGAATTCCGCCGGCCCGGCCGCCGCGCGGAGGTCGTCGAATTTCGTTCGCAGTAGATTCAGCCGGTCGCGCACAGACGCGCCGGCGACGAAACCTTCTTCCCCGCGGTCTAGAACAGATTTCTCCGGCAATCGGCGTGCCCGACGATTGGCGATGATGCGGCCGCGGTTCTTGCGAGATAAAAGCAGGGCATCGGCTTTGAACCACGTCGATCGTAAACATCCGTCGCCGACTTCCGATTCTGCGCTGCTCACGTTGTACGCGTGCACGCCCTTGCTGAAAAGTCTGCACGATTTCGAGGGAAACAATCGAGTTTGTTAAGCGAACAAGTGTTTCACGCACAATATTGTTCTGCTACGCGGTGTCCAGGCAGGAGTTAACGCGACGTTACTTTATTAATGCACGAGTGCGGTATTTTGGGCGAAACACTTTCGTGCGCATGGAAATATTCGCCTCGTCGAAGAAGCGAACGGTGTCCCGTACTCTCCGGGACGATTGCATGCCGTGTGCAAGTGGAACGAAAGTGGCGCTGAGTCGGAAGTCGACGACGGCTGTTTACGATCGGTCGACATCGTGGTTCACAGCCGATGCCCCTTCTTTTATCTCGCAAGAAGCGCGACTGCTTAATTACCAATAATCGAATACGCCGATTGCCGGAGAAATCTGCTCCGCGGCGGCAAGAAGCCCGCCGTTTTAGTCGTAAATAGACGCGTGGAGGTAAAAGCCGGTTGGGCTTCTTAATGGGAAACGGCACGCTTCCGAGAAGCGGCGGGCATCATCGTCCAGGGCATGATGGATCGGGAACGATGACAGAACGATGACTATTTGGGGCGAGCCGTGTCGGCGAGTGAACCGAGGGAGAATAAATCGCGGTTCAATTAATAATATTCCATCGCTGATCGCCTCGTCCACGGTGTTGACTGAAAATCGCTTGCAACGTCCGCTCGGGGCGTGAAATTTTCATGAATGCGCGGGGAAACGGTTGGAACGGTTCGACGAATCGGGGCAAGAAAGACCATCGAGGACAGGAAAAACGCGATTAATCCTACGGTACAAATAAGAAATCGCCGAGTTTCCGCGAAACGTTCAGGACGAGCAGCAATGGAACAAACCGGACAGGGGCAACCGCGTAATCTCGCGATTACACGTTACTTTAAATCCGTTCGATGCTGATCGGCTCGTCAACGCGGTGATTGCGTTCGCGACGTCGCCGGATGTCGTAAAATTACGGAGGCAGCCGTGTTAAAATCGAAAGATTCCGCAGCGGCTCGCCGCGGACGTACCAACGCTGTTGGAAATTATAACTCGTCACGCGAACCGCTAGTCCCGGCCACCTAGCGTTCGCTCTTTCTAGAGCGGATTTAACGGGGCATGCCGGAGAGGGCCGGAGAGGACCGGCTAGAACAAAAAGTGAATGGTAATACGCGACCAAGGATGCTGTAATGGAGCCCACGGCCAATACGACCGCTCCCAGTGGTCCACTTTTTGCCAGCACCGTATGGCTCCTTCGTCCCAACTTTTCAACTCTCTTACGCTCGTCTGGGATGTTTCGCTGCTGGCTTCGAACGAATTCCAGGGGAGCGTTTGGTCGCGAGGCCGTTTTAAGACGGCGGTGCCGCGATTGCCATCGGGTGACGGACGAAGGTCCTCTAAATGAGGCGCGAAGATGGGACAGAAATCGCGGGGACAGGTAAGAGAGTAAATAAATGAAACTGAATCGACGAAGAAAAATCAGCGTATCCCGGTGATTAGCCGGCGCTAGACGTTAACGTTGCTCGGAGCAGGTTTGGCGGGGCCGCGGCGCGGCGTGCAAGCGAGACGATAAGCGTGCGTGCGAGTGCGCGCGAGCATGAAGCAGCGAGCGTGCGAGCGAGCGAAGCGGACAGGCGAGTGAACGGAGAAACGAGCGGGGACTACGATCTTGGCTGGATGGATCGAAGGAAGAAAGAGAATCGGGTCCCGGCAAACAAGAAGCGAGCCGCAATGCATTCGCTCTACTCGCTAGATATAAATACGCGACAGAGGGCAAGGAACCAACCACGCCTGCACCGACAGCTACTGCCTAACGACACGGACACGCACACGCGGTCGCTCATTGTGATAAAGCAGAAGAAGGAGCAGAAAGAGGGAAGAGAGCGGCGAGGGTGATAGAGGGAGCGAGGAAGAGATGGGCGGAGAGAGAGCGACTAGAGGGTGAGAGAGGAAGGGGAGGATGAAGAGGAGAGAAAGAGGGAAAGAAAGACCGCGAGCAGAGAGCGAAGGGGTGAAGGGGGGTGGCGAAGGAAGAAAAGAGAAAGATGGGAGAAAGAAGGAGGGAAAAAATGGGGGAAAGAGAAAGAGAGAGGTGTAGGCAGGCTCCAAAGCTGCGTTCGTCCGTTCATGCGCCCATCCGCGCGCTCGAAGTTGGGACGAATGTGGCCGGTCGAGTCTCTAGAAGACGCGGCCAAATATTGCATCCTCGGATAAATATAGGCAGCCGCGGCTGCACAGGCCGTGCTCCACGGCTGCTACCACTGCTGCTAACGCGCACTTTTCTTCTCCGTTGCTCGCGCTTTGGGACGGCGCGCGTAGCCATCTAGCCACCGGAGGCATTCCTCCTGCGAGCTCTCTCTTTCCATGTGCGAGAGCGATCGTTAAATTCATTTCGTGGCCGAGAACTTCGACCGGCACGTTGCACGTTGCTGTCTTTCCGTTCCTCTTAACCCTTTTCCCCTACCATTTCTCTTAATCCCACGCTTTTCCTTGAGCTTCCGCCGGATCCTTCTCGCCCTCCTCGGCGGAGGACATAGAAAACTTGCGGAAAGTTTAAGGGAAGCGTGCGCGCACCGGGACAGGTAGACGCGAATTAAGGGATGAATGGTGTTGTGCACGCTGGTTCGTCGTCTCCTCGGAAAACTCAGCGGCTCGCCTCGTATCGCTGCGCTATCGCACCGCGGTTACTGCCTCCGATAACTCACAATCGGGTCAACACAACGCTGCATTGTGAGTAACCGCGTGAACTACGGCCAATGGTTTCTTCCGATATTTGTCTAGACTCTGTCGCGAGGAACTCCACCGATGTACCAGAGAACCCATCCCCTCGGTACCTCGACGGAAAGTTTCCCAAAAGAAACTGTACCATGCCTACGTACTCGTTTCAGGCCGCGTATATACCATCTCGATTGGAGCACAAAGCGGCAGTGCAGCCTCGGCTTTGTTTTCGCTGCGGGCACAACCTTCGAGCAGCGGCTAGCGCGAGTGTGCCGCGGCTGGTGCACGTGGCGACGACACGGCCAGGCATAGTCAGTAAAAATCATCGTGCGCGGACATTGGATGGCGGGAAACGTGCGTGATAGGAAAAGGAGGGGACCACACGAGGGAGGCCCTAATCAAGCTAGCGCGTGAAACGTAACCTAGCGCAGCAATTCCAGGGGGGTGGTGCCGCGTCAACCCCGTGGCGAGGCGGCGGCCAGAGACAGGGCCGACAGAGAGAAGAGACGGTTATCGCGGAAGTTCGGCAATTATAGGTGCCGAGTCGCGTTTTTTTTTTCCACGACTGATATTGATTTGGGAGAGGCAGTTCGTATTCGTGGCACGAGCATACCTTGTGACTCGCACAGGCGGCCGGCAGCGCGATGCATCACGGCGCACCGCGCATCGAGGGGTACATCAGCCATGGGGAGTACGAGAGACGAATAAGGGGAAGCAGAGAGGGCGGAAGAGAAAGAGGGGGAGAAAAGGCGGCTGGAGGATCTCCCACCCTGTCGGGTTCCCTCCGTCGAAACTCTCCCACCACGTGGTGCCGCCTCCCACTCGGGACGCGTTATCAAACCCCTTCCACGCTAGTCCAGCGGACATATAACTTCCTCGCTCCTCCGACTACTCTCGATCCTCTCGTTCTTCCCACCGCACCAACCGATGTATCCCTCCTTCTCCAGTTCACAGCGTGTCCTCTCCACTGTCTGGTTCTCCTCCAACGCGGTCACCACCGCCGCTACCACTGCCACCACCGCCGCCGCCGCCGCCACCACCACCCTCGATTCTGCCCAGGGACGAGCTTCGCGTTTCGCCGCCCTTGGAATTCTTGTGCCGATTTTTGCACCGATCCAGCGAAATCGGCATAGAGGAAAGATGAATTGGTAACGGGGAACGTTGGCCAAAGGGGGTAACAGTTCGACGCAGGGAAGGGACGAGTGGTCCCATTCGGACGATACCTTCGCCTGCGAGGGAATTTTAATGAATTTCGAGCACCGCGAATAGATCGGCGATTAAGTGCTGCCCGGCGTGGTACGCTCACGAGAGCTGGTCATTTTCGAAAATTACTCGAACCGGTCCCCGGAGCGATTCGACTCTAGCCAAGAGGGGCTGTGGTACACCAGCGGTCCCCGCAGTGTCTGTAATTGACCCACGAACAAAGTATAAATTCGCTACCGTCCAATTAAGCACAGAACTCGTAGACCGGCAATCGTCTGCATGCGAGCGTTCGAAAATTTTGCCCGTCACGCCGCTCCAATTTGCTGCGCCCTATCTGCAACCCGGCTAGAACTAGACGAAGACAGTCGTCGGGACCAAAAAGGGTACACGACGAGCGCCGAACGTCCTAGGGGTTCCATCTCCCTCTGAAGGCCGGGGACAGGCTACGCGAGCGCACGGAAAGAAGGTAGAAACTCGGTTTAGCGCGCTTCGGAGCAACCAGAGGAACCGGAGCCGCGTGTATCCGCCCCTGCAGCCATCACCACTGGTTCGACGCCGGCACCTTCTCCGCTCGTCCTCTCCCGACGACGGTGTCTACCATCCCAAAGCCGAACCAGTCCAGAAATCCCCACTCCGGGAGTGTGCACCGCGACGACGGAACTGTGGCAACGCTGCTGCTCGCCAGTGTCTCGGTCTTGGCGAGTTACTCGGGGGGGCTCAGGCCGAGTCTACCGAGTTTGTGTCTACCGGCGCGGGTAACCCGAAAGCGAGTGTGCCGAGGATCAAAGTCGCGGGCCTCTAGCCGGCATGCGAGACCGTCTCGCTGCTTGAAGGCCGTAACCGGGAAAAAACGTGTACGCAAAAGGGAGGACCGGTGGTCGTTTTGGTGGAGAAACACGGGGAGAGAGAGAGGAGAGGAGAGATAGAGAGAGAGAGAAGGAGGCAGAACGAAAGGAAGAAGCATAAAAAAAGAGAAAACGAGGGGAAAAAAGGGGGAAAAGATAAATAGAGGAAAAACGAGAACGGATAAGCAAGGACTGAAATTAAGATTCGCCTTTTTTTCTCCTGGTACCGGAAAGTATTTTTCACGGCCGCGATCGAGAAACGATCTCGTGTCACAACGGAGGTATCGCGACGCAGGAGGAAAAAGGAACGACACAGGAGGAGGAAGAAGAGAAAAGGCAGGGAAAAAGGAAAAGGAACACGAGCCGCAGACGGGACACACACGTTTCGCGCGTTTGCCCGTTCGTCACGTCACATCTTGCCCGCCGTGATCACGCGACGTGCGCGCTTCGAATCTACACACATTGCGTTCCCGAACGACACCTGAGCCACCTTACCTGCGTTGCACCCGCGTTTATTGTACATACGTGCGTGAAACGGATCCGCGGCGCGTGGATACGTACTGCGTGGAAAAATCAGATATACGTATCGTGTACAGGGGACGAGGAAGGTGGTGTACAGAGAAGGGGCGAAGGAAGAGACGGAGAAAGAAAATTCGGTAGTATTGCACGGTGAAGAACGCGCGGCGAAAAAACAGTGTAAATGGCGCTCTCCGCTCAGAACCAGTCGACGTCGTACGTGAACTTGTATTACTCGATCGTCCAGCGTGCGGCGACACGCTACTTTAAGGAATATTACAACTCCGGTGAGTACCAGCAGCCTGAGCTAGTGTCTCTTTTACTACCTCGTCGGTAATCACTCGCTAACACAATCCAAATGAAAAAGATCACTCTAGACTAATCGCAGGGCCATCGCGCGTCGTTGTACCCTGGGACGAAAAATCACTCGCTCCGTTTGGCCACCTGTGCGTCGTCCACGTTTTGCCAAAACGTTCGACGTCATCGCGAGCGCGCGCTGTGTACGCGCGGTTTCGAATTTTCCCGCCCTCCCTCCTTTCCACGTTCCGGCTCTCTCCGTTACTCACGCACAGACACGCGTTCGTCTACTTACGCTTCGTGCTCACCGACGTACCTACATCATACACACACGCATACACACATAGATGCATACACGTTCTATCTGCCGCTCTTTCTCTCTCCCTAACTATATCTACTTCTCCCTCCTCGATCCACCCACTCCGTCACAATGTATACACGCGTGCACACACATGTGCTCGCCGTGCCGTACACATAGAGAACGGGCAGAGGCTACCAGAGAGCCGGCACCTACTATGCGGAGAGAAGTGCTCTTCCAACGCCGATTAAAACACGCCTCCGGCTAGACACGTGCCCGCTTCTAAACTAGTGTGTGCTCCTGGTACGCCGAGTGTCAGGAGAATCGCGTGCTACTGAACAGACCACGTTGTTCATCCTCTCTGTGTCGTTGTCGATCGTCGCCCGGCCGTTGGAGGGCGGACGGTGATCCGAAAATAAAAACGGTGCTAGGGCACCGGCTGTCTTTCGGGAGAGATTCGCGAAGGAGCGCGAGTAATCGGTGAAAAGTAACGAAAGGGGAGAAAATGAAGGAGGACGAGAAAGGGGGAAAAACGAGAGAATATAGAAACGTAGAAGGAGGAGGAAAAAGAAGGGACGGAAAAAAGAAACCGGGTGATCGAGGAAAGGGAGAGAACCGTGGAGAATCTCGGTATCCGTCGGTGCGATCGTGTCCGCCTCGGCGATTTGCAAAACGCGAGAAAGGAAAAAGTGTTGCGAGAGGAAGGGGTAGAAAGAGAGATGGAGTGTAAGTGAGAGAGAGAGAGGGGTGGATAGAATGATCAGAGAGTGGGAGGGAGATAGAGGCGGAAAGAAAGAGATGCAAATTGTGAGTGAGCGAGTGAAAGAGGGAGAGAGAGAGAGAGAGAGAGAGAGAGAGAGAGAGAGAGAGAGCGAGAGAGAAAGATCGAGTGTGCGAGCGAACGGGCGAGAGATAGCATACTGATCCGCAAAATACGGTCTCGTTACACTATCGTCGGTGTTGGGTCATCTAATCGCCTCTGAAATTATCGTCTCGCCAGTGCAGAGTGGCGAAACACGCTCTCTCCGGGAGCAATCAGTTTTTCGAGGGTACTGGTCCGCGGTTCTTGGACGATTGTTCGGGTCCTTCGGGTGGGTTGCTGATCGTTCCACCTTCGTGCTATTAAAGTCCCGTCAAGTCATTTTCGTGAACGTTCTGTCCCGCGGATCGTCTGTGTCACGCCGAACATCCTCGTGGTTACACGTACAATACATACGCGTTCGTCCACTCGGATTGCCGCCGGCCTGGTCAAGGTGAACATTGCTGACGGGAGGAGAAAACTTGTGCGATGATCGTGCTGCTCGTGACCGAGAGAGAACGGCCCTCGTGAGATCGTAGCCGGCAATGATCGGGCGCCGATCGTGCTGGTGCCCGTGAACGGTCCGAACGTCTGCCGGTGGACTCGTCGCGATGTTCGACGTGATTATCGGTCTGTTTCTATCGGCCGCGCGATACGTGAACGAAATCAGTGATCAATTGTTCGTCGAATACGGATCGATCGTGCCACGGCGACCGGCGATCGAGGAAATGAACGCGGCTCGTACGTTGGACAAGAAAGTTCGGTTTCGTTCGCGGTCGTTCGAGTGCTCCTCCTCTTCTTCTTCTTGTTCCTGTTTCGATTCGACGACGGCGGGTACGCGACGCGGGTTACGCGTCGTATGAATATCGTGTTGCGCTTACGCTACCTCGAGGCCCGTGCACGCGTTAAATGTCCGACAGAACTTCTGCCGTGGCTAATATTTTCCAGCGAATTAGCTCAAGTTTCGAACTTTGCGCTCCTGTGGCGGTGCACGAGCGGTTTACCTTGCATCGAATGCTGTTATCCTCGGTCCGCGTTAATTTAAGCCGTCGATCGGTCGACGCTTAACGTTCCGTTGCGTACAAGGGGAGAACGTTTGGTGAACCTGACGCGAGAAACCTTAAGGATCGCGATAAGACGCCGCGGCGAACCGGTCGCCACTCGATTCGTGCGTTTTCCATCTATGAACGCGTCGAATTGTAATCCAGTTTCGCGGAAAGAAAAAACAACGACGTGGAGTAAAAATACGAATCAACAGGGAGAGAGGGCGAGGGAGAGCGAGAGAGAGAGAAAGCTATCGAGCGCGGGAAGAGCGAACGTTATCTCTGCTACAGGTTTATCGCGATATTCCTCTTTGGCGTCGTCATCGAAACAGGATCATTTTCGCCGGTTGACATGACGAGGATATCGCCGTCGACTGGTGATCCCGGATCGTTATTGGACAGTACAAAGTCGATCGCCGCGAATAAAACGACTGGTGCCCGCTTAGGCCGGCTAACCCGGCTCCCCTAGTTGGACCAACAGAGCTACACATGATCGGTCTGTGGAACTTTGCTTATTACAGAGGTACTTGTCGCACGTTCATACGTTTCAATTCCGAGCAAACAGATCCGTTTTCCTCCTTTCTTTCTTCGCCTTTTTTTCCTCCTCGATAATCGAGCAAGTCCAACCGGCTGCACCCTTTCCACGGACTTATCGAACTCGCCGCGTCTCGTGCTCCCATTAGCGCAATAATTATTGCGCGCGCGATAAGCCGCCGAGTTGCATAAAATTCATCGATCAATTGAACACCGAAAATTCGTGGCTCCTCGCGGGCCTGTCGATTCGCGCTTCGGTGTATCGATTATTCCTGCCATCTCTACGGCGACGATTCGCGGCGAACGAACGGCAGACGCGCGTGTATATTTGGAGAATAAACGTCGACGGGTTTATCGTGTGACTTCTGACGATAAGAGGAGCGAGCATTGCTCCGTATCAACGGGGACGTAAGAATCGACGCTGCGTGTTTGCGTGCAGAAAATTAGCGATCGCCCCCCGGCGTTGGGAGGCTGATCCGGTGTGTATCGAGAGGTTTGTCGTCATGGGTTCACGGGTGGACACGGTCTCTCCCTTCGGCACTCCTTTTGGAGCAGCGAGTTTAGGCTACGTCGACGACCACCGCCGCAACCACAGCCACGGAATAAATCGTTGATTTATCTACGGGCGAACGCCGGTGCCAAGACCTCGCACGGTCTCTCTATCGCCTCCACGATCTCGCTTAACCTTGCGAGTTAAGCCGAGAAAGTTGGAATCGACCGCGAAAGAACGAACCGGCAGAGGCAGAAGCAGAAGCAAAAGCAGAGGCAGAGCCGGCCGGCTGCCCCGGTGGTGTGTCTCGATGTTTTCGTCTCGTCTAACGATTCCGATAAGCCGGCTGTTATTCAGATAGACACGACGGTACTCCGACTTGTGGCTTCGCGTTAAAGAAACGCGCGCGGATAACCGATACAGAGGTAAGGAGGAAAAAGTGGGGGGCTCGATCGAACGGAATAATGTCAGTCCGTCGCCGTCGTCGTCTTACCAAGAAGCGACCGAACGAAACGCGGGATAGCGTGAAAGAAAAAGGTGTCCAGAGTATCCTTTCTACCGTGCACACAGCCTTTCACCGACGCGATGGAACGGTACACGTATATTCCCTCGCACTATTCGAATTTCTATGCCCACTGTAAATAGCCGCGCGCGAAAGGATATCAATATGTATGTGTTATTCCAGCGGACTCCATTTTGGAGAACGTTCGAAGACGAAACTCGAAACGCTGCACCGGCGTGAGAGGGCGGCCCTCTCTATTTCGCCGATTCGATCGGCAAAAGTATTAAACAACAAAGCACCTGCAGGATGGAATAATAAAGGACAGGACAAAGCCGGGGAAAATAATGAAAAAAAAAAGAAAAGCTACTCGACGTTTCGGGTATTCGTGACTGCGTGCTAGAACAACGAAGGGTTCGCGGCCACCTCCACGAGTGTTAACGCGCTCGCACGTCTATGTATACATATACATACACGCGTCTCGTTTCTGTCTATTTTCCTGAAAACAAACATTCGATCTGACGAGCTATATAACACCATTGGAATACTAGAGAAGGGCCACTCGTTTCTCGAGCACCCTTCGCGCCGCCATCGCGGCAAGTTATGTTTTTGTTGCGCTCGATTCGCGTATTTTTTCGTCTCTTTTCCTTCCGCGATCGGCGCCAGGACGCGTACGTTCCCTCGCCGGTCCCTTCGAGCCCTCGGCTCGATGGGAAAATGGGCCGCATGTATTCCCTCTGACACTCGATCAATAGCGGCGGAATGTTTGCTCTCGCAAATGAATGTTTTCCGCGAGCCACAAGTGATTTTAACTCCTGGAGTGCGCGTCCTGCCAATACGTTCTTCCCCTCTGCTGTCGCGCACGCGGCCGCACTTTTCTCATCCCTTCGAAACGGGCTCGCGGCCGCGCCGACGAGGAATAACAGAATCGCCCGGCTGATCCACGAAATCCGTCCGCCTTTCCTTCCCCCGTTGTCGCTGCAATGCCGCTCGACAAATTTTTCCCGCGAGTTCCCCCTCCGTTGCCGTTCAACTCTATTGATCGCCGATGAGAATGTTGCATTTAGATCCTTGGTTGTGCAGAGAAAGATTGCGGGGCTGCTGCACACGTGACGCTTGCTCCGAGGTCCGGGGAACAATGAACGCGTTCTGGCTCCGTTTTATCGGCTAAACTTAGACACGGCCGTTCCAACGTTAAAAGGGACTTATGAATGATTCTTTGTAAATAATCGTCTCGGCTCGGGTGGCTGCGGGCCTCGTTCCGTCTCGCGGCGAACGTGTGCTTCTTGGCTCGCGTCGACGAGCACCGATCTCTCTGGTTGTCGTGGACTATCTATCGTCGAGCAAATCAACGGTGCTCGGGGTCGGAACCCTTCTCCGCTTCTATAATCACCCTTAGCTAACCACCAAACAAAACCAACCACTCGTTCGGCCTTCTATTTTGAAGCACATCTCGCTCTTTGTAAGCGCGCGGCGCAATCTTTCCCTTAACGCGCGCAGAAATGGCCCATGAATGAGGGCTGGTCGAAAACGAGCAAACCGATCGGTCCTCGCCGCCACTGGAACACTTCCAGCAGGCGCAGGTGTTACGGGATGATTAAGTTGCTTCTCCATTCCGTGCACCCTAGGCGACGAAGACGGGCTATCGTCTGGTAAACGGCCATTTCTGTTTCTGCTCACGCGGCGAAAGTTCAATATGCCGAGTCGCGTGCAGCCGCGGGTATTGTTATCCGCGTACGATTAAATCAGCCACGTTCACGGAGAATCTTAAACGCGAGCCACGCCGTGGCCGCCGCAAGGACGCGGCAAAATAACCGATCTTCCGTCGCAGAGAAATGGGAATGAGCTGTATGTATCAGCGTAGTCAGCCAGACGTCTCCTTCTCTGGGGGCAATTCGTCTCTACGATTGTCACTCCGTGGAGACGACTTTCGTTTTAACCCTTAACTGATATAAACGTTGAAATACGCCGAGCTACCACGGGAAGTCTGTACAGTTGTCCCTCCTTTGAGGATCAATCGCAAAGAGATCTAAGTCTGGTTAGACGAGAGTCTAATTGAAAGGGTACACACGGTGCGAGAAGATCGTGAGTCGCGCAGAAAGGGAAACGGGGTTGTGAATGAAAATTCGGAGCAGCCACGCGGACGTTCTAATGCCAGTTAATTAGCTAAGGTAGCATTGTGATTTTATTTCACTTTGATGTTTACGCCGGTTTCGACGCGTCTCGCGCGACCCCGGCCGCGTTTAATCAGCGGCGGGAGTCGGCGACAACTGATTTCACCGTGTCGTCGTGCGATTCGTCGTTGGGACACGATTTCGCCCGACCAGAATCGTCGAAATTCGTGCGTCGATGCGACGGGCCGCGTTAAACTGGCCGTAATCTTCTCATAAAGTTTTCATGAGCGTTAAACCGCAGCCGCCGCTTCTGGAACTCGCGTGAACGGTGTTCCTCCGACTGTTCTTCGTCCTCCCCTTTTCGACGGGACGAGAAAGCGGCGAACGCCGGGAGAAACGGAGGTGTATCCCCGAGGCAGAGCCGGACGAATAATTTGTCGACGAATCCAGAACACGCGTCTAATATCGCGCGGATCGGGTTTTCTCTCATGACGGCAGCATCCGATATTTTCTTTTATTGTACGCATATCGAGGCAGCGCCTTCGCTATGGCCGCGAACTCGCTTTCACTCGCTCAATTAAGCGTACTTTCGAGGCCAAACGTATTCCAGTTTAATAGAAGATTTTTCGTGATGTCCGACAGATCCTGGTCCTCCGTCAGCGATACTATCCGGCCCGAGGGCCACTTTTGTTTATCTTGGATTTTAATCGAAGCTGTGCAGAGAGGCGACGAATCAACGCCACAATTGCCGGACTAATAAGCGATTAGACGCAAGGCGCAAGCGTTACTCTTTCGTAGACCTAAAGTAAAGGCTGCGCGATAGAGGTAATGTTTATTGATAACAGATTAACCGCTGCCACTTGATAATTGATAAATGGAATTATGTAATGAGCTTGAAGAGATATTTCGTGTAACATTGTCCGATTGGATCGGTGTACAAGTTGACGCACGCGGTACGATAAATAAGGTAGCGCTTTCTTTTCTTTTTCTTTTTCTTTCTGCTGTAACGCAGGTAGCATCCGTTGCGGCGTGTCTCTGTTCGATTTCAGATCGTCTTCCGGAAGCGTTTCTACGCGACTTAATTTAGATCGAGGGGAACGAGGGAAACCGTTGGCGCGGTTGAAGACGATGCCATGGCTACGGAAAAGTTTGCTCGCTTTCCTATTGAACTTGAACTTCTTTCTGTCTTCTGCTTAAACTAATTGGAAAATGTACTGCGACGCAAAGTCGACGGGGTTTCCGCCGCGTTAGGGGTAACAGCGATTGAACAACTACGGGGAACGTAATTGATCGCGGTAACCCCGGCGCCAGCAGGTGAGAATTATCCGCGCGTATTTAAAAGGGTAAAATGCATCGCGAGATTTCATATTAAACCGAACGAATTTCGTCCGCGCAATTTTTCCGAATAATGCGTCCGTCGAAAGTTGTAACTGGTTCAAGTGGCACGCACAAGAGGCGAACGTTTAACCTTGCCGTTCATTTCATATCTATTTGACCTGCAATAATATCCATTCACTGGCGCAAAAATAAAAGAGAGGAAAAAGGAAGAAGAAAAAGAACGCCAAAACCTCGTTTCAACATTTCATCGTTTCGACTCGTTCTAGTAAAATCGCATTAACAGTGACGCGTGCGAGCGAAACGAAAAGGGCCCGGAACGAAAACGATTAGTCGCTGCTGCAATGAACGTCAACTAAATATATCCAGGCGAAAGACAGAGGGGATCGTCTATAAATTAACATCCGATCGTTGAAACCGTGCACGACTGTCAACAGCTGCATTACCTTGGACAACTGTGCAAACACGGGTTATACAATTCCACCAGATACGTCCGATTATGCATTCCCCGATACCTGTTCCCCATCTAAATTCTAAAACGTCGCCTGTATTTCCTCCTGCCGCGTGCAGATCGATCAATCGATACACGAAGAAGAAACCGAGTTAGCGCTGTTGAGTTTCTGTCCGATGCAATCGCAAAAAAGCGAAAGAGAAGGGAGGAAGAAAAAAAAAAAATGCCAGTCAACGATGCTTTTATCTTTACCCCGTGTATGCGGTACGTATATACGTTCGTTCTGTGGAAAAGGCTCTCGTTGGCCGTTAAAAAGAGCCTTTCGATCCACGATAGCCGAGCAGCGACAGGAATCTCGCGTCTTTGCGGAATACGTGAAATCCTACACTGGCCCCGGGCGAATATTTGTTAGAAGAATTAAAGCTAGAACGGGCGGGGAGCTAGAGAGGGGGGGGGGGGAAGAAGGGTGGCGGAGATAGGAAACGAATTAAAAAAAAAAAAATAGGAAAAAAGGAAAAAAAAATATATATTCGAGCCGGTCGCAGTGGGCGACGGGCTTTCGTAACGAAGTGCAGGCGGTGTGTTCGGGGCATTCGAGAATCGACGGGATCGACCTGGCGACTTAAATCTGCAAGCTGCTACGGGAGGAAAAATCTTTAAAAATGCTGTCTGACGAAAAAAGCGCGCATGCGTAACCACGAGCCATTTCCTCCTTTCTCTCTCTGTCTCCGGGCTTCTCTTTCTCTCTCCCTTTCTCTCCTATTCTCACCGCCTCCACCCTTCACCCCTCGGCTACGTTCACTCTTTTCCCACCCACGCGCGTGTACATGCACCCGCGTGTATGTACGTGTCCGTTGGCGTTTTCCTTCCTCCCCGTTTCTCTTTACGCGTTTCTCGCCGCCAAAACAAATCGTAAAGACGCCTTCTGCCGTCGTAATCGTGCCGTCATTTCCGAAAAATCAATGAGCAATTCGTCGGGCACACGCTCTCCTCTCCGTGGTACGGGCCGGGATAATAATACACTCGGCCACCGCGAAATTTCACTGTCGAGGCATAAAATCGAATTCGAAGATAACCTCTCGCGACGCCTTACGACAGTATTCTTCTTTTTCTATACTTCGCTCTTCCTCCTTGTATTTTCTTCTCCTTTTTCAGCGCACTCGTCTTTTGCTCCCTGCAGAAGCCCTTTGTAAAGCTACGGGACACGGTCTCGTTCGTTTTTCCTCGCCTTTTCTTTTTTCCCCCTTTCTTTCCTCCTTTTTCGAGTTCAACGATATCTTCGAGGTGGGCTCCGTGTCAAACGGGAACGCTCCTTACATCGTGACGAGCCACTTGAGCGATTCTAGTTCCCCTTGTCCACCGCGGGAAATCGAATTCGAAAATCCTACCGCTCCGCTTGTTTTTCGAATATCTCTCCGAGAATCCGTTTTACCTTTCCGCTACGCGCCTCTTCTTTTCTACTAAGAGCCAATGAAATTTTATTGCTGGCTATCGATTGGAACAAGCGCGTTCCAGGGGTGGTTTCTTAAATGTTTCGGAGGATCACCGTTTCCGTTTTATTCGTTGCGAGGTCCGTTGCAGGACCAGCCGTTTTCTAAACGTAGCGCACACTAAACGTAAAGCTTTCCACGAAGAGACCACTTTGTCTCCGGATGGCAATTATCACGCGCTAGCCTTTAGCATTCAATGAACTTGGCTGGCTAGCTGGCTGGCTGGCAACGTAATCGTATCGTCGTGGAAAGGGCATCGAGCACGTTCAATCGGCGGGTCGCAGGTGTAGTCTCGTCAAGATCGATGTAATTATATCGCGAATAATTCATAAGCCGATTGTTCTAGCGGCGCACAAAAGCCCGATGAAAGTGATAAGTAACTCTCTCGTTTCCATTGATAACCGGCTGGACTGTTCGTTTGTGATCGTTCGCTGGGCGATTTGCAATTTTCCTAACGATAGGCCGTCGTTCTATCTCGGTTCGTGGTGGATGAAATTTCCAGGGAATATGAAAGATCGAGGATGATTGTTTTTCGAAGAAACGCGATAAATACTTAATGGTATGGCGAAAGACGAGAAAAAGGAACTTTCCATTCTGGAGTTCTCATACATAAATGTATATGTACCTATCTTTTAATTTCTTCAATCATCATTCACGATTTTTAAATCTATATCTTTACCACTGACTTTCGCACCTCCTTTTTACTGCTCTTAATTGTAACTTTTTTTGGTTACATTGTGTAAGAAATTGTTTCAAACGAAATCGATGTCGCGTTCGAATGTAGATAAATTATTGCTTACAAAACGAGGCTCTTGGGTATAGGATTGGCATAAAGGAGCCGTTCAATCGTGAAATAAGAAAAGAGAGACAATGGGGAGGAAATGTCTAGCACGAAAAAGAATGCAAATTAAAGATTCATATTCCGTGAATACGAAGGAAATCTTTGAACGCGTCTCTCGTGTAATTAGCCATTCCATTTGTTACGCCTTATATATCCTTCGCTGCCCGTACGAATTCGTTGACACAAGCGTCGAGTAAAATCTTCCTTCTGCCACACTTTCCGAAAAGATCCTCGAAGAACGGAGGTAGCATAAAATATTTGATTGGAAGCCGGACCACGAGGAGCTTCCACTCTGTAGAGGACAGTTGTCGCGCTATGAATTGGTTTAAAAGTGATTTCGAGCGTCAATGAGCTCGACAGAAGAAGCAATCTGTGTCCGAGGGAAAATAAAATTCGTTCGAGGACGATGTTCCCGAAACTTCATTGCAACGAAGTGCACTTTGACGAACGGTAACCGTGAGGAAAATCTACCTGGACGAACGATTAAAGCCTGGAACAGGGGTTTGAATGGGCGGAAAGTCTTATCGTCCACTGGGCTGACTCGAAGATGCACAATAAACGACAGTGTGCCACGTCCGTGAAACGTAAACTTTCTCTTACATATTGTAGAAAAATGATATATAGCAACCGGCGAATTACTTTTCGTTAACAATTAGTACAAGAGTTCGACGTATCGGTAGATGGAAGGGGAGAAAGAATATTCTCGCTGCAATTCGAGACGCAATTTTTTATCGCAAAAATTCGCAGCAATTCGTCGCGTGTGCTGAACAGCTCGCCTCGTTTGTCTGTCCAATTCATCTCGTTAACGACGCTGCTGCGAGCGTCTATTCGACGAAAGATTGCGGCTAACTGCGGCACGACCTTTGCGTTTGCCGCGAAACATAACGCGGTGCTCCGAAATCGTTCGTTTTTCGATTCTCGCTTCTCGTTCGACCTGCCAGCTCCACCCTCTGTGGACGTCCCTTCATTAGCAGTGATTTCGAATTTATAAGGCGGCAATCGGCACGAATTGTTGCTCGATAATTCAATGACCGTTAACAGACTGGAAAAACTGTGTCGAATTTGTGTCGTATCCGCTGGTCCCGCGTATTAACTCTGGGGATTCGATTAAAAGGTTGGTTTAAAAAAAAGAAAAAAAAAAGAACCGGAGAAAGAGAGAAATGAAACGCCTGGAAAAAAGGACCGAGTGCCTCTGTCCCTCTGTCCGTTCGCCTGGATGCGGGCGCAATTTGCAAAATCAATGAAACGCGGCGAAATATTAATGCGCCGCGAACGTTGCTGCGTTCGCGATCGAAATCTCGTTAAAGAATCATCCCGTTTGCGTTGGTCGTTCGCACAGAAGGATCGGATAATATCCCTACGCGATTTTCCCGTAAAAACCAGCGAAATAATGTCTGCTGCGTAGACAAATAATCGCTTTTATTTCGTGCCGCCGATGGCCGGCTGCAGCGTGCTCTCGGACCCTTATCGACTGGCGATGCCCGAACAGGCCGCGCGATCAACACCATCTGAAAATTTAATTGAACGAGAAAGAACGGATCCCACGGGGCGCTTTAAGTTAACCCTGTCTCGCGCGATTGGGTGCCGTCTGAGTTGACTTATTTCGAGTGATCCTTCGGGGAATCGAGCGTGGAGGAAGAAGGTGTTGAAACATGCATACGTTCTCTTTTCAAATATCCTTAACTCTTTTACACACCAGTATTAAAGATGCCAAACTATTTTTACGAGGTCTCGTATATTCTTAAAATATTACGGATATTCAATTTAATAATTTCCATAAGCCTTCCCGAAGTCGTCGATACACTCACGCTCTATATATTCAAGTAGCAAAGATTAACAGAGAAAGTGGAGACTGGCAAAACGGAGTGGCAAGGAAGAGCAATCGAAATACCGAAGCACCGATCGAGAAACCCGAAGAAAACAGCGGTTCCTCGCGGCGGAACCGTCAAAGGTTCTCCAATAAAGAGATCTAATGGCGTGTTACCAGCTTTTCCCAACGATAAAACTGCCACACGGCGTTGTTTTGTCTACGCGCTTACACCGTGGATCTGCACGAGCAGATGCAAGCTTTTTCTCGGCCGTGGAACTCTTTAACTATCGATTCAGCCTCCTCGCGTTCACCGTTCCAAGAACGAGCGTTCCCTTCGAGCGCCAAGCCGAAAAAAAAAGTGGAACGCATTTCGCCATGAATAACGACGTAGCGGAACTTTCACTTGCCGTGATAATTCCCAACCTGACTTCGTGCACGAAGCGTCGATACATCTCGCGACTGGTCTGTCCACGATCATTACCATACACGCCTCTCACTGTTGTTTGTCATACTGTAGGACTTAATCGAACGTGCACTTCGAGATTACTCGTCGGATAGCTCAAGACTCTCCTTGATTATCGCCGGTGCATTTCGCGTTTCAAACGAATTTCGCAATTTCGCCGTAAATGCCTGTCTAAATTTCTGGCGGTTAAAAAATTCCACAAGGATGCTGATTTGTATTCTGCCAATTACGCAACTTTCATTTCCTTAATATACTCGTACGCGACGCGCTTTTCCTCGAAACGATTCCCGCGATGCATACTAATAATTGTCGAATTAATAACGTAGACGTCTCATCCCAATTTTGTAATTTCCCAGAATTTATCTCCGTATCGGTGCTCCTTGAAGGCGTTCTTTAATAACGTTAATACACCACGATTCCCAGTTTCGCAACTTCTAAAACTTCTTCAGCGCTCTACAGGGAAGTTGGACGATAGCTCGGGAGTGTCTTCGCGACAATCGCGGTTGACAAGAATTTTTGTTTATTCAGACGGAAGGAAAGCATTCGACTGGCATTTTCACCGACCTAACCACCAACCCGAATTCCCCCGTCCGCGATATTTACGAGGATCGAAACCCTGGTGTCCGGTTTGATATTTATTTATACGACGATCTAGAGCGAGGGCCTTCTAATTTATCGGGCGAAACAGCCGAAGCCGGGCAATATTTTCATCGCGGACGTTTAATTTCGTAGAAATTCCTTCGCCGGCAAACCGGTTGCACGCCAAAACGTCATTCAGAGACCGCGGCCCGGTTTGTGTGGCGGAATTCCCCTCACGGACATACGTCTCCTTTTGATTGTCCCTAACAAAAAAATCTCGCGGCTCCGTACGACAGGTACTGTTCCCGTTTCTGCGCGAGAACGGAGACGGAGCGGCCAATATGTAAGTAGCTTCAGACCGTAACGATTCAGACGACAGGAATGCGTCGTAACGAGTGACCTCCAAAACACTCCGCCAGAAAATATGTATCAAAACAATGTTAAAGGAAACACCGTGGGTCATTCGGTGGGAATCCTGTTTCCTTTGTCGACTGCGTCCACCTACGTGAAAAATATTGTCCGCCCGCCACCCCCGCGACCCCTCCACGTGTCGCAATTAAATTTACGAGACGCACGGACGAATTTATTTTCGTAGCAGGCCGTTCTTACGATTCCATTCAAACCGAGCACGTCTCTGAACGCGCGAATTTTCATTAATGCTCCACGATATTCCGTAGACGTGGAATTAAGCTGTTAATCGGTCGGGCGTGAATAATCCTTGCGCGGCAGGAACGGCAGAGAATAGTCGAAGATGCCCCGGGAAAAAAATAAATATGCGCAGCCCTGCAGCCGGCTAAATTATTTCCCCGCGTGACGTCAGAGCATTCCTCGCACAAGCAACAGGACAAACGAATGTTATCCTTGCTGTAAAAACAAGGGATGCTGAAGCACGACGATTGATTATTCTCGGACCATAAAGCGACACCAAAATACCATCACCTTCGCGAACAGTCGAACAAACATTTATACGTATCGATCCTCTTTTTCCTCCGTCTACTCGCATTGTTCGTCCAAACAGGTTGTCCTTTTAATAATTTCCAATCGTCCGACATTCGCAAATATTTTCAACTCTTTACGAACGTTAAACCGTTCCGCAAGATTTGCCGCTGCATTCGCTGGATTTAATGCAATTACAGATGCAACAATGCATGGCTACAGAGACGGCGTATTTTATCGCGCGATAAAATTCGTCCACTTTTCGTCGGCGGGACAATTATTTTCTTTCGCGGCCTGATATTTTGCCGGCGAGGAGAAGGCGTGCTCGCGGAGAGAAAGCGCGATAGATAGCCGCGGAATACCGAGAGCCTCGGATACCGGATATTGTAAACCGACCTTCACCGCGAAATCTGTATATCAACCTTCGGCGCGGCCAGCAGGAGCGGCGGGAAAGGCTCGTTTGAAATTGCAGAGCCCCGTTCACAAGTGCAGTGCCGTTGCGCTCGAGACTACTGTAGCTCGTGGCCGGCTCGAGGACTTGTGGGAAAATCGAAGACGATTTATGATATAACATTAAAATTATACCGAGAGCAGATGAACGTGTTTGGTTTCGGTAATGGCTGACAATAGATTTGTTTCATTCCAAATATTTCGCTGTAGATTTCGACTTGCAAACTGGGGTAAAAATTATTATTACAGTTTCACGAATCGCGCTTGGATGCTTATCGTTTCGGCGCAACGTAATTGCAGGTGACCGTAAGGACCTACGCGGAGAGCTTGACGACTGTTTCGCCTTTTGAGCGCGTTAAAAAACACGCGGGGTGCGTCACGCGTCGCTTGAAAGTCGTGTGCACAGGTGAATGGAAAAAAAGGATAGAAAGAAGAACGTGAATCGCGGAGACGCATCGCGTCGATTCCCGTTTCAGACCCGCGATCTCCTTAACGCATATCCCGCCACTTGTTTATTGATTACGGGACACCATTATATATATTTATAAATGTATAACTACATAGGTGCGCCTGCGTATGTACATTCGTGCAAACTCATTAACGTAATTAATGATACAGGAGACCGTTTCAGTAACAGCCGGTGGAATAAATAAGCGATAATGTTATGTAGATGCGAGCGAGCGATCAATCCTGACGTCGCGCGATAAGGAAGCGAACAAAAAAGAAGGTGGAAGACAGGGCAAAGGAACGAGAGGAAAAATGAATCGTAGCTGTGTGCACCGATTCTTGAATTTCTCGCGTACTCGAATCGTCCAGCTGCAACGCCGGCCGAACTTTACCGGAGCGGATCAATGATCGCGTTTGTGAAAATTGTTCTTTTTCTTCCGTTCTACGTGTTTTCCTTTTTTTTTCACCGTTTCGCCGAGGGAAACTCGGACGAAAGTAAGAGAAGAAGATGGTTGAAGCGTGGAAGGTACTTTCCGCGCGTTTACGAGGCAAATCCGAACGAAAATACCGTACAGTTTTGGCTGAATATTTTATCACAACCCCCCCACTCCCCGGAAGTAGAATTAAACTAACTCCTGGGCTCAGTAGAAAATTCGTTTTGGAGGAACTCGCAGATCGTACTACAGGATTAAATAGATGATTGAAAAGAGGTGTGTAGATTTCATTCGGTCTCTGTATAATGGTCCATTAAATCTACCGAACCGTGATCGAATTTAACAGACATTTCCTACCGCTTAAGGAGCGGGGATCGTTTTTGTACCGGCTGGACGTTTAAAAAGATTTCTTTCTTTTTCTTCCTTCTTGTTTTTCGCCAAGGAGCCAAAGAATAGATTGCGAGTTCCAAAAACGCGTTGCAGCATCCTGAGCTTTCTGAGGATTCTCTCAGCGGGCGGACATAAATCAGATAGATTCTCGAGTAGCGGATTCCGTGATCGCGGGCGTACATCAGCTGCCAAGCAGCCGTATCAAGGGGCATATATAACAATCGGGCAGGGCGAGCAACGGGGAACTCGTTCTTTTCGTCTACGCCCGGGGAAAAAGCGGCGTTTCGAGATGAAAAGAAATGAAGAGATAAAACGACTCGCAGGATTCAGATTAACCGCGAGACTCGTGAAATCGTGCAGGACACGCTGTCGACGATAATAATTACACGTCCCCGAAACATTCCTCGACATTCTCAAGCATACAGGATTCTTTAGCCGGCTCCTAATTCTGTCTGCAATATTTCAGTAGCTTCGGCTGTTGTGCGTTTCGTCTGTCTCGATCCGCGCGCGGGCTACGACAAATCCGAAATACGAATTCATCTTCGGCGTTGCCAAAAGGCCGGCGAAAGGCCTTTCGAAACGGAAAATAAAAACCTTGGACTTGGCGTGCCGCACAGCGGTCGGGTTCACCGGCGTTATTGCGACAATTAACGCTCGCGGTCGGCCTGTCCGCGCGGCCGTCGTATCTTTTTCCGCCGCGAGGTTCAATAACACTTGTCACCGCTCGCGGCCGCTGAAACGTATCGTCCGCGAACGAGCAACAAAAGCGACTGTGCCGCGTCCACGGTGATACGTGTCTTCCCCGTCGATCGAGGGGCGCGCACCGAGAGGGACGAACTTAGCATGGAAAAAGAAAGAATAAAAAGGGGCATACATGTAAACGCAATAGAGAGAGAAGAGGCGCGCATGTGTACCCAAGAAAGCGTGGCTCGATATTAATAAACGGGCCCGAGCGGCGAAGATAATCCGTCGATGCGTCATCCCCGACGCAAAAACAAAAGACGGGCTGAAAGAGACGCGCGAGTAGTAGCCGCGTATAGTATAGGCGGGCGGCGGTTTGCACGGTCCCGCGGATAAACGAAAGAATGGAATAAAGAGCGAGGTAATTAATCCGATAAAACGGAACACTTTGTGTAACGTTGCATAATACGAATTCCATAATCGCGAGATGCGCCGCGGGAACCGTTGTTCCTCTCCTCCTCGTAATGCGGCTGCTCGTGATAGCCGTGATTGCGGCGGACGCGTGTTGCCATTTACGGGTGGACACCATTATACGCCCTGCCTTCGCTCTTCCTTCCAGCGTTTTCTGTTAGAACTTTTCCTTTATCAAACGGTACACCCTCGGCCGGCATCATTCATACTCCTTCCGCGCTGTCCGTAATCTTGTTTTCCCTGGCTGCTCGAAAACGAGCTACGCCCACAGCGGAACGAAGATACATACCCGCGAAGAATCAAGGGAGACAGACACGCCAGACAGCCGAGCTTTTTTCTCGCGAGTAGAAGAGCAGGGAGATTCGACATCGCAGATACAGTTGGAACACTTCATAAATCATTCCCGCGGACGTGTATCCCCGCATGCATCCGACCTGCATAACAGCCGTTGAACTTGCGAAGCTCGAACCGGACGTATCTGACCATGCGTGACCAGGAACGTGGTCGATTCTTCGTGCTAGAAAGCGTGCAAGCCGATATCGGGACAATGTCTCCCCTTGCTCGAAAGTTGTCGTTGGACGCGCGGCGAAGAAACGCGATTAGCGTGGGCCGTTGATTAGAAGGGACGCTAACCGGGTGCACGAAAGCCGCGTTCGGCTTGCTCGTCTCCGCGGGGACAATAGTCGGGGGAGTAAAGGTTGAACGAATGTTCGCCGAAGCGGCTCGATTCGTCTGCCATCCTGTTTAGTCAGTCTTGTGCGAAATTTAGCGAGCGCGAAAGATCAGCTTAACAATCTCACCCTACGGCAGCGTAGAAACTCCAAAATAATTAACAAACACCCTGCCAGGTCTATCCACATGTTCCAGCAAATCCCCAGAACGATCTCCCGCTAGCGAGGAGCAAACTAAAACGGGACGCTTGTTACTTTTCACGAGCACGCATCGATAAAGGTTCGTTCGACTTGTCTGATTCCAGATACTGGCGCGCCCTACGTATTATACAAGGACAACATGGAGAGACCGCAGGGGCAATGGGGCCCCGGGCCGGGATCTCTCCAGGACGGGGGGCTGTATCCGCAGCAGCAACAGCAACAACAGCAACAGCAAGGCTCCTCCTCGTCCGGCAGCCCACAGCAGGCCTGTGGTCCCCCTGTCGAGGGAGAAAGCGGTCCCCCGCCTTCGTTGGCCTCTCCTGTGCCCTCACCGTACCCCTCGGCGCCGCCTGAGCCTCAAGCCTTAACCCCACCGGACGATGATATACAGTCGAATCAAGCCACGTCTCAGCAACAGCAACAGCAACAGCAGCAGCAACAAACTCAACAGCAAGTCCAACAGCAACAACAGCAGCAGCAGCAGCAACAGCAGCAACAACAAGTTCAACAGCAGCAGCAACAGCAGCAACAGCAAACGCAGCAACAAGATCACTCGCCACAGCAACAACTAACGCCGCACGAGGTAGACCGTAGCGATTGCTTCCCTGGCGCCGGAGAGCTGCAGCAGTATCCGCAGCACTATTTCAAAGAGGCCAGGCCGCATCCATCGCCGTCGGTACCCCCTCACATGCTCACCCCCGGTGGTTTCTCCGCGTTACACTATCTCAAGCAGCCAGGTGTGATGCTCACATCCCTCGGCCAAGGCGACGGTGGACCCAGCCTGGACGCGCATCAGTACGCCAGTCCAGGGGCACCGAACATGGCCACCGGCTTGCCAGACATCGTCCAGCAGAGCGGCAAGTCCGCGAAAGGGGCGAACAGCGATCTGCGTTTGTTCAAGTGTCTGACGTGCGGCAAAGATTTCAAACAGAAGTCGACGCTGCTGCAACACGAGCGGATCCATACGGACAGTCGGCCATACGGGTGTCCAGAGTGCGGGAAGCGGTTCAGGCAACAATCGCATCTAACGCAGCACCTGCGCATACACGCGAACGAGAAGCCGTATGCATGCGTGTACTGCGAGCGTACGTTCCGGCAGCGTGCCATCCTCAACCAGCATCTGCGCATCCACTCGGGTGAGAAGCCATACCAATGTCCGGAGTGCGGAAAACACTTCCGTCAGAAGGCGATCCTGAATCAGCACGTCCGCACACACCAAGGCGAGCATTTCTCTCTGCCTCCCAGACTCCCAGAGGGCGTCCACCACAACCACACTGACCCATTCACCGGTTCTTACTGTTACTATCACCGCCGCCACCGCCGTCACCATCGTCTCATCTATTCGTCGTCATCGTTATATTAACATGCATATAGAAATACTTTGCGAATCGTCGTCGCATCATTCGTGTTCCTTTCAATTATCATTTTTCTCTTCTTTTTTGTTGTCCGTTCGTTCGGCCATCTTCGCTTCGTTCGCCCTTCACTAACCATAATAATCAATCATCTCCTTCATTTTTATTTTCACATTTTTTTTGTCTCAATCCATCTACGTTCTCCGCTTATCCTCCCCTTTGTCGGTTCCCGGCGGACAAACGCGATCGCGTACGTTTGCTCGTTTCGCCGTTTTCCCACAATGCGAATTCGTCGAGTAAACTCGATCGAAGCAACGGCCTCGTTGCCGCCAAAGGCCAACCGAAGAATGAGAACGGTTGAGCTGGACGCGAGAGTGCTGGTGAGCTGTGAGAAGACAGAGGAGCCTCATCCCTGAAACCTGCGTCCTCCTCTTGCCAAAATCTACTCCGTCTACTTTTTCTGCCCTCTGCAACTTCCCCCTTCGTTGAATCGTTCGAATCGACCACGACAATAATCATAATAACAGTGCGATAAACTTGCTAATCTGGTACCTATCTTACATAACACCATCTAACTATTCCCCATCTAGAGCCTCCCCCTATTGTACCGCGACCTTTTGCAAAGGTGGAGGAGGTGGACCACGGATCTGTATTAACTTTCGTGACTCGTTCGAGAAACAAAAGAAAACGTTTGGCTTCTGGTGTCGAGGTTGCATTCGCCGTGGCATTTCGTTTCGTTGGGCACTCGTAGATAGTTTCTCTTTTCCTCGCGTGGCACCCGTAGTCCGGGCGACTAACAAAGATATTCCTCCGCTACTGGGAACACCGAGACCGCAAGGATGAACTTGTATTGTACCTCTGTTACAGACGTGAGCCCGCATCTGATCTTCAAGAATGGGATGACGCCAACGCTCTGGCCCCAAGATGTCCCGTTCCCACCGGAAGAAGGTAAAGAGGAGGTGGCCTCGACGTTCGGCGACACGGACACACAGTCCGGCGCGTTCAGTCCAGCGCCGGACGCGAATTCCATCCAGTATCCAGCGTACTTCAAGGACCCAAAGGGTGGCAATCACGCCGTCTTCGGACCGGGTGGCGCGGGCAGTTTCGGTGCCCTACAGTACATCAAGCAACAGGGTGGCACCAAGAGCTGTCTACCAGACGTGATACAGCACGGCCGTTCGGCAGGCATGCCGTTGTACGTCCGATGTCCGATCTGCCAAAAGGAGTTCAAGCAAAAGTCCACGCTGCTGCAGCACGGCTGCATACACATCGAGTCCAGACCGTATCCTTGCCCCGAGTGCGGCAAGAGGTTCAGGCAGCAGTCCCACTTGACCCAACACCTTCGTATCCACACGAACGAAAAACCGTACGGCTGCGTGTACTGTGGACGTAATTTCCGTCAGCGTACGATCTTGAACCAACATCTGCGCATCCATACCGGCGAGAAGCCGTACAAGTGTCAACAGTGCGGCAAAGATTTCCGTCAGAAGGCGATACTGGACCAGCATACGCGCACCCATCAGGGCGACAGACCGTTCTGCTGTCCTATGCCGAACTGTAGGCGGCGTTTCGCCACCGAGCCCGAGGTGAAGAAGCACATCGACAACCATATGAACCCGCACGCGGCCAAGGTGCGCAGGAACTCGAGCAGCGACACAAAACCGCCAGGCACTCCGGCCGGCTTAGGCCCTGTCCCGGTCCCCAGAGGTATCACGCCCACGGTGGTGAAGCCGGAGCTCTACTTTCCGCAATGTTACGCGCCCGCGTTCAATCATCAGCCGCCAGTGTCGACGGCGCAGTTCCCGGCCCAGGCAAATGGTGTGTCCGTTGCTGGCGAGTTCAAACCACCAACCGGTCTGCCGCCGCAGTGACTAACCGTCCATCCTGCCGCCTACTAGCAAGCAGGAATACCGCTGAGATTTCAGCGATGCTTCGGTCACGCGTTACAGAGCGACGCAGCGACGTCGGGTGTCGCGTCTCACCGATGCAGCCAGCCGATCCAGCAACACTACCCGTGACATTTATCGTGCATTTACTAGGCTCTTCCTTTTCGTTTCGCGGTTCGCTTGTTTTCCTCGTTCCATTGCTTCGCACAGCCTCGGAACGCGTCGCCAGCTAGTCCTGGCCTCGACGATGTTCGACAAGGGCGATTTTTATCGTCGGGAAACGGACGGCGTCCCGTATACGAAAGCCTTCTTACATTCGATGGCCTGCTACTCGGCCCGTCTGGCCGGCGTTGTCTGTTTCTACTTGTGCACGGTCGGGCACCCGCGTGCGCGCAGTCGCGTGGCTCGCGAGTCGTGCACTCGCAATAGCAAACTGTTTCTTTTCGTTCGATGATCACCGCTACCCTGACAGATTATGCATTTCGACGGATCGAAGGCTGGTACACGGCGCACTACACGGGATTATATTTAGTGGCGAAACATGCAGATGGAAGCGAGCCGGGCGATCGCAAGGGGTACGGGGCAACCTGAAGTCGGACAATGCACGGGAAGACGCGTGCCTTTGTCGTACATCGTCGAGCTGATCGCTGGCGTCACGAAATGGTGACTCAACCAACGAAGAATCTCGTCTATTCTACCCAACCTATACGTATTTTTTATATATCGATGAATTAACGACGTACCTTCTCGCGTTTTTTTCGTGGAAAAAGCGAATAGCTCGAGAGAGTTCGGTGGTTCCGCGCGCAGGCAGGCAGGCCGTCCGAGGTGTCGTTCGTTACACCGCTCATGCAGACACACACAGACACACACGCAAATATTACAAGTATACGTATACACGAATCAGATTGGCACACCATTGAGCACGCGAACAAATTCGTATTTCGGGGCGTGTTTCGCCAAACACGTACACAGGCGTACACACAGGCGCACGCACACTTACACATACGGGTTGAAGATGTTCGATTCGACAACCAGACTAGAAACAACAAAAAAATTGATAACGATTGTGATACGATATTTAACTTGCCTATGTTTAAAGAAACAAAGAAAGAAAAGAAAGGAGGAAGGAAGAAGTGGGAAAGAGAGGAATACACTTGATGGGAGGAAGATACGTTGCCTCGAGGGGAGGGTGAATACACGACCACGAGAAGAATGCCTGTAAATATGTAAAGCCGTTCACCCCGACGAGCAAACAGAACGGAGAGGGAAAAAAAAATGTTGAAATGGCGCGAAAAAGAGCGAGCAAGAGACACGCGCGAGCGTATATGCGTGCGAGTGGGTGACTGGCGTGTGAATGTGTTCGTGGGTGATCGAATGAGGAAGAGGGAAAGAGTTGCGGATGCGTCGTGCACAGAAACGAGGGTGGAACAGAGAGTGACAGAGGATACGCGAGTGGGTAGAACCGCCGAAGGATGCGATAAATAGAGGAAAGGGTAGAGTGAATGAAGAAAGAAGAAGAAGAAGAACGAGGAACGAAGGGGTAAGGGATGAGAAGACAAAAGAGGGATAGGTGTTTGGGTGAAAGGAAAAAAGAAATGTGAAAAAGAGCGAAAGAGAGGATGAATGGAAGAGAGAAAGAGATGTGGAGAGATTAGGTAGGATTTACGAGGACGGCGTATCCCCCCAGAGTGCTGAGCCATAGCTTTTTCGGGGTACGACAAGTTGACGATGACGATAGTTGCGCGAGGGGAGGTACGACTCTTGTATACTATAGTAATATTTGAATGTATATTTATACGACAGGTTATATTATTCTATTAACTATAATGATGATATTTTGAATCGGTTTTAAAATCAGATTGGTGCTGAACGTAACACTAGGTAAGCGACATAAAGCAAAACAGAAAAAAACGAAAGAGGAGGGAACGTGGAAGAAGGCTGAGACACCGTAGAGTAGCGTAAGTAGGGTAGTCGATATAGTTGAACTCGAGAAAGGGGGGAGTAAATCGTGGAAATGAGGAGGAAAAAAAGACTTTCGAAGGACCCTCGTGAAGTCCGCTCATCCGGAACTTAATAATAATAATAATAATAACATTAATAATAATAATAATAATATTAATATTAATAGTAACGCAATTATCATCACATCAGCCGGTGAACAGAAGCAAACGAAGGGGGAAAAGCAGAAATAGAAAGAATATTTCGTGGCAATACATAAAAGATACGAAGGGGAGAAATGAGCATACACACATGAACACATGAAAAAAAAATAACACGTACACAAAATATTGAAGAAACTTCAACGTACTAGAGAATAGTCTTTTAAATTTCTATATTAAGACGTGTGATCTCTCTAATTATTGTACATTATATATATATATATATATATATATATATATATATATATACACATATATACATATTATATATATATTATAATGATCTATACCTATAGATGACGAGATGCATAAGTATATGATTACGATTATACGTATATTAGGCGTTCTACAGTTAGTCTTTTATCATTTAGACACAGAGATGATCTGAAGATGAATAATTGTGCGGCCATATTCTCTGTGGCCTGTTCGTAGTGCCTCGGAATTGCTGCTCGCGGCAGTGATTTGACCGTATTTTAGGATGGTATATTAATAATTATATTGAGAACTGCAATTATCGATACTCTGATACAGTACTAAAAGTGAAAGGAGTAAAAAAAAAAAGAGGAGGAGGAAGAAGGTGAATTAAAGGTATAAGAGGAGGAAGATGATGATGATGAAAGATAAGAGGAAAACACACGAGCGAAAAAAGAACTGAATGTATGAATAAAGTGATCGTGTCGTCAGGCGTCACGTTAATCGACTCATTAAATTATTAGAGATCTACTTATATCGCGTTTACAAAAATAAGTTAGGAAAAAAAGCAAAAAAAAAAACAAACGTGCGGGAACGCCAGGAATCGCGGGATAGAAACGACGACGATGTGATCGTTCGCCAATAATCGTTTTTACCGTTGTTTTTTTTTTTTTATTAATAATATTATTATCCTCGTTGTTCTCTTTTTTCTTTCTTTCTCGTTCGTTGCGGGTGCGCTAGGCAGCGAACAAATAAATGAACAAATAGACGCGACGAAGTTCTGGCAGCCACGTTAGAAACGTTCGGAAAAGCGAAATAGCAGAAATCGCCGTGACTCACGAGTATTATAATTGTTAACGTATAACCATTTCGCAAGAACGGCCGTTCGTGATACATCTCGATCTTTTTTAGATCCACTCGTCTCTCTCTCCTTGAACGATTTTAACAGGACCGATTTCGCGGCACTCCTTGTTACGCGTTTCGCAATCCGGCCGGCCGAGTTCTAGGGTAATTAAATTCAGCAGAAAATCGGATCGATCGACGACATCCTTATACCTTCTTGAAACTACATCCAATTTGGCATCGACTGTTTGAAGTTCCCGAATATCTTGCAGTTACAGCTAATCAGCGCTATTTAAACCGGAAACTCGGTTAATCATCGTTGCGTGAAACACCGCTATAAATACTGGGTTTTTTTTCTCTCTATCCTTTTCATATTTCAGTGGTTACCTTTTTCTATTATTTTTTTGGCCATTTTTTTGTTTTGGTTAAATTTGTGCCCGCCGAAAAATACGTGCCGCGCGTGAAAACAATAATTCAATGTTCCCGTTTCGCGACAGCACGACAGAACGATTCCGCGTGAATGCGCGAAATATTATTCGCTGGTGAAATAATAATTGGTTTATTAGGTGTTTGCCGATCGACGAGCAGAACGTGGCCGCGCTGTATTTAAGGACGATCGTTCATTGAAAACGTTTATTGAACGATCCTGTCCATCTTAATTAACGTCGTTTCAATATTTTATGAGATTCCATTCCATATTCGCCAAACAATTTGACGTGGTATAATGTTGTTTGTCTTTTTTCATTACTCGTACGAAACGGGAATGGCAATTTGTTGTACATCACGATTCGATCATCGCTTGATTATTAGGTTTCGCACAAAAACACGAGCGCGTTCTATTTCGAAAGCGAATATTTTTTGCAACATTTTTTTCCATTTACTATTAGGCAAACAGAACAAATCAAAATAGCAGCTCAATCGCAGATAGGGATTCTTTCAGGCATGGCCAATCGTATTTTAAATAGAACGAGCGAAATAAAAAATGACTGTCTTGGGGCAGACAATGCTCGTTTCGGTAATTCTGCCGAAACGGAGACAGAGTGTAGAAGGGGGTCGTAAGAGATGAGAAGGGGAAAAGAGAAGGACGATTAATTGTTGTAAAAAGAATTGTAGATACGAACTTTTTGTTTTCCTTTTTAATTATTTGTTCTAACTCGTCGTACTCGATGTAACGATATATCACTTCCTATCTTATTATTAATTATTATTGCCGCTATTAATTATGAATTATTACTAAGTTTCTATTGCGAGAGATTTTGCATACGGTGCAGTGGTTGGTATCGTTCTTTCGTTCCTTTTTTTTCTTTTTCTTTTTTTTAAAAAGGTTTCTCCTTTGCTGCCACCTATCCGCCTCTTTATATCGTACATTTTTTTCCGTTTTCTTGTAACACTCGTCGACTGTACGGATCCGCTCTTCCATCCTCAATGGCCGACATTGTTCAGACCGTTCTCTTTTGTTTATAACTATTTTTTTATCAAAGTAATCGACTACTAGTGCTTATGCTTATTATACTCTAATCTCGCAGTCAAAAAATCGGCCGTGTGATACATATATATATATACATATGTATATATCATACATACATTATATATATATATATATATATATTTATAGTGTCTCGCTGAATGAGAAGAAGAAAGAAAGCGATGTCGGATTAATTCTTAACTGTTTAACCTTTACATATATTATATATAAAATATTTTATACTTTTTCGCGAAGGTACTTCTGCAAGAAAGAAAGAAAAGAATCACGGTGGCCAGCTGATCTGGCCCAAGACCACAGGGATACGTTATATTTTTACCTTTAAGTTCCGTGTATGTATACGTGCCGGTCGCAGAACTCGTTGCGATCTGCTGCGAAACTGGTTCGGGTGGTTGGACGACGTCAGAACCTTGTGTGGTGCCATTTCGATCGACGAAACACTCCGACGTGCGTCGTCAGTGCGCGGATGAAAAAAAAGAAGAAAGAAAGAAAGAAAGAAAGAGAGAGAGAAAGAGTGAGAGCGAGCGAGAGAAGAAAGAAACGAAAAAAGTAGATGGGGATGGCAGAGAAAAGCAAAGGGAAAAAAGAAGGGGGTGGCGATAGGTACTGTGATATCGATTCAGTATAGCGAGATAAAGAGACTAAAAAAGGAAGACGGAGCGGGAGAACAATCACGAAAGCGTGTACATGCACACGATCGGGTGACCCACGAGACGGTATCGTCGTGACGATAAGCTTCGACGTATACGATGTTACGATAACGTTTATTTATAAGCGACTTTTCTATTCTAATCTGTACAGTATGCACGGCGGATAATCAGGCTCGTGGATTATCTGGTGATACTCGTCTGTGTGTGTGTCCAACAATTAGCAACCCTTTCTCTAACGAAGCTGAGAAACGAATACGTATGTATACTAAACTAGGGGGAACGTTCTTTCATGGTTATATATGAAAACAGGAATATACACACATATGTATACACTATCGCCAGTGAATATCGCTAGTCGAACGGGAAAGAGAAAGGAAAACGACGCGCGTCGTCCCGACGTCGATTGAATAACTATTTCTCGATAGCCGACGTCGTCCGGCCGATGTTTCGCACCGACGAACTCTGTTAAATAACTGTTAACTGCTACCTACCGCTACGATGCATTTATTATTTTGTCATTTTATTTTTCTCCTTTATATTTATCACTTGTTGCACGTTTCATCGAGAGAGAAGATAGACAGAGAAAGATAGATAGATAGATAGATAGAGAGAGTGAGCGAGAGAGAGAGAGAGAGAGAGAGAGAGAGAGAGAGAGAGAGAGAGTGAAAGAGAGAAGCAAATTTTTTATCGATAAGAGGAATGCGTAAAGCGTGAGGATGAAGGAACATGGAGAGAAAGCAAGAATCGCAACGTTTTTTCGCGACAGGGAACGCAAACCTTAAACGCCTGTATACGTAAAGAGACGAATAAGGCGATCTGTGTTTCTCGAACTTTGTTTTATCCTTCTTTTTTTTTTTATATTTTATTATTACTATTGTAATTTTGTAATCTTTTCTTACGACTTCTACTTTTTTTTCTTTTTTGTCACCCCCCTTGAAACATCTACATACTTCGGTTGTGTGCTTTCAAGACGCGGAGATGAAGAGAGCCGCGTTGGGCCGCGTCATCCCCTGTCGTCCACTGAATGCTCAACATAGATTAGGTTATAAGCTTTATATATTATTACCTATATAACGATTATGTAAATTATTATTTTTTTTTTTCTCGTCTCCCTTTATAAGACTCAGGGCTACGGTTCCGCAGACGGGCCAAGCCTCGCGACAGGATGACGGGACCCGGGGCACCTCTCTTCCCTCTTTAATTCCTCTCTAGTTACGTACTCGTATAGTTCTGTTCGCGTTCGTTTTGTTTTCATTTTTTTTTCCTTTTTCATTATTATTCCGATGTAGAGAACGAGACACACCTTTACACGTACACCTCCGTTTTATACATATTATTAATTTATAACCGGCGGCCAACGATTATCTTTTCGTTGCCCAACTCGACAACCACTATGCACCACCCTCGGCAACGCGAGATCTCGCTTTCAAAATTTAGCTTTAAAACTCTCGATGCGGACGCTGATACAGGTGCAATACATTACGGATGTGCATATGTACACTTTTTAGGATCGTGCCGCGGTGCGTTGAAAACTGTACGTCCTTCGGTTAGAAGATAGATGTGCATTCGCAAAAAAAATGGAAAAAAAATACAAAAAAAAAGACGGGAGAAGAAATGAAACAAAGACGAGGGAAAAGAAGGAAAAAATTCGTCGCGAATTCGCGAACGGAAGATGCATTGTGCGTCGGCCCGTTCTTTCGCGTCGATGTCTTTTGTTCCGAATGCTTCCGTGTAATTGAAAGCTGGTTGCACGTTAAAGTTACTGGTTCACGCGCGATTTTTCCCCGATCCCTCGTATCGCGACGGCGCGAAGAAGAAAAGAACGGGTCGAAAGAAAATTCGTTTCCCCATGCTTTCTCGCTTAATTTTCTCCACCAGATTTCCCTCCCGATAGTCCCGTGCATTTTCCCTGCACCTTCGTCTTTCGTGCAATAGCAATCAGACTTCCAGTGTATATGTATAGTGTTTCAACGCACCCGTAGCTCGCGTCTAATTTATATAGATATATATATATATATATAGATTTTTATATGTATACACGAACCGTGCGATCGCAAATGTAAAGAGTTTGAAAACGTAAAAAAAAGATAAAGGGGAAAAAATGTAGGAAGAATAATAAGATCACCGAGATGTGCGCATGTGCGCCGGTGATGCATATATTATATCGTTTTTATTTTTACGATTTTATAATATTTACACGAGAGCAGCGAACCACTGAGCCAAGACTGACCTCTTTGTGTTTCTCCTTAATTCTCGCGCACACATTTAATACGTTTCCCTGAATTATTTTTTAGCCGAACATTTTTGTGTTGTTGCATATTTCACCGTGTTGTATTTCTCTGTTCGATCTCTCTTCGGTAACGCATGGAAAATTCGGCGCACGATCAAGCCTGCACACTACTCTTTTTTTTTTGTATGAACGAGAGCTATGTAGCGAACAAAAAAGAGAAGGAGCGAGAGAGAGAGAGAGAGAGAGAGAGAGAGAGAGAAAACGAGGCATCTTTCCCTACCTTTTTTTTTAATAAAACGAAAAAGAACAAAAAACAATTACGAAAAGAAAACTCCTCGCAAGATTCACAATAAATTTTTGAATAAAATCTATTTTTCTTATGTACTATCTTCATTACGCTCTTCTTTTCTCTGCTTTGCGTTCTAATTATTTCACTTAGTTTTTAAGCACCAGGCAACATTTCCGTAACAACGCGGACCACGTACGAGTGGTCGTAAATCTCACTTTCTTAAACCCACCCCCCTTTACGTATACTTTATGTTCTCATCCCAGTTCGCTCGAGTCTACGTACAGTTCTCGTCGGTGTTCGGATCGGGTGCAATGGTAAAACCGCAGCCAGACATTGAGCAGTCATTTTTTTTTGCGATACGGAAGGAATAAAAAAAACAAGAAAGGAAAATCGTTTCGCCTTATTACACATGTACGGGCGAATATTTTGTGACCGGCGAGTGTCTCGAGGGGCCCGATTCACGTCGAACTTCGTCAGCTTCCAAAGATACCGATCAAAATTCCTGCTCAAATTCGATTCTCCTCCCTCCTTCTCCGTATCTCCTTCGTCTCTGTCCCCATGTTCGCCGCCATTCCCCCCTCCGACAGTCTAATCCTTCGCCAGACCGATGATGCATCGTACGCCGTTCGACTCGTAATTAACCGAATGCTCGACGAGCGTGAACCGGGCTTCAGCGTGTACACCGAGTTCTGTTTCCTATTCTTTCTTTCTCAATTTCCACCGACAACTCCCTGTTCTTTTTTTTTCTTTTCATAGAATGAAGCTTGCAAATAAATCTAGAAACGACGTGTCGTCTATCGAGAGAGGAGAGAGACAAACGTTGATCATTCTCGTACAGGTGCTATGTATCACGTCACGGGTCCTGAGTTAGAAGGGTTCGAGGTATACTCGAAGGATCTCTTGTCTGTCGCGAATCGTATCGTGGAATCCGGAGATCGGCACGCACACGGAGGAAACCGGCAGTCATGAAACCGTAACAAAAGAGATCTCGATGGACATCGTCGAACCTTTCGCGTGATACGCCTACATCATTTTTATCAGCCTGCGCTTCTTTTAGTTTGCACCGTTGTTACTTTTCCTATTCGCTTCTTCGTTGTTTTCTTTTCCATCGATTATCAAGCATGTCGTTTCGATTTCCAGTATATTTCTGTTCGGAAATACGGCGGGGGCTCGTTTCGCCAGACAAAAAACGTAGGCTCGAGGAAAATGTTAGGAAACTGTTTGTTAAAGAAAGAAAGTCCTCCTGCCAGTATACTATGGAAATTAACGTTTCGCAACTTGAGAAGGATCGCCTTGACTCCTTCGCAATTGTTTGCGCCGCGCTGCAAACAACGAGGAGCGCAAATAAAATCCGAGGAAACATGAATCTACCGCCGATAGCACCGAGACGGAGGGACTATTATAAAAATTCAATTCACCCGCGAATAAATTTGGCGCGTCGTAAATCCTGTGAACGAACAGCTTCGGAACACAGTTCCGTCGTTGTGCAACCAGTTTTGCACGGCCACGTCAGTACGGCCACTCGTCAGAACGCGGGTTCGCGGTCTTGATTTGGATTATTTGCGCGCCGCTCACGCTTGCACACGGCCGCAGCGGCTAACAGCGGCTCGTGTGTACACGTGGACGCGAAAGAAGACGCTAAACTCCATTACGGGGAATCGTGCATTAAAATCTGTTGGCCGTGCGGGCGCACAAGCCATTCGCTATCATCTGGACAGAATGAACCGCAGCGGTTCTTCTGCTCGAGCGGGGAAAAACGTGCACGAGAAACGTTAACAGCTTGTTTCCACGTGGAATGGTTATTGGGTGTTACAAAGATGAATGGAAATCGAAGAGGAATAATATACGACAGGGTTAAGGGGTTACAGAGTACTTAGTTTTAACGTAGATGGTAATAGGTACGATCTGAGCAGGTGTCTTCTGTCTTCTCCTTTTACTCTTTGGAGACATTCAACCGGAAGCCTAGGATACGATTTCTCATAGGTATAGGAGCACGAATAATTTCCTTGCAAGACTTTTCCTCGATTCCCTTCGAGTTCCTTCCACGAAACACGTTATACAGATTAGAGAGGCTGATAAAAAATTGGCCAAGTGCCGCTCCAAAATCGTACCACAATTGCCTCGTAAAAAAGGGGAGAGGAAAAAGGAGTTTGGAACTCCTTGAACGAAATCCAATCATTGAATGGCGAATTTATTCGGCAACTAACAATAAAGAAAATAACAAAAATAGGGAAACAAAAGGAGCGACGATAGGAACAGGGTGAAGTCGATGCACAGGCCCGTCGATCGATCGGAAAGTTCGAGCGAGTTTGAGAAACTCTGCCGTCTGCGAGGAGGTGCACGACTGCACTTGACTTTCCAACTTCACGACCGGCACACGGCCACAAAAGCGAGTCTACCGTCTGCGCGAAGTCTGCGCGATTCTGTTACGCCACGAGAAAGGGACGAAAATTGAAATGGCCGAGGAAATACCGTGCTCAAGAGAGGCGGCTAAGATGGTGCGGACCGCGCGAATTTTGAGATTTCGTTCCGTGAACGAGCACACCTTCGAGTTGATCGTGCCCGAAGGTTGTTCCAGACGCTGGTCTACGCTGGAGAACACCTGTTAAAGAAGGAATTGCCGTGGATTTGTCGGTCAGGAGGATAGTTCCCATCTCGTAAAAAGTGAGACGATGCCTACGCTCGTTCGTTTGATCTCCGATTACAATTATTCACGATTCCTCGAATCGTTTTACATTCGCCGTGGATAGAACCGTGGCGCGGCGCGTAACCGGGAATGGAACGAGGAGCGAGGTCTGGAATTAAAAGTTGGAAGGAAAAAAGAAGGAACGAAGAGATAAGGCGTATCAACGATCGGGAGGGTGACATCATGGGCCGACCTATGACCCATCGAGGTTGTACAAAATCAGCTAACGATAAGAGAGCGAATCGCCGCGAGTAAGAAATCGTACCGGGGCGATGCGTTAATGTTGTTATTGCCAAAAATGACGGGGAACGAGTTTACGCGGCTCACCGATCGCCGTACCATCTTAACCAGCCGCACACCGAATCCGGTTAGACCGGTTCGGCGAGACGTTAGATTTTCGCGTGATCGCACTTTCGGTTTCTGAATATTGTGTCCTTGAATGGAGTCCTGGTCTTCGGGGACCGGCGTGGCCAGCGAGGTGATGCAAGAATGACTGCAGCGAAATTTACGAAAAAAAGAACAGAAAGGGGTAGAGAAAGATGGAAGGAAGGGAAGGAAAGAGAAATGCCACGTATCCGACTGGTAATTGCGGGCCTTTACCGATGTTTCGCTTGGATTTCATTGCTTTACCCGCCCGTGCCCCCTTTCGGCGATTAAATCGCGCCGCGCAGTTTCGTTTCGCCGATCCGAATTTCGATACCCTGGATCACGGTGCAATCGATACGATTTTAATTGAACGATCGTTATTTATCACGTATGCATCACTCCCAAGGATACAAGTATATCATCCCCTTCCGCCGAGGGATTTAATTAGCGGACAGTAATGAATTTTCGACGATGAGAAAGCACGGTCACCGCGTTTGGACGACTTCTTTCTCCAACGGGCGCCTTCTTCCCGTTCTCCTAATCGATATATGATTTATTCGTGTCGCGCCGGGGAACCGGTTCCACCGTCGAACTGCCGGGCTTTGAAAAAGAAGCACATTTGCCCGTGACACACGAGCAACGTTCAAAAACCTTTATCATATAGAACCTCGGTTTTCGGCATTCGAATTTGACGAAAGGACGAATCGGAAGATCCTGAACTGTGCACGTTGATAATATTGGATACACCGATTCTCTGTACGATTGCTACTATCAGTACTGTCAAACATTTCGGAGTATTCGGAGCAACGAGGGATTCGTTACGTCCGTGTCCTCACGGATTACACGTAGCAAAGGGGCCCACTAATCCGTGGGCCTCGTGAAGACCGCTTGGGACTCGCTGCACAGGCCAGCGCGAAACGTAAGCCGAAGGACAAGACCGGACGAGAGGCATTGGAACGGCGCGAAGAATGATGGATCATCATGCATGCCCGAAAACCCGTCGGGACTCCACGCGGATGAAGAATGTTGCCCGGGGAAGAGAAGAATCCAGCCGACGAGAGGTAACCTCTTCTCGCAACGATATCAGCAATCGAAAAGCGGATTGATCGAGCAAACGAAGGATATTGTACGCTTCTTTTTCTTGTCGCGAGCACGGTGAATTCGTTCTTGATCGATCGACCTGTTCGGCCACGCGAAATCGCACGGCCCGCCCCTCGAATTCGACTGCGAGATTATTATTACACCACGGGGACTATTTAATAAATGGAATGAATTCTGTATGAAAGACTGGATTCTGCGCGAGCAGAACGAGACGCGAAGAAATATATCCTGTACGTCGACGCAAATTTGTTGAACCCAACTCTCTTCAGGGTAGCCGAAAAACGGCGTAGGAGAAGAAAAAGGAGGGTCCCAGCGGGCTCCTGATGAACGCGCGTACGCTTCACGTGGGAGAGCGGGCGGCGACGAATATAGAGAGAATCATCCGTGAAACAGCAGCAGCAACAGCCTGCAGAACAGCCAAAGAAGAAGAAGAAGAAGAAGAAGAAGAAGGAGAGGAAGAAGCAGAGGAGGAAGAAGAACGCACTGGACGATCGGCAGGAGCAAGATGGAACTGGGAGAGCGCGGTCCAAACAAGGAGCTTCTTCCCAGAAGGAGTAACGAGGAGGGAAGTGTGTGATAAATATACGAATCGCCCCGGGTGCAACGGAGAAGACGTTTAACCGGGAGGCGCGAGAACCACGACCTGAACAACGGAAGAAGGGTGCAGTCACCCCCTTCCGCTAGTGTGCAACAGAAACGAAGACTGAAGACGGTGGAGATGATCATTGGGGGAAAAAATCGCACGATAAACACGGTACACGGTAGAGAGAGAATCGATAATCGCGAGAGGGACAAGATCCACTGTGGAGAAAGACTTGGTGAACAGACGGACCGAGAGAGAGAGAGATGTGGGCAGAGATGGAATGAAAGAAGAAGGGGAATAGAGGGAACCGGGGCCCGTGATAAGGTGAACGAAGGAGGAGAATCTGAAGATGGAGAAGCAAAAGAGAGGAGAGTCTCTTTGCTGCTGGGTCTCCCCGACTCATAACTGGTTAAGTGGAGAGGGAAACGCCCTTGACTCGGACTCTTGGTTGGCGGGGGAGTGGGACCATGGTGCGGCCTTGAGTGGGCCCGTCTCGTTCTTCGACAGCGTTTCTCAATCTCGCAGTCTCGTCGGGGGTCTAGCAACTCGTGACGTTGTATGCGGTCGAGAAAACTTGTAATCGACGCGGGAAAGAGAGAGAGACAGGTAGAGAGAGAATGGGACCTACAGAGAGGTGTCGAAGGGGGCCAGAAGATGAGAGAGAGGCCAGATGCATGCAGCGGTCGGCTGGTAGGGTGCGGGTCAGGTGGCCGACATTGCTTTCGTGACATTCCTATGCTATTCGTGTTTTCGCTGTCACGTCGTTTCCTTTCTCTCTTTCTCTGGTTTGGGCCTGCTACGTCTGTTGGCAGACGACGACTACAACAAGAGATCGAGGATTGATCGTGCAACGGGGACCGGAGATCACTGTTTTCCTTCTGCGACTTCGTGACTCACCCGGGACAATTATGCCCAGCGAGTCGGAGTATACGCGGTTACTGCGACGATCTGCTCGTGGATCGGACGAATTTCTTTTCGGAGTCGAGTGGTCAACTGTTTAAAGTTTAAGCAATCGATCGTGGAATTCGCGGCGACGGCTGGAAGAAGTTGGCCACAGTTGGAAAGCTAATCATTCGCAGATCGCCAGTCACGCGGGCCTCTCGAAACGAGTCGACGGGCTTAAAGAAGGGTTCAAGGTTCGTGAACTTGCCACGACGGTCGTCGCGACGGCTCTTACGAGCGGAGCACAGGAGAGTAACGAGAAACCTCGCGGTGTGCACGTACTCGCCTCTGCCTCTGCGGTCACGTGAGCAAAATTCCTTTTCGACTCAACGGAGGAGCCCGCTCCGAAGGATCCTCCTTCGGTGCCGCGGAGAAAAAACATTCCGATGCGCTGATTGCATCTACCGCCACGCTAAAACCGGTGCATCAACGGGCGGAGGTGTTAATCGGGTTACGGGTATCCTTGAGAAGCGAACGAAAGAGGAACCGCGTCGTTTTCAGGGCCCGGCCGCGACGTAGAGAAATCCTTTGGACGGTATCGTATTCTGTTCAGACTTTCAGAGGCGAAAACAGCCGAGGGAATGACGACTTTGCCGATTAATTTGGACCAATGATACGATTAGAATGATCAACGGTACAGGAGAGAGGCATGTTTGCTTCTCGCATGGGGATGCATTCGGCTGTAATGAACAGCAACTGGGTCGAGCTCATGCGATCATGCTCGAGGAGAAATGCTTTTTCGTTTTCGTGGGTCTCGCTCGATCCCTGTCATTTGGCGCGCGATTATCGTTGGAAATGCACGGGCACTTGCGGCCAGTAGAGACAGATACGATCATGCATCAACGACGCGGAACGTGTGCACGAGTTCTTCGTCGATCGGAGCGTGCGTAGCCGGTTATTATCGCGCTGGATGCTGGCCTGCATTCGTTTGCTTTTTCGATACCCCGCGCGATCGTTTCAAATGCTTCTCTAGCACAGTGCCCGGCCAATGTACCCCGGTCCCGAGGTAATCGTTCATCGTTGGATACTGGCGAAAATAAACAGGGATAGTCCCAACAGAGACGGAAAGGGAGAGAGAAAGAAGGGGCCCCGCGTAACTGAGCAACTTAATTATAGTCATCAGCTGGTAGCGCGGGCTGAAAAAATAACACACAATTCGCATTCCACGCTGGACGATCGACGAATCATTTAATTCCATGATCGATCTTATCTGCCGCTCTATCGGCCCGGCTAGTGGTCCAGATCCGATTGAAATGAAACACGATCGAACGGAAAAGGAGCGAAGATCTTCGGGTACCGGAAGGTGAAATTAAGGAAGTTGAGAACAAAATGCGCCTCGTCTGCCAGAAGCGTCTGCAAGGCTAAAGAAGCGGGCGAGTGTACGATGGAAAAAAGGAGAGGCACAAGAGAGCCGGACGAGAACGCGAACGGAGACGAAGATTCAAGAAAGACCATAGGAGCGTCAACAGACTCCGAAGGGAGGAACCGAGATAGAGTCCACGGGCCGGGAACAGAGGGAGAGAAAGGAACACGTGTACGTTGGGAAAAGACGAAGGAAGAAAACGAACGAAAGAGGGTGAAGCGTGGTCGAGACGATCCTGAGGACTGAAACGAGCGTGTAGTGGGAGAATGCGCGTATATACATACGACGAAGAGAACACCCTTTATACTTTATTTTGCCTCCACGCGAAATACCGGCTGACAGTTACTCTCTCGAACGAAATAAAAGATGGCCATCCTTCTTTCTCAATCTCCTCTTTCTCCCTTTCTCTCTGCTCCGAAGAGAGGAGCAACTCGCAGAGGAACTTCCACTTGGCCTACTACTCCACTCCACTCGCTTGCCCGCCACGGACGAGCTACCGGGGCTTTTCTTTTTACGCGAGCCACTTCCTGCTCGAACTTTGTTTTTCTTTCTTGTCCCTCGCCCCCGACAGTTTCGTTCTTCCTTTCTTTCTTTCTTTCCGTCCCTTTCTTGTTGTTGCTCGACCGGGCCCGGCCACGGGATTATGCAACGCATAACGGAGAAATCTAAACAAGCAAACGACCACGAAATCCATGCGGATCACCCTGCTACACGATATACTCGCGATTCCCTTTTTGCGTTACGCTTAACCTCCCTCCATGTACTGAATGTTTTTTCGTTTCTCTCTACTATACAGCCACCCCACCTCCCTTATCCAGTCCGTGAACAGGTTCGCGTTGAATTCACGGTGGATCTGCGTTTCGAAAGTGGCGCGCTAATGCGACGCTCGGACGAAGGTAGCCTTAATTTGTGTCTGCGGCTCGATTGTGGATCTGTTGTTCTTATTGGACACGCGAATCGTTCTAATTGCATAAATTAACATGGCACGAAATTCAAACGGGTTGAACTCGTCACGGGGACACAGATTTGATTTGCGTGTGAACGGGTTTTCTAAGCCTTGGACGATTAGAAAGCGCGATTCGACGTATCGGCGCCCGCAGCTAATTTTGGATATTAATATGCACCCGATGCCTGTCCATTTCAACCACAGGAAATAGTTTAAGACCATGATTCTTGTGTTATGAACGTTCAAATGGCAGATGCGATGAGATTTTTAATACTTGGACGTTTGGGGTTTAGTGTTTTTTAATGCTTCAGTATTTGACACTTCGTACTACTGGATGTTTGAAAAAGTCAAATTTCCAATTTTTGTATTCTTTGAATATTTGGCATGAGAAACGTTTAAATACTATACGCACGCGGGATACCTCTAAACTTTAATATTTAAGCATTCGACATTTCAAACTTTCTAAAAGATTGAACATTTGAAATTTCAAATCTTACAATGTTTGAACCTTTCAAATTTCGAATCTTTTATTACATAATATTGAGATTTCATACCTTCGACGACAGTTTGAAATTTCAGATATATTCATATTTGAAATCACAAACTTACAATGGAAATTTGAAATTTCAACCATTCGAGTGATTGAAATTTCAATCTTTTTACGGTTTGAATGCTTGAAGTGTGAGATTGTTAAATACTCGAATTTTACATCTGGTGAACGCTTGCATTTTTGAAATATCAAACTGCAAAATGTCTGATCATTCCAAATCTCTAAATTATTACTATCTAATATTTGTGATTCCAAACTTTCAATGAAAATTTGAAATATCAAACTCGCAATAGAAATTTGTAATTTCAACTGTTCGAATAATTGAAATTTCAAACTCTTCTATGTTTGAATACTTGAAGTGCCAAACTTAGAAGCGTTTAAATACTTGAATTTTGAATCTCCTATCTGCTCGAATATTTGAAATTTCAGACCGTGAAATGTTTGAACATTTCAAATCTCGAAGCCTTTCTTATTTGAATATTTCAGATTTCAAACTTCCAAATATTCGGATATACTTGAACACTTGAGATTGCGAACTTCGAAACTATTTAATTTTCTGTGGTTGAACGTGGTGAATGAACTTTCACGTATAATTCTATCGTAGCTGAGCCAAACCCTCGCGAAGACAAAAGGTGTATAATACTGTTCGCGTAACACGTGTACAAAGAGTGCAAACGGAGCCTCGCGTATACTGATCCTGCACTCCAACTTATTACAAGCACGAGCTTTCGCGTAATATTCACCGGCCGTTGCTTCAAACCTATCGAGATTTTCATATCAACCGTTTCGGAGCGCGACAAACAACCTGCGCAGCAACAGGTTAATCGTTCCCGAAAACGGACCGCAAATGTTAAACAAAAACGTTTCGCACAAGCGTCCCACCTGTCTCAAACATGGAAAGCTATTTCCAAATTCTGAAGCAAACTCGCCCGAAACCGTTGCAATCGATCCACCGACGAGTGTCCCTTCCCTTTCGACTCCGATCAAAACGACTCTCCTTTTGCTACTCGAAACGAAAAATCATTCGGAACATCTTTTCACCCACACCGATGACTAAGATCCCCCCCGAATGTAGCCACTTCATCTCGGCTACCAGCAAATCATCGTCGATCTCTGCGGTCCATGGTGTCCTTGGCGGATCATTAACCAGGCTCATACGACGTACGAGTCAATCAGGTCCCCGTGATCGATACGCTTTGTTTTCGCAGGGCCGCGCGTTTGTCCCTCCCAGCCTGTCAAACTGTTTATGTACGAGAGCCGCTTTTTACCTTGCACGTCTGCTACCTGCCAATGAAACGCCCGCCGACCTTCGAATCGGAGTCTCACCGTTTTTGCGCTCTCAAGCCGGTAGCTCCTGGCCGGGCACCACAAACTACGCACGAAACGCGCGGATCTAAATGGAGGCAACGTGGAATAAGCACGTATCAGGTGGAAGGGGGCGAAGGAAAAATGAGCCTCGAGCCACGGGCACAATTGTACTGGTCGTTTGAAGAATGGAGGTCAATATATTTTGACAACGGAAATGAACAATGAATGGCGTTACCGTGCTGGCGGGGGTGAAATAATTTCCTTGATCGACGAGACTGGTCAATTGAAGTTGCACCGGGTTGCAGGGAATATCCTTCGGTGTTTGGCGCCCGTTTAAAATGAATTCAGAAGTAGAGAAACGGGGGGCGAATGATCTGACGACGAGTGGACACCTTCTTACTTTTCATTCATCATCGGTGCTTTTGTCCTTTTTCCCTTTTTCGTAAGAAAGGTAGGAATGGGGGTGTTTGTAAATTGTACCGATTGGCTACCTTAATTGGAGCGAGGGAAATTCGCGAGGCTGATAAGGAGTACGATAATTGCGTGAAGGGGTAGTTAATGGAGAAGACGACAAAACGCTCGCAAAGGGTGGAACGCGGACACGTGTTGTCAGAGTGAATAGAATTCTAATGAAACCGTGGCCCGTTTTATACCGATACGTTTTTTATAAGGATTTTATACGAGAATAGGAGGACGCGATGTTTGCTCGTTTTCGTTGTTTCTTCGTTGAGATAGGGTTTCGCGTATAAAACGGGCCCGTGGACGCTAACGAAAGACGGATTGTTAATTCCCTTACGATTAGCCGTGAATTGTTTTTCTCGTCCTTAGGCTAGAACACGGGTTCGCTTGTTTCTTGAGAAAGAAAGAAAAGAAATCGAGGAACAAGCTACCGCAATCCTCGATCGATAAGACCGAAAATCGAAGCAAGGATATGATTCGCAACTGATTGTTTGCCTGCGCCTCTGTCTCGTCTGTTGAAAGGGAAAAAAATGAAAGAAAGAAACGAATTGGATTGCAGATAAACGATATTAAAAAGTCGCCTATCAGCAATCGATTTCCATAGACCTTGCAGCTTACAGTTACAAGTGAACGATGCGTTAACGCGAACGTGCACAAGTACACGATAGTCAGATTTAATGTCTACAGTATCGATCAACCATGAAATCGATCTCGCTCTACCGGTCGAGGGTTGCAATTCGTCTTGTCTTAAATCCGTTTCGAAAGTTGTTCTGTTGACCATATATAGGATAGGTGAACATTGTGATTGGTATGGATCGCAGAAAACGCGTCAATAAATCATCGGTCGATTAATACGTAACGTGTACGTGCGTGCCACGAGATCTTGCCACGTGGAAAATGGATAACCGCAGGTGATCGGCAAAAAAATTCCGCGGTCGGGGGCGGTGAAATTTAGCGAATTCTAGAAGACAAAGGAAAATCAGGTCCAATTTTTATACGGCAGAAATACGATATCAATGCTTCGACGACGGTTGCACGGGGATAAAAGCGGTAGGGAGGAAAATAAAATACGACGAAAATGGGGGGGGGGGAGGAGAGGAAAGATAGAAACAAAGACGCTAAATCAAATATACGTATTACTATATAAGGTTCGACGTGGCGAAGCACAATTGAAACGCGAAAACCGGGGGAAAAGGGGAAAATAACAAATAACACGAAAGGATGATCGTGGCGAACGGTTTTTCGTTCAGATTTTGTTACGCACACAGCGATTGCCAGCGTTGTACGTAGAAAATAATATAGCGCAGGTGCTCCGAACTTTGCAAGCATCTTCCACGCTCTACCGACGAATACGTAATTCAGTGTGACTTATAGAAAGAAGGGAATAGAGAGTGCGAGAGACTGAAGAGAGGTAGAAAGGTTCGAGTGAGAGCGAGAGAGTGAAAGGGTGACAGAGAGGTGGTGAATATGAATAATATCTACGATTTTAATGACTGTTTTCAAACTCGTTCCGACAATTGTATCGATAAGGCAAAAAGACGCGAGAAAGTGACAATCCCGAGAGAGAAGAGAAAGATTTTCGAGCAAGGCGGAAACGGTATCGTTGCACATGCACACCAGGACACGCTTCCAATTTTTTTAGTAGAATAATCGTCGCGTAACTAATTACCACCGTCTGATTTCGAAGATTCTCAGCATATTTTTGATACGTTTAATTATATCGGTACAGTATACACAGATATAACGAACGAGAAACGACCGGCCAGGCCGTCGTTGATTAGTTCGAATGCTCGCACCAGCTAATTTTCGTGAAGATCATTCGGATCAATAATAGTCGGGTTTCGCCCGAGACGAGGAATGTTCGATTTTCGTACAGGCTGATTCAAATATTCTGAAGCTCAAAGGTGAGGGGAATTAACGTTGACCCGTGAACCTGAGATACAGCTGTACTTATACTATCATATCGATTGGATAATCAGTGTTACAAATATTAATATTGGAACAGTCGACGATCTATTTGTCGTGGCCCGAACTCCTTAACCCTTGCTTTCGAGTTCCAGAATACATTCGGATCGCCGATTTTGAAACGACCTGCATAATATACCGATCGTAAATCGATTAACAAAATATGTATACGTGATATCTAAAGCTGTTTCTGTGCTGGCCTGAAATCTGTCTTGAACGAGGATTGTTCGACTTTTTCACGCAGCGACAAAATGTTCATCATCTTTTTTCGATAATTAATTAAGACGGTTTCCCTCGTGAGATTGCACGCGTTACGACACGTGTCATTTAATCAAAATGTTATTGTAATACTAGTACGGTAAGGATAACGAAAAAGCAAAAGGAAAAAATGAAAAAAAAAATAAAAGAAAGAAAGAACGAACGGGCGAGCGCGCGTTTTAAGTGAAATGAAAACACACACACATCGACTGATTATCGTTAAGGGTGGATCGCTGGAACGAAGATTAGCGGCGATTTTTATTCTCTGAATACTAAAGATAGAATCGCTATTTATTATTATCTATTAAGATACGCCTGTTTCTCCCGAACGTACCACACACAACATACCGACACGCAAGGAACATGCTAATTTTCGTTTGGCCGTCCATTCCGCGAGACTTTTAAACGCACGACGACTTTTTTCACTTTCTTTCCTCGTTGTTTCTTGAGCTTTTATCGATTCTTGGATCTCGAGTCTGTGGGTCGCCAATGAGTCTTCACGATTTCGATACGATTTAATCGAGTTTTAGGGTGCACGAAAAAAAAGAAGAAGAAGTATTTCTATAAATATTATACGCGCTGTACAGCAATAAAGTATTGGGATACATCGATCGAGAAACGTGGAAGCGATAAGGAAAAACTTGTGAAATTTTTAATACGTGAATTTAAACAAATATATATATATATCTATCTATCTATCTAGTATACAGAGTGTCGCGAAGTATGTACATAATATATGCATGTAATATATGTATTTATATGCCGTGATGATTAAGAAATTCTGAGTTCCACGCTCGTTCAGCTGTATCTTAAATTTGCCGCAGTAAAGATTTTAATGTGACTCTTTTACATCCACCGTGGTTCGTCTAATTAACTCTCAAAACATTTCACATCGAGACATTCTGTATACGAAAGACCGAGAACAATACGATACCGAGACCAAGACTATCGAAAGGACGATTAGAATTTGGTAAATTAAATGTAAAGATAAAGACTTTATTTATGCGTCGATGTTAATCACGATACTATATTGCGTGGATCTCTCTTGGTATACGCAGAAACAAAGGAAGTAAAAAAAAATAGGGAGAATATTAATGGGGGGGGAAACAAAAATGGGAATCACTAGTGTATATTGTATACAGGACCACAGGTTCGTTAATTTTACAATACGAAAAAAAAACAGAAACACGAACGTTCTTCGGATTAGAAAACGAGACACGAATGAAAAAAGAGAAAATTGCGAAAAAACAATGAGAAAAAAGAAGAATAGTGAATATAGTTGATGAATGCGTCTTGTTGCGCGCCTGACGGACCGCAACCGGTCGACATTGGTCGCAGGTCCGCACGCCATGTTTTAGGCGCACAATCAAGGAAGTGTATAGTGTTTAAACTCGCAGCAAAGTGCAGAACAAAACTCACCCCCTCAAAGCCCTTGTTACGAGCCAGCAGTTGAACAATGATATCTGATTTTTATCGCCAGAGAGCAGTAATAGCACAAGTGAAACCGTTTCTAAGTACATTTGTTATACACGCATATTGTTATCATTGCCACGTAAAAGCAATTATTAACTCCATAGCCTGGGCCATTGTTAGGTGAACGAGAGAGCTAGAGACTGTTCCTTGAAGCTGGGTTGCACTGACGCGACACAACATTTTTTTTCTTTTTTCTTCTACGATTTAAATATTTCGTCCACTTCGTTGCTTCCCTGTGATACTACTACTACGTACTATGGTTTAATCGTGAACAACTAATTACAATCGTTTCCATTCATTCATGCCCTCAGTTGCATGAATTCTTTCGCAAATCATTTACGCGACGCGTTTAATGAAACAATTAGATGTAACCTTTAAGCTGAAGATTATAAATAGAAAATTGGGAGTAACATTTAATGTCACCGTTAGACGTGAAATGAGTACTTCCACTTTGAACTTCGGAATAAAGCTCGATTGAAAGTGCACTGTTATAATAAATGAACGAATACAATTTATATGTTATAGTTTTCCGCGTATTCTATTACGCGAAGTTTTGTCGATGAAAATAATATGGTTCTTCTCTTTCTGTTGTTTTTTCTAATGAATAAACAGTAGTGCAACACTGCATCAAGGATGACACGAGAAAGAGATTATCGTAATAATTGCCGATTACTCGGTAACAATGGCAACGCCCATACATACGAAGTCTGTAATCGAAATGCTTTATATTTTTACACCGAACAAAGCAGTATATAACGTACAATAAACAATAAAACATGTCCTTCCATACTCAACCTCAAGATGACAAATGTTAAATTTTTATTTTTACAACAGCCCACTATCACTTCCGATATCTGAGCTATATTCGAGCATATTCATAGTTGAGACTATTTAAATAGGATTAATTGAGACAAAGTCGGCTAGGAATTCATTTTAATCGACACGCAAGATTTACGATTTCTACTCGACTCGATCGTCTATTGTAATATATGCAATTATAAACGATACGACAGTCTACGCTAGTGATATTATTGTATAACGTCAACGTTTCACACGACATACACACACATGTACACATGCACATGGACATTTATGTGATCTTTACTGTGCACAACCTTTCGAAGAAAAATATTTTGCGGTCATTCGTTTCGCAGCTCGTAAGAAAACTTGGAAGGAAACGGGAGATGTAATAATAAATGATAGAAAAGAAAATGGTTGCCGCGTCTGTTTTGGTTAAATAAAATGGCGACAGAAATCCGAATAAAGCGGGCTCGAAACATCCGGATCCGGTTTATCCGGATGCTAAAATACCAACTTATGCTCCATCTATTGTGCAATGCTTTAGTTCTAATGCTAATCCGATATGCACAACTCTCGTGAATAATTCCGTGTAGTTTTTAATAAAAATCAAAAGGAAATAGCAATTCAGTACCACATAAGAGACTCCCGTACATTAAATCGTAAACTTCATAAAAAAGGGTGTACATATGTATTTAAGATAATTATATTATATATATATTAGGTACACGTACACAGCAAACACCAACACATATATCTATACATATGTAATATGTGAAGATTTTCAATGTGCTGTTAATTACAATCAATCGATCAATTGTTAAATATCTTTATGGTTACTTACCCTTCGATGTCCCGACATCTCTCGAAGGCAAACGCCGCGACGCTTCATAGGTAGTTAGCAATGCGATGAATTTTTCGATGCTGTACCCTCATTTTTTGGTCACCACTCGCGAATATTTTAACCACGAAAGGCATTTTTACGGTTTACAATTACACATCGAGTACACATTTGCCCGCCGCGACCCGTTTCACTGCGACGACACGTATAATATGGCACAACCAAACAGTTTTGTCCTCTGTTCACCCGCGACATGTCACTTCTAAAATCGCGCGTTGCTAACTGGGCGTTCAGTAAAGCATTGTTTTGAAGTTATACCTTACACCAAGCTAAACGACCGTTTGAATGTTAAATACGAACAGCATGTGTGACAAACTTCAATCTAATGGCGCCGATAGCCAATTAGTCTAATGGCGACATATTCAAAACGTTATTTTTATCTTACGTTCTATTCCTATTTCTGTATACGTTAAAATGCTCGCTTAATTGGCGATCGGCGTTGAATTAATTATTATCGATTGCAACATGGAATTTGACTAGAATTTCATTTGTAATATCGAATTAAGATTTGGAAATATATATTTCCCGTGATGAATTCAGAATGATGTTCAAAGAATGCTGACTTTCTTAAATAACGAACGTACGTAATACCTCAGAGATATTACGATGAACAATACGTAAAAATAACGAAACATTTGTGATTCGTGATGTATCGTAGATCATTACTGAAATATTGGTAAATACTTGCGACAAATAATGTAATGTAGACGGGCGCAAAAGTACGTCGGCGAGAATTTTCGAACCACGACAGCCATGATAGAATTCGATTACTCTGTGCACTTAAACCTCGTATAAAGTACTGTTCGATATATCGAATGGTAATTTCAAATCTTCGCGCCAATTTCATTCGTGTGTTGTTACTGATGTCAATCTTCGACTTCTACATTCTTATTAGGGTAAGGACTTTTGTATCATGAGTTAAGAATAGCGTTACTAACATTAATTACGAAGACCATTGAAAAGCATTAATAAATGATTTACGTTTGTAAAACATCTCGAGTATGCCGGAGGGACGAAACCGTACTGACCTGTACGCGAAAGTATACGTATCCGACAAGGGAACTTTAATCTTTCGATATCGCGTGAATAACGAAGGAACTTTCTTCGAGGGCGCAAGCGTTTTCAAATTCAGCGTATATTTGAAATCGAATGTAAGGATGGGATAATTGCGCGGCCATATATATCTAAGAGTTTCGAATTTGTAATTTTTCATGATTTTAAAGACTAAAAGCTGTCGAGAACGAGGTGGAACCCCTTTCCAAATTTAATCGAGGAAAGTTCCCCCGTAACGTTGAACGCGTATTAACTAAACATTTTTAATATTTCACATTTTATCGCAATCTTCATCGAAGTCGTTCAAATGCGAAGACAGTCTTTTTCGTCTCGAAGTTAACATTACTTATTTTACACGCATCGAATGTTAGGACTGTGTTCGCATTACGATAGTTGTTAGCAAATGAACGTTTCTCGGTACCCTGAATGAAAACAAATGAAAAAAGAAAGCAGATCGAATTTTTTGCGAAGAGAGAGTACACGTGTACACGCTTACTGAGAAACATGTATACATATGTACTTCAAGACGTCTTTGTGCAAAATTGCTGAATGTTTTACGTGTACTAAAATGTTCCCTTTTAATCCTATTAAGACTTGCAAGATATAAGTATTATACTTTACTTGTATATATACATATGTGATAAAAAATATATATATATATACACCTGGTTTTCCATGTCATATTTATATTGTGTCCTTGTAATATTTTTAGTATTAAGCGAGCTAGAAATATAAGAAATAACGCGCGTATTATTTATTACAAGTGAACATATCTCTTTTTATTTATTAAAATTATTCATTAAATTGACAACAATTTTTCAGGAATGGCCAATCTTAAATTACCTTACACACGATATTAATCAAAATACAAAATTTCATTTTATTCCGTTTTTCATTGCATGCATCATTATTTAAAGATGTACTTTGGTGTTAACGCCACGCGTTGCACTATCAATATTCCCTTATCTCAACTTATTTACAATTGATGCGTATAACACCTGCACAGTTATGCATAATTATTAAAGCCTTTCATATCTGTATCAAATTGATAAGATAATTTGTGTTTAAAATAATTTTCTAAAATTAAATATTGTGCGGTTCAAATTTTCCTTGGATTTACAAATTAAAATCGCCGATGTACATATTAGCAAAGAATACACATTTTTAGCTAAAAGTTAATACAGTTTCTCTGAAAATTACAATGTAAAAACATGTTGTTAAATCATTGAGATCGTAAAAAATTAAATTTCTACGTCTCCTCCAAGCAAACTCCTAGATTAAAAATAAATTAATTGAACGATAATGTTTGATTACTCATTATTTTTTTTTGTGCAAAAATATTTAATACAACTTTATGTATCATTGGATTGAATCACATTTAATTCTGAAGCAGTACTAATACTGGGTAAGGTGCTATCAATCCAATCGGGATGAGGATAACTCCTTGGCGGACTTGGTACATTAACCGGAATTCTACTCTGAATCCTAATGTCTTGGAATATATTCTGAAACTGTTCTGTTATGGTAGGATCTATTAAATTATGAGGCGAACTATCCTTTACCATACTAGAGGTACCGTCAATTACGCTGGATCTTTTTCCATAACTTAGTTTTGTATTTGATTTCGAAGATTTCTTAATCTTTGTAGAATCTTTTCCGTCAGCTTCCTTCTCGTGGGGTTTTTCAGGCGATGAATTGAAATGTCTCGACATTTTATTGGCACTTTTCACATTATGCACATTATCATTCTTCTGAGTATCAAACGCTGCTGCCTCGTCCTTTCCTTTATTGACTAAAAACAAAAATTTGCGTTAGTTTCATTATTAACTACGATGCGTGCAACACATACATACTGGACATACTTACCAGATTGAGTGATATCTGTGCAACCAAGATTGTAAGAGGGTAAAATTGTAAGTGAAGATTCGCCAGCAGGTAAACTAATGAAATCTAAATTAGCCAAGTCTTTATTCTGAGACTCTCTAATATTTTTTGCTTGCTTCTTTTCTAAATTCCCGATATGAGACTCTGAAAGCGCCGACATTTTATCTGTCTTATGCAAAAAAAATTGCGTATTCCTATTTTTTGAAGGGTTTTGATCAAGCGTAGATAAAGAAACATCAGATATATCGTGCCAAGACGTTGGTAGATTGGATTCGCGTGAAGAGGTAGAAGTCGGCGATGAGCATGCATGTCCACCTTGAACCAATGAAACTTGTGGGTTGGAATTTTCTTCGTGTACATAAATATCTTTTATACCATTTAATTGATCGGCAATATTATTTTGTAATTCCCTGTAAAATAAGTTAAACGTATAATAGTTATATGGTTTCGTTGAAATGAATTGAAATGAAACGAAACGATTCAACTAACTTGATAGAATGACGAAGTTCAACTAATAACGAATCCTTGTACGAAGACAAAACCGAAAGTTTGTCTTTCTCGAGTGTTAAATATTGCACCTCTAAATATCTCTGCCTTGCCAGTTCTGTTTGATCACTCAGACTCGCCCTCAAATCAGCAATAATTTTTTGAAAACATTCGTATCCCTTAATCTCTTCTGTTAAGTCAGTTATTGTTTTATCTTTCGTTTGAGAAGTTTTTATTGCTTCCTCTAATTCTTGTTTCAATGTTTTCACAGTTGTTTCTACATCAAGCTGTCTTCCACGTGCTTCGTTTAATAATAATACTTGCTTGTGAACTTGTCTAATTTGAGAGAAATCCCACGAGTTATATAGTACACATTAAGGTAATTATTTGCAATGTAGTATTTTATAGAAAGCATACCGCTGTAAAGCATCTCTCTCGTCGCGTAACGTTTCGCACATAGCATTCATTTTTCTACTTGTTTCCTCTAACTGAAGAGTAGTTGCTTCTAATTTAGTACGAAGTGCCATAGCTTCTATGTCCTGCAGCAAGTAATGATTCTTTTAATACACGAAAAATTTGCCACCGATTTCTTCGACAATTTATAATAATAAACATACTATAATAGGTGGTTTGCCTGGTTCCACCGGTATTCTAAATAATATTTGTTCCATATCGCTAAGAATTTTATTCGCCTTATCATCTTTAACTAGGTGCTCAAGTTCCTTCATTAGGAAGCTTAATGTACGGACTGGATTGAATACACCAAATCTATTATCAGAATAATCAAATATTCCACCGCATTGCACACCTTGGTCGTAAACTATAACGGACTCCCCGCTACTTGGTATTGATGTGCTTGATGGATTTGTAGTGCGCGGAGTGGATTTTATGGGTTCCTCTGCTCTCTTTTGAGAAGCCGCTTGCTTCACAGGAATCTCATCTAAATGTTTGTGCTATAGAAGAAAGCGTCTTCTTAATCTCAAGTATGCGATACATTTTTTCTTACACGTTAACTGAGGTATAAGTATAAGGGCCAATACTACTAACATCCAGTTTTTGTTGACCCATGGAATGTTGTTTCTTAGTTTCCTTGGATTCCGTGCTATGTTTTAATAACCTTGAAACAGGTGTTTTCGCCGCTAATTGTTGCAAGCCCTGCTTTACGGCTGCTCTATTCTGTTCTCTTAAAAACCTACCCCAGTTTTGATGAGAATCGCAGCTACTGCAGGGTCTTCTCTTTTCATCTATACCTTTGTGACTGGTCGGGCTGCTGCTAACCATGGTTGATGTACGTTTGCGACCCTTAGCTTTTACAGTAACTTCTATCAGGGTATTACAATTATCATATGAAACGGGTCCTTCTGAAGATAGCGCAGGAGTAGCCTATAAATTAATAAAAATATTATAATTCGAATTTATAAAGCAAGTAGTTTTCTAAATATTCAAGTTCGAATTATAAATTACCAATTGCTGCTTATTTTCCAATATATTTTTATTACTCCTTGTAACAACAGTTTTACTGACAGCGCTTGTTTTGCTGCTCATTATGCTGAAATATGAGAAAAATTCATACTTTTATTTTAAACAAGTATTTGTACAGTCAATCGCGTATACTAACCAAAATAGGATACATTCATCTAACCTGCTGCTTTACTAATGTCACGATTATTATACATTTTATTGCTTACCGTAATATGTAATAATATTTGCCAGCATATTTGTCCCGGCGTTTACGATGTATACACCATGTTGTATGATAGAATAATTTTGAACAATCATATTATACAAGTATTGCGCAGAAAAAAAAAAACCGAAGATGCGTACCATACTCCTTTTTACTCTGTAAAATCTTTCTACCACATAATTCATTAAGCACTCTGTACTTTGTTTGTTTAAATTCAACGTCAAATTTGAGAATTTAATTTTTTATTTTCATTTATCATATATAAAAGCGATTGAAATCGTACAGGCACGCGTCTCGAAACAATTCAAGAATTTCCTGTTTCCGCGTTACAATTCAAACAAGCCTGAACTATATTGCCTTGATAGTTTTCCATCCTATTTACCTCACAATCAGTTTTCTGCGCGATTTTAATCAGTCGTAAAATTCTTAACTAATACAAATGTCATTAAATTAAAAGTGTTTAATTTCTGTTCTGGTACGAACTACATGCAATTGGATACATTTTATCGTGATATTTCGGTCACATCTAACACAGGCCTGAAACAGGTACAATATTCAAAGGGTACAAAATAGGTTTTTGTTTTTTGGATGCATAAAAAAACACATATATCTATATCAATTTGATAATATACATTTATATGTCGAAAAGTAATTACTAAAGAAAAATCACATTCTAAGTATTGCAATTTAAATTGACAATTATTTTCGGTAACGCTGTCAGTGCATGGAACCCCAGTAGAACCACACAGCTATATAAAAATTTACGTGGCGCCATATCGCGTTTGCGGCTTTTTTAGCAGTTTGCCGCGCCTTCAAAACCAAATATCTGGATTACATCGTTAATTTAAACAATTGCGTTTTTCTCGACTTCTAGTGCGTATTTCTTAACCGGACTAGTCCCAAATTAAAGCTACGAATCATAGCTATCTTCTCCTACAGTTGCACGAATATGGCATTTGTGGTTTAAAAGTTATAAACAATTAAAAAATCGGGGAAAATGCATTTTGAAGGTGCGGAAAACTGCTAAAAAGGGCGCAAACGAGATGGCGCCACGTGCTCTTTAAAGCAGCTATGGGGTTCTAGAGCCCTAGTACCACATCCATGTCACTGCTAACGTTACCGACAGATAACTTTATTCTCCTGATATATAATGAATAGAAATAAAAATAATTTGCAGCACAATGTATTGTTTTTGAGTATTAGATTCAATGCATATTTATTTTATAATCCAAACTTGATCAAAACCTGTAGTTATCGATTGACCATTATATCATGATGGTAATCAGAAGGCAACTTCATGATGGTGTTCGGTGCAAGAAATGGCGGATTGTTTTTACACGGGGGTGTTGTAAAAATTTGAGCGTGAGACATGTGGGTGTTGTGACGATTCACGAGCAAGTAGTCAATTAAACACTTCATTCGGCATGAGCGACCACTTTTGGGAACCTTTAGCCGAGGTGTATATCGCGAAACAAGCTGAGCCTTCTGACCCTGATAGTTACACTTATTGTCTTTGCAGCAGAGTATTTATTCGGTAAATAAATCTTCTGTAGGCATGAGTCGTTTATCCCGACGAACGTCACAATTTCTCTCTCGGATCGTGTATCTGTAACATTTTTACTGGCTTTTAGAGAATTTAGAATATTACTCGTTTATCGATCAGTGGTGTGACACATGACCTAACCTTGACACCCACTCAAATGAGTTAGGTCAAAAAAGGTTTTTTCTTGTTGTAAAATTGAAAAATATTATCCTTTGTTCAACATGTTTTTAGCATATAGTGAAACTTCGTCTTATTTGAAAGAAATCAATTTTTAACCAGTTCTACGTTTACTGAATATATTATCGCTTTGTTCATTTTGCAAAAGTTTTACCGAAAGTATTAACAAGAATAAACAATTCGTATCACGTGGAAATTAGTAAACGTAAATACGAAATTGGATTATATGTGAGCATACAATTGTAGAATAGAAAATCTACAAGTAGAACTGTTTTTGTATCGTACAATATAAATATAATATAATATTTTATTAACATTTTATTAATACAATGGTTATATCTGTTCCTAGAAATCCAGAAGTATACACAGACCTTGCCATAGATGATGCAAGTGAAGATGAAGATGTTGAGGGAGATTGTGTTGAAGAAATGTTAGACCTTCACAAAAGGTCTATTATAGAAACACAATCCATTGAGAAGCATGATGTAAGAATGTTTTTTTCTCTTTTTTTTTTGGTTCACTAAAGTACCTTGTTATTTTTCAGTTAGTCTGGTATCGTGGTATATGTATTAGACTTTAATATTAGATAGCAACTGAACAAGCACAAATTTTTCTTTCTTCCTTAAAATTAGGAAGAACCAGTGAGCTGTTACTGCAGTGCATCACACACAGACAACAATTATTCCACAGATGAACATGACTCTGTTCGTGATTCGGCTCATCGTCCTACTACGTATTCCCTCACGCAAAAATTGGGCCTGCACCAATCAGATTCAGGTGCAGACCTATCCGAATACCATGATCAACACGAGGCCAAGAGCATACAAAACCTGTTGGCATCTTATGGAAAAACTTTCCAAACTACAGAGACTGAACTGGAAGATGAATTTGACACAGTGAATGCACTGGCGCAGAACCAACAAGACAAAGACTCAGAATATCAATCGAAAGTAATACAAATTCACACGTCAAATCATCTTGCCAATAGCATAGATGTTTTAAGTTATGATCCATCCACTTGTCTTAAAAAGGAATTTCATGTAGAAGATCAATTGCGTGCTTCGGAAGAGAAAGATTTTGAGATACATAATATATTTAAAAATGTTTCATTAAACGATAAACAAACTTATAATGATAATATCACACTTACATATAGTTGTCACCATAGCTCTCATGATTATCCATATTATTCGATGTATTCTAAAACTAAGAGTCCGATGGATATTGCATGGGAGAAATATTGGTCTGAGAATGGTGAACGTGTAATTTGGACAACTTGGATAGCAAAATATGCAGATTACATAAATCCAGAATATCTACATCACAGTGTTCATTTAATTGCCGACGAAAGATTAGAAATCAAGGAAACCGTTGAAAAATATTCCGAACAAAATACATGCTTTCCTAGTCAAGCGCACAGAAATTGTGAACTTGATCGCTCAAATTTCGAAGGTATATTTAGCAAAAGTAACAACACTACAGAGACCGAAGTCAAAACGAAAGAGGCATGCAATACGAATTTTTCGTTTGCTGATGTGAGCAAGCAAGAAGTAAATGATAAAGATGCTGAGGAAAATAGGAAAAAAATGAGGAATTTCGAGGCGTCGCCGGAAAACGGCGATGGTTGGAATCCATTAAGTCCCTTTAGTTTGGAAGAAAGTTATAACCAGCAATCTAATGCGGAAGATGAAAGACTTTTAACGAGATGCGATTCTATTAATGAATCGATAGCAAAGACAAATGCAACATCAGATTCTATGACAAATGTCACAAAAATGACTCTCACTAGTTCTAGTTGTGACTCTATTTCGACGCATTCCTCTAGTCTCATCAGCTCTGTAACCAGTTCCATTGAAAGCAATATAACAAACACCAGTTCTGACCAAGACAATGAATACGGATGCGAAGATAATGATAAGTATTGGCAGCATTTATGGAAAGAAAATTTTCAAATAGAGTACCAAAACAATTATAAGCTATTTATAGAAAGATATAAAAGGGAACAATCTGAAATTAGCAATCAAAGTTGTAGCCAGGAACCTAATGATGTAGATATGAAGGACGGCGAAGGCGATGAAAGTATAGATAAAGAGTTTACAAACGACCTCAACATTTTGGAAAATACAAAAGTATGTAACAAAGGTTTGCCTTATGTTAAGAAAGAAAAGACAAAGAAAAATCGATTGATCGTCGACTCAGTGGGAGTACTGATACAAAATTTAACAATGAAATCGGAAGACAATGAACCTGTTGTAGATAAAGATGAAAAAGCTAATGAGATGGAATGTTCACAGAAAGGTGATAGCGATCATCAGACTTCAGTCACACAAAATGATAGTATTCCAATTGTTTCTAATAACACTAGCGGCAATAACATTGATCAACGAAAATATTCAGACGAGGGGGATGGTGACAAGCCCCATGAAGATAAACCTGTAACATTAAAACGGAGGTGCTGTTTTGCTCTTAATACTTTGGTTCTCGTTTATTAAAATACCTAGTAGACAATCGTGCACAATTTAAACCGTACCTTTTATTTTAGTCACGAGGCTGAATACGACGATTCTGGAGAGGGTCTAGAAACAGTTAAAAAGGCATTTTCATTAATGGGCTATACTTTCAATAAAAATTACGAACAATCAAAACTACAAGGAGAAGTGGTATATAGAAAAAAAAATATTAGATCGCAGAACAGGCAATTAAAAATGAAATGCTATAGATCCAAGTCGGCAAATAAGCATATATACTTTGATGATAATGGAGTGGAAATTACTAATACTATAGATAAAGTAAGTTCCATTTTTTGTTTACGACAGGATATATATGTATGTATGGTCATGTAATTTACTTGGTTTTTCTTTGTAGGTAAAACACTATCTATCGTACTGTCCTTTGCCATCAACAGAAATAGAATTACAACCCTCGGAAAAAGGTTCCTACACAGCACAATTTACATCAAGTTCTGATGATGAATGTGATCCTAGCATTAAGACAAAGTTACAAGCAAAACGACTTGTATTTAGTAAACCAAGCACAAGTTCAGTAGAATCAGGAACAGATAAAAAACAATTTGACGATATTCACGATACTTTAAATATATTCGATAATCACGACAACGTTTTCAAAAGTGTGGAGGATAGTAATGTTTATTTTGATCGAGATGGAACAAGTGACTCCCCAAAACTTCCACAGAACGAAAACGAGAATTTCGATGGACTAAATGTTGATATGGACGTGGATGAAAAGTATAGTAACAACGAAATACAAAGCATGAAATTATCAGATGAAGATAGCGTAAAAAAGACTCAAAAGAAAAAACGAAGGAAGCAATCTAAAAGAAATATAAGCCTTCCAGTAGAAATAGACAATGATAAAACTTTAATGAAATACTGGTTAAAGAGGTATCGCCTATTTAGCAAGTTTGATCAAGGAATTAAATTAGATCGTGGTATGTTCTTTGATCCTACTTCCATATCTATATAACAATGACAAATATTTCTTCTTCATGTTTGAAAAAAAAAAAAACAACTGGAAGTGGGACATTTTACAAATTATTTATTAATGTATATCTTCGTTCTACATTTCATAGCAAAATATCTTTTTTACAGAAAGCTGGTTTTCTGTAACGCCGGAAAAAATTGCCGAACACATAGCAGACAGATGTAAATGTGATATCATTATCGATGCATTTTGTGGTGCAGGTGGAAATGCTATTCAATTTGCTTTCACGTGTCAAAGAGGTATATCTTTCTTTTTGCTTGCACTTAAATTGCACGCAAATAAATTCATAATGGCCCTTTGTTTTTGTTTCTTTCTAGTACTCGCAATAGATATAGATCCAGTGAAGATCGAACTTGCACGAAACAATGCGCGAGTTTATGGCGTTGACGACAGAATAGATTTCATTGTTGGAGATTTCCTTAAGCTCGCACCAAAGTTAATTGCAGATGTTGTGTTTTTAAGTCCTCCGTGGGGAGGACCTGGGTATGCCAAGAATGAAACTTTTGATCTCAATAACATTATGCATCCCGTTGGTGGGATAAATCTGTTTAACATAACAAGAAAAATCACAGATCACGTGGCCTACTTTCTACCTAGAAATGTAGATACTATGCAGGTGAATTTTTATCATTTGGAGAAAGTTGAAAATTCTCTTCTTTTCGCGCTACAGAGTTTATACATTGTTCGAAATTTTTATACATATGTACAAATTTACAGCTTGCCATGATAGCCGGTGTAGGTGGTGGAGTAGAAGTGGAGCAGAACTTTCTTGACAAAAAATTAATAGCTTTAACGGCTTATTATGGCGAACTGCCAAGGGACTGTTAGTTGTGATATGATGTGTAATTTATGCGAAGATCCGCATCAGCTGCAAAAGAGGAGCTCCTCACATGTCTCGAATTATTAGTTGTAAATAATAACTCGTATCAATTTGCTTAGGCCATTCTTAAAAAAAAAAGCAGTACCGTTTATTTCACTTCACGTGTTTTTTTCTTCTTTTACAAAATGCATATAATAAGAGACAACCATTATATACTATAATTTGCCGATATATTTTGTAATCTATCTATTGAATTTTTTTTAAATGCAACGTTCATATGTCTGCCAGACATCGTTTACACGAATTTCTCTCTTAAGCAAATTGATATCGAAATTCCACATTGTGGGGACATATTTGTGAAAACCATCAGTTAATATGTGCACATCCTTAAAAAAGAACTTAAATTCATTCTTCCATAGCAGTAAGTGTTATTTTTACCTGATGACTAATTAAATCGAAATCACTCAAGCATTTAGTCCATCATGTAAAATATTATTTTAGTTGTTCTGTGAACCATACGAGATATTGTAATTTACATTTTACAACGGTTTCCGGATTGTTATTTTACAATTTTTATGTACACTTCTACTAATTTCCTATTAAGTATCAATAAATACATTCAAAATATTAAATGTGTTTTAGTATATAATAAATTATCTCTGCCGTAAAAGCTAAAATAAAACGTTTCAAAATTATTTTCTCATAATTGTAAAATCTTATTTTAGGGAAAATAAAGCTCCTTTTTTTCTTAGAACAAATACAAACGCAGAATGATTAATATAATTAAATGTTTGAAAATATTCATACGCCTTCGTTTTCTTAAAACAATAATATATAAAATTTAATTATTTCTTTTCTAATAGAACATTTGAATTATAAACTTCCTTTCACAAGTGTGATGTACAATTCCAAAAACAGTATCACAATTATGATTTCAAAAATCAAAATATTAATCCTAGATTTTTTTTGTCAAAAATGAACAAATTGATTTGTATCCTCTAAGTAACGCGTGACTAGTAGTTCCTCATTTACTTTCGAAATATAAATTTTTGGTTATTTTTAGATACACAATTTCTTTTTTCAGTAACTCAACTTTCTATATTTTCACGTATCAACATTAATTGTTGTTGCGCCTGATTCTTCGGGTTCAGCGGGTATAGTTATACCACCAGTATCTATACTCTCCTCCTCTTCCCTTGGAATTTTTAGAAAACAATGCATTGTTTCTTCATCTTCTTGTTCAATTGTTGAATTACACTTAATTTCACTCTCTCTTGTTGGCAGTGAACCTTCGAGATGCTTCGATGGTATCTGTATCGTAATCGTCTGCGATGTACCATCCGCAGATGTTGAGGAAGACATTAAGTTCGCTTCCAAAGCATCTCCCACTTTCGAAAAGGCACCTAAACAACTATAAATCAATTGTGCCGCAGCAATATTACCGGGAAAAACTTCGACATTTTCATTGTCTGTAAAAGAAAAGAAACGCAAAAGGTATTATATTAATATTCACATTCGCAAGTTCATTTTACACTACACAAGAGATTTAAACATACCTTTCTTTTGCGTATTAGTTTTAATCAATCCTTTTTCATGATCTCTTATATGTTGTATATAACTTTCATTTTTAACAGTTTTAAAAGGACACATATCGCATGTAAATAAACCAGACAACAAAGGATGTCTAGATTTCAAATGATTTTTATAGCTACTACTTTGTATTGCCGTGTATGAACAATGAGGGCATTTGTAAGGTCTAAATCCTGTAAATATTATTTGCATTTTTAACTTTCACAGCACATTTACATATAAAAATAATTTTATTTCGATTAAAATATACCTGTATGTTGCATGATGTGGCGTCGCAATGTGTTATGATCCCCAGTTTTATATTCACAAAGTTCGCAACTAAAAGGCTTATCACCAGTATGCTGACGCAGGTGCATTTGTAACATTGCTTTCCTAGCGCTAGAATGTCCACAGACATTGCATACATATGGACGCAATTTCGAATGCACTGCTTGAATGTGACTTTTTAAACATTTCGAATTAGCATAAGTCTTTCCACACATATCGCACTTTTTAGAAGTATACCAGCGAGCTACTTCTAATGTTTTGCGATCCAAATGCATAACTCTGTGATTACGCAACTGACTGGCTTGTTTAAAACATTTACCACATTCGGAACATTCATACTCTCGAGTCTCGCTGTGCACCCGCATGTGAGTCAAAAGCTTCACCATTGTTGCGCTTTTATATGCTTTACATATTTTACAGGTGAATAAACCTATGTCTAACAAAGGGAAATTTACTCCACGATAAGTACGTCTTCATACTTTATAGTAAAGATGTTGATACTAGATACAAACCGATTTGATGCTTCTTCCACAAGTGTAAGCTACATTGACGCCATTTAGTAAATTTCATATCACGACAAACACTGCATTTAAATGCTGTTCCATTTTGCGATTCTATATGGCAAAGTGCATGCTGCTGCATTGTTTCCTCTGTAGAGAATTTGTAAGGACATCCTCGATACGAACATCTAGCAACGTGTATAAATTTTTAATAATTCAGCGGCATATGGATATTCCTAGAAGCTTAGTAGTATAGTGTATGTACTTTATATTTCGTTCCATCAATTCTATCATTTTTTTATTGAGCATATATTCAGAATTTAGGGGTTTCTGAATTTTAACTTGACGTTTTATATCATTATTTTCAACCGTCTGTCCAATGCACTCCAATAATTCGGAATCTTTGGGCTCGTCTGTTATATTTTCTTTCCCACCTTTATTGCCTCCTGTATCTGTTAACTGATGATCCTAAAGCAACAAGTATTGGTATATTATCTTGCTTTCCTTACGATAAAATACAAACGCGTTAATTATAATTACATTTATCATATGATCTTTACAATCTTCTATGGAAGGGAAGCAATTAGAACATTCTCCACACATGTACAACAGTTTTACTTCATCTGTATTTTTAGATTCTTCTTTTACCTGTAAAAGTGAGGAAACAGTACAATATCAATACAAATATTTGCCCATAAATAAGAAACTTTTTATCCCACCTGTATATCCACCTTTGGATTTATATGTGTTTTCTGAAAATGTTGCAATAATTGAGTTTTGTCCTGTGTGGTATAAGTACATATTTTACACTTGAACGCAGTCACAACTTCCACAAAATCATTAGCATTCACATTATGCTTCTCCACTATAAAATTCTTTCCATTCTGCCCTGTGACAATTTCATACTGCTCATGGGAGCGTTCATCGATATTTTCAATTATTAATCCATCATTAGTAATATATTGCGTTTCACAACTATCATCCCCTTTAGATAATATCACTGTCTTTTCTTCTGATTCATTGTGGTCTACCATCTGACTGAAATCTAATTCTTGCAATTCTCCATTTTGAAATGCATAAACTTGTCCGTCTAAGCAAACTAAAGAAATAGATTCATCGTCTTTCTCCATGTGCGATTCGTCTATAATATCAATTGAATTTTGTTCCTGATTTGTTGATGTGCTCTTTCCTATTTCTATAGCCGAATCTGATACAGTTTGCAGAATATATCTGGTGCCATTTATTTCATAACTTAAATATGAAGAATCCTCTATGTTTGTTTCTTCATTCATGATGACGATATTTAATTAAATCATATTGTTAAAGAACATTGGAGAATTAAATTAATAGTAACATTTTGCCTGTAATATAAACATATACAATGATTAACAGTTACCATTAAAAATAGAATATATTGGTGCGCATTATATAAAGTTTGCCAACTATAATATCAGAAGAAAAGTTAAGCACTGTGTCCTTTGAAAACTAGCATATATATTTATTAATATTTTAACGTCCCTATAATAATTTTAAACATACACGATCCTTCTTCTGTCCAGCAACAAAATACATGTTTGTTTACGTGTGCTACACATTACCGTTTTAGTTTACATGGTTTTTTCCAAATTATCGCATAAATCGAAATTTTTCTACTGAAAATATACAAAACAAAAGGATGATGTATAATTATATTCTGAAACGCCGTTTTTCGTATAAATTAACGAAGAGGTTATATTAAAGTGGAATCGTAACATGACTTAAAATTACAACTTTTCGAACAATGTTCTAAATGAAATTATTGCATTGCTTTATCTTCAAATAGAAATTTTTACAAATTGTTACATTTCGGTAGTTAAGTCTATTCGCTGATGTTCAAATTCGAAAATCATATTACGCAAAACTAAATCGCGCGTTCTATGCGTCTGGTTCGAGATTTAAAATAAAACTTGAAACTTCGAGACAAAATATTTGATACAGCTACGCGAATATATTGTGGTAAATGTTACTTACGGGCAAAGAATTTAAGTCAAATGGTGAACAAGAATACTGAAAAAAAATGACATAAACGTCAAATTTTAATGCATTATCCATGAGATCCGTGATATTCCACCATCTTGCGTCACGTGATACCGCGAAATTTACCACAGTCAACCAACACTTGCAAAGGATATCTGGTGTTTGTGCGACAGTAATTTAAAAAAAAAGAAAAGAAAAAGACACTTTTTATGTGTTTTTATAGTTTGTACTTTATAAGCATAGTATGTTATTGTATTTTATAAAATAGAATTAATGGTATAAATTCCATATTGAATTATATTTAATAGTTAACAGCTGTTAAACATTCGTACATGTATCAAAGTTTACATAATTGTAAAAATACATGTATAATATCATCAAACCAACTTACATTTTACTGTTCTCTCATTGAATGAACATTAGGGGTTTTCTCAGCATTTTGTCTGGCGATTTCAGGAAAGAATTGTGAATTGTATTTCTGTTTAATAGTTGGCTTAGGAGGTGTCTCTGCAGCTACTGTTGGAACCGGATCCCCTCTTAGTTTAGCCAACAGGGCTTCTGTTCTTAATTTTTCGCTCTGCTCTCTCAACAATCTCGCAGCCCTTAATTTCTCTATATCTAGACTAGGCTTGTCAGCATATTGTCTTTCTCTATCCCTATGCTTTTCCTTTTTATACTTTTTAGATTTCTTGTGTTTGTGCTTTCTTGATGATCTTTTATAATCCGTATCACTGTCATCCGATTCATCTCTCTTCCTTTTAGCCGACTCAGACTTGGAAGACTTTTCTGCAGAACCAGCGCCCATGATGTTCAAGTATCTCTTTATATCGTGAACAGGATCATGCAATGTCTTCTTTGTCACTTGTACTTCTATATCCTTTTCTGTGTCTTTTAATCTTTCCGGCAGTTCTTCATACCAATTTTTCTTGCCCGTAGCTTCATTGGTATCTTGTCCAAGATACGTAAGATAACCAATTTGTTTTTCATACTTTTCTCTCTCCTCTTTTTTCTCTTTCTCGTGTGCCGCATTGGGTTTATTATAATCGAGCTTTCCTTGCTCGAGCTCTTCAAAAAAATTAACATGATCCCACGTAGACGTGGACGCATCTTTATCAGTCTTTAATACCTCAGTTCGTCCGTCGTATTTCGATCTGGCTTTCTCTCTTAGTAGATTAATTCTAGCTTCGGCATCCTGAAAAGATTACTTTCATAATAATTGTCATCCACGATCCTTAACTTTACTCACAGCTTTTTGTGCTCTGTCTTCTTTGACTTTTTCTTCCTCTGCAGCTTTTGCTTCATCTCGCCGAACGCGAGCAATATTTTCTTTAGTACGTACGTGCCACCTAAAATAAATCAACTTTACGTATTATCCGATGCATGTAAAAAATATTATTTAATACTAATATACATATGTATGAGAAGTTGTACCTTTTCTTCGGTAAAATATTCATCTTGAATAAAATACGGTATCACCTTACGAAAAAATGTAAATTTTTTTCCGCAAAATTAGTCCAGACAATTTGGTATAGTTCCAATTAGAATGTTGTGAATGTTGTGTGTAATAACTATGAATTTATAAATGCGTAATTTAGAAGCTGTTATCGTAGGTTTTGTAGAAAAATATTTCTTAAGTTATATTACGCACTCTGCAAGTTTAGGTTACTACTCCACAGTAGCAGCCATTTCTAATACGACTACAGACTGCTTCAGATTCTTGCGTCCTGTGTTGCACGCGTTTGTGGAAAACCAAAGATTCTTCTTTGAATATTATTCGTAGACCCTGTAAGTATGCATTTCTTTTCATTACGAATAACAAATGTTGCATTTAATTCGACAATTATGCGAACAACGAAGCGTAGTTTCTTTTAACTTTTTAAATGTTTATATTTTGAAAGTTAACCTCAACACTTATCATTAATGAATATAATTTCCGAAAACATTCATCCAGTTATAAATTTCGCCATGTACTCTCGCTTAAACGTTTTACTCGTTTTTAATGCACAATATTTGTTGTTTATTATCGACATAAATTAATTCCATGGTTTATAAACAACCATCGTACAAGTGTATAAACTGTGAAATATTTTGTTTTATAGATTACGCAAAATAGAAAAACAAATCACGATGGCTGCGACAATGCCAATAAATCCAAAACCATTCTTAAATGGTTTAACTGGAAAACCTGTTATGGTGAAACTAAAATGGGGCCACGAATATAAGGGATATCTTGTCTCCGTCGATGGATATATGAATTTACAATTAGCTAATACAGAGGAGCATATCGACGGAAGTTGTACTGGTAATCTTGGCGAGGTTTTAATTAGATGTAATAACGTAATGTACATAAGAGGCGTAGAAGAGGAAGACGAAGAGGGTGAAATGAAAGATTAGCTTTCATAATATTTATACATCAACCTAGGATAATTTTAATATTAAGTATCATAAGGTGACAAAAAAACAGAATAATAAACGGTATGTTTTCTAAATTAGTGCAAGTTTATTTTTCAGCCGTATAGACATATAAATATATATAATATTAATTTACTATGAATAATATTGTACTTTTATACAAATTTCAATTATTTTTTGGAATATTCATTATAATAGTTTTTGGTCTTGATCTAAAAATTAATTTCTTTTTTATAATAGCTTTAACTGTATACTCAGTTTTGATCTCTGGAGTGTCTGCTACGTTATCTTCCTCGCATTTCTTTTTTATTAAAACGGCAAATGGTTTTGGAAGGCTCATTTCCTTTCCATGCAACACGTGAATTCCAATTATGAGGATAGGTGTACCCGTTTTTGAAAAGTGTAAATCCCCGATAAATTTATTGGTAACATTCGGTGTGTCGAATTTTAAGTTGCCTTGTAATTCGACAATGGCCCATTCTTCAAGATCGCCATCTCTTCAAAGACAAAAATGTAGTTGATATTGTGCACTATATTTGCCATTATTTTATAAACTTGAATATAAATAATACCTTTTCACCGGTACAATCATGCTGAGTTTTGGCGGCAATTGATTTCACGCACGTGTACAGTTTACATGAGTATGTTAATAGCGGATAAAGTTACTAGAATATCAGGTAAAAGCTTAGGTCGTGTTCGCAATAAGAAACGCATGAAATCCAACACTTCGTAACGCTATTATTATTTACTAACAGGGACAGAAACAAACAGGTTTAAATCATTTTAACCAATGCTTTCTAATTAATAATTTTCGATCTATACAAATGACAAGACGTAATAATATTTTACGTAAATAATTCCATCAATCAGAATCTTCCGAAGCGGAAACAATGAATCATTCACCCTCGTTGAAGAAATAAATCAATGAATTCAACGAAACTATAAATTTGGTATACTTACATCTCGTTATATTTTACGTTGTAAAAATGTACCCATTGAAATATTTAGAAAACTATAGTTTTTAATATTAATTTTATTTTATTTCACTCGTCACGCTTGGAAATAGCCATTGAAATTTCAGTCGAATTGTATTCTTTAGAAATAGTATTTCTAATGCAAGAAAACAATTCAATTATTTATACTACGTAGAAATGATAATAAAATAGTATTATTCGATATATGTGTGTTTTATATAATTTTACTTGCATCGTAAATAATACACTAGTCCAGAAGCGTCCTTCAAATGATATCGGCTCATAGTCTTTTTTAAAAGATACTCGAACGACAATGCAAGTACAGAATTAGAAACACAGTAGCTGTAGCTGCTTATGATTGGAATAATATTCATGCAAGAATGTTTTATTTTGTGTATATATCTATGTGCACTTTATATGTTACTGTAGATGTAGAAAGCATATATAATATATTTTAATTCAATTATGAAAACAATATAATGGGGTTGTTATATTGGTCCTGTGCTTGTATATATAAAAGTGCAGAGGAACAATCTTTTGCTTTTAAACCGATGACCCCATTGTTTCCTAGTACTTCTATATATATATATTACCTTATGTGAGAAATTGTCGTTCTTTAGATAGACATTCTCTTTGTTCGTAACATGTACATTTGTATATGCGTATGTAAGAATGTTTGTACATTACTAGCAATACAAACTTACATATTTACGCGTAAGAATGTATATATCTACCAAGTATTATCCTCGGAGGATTTGTATGTCATATTATTACTATAAACATTTGATCTAAATATATTATTATGCGACATAGATGTTAGATGAATTGGTTTTAAAATATCAGCAATTGATTGTCATTTAGGGGACTACATGGCACCTTCTATCATACTAATTTTCATTGTACAGTAATAAATGCTGCGTCCAAAGAACAGAAATGCCAGAAGAAATGCTCCTGAAAGTGAAAATTAAGAGAGAGCTGATAGAAAGAACAACTTGTTACGTGAAATATATGCAAATTAATGTTTACATTCGCATATCCAGTTCGTATGTAATATATAGTACATACAATTATAGCAACTTGATCATACTTACCAACATAAACTATATAAATTCCACCACTATTTTTTACATACGTATGTGTTCCCACCTTAAAATAAAGATCTACCAATTATATCCATTTCCAATAATAATTACACAATCTGATTAAATTACTAGATACTATAAAAGTACTTACAGTCGTGCCTATTGCAATTACTAAAGCTATTATTCCAACAACAATGAATGCAATACCCCGACCTCTGGCAAAGTCTGGACCAACGGAGGATATTTTCCGGCAATGTGGACACCGAGCCAAAGCATTATTTAGAGTGTTGAACTGAGAAAAAGAAATATTAATCTCTGTTCCAAATACAACATGTATTAACATTACGAGCAATATATCTGATATTTAGGCGTCTCACCAGAAATGTGTCATGACAATGCGCACAGCATACCCTGCACATCCCGGGCACAGACAAAACAGGTGGAGTGATCGGACTTGGAGCAAGATTAATAACACGTTTACAGTTTGGCCTTGGACAAGCTATACGTTGTGAAGAACTTTTACATATTAGTAAACAATTACACGGGCAACGGACATATTTCTTTCCAGGTGGTGCACTTCTTATGGGCTACAAAAATAATTGCCATTACAGTTTTCAGTATCTACCCTCGCTGTAGAATAAATTAATCCGTGAACATACCGTAGCTTCGTTGCACTGGCAACATTTGACAACATGTTGATCTCTCTTACCAGATATATCTATCATAGCCTGACAAACTCTGCAAGTAACCATAGGCATACCACATTGACTGGCAAATTCATACGGAGGTGGTAGTTCATCGGGGCCTATCGCAGGTAATGTACTAACAGACGATTCCGTTTCATCTATGAGGGAATATGCTAAGTAACAGCAAGTGATCGGTTAAAATAATCTTAATCCCCGCTTCGATGAAAAATGTACATTATTTACCTGTGAAATCGCTGCCGTGTGAACTATAAGTGACAATTTCGTTTTTCAACAACGGTTGCCGTTCGCCCTTGTTCCCGTCACCCATGTCGACCTAATAATTTGCCCCTTAACGACAACAATTTATTTCGAGTATTGTTTGACAGTACTCTCGGTACTCCGATGACAAGGATGACAAAATACAAATTTTTCTAACACCCTGCGCAGCTTTATCTGTTTCTAGAGCAGAAACCGTAATTCCCAAAAGGTGTGCACCCTATTCACGCATCGTGGATCTCTAATAGATTAGTTTAGGAACTCTGCAGCCAGTCCACTGTCTTCGTATATTGGCCAGCCTGTCATTCGATAATAGTAACGTTTTTCACGCGATCGTATTTAGAGGTTATTGTTTTTCTTTTTTTCCTTTCTGTTTTTTTTTAATTTTCTAACAATAACAAAGGGATTGCTGTTAATTAGTAAGATTATTGTAAAAATATCTTAAATTTTGTTGGTAGCATCGGTGTAGCCTATTTACGAAGCATAACGTTTATCGCTCGTGACACTGTCATTCATTAAAACAATTTAATCGCTACTGCTCGGAAATATAGATATCTCTGCCTATTTATACGGATTGTCAAAGGTTTTCGAGCTGTTACATATCGTTCAAGTTGAAGTTTGATCATCGAGAATGTATTATCTATATACAGGTTGTATATAAAATACAAACGGGCGATAATAATAAAGAACGACGCGGCACATTGTTTTTAAGCGTTTCGTTTTGTCTCTGACTGCGAGTGTGTGCCTGTATATGAACCTGTAAATAAGAGGCATGGAAAAAATCACACATTTATGGAACATTAATCAATTCATTACAAAATTAAATACTTCGCAAGGTATTAATTTGCAAACGTATTACATGTAAGTCTTATAACTATTTCCTTTTTTAATTCATATGTAACAATAGAAAAATCATGCGCAATCTTTATGTAGATAAACAGTTGTATAGACGTTAACTATTTAATTTTATTTCACCGTAAGCGAGAAATGTAGAAGAATGAGCCAAGGAATAGAACTACCGTCGCACAATTTTGGTCCAGCGGCGATGTGCGTATATTGTGGATCCCTGTGGAACACGATGGATCATACCACTCGGATATCAAGAGGAATACCACTTTCTAAGTCCATTAGGAAAATTGTGCGTTCTATGAATAACGATAACAAAAGAGTACCGAAAGTTCGGAGAAGCTTAGCAGAAAAATGTTTGAAAAATACAACGAATAAGTTAGTGCTCAAGTGCTCCGTATGCTCAAACAGTACACAAATATCATTGGACAAACCACAGAGAGAGAAGAGAGACAAAATTGATACAGAAAGTATTCGAATCTTGCACAAGCGAAAAAAGAGGAGGGTCAAAGATAGAACAGCAGGGCTCAATATTTCTGGAATTACGAACGTGAACGCAGGAGATGTTGTAGAAGGATCGAAAGAAACGAACACCAAAAAAGGTGGAAGCACTCCAAACTTTATTGCAACAACACAAAAGTTAAAAAAATTAAATATAAATCGATTAAAAGACATTGTTAATCGAGGTGCAACACCTCCAAAAATGAGGAGTCTACATAATTTTTTAACAGAGCTTTGTTGAAAATTAATTTATTACTAAAACAAATTTATAAAAGTTTCTCAGACCACTAATTGTTCCTTGCGTAGTAAGGAAAAAAATGCATTCTCCATGCGCCGTTTATCTATGTATATAAAAACATACTGATATTCGAGTCATATTCTAGATATTGACCATCTTTGTACATTAAACACCAGACAACTTTCAATGTTCGTTTACTTTAATCGTAAATCGATCTCTACATCATTGTTCATATAATAAAATAAATACACTATACATCATGCATCAAGGAGTGAATCACGTGCATTAATTATCGCACCTACATCATTCCAATGGGATCTCCTTTCGTACCACCTGAAAAATGTTGAAGCATATGTATAGCAATTGTACAAACGAGATTGTATCAAAACATGTAAAAAGATAACAGAGATACTACTGTACATTCGACTGCGACAAGAATGCGCAAGTATACAAGAGGAAAAATAATCAATGTCTAATCTACATTTACCGACTCTATTTTTCTGAATATAGTCGGGCGATTACTGTACGGTTGCGAAACTCATGCGTGAAGGTCCACTTTCATGCACTTCATGTTAATTCGGTCAGTGTGTCGTGACAGGGAGAGCAGGAGAGGTGTTGTTAGTCACCTGAATGCACGCCTCGAGATAATCCCGCTCGGACATTTCCTGGTCCTTCGCAGGGGGAACTTTTCCCCGACGGCGCAGCTCTTGTTTGGCATCGTTCAAGTCAAAGATCGCCACGGGATCCAGTTTGCCCTTCAGTACCAGGCCAGTCAAGTACTCAATGTAGTGCTGCCTGCGGGGAAAAGTACCCAGAATTTAGTCGTGCCATGCACGATGCCTCTTTCTTTACCTCGATCAAGTCCCTCCTGTAATGTTCCGGATCACGCCCGTACCAATTCGGGGGCAATTTAAGCCCATTGCGTTTCACGCAAGTCTCAAGATCTTCCACGTTTAGCAATAAAATCGGTTCCAGTTGCGTCTTCCGGATCTTTCGAACTAGGTACTCGTTATAATGGATCCTGAATACGGGAGGAGACGTTAAGTGGTGTACAAAAATGCTACCATTCTGTGGCGACATTGTCTACGTCATTACTATGACTTTACTACGAGGGCGAAGAGTATTGCTGAAAGTATTGTTATCCTACAGTAGATCGAGTTATCGAAGACCCAAAGAAATATAAGTACCGATTATTTCAATGATATACTATATTAATAGCAGCGCTATTTTTTCCCAATTGACTCTGGGTAAAATGATAAATAATAATGATCATTCGTCCCTTTCTAGTTTCACTTGTCTACCTTGCACGATCTCCTATTGTTCGATCGTAACAGTACCGCCGCTTTCGAGGAGAAAGGTATTCAATCATAAAGAAAACAAAGTGCATGCATAGTTGCACAGGAATGAACGAATTACCTGCACAATCCAGCGTGTCCCTCGACGACGTCTGAATTGCATACCGCGTCCACAACACCGGTTGGAGTTTCCTTCTGCAATTGCACTTTGCACTTGCGCTCCCTGGCTGGACCTTTCGTGTCGTACACGATCCCATTATCTCTTAACAGCTGTTGCAACTGCGCGGGCTCCTTATCGCGAAGATAGAACAGGCAGTTCCGTGGATGATGAGCGTGGAGGCCCAGTTTCGCGCAATACGGGCTGACAGAACACTTTGCACCCATCATGAACGCCTTACCGCAACCGCAGCAGAATTCGTACTTGCACTGGCTGCACGTGAAATGCATACAACCTGCGGGAGATATACGAACACGTTGGTATTGCATTTTTTTCCAATACCCAATCAATTGAAAATTTTCTTAAAAATTTAACAAAGAAAAAAGAAGTATTCATACAACCGGCACATAAATCTCGGAACTCAGCACAGGTGTTTCAGAGGCGTTTCAAAGTTTCAAGGGCAATTAATTACTATGCATGTACCATTTAGGATTAATCAAATTTTGTTGGTTCATTGAAAAATCTCACCTCCTCTGGATAAGGAGTAACGGAATTTGCATTTAGGGCAATCTATTCCATTATCGGCGAGATGCTTGGCTAAGCCGGCGGCTTGATTATCCGGGTCATTCTCGTCTTTCCAAGCAGCAAATTGTTCGCACGTAATTCCTTCGTGCTGTTTCTCCCACTGAAAGTGAAATCCATCGTCTGAGATGATGTTTGTCAGGGCTTACTTAACTTTCGTTTAATTTTCATGCAATTATTATTAACGTATGCACGTACGGGTCTCCGACACTGCGCACACGTGACGGATCGACAATCCGGACAGATTAATCGCTTCTGATCTGGATCCGCGTAAAAACCGCTCGAACACTAAAAATAAATTACGCCACTTTACTGCCATTCTTAATTATAAAGGACCGAATAAGTTGTGTATATATAAGAACAGAAGAAACACCTGGATGCACCACTTGAAGTTCGGATCTTGCATCAATGTTCTGTCCCTTAATTTTCTTTGGAACAGTTCATGAATCGGAGGGTCCAGAAGTGTTTTTAATTGTATATCCAAGTTGCTGAAGTATTCCAAAACTTCGTCCTCGTTTGCATCCTTCAAATTCGGCTCCTTGCAGAACGGGCAAACCGCGTCTGTGATATTTCTATCGCTGATCTGAATCGTGAAGTAATTCTTCGCGCACTCGTTGCAGCAACGATGCACGCATTTCAACATAGACACCACCTGATTTAAAGAATCAAAAGATCAATGCGTTAACTTATTGAAAATTATCGATTCGCCTTTTTACTTTTACTTCATTTACCTGGCTCATTGCAAAGCGACCAGTACAAAGCTCGCACTCTTGCTGCAAGAAAGCCAACGCAGATTCTATGCTGGAACATTCTTTGGCTGCTTGAAGGGCTTCAACGTCCCCAAATTTTAGGGCCAGCAAACTGGCAGCCACTTCCGCTTCGTCGTAATTCGACGCTTTACCTTCCGCCAAGAGACGTCGAGCTATTCTCTGGAAATCGAGAGGATCTTTCCATAAAATTTCAATTTTACTTTCCATTATTCTTCGCCAGTCAAATTAAGAGTATAATGGAATATAATTGATAATACGTACACGTGCACTGAACAATTGAGCCCTGTTATTATAATTGAAATATTATACGATTGTGTACAATCAAGGATGATGTTGAGCTAATGAAGTTCTATGCTCTAAGATAGAGATTGGCGGATAGAACGGTATACGAGAACAGTGGCATGCAAAAGTACGGTGCAACAAAAGACTACACCAACGTCTAGAAACGAGCTCTCGAAGTTTTGACGGTGACATCGTTTAATCCATGAATGGCATACAAGTGTTGCGTTTATTTGTTACGTTCAAGCTGAAGGGGGTATTAGAAAGTATGAATACGCGATTGTACGATCGCGAAGAGTGCAACATGGAGTCTCTAATATTATCATTCCGGAAGCTTCTTTCATCGTCGCCCAAAACGAAGGAAACTGTGCCACAAAAGAACAAGCAAAGCAACGGGGAACAAAGCGACGTGCTACAACGTAACAGCGATATTACTGTCACGACGTGGAAAACATGAAGGGTACTTACCTAGTGGAACCAGAGGGTCAAGTGTACGCTAGTTGAAAAAAGTGTGCTTAAAACGAAGAACAGTAAAAAAAAGAAAAGAAAAAAGGAACCACAGTCAAAACAGGATTAAAACTCTAACGGGGCTACGTCAGATATCATTTCTCTTATTTTTTTCTTTTCCATCTTTGCATCGTTCTCATGCTTCATAAGTTCGCAGAGCTGTTTGTAGACATTGGCCTGTCGGCCGTACAAGGACCGACAAAGTGGACAAGTGATTCTGACAACTGACGTCTACTGACCTCCCTCTCCGTTTTGGGAGAACCCCCTGTCTTCGCGTTGCCGCTCCTACTTTCCACATATCCCCGTTCAGTTTTCTCTTCACCCTCGAACCGACGTATACAACTAGCCACCAGGGAGAATCGTTTCTCTGACGATTCTCCCAGGACACCCCCCCCGTCACGGCCTGTACTCGTTCTGCGAATCGATTTCGTTCGCCCCTTATCGTTCACGCCTTTCGTTTTCGAGACCTCGATCACATTTTTCGCAGATCTATCATTAGTTCCCTGCTTCTTCTTTAACTTACTGGGCTTACTATTAATTATCTTTGCACCACTCTTCGATATCACCGTTGCCGATTGATCAGGTTTCTTGATGGGACGAGTCTTGGAAGTGGTGCTACCTTGATTTGCTTCATTAAATTTATGGTTTAACTTTTCTATCGTTTGCTTTCGTTGAATCGTTAGATCAACGTCGTCAGCTCTCAAAGTTTCATCTTCGGACGATCTATTATCTGAATCTTTGGCAACTGTTTCTTCATCCCCTTCCAATTGTTCCTCCTCCACCTCTTCTTCTTCTTCCAACGAAGAATCTTTTATAGCTGCAGGATTTTCGCCGGAACTAGAATTCTCTTGGCTCTCGTTATCGGTAATATATTCATTGTCAGAGCTCTCGAACTCAGAATCCGATATCTTGGCCTTTATCGCGTTAATTGTATCCTGTAACATAATCTCAGCGTCGGTTAATTCCTCCATGCTGTCCAAGGTATCATCGGAAAGCTGCTTGTTCGTGCTCGATACCTCGGATTCCGTGGCACTCTCGATATCGGAAATCGATGTATCGTTATCTGAAATTTCCTCTATTTCGTATTCGTCGCTGGAGGTCGTATCATTTAGATCCAACTGAGTAGAGACCCTCGAACCATGGTTCTTTTCTGTCGCCTCTATTTTTCTCCTATCTTCCCCGGATCTCATCGCGGCTTGTATTTTCTCGTTTCTACTTTTATTCTCAGACCTGGCCCGAAGGCTTTCATTCTCAACAGCAACCAGCTTTGCCCGATTGAAATTTCGCTTGCCTCTGTTCGCATCGCTTATTCCTTTCCCTTCGATCCTTGGATTATCACCAGGCGAGACGGTTTTTCTAGCCTGTTGGCCAGCAGTTGGTCTCGCCAGGTTAACAATTACCCTGTCGTTGGATACTGTTCTCAAAGGTTGTTGACAGTTTGCGGTGGATCGTTCATCCAACGGTCTACACCTAGCCGCGAGCACAGGAATCCTCGACAAGAAGGAAGATTTCGGCTTCGATGCAGAATTTTCCTTCACAGCCATTTCAGTCGGTTCCTCCTTCTTGTCGCTGAACTGTGCGGGCATGATCGATTTCTTAATTTGCTCGCAACCTTTGGACAACGTTCTCAAGATCGCCGACCTCCTCCACGGAACCGTTTTAACCTCCGTCGATTTGCATCCCCTCGAAATTTGCTTCTGCTCAACGACAGACAACGGGGATTTCGTTTTTCCCTGTGTGCCATTCGACGAAGCGCATTTCACGCACTTTGCGACGGCCCTCGCGGCGCCGATTCTGGACGCTTGATTCGACAGGATCGATCTGCGTGATATTTCAGCGACGCTTTCTTTCGCTCTTGCGATCGCCGTGCCTTTCGGGCTGAGTTTTCCGAAATTTCTCCTCGGTATGCCCGTAGGTTTCTTCACCACTTTCACGGGGGATCTTCGTTTGCCGATCTTTTTCCCAGGCGATCTGGATCTCTCTTTAACTGTTACACGCAACGCAACCCTCTTATCAGCATCGTTCGCATCTACTTCATTATTTGCAACGTGGATCGGGCTCTCTCCCGAAATCGTCATGGCTTCGCATGCCACGAACGCGCTTTCTGTTTGCGACACCGTTGATCCCGCGATCGGCTTTGCACCGTTCTCTGATGGACTTTCTAGAATGTTTATTGGCGCGCAATCGTTCACCGCTATCATCGGGGATTCCGTGATTTTAATCTCGATGATTTCAGGTGCTCCTGGGTGAACGTCGTTAACGTTTTCTACGACAGAGCACTGTACACGGTGGATATCTTTGGGATTGACACTTGGATCGAATTCTAATGCACTCGCGGTGGTATTACTCGTCGTGGATATATTTGAAACGGACGATTGAGAATTTTTCGCGTCGCTTGGTGCCTCGTTTTCTTGGATTTCGTTCGAAACAGGGGCCGATAAATGGGGTGTATTGTTGTTCGAATCTTTGATAATATGCACAGCGTCGGGGGAAATCGTTACGGAAGTTTCGTTAAGGCGTTCAGGCTTCTTAGAAGTGGAAAGCGCTTGAAGATTTTTATCGGTCGGATTCGTTTCGGCAATGCTACTTTCTTCGTTATTAGGAGCAACGTGTATCCCTGAAATTTCCTTGGCGTTCGTTGAATTTAGCTTGTTAACGTCGGTCTCGTTGCCCGATGCATTCGAGCTCGACGAGAAATCGGAAATAGGAGGGTCACTTGAAATAGTTAAAATTTCTGATACGGAATTCGCGAGTGCTTCGGAAGCTTTATTCGCTTCGACGTCGTTCGGCGCGGAGATGGAAAGTACAAGTGGAATTTCAGGATCGTTTGGAATACATTGTTCGATTTCTGCATCGATTTTCGTATCAGCTATTCTCGTTATGTTACTTAAATTATTTTCCTGCGCGATTGTTATTGATTTTGACTGTACGCCAATTTGCTCAGAAGTATTTTCAGAATCGGCAGATTTGCTCGCAGAAATAATGGAATTGTCGATCTTTCCAGCATTTTGAGGAACGTGGCATGCAACAGAGATTAGCTGTTCTACTTTTTCAGAAACGTGCAAGGCGGTTTTGGTAATTTCTGGAATAATTGTTTGAGGTTCTTTGGAGGGGTTCGAGGATTTGGATGTATGAGATATTTCGTTAATATCAGTACCGGATACTTGATGAATCTCATTGGGAATTTCTGTAGAACTCTCCGAGATTTCGGGGGAAATATTTTTTAAATCGTCAGAAACTTCTGGGGCGGGTTTAGAATCCATAGACACTTCAGAGCTGATAATTGTAGAGTCTGTAGGAGTATCAAGCACTTCTTCGACGGGATCTTTGGAATTTTGTAATACCATAAAATCTCTAGAAATCTCAGGAACTATAGATTGGACATCTACAGGATTTTTATCGTCAACAATTTTAGGATCCGCGGGAGTTACATCGATGTCACGATCAATAATAACTTCCTCAGCTGTTGCAACAGTTTTCGAACACTCTTGAGCATCAATTTCGTTAACTTTGCAAATTTCCTTTCGAATGAACTGAGAGTCTTCAAAAATTCCCGTCTTCGAAGAAACTTCCGCACCTCCAAAACCCTCAATCGGAGCATTCGTCGCTCCTTTCATTCTCTGCCTGCTAATTGTAGAATCCTCTAGAACCTTCTCGACCTTATTAATTTCACTATTGACGGATCTAAAATTTTGTTCGGCATTATCAAACTCCGGGGGCGGTGCTATCAGCGTCATGTTTGTATTAGTCGGAATAATCTCAAGCGCTTTATGCTTCGAAACGATTGCACTTTCTGCGATGCGTTCGTTATCAGCCAACAAACCGGCATTAATTAATTTCACACAGTTATCGTCGGCGGGGCGAGTTTCTGCGATGAACGAGTGCATTTGCGGGTCAGGTGATTCACGGACAGACGTTCCCCTGTCACGAACGAGCGAGGATGACGTCTCGTTCGATAATGATTGCGCGCCAATGGTTTCGCCATGGCTCACATGGCAGATGCCTGCTTCATTTGATGCTGATGGTTCGTGAGTCGATTGATCGTTTGGCGTATGAATATTAGAATTCAGATTGGAATGAAGAAGATGCAATGAATCGATTTTTAATGCGTCTGCGTTGGAATTAATTGTTGACGCATCGTCTGTTACTTGTCTGGCGTCGGTGAATTTTTCTCGGCTGTTAGTGTTATCAGCGGCAACTTTTGGAGAACACTCCGGACGACTTACTTTGCATACCGATGGTCCGTGAATTCCCTTCCGGTCTGCAGGAATTCCATCGCTTTCGGATTTCGTTTCTACAGCCCCCCCTTCTGTGTTAGTCTGCGAAATGCTATCGTGTGTTTCGTCTTTACGTACCGTTGCGAGGTCACGTAGCATTTTAATGTCCGTCGCGTCTGTTTCGACTGTTGAGGATTTCTCTGTTTCCGTACCGAGTTTTTCATTATTTGCGTCGGGGCTCTCAGAGACAGAGCTTTGATCGGAGACCCGAGGAATCAAAGAGTTCGACGAAACACACTCGTGACGCCCTTTGGCCACTGTATCGAGGACGTTCGGTCGATCGACTTGGCTACCAGACTTCCTCGACGACAACATCTGCATGGCCGATATGAACGGTCCCAATAATTGCTCTGGCAGCGATTTCACAGCGGACAGTAGCGTCTCCACAGAAGCTATTTGCGTTTCGCTACTTTTCCGTGGACCTCCCTGTGAAACACTTTGATCTGCCGAAGCATTTTCAGGGGAAGTTGTTGGCGACTTTATTTCCCCGATAATTTTACTCGTCTCGACTCTCGTGTCTTCCTTAACGAGTTCGATAGATTGCCTCGTGCTCTCTGCATTTAGCGTATCAGTGTTTTTGTTATCCGGTGCACTTTCATTTAGCGTCACGGAGATAGTCTCGGTGATATTAATTGATTCCACAGAAAGTGCCTCGTTCTCCAAACTAGACCGTTGAATTTCACCTGTTCGCGGCGAATGCTCCGTCAATACATCGGGCAATCCCGACACGCTTTCTTGAAACGGTTGGTCCAATGTATTGGACAGCAAAGGAATAGTCGAACTTCCGGGGGAAGGAGAATTTTTATCTACTTCTACGGCTCTTTGATTAGGATCAGGAGTCTTTTGGGGCAGCGTCTCGTTTCTCTTCGAGATCGACAGAGGAGCTTTATCTACCTCGACGCTGCTTTGCCCGGTATTCGAGCACTTTTGGGACGACGTTTCGTTTTCCTTCACGAGCAAACCAGCAGCTGCTTCGTCCTTTGACACCGCGGCTATTTCTAAAGTCATCTCCACAGTTTGCTCTACTTCCTTCCTCGAACTAGCCCCATCTTTCGTTTCAAATTCTACCGGAAGGGTTGACTGTTGCCCAATGCTAGAAACCGGGTGGCTACTTTGATCTTCCCGCTCGTTTAACTCCTTTGCTTGATTGGTATTTCTGTCAGTGATTGAAATAACTTTGATCGCCTCGTCCTTTGAACTCTCCACCGATATATTTACTGGCTGACCCGACGCCACTTTTTCACTTACGCTTGTCGTAGAATTGTACTTTTCATCGTGCACTTTAGTTAACACGGATTCGTTAATCGCCTTTATCCCTGCCGTTTCAGGCTCGTTGATAATCGTTCCTTTTAATTCGTTTGATTTATCTTCGTTGTCTTTGTCACGGGCAGAGATTATTTCCATCGTTTTTTCGTTTAACTTCTGCTTCGAGAAATTGTCGGATTCGTTCGATTTTATCGCGGGGTTATTATTGCGCCCTGCGCGACCTTCGAGTGCGGCAGGTGTATCGGTCTTTTTAATTATCGGCGACTTATTGTTAGCGTCATCGTCGGTGTCTCGTTTTGGCTCCGCGTTCTCCGGCGTTTTAATCGCGCTGACTACATCGGGGTCTTGTACGGCCCTTGGGACCAGATTTTGATCAATTAGAACGGCTCGATCGTCAGTGTTAACTCGATACAGATTGTCAGGCTTATCACCGATCGTGTTCAGGGGGTCTTTGTCTAGTTGCCAGTTATCGGTTAGTTGTCTGAGGGCCGCCAGCTGCTTTTGAAAGTCGGCCTGCAATGCGACGAAATTTTCAACGATTGGTGACATTACCTGCTTCCCGGCTTCCGAGTTCGACACGTTGGAAACCTGCTCGGAAACACCCGTTCCACCACCGGCCGCACCCGTCGCATCTGAAACAATTCACCCTAGATGATAGCGGATGGTCAACGACGACGGAGAAGCAGACAAGCAGACAACAGGTATAGAAATACGGAACATTTCCACGTAATCTCTTTCGAATGTCTTTTCTTACAATTTCATATCGTTTCGTGCAATTTCTCTCCCTCTCAAATATTCTTCGTCACCCAAATAGAATTCGTTTAATGTTATTTAATGCCGGCCGACCTTCCCGCGGTGCAGCCTCGTCGTTTTCCACCCCGACCGGAGGTCCCCAGATCCTCATCAAGAACGGCTTGAGCTGATTTTTTTGCAGCTCGAACAAAGCGGCGTCCTCAGCACCCGCGTTATTCTCCAGCGCTTTCACCACCTCAGCCGTCGCAAAGTTGCCCTTCTTCATGATTTCCTCGCACTGTCAAAAGTTCTTTGATTATTCCTAATCAACGTGACCCACGGGGATCCATTTCGTCCAAGAATTCCTCACCTTTTGCTGTCTACGTTGAATAGCCGTAGCGACAGCGTTCCAAACGTCTCCTTTCGTTGCCCTGAGGGCCTCCTTTGCTTCAACGGCCGTGAGCACGCCGATACTATTTTCGTTCAGCTCTTTCCCTTGAGTAGTCGCCAGGACTTGCACCGTTTCCACCAAATGTGGCCACTGTGTCTTCAGCCAGTCGATAGGGCTGCTCGAGCCCTGCGATAATGCCACTTGGACATCGTCGGTGGAGTAACCGTGTTTCTCAGCCTCTCTAAGGAGCTCCACGATCTCCAGGCCCTGCCGGGTCAAAGTTGAAACCCCTTTCGAGCTTGGACCGGCTTCGAGTGTCCTGGGCTGGCTCGATTCCTGTAACACAGTGCAATTCGATTGTCCATGATGAAACTGGGTCGAAGAGGACGCCACACGGTCAACGTAACGATAAGGTCTCATCGCCTTACGATGCACCTTCTGCAGAATAACATGAAACGACTATGGTGTTATAGGCTCGAGGCTATATTAAGGCTAATTCTATGATACAACAAACGATACACATATCAATCGAATTATTGATTAATTGTCACACAGTCGCAGTGAAATTCTGGCGGACACGGGCATACGGTTTTATTAATGTTGAATGATTCTTAATTAGGGACAAAAGAAAATGAAACAAAACAACAATTGGAACGATAGGTAGACATGGCGCTGCCAGTGGTTGTAAATATATCCTGTCTACGTTCACACCGAGGCTACGAAACTTCCACAATCGAAACGGTTAAATTGTACTGGGGATTAGATCTGATTAGAAACCAATGGTTCTCAGGGTGATAGCTGGTCTAGTTTACCCTGGAACGATAATAAAGGTGAGTCGAGTCGACGGAGTTTCGTCGCGTGCGGTCCCTGCCGGGCATGCCGATCAGTTGCTGAAGGTATTGCTCTTGAATCGCGCGTGGATATAATTCTGGGCTATTGGCGAATCTCGATTGCTCCTGAAACAAACCCTCGGCACTCCTCTTTTAGTCAGGTCGTTCGACGAAAACAGAGCCGCATAAATGTCTCCTTTACTTTAAAAAGAAAATCGCGAGAGAATATTTCTCCAGCAAATGTTGCAAGTATATGTAGACACTTCGGGTGAATTTACGTATCAATCTTTCGCTTTACCTCTGCGTCGCTGTCCTCGTAATACAATAATCCTCTCGAGGCGGAAGCAGTTCTGGTGTACCCAGCGCTTCCTCTGGCTGGAAGGTAGTCGTACGTCTGAAAGGTGCATTTCATATCCGATAAAACATATTCCCATTCGCATCGAGGATCTTTCGCCGCGCCAACAAAATTTCTCTTACTTGAGTGGAAATGTTCTGAGGAGGGGGGGACGTTCCGGTGGAAACCGAATGGCTTTTCGAAATTTTTCCGAGCACAGGCGTCTGCGATGTGTCTTCCTCGATTATTTTCGGCGAAGCATCATCGCCCGGTGCCTCTGTGCTCCCGGTGGCCTCTGACACGCTGTTTATCAATGCTGCTACGCTTTTTACTGCCGACGAGGATTCGAATGATTTCTCCGCAGATAAATCTTCCAATGTTATGCTATCTGTAAATTCAAGCAACCGATTTGTATTCAATCCTTTCGCAATTATGAAAGAAACGTTTGGATATTGCTTTAGTTGGAGACACTTCAAAAAGAAGAAGGAGGAATTTTTATAACATTTTCGATACACTTTCGAAAGGATTCCATCGAAAATGTACGAAGCAAAGCGAAGAGATGCGTTGCTTCAATTAATACGAGGTTCACACAAGGAGGGTTAACAACGAACTCGTGGGAGTGAACACGTGAATGAAATAAATCAACGGGGAATTTCGGATAGAAAAAACACCGGCCAAATGCACGCCCCTGCTTGAAACAAGCTCCTGTTGAATGAATAATAAATACCTCGGACATGATCGAACGCGAATGATGTGAGTGAAGTGAAAGAGTGGCTTCATTTCAAATAACGACTATGCATTTGGTTTCCACTGATCGTCTACGAAACAGTTTGCATGTCTCTTTATTATTCATCCAAGGGGTATACATTGACAATGGACAATCATCTGCATCTCGAATGTTCGTAAAAAAGAAAAGTAGAAGAAAGAAGAAATGTACCGAGCAGGATTCGGGGAAACATTCAAGAAACAACAGGCACAATTATTCTCGTCACTTATTCGGCTTGGTGCCAAAGGAAAAGCTGATTTTCCGTCTTGCTCTACCTTTGTTCTTTGTGGGCCCACTGTCCCCGCTTTCTTCGCCGTTCGAGATTTTTAACAGGCTGGTCCGTTTCTCGAGATCGGTACCGACATTGCTCACGTTATTGGACGCGTTCGCCGATTCACTTTTGGGTGCCTCGCTGACGACGCTCGGAGCATCCTCCACGTTTTCCTCCTCGGTCGGCGGCAACGCGCTGCTCCTGGTTTTGCAGCAAACCACGCAGACACGATCCTTCAAATTATTGATAAAAGTGCAATGCTCGCAGGCCCATTCCTCGTTCGGTATCTCCATCACGGTTTTAGTTTCGTTCGAATCCTCGGGTAATATCCGTTGATCTACATTCGTCGCACCTTCCTTCGCTTCCTTTTCCAAAGAAGTCGTTCTTTCTAAACGTTTAATCGGTTCATCCTCCATTTTCCCAGACGGAGGTTCTTCTCGTTGCTTTTCTCTTTCCACGGATCGTCTGACTTCACGAATCTCACCCTGATTTCTGCTACTCGACCGCGACGGCACCTGATCGGTGATTTCCTGACTTTTCCTGGAAAACGATTCACGGGACACGGTTTTCCTAACGCTCTGACCGTCAGAATCGACGGATGATTTTCGTCGAACGGACGATCTCTCCATGTCTTCGACAGAAGTTTCTCGTCGTAGCGAAGAGTCGCGTTTGGGGATCGTTTCTCGATCGCGAGACGATTCTCGACTTCGAAGATTCTTTGCTACTGGTCGCTGTACTGTTTCATCGTCTTCGGCTTTAACCAGTGTTTCTGCTTCCTGCACCCTTCTAGAAGACGCGTCTCGAGCGGGCGTTCTTCTGCCGATTTGGACGTCGCTGCCTATGGAGGACGTTCGAGAATCTCTCCTCGAGGATCGTTCGAAATTGTCCAATGCTATTTCTCGCCTCACGGACGAGGCTCTTCTCGGCGGGACATCGTCGTCCCTTCGTCGTGGCGTGATTGTTGACCTCTCGAAGTGATCGTCGGAGGAACTGGTCACCCTGGATCGAGTCTGCAAGGATTTCCTATCGGATGACTCGTCGTCGGTGCTCCGTCCTCGACGATAACTGCCGTTCTGAACGGTGTCTAATCGGGAATCGACACTGGAAAGCCTGCGCTCGTCTTGGTCGTATCTTCGTCGCGAGTTTAGTGCGCCCTTCGGGCCCGCGTCGTAATTTCTGGGTGCAGCTGGATACCGTTTGGCTGACTGACCCTCGGACCATTGATCTTCGGTGCTGGTCATTCGTTCTTCTGACATGAATCGTCTGGAAAGCATCGTGGATGATTATGTTTAAAATACGGCAGAATTAAAAAGGGAAACGGAAATTGGAATATCGGAGTGTGAATGCCGGCTTACTCGCGACGATTTCTCGATAATAGACTCCTGTTGCCATCATCTTCGTGGTAACTCCTTTGCCTGGCGCTCCTCGACACGCTCCCCCGTCTAGTACCCCTGGAGCTCCGAGAAAGCCTGTCCTCGATGTCGGATTCGCCAGAGTCTTCAGAGCTGGCGTCCGACGGCGATCCTTTCGACCGTCTTGATCGAGATCTGCTTGCCAATGATTTTCTAGACTTCAGGCTTGGGGACGGCGAGGCTGCTCTCGATCTTCTGCTCGATTTCAAGCTTCTGGCTGGACTGTGCGGTCTTGATAACGAGTCTGGGTAGTGCGGTGGAAGCATCTGCGTCGGCGGATATCCCATAGGGTAGGCCCACATCGCCGGATGGTTTAAGCTCATGGTAGAGCCACCCATGGTAACGTCCCACGGAGGATTCGGCGGGTACCACATCATTGGCATTCCGCCGGTACCTAAGTGTGCCATCGATTGTGCCTACGAAGTCGTGGAATTATCGATTTATTTTTATATCAGAAACTTGTTCGAAGGATCGAGATTCCACTGTAATCGCGGTCTGATGTTAGTCACCTGATGCATCCCAGGGTTCCACATGTGTGCAGACGATAAATCGCATACGCTGGCTGACTGCATCATAGATCTGGGCGGGGGTGGCGGTGGCAACGGGGGTGTCATCTTTGGGCTACCTACGCTCAACGGCCTAGCATTCATGGTGTCCCTCGAAATGTCAGAGGAAGGATGCCTCCTTCTATTCGAGTCCTGCGCTCGCATTGCTTCCTGATATTTCCTGTACCTCTCCTGGACAATCGTACGTGTATTAAATAATTCACACTCCTTTCCCCATCGGCGATTTTGCACATTCATTAAACGTTTCGCGTTGTCATGTAATACGAAGCTGTTACGGACAAAAGCTGCTTAATAAGCCAAGTGCTGTGTAACGCACGGATGTTTCAAGCATTAATTACCCCGTCGCGTCACTGAATGAGCAAACTGGAAGCTCGTCGAATTGCTAATTGATATCGAGGTTTATTATGCAAGGGTCGCGTCAAATATTCATTAAACGTCGCTTATTATTAAGCGAACGCGGCGAGGAGCAACGGATGCGCCTAATAGACATTTTTCGACGCGTTAAGTAAATTTGTACAAATAGAACGCTTACCTGCAGCGTGGACATCTTGTCGGTGCACGATCCTGATCCCGTTGCGTCGGTGGCATTGTTCACAAATTGCATGGATCTCGACACTGTTTTCGCGTCAAGCGCAGCTGACAGTGGCCTGGCCGTGTTCGGAAGATTTCTCTTCAAGCTGCCTACTCTCTCGATCAAGGAGAGATTCGCGGGTCCTTGGCTTTGCGTCGATTTGGCCTAAGCGCGAAACTTGAACTTTATTACACGCCCCGGGCTGTACCATTGTTGTCGTCGACGGAAAAATATATATTTTTCGTTTCATTTCTTACTAGCATTGTTATCGTTGCGTGAAGACAGTGTGCGAAACGACAAATGCTTGGCGAAAGTTAAACGACTTAAATGCTATATCGGTAGAATAAATACTAAAAAAAAAGCGTTAGTAGAAAACAAAACAATAAAACAGTGTTGCTGATGAACCAAGAGCATTTGCAAATCAAAGAACATATAGGACGGAAAGATGGCTGGTGTGTCATTTGCTGTAAGCTGAAAATAACGAACTCGTGTAAACCATATGTGCATGTTAAATGAGGGAAAACATGTAGGTATAACAGATATTATACGCCGCGCCAGTAGATAGGCACGTAAACAAAACAAGGATCACCGTGTTCACCGCGGTTCTGCCATATTCACCATTTCGTGCTAATCATTCGTCCGGATAAGGACACGGCTGTGTGGTTCGCGAAAAGCGAGATTCTCGTCAGAGTTCATGGAAAATGAGTTGCCCCGGTGTACGCCCTTTCCAGGCCGATCAATTCATCGTCGGCAGAGTGATAGAGTGAACGGGTTCAGTGAATACGGCAGTAGTGTTTTTTGCGGTAACGTGGTGTATTAAGAAGAAACAACGTCAGTATACAATGATAAAAATCTCTGTAAAATCTCAATGCATCCGGGGGAACAGCTCTCAAGTGGACTATCGAAAGCTCGTGCGACTGACGGTGCGCAATTAACAATTTTCACGTTGCCTCGGTGTGACGTGTGCTCTTTCTCTCTCTCTCTCTAAAAAATCAACAACACTGGCGCCGTTCGAAGCGTGGTGCAGCTAGTAACGAGTAACGAACAACAATCTACTCTTATACATGTAACAAGTATTACGGCCAGGCCGAGTCGTATCACCGGAGACGAAGTTGCGATTGCACCACCTGCGTTACAGGACACATCATCCGCATTGCTCGGTGATTCAACGATGTCACTGACGCGATGCAAAACGAGCCAAACAAATCTGTGGAACAACGCTTGTCGAGGGACCAGCGAGAAATTAAAATGCGCGATCCTCGCAACCTGGTTTCCGTTGATCCCGATCCGTTTCTGCAACAAGCCTCCGAAAAGACACTGGATCGTATGGACGAAGCGTGGGGTACCTAAGATCGACGGGGCGTTATCTACCTGCAAGAAAATTCACGGGAAGGGATGAAAGCCTCAGGCCAGAGTGCATCCTACCTGAGCGTTCTTGCGATTTCGCCTTGGCGGTGGTATCGGCGGTGGGCTAGACAGGCTCTCCCCTTTCGGCGGAAGCGGTGGCCGCTGCCTCGTTGCTAGATCCGTCAGGATTCTTCGTCGCACGTGGCCCTTTCTCTTCGGGTGCTTGTGGTTCATATCGTCGCAGGCCTCGCAGTAATTACCGTCGCAGGTGTCGCAACGCGCGAACACGTTCTCTGTGCCGCATAGGGTGCACTTGATGGTGTTTACGGCGGGCGTTGAGGACTTGTGTGACTGCGGTCGGGTTGGAAATTCGATGATCTCGTAGTCCGGGTCACCACAGTCTCCAGAGATCGACGGCGGCGGGACTTTCGGTGGGGTTGGCGGTCGGCGTTGATGTTGGTGTTGCGTATCCTTCTGTTGTTGCGCCTTTACGGGAATAAAGATTGCGCGTTTGAGATTATTGCAGGGATTAGGGAGCAGAGAATGAGAATGCTGCGAGGTGCACGCACCAGTACCCAGTGGGGCATAGATCTTGCCATGCGCAGCCGGGTCGATGGGTTCGAGATGGCCATCGGGCGCCATTTTTCAGCTCCCGGGTTCTGCAAGAAAAAGAGAGTTCCAAGCGAAAATATTAATTCAGTACACTTATGTTCGTGTATCGCTTGCATGTTCGGGACAAATGATCTCTGTGTTATTCGGTTGACTCGAAGGAAGCATGTTTCTTGTTTCCGTTTGCGAGGAATTCGTATTTTCTTGGGACACCTGAGGAATGGAAGGTAGGCTGTTCTTAGGGCGCAAATTGTTTCAATTGTTTATCGACGCAGCGCATTCTTCCGCGCAATCTAGAATTGGGGTGACAAGCTGGCAGCATCTTTGACTACTTCTATTCAGCTGCCAAGCAGTACGCGAATTCATGTCAGCGCACCTTGGGCTAGGTTTCTGTGCAGTGACTTCACAGATGCACAGTCGAGACTTTTCGAGTGGATCCTCGAGAAAGCGTGACGTCACTGGAATGATTCTCGAACGGAAGAGGCCAAAATTGAATCTATTTCTGCGGGGAAAAAATGGTGTTCCGTGTTCTCGAAATAAAGTCGCGTCGAACGGCACGCGACACCTTATTTCTTCATGCCGACGCGAAAGCCGAGGACGCATAAATACTGTACCGTACGTCCCAAGAATTCATTGAAAATTCCAACGAAATTGTTGCCGAAACGTTCAGGAATTCTATTCAACGGCGTACAGGCAGGTCTCTTTTCTTTCGTTTGAAAAATGAAAGGAAGAGAAAGATGGCAGGTATTTAATTTCGCATAGCAATTAAGGTACGATAATCTTTGTGCACTTCTGAAAAATAATTTCGCGATTCCAGCCGTTGCCGCGGTATGAGTTCCACATGCATGAATTAGATCCTCGAATTAGAGCCACACGTATCTTTAGAACGTTCGCCCCTACTGTTCTTCCCGCCAGTTCACACTCTTTTGTTCTACGCTGCTGTTTCGTCTACTATAGGACTAACAAGACCGCTGATTTCCAAGAATGATAAATTTAGATCGCTCCACCGTTATCACACCTAGGCTTTCTACATACCCTCCAATTGCAATCACAGAAACGGGTATCTTAAAAGCTGCAACAAACTCCCAACTGCTTCCATTCGATAATAGCATCGAGTTAATTTTAAGGGCGAGAATTGCCTCGACAAAAATCGAACGTGCCACGCGGACTGCTATAACTCGGCAAAATTGCAAAAGTCTACAGATCGTTGGACAGATTCCAAGTTCTAGCTACTGCCCACCCGAGTTCCCTCTCAAAACATTTTTCTTAACTACGTAATAATATCCATCTTTGACCTTTATTATCGTACGCGTTTCCTGGACAACGAATAATATGCCAATCCTGGCCTGTACTCATCCCCGAATTAATTGTGCGCGCTCGTAAAATGATTAATTCGATCGAGATCGTTAAACACGATTGATCGTTCCACTGACGCGCGACACGAAGCCACGCAGTTTCCGGAGTGTGTACAGGTGGACGAGGCCCAGACTCCGTGTCTGATCCTTTCGAATAGAGAATACCGCACACCATTTCCCGCACAGTTTCGCGAAACGCATAACGTGCAGATGCTTTCGCCGCGATAATGTCACCGACCATGCACCTCCGCGGAGCGGCATTCAGCGTCGCGTGTCTTCCTCATAAACAAACCGATCCTCCCGTCCCCGGCTTCCGGTCCGCGTGCATCCATCAGAGAAAACGCGGAAATCTGCCTGGAACTTCCTCAAGAACACGCGGGCATCTACCTCTTCCGCGGTGCGCTCTAAAGATTCGCGTCGATTGTTCGTCTCGCGACGCTCATCTGTCGTCCCTCGCGAAAGTAAAACCGGTGAGATTTACTGCATCGTTGTTCTCATCGGTTGTTCATTGTGCTTCGTGTAGAAGCACTCCGCCCCGGCGCGTCCGGATGCATATTTACGCAACGTCCGCCTCTCGGCGGTGCTTCCGGAACCCCCGGCGCCTGTTCCGTCGGGGAAAGGGGAGAATCGGGGGTCGCGTCGCGGAGCACCGATCAAGAGACGGAAGTGGCACCTCCACGCGGTCGAGCGTTTCCAGGCCGATGCACCGTGTCGTCGGCGAACATGTGGAAGGCGGAGGATGCACCGTGGCTCTGCATCGGGGAGCGTTACGCGCGGCAAGCCGATCCAGCCGCTGAATAATGGCACACGTGAAAGGAAGATCGCACTCACATTCATGTGGGGACCTCGCGGCGGCGATTTCTCCGGTTTTCCTCGGGTACTGGTCGTCACGGTACTGGCCGCTTCCGACTGCTCGGCGGCGCTCGTCGTCTGCAAGGAGCTGTTGCATCGCGACCAGCCGAAATCTATTTCCGTAACGTGGCTGCTGGATCGCTGCCACCGTTTTACCCAAGTCTCCCCGTTCGCGTAAATATATCGCGGCGCGTTTAGACGCTCTAGAGCTTGGCACTCGCTAGAGGAAAATCGACGGTGCCTTGCGCCTGTTTCGTTGCGACGCGATGCAAGCGGCACAACGCAACGTGGTGCTTTTTTTTGTTTCCACGGGTCATAGGATACCATGAGGAGCACGGCACGGCGGAAGAAATTGGGACAGTCGACGGGGTATTCGTGGAATCTTTATGGGGATGGAATGATGTTGTTGGTTTTGTCAGGGAGGGGGAGCGAATATTGGTTCTCCGAGGATGACATTTATTGTTGCGGAAGGGATTGCCAGAGAGGTGCGTTTTTGTGTTCTTTGAGGGAGCGGAAATAATAGGTCGAATGTGGCAAGCAATTTGTAAGTATCGATGGTAAGGAATGTCGCGCGAGGTGTACGAAATCGTAGTGGGCGTTTTTGCTCGTGGTAAAATATTGTCAAATTTATGGAACCGTAGCAAAGCCAAATCATCAATGAAGGTAAAGATCGCGTCTCTATTCCATTTACGGCGTTCGTTCACGCGGCCAATAGTGGAGAAAAAGAAAGGGTGCAAGGAGCGCCAGAGAGGGGGAGATCGTGCGAGCTGGAAATCGCGCAGTCGTAAAACTAAATACAGTAATGCGTAATTATATGCCAACCGCTGTCGACTTATATTTCTGTCTGTATAATAATTCGCATTGCATCATCGCTTACAACTTACATCCCACGTGCGCGCAAACATTCGCGCCCACGTGGCCTACGAAGTGCCGGCTCTGTGCGAAAACTTTTGTCCCTCCTCTCCTTATCTTTGTTCCCTTGATTTATTCCAATTCCAAACCCAGGGGAACAGGTCTGTGAGCAATTTGCTAAATCGAGACTACTCGTGTACCCCGTCAGCTTGGAGCACAGCTAGGAAGGTATAGGGACCTCGGTGGTTTTCGAGGTTCATTTAAATAATTTATTGAATTTCTCGTTAACTGCTCGCAACCTGCTTCCCATTCGGACGAAAGCAAGAAAGAAAAAGACAGCCGGCACACCTACGACGTTACGCCCGTACGCTATCTCAGGCAAATGATGTCACTCGAGATATCGAAGTCCGATATCCTGGTGTTCTGGGTGAAAACAACCATAAGCAGGTTGATGGAGTTTTAATGGTTCGCCCTTACGGCTGGGATTCACTAAGCGGAACATTTCCTAAGGAAGCCCTGGACTTCTCACGGAAGGAAAGGTGTGTTCGTTTGATTCGATCAGCGCAGGGAAATAAATAGCGTTAATAGTCCTGGGAGTCCAACATTTTATTTCACGATTCTACGTAGGTACATTCCATTTCACTTGGCTGTATTATGAATAATTGCATCTTCGATGCTACTTTATAGCTGTTCAATTCATGACCCACCTGTCAGCGAAACAATGGAACCTCACCAACCCACCCAGTATCCAATGAAAGATTAAATCGACGCTTGACCGAGGTTTAACATTCCATCGAGGCGTGTTCCCAATGCGTCAGTGAAAGTTGGCCGTGAAGAAGTTAGACAAAAAATGATGTTAAATCGACCTAGAGAGTGCCGACTCCTTATTGGCTGCAATTAAACGGTAAAGCTGCAAGAAAACGAACGGTGCCGTGTGTCACGAGCGTGGTTTACACTTGTACACTTGAGAAGCGATCACGTCGTGAATATCCTAAAACGGCGCCCACCAATCTCGGTAAACAGAGCCGTGACTCGTTCTCCGCTTTCTTTTTTTCCATCACGTATCGATCAGCCGCTCGAATGAAAGTAGTGAATCGGGACCGTGTTACCATCGAGCTCGAGGAAACCGCCGGGCCCAAACGGACGGACACCTACACCGCCTGTATCTAAAACTTGTTGCATGAAAATAACGAGAGAAGAAGCAAAAAGCAAGAAAGAATCCCGCAACCAAACGAGGCAGGAAAGATGCAAACAGGCGGCAAGGGAACTGCGTTTCTTTTCTAACGAGCGTTCCAATGACAAGCATGCGTCGCGTGCATTGTCACAGGTGACAGAGACAGAACCTCGCCAGGTGAGCGCACATAAAATTGTGGATACCCACACCGCCGCAGCCACGGTTCTCCAACCATAGCGCCACCTGAGAGCCAGCACAGTCCCTCAAAATGGCCGTCCCTCTCACCTCAGATCTTCCTGGAACGTTGAAGGAAGCAGGTGGCGATATTCAGGTTCGACCTCTCGCGTGGCCACCTCGCTTGGTGGCGAGACCTCATTTCAGGTGGCGGACACACGCGAACTGTGCCAGAAAACGTTCGTACGCGCCGACGGGAAGGTCGAGGGACTGTCGGGCTAGGTGTGCACCGGGCGATTCGTCGAGAACCAAAAACGGTACGTCGTTCACCGAGGGCCGATCGTCAGCCGTTGATCGCCGTCCCAGCCAGTTAGGGATTCGTGAAGTCGATGCTACCTGGCAGGTGGATCTGTTCCCGGAATCCTCTTCTTTGCCTGTTCGCCGGTGCAGCAAGGCGCGCACCTGAGCACGAGGGCCTCGCCTGGCTCCGCGGTGATCTACGACACCTGGTGATTTCAATGCTTGGTGCGGCTATATCGACCGGAAGAGGGAAGCCCGTTTCGTGGTACCGTGCGCGATTTACCTGCAGTGTCGTGGTTCTTGGAGCGCCGTTCCTTCACAGAGAATAATACTGTGCCCGGCCGTGGAACACTGGGAGGAAACGTCGCGAGCACGGAGCGAAGAGATGCTCGAATTGCAGCGGGAAGATTGTCGAGGTTCCTCGTGTGCCGTGCTGGTGGACATGGAAGCATGAGAACGTGAGTATGCATGCACGAGATATTGTTCTGGCGGCGGGAGCAGGTCGACTGGGAAAAGGGGAACCTGTCCTTGCTGACATACTGAGATTTTTTCCCTTTTTCATCCTGCTCGCTGCTCCGATTGTCTTGTCGGTAGAAAGACCGACCGAATCGGACCGCGTTCGACCGTTCGATTTGGCGAACATTTCTCCCGTTCGCCGGGGCTGGAACCGCGAGCCGTGCAGTGAATATAATTTACTTCGCAGGCACTTTATATGCATGTCCAATTTGGTACACGTGTTCGAGAAATTTTACTGGTCTCGAGCTAGCGATTCTCCCCTTCCAGTGGGATAATTCAAATCTCGCGTTGAACGAGGAGAGAGTCGCGCCAATGTGTACCAGGCCCTTTCGATGTGCCCGTTCAATGGAATGCCGGCTATTCACCGGTACTTTCGCGCGTTAAGTAACCAGACAAACTGTCGCAAACAGAGGAACACGCCTTTCACGCTGAGCGACGGTGCCGTTGATACCCACACCTGTTGTCCCTGCGTCCCTGCGTCCCTGCGTCCAGGTACCCCTCGATACGTCCGAATAAAGCTTCGCGTTTCTTTCACGGTATTCGCGAAGTTACGTGGATCGTGTGCTGCTTTCGCGCGCCTGTAACGCTGCTTCGGTGTGTTATTTCGCGCGCTGTATGCACGTGTGTACGTGTGCGCGTCGAGCGTAAATACATAGGAGAAGGGCGGGCAAGAATGGGGACACCGGTATTCAGGCGGGCATTATCGGGTGATAAACGACGGGAGGAATGCAATAAATAATTTTCACATGCGTGACGTCGCGAATTTTCGACGGGCGTCCGTGTCACGCTGCTTGAAAATCATATTCGCCGTTCGACTATAAACACGTACAGGTACAGGACAATTGAATTCTCGTGCGTCGAGGAGGAGCGTAGAAATATATCGATACCTTTATCTCAATACCACGTACCACGATCTTTGCCGTCTCTGCGTCTACTTGCTGGATCGTAGATCGTAGATACCACCGCGAAAGTCCTTCAGGTAAAAATCTCCAGGATAAGTGCGCAAAACATAAAGCTGGCCCGCGCATGATTTCTTTTTCTGTTCCCCAGTAAGATCTCTTTGATTCATCGATCGAAGGAATGAATGAAAAGCGACGAGCAGCCGTAATTGGAAGTGTCGCGTTTCATGCGAATCGTTGCGATTTCCTCTGTCGTTGTTGCGTAACGCGGCGCGATTTAAAATGCACCCGAAGTACATACGTATAGTGGATTTATTCCCGCGCGACCGGAGGTCTTCGCGATTTCGACGAGTTACGGTTTTCCTAATTGAACGAAAAGTTTGGGTGAAATATTGGTGGATGCGGATGAAATGTACGAGCGTCTATTAAGAGTTTACGACGACCGGCATTATTCTGTTGAGCGTGGGACACGAATCGATTAGGCTCGTCTTCTTGTTAACTCGGCGAGTGTGACGCGAACGGGTCCGATCACCCGCATAAAGGGGTAAATTACTTCCGTTTGCGCAACGCATACTTTAAAAAGGTTCTTTTGAAAGGTGAACACTACGTAGCTACATTTCCGCTCGAAGAATCCTTTCCTTTACTGGACGAGACAAATTTATTCGTACATGCACGAACGTCTTATTTGAAACATCGCGCTCACGGTATTAAAATAGCGTCGCAATCAAATATTGTTTCAGTGCCGCGAATAGACTATTTCTTTTAATCTACTTGAGAAAGTAATCGACCCGTTTGTAAACCCAACATGTTCGAGACTTTCGAGCAGGAGCGCATACGCGTAAATTAAGTTCGAAGTTCGGCGACATGGATCGCTATTCACGGATACAGATGTACCAAAGTTCGTCAAGGTTTCAATTATTTTTGCGTTTGCTCCGTTTCATCGATAACATTTCTAACAGCCTATCGTCCATCGTTCGATACACTTGGCGAATTGATATTATCGAATGTTCATCGCGGTCGAGTGTTACAAGGAATCGATCGTTGCACGCCGTTGTACGCATCAGCAGCGGCATACGTGCAGCAAGTCGAATATCGACAGGAATGATCGCGACGCGGAATAAATTGCTTTCTCCAGAAATCGAGATGCGTGTGCCCGTTCTTCGGAAATGGAACTTTCCATCGGGTCCATCCTCGTCGCGGATATTCGAACAGAGGCTCGGGGGATAATCGTCGCGAACGTGGCGAGTCGCCGCGGCTGAAAAAATGAATCAGTGCGTGTCGCGGCGAGCGGAAAGGAGCGATTCGGTGATGCGTGAGATGGACAATCCTTCGTTTGTTACGGTATTGTTGTGCATGGTCGGTAACGGTATGACGTAAACGCCATTGTGGCGGTCGGTTATCGTGGAAAAGAATTCGTCGGTCGATGCGTGGATCCGCGGGGAGAGGAAAAGGGGAACCTGGATCGTTCGGTCCCGCAACGCTGTCGATTGCGCGAGTAATAAACGGTGAAACCGAATGCAACCATTCCGAAAAATCGGCCACGGATCATTTAGAAAGTTTCCACGCGAACGCATCGCTTCGTCGAGGCGAAGATACATTCCTTTTTTTCCGCTGCCCGATTCGCGCCGCGGTTATGCAAGTCCACCGAGTCGTTGCCACAGAGACGGGTGCGTGCGGGTATAAAATTGAGGGGTTGAACAACAACAACAACGAAAAAATGAAAGAAAAATCTGATTTCCACCCGGCGATTATCGTGATCGTTAACGAGAACGGTGGCGCACGTGAAAATCTCGATGACGGTGCTGCAAGACGTACGGTATCTACGGCGTGCACGTGAAATCTGTTGCAATTACCTATCCGCTCGCTGGCCGCCCACTATGAAACATATTGGCAACAATTTGCTGCAATAGCCGGCGGGAAAGTGTCGGCGGCTTGGTCATTTTTTTAATAACACCGATGCGTTTCGGTTTATCGTTCTGAATCGCGCGCGATCGAGATGCTATCGCCTCGACGTTTCTATAAGCGAGCCCCTTCTTTTGTTCCGCTCCTGTCTCTATTCTTCTTCTGTCTTCCCCGTTTCTAAGGATCCTGCGAGGATAATTATTGGGAGTTGAGAAACAGCCTCGGTCTGATTCGCGCGTACACGTTTTGCATTACGGTAATTACCTCCAATTAAGCCACGCATTTTGCCAGCCGGTGTATCGTTGAACTTGTGAAACACTTTTTTCCAGCTTTCTACACTTTGTCGTTGAAAACGGGTGAATGAAATTTTCCATCGATCTTTCATACTCGTCGCTCGTTTCATTTAAGTAGCAGATGGAACGCAGATTCTGTCCTCGAAAGGTATAGAAGATTGGCCAAGAATTTTCTTCTTATAAGCATACGTTATTTATTACCCGCGATTGCTCAATGGTTCTAAGAATCGGGACGTCTATAAAGTCGCGTAAAGCCGCATTCTAAACCGTAAATATTTTACGGAGCTGTAGAACGATGCTCATAATTAATACCTCGTAGGCTCGACAAGTCTCCAAGTTTCACCTCATTTACACCAAGATTTATGCATCGCCGAACGAGTAGTATCATCCGTCCGGACACCATTCGAATCACAAATAACACGAACAAAAACAAAGAAATATCTCACAAAGCAGAACTCGATCCTCAGCTACACAAAAACTTTAATCGACATCCGAGTACTTAGGCGCATACATATCTATCATTCCACGTCTCCATTAATCCTAATCTAAACTTCCATTAACCACAGTGCTCTTCTGTGTTAAGGTCGCACGCGGTGGCTTCCGAAGCGAGCTGCAGCGCGTACTGAGCGTGTTCGCGATCAGAGAGACGAAATCAGAAGATCGAGGCTCCGAAATCTAAAGACCTCACCGAGGAAGACGATGTATCGGCCGAACTTCTACGAAAGCACGTGTCTGAGGTGTGCTCAGACCGTCTACCAGGTGGACAGGGTCGGCCCCCTGAAGGATTTCACGTTCTTTCACGCGGGTTGCTTCAAGTGCGCGATTTGCGGCACCAAGCTGACCCTGAAGACCTACTACAACAACCAGCATACAATCAACGACAAAGAGGTGTACTGTAGCAGCCACGTTCCCAAACCGGGCCCGGGGACCTTGGATGGGTCCAGCGTGGGCATTAGGAGCGCGTTGAACGTGCCGAGGAGCGGTTACGTCAACGAGCAGATCAGAGCCGGAGGCGCATCGCCGCGGGGAGCTTATCCACCTTGGTGAGGAAAGTTTTTCTTAATCTCATCTAGCCGCCAGAAATTGGCCCACTGAGAGATTGCTCGAACCTTGGCGAATCAATTAGCACCGGGACGGGATGTTGTCGGCTTGAATGGAAGTCGCTCGATTTCATTCAACCCGTTCCCTTTTATTTTCTCCTGTTGCTCTGGAATCGTGTCGCGTAGAAAACGCGGAGACGCGACGATGCCTCGATACTGTTACATCCACGATAATCCCGGTTCTACGGAGAGGAACGTAAAATCGTTATCGGCATTCACGGTGGTGACGATAGCCTCGCGCGAGGATGCATCGAGCGCTGCCCTCCAGCAGGTGAAACGGGCTTGATTAAATAACAGTAACCGTGATAAGGAAATTTGTTGCGCGTAACACGCGGAGCAAGCTAGTTGCAATTGAAACGAGTCCAGTTATTTGCATCGTCGGGCTCACTCGTTCTTATTACACCTTGGTGGCCATGCACCGGAAATGGGGGGACACTTTGAATACCGGGCGCGCCATTGATTCAGGAAAAGTGTTGACCAGGTATCGCGAAGCACCACAGAGGCGTATAATTTTCGAATCTGAACGAGAGACGACAGAGACGTGACACGCGAGTAATTAGTAAACCTTTCTGAATCACGTTTGACCATCGCAAGGACGCGCCTGCCGATATGCAACCGGCGTCGTTAGTACAAAGGTTACGGATTGGATTGGACTGGGAACGTTTTATTAACGGTGTAATGATACCCTGGTGGCGATTCTAGAATTTGCTTAGACGTCTCCTTTTTGTACCTCTGTGCTCGTCCTTTTTGCTCGTTTGGCAATCGACCCAGCGATCGATACGCGTGTAAGCTTCCTAATTGGAAAATGGAATCTGGATGATCGGATTCGTCACGATAGAGTCGTATAAAACCTCGTTAAAATTCCATTGCCGTCTGTCACGGTCTGGGTTATTCATTTCTTTCTCCCTCTCCGCGTCTCTCTGCCTCTTTTTTTCGTAATAGAATCACCGCGACACGGAGAGTCGTTAAAGGCGAAGTGCCGCTCAACAGCCGGCGGGGGATTGAGCGTGCACGGCTCCCTTTTACGTTTCCTGTGTTTTAATTTAATGGAACTTGAACGATACGCCGGAAAGTCGATCGACTCGATTCGCGTTCGGTTTCACCACTTTCCCTTCGGTGCTAAATCGAGATCGCCGCTTAAGCGGGGCACAAATGATCGCGGGTCCTTTTGTATCGAAACGAACGCGTTGACGATTCGTTGATCGGTTCGTTTGGAATCCTCGGTGGCAATTAACGCTTTACCGCGTTCTCGACGGACAGCCCGTGGGTTTCGTTTTCTTTCGAGCAACGATTTCAAGCGTAAAATGAACTCGTTCGCGGCTTGTAAACAGCGCAGGATATTTCTCAAGCAGTCGTGCAAAGGAGATACACAGCTTTCTTCGTTTTTGTGTTTAAATTTTTGTTTTTGCCCGACCACTTTTCCCATTTAGAAATTCACAGATCGACGGTGCTATCTTGCGCCCGCGATTTCTCTCGAACCTGTCTGTTAGTCATAGTTCAATTCGCTCCGTTTACGCGGCAACGAGAAAATCGTAACTCGACAGTTTTTTCTTCGTTCTACAAGTCCAGGGTCGCGTCGAATTTTGTTTCACGGACACCGCGTGACAATTATTCGCCTTGTACACACCTTGGCTCGCAGCTCGCGGCGTTCACCGAGACCTACATACACGCATACGTGTCAGCCCAGCCATCTGGTTCATCTTCATTGCATAACGCACCGCCGCATTGGCCTTAATCCCGACTCAAGTCTCGAACAGAGTGTGAAACCGCGATTGTGAGCGCGAGAAGCGCACTTGCTCCCCGGTCGGAATGTCAATGGCTGACCCGATTTCCTTGACATAACAAGCTCGGCTCGACGAGATTCGAGATCGTTCCGCCGATCTCCTCGTTCATCTTGGGATTCACGGTGGAATGTATAAAATAATTGGTCGCGTTTGATTCCCGGATAAATCTTTCCAACGCGTCAGCAAGAAACATTCGAGATGCGAGTCTTGCGTAGCAGCATTTAAACGACGAGGAAAATTTAACTGACCCGCGCGTAGAATTATTCGTAGCTTCAGACAAAAGCAAAACGAAGGTAATTGGAATCGTAACGCAGCTCCTATTACCCAGATTGGGATCAACATTTTACCGCGTAACACCGAGAGCCGGAAAAGATAAAAAGGAATCGGGGAAACCTATTCGATCCGTTTAATTCCTGGCGCTCTGTATCAAACGAAATCCCACGTTAACCAGCTTTTACCGTAATTATACCATGTGCAGACTATATGAAATCGGGGCGGGGGAAGAGACCTGTTGTTGCTTCCCGAGCGTTTAGGAAGCAACCGGGACCGAGAGATGCACCTGTATAGTAAAATCTCTCTAATGAGGCCAATCCACTCGAATCGCAGCAAATTCTAATTCAAATATTTTGCGACCCGAGGGTCGATCTATATCGTTCGAATCCGTTTTCTCCGTGTGCAAGAAGCGATCGTGCATGCACAGGTTACGCGTGCAGCGGAGGAATTTCTTGCAGCCGTGTTTCGCGTGCTGCCTTCTGCTTCGTCTGACATAAGGAGCGCGCGCGTGCACGGCACAGAGAAAGAGGAGGCACGAGTGGAGGAAGAAGCGAGGGCCTCGTCGCAAAAGTGAATGAACCCGGGAGGAGAGAACGAGCGAGAGGTGTAACACATTCATTTAACCGAGACTCGGGATTCTCATAAATGATACGGTGCTCGTACAATGCACGGGACTCCTCGGGTCGGATTTATTCCGCGTCGATTCAATGAATCAGTGGTACGCGTTGGTAGCTCGGTCTTGGCGCAATTAGTTCTAGGATGCAACGCAGGAACGCGACCGAATCGTGGACGGGTGCTCGCGTGGAACCGAGTTCCTCGCAGGGGAACGGTTTCCGAGGCCCCGTTGAAAAAGCTGACCCAGTTTTCCGTCGCGGAGAATCGCTGCGTTTGCATGCCAAACGCCGGAAGCGACTGGAAACGTCGCGACGAAGGGCATCATGGTAGCCACCGCGTTGCTCGCTATGGGGGTGCTCGATGTCTCGACGCGGCTCAATGTTTTCCACCCTCAATTCTCCGTCTCGTTTCTGTACCGATTATAATTAAATTCGTCGACGAACGACGACGACGACCAGGACGCCGACGATAACGACCACGACCACGACAAACCCTCGGCCCCCTTGAAGACCCGTTGCATAATTTTGTTGCAGCCACGATAATGTTGACTCGCCTAATTGTGCCAGGCACCTGAACGGCCACGGTTCACCGCCGGCAACGAATTCATCCCAACGCGACGCTCATGGAAACAGCGGCGGTGGAGCGTCCTCGCCTTACAACCACAATTATTCCGGGGACGGAAGCTACCAGTATGGCAGATTCGACGCGAGCGCGCTTCACATCGCCCACGCCCTTAAGCAGACGGAACTTCAGAAGGGCTACAGCAAGGCACGCGAGAAGCCCATCGATTATTATCTGGTGAGTCATTCGCATAGTCCGGTGAAATCATTCGTCACGGTCACCGCCATATTAGGAGCGGGTTACCTCTATTCTGTCGCTGATACGCCGCGTAATTGCGCGGCATCGGCTTAATTACTCGCGTGCTCGTGATCGTTTTATTGAAACCCTATTTCGTTGCCTTGCCGCGCCGCTCTGCTCGTGGAATTCGAGTCGGTCCACGGTGTCGTTCTTGCATCGAGGCCGATCGAGCGATCGATCATGCGCTACCGTGCTCCTCGAGAAGAGAACACGGGCGAGCGGTAAGGTTTGGTATGGCCGAGAGCCTTGCGGGAAGATGTGGCACGGTATCTACTTCAATCTGCAGTTTTATGTGTCATACATATTTATCTGTCGCTGGACAGTGACCATTCTCAGCGAAGCCTCGAATTCCTTATTTTATATTTATCTATTCCTGAACGGTGACCATTTTTGGCCGCGGCCCGATCGCGAAACTCTCTAAAGACATCGGGAACCGGCTCTGAATTTCACGATTTCCTGGACTACTTAGCCCGACTCACTCCTTACCAATCGCACCGTAAACAAATTGCGATCCATTGAATTAATTCACCTTATCAGATACACGCGGATACGTGCCGGCTTGAACAATGCAGCAATTAAAGTTAATTGAAAGCAAATACAATACAGGCAACAGATAAAACCGCAAATACATTCCTGGGCTCAATTAACCTGTTAACCGGGTTGCCTTCCATTCGGGTATTTCTTTCGGGCAACGAAATTCGCGATTAATAAAACCGAATTATCGCGTTGCAATCGTTTCTAATACTTTTCCTCCCGTTACTCGTTTCTCCCTGTCGAATTTAAATACGAATCGCGTACACGAACGCCGGCCGAAAAATATTAGCAGAGCACCAAAGATCCGGAACGCGCAACGCTTTCGGATAATCGTGTATGTACATCTCGACGCGTCGATAGATTGCTCATCGTGCGACGGAGATATCGAGATATGTGTCCGGTTTTCGAGAGCTGCACGACATGCCCGCGGCGGTCGCAATAAAATCAGGTATTTCGACGGTGTTCAGCGGCGCGTGGAAATCGTCCAGCGCCGGGCGGCACGGCGAGAGTTCAATGATTAGCTGGACCGAGAAACACGTCCGACCTTACGGCGAACGCGTTTCAATGGAAAATCGTCGGAAGCTCGAATTTCCGATCGCCTGGAATGCCGGCCGACCGAGGGCGGCATTCCGTGCCAGCAGCCGTGACTTTCATGCGCGAATCGTTTGACAAGCGAGGAATGTGGACCGCGGCGAGCACGGACCCTACATGAAAATGAGACTGTCGTTGCTTTTCCCATCGCGGCACCGTAGAAGAAGGCCGAGCCGCTAGTCGCTCCACTATCGCCGCGTTTTCTCTCAATCCGCTTTCGCGTGCACATCCAGCAAAACGTCTGCCCGCGGCTTCGTTATTTATAGTATCGACGAAATGCACCTGCACGGTGTCGCGAGGGAAAAGTTGCGTGGGCGACGCGCCGGCAACCCTTTTTCACGCGAATCAAACGGTTGCGATAGAGAGATTTTTCGAACCTTTTCCATCGCGGGGCACGCGTACGACTTCGCGTCGCCCGGGTAACTTGCTATCCGGCTGTTCGAGAACAATACGGCGAGCGTCTTCGCGAACACCGGTCGAACTGTTATCACGGAAGAACGCGTTTTCCCGTCATATTTCCTCGGGCGTGTAGCCGCGTGCACACGCGAAGGAAAGCTCGTTGCACGGACCCAGAATCGCTTCCGCTTGCGGTACTTTACCGCGGTTGATAGTTAATTAGAGAATCGTTGCTCGGCCACGGGAAGAGTTGTACGCGGGAGAGAGAAAGGGCGAGGGAAAGAGGGGCTGAGAAGGCTACCGTGTGCGTATCCTGTTTTAAAGTGCGATTGTAGCTCACCTCTCACGCGCCTTCGTGCAAACGACCCACGGATGTTAATTGGAATCGCTGCGGCGGTCAATGGTGTGCTGCAGGCCTCTATCGATTTTATTCTTGCTCTCTGTTCTCTCCTTTTTCGGCCAGGCCGACGCGACGCGACGGCTTCGCTGGGCGGTTCAAGCGAACGGAATTATTCGAGATTTAGGGTGGATTCGCTATGATTCCTCGCGGCGAAGATGGTAAGACAATCAGTGTAGGTCCATTAGCATTCCAATCGAGATAAATCAGGTTTTTTTACAAATCGCCGTCATCTATTGCTTATCTACGTACGAAAATAGTGACTTAATTGATTCATCAACTGAAAGTTTTAACAATGAGGAGGATTTTCAACTGCGAAACTCATATTACGGGAAAGTTGGACTTACACCGATTGGCTTCTGAACCCTACGTATTATAGTTCGTTTCATATGCTGTATTAAACTATATTGCCCAAGAGTGTTTAAGATTAAACCGGGGTCTTCTGTTATTCAATTATCTACGTCGCACGGTAATCGATGAGATTCGCGGTGCAAACAAACGACGACCATCGATTTCAAAACAGCAATCTCTCGGTTGTTGCGTGAAATTGTTGCCGTTTCTCTTTCTTCTTTTTTTCCGTCTTACCTAGAAAAAGGTTAATTGCACTTGTCGCCATGAGAGGCTGACCCTAGTCCGAGCAATTCTGACGAGCTTAACCGCAACATTCATCACCGTACGGAGTGTCTCAATAGCGGAGTTCGAACTTTCGCTGACATATTCCGCGAGTATCATCGATTGCTTTACATTTATCAAGTCCAGGCGAAAGATTCCAATAAAAATTCCGCCGGAATACCATTACGAGGTATTTAAAAATACCCGCAGAATGACCTGCTCCTTCATTGAACGATCCTGCGCAGCGATTGAAGTCTCTCTAAGCACACCTGAAAATGTCAATGCTCCTCAACAATGTCCTTATTTGCGGTTACTTCGGGCGGCAGAGTGCGTATGTCGTGACGCAAGTGTAGCGTAGGCTTCTCCCGGTTTGCACATGCGGCGGAGTCGCGAAGGAAATCGGTTGCGCAACCGCGACGCCAAATCCCGAGGAATCACTTTTTCAAACATGGTCGAGGACGCCGGTCAAATATGCTTGGCATCCGTTCCGTTCCCTGTACAACCTGGTCCACTGGCGGAGGTCGTGGGAACGGGATTCGTTCGCGAAACGTCCCTCGTTCACCTCGTTTCTCTTTTCCCCGCGATTGCTACGATTTGTCAGTGACGACGATTCTGGAGCGAGCCGTTTCCGGCGCGGCTCATAGCAGAGGGAAAGCAGAAACGCGGCGTGAAAGTAAACCTGTGAAAAACTGGGCGATCGTTGCCGGCCTGAGGGACACTTAGGCGCGGCGTCGGCTTTTCGATAGACGAAGCAACGACGAAGACGTTTCGGTTTAATTGCCACCGGACAATCGATCTCGGTGAAATTCGATCGAGTCGCACGGTTCACGAGAGCAAACGGTCGAATTATTTCGAGACCCGTGGACGCGAGACGAACGGAAACGATATTTTTTGCTCCTCAGGATTTAGAGGAAGGGTAATTTCTATGAAACCTCGATGAACATTTGCTTTTTGTTTGCTTGGCATTATTATTAGGATCGGGATGATCAGACGCGTCTGGAGATGAAGCATCGCAAGGAAGAGGATGATCTTTATCGAAAGTTTGCTCACCACCGTGAGGAGGAGGACAGGCGAATTAGGGAAGAATTCAGGGTACCTACTTTACTGTCGTTGCTGGTGTTTTCTTTCTTATTTATTTTCTGTTTTAATACAAATTGTACTTCGTTGGCGATCAGGACGAATGGGAGAAAGAGCTGGAGCAACTATCCGCCAGATGGGAACGAGAAAAAGGTGGAAGAGCTCGAGCCCAGCAATTTCAGCAGGAGAAAGAGGACCTGGAGAAGAACATGACCCTCCGCAGGGACAAGAAGAAGGAAAGTCTGACGCGCAAAATGTTGGAACACGAACGGTACTCATTAATTCATTTCATTCTCCATATCGCACCACCCCGATGACGCTTGCTGCGAGATCAGCCACGAAAGACCTCTTGCATTAGCTGACCCGCGATTAACCCCTCGATTCAACCTTCGTTTACGTTTTCCGTGGGAAAAGTAGTCCGTAACAGTCGTAGGAAATAATATCACAAATAATACTTAAATACCCAAATGGAAGTCTTAATTCCAAATGATCCTCCATACACGAATCGGGGGGTGGTTTCTCCATTCTCTGTCGCTCATTGCTCCCCTGCTTTTATTTACAACCACCCCTAATTTGTATTATCACGATCCAAGTTCTATCATAATTTCCGATCGATTTTTAGGGCGGCCACCGCAGCGTTAGTGGAGAAACAGAGCTCTGAAATGTTGGAGTTGATCAATGAGGCGAGGAGCGAATATATGCGTCAGGAAAGCCTGTATCTCGACGAGGGGGATGGTTATGCCCAAGAAGCACCGCCTATGCCTTATCCGTCGCGTGCTCCACCCCCTCAACCCCCTGCCCTGGCCAAGTATCATATCTACAATGATCCTTTAGAGTTTGCCGACATGGATCAGATAGCTATTTCGGTAAGCCCCTGTCATAGCGGCAACCACGTTTACCGTCCTCTATCCCGCAGTAAATGTAACATCGACGGGGTATAGCCAGGGTTACGGCCGTGGAATTTTAAACGGCCGCCGTCGAATTGGCTACGATATTTTCATATATTCCGCGACATGCTCCTCTTATCCAGTCTACGTTTATGCACGGAGACTACGCGTAATCGATTTACGACTTTCCTTTCATTCGGATGATTGCACGGAACGACGAACGCCCGTGACAACGTCTATCGCGTAGGGGGCGATTCATTATTATATTGCTCGGTGATGGGATCAGCGGTTACGAGGGGGATGAACGGAATGGTGTACAGCAGAACTTTGCTTTTTATCTGCGCCCCGTTTATCTGCAACAGTTAATGCTTAGGCACAAATATGCACCCTTACATTGTTACAATTTATGGGATCGCTAAATTTTCATGGAAATGTTGCCAATTTTTTCGGCAGCTGTAAACTTTGGGAAAAAGAGAGAAATCGCACGACGGTCTACCCGAGCGTATTTTAAAGCGGAATGATCTCTATTTCTTAAGTTCTTCTGTACAACGGTACATGGATATGCCTTTTTGTTACTGCCCCTTGGAAGTTTCTCCAGTCACTGTTTTTTGTTTTTTTTTACTCAATTTCTTCGGGCTCGATTTTTCTTTCTTTCTTGTTTCCAACAAATTAGGTAGCCCAGGAAGATCAGAAAACGTTCACAGATCTGGTGCGGCAGTTGGTGAGCAGATGCGGATCGGACATAGAGAAAGCTAGAACGATATTCCGATGGATCACCGTGAAAAATCTAAACACCATGCAGTTCGACGAGAATCTGCGCGGGGACACGCCTATGGGTTTGCTGAGAGGCATAAAGCACGGGACTGAAAGTTACCACGTTCTGTTCAAACGGCTGTGCAGGTAAGCGCGAACGATTTAATTTCACGGTGTGTCTTCAATAATCGTGCACACGACACGCCCGTGTAAATAATTCATTCGCCAGACCAGACAGATATTAAAATCGGAAGCAATGCATCACCAACTTTTTTTCCGACAGTATAAAAAGAACTTCTAGGGTATCGTAACCGACGACATTCTTTCCTCTCTTCGCAGCTACGCAGGATTGCATTGCGTGGTCATAAAGGGTTACAGCAAATCGGCCGGGTATCAACCGGGCGTTTGCTTCGAGGACAACCGATTTCGAAACAGTTGGAACGCGGTTTACGTGGCCGGCGCGTGGCGATTTGTCCAGTGCAACTGGGGCGCGCGACACCTGGTCAATGCCAAAGAAGTTCCCCGTCCCGGGCAACCGAAAGCCAAGAACGATAGCCTCAGGTGTGTAAGGATCGCAATTTAATACAAGTTCCACAGAAATCATGTACATACATATACATACATTTCGTTTCTGCTACTCAAATATGTTTCTCCTTTCAATTCTTCGTACTTCCGCAGATACGAATACGATGACCATTATTTCCTGACAGATCCGCGGGAGTTCATCTACGAGTTCTTTCCGCTTCAAGAGGAGTGGCAATTGCTCAAACAACCGATTTCCCTCAAAGACTTCGAGGAGCTGCCATTCGTGCGATCGTTGTTCTTCAGGTAAAACGACTGTCCGTTCTGCAAACACTACGCAACTATAGGTTGTTTAATCTCAATATTTGTCGTTTCAATTTGTCCGGCGTATTCTGTGGATCGCGCATGCCAGAAAGGGTTACACCCGATTATTTATGCAAATTACCGCACAGGTACGGCCTGTACTTTCCGGATACGAACACGAACGCCGTTATGTACACGGATTCTACGGGCGCCGCGACGGTCAGGATAGCAATGCCGGCGCATATGCAATCGTCCCTCATCTTCCACTATAATCTGAAGTTCTACGACAACGACGGCGACGGTTACGACGGTGTATCCCTGAAGCGCTTCGTCATGCAGGTAACTTGGACATTTTCAACAGCTCCTGTTCCACCGATGACTCGGAGAAACGATATTAACGATCCGTGCCCGCGCAAACTGTTATAACTAGAGGAGCGTAATTTATGCAGGTTACTTTTAATGCACGCTTAAGATCGCTAATTAATCGTTTCGCCCCCCCGAAGTTAATCGATCGGCAGAAATTCGCGGAGGGCTCTCGCCCGGGTCTGTTCAAGCATCGACGTTTAGCAATGTTTGCAATGACGTCGACGTTGCTTCGTAACGGGTTGCTTCAGCCGGTCGAGTGGCCCTCGCAAATTTCCATATCGCCGAGCACCGAAGAATCATTTACATTCGTCTAACATTATCCGGACGAAGGCGTGTCTCGGTGCACGTGAAATTCTTGTAAAATTCCGTCGGATTTTGGAGAGCTTATTCGAAAATTTATGTTCGCAGTCCGTCGTCGGTAATATCGTCGCGTTCCGTGTGCACGCGCCCTGCTCGGGTGCCTTTCTCTTGGACATATTCGCCAACGCGGTGACACCGAAAGAATATTTAACCGGCGAGCCCATGAAGTTCAAGAGCGTGTGCAAGTTCAAAATCGCCTGCGAGGAATTGCAAACGGTGATGGTGCCGTTGCCTGACTGCGCCAGCGGGGAATGGGGACCCACAAAAGCGACCAGACTATTCGGCCTCATACCAATAACCCATCAGGTTACAATAGATTTGCCTAATTTCTCTTTTGCGATATTTATTAACGCGCTCTGTCCTTCTAACGCTTGATTTTTCTGTACGATCGATCAGGAGGCCCTGGTCTTCGCGGGACGCGAGCTGGAGATTCAATTTCGGATGTCGAGACCGCTCACCGACTTTATGGCGACGCTGCACAAAAATGGCATCGAAGAAAAACGCCTCTCCAAATACGTCACGCATTCGATCGCCGACGACGACGTGGTGACTTTCACGATCAGCTTTCCCGAAGAGGGCCAATACGGATTGGACATTTACACCAGGGAATCGACCAGTCCAACAAGCGTGCCGCACGATATCACCGGCGAGAAACACTTGCTCACGCATTGCTGCAAGTATCTGATCAATTCCAGCAAGAGGAACTAGCGACGCTCGCTGCTACGATATCGCATTTCGAATACATACCTGTATGGAACGATTTCGCTGGCTCGAAGAAGAATATCGCGTGCGTCGAAGGGACATTTGGCACACGTGATTGTGGACTGAAACAGGTGCTGCGAGTTCCCTTAGCTTTGTTTAATTATTATGCAACTACGAATTCGGGGACTCGAAGTGACGAAGTAAGAACCGATCCGTCGCGCGGTTCAGCGTTTGCTCGCCAGTAAACTGCATGTACCTGTTGACCAAGCATTACGACCGAGACTAGAAAGGAAAAGAAAAGAAAAATATGGCGTACACGATGGCAGCGAAGGAAACCGAGGGGAAAGTGTGTAGTATGTGCAACTGGTTCTTGAGATTATTCAGGAACGACTTCGAGCTGACGCGCTACCTCCACGTTTTTCGTAGTTTGTAATAACGATAAGCTTGTTGTTCGAGGATGATCGCCGAGAAAGGGGGTGCGTCTAACCGAAAAATATGCTCTGTTTAATAGTATCCTTATTTAACTGACCGGTTGTTCAGGATAACCATCGTGAGTTATTCGCGTTGCCGCGAGAACGTTGGCAATTACAAGTTAACCGGCATCGGGGGATCGAGCGCCGTGCACCAACCGAATTCATCAAACTTTCTCGCCTCGACCCGAGGCATTAGTCCCAATTATCTCGGTTCGTTTGAATTCAATCCGCAGAATCGCGTCCCGTTTCACGCGTTCGAGCAAATCGGACAGATTGGAACGAACGAGACGATGCATGCGTTGCTGCTGCGTCGCCCGAGGTGCTTTGATGTGCGTATATAGGTGTACAGGGTGATACTCTCCCTGGTGGACGCAAGGCAGTGTCCAAGACGACTGTCGCAGAGAGTATCTTCACTTTTCCTGCAGCGTTGCAAATTAATGTTCTACTAAATATTCGATTCAGTGGCGCTGCCTTTCCCATTCACAAACGAGCGGTTCATTCGTTGTGGGAGGAATCGTTCAATGAACGTATCACGATACACGGGGAACATAATCGCGGGTCGAATATCACGCATCCGAAAGTTACGATGTCTAGCCAGTAGAGAAAACATCAATGGCATGTATATCGCGATCGTAAATTCGATACATTCAAGAATCCTTTGCTTTATGAATGGAATGGGCAAGGATGAATACCGGAGATGACGTTCACGATAGAAACAGATCGTCCGATGAGGAAAGTATTAAATCAAAGTCGAGATTCATTCTGGACCAACACGATGATCATTCCGGAAACTTCCTCTGTTTTAAGAGTGAGATGAAAATGCTATTCTTCGTCGTGTGATAATTACATATAAGGTGATCCGCTTGCCAGTGAACATAAATCGGACGATTTTGCTATCTCTCTTTTTTATAATGAAGCGAGATCTGTCGAGCACATAACCGAGCGCATCACCCTGCATAAATTATGCCCACGATCATGTCGAATAGCTGAAAGGAACGTATGCGTAAGCTTGTGTTTCAAGTCTTCTACGCTCTTTGTATTTCAACGATAGTATATGCAGAAGTAAAACATTCCTTTCGTTTTCTCGTTGCAAACGATTGTCACCGCAAAATTAACGCTGCGCAGAGACGGTAATTGTTTCTGTGGTTTTAAATACAACGTAGATATATATGTGTGACGTTCCATTCCAGTAATGTAAGTACGTTTATTAACGTTCAGAGAGATTTTGCAATCTAAAAGGAAATTTTGCGGTTACGGTGGTTCCGAAGTTCAGGTGCTATATATTATTATACTTTGTCAGGATTTGCTGCACATTTCCAGATAGTTTCGTACGCCAGAAGTATTGAAACGACGAGCTTCTATCAAGCACGATCGTTCAGCGTTAAAGGCTATATAATTGTTAATTTTTGTAATATGAATATTCCTCCTCCTGTCTTTGTTGTTATTTTAAATCATAATGATGCTTAAATAAGAAAGCTCTCCACGATTCCGCATTCCCGTTACCGGGGTAATAAACTATAACTCTGGCTTAATGTCCTTTCCCACTCTTCCTCTCTAACGAGCATGTAAATTAATTTTTATACATACTACAAGTACGTAAATAAAGACTCGTGTTATTGTAAAAATTAAAGAATCAAACAAATTTAATTTTGTGGAAATTCTGCGGCATATTATTTATGCGATTTTATTAATAGTGAGTGTCAACATCGTTTTCTATAATCTGTTGATAACGTTATGACTGAAATGGAAATGGTAATGCGGTCCTCAGAAGTCAAGGAATTCGGGCCCAAATTAACAATATTCTACTTCGCGGCTGATTTATCGTTATGAATGATTGTTATAAATTTGTAAACAATTTAAATCGTTATTGTAGGCAACTGGATAAAGTTACACTAACGGGACATTTTTTTCTATGTGGCTTATACTTTTCCGTTTCACTTGAGACCTCATACATTAAAAAACAACCACAAGGAGCCGAGATGACAATTTTGTAAAATTTTATCAGTATTATTGCGTGTGACATGGAAATGGTAACGGGCTACTAGTGCCACCGACGAGATATAAGAATAGACAAGACATTTTATGGACTTTCGTGGGCCAACGTTGGTTGGATCAGCTAAAACTTATTGTTAGTCACAACCCGCAGAAGTTCAATAGGCATAGCCCTAGAGTCGTAGGTCCGGCTAAAAGTTGGTCAGAAACAGTAGAAGTCCAGTCGGCACGACCTTAGAGTCGTAGGTCCGGCTAAAAGTCGGTCACAAATAGTAGAAGTCCAATACGCACGACCCTAGAGTCGTAGGTCCGGCGAAAAGTTGGTCAGAAATAGTAAAAGTCCAGTGGGTACCAACTCTAAAGTCGTAGGTCCGGTTAAAAACTGGTCAGAACCAGTAGAAGTACAGCAGGTACAACCCTAGAGTCGCAGGTCCGGCTAAAAGTTGGTCAGAAATAGTAAAAGTCCAGTAGGTACAACCCTAGAGTCGTAGGTCCGGCCAAAAGTTGGTCAGAAACATTAGAAGTCCAGTTTGCACGACCCTAGAGTCGCAGGTCCGGCTAAAGGTTGGTCAGAAACAGTAGAAGTCCAGTAGATATGAACCTGGGATAGTAGACCGCACGGCCGCCGTCGGCGACCTTCGAAGATTTTCGGAAATAACGAATACCACCGAGCGCAGCCGACGCGCCGGCGCGTCGCGGAGTGGGGTGGCTTGCGGAGTGGAGCGCGCGCCCCGTCATTCTCAATTGAAGCGTCGCAGCGTAAGGTCGTCTATGTCCTTGATGGTTAGCGACATACCTTATTGCACAACACAATAGCACCTCGGGCTTTACTTTACCATTGTGTTCGCTTTATTATTAGCCTCTATTAATTAATACGCGTTTAACTAACAATCGTTCTACTATCGCAAGAGTACATTAAACTTTAATGATTAAAATCTTTCTTGAGTTTCCTTGACTGAACGAATATGAGATTAACTAAGCGTTTGTTGTAACATCGCGTTAAATAATTTATTAGTTTCAACGGTTCTTCGAATCTTTATTATATTTTAGTCAGTCATTTACATATTGCTTTTGCGACTTCGAATGCGATTCTGATTTTAGAACAGGTTTAGAAAGAATAATATATCGAGGCTGCAGGAATGGAGTACATACTGAGATACAATTACTGCGACGCATAACAATCAGTCCGATGACATATGATGAAGGATGGGTAACATTTAACTTATTTTCCCAACGGTTTATGTATATCTCTTGTTATCTGGCGATTGGTTTTCGGCTCAAATTCATTTCCATCGATTGAAACTTATTCAACACTTTCATTATTGTTAATAGATTTCAATACTTTCTTCTGTCAATTCGTATATCCGCGTTCACTAAATAATGAAAACATTTCAAATAGAATTTACAATATATCATTCGCGATTGAAACTAGAGTCAGTAAATTTCATTAATTCTAAACGAAAAATTGAACGACGTTCATGTTTCGCTGCATATCGGTCGCGATTTCTATTATAGCTTCACTAGTGTTCTTGTTGACACTTTTATTATCTCTGTGACTTGTCACAAGTACGGTCAAATTGAATTTTCGATGCAGGAATGAGGCATGATAAATAGTTTAGCAGGATTATAGCATGATAAATAGTTTCGAGTCTTGATTTCTACAAGCAGCTACGAGAATTTATAAATGCGCGATATTGCTTACTTACTAGGATCATGATCACTTTTAAAACTCTGCCATAGAACAGTCACAGTACGCTTTTGATAAATCATTTATATTAATCTATAATAATATATCTTGAATAGACAATTAATAATACAGTAGTACTTTATTAAAAAACAAAAGCAGTAATTCCTCGTTCTACAAATTGACAATAATAGGAGATTATTCTTTCTTACAATTTATATTAGAATTAGTTTTCGCGTAATTGGAGGGTGGAAGGGCCGTGGCTAGGGTGGGTCTCCATGCGCAGTAACCTCCACGTGGTGAGACCCGGGCAATCAATTATTTATCGCATAATTATTAAACGTTTAAGAGACGCTTGATAGTTATGTGGAAAATAATTCGAGCGAATTGACTGCGCATTGCACTTTCCCCTCTCATTCCCTTTTTGGTTCATTCCGTTCTTGCTTCACTTCGTTTTCTGCTTCATTCCCTTTTTTTCTCTCGGCCGGCAGCAGTCACTTTCGTTACTTTCCTTTTTATTCAATTCACCACTATTAGCTTCATTCCCTTTTCCGTTCTCGGCTCGGATGACCGATGGTAAGGCGCTTTTGGCACCTGTTGCGATATTTGGGTTGCACTTTCAGCGACGAGCGGTGTGTGAGGCTGTGACTGTGGTTCTGGACAGGTGACCCGCCAAGTGGGATATTTCTCCCCGTTAGACCACGCCAAGCACACCTTGGGGTGGCAGAAGGTATATGGGACATAATCTGGAATCGTGGTTGCGGTCTTGCATATCCGTTCCTCAATGATTGCTGTGGCTCGGTGTCGAAACAGGTGTCGATTGTAAGTCGTGTTACTGTCCAGACTCTGGGCCGAGGGCTCGCGGGCTGCTCGGTAGCAGTCACTTTCGTTATTTGCGTCCCATTTGATCCCACTTGTGAGTTGAAGATTTTTATAATGCTTTACTAATTACATCCACTTTGTCTTTGTTTCAGAAGGACTGAAAAGAATCAGCTAATGAAGAGGAATGCTTAAAATATGTATAATATGACCACACTCTCACTCTGCCCCTGCCCTGCCCGTGCCCAGCCCCTACCCTTACACGTGCCCAGCCCCAGCCCGTGCCCCTGCCGCTGCCCTTTTATACAGGCAGGTTTTACACGAGTTGAATTTATTAGACTTTTAATTAGGCAGGGTTTATGAAACTAAAAATTGATTCAATCTGTTCTAGGACACCATGGGTCACGAAATTAATTCCTCTTCAATTAGTCCATATTAAGCATATGCATACTTATACCTACACGAGTATGGGATAGTATCTATTACAGTCCTATGTAAATAGGATATTATTGAAATTGTTCTTTTATTCGAACTGTTAGATGTTAGTCAGGCAGGACGCATTTGAATTTAATGTAGTATTTAAGAAAGGAGGATTCATTTTTAAACTGTGTCTTGGTTTTTACGACAGCAGTGTACACTGCTGTGATAATATTTCGTTGTCTAGTTTCTAAGATCATAGGATATATTATTAAGAAAGTTTTGTTTCAGGAAATTGGACTCTCTTCTTGATTTTCTTTCAGGTTTCGTTCTGATATTCCATTTAGCTTTAGGTCGTGAATTTTCCAAGTACTCCTCTTGTTGTCTTACTTGTACTACGATCAATTACTGAACGTACTACAAATTGACAATAATAGGAGATTTTTCTTTGTCACATGTTATATTAGAACTAGTTTTCGCGTAATTGGAGGGTGGAAGGGCCGTGGCTAGGGTGGGTCTCCATGCGCAGTAACCTCCACGTGGTGAGACCCGGGCAATCAATTATTTATCGCATAATTATTAAACGTTTAACAGACGTTTGATAATTATGTGGAAAATAATTTGAGCGAATTGACTGCGTATTGCACTTAGGATACAATGTACAATAATGGCCGCTTAATGTTCGTTTTTTTCCATAATTAATGTTCGCGGACTCATCCCTACCGATTTTTGGACCTGCTCCCATGTATCGAGGATGTAGGTTGCGTCCGAGTTATCTCCACTTGTCATCATCAATGGCCCTTAACACGTTGAGTGCCACGCCGGTTTTGCCACGCTTTCCGTTTAGGCCACACGGCGCGCCGCGGCGTAGCTTAACACTGTGATACACCGACGCCTGAACGAAAAGTTTAGTGTCAGTCACCGATGACTGACGCGGCCTGAGCGGAAAGTTTAGAGTCAGTCACTGAACGGAAAGTTGATTGTCAGTCACCGGTGACTGACGCGGCCTGAGCGGAAAGTTTAGAGTCAGTCACTGAACGGAAAGTTGATTGTCAGTCACCGGTGACTGACGCGGCCTGAGCGGAAAGTTTAGAGTCAGTCACTGAACGGAAAGTTGATTGTCAGTCACCGGTGACTGACGCGGCCTGAGCGGAAAGTTTAGAGTCAGTCACTGAACGGAAAGTTGATTGTCAGTCACCGGTGACTGACGCGGCCTGAGCGGAAAGTTTAGAGTCAGTCACTGAACGGAAAGTTGATTGTCAGTCACCGGTGACTGACGCGGCCTGAGCGGAAAGTTTAGAGTCAGTCACTGAACGGAAAGTTGATTGTCAGTCACCGGTGACTGACGCGGCCTGAGCGGAAAGTTTAGAGTCAGTCACTGAACGGAAAGTTGATTGTCAGTCACCGGTGACTGACGCGGCCTGAGCGGAAAGTTTAGAGTCAGTCACTGAACGGAAAGTTGATTGTCAGTCACCGGTGACTGACGCGGCCTGAGCGGAAAGTTTAGAGTCAGTCACTGAACGGAAAGTTGATTGTCAGTCACCGGTGACTGACGCGGCCTGAGCGGAAAGTTTAGAGGCAGTCACTGAACGGAAAGTTGATTGTCAGTCACCGGTGACTGACGCGGCCTGAGCGGAAAGTTTAGAGTCAGTCACTGAACGGAAAGTTGATTGTCAGTCACCGGTGACTGACGCGGCCTGAGCGGAAAGTTTAGAGTCAGTCACTGAACGGAAAGTTGATTGTCAGTCACCGGTGACTGACGCGGCCTGAGCGGAAAGTTTAGAGTCAGTCACTGAACGGAAAGTTGATTGTCAGTCACCGGTGACTTACGCGGCCTGAGCGGAAAGTTTAGAGTCAGTCACTGAACGGAAAGTTGATTGTCAGTCACCGGTGACTGACGCGGCCTGAGCGGAAAGTTTAGAGTCAGTCACTGAACGGAAAGTTGATTGTCAGTCACCGGTGACTGACGCGGCCTGAGCGGAAAGTTTAGAGTCAGTCACTGAACGGAAAGTTGATTGTCAGTCACCGGTGACTGACGCGGCCTGAGCGGAAAGTTTAGAGTCAGTCACTGAACGGAAAGTTGATTGTCAGTCACCGGTGACTGACGCGGCCTGAGCGGAAAGTTTAGAGTCAGTCACTGAACGGAAAGTTGATTGTCAGTCACCGGTGACTGACGCGGCCTGAGCGGAAAGTTTAGAGGCAGTCACTGAACGGAAAGTTGATTGTCAGTCACCGGTGACTGACGCGGCCTGAGCGGAAAGTTTAGAGTCAGTCACTGAACGGAAAGTTGATTGTCAGTCACCGGTGACTGACGCGGCCTGAGCGGAAAGTTTAGAGTCAGTCACTGAACGGAAAGTTGATTGTCAGTCACCGGTGACTGACGCGGCCTGAGCGGAAAGTTTAGAGTCAGTCACTGAACGGAAAGTTGATTGTCAGTCACCGGTGACTGACGCGGCCTGAGCGGAAAGTTTAGAGTCAGTCACTGAACGGAAAGTTGATTGTCAGTCACCGGTGACTGACGCGGCCTGAGCGGAAAGTTTAGAGTCAGTCACTGAACGGAAAGTTGATTGTCAGTCACCGGTGACTGACGCGGCCTGAGCGGAAAGTTTAGAGTCAGTCACTGAACGGAAAGTTGATTGTCAGTCACCGGTGACTGACGCGGCCTGAGCGGAAAGTTTAGAGTCAGTCACTGAACGGAAAGTTGATTGTCAGTCACCGGTGACTGACGCGGCCTGAGCGGAAAGTTTAGAGTCAGTCACTGAACGGAAAGTTGATTGTCAGTCACCGGTGACTGACGCGGCCTGAGCGGAAAGTTTAGAGTCAGTCACTGAACGGAAAGTTGATTGTCAGTCACCGATGACTGACGCGGCCTGAACGGAAAGTTTAGTGTCAGACACCGATGCCTGACGTGGCACTCAACGTGTTAAATATATTTCACGCTGGTTTTCAGTACATCTCAATCCACTCCCAACACAACCTAAACCGAGCGTGCCGAAAAGTGATAAGCATGAACAATTCCTTATAAATCACATCCCTGGATAGTGTTCGTTAGGCAGCTTCGAAGCAGCGAACATTAAGTGCGCATTACTGTCCACTCTAGTTATTTGAGCGGAGAGAATCTTAAGTTCTTATTGCAATTACTTTTGAGTTCTCGTTTCTATCGTTTTATCTATCTGCAGCTGTAAATATTGTGTATTATTTATTGCCCTGCTTCTTATGTAGACCCTTCTGTTTTCTGACGCTTGCGAGATAATTCGTTAGTAACATAAATCATATATGTTTCGCCTAGAGAATTACATTTTATTATTCCTAAAGAAGCCTCCTTTTTTATATTTGAAATACCCGTGTATATATCTTTTAATTCATAAATTGATTAATATCTGGAAAGATGCACTTGAAACTACGCGGGTCTCTGCCATATCTACAGTGCTTGCTATGGTTTCGCCATCTATACAGAACTCCTTGAAACCACTCGCCCTTGCTATGGTAGTTCCATCTATAGAGAACTCCTTGAAACTACTCACACCCCTTACTTACCTTAAGTGTAGATATGGCAGAGGCCTGTGTAGTTTTAGTCACATCTGTATAGATGGCGATACTAATGACCCTAGATAAAGCAGACATATATACAGTGTTTCGAGCAGTTCTGTATAGATGGCGAAATTAAAGCACACTTTGAGTGTAGGTAAGACAGGGATGCGAGTGGTACGTAAATTCAAGCACTTGTTTATAAGTAGCGGTGCGATAATGTTCATAAAATTTGGTTATTTATGTCTTCATTCATCCAATTGAGTTAATAATCCTCGAAAACCGTTTCGTACACTCTTTTACATATCAATAAAGTGTCAGCAAACACAGTGTTTCAATCTACATAAAAATTAATATGTACGTAACATTGCAAGTTCCATCGTTCATTATATTCTACAACAATCAAGCTCTTTAGCACAAGTAGATGCATTTGTGAAAATTTTTTCCTTTAAATAAATTTTTCGGCACGTGATAAATACATACTAATACTAGTAGTATTCTTTATTTCGGTCTCGAAGCAATGAAAGTTTGGTTAGTTTACATATAACCTATCTTTGCAATACTATATGAACTCTTGCACTCTCATCTTCTGTTTCGCTCTTCCTTTTCATACCTTGTCCACCTTATGCATCGCACTATTTCTTGTCTCTTTATCGCACGTCTATTACACATCTTTTCATTTCCTCTCTGTTTCATTACAAATTCCTAAGTCATTTCTGCGCTATTAATTGCTGGCTCTTTTCTGTTCCCTCTTTACTTTGGTACTGACGTATTGCTCCCGTTTTAATACATTTAAAGCTTTCATTATATGTTGTTTCTTGTATTTTTCTTTGAAAGCTCTCCGTTAGATCCTTTAGTTCCGTTCTTATCAAATTTAGTATTCTCGCACTCGTTCCATTTGTTCTAAAAGACCCTTTCACTTATGCTTCTAGTTTTGCCCGCCCTACTTTCTTTTTCGACTAAATATCATTTAACAATCTTTCTATCTCCTGTCATGTACTTACTAATATATTTTTTGTGTGCGTAGATTTTATAGGTGAAAGATAAGGAGCATTGGCCGCCAATTCTCATTGCGCATAAAAAGAAGGAGGAAGAAAGAATAACTCTCGCGATATACTTCAGATATATTAAATTGGTTTTGTGGGATTGGAAGGTGTATGCAACGAAGGCTGATGTAAGTGTAATACGTGTCTAAATATCTTTTTCTTTCAATAAATCTTCCTGCGTGTAATAATTACATACTAACAATAGTATTCCTTTTTATGTCGGCTTCACAGCTATGAAATTTCGACTTAGTGTACATATAACATAACTTTAGATTCCTATCTCAACTTACGCATCCGTCTCCTCCACTCTTTCTTGCCAACCTTCTCTACTTTACACATGATCCCATTACTTATCCCCTTATTTCATTTCGATTATACATTTGGCCTTTAACACTCTCCATCACTTTCTTTACTTCTCTTTTCATCAAGTTCATTCATGGTTGATTCATTCCATTCCTTTTTAAATAATCCCCCCTTTTTTCTTATACTTTTTGTGTGGTCTTTCCCTATTTTCTTTTCTTCTAACTATCCTTTAACAATGTTTCTTTCACCTGTTACATACTTACTAATATATCTTTTGTGTGTACAGGTTTTGAATCCAAGGAGTAAGGAGCATTAACCAGTGCATCTCATCATGCATAAAAGCAAGAAAGAAGAAAGAAGAAAGAATAACCCTTGCCACATACTTTAGTTATCCTTTAGTTATAGTAAATTGGTTTATAAAAATAGTTTGTAACTATTAGCGCATAAGATTAATTTAGAACAATTGCGTAATTAACTGTTATGTATATCTATTATATCTTTTATTTTATGTGCTAAATGTAAAATGAAAGATATAATAAATAATTTACATATGCACCAGTTACACAATTGCTGCAATTTAAATTTATACGCTTCTGCATGTAAACTGTGTAAATTTTAGTATAAGTTTTATCTGTAAGAATATGTATTGTAAATTAACTTCAAAGAATAGTTTATAAGTATTAGATCATTTATATTTATAATATTCTTTATTAGAATTTAGAATTGATACAAGATTTACTTGTACGATTAATTGTAAATTGATATATAAGACTAGTTCATAAGTGTTAGCTTGTACATTTGAATTACAACATTCTTGTAACTTGTATCTTCATTAATTAATTTAATAAATCTTCAATAAAAGGAATTCTACTGCTCTCTTTATTTTAACACCTTACCTATCCTTGAAAAGACCTGATTCCACTTCCTTAAGCAAGAAGTACCGTGGACGGACTTTAAATGCAAAGTCCTAAAGCGAGAAACTTGTAAAAATAGACCTGAACATTATTAACGTTGGCGCTAATTGTTAAGGAATTAATACGTCTTGATGGGCGCTCTTCAAATTTAAATTCTCGGAAATTCTTGGAACGTGACGTCATTTCCAAGAATTGGTGAAGTCGAATACCTCCTTGCTTATCATGTTCTCCTAATACAAATCCACGATTTTCAGCGAGATATTTTTGCCAGAAACTCAGAAATTCCAGCGCTCGGAAATTCCTGGAATGTGACGTCATTTCTGAGAACGCATACCTCCTTGCATATCATATTCTCCTGATACAAATCCACGATTTTCAGCGAGATATTTTTGCCAGAAACTCGGAAATTTCTGCGAACGAATACCTCCTCGCATATCATATTCTCCTAATACAAATCCACGATTTTCAGTAGAAAATTTAAGTGCCGAAAATCTTGGATTTGTATCAGGAGAATATGATATGCGAGGAGGTATTCGTTCTCAGAAATGACGTCACATTTCAGGAATTTCCGAGCGCTGAAATTTCCGAGTTTCTGCCAAAAATATCTCGCTGAAAATCGTGGATTTGTATTAGGAGAATATGATATGCGAGGAGGTATTCGTTCTCAAAAATGACGTCACTTTCCAGGAATTTCCGAGCTCTTAATTTTTTGGACTTCTGCTATCCAATTTGCAAGAAGTGAGGACTTAGAATTTGCTGCTTCCAAATTTAATAACGTATAGGGCCATTTTGACAAGTTCCCGCTTTAGAACTTTCAATTTCAAGTTCGCCCACGGTACTTCTTGTATAAGGAATTGGAATTAGGTTCTTTTAAGGATTGTTAAGCTGTGAAAATAAGAAGAGCAGTCGAGTTCTTTTCATTGAACATTTATTTAAACTAATCAATGAAGATACAAGTTACAAAAATGTTGTAGTCCAAATTTACAAGCTAATCCTTATGAACTATTCTTTTATATCTATTTACAATAGATCGTACAACTAAATATTGTATCAATTCTAAACTAACATTTATGTAGCATAACAAATACTATAAACATAAATAATCTAATACTTATAAACTATTCTTTAAAGTCAATTTAAAATATATAGCTTATACTAAAACTTATGTACTTCATATGCAGAAGCTTATAAAATTTAAATTACAGCAATTGTGTAAACTTGTGCATCCATAAATTATTTATTATATCTTTTATTTTACATTTAGCACATTCAGTAGAACTTGTAATAGTAATATAAGTAATATCAAAGTTTATATAAGATCTACCAAATGATCTGAATATAAAATAAAGTAAATAATACATATACAGAACAGTTAATTACACAATTGTTCTAAATTAAGCTTATGCGCTAATAGTTACAAACTATTTTTATAAATCAATTTACTATAATTAAAGGATAAGTAAAATATGTGGCAAAAGTTCTTCTATCTTCTTTCTTGCTCCTATGCATGATGAGATGTGTCAGTCAATGCTCGTTACTCTTTGCCTCCACAACCTGCACACACAAAACATATATTAGTAAGTATGTAAAATGAGACCGAAGAAAGAAAGGAGGGCCAAACCAGAAGCATTAAAGAAGGAGAGGATTATTTGAAAAGGAATGGAATGAGTCCCGTAAGAAAGAATTTAATTAAATCGGAAGTAAAGGAATTGTCGCAGAGCTTTAAACGAAGAGACTATGAAATACAACAGCAGGAATGAAACAGAAAAATAGAAGATGCAAGACATAACGAAATGTTTAAATATATTATAACAGCAACATTACAAAAGTACCTAAGTAAGAACGGAAGATGGCACAATCGATAATTAATAATACGGGGATAGATGCGAAAGCATTAAAGGATGAAATAAATATTGGGAGAAGGAGAAGAACAAAAGATGTGACCCGTGCAGACAAAATTTGGAAGGTTAGAACCTGTTAACAGGATCTACGGAGATAGAGATAATATGATATAAAGATGACTTAGCAGTCTCAAATGAAACAGGGAGGAGAAGGAAAGATGTGTAATAGATGTGCAATAAAGAGATAAGAAATAGCGTAATACGTAAGGCAGAGAAGGTATGGGATAGTATATAGGATAGTATTGTAAAGATAGGTTATATGTACACTAAGCTCTACTTTCAATGCTTCGAGACCGAAATAAAGTATAAGACTACTATTAGTATGTATTTATTACGTGCTGAAAGATGATATTTACCTTTGCTAAAGAGCTTGATTGTTCCTGAATAAAATGAACAATGGAACTTACGAGGTTACCATACATATTAACTTTAATGTAGATTGTGACACCGTGTTTGCTAACACTTTATTGATATGTAACTAAGATTACAAAACAATTTTCGAGCATTACTAACTTAATTTCATGAATGAAGACATCAATAACCAAATTTTATGAACTTTATCGCGGCGCTATTTATAAACAGGTGTTTGAATTTATGTACCAGTCGCATCCCTGTCTTACCTACACCCAAAGTGGGCTTTAATTTCGCCATCTATACAGAACTGCTCGAAACTGTATGTATGCTGCTTTATCCAGAGTCATTAGTATCGCCATCTATACAGATTAAACTAAAACTACGCGGGCCTCTGCCATATCTACACTTATGGTAAGTAAGGGGTGTGAGTAGTTTCAAGGAGTTCCGTATAGATGGCCATACCACAGCTGGCACTGTAGATATGGCAGAGACCCGCGTAGTTTCAAGTGCATTTTTACAGATATTAATTTATGAATTAAAATATATACATGGGTATTTCATTTATCGAAACAGAAGTCTTCTTGAGGAAGCGAAATATTATCTTACTGAAGAATTATCTCTAGGGCTTCAAAAAACCGAAGAATCTGCATAAGAACCATGATAATATACGTGTATAATACATAATATTTATTACTAGAAATAGATACAGAAGTAGAAACGAGAATTGAAAAGTAATAGCAATAAGAACTTAAGACGTCGAATGGAATGAACAAAAATGCACGCAGCCTACCGTACACTGTATACTGGATAGAATTTAAAAAATCAATTTCGAACATTTACAAGCAATTAATGGAGCCGAAAGCGGCTGGGTGGTTATCGATTTTTCCGATATCTGATATTAGGATCGCGTTCGAAAGTTAAAGATCGTACAACTAAATATTGTATCAATTCTAAACTAACATTTATGTAGCATAACAAATACTATAAACATAAATAATCTAATACTTATAAACTATTCCTTAAAGTCAATTTAAAATATATAGCTTATACTAAAACTTATGTACTTCATATGCAGAAGCTTATAAAATTTAAATTACAGCAATTGTGTAAACTTGTGCATACATAAATTATTTATTATATCTTTTATTTTACATTTAGCACATTCAGTAGAACTTGTAATAGTAATATAAGTAATATCAAAGTTTATATAAGATCTACCAAATGATCTGAATATAAAATAAAGTAAATAATACATATACAGAACAGTTAATTACACAATTGTTCTAAATTAAGCTTATGCGCTAATAGTTACAAACTATTTTTATAAATCAATTTACTATAATTAAAGGATAAGTAAAATATGTGGCAAAAGTTCTTCTATCTTCTTTCTTGCTCCTATGCATGATGAGATGTGTCAGTCAATGCTCGTTACTCTTTGCCTCCACAACCTGCACACACAAAACATATATTAGTAAGTATGTAAAATGAGACCGAAGAAAGAAAGGAGGGCCAAACCAGAAGCATTAAAGAAGGAGAGGATTATTTGAAAAGGAATGGAATGAGTCCCGTAAGAAAGAATTTAATTAAATCGGAAGTAAAGGAATTGTCGCAGAGCTTTAAACGAAGAGACTATGAAATACAACAGCAGGAATGAAACAGAAAAATAGAAGATGCAAGACATAACGAAATGTCTAAATATATTATAACAGCAACATTACAAAAGTACCTAAGTAAGAACGGAAGATGGCACAATCGATAATTAATAATACGGGGATAGATGCGAAAGCATTAAAGGATGAAATAAATATTGGGAGAAGGAGAAGAACAAAAGATGTGACCCGTGCAGACAAAATTTGGAAGGTTAGAACCTGTTAACAGGATCTACGGAGATAGAGATAATATGATATAAAGATGACTTAGCAGTCTCAAATGAAACAGGGAGGAGAAGGAAAGATGTGTAATAGATGTGCAATAAAGAGATAAGAAATAGCGTAATACGTAAGGCAGAGAAGGTATGGGATAGTATATAGGATAGTATTGTAAAGATAGGTTATATGTACACTAAGCTCTACTTTCAATGCTTCGAGACCGAAATAAAGTATAAGACTACTATTAGTATGTATTTATTACGTGCTGAAAGATGATATTTACCTTTGCTAAAGAGCTTGATTGTTCCTGAATAAAATGAACAATGGAACTTACGAGGTTACCATACATATTAACTTTAATGTAGATTGTGAGACCGTGTTTGCTAACACTTTATTGATATGTAACTAAGATTACAAAACAATTTTCGAGCATTACTAACTTAATTTCATGAATGAAGACATCAATAACCAAATTTTATGAACTTTATCGCGGCGCTATTTATAAACAGGTGTTTGAATTTATGTACCAGTCGCATCCCTGTCTTACCTACACCCAAAGTGGGTTTTAATTTCGCCATCTATACAGAACAGCTCGAAACTGTATGTTTGCTGCTTTATCTAGAGTCATTAGTATCGCCATCTATACAGATTAAACTAAAACTACGCGGGCCTCTGCCATATCTACACTTATGGTAAGTAAGGGGTGTGAGTAGTTTCAAGGAGTTCCGTATAGATGGCAATACCATAGCAAACGCGAGTAGTTTCATGGAGTTCCGTATAGATGGCCATACCATAGCTGGCACTGTAGATATGGCAGAGACCCGCGTAGTTTCAAGTGCATTTTTACAGATATTAATTTATGAATTAAAATATATACATGGGTATTTCATTTATCGAAACAGAAGTCTTCTTGGGGAAGCCAAAATATTATCTTACTGAAGAATTATCTCTAGGGCTTCAAAAAATCGTAGAATCTGCATAAGAAGCATGATAATATACGTGTATAATACATAATATTTATTACTACAAATAGATACAGAAGTAGAAACGAGAATTGAAAAGTAATAGCAATAAGAACTTAAGACGTCGAATGGAATGAACAAAAATGCACGCAGCCTACCGTACACTGTATACTGGATAGAATTCTAAAAAATCAATTTCGAACATTTACAAGCAATTAATGGAGCCGAAAGCGGCTGGGTGGTTATCGATTTTTCCGATATCTGATATTAGGATCGCGTTCGAAAGTTAAAGGGGTCTCGTGTGTGACATAACGGCGTACATATTGTACGTCGAGCCAGGCCTCTTGGTGTATGCAATGAAATTATACTTTATAAAACATCGTCGCAGCTTACACCGAAAAACCGACTGGCCCGGTGTGCCATATAGAATTCCTCTCCCTCCGTCTCTTTTCCTGTGTATGGATTTACGATACATATTTATCAGCGACCTGGACGTGAACGATTTATTCGTTGAACCGTGCGACGAACGACACGATTGCAAAAGAGCGATCGATATCAGGAAGAAAATCCGATTTCGAACCGGGGATTAATTTAAGGAATAAACGAGGGCAGGAGGAATTTTGGTTTGCGAATATCCCGTATCCACGTACATGGTGATCTGTCGACAGTATCAGACGAAAGAGCAATACAGCACCTGGTCGTCGAATTATATACAACTATAATATAATGGGCGGCAATTTCCAGCTGCACGATAGATATTTAATTCGCGGTCAGAGTAGGAAAACAATGGAGACTTTCACGACGATACCGTTTCCCTGAATCGATGAAATTAATAAAAAAGATTGTTCCCATCTGCCTGAACCATTAAGCTCCTTCCTTAAACGTTTCCTGGTATCGTTTCTATTCTATTTCTGTCGGACCACCCAGTAAACAGTCATTGCTCCTTATCATCGAGAATTAATTATCGGGCTCGTCTTCGGTTATTATTCGTCGCCGACGACGAATCGCAATTCGTACTACAGTCTCTTCGCTGCTGATATAAAGGAGTGGATAAGGAGTGAAGGGGGTAGGGGTTGTGCGGGTGGAATAGCGGAAACTCGTCGTCTTTCGGAGCCGCTAATTAAATAGCCACCAATTCTGGCTATCCCCTTTGCGGCAACTTCCAGAATACGACCGGCTGGAATTGCACGGAGACGAGGAAGGAAAGTTTTCTTACCCTGGCTCGCGCAAAAAGAACGATTCGAGTAATTCAGCCGGCTCGAGCGCCACTTTATAGTTTATAGCGTGCTAAGTGGCCCATTATAATTGCAGATGACGCTATTTACTATTGTCCTTTATATTATTGTAAACGATACCGAAGGCGGGATGAAAGAAATGGGGACAGGGTGTCGTTGTTGGCGAGAAACAATGGCTTCTTGTCATGGTGATGCACAAAGGGGAGAGGAATTAATTGTTTTCGTCGGTGTAATTAGCAGCAGGAGAACGGTATACACAGTTTGATGAAGCTTGACAGATGAACGGCATTTCTTTTTTAAATAATTTCTGTTGTCAGAATATAATTTGATTATTTCGTTTTTTTAGAGTTCAAAGTTGCATTTATTGGATGACAGCTTGTTACTGTTTTTAAATACGTACTTTATTCTGAGATTAAAGCCTGACTATCCTTGGTCACAGAAATATTTGGTGGCTCGACGTCATCGCGTATTGCTAAGTCAGCATTGATTTGCGGTAACCACCACGTGCGTATTTTACGGTGATTACGCATGCACCATATATACATGTACATAAAAAATGCAATGGTTTTAAAATAGTCCCCGCACGTGTCATACGTAGATACATGGAGTACATTACAGAACAGGAAGGGAAGATGTCGTATAAAAAATGCATATGCATCATTGTATGCAATATTTATGGTAGAAACGTACCGACTACAATAGCAAAGCACGACACATGTACCGTGCGTATTTCACAACGAACTGACTGTAAAAGCAGGCCATCAAGAGAAATTCTAAAATTATTCCATCAACTTTAACAAAAGCCTATTCAATCTTCCATCAAGCATCCCCGGTACAACCAATCAACCACGACCATTCTACAACTTTATTCGCGACAGGTAAAGCGTTCCGGTGTTCTCCAACCCCCGACACACCTTAGAATAATTGCAAGCCTCGTTGCCTATCTCCCCCCCCCCCCCTCAGCCGTATAAGTTTATTTATCGTCGATTGTTGTCGCGGAGGGATCAGCAGCTCCGGCAACTTTTTCCTGGCGGCACCATTAAAATTCGTCGAGGCCCAGAGCCGGAGGAGTGGTCGTCGTCCATAGACGACGCGTCCGTTTAAAACACACGCACAGCTGTGTGCAACACGTACACGCGCACACGTACGTACGCGCGTGCACATATTCATCGAGTGCAAAAGCTATTGCCTTTCCGAGCGACGACTATTTTCGCTCACGCCCACCGTCTCTCTCCACCTTCTCTAATCTGTGCCTGAACCTGGAGGATCTATAATGCATGCCGCACGAGCGAGGGTATTTCCAATCCCACGCGACCCCTTTCACCCCTCTGTACGCCGCGCCAGATAGCGAAACACCAAGGGAGAGAACTGCGTCTCGTTGAACAGGGGTTGAAGCGGAGATGCAGAGGGAAAGAGAGGGAGATCCAGAGAGAAACTAGGAGAATATCGGCCATCAAAGTGGCACGATGTTTTCGAGGGTGGCGTGACCGCGGCACTGAGTCACGCGTGAAACGACTTCACCCCGCGATCCTCGTGGCTTCGGCCACGCCGACGTCGTCGTTCCGAGTACGTACGTCATTTATTTGTAATACACGGGACGATACGCGTCGTTCACCCTCCACGGAGAAGATAAGACAGAGTTTTCACGCTTGACAGACCGCCTCTATGATATATACGCCTGCACGAGACAAACTACCCCTCTTTGGCAGTTTACTGCCGGAGCACGCGGATAGTTGGCCGGGTAAATAGAAGGAATCGATCGGTGCATTATTCATTGGGGAACGGGAGATGAATGCAATCTTCGTGGTAGATTGTGGCTGATAAGAGATGCACGGGAACGGGAGATGATAATTGGCGATGGCTCTGAACGGTTGTTTTGGGACAATGACTATGTTTGGTGGGCGCGATAGTACTGCACGTGTTGTGGAATTTTGGTGGCCGATTTTTGTTCTTCTTCTGGGAGAGCTGTTTAAATATTGGCGGGGATTGGCGATAGTCCTTGACAGAAATGGATGAACGATCCGCGCAATTTTCACTGAAAAGTTTTCGATTTTGCAATCGCCGTGACTTCGTGGGAAAAAATTGCAAAACAATCCACCTGGGCTCATTTTGACTTGAACGGCTCTCGGGTCATTTTCTGTAGACTCTGTAGTCTTGTGCGGTACGAGGCGATATAAACATTGCATTTCCTCTTAATTTGAAATAGGGAGCCCTCGCATTTGTGCGATATTCATGTTGCGATGCGTAAACCAACTTGGGAGCTCGGTTATTTAATAAATAATCGTTTCATACAGGGTTGCCACGGTATCCCCCTTAAATCACGATTAAATATAAATGCAGGTCATACAGGTTCTGCTACTTGCAGCTGCGTGAAAGGGATTCTTCAAATTAAGCCAACTCGCCGAGGCATCTCGCAGCGTAAAATAAGCTCCGACCTAAATAAATTAAGTTTCTCTCTGTATACATCTCTCCGTATACACTTTAGTTATATACAAAATTGTGAAACCTACATTATCAATCGATTCATACCAGTCGGCTGCTGGAGGTCCCGTTTTCGAATGGAATAAAAAGGTATTCACAGAATGTAAACGACGATTACGTGGCGCATGACGCGTAAAGAAATTTATCAAGAACCCTAAAAGGACATCGTCTGTATAACTGTCCTCCATAAATATTTATTCCAAATTATCCGAGCAGTGTCCAAGTCTGCCGGAAAGCGAGCATTACGCTAAAAGAATATATTTTAATCTCCGTCCTCGAAGATTCTGCTTCCGGAATTACCATTCCATTTACCGTACAAAGCGTTCCAAGCCAGATAATGCGGCAAACTTCCAGCCAACCGTTTCACAGCTATCCCTATCCCGTGTCCATTCCACCTCTAGCCCCTGTATAGAAGTTTCAGCTAGCCGACGAAAAGTGTACAGCTCAGCCCGCGACAGATATAAATTCATACGCGTAAGAAAGTATACAGTGCACCGTTAGCCCCATGATCCAACGCGGAATCAAAGTTCTTCTGTTTATCGCCAGACGAAACTTTCGACCACCCGCAGAGACACAGGGGGCGAGAAAAGCATGGTTCACCCTCGATACGTTCCGCCATCCACGCGAGCCTCCCTTTTATCTCTCGCTGGGTCTGCTATCGACTCCACCCCCTCGAATTCTCGTTCGATCGCGATCGATCGGCCCCGAATTCAGACGATTCGAGTAACGATAAAACCTCGTCCGTTTCTTCGTCGACGAATTTCCTCTGGCCAGCCAGAACACCTTGGCACGCCGTTGTCCGTGCTTAGAAAAAGCTGCGGCCGCGATTGAACCGCAAGATTGCACCCTCCCGAATGAAGCGTGCATGCCACAGGATCGCACGAACCATTCCCCCCCCCCCCACCCCCACCATTCCACCCTGGTTGGAATCTTCTTTTTTTCTCCCTTTCCTTTCACCGTCTTGGATACACTTCTTGGCGCGTTGGAACAGATGCTGCCGGATTTCAGCGATTGCGGCTGATAAGACGGCAAGAGGAAATAGAAAACAAGAGGACTCTGGCCCCTTTGTGTGGGAAAGCAGATGCGCTCCTGAATGGTACGCGATTAGATGGTTTTACCAGGCTGCACGGTAGTTCCCTTTGCCTTCTGCTACTCCCCTTGCCTTGTGTTTCATCTTTAATTAGGTCCCGTAGCGGGTGTCTTCGTTAATAAGAGGGCAGAGTTTGAGGGGTGATTATTTTTTGATCCCGTTGAAATTGGGTGCCGGCCAAAAGTCAGGTAGCCGGGGCACGTCTGTTGAACCACTTCCACGCCCGGTTGCTGCGAAACGATACCGGCTCCCCGATACCTGCGGAAAATCTTGCCGGCCAGGATTAGGATCTGCACCGTTCCAGGACAAATGTCGTCCGGGCGCCAGTTACAAGGCCGCCGTTAAGTATATTAAGTATATTAATTTAACGAGCACGTTCCTACAAACGCGACCGTTCTGCGTGACCGGGCTGTTAAAAATTCCAAGGTGCGCGCCGCGCCTGCCGACGGCTACATATATACGCGAGCGTCGCTCGAATGAGGTCCATTTGGCGCGTCGTCACGCCTGGCATTATGCAAAAACGAATCTTATTTTCCGCCTAATAGCGGAGCCACGGGGAAAACCGCCACGCCCTTCTAGTCGCTGTTATAGCGATATAATGCACAGAGGCGGTCGAGACTTTCTTTTTCTTTTTTATGACGGTGCGTGCGAAATTTATGTGCAATATGTGGCGCATCGTTCCTGGCGGAGAGGAGCGCGGCAGAGATAGCGGGGCACGGGAGAAAGAAGGAGGGCAACAGAAAAAAAAGGGAAAAAAAGATAAAGAAGGGAAACGCGCTGGCGCACGACAAGTTCACGGAACGCGGGCCGCGTAATGTCGACGACAGGAACAGTCCGAAGAAAAAAGAACGACAGAAATATTACAACTGTCGAGATTTATGCGACGGCAAATACGTTCGCGGCGGCACGGTGTGTTTAATTGGATCTCTCACCCCCTATCCGTCCGCCCCTCTCGGGGGACCATGTCGAATATTTCAAACGTTTCTCGATTGCCTCGCGAATTTCCATAATCGGCGGTGTTTGTCGCTGGAAAGTCCCGCGTCTCGTTCGTTCCCCCGTTTTATCGAAACTTTGCGCCGGCGGGAAGGTCAACAATCTGCATCGTTAAAACGCGGACGGGAAACGGGCGAACCGGGGGAAATTTCGTTTCTTTGGGACCGCGGTGAACGGGCGGGGAATTTTCTACGAGTTTATCGAAGGCAACGAGACTCTTGTGGTTTACGGTGAACTGTATTATATAAGTTTACGATTGCACGTGTTTCCGTTGCGACATTGTTGCACACGATAAGGGCGTATACCGTCAGTCAGGTGTATTTCAAATTCTTACCTCGGAAAGTTTCACAAATATCCGTACGTTAATTATTTGAAGAGCCCTGCTACAAAATCAACTGCGAGCAGACGCTTGAAGATGGGACGAGGAAAGTACGCAATTCTCAAACGTCAGTTTCCTTGGATGGACGGGCGGGGACATGTCTCGTCGAAAAATCCGTATTATCTGGACTGACCAACAGTAACACGAAAGTCTCCTTGCCCTGCAACGTGCACAGCGAGACGACTATTTTGTACATGCAACGATATTCCCAGCTCCAGGGACGTAGAGAATGTGCACGCGACCGATGAAGCTATCACGAAATGTTCTTACGTAACTTGGCCAACCGAGAACCCTCCAAGTGCATCGTTCTCAAAAGAATTCCCTTGGAATGCAAAACGATTCGACGGTAGCCGATTACTTAACAAAGAGACGCGGCAGGGCGGAGCACTTTGCTCGCGAATTCTATTAGATTATGAAAAGAGCTCCCTGGAGATGTACGAAGATGTATTTTTACCGATTAAATTATTCCCTTCGATATTGAATGCCGTTTCGCAATCGGTTCCATAATCGTTCCCCTTTCTTCTACGAATTGCAGGCTATTCGAATTGTGATCATCAATGAACGCAAACTTTTAATTAGCTGGCCAATCAATGGAGAAATGATTCCTCGAAATGTTTCAATGTTGAAATTGATCATTATTTCCGTGCGATTTTTCGCCGGCTGCATGCCATTGACTTAAGTATAGCTTGGCAACCCAATTTGGCAAGATTCTCGTATGCTTCGAGTAGCACACTTCATTCCAATTTCGTCAGAGTAGGCGCACTCTCCTCGTGCGAGCAAAATTATATACGTACGCCTTGCGAGAGCCAGCGCCTGCACTTTTTTATCCCGTCCAAACGGAATATCTCAATACCCGTCTTCCCGGCAATTTTTTCCCCCACCGAATCCAAGAAATCCATGGAACAATTACATTTTCGCAATTTATCGAGCATCGGTTATTCGCCGTTCGATACCCTAAAAAGTCGAGGAGAAAAAACGTGTAGCCCGTTCGTAATCTTCAGAACGAAACAGCATCCTGAGTGGCTATTAAGCGAAACAGCGGACACTTTTTTCCCCGGGATAATCGGCTCGAATCGCCGATCCAGAGGAGTCGTGCCCCGTTGGATAATGAAAAGTGCATTACTCTGTAAGCGAGCGTATGTAGGAAAGATTCATTTCCGTCGGCTCCTCGTACATGCATACGTATACGTTATATACCATTATATCGCGTAGAAGTAGCAGTTCACCCAGTCGTTCTCTCTCTCTCTCTATCTCCACTCTCGACTACCCTCGACCACCCTCTATCGTCCCTCTTCGCAAAGCGATTCCGAGCACTGGGATTGCGGGTCAGCTGTCATTTCCCAGGCAGAACAAACAGCCGTGGCGGCCGTCATGACCTCCCCTAAACCCATTCACCGATGGTTAATTTGGAGCCCCTGGAATATTTACTTGGTTACTATTTGCTGATTTATTTGCGATCGTTTCCGAACCTGCTAGCCGCCCCGACGCGATCGCTAAATCGTTAATCGGCGTACGTTCGATGGGTTACACAGGCTGCTTGGCCTATCGGTGTGACCCTCATCGTTTCTGTGTTGATTGATATTTTCGATGCCGGCAGGCGTGCCTTGCCGCGAAACACTGTGCGTTCCTCCTTTTTTCAATATGCAAACGAGGGGTGCACCCTTCTGGTTCTGGTGGTCGTTGGACTTTTCGGAGGGGGTGGCGCTGGCGAAGGTAAATACAAAGTGGATACAAATTGTCAGATACAGGTGGAAATACGGTGAAGAATTAACTAGACAGAGGTAACCTTTCGCCTGAAGAAGTATGTGATTGTGTAAGGAATGTACGCGTACAGTGAATGGGAAAGGATGAGGCGGATTTTGTTTTCGTGTATATTATGCTCGCGTTGAAACTCGCTGAATAGAATAGATTCGACGAGTGTTTGTAAATTCCGAAGTACGTATCCACGTTCAGGGAGTACCATTTCTATTTCTTGTTCCCCGCCGGTTGCCGCTCTCTGTATAGTAATTTTGTTAGTCTCCTTTCATGTTTCGCTTGATTTATCTTCCTTAATTAGGAGGAAAAATAGGAGAGGCCGGCGAGCTCGCAGGTTGAAATGTACCTTAGAAACGTAGATGCTCAGAATGTTGTTACGCGGGATGCGAGGGATATATAAAAAAAATTGTATCGCAAAGTGGGTGAACTTTGAACGGCTCGCGTCGTATTTTTAACGAATCCTGTTCCATTCGCGGAAAAGATATAGTCAGCGATAAAACATGTACATACGTAACCTTCGTTGAATTTAGCACGGATGAATCATTCAACAGTGGATTCTAACAATGTCTTGTACGAAATGTACGTGCTCCGAAATCGAACGTGGGCAGAGGAACATTTCACTCTCGCGCAACGTGTGTATGCATATACACGCACATGTACATAGAGATATAGGTGGATTCTTACGCTTTCCCGCGGAATGCACGAGTTACGTGAAATCCTTTCTTCTTAAATTACTGGTTGCATGGAATATATCCAGAAACTGTGACGTACCTATATAAAAATAACAGCGAACGTTTCGCCGTAATAGAATATCAAGCTTGGAACAAAATAGGACGAGTACGTGACGAAAATTGTAACGAAAGCAGCGTGGAAAGAGGACGTCGACTCGTCGTATTTAATTGTTCCGTGAAAACAAGTCTCGAAACTTTGCACGCTATTTCCGAATGATTCCTGCACCCTGCCCAGGGCGAATAGAAATTTCCAAGCGAACAGTGGTGAACTCTCGTTAGCGGTTCCGTTTATTTCACGTTTGTTCAACGATCTTTTATTGAGCGGCTGACCGACTGTCTGGCCCGTCACTCGTCGGACGTGCATCGAATATGTAAATTGCCGCAAAAATGCGCGGGTTATCCGCATAAATTTCGTATCCGACCGGACTTCGAAGTGTTTAACCGATTGCGCTGTGTTTCGCGTTCACGAAATTTATCCCGAATTCCTTGCGCCCCGATGTTTTTGCGAAGCGGTCGGTGATCGGCCACCAAAGGGTTGAAGTTTTCTGCCTCCTGCACGATATTCTTCGAAGAATCGAAGTCAGACGTGTCCTGGATATTATAGTAAACGCGTAATCCGATCGTGTGCCAAAAGAAAATCAATTACACCGTTCCTCGCGGAGATAATTCGGCTGTGAATAAATTCACTACAGAGCATTGGTAAATAAAAGATTGCGGGGGATTCTTTTATTCAGCCACGAAGCTGATAGCTCCTTTCTTACGCTCGTCTCCACCTCGTCACCTGACGAAGCTCCGGAGAGCAAATCGGATATCTGGCGGATAGTAGAGGTATAGGTTATAGGAGATCGCTCGTCGATGCGATTTTCAGCCACGATGGCAAGGATAAGGGCGAGGTAATCTGATTGTAAAGTAACCGAGGAGCTATCGGAATTTATACGATCCCTTTTAGTTACACGGTGTCGTCGGATCCTGGAAAATATTTTACGCTTCCGACTCGTTACGACCTAACGATTTTATGTTCCCCCTAATTATTGGGCACGCACAGTTCAATAAAAAGAATAGATCCCCAGGCAAACCTGTCGCGTCCCATTCTAACGTACATATCAGACGTCGAGGAATTGGGCTATAACAATAAGAATTTCCGTGGGGCAATCGTGCTGGCAAGTTCCCCGGCAATAAAAATATCGTCGTTTCACTGTGTGCGGCCTTCTGTCCTATTAGAAGGGATAAAGACATATTATAATCTTATTATAAAATAACGGGAGAGGTAACAGAATCCATCTAATCCTGTTGGTTATACGTGAAGATAAAGGGGCCGCACGAGAGCAAAGCGAAATTGGCGTTGGCGTTAAAGACCTGCTAGACGATAATTTACGCCCCAGGATGGGACACATTTTACATCAACGGGCGCGCGTCGTTGACGACCGTGTCCACTGTGCGTCGCCAGCGGATCGTGAATAAATTAGACATTTGAAAACTAACTAGACAGAGATAACCTTTCGCCTGAGAAAACGAGATATTTATGATCGCTTGAAGACCTTCGAAAAAATTCGATGTCCTAAATAGGCTTGATTCGCGTCAGATCAGCGTGTAGATAAAACACCATCGTTCAAACGACCGGTGTGTCGATCTCTGCTGATTAACCAGCCCGTTGGTCAGTCGTTTCGTAGCGGTTCCCACCGTGGCAGCACGTTGAATAGTTTGATTTGCGCTGGAAACCGGTTTTTTTATCGAACAGTATCCTCCTCCTCCACCTTTTATTTATTTTTTGTTTTTCTGCTTAAGTGTTCACCCGGAACGCGGCGTTTTTTTCGCACGATTGATTTGGGAGGACGTGTGGTCGACAGGTTTTCAACATTGACGCCCACGCTTTTGGGTAATTAACTGTCTCTATCTCGTTCGCACTTTATTCGTATGGAATATGGGGTAAAATGTTCTTGTTTCCCTTTCGACGAAGTGGAAGATCTGGCGCGCCAAATCATCCATTTCGGCTGATGTGAATTCCAGCGAAATGCATCAATTTCGACACTGTATTCTCGCATTTTTCATTTCAAGCCCTGTTTATGATACAATTTATCCGCTCTAATATTCAATTCGGTCGTTAAAAAGTACGAACGCGCACACGATAATGATGCATGGATGATTTAACGAGTATCGCAATTAAATCGATTACCCGATTGTACCGTGAAGTCTTCTCGTATTTACATATTTTCGGTCTGGGCTTTCAGTTGACGAAGTGAAAAGCGTTAAGAAATCTGCCCGATTATTTCTGGACTTTCACGTTGCATTACCAAACCAGCAATCAATTTCACGACGAACTTTTCTATCCGCTCTGAAAATTTGTATATCTTTTGTATTAATACAAATTGCCGTGTCCAATTCGGTCTAACTGATTTTCTATCGTCCCGACACCTCTTACTGTATTTAATTATTAATAATATCGCGAGGTATATCTAGCGATTAAGATTACAAATGATAAGAAATTACAAATTGAGCGATTCACGGAAGATATTTTAGAAAGCTGGCATCAGAGTTTGGAAACGTTGCGTTCAATTTATCAATTCGTAAATCCTGTCTGTATATACATATGATGTATATAATCGTTTTATTAAACATATTACACAACGCTGGTATTCCACGACACGAGATTTACTCGAACAACCAGCTAGTTTTCCTCAAACACTTTGCTACCGTCTTGAGTAACAAGCTTTCGGTAACCATAGAACCTTCGTCACAGGAACGACTCCACATTTATGGCGTATAGACGCTATATGTATAGGATGCTTTGGGCCCCTTGGGTGGGCCCACAGATGCGTGAAGAGAAGAAAGGAAAGGGAAACATTGTATGCCACAACAGACCCAGTCGTTGTGTACAAACAGACCTGGCCACGAAGTGTCCCCGAGATTTTCTAACAGCGAATAAATGTTTCCGCCAGTTATGGCATTTAACTGTTCAGGGGAAGAGACCCAGTTTGTGGACTTTCGTGGTATTCAGAGGCGGCCTTAAACGGCCTCGAGGGATTACGTTTCCGGAATCAAAGAATTGGCATAAGTTGGTCAAAGGATCTAGAAACGTTTGGACTCGAGGCATGAAAATTGTTGGCAAAATAAGTTGAAAAGATTTAACATTTGATACGGTATGACTGGCGATGGTTGACACTACTTTCTATCCGTCCCAAGATTTATTTGTTTATTCGCGATAAAGTTGAATGCGTGTTACGAGAATAGGGCGTTGAAAAAGGCACAGGAAAAGTGTGGTTTACACGAAATATCTCGCCGACGAAAAATCATTTGCTGGGATCCCTTCCCGTACGAATAGACAATTAGTTTGCAATCTACGAACGGATAATTTATGGGGAAACTTCCCGGCCTGTTTGTCAGACGTGTCTTACAAATTCTCGGCAAACAAGGCGACGTAACCATTTCAAATTATACTGAAACACGAGAGCAGTGGAATTTGCATATATACATTAGTCGGAGAGAAAATATTTTCTTTCCAATAAAAGGTAACGCTAGTCATAGTGGATTCCCTCAGCATTTCGTTCGACCTACGTATTTTAATGGCTCCAGGTGTAAACCATGCTTCTGCTTGCAGAGGTTCGAAGGTTTTGCCAACATTGCAGGTAGATACGCCTGGGTCTAGGATGACACGGACACTCAATACTTCCTTCGTAATGTTCCCCAGCCGGCGCGGAACGGCGGTGGCCTTGGAGGGTTGAAATATTGAGCGGCAGCTACTTACTCAAATTTACAGACAAACGCAGGAGAAACACGAGTATGGTCTCGAACCCGTTTCGCTATTCTCTTTTCCCTCGCGTTCTTCCGAAATTCCCTTTTATGAAAGCGTCACGAAGTCGTGTAGCTGCGACTACGATAGAAAAACGCCCTAGCTGTATATACACATGTATATACACACACGCATACACGGTAACTCCATATCCTCCGTGAAATATATGGCGAGATCTATGTAGAAGCATGTACATAAATATTTTCCACGGTTTTATGCGATGAAATTTCCAAAACAGATGTATACATTTACCATAACCATTTACCATTCATTTTAACAGGCATCCGTATTAAATGTGGAGACGAAATTCTTTATCCTTCGATGCGTTTCGAATTCTCCAAAAAAGTATTGTATTCGATGACAATCATTCCCATCGCCAGATACCATTCAGACAACTCTTTCCCCAGAAATGTCTGTCACAGATGCATTAATTTTGTACAAATGCCTGAAACTTAACGCGTAGGGGAAAATCGACTTCCATATCTTCTCCTTTCAAATGAAGACTATGGTAATACAGTCTTTGTTCATTGTGCTTGTAATTGGGCCGCGTCGAAGGGTTGGCATTCACGCGTGAAACTCGTCTCGGAACTCATCTCGAAGACGCTCCACGTTGCTCAGTGGGTGCCCTCGACGCATGTACATGTGTACATGTTCGTCTAATAGGAAACATAACCGTTTCCTCTCTTATGTGCCGAGGATGTCGAGACGAACGATTCGTCTCGGACACGTTGCTCCCTTTCGAAACGCGACATTTCAACGAACGGAAGGGACACACATAGTACCATACACTTCCTTTTTTTTCCCCTTCGTCTCAACTCTTGCGTTTCGTATCGTCCCTCCGTTTTCCCTTTTGCTTCTTCGCCCGACTATCTTTTTTTTATTTACCTCGAACGCATTTCCATCGCAGTGGGGGTGTCCCGCCTCGGAGATGTTCACAATGAGAGCCAAATTCGACGTACTTCTACTTTCAGGGTCAGGCCCTCTTTCTCCCTTCCTCTCCCGCTACTCCGTTCTTGTCTCACCTCGTTCTTTCTCTTTCTGTTTGTCACTCTCTCTTTCTCCCTCCCTCTTGGTCATACCCGAAGACCTTAGCTAAATAGAAGATAGCCGGAGATACGGGCGCATAAAGGAGAAGGAATCTGCAACAATGAGGCAACAATGAACCAACGTACACCCTGCTGTCTGTCAACCGCTGGACTTCTGCGTTTTGTGGGAACCACATTCATATATTCTCCTAACATATACCTGACTCTGTATCGTGGCCAGAGTTTCTCAAGCTTTCCACTCCGTCGAGCCGCAACAAATATCTATAATTTAATAGGCAAACGCACGTGTACCACTATTTACGCGAATAGGCAGCCTCCCGGAGCTATAATTACAGGAGTTGAAAGGGAAGAATTGGTGACGGAGCGATGCTAAGATAATGTCCGGTGACTTTGTGCGGTAGATTTATCGCGTCTTGTATTTATGATTATTTGTTCCGTTGAATGCAGTATTGTTGGGGCAGGTGTTTTTGTCATGGAAAATGTGTCAGAAGAGAGTAGCACACTTTACGGTGTCACCCCAATTGAAATTATCAGGGAAGCTAATTGTCCGGCTATTCTAGGACGCGAACTTTTAATATCAATGCAACTTTAATTTGCCTGCGAATCTTTTATTCAGAGAGCGAGCTGAACTTTCTTCCCGCTCCGTAGTATCTATTTATAATTATTTCGAACCCTGTTTCCGCTCAGCTTCCGGCGAATTCTGTTCCAAACTCGTATCAATTCTTCGTTAGAAATATTTCTACCAGAAAAATAATTATTACTAACGAATAAAAAAGCGTCTTTCCATCTCGCGTTAAAGTCGAGCCCCGGTTGCATTCATCGAAGCCAGTTCACCGCGAATGAAAAAGTCAAAGCTCGCGTGCTCGTGTTTCCCTTGAAACGTTGCGGATCCCCGAAAAAAAGAGGGGAAAAAGAGGAAACCTACCACTAACCCAGTCCCAACGGGATGAGCATCGCTGGGGATGTTTCTTAAACGGCACGCTATGGAATAATAGGATTACATAAACAACGGCAACGAGGCATTGTGGTGGAAAGGTAGGCATCGCCGTGCTAGCTGGAAGGTGCAGTTGGCCGGGCAGACATTTGCCAGAATGCATTCGGTATTGAGCCCCCGATACTTTGTGGATTTCGGACAATAAAAGCACCAGACCACCACCGCCACAACCACAACCACCAACATCCGATGTCGTCGCCGTCTTAGTCACCTACCCTCTGGCAAGCGGTTTCATTCAAGTAGCGACACGTCGCATCGATGCTTTCTATAGGGGCGCCACCATAGCGTTATATACCGTCGCCACCCTATGGGAGAATTCCATGGTTAGATGCGTTCCTCTTCACCCCAGTGTCGATGGCCGGTGCATTGTCAAAATATTGGCGTCGATCGGATCGGCCAACCTTTTGTCCGTCGCCTCATGCCCCGAACTGACTTTTTATTTTCAAAGCCGCCGTCCCTCCTCCCCGGATTTTCTCAAAAGACCTTTTCCCTCACCGCCATGGCTGCCGGCTAGGTGTAGAATCTATGCTTGTGTCCACGAATCAGCGCTTCTTATTCTTCCTATTTTTCATGGAACTTTGGCAGTCACGTGCAGGTATCTGTTTGGTCGCGCGATCTTAGAGAACTCTTTGTCCTGGATATCGATCGACACGACGTGCTCGAAGAAGCCGCAGGATCCACGTGGATCCATTGGGATAGTCGTCAGTCGAGTTACGAATTTGTGATCTCAAAGGGCGCCGTTGTCACTGAGAAATCACGGTGGTTTGCGTAGATCGTGCGAGGAAGATAAATGGCCAGCGAACCAGCTTCCACTTTTTTGTTTTCCCTCGATTTTAAACAGTCGATTCTCACGGTGTTTCGCCCGGGCTTTACGGGTATCGAGGCACGTTCGTGAAATTCGGTTTCGCGGACTGACCGTTGCGAACAGCGGGAAACGCTGGTCGTTAATTGTATTTGAAAATTCGCGTAGGTCCGGTCTTTTTGAGAACATTTGGACACGTCGAATAGGTGGAACGAGGCGAGGGAAAATCGACGTCACAAAGGGAGATATTATTGTGGGAAGAGTATCGCTTTCATCGGGTAAAACTTTATGAAATTCCACTGTGCGTGTAACATGTACACAGGCATCGAAGTTCTGCGGACTTGTTTGAAATAATCGATCAAGCCTGTATAGCTGGTGGCCCAGTAGTTCAGATACGCGGATCATATTCACTCGTTCATGCATCCGCGATTGTTTCTAATATACTTAATGGAGCAGGAACAGATCGTATGTACACCGCATGAAGCTGTTATACGTATGCGCGGCGTACCAATAATTTTCTATAGATCGAATATGCTTATCGACGGCAGAAGAGCGACTGTCGGCTAAACGGCAGGACATCGTCGACGAAACGAGGCTTATAAGTGACGTCGTTATATAATTTAACGTTGGTGGCAGCAGCCTTACGACGAAAGATTTAATCTGAAAAGTAAATTAAAAATGGCACGCTACGAAAGGATAGTTTAAACGTCGATATTTGTCGTCACACTTTACTTTATTCAACTTCGCGGTTCACGAGCAGACCGCGGTCGCGTCACACTTTTAATGGAAGCCCCGTGTGCACGAAGTGGAGCGTCGCTGTAGGAAAGATAAGCGACGACGATATTGAAAGAAGAATGTGAAACAATTAATTTTCGTGACCGGCGAATGGGAAAAGTCGCAGCCGTGGGCAATAAGACGTTATCGCGTGCATTTTTTTTCTCCCAGCAGTTCAAAAAGACGGGAACGACGCGACGGTGAAAAAAAAGAAGAGAAAAAGGGGGACTCCATAGAAATCGCCTTATCGTTCATCGTTTACGAACGTCCCTCGGCAGACCGCAAACTGCCGGCCATAACCGCGACGCGGTCAGAACAGTTTTACTCAAAGTAGACGCGAAGTACCGTGTACACTGGCTAGTGTTGACGTTTCTTGTGCACACAACGTATGTAACAACAAATATCAATTACTGGGACCGAGGAACCTCCACTCGGTGGAAGCGGTTCCGCGGCAGGGATCGTGCGTTCATTTTGCAGCTTAGGTGTTTACAGAACTTGTCCCGATTTTTCGTAGATATAAATCTCGCAGTTGCTGCTGTGTCACGAAAGAAAGAAAAAGTACGGAGGAGCACCGTGGCATGTGTGCAGCGGGCCGTCAAGTTATTGGGGCAATAATTAAAGCAATTAATCCCGTTTAAAAATTAAACAAGCCTCTACGGGAACGCAAGAAAACATGCACGCACATATAATCGTACACTTTCGTCCCGGGGCTCTAATAATAACTCGATCGTCCACTATAACTTAAACTGCCAGCCACAATTCGATTGCACCAGTAAAATTCCAGATTCGTGTCCCGGGCAGTTTCTACAGGTAGAAACGTGATTGTCACCGAACAGAGTCGCAACGAAGATCGAAGGAAAATCAGTCGATGTCACGGATTCTCCGCACGAGTGCAATAACTGCGTCGTTAAGGTGGCCGGCACGCGTCCGCGGCGATTCGTCGGCGAGGAGCTGTTTAATTGCAATTAATATACCGCACGAGACGCGGACGCGCGCCGTCGACTATTAATGAGCGTTGAAGCGTCTAATTGGCTTCGAAAGTCACCGTGTCGTCGAAGTGTATAATATACGTATCGTGCGCGGCATTAAGCGCATCGTCCATCGGTGCTTTCCCCCCTTTCGGTCCGCGACGATGAAGCCTCTTTAGGGCAATCATGAACTGGTCCCCGCGGTAATCCGCCCCGCTGAACGATTCACGCTGTTTGCCGCGAGCATTAGCCGCATTAAACGGGACCTCGTAAGGTCTCATCTGCATGAACATCTGACATACGGCGGATAGAACCGATTGCCGCCCCATCTGCCGCCCTTTTCACCCCTCTGCCCGACACGCCATCCCTTAAACGCCTCTCGATCAACGAGCCGTCTGCAATGAAACCGAGATCAGGGCCGTAGACGCGAATCCCTCGTTCGCATACCGGAATTCTTCGCGCCTCTTCGAGTTCTCTCCTGCTCGCATCGAATTTCGTCGCTCGTCTGCTCGGGAGGCGATATTCAACGCGGGCACGAGCGTTATGAGGCGATCCGCACGTCGAACGTGGCACGTGCGACATTTTTTCCACCCGGCCATTCTTGCGCGAGCAAGTACAGATTCGCCCGGGATGGTCTTTTGGAATTTTTCCGGTGGCTCGCGTTTGGCTGCACACTGCTGGCCGTTGCATCGGGACGGCGTGCGGATTGGAATTCGACGGCCCGTGGCATGCATGTGTATTGAAAAGGAGCACAAGATATCCTCCGGTTCATTGTTAATTTCTTGTGCACACAAGGTACGCGCACGTGGGCATACCTGAACGTTGACTGTGTAAAAATCTAGCCGGTGTTTGCTGTGCCTTGGCCATGGAATTTCTGTGCATTCCGTTCAGCTCGATTTTCCATCGATAGCAATCTTTACCGCGGTCTGCTTAGATTCAGAATAGAGACACTTCTTTGGGAAACGATTACGTACAGCGTTTGCATTGGGGATGCACCTAAATTCACTTCCTCGACGAGATTTCGGACACGGTCGCGCGAAAGAAATAAAATACAGCCGTTTCGATGGTCCCAACGTCGAAGTACGAGGGATGACGTTAATATACGGAGGACAACAAACGTTTCGTAACGCCACATTCTTCATCGGCCATTTAAGGCCACGTTTCCCACGTGTGTTCCTCGTCGAGCTCGTCATTTCCATGCGTTCATTCGTTGGACAGAAGGCATAGAGGAACCGCGAGAAAATCGCCCCGAAATGGGTTAAAATATTGCCCCGCGACAATGAGGCTCATCGAGCTTAAAGACGTTCCCTCGCTATTATTCGTTTCCTCCTTCTGCTTCTCCCGTAATGCGGGGCTTGTCGCCTCCATTTTTCCCCCCGTAAAAGCGTGGCTTTGGCACACAGTGTGACGGATGCGAGACTATTTCTTTGGTAAACGTCGCCTTCTTACGGCTGGCGGTGTATTCCGCGGCCCCTGGCCCCTCTTTGTCCGCCGGGATAGACGTATGAAGCGTGACAAAACGCGGACACTTTCTTGAGTCCCGCGCGTTTTGTCACGCGGCAACATTTGGACGACATTCGTAGGAAACGAGTGGTGGCGACGGCGGGGCCAATTCCCGCTTGAAAAGAATATTCACAATGCCCATTCCGCGGCTCATCCTTTATTTTTAAGGTATCCTCTCTGCCACGGTTGGATCTCCCTCGCTCTACTTACCGCGGTGACGTGTATGTATACCTACACGTCCCGCGATAATGAATAACCGCGCGACGAACAAACGCGGCTAACGGGTCGGCGACGCGCTTTCGTCACCTGGAACCAGGTCTGTGCATAAGTCGCTTTGAATTTGTATAGCGAGAGCCTGGGACCTGGAATCGTTGCCCTTTGTAAGGAGGCTGATGCTTGAAATTGGGGGATGAATATCTTGCGCGGTCTTTTTCTGTCCGGGTGTTCTTCTTAGATAAGTGACTTATTGGACATTGTGCTTGCGTTCATTGTCCGCGGTAGCATTTTAATTGCTCTCGGATATATTCGAAGCAGAGGTCGCGAGTCACTTTTGAAACGCATAGCATGGCGGTTATCTGACGGACGGATCAAATATTTTTACCACGATTTCTTATCGTGCAATCTATTTCCTGCACTTAAAGAAACAAGAATATACTCTATATTTCGCGACAAACGACGTTAAATTGAGATACGCCGGTGGAAAAACAAAGGGAAGAGAAATTCACAAAGCACACGCGCCGTGCTAGGCAAAGCGAGAGTTTGTTCCCAGGAGTATACGTATAAGTACAGCGGCTCCGTAGGTTACAGTGTTTACGCCGGAGACTTTTATCTCGCGACATCAGCAGATAATTGTCCCTAATGGCTGAAGCACCGCGCGGTTACGGTCCTGGATCTCAAGCAGCGCTCACAAATGTTAAACAAGTAACAACCCTTCATGACGAAGCACGCCCTTGCCTGGTCCCTCTTTTCACCCCGACCCTTCAATTTAATCAGCCTCATTCAGTCTACCGCGAAACAACCTGCCACATGGTGGCCATTGTAATGCACCGGGATATTATTAACGGCACACTCAGCGTGCATCGTTTCGTCAATCACTTCCCTGCTCCTCTTCTTTCCGTTCTCTATTCTTCGTCCTTTTTTCTTTTTGTCTCCCGCGCTATCGCCACCATGAATAAACACCGAAACCGCCATATGCACTCTTGTGCCTTCTTTGTTGGTGCATTAGTGTCATTTATCCACCCCGTGCAGTCGCGTGACTAAAATTTGTCAGGGAGCTACACCACTGCTCTCAACCCCACATGGCGAGTGCGCGTTCTGTTCGAAAATGGTAAATGTTTGTTCTATTATTACGCGACATCGATAATTCGTAATTATAATTCGTAATTTCTGGAAAACAAATGTTACCCGAACGTACGTTTCATTCGCCCACGTTGCTGTCCTGCTGTACGAATTATTATTTCGAAAGGCACCGGAGCGTAAATATTTTATTCAATCATTCGAGCACGCTGCAATATGCGCCTACATTGTCGATACATGGTGCGCACTGAAAATATTCATCGATTAACAGAAAATGTTTTACAACCGTAAGTACGTGTACCTCGAGCACTGTGCGTTGGCGCCTAACAACATTGTACACCCATCGATGTTATAAAATTGTTGGATTCATTTAAATAAACAGCCATTAAGCAAGAAATTATGTAGAATTAAGAGTCTGTTCATCGTAGGTGAATTGATTTAAATCAAAATGGTTCGCCCAGCGTGATACGAGAAAAGCTATTCGTTGCATCATAGATATAACAAGTCTTCGTTCCGTTCGGAATATTTTAGCTACATGGTACATGTACCAAATAGTCCTCGATCCTCCGTGAGATTTCGACTTGGATCTAGCATGGCCGGCATTCCGGCACTGTGTCCCATCAAATTTAATGGCCGAAATGGAGGACACGGCACTTGTAAAATAAATTATGCCGTTTTTTTTTCCTTCCAACGACCGTTGCGTCTTAATGTTACAATAAATGTCCACTCGGTGACTGATTGATACTCACAATAGAAACTGGCTGCTAGTCGTGAAATGATCGATATCGTCATGCACGGCCCATACGAGTACGTACATGTATCTCTGTATATACGGTTTACAACCGATCTCAAGCAGAAGGCCATTTTTTAACGCACGTTTCTGGACGCCACCGGGTGTAGATTGAAGAAAATTATATGGGCTTGAAATATTTTATAGGCGAACCGCCAGTGCGGATGAAATACTGTTTGTCCGTGGAAAACACGAAGGAAGAAATTAATCATTTCTTGCACTACTTGTTGGTGAACGGGGGTAAAATTGAAACCGGTAGTGCGGCTGAAACAGAGTGAAAGATGAAAATTTCAACGGCATCGCAAGTCGTCCCGTTTAGGTGCGAATATTAAGATGATTAATACGATTAATTACTGCCATAGAAAATGAATATCCCGAGAAATCGGCATTGTAAAAGCATCAAAGTGATATGAATTCGATATTTCTCACTATAAGACGATATTTATTTATTTTTTGTCTACCAACATCTTTATAAGGGGGTATATCATCGATCAGGATCAAGTTAGGATCGATTCTCGCTCGAAAACTCATCCCGATTGCCGTGGTAAATTCATTATCCCGTACGAAAGTGGCGAAGCGATTAAAGGATAGTTTACCTGACGCCGATACGAAGACAAATCGAAGGTACCCGAGTGTCGGGCCGCGATCGTTAATCATCGCAACTGCCATAGTCATCTTCATCATTATTATCATTGTCGACTGCTACGGCAAACCCGATGGACTCTTCGATTCTGACTGATACATACAACACTACCGCCACGTTCAACATTCAATCGTGAATTAAATCGAACCCATAATCGTACTCGTTAAGCTCTTTTTCACTGGTCCGCGATTTCTTGTCCAACGGCGACGATGACCAAATTTTCGCACTTGAATCCACGTTAATTCGAACCGTACATCATCTTCGATATTTCCATTTTTTTCCTTTTTTTGGATGATTCGACTACCTTCGTATCGGAAATAAGAAAGCAAATTAAAATATCCACCGGTACACGAACTCGCGTATTCATATTATATATTATACGTAGAAATATACCGGCAATATCGTAGATTCCATGTAAAAAAAATTACGAAAAATAACAGTGATCCATTCGCTGCGTGTTTCACGCAAGAAACTCGAGAACGCTGTTCTCGTGTAGTCCGGCGTATAACAAACAACGTAACGAACCACCACGTGCCTATCCATTAAAGTGTTAAAACGTAACAACGGCTTCGCTTTCAGCTCCATTCCCGGCTGGCAATTGAACGCCTCCAATCTGACGTGAACACACGTGAACATCGGGAGGCACGCGCACGCGACCGTGCAAGTTCCTCGAAATTATGTATGCCAAGGGTTTTGCGGATCGAGTATAGAATCAGATGGGAGAAAATATAATTCGCCGGTCACGAACGATGAAGAGTAGCGAAAGGGGAAGAGAAAAAAAACGCTAAAAAATAAATCGCTCGAGGACGCGTTAAATATCGGGCTGGGAAGCCCCCGAGGAATCGTTGATACACAGCATAAATCGTTTTGGTATCCGGTTGACACGCATCCGCGGATAAAATAGCGCTCTCCCAGGTAGTTCGGCGCGAAAGGGGACGACAGGGTGGGCCTAAGCCTCCTGTCAGGGCTGCCCCGTAGGACGAGAGCAACGGAGCTTGTTCTATAACTACTTTGACACGTTCCCCGTCGCTGTTGTCAGTGAGTTTCGCCTTAAGGAACCGCGGGATGTCGTGTAGCTCGCAGCGGTACATCGGTATCCCGCGGCTCTTTCAACCGAAACACTTCGAAACACTTTAAAACCCTGTCGTGGTACGTACGTATACGCCGGCAAGCCTAAGAGCTTTTCGGCTGGGCGTCGTTCTCGCGCCTAGTGATGGATTAGATTTATGCGAATAACGAAAAATGCGAACGATCCATGATGGGATTTTTCCGATCCTTATCGTAACGCTGTCGAATCGATCGATCAATCGCTGCACCAAGAGGCGTGCTCGTTGCTACTTTTGTGTATATGCATACATACATATATCTATACTTATTATCCATTGTACCCGTGTGATCGTGGATCTTGTTGGGATCAAATTTTTGGAAACTCTATGGACCCGGCTGTCAGTTGGCTGGATTAAAAACGGGCATGCAAGTTTTGGAACGCAACGATGGAATTTAATTAGTTTTTTCTGTATTTAAGGTCAGGGGTCGTGGGATTCGGTATAGGTGAAATGTTGCGCAACAGTGAACGCGATTTTAATGGAAGAAAAATAACGCAAAAATTTACAAAAATTTATATATTTCGAGGTGCTAAGAAAAAGCATCACACTTAGACGGGAAAACGAGGAGATTGTTTTAACAAGCAAGAAGATAAACAGGTTCTCTTAAACATTTTTCAGATTGTTTAAGGAATCCTTGAGCTGCATCCAAGAAAAGAAAAAGGTTGATAGTACACTTGCCCGGCCGCAAAATTAATTGTATACGTTAGAAAGAAATCCACCGAGTTCCCCTCACAAAAGATAGGAAAGAATTTGACGATGATGAGCGTAATTAGCGGTGGCATCGTAGCTTTCAGCTGGTGGAAACGCATGTATCGCGCCCGTATGACGACGAATTTACTTTATTACATACGGGAGGCTCAGATAAACCACTCGATGTAACCGCGTTCAGAGCAGTTTTATCGTTCGTTACGCAACGCCCAGTCGGTGAGTAGATTATCAGAGTTGTTTTAATGAATTTCACCGATATCTCGCTCGATAGTTATCGTCATAGGGAATACATTTTCCGGGGAGATTGGTCGGTGGGCGCATCTCCTCTACGATAAACACGTCAATGAGCGTTTAATGGTTTCAAATGAGCTCGCATAAAATAATAATGATACTGTACGTACTCGCAACCTGTGGCAGTATTGATTGCATAGGAAGGAGAATCAGTTTCGAATGTTAGCCGGATAATTTTTTCCCGTCACGAATATTGTAAATATAAATAAAGAATTCTGTTACCAAGTTAAACTTTCATTTCTTCGTTAAGTGAGAATATAAATTCGAGCTGCGAGTACAGCAGACATCGCAAAAGTAAAAGAATTCCGTATCCTTTCTATCCCCCACACAGTCCCTTTATCTTTCATCGTTCGCACGCTTGTACCCCTGATTGTTTCAGACGTTATCTGCTAGAAACTTCCCTCCGAAAATATCTCGAGATATTCCTTTATCCTCGCGAAAATGCTTCGTCACCGGCAGTGTTCCTTCGCGAGAATTTCCTCGAGAAACTTTATAATTGCTTATTTCCCAATTCTCGGGAAATTACAATGTGTCTCGAGAAACTTAACTTCACGAAATTAATTATAAATCTCATTTGCAATAATTGGTGAAAGTTGGTTGGAAATCGTCGAAGTCCAATGGGTCTGACCCAAGGGTCGTAGGTCCAGCTGGAAGTTGAGAATGCTCGAGAAATACAACCTGATTTCTCATTTCCCGGGCAACGAAAAACACCGAGAAATCAGGAACACTAGTCGCCAGTCTACTTGCTATTCGAGAGATAGCAATCAGTAATATTACGTCGCTCCCGTTCGGTGTCACAGATTGCGAAGATCCGCCACCGCCGAGTGTCAGATTAATAGCTTCTCGACGGGGTGCAACAATACGCACGACCCCGTAATACCCAGCCCTATTTTGATTCGTGGACACCGATCCCCCATGCTGTACCCCTCCAGCGTGCTCCAATGTAAATCCACGCGCGTGTACGTACAAATGTGCATTGGCGGAGAGGAGATTTAGGGCGCCTTATTGTCGGCGGGAAGGGTCCCCCGAAATCCTCGTCGTGAAACCGCCCCTACCAGGCGCCCGTTTCTTTTCGATTTCCTGCCCCGAGGCACGTACCCGTAAAATGGCCGATTTCGTGAATGCTCAAAAAGATACACACGTTTCGCCATACATAATATACTTGTACATACTTATTTTTGCAGCCAGACCCCCGATACGCCCTGCAAAGTTATAGAGCCGGCGAGATACGCTTCAGTCGCGGCACAATCGTTTGTATTCTCCCTTGCGTAGAACGTCTAAGATGGACTTTAGGGGACGGTCAGCGGCGGGTGTACGGCGGACGTTCTTCGATAAACCTTGGCAAGTTATCGTTCCTCGTCGAAGTCGATCGAGTTCGCTCGTTCTCGGCCAACTTCTACGTCGAATAGCTTCGAAATAGCCGATAGATATTTACCTCCGGGCGTCCCAAGTATTCTCGAAATTACACCGAAACTCCCCGGATATCCGGGGCTTCGCGTGATCCGTGAACGACGCCGGGAATTCGAGCGGCGAGGCTGCTACAGAAATTCAGAAGGGCTTTCCTCGCGAATTCGCCGAGACCATTCGACGTCCACTGCAACTTCTGTCGAGCCTGCGCCCAAATAGCATCAACTTTCTTCCGTTCTCCTTTCCCCGGCGTCAGCGGCGGTCCCGGAATATTTGCCTCACTTTCGAGGCAACCGCCGAACGATATAGACGATCCCAAACGAAAGAACTGAACCTATGGGCCAGCCGGTGGCGAATAAATACAGGCTCGTTAGCGAAATCGTCGATGGGACGTGGCACGGCTCGCCTCGTTCCCACGATACCTAGCCAATTTAGTAGGGAGCGACTCTAAAACGTTCGGGCGACATCCTTGGAGCCGTTCGACACTCGTTTGTACCCAGGAATTCGGGGCTTCTTTAAAACCGTTCTACATTGCAACAAGACTGCAACGTTCAACGATTCCCGCGTTCAGGTAACACGAGCGACAAGCTTCTGTGCGCATACCTTGCCAGTCAGCTCCGATGAGGACCCGATTGCGTACGGAATCCACGCGATCGAGGATCGATGAACAAACGGTCGAACGGTATCCAAAAGGCACGCGTTTGTTCGCGTGTACTCTGGTGCATGCGACATCGACGAAACGATGAAACGAAGCGTACAGGGGCGGTCTGCAGGCGGTCTTTCCAGCACGAAAGCTCCGCCTGCGAAACGGGTCTAGAGTGCATGGCACGAGAAACGTCACCTTCCTCGACGCTGTGCAGAGAGTGGTCGGTTGTATGCCCTCCTGGCTGCATCTGCTGGCACGTTTCAGGTATCCTGGTACGCGATCGGACCGTGGAGCACACCGGACACCGCTGTCCGCCACTGGCCACGTGTCGCGGACTGGCTGATTGGTATGCGACGTACGCGTTCGTAAGGCAGAGGAGAATTTGATCGGCCGCGATCTTTCCATGCCCTGGACACGCTGTCTGGCCTTTACGATTGGCTCGTGATACAATTTTCTAGAATGGCGAACGATGTGCTAGCTTGGACGCGCGTGGACAGGTCGATAGGATGGCTCTGAAAAGGGGTGATTGCTCTTGGGACGGCGGTAGACAGATATTGTTCGCCTGCATTGGATCACCTTTCATATGTATTTGAAATAATTGAGCCGGTAACCCTGCTGCGATATACGCGATATCGCAAAAAAAAAATTGTGGAGGAGTGTATCATAGTTTTAACTATGCTCTTGGGAGTGCGGTCACGGATAATTCCGAGTACGCAACCTGCGTGGAGCGACTTTTATTGCCAACACGCCGTATGAATTCGAACAATGGAAGGAGCCACGTATCAATTATATTCTTCTCATAGCTGGATGTGTCAGTTTTGTTCCTTATAAAATAAAACAAAAAAACCAGACCGCGCGATGGGTCGTTATAGATTACCGTCTTATTCACAATGCATCATAATTCACGGAATATATTGTACGCGAGACACATCCTAACTGTATCATCTTCTACTAAAAAGGAATAACGAAAGAGAATAAACGTATATTATACATTCATGCCGCAAACAAAATGCGGCACCGCTTCTTCGTTTCGAATATGTAACCGGAATAAAAGTTTCGGACAATTTCGTTTCTTCCATTCAGGTTTTGTACGCTGCCATCCACGTACCGTTGAATTACCGTGAACGTTTGTCACACAGCAACCGCGAGCGTGACGATCCGGTACTTTCTACCGGATAGCATCAGTCTGGTTTCTATGCTAATGTCCCACGGTGCATCAAGGCACGATACAGTTTTCCTCGTTAACCCCCCGGCTGACCCGCGAGTGAAAGTGCAGACGATGCCCGGTGGCCGTCAGTGCTCGCCTCTCGTCCCTTCGACCGATCGATTCAGCAGCCAAGACAGGAAATCCTTAACAGCGAGCCGAGCCACGGAATGGCCGATGGACGACTTCCGTGAACGGATTGAATCGCGCTGCGAACGACACAGAGGCAGTTTTGGCGCACCATTGAAAAGATTTCTTTGCCCTTGGCACAAAGAGGATTTCGCCGGTAACGTTTCGCGCACTTTGGTCGGGGCTGAACCCAGAAAGGAAACCGTGCACGTGCTGGCAAAGGATTAGATTTTCCCTAGGAAAACTCTGGTTTTTGAGGCCGACGCAGGATATTAAAGACGATGCATCAGATATTATTGTGCGGGATCCTACTGGGCAAGCTGCTCGTCGATGGAGAGGAGCACGAGTTTATCCACGATTTTTATTCGTCCTGTGTATTTCCTACACTTTTTTCTTATCTACGCGTGAAGGAAAAGTATAAATATGCTACTTTCCAGACTCGTTATATCGGTATGTATTTTGTGCAATATTGCAACGCGGAAGGGAGAATCTGTAGTTCTACTTGAAGTATTTATGTATTTCGTGTGCCTTCTATGTTTTAATCAAGAAGAAAAATATTTTTAAGCCTTTACTTCTTTTGTTAAAGGTTTGTAAACCTTTAAAGAATTGTGTACCTTTATCCGGCAGAAAAATAAAGCAACTAATTATCCAATTTTTGAGGAATTTAATACATATGCTACCTGTTACATCTGATTTTCCTACGCTCCACTGTATTACGTTTATTCTCGACGAATGTAAGTTTGTAGATCGTCGTGACCGGTGGAATAAGAAAGTGTGCTACGCTTATAACTCTCCTGCTGCATGGCTATAAATCTAACGAAACTGTAAACGCCGCTGGACCACCTGTAACCAGTGATTCCATGTGTTCGTGACGCGTTGATAAAATCAACCTGTTAAGCGTTACCTGCGCTCACCGCCTCGCGGATTAGTTCATTGGACAAGTTGGCGGTAAAATTGATTCCGTTATCGAGTTCTCTGGAACGGAGTCAGATGACTGATCAGTTCTGGAATTCGGGAATTACGTGAATACATTTTAGATGTCTAACTCGATCCTATCTCCAAACTTTCGACCTTCTGCAGTAGTTTCGGCAAATCTGCTGCTATAATAGATTCTCCGTCCTCTGCGATCGATTAACTAACTAAATAATCGAACATTCGCGGCACCATTACTCCACATTATTCCAATTCTAGCAATTTCAGGAACGCGATACTCTGCGTAGAAAATAGATCAAACGTTGAAATAAATATCATAGAACTCTAGAGAATCCTTTTAAGGGAAGTCTTTAATGCTTAATATCTGTTTAGAACGAAAATAAAAAATTATCGAAAAACGACGAATATCGTTCGTCTTCTCCTTCGTTTCTCTTTAAATTTATCTGTCGTTATAGGTTTTTAATTGTACGTTGCAAGATTCATTGACTATGTCTCACGGTTAGTTCGCCGAATCTGTTTGCCCAGGTTGATCAAATATTCCAATTGGCACTCGAAGTGGTTACTCTTTGACCGCGGGTGATATCAGCTTGACAAGCCGTAAATACGTAATGAAGCGTGGAAACCGGGCGCACTGGAAACCGTGAACGTCTCCATTCGTCATTGTGCTCGGCTCCGAATTTATAATCCCACGTGTTCATCCGATATACAGCTTCGCATGATTCATCGTCCTACAGTACACGCTCGGGACAGATGAGTAACGTAACCATCTTCGTACGAATATAACGAAATCATTATTGTACATCGTTCACGTTGATAAGGGATTTCGATGGACGTTTCAAACGTTGCGTTACATTTATTTCAGGGGAGGGAAAATACTATGCAACTTGGCCTTCCTCAGTTCTTTTCGAAATACCGAGCGTAGTTCGAGGACCGCAGAGTAGATGGCACTAGAAGCATGGATGATCTTCCAAACTACCCTTAAATAAAATAAATCGTTCCTCTCGACAGACCTGGAAGGATTATTTTTTAACATTAATTTTTCACGGTTCAATTTATACAATTGATATGTTCAATAACGAGGATGAAACTTTTGCCCGGCAGTATTCTCAACTCATTCACAACGCGTCGACTATTGAGACAAGTTTACATTCGTAAGCGTAGAAGCAGCGTATCAGAGCGTGTTAAATTTTTCTAGATCGCATTAGAATCAATTTAGAGCCAGGTGTTAATGTTTCTAGATCGCTCCGCCTCGGGCATAGCGATAGGTGTTAACGTATACTTCCAGCATCGCCGGCAGACTTCGAGGGACGTCGTTCACGAAACTTGCGTAGCATACAAGCGTCACAAAAAATTAGCACCGAGACGCTATTATCACCGGCGATACTGTTCCTTCAATCAGATAAGTGCAAAAACACTTTGTCTGTTCATCTTCCTGGCTCGGTCCAAAGCAAGGAGGCATCGAAATATTTAAAATATCCAGGAAATATCCTATCGGGCAACAAGTATACAGGCTGCCATGAAACCGTTCCCCTCCAATAAAATTCGCAACCCCGTGTCGCCAACTCGAACTCCCGCCCCAAAATTACCAGCGATGTAACGCGACAAAAGACGAACACAATCGCCAAGCCTCCTTCCATAGATGTTATTTACAACAAAAAAAAGAAGAAGAAACTTCTACCAAAGACCTGCCTCCAATCCCCACCTCCATCGCCGGAAGTGGTGGACACGCGTGTAGAAATCGGTGGTGGGGCAGTGACAACAAATCACAGGGTTGTTCGGTTGAATGGGAAAGAACAGGACGAACACGAGCCACTGTTCATCTGCAACAACCCCGATGAAGAGTCGGTCGAAGGTAAAGAACTCGAATGGGATGGCAGTGGTGGGGAACCCTTAAGAAAGGGGAGAGAAGCTGCTTGATAAATGCGCGCTCGTACGACTATGGAACCAGTTTGGTGTTTACCTAGTAAGTAGTGTTGTCAGTCAGCTGGTTTGTTGCATCTTCGCAGAGCCAGCCGCCTGTGGCGCAAAACGCTAGCACGCTTACTCCTTTACACGTACACGTATCCTTAGGCTGTGTGAGTTAGCATACCTGTGTGCACGTGTACACGTACTCGTATCCAACGGAAGGGAATTCAGTGAGGACGTTTGGAGGGCTACAAGCTAAGGGTGGAGGTGGTAAAATTGGCCGGTAGTGGGGAAAAGAGTGGGGCTAGCTGCACGCCGCCAGTCAAGCAGGGTGCGTGACCGTCGATAGTCAGTTGCTCTACGACGTTCGAGGAGGAATGTCGTCGTTCTCCTTCTACTCTCTCCGTTCGCCAGTACATCGCGCACGTAGTTTCTCACGGGGAAGCGAGCTCGTAAACCATTGCGACTGTTGCTTCTCGGAATTGTTAGTTGTATCTCGGTGAACGAGACGATCGGTGGTGTTGTCGATCAGTCAGTGGGCATGATCGGTCGGTGTTTACTGTCGTGGAACGGGTACATCGTTCAAGTGTTCTCCGTTCAATCAGTGTGAAACTTCTGTCCCGACGGCACAGATACAACGCGCGTGGTACGACCGTCACGATTATCCAGGCTGTACGCAGAATAAGTGAACTTTCTCGTGCTACTCGGGCACCGTGACAGAACCGACCGCGTTTCCGAATCGGGTCGAAACGATCGCGAGAAGTGGTGCCGTGAACCAGTGACTATGAGTGCGTGACGACGGTGTTATCACGACAACGTTCACGCGACGTTCGCAACGAAGGACGTTGGGCCCGACCGGGTGTTAACGAATCGCTCAGAATGGAGTCGACAGGGATTCGCCGCAGATCAGCGGTCCTGGGGATCGTCTGGTGGGTGTTTTTCAACGCTTGCTTGATAGACGGCCGCAGCATCACCAGCCTCGAGGCACCGAGCGGCTGCGAGTGGAAAAAGGACAGGGACGACGGAGAAAAAGAGTTGGCCTGTAGAGTTAGGACTATCGCCAACGTGCCCGGCCTAATTGGCAATCTCTCGGCCATTCAAGTGGACTCGATCGGTTCTTTGGCGTTGGAATGCAGTGACGTGTTGTTCTTCGAGAGCCAGATCGACGGTCCCCACGGTTTCTTCTCTCCTCTGCCTCGGCTGGAGAAGCTCCGCGTGGATTATTGCAAAATTCGTTACCTGCCAGGTGGTGTTTTCGCGTCCGCGCACAATCTACGGAGCCTGTCTGTGAGAACGCACAACGGAGATTGGTCCGCGATGACCATGGAGTTGCACAGGGACTCCCTTCGCGGTTTGACGAGTTTACAGCATCTCGATCTGTCCGACAACAATCTGTGGACCCTGCCGGCCGAATTATTGTGCCCCGTGAAGAGCCTGGCCACCTTGAATCTGACGCGCAACAAGTTACAGGACATTGTATCCCTGGGTTTCTCCGACTGGGTCGAATCGTGTACGCCTAGCTTGGAGGTGCTGGACCTGAGCAACAACGATCTCAGTGCCCTGCCCGATCGCACCCTGAGCAATCTGGGCAGCCTGACGGTGTTGAAACTGCAAGAGAACGCGATATCAGCCGTGGGTGATCACGCTCTCGCCGGATTGGTCTCGTTGCGCTCAGTGAACGTGTCGAGCAATCGTCTGGTCGCGCTGCCGCCGGAATTGTTCTCCAAGACCAAGCAACTGAGGGAGCTGATACTGAGCAACAACTCGCTGGCGGTGCTGGCCCCGGGACTCTTGGACAATCTCGACGAGCTGCAAGTATTGGACTTGAGCAGCAACGAGTTGACGAATCGTTGGGTGAACAGGGATACGTTCTCGCGGCTGGTTCGTCTCGTCATTCTCGACTTATCCTTCAACGCCCTAACGAGAATCGACGCGCACGTGTTCAAGGGCCTGTACAACCTACAGATTTTAAAGCTCGAGCACAACGAGGTCGAAACGCTGATGGACGGCTGCTTCGGCTCCCTGACTAACTTGCACTCGTTGACCCTGTCGCACAATCGTATCGCCAGGTTCGATGCGGCGCACACGATCGGCCTCAACACCCTCGGCCAGCTCTTCCTGGAGACCAACAAACTTCGTTCGTTGCACCGCAACGTCTTCGACAATCTGACCAGCCTGCAGGATCTATCTCTCAGCGGGAACTATCTAACGGAGATCCCGTACTCGGTTCGCGTGCTGCACTCGCTCAAGACCCTTGACCTCGGCAACAACCACGTGTCCAGAATAGACAACGACTCGTTCGCCGGTTTGAGCGAGCTGTACGGATTACGGCTGGTCGACAACAAGCTGGAGAACGTGTCCCGCGAGGCGTTCGTCTCGCTGCCCGCCCTGCAAGTGTTAAATCTCGCGAACAATTACATCCGTCACGTGGAGCAGAGCGCGTTCGCGAACAATCCGGTGTTACGTGCGATTAGATTAGACGGGAATCAGTTAACCGAGATCCGCGGCGCGTTCACCAGCCTCTCGACCCTGGTCTGGCTGAACGTGTCGGACAATAAGCTGCTGTGGTTCGACTACAGCCATCTGCCGACCAGCATAGAGTGGCTGGACATACACGCGAATCAGATAAGCGAGCTTGGGAATTATTACACGGTGCGGAACGCGCTGCGTATAAAGATGCTGGACGCGAGCTACAACCAAATCGGCGAGATCGCCGAGGCGAACGTGCCCGACAGCGTGGAGACCCTGTTCCTGAACAACAACAAAATACGCACAGTGGCCCCGGGTACGTTCCAGCACAAGGGGGGCCTGCAGAAAGTGGTGCTGTACGGGAACGAGATAAGGAAGCTCGACGTGGCCGCGCTCGCGGTGCAGACGGTGCCGGAGGACGTCGAGCTGCCGCAGTTTTACATCGGGAACAATCCGATTCTGTGCGACTGCACCATGGAATGGCTGCCGAGGATCAACGAGATGTCGCGACTCCGGCAGCATCCGCGGGTCATGGACCTCGATTCGGTCGCGTGCGAAATGGTGCACGCACGGGCGACGCCTCGAAGGCCCCTGCTGTCGTTGAAACCGAAGGACTTTCTCTGCAAGTACGACGCCCACTGTTTCGCCCTGTGCCATTGCTGCGACTTCGACGCGTGCGACTGCGAGATGACCTGCCCCGATAATTGTTCCTGCTATCACGACCACAGCTGGTCCAGCAACGTGGTGGACTGCTCGAACGCCGGCTACAAGCACGTGCCAGAACGTATCCCGATGGACGCGACGGAGATCTACCTGGATGGGAACGAGCTCGGCGACCTGGGCAGCCACGTGTTCATCGGTAAGCGTCGCCTCGAGGTGCTTTACCTGAACAACAGCGGTATATCCGCGATTCACAATTGCACGTTCAACGGCGTGGGCGCGCTCCGCGTCCTTCACCTCGAGGACAATGCCCTCCGCGAGCTCCGGGGCTTCGAGTTCGATCAGCTGGAGCGCATGTCGGAGCTGTATCTGGATCACAACGCGATCGCGACCGTGGGCAACACGACCTTCAAGAAAATGAAGAGCCTGGAGGTGTTGAGGCTGGACAGCAACCGCATCGTGGACTTTCGACCATGGGAGGCGTTGCCCAGCGTTGGCGATAGCACCCGGGTCGCTCTGGAAGGCAACGCCTGGAGCTGTGAGTGCGGCAACGCGGCTAAATTGCGCGCCTGGCTCGCCGAGCATCGCGGGGATCCCGAGAAGATGTACTGCCGCGACGGCGTCGAGACGCTGGCGCAGGCTATGAAGCGTTGCGGCGATCCGTCTACGGAGGCTGTCAGCCGTGGTATCCAGGAAATCCCTCTGCTAGGTGGTAACTTTGTGCCGCTTTTAGCCGGCGCCTTGGTGGCCGTGATCGCGATTTGCCTGTTCGTCGCGTTGGCTTTCGCTTTTCGCCAGGATGTGCGTCTGTGGGCCCACGCTCGTTACGGTCTCCGTCTTGGTAAAGTAACCGCGCCACCGGACGAAGAAAGGGATCGCCTTTACGACGGTTACATCGTCTACAGTGAAAGGGACGAGGACTTTGTCTCGAGATTCTTGGCCGCGGAGCTGGAGCAGTCCGGCTTGGCCCTTTGTCTTCACTGGAGAGATTTGCCCCCGGCCAGGCCGCAGGAAGCTGTACCACCAGCGGCAGCCGCCGCCAGACGCATCGTTATCATCTTCTCCCCGGTGTTCCTCGTGAACGAGTGGCAGCACGCTGAATTCCGCGCTGCCCTGAGGACGGCGCTGGAGAACATCAGACCCAGCTCGAGAAAGAGGCGCGTGGTTGTGTTGCTCGCAACGGAAGCGCCTGCCCGCGATCCGGAACTGCAACTCCTTCTGCAGACGTGCACGGTCGTGATGTGGGGCGAGAAGAGGTTCTGGGAGAAGCTTCGATTCGCCATGCCCGACTCCGTGGGCAACAGGCAGGAAAGCAAGAAGGTGAACGACCGAAATCGTAAGCCGGCGCGTTACACCGCTGCCCCATCCGCTGGAGACGTGTGGACCAAGCCTAATGGCGTTCTGGTCGCACCGGTGCACGCACCCACGCCGACGCCCACGCAGTCTACCTATGTCAGCTCGGCGTCCAGCAGGACAGAGGACGAGGACAGCGGCGCGGAGCACCAACACCAGCACCAGCATCAGCACCAGCATCAGCACGGTGGGTACAGCGCGTTGCACAGTGGGAACGCGCGACCCGCCAGCCTGTCTTCGAGGGGTAGTCATCTTTACAGTACCATACCGGAACCACCGGTGCCGACTGCACCTCCCGGTGAGGTGTTGACGCATCCAGCCAATCCTCGTACTTATTTCGTCTAGTATAGACAATATGCGTCGGGCACGCGACGATCCACGATTCACCGCGTTGGTGGCTGGACTCTCGTGGAGCCTGCGATGTAAAAATTCGCTGCGGAAGATTGAATGGGAATCGAAATAGGGAGAGAGACAGTGTGTGCGCGTGCAGGGCAGAGAATATGTCGCGGGTAAGATATTTGTACAGTTTCGTTCGTTGCTCGCGATGGAACGATCGGAGTTCGGCGATTCGCCTGACGTCGGTTCGTTTGTTCTTCCACTAGAATCTGTTGACTAGAAATCTTCCTCGGGTTTCCGTGCGCGTTGCGGAACAAACGGGAGGGATCGTTTCGCGAAGAGGATCTTGGGGGGGCTTTGGGAATCGTAACGAGAGCATCGCCTCGCGAGAAAGTGTTTGCCTGGGAACGCGAGGCCTCTCGAATCGCGTTCGCTTATCTCGCCGCGTCACGAGCATTATACGTCGATCAACGATAAATCGAAGGACACGTTTATTTAATACGTTTCTTTGTAACTTTCCGCGCTGCTGCACAGAGAGCACAGCGGTCGAGTCATTATTTTTACGTACTAGGGCCGAGAGAACGATGCAACCGTTGCATGAGAAGTTCTCGTTGCGCGGATCCTTTACGAATCTACGTAACGTATTGTATATGTGTAAGCGCAGACGCGAAGCGTTATCTTTTAAGTGATAGCATGGCAGTTAATGAGGACACAGATTCGAATTATTGTTCTCGTCGCACGTTTAGGGCCTAAGTCGAAGCACAGACAGCATAGTAACAACCCCCGAAACTCGGTGTACGCGTAGATGTAGAATTCTTCGTTGCTGTTGCACCGCCGCCGTATTAAATTCGTCATCGCGTGCATCTTGGTCAATGTAGGACGCGGGAGAAATGGTCGTGGCGGGACTGGAGCTCGAAATTCTCCGCGTCACTGGGGCTACCGCGACGGGGAGAGTTTCGATCAAGCCTGAGAAATAACCCTTTCTCAGCTGTCCCGCTTTGGGAAACTCTGGCGTTCGTCGGTTTCACCGCGACCTCCTCGATCGATCGATCGCGATGCGACCCGCCAGCTCTTTTGCCCGTCTTGCCGGCGACACGACGTTATTTATTTTCGAATCCAGTGATTTAGTTTAATGTTATAATTTATAGACAAATGGGGTGTATCGCGGCTCGTTACGTTTCTTCGTATTTACCGACTGGATTAGTAGATATATTTATACTCATTGTCTACTCCGATTGTAAATGCGTTGTGATATATCTATGTATTTTCATTCTTTCCTTTTTGTAATTGAAGAGTTGCAAAATTACGCGACACGGAACGATCGGCTGCTGCGACGATTCTTTTGTTAAAATGTTTCCGAGGATTCGTGACACTTGGCAGAAACTTTCCCCTTCTTTTCTATGTTACTACAGTGTAATCCTCGTGTCGTTTTGAACAGAAATCTGCCGCACGTTTTCCTCAAATAGTCAATAGAGAAGCAAGCGTCCTTATTTCACACGTGCATTAGAAAATTCGTAGTCCCCTCACCAAGTACGAACTTCTATGAACGGCGAAGAATAATGGCACGTTCATTTTCGTGTAATCGAGGGATCCAATGAATGAGCCGTCGCAGCAGCTCGATGTTCCTCAAAAGGCGATAGAAACTTCGCGCATTTAGTTCGATGCTAATTTTATTTCCAAGACTACTATCGTTTACCTTAGCGACCGAGCGTCTACCGCCCTATTCAGGGCGCTCGTATTTTTTATTTCTCCGGAGTAGAATCATCCCGATCTCGATCGAGCTCGCGTTCACGGATCATCGGAGCGTTTGAAGTGCCCCCGTGTGCCGATCGGCGAGGAGAGAAAAGACGAGAATGATATATTACGTGTACGTAGCGTTTTACTCTGGATCTCGAGTCGCACACTCCTTCGTACTAATCGTATATTTTTTTCCGCTCGAGAGACAGAGTAGATAGGCGCGTACCTAGTTCTCATTCCTGTCGTTCGTTCGTCAATTCACGTTAGCTAGGAAGAAAGGAATTATGCGGATGAGTGAGAGTGTAAGGAGTATGATAAAATCGTCCCTGTGCCGCGTGTCAGAATTCGAGGAGAGTGAAAATGTGAAGAGAGGAGAAACGGTACATGGACCGTGCATCGAGGAGAGAATGAGAGAGTGAAAAGGCAGGAGACGTCTAGCGAGACACCTCGTTCCTAAGATTCACGACTGTCTTTTGGAAAAAGCAACGGTCGCCAAACGCTTATTAGCCTGTAAGAAAATCCTCCTGTACATACTGTGTATAATCTAACGTTGTAAATAACTCACGCACACTTCTCGAGCACATCAATGTGGCCAGGCACTTGTACCTATATATAGGACTGTACTGGCCTCGTACCGAGAGCGAGTCTCGACCCTTCGAAAACTTGCGGACTTATTGATTGTATTGTATTGTTGTAAATACGCTCATCGGAACACATATATTATATATATATATTATTATATATATGTATATGTACATTGAATTCACGATCTGTTACGTGATTATTAAATTAATTGCCACTTTCCATTTCAGCAAAGAACCATGAGAAATAAACACGTTTGTTTTGTAAAAAAAAAAGAAATCTGTTGTCGACATTATTCTTTTGCCCCCTCGTCACTCGCCGTGAGAAAAACGATTCGGGTCGGCGGACGCGAGAAACTCGAAAGTTTTCCATCGAGAAAGCTCGAACTTCGACGTACTTCGCGAACTTGTTTTAATTCGCTCGACACTAATAGCTTTCACCCCCTTCTCCTCCCGCCATCGAATGTGACTACTCTTTTCACCAACTTGCTCGTCCTCCGATCACTCCACCCTATTCTATCACCTGATCGTTCTTTTTCCATCTTTTTGTTTTTCCGTCCGCCATCCCGAACGTCGAGCGTAGATCCAAGAAGATTATTCATTGGTACGGTAATTGTTCCCCGGGTGGAATAGACGAGGAGAGCGCTTATTAATATTCCACGACTGAATGACGTGGCAACAGTAGTGCGATAAATTTTCAGGGCGCATTTCGAGCGAGCTGTGCATCGATAATGGCACCCCAGGCTGCATGAACACGTTCACACATTCTCTGGCTGTATCAGCAACTAGTCGACAGTTATTATCCCCGGGGTTAGAGGCAATTTTTATCAACCGTTGCTGGAACCTTTACGCCGTAAAACGCGAGGGAAAAAAATCGCCTTCGTTCGTCTTGCCCCATCTGCGATACAGATATTCGCAAAATGTTCGTATATACCATAGTGTCTCCTGTAAAGTAGCTATGCTTCTACGCTCAGGGTCTCTTGTATACGTCTTTCGAGAACGGATTCTTTTTAATAGATTCAATTAAATTCAACGGATACATATAAACATATACACGTACGGAGTATTTTCGTGATATCATCCATCCTTTGGTGCTCGTGTAGCGTTTAGGTTTGAGAAAGTTTGCTCTCGTGTCACTTTTACAGGCTCGCAAGAAGGAAATAGATCCTCGACCAAAGCGTGAACACTTGAGAACACTAGTCATTTTTTTTCGGAGTAGACTCTTCAAGATTCATAAATAGAAAAGGTCTTTGACATTCGAAAAGGAACCTGTTCACTATACTTACAAACGTTTCGGCGAGAAGAACAAGGAGGGAAGAAATTTCGAAGCTGACACGACGATTGGCATTATTTAAATGGAATATTAATCGTCGAATGTTAAGAAGCTGCATTATATATCTTCATTCGTTGTACCATTATATCCGATTGATCATAAAACTGCCGCCTAGTTAAACCTGTTATTTTCTCTGCTACTGAATATCCAACGAAGCGCCGAGAAATTGATTCATCGGCGAACGATAAATCTAACGCCTTTAAACGTTTTATAGTTTCATAACTGGCCGTCGCGTTCGTTCACGATACCTGGATAGAATAATTATCCGTCCGTTGCGAAATTAACAGCCATTACTAAATTGAGTCTTAAAATACTTATAATCGTTGCTTTGCATCTATTCCGACAGTCGAGTGCGCGAAACGTTTTTCACCTTTTGATTAATCATTCACGCGGCCCGCACGCTTTCGGGTTCTCCGTTATCGCGTACCCAGATCGAAAATTGTCAGCCTTCCCCGAGGTGAAAAATTTCTTTCGAAAATAGTTTCATTAACCAAGAGTAGAGGGGCTCGAATTTTCGTATCAGCGAAGTTCCGTCGCATTCGATCGTCATCGATCATGACGTAGGCTAACGTTAATCCAGGGCAACGTGTTCGTTCATTCCACGCGCTAGATTTAATACAAACCGTGCACGGTTTTCCCACGCGCTCGCGCTAAATAACGTCCGCATTAAACGAGCAAGACCGCTGCTGGAAGGAAGGGAGGAAAAAAAAGTAGCGGAACGGAGGACCGTATAGAAAGACGACGCGGAAGAAGCGGACGACAGAGAGTGTCGAGGCGTGTAGAGGGAAGGGGTGAAGATAAGCGGAACGCGGAATAATTTATCGCGTTACCCGTATCGCGGAAAACTGCGACGCTTCTGGGAATAAAATGTTAAATACGGCGCGTACATGCGCCGCCGCCAAGAACACCTTTATCACACCGGTCCATCGACCGAATAGACCTTTCCACGGGGCCAGTGGCCATGATAACGCCAGGAACCGTCCATCTTCTGTCCCAGAGAGTTACAGCCGCGAACCCGGCAACCGCGAAAATATGAACCCTTTGCCGCCGTGCGCCATGCCTGAGCGCGTGATTTCTTCGCGTCGACACCGCGGCCAGGAATTTTTAATTTCATTAGGAATTCCTTCGAGTATTTCTCTATTCTTCAGGGGGGAGTCACTGTTTGAAACTCGAAGAAAGTACATATATGGTGTACGTGGCTAGCGTGTCCAAGCGTGTACCGCGTTTATCCCCTATTTCGGGCTCGTCAGTGTAGAAATGGATTTGGCTTACAGCTCTTTCCCACTCATCTTTCTATACTTTCTATGGCTGGACTTATCTTGCTCATCTTACCCTGTTCTGTCAGCAATTTACCTCCAACTACGCCACTATTTTATCGCCCCCGTCTTCTTTTCTAATCCACGCAATATCCTCCTCCTACTCTTCCCAAACTGCTCTTAATCCACATTCCCCTGACCAGTAGAAACTCTCTGTATACAATCCCGTTCAGTGTATCGTACTCATTTCACCCCACGTATACACGCAACAAGAAGCACATAGTACATATCTACTTGGTCGACTGTTCGACCGCAAAAGGGTTGCGCGACCCTCCCTGGCATCGCGCCTCGTTGCCTCGGCCACCAAGAAGCCTGAGAGCTCGGCTATTCGGGAGTTTCTCGCGCGTTATATCGCCATGTCACGTACTCGTGCGAGATTCGGGGGCATAAGTTACAGTTCGCCCCTAAAGAGATGCCCGTGGCTCGGCTTTTTAAAGGGTCGTTCTCCCTGTGGGGCCAGCCGTTCCAGCTTCCTCGCAAAGTAATAGTTTTATCGAGGAGAAACGAGCGGAGACCACACCGCGCGTCCCATGAAAATCCCAAAGCGGGCGGGATTAAGCGTTGGCAACGCACGCGTGCATTCGCACCAGTCAAATATTTGAACGGCCGCGGGCCACGAATGCTAGAAAAGAGGCACACGGCCGCGCACGGCTAATGACATTACGACTTCAGGATGCTTTCGGGCAAATTAGATTTTGCTGGCCGTGCCGCGACCATCGCGGGCAAATGGAATAATAATAAGAGCGCGCTGATATCGAGCGGAATAGCGCAGACGCGGTTTAATAATCAAAGTAAACCCGTCCGAGAGTGGCACGCGTGCTAAGTGGATCGATATTTTAAGGCTTTTCGGCGGCGAGGTTTAAAAATTCAAGGGCTACCTCGAATTCGACGAGCCATTGCATGTATGTACATATGTGTACGTGCTCCTTAAAGGTGCGCATACCTGGTACGGTACAATTACGTAGGCGGTTAGCTGACGAATTTTCGATAATTTCCGTCTGCTGGATGGTTAGAGAAATTAGGGGGTGAGAAATTAGGTATTTTTGAACGAGGACTGTACTTGCACTAAATTGAAGCTTGCGTTAGGGATTTACCTTTGCAATGTGGGCGAATTATGTTAGCGGTTTTTAAATAGGCGTGAGAATTGGAGTGTCTGCGAATTTATGCGGCTGAGACAAAAACGTGCGCCCGACTCGCGGGAAGCTGTGAAAAAAGAAGATGCATAGTGGGATTGCAGAATTAATTGGGAGCGCTAGATAATTTGTAAAAATGATCGGACAAGCTGTAGTTCATTAACATAAGCGATGAAATTAATTCAACTGTTGGCACTAATTATTCCATTTTTGGCTCCCCTCGACTAGCTGCGATCTGAATAGTTAATTGAATTCGCGAACAAAGTGTCGACGATATTAATTGAATATCATTTAACCACAGAAATGACTGGTCTCCTCTATTGCCGTTCCCGTAACGAAAATACCATTCAGATTCGGGGGATACTACTTTACAAGACCATAGAAATGGAAGAGAAAGCCGATGCAACGAAATGAAAAACCTATATGTACACGTACCGCGTTCAGAACCGGCAATCCGAACGACGCATTCTCCCGTGATTTCGACTGTTTCGAAATTTTTAATTCATCAGTTGGTCACGGCAGAGATTTTCATCGTTTGCATGCAAGTTTAATGAAAAACCGTCGCCCGTTAACGAACGGTTCTCCTTCGCATCGGCCACATGTATAATGAAAAGTGCTCCGGACAAATTGGAAACTGATACGGCAATCACGGTCAATTACACCGCACGATTGTATTTGGATCGTATCGCAACGGTTTGATCGATGGAAAAATCGTTCGGCCTGCCCGACGAAGCTTCTTGCTTCTTCGGGGGAAACGTGACGAATATGAACGTTTCGATTAATGACCGAAGGTAAGCTGGTCAACGCTCGTGCCGAGAAGTCGCTGGTCCACTTCGTGTACAATACTCAGATATACGTAGCCTTACCGAGTCATCGGTTACACCGTGCGCTACAATTTCGAGGATCATTTATTTTCCATGGGGCTAGCCATCCTGCTGTTCGAGATGCGCATATGCGTGAGCCCTGCTCCACCCCTTTACCTTTCCTTTCCTTTTTTCTTTCCCCGGTTTCCGCGCGATGGAGACGAGCAGTGGCGCCGCAGCATCAATCAACTGTCGAACGAGTGGCCGCTAATTGCACCGGCCACAATATCTTGATCAATCGACCGTGGGGCGTTGGAATTAATTAGAACGATGACGTGCTCGTAGGAACGATGTATGTATATATGTATGTATGCATGTAGTAGTCACAGGAGGCGAGCGCGAACGCTTCTGCCCGTGGCCAGTCAGATAGGCTATCTTAAGTGAGCAGTTTCCTCTCTCGCTCGGCTGTCTGGTATCAGAGACAAGAAACGCTACCCCCGAATAAAACGAACAAATTGCACCGCCCGTGGTGAGTTTGGCGCCTGTCCTCGACTCCGCTCGACCCTCTGTCTCGATGGTTCGTGCCCTAGCATGGCGAGTTAATATGATTCCAAGATAAATTCGCGACGCGTCCCCTCGTTGTAGGCGTATTTTCTTGCAGGGCGATAGGCAATTTTATCGGGCCCGATCGATTCTATTAAGCTTGACCAGGGGGACCTTTGGCCGCCAGGTATACGTATAGCAGGTACGTTGTTTCTTGGACAGTGTACGTAATCGTGGGTTGTTAATCCACGGTTTTTTCATTTTCTGGACCAGAGTTTTCGCTTCGATTTCACTTCTGGGGCTGTCTTAAAAATGGTGACTCGCTAATAGACGAACACTCGAGTTATCCACGTGGCAATCAACGGCCGAGGGTTCTAGGATATGTGTATAATATATTTTGACAGGCGGCTTCTCGGGGATCGACAGCGTCGAATTCGTAATTGTGGCGGCCGTGATCGCCGTGTGTTCACTGCGCGCCGGTGCGTCAACCTTTCTCGAAAGTCATCGTCGCGTCACGAGTCGAAATTACAAAGTTATTCTGTATTAAATGGCCATTCTACTATCCTCCCCTCGTATACCTTATTAGGGCTGATTACACCATAACGGCCATCAACTCAATTCCCAGCCGGTCTTCGTCACCTCGAGATTCCTACGAGTTGAAAAACTGCATCGTAACAGGTTGTACGATTCGGGGAGGTGGAGGATCTTATCGTGTTTCCGAATGAAAGGTGTGAAAGGACTGTCCCTACCAACGCGTCCCCGTGTCCCGGTCGTGTAGACTGGGAGCCGGATTATCGGGTCAGTATTTAACCGATTATCCGCGCGTCATTTATCTGAATGCAGAAGGGAAAAAAAGTGTTTATGTCTATCTTGTAACCTGCAGGCCAGGGTGGAGGTGCTGATTAACCGGAGATTTTTCGAATAGTCTTTACCTTTGTGGTAGATACCATTTTGGAAAATTGTTGCGCGACTTCGACTGCGAAATATCCCTTTTTTTTGTTTTGTTTGCAGTAAACCAGTGATTGTTTAATTTTTTTGGTCAGTGGCAGATCAAGTATATAGCATTATTCAAATTATTCTAAGAAACGAAATAATTCTTATCATTAAATAGTGCATTAGAAAAGGACAAGGCGAGAAATTACGCGTTTTCCCATACGTGTACGCGCACATCTGCACCGGTGCACGATGCAAAAAGCAAATAATTTCGCCGGACTAATAGCAACGCAAAGAACAAACATACAAATTGAAACCTCAGGGGAGTTATAAAATTACAAAATTACATGCAGCGTAGCACCGTGTAAAATGGCCGCTCTTTATTCGCGAAGCTCCCACCGCGATCGAGGTCCATCGAGACCGCATTAATCTTCGGTGAGTAACAAGTTTTTGCCGGCGTAAACGCAACGAGCCCCGTCGCATCTGTCTGTAAAAAGTGGCGCAAAAATTCACAATGGCTCGTTCGATCGGATCGATCGTCCTGGAGGAAGGGCGGTTCGAATGTTTAAATAAGACGAGCTACGTTAGAAGAGGTAGGGAAATCGGAAAATGGGGGAGGAAAAAGAATAAGAAGGAACGACTGAAACGACGACGAGAAGCGATAACAGGGAGAACGGCAGCTCGTACCTATTTAATTTAGCAAAAGCATTTTCATAGTCCCGGGCAAAGCATTTCCACCATGAAATATTATAAGTGTCACTCGGCCTCTCAGACACAATGGACCGAAAGCTCGCCATAAAAATGTGGCGTGGAATACCCCCTGGCTCCATGGCGTTCCCTATCGACGAGGGTGTGTATGTGTATGTGGTAGAAAATCAATATTGAATATAAACAAGCAGTATACATTCAACCCTGTCGACTCTAGTATGCCAATTTTAATAATATCGTATCCCTTAAACGTCCACGCCGATTGCTTTCGTACGAATGAATTCGATCAACGAGACAATCGAGCCTGTATTAACGTTTCACGACTAGGGGCTGATTAGACATCTGTTGATATTTCTCTCCGATGGACCATCTCGCGAATGTTTAAATACTGCATAGGCATCGATTGATGTTGGTTATTTCGGGTTGGAGACCATTAAACGTTCGTTCAATATTCAACGCAAAACGAAGATTGCAATTTATGACCACCGTGCACAGATTTGTCACGCGCCTTTTAATATTTTCAGAGGGACGACTGGCCTGGATCAACATTTGATCGGTTGCATTTCGGTGGTCGAAAATATTACCATCTTATTTGGTTAACATACTTCACTGCTGTCACTTTTCTAATTGGGACGACAACTGTGATTATTATGTCGTACACAGGGGCCACGATACATTCGCTAACGCATTGTCTAGACAATGACGATATATTAATACGTTCCCATTAGTGCTGCAGGATTTTACCAACGAACATACATGTTCACATGTTTCGTTCCAAGGGGTTGGCGAACGGGGGGCCGCGTTAATAAAGATGAGTGACGACGTTTAATTACTATTAGCCGAGAAGATAGCCGTTGCCGCTAATACTGCAAACGCGTTAAACGAGAGCTTCGAATGTCGCATGGATTTAATCGCTTGTAACTCAAGTACGATTGGCATCTTGCTAATTACGTTATATTCGATCAACTCAATTCGCCAAAAGAAAATTCATTTCGTTACTCTATTACCCCAGTACTAGTCGCCCAAAAAGGAACGCCTTTAAAAGAATAGTTAAATGCCCATCGATCGTACTGTCAGCCGAACTCGATGCCACGACCGTTAAACAAACCGTAAAAAAAATAAAGAAAGAAACAAGGAGAATAATAAAGAAGAAACGGAAGAAAGGAAGAAAACGTTGGTTGAAGAGGTCGGGGAAAAACGGTGACGACGCTTAATTCGCAGAAAGGCCACTTATTAGTCGTAGACGCCTTCTATCCCGAAGAGTACTCGTGAACGTCGCGACTATCGCTCCAATTGTCGAAGACAAAAGGGGCGTAAAGGGCGGCTGCGGAGGTAAAGGGCGCACGTTGCTTGGATGCTCTTCGAATAAAACGGACCATTTGGCAAGGGTGAGAGGGTAAGGGCGCGAGAGCGAAGGGTAAATATGCAAGAGCACCCCTGGGTTCGCCTTGCCGACATGGACGTAAGAGAAAGAGAGGCATATATATATATGTATAGGTAAATAAAGACGGAGAAAGGGTGACAGCACGCGAGGTGGAACGCGGAGGGAAACTAACTTCGAAGGCTCCGCTGGCTGCTCTCGCAGTTGTGTTATTTCGGGCAACCCTAACTTCTCTCCTGGCGACGAAATATTAGGGCGAGAGTGTAGATTCTTTGGAATTGCCGTGCGGCACCAAAGGGTAGGGGGCGAGAGTGTGGCGGCAAGCGAAGGGTACAAAATTTCGTCTCACGGGGAAATTTCGTCGGCCTTCGATTTCGTGGAAAGTCGCGGCCGGCTAATTTATTGTCGGCTGATTACGCGCACAGCCGTTCTCCAATTGTATCCCGACTTCGAGGGAAAACCTGGAAGCCTTATAAATACGAAATTTCTGGCCGCGAGGGCGAATAAGAGATCGGTGACGTTATTACGCGAAAATTCCTGCTTGAAATTATGGTGCTACCCCGAATTTCGCCAGGGTACACTTGTATAAATACAACGTCAACGGGAGGGTTGACGGAGGTGGAGGGGCGGAAAATTCTTGTCGCGCCATCGTGAGCCACGTGTCGTTTCAATATCAAATATCCGTGGGCCGTTGCTCATTGGCCGGCTCGATTTCGTCTGCAGCCCATAGGGATACAATATTCCTTCGTCGATAATTAAATTTCCTTGGGAAATATCGAATGCGGATAATAAAATCCGGGGAAACTCGACGTGCCTCGTGGAAAATAAACTTGCCCGCGGGCGGGCGAAGTAAAGTATGGAGGCTCGAACAAATTCCATTAAGTTATGGGCAAGTTTGTCTTTAATCGCTTCTTAATAACCCTGTATATTAATTATATTAATCCGAGGCTCAGGTTCTACGATTTATCGAAGAAATTTTCGTTTGTATTAATTATTACAGAAAATCGAAACTAACGACGAAGAAAAAACTAAGAAAATTAATACGCCCCATAAAACCCTTCCCTGCCTCTCAACATAGGAAAAATGAATTTATCCGTGAACGCAGCTTTCCCATGGAAGTCGCAGAAGCAGAGATTCCATTGAAACATAGAAACCACGATGGTCCTTCGAGGATCGAACTTGTATAAACCCGAGTTAAAACGACGCGGCAACCAGACGATTTTGCGACGTTTGATGAAATCACCGAAATTCCATTTTCCCAGCGAACTCGAAACCGGGCGTATTTACGAAAAAAAACCAGTCGATCATGGAGCCAGAGTCGGTGGATCCACTTGAAAAGGATTCTTCTGAAGTGAATGGAAGCCGAAAAGCCGGGTGGCACGCAGACCCCTATAACCCATGCCTAATCCGAGTTCGTCTCGCCCGCTCACGGGACATCTCCCATGGAGCTTGTCCTTTTGCCTGTTCATAGCAGGGCCAGAGGAAACGATCCAGTCAGTCGCAGGTCACTGGTGCAGTCAGTTTCAACGATAAAGGCTGCTCATCGAACTCCGAACGTTTCCTTCGGGATCTGCGCGGAATAGCAGATCGAACAGCTGCCCTTTCCTCAACGATTCATTGAACCCGTACCTTGAAGACGCTATTTTTTTCTTCGAATACTTCGCTGATATGTTCGTCAAATTTTTATTTCCACACATATGTACCTACATTATTTAAGTCTCTATTTTCTGTTGAGTGAACTGTTTGATGCAATTTTCGTTGTGTTTCAGCCTGATTGTTTCTTCCAGAAAATTGTTTCTGCCAAAATATCGATTCCTCGATGCTCCTTCGATGCACACTTAGTTTATTTACCCTTACACGTCAGAGGAGAATCACGCCGCCGACAGAACGATTATAAATTCCGTCTGGTTATCAGAAAACGAGCGAATGTTCCCCGCGAACTTCCTGAACAGCTCGTAAAATTTCCTTTACCGGCTAGCCGCACAGCGGATGCCTCCAGGAATATGTATGTATATACTTGCTCGTGGTAGGACGGGGATGTTTAATCGAGTTCTCAATTTCATTACGTTGCCGTGCGTTTCCCGATGGGAAATGTATCGACAGCCTCCCGCGTCTCCTTGTTGTAACGAGGTTTGTTTCGGGACGGTCGTACCCGCCAAAGAATATATTCCACGGCACGTTTTCTATTCCCGTTTCCGTGAAGGTTCAAAGAGGCAGATGGAAAGAAGGAGGAGGAGAATAAGAAGAAGGAGGATGAAGAATAAACGATAAAGGCAACGAGCTTTCTAATAAGCGATCCGGCGTGCCATCTAATTTACGTTACCGGGTCATCTCGTTAGCAGTTGCTGTGCGTTCTCGTTCCCGTGGAATAATTAAAACTCCGCGACGTGACGCGAGACGATGAAACGTGGAATCGTCGCAACACTGGTGCAAGCTGTCTAGAGAACTCGCGTGTAATCGCGAGAATACGGCCCTAGAACAAATAACGATACTTGCATCCCTGACATATCTACACTCTGTACTCCAATAGTTCGCATACTTTTAATAATAAATACTCAATGGAATTTCGTACGCTCCAATCGATATTCACACATTTTCCGCGGCAACGAACAGACGGCTAGTCGCGCGTGTACATAATTCAACTGGATTCGGTATCGCGTAGAAAGCAAAGTGGCGTGTAAGCCGGTCGCGTTGCCTCAGTGCGAAGAAACAAAATATTTGCCGCCTTACGGCCGGCACTCGAGCAATATTTGCCCAGCTCGAGGACACTCCGCGCAACGCGCAGAAGAAATGATTTCTGATGCCCTCTTACACGGGGATCCGAGATTATTCGCCCCTGGCCAATGCAGCTACATCGAGGCACAGAGCACAGTCATTCTGTGGGAAAAACGTGCAACGATTCGTCAGGGGATCGCAGCGAACACGTGTTCCGGTCCGTGACCAATTTAACCGGATACCACGACCTACGTAGGCTTCTATGGACCACCACCCTCTATCCACCCGGCAGCGTTCAAGGAAGGAACGTCAGTTGCACGCGTGCATCTGGATCATTGTCGGCCTTCTCTACGACCGTGGAGGTGGACGTGGAAATCGCTTCGAAATTCGGCCACCGTGACATCTAGACGGACCTGGCCAGGCATCCGTAGGGAACAAGGCCATAGTGACGCATTGAAACTCGCACCTTGGTCTCGACACGCTTGATCATACCGTAAGGCAGCGTTGATTTTTTCGAGATTGTTCATGGTATTGTTGCGCCTCAGATGTTCTCTGATTGTGCTGCGTATTCCAGGAAACTCGACCAGGCAAAGTTCGAGAGAAATATCATGGACACGTGAAATTTGTCGATCGTATATTTTCTCGTAAATACTGTCGAACTTTCCGTTGCATTCGGTTGTACATCGCTCTAGGCGATTTGGCGTTACGTTAACGTAACTGCTCTTTATTTACAGATTTTTCGATCTCGACGGAATTCCACGGGGACGTTGCGTCTCGTCAATGAGTTCATCAAACTTTGAAGCTTTTAAATAGAAAAGTTATGCGGGTAGGATCATCGGCACGATACGAGGGTTAAGTACAATTGCATTGCTCAAATACGCGGCGACCTATTTTCTGTGTAGACCTGCTCTTTCGGTCTTGCCGTATCGGTTAATCATCGAATCGTGATAACTCGAATATACAAAGCAGAAACAATCGTTGCTATCTTCGCCGGCATCGTGATAAATCATAGCATCGTGAGAATCAGTACCCGCGATACAGCTTCCAATTACTTCGCCGAACGTTTCGATGGATCGCCGCGGGACCACGGCTCCAAAAAGGTTTCGCTTCATAAACACGCCCTGCACAGTCCATATACGTATACACTCTATTCCTTAGTCGTTGATTTTGATTTAATAGAGCCTAATGGATAGGGGTGGCCCGCCGATCCGGGTGGTCCTGTCCTCCACCATTTCATTTAATTATGACGTATGAGTCGTTCGAGTTGCATTCGTGTTGCTTTAACCGCGAATCAAGCGGGAACACCGTTCGAGAAGGTTTATTCGGTGGCCGTTTGTCGAGCTCGCAGTTTCCCGATTAAACGACAGCTGGAGGTACGCAGACGAGCCTTTATAACGGGGTGAAACGTGTCGTTCGAGTACCGCTCGCGTTTCCCATGGTTTATGAAAAATCGCGCGTCGGTTCGCGCCGAGCGATTTAATTAAGACGCCGCGCCGGCTGAAACGAAGCTTGGATATAATGTCACGACAAATCCGCGCCGGGAATTATTAACAGGTTCCACGCGCCGCGTGGGACACACCGGTGACTCCCGTCAGATTTTCTCTCTGCAATCGGCACGACACTTTTCCCAGACGGAACAATCTCGTGGAATAATATATACTTGGAAAGTTTCACGATACAGCCGAGTACGCCTCCAGGCAAATATTGCGAAGCTACTGCGACGAGTTATTCTTTGTTTTAGAAAAATATTGCAAATTTTTCCAGCCGAGGATGAGCAATTCTTTTTCAAGTTGCTGCAAATGAGAGATTGAGACTTTTTCGGTGAAATTTTGTTTTCCACCGTTTTACACGTACTTGTCGCTCCTCGCGACTTTTACGGTGAGATCAACAGTTGGAACGGTCGATGACTCGTTCCGTAGGCGAACAGAAAATCCGTGCGGCGAAGAACGTGCCAGGTTTACCTGGGCCACCTGATTAGTAGCGGACGACCGTCCCTCTATGTACAAAACGGTGGCTGAAACGTTGGTCGTGTCTTTGAGGGAGCGGTGCCAAGTTGCATGGTGAAATTAGCGTGAATAAGTTTCCCCGTTGGTTTAGCCCAGTTTCGTTCTGCCAGATATTGATAAGTCAAGATTAAACATACGTTCTGTAAACCTGAGATACTCTGAGCATGAGTGAAGTATCCTTTCTTCGGTTCATTTCAGTTCTACGATGATTTCGCGTTAAGAAAGTTACCGCAAAGTATTTACGAGCAGCTTTATGCAGACGAAAGGAAACTGGTTAATCGAAGAAGCGTGGAAATTATATACGTCCGACAGTGAGTACAATAATTGCATCAATAATAACGTGTACCACAGCGTACAACGTTTGTTATAAATTGTTAATTGCGTGTTAATGGGTAACGCGATTGTACAAAGGTTTTCCGAATTCACGATGATAATAAAATATCGAAGTTACATGCATGCACGAGAATGTTTCCTTTTATTAATAACTGGGCATTTTCGTGCAATGATTCGACATTAAATAACATGTCGCTAGAAATTTTCGATCAATCTCACTCTTATGAAAAGAAGCGAGATGGCTGGTACTGTAACGAACGAGAGGCCGGGGTGTACCATACGCGATTTAGGGAGTCAGATGCACTATTGTCGAAGTTGAGTAAATGATAGATGGACTGTCACTGAAAAGGGAGACAACTATCGCTTGGGGCCTTGGATCATGGGAAGAGATCACAGAAGTGACTGGAGGAACGTTTAAAGGCTCCAAGTAACGGTAGAGAAATACATGCGAGAGGAAAATTGTCTTCAATTTCCAAATAATTTGATCCTCGCTTTGACCCAATTATCGTTTTTAGCCATTATATGCTAAAAGGCGAAGAAAATTCCCACTCATCCCAGAATGTATACATACACAAACGCACTCGTCCGCGTACTTAAGTGCAACGGAACAACTTTCCCGGGGAAATCGCGAGGGCGTGCAGTCGTAAATCAGCGAATCAACCGTTCGTTTTCCACCACAAGGTACGCGACCGCCAACTATTATCCCCCTTTCTAAGAAATATATTTATCCGAATTGCTTGCACAAGCAACGGCCGACTCGTCGACAGTAAATCGATGCCGCAGTTAGGCATTCCGCGTCTGACCAATCGGCCGTTCGGTCCTGCCCGTGAACGCGCGTTACCCTGTCAAATAAAAGCCTATATTTCCAAGCTGCTTCACGTTCCCCGGATCGAACGATCCATTTTCGCGAAACAATTACTCCGTTTGGACGACCGACGCGCACACCGCTCGTCGTTCGCTTGCTTTTCAAATTTTTAACCGTCTCTCTTCCCGCGTGCTCGTTTGCCGGGAACGAGCCCGTTGTCCGGGGCATAGCAAAGAGAGGAAGAATCGCGGCGGTCAACCCAGACGACCGGCTGAAAAACTCGAAGGTCTGCTAACGGCGGATAAGCGAGACAAATCGTGGTCCGTCCACGACGAGGAGCTTGGAAAGCGTGACGATTCACGCGGCGGCGCGACACCGGGCCCCTTCGGCAAGAATCGGCCAGAAGCCGGCAGGCTGCACTGTAACTTAGAACTAAACACGCGTGAAGTCCCTCCGATCCGCGGCGAAACGGCAAAGGAAGCGGAACGTCCATTCGGTGGTCGTTACTATTTCGAAAAATCGAGGGAAAAGCATTGAAATTGACGGAAAGTAACCTGAGAATGGTCGGAGGAAATTCGGGCTGCTTCGCTCGAAGAGCGTTCTGCTTCTTTGCCCGCACTCTTGCCAAATCGTTGCTCTAATCAGGGGATTTCGAAGGATTTCTCAGCGTGGAGCTGGTTAAAAGTAGCGTGACGGCACCTGATCCCCGGGACGAAACAGTAGAAAGAAACGGGGAAGTGAATTTTGTTGTTTCAACCGGCGCGCACCATTGGGCTGGAAATTTTTAGAAAATGTCATACATATAATGGTATGAGAAATCGAATTTGTCTCAAAAGTTTAATTCTCTGCTCGAAATTACTCTATCGTTTTACTGGGAATAGAACAGTAGAAATTTATTACAAATAAAGGGCGTTTATCGAATTGAGAATCGAGCGATGAAATGTCTGTTCAATTCAGCGTCGCGTGTTTCCCCGATCCGTTTCCGGTTGGTCGTCGCGCTTTTCCATCGGGTCTAGTATAATTTCTCACGAAAACATTTAACAGGTTTCTCAATGCACAGTGCGGCGTCGCGACGTCTTAATGGAACGTCAGGTTTATTCTGCACGTTCGGGAATCCTTGGTTGCGCCGGAAGTAGCGCGGACGCCAGAGTTTCCTAATGGGCTGCTCGACGGCGACGACTCGCTTTTTATCGTGCTTGATTTTTCGCCAACTACAAAAATATCTGGATCAAAGGAACGGAGGACAAAAGAATCGCGGAGCGAAGACGCAGCGTTTCCGTTTTGTCTTTGGATCGACGCGCGGGCGTAACACGAGGAATCGCAATTTGCCGGTTTGATTGTTTAATTAAAAAATGTACACCACCGTGAGGTCGTGAGAATTAATTTATTCCCGAACAAAGTTACTCTGCTTGTATAGAAATTTTGCCCCGCATTCATGCTTTCTGCGCAAAGTGTGCAAGGAATGGCAAATCCTACGAGACACAAAAACAAACGATACACGCTGGCTTAAGGAGAACGAAGAGGGCACAGACCCTTGCATAATTTAATTAAAAGTTCATTTGCGAATTACACGGTAAGTCGGGAGTTAAATCACTCGCGCAGGTGTATCGTGTGCGGTGGTTGTTCGCTCGTGCTTCGAGCTGATTTATTTCATAACAAACGAGCAGCAAAGAAGCTAGCGAGATTAAAAAGAAGGCTGAGTTATAGTCAGTTCAAAATCAATCGACTACTGAAAGCTATTAAGAATGAAAGCCCACCGCCACGCCTTTTGTTCCTTTACATTGCACGTCTGTTTTTCATTTTCTATTACAGCAGAAGAAATCTGTGAATAATTTCGTTTGATACATCTTGTCCATTTTTAACCGCGATAAATGAACAACTCGCGATAACGGCGAGAAATACCAAAAATTAGACTAATGTAGAATCCAATTGTGATTCCGTACATAAAAATTAAATTAACATAAAAATTAAATATCTTCAAATAGATATTTTCCTCCCACATATTTTTCAACTGTACCACAACAGGTGCGGCAGTCCGACGCGTATCGTTCGAACGGAGGGTGTCCAAGTTAAAAGGAAGAAAGCCGGAATGCAAAAACGCGACAAAGGAACGAAATTCCATCGAGCGCGATTAAAGCTCGAACATATCGAGTTTCGAGGACTTCTTGCCAGTCCTGCGGCACGTCTAAAAATCGTGGAAACCGGCAAAGGAAGCCTAAGAAGCAAGTAAAAACGCGTGACGTCCCTGCGTTCTACCTATGCCGCAGGGGACCACCCGCACGCAACCTGCGTCGTTTTCTTTTCTTTGCCACCCACCTTCCCTTCCTCTTTTTCCTCCCTCTTCTCCTCCCTCTTATTCGCCGTTCCCTCCTACTTCTTCTGTTCGCCACGCTGTCCGCCTCTCTTTGAGTACGTTTCCTCCTCTTCTACCCCATCGTTCGTTCTTTTTCCTTTCCGCATCGTCTCTCCAGTTTCACTACCCCACGACGCGACGCGTCGCGACGGTTCGTCCCCTTTGCGGATTTACGAGTTGACCAGACTTTACAAATGGACATTCTGCTCTTTTCTAGGGCAATGTGTCGCACGTGGTTCCTGTCCCGGGGTCGTGTGTCGACTCGTGTGCGTCTCAGCGCCACCCGTGCGCCGACGCGAACACGGGACAGATAATAGAAAATGGTAATAATATATTGCATCGTAAAGCCGAATGAAATGCCAAAGGGGGTTCTCTTTTTTTTTCAGATGTCTGTTGTTCGATGCTCGCGATGCTTCGCACCGCATTGTGTATAGCGAGTGCAATTCTTGGATTCGAACGACGCTCTTCGTTCCTCTTTTGTTGGTTTGTTTAGTCGTGAATTTATTCTGGTTCGCAGTTCGGCGAGATTATGTCCTGCGGATGTTAATTTTGGATGACCGAGACGGCGCGATAATTAATTTGGCACGAAGAAAGCGTTAGTAATAAATTGCTACGCGTGCAATGCATTTTGAAATTTGTTACAAAACAATACCGCCACTCGAACGTATACATACATTAAACACATAATTGATCGATATAGGTCAGACGATTATAAACGCGACAGAGGTCGCATATTTATCGTTCGAAGATATTGCACGAATTTTATATTCCCTTGTGTATCGAAAACCTGTCAGGAGAAATTCAATTCTCTACGCGTCAACGCGTAGGGGATCGAAAATAGCCGAGTGTACGGAAATAGTTAGGAGACACGGTTTCCCGGTTCTTAACTCACCTGTAACAAACAATAACCCATTAATCTCCTAGGATCTCCAACTCAATTCGACACTGTAAATTATTCACGGCCTTGTATCTCTGCTTGTAAAAAAAGCAAAACAAAAAAACATCCGAGCACCTGTCTTAACTACAGCTGGAGTATCATTTTTTGTTTCCTTTAAGACTCGCACACAGAAGCACGGGAAACAGTCCGCATCAATCACGGTTGCTCGTTTCTCGACGCACACATCGTCAGGGGCAGGCCAGCGTACGTTTCACCTGTCGCTTTTCGTCTCGTACCATCGCGACACTCGAAAACAAGATAATTTAAAAAGACCGAAAGAGAGAGAGAGCCAGAAAATATTTTTCGATCCGTTCAGATTTCGATCGTCCTCGTCGACGGCGACCCGGTTATAATTCCGTGGACTTTCATTTCACGCCCGGCCAACAAATGTCTCGCGGCACAGCTGTTTTTGACAAATCCAGTAATCATATTTCATTCTCCCCAGGCGAAACTTCGCCGACGGCCATCGACTACTCGCATTCAACATTTCCCGGCCGATATATTCGCGGTACAAGGTTTCCCGATTTTTTTTTCACGTGACAAAGGATACAGCAAAAGGTGAAAGTTCATTTGGTAAAAAAAAAGGGGGAGAAGATACTACTGAGAGTGGAGAACGGAGAATTAATTTATGAGAAATGTTCATTTGCTGTTGGCATTGTACCGTGAATGTATAGGTAATAGGAATGGATACTCATTTGGAAAAGGTGGAATGTTCGGGTCGTTTGGAGAAAATGAGAATTGTAGATTACCCTCTGGTTTAGTTTGAAGCGTTACGGGGGTTAAATATGCTCATAAACTTGCTTCCTTACTATATTTCGATCCGCCTTCTGGAGATGTATATACCTAGGGCTATTTTAAATAAGGTGCGGTAATTCCAGGAGGATCCTGAACAAAGAATTCATGTACAAACGGTAACGTGCATAAATGTCAGACGGAACGTCATTAGAAACGTCTACTATTTAATGAAAACAGGCCAGCGCTCATTAGAGAAGCCATTTAGACTATATTAACCTTTCGAGTTTTTGTGATACAATCACATGTAGCAGCTGTTCACAGATTTCTGAACAACACTATACCTCCCCTCATTTCTATAATACATTATTTAATCATATATAAATGACACGATTACAATACTCGCTTCCAAAACACCCTCGCTATACTCTAAAGAGGATAACATTGTCCATTTGTGTGCAACATTATTCATTATTCAAGACTGCCAGTTCCTTTGTTAAGACTTATTCAAGAGCCGGCTGCGGTGTGATAAATTTCGATTACACGACCGTGGTAACCGGCTCCCCGCGTCAACCTTAAGAAAAAGGGAAAAGGGGTTGAGCTTCCTCGCGGCGTGCTCGTCGGTGACCGGAATAATTAGGATCAGCGAAAAGAAAATATCTAAGCGCGTCACGTAACCTAGCGTTTACAAAGGGGATGCCACAGCAGAAATGTATTCACAGCGGGGTGGTCCGAGCGTGCCGGTAAGAGTCAAAAGACATTGCCACAAAAGACCACGGAAATGGGCCCCCAGAAGGGGCCAACCCCGGTGCTTCCGCTCACAATTAGGAAGCAGGATTAGTATAACGAGTTTCCCTGCCGTTTACGTCCGAGATGCGTCGCCCTGAGACTTCTAAATGCAAACTCGAAAATCGCGTTACCCTTACACGTACCGACCGTAAGCCTTGTTCCCTCGGAATCAAGAAGACACTTTCTTCAAGGTTGATCTTCCACGCCGGAGCAGGTGGAAAATTAACTTTTCCTCGCTCAAAGCGAAAGAAAGGAGGCTGGGTCAAGAGCACTGGAAATAATGACGCGATAAGTCCCCAATTTTTATCGACACCTTCGCAGCAAATACCTATATGTTTCCACATATGTACATGTATACGTTCTCGGCGCTAGCAAGAGGCCTCGCAGCCTCCCGTTGAATCTCGGGGATCTACGCTTCCAAGCCGCTCTTAACTCGCATTGTTTCCGCGGAAAGACGTAATGACCGTAGGTGGTGCTCGACGAACGTCTAATATTAGTGTTTCGCCACGGTAATACGTACGATGTGCGTGGCAAAGTACAACGTTGAGTTCGTAGCGTCGTGTCGAAACGTTTCCTTAAACTAGTCGTGTCCCATTGGAATTGATCGGTTCGTCGAATCGCATAGGAGTTTCATTTTCCATCGCCTACGTACAACTACACGCGAGCGAAAAGTATAGTAGATCCGTGGGCCAGGGATAATGGTTAAGGGTGGCGTTTTATATAGAAACTATCCACGCGCTGCAAGGGTAGATGCTGATCGCTTCAACCATCTCCCCCTTTTATTCTCCTCCTTTTCTCTTTTCTATTCGTCGACGGTGTATCATTTCATTCTATCCGAGGCAGCTTTCAGTGACTCGACCATAACAGCAATTTCCGCTGGACCATTTTACTGCTGCTTTTTTTTCAAACGAAAACCAACCCCGTCGAACCCGGGCACCGTCGCAGCCGCCGTAGGAGATCGTTGCACGAAAACGCAAGCTCGAATCATCGTGGAGAGGAGAAGACAAGGGGACTCTGGCCAGTCGCGGAAGCAATACGATCATCGACGCGTATCGACGAGCCGGAAAAACCGCTGCAATCTCACGGATTGCTTGGCTCCTTAGTACGTCGCGAAGCAATATCTGCGGCGACAGAGATTTCCTGGTGTTCTTGCTGGCGACTTGTTCATCGACGTGCGACGGACTTTGGGCAGGGCCGTTGGCCATTGGAGAGATAATGGAGCTGGAAAATCTGGAGTTAAACGTTCCTTGCGGATAATAATAACGATACTAATAATAGTAATAGAACAGGTTGGCTGCGTATTTTCAAAGCGGATATGAGGATCCATTATATTATAGCTGGAACTATTCGCGAGTCTAATAATCGCTATCGTAAACGAACGTGTATAACATATTCTGCGTTAAATCGAACGCGAGTTAAAAAAGACGATCGGCAGAACGGAGAAGGCCGTTAAAAATGGCCGGCGCAAAGTGCACGGGCCGTGCAATGGTAACCTGGTGGAGGAATCGTGCACGGCAAATACGAAAGAACGGCAGAGGGGCCTTGGTAAAAGGGCGAACGCACGAGGAGGGAGGGCAGAGTCGTTAGGTGCCCTCGGGCCATCGCCGCCATATTTTATTACTTAAACGGCATGCCGGGTAGGTTGTTTGTTGGTTAAACAAGGAATTAATGCCACGGTAATCTGTCATTATGGATACTCGTGCAGGAGGACCCTGTACTTGTAGTACGCTGTTCCCCTTCAGCCCTCATCCCTCCCTTTTTCCCCCTCTCTTTCATTTTGCCTTCGATCTTTCCTCCTACGTCTATCTCTTCTCTTGACGCACACCGTTTCGCTGCGCTACGCATAATTTCCAATTGGCTCCATATGGAAGAAAAGGAAAATAAAGAGAGGAGTATAAATCCGAAAGAGGCACGGGTGGGATCCAGCAGTTGGAAAAAAAATCAGTCGACAGATGAGTCGACGTTGAACAAGTCGCGTCGTCTGGTTGATACGCACGAAGTGTGTCATTCGTGCGCAATGCCATCGGCGATCCATCATCGAAAATGCCGGCGAATGAATAATGGACGAATCAATGTTGCCGGTCCGGTCGAACTACGCTGGACTTTTCGATCGTCTCGCAACGAGTCCGCGAGCTACGGGCTTGTGTATCGCGCGGGCTTTCGCGAACTTTTCAATCGAACGCATCGTACAGTCTAACGGAAATTGCTAGGTGCTTTTTTGTTTTTCTTTTTTCCGTTTTTTTAGCGAATTTCTGCTCCGCTCGCTTTCCATTGATTTTCATGGCTATTGTCGTTTTGTCGCGACGTGCATGGGATATTTGTTCTGGGCAACATTTATTGCATTCGCGTGGCCAATTTGGAGGAAATTTTATAAATATATACACAGCAGATACGTATGATAGCGAACCATACTTGTCAATTATATAGGTGCAATTAATTTCGTTTGAACGAATGGAGCAATTTTTCGAGCAGAGTCCACAAAGTAGCCCGTCAAAAAGAAGAAAGCAAGCTCGCGTGTAAGTACAGTGACGCTCGGCGATCCGGCAAATTGAATAACACGTGGAGCTTCAGATATACGGGCTTGGATGGTCGATTATTATCGCGATATAGCAGCCGTCGAGAAGTCTGGTAATTGGCGGGAGGAAGCGTAATCGCGGCGTTAACACCGCTTTCAACAAATACCGGCGTTTCCAACGCGCACACAGCCGGCCTGATCGATCGAAAATCTCGCGCCATAATTCTAAAGTTCCCGATCCATTCATCCGGGCTACCATTTCACTATTCATCCCCTTGATTGTTCGCGATAGCCTTCGATATTTCACCAGCCGTATTAACGATGTACAATAATTCACGGTGCACTAGGTAGTGATTACGAAAAAAAAATTAAGGAACCATTCTACAAGTCTCCACTTTATACCAAACATTATACAATACATATGTATAGTTGTATAGAATGGCGAGAGGGATTAATGGTTTACCAAATACTATACGTACACGATGTTTTTCTAGTAGAAAATTTAAGTGCTCTTAAGGTGAATTTCGAGGGGAAGGCGTGATCAAGATGTTTAGCATTCGTTAAGTACGTACACATGTCGAACTGGCTAAGTGGCGGCAGCGAGTGTGTTTACGTGTACACGAACGAGGGTGGGGCTTCTTAGGGAGAATGATGCGCGGTAAGTGAGAGATTTAGAGCGAGACTCCGTAGGGAGAGCTTTTCTCTAGGGTCTTGAGGGGGAGGGAGATAGAGAGAGAGAATGAGGGAGAGAAAGCATTAGCTAACATGGAGTGCCTCGAGAAGAATCACCACCTTCACTTATCTTTACTCATCTCGACTCCGTTGGTTTATTACTCTCCTTCTGGATCGATGAAAACAGGAAATCGATAGCGATCGTATTCTATCGTAATTAAAACGAGCAACACCCGGTGTCTTCTAAATTACTATAAACCCCAAATCTCTCTGTTCGTTCGTTCATCATTAAAAGCGACACGCGACTGTCAGTCGCTGAAAACGTGTCAAACACGGGATCGACGTATCGAAATTGATTAAGTCGCTCGTTAACGAGCTTCTCGTGTGTTTAGAAACGCTTGAGCGGAACAACGAGCAACGAACAACAGAGAGGGAGCAGACGTGGAACACGACGCGGTCTCGTTGGAAACGTCACCAGAAATAATCGACGTTCCGGGGACCCGAAGGCGATGCTATCGGGACGGGATCGAGCGGCTAATTGCAGCGAAGAAGCGACACGCTGCACGGCCGCCCACTAAATGCAGGAAATGTGTGTACAATGCATTTTGTGATCCAGTCAATCGGTCATCTTATTACGGGACACGGCAGAACGGCGGGCAGGCATGACAGAGGTGTTCGAATCATCGGGACCGGGCAATTTAATTGTTCGAACTTAAATTGAGCGCAGCTGGCTCTTCGTGGCCTAACAAACCGATAATAACCTGGCTCTATGGTTTCCCTTTCTCTGTTTGGCATGACGTTCTGTCTGCCTTGCGTTTTTCTTTTTTAGCGGAACACCCTATATTTCATACATACTTGCAGTACTGGATGTACAATAAAGTGCTTGTACAACGGTGGGTGGAAAACAGTTGCGTGGCCTTGAACGGATTGAATCTTCCGCTCGAGCTATAAGCTCCTCGTAGACCGTGACCCTGTCGTTTCCATTTACAAACGAGGACTCTGGTATCCGTGAAACAGCAGGTGTTTCCGCGGTTGTCGGAAACCGAAAGGGAAAAAATAAATAATCTCTCTGCCAGCCACGTTCCACTCTTGCTAATTCCATCTTAATCATGTGGATCGTTCCCTTTGATCCGACTGATCAGCAGAGTGACGCGGGTTCGTTCTGTCTACGTCAGAAATCGACCGTTCACGCGTACAAAGTCGGGCAAGAGGAAAGGGATAATCCGCTTGGATTCCATCGGACACGTCGCGTCGTTTCTCTTGGATCGAGAACAATTCTACGAGGATGAGCTGGAGCACGTTGAGCAAGAGATTGGGTGCATTCGAGCAATCGTACCCTCGAAATTATAACATACAGATTCCGTTATTATGCATACCATTACTCGAATTAACCCTTCCGACCAAGGGTTATATATTTTTTAAGATTCTCTCGCATCTGTAGAGGGATGGCACTCGGGGAACATTTTTTCGAAATTTATAGAACTTTAAATGTCTGTACGGATCATGAGAAATTTTTTTCATCGCTAAATTCAGTTTGAGAAATCAATGTAAGGGTGTAAGGGTGAAGTACAGACCAGGTAGACGCTTGTAGAATTTTTTTTCACCATGTTACAGCGATTAAAAGATCGACAAATTTTCAGTGAAACTTCAGCGATCCTTTAATTTTGTGGAGGTGTGTATTTGTGATAAATACGTACAAAAAGGTTCAAGGTGGTACACCTAGATACTAAATTCAATTCCTCTATACAGTACATATCCTAAATTTACAATCGTTCCCCGCCATCTAATCATGCAATCAGCATTCCAAGCGTTCTTCCAAGAAATGTCCGAAAGGAACATACGAATCGAAGAGCGAGGCCGCCTTGCGAAACCGTATCGAGTCGATACCTTTTCGAGGAATAATGCGAATTATACAGGCACGGAAAGGAGCTCGCTGTACCACGACGAAGAATAATGTAAAGTAAGTTTACAAACGGGTAATGGCTCTTTACTTTACTTTGCCATCCTTTGAGATAAGAATCTTGTGCGGTGAATCGCATTCCGATGTACTACATCTTCGAAAGCTCGCGTCCAAAGGAGTCCACAATTATCCTGCAGAGAGATCGATGCCGGTTGTCTGCTCTTACATCTTTTTTCTCTTCCTTTTTCTGGCATATAAAAAAAAGGACGAATAAGTCCGCTCTCTTTCTCTCTATAGACATCTTATTTCTGTGCAATTTCTCTCGAATTCGGTAAAATTCAACCGCCGCTCGCGTGACCCTTCCCCCGTAGATATTTTCTAGTGGTCGTGGCGCCCCGGGAATTTCTCCGCCTAGACCCTGGCCAATACACGGGGGTGAGAGATGCTCGTATATAATAATACAGGTCGTGATCGTTTCCCCGGGCAACATTAATAGTACTTATCTTCCGTACGGCGCACACTGTACGTGGTAATTATCGTCCAATCTCGAAAGGACCACCAGAGTCTCTACGATATAACTCTTGCCGGTTTGCTACTTCAATGTGTGCGTGTTCGTTTTTCGATGAATCCTTTACTCCCCCCGTTTCACTTTCCTCCTCTTCGTTTCTTTCTTCCCTTTTCGTTCCTTCTTTTTCCCCATGCCGGTGTTCCTACTGCCTACTTCACCTTACTTCTTCCAAACCTTCTGAAAGTCTTTTCACCTCCCGTGAAATGCAACGGCGCGGTCGGTCCAAACGAAAGGAGGCAGAGATTTACATTTAATTTAACGCTTTCACGTACCGTCGGGATAACGAGCCACTGACAGCCGATTATAATAATCATTGTAGGAGAAAAGTATTTGGTCCGAATACGTCCCGGGCGTCCCGAACAGAGCTGTAAAGCCAAGGGATTAACCCGTCAACGTTCAATCCACCTCCACGATACGGTTGTAATTTGAGCGGAAGACTTTTGGAACGAGAATTGACTGGATAACAGGGATAATTGATATTTCGAGCAGATACGAACGCTTCCATCGCCTTGCGATTACTCATATAGGTGCTGTCGAGGGTCGAATCGTGTTTGACAATTTTTTTTCTTATTTCGTTTTTCTTCCTTTTCGTCGAGCGCGCCTATCATGATAATTGGACGATCGTTTTTAATTACACACCGGTGAACTGAGACTGTTTGCCCTGGGACGATCTCTTCTTATTTCGAACCTTTCGGAATCGCAGTACATACTGTGTATATGTAAATTGACCCATTAGCTAGAATTTTTAAGCAGAGTTTGAAGTTTCGGACGATACCTGGACCGAGCAAATCTGCACGAGCCAAGGAAGTCTCGTGACATTAGCGAAACAATATTTGAAATTCCTTCTTCAAACATCTGGGCACTTTGGCGGGGCCCCTCAGGTAGGGTCAAAGGGGGAAAAAATTACGATGGTCTGTAAACTTTCACCGTGGCCGGGTTCTTCTCCTTTTTTTTCTGTTAGTCAGGGTGCCTAAGTCGCATCCGTGGAATAACAGTAATTATAAAAGTTACAACGTCGTTTAGAAGCAGAGTAACCGTGGATGATGGCTCGTTGCTTGCTTAGGACAGAAGTCTGCCTGTTCAACTATCGACTGACTCGACGTTTCCTTAAAGTCGTCGAAAATTACTGACCGATCGTGTGTTTAGACAGTGCAGGGCGTAAACGGGGCTGTTAACCAAAAACGAGGGCCCCATAAAGTGCCATAATGGCCGAGCTTAAAATCACTTCCCTGCCATGCCGGACTAAGCGTCGTGTTTAACAGTGAAATACGGTCGGTCATGCCGGATGCAATGTAATAAAATGGTAATAAGTAGCTGTGGACACGCGCCAGGTAAATATCGTTCAGGGGTTACACTGAGTTTTCGAAAGTAATAAATAGTTGAACGATCTCGTGGTCACTAGATGTTTCCTATTTTTCCCTTTTCCTTTTTTCTGTGTCGGATCCAATAAAATTCCTATTGCTGGAATGTTTGGATAATCTGTCGTACAAATTATTGGGCATTCAATATTTTTTCCTCTCTGAACAGGGATGCGTGTCATGTATTTTGTTGACTTTTTGAGAGTGGTTTATTTTGTGCAGGTTTTACTGCGGCAGAGAATTATTTGTGGTAGCGTAAAGGTAGGATGTAGTATAGTCCTTTAAAGGAACGAATTGGGGTGGAAGAAATATATTAACGACTCGCCTACGACAATTAAATCACCGTGGAATTCGTGCAGGACATAATGAACCATGGAACGACGATCGGGAAATCATCAGCCACTGTGCATTTATGAAATTTTGTTCACTGTTTCGAAAAATGAAGCTTCGAGTATTGTTCCCATTCGTTAATATAATACAATGCAAATTGGAAATGCGGTACACAAATTTGCATTTTAAAATGATGCTCATCGGGGCGGAAGCGAATCTAACATCAACATCATATTGAATTTCCCGTTCGAACGAGTCCAGGCGGATACGATATTAATTCTTCCCCCTAATTCATTCGAGCCACAGGCGTGCATTGTTATAACATTTTAACAAAGCATATTTCATAACGCAATGCATTACCAAATCAACATAATATACGATACACGTAAATAGTTTCAATGCAGTACAATATATTGTTCACGTATGCCCCCTGCAGAAACCGGACGACACAGCAGCGGAGGAGAAAATAAATTCTATAATATGCACGTACATAGCTGAAAGAAAAGATGTTACGACGAAGATCGTTCTATCAACAACTTCTTCCCCAAAGGTTCGTTCACTCTCGCGTGAACCACGCAACGTACCGTATATATTTATTGGCTTCCCATTAATAGTCGAGGCACGCTGTGTCGCGCGGTTGCTCGCGCTCGAGTGTAGGCCACTTAAGGGACCGAGAGAAGCTTGCAAGGTGCAAAGGTACACGAAAGACGATGATCGCCGGCAGCTGTTGACGCTCCTCCGGCGTAGAGGATCCCGAGAAGAGAAGAGAACCGAAGCGTTAACGACAGGCTGGTAACACGGTAGACGACAACCGCGGGAGGAGCGAGGGGTCGCGATCTACTTGGAGAACTGGAAAACTTTCAGGCGGTTCGACGAAAAGTTGTCTCGTTAAATATGAAAACCGGAAGACAACGTACAGCGTTGCGCTTCAAAACAAGAGACGCTTCTCTATTCTTGGCCCAAGAGACAGCGCGGAGGGTGTCGCGAGGGAGAGAAGGGAAAAAAATGAAGTAAAATGGCTGCGAGGAAGTTGCGAGTGTTTTTAGTGTCGGGGCCGGGCCGAGACATTCTGGCGAGAACTTTTCGGCCGTTCGAATACGCCCATCGAAAGCAGAGATACATAAAAACATATGACGAATTCGAGGCACCTTATCGCGCCCCGCGTGTATCGATAAGCAATAGTGTCAAATCAATTATAGTCGAGCCCTGTCGAGAACAAAAAGGCCCACCACCGTGCCCTGTAGTCTAGAAGGAAGAAAAAGAAAGGGAAAAAAGGGATTGAACGAAACAGAAAAGAAATGTAGCTCAAGGGTCATCTAGCATCGGTCACTGTTGTCCGTTTTAATGGGAGTCGAACCGCTCCCTTGGGCTTCGAGAGAAGCAGAAATATCGATCTAGACATCGGGAACATCTTGAATTCTGGTACCCAGGTAGATGCAGCATGTACACCAATTCCAAGCAGGGAAACGATAAGACTCTTCTGCTCTTTCCCCTCGTGGTTCTTTGGTCCCGGACGCGACCAGTGGTCGGTGTGTATCAGCATCTCGTCTGCTGGTCTCTCTTCCAGGCTGGTCTCAAGTGGGCCAATGTGAACGTGGCTTTGTGACGGCATAACGAGCGTGAAGAGCCTCTACCATGCTCCGTGTAATCTGGTCTTCGGGTAATTGTACGTTATACGTCCAGAGGGAGAGCGAAAGAGAGAGAGAGAGAGGGGCTAGCGAGAGTTTGCGAAAAATCGTGGCTCATTGAGGTACAGGCAAAAGTCCCCCTCGTGATACTCAAAGAAGACGAAGAAGAGGAGGAAGCAGCAGAAGACGAAGGCAAGGATAGAAGGAGGAAAATGATGGCAAGGCAACGAACAGAGTACAGGGAAGAGGTGGAAACGAAGAGAAAAGAGGGAAGGAGGAAGAGAGTGTGTGAGAATGCTATCAGCGGACTCTTCTCGACGTGAGGACCACACCGCGAGACCACCGTGCGTGCCTTCGCCTCTGTTCGCCAATATATCCGTGATCAAACATCGAAGCGAGTCGGTAAATACGTGAGTTACTGCGATCGAACCAATTTTCTTACTGTCCCGGCGCGACGCGGCGAGCCGGCTTGCCAAATTGGAACAGTTACCGGGAACGTCACGTCGACGATTCCATCGACAATTCTACAACTATGTACATAGGCCCTTGCGGATCCGTCGTTGAAGCACGGGGGATGAACGCCGCAGAACGCGGAGCCGACGAATCGATGCGACACGAGATACACGCGAACACGCGAAATTACGAAGAGGAATCTCGCGCGGTTACGCGGCTCTGCAGGTGTGTACGCAGCTCCGACTGATCTCATGAACTTTCCTCGGATCATTGACGGAGCACTGAAAATGAAGCGAAGAATGGTCTAACGAGATTGTCCGTAAGATTTGGATTTACGAAACGATATTTTCGATGAGAAATTATAAGGCTCGACAGAGAAAGCGACCGCTCTGGTTCATTAGATTGCTTCAATTTTAACTGTTCTTTTTTTTTTATTGGAAATTTGTATAGCAACGTCAGGAGAAGACTGAAAAATTTGTGCACACGTTTTAAAAGGGTTTCAACGTTCCATACGAGTTAAATGTCCCCGGTTAAATCGCTGCGGGTTGCTCGTTTTTATAACACAATGGTAAAGAACTAAAACTCTGTTTAGCTGTACGAATTCCGCGAGATCTCTTGGGATTAAACGTCGGAGCGGATTATATTGCAACAAGTGAAATGTCGAGGACCGTGCCATTTTTCTCGCCATTTTTACCTCCCTGTTTCTTTCCTTCCTATAAATCAAATCTCGCGTAATGGCAAAAGTCAACGCGAGATTCGCCTCGCCAGTGAGGCTCGCTCGAATCAGCATCGCCCGTCAGGACTGACGTAATCATCGGACAGTGACACTTAAAAAAGAAACAACAGGAAATCGTCGAAGACCTCGGCAATGAAGGCGAACACCGTTTACGACGGCTGTCCAGATGGACCTATTCTTAGACTTTTTAATGGGCCACTGTTCCTCGTGCGCTGGTACAGTTCGTTAACATCGATTATTGCGACGAAAGCGTCGTTGTGCCTTTGCAAAATAACAAAATTATTCATTAATTTGTCGAACAAATGTGTCGAATTAAATTGAACGACCAATTTGCTTCGTAAATCGTAATTGAAAATTCCCTCGAATCGTTGAATTCGATTGTCCAGCCGCGGTCCACAAAGATGTTCATTGACTCAGCTCCTTCGCCCTTTCATCCCTCGCATCGCCATCGATCGTTCGATCTCCAAGGGTTGGCCAGCGAAGGGTGTCGGATATTGAAGGGCTCGACTCGTTAGCAAATGCGAGGCAATCGATCAGCGGTACTGGTATCGGGCGAATACAAAGGTGCACGGATCTCGGCTAATAAATACATACACCGTTAGCTGGAAACATGAACGTCCCTCTATGCTCGCGCTGGTCCTCTCCGTGAACCCGTGAGCTCGAGCCAGCAACAGCGTAATAAGCCAACCTCTCCCTCTTTCTCTCGCTCCGTGGACACTCTCGTTTCCCGGCAAGAACCGCTCGTCCAATTACTGATTAACGATCTAGCCTCCGTAGAAAATAATTATAAAAGTTCCGAGAATACCACTTAACCCCGGGGGCGCATAGCGCGACACCAATAAACGAAGACAATCTACCCTCTTTCTTCTATCCCCTTTCTGTGTCTCTGTTCGCTCGGTTCATACGATGGCCACGACCTACGGCCCTTCCGGAAAGGTATACGTATATATATATACATATACGAACATAGATTTCGATCGACAACGGCGCCCATAAAACGATAAATCGTGGCGAAACCACGTCCAGGTCCCTTTTGATGGCTCTGGCCCCGTGATCGTATATACACGCCGTGGCACGTTTAATGATGTGACGAGAAACGCGCACCAGCGAGAGAGAGGAATACCCATTGCCAAGTCGAACCAGAAACGTGTCTTCGGTTAACCGAATGCATCGAAGCTTATCCACGGTTTCCGGGACTGGATGCACGCTTTGGGGGTGGCTGCGCCTCGTGGCCCGTTCGATTCAGCCGCAGATGGAAACGCATCGGTGATAAATTATTCTAAGGTGCGAAGTATCATATTTTACACCGACACCCTCGACCTCTTCTCCTCTTGGTTGGCTCGCGTCACTGACGATGGGAAGATGCGAGGATCTCTTCCTCTTTTTTTTCCTTCTTATTTCTTTTCGCTGTTGGGCTGTTTTGTGGTCGATGCTTTACAGCTTTTGGAAGATCTGATCCGGGTCGATCGGTCGTTCTGTACGGAACTGAATTTTATATACACAAGTACAGCGATACAATTATTATTTGGAGTAGCAAGCGATTCTTCTTGTGTATCTGTGAAATGCATCTGTTTCAGTGAATGCAACGAGAGCACCGTGCGAAAAATTAAATTGCAATTAATGCCGGAACTTTTGTCAAGCGAACCGCTATACGCTTTCGCATTGAAGGCTCGAGCAACGTGGAATTTCCCCAGCGCATACGCGGCTATCTATTCATCGCCACGATATCCTGTTTTAGAATTTAAACGAGGAATCGCGGTTCGAATGAAAAATATGATCGCGGGCTGCATGAAAGTTTCCTCGAAACAATTACAGAAGCATGAGTGAAAACGGATGCATTGAACGCCAACGCTGCCGCAAGCATACTAAATATGACTCGTACAGATAATCGAGGCGTCAAAACATGCCAAGATACTATCTCGAGGCGTTTGAAATCTTAAGCACCACGATACGCGATAGTACCGTTCGAGTGGCTGCATTCTCTATCGCTTTAACTTTTCCTAGTTTACATAGAACTACTGTGCACACATTGCGTGTGTTTAAACAGAATGACTAACAACGATTTCCGAAATTGTTTTACACAGATCCGTCCCGCGATACGAAACTGCTAGACAATAAACGAAACAAAACAAAAAATTGCTGGCAATCAATTCCAACAATTTCCAACTGCTATCGAAGTGCGTAAAAAGAAGAATACGCACATTTTACCCCCGCTCCCGCTGATAAGCTAAGGGTTAAACGATTCGTAACTCCAATATTGTTCCAACAGGATATTAAAATTAACCTTATCGAACTCTAGTAACACACCTGCGCCATTTAACACACCCTTCCATCGGTACCCAGAAATATCGAACGATTTACAGTCCAGAATGTACATCCGAATTTCATCGTTCGCGGTAACTCGCGAACGTCTGGCGAGTCAAATTAACCGTGCCCATAAAAACCGGTTCGATATCCTGCCAATGGAACGATACTCCCGTGTCGGTCGGTCTGTACACGGGCCGTTCGGACCGATTCCGGGCCGATTCACGTACGATTGCAAATCAACCCTCGCGCGGACCTGACCGGGCGTTTTCCGCGCACGTACAACACGCGTTTCCTTTTACGTGGCTCACAGCCACACGCGAACATCCACGTGCACGCGTATTATGCGCCAGACAGTGTGTACATATGTGTGTGCTGCACGGAGCTCGAGACCGTGCACCAATCTTAATACCGTCATTTTTCGGATTCACCGATAATTCCGACCAGATAGTCTCACGAAGATAAGACGAACCTCCACGCAGGTGCCTCGCGGCTGATTTCGTTCCGGGGGGGGGGGGGGTTGAGGGTGGTAGGATACCGTGAACTCCTTCGTTGTATAAACAAGTATCGCGTGCACAAGGAAACGGGAGGAAAGGAGATAGACCTATGGTAAAGGGAATTGGAAGGGAAGACAACAAGCACAGCGTAGTCCGTAATCCCTTTGTTCGACGCGTGGCAAGATAAATTCAGCTAATAAATGACCGGGGGCTATTTACCGTGGCGGTAGCGCCTCGTTATCCGACTCAGCCTCGTATACTGGGTGTCCCGTCTAACCGAGGCCATCTACGTTCCTTTTCCTTTTCCTTCCGGTTTTCATCGAGGATCGATCGATATGCGTTTGAGCGAAGTATTAAAGCGGTCATTATTCTTAATGCATCACTACGCCCTCGGCCGTGTACAATATTATAATCTCTATATAGACATATACATATAACTCGCAAAATAAAGGGAAAAGTAACGCTGATCTTCATCGAGGCTGCGAGGTTCGACGAAGAAAGTAAGAAAAATATTCGACCAGCCTGCATTAGAACGGGACACCCTGTATGCACTCGTGCACACGGCCGCGGCGGTGTTTTGCAGCATTTTGAGCACTGCTCAGTATCGGTAAGAGGCCGATAAATCTTGGAGCTCGACTCCGCCAGGGTTCTCTCTCCGGAGTCATCCCCGGTCTCCGTGAGATGCTCCGCTGTCCTCTCTATCTTTTCCCACTCTTGTCCCCCATTCCATCCCGCATTTCTTCCTCTCTCTTTCTCCCTTCACCACCATGCAATCCCCGTGGCCCGGTCAACAGAGAAAGAGAGGAACCGTGAAGAGGAACCACGCTATAATGGAGAGTATCAGTGCATGGAGCGTGTACCAACGTTCTTCCAACCTCGCGCTAGTGGTCATCCAGGATGAACATGTGGGTGTAGGTACGTGTGTCTGTAGGTGTGCGATGCACGTATACAAGACAGTACAGTTATGTACCGTACTTACGAGAGCGGGTGGGTCCTCGTCGTGAGGACTAAGTCGCTATCGCGAAATCAGCGTCCGTCTTAATTATCGCCCTTACTGTATCTCCCTCTTTCTCCAATGCACCAGCCGGTCCCTTTCTCCGTCCTTCTCCCGCCTCCGTAACAGCATCCTCCTTGCTGTTCCTCTCGAGTGACTGCACACTCTCCGGTTCCCTTACGGTGGCGATCTCACGGTGTTCCTCTTCTCTTCTATCGGTGCTCTCCGCGGTGTGCACACCTTCTAGCAAACGGGTAGGACAATATCTCCGGCACCAGGCCGCGATACATCAGCTTGTTGCGAAGCGTGATAGGGCGAGGCGGATGGAATTCGCAAAAATCCATGGAACATCCGGGGAGCACAGGCGTTCCCAGGTGGTGTCGTGTCGCGTTGTAGTGGATTCTAGATAAAGCGCGGAGGGTTTACAGGACGGGGCCAGTTTCGAGGCAGGGACACGGTATCTCGTCCTTATGATCCGTTTCTCGCATGTTGATAAAACCCCCGGCGTTCCCGAATAGAGAACGGGAATGGGAATCCGGCGGCGGCGAACAGTTTTAACGTTTTCACGACGGCTGACGATAGCCTGGCCCGCTTTGTTCAAATTTGCTCGGCGATAAGCGACCGAGTCTTTAACGGCGGCCCTGTGATAAAGCGAAGGGGCAAGTCGGTATCAGAGTTTTCGTTAGACTTCGGCCAGCGGTGGAAAAAGCAATGTTTGCCATTATTTTCACGCTGGTGGTGCGTAATACATAGTTCGCATTTTGAGCGCGACCCGATTGAGTAGCTAGAACAGTTTGAATTTCATTCTGACTCGCGCGATGCTGACATATTTTCTTGGATTTGAAATTCTCGACCCGGAGTCTGTGTCGAAAATGTTGTCTGCGCGCCGGTGAAGTGATCAGGCGTGTTCTATTAAATTAATTATAACCAAAGGTAGATGTACTTATGGTAAAAATATTACGCCCTCAGCTCCATTTAAGCGGCACGCGTTTGCTAATGAACGACATTCAGTTGTACACGGTAGCTGGTAGATAAATTCCAACCCTTATAAGTGAATTACGATACATACCCCTCCACGACCGACCCATAATCCGGCTAAAACCGAGGGAGGGTGAATAGTAGAGTATCAGAGTGAAATAGCGCAACACCTGCCCATTAACCGGGCCCATTCGCGATCGGAGAATTCCTGCATTTAGGTAATTCGAGCAATACAACAGAGTCTGCGGCTTAAATATCCCGTGTCAGACGACTTGAACTGGCCATTCTCGGTACCGCGAACAGCCGCAAGTATTTATCCAAATTACACGAGGACCGTGCCGGAATGTGGCCCCTTTGCGACGACGGTGAAGCGTTCACCTTTTCGATCGTTTTATCGGCACGGTGGAGAAGTCGAAGAGGGAGGAGCGAGGAAAGGGGCGGAGGGACACGTTGAACGAACGTGAGGCAAAAAGGAGTGTGGGTCGTTTTAATAATTCACGCGGGAACCGATGCAACCTTCCGCGGAAAATAAAGATGTAGGCCCAGGACGGCCATTTTTCCTCGTTAATTGAAGGAAGCAAGCCCTTTTGCTTGGTAGATCACGATAAGCTTCGAGATCCACCAACCAAACAACGGCAAAGAGGGCCCGTGGTCTGTGTAGAGGAGCGGCTTCTTCGTTCGCCTTCCTTTAACGTGTACAGGCTGCTTCCTGTCTGGTAACTATTTCTCTTTCCACCGTGTACGAGTACATCCTCGTGCATTGTGCTCACGATAATGACGAAGAACGCTGGAAGAAAATTATCTATTATCCTCGGGGGAGGCGGCTAATCTTCGATCGAACGAAGCAACAGGGAAACGGCTCGTTGTTTTCCTTGTACATATATATTTTCGTACACTGGTAAATTCGTGATCCTCCCTGGTCAAGTGTATATTAATTTTTGATAAGCAAAGAATGGTAGCGTCGGATGATAACAGTGGTTGCATGCTGGTCTTGCGATAATCATTGTTACGGAGTACCATAATTTTGGAGCATCGCACCACGTGTAGCTGCCCCGATATCAGATATTTCGTTTTAATGCATACAGTTGCGTAAGGTTATTCAAAATACATACATGTATACTTTACGTTAAAACGCGAAGATAATCGACTATTTACTGTGCAAACGTGATCCAGCCCGAATCTAGTTTAAAGGAACAACGAGTGGCTACTGATAGCTGCGGATAAAATATAAGTACGACGCAACCATCGAAATAGCATCGTCCTGATTTCGTATTTTAAACGTGGCGAAATACCCCTGGAAACTAAATATTTTTGTTAGAATTATTTTCCTTCAAAATCTCTTTATCCTCATCAGACGAACAAAAATTCACTCACATCCTATCGTCCTGTTTCGTCGAAATAAAATTACCAAACAGACGTTACCGCTTATCTAAAAATTATCACACCCACACACCCCTCTCCAGTCCCTATTAAACTCCACCCCATTTCCCATCGAACTCCTCGCATGCTCGACAACAATAACTGAACGTCTCTTCGGTGTCGCGTGCCTAACAAAGACAAATGTTTACACCGTGCTGCAAAATCGAAGCGCGAGATGATACGCTCGCAGACAGATGTTCCAGTTTAACAATCCACTATTCGTACGCGGTATCGCATGCTTTCGCTGGATTAGGAGAACGCGGACCGCCACGTGCAAGTCGCTGACGAAAGCTCCGTTTCGAATCGAAGGGATACTTCTCAACGTGTACCACCTTCGACAGGGAACCATCGACACGCGACGCCAGGAGTTCCTAATTAGCAGCTCGGTTCGCTCATCAGTCTCAATTAGGCCAATTAATTCGTCTCGTTACGCCGTACGCCGCCAGGCGCATTTGCATCTTCCGGTGGACCATGATTTTCGGACTTCGCGTCGGAGCTTGAGCAGAATATCGTTTCTTTCTGCCAGAAGATTATAATAGATTGCAATTCCTCTCCCTATAGTCAAAGAAAAATACGAACCCGGGGATACGTTTCCATTATTCCCCCTCCTGCCAGTACAATCGACCCAGTATATCAGTGTTCTTGGTAAAATGAGTGTCCAAACGGTGGCCATAAATTTTTCCAGCTAGCTTCGCCAACTTTGCCGCGCCGCGTTCATCAGCGGATTTCTTCGAACAGCTCTTTACACGATACATGAAGAACTTTAATTCAATCAGAGGGGATCGTAGCTTCTGTGTGTGTGCGTGATACGAAATCGGGCTGGCCACATAATTCCATCCGGAGGCAGGGTATCAGCTTTAGGAAACTGTCTCGAACTCGTCTCTCTGGCGATTCCCGACAGTCTGGAAAGTTGCCGCATTACGACGACCATTTTTCCTTTTAGCGACGGCACTGTGTGTGCCCTCCGTCGGGATTAAAACCCGTCGAATGACCGGGGAGAATAGCAAAACTGTCTGGTTCCGCTTCGTGGACGTTGGAACAAGTGTATCTCGAACGAGAGAGATTACGCGAACCAGGGATTACACGGAATCCTCCCTTTTCTGTTTTCTGTTAATTCCATTCCTGTTGCGAAAAAGCGTCTCGACGCGATTAATCGATCTTCGACTAGCTAGTTCGTTAACAATGCCGCGGTGAAGGTACTATGCTGGGTTTCCCTTTTTTGTTATTGTTATTACTATGGTTGTTGAATACTTTTCTCTAAATTTCGTTTTATTATATTCCCTCGGTGTTTCTGAAATAAACACGCGATTGAGTTGGCAGCTAGTATATTGCAATGTTTAATTGAGAGATAATGAAAATTCTGTAGAACAAAATCTTCTTAAGGACTAATTAATTGAACATTTCATGAAATAGTTTTCTCGTATACCAAATGGTTCGTGTATCAGAAATCGAATTTAATATCTATTATATTTCGGGCAATTTTATTTCAATAATTGAATTACACCGTTCGGGGCAATCGAACTGTTAGACGGAATAAGCAGAACGCCCCCTTCAATCCAATAATCATTCCGAATAGGGAAGTTCACTGCTTCTTTAGGGGCCGAATTACACGATTCACGAATGTCGTTGGAAAGCGGAAATCCCTTGTCGTCGTGTGCTCTTCGATGAAAGGCGTACGATATCGAATAACTTGGATTTTCCCAGAGGGAATACGTTTTATGATTTATGATGTACTCACGGCGGTAAGAATGTGAAAAACTGTGTCATTCGTGGAAAAATATTGTTTTTTCTTCAGGAACTTTTAAAGGATCGTCATAAAACGGATTGCATATCTTCGAATTCGAATGCTCGCTAGAAGGAAAGCAAACTACATGTATATTCACTTTAATTCTTTCATAAATATATAAATTTCCACTATAATGCCTATCTTAAACGTCATTTATGCGTTATCTAATTTTTTCACAGCCCAGGGCGTTTCAATTGTCATAATTAACGTTTCTTATTGCAAGCTTTCTTCGTGACTTTCAAACCGAGTTTCTACCAAACGAATGCTGAACGGTGATCGTATTCCACGGGTTCCGATTTAAATTTCACGATTATTGTAAATAAGCTGCGAATCGAAGAGACAACGCTGTCGACAACGGAACGAAGAGAATACTGTCGTGCGTGAAATGATATTCAATGTAATAAAATTGCTCAAATACTCGCGAACACTGACACACGCTGAAACGAAGAAAAAAGCGGGAGGAAGAAGTATGTAGTATTATATATGTATGCGCTTCCGTCACGGGTCACGAAAAAAATGCTAATTCCATTCTGGAGAAACGATTCGACCAGTTTAACACGCGATTGCTAATTTTTTTCTTTATTCCTTTCCCTCTCTTTTTCTTCTCTCATTTCACCGCGACACATCGCTACACCTTAACGATCGTAATATGCTAATACGAGACATTTGGAAGGGAAACTTGTAACGACGTTCAACGAGACCGTTCGTACTGCGTTTTATCTTGGCTTGCTTGACGCACGAATTTTCCATGCAATTGCTTTACCTCGAGGGTGGAAATAAAGCAGGTCGGTGATTAATCCAATTAAATATTGGGTAAAGAGGTTAATCGACACATACTCGACATATGTATAGAATTAATGTACACGCGAGTCATTCGAGAAAATTGATTTTAAATTTTAAACATAAACAAAATTTTAAAAAGTCGAGTCAGTCCATTTGAACGATTGATGCATTCTTAACAAGCGTATCGATGAACCACAAAATAGAACAGTACCAGACGAGCAACAATTTAAATAGAAACTACTATACATATTTCTACCCAAGATACTCTTGAAGCTTCCAGGAATTCGCAAATGTATTGACATCGCAAACGCACAAAAGATCACATTTCCCATTCACTTGTATCGAACAAAGAATCGCCCATCTCGTAGCACGAGTTCCGATCTATCTCCAGCAATCGAAGCCAGTCGATCCGTACCTGTTTTCAATTTCCAGTCGACGAGTCGAAAGATCCGATCTAGCTTCGAGCAGAGAACGCGATACAAGACGTTTCACAATATTGTCGGTCCCCGGGCCCGTGACACGGGACTCTTTTTTTCCGATTCGCCAGAATCGTCCCTGGAACCATAGCCTGTCGAGTGGAGGGGGTCGGACTAGAGGGTTTCCCTCTCTCTCTCCCTCTCTCTCAGCAACCCTCGTCACCGCAAAACTCGGCTGAAAATCGTATTCTCAGGGCATCGTATGACAACTTGGTCCATCGAGCTCAAAGAACCGGAGAAGTAAAGAAATAAGGAGAGATAAACCCAAACCTAGCCCACAAAATAGAGCGAGAAGCAAAAAGGGATACAGGGTTTTGCGCGACAGAGTGACGGCAAGAGGGTGAGAGGGTGACATTGGAAAAAGAGAGATAAATAGACGGGATAAGAGAAGGAGGGAAAAGAGGACCAATGTCGAGCTACGTTGTCCGAAGATGTTATCATCGCGGAGGTGGTTACACCACGGCAGGGACGTACGCGATGAAAAGGTGCCCGTGAACTAACCAGAGACCCCCTAACAATCGTGTCGCGCATTCTTCTCCCGGCGATCCGCTCGGTTCGATAGTTTCGACAGAGTTGCAATTTGCTCGATGCGGTTGGCGCGCCTATTCCCCTGCCTCGAAAACCCTTGGTGCACAGTCTGTTTAAAGGCGCCTCCACACCAGCCATCCCACGACAATGAGATTCTTATCGGGATTGGGACGTTTTCCTTCCGCCGTCTTTCCTCGTCTGCTTATGCAGCTGTGTGCAAACGCCGACAATTGTATTTCTTTTCGGGTTAGGAACGAACTCTGCTGTATGTACTCCTTGGCCGCTGTGTCTCGACGAGGGGCACAATGAATCGTGTATATACGCGTCTTTTTTTTTGCGGCGAACAGGCCGTGCGATGCGAGATAAGGATCCGATCGGATCCGGCAGTAGTGTAATTTTCTATAAACGGCCGTGCGTGCTGCTCCGTTCGCAAAAATTGAGAGAGAATTGAACGGGAGTGGTTATGGTGTATCGATGTTTAAGGCGTATGAGAAAATTTCGTGGCTAGGTGACGGTCGTTGAGGGAAACCACGTTGGGAAATTTTGTGCAGGAGTAATATACTCCTTTGGCAGAATTTTCATTACAGCAGAGTGATCTGTGATGTTCTGGCACAGGGAAGGTGGTAACGCGAAGGCAGACGAAGTTGAAAATAATATCCCGAAATTTGGATAATCGTATCCGAAAATCGAACGAAACACCGTCCGTCTCTTTTCTGACAGCCTATTGACAAGCCTATTGACAAGCTTTGTAATTCGTTAGGTACAGCCGTGACGGGGAACGTTCGCCGCTTAAGCCGCGTGCACACTGCTGACAATAAGATCGCTATCAGGCCAGTGGATTTCTCGGTTTCTGTTCAGCTGCATCCTCTCCAAGGTACACGCACGTGGAACGTGTACTCTCGTACATTCCGGCTTGGACGTTGTAACCAATCTCTTTCCACGCTGTAAAGTTTTCCAGGTGGGAGTGGGCTGTCCCTGAGAAGACAGGGCCAGAAACTATCCGCCGATAAAAAGAATGGTTCTTTAATAAATAATGGGCCGAGTCGCCGGTGAGACAGCCGCGTCCCATTGTAAAGCGTTTCTTTTTGGCTCGGTGAAACCAGTCGGAGAAACGAGAAGTTGAAGACGCTTTTGGCGAGACCGGTGCTCTATACGATTCCCCCTTCTTCCTTCAGTTTCCGTTTCTTTTCCCTCGTGTTGCGGGAACAGCCTGGAAAAGTATCGCGTGCCTCGCGAACACGGGAGATCGGCCAAGAATTCCTTCGATTGCGAACGATCTGGCGGTGGTAAATCGTGGAAAGGATTTTGCTTTAAATTGATACAGTTTCAGGAGGACTGGTATAATTTCGTTCTAAGCCGATCATTCTAAGGAGAGCGTGTATCTTTTGTAGCAATTTTCCTGAATAAAAATTTCTATCAGTTCGAACGCTCTTTATTTATTTCACACGAGCATTATCGGACACAGTTTCTTTCTATCTGTAGCTGTACAATGGGTCACATGCGACTATTACTGTTCGGCTACTAACTATTCTAAAGGCAGTATAAAATTAATCATCCTCCCCTTCGCCATATAATCTCAAATATCAGCTCACTCCTCTATCAACAGTTAACCAACTTTTAATTAAGACACCCGGAATGTAACCGTCCTACGTGTCGCATTAATCTTCCCGTGGAAATCGATCTTTCCATCGAGCCGTAGATAATTCTCCGGGTCCCTCTGTCGAATTAACGTAATTGAAAGTGATCTAGGAGAACGTATATAGAGGTACGCTGTTAGGAAAATTGGAAAGATAATTGAAGGGACAGGTGGACCGAGCACGTGAACGCTGTTGTTCGCCAGACGAAACGCTCGTTCGAGCTCAAACTTTCCTAAGTTTTCACCGAGTTCCGTGGAAGTTTACGCGTCCACAGCCTGGCTATCCACTATCCAGGAATGCCTGTTGAGACGAGAGAGAGAGGTAAAAAAAAAAGAAGGTTGGCTCGTGCTTTCACCTAAGTGCACCATAACATCCTCGCTCATTAGCCTCTAAACGATTATCCCATAACCCTTTGGCTATTGGCTGGAGCTAGTCAAGCTAGTATCACTGGGTGGATCGATATCGCGACTAAATTAAACGTCGAGTCCAAGTAAACTCGTAGACAGTGGGTTGCAACCTGGTCGAGTAATTTCATTTGGTGAACGATCGATGTCTACGAGGGTAAACTGGTTCTCGATTAACCTGTTACTTTGGAGAGTGAGTTTGAACGATGGGCGAATAAAAAAATGTGGTAGAAAATGTACTACCGCGAAGATTGTTATTTCTTGACACGCAGAATTTTTGTACAGAATTTTATTAAACACAATTAGCAGCGTTGTAATTAAAAAATTTGCCAAGACCCTATTCACGAAAATGAACTTCAATGTCTCGGTATAAGATAATCTTCTCTGCTGCGTTCGCGTTATTAAAGTATTTGCATCTTTCATTATCAGTCGCGCACCGCCGCGCTCTTATTACTGTTACTGTTGATACCGCATTTTCTTTTTCTCTCATTTCCACGCGGAAGAGTGGTCCCAATCGCAATCGTAAAATCGAATATCTCGACGACTCGTCGCACAGTTACGTCGGCCATCGAGATAGTTGGCCGATAATTGGCGAATCTTTGTTTTACCTCCGTTAATGCCTGCGTTAACGCGTACTTTTTACAACCGTAATTATGGGTGGTTTGCCTTCGATACTCGAGCACGTCCAGGAATCGTCGAAATGCTGTTATTACTCCACAATAAATTTCGAGCAAAGTCGATCGGGGAGCACTGGTAGTAACGATATCGTTCTCCATTTCGCGGCACCCGAAGAGAACGAAAAATTTGAAGAAAAAAAATGACAGAACACTCGTAACCATCGCGAGCCTCCTTGATATTTCAAACAAAATATAATAACGAAGATAAGAATATAAACGCGGAGTTAATTATATACGGCACGAATAAAGGAAGAAATTTTCGATACTTTATTGGGAACCGAAAAATTGAGTTCCCCTTATTCTCGTTAACCTCCGCACAATCACTGCTACTTACTTCTATCGTTACCTACCCTGTGAATTCGAGCGTTCACGTTTTACGAGCGAAAGTGTGGTAATGGAACATTCTTTTCTTTCCGAGTCAGCGACAGTGAAACCATCGTGGACCATTACCGCCCAGCGTGGTCGAACCCGGAACAGTTTTTTTTTTCATCGTTTTGCCTGCTTTTTTCTCTGAACTCGTATGGAAAGATCGAACGATACCGCGATATCTGTACAAGCGTTTCATTTCGGAGGCAATTTTCTTGCCCATGGGCGTGGTTATGGGACTTGATTCGAATGACGAGGGAGGGATGCGAGGGTTTTTTGGCGAGACGAGGGAATGATTCAGGCTTGCCTGCGAGGAGATCCAATGGTAATTTGCTTTCATTGCCAGTTAATATCGTTGGTATCTGAATGATAGATATTAGGCAGATATTAGGTGTAAGGACGGAAATTGTGATACGTGTAACATTAATAATGTCTAAGAGAAATGTAAATTACACCGGGCCAGGTAGTATCAGCGTCGTTTTTCGCCGTGGCCTACGAGAAACTGTTGCGCCCCGTATTAATGCACTGTAATGTAACTTCTGCTCTTTGTAGTTGATGTATGCACGCAATAAATCATCGTGGTTCTTATTTGGACGAGCAGGTACCGGTTCGCTCAACAGGTCTAATTTGCGAGGCATCCTCTCTGGGATAACTTCGGACGAACAACATCCTCGGCGAGCATTTCGAGGAGGGATATTTTCTTTTCTTTATTGGCTTCAGCGAAAATGCACGGGCCTTTTCACTAATAACACTGAGGCCTGGCCAACGTTTTTCGATGATTGCTTTCACAATTAACACACCGCGCGTCGCAGTGCGTTTAATCGAGCGAGAAATTGAGATGTAGATGAATTTGTCCAATTCATCGTATTTCCCTTCTTGTACAGGGCATAGAAAAATTCGATTGCATCCCTAATTTAATACATCCCGCTGGTGAATGAAGTAGGGAAGGTTAAAGCGTTTCGTCAATCGACATTCGGTGCACGGTGCGCCTTATTATCGTTGTGAAAAGCCTGTGTACTGTCTGGTGTAGGGTGTAGGGGGGCTGCGTAGGTTTCATTGAATTATACGTACGCCCATTCATGCGTGTACTTTCTCGCGGATACGGTACCGTGACCCTTCTTCCTTTCTACGCTCCCTGGCAGACCAACTGCATGTATAAATTGGGATATGGAGCGTAACTGTCTAGTGGAACTGGTTCCATGGAATCAATGGGCTCCCCGCTATCCGATCCACGACACCTAACTGTGTGTCACCTATCGTACGGATAGCGTATTAATGGCGTCTGGTGGAATTCGAAGCACGGTGATTTACAAGGGAATCGTCCCGGCACCCATAGGTAAAGAACTTGTGGCATTTCTACCGGTGAAATTTTATAGATAAATAATGTAACGAAAAGTAGTTGAAATTTCAAGGAATAATGAAATATCGAAGAAGAAAGTTTAGAAATTCCTGTTGTACATTCATAACCGGAAGACACCATTACTTTACCACAGCGTGAGGCGCCTACTTACATACGTAACGTGGAAATTCAGTTCGCTTGGAACTTCTGGAAAATTGATGGCACCATGGATACACAGAAATTGTGTAACGTAATTGCATCGATTACTATAAATTAAAAGTAAAGATCTGGGAACGATATAACGCTCGTGCGATGCCTGCGAAAATTTTACTCCACTCGAATGAAATTCACGAAAGGAAAGAGTATCGTGGAAAATTAACTGGCTCGTCGAACCGTTAACAAGGTTGGACATGCCGTTTGACTAATCGAGATCGAAAACTGGATCAACGTTTAATTAATTCCCGAGTGATTAAAACGCGCCTGGACACGAGGTCCACACGATCGTCGGATCGAAAATTGTCATTTAACCGCGGGATATAATGATCGCCTCGCGATTTCCATGAAATTTGTTTTCGGTAAAACTGGCTGGCTCGCCGTGCCCCGCGAATTTACCGACTCTTCATATATTTGTCAAGCGATACCGGGTTAATGTCGTTGAGCGATTGTTTATGGAATATCTCTGGCACGCGACTCACAGACGCGGTTTAATCGGTGAAAGAGTAACAAGAGTTTTAAAGCAACGAATCGCGTGTAATGGTTCTTTTATCTGTTTGGCAACGCGTATTCATTGCCTCGATAAAACGCACCGGCTACTCGAAGGTAAACGTTAAACGGCTGCGCCACTCCATAAAGATAAAAAATGAATTTAGCCGCTGGCCAGTCGGGCCTAGACTCTTTCGAGATATGTACCTACACGTGAAACTCGTGTACGTAAAGTTGTGATATTCCAAAAAGGCTATACTTAATCTGTACAACGTATTCGTATAGTACAGATATTTTATACGATATGATATGTCTGGTTGAAAAGAAATTCGAAGAAAAATTAACAAGTATGTATACGCAATACATCTGGACAGCGGAACATATTCTAGCGCCAATACAGAATCCTGTGATTCATGGATCGCGTTTATTTCCATGTATTCGGGCGATGAGCGTTTCCTCTTTGATATCGCTTTGGCATTCACCGCTACTGTTCAGTGGTCGCAGATAAATCGAAGCTTTTAAGAAAAATTGCCTCCGATCCTTCCTACGAATTTAATCTGCCTGCCAGATCGTCCCAACAACTCTTTCCTTTACCTGGCCGGGATAACAACTCGGGCTAAACATTTGCTCGACAACCTACCGCTTTAATTAATTCTTCCCAAAAGGAGATCGCTTCTCGAGTAAAATGAATGATTCCAATTTAACCGCTGAAAGATTTCCAGCTAATTATCATAAATCCTCTTTATACACAGCAGCACTACCTATCCATTAAAGAACTTGTTCAACTGTTTCCTAAATGTAAAACCAATTAAAACGAAGAAAATATACTAAACCGACAAAGCTAATGCGTTATAACGATCATTCACACATGTTAAACAATATCCCTAACTTACAATTAATTTAATCTTCCGTTTACGATACCGCTGGCCGAGGGGCCATTAAAAGTATAAGAAATATAGCGTAGCTAGATTCTCGTGCCTAGTCACCTTGCGCGAAAATCTGTAGTGACTGCATTTAGCCGCGACTGAATTTAGTGCCTACCGATCAATTACATTTCACGTCGCGATAATTGGATTTAGCGGGAGGCTCAGCGTTGCAGCGCGGATCGACGTGCAACAATAAATATACAGGTATTTTCATTATCGAACGTCGACAGCCAGGCACTCGTAAAGTCTTCGTGGAACGAGCCACGATGATTTACTGTTTTTTTTTTCTCTCCCTCACCCTTCCCGGTTGGAACGACTGCACTGGCTTCCTTCTTTGTTATTCCCGGTGATTGCCAATCGTCCGATTATTTTTTAACTCTTTTTTGTTTGTTTAATGCAAAACAACGCGAACGTACGGACGGAACATTGCCTTGTAAATTTGCCTAACAATGCGAGGACGGCTATTTCGTCTATATTCACCCCTGTTAGCGCAAGAAACGTACGGCTGAGCCACGCCCTGCTTATTCTTCCTAAAACCGCTGTCATTCCTTCAGCTGGCACCCGACCATCGATGCATCGTCGACTTCTCCACCCACAATGGCCCCTATTTCTAATTACAAGCCGCGGCGGTCCTTTTCATTTTCAAGATGCAACGTTCAACCCCTAACGAAATGAAAGAGATGAGAATTACCGAGGATAGGAGTTATCGTGGAGTTTTCGAAACGAATTGCCGACGAAAAGTTTGGCATCCGCCAGCTTTGTTGTACAGATTTGTTTGATTGATATATATCTGTTTATATTGTAGCGCAAATAGCGTAACGGGCTTGCTGAATATTTCATCGCCGTTCAACTCGTTTGCATGACTTTATCGCACGAATCACTGGCTATTTTAAATCGCATGAATATTTAAAGATACGCCCGCGTCTATTAGAAAAGCTTCCCTTATATTATTCCTTTTTCAGCTCCCTATTAAACGCTCTTTTCATCGAGCAGGCTGGCTGTCGCAACTTTCTCAGCAGCTTTTAAAACGATCCGCCTTCATTTTTTAATCTTTACTTAAAAACTTCTGGCTGACAAAGTTTGGCGTTAATTATTCAACGGCTTCAACGCCCTGGCCAAAAGTTAACACATAATTCTATGAGCCGATCTATTTTCATTAACGAATCACCCATGTTTGTACCGGGATGTTCGTATCTCGAATCGATATAATATTATTACAACCCCATCGATCCAACTTGTGCAACGTGTAACTCTTTTATAATTGAATACCTCTTCAATAGAAACACCAATAGTCGTGCCGTGTCTGTACCTTCCACATCGATGAATAGACTATTCCATTAATCCAGAACTGTTTCTAGGAAAGCTTGTACTACTAGGAAAAATTGCACGAAGCAGATTCACCTTTCCCCCATCGCGGTAACGATGCATTAATTTATTTAATTGCACATTAATCTCGGATCGATCGGCGTAGCCCGTATCCGTATCGCCTGGCGCCAGATGCGATACCACGAACTCGAGTACAAAGTGTACCGGGAGGCCAGGTAATTATACAAGAGATTAATGAGCGGTTTCTGTTTGCCCCGTGTCCATCGCGAAGTTTACGTTATTCCACGAACGAGCTGAGGAACGAAACAGGTTCTCAGAGACTGGCGGAACGTCCAGGTAAGCACTTAAAAATATTGTTCTGGCCCCGCCTAGAGCGTCTCGAGGTTATACACTTCGACATTGTACCTTAAATTCCATCTGTGCTCGAGCTATTCGTTTGCCCCCGCAAAGGGCGTGGACGTATAGATGTAGCCACTCGACCATCGTTTAACCTATTTTTTTTTTTCCATCATTCTTTCCCTCTCCCATCGTCTGATTTATTTTTCGTTAATTGCGCCTCGAACGAACCGGCCGATCACGCGTCTCACCTGTTGCAAACGTATAAATATTGCAGCAGCCTGTTGTTACCTACGATTCGCCTACTTCCATAAACCAGCAAGATAATCATCGTGCCCGCCGTGAGCACATTCGTATAACCCCGCCGTTTGTTTTCGTCGTTAAACGGTGGAAACATTCCAGCCGGAAATTAGTACGCCTCCGTGTGAGGAAGGGGTTCACGGTAAATCGCTTGCACCTTCTAGTCATTACCAGGTTGACCGTTTCGATCGGCAGGAAGATGGTAAAACTGGGGCGGAGGGGAATAGATTATCCATCGGTGAATTATTATAATTGCATGATCACCTGCTCGTACTTTTTCCCTTTCTCCGTCTTTGTCTCTGTCTGCTGGTCTTTGTATAAATAGGAAATAAATTTGGCCAGTTGCGTTTTATTAAATTGTCTCATCGATCGTTTCCTATGAACCTTACTACCTAGTTTACCCTATTTTACTTTCCCTAATTTAGAGTAGGTATTCACGTAGGAAAGGTATACCTGGCTTTAGTGGGCAGGCACGAGTAATGTTCCTTCGCAGGTATTTTAAATACCGACGCAAGCAAACTTGTTTCTAAATCTGGCGTAAGAAGAACGTAACAACATGAATATATAGGGCTGATCCAGCAGACAATATCTCTAGTATTATTTATTCTAAAGGCGCCATCTGAATCTGGACTGTGCATTGTATATGAAAGGAGATGCTACTAAAATTAACATCTTTTTATATGCGTACCTCGTAAGGTGATTCCCATTTCGTTGCTAGAACAATAAAAATACAGGGGAGTTGCGCCACGTGTTCCTATCCAGGAATAAAACGAATAGAGGGAGCATTAATAATAGTGATAAGACAACCGGTTTCCACTATTTCAGTGTTTCAACCGTACAGCATGGACGTAACATCGTCTTCTGACGTCTAACCCGTTCCCCGCAAGACATGTTGACGTCAACGCCTTGCATTTGGCGTACCTATCACTCCCCCCAGATATCATTAAACTTTCAAGATAGGGGCAAATATTCTCCAAATCGTTTCTAATCTTTCGATCTTCGCGTTCGTTTCACTGAATCTAGTACGGAGACCAGATCTTATCTCCAGTCTCCTCTTTCTCTTCTGTCTTATCGTTCACCGCACGTTTTCCCTGTCGGCCCATCTATTTCGTTTCTTCTCCTTCTGAAATAGACGGCGCCAGGAATTGTTCACTGATCCCGACTGAAACAAAATTGATTAAAACCGATAGCCAGAAGCTATCCAATAAAGGGATCACCTACTAAAAAACGCGTATCGTAGTATTGAAGATCTATACGATTTACATATTCCCATCTCGTCTTCGCTATAAAAATAACAAAAAGCTAACAGTTACGCCAGTCCACTGTAACAAAAGCGAACCAACGGGCACACTGTTTCACCTGCGCATCAACGAGAACAACCGAAAAGAATTGTCGTAGATACATTCGTGCACGCATGCCAGACAACGGGCGAACATCCCTCTACCATTCCTTCAAGCATCGTCGCAGAGGTATCAAGTTATACGAGGGTTACCTGTGACAAAAGTTCAAACAATCGTCGCCCAATCTCTTCGATCCGCAGACTATGCACGGGCATCGGTAACAAAACGATCGGGGATCGTCTCGTAAGAACCAAGACACAGTCTACCGCGCCTATTAGCAAGGGACACTTTCACGATAGGGTCAGGTACACCCCGAAATCCTCCCCAATCTTGCGATCTTCCACCGTATCCTCCAGGTCACCCATCTCCCTTCCACTTTCACGCGGCTCGTCGGCCCTCTTCTTTCCTCTATCGCCACCATCTATTTCCTGTCTCTCGAGGCAGCGCGCTGCGCTGCGTTGCGCTGCAGCAGCGGCGTGCGCGCAGGCCAGGTCCCGTCAGGATCGGTGTATCAGATTTCCAATGGTCGTGGCATACGTACACGGCCAAAGGTAGATTAGATTTTAATAATGCAATTTGGGTTTACGGCGGTACGTAGCGAACTGTGGTAGCGAGGAAAGGGGGCGATGGGAGAGCAAGGTTTACGCTGGCCCGACTGTAAAACGAGCCGGTTTTCGCCTGGAGGAGGCAAACCAACCCCAGACTACGGACTGGTAATTGTTGGAATTTGATTGAGCCTGCCTCGACGCAGTCAGCAACTGCTCTCTCCTTTTCTCTCCCCTTTGTCCCTTTCTCTCTCCCTCGCTCTGTCTCTGTCGGCATCGGCCATGAGTTGAAATGTCCCCAGGCTGTTCGCGGAGCTGCGTGCGAATGCGAATTTCAGGGCTTTCCGGCGAAATTGATAATGGAGCCGAGGACTCCGAAGCAGGGTGGCGCAGCTGGGGGTTGGAAAGTTGCGGGAAGCATCGCGCGATCGAACAGCACCACGGAATGGGATCAAAGCGGCGGAGAGTTGTAGAATTTGTACAATGTATGATGCAACAGCCGCGTTTAGATTCGCGAACAAAATTGCACACAGATGTTTTCCTCTTGTTTGGCAAGGGTTGAGACTTTGGTTGCGCGATAATAATCTTAGATGAACGAAAATATTGGAATTATATTTCTTTGTTTGTGTGGGAATTGATTAATAGATGGGCAGGTACGAGGTAGTGATGAAAATTTAAGGAGCGACGCGTATCTACTTGCAAGCTTGATCTGGTTATTACGAACCATCCCTGGCGTAATATGATCGACGACCAAACAGAATCACGACTCGCTCCCGGCGATGGCCATTTGATTTATGCGACACGGGCGAAATTTCAAATCCCCCGTGTTACGCTCGGGCCGCAACAGTTTGCGATCGTCGCGTGCGTATTTCGTATTTTGCATTTCGTACTTTCGCCACTTTCGTTTATTTCATTCCTCGTACCTTCCGTTCCCAAGCCCTCCTTGGCTTGCTTCCCCTTAACGAGTGGTGCCCCGTTGAATTACGCTGAATTATTAAAATATGATAATCTCCGGCCAAATTGCAAGGCCAGATGAGCCAGCACCTTCGTTAAAAACGTCATCGTGCTCGTTAAGTCGATATTGATGCGGCGATGATCGAGAACGGGTAGCGATATAAATTACCACGCCTCGAAGATTTGTAATTGAAGGGATCGCGAACATTTACAAAGCATTAGGGATTCGGTTTCGCCCTGCAACAGACTGGCCGACTCGAGCGAGAAATTAACTCGCTTCATCGTTCTTCGCATTCCTTCCGCTGGGTGCTTAAGTTTTTACGTATTTCATTTCCATCGTGGTTTCTATCGTTTGATCGATAAGCACGTGTTTGAACGTGACCGAAGATGGAACCACCTTGGCCGCGTTCCCTGGGCTGCCCCATTTTATGGCAGCCCTGCAAATAGATTCGTTCGACGCGGAGTGCCGGTCGAATACGGGAATAAATTTTAAAACCGGCACCTGGCTAACCTTCCTGAATCTGATCTAATATTCTCGGTACCGAGTACCTACCAAAAATACTCGTGTACACGTCAGTAATCGTACAGCCGCGAACGTAGTAGGTACCATATCTGTCTGCGTTGTTCCTCGATTAATTTAAACAAATTCCATATATTACCTGTCTATCAAATCGCTGAATATAAAATTTGATTAATCCCAAAACCGAGCACTGAGTTATGTACCGATAAAAATTATCTAGCCTAAATCTATGTCAGAAATCAAAGTACACCACCCCTAAACTAAACCCCTTGCATCGCAACCAGACAGTCGCAGACGAACCGCAGGGTTTTCTTGCAACGTTGAAAACGTATACACCCAGTACCCTTACGCATCGAGGGAGGAAGAAGAGGAAGACCTACAATTGCACAGTGGTCGGCGAGAGGGCAACGGAAGAAGAAGAAGAAGAAGAAGACGGGAAAAGGTTTGCACAAGGGGAAGAAGACTCGAGCCTGGCAGCCGACGAGAGAGTGCACAGCGTAGAGGGTGAAGAAGAGGAGGGAGAACGAGATAGAGAGGCGCAAGTGCAGTAGCAGCAACGGTCAGATAATTTATTATGGCATTACTCACTGGCGGACACCTCAATGGCCAATGGGTAGGCCCACGTATGTGGTTTGCTCGTGTGTCCGGTGCCTCTTTCTCGCGTAGTTGATATTATTTAGCCCGCGCGAACGACAACGATGGAAGAAACGCGGGGCGAGAAGCGCCAGGAGGTGGGAGAGAATGCACCTTAGCCGAGGCCTAAGGTCCCGCAACGCATAGATCATCCGGACCAGGTATACCGGTTTCGTGTCACGTGCATCCAGCATTCGACTCTGCGAATTTGCAGACATAAGGCGGAGGGAAAAGTGGCGGATGAGGAGGAGGAGGGGGACGAGGGCCGGGGGCCTCGCTTTCGTGGAAGCCCGCCGTGTCGAGGCTGCTTACACGCGGATTTCGTTGGTCATTGATATGGACAGAGTCGAGCCACGACTGAGATTAACCGACACGCGTGTTGCGCAATATGTCTTGTTAGCGGTAGCGGTGCAACGCTCGTATAGTGCGCGACGTTCCACGCTTCTTCTTCTTCTGCTGCTGCACATCCGGTCGACGAGCGCGCTAATTTAACGCGATCTCTATTTGGAGACTGGTGAAGAACAATTTCAATTACTTGACAGAAAATCCAGAACAGAGGCGCGCTCGACGAACTGTATATAATAAAAATTATTTCCCTCCCAAGCATTTCTGGTTTCCTGATGCACGCGGGATCCCCAAGGTTCACAGACGGACCAGACGGTCGAAGCAGATAGACGATAAAAAGGGAAAAAAATACCGACATAAGAAACGAGTATCTCATCCGACATCATGAATAGCAAGTCATCGGAAGATCGGGTGTGGGTGAGTTTCGGTGGAAACGTTTACGATCGCCGAGAACGGATTTCTATTTGTTTTTAAAAGGGACTCGTAAAAGGCTGGGCCTGATTCGTCGGCTGCCATAAAACGACCAGTGGGTGTGAAGGGCTGACAGGTCGGGTTATACGGACCATCAGGGTTGCACAATCTGTCATAGAGGGGTTCGGTGGGACGACAACCTGTTGCTTCATTGTTACTCGGAGAACTCGTGCATGGTAGCTGTGCGTATACATATAAACTGCCTTTCTCTAACGCCTGCTGCACAGGGGGTTATAATGTGTCGCGATTGTGTCGCGGTGTGTTGCACATCCTATCCGGACCGACTCATTTTCGCGGTGGTCGCGCGACGAGAGGCTGTTTCTCATCGTCGTCGAGCGAAAACTCGCTTAATTTCGCAGGTAGCGCCGTGCCAGGTAATACGGTTAATAGAAAAGTGTAATACTCAGAGAGACACATGGACGGGGAAACTCTAAAACAGATCGCAATTTTTTTATTTGAAAAGCGAGATTTTGCAGGTTGAACGAACGAAAGCGTTTTATAACTCGCTACTGCCGATTTGCAAGAATCGTTGTGAAACAGGGATCGAATTGTTAGAAATACAGGAACGAAAAAAAATCTTCGAGGGTCGAATGAATTTTGTTTCACCGTTGCTGTCGAAGTTTCCGGTCACCGCTTTCTAATACGAAATATAATCCGAAATTTTTCGAGGCAGTTTTTTTTCTAATACAAGTTCCACGTAATCTTCCAGGTCGAATCTGGCCCAGCTTCGGGATTAACGTTGTTCTTGTCAGTAGCGTTAAAATACATATAATCAGTGTCCCGTATTAAAGTGCTCTGACGCGTGACTAAAGCGCCGCGACGCGACGTCCAGGCGACCGGGTGTCTAGTAAGAGGAAATTCCGATGATTCGTACTAGGATTCGATTAAACATTATTCCGAGCGAAGGTGAAAGTAGCCAATTTCATGGTGCAGTGAACTCGATAAAGACGGGGAATGCGTGTCTGTCGCGGCAGCCAAATGCAAGCCGGTTGCAGGCTACTCGCTGCGCGTATGTTTCGGGCCGATTTTTCTTCACGCACGATCGTTTTATAGAACGGTATGTCGACGTAGGTTATAATTTTTATTTCGCCTGGCCCCAAGCGCGTGTGGCGCACTCGAATAACGTTTCAGAATGTGTTTCCTTTACCGATATTGCATTCGCCACGCGTACAATAATTATGTGCACTCGTGAACGTGGCAAAGAGACGAAAGATTCTGAAATATGTAATCTGTCGGGCGTGGAGCTGGTTTCAACGGACAGATCGAGAATGGTAATACCAGTTACGTAAGGAATTTGCAGAATTTGTGTAGAGTCGAGGGGAAATAGATATAAAATATTTATACTTTGAGAAAGGCGTCGCGGTTCATTATATCTGCGTTATACAATCACTCATTTGACGGCGAAGATTATATCGTTGCTAATTACCAGCTTCCAAGTCCCTCGCAATACCTTTCAGAACGCGGTGTTTACCTGTGCTGCGACCAGTGACGCACAGTTCGTTTCCTGTTTCGCCATACACGCAACATTCTCTTCCGTTCACGTCGATTCGACTCTACTGTAAATGGAACGCAGTGCTTTTAACCGGCGGCACGCTCACTTTCGTCAAGGATTTACTTCCATTATATGTATATTCGTGAAGATTCTGACAGACGCGATAGACAGTGTACACGTCGGTTGCATCAGTCTATTGTAAAAAGTACACCTTAATACACGCGGTTGCTTAAACTCGTAAAAATGAACTGGCCCGCTGAAACTGTTAGAATTAGGTATTACCTATAAATCAATTATTGCGGTTACCAAATTTACGCAACACAGTTGTCGAGTTAAGTCGTCTTCCCAGGTTAACAGGATAATGAAACAGGTCTCCCGAATACCTTCTGTTTAATCGATGGAAAGAAAACATGTCAAGCGGAAATTCTTAGAGAGAAGGTATTAACGGGAAATTCTCTGACAAACTTGTTGAACGGCAAGAAACATTGACGGTCAAAAACGAGCAAACTTTCGAGCAGAATATATTCTATTGGAGCTCTCGCTCCATGCTGACGTTGAGTCCGTCGAACCGTGAATCCTTACCGAATCGTCTCCCAGGAGTTTACCTTGGACAGTTTAATGAAACAGGACGTCGTGGTTCGACAAACACGCGACGAAAAGCCAATTATCCCGATCGAATTAGTACTCCCCCTTGTACGATGCAATTATCGAGCGATATTCGAAGATCGTCTTTGTTATGCAATTCCGTCGGGTCGATGCCATAGGGCCAAATAATACGACGACGAATTACGACAGAAAGATTCAGCTTTCTTTTACCATCTACCCTTTACTGGCACACGTAACACGTTACCTTTGTGCGTCCGGATCGTTACCTCGTTTGAATAGTTCACCGTGGACCTATCCGTTGTATTCCGTAACGAGTGTTGAGAAAGACCGTCGTGTAGCAAGAGTTTTGTCTTTTATTTTCGGTTCTTTTCTGTTCGTTCTATCCTTTGTGTACCGGGGAATTTAATAAACGCAACAGACTACTAGAGCACGGCTTATTAACCACGTACGCTGGTTCAACTCGAGCCCAGCTGACTGACAATGAGTTCCAAGCACCGAAAGTTTTCAGATTTTCTCCCGTTCTTTTTTTCCTATGTTCTGTTCCCGCTGAGACAAGTCTCGGGAGTTTTCCGCTTTCTAGACAACGCCCCGCGCGTCGAACCCGGGGATAGACAGGATCGAGTATAATCCAGAACGGTTCTGGTGTCGTCTTAAAGTTTCTTAAATCGTCTTAGTTGCGTCAACTCTTGGGATATTGTGATTGTCGTTCTTGGAAGAGTTTCTGTACGTCGCTGTGATTCAATAAACGTAGAAACGAAGGAAGATGATGTTACGTGTTTATAATAATTCGGTTGCTTTACTCTTTTATCTATTCAGCGTTGCTCATTACGGTCACGCAATTTCATTCGTTCAATGTCTCAATTAGATACTATACTGCTATCTCGATTTTCACACGGTACAACATTTCTTTATTTGCAACTTTTATTCATCGTTAGTAATATTTTCCGGTGTAGAAGCTAAAGTATTAACGCTCCTTCCCTTTTTTTTTTGCTGAACAAGATTAATGGAGTGGCAAACGAAGCGGATAAAAATTGCAAAATTTAGGCACGTTTAATGAACAGGAACAACGCGGGCGCATAGAGGTTCAAACGGGGGTAAGCATCCGGCAACATAATACATGTAATTTCAGGCCGAGCTGTTGTTCAGGCAACGAGGTATAATTATTTCAATCATATCGTTATGTTATTACGTCTAGAATAATCCACATTAATCTATAAATAGACGCTGGCTTAAATTACAATGAATAAAAATCTGCATAGCAAAAACTCTGGAAGTTCCAGCTTCGTATTGAGAATTAACTCAGGATTCTCGTAATTAAATACACGCCATCTTCCCAGCCCGATTTGTCCAGCAAACACTAACACCGTAATATCTACGACACATTGTTCCCCATAAAATTACATTTGCCAAAAAATCGAACCTGTGTTTAATCCAGGTAAAATATTATTTCGCTATCTGCATCGAATCTACGTTCCCCCAACGCGAGCCCCTCGCGAATGCTATCAAGAACTCACCCTTAGCTCTAAAAAAAGATCCGTTCCCGCTTCCTCCCTTATATCCTATCGCCAAAACCGGACCACGGCAGCTTATCAGAGACACTACGAGCGTCCTGCTCGGAAACGCTTGAAACTTCTCCCCCGACGCACTTAAGAATCTAATAAACGGTATATCGCGACCAGGGTGGGTCCAGCAGTGGCACACGTTAAGACTTCTTGCCAGCGTGGCTTATTACCCCGTGGGAATTCCCGTTTCAGACGCTAGATGACGGAGTTTAAGGAGTTTCGCCGTTAATTCGTAGTTGAAGGGTTTCAGAAGTTCACACATCCACGTGCTCGCACAGACACCCAGGGCAAAGGGGGAAAAGGCTGTGCGGTGGCCGAGATACGATCTAAACGTGACCATCCGAGGGACGAAAGGGGTGGCTCGTGCATCCGGCAGCAGCTTGGCTTACGCCTAAGTCAAGTGGGCATAACCGTGCTCCGCCTACGCCATGGACGACTTGTTTGAGTTGGAAATTGCAACGCGCGCTGCATCTGCGCCGCAACCGAAAAGCATCTCCTTCGGGCGTGTGGATGGCCACTACTTGCCGTGGAAAGGGAGGAAGCAGAAAGATCGTCCATTTCTATGCGGGAACATTTCAAAGGAGCCTTTCCACGCGGTCGCTTTAAAATGGGTTCTGCTAATTTTGAATAACCCGTAGACGCTGTTTGTTTGGTATAATACGAAACAGCCGGCCGATTGGATGGTGGAACGCGTCGGAGTGTCAGGGAATAGAATATGGACTGTGTATACCTGCAATTTCGCGAGGCGTAGTCCATGTCTGCTGGATACATTTTTCATTAACGTTTGATACAGAAAATACTTGTACGTCGCAAAGTGTTTCCCATCTCGGCTGCGTTTGCTTACGGGGGCGTTATTTATAAAGACACTCGGCCCAGAACGAGTGCGGAGAGTGCGCGCACGTGACAGTCGTTTACGTTCTAATTTGCGGAAGGTAGCCGCAGTCGAATCGCGCGTCCAAGCCGCGCAAAGCAGCAGTAAGATAAAAACTTTTCAAACGTGGCCACAGCGGGGAAAGAGACAGTCGCGTCGGCCAGACGAGAAACACACAGATGGAATGTGAAAGAAAGAGAAAAAGAGAGATAGAGAGCATTGATCCGCCTGGCCTCGGCTCAATTACAATATTTTATTGAACCATAACCGAACGACGGTTGTCGAATGCAGAAAAATGTAACGCCGTTTACTGCCTCGTTCCAAAGATCGACGGGCTCTCGTAAAACGTCCCTATATCGGTCCTCCGTGGCACCTGATTATTGCGCAAGTGTCTCATGCCTCTGACATCGTCATTAAATTCCGTTGAAAAAGAGAATTCGAAGGCACGATGCGCTCCTTCCACGCGGCTCACGGTCTTGTTCACGCGCATTAATCAAACGTTGCGGCGAGCGCTATAAGTCGCGCTATTAATCATGCTGCACTCGCAGCCCGAATCCCGAAATTCGACTGGATAATATGGCAAGTTACGTATGCACGCATACGTTGCACGTTATGTGCACAGGCTGTGGCTGGTTACTACGTTCCGTGTCGACTTTACTCCTCAAGGAACTTTCCACTTTAGCCGAGTCGTTCCTCGGGATAACTTATTATTCTCGTTTACGAGCCCGCGATACCGCTCGTGTAAAACAATGCACGTGCGTCGCGCTATCGCACGTGTGCATCATCAATTGCTATTGTTACGCAACGCCGGTAAACACGAGTGTCTCGGCCATCCCCATGATGCCGGGACAATTAACCTCGATAATAGGGGGACAATTAACGCGTGGATTCTTCGACAATAAAGCGGGCCCTGGCCCTGATTTCTGCGTCTCGTTGGATGGAGCCGGGAAATGTCTAGATTTCTTTCAGCCCTTTTATTATAGGGGAAAATAATGTGTGTAATCACGCGAGGGAAGGAAAAAGTATGGAATTAGTCGTACGCACGGGAGCAGTTTTTAAACTTGCTGAAGCCTTCCACGAGGCTTTAACGCGATAATATGTAAGTCTGGAAACACAGGAAGCAATCAGTCTTCGGGACTCTCGGAGAAATCATCCATGGAAAGGGGGGGTTCGAGAGTGATTACTCATGGAAAGATCGAGACGATTAATGATAACTGATGAAGATGATCGAGGGAGCAAAGAACTAGCCGTCAGCGTAACATTCAAACTGGTACAACAAGGCGAATAGATCTTCCCGCCTGTCGGAAGGCTGTTAAAGTTAATTGAGATTGTGCAATAGAGCGAAATTGTCTGTGCCGCGTAAGTTGTGCGCTTGCATCGCGAGTGTGCTGAAGAAATTGTACTGCGTCGGAACAGAAATTCTTCCCCGACGAACACCAATTTTCGTTCTCAACTCTTGATTAAGAAACCGGCCGGAATATTTCACGGGCATCGAGAAACCTGTTCCCAAAATTCCCCCCAATTTTCCGCTCAATCACAACCAGCTCTGTCACAGTGTAACCCCTAATTTATGAATCGTTTTGTCGGATACCACCAATTTTCTAGACGCAGCGCGACCCGGCCGTCCGGCTAAAATTGAATGATTAATTTGTCGCGTGCCGCGACACGTATGCATATACAATTTCTCTTCCCCAGCTGAATCGCCTTACGCGTAGCAAAACCGGGAGACGAGAAATCGGCGAAATGGAAGAAAGACTGGCACGATAAATTCTTTGCTAATCCGAAGCGGGCAGGACGAATCCGTCGGCCCATAAATTAAGCATAGACGTGAATTAAGGAGGATGCAAAATCGAAACGGATCCGCGGGTAGATTGTTAAAGCGACCCACGTTCAGAGAACCGGTTAGATCATGACGCCCCGTATCCGCGTCACCCTCCCCCGATGCTCTCCTTTCGGCTCGCGCGGTTTGAAGTATGCCTCGCCATTATCATCGATGTTGCAGTTCAATTTTACCCGTCTCTTGGCGCGGGCAAGTCTGTCCGGCGTAAGTGAGAGGGCTACCCTGTGGTTAGGGTGTGACGAACGAGTGTACGTGTCAGCACTGCAAACCACCCTCATTTAATTTGCTGAGAGCCGCTGTATATCACCCACGTTGCTCCTCCTTCGCGACCAAGGCGGAGATCTTTCTACCGAACGCCCAGAATCTCTTTGCAGGGTTGATTACAATAAAGACCACCGTTTTCTCTCTCTCTCTTCCCTCTATCTTTTCCTCTTGCTCTCCCTCGGGGACACGCGCCGTCAATTTGCCGCAATCGCGGGACGATTGTTGGCCGCGCGATTTCTCAGTTCTCCAGCGGGGAGATTGGTGTGCAAATGGAGTAAGTATACTTACAATTAGATCGATAGGAAGTTTTGGCGAGAGAATCATTTATTTATTGGCTTAGCATGTTTGTGATGGATATTAATGTTTCCACTTCTTTTTTCCGTGTGGGAATATTTTTAGAGCGGATCGATTCGTTTACGGTAATTCATTTATTGAGATTCATATAACAGGTCAGCTTGAAATATATTTTTCGTGGCGTCCGGTTTTAAATGGCCAGCTTTATGTGATTTCAATGTGCGACATCCTGTTTAAAGGCGAATTATTAATTTTCTATTAATATTAAGCCAACTGGTTATTGATTTTTTCTCCCGGCTTGAATAGATTAATTTGCCATTCGATTTTATAGAAGACTCGGAATATTCCAATGAAATATAATCAAATACAGTTTTAAATGGCGTTTCTCTTTAACTCGATTCTATCGCGAGTTTAGTTATGAACGAGTATATTGTACCATAGTCTCGTTACCATTTCCTTTTCCTCGTCTGTTACGCGTAGAATATTTCTGTCCCTACTCTAATTAACACTGATCGGATAATCGTGATTCACCACTCTGGCCGCCCCCCTTCCCGATGTAATCTCGCTAAAATCGTGGACGCGGCGCGACGAAAAATGGGACGACCGTGTAACATCTGATAGAAACGTTTCCCGCGGCAAATTTCATTTCACCGAATATCATTTAGCGCGAAAGTCGCAAACTCCGAATTATATTTCCTGCCAGCATTCTCTCTCTCTCCGTGGCTCGATCCTCCCACGATTCGACTAACGCGCTAAATTCGAGAAGCGTGCCAAACGGGGGAACTTATAAAACGCCTTCTTCAGCCGCCGCGACGTTTTAATCCATTAATGCGGATCCAGAGAACGATCCCGATATAATTATAACGTCTCGTCGTGGCTCGTAGCTGTCCTCGGGGTTCATTTAAAACCGTTTTCTCGTTGATATCGCGATAAAAAAAGATAATAAAAAAAAGTCACGCCCAATGCACCATCGTTGGAACGACGATTGTCGAAATTGGCTCGGCCAGCATCGAAAAATAAATCGAATCGAACGAGCGAAACTGTTCCTATTGAATTAAATAACACGCTGGCGAACTTCACCACGCGTATTCGACGAATTTTGGATTCTTTGAAATGTCGCGTAATTAACGGGGGCTACGTTCATGCCTCTGTGAATAATTTTTGCTGGAAATTACACAACGGATGTTAAGCTCGCGCGACCATTCTAATTAAATTTGCGGCACCGTTTATCAATCTGTATGAACTACGCGCACTGGTTCACGGGCGCGCGATGCGTGCTGTGCATTTCGGTGTGCACCGGTGACGTGCGTGCACGATTTCGAAATTTCCATCGTCTCGTCGTTACTGTATTTTATAACGAGTCCGGCTCCGTCGTGTTCATTAAACGATAACAATGGCCGGCGCCATGAGCGGCAAAAGCGCAAGTGGAAAATTATTTTACAAAAGGGGAGTGCGATGGAAATCATGAAAAAAGTTCGATCCATCCGCAGAAATGTACGCAGCTATTTTATTGTTCGAAAGTTATTTTAATACTTCAATTCTCCCCGTACTTTTCACCCGTACACATATTGTATAATACGGCCTTTTAAAAAGGCACATATACATTGCTCTACGAAATTTCCTATCGCGTTCTTATGCGAACAAAAACCTCCCAAGACGTGGACAAATCTTACTATCGGTCGATCCCAAAGTAAACTCAGCATAATTGCATCGTTTCACGCATACGAGTTTGAAAAGCGATTCACGCGAATTCGCATGCGAGCGACGAGCGATTCTAACTTCGTAATTGCCACCCGAACCCCTCTGTTATACGGGGTGCGCCGCGAAAGCTGAATCAAGTCGTCACCTTTTTTAATCGTTATAACTTTATCGCGACGCTGCGGAAGATACACGGACTCGGGTTACGTGGCCTGTTCGCATTATAAACGTCCCGGGGCAACCAATTTCGCAAAATTATGGCGATCCCGCCGGCTCGCCGCGCCGGCCATGTCGCACTCGTGGAAACGGACATTAATATCGAGCGTGCCACGTTAAAGTAGCAACCTTCTCGCGCCCCTACCTCGACATAATACGCTCAAGATATGAAGCTATCAGTTTTAAGTTGACCGAGCCGCGAGCCGTTAAGACACGAACACCACGGAGTCAGCCGCCCTTTGAATTTCAATTTTTCTTTCAATTTTTTTTCGTGCGCGAATTCTTTAGCGAGTAACCCACGCGACGCCCCGTTCTTTCGCCGCCAGAAAACACCTCGCTTTTCCTTTCTTTCGAGCTATTTATTCTTTTATTTTTTCTTTTATTTGCCCGGCCGATGAAAGGCATTCGAAGACCGCAGACTTCGTAACTCGACGGCGACGAAGCGTGCAAAAATACGGGCATTCTCATTTCAATCTTTATTTATTTAATTTCACGTCAATTGCGATAATGAGTATAATTGTTTTTTCATTTCCTGCACTGCCTGCTAGCATATTCGTGGAGAATTGTGAAACGCTTCCCGCGGAAACTTCGCGCCCTTTGAAAGATACCAAGTCTTTCTCGCGTTACCCAACAATGGTTTCCCGAAAAATTGAAAGGCATAATTGAAACGACATTCTCTTTGCCGGATCTGGGTTAAGGCCTCGAAGCCTATTCACGAATCCCGGGACAGCGAGTTTTAATTAGTTTTTCGGCGGAAATTCTACTCGCGGAGAAAAAAAAGGAATCGCGCTTGACAAAGTAAAAATATACCGCGACGAAACTAGGACTTGAACCGCCTGGAACCCTCCTCCTGCATGGTTCACCAAAGAGTTGAATCGCACGGTACAGTCACTCGACAGATACCAAACTGTCTTTGATAAACATCAACCGGGTGCCCGGAAAGCGCGTAGCTCGTATCCAGCGAAGCTGTTGCATTCCGCGAGGAAAAAAAAAATTAACCAGTTGTGTCCTTTTATAAAAATCGATATATACTCCCGGGAGTCGATATAGGTATATATATTGTATACGTGTGTATACCTATTCTCCTCTAGCATCTCCGTTCATAATTTCGAAACTTTTGAACTCTCTGCTCTAAACTTCGCCCCTGTGTGTCCGCACGCCTCGCGGCTGCTCTCTCCCTTCCACTCGCGGCCACATTAAAAAACACCCCCGGCCGAGTGTTTCTAAAAAGTTTCAACCCCCGAATCGTTTCGATAAAACTTGGAGGTGCTTCACCGTGGCTCGCGGATGTCCGCGAGTAAAACGCGATACGAAATTTCCCACCGTTCCACGCGGAACGAAGCAAACGGATATTTTTATTAACGAACGATACTTTCCCATCGTTTTTACCTCGCCCTCTTCTATCGTCTTTTCTCTTCCTTTTCCATCGCGAGGAAACACGTTCGCGCCACGATCGTTTCAACAACGTCGAGGGCAAATTTTCCTACGATCTCACCTACTTTCGTGGGTCGTGTTCACGGCCAGCGGCCTGTTCTACTTGTTTTCAAAATGACACGCTTTTTATCAACCCCGTGTCCCTTTAACCGACATCCGCGAAACGGCGAGAATGCTTTACACGTGCCCGCGTTATCGTACGTTTATCTTGCAATGAATGAGTATACGAAGAGTCGAGGGCGAGTACGCTTTTATGCTTCCTAAAATTAAGTTATTACGTGTAATGTTAGTCGAGGCTCATTTCGGATGTGCATCAATTATCTGGCCCCTTGTATACTTTAACTACTTGTAAGTATAAGGTAGCGGGAGCCTCGCGAAGAGAGATTGCATACATTTCGCGCAAGAGACGCGGATCAGAATTTTGCATTCCGCTTGAACCAGCTGTGAGATTAAAATTCGTGACTGCGTTAAGAGATATGTTAGGCGCGTATTAATTCCCTGGCTCTCCCGCGTTTTTCTGTTTTTCGCTAACAACGAGTGGAAAAAGCGAAACGGAACATGCTGTATAGCCAGTTGCATTTCGATATTAACCTATTTCTATTTCTCGCCCCTTGTTTCCAGTATCTATGCGAGCACGCACGTTCCATCTGGATAATTAAAATAAATAAATACCGAGTAAACAACGAAAGAAAATTAGTATCTATACGACAAGGGACATGTATACCAGCGAGCAGAAGTAAATAGGGCCGTAACAAGTATTATATTGAACGCAGATTAATAGTTTAAGCTTCGGTAAAAAAATATGATCATTTTAACTTACCCTCCCGACCCGGCGAAGACGAAACTCTCTTTTAGTATCGCTCTTAACTTTCTAATGCTTTTTACGCGGCCTGTACAACCACTATCAACGTTAACAGCGAGTTACGAATACAGAGGTCGGTTTCTAAGTGCATTAAATATGCAGCTCTGATAACAGCAAAAGAGATTAAAGATGGTATATAGGTAGGAGAAAGCATATATAGGTACATCGCGGTGAGTTTTACGAGTCGACACTAACGACTCTAAATGAAGGAAAATACATTGAGGACTCCGCGCCGTGGAATAACATACCCTGCGAACTTCCGGCGATATTGTCTTTTACAACCGTGCACGGCAACCTCGTTAAACAACCTACCGTTTACACAGCGCCGTTTTACACGGTTGTCCTTAATCGACAGACGATATCCCTTTATTAAATTTTGCCCAGTTAATATCGGCGATTTTGCACAGCTTCGATTAAAACGATACGGTAGCTGCTAGATTGCCAAATAAGTTCGTGCCGTTTCTTTTCCTGCATTTTCCCCAAACATTTGTCTATTGGATATTTGTTGTGTATTTCTATATCTTAGTCTTACTATGGAATACGACATAGGAGGAGTAAAAATATTCCCTTCACTATATTCTTCCCTTCGTTTAACAAAAACCTCTCTGCTAGTATATGAGATTATATTGGGCGAACAAATAAATATTTTATTTTCGCGTGAACAAACACGCGGGTCACGGCACTTACACATTGAACAACCCTTGCGCTCCGTTCTACGTTATCTCGAAATTCTCGCATCCGTCGCTGCACGCGCTTATTTTACTTTTCACCCCGTTTCACCGGTGCCAAACGTAGCCGAACTTTTCTAACTACAGTTGCTACAAGATCCTCCCTGCAAGTTTTCTAACTCTGAACAGCGTCTCGCCGTTGAACGCGATTCTCCGTTCCCACGGGCCGATAACATTCTGGCGATGACAAAGCCAATTACCAACAGCTTTGTTCCCGTTTCCTCGCGTCTATCCGCGTAAAAACAGTGGCTGTTCGCGTCTGTAATTGACGCGAAGCATCCCTTATTCCAGTCACGCGAGTTCGAAAGCGACGCCGACGAAATGCTAATCCACGTCTAAGTAAATCCCCGTCAGATTCCATCCTGAAGGACCAACTATGCGAATATATTCTGTGTTTACACGACGATAGGAAACTTGCCTGTCGGCTCGTGTCCCCGATATTAAACAGTCAAACAACGAATACATACTGACACCGAGGGGGATTGTTCCATCGTGCCGTCAAATTGCTTCGAGAAATTTTGTTTCGTCTCGATGACAAGTTTTACTCGCGCACCCTAGCGCACAGCAACTTTCGCCAGGCAACTTCGATAACGAGAACAAGCCAAGGGGAACAAGAAGTCGACGTGCCAGGCGTTTGATTCACCATCAATCAAGCCCAGCCACTCCAATAAGCGCGTCGATGTTCCTGATTCGCAACACGAGCGAAGGGTTCGGATTTTTACAGAATATTGTCGAACATTGTATCTGTTAGTAGCGGCGCCAAGTTCTAACTGATATTTAGTTCCGGAAATTGAAACGATTCTGAATTGTGTTTGAAAAAAAACATAGCAAGACACAGATATTCCCGCGTGTAATATTTTTAAAGCGATTCTAAATGTATCTAAAAAAAGAATGAATTTTTTTAAAATATGTAGGATGAACGATAAATCCAGCATGACTGCACGGTTTAAAAATGTACTGTCCCCCTCTTCACTCATATTTGGAATTCCCCACAGCAGTTAAAAAGCTGCTTCGTCCCATTATCTGAAATTTTATCCGAACTTCCTAAAGAAAGGAGGTCCCTGATATAAGCCATTAAAAAACACAAGAAGCAACGAAGTAGTTCCACAAACTGTTTTATAGCCATTAGATAGGACAAATGGTGTATATGTATAGTATCTTGCACCTCTCGAGCGAGTCTGAGATAATATAAAAGCACTTCCAGTCAAAAGAGAACAGTTTGTAACGAGGAATAATGGTCAAGAAGTTAGTTTCCTCGGTTCACGGGAAGTTCAACGATATCACTGAAGCTGCCATCGGCAGCCGAACTCTGACTGCGACATTTCATTGATTCCGCCATACTCTGGTGAAATTTACCAAAGATTTCCACCCGTATCCCTAACGTGACTCTCGTACAACGATATCGAGCCAACGGCGGTATAACGTTGATACTTCAATTTCATTCATTTTGCAGCCATCTGCAATTTTAATTACGTGGTTAATTAAGCGCGTAGAATTTCGCAATACATCAAGTAGTACCGTGACGTCGAGTAACGTTTCATTAAATACTTAAGCAGAGAAGAATAAGAGGAAAAGGAGGAAAACTCGCTAAGACGGACCTCGATATTCAAATTAATTAAGTGCATTACATTCAATTCGATAATGTTGCCCCGAGATGTAATAACTCTAAACGGACTACATGTACCACGACAGAAACTTCCACACTTGCAAAACATCCAAGAACTTGCCATCGGTACACACTTCCTTTAATCTTCGATTGCCTATCGATGAGAGACGAGAATAAAAAGACGAGCAATACTCTACATACCGTGGCTAGCTTTAAAGGTAGCTTGCTAAAGGAAGTCCTTTTCCATGGGGGACACCGTGGTAGGTACATAATGGCGTCAGCAAGTTCGGTAATCCTTGCTAGGCTGGACAGCCCTTGAACGGGGATCCCAAGTTCGTGGAATTCGCGTCTTTCCCGGAAATGAGAAGAAGTATAGATGCTGTACCACGACGAGATAAAACATGTGCGACTTCCGCTGCGTCGGCACTGACTATTCCCCCCTTATCGCGACCACGAAAATTTCTTAAGATCACCGTTGTAACCTCGCGTGAATTCTTTGAACCCCAAATATGTACTCACAGATAAGCTGTACCCTTATGCATTGCTTAATTCCTTTAATTCAAAGCTTATCGAATGCCAATTGTTCAAACAATGATAACGCGAACGATAGCACAGGATCGCCAGAGGAATGCGCGAAGACTTTTGGAGCAAGCTGGTACTTAATAACTCTTAAATAAATTCAAGAAATTCCAAGGATTCCTGTGTGCACAGCTTTAAAAGGCGCAGGGAATATCGCCCCCCTTATACGTATCAATAGCGAGCTTCTAACAAGCATTTCATAAAAAGGAAATAAAGCAAAGCAGAGCACAATAACCATATCAGGATCGCGAGGAGCTTAGTGGCGCGTCTATTGATTTATTTTACGATGATCGTAAAGTCGATCGAGTCCGCTCGTCGCGTTCCCCGCGTTCCAGCGTGTAAGTCATCGGGCAATCGAGTTCGCGGAGAAGAAAAGGGGATGGGCGGAGGGCGAGGAGGATAGAATAAAAAAAATAACACCCCGAGAAAGAGGAAAGCGGGACGGGACGAGGAAGGAAAAGAGGAGAAAGGAAAAGGAACTCTCTCTGGTACGAAAAGTGCGCTTGCCCTCTCACGACAAGCCCGAAAGATATATTGTCGCGCGTATATTTACGAGGAGCCAGAGTTATAAATCACGGGTTCGTCTGCTTACCAGAACGTGCCTTTGGAAATGGTTGCATCGCGTTCATACGCACACATCGAGGGCGCCCATACACCTCTCAGGTGTGCACACATCCTCGCGCCGGTCAATGTCGACGTAATGGTTTTTCGATAATTGTGTAACTGTTTCACATTGCTGGCCGGTGAAACACAGCGCTATAAACGCTTTACCCCCTTTAACGACCAACCTCTGATGCCGCTGCCGATCCCTTCGGCCCCTTGCACGATTTCTCCGATATACCTGTGCATGGATTTCCATTCCGTCTCTGTGACGCATACACCAAACGTGGACGGAATGAGAATCACCTTGGCACGCTTACGGTCACGCCCGTTCCCTACGATTTTCCTTGCCGATTATTATCGATACGGTCGCCCTGCTTTTCAACGTTCACCGCGGCCGATAGCGTCGCCTGTTCTAGGCGTAATCGTGGATCGAAAATCACGACGCTGCTCACGGGAGTAGTTACGTGACGTTACCTGCGCAGGTAGCGCGGTATATATAGTAGGTGCATTACATTTGCCTCGACGATGATTCGAGAGTTTATCTAGTTCGAGCGACACATTCAACTGATTGATTTAGTCATGATAGTTGCGAGAGAAATTAATGAATATTGTCTTTATCTTTCTGTGATAATAGAGCCCTACGATGACACTTCTATTAAGTTCCTGTTAATTGCTCGAACGATCGACTAATGATTAAGCTTCTCTAAACAAGTACCTACAAGTGTACATATATATTATTGATATCTTGTCGTGTGTAGTTCAACGATGGCGTTATACATACGTACATATTTATATAGTTAGCGAGCTGCGGTAGAAACGTTTCAAGCTCGTCACAGGGAAGTTGCCCAGGAATTATCTGCGCGAGCGGTCGTAAATCGTGGCACGTTTGCAACTCTCACTGCCACAGAGTAAATAAAGCGTTTTCTGCTAGCTGTGTAACTCTTTTCTCCACCGATAAATATTTATGACCGCGACGAGCAAACGAGCTTTATTATGTACCGACGGAGTCGAAAAGGATCTCCTTAAAATTGTTGTGACCCTAGTTGCAGGGCGCATGGTACGAGACGATGGAAACGCGACCGCCACAATGGTTATACGACGTTGTAAATCTTAATTCTCTCCCTTGCATTTCTCAAACATACATCATCGACGGGGTTTTCGGCTTATCTTTAGTGGCCCGGTGTAAAAGTCCCTCTTATAAAGGTGTTTCCGACAGCCTTCGAAAAGTGAACTATGTCCATTTTTGTCGTCACTCTTCGTTTCTCTGTCCTATTTTTTTTTTCCTCCTTTTTTTTATTTACGAAGAGAGTTCCCCGAGCATTTTCGACATTTCCTGGTCGTTTATGGTGTAACGATTTACGAGACGGATGATTAATGACGCCCCATGACGCACGCGTGACGTTGATGAGCACTCCTCACACTGCTTTGTATTACAGTGATATTAACAAGCTCGAATTTTTTCGTCACCAAGCACCCATAGGATCACTGCGAGTGATCAAATTATTAGAGCCAGCCAGCGTAAATTGACGATTTCACGTTACAACAATTGCTTACAATCCATTTCTTCTGTGCATTTTTGAACAACGAAACACCCACCGCAGGAATATCACGAATTCGTGTTCGGCTGCAGGAGGGATCGGACCATGATTTTCTGCCGGATCCGCGCGCTGCACCGTGCCCGCCTTAGGTTACAGGCTGCCAATAATTTATAATGAAACGCCGTATCTTTTGTTGCCCGGAGAAATTGATTATTGCCTGTTGTTTCCTCGCCAGCGAATCAAATTTCACGCTTGTAAATCATATGGGTTTAATATCGATGCGGCAACGGTGAGTTCACCGGGCATGCAACAAATAAGCCTCTTTTTTTCTCCTATCTGTAACTCAAACTCTCCTCTCCGCCGTCATACTTCCACACCGCCACCATACAATTACAAGCCCACCCTCGCTATTCGTGTAAGCATTCGGAGCACCCGTACGGGTGATCCCCTTTCCTTTTTCTCGTCGCCCATTCGAAGCAGCCCGATTATCCCATTCCGTGACCAAACGGCATAAGATACGTGCTTTCTTGCTATCGAGCTTGGACAGTTACACCTTCTTGACCTTGCCGACTAATGGTCCCAGCGAAAAGTATCAAGCCACCGATAAACGTCCCTCTCGTGGCGGTCGACCCTTATGATAAACAGTTTTTGCCGATACTCGCGATTTCCCCCGACCCTGCCGTCCACCGGGCGTTTCTTCCTCGCGCCGATTAAGCCCTCTAGCCGGTCGACCACCTTGGACGTTTTTATCGGGAGATAATGGAGTTGAGAGCAAATCGACTGGCGAATTGGGTTACTCATTCATCCCCTTTGTTCCTCGATAAATCGAGAACAGGTTGGAGTCGCGTGATTCCTTGCTCAGCGATTCGTGTATCGTTGATCCCTTATTAGAGAGAGAGGGGCACCACGATCATAACGTTCACGAACGATTCCTTTCAATTCACCGGGTCGCGCTTAAACGCTCGATAAGCAGACCCCATTTACCCAAGTCTGTTATTTGCACCGTGCACGGCAATTATGAAAAGCAATTAGCAGAAAAATAAACGCGGCAACGGCGAGCGGACAGGGACTGGAACGTAATTTGTTTCGCTATAAACGAGCGGCGCGCGCGGTTTCATTGGTGAAATTGCATTTCCTTCTTATCGCGGCCAGCAAGGCGTTCACTGGCCCGCAAAGTGTCCCGGGAGCTTGATCCTTTTCGATCGTTCATCGAGAACTGGCTGCCGTTCATAAATACGAATAAGTTTGGCCGTAGCGTGCAAGTGCAGAAATCGCTCGATCGATCTATCCACCGTGGCTTATCTAGACCACGCTATCGAGACTCTAATTGAGGCTTGTGCAAGATTACCCGCGCCCGGTTGTTAACTAATGTCACACGAAACACATACCCGGGCTAAACGCGGACAGGATGTAAATCGTAAAGCGGGCGTTCGATCGACTGGTACACGCTGGTGAACAAAGTCTCGAACGAAATTTCATTAGCAACCTTACTTGGAACCGGTTCGCGATCGATTGTCAATCATTCGTGAACACGGGTGACCACAGAACGAGGTCTTACAGAGTTATTTAGAATTATGTTTTTTGATTAAATTTTTATGGACACTTGCTACTCCAATATTATAAGAAACCTGTCAAGAAACTACGATAGACGTGTTCATAATTTTTCGAGAGCATTCAATTCCTCCAATTAATTCCCCGTTCGGGCATAGAAGAAGCGTTCAGGAACTGTCGAACACTTGAACGCACAATAGCTTCTGGCCGCACAATGCTCCGAAATCATCGTAAAAACCATTCGAAAGGAAGCGGCATTAAGTGCAACGATCCAGAGAACGAAAGCCCGGTGGATCACAATGTAACGAATGATCTCTAAATTGAGTTCGTGCCAGCAATTCCTCGGCTGGCCAAGGAACCGTGAACCGGGCAAGGCTGGAATGAGTCGGCGGATTAAAGAGCGGCCCTGGCTCTCAATGAACGTTTGACGATTTTCAACATCTCCTTGGACGAGTGTCAGAATCACTTTCTACCAATCACTCGCGACGGGCAACAGAAGAACCGTGCTGACTCCGCGTTTGATACGATGAATGCGATCATTGTTACTTTCCCCTCAGCATTCAAGGATTCGCTTCGTAGAAGTGCAATTTTGCAGTTCGCCCGGCAAATCTGACCTCGACACTGCTAGAATATCGCAACGAGATGATAATCATGGATCCTTCTATGCACACAGCTGTTGACCGCAGTGTTTTACAGAGGGTTGAACTATAGTACTCACCGAGAGGAGCGGAAAGGAGTAAAATTCTGATCTTCGTTGATAACTTACTTCTGAGCAACCCTAAAAAAAAAACTATGTATGCAATTTGGCAGGCAGAACGATATGCGATGCACAAATGTATAAATATTTTGATCTCTGTTACTTAAGTAAATGAACTTTAGTTGAGTGAAAAAAATTCCTTTATCCAAACGACTCCGGTGCTCGTGCCCACCTGCCAGTTGAGACACACGGGTGATTCCGTCGTACCTGTTTCAGACTCGTCGAAACGACGGGTACGTGTCCGATTAGCACAGATCCCGTTTCGTCAGCGGTAATCGAAGCTCATTGTTATTCGCCTAGATAACGCGAAGGCCGACTATATTTACTCGAGGAGCGGCTTGATCACCGATTGTCCGCGAGAGCGTAAGATAACAACGATCCGACGCGCTTTCGTTCTGCCACGTAAATAGAACGAATGATTTTTATTTATGGAAATCGGTGGCCGGTAAATAGCGCGACATACCTGCCCACGGGGTGCATAAATCACCCCACCCCACCCACGATCGAGGAATGTTTTTCACGATCGCGATGAATACGGTCATTGTTATTCCCCGGTGTAAGTCCTGTTGATTGTGCTCACACGTTCCACCAGCGAAACGAAATTCCCAGCGGCGGGCTTTCAGGCATAGAAAACACTCCGGGTAGGATGAAACAGGGCGCTGATAAGCGCCAGTCATCGTGAAAGTATTAATACCGCGTTGACGTGAACGTCATGATTAACCTGGCGAGTGAAACGCGCGACATATCTCACTTATGATGACGCTCGACCAAAACCATCGCCGGTCGGCTACTGGCTACGTTGCAACGAACCATCCATACGGCGGATCAACGATGGCGACAATTATTATTTTTTCCCGATATTTTCACCAACAACGCGTGCAACACGCACGCACGTGTACACGTGCATCGTTCACGGTCGCCCACGTACGAAATACAGAATGCACAAAAGCGGCCGAACCCGGATCGATACAGAATCGTATCTGTTCTATGAATTTGTATGGGTCGTGATTTGTTTCCTCTGGCGCGCCTCACCCGCGACGCAGAAAGCCAATATAGCATATTCAGTTTCCGGATCGTTAATAGCGCGGATATGAATTTTTCAGCTGACCGGATTTCGGTTTGGATGTCGCCTGTTCGTGCCACCAACCAAATCTGTCGGACCCAACGTTCCAGCAGTATGTATGTACTCGCCACGGTGTTTGGTTTATAGTTCCACCGGCTAGTTTACATTGCGTTTCGGGCGAAATACGCGTCGATGCACCAATCGTCGCGTCGCGTTTCAATTTTGTCGACCGGAATTCACGGAGTTCATGAAGAACAGGTGCGGCCGTTTCGCGAAATGAAAGACCAGTGCCCTCCCGGCCGCCCCAACCTTTGAAACAATTCGATTTCGTTTCGCGCGAGGGCAAGTTTCCGAAAGGCGGGGTCGTGTCCGAAGTTAACTCGGGGAGGCAGAGTTCGCAAACTGTGTTTCCATATCTTCGCCGGGAGCAGTTCCAATTTCTGCGATACGGCACGAAGAACCGGACGAGGGTATTGTTCGCAACACTGGCGCGGACAGCTTTTATCGGCGCCGTATTTACTTTGCATTCGTTATTGAAACGGATACACGCGAGTACGTATATTTTTTTATTTACCCGGGTGTCCCATTTTTATCAATGAACTTGCTGAACAAAAAAAAAACAGAGAAAAAAGCTCGAAGAAAAGAATAAACAGATCAATTTGCAATTCTACTACTTTCTATAGCTCGTTCAGATCGTTCGCGTAACAATATTCTCGCACTGTTGAACCCTCGACGTCGAGGAATCGAAAATAATATACAGACGCGGAAACGTTGCAATCGCACGTCCATATAATTAACTATACTCGTCTCTCATAAACAAACGTAATAACAAATAGAAAAGAAAAAACGGAGTAACCCACTATTTTATCATCGAGCCGACCTACCTGCTCCATAATATGTCTCAATAAAGTCGGAAAGAAACGCAACAGAACGCACCGTGGCCGACGCAGAGTTCCCGATTCGGTTCTGTCGAATAATTGGGCACAAATTGCCCTTTACGACCGGTGGATCCGTCCCGATAATCGGTCGGGATCCACGCCGTAAAACGACGGTTTTACGCCGGCGATAAATCGCGAATCGTAATTGATAGCGGCGTTTACAATGCCGCGGTAACAATGCTCACGGAACGGCCGAAAGGCAGACCGTTCCTGCGCTTGCAAGAACAGCCAGGAAGTTTGTATTGGTTCAAGGACGCGGAAACAAGGACACGACGGGGGTTTCTGGTGGTCGCGGGCTGTCCTGCGACCAACAATGGTCCAGCTTGGCAGACTGTAACAATGCATCCGACCTCGCTGGGGCCACTTTGGTTAATTAATTGCCGGCCTCTTTGTTGACGAACGTGCGCGCCTCGACACCGATCCCCATATTCTCTGCTTTCTAGCTGAATTAATTAACAACAATTCGCCGGGTACCGCGAAAAGTGGTTAATTTCAGCGGGCTGACCCGGAGGAGGTTGAACCGCGGCGTCGTGTAATTTCAGGAGATTCCGTACGGAATGAGAAAAGTAATTACATTTGTTTGTGCCGACCGCGATCGCTATTAATTCGCGATTCCACGGTGAATATAGACCGGGTGACCCGGCGATTCCGCGGGGATAATTGGAGGCGAGGAAGGGGAGTTTTCCTCGCAATCTTTGTTCGTTGCTTGGTCAAGTGTAATAAGGGGATGGTAATTCCGTTGAACGAGTAGGTAGGCATCGGTAATTTATTATTAGTAATGCGTAGAATATCTTTGTATAAGTTATAAGTTAATAATTAATAATACATATTTTTAGCGTGAAATATCTCCAACGATCTTTCCGCGGTTTATATTTGTGTTTCTCTCGAAATAGGAACGTTACTTGTCCGATTAATGCTGCGAAATGGAGCTGAAGATCAACTTCGTTTGCATTGCTTCGCGTCTAGCGGGGTATGGTAGCGGGAACGTTCACAAAGACGTCGGATACCGTTCCACCCTTAAGTCAATAACGGAGTCGGAGCAGAGCGTCGATTAAAACTAATTTACCCGGGGAACGACAGCCCGGCGAGACAATCAAACGCGCCATCATGTAAATTCGTCGGATGGAAACTGTCGGCGGCCAGGTTGGCGTAAAAAGGAGCCCTCCGCGTAGAAAAGTAAGCAAAGATGGAATCGAACGACGGTGAATGAAAAAAACCGTACTCTCCACGGTTCGATTTCTACCCTCATCGGAATGAGATCTCGCTAATGTAACTGGCAGGCTGCTGGGTGGAGGCGACCAGATAGGCTGGGTAAAGGGGGAGGGGGCGAAAAAGCAGCGAGGGGGAAAAAACCGAGGTGGTAAAAGGGGAAAAAAATTGTAATTACACCGGGGAATGATAATGAAGTTTACATTTTAATAACCCAGCGTGTCGCCACATGGTCTCGAATACAATATTAAATACTACCCCTCTGCCGCGTTTACAGCTACTGTGCGCGAGAGGATCGTCGCCGAAGGTTCAACCGTGCGGACGCGCCTGCGGACGTTTGCACGCGCGTATATACAGTCGTACCCACACATAGAGACATAGAAAACGATGATGCACGAAGGTGGAGCCGAGGAGAATGAGCGCGAGGTGTTATTGCATTTCGCAAAGAATGCAGTCCAGGGCGTCATAATATATTTGCACGGACCCGGGGCTACGCGTCGACGCGTCAACGCGAGCTTCCCGACGGCGACACGAATCTAATTTATAAGTTATGAGTCTGTCCGCGGCCCACGATCGTTCCGTGGTATTTCTTTCGCCTTTTTTTGTTTCTTTTCTTGGTCGTTCTGGCCAGACAACGCTGGCCCACGGCCGACTTTCAATTTGCAACTGTATCCCCGGTCGTCTGTAAAACACTGGCACCGGTAACGAGACAGATTTACCGACACCCGACCAGCTATCTTAACCTTCACGGTCTATCTGCATACAGTCCGTTGTTCTTCAGCCTCTTTTTAACTTAACCCGGTAGTTTCATTAAAGACGAGGAGCAATAACGACCCGCCATGAGATACGATATTTTGTAACCCGATATTTTATTGCCAGTTACGATTCTAGAGATAGGTACGGTGAAGATACCTGGCGGTATTGCACCTCGAAGCACGATAGGTAGATGAGAATTAATTAACCGCTACTAAAGCAGCGCATCATTCATAAAACACGCCAGACTGCCCACATCCCTGAACGCATACCATTCGTTCTATCTCGTTCGACCGATTTTCAAATACATATGCCTTCCTCTACCATTACCTCGGCAGAGTTTTACAGAAGGGCAAGCTATGTCTACCCGAGTCAGCGATGGTATTCAGCGATACCATTTCGTAGCATCGCCGAAACGCGGCCGGTATTAACGAGGACAATGGACAGTCTTCGAAAACGAGCATCCAATTGCCACGAGATCTCCTGAGTTACGCCCGAACCTATCGAACCTTCGAATCTCAAGACGGCGAAAAGAAGAAGGTGGGAATAAGGAACGGCACGCGATGAAGCTCCCGGTAACTGCATCTACGTAGGTGTTCCAGCGAGATTTTTCCGTAATTATCGAATCTCGTCGGGCGGAATGGAAATAAAAAGGGGAGACGAGAAAAAAGTTGGCGAAGGGAGGGAACAAGAAGCGCTAGTTGCGAAAGTAAATGGCTGACGGCAAGAGGTAAGTGGCCGGAATGATTAGAGAGCAGCAGTAGAAGATACCGTTCATTAAGTCATTTTGCACAGTCGAACCTCCGCCCACTCGAGAAGGGGGCTGCCTCGACGAGGCGGGCGTGCAAAGCAAACTGGCTGCCAACTCGCTTTGGTAAAAAGTAACATTAGCTTCGTCGAACGTATAGCAGCAACGGGCAAGAGGTCGCTCTCCTTTCCTCCCGTTTCCATCATTCGTCTCTCCCTTGAATCGTTCTACCACCTAGCCAGCATTGCCTTGGCCGCCAGCTTTTCGCAGCCGTCGCTGCGGAGCAATCTCGCCCTTCTCTTTTGCAGAGAATAACGATGCGTATTTCGGCCATTGTGCCTGATCAAACGCGTGGCAATATCGTCTCGTGCCCATCGCCAAAGGCAACGTGGGAATTGATAAGGGAACAGGCAGATCAGTGTAAAATTGGGAGAAAAGCGAAGGGAAGTTGCGGCATCGAGCGTCGCAACCCCGTGCAACTTTAATCTAAATATTTTGTTCTCCCTGACTCGCTGTACTGAACTGAACCCCGCTGATCCAACAAATTATCCCCCTCGCTTCTTTTTCACTCTGTCTCCGCGCGAGCGACTGACTACGTTTGACCCCGCCCGGCCATCCTTGTCATTTCCGCGTGAACTAGCCCGAATGTATTCAGGGCTGTGTTCCGGTACACCAACTCGAAGTTCGCCCGATGCTAATTAAGCTGCACTCGAAAAGTTCACCGGACTGCAGAGCTCGAGCGTTTACTGCAATTTTGTAATCCGAAGTGGTGGCTCACTCAGGACCCGACCGTACCGTTGAATTATTAACGTTAATTCAATTTACCCGGCCAACTACGTAATATCGCCTGGCAATATCGCGCGGGAGGGGATTCGAAACGACCAGATACAGGACACGCTCTGTGACCGACGAGTGCCCACCAACCCGTTAACGATGGGATCTAATCGTATCTGACGAATCTGAGGGCGTTTAACATTCTTTTCTCTCTCTCTCGCTGGAATCCCGGCAGGCGATGAACGTCCGAATCCCAATTAAAAAGCAATGCTATAAGGATCCCGGTAGCTGTTCTTATCTTTCTAATTCCTATCGTTTAGCTGCCGTAGGCACTCGAACCACTCGACCACCCTGTAGATTTGTCAGCTATCGGCCAGGTAACCGGCGTATAACCTCCTTGGAAATGTTCATCCAATGGCTGTCAAGTGTATTGCGCGCTTACAATACCATCGACACGTTGAAAGAGCGAAGCATCGGCCGATCCGTACAGCAATTGCGCGCGACCTGATGGCCATTATCATATTCCACGCGTATCATATCAAATTTATGGCTAATAAAAGCCGATCGAATAACAGGCTCGCGGGGCCCTGAAAGGGCTCCACGAGCACGGAGGTATTATAGGACCCCGCCGGACTCGGTTCTTCCTTTTCTTCGTGCTCGATTCCACGTCGCGACGCTCTCCACCATCCGACCAGTTGGCTGGCTTTATAGTCATGCCACTTGGCAGTAGTGGCAATTGATATGCACGCCATTGATATATGGGTGCATATTTCACAAGGTTGGCACAGCCGCGAGCTCTTCGGTTTGTTATCTCGCGCGTTTCTCTCTTCGCCCCACTCCCCCACGCACCTCACGCCGGTGTCCTCTTCTCTCCATCGATTTCTCGCCCAAGGAATTTTCAACCCTTTCGCTCGGCCAAGCCAGATCGGCTACCAATACGAGCAATGAATTATGCCCGTCCTTTGTTAAAGCTCCCTGACGTGCCTTTGATTGGAAGCCCGTGGCTTCCACGAAAAGACACAACCTGAGCTTACCGCGGGGAACATACGAGGAACCCTTGACCTCCCACCGACGACCTCTCCAATAATATATCCGTGGACGAACGATGTACAACCTTAATACTTCTGACCGGTCGCCGGTGCTCCGAAACGAGCTCGTATCGGGTATCCGTGACTAACTTCGACGAAGCCGGAGAAACTTTTGTTTGCACGAGGCTGGAAAATCGAACGCCACTGCTACTGTTCCATATGTGTCGTCTTTGCATATATGTTCGCCGTTTAAATAGTCGATGATATAAATTGAGATGCCCGACCGAGACGCTGCACTGGGTCGAGTGAAACGCGTGCTGGGGCAACGCGTGTTTCCGCATTGTTCCGCCTTGTACAGGGGACAAGAACGGGGTGAAATAAAACGCGTCGATCCAAGATCGGCAACTTATAAAAGCGGATTACCCAGTCGGCGAGTCTCCGTTGAATAAATTCATGAGCGCGGTCACAATCGGCCTATAAATTATCGGGGCATTTTTTGTCAATATTCATAACGCGCGTTGTCGCGTGACGTTTCTTGGGTACTCGATATCGGCCGCTGACTTCACCTATTGTCGTTGACTGAAAGCTGAAACGCATAGATGTTTTATCGGGGGAATTTAGTAATGGGTAGAATGGAGAACGGTGGATGGTAAGTGTGCGTGACGGAGCCTTCGAGCGGCTTGAAAAGAAGCGTGATTGAATTGTGAGTGTTTAGCAACGGTGAATGTACAGGTGGGCATAGGTGTATGTATTTCGAATTTTATCGTTTAACCGCGGTGTGTGGGCGTCGACTATTGTTCTGTTTTCGTAAGAAATGAATGGGTAACGAATCAATCGAATTGGTTCGAAGTTCCCATAGAAAATTGGGCAGGAAATAAGAACGAGAAATTCAAGAACAGAAATTGGAGAATATAAATGTAATAAATTATATTTACTAAACTGTACGTTCTTCGCCGACAAAAATGCGAATCTTTTAATAGAACGTGGCTGGCCTAAGCCTTTTACACAGTATCGTGTATGTGCTTATAATGATGGAGCGAAGTCGCCGAAAAAAATCGTCGCGTAATAAATTCAACGAAATCGTAGACTGCCCTTATTGTTTCATGTCGCGGATATAGTAGACGGTTCGTGAGTTACGGAAAAATGTCACCAACTTTATCAAGAGTCACGCATTCCCAGAAGGCTTATCATCAACAGCCGACCTAATTATAATTGCCGTTCTGTGTTCGTCGGGGCCATAATGATAATACGTTTCCGTATTTTACATTATACATCACCGATGAATGCCTAGAAGACTCGTACACGAAGGCAAGCCTCGCGTTTCACCGAGTCACATACGTATGCGCTTGTGTATAAAAAGTTGAAAAGCCGACGGATTCGTAATGCCAAGTAAGTAACGTAATGCGTGATACATAATTTCCACGAGAAACGTATTGCTTAATCTTCGTTGAAAAGAAACAGAGTGGGCACCGCCGAGGAGGGTAAATAGAAGGAAAAAAACGAAGGGGAATATAGAGGGAAGGAATTCGAGTATGTATATCGTTTCAAACGGGGACTCTACTATCTAACGTTGCACGCGATATACTGCTTTATTCCAAGCCAGTCGTTTAACCTTTGGGCAGCTTTTTAATTTCGCGTCGGCTAAAAGCTCTGCCCGTCAGTTATCAGTTATCGAGTGCACGATAGTATTATAATAATGGGAGGCGAGAAAGAAAAAAATGCCGGACAGAAATATTTCATTTCGACAAAGTTGCGCCCATTTGATTTCCTCGCAACGATCGTCGAGAAAAATAAAAATTTACCGGCACTTCCGCAACGGCGACAATCAAGCAGAACGATAGTAGATCACGGTGAATTGTGAAATCAGTAGTCACCGTGAAAGAGTTAAGCCCTGTCGGACGCGAAGAAACCCGTGGCTAGCGTACAGAAGTCATTTATCGAACGAAGCCTGCTCCCAGAGTAGAAAGGGAGAAGTAGACGGAATGGGGTGCAGTTTGATGCGATGCTTAACCGTGTCCAAAGGTGTACCGCATGCGTTAAATCAATGGCCAGATCCGTGGCCTCTTTCAGCCAAGGGAAATTTCAAAAGACATCTTTGCCCGGACATACATATGTGCCAGCACCAAGAGATACATCCTATACGGTGCGCATCGGTACATTTTACGAACCTGCTAGGAAGATAAGATTTCCGTATCGCTGATTCAGTTTCCCCGATCGATCATTCGGCTTTTTGCTATTTGCAAATACAAAAGACACGGGTATCGTGTCTTATTTGCAGAACAGGCACCAGAACCCGGGAACATAAGTCAGAGGGCAAGGACAGAGAAAACGGGAACGAAAAGGAAATCATAGGGAGGATATCAAAGCCGTCGGGTCTGACGTACTGATCCTTCCTGTCTACCTCCCCGTGACTATCGATTTTTGAAGACCGTATACAACGTCCTTTCGCTCGTTATACGCGACTCGGCTGAAATAAACGCGAAATAACATGCGCCGTGCAACAAAGGGATCCCCAGTGGAATTCCCTGATCAAAAAGAACGAACCATTTCGCTCTAAACAAATTGAGACCCACTACTGTACATGATAGCTGCCGAACGGTAGACTGCTATTAAAAGACTGAAAGCAACATCAATTTTCAGCAGTCCCTAGAAAATATAATCGCGTTTAACGAGGGGCTTGCACAGGTAAGACGTACTGATGAGGCCAATTAGTAGGACCTAGACTTCTCCCTCATCTCTGTAAGCATGTACGAATGCAGTCCACTGCACTCATTTCGCACAGATCTCTAATCGTTCCTGCCACGCTGCATTAACCGGTATTAAAAAAAAGTCTCACACACACCCGTGGACGCTCAGTCGAAACCAAATGAGCGCAAATACGGGAAGCTTATATCCAAGGCAATTAAAATATCGTTCATTCGAAAGACGATCGAAGTCCGGGGCAGTAAACGCTTAGCCCTCGCAGCTTTTTCTCCGCCGCTTAATCCACCTGAGTACGTTCGCGAGGGAGAGAGACGGCGACAGCTGTGTGGAAACACAGGAAAGAATCAGTTCCCGGCGCGTCTGCTTGGAAATCCGTGGGATTAGTGTGGCGACGTTGTTCTAAGTTCGGGACATGTTTGGTGAATGGCACGAGGGGGTTGGCGCGGTGGATGTGCGTGGGCGTATGGCGAAAAGCCAGCGGCAGACAGCCACTCCGTTTTCTCTGCGACGCGACCAGACAAATCGTTGTGCACGTATACATATTCTTGCGTGCGTGTGCACGTTCGTATGACAGTGTCGGCTGTTCGTGGACGCGTGTATATGCACACTGACGAGTATCCGCACGTGTCGCCACCAACACACAGCCGACGCCTGGATAGCCGGCATTCGAGGGATATGTAAGATTCCAGCCGCCCACATCGCGACAAATTGTTGCTCAGCTGATCGACCCAGACCCTCCGCTCGTTTAAACTTTAAATCTTTTTCGGCTTGGTTCTATACGAGCGTGCTGGACTCTCGATACAGATTCGTATATATCAGCGGACGGTTACGACAACGTTCCGTGATTCATGCCACACACAGCCGCCTGTAATGACAGTCCACGCTGGCCCCGGGATCGTTCACGAATGATTTATCAGACATCGTCACTCGCGTGCGTCGAATTGCGCGCGTTTCTTTTGCTCGCATTTGCTTGAAATTAATTGGCGCATCGACTACGATATCTTTTCATTTCGTTTCTTATTTTCGTATTTTTCTTCTTCTTTTCTGTTTGTCTTGTGTGTGGTACATGGTAAGAAAAAATGGATGTCTCGGAGATCTGTGTAATCAGTGACAGGTCGCTTGTAACTTTTCCGTTAAAATGATTAATCACGCTTAAAGGAGAACGTCGCGAATACAGCCTTTTCTACGAGCGTACAACGCACGTGGGCGTAACTGGAACGGAAAGTTCTATTCAGCTCTATTCGATCGCGTTCCGTGTAACATTCACACGATGCAATATTTCAGAAGGAGGATCCTATTACGCAAGTAAGTGGTTTCACATGCGGTCCGCCGTAATCACTGTGCGAACACGATAAGCCATCCAGCAAAGGTTGCTTTCGGTGCGCAATTACGTTTGCATGCTCGTTCAACAGCGAATCGTGGTAATTAACTCGATATATAAATTAATTACGTGGACCGTCTGTGATCGCAATCGAACGACCCAATGTAATTGCGTCGATTGTTGTTTGAAAAATCTCCGAAACAGCAGCGGCGGCAAGTGTGACAAACCTCTACACAATTATTATTATTATTATCGTACAAACGTTTTATTCGAGATTAATTGACCGAGCTGAGATCAGAAAAAGCCTGCAACGAATGTTGTACGAAATGTTTGAATTATTTCATAAACCGTGCAACGAGCCTCAATGAATAATAATATTTTATCACCAATTACGATTCTCAACGCACATTTTGATATTACACGTTAAAAGTAGAATCAACGTTTAATTGAAATTTTTCCTCGATTAATCAACGTTAATAAAACGAGATACACTTATCTCTGCCATAATCGCTCCCATTGTCGATAAAGATGCTCGCGAGTGTAATAAAAAGCGTCGGAAGGAAAACGTCGCGTCACGTCGCGTCGCCGCGTTAATCCTGGATCTTTGAGCGCAGACGAGCGAAGAAATAATTCTCCGCGTTTTTGTCCGTAGCCGCGCGGATTAGGCGACGCTAATTTATACCGTAGACAGACAAGAAGAAGCCGCGAATGTACTCCAGAAACGGTGAAATTATCCAGCCAAGGATAATCCAGAGGCTTACGAAGTCTACGACGAATGACGGGATACGTTTTACGACTCCAACGTCAAACATCGACGAAACAGCTGACACGTCGCGTCGCCTATATGTATGTTTCTCTGCAACGTTTATTCCCGGATGGCGTCTTATAAATAAGTGCAAGGCATTTGCAACGCTAGGCCTTAAATCACCGGACGCGTACGATCGAACCGGTCGTGGTTTCCTTTGTTTTTCGAACTGCTCCCACGAGAATCGAGGAGTAAAAATATCTGGGACGAATATTAGGTTGTAAACCGACTGCTTGACTTTATGGTTCCGTGGAAGCCTACGGATGGAACATTCGACGATCGTCGTCTCGTTGCTCACGTTTTCAGGATCGTCTTCTTTTTTTATTATTATTAGAGACCCCTAATCGCGTCGTTTATCTACACGTGCAATGATGACTTAACAATCAGTTTACGACGGCATTAAACTTCTCAGCTCGGCGATGTTTCAACTGAATTAAGCGCCGACGCAAATGGTGAGGGCATGTTCTTCGTGTACGTGTACACTCGCCGTGCCGATTAAACAGATTCAATTTTGGAGCAAAGTTTGACAGGTTGATCATTTCAATACGGTTAACTAGATTTTAAATAATCCTCGAAATAAAATCGGGGACGCATGTACGGTTTGAATGAATTTCACAGAGGCCAGATAGACTTAACCGGGACGCTTCGAGCACCCTTTGCGTCTCCAACCCTCTGTAGCCCAAAATCACCCAAAAATAGGCCGGCCTGTGGAGTTCATTAAAAGACACCCGCTGATCATAAAACCATCGCAAGAAAATACCATACGACTTGGTTTACAGTTCCAACGATTTCCCCCTTCTAGCATCCGTTCGACGCCAGCCGGCTACAGGCGATCGTGACAATGTTTTTTCGTATATACATACGCATAAGACTGCGCTCAAATGATTTCTCAAGCATCGCAGAATCACGGATAAGTAATTGGTAACTTAAGTAACTTATTTCAGCACAACAGCTACAACGTTACTTGTGCGTTACTGTTCCACGAGACACCTTCTTGGTCTCCGAGCACACGGAGTTACACCCCGTGAATTACAACCCCTCGGAGGATGCGTCAGCGCCTCGTTAAAACCCGTATGACGCCAGCGGTTCGTCGGTTTCGTCGCTGATCAGAGACGGTTGTTTGAAAAAAAAAAAAGGAAAAAACGGGGACACGCTACCACCAGCATGCACACGCGAAAAAGGGAAAAATAAGAGGATCACGCGAGCCGTGACAGTGAGCGATCGCATCGATAGTCCTGCATCGATACGTCACGATTCCCCGCCACGACAGCAATGGTTTTTGATAAAATACACACGGACGTGTGTACACGCATACGCCTTTGTCGTGGAATAATATTTTCGTTCTTTAGATCGCGGCTGAACCGACTGCACGCGATTATGGAATGCGATTGTAGTCTTTCGTCGGTGTAACGCGTTCGAGGGATCGACGATGAGGAGGGTAACGGCTGACGACGATGATTATTAACCCCTTCAATTTGGGGAACAGATATATACACGTGTGGACCGTGTACAGGTTTCATTGATTTCATTCGCACAGTTCTGTTTGAAAGCTCACTAATTGTCAGCTAAATACGAAGCTAAAGAACAGTACAGGGTGCACCATGCGTAAAGGAGAAGCAGCTACAAAATTGCACGCGCTGTTGGGCTCATCAATCACGGCGAAAAGTAAGAAAACCGACAGCAAGCTGACGCTTAGAGTAAGATCCAAGCGTCGCGGCGCTCCTCATGTACGTAATGATCCGTAAAATCCGAACGTTCTCGCATAAATTTCCATATTTCCTTCACAGTACGCGTCGCCTCGTGCTCTCGCGTATATATTTCTCCGCTTACACCGAGTGTACAATGCACAAAGTGCACTCTCCTACGATCAGCGTCGTCGTGTACGGCGTCGTGACGGAACGATGGAGCAGAGAGAAGAATCGTTGTCCCTTTCTCGCGTCCCGCGAACGTATGCATCGAACAACGACGGAGCTCGGGTACTACAGACAGAGCAATGCAAATAAGCCAATTACGTCAATCCTGAGAAATCATCGGCTAAGAGATCGTTCGAGAGGCAAGTAGTGTGATACGGGTTATTGAAGAAAAGCAAAGCAGACGAAGAAAAGGGAAGAATGGGAAAAAAAGGTGTTGGTAAAAGGGGAATGGGAAGGAACGAAAGGGGTGCTGATCGCGAGGCCGTGGGCCATGGCAACGCAGGCACATGCAACAGAATATATTCGCGATGCATTAGGTAATGATATCGGCATTATGGCCGAGCCTGGAACGAACGAAATGACGAACGGGCCGAAGGATTGGAACCAGGACCCATCGGGCCCCATCGAAGGAGGGCCACAGGGTAATTATACAAGCAAACAAGGGGCGGTCCCAGGAAGATTATAGGGTTGCTCGTGCTGCACTCTCCCTACCTGGTCTCCTCTGGCCTCCTCTGGCCCCTCTGTTTGCCTGTAATTACAGGGCCAAACTGCTCTCGAGGCTCTCGTCGAAAGATGCCACCCGCTAGTCTCCTTTCCGTCTTCCTCATTTTCTCCTCCTCCTTACTCTCCTTCTTTTTCTTCCTCTTTCCCTTCTTCCTCGTCTGGATAATCTTTGATTTGTTTTCTTTTTACACCCGTACGTTTTAATGTCCATCGATATGCCCCGATCGTTGGCGAGTCGTTTCGTTCTGATACCAGGAATAACTCAAAATTCCCATTCGGTAAGTACCCGCGTAATTGCAGGACGATTACGTAGCGTGGAATTGAGCCGAGCAAAAGTTCATTCGACGACGACGAATGATTTCGGGCGGGCGGATCGTTTCGACTCTCATCCGAAGGAAAATGTTCGGCAGATTGCACAGTCCGCGAGGGGTTTATTTTGACCGGAGAGCAGACACACGGACTTGTACACAAACATGTGTATAGGACGTACAGGAATTCAATTTGTTCCTTCGTCGCAATTACAGAACCAAATTGTTCTCCGTGGCATCCCGACCGTACGTCTTTCGCATCTCCTTGGAAATACCACCGGCTAATCTTACCTTTTTCCTCTTCTTCTTGTTTGCGTCCCCGTATCCCGAACCGCGCACGGGTCAATTCGTCAAGCGCCAGCAGAACTTTGCGAAACAACGACGAACGAAAACGTTCCCGTAGCGTAGAGAATTCGCTCGATCGTGAAGCATATATGTATAGTAATTGTCTATTTCTGAACACGCGACGAGTTTTAATTTCTTTTTCAATTATTCTATTCATCCAACCCGCCGTGTAGGTATATGTATATCAATTTGTAAATTGAAACGAAACAACGCGTGGATCTGCAAGCGAAACGAGCTCGACGGAACAAAACGAAACGAAACAATCTTTCATCATTCTGAAACGCGTTTTCACGCATTCCCCGTTGCAAAATTTCGTTCCCACCCACATTTCGCACGAGTTTCCCCCGTTTCTGTTTCACTGAAATTGTCGCATATTTACGTAATGACGTCGAGTCGGGCCAAAGCTGCACAATTTTTCTCTCACGGCTAGCTGTCGATCGTCCCCCGGGTTCGTTTCAGAAAATGTGACGGACAAAAGTAAACTAATGTGAAACAGGTAAAAAAAGGGACTCCGTCCACTTTGGCAAACGACGTAACAAGTGACGATATTGCCTGATGATAAGGCCCCCCGAAATTTACGAGGAAACGTGCCTGGATTACGTGAACCACGACAAAGATACACGCCATAATCAGCGGTTCGTTTAATTACTTTTAATTCGCCAGCTAAATTTACACAATTTCGTCGACCACCGCGGATACGCCGGGCCCCTGCCTTCGCGTATATTAATTTTAAATGATACGACGCACGATCTTTACGATTATTGCGTAATGGATCGGTCGATAAACGAAACGAATGATTTACGGCCACGTAGTAAAATGCATTTTATAGTTCGCGGAACGCCGAACAGCTGGGCGAATTTCGAGGAACGCGAAAGAGACTCGTCGGCGGGTAAAGTTTAAAGGTTTTACTTGCAATTGTCTGGTGATAAAAAGCCCTTGGGAGCGCTGTTCTTGATTAAATATTCACTCTCATTGAGGTGAGACACTTGTTGCTCACAAACAGGGCAAGCCAACGACGTATCTTTTACAACCGCGAGCTAAACGATTTACAGAACGACAGATTTAGTACTGTGCTTGGGATCAAAAGATTTCATTTCCCCGTAATTTCCCCGTGGTGCGCCATAGGTTAATCGATTGCCGATGGTACGCCTTTCGTTGAAAATGCGATTAAATGGCAAAAAAAATCATACATCAACCAGCCCAGGTAGATTGCTGTATGATTTTTGTTCACAGGGTTACGTCAATTCAAAGGTCGACAATAATTCGGTAAAAATTTTGTGGTGGGGCATATTGAAAGATAAAGAACACCATTAACATTATTAAATATTCTGGAGAATTAAAATCTTGAGCCCCTTAGTTGCTTGTTATTTTTTGTTCAAAATCGTTAACCTAAGGATTCGCTCGAGATGATGGATGGTAGCCAATCGTCGAAATATCGTACGTACAAGTTTCACGTTAACGAGAAAGGAATGAGTCTGCGAATCCGTAAAAGCTCGCAACCTTTCCCGCCGACTTGTTAGCATGTAAGACACTCGATGAAGTAAAAAGCGTACACTTACGTCAAAGTGCAGTCTCGGAGCGAAAGGAGACTGATAATGCTTTATTCATGCCACGCATTTCATTTCTTATCCTTTTTAAGTCTCGAGTGCTCCCCTTACGAAGCACAAGCTCTTTTTCAGAGAGCGAGCAACAATACGCGGCTTGTCAGCCAAGTATCGAGTATCCCGTTCGATTCAAGCGTCGCCAAATATCATAATTGTCAATGAATTGAACGTTCGCTAATAGCAGAAGCATTTCATTCATGGGGAAGATAGAAATAGCCTGGGAAACAAATTGCGCTGCTATCTGTGTCACGACGACGAATATTTATATCGGGCTATTGCACTTTTGCTATGCAAAATTATTCACACCGTACTCTGCCCTTATAATCTCCCGACAGATCTACCCCACCACCCTGTTAAATCGATAAACGACCATTAATAATAAACGCTTGTCAGAAAATTGAACGAGAGAGCGTACAACGAGGAACGATGTTCTCGTACGCTTTTTGAAATACAGGGAATACAGTTTTCTCTTGGGTTTTCTCGAGGCACTCTTGTTGTTAGAGTATTTCACCAACACATTGTACCACGATGAATATTTATGCACATGCACGAGCCACCGTTTATAAACTTGTCCAAAGAAAATTGAATCCTGCAATTACTTTGCTCTATTTACACTCACGTCACTGTACATCTGGTATCGTTTTTATTAAACCGTGAAAAACGTTTACGCCTCTGCTGAGACATCCTTTGAACTAAAGTGGTAATTTTTCCCATCTTCCTTCTCGTCCTCTCGTTCTCGGAATCTCGATTAATGCACGAGAAATCTGAATTTGTATTTACCACCACCCGTCGCGCGTTATTTCGCCTAAAATTGATGGCGGGACATCGGGTATTTCATGCAAGTCCCATCGACTGGCAATACCAATACCGTCTGCACCTGAAGTTCAACTTAACAGCGGAGACAAACTTCGTTGGAATCCTACATCACCTTGACGGTTTCTGCTGAAACCCCGAGCTCGTTCACTTCGCCGTCTACTTCGACCTACTTTCCGTCTTGCCACAACCCCAATGGGAGCACGGCAGTCACGAAACCGGCAGTGCAATTTAAATATTTTATATGCGAGGCAAATATATTTTAAAAATTGCGTCGATTCAGCTAATTGCTGTTGTAACTTCGATTCCGGCCACAGTCTAGCGAAAGCATAACACATATGTATGCCTTCGTTTATTTTCTCGCACGAATGAACCACACTCTTTACTCGTGAACGAAATTCATCTGTCCGTCTGTATTCCCGTAAAGTCGTCGATTTCCACGATAAAAGCGAGCGGCGCCTATACTGTTAAAAGGGAAGTTGGGAAGCGGGTTGAACATATAAACATTAATTATTGCAACGAGGAGCGAAATGATTAAAAAAGGGACAAAGCAATCCCGGACTACGTTTTATGATAAACGATAAATAATTCCAGGAGTCTGCTGTGAGTATTCGTCTTGGCACGGTTAGCTGGCAAGTAACGAAGCCAGCGAACGTTTATTTTTGCACTTCATAGACCAATAATTCACGTGGACCACCATGGGGGTGGCGGGCTTCTTTCACGTCCGAGCATACTACGCGCCGTTTTATCGCAATTACGATCGATCATCGCTAGATTCGAATAAATCAGACGAGGTTCCGTCCACCAGAAATCTCGCGACCTCTTGCATTAGAGGAAACCACCATTCGCGTCGAATAAACTGAACAATTTTTGTAAACACAAATCAATGTTCATATGAATATATCGCACGGACACAGTCGTTGTTTCAGGCACGCTGCGCGTCCACGTGTGCATTTATAGATCGCCAGTCTCGACAATAGAGCCCGGTGTCCGTTGTCGGAGATAAAACATTTACGCGGCTCGGATGCTCGCGTTCCTCGAGAATGGAAAAGTTGCGTGTAAAGTAAGGGAAATATGGGACAGAGGGATAAGGCGAGCAACGTGGAGACAAGCTCTTCGAGGGAGGGCTCGTCTCGTGTGGCTGGATAGGGCCAGCGAGACGCGAAGATAAAGGGGGAGGAAGGGAGTGATAGAGCTGGAATTCTGGGATGAAATTTCTTGCCGCATAACACGAATATGCGTCGTCGTTCGGTTTGTACACGGTGTGCTGGGCGGTGAATTCCCGAATTACAAGTCACTCATTTGAATAAACGTAGCGAACGACCGACACATGGGGCATATACGTGCATGCTCGTCTTTGTTTTACGACCGGACGAAACGGTGACAGGGGAAACGCTCTGGCTAACATCCGAAGGAGGCGTTAGACGTTGTGAAACGTGAAATATAAATGAAGGAAAAAAATGAGAGGGGGGAGGGAAGAGAAGGAGAGAAAATAGCATGCCGTAGGCTAGAGACAGGCGGAGCGACAAGAAGTACCACGGTCCCTGAACAACGAGGTACGTATTTCTGTTGGGATAACGCGGAACGTGGGTGGATCATTTTGTGTGTACCGTATCAGAACGACTGAGAGAAGGCGGGTTCAAAAACCGCATATCGAAGATACGATTCACCTTGTATTCCCTGATCGAGTGATACGAGGAGGAACCGAGGAAGCACATGGATCCGTGTGATTTTAAGAAAGCATACGGGGATACGCGGATACGCGGATACGGGGAAACAAGCCTGATGCGTCGAGAGAATACATGTATATATACTGTGTCAATACAGAATTTCCAGGGAATAACTCTGTTTAGGTGAACTGTGTTTCGCGGTTATCTGTTCGGATTTATGGGCATTTTGAAAGCTTTGCGTATTCCTCTGCGATTGAAAATAAAAAAAATGATCTATAATCTATCTATAAAATTATCTGTATGTACGTTTCAGTGCTAGAGTTCCGTGTCGTTGCTGTTTCAGTTTGATAATGTTTAAAGTTCAGACTGCGACTACAGACATTTGAAAATCTGCATCAACATTTACTCTACCAGTGTCGAATGAAAAAGTAACCGGGTCACTCGGACAATTTATCAAATGGAAAATTTAACCCCAGGCGGACAAGCATGTGCTTCCATTTATAATGCTAAAATGGAATAAGGGGAAATGGCGCCAGAGCGCCGCGCAATCCACGATTATCGTAACGCCGCTTTCGGAATTATTTTCCAATCATTTTGAACCTTTCGCGCAGCACCGTGCGAGCTTGCCGAACCATATAAACCTACAGCGAACGTTCTGATATGCTTGAAAGTATCGAAAATATCGGGTAGGTATGCATTAAAAATGCGTTCGTGCCTGCATCGAGAACAGTGCCCTCCAAATTATCCGAAAGCGAAAAATATACAGCTCTGCATCCGAGAGTAATGACTTATTAATTAAACTTAGAAATTCTATACGCGTAGCATGAATCTTGCCCGTCGAAAATAACTCTCCACGCGGTGGCACGCAGTAACCGCTGTTTTATTTCGCACAGCCACGAAGGAGCCAGCCTCGGCCGTCGTGGACCACGGTACAATATTAAACAGACGAGCGGTAATGTTGCAGCAGCAGCGTAGGGGTAAATTCGCATGCTTACTTTATACGCCGCGGACGCCGGGTTTCAACAAGCCTCTCGTACGAAGGCGAATCAACGACTCAACAGCTCCATCCAGCTTTCCATTATCGCGTCTCCTTATGATCTATCAATCTCGACCCCCGCTCGTACGCCGCGTAATAACAACTGGGCCAATTTGCATGCGAACCGCCGCGTTACGTCGACCGGTACATACGTTTCTTCCATCAACGCGGACGTAACCCCGCCGTGTAAGAAACGCGAGCGTTCCGCACCGAAAACGATGAAACTAGCGTCGAACGGAATTCAACGGTAGCCGTTTTCTCGCTAATTTCCGTTACGGTCCCTGGTGCCGGCCACCGGGTCGATTACCCCCGGTTAGACGAATTCCGGGAGCCACGAGAACAGGGACAGAAGAAAGACGATCGTGTGGCCGTTCTTGCGTCGATTCTCGCACACGACCACCAGCCCGTGCACGAACATGAACACGCTGTTTCATATCCGAAGAGACGCCCGATTTCCAGTGGACGATGTCCGATGCAGCGGCGTCGCGTCCCAGCGTTTCTCTGGGAAAAGCAGCGCGGTGAAATCGCGCCGGCTGAAATTTTACGGCGCTGCGCGGCGCAGAAGAGCGTTTATTATTTGCGGTCTTAGAAGCGATCCTCGTTATCCTCGTTACCAAGGCGAGCGCCTCGATAAGAAGCCCCGGCAACAGCGGACGAAGTCCAAAAGCGGGGCCGACAGAGAGAACGTGATATAGCGGAGGATCAGAGGGCGGAGGAGAGACAGGTCGATGCTGGGATCATGAAAGAGCGAACGAGCTAGGCACTCGGAAAGGGTATGGCCGAGAGTGAAGGAAGGGAAAACAATAAGACGAAAAGAGGAGTAAAAGGTGGCTGTGGGGGTTGAGCGGGCAGAGGACGAGAGAAGCCGAAGTGGCGTGGCGGAGAGGGATCGACGAAAGAGTAGATAGGCACTGGCGGCGGAGTAATAACGGACTGCTCACCATGATTATAGAGCACGAGGCAGCCGGTACGTTGCTTAAATCAACAGAGAACAGAGCCGGAGGTTTCACCTGCCGAATCAATTTTTACCTCGTTTCGTGTCTACCCGTCTCTGTCGCATTCCCCTTTCTCTCTGCCTCCGTCTCTCTCCCGCCTGCGCAGCCCGTCTTCGCCCCGCATTATACCGACCGTGACCGGTTTTCCTGCTTACCGATTGCTTTTTCACCGGATCGGAGGAACTGAAATTCTCCTCTCGATCCTCTCCCTCTTTGTCGAGTTCTCCACTTTTTCTGCCTCCGCGATGAAATCACTTGACGGCCGGTCGGCTGGCTTTTCAAGGACAAGTTTAATATTCCTTACAGACGCGTTTGTTTGTCATCGGCGACGGGAGGGTTGGCCGTGGACCGTTTCGGGGGTTGGAAACGAAAGCGCGGGGAACAAATGGAAATATCCTTAGGAAGTTTTTCGTTCATCCGGGCTGCGTGCCATTGGGGCTGAAATGTCTGTGCACAGGGTGATTTAGAAACGGTGTGAAGATTTTTATGGGTTTGCTTTTTTAACAGCCACTGCGATTTCCGGTGCATATTGAAATTGGTCTCCGTGTATAGGGTATACATGGTAGGTATTATGTATCTAGGAATTTCTCTGGTCTCGATATTGCGGCATGCTACGATTAAGTTCGTTGACTGACATCTTCCCAGTTACTCAATTTAGTTAGAAACTGCTCAACGTGATTCGTTCTATATATAATTTAAACTCACTTCGTGAACGATAGATTAACAAAATTGAATTGTATCTTCAAATCTGTTTCAACAATTTCGCCAACCATGTACTCACACTGAATCGCCCTGTACAAACGCACACATACACGCGCGACGAGTAAACGGGATATACATCTTTTTAATCCAATTAGCTTCTGTTTCTTTGACAGTGCCTCTTTTATATCAAACGCATCTAGTCACCCTCACCCTCCCCACAGCGCATGCTCGAGTACTTTGGGTATTACGTTTCACTTTCATTAAAACGCTGACAAGTTTTTCGGCGAAACAAGGGAAATCCTGTGGTGGTAAAATATTCGACAACACAGCGGGAAAAAAAGAAGCGAACGAACAAACGAAATTCGAGGGTCAAAGTTGGCCCTGCACCGCAAATGACCGACATAGACGAGACATACGCGCTTTCCCCTTACGTGAGCTTCTCCAGCGAAATTGAAAAGCTTTCCGCGACATTATCCGGAAACTTCGAGGGCGTCCACGGACATTTTGAAATTTACGAATGACTACATTATTTAACGCAACGAGGTGCACTGGCTTCAATGCGGTTTCCTTATTTTCAGACTCTGACTGTCGGCAAACGAAATGGGACAGACACTCGTGCCCTCTTCTTTCTCGTTTCGTGAACCCGTGGATGAGGCAGGACTCCGGACAACACGGTCAGGTTTATGCGAGGACATGAAACCGACCGTGAACCGGATATCGAAGGCTCGACACGAACAGAGCGCAGCCAAATATTCGCCCAAGGAGTTAAAGGGACATTTTCCCCTACCTCAAGCGAGCCATGAATTTCATCTATTCGCGGTTTATGACCCCCGCACTGTTTCGCGTGCTGCGCCGTACGAAAGTACTCGTAGACTGGTCGACTTCAAGGAACTCATAACTGACCCATGCCTGGGTCCACGACCCCGGAGTCGTGCCTCCAGAAGTTTCACGACCTCCCGAATTCCTGCTATCACCGCCATAATGAGTCGAGATTCATTGTTAACCCTCAACTCCTGTAGAACGGCTATTTTCCCTCCCCGCGTGACTTACGACCTTCTAACACCGTCTGCCTGTCGATTAGTCTTGGCCAATTATGCTTAGATCTCTTTACTATTAATGCTCGAGGCAAGTAACATTAATGGTCTACGAGAACGCATATAGCAGTTGGCCGGGTTTCAACGTCTACAGTAGTTAAAGCGTTAAAGACGCGTTAACACCTGCACGGACCGTCGAGCGGTGCTTTCCGCTCGAGAGGTACAGACAGTACGAGCGGAGCGGAAGCGAAAACTCGTGGGAATTCACGGGCGAAATAACGTGAAATCTACAACCTGACTGCTATCGAACACGACGAGCCGATGGAGGTGCATTAAACGAGCATTAGCTTCGCGTTCCCCAACGTCGAATCTATTCACAAGCACGCGCGTTCAATTCAACTAGCACGCAGCTGCCAATTCGTTTGACTAACACGTGCACCGGACAGCTTGTGTAAATTGGAGCGCGAGTTACAAATTTACTTGGGTTAGCCGCGTGGTCTCGTACGCGAAACTATAAGAATTGTGGGCCGGGAATAATTCCGGCAGCTGGCTCAAATGTGATGCGAGTATACACATGCATCCCGATTAATTAAGCTTGCCGCGCGGGTTGAACGGTGTTGGTCAATACCTTTTGAAAGTTTTCTCTTTCTGTTGTGGCTCTGTTACGAGGTCAATTGAACTGAGGAATAGAAATTTCTAACCTCCAGAAATTTATAATATTGATTACTTCACTTTTAGTATATTGTTAAAAAAGAGAAAAGAAAAATGCGCATAGGGAGGTTCCTATCAATAACCCCACACAATCCAATAGATCCAAGCCCTGTTAACCCTTCCTAACACAAGTATGTATCGAGGCGTTCGGAAAAGCTTCGCTCCGAAAGCTGTCCTACGATTTATTCTCTGAAGAGCAGGATTAGAAGCAGGCAGAGAATGGAACGAAGGGGAAGGAGAATAGGAGAGACTGTACTCAACCGAAAAAGGTGTTTCGTCTCTCTAGCCAGACGGGTTACACCGAAAGGCGCTCTGGGGTTTCCAAAGGGATATGATAGCGCTAGCTCATGACGGTCTCCGCAAAACGAGATCCTCGTTGCGGGTCGGCCGAACGCAGTCTGCCGTGAAATGCATTACGTATGCATCCCGCTATCACGGCGGGAATCCGAGGCCAGACATTTGCTAATTCGCGCGCGCCACGCTCGGGACCTCCTCGGGCGGAAACTGGTCCACGCCGGAAGACGTATACGCGAGCATTATGAATTCTTGGTCGTGCCTGTGCCACTTTGTCCTCCTTTCCTTTTTCATTCCTTTTCTTTATTGAAATCGGCAGGGAATAAGAATGGGGGCGGGAAATTAATCGCGAATGCCGCGCGAGAGCGATGAAAGATCGATCGTGGCAGGGCGCGCGGGTGCCTAATTAGATTGCCGGTCTCGGAGCGATTCGACGTGGAAAAATTCCATTCTTTCCTTGGAATCACTTCACCTTCGATAACAATCGGCTTATTGGTCCGGGAGAATGATTTCTCTGGCCGTCTTTGTTTCGACGGAACCCTTCCGGTATGGTGCCACGGGTACCCGCAGACGCGACACAAACGGATACACACGTTTCACCCGCGATCCTGATAAGCTGAGTCGCTAAGTCGTCGTTAAGTTGAGGTTACTATAATCTGTGTACCAGATTCGATACGCGGAATGAATAAATCAAAGCCATCTCCTGGATCGATACGGAACTGGATGAGCCAGTTCGAACTGCAAAGACCTGTAAATCAAGATCAAAGGGAGGATCATACATAGATTTCCGCAAGTAACCCAGTGTATAACCATTTGGACAGTAGATAATAATTAATCAGATTAGGACCCATTATGCCTGCGTGGATGCTGCGCGTCCATTTCGAATGCAATCGGAGTACGTAGGTTCAGTGTGTACGTGTACGTTGTACGCTGGTCGAGAGAACCGTGGAATCCAGATTCATTATTCACGAGTGTTTCATCGCTTTACGCGATTTTTAATAAAGCAGAAACGGCTTCGAGCCCGGCCACCGTCGGGGCAGCTTTAAATATTTTTCTTCAATTTCGTGGAAACATCCAGCACAGTGAAGACACCGTTCAGCATTGGCAATCTTCTCTTCCAAACATCTTCTCCGGTGGCTCTTAAATTAAGAACTTGAAAAACACGTCATTCGCGTACACGAAAATACATACATACGATTACTATTTCCAGACGAAATTCAGATGGGGGTTGAGCCGAGCCTGGCAAATAAAGAACGTACTGTGTCAGAATACATAGTTGTGCCGCAAGTTGGAAATTGCGTTTAAGTAGATTTCAAAGCCGCGTAATTTGCTGGCAAACGGTGAATAGTGCGGTTAATAGTTGCTCCGATGAGAGGACGTGGTGCTTTTATTTCACTTGTTACAAACTCCATAGAAATGCCTCGCCAAGCTGAAATACTATTACGTGTAACAATTCTCGGAGCGTATGCGCGTCTCGCTAATCGAAATAAAACCTGTTGCCCTAAATACTCCGTCCTCGTGAAGCTCCCTCCCATTCGTTTTCATTGGGTCGCAATGAAAATCGATAAAGCTGTTCGGGAGCTCTTCGAAAAATCCTCCATGCTCCTTTCGTCCGTGCAACGATGCTATACGCTATGCGCGTCACGACTAATGGCCACCGCGAGAACAACCTCATTGCAACCGCAATCGATCCTACTGCGTTTTGTAATCGTTCGACGACAGCGCGGTCTATTAGAATTACAGGTGAGCTCGAAACGCGTCAGCAGGTGGCAGGGAATCTCGACCGGCCTCGGGATGACGTCGGTTCAAATCAAACTAATTGTGGGCACGACCATCGACAGAGATAGATTCGATTAGCAATAGCTCGGGAAATTAAATATGCAACAGCGAAGCCAAACGGAACCAGTATTCCGGAACATTTATTGACACACCTGTACCTATTAATAACCGATGCAAATGGGGCAGCAGTGTAAACAGAATCGAATGAAGCATCATTTTGAATGATCACGGATCACGAATCCACTGTGCTGCCGTACGATCGGCGTCGTGATATCACCGCGGGAAATAGAGGGTGAGCAAAAGAACCATCTGGCAGTGTACGAATATCGCACGACCTCGTAAATCCCATAGCTTAAACGTCCACTTCGAAGACTGTAAAACGCCGCTATGCAGAGTAAAAAGCATCGGAGGAGGTGGCACCCGCGATAAACTGTTGAGATGTTCTCACCGTCTTCGTGCCACGCGCGTCCCTGTATTTCATACTTTTGATAAATCTGTACTTTCCCCCCCGCCGTTCCCTCCACCTCTTTTCACCCTTCATTTTTTCTCCTTTCCTTTTTTTTCTTTTTTTTTTTAATAAAAACGACACTTCCCTGCCTGACCCGTTAGGTCACGAACATCCCCTTCGCAGCGATATTTATGCCCGTACGTCACGAGAGAAATATCGTACGACGAGAATCTTGCGAGAACGCGCGGGTGCACGTGCCTGCGTATGTGTCAGGATATAGTAAAGGGAGTGTGTAATACGCGTTACACGCCGGCACACAAGCGCACGTAGGACAGAGTGGAAGAAGGGAGAAACATGGAACAGTGGAGTGCAAGAACACACGGACACGAACGGCTACGTGCACACAGCGACGCGTGTTTTTGCCCGTGCGTTAATTAAACTCTAACTTCAGCAACCGACTGCATGAGGCCAGACGTAATTTTCCACTGCGTGACCCTTCTGCTTTGATCCCCGGCTCGAACGTATTCCGGTCAGCATTCGGTAAGCAGTCCGAAAATGTTTTGCGCAAAAGTTTTGAAACTTCGGGAGAACGCCGATAGCGCCTGGCTTATTGCTTGTTATATACATATATGTATATACACATAGGTATTCACCGTTCTTGTTAAACGAAGGTATAGGTACCATTAACGTGTGCGATACAATAGTATACGTATGTGCAGGGAGAAAAGAAAATTGATACTCTTGCACCGAAATGCTAAATGTTTCGCGGAAAAGATGACCACTTGTTTATCGAACGGATTGAAACAACGCGATGGCGGCGCAGTGGTACACCTTGTTCGAAGGTGCACCGTCGCACCGTATTTCACGGTGCAAAGGGAGGCCATAATCGATCAACTGGATGTTGAAAAGCGGTCCAAGCAATTTCGCGCAGAGATATATACATTGTACAGGTCGGACTACGTTGCTCACGGAGAGGCCGACTTGCACCATCGAACGTCGCGTCGGGTCAAATGCAAAGGAGCCATTATTACGACACACTGCATCCCGAACAACTTTCTAATTTCTCAATCTCGCCAGAAAATGTGTCAGTTTATCGGACAAGTCCCCCTATTTAACGATCCCTTGTATACGTATATTATACATGAAACAGAAACGCCTATGGAATAAAAAATAATTAAGAACCATAAAGCCTTTGCAATGCTGCAATCTGAATTGTAAAATTGTTCACGAATCGAAATGGATTTTAAAAATGAAACTGAAGTGGAAGTTAAATGGGGAAATATAACTGTTCAGCCGTGTTAAAGATCTTACAACGATACTTACGCGTACCTGTTAGCAATTTTTCCGCCTCTCTCGTCGATCAGCTTGAACGTACATATACCGTTTGCGAAAACAAATACGAACATCGGGCGTCGATAAAGGGGCGAAGAAAAAGTTGAACCCTGTCCAGCCACGGTCAAACGAAAGGGGCGATTCGTAAGGAGAGTTAGCAAGCAACATTTCTCAGACAGCCCGGTTTGCAGCCATGATCAATCCGGTGGATGTTGAAAAGAGGCGCGAGCTATCTCCGCCTGGAATCCAGGATGGTTCCAAGTGCTCTCAGCGGGTAGTCCAGCTTACGTATCCAGGTTTATATCGCGCGAAGTCCGGAAAATAACGCAGAAAAGGTCTCACGTAATCCGACCACCGTAACTCTCGTATCGTCCAACTTTTTCCATTCAGCGGAATCACGTGAAATTAACAGCGTCGACGATTGGCTTTTATTTGCCAGAAACCGTCTCGCCGGAAGCTGCGAACGGGCGTTTGCCGTGAACGAAATCGTCGTTGTAGCATTGGAGTGCGCGTTACACGCCGTTGGGTGAAACGTGGATTTTCGTACCGTGATATTTTTACACGGGACAAGGGTTGAACGGACGATGGTGTAATAAAAATAGTTTTATTTACCCACGAATTTGCAATAGGTCCTGAGGCACGTGATAGACTACTTCTATTTTCCATACTGATATGCCCTTATAGGTTTCCTTATCACAGGCCCACGATAGGTCGAGGCACGTTAATTGAACGAAGCAGGAAGATAAAATTTCAATCAACGCCAAACGTTCACGGTCATCCTTATCGCATTCGAAAATTAATCTCGACGACACTATCGAACTAGACGGTGGAAAACGACTGGGAGGGAAGTGACGATCATTCAGAGAAATGGACGAGGGTGGGAAGTCAAACGAGCGTGGCATTATAGGGGATCTCGCTAAAGCGTAAGTCCGATCGAAGGGTAAAAATCCTTACTTATTTCCATCCAATTAGCACGCGTAATCCCTTTCTATTACCGAAAGCTTGCCTCCTCCTCGACCAATCGTCCGGCCAGCAAAAAATCGATCCCCTGGCGGAAGGAAGGAAGGAAGGAAGGACGAGATCGGAGAATCCGCCGAGAAGAAGAGAGTGCGAGAAGAGCGAGATGGAAAGAAAAGAGCAAAGATACATAGACACATACACGTATACCGTCCATAGAAAGGGCGAGCCAAGGCGAGGAGCCATAATCGATCCGGCGTGCACTAAAAGAAAGGAGGCGCGAGCTATCTCGCGCTCTCGTAAACCGAAAGAAACAAGAAGGAACGGTGTACAAGGCTTCGGGGATGGTGTTGCGGCCTCTCTCGCAGCGGGAAGTCCGAAGTTCGTGCAGAAGGGACTACGTCGGCGTCGTTCGCGGTTAACTAGATGCCAGCCGAGATTCCACGGTGAAGGGTTGGACGGACGGACCTGGCGGAGGTAATCATAAAGCTACGAAGCGAGCAGAAGGCTCGAAGAGGAAGGCGAGGAAGAAGAAGAAGGCGAAGAAGAAGATGATGAAGAAAGAAAAAGACAAAGAGCAAAAGGAGGAGGAGGACGGAGAGATGACTGCAAGGCTGCCAGTGCGGCCTGGAAGCGTGTCAGTAAATTTAACCTAACCGAATGCCAGGGCATAAAAGCACTCCTTCCTTTTTTTCGCCGCTTCTTCATCCTCTTCTGCATCTTTCTGCGCCGAAGTAGGCTCGTCTGTTCATCGCTACATGTGCATACGTACGTCGATCGTTTAACGTTCACCGTTACGAACCAACCGGACGATTCTGGACAGAAGTTTTCCATAAACACGATCCGGAAAGTGGCGCGAGAAAGAAACACGAAGAAAATGATCGGGACCGTCCCGTGTATCGAGCGATTCCATGGAAAATTTATAGACTGAAGTAATTTAACAAAGGTTCATTGTTAATTCATTCCCCGATGCAACGTGTTAGACTGTTCTCCTCTATTTTTCTCTCTGTCTTTTGGTCGAAGGATAATTTATTCAGGCAATCGGAATTCAACCGAAACAGAAGAATCTACGCACACTTACCTATCTACAGGCCATCGATACGCATACCACCTTCGTCTCTTTAACTACCTTCCTATAACTTTTACTGGCAACTCCACGTGTCTACCCCGAACGTTCCGCCTATCCCACTAATGTTGTTCCCTTGGATACCTCGTAACGCTGCAGCACGAGGAGGGCTGTGCAACCCGAATTACACACCGCCATGGCCACGAAGACACCTCGTACGTTCGTTCTCACTTCGAAGATCCTTATCGCGAGAGTCTGGATGCCTCATCGACGACCGCACGGCGGAGGAGGAGCACGTTGGTTGCACCTCTCAGCGAAGGTCGAAGGTTGAACGCCGCACGATCGACAGCTGCCGCAAAGTCAACCTTCTTCGTCTACGTGGGTGAAGTTCCATGGCGTTAGTCGCCTGCTGGATCTTGTTGTTCGTCTTCGTACCTGTCGCGTGAAAACGAAACGAGTGGACTGTCGATATCGAGGCCCTATCTACCAGAGATGGGCGTGATGCTTTTCAATTAGTCAACGATTCTTGGCAGAAAAATATGATTGCATCGAAAGTATATACGGGTGGCATCAATTCCTAGATCATACTCAAAAGCACTGAAATTGCTCGAGAAACATGGGAATTCTTAATTCACTTGGAGCAAAATACAAGGGCTGCACGTGGATTAGAGTATCGTTACACGAAAATTGCGGCCGCCACGGGCCGGAAATAATTATATCGGCCATCGATAGGCGAGCGGATCGCAATTACACGAATAATCCTCCGGTGTATATACAGTATATAAAGTCTCGTTTTCCATCGATTACGCTTTGGATAAAGATCAACAAAGGCGGGGAAGAGAGTGGAAGTGAAAGGTACGTGGCCACAAATTTCGCGCGCTTTTAATTACTTCCCGTAAGAGCTCGAAAAGCCTATCGATTTCCGTCCCATCGTAATTGATCCCTTCCTATCTCCCTCGCTCTTCCCCATTCTTTCCCACCCTCTCGCGGCCAGTGTCCCGCGTTCTTTTCTTACCGTTCTATCTCTCTTCAACCGCCTACAACTCCCACCCAGCCGTTCTCTCTGCTCGCCGTTTTTTAATCCCTTTAAACCGCCCGAAGAAATAGGGTTTGCGGTTTCGCGTGTTTGCTAAATAAACGGGACGCTCCCGCCTCGTTTGACGGTCCCCGTAGGAAGACAGCATACATTCGTGGTCCATTAAGCGGCTAATAAGTGGACAGAGCCGAGTTACCGGTTACACGCGCTCGACCTTACCTTTTGTCCCTTCACGTCCCCGCGCCGCAATCTCCAGCCAAGTTATCTACCTTTCGCGCCGTGTGCATGCTTTTCGTACAGTTTCTTCCATTCTACCCTTTCAGCTTGTATATTTCTCCCAATTGCCTCGTCCCTCTCTCAACCCCTTTGTCCCCCAATTTCCTCCTCCTTCGAGCGCTCGGCAACCCTCTCTGTCGCGCGACCGCAACCCTTCCGCTTCTCTCTGTCATTTCTCACGCATACGCACGTGCAATCTGCGTTATTCGTACACGATACCACGGCTGTTGGAGATTAGGAGGAACGAAAGAAAGGGAAAAAAAACGGCAGAAGAAAGACGAACTGGCTGAAGAGCGAGAGCGAGGTGGACAGAGAGTGAACGGGAATGGGAACCGGGATTCGTGAGATCGTGTTCGAGTGGGACCCATGGTCCCTACCGAAGTTTGTAACTCCTTTTGCATCCAATTAAGTCTCGCGCAATAACTTAGGCTACACCAGCCAGCCGCCGATACCGAACAGCCAGTTCTCCCTCTCTGCCGCCACACCTGGATATGGGAACGATGTACTATATATTCTGATTCCGAATTTCGGCACAATGGAAGTTCATGGAGCCGCGTATATTTCAATTGAAACTTCCGGTAGGCTGTGCCGAACCGTCTTGGTATTAATTGAGAACGGTCTGCAGTGGCCCGTGTGCCGGTGAAATTTTTAAGCCAATTACGAAACTATATTTTCCCCGGGACGTGAAAGGAATTCGGTGTTCCGTTGGAATTCACGATTTATTAAGCAACGAATTTAATACTATCTGTAGATAAAAGAAGGGGAAGGAACGCGTCAATAGGTATATACATATTCCAATAACGAATGGACACTTCATTTATTTTGTAACCTATCCGGATCGGGTTATTATTTTCCGGCTGGGGGCTAAAGTCAAAAGCGACACCGTCCAATATCAGGGATGCCATGGCCACACTTCGGACAACGGGTAATACATTTCAGTTGCAAAAGCCGATACACAATATCGCAAGGAAGTTACTAGGCCAGTTATTGACACTGCCGAACCGCTTGCCATTATTACCAGCGTCCGATTGAAATTCATGAATGTTTGATGCGCTCGATTCGGCCTTTCTTCGTGCGAGGTTCAGCCGAAATTTTCGCTGAACTTTAAACGATAGCGTGGATGAAACGACTGCATAGATACTTTTATTACAAAATTTCGAAGTGTCGTCATAAGTTATTCAATGTAATCCAATGATTTTTCTAAAAAAAACTGCTCCACTGAATTTTGGCTCGACAAATTGTCGACTTCTAAACCGCCGCAACTGTGTGCAAAAGAAATTTACCCATCTCTATCTTTTCGATATATCGTTGGCATTTCAATAATGTACACAACTAAACCAGAGTGAAACTATTCGAAGAGGAAGCGCATCATTGTTGCTTGAAGATTGGAGTATTCTAAGTTCATCGTACGGATCAGAAGTAGAAGATAGTAGGTCAGTTATCGGCACCTCTGGACCGCTGTTACTACGAGGTATGAGCATAGTTGCGCGAAGCTCTCGTACTGCAGTCAAGTTTCGTGCAATAATTTAGGGTACGCCGGGTACCGATACTGGATGGACTAACTCTCTCTCTCCTCCTCTATCACTCCCCGCCTCTCTCTCCTTAGCCCTGAGAACAATATGCGCTAACCACCTCGAATCTTATCCTTAATGCCAGGGCTTAATGTACACCCGTGTATATACATATATCGATCTTGTTGGTCGGGCACGCTGGTATGCACCAGCAATCTCGTAAATTCGTGAGAAAGTTAATTAAACGACCCTCTGACCAGCGGCTACCGTGGCTGAGCGTAAACGTACAGAGTCATTCGGTTATGCGAAAGATTAACGACGCGTAAAGCACTACTGGGGAAAAAAGTGGTGGACCGTCGGAAAGATTTGCTGGAAATGGACGTGTATTAAAGGAGAATCAAATCTTCGGTAATTATTATTATTATTGTTAGTGAATATGCACAAGGGACCAGTCTCATTGGGGTACAAACATTGTAAGTATTAAGCATACCGATGATTGAACTGCAGTCGCGATTCTGTAAAAGCTATTTTACATATGTAATCGTGAACCAATCTACTAATCTACCAAGATCTCGCGAAATCATTATTGAAACGTGCAACACAGAATTATGGTCAGTATTTCGTCAACTCGGCCACAGATTTGTTCATCGAGACCGTAGATCCCCTTAGCTCTGAATTGACTCGCAACCCCCGACTTCTAATTATCATTATCCATAAGATAAATATAGAGAGAGGAAAAAGCACGCATCGCAACCAAGCTGAACGCATTGCGAGGTCGAATTCGTCCAGGCAATAGCAATCGCTATTAAAACTGATGAACGGGCAACGGCTTAGCCCGATTCTTTTTTGCTGTCAATAAAGTTGGCCGGCTGACAATGAGAGGCAACGAGCCCATGTAGCTGGTAACTGACCGCGAAATTAACCCCACTTTAGAGAGGTATGCGTGCTCGCCCGGTGCTGCCGCTTCGTGTTATTTATTAACTGCAACAACGTCCACGAAAGTTGTTTAAATTGGGACAGATTGGCGTGACGTTCCTCGGAAAGACATATAAATGGCCCGCGATAAGGTCCCCGGCCAGCCGTGCACGCGTCGCGTCATCGCCATAGTTATTCCTTCTTTAACTGGTCATCCGTTTTAAATGTCGCGTTGATCGTGAGATCGGATCGCGTGATTATTAAAACGCGACAATAATTCTGCGTTAAATGAAACGACGCGGCGCGGCGCGGCTCGACGGCGAGATTCAGCTCCGGCGAGGCTTGAATAACGCAAGACCGACGGAGGAACGGAATAAAGTAAGATTGTTAACGCGGCGTGGACATTAAATTGAAAGCATGACGACGACGTTTCCACGGAAATTAATGCGACGCTTCGTAATGCGCGAAGAGATTGGAACATAACTCATTATGTTACGTCGAACGGCCTAATTGACAACGAAATTAATGCAGTCAGGGCCAATTTGTTTGCCACTTGCTCGTGTACGCTCCCGCTGACACTGGGCCGGTTGCATTCGTTATTACAGGCAGATACGATAATGATTAATGTGTAAACCGGTTCCACGAACACATCGGGCTAGGAAAAAGCAGCCGAATATGGTTACTTTATACCGCGGCAAAGTACATTTGTATAAGCCGCGCCTCAAAGCCATCTTCCTATCATCCGTGCGTCCCTTTCTTTAACGATGAATATTGCAGGCTAGTTAATTACCGCCACAGACGGATCATGGGGAGCAAGACTAACCGGATTTACGATCAGCTTCATATTCTACCGCGCCCTGTGTGTTCAGAGTTAATATCGCGGAAATAATAATTAAAATTAATCACCGCCAATTTTCTTTCGTCGCCGAGAAAAGAATTGCAATGCACGGCGTATCGTGATTACTGCCTACTCCGAAACGGATCCCTTAAGAAAACATAGAATTCCCAAACACCTTCTACATCTACCCGCTTGGCTTTGGCACTTCTGGTGCTAATAATGTTAACTTGCATTAACTTAATGCAGGATGCAGAGAAAGAAACGCGAGCAAAGGGTAAGCCAAAGTGATTCATCGCGAACGCGTCGGCTACGAATTCAAGCGCAAACATAATCCAGTACAGTACATATAATTCAATAGACGCATCCTGCCCCCTTCTAAGCAGTCACCAAGATAGAGCCAGACAGTTCCTGCGTTAATTAGAAAGGCCATTCTCCGCGAGGCTCTTAACGATCGTAATGCATAGGGTCAGAGATAGAAACGTCAGATGGAGGACGTCGACCAATCCATCAGCTAGCCATTTCCTAGCTGTATATCTGTACGATTAGCTATTTGAGCTTGGAAATTCATCAAAAAAGGCTGCATCGTTTCCCCTCGTCGTTTAATTGAAGAGCGCTCTACGAGCGCTACTTTGCCGGCTGATATGCATAACGGGGTCATTTGGTTAAATACAGGCAAAACAAGTCGACCGGCGGGTCGCGTCGCTTTACTCCAAAACGCTGAACAAGAAATCTGCCCTGCTTTGCATCGAAATTGTTCCGGCTTCGTGTTTACCATTGGCCAAAGAAAATCGGTGCAAAATCCTTTCATCCGTTCCTCCCCTTACGTTTTTCTACGCGTTAGTCCCAAGTGTCGAGACTGAACTGCTAGGCGGATTTCGACGGGTTTAAAATTGTTACGATTCTGGATGTTTCGATGCTGAAGAAAAAGAGGTTCTTCGCGATACGCAGTCTGGCAATCTCCGATGGATGCACAATTTCTAGACAGATACATGCTCTATCCATCTTGCCACTAAACTGCGCTCGCAAAACGCAAACAGATTAAGAAGTTCCCCCGCGTAAACAAGACGATTCATTCGCGGCTGCACTCTGACGGATATATACGTCTGGTCGATGAAACTCGCCGCGATCGGTCCATCGCGATTGAAGACTTCAAATCCAAAGGTGGCTCTACACAAATTTCCTTGTCGGTCCTCACCCCCCCTAGGTCGGTTTCACCCGCCAAACAGCAATGCATTTTGATAGCCCATTGTTAAAGGAACGACAGGGAGGAGGAAGGACACGGGGACCATCGAAAAGTTTCGTGAGAGGGCGTTTCGAAATGGAGACATAACGGCGGAGTTTGCCTTATTCATGAGTTCCGTCGTATCCAGGCTGGTATAACTGATGGAAGACGGGGTTGTAAGGCCACGATGGCCATGTCCAAAGTTGTATCAACGAACGGCCTCAGTCCTCACCGCGTAACGATGATAATATGCTACGTGCCTCGTGTCTAAAACGACAACTACCCGAACTGAATACACGCTCCTCTGTAATCATATATCCCCACCCAATCTTTGTTCGTCTGGTCTCGCCACCCAGTAGATTCCTCGACACCCACTTCGTGCGATTCTACGCAATTCCACGACCTTTTACGAGGCCACAGTGTCCTCCCGTTTTGCTTCTCCAATCTTGTGGATATCTTTGTCATTTCTTCGGTAGTTCTGTACTGGTGTCGCAGCGATATGCGGTGAGTGATGTGCACGGTATATACATATGTACGTACACATGTATAATATTGTATATAGAAACTACGTTCGGCAATCCGTTCGTTAGCACTCGACAGGTAACGATACGTCTGGTACGATCGATCGACGCCGATTAGAAGGAGAAATTGCTCTCGTGGACACGGCCGATTCGTTTCCTCCGAATTCGTCTCCCCAGCTGCAATTACACCGGCGTGCTTTTTAACGAATCGAATCCTTTGTGCTACTCTCGGGCGCGAAATAAAATCATTGAACTCCCACAACTGTTGTATCAATACGCCTGATTTTGATGTGCAAAACGTGAGAAATACAAAATAGAACCCTCCTTTCTTGCTCCATTCGATGCTAGAATGTAATTAGGTTCAACGTTTTGGATGCTTTGCTGGGACAGGCCTGAGTTACCCCTAAACTATGCACGGCCTAACCGTATACGTTAGATTAGATTGGATCGGTATTGGGACCAGGTTACTCATTAAGCGAATAGATTGCACATGCCTTAATGTCAAACGTATATACGCGCGCAATACGATTTCATTTCTTCTTATAGAAAAACCAAAAATATATTCCGCAAGCGTTAAATAATTGTTGCACGAAAGCGGCAGATCTGCGTGTAAAATGGTGAATTGAATGATCGCGAGGTGACGAGAAACGAGTAAAACAATATCGGAAACCAGCGTTTCGACTACCAACATCAACGCTTTTTATTTTAATAAAATTCTACCGTGCTTTTCGCTCTTTTTTCTACGAATTTGTTCAGCAGCACAAAACCGCGCGAACGTGATTCCCGCGGCAAAATTAATTCCAGATTTTTCGTTTCGAAACATGCGGGTGCCCGATAGCAACTGGGTTTCTCGGAAAAACGTGAATAAAGTATGCATGCGAGTCGCGTTTGAATATTCCTAAACCTAGAGGCTGTCTATCGGCTACCTTTGATCGCATCCAACAATTTCGTGGCCTCATGAGAAAAATCGTCTCGAGGGCTGAGAGGCCGTGGCGGATAACTCAGAGAGAATAGCAGCGTTTAGCATTTCGTATTCCGGGGCTGTCTGCAGGATTTTTAGGACGCTCGTGTTGGTTGCGTTCTTAGTCACACGTCGCCTCGGTAAAGGAGTCGGTACGTGACATTAAGCAGTAATGCCACGTGGCAAGACGTCCACACAGCACGGAACTTGAAATACTATTACGGTTGCTCTCACGTCACGCTACTACTGCTTCTCTCTTTCGCTCTCTCTGTTATCCTGTCCACCTTCGAGCAGCCTTATCCCGAATGTACAGTATAATATGTCACGGACTGCATGACAACGAACGGAGGAATCGCTTGAAGCAGAATAAAATTCCTTTGCATGAACTTTTAATTGTCTGTTAAAAAAAAAGGCAGAAAAAGCACGAGGCATATGGGTGGAGAATGGTATCGACGGAACTAAATAAAACAGAGGGGAAAAAATAAATAAAATCCGTATATAGCCACCAGGCGAGAAGAACAAACTGTCGATACCGCGCGCGATATCTTCCCCGCAATATTTCTGCGCTGCCGCATTTTTTTTGTTTCATACCATTTGTTTTTATTTTGTTTCCTCGTCCTTCTTTTTGTTTTTTGTTTGCTTCGTTTTACAGTTTAATTTATAGAGTGGACAACTCGAGTCTCTCGGACACACCGCACACATGCAATGACAAGTCCGAACACGGTCGAAAAAACGAAGTGGAAGTTGTTTACTATAAAACGGGTTGACTAGCCTGTGTTTTCTTTCGGCGACCAAGAGGGCGAGGGGATGTGTATAGGGTGGAAAAGTGAAAAATGTTTTTTTCAATATTGTTTGAATGATCGCGTACCGACCCCCGCGTGAAATTTATATCGCCCAACGCGCGTCCACAGGCTCAATAAATAGATCTCTCTCTGTCTCTCGCTATTCGCTCTATTTCAAATGCAAATCTTTTTTTTTTATATATATAATTTCCTCGTCTATTTGCAATCTGTTATTAGGTAACAATAAACAAATTCCTTAATTGTGAGTACATGTGAACATAAGTAGGTGATGAGCCCATCGGATCATACCTTCTAAATGCAAATAGACGAGAAATCATGAACGCTCTCGTGGTCGATGCTGCTCTTTGCGAAACTTACAACACACGAAAATACCAGACACCGTGACTGTTGTAACCAAAATTAAAAAAAGTTACGATATAACAGTGAATGTTTTAGTTTAAATGATTTTGGTTACGAATAATTATTACTGAAGACAAACATTTTTGTTGGCTGGGAATAGTCATTTTCTTTGTTGATTAGGAATAAACATAACCGATGGCGGGAATACTTTTTGCGTTACGAGTGACCAATATCCATGCCCGGAAGGTTCGTTTTGGTTACCTCAGATCTAAAGTTTTAGCTTTGCGTATCTATTAGATTCGGAGGTATTGATAAAAAGACTTTCGGTGCTATACATTAAAAGATGCGTATACAGTTTCACGATGGTACTTCAACTTGAGCCCACCCAAAATAATTATCGTTGCTGGTAAGTAATAACCGAGGAGGAAGGCAAACAGGGAAACATTTAAGTTGCCACGAAGTTCGAGTTTTTACATCGAATTATTTTACACGTTTGTAATTTTTTTCGAACGAACCATGATCGTAATATAACTAATTGTAAATAGTGTTCGCAGGGTAGGAAATATGGCTCGCGAGATAGTAATATATATTGGGCTGTTAAATATTAATTAAGTCGGTTAATTGAATCCTGTGATACACCCGCACAAAAAAAAAATAGTATCTGTACGTCACCTACCTTTTCATACGGTCCGTATGATAATACATATACATATATGAAATATTGCTTGAAATATATACGTGATAAAAAACAATGCATGCATATGTATAAAAGTTCAAAATATCGCTGAGAATGATAGCGTACCGAATCTGAGCACCACTTTCGAATGCACTCGACGAGCATTCAATCACAAAATAATTACAGAACGTCGAAAGGTTGTAGTCGTGAAAATTAGTATTTCTTAAACATGGAGTTTGATTCTGTCACATGATTAAATAAAAGCACTAGGCAGGAAAGGGCCCTGCTAATTTCCTTTTCTCTTTAATTAAAAGGTCTGATGAATGTTTGCAGAGAGCCTCGTTAAATTTACTGATATAGATTTTGGGTGTGCATGATTGTTACTAATTTACTAAATTTTCTTCGTTCTAATGGACAGTACATTAATTTCCATACTATAAAGTAGTTGCCAAAAGGGAACTGCAGAAAAAGATTATCATGAGCATAGCGCTTGCTTGCAAAGGGGCTGTACATACGTATTGTGTTCAGGTATGCTTTTTAACGTGACAATTTTTCTTCATTCACATCGAAATACAAGAACTTGCAATTATTATCTTTACCGCGTGCAATCGTCAATTTTTCTTGCGCAAACCTTTCTTCGCGTGCGAGTGTAATTTATCGAAAAAAACTCTGCGCAATTACAATAGGGTTGACAATTGCATGAAGTATATAATAATTGGAAGGAATAAATAACAAAATTGTCACATTAGCCGGGGGCGAACCTGGGCACAAAATGTTTAGCTCGCTTTGAGAAGCAACCGCTTTATCGTTAAACACCAGTTGCAAGAATTAACGCGTAGCTCTAATTTAATGTAAACGTTCTATTACCTCAACAATTCAATTCAAATTTATAGTCATAGGCGACCAATATAAATATGTTTCCCTTGTACCAATAGCCGGTACTGTCTAATGAACTAACAATAAGTGACATACAATAAGAAGCATTGGCAACAAAATTTGTTGGTGACTGAAAATATCGAGATTTTCTTTTAAAGGGACAATATTTCAAACAGTAGAGCAACCGGTTCTATCATAAAATAACAATAAAACGTCGTAAGAATATAAAAACGAAGAACTGACCGACTCAAATACAGAGTTTGAGACTCTATCGCATGGTGAAATAAAACCACTAGGAAGAAGAGATTTCTACTAATTTCTCTCTTCGTGTAATGAGCTTTTGCAGAGTGGTAAATACTGTCGTACTAAATTTAATTACATATGTTTTAGGTGTCTACAATTATTGGTAATTCGCATGTTATTTTTTACTAAAATAAGTTGCAGTTCTAAACTTTCGTCCTACTAATGAACGGTTCATTAATTTCCATACTATAAAATAGTTGCCAATAGGGGACTGCAGGAAAAGATTGAAACATGCAGAAAAGGATTGAAACGTGCAGAAAAAGATTGAAACATGCAGAAGCATGAGCATAGTGCTTGTTTTCCTGGGCGATATGGGAATAGCATATCATTTTCTTTTTAAATCGCACGCAAATACCCGAACTTGCCATTATTATCATTACCACGTGCAATCGTCAGTTTCCTTTGCGCAAACCTTTCTTCACATGCGAGCGTAATGTATCGGAAAAAGCTTTGCGCAATTACAATAGGATTGACTGTTACAAATCGTATATAATAATTAGCAGTCCATGTATAAATTAAAAAATTGTCACGTTAGTATGAAGCGCACCTGGGCACAAAATGTATAGCTCGATTTAGAAAGCAAGCACTTTACTCGTTAAAGAGCAGATCCTATTCGCAAATTTCTTTATCGTACAGGAATTAATGCATGGCTCTAATTTTTAGTGCAAACTAATTTATGGTAAACCGTCTACAAAGTAAATAATTTAATTTAAGCAAATAACTATAGGCACCCAATATAATGAACTTCAGTACGGTAGTATTTGCCATCCGACGAAAACTCATTACCCAAATGGAGTAGATAGTAGGAACCCCTCCTTGTAAATTCAGTACATAAGTTACGAAACGATCCTAACGGGCCAAGAAAACGATCAACTATTGAAGAATACGTTCTAGCATATAATAAATGCAATATCTATTTACATAGATTCCAATAGGTATTTTGAGAAAAAATTACAATCTTTGCACGACACCAACCGTTTCGACTTGGCAAAATCCGTTTCCTAGTAAGAGGTATTAATATTAAGCCTCGCGAAGTTCAACTAATTTTTAGCTAAATTTTTTTGATACTAGTAATATGGCTTACGTCGTTGTTAAACAATGCTATTGAAACTGGGAACCAAAATTACAAGAAAATTTTGTCTAATTTTGCAATGCTTTACATCAGTTGCAGACCACCCTGTCTATTCAAAGTGGCGATCAAGTGATTTTCTATAAAAGGAAATAGTTTGCAGGAAATTAAAATAATCTGTCTCGCGTAAATTGAAATCAGCCATAAATATCCTGTAGGGTAATTAACCCTTTGAGGACTTTGAAACTTTGACCATTTTAATAATCTTAAGAGACAGCGGGCACCGTGATTAGTGTACCTGTTGGCGGATGCAATCGTCAATGCGCGTATATTTCTTTGATGCTCAGTTCGGTACGCGTGCACATCACAAGGTTCCCGGAATTTTACATTATAATGAAAGGCGGGGGTACAAAGATCGAATACAAATTAAACGAAAACGCGAAGAATGTAATTTTTAACGAGACCGTGCGTTTTTTAATCTACCAATCCCGATCGCGAGAAATAAATTGCGAAATATATAATTCGAAAATTTTACTAACTAAATATTCGTATTAATGATATTTTGAATATCGCGCTAAAAAATGCATTTGCAAATTGCTTCGAACGTTAATAGTCAATACTACTGACTTCGTATGTCAGCCAATTATTTCGCGTATCGAACTTGTTCTTTCGGACGAAATTCCCTTGTGTGTGCGATAATATTGTAAAAATATTTCGACGCTGGATGCGTGTTCGAAATGAACAAAGCTTGTTCATATATGTTACGACTCACCGTTCGCTGACAAAGACACCTTGCGATAAGCACCAAGAAGACGCCTGATCAAGATGGAGGTCCGATTGTAATTCATGTAGCTTTTGCGTCGAAAAAGTATCCATGCTGGGTATCCATTATTGTATCCATTGGTAGATATCCATGGCACTTTGAACTATAAAACAATGAAAAAATGAAAAAATGAAAAAATCAGCGGTGGATATGAAACGACACGCGCATAAAGACAAAGGGCTACTACGTACATCATGGCGTCCGGCCTGTACATTCTGAAAAACGGAAAGCCCGTTCTACTTTCAGTCGTATACCGCTTTGCATCGACCGTTTAAGCCTACGAACACAAGAAAACCGTCGCGACAATGTTGACTTGCGATCCAAAGTATTTAAGAATGTCCCGATCGCGATAAATAGTCATTAAAATCTTTACCTTCGTTGTCTCGTTAGAAGAACTTCGATCAGCGTCACTTGTCACTCCACTACTACTTCTGCAACGACGTCCTTCTTCCTTAATTCTAAAAAGCACGTTAAAAATGTGATTCGCTCATTGGTCCACCTAACCAACAATCACCAATCAGACATTGTCTTCTGCTAAAATTACCAATCAGGGCAAAGTGTTCAATCGTATGCAGCCAGTGCATACTAATGACGCGTAACACTGTTCCTATATTCTGATTTTTGATACATTGTTGGGTTGGTTGCCCTGCTTTCAACTTGCGTCTGCATCGTTCGGTAGCGGAAGAAAAAGATGGATCGTAAATCATACTTCGACAATGACTGCGTTTCATTGAGCTTTCTTCATAATGACATTCATGATTAAAAAATATTTAAGAAGCGTGACAGCATTATGACTCGGGTAGATAGAGATCGTACAACAGGGCTCTGTGTCGTTCATACTCGTAATTGATGTTTACAAACAAAATTTCTCTCGGCACTCGACGCGGACGCCACCACAGCGAAGACGGCTGTGTTAGTAATATCTGGCCACGGAGCTTTCGATATATAGCACCGAAAGTCTTTTTATGAATATCTCAGACACTAATAAATACGCGAGATTAAAATTTTAGATATGATGTAACCAAAACGAAACTCCGGGCATCGATATTGGACATTCGAAACCAAAAAGATTTCTGCCGCACAATAATAATTATTTATAATCAAAAACAATTTTGGTCATTAATAATGGTTATTCATAACTAGAAAAGGTTGAAAATGAAAATATTTTAGCCACATCATTTTTTCAAAAATTTCGTGAATATTGATTGATAAGTCCCCCCATTAGAATAAAAATCAACTTTTTATCATTTACTTTTACCGAATTTTTTTTTTAAATAACTTACTTTTTATCTCTGGAAAATAGGATGACATGTACATATAGCTCGTGACCTAAATAGCGCCGTTTGCCGGCGTGTACGTTGTCTAATTTCCTAGCGACAAGTAAATATGTGCTTCTAATTACCATTGATATTAATTACGCGTTTGCCAACGCGAATCATTTTATTAGCGAGGACGCGTGCAGTCTGAAGTTAAATTTCCGCGTGACCGGGAACGAGAATACCAGGTTTCCTCTAATCAAGAAGAAAAAGGGTGAATTAAAAAGCGAAACTTCGTAACGATCGTCAATAATCGATCAAACGCGTACGGTTCGCACGCAACTGATGCATCCAATGAATCTGCCTGTCTTTCCGTTCTGGAAAGAGAAACAAAAAAGAAAAAATAGAAAAGCGCGGTCGACTGACATTTTCAGATTTTGTCTGGAATTCATTCCATTTTTCGCTCTCAAAGTGACACGAACCCGGAGGAAAGATTAAAGTTTTTAGGGGACAAAAAAAAAACGAAAAGCACGTACACACACGCACACACATGTGCATGTATACACGTATGTCGGTGGCGGAAATTGCGTGCATCGATGAATCGAGAAAGGAATGAAGCGAGTGAGCCGCATCCCCTGTGGAGGGTAGGCAAATTCAAAAGCTGTGATTCGAGCTTTGCTCGTCTCTTGAACAGAGCTATGCGAAAAGCATCATTACAGTAATGAATTGTATAAAGTATCCCACATCTGTGAGCAGAATAAATTAATTCCATCCTGAACTAAAATTCTCGATCCTCGTTCCAAATTTATATCGCTCAAGTTTGCGTCAAAAGAGTCGAAAGTGTCCCAGATTTCTCTTTCGCTCAAAGTGCGATAAAATAGCAAAAAATCGCACAACAACCAGCCTGCGCTCATTTTAAAGTACAAAGTCTCTAGTTTAACACCCCTAAGCCCATTTTCTTCATAGGCATTTTTTGCATTGGGAAAGGGCTGGCGAAGTGAAGATACTTTACTCCAAAATTTGTACAAATTCAAACGTCTGTACTGACCATGAGACATTTTTTTCCCCGACCAAAATCATTATGGCTTCGAAGCTTGAAGTCCCCTTTACAACGAGCAGAGGCTGGTTGACGTGCGATTTTTTTTGGCAATTTTATCGCACTTTAATGGAACGCATTTGTTCAATCGCAGCATGTTCGTAATACCTCGGCGACAACAGGTTCCCGGTAAACGGATTCGTATGACAAAAGTGCCGGTATGAGTTGCATTACACTTGGTTGCTTTGACTAAAGGTTTATTGCATGTGCCAACTTTTGACAGAGGTCTTTATCCTGCGAACACGAAGCATTTATCGTGTCTCCCTCCGACAATGAACAATCTCTCCTGCGGCCTGAGCTTTTTAACAATGTCCCAGGCGACTTACGAACCAGGCCGTTCTAACTTACAATCAGAACTCGCTTTGAAGTAGCCCGCATACTTATCGCTTTGATTGACGTACCCTTTTCGTGGCGCTACTAAGCGAGAAGCATATTTACATGAAAATAAATGCACCTTGCCGCGGCTGACCACGTGGAACGTCGCCGGTGGGGGGCTGGGAAAGGGTGATCGAAATGAATTCGGCTTGGACTGCTCCGAAATGAAGTCGAAACAACGAAAATGAATATCGTTGTACTGTATTCCCAAACACGTTGGCACAACGGGATTATTCAGACACTTTTTAATGAGGTATATTTAATTTTCTTTTCAGTATCTGATCGTGTTTCAGAAACTACAGGGCATGTAACGTCGATGGCAAACAGATGATCTAATAAATGATGTATTAGAAAGAACTGCTCGATGACTCGACTCGTCGTCAGCGTTCAATCATCGGGTCGAACACGGGCTAGAAAGTTTGAGCTAGGCGATGGACGATGACCAATCAATTTTCATCAGGTTTGATCTTATCGATGGTTTCGAATGCATAATTTCATCTACCTGACAGAGGAACCGGAGAAATAATTTTTCATTTGATATTTTACGTCAGAAAAACAAAAATGAGGATGAAATTGCATCCACGAGTTTCCAATTTATATTTATGCAATATTTAAATTTTTAAATTGTTTCAAATCGGCTGATCTCTCGATTCAACGGCCAACACAGCGAATCGTGAAAATGAAATGAAATTTTCAATACCAAATTTCGTGCGTGTCGATACGGTTCGATACAGTTTTCCAAAATCATTTGCTGTTGACCAACTCGCCATTTCCTGTTCAGAGCTCGACATTTCCCATTCACAACTCGCAAATGAGTTATTGGCGATAATGGGAAGTTTTGGCCGAGTAAGTAGCAGCAAAGAAACTTATCGCGAAATCGTGATACGTAATCGCGTTTTGCACATAATGGCTGTCACACCGTACGACATTGAGAATAACGAGGAAAAGCGAATGCAGAGCGGCTTACGACTGTATTGTCTGACAAATATAGTCGCGACCATAGGACTGCACTTGTATGTACATGTATTTACATATCACGAGCGTCGATCGCATTGTGCGATACAGGGGCCACGGTGTTCGATGTTAATTTATAGCCGTTGATTTTCTGATCAGCGTGCAATGGGTGAACGAAAAAAAAATGTGCAACCCAGTCGAGCAACGATGCGTGGAAACAGAGGACCTGATATTTATTTCGATGAAACGTTATAGGTAACGGGACAGATTTAGTTGACCCACCGATTCCATAAATCGTCCTCATAGTAACGGTGGACCGTCATGGCACTATTAGCCAAATGTGCCGTTTGTTACCGAGGAACGCCAGCGTGTACCTACGTGTTCACTGGAATTTTAATTATTTCAAAACGATCAGGCTGCCCCTGTATTCCTATCGACCGGCAGGTTATTGCATAGAGTCACGTGAACGATTCGAGCCGCATCGCCAATTTAACTTTTCTTTCATTCTCGATCACGCCCGCTGAACGATACACCACCTTCGATTCACGGTTTTAATTAAAAGTCACAGCAAGGCAAAAAAAAAGGAAAAGGGTCGACTTGACGTATCGTTCGATGGGATCGAGAAGAAGCGTGCATTCGTGAGAGGCGACGATGAGTAGAGCGGCGCTTATCAATCGGAAAATCAGACGAATCGAATTAAAAAGGGATCGAAAGCTCGTGAAATCCCATGACACAGCCGTTACTCACGATCCTCTCCAGAGAGGCATCGACTTGTTCACAGACTCTTGTATGTACACGGCGATGCGAATTTTGGAAAGATTCGACCGGTCCTGAGAGCGAAACATAAGCTCGTACGTCGTGACGGTGGCGCATAAGTGTATCGCGTGCGGGTGCACACACGCAACACAGGTAAGCAACATGGAAACACAGGTATATACGAACGCGAGCTATGTATCTAGGCTGAACCTTTCGAGGTTGACTTCTTGAGACACTGGAGCGGAAACACGAGACGTATAGCATGGGCTCCGCGAGGCGAGCTAATCCCTTGAGACAACTGGGAGCCACGATGTGGAATGGGAGTGCCAGGGGAAACCTGGTGGTGTATTCTCACTGGCTACTCGACAATGTTATTATTACACTCCCCCGTCCGCATTACGCGGATAATTTATGTCGGTCTTTACGTATAGTGTAACGCGCGCGACTTGTCCTCTTCACGTGTATATGCTCGTCCGTGGGCGCGTAATAAATGCATATAATACTCACCATCGCCGTAATCATTCACACGCGTGATAAACCCCAGGAGGATGTTTAACCCTCCGCCGGCATGGAGGGTCGTTGAGTTCCAGGCGAAAATTTCATTCTTCAATTTCTCGGAAACGTAAGAGGACTGACTACCTCGCTTTACCGTTAACCAACCCTTTACTCTCTTTTTTTGACAGATTTGGCCAGAAGTTAAATTCGACTAATTCTTAATTGTCTATAAATAATGGTTTATTTTCGCCCAATATACGCACCGCAAAAAAAAAGCATTACTCATGGGATAACCCAATACTTTTCTACTGCATTGAATAATTCTATACATCATTTATATCACCAGCCGGAATAAATCAATAACCACTCCGCACTAAAGAATCGACAAAAGAGAAACCGCAAAGTTTCAACGTGGAAGAGAATATTTGCCGAAAGGAAAAGAACATAGGAAGTGGCCATTGTTATTCAAAGCCTTATCCCGCATTTACCTATCATTACCTGGAATCATGCACGTCCCACGACTACAAGTGCGGATAATTAAAATTCTCGCAGCGTGGCGGATCCGTGAAATGAGCCTTTTCCACCTTTCGTTTATATCCGTCCTCCCTTTGATGTAACATACTTCGCACGAGCGAATTCATTCTACTTACTTACACGTTCCACGCGTACACCTATATTACAACAAACGTCTGTCTATTTACAGCCGGCACAATAATTCCTATCCGCGAACCAGCCGAGCTGGGGCCACGCGATATTATTTCATGTGCTTAGGCGTCAACAGGATCGTAAATAGCGACGTCAAACAGCCGACACCCACCCTCGTCGTTTTCACTGGGTGTTCCATCGCGAATTTCTCGATGAAAATCGACGCATCGATTTCTCGTGGCGAGCTTTTCGCTATTTTCATGGGTAAATATGATTTACTTACAAGTATTATTTATTTGCTCTTTAATATCCTGTCACACAGTGTTCGCACCTCCAATTGGCTCCGCTCTAAAGTTTAAAAAGTGTGACTTAATAGACTCTGGTCCTGGTGTCAAGATATATGTGCGCGCGTACCTGGAAGAAATGCATAGTCGAAGGTAAACGACTTTTCTATCGAAAAGCTCGGGTTTCTTCAGCCGATTCTTCCATGGCCGGTAAGAACCCGCGAGTGTGCTAACCGGTGCTTTTCGTAGCCGCATAATTCGCCCGTGTTGAATGTAAATTTATCCCCCTGAGGGGTTACGCTATCCTCGTCTATGGTACTACGCTCGCGTGACTATGTCCGCGGCCACGAGCGAATTTATACTGAAACCACCAAAACGTGACAACGAGCGGGAAACGTTGCTGACGACTGGTCGAGCAGCGGGTACTACCGGGGACGGGACGAGTCTTAAATTTACATTAAACATTCATCGGGATAGAAGTCGCTGACAGAAGGCCGATGGAACGGAGATACGAGCATTCCTGATCGAGCTAATGCGATACTGAAAACTGGTCGAGGTCTCTCGAACCGGACGACTTTTTCTTTTGTTCGGCTTCCCCCTAAGCTCCGGCTAAGTCTCGTTTCTACGCGGTTCGATCAAAAAATTCTTTGTCCACTTGGTGATAAAAAGAAAGTGCAGGTGAAAAGATTATATTTCATGGACATTGACGTTGTACCGTCTCGCTACTGTACAGCGACGGCATTGATCCTTTCTGTCTACTATAAAATGCACAGAGGAGCGCGGAAAGAATTGGTCGGTTAATAAAATCGAACGGGAATGATAACAGAAGTACGGTGATAAATATTAATTTTTATGTACATTGTAGCACTGTGTTTCCTAACACTTTATTGATATGTAAATGAGTGTACGAAACGGTTTTCGAGGATAATTAACATAATTTGTTGAACCAAATTATAAACAGGTGTCTGAATGTAGGTACCACTCACATCCCTGTCTTACCTAATACGATAAATAATTGATTGAAAAGGGGCCCCAGTGCCCCAAAAGGCCCCAGTGCCCCAAAAGGCCCCAGTGCCCCAAGGAGCTCCAGTGCCCCAAGAAGCCCCAGTGCCCCAAAAGGCCCCAGTGCCCCAAAGAACCCCAGTGCCCCAAGGAGCCCCAGTGCCCCAAAGGGCCCAGTGCCCCAAAGAGCCCCAGAGCCCCAAGGAGCACCAGTGCCCCAAAGGGCCCCAGTGCCCCAAGAAGCCCCAGTGCCCCAAAAGGCCCCAGTGCCCCAAAGAACCCCAGTGCCCCAAAGAGCCCCAGTGCCCCAAAGAACCCCAGTGCCCCAAAAGGCCCCAGTGCCCCAAAGGGCCCCAGTGCCCCAAGAAACCCCAGTGCCCCAAAGAGCCCCAGTGCCCCAAAGAACCCCAGTGCCCCAAGGAGCCCCAGTGCCCCAAAGAGCCCCAGTGCCCGAAGAAGCCCCAGTGCCCCAAGGAGCCCCAGTGCCCCAGTGCCCCAAGGAGCCCCAAGAAGCCCCAGTGCCCCACAAAAGGGCCCCGGTGCCCCAGAAAGGGCCCCCTTCCAGTGCCCCGAATGGGGTCCTAGTGCCCCGAATGGGGTCCTAGTGCCCCAAAAGGGGTCTTAGTGCCCCAAACAATTTTTGATCAGATGTATAATTTAAAAGTTATTTGAGGTGTGCATGTTATATGCAACGTATATACAGAATATGCAACATATATGCAGCATATGCAAGGTATATGCAATATGCAAAATAAAAAAATTTATTTTTGAAAACGTTTAATGCTGAAACGTGTTTCTGTCGAAGTCCCATTTGTTTAATCCATTTCCCCAAAATATGCATTTGCATAAACTTCCGCAGTCTAGTGATGAGAGATGTTTGTTAAAATTTTCGACAAATTGCTCGCACGAGATCATAAAAAAATAACCGTACAGGCCTTTCAGCTACCTTGTATCGCAGTTATATTTTACAAGGGGATGGAGATTGAGAGGGATCAACCGAACAGAGGCATAATGCCTCAGAATGCTGGTAGCAAAACCTCCCACTTTTCATGAATTTATCAACGCAAGATACACAGCTTGTATTATCGATACACGCCGTCATTTCAACGAAAATATCAAATTGGTGCCAATCTCCTTTCCGTGCCCGCATGTTTGAAGCCATTGAACTTTTATTGAGCATAAAAATCCACCTCACCGCCCAGAATCATTCGTCACGCAATGCGTATTGATATTTCTATCCATTGAATTACGGATTCGAATGCTTCTTTGATGTGAACGAAACGATAAATGCATACACACGTATCGTGTTGCTTAGCAAAGTATCGGTGGACACTTCGTCGAATTGCAAATATACAGAAACGACACGCCAAAGCGTGGCGGAGAAAAATGTTCCAGCTGCATCAAATTCATCGTGAAATTAAACCACGTGATAACTTCAAAGCGATTACGCCTGATCGCAATAAGAGCGCCTTGAGGAAAGAAGTAATTCTTGGTATGGCCAAGTGTACTAAATATTAAGAGCGATTCTTATATCTGTGCTCACATACGTATACATATGCTTACGAAGCATGTGATTACGAGATGTGAGCTATCATAGGACTGTAATACGGAGGCGCGTATTTGTACATACGTGGCGATAAAAAACACGAGCAGCATCCAGAAAGAACGCACGAAAGACGAGCAAAACGGGCAGAGCTTTCAGATGGATAAACTGTTTGCGATCTTTGCACAGATCGTTTAGCCATCGCCAGAGGCTTTTTCTGATTGCTTCCCTACCTTCTTCAGCCGTGATATTGTACCGAGCAATTGAATTTCTTACACCCCACTAAGTATTACTCCACGCGTTCCAATGCTCCCTTATCCTTCGCTTTCCTATATCTTCTCCCCATCTCCATCTTTCTGTTACATCCCGCCAAATTCGAGCAATCGAAATTTCAGAGCCAGCATCGATAATCCTTGGCACGCAAACGAGAACGGAAAGCAATTTCGAGGCGAGGAAAATCATGGAAAAGAATAAAGACCACGTTTTACCGTAACGTTCTCCTCTCGATATTATTGCATCTTCAAAAATTGATCCACGTGCACGATGAAGCCGTACCCTTTCGTTGCTCAACTACTTGATGCACGAAACATTTTCATTCATTTTCACGCGCGACCCATGCGAAATTTATTCAGCCCTCCTTGCGTATAATTAACGCCAATTCTATCCACTTGATCTGGTTAAATACTGTGCCCGAGTTCCACTCGTTGCGCACGAGTTTTCTATTTTTAGAGAAAATCTTCCCTCTATTCAGCGCGACAATGGGGAATCAAAACAATTACCGCCTCGACGCCCCCAAGAAATGTTCCGTATATAATTTAACCGCACTACCCTTGTTTTCTCGAAGGGAAAAGAACAACCGCCTGAACGTGACACCTACAGCATAATACCCTGTTGTAACATTGATCCCTTAAATACATCACGAGACAAGCGGAGTCGTGAAAGTCTCGCCCATGAAAACGTTAATCGCGCCACGGGAACTTGTGTATCCCATGGAGGAACGCACAAAAATAGTAGCGCTCGTTTTCGTCGAGGACCGTGGCGATGTTTCTTCGTGCTGGAACGCCGACAAATCGCTCGCAACGTGTTGTTAATCGTGCGAGGAGCGGCCGGTTTGAAATTTAGGGCCCCCAAAAATATCACAGCATCTTCGAGGTCGTCTCCTCTAATCGTCTTCGCCTTCGCGGAAATGACACTTAATTGCTACGTTGCGTTGTCGCGAGGATTCGCTCGTTAATTGCAAGCGACGGGACAGTTGGCAGGGAAAATGATGGAAAAATTGTGGGAAAATTGTTATCTCGCTATCGTCGCGATTTCCATCTTCGCGAGTCACGTTTCCAAGAACAACGACGTCCGAGGATTGTTTTCCGTGTAGATGGTTATGGTAACGGCTTTGAATGATTTTCGTGACGCACGTGCATCCACTTCCTTTACGGCTTTTTAATTAGCCTTTCCCCCGACGCTAACGACCGAACCAATAAGCCATCGAGTTCGGGGTACGTATGTATAATGTACACGTATACGTGTATATATACATATACGTCCAAAACGCATCCGTAGAATCGTCCTGGACTATTTTTAAATGCGTTCCCTTGCACAACATGGCGTCTATTTATTTTCTCGCTAAAAGTAGTCGCCTTTCTCTCGCTGCGAGCACGTCCGTCATTTTACCCCTCCGTTTCCTTCGTTCCCAGTCTTTCTGTCCCTTTACGTTCAAGGTAATCGAGCCCCCCCGTGCGTATTTACGCCCGCCACGAGCGTAATTTATAGGTTTGCACTTTCGGTCGGAGGAACGCGTTTCACGAGTCGTCGATCCCCCTGGAACTGCACCCACGATCGCTTCTTATTTGAAAAGCAGGGCTTTGATGTTTCGGTATACATCAACGCGAACCGTCGCGACGCGTCGTACGAGTTTATGCAAAGACTACTATTTTACTAACCGCGACATTACGATAACAGGCTGCGGCGTGCGGCACTTTTTCTCCATCCTGTTTGAAATTTTTGCGAGATATTTCAAAGCAAATAATAATACAATATTCATTTGATAGCTCGTACTTTGAATTGAAACTTTATTTAGAAGGTAAAGAATTATTCCCTCTGGTAGAACGGTGTATCGTTATTTATTCGATTTCTTTGGGATTTAATACGATCGAGGGTGAAATAGGAGATTGAAGTTAATATAACACGCGATACGCTACGTGCACTGTACAATGCATAGACTTCCATAAATTTATTCTAAGCAGATTCTTGAAACGATCGAGTTTCGCACATTACCCTGTCCACGTGTATACCTGCGATGAAACCGAGGTCGAAAGTTGAAAGCGCGTAACACACAATACTCGAGCTGAACTTTCGCCAGCACCCGAAACTCGTTTGTCCGACACTGAGACGAGAATACAATAACTTTCAATTATCCCGCGACAAACTTGTAATACTTATCCCAACTCGACTCGATTAGATCCCCGTTAGAGATGCACTTCCGAGACCGTGTTATCATATCATTTCACTGAAACAACTCCAGCGAAACGTCATTATAATTGCGCCAACAACTGATTCCACTAATTTTATACAGCCCATTAATAATACATTAACGCTAGAGCTACCTGTCTGTGCTGCGGCACAGCAAGGTACATACCTACAAAGTTTCATTCCAACCGTCTTGCTATTCTACTGCTAAGTTAAACGTCTTCCACCCGTTTGAACGAAACCCTACACCGATCGCTGCCTTTCCTCCGAAATTGATTATCACTATATTTAACATACGATATCGCCTGCGACTTGCCGCCGAGGGAAGTGACGTTGCGTCAAAGTTTCAGCAACGCCAGGAAGCCCCGATGTTCAACCCCATTCTGATCGGCTTACCTCGCGTGTTGCAAGGACACGCCTGGGTATAATCGAAGACGAGCGGAGAAAGTTTCGGTGCAATATGGCTTTCATCACCGCGGGAGGAGACCGCTGGTTGACAAATGAGGACCGGTGACGTAGCCCCACGCTGCGAAGCCGTTAATTGGATGCGTATTATTAACAAGATGCCACGGGAAACGCTCCTCGGGTACGCCGCCGGGACGGATACGCTCCCCTAATTACCCTACAGTTTTTACACGTTGCCCAGTGGATGAAGAGCAGCGGTTAAACTGAATCCATTAGCGATAAATCACGTCTGTCACGATAACGATCAGAAACGAACGTCCTTTACAGTCGCACAAATTTATTATCATCGCGATACGGGCCGATAGTGTGGCTCACCTGTACGCGACAAAACTCGCCCGATGTCCGAGCTGACTAACCGCGAGAACGGATAGTCTATTTAAACGCTATACGCGCGTAATGAAACAGTTGTAATAAGCGTGTTAAATCGAAGTGAACTCCTATGTACAAATACGACGGGACGATCCAAGTGCGGCGAGGGAAACGAAGGGGGTGGACGGTGAAAAATTAATGCTCGCCGTTACGGGGGCTGTTATCCTCGTCTACGTCGGAAAGGACGTATGTATGTACGTAATTAATATTGTAATATCGATGCACGATTCGTCGCAACGCCGACAACCACTAAACGCGACCACTCCAATATGAAAACGACCGGTGAAATTTTCATGAATCCCGTCGCCGTTACGAGGGACAACCCTGTGCCCGATGTTCCACCCCTCTTCCCAGGCAGAAATATGCGACGGGGATATTCGCGGCTGCCAGTGTCGGAGTCCCAGGAACATCTGACTTTCGGTCGTGCTTAATAAACGTTCGCCCGTTCTCTGTCGCGTGTTCCGTGCATACCAGCCGTGCGAAGTCCGGGAGATTCCCGAATTCCGTGTGCTCCTCCGTGCGCGAGGTCGTAACGGTGCCAGTTTCGAAAAATCGATGGACGAAAGGGAAGAAACGGGACAGAAATGCGACACGTCCGCGGGGGAAGGAGGAAAAAAAAGAGACGCCAAAGCACGACCGCTGGGCTACACCTTTTCGCCGGCTGGTTTGGGGCGTGCGAAGGTGGTGACAAGAAGAGGGAGAAGGAGAAAACGCACGCCGACAGAAATCGTCTGAAGTCCTCCCGACGAGTGGGGCTGATTCGTGTCGGTCATTTGGAGTGTGAAAGTAAAGATAAGGTCTGGCTGGCATTAACCGGGGATCGTAAATTTTTACGGCAACTACTCGGCGTCAATGTTTCACGAAATTCCTGAACCACCGGGCGAAAAATCCGAGGACCCATCTCGGGGGATTCTCGACGCTTCCGAGACCCGGGGCTCGATGCTTATCGCGGGGACCGCGATTATCTCGTTCATTATGCAAACCGTGCGTTTAATTTCGTGGCTCTTTGCAGTGAACACGATCGATGGCGAAAGGCATTGAGTCAGGTTGGCGAGCCGAATCTGTCGGGAAACAACGATCTAATCGTTGAGTATCGATACCTGATGATTGATTGAATGCCGCAACGCCATTGATCGACCCTTGATCTATACGTCGACACTAGAAAAGATTACAAATGTCACGGATGGCTGTGGCCAATTACGAATTCACGAGTCTCGCAAGATTGGACTTACACGTGCACACCGCGACGCCGACACAAATAAGCCAGGCGAAACTTATCGACAAGATGGATACGATAAAATGGAAGCGTCGACGTTGTACAGTATTTGATCCCGATGAAAATCTCATTTTCGACCTGCACCTTTTCTAGTGGGCCCTGGTAGATTTCGGTCGAGGGATTGCGCCATCTCGACGCTGGAAATATCAGACCGGCCAGCATTATTGGGCAAGATGAAGTTATTTGGGTTAGGTCGGGTCAGGTTGCGTTATTGTCTGTCCGGCTCGAACTAGCTCACGTAATCATAGAGCAAAGCTCCTGATCCTCCTACTCGCGTATATACGTAAGACGCAAAATGGTACGTCTCCTTGCCGGAGGTGGCTTTTCCTTCCACGGCCGGCTGAAATTGAAAAATGAAATTGATTCTGCCCTGGTCCTTTGCAGCCCCCGTACACGGACTTATTAGATCTATATTCTTCCGGCTCGTACAGTCGTAAAGTTAAAGCGATTAAAGAGCTGGCGGTGGTGGTGGTGGGTTTTCCCAGCTACCAATGATATATTCATGGTATTTGTTATTAAACGTTCCATTACTACGATCAAAGGTGGATTCATTTGAGAGACCGCAGCTGTTCATTATTCAATGTACAGTTTTTCTTTCGATCCGAAGGAGAGATTTGAAGTCAAATAAAATGAAATGAATTAAAAAGTAAGAGAAGGTAGCATATTTAAAATATTATTAGCAAATGCTAGATCGATCGGGCTGCACAATTTCAGGTAATGGAAGATCATCAAGGGCGAGAAATTCCATGGTGAAACTCGACGGTCGTCAGGTGTAAAAGAGAAATGCGAAAGAGGACGGTGGACGCGTCGAGGTCCCCTCTGATCGAGCGCGTAAAAAAGCAAGAACACCGATGCAAGTACAAAACAATACCCTTCCAGCAAAGCTCGAAACGTCGCGTCGCGCGTCACGACCACCGTGGGTATCGCTTAAAAAAAAAGAAAGAACATCCTGCCGGTGAACAGGGCAACAATTTATTAAGGTATCCTCTTCCACCGGGGCTGACAAGTCCCGGACAAATTGAGCGTGCGTTGACTCGATGGATGAATACATTCCAGTTGATGCGACCGAACAACTTCAGTGATTCTCAGTCGGCATTGATATTTTGGTCATCTCGCTGAATATACTATCGCGACACGTTCAATTAGTGAAATTTTACGAAAACAACATTTGACAACGCAGTTTCGAGCTACAAGCGCAACTAATATAATTGGTTAATCGTAAAGACGAAACGATGGAGTCGTGATGGGCACGCAATCCGAAGCGCCAGACAGCCCCAGCTGGACGTTTAATCAACTCCTTGTAAGAATAACATCGGGACGCGATAAATCCTAGAGTCTAGACTCTAGAGCATTTGGACAGAAGGGGTGCAGAAGGAAAAATGGCCGAGAGCACATGGAAGGTTTTAGAGGAGGCGCCAGAAAAGTCGAAGTCCGTTGGACATGTGCGCTCGGTCGAACACGATCGGTAGAAACATCTGTCCTGCGCGGCATATGTACATAAGTGTATACGTGCACACACATATACGAGCAAGTCCAAGCAAGGATCGGTAGAGCACATCTCGCGTATTTATTTCGGTGATTCCCTTTCGACGAGGAGAAGTAAAAATTGAATGTCAGCATAAATCATCGCTGATAAGAGAACGAGTTCTTAATGCGAGGACATCACCGCTACCAGGAGTCGAAGTTCCACGGTGTCCTTATCCCCGCTTCACGCGGAATGATCCCACTCTCTTCGTTCGCCAGTGTCTTCTTTCTAACCCCTTTTCCTGGACCACCTCGTGTCTCCCGCTTTCACCTCCATCCCCTCTCTCTCTGTCCAATGGACCCTATCGGTACCTGGCATCTACTACACCTCCTACCCCGGCTCGAACGCCGGTTTGTGTTTCTTGTGTATCCCTCGCCGCGGGATCAGATAAAAAGCGTAGGGTGGGAAACGGAGTAGTGGAAGGACCACGGTTTAGTTTGTCACCATCGTTTAAAGAAGAGTGGAGGGGGAGCGTAGCCGGCGAAGGGACCAGGAGGATTTATTGGACTTGTCTTGGAGAAGAATCAAGACTCGTTGTGCTTGCCACGAGGCCAGTCCTCCGCCAGAAAGCCAATTAAATCGGTCGACAGTCCCAAAAGATTCTGAGTCCCCTGAGCTCCTACATCTCCTCGCAGCCTCTGTCCTTTGCCTCCCTGATTCCACCACTTTTCTTCGCCGCGCCACTTACCCCGCCTCGCCTCTCGCCATGACCTTTAATCCTTCCCGCGCGTTTCCTTTCTCGCGAACTTAAATCGGACGTCTTATCTCCCGACCCGATACGACATGCCTCGCGACTAATGTCCAGCCAGCCGGCACTGGAAGAGGATTTCGTACGGGCCCAAAGACGTGTCCGGCCAAGAGAAGGCTGAGGATAACTGTCCGTATTTTCGAGAGATTGATCGGCGCCCAGGCAAAAAGGCGATCTCTCATTCGACCAAGAAGGCGGAGTTCCATGGAACGAGTGCATTCGAAATTCGCTCCGCGGTCGAAAGAAAATGATGGGGTTCGCTCTAATATCTCGAGAAATGCATCTTTATTTTTTTAACCGGCCCTCGACGAGGTATAGTATACTTGGAACAGCGTTTATGCACGGCGGAACCATCCTCGACGGCCTGGGATCAACGCTGACGTCGCGTCGGCTCGCTCCTTCGCGATTACTTATACGTACAGAACCGACGTGATCGTTTCTAACTGTTTTCAAACGGTTTTCAAGCGTGTTCGCGATGGGACTAACGGTTCGTATTCGGTAACACGGCTACCGGTGTCCAGTGGTACAGCAAATATATACGCTTGGCGATTCTTCAGGAACCCGTGTAACACGAACTATCTAATGAAAGATCTTCGAAGCCGTTTCAAGTAGACGCCAAAGTAATACAGGCCGGGCAAATATAACAGAATCTACCCGCTGAAAATCCGTGCGGAAGGGGAGAAGATTTTTCTTGCGGCACTGTATCAGTATCCTGCCATTAGGCACGGCCACCTTTCGAAATCCGTTCCGCGGACAGGTTTCTCAATTTCTCATAGGGCAGCAGAGCCTCAAAGGGGCAGCCTCTTTTCACAGAGCGGCAGAGACTTTGCAGAAAGGTGCGTAGATTTTTTTTCGCGAGGTCGTTTCGGCGCATTCCTTTGCGTAGCGGGGGCGGAAGGGGTAAGGAGGTCGGCGAAGGCTTTGAATGCGAGACCGCGGAATAATTTATATGGAAAGTGAGAGAGACGCTTCTTGAGGAAGCATTGTGCTTGGACTTGAATTAAACATCACCCCCTTGACTGTGAGGTTCTGCCTGTGCCTCTTGGCGATGTCGTGACTAGGAGCTCCGGGATAAAGGGGGATCAATAGGGGCGCCAGGAAGTAGGGCTGCTACTATACAAACTGGCAAGGTATGTATTCCTATAGGTACTACCTCCAGCTACGTATCCCATGGGCCATACCTGCGTAACGAGACAGAAACTACGACTTGGTTTCGCTATCGGAGACCGCTTTATCGATATTAACCCCTCCGTTTGACACCGTGAGGAAATCTCGAGGCGTATAGACGTGTAACCGTTAATTGTACACGCATGAACGAAAGGGAATTGACGCACAGTATATCTGTGGATTAGGCTAGATTATTTTCAAGCAGTGATATCATTTTTACAGACTCGATCTGCGCTGTTGCTTTTTCTACAACTGCAATTACTGTAAGGAATTATTGAAAATTTTTGTCCATGCCAATTCGTGGCAAAAAACATAGCCGAGCTATTTGCAGGTAGTGCATTATATATTTCCACGCTTACCTGATACGTCCAACATGTCCCACACAAATCTATTACATAATTTAGAATATCGCTGTCCGTCTAAAGAGTTCCCCGCGATCCACTTCACTAAAGTATTCAAACGCGGAGAAATCAATCTTATGTAACCGATTACCTAACCCAGATATCATTGCATTTTCATTTACCCCGTACATGTACTCCTCGGGCGCAAGAAATGCATTTTTTTTCTCGTTAATAAGAGATAACTCGGGGAGCGCACGTGTTTGATTTGCATTTTACTTTCTTCGTCGAAAAAGTCCTTATCAATTTCAAACGACTCGATGGCGAGGGCAGTGCCATGAAAGTAGCGACCAGCTGGACCCTTATCGTTGACCTGAATAGCTGCAGATTTACGTTGTATGCCCGCCTGTAATAATGGTATGCCGTTGGAACACGATTTTCTGCGAAGCTTAAAGGCACGTGGCAATCTTACATGCATACGTACGTACGTACGTATAATGTATCGGGCCACTGTCATCTGGCTGTCGCCGAGCCACGAGGTTGTGCAGGATACAAGAAAATATGCCAGTGAAATTAACAAGTGCGCGAATCATCGTGGATACCGTAACCGATCGACAAGCCATCTGCGCGAAATAAAAAAGAAGAACAGCTTGGCTGGTGCTCAAGTTTCTCGTATACGCGTATACACCCTCGTCCATAAGTCTCTGTTAATCAGTGTCGAGCCAGATTAATAAGACAGAACTTTATATTTGTGCAAGATAGTGACCCAAAGCACACACGACAGATCTGTGTGAATAATTTTACAGAATCGAATAGAAAATAATAACGAGGTGCAAATTACATCAGGTCAGGAGTTGTACAATCGAATAGAGAGGTACGAAAGCGTGTCAACTTTAATTCATAATGCAGGTCTATTAAGTTAAGTAAAAGTGACCGGCGACTTATGGACGAGAGTGTGGCTCTCCTTCGGAGGCTCGGTGAAAGATAAAGCTGACTGATGGCCGTGCTCTCGTGTCGCCGGATCTGATTTTTTCCTGTACTTGGAAAGCGACACCATGCGCATTCCCTTTTACTTGTCAGGGTATACGGTGCACCACCTTTTTCGTGGCCAAGCGCACGAGCGTTATCTGCCATGCTCGGGCCAGGGGCAGACGTTCGACTAAAAAAAAAATGTCACCGCCTGGTTCAACCGAACCGTATAGACCACGTTAAAGTATATACACTTTCTGCTCGACGTAGGTTGCGTATCATATATCGATGAACTGAACTGAAATAGCTTTATAAATTGCTCAGTAGTTCGTACGTTAAGACCCCCTTTTTAGATTTATGAGACAAGGATTGCATTTTCCGTGGAAGAAACAACCAATTCAGTTTTTCTATCAGTTTTTCTTCCCAGCGTATTCGTCATTTTCAAAGCCCAGAACCGTTTCCCGTTGCCAGCAAGCTATATTCAACTGTGCAGCGACCAGCTATGGAAACTTTCCACGTAGATCTAATAACTATAACGAAATATCAACAAGCCCATTCCCAGAGTCCATAGAGTTTCGTCGGATCCGACAGGAGAGTGTTCACGATTATGGTTAGCCCATAGAGAATTCCCTCCTTTATGGCCGGTTGTCATCGGCAACCTGTTCAAATACGTCGACGAAGAAAGTTGACAGGGTGTGACGCGCCGTCGAGGTTCCAGGAAACTAATCCTTATTTCAGCGGCGAAAAAGCGGCCGGGAAGCAAGTCTGCACCACCGTGTGGCTTCCGCGGTGGAAAGAAAAAGGACCATCCTGAAATAATATTTGAGAAATTCGTTGTTCAGGAATCCTCTCTTCAGGCCGATAGGCCAACACGCAGGAACAAATGAGCAACAAATATGTATACAAGTCACTTGGAACATTCGAACAAGAATGCTCGCAGCTGCCCCAAGTACACACTGCGGTATTCCCGCTTCATTTGCATCCAGCTTGTCCGCGGTTTCACGTTGCGTTTCCAGCGTTTCAGCATCGATTACCAAGGCATTGCTCAGGTGCGACAGAATGGAAATAATAACGAGCAGGTGCCGGCCTAATTAAATTTCGCGCCTAACACGCCACCCCTTCTGACAAGTTTAAGTAATCTGAAAATTTTTCGACCATATGTCTCGGCACGCGATATTTTACTACGGCATCGTGTTACCGTTTTTCCCCATCCACGCTCCTTATTCATGATTTCGGAGCAGATTGTGCGGGCTACGGTACGGTCAATTAAAAAAATTTCTGTGGAAGCAGTGCTGATATTCTGTGAGGTATTACTAAAAGGAAACGTTATGACGTTCAGCAATATATAATAATAGTAACAGTAATACAAGTTCCAAAATATTTCACACTCTAGTATCTACGTGTGCCCGAATTTTTTTATTCATGCCCAATAAAATGAAATGTCTTCTCTGATTAATCGTTATGCCATATCTATGGTTGCTTCAGTAGCGCGACTCGAGAAAGAAAAGAAAACAGGAACGATTTCGTCGACACCCGCCACTCGAGGGTTAACTCGTTCGTGCAACAGAGGGGGATGGAAGAATCGCGAAGTCGCAGGGCACGCTCGCCACGGAGCACGAAGGAATATAAATTTATGGAAGATAAAGTTTGACGACGGCGCGCCGCGGCGATGCGATGGGAAGCAAAGCGACCCTGCAATGGTTTCAATGCGCCCCCAAGGCGTTTTACTTTTCGAAGAACTTTGTTTTCTCACCGAAATTCCGGCTGGCAGCTGCAACAACAGCAACGAGGCTATGCCTATCCTTTCACTAAAACTTTACCTTTATAAACCTGGACTCTGAAGTTCGAGGACAGAGTCCGCGCGCGGAATAACAGGATATAGAGAGAGAATCTTGCACAGTTCTCAGGCGTATATAGCTCTCGTTTTCTTTTTCTTCGGATAAGCAGCAAACAATTTTGGGTCGCAGGAATTTCGAAAGTTCAGCTCGGTGAAGTGATCGAACGTTAGCCAACCTGAACAATAGCGAGGGTACTCAATGGGCCGAGAATTTAAATAAGATCGTCTCGTCGTCTCTGAATTCTTTCATTTTTTTTCCATTTTTTTTTTTTATGGAACACGACTGTAGCCGCAATGACGGTGAACCGTCTGGATGAGTAACCCTTGAACACGATAAGCGTGAAATTTCGTGAACGTTTCGGGACCCGCGGTCGTTTGTTCGATACATGGAATTATTGTTTGAAAAGCTCTTCTCATAATGTCGAGAACATTTGCTTCCACGACCAAATATTTGCCGCGGGACTATTTTAACATCTCAAAGCATACACTCGCCGCGGTGCTATGACGAGAAATATTTTTTTCCTTTCTAACTTTTCCTTTTTTCCACCTTCACCTATTTGGAAAACCTTGTAGCCATTGTGTACTCAAGAATGCTATCTACGCATACGGTCGGTGTATGTACAATGCATGGAACCAACGAGTCGCCATTGTTTCTATTGTTCGTCTATACGCTGCTCCGCGTTGTCCACAGATCTTTCATTTAAAACACGAATTTCCATATGGTTTCGTGGTTCCTGCGCCGGTCAACTTTCTATGTAGAAACCACGGCCATTCCCTCTGTTCGAAAACGAAACTGTTTGTCCCAACGATTGCTTTCGTTCCCCCAATCCTCCCCCATTAACATCTCCCTTTCTTCGTCGCGCCCGATACAAATCATCCCTGTCCCGCTAAACGAATTCCTCCATTTACCGTATCGTTAAACACCTATTCTCCCGACCTGTATAGACGACAATCAAACCGCCAATTCCTAAACCGCCCATAAACCAAAATCTATCCACGGTGTATACCACGTGGCCACCAGGAACGTGGCACAATGTGCCAACAAAGCCTCGTCCCAGCCGAAGATTCGTCGAAATCGGCAACGAACAATCGGCACAATCAGTGTGCCACCCCTGCTACGCCACGACGTTTGGTAGGTGGTGCTGCTCGCGCCCCAACTCTGCTTTCCCTTTCCCAAAAGATCGCGTGAAAAGTGCGAAAAGTTCTCTGCCCAGGCAGAATCTATCCGACAATTAACGCCGCGGGGGTTGCGTCCGCATTCACGCGTCGTACGTATGGACCGGGGCGCGCGCGCGCGCGGGGGTGGCTCGTGGTACGTATTTGTAAGGGCGAAAGACAGAGAGCGTGAGGTAGGTGAACGGAAACGTGCAGAGAAAGGAAATAGAAACTGAGGAGGGAGGCGCGAGCTCTAGGAATCATAAATTATCGCGCGGCGACAATGGGAAGAGGAATCCACCCCTATATGCATGGCGACACCATGGCCGAAAGGCCAAATATTTACATTGGCCGGTGGCAAAACTCGAAAGTAATAGATTCGAGATGACTTTTCATTTAACCGAGCACAAAAGGTGGCCGCAGCGGCACGGCATGCAGGGCGATGCCCGTAACCACCCATGGGCTTGTGGCCTGCCGGCTCACAATGTCCTTTCTCTCCTGGAAACCGAAGGCTGGTCCATGTGAACCTAAACGATTTCCATGGAACATCCGGCCGGCAACGAAATATCGTTTTGCGGGTCATCGTTTGTCAACCAGTCGGACGCTAATTGTTATTGCTCGCTAATTTCCACGGAACCGACCGGAGAAACGCGCGTACCATTCGGGAGGGTGGGTATACGTAGATACATATATATATATGTGTGTGTATGAAAACGCGCGTGCCCTATCTAGCGTGCGTCACGCAACGCAGGGTTGTATCAATTGCGTTTCGTCGCGCCATTGTATTGCAGCCTTTTATGCACGCGTTAAATCTCCCGTCCTCGTGGAGTCGCGAACCAGGCGAACTCGATTTTGGGGTTTTGATGAGCGGCGTGTGGTAAGAGAGCACACGTTCGAGCAGAGGAACGCGTCGGAGGGTGGGCGGTCGTGGATTTCAATGAGATTAACTAAAATGAAACTAGCAATTTCGCGAAACTCAAATGTCATTGCAACGCTGGCGCTTCTGCCGCGCGATAAACACTACTGGGTGGTGTGCATCACGGTGAATTGTAAACAGAGAAGAAAGTAACGAAGTGCGTTCGAGTTGCAATCGGTTCGTTTTATGGGAAATTGTTTGCTACGGGTTACCAATTTCCATCGCGCCACAGCGAATACTTTAGCTCTCCCTCGCCCGTCCGTTAACGTATCCACATTTTTTCCTCTTCTGATATTTCGCACAACTTTGGCGCTTTCGTATTAATTTCGTAAAGTGCAGAATACGTACAGATGCGTCCAAGAATCACGCGTGCACGCTTTGCAGTTTGGAAAATTCTTTCGGCGAAGGATAAATAAGCCCGGGTTGAAACTTTAGCGCGGGTAAATGTACGATGGTCTCGTCTTAACAACGTTGACAAAGTTGATGGCAAACATGGCTGATCTTCGAAGTGGCAGCAAGTAAGTACACGGCCGTAAGGTAGACACCCGCCTACAAACACAGGGATCAAAGGATTCGAGGGAAGGATGACAGAACACGTACGATCTCGGTGGAGCCACTACCTGACCACCAAAGACACTTTGTGGACTTTATCGCCGTTTGTGCGAAACAGAAACGCTAATTATTATCTTTCTCGAGTTTCACAGACGTCGCGTCGTGGACGTTGCGAAAGGTACATTTTACAGAGAGGAACACCTCTCTGCCACAGTTTAATTACCGGATTACCGCCAGGTTTTTAATACACATCGCCTAACAGGTTTCTTCGGGCAGATATAAACCACGCTAATAACTTCAGCAGATACTACGAGGGAACCACTTCGATAAAGTCGTTAAGCCCATCATGTTAACAGCTTTCCCCTAATTATCTAGATATTACGTTAAGCAGTAATTGGTGAAACAGGCCATAAAAAGAGCAACGAAACATGCATGCACTCTTACCATCCCCGGTCTCAATGTAACAAGCCTGACGAGACACGATAAGACAGCCCGGTTCTAGCCACCCTGCAACGCTTTTATACAATTTCCTTCCATTACCTCAACTATTACCCTTACTCCTATCGCAAACTGCTGACTATCTCTCGCTTCGTAATACCACTACACTCCAAGGCATATTAGTTAATCGCTCCGAATCCCCTTTTCCGTTCTGCTGTCCACCCCCGAAGTTGCGCGTCGCCCGAAAATACATTATGACTTCCTGAAAAGTGATCAAGACGCCGTGACACGTAACACACGAGCGGAGCCTCCGGTTCACGCGTGCGAGAAAGAAATGGGGGGCCAGGGGGCGTAGAAATCGGTATTACAGTTTCGGGGACGACGGGACAGCTGTCCTTGACATTGAACATACTGCGGTATGCGCGGCCGCTTCCGTTCCAACGAGATCGTGTGACACGTGGCCGCGGAGGTGCGAGGGCAGCTGTGACTTTTGACAGCAAGAAAACGAAGAAAAAGAGCCAACTTTTGACCACGCAGTCGGTGTCACCGTCAATAGTTTTTGCACTATGGCCGCGCAGCGGGAGAAACATCGCCGACGACACCCTGACATTTACCAGCCCATCACTTTTGTCCCTGGATTTATAGGGCGGCCAGTCCCTCCCTTTCCCTCTGCTCGACAGTATGTCGCCAATTCGATTCTGTGCTCTATCCCGTACTCGACATTTACTTGGCTTCGTGCTGTCGCCGCACGATATCGTTATCGCAAGTCCCTTAACATAACGCTGATCTAAATTCCTAAACTAATTATCGGAAGCTCTACCGGACGTGAACTTGAGAACTGTGCGAACCGAACGCACAGTTGCATTCTGTAATGTTATTCACAATTATACAAATAAGATTGAGGCGCTCGTATTGCGATTAGCCCGGCTCTCCTCTTACGGGATGAGAACTGCGTACCCCTACGAATTTTAACGAACCGCCATAGATAGCGCGCCGGTAAAAAGGAAAGACGAACTCCCAGAAAACAAGCCGCCCTGTTCGCGTCCAATTTGTTATTTCTACAAACGAGATGCATTCTCGTGTTCGAAGGGTATCGGTATCGGCAACGGGAGCGTGTTTCCAGAAAATACCATCGACGAAAGTATCGTCTGACGTATCAGCGGGAACGGTACGATGTGTCCCAGCGAGGAAGAAAATCCCGGATACCCGATGTACTTTACTACGGTCCCGGAACAACCGAGAGATCCCAGGAGACGGATCAAATTCCTATGGCGGAAGTGTTTGAACAGGACGCCTGTACAGCACTGGCCCGCTGCTAATGGCTGTGCACACTGGATCGAAAACAGCGACGTGGACGCGTAATGTTCGCACACAGAGATACCTTAGACCGTCACCGTCGACGAGTATTAATGCGATAACTAACAATAACAAGGTTCGGTCCTCTCTGGCGGTTCCTGTGTACTGTATACAGGACTATCCGCGCGTATATCGTACACGTATATAGAGTGTGTATGCATTTTCGTGATTCCACGGTGCCTCGGGCGTGGAGTCTCCCTTTATAGGTCCGGACACGATACACGGAGAACTTTGATCGTCGTGTTACACTGTGGCGAACCGCCGATACAGTCGAGGCTGGATAATCCCTTTTCGAGTAGGGACCGAAGGGTACTCTACCTCGAGGCAGATTTACCTTCGTTCAACAAACCCTCCTCGACGTTCTTTCTCGCCTTAGGACAGCGGATACACGCGCTTTCTACCCGAAAGGATTTCGCTTCCCATTACTGTAATAGACGGTACACGTGTTTCGTTAATTCTGGTCCTCGCGAAATTACGATACCGTGCTTCGTGGCATGTCTAACTATTATTTCACGTCGCTGATTAAACCGGGAGGAATCATTGCGGCTTGTGCGTCGCTGCCAGGAGAATTGGATGAAGCAAATCGCGAGGGATTTTTAGTCATAAAATTATGATTCCTCCGAAGCTTCTTTCTCTCCAGATACCTTTGTCTTTTTTTTATCGCTTCGCGCAAACGGGCGACGGCGGCAAACTTTTTGATCGCGCACCGTCGCAATTGCCCCGAGGAAGTACTCCCTTTGACAGGGTTTCAGACGACCCTCGAAGAACGTTTGATCGCCGCGTTACACTTCGGCTAACCACCGCTAGGATAACGAAAGAAAGAAAAAAAGAGGACAGGGATAATCCCTTTTTCCCGCAGAGAGACTCCACACTGTCCTAACCGAGTCTCTCACCTCGAGGCAGGCAGGTGCTCGGGCCACGGCCACCACCCTTCTTCTACTCGCGCAGTCCCCAGCACACACGTGGAAGACGGTCTCTGTGACATTGTTGACCCTCTGACACATGGCGTTTCGCATATGGCTCGCGAGCTGCGTGTCGGTTATTTTTATACGCTACCCGTTAGATGAAATTCAGCACACGGCGAAGGTGGATCGACCGATGACAGATTGGAGGCTGCCTCGCGATCGGGAGATACAGCTGCGCTCGATTTACGTATGTGCCTCGGCTGATAGGGTCGGTTCGTTAAAAATGCGAAAGAAACGGCGGACAGTAAAAAAGAAAGGGTGACGCGCGATATGGGCGAAATTTTGTACACCTATTTCGTGCGAAAAGAACAAAGGATGATCAGAGATTAGGGCGTCCTTTTAACTTCTTTTATTGAAGAATCAAAAAATACCCATGGAGTAATGGATGTATTATTGGAATGTTAAGAAATTGTCTCGCGACGCATAGACGTTAGGGAACCGTTGGCTCGAAGGAATAATGCAGGCGATGAAGAGCGGAAAGTCAATCGTGTGTAGCCTCGCGTAAAGTGCGCCTGGCTCACGGAAATCGACGTAGTTTAATCAGAAAACTGCAGTGAACGGGGCTAACGTAAGTACCCTCCATCGATGGAATGTAGGGGCATTTAAGTAGATGGAGGGTATAGGACCCCTGTCTACTCCATTTGCTTTCAGCCCGAGGGACCTTACCCGATATATATCCCAATATTCCCGGTAACAATGATGAATCACTGCAGAGCACCTCTTGCGCAAGAAGTTGCACATCCAGTGCGACTGCAACGTCTCTCTGCTCTCTGTCTCGGTTCCTCTTTCTACCTTCTCCTTTCATTTTCTCCTACCCCCGTCCCCTCGTGGCTCTCTCAAATGCTCGTGGACTTGCATTAACTGTAATAACGCGTTCCAGTATTTGGCGCGGTTACGTAAAGCCTGATGTAACAGTCGGACAAGTAAGTGCATCCCGTTCTCCTTGCTAATGCGCACTCGGCAAACTTCCGTGCGCATACTTTCGTAACGAGACGAGGACCAAGGTCTACAGGTACGTACGAGAAATATTGGTCAATTTGACGGAGGAATTCGCGCGATTGTGCTTCGCGACGCGACATGACAAGAAGACGACGCATGTATTATGGGGGGTGAGTGGGTTAAAACGAGACGTCAATGTCTTCCTTAAAAGGTTATAGGAGTACGAACCCAAGCCTGCCTTTCTCTTTCAGCGTTTCGTTGATTCGAATCTTCATTCACAGTCGCGGCGGACCTCGTCTCATCTCGCGATCAGAGGCAGCCCATCGAGCAACAGAGAGGAAGAGTGAAAGGAGTAACGCTGACTATTTATTGGCACGATAAATCAACAGCTGAAACGCGTTCGTGGCGACCAATTAGCGTTGGATGTTAAGATCGTTGGATCGGGGCCCATGTAATAATGACGAATCAGTTCGGAGCCGGTCTGGTGGCATGGCTGACTGCCTCTTATTAATAAATTCGCTTCCCATGCGACGTCCTATGAATCATTCGATAGGCAACAGGGGAGATTCTATTAGACTGATTGGTTTATGCCACCATGGTTCAACTCGTGCCTATTCGTCTCCGTTCTTAAATAGGACCCAACAAACACGTTCCTACCCAGAGCCCGCCGTTATTCTCGCGCACATTCGACTCGAACGAATAACTGGCCTCCAAAGTAGGCAAGAGATATTTGCTTAAAGCACGGCCGCTGCTTTATGGCCGTGCGTAGGAAAACAATTTATGTTTAGCCTCTTCGTATCGCGTGGGGGGAAAGGAGAGAGGATGCAAGAGCGAAGCGCGAAGAAACATCGATAAATGTAGGAACGTGTTTTCACGACTCAATAAAATACGAAGGGTGAACGATTTCTTCGGGACAGAACCCTCGCGAAGGTATACATGTATGTAATGTGCGATTCGCGGAACTTTGTGTAATAGATTGTAAATTTCAATCAAATTATTATTAGATACGAGCACAATCGCGCGAGCATTTTTACAGGCCGGTCGAACGAAGATTAATTAATATTAATTAATTGAGAAAATGTTCAACGAATTAACCGAGATGCTTAAATGCTCAGCAATACAATGGACCATTTGATCCATGTTCGACCTACTTTGAAACTCGAGCACGTTAATACCAAAAACATTCCCCATCAATGAGGCTTTAGGGATAGGGGCAGGAGAAAGAGGGTGAGATTATTCCTACAACCTACAAGTTCACTCTGTTTAGCGCTCGCGACCTAAAAACCAGTACGGTTAAACACTCGTGATGTCGGTATCTACCTTCCGTTAAATCATACTCCATTTTGGATGGGATTAACTCCCCTAATTTATTGACTCGGTTTGTAACAGGGGATGCTTCGAATCCCTGTGACCATCGGTTGTAGCGTTGTTCTGCAGGGGTGAAACTGGCGTAAGGATATGACGAACCATCGTGAAACAAGCATAATATTGTATAATACACCGAGTGCTTATAATCATTGTTTACACGATACTTTATGCGCATTCGTTACGGGGAGAATAATTGATGGATTGTTTTGCCGATGAGAGATAATTAGTAATACATGTCGGCGTCGACGAACGATATTGCATCGAATACATTACGATACACCCGCGTAAATGTATAAAAGATTGCCGACATTTAAGTACAGCATCTTTGTAAAGGCGAAGCAATGTTTATTCGCATCGCGCTTAAGATTTGAGAAATGAATTTAGTGTGTAGAAGATTGATAAAGTATTGTACAAAAGAAGATGTTTTCTGACACAAATGTGGGTAATAATACACGAAGAATAATAAAACATAAATTTAAGCAATCAAATTTATTAAAATGTACAGTATTGTTCTGTATAAATAAGTGCTTAAAACTACTCAGCGAACATGCCTTACCTACGCACAAAAGACGCACAAAAGTGATGGAAACGTTACATAAATGATCGCATAGATGAGATCGCCCTGATTAATTTGCTTTTTTTTTCATGTCGATCCGATAATTCTGAGCCGAGATACAGTCATTTAAAGTTTCGCCAAAAATCTGAATGAAGGTTCGCCCATTGTCGCAAAAACTTCCTAGAAATGCGTACGCTATTACTACTGTTGTGTAAGCGATACGCGTGGGAACGTCCTTGCAAGGCTGCGAAGATGCATTGTCGTAATGCCAAATTAATCTCGATTTCCTCATAAATTCTTCGGTTTTCCATTGGCGTAACTATCAATTTTGTTTTTCGATTTCATTTCATTCAATTCTTCATTAAATTACTTCTATTCTTGTATGCAATAGCATTTCGGTTCACTTTCGCTCTGCAAGAATAATAATTACGTGGAACTGGATACGGTTACAGCAAAAAAAAATAATTACAAGTGAGTCGCTTATTCTCTTCCCATTCATTCGACACCTCATTTATTAAAAAATAACCACCAGGGGCGAAAATTAGACATTTTAAACGAGTATAAACGATTTATGAATGGCACCTCTGCGCTGTTTATTTTTTGTAAACAATTAAAGCATTTGTTTGAGAATTTCACAGTAACTATACATTCGGGTTGTTCGGAAACTGGAATAAATTGTTCCTTGAATCTAGAGCTTTAATTTAAGACGTCGCTGATAAAAATCGGCTCACTCACAATCAGTGAAAGGCGAGGCAACTGAATTTCTTTAGGATACTACAAACAAATGGGTTATTTCGACTTGCAGGTGAGCCAGTTCAATGACCAAAGGACATAAATTAAAGCCAGAAGTATAAGCTACCATCTCCACTAGGTGTGAACATTATTCCATGCGAAGTTCATTTGTTATAAACAATTAAACAATTCAAATTGTTATTCCGGCCAACTGCATATAGTTACAGCAACGGGGTATTTTTTCTCGTATAGCTTATTCGTTTCCCTTCCATTTGACACCTCGTTGATTAAAAAACAATAACCAGGAGCCGAGATAATAATTTTTTAAAATTTTAACGGTAACGATATGTCGATAATCAGACATGTGGCGCCATCTCGCGTTTGATGGCGACATCAGCTGCAACAATATGGCATTTGTGGTTCAAAAGTTATTAACCATTGAAAAATCGCCAAAAATGCACTCCGGGTCATTGCAATTATCTCGACTTCTGGAAGCGCTAGATTAATGATCAGGTGCTTGAAATGAAGGTAAAGGTTGCCGCTACACGACAAAAAGCGATTTACAAACGCTGCCAGCGCCGTTTACTTTTTTTAAGCAATTTAACAATTCGTTTAAAAATTGCACCGAAACTATACACGAGGGCTGACCTAATTGTGAATCAGATTATTCCTTGAACCAAGAGCTTCAATTTGAGAGGTCGTTGATTAAAATCAGCCCAGCAGAACACGAGATAATTGTAATTGTTATAAACAAATGCCATTATCTTGACTCGCAGGCCAGCTACATCAATGTCCAGTGGACATAAATTAAAGCTAGAATCCCAAGCTATAATCGCTAATGGGTGTGAACATTATTCCATGCGAGCTTCATTTGTTATTAACAATTAGACAATTAAAATTGTTATTACTGCCAAATGGTTATAGTTATAGCAATGTGATATTTTTTTCCGTGTAGCTTATTCTCTGCCCTTCCATTTGAGACCCCGTAGATTAGAAAACAACCGCCAAGAACCGAGATAATTGCAATGACCCGAAATGCATATTTGTCGATTTTTTAATTGTTTATAACTTTTAAACCACAAAGGTTATATTGTTACACCTGGTGAAGGAGATAGCTATGGTCCGTAGCTTTAATTTAAGACAAGTCCGGTTAAAAAATACGCCCTAGAAGCCGAGAAAAACGCAATTGTTTAAATTAACGATGTAATCCAGGAATTCGGTTTTGGCGGTACGGAAAATGCGAAAAAGGCCGCAAACGCGAGATGGCGCCACATGTCTGATTATCGACTGTCTGCGAGGTTCCAGAACCCCCTTACCATTTCACGTTACACGCAAAGTTACCGATAAAAATTTTAAAAACTGTTATTTCGGCTCCTGGTGGTTATTTTTTAATCTATGAGGTGTCAACTGAAAGGGAAAGAAATAGGAAAGGAAACAATTTAAATAATAATTACGGGCAACTGGATAGTCGGGCCAAAAAGGGGGTGCATCTCTGCAAAAAGGAATGCAAAGGAGTTAAACTGATTGCAGAGAAGCAACTGCAATCTTAGATAATTTATTATACCAAGAAGAATGACAAAAATGTAGCTATGTGATTTTCAAGCTGTATTAATTTGATTTTATAAATAAAAATGCAAATAAACCATTTTTTAAACTTGACGAAAAAGTAGTGTCTTGTAATCAAAGCAAGTAAGAAAGCTACGAAATCTTGTCTGTGATATTAGGGTAAAATTCAGTCTTCTAAAAAAAAAAAAACCGAGCTACCTTCCTCACAGACACCTGCTTTTATTATGTGCAAATTTAGAAGTTTTCCAAATATAAGAATAAAATTAAAGTTCTAAATAAATGTTGGACGAATTCAAATTAGATCAAAGTATCGTGAAATAGTGTGCATTTTCAAAGTGGCTATATATCCTAATTTCTCATGTTGGCCAATATAAAAGGCAAAAAACTGCGAGAGCAGAAAAGTCTAATTTCGATAGATATCCCTGCAAAACACCAGTAACGATGGTGGCGACGCCAATATTGCGAACAGAAGAAGCAGTAGTGAAGCAACGTGCTTGGCCCACTTTAACTATACAACTGCCGAAATATGATCGTTCATATTGTGTAATTTGTTAACAGTTTGTACTCCCCTCTCCTATTTTATTGTTGCACAAAAGAATACGAATATTGTGTTTTTATAATTGAATACGCTTTTTATATAATCTCCATATAAATAAAAAAATAAAATATTAGTAACATCATCGTCGATCCTTTTTATTGCCGACACAAATCACCGGAGCCTCATGTTTCTACGCTGGTATTATTTTTAATGTTTTATACGGTGCGTGGATTTAACCATGGATGTTCAAAATGAGGTACGATAAATCTATACAAATTTTCATATATTTACGGCATGAAAAGCCACTATTATTTTGTGCTTTCCTTTTGATTATTGCAAAATCTAAGGTTAGGCTTATGGTTACACGATGGAATTGAAACTATTATTGATCATAGATGAAGTCTAGCTAATGAATTACAGTATTTAAATAAAAAAAACTTGTTCACGCTAATTAATTGTAAAATGAATAACGGTAAATATTCGGCAATGTTGTTAATTAATACATAAGTTACTATAATTTGAATTAATTTCAATTCCGGTGCAAATTTTTCACATGTTCTTTAATAATATATTCAAAATTATTTATAACCACAGTCATATATGTTTCATTAATTCTTTAGCAAAAAGAGGAAGTTAATAAGTGTGAGATAACACTAATAAGTGTTTATTGATTGACCTAAAATTATTTGTGAATATTATGTATTTATCTGAAGATAAGATCATCGTGATATTATGTACAAATTGCATCTTTTCTGTATGAACAATATATTATTATAAAGTATAATACAATATTTTATACGTTTTGTATTATTTTACCAACACATGAAATGCTAAGTAACCTGATATTTTCTTTCAGCTTGAGTTCCAATTCTTAGATTTACATGATTTAAATGAAAATGATAAGAATCATTTGATAGGAATTTTAAAATCAAATGTTGTCAATGATACTTTAAAATTACCATGGGATACAATTGAAACCAGTAGCGATGTCAATGCTTCTGTCACAGAAATTCCACAGCTTCAGAATCAGTGGTATCACAATGGTAATTATTTGAGAATCGGATTGTTAATAACATCATATTACATTTTAGTGTGCATTGAAACCTAATTGACGCTTTATTTTATTGAATTTTTGTCTTTTATTTAGCAATGCCACCACCACCCTCGTATACACAACAAATAATGTGTAGCGACTGGCAGGGACCACCTATCTATCCTGTTCCAACAGATGCCCATATACAACCATTCATGCCTGCAATAACTTACTCCCATCCTGGATATAATCTTGGTGGTGAAATTCACGATGTTAGTTGCAACAGGGAAAATAATAGAAGAAATAATCGAGGAAGAGGAATAAGGAGGGATAATTTCAATCGTGGAATAAATCCTGCGGGTGAAATGCAACCAGGATATATAGGAGAGCAAGGACAATTTCATCCACCATTATCATTCGTTGTTATGTACCCAGACCAAACACAACAACAACAATTCTCTGGTCATGTACATTATCCTCCACTGGCTATATATCAACCAAATCTGCATACACACACTAGCACGCATCCTCATGCACAGCCTGCTTACGGTTATACTCCATATCATCATCCTTCAGGAAATATGAGATGTGTTCGGCAAGCAGCACCTATGCTTTCTCAGCCTAGTCAGGAATGTACGAAAGTGCAATCTGCAAAGACTAATGAGAAAAGAATGCAAAACGTTTATGCACCTGCTAAGCAGCCTTTTCAGCAAGTAAATGAAGAAGATAATTCTTCTCAGACCAATATAGTTACTACAGTAATAACTGTAAACAATAGTAAAGTGGAGCAATGTTCTGACGATATGGATGAAAATACTGCCAATAGAAAGAATACAAACACAAATGGTAAAGTACCCCCTGTTAATGTTAAAATAGAACATAATATTGTATCTACTGTAAATGAAAATTGCAACGGCGCTGAGAAAAGCGATGTACCGTGCGTAAATATTAATAGTAGTATCGAGGTGAAACAAAACGGAGAAACTGATCAAGAATATAAAAACGAAACTGTTTCTAGTATAAAAACCACTGTTGTTAAAACATTATCGAAACCAATTTCTAAAAATGAAAATGAAATGCAGAAAGAAGATACTCCCACCAAAGGTGTACAGGATGAAACTGTTACCAAAACACCGAACAATTCTTCAATTACCGCAAGCACTCCAATTGTATCTGCTGCATCGTCTCCAGCTTTATCTAGCATTACCTGGGCTAGCCTTTTTACAAAAGGCAGTACAGAAACTCACTCATCTCTGCTGAATTTAAAACCAACAGCACGTATTAATCCATTACCAATCATGGAAAATAATGTGCCAGCAAAACTTCAATCGCAATCAACAGAAAAAAACCAGGACAGCTGTACATCAGTTTTCACAAATGAAAATATTTCATCCAATTCACAAAGTGTTGCAAATGAAAGTAAAAATGTGCAAATAGAATCGATGCAAAATCGTTTTAATGATCCTGTGGCTTTCAGGATGGGTGGTGAGTACTGTTTAAATGAAGTTAAGCTATACAAACATAGTCGATGTCCGTCCTTACGGTATGAAATCTTTTACAGAATTTTTATTAAATTATCAAATGGATAAGCAAACTGTAAGTTTGTTACCTAGAGGACTAACAAATCGTAGTAATTATTGTTATATTAATAGTATACTGCAAGCTTTACTTGCTTGTCCACCTTTTTATAATCTTTTAATGGCTTTACCGCATTCTAAAACTCCAAGTAAAATGTCTTCCACGCCGCTCATTGATAACATGTAAGTGATGTACGCATTTTATATAGTTTTTGAATTAATTATACATTAAACCGCCTTAATGTATGTAACAAATACTGGATACATTTTTTTTACAGGATAAAATTTGTACACGAATTTACACCATTATCAGATGGTGCACGATTGGCCAGAAAAGATAGAGCAAACAAGCGAGGAGAAGATACTATTGTAGATATACAAAGTGGAGTGGCCTTCGAACCTTCTTATGTATATACAATGTTGAAAAATACATCGGCTGCTGGTGTATTTTCTGTGGAAGGGCGGCAAGAAGATGCAGAAGAATTCCTTTCGTGCCTTCTGAACGGTATCAATGATGAAATGCTTGAAGTATGATCGCGTTAAAATCTTTACTTTTAATTTTACTGATACCATATATGTATTTATCACAAATGTCATTTCAGCTTATTAAGTTAGTAAATAATGACCAAACCGTAACAACTAATATTGAAAGTAATGTACAATATAATAATGGAGAAGAAGAATGGAAGGTAAAAATATTGTTTCCATTCATTCCATTAAATAATGAAGAATAATTGATCAATCGCGTGAAATAACTAATAACAAACCCGTTGTAGGTAATGGGCCCGAAGAATAAAGGATCTATTACGCGATGCACTGAATTTGGAAGAACACCATTATCTGATATATTTCGCGGGCAATTAAGGTCCAGAGTATCGCGAGCAGGAGAACAACCAACGGATAACGTTCAACCATTCTTTACATTACAACTTGATATTGAAGTAATTATCTTTCAAAAAGTTCATAATACTACAATATAAACATCTAGATATTAATAACACGTTTTACCTTCAGAAAGCAGAATCTGTAAAGGGTGCACTGGAAATTCTTGTGGGGAAAGATCAGCTAGAAGGAATGACGTGCAGTAAAACGAAGCAACAAATTGAAGCTTGGAAACAAGTTACTCTAGAAGAATTGCCTGTGATTCTTATATTACATCTAAAATGGTTCGACTACAAACTTGATGGCTGCTCTAAAATCGTGAAAAGCGTAGAGTTTCCGGTTGATTTGAAATTAGATAGCAGTAAGTAAAAATGTTATTCTTTTTTTTTGCATTATTTTATAACGTCCTGACATCGCATATTCTTTGCAACGAACGCAGTAAATAAATTATTGAACCTGTTCCTTACAGAATTCTTATCGCCAAATGCTGTGAAAAAACTAAATCCAAAGCAAAAGCACTATAAACTATTCGCAGTTACTTACCATGATGGAAAAGAGGCAACAAAGGGTCATTACGTTACGGATGCTTTTCATGTTGGGTATGGTGGTTGGGTCAGGTATGATGATAGCTCATTAAAAGGTGTTTCTGAAAGTAATGTATTAAAGCCTACTCCTCCTAGAGTTCCATATTTACTATATTATCGAAGATGCGATACTATCGGGAATAATCAATCGAATAGTGGTAAAGCACGTTAAAACGAAGAACATTAAATTAAGCATATTGATAAATTTATATTCTGAGTCTAAATAGGCAACTCGGGAGAATAGCTTTTGCAGTTTTGTGGTTCTTGTTGATATTTCTATCTAAATACAGAGAATGTTTATTAATCGGTATCATACGAAAACAAAAAAGTATTTCCTTTTAACATGCTGTACTTCCATAAAGTATTTGTAATAAGATTGTTGTTACGAGTTTTACGCATAGTTCTCTTGGTACGCGAAATAAAAAGTAGTTAAAGTTGAAGTTAAATAAGAGTTTTGATTTTGGCATTCATAGGTCTATTGAAGTTAATCAGCACTAATACATTACATTCTAACGAGATATTACATGTCGAGATCTCTTGTACATATCTTTATTATTCTGATTATGAGTATACAATGTATAAAAAAAAAAGGTATGCCTGATAATCTTGTAGGGAAAGGAGCAAAAACACAGAAAAAATGTTCTACTTTAATGACAAAATTTCTATGAAATGCAAATTTTATATATGTATCTTAGAGAGGATGCATCTTATGTCTTAAGTTATTTTTGTATATAATCTTCCCGCGATATTATACATACGTACACCAACTTGCCAATTATTTGTTTACTACATTGCTACTTATTTTATGCATACATTTCTTGGGATACACTTCGATTACAGAAAATATACTGAAAGTATACATTTTCTTGTTTTCTTTGCGAAATCATGTAAGTGGAATGGAGATTTAGAAGAAGAAAACAAAATTATCATGCCAAAGAAATAATTGGTAAGATGGAGCACTAACATTACTACTGAGGATGATTGTACAAACCAAATTTGTGTACAAAACTACCATGTATGTGTCAAACCTGCATCTTCAATTACAGTTCTTTAAAAAAGAAGAAAAAGGAAAAAAAAGAAAAATATACTCATGTATTTTCATTTTGAATATGTTAAAACATGTAAAAAAATATTTCTATTTTGTATAACAAGATTAACGAATGGACTAATTTAAAAAATGTAAACTTCAGTTCCAGAAGTGCATTGTTTTTTTCCACTATTAAACTGCTTAAATTATTTTAAGATAATTATCATTGAAACTATGTTAAAAATATATACAACAATGTTTTAAATTGGTTTTAAGTATAATTTTGTTTTGCTTTGGGTCAGTACAAGTATAATTTTGTAACTTTCCTGTTCTTCTGTTTTTTTTATTAAATATCGTTTCAATTGTTTGGGTTTTAAATATATTAATATATATAATATACACGTGAGTATGAATATTTGATAAAGTAGCAAAGTTATAGTCCCATTGCAAAACATCTCATTTGCATTCTATTTATACGAAGTACTCTTAGAAAAATAATACTTCCTGTGGAAATGTAAATATATATATAACTATCTAAAGTTTATAGAAATTAATAAAAATATGTATATATGTTATAAAATCTTGATTTTCATTTACTAAAAAAATATTTATTACTCCAAAATATAAAGGCTGAATTTTATATGGTATTGTAATATTCCTTTTTTTGATCATAATCCATGTCAAAACACTTGAAACTCTGGCTACTAACAAATTAAATAATACATTTCAATAAATAAAAAGGGCACATAGTCACCCATAATCTTCCTATTCCATTATTTGCTAGTAATGCATTTGTGCCAAGTAATCATTATATACATCAATTTATATATAATATCTACATAATGTTTATCAATTTTGTCATGTATTTTGTAATGATTGACAACCTTCAAAACATCTATTATCTATCGACAGTGTCAAGCAGATATAAGAGGAACATGTGAAAAATGAAAGCTGCTAAAAATGTGGCAAGCACACTTTGCCAGCAAACAGTTCTGAAATTACAGTAATCCATAATGCTAAAACGAAAAGGATGTAAGAAATACCGACTTGGTGCGAATTTGGCAATTGATATGGTTGTCCACCGATCTCATCAATATGAAAGCCCATTGGAAATATTACAGCTGCTAAGCAAAACAGCACCACTAAAATATGATTTTGTTAATTTTTTAATGCTCTAAGGATTTTAATGTTCATATAATGATAACATACCTATGTGGCAAAATCATACTTACTGGCAGTAAAACCTACCCATCTTGCGTAAGGTATAACATTACGGTCCCAATGAGAACTTGCTAATAATATTATAGTGGCCGTTATTAAAACACAACCTACAAAAATGCAAACAAGAGCCAAAAACCATTCTGGCTGCAACTCTGGGCTATAACAAACTTGCGGTCTATTGTACAAAGTCATACATGACCACATTAGTCCCAGCCTCGTATCTCCTATAAAAGAAAGAAGCCAACAGAAGCTTTACAATAAATGTTAATCCACGTACTTTGCATATAGTTTGCTGAATAATGGTGTACGCCACAAATAAAAGATATAGTTTAGGATCGCTTACCTCCAACATCAGTAATAATCCAATCGGGCATCGCAAGGCTAACAATTGCAAATACATCAGCAGCCAGAAACAAGGTTCCGGAAATAATTGTTAATTTATCCATTTTACATTAATTACAGGAATTGCGGTCCAAGATTTCCATTTTAATTTTCTAAAAATAATGACGGTCGCTACTACCTTTACATAATATTCAAATTATATCTATGAGAGGTATATTCCTCCGTCAACCATTGATGTCACTTTATTATGGAGCATACAACAGTTTTATAACATCGCACGGTGATAAATAAATAAACACCTAACTGAGGGAACCTTAGGACACAGACGAGATATAAGGATGAACCTCCATCATCCAATGTATTTTCTTGCCTCCTTTTCGTCGGGGTCTAGAGCCCCCTTACCATTTCCATGTCACTCACAACGTTACCAACATATTATACAAAACCACAGACAAGATATAGGAATAGACCAACCATGCAATGTACTTTTCGACCCGAATCTTGTTTGCGGTATTAAAATAAAAATTGCGGGTCGTATTAAAAGACATAAATGATAGGAAAAGTACGTTCGGGTTATTGGTCAAGGTGGTTAATATAATTAATAGAATAGTACTTCTTTTAATAAAAACATTTATTCTTTTTACAAAAGATAATAGAATGCACTATTCTTATATACACATTTTTGTCCCATGATTCTGTTACAATTCTCAACGCACGTTATTTTCATTGGAAATAAAGCATTCCAAATGCAACTTCATATTAAAACATTCTACCACAATTAAAGCGTGTTTGAATAAATAGAATGATTTCGTCGCTTAAACTTCTTACAATTTGGTTCAATCTGAATGAGATGATTATTACCTGAAACACAATATTATTGCGCTTTAATCGATAATTAATATAATTGCGTACTACAATAAAGTAGTCATGGAATACTCACTATCGTTCGTGCAGTCTATATTTACTGCGGACGATAAACTGTTTAGACTTTCATCTAAATCTTTACTATCACTTATTTCGGCCTCCTGTTCTTCATTACTTTTAGAAGACAAATTTAAGGATGATGTTTGATTAAGCGATTCACCAGTTAAACTTTCATCGAATGTCGAACTTAAGACATTATCATCATCGAATGAAATAGACATTTCGTGAGTACTGGATACCTGTTCACTTGATGTTTCGATCAACGATTCGTTTGATTTACATTCCTTTGTATTGCTCAGGTATTGCAATAAAACAAATGGATCATCTATACCCAGTGTATTACAAAACTGGGTAGTTTGATTATTTATTAACATTTGTGGTGGATCAACTGAAGCATCTGTAGCATCTGGTTTGTACGCTTTTACACTTTGAACAAAATTGAATGGAATCTGCAAATTGCAGTTAAATTTTTTCAGTACATTTGCTTTTTCCTCCACAGTTGGTATAAACGTCCACCTCTTATTCCCATATTGACCAGGCATATAATGAATTCCACTTTTGACACTTAATAAATGGTTGGTTAAATACAGTATCGTTAACCATTCTAAATCATAATGTAAATTCAATGGAGAATCCGGATTGTGTTCTATGTCGAGTATTTGAAGGAATTTTCGTTTTGGGAGACATTTATCTAATGATAAGAATTTGGTTACTCTTGTTCCTCCTTTTTCAGGCACAAGAGCTGCAAATTTACAATGCAAATGGGCAGAAAACCAATAGCTTGGGTAATGATGTTTCAAAAGTTCCATACTGGGTGGACTGCCAAGCATATTATTTTCAATATCATTTCTGTAATTAAAGAAATATTTAAAAAATGTGTTGCCAAAATATTCATGTTCATTTTCCAAACAGTTTGTTTAACAGCTTACTTGAAGAAAGGTTTTCCTTTTAATAAAGCATCCTCATTCCCATATTTAGTTATTCCTGATGGCCAATCGTGCGACAAGAAAATATCAATATTGCCAGTGAGCTGCAAATAATACACGTTATAATTAATTACAACTACAACCGAAAGAAAAATAATATTCTAAGCAAAAGTGACTATCAACCCTAATTTCAGGTTTTTATAGAACCAGCTTTTAATGTAAAAATAACAAACATATTACCTGTTTTAATCTAAATATTTCTAAATTCCTAACATGATATACGCTTCTAATTGTATTTTCTGTATATGGAGGCTTTTCGTAATGCCCTTGCATCCAATGTTGACTCTTATAAATGCCTGATATTCCAGCGATTCTAATACCACCTATTGTTATTACACTAGCATATCCAACGTAATAAATATTATGCGCTACCCATCCTCCATATGGTAATTCTTGTAGATAATTTGATGCTTCATGGTTTCCGCCAATAAATATTGTTAACACTGGAGCTACTTTGTCCCCGGAGTAATATCTATAATATATAAATATATTAGATTATTCATGTGAATTCATTGCAAATAAAATCTTTATACCAAACACTGCAGAAGAGAAGCATAATATAATATCGTTAACAACTTCATATCTAAACAAACTTTGTAACTTACTTGTAAAACGTACACATGTCCTTATATTTATCAGGTACAGCCATACAACTTAAATCGCTGAAATTCCTTGTCGATTGAAAATCTCCACAACAAATAAGCAGGTCTATTTTCTTCCCATCAGCTTTTTCCATTTCTTGAATGGTTTCGTAAATAATATCTAGCTCCCCGTGAGCACAACCCTCCACAGCGATCCTCATTTTCTTTTATATGATATCCCTTTTATTTTATAACAAATAACTCAATCGCCTATTTTTTACCCTGCTATATAACAGTTACGATTGATATCCAATATTAGAAAATGTAAAACATATCACAGAACAAGTAAAGTAGTCATTAAATTTAACCTATGTAGCAATTTCTCACTATGGTCACCACACTTTTGACTTTAGTCCACCGTTACCATGGCAATAATTATGTTTAGAAACTTGCCCAATGTACTTCACAATCGAACGTGTACGACAGTACTGTCCAGCGGTGGAGCCCTCGCACACTTACTTCCCCTACCAACTTTGCAGTGCGCTTAGATCAGTGCCGTGCCACACTAATCGCATTCGATGTTTGTAATGTTTCAAATTCCTTGCCGAATGAAGATTCTAACAAGTAGCCCGCACTTATAGCCGTCACGCGTTACCCTGACAACGTGATTAAGAGTGGGAAAACCTAAAACGGCTCACGAGCGACCCTTGGAAACCTCGAACCTATTGAACACCATGTATAAGCAATAAAGTGAGAAACAATTAGAACAGGTAGAAGAATGGTGTACGAGTACGAATAACTGTATAGTGCAATAAACTGAAATCAATTATGAGCTTAATCGCCTCTACCGAACATGGATGGATCGTTTCCCATTTAAAATATCTGAATAATATTTACACAGACGTGAAAAACGGCAGTGCGCAATGTAAATTAATTATTAACGAAACATTATTTAGAATAAACTCTCAATATTTACGACAAAATCAAATAATCCAATCGGAACAACAACACGAAGGAATACCATTACAAAATAAATGCAAAAAAAGAAGGCGAACAAAACTATTACCAGACGAGGATTTAAAAGAAGTATGTAATCGAAAATAAATAATTAGATTTCGTATGCATACAAGCAGTGATTGTAATTGAAAATGTGACTTATTTTTCAGATAAGTTATATAGAGGAGACATTCAACAAAATCATTGCATTTGCAAAAGCGGAAGGATTACTCTCCACTAACATATTGTGCGATAATAATGAAGCGGCACGACTGGCATCACAGAAATTTTATCAGGGCACATTTAGCAATGGAGAAGAAAATTTTTATGGCTGTAACGATACAGATGTGGCTATGGCATCAGAATTAAAGGGCAAAAAATATGTTTTTCCTCAAAAATCTAGATTTTATTGCTACGATGTAAGAGACATTGCAGAAAAACTGGATTCAAGCAGCCAATATGATTTTATACTGTTGGATCCTCCTTGGTGGAACAAGTCCATCAGACGGAAAAGAATCAAATATTCAGAAGCTAGGTGATCTTGTACGGTTTAATATAAGCCAAATAAAAAAGAAAGCTCTCTGAACAATTTAACGAGAACAAGTACTTTGATAATAGTATAAGTTTTTCTTGTTCTCAATTTTGCAAGCATATGGGTAAATAAGATTTTGGATAGAACTTTTCATCATAAAAGAATCATGTTAAAATAATATTAATAGACCCTAAAACCATTAAAAATTTGTTTAGTTTGACGAGTCTTGTACCTTTATGTATCCAAGAAATTTGCATTGTTTATAGGAACTTTGCCCTGTTCAATGATTCATATATATATGTGTGTATTGTGCAAATGATGTCTCATAATTCTATGTTAAACAGCTATAAAATGATGTACAACGAAGAGTTGGCCAAGATACCAATTGGGAAACTGTTATGTTCAAATGGGGTTGTGGCAATATGGTGTACCAATGCCCCAAGCCATCTACATAGCATCTGTAACAACATATTTCCATCATGGGGTATCACGTATAGAGCTAAGTGGTATTGGGTTAAAGTAAGTATATAAAGTTCATAATTAAAAAAATATAATTGAAATAAAATTTGACTTGGTCCCATTTATTGTATTATAGATTACTCAAACAGGAAATACAATATGTAATTTTAATTGTGCACCTGGGAAACAACCTTATGAATTGTTGGTCTTGGGATCTGTAATGAATGGTAATGAAGTAAACATTCCTGATGGTAAGCTGTTAATAAGTGTGCCAAGCGCGGTGCATTCTCATAAACCACCACTCATTGGTAAAAACGTTATAATAAAATTTTTACAATAATAATCTCTCTTTGAAAACTTAACAAAGGCCACAATCTATTACTTTAACTTATAGAAGTTATGCAAGACTACCTTCCAAGTGAACCAAAATGCTTAGAAATATTTGCAAGATATTTACTTCCTAGATGGACGAGTTGGGGTCTTGAAGTTTTGAAGTTTCAACATTTATCGCTATACACCGTAATAGAAGAAACAAAGGAAGATCAGAATAATACTGATGTGGATATAAATGAAATAATAAATTGGTTTTAAACTAGAAATATTTTAATATTGTTGTTCGTTGACAATGATATAATATTATGATGTCCCATTTATATGCTCACTAATACCATTTTTTATTGAAGTGCGGTAACCATACGGATTCATTGTCTGCCACCTCCAAAAATCTTCACCTATATCGGAAATGATACTTTAAATATGACTGAGCAAAATTTATTATAAGGATGTGGTGGTAAATAACTTACACATCTGATCAACGTTATATTTAGTTGTCCATCCTAATTCTTTCTCTGCTAAATCGGTATTAGCATATGTGGACACTATGTCACCCTCTCTTCTGTCTTTAATAACATATGGTACTGATGTTCCTGTTACATTCTCAAAAGTTTTAATCAATTTCAATACAGACACGCCTCTACCGGTACCTAAATTATAAATTTTAAGCCTTAAATGTTTTTTATGCAAAGCATTCAAAGCTGCTACGTGACCAGACGCTAAGTCCATGACGTGAATGTAATCACGTATACCTATTGAAAAACAAATATATACAACAAAACTAATTTAAACAATGTATTAAAAGAAAAAAGGATAATTTTCACTATATACCTGTGCCGTCTTCTGTAGGGTAATCGCCTCCAAAAATGACAAGTTCAGGCTTATGTCTTAACGCTACTTGCGCTATGTAAGGCATTAAATTCGTAAATGGTTTCGTCGGATCTTCCCCGATTAAACCACTTGGATGAGCACCTACTGGGTTGAAGTATCGTAAGGAAATAATATTCCAACTCTGTTAAATAAACATGAGGTAAGATGAGTAAGTTTCTTTAGTATTATTTCTTTCGATATACAAATTTTCAAGTCGCTTGATTTTACTGAATTTTTCGGACTATATGTTCATTGTTATAAAACTCAATCGATTACATTTTTTTGACGCACCTTTTCAGCCCTCGATATATCTTTAAGCATTTCTTCTATAAAATACTTTGTTCTACCATACACATTTGTAATATTTCCTGTCGGATGTTCTTCCGTAATGGGAAGTTCATTCGGTTCCCCGTATACTGTGCAAGAACTACTAAAAACTAACTGAAAACACCCAGCAGCTTTCATTACCTTGAAAGAAAGTTAGCACATTTATTTTATTATGCAGTTAAGTATATGGGCATAAAAACTTATTGAATTACAGTTTACCTCTAACAAGTTGATGGCACCGATAATATTATTCCGATAATAATGAAGCGGAACTTGCATTGATTCGCCGACCGCTTTTATCGCCGCAAAATGAATTACGCAATCTATTTTATGCTAGAACGAAGAATAGAACATTATTTAAATAATAATATGTCTTAAATAATTCTTTCTGTTACATGTACTCTGTACCTTATTGAAAACTGCTTCAAGTTTGTCACGGTCTACAAGGTCGCAATTGTAAAAACTGACTTTTTTCCCGGAGATTTGTTCCACTCTTTTAAGAGCTGCGGATTCGCCACTTGCTTCAGTTACACTATTAGCAAAGTTATCTATCGCAACAACATCATATCCACATTCTAAAAGTTCAACGATACAATGGCTCGCGATGTAACCAGCTCCTCCAGTTACGAAAATGGTTCTCCAATCTTTGTCCATAATTCTAACAAACAAGTACTGTAAAGATATTAATCATTAATATTTTTTCACACCATTTGCAATAATTTTTCAATGACATTCATGTTTATATTTTAAATTTAAATTTGTTAAAACATCGCGCAAAGTTGATTATAGTACGCAAGGGTAGGAGCGTTTCCTCTTCGTTTATGTTACATGCTTCTCAAAAATAGGATTAGACATCATTTTATGTTTTTATTTTTATTTCTGTGCAACAACTGAGATAAAGTATATTTTTACGATCGACGGTAACAGATATTCTTCTAAGTGCAAGGCAAAGAGCACAGGTGTTTCGGACATTCACCTGCATTGAACTGAGTTCAAGGTTGTTAACGCACGTGGTAGACCATTACCTGGATAATACGCGTAACTAACAAGAAGTTAATAGACATTCTTTTCTTTATGGAAGAACATAAAAAAAGAATTTTTTTACTGTTACGCGTTTTAACTTATAGACGTATCATGCTTGAAAAAGTACTTAAATTAAACGACTAGGGTAATACAAAATTCTTTAAGGAAACGAAAGAAAACGTTTTTGTAATCCACAGCCTAGGAAATACAAATACTTAGTGTTCGACTCGTGAACTTAACGGTACTCGAAGTACAGAAGACACCTTTGGCACTTTAAGAATAAGTACTTCGCGTAGTAGAAATACGTGGAAGGACGATGAATTTTTTAGCGCACTAATGTAATTAATAATTCGCAATAAAAAAATGTGGTAGTGTACTTTTATTCGTGCCTCGATAGATTTTTTAGTCTATAGAAATTTAAGCACGATAAATTTAAATGAAAAACATTATGCAAAAAATTATGTTTCATTTATACAATGATTATTTCGTATGTTGCGCGGATTTACAGAGCCAATGTGTACATATTACGAATGATTCTTAAGTACTTTCTTTAAAATTTGTCTTTACACTATAGTTTTTATTAAAAGAACGGGGACTAATTAATTTTTTACAGCATATTTAAAATGTTAAAAAAAAACAATTTTTTGTAGAGCTACTGGTAATATAAAAGGACGTGTGCAATTATGGTTAAAAAGTACAACAATTATTACCTTAAGAAAGTAAGATTACGTATAGCGAATACGTCAAACCACCACAGAAGGATTCGAGGACGCGTCCGCGTAAGCACTGATTCCGTCTGGACATCTTGGGTCGTCTTCTAGTATAGGAAAGTAAAGTTTAGTATATGCATGGAACGCGGGGCATCCCCTCTCCAGCAAACCATCGTACATCTTATGGTAGAGATACGCACACTATACACTTGAGTCCCCTTGAGTCCTTGCTTTCTGTTGCACGTTCTTCGTTTCACATCGGCACCTGCTTACCTACATATCTCCTTCGATAGAATGACGGGGAAAACGATGGCACACGTACGGGAGCTGGACAGCTATAAGTTGCATCATCGGACGATTTTAAAGACTGATTCATTAAAATTATATACAATTAAGCAATACCACGTTAAATCCCGAAGACTCTTGCAAAATTACAATATAATATACATATAACACAGAAATAGGAAACATTTTTGCAATGTTACTGGAATAAGCTTAAACTGAAGATAAAATAAAACTTCATAAATATAAAACACTGTAGGCTTCATTAAAATATTCTTTTATTATTTATATATTTGAAATTGAGCAGTGTACATTCACTATGCAGTTAATACCTGAATTAGCTTATGCAACAACTCTTTTTGTTCTGCATTTATGTAGGGCCACAATTCACCTTCTAGTTCCAACAATACCTGATAATCATGGGACTGGCATGCTAATACTAAAGATTGCAATAATAACAGCTCATCTTCATTCATGTTATAATCTGAAACAAATATTGTATTACTCTGTTTGCCCTTTCTTATACCCTCTGACTATCTTGAACAGCGAAACGAAAGGATGTCTACCATTATTTGTAGTTTCTTCTATCCATGCATACTTCTCCAATACCTGTGCCAAAGAAGGTGCTAGCCTTTGCGGCGATGGTTTGAGTATAAGTAATAAGAGTACCCTAGTAACTTCGCATCTGTAATTACACAGTATTGTACTAAAGTTAGTGCTTCCTAACATGTTATTTCGTTTGCCTAATGAAATTTTATACCTGTGCAATAAAATACTGTAATTGCCTCTTGCGCCAGCGTTAACATAGCTTTCAATAAATTCAACAAAATCATTAAGAATTTGTAAAGCAGATACGTAATCTCCTGAAAATATACAGATCTAGTCATTTTAGGTAGTTTTGATTAGTAAAATATATATACCTACCTTGCTTAATATGGTACGAGACCAATGTATTAATAGCTTTTGTAGTTGGAAAAATGTCAATAGCTTTACGTAGTTGTTGTACACCTGCTGGTGTAGGTCCCAAAGCTAATGCTAATTCTAATGCTAATCCAGCTGACATGCTGTTGAATCCTGACTGACTTTGACAACGTGCTAAGGCGTGTCCAAAACAACTTATTGCTGCCTAAAGACAAGCAATTACAAACTTCAATATTAACCAGTAGATGATATTAACAGGTACACGACTATCTACCTGTGTATTTTCTTGTCCTGCAGAAGGACATCCTATGTCTTTATCTTTTTTGTCGCCCACTAGAAATTCTCTGCCAGCTTTGATTAAAAAGTTTAACTCGGATGAAACATTTTCCAATGTTCCTTGACATCTAGCTGCAGCTAATGAACATAAACCGGCATATTGCCATAATTCCTTCTGCTCACATTCAGTAGCTAATACGCCTACAAATTTATTAATAACATTAGATCCTTCTCGTGTTATCAGGTATATAGTATTCTCATTAGACCTACCGAACTGGTCGCACGCTTCGGCGACATTTGGTTTTCTCAAAAATCGTCTGCAATGAAAATATTAATAATCAGAATAATAGAAGTGATGAATCACAACGAAAAACAAACAATTACGATGAAATACCCACTTCTTTAATTTATTAGATATCGTGTGATACTTAGCTAAAAAGTCTAAAGAATCACCCATCATTTGTCTCCGATTTACATGTGTCATTCTTAAAAATGTTCAACATATCCTTCTGTCATCATCCATTCAAGACACCCTATGTAGTACTACATAGTACGTGCATTGTACACATTTTGGTAGTAGTATAGCTTGAACGTCAGTTGTGCCACTGCGCAAGTTTACCTATACGTATGTCGTGTAGCGTACCTATGAATTTCTTACTGTATAAAAATATTAATATTTTATAACAAACGGTTTTTGTGAAACATGAAAGTTGATATTATATATTGTGATGAGATTTAGTGATGAAAACATGTACAGTTTGACCTAAGATAGGAGTGCAGTCGGTCATAATCGTCATGCATGTTTCCCGTAATTACATTGCAAAGTGCAATACATATAATTGACAGAGTATGCTTACATATTTAATGGTATAAACAATGTAAGGAATAATCCTTATTTTCCGATATTAATGCGTCTGTAATGTACACGTATTGTTAATAAAATTGTTCAATGTTTTAGGAGCACAAAGATACTGTATTATCGGTCTATTGAATGCTGTACGGTAGCGTAAACAAACGTTATCAGACCAAGCTGTATATGTACATTAAGAATATCGCAAAGCGTCTAGAAGAATGCGCAAAATTATATGCTCAAGTAATTAAAGGCTGTTGCACAATAGCATCATAGTTGAAGTCTTTGTATGCTTAGAGTTAATAGTTTAAATTTTTCCAAGAAAAGGAACGTTAACAAGACTAAAAGTTTCTTTAAAAAATGCATGGAATTATAGAACTAATTTTGAACAGTGCTTTGTTGTGGATATTTTTACAAGCTAGTTGGAGCATTTTGATAAGTGTTTTCTATCATTTCTGCATACCATGGATCGTTTGGGGTTCTCTCATTATCGCAGTTGGCCTAAAGATAGCCAGGATTCCACCGCCAAATTTAAATATTGTGCAAGAGGTGCTTGGTGTAAATCCTCTATTAAAGAAAAAAGATAGTACCATCTCCAAGGATCATGGTAACGGAGAGCAATATTGCATGCGAGTGGTGGCTCATCGTGGTGGAGGATATGATTTCCCTGAGAACAGCTTAACAGCCTTTCGTAATGTAAAATCCTATATATAATAATGGTTTTTTGTTTTTACTTTACGCAATTGTTCCAGAAAAGAAATATCACAAACACATTTGATTTTTTGTTTAATTAACTACCTTTGCCATGCTAGGCACCTCGTAACAAAAGCAATTGCATATTATTCGTTTTAATATAAACAAGGGTACTAATATAGTAGTTACTAACAAAGATATTTATTACATTAGCAAAAATAATATAATTTATTCTGCTTAAGGTCAATTTTTAAAACAATTAACAATCAATAGCAATATGTTTTATAGAGCAAAGAAAGGGGCTGTACTGCTGTTGAATTTGATGTATCTCTTACGAAAGATAATGTTCCTATAATATTTCATGATCCTACAATTGAAAGGACTACCGGGAAAACGGGAATTATTAAGAATATGACCTGGGATCAATTAAAGCAGCTAGATATTACCCATAATCATCCACTTAAGTAAGATACCCGTCCATCTTTATTATAAAGCATTACAATAATAGAAATAACGTGAAATCTAATTCATTTCTGTTCATTATAGAGATAAATTTACTGAAGGTGAAAAAATTCCATTGCTGCACGAGGCTTTGGAGACATGTCTATCCAGTGATCAACGAATAATTATTGATATAAAAGAAACAAGATTGGACATTGTACAAATAATTTTGGATGCGTATAAGAAGTATCCAAAGTTGCTACAACGGGCAGTTGTGTCCAGTTTTAATCCTATCATTATATATATGGTAAAGAATTTCGAGAATAGTATGGAATTTGTAAATGAATGTAGGTGAAATCGTAGATGTTAAACAATGATTCTTTCATTACAGATTAGGAGAAGAGAACCCAAAATTGTATCAAGCCTTGCATGGAGACCACAGTATTTTTCACGAACATCATATTTAGGTTTTGATGAGCAAGGACCTATGCGATATAAAAATCCATTCAAGCACCTAGCTGCTTATGTATTTGATTACTTTTACGAATGGATCTTTTATCGGTTTCTGTATTATATCGTGGGTGTATCTGCTGTATTGTTGCATAAAGATGCGATTAATCAGTAAGTATATGGGATCCTACATTCATCCTATTTAAACAGTTGTTATAAAAACTATTTCAAAATCAAAAATTTAAGCACTTATGTATATTGTTTATTTTAGGCGCATTGTCCAGGAATGGCATAATCGTAATATTCGTGTAATGGCATGGACAGTAAACCTACCATCAGAAAAATCGCATTTCACGCGTCAACTTAAAGTTACTTATCTAACAGATACATTACTGCTCGAGAAAGATATGTAACGATATATTTACATATGCTATATGGTCTAAACATATTCTATGTTAATTTTATGGCATATGAAGCACTTCATTCTAATAATAATCTAGTCCATTCATCGAGATGATGAATCATATTTATACGTTTTTACAAAAAATAAATGTTTAGTTTGATAAGAAAATTGACGACAACAACAAAAAATTGAACAAAGTCTTTTTTATTCATTGACATTTTTTCATTTTATAAACATGTATGCGTTTTATGCACTTTGTTCATAAAAATGAATTGCAATCTTCCTGCAACAATATTTCAATACAAAAAATTCGATGTTCATATTTATACATAAGTAGTTTTATTTTTTTTTTAATATCTAAAAATAGATAGCCCTAATTTAAGAATCGCATAATTGCACTCTACTTAAATACATTATGTTTCACGCCACATGTTCTGCTAAAATTGATACAATACAAATAACGTCTTAAAATTACATATAATTTGAAATTAGCTCCATGGACGGATGTATTTATTTTGCAAATATCTACGTTGCAAGTATAATTAATAAATTTGATTAGACAATAGTAGTGAGCTTACTTTTGCGAGATTCCATACCTTGAATGAGTCCTGTTAATAAATCTTCCATTTCTGTTGTAGCACGTTTTAATTTGCAATTGTCATTAGTAACGTAAGGATCTAAAATAATAATTTATGTAAAAATTGGAATATGGGCATCCAAGTCATATTGTTCGATGTATAATGTATAATTTACCATCAAGTAGGCGGTCATCTGTAACCATATTTTGTAACCTATCTAATATATCATTTAGATCGCCTTGAATATTTTGCAAACTACTATGTTGCGAATGTTTATCAGGTCTTTGCAAAGAGGATGGTGTATTATCTCTGTGAATACCTATCAGAGGATCAGAAATGATTAAATGCGAATCAGTTTCAATATTGTTCTTCATAGTTTTCATCGAAAATTTGTCTTCCTTGCAATCAGATTTGTTAGAACCCAACCATTGAGAGAAACCGCTTTCAGAAGGATTTATTTCACACCTTTTTGTACCTAATAATAAAAGTTTTTATATATATATAGATGAAGAAAGTCCCTTAATATCAACATTAAAATTATTTTTCAAAATAAATATTAATAATAGTTATGTACCTCCAATCCACGTACTCAGTTCTACTTGACTAGGTTCTAATACATTGGTGAAACCTAAACTAGTAGATGCTTCTCCTGAATCAATGGCAGCCTCGTGATTTTCATCATTAGTACAATCTCCAGTTGAAGAAAAATTGTTTGAATGTAATATATCTGTATCATTTATATTTGAAACTTCTTCTGAATTATTTTGTCGAATAATTGGACTTAATTCAAAATTTATAGGTAATGATGTTAATCTTGATGAAAGAGGGGGAACCATTGGTGTACTTTGCATATGGTTAATTACTTGTGGCATAAAAGCTCTATCGGTAAACAAATATTTCTGAAAATAATAAAATCAATATTTCGATCACTTTGTAACACAATTATTATAGTAGGAATTATTAAAGGATCATATACTTTTAATAATTTTAAGCGTTGCAATTGCGATTCGATCATAGCTCTATGGCGCTGAAGTCTCTCCGCTTTAGTACCCCGTATATCAAGCAATTCAATTTGCAATTGTTTATTTTCTTCTTCTAGATGAGTGATTATACTTTGTAGTTCCTTCTGTGGATCACTCAGGACACGTCTTTTCATTGTACTTCTTATCGATCCTCGGTCAGCATGCGTTATTTCGTTGCTATAATGATTGTTTAAAGGAATAGTATGCAGTTTATAAAACGTGTTGGTACATTATATTTCCTCCAACTACCAACCTATTGATATGTGAAACGTGATCATCTATATTTAGCCCAATAGATCTTGCGGGGCACAATCTTAGCTTATTTCTTATTAATTCAATAACTAACTTTGTTACTTCCCGGTTTGTGGTCTGAAAGGACGTTATATATAATACTTTCTTCCTAAACATTGCAGAGCACTTGTCATACCTTGGTACAAAATTCGCGAACTGGATGCTTCAGTTTATGCTTTCCAGATGTTTTACTATATAAGAAACAATGTTGGCATTGATGATATGCAGTGCATTTGAGACAAGTATATCGCAGCCCCTGAATTGATGTCGACTTACAGGAGGAGCACCTAACATTGTGAACAACTGAAATAAAAAAAGAATGTATAATGCTAATTATTTTTAGTTCGATATCTAAGGATATGGCATTGATTATTTAAAAATCTAATGTACACGTACTATTTTCCGCAGATTTCATTCGACTAAATGTTGTAATCCAAACGAGCAAAGGAGGCTCTTGCATAATCCACGTTGCAAATTCTGATTCAGTAACTCCAAGGCATCCTTGAGACTACCATAAAATAATGTCAGTTATTTGTTGGTCAAACTTGGAAGTATAAATTTATTTATTTGTACCTTTGAAAAACATTTCTCAATGTGTGACTGAATATTTTTTGGCCCGTACAGAGCACTTTCACCAAGCATTTCCGGAATTTTACAAATATTCATTAATAATGTATGTAAGCCAGCTTTAGATAAACACGCATTATGATTGGCCAACTGTTGATACAAATATCCGTACTTTTCTTCTAATCTTCCAGAACTGATTAATATTAAAGCAACTTTCATGGAGAATACAGAAACATTTCTGGTACATTGTCTACAAAATTTATAATATTGTAATAATATAATACTAGATACATTAACTTTAGTTTAAACATAAATTACAGTAATAATATATTTGAGTAACATACTTATCGAATGTAGTTAAAATATAATTCAAAGCAAGTTTTGTTACTAGATCAATATCGTAATTGCTATTATTTTCTTTGCATGCGCCAAAGTAGATATCAGAAAGAACATCTTCTATCTCACTTGGATCTAAATTCACACAATTCTCTGTAATTGAAAGTCTATGGCGTTCAAAAATGCCAGCAATCAATTCCAACTGCACGTATTGCACTGTAACAAATATAAATTATATAGGGAACGAATGAAAGAGGTTTACAAAGTATATTAATTGTAATCATAACGCACAGTGAGTAGACATTCAACTTACTATTAAGTTCCCTATGCAAAATTTGCATTTTTGCTGCAGTTCTATAGGACGCATAACGAATAACATTACACTGTTCTATGGACTGTAAAATATTTTCCATTTTTAAATATTCTTAAGCGTGAACTATTACCTAAAAAGAAAAGACGAATTGTCACAAACTATTGCTTCTTATGAAATACTGCAGAACATTTAATTAATTTTTATACTTACTAATGTTCTTAGAAAAATTGCTAATAATAATAATATACAATTTAATCCAAACCACCTTTAAAGCTTTTTCGCATGATAATGTAATATTTCTTTTCATCACTCATGCTTCTAAATAATTCTAAGAAAAAAATCTTGTTACATTACAGTTATGAAGAAGTTAAATCGAATTCTCCTTCCGTTCCTTAATTTAATGTATCAATGATACGATACATTAAACGTGTATTTGTTATCATATTTTATTTCATTGTTAATAAAAATATGATCGTTGTTGCCCAAAAGATTATAATGAATGCCACACTCTCTGCCGATGCAATACAATTTCAGAATTTAAATAATGAACATGTAAACAAAAATTGTTTGCACTTTGAGCATAGATGACAAAGACTTTAGAAGGCATAGTTCCCGAGCTATTGTAAACACAAACTGTGTTTAACAGAATAAAAGATAATACAACAAATTTGTATTAACTATTATATAAGTAGAAAAAATGTTAACATGTTTAAACTACAATTATAAGCGTATAACAATTTATAATAGGGAAGGAAATAAGATAGCTTGCAAATATTTTTTGGTTAGTATCGGAACTAGTGATGGGCACCATCGACTAAAAACTATCGATTATTCGATAGTACCCAACTACTACTTTCATTCGAATGACTTTTAAGACTATCGATAGTATCGGCTAACGACTAATTTAGTCGACTGAATGTAGTTACTTAAAACTATCGACAAAATTCAATTGTTAAACCATCGAATGATTTAGTCGTTTGGACTTTGGACCATCGACTGAATGTAGTTACTAAAAACTATCGACGAATTCAGTCGTTAAAACCAGACACGGGTAATGCAGCGAGCTGTATATCGACATAATATGGGCCAAAACATGGGTGTCAAAGGCCTCGCTTAATTTCCTTATATGACAATATTTTGAGCTGGGTGAGGGCTCATTCGAAAGAGGAAGGTGTTGGGGCAGGTCTCATACGATTGTGTGAATATATGTAAATGCTTGGGGGGGATCAGGACAGCTATTTCTCGAGCAACGTTTCGGTAGAAAAATTGAGCTACGGTGCCTGGTCGCGCGATGCACTTTGGCTCGGCTCGAGTTGAGTCGAAACCACATCGCGATGCATCGGGGCGATGAAATTGACAGTGTCACGTCAAGCGTCACGCCTGTGCTGTCCCGCTTTCATTGCGCGGCAAAGAACGAAAGAATTCTTTAACGAGGATCGTAGGTCCAGCTAAAACTTAATCAGAACCCGCAGAAGTTCAATAGGCACGACCCTAGAGTCGTAGGTCCGGCTAAAAGTTGGTCAGGAAACGTAAAAGCCCAGTAGGTAAAACTCTGGGATCGTAGGTTCAGCTATAAGTCGGTCAGAACCCGTAGAAGTACAATAGACACGATCCTAGAGCCTTAGGTCCGGCTAAAAGTTGGTCAGAAAACGTAAAAGTCCAGTAGGTATAACCCTAGGATCGTAGGTTCAACTATAGGTCGGTCAGAAACCAAAGAAGTACAGTAGATACGACCCTGGAGTCGTAGGTCCGGCTACAAGTTGGTCAGAAAACGTAAAAGTTCAGTAAGTATAACCGTAGGATCGTAGGTTCGGCTAAAAATTGATCGGAAGGGTCAAAAGTTCAGTACGTATGACCTTAGTACAGTAGTACGCACGACCGCGGTCGGAGACCTTCGAAGAGTTCGGAAATTGCGTATACCACCGAGCGCGACCGAGCGCTACCGACGCGCCGGCGCGTCGCGGAGTGGGGATGACGGTGCGCGGCGCACGCGGTGTCACTATCAGTTCAAGCGTCGTACCGTACGGGTCGTCTATGCTGTCGAAGGTTAGCGACATACATCACCTTACAATACAATAGCATCTCGGGGTTTACTTTACCACCGCATACGCTTGTCTATTAGCTTCTATTAATTAATACGCGTTTATTTAACAATCGTTTGACTATCGTGGATATACATTAAAGCATGAAAAATAATTTCGAGTCTTGATTTCTACAAGCAGCTACGAGAACTTATAAATGCGCGATATTACTTACTTACTAGGACCATGATCACCTTGAAAACTCTGTCATAGAACAGTCACAGTACGCTTTTGATAAATCATTTATATTAATCTATAATAATATATCTTGAATAGACAATTAATAATAGAGTAGGACTTTATTAAAAAACAAGAGCAGTAATTCCTCAACAGACATACAGGAATAAGAAAGAGACAAATAAAAATCACATGTGTATTACTTTAATTTTTACCTCCTCTCCTCATTTACTAACTTGTCCAGATTTTCTTTCAGCAAATTTTGATGACCGCGCGCAATGCGGTTGGTAGAGTCAGTGCTTGTTCCGTTAAAGTTCTTATTATTATTTTTTGAGCGCAACCGCTCTTAATAATTATAATTAAATATAAATAGTAGTAAAGATACGCGAAAGTAGAGTCAGTGTTTGCTTCGAAATATTGCTCTCGCGAAAAATAGAGTCACTTTGTTCGTCGATCACAATTATAAAACGCGCGCGATTGTAGTCTTTTATCTTATTTTATTTTATCGCAATAAGTATTCCGGTATTAGAGTCAACACCTAGGCTGTTCGGCGAGTTCGGGCTTTCATCCATCAACTTGAAGAGTAAGTACTTCTGTATTTCTTTCATCGTATATTGCAATGATCTTTGATTATTATCATGTTCGAAAAGTACTAAAAATGCAAAGATTTCAATGTTCTCTGTTCTTTTGAATGTTTCAGAAGCTGCCATGGGCTCAATTGTATCACCATAACGATATTGTTGGCCGCGCGCAATGCGGTTGGTAGAGTCAGTGCTTGTTCCGTCAAAGTTCTTTTTATTATTTTTTGAGCGCAGCCGCTCTTAATAATAATTCAACATAAATAACAGTAAAGAGACGCGAAATTAGAGTCAGTGTTTGCTCTGAAATAATACTCTCGCGAAAAATAGAGTCACTTTGTTCGTCGATCACAATTATTCCGTTTCCTTTTCCGTTCTCGGCTCGGAGGACTGATGGTTAGGGACTTAGTGTCAGCGAGTTACGATGTGCGGGGGCGTGATTGTGGTTCTGGACCCTGGTCACGAGGCCCTCTGTTAGACCACATATAATCTCTAATTTGGGTAGGTCATCCACCATTCTGGAATCGTGGTCGCGGTTCTTGCAATATCCGGGTTGCAGTGTCATCGGGGGGCGGTGTGTGGGGCTGTGATTGCTTTTCTGGACACTTTGGCCCGCCTAGTAGGAAATTCCTATGTGTTAGACCACGCCAAGCACACCTTGGGGTGGCAGAAGGCATACGGGTCATAATCTAGAATCGTGGTTGTGGTTTTGCATATCCGTGCCTTAATGATTTCTGTGGCTCGGAATCGAAACTTGTGTTGATGCTAAGTCGTTTTACTGTCCAGACTCTGAGCCGAGGGCACGCGGGCTGCTCGGTAGCAGTCACAAAAACAGTAGAAATACTGTCGCGAAATTAGAATCACTTTGTTCGTCAATCTTAAGTGTTCCATTAGAGTCAGTGTCCTGTTCAGCGAGTTCGGGCTTTCAGCCATCAATTTGACGAGTAAGTATCTCCTTCGTTCTTTAATCTTGTATTGCAATAATCATTGATAATAAACACATTCCAAAAGTACTGAAGATACATAGATTTTAATGTTGTTTGCTCTTTTTGAATGTTTCAGCAGCTTCCATGGCTTCGATGGCGACGAGCTTGACCGCACACCTGGTGAGTCTGCAACCGGTGAGTGGCATGCTTTAAAGTTCCTCTGGTCACTCAATCATGTCGCAGGACGAAAGGTCCGAACCGACACGGGTGACTGGTTGTAATTACGTAGATTTTTCTGGCAAGCACTGTGACCATGGGTATATGGAAATATACTCATGAGTAGTAACTTCTTTACTGCTTTATATTATGTGAGGATAGGTCTTCTTGTACAGCGCGTTTTTAAATAGCTTGATAATTTTAAAACAGATCATAGTTAGTACAAAATATATCACTATATATCTTTTTATAATAGAGTATTTAATTGAATACCTATGAAACGATATTTAAATAGTTATTAATTATTGAATGAATATAAAGTAACGTCCAGTATTCTACGTGCATTAGTTTGTAGTGGAGAAGTCGAATACCATTCGACTTCGCTTATTTGTCAATTGCAATTAGTGCACAGTTATAATAAATTGTTAGTAAGAGTATAGTCGGTCCTCTTTTTTACTAGTTTGATTATATATAAAGTAAAGGTACTTACTTACCTTGTCAATTTGTTTAGAGATATCAATACTTTCTCCTTTTCCGTACAAGATATTAATTAAACCTGAATGTACAAGAAGACAATACGCGAACGGGTAGATCTCGAAATCAAAGCAATCTACTTTAAATCCAACCTTGCGTTTTAGAAGCAATGCTTTGATGACGGGAACACCCGAGGATGTTTCAATTTCATTCAAAGTATATTAAAGTAGAGTCATTGAATAATTTTTCAAATAAAGTAGACTCATTGCACAATTTTTCTAATAAAGTAGAGTCATTGCACAATTCTTTTAATAAACTAGAGTCATTGCATAATTTTTCTAATAAAGTAGAGTCATTTTATTTTCTCTTTAATAATCTAAAAACATATATTGATCTGGTATATATACGTACATACATATATTTAGCCCGTTAGAAAACCAGTATGTCTTTATCATCTTTTTAGACGAGGATTTTCAGATTTAACCCTTTCCGTGTTCACTGCCCGGATACCACTCACGTGCCCCGGTGCTACTTGAGTGGGAAAACGGTGGTAGAGCACGACGATATTTCTTTAGTTCATAAGCTATTGAATGATTTATTGTTGGCGACTGACAGTGTGTTTGGTGTATCGTGCACGACGTAATATCCGCATTGTGTGTGTGGTTAGGCGGTGGAGTTGCGTCGTTCCGTACTAAAATGTAGCTACTATGACCAAGATAAGATGTCCATTGATTTAAAACAGAGACATCATTTTTACTATTAATTGCATTAATAATCCCTACTATACTGAGGCACGAAGTTTTTGTCATTTAAGATGACAGAGGCTAAATGCCAAAGAGAATCGGATATTCCTATCAATTGCTGTCAAGTACCTCTTATATCGGTGCTATTTAATTAGTCTAATAAATATCTACCGCGGCGTGGTCTTTTTCCACGTGAACGCAAAGATCCCAGCCACTGCCAGTCGATTTCAGAAAAATGGTATGTACATTAGAGTGTGCAAGTTGTGTGACAGCACTTGGGTGTCGGGGGTGTCCCGGGATGCCTCCCTAGTGTAGGCTTTTGCGCCCAAGTGTTTGACTGAGAACCGTGGAGTGTCGTGTGTTGGTGTGCTTGTTTGCTATTTTTTAAATATAGGTCCAGGTAGGATAGGTAGCATACTTTCTGGTGTGATTGATAGACATAAGTAGGTAGGGCCGGGCAGGTTGACACAGTCTCTGATCGGGTAGGCACTATTTCGCGTGTTCAACCTGTTTCAGGAAATCTGATTTGAAAAGTCGACGGTGAAGCTGTGGCGCGAACGAAAATGCGTTCGCCTCTGACTTTGTCTATCGATTTTTCGAGTCCTTCGCGGTCGTGGTCGCGATTTAGGCTCCGAAACGAAACGTGTTACATTATGCTCGAGGCTGCACGTGTGAATGAAGAACGATTACAATTTTAATCGTAATCTTTGCGATTTTCCGTAATCACAATTTTACGATTTTATTTGATCGTGATTCGGCCACGTGTGTTCCATTTAGCTCCGCGATTTTAACTCTTTATTTCACATTTATAAGTTTTTCTTTGGTTTTCGAATAGAGCCTCGAGCCTAGCTTAAGTTTCAGCTGGCCCTTGGGTCCAACGAAAAGAAGAGGCTATATGCCGAAGAGGCCCGACAAACTGTCACTCAAGAGGGCAACTACTAATGGTTCCGCATTCTTTATAAGAATGGGGAATCATTCTATATTACTACTTTGTCACTGTGCTTGCACTTTAATTTGTAGAATTTTTATTTGTACTTGGCCGACGCACATTCCGGTCCAACGATACAGCCCTCCCAAAAATATCGCGTTGCTTTAGAGTTGCGAAAAACTTGAGAACGGGTCGAATTAGAATTGCGTTATATGTCACGCAGTTTTTCAAGTAAAGTCGCGAAAAAGAAAACGAGTCTCGCGTATTCTTGGAGTTGCGAAGTGAATCGCGGTTTTTAATTAGAGTTGCGAGCAAATGAAAATCGTGGTTGATTTAGCGTAGCGCAATGGTATCGCGATTGTTCTTGCAATTTTGCTGTCCTTATTGTTAGTTAAATTGTAGTATTTTATAATATATTTTACACATGAGAAAGTTTCTAGTGTTGCGGACATTATTTTCGCGTCTTGAGCCTTCAGCTATCCTTTTCAGAGGATCTCCAGTTACATTGCTTTTTAATATTCTAAATACTGATAATTTACTGTTTGCTTTCTATCAGCCTTAATAAATAGTGTTGCGAAATGATTGCATCGCGAGTTCCACTTAGCGTTGCGTCGATTAAAGATCGCGTTTTTAATGAGAGTTGCGAATACCAGTCCCCATCCTGGAGCCACCCTGGAGGGTGGCACATCATCGTCAGCCAAAGATCATGGCTGACCAATTCTTTGGCAATTCTTGTTCTATATGGTGTAATTTTTCTTTTCCGTGTTTTATATTTGTTTTTCTTATTATTTTATTTCTTAATAATTATACTACCTGGAATGTCTGTTGATGGAAATACTGCCAAAAATTTGCATACATAATAGTAAATTACTGTGTGAACGAAATTAAAAAAAGAAAAGAAAGATAAGAAAAGAATAAAGAGAAATAATTAATAGAAATAATTTGTAGAATCTTTGATAAATTTATGATAACTCGAGATAGTAGATTTCAATTAGAGACAATACTAGTGACTGTTCATTATTGGAGTTTAACTCTTAAATATTTTCTCTTAATCGTTGCAATTTTATTTTCACCTTTTTTTTAGTAGAGCCAATTTTTATAACTTTTCGGGCTTGCTTTGTAGAAATTGAAATTCACTCGCGATATCCGTAAATATTTCAACAAAAATCCTTGCACCAAAAATGTTCTTGGCTGTAGTTGGACCTCGGCATGGTGATAGTGGAAGTGTGATATTTTGTTTCCGAATAATCGTTTGTCGCTTCTTTGTAGAAGCAAAATAGAATCAATTGTAGTGAAATGTGACTACTTCATTTTGGAGTTTTTAATGAAAGTGATACCACCATTCAGTTTGATCTAGAACGTAGAAAAGAATATATCACTTTGGCCGAAATCCAATTACCTGTTGTTATTAAAAAATAGCTGCATTTTTCATATCAATTCTGATTTATTAACTTCGCTAAAATTCAGTTATTACGAATTAAAAGCAGCTGTATTTCAGTATAAAATGGGGAGGCTTGGGGGCGTCACTAATCCAATGCTTGAGATTGTTACAGATTCACAGATGAACCCAAATATGGTATATTAAACAAATGGAAGTACGTCAGAGGCTCAAAAGTGGAATATATACAATACAGATCCAGAAATACTATCAAAGGCACGATTGGAAACTATAAAATTAAAGAGCCAGCCTCGTCGATTCAATTTCTGAGTTTAAGAATTCATTTTTATAATACTTTATTAATTATTTCGTGTCTGTGTTTGTTTCAGAAGCATTGAAAATAATCAGCTAAAGAAGAAGATTCATGATAATACATACGTATAATATGACCACATCCCCGCCCTGACCCTGCCCCTGCCCCTACCCCAGCCCTTTTAACTCACTACATTTATTAGATAATTAATTAGGTAGGCCCAATTAAGATCGATCAATACGTTTAGCTCTTTATGTAGGCAGGATTTGTTCGAACACACAATCTTAGAACTTTATACAGGCAGGTTTTACACGAATTGAAAATGTTAGACTTTTAACTAGGCAGGGTTTAGAAAACCAAAAATTGTTGGCAGGTGCGGCAATTTTTTGGTGTGTGTTTCAGTCTGTTCTAGGACACCATGGACCACATGATTAATATGGACGAATTGAAGAGGAATTAAACATATACGTACTTATACCTATATGAGTTTGGTAAAGTATCTTTTACATTCCTATGTAGGTAGGATATTATTGAAATTATTCTTTTAATTGAAAGTAGGGTTTATTTTTAAGTTATGTCTTAGCTTTTAAGCCCGCAGTGTTCACCACTGCAATAATATTTCGTTGTCTAGTTTTTAAGATCATATGATATATTTTTAAGAAAGTTTTATTTCAGGAAATTGAATTCTCTTGCAAATTTTCTTTCAGGTTCCTTCTGATATTCAATTTAGCTTTCGGTCGTGAATTTTCCAAGTACTCCTCTTGTTGTCTTACTTGTACTACGATCAATTAATGAACGTTCTACAAATTGACAATAATAGGAGATTTTTCTTTGTCACATGTTATATTAGAATTAGTTTTCGCGTAATTGGAGGGTGGAAGGGCCGTGGCTAGGGTGGGTCTCCATGCGCAGTAACCTCCACGTGGTGAGACCCGGGCAATCAATTATTTATCGCATAATTATTAAACGTTTAACAGACGTTTGATAATTATGTGGAAAATAATTCGAGCAAATTGACTGCGCATTGCACTTTCCCCTCTCATTCCCTTTTTTGCTTCACTTCGTTTTCTGCTTCATTCCCTTTTTTGCTCTCGGCCGGCAGCAGTCACTTTCGTTACTTTCCTTTTTATTCAATTGACCACTATTAGCTTCATTCCCTTTTCCGTTCTCGGCTCGGATGACCGATGGTAAGGCGCTTTTGGCACCTGTTGCGATATTTGGGTTGCACTTTCAGCGACGAGCGGTGTGTGAGGCTGTGACTGTGGTTCTGGACGGGTGACCCGCCAAGTAGGATATTTCTCCCCGTTAGACCACGTTAAGCACCTTGGGTGCTGGGGTGGCAGAAGGTATATGGGACATAATCTGGAATCGTGGTTGCGGTCTTGCATATCCGTTCCTCAATGATTGCTGTGGCTCGGTGTCGAAACAGGTGTTGATTGTAAGTCGTGTTACTGTCCAGACTTTGGGCCGAGGGCTCGCGGGCTGCTCGGTAGCAGTCACTTTCGTTATTTGCGTCCCATTTGATCCCACTTGTGAGTTGAAGATTTTTATAATGCTTTACTAATTACATCCACTTTGTCTTTGTTTCAGAAGGACTGAAAAGAATCAGCTAAAGAAGATGAATGCTTAAAATATGTATAATATGACCACACTCTCACCCTGTCCCTGCCCGTGCCCAGCCCTTACCCTACACGTGCCCAGCCCCAGCCCGTGCCCCTGCCGCTGCCCTTTTATACAGACAGGTTTTACACGAATTGAATTTATTAGACTTTTAATTAGGCAGGGTTCATGAAACTAAAAATTTATTCAATCTGTTCTAGGATACCATGGACCACGAAATTAATTCCTCTTCAATTAGTACATATTAAGCATATGCATACTTATACCTACACGAGTATGGGATAGTATCTATTACAGTCCTATGTAAATAGGATATTATTGAAATTGTTCTTTTATTCGAACTGTTAGATGTTATACTAGGTAGGGCGATTCTAGTTTTAAGTTAGATCTTTAGTCAGGCAGGACGCATTTGAATTTAATGTAGTATTTAAGAAAGGAGGATTCATTTTTAAACTGTGTCTTGGTTTTTAAGACAGCAGTGTACACTGCTGTGATAATATTTCGTTGTCTAGTTTCTAAGATCATAGGATATATTATTAAGAAAGTTTTGTTTCAGGAAATTGGACTCTCTTCTTGATTTTCTTTCAGGTTTCGTTCTGATATTCCATTTAGCTTTCGGTCGTGAATTTTCCAAGTACTCCTCTTGTTGTCTTACTTGTACTACGATCAATTACTGAACGTACTACAAATTGACAATAATAGGAGATTTTTCTTTGTCACATGTTATATTAGAATTAGTTTTCGCGTAATTGGAGGGTGGAAGGGCCGTGGCTAGGGTGGGTCTCCATGCGCAGTAACCTCCACGTGGTGAGACCCGGGCAATCAATTATTTATCGCATAATTATTAAACGTTTAACAGACGTTTGATAATTATGTGGAAAATAATTTGAGCGAATTGACTGCGTATTGCACTTAGGATACAATGTACAATAATGGCCGCTTAATGTTCGTTTTTTTCCACAATTAATGTTCGCGGACTCATCCCTAACGATTTTTGGACCTGCTCCGATGTATCGAGAATGTAGGTTGCGTCCGAGTTATCTCCACTTGTCATCAGCAATGGCCCTTAACACGTTGAGTACCACGCCGGTTTTGCCACGCTTTCCGTTTAGGCCACACGGCGCGCCGCGGCGTAGCTTAACACTGTGATACCCCGACGCCTGAACGAAAAGTTGATTGTCAGTCACCGGTGACTGACGCGGCCTGAGCGGAAAGTTTAGAGTCAGTCACTGAACGAAAAGTTGATTGTCAGTCACCGGTGACTGACGCGGCCTGAGCGGAAAGTTTAGAGTCAGTCACTGAACGGAAAGTTGATTGTCAGTCACCGGTGACTGACGCGGCCTGAGCGGAAAGTTTAGAGTCAGTCACTGAACGAAAAGTTGATTGTCAGTCACCGGTGACTGACGCGGCCTGAGCGGAAAGTTTAGAGTCAGTCACTGAACGAAAAGTTGATTGTCAGTCACCGGTGACTGACGCGGCCTGAGCGGAAAGTTTAGAGTCAGTCACTGAACGGAAAGTTGATTGTCAGTCACCGGTGACTGACGCGGCCTGAGCGGAAAGTTTAGAGTCAGTCACTGAACGAAAAGTTGATTGTCAGTCACCGGTGACTGACGCGGCCTGAGCGGAAAGTTCAGAGTCAGTCACTGAACGAAAAGTTGATTGTCAGTCACCGGTGACTGACGCGGCCTGAGCGGAAAGTTTAGAGTCAGTCACTGAACGGAAAGTTGATTGTCAGTCACCGGTGACTGACGCGGCCTGAGCGGAAAGTTTAGAGTCAGTCACTGAACGAAAAGTTGATTGTCAGTCACCGGTGACTGACGCGGCCTGAGCGGAAAGTTTAGAGTCAGTCACTGAACGAAAAGTTGATTGTCAGTCACCGGTGACTGACGCGGCCTGAGCGGAAAGTTTAGAGTCAGTCACTGAACGGAAAGTTGATTGTCAGTCACCGGTGACTGACGCGGCCTGAGCGGAAAGTTTAGAGTCAGTCACTGAACGAAAAGTTGATTGTCAGTCACCGGTGACTGACGCGGCCTGAGCGGAAAGTTTAGAGTCAGTCACTGAACGGAAAGTTGATTGTCAGTCACCGGTGACTGACGCGGCCTGAGCGGAAAGTTTAGAGTCAGTCACTGAACGGAAAGTTGATTGTCAGTCACCGGTGACTGACGCGGCCTGAGCGGAAAGTTTAGAGTCAGTCACTGAACGAAAAGTTGATTGTCAGTCACCGGTGACTGACGCGGCCTGAGCGGAAAGTTTAGAGTCAGTCACTGAACGGAAAGTTGATTGTCAGTCACCGGTGACTGACGCGGCCTGAGCGGAAAGTTTAGAGTCAGTCACTGAACGAAAAGTTGATTGTCAGTCACCGGTGACTGACACGGCCTGAGCGGAAAGTTTAGAGTCAGTCACTGAACGGAAAGTTGATTGTCAGTCACCGGTGACTGACGCGGCCTGAACGGAAAGTTTAGTGTCAGACACCGATGCCTGACGTGGCACTCAACGTGTTAAATATATTTCACGCTGGTTCTCAGTACATCTCAATCCACTCCCAACACAACCTAAACCGAGCGTGCCGAAAAGTGATAAGCATGAACAATTCCTTATAAATCACATCCCTGGATAGTGTTCGTTAGGCAGCTTCGAAGCAGCGAACATTAAGTGCGCATTACTGTCCACTCTAGTTATTTGAGCGGAGAGAATCTTAAGTTCTTATTGCAATTACTTTTGAGTTCTCGTTTCTATCGTTTTATCTATCTGCAGCTGTAAATATTGTGTATTATTTATTGCCCTGCTTCTTATGTAGACCCTTCTGTTTTCTGACGCTTGCGAGATAATTCGTTAGTAACATAAATCATATATGTTTCGCCTAGAGAATTACATTTTATTATTCCTAAAGAAGCCTCCTTTTTTATATTTGAAATACCCATGTATATATCTTTTAATTCATAAATTGATTAATATCTGGAAAGATGCACTTGAAACTACGCGGGTCTCTGCCATATCTACAGTGCTTGCTATGGTTTCGCCATCTATACAGAACTCCTTGAAACCACTCGCCCTTGCTATGGTAGTTCCATCTATAGAGAACTCCTTGAAACTACTCACACCCCTTACTTACCTTAAGTGTAGATATGGCAGAGGCCTGTGTAGTTTTAGTCACATCTGTATAGATGGCGATACTAATGACCCTAGATAAAGGAGACATATATACAGTTTCGAGCAGTTCTGTATAGATGGCGAAATTAAAGCACACTTTGAGGGTAGGTAAGACAGGGATGCGAGTGGTACGTAAATTCAAGCACTTGTTTATAAGTAGCGGTGCGATAATGTTCATAAAATTTGGTTATTTATGTCTTCATTCATCCAATTGAGTTAATAATCCTCGAAAACCGTTTCGTACACTCTTTTACATATCAATAAAGTGTCAGCAAACACAGTGTTTCAATCTACATAAAAATTAATATGTACGTAACATTGCAAGTTCCATTGTTCATTATATTCTACAACAATCAAGCTCTTTAGCACAAGTAAATGCATTTGTGAAAATTTTTTCCTTTAAATAAATTTTTCGGCACGTGATAAATACATACTAATACTAGTAGTATTCTTTATTTCGGTCTCGAAGCAATGAAAGTTTGGTTAGTTTACATATAACCTATCTTTGCAATACTATATGAACTCTTGCACTCTCATCTTCTGTTTCGCTCTTCCTTTTCATACCTTCTCCACCTTATGCATCGCACTATTTCTTGTCTCTTTATCGCACGTCTATTACACATCTTTTCATTTCCTCTCTGTTTCATTACAAATTCCTAAGTCATTTCTGCGCTATTAATTGCTGACTCTTTTCTGTTCCCTCTTTACTTTGGTACTGACGTATTGCTCCCGTTTTAATAAATTTAAAGCTTTCATTATATGTTGTTTCTTGTATTTTTCTTTGTAAGCTCTCCGTTAGATCCTTTAGTTCCGTTCTTATCAAATTTAGTATTCTCGCACTCGTTCCATTTGTTCTAAAAGACCCTTTCACTTATGCTTCTAGTTTTGCCCGCCCTACTTTCTTTTTCGACTAAATATCATTTAACAATCTTTCTATCTCCTGTCATGTACTTACTAACATATTTTTTGTGTGCGTAGATTTTATAGGCGAAAGATATGGAGCATTGACCGCCAATTCTCATTGCGCATAAAAAGAAGGAGGAAGAAAGGATAACTCTCGCCATATACTTCAGTTATATTAAATTGGTTTTGTGGGATTGGAAGGTGTATGCAACGAAGGCTGATGTAAGTGTAATACGTGTCTAAATATCTTTTTTTTTCAATAAATCTTCCTGCGTGTAATAATTACATACTAACAATAGTATTCCTTTTTATGTCGGCCTCACAGCTATGAAATTTCGACTTAGTATACATATAACATAACTTTAGATTACTATCCTAACTTATGCATCCTTCTCCTCCACTCTTTCTTGCCAACCTTCTCTACTTTACACATTATCCCATTACTTATCCCCTTATTTCATTTCGATTATACATTTGGCCTTTAACAATCTCCATCACTTTCTTTACTTCTCTTTTCATCAAATTCATTCATGGTTGATTCATTCCATTCCTTTTTAAATAATCCCCCCTTTTTTCTTATACTTCTTGTGTGGTCTTTCCCTATTTTATTTTCTTCTAACTATCCTTTAAGTGGAGGAGAAGGATGCATAAGTTAGGATAGTAATTTAAAACTATATTTAACAATGTTTCTTTCACCTGTTACATACTTACTAATATATCTTTTGTGTGTACAGGTTTTGCATCCAAGGAGTAAGGAGCATTAACCAGTGCATCTCATCATGCACAAAAGCAAGAAAGAAGAAAGAATAACCCTTGCCACATACTTTAGTTATCCTTTAGTTATAGTAAATTGGTTTATAAAAATAGTTTGTAACTATTAGCGCATAAGATTAATTGAGAACAATTGTGTAATTAACTGTTATGTGTATCTATTATATGTATATTTTATTTTATATTCAGTTTATTCGGTAGATCTTATATAAACTTTAATAGTACGTTTACTACAAGTTCTACTGAATGTGCTAAATGTAAAATGAGAGATATAATAAATAATTTACGTATGCACAAGTTACACAATTGCTGTAATTTAAATTGTATAAGCTTCTGCATATGAAGTATGTAAATTTTAATATAAGTTCTATCTGTAAGATATATTGTAAATTAACTTCAAACAATAGCTTGTAAGTATTAGATTATTTATGTTTATAGTATTTGTAATGCTACATAAATGTTAGTTTAGAATTGATACAATATTTAGTTGTACGATCTATTGTAAATAGATATAAAAGAATAAGGATTAGCTTGTAAATTTGGACTACAACATTTTTGTAACTTGTATCTTCATTGATTAGTTTAAATAAATGTTCAATGAAAAGAACTCGACTGCTCTTCTTATTTTCACACCTTAACAATCCTTAAAAGAACCTAATTCCAATTCCTTATACAAGAAGTACCGTGGGCGAACTTGAAATTGAAAGTTCTAAAGCGGGAACTTGTCAAAATGGCCCTATACGTTATTAAATTTGGAAGTAGCAAATTCTAAGTCCTCACTTCTTGCAAAATTGGATAGCAGAAGTCCAAAAAATTAAGAGCTCGGAAATTCCTGGAACGTGACGTCATTTCCAAGAATTGCTGCGATGAAAGACCTCCTCGCATATCATATTCTCCTGATACAAATCCGCGATTTTCAGCGAGATATTTTTGGCAGAAACTCGGAAATTTCAGCGCTCGGAAATTGCTGGAATGTGACGTCATTTCTGAGAACGAATACCTCCTTGCATATCATATTCTCCTGATACAAATCGAAGATTTTCGGCACTTAAATTTCTACTGAAAATCGTGGATTTGTATCAGGAGAATATGATATGCGAGGAGGTATTCGTTCGCAGAAATTTCCGAGTTTCTGGCAAAAATATCTCGCTGAAAATCGTGGATTTGTATCAGGAGAATATGATATGCAAGGAGGTATGCGTTCTCAGAAATGACGTCACATTCCAGGAATTTCCGAGCGCTTGAATTTCTGAGTTTCTGGCAAAAATATCGCGCTGAAAATCGTAGATTTGTATTAGGAGAATATGATGTGCGAGGAGGTATTCGACTTCACCAATTCTTGGAAATGACGTCACGTTCCAGGAATTTCCGAGAATTAAAATTTGAAGAGCTCCCATCAAGATGTATTAATTCCTTAACAATTAGCGCCAACGTTAATAATGTTCAGGTCTATTTTTACAAGTTTCTCGCTTTAGGACTTTGCATTTAAAGTCCGTCCACGGTACTTCTTGTTTAAGGAAATGGAATCAGGTCTTTTCAAGGATAGGTAAGGCGTTAAAATAAAGAGAGCAGTAGAATTCCTTTTATTAAAGATTTATTAAATTAATTAATGAAGATGCAAGTTACAAGAATGTTGTAATTCAAATGTACAAGCTAACACTTATGAACTATTCTTATATATGAATTTACAATTAATCGTACAAGTAAATCTTGATCAATTCTAAACTAACATTTATATAATATAAAGAATATTATAAATATAAATGATCTAATACTTATAAACTATTCTTTGAAGTTAATTTACAATACATATTTTTACAGATAAAACTTATACTAAAATTTACACGGTTTACATGCAGAAGCTTATAAATTTAAATTGCAGCAATTGTGTAACTGGTGCGTATGTAAATTACTTATTATATCTTTCATTTTACATTTAGCACATAAAATAAAAGATATAATAGATATACATAACAGTTAATTACGCAATTGTTCTAAATTAATCTTATGCGCTAATAGTTACAAACTATTTTTATAAACCAATTTACTATAACTAAAGGATAACTAGAGTATGTGGCAAGGGTTATTCTTTCTTCTTTCTTGCTTTTATGCATGATGAGATGCACTGGTTAATGCTCCTTACTCCTTGGATTCAAAACCTGTACACACAAAAGATATATTAGTAAGTATGTAACAGGTGAAAGAAACATTGTTAAAGGATAGTTAGAAGAAAATAAAATAGGGAAAGACCACACAAGAAGTATAAGAAAAAAGGGGGGATTATTTAAAAAGGAATGGAATGAATCAACCATGAATGAATTTGATGAAAAGAGAAGTAAAGAAAGTGATGGAGATTGTTAAAGGCCAAATGTATAATCGAAATGAAATAAGGGGATAAGTAATGGGATAATGTGTAAAGTAGAGAAGGTTGGCAAGAAAGAGTGGAGGAGAAGGATGCATAAGTTAGGATAGTAATCTAAAGTTATGTTATATGTATACTAAGTCGAAATTTCATAGCTGTGAGGCCGACATAAAAAGGAATACTATTGTTAGTATGTAATTATTACACGCAGGAAGATTTATTGAAAAAAAAAGATATTTAGACACGTATTACACTTACATCAGCCTTCGTTGCATACACCTTCCAATCCCACAAAACCAATTTAATATAACTGAAGTATATGGCGAGAGTTATCCTTTCTTCCTCCTTCTTTTTATGCGCAATGAGAATTGGCGGTCAATGCTCCATATCTTTCGCCTATAAAATCTACGCACACAAAAAATATGTTAGTAAGTACATGACAGGAGATAGAAAGATTGTTAAATGATATTTAGTCGAAAAAGAAAGTAGGGCGGGCAAAACTAGAAGCATAAGTGAAAGGGTCTTTTAGAACAAATGGAACGAGTGCGAGAATACTAAATTTGATAAGAACGGAACTAAAGGATCTAACGGAGAGCTTACAAAGAAAAATACAAGAAACAACATATAATGAAAGCTTTAAATTTATTAAAACGGGAGCAATACGTCAGTACCAAAGTAAAGAGGGAACAGAAAAGAGTCAGCAATTAATAGCGCAGAAATGACTTAGGAATTTGTAATGAAACAGAGAGGAAATGAAAAGATGTGTAATAGACGTGCGATAAAGAGACAAGAAATAGTGCGATGCATAAGGTGGAGAAGGTATGAAAAGGAAGAGCGAAACAGAAGATGAGAGTGCAAGAGTTCATATAGTATTGCAAAGATAGGTTATATGTAAACTAACCAAACTTTCATTGCTTCGAGACCGAAATAAAGAATACTACTAGTATTAGTATGTATTTATCACGTGCCGAAAAATTTATTTAAAGGAAAAAATTTTCACAAATGCATTTACTTGTGCTAAAGAGCTTGATTGTTGTAGAATATAATGAACAATGGAACTTGCAATGTTACGTACATATTAATTTTTATGTAGATTGAAACACTGTGTTTGCTGACACTTTATTGATATGTAAAAGAGTGTACGAAACGGTTTTCGAGGATTATTAACTCAATTGGATGAATGAAGACATAAATAACCAAATTTTATGAACATTATCGCACCGCTACTTATAAACAAGTGCTTGAATTTACGTACCACTCGCATCCCTGTCTTACCTACCCTCAAAGTGTGCTTTAATTTCGCCATCTATACAGAACTGCTCGAAACTGTATATATGTCTCCTTTATCTAGGGTCATTAGTATCGCCATCTATACAGATGTGACTAAAACTACACAGGCCTCTGCCATATCTACACTTAAGGTAAGTAAGGGGTGTGAGTAGTTTCAAGGAGTTCTCTATAGATGGAACTACCATAGCAAGGGCGAGTGGTTTCAAGGAGTTCTGTATAGATGGCGAAACCATAGCAAGCACTGTAGATATGGCAGAGACCCGCGTAGTTTCAAGTGCATCTTTCCAGATATTAATCAATTTATGAATTAAAAGATATATACATGGGTATTTCAAATATAAAAAAGGAGGCTTCTTTAGGAATAATAAAATGTAATTCTCTAGGCGAAACATATATGATTTATGTTACTAACGAATTATCTCGCAAGCGTCAGAAAACAGAAGGGTCTACATAAGAAGCAGGGCAATAAATAATACACAATATTTACAGCTGCAGATAGATAAAACGATAGAAACGAGAACTCAAAAGTAATTGCAATAAGAACTTAAGATTCTCTCCGCTCAAATAACTAGAGTGGACAGTAATGCGCACTTAATGTTCGCTGCTTCGAAGCTGCCTAACGAACACTATCCAGGGATGTGATTTATAAGGAATTGTTCATGCTTATCACTTTTCGGCACGCTCGGTTTAGGTTGTGTTGGGAGTGGATTGAGATGTACTGAGAACCAGCGTGAAATATATTTAACACGTTGAGTGCCACGTCAGGCATCGGTGTCTGACACTAAACTTTCCGTTCAGGCCGCGTCAGTCACCGGTGACTGACAATCAACTTTCCGTTCAGTGACTGACTCTAAACTTTCCGCTCAGGCCGCGTCAGTCACCGGTGACTGACAATCAACTTTTCGTTCAGTGACTGACTCTAAACTTTCCGCTCAGGCCGCGTCAGTCACCGGTGACTGACAATCAACTTTCCGTTCAGTGACTGACTCTAAACTTTCCGCTCAGGCCGCGTCAGTCACCGGTGACTGACAATCAACTTTTCGTTCAGTGACTGACTCTAAACTTTCCGCTCAGGCCGCGTCAGTCACCGGTGACTGACAATCAACTTTCCGTTCAGTGACTGACTCTAAACTTTCCGCTCAGGCCGCGTCAGTCACCGGTGACTGACAATCAACTTTCCGTTCAGTGACTGACTCTAAACTTTCCGCTCAGGCCGCGTCAGTCACCGGTGACTGACAATCAACTTTTCGTTCAGTGACTGACTCTAAACTTTCCGCTCAGGCCGCGTCAGTCACCGGTGACTGACAATCAACTTTCCGTTCAGTGACTGACTCTAAACTTTCCGCTCAGGCCGCGTCAGTCACCGGTGACTGACAATCAACTTTTCGTTCAGTGACTGACTCTAAACTTTCCGCTCAGGCCGCGTCAGTCACCGGTGACTGACAATCAACTTTTCGTTCAGTGACTGACTCTAAACTTTCCGCTCAGGCCGCGTCAGTCACCGGTGACTGACAATCAACTTTCCGTTCAGTGACTGACTCTAAACTTTCCGCTCAGGCCGCGTCAGTCACCGGTGACTGACAATCAACTTTTCGTTCAGTGACTGACTCTGAACTTTCCGCTCAGGCCGCGTCAGTCACCGGTGACTGACAATCAACTTTTCGTTCAGTGACTGACTCTAAACTTTCCGCTCAGGCCGCGTCAGTCACCGGTGACTGACAATCAACTTTCCGTTCAGTGACTGACTCTAAACTTTCCGCTCAGGCCGCGTCAGTCACCGGTGACTGACAATCAACTTTTCGTTCAGTGACTGACTCTAAACTTTCCGCTCAGGCCGCGTCAGTCACCGGTGACTGACAATCAACTTTTCGTTCAGTGACTGACTCTAAACTTTCCGCTCAGGCCGCGTCAGTCACCGGTGACTGACAATCAACTTTCCGTTCAGTGACTGACTCTAAACTTTCCGCTCAGGCCGCGTCAGTCACCGGTGACTGACAATCAACTTTTCGTTCAGTGACTGACTCTAAACTTTCCGCTCAGGCCGCGTCAGTCACCGGTGACTGACAATCAACTTTTCGTTCAGGCGTCGGGGTATCACAGTGTTAAGCTACGCCGCGGCGCGCCGTGTGGCCTAAACGGAAAGCGTGGCAAAACCGGCGTGGTACTCAACGTGTTAAGGGCCATTGCTGATGACAAGTGGAGATAACTCGGACGCAACCTACATTCTCGATACATCGGAGCAGGTCCAAAAATCGTTAGGGATGAGTCCGCGAACATTAATTGTGGAAAAAAACGAACATTAAGCGGCCATTATTGTACATTGTATCCTAAGTGCAATACGCAGTCAATTCGCTCAAATTATTTTCCACATAATTATCAAACGTCTGTTAAACGTTTAATAATTATGCGATAAATAATTGATTGCCCGGGTCTCACCACGTGGAGGTTACTGCGCATGGAGACCCACCCTAGCCACGGCCCTTCCACCCTCCAATTACGCGAAAACTAATTCTAATATAACATGTGACAAAGAAAAATCTCCTATTATTGTCAATTTGTAGTACGTTCAGTAATTGATCGTAGTACAAGTAAGACAACAAGAGGAGTACTTGGAAAATTCACGACCGAAAGCTAAATGGAATATCAGAACGAAACCTGAAAGAAAATCAAGAAGAGAGTCCAATTTCCTGAAACAAAACTTTCTTAATAATATATCCTATGATCTTAGAAACTAGACAACGAAATATTATCACAGCAGTGTACACTGCTGTCTTAAAAACCAAGACACAGTTTAAAAATGAATCCTCCTTTCTTAAATACTACATTAAATTCAAATGCGTCCTGCCTGACTAAAGATCTAACTTAAAACTAGAATCGCCCTACCTAGTATAACATCTAACAGTTCGAATAAAAGAACAATTTCAATAATATCCTATTTACATAGGACTGTAATAGATACTATCCCATACTCGTGTAGGTATAAGTATGCATATGCTTAATATGTACTAATTGAAGAGGAATTAATTTCGTGGTCCATGGTATCCTAGAACAGATTGAATAAATTTTTAGTTTCATGAACCCTGCCTAATTAAAAGTCTAATAAATTCAATTCGTGTAAAACCTGTCTGTATAAAAGGGCAGCGGCAGGGGCACGGGCTGGGGCTGGGCACGTGTAGGGTAAGGGCTGGGCACGGGCAGGGACAGGGTGAGAGTGTGGTCATATTATACATATTTTAAGCATTCATCTTCTTTAGCTGATTCTTTTCAGTCCTTCTGAAACAAAGACAAAGTGGATGTAATTAGTAAAGCATTATAAAAATCTTCAACTCACAAGTGGGATCAAATGGGACGCAAATAACGAAAGTGACTGCTACCGAGCAGCCCGCGAGCCCTCGGCCCAAAGTCTGGACAGTAACACGACTTACAATCAACACCTGTTTCGACACCGAGCCACAGCAATCATTGAGGAACGGATATGCAAGACCGCAACCACGATTCCAGATTATGTCCCATATACCTTCTGCCACCCCAGCACCCAAGGTGCTTAACGTGGTCTAACGGGGAGAAATATCCTACTTGGCGGGTCACCCGTCCAGAACCACAGTCACAGCCTCACACACCGCTCGTCGCTGAAAGTGCAACCCAAATATCGCAACAGGTGCCAAAAGCGCCTTACCATCGGTCATCCGAGCCGAGAACGGAAAAGGGAATGAAGCTAATAGTGGTCAATTGAATAAAAAGGAAAGTAACGAAAGTGACTGCTGCCGGCCGAGAGCAAAAAAGGGAATGAAGCAGAAAACGAAGTGAAGCAAAAAAGGGAATGAGAGGGGAAAGTGCAATGCGCAGTCAATTTGCTCGAATTATTTTCCACATAATTATCAAACGTCTGTTAAACGTTTAATAATTATGCGATAAATAATTGATTGCCCGGGTCTCACCACGTGGAGGTTACTGCGCATGGAGACCCACCCTAGCCACGGCCCTTCCACCCTCCAATTACGCGAAAACTAATTCTAATATAACATGTGACAAAGAAAAATCTCCTATTATTGTCAATTTGTAGAACGTTCATTAATTGATCGTAGTACAAGTAAGACAACAAGAGGAGTACTTGGAAAATTCACGACCGAAAGCTAAATTGAATATCAGAAGGAACCTGAAAGAAAATTTGCAAGAGAATTCAATTTCCTGAAATAAAACTTTCTTAAAAATATATCATATGATCTTAAAAACTAGACAACGAAATATTATTGCAGTGGTGAACACTGCGGGCTTAAAAGCTAAGACATAACTTAAAAATAAACCCTACTTTCAATTAAAAGAATAATTTCAATAATATCCTACCTACATAGGAATGTAAAAGATACTTTACCAAACTCATATAGGTATAAGTACGTATATGTTTAATTCCTCTTCAATTCGTCCATATTAATCATGTGGTCCATGGTGTCCTAGAACAGACTGAAACACACACCAAAAAATTGCCGCACCTGCCAACAATTTTTGGTTTTCTAAACCCTGCCTAGTTAAAAGTCTAACATTTTCAATTCGTGTAAAACCTGCCTGTATAAAGTTCTAAGATTGTGTGTTCGAACAAATCCTGCCTACATAAAGAGCTAAACGTATTGATCGATCTTAATTGGGCCTACCTAATTAATTATCTAATAAATGTAGTGAGTTAAAAGGGCTGGGGTAGGGGCAGGGGCAGGGTCAGGGCGGGGATGTGGTCATATTATACGTATGTATTATCATGAATCTTCTTCTTTAGCTGATTATTTTCAATGCTTCTGAAACAAACACAGACACGAAATAATTAATAAAGTATTATAAAAATGAATTCTTAAACTCAGAAATTGAATCGACGAGGCTGGCTCTTTAATTTTATAGTTTCCAATCGTGCCTTTGATAGTATTTCTGGATCTGTATTGTATATATTCCACTTTTGAGCCTCTGACGTACTTCCATTTGTTTAATATACCATATTTGGGTTCATCTGTGAATCTGTAACAATCTCAAGCATTGGATTAGTGACGCCCCCAAGCCTCCCCATTTTATACTGAAATACAGCTGCTTTTAATTCGTAATAACTGAATTTTAGCGAAGTTAATAAATCAGAATTGATATGAAAAATGCAGCTATTTTTTAATAACAACAGGTAATTGGATTTCGGCCAAAGTGATATATTCTTTTCTACGTTCTAGATCAAACTGAATGGTGGTATCACTTTCATTAAAAACTCCAAAATGAAGTAGTCACATTTCACTACAATTGATTCTATTTTGCTTCTACAAAGAAGCGACAAACGATTATTCGGAAACAAAATATCACACTTCCACTATCACCATGCCGAGGTCCAACTACAGCCAAGAACATTTTTGGTGCAAGGATTTTTGTTGAAATATTTACGGATATCGCGAGTGAATTTCAATTTCTACAAAGCAAGCCCGAAAAGTTATAAAAATTGGCTCTACTAAAAAAAAGGTGAAAATAAAATTGCAACGATTAAGAGAAAATATTTAAGAGTTAAACTCCAATAATGAACAGTCACTAGTATTGTCTCTAATTGAAATCTACTATCTCGAGTTATCATAAATTTATCAAAGATTCTACAAATTATTTCTATTAATTATTTCTCTTTATTCTTTTCTTATCTTTCTTTTCTTTTTTTAATTTCGTTCACACAGTAATTTACTATTATGTATGCAAATTTTTGGCAGTATTTCCATCAACAGACATTCCAGGTAGTATAATTATTAAGAAATAAAATAATAAGAAAAACAAATATAAAACACGGAAAAGAAAAATTACACCATATAGAACAAGAATTGCCAAAGAATTGGTCAGCCATGATCTTTGGCTGACGATGATGTGCCACCCTCCAGGGTGGCTCCAGGATGGGGACTGGTATTCGCAACTCTCATTAAAAACGCGATCTTTAATCGACGCAACGCTAAGTGGAACTCGCGATGCAATCATTTCGCAACACTATTTATTAAGGCTGATAGAAAGCAAACAGTAAATTATCAGTATTTAGAATATTAAAAAGCAATGTAACTGGAGATCCTCTGAAAAGGATAGCTGAAGGCTCAAGACGCGAAAATAATGTCCGCAACACTAGAAACTTTCTCATGTGTAAAATATATTATAAAATACTACAATTTAACTAACAATAAGGACAGCAAAATTGCAAGAACAATCGCGATACCATTGCGCTACGCTAAATCAACCACGATTTTCATTTGCTCGCAACTCTAATTAAAAACCGCGATTCACTTCGCAACTCCAAGAATACGCGAGACTCGTTTTCTTTTTCGCGACTTTACTTGAAAAACTGCGTGACATATAACGCAATTCTAATTCGACCCGTTCTCAAGTTTTTCGCAACTCTAAAGCAACGCGATATTTTTGGGAGGGCTGTATCGTTGGACCGGAATGTGCGTCGGCCAAGTACAAATAAAAATTCTACAAATTAAAGTGCAAGCACAGTGACAAAGTAGTAATATAGAATGATTCCCCATTCTTATAAAGAATGCGGAACCATTAGTAGTTGCCCTCTTGAGTGACAGTTTGTCGGGCCTCTTCGGCATATAGCCTCTTCTTTTCGTTGGACCCAAGGGCCAGCTGAAACTTAAGCTAGGCTCGAGGCTCTATTCGAAAACCAAAGAAAAACTTATAAATGTGAAATAAAGAGTTAAAATCGCGGAGCTAAATGGAACACACGTGGCCGAATCACGATCAAATAAAATCGTAAAATTGTGATTACGGAAAATCGCAAAGATTACGATTAAAATTGTAATCGTTCTTCATTCACACGTGCAGCCTCGAGCATAATGTAACACGTTTCGTTTCGGAGCCTAAATCGCGACCACGACCGCGAAGGACTCGAAAAATCGATAGACAAAGTCAGAGGCGAACGCATTTTCGTTCGCGCCACAGCTTCACCGTCGACTTTTCAAATCAGATTTCCTGAAACAGGTTGAACACGCGAAATAGTGCCTACCCGATCAGAGACTGTGTCAACCTGCCCGGCCCTACCTACTTATGTCTATCAATCACACCAGAAAGTATGCTACCTATCCTACCTGGACCTATATTTAAAAAATAGCAAACAAGCACACCAACACACGACACTCCACGGTTCTCAGTCAAACACTTGGGCGCAAAAGCCTACACTAGGGAGGCATCCCGGGACACCCCCGACACCCAAGTGCTGTCACACAACTTGCACACTCTAATGTACATACCATTTTTCTGAAATCGACTGGCAGTGGCTGGGATCTTTGCGTTCACGTGGAAAAAGACCACGCCGCGGTAGATATTTATTAGACTAATTAAATAGCACCGATATAAGAGGTACTTGACAGCAATTGATAGGAATATCCGATTCTCTTTGGCATTTAGCCTCTGTCATCTTAAATGACAAAAACTTCGTGCCTCAGTATAGTAGGGATTATTAATGCAATTAATAGTAAAAATGATGTCTCTGTTTTAAATCAATGGACATCTTATCTTGGTCATAGTAGCTACATTTTAGTACGGAACGACGCAACTCCACCGCCTAACCACACACACAATGCGGATATTACGTCGTGCACGATACACCAAACACACTGTCAGTCGCCAACAATAAATCATTCAATAGCTTATGAACTAAAGAAATATCGTCGTGCTCTACCACCGTTTTCCCACTCAAGTAGCACCGGGGCACGTGAGTGGTATCCGGGCAGTGAACACGGAAAGGGTTAAATCTGAAAATCCTCGTCTAAAAAGATGATAAAGACATACTGGTTTTCTAACGGGCTAAATATATGTATGTACGTATATATACCAGATCAATATATGTTTTTAGATTATTAAAGAGAAAATAAAATGACTCTACTTTATTAGAAAAATTATGCAATGACTCTAGTTTATTAAAAGAATTGTGCAATGACTCTACTTTATTAGAAAAATTGTGCAATGAGTCTACTTTATTTGAAAAATTATTCAATGACTCTACTTTAATATACTTTGAATGAAATTGAAACATCCTCGGGTGTTCCCGTCATCAAAGCATTGCTTCTAAAACGCAAGGTTGGATTTAAAGTAGATTGCTTTGATTTCGAGATCTACCCGTTCGCGTATTGTCTTCTTGTACATTCAGGTTTAATTAATATCTTGTACGGAAAAGGAGAAAGTATTGATATCTCTAAACAAATTGACAAGGTAAGTAAGTACCTTTACTTTATATATAATCAAACTAGTAAAAAAGAGGACCGACTATACTCTTACTAACAATTTATTATAACTGTGCACTAATTGCAATTGACAAATAAGCGAAGTCGAATGGTATTCGACTTCTCCACTACAAACTAATGCACGTAGAATACTGGACGTTACTTTATATTCATTCAATAATTAATAACTATTTAAATATCGTTTCATAGGTATTCAATTAAATACTCTATTATAAAAAGATATATAGTGATATATTTTGTACTAACTATGATCTGTTTTAAAATTATCAAGCTATTTAAAAACGCGCTGTACAAGAAGACCTATCCTCACATAATATAAAGCAGTAAAGAAGTTACTACTCATGAGTATATTTCCATATACCCATGGTCACAGTGCTTGCCAGAAAAATCTACGTAATTACAACCAGTCACCCGTGTCGGTTCGGACCTTTCGTCCTGCGACATGATTGAGTGACCAGAGGAACTTTAAAGCATGCCACTCACCGGTTGCAGACTCACCAGGTGTGCGGTCAAGCTCGTCGCCATCGAAGCCATGGAAGCTGCTGAAACATTCAAAAAGAGCAAACAACATTAAAATCTATGTATCTTCAGTACTTTTGGAATGTGTTTATTATCAATGATTATTGCAATACAAGATTAAAGAACGAAGGAGATACTTACTCGTCAAATTGATGGCTGAAAGCCCGAACTCGCTGAACAGGACACTGACTCTAATGGAACACTTAAGATTGACGAACAAAGTGATTCTAATTTCGCGACAGTATTTCTACTGTTTTTGTGACTGCTACCGAGCAGCCCGCGTGCCCTCGGCTCAGAGTCTGGACAGTAAAACGACTTAGCATCAACACAAGTTTCGATTCCGAGCCACAGAAATCATTAAGGCACGGATATGCAAAACCACAACCACGATTCTAGATTATGACCCGTATGCCTTCTGCCACCCCAAGGTGTGCTTGGCGTGGTCTAACACATAGGAATTTCCTACTAGGCGGGCCAAAGTGTCCAGAAAAGCAATCACAGCCCCACACACCGCCCCCCGATGACACTGCAACCCGGATATTGCAAGAACCGCGACCACGATTCCAGAATGGTGGATGACCTACCCAAATTAGAGATTATATGTGGTCTAACAGAGGGCCTCGTGACCAGGGTCCAGAACCACAATCACGCCCCCGCACATCGTAACTCGCTGACACTAAGTCCCTAACCATCAGTCCTCCGAGCCGAGAACGGAAAAGGAAACGGAATAATTGTGATCGACGAACAAAGTGACTCTATTTTTCGCGAGAGTATTATTTCAGAGCAAACACTGACTCTAATTTCGCGTCTCTTTACTGTTATTTATGTTGAATTATTATTAAGAGCGGCTGCGCTCAAAAAATAATAAAAAGAACTTTGACGGAACAAGCACTGACTCTACCAACCGCATTGCGCGCGGCCAACAATATCGTTATGGTGATACAATTGAGCCCATGGCAGCTTCTGAAACATTCAAAAGAACAGAGAACATTGAAATCTTTGCATTTTTAGTACTTTTCGAACATGATAATAATCAAAGATCATTGCAATATACGATGAAAGAAATACAGAAGTACTTACTCTTCAAGTTGATGGATGAAAGCCCGAACTCGCCGAACAGCCTAGGTGTTGACTCTAATACCGGAATACTTATTGCGATAAAATAAAATAAGATAAAAGACTACAATCGCGCGCGTTTTATAATTGTGATCGACGAACAAAGTGACTCTATTTTTCGCGAGAGCAATATTTCGAAGCAAACACTGACTCTACTTTCGCGTATCTTTACTACTATTTATATTTAATTATAATTATTAAGAGCGGTTGCGCTCAAAAAATAATAATAAGAACTTTAACGGAACAAGCACTGACTCTACCAACCGCATTGCGCGCGGTCATCAAAATTTGCTGAAAGAAAATCTGGACAAGTTAGTAAATGAGGAGAGGAGGTAAAAATTAAAGTAATACACATGTGATTTTTATTTGTCTCTTTCTTATTCCTGTATGTCTGTTGAGGAATTACTGCTCTTGTTTTTTAATAAAGTCCTACTCTATTATTAATTGTCTATTCAAGATATATTATTATAGATTAATATAAATGATTTATCAAAAGCGTACTGTGACTGTTCTATGACAGAGTTTTCAAGGTGATCATGGTCCTAGTAAGTAAGTAATATCGCGCATTTATAAGTTCTCGTAGCTGCTTGTAGAAATCAAGACTCGAAATTATTTTTCATGCTTTAATGTATATCCACGATAGTCAAACGATTGTTAAATAAACGCGTATTAATTAATAGAAGCTAATAGACAAGCGTATGCGGTGGTAAAGTAAACCCCGAGATGCTATTGTATTGTAAGGTGATGTATGTCGCTAACCTTCGACAGCATAGACGACCCGTACGGTACGACGCTTGAACTGATAGTGACACCGCGTGCGCCGCGCACCGTCATCCCCACTCCGCGACGCGCCGGCGCGTCGGTAGCGCTCGGTCGCGCTCGGTGGTATACGCAATTTCCGAACTCTTCGAAGGTCTCCGACCGCGGTCGTGCGTACTACTGTACTAAGGTCATACGTACTGAACTTTTGACCCTTCCGATCAATTTTTAGCCGAACCTACGATCCTACGGTTATACTTACTGAACTTTTACGTTTTCTGACCAACTTGTAGCCGGACCTACGACTCCAGGGTCGTATCTACTGTACTTCTTTGGTTTCTGACCGACCTATAGTTGAACCTACGATCCTAGGGTTATACCTACTGGACTTTTACGTTTTCTGACCAACTTTTAGCCGGACCTAAGGCTCTAGGATCGTGTCTATTGTACTTCTACGGGTTCTGACCGACTTATAGCTGAACCTACGATCCCAGAGTTTTACCTACTGGGCTTTTACGTTTCCTGACCAACTTTTAGCCGGACCTACGACTCTAGGGTCGTGCCTATTGAACTTCTGCGGGTTCTGATTAAGTTTTAGCTGGACCTACGATCCTCGTTAAAGAATTCTTTCGTTCTTTGCCGCGCAATGAAAGCGGGACAGCACAGGCGTGACGCTTGACGTGACACTGTCAATTTCATCGCCCCGATGCATCGCGATGTGGTTTCGACTCAACTCGAGCCGAGCCAAAGTGCATCGCGCGACCAGGCACCGTAGCTCAATTTTTCTACCGAAACGTTGCTCGAGAAATAGCTGTCCTGATCCCCCCAAAGCATTTACATACATTCACACAATCGTATGAGACCTGCCCCAACACCTTCCTCTTTCGAATGAGCCCTCACCCAGCTCAAAATATTGTCATATAAGGAAATTAAGCGAGGCCTTTGACACCCATGTTTTGGCCCATATTATGTCGATATACAGCTCGCTGCATTACCCGTGTCTGGTTTTAACGACTGAATTCGTAGATAGTTTTTAGTAACTACATTCAGTCGATGGTCCAAAGTCCAAACGACTAAATCATTCGATGGTTTTAACAATTGAATTTTGTCGATAGTTTTAAGTAACTACATTCAGTCGACTAAATTAGTCGTTAGCCGATACTATCGATAGTCTTAAAAATCATTCGAATGAAAGCAGTAGTTGGTTACTATCGAATAATCGATAGTTTTTAGTCGACTAATCGGAACTTATTCTACTCTTGAAAATGCTCCTTCACGTTAGAGATACAACCTATAATTTGTTAAACCTTTAAAAAACGTGATATTCCTATTTAATCTCTAATACGTTTGTGTATCATTTAAGCGGAAGAAAATAGGATTAAATATAACTTGATTATGTACGAACACGGTGAAGAAAGTCAGTTTAGCGATGCTGATGATACTAAAACAAGGTGTGTATATTCAATCACAGATTCTCCAATTTTAATGCATGATTTTGTTTCTTTACTATAGTTTGGATACCTTCAAAGGAAAACCATTATTCCATTGTGAACTTTCCAAAGATATTGATACATTACGTATCTCAAACGTCACAGAACAAGAGGACGATGACAATGATAACGATGACTTAGAGGACGATGATTACATTTGGGGTGAAGATGAAAATAGAGCTGGTACTAAGAATATTTCAAAAAATATTCGAGCAAAGAATATAAACGCACAGAATGTTTCAAATAAAATTACTAATTACCAACCATCGGATAAATTATTCCGTCGGTACGCGAACAAAATCAATATTGAGAGATATGAAGGGCCGTCACTGCCAGGACATGCGGCAAACCTTCTCATTGAGAATGATAAGCGCGCAGAAAAGGATAGGTTTCGAACAAAAGATAAGCATGATCGTGCAACCGTTGAACAAGTTTTAGATCCTAGAACAAGAATGATATTGTTTAAGCTTTTAAATCAAGGTATAATTGCAGAAATTAATGGATGCATTTCGACCGGAAAAGAAGCTAATGTTTATCATGCGACTTCAAAAACTGAACTGGAGTTTGCAATAAAAATATATAAAACTTCAATTTTACAGTTCAAGGATAGGGACAAGTATGTCACAGGCGAATTTCGTTTTCGGCATGGATACTGTCGACACAATCCACGTAAAATGGTTCGAACATGGGCTGAGAAAGAGTTTAGAAATTTGATACGCCTTCAGCAAGGTGGTGTGGATGCTCCGAAGCCAATTTTGTTACGTAGTCATGTGCTATTGATGGATTTCATAGGTACTAACGGTTGGCCTTCGCCAAAGTTAAAAGATGTACTTCTCACTGCTTCCAAACCGAGAAAGCTGTACAGAGAATGCGTCGAAATAATGTGGAAATTGTATAACAAGTGTAAGCTTGTTCATGCTGATTTAAGTGAATATAATATGCTATATCATGATGGATCTATTATAATAATAGATGTATCACAAGCAGTTGAACATGATCATCCTATGGCACTTGAGTTCCTTAGAAAGGATTGTACAAATATAACTGGTAAATAAAAATAGACATATTTAATGATAACACTATCAAAATATTAAAACGATAGGGAACTAGAGTTTAATGAATTCTTTCTTAGATTTTTTCAGGAAGAATGAAGTAGGTGTGATGACAGTCAAGACATTATTTGACTTCATAACAGATCCAACAGTAACTGAGGAGAATATGGATAACTGTTTAGATGCAATATCAGAACAGATGACACAAGAAAGTGAACAATGTATTGATTCTAATCGGCAAATAGAGGAACAAGTATTTAAGCAAGCATATATTCCTCAGAACCTAACTCAGGTAATGTTGAGAGATATTAATTGCACATAGTAATGCATTCACGTCCTTTTAGATTCGTATATGAATATTAGTTTTCAAATGTATAAATTCTAATTGCAAGTATGTTAGGTCATTGATATTGAACGCGACATCAAACTTGCTAAATCTGGAAAAGAAGATTTGATATATAAAACTCTAGTTGGTTTAAAAGCCGATCTATCTAAGCCGATCGATACTCCCGAAATTCTTAGCAAACACTATAAGGAGCCAAATGACGTAGACAAAACCGATGAATCGACTGATGAACTTGATAATTCTGAGGAAGATCAAAGTAGTGAAGACGAAGATGCAGCGGAGAACGATTCAAAATTTGTCACCTCTGCACGACCTCGAAATGAGAGCCCAGATAGTAAAAAGGTAACTTACTTATTTTAGATAAGTTATAAGATAATGCAATATATCAATTTTCAGGCGAGAAAAAAGGCAATAAAAGAACAACAAGCCGAGAAAAGGAAAAGTAAAATAAAAAAGCATGTAAAGAAAAGAAAGGAAAAAGTTTTAAAAAAGAAGTGATAGCTAAAGTAATATGATTTCCTTCAAATGATTAATCGCAAAAAATTTAGCGCGGATGAAATATTATTTTTAGCACATTATTTTTGGAGAATTGCTAGGGAAAACTAATAAAATTTTGTCCACCTTTGAAAATATCTTCCACAATAAGTATCCTTGTGTCACGAATTGTATAAAATGTATAAAACTGATTTGTAAAAGGATATAAATAAAGTATAATTGTAGTCAATTGTTAATAACTTTTAAACCACAAATGCCATGTTGTTGAAACTGTTGGGGGAAATAGTTATGGATCGTAGCTTTAAATTGAGACCAACCCGGTTTAAAAATACGCACTAGGAGCCGAGAAAAACGCAATTGTTTAAATTAACGATGTACTCCAGAATGTCGGTATTGCAGGTGCCATAAACTGTACGGAAAGCCGCAAACACGAGATGGCGCCACGTACTTTTTATGTCTTTGCGGGGTGCTGGAGCCACTGGTCCATTCGAATGTCACTGACAGCGTTACCGACAAATTATAAAAATCGATCGTCGGTGCTAATATTTACGGAAGGGACCAGTAGTGATCCTTCTTTTTTGTCCGACTGTACTGTGGCGCCTGTTGGTATGCAACCATACTTACGCAGATGACCGCACGGGGACCGCAGCTACAAATTACTCTATTTTTTAATTCGAATGCATAATTCATTATTGCCTGGAAGGTTAAAATTCATTTCATTTCCAAGTGAAATTGAAGCAACAAATTTGTGGGTAGTGTTAATATTTTCATAACCATTTTCATGTTTTCGTTTTAACATTATGCTCAAGTTAACGATATAGGATTTTCAACCCTCGCCAATTTCTAATGCGTGCGGCACACTTTTCATTCAAGGTGCGATAAACTAACAAAAAAAAATCATGCATTAATATTTCTGTGGTTATTGCAAAGGAGAGACTCGATTCTTCAACATCATGGTGATTTTAGTCACAAAAAAGATTTTTTAAACTGCGTACAGACGTTTGAACTTATTAAATTTTTAAAAAAGGTATCAGCACTTTCTCACCTTTTACACGATGTAAAAAATATTTAAAATAAAGGGAATCAAAGACTCTAAAAAGCAGAAACATGAGCTCAGGTGGATCGTCTTACGATCTTTTTTTACTAACTTATATTAGTTCAAATATTGACGATTCTTCATCGAATTAGTGTTCCTTTAATTTTGCACACCACTATATTTTGAAACTGATTTGTATAACTAAAAAGGTGATTGATTTACATATATTTAATCTATGCATATACATTATACCCACTTTCACATTGACCTTTTTATTCTGCTTATGCAGTTATCCTCCTTTTTCTATTACATTTTAATATACTTTGAATGGTAAACTATATTAAATGGTTGGGTATACCTTGTTGTACACTATCCACGGTAATACAAGTTGAAAGGAAGTTGTACGGGTGAAACGCGTTTAAGGCTGCGTTGAATGACAAATAAATATGCTAATGGCTATTCGGGGAACTTCAAATGCCGTGCATCTTAGCTTTTGCACCACATCGAAAGAAGAAAGTTAAGTTACTTGGTACCTTCGCAGCAAGTTTCGAAAGAAGTGCCACGAATGGCCACAGCGAAGGGTGGATCCGTGAAGCGAGAGGTGAGAGACAAGATTGAGGGAGCAAGCATGGAAGATGGAACGAGAGTTCTCTTAAATAATAGAAAATTCAGAGGAAGTTGATAAGCCAGGGCGCGTTCAAACTTTTCACTCGCCGCCTTCCATTTCTTATTATAATGAATGCATATCGGCTTAACCGTAGCTGGAAAGCTACGACTATAAGAACCCTTTTCCACTTTTTGTGGCCCCTGCCTTTTGCCTCGCGTTGTAAAACCGTTGATTTCAATACCTTATGCGCTCCGAAACAAATAAGCTTTGCCTTCTCACTTGAAGCCCACGGAAGAACGTAGGCTATTGCAATTCGAAATTGATCCTTGCGGTATAGTACAGTCATACCACAGATGCTTTATGAGATTTTTTTCTTCCTCTCCTTCAGGAAAGTTGTCGGTTAGGGTAATCCTTGACCAGTTTAATTCGGAATGTCAGTCGCAGATTGTGTTCGTCGAACCATATGTTGCCAGACGTTGTCACACGAAACCGTGCTCGCATCCACTCATACGGCGAACAAACCACCGAATGCTTTGGCTATTATTATTAGAACGGTTGGGCTGTCTTTCACTGCGACGGCTGCACGTCTGCCGACTAGAAAGCGAGTTTCATTATTTTTATACAGAATCGATCGCACAATTTTCTGCGAGGAAATTTCCGGCAACGTATTCTTTCGCGATTCAACATTTGCGATACGCTAAATTATTTTAGAACCAGGCGCTGAAGAGTTTAAAGGTAGTTTGGTCGAAAGTATCGGTACGACTAATTATATTCATAACATTCTAATTTGTCAAAGCGCGAAGAGGCGGAAAAAAATATTTGGCGAAAGGGGCGTTGAATTCCACGAGGATGAAAATTATACTGAAAGTTTCTCCGCGACGATAAAGCCTAACGGGGTTGGTTTATCAACAGCAGGGGCGGCGGTACAATCCGCAGAGACAAATGGCCTCTGTAACGTTAAATCATCGCGAAAAAGTTAGTAATTTAATAAGCAATTTCATGGAAATTCCATGATCGTTAGCGTGACGACTTTCTCGATAAAATTTCCAGAATATTCCTGTCTCTCGCGCTCGATAACAAATGTCGGAAAACGCGTTCGGGATCTCTATATCTTTTAGTTATTATTCTCGAACAATCGAAGCGTTCATTATTCGCGCTCCTTTAGGTTGCCGCGATACGTGATTGTATTCCGTATCTTTTCGAACTCGACCGAACGATTCATCGTCGATACAAGCCGGATAAAATATTCTGCAACGGGGAGGGTTGATGCAAGGCGTTTGACAGGGGTCGTCTTAAGCGAAGGGACATGTCTTTTAGGTGAGATGCTTGTTGATCCTTCGTTGATTCCGCTTTTTTATCCGGTGAAATCGATCATCCATCGGGCCGCTCGCCTTTCCGAGATATTACAACGCGTGTGCCCGCAAGAATTCGCCGGAGTGCCTATCGGCGTCTCCGTGGACGAAATACGAATGCCGTCGAATATTTCGCTTAAACTGGGGATGAAGTAGCTCTCAGCTCCCTGTGATACGTAAGATTGCACGAATCTTCTGGATTTATTTCAGTAAACGAAGGTGCTTTCCCTTTATTTATCTCCGAATATAATTTACCACGTTCCTTATAAGAAAGCTAAATCTCTGTGCCCACGAGTTGCGGGAATTTGGGAAATATTTATTCGTGTCACGGCGGGTCGCGTTGCGGCTACGCTTTCAAAAGCTCAGGAAGCGCTATGCGCCTGGAAGTATGTATTATATGCGCGTGGTTTGCACACGTGAGCGTGTGCACGCAATCATCAGGGGGAAAAGAGTGCAGGGTATAGTTGAATGGGTGGATACGCGAAGGACAGCGTGACTCTTTGCGCGACCCCGAAAGCAATATATCGATGTTTAGCAACCAATAAACGGATCCCTCAAAGAGGGCTTTTACCGTAAAGCGTTGGTGCTTCGACGTCTCGTTCCTTCCATAGATGTACGCTCGCACACATTCGTTCCCCTCCGTAGGTGCACGTCGGCGGGCATGTGTAGATGTACGTTAACGGTGGCAACCGAAGCACGCCGCTTTTATGGCTCAAAGTAAACGCATTTATAGAGCCGTTTTGCCACCGCCGCATCGGCGTAACCTCGCGGCCGACCATTTAACGCCGACTTTATGATAATGTTATCAATAGCTCGGCCCTCCTTCCTTTTTCGCGATCAGCTACCTCTATTTACTGATATTTACGACACACGTCTATCATTCACCTGCCTCGCGAAGGCCCCCGTTTATGATCGCCTAAACAGTTGTTGCTGCAATATGAACAATATTTATATGTCCAGGTTACTGGACATATAAACGGGCTAGAACCCGTTTCACTTCCGCAGATACTGTTTTCAAGGTAGATCTAACATTCTAATGCTTAGAAAGTTTTTACACGACGAAACAGGGCGGGATTTATCGACAACTGCGACAGGGACATTAAGGGTGTCGATGGTCGAATAGAAATACGCGCGGATCGCGAGCAAGAGAAATGAAGTGCAATGTAGAATAGTCTGCGGGAGACATCTTGCCCGGAAGGTGCGCCTTTTTTATGCCTGTATAATAAAATTCCGTATACTGGCTCCAGCAGGCAACAAGAACAGCAGAGGGTGAAAGAATCAAGTAGTGCCGGCTGATGGAAGGCAGGGATCTTAAAGGCGCTCTTATATCGTCGCTGGTATCATTGTGTCATCCGCAGCTTCTTCATAATTCTCCCGTGAAGCGGAGGAATAGCCACTACTGCTGGCAGAAAAACGATTCCAAGTGGAAGCCGACACTCCAGTTGATTCGCCTGTTTGCCGGATTCTCGCGAGAATCGTTCGCGATATCCGCGTTACGTCTTCTCGAATAGAAGGCATAATTGTGTTCCCTACAGTTGCACGAAGATGGTGTTGCAAATGTTACAAAAATAACAGCCACCGTAGGGCTAGGATTATCTATATCGCATCCTTTGGCAGCGTAGCAGCTCTGATTTACTCGCATCGCGATGCTGGTGTACGTTATACGCAAGTACGTGGACGCACACAAGATCGTACAGAAGGTGGGCAAAGCGCGATGAAAAGGGCAGGCTATTGTACGAATCAGCTTCCTGCAGGGACAGCGGCAAGAAAGGGGAAAAAGACGGCTCGAATGGAAGAATCGAACAGTCGAGCAGCGAGGGGGTGGCAAACGTGGGCGACTTGGGGATGACGGTAACGAGAAAAAGAAGCAGAACGAAGGAAAATAAGGGTTTCTGGTGAAACTCCAGCGAAACTCTGCTGACCAGTGGGCAGCGGCCTTGACGTATACGCGTACTCGTGGAGAAAAGGCAGCGTGCAGAGCACTGTGTCCTAGGTTCGCCTACACCCAGGATTTCGGAGGAGAATCCTTGAAAACCGGAGACCAGGACGCCATTGGCCGTTCCTAAAGCTCCGTCTGAGCACGGCCAATCGGGAGCCGGGCTGATAACGGCGGCGGTTCTTCTCTTCGTTCCGCCTCCTCAAGACGGAGGCGCTTTTGGCACGCTATATCAAGCTGGTCTATATCGGCCAACCTATATCGTCCACTTGTGCGCTCCTTTATATGGATCGACCATCTTTTCTCGGCTCGGGAAATTTCCTCCCGTCTGCTTCGAGTAACCCCGGGCTCGTTTGCTACAGCTCCCTTCTTTATATGCTGTCATTTCGGGGCTCTTGCTTACCTTCTTTTTCTGTACTTTCTCGAACAATCCATGTGGCTGAATTGTTTCCCGCTTTCCACAGTTCCTGGGGTTTATACGTTTTCGAGGAACTCGCTGATCGGAATAAACGATTTACGTCACCACCAGGAATACGCCGGGCGCCCGACGTAATCGACGCTCTCGTATCCGCTAATGAACCGCGACAAAATAGTAAATGCATGCCAGGGAAAGGGGGTTGCGGCGCTTCCCGATTGCGTCGATAAGAAGTGCTACCTACCTCCGTCGTAAATATTTCATCGACCTGAAGTTGAGGTGCACGTTTATAGTGCCGTCGCGTATTATATTAGTAGATATATCCATTACAGGTACGCGAAACGCAAGAAACGTCGGTAATGGTTGTTTAATACACTTATTTGTTACTGCCGCCCGATAACGTAATAAGTGACGTCTTAATGACGCATGTTCGTGATGCTTGAAACGACGTCCCATACGTTTACTTGCGTTAAGCGAGTTGAATAGCTTGCTTTCCGTGCCGATGCGGAATCGGCGATGAAAAGATGTATCTGGTATTAGCATTAAAAAGGATCGTGACACGTTGATAACGGCGAGTAATATGTTTCGGTTTGTAATACGCGTTGCCTCGAACGAGAAAATTGAGCACGAATAAGGAAAGAGCGATACTCGGACTCGTTAATGCGGTAACGATATAGCGATGAGGGCCAATTAATATATAGGCTTGATATAAATTACGCCGCTGCACCGAGGCCTATAAAACTGATTCGATTAAAGGAGAGAATGTCGTTGGGCCGTAAATGTCAATTACATAGGTTTACCAACGCGTGCATGAAATATGTCGAAGGAGCGATTGATTCTTAATTAATTACCTAGACGGAGAGGCAACGAGAAGTAAAACCGGGACGATTGAAGAGGTTCACGATTAAGGTTCCCGGTTTATCAGCCAGTTCGATCGCAGGTGGTGTTCTTCTTGTCGGTAACATCTTGGTTCGCGTGCAGGTTCCGGTCGAGGTTGTTTAAGCCGGTTCCGTCCTCATTCTAGAAGGAGGTGCGCGCAAGTTGGTGCCCCATAAGTGGCGTAATGGGACTGCCCCTTCGGTTGACAAGATAAAGGGTGACGATAAGAGTGTTTCCCTGCAGAGGCACCTCGAGAAGGAAGGGTGCGTGACCGTAGTGTGCCGCGTGACGCGTGTAATAACCGTAGCGCGGCTTCTTGCACGCACCCTATGGCAGAAAACTAAGTGTACACTTACTGCTATACTTAGCTGCGTGCACCTTGGTTACACGACAGGTGCCCATTGCCGAGGATTCTTAAGGAACCGTGGCGGGAACGAGGGAATCGCCGAACGAGGGGAACCAGAACGAACTTTCTTTGATGTCGAGTCGATTCCGTGGCCTTTGCGACCTCCACGCCTTCTTTCTAGATTGTAGTTTCGCTTTATTAGCGTCCGCTCGCTTTTCTGAAGTTGGCAGAAAGCCGATAACGTTGAGACTGAAAGGAATTTACGGCAACATTAAAAGTTTATGCCCCGGCTCGGTTACGAAGAGTACGCTCTAGTCGCCGCTAGTTCACTTTGATGTTTGCAACGAAAAGTATGGCCGAAATAGTTGCATTTCCCCCGGGGTGATCATTGGGGGAGCGAATTTACACGGCGAACGGAGACACGGTTCGTGCCGCGGAAGGCGCACAATATATCGGAGACGGTCGATGGTGCCGGAACAGGTTGAAACAACCACGGATCATTTGAGCCAAAATCTGAATCCATCGTTCCGTAAATTGAATGGCTATTTTATGGCAACGCGGGCAGATTACAGGTACAATTACCATGAGACTACATAATTAATAACTCGATTAATGCGCCGCGGCGGAACGTCTGTCCACTGGTGCTCGTCAACTCGGCCACTCCGTATGCTCGTTCGCTTGTCCCAGTCACGATTCGTGATCTCCTATTTAAACCGACTCGCCGTTACGTCGCAATCGATTACGGTCGAATAATATCGACGTCGATCGCCCATGCTTACCCCGTTCGCGATACATCCTCCCGGCTCGCTTACCCTGATGTGTGTTTAGGTCTGCCGCCGCGAGGCAAAACTCATTAACGGATCATTCCATATTCCAGGGGGTGGGAAGTCAGGTGGGTGTGGGTACACGGCTTCGAATTAATTCCGGTCCATTGTCGCGAACCGAAAATCTGCCGAATCAGTTGTCCGCTGTTGTGTCCCTCCGCTTGGTTAATCGCCACCCGAACAAGTAGCCTTAGGTCAGGTAACAATGGTCGGTCGTGTGCGCTTCGGGCCGTTGCCACCGGTGCGGTCGCTAGAAATTTTTCACGCCGGTGCATCTCGTTGTTCCCCAATCGTCGTCGCGAGTGTTTCCGACACGGGGAGGAATTCATCTTCGCGACGGTATTTTCCGGTCGTATTTCACGAGTGTACCGGTCACAGAAACGCATAATACGGTATGCAGAAACGGAGAGGACGGTGTCCCCCGGGCGGTACGCATGCCAGAGACGTCGAACGGTGATAAATTTCTGGTAAAGATTTTTTGGACGAGAAGCTTTATCGCTTCCTTGCTGCGGCTGAGCGCCGAGGTCGACAGAGAATTAGACAGACAGGCGTTCGTATACAGGTAGTCGGTATCGAACATTTATCAGTGGCCAAGACGGGGAGGCTGATCTCGAAAGACAACCGCGATTGAGTTACGTTGATTTTATTCCGCATTATTCCACCCAGTGAACCCGCGATACCAAACCGTTCCTTGGCCAGATAAGTTTTATTTTCCGCATTGCTGTGCGCGCCCGCGGCAAACGCTAGCTTCGCTTCTGCCACGTCGTGGATTAACGTCATTGCGGTTTTTAAGCAGGCAATTTCCTAATTCGGTTGCCCCGGGATCCCTGATTTATCGCGCATTTACCAGTTATTCCGTACTGTCGGTGATTTACGACACCGCTTCCGTTCCCGTTCCAGTTCCCGTTTCAGCTCCAGAATTCCTCCTTCTACTGCCGCTTCTTCTTTTCCTGCTGTTCTCGCGGCACTGTCTGTCTGACGGTCTCGCGGTTCGCCAAATCGCGCAGCTTTCTAGGCACCTTCCTATTTCGCGTTCCCATTTTCCTTGGAAACCAGGGGGATGGATCGCGCGAAGTTCTTCCCCGCGAAGTCGACGGTTCGTGGTTCTCGTCGGCGGGTCGTCAGATCGTTTAGAGGCAAAAAACGGTTCAACGTACCCAACAGATTAATTGAACACGAAACGTTCACGGTGCGTGCTACGCACCCGCGTGAGAAATTCGACGTATTGTACGGGGAACTCGACTTGAGAGAGCTCGGGCTATCCCGTGTTCAAGTCGATAATTAGTTACAATCTTGGCGTAATCGTGGTGCGCCGCGTTTAACAGTTATAATCAAATACGTTATCGGTGAACGTAATCGTTGCATAGTAGCGGCAATTAAACTGGCTAGAACTAATGCAAGACAGACAATGAGCGTAATGAGAAACGTTTCGTTCCGCGTTTCCTGGAATACGCGTATTATTTTTAGACTTATCGCCAAGAAATGTAGTCACCCTTGCGGTGCGTTCGGAATCTCATTTATCCGCGAGCGGCCGGTTTTAATGACGGCTTAATTAGGCACGCGTGTTAGGGACGATGATCGAACGGACGAGGTTGATGCTCGACGGCGTATCTCTCGGGGTTGATAGAAACGAAATGCAACTATGCAAGCGTTCCCCGCGTGCATCACGAGCAAGCATAAGGTATTCCGCGCGGAGCCTCCCATTTTGTGCTCGATCGAGCGCGCTCGATTGTATATTTTTACACGGCGATGCGAAATAATGCCCTACTGCAAGTTTGGTTATGCAGGAGAACAGGGAAACTGTTGTTCCACTTCGTGCAAAAACAGAAGGTACGCGGTGGCTCCGATTCACGGCGGACCGATCATTGTGCGAAAACATGAGCGGTTTGTTTTTGCAAGCGGGAAAATCGATCGGGGTCCACTCGCCAGGATACTCCGTTCCTATTTATAAAAACATGATTAAGAGATACATCGTACGCGTTTCGTTCCGCGTTCAAACTTACCCTACTGCTATTTTAATTACGCTTTTCTTTCGCTGCCGCCAACTTGGCCGAGCAGTCGGAAATTTTGGAATACTCGTGTTTATATAGTAAACGACGTGGATCGTTGGGAACGGTGGAAACGAACGGAGAGGGATAGGCAGAACTGGAGAAACAGTGCACGATAGGGGGAGAATATCTTAGAGGGATCATTCTGAGGTTAACGAGGAGGGCCGTGATTCAGGGTGGATGGTTGGAGAAGACTGCGAGAGTGGTGGCACAGCAGATAATGGCTGGGACAGCAAAGGCAACGGTAATGGTAGCCCTTGGGACATTGCTCGGATTCGAAGGATCGGGTCTAGCAAGGGAATGCTCGTTAGCACCTTCTAACCGTCCCGGATCGTAGTCGCGTTTATGGATCCTGTCAGGATGGCAAACCCCTGTCCCCTTCCCATCGTTTTGCTCCACTTTTCGACCCCTTGGGTCCGTCTAACCTAGCTAATTGTATCTACCTTGCTGTTAATTCGCGTCGTCGACACCTGACCGTCCGAATTTTATTTCCACGACGCGGCCACCAAGAGTTCGATCCTGCCAGAGCCAGGAGGAATTCGAATTTTCAGCCCGAACAGCGGGTCGCGAATTATGGAGCCAATAAATATTGCCCTATCCACGGTGCAATTATAATTCTCGTAAACGCCGTCCGCTTTATACGCGGGGACGATAATTTATAAAGAACGTTGGCTCGTGCTTAATTATCCCCGCGGCGTCCGCGTTTCCATTGTGCCTTCAATTTAATTGTATTAATAAAGCGTCTGAGGGATTCGCTCGCATCCGATGAAATTAGTTCGACGTGTCTGAAAGGCGTACGTTCTCCTAGGCGATGCGGCACATGAATTAGCGTGCAGAAATTAGAGGGGCTCGTGGCACGGCTTTATAAATATTGCGGCTGGCGCGCAGAATTGCCGGGAGAAAAAGAAAGGGAAAAGGACCTTTGTCCTTTCTGGTAGCGTTCCATAAGTCGAGGCGATACCAAGCGATGGTCGTTAGATCGCCGTTATCGCCGTCGCCGTTAGTTACTCCACCTATTGTAACAATTTCATAGAGGTCCGTGCAGGGCGTGTAAAACTCTGCAACGGCCTCGCGTGTCGGAAGACGATAGTCGTCACAGTGACTGTTATATCAAACGGGGTCGAGATTGCGATAACGACTGGAACATACGTAGGATACACGGTTTACGTACCTACACTCGTACGGAGTAGTTAGCAGGAACGTACTTTCGTCCTACGCACGAGAGGGTTGCAATGTCGTAGGAGTTATTCCACCCCCCTTTTCGCTGCTTGCACGTACACGTAGCCATTCAATTGTTCCAAAGTCCGCGCAACACCGAGGCACGTGGATGCGCTTTTACGTACACTTTAAACTGCTGTCGTTCATCCTGTGATAAGTTTCGTGGCACGTTCAATCGTTTCGCCGTGCACGCGAGCCGCGGGCCAGAGGGTGTAACAAGTCCCTGGAGGGAGCAGGGAAAAGTTGTAGGCGCAAGAGAATCCATTTCTACGCCAGTGGACGGTAGGTGGTACGTATGTAAAGGAAGCCCCAGTTCTACGTAAGCCGGAACGGCAGCGTTCGTGGTGGAAGCCAATCTCAGTCGACGCTGGCCATTTGGCGTTTCCTCGGCCGTGCCGGTCTGCACACACAAGCTTGCCTTTTATTCCGTTTAACCCCTGCCTTCGAGCAGCAGCTCACCCCCGGCCGCGCGGCTCGCAGCAGAGAGGCCAGGCCAGCTTCCTAAATGATTAATTACCGATCTCCATCGCGCGGAGGGATTCCGCAGGAAGGCGGGTCGTTGGACGGCCTTAAAGTTAGCTCATTTCTAAAACGGATATTCCGTGTTCCGCGTGCCATGGAACGGCATTCGGTGGCCCCCAACGTTGCTGCCACTTCGCTGCCGCCAGCCACCCCCGTATCGCGGCCCCTTTTAGTTGCGTAAGCTCCGCAGACCGACCGACGGAGTTCCCTCTTCGCGTGGCTGCCGAGTTCGAGGAGATTGCGAGTTCGATACCGCGCGATTTCTCTGGCCCCTCGCGTAAATGAAATGCGCTACGTGCCAGAGAAGAAAAAATTGTTACCTAGTTCCGCTGATCGATTGACGTTGGCGTGGTGGCACCTTATCGTCGACAGATGTTTTCCGACTAAAAGCGTTGCCGAAGCTTCATCGGGTTCATCGAGTTTCGTAGAGACGGAATATTCCGGCAATTTCAATTCTATTTAACGTTTATTGTTTTTGAAGGGTTACCCTGTGCGAAAATCGTCCCGCGGAAGGGCACCGCGAGAATGACGACCCGCTCAGCGAAATCTCCACGGACGTCGATTCTCTTTCGTCGATCCTTCCGTGGTCTTTCCTCTTTGGAATCCCGGTCCGTTTGTCAGTATCTCTGCCTGTGTGCGCGTTTTCGTGCGATACGCTGTGTTATCGTTTGCATTGCAAATGGCAACCCACCCCGCCCACATTCAAACACACCGGGACCGAGGAGCGTGCACGTTTTATGGTGAAATCGGGCGCGTGTGCGAGCCCGCCGATATATCGGAGTCCTACGTGGATGAGTCACGGGAATCGGAACAACCCTAACGATGTCCTCTTAAGGGGGTCGAGTTGTCCAATTTCGACACGTTTCGCCGCATCCTCAAATTATTTTTGTCAACTCGCAGCAACGATTAGAGGGTAGAGTGCTAATTGAGGCGCCAAACCGTTCGAGAAAATAACGCTGAAGCGACTTCTTCGAAATAACGAAATGTTTCCCAAAATGTTCCCGGTACTTTGCAGAAGGAATTTACTTCCTATGGTCCACGTTAATATTAGTTTGGTTTCTCGCTGGAGCAGAGGAGCAGAGAAAACAAATACAGTCCACCACAAAATTAGAGGGTCGCCTTGGACCGAAAAACCGTCGATTTTGCAACTGCTGCAACTTTGTGAAAAAAAATCGTACCTCAGCCTACCTGGTCTCATTTTGAAGGGTAAACCCTCTGTTTTCACATCGCTGAATCGAATTTGTCGGAGACCTTTTTGTGTTAAAAAGGAAGTGGGAGAAATCAGGGTGCGTCTCTTCTCCGAAAATTATCCAACCACAAACGCCTGTACGGTGTCGAAAAAATGCAAATTTTTCATGCAAATTTAATTCAGGAATGAGAAAGTAGAGGCTTCGACCCTTATAATGAGTCCACGTGGAATGTTTTGCGATTTTTTTTCACGAAGCTACGGCATTCCAAAGATTGACAATTTTTCGGTAGAAAAATCGGCGATCCTTTAATTTTGCGGAGGAGTGTATTTTCCGTTCTGAAACTCTGAAACGCTAAATCGGCTGACTTCCCTAGTTCGTATTTTAATTCGTCGCGCATGTTTTCGCGTAGCACCCTACTTTCCCCCCCGCAAGTCTCGTCTGGCGCAACTTATTTTTTTTCTTCCTTATCCCGAGCTAGGTTTACTTAAGATATTGAAGTACTCACCCTTCTTTTAGCTTTCTTTCCCCTTTATTTTCCGTCCCGGTCCTCCGTCCCTCCCGGGAGAGTTAGAGGTTCCTCCGTCTTCCGGCGTCCTCGGGGGAGTTCGGTGCCTCTAGCACGGTCTTGCTTAATTTGTAAGCGGATTTTTGCACTAATCAACGGATTTAAGAAGGACAAGAGGAAGAAAGACTAGGACGGGGTGCGGAGGAGGAAGAACGAGAAAGCCGGCGAGACCAAAGATGGGGCACAAGAAAGTCATTTGAATTAATTTTAATTATACTAACGAACAGGCCGTGGAACGAGGGCCTAACGAATTATTTGCTCGAATATGATTGCGCGGAATTTCTAACGAAGGATCGACCGATCCCTGCCCGCGTCTTTGGGGGGGTTGCCACCACCGGCTGACGGGCATTCGTCGTAACCGCGACAAGTATCTGATATTCACCCAACAATCGTAGCGAGCGGTCCTCGTTAAACTCGATCTACCGCGACCCCTTTACCTTGCGCTGAAGAAATGTTTCTTTTCGTTGCTCCGTTACCCAATAAATCATTTTGCTAGCATCGGAGACGCTTGGGAAACGGGCGCGCGATAATGGTTCCTGTGATTATTCACGGATCTCGTATCGATCGCCAGCGATACGGCATGTGACTGGCGTGACCAGGCCACGAGTCCGCCTCTTTATACATTAGCCTGAGAGAAGGAGCTTCGATGCGATCAGAAGTCGATTGCCTTGATATCCACGCACGTTTCCAAGCGTGCAACCTTTGAGAATATTTTCCCACTAAACGGGGGAAACAGTTTTCCCTTCCGTGGCTCGGCTATCAATCCGAGAGACTATACTTTGGATGCGCACAAAAGGTTCTGCCGCAAAATACCGTGGATAATTGTACCGAGGTGAATTGGTAATTTCACGTCTACGACTGTACACGTACTTCTCTAGTTCGGATTACTGTTGCACTTCGTGGAAACTATGAAATAACGACCGCATGAGATTACAAGAATTCTTGATACGCGATGATATAACTGCCTCGTTTTCGTTCGATTCCAGTTGAATTTACGAGAAAAATGAGCGCTTTGGACGGGTGACCGGCCCGTATTTTTTTCAAGGCGCTCGTTAAGGCTCGAACAGCGCGGAGAAAAAGAAAGAGGTGCACCGTGAAAGGGGGATGAACGTCCCTTCGGAAGACGAAAGGCTGCAAGAAAGAAGGAGAGAACGGAGAAAAGAAAGTGTGGTTTCCTTAATGAGAAGTACAGAGTAAAGCTTTCTTTGCGCGTCCTTTTGCTTGGAATCGGCGAGTCCCTTACTGTGTTGGTCGGTCGGCGAGCTTCTTGGCGTGCTGGCCGCCGAGGAGAGTTGAATCGGATTCGCGGCTTCGGGGGCCGGCTCCGTGTAGACTTTTTTCCAGCCGGCCAACCGCGCTGAAATGCTTCTTGTGTAAGTAAAAATCTAAAGTGACTACCGAGATCTAAGTTTTAATTAGTTTATCTTGGCCGCGTGGCCATTGAATATTTATGAGCTATCGCGGCTGCCGCTGCGGCGCGAGAGAGCAATCAACGTAGAGAGAAACGGAGAAAGAGAGAAAGTCGAAGAGGTGCGGACCCTCTCCGACAGTCGGGGTTGCTGCCAGCAAAGGGGACGAAGAATGAGATTCCACCGGCCATGGAAAGGAACCGCCTGTGGTTACTGTCATCCCATGGGATTTCGCTTTCGATGCTTCCACTGCCAGATACTATCCTCTTCGATATAATTGCACGGCCAAACTGTATATCTCGTTGCTCCGGAGGAAAGAAATGTTTCGCCACGAGGGAAGATTGTGCCCTAGAAGAAGCAATTATCGTCGCGTAATAAGGATCGAATTTGTATCGAGTGTGACAAATTTTCGAGGGGGATAAATGCAGAATGCGGACGTTGATAAAATAAACGGCGGAAGCAAACATGTCTATACAATTTGCAGGTTGAGTGAATGTAAGTAGAGAGCTGTAGGAGTCGGAAGGGATGAAGTATTCGTGGTTGGCTGGTAGTCAGAGCGAAATTCCACCTCCGCGAAATCCGGGGAATGGCGAAGAAGCAGGAGAAAGAATCTATAAGTCCATAAATCTGTAAAGCCAGTCGACAGAGAGAAAAAGAGATCGGGAGAAAGAACTCGGGGGACGAGAAGAAAAATTTATGGCCGGTTCCGCGAAAAAACAGAAGCAGAATGCTGAAGAATTTTTATTTCCACCAGATTCGAATAATATTCTCGGGATTTATTGCCGAACGCCTGATCTACTGTATCCACGTGATCCTGTTGCTTATCAATTACGCTGGTCGCATTTGCAAATGGTAGCAACGAACGATTGATAAAAATGTTGACGAGATAGAAATTTATATCGTTGTGATTGAACAATTCGGTGTACCCAAACGCTTTCGGTCAAGCAATCGAATTCAGCGTACAAAGTTGTGCGAGAACACACTTTCAAGCTTCATGCGGTTATGCGGAATTGTTGGCGATAAAAGGTCGGTTCGAATAAGTTTTCTGTCGAGCCCATTTGCGCACGTCATCGCGCTTTCGCGAATATTCGAGTCACGTTTATCTACACAGCAGCGCACACGTGCTTAACGCGACACGCTGGGTTACAGATTGTCGATTCATATTTACATTTTAATAACTCTTCTCTTCTACCTTGTCACTCTCGTTCCCTCCCGGCACGGTATCCGCGATGCACATCCACGTGGACGCCGCAGACTTTTCCTTCCTATTCTATGCTCTCTTTCCTTTATGGAAATCATAATTTCCCGTATGCGTATTAACGTTTTTGCCGCCCCATTAAAAGAATCCTGCGCTTTAGTACTGATATTCCGCGTCAACATCGCGTATCCTTCCTGCGTAGTCGCTAGAATATAGAAAAAGAACGTTTCACGCTACGCGTACACGCGTAAAAAAGCAACTCATGTTTTTCATTCATTCATTCATTCATTATTTTTTTCCTTTTTATTCAAGGGGGAGAAATATCTGTTGAACGTACACGATAATACATACAATCTATTCTTAATTTAATGCGCATGAAATTTTCGGTTTAATAAGCGCAGCTCGTATACGCATTCTACCATGTAACTCTTTATAATTATATCATCGAACAACGGAGGTTTCACATCCCCGCCTCTACCTCTCGCTCTCTCGCCCTATCTCTCTCTCTTCCGCCCCCTGCCATTTCATTTTTAATCGTACGCCGTAATTATAATAATTCGAATTTCAAATGCGTTCGTATCCAGGAGCACAAACCGAGCGCGTTATAGGCAAATATTTTTCTGGTCATTGGACATCGCACGGCAAATAATCATTTTTGATACGTTCGTATTACTACAATTTCAGCGCACGTTTCCGTAATTATTACGGTATAGGTAGCCGTGCGTCCGCTTATTATTACATACAGGGTGAAAATTTTATTCGCTTTAATAATTATTACAGCGTGAACTCGTGCGCGCGAGCTTTCATCGGCGTTGCAAAATTCCCAGGGAAATAATAATGCGACGGGCGAAAAAAGAAAAATATAGCTCGAAATTTTTCGTAAAATGTACACAAGTAGCCGTATTCTGGATAAACAATGTTCACAGTAAAATTCGTCGGAGCTCTTACCTAAAGCTATCCATTGTACGGTTCTTGTCTCTTGGTGTTCTTATTACCATCTTTGCGACGCCCGTCGCGCGGAGTCGTTCGGATGAAGAACGCACGGCTGCTCGAGTGGGGAATGCATTTAAATTTAAAAGGACCTAAGAAGTTCGAGGTTTCAAACAGACCAAAGAAGTTCGCTGTCCTTTCTCTGGGCCCGCATCGGGCGTATTTGCATGAGAAAAGTGTCCTACGATTCCTTCGATTACACACTCGCCACCATGGTCACATTCTAGGAAACTCTTTCAAGAGATCTTTGGAACGATGAACTTCTTAGATAGATGCGACACTATACACGTGTTTCATTCACAGTGGCTTGTTCGGTCTTGACTCCTTACCGAACACTCTTCAGACGTCACGCATCTCATCCTTTTTCTTCGCTACACAATTTTTCTTTCGCTGCTGCCCTTTCATGTCCGCGTCCTCTCAGCTCCCTCGTCGATCCGGGCCCCTTTAAATACAATGCAAATTACTCCAGTAGCTCGCTTCGAAATACAATACAAATAATTATAACATCGTGCAATCGAAACTATCGCATGTTCGTGGTTCGACAGCATGCAACACTTTCTACGCCATCTCTATCTCACAAACAAATATTTCACACGTGTTTCTGCGTAATCCTTTGCCCTCTTCTCGAGAATAACGAGCCGCGCGGGTCCCAATGGAGGTTGATATTGGCGGTTGATTATCAATTTTCTACCAATTTGGTTCCACTTGTAGCGGCGCCAGCTTTTGTCCCGCTAATCACCCCTTGGCTACCGCTTTCACCCCCCGCCGGGTACATCCGATCCGCTTTGCATATTACGCCACGATATATCTCTACTATTCTACATCACTTGACGAGACTCACCCCACAGTGCCTTTCTTTTCACCCCTTGAAAAAATTTTGTTCAGCCACCAGCCCCGAAAGTGCAATTGAAAAAGATAACTGCATCAACATTCTCGCAAAGGGGATCCCGTTGCTGCGAGAAAATAATTTTTCGAATGCAAAGAAATGCTCCGGATATTTCTGTTTCGCAGAATTTGACACGGACGATTAATGTTGGAAAGGAACGGAGGGGCCGGGCGACGGTGGTGTCGCGGCGTGTGTCTGCTGGAGTCGTAGAATGCGGCTCCAGTTTTTCGCGAATTAACCGGGAGGCAGGCGGGCGCGTTCGCAAAACAACAGAGGGATCAAACGTGGACGCTTATGGGATCAACGATCTGAAAACGTTGTGTTGTTTCAGGTGAGCCAGCTCTCACGCGCCACACCCTGTTTTCCACGCTGGATCCTCCCTGCACACTCCGGGCCGCGCTCCCTCGCCGCGGCCGATCGGAATTTTCAAGTTGCTCGGTCTAGCGACCAGCCAAATTTTTATTTCTCCGAAAAATACGGGGGACACGGCGCGGCCCACCTATGCGTCATCCTGATAGTCGACAAACATTTTCCAACTCGATTTAAATTTCACGCCAAGCGGTCGACATTTTTTTTCAGACCGGTCCACTTATTTTACAATCTATAGACCGAGGTTGTTTCAACATAGTGGAAGTTAATCTCGAGCTTGACGACGGCGAGTCAAACATATTTCAATTAAACCCGAGCTAACTCTGTGTACTTTCGTTTTTGCCGGCCATTAAAATTTATTCGCCATTACGAGGGTGGCGGTTATGGCACGGAACCGCGTATCCCGAGTATCGTGGGGTCTGATCAAAATTCCAGTCGTCTGTTGGCAATAAACAGTGTATCACTGTTTCCCGGCACATTAAACGGCGCTTTGTGCGCGTTTTCGCGGCTTAAGTAAAATGAATCAGTGTCTCGGCGACACAGCCCTATCGAGAATTTCGCGGACAGCTTGCGTCCGAGATAAACTTCACGGTGTATAAGTGTGTTCGCCTTCCAGCGATATCTACGTTTCAGGAACGCTCTTGAATATAACAACGGGCGATGTTCGAACGCGTTTAAAATATTTCGGGGGCTATAGCGTAATCGAAGTGCAGAGGGATGAAGAGGGGAACAACGTCAATATTCAGCGATGACGATGGCAGAGGAACAGAGCATGATCGTTTGTGACACCAATGACCAATCGACATAGGAGGGGGGTGGGCACGGTAATGGGAAAGTCATGCACACCGGCCCCATTCGCCACTCGCATAAAATTAACCAGTTCGTTCGTTCATTTTAATTAACGAAACACCGGGAGCTTCGCGATCGGTATGTCTATCTCTTCGACGGCACGGTGGCACGTTTTATACGAGGCCGTGTGAAAAACCGGGTCTGCCCGCTCTCGTTTCGATTACCCGGTCTATGTCCGCCGCGATAAATCGCGAACGACCGCGCGGAATTTACGGTTTCATCTTTCAAGCGTGGTCGATCGCGCCCTGGAATCGAGAGGGTAATAAGTTTTCGCGAGATCCTCGCTCAGTTCTTGCCCTTCCTCGATGCAGCCCAGTGTCCGCCTTCGAGGCCTCGTGCGTCCGCGTGTTCGTGCAGGTACACGAGGGAAGAAAGGTCTCCTCTTCTTCTGTGTTTCAGGACCGTATAAGGTTAACGTGTAAAGCGGGTCGGTGGCACGATGATGTCTCTATCTACGATGGAATAGCGGTCCGTTAGGTGTGCGAGTTGATGCAACACGTGTGCACGTAGGTGGACGCGTGCATGTGCAAGCACACAGGCGCCATGGAAGCATGCAACGAACTCAGGGTCACCCGGGGTCAGCCAGTCACGGAGTTAATTAGACGCCGTGCTTCGGGAGCTCACGTGGCAGCATGCCCAGATATCAATCGGCTCTCCGCTCCTGGATGGACCCATGCTTGGTTTTCTTTAAAAGATTCTCATCCCTCTTGCTTCTCCCCTGCCTCTCCCTCGCTTCACCCTTGCACCCCCTCGGCGAAAAATGGGATGCCGAACAGATAGAATCGGTCTTAGAACGGACCTCGATACACGAAACTTTCGTCTCTTTCTCACGCCGTCTAATTAAGCCCCGCAGGAAATCGTCTAACTTTGCATCGAAACGGTACTCAATTTGTGTACCGCCCGACACAGTAAACGCTGCTCTGCAATCCTCTGCATGCTCCGCAGATACAAAAACCGCCAGCAAAATTAATACCATCACCCCTTCGGTTTGCACGCTCTTTCCGCAAGAGCCCAGCCAATTTTATGTCCTCGAAGAAACAAGCTTCAGACACCGGTAACTTTACCCTCTTCCCACCTTCCTCTGTCGACTTGATTATCCCGGCTAATTTGGCTTCCCCATTCGGCAGCGAGATAGGAAAGCACGAAACCCCCGCCTCCTTTCTTCTTCGTCCGTCAGGAGATGTAAGACCACCGTAGTCTTACCTTTCTGCGGGTTTCTTAACGCGGTCTGTCGAGAAACCGACTATCTGCAATTAGCCAGCCACATTTATATGACCTGATTACGCCGCTCTGCCAACTTCCTTTAATCCGTCGGATCCCTAAGCAAAATCTGGAAACACCAGTTTCCTCGTTCCTGCCGTGTAACGATATCCTTTTTTCCTGCTTCCTTTATCTGGCCCCGGTAGGCATTTCGAAATTGCGCGCATTAATTGTACCTGCCACTTTCACAGCTCGCGCAAGATTATTTATAAACGAACGTGAGCGCGCGATGCGAGGAAAATGGGGAAAAAGTGTGAAAGGGGACACACTTCATTAAGGCGCAGGATGATAACGAGGCGGAGGATTCGAAGAACGTGCAATGTCCCACTCCCCGTTCGCTTTAGCGTTAAGGGTTTCGCTTACGCGGTTCCACGGGAACGTGCAAAGTCTAGGTTCTCCACGGAGATACTCGTGGCGAGAGGAGCAGATAGAGATGAAAACTCGTGGAATCGTGAAACGAGAGGTAGAGGATGAGAAGGAGGGTGCGGCATGACGGAGGGTTCGGGTGTAGGTCCGCCGCCCCTGCTGGCTCGTTGGAGATGGAAGCAATAGGGATCAACTAGTATGCAAATCGCATGTAAATATCGTTCACTCTCCCGGTACCGAACCAGCTAAAGCCTCTTTCTCTCTCTCTATCTTCCTCTTGATGTCTGTGTCTCTCGGTTTCGTGTCTCCGCGGCTGTCCCTTTCCCTCGGCCTCTCGCCCTCTCGCTTGTCGAGTACCGAAGAGAAGAAATCAAAGCAGGGGACAAAGCAAGCGCAGACGAGATCGTGACGGAATTCTTTCTCGTTCTTCCGCCACCCATTCCATTCGACCGAGCTGCCAGCCACCCCCTCGAAAGTATTTGCTTTCCTCCATTTCGAGCCCCCCAACGATGTGTTCCGGGCAAGTGGGTGTTACCGGGCCTGCGATTGCGTCGTTAGTTCTTAATTAATTTATTTTCAGCCCGGGAATATTCGACGGGAGCGTGCCCCGTTTAAAAAATTATTACCCATTGGAGTCTCTCCTCTGTCGACACAGTCAAGCACGTAATCGAATAATCATTCGATGCTGCTTTGGAATGACTGTCGTGCGTGACAGTGCGCGACGTATTAAATCGAGCTTTCGTCGCATTACTTCGCGCTGTCCCCGTAGGAAGCGTATCCCTTCGCGTAGCGGCGGGCGAGGCATCAAAAGTTCATGGAAATCGTAGAAAAGTACTCGCGTTCAGAGATAAGTTTCCAAGAGCATAACGGAATAATCGAGCGATTATTGTGGCAGCTTTCTCATTATTGCCAATCGTAAACGCGAGAGCCGTTCTCTGCAACTGTGACATAACGCCCTCGCCGGTGACGTTCGTGGTGTGGTCGGTATAAAGTTTCGCACGATTGTCCCCGCGGGATCCAGCAATTTCATCCAGAGACTCTTGCAAAATCGTCGATAAATTTGCGGCAAGCCTGTACGCGTACATTCGCCCCGAAGTCTCGCCAGGCGTGTAGCTCGTCAGCTGGTCGCCGTACAGAACCGACGACTTTAATCCCCAATACGTTGAGGTGTAGCGAGTAGCGCAAACATCCGATAAATGGCCGCGCAACATCTGACTCCTGCTGTATAAGCAAATAATCGGCCAGAGGATGGGACTTAATAAGGGCGAGCATTAGTCGTGGAATTATATGATGACTTCTGTCTTATTTGGGGCGACGGTCTACCCGGCGCGAGGAGGCAGGCGTCGAGGAAGTGGTGGAAAGAGGGTGAGACGAGTAAGACCTCTCTAACTCCAGGTATTTTCATCCTATATTCGTCGACCTTCGAGCCAGCAGCAGGATTACTTGGAGAGACCCTGAGAACTTCTCCCTTTCTTACCTTCCAAGAACCTCTCGGCTTCTCCGCTAGCAGCTCGACGCCTTCCTTTTCTCCCTCTGTTTCTTCCCGGGCTTTCGTATTACCATTCTCAAAATTCTCGATAAACCGGGGCTTCCGTCGTGACGTTTCACCCCCGGGAAGCCACTATAGTAGTCTCGCAGCTTCTATTTTCCGCGAAAGCCAACGGTATAATCGAGATTCCAGCTCCAACAATGCTATTAGACACTTTTGTTCCCCCGATTCTAGAGGACTCGTCTACGTTACCGAGGAACGCGAAAATTGCCAGGGTGATTTAAATTCGCTTCAAAGGAACGCGTCACGCTGTCGGTGGAGTAGGGTAAATACGTTACAGGATATATATATCTATATAAACTGTTCGACAATTGGGGTGATACAAGTTTTTCATCTACCAGGGAGGATCTATGAGAATTTGCATGCTAAGAGGAACGTCGAAGCGAAAGGTAACAAGTGGAGTGCGAAACGAGGAGCAGGATGGAAGGAAAAAAAAGGGACGGACGCGAACCGACGAAATTCTATGTCCCCGAAGAAGATGTCAGACTCTTTGAACAGCGATACTTACAGCTGCGGATTCGGCGGAGTGGCGGCATTTTCCATGCAAAAGAGTTGAAAACGTAGGATGGTCCCGGCGCGCGAGGGGGTGCAAAACCAGAGAGGACACAGAGGGATGAGAGGGAAATCTGAGAGACAGAGAGAGAGAGAGGGAGCAGGAGGTGTAGCGGTTGCAGCCGACGGCACGTTTTAATAATGCCTTCCCTCCGCGGACGAAGAGCGAGGAAGAAGTTTAACGAAGATTGTGCCAGATACTTTTAATTGCTATTCCTCCCTCCGCCAACGTGCGCGCGGCCGATGCTGGAAAATGAAGGGAGGGTTTCGACGTCCACAGAGCCTCCTCTCCACCCTTTCCAGACTTCTCCTACCCGTCACAGAAATACCCCACACCCCCTCTCACTATACAGTCTTTTTATCCAACGTCCCGTGGACCCTCGTGATTTTATCGTCCTTGTATCCTCTCGACTCCCGTCCGCCGAAGAGGTTTGTTATTCCACCGGCAGATAGGCGACAAAGGAATTAATCGGGCCGTCTCTTCCTACTCTACGGCTCTCGAGCCCCTCTTTGTCGTTCGAGAGCCGTCAATTAAATTGAAACGTTAAAAACCAGAGATAAATTGAAACGGTGCGAATGCTCGGTTCCCTTTCGCCCGCGACGTTCCTCCGTTCGCTTGGGCAACGCGTGGTGTACGTTGCCCGGGAAGAATTTGTAGTCGACGGGTTGCTCGTGGCACGTATTCCGACAGCATATCGCGGGCCACCCACCGGGATGTTCTTTTTCAGAGGGAATATCGGGTACTTTTGTTGCACGAAATCGGAAGTATCCTTTTTGCCAACTTGGCAGATTGCACGGGGAGACGCGGCGAGCATTTATCGGAAACGCGTATATCGTACGTTCCTTATTTTTCCGCGATAAATAGTCGCGGTGGAACTGAAGCGACGGGGGGCAAAACGTCAGAAAGATCGATTCGATTGCCTTTCCAGGGTCATCCTACAGAATTCGCGTGCTTCCTGCGACGCACGTCCGTTGTGGAGAATGGCTCCGGCGACACGGTGCGCGTGCACACGGTCGGCACAATGCGGGGAAGGCTTACGGCCGACTATAATACGAAGTCTAAAAATCAAAACACATTAATCTCCGCCACGTGGCGTGGATCGCATGCTGGTAACAAAACATTTTCCGCGTCCGCCCCACGTGGCCAATATAGGAGAGCCGGCTACTTTCGGCGACACTTGCGGTACCGTTCATGTTTCAATACGTACGCCGTTTATCCGGCCTCCTTTTCATAAGCGTCACTGCCACTTTATTTATTTGAATAAGCCGATCGATGAACGGGTTTCTCTTTGCAAATTTATTTGTTGAAGCGAAGTGGCCGTTCAACGGACAAGGCAGGCAGGTAGACCATTGTTCGGTTTCAATCGAAACGAATGCGTGCGCGTCACTTTGGGGGACACGGTTTAAACGGCAGACGCGTCTATCGTGTAATTGTTCGAGTGTCCCTTAATTCTATTTAAATGACCAATCGAAGTGATCTGTCACCGATGCTTCAGAATCGATGCGTTCTTTATTCGAGCGAAAATTTCCAGCCCCTCACGGTTGTTTCCCGTTTCTCTTTAATACCGCACGGGACATTGCGAAATATCTGATCACCGTACCAGCGTCCCCGACTCCGTTGCACCCACATCGTGTCACTGTCAGATGGATATATTTAGTGACGGAAAATCAATTATTCGGGCAACTCGATGGTAACTTCGATCCCACCCTGCATCGAGCCCCAGATGCCAGGATTGCCTAGGAAATTTTAATAACAGCGTTGGGCATCGTTCTCTCTCAAATAAACCCGTGGAATTTCTCCGAGCGATAAACAAAATGTTGCCCGCCACGTGTATCACGTTAGCGGGTGAGTACTTCCAGGCGGGAGCACGTACGCGAGAAGATACATGTAGACGCTTATCTAATTCAATTTGGTAATATCGTGCCCATTGAGAGAATAAATGATTACCGGGAAGATATGAAGCTATCTGGTCCCATGAGATGCGTAAATTGCCATTACCGGGTGTTCCCGCTGGAACGTAGAGAGAGAAAGGCCCGCGGCTTTTTAGGGAGCCAGCTCCAGGGATCTTAATTATTAATCGTTCTCGTTAATCACACCAATCGGCAAGGATCGTCGATTATATCTCGGCCGGGCATGTAAAATATCACGCTCGAACGATAACACCGTAAGCGATCTCTTCATTCATTAATGAACAGTCATTCATCTTACGGAACGCCCGAACATTACGCGCGCATTTAATGGTCCACGGTGCTTCCTGAAATCCCGACCGTTCACCGAGATCGGAAATCTATTAGGATTTTTGACAGACAGATGAGAAAGGGGGTGGTGGGCTCAGTGGGATGACGAGCAAGATACCGGCGTGTTCACGTGGGGTGTATAGCCAGTCGAATGGTAACTGTCGTAGATTCGATTGGACGGATATATACGTTGCGCGGTGATCACGAAAACCGAGGGTGAAGCTCACCGAGATGCGGGGAGAGGGCGAGGGCAAGAACTAAGGGGTGGAGGTTGACTGTGCGCCTGGATTTCGAGGGGTGCCAATGGAAAATCGTGACGGCCAGAGGGGGCGCGAACAATGCGCATGAGATTTACCGTGACGCCGATGGTGCAAACCAGTCTGCACAACAAATCTTTGCGCGACTCTAGAAGAGTTCTATTTTCGATACAGTTTTCCGAAATGTTTTGCCACGACGCGACGCGGCGTACGTGGAACGAGTTTCGTTCCAGCGGCGATATACTCTCCTCGGTGGCATAAAATAGGTGAACTTTTTTTCGGTCGTGTCACCAAGCGTGCATACAACTTCGCTTCTCATCGCCCGGCAGGAATGAAGACGAGTCTAATTGCAAGAGGATGACTGAGACACTGGACATGTTTTGGCGTAAAGATGAATCGACGAAACTTTCGATTCATCAATTTTTTTGTTACGTCGCACACGACAGTGTGATTCACAAATCTTCTCCGCTAAGTAGGGGGTTTCTGGCCGAGAGAACGAGGGGGTTTTTGACCCCCTCGCGTACCCGCCCTCTCCCCTGGCATCCCGATGGAGCGTGAAAAACAGAGGGGTCCATTGTAACCTCGTCCTGTGGCTAATGCGACTGTCGTCGGTGTAGAAAACCGGGTGCACAAGGTTTCGTCGCCGGAGAACATTAGCCAACGGTCGTTTAGCCGAAAATCCTCGCGGGCCCCGCTTTTTGGGTTCCGGCTCGTTGAAAGCGGATTTTTTTCAGCTGCGCTTTCACATGGAAGTCGAGGACCATCGAATCCTTCTTCGCGCTTCATCCATCTCCATTTTTTTATACCTTTAATTAATTTCATCGTTGCGAATCGAAATGTCCCTCTGATTTTTCTTCCACCCCCCCCGACGTTCGTCGTTAAAAATCTTCTCACGCAGTGGGTGGCTGGCGATAAGGGAAAGGATAGCGATTTGGATAGGTGAAGAAGACGAACCGCGGGTCGTTCTATGTTTTTCGGTGCGTCCTTCTTTCGTTACCATCGATGGATCGTTGTCCAACGGAAAGTAACGAGCTACGTTGCAGATATCATCGAGGATACCGGCGCAATTTCGTACGAAGGGGGTAAAAAATTCACGGGTCGTAAAATTAACCGCAATAAAAGTGTCATCGTTATTATTTTTATCGCTCGTGTGCAAGCGGCTGTATAAGTCCAAACTATCTGGCTCCGAATCAGCGTATAACTCTACCACGGCTAGGAATGATTGTCTGGTGTCCGATCTCCGTGGGAGCTGGCGCACACTAGTTAAGCCGTCACAGTCTTCCGTTGGCCTGACTATCTGTACCAATTAATCCTGCGCCGCCACAATCGTCGACGTCTCTGCACGTTTGGCAGCTAGTCCTATTGTGTTTACAAAGGCGCAGTATTTTCCTCAGCCTTTGCACTTTTAAAATAGCAGGAGGCAATTCTCCGCGGGACAATCGTTATCTTTCGGGGGCGCAAACATTCTGTTGCGGCAATTCTGCGGAACACGTAGACGGGCGAAAGGAAAATAGAGCAGCTCGCGAATCGAGAGGTAGGGGAACGCGAAGTGATTGCGAGCGAATGATTAGCTTGCATATGCAAACGCGCGGGGGGTATAGAATTGCAGGTACATCGGCGCGCGATATAAACGCGTAAAGGGAGTGTAATCAGCGAGCCGATAATTCACAGTTGGTTAATCGAGGCACGTGCACGCGTGTTGCCGGCAACGTAAAGTGCATCTCTTAAAGGAATCACCGCTACTTTATGCGCGCTAGATTAACGCGCGTGCAGAAGATCGTAAGACGAAGCATTCGTCTTCGCGGAGCGTCTGACTCGTGCCTCGGAACTTTACGGTGCGCTACGGAGTGCAAAAAAAGGCACCTTTGTTCCGGCCCTGCTATTGCAAGTATCCTACCGTGCATTCCGGAAAGAGAGAAACTTTGAGAGGGCGAGAGAGCGGGAGAGTGAGAGAGACCAGAGCAAAATGGAGGGGGACGTTGTTCTTTTAACACGGCTTTAGGGGTCCTTTATGCTGACACAAATATCGCTTATGCCGGCGTCGCGCCGCTGTTTTGGTGGAGCCCATCGAGCATTGTGCCTTCCAAGGCCGTGTGTACCAAACACCGAGCTCTGTGTACCCAGCAAACACGCGCGTCACGTGGCAGCCTGATCCCTTCCGTAGTCGCGGACTCCCCTTTACGGATTTGCGCAACGGGTCAGCCTATTCCCTTCGGAACTGCCTACGTACGACGAGCCGGAGAACCTCTTCCCATTACGCTTGATATCGAAACCTTCTCCGCGTCGAGATCCGCAGCCTGTCGTTTTGCTTCGTGGACCTCTCGCAGGGCACCGCGGGTACCAGCAAACACACGTGCACGATCCTCGCGTCAGCTCTGTTTGCCCGCACCCGTTTCAATGACCAACCGATTCCTCGCTAACGGGATCCACACGGACTTTTTTACTTCACCCTCGCGGCTCATGAATACGGGATCTTCTTCCCCTTTGACGTTTCGCGGGAGGCTGTTCGGCTCGATTCATGGGCCAAAGATCGTAGAATAATTGCGTACGGCTTTCCATAGCAAGCGAACGGTAGCAAGAATTGTTTCTGCTGGCTGCTCCCCTTTGTGCGTTCCCTCTTGACGCGAGGAATGCCACGGCTCCAGAACGCCAAGGCCGTGTTCACCTTAAAAGGATCACAATTGTACCAGTTTACGTGCACGAGAGATGGCGATGCGTCGACGCCGAAATCTAGATTAGATTTCGCGACGCGAGTAAAGCTAAATGACACGGGTCATCGTTGTATTATGCCCTCGCCCGTCCGGGTAATTCGTGTCGAGCTTAATTATAGAGATGTCGAACACAATTGACCGGAAGGGTGTTCTTAACGCGGGGTGAGCTTTATGATAGATAAACGTCCATTGCTTGTTTCCTCCCCTCTGTTCTCGCGGCGAGTCTTCGAGAAGGGTGTCGAGGGAGAGAGAGAGCTCTCGAAACTTCACTAGAAAGTGATAAATAATGTCGATGCGGGACAAAATCGTCCGTAACGGAGGGCTTTCGAAATGGCACACGCCATTACCTCCGATGTGTTCGCAGGACGACAACCGCGACGACTACGACGGGAAGATCTACGTCGCTGAGAACGACGAGGACGGCGACGATTCCTCGCCGACATACATACCGTAGTGATATAGTAAAAACGCCGCCACCAGAAACGCGAACGCAGAGAGCGAAGATAAAGAGGGAGGGGTTGAAAAGGAGAAAGGAACGGGGGAGCTTTACCCTTCGGTCGAAAATGAAAATTGTATTGTTGGACTCCCTTATGAAGGAAAAAGCCGGTATTATGTTCGCGTTAGCGAGTGCTGCCAGCACCGAAGACAGCGGTCAGCGCTCTTTCACAACGGTCATCAATGCGCGTCATCAATAATCGCGCTCTGACAGCTTTCCCGACCTAAACGACGATATCTCCTCGTGGATATTGATCCTCCTCGATCGTCGATCCCCGTGAACTTTTGCCAGCGCGATAGTTGCTGACGAAACGGGCACAAAAGAACGATTATTTAGGGGAAAGTCAACGTTCAGACAATACCCAAGAATTCATTCGCCCCACGATTCTACTCGGTTCGAGGAATCGGAAGCTGACGGTATTTTTAAACATTGTCCTTCCGTCAGGCATTTGCTCGTCGATTATATCGCAGATACCGGACGAGGAAGAAAAACTTTGAGATATGGAACGAGAAGTTCGGCAAGAACAGCTTGACGATCGTATTTCCGCGAATGGATTCAAAGTCAGTAAAAGTGCAGTTTATCGAATAACTTGAACGAGAGCATACGGAGGCTGGAAAGAAAAGACAATTTGATTCCTCGGTTGAACTCGCCTGTTTTCACCACTTTCAGGCCACCGTTCCCTCGGGGTAGTTTCTCTCGTTCCGCCAAGGAACTTTGACAATTTATGCACCTTTTTTTCACACGAGCTCGCGTGTCTTCCATCAATGTGCCGGCGCGACTGCTCGAAGCCGCCGCGCTCTTCTTGCTTCTATCAAGCTCCTACGTTGCGACGAAAATAGTTTAAGCGGGTGGTTGATAAAAACACAGGCTCCGTGCATGGAAGAAATTCAGGAAGGCACCTGGCACGTGTTCCGCGCAGGATCCTCGCACGTGTCGAAAGATATTAAGTCAACGGGGGAGGATATGAGGTGTAACGACAGCGCAAGGGTGGGAGGAGAAAAGGTCGAAGGTAAGGACGCGACTTGGCGCACGATGGGCCGCGTACACGGCATCGATCTTCATCCATCAGCCACGCCTTCAATGTTTCCCAGTGAAAGATTCCTTTGCGGTTTTCCAGTCGAGCGCCAGCTGTATCGCGAAAGACGGCCGTGGTTTTCGCTCACGTTTCGTACAACTATGACTCGATTCATCATCGCGATATACGTCCTCGCGACGAGCATCGGTTCACGCATGATCGACGCGTCGATTCGTTCTCGAATCTCCGTTGCCCCCTTCTGTTTCCGATTTCCGAGGGAGTGCACGGAAAAGAAAGAGGGAGGGAGGGAGAGAGAGAGAGAGAGAGAGAGAGAGGGCCTTCGCTGTCGATCATAGGAACCACAAATCACTGCCCCGATGGCTTGACCAATCGTGACGAACGAGCGACGATGATTCTGCTCGGAATCGAGCGAACGTCCGATGTAAATCGCTAATGGATCTCTCTCCCTCGTTCCCAAATAGGATTCGGAGTTTGTTTCTTCAAATAAGCGCAGGTGCTCCGCCGATCGATCTGCGAGGAGAATGCAGATGGACGATCCCTTTCTTTGGGCGAGGACCAAACAAGGCGATCGTTCGTTAGACAGTTCGCCTTTTGCCGGGAGAAGAAGTTGACGAGTATTCGTCGCATTGAAAATCGGCGAATCCGGGAATCGGGCAAGAAGCGCAGGAAAAGTTGGGACGAGCGTCCCCGAAGCGGGCCCGCGTTCAGCATCGAATGCGAACGCGGCCCCGATGCCCTGCGCCCAAAAACACCCTTCGCGTTCTACGGGAACGATTGAAAGATTCCGGTTTGCGCGTATCCAACACACGGCCTCGCGATCTCATTAATTTCCGGGGACAATAAAAACGGGCGATGGTAGATGGCCGTGGAGCGCGTGGGACAGAACCGCCCACCGTCCATCCCCCGTCAACGGGGAGGAAAGACAAAGAAGGACGGCCGAAGTAAACGGTCGACAAAGGGAGAGGAAAGGACGAGGAAAAAGAGTCGAGGATAAATGCTTTTTGGTATCGGTGCTGTTGTTTGCCTTCGGTATTTCGGCGAGGGATGGGCGTGCGGACGAAAAGGGCGCGAGGGCATGTCGATCGCCGATGATGGCTGAAAGTCGCGCACGGCAGTCACTCGGTGGCATTGTGCTCGACACGTGCCGTCAGAAGAGAAAACGAGCGTGGCCGTCGGTCGTGGCGTAGTTGAGCCTAGTCACCGAGAAAGCGGTCCCCGGCTCGGTCACAATGGCCGATTCCTCTCCGCGCCAGATATATGGACGGAATTAATTGATACCGCGTGCTCCGGCGTCGAGCAAGGGTTGCGTAAGCACCGTGGAAAAAGCAACCTCTCTTTCTCCGTTTCTTTTCTCCATCGCCTTCCATACCTCTGTCCCCGATTCCTTCTCTCATTGTCTCGCGTACGCGTTGCTCGCAAAAAGCTTTTAAACGATGCACTTTCTTCACGCTTCGTTGAATCCTGATCGACGTCAGCATCGAATCAGCACGTCCCGATCGTCTAGACGAGCCTCGTGCCCTCGTTATTTCTCTGCGCACAGGTGCGTCTTAAATAGACAACCACGGCGCACCGTCGTACTTGCAATTAACGCAGAAGAAACGTCGCCGCTCCTAACGAACGAAAAAAGCTAGGCCTCGAAACGGAGGGGGAAACTGAAAATGAAAGAGCGAAAAAGGAAGCCACCTTTCGAATGGTGGCGGCGACACGGCGCAGAACCGAAGTTATTATAAAAATAATCAAAGTTTCCCGAAGCAGGACGTCGCCGGGTGATTCGCAGAGGAACATTTCACGGGGCAGGTTCGTTTACGTCGGGGCAGCGGGCGCCGCTCATCACGTTTGACGATTATGCGTTAATTTGCACCTAGCGATACTTCAAACGATTTTTATTCATTGCGCGTCCAGGATGAGCTTCGCTCTTCTAACTGAAAGTCGGCTGTCGTTTCTGGTAGCTGGTTCGTAGACGTAGGCGTCGAGGTTCTTCGAGTTTTATATTTTTCGAGTCTTTCGAGCCGAGGATCGAGGATCCTCGTCAAAGGACTCCGGATATGATAATCCCGGCGCCAAGCTGAATGCGTAATGAAGTTTCTCCGGCGACAAGAAGTGGACTCGGCTTCTGATTAGCTTTGCCTTTACGCGTCCCTCCGCCCTGAAGCACGTTTGCTTCGGTAAAAATTGTTCAGCAAACCTCGCAAATTGCCTCTGGCGAGCGACACCAGAAAAGACCGTCGGCCAGCCTTACGTGGACCTACAATAATTCATGGGATCGTGCCGCAATCGCCTGTACTGTTACGACCCCGTAAATTGATTATGGTCATTTCGACGGAGGGATACCCGCGCGTATGTGTAAATCAGGTGGCGCGAAAAAATATTCCCCGGAATCAGTGAAATCGGGCCGACAATCTTCCCTATTAGATTCGAGGCGTAAAAACCTAACAGATTGGAAACCGCATTCGGTTAGACGACCGGCTATTATCCGCCAGACGGAGGATCTTCTCTTTCCCTTTTGCATTAACGCGTCCCCGATCTAGCAGAGCGGTCCTATTAACTAATGCCAGCACCCCTGTTGTACGCAATGCCATACGTGCACCAGCCAACCAGCGAACCAGCTAACCAGTCGGCCATCCAGTCAGTCAGGCAGGGTGCGGAGGTCCACGCTGGTAGGACATGCCTGCTACGACGGGACAGTTTAAGCCCTGATATATCGCTCGTCGACACTCCCAACTTCTGTCGCCGTTTCTGTAGCGCTTTTTTGTCACGGCAAGCCACGGCTGACCATATGTCCACGGAAACCGAGATCCCCATCGGGTATGGGCGCCTATGCTGCCCGACCTCTGCCAATTTCTCGCCTTTTCCACGTTTCTGTGCTCCGAAACGTATAATAATCGATGTATCGGGAAATTCACCGACAAGCAACAGTCGCCGAGTGTCTTGCCGGTAGAAGTTTCGACGCCAACGTATGTGATCAAATTTTGTAGAATCTGCGGAGATCCTCCGACATACGACATACAATTCCTCGCCTGTTTCGTTGTCAGGTATATATTGTTCGTAATTTTAGAGCAGCGCGACAAGGGAGGTCTAGTCTGGTCGTTTACATGCATCGCCGATTCCTCGTTCCTTTGCGCCACTGGTTTTCCGCTTTCGTGGGCGCGTTTAAGCTTAGATAACCCATGCCCTAACAGGCGAACCCCACTTTGCACGTAACAAATGATGCCACATGTTCGAATCTTGACTCGCTCTTCCTCTCACCCTTGGCTTCTCTGTTCCCGTTGCGTTTCCTCTTCGTTGGCGAGCAACCCGCGGGGCACGGAACATTCGGCTGGCACTCAGGGACAGGGGGCCCTACGTTCGTGTAATTTGTACGGTTAACGCTCGTGCAAAAACGGAAGAAAGAGAAGGTGTAAGAGAGGGTGAGACGGGGTGGCCGAGAACGAAGACAATTTACACGGGACTAACAGCCGCACTGGGAGCATTTACCAGCGGCACGAATCGAATCGATCCTACTTAGTTGTTAATGGAACCTTATGTCGGTTGCCAGTGAAAAGTTTCCAGGCGAATGGCGCTCGACTGCAAGTGTACCGTGCAAACCATGTCGATCGTTTCAATAATTGAAGAAAGGAAGGAAAATTCCTTCGACCGATCACTATCGTCCCGCGACGGACCGTAACTGATGTCGACGAATGAGCAACATTGAGATTGACAAAACGCGTACACTCTCACCCGATGTCCCCTTCCAAAATCCTCTTCCTGGTCTTTTCAACTCGTTGCCAACGATCGTCCAAGTGCCACCGTGCTGCAGGTAAGGGGCCGTCATCGCGCCTCGTTTAAAAAGGTTAACCGATTGTCGGCTCTTTATCAAGCACTTTGCCAACGCTTGAAAAAAACTGTCTGGGCGTCTAAGGTCCTGTCCTCTTCAACTTTCAACCTGTGCCGCTCATTGTGATTAATTCTGACATATGTCCGCGTCGTTTGTAAAGGCTGACGATCCTATTCAAAGCATCCTCCGGCTATGCCTGGCCAGGATTCGGGGCTTGCTACTTATTGTTAGAACCGCGATAGAAAAATGCCCGACGTGTATAACACCTTTCGTCGGGGTTGTCGCTTCTTGGAGATAGATTTCGTATCGACACGCGTATCGCGTCTTTTTACGTTCGACATTCGTCTATATCCAGCACGGTCATTTATTAGCGCGTTTGTTACTCCCCGGATACTAGGTTACAGGCGACAGTTTTTATTTATTCATGCGTCACGTTATTATTGCCTGGATCGAAAGGGGAACACGGACGTCTTCTGCGAAAAACAATTGACCAACGGATGTCGGCAATTTTTTTTCTTGCAAGTCGAGCAGACTGAATACGATTATTAGATCGATAATAGTGGACTGGCGCGACTCTCGAAAGGTGATTTTTTTTTTGCAGACGCAAAATTGCAGTCTGCGTTACCTTCAGGATCGTCGTGGCTGTTCCCTCCTCTTCGCGTTGCACGCCCTCGAGTTTGTTACTATCTGCAAGAAAAAAGAAAAGAGAAAATACATATTTTCACGTAAGAATTTTAAATGCAAAAAGGTGAATATCTACGAAACGATACGCGCCTGAATTGCAATCGTAATCTATAGTAGACAGTGGAGTAGGTATACATATACGTCCTACATTTGGCGCGTTCCACTTATTAAATGAAAAGCTGTCGCACCGAATCGCGATGACGATCCACCAAAGAATTTCGTGTCGTCGAAAGGCGTGGTCGTTCCCAATAACTTATTGGCAGTTTCTGCGCACTGTGATTTAATGGACGAACAAACGGGAAACAAATAATTCCATTATATTTATCAGATAATGAAAAGGCAACGATAAAACCGCAATACCGTGTAACTGGCGAATGAAACGGAGGAAGAAGGAGAGCGAGTGAGCTTCTAGGATAAAGAACACGACATGCTGTGCTCTGTCTCTTTCCCCTGTCATTAATACCAGGCGACTGTTACATATGGATGAGAAAGCCGGGTTAGGCCAGGACAGCGATGGTACAGAACGAGACGAAAGCGAAACGGGATGTAGGGAAGCGAAACTCATCGACTAAAAGCATCCACGAAAGACCGAAGTCGCTTCGCTCTCGTCTCGAATCTTCGCCCTCTTCCACGAGTCCACGAACACCGGCAGAAGAGTCCTCTTTGCAGAAAGACAGCGGGGGTTGGGGGGTAGGGGGTGAGAACGTGGGAGAGAGAGTAGAGACTTCGGTAAGGTCGCCAGGGATAAAACGAGTTCCCTCGACGTTTACCTACGATTTAAATTGTCTGCGAGTTCCAACCTCGATTTCACGGAATCTTTGCGTTACACTGGATTCCTTTTTCCTTGCCCGCTTGCAAGCTTCTTCGTGCCCGGTCGTTTTTGCTTTTCGTCGATGGTGACTCGTCGAAAAGTCGCGCATTGTAACGACTCCACTCGAATCGGCGAAACGGGGTCAAGTTATTTTCGTTTACGAACGTTCCCGACTCTTTTCATAATGAATCGCCGCGGCCTTTTCGCGAACTCGCAAAGCCTTCTGTCGAGCGTTTATCGCCGCACGGCGAATTTATCTCGAGTCAGGGCCGTGACTCCTTTCCTCCCGATCCGTTCCGTTCCCTGGGACGATAAATCTGAGCGTACCCCCGTACATCTTCCGGTCAAGGGGGAGTAAACGCAATATAGGTAATGTTCTGGCCGGCTACTTAACAAATTGCTACAAATTGCGGCAAGCGTTTAGCCGTCGCATCCGTTTGAATCTGTGGCCTTCTATATCCCTGTTACCTCTGCGGTCGCTTTGTCAGGGGTTCGGCTCTCTCTACTTTCGTTGAACGATACGGTGGTGACCACATGGTGCTCCCATATGTCCGCGCCATCGCCCTAATGTCTGCTTACGGATTGTATCAGTGCCACCTCAATGATAGAATTGCCAGCGGAGAAATGAAAAGGATACGACAGGTTTACCATTCGCCCCGAACCGTCTGACGGTCGATCGACGTTTATTCGAACAATGGATTGTTTGCCCCGACGTCGAGCCGATTAATTTCACCGGAGTCTGTGAATCTCTGTATAGATTTAATAAAGAGGCAAAAATTGTCGAGGCACCTTTGTAAAGTCGCTCGACGGATGCGTTAGCCGAACAGTTTGTTGGAGGAGACAAGGGCCGATTGTGAGTTGCGGACAAGTCATTAATCAATGGTTTCGAAGCGGAGAACGAGATGCCCTCTAATGGTACTTTAAAGGCGATGCCCTCCTCGAGCCAATCAGCGATCGCGTGCCGTCCACAGATCGTTCGGGTTAATTTCACGGGTATTTAACGCGGTTTCGCTTAACAATGATTCAATCAAGCCGGATTTATTTGGCCGGGATCCGCCGGTCGTCGGCACGAGGCGATCATTAGGGTTCCTCGTTGGAGCCGCCTCCGAGCCTTTTACTAAAATAAACCCGGTCGTTCGATGTAGTCGCGCGGCGTTCCTCGTCAGCGAATCTGTCGCTCCCAGATCGGCAAACGTTTACACTCCTCGATCTGAGGATTACCGGTGATCTCGATTCAACGGCGATACAGCAGGAAGTAGCGAAATCTTCTGCCACCCCCGAGGGTGACACGGCCTCTTTTCCGCGGCGCACTGTATCCAGGAAAAAGGGAAAAGATGAACTGCCGGAGCGATTAGAGCGACGCGTCAAGTTCGTCCGGCGTAAATATCGGTGAACACGGTCTCCTGTCCAGGAAGGGGACGGGATCGGCAATTCGACGCCCGTGCGAAATGTTGTCAGCCAATTTTCTTGGCCAGTGCCTCTGAATGCGGCAGATTTCCATCTAGGTCCGTCCTCGGTGGCGCCGGTGTATACCGTTGCTGGGTAAATACACCCTTTTCCATCCCCTCGAGCGGACGAACGTCGTCGTCGTCGCTCTCCTCCGCCTCGTCCTCCTCCATCGTCCACGTCGATCCACCCCCCTAGCCGCATGAACCACAACTGTGATTATAATTCGTAGTCCCTGCTGACAGAACCAACCACCATCGTCAACCCCGTTTCTCCTCCGCTGTTCATCCACATCTATGTTGGTACGTTAGTGGACGGGGATCGGACGCTGTGTAAAGGATTATGCACGCGGATTTAACTGATGAATCACATTGTCGTCTTGATTCGCGGTGGCGTTAATTTTCGGTGCTGCCCCCGGAGCGGCTTTGCCCGCCGACGCTACACGCGTCTCTGCTCGTGCGAAAAGGGCGGCGGATCGAAAAGTGGGCAAATCCCGACGTTTTCAGTTTCGCCCGTCGTTTAAGATGCCGCGACGATGAATCGAGCCACGAAGTTTAATCGTCTCGCGCCGCTAATGGTGCGAGTGGCGTGCTCTTTACGATAATTTCGTGCAATCGAAACGATACCGGTGGAAGACAACGCGTAAACGAACACGTGTACGGGGGAAAAAATGTCGAGTCTAACGAGAAGAAGGGAATTCATTATGGACAGAACGGCAATAAATCAGTGCACGACAAATTACCGGCGGCAATTAATCGGCGAACCTTCGATGCCTATTCGGAGAGCTTGTCCCGCTTAATACACCGTAATGAGCGTTCGCGATGGCAACTGAATTCATCGGCAGAGTGCAATAATTTATGACCGATACTTCTTTCGGACAGATATATAGATACACAACGCGGCGTGGCCGAAACGCGGCAACCCCTCGACGTTATTCTCGTCGAGCAAACAATTTCCATCCGTTTGGAAAGGTTTCTAATCCGCCAACATCGGGTTCATGGGTAAAGCCAGAATTAACCACTTCCCATTTCGACCTACCGCGATCTCGGGGCTTATTAATTTCACCAATAATGCCGACGAGGGGGTGCCTCCTTCGCACAGATGGCGTATCACGAGTCAATATACTTTTCCACCACGAAGCCGCCCCTAGGAACACGTGACGGCTTTCGAATTTTCGCTACGCTAATCATTTCTTTGACCTATGCCTCTCGCATATGGTTCCGCAACGAACTACTCCTTCTTCCTGCAAGGGATACACATTTCTCCCTCGGCCATCCTCCGCTTTTCTCGAAATTCATCAAATCGACATCCATGCGTCACCTGGCTATCGCGAACGATCCTTGCAGTTATTTGTACAAGGCAAGATATACTTGAGATCTCGCGAGCAAACGAACAGAAACACGAGGAGAGACGACGACGAAGACGACGACGAAGATGACGACTGCTATGCAGAAGTAGAAGAAAAACGTGGAAGAAGGAAGGATCGAAGAGGACGTAGAGAGGGAGGGGGATAGAGGGTATGGTTCTGCCAGAGTGAGGACAGGATCGCGGTGCATGGACCGACGCAGAGAGGAGAAGAAAGTAAGCCGATGTTAGGTGTGCGCACGTGTGCGTGCAATCGGGAGCCTACCCAGCGGGTGGAACGAGACGGACGTAAAGGAGACGACGAAAGGATCGACGGAGAGAGAAAAGCGGGACGAAGGTGTGGTAGAGAGAATCGAAGAGGAGGAACGAGAGAACGAGAGGCACACGGCCAGAGAGAAAGACGAGGAGAGAGAAAGGAGAGGACAACCCCCTCTTCTTCGCGGGTTGACTCGAACGCCGGCGATATCTCGACCAATCAAATCACGCCGCGGGCTCCGCCTTTTATCATTATTTTACTTGTTTTCCCTTTACTTCACCCTCATTGGATGACATTCTCTGGGCCATTTCGCGATGCAAAAAAGTTACCCGCGCCCAACGGAGGACTCCATACTTCCTCCGACGTCCTTCGGTGCCCTTCTGGTACCCACCTTGGTCCACGGACCACCTCCGCGTGCACTTCTTCGTCTCGCACCGGGGACGAGTGTCCTCCCTTTACCGCTCGGATATTTTCCACGGCTTTCCGTCGCGTGTACTTCGGCCCTCCTCGTTGCACCACGTTACGAAACACGATTGATTCCAAGTCCCGCGAATCAGCCCGGCGATCAATAGCTCTCCCTGCTGCAATTTCGACCCTCCTCCTAATCTCGGGCCGATTGAGAAACAGATTGTCGTCGGATTCGCGTCGATCCATCGCGTCGCGTCGCCGTGCACGCGAGCATCGGTAAACCGAACCCCGGCCCGGGCCGGTAATTATTTTTTGTTTCGAAACGCGAAATCGTGGGAAACGGGCGATCGGTCGAAACACAAGAGCGCTCAATGTCGAGAACGTGCTCGATTCATCGACTTCGTGATCCCAACGAGAGAACGAATCAACGATGAAAGCGGCCGCGGGAGTAGCCGCAGATGAATTCGTATCGATTCGCCTAGTGCATCGAGGCCCGTGATTGACGAGGTTCTCTCGTCAAGGATTATGCGGTTCGTTGGTCGGAACGAACGGCTTCGGGGCATGAGTGCGTAGACAAATATATAGGTATAGCTCGGCCGTTCGGTTCGCCAATGGACACTTCCCAAGCCGCGAAACCTCGAAAATCGCTCGGGGGTCGTGCGTCTGCAAAACGATCGCGCACCGAACGAGGACGCGTCGCAGCCGCGACCGATCGATTGCTTCGATTTCAGTAACGAAACTGGTCCGCTCGAAGTGACGCCGGTTGTTCTCTCGCATCGGGTGCCCATTACTGGCGTTATCTCTTCCCGTTCCTGTAATTGACACCTTCGACGACGGGGCAGCGATCATCGCGCGTTCTTCGCGCTCGTACACTGGTACCGGAACGTTGTAATTTGCGTTCGCGGGGCGCGCGAACGGCGAACGGGCCGCGACGAGGCACGGGGACAATTAAGTAGGCTCCTCGGAAACGAAATCTATGGGTTCGGTGATAATGGGGCGCGCGTTCTCCATTCGCACGAGCGCTCGGAACGATAACGCGGTTCAGACACGGTGACGAGCTTCGGGGAACCTGTAATTCACGTAGAATAAATTCCCCGGGATGGGACGGGACCCTTCGTGGGCCTCGCAAAAAAAGACCCTCGGTCGCACCTACGTACGTTTGATCTGGCATTGCGCTGCCCGGCATTGTATGTATATCGGCCTGTGTAAACTGCGGTGCAAGAAAAGGGGAAGAAGGATAAAGAAGAGGGCCAGCAGAGGTGGATTCGCGGGGGGAGACAGTCAAGCGGAGGGACACCTAAAGGAACAATGTTGTCGATGGAGGGCAGCTCGGTAAACGACGAGGGGACGAAGTTAGGAATGGAATAGCGTACGGCCTAGCGCAGAAGGAGCAGGGAGACGCACCGCCGGGTCCGACTGCCTTCACGGGAGATCGTACAGCCGATGACGACGCAACGACACGATATTTCACCACGCTCGACACGTACGCCTTATCACGCGCGGCCGTTCCGTTTGCTTCGCGTTCAGCAGAACCGTGAAATATCAACGGCACGATAGGCGCAACAGCTCGGCGATCGGGCGGGATCGGTGGAATCGTGACGGCATCCGAGGGAAAGCTCGGGGAACAGTTTGCTCGTCGCGATAGCGAGATAAAGGAATTTGCTCGCCGATATGGAAAGGCGAAGCGTACGAACCGGATAACGATTTGTTCGAAAAGCAATATAGCGGTCTATCGCCGAGCCCGAGGAGGACGAGGCGAAGGAAATCGAGAAGGAGGCAGAGGATGAGACACGGCCAGGGTAGGGCGGCCGTGTGGAGCGCCCTTTTCCTGAAATTTGCATGAGGTATTAAAGCGCGGTGGCTGCGTTCACCAGTGGAGTTCCTGTTTGCCGACACCGAATGCCGAGGATCAAAGGACCTCTGGCAGTCTCGCGTCCCTCTCCCTTCGGGAAACGAGCGTGCGACGCGGCCGCAGGGACTGGAGCAAGAGAGAAATCGTGATCGGAGGGAATCGTTCGCTCGGGAGGCCTTTGCCGGGCGTTCGAGACACCCTGCGACAGCCAACTTCGGATATTCCTGCTTCTCCTGGGCCTTTGTCGTTTAATCGTCGATCGTACGACAACTGATTTCCTCGCGGGAGACTCGGGGATTACCCTTGTCGCACCGGCGCGCCGACATATCGGCCGCTGCACCGGAGCACCGCGGAGGGATCGCTCCTCCGGGAGGTCGCGCTGCGCCGCCTCCTCGAGAATTTGTAACGCCAGACGGCGGAGATCGCGCGATAATCAACGATCCGGTCGGAACGAGGAAGGAGCGGACGCTATCCTCGCGTCGCTCGATTATCATAATTGCGAGTTAATTACGAAATTGATGCGCTTGCCTCGCGATTCTGAATCGGCTCGCCAGCCGATCGTGCGCCAATTTCACGCGCAATAAAATCGTGGGAGGAATCCAGGCGGGGTATCCGTTAACGCGCGCTCCCTTACGCGAAATCGAATCATCGCCCCGATACGCCGCGGTACGCTGCCTGCTGTTCCTCCTGGAAAAGACGAATGGCCGACGGATCCTTGTACGCAACGACCGCGGACCAACGATATTCCAAGAATGTTAACGCGCGTAATCATATTCTTGCTCGCATCGTGCCCCGTAAAAACGTTAGCTGGCAGTGATGTATGCCGTCGGGGGCACGCATCGCATAAGTAAGGAGGGCCTTGGGCCCATTCATCAGCTAACGGGGGGAATAGGCCCACGAACCGCTTCTCCCCTCCGCCTTCCCTGTCCCTCGTCGTCTTTTGTTTTTCTACCAAGGGACATTTCGTAGACCGCATCCTTCGGATCGCCGCGGATAACAGTATCTCTTCTTCGTCTAGGAGACTCGGTCGGCTCGAATGCCATCGAAACCGGCCGCGTTCATCTTTCCCTCGCGTTTGATAAAAAGGAGGCGAGACACGCGAACGAGAAAAAGGGGAACGAGTTTTCTGACAAATAGAATCGGCATCGGCTCGAGGAGGGACACGCGTTGCACGCCGAAAGGGGGCCAGGGTGTCGCGTTCCCGGAGCACCGACGGGTGCCAAGCCGCATTTTAGGCGAGCTATCCATACCAGGTGAAGCGATCACGGGCCTCTAAGAATATCGTTCTGCTCGGCCGGCGGACACGGCTGCGGCCGCGGTGTTCGCGGCGGCACCGGCGCCGGCAGTGTGCAACGGGGAATGCAAAAAGGTCGTGGCCCGGGCCGGGTTGCCGCGTTTTACAAATTATTCAATTAGCCTCGCGAATTAAGGTATGCATATTCATCGCTCTCTGATACGCGTATGTGCGTTCCGCGGCTACATCCAGCGCGCATAAACAATTCGAGCTCGCACACGCGCGTTAGACGCTCTAACGAACTCGCAGCTGCATCCGAAATGCATCCGTTTTGCAACGACGAGGACGGGGGGCCGGCTATCCTCCGTGTCCGCGACGCAGTTGCACGAGCGAGCTGCCGGATATGTAGAGCCGAACTCTGTCCAGCATCCATCGGTCGTTTCGCTCGTTTTTTTTATCCGCGGCCAGTCTATCCATACGCGAAACGATCGTTGGTCAGATCGTTCCTCTCCTTCTTTCTTCCCTTTTTCTGCCGAACGAGATATTTGTCGGCCGGTGCCGCTCGAATCGCGATCGAAACGCGGTGACCGTTTCTCTTTCCTCAGGCGTGTTTGCAATCGTTGGAAGATCACTGGATATCGAGAATCCCGTAGCCCGGGCACGCGGTGAAATCCGTGGACGCGGCCTGCCGTGTAAAATGGTAAAAAGCGGAATTAATTGGCAAGACAGAGCGCGGATTAATGCGGGACCGGGAACGAAGCGGTCGGATTATTATTTCTTCCGGCAGATAAAGCAGGGAAGCGGAATAGGGAAATAAAACATTGCGGGCGTAGGTGAAATAGGCGCGGCCCGTGCACGACGGTCACTGGCAGGCAGAGTTACGGGTCGGGGTTCCTGGGCCGGAGTTCCGTTTAAAACAACGCCGAGAAATGCACATTTTAATCGTATCGCTAATAGCCCGACGTTTATAAGCCTCGCTGTGTCTCATGAATACGCATGTTCCTGCCGGTGACAACGGTACAAAATTAATGCACGCGCCAGGATATACGTGCCAGGACCTACGGAGATCTCCGTTTCGGTACCGATCCTTCTGCCCGGACCGTCGCGTCGGGACGGGTCGCGACGCAGCGAGGAGGCCAGCGTTTTTCTTTTACGAAATCGTAGCTGGCGTCCCCTTTGCTCCGGTTTCTCCTCGAATCGACAACTCTTATCTTCGGATCGCGCTCGATTATCATTTACCTCGAATCTCTACGAAACGAAGAGCACGAGTACGAATGCTCGCCAAAAAAAGTGGACGGCAGTTATCCTGCTGTATTATTGCAGAGTCATCGAAGCGGAATATCGCAGAGCTTCGTTTCTTGTACGAGATATTATTTGTTCAACGAATTCGCCGTTGTTCCGCAAATTAGCCGGCTGAAAGTAAAGCGCCCCGTCGAAACCGCGGGAACGCGTTTAGCATGTATATTGTATTCATATTTATGTGAATAATTGCGGTAATGGTAGTGCCAGTAATTGATACTCGTGTAAGAGTTTACGAAGTTAGCGATGATCGAAAGGCCGCGGCGCGAACTGCGTTTCGCCCTTTTCATTTCCATAACTTTCCCGTATTCCGGCGTCCCGTTTGCTCAGGCCGTGCCCGCGAAAGCGCGCGTTACGCGTGCAACTCTAAGCATCGTGGCTCGTTGGCGTGCTAATTAATCAGACGGGGGGAAAGCGGGGTTCAATTAACGCGTCTTCGAGACGACGGAACAGTTTCCAAGCAGATCAGCCGGAGTAATTGCGCGGATAAGCTTGTCCCCTCGCAGCGCGGGTCCTTTATGAATGTAAATGTATTCTCGATCGGTCGATCAGATAGTTTAATATTAATAATAGAGCACGCTCCCGAGATTATCGAGCTTCCACGAATTTGTCGGCTGTGTGTCACAACGATATGCATCCACGATATCGCCAATTACGGCCGGATTGAGTCATAACGATTCTGGTTATGTTAAGCGCGAGTTTCTTGGCCGTTTTCGTCGATACATCTCACGGTTCGATATAAGATAACGCAAAAGTATTCAACCCTGCCTTTAATTGGACACTCGCCTTCTCCTCTTCCTCTCGCTTGTCTACGGGAAATGCGGTATCGCACGCCACGCCATCGCGCCGCGACGCTTCGTGCACGTTACTCCTCCGTCTTCCATAACGGCCGTATTACATAAAGCCACGTTTCTGTCCGGCCGTTCTGTTGCGGTTTTTTCTTCCCATAAACCATCGTGCATAACTCGCGTCTGCTCGTGCGACTGGCATTCTTCCGACGCAGCCTGCGTTTACGTCTTAACTCGATCGTAGTCTGGATCGCGCTGCCAGATTCACACGGAATATCGTTCGTTCCCCGTTCGTTCCCCGCTCGTTCTATGAATCGGATCGACGAGCAATGGATATGAACGGGGAAGGGAGGTATCCTGGTAGCATCTAATTTCTTCGGCGGTGGCGATAGGTGCGTATACACGCGACGCTCGTAGCATTTCTTGCCCGGCTTTGATATGAGCTTCTCCGTGCAAGTAAACGTTACGTGTAATGGCAAATATCGGAAGGGCTTACGGCCGAATTATGCCGACCACTTGCTTTTATTGCGCGAGCTTCTGCCGCGGCGGAGAAGAAAAAAACGGGAAAAGAGAAAATTGATAAAGATCCACAGGACGGTAGGAGGCACGGTACATCGGCAGATGTCGAGAATGTCTTCGGTGGACGTGTCTACGCGTCGCAGAAGTTCCGCTGTTTATAAATACAGCCGTATATAGAGAACTAGAACTAGAAGTGCGAGCAAGTCAGAGATCCAGCGAACGAGAACAGCTGGAGAGCGAAAGTTCCAGCGATAAATCGTCAAGGATCGCATTAAGGTATCGCTGAAATCTAACCTGCCTCGAAAAAGCATACATCTTCGAAGACACGCTAAATTCTCGCACGGTTCGCTGTTGAACCTTCGAACACCTTCATACCTACCTATGTTCGCGCCAGCGTGCGATATCTTCTCGGCTGATGCCCTTTAGGGATCGCGCCGGCAATCGATAGCAATAGACCTGTCATCGATCAAGCGATTCCCATTTTAGTCTATTGAACGAGTGAGGTTCTAAGACGCGGGCTCCGGATTCTCTGTCGTTTTGGACAAGAAACGTTCGCGGCGAATTTCACACATTTTTTCTTTTCGAGAAGCGAACGGGAGGCGACGAGGCAAGCTCGCCGGATAGTTGCAAAACGACGTATCCACGAAAGGCGATTTTCTCCGAGGCGACGTTAAGAGAGATGAACGAGGTACGCGAGGGGAGACTCGGGACGAGACCGCGGGCGAACTCGATGTTATTTCCAGCAAGAAGAACTGCGATTAGAGCGATTAGAGAGACCATGGCATGCGTGTGGAACGGAACGGTTCCATATATCTAGCCAAGCTTTGCGCAACGTTCCAACGCGCCGGGTCTCGGTCTCAATTAACGCAATTACTCGCTCCCTCGTCTAATTACCTATCAAACGGAATTACTATCGCTCGTGCGCGCTCGTCCCTAATGAACGTTATTAATTGCTTTATGATTTTTCGATAAAACCCGCCGCGCAATCAAGTTATTATCCCACGTTGCGCGTCCTCGTTGCTACTCCGGCCCGTCGTTACCGGACTTTCGTTCTTACCTGCCTGCTTCTCCGTCTCCGGTCTCGTTCTCCCCCGATCCGCGAGAAAAACGAGGAGGCCGTTGCGGCGCGATGAAAACGAGGAGGCGGCGACGAAATGATTCCAGGAGCCTCGAACGCCAAGTGTCGCGGATCGATCACCTCGTTCGCAAATGAACAGACATTTCTGTGTATACCTTGCGACCTCAGAACGATACGGAACGTAATTTATACGCGCTCTTACCATCGCATAGCGCCACGGAAGAGAGACAGCATTCAGAGACACAACATTCGGATTACTTTCGAGCGCCATGACCACGGGAAGTTTGCGAATTCATTTGAATATCGCGCGGCCAAGTTTTATAACACCCTCCTCGCGATCTAATAGAAGCCGTATCGCGGAACCTTTGCCCGCCCGATCTGCATTGCTCCGTGCATACGGTTTCGGCGGAAACGATCGTGCCGTGAACCGCGTCGACTCGCGATTTTCCGATTTATGCAACGACGCGGAAGGAAAACGGAGGGCGACGAGCATGGCCGTGTTGGAAATTTAATAAGAGTCACGGGTACTTCTGGCGTGTATCCGTGAGTATCCGAGAGCGCAAGAATCGCGAGACCGGGCGCCGTGCCGCGCGTTATCCGCAAGATCAAAGAAGCTCGTCGAAGGGTGGAAGAGAAACGCGAGGGGATAAAAAGTCGTTAACGACGCGCCCTTATGATAAGTCGCGACAGACGGTGGGAGGCATATTCCGATGTCGACGATAGCCCCGGGATCGAGAGAGCAGTCATTTAGCGTGGCGAGCAGGTGAGATTCGTGAGACGCGAACGGACGAGGGAATTTAGAGCGAGACGATGCCGTGGCGGGATGACGTTGACCAAATAACAGCCGTGGTGTCCCGTCACGGATGCCTTCTCACCGGTTCCCTCAATTTCTTATCTGCCGGGGCAATTTGATAGATCAACGATAGAATCGTTCTATAGAACGAAAGAACCAGGCAGCTTGAACGGGGACAGGTGCATCTTCAGGAGGCACGCCGAGGAAGAGGCGCACCTGACCGACCGTTCAACGGTGGAACGAGGAGTCGAGCCACCCTTGTATCTCTATTGCCGTTAAATTACTCCAAAACCACGACCGTTTCGCAGAGATTAAGACACGGCAATTATTTTGACACCGATGAGATCTTGGTCGTTTAACGCGCCGAGTCTTTAGCAGAAAGCATAGCAGGATCGTTCCTCGAATTTGTTCCGTCGCGAACGCGAGATTTTCGTTGTTTCGCCAAGCCCTCTGCGTTTTTTCGTCGATCGCGATCCTCGGTTCTAACCCCGTTCACCGGCGCCCGGTGCAAATATATATGTACGTGCGTGTCCCTGGTCGTGGAAAAAACAGGGGGACACAAGCAAGGGGGGCAGCAGCCGGTATTGGACGAGCCACGCGGAGGAAGAAAACTTAGAAAAGTCGTGTCCCGAGTAAACCCGGAATCGTGGGATTATCCGAGATGATCGCCTAATAGCTTTAGCAAAGAATCGACTTGGGCGACTACTTAAAATTAGCATAAGCCTCGACTCTCTGCTTAACGAGCGGAAGAGACGAGACCCCAAAAGTGCTGCGACCAGACGCGAAAAAAAGGGAAGAACGAAAGTCCGACGTAGCGACCTCGCGATCCTATCTGCCGTCGTCTAGCCTCGAATTTTCCTCCACGAACATTTCCCCTGGTCGCGTTCGTCGCAATACGACGGCACAATTTCGTGTTTACTTAATTGACATCTGCGTGACGGGCGTACGTCTGTTCCCGTTAAAGGTAATCGCCACGAGGAACGATTATTTCCCATTTACGTGGCTGCATTTTCATGGGGCGGGAAACGCACGGGGCGAAATGAGAATGCAGCTATCGACGGAGTACGCGTTTGTCACGCGATACAGAGCCGCGTGTTCACGTTCGCTTGTGCAATGTACGTACACGCGTGCAGGCGCCGCGACGCTCCTTCCGGGTATCCTTAGACCTCACCGAAGCGTATGGTCTTTCCTCCGATACAGGATTTCATCTAATTCCACGCATTGTCGGTCCTTAATTGGCCGCCCCGAGTGATTCACGAATCGCGAGAAGGAAGCGTTTCCCTGGCCGCGCACCTTTTCGCCACACGGGCGAAACATGCGGAGGCTACGCGGTTGGCTACGCGGTTGGCTACGGTTTTCATGGAAATTATTAATTAGCGTCGAGCGAGCGATCCGGCAAACGGCAACGACAATGGCATCGCGGCGAACCGACGTATCAGATCCGGGTATAACGAAGCCCGTCGTCGATAAAAATCTGACCGGAGATTCGAATCGCGGTTTAAGGAGAAGAGGAAACGCACGCGCTCCGCCTCTGTGAGAGAGGAGAACCCGTCGTTTCGACTCGACCCGAGCTTTTTCCACGCAGCCCAGCGCCGAAAGCCGTAAAATGTCCAGCACCCACGTAGAAACGTGTGTCACGTAGACACACGGTGGCCCGACTCTGCCCGTTCCTCTTGTATATTATCGCGCTCGTACAGTCCGTTTCATCAATCAAGGATCTCGTCGGCGTTTCACGCGTCGGGCGCGAGAAACGAGCGATCAGCGGGCGGCTTGCAGGCGATCGCGCGAATATGGGACAGCGGCGTTAACGGGGATCGCGCAAAAATTATGACTTAATGACTGTCGCGGGGTATAAAATCTTAATTTTATGCGGGCCTAAATTGCCGGTTAGCTAGCCGAGCCAGCGCGTGTTTAAGATTCGTAAATTAAGCGAACGGCGGTGCAGTTTCGGAGTACAGGTAGCGGCTCGACGTCGGGCAATTAAAAGCCGCGAGTTAACGAGTGTACTATAAACACTAATAAACAGACGGTCCGAAGAGTATCGGGCTCGACAGGCGCGAACTAATCGCCGGGCAATTAAATATCGAAGAAGGAAAAGTCGACTCGTCGCGGTTCCCCGTCGAACCGTTGCGGCGCGTACGCGTTTCTGCGTTTCGTTTTCGAAAGTTCCGTCGCCCGGTCTGCTCCTCGATTCGTTTGATTCTTTCTAACGACTCGTTCTACACGACACGTCGATCGCGTAACGAGCCTTCGTTAGGAGAAACGCGGCGCGGGCCACCGAGGTAAAGCCGGGATAAAAGTTGCTTAAAGCGTGGCCCGTTGACGTTAACAGTAAAAGGCGAACAATAGACCCGCGGCAGAACGAATTCCTGTCGGGGACTGTACGATACACGTAGAAGTCTCGGTTCTACGTGCCTGTCGTCTGCTCGTCATGACTGCGTGCGCGAACGTCCGGCCTCGTCCGCTCGAAGGATGCTCGGTCGGCCTCACCGGTTTGTCGGTTCCATCGCGCCGCTTTGCTCGATCATGGGACAAAAGTTGGGTTCGCGCGTCCCGTGGGAACCGCAGGGAAGTCACGCTCGCTCAAAAACCGTGTGCTCCATCGCGCACGTTTCGTTCCACCCGGCCGTGACTTCTTCTAGCGCGGATCTCGCCACCGCGGGGCACCGGAGGTACCCCCTCGCGAATCTACGCCCGACGGAGATGGTTCGCGGCAGCGCTCGAAGCCGGATAGCAGACAGCTTTCGTTATCTCCCGATCCATTATTCCGGAAACATTGGTAGGAACGGCAGTCGGTTTGATACAATTACGGGCGAAATAATTATTAGATCGCATCGGATCTGTAATTACACCTTGCGCCACGACAATGTTACCAGACGCTGTTCGCAATTACTCTACAACGTTCCCCTATCTCGTTATTTTATTAGGCAATCATTTTTCCTCGGTGTTATTGCAGCTAACTGTACACGCCGAGGTAGCTGCCTCATTATGATTATTCTTCCTTTATTATCGAGAAAATGCGACCTCTTCTCGTGCCCGGGGTCGCCGCACAATTAGATTCTCAGGGTATTACGAGGGCTCCATTACTACCGTTCACGTCTGGCTACTTATGCTACGACCGGCTCGGTCTACGCGCGGTAAAAAGAATCGCTAATTTGTTCGCGCACGTCTTCGACGAGTATCCGTCTCCTCGAATTATCGCAGCCGAGATTCCACGATACCCGTTCGCTAGGCTGCGAGACCGTGAAAAATTCTTTCCCTGCGCTATCTGCGCGTTATCGATTAAGAGCGGCACCGGTCTACTATGTACGCGGAACACGGCGAGAGTTCGAAACAGGTGAAGCGCAGACAGGGTACACGGCGAAACAGCGTCGGGGGTTCGCTCGTTTGTTATAGATGGGCTCGCCTATTTCGTAGTAAATCGTCGTTATCGTAACCGATCGTAAGCATCGAATGGCGCAACGAATAGCCTGGGCATCGGGCATACGCGCTGGAAGGAGCGATGTCGCTTATAAGAAGGTGGTAGCAGTTTTCATGAAGTCGCCCCGCGGGGAGCAACCGACAGCCCGGCAGAATAACTTTGCGGTTGATTTATACTTCCGACAGGCGTAACGAGCTTGCGTTCGGACCGCGCTCTTACGCGGTTCGTCCTCCGCGAGCAAAAAGACAAGGGAAAGACGAGGGGGGGGGGGGGGAGAAGAAATCGATAACGTGGCGCTCGCTTTATTGGCAAAATAAAGCAAACGTTCCCGGTGCAATTTTTACTAGGCCGCTCGAATGCGACGCTGCTGTTGCCCAACCCGTTCCGCAGCTTCCATTCCGTCGAGTGAATTACATCGTCGCGCACTTTTCACCTTATGGAAAGATTTCCCGAAGTCGACCGTGCACGCGGAACGTTGGAAATGGTCGCGCGTTGACGAGAGGGCCCGGGTTGAAATTTATTCGTCCGGCTTTCAGATACTCGCGGAGATAACGGAGATGAACAGGAAACGCGGCAGACTCGTTGACTATCAATGAAATAGTGCCTCGACACGACAATAGTGCCGAACACGGAGAACGGAGCGTCATTTTTATTCGAAACACTGTTTGTCGCTGTACGCTAGATCGGGTACCCTTGCCCGTTCTTATCTGCTCTGGGCTTCGAAGCGCGTGTACCCGTCAGAGGACCCGAGCGTCTTGGCTTTGAGGTAACGAGTTCGTCGATACTAATGCGACGCCAAGACGAGGGACGGTCGAACAGAGTTCGGCCGGTGGCGTGCAAGCGAAAATCGTATCTAGCCCTCGAACGTCTTCGGGGAAAGGATGGAAAGCGAATGAAAGAACGGCTGAGACGGTCTGAGACAGTCTGAGAGGGGCCCAGTCGAGCGAGTGGTCGGTTTCCGTCTGGTTGTCATCCTCGCGGTTGACGTACCTTATTCGAAGAAGAGTCAGCCCGTAGAACGAGGGCGAGGGGAGAAAGGTAGAGAAGGAGGAGGAGGAGGAGGAGCAGAAGGGGGTTGAGGCGGCAAGAGGGAACGGAATACATCCGCGGAATACTTAACGACTTTTGGCGGTTTACAGAGGCGGCGGTAGTGGGGCAGGGGCCCGGCCGGGCCCCGAAGACTTTGTGCCGGGGCAAAGAGAAAAGGCAGAAGAGAGAGAAATGAGAATACAGAAGGGCGAAGATCGCGGAGGTAAGAGGGATCCGTCGTGCGCGTCGCGTTTTTTGTGCGTAACCTCCCCCTGTCTCGCCTTTTATTTGGGCCAGACAGGAATTCGGCTAAATGCATTGATTAAACTGCTGACATCGTTCAGACGGCCCGGTGGCCACCGTGTCTCCGCGGATGAGTTCGATCTTTTTTGCCCTCACCCCACCCCCTCGGCGAAACGGAGAACGGAGCAACTGTTCCTCGGGCTTCCTCAGCCGCTCATCTTTGTCCCACCGTTCTGGATCGCGATTCGAATCCTTATTTCACGTTCGACGACGTGTTCGAGCGGCTATCTATCGGCGGTCGAATTGTTCGATGCGGATTTAACAACGAAGGCGGACTCGAGCTGCGGGGACAAGTTCGTCTCGATGTACCGGCTTTCTTGCGGAGAAAGAAACCGGACCAAATACACGGTGTACGGGCGACCGGCTACAAGCCTTAGCGACTTCGTTAACGATGGATATTAGCGGTCGAAGGGAATACCTTAAGCTTGCAGACATCGTGCCTAATGGAAATTAGCCGGCCTTGGTTCGCCGAATTTCGCAGCGGATTCACTCCTTTACCATCTCGAGCCTCGGCTAGATTGACGTTCAATTATTCCACGCGATTTGCCCGGCTAACGTATCGACGCGATACGTCGGATCGGAATGCAGTTCGGTGGCCGTGCGTTCCGCGAGGACCGCGGCTTGTCGACGGCTACCGCATCGACAGAATTCGTGCCCAAGTTTTTTACCCGGTTTTTGCTGCTAATCAAAGGGGCTCGTATAAAGGAGAAATTAGATGTTACCGAGTGGGTCAGTAAATAGAGGAGGGCATCGGGTGATCGTATAACACGGTTACCCCTCAATTAAATACGCAAGGGTTGGCATTATTTGAACGGTATGAATATTCTCGACGGTGCCCCTTATAATTCGCACCTCTTCGATTAATTACACCGCCGCACACATCGGCCGAGCTCGAGTTTCGCCACTCGCTGAAAGTGATATATAGAGTGGCACGCGTTTTTGCCCGGACGTAACATAAATTTCGCGGTTTGGCAGACGCGGTAAGAAGCGGACGATATACGACTTCGGATTAAATCAATAAGCGCTCGACCGCGTACACGCCGAGGTGAACTCGAGAAAAAGCAAACGGCGGCAACGAACACGGGGAAAAACGTGCCGCTCCACTCGGGGCAATTAATCGTTGATCGTAAACGCATCCCGGTGTCGGTATTCGTCGGCCGAAACGGTACGGGAAATCGTCGAAAAATTCCTGACAGATCGTCCGGTTCCATTCTAGACAAGGGAACGACGGGGAACGAAAGATCGAGCTTTGCGGGCGAAGAAGACGCAGAAGCTCGGCAGAAAAGATAGCGCGGTCTTTTCGTAGGTCGCTCGGTAGGCGAGGCACGAGGTAAGTTTGGCATGCATCGCTCGCTCCTTCGAGCAGCCAACAGCCATCTATGGAATTACCCCGATGATTAATGGTACGGCAGGCTGAAGGCACCCTTCGAGACGCTCTTTCCCCTGGCAGCTTCGGTCCTTGGACACCACCTCCGCTACCGGCCCTTACCGAAGGGCCCGTCGACTCGCTTCGAACTGTTCTTGGCCACGGTGTAAAAAAGCCCGCACTATGTTAAACCCGTCCTACCTGCCCGACCGTACTTCGTAGCTCTCTCCCTGTCGTCTCCGTCGTCGTCCTGAACGTCCTCGTCGTCTTCGCCGTCATCGTTCGCTCTTTTTTCCCCCCTTTTTCCCCATTCCCGATTCGATGCCTATCGTTTTCTGTCAATCTCCGCTCCGATGAACTGACCACGATTAACTGCGCACATTCGACGAGGAAACGACCAGAGATTCCGCGCGTTACGCTTTCAGACTTTGTAACTCTACTTTTTCGCGGACAGTTCTTTAAACGCGAAACTGTATCTCTATCCGACGTCTATCGTTTCCGCGAAGGGAATGCTATCGCAACGTTGCAATCGACGAAATCACCGCGCCGACGATCGGTGTAATTCTACGCGGAGATAGATAGCTGAGGAGGGCGAAGAAGAGAACGAAGGGAAAGAAGTAGGCGAGGTGGAGAAGAAAGGGGATCGGGCAGGAGAAGCGTGTAGGAGCGCGTAAAAGCAAGGGCAAAGTAGAACGAGAGGAGTCGTAAAAGGGCCGCCGGCAGTGGCACGATCGACAGCAACACGCGGCTCCAGGAAGGAAAGGGATACCGAACGAATTCGGGATTGCATGTCGGCGAACAGTAAGACCTCCCAAACAACCCCGACGGGGGCATCTTCCCTGGGAATAGCAGTGATTCCGGTGAAATGTGCAATATCTTCCGTGATCGGGTATTATTACCTCGTGATTGCGGGTTTTGATCTAGGCTAGAAGCGTCTACGACTCCCCTCCGTTCCCCTCTCGCCCTGTCCCGTTTCTTCGAGGATATTTGCAATGGTGCAACAGAAGCTGACGCGGCCCCTCGTCGTGCTCCTTGGCCCCGCGAAACGAGTTTGCGTCCCGTTGTCTCCACCTCGTCGCCGTCGTCGTCGCCGTTGTTCTGCTCGTCCTCGTCGACGACGGCTGCGCGTCGTCGTGCGATTCGTGACAATCGCCACTGGGATTAGCCGTGGGAAATGACGTGCCCTCTCATTCTCCGGCCGTCCCTCCGTTGCGTTCTTCTCTGTCGCGTCTCAGCTACTGCCAGCGAAGTAACGAACGACCTGCACCGCAATGCCGTTGCTCCGTCGATCATCCTTGGCGCTTCTCCCTCGCTGCCCGTGCCACGATATCGTCTAACGGTGTTCGTTCAAAGTCCCCGGGACTTCGGGACGACCTCCGCTGGCTGGATCGGTGTTCGAGCAGGGTTCGCCGAAGAATTTCGGTATTCCAGGGAAGCTTGATCGGCGGAACGCTGCTCGCGCGGGCGCTAATTTCTCCGTCATCGGGCACACCTACAAAATGACCCTCCCCCTAAAGACTAAATAGCCCGTTTCGTTTCTGCGGCGAACCCTTCAATTATCGGAGCTGATGTTCTCCGCGTGAAGAGGAACTGGCGACCGAACGACGGGCCGAACAGGATCCCGAATTGGCGCGCGGCGGAAAGCACGGGCCGAAGGAAGCGGGCGTAGGTGGCGGTGCGAGGGGCGAACGACGGACGCGGAGGATAGCCGGGAGCCTGTGTAATGACAGGTAGCACGCGAGGTATCGCGGCTCGCATGTAACTTCGCACTTTAGGCCCGGGTGGAAGAGAGCGATTGGCCGGGCCGGCCACCGTGGAGACATTACCGTGGCCGACCCGCGACGGGAATAAAGGGTGGAACGGCAGCGCGGAACGGAACGAAAGCAAGAGGAAAAGGTGACGAGCGAATCGAAGAATCAGCCGGCGGAGAGGAGAGAGAAGGAGCTGGTCACCGGCCCGCATTGCGGAACGATGCGCAACAGCTGCACCTGACACGTCATTTGCAAGGAACTCGTATCAGCACCGGCGACGCCTAATTATTATTCCACGAGCGTGAGTGCGTGCACGCACGCTTTATCCTTCGCGCAAAGCCGAGTGTCTTTGCGCCTCTCGCTTCGTCTCGTCACGTCGCATCCCCTTGCGCCTCGTCCCGGCTTTGCTAACCATTCGTCTTGGCACTTGGCGACGCGTCCACCCGTCCATCGGATTCGCGCTTCTCCGCCTCGCTCCCAAACAAGGCCCACAACCGTCCCCGGCAGGATTTATTCGGTTTCTAAGCCGTAGCGCACGCGACGTGGTTTATTCACAATCCACGGGAATTCTCCTATCGGTATTATCTAATCCTGCCGATCAGCGAACGGGGAAAGTCCTGCGCGTCCAACGTATTTCCATTCCAGGCACACGTGGCGCGCCATTTATGCGGAATTACATCGCGCGAACACAAGCCGGCTGGTGTCTCGCGGCCAGCCGCCGCCACCGCCATTTGATTTCTTCATCGCGAGTTCGCCTCTCCCGCGGGAATGTTTTCGCGCGACGCCTGCCCGATGCCAAAACGCATTGGAATTTCTGGTCACCGCGATCGTGAGGCGAGAACCGTCGATTCGAGTGACCGTCTCGGTGCAGCCTTAGCTCTGTGCGGCGGGATCGGAACGAAGTTAAGCCGAGTTTCCAGCGGCAAATTCGTTAATGCGCCAGGCAGCCGGTGCCTTTTGTGCAGAGGATCGGCGAGGGGTCGAGAAATCGCCCCGGGCACCGAAATTAAACCGTCACCGCTCGATCGTGGCGAAGTCTTCCAATGAAATTGTCCGTCTAATTTTATCACGGCGGGCTTTAAAATGATGGAAGGTCTCTCCGGGATAAGCCCAAGGGGAGCCGAGAGTCGGCTTTAATAAAGAACCTCCTAGACTACGCGGTATCGCGACGAGAACGCGCGTATGCTCGTTTTCGGACCAGCGAATGCGCAAATCCAGCGGAATCCTTGCGGAACGATCGGGACGCAAAATTTTTTAGGGGGCGTCGCGTCTCTGCCGTCGAATGCCGTTCAGCGGCACCCTTTTGGTATTACGTTTCGTCTCCCCTCGAGAGACGCAACGAGAACGCTTTCCGATGCTACTCGTTTCTTCGTTAATACTGTACCACGGCGTTCGCCGAGCATCGATAGAGCGCGCGGACACGTCACCACCCCCTGGAGAAATACGAGGGTTGGCGTAAAAAGCGAAAATGGAAAAGTTTTCAACGGTTAACAAAGCTGTTTCGCAGTTGAAATTCCAAGCTTATCGCGAGGGAGCTCGCGCGCGTTCCAGGTTCGGTGTAACCCGCGGAAGCCATTTGCCAGGTGCGATGGGTAATTAGCGCGCGGAACACCGATTCACCGAGATAGCGGCCGGCCTTCCTCTTACGTAACAGCTAGCCGTGTACAAAAAGTATCGACCATCCACCTATCTGCTGGACGGATCCCGTGGCCACGGGCCTCGGTCGATGCGAAACCATCTAGCGTTAAGTGGCTTTTAACGGCGGCTCGCGCGAAACGTCCTCGTGTCTCGCGATTGATCAAGATGAACGCGCGATTGCGTTTCCCTCGTAGCATCACTCGGAAGTGGGAAAAGTCGGCGGGCATTTTCCTGCATGCACTCCGTTGCTCGCCTTGCCGGGGACGATCCAACTTTCAGCTGAGCCCACGAGCTTTGGGTCATACCTATTGGAAATGGGAACTAAGCACTTGTGCAATTTTTTCGAGAAATTTTCCGGAAATTCTGGGGAAAGAGTTGTCGCGATGGTACACTGGGTGGAACGGCTCGGAACTGTTCGCGATCCGATTATCACCAGCCGAACCTCGCGAAACCTCGAAGCGAAACGCCCAGCCAATTTCAACGAGCTCCGTTTAGATAAGAAACCGGAATAGACGAATAAAGGTGATAAAGCAGTGGAGGATCGCGCACGGCCGACCGTTTCAATGAAATGGTCCCGTGGGTGATAGGCAGGAGCGCCCTATGGCTGCGACGTGATTAAAACTGGCGTTGTACTGTCGTTACCGAAGCCACGGGGGGCTGATTGCCGGGGGTGAGAAGGGTTCCGCTACCCTATGCTCCGACTAATTTATCGGAACGTCCTCGACGAGCTAAGCTATCCGCTTTCGTTGTTATTTTCGTAATTATTCCTCCTTCCTGTACGTTTCCCTGTACTTTTCTTTCTGTTAAATTGCCAACGACGCTCTAATTCTTATCGGCCGTGTCAGAAATTTGTAACGGCCTGATTCGTGCCTGTTATCAGAGCGGAAAATAAATTGCACTTTTGACAGTATCGCCGGGCAGTGTTAACGTAGGTTTTAAATAATGCTTCGTCGCGGATCCAAATCGATGAGGAACGACAGCACGGTTACGACGTCGATTGGCGAAGTTAAACGCGCATTAAGTGCCTGATAAAACGTATTTTCGAGGCCTCGTGCCATTTTAGCTGCCGAGGTCCCGGCGGCTTTCGAGTATCGCGGTTCTTGGTACCCTCGAAGCTTCGCTTATACGCAGCTCGTCCCGGGTGTCCTTAAATAAAACTAACCTGCCGTACTTTCGTTCGCCTCGTAGCAAGCTTCGCTACGATCGCCGACGCAACGGCGTGCTCGCGTCACGTTTTGCTTCTTATCGGGACACGCACAGAATACGTTTTCACTATCGCTTATTGTTAGCCGGCCGCAACCTACATGCATTCACAATTTTTCCAGCTCCTTCGCGGGAAAGGCAACTTGGTGGCTGCGTGGCGATTCGCCGATACGCACTCGCCCCTCGCGCACGACCGATATACGTCTCGTGAAACGGGCGTTTGTCAAACTGCTCGCCGAGAATTTTATTTTTACGGCTCACGCACACGAGTTTATTTTTAATCACGGCCCGTACAATCGCGTCTCGAATTCTCGCGCCGCGGGCTTCGAACGCCACGAATCACGCGTCCCGTCGAAGATGGAGAACGATCGGCAGGAAATGCAGCTGATATTTCTACATTCGAGGGTGGAAGAAAAAGAAAATGGTTGGCGAGGTTGCGTGGGCGGCAATAAAGAGCAATAACAAGTCGAGCAGTGCGCGGGGCATCGCGTGCGACACCGAATCGGGCCGGGCACGGTGAATCGGCCGGCGTCGCTTCCCCTCCCTCGTCGTCTCCTTGACAAGCGGGTGTTTAATTGGCGTTGAAACCACCGGTGTGACGGGAACACCGTGGCCGTGTCGTCGGCCGAATGCCCGAATGCCTGTAGCCTGCTGGATTCAGGGGGATTCGCCATCGCTGGTGCGTTACCACGGGGAACCCAGTAATTACCTGCAGCACGCAACAAACCTACGCTACGTCGATGCCTATACGACCGCGTGTACGTGCGTTCCTACCCTTCCCGCGTCTCCCTCATTCCCGAGCGACGCTCCTCGTCTCGCCTTCGTAGCTTCGTGTTGCGTCGCTTCGTTTCGTTTCGTTTCGCTTTGCGCCCAACGCAAGACGCGAAAATGAACACGCACCGATTCGCACCTATCGCCAACTTTCCTCGTCCCGTCCGGATTCCATTCGCGTCGCGGATCTCGCCGCGAAGCTCGAGTTAACCATCTACACGTGTATACGTTGTCGAAGCCGATTCTGGAGTGGTTTTCGGTGCTGGTATCGGCTTTCGTAGAAGCCGTTCGTCCGGCCCCCCTGCGGAACACAGGAGCTGCCCTGCTCGATAATCCACCATTTTGAAGCAGAGTGACAGGAAGCCTGATAATTACCGAGCAGCGTGCGAGCAGAACGAGCGGCGGTGGCACGATGGCGGCGGCTATGGCGTCCGTCGGGCGTCGCTTCGAAAATCGCCGTAGCCGCCGTCGCTCTGACACGCGTTCGCGGATTTTTCATTCCCCGAGCTCGCTGTACACCCTCGACAACTTAACTCGGTAACCCGACATGAGCCGCGCTAAAGACCAGCCGGGGATGCAGCTCGTTAATCAAACGACGCTCGAGTAACCTCCGCTGCAGGGATCAAACGAACCGCGAACTCTCCGTAATACTTTCGATTTTGCAGATCCGTCAGACTGATCGGGTACAAGTTCAAGCAACGTTACGCGTCATTAAGTAACAGGAGCGTGAGCGCGTTATTGGCGCATCGGTGATTAGTCTGCCGGTTGCTCTCGCATTTGCATGAGTTCATGAATTCAATCGTTAACATTTGCCTTCGAGCCAGCCTCGCGCAACGAGAATCCCTCGGCGCTGTTTCACAGCCCGGGCAAATCGTCGACTATTCAATCTTCGTTCTAAGATATTGCTCTCAACTTGTACAACGTCTGTCCGAGGTCGATGGGAAAGCGAGCGGTGTTTTGCATTTTTGCACAACAAAAGGTTCCAACAGACAGTGTTACGCGGGTTCGGGGATAATCAACTTTCCAGCGGTAATCGTCGTGCCGGAAGAAATGTAGAGTAGGCAGCGTTTGACAAGGACAATCGGTTTCAAGGCTCACGTCGTATTTGCCACAGATGAGTCGATTCACGGACACCTGTGAATACCTCGAAGAACGCGTGCCACATTGTACACAAATTCACGGTTAATTATTCGTTCGGTCTGGCAGTATCGTAAATCTTAATGAATATGCCCGTGGCGAATGGAAAACAAAAACGGCGATTATTTTTATGGTTGCGTGAATGGATGGTAAACTGGTACACCGCGCACTTTTATTATAACCGGCACGATAATACTTGACTGGGATTTCCGTAATAATACCCAGCCTCCTAAAGGTCTTTGCAGGTAACCGCGGTATTTCTCTAGGCCAAGATTGCAACCTTTCTTCGTCCCGCGCGAAAACGAGCGCGGATCGAACGTAAAAGGACGCGTAGAACGGTTTCGTGGCACGAACGTTCGAAAGCTGGTTGCGCAACATCGATGAAATTTACAAAGTGGGAAAAGCGATCGACGCGCGAGGGACCCGATGCTTTCTCTTCTTCAGCGAAGCCATTGAAATTTCAAGGGGAAACAGTCAACGCTGCACAGACACGCGGCGGTTACGTTTCGCGGTAGACGCACGAAACTCCAAATAATCGTTCGGCCGTGCGATTCATCACGAATTCGAGATATACACCTCTGGGTGGAATTCGCTGGTAAGAAAGGTGCAAGTGGCAAGCGTGGACATTAATTTAGCGGTGCGCCGAAGCTGCCGTCGCTGGAATTCCTCGGGCCAAAACGGGTGCAGACACCCTTTTATACACAGACCTGTCTGTACGTAAAACCGCGCCGGGATACCATGGCCTATGGGGACCCGCGGCGTCTCTGCTCTCCATAAATCTCCCCTAAGAAAGTGCATACCGCGATCGCTAAGTAGGACGTTAAATAATTCGTGGAAGCCTACGAAAAACGCAGGATCGTTTGTGCTTCTTTTTCGAACAACCGTCGAAGGACAGAGAAAAGGATCCCGGCATTTCCCATCCGTTTAGAATCGTGCTTTCCTTAAACATCGCTCGAATCGTTCCGGATTCTTTTTTTTGTTCGACGCCATTTCCGTTTACGCTGCGGCGAGAAATTATCTGGCGAGCCTATTATTGCGCCATACATTGCAATTAGCCAGTCGACAATGCGATACATTTAACTAATAAATTCATTGGCCAGCGTGCGCAAATTAATGTATGCTAATCCAGTAGATTCCAGTAGCTGGGTGAAATTAGATCACCTGGCCGGAAGGGACGATGTTTGACGAATCGTAGAGGAAAAAGTGGATAATGCGGTTGTCGCATTAGAATCGTTCAACGTCCAATTGACGGCTAATAAAGCGTACAGGTACGCGCTTATCGTTCCGAACGGCGAGCCGCGCTAAAGACGATTAAGTCGAAGAGGAGAAGGGGAAAAAAAATCGAATCGCACGGCTCTTTCCAACACGATAATTCGTTACGGTCCACTTGTAACGATAGCCGTTCGCCCGTTATCCGTCCTGATCTCGTAGTAGATCTTCGAGCCTATTAATTACCTTCGCTCAGGAAGAGGTGGGGTTGTGGCGCGCGATGCCGGAGAAAAGGGGGTGCTGGGACACGGGGGTAAAAGGCACTTAGAGTAAGAGTGTATAAAGCTGGCGCACCCTCTGCTGTAGGCGAACGAACAACAGACGGGTGGCCGCTCTGCTGGGGAGAGTGGGGAATATTTAAAAAGTAATATCAATTACATTTGCATATTCACCACCCACCCATGACCCGCCACCGTCCGCCACCCTGTCCTCCTCCGTCCTTTCCTCCGCTTACTCCACCGTTAGGCCCACCCCTCTTGCTACAGGGGTTGCACGTTTCAGCGTGCCGCGGTTATCTGTTGAAAAACTACCTGCGCCCTTTACTCGCCCTGGGAACTGTTCGCCGGACCTTTACCATTGACCAACGTAACCGACATCCATCGCGGACGGCCGCTTCCGCTAGCTTCTACTGTTCTTTCGATTCTCCCTTCCCGGAAGCTCTACGATCGCGTAACGAGGTCTATGCTGCCTCAAGCAAGTTCCGATTTTTCGTCCAAACAAATTCGTTGCCACCTTCCGCGGCGACCGACACCTACGACCCCGAGTCAATTAGTCACCGACCGAGAGCCAGCGAAAATTATATCCTTCGCGACAGACGGAGGCGAACGATGCGCCGTCCAGATTTTTATGGAAACGAGGAATATTAAAGGGAGCGTTCTGGTCGGTCTTCCTTCTCCTCGTCCGTCCGTTAGCCGAGATTTCGCAAGCGCGACGAGGGGTTGGAGACTGTTGCGCACTCCGGGGCTTACTTGTATCGGTGTAAATCTTTGTTTGCAGGAATTTACGTAAGGGCAAAGCAAGCCCCGGCAGCGAGGCGCCGCAATACGATAATGCGATAACGCCTTCACCCTCTCCTTCGCGTACTCTCTTCCTTCCGCCACCCCTACCGTCTTCCAGTTCTACGTTCTCGGTCTACGAGGACTGCTCCTTCTCCCCTTTCAGCGAGGATTTCGCCATTGTGCCAGTGCCGATTGTTACTTCGCCCGACCGTTAACATAACAATACGCAAATGCGCGGACCGTTCGTTCTTTCGTTTTCCTCGGCTCCTTTATCCAGCACTCCGATATTTTCACGACCGCGAAAGTCCTTCGCATTCGCGATCGTTGCCTTTCCCGCGATGCTCGAACAATCCCGGCGCCGCGGGGGAAATTATTTTTCCGAGGGGCACGCTAGGAAACCTTTCGTTTTGCGCGGGAAACTCCGGAAGCACCGCCGCTAAAGATACCGCGGGCATCGGGGCGGTACAATCTGTTTAACCGATGCTCTTTTTTAATTAACAGCCGCGGAAAGCGGCACGCAATAAACAAAGTAATAGTTCGGCCACGACTATTTCCTTTCTTCTTGTTGCTCGCCCTTAGAGAAGGTCCGGGAAACCGTGGAGATTAGCCGCGAAGAAAAAGGAAGAGGGAGGAGACACGAAGGAGCGGGCTGGAACGAGAAGTCAGAGCACTCAGCGTGGCTAATTGCTCGAATCATTAAGAAAAAACATGAAATCTAAGCCCCGTTCTGCCGCGCGGACTACAGTGGGAAGCCGTAGATAGCGATCGCCCGCGTACCGTAATGAAAATAATCACGGCAGCCTAGCAACGATAACTACGTTTCAGTCCGACTTATTTCCCGCAGTCCTGTTGAGTTGTCCTTGCGGCCGATCGGCCGTTCCGCCGAAACCGTGGCTCCTCTCTCGTTCTCGTGTCCCGCGATTTTCCATCGACCATCGACAGAAGGTTCGTCCGAGGCGACAGCGACGGGAGAATAATTGAATCGTCGAGGGTCGCGGGCTAGATAACGCGACGAAGGCGACGGGAGAAATATAACCGCCGTGGGGTAATTTCGCGTAATTCCGCGTAATTATCGTAACGCGTAGGATCGTGCTTCTCCGAGGCGTAAGAAAAATTGCGGGAATAATTAGGCTGGCTGCGGTGTCGGTTGCACCAGCGGCCGATGGAAGGCGTGAGTACCAAACAGCCGGCTCGAATGACGCTCTCGTGTCCGCCTGCAGGCTCAGGTGGCTTCGCTCTTCGAGTTTCCATTGTGCGTACTGGGGTGCATACATTATTTTCGTCGGCCTCTTTGCCCTCCGCGTGGCACCCACACAGCAGGCAGGTGTTACCGTGCACCCTGTACCCGTCCTCTTATCCTCGATAACCCCGCGACCAAATTTATTGCCGGACAGACTTGCTTTCGTTGCCCCGGCTAACGATTGTCCCCGACTTTGCACGATACGGGCTACAGCGTCGATGTCGGCCGGGGGACATCCTTATCGCGTCATCCCCTCGGTCAACAACTCGGGACAAATTGTTCTCGCCTAGACGCTATCGATAACGAGACCACGGGCGATACTCCTCGAGCATCATAATCCGGGCAAGGAATTGCTCGTTAGCGAGTCAGCTTGGAGACGAACCGTCGAAGCTATAAGTGCGCAGGAATAAAACAGGACAAGTCTCTCACGGGTTCTCCAGGCAACCGCTTTCATGGGAACACAATTTGTGGCTGCCGTGCGTACACTCGTGTACGACGCCGCTTTATTTAGATTTTATTTCAGTAAAAACCTCGTCGCGTACGTGACGGCACGTATGTGCGTATCCCATCGTGGTGCCCGCCTTCGGGCGACCTTCCCTCGCCGTCGTCCGTAGCGCCCCGTTTCTCTTGCATCTTTGCTGCCGATATTTTTAAAAGCACACGCCAAGGAACGACGTCGCGATGCCTCGATGGAAACGAGGAGCAGCAGAAGCAGAGGCACGATACGCGAGTGACGAGTCGTCGCGGCGTGCGCAGGTGTAACGTAATAGCAGGTAACTCGAACGAACCACGCGGCAGACACCTTCGCGATAAATTCACAATGTCCGGAGCATCTAGAACCTGTAATTTCCGAGCGCACAAACCGCCAGACAGCGGAACGACAGGCAGCGATTAGACGGAATATTCGAATGAAAGATACCATCGTGGTTCCAACGGATCGAACTGAAAGGAAGGATCGGTCATCGGCAGTGGTCTCGCGGCGCTATTCGCGAGGGATCCCCGTGGTCTTCTGGTCGAAGCGGACGTCCCGAGTGTTGACTCGCGGGCTCGGTTAATTCGCGAGCAGGGCATTTGCCGTGAAATGTACGAAGGAAGAACACTGGTAGGCGATATAACCGGAGGAGAACGCGTTGGGAGGCAGAAGGACAGGGCAGGCGAAGAAAGGAGGAGGCGGTGGAAGGAGGTGAAGCCTAATATGGCCGCCATCCTCTGTATTCCGGTCGTAGACGGAGAGGCAAGCAAGCAAGCAGGCGCGGCCCCAAAGGTAGCTTTCAATGCCAGTCATCTCCCGGAATGCGCCTCAACGGAGCGTACTTTGTATTCTTGATCCATGCTAAGACGAGAAGGCCTTCGCGCGATCTCTTTGAGGACACGGGGCCACGACTCGGATCGGCTCGACTCCGCTCGGCTCCGCTCGAGCCGACCTACCCAGAAGAAGAGACTCGCGACGCCACGGCAGCGCGATGTTTTCGCCACCGCTGCTGCTGCCTCACTCCTTCTCTCCTTTTTCCTCCCTATCTCTCTCTTGTTCTCTCTCTGCCACTCTCTCTGCATCTCTCTTGTTCCTCTTTGCGGCCATTTTGACTCTTCAAGGCGCCACCTAGTCCGCTCCTCCGCTTCGTCTACCGTGACGACTAAGCGCGCGGTACACTTCGAATCACCGTCTTTTCTCTACTATCGGGAACATCGAACGCGGCTGCCCGATCGCGAAACCGCGAACAGCAATTTCACCTACCTCCTGCGCCTACCGATCTTCCGACCAGATGGTACCACCAGGGTGAGCGGGTCGGAGCGATCCTCCGTGGGTTGACTCAACCAAGCACGTGGTTGCTCCGATGGGCAAACACGTGATCGTCACCGAGGTACATACTCCTTCGAACCACCAACACCGAGCACAGGCCGCTCGAAACGAGGAGCCGAGGCACTTAGGGTTTTCACTGGCCCGATTCGACAGCTAGTGGTCGAAAGAAGGTGGATATGGTTCGCGACTCGAGCGGACGCACCCGCGCGACTACGGGATACAAGCGATAGCGCGTCTAAAGAACGGAACGTCGCGTGAACGCGCTGGTAGCAAGCAGACAGAGCACACCGGGGTTCCTGGCAGACAGGGAGAGGAATACGAACTAAGGGTTCTATATCCATCCGACGAGCGACGAGGAGCCGGGCCGAGTCGAGCATAGCATAGGGAGCAGAGCAAGGAACACTGGCACCACTCCTGGTAGGGGTAGCCGACGTCCGTCCCGAGTCTTTCCTCATCTGCAAGTCGTATAACCGAGCTAATTATCAAGTTAATATGGCCATTCTGTATGGAACCCCGCGAGAGAGTGGGCGGAAGCGAGATGCCAGCAAGGGGTGGCGCCCGGCGTGCGAGCGAGACGGTCTGAGGTACATTGATATTATAAGTTGCTTCAATCGCTGTATTCATTTGTAAACTAACCAGGCTAAATGTATTCACCACCGCGAAGCGGCGCGCCGATAGGCGGAGCCATGGGTACCCGGGCTACGACGGCGCCCTTCCTTCCTTCTTCCTTCCTTCCTTCCTTCCTTCCTTCCTTCCTTCCTTCCTTCCTTCCTTCCTTCCTTCCTTCATTCCTTCTCATCATTCGTGCAGTTTACCTGCATTTATGTCCGCGATGTACCATATCGTTTACACTTTCACTTTGCCCTCTTCGACTTGCCAGTTACGTCCAACCGACCCACCCGTGCTCCAAGAAATTCCACGACTAATTCTTCGACCGGGTTTTCGTTTGTAAAATTTCCAAGATTTCATCATCGAGGCCGAGCGCATTTGAAAGGTCGACGAGATAAGGAAGGAATTGTAATTGTAGCGCCTGAAAGAAGATGTCATCCTCTTCTTTGTGCGAGTCGACTTGCTCCAAAACGTATGGAGCGAGTCGAAAGGGTTCGAGAAATCAATCGGAATACAGATGCATCGGGGATCAAAGTTCAGTCGAAAATTCTATTTTGAAAGGGTACAGACGCACGGAGTGGCTGCCATGCCGTGGTGGGGTACACACTCGGCTCGTCATTAGGTTTCATGTATTCAGATTTTTTTCCTCGAGCAGGTACGGGCTGTCTGTATTATTATTCGGGGCAACTTTACGCCCACTGCCTCTTTTCCCTCCCACCGTTCTACGTCGTTCTCCTCTTTCTTCTTGCACGCTGGTGTAGTACCACCGCGAGTCCCGTCCTCCTCGTCGTCGTCGTCGTCGAGGCAGAGCTCTCCGCGAAAGATGTCGCGGACGACTTCTTACGGTTCGTCTCGAGAGCAGAGACCGCGGAAATATGAATGCATAAATGCATAAGTGCTCCCACCACCGGTGTCGCCACCACCACCTGGCTTTCCCGCCTACTTCGTTCTGGTCCTGATTCGGGATCCTTTTCTTTGCCGGAGCTTTCCGCCCTTTTGCCTGCGCAGAGTCAAATCCACCTTGATCGCACGTCGGATGACAAATGCATTTCGCCTGTACTCCCGTTCCTCCGCTATCTTTCCACCTCGAACGACGGGGCTGCCCTGCCCGGTGTCACACGGAACACGTGGCCCGACACATTCTGTATAAATCGTACTCCCACGATGGGCGTTATAAAAAGACTAAATTACCAGCGCGTACCTCGCAAGTAAATAGCACGCAATCTACACAGATTGTAATCTGGCAGGCGGGAGGCCTGCGACTTGGCCCCGCTCGAGACAACAGAGTGTAATGTCGGTGGCACGACGCGAGATTAAAAGACGAATTAGCATAATGTGTGCACGCGCGGCCCGAGCCACTGCGCTAGTCGAACACACTTTTCCTTGCAATATCACTGGGTCGGCCACGACGCACTTGGTGGAGTCTTTACGTGTAGGTCCTAATCCACTTTTGATACATCGCCCTCGCTACGCTTGGAGGAGCTGTTTGCCAACAAGCGAGAGGAGCGTATACACGGCGGGCAACAGTGGGTAGCTTCTCTGTCGATTTTTTAATCAGTGGTTCAGAGGGTAGTTCGACGGGCATTCCCTGTGTGAAAAAAAGTCTCGATCGGGGTACGAAGGGAGGGCGACGAAGTGGTGTCGGGCGATGCAAATAGCGCGTTTAATAAAGTGTCGCACGGCCGTCATTTGAATACCGTGGCATATCCACTTTTCTCATCGAGGTGGGGGGGAAAAAAGCGAGACGGCGAGGAAAACCGACGAAAAAGAGATTGCGATCGCCAGACGAGTCGCGAGATGAAAAGCTGAGCGCGGACGAGCTACAAGGGCGAGGTTCCACAAGCACGGGGGAAAACAAAGCAAGGGGAGCTATAAAAACTCGGGGAAACTGGAAGAGGCTGAAGGAGATCTCGAGGAAGACGAGGCCGGTGTCAGGCGGGACGAAAAGATAGCCGCTGGATGATCTGGATGTTGGTGTACACACAAAGAAGGGCGGTCGTACAGGAAGGTGGCGAATCGCACCTTCGCTTCATGCATGATTCAGCCGCAGTATCTCATTTCATCCGGTGGCTCCGCTAAACTATATCTCCTAATGGTAATGCTATTCCGCGGCACATATCTCTTTATATTACGTGGATTGGTTGGCTGACTGGCTACTAGCTCACGGGTCTCGGGGTGGTGTACGCCTCGACGAGAAATGCAGCGCAGCTCGTCCAACCCCCTGCACCCTCCGCCAGATACTGCCGGATCGTCGGGCTTTCTCCTTTTTACCACCTACGAAGAAAACTACCCTACTGCGGCTGGGCTTCGTACGTGTGCTCGCCACGACGTGTCTTTGTTGAATGTCAAGCGCGCGTGGGTGATCGCGTTCCCCGGCTGCCTCTTGAGCGCGGAGCATCGGGGAAGAAATAAAGAAAGAAATTGTTAGTTCTCGCTGTTTTAAATTACCATTTATTACGACACATAAACCCTACCGGGCCCCGGGAAGTCCTACCAGCGGCCATCTTGTCCCACCCATGGCTGCGCCGCTTGGGGGGTGGGAGTAACGTTAGGACGCGGAGCAAGAGGAAACATCCTCGAGAATCAAGTCTATATCACCTCGTCTTTTACTTTCAACCCTCTTGCCACCCTTCTCGTCCTTCTGCCTTTCGGTTCTCCCTTTTCTCTTCTCGCGCTCCTGCACTCTTCCTCGTTCACCCGGAGTCGCTATACCTACACGAGCGTTGCCGGGGGTTCAAACCCCTGGTAATGATCATTACCTCCGGTATAGTGACAAGTGAGACCGGGGAACCGACGCTACGGCTGCAGGAAATGGCCACAGATAACGCTGTCACGGCCATTTTTATATTATGACGAATGGATCATCTTTCTTTCGTTAACTTTGCCCTCTTTGGTTTCGCGCGCGCGCGCCCGCTCCCGTCCAAGGGGAGCACCGTGATAGATTTCTCGTAATTATTCGCGCGATTCCCGTGCTTTAATCGTACTTTTTTCCCCCCCCGAGAACTATCGAAACATAAATAATCGCCGGCGTTCGTCGTTCCTCGAGGTTAACGGGAACACCAGAGATATTTTTATACGGGAAAAATTGCCGTTAACGTTCGGGTCGGAGGCAAGATACAGAAGAATATCGCAACTCTGCTCCGACAAACGGTCGTTCATCGTTGGAGTATCCTTTTTTCGCGACCTTCCCCGGAGGTGGCGGCGATCATAAAGAATCCGAAAAGTACCCAGCTCTGACGATACCCTCGGTCTCCGTTGCAGAACCAGCACCCCGTGGCGCACGAGCTGCCCTTTTTCAGCCCCCTCGGACTGGCCACGCGGCAATAACGGTACCGGCCAGCCTTTCATATCGTATCGGGCCAGCTCGTCTATGTGGAAATGCGATCACTTAGAAGCAGCCTCGAAGTATAATTCGACCGAGTCCAGGCACGTCTGTGTGCCGGACCGTTGCGTTCGTGTGAGCCAACAGATCGTATATTTTTTATTATTGGTCGATGGAGCCAGTTCGCGGGGGGTGGAACGGGCGCTAGGTGGTAGGAGGTTTCGATAGCTGACCACTCGAGTCCGTTTGCTCGCTTCTTCTCGCTCATCCCCCCGATCCTCCCTCCGCCCCTACGCCGCTGCGGAAGAAAACGACCGAACGATAGGTCCGTTTGTACGCGGCCGCGGCCACGTCTTCGTAAATGTGTTCGGCCGAGTGCTCTCCTTGCGGTTCGCTGGATCTCTCTAGGGTCGGGGTCCGTTTTATTGAGTGTGGACGTCGGAGAAGCGATTCTCATGTTTTTACATCGAGGCAATTTTTCCATCTCGCCCCGTTTGCCTCGGAGAACATGGACTTTGGTCCGGCCACCTGCCTCCCGACCCCGTCCCCAGCTCGCGGCCCTTCTTCTTCGTTGATTCTTCCATCGGACCGGACCATCGACTAACAACGTACGCCGGTTACGCGACTAGCAACCGAGAGACCACGGTCCTTTCGTGCCTTGGCAAAAACCGAAGGTCTACGATATTTTATACTAACATTGTTTCAACGATTACCCTATCCCCCCCGCCCAGCGTCCGCGAAAATGGACCTTCGTATTCGCTGGGATCTGAATCGATTTCTAGATCGAGCGACGCGGCTCGCTCGACCTCGTTCGATTCGATTGTTAAGGTTGGCCGCGAGCGTGTCGCCAAAGTACGAGGCCGAACATTGGCGAAGGTTAGACGAGCTAGACAAGAGAGGTATGTCTATCGCAGGAGCGTATCGAAGGCCGGTCGATCTGGAAGGCTCCTTCTGGAAGACTCCTTTTAGAAGTAGAGTCGCCGGTTGGCTCGCCCCCGCGACGGGGTGTTCGCCAGGAAGGCCGGGGATTGGTCTAGGACGTTGGCTGTCCGTGCTCTCTCCTCTCTCTCTCCCGTCTCTTCCGCGGTTGCTTCATTATACGTTGACCTAAGAAAATCAACCACCCACCGCCGGCACCGTTCGTCCTCGGCCTTCGTCCTCTCCTCCCGTGTACACCGGCAACCAGCCACCGACGTTGGCTGCAGTATCCTGGACCAGCCATGGTGAAGCGAAGGGAAGAGGAGGAGGCGGCGGAGGTGGAGGAAAGCTTCGAACAACCGAACCAGGTGCCCCGACTCAACCCCCACAGCCTCGTCTTTCCGTCCACCCTCTCCTTTCCATTACCTTTCTTCCTTCCGTTCGTCCGTCCGTCCGCCTGCCTGTTCTTCCTTCCTCCCGACGAGCCGACGCTACATGGAAGGAGGAGGAGAGGAAACCACCAGGGGTAACTCATCGCTTATGGATACTGATGACTCGCGCAATGAACTCAGACCGCGCTAAGGGTGGTAGCAGTGCGGTAAACCCACCGTGCTTCCCTCTTCCCTTGTCTTTTCGGCCTCCCTCCACCTATCGTGCTCCCTTTTCCGACCTTCGTACTTCCTCCACGTTTTTCTCTCGCTCATCCTTCCTCTTGCCGCCGTTGCTTTCTGGAGCACCGCCGCCCGCTCCATTTCGATCCTTCAATAACATTTTCCCTCTTCCCTCGACCGTCGAGGGAGGGTGCGGCAGAAACGGAGTGTATCCTTGCGTATCGGATCTCCGGCTCTTTCATTTCGCCAACAACTGATCCTCGTACGAGATAAGCGATTAGGTAACCGACGCAGACAGGTTAATACGAAAAATGGGTATAAACAATACGAGTGGCTTCGTTTTATCTCCTTCTAACGAGCACCGTGTCGCTTACTTAGAAGAGTGTCCGTGCCCGTTGTCTTGCTTGATATTCAACGACCTTTATTAGGGGCTCGCCCCCTGTTTTTAACTCCTTCGATAAACGATTTCGACCCAGGGAAACATTCCACGTTTCGGAAATATCCGAAGCTGTGCATGCATACGAGATTCCGGTGTCGTATCCATTTTCGGTCCGTGCCTCCCCTTCTCACGGCCATTCGTTTCTATTACCCCGCGTTAAGGGAGATCCAGCAGTCGGCCGACCCGGAGGTTAGATTTATTTTCACTCGACGGGTATTTTTTTATGGCCCTGCCCGCGCTCTCGACGGCCTTCGAGCCGCGGAGGGATGTTTTGCGCGCCCAATACGACACGGTCCGACGTAGGATGCCGCTTGTATGTATTTGCGCCAACTCGCCCGTCACTGAATCATCCAGACGCTGCGCTGACTTTCGCGGCATCCTCGTGAGTGTGTACCGAGGCGACCGGTCTTCTCGTATAATAAACCCATAAACACCCCTGCTGCCGCGGTAGGAAGGGAGGATAGCTACGTGGAAGAGACAGAAGCTCGTCCACCCCGTCGAGCCGCGAAAAACGACGTTACCCCGTGGATAATCGTGGGTGCTTTGTGGACTCGATGTCAGTCACGCTGAGTATACAGTTGGGCGAGATCTTCTCTTTCGGAGCTGTCATGATCCAGGATCCGGGGATTCTCGAGCGAGATCCGCGCGGTTAGCCGAGATGATAATAAATAAGAGGCCCTTGGCGAGAAAGGGAGGAAGAAGAAAAAAATGAGAGAGCAGGGAGAGAGGACGGTGGCAACGCGATTCCTGTTGCAGAGCTGCACGCGTAGGCTTGCAGGCTCGTGAACGAGACGACCTTGTGATTGCTCGATGCACGAGGCGCATATATAGTATATATACGAGGAGAACGCGTTACGTAGCGGATGCATGGTAAACAGTATGGCGTGGGAGAGGCTACGGAGAGAGGAACGGAAAGAGAAGAAAATAAAGGGGACACGAGGTGGAGGAAGAGGCGGCCGGCGAGAGGGAGAGAGAATTCCTAAGCACCCAGAGCGGGATGCTTACCTGCGGTAACGTTTAAGCGGTGGAGTAAGTGCAAGACCTTAGTGCGCATCAAGGAAACAAACAGCTGGCGCGCGCAATATGAATTAAACATGCCGATTAATAATTAACAAGTTGCCGGCTCTCCTCGTGCGCCTATGCCGGTAGGTGGGTGTAGTATCTACTTTTGTCATCGTCCAACCCGATCCATTCTTCTTCTTCTTCTACTCGCATAGCTTCGCGCGTTACGAGGTAACACGGCCCGCTCGATTGAGCCCCGCGATCGACACTGAAACTCGGCGCTGGAACAGCTGTTCGAAGGGTATCGCGTGCCGGCCGATTTGAAAACGCTACGACTCGACACCACGCGACTCGGGAACGCGCACGAATCATTCTCGGATGCTCCAGATTAGAGCACCTTAGCGATCTTCTCGTGGGAGCCGATCGAAAATTTCATTCTCATTCCGTTTTCCATCGAAAACGAACTTGGCGCGACTCCGGTCGACGCTTTCCCGCCGGTCCGTCTGAGATGCGACTCAATCTTGGGCGGGAAACGAAAGTGCCCGATAAGAGGGAGCGAGAACGAGAAGGCGGCGAGGAAGTTGGTAGGATCGCTGGTAGGATATCGCGCTGTCGTCTCTTCATGTTTATTAATGTCCCGTACGTCCGTCTATCGATTCTCGTCGTTTCACTCTCGTTCCTCGCGGGATAATGATACTGACCTATGCCAGCTGTCGCGGAGCGGATGGCTTAAGTGGCTTAACAGAATTGCGGATAGCTGAAACAACGATCGGCCCTCTTGACACATTGACTGAATACATTATTGTAAATGTCGCCGGCTGCGTTTATCGCCGCGGTCCCTGGACAACCAACGGGGAATCGCGCGTTCGATCGGAGGCTGCTGTCTCGCTGCGACCGCCGCGCGAGGTCCCGCAGAATGTGCCCTTACGTAATTCGATGGACGGGGGGGTCGTTTTGCCGTTTGCGTCGCGTCGATACCTTGCGCAACACCTCGGCGAAATTCTCGAACGGCGTCAACACCGATCCGCGTTCGAACGAGCGACGCGACGAAGATTTTTCGTTCGCTGCTTCGTTAAACCATTCCGCGCGAGCGTTCGAGTATGTGCGTCCCATCGATTGTATCTCCGCTTCCGTGGGCTGAACTATGCGCGTACCGCGATCTCGAACCAGCCGTGTCTATTAATTAACGGGGAAAAGAGGTAATCCGATAGAACGTTGCGATAATCGAACAGTGGTCGCCTCGAAGCTCGATTCGGACGAGGTCTTTATGATTGTCCAGTTCCGTCCTGCGGTCCCGCCTGCTTTCCATTAAAGCTCGCGTTTCCACTCGGAGTTCATTAAATCCGCTGTAACCGGGGAGCGTTGCCATAGATGAACACGAAAAGATTGATCGCAAGATGGAGGATGACTGTTCGTTTCTCCGAAGGGTCGGCCTTATCCCCTCGTTTCGGAAGGAGAAACACGCGACTCTCGGCCTGCTATTCCTGCTCGCACCGCGGATAGGTTCTCCATGCTAGGATGGTAGGGTGACGAGTTCAGGAAGTATAACCATAATAGGCAGAAACGGCGGCGAGACGAGGTGGAAGGGAAGGGGGGATGAGGAGGGAAAAGCAAGGCAAGCAACGACACGAGAGCCGTGACGCCGTTCCTGTAGGGATTAATTAGCGATAAGGCTTCTAATGAGCGGCAGGTGAGCAAGAGAGCGAGCGAACGAACGAACCGACAGCCAACTACGTACACCGTCCGCCCGATGCGAGACCTCGCCAGGCGTATAGCCAGAAAAATATTAACGAGAACTTATAACGATTTTTACCGTTCGAGGGTACACCACGGGGACTGGCCGCGCGATAAGGGTAAATAGTATACAATCACGGCGAAATAGCCGGTCGTTCCTCGTATCTCGAAATCGCTGCCCCCGTGCCCGACCGGCAACCGGTGGCTCGTCACTTTTGTTAGTCCCCGCTCTTGCATCGCTTCTCTTTCATACTTATCCCTTGCACACTTTTCCGCGGTTCGCCTGGAGAATTGCTGTTCCTATTAACGCGGGCCTCTCGCCGGCAAACGGACGAGAAGAAACGATGGCTGGCCGAGACAGTTACGATGTAAGTGTGACGATCGTTTGGTAGAGAGCCGAAAAGGGTTGAGGAGTCACGTCCCGTGAATTGTGGGCCACGTGACAGAGGCGTGATCGAGGTGCGACGCGATGGAACAATGCCATCGGAGCTCTTCGAGGAGGAATGCCGCGAGCCGCGCCCATCTTTCCTCGATATAAGTCTGAGCACCGCGCTACTCCCGACGCCTACTTGCTAATCGTTCCCGATATCCACTCGCTCTCCGTCGAGCAAACTTTCCGATTTATCACGGCTGTGCTCGGCAACGCGCGTTTACCGTTCACTTAGACCGATCCACCGTTCAACGGGTTCAATCTCAATCGCGGGCACCATTTTTTCTTCGTCGCTTCTGCCGCGCGCGTCGACCGACGTCCCCCTCGAAACATCCCCCGCTCGGTGATAATTGCTCGGGACGCGGAGGACGCGTTTCGCCGTCGACCTTCGCGACTCCTTCGGCATTGGAATGTCTCGGAACGATCTCGGAAAAAGAATCCGTGTCCCGAAGTCGAGGTGTCCCGGCACTTTGACCCACGTGAATTTAGCTCGGTAACGAGGTTGGCGCCTAACGGGATCGCGCTTCCACTACGACGGGCGAAACTGGTAGACAAGATTCGAACCGGCGATGCTCGTCGCCGTCGAACGTGACACTTCGGCGGACGCCTATTGGCAACGGTATCGTCGTGGAACTTTCGACCGATCGTGGCATTTTTTGAAAGAGTTCTAGCGTCCGCCGCATCTACGCCCAAGACGTTCCGGTAACGCCGAGCATCGAGACGCAGCAAGGTGTCACGGCGGGTTCGACGACCCGCTTGGAAAGTTTCTAATCGCAAAGGATCCGGCGACGCGCGCGTCCTCTCCTAATGAAGTGATCCACGTTGGTTGGCGCAGGTAGAGGAGGGCCTCGTCGATCGACGGCCCGTTTTCCACAGCCATAATGGACCGTGTAGTCGAGCGGAGGCACGGGTAAGGCCGCTGGTCTCTAAGTAGGCGCGGAGTGCGTGTCACGCGCGTCGTAAGAATGCGATAAGACGCGTGTCACGGCGGCGAACAATGCAAAGCCGTTCCGTTTCGTTCCATTCCGAGAGGCATCGCCGCGCCATTGTGTCGGGCCGCGAGGTTCGGCAGTGCCGATACCTAACGCGACCACTTCGTACAGGAGCGTCGCCCGAGTCTGACCTTATTCCACGAAAATACACGCGACACGCATGCTAAGTCGCCACCGAGAGTTCCGATCGGGTCAAGGCATCGCGAACCTCGTGCGTTCGACTTTACGTAACGAGCGTGTCCACGGCGAGCGTTTCGGCGCGCTCGAAAACGACTCGCCGCGGAAAGGGATTCCTGCGCCTCGTCGAACATCGCGCGACAATAAAGATTATCTCGGTGCCGAGGGTGCACGAGCGGGTGTTAGCTCGTTACACGGTACCATCGGGTGCATCTACTTACGAACGAACCTGCACACAGCGTCCGTTCGGCGTAGGGCTCGGTACGAGCACAGGTCGATACACGCGCACAGTCGCGCACGATGTTATTATCGTACCGGTGCAATTAAAGAAGGAAGCCTAGAAATTAGCGGGTGGCGGACGTAGGTAAGTATAGAGTTGGTCGGTGTACGAACGAGCCGGTGATACCAACTACGAGAACCGGGGATGCCTTGCAGAGTTTGCGTTGCCAGGGGGAGAGCGAGAGAGAGAGAGAGAGAGGGAGAGAAAGAGCGATGGAGGTGAAACGAGACTCGACCGCGGAGGGACGAAGAGAACCCTACGTACCTCCTGAATATGCATAGGCCAAACGAAACGGGACGAGGAGCGAGATAAGGGCCGACTTATTTTTCCTGCCTTTCGTTTCGTTTCGTCCTTATTTTATTTTGGCGCTAACTGCTACCGCTACCGGAGACGATTCACTCCTTCCACCCTCTCGCCCCTCTCGCCGTCCTCGTTCCAACGGTTTACAAATCTTTCGCCGGTGGACGGAACGCGCCTTCCTCCAAGGGTCAACGAAAACAGAGGTCGGGCAGTTTATGCGTAGAGGAAATCGGCGGCGAGCGAAGGAAACTAAAGGTTGACAGAGGGGCGAATATCCGATGGGGCCGCTAAACGGTATGGTTAATTCTTCAGCGGCGTCGTGAACGAGGAACGCCCGTCGAGGGATTTTTCTCCAACGACCATAATTCCCGCGCTCGCTGTGCAGGGAGGGGGATTCGAGACGATACGAATTAAATTAATGCCTCGACCCGGTGAAACGGTAACGCCGCGTTTCGCTTACAATTAAGCTCCATAAAACTGTGAGCTTCGCCGCCCCCCGTGTCCCGCCCTAGCGCAATGAATATTTTTATTTAATACCCCATTAGCGGTTCACCGACCCTGACATTTCCGCGGAACGCTGCGGCCACGGCCGGCCGAAACGTGCCGACGCGACGCTTCCCGCGAGTCAACGGAAAACGTATGATTCCTTATCGCTCACCGAAAACGGCGATTCCTCTTCCTGCCGATTGCCGCGACGATGAGCGGCCCGCTATGAGAACCTGAAACAGAACGCGAAGATACTTATGTAGATTTGCAGACAACGGCGGAGGGGTCAGAGGGCTTATCGAAGTTACACGTAGACCGCTTATCGCGCGCAGGGCCGAGGAAGCTCGAGGAGCACAGTTACGAGTCGGAAGTGTCGAAAATCGGTGGGTCGATTAGTATGCGCCCTGTCGCGTCGCGGTGCCCTGCGGGTTGTCCTTAACGCGTGACGATGCGTTGCGCCCAGCAAAACCCACTTCCTCTTTCCCGCGATGGCCGATCAGAAATAAAAAAAAAAAAGAATCATGAATATGCATCGCGCAGTCCCGGCCACGACCGTTTGCCGGCATTTCGCACCCGGCTGCGACGGCCCCGGATCGTTGAGGTCATCCTGTATTGTGCACCGCACGACCACTCGCCTCTGCCCCGGCGAGCGAGTGCAGTTGCAGTCGAACCTGCAGTTGTTGCAACTCACCTGCCGTGGCTCGATCTAACGTATCTAGCAGGATAAAGATACGGAAGGATCGCCTACCCACCAGTCTGCTGTCGTATCGCGTCGCTCGTTATTCCCACGGCTTTCTACGTAGCTGTTCGACATTACTTTCTGCGCATCGGCTGGTAGCGGAGAAAGGGCAGTAGCGAATTTGAACGTCCCCTAAACAATCAGCAAATTCGAAGCCGAACGATAGCGCAGCGAGAGGAAAAGGGACAAGCAGTTCGAAAGAGGTCGAAGGGCCGAAAGACGTAAGGACGAACGCCCTGCGGGAACGAAAGTTAGCTCCGCGGCAGGAAGGAAACGCGAAATAAATACAACGTGGCAAGGGGGGTGAGGGTGAGGAAGTCGGCATGCGGTGGTCTCCGACTAGAGTCCCGGACTGGAACTGAAACTGGACGGCAGTTCGGTCAGAAAGATACATATTTTTAAATATTTTAGTCACGGTTCGCAATCGCCTCGTCACGCAGCCTTGCCACCTACTGGCTACTACCCATTACGTGCATACCAGTTTGCTGGCTACGTAGTTGGGCATACCGACTCTGTACCTTCTCCGTTTCTTCCTACAAACACACCGGCCGTTCGTGTCTTTCCTGCGCGCTCCTGTCCCTATTACCCCTTTTTTTCGTTTCCATTGTCGGCCCTGCGTAGCAGAGTTCGAGGGAAACATTCCGTACCGATTCGAGCGTCCTCAAAATTTGCAGGAAAGCTCCTCTCGCGATTCGCGTTTGGAGATGACGGCTTCGCGAGAATCCGTAGCACGCCTCGTAATCGTACGATCGGCTCGAGCCGTACGCCGTAAGCATCGTGTGTCAGCGCCGATCGACAACAGGCATTCCAGGTAACGATATCGATCGCTCCTCGTGACGTGTTTACGGCTTCATAAGCCGCGCGTTCTTGCCTTGACAATGAGTGATCCGGTTTTAATGAAGCGCGGCAATTATCGTGTATACCAACGCGATACATAATTCATGCAGAGCACGCTTATCGCGTTTTATCTGCAATACCGATATCCACCACGGTGACGAACGATTTTTCGTATCGCTAGGTTCATTCCAGTACTTCCGTCGGAGAGAAAAATGGTCGCTTTTCAAACGCGAAAATAGCGTTTCGCTGGTCCTGACCAAGTTTTAGCTAAATCTGATATGCCAGGTTCATAGCTCCTGGATGTTTGGTCGTTTAGATCTCTAGCTGCCGTGCAACTGTGCCAATTCTCTAAAGCCGCTTTTCCTCGGGCGTAATCGGTACAGACCGATGTCTGTCTGCTCGTAATTCGCATCAATATTTCGTCGAAATTCGCCGCGGCAAGCATACTCGAGCTCCCGTCGTTTGGACGAAAACACCTCGTCATCGCGGCTCGCACGCCAGCCGTGTTTATGCGAAACGCGAGCGTTTAATTAAAACTCGACGGAATCGGGATGAAAAATTAATTTGGTCACGTAACCGTGCGAAGCTCGGATCGCCGTTGCTTCGCCTCCGCTAATTATTGCAACGAGCGCAAAAGTTCGACACGACCGATTGCACGCGCGAGCATAATATTAAACGATCCAAGAATTTATACGCGTCGCGCAAAGTGACGCGCGGAAATCCGCGTCGTTCGCGATCGGCCGGCGAGAGCAAAAGGGCTTCGCGCTCGTCAGCAGTCGAGCGTGCACGCGTTAGAAAACAATGGGCCGCCGGTCGGGGAATTCGCCGCGAGTCCTGGCGACCTTATAAGCGGGCCCCGGGTCGAGGATTCGAATGGCAAGAAGGCCGACGGAACGCGGGCGAAAAATCGCGAGGAGCGTCGCGAGACAGCGGCCGAATAATGGAAAGTGAAAATCTTTGGGAGCGCGGACGCGGATCCCTTCTTAAGTACGGTTGATCTTACACGGATTCCCGGAACGTCAGCGAGAAACACTGGACTGACACGAATTTAACGAGGAGAGGCGTGATTAAGAGAGGATGGAGACGATAGGCGGGGGAAGGGTGGCTGCCACGGGCAGAAAGAAGCGACGAGCTTCGAAGAAAGGGGGTGGCATTCACAAGGGGGAGGAAGCGGGGTTGGGTGGGCTGGAAACGAAGGCAGCGTGGCTGGAAAAATGCGAGCCTCCGTCTCCCCGCATATATTTCCATACATCAGCCCGTCCAAGTTGAGCCGGAGCGAGCGAAAGACCGACCGGTCGCGGCGGCTGGAGACTGACGACCGCGCCGAGAGAAGGAGGCCCGCTGGATAAGGGGAACCAACGGAATAAATCCAACTAATTAGACGAGGAAAAACCGCGGATTAATTACCCGTCGCCTTCGCCTCTCCTTGCCCGTTCGCTATCCTCGCCCTCCTTCCGGCCGGCCCGACCGGGAACAGCGATTTTTCATCGAGCCGTCACGAGCTTTCGCCGCGAGCGGTGCCGAAGCGAATTTTCTTTCGCCCGTTCGAGGAACGAGGAAACAGCTGAGCAACGCGAGCGGGCAAACGTTAATCGACCCGCCGCGCCAAGGAAAGCAATCCTATTTTCGAGGTCCGATTTTGCGAAACGCTGATTCCTTGTTCGGCAAATAGGAGCGATAAGGGAAAAGTGGGGCGACGGTGGTGAGGGTGACGAGCGTCGAGTGGTTCGCGCGAACGTGTACACCCGTACCCACACAGACTGCGAGCTTTTCCGCGACTCCGGAGTGTTTGCGAGCCGTTCGAAAGCTCTCGGGTTCCAGGAAGCCGCGCGGGAGACGCCAGCAGCACGAGGATGGAAGGCTGAAATGCAGATTTCGTGCGACTCTCGAGCCTCGAAAGCGTCTCTCTGCCCCTGCTTACCTATCTCTCTGTTTGCTCCGCTCTCACGCCTTCTCTTCCTCCTCCGGCCCTCCGCCCTTTTCGCTCGGCTTCACGGGTTCGTCTTGCCCCCCTTCGTCCCTTCCTGTTCACCCGGAACCTTCTTTCGTGCCATTTCATCGATGTTTCTCTCGATCGAGCCGGAATTTGCTTTGCGCTTAGACGCACTCTGCCACCCTTTCGCGGCGTACCTCGTCGCGGGGACCGCGCTGCGATATCCTTGTATCGCGAAAGCGTTGCGGCACGTTGCGTGGATGGGTTCTCGCGCGGCGTTCAACGTCCGAAGGAAAGAACTGGAAACGGGAGGAGGCGAAGGAAGCGTACGTAACGTCGGCCGGGGACACGAAAGGCGGAGAAAAGAGGTCGCGTCATTGCTGGCCAGAGCTAGTGATCGATGGCGTTGGCCGTTATCTTCGCCACCCCCGCTCGGCTCGGCGGTAATTCATCATCTCGGTCTGTTTTTCACTTACTTTATATGCAACATATTCCGTAATTTTTATTCAGTCAACCGGCCGTCTCCTTGCGTAGCAACCCCTGGCGCGGGCCAGCTCGTAAAACAATCGAGCCGCCTCGTGGACCATCCGCAGACGGAGCAACGAAGAGAGAGAGCAGGGGTGAAAGACGATGGAAGACAAGAAAGCAAGGGCGTCAGCGGTAGCGTCTCCTTCGTTCGGACGGACTGTCCGCGAAGTCCGAGGGGTTACGCAAGCCGCACTCTATATGCTAAAGAATCTCGATATGGAGATCCGCCTGAACTCATCCCCGACCGGTCAGTTTGATTTATCGGCCCGAAATCGGCCACGCTAAATTTCTGCGAAAATATGCTGTCCCAGACCGTGCATCCCACCCCCGTCGCGGAACCTCCACGTGGAACAACACTCGTCCAGGTTTCCCGGAGTCGCGTCATTTCCATAAAATGATTTACCACATCGCCGGCCACCCCGCGTTACGCGTCCGCAGCATCGTGGATTTTTCTTCGCCGTCTTCGGAGCGGCGAATCCAGCCCGAAAAACGAACGGGGCGTAAGCATTCGGTGCGTTCTCTGCTCGCTGGAACGGCGGCGAACGCGCGGCCGAGCAAGGGTGACAGTTGCACCGGAGGCCTTATCGATGAATGACCGTGCGCCCGGTTTCGGCATTTTTCCGGGGACGGGGCGGCGTGACGGTTACAGTCACGGTTGTTCTCCACTCGTGTCACCCTTCGGTGTCGGCCCGTAAAAGCATCTGACGCACGACGCGGCGCGCCATCGGGCTCTGGGCCCGGGCTCTTTAGATCGTATCGCGGAGGTCACGGTGCTTATGTACCGGTCGCTAACATATTTTTAAGTAGCGGCGATACCGTCTACCGGCGGGACCGGACACGGCCACGACCACCAAACCGAACGATAGCCAGGACACCGGCCGAGGCTGAGGCCCCGGTCTTCGAGGCTGCTAGCGCTACACGCTACCAAACGAGAAGGCACCTGTCGCGCAAGGTGTTCCCAAACTCCTTCCTACGACTTCGTCAGCGACACTCCGCAGCCGCGGATCGGCCGTCCCCGCTATATCCCTGCTACCCTCGAACCCTCGCTCGCGCATCTGGACACGAATTGAACGCGGAACGTTTAAACGCGATAAAAGGATACGACGCGTCTCGCTGGCGTTTCGGTCGCGACAAGCGAAAGGCGAAACACCTGGGGCATCGGGAGGAAAGGTTCGTCGATTGCGAATTCTCTACTCGTTCGCGATTGAAACCGCTGGCATTTTCGCGAAGATGCCACCAACGTTCGCGGCAGGCTTTGGGTCGCGAGCACGGGGAATAAAGTTCGCAGTCGTACGCTTAGCGGGCGCAGGTGAAACGGTTTCGTGGAGGAGCAGGTGGAGCAACGATGTTCGGCGTGTGCCAAGGGCGGCCATGCTGACCTCGACACCGCGGCAACCGTAGAGATCCCTCGGCCGAGCGGAATCGAGGCGATCGCAGCTGCGCTTTATCGTCCGGCAGACGAGCGAGGAAACGGGTAGACGCGGAGTTGAGGCGTGTGTGTAACGTCGTCGGGAGGAGTGATTAACGTTCGAATGGTATGCCGGTGCGACGTTTGGCTCGATTACGATGCGTCTACCAACCGGGGTCAGCCTCGACCGACCGTCCAACGGTCGTCGTGACATCGTGCCGACCAAAAACGACCCCTCCTCGCCGTGGAAAAGGATCTCCCGTTGCGCGGGCGAATCAAAGAATCGAAGACTCGAACAGTAAAAGCATATTATCCGCAGTTATCCGGGGCTCTCGCCTCTCTTCCACGGGATTCCTAGGATAATGAATCCCAAGGAACGTCTCGGAGATCCCTACGTTATCGCTGGGGCGGGTCGGGCTTCGGAGGAGCTTTCAGCGGAGGAGAGTAGACCCGGGGCGAAACCAGAGATACGAACCCAGCAAGGGCAAGTAGATCCCTGCAGCGAGCTTGCGGTTCGTTTCGGGTCAGGCCAGCGGAGCTTTTCCAGCGGCAAGCAGCGCCTTGCCTTGGCAACTTCCGGCAGCTGGCTTTCCCGCAGACCTTGCTCGAGCCTAGAGTTCCGGAACAAGCAGCGCGACAGCCCGTGATCCCTTCTTTATCGGCGCTCCCAGGACGCGCGCGTCGTCCCTAACTCCTTTTTTCCTCTCCCTCCGACGTTTCGACGGGGCTCGCCGCGGTGAGGCCAAGGGGGCGGAGAAAGTCGTCGACCGGCGTCATAACGAGATATCGCACACGATAAGCAGTTACCGCACGGCAGCCGTATATACCTGTTAACGCACCGCCAATGTGTGCCGCTGTCGTACCAATTAATCGCCGGAAGATCCTTATCGCCATGGGATGTTTTCAGTCACGGCCTGCACTTTCCGCGCTCTCCGGCTTCTTCGTCCCGCCGCGTCCCGTTCCGTGTCTGCCAACGTTCCCCGATACGCCTCCCGACGCCTCGCGAACGATCGCAGGAAATTGGCCAGTTGTTGGAAAAACCACGGACACTCGGGTCTCTCCCACGGAGCGCATCGAGAGAGAACCGCGAAAGGCGAAAGAAAAGAAATATATTCATTTTCGATTAGTCGTGCGACTATCGTTATCCACGAAACCGGTAGTCGAGGAACGAAACTGTTTCAATCCTTCTCCGTGTCCTACAAAAGCAGCGTCGGATTATTCAGGACGGCCTGGGCACCGATACGCGTCCCACTCGTACCATGGGAACGTCGTTTCGTATTCCGTGTAAGCGTCGAGACGCGACCTCCCCGTGTGTGAATGAAATTCAAGGTAGGTCGTCGGTCAGTCCATTCCGTTGGGTCGAACGAGATCTCGCTTGTCCTTGCCCCGCTCGTAACGCGCCTCCGCTACGAGGACGTGGATCGACGCGGACAAGATCGATACGCGTGCGTGAATAGGATACGTGAAAACGTGGGAAGATGCCGCGCGGTTAAAATCGGTCACGAACAACGCGCGCGCGCGCGTTGCGAGACCGCTTTCGATTCCTCGGCCTTCCATCGTCTTTTCTCGTCGAGCCACGATTTCGCCTCGACGATCCACGCGATTGGACGGTGGATCGATCGTGACAGGGATCGTCAACGCATTCCTGAGACGAGCGACTCCTGGAGGGATGCAGGGGTGAGGTCGCGAACGGTGGTCGAAGCAAACGCCGTTTGGCTCGCGGAGGGGTGAGAAACGGCGAGAGAAGCGAGGAAACGCGAGTCGGTCGGGACGGGATGGAGAAAGAGGAGCAGCGAAGAAGAAGCGGAAGAAGACAGCACCGGCAGCTCCATAGGCAGAGAGAAAGCGAGGGCGAAATGGGGAAAAGGGGCGAACGCGGCGGAGGGGTCGAGCGTGGAGAGAACAGGAGGAAGCAGCGGGTGATTGATTTTTGTCGTGGCTTTGCCTGACGCTATCCGTTATATCCGCGATTGTGCGGACCTGCAGGGGGACTCCCGGCGGGTTCGCGCGGCGAAGCGACGACGGCGGGCGTCGCGACGCCGTCCACCGATTGGCGGTTCCCGTCCCCAGGGGGCGGCGCTAATCACCAGACCGTGCAGCACCGTGAGTCTCTACTGCACTCGCCTCGAAAGCACTCTACCGTGCATCGCTGCCTCCGATCTATATACACGCGATGACTACCACCACGCGCGACTGACCTCTGCCTACAGCGCGTACGCCTCGGACGCACACACCGAATGCGTTCCACGGCCCTCGCGACCGCGCACCCTCCACCGACGAGCAGGATGTAAACCGACAACTATGACGACGGGAAATGGAATGCCCCGACTCGCCTGCTCGCTCGCTTATCCACCGCTTCGTCGGTCGACCGCTGCCCGAACGAAGGAGGAACGTTGCGAGATGCTGCGAACTGGTCCACGGCGAAGAAACGCACCTGAGCTTTTTTTGTATTTTCCCTTCAAAGTTTCCACACGCGATTTTAGAGCAGGGACATCGAATCGACGGGTCGACCGGCGACGAGACAAGCGCCGTTCGCAGGGACGAACACGCTGGTTCGCGTGGAATAGATCGGTGGGAATAGAGCGCGGCAGAAGCGAGCATCGCGCACAGTCGCCGCGGTAGTCTACGGGGCCGATACGGCAGATAAGATGCGAGATAGCGTGGATGTGCAGGCTGAGAAATACGCGGTTCAATCTAACGTTCGATCGCGAACGAACGTGGGAGTCGAGTTCCACGAGCGGGTCTTCGATGATGGGCGAGATCGTAAATTACCACGCGAGCCCGGCCAACGATTCGACTTAACCTACTGCACGACCGCCTGAAATTGATACCTGCGTGTTCCCTCTTCGTTTCGATCGAATTAACCGCGGCTACTTTGCCCGCCGCTCGGCTACCGGCGCAAAGTCTGGGGGCGCGCGATCGTTCGCACGGTTCCGGCCGAAAGTATCGGGAAATAAATCGGCCGCGGCGACGGCGACGGCGGCGGAGGATCGGCTCGGGAAATATTGAATTATCGTCGACGAACGGCACCGCCGGACAGCAATGCCGCAAGATAGCGCAGTTTGTAAATACTTGTAAATATCTGCGCTCCATACACCAGTTCGCCGCGCGTGACCCGAATCTCTAATTTATGCCAGGCAACGTGGCGCGCGTTGAATAGAGATTGCCGGACCACGCAGCGAGTACACCAGTGTACCATGCAGCACTGTACATTTCGAGTTTTCGGAGTACAAACGCGCCGTTCGAACTTTCCCTCTTAGAGCCCGCCTCGATCGATCGGAATTTGGCCGCCTTGCCCATCTCGCGCGGCGCAAACATACGTATATACGTACACGTTGACACGTTCCGGGAAATCTACTCGATCCTTATCGGTCCCGGAGTGGCGATCGGTTCGGGACCGGTTGGAGCTGACCGCGATCGCGAGTTCTCACGATGCGGTTGATTTACGGGAGCGTGACAGCGGCGACAGAGGCCCGGGGAATTGCCTCCGTCGGCGATGAAAGGATGCCCGAAAGTGCGCGAAGAGTCGGGTATCGGGCGCGCGGGAAGTCGAGCTGGGAAATTCGTATCGGAGGGCACGAGACGATAAGCCACCCGCTCTGATTTACGAGGATACGCGGCGTCGTCGTTCCGTACCGCGCGCGCCACGATTCCACGGAATCGTTGGATCGGGGAATCGGCTGCGGTCGCGTCGTCGTGCACTACGTCCAACGATACACCGCTCGCCGTCGGTGGAGTTGATAAAGGCCGATAAATCGCGAGCAAAGCGGAGTAATAATATCGTGGACAGGGCCACCGGGCGGCGGCGGCGGAAGGTGGAAGAGGCGCGAGGAGCACCAGAAGGAGGAAGACAGGCCAGTGTCACGGCTGGAGGTGGCGGAATCTCGCGACGCAAGGGGCAGCGAGAGCTGGAGGTTGTCGCGGAGGAGGTAGCCGGCGCAGCGGAGGAACAGAGGTTTCGGAGTACTGTCGAGCGAGGGGGCGAGCGGAGCTAAAGGGAGGGTAGGGGCCTCGCCGTGGAGCGGAGAGAGGCAGAGCCGGGCGCGAGAGGGAACGCGCAGCGGAGGAAGCGGTGCCGTCGCTCGAGCGAGGCGAGAGCAAAGAGAAGCGCCGCCGTGTGCCGCCGCCGCCGCCGCCGCTGCCGCCGCCGCGAGGACAACGTAGGAGGGACCAATGGACATGCGCGGGTGTGCCGCGACACCACGGCGACCTTCTGGCCATCATCAGAAACAAAATGGCTACCTCGCCTCCTACCTGTGCCGCGAGATGGCGATAGAACCTTCTCCCTCTTGAACGCCATTCAATCGCAGGGTTTGGATTGATAGTCGAATCAACCCTTAATCGCACCTCTGTTCCTCCCAATTTTTTCCAGCGCAGATTTCCATCTTTGCCCCGCCGTCAGGGTCGGCGGTCGAAGGTCGGACACCACCGACTCTCCTCGGAGCTCGGCGGGGCCCAAGCGGTTGCTCCGATTGACCGCTCATCCGTCGGGTCGGGGACTCACGGGTTTCCGAACATCCCCGGCTTGAAATTGTTAAGAACGTTCTAAGCTGGCGGAAAGCGGAATCGAAGCGGGCACGAAAGATACGAGACTCCAGCGAACGCCCTGCGCCGATTCGTGAATGGGGAATGGGCCGAATCGGAGTCCGGATCTTATCGGCCCTTCCAATTACGCGTTCGATCCGCAAGACGCTGGTGGAATTACTCTGGCGCACGGTCGGTGAACACGGCGGCGACAGATAGGTACTCGATACGCGGCGTTAATTTGTCGAAAGCACTCGCGTCAGCGCGCCACAGTGAATATCATTTGAATGCATTAAGCCTGCTGCGTGCACGCGTTTGCGTAGCTGCGTGGACGCTGGCCCAGACGGCCGACGTTCCGCGGGATCGGTTGCCTCGCCACGAGAGACCTTCCGCCAAGCCGACCGGGAGGCAGCCGCGCAATCTTCGATTCGAACCCTCGGGGTTCTTTTCGGGATTCTTCGCGGGGGAGGCGGGCAACGAGGTCGTGATTCGGAAGATGGATCGACTTATGACGAGGCGAAGGCGTGGTATTTTTCCACGGCGAGTAGATCGGCCCTTTTTCGCCCCACGACGACCCGATCTGGTTCGGGTAGAGGTTCGCGAGACAAGTCTGTCGGGGACATTGATTGGCGAGCGACGGGAGCCGCGCGGTCGGTCGGGACCATCGGTCGCTTCGTTTCCCGTCGCTCGAATGTTTTTAGGACGGTGGATAGGAGCCAGAGCTCTCATGCATATTCAACGGCACTCTCAACTCCTCCGTCACAGGAGGGAAAGAACCACCCCCGCGTCACCGACGCATCCCTTAGGCACCCCTATTCACCCGCTCGAGAGAAAGAGATGGGAGGAAGACGGGACGATAGCTGATGCTCGGATAGATAGATGGGAACGGGCCGAGCGGAAGAGAGAAGACCGCGGAAACCGAGGAAGAGAGGGTGGCGGTGTCGTTGCTGAAAGAGAAAAGGAGCTGGGACGGGTTGCTCACGATTTCCCTCATATTCCGCGTCCGCTTTTGTCGACGGTCGAAGATAACCGAGAGACGACCTCCAACCATTTCAACGGGATCGTCCTCGGCGAAATTAGACAAACTTCCGGGGAGATGGAACCGCTCGATCCGCTATTCCCTCGCTTCGAATGCTCTCCTCGATGCGCTCGGTTCGATTTCGAGGACGGTCTGGCCGAATGGCCGACTCTGAAAGTCGAGGGACGATCCCGCGCTGTGCTAGACTCTAGCTATCCGTGAGAATTCCTCCGGTTATACCTTGATGTTTCCTCGATCGCGCGGCTTCCCTCCCTCTTCTTCGCAGCGCGGCGAAAACGTATGCGGTGATAGGGTCGTAAAGAAAAATCCCTTAAGGACAGGCAAGCACGGCGATAGCTGGAAGGGTGCTCGATCCCGACGGATGATCCGGTGGTTTTTCGGTCCGTCGCTTTAAAAAAGCGCGAGAAGGTTCGACGCGGTGGTACGAAACAGGCGTTTGGTTACGACGGCGATAAATTTGAGAGGAGGATTTCGCGGTGGAGAACTGCGAATGCCTCGGCGCTGCGACGAGGGTCGCGGAAGGGCGGAGATCAGCTTCGAAGGAGAGTACGAGAGTTACGGAGAGAGAGAAAGCGAGAGGCCGAGTCCGTGGCTTCTCCGGGGATTGATATCCCTCGTCTTCCCCTTTGATATCTACCCTCGCGGCAGCCGAGTTCCTCCGACACCCTCGGCCGCCCTTCCCCGGACCAGCGGCCCCTCTTCCTCGCCAAAAGACAGATCGAACCACCCTGTTTACACCGCGATGCGATGATTTGCCAAATTAATTGGTTCCCCCTCCCACGGCCGCGTACCGCCGCAGTTGTCCTCGTCGTCGAACCGCAGCCCGTCCGCCGACCCGTCCGAGCTGCCTTCGCCGAGCAGTCTCGCCGCGCAAAAACCGCGAATAATCTTCGCCGCCGAGTCAGACTTTCATTAACGGCGAGAAGGATGGGCCGCACGGTAATTTCTAACGAGGCTCCGGCAGCGTTCCTCCTCGAGAACGCGAGGGCGCCTCGCAAGCGTCGCGCAAAAACCTCTCTCCTCGGATTCGCTCTTGGTAGGCGTGACGGCGAAACGGGATCGTTAACGAAAAAATAGGGCGACCCAGTAAGACGAAACGGCGAGGCTGCCGGAGCGTTCTTCCCGGCGTGGTTACGCGCTGTTCCTCTTTTTCCCTCGGCGAGGCACGCTCGGGAAGAAGGGGTGGCTTCCCTTCGCGTTACTCTTCCCTTCCGCGCTACGAAATCGCCGACAGTTCGGAGGAATCGACTCGGCAATCGAAACGGGCCCCGACGAATGAACCGCGGGCGACCCGATCGAAACTTAAGACGCGACACCGCCATGAATCTCTACGGTGCTCGCCGATGGTGGCGAATGGCACGTTGCCCGTTTAAATTCGATAATCGCCACTCCACCTGGAATCGATCCGCGATTCCTGCGATCCCGGACGCCTAACCGATGCTCCACTTTAGTTGACGCGCGTCCAGCAGTCGACGGAGCGATCCTTCTGATCGGCCCAAGCTAGCTGGCGCGTCCGCAGAAGCGACGGGCTTCGAACTTTCGAGAGGACTCGGCAGAAGCGGCGTCGACAGCAGAAGTTTGTTGGGCGAGGCTAGGTCGCTTTGGACACCGAGAACACGGGGGCGGTACCGGCGAAATGAAATTAAACGGGTCCCTCTTTCGCCGCGGGAGCGTCTCGTCTACGATACACACGAGCGTGGACGCGCGGCGCTGACCCTGTCTGCGAGAGTGATTGGAGATCGCGACAGGGGATGCTCCTGCTCGGGGGAACTCGTCGGAAACGGCGAGCTCGCCGTTGTCGCAGTTCCTCCTTCGTGGGAGACCGCAGCGGAACCGAATGCTCTTCGCTGCACGAAAGTTTCGCAAAGCCGCTACGTGTCGTCGGGTTGGTTTCCGGCGTAGAAACGGGAATCGAGTCTCCCCGCGAGTCGCGGAGGCAGGGTGAAAGTAATCAGCCGGATAGATCGTCTTGTTTTCGTTCCGGGTTCCCTCGTTCTCTCCCGCCTTCGTTTGCTTTCAACGTCGTCTTATTCTTTTGGAGAACGGGCGGGCGACAATCGATACCTGGAAAGGATGGAAGGGGCCGGGCTGCAGAAAGAGGGACGGAATCGAAGAGGGTGTTAAGCAGCGGGACCTGGATATCGGGCAAAGAGGGAGGAGGGGGTGGCGCCTCATATTTTGCTCATTAGCGTCAGCATCGTCGTCAGCGTCGAGACACCCTTCGTCCCCGTATTCCAGCCAAAGCTGAAGAGGGACCGTCATCCATCATCTCCTTCTCCGTTTCGTTCGCGTCCAAATCTCCCTCTTTCGCCCGGCAACCGCCCTTCGCGGCCGCTCAGCCGCTCATCTACACTCCGACAATTTTTTCCAGCCGAAGGATCGACCGTGCCAAAAATCGTGGTACGTCGAGGGAGAACAAAGAGCGCTTCTTTGGCGCCAGTTTGGCGTTTGCTCGACGACGCGCGACACTTTTGCGTTTGAGCGTTAGAGCAACAAGTTACGGTTCGCGTTCCATAGACGGATGGTCGTGGCAGGACGACGCGGGGGTGCGCGGCAAACGAAATGCTCCCGATTCGCTCGGCGGTCCACGGAACGTCGAAAAGAAGATTCGCAGCACGGGTCAGCCGATTCCGCGGAAGCGGTGGTTGCGGTCGACGGCAGCCATCTACTTTCGCATGAAATCCGTTTTTAGCGACAGATCGTAAAGCGATTTATGTGTACGAGCGGCTGTAACAGCGATAGTAAACGGTAAACGCAGCCGGCGCTCGACCGAACCCTCGAACGCCGCGTGGTTAGTTGCCGCGTAAAGGACTTTATTACCCGTACCGCATCGCGTGCCACCTAGTTACGCTCCAATAGAAAAATCATAAACAGGCTTTTTTATTCCAAACGACGGACCCTTCGGCCGTGTGCTTAAGCGCGCCACATTTCGCCAATAGGGAAGTAAACTCTTTCGCTTCCTCCACACCGTTCTACCGTTCGAACTCGGTTCTCACAATTAAGCGTATCTAATTGCGAGCGGTCTCGCGATCCTCGTAAAACTTGGACCACGATCTAAGGTGAACGGCGCTTGGCAGCCAACTCGGTGAAACACTCGGCGACGTGTATATTACAGAAATAATGGACGCGAATCGTCGAAACGGCGCGGTGGCGTTTATAGCCGATGCTCGAAACAGGAGCGACGATTAAACGACGAGAATTAACCGTCGATCTTTGCCGCGGCGAATGGGTCTCTGGTTGGGCTCTGTTCGGTATCACGAGCACGGGTATTCCGATCGGGCCGCTCGAGAGCCGTTTTATCGTTGCACGGCGACTCGCTAACTTCGTCATAAATGCAGCGGCCAGTCAATGTCGTAACCCACGCACGACACGAATCGCGTGGGATAATGCGACTCGTAAAACAGGTTGTTGCATAAGAGAAATTCTAAGCATTCGCGGTGCCCTCGACGAGCAATCGAGAATACGGCTCGCGTATATTTCGGATTTGGAACTTCTTTTATTTCGTTGTTTTTCGTTTTCCCTCGTTTCCCTTTTTACGCAACGGAATGGAAAGCAGTTCTCGTTGGATTGAAACTTATCGCTCTCTCGGTCATCTTTGATTTCGTAGGCGCGGCGATCGTTTAGCGTTGCCTGGCGAGTTTCCAAATTTCTTTCTCCGCCGAATTATTTTCCATGCGGGGTGGACGACTCGATGGAACCTGGCGCAGTCACGACGCCCGATACGTTTAAAAGCACTTGTGCCGCGCATCCAGGAGGACACGTAGGTGAAGAACTCCGACAGGACCGTCCGTGTGCGTGAGTGGCCGAGTGCGCGGGTAACGGAGCGTGTCCCGCGGCCGTAGTAGGCGGTCGCGTCGTTCCATCCGGTGTGTTCTCCACATTCGGTGCACCAAGGTTTTTTCTACCTGTCCTCGTCTCACGTCCGTCTGTCCGTCCGTCGTCGAGCCGGCGAACAAAACATGGACCTGAATGTAAAGTCGAAAAAACCGTGGCGGGACAAGGTGGTTTTGTTTGAACAGAAACGGCCGGGGCTCGTGATGTTTTTACGAGGACGGAATCGGGCCGAAAAACGCCGTGGACGCGCTTCTTCGCTCGCGCTACACGAATATTATTCAAATGAACGCTGGCTCGTCCCCGTTGTCCTCGCGGCTGCCGAAGACCTGTCGCCGAATCTAACGCCACCCTTAGTCGAGGGAATATTTCTTCCCTCCGCGGCCCCCCTCGAAGGTGGGAGGCAAAACGCCCTGGCAAAGTTGCCGTCTAATTATCGGGTAGCTGGTGCAACGGGGAGCCGGATATCAAGGGTCACGCGTTCAAAGTTCCACGATGGTGGCAAAATTGGTCAGGAGTAAGAAGAAGCAGCAGGACGACGGGACGAGCAGAGATGGTATCTGGATCGCGGCATCGTCGTCGAGGCGCACGTACGAGATACGCGTAGACGCGGGTCCGCGAGGACGAGCGAGACGAGAAGAGTGAAGGAGAGAGCGAGGGACAGAGGATTCCGGGTAGAGGAACTCCAAGTGGGCAGCAGGGCGCGGAGAACGAACGGTGACAGAACGAGATGGAGTGACTAAAGGGAGAGCCAGTGCGCTGGAATGGGATATATACCCCCTTTTTCGTGGAAGAGGGGGCGTATAGACACGGTGCCCATGGAAACGCGCAGGCGCCTTTCGGGAAGAATCCTCTGGCCCTTCTGTCGCTCTCTCGCACCCCCTGCCTCCCTCGCTCGACTTCGACCCTGCCTGCCAACCCCCATGGCCGCCTTTTCTCCGTAATACGCACTAAACACCCCATAGGCCGTGTTCACTCTTTACGGGTTACACGCGCGACTTTGCTCTAGCCCCGCAACACTCCACAAAACAAACCTTTCGTTCGCCTCCTACCTGAGGGGGTGTTTCGCGCTCGGTGTTCCGAGTTTCGATCGACCTTGAACCCGGTCCGCGGCTACGATCCCCGAAGAAAGTTGGAAAACCTGTAAGCCGAACTTTCTCGGCCGTGTAACATACGCGGACACGAATCCGAGTTTCTTCGGAGCGGCTTTTAACTCCGTGACGCCGCGGTTTTTCAGCCGGCACGGAAAGGTCAGTCATACAGCACGATCGCCAATTAGTCGACGATCGAGCGATTTGCCAAAGAAGTCGATCGCATGCACGGTGCAAGTTTTTTCATCGCGGCTTTGGCCGTTCGGCGGCACGGAGGCCCGAAGGTAACGCTGCTGGTAGCGGCAATCGATTTATTATCGAGCTTTTTCTTCGTCCACTCGGCCGGCGATTCGCCCGACCAACGATACGCCGAGACGATCGCTGCGGCAGGAAAAACGGGCACATTCGCGTTTCCCTTTGACGTTAAGAAAAAGAGCGCCAACGAAGTTATACATTTCCAACGAGGATGCCAACGATATCGACGACAAAGGAACGATCGAAGGGCGAACGGTCCCGCGGGGCGGACAGGTGAACGATACGCGGAGAAGTTGGACGCGCGAACACTTTGATCGGTGCTTTAAGACGTCGCGCCCGAGAACGCGCGTGAACAGTGCCGAAGGATCTAGGTGCCACGGGGCACTGTAGCACGTAAGCGGGATAGACCCATAAAAATGCTAATTCTTATCGACCGGCCGCGACGGGACGGAAGTCTGCCGCCAACGCCACCGCTCGCTTGCATGCCATTAGCCCACAGACCTCGCAAACGCACCACGAAGTTGCGTCGTCGCAAGCCTCGCTCTTTCCTCCTTTCGTCGACCCCTTCGATTCGATTCGCGTCGATCGACGCGCGAGTCTGCGACGCAGCGACCCTGGCCGGGAACGAAAACATCGTTTCGGGGTTGACGGGTATCGGGGCGACGTCGTCCACGACAGAAGCGAGACTAATCTCCGATACGGACGTGGATCGGATCCATCAATCTAGATTATAATTAATTGATAGTGGGAGCCACCCCCCTGCGGTGGGTGGCTGCCGCATCCCGGTATTCGTCTACGCAGGGTGGCAGTGTATTGCATCGGGGTATTAGGGAGAAGGGGTGCACAGGGGTGACTGTCGGTCTGTCTGTTGTCGACTCTTTATCGCGCCCCTGGTGAGTCGTCTTATGCATCTTTCATGAGGCAACCATCCAAGGGGTCTACGCTGTTCTCTCCGTACTTCGTACTACTCCGTAACCCGTACTTTCTCTCTCCTTTTCTCTCCGCCACCCCTTCCCCGTCCTTCTCGGCGCGGTATCTTTTTCCTGCCCGATCTCGATTTCTGTCCATCTTTCGATGCTGCCTCGCCACCGTTGCGCCAACGCGACGCGGAAAACGCGCGAATCTCCGTTCATCTCCGTGGGCTTTACGCGCACAGAATCCGAAGCTCTGTTTGTATACCGCACCGCGAATGCGTGTTCGGATAGACGTTCCCGCAAAGGCAACGTTTCCGCGAATCTGTTTCCCCCCGTTTCGTCTATCGCGATCGCCGTGGCGGTAAATTGTTCGCGTGCCACTTTTCATCGCCTCTAATTTTTCCAACGACTTTCGCCCACCTCGGCTCTTCGACTGCTCGTGGCAACCTTCGCGACAGGATATCGCGCGATCTGAGATCGGAGAGCAGACGCACAGGTATCCGGACGCGAGGACGCTCGAACCGGAAGCGAGCACTTTGCTAGGCGTGCTGGCGCAGGCAAATTGCTGTCATCGAACGTCATCGCCTGCCAACTTTATCCACTCGTCGCCGAACGAGACGGTCAATTATCGTGTTAAACGTGCACGGCGTACAGCTCGACACCGGAACCATTAGCAGCGCCGATTCATGGACCGCCTCCTCGAGTCGATCCGCGCGGCTCTCTTTTTCTCGTTCGGGCGTCGATTGAATCCGTTCCACGAGCAAAGAGTGACCTCGACGTTTCGCGCACGGTGTTCAAGAGTCGGTGGAGCAGAAGTGCGCGGAACGAAAGGGTGAAGCGGGCATCGAGGGATGGAAGAAACCAAGAGAAACGAGACTACGATCGGCGAGAAGAGCGGAGAATGGCGAGCAAAAACGTGTCTGAAAATACGAGCTAGCGCGAGATGAATTACCGCCTGGCAGATTCCATCGCACCGGCTGCTACCCCACTGGCCTGCGTCGGGTGGAGCGACGCCTCGGTTCCACGGGGTTGTAGCGCAGGAAAGGACGACGGACGTGGCGCATTACGCAAACGTATCACGCTATGTGGTCCAACGAAAACAAACAGAGCCAGAGGCACCGACCCTTACACCCTCCGCGCAGTGCCACCCCTACGAGCAGCTCATCCTCGGCCGCATAAGTAAATAGACGACTTCCTCGTCCCTCCGTTGCCGCTGTTCTTCTCTCAGAACCACGGTCCATGAATTATCTGTGCTTCGCGACGGATTCTCCATTCCGACAGAGGTGCGTCGAACGAAGCGGGGGCCACCGTTAGGCCGCCGGTAAGAAGAACGGAGAGAGCAGGCCGTGGATAGGAGCGATCGAGACGGAACAAAAAGCGAAAGGGTGGTTCGTTGTTTTCTGGTTTTAGACGTCGGTGGTGGTTGTTGGGGCTGGGTTGTTCGGTCGGTGCTCGAAGCTGGACGAGAGGGAACGACCGAGAAAAACGACCGCGACGGCAGGGATGGAGCAGGAGGGAAAGATAACACCGTGACGGATAGAGAGAAGGAAGCGAGGAAAATCGACGAGGACCGAGCGTGAAACGTGCGAGAGAACGCGCGACGGCGTCGGCGGCAATGATGGCGGGATCGAGGGGGAACGGGGGCGGAAGAGCGGCGGGGGTGAGCAACGGGCGGACAGGAGAAAGCGATCGATGCTCACCCTCCGAACCCTCCGTCCCGAGCGTCGCGCAACCCCCGCTCGAGCGGTGGCGGCCGTCATGGCGGCGCATGCAAATCAGCATGGCGCCGAGACGCCCTCCCGTCCCTCCCTGGACGCCGCGTACGTGTGTACACCGTACTCTGGCCGCGTCGCTACGACGCGCCGCGGTGTGTGGGGCGGCGCGGCGAGCTGGTAAGCGTGCATACGCGCATCTCGTAGAGCAAGCGTATTTTGCCGTACACGCTCACCAACAACGGCGAAAGCGAGGCATCGACCGACCGACCGAAAGACCGACTAGAGGCGGCCACGCATCGCACGCTAATTCTTCCGGTGCTTCACGAAATTCTCTTTGGAATTTCTGCCACGAGGCTGCAATTGACGATCGTCGACACCCGCCATGGCGGTCACACGCGACGGACGAAACCGCCCCCGACGAAGTTACGACACGCGCGATTTACCTGGCGTCAAGCTCTACCTCCACGGAACGATAATCGTGTAGGGTTCAGGAAACCCTGAAACAAATTCGGCGTGCTTCGATCTGCCGGACGTTGGCGAAGCTTCGCGAAGGCCAGCCCCGTTTCTTCGAGGTGACAGAGATTACGATCCAAGGGGAAGAGATCGCTACGCAGCGCGTGTACATATTGCACGACCGCGAGTTTTTTGCTCCCGCTAGACAGTCCTTGAATGCGAAACGCTGTCGGTCATCGCTCGCTTGCGACAGAGTCCAACACCCAGGTGCTCTCGGGACGATAAGCGATCCTACAATCGAGGATCGATCTATCTAATCGAGAGCAACGATACCCTGAAGTGGGATCTTGAAATGACGTAAGAACGATTGGAAGCTTACTCGTGCGCTCTGCCGCACGCGTTGGAAGGAAACGGACAAAAAAAGAAGCATTGGAAAAAGAACGAAAGGCTTCGAGCGAGGCTCCAAAAGATTTGCGTTCCAACGAGGTGCGTGTGCGCGTTCCTCGCGTGCGCGCGTTAAGCGTCTGCGAGAGGAAGGAGCGCGCGTGCGAGCACGTCGTTGGAGCGAAGGCGACCGAAAGGGACGCGCGCTGGTCGGAGAGAAAGAGAGTGAGCGAGAGAGAGAGGGCCACCTCCGCCCGGCGCATTTGAATACGCGCGAATAAATGCATAATAATTAGGTCAGTTTTGCTAGTCAGCTGATCCTGCCGCTATCGCGCAGCGAAACCGAGGTTAAGTGCCTCGCAGCCGGTATCGTCGTTGCAGAAACACTTTCCACCGCTTGCGACATCGCGGGAATCGATCCCCGACTAGATTTCTTTCTATCGAGCACCGGTCAGCGACTTTCGGCAGAAGCGATTAGCGAGAAACGAGGGGATAAGCGAGGGCGATTACCCGCCGGTTATTAGCGCGCGAAACACGGCCGACGCGTCGACAGGAGTGGATGAAAGACAGGACCAGCCGCTGCAGGGGTAGCTGTGCGCGAGCGACACGATCGCACTTTTATTTCCCCTTAATTACGGGGAGGACAGGCGATCGGCTACTCTCCCTACGCGTGCACGCGCCCCGCTGCAACAAAAGTTCGCTTCCTGTCGACTGTTCGACTGCGAACCAGAGACGATCGCGGTGTTATATTTACGACGCGATCCACCGGGGTTGCCGAACAGCAGCCGCCCGAAATAGAGACGCGACTGCATCCCAGTCGCCAACGGGCGATTCTCCTTCGAATCGAACAGTCGTGATCGTAGTTGCTGCTCGCGGTTCACTGATTACCAGAGATCAGTCGAGATACAGTGCCCTGGGGATGGGAGGAGGTGGGCGAGCGAAGAGAGAGCGGTCAGGAGGACGGCGATTGAAATTCGCTGCGCGATCGGTCCTGGATTAATCGAGAGGATCGCCGTCCGCGCGGCAAAGGCAAGACGGTGGCCGGTCGGCGGAAGTTAAAAACCGTGGACGAGAGCGTGGAGCAGACGGGTCGGCGGAGAGCAGCGAGGGAAAGCGGACTAGCAGATGCAGAAAGGAGAGTTCGAGTTGAATTTGAGCCGGGGCTCGTCAGGCAGGACACGTAGCCACGAGCTGCGCAGCCCGCATAGCAAACGCCTCCGCGGCATCCTCGAACCTGTAGCCTCCAGGCTCGCGTGGTTTTATGCAGGCACTGACCTTCGTTCCACCCTGACCCCAGCGCGGCGCTGCTCCGCCGCCAGCCGCCACCAGCTAACGGGGAAAGTTTGAAATTCGGGTGCAAGGCCACCGGAAACCCGGTTTATTCTCTCGCGTTCCTGCCGGATCCGGCTCGGCCGCGTGCACTCCGCAGCGCGAAACAGCATCGCGCGAGACGGGCGAACGCGCCGCGGCGCGGGTCTCGCGAAAGGAGATCTACTCCGCAAAAGAGAGCGCGCGGCAGAGGAGGGTGTCGCGTTGCAAAGCTGCTCTAGTGGACAGCGCAGCGGGCATTAGCACACAATCGAACGGACGAATCCGAATGCGAATGCGAATGCGGTGCGCCGGTGGTGCGGAGCCGGAGGTCGGAGGTCATACCGCCAACTTGGTCCCCATTGTGTCGGCGATCGTTCTCGGCTCCTCCCGGCCGCTCCCTCCTGCACCCCTCGGCCGCTCGATCGAGTCCGCGCCCATTGTTCCGCGGCTTCCACGCTTACGAATCAGTTTAGCCGCGCAATACCCCATTCGGTCGGCCACGTATTTATTATTATTTCATGCCAAGCAACAGGAACAAACGCGTATCGGTGCCGCGGCCGGCCGAACGGACGCAAGGAATATTCAACCCCCTCCGCGTAAATAATCTCCTCCGAGATTCGCGTTTCCCTCGCTCGCGAGGATGGGTATCGGTTTTTCGATTAGATATTGGCACGGGGGAGCGGAAACGACGGTAGCGGGATCGAGGATCGAAGCCGCCGGAGCCGTTAATTGCTCCCCGTCGTCGTCGAAGATTTCCTTTTTGCCTGGCCATTTCGATCGCGAAAGAAAAATGTCGGTTCGTGCGTTAACGAGGTCGCCGAGGACTCGGTACGCGGGCGTGCCCGGCGACGCTGTGCCTGCGAAAGGGCAGGCTCGCGGCGACCACGGGGACCCAACAAGAAACGGAATACCGCGAAACGACCGTGTTTCGTCTCTTTGTCCCCGATCGCCCCGCGATTGCCAGTCACCGTTCGAGAGAGTCGCGGGCACACGGGAAAAGAGAGAGCGGGATCGAACGGTCCCCGCCGTTCGTGAGATCGGGTCGAGCAAAAAGGAGCTGGCCCGGCCACTAGTCCTATCAGAGTGCCACAGCGACCGGTCTCTCTTCTCTCCTCTCTCTCCCTGGATCTTCTCTTCGACTCCACGGGCCTCGAAGGGCCCCGAATTCGGGGTGCGCGCCTTCTAGTCGCGCGCGGAGCACCCCGACGCTGCCATCGAGGTCCGTCTCCAGCTCTAGCCGAATCTACGGGTGGTTTGCGGCGGGTGTCGACCACCCTCGAATCCGACAACTTTTTGCCCCCGTTAATTGGTCCCGCTATAAGACGCGAAGGCTGCGCGTCTGTGTGAGACAGTCGGGGGCCGACGCGCATGCACTCCGTTCGATCAACGGACCGCCCTGCCCGGCCGCACGAATCGAAAGTTAAACGAAATAAACTTCGATGTCTCTTCGACGTCCGGACAAAAACTGGTCTTCGGACGACGTTCAACGATCGCGCTCCTCTTGATCCGCGGTCGCGCTGCCACGCGTCTCTCTCTCTATCTTTCTCTCCCTCCCTCTGCCCCGGCGATGCACAGTCCAAGAACCGTCCGCAGTGCTTGGCTTCCAGGAATCTGGCGCGATCTCTTTACGATTATCGCCGATCGAGCTTCCACCGTCCCGGAGTTCTTTCCCTCGCGCTTGACCGTTATCGCCCTCGCGGCGCGTCTCGTTCGCCACCACCGGTCCCTGTTCGCGGAGCGGCCGAAAAATTCCCCGCCCGGGAATTCGAGGATCGTCGCGAACACTCGAGGGGGCGTCGCGCCGCGTCGGCTACTGTCTAAACACACTTTAAAGATTTGAAAACGTAATGGCTACGGGCTTTGACCAGATTTGCATGTCACGGCTGCTCGCATCATATATCTGGATTTAGCGCGCCGCTCTCTCGCGCTGGGGTGGAAAACGACGGAGGGGTGGTTCCCTCCGGGATCATCGGAAGACGCGGAGAGAACGCGGAGACGAAAGGCAACGGAGTGCCGGGGCAAGACGAAAGAGATGGGATTCGCGTCGAGTTAACACCGTAGGATTACCCAATGAACCCGAACGCGATTCACCTCGCCGAATCTCCCCCGTTCTGTCGCCTAGGTGTTCGGATTGCCGAAAGAGCTGGCGAGCCCGTTGCGAAACGACGGACTAGCCATTAGGGCCCGGCCGATCTCGCAACCCTCGACGCGATCGCGTTAACGAGCCCGATCGATCGCGGTCCATCGAGCGTCGAGGCGACGCGCGCGGTCCAACGTCACGTACGCGATGCTCGCGAACAGCCAGTCAGGCAGACAGAGCCAGGCGAGCGAACGGTCGGCCAGTCAGACAGCCAACCAGCCAGCCAGCTAGCTAGCCAGGCAAACGGGCAGGCAAGCACGCACGCGTCCACGTGCATAATGGGGGTGTATAATACGCGCGCGTGGAAGACAATGGACGCATTGTGCAGGTAGATACGTATACATACATACATGCAAGGGGCGTACAAGCCGAGCGTCGTTTGGGCATATTGACAGACTAATGATCGCGCGGAACAAAGGCCAGACCGTCGCGTGATCACGTGGTCACGTGATGGACCGTTTCCGGCGCGGCCAAGCGCCGCGGAGGCCCGCGACTACGCATTCAACCCCGTCGGACCGCGCAATCGACCGGCCGACCGACAGACCGACAGACGACACGCATCAATCAGATGGATCAACCGACCGATCGCCTCCATCCCCTCGATCGATTCCCGCCATCCTTTTATCTCGAATTCGTTTCATTCCTCGCGGTCCGCGCTGCCACGGCTCTCCCGCGGGGGGCCCGTTTTCGGGAAAGCCTGTACACGCTCGCTCCCATAAAATCGCTACCACCGGGGAGGTGATTTTCATTGGGGATTTTGTAAAAAGCTGGTGAAAAGTGCCGGCAAAGCGGTGGTAAACGCTGGGCGGGACAGCGCTTTTCGAGGTGCCTTAATTACGTGATTTTAAATTTTAATCCGCGCGGCTGCGGCGGGTTGATGTTCGAAAGACAGCCGACACGGTTCGGTTGACGATGTTTAATTCGCTGGTCGATCGATCCCCGCGTCGCTGGTCATTGGCTGGCTTATATTGCGTTGCGCAATTTTGAATTTTAATTCGAGCAATAATAGCAGGTCGATGTTAATCTTTGAAAGACAGAAGGGGAGTGTCAATCGTCGAGATCGACGCAGCAATCGACCCCGCTACCGTGTACGCCGTGCACGGATTTCACGGCATCGGACCGCAATAGGTCTGGCAAAGAGAGAGGGAGAGAGGAATTCGTCAAATTAATTGAACAGGACGCGTACGGGCGTCGATCGAACAAAAGATTGGCTTTTCCTTGTCCCGTCCTATCGAACGGGTCGAGTCGTACAGATATATACGAGTGACGGTAAATTAGCCATCGACGCGGGCCTTAACGACGCGTTAAGTGACGTTTAAAAACGACGTCGTCGACGCGAAGGCTTTGCGTCCTCCCTCGCGGGAGAATGGGAATAGGGTGGCTCTCCGTAGCTATTTTCGATCTCCCCGTGGGGGACCGAACGAAAGGGTTGAAGCACGGTCGAGGCAGTCCTTTTAAATGCATAAATAATGAGCGGCCTGTTAGCGGAGCGCGGGGTACCTTTGGGCGTGTTGCAATTCGAGTTGCCGCGGGAGGAAAGGCTCTTAATTTTTTTCGTCGAACCGACCCAAGCGCCGAAACGGTTAATTGATACGAATTGCCTCGCGAGGCTATAAGTTTGCTCGTTAACCATGGATTTCACAGCCGCGTCGCACCCTTTCCAATTAAGTCACGCGACAACGTCCCGAGCCTCGGGCCGCGATATTTCTAAGAAGGGAAAATCCGTGGCTTAAACTTTTCGCGGCGCGCGAAGATCACGGGATTACCGTGTGTCGCGTCCTGCTCGTTTAGCAATTTCCCGAACGGGGGAAACGAGTGGCGCGAAACGTCCACAGAGCGTCCCTCCTCCGTCGTGCACGCCCGTTGGAAAGGGGGAGAAGGAGATGAAAGAAAAGTTACATACCGCGGCACCGTATCGGGGGATAATTTGCCCGGAAGCAGGCGGGGATCGGCGTAATTTCAGCACGCTCGAGAGAACGATCAGGTGGCATTTGGCGGTTTGCTGGATCGTTTAGGCAGACGGGGAGACGCAGTCGGTTGTCGGGAAGCTCGTTGCGGCGACGAACACGGCGTTGTGGCTCCCTCGAGCTTGCCTCGCTCGCTATCCTCTCTCCCTCTATGCCTCTGTCCCTCCGCCGTCCGTCTATCCGTCGCTCGATGCTCGCTCGCCCCATCTTCGTCGCGTATCCACGGGCAGCGAGAGCGAGCGGCGAGGACGAGGAGCTTCCACGGGGTGTACGCGCCTGTGGGATGCAGGTATTCCGAGCGGAGTTGCGGGGCAGGCCGAGGCGGAGGAGAGTGGAAGCCGCTAATGAGGCCGTGTGTAATTAGGGAGCTCTCGCGGCCTAATGAAGCGCTTACCTACCTTAGCTACTAACCCCCTTCGGCTCCCTCTCGAGCCTCCTACACACCTCGACAACCGGACCAACACCGAGGCCACGACGTTACGGTTCTTCCTCGTCTTTCTCGCCGAGCGAACGAGAGCCTGCGATGGACCGACCGATCGGACGGGGACGTCGATCGATTCTCCTCTGCTTCTCGCGCCACCTTCTATCCGACGATCACGCTCGACGCTGACAATGCGACGCGGAGCGAACGGGGCCGTACATCCACCGAGATACGGCACGATACACCTCCGCGTTCCTCCCGGGGCCATTACGGGATTAAGCAGTCAGGGATGCGAGCTAAATTTTCATCCGGATCTCGCGATCGTCCATCCCGTCGACCACTCGTTACGTTTCGTTTCGCGCAGGCTACGCGTATACGCGCGTACGACAGTGATTCCTCATAGAGAGCATCGGTATATCTCTTGCACGGCCAACAGAGGTCCATTAGGCGCGCTTTTAAGGGCAGCAGCATCTCGGAGCCGGTGATCGACCGCGAACGATGCGCGTCCCTGGCCGTCCATAGGGGGCTAAGCGTGGGCCCCTTATCTCTCAATTCGCTCAGCGCGACCGGTGCTCGGCTTCTCCGGTCTGTCCGCGCGACAGAGCAGAAATCGAGGGAGGCAGAGCGGGAGAGAGAGAGGGAGGGAGAGAAATAGAAGGACAAGAAGGAACGACGCGGAGGGTTAAGAAGACACGGCTACCGGAATCACGACTTAGCCGTCTCCACTCTTCACGGATCGAACCGTTATCTCCCCGGCCATTTGCATATTAAACTAACTCACAACGCGCGGCATATTTCAGGGAGGGCAGCGTGTGCGCTCCGGCGAACAGAACCGACCGATGCGACGCGACGAGCAAGCAGAGGGCGTAGAAGAAGAGCGGGTGGCGGTTAAGGGACGAGGAGAACAAGACCTGGAGAGGAAGAGGCCGAACGGGGTCCGGTCCGAATCCTCGAAGGCGGCCTTCGTTTCGCGTGCAGCAGAATGCTTTCTTTAAAGGCCAACTTGTTTCCAATATGCATTGATAAACCTGTCCGCGCGGACCGCCGCGCTGCCCTCCTGTACGCCCGATCGAAGATGGCTCGCTCCTTGATTGCCAGCCGGATTACTTCTTCCTCCGGGCCACTCATGGATCATCGCCTCCTCCGAGGTATTCGCGGATAAATTGCAATCGCCGCTCCTGCAATTTTCTCGGCGTCCAGACGATCGTTCGTCGTAGATATATTCGCGCGGCGCAAAAGAGACCACGATGGAAATTGAGCAGCTTGGGAAATTGAACGAGCCAGCCGCGTGCACCCCCTCGTCGCGACTGCTCCCGTCTCGGCCCGTCTCGTCGCTTAATCAAATAACCGAGCGAGCGGACAGCTCCTTTTTTCGCCCGTGCCTCTGCTCTTCTTCGTCTCGGCGTTGCCCTATCCCGCCCGGCGATCGGATTCGATTAGCGGGTGTTAACGTCCAAACCAGGGTGCCAGGGCTGGCAGCGAGCTCCGGGCAGCGACCAAACGATAACCGTGTACGCTCGCGCGCCCATTATTCTCAGCTTACGGCCACGCGATGCCGTCCAGGAATTGAAACAGCCGAGAGTGAGTTTTCAACGTCGGCCGCCAACGACCACCCCCCGCGTTCCACCCGTCGGTTAGATAAATCCTCCTCGGATTCTTGGCCCACGAGCCCCGCGAATTTCGTTACGAGCGCGACCATTCGTCTAGCGCGGAGGTGGCGAGAGTTTTTCCCTCCCTCGTGAATAAGTATCCAAAGCCACCCCCTCGTAGCGCGTCGCCGTCGAGAAGACTTTCTCCAAAGTGCCTCCGTTCTCGTTCTCGACCTTTGCCCGTATTACGCATTCCAGTAAACGGATCTGGATCGTTTATTGAATGTTTACTAGGTGCACGCGAGTGTCGCGCGGTTATTTACGACGCGACGGCTGGCTGCGGAAAGCTGGGCATCCCGGTGCCCGATGAGGGCCCCGCGAATATATTACGACCCGACACCAACCGATGGCTTCGACGGCGAGCATCGTTCGCCACTTTTAGTCCCGGACTCTGCACTCGCGACGCACCGATAAATTACCCCGAGATGCTCCAGAGGTTTTTCCCTACCTCCGGAGTTCGCGTTACATCGATGGATATTTCGCCGATCGACGCCGAGGATTTCCCGGGCGCCGTTGACGGCGACGGTGCAAACGAGGCGACAGCGCACGGTAGCCACGGAATCCCGTGTCTCTCTCGCGTGTAACCGAATAGCGATGCTAATCTCGTCGCGGTCCACGGATACGTGGAACGAGAGAGGCCTGCGTGTCCTACACCCATCCGAGACGAGCTCGAGTTCCAGTTCCAGTTGCGGGGTCGGCGTCGTCGCTAGCCGGGTGTCCGTTTCCAGTCTTAATACCCTTTATCGCGAATTAAGATGTTGCCGGGGTGTGGTAGGCTGGCTCTTCCCCTTTCCCCGAAACGGCACCGGCGATTCATCGGATCCGTCCTATCGGCCAGGTATCCGCGAGCGGGCACAGACACACGCGCACACGCGTCCACTCACTCGCGTGCACGCACGCGCCCCTTGCTACGCTTCCTCCGACCCGAATCGGCGAGCCGGGTTAATTATTACCGGGAATAGGCAATAAGCATCGATGGAATGCGATTCACCCGGGCGATTCAGCGAGACCAGGATGCACAGCGATTACTCTTCCGAGGCGTGCGTGGCGGCGGTCGGTCGATCGGGTCGGCGAACGTTAACGTTAATCTCGCTCGTGAGAGCCAAGAGGAGAGGCACGCCACGGGAAGACCGGCGGACGACGAATCTCGCGCGAAACGAGAGCCGAGTGCAAACGGGTCAGGTGAGAGTAAGTAATAACGTTGGTACGGACTGGTGTACGCGCTTAAGTATATACAGAAGGAGAGTATTAATGACGCACGCGCGTTAAAGCCGGCACGTGTGCACAATATTATTTATTATTTATGCTAAGTTATGCGGAGCCAGTCCATGGATCCCATAGGCTGGCCAGCGGCCACGGTCTGCCGTACGTCTGTCGGTGCCGTCATCGCTCGGCATATTTATATCAATTACGCGTTATTCCCGTGGCTCGGATTATTATGTAAATAACCGTTCCTGTCGCGTCGGATGTCAGCCGTGCTGACCACGCGTGGCCTAACTTCGATCGGCCGCTGACGGTCCTCGTCGATCGACGAACCGCTACCTTTCGTCGCCGCCGTTTCCGTTCGATTCTCTCAGAAACAGCTGCTAGAATATTTATGGTGGCGGAAGATAAATCCGCGCCAGATCTCTGCAGTCGAGTCGCATGAATTCTGCATCGCGCCGCGTCGCGTTGAAACCGATCACCGACATCGTTCCATAAACGTCTCCGCGGCTATCGAGGCAGATGATCGCGTGGATCGGAGCTCTCTTTTTTTCTTAGCAAGTCGACCGTGGCAGGGATCTCGAGCAAACGTATTCGCGAGACACCGCCTCGCCTCACCTCCCGGGTCGAACAGGTCGGCTAAATATATTTCCGAAACGAGGATCGCGCCGCGTACCTCGCAACGTCGATCGAATAGATTGTCCGGTCGTTCGTGAATCGCTCCGCGGGTCGTTTAGCACAGCTGGTCGGGCACGAAGAATACGACCGTGGTGGTCGGAGCAACGGCGATTTTCGGTTTCGATAAAACGCCTAAACATCAATCGGTCTCGAAAACTGTTCTGTAATTCGAGTTTAGCGAGTGCCCGGGGAAAGTTTGGTCCGCCGGTGGACGCGAAGAGGCCCTCGGGGATGTCGGGTCAATAGATGACCGGTGGTGGTAGATGGAGGTCGGCGGTCGAGAACGGGGGTGGGTTCCTAGTGGCTAGAGGGTGATGCATCCGCTGAATATGTATGAGGCTCGCGACACCCCGTAGCACACCGAGAGACGACCCGAGCCACCACTATCTGCGGGTGATAGTGGGTATGCTGTATGTCTCGTAGGGGTCTGCGGGCGAGCTGCGTGCTGGAGCAGCGAGAGATGCCGGGCTTTCGAGGGGGTCGGTGGGGCACTCGGGGAACGGCTGGCTGGTGGTTCTGTGGCTGCGAGAGCTTATATCGCAAGAACCAACCCCAATGGAAACTCAAGCCTCCGAGGAGCCTCACCCATCATGCACACTCTCGTGTTCGCCGCTCGCACCCTCCCTGCCGTACTCTCGATATCTACTATATCGCGTCATCGCCTCATACTCCGGCTCAGCTAGCACTCAACTACAGAGGAACCGTCCCGCTATCTTCGGAGACAAAGTTACCTCGTAATTCCTTCGCGAACAGATGCTGCGTCGTTGCGCCGCTAAGACGCTCTCTTCCTCGACTCCCTGCTAACGATCCATCCTTCTCGTGCCATCCATGTCATTTTGATTACCCATTGCGCGCCACGCGGCCGAAGTCTCGACGGTAACTCGTGGCGTGCGTCGACCACCGGGAATTTCCCCGAATTTTTTCGCCGCCGCGATTCTCGGGCTGATCGGTTATCAATGGAAAGGGTGAAACGTCGCTCCACAAAGGGGTTGATTCGTCTATGAGAACGGCACGATATATACGATCCACTAAATAGGGTCGACTGCGCGTGAGCGACGAATCCCGCAAGACAGCATGAGATATTGCCGGATTAGGGCGCATTATAGTTTTAAGCTCGTCCCGTTAAGAGCCACCGGTTCTCATGCCTCTCTGGGTAATTCGTGAAAAAGAATAACGTGCCCGGGATCCGCGAGCCGTGCACGCTTGTCTCGACGTTCCTAGGGGATGAAAAAAAACGACAATCCATGGATAGCGACGGAAGGTTAACGTAGGTCGATAAACGCAGGATGCGCGCCGACTCGTGTCGAACAAAGTTGTTTCAGCGTTAATAACGACGGGAACGAGTCGGTCGGGTTGGCGAAACGCGAGGGGTTGGCCGGCTTATCGTGATCGTCCGCACGACGAGCAGAAACAGTTCGCGCAACCCTTTTATTTCGCGCGAACTCGTGCGCGATGGAACGGCTCGTTGAGCGTCACTGTTTTCTCCGAGGGTCGAAGTCGTGGTTGTCGGGCGTGAGGAAGGGTTGATCTAGGCAGAAACGCCTAACGCTCCCAGGGGGTGGAGTCGTCGTGGGCGCACGAGAACCGAGCCGACTGCCAGCGAGGGAGAAAGGAAAGACCGTGGCGATAATAAACCAGGCCGGCCGCGCAATAAAATATATCCGAAACGGAGGCGATGACTCGTTTAGACAGAGAAGGGCGCGCTTCATTAGCGAGTCCAAGTTCATCGCTAACCCCTTAGGCCCGCTCCGCTCTTCTTCTCTCCGTAAGCTCTCCCTAGCCTCGTTTCATCGAGGGGGCACCGTGACTCTGGCCAAAAATCCTCGGATAATTATCCGTTCCACGGTGATCCCAGGCTGGAATGCAGCCGTTCAATGAGCACGGAATGTTGAACAACTTCTTTCACAGGGTCGCCCTTCGACGAACCTCTTTATCTACGTTCCTTGCCACCGCCTAATTACCATTCTCCCCGGCTCGGCGGGGAAATATGTCGTTTCGTCCGGACAACGATCACCGGATCGTTCTCCGAGCGAAGATCAATCATTTACGGAAGCTGAGGCTCCGTGCAAGGTGATTCCCGTAACACGAACCGGGAAACGGATGTCGTTGGTTCCTGGGGAACGGCTGGCTCCAAAAAACCGCGCGAAGAAAAGCCGTGAACTGTGGGACGAAAATATAACGACCCGCGGAAGTAGCGAGGCGAGACTTTAACGCGTTTTAAAACTCCCATAAACCGTCGCGGGTCGTACTTTTCAATTTTATGATTCCGCGTTCGGCCCCTTCCTTCGCTGGCCGATTCGCCGAAAGGGAAAACGAACGAGAGCGTTTTTCACGAAGAATGTTCGTGATCCCACGATTTCGCGATTGTTTATACTCTGTCGTCGGTTCCTGTTTGTTTTCTCGCGTTTCACGAAGAACCGCCGAGCATGTCGAACGGAAAGGGGGAGCGTCCTGGATGCACCCCCGTTAGATGCAATCGCGTCCGTGAAAGAAACGCGATTAAACCTGCGAGGAAATCGGACGCCCGTCCGTTCACACGAGCCCTTATTAAGAGCTGGTCCCGTTCGAGGTGCCAAAGACGATCACGGGTGCCATGGCGGTGACGTTGTCGGCACGTTGCATCATGGTCCGCAGATAAAAATCTAAATAGAGGTCGCCGATCCTTTGAGCGTGTAACTTGGTTTTCGATGCGGGGACAGCTGTCGCTCCGTCGAACGTCTGCGTGCCCAGTGCATAGGGTGTCGCGATCACGATCGTCACGGCGAACTTCCCGCGCTTTGATGACAGATTATGTTCGTTAGGTCGAAGGGCGACGAGCCAAGGCGGGAGAAGAGAAAAAAAAACTCGTTACAGGCTAACGCGATCGCAGCAGGTTCGTTTCATCGACGAGCATCCCGAAAGTATAGCGACCTTTCTCCTTCCGTCGTTGGGTCAAGCACGACAGACCCCTTTGATTGCTAGCAGGAGCTCCATGGTTGCGTAAGAAGTACCTGCGAAGAGAAGCGAGCGCCAAGTGGCCCGGAGCATTTGATGTACTTAGGCAAATGTGGCACCCACTATACGCGCGTGGATCCCCGACGATGGAAGAGAAGGGAGGCGGAAAGAAGGGAAGAGGAGATGAGACGAGCGGGGCCACGGGGTGGCGAGGGCAGAAGGCCGTGTGATGTATTTATAAAAAGGTGTCGGCTTGGAACTAAGGAGGCCCGCTTGAACTGCGCCCCGAGGGATCGTAACGGCGGCAGGGAGGTGGCAGATAAAAGAGAATTGTATAAAATGGGGTGGACGGCTCCACGGGCCGCAGCAAGGAGGGGGGCACCGCGAAGGCGGGTGGTGTTCGATGCCCGTGGGGCACCCTAGAGGTGCGAGAAACGCCATTTTGCAGCTCTCTTTTGGTGCTCGTGAAATCGAGCAAAGAGCGAGGGAAGAGAAAGAGACGAGCAGTGGCGGGGGGGGGGGGGGACGCATTTCGATCGAGCCGATCTGTCAAATTTCATTTCACGCTACTGAGAGCGGCCACGATAGGGTCAGATACGGATCTACCGACACCTACGTGCGTGCATACATACTTACGTGGCAGCGACTCGTCCCGAGCCCCTAATCTGTCACTGCACAGTGGCCGAGGAATCCGACCGTTCGATCGTGAACGCGTTCATCGAGGGAGACATCAAAATATCGTGCCTCGGCGATGGTACGCGGGACCAGCCGCGGTCTAGATCGTGGACCAGAGATATGCCAAGATACGGACGTCGCTAGCATCGAGAAAACCCATCTCGCTGAAGCTTCAATCGATACGAAACGATCGCGCTGAATTATTTACCGACCTGGACGGACTTTTCAACGCCCGCTCAGAGCGTACTGGATAGTTTAACGTGCAACTGAAGCTCGTTCCAAATGTATCGCGCCCGCTTTCCGATCCGAATGACGGGGCGGCCGCAAAGCTCGGGCAAATTTTCCGGGGAAAAAAATCCCAGACAAAGGAAGAAAAGGACGGGCAAAGGGGTACGAGGAGGAACGCGCGAGAGGGGCGTCTAGATTTTAGTCGAGCATATCTATCGATCGTCGAGGACCTTGATGCGCCGTATCGTTCTGGCGTTCGTACGGTCGGTCGGTCGGTCGGTCTCATGCTAGAAGCTTTGTCACTCGAAGCACGTACTCGGGGCAAGGACCGACGCCGCAAGCTCACTACTACTCGCTCTCTCCATATCACTCTTTCTCTCTCACCCACGCTCTCATTCTCCCTCTGTCCCTCTCCCGCCTTCCTTCCCTCTGCCCTCTTCTCCTTCCTGCTCGCTCTTATCGCCCTACCTTTCTAGCAACGCGCCATTGTGTTCCGCCACGCTGAAACCCTGTATATTCCTTGACGCTATGGATTTTCCGAAAGCGTTTCGCTGCTTCGCGAGCACGTCGTGCCGTCTCGTCTCGCGCTACGCCACGCCGCGCCCTTTTTCCACGGCTCCTGGTCCTTAAACTTTCCACGGTAAATCGAGAACCGAGCTTTCCCTCGAATCGCACGGCGAATGTAATCGAAGACATGAAAAGCAACTCGCAGAGAGTCGACTTTAACCAGGGACGCGATCGCGGCCGAGCGACAGGTTCGCCGATTAATAATCGGCCGATGGTATCGGGGACTGTTCCGCGAATCGCGTTGCAAAATCGCGCGCGGTGCGAAGGTGCGACACCTGGCACGACTCGTCTCGCGAGTACGTCGCGACACCGCGAACACGCCGATTCGATTCGGTCGCGAGCACGGAAGCCGATCGCATGAGTCAGACGCGGCTGAATCCGCGGGATGCTAAACAATGCCCGCCAACCGACCGACGAAAACCGACAATGGAACACGAAGTGTGGCGGATGGAGGCCATAGCACCGTCCTGTCACCGGCGCAGTCCATCTACCCAGTGTCCTGTTAAACGTTCCCCGTCGACTTTCTTCCGCCGGAGGGCAACGGCCGCAAGAAATCCGGTCCCGCGCGATAGAGAAATTAGCCCGACTAGAATTCAAGATCGCCAGCGTTCTTTCGAGTCCGATCGATTCTCGTTCCCCTCGCGAAGCGTCCTGGAAATCACGACATTGTTCGCGCGGTCCGGCGCAAAACACGCATAGCTCGTCATCGTCCAGCGGAATGTACCTGCGAGACGTCGAGCCACGATGCAACGCGACGCAACGCGACGTCGACCTCGTTGCCGATCCGCCTCCTTCGCGAATTTTACAGTTTTTAGCGCTCGCGATCCGCTGCTTCTTCGGATCGTCCCCGATGCCGAGGTGTTATTCACGGACCCGGCCGTTATTTAATCTTCGAGGAACTCGTTATCCAGCAATTACAGGGACCAACAGTATCGCCGACGAGTTTTTAACCAGAGCGATGATTTTTTTCTTCTCTCCGCCCTGTCGAGAGAAGAGGCGCGATGTCGCGTCGCTTCGAGACACCGTGTACGTTTGGAATGACGGCCGCCTCCAGATATGGTAAGCCCATCCTCCTCTGCTCGGTTCGTCCCCGAGAGCCCGGGCTCGGCGTAGATTTCAGATAGGTGGGTACGCTCGCGTATGTGCGCGTACGCGACTACCGGCTACGGGAACGTTTGGCGCGTAAGGTGGCCGCGCGTCGATACCGTCACTTTTGTTCCATTGAAATCCGTATTAAAATTCGAAACACGAGGGACTCGGGTACCGTGTCCCATCGACGGGTCCTACGAGGCCGGGCGATTTTGCCCAACGGGACGCGCCTCGGTCGCGGCTTTCTCCGAATTCACGGCCGTGTTTTCGCTTTCAAAAACGAGCCACGCGATTCGACGGCGCGACGAAAGCTGGCGTCGATGGAAACGAGCGGGCGGTAAAAAGGCGATTCCCCGACAACCCGTTCGAAACTGCGCGTGGAGTGCGTCGCGGGGCGGCCGGAGGCTTTCTCGTTCTTCCGGAATTTTATGAACTTCCCTTCCCACGATTAAGGCGACGCGCGGAATTCGCCGGCAATGGTAACGCCGGGGCGGGAAATAATAAAGCGATATCCGGAACGGAGAAAAAAATTACCGGCGTATTAGTGGCGGCCTGCGGGGGGTCGTTGATGGAGAGAAAGGAGAAGCGGGAGAGGAGAAAGAACGAGCGATATCCATAACCGTACGCCATACGTCGCCACGAGTTGGTGGTACGCGACCTAACTGGAGGTCCCTATTGGGCAATAACGCCCTTCTTCGTAACATAGTGGCACAATAACGTAGGTTCTTTATGCGAGTACAGGGCAAATAGATCACATTGCTGACTAATAAGCCCGCTGGTGCGACGCTGCTACCCCTCTGCTCTTCTGTCTCTCCTTCTCCCCCTGGTCGCAACCGTTCCCGTTCCCGTTCCGAAACCAGTTCCCCACGTTTTCCCGTTTTCTTCCGAAATTCCTGCCGTCTATCAATAGCGTTAGGCATAGCCGTCGCGCATAGGGTGTCCGGCATTGTGATGCTAATGCGGAAGGCAATCGATCCACCTCATTACGTCGCCAAACCCACGAGAAAAATCCAGCAGTCAGCCGGGGGACCTCGTGAAACTGGCTGCCTTACGCGAACGCAAAGACCAGCCCGATCCTTAAGGATGGACCCTGCCGGAACTTGAGCGCGTTTCAAATTCGTGTGCGCGCTGTATTGCCGCGCTGCGTTTCCATTGTTCGATGCACTGTCTGGAAAAAGAGCCGCGACGAGCAGACTCCGGGGGGTGGATTTGCAGGATGGACCCGGGACGATCGCTCCGACGGCGAGGTCAACGACGAAGATACGAGCGATAAGATCTCGGAATGGACGAGGGAGGGCCGGTGAGGGAATCGTACGTAGGGCCGTCAGTCTGTATTAAATCGCAGAGAACGGTAATACTTGGAAACTCTGGCCGTCTCTCGATTACCGGTCTAATTATCTGGCGAGGCACGATAGGGCAACCCCATCTTCCGGAGATGGAATTGCCGTTCCCACCGTCCTTCGAGTCACCGACGTCGACCAACCCTACCGAGGTCATTGTTACATCGTTACTACCCTTTAGTACGGTCCTCGAGCCAATTTCGATTCGGGACAACAGCTACGATTTCCGCCACCCCATCACGGCTGACCGAATACAGATTTCCACGCGAAATCGATCGCTCGTCCGACCGAGTGCCTCCTTTTTCTTCTCCCGGCGACTGCGGGGGGCGGGACACGCGCCGCCGACTCGAATTCGCCGGTCAATCGCCGAACAACTTCGTACCCCGACGAGTCTCGTTAAAGGGACGCGACGTTTTCCTTCGCGAACGACTTCGTATCGGCGGACGGCGAAAATAAGGAAGCTTATCGCTGTAGGTGGCACGGCTAAGCTAGGCAACCTACAATCAATACCGTTTCGGTATTACACTGGAAACACTCTCTCCGAAACAGCCTACGTTTCGCTTCGGATTCGAGCGAGAACACGGGACAGCGAAAGACTGCGGGGCGGAGAAGTAGCGAGGAACCACGAGGAACAGAAAGAGAAAGAGCGAGAGACGAGGAAGAAGGGTATCGTGGGAGGGAAGAGAGAGAGAGAGAGAGATAGAGATAGAGTGACGAACTTTATACGACGAGGAAGGACTACTAGAGAGGGTCGAAGGGAGAGGGATTCCGGCACGTTTCGTGGTCCGCATACTGATGGGTCCGGTACGTACGGGGAGAGCGCGTTGGCAAAGCCCGAAACAGAGCCCTCGCCGTCTTCGGTAAGAACCGAGTGGAAAATAGCAGCAACCCCGGGTAGCTGCTCCACGATTCCAGCCCCTGAAAGCTGAGGGCATCTTGCCTCTTTGTTCGACCGTCGAAAGAGTAAACGAAACGGACCTGCTTCTCCGCGGATCCCTTCGATCGTTGCGCCCAGGTAATTGCGTCGCGAGACGGGCGGCCGAGCATCGCGAAACGGTTGTTTTCTGGAATCGACGAGGGGGCATGGTAGAGGAGAGGAAAACAAAATTAGGTGGCAGAAGGCTTTCGTCGGGTGGCGGTTCGTAGGAACGGCCGCAGGTAGCCCGAAGCTACGAGCTCGAAAGAGACGGGGGAGGGACGGAAGAGTCGTCTCTCCTCTCTGTCTCGCGAGCATAGTTGGTACGGCTAGTAAGTGGGTACCCACTTCTGAATTGGCTCCCCTCGTTCCACTCGTTGGATCATCGTCGTTCGCCGAAAATTCGATCATTATGATTGCTTATGATGTAAATGATGCCCCGCGGCAGCAATTGTTTCCGCCAGAACGAGTTCATGGGGCTGCGGGTCCTGGCGGAGCCGCGGCGCTCGGCGCGAGACAATCGTTCGAACGGAGCAACGGGACGTCGAGAGTCTCGCAAAATCGTTCGGTAATGGGGCACGGAAGGCTACGGGGGCAGGTGCAACGAAAACGCTCGCGCCCGCTTCGAACGGGAAGCTGTCGCCGTAGATTTCTCGGAAGGGGGGCCGAAGGATGCGAGAGCATCGTATGTATCGGTTCGAGTTCCGGCTCGTCCGCGCTACCATCCGCGTCAGGCTACTTCGACCTGTATCGTTCCAACGATTTCAGACTCTCGGGAAGAACAGGAACACCCCCGGAGGGTTGAATCTCCGTTTAATCTGCCCTCGGCTGCTTTACGACCGTAATTTTAAATTCCGGCAAAAAAGCGAACTATATTTAGGCGTTCTGGTGAAATAGGCCGGGGGATCGTTCCGCGTTAGCTCCAGGAGTATCGGGTCGAGGAATGGCGCGGCGAGGCGAGGCGAGGCGAGTCGACGCAGCGGAATCGACGCAAAATACACGGGAAACCGTTGCACAGGTTTGGGAGACGGCAAGACCAGCTCGGGTTCGTGTAGCGAAGATCTACGGGCTCGCCACCTATTACGGTAATTTCACGGTACGATGTCTATTCCTGCGGTCCCGAGGAGCAGGACTAATTTCATTAGGGATAAAGATCATCATTATTTCGCGACCGTCCCGAAAATTGCCGGCGTGCCTCTCTTTTTCGCGATACGACTTCGGACGGTCCCCTTTTTGAGCTTCCATCCGCAGCCCCGGGCCAGACCGTCGCTGCGAATCGGGTTGTCTTTATTGCTCGCTCGAGAAACGCGGGCGAGGAACGGGTTTCGGCAGCAATGTAGAAAATTCTTGGGAATCGATCGAGGATAACCTGCGAGGCCCGGGCCACGGCTTCGCGTCACGCCAGCCGACGGTTTCCTACCGAAGGGCCCGGGTTGATCCGCAACGGTGACCGGCGAACGAAAAACGATCAGAGTTTTGCGTTCCGCCGAGCTATCCAGGACGATCTATACGTGGCGGTGGTGGGTCGCGAGAAACTTGAGCAAACAGGGCAAAGAAGAAGGAACAGAGGAGCGCGCGACGTAGCGTCGCAGCGAGCCGCGGCACGTCGCGTCACGTCACGTAACGTCGGGCCCCGTCGAATGGATCGGCAGGAACGAATCTCGCATCCGGTTGCCGGTGTACGCGACGTACGATCGCGATAAATCGACGGTCGATCGGGCGTCACGTAACTCACGTACGCAAGAGCAAGCCTGGCAGTCGGGTTTTTCTTCGGCTGGCAGTCCGGTGCCCGGCGCTGGCCGATCGAAGGAATCCTCGGTGAACGCGCCGCGGCTCCAGGTCGAGGGAACGGGAACGGGAACCAGATACGAAACGATCGCCGCGGGAAAGTAGCCGCGCACTCGCCGACATTCTCGCAGATTTTTCTCGATCGGAGCGTGTTCCGCGGACAGGAAAGCCGGGAAAAATCCTAGATTAGCTGGACGTCGAGCGACGTCGAGCGACGTCGTAGCGCCGATAATTGAACGCGACCCGAGGACTCCGGATCGACGCGACTCGGATTGCTGAAATCGCCAGACTACCTGTCGCTCGCGCGCCGCCGTTCGGCCAACTGACCCATCGGCGGATCGCGATCAAGCGCGATTAGACGTCGCTGCACGACGGGATTGAATTGCAAATTTGCAGGCCGAACGAAAGACTGTGACGAAGCTGTCGAGGCTGTCGTGCTGCGAGGGGGAAGCTGCCCCGTCGCGGAGGAGAGGAAAGCAGCGGCGGGAATTTCGAGGGAAAATGAAGAAAGCTGGCAATCGGCTAAAGCGTAGCGGCCTGCGCTCTCCCTAATTGAGCAGCAAGAAATCAACGACGTCGGGGCACCGTTAAATTTCGTCACTCGTTACCTGCAGCTCGTTACGCTGGACCAGTTATTATTTCTGTAACCGACGTGATTTATACCTTCTCCGCGACGAGCGAAAAAATCTTGCGCAACGTCGCGCGACGCGGCTTCGCGTTCTCGCGGAAAACGCTCGACTCCTTGTGGACGCGAGGCGCGATTAAACGAACCGCCATGGTCGTCAGAGACACCTGCCCGCCGAGCAGCCGCGGCGGAGAGAAGCTGACAGGCCGGTCTACGATCCGCTATTGCTTATTGCCTATCGTTCCAACGAGCTGCCTCCGATCGCGGCTAAGCCGACTAATTGTTCCCTCTAATTGACGAAGTTCTCAGGCTCGATCGTCGCGTTTCTGCGCCCCCTTCGTCCGTGCAGTTTTCACTTTCCTTTTTTTTATCACCTCTATCGCCGTGGCAGGACAATTGGCGGGCCACAATTAACCGACCGACGTTTCCATCCCATCCGAAACCTGGCTTCGGCCGATTCCGGAGAAAAGCCTATCCGTGGGAAAAGACGGCCGACTAATCGTTCTCTTAGCGGGGATTAAGGTATCAGCGGTCGAGATACCGCGGATAAGAAAAGTGGAAAAGTGTCGTGTCCCGGCACAATTTCGCGGTTATTTTTCGCATGCGCGCCTGCCCCGGCACGACAGATGCACGAGCAGAGCCAATTACAGAGAAAGCAAAATATCACGCGCATGGCGTGGCCCGCGGAACAATTAACCGGCTCTGAACGATATCGCCGATTCGTTTCAGCTCGCGTGACACACTCGCCGCGCGATACCTCACGTGACAGTTGAACGGTCCGCGAATTTTTTACAAATCGTGCTTCCGCGGCCGCTGATTCCGCGTGGCAATACCGACGAGTTTATCGCGCCAGAATCGGCAAGGTACAAGCGTGGCGAGAACTCTCGAGAAACCCGCGGCTCGCAACGAAACAATTATTCGCAGGCGGCTCGTGGCGCCAGAAAATACTTCCGGATTGCGGAACTCGGACTGGATCGTTCCTGACACGAAGCTTTTATTTTCCAAACGGAATTCGCGGCGAAAGAAAGACGGGACACGCGATGGCCGTGGACGACGGGAAACAGTAGCGAGGAAGGTTTCGATTTGCCCAGGGTATCGATCAGCGCGTGGCATTCGTCTTCGAACATCCCTTGGCGTTGGTTTCCTGGAAGGGTGTCGTTTCAGACCCTGTACTTCGTGCCACGAGGCACTTCTACGCAAAGACGGCCGACCGTGCTAGGTAAACGGGCACGCATTGAGGACGACAGCTGTCAAATAAATGTTAAAAAAGTCGCCAGCCGAGCGAAATTTCGAGTGGAACGCGAACAACCAGGGGTGCGTGCCCACCCCAGTGAACTACCCAGGCCCGCGGGGCAAAACGCTCCGCGCGATTTTTCTACGCTTCGAACACTCGCGCGGTCGATAAGTCATCGTTCGCTTCACGCTTTACGCCTGCCCGAAGTCGAGGACCCGCGTTTCTTTGCCCTTCGCCAAAGTGTTTATGCTAATTCCTAGGGACGGACACTAATTTTGGCTATGAACTGTGGACAAACTTACGGGGAGCGAGCTGCACGGTTTCGATCGAGATTCGGGAAAAACTAGCCGAACGGAAGCACGGCGCGATCCGCATTCGCGTCTGGCTCGCGTCCAAATTTTCCTACAAATAAAAACTGCATAACGCTTCGTTAGGTTCTCCGTTAGGTTGACGCAAGAACCGGCTGGCTTTTCGAGTTTAACGAAGTAACGGTGACTAGACGTCCCCCGACGACGAGCCGTAGAAGGGTGGCGATGCAGGCGAGATACCGCCAAGGGGCAAATTTTCGAGGGTGGTTTCGCGCGTCAATGGTTTATTAAGAAGCACTTGTTTAAAGGTAGCCCCATTTCGGTTCCGACAGTCAATTCGACCGCGACGTCTGTGTCACTCGCCTATACAACTGGATGAAACGAGGACGGCTCGGGGTGCGCCGACGCAAGAGACGGGAGATCCACTCGCCCCACGGCATCCGGCGTGCCGGCGTAATTGAAGTTATTGCAATATTGTGTCCTGTCAACCAGCCTGTCCTCGACTCTTTTGCTCCTCCCAAGCTGCTCCCTCTCTCTCCTTTCTCTCTGCCTCTACTACCCTGCGTTCTCTCTCGGCACGACGCGTCCAAGTTTACACTATCCAGTGTAATATGGGAGCGCTGTCGAGTCTACATTAATCTCCGTGGCGGAAAGATAACGCTCTGCCGGATACTCTATGATTAGAAACGGCGCGTCGGAGATCGTACAGCAGCGCATAACAGTTTTCCTTGACGATCGAAAAAAAGGAACTCGTTGCCATGTCGTTTCTGCACCGCGCGGCGCGAGAAATTCAATTCGGACCGTGAATAACCACTAACAAACCGCGGTTATATCGTAAAAAGCAATGCACCGGCCTGAGAATTAATTCCAGCTAACTCTCCACCTACCAAAGCTCCTTTTCTCTCTTGCTCGCGCCCCCCCGACCATCCGACCCTTTCTCCATCCCCCTTTCGCTCTCCTTGTTTCGGGTCCCCCGTCTCCCTTCCAACTGGAACGGTCCCAAAATTCAATAAAGGAGAACGAGCACGAGGTCTCTCCCTCGCCACGGTTCTCTTTCGTGCGGGGTAGCGGCTGCGGAGTTTAGAGCCCCGAAGTCATCGCGCGAGAAACGAGGGGCCGGGGGAGCGAGCGGAGAGGCTGGCAACGCGCATACATTAGCGGGGACAGGGTGGAGATATTGTCTGAACAAAGGGATCGGCTCGTACCTATCGAAAAGGCGATTAAGCGAGGATAAAGTTATACCTCCCCACCATTCAGCGTCGCCCTGGGTGTTGTCGATTGGTTTTGCGTTAAAATCGTTTCGTAGCCGCGCGTGTGCCAGAGACGATCGATCGCCCCGCTCTTCGATCGGCTAAACTAATGTCGCCCGATTATCCGACTAGCTTCGCGAGCCGGCACAGAGGCGCGGGAGAAAAAGGAGCACCTGGGCGAACGCCACGTGGCGGCGAGGTAAAAAAATTGGAATGGAGCGGAGCGCGCGACCGTTTTGCGTCGTGCCCAATGGCTCGTTGGAACGAGCGAACGAGAATGCCTCTCAGCCAGCAACGAACGCCACGAGATAAAGCACACCGCCTAACGCGAAAATACGACCAATTAGCCCGCGTGCCAAGTATACAATTTAAGTCTGCCCGAGGACCCGGCGGACGTTGCCAACCGACGATTCAAACTGCGAGAACAGTTCCCCGTTGGCACGCATATTGCGCACCCCCGCGCTTAATCTATGGCCACTCGTTTGTTTTCTTTCGATCCGCGAGATTAGCTGCCCTGGCCGCGCTCTCCGTGGGGCAGACTTAATACGTTGTCGACGCGATTTATGGAACAATTTGACGCGACGACCATCCAGCGGAAAATATCGAATCGCTCGCTTTTCGCTCGGCCACCTATGCTCTGTGCTCGATCGAGTTTAACAGCGTTATGAATCTCAACGAAGGCGAACGTTACCGCGAGAACGGCGCACGGGGGATGGCGACACGTTTCCAGCGACGAAAGCGCAACAGCGAATAGAGGAGAGCTTATATACGTTCTCGTGCTTCACTTACCCCACGTGGTCGTTATCGGCGCATTCCAACAGACATCCGTCTTCTCTTTTTCTTCTTCCCTTCTCTCATCCTCTTCGATGCTTTCTTTTCCTCCTTTTCTCTCTCCCTTTTCCCCTCTCTGTCACTCCACTCTTCTTCGCCCCTTTCTCCTACCTCACCTCTCCATTACACCGCCGTTGGCCGATCCGCCCCCACTCGATCACCGTTGATACTCCCTCCCCCTGGTGGGAAAGCTGTCTCAGGTGGTCTGGTGGTGGTTTGCGGCGGGGAAAGGGCCGCGAGATCGACGACCACGTGACCGATGTGACCGGAACCGCGTGAAACTCGGAACCGCGTCCCCTGGTCGTGGTCCTGCTGGTGCCGACGTTGATCGCGGTCGCGGTCGTCGTCCGGCACTCGCGGTTTCCTCGGCCCTCCTTCGTCTCGTTCGTAACTCCTCTCTTGTCGCTTCCTTGCTCACCGATCGGTCGAAGCCGCCGAAGATCGCGGATACCCACGGCGATTCTTTTTCCCCGTGGAACACGCGCCGCACTCGCCAAGATTTTCTGCCATTTTCGCGAGAGGGACCGGACCTTTCTCCGTTTCCCCGAGCGGTGCTGAGAAGCGTGCCGTGTTAGCGACTGCTATCTGCCGCAGAGCGAGTCGGCCGCGGGACTTTGGTATACTGGGAGTATGGTAAGTAGCTGCACCCCTGCCACCGCCACCCCTCCCTCGTTGCCACACGCCGTTCCCTCGAACGTCCCGATCCCGCGCCGCTCCCCTCCCAAGCGTTCGCCAAGCCGATCCTACACCCCTCTCCGCCCTCGCCACCCCGACACCGAGAGAACCAACATCGCTACCGCCGCCGCCGCCGACCACCACGTCCCCCAGCCCTGCCAGCCTCGACCGACCATTGCGTACCCCTCTCGCGCCATCGTCAAGCGTTTACCTCGCGAAACCCCAGGGACGTATCACATCGAGCATTTATTTCAAGCATGCTCGCTCGTTTCCCGCCTCCGATGCCCTCGTTTGTATATACAGTCGAGAGATCGGGAACAGATTTCCGCGAGCAGGCTTCTCTGATTCCGTGCTCGAGCGAACAAATCCGTGGGCCGGGGGTGCGAGGCGCGGCGATTCGATTCCGATCCAGGGTGAATCTCGCCGATCGATCGTAACCATAACGGCGAGGGCACGCGGGGTGCCGTGGGCAACGCGAACGCACCTGGGAGATTGCCACTACTTGCACAGGTGACTGGCGAACGTATGAAAGACAACGCTTGCATGCCAACATATCTATTGTAATGGCGACGCTCGTTCCTCTTTCTTGTTCTTCTCCCCTTCACCGGCTTGTCGTTACCTCGCTCTCTCGCTCCCACTCACGGCCGCCCACCTCTCTCCGCGCAGCTCTGTTGCATTCCGTTTCACCTCGGCGCGCGCATAAATTAACGCTTTCAAATGCAAAAGCATGAATGAGACCAAGTTCCATCACTGTTTCGAGAATCGCTCGATCCTCGATTCTTTCCCCTTCCTCGACTTGTACCCCGTTCTCGGAAGTGTCCGCACTCTCGCTGCTCCGTTCCACTCCCCCGGATTCCGGGCTTGCGGACACGCGGCAAATGCCATCCCTGGTTTGTCGGTTCGCCGGTGGTTCGGGGTGGCGAAGTACGAGCGGCAGACAGAGGAGCGCAGCCCGCCGAGCTCAAGCAGAGCGAACCGAAGGAGGAACCGGTAGGACGAGGAGAGGGCCAGGAGGGCGTTTATTAGCAATTGTAATGCAAGATCGCGGAATGCATGGGATCCCCGCGATGCTTCGATACGACAGTCCCGGTACGCGTGTTCCTCGTAACCTCGATTTCCGATCGCGCGAATATCTCGGAAGGGCTTTACGCCGAGCTGCTTGCACCGCGAGCCTCCGAGGATTGGAATTCCTCCCAGAACGGTCGTCGATCCCAGAAAATGGCGAAACACCGTGACAATTTTTGCCCCCCTTTCCCGCCGCGACTCGAGCTCGTCCGTGATCGCGCGATCGATGAATACGTTCCGACGTATCGTGCCATCGGTCGCTATTGTGTCGTCTTATCGCGGCCTATCTATATTTCCACTGCATCGCGCCGCTTCGTTTAACGGCGTCGTCTCGCGTTCGCTTTACGGTGGAACTGATTTGCTGAACGCGTGCGCAAAGTGCGCGCGATGTAAATTGAGGAATCGAGTGAGCCTAGCGAACGGCGAGACAACGAGGAACAGCTGCGTAATTCGTTCTCTTCCTCCATAGATCGGGGCGTCCTGGAGTATCAGGAAGAACGATCGAACCCAAGCCCAACTATTTATAGTACAAGAATATTAATCGGGGCGGAAGTGCGACGGTCGTTCGAATCGTTTATGTTAATCAGCCGTGACGTCACCGGCACCCCCGACAGCGGCAATATCAACCCCTAACTCGGTCCACGAGTAGCGAAACGTGCACGCGGGGCGTATCATGGTCCTCCTGTATTCAACCTCCCCCCTTGTTACCGCTCTTGCACACCCTTTGTCGACGTTAACCCGAAGTGAATGGACCTATAGCGTGCGCTGCAGGGATGGTTTTAACTTCGGGGTGACTTACCCCGCGCGTTATCTATTTTGACAGCGCGGTACGGCCGCGGTCTGTCGGGGGGTTGATGCACGGGGTGTGCCGGTAATTGTGTTTTAACTGTGCGCCGTATCGTCGCGATATCCGTTCACAATTCTTCGGGCGGCAGGCGGGTCGCACAGCGTTGGTAAAACACGAAATATTTACCGACACTTTGGCCACGTTTGTTTCCTGGCCAGAGAGCACGGAAAGTCCGTTCGAAGAACAACCTTTCGTCCATTCGTCGACCACCGCGAATGGATCGATCGATCGACTGGATGCAGCGTGGGGACGATATTAATAAGGGTATCCGCTGTTGCATTATTTTATTTCGACGGGATATCAAATCCGTTAATTTTCTATAAATTGCAAGCATAATAGGCGGGCAGGCATTTACGGCGTATCCCCGAAGCCGCTACGGCACCGCAGCACTACGCGAAGCATGGGCGGAACGTATGCAATATGGCATTCAATTTGCAATGGATTCGCTGTCTGGCAACGCAAACAACCGCTATTGGGTTCCATTTAATGAACCGAGCCAGAGCCTTCGGAAGCATTTTTGCGCTGGGGGCTCGGCTTAAATTGGACCTACCCCTCGCCCCGCCACCCACCGCCACCGCTTTACTCATTTTCTATTTGCTTCCTGCGACTTACGCCTCGATGATTCTCCTCAATGCGGGAGAGAAGCGTTCGCCGCTCCACTTGTGCACTTTGTTGCGTCGATGCGCCGCAGAACCGTTTCACCGAGTCATCGATTCCTGTCGACGTCTTTCGAGGAAAGCCCGGATCGTTCGACCGCCGCGGCGGTTCTACGCGGGACGACACCGGTCAGGTAAATTTTCAAGGCGAGACGTTCTCGCCCGTGGCGATAGGGCATCGATCGACGGAACCGCTCGTTAAAAATATTAAGGCTTAGGAGAGCAATCCTCTTAAAAAGTTCTCCGAGTCGTGGGAGGATAACGCGAGGATGGTGCGGGGAGTAGAACGGGGCACCGGTATCGGCGCCGTATCGTTCCACCGCGCAAGTGTCCGGTAAGCTAAGCGGATCCGCCGTAATCCGGATTACGTATTTGCCCGGTTCTCCGGCCGCTGGCATCTCGATCTCGTGCCAGTCGGAGCCAAAGACGTATTTACCTTCTGGCAACGCGCCGTCTGTTGCCCGTAATCTGTTTAACGCTTCACGACCAACGGCAGCCCGACGTCCTTTCGTCGAAAGCGGACTCGGAAGCGGTAGCCATCGACGCGATACGTATCGTGTATACGTATACTCTGCTATCCAGGAGACGCTTATTCCACCCGCCTCCAAGGGCCAGTCGCGCGACGAATATTCGTTCGATGGCGGGTGGGTATCGCCGCGGCTCGCCGGGTTTCGTCATCGATCGGTAGCGATCTTTAAACAGCGCCATTAACGGTTGCGTGCACAAGCCGAGGGGGTTGCGATCAAATGAATATGATGAAAGAGTGGCGGCATTAGGCGAACGTGACGTGCATACTGATTTGCGGCTGATTGATTGGACCCCTTTCCACTCGACAACGGTGCACCACCGCTATCCCTTGTCCCCGCTTCGATCGGCTGCCACGGCCCGGTTGATTCCGCCCCACGAGTGAGCCAACATCGTTGATATTATCGAGCACCCTGCTCCAGCATCACCGTAGTCGCGAATATTTGACGCGACGCGTCGCGTCACGCCGACACTCAATACGCCCTGATAATTGCACGATACACCGTAAAGGGAGGCTTTTTTCCAACATTTTCCAACGAATCCCGGCCACCGTTTAACGTTCATTAACGCGCTTTATTGTCTCTCATGATCCGCCGTCGCAATTACAGGTCTGGACACGACACGCGAACGCGGCCAGCGACGTTTTAAACGAGACACTTTTCGAAACGATAACAGGATCGGTAGGGTAATATCGTTGGGCGATCTAGACGATCGCGGCTGAGAGGGTCGCATGGGGAACGGCGAGAAAATTTTCGTCGAAAGCGACGCCCGCGGCGCAGCTTCGGTTATTTTTCATTGTCTCGAAGGATGGGTTGCCCCGAACTGTTGGCCTGTAACGTAATTGTTTTTGACGCCGTAATTTTACAGTGTCGTGCGTGCACACACGTGTCCACGCTGAAGGCATCGGACATGTCGCGGCGAAGTGTCGTGATAACTGCCGTGCTTTTCCTTCTTCTACCTGGCCGTGTCGACTCGGTCGTTCCTTTTTCGACGTCACTCCGCGGTGCGCGACAGGTATCCGCTGCTCAGGAGCAATCTGCCAAGTCGCGCAGCTCCTTTCCGTCGCGTCGACCAGGAACACCCCGGGTCGTGTCAACGTCTCGCCCGACGTTTTCTCGAAAGAGCCTCGCGCGTCTCGTGTTCCCCGCCGACACGCTCGCCACCACTTCCACGGTGCACGAGACATGCCGTGCCGAGCCACGATCGTCTGCGCCTTTTCGTCAGCCTCCGAGGCTCCCAGCGAAATTTCTGAGCGCTTCGAGATTCGGTCGGGTCGTTGGACCGCGGGGACGAAGCAAACACTCGACGGACTTTCGATCGACGAACGAAAGTCCACCGAACCGAGGGAAAAGAAAAGACAGCAAGTGTCCACGCTGGCGAGGAGTTTAGCGAGGGAAGAAAACGAACGTTCTCTGTGGGAACGCGGACAGGGGAGGAGACGAAGAGCGGAGCAGATGCGGCAGAGAGGAGAGAAGCGTAGCCGAACCCATCGCAGGAGAAGCTGCACCGCCCGGAGGAAGGAAAGCGGTTCGAGTTCTGCTCGTCTCGCTCGATCGTTCCCCGCTCGTGCTTCTTCCGTCCCTGTCGCCCGCACGCGGTTCACGCATACGCGTGCGTGGCCATCATCCTCGCGATCCGAGACGGCTCGCGGGGAACGCAGGAAACGAAGGGAGCCGAGAAAGAAGCTAAACTCGCCACCCGGGTCCTCGGTGGGTTTCGCGACCGAACGTGCGGCCCGACGTAGCCGCGAGCTACCACTGGATGGGGCCAGTCTCGGACCTCTCTCCCTCGAAATCTTCCCGAGCCGAGGGCCACGGCTACATACCAAACGAGGCGTCGCGCGTCTCCCGAGAACGAGCAGAACTTGCCTAGCATCGGCGACCCTAAACGACGGTAATTGCGCTCGGGCGCAATAATTTCGCGGAATCTTCCCCGGCGTTCCCCATAAAGAGGTGGACCGTCCGATTCGTCGGCGTTCTCCGCGTTTCTGCGATGCGCGGAAAGCTTAAACGGGCTGGAGAATGGAAAGCGGGGGAATTCCTGGTGTACACCGGTGGCTGTAGCCCGTTCATCTGCTCGTATTTCAGCGACGTATCTCGTGTGCAGGATCGCGGCCGCGGCGTCTGGTGTCTGCGTCGAAATTCATCGGTCGGAGTAAAGGACGTTAGGCACGCGCGTTCCTTCCCTCGCTCAGTCGCGTTCGCGATAGCGACTATTGTTCGAAGGGAGGTTGCTGGAAGTGGCAGGCCAGTGAGTAGGTGCAACGGAGCAGGGACGATCGGTGGTAGCAGCGGTAACATCAGCGTCAGAGTCAGCATCAGCGTCGAGAACGACGAGGCCCTCGGGGAGCGAGGTAGCGCGAGATGGGCCCTCTGCGAAGCATGGCCGTTCCCGTTCCGTTCCGTGGCTCGCAGCGACGGTGCACGCCGTTCGTGTTCGTGTTTCCTACGCGTTGATACGTGCACCGAGGTACTCGCGGCTGTGTTGGGCGAACGTCGCGGTAGCCGCGCGCCGGCGAGATGGGATCGCGCGATACGCCGCGTGTCGAAAATAGAAATATAATCTGATAGGCTCATTGTGCCCCGAGCCATACGCTGCTATCCGCCACTACCACCGACGACTCGTACTCGCTACCTTGTCCCTCTTTCTCTTCCCCATCGGGGCTGTCTCGCGGAGGACCCTTGCCCGCGTTTTCTTCTCGCGCCGCGATCCGCTCGCGCGTATTCTCCCCCTGCCCGTCATTGGTAGTCCACGCATGGCGAGATCCCCGCCGAGACAAAGCTCGTTCCTCTCCGCGGATTCTAGGCTGACCCAGGCCCCGCAGTCCTTCGCCCCGTGCCGCGAAACAACCGGCGGGACATTTTTATCGGTCAGATTTAGGAGGCAGTTCCGCGGCGGGGTTATTTACGAGCTCGAGTTTTATCGTAAGGGAACGGAAAGCAGTAAATGGTGCTTACTTTTAATAACTGACCCACGGCGCGGAGTCCCTGCTGGCCGACCGGGACTAAAGTATTCCGGCGAAAAACCGCAATTTGCAGGGGGGGGAAAAAAAATGCTACGGAAGGTCCCCGTTCGACCGCGAGACTTGGCCGTAAACCACGGCACAGTGGGAGCGTGACCAATGGCATCGTGATCGTAAAGAAATTAGAGGGGCAGTAATGGTTTCCGGGTACGATGCCTTCCGGTCGGCATACATCTTCCACGGGCCACACCGCGAACGCGCCTTTCCTATATTGCTTCGGCTAGCCATCCCCTTTGCGGTGGCCAGGCCACGCTGGCGCACAGTCATTTGTCTGCGCCCCGTGCCGAAATCATCGACGTCCGCGAGACCCTACCGTCGACGATGGATCGCGATTAACGGTCGTCGATTTTTCTCGAAAAGATCGGGATCTTCGGGCGACCGCAATCAACCGCGGGGCCAATTCGATTTGCGGAACGCCCGTCCCTCGAGATCGAATCGAGCGGCGTCGCGGTGCTCGCTGGAAACCCGCCGAACGTACAAACAGAGATGCAATCAGGGACGCGTCTATGGGCCCGTGCAGAGCGCGAACGTGGTCGTACGTATGAAACGTCGCGTTTCGTCGGATCCCCCTGAAAAAGCTCCACGATGATCTCTTATGCTTTCCAGGAGGATCGACGAGAAATCTTGTCACGGCTGCCGGGACTCGTCCGCTTTGTCGGCCAATGCAGTCGTCCGGTATCGAGCGCGGCAAGAAATCGAGGCGGTAGGTGGTCGAACGATGTATGACCGGAAGCGGAAATGATCGGACGAGAGCGGGAGGTATAGAGGAAGACGAGTCGAAACGAGAAGAGGATAGAGATGGAGCAAGGGAGTGAGGAGGGAACAAGTGGCCGAGCGTACCTTCCCCACGCTGCATGGTCCGGTGCAGAACGGTCCGTTGTTCGTTCGTTGTGGATGCGCGATTGCAAACGGAACACGGCGAAACGCAAAATGGAACGGGGGCTTCCCGGCCAGCCCGTGTGCGTACTGATTGATCAACATTGTTGCCGAATTAGACTCCAGCGAGATGGGCATATTGATTGGCAATCAGTGTCGCCCGGCCACAACGAAGCCTGTCCGCCCGGGAAACGGTTTGCTAACGCAAACACCGTCGCACCTGGATCTCCATGATGTTGTTTTTCGACAGGGAAAAAGAGGAGAAAAAAAATATCGCGTCGAATGTTCCGCTGACATTTTCGACGCCGATACCGGTGCTCGTCCTTTTTTTCCAGATCTTTGACGTACGCGAGGGCGTTTGAAAAATCACTGGATTCCCGGTCTCGCGCCGCTGCGAACGCGCTCCACGGATTCCGCCGCGGCGCAGATTAAACGCGTGCATCGTCCAGGACGCAGGACGAATTTTTCCTTCACGGACGATTACCCCGGTTCCTTCTGGCCGGTCTCCTCGCGGCTACCATGAGACGGCGAAGCTTTCGAGGCTCCCATGGCATCGCGAGCGGCGCAGTAAAGAGCTTCGAAAACGCGAGCACGGTGTGCGCAGGATAGCGGAAAAGAATGCGGTGAAAATCACGCGAATAAGGATCGACCGGGGGCCGTCTCTCCGTCCCGTGGCAGCCGGGCCGGAAAATCGGCGTTCGTCGATCAGCGGGCGTACGGAGCAGAACGTGATCGGTCGGAACGTAGGACGAACGATGCCGACGCGCGCTCGGTTCGATTCTAAATGCAGCTGTCTGCGTGCAGAAACGACGTCCGAATGCCTCGTGACCCGCGAGCGTAACGCGGAACGCCACTTTCGAAGGTGAGATAGATTCGTCGACGCGCTCCTCTTTACGACTTTCCGCCGCGGAACGCGTTCGAACGCGGAAGCATCGATCCAGCCGATCCCCCGGGTATACTCGCGGACCAACAAAGTAGCCCATTAGCTTGGCCAGTGGCGTGCACCTTTGCCCATTTCCATCTCGAGCCGGGTCGTGGACTTTTCGTTTCCCTTTATTTCGATTCCAGCCGCTCGCGGAAAGAAAGCGGCACGACCGACGATTCCTCGCCGCTCGTTCCCGTTCTCGAGCCGCGAAAAAAGGAAAAGAACTCGGAAGAGCTCGGGAGGCGTATACACTCGGTTCAGCGTTCGCCGGGACGTCGGTGGATCGTGAAACGCGCGCTTCGCCGGAGCCATCGGTAAGAGCTGATGGTACTACTAGAAACCTCGACGCCGCGGCGGCAGCGTGGCGCGTTTACGAGCCACGCATGACCACCGACAATGGCTAGCGGAAGGCCATTCGTCGTTCGAAGCGCGTTTCTTTTTTTTATTTCCAACCGGAGAAAAGCGTTTACCGCAAGTCCTCGATACGCATTACGAATCGGCGGTTCACACGCGCTGGGAAAAATGCCAGCCAGTAGTCGACCGCGTCGCTAAAGGCAACTTGCCGAGAATGAGTAATCCCGTCCTGATTCTTACCTTCGCGTCTGCTTTATTAACAATATCAACCTGGTTCCCGCGAGAATTCCGCGACGGCCGTCTTCGGAATGCGCGCAATCGGCAAACGAATTTTGCCCCCTTCGTTCCCCCCGCAGCTTATCACCAACCCGGCCGAGTCGCTGACCTTACGTACAGCTCATAGGTGTAAACGCGGTTTCCGTAAGCGGACTTTTGAGGCGCATCGCCAGGAAAGACGAGATCGGATTAAGATCGAACGATCCCACGGAGGATCCTACGGGAGGGTCCGTCTCCGGTCGGCGATCAAGCCCGCAAGCTTTCCTGCCCGAGATAAGCCTTTGGATTCGACCCCGGAGCTTGATCACCGATAGCCCGTCGTTCTAACCTACTCACCCAACACTAGCACCCAATTCCAAATCCTCCGGCACCCTTTCTGTTGGTTGGGGCCGCAAAACCGGCTGATGCCGCTGGCAAACATCCACTTCGAGAGCACCACCTTCGCTCCCATTCTCCCGTTCCTTTTTATGGTCCGTTAAATGAACTTCCCGCGCTCTTTTATATCGACCGGGTTGATCATTCTCGTGTATCTGCCACGTTTTCTACTCCTTCAGCCCCGCCATCTCTCTTCCCCTATTCCTAGCACTTTTTTCTCTTCGTTTCGGTCGCATCGATTCGCGTTCCGCCGTCGTTTTTACGGACTTTCGAACTTGCGGATCCTCGTCGATCCTGGATGTCTGCGCCGCGACTCGGCCACCGATACTCCGACACCGCGATCGTTGATTCGGCGTTTCATCGGCCGATGGCCGAGGACTACCCGAGCGGCGGATAATTAACGAAGGTCGGGTCCGATTCCTGAAGGAACGATAGCGGGCGAGAATGTGGGGTCAGTGACGAACAGCGTCAGACATAGACAGGCAATTAAAGGGGCGCGCGCTCAGGATCGCGGCTGGCAAAGTTTCGGTAGGCACGGGGCGAGCCTTAACTACGCTCGGAATGCAGTTTTACACAGCCAGGAGAGGATGGGGATGAGTTAAGTGGGGGCAGAAGGAGAGCAGAAGAGGAGCGAGAAGTGCAAGGTGGAGAGCAAAGAGGAAAGTCGAATGAAAAGAGGAAGAAAAGGACGAGGAGGCGGAGGGAGAGAAGGAGAAGGAGATTTAAAGGATCACGGAGGAGGAATGGAGAGAACGACGGAGAGACAAGGGGGTACAGAGGAAGCCTGCCCGGTAGCAGTTTCCCAAACCATCGCCATTAATAACCAGCGAGATTATACGCTGCTGAAGCCAAGGCGAAAGCAGCGAAGCTCCAGCTGAATGATGCCGTTGCGGTTACACGAGAGATTCGCAACTCGATACGAGGAACGAGATCGACGCTCCGCGTCATCGGGCGTTCAATTTTCTCAAATATTTCGCGTCACCCTGCCGGGCGCGACGCGTCCCGCGATTCGGCTCGGGAGGGCGATCCTTAACGGGGATGTAGCGCCGGTAAATATGGAATGCGATTGACCAGAAGCGGTTCGTCCGAGGGTGGAACTCCGTTTCTCGATACGTGCATGTATATTGTACGTCGAACCGGTGGCGGTATTTGGACAGGCTGTCGAGCGCGCAGACGGTCGTGGAACACCGGGCCAACAAACAGTACAATACAATATTACAATCCAAGCAACGGCAACGTCCCACCGGTGCAGGTACAACGCAGTGACAGCGCAACATATCAACCGCGGTTCTCGCCCACCCCCTCAATCCACTCTCTCTCGCTCTCTCTCTGCTTCTTCCTTCTCTGGCGCCCGCGAGCCTCGTTTACTCGTACTCCGTTCACCTTCCTGCCTTTTCGTCCCTGTTCGATCCGTCGCCGTCTCCCTTCCACCTAGCCGGCCAACTATATCTGATTGGCCTGATCATTAATCACCGGTGACCGTGCGGCAGCCCTGTCCCGTCCCACAACTGAACTCGTGGAATCGAACTCACCGGGGTGTACGTGCTGCTGCTTCTCTCGCCCTTCCACCCCCGACGGCGGAAGATTTCTTTTCTTCTCCTTCCTTTTTCGCCTTTCCGACCCGGCGTATCGGGGCGAAAAATTTTGCGGTCACGACTTTGTTCGAGCCCCTTGGAAAAGCAGACGGCTTCGAGTGGGCCGAGAAGAAGGCAAGTCCCGCGAGGAAAAGTGAAAAACCATCGAAGCCGCGGCATATACGTGTAGAACTATCGGCGTTCGTGTTGGCCGGTCGACCCTGCGAAGGATCGCTCAATAAAGTACGAAGCTATAATCGGCACGGCCGACTAATTCGATTAATCTGTCGGGCAATTAATTTCATCGAGATGTCGCGGGGCGATGTGCGCTCAACGATCGACTCGCAGAAGTTGCCGGGAGTTGCTTGTGTCGGTCGTCGCCTCGCGGGTCGTTTGGTTCGAAAGTTCACCATTCCGTTAATGGATCGGCCTTTTGGCTCGGCTTTCGGTCTCGTCAACGGCTGCAAAAGGAAATAGCCTCGCTCCGTCGATATCAATTTCTCCAGACGTCGACGAAAGTGGCACGTGGACAAAATCGTACGACCGTTCCGTGCGGCCGAATCAGCCGGGACCACCTCCCCCTTTTTGCCCGACGAACGGTCAATCAATGCGATTCAGTTTGTCCAGTTAGGGAGGTCGAGTCGAACGATACTCGGGACGGGAGCCAGGTCGAGGTCTTAGGAATAAGGAGTTGGAAAGAAGCACGCGGCCAGCCTGTTACGACAAATTGGGGACTGCCATCGTGACAAACTCGAGCCGAACCCCGGCTATCCTCGAGTGACCTTAGTTCGCGGGTTCATCGACGATCCCGGCCCGATCTATCGGCTCTCCTATGACCCCTGAAATCTCTCGGGGACTCCTCTAATAGCCGGATTATCTGTCCGCTTGTGTTTCTTCCGTCACCCTCTTGCTTCTACCCCAATAAGGATAACGAGTCCGCGCCAGTTTTTCCACGTCTTTATTGTTCCCGGGGACAGGTGGACGTCGTCTGTTACGGCCGATTCATCTCGGCCAACTACCCGACCTGTCTTTGCGAGCGTATCGCGCTGATCGATCGGTTTTCCTCTCGTTCCCGATATAAAATCCCGCACACTCGCCCGATCATCGCCGTTCCCGATTCCAGATAATTCAGACGCACACACGCACGCTGAATCCCCTTTACACCAATTTTCTCGCTAAGATTCTCAGAATCGAGGCATGGACTTGGAAAGATTTTGTGACGCATGCATGCATGCTCTTGCGATACGTTACACCGTGGAAGGGGACGACTCACGAAGACGAAACGAGAAGAAGAAGTAGGAGAGGACCGGCTAAACGTCGGTTTATCTTCTGGCATACGTCGGCTATTAATCAACGGGTCCTCCTAATCGGTCGACGAGCCAATCGATAAAGCAATAACCTGAGAGACCGCTCTAAGACTAAAAGTTCATCGCCAGGTCGAAAGAGTAGGCGTGGGTATGGACAGCGACGGGATCGAATCGAATCCTCGTCCCGAACACGCGTCGTGGAATTCGGCGCGGGACGCGTGCGGGATTCCCATGCAAAGTATGCGGCGGGCACGCGAAAAACAACGGCGGCGACGAAGCGGGTCGGGAAGGGTGGATCTCGCGGGGCGAATCGCTTCCGGAATCGCTAGTCGCGTCGTTTCGAAGCGCTCGCAAGGTGGTCCGCAGCAGCTGTGTATCGCTCCGTAATATCATTCCAGTCAAGTTTTAACGCGTTATTAAAGCGTGGAAGGAGTTGGCATCGAGAGCCGTCTCGAGTAGCTCATTTGCTGTCGTTCGCTGCCTACGGCGAGGCCACCGGTACCTCGAAATCCATTAACGTTCGCGGCGCACTCGGGCCGACCAATAAATTTTATTAATACATTCGTGGCAGGGCAATAACGATAGACGGCATTGTACGCGGGAGCTGACTCGAGCGGCGCGAGTTCTCGCTCGCGTCGGGCGAGCGTTGGCCGCCGTAAACTCTGCAGGTACGATAATGGCAGCGTTTTGCGGCGACCAGAAAACCACTCCGCCTTCCGGGATCCTGGTGGCGAGCAGGAACGTCGAACACGACTAATGCATTTGCAGTCTCAAAGCGACAGCGTCGTGATTGCCAAACACATATCGGTACTTGGTTGCTCGCCACAAGGAAATCTCCTTCCTCTTCGGCCGATCTCCGGGCCCTCGGTCCTGGCCACGCGTATTAAACCAATCATTCGACATTACTCGCGCCATCCTCGCGCGTTGTCCGCCTAATGGCTTCCTTAATCGGGCCGCTGCGATTTACGAAATCTACGCTTGATAATTCGCGCGACGTCCCGCCTCGCGGAGCCGCGCAGCAGCTCGCCGATCTCCGCCGACCCGGGATACCATTTAAATATCAAACTTGAACGGATCCCTGTCTAACCTATGGACCAAGAATTCCAAGGGGCTATGATCGATTTCCGATCCGGCGGTTGCCTCGTTACGGGCTTGCCCGGCAAGTTCGTTCGTCGTTCGGGTACACGCGTCTATGCGAACCAACCGGAGATGAACCTTGCTGGGCAAATCCATCGCCAACCAACGGCAGTCGGTGAGCTTCTGGTCGTCGAGCTGCAAGAAGAGATGGGACGAGACGAGACGAGAACGCGTTCAGCGGAGTTCAGCGAGAGAACGATAGAGAGGGAGACAGAGAGGAAGAGAGAAGAGTCCACTCGAGGCTGAACCCTGCGCGTATGATATTAAACACTATAATTATTATTTAAATTCCAGTAGGATGGCTCCCGGTGTTGCGGCTCTCCTCTTCGCCTTCGTCGCGTCCCTTTCCCTTTCCCTTTCTTCGTCTCCCGTTTCTCCTTTCCTTATTATTCCCTTCCCTCTTCTTCCGCTGGCGATGCAGCCACCGCTGCTACTACCGCCGAACCTCACTGCTTTTCACTCTCGCTCTCGATCCTTCCTACTCGTATGACCGCACAGCCACGCGCTTTTTGCTCTCGTATACCGGTCGCCCCTGCGTCCGATCCTTTTGCTTTTTGAACTCGCTTTGCTCTTGCTCCGCCCGCGCGTAGGCGCGACTCTCGGCGTCCCACCGCTCCGGAGGAAAGAGAAAACGAGTGGCGGAGGGACGACAGAGAGGGAGAACGGTCGCAAGCGTAGCCCCGGACTTATAGCTATGGCCACCATGAGATGGTTTATTGCAAAGACCTGACCCCATGTAATCACTATAAACTGTACGTTCTTCTTGCGAGTCCCTCTCTCCGTACCTGTACCGCCCGTATTAGGTGCCATTACGCGTCAATGCGGCACGGCCGCGACCGCTCCTCTTCCTCCGCCGAATCTTTGCGCCGCGATCCCTGGAATCTTTCCCTTGCGGTCTCTTCCCTTCTACTTTCGTCGCTGCGAATCACAGTCACCACGGAGCCGGCCGGCCAAGCCGTGCATGACGCACAGCCTCGATGGAGAGAACCGCCTTCTATTAATTCGCGTCGCTCGGCGATCCGCTTCGTTCGAACGGAATACCGTTTCCCCTGGCCAGCTCGGAGCGAAACGTGCTCGAGATAGTAGCCACTCCAACACGCGAACATCGGTGAATATCAGCGGGGCCGGAGCTCCCTTCAACTCGGTGGCTTCGAGTCCGATGCAAATAATCCTCTTCCTCTCATGACCGGAGAAAAACAATGCGCCGGATTCAATACCGGTAGCGAGACCGGGCCGAGATCGTGCGTTGTGGGTGGGCACCTCTCAACGAAGAGAAGAACGATAGCCGCGGCAACGGCAGCAAAAGTAGCAGGAGCAGCATAGGTTGCTTTCACGGTCCTATGGCTGCCGGCTCCGTTCGGCTTTATGGGAATGCAATACGTTGAATAAAGACGCACGCACACCAGCGGAACCAGTCGCCCGCTGTCCCGATCGATCGCGATTCTCGATCCCATTTCCCACTCGCTCGTTGCTGCCGACCTCGCGTTCGTCGACGAACGAGCCTCCGCGGCGAACCGTCGACGCGTCGTTTCGAGGCAGCGGAAAACATCTGTGGACGTTGTCCGAGCGAAAAGGAGCCTCCGTGTGAGCGAGGCTTTACGGTTTAGAGAAGTAGCCGCTAGATGCTCGAAAATACTTCTCCCGGAGAGGACCTCCGCACGGGCTTGTTATTATTTGTACTATTGTCGACTCGTGACTTGCAACTTGCTTCTTATCCACGAGCCACCCCGCTCGAGCCCTCGGCCCGCCCACAATAAAACAAACATCCCGGCATTGCCAACCACTTCTTGGCGATGACGTTGATCGTGGCGACTACGGTGGGCAGGATCACGATGCCCGCGTATTGCAAGCTTTATGCGCCGTGCCACGGGGTAGAGGGCGACAAAGTGTTCGCGGTGGCCACGGTCGCGAGAACCGCGAGATCGAGGATCGTCCAGCGCTGCAGCGGTTTTCGATCGACGATCGCCAGGCTATCTCGATCGGCGACGCTTAGGCCTCGCTCAACGCCTAATGGTGGGATCAGTAAGGAGCGATTAAATCGCAGATTTCTTATCTCGCCTTACGGTTTCTACCTTGCTCCCTGGGCGGGAAGGGCCCCGGGGCTAACACCGAGACGCGCCACCTCCCCTCGCGCCCTGAACCTTCTGTCCGGTGTATATACCACGGTGCAGAGGCGCGTCATTATACTCACGTCACTCAAAAGCTCTTCCTCTGCCCTGCCGGGGTCCCGAGTTATGAGAAACACGAGCCGCAAGGTAACCGCCACCTCCGCCGCTATTGCTTTCTCCTTCCCTCCCTTTTCGCGCTTCCTCGGCGAGCCCTTTTCCGCGTCCTCTCCCTTCTCGACGCTGGCCCACTCGTCAGCCACCTTCGAACAATCATTTATAACCGACGACGATAATTCGTGCACCGCGTCCCCGAACAAAAACCGCGATCGATAGAGGTGGCAGATAAGCGCGAAGACGCCCCCGGTGTCCCGCAACGTTGGGTACGGGCGCACAATAACCCAGAGTGATGTCTCCGCTCGAATCACGCGAGACGATCGAGAGCGTTGGATCCAGCAACCGGGAATTATCTCGCTTTCTTTCACCGACGCGATCTCGATTTACGCTTCAGCGCGATCTCGATGGCCGATCCGATTGTCCCTTTCCCGGCACCCTCGCGTCGCCCCGACCCCTATTTGAATTTCCCCGGCGAGCTCGTCGTACGCTGGACGATCGCTGTCGAAACGAGACGGATGGACCGGGGCGCGGGCACGACCCCGGCAACAATAAGCTACGAATCGAAAAGTATCGGCCGGTGCGTAGGCGAATCGAGAGTGGAGGGCCCGCGAGCCTCGCCTTTTCCACGGTCTCGTCTAACGCCGTTCCTTCAGCTCGAACTTCCTCGGGTCGTCTGGCCGCGTGTACCCACTAACCCATAATTAGAGGCATTCGCAAATTATATGCGCGAACATGTGTCCCCTCGGTAAAATATCGGCTTAATAATAACAGTTGGAGAGCACGGCAATTATCAGGACCCCCGAGGAGCGAGAACACGGTCTGCGGCATCGTTTTGTCTCCACCTCTTCCTCCTCCGCGTGGAATTCTTTTTTTGTATCGTGCGTCGGATGCCGCGCGGGTCGTCGCGACGTGGGTGTCTAACTTCGACCCGTTTGTCGGATATCGCTGTTCGTTTCGCGGACAAAAACCGATAGCTCGGAGCGGATGGATCGCGGGAAGGGCCCGTGCGTCTCCTTAGAAAGTCGTGGCCGTAGCGCAGGGTAATAATTGTACGGTGGTAGCGGCCCCGACCGTGAACGATATACCGAGGAAAATGGTTATTAGATTTACGAGCGCTCCTCTTTATGGACGCGCGCCCAGTAAGACGCTCGATCGAAGAAATCGGTAGCGGCGCGAGAGAACGACGAGCGACAAGATTATCGTCGTCCAGCCGCGACTAATCCGCGCTCCTATTTTCGAGTGGACGAGTAACGAACGAGTGGCAAGAGGCATCGTTTCGCGAACGGCGAGCAAACTTGTCCGGATCTCTTGCTGGTATCGACGACCGGGTAAGAAGGAGAGCTCGGCTGGGATACGAGGACGCTCTTAACGGCGCGTCTGGTGTTTTGCCAGTTATAATTATACAAGCTTGTTTTTCGTAGAACGATCGTGCGGCCACTCTGCGTACGATGCTCGCCGTGGGTTCTTAAGGGCGGTCATAACGCGCGACCAGGTACAGTGGCTTTTTATTAGCTAATTGGTAATTAAGCCGGGTTAAACAGCGGGCAGCCAACGCTTTCTTGCTTGCCCCGAGTCGTTCGGCGACTCGCTAATTTAATTTGCGGTTTCGTCGCGTTCATCCGTCCATACCTGAAAGCCTCGGGGAGACTGGCGTCTCAGGTGCAGTTTCGCCGAACGATTCGCGCCATCTTTTCGCGCGAGCACCCTGTCCCGCGAGTCACCCGTACCGTGTACTTCTTCCTGCTACGAATCGACGTTCCAGGCGACACGTACAATCTGTTACGAAAGCGTGCGTCGATCCTTCGTGTCAGCTGACGCGTAGCGGAGGCCAGCCCGAGGGCACGAAAAGTGGGCCCGGTACCGATTCGTCGACAAGATTAGACAATTTGTAAACATGCAATCGTGGGTGTTCCGGTACAATACCGTCGTTGACCTGACTCTGAACTCCGTGCTGCCAACCCCTTCCCCCCGCCAGGCCGCGTCCGCGCCAGTGCGGCGTCGGCAACGGAGAAACTCGTCGCCTCGTAATTCGAATGCATTCACCCCGAGAGCCCGTCCATTCACTCTTTCCATTCATGCTGGCCTTTCCCTCGTACGCATCGGCCACGACACGATGACGCTGTGGAATCGAGATTGTGATTGCGGGCCGAAGACGGAGGAGGAATAGGAGGATGACTACGATGACTGTGGACGCCCGAGCATGGATCCAGCCGGTCTCGGGCAACCACGAGGACGCGTAGGACGCGTCGCCGGGTCTTCGTCCCTATCGAATCTGACGAGCGACATGGCCCCTCGTGTCTGCGAACACACCTCGAACATGCGCGGGTTTCTTTCGTCGAGGAACCGCGGCGCCACACCTTCCCCGAGGATGCCACGGGGAAATACGCTTCGGGCCCATCGAGAGGCGAGGAACGAAACGCTCGGCCGGCCAACCTTCTAATGGCAGATGCCCACGAAAATGAAGTCGCGAGCAAACTAGCGCCGACCTCGATACGTACGAAGGGCGAAGAGAGAGAAGGCGCAGGACGATGACTTTGGGTTTGCCTAACCTCGCGTGGACACGTCGACTCTTCGCGCGCCCACGCGGAGAAAAAGTTACGATCCCTTCTTTGTCCCTCCCCCGTCCTGGCTTTGCCGTTAAACAATGAAACGGCCAGGGAGAAGTCTAATAACGTCGACGCGCATCGATGCAAGCAGGTAGAGCGAGCTCTCGTCGGAGAATTGACCGACAGGCTGCCAGCCGAGGAGATTATTCGCGATCGAATAAAGGCATCGCCAACGCGCTCGTGCCCCGCGAGTACAGCGTCGAGAGAGAGCAGCGATGACTATAAATATTGGCACGCGTATGGATGTTTATTACGGAGCTCGAGAGGCGGTAGCCGAGGGGCCTGAATGAAATCGCGAGGTCATCGTAGGCGAGAATTCGACGAGGCTAATGGTGCCGAAGGTCGGGCGAAAGCAGAATCGCTGGTCGAACAAAAGAGCATGGGGAAACGGAGGAGGGACAATTCGTTCCTCGCCGGAGACTCGAGATCGGACTCGTGACCCGGCCCTTTTCGTTCTTGGCACATTGATTCCGTGGAGTGACGGATGGTTCGGGGTCGAAGGAGGTCGAAGTGGCGCCTCGTGTTTCCCCCGTGGCTCAGCCTGTTTAGTTTACGTTCATCCCATCTTGTACACGTTGCTTCTTCCATTCGAGGCGACCAAGGGCCAGTCTTTGCTTTGCCCCGTGTTCCGAAGGGAAACGCAAATCATCTCGAGACCCTGGCTCGTTCTCGCCACCGGTTTTCGAGTGCCACACTGCGAAGACCCACCCGTGCTATCGTTTACACGCTCCTTCCACGCGGTGCGCGCGTTATTATTTCAATCCCCGGACATCGACTCGAGAACGGGCGAGACGCGTTGCGTCGCGTTGTACCGAGCGGAACGTTTCTTCGTCGACGAATCGAGGCACGACGATCGCCTTCTCGCGGGCAGCCTCTAGCGAAGCATCGCAACGTCTTTATAATTCCCAGCAGAGCGACATTTTGTCGCGGTGGCAGCGGAACGATGCTGGAGACGGAAGGAGAGCTCGGGGAGAGACTCGGAAGACGAAGTAGGGCGGAAAGTAGGGTGGCATGCACGAGTGCCGCTCCCGATGGAAAAATTAATAGAATCATTTTACCGAACTGCCCGTCCGTTCCGTCTCTTTCACCCCCTGCCCCTCGCGTTTTCCCTTCTTGCGACCCCGGTGTCGTGCCATTATGACTCTAAACTCGGGGACACGATGGAACTCGCGAGGGCAGAAGGGGCAGGGTTACCGGAACGAAATGAAAGATATAGCTCCCCAACCTCTTATCCACGGAGAACAACTGCCCTGCCTTTCGGGATAAGACAGAGTTTTATGCGCTCTAAGCAGCCCGACCAAGATTTGTCGCGAGGCTGGTTCGCCCTGCCCGACCGTTCCGCTGTCTCCTCGAAGCGCTGATAAGAATAAGCGCGGCGGCGAGTCGAGTCGAAGTCGCTGCTGCCATAACTTCCGGAACTCGTTACGCCGCCCCACGTTCCCCACGACCTTTGAGCGAGCTAATTTCTCCTCGAAAGCTAGCAACGGCCACCGCGACGAATTCTCCCCATCGCGAGGCGTGCATACGCACGATCGATTCCTGCCGAATGGGAAAGGTCGCAAAAGTCGCGAACAATATCCGTTCCAGGATTTTACGACCCCTGAACCTTTCGCTTCTCCGCACGCTTCCGCGTCTCAATGCTCTCTGGATTCGGACGACGCGTCGCTCGAGCCGCGTTTCCTGGTTTCGCGCGTTGGTCCGGCCAAATCGCTGGGCGCGTTCTCGGGAGGTCGAGAGGCCACATAGACGGCAAGGCGAAGATTCATAGCCGTCGAACGAACCGATAACTCGTGGACGGACCGTAAAGCCGCGCTAAAACGGGAATGATGCGTCGCGGTTTGCAACTTCTATTTCGAGGCGCGACCCCGGAAACGAACCTAGTTGCAGAGCCACGCTTCTCCTCTGTCGTGTTCCTCGCAACTTCCTCTATCCCCCCCTTTCGCTGTCATTACGCGACGCTCATTGTGCGCCTCGTCGCGTTAATGCACCGACGCTGATGGAGAAACGTATGGCATTGCGGTAGTCGTAAACGATCCCCGAGTCCCCTAGACTGACGTCCGCGAACCCGGAGTCTCCGCTTCGTTTCCCAATTCGGTTTCGGTGGACGGCGTCCTCGCCGGAGAAACGGGATTTTACTGACTAGTCCTTCGCGTCGCTCTCCTGTCTCCTTTCCTCTCTCGACGGCAAAGCGTTACAGCTACGGAACGAAAGAACGACAGCTCCGCATATTGGCTGGTATCTCCTGCCATTTATCTCCGAATTCATTACTGCCTAGTTGATGCAGCGGCTCCCTGCACCTTTTACGTATACGTATAGTATACCCCAGCGGGAAAGGACTCACGGTCGAAACGAATCCCCCCCCCGCCTGCGTTCGATGCTCCATCCCCCTATATCGCGCTTTCTTTCCTCCAGGAATTCACTTTGTGCGCGGCGGACTGACAGGCCGCCGAGACAAATGTCTTCGAAGCTCGTTTCTTTTTCCTCGGGGTGTCGGCCGGAAAATTAACCGACACGGACGATTCCTCTGCCGTCCTTTAATCCTGCCGGTGCACCGCTCGCCACGGCTCACCGCGATAACGAGCGCGCACCGGGTCGAACGGCGGCCCGATCGCCTCACCTGACAACGCGGACCGAGAGCTGTATCGCTGGCGCGGGTAGAAAAAATGTTACGCCAGGTGGTTGCACGTCGCTTGGAAATTCACGGGAAGACAGTTTCGTTTAAATACTCGCACGTCGCGAGTGATTTATCATCGCGGTCGTGCTAGTTGCGCTACGGCCAAGTTCCCCTTTTGCTCTCGCGCGTTCCCTTACCCTCGGCCGTGTTCTTTTCCTCTCGGGAGAACGCTTCTTCTGGCACGAGTTGAAATTACCCTGACCTTGAACCGTGCCCCCTCCTCCCGACCCGAGTTTTTGCAGCTTTCGGGGGTGGAGTCGTTAAAGACGAAACTCGTAACTCAAGCGTTGTCAGCCACGAGGCGACGTAACGCGATCGGCGTCCGAATTCAATTTCGATCGAAGGCTGCATGCCGTGAACTGACACCGCGTCCCATAAAAGTAAGAAAGACCGTGAAAGGGTAGCGAGCAAAAACACCGCAGCGAGGAAGTACGAACGCAAGTTTCCCCGCGGCAATTACCGCAAGCTCGGCGTCGAATCCTGGTCTGTTTCATTGTTTTCCGCAACTTTTTTCCCTCCGCTTGACCGTCGTGCCAAGCGTTTGACCCCTTCCCCCCTTTTACAAGTGTTCACCGTAGCTCGCTGACCGCGACACCGCTTCGAATGTACGGTACACGCGGGACTCGTTACGTTTTATGGCTAATTGTTTTATTATCTTTGACATATTTCCAGTTTACGGCTGCGGCCGGGCACTCTGCCTCCCGGTCGTCTATTGTGTGCGATGAACGCCGCTTCCACGTCGCTCCACGTTCTGCCGCTGCTCGAACAGGGGATACGCCTTGCCTGTTGTACAAGGATAAGTTCGTAATGGATCTATTTAATCGCCGTTTATCTGCTGTTTGGCTAATCGAAAGCAAAAACTAGCCCCCGAAAATACCGGGAAAACGTTCGACGACTGTCCGTCAAATCCTACAGCAACGACACGACTTGTTCGTCGGCTTCCTTGAATCAACGATTTTGGATGCTCGAAAGTCCTTCCCAACGAATCCCCCGTGTCATTTACCATTCCTTCGAGTTCGCGTCACATTCCAGGGCTCGAAGGACATCTATCACACCCTCGACACTCGCAATTGAGCGGTGCAGAAGCGATGCCTGCCTGACCAGCGACTACGAGACAGACCGAAGGACGTGCGCTCGGTGACGGTGAACGAAAGGGGGATGTCCGCGGAACAGGAGAATACAGACGCGTTGGAAATTCTTTTTGGCGTAAGGTATGCCAATATATCGGCTTCCATCGACACCCTCCGGCTACCTCCGAGCTACGTGACTGCTCGTAAGAATGCACCATAACCCCCGCCCCTGTTTGGCGTTAAAATAAATAATGTCCGCGTTCCGTCAAAATCGACTGCGAATTCTCCTCGAGATCGGTCACCCTTCGCCGATGTTATTTGTCTTCGTTTATTTCGTCGCGCGCTTTAATGTGCAACGAAACCGGGGGAGAGAAATAAATCGATAGATATTTCTGAATCCCATTGGGGTTACAAATGGTAAGAAAAGAAAATGATCGCAGATACTTGAGCCCTTCTCGACGAGGCTGTCATCGGGCGGAACCGATACCACGCAACGACCGTCCGTTAACCGTCCGTTAACCGTCCGAAATTTTCTCGCTCGCACCGTTGCACGAGTGCCCCTCGTAGGCGATCACTTTTTAAATAGACGCGTGACGAAGTCTATTGGGAAAATTGTAGGTTTCAGCCTCGAAGCGGTATTTTCTGCTCCACGGGGCTATAATTTCGCTAAAAGAGATGATTTTCGAGCGGCCCCGAGGAACGCTCGGCGAAGACCGAGGTGGTCCGCGAGTCGTTCACCGTTGCCTCGTATAAATCAATGTCTCTCCGTGGCACACCGCGCATATAGCACGGCAATGTCGTCCGGAGGCCTCGATATATTCGCAAAAGGGTCGTGCGCCCACGGACTTTGAGGTCAGTCGGACGTACATCACTCCACTCGATGTCAACTCGATTCTCCTTCTCACGCATCCAAACGTCTCGCCCTTACGATCCCCGTCGACTTGTCGCGACTCGCGACCGCCAAATGTCGATCGAACGTTTGAAACCTGCCGGTTAATGGATACGCGCCACCTTTGACTCCGCTATGCATGCGATTCGCGAATGGAGTGGCAGGGCGTAGGGGGAGAATGAAACGAAAAATCTGGGCAAAAAGCCGAAGGGATTCGAGACGGTCGTTGCGTGTCGTGTAGCGATGGATTTCGGGAGGTTTCACGAGGACGACGAGGGTGGAACAAAGCGAGGGTGTTGAACGCAACCGATGTTCACTTATTGGTGGCGTGTCTGCCGGCATGGTGCAGTTACCCATGGACCGCAGACGCGCGAGTAGATTCCACTTCCCTCTTTCGCCCGCTCGCGTGTGCGTGTGCACGTGTGCACGCGTGCTGGTTGCGTGTTGGTGCGTGGAGGAGAGTGGGTGGAGGCCGAAGGGTCGGGAAACAGGTGGCGCCAAAACCACAGCCCTGGGCTGTAGCTGTCAAATATTGCGGTTGCTTTAAAAATCGATCGTTCCTCCCCCGGTTGCCCCTCTACGTGGCACGGCAATCTTCCGTCGGGACACGCTCCCCATCAACCCTCTGCCGGAAAATCTGCCTGGCGATTCCACGCAATGGGAAACCAGCGAGAAGGGAAGCTCGAGAAAAACTTTGTACCCCCGCGCCGAAGGCGAACGATGTCCCTCGTGAAACGGTGGCACTGTCGGTTGCACGAGAGCGACAGCAGAACGATGCACTTTCCTACGCGCATCGCCGACGTAATGAGCCCTTCCGTGAAAAAATAGGCTGACCTTGAGGTCGCGGTACCCTTCGGTCACTCATTAGACAATTTAAGACACGTTATATCCCAATTCGCTGGTCCATTATCTGAAACTACATCGGCTTCTCGGAAGAGTGCTCCTCTTCGGGGGCCAGCTATTGAATAAGATAACGACCTGCAACCCCATCCTCGCATAATAAAGATTTGCCCCGAGCATCTCGCGCATCCTTTTAACTCGTTTTTGACCGGATGACCAAGTTCATTACGACCACGAAAGGATAAACGATTGAAAGTTTTGCCCCTCTATCCTCGATGTTCTTTTCGCGTTATATGTCGCCGTCGCTGCATCGTTCGATCGTCTCCTTGTTATTCGTCTACTGTCGTCGGACAATGGCAATCGTTGTTTATTGAAATATCACCGCGAGCCATTAAAATTCATGATTCCATTCATGAATGTACACAGCCGTATCTGTTCCAGGAGCGTGGATCGGCGTCAAGATCGAAGATCTGAAATCTGACCGGTTTCGTCGAGGATCGCTTGATCACGGAAAGGAATCTCGTAGCAATTTGGATAATTTTTATTGAGAGACACTGGTGGCAGCATGACCGCGGGCCAGAACGGGCCCGGTTAGTTGGCTCGAGGGGTTGCTGCGGTCGAGATGGGACCAGCATTCTCCTCCTCGCCTTGTCTTCCCTGGTACCTTTCATTTTTTCTATCCTCTCGCTCTTTCTATGGCTGCTCGGCCGCCAGACACGTAATAACATGTTACGCGGCCGCCAGGGACCGCGAGGCCCAAAAACGTCGAAACGAAAACAACGCACACACCAGAGTTAAATAGCACTCTTCGAGGGGCCGGGCCCGAGACACAGGGACACCGACACCTAATAACCCCTAATCTGCCGAAATCCCATAACTGGCCCTAACTAAATGCTATTTCATAGCTGGTACGCGCGACGCGCGCTCCAAACGATTCGCCAGACCCAACCCACTATTTCGGTGCAAGCGAATTCGTTCTATTTTTTTGTCCCGGTTTCATCAAATCGTTTTCCAGCTTACGCTGGCGTTTCATTCCCTATAATTTTGAGTTCGCGCGTCACGGGCGACAAATCTTGCCAGCCCCTCGTTCGCTCCCCCGTAAACAGAGGAACGACACGATCTATCGTTTCCGTAGGACTCGATATACTTTGTGTCCCATCTCGAGAAGGTTCGCGGAAGCTCGAGATAAGGGGGCACGATAATAACGAACCGTAAGTAGGACAGGTGTCTGCGCGATAAAGCCCACACGACACCTGAAAGTTATGCGCCGGCACGCACGTGGTTCCGCGAAATAAAAAGAGCTCCCGAGGAGAAAGAGGCTGCGAGAAGAGGAGACGAGGGCAGCGGAGAAAAATGCGGCTGCTGAGCGGGCCACGCTCCTTTGTCATCGAGAAGACAATCGAGCGCAACGTGATAAATGGAAAACATTAAAGCGGAAGCCATGCGAGAGCGTAACCTGGGACGAGTGACTCTTTGACCTCCTTTCGTTCAGGCTAATCCGGTAGAAATTGAGGGAAAAAAGGAAGAATTACGGATAAGTGTGCAAAGAGAAATGTGCGCAGGCTACAGCTAGGGTTGCGCGGCACAACATGCAAAACAATATACGATATGAAAATAAATTATGGTACACTTTTACGAGCCGGTTCGAATTTTTAGCCGTTCCGTACACCCGCAGTAAACTATTTTTATCTTTAGTGCCGACCGTCCCTATTCTCAAAATATGAGGGAGAAAGGACACTAGGAAGAATGGAGGTTGCGAACACCCTTCGACATCCTTAATTCCCTCGTTCGGCCGTCGTTCACAGGGGAATTTTAGGTCGCATATATTTTTTCATACATTTTTTATGGGGCAAAGAGAGGGACGAATATATTTTCGCGGCACACTTCCAACCTAAGGGATTCTTGCGAGGCCTCGTTAGCGTGAAAGCGCCCTATCTACAGGTGCTTTGTCGAAAACGTTCCGTCTTTCTATTCGTACGACGAGATGTCAACCGAACACGGGGAAGCTGAGACTTTCTACGTGTCGATCGTCCAATACGAACGCGACACGGTAAATGTCACGTTATTTTGCAACCGGTAGCACCCGTGGCTAATATCGTCGAGCTGTATCGATGCCCGGGAGAACATTCGACGCGCAACGCTGCAACTTCTGCTCAGCAGCCTTTTTACACAGCGCAGACTATTAATTATGCAAATGTAAAAATAAGAAAGTGTTTCGTCACTGCCTCCGTCTGTTGCCACGGACTTTTAATTAAAGTCGCGTGCTACGTTTAGTATTTAAGTAGCAGCGGTAACGACGACGGCGACGGTAACGACAATACACGTTTCGTTAACAATTCTCACCGATCGCCACTTCCTTTAATATATACGTCGATTCGTCGGACAGCCGTGGGAAGGCCTTCTGGAAATGCTTGAATATTTCCCATGCCCCGTGGACTATTGCAACGCGTGGGGGGGAACTCTGACCGCAAAGGGGCCGCGGATATGAATTCTTATTCCACCGATGAGATAAAATATTAAGGTCTCGGCGCAGGTCACGAACCACCAACTTATATCGTAGAGAATTTCGTGGCTCGATACGCAATATCGTCCCCACATTGGCGGGCTAACCTGCTTATTGTTCGTTTCGGATGCAGGTAAATGTGGGTGATCGTGAACGCAAGGAAGTTTTTTAATCCGGCCGATAGGATTTGGCGCAGAGCAGCGTGCAACACGCGGCTCGTTTAATCTCCCCATAGAGAGGATAGCCTTTTCTTTCTAACGCTGGTGCGCACGGTAGCCATGGCCCTATACGAGCCATCCTTCCACGCCGATGCGGCAGCCTAAGCGGCGGTCCGCATTGTGCAAACACGTACCGGCAATTATTATTATTTATTACGCGTTTCAGCCAGTAACCACCGACTTTCCTCCTCCTTTTCTCTCGCATCCCTGACGGCTGGCATTCCCTGCGGGCGGATACCAACTGTCGCAGTACCTGTCACCAAACCTTTGCCCGTTACGGCCGATAAAATCGACCCAGGTGATAAATCACGACGCGCTGCAAACTATACTAACTATGGAGAACGTTTAAAAGTCTTCCGGTAAGTGTCTGAAATAATGCGGCCGACATTTAGTGCCCCGATACGACATGCGATACGCCGGTCCTTTATTGTAATTGGTCGTTAATCGTTTCCTCTTTCAATTAATTCTTTGCCAAAGATTCGCGATACGCGAGGTGAAACAGTGGAAACGGCATTAATGGAAGCAGCGGGTCGTTGAGTGTGCGTGCGAGAATTAATAATCTTTTGATGCATAACGTGACAACGCGTCAGTCACGTAACCGTTCAAGCTCCTGTTCGTGTGCTCTCGTTAATCGTTCAAGCGACTGCATTCTTCGGAGTGCTTTGCACGTGCACTGTCGTGTATCCTATCGTTTTTTACCTGCAATATCTCTACGTTGTTACGCGCATAGCGTTATGCAATATCAGAGTGCCGCAAAGAAGTATATGTAGATCCGATGAACGTAACAAGTCCCTGCTTCGGAATTTCCTTTAAATGAAGGATACAAGAAATGAGAGAAATGAAAAGTTACCGCCTAGTTTGCACCGTGTCGCCAAGATCCTTTTACTTTTCACACCTTTTCCAGTTTCTTTCCGCGCGAAATTCGTCCAAACGTTTGTCACTTCGTCGCCCGAACCTCCCTCGGCTCTTTGCGCTCGCAACTCTGACACCGAAACATAGAATGCTGCAAAGCGATTAATTTCGAAATAGCCGGTTTGCTCGAATTTGAAGTTGAACACGGTCGCTCGTATCTCAGAAAAGCGCTGAGGAAGATTCCCCGTCCCGAAAGTTTCGCAGTGGAAAGACTGCGATCCGTGTTCAGAAACAAAGGAGTAGATTTTCCAGGAGAAAGAAAACCTTTACGGAACGAGGGGGGGCGAATCGTGGAGCGGATAAGGAAGAAGGACGGATGAAAACCGGGAACAAATGGTCGGACAGTCACGTCCTGGGTTAATGCTGCATGGAGGAAAGTCACTGGGTTTATTAAACCGTCGGCTGGAAGGAAGGATGAAAAGGAGCTGGCGGTTAAGTTTGAAGCTGTGCGTTGAATTAATATATCCACCGGGGATAAAATCACTTCTCCTCGATACGCCGAGTTCTGCAACGAAGAGTTGCAACGAAATTGCCACTCGTCAACGTAATAGCGGTGCGGCACGAGTCTTGTATTTCTTCCTACTTCGTACTCTGTCAAACGGCCTAATTAATCGGCACGAGTCACGCTACAAACCGCTTGCCGAAACGATACGCCGCTTACGGGCGCATCGGGCTTACTGTAAAAAACCCTGGAAAGCAAATTAAATAGAATTGTCGTCGGACCTAAACGAAAAACGTTTGCCAACGGTTACGACCTTTTGTAAAATTCCACTTCGGCGATTAACATAAGGAACAATCACTGAGAAATATTCTGACGGCTATTTCCTGCCCAGTGACCCCATCGACGGAAGTCGTCTCACGGAAAAGGCGATGACGGAAATAATACAGGCGACCGAACAATGCGTCGCGTTTTCGTGCTGTCCGCTACGCGGCCAAAAGTTCACGGCTATCGCCTGGGTTAGGGGTTAGAATATCCGGATGCTGTTTGCCTTATGCCAAGGTTGACCACCTTCTACGACCCATAGGGTAATTTCAATCGAGCTAGCGATTGCGTAGTTTCCGTCGCTGTCAATAAATTGTACCTTGTTCCGATAAGTCAACAACTAACACGGAGTACGCGGTGCACCGCGAGGATACGGCGCGCCGTAATCCCCCGGTGTGTTCGCACCGGCTAAATATCGTAATTATATTAGCACGGCACCGATGCAAAATTTCTCACGAAATTCCGCGCGAAAGGGTGGCCGTGGCCGTGGCCGCGATCAAATCCCATTCGCGTTAATTTTATCTCGCCTCGCGGCCCCTAAATGAAAACGGTCTCACCTTCCCTCTTTTTCATAACCACGGTGCGGTAATTTTGAAAAATAACGAGCGCTTCGCTGCACAATTGGAAGCGAAGTACATAAACAGATGCTCCCCCCTCGGGGCAGGTACGTCGAATAAAATGTTATCCCGTTCCGGGTTTCTCCTCCATTGAATTCGCTCGACATACGACTCGAAATAATCGCGGCCCCGACTCGACACTCGAAGGAACGCAACGCCGGGTTATTGTTTCTTGCGCCGTGATCCGACCGAATCTAATTATCCCGATTCCATAGCTCGGTAGCTCCGTGTTCGAGGGAATCTTGACTCGAACGATTGATCGCCGTGCCGTACAGGGAGTAGATCTTTCACCCTCCTCCATCGAATTACCGTCCGTTTTAGATACTTTCTCGTTGCTTACCGTTCTTCCTTCCGTCTCCCTTCTTCGCGTGCCTCTCCTTTGATTTCTCTAGCCAACGCACAAAGCCTCTCTTCGCCTCCTCGGACAGTACAGAGATTTCCTGGGAGGCGAACGTAACGAACCACCAGAGGCGAAAGGAAAACAAGCACGGGGAAGGAAAGGAAGAGAAAAACACGAGGCTTGCCGCCCGTTCTTGAAGCCGAGAGCACCGTGGACGCGAGAGCGTGGAAGAGAAGACGAGAGAAAGAGAGAGTATTGATCCCACCCTCCAGGAGTGGCAACCCCTAGCTGGCCTAACTTCACTCCCCCTTCGTTCCACCCGCCGGTTGTTGTGTGCTGCATACCAATTTGCTTGATTTTTTCCCTTCCAGATCTCTCCCTCCCCCCGGCCCTTCCAACCACTCGGTCGCCTATCTTTCTTTCCCCGTCTCGTTTCACCTTCGTTCGAGACCCGACTTCCTGCCCGGCTGTTCCCTTGTCTTTGCCTACGCCGCCCAGACGAGTCCTGTTACCGAGATCCACGAAAGAACCGTCCCGAGCTCCCTCGAGAATCTCCGTCATCGATTACGGGAACGTTCCGTTCCCGGCTCGACGTCCAAGTCGATTCGATAACGACTAACAAATGGTTCCTGGTGTAGCGCAAAATTTGGAAAATCCTGAACGAAAGAAACGCTGAAACCAGCGACTGGAAAACGGGTTGGGGGTAAACAAAAATTGTCGGCCATAATTCGATGACAATAGCCATCGCGAATACTTTGCGTGTCGAGGGTATCGAACGTTCGGGTAGGATTGGAAACGGGGAGGAGTGCGACACCGAAGAGCAGCGGATAGCGGGGCGAGATAACAGACAAGTCAACGATTGGATAAGAAGGGACAAGACGAGTGGGTAAGAAGCGGTTCTGAACCCCGAGATAAACCATGCCTCGCCTGGAATCTTCTATTAGCAATTACAGTTGTAATTGTTTCCTGCAATATGCATGGAAATAGTGGAATTATTTAAAAACCACCCCTACCGTCAGCTATATAGGTAGGGTGAACGGTGGGCACTGAAGGACCGAGACTGTTTCCCGTCGAGTGGACTGCCGATACTCTTCGCGTTCCTCCTGGTTTTACTTTGTCTCGCAGCCGGTGCTCGTCTTATATCTCAACGGGACACCCTTCGATCCGCCCGCTCGTCTCGAGTCGTCGCGTTACCGAGAAAAATCTCCAACCCGAATCCCCGACACGTTTGACGGTTAACGGACTGGAAACAGTTTATCCGCCTAAATCGCCCTGCTGCCGGTGGTGTTGGTCGTCCTCGCGCACGAAGACAGAGAGGAGCTGCGTTTTGCTCGTCGTTCGGGGAAACGCTGTTCGGCGATCCGTCCAGGCTGGCCGTTCGCTTTTACCGAGTCACGTTCCTGAACCCACCGTCGGATTGTTCGGCGTCGGTGAAAATTCGAGGCAATGCCCATTACGCGGAGCGTCGTCGAGCGGGAATGCTCTTAACGCGGGTTCTAACGTCTGGTTCGTCCCGAAATTCCGATAGCTGTTCGTCGAGAGAAGCTCGTCGCGGTCGCACGGCCGAGGCACCAGGGTCGTGCAAATGTCTTGATTCAAGGTGCGCCGTCGAACGGGAAGAGAGGAGATGGTCCAAGCTCGACGGGCGAGACGGGCCGCGGATAATAGCTCTTTAGCGCTACTCGTTCCATAAAACTGGAGGAACAATTGCCCGGTAAATTCACGAGCAGCGGGCGAAAGGACGGCAATAAAATCGGCGGGCGACGCGACGCACGGGAAACGAGTTCGATTGGGGAGCCGGACGCGTCGCGGAAACAATGGGCGAAACTTTCCACCGGGGGAAGAAGCCACGGCACGGCTGCGATACGGTATCCGCGGAGGCGGACAGAAGGCGGGCAGGGTGAGGTATTCGTGGGGGCGACCACGAGCGGATCGGCGCGGCGCTGCCTTTGCCAAAATCGGTTATCGGTGTGGATAAATGCCCGTGGGTACGTTACGGGGCGAGCTGAAAGGATACGGCGCGATGCACGCTCTCTGCCGACGTATTCGCCGATCAAGTTGGCCAGACAGAAAGGAAGTAACGAGAGAAAGAACGGCAAAGAGCGAGTTCACCTCCGGAGTTTGTTCGCGTAGCACGGTGGCCGGTGCATTATCATAACCGCATTCCCCTCTGCGGCCCGTAAGGGCCTGCGAACGCTTGGACAAGACCAACCCTTTACACTTACACAGGTTTGCCTCCGAACCGTCGCTGCCTACCTCGGGTACCGTATGTACCTCTGCCGATATTTCTTTATCTTCCTTCGCGTCGCAACGCTCCTCCAGACGGAACGCGCGGGCGAAAGGGCGGGGGGAGGGTGGAGAGCACGCGAGGATATCGCCGGACAGACGAGACACGCGTATTTAGTTGCGAATCTTACGGGACGAAAAGGTGATATCGCGTTACCTTAGGGAGGGCGCGTGGGTGTTTGCATCTCGGTGGATGTCTCGTAGGATACAAGGATCCGTGGACGCAGGACTCGAGAGCGTCTGTTCGCGGCGACGTTTATTCCTGTAACGCGTTCCACTCGATTACGCAATTCCGCGGGTGAATTTAATCGACGGCGTTGACGTTGGTCAGCGTGTCCGGGGCACCGCGCGTCTCCTATCCGAAGCGAGGGCATTATGCGAGCATTGCGTAGCGCGAGTGGAGACGGGACGAGACGAGACGGGACGAGACAAGATCTGGTTGAACTTGAAGTACAAACGCGGCACGGAGTCGGGCTGCAAGTGTATACGAGCGTCGAGGAGATCTCGCGATAAGCGTCGCGGTAGAGGCTGGATCGCCATAGATTACGGGAACGAGCACGTCGAAAGTTTTCCGCGCTGAAACTGCTCCCCGGTACGGAAAGCCGCGTGCCTACGCGCCAGATGTATTCCGGATAAGCGCGTGTAACGGGGGCATGTTCCATTAATTCGCGCGTGCTTACAAATTGATGCGATCCGTAGCTGTCACGAATGGAACGGGCCGTCGATTCCGCGGTACCGACCGTCTCGATGGGATTGTTCGTTCAGGAGAGACGGGAGCGTGGTCCGTTTCGCGTCGACGAGGAGCTCAGAACCGCGAGACGTTTCGGCCGACGCGTTATCCGACCTCTTCTCGGTAAAATAGCAGGGGGATCGAGCGTGGCTCGTCTTGTCGGGAACGGCGCGACGCTCGCATAATGTGTACCTACGTACTCGCTTTAGGTATGCGCTATACAATGCGCTCGACGCCGAGTGGCGGCAGCGCAGGGAGGAACGGAGGAGGCGTTCGTGTAAACGCGACGTGCACATCGTGTCACCATTCCAGCCGAGTGAAATCAACGTTTTTCTAAGCGCCCAAAGAAACCGGCACTGGCGCGCTAAGATCGCCGGCACAGAACCGGGACAGGGAACAACCGATGGAGCCAAACGAGAGGCAGCAGCGGCAGCAGGAGGTTGGAGGAGGAGGCGAAGGTGGAGATGGAACGGAAGGAGGATGAGGTGGATCAAGGAGGTAAAGAAGGCAGTTGGTAGAAACGAAGAGGTGAAGGAAGGGGGGTCTAACCGAGCAGAACTCGGTTTTAGGTCAGATCGTGCCGTGAAAACCAATCGCGTGCTTTCTGCGGCAGATTCGTCGCCATGGCTACTAGTGCGTCGATGTCGACGTCGATTGCCAGCCGATCCAACGATGTCGATCGATCTACAAGTCGAACGGATAAATCGGGGCGATCGCGAATCGCTGGCCAGCGTTTCCTTCCGTTCCTCCTGGCCGTCCGACGTTTCAACGCCTCGTTCGGCGCGGTCCGGTTAAATCGCCAAGACTTTACCGATCCCGTCGACGACCGACAATTCGCTGGTAGGTCGTGAAAAGTTCCTCCTCGCCTCGCCTCCCGCTTCGAAGGAGTCCTTGCCGGGGCGAAAGATTGCTCCCAGCGTTCCTTTTCGTTTCGTCTTCCCCAGACGCCGATCCCCCTGGAATCCGCTCGAGGCGCAATAAGGATCGTTTATAATGGTTGCGATCGAGTATACGAGCGGCAAGTATAATATAACCGAGTCTACTAGCAATATTGCCCACTGTACTTGTTTGCTGGCCAATCGATCGCTTACGCAACCGAGTCGACCGGTATTATGAACAGCGAAGGACACGAGCGACGGTACGATCGTTCAAAGTCCGCTCCGGATAACGCTCAGTCCAGGAAACACCGGGCTTCCCGCGAGCCTATCGATAGCGCGTCCGCGAGAATCGACCGCTCGAAAAGCTTTCGAGCCTCGGGCAAAGGGGTGACGAAGCTCGTTTCGCATCGGGAAACGCTCACCACCGAGCATCTCCGATTCGCGTCTAGATTTCAGACGATTTGGCATCCAACTAAAGTAATTGCCGTACAATGGACGTGTTACGGTATTGCTCGCAGGAAACGGAGCGCAATATCCGGCTCGTATCTGGCGCAATTTCTAAATCCTCCTTTCAGAGTGTTCGATGCGCGCACGCGCGCGAGCGCGCGATATAACTTCTCTCGAGTAGAACCACGTTCGTTAGCGAGTGAAAAGGAAACGGTCCTCGATCGGGAGGCTAGATAAGGGTAACGCGATCTACGCGAATCGGCGTGACGCGGCACCGTCTGCGAGCGTTGTTCGAGCAAATTCGAGCAGGCACGCTCGTAGCCGTCGCTAGTCGCCAGCGAATACCGGTTCTCTCTCTAGCAACATCTAACGACAATCGCATCGATCAAGGGACATCGCGATAATTCCACCTTGCCCGGGCCCGCGTACCTGCCCGCCCGTTGTAGATCGCGTCGACGGCGTCGTCGCGTCGAATCGATAGATCACCCCGCGGGCATTTTATTATTGTGCTGGCGGACCTTATCTCCGAGGATGCTTGCTACCTACGTTTACCACGAGAAAAATAATCCGCCGCGGACCGTGGCCGCGTGTACGCGTCGAGTTGATTTCTCGTTTCCTCGAAGGTGCGACCAGGCCCGTGGAAAATTCCCAGCCGTCCTTCGTTACCGGCCACGATCGCACGCCCGAGCATTCGAGCGCAAAGGAAAATCCTGGGCGCACGATTTCGCGTGACGAGACTTGGAAATTCGACCGGCGCTCGATTACCGTCGAATCGTAAACTGCTTTCACCCGAGAAGCGTCGCGATCGTGTACTATTCGAATGGTCGCCGAGAGGAAGAAGGTTGTAAGTTGGAAAAATCGCGGGCGACCCTACAGCCTCGCGGGTTCGTCTTTCACGAACGGGCCGAAGAGGGAGACGTTTCCGCAGCTAGAACGATTGTCTATCTGCTGGGCGGCGCGAGAAATAGCGATAATAGTAACCGCGCATAATCGTAACACCGCCTCCCAAGGAAATAACAGAGATAACGTAATTACAGAGGTTGGCTGTGACTGAACTTGTAACACCTGTAATTGCGACAGACGTTTATCTGCGTCGGTCGTCCATGTGGTGTCTGGTTAATGCCTTTATGCGTTTAAGCATTCGATCGGCCGTTGTTACCGCATCCGAATGGACGCGCACGATTGTGCAGCTTCTTCGCGCGACTCTTCTCCTCTGAAACCGCGACTTCTACCGTCGCTAACGTCTGTCGATCGTTCCGCGAAAAAAAATCGTGCCAAATCGTGCTCCTTTTCCTCGTCGATTCGCGCCACTCGCGGAGCACGCTAAAAATTCATCCCGCTGGTTCGTCATCCCGTTCGCTCGGAATCGTATGCAAATTACGATCGCGAGCGAGTGTCTCGCAGCGCGAGGCGTCGTCGATCGAGCGGGGTCTCGTGCTCCGCGATTTTTACGTCTCGACGGGCCCGGGGAAATATAAATTTCTCCGCGACACCGGTTACTCGGTCGCGCAAACGAAGCAATAAGAAATGAAAGCGAGGAAATAACAGCCGAGCGCGTTCCTCGCACGCGATTTCCGCATATCTGGTCGATCAGTTTATTTCGGAGCTTGGTCCCACTATCCGCGAAATCGATTCGTACCTTCGGCCACGAGCGGATCGATCGGTAGACGCGTGGGCGGATCTATGGGCACGCGTTTTCGGCTTGCCCGCCGGCCGCGAGATCCTGCAGGTTCGTAAAAGCGGGTCGGAGCAGGTCGTTCCGCGGGCAAGAAAATGGGATCGCGTTGCGACATCGTGGACGCGCGTCGAAGCCACGCGGGAAGGGAAGAAGAGGAGGAAGACGAAGCTCGTAGCGTGGCATGGCCGGCTGACGGGACGTCATAAAGTCCCATTCGTGTCGATAAAAACAAGCAGCACGGAATACGTACCTACGTTCGGCGTGCGGGGAAAAAGACCAAGAGGAAGGATCGGGACTTAGCGGCGATACGACGAAGGGGCGAGGGGCGCGAGAGGGCGGAGGACGGAACGACGAGCAAGCATCGGGCAGCGATCCAGCTACGAGCCAGCCGATCGTTCCGAGGGTCCTGGCTTCCCACTAAATTCGCAATATACGATCCCGGGAAACCAAAACGAACCAGCTTTCATGACGTCGCAGGGAGGTACCCTCTCGTAACGATACGATCGAACCTCAGACCTCGAGGTATAGGCACGGCGCACTCGTTTTAAAGGAGGCCGAGATGCCGTGGATATTGCCGTGCTTGTCAAAATTCCTTTTTCATCGGAGTCGTTTCATAATTTTTACAGGGGCCGCGTTTCTTTCGATCGAGCCCCGTCTTCCGTTCGAGACGAAATGTACGCGGCCTCCTCGATTTCGCTATCGCTCGCCACACGGTTGGGAACCTTGTCGAAATCGTTCTGATCGCTCCAATTAAAGCTCGCTCGATCGTACCGGCCGTGTCGCCGGCAATTTATCCGGATTCCGCGTCGCAAATAATTTCGCGAACGATCCGGCGACCGACACGGGACCAGTTTTTTTATCCCTTCTTTTTTCTTTCCCCGGATCGCCACGGCGCGTACCACAGCGATTTCGCAAACGCCGTGCGAGCGAATCGGTGTCGCGTAGCGAGCGGCCTCCTCCCGAAACATTTCACAGGTATAGAAGTTTGGTAACGGAACACCTACGGCAGGTTAGCACTGTGGGACACCCGGTTAGTATGTTATTCGACGTTTCACGCAGCACCTTTCGCCCGTTCTGACGATCCGATCCGATCTCTTTGGGGAAGGAAGGCACAGGCGTATCGCGAACGGCCGTGTGGCATCCGAACCAACCGATTCCCATTCACTCGGTGAATTTATGTGACGACGGGCAAACCGGAAATCATGGATTGGATGTCCTCGGTGACTCGAGACCCTCGACACTCCGCGCCTACTCGATAGTCCGCAACTCTTTTCAACGTTCTCGCGAAGGTTGACCTATTCTCGCAGGTACGCATTGAAACCTCGGGACAGTATTCTGGCTTATTTACAATCCAAGGAGCGCCGTCGAAATCGGAAATACGCAATACTGTACCCCGACCGAGATTCCCGTGCGAAAATACGATCGGTCTTGGGTATCTGGGAACTCGCGATCGGACGAGTCCAGAGACTCGGACTCCAGGCGCGCGGACTCGCGAGTAAGTTCGCAAAACAGGCTCGAACGATCGCAGCACAGCTTGTCCCTTATAGAACCCGTGACGGCCGTCCGTCGTAGCTAGATCGTGGCTCGATCGCGAACACATCCGCTTCTGCTTCGGCGGAACGTCCGATCTACCCCTCTCGACGTTCCGCTCGATCCTACCATCTACGCCTCGATCTCTACACACGATGTATTTCTTCCAGCCTGTACACTCGTTACGTTATCTCGCTTTTCGAGCCGGATCCGCGTCTTTGGGGATTCGTTTACCTCCCCGAGATACGGGACGATCGAGTCGAGCCGATAGAACGAGGGAGGAGAAAAACGCGGTAATTAATTCGTCCGAGCGCGAGGGAAACAACGAAGAGGGTGATCGGAAAGCGGAGAGGCAGCGGCGGGCGCGAAGTAAGTTCGCAGAAAGGCTCGGAGTAATTGTAGTATCTGGTGGACGCAACTTGTCCTTTGGAGGGACAAGTGACGGGCGTCGTTCGAGGGTCCCGATCGTAGCTCGATCGTGGAGGATGGTAGCCTCTTCTCGTGATCCCGGCGCTGGTAGGAGATGCCTCGATCTGCCGTGGACACGACGGCGTCCACTCACTCGTCGTCCTCGTGGTCTCGCTGTTCGTCCGATCTTCGATCTCGAAGCGGATCTCTTGCCGTGGTGGTGAGCGCTTCTCTTGCACGTTCGCCAAGCTCGCCTTCCTTCTCGCCTCGCGTCTCGTCTCTCCTCTCTCTTCTCCCGGTAGCCCTTAGGCACTGTCAACCGGCGCGAGCGACAATGCCCGATGCGAGATAAAACGAAAGCCTGAGAGACTCGGCAGCATGCCCTCCGTGGAAAGATACGTGCATCGAGTTACGTAGTTTCGCGTGTACGCGGGCCCGAACGACACAGACCGGATCGAAGATGCACTCGCTCGGGGTACGCCGTAGTCCTTCGCGTATACCCCGGGATCGCTTATATTTTCGATACGACGTCTCCGGATACGAGGGATCGAGGGCCGCGGAAAGGCTAGCTGACATAGGAGGATCTGCCGGGTTACCTCGCACCTGGACTTCGCCGAAAATTTCCTCGCGAAAGGAAATTCTCCTCGGCGTTTGCGAGCGGGCAGGGAAAGGGGCGACGAGAGAGACGGAAAAATTTCCGCGAGGTTCGATGATGCAATTTTTCGAACGGGACAAACGCCGGCTGCGTGTCGTTCGAAAGAGCTGGAATAGTTTGGAACGAGAAAGATACGCGTGCGAGAGAGGCAGAGAGCCGTAAGACCAGATCGAAGATCTACTTCTCGGGATACCGGTGTGCCTGCCTACGCCTCGCGAGCGCTTATTTCTCCGATATAATGGTTCGGAGATAGCCCCGACCAAATACGTAAAAGGTATCAGGTACCCTGCCACGGGGAAGGTTGCTCGAGGATACGATGCAGCGCGAGCCGTGCGCCTGCGTCTAACGAGACCCGGTTAAAGCTTGCCGAAGGAGAAGCTTTGTTTCCCAATACCGTGGCCGGCTCGATCGAGGTCCAACATTTGTCCCCAAATTAACCAAGTTGCGGGCTAGCCGGAGAAAACGACTGTGGACCGCGTAGGGTTCCAGGCGTGAAGGGGCACGTATACACGTATAATACTGTCTCGAGCAGAAAGGCGATCGCGCATACTTTCTCTAGGCCTTGCCACCCGAAAATCCGCTAGAAAGAGAGGAGAGTCGGATAGTGGCAAGGTGGGTCTGACAAGGCCCCTTCGATGTCACCAAACTCGTTCCACGGTCCACACACCACAGGAGCCCAGCCCACTTTACGACTCGACTCGTCGCGACGACCACCGAGCTATCCTAATACGAACCAACGATCCAAGATTCTGGGACACTCCAAACAGCCGTTCTTATATAATAGCCGTCCGTAAAATTCGAATTTTATTCTTCATTACGTAACGGCACGGAATCTGTGCTCACCGGGCAACCGTCGCTGGATCTCCTTTGAATTTCATTGAAAGCACCCGTCCGTCGCCCAGTGCTCTCTATCACCGTCGACGCGATACCTGCTACATGTATTTGTCGATGTTGAACCGAGTTACGACGAAAAGCGGGGATCGCATTGCAAAACGACGCGACACGCCAACCGGGAAACCAGCCACCGGCGAACTGTCTGTAGAAATAATATAACAGAAGCCAATGGACGTCGCTTTATTTACAATCGTAGATAAAATTATGTAAAAGCGTCACGATTGCCGTGACACAGCTGTATCGAGCGTTCGCCGTTCGCCGTCTACGATTCTTCGCGACACAAACGCGAGAGTATACGATACAAGTTTCGAGATAATTGGTCCGTCAAATAATACACGATGCATAAACGCAACACCCCATCTCTCCCCCCCACTCCGCTGGGCATCCTTTATGGACTCGAAAGCGCGAGCCTTCGCTTCGTTTTATTGGCGTATATATAATTAATTGCCGCGTTCTCCGTCTTCCTTCCTCCTCGTACTGTATTTACATATATTTTCGCTTACTTATCCGCGCCTCCGTCGTGTCCGCTACATGGAGACCCCATTTGCCCTCGCTGACTTCTTCTTCCCCCGTCTGTGCGTGACATCGATTGGGCCCGGTGCACTTAAATCGACGCTCCCCGTCAAATAATCTCCTTTCTCTGTGTTTCTCGTCTTTTGGGAAACTTCGAAACCGTCGCTTCCGTGCCACGTACACATGCACGCATATTAATTTGTCCATCCTGTTCCGTCGAGGCTTAACGAGGGTTTCCTCGATTCGTAGTTCACCGGTCGATCGGGCTTCGATTTTCTCGCAGTGTCAACGGCAAGTAATCGCCGAGCAACCGTGGTTCCTTGCAAATACGCCCCGAGAAACCTGCAATCATCCAGATGGCTGGTGTCTCCCATGGAAAGGACCGAGACGGCGCGGTTTTAACGTCCCTTTTACGACCCCTTAAAATACCATCGCCGCGGCAGCTACCGGGCTCTCTTAATTATTTTACGAGAATTCCGACGACAATGCTCGGTGGCAAAAACAAGCAGTAACACCCTGTCTACCGTTTGGCTTGCAAGCCATGGAGATTACGAGCGCAGCTTCGAGCGGTTCGACCACAGTTCTCTTTTGCACAATTTTCAGAGCTAACCACCTGTCGTTAAGACGCGCGTCAAGTGTACGCGGCCGCGATAACAAATTTCGGGGTGGCCTCTATAACGATATCCTCCTCGTTAATAAAGATATTAGCGGGAGCATGCCGGTTCTTTTGGCGAAATAAAAGTTTCACGCGGCTAGAAACGATGTTGAAGAAGCCCGAGCGGCGTTCCGTATCGCCACTTTCTCTATGGTTGCCGTTGCTGACATTTCGCGACGAAACTCCGTATACGCGATCGCCACGGAACGATGAGACAAATCGCCCATGAATAATGCATTGACCTCACGGTATCGAGAAATAAAAATCATCGAGTGCGGCCGAACGCGAGGTCAACGGCCGCCGCAAAATTAATAATTTTTGGGTTTCGCCTCGATCGACCAAAATACGTGCCATTAATCAGACTGACATCTTCGATAGGTCCCTCGGCGAGGCATAATTTTTCGCCTTCCGCCTATTCACGGAGAGGTGACGCCCAGCTATCACTGCGCGTTCCGAGATACCGAAGTAAATTAAGTTACGCCTGGACGCGACGCGAAAAAATATCCCGAACGTCTAGCGGGCGTCTAGGATTAATTGATTTAAATCGTTGCTTGCTCGTCGCGTTTGAAAGTATTAGCATAGCAGCGCGGCGTCGACTAGCCGGTGCTCGTCGTAAATTAGGATGATCGGAAACGTGTCGATGGGAAAGGGTACGGCTAGAGTGGCGCGGTTAGCCTGTTAACGTTGATAAGGCGGAGACGCGCGGAACAGGTAGATGGAACGGGACAGAGCGGTGAGCAACGTAGGAAAGAAACAAATAGGGTCCGGCCCAATTAGGGATTTATTTATGCGCCTGCGGGTATATTAAACGAGCGAAAATATGAAGGCAAAAAAAAAGAAGAAGAAGGAGAGGAAAGCCGCGGGAACGTGTCCACCCAATTCGAGGCAGGCGATCGTAGATACACGTCGCGCTTATAAAGACCGTAGCGGGTCCTCGTTAACGAACTGCCAGGGCAGTTAAACATAAATTGCAGCTTTGAGCCGTCTCTCTGCTGGCGTGTCCTGGGCATTCTGCGCGTGCAGTCCCGCTTTCTCGCCTTAAATCCGCGCCAGCCGGACGGCCTGTTCGTAATTTCAGCGCCGCGAGACGGTCCCGCGTGACGACATCTCAGAAAATCAGCCGGATCAATTATTGCGCCTCTCAATCTCGATCCGACTTGAATCTCAGCCGACCCCCTCCGCGTAACAAACTTATTTCGAGGATCGTCCTGCTTCCTCGCCTTTCCTCTCGGCGGCACGGAAAAGTCGGAGTTGCTCGAAACGGAGCGAAACGCGGTAGCAGGACGGATTCCTGTCGATACGATTTCCGTCATCTATGTTCGCGTATATGAAGCCGGAGGCAGCGCGAACGCAGCGAATACGAGTTTCCAAATAAACTGCGGATAAGGCGCGACCTACTTGCGGGTCACACGTTCGATTCGTCGAACAGAAGAGAGGCACCTTCCAACCGTGACTGACAGGAAGATCTTCCTTTTGTCACGACTAAGGGCAAAAGGAAGAGCGGAGCGAAGCACGAGAGCGAGAAAAGACGGACGAACAATGTCGCCTCGTTTATCAGAGCAGTATTGTGGGAGCATCGTTGCCCTTCTCGACACCCTCTTTGTTGGTTACATCCAGACTGCGAGGCCCGACTGCTCAATCCTCTCTTTCATTCTACTCTGTCCCCAACTCTTTTCGTTCTATTCTCGTCTCGTTCTCACCGCGCGACAACAACTTGGAAAGAAGTCGCGCCAGAGGAAGAAAGGAAGAGAGACGGGGACAACGGGGCCTGCGCATCCTCATGCCACGGTTATCTCTTTAAAAAGCAATTGTACTCGAAAAAATGGTTCCGCACTATCTTGAGAACAAATCGGCCGGCCCGCCGTGTAACGCGTGCAACCATGTACTCTCCTCGGAGTGGCAAGTATATACAAATGATAGCTTGATGGTTCTGCTTGCGTTCGAAACAAGTAGCGCTTACTGCCAATTACAATGAAAGGTTGATAAAATGTCCCACGCGTATGAATCTAAAGAACGGAGGCAACCGCGAAGAAATTGCCCGATGGGCAGAGGGAGAACGGTAGAGAGCGAGAAGGTATAAAGGCAGAATCGCGATTTAACATCGGAATACAGGAACATCTTGTAGCAGCGGGACCGTAGTGTATCTACGTGGGGCGTTACATAATTTAGCGGCGTGTACGTCGCATAAGTTACAGGTTCGGTTGAAACGGAGCGACTATAATTTCATCTCGGGTGGTTATACCTCAGAGCTCGAGACCGACGAAGTGTTCAAAATAGTGGTACAACCGATTGCTTTTAAGGAAGAACACCTTTTGGTACTGGCCGGTCGATTCCTTCTTCCCCCCTGCCCCTTTTCGCTTCTGCTATCGCATCGGAACGTTCGAATCTGATTCGAGGGAACAAAGTTACTCCATCAAAGTTGCTTACGGGAACCGGGATGCCGATGGAAAATACTGTTGCACAATGAATGACGCATTTCCTTCTTAACGGTTCCATGCTTCGACGGAACATTTCTTCGGGTCGCGTTTCGCCGGAATAGGTCGCGAACGGGATTAGCCGACGCCGACTCGTGTCGTTCGTTATCATTAATGTTAATGTTCTATGAGCGTGCTTATGCGCGGGAGAGACGCTTCATTTATGTATAACTGGGAAGAGCTTAGAAGACTAGAATTTTTATTCAGACTTATGCGCGATCTCCACGGCTAGACCGGCGCTCGAGGAGGCATTATTCCTCCGGAGATAAGGAAAAAGTATTATTTTCTTTTTTCCGGAGCATTAGAATATTTCATTTTTCTTGCGGTACCTAGTCCGTTAATCTCTCGACTTATCCACTGCTGTATTGTGCCGTCTCCCCGGTTAAATTACGATTTGCGCTAATTACCGCGTGAAATATTTGCACGAGAGCGCGTAAAGTAAGCCGTCAGATCGCCAGATAGGTGCGCATAAGTATGCAATAGTATCGCGCAGCAGTACGATTGAAAAGCTAATTTATAACCAGCGGAGCGCGGGTAATGGATTGATAAAGAGGATCCGTGTCTATTAACGGGATCCTCGTACCTGCGTCAAACAAACCCGCCCAACAGAGGCCAGAAAGGGGTTCTACAATCTTGGCTTAAACTATCGGAATCTCTCGAACGCGCGGCTCGATTTCGAGCTGGCGCCCAACACCGCCATGGATTTCGACGTAAGTCACGGGGAAACAGGCCGTGTCAGATACGTGCTCGTTTTTCTGAACGTCCCAAGACAGGGTTCCCGTACGGCCGGGCCCGCTTTCGAACATTCGGCTGCTCCGTTAAAACGTAATAATTTAGGCTTGTGAATGCCAGCGACTCGTAAAGACGTCTTTTCGGGGCGTTTAACTTGCTTTTAATGATTTCGAGGCGTGGACAGGTCCGATCCGGATTTTGAATGGTGCGCCGACGAGGAAATTAGCCGCGCCGAAACGGTGCCGACCGCCATTCAACCCCCGTTACCCGTTCTACGTTTCTCTTGCGATCCCGAAATCGCACGGAAAATATAGGAAATGATTATCGCGGAATGGGAAACCGAACGGAATCCGATGGCAAATCCTCTGATAAAAAGCGATATTTATTCGACGACATTATTATCCCAAGGATATAACGAATCGAAATTTAAACAACGAACGGCCCGTACGTAATATCGCCTTAAACGCTCGCCGCAAATCAAAATTCTTCCAACCTGCAGCCACTATTTGCGAACGACCGAGGAAAGACGTCACCGCTACATCACGAATCCATTTACTGTCTCGTTCCGCGTTACTTTCCTTGGTTCGACCGTGTCGGCAAATCACGGTCATAAAATTCGACAGGAAAAGGAAAACCGGGAACGTGGTAGTAAACGAAACGTAGGAATTCACGGTAACGTAACGGGAGGGTCCCTGCGAGTACCTGTCGCAGTTACGGTCGGGACAAACATTGGCGAATGTTCACATCTGGTCGGCACGTGGGTTTTCCTCAGGTGTTCGTCCCCTAAAACGTTTTCATTTTGACGACCACCTGACCAACCCCCCCCAGCGAGCAACCACCCTCGTATACCTCGCTGGAACTGGTGGATCTCAGGTGCGAGGCGAGTCCTCAACATGTGTTTCGTATTAGCAGCGTAGGACTTTCGTCTACCCACCATTAAACCCGCCGGATGAATCGTGGGAAAGCGCACGAAGGATACTTACATCTGGTTTAAATCGTTTTATTGGCATCGGCAAGTTCCTTCGGAACGGAGGTGGAGTAAACGTATATACGCACTTGGTGTATAGCGTCCGAGGACAGGAACGCCTCCCATGCTGTTTAGCAAAAATATTTTCCGCGCAAATTGCACTTTCTACTCGACAGCACGTTCTTTTCGCCAATAAAAAAAACCCACTAAACGAATCATGCGCTGCGTCGCACAAAAAAAAAAGGAAACGCACACCAGTACACGATTTTAATCGCCCTTTATCACATTATGGAAATGGCAACGCATTTTTATCGCCCGAGCGTTGCGTGCACGTAGTTGTCGTTATATTTGATTTGTGGTGTAACCTAAAAAACTAATGAACGCATAAATTTGCGAGTCTATAGATTTTTTTGCCCCCTACCCTCCCGTACTAGTTTCTCCGCGCTATTGGACTTAATTGTTACTCCTGCGAATGAATTTAGCATCGATACAGAGCGTACAGAGCGTCGACCGGCTCGCCACCCAAATAATGGTCACGATGTCAGCCTTTGGTATCGCGAGCAGCAGTACTTTGGCGAGGATTTGTTGCTTCGCCGTAACGAGGCCTTGATCAGATACGATGACGTTTATACGACGAGAGTGATATTTAAGACTCCGGATAGGTTGAATATTTCGGAAAAGTTTGAAGCACGTTAATCGCGTTAACGATCCATGTTTACCTCGACAGGGTAAACCGTGTGGACGAGGATGACGAGAAACTGCTCCGTAAGCTGCCGGAGGCTTAAGCGATAATTGTTTAGCTTGCACAGTTAAAGTTTCGTCAGAACTCTTGGAGTAACCAGATATTAGCCTTCGTCATCTTTCGTTTCCCTCCTTTTCTCCCTTGGTTGCGCTAACTACGCGAAGGAAACCGCGTAGAACGGGAGAGCCGGTTAATGCCTTTGTCCGTCGGTGAATCTCGGCTTTGATTGCGGATCTACCAAAGCGAGTCTCGAACTCTCCGACTCCGGTTTTATTAGTTTTAAACACGCGTTAAATAAAACGGGACTAAGCCGGCCTTAAAATCGAGCGCGGTTTAGAAACGTAAACGTTCTTCAGGACGAACTGTAGCAAGGGCGAGACCCTCGTGGGATCCCTTTTCCGTTCAGAGGGATTTCGGCGGGGGCGCAAGATTTCCGTGAGCTCTGGAAACGGGGAAACTGTGTAGTAAATTGTAGGTAAATCAGGAGATAGTAGCCACTTCGAAAAATTACATCGGCGAGATGCCTCTTCCTTTCTTTCTTTTTTTGCCCCTTTTCCCTTTCTTTGCATCGCCCGTCAGATCGATCGGGTGCTTGCACATACGAGCAGGACTTACGGATGTGCACGATGCTCAAGGTTGGCTCGCAATGTTTCTTTCGGTAACATAAGTTTTTACGAACGATGGGAACAAGAGAAGTTAATGGCGTCGTTTCAGGGGAGATTGCGATTCCAAAGAAAATGAGCCTCTATTCCGAAGAGAAAGAATTCTCTTTCCGGAAGAAAGTAGCTCATTCGTAGCGGATCGACCCCGCGTTTAATTAGGCAGCTTCTTTTCCGAGGTAGTCCCCAGGAGAGCGAAAGGAATCACGAGGCGAGACCGAGCTGCTCTCCATGTCGGAAAAGTCCTCCTTCAGTGGCACGTGGTCCCTCTCAATCAGTGCACGGATTACACTTTTAATTCATTTTTTTAACTAACTCGTCCGTGTCCGACGTGGACCGAACGGAGACAAAGCTGCTCGGTCCTTGAGAGAGGATCGCTCGTTCAATGAAAACGAAACGAGCTAACGAATTGGAACGTCAGATATTTTTACGGGAAAATTGTTGCGGCAGTTCCTCGCGCGTACAGTTCTTTTGCAGAAGGGTTCATACTAGGGCAATTAACTTACGATGCGAGAACGAATCATAGATTTTCTTTCAGCTACGGAGATTTGTTTAATTTCAAGGGCCATCGATAAGCTGAAAATTACGGAAGTTTAGTAGGAAAGAGCAATGAATGTTTGGCCGTTTCTCCCGGGACATTATTGCCTATCAGACCGCACCCTTCTCCCCCGCCTGCTGGGTTTCTATCGTTCGTGCCGAATTGTGTAGAATTGTGTCTCGGTTCGTCCCCTTCTTCCCTCCGTTCCTTGGTAAATGAATGGCCATAAACGTAAATCGCAGAGATAAAAAGTAACAGCTATTTTAAAAATTTTATAGGTAAAAGTAATTGATAAAAAGTTCATTTTTGTTCTAATTGACGGAACTCATCATTAAATCTTCAATAAGTTTGTGAAAGAATGATCTATTCGTTCCTGAGATATTGATAGAAAGACTTTCGGTGCTACACACTGAAAGCTGCGTATACAGTTTCACGATGATACTTCAGCTTGAGCCCACCCATAATAATTATCGTTGCTGGTACGTAATAACCAAGGGGGAAGGCAAACAGGAAAACATCTAGGTTGCAACGAAGTTCAAGTTCTGGCATCGAATCATCTTACACGTTTGGAATTTTTTTTCGAACGAACCATGGTCGTGTTATAACTAATGGTAAATAGTGTTTGCAGGGTAGGTAATAATTGCATGGCTCGCTTAATTAAGTCGATTAATTGAATCCTATGATACACTCGCACAAGAAAAATATAGTATTTATACGTCACCTACCTTTTCATACAGTCCGTATGATAATACATATACATATATGAAATATTGCTTGAAATATATACGTGATAAAAGACAATGCATGCATATGTATAAAAGTTCAAAATATCGCTGATAATGATAGCGTACCGAGTCTGAGCCCCGCTTTCGAATGCACTCGCCGAGCATTCGAATATTTAAGAGAGTCATTCTCTCCTCCGTCGATTCTTTTTGCAATGCAGTTCAATTACTAAGGCGGTACGCCCCATTCTAGTCATAGCTATTTTAGGTGTATTAATGCTGTTGTTTATTTTTAAAATGACGAAGTTGACACCGTGCGTATATACGCTTTATAAGATACTTTGGCATTCTGAATGAAAAACAGATAACAGCTGTGAAATAGCATTCGGTCGTTGTACATGCACTTTCAATCGCATTTTTTTCAAACGAAACGTCGATTAATCGAAACCTGCTCCTCGTACCGCGACAACGATCTGTTAATTTCCATATTAGAAAATAGTTGCCAATAGGGCACTGCAAACAAAGATTATCATGACTAATGGAATGACTAATGGAATAAGTGACGTGTAATAAGAAACATTAATAAAGAAGCGAGCTGGTTACTGCAAATATCGAGATTTCATATCTCGAAGAACATGACTTTCGGACGACATTCCCTTGTGTGTGCGATAATATTGTAAAAATATTTCAACGCTGGATGCATGTACGAAATGAAAAAAGCTTGTTCATATATGTTAGGACTCACCGTTCGCTGACGTTGACACCTTGCATTGAACACCAAGAAGAATAGGACTGACAAAATCAGCTGCGAAGCCAGATATTATTAACACAGCCGTCTTCGCTGTGGTGGCGACCGCGTCGAATGCCGAGAGAAATTTTGTTTGTAAACACCGATTACGAGTATGAACGACACAGGGTCCTGTTGTACGATCTCTATCTATCCGAGTTATAATGCTGTCACGCTTCTTAAATATTTTTCAATCATGAATGCACATTATGAAGAAAGCTCAATGAAACGCAGTCGTTGTCGAAGTATGATTTACGATCCATATTTTCCTTCTGCTACCGGACGTTTGCAGATGCACGTTGGGAGCAGGGCAACCAACGCAAAAATGTACCAAAAATTAGAATCTAGGAACAGTGTTGTGCATCATTAGTATGCACTGACTGGACACGATTGATCTCTTTGCCTTGATTGGTTTTTTTAGCAGAAGAAATGTTTCATTGGTGACATGGTTGGTTAGGTGGACCAATGAGCGAATCACATGTTCAACGTCCTTTTTAAAATTAAGGAGAAGTGGCGCTGTTGACGAAGCAGTAGCTGGTGGCAAGTGACGTTGATCGAAGTTCTTCTAACGAGACAACGAAGGTATTGATTTTAATGGCTATTTATCGCGATCGGTTCATTCTTAAATACTTCGGATCGCAAGTCAACATTGTCGCGACGGTTTTCTTGCGTTCGTAGGCTTAAACGGTATACGAGTGAAAGTAGAACGGGCTTTTCGTTTTCCAGAAAGTGCAGTGCGGACGCCATGATGTGCGTACTAGCCCTTTGTCTTTACGCGCGTGTAGGTTCATATCCACCGCTGATTTTTTCGGTCGTATCGCGAGTGACTGTGCTAATAGTTCAAAGTGCCATGGATACCAAGCAATGGATTACCTAATAATGGATACGCAGCAATGGATACCTAATAATGGATTACTAATAATGGATACCCAGTCATGGATACTGTTCAACGTAAAAGCTACATGGATTACAATCGGACCTCCATCTTGATCAGGCGTCTTCTTGGTGTTTATCGCAGGGTGTCAACGTCAGCGAACGGTGAGTCGTAACATATATGAACAAGCTTTTTTCATTTCGAAGACGCATCCAGCGTCGAAATATTTTTACAATATTAACGCACACACAAGGGAATTTCGTCCGAAAGTACAAGTTCGATACGCGAAATAATTAACGGACATACGAAATCAGTAGTGTTCACCATTAACGTTCGAAATAATTTGCAAGCGCGTTTTTGATCGCGATATTCATATTATCATTAATACTAGTATTTAGTTAGTAAAATTTTCGAATTATTTATATATTTCGCAATTTGTTTCTCGCGATCGTGATTGAGAGAATAAAAGATGCACGGCCTCGTTAAAAATGACATTCTTCGCGTTTTCGTTTAATTTGTATTCGATCTTTGTTCCCCCGCCTCTCATTATAATGTAAAATTCCGGGAGCCTTGTGATGTGCACGCGTACCGAACTGAGCATCAACGGAATATACGCGCATTGACGATTGCATCCGCCAACAGGTACACTAATCACGGTGCCCGCTGTCTCTTAAGATTATTAAAATGGTCAAAGTTTCAAAGTCCTCAAAGGGTTTATTACCCTACTGGATATTTATGGCTGATTTCAATTTACGCGAGACAGATTATTTTAATTGCCTGCAAACTATTTCCTTTTATAGAAAATCACTTGATCGCCACTTTGAATAGACAGGGTGGTCTGCAACTGATGTAAAGCATTGCAAAATTAGACAAAATTTTCTTGTAATTTTGGTTCCCAGTTTCAATAGCATTGTTTAACAACGACGTAAGCCATATTACTAGTATCAAAAAAATTTAGCTAAAAATTAGTTGAACTTCGCGAGGCTTAATATTAATACCTCTTACTAGGAAACGGATTTTGCCAAGTCGAAACGGTTGGTGTCGTGCAAAGATTGTAATTTTTTCTCAAAATACCTATTGGAATCTATGTAAATAGATATTGCATTTATTATATGCTAGAACGTATTCTTCAATAGTTGATCGTTTTCTTGGCCCGTTAGGATCGTTTCGTAACTTATGTACTGAATTTACAAGGAGGGGTTCCTACTATCTACTCCATTTGGGTAATGAGTTTTCGTCGGATGGCAAATACTACCGTACTGAAGTTCATTATATTGGGTGCCTATAGTTATTTGCTTAAATTAAATTATTTACTTTGTAGACGGTTTACCATAAATTAGTTTGCACTAAAAATTAGAGCCATGCATTAATTCCTGTACGATAAAGAAATTTGCGAATAGGATCTGCTCTTTAACGAGTAAAGTGCTTGCTTTCTAAATCGAGGTATACATTTTGTGCCCAGGTGCGCTTCATACTAACGTGACAATTTTTTAATTTATACATGGACTGCTAATTATTATATACGATTTGTAACAGTCAATCCTATTGTAATTGCGCAAAGCTTTTTCCGATACATTACGCTCGCATGTGAAGAAAGGTTTGCGCAAAGGAAACTGACGATTGCACGTGGTAATGATAATAATGGCAAGTTCGGGTATTTGCGTGCGATTTAAAAAGAAAATGATATGCTATTCCCATATCGCCCAGGAAAACAAGCACTATGCTCATGCTTCTGCATGTTTCAATCTTTTTCTGCACGTTTCAATCCTTTTCTGTATGTTTCAATCTTTTCCTGCAGTCCCCTATTGGCAACTATTTTATAGTATGGAAATTAATGAACCGTTCATTAGTAGGACGAAAGTTTAGAACTGCAACTTATTTTAGTAAAAAATAACATGCGAATTACCAATAATTGTAGACACCTAAAACATATGTAATTAAATTTAGTACGACAGTATTTACCACTCTGCAAAAGCTCATTACACGAAGAGAGAAATTAGTAGAAATCTCTTCTTCCTAGTGGTTTTATTTCACCATGCGATAGAGTCTCAAACTCTGTATTTGAGTCGGTCAGTTCTTCGTTTTTATATTCTTACGACGTTTTATTGTTATTTTATGATAGAACCGGTTGCTCTACTGTTTGAAATATTGTCCCTTTAAAAGAAAATCTCGATATTTTCAGTCACCAACAAATTTTGTTGCCAATGCTTCTTATTGTATGTCACTTATTGTTAGTTCATTAGACAGTACCGGCTATTGGTACAAGGGAAACATATTTATATTGGTCGCCTATGACTATAAATTTGAATTTAATTATTGAGGTAATAGAACGTTTACATTAAATTAGAGCTACGCGTTAATTCTTGCAACTGGTGTTTAACGATAAAGCGGTTGCTTCTCAAAGCGAGCTAAACATTTTGTGCCCAGGTTCGCCCCCGGCTAATGTGACAATTTTGTTATTTATTCCTTCCAATTATTATATACTTCATGCAATTGTCAACCCTATTGTAATTGCGCAGAGTTTTTTTCGATAAATTACGCTCGCACGCGAAGAAAGGTTTGCGCAAGAAAAATTGACGATTGCACGCGGTAAAGACAATAATTGCAAGTTCTTGTATTTCGGTGTGAATGAAGAAAAATTGTCACGTTAAAAAGCATACCTGAACACAATACGTATGTACAGCCCGCTTGCAAGCAAGCGCTATGCTCATGATAATATTTTTCTGCAGTACCCATTGGCAACTACTTTATAGTATGGACATTAATGTACTGTCCATTAGAACGAAGAAAATTTAGTAAATTAGTAACAATCATGCACACCCAAAATCTATATCCGTAAATTTAGCGAGGCTTTCTGCAAACGCTCATCAGACCTTTTAATTAAAGACAAAAGGAAATTAGCAGGGCCCTTTCCTACATAGTGCTTTTATTTAATCATGTGACAGAATCAAACCCCATGTTTAAGAAATACTAATTTTCACGACTTCAACCTTTCGACGTTCTGTTATTATTTTGTGATTGAATGCTCGTCGAGTGCATTCGAAAGTGGTGCTCAGATTCGGTACGCTATCATTCTCAGCGATATTTTGAACTTTTATACATATGCATGCATTGTTTTTTATCACGTATATATTTCAAGCAATATTTCATATATGTACATGTATTATCATACGGACCGTATGAAAAGGTAGGTGACGTACAGATACTATTTTTTTTTTGTGCGGGTGTATCATAGGATTCAATTAATCAATTTAATTAATACTTAACAGCGTCCAATATATGTTACGATCTCGCGAGCCATGCAATTATTACCTATCCTGCGAACACTATTTACAATTAGTTATCATACGATCATGATTCGTTCGAACCAAAAATTCCAAACGTGTAAGATGATTCGATACAAGAACTCGAACTTTTTGGCAATCTAACAATAAGTGTTTTCCTGGCTGCTCTCACCTTTGGTTATTACTTACCAGCAACGATAATTATTTTGGGTGGGCTCAAGCTGAAGTATCATCGTGAAACTGTATACGCGGCTTTCAATGTATAGAACCGAAAGTATTTTTATCAATATCCCAGAAACTAAGAGATACGCGAAGCTAAATATTTAGATCTGAGGTAACCAAAACGAAATCATTTAAACTAAGATATTGACTGTTATATCGTAACTCTTTTAATTTTGGTTATAACAGTTGCGGTGTCTGGTAAACCGTGTTCTTTTAAGTGAGGTGCGTTTAAAACGATCGCCAAGGCATGTAAGAGCAGTCGGTATTCTCTTTTCCTTTCAGCTTTCGTTGGCCCTGACTGTTTTTCCTTCCCGCGTTCTAGATCACGTAAAAGCAGGGAGACTGAACGGTACGGAGCGCGTGGATATAGGATCCGGCCTGGGCTCTCGAGAGGGTCGAGGGAAGGGGTGGGTAGTTTAGACGAAGGCGTAGGGTAGGCTTCGCGCGGATAGTAATATTCTTGAACCCCCAAGAGAAGGCTTACTGCAATAACCCCCGCGGCTCAAACTCAAAACCCACCGTTCACTCTATGTATCTCTTTTACCCCCAGTGCCTCTTTCCACTTTCCCTTACCCGGCTGCTCCACCTCCTACGCGTCCCCGGCTCGCTATAAATCTTAGCTACCTTTAAAGCGGGAGGCCGGGACACGCGGCATCATCCACGAATCGGAAAAACTGCCGCAGGAGCTCGTCGTCGCTCTCCCAATGTCGGATGAACCACGTCGTTCACGAAACCGAGCAAACCGGAATGGTGATACGCGGGATTTAGATGGACCAGCGTTCGACGAAATTCCGGATTCTTCTTCCAAACCCTTCCCGTCATTTTATCGTTAATAGTTGACGAATATGATCGCGGGGAACATTGGTCGGCCTCGGTCGAAATAGTGTTCGCGTTATCGACGAGCAACGCAATGGAAGGGCTCGAGAAATGGAAATGTCAGCGGGGAAAATATCCCCGGGATCCCATAGTCGGGGGAGACCTAAAACGGTAGGCGAATGAGTTAACTGTAGTGATTCGCGGCTCCGAGCCCTGCGTCGTTGAATTTCATAACCTCCGTGCCTCGTTTATCTCCGTACATACGATATGTATCTCGCTACATCGATCTGATAACGAGTTTACTGGGTGCTACCTCGTCTATGCGCTATCTAACCTGATCTACCGGCGCGGCGGCTACGAGCCAAGCCCGAGTCCAGTCTAATGTTATAATTTTGCCACGCACCCGTTCGCGTACGGTCCGAAAGGAAAAGTACCGATTATTTCGGCGGTGGATTTCCTAGCCGCCTCGCCGTCATGGGATAATACGATGAAATTTCGGGAACGAAAATGGTCGTGCAATGCCCCCGACGCGTTGCACGGGCTTTTTGGGCTTGGAGTAAGTACTTTCTATGCCTCTCGCAGAGGCAGCTCCTCCTCGAAATTAGTAGGAGCTGATCGAGGGGTAGAAAAAAAATTGGTGGCAATAAAAATAAATTACATGCATCGTAACGCCCGGTAGTACCGACGGGAGAGCTCGCAGGCATCCATCCCGCTTGCATACTTCGGGTCCTGATTAAAATTGGGGTGCGGTGGGAGAGAAGCGATCGGTTTGCCCCGGGCGCCGTTCCTACGGGTGACTCTCCTCCTTCCTTTTCTTTTATCTCCTCCCCGTGTCTCCCGTGTCTTCTTTCTCGTTTTGCCGCTCCGAGTAATCGTGGTTCATGGGGCGCGCGACATACCTCCGGATTCTCCAACCCAGTCCTCATTTATTCCTTTGCTCACCGTTGCCGCTTCGACGTATTTACCTCAATCGTGGTTGGAACACCGGCGACCCGCGCGCGACAGATTTTCGCGAAACGATCCGCTTGTCCGCGTTTGTCGGTCGAGGAATGCAAGTACGAGCGTTCGTTCGATGTAGCAATAACGCGAGAGAAGTCTCGATTGCCAATCGGATCTCCGGCATGATTCATTTGATTGGCAACGGAAGTTTCCTTTCTAGTTATCGGCAAATCGAGCGGCAGAAGTGGAAGGGCGGAAGGGAGAGAGATAACAGCATCCTGTTACACGCGTTTCGAATGCGCGACTTTAAAGAAATAGCGGGAACATTGATTTTCTGCGTAATGAAGAGAACGACACGGCGACGCGATATGTGGAAAGAGAGAAAGGGACAGGTGGAAGAAGCGGGACGCGGCGAAACACAGATATACAGATAGTAGGAGAGAGGTAACGATAGTTGGGGCCCGAGTGCGTAGGCGTAAGAGACTCGCCTCTCTCGAAGTAAGCGTAAGAGGAGCGCCACGCGGTATCGACTCAGCTCGTGTACTGTTTTCGCATTTATTTAAAGCACAAGGACACCTAGTCGAGTCCAGGCTTTGCAGTCCCGTCGCAAAGTGCCAAGATGTGTCCTCGCGCGCGTAAGCGAGGCGCGAGGCTAGAACGAGACGGAAAAGTCGGCGCGTAAAGCGTAAACTGCGGTCCGGAATCGAGCGAGGACTCTGCGAAACACCGCGTTCGTTGCGCGCCGCAATGATTCAACGTCGCTGGTTGTTAATCGTTAACAATTAAGCAACCCGACCGGGGTAAATGTCGCGACGCGTGGCAAATTTTACGAACGAGGCTACTCTATAAAGAAGGGATCCCGTGTCGGTTGATCGGGAACAGCTGAGAGCGTTCCAGGGTGGTGGAGCTCGGCATGCATAAGGCAATAACTTGCTGGGAAATGATGCCCAGGTACCAAAGCGGTAGGTAACCCATCGGATTACGGGACGTCCACCTCGTTGTCGAACGATCGCGTGCACCTCTGCGCCAAGTGCGCTCGTGTATACACGTGGGCGTCCACCAGTTTGTTTGTAAACCACCTCCGCTTCGATAAAGCTCGCTTCAATTGCCATCGGATCTGATTCTTCGATCCATGAAAGATCAAGATCACCCCCCTCGTAAATGTACTCGGCGCGAGGATGCGATCCAATAATATGGCGAGGAAAGTTGAAATTTCGAGATTTCCGTTCCACGGGACGGCCGGAATCGGCAAGACGAGAAAGTGCTACGAAATGTAATAGAAAGCGCAGAAATATCCGAGGGAAGACGAGACTTCGAAGCAGTTATCGCGAACGTGGCGGGCCCGTTGAAAAGACTAGATATAATGGTTTGTTCGCGACATAAATACTTTACGTAAAGGTTTTATCGACCGATAAATCGGAGCCTACGCGCGCTGTCTTCTCCTGTCCCGTCCTATCAGCCGTACCACCTATCGTCGATCATCGAGTCTCTTGTAAGTGCCGTTCGAGATAACCAATGCCTGGCTTTTTTCATCCGCCGCCAACGCCGCCCTTTCGATCTTCCGTTTCGATGCATCCGCGCATCAATTCTCATTGATTCGGCACTTTGCCCGGCCAACAATTTTCCCGGATTGCGAGTGTCTCGCGGATTCGTTAGAGAAAGAAACAAAGCGGCCGTTAACCATTGGCCGCAACCCTTCCCGAAGATGAACAGCTTCGAACGGCGAGGAAAGTAAAGTGCAATTTTATCGGTGGATCGAGGCGCGGTGTTTCGGGCCGGAAACATTTTAATTTGCATTTAATCCATCCTCGACGCACGGGTGTTGGAATATATACGTGGCTCCGCGCGGGCTCCTGTCGTCATTATCGTAACAGGATTGCAACAGTAATTCAAGAGGCGCATCCTCGTGCAGCGTGCAACATCAGACGCCGTGGAATCTCCCGTTTTCGATGTCGTGCAGGAACCCGTAGGCGAGATCGATTTCTTCGCGATGCGATCACGAGGATCTCGTCGAGAATGAAATCGTCCACCGGCACGGGACACGCGCTCTTCCTGGAGCTGAAAGTGCGTGCTCGCGGCGCATTCTCGCTATAATTGCACGTCGGCCAGGTGAAACGCGATCTGGATCGCGTGACCGTCCGTCCGCCTGGTAGCGTTGACGACGCGGAGGATGCCCTGTACGTTGATGTGTGTTGGTTCGGTAGCAGAGCCGGGTTCCTCGGGACAGGGGCGTCGTTAACGGCTACGATTAATAGGACGACAGTTTCTCGCGAACCATCGGGATGATGCAAACTCTCGTTGATTAATTACCCTCGGGGAGTAACGATGTCCGTTTCCTGATCGCGTGTATCGTTCATACGTACGCGGGCCGGCAGAGCGAATCTTTCGAAACTGTTCTTTACGCGAGACATGCATAAAGTACCGCGCGGGGTGTCTGCTGCCAGTAGAAAGACGGTACAGTAATCCAGTGAATGGTGCGAACGTTTAAAGCGGATATTCAGTCGCGGTGGAAGCCGGAACGACATCGAGGCAAAGCCGAGGCGGATACGAAAGCGTTAATGCCTTCCTTGGCAAAGCATCGAGTCGTTCGCAACGTGGTTACCAACCAGCCACGCCATTATCCCAAGAATTACGCGGAATCCCAAATAGTAGTGCATCCGCATAGCCTCGGTGGCAACGCACTATCAGGCAAGCTGATTAGCATTGGCAGGCAGGCAGACAGACAGCAACCCCGTGAAAGCACGCACAAGGTCGGGATACCTACTCACCGGCATAGGAAGCGCAGAGGGGTGGTTGGTTCCAGCCGCCCTCAGGATGGGTGTTGCGCGTAGAACACGGCATAAATATGTAAGAGCTACCCCCATTCGGGCCGTTAGCCCCCTTTGGTGCCCCGTCCCTCTGCCGCCTCTTCTTCCTGTTTCGCCACCTCTCCCGCTGCCTCTCTCCTTCCCCAGACCTTGCGCAACCCCCGTGAGAGGAACGCGGGTGACGTCAGAGAGCCCACGTCACGGGCTGCGTGCAACGTCAGTAATCGAAGTCAGCTGAACGGACGGTACCCGGACGAAACGCACCTTCCATGGTTCTTTCGAGGGCTCGTTGTCTTCGGTGCCCTCGTGATCCTGCTGCACGGATCCTCTCGCGTATCCTCTCGCGCACCCGCGACCAAGCATTTTTCATCTCCTCTTTCGTCGCTATTTCGCCCCGAGGTTCGAGCTTGACAGTGCAGTCCGTGCTTCGCTATCCTGCACTCGGTGGGAGTTAAATGGTTCACCTTTTCGGTGTCGCTAATCGTACCGGGCGAAAGCAATTCGCGATTCGCTAATTTCGATACGTCGTTCGACGATCATTATGGCGCATAGTTAGGAATGGATATCGATCAGCTGATTTCCGCTTTCGATCAGGGTGGTTTCGTACCATCCGCTTGAATGGAGAGGAGGAAAGGAACAGGACGAGGCAAGGCAAGGTGCTCATTGTGATGAAGCATGAGTCTGACCTAGTCGGGTAGTGGGGCAGGTCGCAGCGGATGATACATACATATTTATGTCGTGCACCGCGTGCCACCACCACCGGCACCACCATCGCCGGCGCCTCCACCGTACTACCACCCGACCAACCCCTCCATCTCTCTCTCTCTCTCTCTTTCTCTTTCATACTCTCACTCTCACTCTCACTCTCGGTTCGCTTCCTTTCCTCTTTCTCTTTACTTCGTTCGCGTCTCGCACTCGGCGTTTGTGCTACCCCTTATGCTGCCAGGGCAGGAGGACCAGGCAGGAAAGCTGGAAGGCTGGCAGTCGGGGTGCCATTGGCCTTCGCTCGGTCTGGGTTGCTAATCAGGACGCGAAGGTGCGCATCCCGAGCACGCGCCGTTTCCACGTTCCCGTTGAAAAGCACCACGAGGATGCCACGTGAGACGAAAGCGTGAGGATTCCTCGCGAAAGTGGAACGTTTCCGGGCTGATCTCGCACTACCCGCCGTACAAACCCATGCCGCCGACCTTTCACAGTTGCCCAGACTTTCGCCACGCGCCACACGCGAGTCGTTTTTCAAAGCAGCCGGATAACCAACAGCTGTCACGATCCACCGCGTACGATTTGTACGCGTTTACTCTTTCCTTAGGATGTCGGTAGTTTCCACTTCATATGCGTCGACGTCGACGTTCCAGTTAATCCAGTTAATTGATTCGAACCGCGAGATTAGCCGCGATCCTCGGTCGTCAAATGCGAACCCGTGACAAAGGTGTGTTTTACGGGGAGGAACGGTCGCAGCCACGAGACATATCTGGCACCGGTCGGTCTTAAGGTGACGGACAGCCCCGTCGTCATTTGCATACTCGACGATGCACGCGCGAGCTTCCATCGAGGGGAACCAGAACGATCATCGTGCACTCCGGACGATGGTGCATCGTAACAGGGCAAACAGTTACGCGTCCCGCGTTATTTAGCGTACTATCCACATTTCTTTTCCCCTTTCTTCTTAACTCGCCACGGAGACGCAAGAACCGTCTCGTAATCTTCGTTCATTCGCACCGGGGCCATTTAAGTTTTATCCAACTCGCCGCCGTTCGCCGTGATCTTTCGCTAGGCTGCAAAAAGACTCGCCGGTTTTGTTTTACAAATTTTGTCGCTTGATGTGTTTCAATTTTTTTCCCCTTGAACATTCCACGAGGCGTACAAAAACAATCAAACAATCACTCCGCCTCGCGCAAGACTCTCAGGGAGGGCTGAAACGACGAGAGTTGATCGTATACCATGGTAATTACAGATTCGTTAATCGACGATAATAGAAGCTTGCAGTGGATTTGTATGGATTTATGAGGAACACCGACACGTGCACACAGGTGAAACGAGAAAACCGACGAACACGAAAAAGAGACGACAACGGTGTACAGGTACAGGGGGGTGGGGGGATATGGCAGGCGGGGACGCGCGTCGTCACGGATTACCCAGGATGCGCGTGTCTTCCCTTGCCAGCTCTCGTCCATCCCGATGGAGATCGCTCAAGAAAAAACACGTAGCGTCGGTTATATAAAGGTTCGTGTGACCGGTCTGTCGCTTACGCCATGTACCTGGCAATGAGATCCTCTGGATTCGTTCCGAGATCGACCGATAGGGATTCCATCGCTTCCTCCGCAGCGATTAAAGGAAACATCTTGTCGAACAGACGAATAGAATGTGGGAGGATAAAGTGAACGTCGCCTATTATCAGTTTGACGCGCATCTGAAACGTTCGGGGAACCTTGGTCAATCTCGTCGTGAGGTCTGCGGGAAGGAAATTTTCACGGATATCTAAGGGGGAAGTGACGGCCTTGCCGGTGACACGGTCGCGATGCATTCGAAATAGTGTGTCAGCGGGTCGAGTGTCCCGGCAAGTAGAAGTTAATTAAGAGCAGGACACCGAGCGAAGACGAAGTATGTATTTGGTGGTGCAATGGGCTCGTCGGGTGCGCGTTAGGTGAACTGCATCGTCGTGCAATTATGTTGCCGTGGGAATAGCAGCGTATCGTGACGCCGCAACCATGCAGAAATCTGTCGCGTATTATACGTATGTATATTATACCCCTTCGCAATTAGACACGAGACTCGTTGCCCCTGTGGCATTATGCAAGTTCGTTAGACGCACGCGTCCCCGTGTGCGTAGTGCAAGCGGACGAATTAAATTTTATATCATCGCTAGCGAGTTTGGCGCGCTGCGGAAGAGCGACTGGCTAGGTAGAGAGGTGGGGGGTGTGGAGGAAGATAGCAAACAGCTCCCTAATTTATTAAACCAATCGATCGATAGCAGAAGGATTATCGTGGGGCTGTACCGAAGATCCAATCCAACCGTTATAGGCTTCCGTGCACAAAGATTTGTTGCCGATTCAATTAGAGCGTCTAAGTTGTTCGTCGTATTTTGTATGAAATATTGGCTAAAGAAAACACGCGTTACCCAAAGTAAGACAAGGAACGACATTGCTTATGGGATGACCCAATATACACGTTGTCGAGTTGGTCGCAAACCGTTGAAAAGTGCTGACGCCCGCGAAACCCACCCTCCAGCATCTAGAGATGCCGTGGTTCATCGAGTACAATTGAACTTTGAAGATTTTGCGTGTTCCCCGTAGAGCCCCTAATAATGTCGAGATTCGGAGCGACGCGACGCGCCGCGGCGGAGTCAAGTAGCCCAGCGGGAGAAAAAAGGGAAAAGGGTGCAGTCCCGATCTCATCGAAACTTCGTGACTGATTGCGCTCGATTTCCACAGGGATCGGACTGCGCGCCACTTGGAAATTTAAACTTTCTCACCTGTGCACAATTTATAACGGAGGCTCGCGTTTCTCCAAAACGGAGGGGAATATCTCGCGCGGGAAGACTTAATGCGGTTCAGACGACTATTTTTGCTAAGCGCTCTTATCGAGCGGTAGGTTAGCGTAGAGTTTCCCTCGAAGCTTCAAAACGTAGTCGGGGCGAGCCGGGAAGAGAGACAGAGCGAGGTGACGAGGGAGTCGAGCGTGAAGAACGCGAACCGAGTAAAGCGCTCGGCTGCAATTTTTCTCGCTACATACGTGACGGGAGTAGAAATGAGCCGGGGAAGAAGCAGATACGGGAAAAGGGCACGGAACCGGGGGGGAAAAAGTCGCTTGCGAATTTTCGCCCATCGCGATGACGATCAGCCTGCTGGCTGGGAAACGGATTATTCGCGGGGGATTTTCCCGCTTTCGAAACCTATGTGCCGATCTCTATTTTCGACGCGTCATTCCATCGAAAATGTACTTCCGTGCGAAATCTTCGAGCACAGCAACAGAATATATCGCCACTTGATCAGCCGCCCTCATCTTCCTACGAGAAATCGGCATTCGTTTCGGAGGACAACGCGTCGCGAAGGATTATATAGGAGGAAGATTTGTTAAATCTCAGCCAGACGGTGCAATCTTCGGGAAGATGAAAAAGGGGCGGATTTCAGCGAAGAGAAGCGTCAGAAGTAAATCAGACACTATCGGAATTCACATTAGATCGGTAAGCCTGATTCGCATTGACACGTATCGTGCCTCTGGGGCGGAAAATATGATTGCTTCGTCTCCGTTGTCTAGATGGGTAAGCATCGGGGAAGAAGAGGTTGGGATTAATGCCACCCTCGGGGATCCACGTGGCTTTTCCACCTTCGCCGCGTTTACTCTCTTGCTCGCATTTCTTCCCGCAACTTTTATGCCCCGCGCCTGTTAAGATCCGCGCGCCTCTTACGAAGATTAGTTCCCTCCCTACGAATTGAATTGCTTCCAGTTATTACGGTTACGATTCAGCGCGACACTCGTTGAAGCTGCCAGCCAACTTCCACCAAGATTTTTCCCACTAGTGCGACCGATTTTTAAATATGGAACACGGTGCAACCGACGACCCATCGTCCAACCTCCCGATGTTAAATCAATCCAACATGGGCTATCTCTACATCGATACGCACGATTTGCCCTAGGATCCCCCGCGGGGGAATCCCTTTGTTACTCTCGACTAATCTGTTGGCAAAACAGCGCCGGGACTCCGATAAAAGAAACACGTGCGATTTATATAAAAGTTGGACGATCGATCGCACGTCAGGCCGGAGTAAAAGCGACGGAAAGTTATCAGGATCGATAAAAAGTCTGGCAATAAGCTATCGATACGGCAGCTACGTCGTTTTATTGTGTCACGTGCAAAGCCAAACCGAGCAACCCCTCCGCACCTATATATCAGTCGCGTCAGAGGGGAGACGTCGATATCCCTCGATCAATCATTAATAAGGCCTGAAACCCCAAATACATAAGGCGAATCCCAACGTCTCTTTCTCTCTTCCTTCCTCCGACGCGACACGACGCGCTCTCAAACAACCAACGAGAAAAATGTATCGGCAATTGCTTCGTACCACCGCTGCCGCGAATCGATGGAATTTTATATTTTTCCACCGTGATTTCTTATCCCCGTTTCCACGGACCGTCACGTTTTTGGTTTTGCTCGCCGCTCGCTTCAACGCGGGGTGACTTTTCTTTCCAACGATTTATGACGGCGAGCATCGTGACACGGTTTTGAACTTATCGTCCACCCGCGCTATTCCCGCAGAATCTTTTATACGTACGAATAGAACGACCCTCTCACTGTTTCTCTTGCAATCTCTCGTGCAATCCATTTTTTTCCCATTTGGTAAACAAAAAAATTAGCTCGGTTGATCGACAAACATTCGATTGAACGAGGTATTTATTTCGGCCGGGAACAGTTTCGATTTCCAAATTTTCTTGTATCCACGCACATTTCGCCCGCAACCCTTGTTCGTTTCGATCGAAATCCCAGAGGGAGGGACGGGGCTGGTTAGAATTCAGGAACGAGCAGGCAGATATCGAGTTGCGGTTTAAAACTCGTCGTTTCTCCCTTCCTTGTCTGTTCTCGAACGGCAACGACCCCATCAGGAAGTCGGGATTCAGCAGGCTGATCAGCAGAAATGCGCAGCCCTTGCCTTCACTTGCACTCACGAGGGCCACCCTCGATGTCTTTACAGTCGATGACTACCCTCTTGTTTCGCGGGGCAGAAAAGGGGGAGAGGCGGTGAATGGTGACAGCGGAAAACTAGAATTCGCTTTTTGACATTGGGCCCCCTTCACCTGACCTCGAAGGAGCTCGCGAGAATCTAGCGCAGAATGGAAAGGTTGTTTCGGTGAGCAGAGCGCACGGTGCTGTTCGATAGAACGGTACGGTATCGGTGTTTAAGGGTTCCCATCTCGCCGGCGTACCGCAACGGGAAGAATAATGCACGGCACGGAAGCAAAGTCACACCTGATAGGCACGACGATAAACTTCCTAAAGGAAGACAAACGGGCGTTCGATGCTGCGAGGTCGAACGTTGCATCATTGATGCGGTCTATTCCCCAAACGACGCTACATCCAGCGTTAAGGTCGTGGTTTATCTGGCAATAACTGTGAAATATCTGCGCCACCGATGCACCGTGTCGTGTCTGATTGGCGCGAACCGGGTGCATCGCGGTAAATCTCTTTTTCACGTCTGCTGCCTTGCTCCACCGTGGCCCGTGTCGGTGCTGCACGAAGTTCCACCTTCGCGATTGCCGGCCGTGCCGTTTTAATTCCCATCGGCAAGGGGTAGAAATCCGACCCGACATCGACCCAGAGATCAGCGAGGAGCGTGATCCCGCCCGTCTACCACGTAGATCCTCCTCGTCCGGATGATCGTAGCATCGTCGCACGGGAAAGAAAGGAGCGGAGACCGTGGCGGCCCTATAAGGGCCAGACGGCGGCTATAAGGCCCATGGGCAGTAACAATGCGGCTTGGGCTCGGCTTCGCGGTGTCTCGTAAATATAAATGATGCCGCGACGCGGTTATGGCCGTGCTACCGTGTGCAGCCCTCCCCAGTGGATGCGTGCACGGGCATAAAACGCACGACGCGTAGACCACCTTCTCTCTCGCTTTCTTTCTTTTCTCCACTCCCGTGTGCCTCCGATTCTTCTCGCATCCCGCCACCGCACGCGGGAACCACGCCAGGGTATCGTCATCCTCGCTAATCTATCCGAGAGGCTGCTGGATCCATTCGAGTGGCGATGGACGAGTCGTGGGCGTATTCGGATGCTCGCCGCGATGGAAGTCAGGAGGTCAGGTCAAAAGACAGGCCGTTATCGGTCCAGAGGGAGGACGAAAGGCACGACGAGGAAGGCAAGGGACTACTAGAGGGACAGAGAAAAAGCTCGATCGGTTCTCAACCGTTTCTCTCGCGTTTGCTCCGCTTCGAGGAAGAAAGCCGGAGGAAAAGGGCGAAAGAGACGCGAGACGAGTGCTGGGGGCGGCACGGAGCGAAGGGTGAAAGGGGGACGCGACAGAGGTGGAGGTTAAAAGTAGCGTTAGAATGCAGTTGTAGGTAAAGAGGAAAAGGGGTAGAGTGGGCGAGGGGGGGCAGAGGGGGAGATAAGGTGGAAGGTGCTGGGAGGCGGAGAAGAAAGATCGTGGACAAGGGCGAAGGGAAAAGAGGGCGGGGACGGTCCATTAGGCGGTATCGGGACCATCGCACGGTAGCACCAACGCTCTCTGCATCTCAATGCTTTCGCCCCTAACCGAACGCGAGACGAGGGCCGAGCGGAGCCGATTTTCGGCCCTCGTCGCGCCTTCGAACGCGAAGCATCGCTGACCGCCGCATTCGACCGCGTTCGACCGCGTCTTGCCTCGAGGAATCGACACCCGAAAGAAAAAGCCGACCACGTCCTACGCTCGGGCCTGCAGCTGCCCAACACCGGTAGCCTACGGCGGCATTCTCCTCTGATCCGACCCGATGCATCCTCCACCAGCCTAGCTTGCAACTTGCCCCCATCGCGGTGCGATCAACTGCAACGATCCTCTCTCCATCCGACTTTCTTTCGATTACGTTCTGCTTCGCTTAGATCCAAGTTGCCCCGAAGGAAATTCAAGCCGCGCGATGTTCGCCTCGTGTCACCCACCGAGTAGATGTAGAAGGAACCGCACGGCTACCGTCACAATTTACCCTTTCACGTGTGTACGTACCTCGACAGTATCTCAATCTGAAAAATCCATTAGCGGCGTGTCCATGGGGAACGAGCGGGCCGATGGAATAAGCTGCCACCGTGGCAGAGACGACGCGACGGTCTCGCTAATAGCCAGCTTAATCGAATTACGGGGAATCGAATGGGAGAAATTGTGCCGCTTTTCATCGAATTCCGATACAGCTTAAAATATTGAATCGCGGGCAGCCGACGTTTTTAGGAAACCGTTTCACTCCACTCTTGGAGGATAGATGGAACGGTTGGTGTCGAAATTCTTACCTCATCGCCACCTTCTTCTCGTTCGCGAACCCGTCGTTGTTAGTTTGCCCAAGTCCCTCTCTCTCAAGTAAAGGAAGGACGTCGCGCTCGACGTAGGGACGAGCACGGGCCGGTGAGGCAAGCCGAATCTAGTCGACGACGCCGAGGAACACGCCGACTAGGTTTTCCTGTCAATAAATCAAGTCGGACAGCCTCGACTACCGTTCGCGACTCTCTTCGTTCTCGTCGCGGACGAGTCGCGTACCTCGATCTAGTCAGCGTTCTTCGTCTGGTTCCTAGGCACCGCTCGGCAACAGGCAGAAAAACAGAAACTCGCCAGAGGACGCGTAATCTCGTAGGACTCGGGGCTTATCGTTCGTCGCTCCAGCAGGCGACCGGTCTTGTCCCTCCGCTACCGATGGGATATCTAGCCATCGGGACAGATTGCAGCGGCCGCAAAAAGCCACTCGCTATCGAAAAGAGTAAACGACCAACGACGATTTCAATGTTTTTCTCTGCGAACGATTGAATCTGCTGATCAAGACGGGGAGTGAACGCCGCGCGCTATCACAGATGCGCCATGCCGGTCGAACGAATGCGACGGCCACTTGCAATTAGAATCATTGCTGGCCGGCAAATCGAACGAACGTCCAGCAAAATGATTATACATCTTCGCAAATTAATTGTCTCGAAAGGCCTGTTCGCCCGCTCGGCAAAGAAACGCGAACGAATTCATACGGGTCCGGCGTCGAGAGGTTTATCCTTAATTTAAAAGTACCGCGAACACAGCACCGCCGAGCGGCCACGCGAACCTCTCGACTCGTGCATAACGTAAGGACCCGTCTGCTCGGTAAATTGGCCAGGAATGACACGCGATCGCGACACGGGAAGCCGACAGGAATCTCGGGGAAGGATAAATAAACGCGTAGCGTGGCTCGCGGGCGTTCGCGAAGAAATTCCGTGGCAAATAATCGATGGCTATCCGTGGAGGATCGACAGGGTAATCGGGACGAATGTACGGCGTGATAAAGTGAAACGGCGTCGCCGTTTAATTGGAGCTTCTGACGCGTTTCTGGCATTAAGTATGATGTTGCGTTGAGTTCAATTAAAATGGAAATCGGGGATGGCTGCGGCCCGTTGTCTTCGTCGCTCTGGACGGTTCCGTCTTCGTTCTTCTTCCCTCGACCACCACGAATCCTCCACACACGTACGAAACAGCCGGTTGTTTTCGCTCGTAGATACTCATCCTTCCAGCCTGTTCCCTCCTCCGCTTTTCGTTGCGGGCATCGTCGAGAGACTCCCTATCGACATGTTCGTCCTCCTTCCTCGTCCTGTTCCGTCTCGAACTCGTTGGAGCCGCGGACTCCGAGGCACCATTCGTGTGTCCCGATCTGAAAATAGTTCGGTGCTCGTCGGGGCTCCTAATGAACCCGAGATTAGAAGTCAGCCCCGGGTTCGAACGGTAGATACCGGGCGCAATTAACACTGAAATATCATCGGTGTGGGTCCGTTAGGGACGGTACACGGCGTGTCTCAGGTGGGGCTTCGAACGAGAAAGAGGGATCGGGGCCCGAGACAAGGGACCAAAGGACCGGCCAATTTTATGGACTCCTAAATTAGCCCGATCTCTGCTCGCCGATTCGCGCCAACTCCTCGTCAAGCTACTCGTTACGCGCGAACGTCCGCGGTGGAAACGAGCTTTCGAATACGGTCGTCTATTATTCGCGCGTTCCAGCGCGATCTCGCGTTCCCGACGAATCGAAACCGATTAGCCCGAATTAATTCGCAGACGGATAATAAAGGGGGCAACGTGGCTAACGACGAAGACGGCGGACGATCGAACGGTAGGCGCGTTATCGTCGAAGAGCAAATTAGGCGGATGTACGAGGCAACAAATCGTAAAATCGTGAGCGAAGCGGAGCGTTTATCCACGAAATCGCGATTCCTGGCAGAAAGCTGATCGTTAAGCGGAGACGAGTCTAATAGTGGCTCTAAATGGCTCGGCCCGCTCCGGTTTAAGGCTGCTCCTGTTGCGCCGCTTGCCACCGTGCGTGGTCGAGACTACCCGGTGGTAGAGACTTAATAAGACATCGTGACTCGGCGTAACGTCAGGCCCTAAGTGATCGGATAATTGTACATTAAACCGTACATAATAGAATTATCGACGAGGGAGCCGGAGCCGCAGGTAGAGAGCGGGAGAGGGAGGGAGAGAGAGAGAGAGAGAGAGAGAGAGAGAGAGAGAGAGAGAGAGATCAAAAGGCAAAGGGATTTCGTCACGAGGGTGAAATTCACACCGATGATTTCTCGCTCGTTTCGTACATTTAAATAAAATTCACCGCATCCATTGTGCGACGCCCTTTCCTATTGCTTGTTCCACGCGGTAATTACTACGTACATACACGTGACACGTGGTATCAAAGAACGCTCCATACGTCTAACGAGTCGCGAGTAGCCAATATTAATCTTCTATCGTCGAGGTGGCTTCCTCTGGCAGTGCTTGATACTCGGTAACCCCAAGGCAATCAGTCACGGCACGTTACTACGATTTCATTCGCGTCTGACACTATTAATTATCGCTCGAGTAGACCGTGAGCTTCGTATAAACACGGATCTAGCACGTCGAAATAACTAATACCACTGGCGGGTAAAGAAGCTGAAGTAATTAATGAATCGCTTCGCGATACCATTTTAGTCAAACGTGTACGACTGGTTCTCTTGAACGCACGCGGCATCGGGCTCGCCTCGACGCGATTTAAATAACCAGAGACGTCGTGTCCCTTATTACGACCGATCGCCAACTTGCTATCTGCGTCTCCAGCAATTTTATCGGGCACGTTGGAAGCGTCAACTACTCAGGGCGGATCCGGCGACGAGATTGGAAATGCCCGCGGAATTTCAGTGAAAATAGTAGGAAACGAAATGGCGAGAAGGAAAAGGGTGGGAAAATGAATCAATTTCGTTGGCCGTTGAAGAGCGCGCAGAACGCGGACACGAAGAGTCGTGTGGGTCGAGCGGGGGAACGAAACGGTGGGGCAGAAAATAAGAGAAGGTAGCAGTGGAGGCAGACAGGTTGCGAGAGATTGCGCGATTGGTACCCGGAGCTAAATGCGTTAACCACGAAGAGCTCGTTCGGGAAATATGCGGGTCTTGGTCGTAACCTGTACGGGCGATCCTGGGAGCACGTGCTCCCTCGGTTCGTTTATTAACCACGGGTTAATTCGACGTTTAGAGGCCGACGTTCGGTTGCATTATAAAGCAAAACGATCCCGCGATAGGGATTCATTAACCTACGTTAATTAAGACATTATCGCGTCATAATGATCTCGAGACCGAGCTTTAATGAATGAATGAAACACGCCTCATAAATAATTAATCCACCGATTAAACCCTAGCCAGCGGCCGTGGCCGTGCGTCGAGCGACGTTCAACGCGAAATCGGCAGTGGACCCGCCGAGTTGTCCTGCGCGATACAGAGGCGAAGTCCGATCGGACTGAAACATTTTCTTTCTCCGCTTATTACCCACCTGTCTTCCGAATCGTCCTAATTGGAGAAAGAACCGGACAAACGAGATCGCGACTCGAACTCGCGGGGCTGACCCATAAAGCAAGAAAGCATGATGCACGCCCGCTGGACTAAGAACGAAAGTGCGGCCGATCCGCAACGCCGCGGCGCGCCGGCGCCGCGGCGCACAGCCGACGAACGAGATTATCGTAAACGACGTAAACACTGGCGGAGAACTAGAAATCGATTAATAAACGTTCCTTCATCTTTTTTTTTCTCGCTTCCGGGAAATTTATCATTGCTCGAGGTAGTATCTCGGCGCGCAATTTGCACGTGAAGCGGTCACGTAACGCGGCACAGGTGTTTATTTATGGTTCGCTTAGGCCGTTCGTTAATCAAGCGATCGCGACAGAATGGTTTCTCGTACCTATCGTCGACGCTACCGTATTACCCAATCGATCCTCCACCGCAACGTTGGCGCCATTGCTTGGCGATCATCGTTCAACCGCGCTACGATAATTTCGTCGCTCTTCTCGACGGTTCGCCGTTGAAGGGTTACCGAAACGTGGCCAAGCACGGCACGGCTATTCAGAGCGCAAGCGGGCAACGACTCCGTGATTCTCGAGGATGCCGCTGGTTACTGTTCCGCGTGAAAACGAGCCGGTCTTCCGCGAGGTCGACCCTGTCTAGTATACGTTGACACTTGCCCCGTAGCCGCTACCGCGCACAAAGTCGCGCGAGGACAAGACTCGCTTAATTCAAAACGCGTATCGCGAAAAGTCATGAACACGTATGTACCTACATTCGCTTCCAGCGTCGTACCTGTTCCCCCGCGGCGTCGGCTCGCTCGAGCACGATTAGTTGCGTCTAGATATACCGGAAAATCCGGTATGTGACACGACCTGCCCTTCCCGTTTCGTAAAGTGTCTCTTTTTCGTCTTGCCCGTCCTTTCGACCGCGAGAAACACCGATGTAAGCGAACCAGTTTCTCGCCGTGACGTACTACCGGGAGGAAAGAGCAGCGTGGAAATCATATCACGTTCCTCGGATGTATGTAACTCGGGCTACGAAACGACCCGCGAAGCGTAATCAGGATCGACTAATCGGTATTTATCGGACTCTCCGTCTTGCGCTCGTTTCGAAGCTGGCCATCGTCGTTCGCCCGTGTTTTGCCCCTCGATTGACAAGGAGGGGAAATGTGCAAAGCTCGCCACAACGATGCTAGGGACAGCCGATCGAGAAAAATACCGCGAGCGTGATAAACACCGTGGCAAAAACGACCGTCGTAAATTGTGTTCCTGTTGTCGGATGACGTGATTATGATCCATGGAAGGCGGCACGCTGGCCGGCAACGATCGAAAATGTTCGATGCGGGTGTGCAAATGGAGTTTTTACTGCGCATTGTTTTCGCATTCGCCGGTGGCGTCGGCTCGTTTCCGACTCGTCGATCGCGAAAATTTCCGACGGCGACTTTAGATTGTGTCGCGATCCCTTCGATTTTTCTCTGTGGTACTCGTTTTCTTTCCCATTTTTTCTTTCTTTTCGTTTCGAGGTGCAACGCGACACAGATTGCGCTCGCCTTGCGACACAATTACCATACGATCTGCATATCCACCTCTTCGCCTCTCGTCAACTACTTCCCGTCGTGGCTGCAGGTATATAGTCTCGCACCGAGTCGCCGATCGAAGCGTAAAATTCCGCGCGAGCTCGAACCGCCCTGTTTCAACGGGCAACGTTATCGCGGCATTCGCTCGCGCGTCGTCCAACTATTTGCAAAACGAAACCGCAGGGGGATCCGTAATGGCTGGGGGTGCGACAAACGGCGGGGTTTACCGGGGACCGAACGGTCCCCGAGAAAAACGAATCGGGTCGTGACTATTTAACGGGCCGTTAATGATATTCCAAACGGTGGTGTAACAGTCTGTTGTAAGTTGGCGATATTCAATGCTCGAACGATGCAATTATGTAGCCGCTAATGTTACATCAAACGTTACCAATTACACGCACAGATACGGGACTTGGAAAGCGAAGATAGATATTACCAATATGATAATGCGTAACCGGTAGACGTTTGCCGTGTAAAATTGCGGCAGGTATGCACCACGGTGCACCGATACCGATCGATCTTGCTCACATATGTCAAGGTTAAATTGCTAACGCTGCACGAGAGTGACAGTACTGCGAGGTCTGAGCGTACCACGAAGTGTCCAACTCTACGGACGTTCGCGCTACGAATTTCAAAGGGGCGATCGCCTTGTCCAGACAATTGCACAATTTAGCACCCCTTTCATAGTTTCCGGGACCACCCCCCCGTCTTAGCGGGAGGCACACCTCCCGGTTTGACAAATGCTGGTTCACGATGGCCCCAGGTTCGTGCGTTGCGCGGCAAAGTGAACGGTGCCGTGCCGATACTCGGGTGCGTGTGCGTGCACGATAGGTAAGAACACAGGTGTCAGAAGGCTCGTACGCACGCGTGTACACACAAGGCACGCCCAGCGCTCACTGTGTCAACGAGGCCTCCTTCGGGCTGAACTCGTTTCGCTGCGATAAAACGTGCCATTTAAATTTATGCACTATTTTGTACGCACTGGTCAAAGGTCATCCGAGTGCAAAATGTAAAATGCAGCAGAACGCGCATTATTCAGACCGGTCGCGATAATTCGTAACTCGTTCCGATCTTTATCGTTACGCGTGCGTTTCTTTTCCCCAAGCGGCTTAATTATTGCGTCGCGTTCTTGCAGCCGAAATGCTAATCGAGCCAACTCGATTCGAATGGATTTCATCCTTTTCCTCTCTCTGCCGAGTATCCGTGTTTTTATTGTCCTCGCGATCGAATTTTCTTTGCATTCCACTTGCATCAGACACGAGGAAAAATGCAATAGTTGACGTATTACGATCTCAGAGGGAGAGAAAAAAAAGACATAGTGCAACCGGTTCGTATACACAAAGCGCGTGCAAACGTTGCGACGAGGGACATAATATACCTGCCGGACAGCCATCGTTCCGTGTTACCTTTCGATCCGATTCCCCGTACAGTTACCACCGCTGCACCGCTTGTACCCCAATTCACGAACTGGAACTTAAAGAGCGCATCAACGAAACGCACGGCCGACCCGCTGCGTTCACCTGCTCCAATATTTTCTATCTGAACTTCCGATCTTCCTCGTCGTGCCGTTTTTCTACACCGTGTCGGCTAATTAGCCCTCGCCCAAAAATATGAATCAGATGTTACGGCGGTTACGCGACTGCTCCTTCCTCTCGTCCACCGAACTCGCACCTGGTACGATATCGGAGGATTAATGTTCGTCGTCCGCAGAGAAACGGGCAGCGGGAGAGAAAGAGCGGCATCGAATCCGACGATCGTCGAAAAGGTCAACGTCGTCGTTTTCGACGAGCCATCACGGGAGGCGACCGCCTCAAACTTTTGATAGTTAACTGCGACGCGTAGCCAATAATTCTTGTCGTCGTGTTCCGTTCGTAGAGAATTAAGCAAACCTCGATATCGAGCTTGTCCGCCGACATCGTTGGCCCAATCAGGGTCAGCGAGATCGACTTTCTTGCGAGATTTACTGCCGCTGGTAAGATTCCACTAATTTTACGCTCCCGTTGGTCGAGAACTTCGCTACTCCGAGCGTCGCCGGACGAATATCCAAATCAAGGTGGCCTCCGGAGACACTCCCGGGCCACCTTCCATCGAAATCGTAAAAGTTTCTCCCGTGTCCGGTTTTAAACGAGCGGCGGGAAACAATTTGTCCGATGAAGAAAAAAAAAAGGGACGCAGCTTTGTCGAGGCGTTGCTCGAAACGTCGAAAATGGTCGTGGCTGCGGTTCTTACGTGGCGTTGCACAATCGCGTCCCACGTTCCATCGTTAAGAAATGTTGCCTCGTTTCGACTGTCTCTCCGTGCCCCTATCCAAAGGAAATCGATGATACCGATCGAAAGGCGGCTCGATATCGAATAGATGTAGATGACGATCATTGTTTTTCCGCGAAGTGTTCGGCATGAATGGCGGTTAGCTGCCTGACGACCCACACAGCAATCCAGTCAAGTTAGTCAGTCAGTCGGTCGGTCGGTCTGTCGGTCGGGCGTGTGCGGTCTCGTACGGAGAGTTTTACCATGGTTGGAACGAGCCAAGAACTGTCAAGGATGGCCGCCATCCACGCGAGCTACGTAGCTGGTGTCGCAACTTCCATCCGACCACGTATCATCGGCGCGCACACCTTGTACTTTAAAGAAGCAGCTCTCGCGGTCTCGATGTCATTCGGTTTTTTCGAGCATGCCGAGCAAAAAAGTATCTCCGGCGATGCTCCTCTTGCGCCAAGTAGAGCCCGATGAATGCCGCGATGCTCCTTACACCAGGGATACTAGCTTCTTCCTCGCGATAGACGATTAAATTCGTTCTCCTAGCCTCTATTTAGGGTCGCTTGGCCGTGGCTGTTCGTTGGACGATTTTGCGAGGCGAAACGTAGCGCGTCTCTTTTGCGAAGGTTTTTTTTCCCTACGGTATGTGCGAGTAGTCAAGGATGTCCAGCGCGGTGCAAGTTGTCGCTACGTGTCGCAATGTTCATCCGACGACGTCATCGGTGTCCAAGAGAGACACCTTAACGAGCGTTCGTTCAGGTTCGCTCGGACGAACGGCGAAACTCGTACTTAACGCGCTCGATTGCGTAAATGAGCATAGGACGGAACAAGAAAAACGAGCAGGCCGAGATGTCGTGACTCTTCGATCGTCGGTTCGATTGGCAATCGCGGCCCAATTTGTTTGGGCGATTTTCGCGGCGCCGGTTGCCCCAAGGATAAACCCCGGAGATCGCGTCGCGGCTCGACGGGGATACTCGTCGACTCGCGAGCCGATCGCCGAAAACGATGTGAAATCACGCGAAACACGAGGAGGAAGACCGAGAAGAGGATACCTAGGAATTCGAGCTTACGAAACGTTGATGAGGAAACGTGCCAGGGACGAAGGAGCGAAGGGAAAGACTCGATCTTCGGATTCCACCGGAGTCTAGAGGGAACGAATGCCTGGAAGGCCGACGACATTTCGAGCTGTCGTTACATCATCGACAGAACCAGATCGTTGTAGATGTTGGAGAAAATCAGCCGTGACTAAACTTTGCCGTTTGTCGCATGCCGGTTTGCCCAACGGGTCCGGACTTTCCACGGCGACAACAGCTCCGATTGTTTTCCTTTCGTAAAAAGAGAAAATCAGGTGGCGCCGAAACACGAACCGGCAGCGCCGTTGACGAAATCCGTGAGGCAACCCGTCAAGGTGGGATTGCGAAGAAGCGAGTTGGACATATTTTTCGTTTCCACGTGCTTCACGGTTGTCTAGCGTCCGTGCCTCGAAGCGTACCCTCGACTGGCGGGAGCAAAGATCGCGGGTACATATCCATTACGAATGCATTGGATAGTAACGCGGTGTGGCATCCGCTGTAAAAGGGCCGCGGAGCGACCCGGAGCACCGGATGCGTCGCGGCGACTGTCGTTCGCTGGGAAAAATCGCAGCGCCAAGCCGAACCGGTAGCTCGGCGCGATGGGACGCGCGTCGCGGCCAAACTTGCCCTACCTTGGCGTCCCGAGTCCCCCGAGGTTGACGAGTGGTTTAGTACGCTAAACGCGAACGTCGTTTCAGCGATTCACCGTTACCTAGATTATACGAGGTTTGCGTGAAACCCAATTCGACGGAGGGAAAAGGAATCGTGACGGGTCCGGATAGGAGAAGCGCTACACAGTCGCGAACGATACGGTGTCCATCACACACGAGGTAGTGGCTGTCGATCGTTACGCGGTGGCCGTCGCCTCGGGACGGACAGCCTACTTGTATGCAGAATTGCGTCGTACATTGTGTTTGTTTTATTAATGCAGGCCGACCTTGCGGCATTTACGCGGCGCTCACCGTCGCGCATAAATACCTTCGGCAACCCTTTCCTCCGGACGAGCTCATTTCAGCCCACCGATCAGGAAACGCGACGGCCGAGAATTATTTCGTCCTGTACGCGATCAACGCTGACTGCGAACGGTCGATTACGCGATACCCTCGGCAACCCGATCCCCTTTGGATAAGAAAATTTCGATGAAACGCATCGGGGTTTAACGGCAAAACGGGAAAGCGCGTTACGCAATTCCCTTCCCTTCCTTTTCCTCCTGGTGAAGAGAAAAAGGAGGATAAAAAACCGAAAAACGTAGCGCCATTCGATGGAGCGCGTACGCGGGCAATTAATTCAGCCGTATCCCGATTGTTGTTTCGAATGTAGTTATAAGTTTACGATGATCATAAAACAGGCCGGTCGGTGCAACTCGCGGCGAGGCTTCATAAATTCTCGAAAAAGAACGCTAGATGGTTTTGTAACGAAGCGGTCAGCCTAGAACTCGCCGCGACGCGTTAACTTTTGCATAATTTACACGAGCGTCGGGCGAAACAAACATTTATTATCGTTGTCGTCGGGGAAGAGAGAAAGAGGGCGGGGTGATACCAGGGACTAATTTCGCGACGAGGCGCGACATTAAACGTTCTTAGGAGCGGGCAAGCCCGGTTGCCGATGTACACGTCGGGGAAGGTCTCGGAGGTCCGGCGTTCTCCCCGAGTTCTACCACTTCTGTCGCGAAAACGCTCCCTTAACAGCTCCGACCAAAAGCCTGGCCGCGAACCAGTGTCGCCCGGCTTCCGTTTACCCTCCGCTCTTTATCTCGATCTACGACGATCGTCGATCGAAAATTCAGGTTTCATTTTTCCCTTTCTTTTTTGCTCTCTCCGGCCCGATAGGCGACACCGCTCCGCTGCCCATACCGGTTTTAGACACTCCGATACCTTCGAATTCGTGATTCCCGTCGCTTTTTTTCTCCTCAATTTTTCTCGGCCTCGAGTTCCGCCCCGGAATAATATGTGGTTCGTCTTCGACGCGATGAACGCGACGCTATTGCGACAAGGAGCGCGCGACGTCGAACGCGATGCGATTTCTTCACCTCTTGCGAAATCACGGATCTGCGTAGCCGCGTCAACCTCCGATCGTGCGCTCCGGAAGAGTCGCTTAACGTTAACGAGCTCCAAGTGTACGCCGCCGCGGTGACATAACTTTCATCCGACATAGACGTTTGCATCTTCGACCTCGTCGCGACCTATCGATAGAGGTAGCGCATCTTCCCTCTACTCGAAGAAAGAAGCGGGCCGAGCTCCGCTTTGCCGCCTCGTGGCAGACGAAACGCCTTAAGGTGTGTACGCTTAAGCCCCGTTATCTCGATCGTGGCTCGATCGTCCAGCTACTGCCTACTCTGCTCCGTACGAACTTCGAGGTTGTGTCAGTCGATGATTATTTACGCTCGCCGTGGAGCGTTTCGGCGAGGGACGCACGGAATCCGTTGGAAAAACGTCGCCTCCTCGTCGCAGAATAGAGCGAATCTCCCGAGGAGCTCGGTGCCAAGGATCGTCGTCGTCGTCGTCGTCGATTAAACGCGATTCAATGTTCCATCGTGTGTCGCACATGTTCGATACGCCACGCAACCAGCCTCGTAGGAAATTTCCAGCGGCGCAAAATCGCTTCGTCGCGGTCTCGTGGAATTTGCGAAAAAGACACCGATCACCGATCGGAAAGACTCGTTTTAAACGGCAAAAGGAAAACGACTGGCTACCAGGAAAAAAAGCACCGGTTGTTTGTACGCGTACATACATACATACGTAGGTACAACCAGTATCCGCTTGTCTCTTATGTACAGCCACACGACCGAGCATCGGTTATGTGTACACGCGTATCGGTACGTGTATCTTCGCATTCGTAGATCATAAAATATGTGCGCGTGTGTATGTATCTGGTACATATACATACATATATATATATATATTTACTTATTTATGTATAGATGTTATGTATAAATGGTCTAGAGCTGCGATCCCGCTCGCCTTCGTCACCGCGAAAATTACGCAATAAGTAGAAGTCGTTTGGTTAGCTTCGACTGCTCGTTGAACGTTTCCACGGAGCTGGACAGCCTCGCGACGCGTAGAAACGGTTTCGTGCTGCGCTCAAGATCGACATCGGCCACAATATCCCGATTAATACGATTGCGATCGCTTTTCGCGGCAGAGTCGCGGCCGGCGCGCATCGATTTTTATTGCGCCACTCCCTTGAACGAGAAGCGGCAGCTCGATTGTTTCGCTCGTTCGCCGGACCAGAGATCTGCAGGTGAAGACCGGGAACGTTGAACGATACAACGATTCGGCGCTGGATCGTAGGTGTCTCCGGTGTCCCGCGAAACGATTCCCCGACGTTCGAGTACCAAGAAGAGGACATAATTAATGTCGGTAGATCGAAGAGGAGAGATAACGCTGGCGAAGATAGAAATCGTGCGAGCTTGTCAACTATGCGGCCACATCGGCGAGAAATCTCCTTAAATTGGGTACTCGCTACAAGTAGGCCCGTACGATTCTCCGTGGCAACCTTTCGTTAACAGCTATTATCGGTGGGATTTCGAGGCGAACCGTTCTTCCTAAACCGAGCCATAAATTGAACTTTCCCCTAGAGCTCGCGCGCATTCGACCTCGTTCGAACGGACGTACGAGGCAGCGCGTCTCGCCTCGCGCAGGGACAAGCAGAGGCGTTTTAAGGCGCGTACATTGCAAACGCGCACGTATCCCGAGCCCGAGACTTATAATAGTCTATCGATACCTTTTGTTTTTAACACGGCGGATGACATTTCGAGCGGCTACGGAGCAAGAGCAACCTTGATGTCAGCGTTGAAATTCCGTCTCTGCCGATCTCTCGATTTCACGACGACGATTCTCCGCTGGAAACATATTTCGCGAGAGGCTAGAGGAAGAGCGCGGCGCGTATGTACATATACAAATTCCACGAGAGCGTTCGAAAAGGTAGCGGGGCGAAGTAATTAATCGCTCCTAAGATCGCAGTTCGACGAGGATCGTAGATAAGCACGATTCACGCGGATATTCGGTGTCGACGTTTTTTCGTTTTTTTTTCTCTCGAAAAAAGAGAAACGCGCGCCCGTACTTGGATACGGACGACGAACGCTGGTAGCGGAAATTGCGCCACTCGAAAACAACCACTCCCGCCGCCTCGGTGTTTCAGCTGGTCTTTTTACCGAGCGCAACATTTGCATACGGGCGCCTGCAAAAAATCTGTCGCCTCTCGTAGACGGACAAGGCCTCCGCGAGCGACCTTTCGGTCACCACGGATATCTCGCCCCGGCCATTTTCACCGGTCGATCCGGAGACACCACCGCGTCTCCGTAGAATGCGCCGATATTTTTTCTTCTTTTTTACTATTCCTTATCGGACACGATGCATCGCGGCTCCGTTGAACTTGGAGCAAGGACGCGCGAATCGCGGCTAACGAGACGCAACGCTCACGCGCCGCGATTTCGCAACGCGTAACCTCTAAGTTGGAATGCGTTTAACGCTCGACGCCTACGGGACGCCTGTACAGCCACGCGTAAAGCCTTGAGGAAGAGCGTTGCGACACGAACCTTTGAATCTCGGCTGACTGCCAACTCCTGAAAGACGCGCTCGCGCCTCGATCCGTCCGTAAATTCAGCTTGTGCGCTCGGGGGAAAAAGAAATATTCCTTCTGCCGTCCGTGACGAACGCAACCGTGACTCGAGTCGGATCGGGCCCGCTCGCCACTCTAGACCTTGCGCGTCCGTCGCGCGCCGCTATTGCACGACGAAACGAGCTTGACAAGTTTTTCTTTTCTTTTGTACACGGATTACACGGTAGTCCTCCGCGGACGTTTTCAAGACACACCGCGAGCCAGCCCCGCCTGCGCCACGAACTTTGAACGCAACGTTTGCACGTCGCCGCGCGATACCGGTTGTTTGGAAATTACGCCACTCCCTGCGAGATCACCGATCCTTATCGCGATCCCGTTAATTGCGAACGCGGGACTGGTTCCGTTCGTCGAAACCTGGCCCCTCGGTTCGGAGCGTATCGGACGGAGCCTCAGTTTTGTAACAAAGGGACGCGCGCGTCCACCCCCACGAGAATAGTCATGGTAGCCGATAGTCGGCAAGGGAATCCCGATAAAGGTTGGTGGTTGGCGGATATAATAGATGACGTCGGGTTTTCGCAGTCGAAACGTCGATGGGCCGCGGGTACCGGGGCCCTTATCCGAAGGTATCGGGCCCTAGTTAAGCGGCCGGTGGAGCACTAGATCAACGACAACTTTCGGCATTTTGGCTTTCATGTGTCCGATTGGGGGGGGCCCCTATCCAGGGTCTTATAAGAGGCCGCGGTTACGAGCCGGCGAAGCCTCTCCCTTCTAACAAATAGAAGACGCATGCACGATCGCTTCCCTCCGTTCTCCTCCTCTCAACCCTTTTCGTTGCTTTTCGTCGCACCGTGTCCCTTCTCTATCCGGCCTCCCGCGGCCCCGGTACACCTATCCCTTTTCTCCCCTTTTCCTCTTTCGTTCCTGCTGCCGGCCAGGCCGCGGGGGCCGTTCCCGAAATTCGTTTCTCTCCCCGTTGGATCGAGAAGGAGAAAATCGAGCAAAGGCCGCCGCTGTTCTCGATCGTGGACCCTCTCCGATCGGCGGCCGGAGGAAACGACGCACCGGCACGGCGGGACCGGGCCCGCTTCCTCGTCGTACGCACGGCCCACCGTCACCAAGATAAAACGGCGCGGAAGGAATTTGGCGGAGGGCTGTAAATATTATAAAGTGACGCTCCGCAGAATGCGGGAGCTCAAAGGTGCGCCTCGGTAGGAGGACAATGCAAGCGACGGAGCGATGGGGCATCGGGGGCCACCCCTCTAACGTGAATTACGTCCCGGAGAAATAACTCGCGCCACCGTTCGCGATGGGGAGTCCTTGGGACACCCCCCTCGCTGGCCGTCCAGCGTCTTGCAGCGTTCCCTCGAAAACCGGGAACAGAATTTTTGCGCAACCTTCGTTCGAGTTGCGCACACGCGCCAACGTTTCGCTCGGCGCGGCTCGTTGCGTTACCGACGACTCGAAGCAACGTGCTCGCGTTCGTTTCACGGGCCTCTCGCAATCGCGGCAACGCCATTAAAGCAACGGTATATGTACACCGAAGAGGATCGAACGAAAGTTCCTTCGAACTTCGAAGACGCGGACGGTCGCCGGTTATACAAGGTTAACGTCTCGGATACTAGGAAGCCCGAGGTTCTCTTTGGCCGTTCGCCGAGAGACGAAGAGAAGCGTGGACCGAGGCTGATGCACGCGTGCTGCCTCATGGATATGGCAGACCGACCATAACTTATTCACGCGTATGGCTATGGTACCTGACACGTAACAGTGTTCCGAGGTCGAGGGCCTCTCTCTCTCTCTCTCCCCCTTCCTCTCTCTTTCACTCTCTCTGTCTCCCCGCGCCGCCCCGCGTCGACGTAAGCGTAGAAACGCAGCGCACAGATCCCTTCGGAGCACGAACTCACGAGTTACGTATGCATGCGGCGCCGACGACACCGACGATCCGAGCTATTATCCGTGTCTCCTCGTGGTAAGTGAAAGGCGCGGTAGTTCCGCTCCTCTGCGCGAAACCATAATCCTCCGATTACCTGTACGCCGTTAGAATAATAAGCCCGATAAATTGCTCGTACCTCGCAGCGATGACAATGACGCGACTCAACCTTTGCCCACTTTACGGTTTCGATTGTGGCCTCGCGCCCACCATTCGGTGCAGCCGCGTCGAACGACGTTGCACCCTTCGATCTTGGACTTCCAATCGGCGAGGAAGTGCGAAACATTCGTGCGGGGTGCGGAATTTCGTACATCCAGCACTGTCGAAGAGGACGCGTCCGATGAGAGAGATCGGTCAAGGGTAAAAGCGAGGGTCTGCTGGCCCCTGGGCCCCCGCGGGGCACGTTTAGCTCGTAGCACGCTCAAACGGACCCGAAGGAGTCGATGCAGACCTCGGAAGGTGCATGGCACGAAAGGGTGGGATACGCCGTTCGCAGGCAAAAGAAAGAAAGACGAACGTAAACGCGTCTGCTTTTAAAATAAGTTACACGCGGTAAGAATAGCTGTGCATGTCACGACGCGGCGGGATAAGACGAAACGTTCACCTGTTGGTTTGTTCAAAAAATTTCGCGTTTTCGTACCGTCGTGTTTTGCGACGACGAAGATCCTCGTCGAACTCGTGCTCTGTTTTTCAACGAATGCTCGCGGTACAGGCGGGCAAGTGCACGTGTAATACGCGGTCGCAAATGCCTCCGTTAAAGATGGTTCGGACCGCGCACGGTAGGCAATTCCGGGGCCGAGGAACGATGATGCCTGTCGGACAAAACCGCAAAACCGCAACCACCGTGAACGCAAGCACGCGCCTACTACTGTAGGAGGAACCGTGCTGTGAACGCAAAACGATGGCCAAGGAAATACACTCCCCGCTCTGATTTCGCTTGCCCGAAAGTTTCGATGCTTGTTCCGATGTATCTACTGTGTCTCGTAAAATCGTGGAAGCGTTAGAGTACGCACGCTTCGCGCGAGAAAGAGATATTTGATACGCTCGTGGGGGGAACTAGGAGGACGAGTCTCGTTCGGACAATACGATGTCCATTCATTATTCGTCGTTTTATGAATGACACGCCGCGGTAGCTTTCGGGATAGAACGAGATCGTAAAATCACGAAAGTATTAAATTACACGTGTTTCGAGCATCAGAATCGAAAATCGAGACGATCAATGGGGGAATAAACGGCTCGAGCTTCATTCAAACCCGCCCGCTGCACCATTCGGAGACTTGCTCCGTTTTAACATTGAGGCGCAAAAGTTATTCGTCGTCCACGAGGTCGATTTTGTTTCCTTTCGTAGCGAAGCAAAGTCTATGTACAATTTGTCTGCACTGCCTTTGCGGACTACAAAGTGAATCACCAGCGAGCAGTGTTCCTTCGCGAGAATTCTTTCTCGAGAAACTTTGTAATTGCTTATTTCTCCATTCTCGAAGAAAGTAAATCTCATTTGTAATAGTTGGTACAGGTTGGCCAGAAACGTAGAAGTCCAGTAGGTATGATGCTAGGGTTGCACCTATTGGACTTCCGTGGCTTCTCGAGAAATCAGGTACACCAGCGAGCGAATCATCCTGAAGAACCACGTGGAAATCCCGACTCGTTTCTCTCCGCGGCTCGTTCGTTCCCTCTTAAGCGAACGTCGATTCCCCTTGGATAAGCGTTGATGAACGCATGCCCCAAGGCTCCACCGTTTTCGAAATTACGTCTCTGAAAAATTGCTTCCTGCAGTGACGCGAGCACGTTGGTAAACATTGTACCTATCTCATTAAGACCAAACACGAACCTCGAACCCCGAAACATTCGTCTTCTCCCCCCGACTCCCCCCGGTCCCATCGTTCTATCAATTACCCGTTTCTAATACCTGGCTCGATTAATTTCCACCTCGTTAATTTCCCGCGCGATAAAACACGAGAGGCGATGACTGATCGAATATGCGGGCGACAGTGAATTCCAATCGACTCGCGCCTGCCTCGTTGCAAATTCCGCGAGCCGGCGAAACTTCCATTGAAAGTGGTCGTTACGTCAGCGTGCAAGCGCGACCGAGTGTGTGTCACTCGGTGGCGGAATTTAACGCAGGAATCGCTGAACGGCCGACCACCACGGGCACCGGAAATTGAGGGGATCTCCCGCGGCAAGAGGTTGCAAGTAGAAAACGAAACGATTAAAAGGCCGAGCTCTGCTCTCCGTGTTCCTCGAACCTCGCGGCGCGTCTCCCTTCCGGTTCCGTCCCCGATCCTATCCGCGGGTACGTCGACGACGAGGCGTATCGAGCGGAGCCGCGTCTCGACAAAAATTCGAAAAGCGAGACCATCGATTCGAAACCAACTCCTAGCCGTCTAGGAGACTCTCGTGGGATTTTTTTATGATCTTTCTCTCTCGGAGGGAGAAAGAAGTGGGGAATGAAAAAGATCTTGGTGGCGAAGGGGGTCAGAGAGGGAATGCTGAAGGGCGCGGAAGGTAAGGGACGAGGAGGGAAGAGTTAGACAGCTATAGAAGGGTGGAGAAGGGTGGAGCGGGAGGGGGAAGACAGGTGATGCTGGGCCCGAGGCTGGGCACGGGGAGAACGCAGACGCACGTTTTACGCATCCTACTCAGGCACGCACACAGGGCCCCGACGCACGGGGCACACACGATTCGAACACACAACCGCAGAAGGCATTTTAACACACGGCATTCCTGTTGTCGGGCCTCGGGATGGTTCAGCTGGCAACGTAGCTGGTGTTAAGTCTGCTTCACAAGAGCCGGTGCCTCGTGGCGATCAGGCGATATCGTTTACGGGGAATTCGATCCAACGCGATATTTGCATCGCTTTACACGGTTAACAGAATACGAACGCCGACCCTCGGACCGTGGTCCGCGTTGCGAGCTGTACTCGCGAATCGAGCGGCGCAGCTTTCGCGGCTCTCTAGGCAAGGGGTGCAGCAGAAGACGATGGAGCTTTCGTTCCATGCACAGAGGGTGGTCGAGAAATCGTTGGCAGAGGAGCTCTCCGTTTCGATTTCGAAGCAGCGCTCGGCGCTTAACTCTTCGCGCAGGAACACCGCGGAACGTCGTCGTCGTCGTCGGCGGTAGTGGCGTGGCATCGGCAAACACAATACCCGTGCATTTACATGAGCATACAAACAACGCGGCGGGAATTATACTTACGGGCGTGCAGGTTGGCGCAGGACAGACAGGGGTGGAAAGGAGATGGAAAAGGTGGGGGCGAAGGCGGCGGAGGAGCGAGGACTCGGTATGGGAGGGCCCGTTGCTGCAGCCTGACAAATACACAATAATATACATGCCCGACCTGTATATCGCGTCGTACCTTTCGCCTCCAATGGACAATTCCGCATCGACGAAAGTGGACGTCGTATAGCTGCTCCCGATTACGCGACAAGTGGTCTACGGCGCGACGCGGCGGGGGCTTGGGAACGGAACACGCGGAGGAGTCGCCGCGGTTGCGTTTAAAGGTCAGCAGATATCTAGCGGTACACGAGTGTATCCCAGGTGGGGCAGTTTAACCAGAGGCAGCGATTGCGATTCTCGAATCGTGGATAACAGGCGAAGCAAAGGTGGCTTCTTCGTTCGATAAGCGGCGAGATAACGAACGTCGGCCTGGGTTTTAGCAGGGCCTTGGCGTTCGCCAATTGAACGACAGTTGTCCCGCGATTCGTCCGCGAGAGAAACAGAGCAGAGGTGCATGCTCGTTATCTAGTGACGATATCGAACAACGATTAGCGAAGATCGCGGGCAATTACCGTCTCCACCCTGTCAAATTCATCGAGCAACGAGACTTTCTGCGAGCGAGCTGTCCACGCGCGTACTCACGCTGGCGCGCGAACGCGTATAAACTTATCGGGGCGAGGGAGAGTCGAAATCAATTACTCTATCGCTATTGAATAATAATACAATGCGAAACGCCGCGGTGGATTGGCGTGTGCGTGCATACGTTTCACGTCCTCCGTGCAAGCTTCCCTCCTCCGAACGTGTATTCTCCCCCCTCCTTCAGAAATTTTTCACTCATCCTCTTTCTCTTTCACCGGCGTGAATCTCCGTCGGCGTTCGCTCTCTCCGACGGTGCACGGACTTCTCTTTCTCTTTCTCTTTCTTTTGGTCCAGCAACCGGCAACCGCTCAGCCTGGTCGCGTTACAGCGTGTATAAAGTTGCCATCGCGCGTTCGTCCGTGTTCATTCATAGGGGTCCGGTGAATGGCGTGTTGGTAAGCCTATAGTAAACGCATACTGGTGTATACCTACATGTATACGTAGCATAACACAGCCGCGGCCGCGAACGCCTTTCCCGCGCTCCATGGGCATCACCTAGCTTTCCACGATCGTTCGTCGCATCTCTTGTCGGTGATTTCGGAGCGCCCGCGATTTCGCGACGAACCTTAGGCATGCGAACGATGAAAACAAGGAAGATCGCGTAGGGGCCGATACCGCGGTGTTTCCCTTCACCTGGGATTTTCCTTCCTTCTTGCCACGTTTTTCGGTCGACCTTCTTGCAACTGAACGCACGTACATACCTTTGCAACGCTGCCCGTTACGCAGCTACTTTTTTTGCTTCGCACACCACTCCGCTTCGTTTCGTTTCGAATCGAAAGACACCGGACAGGTAAATCCGCGGGATGCTCGGCAAGCTTGCGCCTTCGTTGACGTCACGGCGAGCAAGGTCGTTTGGCGTGCAAAAAGTGAGGCAAACCCGCGCGATCGGCCTACGTTTGCACAGTACATACGTCGGTGGTGGTCTCTCGCTGTCATTCGTATCACGGCCATGCAAATTTCGCGCGGGGTTAAAAAAAGAAGCAAAAGGCACGCGCGAGCGGGCTCGCGGCACGATGCATGCAGCGTTGTTCTATTTGTCCTTAGCGGCGTAGTTATCTCGATAAACGTTTCCCCGTGCGCGGCGGAAGTTTCCACGGGAAAAGTCAGTCACGAGCAGCACGCTCGAGGGTACGGAGAACGACGATGGAAAGAGAAAGCGAAGAAGAACCGACGCGTTCCGTGCCGGTTCTCCGAGTTAACGAAAACGACTTTCGGAAAGGTCGGACAGGTTTTCGCTCCCCGTTAACTTGGCGCCGACCCTTAGATCTTGGAAGGTTTGACCCGCGGGCTCGACCGGTTCGTTAGAGCAACGTACATATATAGGTATACATCCACCTCCGTCTTTTGCCCTCCTCCCTTCCAAAAGGTCGTCGTTTAGGTTTGCGACGCGATGCACAGTTCGTCCCCCGCGGCAGACAGGACGGCGCGTGCCCGATCACGCGACGACGGAGACGAAATCGGCGTGGAAGAGACCGTGAATTCTCGAAGGGACTCGAGGCGTTGCTCGGAGAAATGATGATGTTTCGCCGTAGATAATTGTAGCCTGTTAGAGTTTCTTGCTCGTTCCGGGTAACGCTTCATCGGTTCCCCGTAGATCCCGAAGCCGGTGGACGATCTACGCGGGCGGCGGCGGCGACGGCGACGACGATAGAAAAAGACCGGAACGAAAATAACCGCGATATATAGATAGCAACGTAATTATGGTTATTATGGGCATTATCGCCGCTCGCCTAAACGATAATTGGAATTATCGAGAAAGACAAGGAATTATGATAATATCCAGAACTCGGTCTGCCGAACAGCCTAGGAGAAACGCGGTACCCTCTGGTCTATTTGCCGTCGAGATTCGTCCTTGGCTGCATCGAGCTGTTAACCTTTTGGGCACGAAAGAAAAAAACGGCGCGCAAAAATCACGGTCGGTAAGGCACCGAAGGGACGTTCGGCCTAGAAGGGGTGAGGCCCTTCTCGATCCTCTTGGATCTGCTCCCGTCCCGAAACCCTTTACCGGCAGAGACGGAAGAAGCAGCAAAATGAACAGGGATGCTGGTGCGTGCGCCTTCTCGAGGCCCTCCCTGCTGCTACATCGCAAGGTTACCGATCACGAAAGGGTAGCTGACGCAAAGGTGCTGTCCTGATAGCTGCGCTCGTAGATGTCGCCGTTACGTTCTCCGCGAAGTCTCGCTTGCCGCACGGCACGAACGATCGTGTGCACGCGGCTGGTATTAGTGGGTCAAGGCCTCGAGGGGTTGCACCGGTGGTAGAAGCTGGCAATTTGGGCCGTCGAAGCGTCTCGAGTCGCGGCCCTTATGCCTGGGACCCGCAGGAGGTGATTTCGAGGGAGACGAGTCCTCCGTTCGCTATCTCTGATGCAACCGGGGGCTGACCCAGTCTCGTTTTCAGGCCTCGACGCAGCGCACGCCCGCGCTGACCTTGCCCTTGCCGAGTAGAAACACCATAATAAAACTCGTCGTAAGACAGTGGGACCTCGCCTCCTCAGATTACCCAGATAACTTTAGCGTGGTCGTGGCTAACCGCCCGTCATTCATCAACCCCCACGAACGAGAACCGACCCTCTCTCGCTTCCTCTCCCTCTGACTGGACGCGGCCGCGTCTCCTCGCTCGGAATCGCGTGGTATCTCTTTCGGCTTCGTGACTACCTTCGAGCTCGCTACGTACACGCACGTACACGTCGAGCAGATAACGGACATGACCGAGACGATTCTTCTTGTACCGCGGCATGAATGAACCTGTCTACTTCTACTCTTCCCCTCCCGCCCTCTCTCTCTCTCTTGATCACTCTGGGTTCTCTCCCGCACCACCCGCCCTCATCCCTCGCAGCACGTGATCCACGCGAGAATAGACGACGGGCCAACTTTTGCGAACGAGGATCTCGCGGGGTAATGGAATCGCGAGTACAGAATCGACCCCCTTGTGCCGCAACGCAACGGCACCTCCTTCGGACCGTCGTGAAATATCGCGCGTTTCGCGTCGACCGGGCCCAACAGCTTTCACAAGCGAGTCGTAAACGAGGCTAGAGGAGATCTACCTCGGACCTATTTACGTTTTACGGAGGTGTCGAACGTCGGATTGGATTCGCGCCGCCGCTATCCGCACGATCCTCTCCGCGATGTCGTAAAATCTACTCCGTGACAGAGGCTTCCGGGCTGCCGCTGTTCCCGCGAATTTTACGGCGCTCGTATAAAAGAGAGAGCGAACGAGAACGATCGCGGGAGAAAGGCGGGCCGGCACCACCGACCAATTACCTTCAATATTGTGACGCGGATTAGCGTCACGCCGCTCCTGGATTTGCATCGTATTTGCATAATTTTGGTTGCATTTCGCCTATCTCGTAATCTTTTGGACAACGATGACGCGACCGATCTTGCACGACGCCGCGGAAACCTCTCGCGCGACCCACCGTCTCGGAGGGCTCGCTGGAGAGACAAAAGGAGAAAGAAAAATTACAGATTTTATCGCATCGTCGCTTTCTTGCCACGGAAATTCGCGGAAGGCCGCGGTGGCTTGCAGCGGTCCGGTGGTTGCGCGTTCGCCGCTCGCGAAATTCGTGGGCCGAAGCTCGATCGGAACGAAGGTGCAGGAGTTGAGCAACAGTCGGGTCGTCTATCCGGACAGAAACGAACCGTAGAAGCGTCTGAAAATGGCATGCCGCGAAGGGCTCGAAAGCACGATCCTTATAGGACCCGTGCGGCCCACGCGCACCTTCTCGCCGGTTTTCTCGATGGCCCGACGAGTGCCGTCGCTGTCGGCTCGGCTCGCACAACTGGTTTTTTAAACGAAGCCAACAACGATGCCTATACGCCGCTCCTCTTCCCCCCTGTCTCTCTTTCTCCGTTGCTGTCTCCTCTCGTTTCTTTTTTACTGTTCTTTATAATCGCCAGTCGCCAGTACTCCGGGGACCAGGCCCCAAAAGGCTGGCCTCTCTCGCCTCTAGCCGCGAGCATTCCCCGGCGCTATTTCACCTCTGTCGCTCTACACCTCGCCGCCAAAATCCTGCTAAACTCGATTCTCGCTCGAACGTTCGGCCAACTTTTCACGCAACGCTCTCCCGCCTCTCGTGCCCGGCCACGCGATTCCTTGCAATCTCTCCGCCGCTTTCGTCCCAGCTTTTGCCGGACGAAAAGCCGGGCCTAGCCGGGCGCTGGTAACGCGAAGGTCGGCCTTGATACCGAGGCTCCATCCGTTGTCTTCTGGTCGATGCCGAAATTCTCGGTATTCGGAGCGAGATGTCCCCTCCGGTGCGAAGACGGTCCGGTACGCCGGTAAAATAGTCGAGACGGTCTCGGTGACCGTCCAGAGAGAAGCGAGCCAGCAACGAATACTTGGAAGCAGGAACGAATCTCGAAGGTAATGGCGAGCCACGGACGTTCTGTGTGCCTTTTGCATCGCGCGTCCGACAGCTCGACTCGCCTCGACTTCGTCCTCTTTCCCTTTTTCCCGCCGCTATGTTTCGCTATCTTCTCAAATACGTCTCTGTTCGCCGTGTCGCGTGTTCGCGTGTTCTCGCGTTCACCTTTGCTCGCGAGTCGCGCGCGGTGTGTACAATGCGCGCGAGAGAACAGCTCGGAACTACGCAGGAATCGTGTGCGACCCGGCGATGCTGTACGCTATACGCTATACGCTATACGCAATAACAATGACCTTCCTCGTTTTCCTTCGCGTCACCGCGACACCGCAAATTTTCCTCCGAATCCGTCGGTTTGCCGCGCTAAACGTTTTCGTCTGGACCACCGATCGAGCTTCGAGATCCCGCGTAAACAGATACGCGATGCGCGCGGGTATGTTTGTTCGTTGCCGTGTCGATTTACGTTAACTGCTTCGCGGGCAATTAATCGGTGAATTCGGAGGAACGATCGGCCCACGGGTACTCGCACCTTTGCTTCCGATTGCGAGATATACCCGAGAGCGAAATAAACGAACGCGACGCAGCGCCGGCGATACCCGCGAAGCAGCGATCGATATCATAAATCAATCGGACGACGGCTGCGTTTCCCAAGACAAAATATTTTCGCGCTTAAGTAATATCCTGTTTTGCTTTTAAGCTCGATTTTATCGCGTCGCAATGGGATAATGTCGATACTTGCACAAACAGGTGACATTCCTGCCACTGGTTTTTTTCTGCGTCGTTAGCTCGTATATCTATTGCCGCGCCAGTGCGTCCGGTTATAAGCACCGGTCGCCGAGTGTCGCGAACACGGCTTCTTGAAATAAATGCTTCGGAAATCCTAGGTGGTATTTCAAAACTCCGCGCACTGCACCTCTCGCTCGTTCCATTTCGCTCGCGAAGGAAATATCTCGCACGACTCGGCAGGTATTATTCTTTGCGCGCCTCGGAAAGGGTCTCCTCGATGAAAGTCTGGAAGCGTGGCGTTCGTTGCGCGAGAGGACCGCTGGCTGTACGCCTCGGAAGGGAGGCTACGTGGGAAAGATGGGAATAACGGGGGAACTAGACGGTAAACCAAGGGGGAATTAGTGGTCTATTCAATTATTGTAATTTACTTCTCAAACACAAACAGTAGCGAGCGCCGTGTCTGGATTTCGCGTGCCACGAGTCGGGTCGGTGGCACACGAACGCGCACACGTGTACCGTTTAGAAAATTCGTGAACACGGCTCACGAGCCGGCGGTTTATCTCGCCTCGACGGTACCATCCTTGTGCGCGCGACCTATCGAACGAACGTTCGTGAATAGCGCTCGTTTAACGCCGCCGGAAACGAAAAGCAAACGAGTTTAAGGGAATGAAAGACAGCGGGCGAGTGCCCTGGGCGAGGGTGAGGTCCGACCGATCGCACGTGGTGGCGTTTCGCGAACGAGCACTGCGACGAGAAGCATCGCCGACGTTTCTAGAGAGGCGTCGCGACGAGGAAGAGGGAGTCGCCTGGAGACAGAGGATCGTGAAGAAAAAACCGTTGGCGCCTTTTCGAGAGGCGAAAGGGTTGGTTCGGTTCGTTGACGCATTCATCGAATCGAAGAATGATCGATATGCATACGCTGCCGGGGCAGCGCGGACGGGTCGCGTTTTCGGTTGGACCCTCGTTTGAATAACAGTGGAAGGAAATTTCCCTAAACGGTTCCGCAGGTCGGCCTGGCTCGAGTTGCGTGGCATAATAAAAGAAACGCGTTAACTCGGTCCGTAGCCACCGCCCTGCAACGCTCACCTCTTCGACGGTGTTCCTGGTGTCGATCGTCGTTCGGAGCGAGGCGCCCGTCCCGACCAACGGGAAGGAGGAGCGCAGGGTGTTTGCCTCCCGATCGCATCCGGGCGCAAACCTCTACCTGCTCTACCTGCTCCATCGACGTCGATGGCAGTGCTCGGGATGCAACCAGAAATGGATTCGAATCGAATTTCGCAGGCGCTCCCCTCTCGCTTTCTCGCAGACTGGTAAGAACAATTAGGTAAAACAGGATCGAAGGAGTGTCATTCGCGCGGTCGTGCGTCGCGTACGAACTGCCATCGTCGTGGGCGAAGTCGTAACACGGGGGTCGAATCGATTCGAGGCCGTAGCTGGGAAAGCGCTAGCAGACATCCCCGATGTCACGTACATCCCTCGATTCTAATCGAGGAGAAATGGAACGATCGGATGTCCCGCTTTCAAGGAATCGAGTATCTCCCATTGACAGGCCTGCAGTGGCAAAAAGGAGGCACCTTTCGAGCAGGTCGCGCTCGCGCACCTGGAGGAAGTCGTGGTTTTTCAGGTGAACGTATGCGCTCGGTGCAAGCTGGCTCATTTTTCTCCCTCTTCCCTTTATGCATCTGTGTATCCGTCTCTCTATTCGTCGCGCGATATCGTGTGCCACTGGCTGCGCGCTTTCCGTCGAATAACAGTCCCTGTTTATTCGCGACGACGCGACGCAACGATGCGCTCGCGTGTTTTACCGTAGAACGTTGGAATTTCGAGCGGGTCCGTGTTTAACTGAATTTCGCGGCGCGGTACGCGCGCACTGCTCCGGCGAGAAACTACAAAGTCCACAGAAGCACGCGAGCGTCTCGCAGCTGGAAATCGCGACGAGTCTAACCGCGAACGCACACACGCCCTCGCGCCCCTTTGCGAACAATTTATTAGATAGTCCCGGATAAATGGCAACGCTAATAAAGGCAGGCTCGATGAAGCTGGAACGCGATAAGCGAGGGCAGCGTCCAGGTTTCCAGACGATTTCCGGGTCTACTCTACTTTAGAGCGAGTTCGAGGAGGCTATCCACCCACGCCTGGACGGCGCTACGTTTTCCGAAAGAGAGATATCTGCCGCAACCGGTCGGTACACTAGCGAGGAGTAATCATCTCCGAGTGCAGGGTGTCACGAGCGTAGTCAACAGCAGGATCCTGCCGAGGCGCGTTTCGAAATGACTTCCTCGTTCATCTCGCAGCACGAAGGAAAAATTATTGTAGTCGCAAATATTTTCCAGAACGTCTGTCGTATTTCCGTCGATCGTCGCAATAATCGCGGACCAACAAATTGCGACCTATACAGAGAGAAAGAGAAAGAGAGGGAGAGATAGAGGAAGGAAAGACGCGTGCTCGATGAAAGTGTATCGAGGTTTAGTAAAAGGAACGAAGCGGGGCGACTCGATTCACGCGTCCTCCAACGCCGGTACGCACATTTCGCTGCATTCCGCTCGATACCGTCACTCGAAAACGATTGCGTAACACCTCCGCGGCGTCTCGTAAATCGCGAGATACGGTTCGAGCGCTGATCTCGTTGCGATACCTGGGCTGTCGGAGACAGCCACGGGAACGGTCAACGAAGTGGCACGCGTACCACTTTGCAGCCACGCAAGCCTCCCTCTCGAATCCTAGCCGATTTTGCGCGTAAATCAAACGAATCTCCGTCAAGCTGTCCTCCCGGTTGTATGACGATAAGCTGACAGGCTTTTTCCATCGCGGCCGATAAATATCGACTGGGCTGTTCGAGCGTGATGCAACTTTAATGGAACGAAGAGGAATCTCTCGGGGTCATTGTGCCAAGGACGGAGAAAAGGGTCCGAGAGATACGCTTAGATAAACTAGGAGAGAAATAGACGGGGAGAGAGAGAGAGAGAGAAAGAGAGATGAAGCGAGAGTGGGTCATCGGTTTCCCACATTTCGAGGATGGATCCTCTCGCGCACCTGTCCGCCTCTTCTTTCTTCGGCGCTGCTGGCCGCTGGACGGTGACTGCTACCCACGAGAATTCCCGCCAGAGAAAAATGGATACTCGAAATACGGTGGATCGGTGGAATGGAGAAAAGAGAAAGGAGTATTCCGGCTCGTGTCCCCGGCTGGACGTTTAGGGGGACGCGTGCTAAGGATCGCCTACAATTCTTGCATCGTCCATTCAGGCTGCACGGGCGCGGGTAAAAGCAGTGGTAACAGGTTCGCGTGGATTAGCATAATCGTCATAAAGCATGCAGCCTCGATGAATTATTTATCTGTCGGAAGAGTCGGCGTGCACGACGGAGATACCGGGGGAATGAAAAAATCGAAAAGGAGAAAACACGTATACAAGGAGAAGCATCGCAGTGGCATCGTCGTCGTTTCCCCTTCGCCCTCGTCTTCTTGTCCGGCCGCGGCCGGGACTCTGGTCCCCGGGGTATCTCGACACGGGAACGAACGAAACGGAAGGCGATGCAACGCGACGCACCACCCGAGCGAGAGAGGGAAAGGAAGAAGGCGGGGATCTCTTCCATTCTCTTCCTCGTTTCGTTGAGACGCGAGCCGGCCTCGACATTTGCATATTACGCCTGGCTTTAGATGGCCAGTCTCGGTGATGCGTTCCATTAATTCCCGGTTCCACGACAAGGGGGATGACCTTAACCCACCGTACAACCAGACGCGTCTGATTATCGCGCCGCGGAAACATCGCCACGTGCAGCCTCGTCCTCCGTTGGCTGGCTTGCCCCTGCAACGAAAGCGCATCGCGGCGAGTTTCACAGGAGCGGAACCGATCCGGCTGATTTGCGTTCGGCGCGCGTCGACCGATCGGAAAAAGTCCGTTGGAAAACAGCGAAGAGTCCAACAGTCGGGCGAGATCGTGGCGGTAACGGTTTTCCATGAGAGCGATCGCGACCGATCGAACCCTTTGAACAACTGCGGATCGTACGAGAGATGCAAACGGCATCGGTGACGAGGTGTCCTAGGCACGGTTCCCCCGTGCCGCGAGCATCGGTCCGATAGGCAAAGCAGCGGTGCTCGTAAGTAGAGGAGCGGAAGCGAGAGGAGACACCGTGAGAATCTTTTTCACAGTCTTCGCTGGTGGTGTTGCTTTTATTATAAATCTCCGATGATCGAGAGGAGGAGGGCAGGGGGATGAGAAGGAGGGATGAGGGAGGGGGGGTTTACGAGGTAGCTCGAATGTTTGAATAGGAAGAGCCCAGGTAATATGCCCATTTGAATATACCTGGTCGAGCCTCTCCCTCTCCGACACGGCTTGCACTGCCAGTGGTAATGGCCCGGTCGTTGCATAATTTAAAATTCAAGGGTAGCTCTGCCGGGAAAGAGAAACAGCTAGGAAGAAGGCAGCGCGGAGGGCCGTGGAAAAGGGGTGACGGGGCGGTGAGGGTACGGGGCAGCGCGCAACCCTTCTTCTGCCGATCTGGAACAATATAAACACCGTGGAAAGGGTGACCCCGTGGTATCGGACGGATATATCCCCGCTCAGGTACCAGCGATTTTGCATAGATCTCCATACGTTACGTATCCCTTTTCTCTTTCCGACTGGCGTTTAAAGGTCCAGGTATACATCCGTACGGTGTCATCCCTATGGGAAAGTGTATGCAAACCATTGTGACCCCCGCGTCCGTTCCTGCTCGACCGAGAGGGGGTAGAAAGATCACACCCCTGAGATAGATGGTCTTCTCCGAAGCGTCGTCGTCGAACCGTGTGCAAGCCGAAACCCTTTCCTTCCTTCCTTCCTTCCTTCCTTCCTTCCTTCCTTCATTCTTTCTTTTCCACCATCGTTGCTTCCTCTCCTCCTTTCTTTCCTTCGCCTCTCTTTCCCTCTCGCGCTGCTCACGAGACAATCGTGCATACGTAAAGAGCTTCCGTCTATATCGAACGTGGTGGTGTATTCTCGCGCCGATGCTGTGGCTCCTCGGATCGGGACCAATCGACGCAAAAGCGTAACGCGCAGTGGGGGACAGGGTTAGAGGAGCTTCCCATTGTTAAGCAAACAAGTAACCGCCGAGATACGATGCCAAGCGATTTTCCGTCGACCGTTTTTTTTTTATTCCGTTTCTCTCGATCCTTCCTCCGATCGTTCGATTCGTTAGGATCGTTGGTCCCCGCGAAATACGTTGAGAATTCGATTCGCCGAGAGAACCGGGAGAGCGGTTTTCGGAGTCGCGCGGTCCATCGGGCGCGCGAGCAAGGTTGGCACGAGCGGGAGCAGGTGCAGCCGAGCCGCGCGGCCGACGTCCTTTGCACCTGATGAAATTAAAATAAACGCAGTCATCTCATTTTCATCCTCATTAGTATACGAGGAACAAGTGGGTTAACGGCTTCCAACGAGCAGAAGAGACTCGGGGGCCAGACCATCTCTTCCCCCCTTCCCTCCCCCCCTTTGCGCTCGTCTCATTCACGGGGTAAGGGAATCCCGCATAACATTAAAACCTTTAAGGCCGTCGAGGAGGTCGCTCTCGCGTCTCTTCTCTTTCCATCGCGCCGTTGCTGCAGTCCTAGACAGTTTCCACGCGGTTTCCATCGGGACGGTCGGGTACGCGCGACACGAGCCACCGTTTCCACGACGCGTATAATCGTCGGTGCCGCTTTTGTTTAGCGGCCGGCAAAAACATTGCGTGCCGCTCCGAAATCCCTTCTACCCGATCGACTCGTTGCGTCGAGCATCTTACGGTCGCGTGCCTCCTAGCCACCGATGAAACAGCCCGTGCCGAGTAAACCTATGCTAATGCGTACGCCGCGTATGCCCCGACGTTCGTCCTTCCTTTTCTCCTCGCTTCTGTTTTTATCCCCTGAGCGCAGCCTCGCATCCCCCGCCTCGTTCCACGCGTGCACGCGCCAAAGATTCGCGGCCACTCTCCTCCACCTTCCCGTCGAAGCCCCGCCGCCGCGTAACCCGCGTTTCGAGGACCAACGCAAGCGACTCGCCGTTGTGCTCTATTCGAAACGATAGGAAAATGATAATGCGGTGATTAATGGTGCCGCACGGAAGGCGAAGGATTAATGGCGAGTACGACCACGGCTACCAGATCGCCGGACGTATAATGCTAATGCGAATTGACCGATGAATACGAAAGCCCGTTACACGCCGTTGCTCGAACGGAGCCGGTAACTTCATTAACCGTGACAAAACGAGACGCGCGGTTTCATAGAAGAATGCCAGTTGACATCTTACTGAGCCCGCGAACGCGCCGGCGAAACCCGAGCCCGGCTGGCATCGAGCGGCGTAATGTATGCGCCTGTTTGTCATTACGCGCGCTTAATAAATTTGCCGCTCGCGATGCGATTTATATGTCTTCCAGTGAAAATTATTTCGCACCCGCTCCGCCGCTCGGCTGTACGTCATTTTCGCGACTCGACTCGCCGCGTCGGCTGCAGCCTGCACCTCGCGCTCCTCCCGTGTCGAAGCCACGCGAGCCTCGCCTCTTTCTTCCTTTACCGTTCCCCAGTGTCCGTTGTCCGCTGTCCGCTGTCCACCATCGACGTTGACGGGTAGATGATTTCGAACCGTTAAGGCGTGTTTCTCTGAAAAATTCCCCCGGACGTACAGCGAGCCGTTATGTACGCGAAAAGTAAGAAAACTCGCGGACGGTGTCGCGTAGGCGCCGCGGGCCGAACGCACGTGCGCCTTTGTCCAGGTAAAGTGACCGTGTGGGTGCGACGTTAACCACGGAGTTGGGTCGGCTAGGTGAAATTCTCGCGCTCTTGCCCGTGTACCTGCGGCATGTCCGTGTGCACGTGTGTATCTCGGAAAGCGAACGAAGCTCGTGTAGCCTCGGGCACCGTCTCCTTCAGGACCGACCGATCGGTCCCTACTCCGTTGCCGCACACCTTTCGAAATAACGGACGTTTCGTTTGCAGTGTTCCGATGCATCACGGCTCTGCCATTTCGCGACGCAACGTCCAGCAATTCCATGGACATTTCGATCGAACGGCAACGCGCTCGATTGCGTAAGGATGTTCGTTATTAAAAAACCGTATCGACGGTGTCGTTGTCGATGCGTCTCGCTCGGCTCGCCTACCTGGCGAACGATTGCGGACCGGCCGGTCCGTCATGAATTTTAACGAAATCGTTTTAGTATTTCCCGATAGCGGAACGAAGGTACGAACGGTTTATTAAATGAAAACAATTACGATCGGCTATCCGTGATTCCGATTTTAACGAGCCACTCTTTGTACGTCGGAAATTGAATTTGTTTGCGCCGGGAGGTGGAGACGTTGCTCGGGGAAAAAATCGAGCCAGTAACCTGCCAGACCTTTGCCGGCTCTAATGAAATTATTGGAACGCGGCTGGCTTCCGTTCGCCATCCGGGCGCCGCGATTGTACGCCTCGATCGCCGTTTAATGGACGAAATTAATCGAAACGCACCGGTTCAGGGGAAAGAGGAGGGCGGGAGCGGTGTACAGATTAGCTTGGAACGGTGCGACCCGAGTTCCAGCATCCTCGAGATGACTCGCTTTTCACCGAGTGACGGACCGTGCCACGACATCGTTCCCTTGTTCCCTGACGGGCCAGAAAACGCTTTCAGATAACGAGACCGAAAAGGATAGACCGGTAGGCTTTTGAATCGGGTCATCAGGGATTTACGATCTCTGGTTGACTCTTTAAACGTCTACGGTGCGTCGATGTTTGATCGATGCGCCGCGCGATCGAGATCGTTTCGGACGGGTGTGTTTGTCGAATTGAATCAGTCGGTGTAACGTTGCAAGTATGTATATTTGAAGGAAACAATTTTACACAGATACTTCACAATTTGTATACCGTAGACGTTCGTGGCCATCGGCTTTACGAATAGAACGAGAACTGCGAGACGAAGAATTCCACGGATCTACAGATCGACTAGAAAATCGAACGTCTCGCCGATGCCTCGTCTCGAAGTTCACGCCGCGTCGTGCGGAGTCGGTCTCGCCTAGGTTGTGCGAGGTTTGCGGAAAAAATTCTATAAAATTAACACTGGACAAATTAAACAAATTTCACCGAGGCGCGTACGCCCCCTGCCGCCCTGACACCCGAGCAAATATCGCGTCGTTAAACATTGCCGCTTCTGAAAGGATCCGCTGTGTCTCGTCGCCTCGCCGCGCCCTTTTCGTTCTCGACCTCCTGACTCCTTCGTCCGTCTTCTCTCGCCACTTTTCCTGCCGGCTAATCGAGAAACGATCGACACCCGGATGCCCTGCGAACACAAAGTTGCCGAATTTCAGCGTCCAAGCAGTCCCATTATCCGCTGCTCGCGGCAATCTAATCGCCGTGCCACCCGGCCCGTTTCCCCGGCACAGTTCGTTCGCGCGAAGATTACAGATTTCGATCGACGAACACTTACGGGGTTTGACAGCTTCCGAACACACGTTGCGCAACTTGTTAACGACCCAGCTATTCGGTGAGACGATGTACTGGTATCGATAACGTAGAATCTGGTCGCGACGAGGTCGGAGAAAGCCGGTCGAAACTAGCGCGCTAACGTCGAGAGCGACGCCGAAGAAGACGACATTCCTTCGACGATGGCACCGAGTTCTGACCATTGGAGTCTGGATCCGGTATGCGCGAATGCGTGTACGAGTTACGAGGCTTGCGCGTGCGAACGTCGCATTGACGACGATCGACGTGACTCGGCCTCTAAAAATAGTCGGCCGCGGTGCTGCGAAAAATCACTGTTTTTACTGCAATTACCGCCACTTAGTGGTCCCGCTCCTTTCATCGAGTCACACGATCCGTCCACGCGCATTCTCGAGCATCACCCAAGGTATATACGTAACGTCCTTGCCGCGGCTACTCGACGCGTACCGCCGCGATTAACGCGCTCGACCTTTTACCCCGTAGCGACACGCGTACGTACGAAAAAAAAACAAATTGCTCTGTCAACGGTCGCCCGCGTTGGAGAAACGCGAAGAACTTTGCGAGACCGATGTGCAGGCTTTCTTGCCTGATTCGATTTATCCTGCAATTATCTGCCGCTATCCGCGACAGCGAAGAACCGAGAGACCGGAGGATCTGGGCGGCCGCGACGACGTTGATCGCGTTCCACTCGGGGCGAGTTCCGTTTCGACCTGCTTCGCGTTCGGGCCCCGACGTGGCCAGGGCAAATTTCGAAATTATCCTCGGCACCGTCCGAGGAGACGACGCAGGTGGCTAGGAAGAATCGTTGGTCTCCGGTTCGCGGTTGCCCGATAGGCGATCCGACGTGTGTGGGCACGTGCGCTCGGATCGCAAAGGTCGAGCAATATAGCAGCATTCGGCCACTGCTTCTGCGGCCGTTGGTCCTCGGCGCTGCGAGGTCCCGCGGCCGGTTGGGCCCCCCGATTCTTCCTTCCTCCTCTATCTTCGGCCTTCTCCGTTCCACCGCCAGCCCGGGCCCGTCTCCGTTTCTTTCTCCTTCCGTCGCGGTGGTTGAAATAAGTCAAGCCGCTTTTATTCCCGGCCTCTCGGATATTCTTTATAGCGGTGGTGGCATCCCCTCGGCCCTCCCGGCTCGATACGTGTGCCGTACGTTACGAAACGCAGGCAGGAACGCGCGGCGCAAAGTACAAGAAGAGATCGGCCGCGAACGCCACTCTCCGTCCCCTGTTCCCTCCCTTACTTATTGGACAGTTTACACGCCGAGCGTTTTCATTGCCCTCGCGGCGCACTTGGAATTGTACGGCGCGATGCGTCAACGACGGGAGCGTGTCGCCCAATATTTCGAGAAAGCTGTCGTCCTCCGGAGAGATTCTTTCGCGGGAAGGGGAACAATAGGGTTGGGCCCACTATCGATCCCCGAACGTATCGGTCTCGTAGCTTAACGCGGGCATCTCAGGTAGATCTGGCGCAAGTCCCGTGGAACGGCGGTTAATGATATGCAAGCGAAGTTTATGTCGCTGGCAGATTCATACGTCACGGGTTTATTGTGAGGCCCCGGCAGCAAGATCCAGGGGATCCTCGTGAAACGGCGTTTGCATAAAAATACGCCGGGTGATTGAATACTTTAGAAAATTTACGGCCTATAGATTACCGGCTACGAGGGAAACAATACTTTGTCACGGACGTCGTGCTGGCTTCCTTCGACGGCCGGCACACGAGGGGCCGCTGCGAGAAAAACTTTCGAGGCGATTTCCGGGACGACGCGATTTCAGCGCCCATTTCCGGCCGAACGACACCCCCGTCGCGCCGGTTCGTATCGTAATTTATCAGGTTCGGAGCGGCTCTAATATTCCCGTCTCGGCTATCGACCACCTTAATCTCGATACTTCCAATTATGTCCGGCCAAGATGTCCTCGATACCTCGGTGGAAAACGAGGCTCGACTCGGCTCGCAAAGCGAAGGGCGAGCACTGGGATGGTAGGACGGGCGAAGGTAGGCAAGAAAGGAAGAAAGACAGAAGGAAGGAAAGAAGGAAAGAGAAAGATGAAAGCGGAGGTTCCATCCTGTGGCGAGATTCGGTCGAGTAGATGATTATCGGGCATATAGGAAATTGAAAGGGTGTCTAAGGAGGTGTCTAGCGAGCAGTCCGCGGGGGCGGTTTTCTCGGCAGGGTGGCACTCGACTTATGGGGTCTTAAGGCTATTCGGACACCCACACGGAAAGATGCTGCTCGCCGATAGCCGGTGCCCACCTCGGATAATAGGTTCCATGGGTTTTCGAGGCCCGCAGAAGCCACCTTCGTCTCGTGGACTGTCTTAGCCTGCTCTCCTCGACCGACCGAATCGATCCGCTCGATCCGCTCGTCCTCCCTTCTCGTCTCGCGCACACCGTCAGGTGCGCACACCTCTTCGCGTTCTCCGATCGCTATCTGCCAAATCACTATCAATCACTCGCCGATGCAGACACCGGCCGCTCAATGAACCAACCTTCGAACCGATCCCCGCTAAGCCTGCTTTCCTCTCGCGATAAATAAATCGGACTAGCGACTTTAACGAGCCGTCTCTCTTCCTCCTCGCCCCCCTGTTACCCTTCCCTCTCTCTCACTCTCTCGTCCTTTGTCCTTTTCCTCCCTTGGGTACGCTCGTATTCGGAGAGGAGAGTGCAGTTCGAGGATCGAACGCGCGAAGAAAAAGGACAGCTGGTAGCTCGATAGCCGTCGAAATTTTGTTTGCTCGCTGCCCGCTGCCGACCGCGCAGCCCGGACCGACCATCTCGCTTCGCGAACTCTCGTTAAGCTTCGCCGTGAAATTTGGCAACCGTCGCGGACCTCGTGGATCATCGATCATGCCGTTGATGGGCCTTGAAACAACGCGCGACCGCATCGTTACCGTGGAAGCCCCCGGCTAGGGAGCTCGAGCTCGTCAAATTGCAATTAGACGGACGATTTAAAAGAAATTTTTCATCGGGCGGATCGGGCCGGCCGTGCGCCGCGTTTCGTTCCTCCTTCGCGCGAGTTCTGTACCTTGTCGGTCTCGCCCGAATCGCATCGACGACGGACCGATCCGTATTTCCATTTCGTTTCGCCAGCCACGAGAGATTGTCCGACGCGTATAAAAGGGTGTCCGGTTTGGCGTCGCGGCCGCCCCATTCACCGTTAACCCTCTACGATAGATTCGCCGTATCGGGGAACGGTTCGCGCAACGGGGACCGACTACGTCGATGGACGGAAAGAGAAGGAGAGGGCAGAAAAAAGAATGAAAGTTCCCTAAAACCGAGGCCTTCCTGGTCGAACACGAGCGCTCGATGATACCTGCGCGACCACCGATATCCCCCCTTCCCTTCGCCCGGCGTCTTCCCTCTCTTGATATGGACGTTCGTATCGGTGCGTTCGGTTACCAAACTGGACATAAATTAATCCCGTCAAATGTCCTCGTTCGTTAAGCGGCCCGGGACCCAATAGTCCCCGTGTTTCTCTCCACACGCTCCACGCCGCTAAGCAAGGTTAATCTTAACTTATAGGTATGAGAGGCTTGCGTAAGCGTGTCTTGTTCCGCCGTCCCACCGTTTCTTTTCGATCGTTCTTGCTCCTCTCGAACGCCAAAATCCGGCCAACTTGCTCGACCCGTTTCCACGCAAACAGCCAACGGCAATCAAAGGTTGCGCTGCCCGCGAGTGGCAGCCGCAGGATCGCGAAGAAGTTGAACGGATCTGTAGTAACCTAGAGCGGCCAATTAACGCTTTAATCGGTTCAGGGACGGGTTTCCAAAGAGATCTCCGATAACGGTGGAAAGTGTCTGGGTCGAGGGAAGCGTTCTTGATATTTAAGCCCAGGCCGACTTTCCCGTCGAGCGGGGCGACGCGACGCGACGTATCGAGCGACGCTAAGCCAAGGTTTAAGGCCCGACTTTTAAATCCGATGCGAATGTGACGCAACCAACCGCAGCTGCTCGCCTGCTTGTTTCATCCAAAGTACATACGTCTAAGGATGCCACGCGTTACCGGTTCCACGGGGCGATCCTTATCGGGTGATCAATCGCGATCGCCCTCGATCGATCGTTCGATCGCGCCGCCGAACGACCGTCCCCGCTAATGACCGCACAGTTCCTTTCGCTGAAAAAACTTGTATTCCGCGTTCGAATATTCGCGACCAAGAAGCGCCAGACGTCGAAACGAGCGGGACTAAAATTCTTCCTCCTCCGCCTGCCTAGCCGCGGGACGAGACGCTGTTTTCTCGCTGTCTTCTGCGAATTCGCCGGGCAGCACCGACGCGATGCGTCGCAGGAAAGTTTAGGTCAGAGGCCGGCGGGTCGAGTCGCGAAACGGGGTACATTAACTACACCCTGAGCTACCGTTTCGTTTCATTTCGGACCGTGGATACATACGATCCATCCCCTCGCCGAGAGCATCCCCCGTGCGGCACTCCTCTCAAAGTTACCGCGCGCCGGCTATAAAACGATACGGCTCTCCGTTACCGCGAGTGAAAGCACATATTGCGGTTATTGTTGAATTAAACCGAGCCGCGAAAGGGGGTGCCGTTCGAGGGCTGTCGGCCACTCGATCTTTCGTGGCTCTCCGTGGCTTCAGCGTGCTTTCACCGTGGCGTTGCGTTCATTCGTTTGGTCCTCGTGGCGAGCACCACGGAGGAGCTCCGTGGTGTCGGCGGAAGAAAATGTTTTCGAGGTGAAAAAAGGACCGAACGAAGCATCGGATAAATTCTACGACTTTGGCACTCTCGTACCCTTTGTGATTGCAACGCCGTCGGTTTCGAGCTATTCCGGGGAATCTCCCCGAGGTTCCTCCACGTCGGGGTGTTTCGCGATTTATGCAAAATGGTGCGACGCTCCCGAGGGAGCTTGCCAGCTTCGTACGACCCTCTATCTAACGCGTGCGAGGTTCGTGCCGTGGCAGGCCCCTCGGTGTCGTTTCCCCCTTGCCCTGGCATCTTTCTCTTCGTGGCTGCTCGAAGAAGCTCTATCGGCGCCGGAAGGTGGGGCCCCGCACCTCTCGAACGCCGTCCGTACATCCCTGAACAATCTCGATCCAGCTGCCGCGAAACGGTTTCCTCCCTTGCCCGTATCCTAAGGTGGCAACTATTATCTCGCCGCGAACGTATCGAGACGATCAGCCGTCGTTCGGACTCGAGGAATTCGCGAGGACGTTGTTCGAAATTCATGCGGCGTACGCAGCAACTGAAGATGCCGTGGCGTTTCGGAAGGGTGTCGGGATAAATAGGCACTTGGGCGAGTCGGATGATCGAGGGACCGTGGATCATTTAATTTAATTACTTGCCGGGGGGAGGTTAATAGGAGAGGCGAAGGTGGCTGCGTTCGTGCTGGATATTATAGAGCGTGGTCGAGCCACGCGTACCGATGTTGCCCCCCGAAAATAAATCGTCCCTTTGTACGCTCCGATCCCAGCAGATACGGGAGGCGACTCCCTTTGCAATTTGGCTGCTGGAAAAGCTGTCGTTCCACTTTACGTCGCGCCTCGCGTTGGGGCATTTGGAGCGTCTATATTTCGCGAGAATCAGAAAAGAGTTTACCTCGAGCGCGTTCAAATACCGCCGCGATTGTTCCCCGATTTTTCGACGCACGGTGGAATTTTTTTGCGAGAATACTCGCGAGGCCCCCCTACTACTATTCCGGCAGGGGTAAGGTTGCGGAGCGAGTCGTGTCCCGTGTATCAGGGTGGATTTAATTTCATAAACCGCAACTGTTGCCACTATTTGACTCGAAAGGGAATTCAACCTCCTGCTCTTAATCGACGACACTGTTGTTCTCCCCCGCCCTTCGATATCGAAGCCATTCGATTTCTCCACGAGCGTGACACAAAATCGTTCCACGGTGCCGCGGGTGTTCTCCCCCTCCGTTCTTCGAACCGGAGTCTACGGCCGTCGTTGTATCGTCGCGACGCGTCGGATCGAGTCCTCGACCGAAAGACCACGGCGCAAAAACCTTAGCCCAAAAGAACACGAAAGCATGCACAGGTCGCGACATGTGCTGAGCGCGTTCCTCTCCGTGGCTCCCCGTTCGTTTGTTCGTTCGCTTGGTAATTTCGATGGGCGGCCATATTAACGATATTCCGATGATACGTCGGGACGTTGAGGCGTCGGGGAAGAGGGACGGCAGTCTATGGCGCAGGGACCGGCAGGGGAATGGATCGAGCCGCGGATGTCTCCTGCATTGTATGCAGATGAAGAAGGCAGGGCGACAATGACTCGGGACGTCGGGGCCGAGGACCCGTTCGTTTTGAACCGAAAGAAACTCATCCGGCAGGAAAGAGGGCCCTCCTTTGCCTCGTGCTTGCCACCACCGTGCCCTCCTCCCTTCTAGACACGCTCTTGTGTAGGTACACTACGTATGCATACATTAACATGTCATCATCACGTGGAAACCGAACCGATCAACCCACCACCAACTCCTTCTACGCGAACAGTCATATTCGTCTTCGTCGCCGTCGTCGTCGTTATCTCGGGACACGCGCCGCCCCCTGGCAGCGAGCGATCGCTGCTCAACCTTCTCGGGGACGCTCGCACATGGGCGTCGAGCCTCGAATTCGATAGCGGGGAAGTTTGATGAATTCGACTTCGGCGTCGGCCGAAAGAAATCGCGTCGAGACGGCGGAGGGTGTCGAGGTTGAATCAAACCTTTGGAAAATGGTTGGCGAGAGAATTTCGGTATCGCGAGGGGAGTTTGAAGCACGGGAAGCCGGTCGATAAGAGTCCGGGGGTTGTATGGCGGATACACGTAGACGTACACGGAGGTAGCGGGTCGACGATAGCAGACGAAAGGCAGAGACGGGACAGAGGGGTGTCGGTGTTGGTGTAGGAAGAGCTGGATTGGTAAACCGGTCACGTAGTGCTCCGCGATGAATGGACCCGGCGAGTCGAGGCCAGAGCCGGGAATTGGCTACTGGGCATACCTCGACCACCTACCCCACTGCGTCAGCTCTAGCCACCCCACGGCAACGTAAAATTACAAAGAGGTGCTCAAACCCGGGGTTCATCGCGCGCGCCGATCGTGACGCGAAATTGCCTCGTCGAACGTCCGAACGAGCCCCGTCGCCTACCTAGATGCCGCTTTAACCGCTACCTCGGAACCAACTGAGCTTGCACTTTCGATCATCCGTTTCTCTTTCTCTTCTTTCCCTTGCGCCCCATCTTTCCCTCTCGCCCCGTCGCTTAACCGCCTTTTCCTCCCAGACACAATTGCTCGGGACAAAGAAGGGAAAACAACGGGCGATACCTTTTCACCTGTTCCTCGATGCTGGCCGCACGCCGCGTTAATCGGTCGCGACTCTTTTTTTGGTTTCGTTCTAACGACGGCGATTCAACGAAGATATAAGCGACGCCGCGTAACGCGCAATCAGGATTCCATTTAAGGAATTCTCGAGGGTCTGACTCCTCGTTGTCAAGCGGATAGAAACGACCCTTGGACGCGCCACAGCCGAGGCGCACCCCCTTATGCAATCTAAAGCGCGCCTCTGATCTGCCATAAAGTCATTTCGTAACCCATCCCGGGGGTTAAATGTCCCCGCGTCCCAAGTACCCCGAGTTAAATGCGAGCCTGGCGTGTCCCAAAGTTTCGTAGCCGGTGTCACCGTGGTCCACGCGGAGAACCAATTTGATCCCGCGTCCCGACCTCCGAGTCGTCGTCGTCGTCGTCGTCGTTCTCTACGCGCGAAACGAACGGTAAATCTGCCGGCGAAGTGCCGGGGAAGCGGTCGAAGAAGCGTGGACCGGTTAGAAGCGGAAAGGGTGACACCACAGTTGCGCTGGGATTAAAAAAATAAAAGCTCGTTATAAATCAAACGGCTTGTCAACGAGCGCGGCGGACGGGCTGGTAGGCACGGCGCGGGCGAAATGGGGTGGACGGCCAGGCGAAAACCCTTTCGTTAATTACGTATCGCAGATGCCGTTCGCTGCAGCCACTCTTTACGAGCCACTCTTTCCCCCCGATTCTCGTCCCAACGATCGTAGAAGACGAAGGAACTCGGGATCTTTGAGCGAGAGAAACGCTCCGGAAAATCGCCCTCCCCGACTACCAGAATCGTTTCTAGTTCAAAGACGCGCAACAGAATTGGAATCGGTGCAGGTGGTAATGCAGGCAGGATTGCATTCGAACGATGCCTCGTGCTCCATGGTGAAGAAACGAACAAAAGACACTTTACATAAAATAATGTATTTATTGTAATACCCCACTTCGCTACAGCGATTAACATTGATTTAACACAACTTATACCGTAACTCTATGTAATTATGCATTTCCACGGTGACACGATGCCTGGCTGCGTACAGGACTCTGGAACGATCGTTTGCAGCAGGACGATACGAGACAAATCTGTAAGCTGCAACATCACAAGCAAAACCCTCTTAATGTCAAATCCGCAACCGTTTCGGGAAACAAAACGTTGCTCGCACACTCTCGCTTCGTCTTTCACTCGCCCGATCCTCATTCGCCGCGAACGTTTGTCGCGGTTACTCGAACGATGCCGGCGGTCCACGGAGAATCCACGGTATCTTTAAGCAGATATCTCTTCTTCGCGGTAAAAACACGCGACGAGGAAAGGAGCGAAGGAGTCCGGGGAGAAACGTTATTAATCGGTTACACGATAAAGCAGTGTTAGTCCCCATTCGTTGTCCTTCGCCGGACCCCCCTTGGCTTCTTCGGTAAGATATGGGGCCACGCGACTCGGAGGCGCGGATACCCACACGAGAGTACTCCTGCGGCAAGGTAGATGTACGTATATCCATGGCGCAGCTCTCGCGAGAAACGTTTAAGAAAAAAAGTGTTGGGCCAACACGCAGCCGGCCAGGGCGACATTCCTTCGGTCGAAAAATCTTATCACCTCCGATACGATTAATTTTTTCCTCTCCTTTTTTCGCGTTACCGTTTTCGGCGGGCGCTGTAATTTCCCCCTGGCCTTGAAGATACCCCGATGCATATACCGCTAATTAAGTGGTACAGTCGGGTGACGCGCGAGTTAATTAAATTTGGGCGCGGCACGGCGGAGGAGCGGAAAGAAACGCGAAAATACAAAAGGGATTCCCTGGTCCTTTTCCACCCCCGGCGCTTTCATTCCTCTCTTCTTCTTCTTCTTCTTCTTCTTCTTCTTCTTCTTCTTCTTCCCGCGTAGTTAGCGCTCGCTCGTTTTTTGCTCGTTTCACCGTTTCTCGGTTACAACGCAAATGCCTCGGACCTGCTGCCTCCGCTCTCGTCCGGTTCTCCGGTTCGCTTCTTCTTCATTTCTCCTCTCTACCTGAGAATCGGCGGCGCGTCCTTTGCTCCGCTCGTTACACAGACTCCGGTGTCGATGGGGTATATATATCGCGTGTGTTTCGCGTTTCGTACCCCTATCGTTTTCTCTCGTCTCTCTTGCTCCATGCGCGTCCCCGCGCCATCCTCGCCCCACTTCCCCGGCGTTCTTTTTTTTGCAATCTCTCTGCGTGCATGTCCGCCGTTGTTGCGTTGCCGTTGCTGTTGCTGTTGTTGTTGTTACTGTTGTCCCTCCCATGGACAAGGGAGCGAGGCGTATGAGCGCTATAGGCCATAAGGGCTAACAAGGCGATTACTCATGCCTCCCATAAGAAGAAGTTACAAGCGGGTTCGAAGGTTTATTGCGGCAAATGGCGAAATTTGTACCTTGCTAACGATCGGCCGTCCTTTTTTTTCGCCTCGCTGTATGCGCCCCCCTCGCGGCCAACTTGTCCTCGCCTCGCCCCCACCCCCGTACGTGTCCCGAACCGCTGCATCCGAACTCGCCCTAGTCGGCTGGACGGCAATAATTAACGGAACGCAACGAGGTGATCCACGAGCTCGCGACTGCCGATTATCCTTCGCGTTGCAATCGTAAATCCGTCCGCGATAGAACACCGAGAGCGCTTCTCTCCGATTAACTAACCCCGACTTCGATCAACGGACGAACGCATTCGGTCCTCCCTCGAGGCTTCTTAACGAACGACCACGCACGCGTTTCTAATTGTCGGATCTTTGTTCCTCGGCTCGACCAGGTGCACCAACAGGACGCCGGAGCGCGGTTCTCCGAGAGTTCGAGTGCGCGCAGGTAAAGAAAGGAAGGTTCGTTCGAGTAGACTTTTCTAACGAAACAGCGACAGTTCTTACCTCGAGTCCGATGACGATCAGGGCGGTCCGAGGGTCCGGATCGGGCGAAATCGACGGACCACTCGTTCGGGGCCGTCCGCAGTGCCCCAAGGAGCGCCGAGAATCTAGTCCCGGGGATGGCGCGGCGGCGATTCAGACTCCTGGAGGGATCCGCGGGACGATCGACGATCCGTGGGCAGGAAACTGCAATTTCGTAAAGTAGGGCCTTAGCGTGGAATTTGTAGCCGGTCCCGAGGTCCCAGTCGCGGCCCCTTTACGATCGAAAATTCTCCCCTTCCCCGAAACGCTTCCACCCTGCCTCGTCCGCTCGGCTGGCCCACGGCAGCCCGAGCGCTCCGGCGTGCTCTAATTAGATTTTAAGTGAGAAATTGTGCCTGCCAGCAATTTTAAGGAAGCCGAACGCGCCGCCTTGATTAATATCATTATACGTGTTGGCTCGTTACGTTGCCGGGGCCCGCGGACGGAATTCGTGGATCTACAGGCGGCCGCAAAAATTTGGCGACGTGTCCCGTGTACGAGCAGCCTTTCGATAACGGCGATATCGCCGTTCATCGTGCTGCGCGATCCCTATCGCCTGCGCACTCGTATCGCGTATTGCTCCTGCAATTTATTCGCCGGCGAAGTTCTCATGGTCGAGGGCGATTGTACTTTCCTCGGAGATAGGAAGCCAGATAGCCGTTTAGTGCCGCGCTAATGACGGTTCCCGTCGAGACCAATGTTTCCAATCGGATAGCCGTCGCATCGAATGGTAACGCGGAGCGACACGCGTCGCTCGCCGCTCCCTACGCGCAGATTCATGGTAAGAAGTAGTCCGGCCAGAATCGTCCGGATTAGCGGTTCTCCTCGAAGCCAGCTCATTGTGCAATTAACGCAATCCGAACGATCGCGCGTCGGTTTCCGCGTCCTTACGTAATGACCACGATCGAAATTATATATGTTCGTTCGTGCGAACATTGCTCGCCTGCGGGACTCCGGAAAAGTGCAAAGGGTATTGAGCCTGGCCGTCGAGGGAAACGTAGCGCTATTAATTTAAATCTGCTGCCCACGCCGTGACGCTCCGATATCAATCGACGAGCAGCTTCGCGAGCGAGACGTTGACGCGAAGGAACGCGCCAGGGACCAGCGCACCCCTTTTCTTTTCCTCCGGGGCTGACTTTCCCCGCGCAAGCTGGCACAGAAGCAGCACCACGGCGACGGTTGAGACAGCCGCTGCGAGCAGCTTCTTCTTTGCCGGCAACGGTCATCCTGGACCGTTTCAGAAGGTTGAACTCGATTCGAAAACTGGATTCCATTGCGGCTTGAAAGAGGACGCATCCGAGGGGAGCGATAGTAAACCGGAGAGCCGATAGTTTCCGGAGGGAAGTGAGTACAACAGCCGGCTGGAAACTAGAACGATAGAGATTCGACGGTTCTGCAGTTGCGGCGAGGCGGCGGCGTTCTTGAGGGGCGAGAGGAGAAACGGGGTATAGCAGCGGGCAGCTTCGAGCGGACAAGGGTTCGCTCGGTCGCGAGGTTCCTACGACGAATCGGAAATCTCGAATCGATAATAAGACAAATTGCGCAGGTACTGCTATAATTAAAGTTCCGGTAGAAGCCGGTATCCAGCGGTGGTAGGCATGGGACCAGCAATATCTTCGATCGCGCAGAATCCGAGAGCCGTGTATCCGCGAGCTCGTCTCATCCCGTCGCGTCGCGCCGGTGAAAGAGGGAACGGGAAGAGCGTCCTGTCTTCGTCGCTCCTCCGGCTCCTCCGGGAACGGATCAGATAGTGGTCGGTCGTATCGGTGTCGCGGGGCTGGACCGCGCGCGCAGTATCAAGTCATCAGAGACGTAGCCAGCCGGAGCAGCTCGGCGCGGCGCGACGAGAGCGAGAGGAAGAAAGGTCTCGCAACGAGGTGCGCTCCTGTCCGATGATAAATGATACGTTGAAACGTAGTGGGTAGCACGGGGAACGGGTCCGCCGATACGCCGCGAAACTTCCTCCCTGCTGGGGTAACAGCCAGCCAGGAAAACGGGCAAAGAAACGAAGACGGAGGAAAGAGCTGCCGGTGAAGAAAAAAAGCTGCAAGAAGGGGGTGAGAGAGAGAGAGAGAAAAGGAGGTGGATGCCACTGGAGGCAGAAAGAGCGAGAGAGGGAGAGTAAAACTGGCCAAAGAGTAGTCTTGTGCGTCGTAGTAGCAACCGGTGGACCGGTGGACCGGCGACCAGTGAGAATCCTGCGAGCGTTGTTGCGAGTCCCGAAGGCTAGAACTCCTAGGGAATTCAGGCAAAACCGGTCCAGTCAGATCCGGAGCACCCGCTGGTCACTCCCGTCTGCTTACTATCCGTTCTACTACCTGATCTTCTGCGTCTCTCTCCTTCTCCCAAGGAAACGCGCTTTTTTTCCTTCTAGCCGAGCCTCCCTCCGCGGCCACCTCTCTGTCTCGCCTGCGTCCCGTTCCTCTAGCGTCTCTTCTCGACAAATTTTTCACCGCAAAGCTGTACAGCGACGCGATTCACGGTCGCAATCGGGTGGACACGCGATCGAACGATTCCGAAGACGAGGATCCATCGAGGGGTGCAGCAAGATGGCAAGCACCTGCACGACGGCGCGACGGTGAGCAATCCGACCCAAGTCGAAGGACTCCACGCGCGACTATCGAACGGTATGCGGTAACGACGTCGCGAGATACCATCTAGCTATCGAGAAAAAGTCGAGCGCCGCGGACGTCGATGACGCGATTAAGATGGAACGTTGTCGTTGTCGTCGGCGTCGTCGGCGTCGTCGTCGTTAGGTCACGCCTATGACGAATCACCGCGCGAGCTACCTAAGGACACCTGCCCGTTCACTCTCTCCCGCTTCCGAGTGCTCTGTCTGCATTTGTCGCGTCAGAGACCGGTACGGAGCGGAGGCTGACGACGAGACGACAAAAGCTGCGCTACCACCGGGTTTCACGCTGACCCCCGACCCCTGAAACATCGATTTCCTCGTCGATCCGTCACCATTGGATTCGTGCCTGAAAGGCTGCCCGATCGGGCGCCCGTGAGGTCCCCGCTTTCAAACGCCAGCTCGCGTCAGGTGACACACGTACCCGATGCACGCTGCTCGGTTCTTAGAAATCGTGCACTCGAGGACAATTTCTGCGCGTATCACTTCGTGGAACCCGTCCGGCACTTTTTCTCCGCGAAACAGACGCTGGACGAGTAATTCGCGAAAACTCGCGACGAAGATCGTCGACGGCCGGTCTCCGAGGAAGCACGGGCAAAGGATAGACCGCGGGATCTTCTTCCTTCCGAAGATATACGGAACGACGCGGCGGCACGTAGGAAACTCCGGGGCGACCGCGATCCGTAAAGGATCGTGCCCAACGAACATGCCCGAAGGATTACGTATCCCTTGGAGCTCACCTTCGCTTCGGCATACTCGTCCCAACTTCTTCCTACTCTCGTCCGTGGGATCCCCGTCGCAGGGCACACAGAAACAGCCCAGGCTCGTGCGTGAAAGCTCACGTGTCGGCTTTGAACGAACTTTGATGTTTCATCCCGCATCTTAACCGCTCCCTTCAGCTTTCCGACAGTCGAGTGCCGAAAGTTTTCGGGGTATCCCATGATTCGTCTAATTGCCGATCAGATTTCTCGACGGCGTCGAAACAAGGCGTTCCGCGAGGAAGATCGCGCGAAGCTAGATCCCGCGTTTCCTGGAAACGGATTAGGTAGAGCGCGTGGGCGATCGCGGAAGGGCACGAACGAAACGAGAGTCGGCGGGAAACGGTTCGATAGGAAAAAGAAGGACGCGAATCGGGTCGTTCGGTTGGCTGGCGTGCTCGCCAGCTTTCCAGCTTCGCTCGCGAGCCGGATTACATTCCCGAGGTCTTAACGAGACGTAATTACACGGCGAAAGGTACGAGGCGACGGATGCCTTCGGAATATAGCTACTAACACGATAATTGCCGCTATTACGCTCTGAAACGTCGTATTTAACGGCTAAACGCCGTTCGCCTACTAATCGGCCAGAGAAGCCCCTCTGATCGATCGGAATTGATACCCCGCGTTACGCGTACCCTTCGCCTCCCGACCTGCTTCCAGACCAATTCCGACCATCGTTCTTCCACCGGCATCCTCGTTTGTTTTCCGGTGCTCGTCGAAAACGCGCGGCTTTATCGTAGTAGGTGTTTCGCTGTCCGCGATGAAATCGAAATACGAAGCGGCGTGTACCCCGTTCGATTCAGCGCCGCCTCTTCCCCTTATGCGAGAGATCGGGCCCAAGCGTGGTAACGCCGGGCAAATGCGTTTACCTGGCCTGCCGCGGCGTGTAATCCTGTAAGCGGCCCTTATTACGCTCCGCGTGGCCCATTCACGCTCGATCTTAACTTCTACGGTACGCAAACTGTTCCTCGTTCGGTATTAACGTTTTTGTTCCGCGCTTTCAATCCAGCTTCAATCGGCTTGTCTGTCGCGACGGGCCTCCTGCTGCGCACGGCCTCGCTCCCGTTTCGCAGATCGCACGAAACCCTCTTCTACCGTCGCTCCTGGGTAACGACCGTGCACCGGCGAATGTGAACGTTCACGCGTCCTCTCCCCGTGTCCGCGCGGACCACGAATTTCGTGCCCGATACATTCTCGAGAATCGTCCCGCGACGAGCCTCCCACGCGTTGCTCCGCTTTGCGTTAGACGCGCAGAGGTAGCCGTAGGAATTTTCGCCAACGATAAATAATCGCGAGGACGGCAAGGCCTATCGCGCCGTTTCTGGGAAAAAATACCGCGGACGGGTGTTTTATCCTTTCGCTTCGGAGCACGACCGGCCGATTCACGGATAAAAGCGGATCCATAATTTCTCCTTCTCTTTTCCCTCTTACGCGTACCATCCGTAATTAATGAACACCGTGTAGAATAGGGAGAATTATTGCGCGCTTACAGGCGCGCGCGAGTGTTCTTTTATGAAAGGACCCGAGATCGAAATCGTGCACACGGATGCGATGCTCCCGCTGGATTTATGCTCGTTCCATAAAACGGAGAAAGGAATGCGTCATTGGACAGATGTCGCGCCACTGGTCTTCCGATTCGACGCGACAATATCGCCTCGAATTTATCAGTGAAGCGAGCCGCGAAATAAATTGTCGCCCCGTTTCAACTTCGCTCCACCCTTTGCTGCCGTGCCCGTGTTCGCCGCTTCGGGGCACTTCTACCTATATCTATGCCCGTGGCGACCGATAACCGTGCGCGGTAAAATGTCATCGACGAGGTCCCGACGAGGAAGAGGTCTCCGTGAGTAGAAGGGATCGTGGACAGCTGCAACCGTGGACCCCCCCTATGAGCGATCCCTGTCGCGCGCGGGACGTGAGTCGTCGCGAGCGACGGAATACGCCTGAACAAAAACCATGAATCCGTGCACAATGTAACCGAATAGTGACGGACGCCCTCGAAGGGCGGACAGGCACAGACCCTGACTCCGTCGTCGCGTGTCAACGAGACCCGACTTGGGCAGCGACCGCTTCGTCGCGTCGCATCGCGTCCCGTCGTCGACGTTGAAGGGCGGAAAACGCAGGAGGAAATACCGCGGCGAATTTCGTGATCGTTGGTTCGCGAAAGGCACGGAGATTTAGTCGCGCGATTGCCGTGCTCGTCGGAACACTTTGACGGAATATCTGCGCAAACGCGCACGTGGCTCACCGGTGAGGTGGTAAAGTTCAAGGAGAGCCTCCGATAACTCGGCATCCGGTAAAAAATTCTCGTGACGCTGTGATGTTTAATGAAAGGAGATTGAGCGATCATTTCCGCGTTGAACACGGGCCTGGAAAAAATGATTAAGCTTTTTTGGAGTAATCGTGACCGCGCGACGGAAAGCCGAGTGTGCACGTATTTCCGTGGACGGAAAACTCGTGCGCATACCTATATATCTGTTCCCTCTGTTTCACTCTGCTCCCGTTTCTCTCTTGCCTCCGCCTTTCACCAAATATCGCGTCTCTCTTCTCGCCTACCGTCGCTGCGGCTAATGCGACCGGACAACAATACAGACCCGTCCGCATTGCACGCGTCCGACCGCTAATTCCAGGCGTTCTTTTTTCGCCCCCTTCCGTACGGCCGTGCTGCTCTTACCGAAACTCGCACCCTGCCATCCTCTTCTGTTTCTACGCTACTAGCTTCACCCCCCTTCCCTGTTCTGCCCTTCTTTTTTCATCCTTCAGGGTGCTCGCCCTTTGAACCAGATCTCCTCTGACCGTCCCCACTGGCCTACCTCGGAATTGGATTTCAGGAAGAGCCTTTTGCGAGATCCCTCCCATCTGCCTAGCACGCCTCTGCGTTTCGCGTTCGACGAAATAACAACGGAACAACCGCGAGAACGGAGGCCGCGAACAATCAAATTTGTTTTCGCCGTGCCGTGACGGAAAATTGTGCGCGACGCGGACGGGGAACGGGGGAGGACGAGGATGACGTCGAAACCCGTTGAAAGCGAGTTCCGGTGAACGTAGCACGGTTCTCCGACGTGGTTCGATCGAAGGCAAGGCCAACGCGGGACAGTTTCTAGCCGAGGGAAACCAGCCGAATTATGTTTCACCGAGGTCAGGACAAAAACGGTCGTACCGGTTTGTAAGTGTGCTTTCGAGAATCACGGGACCCGAGGGCAACCGCTCGCGCGTATGTACTTTTTCCTCCGCGAAGCCGCGCTCGCGGCACGATAATCGTCCGCGATAACGATCTAACTCCAGTCTCGCGCTCGTCCAGAAGACAATCGACTCGAGTTCTCGGCCGCGAATTCTCGGCCAAGATTTCGAGGGAGAAAAAACACGCGCGCCGTTCGCTGCGAGCCACCGCAAAAGATTCGAATATCGGGAGGGACGCGGCAAAGGGCGGAGGCGCCCAGGAATTGCTCCTTGATCGGACAATTAAAGCGGCGGTGCGAAATCGATAGGAACGCGACTGAACCTGTGTCGACGTCGCCCTTTGAATACGTAACGCGGCGAAGAGCGAAGCGTATCGGTGCATCGGGCGCATCGGCGGTACTAAATGCAGGCTATCGGGCTGGAGTTACCCGCAGGTAAATATTTCGTCGGCGGTGCGATTCGGGGTGGCGCGGACGGTCGTTGAATTTGTCAGCGGACCCGTGGCCGGAATTCGTGTTCCGCAATCCCTTCGGACCGGCATCGAGCCGGCCTCGCGGCAGTCTAGTTTATCGCGCCACCCGGTACATTCGGTAGCCCGATAGCGCCGCTCTCCGCGCCCCCGCCGCGTCCCGCGAAATTTGCATCGCATTTACATCCGATTGAGGTGCAACGCGGGCTGAAAGTGGCAAGGGGCGAGAGGAAGAGAGAGAGAGAGAATTTGGCCAGTCTCGCGGATCGAACGCGGCCCGAAGGGCACCTGCCCTTCGAGGGTCAGGGACGCTGCGGTCGCGTCTCTACGAATCGACCGTTATTGCTCCGGCTATCTAGCCACCTGGTCGCGACGCTTCTGCCAGTGAATCGGCGTCGACGGTGCCCGGGACTCGAGACGACGAACGTTCAACGCACCGCCCACTGGCGCGAGCATTTCTCGGGATTTCCGAATTAGCGCCCAAGGTAAACCGTGAGGAGTCAGGGTCATAGGTGCCGGTTACGTCGGAATTGAACATTATTTTCAGCGAGTGCCGGCCACTTAACTTAGACGGCCGCATGTACGCGCGTATATACGTGGCGTGTCATAGGTCCTATTATCGCGGCCACTTGCCACGGCCCGGCTGTGCGAGTCTGCCTGTTAAAGTTCGCGCCGCAACCATTCGACCCATTTCGCGTTCCGTCGGATAAGCACGGAGCGAGCTTTTTACATCTACCTGCGCGTCGACCGCGTTAACCCTCCGCGTTGAATTGAGTCGCGTTTCGCGTAGGTGCAGGTAAAAGGTCGTCGGAATCCGTAAAAGTCCTGTATGCCCAAGCCGAAAGTCGAGGGTTCAGCCGAAAGTTAATCGGGACCCGCAGAACCAGTAGGCGCAACCCTCCTGCGGGTTCTGACCAACTTGTAGCCTGAACCAACGACTCCGCGATTCTGAGTGATCGCGGTCGATCTTTCGAGTGGCGAAGAGCGGTACTCGTCTCGATCGGAGTGCCGATAAAACGAAGAACGCATGCGGCCTCCTGGTTTTAATGAATGAACGTCTCGTGGATGCGGCAATGGGCAGCCTCAGCGGGGCGAGGTGCGGACGAGAAGAACGGGCCACTGCGCTGGAAGGGGGCAGCGTTCGTACTCGAAGAAACACAGAGGAAAGAGCGTGCGCGCGCCCGTGAGAGCACACCCATAGGAAAGTTAACAGGCGTTTGTGTAACGGCGGGACGTAGCCGGAACGGATAGCTCGCCGCGGCCGTACAGATCTACATAATGTTTATTATGCTAACCTAGGCCAACGTGCTTGCATCAACAAGTGTTATATTATCATTCAAATAAAATGTTTTAATCTGCATACGTTTTATCGGCCTCCCGCGGGCATGCGGAATGTGCCAGCGGCACGAGACACGCGTTCCACGCGGACCAGGCACACGCGCCCCCCTAGACCAGACTAGTCTCGCTCTCGTCCTTTTAAACTCCACGCACCGTCCTTCCCCCCATTACCAAAGCGACGTCCGCTCTTCGATTCACTGTCCCAGCCTAGACCCGACTGCATTTATAAATTCATTCGGCCGCCACTCGTTTCGCCTCGATCAGGTGCAGCTGCAAATTCACCGAGTATCGAGATTCGAGTGCCCGATGAAATTACTCGCCGGCGAATGCACTGCAGATTCGATTCCCTCCGAATGTTCCATCGGCACACGGGGATGCTGCGGATAAATATGCCCGACGATCCAATTACCACCGGCGAGCACTCGTCCATCCACCTGGCCCGAGAGCACCTCGATGCACGTTCGCACGGATCTTTGAGCCCTTTGCACCCCCCCGAAAGAGTGCGCGTCGCGTAAACGGAATACGGCTCGACCCCCCGTGGAAAAAGTCCACGGCCGAGGCGTTCGCGAGCAGAGGCTAGAAGCGTGACGGCACGAATTCGAGTCGACGCCAATCCGTGTGACGTGCAATCGAATTAAGCGACCGCGTTCTTGTCGCCGGCAAGCACTGTGCCCAGAGTGCACGGGAAAGGGAAGCGCAAAAAGCAAACGCCGTCGTGTAGCCCGGGATACGCACGCGATGCACCGTGCGATGCAGCGCGTGCCGCTCTTCCGTGGAAAAGCAGCGAAACTTAAACGGAAGTCAAGCGCCGGCAAGTGAAGCGTTCACTCTTTCGCGGAATGCCCGCCGCCCGGCGATGACTGGGCGAGGGAAACGCGGCCGTGCAATTACTCTGCAGAAGAGGCATGACGAGAGTAACGGCTGATATAACCGAATGAATAATCAACGCGCGGACAATAACACCGCGCGGGAATTAATGAATACGATATTTGGAGCGGTGAAGCGTTACTCCTTGCTCTTGACGAGCGTTCGCTTCGAGATCGTCCCGCTTAAACGTCCAGATAGGCAAATGTCCGGTGCAAGGGATCGCGGCGCGTCGATTATCGAACGGAACGGGATCGGGAAATCTTTCTGCTCGAATCGGTCCAGACTCCGTCTCGGCCGCTGGGTCACTCGCGCCGCGATCCTGGGTGGGATCTTTCCGTGCCACCTGTGTCTTCATTATACGGCAATGCTAATAGATTACAGACGCATTATCATAATTGCGTTCAATATTTGTAACTTGTCACGCCATTAGTATAATTCATCCGAGTGTGCTGTCACAGCCTACCCGTCGGCAAGTCGATCCACGCTAGTCGGTGGGCACACGGGAATCTACGTGTGTCTCGAAGCGCCGCTGCGATTTCCACTTTCGCAACGGCGGACCTTCGAGGGGTAATCGGTTCACAGGACTGTCAACTGCTGCTCGATAAATGTTTTAGAATGTCGGATAAAAAGGGGAGAGAAAAGTGGTGCGCATGAATTCGGCTGATTCGACCCTGCACCCCACGTGTCGGAGGCTAGGCTAACGTCGCCACTCGGAGCAAAGGGTTTTCCGCGGGAACGAAGTCTCAGAAACGGCGGAGCGTTCGCGTGTGAAGATATCGATCGAATCGATCCAGGACGAGGTCCGGTCCGTCCTCCGCCACTCCGATTTTCCGTTTTCGACGCGACTCGTCGCGAAGCTGACCGGTTGCAAATGTTTTTGGCTTAGTCAGTAGGTCGGTGGTGGACGTTTGCCCTCAATTAACTTCATAAGTGAGTAAGGAGGCGGCGGTCGGCCAGTCGACGGTCCATCGGTTCATCCGTATTTTGCGCGTACGCGCGCGAACCCGCCGCGATCGACTGCCCTCCTCTATCGTCGAAATCGAGATTTCCCTCGACCGATCGAAACTCTGGCCGCTTGACGTCGCGGGGAACGCAGTCGCGCCGCTTTCCGGTCTGATTCCGCGACTGTGGAACGATCGGTCGATACGAGTCTGCTCCTCGTCCTTCGATCGACGAATGTAGGTTCGGCGACAAGGAGAACGATCGTTAAGCGCACCTAAACAGGATACCCGTCACCTCGTCGGTGCTACGCCAAAACCGGCGAGCGTTACCATTCGACGCGACCAGGGATCGTTTCTGCGATGGCAGAAGCGTCGGCAGGGCCTCGACGAGACCGTTCGAACGTCGGGCTGCCTAAACAAGAGGGCCTCGTCGAGGTCGGGCTCGAACTTCGCGATCCTCCGGCCTCGACGAGCGTGTACACTCGTGTACAGACGCTGCGTTGCACACAGCCGACCCGGGCCTCTTCGGGCACGTATAAAAACGGCGTCGTCTGTAGGATCAGCGAGACACTCTCGCGAGTCACGCCTACGCGCGTGTTTGCTGCTCGCGAACGACAGGGACGAAGGCGAGAGAAAGAGAAGGCTAGAGCAATAGAGAAAGGGGGATGAAGAGAAGCGCGTTTACGTGCGGCTAAACGTGTACCCGTGTACGCGGAGAACGAAGCTGTACGCGCGGGTCGTACAGGTGTACGTTTCACGAATGCGCGCGTAGGCTCGTTTACTTAGCCAATGCCATACCTGAGTTATTTATCTGTCTTTTGCCCGGCAGCGCTAACCGAGAATGCCTCTATGTACGAGCCAACACTCCTAGAGAGTCGTGCGCGTGGGTCCGGAGTTGTTCAAGGCCTACCTGTTTGCGTTACTTGGACGCGCGATCACTCCTCAACCTGTCTCTCTCCTTCTACTCCGATTCTCTCTTTACCTTTCTCTCTGTTCCTCGAGAAGCTACGCAATATCGGGCACGCGTCGTGAGAAAAACTGTCGGAAACTCGATGCAGAGAAACAACTGTCTCCTGTCTTGCTCTCGAGCCAGCGAATTGCGCGGAACGCGTTCGAATTTCGCGACAGAACGGATGGACGTTGCACCGGCAAAGGTGGCGCAAAGGTGGCGCAAAGGTGGCGCAAAGGTGAAGAATCAAAGGGGCAGAGGGACCGCGGGAAGAATCCGCGTTGGGCGTCGATCGTAGGCCACCGGAGGAAATCGTCGGTCGCGAGAGGTGTGGGTATACCTAAAGGATGGACGAGGTTCGTACGTGGCTCGACGAGCTCTCCGTAGCCGGATTGTCAAGTGACGTCAGCGCACCGGAAATGGAATGTAGGTAGCTGTGCTTATTAAGCTCTGCTGCCAGGCCGAAGAGGAAGGGACGGTTTGTGGGGGACGAGCAGAGAAAGAGAAAGAGAAAGAGTCGTCGAGCTGTGCGTCGAGAGAGACGTGGAAAGAGTGATAAAGGGGGAGAGAGAGAGAAAGAGTGAGGATGGCCTGCAATTGTTTCCTCCGCACACGCGTGCCGCGAGTGCCGCGTATCGTCGATGTATCGTCGACGTCGACGACGTTCCTTCTCGCATGTGCGTGCACGGACGAGTTCGTGTCCATACGTTCATCCGTGAACGAATGGGAACGAGAAAATCGGCGGGCACGGCGACCGCGACGGTGATACCGTAGACCGTAGACGACTACGTGGGCCTCGGCTATTAAATCAATGCGCCGCCGTCAGGATCGGTTCACGCCTCGTTAATGCGTTCGTGGAATGTCGACGAGCTGACCATTATTATACTCGCGGAAACTCTTGAAATCTCTCGAATGGTCGCCGATTGCGCGTCGCGATACCTTGTATTGAACTTATTTTCGTTCGGAGCATCGTTACGAGCTGGACAGCAACCGTCGTAGGTGAACGAAATCGATGTGGCTCGACCAAGATTCGAGGAGTTCGGGTGAGATGCTGCCAGGTTCAATCGCAGCGTTCCGGTTAAGGTCGCGTTACGCGAAATCCCCGCCTCCAAAGGCAATCGGGGCTGTACGTATACCTTTTATCCTGCTGGCTGTTAAGTCGAACCGATGCAATGCGATGCACGCGTTACCAATGCGCGACGAGAGTCGAGGAATGTCAACGGGCCGATTGGTCTGGCGCCTTAAGTCATCCAGGCAAAAAAGGCTGTCCGTAAGGACGTTGCTGGTTTTCAGGAGCGGATCGAAAAATTCGATCTCGTCCACGATTCGAGCGTCGAGAAGAATTTCGGTGGCAATGTTAACCCCGCGTGGGACCGTCGACGGTAACATTGAACGGCAGTGTTCGTTCGACCGTCGTCGAAGCCGGTTGTCGATGTTCCTTTGTTTTCCTTCCTTTCGTTAAATGTCTGCCTATTTGCGAATATTACCACGCCGCAATTTATTACCACCCGAACGCCTACTTGCGCGATAAGCTTTAATGCGAATCGCAAGGAGGCACGTACACGAGATTGCTGGCCTGTGTCGGACTACGCAGACGTAGAGGTACGTACATCCTATAACGATAGTTTCGGTAGGTGTGAACGAAATGTTCGTGCGTCGAGCAAAGGGTGGCGAAGTTCGAAGGAGCGAGAAGGAGGAAACAAGGAGGCTCTTCCGAGAGCGCATGTCTTCTCGCGTCGAAAGGGGTAGCTGGCGCCTGCGCTCCGTTCCGCCACTCTTCAATTCTCCTGATCTCTTTGCCCCTTGCCAAGCATTCTTTTCAACCCCCACCGTCCGACCTTCCCTCTCGCTTTCCCTTCGTCCCTTTTCCTCTCCCGATTTCTACTTCTCCTCTGTCGCCATCCACCTTACTTTCTATTTCTCTTCCGACATTTTTTATTTCCACCCTTGCCCCTCTCTCTCTCCCTAGCAACCCTCTTTATAGCCTCCCACCCCCCGGGCTGTACCTCTCTCTGTCCACGTCGTCGCGAATCGTCAACGGTCCCACCTTCTTCCGAAGCAGCGCTCATTATTCGAGCGTGTCACGCACCAACGAGGCGAAACCATCCAACGACTTCCTATTTGACACCTGGTTTCGCGCATTTTCCATTGCCGCACTCAGATTCCTTCTTCCACCTGTTCTTCGCTCAGTGCACGGATATTACGCAAGCTACTTGGTTCACGGGTTCACAGAGGAAGATTAATCGCGGACCAGCCTCGTAACGAGGGCAGATCGAGGGCCCTAGGATCTTCGACCGGTTGGTCGCCTCTGTTCTGTTATGTCATTTTTGCCTCGCCAAAATTACGTCGCCCCGATTCACGCCAACGTCTCGAGATCTCAGAGTCGATAGGCAAGTACGCTAGCCGGATAGAAACCCGTTCTAAAAATTGATTTAACGGTTACCTGACGCATACTACCTCATCTATTTCCCTCGAAACGCGAATCGAACTAAGAATTCCCGTCTCACGCCCCGAAGAAAAGAAGCAATCACCCGACGCGACGTATCTCGCCGGATAATCGAACGCTCCCTGTCATTGCATAATTAAAGGCGATTCGCACTCCCGTGTAATATGTAATCGGATTCTCATAGACGCGCTTCGAAGCACCACGTCTCGAGGAACAGTCATCCGTCGCTCGTGGCTCCCAGGAACCGGAAGCGCGTGTCTACCGCAACGTCGAGCAACTCGATTCACCTTCCTTCGGGAGCAGGATAGCTGTCGAGTAGAAACACCGACAAATTCGCCAAACCGATGACTAGTTCGTCTCGAGAACTACGAAAAGAGAACTACTGACAAACGAAAAGAAAGTTTCTCGAATAGACTCGATGAACTCTAAAAGAAAAACTGCAGCCGGGCTCGCGTCAGATTTATATACGAGACGCTCGTACAAGCGTTTCGAATACAGCGATTGCCAAACCACGAGACAATCGCCCGTTCCAAGTTTCAGTCGACGACGTTGTCTCCCCCTTATCGATGTTCTCCCGCGTTCAATGTAATTTCGAGCGCAGCTTAATATCGGGAACCCAGCTGTGCAAAGTAGTTCACCGTTGCGAGCACGGTTGTTTGGACGAAAGGTGTTGCGCAACGCCAACACCCCTCGCGCCCTTCCACGAACAGCGGCACACGATTCTGCCGGGACGATTCGATTCCGCGGATAAAAATTGGACCAACTAGAATTTGCCTCCAATTATTTCGCGGCATTTAAGGTAGAAATCGCGGTGGCTCTGCAGGTCGAAAGCGAGCCGTACAATTATGGAATTCTGCTTCGCTGTTAGGCAATCGGAACGTCGAAGAGGAGAGCTCGCCGAGCCGACCGACGAGTTTGCAACAATGTTTTTAAGAAACGAAGCTCGAGTGCTGCGATCGACCGGGGTTGATTCGACGCGCGATCGCATGCTAGACGTCCATTTCTTTTCTTCTGTTTTGCCTCCTTCTTTGCCGGCGTATTACGCGAATGGACGGAACAAAATCATCCCGCGAAGGAGCCCGAGACATTGTTACGTGGCGTCGATCGAAATTTTTCCTTGGCTAATTATCCACTTGTCGCATCGCCTACCGCGATGATTAACGGTTACGCGCACTCGTTCCATTACCTCGGCTAATAAGTGAATCGAGGAGAATGCTCGCGTACCGCTTAGTCGCGCTTCAGAATTAACGAAGAACATTATTTTTTCTTCTCTTTTCATATTCGCAGTAGACGGAACAGTGAGTCGTTCGGTGTCGGGTAAAGATTTTTGTCAAATAATGCAACAAAAAAAAAAACGCCAAATGAGTTGTATTACTTTCATGTCGTTTATTAATTAAAATTCAGTAGTAATTTAGCTTCTGCCATTCTAACAAAACGTCACCACCATTCGCCAGATCTTTATTTTACGTTAATAATAATTAATGTTTAATTATAATAATATACAGGGAGAAGGAGGAGCTGTTTACAGTTTGCGCGGGTTCGTGTTTCTTTTCACGTTTCGATCCATTCTGCGTGCCTTTGCGGCTGATTTTTCGTACACCTAAGTATCTTAACATGTCATTTCGTCGTTGCACTTTCTCTCTTTCGTGCTCTATCGCTCTCCATCACAGGCAATCGTACTCTCACTCTCTGTCTTTCTCTCGCACTCGTATCTATACGCATTCACGCACGCTCGTTCATGCACCCTTTTGCTCTTTTCAAGCGCGCATCGCCGTCAACGTAAAATATCACGCGTGCCACTGAAAAGTCGGCCGGCAATCGAAGAGCCCGATTACGTCGCTGAGCGACGAGCAACTAGTAGTAACGCAGTTCGAAATTCGACAGAATTTTTGGCATCCCGGGGGCCGCCGAAACAAGGATTTTTATCTGGCCGTGCCAGTCACGAGGCGATCGCGCTCTTCGATTCCCTTTGCATCTCGTTCATCGCGCCAGGAGCACGTTCCTGCACACGTTAACATCTTATTATCGATCCTTTCTTTACCGCCCAGTCGTTCCTTCGCACATGATTTTTATCTATTTACAAAACGGCAATTGAAGGTAACGCCCTCGCGTATCCTGTCGCGATTTTTCGCAGTCCAGCATGCAGATTGTCCGGAATGCAACGCAAGACTCGTTGCGCCATTTAAAATCGCGTTCATTCTGGTTGTGTTCGAACGATCCAGCGCGATCCATGTAGTGTTTCCTTCCCTGTTTCCAGAGAGTAATAGATAAAAAGCAACGAACGATCGAGCAGCTACCAGACGCGATCAAACACGAAGGAATACGCAACTCTAAACAGACAATAATTAACAAAACAACGCGCGAACAATTTCGATGGCTTAACAGATCGCACTAGCTCATTCTTCGCTCTCCATTTCTCTCGCACTCGAATTCCCCTTTTTCGCACGGTATGCACAATACAGTCCTCTCCTTCTATTCTCTACTCTTTTCATCGTCGATTTTCCTAATCGAGTGAGTCTCCATATTGCAGGATAAAAATTAAAAAAATAATTTAACAATAGTGGCGCATCCATCATGGTCGATATCTTTTCTCGTCTGTCTCGCCATAGAAAATCGCGTAATCGGACAATTGCTTTCCTTTTCGCGTACTCTCTACCTCTCACTCATTCTCTCACTCTCTCTCTTTCACAGGCAAATATATTTACATCGCTGTTGGCTAGAGCCTCCCGTTTTCAATCTCTTTGTCGCTAGGATAGACAAATAGACGTTCTTGCCTAGCTGTCTATTCGAGCAGTGTCGTGGAATTCGTCGAAGCACCGTCTGTCATTTGCTTCCGTTCGTCCTCGAATTGACGAGCGTGTCGCATCGAAATCGCAGCTTCGCGACCATAGCCGAGGCCGGACTCGGATAAAGCGTCGGCACTCGAGCCAGTTGAGCAAATAATCACAGAAACCGTGTCACCGATAACGAGCTTAATTCCAACACGAAGCGTCGTCCCCGCGAGCTGTCGCCTAATGAAGCCGTATTAATCGCGCAGAGAAATCGAAGGAACGAGACTTGAGCGTCGCGACAGGGTGACAGGGGACGAGACGAGGCACCTCGATTTTTCTAACTTTGTATGCACCTATCGCGAACAGCAGTGACACTTTAACGTGTCCGAAATGTTTGCCAGCGACTAATAATCGTCCATTCGAGTTTATTATCATGGGGTTACGTTTAACGATCGTGACCGATACAGGTAGCGGGAGCATTCATAACGAGGAACTTTTCGACTTTTTCAACGTTGCTCGCTGAAGTACGTGAAATAGGGAAGCGTCGATTCGACGGTAGTCTAGGGGGAAAAAACGCGGAACAAGAACACTGATTATACAGAGGATACAATCGAGGGCCGGGAGAATATCGAGAGGGTGGTTCGACCCTTAGTCGCGACAGGTTAAACATTCCTGACAGAAATTCGACGTTGTAACTGGGCTCGTCCAGCCTACCCATTGAATTTCGTCGTCCGGAGGTATACCTTAATTACGCGAGAAGGTATTTCACGCATGGGAAACAAACGTGCGGTAGCGTAAATTGTGTCGACAGGTGTTGGATCGAGGTAAAGTTGCTACGATTCGGCAATCAGACGAGAAGCAAGCAAAGTGGAAACAGATTAACGAAAGTACACGTAACATTCGCACGATTTTGCCCGCGATGACGTTGTAAAAGTCGACGGAGGTCGAGGAAAAGTGTCAAACGAAAATGAACACGGAGTCGTGACGAATTGTCGCTTCTCGAAAATTTTTCGGGCCGTTCTCAATCGCGGTCGCGTGCGTACCTATACTTTTTCCCGCGTATCACGACGGACGTCCTAATCCTAATATGTACAGCCAATCGAGAGAATGGAAGGAAAAAGTAACGGGTTCGCCATCGCGATGGCGAGAGAGAGCAACGGGAATAACCTCATCGTGGGAAAAATATAATTCCAATAAACACCCCATGGTCAATCGCAGAGAGAGTGAGAGAGAGCATCGATTTTTATTTCGGTGGGAAAGAAATTTTCGGTTTCGATCGCGGAGGTTTAAAAAACGGCTACAAGTCAGGCGACGTTTGGAAAGAAGGAACTTTGATTTCAAGAATCGATCGATGAAAGCTAGACGTCGAGAATCGCAGGAAGCATACATTGAAACGGAGAGCAAGAGAGGGAGAGAGAGAGCAAGAGAAAAAGAGAGCAGAGGAGAGCGAGAGACGAGATGGCGCGAAAAATGTAACCAACAGAAAGACGAGAGAGAAATGAAGAGCGCTCGATGCCCGGCGGCGACGAAGAAGGGAATTCTCGGTCTGCGATTAGCCCCCGGGCAACAGAATGGTAATGATAACATTAATAATAGCAATGTTAATGATAAAATAATGGTAATAATAAAGAATAATAATAAATGACAATAAAGATGACGAATAATATAATAGCAATAATAATAAAATCATCATAATAATTAGAAATAATAGTGACAGCTCTCGTGTCGTTTACAATAGTTTTTTTTCACGGAACGATGCTCGACGATAAACGTCGCGTAAATAATATGATACAGCTACAACCTCTCAAAGTCGGCATAGATTTCTCTCTCATATACATAGACTCTGTATTTATATTTATATATTTGTACGTATATATAATATTTATGGTCATTTGTATATGCATATATATATATATATATATATATATATATAATTTTTATATATCTATATACTTACTCTTTATACAGAAGGGGTTTTTCTTTGCGAGAGGGTTCTGCTGTCGCTAGGATTCGGCACACGTTTTTTGACACGCGCGTTTTCCCCGATTTTTCAACGCAGGTCCTGTCCCTCTTTGCATTGCGGTCGTCTTTTTTCGTTTTCTTCGTCGCGGCGCATCGTTCTTTTCGGTTTTTTCTTTTAATTTTTTCCTTCCGTACACCCTCGTCATCAGAGTCGAACCTGCTCCTTGTCCGACAACAGCAACCGCGACGATGGCAACGGTGACAGGTGAGGGTGACTGTGATAGCGGCGACGAAGACGACGACGACGAAGAAGACGACCATGCGCGTTCTCACTTAACTTACTAGCTTTATCTAGTACATTATTTACACTCCATATTTACTTATGTTACATCATTCGGCGGATTTGCTTGGAGCAAATCCCACGCGAATACACCTCGCATCGCCTCTGGCTGCTTTTTTCATTTCCCGCAGTACGGCCATCCGTCCGCCCGTCGGAATCTACCACCGATATTTCGTAGGGACCAGCGGGCTTGTCGTTCGTTGGTGCACCAAACGTTCCTCGCACTTTGTACCTTTTTTCACCGTCGTGACGAACAACAACGACGATCACTGATGCGACGAGGACGAGGACGAGGACGAAGACAACGGCGACGGCGACGGCGACGGTGACGCGCGGCGTTTCTGTCTTTCTTTTTTCGAACGAACAAGCAGACGAAGGGATCCGGGCAATCTCGTGTACGCAAATCTCGCGCACTTCCAACACCGGGATGCCGCGTGGTCGAGTCGCCTTGGGGAGGGAAAAAACAGAAGACGACCGCGTCCGTCGAATTGCTTCCCCGATCGAGGGAAGCGGAGAGCGAGATAAACGATGGCTGCGGCAGCAGCGACGGCGACGAAGACATGGACGACGACGACGACGACGTTGGCGTATCCCTGAGAGCCGCAGCCAGTTGGCGATTTGAAAGGTGTTTGGGTGAGCGCGATTCGCATCGCGCGTTGTTGGGCCTCCCCCTTTGGCCGGCTTCGATCTCGGTCTCGGTGAATCCCGTTGTACCTCGTCGGAGAGACGGAGCAAAGCCTAGCGCAGGGGTGGCCTCACGATAACGTTACTAGCAAAGTTGAACGGACTAGGAGCGGATACGTCAGGCAGCGGCGGCGGCTGCTGCTGGCGATCGTTGGCTGGCCGCAGCTACTACGAGCCGGTGGCGTAGCTGCCGGTGCGCGCTTGCAAGTAATGATGGTAGAACGGAGGGAGCGTCTCCGGCGGCGAGGAAGCCGGATTGTTCACGCAGTTTTGAGAGGTTATCGAGAGGCCCAACGGGGGAGGCCCGGGCGAACGCTAGTGAGCCGCCAACGAGTGAGCCGTGAGACCCTGAGGGCTGAGCATCGGCGGACTGTGACTGTGGCCCATTGGCGATCCGTGAAGATGATCCTGAGGATGGTATCCCTGGTGAAGGCCCGGCTGGTTCTGGTGTCCGGGTGGTACGCCCTCCATGATTCCGTCCGCGAGCGTGTTCGGCGGTGTCATCCTCTTCTCCTTTTGTCGCCGATTGCAGAACCACACTCGGACCACTTCCTTCTCGAGCTGCAGGCTGTCCGCGAGCGAGGTGATCTCCTGCGCGGATGGTTTCGGCTGTTTGTGGAAGTGCTGCTCGAGCGCGCCCTTCACGGACACCTCGATCGAGGTTCGCTTCTTTCGCTTCCTGCCCTGTGCGGCGATCTTGTCGATGCTCGTCGGCGAGCCGGTCGTCGAGTCGGCCTCCTCGAGCCACTTCTGCAGCAGCGGCTTCAGCTTGCACATGTTCTTGAAGCTCAGCTGAAGAGCCTCGAACCTGCATATCGTGGTCTGCGAGAAGACGTTGCCGTAGAGAGTACCGAGCGCGAGGCCGACGTCCGCCTGGGTGAAGCCCAGCTTGATTCGCCGTTGCTTGAACTGTCTCGCGAACGCCTCGAGATCGTCGGAGGTCGGGGCGTCCTCTTCGCCGGCGCTTTGATCCCTGTCGTGCGCGTGGCCCGGGTGTAGAGAGTGGCCGACCGGCGAGCCGGGATCCCTAAGATTCGGATGAAGGCCGGTCTGGTGATTGTGCAGCTGGGGATGATGTTGGTGCGGGTGCGGATGCAGCATCCCGTTCATCGCGGCATGATACTGCTGAAGGGTGGTGGGCGAGGCCGCGCCACCGCTAGGATTGTAGTGGGCCGACGGGACGACCGGCGCGTGCCAGGAATGTGCCGAGGCCATCCCGGGCGACTGATGAGGACCGCCGCGATGCGAATGCATCGACTGGTCGTTGGCGGCCGCGGAGGCAGCCGCTGCCGCGAGCGGCTTCACATCCAGCCCAGCTGTGTTCGCTTGGTGCGGATGATGGTGAGGATGATGGTTGGTGTGGTGCATGCCCATCGAGGCCGCCCAGTGATCGCTGCTCGCCTGCAGGTTCACCCATGGATTCGTCGACGAGAGGCTCGCCGTCGGGTGTGGCAGACCGTTCGGCGACGGTGACGACGACACCTGGTGATGGTGATGATGGTGGTGATGATGTTGCGGTGGTGCCGGCATGTATTTCATCTCCCCGGCGTCGGCGGCGCTACGCGGCGAACCCGAGGAGTAACCACCCACGGCGATGTTCATCCCGATCGTGGTACCCGAACCACCATCCAGGTCGGACGACACTGCGCTACTAATCGGCATGTACGTGGTAGCGGCCATCTACCACTCGTGCAGAGAGGTTTCGCGAAACCCTCTTGCTTTTTCTTTTCCTCTGCCTTCCTGTCTTTCGACTCGCCGCCTTCGGGTTGCCCCGACAGGGCACCCCTGCCTTGCTAGCTGGCTTGCTTGTCTGCCTGCTCGCCTGCCTGCTCGCTCGCTCGCTTGCTCGCCTGCTTGCGTGCTTGCCTGCTTGCCTGCTTGCCTGCCTGCCTGCCTGCCTGTCCGGCTACCCTTCTTCTCTCCACTCTTTTCGCCTCTTTTCGTCTCTTTTCGCTCGACTGCCACCTTATTCCACCTCTTTCTTCTCCTCCTCCTACGCTCAGATTCCTCCTTCTCTCGTTCCGTTCTCTGACTGACGTTTCTCCGGGATCTGTTCACCGTCCCATCCAACTGTCGCGGATGCTATCCTAAATGTCACCTGCGCACGATCCCGCAAACTTTCTATCCTCGAGCAGGAAACTCGAATGGATCGGACACTTGCGACGTATTCCTGTTCGTACGTTCGATCGAGTATCACCGATCGCACGTAGCTAGCGCACAGTCCATCGTTCGCGGCTACGCACCAAATCCCGAGTAAAAGGCATCGTCGGATGCGCGATCGATTCGTCCATAGTTTGCCGCGAACTTGTTACGATTCCAACGATTTCCACGCGATTACTCGTCGCTCTCCGGGGAGGATCCCCGCGGAGACGATGGGTGCACTGTCGCGATCCAAGACCGGACGGATGCGCAGGGAAATCGTTCCACCTTCACACCGTAGAAAGGCACAACGGTGTCGTTTCGTTGCTCGACGCGAAATATCCACCGTGAGGGGAACGGAGCCGTGGAGTATCACTCGCGACGACTATCACTCATCGTCGTGGCGCGTTATCACAATCGGTCGAACACTCGCGACTTCCGAAGGGCTCGGGCCGGATGCGAGCAGACGCGCGAACTTGGAGCCGGTACTCGCGAACCAGAAGATACCAAGCCCGACGATGGCTCGCTCGGACCGGACGACGAGTGTGATCAGCGGACGATCGCGAGCACGGGAAAAGATGCACGGCACGATGTCTTGCGGTGCGCGCGCGTGTGTTTTCCTCGCGCGAGTGTATGCACGCGAGAGCGAGAGAGCGTATTGTGTGTGCGCGCGCGAGAGGAAAGTAAGACGGCTCGGAAAGATCTCGCTCGGGCTCTCTCATGCGTTATGCATGTCGTAGCTGAGAGCGACTGACTGCCTCGCCTCGCAGCTCGCTCGAGGTTCCCGAGGCTCCCGGAGCGCTCGGTGGAATCGAGTCATGCGCGCCACCGTCCTGCACATCCCCACCGGGGCTTGACGCTCGCCTCGCCATTGGCCCCGACCGCAAGGTGGCCGTCGACGAACGTCACCGTCGGGCGGAACCCGAGCCGACCGCGCCTCCGAGGCAGCCTACGCACCCCAGGCGCCACTGCTCCCGGTCCGTTTCACCCCTCGTCCCTCGACAGTGCTGAACGAACCGCACGACCAGCGCTGCCGAGCTCCAAGAGCCTCCGCTCGACTACCTTCGACGCTCGCTGACGTTACCGCCGCCGTCACCGCCGCCGTCACAGCCGCCGACACCGCCGCCGACACCGCCGCCGACACCGCCGCGCAAACACCGACGACTCCGAAACCCGGCCGTCACGATCCACGCTCTGCCCTGCTCCGTTTCAACCCGTTACCGCTGTTTCGTTTTTTCCCTGCTTCCCGCCCTCCTTTCCTTCCCTCTTCCTTCGTTTCCCGCTACGCGCCTCGATCCGCGGACACTCGAGCCGTCACGCAGCACGCAGCGACACGCAACAGGTTCCGATTTCGACCAGCGGATGCACCGGGAGACGTCGTTATCGTTTCTGGCTACCCTTCGAACCGCGTCCGCGGACCGCTGACGAGAGTCGCTCGTCGACGGTCGAGCCGTGCGACCCACTCGCACCCGACGCAACAGGTGCAACGATCGTCGCGAGTCCTCCGCGACGTCGCCGCCACCGCACCAAGATGGACCGACTTCGAGACGAACGATCGGGCGCGAGGCATCGAAAGAAAACGTCGCGACGTCTCGTACGCAACAGGTCCCCCGTTCGCGGAGAGAGGTTGAGGGCGGGTTAATTAATCGGTGACAAACGCCAGGTAACGGAGCCTCGGGTGAACGGTATCGATAGGAACGGGAAGGAAAAGAAGCGCGCCTCGACGAACGCGTAGCAACGGTGCACGGCGCGCGAGCGGACGAACTGCCGGCTAAGGGGTGGAAAGGGAGAGCGAGCGAGGTTTAGTACATTTAAATGAGAGCCACAGGTAGCAGCATTATGCAGTACGTGCCAGCCACCCCTCGGAGAGGGGTGAGTTAGATCATCGTGTGCCGGAGATCTCCCCGTGTCGTACCGTTTCAACTACCCAGCTGGCTTTGCGCCTTCGCACCTGTGGCCACCGTCTATCGCGGCCAACGCGATCTTCGCCGGATCGCGCTTTCCGTCCACTTCCTCGTTCCCTGTGAACTGTATCGCGAGAGGGTTGCGAGGTCGAGAAGCACGAGCGCGCGCGTACCTGGACTCACTGTGCCCTCTTCCCCGCTTGAAACCTCCCGCGTTATCCGCCACCAGTCGCGAGTCATTCGCCGGTCGCGGGGTCGACCTTAACTCGATTTCGCGTTACCCCGTCCCGGCAAATTGGATCGAACGCGGCCCTGAAATATTTGCTTAGGACGGCGACAGGTAACAAGCGTAAGAGAGGGTGAGAGAGACGGCGGAAGGATGCGATTTGCCAACGGCCGGCTCTGTGCGACGTGAAAACGCTTTACTACCTGAACGTTTGCTTGCATAATTTGGCCGGTCTTTTCTGACCCGGCAGCCCTGGGGGGCGCGTCCTGGCCTCGCCTTGTCCCGCGCGCCTCGATCTTCGTGGGGTGCGAAAACATTTGTGAAAAACACCGGGACACGGAACCGTTCGTGTTCACCGGCGTTAAGCCGATCCCTGTCGCGAAGGTGTTCCTGGAGAAACTCGATAATCGGCCGCGTTTCCGGGTTGCACGAGCCGCGAACAGTCTGGCGCTGTCCTCGTGAAACAAAAGAAAGAGCCAGTTCGTTCTGTCCTTTGTGAAGGAAAGTCATTGAGGCGATGCTATCTTCCAGCTGAATCCAGAAACTTTCCCCTCGGATCTGTTTTCGTGGCGGGGGTGGTCGTTGACACAATTGGGAACTCGTTAACGCCGCTATTGGCGTTCCAAATATCCTCGTGAAAAGAGAAGAAAACAAGATCGGCGTCCCGCGCAGCGACGTTTGGGAAGCGAAACGTTTAAAACGTGCGGTAGGTCGGTGGCAGTCGTAAAAGGGAAGGATGCCTGGGACCCTCGTACGTGAATGGAGCATGCTAACCAGAGTAATTTGGCCGCCTTTATGCTACGAATGAATATTTTAATATTTTAATACGAAATACGACGTGGAACTTTGCCGTCCCTTTTTCTCGCGAATCCGTCGCCCCGCTCTCGTAGTGTTGCCCTGTTGCAAACTGTAGAGCGCGGAGCGCGAATCGAAGGGAAAGAAATGTGAAATGGGAAGGAACGACGGGGGAAGAAGAAATTCAAGCGGCGATGAAAAACGGAACCTGTGCGGCTGCACGTACGTTCAGTTCGGGGAGAGAATAGGTACGGGATGGTTAGTGAGAAAATTTCGCCGCAGATGGCAGCACCGCGCGGCCGTTTCATTTCCAGGGGGTAGAAAAATCATCCCCGGCAACCCTTTGCGATGTTTGATTCGAGGGGAATCGGTAGTAATTGTGCTGCCATCGCACGGGAGCGCGTCGGACTACTTTTGCCGCAGCAAGGAACTACTGGTAACGCAATGATCGATCGACGGCGGCGCGAAAAACTTCGAAAAAAAGAAAAGCTTATTAGGAAGGAATTGCAGGGGATCTTTATGTACATATATTGCGCGCGACGGAGAATCTAAAGATGCAGAGAAAAAGTAAATCGAAGTATGGGGGGAATAAAAGGAGTATCTCGTGGATCCGTCGAATCCCATCGAGAAGAATTTGATGGGCCGTGCGTGAACTGATGCAGAGAGTGCGAAGAAACGTGTCGACGATCGCGCGAGAGAAAAACAATAGTTTTTTTTTCCTTTACAGGCGGAGAATCGTGAGACGAATTTCATCGTCGAGGGTCCTACACGGGCCCACGCGTTTCCTTCGTCTCGTTCAGATTATATACGACCGTCGTTCGTAGAACCGTGGGGACAGGGAACGTCGTTACGTTCTCGGTGAACGAAAACGGACAAGTCCGTTTCGACCTCTTGGCGTCTCGTCGCGCCGTCGATGTGCTGCGAATGCCGACAGAAATGGATTAAGCTTGTCCACGAGATTCGATTATAACGTCCGTCGGATCGAATCGTCCCCGGCTAACTTCGCCCACCACGATCCTTGCCAAGAGGGCGAACGGAAACACGGTGTACGCGAATTTGCGTTTGAAATCGACCGCTCACGAACACCTTCGAGCCTGCGAATTAGTCGCAACTCGGGATCCAAGGGCCAGCAACTACCGAGAAACTTCTCCGACGAGATTACGCGTTGCGATTACTTACGACGCTGCGAGATTTCGGTGTTTCACGACCGTCGGCCGTCGCGACAGTTACATCGATTCGGTTGCGTCTCGAGACGCGAGTCGGGAGGGACGAAAGATCCCTGGAAGACGAGAAAGATCGATCGATCCGAACGTCCTTCGTGCGAGACACGCCCGCGGGTTCTGTTCCCCGTTTTACAAATCCCTGCCGGCCCTGCCGTCGTAGAACGTAGAATCGCATGACCGGGCAGGCCGAAAGTTTCACGAGATAAGGATCGGAGAGCGAGATATGCCCCACGCCAATTTACCGATCGAAATTATTATCAAGAGGCATCTCTGGGCGAAGGCGCCGGCGATAGGCCGGCAAGTGTAACCGCCCAACCACCGTCTTCGTCTTGGCCTTACAGTTCGGCCTGTTGGAATATTCGACGCGCGAAAATCGAAAGGACCAGAGTGACCGGGGGTGAGAAGAATCGATTCCGGGGATCGAACGACGGCCGTAGAAAATGATCGAGACCATGCAAGTGCTCCTGGGTATACCGTCCGCGCGTTTATCGTTCATGAAATATATCTCGGACCGTCGGAGAAAGTCGGACCGGATGGACCCGGGGAATCGATGAGAAAGAAGCGGGAAGCGGCGAGGAATGACGGACGCCCGGAGAAAAGGGGGGAAGGGAAGAAGCGCCGAGAAAGGAGGAAGGAAGAAAAAAGAAGGGCTCGCGGTGCAAGGCGAAGGAGAGAGACCGAGAGACTGCAGGGCTAAGCCTGTAATCACGAGATTGCCAGGAGCTACTGCAGCTGATTGTTATCTTGTATCTACACCCACCACTTTATCGCCGGCCATCTTATTATCCTGGACATATTGACGTCACGCACGTACACGAAGGAGGATACCCTCCTTACCTCGTTCCTCTCGAGACCCGTTCACCGTTCATCCCTGTCGGGGGTGAATCGTCGAACGGCCCCGCTTCGAATCGAAATCGGCCAGGCGACGGGGAATCGGTGGTATCGATCGCATACCCTCCGCATACCCTTCGCGAGATCGTTGCCACTTTTTCGCCGGTCGACGTTATTAATTTTGACAGAAGGTCGACGGACGACAACGACCGCGGCGATTAATCGCAATCCACGCCGCGATATTACAGATTAAATTCGATACAGCGGTACCCTTCGACCAGAGCACCGCTTCGAGTGCTTCCCTTGCTGCTCGGTGTCGTTATAAAAATTTCACAAAAATCGTGCCGCGACCAACGAGGACTGGATCTCCAAGGACAGCAACATACCCCATAGGCGCGATCCATTCGACCATGGACGTACACGTGCGTGTTCCATCCGACAAGATGTATGCTGGATCGACGATTCCGCGCCGAGCAAAGCTTGCCTCGAGCGCGTTTAACGTTTTACGCCTGCCGGTCGAAAGCCGGAGTTTCGTTGCCCCTTCTCGAGCTCGAGAAATTTCAATTGATCGCGGCGCACATACACCATTAAGACACTGTTACCCGTCGCCGTTTCTTCTTTCCGCTCCGATCGCGCGGCGCACGACTATTCGCGAAAAGGGAAATGCAGAGAACGAACGACGCTCGGCCGCTGGTGTTCCCGACTTGGGCCACGTATTTACGACGTCGTGGCCGGGGCGTGTACAACCTGCCTACAAGCGCAAAACTATAAAATCGCATCGTAGATCGAATCGCGTGCCCACGCGCGTTACACGTCAATAACGTCCAACGTCGCGGGGATCTAACGATGATCCGGCGATCCTGTGCGAAGTTAACATTCGAGAAAGGAGCCTCGAGAACAGGTCGGAGCGATTTCGGTAAGATTTTTGAAACTTACACGAATCCGTTTCGCCTTTCGCCACCCGTTTGCGTCACTCGTTTTTTGTACGCGTATGTAACCCAAACGGATCGCTCCGGCGCATTCCGAAACATATCTTCCTGGGGCGAAGAAATTCCTAGAGAATGGGCCAACGTCGAGGAGAAAGTTAGCAGTCGAAGCGAGGGGGAAAGACACGGCTGTACGAGCGTGGCTCTTGTAAGATTGTATGTACGTATATACGCGCAACGCGTAGGTGGACGCTAAACAATGTGGCCGAACACGGCAGACGAGCACAATCCTCGGTCGAGAATTGAATATCGCGCCTACTCTAGGTAGCAAGAAAAACTCGCTCGAATCTATCGAGCAATCCTGCCGCACAATTAAGCGGGCCGAACTTTATTGAATCGCCTGCGGTCTGGTTAAATTTCGCGTGATTTCACCGACAGCTTCGCAGCACGACCGATTCAGGCAGAATTTAATAAAATAAACCTGCGTCTGTAAGGAAAGAATCCACTGCTTTACCTAGTGAAAGCGTGCGACTGGTAAACAGGGGGGAATACAGTAGCGAATATCCGTATGGCCGAATGAAAAATCCGATGCACGAGAGAAATATGGAGAGGGTGGGATGGGAAGGCTGAAGAAAGACCAAAATGAAGAAGAAGCTGTCAGACGTGGACGAGGACGGGAAGAAGGAATTCACGAACTGCAAAATGCAATTATCGGCATTTGTCCGCGGGGTATCACGATCCGTCGAGGCTGGACCTGCCTTCGAGTGGGTGGCGATGCTTCTGTACCGGGTGTGTAATCTCTCGTCGATGAGGCATGCGATTTCCTATCTAGCGGCGCAAGAAGTTTACCTGGACGCGACGTGCGAATCGCTCCTTCGGCGTCGGTGGCCTTTTGCCGCGATTCAACGACTGGGGACGCGCAAATTCTCCTTTCAATTAAACGGAACACGGACAGACAGCCAGATGTATTGCCGAATAGACTGAAAAATTGGGCGGATCTTGTAGGAGGTGAAATTATGGTCGATTACCATCGAAGTAACGGGTCGCCTCGCCATCGATCGTAATTCTGTGGTGATTCTTTGCTGCGATACTCTGCTGATAAACTGGCACCGCGCGGGCGACGATCTGTAGTACCAGTGAAACCGCCAACGACGATAACCCGGTTTAAATTGCGAGTGCACCGGCCAGGTAGGCCGGCCGAGAATTAACCCGACCGACTACCACCTAATAGGAACTAATTCGAGACGAATCAGCCGGCGAGAATTATGGCGGCGAAAGAATTTAGGATTAATAATTTAGCGCGTCGCGAGCTGCATGCCGAGCGACTTGCCTCTCCCTATACACGGTGCCCAAAGGTATCGCGTGCCCGCCCGAGCACCTCGCGGGAATCAACAAGTTTATACGTATAATCGACACGGAAGGTTGTTCCTAATTCGCGATACCTTATGCGTTGGAGCGCGAAATTCTTCTACGAACCAACGAACGATCCATTGTCCCGTTTCTCAGCATCCTACGCAGGCGAACGGTTTAAAAATAGCGGAAGAAGTCGCGTCACAATAATTCACCTGGCATGCCGCGAAACTGGATTTTCCTCTGCAAAGTTTCGTTGCAGAATCGTAGATAAAGAAATATGTAGAATTAACGTAGGCACCGTCGGACAAGAAATTTCTCCAACGAAAGAGAAACGCGTTAACGAGATTTTCCGATACGAGACACCCCGTATAGAAGGAGCAGCTTAGGTACGAAGCCCGGTAGCCCAGGGCCATAAGGTCGGCCCACCTCTACACCCTCACCTACACGCACTCGACGGCAACGGAAAAACGAGCAAAGAAAAGGGGAGATGAGAGAAAAGGGAATACGACGGGAGGTTAGGAAAGGAAGATGAAGACGACGAAGAAGGCCGAGAAAGGGAGGCGCGAGGAACGATAAGGGGCGCTGGCGGAGGAACGGGTGAAAAAGTAGGGACAACGGCGAGGAATAGAGAGAAAGAGGTAGCTGAAAGATCGGACACATATGTACGACTCGAGCTTGCACGGTCTATACTTTAGTTTTACGTGGTATCTGTATCTCAATTCTGATGCCGCGCCGTGGCGATCGAGAGAGGAAAAGGGACGGGCGAAAGGATACAAGGAGGAGAAGAAATCACTCGGTAGACGGAAGGAGAGAGGGGCAGGGTCCCTGCGTTGTGTCGGAGCTGACTCCGTAATTTTCTAATTATATACTCCAAAATAATTGGTTATTATCCCCCTGGCGCGCGCGGGGCTGTATGTGTATGCGATGCTGCACCGGATCGCGAATTCGCCGTAGCTCGAGCCTAAAGGGTATCACGAGCGCGTCACGGACCTCTTCTTCTTCTGCTTCGCCTTCTTCCTCTTCTTCTTCTTCTTCTTCTTCTTCTTCTTCTTCTTCGCGTTCGAATTTTTCTCCACGCTCACGGTGCCTTCTGCTTCCTTGCTTCCTACTTGCACGCGCTCCCCTTGCGCCTGTGACCAGCAGGAATGAAACTCGTGGCCGTCGACCGTAAGCAAAGCGGGCAGATTTCGTGCGCGAGATCGCCTCAGAGGCAGAGCGCAATTAATCTCTTGAACTCAGCGAGAATTCGAAGTTGCCGTCGAGGAGGTTACGAGGCGTCATCCCGGATGCAGAGGACGAAGGGAAGAACGGTCCTCGACGATAAATTAGCGTCGAATTCATGAGTTTTCGTCGGTAGCAACGGTAGTCATTCGAGGACAAAACGATAGTCATCTCCTTTCACGAAGGGTCGAAAAGATTCACGAGTGAGCAGCGCTTCACCCTAATTTGACCGGGGCATGGGACAGGGCAGCGAGCCGGCACAGGGTATTAATAAAAATGCTGAGAAATAGCTCGCGCAATATCTGGAATCGCTTTTCCTCTCATCGATATTTTCCGCCGCGATACGCGCCGCTCTGCCCCGAGGCATTCCACTGCGAGATCTTGCGATCGCCTTAGTTAAATATGCGTCGACGTGACCGTGTCGATCGTTCCCTGGGGCAGCCGGCTCGAAAACGAAAGATCTGACGTTTACGAGCCGATCAAACGCGTAGTTTATCGCGGAATCGATGGTACACCGATGCTCGGCTTTGTACAAATTTGAATTCGAGCCGATTCCGATTTCCTGCCGCTCGACGTCGGAAAGAACGTTCTCCGAGCAGCGAGAAGTGTTCCATTTCTCAAGCGACGGACGGTGGGAAGCGAGGAAGCAGGGGAAAAGTTATTCGTCCGATCCGTAATCGTTTCCAAAAGGCATTCAAAAGCTTGGGGTCGAAGTCCGAAAAGTTTTCAGCGACGTGGACTCGAACGAAATCGACCGAGCGATCTTCATAAACAATGCAAAGGGATTCGGGATCACGAGCGGCAGGCCGATCGAAACCTTCGACCCCTTCTCTTGGCCTGTCCAAAGAAGTTTTTACCTTTGACAAGATACATGGAAACGACCGGTAGAAGCAGCACAGAAATGGGGTCGTTTGTTTCGAGCCGATGACATTAGTTCGCATTAGAACACGCTTGTTTTCATGTATCGGTCCGATCGCGTGCGGTAGATCGAACCGTTCGACAGCAGATTCGACCAGTCGTCGGCTAAATGGAAAAATTATGCCCGCCCAAAGTCCGGTCCCTTGAAATTCATGAACATCGGAAGAGATTCCGATCGTTTAAACTAACGCTCTTGTTTCGTCTCGCCCGCAACGAATTCGCGATTCGTCGCGACTGTCTTCCACACATTTTTCCTCCCACTCGACCCTTTCGTCAGATCGCTGCATTTTCGCCAAATCTTATCAACACTATATGCATCGGAACAACAACGTACAACTGTCGCCGACGCTTCCGCTTCTCCCATCGACTCCCCTCGTCTCCCCACGCAGCCACTCGCCCCTATGTTTCGGTGGCAATCGTTTGTGTATCGCAAAGTTGGGAGCGATCGATGGGGAACGGAAAAAGAGAACGGCGGCAACGTTACTGTCGAGCACGGAACGGAAAGTGAAATAGAACGAAGCGTAATTTAGGTGTGCGCGGACGAGGGACGAGGCGGCGAGAGGGGAAAGGGCTGAAAAGTACTCTCGCGGAGGCATAAAGCCGTGGCCGATGGGTAGAAATCAAAAGGTCCGTCCAACGGTGTCGACGGGGTTGATGCATATGGAAAGGGGAAGGCTCTCGTCAAAAGGTCGCCGAGTCGTTGGTCGTTCGAGTGTCGAAAGGTTATCTCCGTCGCGGACGCGGCTGCGTCGGACATCGTGGTCGCCCCCCTTTCCTAGAGACACGAAATGAAATTCAATCTTTGACTACGGCGGATTTGCATACTTTCCCTGGTTCGGAAGCGCCGGCGACTGTCAACGCATAAACACGGCATTACCATAAAGGGGATCCATATCCCAAGCAAGAGCGGCGATTTTTCGGGGCGAACCGGCACGGTCAACCGAGTGCCGGCAATCTATTTCTCGGACAGCCGACGACCCATCGATCGATCCGCGCCCTACCGTTCTCTACATATAGATTCTCTTTGAACGATCCCACGATCGATACACTGCGACCTCCACGTTTTACGTACCGCCGCGCCGTAGCGTCGCGGCGTTCATCGACGTAGCATTTCCCTCGCATTTCCAGCCGGCGCTCTGGGCTATCAGTCGAACGAAATCGTTCCGACCACCGCGTTTCCCTTTGAATTTCAAAAGCCTCCGAACGATACTACGATTCGGTGGAAGACCAGCTCGACGCTTTGGCGCCACGAAGGGAAACGGTGAGAAAAGACGGTATCCGGCACTGTCGAAGCCGGAGAGGAGAAAACCTCGGCGAAGACACGGGAGCGGGAGGTTGAACGATGACCGCGAAACAGAGGACGGGAGAAGAATTAAGAAGAATCGACGAAAAAGATAGATAGTGAGGGGCGGGGGAGGAAAGGAAGAGGGCACGGATCAGAAGAAGAAAGAGATCGTGGGGTCGTCGTTCTTGCGGATGATGAAGTGGCCCTCTTGTTATCCCTAAATACCACGCGCGGCTCATGAGCAAACACCGACCGCAGTGAGACTGCCCGCCGGTTAACACCGCCGTTCCCTATGGGGCCCCATAAGACCCGCGCCTTAGGGGGGCCAGAGCTCCCACTGGCTTCTAGCACCCTTGTTCAACCCATTATAAACAAGACCTGTCTGGACCCCAATGCATTATCCTCATATTCCTGCTTCAGCGCCGGATTCGGGACTCGCGCCACTCGTATCCTCCTCCTATCTGTCTCCCCGTTTCCACCCTCTCTCCTAACGAACTCTAATATTCGTTGCGCAACAAACACACCTCGCCGTTCCTCTTCGTCGTCGATCGAATGCCCAGGTCGACCGAGCATCGGTCGAAAGGCGCTGGACCGCGATCCATCTTTGCCCTATGCCCCTCGCCAATTATGCATTTCATTTATCGCGCACCTGCCCCATTCCTCCGTGCGCACCTCGTAACTCGGTGAACGGCGAAATGCCCTACTCCTTTCTCGTCTCCAAATAACGCCCATTCTCCTTCGAGCCAGCTTATCGAGCAGACGCGTTCAGGATGTCACCGCGATCCCATTATTACCTCGACGACGCGACGCGACGATATAATGCGGCGAAACGTTTTCCGAGCAGCGCTCGCAGCTACTGCGAGAAGAGAATTGTCCGGGTACAAAGGAATTCGCGGCCAGATGTCCTCCGTATTTAAACCTTTTATAAAAAAAAGGTACGCGATTCTTCCGACGACGAGAACGACACGCGAAACCCTGCTCGGAAATGTCAAGTGGTCCACGCAAACAGCGGACAATAGACAACGCTGTAAGCTGCGTCACTTATCGAGCGATAAATTCACCGTTGGGGTGGACGAGCAAAAGGAGACGTCCACGAATTGAATCGTTTCCGGTCGCCGCGTGTTTCATCCACGCTATATTACCGAGTCATTACTCGTTCGTGGATGATTCGATACCATTCACTCATCCCCTCGGCGTATCCACCCCAATCGTCGAAAGGAGCATCGGGGATGCGCCTTCCATCGCAAACCGTCGCACACAGTATCCTACGAGACGCAAATCGTTCGCGTTACGAAAACAGCTTAAAAACGATCGCCTGGTTTTCCCTCAATTTCCACGTCGGCAGGTCCTCGATGCTTCGACGAGCTTGCGTTGCGTCTATTAGATTTGAATGCCCGCGGAATTCTGCACCACGAGAGCAACCCTCCCAGAAGGGCCCACGCCGGATGAAACGAATCATTAGAATCGTTGCGACACAATGGAGCGGGCACGTGGATCTCCCGGAAGTTTAGCGCGGAAGAGTGCCTTCCCGACTCCGTCGCCCTGTTTGGCCCCCTTCATTTTTTGCCTTTCCTTCCTGTCAACGTCGCAATACGCGCGCACACGCGCGTACGCAATGACTGGCCCCGGGATAGGAGCCGCGACGATATCCGAGGGTAATTTACGATTCGTCCTTCCGTCTCGACGATACGTGCGTCCAATTTTATCGAGCGATCGTTCTCGCGAAACAAAGAAAGGATGAAAAGAGATCGGGCTCGGCGCTTCGGCATTCACGATCGTCCCTCGAGCCGAGAGAGACTGAAACGGATCGCAGCGACCCATTGGGCCCATGAAAAGCTAGCGAGCCGCAGCTTTGGAAAATATTTTGGTGTTCCCATTCAGAATGCTTCGTGAGCGACCGCCTCGCCCCTGTCCGCCGTTTCTCGGCATCGTTTAACGTTGCTGGACACAAAACGCAGCCCGATGAGGCCCGACAATGGCGGACGGAAAGCGATCCTCGACGTTGCATTGTAGCCGGGGAACCCCCACCTTGAGGGACAAATTTCATCCCTAAACGCGCAAATAAAGGATAAAGGCCGGCAAATTAGCCGAGTGAAAGCGGCATAAATCAAAATATTAGGAAGCAGCATCGAGGATGGCAGAGTCCAAGCGGATGAAGGATTTATGAGGTTGCTCGAATGTATGCCGCGGTTGGCGTAAAACTCAGGGCGTTCCCCGTCGTGTCGCCCCCTGCCCCTTTTTATTCTCACTCTCTCCCTCGCTCACATTGTCATCCACGCTCTCCGTCCTCCTTTCTCCCGATCTGGCGCGGATCAACGCAACCTTTGTTTAAAACATGATCTACAGCTTAAATGTTTGAAGTGGATAATTTATGGGACCTGCCTCGGCCACGGGGGCACTGGCGCGAAAATAACGAAAACGCGACAGACGCCGGGAGAAATCTTTTTCACGGGGATCGCAGCGACGTCTTCCCGCACAGGTGAACTCTCTCACGGTTGTGAACCCTCCGACTGCTCCCTCGCGTTCCGCAACCCCCTTTTCTATCCGTGCCCTCTCCTCCACTGAAACTCGACGCGCTCTTTTCGTCTCGGGAGGATATTATTCGTTATCGTTTCGACACACTTTCTAGGATTCTCGCGCAGAGGCTCCGGTTCGCGTTTATTGTTCGACTGCCCCTTAGTCTTGGCGCCGCTGGAAACCGATACGTCCAGCGCTAACCGACAGCGACCAAAGGACCAAGTTCGATGCGAACATAGTTTGGCTGCACGCGGCGTAAACTTTTCGAGCTCCACCCTTTGTCACGCGATTTTCGTGAATCGACCAACACACCGAAGCGGCGAGACCCATCTTTCCGCGATAGACGCTTAAACCTTTAAAACGTTTAGATGTTTTTAGCCCTGCGCCGAAAGATCTTTTCACCCGATACTCGATCGAGCAAGTGTAGCGATCGTATCCGTGTGTTTCGCCCCGGACTTTTCCCCGAACGGATGCACTTTAGATGGACGCGTTGATAGATCGACTAGCGGACCCACGGACAGAATCTTTTCGAAAGCGTAACAGAGCTCGGATTTTCGAAACGGTAAAACCTGACTTTTCTCGAGACGATCCGCGGCACAGGAGCGGTCTCGCACGGCGACGAAACGGCTGATGGGGGGAAAAACAAAAGAGAAGAATGTCGTTTAATGTCCTTCGAACGCATGCTTAAAGCCCTGTCCTTACGTAAAGGTGGCAACAGTGATACGGCGGTGCCGATAAGCCGGGCACGCATTTCGATGGGTACGTAATATGCAAATATTCAACGAATGGCTGAATAATGGATGTGCGTCGACGTTATCTATGTTGCGACAGTAGCCATCGACTTGGGATATAATAACGCGATAAGGAATGCACGGAATCGGACAGCGACTCGATACCCCTCGAGCAACGCGGCACAGATAAGACACGGCGCGACTTTGCGGGGCGGTCTCGCCAGGCCATCAGGGAAACGTCGCGGAGAAGTCGTAGCGAACGTTTACGTTAATGCATTTATGTATCTCGCTCGATCAGGACTGTATCGTTTCTTTTCTGCTTGCCCCCCGCCCTCCGTCTTCCATGACTTTCCGTCAGGGTGCTGACAGAAACCGCGGCTCCGATCCGTCCGCGTTTTCGGATTTGCTTCTCCGTCACCCTTTCCGACACACTGGCATGTGTATACACGCGTTACGCATGCTCATTTCGATCGATCGAATGTTCGACCGCTGCCAAATTTGCATCACCTGTCTCACCCCACTCGCTTCCATCGCCGCGACCCCCTAACGACTTTCGCGAGATCGTTATAAACCGCAACGCGTGTTACATTCCAGATGCAACGTGGTTCCTCGCATTCTCGTCACCTTAACATTCCTCGCGCGTCCATTTCCTAGCGGTCACGAGAGAAAGCGAGGGGAGTGAGAGGGAGAGAGAGAGAGAGAGAGAGAACGTGAGGAAGGTAGAGACGTGATGGGGGTAGGTAGAGGGTGCGTTTGAAACAATGTCAACAAATTGTCATAGGATCGGCCCTTCTTCGTGCGACGAACGGGCCACGTACAGATAAGCATTATCGATCGACACGTGCAAAGAGGGAAAGATCTCTAACTATTTCGCGTTCGTGACCACTGACGTACCTTCACCTTTCTCCCCCGAGCGAAACTCCATTTTTCACGGACCACGTAATACCCGAGGGTAGCATTGTTTTACCTGGCCCTTGACGAGTGGACCAGTCGGACGAATACTGCAAGCGGAGACGGCTAGCAGCAGCAGCAACAACAGCGGCAGGTTCATCCGTGACAGGTTGCCCCGTTGCTTTCCGGTACCAGGAACTGGTGCGGAACGACCAGTCAGGATGTTTTTCCCTCCCCTCGTGCCGTGCCCATGCGAAGGATTATCTGATCCTTGCTCTCATCGCTGAAAGAACAAAACGCCACGCATCCTATCTGCTCACGATCGCGAGCATGCTACATGATCTACGCGTTGCACCCGTTATCTCGCGGCGATCGAGGATACTTACTCGCCAGTTGGCCACGTTGGTCCTGAAAAACGAACGGACGCACTACCGGTCCCTTCCGATATCCTTGCGATCTCTTTCCCCCCGCCGCTGCGAAAGGTAACGCCACGAATATATGTTTACCACCAGATCCGTTGTTCTACAACTTGTGCGGACTAGTTAATCGATCGGCAACGCACCGCCCGGTTTGGACACTTGTAGATGTACGTATTTGTCTAGTACCTCTACCTCCTAGACACCGAGTACCGTCGTAATTGGTGAACCTGGCAAGCATTAACAAAAGAGTTCCTTAATCGTTCGTGCGATATTCTGATACTGAAAAGTTGCATCTGTTTCTGGCAACAAAGAATGAATCCGCGTAAATGAACCGAACGAGAAGGTTCTATAGAACGTTCGGAAATCGAGTGAAACTTTGTCGAGGAATCTGTTGGGTTTGAAGAGAGTTCCTTCAGCGGACGAATAGAGTGCGAATCGAGTATCGAGCACTTCGGTACTTTGAAGGATCAAGAGAAAACTTCGCGACGCGACATACAACGTGTTCGATCAGTCGCGACAGCGTAATCGCCGGGAGGCAGAGGGAAGCGATCGTTTTAGCGCGGTGGAACCGTGGTACGTGCTGCAGGAACGGTTTCATGGAAATAAAGTTGCAGCCTCGAAGGAGAAACAACAGAGAGGGCGAGAGAAGATTTCGGGATCGAAGGAAAAAGGAGGGAAAGGACCGCTGCCAGAAGAAGAGATCCGAGAGCCTCAGGTAGATGCTAATGGAGCCCATTGTTTTTTCTCCTCTGCTTTCCTCGGACCGCATTGTTCTTGCAACGGGTCCCCACCTTCGCTCATCAGTTAACATTGTCCGTGCATTAGATCGGCCTTGTTCCAAATTCGAGTTGCGGTCGCGCGACCTGCTATCTCTGGAGAATACAACGTTTCGACCCGGCGCCCACTGTCCGTTCGCCGTATAGAGAAAGAAGGCAGAAAAAGAGGAGAAAGGATCGAGGGTGAGACAAAGACGGTAAGGAGGCGAGAAGTTCCCGTGACTGGTGTAAACGAGCCCCTCGGGTGGCGGACGCCTTCAGGACAACGCTCGCCAGCCAGGAGATACTTTCTTGTTTAGCTTCCCTTTACCCCTATTGTTTGGTCAACCGTACGATCGACCGGCTGCGTAAAACAAACACCGGATCTTTTTCACCGTAACGAAAGATCACCAGCAAGGTATCCAACGAATGCCAGTGGTAACGTTCGGATCGCGTTCTTCGCCTCGGATGAAATTGTCGCGAAGTTGCCTGATCGTAAACCACGCTAATAAGGGCCAATCAAATTTCTGTCGGGTAGCAGCGAGTAGAACAAAAAGGAAAACTGGGAAAGAAGACGATACGGCCTTCGAAACTGAGGGGGGCCTCGGGATGATCGCGAAGGGTGTCTTTAGCGAAGCAACGCGTACCCCCGGCGAATGGACAGGAGGAGGTGCCGATATCTAGAGTGTAATTTATCACCGAGCTAGGTCGGGACGGGGACCGGCTAGAAAAGTTGTTTGGGTCCAGGCATGTGGCCCGGCATCGTGAACGAACGCGAAATAGAGAGACGAGAGTATCGAGCCCGGCCCTCATTACCACGCCCACAGACTTCATAGTTATTATCTGGTGGTTCAAATAGCAAGATCGAATTTCATCACGAATTCCAGGACGACATTCCAGCGCGATAATTGGCCATCTTTTTCATCTGCTGATCGCGTAAGTCGCGGCAAATGTTTCCTTCAAATGCTTTTCATTTTTCCCAGCTAACACCTCGCCGTTTTTATTTTACTACTCGAACGTTACTCGGGAATTGCGTAACGTCATACTAAACCGCGATAGGAATAGCAAAGAGAAGACACATCGTTGCCGTTCTCTGGAAGTAGAAAAAATTCTATATCGAATGTTGGCGATGCGAGCGACGAAGGTACTGGGCAAAGCCCTCGGCCCTCGGGAAGGGCGAAAGAAACTGGAGGATTCCACTCGGGGGCTGGATGTAAATAATTAAACAGGTCCAGCGAAAACAAATATATCGTTTCGCGCAGTGTGATAGATGATGTTGCTTATTCAGCGTCCTGGATGAAGAGAAAGGTGTGGTAGACGAGGTGAAAGAGGACGATCGCCCTGGCTAAAAGAGTAGGAGAAGAACGAAGAGGACCGGGCCTCCGTAGGCTTTAGGATGCTAGGCAGACCCGGGAGAGGGTTCAAGGGCGTGCTGGACTTTTCGAGGGAAGGATGGCGAGGCAATTAGGATACTCAGCGGGGTGCCAAAATCTTTGCTCTCTTCCTCGTCTCTCCATCTCCGTTGAATCTCCTCCTACGCCCTCGCATTTCTCCCTCTCACGTGCTTCCATCCATCGCTTTTCATACACGCTCGCCTCGTCCCGTTGCCATCTATTTTTTTAATTCCAGTCGATCTTGGGGCATTCCTCTTCCTCATTTCGGTTGAGTCAGGAAGGACAAGCATTCCTGACAAACCCATCCGCCGCGTAACTAACTCGAAACGCCCTTTCGTGCCACACACTTTGATATTAATGTGAACATCGATACCCTCCATAACAAAAGAACGGTAATGTTTTCTTTGAAATTTTTTGTTTATAAGTTTACGATACATAGACTTGCATGGACACGGAGCATTTCTAAGTTTGGACAAATTAAACGCTGCCATTTTCTGCACCTTAATCGAAAGCGTGGAAACTCTTTTGTCTCCGTAAAGCAACACGATTTGCAACATTTATACAAATTATGTTCGCTGCAAATAAAATTCTCGATTGGTCTTTACGGCGCTGATAATTAATTTTACCGCCCTGGTAAACTATCCGCGGCACTGTCACCCTCTGTCAGAGACACTGTGAACTATTGCACCAACGAGATACAGGAATAAATCTGTACAAAGTTTTGATAGTAATTACCACATGCATTGTAGACAACTACTATTTCAGTATCGTACCGCCCGATAAAACAAGTATCGTTCGCACCAACTGTGGGCATATTTTCCCTACGAACTTCAATAATTTAATTGAGTCACAGACGAGATATAGCAATAGACAAGTGCACTCCGAGTCTAAAATGAAGGAAAAGTATGCTACTACAGAACAATAAACGTGTTATAAATGCTACTAGCGCTGTTTATTTTTTTAAAACACCTTAAAAGTTTGTTGCAGAATTTCACAATAACTATACATGGGACTCGTTCTAAAAGAGGGGCAGAATGTTCCTTGAATCGATAGCTTCAATCTGAGCGGTCGTCGATTAAAATCGGTCCTGTAGAACGCCAGATAATTGAATTTGTTTATATAAATTATAAACAAATGCCATTATTTCTACTTGTAGGCCAGCTACATCAATGGTTAAACGACATAAATTAAAGCTAGAAGTATAAGCTACCATGTCCAATAGGTGTGAACATTATTCCATGTAAGGTTCATTTATCATAAACAATTAAATAATTAAAATTGTTAATACGGTGTACTGCATATAGTTACAGCAACGGAGTATTTTTTCTCGTATAGCTTATTCGTTTCCCTTTCATTTGACACAAAATTTATTAAAAAACAACCTTCAGGAGCCAAGATAACAATTTTTTAACAATTTTATCGACACAGACAGTCGATAATCGGACACGTGGCGCCATCTCGCGTTTGCGGTCTTTTTCGCGGTTTTCCGCACCGCCAAAACCGCACCACCGACGAGATATAGGAATAGACAAGCCATGCAATGTATTTTTTCGGCCACGATTTCTGGGTCCCGGCACCGACGAGATATAAGAATAGACAAGACATCTTATGGACTTTCGTGGCCCAGGGTGATTGTCATACCGACTCAGAAATTCCACGCTGATTTGAGCGTACTCTGTTCAAGAACAGTGATCACTCGAAGAACTATTCTTTACTGAAGTAGCGGGGACGGGATTCATGCGATTGTTGAATATATGTAAATGCTTTGGGGGGATCAGGAAAGCTATTTCTCGGGCAACGTTTCGGTAGAAAAATTGAGCTACGGTGCCTGGTCGCGCGATGTACTTCGGCTCGGCTCGAGTTGAGTCGAAACCACATCGCGATGCATCGGGGCAATGAAATTGACAGTGTCACGTCAAGCGTCCCGCCTGTGCTGTCCCGCTTTCATTGCGCAGCAAATAACAAAAGAATTCTTTAACGAGGATCGTAGGTCCAGCTAAAACTTAATCAGAACCCGCAGAAGTTCAATAGGCACGACCCTAGAGTCGTAGGTCCGGCTAAAAGTTGGTCAGAAAACGTAAAAGTCCAGTAGGTACAACTCTGGGATCGTAGGTTCAGCTATAAGTCGGTCAGAACCCGAAGAAGTACAATAGACACGATCCTAGAGCCGTCGGACCGGCTAAAAGTTGGTCAGAAAACGTAAAAGTCCAGTAGGTATAACCCTAGGATTGTAGGTTCAGCTAAAAGTTGTTCAGAAGCCGGTAAAGTCCAGTAGGGACGACCCTAGAGTCGTAGGTCCGGCTAAAAGTTGGTCAGAAAACCGTAAAAGTCCAGTAGGTACAACCCTAGGATCGTAGATTCAGCTAAAAGTTGGTCAGAACCCGAAGAAGTACACAGTAGACATGACCCTAGAGTCGTAGGTCCGGCTAAAAGATGGTCAGAAAACGTAAAAGTCCAGTAGGTACAACCCTAGGATCGTAGGTTTAGCTAAAAATTGGTCAGAAGTCGAAAAAGTTCAGTACGTATGACCTTAGTACAGTAGTACGCACGACCGCGATCGGAGACCTTCGAAGAGTTCGAAAATTGCGAATACCACCGAGCGCGACCGAGCGTTACCGACGCGCCGGCGCGTCGCGGAGTGGGGATGCCGGTGCGCGGCGCACGCGGTGTCACTATCAGTTCAAGCGTCGTACCGTACAGGTCGTCTATGCTGTCGAAGGTTAGCGACATATGTACATCAGCTTACAATACAATAGCATCTCGGGGTTTACTTTATCACCGCATACGCTTGTCTATTACCTTCTATTAATTAATACACGTTTATTTAACAATCGTTTGACTATCGTGGATATCCATTAAACTCTTTCTCGAGTCTCTTTTGCTGGACGCTTGACCGGTCATCCGGTACCACCGATTTTTTGATTCGCGATAACTAGTCGTTTATTAAAATATCGGGTTCATTAATTTATTAGTTTAAACGGTTCTTTGAATATTTATTATATTTTATTACACGATTATTCGGATTCGATGCGGTGTTAAGTTTGCGTTTATTTTCTTTGCAATGTCACTTACATACCCAGTTACATATGTCTTTTCGCGACTTCGAATTCGATTCTGATTTTGGCACAGGTTTATCACGTTGCTTTTCTTTTTGTTGCAGATACAATGGATGATTGGTTGGTGGAGGATAATATATTGAGGCTGCAGGAATGGAGTATTGAGATGCAATTACTGCGATGCATAACAATCAGTCCGATGACGTATGATGAAGGATTGGTAACATTTAACTTATTATCCCAACGGTTTACGTATATTTCTTGTTATCTGGCGATTGGATTTTGGCTCAAGTTCTTTTCTTTCGGTTGAAAGTTATTGAGCAGTTTAAACATTTTAAGTAGGACTTACAATATGCCACTCGCGATTGAAACTAGAGTCAGTAAATTTCATTAATTCTAAACGAAAAATTGAAATACTTTCATGTTTCGCTGCATATCGGTCGCGATTTCTATTATAGCTTCACTAGTATTTATTAAAAACTTTTATTATCTCTGTGACTTGGCACAAGTACGGTCAAATTGTATTTTCGATGCAGCATTGTCCGCGTACTTACGTACTGGTTGCCATGCACTTGAAGCATGATAAATAGTTTCGAGTCTTGATTTCTACAAGCAGCTACGAGAACTTATAAATGCGCGATATTGCTTACTAACTAAGATCATGATCACCTTTAAAACTCGGACAAAGAACAGTCACAGTATGCTTTTGATAAATCATTTATATTAATCTATAATAGTATATCTTGAATAGACAATTAACAGTAATTAAATCAGAATAATAATACGGTAGTACTTTATTAAAACAAAGCAGTATTTCCTCAACAGACGTTTGACAGGATGAAGAAATAAGAAAGAGATAAATAAAATCAAATGTGTATTGCTTCAATTTCTACCTCCTCACCCTATTTACTAACTTGTACAGATTCTCTTTCAGAAAATTTTGATGACCGCGCGCAATGCGGTCAGTAGAGTCAGTGCTTGCTCCGTCAAAGTTCTTTTTATTGTTTTTAGAGCGAAACCGCTCATAATAATTATAACTAAATATAAATAACAGTAAAGATACGCGAAAGTAGAGTCAGTGTTTGCTTCGAAATATTGCTCTCGCGAAATTAGAGTCACTTTGTTCGTCGATCACAATTGACGTGCGCGATAGTAGTCTTTTATTTTATTTTTTTTTCTTTCGCAATAAGTATTCCGGTATTAGAGTCAGCACCGATGCAGTTCGGCGAGTTCGGGCACTCATCCATCAACTCGAAGAGTAAGTATCTCTGTATTTCTTTAATCTTATTTTACAATGGTCTTTGATAATTATCATGATCGAAAAGTACTCAAAACGCAAAGATTTCAATGTTGTCTGTTCTTGTGAATGTTTCAGAAGCTGCCATGGGCTCAATTGTATCACCATAACGATATTGTTGGCCGCGCGCAATGCGGTTGGTAGAGTCAGTGCTTGTTCCGTCAAAGTTCTTTTTATTATTTTTTGAGCGCAGCCGCTCTTAATAATAATTCAACATAAATAACAGTAAAGAGACGCGAAATTAGAGTCAGTGTTTGCTCCGAAATAATACTCTCGCGAAAAATAGAGTCACTTTGTTCGTCGATCACAATTATTCCGTTTCCTTTTCCGTTCTCGGCTCGGAGGACTGATGGTTAGGGACTTAGTGTCAGCGAGTTACGATGTGCGGGGGCGTGATTGTGGTTCTGGACCCTGGTCACGAGGCCCTCTGTTAGACCACATATAATCTCTAATTTGGGTAGGTCATCCACCATTCTGGAATCGTGGTCGCGGTTCTTGCAATATCCGGGTTGCAGTGTCATCGGGGGGCGGTGTGTGGGGCTGTGATTGCTTTTCTGGACACTTTGGCCCGCCTAGTAGGAAATTCCTATGTGTTAGACCACGCCAAGCACACCTTGGAGTGGCAGAAGGCATACGGGTCATAATCTAGAATCGTGGTTGTGGTTTTGCATATCCGTGCCTTAATGATTTCTGTGGCTCGGAATCGAAACTTGTGTTGATGCTAAGTCGTTTTACTGTCCAGACTCTGAGCCGAGGGCACGCGGGCTGCTCGGTAGCAGTCACAAAAACAGTAGAAATACTGTCGCGAAATTAGAATCACTTTGTTCGTCAATCATAAGTGTTCCATTAGAGACAGTGTCCTGTTCAGCGAGTTCGGGCTTTCAGCCATCAATTTGACGAGTAAGTATCTCCTTCGTTCTTTAATCTTGTATTGCAATTATCATTGATAATTAACACATTCCAAAAGTACTGAAGATACATAGATTTTAATGTTGTTTGCTCTTTTTGAATGTTTCAGCAGCTTTCATGGCTTCGATGGCGCCGAGCTTGACCGCACACCTGGTGAGTCTGCAACCGGTGAGTGGCATGCTTTAAAGTTCCTCTGGTCACTCAATCATGTCGCAGGACGAAAGGTCCGAACCGACACGGGTGACTGGTTGTAATTACGTAGATTTTTCTGGCAAGCACTGTGACCATGGGTATATGGAAATATACTCATGAGTAGTAACTTCTTTACTGCTTTATATTATGTGAGGATAGGTCTTCTTGTACAACGCGTTTTTAAATAGCTTGAAAATTTTAAAACAGATCATATTTAGTACAAAATATATCACTATATATCTTTTTATAATAGAGTATTTAATTGAATACCTATGAAACGATATTTAAATAGTTATTAATTATTGAATGAATATAAAGTAACGTCCAGTATTCTACGTGCATTAGTTTGTAGTGGAGAAGTCGAATACCATTCGACTTCGTTTACTTGTCAATTGCAATGACTGCACAGTTAGAATAAATTGCATAATTATTGCTGTTAGTAAGAGTGTAGTATTTCATCTTTTTCTACTTTGATAATATATAAAGTGAAGGTACTCATTTACCTTATCAATTTGTTGGAACTATCGAATAATTTTATTATTCGATATCCATATTAGTCTTTAGCGTTTAAAGATATCGATACGTTCATTGTTTCCGTACAAAATGTTAATTAAACCTGAATGTACAAGAAGACAATACGCGAACGGGTAGTTTTCGAAATCAAGGCAATCAACTTTTAAAGCAATCTTGCGTTTTAGAATCAATGCTTTGATAACGGGAACGCCCGAGGATGTTTCAATTTAATTCAAAGTATATTAAAGTAGAGTCGTTGAATAATTTCTCTATTAACGTAGAGTCTTTGAATAATTTTTCTAATAAAGTAGAGTCACTGCATAATTTTTCTAATAAAGTAGAGTCACTGCATAATTTTTCTAATATATTAGAGTCATTGCACAATTTTTCTAATAAAGTAGAGTCATTTAATTTTCTCTTCAATAAAATAGAATCATATATAGATCTGTTGTACATATATATGTATTTTAGCCCGTTAGAAAATCAGTATGTCCTTATCATCTTTTTAGACGAGGATTTTCAGGTTTAACCCGTTCCGTGTTCACTGCCCGGATCCCACTCACGTGCCCCGGTGCTACTTGGGTGGGAAAACGGTGGTAGAGCACGATGATATTTTTTAGTTTATAAGCCATAAAATGATTTATTGTTGGCGACTGACAGTGCGTTGGTGTATCGTGCACGACGTAATATCCGCATTGTGTGTGTGGTTAGGCTGTGGATTTGCGTCGTTCCGTATTAAAATGTAGCTATTATGACCAAGATAAGATGTCCATCAATTTAAAACAGAGACATCATTTTTAGTATTATTTGCTTCAATAATTCCTACTATACTTGGGCACGAAGTTTTTGTCATTTAAGATGACAGAGGCCAAATGCCAAAAAGAATTGAATATACTTATCAATTGCTATCAAGTACCTCTTGTATCGGTGCTATTTAATTATTTTATTAAATATCTATTAAATATCTCAACCGCGACGTGGTTTTTTCCACGTGAACGCAGAGATCCCAGCCACTGTCAGTCGATTTCAGAAAAATGGTACGTACATTAGAGTGTGCAAGTTGTGTGACAGCACTTGGGTGTCGGGGGTGTCCCGGGACGCCTCCCTAGTGTAGGCTTTTGCGCCCAAGTGTTTGACTGAGAACCGTGGAGTGTCGTGTGTTGGTGTGCTTGTTTGCCATTTTTTAAATATAGGTCCAGGTAGGATAGGTAGCATACTTTCTGGTGTGATTGATAGACATAAGTAGGTAGGGCCGGGCAGGTTGACACAGTCTCCGATCGGGTAGGCACTATTTCGCGTGTTCAACCTGTTTCAGGAAATCTGATTTGAAAAGTCGACGGTGAAGCTGTGGCGCGAACGAAAATGCGTTCGCCTCTGGCTTTGCCTATCGATTTTTCGAATCCTTCGCGGTCGTGGTCGCGATTTAGGCTCCGAAACGAAACGCGTTACATTATGCTCGAGGCTGCACGTGTGAACGAAGAACGATTACAATTTTAATCGTAATCTATGTGATTTTCCGTAATCACAATTTTACGATTTTATTTGATCGCCATTCGGCCACGTGTGTTCCACTTAGCTCCGCGATTCAAACTCTTTATTTCACCTTTATAAGTTTTTCCTTGGTTTCCGATTAGAGTCTCGAGCCTAGTTTAAGTTTCAGCTGACCCTTGGGTCCGACGAAATGGAGAGGCTATATGCCGAAGAGGCCCGACAAACTGTCACTCAAGAGGGCAACTACTAATGGCTCCCCATTCTTTTTAAGAATGGGGAATCATTCTGTGTTACTACTTTGTCACTGTGCTTGCATTTTCATTTGTAGAATTTTTATTTGTACTTGGCCGATGCACATTCCGGCCCAACGATACAGCCCTCCCAAAAATATCGCGTTGCTTTAGAGTTGCGAAAAACTTGCGAACGGGTCGAGTTGGAGTTGCGTTGAATGCCACTTATTGCTAATCTTATTGCTAGTTAAATTGTAGTATTTTATAATACACTTTACATTTGAGCTTCTAGTGTTGCGGAAATTGTTTTCGCGTATTGGAACTTTCAGTTCATTTTTCAGAGGATCTTCAATTTGCTTAATTTTGGATAGTACATATAATTTACTGTTTGCTTTCTATTAGTCTTAATAAATAGTGTTGCGAAATGATTGTATCGCGAGTTCCAGTTAGCGTTGCGTTGATTAAAGATCGCGTTTTTAAGTAGAGTTGCGACTACTAGTCCCCATCTGCTTCCAATTGGAAGCCTGTTCCTGAACCAGGAACTTTTTCTTTTCAGCGTTTTATATTTGCCTTTCTTTTTATTTTATTTTTCTTAATAATTATACTACCTGGAATGTCTGTTGATGGAAGTACTGCTAAAAATTTGCATACATATTAGTAAATTACTGTGTGAACGAAATGAAAAGAAATGAAAAAGAAAATAAATGAAAGAGAAAGGAAAGAAAAAAGAAAAGAAAAGAAAAGAAAAGAAAAGAAAGAAGAAGAAAAGAAAAAGAGCAAAGTAAAAAACAGATATAATTTGCAGAATCTTTGATAAATTTATAATAATTCTAGATAGTAGATTTAAATTAGAGTTAATACTAGTGACTGTTCATTATTGGAGTTTAACTCTTAAATATTTCCTCTTAATTGTTGCAATTCTATCTTAACCTTTTTTTTAGTAGAGCCAATTTTTATAACTTTTCGAGCTTGCTTTGTAGAAATTGAAATTCACTCGCGATATCCGTAAATGTTTAAACAAAAATCCTTGCACGAAAAACGTTATTGGCAGTAGTTGGGTCTCGGCATGGTGATAGTTGAAGTTTGATATTTTTCTTCCGAATAATCGTTTGTCGCTTCTTTGTTGAAGCAAAATAGAATCAATTGTAGTGAAATGTGACTACTTCATTTTGGAGTTTTTAATGAACGTGAATCCACCATTCAGTTTGATCTAGAACGTACAAAAGAATATATCACTTTGGCCGAAATCCAAATAACTATTGTTAACAAAAAATAGCAGCATTTTTCATATCAATTCTGATTTATTAACTGCGCTAAAATTCAGTTATTACGAATTAAAAGCAGCTTCTTTTCGATATAAAATGGGGAGGCTTGGGGATGTCACTAATCCAATGCTTGAGATTGTTACAGATTCACAGATGAACCCAAATATGCTATATTAAACAAACATAAGTACATACGTCAGAGGCTCAAGAGTGGAATATGTAGAATACAGATCCAGAAATATTATCAAAGACACGATTGGAAACTTTAAAATTAAAGAGCCAGCCTGGTCGATTCAATTTGTGAGTTTAAGAATTCATTCTTATAATGCTTTACTAATTATTTCGAGTTTGTGCATGTTTCAGAAGCATTGAAAAGAAGAGGATTCATGAAACAATGTATAATACGAACACACCCTCACCCCATCCCTGCCCCAAACCCCTGTCCTTATTAACTAATTACAGGTGTTAGACAATTAATTAGGCAGGCCCAAATATAAATCGAACAATACATTTAGCTCTTTATGTAGGTAGGATTTGTCTCAACACACAATCTTAGATCTTTATACTGGCAGGTTTTACACGAATTGAAATTATTAGACTTTTAATTAGGCAGGGTTTATAAAACCAAATATTGTTGGCAGGTGCTGCAATTTTTTGGTTCGGGTTTCTGTCTGTTCTAGGACACCATGGACCACGAGAGATTAATACGGACTAACCGAAGAGGATTTAAGTATATGTATACTCATACCTACATGAGTATGGGATAGTATATATTACAGTCCTATGTAGATAGGATATTATTGAAATTGTTCTTTTATTCGATCTGTTAGATGTTATACTAGGTAGGGTGATTCTAGTCTTAAGTTATGTCTTACCTTTTAAGCCCGCAGTGTTCACCACTGCAATAATATTTCGTTGTCTAGTTTTTAAGATCATAGGATATATTTTTAAGACAGTTTTATTTCAGGAACGTGAATTCTCTTGCAGATTTTCTTTCAGGTTTCCTTCTGATATTCCATTTAGCTTTCGGTCGTGAATTTTCCAACTACTCCTCTTGTTGTCTTACTTGTACTACGATCAATTACTGAACGTTCTACAAATTGACAATAATAGGAGATTTTTCGTTGTCACATGTTATATTAGAATTAGTTTTCGCGTAATTGGAGGGTGGAAGGGCCGTGGCTAGGGTGGGTCTCCATGTGCAGTAACCTCCACGTGGTGAGACCCGGGCAATCAATTATTTATCGTATAATTATTAAACGTTTAGCCGACGTTTGATAATTATGCGGAAAATAATTCGAGCGAATTGACTGCGCATTGCACTTTCCCCCCTCATTCCCTTTTTTGCTTCATTCTCTTATTTGCTTGATTCCCTTATTAGCTTCATTCCCTGTTCCGTTCTCGGCCCGGGGGACGGATGGTAAGGCGCTTTTGGCACCTGTGGCGGTATTTGGGTTGCAGTGTCATCGTGGAGCAGTGTGCGAGGCTGTGACTGTGGTTCTGGACAGGTGACCCGCCAAGTAGGATACTTCTCCCCGTTAGACCACGCCAAGCACACCTTGGGGTGGCAGAAGGCATATGGGACCTAATCTGGAATCGTGGTTGCGGTTTTGCATATCCGTGCCCCAATGATTGCTGTGGCTCGGTATCGAAACTGGTGTCGATTGTAAGTCGTTCTACTGTCCAGACTCTGGGCCGAGGGCTCGCGGACTGCTCGGTAGCAGTCACTTTCGTTATTTGCCTCCCATTTGATCCCACTTGTGAGTTGAAGATTTTTATAATGCTTTACTAATTACATCCACTTTGTCTTTGTTTCAGAAGGATTGGAAGGACTCAGCTGAAGAAGAGGATTTCTTAAAACATGTATAATATGACCACACTCTCACCCTGCCCCTGCCCCTGCCCGTACCCAGCCCCTGCCCAGTTGCCAGTTGTCTGTTCTAGGAAGGCATGGACCACGAAATTAATATGGACTAATTGAAGAGGAATTAAGAATATGCATACTTATACCTACAATAATATGATAAAGTATCTGTTACATTCCTATTTAGGTAGCATATCATTGAAATTGTTCTTTTAATTGAACTCTTAGATATTATATTAGGTAGGGTGATTTTAGTTTTAAGTTAGATCTTTAGTCACGCAGGGCGCATTTGAATTTAATCTAGTATTTAAGAAAGGAGAATTTATTTTTAAACTGTGCCTTGGTTTTTAAGACAGCAGTGTACACTGCTGTGATCATATTTCGTTGCCTAGTTTCTATGATCATAGGATATATTATTAAGACAGTTTTATTTCAGGAACGTGAATTCTCTTGCAGATTTTCTTTCAGGTTTCCTTCTGATATTCCATTTAGCTTTCGGTCGTGAATTTTCCAACTACTCCTCTTGTTGTCTTACTTGTACTACGATCAATTACTGAACGTTCTACAAATTGACAATAATAGGAGATTTTTCTTTGTCACATGTTATATTAGAATTAGTTTTCGCGTAATTGGAGGGTGGAAGGGCCGTGGCTAGGGTGGGTCTCCATGCGCAGTAACCTCCACGTGGTGAGACCCGGGCAATCAATTATTTATCGTATAATTATTAAACGTTTAAGAGACGTTTGGTAATTATGTGGAAAATAATTCGAGCTAATTGACTGCGTATTGCACTTAGGATACAATGTACAATAATGGCCGCTTAATGTTCGTTTCTTTCCACAATTAATGTTCGCGGAGTCATCCCTACCGATTTTTGGACCTGCTCCGATGTATCGAGGATGTAGGTTGCGTCCGAGTTTTCTCCACTTGTCATCAGCAATGGCCCTTAAATATATCTCACGCTGGTTCTCAGTACATCTCAATCCACTCCCAACACAGCCTAAACCGAGCGTGCCGAAAAGTGATAAGCATGAACAATTCCTTATAAATCACATCCCTCGATAGTTTTCGCAAGGCTGCTTCGAAGAAGCGAACATTAAGTGGGCATTACTGTCCACTGTAGTTATTTGAGCGGAGAGAATCTTTAGTTCTTATTGCAATTACTTTGAGTTTTCGTTTCTATCTTTGTATCTATTTGTAGATGTAAATATTCTGCATTATTTATTGCCCTGCTTCTTATGTAGACCCTTCTGTTTTCTGACGCTTGCGAGATAATTCGTTAGTAACATAAATCATATATGTTTCGCCTAGAGAATTACATTTTATTATTCCTAAAGAAGCCTCCTTTTTTATATTTGAAATACCCGTGTATATATCTTTTAATTCATAAATTGATTAATATCTGGAAAGATGCACTTGAAACTACGCGGGTCTCTGCCATATCTACAGTGCTTGCTATGGTTTCGCCATCTATACAGAACTCCTTGAAACCACTCGCGCTTGCTATGGTAGTTCCATCTATACAGAACGCCGCGAAACTACTCACACCACTTACTTACCATAAGTGTAGATATGGCAGAAGCCCGAGTAGTTTTATTCACATCTTTATAGATGGCGATACTAATGACTCTAGATAAAGCAGACATGTATACAGTTTCGAGCAGTTCTGTATAGATGGCGAAACTAAAGCCCTTTTTGGGTGTAGGTAAGACAGGGATGTGAGTGGTACGTAAATTCAGACACCTGTTTATAAGTAGCGGTGCGATAATGTTCATAAAATTTGGTTATTTATGTCTCCATTCATCAAATTGAGTTAATAATTCTCGTAAAGCGTCTTGTACACTCATTTACAGATCAATAAAGTGTTAGCAAACACCGTGTTACAGTCTACATAAAAATTAATATGTACGGTAACATTGCAAGTTCCATTGTTCATTTTATTCTACAACAATCAAGCTCTTTAGCACAAGTAAATGCATTTGTGAAAATTTTTTCCTTTAAATAAATTTTCCGGCACGTGATAAATACATACTAATACTAGTAGTATTCTTTATTTCGGTCTCGAAGCAATGAAAGTTTGGTTAGTTTACATATAACCTATCTTTGCAATACTATATGAACTCTTGCACTCTCATCTTCTGTTTCGCTCTTCCTTTTCATACCTTCTCCACCTTATGCATCGCACTATTTCTTGTCTCTTTATCGCACGTCTATTACACATCTTTTCATTTCCTCTCTGTTTCATTACAAATTCCTAAGTCATTTCTGCGCTATTAATTGCTGACTCTTTTCTGTTCCCTCTTTACTTTGGTACTGACGTATTGCTCCCGTTTTAATACATTTAAAGCTTTCATTATATGTTGCTTCTTGTATTTTTCATTGAAGGCTCTCCGTTAGATCCTTTAGTTCCGTTCTTATCAAATTTAGTATTCTCGCACTCGTTCCATTTGTTCTAAAAGACCCTTTCTCTTATGCTTCTAGTTTGGCCCGCCCTACTTTCTTCTTCGACTAAATATCATTTAACAATCTTTCTATCTCCTGTCATGTACTTACTAATATATTTTTTGTGTGCGTAGATTTTATAGGCGAAAGATATGGAGCATTGACCGCCAATTCTCATTGCGCATAAAAAGAAGGAGGAAGAAAGGATAACTCTCGCCATATACTTCAGTTATATTAAATTGGTTTTGTGGGATTGGAAGGTGTATGCAACGAAGGCTGATGTAAGTGTAATACGTGTCTAAATATCTTTTTTTTTCAATAAATCTTCCTGCGTGTAATAATTACATACTAACAATAGTATTCCTTTTTATGTCGGCCTCACAGCTATGAAATTTCGACTTAGTGTACATATAACATAACTTTAGATTACTATCCTAACTTATGCATCCTTCTCCTCCACTCTTTCTTGCCAACCTTCTCTACTTTACACATTATCCCATTACTTATCCCCTTATTTCATTTCGATTATACATTTGGCCTTTAAGACTCTCCATCACTTTCTTTACTACTTCTCTTTTCATCAAATTCATTCATTCGATTCATTCCTTTCCTTTTTAAATAATCCCCCCCTTTTTCTTATACTTCTTGTGTGGTCTTTCCCTATTTTCTTTTCTTCTAACTATCCTTTAACAATGTTTCTTTCACCTGTTACATACTTACTAATATATCTTTTGTGTGTACAGGTTTTGCATCCAAGGAGTAAGGAGCATTAACCAGTGCATCTCATCATGCACAAAAGCAAGAAAGAAGAAAGAATAACCCTTGCCACATACTTTAGTTATCCTTTAGTTATAGTAAATTGGTTTATAAAAATAGTTTGTAACTATTAGCGCATAAGATTAATTTAGAACAATTGCGTAATTAACTGTTATGTATATCTATTATATCTTTTATTTTATGTGCTAAATGTAAAATGAAAGATATAATAAATAATTTACATACGCACCAGTTACACAATTGCTGCAATTTAAATTTATAAGCTTCTGCATGTAAACCGTGTAAATTTTAGTATAAGTTTTATCTGTAAAAATATGTATTCTAAATTAACTTCAAACAATAGCTTGTAAGTATTAGATTATTTATGTTTATAGTATTTGTAATGCTACATAAATGTTAGTTTAGAATTGATACAATATTTAGTTGTACGATCTATTGTAAATAGATATAAAAGAATAAGGATTAGCTTGTAAATTTGGACTACAACATTTTTGTAACTTGTATCTTCATTGATTAGTTTAAATAAATGTTCAATGAAAAGAACTCGACTGCTCTTCTTATTTTCACACCTTAACAATCCTTAAAAGAACCTAATTCCAATTCCTTATACAAGAAGTACCGTGGGCGAACTTGAAATTGAAAGTTCTAAAGCGGAAACTTGTCAAAATGGCCCTATACGTTATTAAATTTGGAAGTAGCAAATTCTAAGTCCTCACTTCTTGCAAAATTGGATAGCAGAAGTCCAAAAAATTAAGAGCTCGGAAATTCCTGGAACGTGACGTCATTTCCAAGAATTGCTGCGATGAAAGACCTCCTCGCATATCATATTCTCCTGATACAAATCCACGATTTTCAGCGAGATATTTTTGGCAGAAACTCGGAAATTTCAGCGCTCGGAAATTGCTGGAATGTGACGTCATTTCTGAGAACGAATACCTCCTTGCATATCATATTCTCCTGATACAAATCGAAGATTTTCGGCACTTAAATTTCTACTGAAAATCGTGGATTTGTATTAGGAGAATATGATATGCGAGGAGGTATTCGTTCGCAGAAATTTCCGAGTTTCTGGCAAAAATATCTCGCTGAAAATCGTGGATTTGTATCAGGAGAATATGATATGCGAGGAGGTATTCGTTCGCAGAAATTTCCGAGTTTCTGGCAAAAATATCTCGCTGAAAATCGTGGATTTGTATCAGGAGAATATGATATGCGAGGAGGTATTCGTTCGCAGAAATTTCCGAGTTTCTGGCAAAAATATCTCGCTGAAAATCGTGGATTTGTATCAGGAGAATATGATATGCGAGGAGGTATTCGTTCGCAGAAATTTCCGAGTTTCTGGCAAAAATATCTCGCTGAAAATCGTGGATTTGTATCAGGAGAATATGATATGCAAGGAGGTATGCGTTCTCAGAAATGACGTCACATTCCAGGAATTTCCGAGCGCTGGAATTTCTGAGTTTCTGGCAAAAATATCTCGCTGAAAATCGTAGATTTGTATTAGGAGAATATGATGTGCGAGGAGGTATTCGACTTCACCAATTCTTGGAAATGACGTCACGTTCCAGGAATTTCCGAGAATTAAAATTTGAAGAGCTCCCATCAAGATGTATTAATTCCTTAACAATTAGCGCCAACGTTAATAATGTTCAGGTCTATTTTTACAAGTTTCTCGCTTTAGGACTTTGCATTTAAAGTCCGTCCATGGTACTTCTTGTTTAAGGAAGTGGAATTAGGTCTTTTCAAGGATAGGTAAGGTGTTAAAATAAAGAGAGCAGTAGAATTCCTTTTATTAAAGATTTATTAAATTAATTAATGAAGATGCAAGTTACAAGAATGTTGTAATTCAAATGTACAAGCTAACACTTATGAACTATTCTTATATATGAATTTACAATTAATCGTACAAGTAAATCTTGTATCAATTCTAAACTAACATTTATATAATATAAAGAATATTATAAATATAAATGATCTAATACTTATAAACTATTCTTTGAAGTTAATTTAGAATACATATTTTTACAGATAAAACTTATACTAAAATTTACACGGTTTACATGCAGAAGCTTATAAATTTAAATTGCAGCAATTGTGTAACTGGTGCGTATGTAAATTATTTATTATATCTTTCATTTTACATTTAGCACATAAAATAAAAGATATAATAGATATACATAACAGTTAATTACGCAATTGTTCTAAATTAATCTTATGCGCTAATAGTTACAAACTATTTTTATAAACCAATTTACTATAACTAAAGGATAACTAAAGTATGTGGCAAGGGTTATTCTTTCTTCTTTCTTGCTTTTGTGCATGATGAGATGCACTGGTTAATGCTCCTTACTCCTTGGATGCAAAACCTGTACACACAAAAGATATATTAGTAAGTATGTAACAGGTGAAAGAAACATTGTTAAAGGATAGTTAGAAGAAAAGAAAATAGGGAAAGACCACACAAGAAGTATAAGAAAAAGGGGGGGATTATTTAAAAAGGAAAGGAATGAATCGAATGAATGAATTTGATGAAAAGAGAAGTAGTAAAGAAAGTGATGGAGAGTCTTAAAGGCCAAATGTATAATCGAAATGAAATAAGGGGATAAGTAATGGGATAATGTGTAAAGTAGAGAAGGTTGGCAAGAAAGAGTGGAGGAGAAGGATGCATAAGTTAGGATAGTAATCTAAAGTTATGTTATATGTACACTAAGTCGAAATTTCATAGCTGTGAGGCCGACATAAAAAGGAATACTATTGTTAGTATGTAATTATTACACGCAGGAAGATTTATTGAAAAAAAAAGATATTTAGACACGTATTACACTTACATCAGCCTTCGTTGCATACACCTTCCAATCCCACAAAACCAATTTAATATAACTGAAGTATATGGCGAGAGTTATCCTTTCTTCCTCCTTCTTTTTATGCGCAATGAGAATTGGCGGTCAATGCTCCATATCTTTCGCCTATAAAATCTACGCACACAAAAAATATATTAGTAAGTACATGACAGGAGATAGAAAGATTGTTAAATGATATTTAGTCGAAGAAGAAAGTAGGGCGGGCCAAACTAGAAGCATAAGAGAAAGGGTCTTTTAGAACAAATGGAACGAGTGCGAGAATACTAAATTTGATAAGAACGGAACTAAAGGATCTAACGGAGAGCCTTCAATGAAAAATACAAGAAGCAACATATAATGAAAGCTTTAAATGTATTAAAACGGGAGCAATACGTCAGTACCAAAGTAAAGAGGGAACAGAAAAGAGTCAGCAATTAATAGCGCAGAAATGACTTAGGAATTTGTAATGAAACAGAGAGGAAATGAAAAGATGTGTAATAGACGTGCGATAAAGAGACAAGAAATAGTGCGATGCATAAGGTGGAGAAGGTATGAAAAGGAAGAGCGAAACAGAAGATGAGAGTGCAAGAGTTCATATAGTATTGCAAAGATAGGTTATATGTAAACTAACCAAACTTTCATTGCTTCGAGACCGAAATAAAGAATACTACTAGTATTAGTATGTATTTATCACGTGCCGGAAAATTTATTTAAAGGAAAAAATTTTCACAAATGCATTTACTTGTGCTAAAGAGCTTGATTGTTGTAGAATAAAATGAACAATGGAACTTGCAATGTTACCGTACATATTAATTTTTATGTAGACTGTAACACGGTGTTTGCTAACACTTTATTGATCTGTAAATGAGTGTACAAGACGCTTTACGAGAATTATTAACTCAATTTGATGAATGGAGACATAAATAACCAAATTTTATGAACATTATCGCACCGCTACTTATAAACAGGTGTCTGAATTTACGTACCACTCACATCCCTGTCTTACCTACACCCAAAAAGGGCTTTAGTTTCGCCATCTATACAGAACTGCTCGAAACTGTATACATGTCTGCTTTATCTAGAGTCATTAGTATCGCCATCTATAAAGATGTGAATAAAACTACTCGGGCTTCTGCCATATCTACACTTATGGTAAGTAAGTGGTGTGAGTAGTTTCGCGGCGTTCTGTATAGATGGAACTACCATAGCAAGCGCGAGTGGTTTCAAGGAGTTCTGTATAGATGGCGAAACCATAGCAAGCACTGTAGATATGGCAGAGACCCGCGTAGTTTCAAGTGCATCTTTCCAGATATTAATCAATTTATGAATTAAAAGATATATACACGGGTATTTCAAATATAAAAAAGGAGGCTTCTTTAGGAATAATAAAATGTAATTCTCTAGGCGAAACATATATGATTTATGTTACTAACGAATTATCTCGCAAGCGTCAGAAAACAGAAGGGTCTACATAAGAAGCAGGGCAATAAATAATGCAGAATATTTACATCTACAAATAGATACAAAGATAGAAACGAAAACTCAAAGTAATTGCAATAAGAACTAAAGATTCTCTCCGCTCAAATAACTACAGTGGACAGTAATGCCCACTTAATGTTCGCTTCTTCGAAGCAGCCTTGCGAAAACTATCGAGGGATGTGATTTATAAGGAATTGTTCATGCTTATCACTTTTCGGCACGCTCGGTTTAGGCTGTGTTGGGAGTGGATTGAGATGTACTGAGAACCAGCGTGAGATATATTTAAGGGCCATTGCTGATGACAAGTGGAGAAAACTCGGACGCAACCTACATCCTCGATACATCGGAGCAGGTCCAAAAATCGGTAGGGATGACTCCGCGAACATTAATTGTGGAAAGAAACGAACATTAAGCGGCCATTATTGTACATTGTATCCTAAGTGCAATACGCAGTCAATTAGCTCGAATTATTTTCCACATAATTACCAAACGTCTCTTAAACGTTTAATAATTATACGATAAATAATTGATTGCCCGGGTCTCACCACGTGGAGGTTACTGCGCATGGAGACCCACCCTAGCCACGGCCCTTCCACCCTCCAATTACGCGAAAACTAATTCTAATATAACATGTGACAAAGAAAAATCTCCTATTATTGTCAATTTGTAGAACGTTCAGTAATTGATCGTAGTACAAGTAAGACAACAAGAGGAGTAGTTGGAAAATTCACGACCGAAAGCTAAATGGAATATCAGAAGGAAACCTGAAAGAAAATCTGCAAGAGAATTCACGTTCCTGAAATAAAACTGTCTTAATAATATATCCTATGATCATAGAAACTAGGCAACGAAATATGATCACAGCAGTGTACACTGCTGTCTTAAAAACCAAGGCACAGTTTAAAAATAAATTCTCCTTTCTTAAATACTAGATTAAATTCAAATGCGCCCTGCGTGACTAAAGATCTAACTTAAAACTAAAATCACCCTACCTAATATAATATCTAAGAGTTCAATTAAAAGAACAATTTCAATGATATGCTACCTAAATAGGAATGTAACAGATACTTTATCATATTATTGTAGGTATAAGTATGCATATTCTTAATTCCTCTTCAATTAGTCCATATTAATTTCGTGGTCCATGCCTTCCTAGAACAGACAACTGGCAACTGGGCAGGGGCTGGGTACGGGCAGGGGCAGGGGCAGGGTGAGAGTGTGGTCATATTATACATGTTTTAAGAAATCCTCTTCTTCAGCTGAGTCCTTCCAATCCTTCTGAAACAAAGACAAAGTGGATGTAATTAGTAAAGCATTATAAAAATCTTCAACTCACAAGTGGGATCAAATGGGAGGCAAATAACGAAAGTGACTGCTACCGAGCAGTCCGCGAGCCCTCGGCCCAGAGTCTGGACAGTAGAACGACTTACAATCGACACCAGTTTCGATACCGAGCCACAGCAATCATTGGGGCACGGATATGCAAAACCGCAACCACGATTCCAGATTAGGTCCCATATGCCTTCTGCCACCCCAAGGTGTGCTTGGCGTGGTCTAACGGGGAGAAGTATCCTACTTGGCGGGTCACCTGTCCAGAACCACAGTCACAGCCTCGCACACTGCTCCACGATGACACTGCAACCCAAATACCGCCACAGGTGCCAAAAGCGCCTTACCATCCGTCCCCCGGGCCGAGAACGGAACAGGGAATGAAGCTAATAAGGGAATCAAGCAAATAAGAGAATGAAGCAAAAAAGGGAATGAGGGGGGAAAGTGCAATGCGCAGTCAATTCGCTCGAATTATTTTCCGCATAATTATCAAACGTCGGCTAAACGTTTAATAATTATACGATAAATAATTGATTGCCCGGGTCTCACCACGTGGAGGTTACTGCACATGGAGACCCACCCTAGCCACGGCCCTTCCACCCTCCAATTACGCGAAAACTAATTCTAATATAACATGTGACAACGAAAAATCTCCTATTATTGTCAATTTGTAGAACGTTCAGTAATTGATCGTAGTACAAGTAAGACAACAAGAGGAGTAGTTGGAAAATTCACGACCGAAAGCTAAATGGAATATCAGAAGGAAACCTGAAAGAAAATCTGCAAGAGAATTCACGTTCCTGAAATAAAACTGTCTTAAAAATATATCCTATGATCTTAAAAACTAGACAACGAAATATTATTGCAGTGGTGAACACTGCGGGCTTAAAAGGTAAGACATAACTTAAGACTAGAATCACCCTACCTAGTATAACATCTAACAGATCGAATAAAAGAACAATTTCAATAATATCCTATCTACATAGGACTGTAATATATACTATCCCATACTCATGTAGGTATGAGTATACATATACTTAAATCCTCTTCGGTTAGTCCGTATTAATCTCTCGTGGTCCATGGTGTCCTAGAACAGACAGAAACCCGAACCAAAAAATTGCAGCACCTGCCAACAATATTTGGTTTTATAAACCCTGCCTAATTAAAAGTCTAATAATTTCAATTCGTGTAAAACCTGCCAGTATAAAGATCTAAGATTGTGTGTTGAGACAAATCCTACCTACATAAAGAGCTAAATGTATTGTTCGATTTATATTTGGGCCTGCCTAATTAATTGTCTAACACCTGTAATTAGTTAATAAGGACAGGGGTTTGGGGCAGGGATGGGGTGAGGGTGTGTTCGTATTATACATTGTTTCATGAATCCTCTTCTTTTCAATGCTTCTGAAACATGCACAAACTCGAAATAATTAGTAAAGCATTATAAGAATGAATTCTTAAACTCACAAATTGAATCGACCAGGCTGGCTCTTTAATTTTAAAGTTTCCAATCGTGTCTTTGATAATATTTCTGGATCTGTATTCTACATATTCCACTCTTGAGCCTCTGACGTATGTACTTATGTTTGTTTAATATAGCATATTTGGGTTCATCTGTGAATCTGTAACAATCTCAAGCATTGGATTAGTGACATCCCCAAGCCTCCCCATTTTATATCGAAAAGAAGCTGCTTTTAATTCGTAATAACTGAATTTTAGCGCAGTTAATAAATCAGAATTGATATGAAAAATGCTGCTATTTTTTGTTAACAATAGTTATTTGGATTTCGGCCAAAGTGATATATTCTTTTGTACGTTCTAGATCAAACTGAATGGTGGATTCACGTTCATTAAAAACTCCAAAATGAAGTAGTCACATTTCACTACAATTGATTCTATTTTGCTTCAACAAAGAAGCGACAAACGATTATTCGGAAGAAAAATATCAAACTTCAACTATCACCATGCCGAGACCCAACTACTGCCAATAACGTTTTTCGTGCAAGGATTTTTGTTTAAACATTTACGGATATCGCGAGTGAATTTCAATTTCTACAAAGCAAGCTCGAAAAGTTATAAAAATTGGCTCTACTAAAAAAAAGGTTAAGATAGAATTGCAACAATTAAGAGGAAATATTTAAGAGTTAAACTCCAATAATGAACAGTCACTAGTATTAACTCTAATTTAAATCTACTATCTAGAATTATTATAAATTTATCAAAGATTCTGCAAATTATATCTGTTTTTTACTTTGCTCTTTTTCTTTTCTTCTTCTTTCTTTTCTTTTCTTTTCTTTTCTTTTCTTTTTTCTTTCCTTTCTCTTTCATTTATTTTCTTTTTCATTTCTTTTCATTTCGTTCACACAGTAATTTACTAATATGTATGCAAATTTTTAGCAGTACTTCCATCAACAGACATTCCAGGTAGTATAATTATTAAGAAAAATAAAATAAAAAGAAAGGCAAATATAAAACGCTGAAAAGAAAAAGTTCCTGGTTCAGGAACAGGCTTCCAATTGGAAGCAGATGGGGACTAGTAGTCGCAACTCTACTTAAAAACGCGATCTTTAATCAACGCAACGCTAACTGGAACTCGCGATACAATCATTTCGCAACACTATTTATTAAGACTAATAGAAAGCAAACAGTAAATTATATGTACTATCCAAAATTAAGCAAATTGAAGATCCTCTGAAAAATGAACTGAAAGTTCCAATACGCGAAAACAATTTCCGCAACACTAGAAGCTCAAATGTAAAGTGTATTATAAAATACTACAATTTAACTAGCAATAAGATTAGCAATAAGTGGCATTCAACGCAACTCCAACTCGACCCGTTCGCAAGTTTTTCGCAACTCTAAAGCAACGCGATATTTTTGGGAGGGCTGTATCGTTGGGCCGGAATGTGCATCGGCCAAGTACAAATAAAAATTCTACAAATGAAAATGCAAGCACAGTGACAAAGTAGTAACACAGAATGATTCCCCATTCTTAAAAAGAATGGGGAGCCATTAGTAGTTGCCCTCTTGAGTGACAGTTTGTCGGGCCTCTTCGGCATATAGCCTCTCCATTTCGTCGGACCCAAGGGTCAGCTGAAACTTAAACTAGGCTCGAGACTCTAATCGGAAACCAAGGAAAAACTTATAAAGGTGAAATAAAGAGTTTGAATCGCGGAGCTAAGTGGAACACACGTGGCCGAATGGCGATCAAATAAAATCGTAAAATTGTGATTACGGAAAATCACATAGATTACGATTAAAATTGTAATCGTTCTTCGTTCACACGTGCAGCCTCGAGCATAATGTAACGCGTTTCGTTTCGGAGCCTAAATCGCGACCACGACCGCGAAGGATTCGAAAAATCGATAGGCAAAGCCAGAGGCGAACGCATTTTCGTTCGCGCCACAGCTTCACCGTCGACTTTTCAAATCAGATTTCCTGAAACAGGTTGAACACGCGAAATAGTGCCTACCCGATCGGAGACTGTGTCAACCTGCCCGGCCCTACCTACTTATGTCTATCAATCACACCAGAAAGTATGCTACCTATCCTACCTGGACCTATATTTAAAAAATGGCAAACAAGCACACCAACACACGACACTCCACGGTTCTCAGTCAAACACTTGGGCGCAAAAGCCTACACTAGGGAGGCGTCCCGGGACACCCCCGACACCCAAGTGCTGTCACACAACTTGCACACTCTAATGTACGTACCATTTTTCTGAAATCGACTGACAGTGGCTGGGATCTCTGCGTTCACGTGGAAAAAACCACGTCGCGGTTGAGATATTTAATAGATATTTAATAAAATAATTAAATAGCACCGATACAAGAGGTACTTGATAGCAATTGATAAGTATATTCAATTCTTTTTGGCATTTGGCCTCTGTCATCTTAAATGACAAAAACTTCGTGCCCAAGTATAGTAGGAATTATTGAAGCAAATAATACTAAAAATGATGTCTCTGTTTTAAATTGATGGACATCTTATCTTGGTCATAATAGCTACATTTTAATACGGAACGACGCAAATCCACAGCCTAACCACACACACAATGCGGATATTACGTCGTGCACGATACACCAACGCACTGTCAGTCGCCAACAATAAATCATTTTATGGCTTATAAACTAAAAAATATCATCGTGCTCTACCACCGTTTTCCCACCCAAGTAGCACCGGGGCACGTGAGTGGGATCCGGGCAGTGAACACGGAACGGGTTAAACCTGAAAATCCTCGTCTAAAAAGATGATAAGGACATACTGATTTTCTAACGGGCTAAAATACATATATATGTACAACAGATCTATATATGATTCTATTTTATTGAAGAGAAAATTAAATGACTCTACTTTATTAGAAAAATTGTGCAATGACTCTAATATATTAGAAAAATTATGCAGTGACTCTACTTTATTAGAAAAATTATGCAGTGACTCTACTTTATTAGAAAAATTATTCAAAGACTCTACGTTAATAGAGAAATTATTCAACGACTCTACTTTAATATACTTTGAATTAAATTGAAACATCCTCGGGCGTTCCCGTTATCAAAGCATTGATTCTAAAACGCAAGATTGCTTTAAAAGTTGATTGCCTTGATTTCGAAAACTACCCGTTCGCGTATTGTCTTCTTGTACATTCAGGTTTAATTAACATTTTGTACGGAAACAATGAACGTATCGATATCTTTAAACGCTAAAGACTAATATGGATATCGAATAATAAAATTATTCGATAGTTCCAACAAATTGATAAGGTAAATGAGTACCTTCACTTTATATATTATCAAAGTAGAAAAAGATGAAATACTACACTCTTACTAACAGCAATAATTATGCAATTTATTCTAACTGTGCAGTCATTGCAATTGACAAGTAAACGAAGTCGAATGGTATTCGACTTCTCCACTACAAACTAATGCACGTAGAATACTGGACGTTACTTTATATTCATTCAATAATTAATAACTATTTAAATATCGTTTCATAGGTATTCAATTAAATACTCTATTATAAAAAGATATATAGTGATATATTTTGTACTAAATATGATCTGTTTTAAAATTTTCAAGCTATTTAAAAACGCGTTGTACAAGAAGACCTATCCTCACATAATATAAAGCAGTAAAGAAGTTACTACTCATGAGTATATTTCCATATACCCATGGTCACAGTGCTTGCCAGAAAAATCTACGTAATTACAACCAGTCACCCGTGTCGGTTCGGACCTTTCGTCCTGCGACATGATTGAGTGACCAGAGGAACTTTAAAGCATGCCACTCACCGGTTGCAGACTCACCAGGTGTGCGGTCAAGCTCGGCGCCATCGAAGCCATGAAAGCTGCTGAAACATTCAAAAAGAGCAAACAACATTAAAATCTATGTATCTTCAGTACTTTTGGAATGTGTTAATTATCAATGATAATTGCAATACAAGATTAAAGAACGAAGGAGATACTTACTCGTCAAATTGATGGCTGAAAGCCCGAACTCGCTGAACAGGACACTGTCTCTAATGGAACACTTATGATTGACGAACAAAGTGATTCTAATTTCGCGACAGTATTTCTACTGTTTTTGTGACTGCTACCGAGCAGCCCGCGTGCCCTCGGCTCAGAGTCTGGACAGTAAAACGACTTAGCATCAACACAAGTTTCGATTCCGAGCCACAGAAATCATTAAGGCACGGATATGCAAAACCACAACCACGATTCTAGATTATGACCCGTATGCCTTCTGCCACTCCAAGGTGTGCTTGGCGTGGTCTAACACATAGGAATTTCCTACTAGGCGGGCCAAAGTGTCCAGAAAAGCAATCACAGCCCCACACACCGCCCCCCGATGACACTGCAACCCGGATATTGCAAGAACCGCGACCACGATTCCAGAATGGTGGATGACCTACCCAAATTAGAGATTATATGTGGTCTAACAGAGGGCCTCGTGACCAGGGTCCAGAACCACAATCACGCCCCCGCACATCGTAACTCGCTGACACTAAGTCCCTAACCATCAGTCCTCCGAGCCGAGAACGGAAAAGGAAACGGAATAATTGTGATCGACGAACAAAGTGACTCTATTTTTCGCGAGAGTATTATTTCGGAGCAAACACTGACTCTAATTTCGCGTCTCTTTACTGTTATTTATGTTGAATTATTATTAAGAGCGGCTGCGCTCAAAAAATAATAAAAAGAACTTTGACGGAACAAGCACTGACTCTACCAACCGCATTGCGCGCGGCCAACAATATCGTTATGGTGATACAATTGAGCCCATGGCAGCTTCTGAAACATTCACAAGAACAGACAACATTGAAATCTTTGCGTTTTGAGTACTTTTCGATCATGATAATTATCAAAGACCATTGTAAAATAAGATTAAAGAAATACAGAGATACTTACTCTTCGAGTTGATGGATGAGTGCCCGAACTCGCCGAACTGCATCGGTGCTGACTCTAATACCGGAATACTTATTGCGAAAGAAAAAAAAATAAAATAAAAGACTACTATCGCGCACGTCAATTGTGATCGACGAACAAAGTGACTCTAATTTCGCGAGAGCAATATTTCGAAGCAAACACTGACTCTACTTTCGCGTATCTTTACTGTTATTTATATTTAGTTATAATTATTATGAGCGGTTTCGCTCTAAAAACAATAAAAAGAACTTTGACGGAGCAAGCACTGACTCTACTGACCGCATTGCGCGCGGTCATCAAAATTTTCTGAAAGAGAATCTGTACAAGTTAGTAAATAGGGTGAGGAGGTAGAAATTGAAGCAATACACATTTGATTTTATTTATCTCTTTCTTATTTCTTCATCCTGTCAAACGTCTGTTGAGGAAATACTGCTTTGTTTTAATAAAGTACTACCGTATTATTATTCTGATTTAATTACTGTTAATTGTCTATTCAAGATATACTATTATAGATTAATATAAATGATTTATCAAAAGCATACTGTGACTGTTCTTTGTCCGAGTTTTAAAGGTGATCATGATCTTAGTTAGTAAGCAATATCGCGCATTTATAAGTTCTCGTAGCTGCTTGTAGAAATCAAGACTCGAAACTATTTATCATGCTTCAAGTGCATGGCAACCAGTACGTAAGTACGCGGACAATGCTGCATCGAAAATACAATTTGACCGTACTTGTGCCAAGTCACAGAGATAATAAAAGTTTTTAATAAATACTAGTGAAGCTATAATAGAAATCGCGACCGATATGCAGCGAAACATGAAAGTATTTCAATTTTTCGTTTAGAATTAATGAAATTTACTGACTCTAGTTTCAATCGCGAGTGGCATATTGTAAGTCCTACTTAAAATGTTTAAACTGCTCAATAACTTTCAACCGAAAGAAAAGAACTTGAGCCAAAATCCAATCGCCAGATAACAAGAAATATACGTAAACCGTTGGGATAATAAGTTAAATGTTACCAATCCATCATCATACGTCATCGGACTGATTGTTATGCATCGCAGTATCTCAATACTCCATTCCTGCAGCCTCAACATATTATTCTTTGCCAGCTAATCATCCATTATTCCTGCAACAAAAAGAATGGAGCTGTGATAGACTTGTGCTAAAATCAGAATCGAATTCGAAGTCGCAAAAGCAGTGTGTAAGTGACTGAATAAAATATAATAAAGATTCGAAGAACCGTTCAAACTAATAAGTTAGTTATCACGATGTTACAACAAACGAGTAGTTAATCGCGTGTCAAAGAACCGATGTTACCGGAAGAAGACGCGTCGATACTCAACCGGTGGACCGGTCAAGGGTCCAGGAAAAGAGGCTTGAGAAAGACTTTAATGTACTCTCGCGATAGGAAATCGATTGTTAGATAAACGCGTATTAATTAATAGAAGCTAATAGTCAAGCGTATGCGGTGGTAAACTAAAACTCGAAATGTGATTGAATTGTAGGGTGATGTACATCGCTAACCTTCGACAACATAGACGACTTTACGCTGCGACGCTTGAACTGATAATGACGTCGCGTCGCGTCGCGTCCCGAACCTCCCCACTCCGCGCCGTCGCGTCGGTAGCGCTCGCTCGCGCTCGGTCCTATTCGTAATTTCCGAAAATCTTTCAAGGTTTCCGACCGCGGCCGTGCGGTCTACTATCCTTGGGTTACCTATTCGACTTCTACTGTTTCTGACCAACCTTTAGCTGGACCTACGACCCTTGGGCCATACCTACTGGACTTCTACTGTTTCTGGCCAACTTTTAGCTGGACTTACGACCCTTGGACCATACCTACTGGACTTCCACTGTCTCTGGCCAACTTTTAGCTGGACCTACGACCTTTGGAGCATACCTGTCGGACTTCTACGGTTTCTGGCCAACTTTTAGCTCGACCTACGACCCTTGGGCCATACCTACTGGACTTCTACTGTTGCTGACCAACTTTTACCTGGACCTACGATCCTTTGACAATACCTACTGGACTTCTACTGTTTCTGACCAATTTTTAGCTGGGCTTACAACCCTTGGACCATACCTACTGGACTTTTACTGTCTCTGGCCAACTTTTAGCTGGAAACAGAAAACGGAGTGAAGCAAAAACGGAATGAAGCAAAAAAGGGAACGAGAGGGGAAAGTGCAATGCGCAGTCAATTCGCTCGAATTATTTGCCACATAATTATCAAACGTCTATTAAACGTTTAATAATTATACGATAAATAATTGATTGCCCGGGTCTCACCACGTGGAGGTTACTGCGCATGGAGACCCACCCTAGCCACGGCCCTTCTTCCACCCTCCAATTACGCGAAAACTAATTCTAATATAGCTTGTGAGAAAGAGAAATCTCCTATTATTGTCAATTTGTAGAACGTTCATTAATTGATCGTAGTACAAATAAGACAACAAGAGGAGTATTTGGAAAATTCACGACCGAAAGCTAAATTGAATATCAAATGGAAACCTGAAAGAAAATCTGCAAGGAAGTCCAATTTCCTGAAATAAAACTTTCTTAATAATATATCCTATGATCATAGAAACTAGAGAACGAAATATGATCACAGCAGTGTACACTGCTGTCTTAAAAACCAAGACCGTAATTTCTCCGGGGAGTGGAGGCATGTCGAGGATGGAAAAAGGATATTGAAAGTTTGGATGTGCGTATCGTCTCGGAATCGACCGCCTAGACTCATCAGTAGGGCTGCAGTCGATTCCTGCCCCAGACGCAAGTATTTAGGATCGGAACTTATATATATATGAAGTGGCCAAGGGGCGACCACTTGCGCGAAGACGACGACGACGATGGCGACCTGGTGGCGAATCCTGCGTACCAACTTCAGGCGCTTAGAATTAGAATTAGAAGAGGAACGTATGGAGGGCGTTCTCTTTTACCGACGACGATCCAAATCAATACGTCGAAGGCGATGCCGGCAGACGTCACACTTGTCTATTCTTATATCTCGTCGGTGCTAGTACCCCCTTACCATTTCCACGTCACACGCAAAGTTACCGATAAAATTTTTAAAAATTGTTATTTCGGCTTCTGGTAGTTATTTTTTAATGGATGAGGTGTCATATTAAAGGGAAATGAATAAGCTACGCGATAAAAATGACCCCGTTGCTGTAACTATTTGCAGTTGGCCGTAATAATAATTTCAATTGTTTAATTGTTAATAACAAAACAATCACGCGTGGAATATTGGTCACACCTATTAGAGATTGTAGCTTGGATTTCTAGGGTTAATTTATGTCTGCTCGTCATTGATGTGGCTCGCTGGCATGGCGAAGTAATCGTATTTGTTTGTAATTTATTTAAACAAATTCCATTATCTCGCTTTTTACTGGGCCGATTTTAACCAACGACGTCTTAAATTAATGCTCTTGACTCAAGGAACGATCTTGATTTTGATGTCTATCTAAAACTATTGATTGAACTTTTGATGTCCTTTGCCGCCTCTGCTGTCCCGTAGACGTGCCTTTGATTGCGGCAAAAACTGATAGAGAGTGTTAACATCGTTGTCTATAATCTGTTGCTAACGTTGTGTGTGGCACGGAAATGGTAAGGGTATTTAATACCCCGGGAATTCGGGCCGTACGAATACATTGTATGATTGGTCTATTCATATATCCCATCGGTGATTGAATTCAATTACCGATTAAAAATTTGTTAATTTACTATTTTGCTACTTTTGCAGGAAGTCAGGCAAAGAGCAAAGATTCAGTGATAGAAGTATCTATAATTTCTGCTTTCAAAAAATTAACATTGATTTAATTCGATTAACGTGATATAATTGTAAAAGTTACATCGATATATTAGACGGCCCACCACCCTCTTTGTTTGCGTTACCTGGGAAACGCTGTTAGTAGAAAATTGGATTCGATGTGAGTCCGATTTCCTGATCAACTTCGAGGAAGTGCTAGGGGTAGTATCTCTCGCAAAGAAAACGATTATTACATAGAAGTCAATCGCCGAGATAACAATTTAACAACAGGCATGGCCAGCAAAGCGGATATGTGCCGAACGTGCAATCGCGGGCTTCACTCTTTCAATATACCACATGGAGAATCAGATAAAAATTCGGATACGTATACTTCCGTCAAGAGCCCGACGGCGATTTTGCATATTCGAAAGAAATATAGGAATCCCCCCATGTGAGTATATTTCATTTTCTTATTGCATTACTCGTCGGTAGTGTTTTCCCAAAAAATCTTAGACTCAATGTAAAGTGTCTATTAAATTTTCCACCTGAAATAATATAAACTTTATCGATCTTCTCTGCGGTCCTTCTCCGGTACCCCGTGCTTTCGTTCCACTCCTTTACCAAATAAAACGTCACTCCACCTTTGCGCATTTTTTCGTCGCGTTTCATGTATCGCTCTGAGAAATCGTTACACCGTCTTCTGATGCTAAGGACCGATACTAAAATCGCTTTTTTCGCTCGTGTCCTATTATAGGGTGGCGATTCATATATTCCGCTTATCAATTTCACACAGCTCTAGGTAAGAGCGCGGTGTATATTACGATTCGTGCATAGGAGCAGAAGCGTTGAACACCTATAGATACGTTCGCTAATAAATCATAGAAACGAATGGCAGACCATCACGTTCAAAACATACGTGCCTGCTTCGTGTGCCAAGTTTTGTCACGAATCGCGGCAATCGTTCCGATAAGTCCCGTGTTTCGTAGGCATGCGACTAATTTCGGAGAACATTGCACGAGCACGCAATGAAAATGAAATCATTACTACTTTCCCTTGAGGAATGGAGAAACGGCGGCAAAACGTGAGGGGCGAGGGGGCGCGAGAAACGATCGCCGAAGCGTAGAAACTTCACCTTGAACAGGCACACGGAAGGGGTTGCGAGGTTGAGGAGAAATTCTGATCGGCGCTCTACGAAACAGCCCCAACCATACGTGGCCGCAACTACCACGGATCTCGAGCCCCTTTAGCATGATTTAGGCATGCGCAAAGTTCACGATGGTCAACGTTATTGAGTGGCCGCTGGGTAAAAATATACGTGGAACATGTCTACGGTGTATGTCGGTCGATTCTAAGGACATTGTCCAGTCTGTGAACTCGCTCGCGCGATAGCCAGCCGGCTAGTAGTACCGCGACTATCGTGCAAGCCTCCTCGTCGACTTTCACCTCGATCTGAATCCCTGCGAACACGTACGATCGTCCACTTTCAATCGGTATTTAGAAGCTGGCGTTGATTTCCTATTTACCTGTCAAACACGCAACTGTAACGTTTTCCTGTCGACGAAGTGAGCCAAGTGTTATGTCAAATTCGTTCGCTTCGTTCGTCGATACTTTGCTACAACCGTCGCCTAAACATTCGTCACACGTCATCGTCGTTTCGTTGGTGGAATTCCGACACGAATAAATTCTACATGGCGAAAATGAAAGGAACACACTAACGCTCGTTCGGCCCTTCCATTGGGACTCGCAACGCGAATCTACGGCAGAAATGACAATGCGTAGCAGACGTTATCGCGGTGCTTTCTGAATCAGGGCGCAGCAACATGCCGGCAGGAATTTCGGCGCTGGTTCCAACAGCAAACGGAGATCCGTTTGATCTCGAGCGGAAGAATTCTCCAGCGTTTACGATCCTTCAGAAGGATGGCCTGGACACCAATCTTCCGTCCCTCATTCACGTGAACGGCAACGGCGAGACGCATCGGTCAGATATCGCTCGATACGAGAATGTCAAGAGCAACCTGTTTGATCGAAAGCGCATCAGCAGATCGAACGACCACCTGGTCCAAGCGAATTTACAGTCCAATCAGACGAATCCTTTCAAGAAGGACACGCGTAGCCGAAGCCAGGACAGTCTGCGATCGTTCGACAAGATACCAGCGATAAAGCCGAGCATAAATCTGTCGACCGAGGACTTCAATGAGGTTCTGAACGCGAAATTAAAGAGACTCCAGGAACAGGAGAGGGAGAGGGAGGAGCAGCGAAGGAGCGCGAAGAGGAGTCAAATGTTTCGCAAGAAGCCGTTCATCACGACCGTGAGGACCGGTGAATTTCTAATGCCGCCGCCGGAAGTGGCGGCCCTCCTCGGCATTGCGCCAAATACCAACGACACCGAGGACCTCGACAGTTGTTCTTTCCGTTCGAAATTTAAATCGCTCGCGACGCTGTCCAAGAGGCCAGAGGTACGTCACAGCAGTCACAATGCTAGGTGCCCGGCTGCCCTCAAGGCCACCGTCGACTTCACCCTTGGAATGATGAACGCGACGACTATGGCTGCCTCGACGACCTTGGACGAACGAGCAAGTGTCGCGAGAAAAGGCGACGCACCGTAAGTCTTAAGACTTACGTTAGAATTCTAACGTCCTGGAAAACTTGACCGATACGTTGGAAAATTAAGAACCGAGAAGGGTGTGCAACTTCCCCCGCGAAATATTATTTAAGCCGCAATAGATCCTACATGCAGAAACGAAAAGACCGTGAAACGTTTGTTGCGTGCACGAAAGCTTGCCCGAAATTGCCGTTGAAGCGTTCGTCTCGTCGAGAAAGATTCCTTGAATGTTTCCTCTTTCTTTTCAGCGATCAGCCGGTTCCTTTTGGGAATATCATGTTTGACCGTCGCATCGTTCGTGGAAGCACATTCGCCACACCTCCTGTGCTTGTAAGTAAAGAGCCGTATCGTTTGTTCGAAGTTTACGCGATGGAAAACTAATCATGCTCCCGTGGCAGATCGATGGTGAGCAATCGATCGCGGCAAGGCAGGCGGAGGCAAGAAGAAGAAATTTGGCGAGGAGGCGGGCTCAAGCCTTGGCCACCAAAGCTCTCGTCGCGAGGGCTGGTTCACCGCCGCCGGTACCTGGCCGCAAACACGTGCCGATACAAACAGAGATCTATCTAGAAGAGGTATTATCGTTGTCCGCCGTTTAGCACAGATCGGTCGTACGCCGAGCGGTACTAATTGAACAGTTTAATATCTGTATCTGACAGCTGTTCGAGAAGCCGGACGAAACCGAGGTAGCTACACAGACGGACTATTTCTTGGATAGGCCACCAACGCCGGAAGCTTGTCCAGAGAAAGTTGGCGAAGACGCGTGCACGCAAATCGAGCCAGGTGATGTAAGTACCCGAAGAAGAAGTTAACAATGCATTTCGATCCAGTGACGATCGTTAACGGGAAGGGTACTTGCAGCTGTTCGACTTCGACTTCGAGGTGCAACCGATACTCGAAGTGCTGGTGGGAAAAACGGTGGAGCAAGCGTTAATAGAGGTCCTCGAGGAGGAAGAGATCGCCGCATTGAAGGAGCAGCAGAGGAAATTCTTAGAGCTACGCGCGGCGGAGAAAGCCGAAGCGCGTAGGTTGGAGGAACAGGAAAGGAGAATAAGAGAAGAGAAGGTATGGTGCATTGTTCGAGTAATCGTTCGTGGAACTCCAATATCGGAGAATGCTGGAATTCCCAAAATGCTCGATAGGACCAACGATTAAAGCAACACGAGGAGGCCATGGAAGCGCGGATAGAAGTGGAGGAGCGAGTGGCCGCGGCTACTCTTCTAACGGGATACATAGCCGAACTTCTTCCAGCCGTTTTAGAAGGACTGAAGATGTCCGGATTCCTCTTGGACGAGATCAAGGCCGGTTCGTGAACTCGCAAGAACACTGCTACTTTTTGTGAATTAGTTAGTCAGAAAGGTTTATTAACTCTCCTTTATTTATACTTTTCATCTGATAATTCGCTGGCGAGATAATAGCCGATCTTTTGTACCGTGTTGCTTCTTTTAATGTGATCCGAAGGAAGCTGTTCGAGGTATCTGTGAGAAAATGTGGAATGTTTATTTTCGCAGATGTCGAAGAAGGTTTCATGCCCTGGTTAATGAGAGAAGTTAAGAAAGAAATGGGAAACATGATCGAGAGCAGGGAATTGTTAATGGGTAGGTAACGTTTTTACGAAGACCTGCCTGCGTCTTACTCTTTCTTACCTGGCGTACAAGCACACGCAACACGCCCACAAGCACCCACTAAACTTCCATACTCTGTTTTCAACTATATCCTGTTATATCCGATATACCTTTGCACACGTTGCACAAAAGTCTTAAAAATGCCTGTGTAAGCTAAAAAGCTTACGGTAATTTTCAAGATGATCTACTATGTGACTTTTACGTCACTGACAAGTTGACTGAAGACTTAAAGGGGTGTCAGCGACACCGAAGAAACGATCCTTTGTACCTACCTCTATGGCGCTAATAACAGTTTTATCCACACGGACATTGTAAAACTGAATAGGAAAGGGAGTTCTATGCCGCCCATTATTATCCTTGAGAAGGAGAGAGGGTCTAAGTCGAAACGAATAACTTTAAGCTTCAGGTACAATTATCAATGACCACGGTCTGGTGCCACTATGTCGCGACACTTGAAATCCTTACTGTCGCTTCAGACGCATCATAAATAATATCTGGAAACACGCAGTATACACTACCTGCAATAAATTTCTATTCTTTCACGTAACCTTTCAGAAATTGTCAGGGAGATACTGGAGAATCGCGCCGAAACGTACAGGAAACTAGGCGAAGAGTACGACGACTCGCGAAGGAGGAAACCTTCGATGGACCATATAGAGGGTGGTGGCACAGATCCGAATTTCGAAAATTACCAACCGCCAATTATGGAGAACTCGAATGCCATTTAGCGAGCTTCAATTCAGCCACCATTACATTGTACGTATAGTGCGAATAAAGAAAATTACCTTGGGCGAGCAGACCAAATTTCCTTTTTAATTCTCGGCTGCTCGTTTATCCAAGCTTTTTAACGCTCGTTGATCTTCGAACGGAGAAACGAGCATATCATGGTTAGCTTTCGGATTTAGGGACACCTCCACCAGCACCGTAACAATCCCTATCCTAGTAGCTTCCACATTAGGCAGTGTACACAGCTGCGAAGCAAATCCATCTCCGCAGCTTGCACCCTGTGACAGGTCGCCGCCTCGTCCTCGATCCCCCTGGCAAACATCCACTACCACATTCGTGTCCTACGAAAAGCAATCAGAAATTAATTATCGATTCTTCCACCATTCATCGCGTTCGACTGTTGCGATTGCCAAAAATTGTACTACTTTCAATGAAAGTGAATCGAGCGAATTCTCGATCATAAAAGTCTTTGATCAATTCTTTCAAATTAATTTCCTCATTTTAATTATTATTATTATAATTTACAGGTTCGGAGAACGTCGAGATCGAGCTTTACAATGACCGCAGAAAAGAGATGAAATTTTGAAATGGATGCTGAGTATCTGAGCAGCATTTTCTAAGCGACAAAGTTGCTTTTTATTGTACGATCCATAAGCATAATAGCAACGCAAGAAATACTTGAAGCAAATAAACAGAAAATTTAATATACTTATATCTCAATTACATCCTTCGTATCCACGCGAGAGACGAAATATCTTTCTCAGTGTCCCCTTTTCATTTGGAAGTACAAGTTCTCGCACGATTCAGGAAAAATCGAAATCGAGATATTTGTAGCTTCCTCGGTTTATCTTTCCCTGGCATTCTACACGGAAGCGCAGCTGAGAGAGCAATCCCTAAGTCGAAAATACGTCCGCCACTATAAACGTTGGATATAATTTCGCCCTGCCACTCGTCTGTTGTTCTAGATTACAAAGTTGAATTATATTTAAAAAAGTCAAAATAGAGCAGACGTGTGGAGGGTGTACTAAAAACAGCTGTCCTTCCTAGTTAAATTCGAAAGCTTCGCAATGTTATAAATTGTTCGTCGAGAAGCGTAAACGTTTATAAAAAAAAAAAAATCCAGGTCACTTTATTAGGATCGTGCGGAAAGGAGCGATTCAAAATACTTAAAGGCGATATAGGTAGAAGCCAAGAAAGGAAACGGAACGAACTTTCCACAACTCACGCGTTCCGGAAAATGTACTGGCGACAACCAGACGGAGGGGCAATAAAGACTGGCGCCGTTGGCACCTGCCCCCTGCGACTTGGCTTCCTATTTATTAGATTACTTTAGACCTGTACGTACCTGCCCTCCGGAAGAATACTAATGAAAGCGTTTTATGAAGTTTCCTATTACTATTATTTACAGAGATCGTCATAGTTTACTGCGCGAGGGATTATGTCAGAAAGTATACTTTAACTTTTTACTTCTTTTTCGAAGAAGATAAGCTCCTAGCTTAATATAATCTAATAAGTAAATATTCCATCCTATCCGATATCGTCTTCGTTTCAATGCGACCGTAGAACTCGCACGCAAGTAGGAGCAAAATTAATGAAGAGGTGGAGGGTGGTTAGGTTTGAAACCTATGCTCCCTCAAAATTAGATAAGATTCACTAGTCGACCGCGAGAGTAAAAAACCTGTCCAGCCCAATCAGGATTAGATCGATCATAATAGGATGAGGTTTCACGGTGAATTGAGATCGGCACAGTTTTAAAAAGCCACCCACCCTCTTAAACTGCGCACCCCTTCCGGCGGTGAACGACAAGGTGAGGGGGGGCCATATTGTATTGGATTAAATTAAGCAGGGGCCCAATCTCGATACCGCGCATTATATGCACAAAACTTGTGTGCCAAGTGAATCGTGTTTTAGGGAGGCTCAAGAAGGGGGTACCTCGGTTGGATGTGATCGGTCTTAGGGGGCTCCCCGTGTTATTTCCTCATGTGACCCGTGTCACCTGCATTTCTACAATCTACAATTCTCTCCTGTGCCAATTTAACAGAACGCGTTCGACGCAAGTGCTTTCGATCGATAAATTCGTCTATAGCAGGGGATCACGGTCGAGGCAAATAAATCGAAGGAAAGTACCTTTCGAAAGGAAACCTGGCGATATAGTCGATCCAATTTCGAATCAAGACCGAGACGAAAGTTTCCTCAGATTTCACATATTTATCTATAGTCAATTTACATCGCGCGAATTGACTCTTAAAATCAACCAAACAGTAGCTAATGGATAAATAGGAACCTGAGCGCGGGGTGCACCATTCACTGTAATGATGTTACGAGGCACTCGACCGGCACGTGTCGCGTTACAGAACACTCGGCCGCGAGGGACAGGAACAATATGTCGACGGCACGTGACCTAAGCAACGAGATTTCAGCTAACATGCCTTTACACGGGATCGTTGTACATTAAACGGTCCACTTTTTCCAGGTGTAACGAACATTCTTTTGCTGTACCGCACTTGAAAATTATTTTAGTCGGCCGCCAGGCCGACCAATATTTGCAACGATTCGTGGTAAATATTAATAATACATAAGCCAGTGTTTCATTGAAAAAGCTATTAGGGGCAAACTTTTGACACTTGCAGAACCGAAACGAATCACCTTTATGGTCACCTCCCCGCAAAGCCAACCATAATTCAGGCTTCATCACGCTGCAGCCAGCGTGGTTGCGTTATATAGAATCTCGTAAAAGGGCGCCGAACAATAAGATTTGTTACGTCTCTGCGTATCGGAGGGATACTCATCCGCGTTTTAGCCGCCGGCTAAATCTCCGAATAGAGGCCGAAAGGCTGTCGCATCTTCTCTATCGGACATCGAAATTTGTGCGCAAACACTTGAATCCTAGCGAAAGAATAATGGCGAAATTTCGAGGATTAAGCTACACCATTCAATGGCGGATATTCGTCAGTAGGTACTCAAAGAAACGCAAAATTGTTCAACTATAAAATTAAAGAACATACTCCACCTAAGACTTGGAATTTGTTTAGCGATTTCTCGTGAAAAAAACACTGTTAGAAATAAAGGTTACGAGTAGGGGCATATGCGTACAAGCCAAACAAGCCTTCCTTGCAGGCTTATTTTGAGCATCGCACTAGGGGCGAGCGATAATACGTAGATGATAATCGCGATATTAATATCGCATTGGGAAGCGCGCACATGCGTGCAAGAGCCCATTGGTCACGGTGGAACACTTGCTTGCTGGGTGGCTGGCTGGCTGGCTGGCTCGCGGTTCTTTCAATGCACCCTGATTTTCGAAAGAGACAACTAGGGGGTGGAACCCCAAATTGGTATACGGCTGGAACCTGAAATTGATCCGGGAAACAAACCAAGAGGACTTATTAACAATATAACATTTTACATTGACAAGCTGTTTTCCGTGCAAGGAGAGGATAAGGAGAGAGCATCTTCGCAGGCTCGAAGGTATAAAACGCATGCAGAGAGTAATCTCAGAGTTGTCGCGTTTCGCAGCAACTAGACTAGTAAATTGCAAAAAATAACTTTCCAAAAAGTCCCCATGCTTATATTTACTCTGAGCGAAGCGTCTGAGGGGTTTGAGGGACACTTGCAGCGGGCTAGCTTCGGTACGTATACGCGTATGTAGAGGGTAACAAAAGACGCGTTGAACACTTGTGCTCGAGTTTCGAGGGACCAGGACAGGGGTTGGTACGAGGGATGGTGCAGCTTGTGAACACTCGTGTCATTCCCTGGTCCGGCACCACTCACTCTGGATGAATCACTTCACCCATAAAGGAAATTCACCAAGAAGGTACCATACCCCACTCTTGGTTTTCTTTGCTTCCGCCGACGCATCGGACTCTGAAACCAAGCCCAAAATGAGGATCGAATATATACGTATATATGTATATATGTATGTACCTTTACTGGCCTAATCGCGGGTATATTTTACTTTACGAAATGTTAATGTGGCCTAAATGCCTCGTCCCTGAAATATGAAGCGGTAATGCCAAAGCTTCTCTACGGAGAACTAAGTGGCCGTAATTACGCTAGAAATTCTTAAAGGAGAATTAGATAAAAATCGTCGTATTAACTTGAAACGACGTAACTGGCTGAACAGTCGATCGGTACTAGCTATTAGCACAAGAGATACCTGCAGCTGCGTAACTGGGAATACATGTAACCAAAGTTTAAAGTAACCCATTAGCCTTTCGAGACGCACTGCAATTTATTTCACTCTCTCAGATTCGGTGTACTTTATCCAAACTGTATGCCTATCCGAGGTTGACTCACGCGTCGAAAAAAATTTCGACAACGTGCATATGCGTACAAGGAAAATGTATGCATTAACTCGTAATTCGCCGCAGAAACGGTGAGCATGCCTACTGGCTGACCGTTTCGTTAAATAATTCATCGGTCGAGATTCCCTAAGGCTAGTTCGCGGGGAACGCATTGAGATCGACGAACGATTAGAGAAATCCAAGCGATATCTTTCGATCGTGATCTACGCGCGCGTGCGAGAAGAATGAGCCACTTAATTTCCTAATCAACCGTTGATTCAGATGCACCTTTCGGCGCACACCCCAGTCCTCGAAACGGGAGGCACGGTGGTTTGCAGCTGAGCCAAACAATGTCCTTTCACATGAAGCTTTTATAGCCCCATCAAACACCCAGCCACGGCCGGCTTCTGGTGACGGCTGCACAACCTGCACGCGTCACGTGCCCCGTGTTCTCCACGATGATGCCCGGACGAAACGTTGGGCGAAGCTCGAGAAAAGAAGGACAATCGTACATTTCCATAGAAAAGGAACCATTGCCGATATCGAACGTGTCATTACATCGAAGATATGTCGCAGGAAAAGTAGCCAAGGCGCGCTACAACAATGACCAATTCTGCAAATTCACAAGAAAGCAAGGGGTTAAGGAAATTGCCCGAACACGGTGCAAGGTACCTGCATCATTTCAATCGCGATAACTTCGTCACGGTCCGGTGATTGCGGAAAATATGCAACCCATAAGGTATTAACCGTCTGAAATGGGTCAGACAATCCGGCGCCAGTCGCGGCCAATTCAATGAGCCACTACCGTCGGGCTTTTACGATTCATCCCTTGGCGGATACTGGGCTCGACCACGCATCCGCAACACCTTTGTACCTGCAGCGACAAGCTCAATTAGCAGCACCGTTAACGATTTGCAAAATTTTATTGTTCGACTTGTCTCGAGATCGAGACTATCCGGCCCGCAGTCGTCGGGGGCAGTAAAATAATTCACGTGCCGTGGACGTCCCAAACGATTTATCTTTAATTGTAACCGGTTCAGGAAAATCGCCGGCCAATCGACCAATTCGGCCCGAGATAGTCGTTCACGCGTCGGCGAGCATCGGTTCATTATTACTAACCTGCCACTGCAATTTCCCGCGTACCGTATTAATGTATAAACAGAAAACTGGTATACCGGGCTAAAGGTGGGCAATTAACACATTCATTTCAACCCACGTGCTGGAATGTTCCACACGATCGTAACGTCATCATTAGCTATACGATTTCGTTAATCGTCAACGTCAATCGTTGAAATATGAAAGTCATTTTACGCTAATTCGATAAATAAATTATCGATCACATTTTATTCTGATTTCTAAATTAATCGCGCGACAAGAAGCAACGGAAATGAAATAAATTCAGCTTTCTTCGATATGACACCGAGGAAAATCGTACCTAATACAGAGTACTTGGCTGTACGCTTCTAATACACCAATAATCTTTGCAGTTCGCAGAAGTTGCAATATTGAAATTGAGAAATACATAAGCGAACGAAATAATTGGGAATTCGTGCATCGCAGTAACGTGAACAAAAATGTTAATAAATGATTGTTTCAAACATTATCTGCCATTGGCTGAGTCGGTGCACCTTGCATCCAGCTCTATCCCTGAAACCACCCCGCAATCCCCTCTCAGTTAACAACAGTTAACCACACCCCCACCTCTACTGATTGGTAGCGCATCAGGATTCGAGAATCGCAAGCCCAAGGGTCGAGTTACCCCTGGCCAGCTCTTTAAATACAATTACACGTATACTCTGCTAGGAAAGAGCTAGGGTAGAACGGTAGTGGGGAGTGGGTAACAAACCCCCAAGTAGTCAATTCGGTGCACGAGCCCTCCGATATATTTAAGGCACGTGCGTAGTGCAGGTCGCACTCAGTTGACACCTCGACATCGTGTCACAATCATCTAGGAGTCTTAATAAGAGCGTAATTTCAATAATTATTTTCGTTCAAGTTTGCAAGCCTCGGTGACTCTGTGTGAATATCTACGATTGTCGTACGGAGAAGGTTTTTGTAGTCAAAGTGAATTCAAATATTTCTGCATCGAGCAAGATATAGTGCGGATCCTGGTTGAACTACCGAGGAGACGTCGACGAGAGGAAGCAACGGAAGACTCAACAATCGGTGGCATGATAACTAAGAATTGAGACTGGCGGTTTGCACTGGTCACAGAGATTCAGAATCGAACAGTTCGCGTCTGCGAATGGAATCATCTAACACGATCATGTATCCTATGATCAATGAAAATACTTTGATGATGGGCATCGAATCATTCGAGAGGACGAGTCTGCCGCACGGATGCATGAACAAATCTAAAGTCAGAGCTGCGGGACTCCTTGGGAGGGATTCATCGACGGAGGTGATCGATGTGAACAAATTATCTCAAAGGAGCACATCGGTGATTCAGTATGTACGTGAAAAAAGTGCAATTTTGAATCTGTTTAACATCTTAAAATAGTTGACCAAATGAGCAGATTTTAATTAAATACGATTTATTGATTCAGGTCGAGGTAGCAGATGCAGAAGGCCGCCTGTACTGTGTGGATGGTCTGGTGAGCTCGTCTTGTTGGTTGAAACTCGTCACATTAGCGAACGATTGTCAGAGCTGCAACGTTCTTTTGATGACTTCTGAAAAGGGAGTAACACTGAAAACGATAAAATGCATAACGCCAGGCGAACCGTTGCTGATGTGGTTCACCGAGAATATCCTGGCTATGATGAATATGCCATTCTTAACGCCATCGAACATCCAAGGTAAGAATTGACTTGACTTACATTAAATTAAATTTTCAAACACATAGAACAGAGGGAAAATTAACACGCCCATCAATTTCAGGCCAGAATCGTTACATTTGTCACATGTGCAACAACCTGTTCGAATATCCAAATCCGTTGAAGATCCACTTGGCTCTAAAGTGCAATCGACTGGACGCTAATCATCTTTGGTCTTTGCTGGCGAGGGAGTTCAGTTCAACTCCGAGAACCGGCTTATCTGTCAGCCTGTTTCCACAATCATCCTTCAGATTCGAACTGACTAAATCACCGCAAACTTCGCCCACCAGGATATCACCGATCATAGTGGAGACCATGGATTCTAGTGCTTCTCTGACGAACAACGATTCGCCAAATTCCTCGCACGGGGGCTCGCCCTCCTCTTCTAATCAACCCTCTCCGAATTCCTCAGCCACGCAAATATCACCGACTTCGTCAACTCAGTTGTCACCTATAAGGAAAGATTTGAGTTATCGACAGTCCGCTTTCAAACCATACGCGAATCAAAGTAACATATTCGCCAACGTCCGTCCATTGACGAGAGACGAGAACGTCATGACGACGTTCGGTGTCCAAACGAACTCCACACCGTTAAGCCCTGATGTACATGCCGCTCAAATGGAAACAATAGTTAGCAATCTTGGCAAATCGAAGCAGGGACATCTCTGTATTTACTGCGGAAAAGTTTATTCGAGAAAATATGGATTGAAAATCCACATCAGGTGAGACTTCCAAATTACATCTTCCCTTTTTTCGTTCATTTCACGCCGATGCGCTTCTATATTTAATAAAAAAAAATGGTCCCCTATCTTCAATGGATCTATCGCGGGATACATTACCCGAAAGGGTAGAAAATGATTTTATATTCTACGGTCATTTTATTTTTACAGGACCCATACCGGTTATAAACCATTAAAATGCAAATTTTGTTTGCGACCTTTCGGAGACCCTAGTAATTTGAACAAACATGTTCGATTGCATGCCGACGGCGAGACACCTTACAGATGTGACCTGTGTGGAAAGGTCTTAGTCAGAAGGAGGGATCTTGAACGGCATATAAGATCGAGGCATCAAGATAATGCAGACCAAGGATCGGATACATCTTCAGACGGTGTCGATATGTAGATAGAACATTCAAATATAGTTGCTACAAAAATTTACGAATTTTCAATTTGGAAAATTTTGAATTTTCGACAACTTCTTCTGCTCAAACTAGGATCATATACTCGGTACCATAGAAAACGGGACTATCCTCAGTACTAAAGACAATATTGTCGTAAACGTAAGTGAAATCGTTCGAGAGGTCGAACATCGTTTATCTTGTAAATGTTCATCAGGGTTATATGTATATATATTTTTTTATCCGCGCGGGAAACGCTATCGTCAACGAAAGTTTAATTAGTTTTGTAAGAATCGAAACAAATCTGTAAATATTTAGTTAACATAAGAGATCTTAACAATTACGGTGGTCAACATTGTAACAGCGTTCAAGCACACATCGCGCAGCTTTTTATTAAATGCAACGATAAATTTTAGCAATCAAGGTTTCAGTATTTGACATTAAAAAAAATAGGAATATCTAAGTGAATAAATTACAGTTGAGCTGTAATTGTGTTGACCATTGGCTTGATAATCATCCAGGAAGTACAAACTCGAACGCTTCGAAACTTTAAACATAAGAACCTTTGTTAACTTAGTTTGTAATTAATGTATGAAACAAAATCTGTTATTTTATATTTGCGAAGTAATAAATATACACTACCTCGTAAATAAAATGCACGTCTACTAAAAAATAATCGGCTCCATCCTCTTTTTAAATTTACTTGACTGAATCCTTGCATTTTATACAAAATATGATTATATCTCGAAACAATTTAATCCTTTGCGCAAAATGAACTGGACCCGCGTATTTTTAAACAAAGCGATAAAAGAGCGCTGCGGTAGCACTTACAATATTAGCGCCATCGTGTGTGCAGAAGGGAAACCTTTATGACTGTACTACAGCATTGCTACTCTGTGGATTTGAGTTCATCTACCTGGTTGTAGTAGTGAGTGCTATCAACTTCTAGTTATACCTGTGAGAACTTCTATATCAATTATTATTTAACTAAAGGTACAGTAAGTTTGTTATATCAAGGTGCGCTTAGAAAAGCTATTGTTCCTACATGTATTTTAACGATTCATCGCATTCAGATATAAAAAATAGGGACACATGCATTTCGAATTGTGATGTAATCAGTTCTAGCCCCAGTTATCATTCAATAATCGAATATTCACATAAGTAAGAAATTATTTTCGAGAAATTTGATTAAAGGCATTTTCTTACAGCCTATTAAAATGGCCACACTTGCACGCAGCCTACGTCCCTACTTAAAATACATCCGTAATCAAAGGAGAACTTACGCTGATGCACCCGTTAGTGATCAAATGAAGTTTACATTTGCTGGAGCTAATCAGGTAAAAAAGTTACCCCACAATTTATACACATATATGTCCTTCTGAATTATGAAATATACAGATTTGTAATTGAAATAATTGTAGGTGTTTTATGACCAAGCAGTAATTAAACAAGTAGATGTACCGTCGTTCTCTGGTTCTTTTGGTATTCTGCCAAAACATGTACCCACGCTTGCTGTATTGAAACCTGGGGTAGTCACAGTGTACGAGGAGGATGGTCAAGTTAAGAAAGTTTTTGTTTCCTCGGGAACGGTCACTATCAACGAAGATAACAGCGTACAGGTACAAATTTATCAATGTTTCTTTACTTGAGCGTGAACAAAAAAGATCCAGAAAAATATTCCTATTAAACAGGTCTTGGCAGAAGAGGCTCATCCTTTGGAAAATCTTGATGGCTCAGCAGCCAGAGACATTCTTAGTAAAGCTCAGCAACAATTATCATCTGCATCCTCTGACAAAGACAAAGCCGAAGCAGCTATCGCTGTTGAAGTTGGAGAGGCGTTAGTGCAAGCATTGAATTGAACGTGGAACAAGTATTGTGTATATGGTAAAATATTCGCTGTATCATTAAATTATTACGGGCATGTATTTATCATGCCCCTGTGATACTTCTGTATGAAAATAACAGTAAAAATAAAAAGATAACAAAGTGGCACGTGTAGAATTCCAGTAGGCGCGTCCCTAGAGTCGATTCTTGGGTCAGACCTATTGGACTTCTACATTTTCTGATCAACTTTCAGCTGAATCTATGAACCCTAGGTCCTTTGTCACTGTCCCGCAGTCGACGTGTTAATGCCTTTCATTACAGCAGAGAACGAGAGCATATATTTAACATTGTTTAAACTTAAATTCGTAACATTGGGAGTATTAACATCGTTTAGTATAATCTGTCATTAACATTGTGACTTCGGGTGAATTTGCAGAAAATTACGAAACAGGTAATTTTGACAGTAATGTCAAGATTTATTTATTACACAATAACCCATTTATTATTTTCGTGTACAACATTTTTTGTAAGAAAACTCAAAACTTGATTGTGTTAGAACTGTTTGGAATGACAAATTTGCATCATTAAGGTGTATTAAATTACGAATAAAATTTTCAGTAGCAGCAAGTTTCCACTCGATTGAGCTTCATGGGGCTGTATACTGTACAAATTCTGTCGTTATTTAATGCATCTTATTTACTAGTCTTTAGCAGACCAGAAGTTTGGAGATGTTATACGATTGATGGATTACATGATGACGATTCTGTAGTCCTATTCAGTAGCTGTGATAAACTTTAAATTCATGTTCATACATGTGAAAAGTTAAAGAAAGGGAAATATCAATGGATAATCTAATTCTAGATATACTATAGTATTAGTATCATTATAAAGTAGTTAGTGTCAAAAAATATGATTAATAAGTTTAATAAAAGTAGGTAAACATAACTGTGGTTGAGAGATAAATGGATTATTTGAGAAGACCCTTAGCTCTAAATAAGTCTCTCATCAAACCCTTTAAGTAGCCAATTTCTCGCTGCAAATCTGTTACTTGATTCTTTAATTTTTCATTGTGGTCAGCAAGTTCGCGCTCTTCACCTATGATTTCTTTGACCTCTTGCTTCTTCTTTTGCCTGTATCGCGTTGCCGCATTTTTGTTTTGTTCCTTTTTTCGAACTTTTTTATCTTCGTTTGTTGGGCGGGAGTAAGGTTTCTGACGATTCTTGGTTGAAGTACACAGAGGTTGCTTCGTATTTTTTTTTTCGGTTTCTAGAATCCAATCTGGATCATCAACAGAATCTTCAGATGAAATATAACTTCCACCAGAACTTGTACATGGGCTAGACGGTGGTGCATCTTCTGTATATAGACGTACATATTCATCTACCACAGCTAAGTCATGTGCAACATCTGTGTTTAATGGATCCAATGGTATATTTCTTGTATTCCATTGTGCAGGTACTTCATTTATATATGATTTCTCTTCTGGAATTATTACTCCATATAGAGACTGATGATTGGAATATATGGGTTGCACAGGTTGTAACGTAACAAGCAACTGGGTATCCAAATTTAGTGATTTATGTGGCGGAGGTGATTGGGGTGGTGTAAGGGTGGAAATCGACGAGGGTACTATTTGATGACAGGCTTCTACATCCTCCAGAACAGTTTCAAACTCTTGCAGCAACGTTTGTGTATCATCGTGTTGAGGAGTTTTAATAATTTCATTGTATGATGTAGGCTTAATTAGTCCATTTTCAGGAATTGGCAGTTCCTCGAATATAGGCAGTTCTATCTTTTCCTCCAACCAATCCGAAAAAGGTTCTGTAAAATAAATAAATATCTTTATCAGATATAAATGCAATCATCGTTTACTTTCGTGATTAATTTATATTCAAGATTTCGATAAAACGAAATGAAAAGCAGATAAATGTGGAGTCTTATTTTTTCCATACCATTAAATGATTTTAGGTATAGAACTTTAATATTAATTAAAATGTTGACACCATTTTAATTTATTCATATCTTTATACTTCTTGCCCAATTAATATCCTTTTTTTACATAATTATGAAGTATAAAAAACACAGTTACTGATATATATATATAAAATATGTATACAGAATGTATGTAAAAGGAAGTAAAGTTGAACAAAAGATCGATACTTTGTAGTTTCTTAACACAGAAGTTAACAGCACCTTTACTTATGTTGTGTACACAGAATAAGTAGGAGTGGTGTACTCATGTATATATAATTTCATGGACGTTACTAGTTTAACTAGAAAAACAAGTTCTTGATTTGCAATTTCTTTGGCTTGTGGTACATTTACTGCAACCAATACCTGTGTTGTTTAATATGTAGAACACAATATGATATTGGACTATATTTATATTAATATATGAAGAAGAAAAAATACTATCTGATTTTGATACGAAGTCCAATTTTGTTACAATTAATTAAAAAACATATGTTTTACTTTTTCAGAATATTTCAGAATTATTTGTAGAAAGGAAATGTAAATAATTACTTTAGATTTTAATATTAAATATATTAGTTATAACCTATTTATTACTGAAACTGCAATCAGAGTTAAATTTTAATATACAATGTAAGTTATCTCTATTCAAATGCAGAGGGCATGGGGTTAGATAAGAACATTTTTTAATTACAAAGAGCTATATAAATATATGGTACAGTTTTACTATACAAAATCAAAAAGTTAGTAGTAATTTTGAATGGTTATTGATAATGTAAATTGTTAAGGCTGTTATCTCGTTTGTGTAGCAATATAAATTATATTTAACTTTTATCAGAAATATAGCAAAACGCAAAATTGGACTTAATTTATCTAATATATTTTACTTCAATCATACGGTCAACACTAATTTAAATGTTAGTGGAAAGTTCGAAAAAATTGTACATAATATCGAGAACATGTTTTTTTCGCATGGTAATGGATCAGAATGTGCGCCGGTCACAGATCTGTGATCGTGCATATGTGTATGTGACTACTTATTGTTAATAACTAATAACATATAACAAGCTGTGCAACTTGAAAAATGGTGATGGTTATTGAAAAATGAAATAAAATAAACAGATAATAATTATTCTTGTAGACGATTCGATCCAATTCTGTTGTTGGATAATACGAACAATGTGGCAACACTGTTCTGATATGCGTAATAAAGATATTTTTCCATCGAAGCGAATGTTAGAAAGAGAGAGCAAATGAAGTGAGCGAAAGGAAACGTACCGCTGTAACATAGAGCAGCCATTATCACGTGCGTCTGTTTTCGTATAAACTCTTATTAAAAAAAGAGAGAGAAAGGCGTATACATGTATATTAGAATTATATTATGTTTAAAAAAAATTTTTAATTATGATACGGTGTTTTTCGTCGATATGAGGCAACCAAATTCATCCACTGGGACGAGAATCGATCTAATTCAACGTCTTTTTACAAGTTTTTGGGAATTGACAATGATTTCTCGATTCCACGTGTAACGATATGCGAACTGCATGCTATTATACAACATTAGCACGCTCCAGCATCGAGACGCTAATCCTTTTTCTTCGATCACTTTTAAAGATGCCAGTATTATTAAAAATCTAATTTACTGTCCCTTTAATTCACGTATACGACTGTTTGTCTTTCTACTTTTTTTCTCACTGTTTATCTTCAATTATATTGCCATAAATACTACGCATTTCACCAATCACTTTTCATAGACTGTCTATCAGTATGATCAATTAAAGTTCACCATATATAATGATTGTTATTTCGTAGAAGTGGCTTTAACTCTTCTCTTTGACAACAAATGTAGTTTTCGAGCACCACTGCCAGCAGGAAAAATCATGAAAAAACACGTGCAACAGGCTAACGTATGTTACGAAAAGTCCCGTCCCGTATAATGGAACATTAATCCTTATGAAGGTATAGTATGTACGCTGCGTTCAAACTGAAGCAACAGGACAACATATGATTCACACAAAGAATTGAACAATCAATTTTTCCCACTGTTAAGATCACTGACACTCTCGTCAACAGACGCGTACGTTACTATGAACGTGACAGACTATATGGTCGATCGAGTCGAAATTCTTTTCTCACTGGTATAATGAAATACAGCAAGCCGAAACACTTGCAAATTTAAAACAATAACAATGCGTATCAAATTTTTCAAGCAACTGAGTATCGACAGAAAATTGACTTGCAAGGAAGACTAATCGACGGAATCATACGATCAGTTTGCAATACTGCGAGAGAACACTCCTGCTTATCTTTGGACTTTCCCCTCTGATGCCCCTACTCCAACGCCATTAAACACACGTCATTCCCCTATCGGCCTTCAACCAAAGCAGTTTGTATAGAGGTTAACCAGTTTGTCCCACTCTCCTTTCCAGAAAAAAAAGAAAGGAAAATGAGATACACGGTAGAGGAAGTAAGAAGAACGAAAGCGATAGGAATAGCGGGAATGCAGTCAGACAAAACGCTGGCGTTAATTTTTATCCTTTTAATGCACACAACTATGAGACGTAGAGGACGCTAGTTTAATGGGACATACGAGTCTGAACAAATGTATTGCAAATGTTCACCCATTCTTATACTTCGTTTGATATGTTAAGGTTTATAAGGATGCACAATATTATATTTAAATACTGCATATCATGGTAACTGCAGATTTCTACCAATTTAACATATTGTTCAAGTAATTCGACCATACTAACATAATAGTAGTATGCATGTAGGATATGCATTTGCCCTTTAAGTACTGTACATTTGCGGAATGCCAGAAACATCATACTTGTACAGAACAATTTTACATATGTTGCTTAAGCACGGAATACATATAATTAAGTCATCTACAAAAGTTAAATATGAAACATAGTAATAGCTATAAAATGACGTGTAAGCAAATTGTTATTACCAGATATTACTCCTTATCGTAAGAATATTTTATAGCAACGTACCTTCCTTAATCCATTCATCTAACTCTTCCAAAAGTTTTGTAGCCACTTGTGCACGAGTAGGGTGATCCTCGTACATAGCAGGGTCGGTCACATTTTTAATAGGATCTACAGATTTCTCATCAAACAAGAGCCAATCATCTTCGACTTCGTTTGAAGGTGCCCCATTAGGGGACACTGGTTCCAACTTCCACAACCACATCTCTTGGTCTTGACCGGATGTCATTGTTGATGCGATCCCAATCAAGAGGTATTAAAAAATGATGAAAAGAAATTTGAGTCGTCTGTGCGACGTACCTCGAAATGAGCGCCATGCTGGCTCTGAAAATATTAGGTGTACGAATTAAACATAATGTAAATAAAATGATACGGGATTAAACATTACATTTTTGTAAAAGCGAAACACGTTTTACTCCTTGGTGAAACTCTTAACGACTACATCAAAAATACCATTCTGCCCGAGACTTTAATTTACAGATTATAGCTAAAATGAAAAATATATAAAAGATGAATTACTTGTATTGATTCATGAACCAGGAGTTGTTCACAATACGGATTGCACAAAAATTTGTGTGTGGACCTAATATACGTTGCTATCTCATTCCGCACTTATATAACTTAGAAGAAACTCATAATCGCAGAATACAGTCAAAGAATACGGGGAATGACAAACTACATCCCTATGACGCAATATTAGACCGTATCATTTGTTCAAATGTTTCAATCGGATCCGGATATTTATATGTATGATAAATTGGTATTTAGGGATGCTACTTAATTGTAATATTCATCATTAAATGGAAATAAGAATATTGGTCAGAGAAAGGTCCGGTTATACGTTTGCTCGTGTCAGTATTATTCACAAAATGGCAGATACCGTATGATGGCCCGAGGGTTAGATACGAGTTTAATATAGTTTTTAATATGATAAAGATTACTTACTCCATGATTAATTAGTTGTGTTGGCACACTTGCGTGTGCAAGTTGCTTCGTGCACTACTGATTCATCTTGCCCATGATGCGAAGTGTATAGAAAGTTCGAATGTCTGTATTCCTTGAGGCATGGATGAAGAATGAGCGTCTCCTTCGAAGAATTCGGTCGAGGAGGTCACGTGATTTGGAAATGCGTACGCAAGCGTGCTCGGTTCGAACCATTTTTATGGATGATCTGCGCAGGTTATATTACCGCGAAATTGCATTCCTTTTGAGTGCTACTTTCTATACGCCATCAAAAATAAAATTGCCCTTTTTTGTTTGTTACTATGATGAGTAATACAAAATTGCACAACATTTTTTCATTTGATTCTATTGAACACGCGCAGGACGAAATTGATGAAATATGCAATTAGTGGGAAGTCTGATTACTAAAAATAGTTTTATATTATAAATTTTTAAGCAAAATATGGTTAAAAATAATTTTCGGTATGTACTTTGAACAGATATTTTCGATTCGATAATAAACAGGCGATCATAAAGATATAAAAGAGTGGGCATTTACAAATACGTCCACAATAATTGAATACTCACTGGTAATTTACTCATTTCTATATATAATTAATAAATTAACGAACAATAAAATATTCATCCAAAAATCAGTTTCTTTTTAGAAACAGTAATACTTTTTTACATAGTGTAATTTACATCGAGGAATCAGAATATTTTTATGCTTATTCGCTTATATATTTCTAACATATTATCGTACCACTTTCTAAATTAACGAGTTTAAAACAAACGATATATTTGGCTGATTAATTTAACACGTTTGTAAATAATATATCGACCAGTCCCGTGTTTAATTACTTCTTTTCTGCTTAAAGTAATCTTGCCTAAAGCCATTATTTATAAACCATCCAATTTTAGTCCTTATTTGCACCGGCGGTATCAGCGTAAAAATTTTTTGAATCCCGTGGCCCCAGTAGCCAGTGCTCGAATCCATTTTTCCAAGTGTGGTAATTGCATTTTTGGCATAAGTCATTGCGTTGGGCACAAGAATGCTGGATACCTATGAAACAATTAATTAATTTTAACGACCATTCGTAGAGGAATATACCCCCCTCAATCTACTGATTCTTAATTTACCTGTAGCCGATCGCTGAACGCGTTCATTTTGGTGTTCACGAAGAATGGAGTTAAATGTTGCACAGTTAATCCAAATCTAGAGTATTCAGCCCTGAGCGCCTCGGAGAAACTTCTGATATAAACCTTCGTAGCAGCGTAGACGGTCATCAAGGGCAGAGGTTGCAGTTCCGAACCAGATGACACGTTGACAATAGCACCTTTTCCACGCTGCTGCATTTGACCGATGACTATTCGTGTCATCAACGTGGTTGCCCCAACGTTTATATTGATGATGTCCCACAGTTCCTGTTCCGGGACCTCTCCAAGGTACATTGGATAACTATATTGCGAACCCACGTTGTTCACTGCAAAGTATTTGCATTTCAATTACAATAGCTGATAAAAAAAGCCGCATAAATAAATAATGTATGAGAAAGGCACCTATATTATGTTAATAATTTCTCACCGATGTGTATCGCGTGATCTATAAATAGATCATTAAGGTATCGAAGCAACGAACGAGATATTTCTAATTCAATTACCTAAGATACCAATCGGCACATCTTTCAGCTGTTCCGTGAGTTTCTCAAAGGCGTTTTTCCCCTTGCTGAAATCCGTCACGATGATTATTACTTCGACCGTCGGACATTCCTGCAATATCTCATTTTTCGTTTTCTCCAACTTTTCCAGGGTCCGACTGATCAACACTAAATTTATCCCTCGCGCGGCTAATTCTTTTGCGTAAGCTTTGCCGATCCCATCGGTGGAGCCTGTCACCACTGAAATTACACAATTTCTTTAGAAAAAGCATTTAAAAATATGCCCTTGTAGTAAAGAGTATTACCTGCCCATTCGCCGAACTTTGTTCGTAGATCAACCGGTTTCGAGTCGATTAGTGGTATGAGAATCTCCCATAAAACACTAATGACTTTGCTGACATAGTTCAAGAGCAGCCAGAACAGCAGCAAGCCGATTAGCAACCAAAATGCTATTTGCAGTATCATTTTCCTTTAACAACGTACAATGTGATTACTCCAGTTCGGAGGCGATAATGGAAGTGCCAAGTATTTTAAAACGAAATTATGCATAGCGATAATGTATAAAATTCACATTGTGTTATCTGATTAATTGTTCTGGAAAGGTTTTATGTGGGTTATATCTATCAGAACAAAGTACAGGAAGCAATATAACGGAGGTGCGATTGTCCGTGTGTTGTGGCATAAATAAATGAATTGGCAATAATGAATCATTTGTTGGACAAAGCTTTTTATCCGTTCGCATTACCAATTTCGACCATTATATTGCACCTTTTTACCAACAACTTGTCATTTATAAATGATTAAAAGATTTATTTTGCCCAAACGTAATAAATACAATCGTTGCCGGCGTTATTTAAACTTGACGACGCCATATGTTGAATTATTTCATTCGTTTGTAGATATTTATTTCAATAGAACCACGATTTATCAACGCTTGAAAATGTCGCATTACCTAAATTCTTCAGAGATCTTCGTGTTTATCGGGAATGCAATAGCACAAACATTTGTTGTTCACAATCGTATTATCATCACATCTCTGAACGCAAAATTCCAGTCACCTTTCCTACTTCTTTCCTTTCCTGTTGGATTTCACTTGATTTCCTAATTCCGCCTGATCTCCTCGACGTTTCGTTTTCCTTGTTTTCGGTCGATGGTTAATCGACGAAGGCCAGAACGAGACTAAAGCTGTCCGTGGCATGGAGTCGGTACAAATGGCAATTGAAGGCAAGAGACTTTCTCTATCTACTACATTCAACTTGTAAGCCAATGTGTGACGATAATTTGGATGATGGCCTTCACGCAGAGGAGACATGCAAAACGACAAAGCCATTTGGCCTCATCCTTTACATTTGTAACTCAGTCCTGTAAAACGAGTCGCCGAAATCCTGTTTATTCGACACTTGCGATTTTTTATTCTCGGCTGTGATTCTCATTTTTAATTACAATTTGTTTGCGCTGCTTCCGCAGTTTAAGATAGTAACGTAAATTTCGGATGCGTCAAGATTGTAGTTGCCTTTTGTCGATATTAGATTAAAATGTACAATTATACAGAACAAAATAAAAGTCTCTACGATTAAATGAATAGCACTTGGTTTAGTTTAAAACAAATATATTTCATGGTGTCGTGGTAAAGAATGCCCGTAATGCGCGTGGTCTGCAGTTTTCGTGCCGACCAGAGAGAAACTGTCGAGGTGTCTAGAAAATATGTATCGGGCTTGTTACAGCTGGAATATGTTGTGTGAGATGCGGAATTAATTTATATATGTGTTGCTACCCTTTTTAAATAACGAATTACTACGTGGAATGGATATTATTTTGAAAAGAAGAGTATATTATAAAATAGGATTGTGACGTACCTGCCAGATGAATTCACCGTAGCCGGCCTTTGAATTTTCTGCCAGAGAGTAGAAAATGGCTGGAAGGTGGGAACACAGGTGAAGAAGGAAGATCAACGTGTTTGTCGGTAAAGAAACGAAGACGAAACACCGTAGGCGCGCGCGCAGCTTCTTTCACTTGAACAAACTGGCACCACGTTTCATCCTTATGACAGAAGATCTTCGAGGCTGGGCAATAGTCGCCTGTCTATCGGCTTGACCGAGTGAATTATTCACGCCGTGTGTTGGCCTTCAGATTTTCGGTGTTTTTAGTGAATTTTTGTGTCACACATATTTCCTGTTTGTCCTCGGATAATCAAATGGAGCGGAGGATCTTCAACTGAAAACATTTCTGACAAATGAGGTCATCCTTGCAAGGAGCCATTTATCCGGGACATTTTCTCGAGAAGACTTTTAGAATCCTTTTTTTCGAAGCATCGCAACGTCCCACAACGCGTTTCCTATGGTATGACAAACAGCAAAGTATGCCACGTAGATTTTGACAATGTGTGACGAAATTCATCGGTGTGTAACAGGTGAGTCTCACTCATATTTTTTTGCTGATCGAGGACAAACGATGAGTGCTCCTGTAATTTTTCGGCCTGATGGCTCGCGAGTTCCCGTTCGACAGTCACGATTCGATAATCTTTAAAATTGTGCATTATCTTATTTAGTTTCTGTCAATGATAACGGTACTAGAGTCATGCTTTTTATCACTCCCAGTTATTATTCATCGCGGGCAATCAAATCGTGCGGTCAAGAATGAATTCCAATGCCATTGCGCAACAAATTGGTCGGCATCGTTGTTTGTCATTCAATTGTTGTATTATTTTATTGGCGGGATGAATTTTTAACACCTAATGTTTCATTTGCAACGATACTCCTCTCTGCGCGACAGACTGAACCGATATTACGGACGAAGGTTATCAAGGTTCATTTCGAAAAGGCTGGATGATTTATCTTTCGAACGATGAAACGTGTCTGCGTGCTGTTCAATTTTCCATTCATTAGCAGTTGGATGAGGCTTCTCTCTGAATAAAGGTGGACTTTAGAACCGATGGAGATTCCTGGATAGTTTTGTGAATTTCTTGCCGCGAATCCAAGTTAATATCTCTGTGAAGTGTCACAGATAGCTACAAGCCAGTTATAACAGGCATAGTAATTCCATTGTTAAATGTTTTTCTTGAACTGTCATGTCTCCAGTTGCTATTTAGAGCATGAGTTGTGCGTTTTTGCGTGAGACTTGTCGGCACGAACTGTTCTTACCCATCTTAATACATTGCTCAGTACGAGTTTGTAACGTAGGAAAATTTGTCACACTTTCTTGTGGAAAACTTCAAGATATCTCGAGTATTTTCATTTGATAAACATAATTCTGTTTATTTGCTAGTAGCTGCATGTTGCGTAACACAGACCGATAGTATTATCGCAATATTCTCTTTGAACATGAAGCATTTAATTCATTCATAGTTTCTTGTGCAACCGAATGACATCACTGCCTAAATACACCAGCATCATGAAATCGAAAAACAATTTTTTTTCGCATAAAGCAATTCCTCTTTCCTTTTTTTTGGACAAAAATTTATTCGATTTTAAAACAACTTCGAATAAATTTAGATCAGTACTGTTACTTATTCAAGGAAAAGTATGCTCTACATATGTGAATGCCAAACATCCCGTACGGCGCGCCGTACAGTGTTCATTCAGAACCGGCTTTGAAAGTACTTAAATTGGAACAGAACGCGAAACGAAGACGCCCGACCCAATTATCATATTTTTTCTTTTCTGCTCGCAAAGCAGGCTGCCTTATGTACGCCTCGACTCGTTCACTTGTTTCATATTTTCCTACTAAACTGATGAATGGACAGATTTGCTCACGATGTGCGCGTTACGCACGCGCCGATAGAACGAAATGAATTAACATCCATTGACGTTTAATTGAAACAGCCCCCCTCCCAATCCCGGTTTGATGATGGTTTTGGAGTGATGAGAATCGATTGATGAAATATCGTAACATGACCTCAACCATTTGCTACATTCTTTCATTTACCAGACTCCTATCAACCCCATGAAATTAAAAATTATAATATTCATTTCGGTTTTTCCATCCATTTTTAATACCAACATATATACATTTATCTTTTTGTTCCAGGAACAGTTTACTGAATACAAATACCTACGTGGAAAATAATGGTGTTTTAAGATAAATCAATGCCCCGGGCGCACAGAAAGGACGATGACAGGATGCCGTGTTTGGGGGCCAGTTCTGCTGCTCCTCAATATTTTAAATTCAGCCGCAAACGCGAGCACAGCTGGAGAGCGTATCTTGATGAACGATGAGAGAAAAAAGTCCTTCGAGAACGAGGATTTTATTTATTCCTGGACAGGGCCAAACGCTCTCGCGAGGTCTGCCTTGGTAGAGCGCCAGGAGAGGTTGCAGTATAACTGCGAGGAGATTGTGGGAGATAGAGGTTCTCAGAACGATGATCTAAACCCAGAATCTTTTAAAAATATTCTCGTGGACGAGCAACACGACCTTTTATACTGTTATGTTCCAAAGGTATGATAACTGAGCAGATTCGTTAGAGAAATATGAGATATGATCGATCGTTATGCTCTTTGGTGGTAGCAAGTGTTTTTTACCTGCGCCAAATTTTGCTATTTTGATAATAATAATTGTGTCGTTCTTGCATCTCAAATAGCAATTGAAACAAATAGATACTGCCACTTTGATTTATAATAAAAAATGATATGTAACGAAGTGTTTCGTAATCCACGCGCATATAGTTCATTACTCTGAACTTCGATTGGGCTTAACGCGTTACAATAAACGGTTCTTCGTTTCCCGTTAATATCAACGACTTGTGCAATTAGGTTGCCTGTACGAACTGGAAACGAGTTTTAATGGTCGCCGCGGGGAAATGGCCAGGTAACGATCCGCTGGAGATTCCCGCCGATCAGGCACATTCATCAGGAACCTTTCGAAGGCTCAGTAATTACACTGTGCCCGAAATAGAACGAATGCTGGCGACTTACGACAAACTAATAGTCGTCAGACACCCCTTAGAAAGATTACTGTCCGCCTATAGGAACAAGTTGGAGGCGAAATACGAGAGTTCGAGGTACTTTCAAACTCGTTTCGGGAAGAAGATTATCAGGGTATTGTTCGATATTTATGCTCCTATGGATTTTTCTTTGCGACTGCCCCGAAGCGCATATAAGTTAAACGGGAAGGTTCTTTTTGCAGAGGTACAGACACAACGCCAGCGAGAAATCGCTGAGCACCGGAGATGACGTGACGTTCCGTGAGTTCGTCGAGTTCGTTACCGACGATTCTTTCAACGAGACTAGAAATGAGCACTGGAAACCAATATACGAACTATGCCAACCGTGTTTGGTTAATTATAATCTCGTTAGCAAGTATGAGAGTTTAGTCGAGGATGCAACAGAAGTTTTGGAACGTATGGGCGTGGAGTCGATCAAGTAAGTTTTCACTCAAGTATATTCTTTCGATTAAAATTGGCGGACATTATTCTAATTGAACATGTCTACAGTTTTCCAGCTAAACCGACGAACAGTGAGCCAACGGCGAAGAAACTGGAGAAATACTATTCTACTTTGTCCTACAAACAGCTCCGGAAGTTGTCGAATTTGTACAAATTAGATTTAAGGCTGTTCGATTACTCGTTGGAGGATGTACTTGGATTCTCGTTGGCGTGATTCAGCTAGCCTGAGAATTTCCAAGAGGTGTACGCTTCGAAATGTGTATAGACGCGTTAAGGGTTAAAATAGGCTTAAGTATTTATACGGCTCTTATTTTCATTGTGCGCGTGCTTTAATTATAACGCAAGTCATTTTTTTGTACTTACGCATCTAGTTATTAATTAACGAGATTCTTAATCAAAAGTGATCGTTTCGAGGGTTATGAAAGTAGCTGCGCTAGTCCAACAGAAAAATTCTTCTTCCTCCTTTATTTTTAACATATACACGAACTCTGTGCCAAGAATTTATGGGCAAAGCAGCTGGTAGGTGGGTTGTTTTTGTCAATGAGATATTGAGAAGTTTCTCCGAGAATGTGATCGCCTTAGGATTTTTAGATCTTAAGCACGTGGATGTTCTGTTATTTATAAATAACACTTTGTATACAAAGTCTTGTATACAATGTGTGTTTTCGTGATGGCACTTGAAATTCGTCTCGGTGATATTTTGTTAAGTTTAATAGTCCAACAGGATTCACGCCATAATTGTGTACCTATGCTAGCAACGTGTACAAAGTGTACATCGAACATTCCTATAATTAATCGATTTGTACTGTAAGTTACCAATCAAGTGTCATTTTCGTTCATCGACGGGTGTAGTTCCATTCTGAGTGAAATAAAGAAGTATTTTATATTAATATTCTAACTTTTGTGCCTAGGCAGAGAGGCCTTTTAATTCATGCAAATGTTACATAAGGAAAGATTGAATGCTCAGGTTGGATATATTCGTACAATGTCCATCATGAGGTTAATGTTTAGTTTACGATCTAAAATTGGGGCGAAGGCTGAGAAAGGATGAACAATTTTAGCGTACATTAGTTAAAGAGGGGCTGCTGCGCGCAGCTTTTATCAAATGTTAAAACTCCGGAAACTGTGCTTCATAGAGTACCAGAATAACTTCAACCATCGATCAAATCGAAGGGCTCTTCAAGATCGAACGTTATTAGAGAAAGATCGATTTATAGTTCTGTTTACAACACGCGTTCCCTTCTTTGGTGCATCAATCTTTCTTGCAGAATTTGTCAGCTTTTTTCAATATTTGCTACTGTGGATATAAATTAGTAACGCGTTGAAGTATAATAGATCCAACGATTTATTGATGTTTGTTTTGGGAACGAAGATTCCCATTTTCATTATACTTGACCACGTGGAAAACAGAACGGGGTGACACGTGAACTCCGTCACGATTCCACGTTTGTCGTGTGGGTGTCTTCAAGAAAAACTTTCGTTTAAAAATAAGAATCGATATCTTTTTCTCCCTCGACCGCTGGATGACATCCACCGCCTTCTGTATCACGTTCTAACTAAATGAACGTTGAACGGTGCATAGCTTGGTTGCACTCGATTAACCGTACGCGTGCTACGAATCTCATTAATGCAACAAACTATTAACGCAATTTGCGTACAGATCGTATCACTAAGCATGAATAATTGATAGAGATTTATCAGCTGCTTGTTTCAAATCCAGCAAATGAATGAAGCCCGCTAGCTGCTCGATGCATCATTGAAAAAGGGAACGAGCCAATTAAATTGTGAATATCGAGGAAAATTATGAAAGAATTAAATTAAAAAAACGTTCCATAAACAGGTCGAAATTTGGGATACGATCAAGCTCGTATGTAGGAATAAAAGGATTAATTTTATTTCTTATAGAATTGATTCAATACTTTGGTGCTGTGTTAATATTTCTCTAAGATTGGTGAACTATATGAATCTGAGATTTCTATCTAGACGCCCTTGAACCCGCGGGTTGTACATCGATGGTGGTTGTGAATCAATTCGGAGCTTTTTCCACCGAAGCTGTATCCAATATTCACGATGCTTAATATAACTCGAGGTGGCGGAACTTGTTGGTTTCGCATCAGTAAAAGACGGTGGTGGGACCCGAGCTACCAATCCTGGACCAGAAGTTACAAGGGAAGGTGCAACGTTTAGTGTCCGTGATCGAATTGGTGGGGATTTCATACGGTTCCTGGAGGAATTTCGGGATCTCCGTGTATCGTGGATCCTGCGTTGAGTGATCTAGTCGAAGATCAGTCGCAAAGTGGCGCGGTGCTTGCTCGGTATACTTGATCGATCTCGAATTTAGTCGTTCGGCTTCTACGCTCTCGGTGGTCAACTGGATTTTTTAAATTGTGACGAACATTCGTAAAGGAGAACAGAGATTTTTTTAAACAAAAAAACATCTTCGCGATTAATATTTTTGGTAGGATATTTTTTTGCTGCAGTTCACTTAGTATTTATTAACTGATTGTGATTAAGATGCTGATAATCAATTATTTCAGTGTCGTGAAGCATCATCTGTAAGCATTGAAAAATGCCACAGGCAGATCACGAAACGAAAAACATCTTAACCACGTACTTTATACTTATTCTCCTGCTGATTTCCCTCTGGTTGCTTTACTCAGGATTGTTTTAATTTGTGGGACACATTCCACGCCATGGTAAGTTCGTTTCCAAATCATCCTCGTAGACAAGTTCTACAGAATGCTTGCTTCCTGTATGTAGTGATCATCGAAGTCTCCGCGACAAAAGTGCTTTCGCCTAACACGCGTCATAGTCTTCGTTCGTTCTTAAACTGTTACTTTTACTTGTTTTAGGAGTGAAGTAAGAAGTACCAAGGGAACATGTTCATCGACAACCAGATATCCTCGATCGATCCACGATTACTCAGGATACACCAGATGCCGATTTTTCCTTCGCCTATTTAACAATTGCCCCCTTCCAGCATCAGTTCTCCACGCTCTTGTTTAAAAACCATAGCAGAATGAACGAAACGAGCGTAATCCACTTAAGTTCTTTCAACGTTCTCCATGATTTCCATGTATGTCCATCCTCTTTGTCCCTGCGATTTTGTGTCTGCCGCAAGCACGATAATTGAACGTCAAACAGATAGTGCAATTTCTAATAAAAGTAACAAATCAATGTAACGTAGTTTCACGAAAAAAACAGAGGCGTGACTGTGTAACACGATGATCAAAGGGAACCATGTACTTCTCCTAAACTTGAACAATTACATTACACGCAGCATATAAATGTATACTAGGCTGTTGCAAGCGTGGAAACACGTTCGTGGTTCAGTCCCGACCCAAACTTTTGGATGCTAAAAAGGCCAGAAAATCACGGGTCGGGGGAAAAAAGAAAAATGCATACATACATACACACGATTGTGCCCGTGCGAAGATAGAAAACATCTTGGGGTACATGGACGATGAGTTAAGGAACACGTGGGCGTTTAGTCGAAAATAGCGACCGATGCTTCCAGCTCTTTTCGGAGTACACGGCAAGCTGTAACACGCCGGACGTACAGAGAACTAAATCGGTATTTTCGATAGCACTTCCGAAAATAGACGATATGAACACATCTCACCTATTCTGAATATTGCCGCGCCGTAACCCATCGTGTCAATGCCGACCAAATTTCCACAACTTCTTACGCAATTTAGTTCGCTGGTGTTCATCGTGGATCGGATTACCGATTCCGCCTTCGATTTTGTGCGTCTTGAATGTTTTTACTTATAAATAGAATACCGCGGGGGAATGTTGATCGAGTACGTTCCCCCGATGTATCGCGATAAACTCTTTCTCCACTTTGCTGCTGTCTGCCACGCGTCAACCAAATAAATGTGATTTCTTTCACCTGTTGTCTGATTTTATACATTCCCATCCAGAATTCGTCCAGAACGCCTGTGCAAAGCTGGTTTCGTTCCTATCGGATTGTACGGTACGACGAAAATTAATTGCACCGCTCCTCACCGCGACGGGTGATGCGTAACTTCCGTTTTCGATACGGATTGCGACAAGTGCGTTGGGCCAAGATAGCACTTAAGCATCGTTGCCCGCCCTGAGAGATTTGTAATTCCCTAAACTGATTAAAGGCCTGCCCAATACTGCGACAACTATGAGGACGGTATTTGAAAGCGGGAACACGGCGTAGTAAATATTTTTATCGGCATGGGTGGTAAACGTTGCCTCCGCGGTGTTCCAGTAATCGCTCGAAATAGATCTAATTGCTCCAGATTCTTGTTGCTCCGTGTGGCGGCCTGTGTTACACAATAGGCTGTGCCGGCCCCGTGTAACGAGCCGTGTTGATCGAATAATTCGCCGAGGTCTTTAACAAATCGGTAGCACACATTTTCCGTATGCAAAGGTATGCATTTGATGGCGAAGAAAAACAGTTTTACTTCACCTGTGCATATGATTTACTGCGAATCAATAGACTCGCCTACGAGCGTTTACAAAATTTACGTTTGTTGTCTGGCCTGTTTGAATGTCGACTTTGTTCCGCGAGAATGTTGCACGACAAAATAGATAGAGGAAATAAATGTTCTCCACGACACTCAGAAAGCTGCAGCCTAGGAATAGACTGAAGATTCCACCTATCGATGCTAGAACACGAAGACCATAATTAATTTCTTAAAGACATTTCTTCTATTATAAGATACAAGTTTTGTATGTTTAAATTGAATACCTAGGAGGTAAGTTAAGTCAGCTGCAGGTAGGGTTTCCAGTATTTGGAAATCATTGGAGTACATGAAGACTCTAAGAATTGCAGTTTCCCTTAATACCCTTTCCCTGCAAAAAGATGTTATAGATTAAAACACTTCGTTTGCATAGAATTAATTAAGTGTCGACTTACGCGGAACCGGTCTTCCTCAGAGGTATGGAATTAGGGAAGGAATCGTACGACGCGGCATTGCACGGAGTGTCGCAGAAGCAAGTGAAATTTACACTCCGACTGTTTTTCACGAAGTTTATTACGTCCTGGTTTTCTTGGATGCATAGGAGGTGGTCTAATTCGCAACGCTAAAATCAGTCAACGCATCCTGTGAGATAAATTCATATTGAAAAAATGTGTTTCCAAAGGGAATCGATTCACGTATTTACTTGAATGTTGTAAAATTCTGCTATGTGGTCGTACATGACTGGTAAGCATCCGCAGATTTTTATCATAACTTTTATTATACAGTTTGCGTAGCAATTCGTGTATCGATACGCGGGGAAATATTCTAAGGGGTTTTGGCTTTCTCTAATGCACACGGGAACAAGCTGATTTTTTTTATTGCGGTGATAAAGTCCGCCTGGTTTATAAATAATCCTCGGATTTATAGCGATCTGTAATAATAATGTTATTCGTCTTATGTTTCGTTTGGTTATTTGATAGTTGTTGCAAACAGAATTGAAGGACCACTAAATTTTGCCCGAATAATTGTATATCTTTGAACTGCTGTGACTTCGCGGAAGAAAGTCGTGCAGCAATCTACCTGGACTCATTTTAAAGGGCGACGCCTCTATTTTCATATCCCTGAACTGAATTTTTTTCTGAAAAAAAATAATTCTTTGTCCTTTACAATGAGTACAGGTTGACTGGTGCACGATCTTTTTTCACGAACTTACATTAGTTCAAACATCTCCAATTATTCAATCAAATTTTGTTGATGTTTTAATTTTGTACAATTTAATATACCACCTCTAATTCTTGATTCGCCTGTAAAATATACATATTTGCATTGAGTCCTGGATATTCCATACTATTATGAATAAGCACCTGAATCAAGGTGAAAATATGAATAAATTAACATTTCACGATCAGTTTTGCATATTATTTCCCAGAGATGAAATTTTTGTCTATATACCATGATGCCATCGCTGTTTGCGATCTTCATGAAATCGTTCGTGTCCTCTTTCTTCAGAGTTAACATCTCGTTTTTGATTAGTAGTTTCAAACCACTCCATCGTCCAAAATCGGAAGATCTTAGATAATTGTATTGTGACTGGTCCCTTTACGATATACATGAAAGTATTCTCCAATTAATCAATAACTACAGCGACAATAATTTGACAGATTAGTACTTGCTTCTGATTTCCTATATAATCCTCGAGATGGTAATTGAACGAGCAGCACATTCCATACGAACTGTGGGAGATTTTGATAGATTTGGCACAATCTATGCGTTCTCCACTCCACCAGCAAGATTCGAAAATATCTTCACAGGGAATTAAAATTTTTGAGAACTGTGATACGGTCCATTTATTAGCATTCAAGAATGCTTTCAATGTGTCCATGTGCTGGAACCCTTCTACCGCGTATGGATGAGTTAGAAGGTGGCCGTATCTACATTAAATTTTCATTAATTTTTTTACCTTTCTTTTATCGGCACTTCTTCTTAATTAATTGTTCCTATCATATATACTCACTTCAACAAATTTGACGCGAATTCTCTAGTCACGTTCTTAGGCAATATAGCGTGCTCCAAAATGGTGAATCGCCTCTCCAAAGAGATCGGCGTAGATGGACATATTGTTACTGCAGGGAATGGCGCTTCAAATATCGGGGCATGAAAAGTTTTGATGTACGTGTTCGTTGGATTTTCATTGTAACGATGCAAAAATTGTATCACCATCAGACTCAAACCTGTAACCAGACTTGTGTTTAATCTTATGCAATTTGTGAATTAAAGTGTCCTCAGGAAACGATAGGTACAGACAAAAGAAATTAATATACTACAGGTCCATAGAATTTTTCCAAGTCTCCCTACGATAATGTCTATTTTGCCAAAATACTGTAAGCCATGCACGGAAGTGCTCTCCAAGTAATCATTTAAAACATCTCGTGGTGTTGGAATTTTCTCTTCCCTTTTTGGAAAACGAGTCACGTCCATTGGATAGTTAGTGGTCGCCCTGGGGTTGGTGATGTTAATCTTACTAATTGGATTTCTTGAGAAATCTTGATTTTTGTACTGAAACTTTTTAGACATGATAGCAGTAACTTGATACAGTATTTAGAATTTTTTTTATTAATTTCTATTATTCTGGGACCTTAGTAATGGTTTCGATGCGATACTGATTCTTTTTACGCGGAATAGTGCCTTTTATCAGGGTTCAACAGGCTGGCGTGACGAGTTTATAACTAAATTATTCACTACACTATTTAAAAATTCATTTAAATGTACGACGTATACGTCGACCGATTTTATCACAACTGATGACCTACCAGAACATGAGGTTTCGCAGTATTCAAGGCTTACATCGTGTGTGTAACAATTTATTTTTGTATTCTTTTTTAGATAACCAGATGAAATTAGAAAAAAATCACGGTTCAATTGTCATCTGATATGTTACGTATCTTTGTAGGATACATCGTTACAATAGTATATCGTACATATTATAAATTACCTACATTTTCTTACAAAACTATAATCATTTATTTATCGCTTACTTATTAAAAGGAACATAATCAATTCTGGGCAAACTTGTTCTCGAAGCAACACTACTTCAATCACAATTTGTCCGCCGTATTACAGTTTTTCATTCATTTACAATGAAAAGACAACGAAGAAAAATGCCTACTCTACGCAACGAGTACAAATAAATAAACGATGCACAACGTGACAATATAAAAGTTGCAGCTATTTACAAAACAAGAACAGACTTTCATTTAAACGTAAACACAATTTTATACACATCACAATATTGTTTACGCCTAATAACGACACGGAAGTTCCGAAAACGAACTTACGTCAATGGACGTCTGGCACGGCTCGAACTTGTTCACCGCTAGTCTTTCAGAAATCTTGAAACAGAGCCAATTGTTCCGGTGGCAAGGGGGGTTGAGAACGCCAGTCGGTTTCCGGATAATCATCGAAACAGCTTGGATCGCCCGGCTCTTTGACTCGCGGTCTTATGGGGGGAGTTAGAGCTCTTTGAGGCACCTTTTTATTACAAAATATCATTAAATATTTATCGTAGCGGTGGAGGAAAAATTTGAAAAATTGTTGTACTTTATTTACTGATTAAATTCATGAATTAATTACCAATGGCCAGTCGACTAATTTGAACCAACGATGCCTTTTTACATCGTCAGCTCCCTGTCTCATATTTCCAAGCCTTTTTGTTCTATCTGCAACCAGTAGCTTTTTAATCAGATCCTTGGCAATTGGGTCCATATGCTTTGGCCACTCTATCCTGCCGCCCAATATTTTCTCGTAGATGCCAAAGGGATTATCGTCGAAGAATGGTGGAAAGCCGGCCAGCATCTCGTAGATCAGAACCCCGAGAGCCCACCAGTCCACCGCCTTATTGTGTCCTTTGCTCTGAATTATTTCTGGTGCCAAGTATTCCGGCGTACCACACAGAGTCCACGTTCTGCAAATATCACGATCGTGTGAAATAATTATATTCGATAGCTTCATTTTCTTAGCGAAAATGAAATTGTATTACATCGCGTGCAGTTATTAATGCTTTTGCCGTGTAATTAAATAGTCATGCTTCGGTCGATGATATCTAAAGTTTAATCATAATTTAAAAAATAGTATAGCATGTCTCGAGTACCAAGGTAGACGATTCTATGTTAATATAAAATGCGGCCTATTAATTTTTTATTCGCAATTCTTCCCGCTATTAAACGCTCGAATATCGTTTTACCTGTCTGTAAGTTTTTTGGAGAATCCAAAGTCGGTAATCTTCAAATGACCCTGGCTATCCAGGAGAAGGTTCTCTGGTTTGAGGTCTCTGTAAACGATGTGTTTGCTGTGCAAGTATTCCAAAGCGCAGACAATTTCTGCAGCATAAAAGCAGCTGGTGGGGCCGGAAAATCGGCCAGCTGCCCTCAAATAAGAGAAAAGCTCACCACCGGCCACGAATTCCAGTAGCATATAAACTCTTGCCTCGTCCCTTCCGCTCCAGAGCCTGGAACCGAGTTGACGTTAAAACCATAATTGTCCATCGCGGAAAATAAATGCTGAAACTTCATCGCGATTATCAACTGTATAGCTCTGTTGTATAATAAGGGGACATTCTCGTTGCCCTCAATCACGCTTTCTTTTCCAGACATTCTTTTCAATCGGCAAACTTTCTTGATCGCAGCCTGCACTTCCTCGCGTTGGAAACAACAATTGCTTCACCAATCATAGCCAGCGGAACAATGTTTCCCCGTTTCGAGCGATCGAACCGGAGAAAGGAGAAAGCAAAACCGACTTACATGTTCACAATAAAGGGATGCTTGACCTCTTTCAGCACTGTGATCTCGTTTCGTACGTGCTCCACTTGTTTCAGTCTGATCACGTCCACCATGGAGAGGATCTTCAGTGCCAGCGGTGCATCCTGGTGTCTGCATAATACAACTCTTCCAAAGGTGCCGGTCCCTGTAAATTCATCAGAATTTTGTGAATCGACAATTATTAACACCTACTGCATTTTATATGAGTTGCTTATTGAAAGTCAATTTTGTTCGAGGTTGCATGATATCCGGTATCATTTGTTTATGGATATTAATTGTTCGCCAATTATTCACACATCCAATGTAGTAGAGTGTAGAGCAACAAAGCAGATGTACACCCCTGATCGATGGCTCGAAGCAGTGTCTAATTATCAACGCTCTTTCTAGTTGGACAATTCGTTGTTCGTGCTCTGTTTAATGTACTTTCCCACGTATACAGGTGACTAAAGTTGGTCTGCCCAACGTACCATGGCCAATTAACGGAGCAGCGATGGCCGCCTGACCGCGGTCCATGCCCAAATTAACCGGCAAATTGCCTCGCGCGAGGTGCAGCGATTTGCCACAGAGAAGCATTCATTATGAATGCGACAAAATTGGCAGACAACGCGAATAAGGAGCAAAATCGTGCTGTACAACCACGGTGACTGCCAGCGACAGCTGAGAACAGGTGTCAATGATAGAACGACGAGCTGTTTCCTGCGAACGGCGCTTTAAATATTCTTTGCTTGTTACGAAATTAGCATCATTCAATGTCTTGGCGATCTTGAATTTCTCGGTGAAATATAAACCAATATAAGCTGGCAGAGACTGTACCTTTTATCTCTTTCAAATTTTCGTTTGCCGCCACAGTTTCTCCAATTGATTACAAATGAACGTTCGATATTATTATTTGCCAGCTTTGACGTATCACAACTATTATTGGATGATCGATGGTAATTCGTACAATATTTTTCGAACAGCAGTCTGTCAAAGATGAATTATGACATAGGAAGGAGTTAATGTTTCGAGTGACAGCGTTCGTTCGTCACACGAGTGGTTACTTTGCTCGGATTGCGGACGTCAGGCAGTCCCCCTCGATACGTTGTTTTTTCCCGTATGGACATTCGAGGAAATTTTGATGCCGATCCAAAACTTGTTCTGCGTCTCGAAGAAGGTCTACGGTCTCAGCACATCTGTCTTTATCGACATCCGTTTGCGCGCCATGTTTCACGAGTGAGCCTAATCGAACCGCGATTGATGTAAATGGAACGATAAAGAATTGATGCTCCACAGAATTTATTTGCTTGTCTTTTATGTACACGCCAATCGCGTAATACCCTACATTATCCGGCGAGAGAAGTAAGCCAGACGTGGCGTGTGTTGCTCAATTTCACGGAGAAGTTAGGATAGCATGACAGAGTTCGAAAGAAATAGTAGAAATCACCGTTTCACCTTTTTCCTTGTGAACGAAAAGACAAAATTCCCCTTCCCGTACGGCCAGGTTAGTCATTCGTGGCAATCGTTTCACAAGAGGAGAACGACTTAAAAATCAGCCACGAAACACCTGCACAACGCCGATCCCGTGTTACTCGGACTTAACGAGCAGTTAAATATACACACTCTGCGGCCTCTCACTCTCCAGTGGCCCACTTCTTCGCTTCGAGGGTAGCTCGCCTGTGCTCTGACATTTTCGTCAGGAGAATTAGCAACGCGTATCGAGAAACATTTACGTTTATAATTAATTTGATGAAATCCCTGACTCATCCTGAATACAATTATTGACAACTGTCAAGCTATTATTATGATAATAATTATAGCAATAATAACGAAGGAATGCAGCGATTGTTCCAAGGGAAAGTAATAAGGGGCACAAAGAATGCCTACAAGTGCCCTAACGCAATTCTATTTTACCATTGATGATAGGAATAGAAAGTTATTCAACGTACAGTTCAAGTGTTCCCAGTGAAAGGCGACAGGTTGAATCGTATCGTACTTACCTATAGTCTTGATGAATTCTAGATCGTCGATGTCGTATCGCGGAGAATCCTCCTGCGATCCCTCCTCGTCCGACGTCGTGTCTCCCGACATGCTTTACGTGCTACTGTTGTCGACTGTGTTCAGAGAAAGTTGCTGATTTATTTTCTTGCGTACCCGTGGACACGTGGAAAGAAAGGAAGCACGGTTCAACGATCCACTCGGAACATTCTTAGATCGCGCGTCGACCGGGCGATCTCATATCTGCTCCTTCTACCCTTTCCACAATTTCCAGCGCTCGTTCTTAACTTAATGACCACTAACGGAACTTTGTAATTAAGACACACGATTTACTTTAATATCCTGGCAAGGTAGTTCCTTAATGCGAAGCGCGCGAAATTGATGCAAATTGCCCGCTCTCTTTCTTCAACGTTTTCGGAGCTCAGCACCTCCGAGTGTGCGGCGATATATTTATCACGAGCAGTGTCGTCAACGACCCTTTTTTCTACAGTCCCTCGCTGGGAGCGGTGAAAATGTGTGCGATGATTTCACAAGTGTCATTCACTGTCAGCGTGGACCGTGTTGCAAGCGAAGGGAGAAATGGGGAAGGGGTACCTCGTCTTTTCTCGTTTCCTCCTTGTTAATGTACGCAGCCCGTTTTTACGTGGCCTGGAGTTTGTTGATTTAAACGGTGTGCACGTGTTACGTGTCCCTACGATTGCAGCTCTACTACTTTCGAAGTGGTCATCCTTGATGGGCTGGTTCGAAAGACGGAAAAGAAGTGCGTTACCAGTTGCTCGATGTCCTTGTGTATATTATCGATCAACTTCTCGTGCACTGTGCTCCTTGGATTCCGGTCCGATTCGATAAAAAAGGGATGACGTCCAACAATTTGTAAATCGTCTGCCCGAAGGGACAAGTACTGAGCAATCGATCGGCACGTGCGTGTATCACAGCAACAGGTTCACAGACACCGTATCGTCTATCGCGATCGATCAGCCAGACTCGGTGTCTAACGGCGATCTAGAGTGATCCAAAATATCCTGGATCAAAGTGTGCGCGAGGATCCCAGTGTGTCTTCTGTCACATGATCTCTGGTGCGGTTCGAATGCCAAGCAGAACTAAACTGGTCACCGAGGGGTCTCAAAAGCCTGTCTATCCTTCTCTTGCCCCTTCTCTCTTTCTCTTTGACCCCTCCATCCCTTTTCACCGCGTTTCACTCCCACCTAGTACAGACACCGGGAACTCTCACTGAACACATCTCCCGTAGGCACGGTCTCTCTCCTCTTTCTGTAGCAACGAGAGAGCGGAGTGATTTATAGACGGCGATCGCGGAAGATTCGCGGCTGGTCGCAAAGATAAAAGGCGGCATTTAAAAATACGGGCTGCGTGTAGAATGAAATCGTGTCGTCATCGTGGACCCGTTACGTAGTTACGTCAACGCGGCACGGATTAAAAGTTCGGTACAGCAGAGATTTGTGAAAAAAGAGAGAAAAAAAAACCGCGAGACGAACAGGTCAGCACCGTTCCCTAAATCGATACTATGAATCATGCATAGTGGGATGACGTTGGCCGTTAGAATTTTTATATAGGGACCCCGTCATTTCAATAGGAAAAATCTTTATCCCGGCGGGGATGAAACAGGGCGTGGGACACGCGATCGTTTCTTGCCAGGCAGTCTTCACGGAAATAGTGATGATTCGTGGAATACAAACGAATATTGAGATTGTTCGCCGAGACCGGATTGCTTGTCTGGTGGAGTGCGATGCTCGAATGGTATAGAGGTAAATGAGTGTAACCGGTGTATAAACAGTTTCGGGACGCATGGAGACGCGAAGTGGTCGCGGATGATCGGTGAATCCGTCGAATTTTGCTTATTTTTGACTTTGGCCATCGTCCAGATGCATTTTGACGTTCTTGTTGAACGACGCGATGATGGAGGATACCTATCGACTCCCACGATTGGTCTTTCACTTCTTAAACTCTTTTACTCTCGTTTATTGAGTTACTTTGTAGAATCGGTCGTTGGGAGTTCGCGGAAGTTCGATCGTTCGCTTTGTAGGCGTCGTGAAATTGGACCAGCTCGTGCAGCCTTGACAGAGGACAAGTATAATTTCACGAATGCGATTCGAATTTGCAGTTCTTGTTACGAATAACATGCAACATTCCTATAAATAACGATGATGCCGGTACTTTAATATTTACATTTCTAATAATAATGCGGGGCGACGCGTTATCGGTACGCCAGGAAGGCTTGCCGTTCGTGAAACGAGGACTTTCGATCGATTGTATAATTCTTCACGTGTCAGAGGATCCACGATCCTTCTTGTCTAATACACACGGGGAGGTTTGGAGCGTGTCCCTCCTATTACTGAACGTAATTACCCGTGAACGTATCATTGTGTCTAGAGAATGACATGGCGGCATGGTTTTCACTTTTGTGCAGCCGATCATTAGTAACCAAAACGCAAATAATAACTTCCGGGAGTCTATTTCACAGACTCATCCGCTGCCAAGAACTTCTAATTACGTAAACCACCCGACTTTGTTTCTACGAGTATCGCTGTTTACTTTACTCCTAATTATAAGCATTTCGTTCCGTTTATACTCTTAGCATTTTAGCACTCCATACGAATATAATTAAACGATTAATTCTTCCTGATATCCCATTAGAACGAGCTGTTTAATCACGCCGTTGTATTCGTCTCCTCTGCACGATGTTCCATTTCCTTTATGTGCCAGTGGAATACGGTATAAAGTAGTAGTGGTCCCGTTTTAATCAGACACGGCTTGATGTCTAAATTCCACTATAATTTTCGCCGCCTGGAATCTAGGAGCGGTACTAAAATCGCTGATGTGTTTCGTATACGTTTTTGATCTCGTCTGCTTGTCAATATTTATCCTCTTTATTACCGATAGTTAAAATCGAATGGTCCGCGAGCATTCAGAAATAATACGGCCCAATAAATCTTTCAGGATAAATAGAGTCGAATAGTCGAACAAGAATTTTCGAGTAGCGAGACGGCGATATGGTACCTCGATTATTTTTATATTTCGAACGTGTGGCGCATCTGGAACGGCGACAACCACGACGACGACGGCGGTGGCGACGGTTCACCCTTTCGCGCGACTAATTCCCCGCTGTCCAAGCATTGACACTGACGAAAGAGCGGACAATTCGTTTTTTGCACGCAGAAATATCATCTGTCACGTCAAGGACAAGGAAGTTGCTAAGTCTAATGACGTCCGTGGTCGCCCACGATTTCTGGATGCGAATCAAGCCTATGTATCTTCGGTTGGGAACGGGGCGACACGCGCTCGATCGAGAAGATCGTCTGGACAAACGGTATTTTCTGCTTGCCGAGAGAATTCTCGTGCTCGCAATCGGTTTCGTTATTTCATTTTTCTATTAATACTTGGGAAAATATTGCTGGAGGAATAGTGCAACGTTAGAGGAGGATTCGTTTTGGTGGGCAGTGATCCCCATTGTTACGGGACCGACAGTGTTACTCACCTGACCATAAAGATAAGTGTCGTGAATCATAAAAGTAAGAATCCTCCGATGGTTTTGCGCGGCATGGGCGTACAATCGTGTGTGGGTTGCACACGTACTCGGAAGCGGATGGACGTGTTCGTGAATAGCTAATTCGAATTATTAACATCCAATATCCTATTTTATCTAATACTAGAAATATATTATAGCACGGTAGTATATGCCTATTGACAGTAACCACACACTTGCGATTCGTAAAAAGAAATCGTTATAGCGGTTCTACGAGCGAGGTACAAACATCGTCGAGGGCACCTGTATCATCTAGCTGACACGTTAATGTACTCTACACGCAACATACAGAGCGTTTACACGGTTATGTATCTAGGTGCGTGTCGAGTTGCCGGTTCCCATGGAACACACATAGGTTCTACGCGATATTTTCAAGTTACACGCGTGGTCCCACGGTGACTTCCGGTTCCGCGGTGCACTGTTCGCTTCCGGTACCACGACAGTTTTCCAGCGACGTGGGTAATGGCGACGTGGTTGACTGGAAAAAGTAATGTAAAAGAAATTACCCTGTACACTATCCGGCATGATTTTCTTTTATCGGGCCGCAGTTTAAAGAAGACGCAGAAGTAAAAGGCGAAGCAAGAGTTACCTGTTTCTTATACTCACGTTCTAGCGACAAACGCTTTGCGACAGAATTTTCCTTCGTTCCCTTGATTTTTTTTTCCCCTGGTTGCACCTGCAATTTGGTTGCTTCCGTTTAGTCGTTTCACAATGACCAACAGACTAGCCTGTAAAACACGCGATCGTAACGTTACAATGGATTTTAAAGAAGGATGTAACGGATAACCCGGCGAGTATTTCTTTCCGACCTTGATCGTTTTACCCGTGAAATGTGGCGCAGGTGTTTACCTGGCCGGTCAGGATGCAACCGGGCCTGTGCTCGTCCGTCGTGTTTCGAGCCAACTTGAAACCGGAAGTACCGCTTTCTGCCCTGCTGGCTACGAACAATGAGATGGAGAGATTCCTACGAGGACGCGAGCACGACGAAACGACGAGGTGCTTTATCGGCCCTGGGCATCGAAAATAATCCCTCCGAAGGGGATGAAGATCTTCCGTGACGTGGCTACAAATCTCTGAGTCTGTTGAACGGAATATCTGAACACTCTATGATAAAATATCCGTATGAGGAAATAGTGTGATACATGTGGCAACAAAATTAAAGGGTCGCTAAATCGGCTGAAAAATTGTCGATTTTGGAACTGCTGTAACTTTGCGGAAAATAAAGCGACGGGGTTTAACAAATTTTTTCGGCGGGATTCGATGCAGGGGCGTGAAAGTAGAGACTTCGCCCTTTGAAATGCGCACGGGTAGACTGTTGTATGATTTTTTTTCACGAAGTTACAGAAGCTCGAAAATTGATAATTTTTCAGCTAACAATAAGATTTAGCGATCATTCAATTTTGTGGACGAGTGTATAACAGTTGGCCGGACTTACCAGCATGTGCAATGGTGTATAAAAAAAGGGTAACATCTATCATTCTCGAGGGAGATACCGAACTTAAACGTGTATATTTTAGTCAACACCTGCATGGCGATAAGTAACCCCAACTTTAGCTTAGAAAGTCCACTGGAACACATTAATAAGATATTCATTCGTCACCCGCTTCTCGGGTTAACGGAAATCGCAGGTTTGATCACCGTACAACGATACGGAAACAATTTACATTACGAGTGTTGTTTCGTGCGTCACCCCTATGATTTCATGCACGTATGTATAAGAGATAGTGGTGTAATTGTGATATATTGTTTGATCGCCTTTAACAAACAGCGTGTAACGTTAACACGGCTATCCGGGTACGTCCACGCGGTCGATATAGCACAGGGACAATGAGAAAATCATTTCACGGCCGCTGCTGTCACGTGGATCGTGCCCGGACAGCAACAGGTGTGATGCAACAGGTAATCAAACGTTAGCATTCTGTTTCGTTGCTTATTGGACAAGTGAATTTTATTCTGCTGACAAATTCATTCGATACTACGCATACACCTATGTCAAGACCCTCGAACAGTCATTCAACCTATTATACATTTACGCCTACGCCAAAAGAGCGAGCAGAACGGTCACTCTATCGCCAACTAAAAACCATCTTGTCATTCGCCTCGTGAAAGTATTCCAAACTCACCTAAACTAACACGCTATTCACTACTCGCCGCTAATAGGATGACGCGCGAGAACAGGATCTAAATGATATTCTCTAAACGTTTCCCCGGCTTTTCTCCGCGGACAATGAAAGGAAGAATGCACTTACTTGGTCGATGCGCGACAGGTGTTGCACGGAGGCTCGTTGCGAATCGATCCGCGCACAAGAGTCTGTCGCAGCTTTTTCCTCCGACATGGCTGTCTTCTTCTGCCTGCACGAGCTACATTTCCGGTTGGATATGCGTCCCCTTTCTGTACCTCTCCTCAGACATTTGGCACGACGAATGTGCGCCAGGTAACCGTGCCTCCCGTTTACATTTGCCATCACAGCGAAGATGGTCTCCGCTTGTTGCCAGGTCGAGGTGGGTCCGTGCCGCGTGCACGAGGCGGTCGTAGCGGGAAATCAAGCATGAACATAAAAATGTTATCGTTAAAAGTTTCCCTTTTGCGGTTCTTGCTCGTCCATTAAGCGCGTTGCTGCAGAACGGACGGCCATCGCTGCTGATTCACGATTTCAGCCCGTTCCGGTGCTTCTTACCGCTGGCTAGGAGCGCGAGCCACGTTCCTCCACGAACGTTAACGATCTGTTATCTCAGCATAGCCCGATTCCACGCCGTGTTATGATGCCGGCTGTTACCGGTTACATAAACGTGTCGTTATCGATGATTTCCGTGATCCTGAGCTTTATATGTCGGTTCAAACTTGAGCGACCGTAAGCGACCACGCTCGACCCCGATGCGAATGCTGGATATTTGAAAATTGATTGCGAGCAGTCGATTGCGATTGCCAGCGAGATTACCGCCACGGAGAGCTATTTCCTCCGGAGCTTACCACGGTGCAGAGCCGGACGCTGTGTATGACACGGGAGCTCCACGGGTCTGTTACTTAAATCCCCCGTGAATTCTTCCAGTGCCATTTACAGAGTCCAAGCCGATCCACGGGGAAGCTGAAAAAAAAGGTTGCTCGTCGATGTTAACAAAATTTTTGTTCATTTCGACATTGCGATTATTAGGAAATGGCGGAGTGCAATGACCGGCTAGATTACGCAACCCGGTAATGCAATGATTTACTGTTCCCCGATTCGCGAGGCGTGTCGAGCAATAGATTAACAAAGTTGAAAAATGCGCAACGCTTCTGCGAATTCTTCGACGAAAGGCGCAAGAACCGGACGAAAAGAAACGAATTCTTGCTGGATAATTCACGACCGGAGCATTGTCGACTGTTTCTTTCTCCCTTCTTGCCTCTTCCGTCACGGAACAACGATCCTTCCCGGAAGCCGTGTCCGCTGTGTCTGCCACGGCTTGCCGTGATTTGTTCTCCAACCGTTCACCACGCTCGTCCTTCGATTCCACCGATTTCCCACCGTTTCTATTCTTCGCCATGCCCCCCCCATTGATTTTTGATTTACCACCACCGTTGTTCTTGCAATTGTTCTTCCACGAATTCGACAAGCTTCATACTTTCCACTAGCATCCCCCTCAATTTTCATTGTCTCTCTCTTTCGTTTCTTTCCGCGCCATGAACAATTACCATTTCTCATGGTTACGCAGCCAGGAGGAAGATGATTGAAACCGAGGATCGATAACGCACTGTCACTGTGCTAAACAATCGATTGGGAACGGCGCAACAAAAAGTTCACCGTGAAATTGATTATGTTCCGAGAGTTCCAGCCACTCCAACAATTAGATCAGTGTAGCACCTCTTTTTCATATATCACCGGTGTAGCACCGGTTTTCTTTTTCATATATCGAGAGGGGATGAGTGTCGGCGGTAGAATCATTCTGCGACTTAATTTAGAAGCATTAATTCAATCACAGAGTGGCGTTCAGTGATTTATTATAAAGATGGAACGGTCTGGTATGCAAGGGAACCCGACCGCCGTATTTTCCCGTCTGGTTCTCACGATTCGAATCTTCTCAGTGCGCCGTATATACCTGTGATTCTTCAACGACTATCTGCAAGTCTCCTCAGTTCTCAAGCCGCTCTTCCGGTCATGCTATCATTCCGGTTCTCACGCCTGGTTCGAACATCAGGACACAAACAACATGCCATAGAAAATAATAGTCTCTTTCTCTCTCTATATATATATCTTTATCTCTCCTGGCAATGTCTTCTACATTCATTTTCTTCGTTCGCCGAAGCAGTTTTAGACGGAACTCTAATTGGAACAGGAACGAACCGTGGTCGAAGCAAAGAGTTTGTCGCTCTTAGCTACATGGGGACGTACAAGAAACTAGGAACTTGGAGAGATAATCTTTATTGACTCCCACTGACATGCTATCAACTCGGTAGCGGGGAAACGCGAGGAAACGTGTCACGGTGCGGCGTTTCCTTATCGATAATTTTCACGCAGATTGTGCAACATTTTTTCAGTTCCTTTGTATATGATATGTTCGTTGAATCGTTTCGTAGATACGCAACGGCTCACAGCGCCCTGTCTGCAGTAGCGCCTTTTCGAGACGATATCATTTTCGCGGCGTTCGAAGTCATCGAAGAAATCTAATTTTTGTTTTTAATGCTTCTATTCCTGTGATTTATCATTCGGATGCTTAATGATGGACTAATGAGCCTAGGAAATATAGCTGGCTGTTCGTGAGTATGTTCAAGACAAAAAGAAAGTTTTTCTTTTTACGTGCCACATGCCACTCATAACGAAGATCAGTTCTCGTGACTGAAAGCAAATAAGGAAAAGCTGTAATAAATACATGTTCGAAACAGGTTATACGTTAGAGTCGCGTAGAAAACTGCTGGTTTCACTTCGAACCCCTATCTTTCAATTCGTTCCCAAGAGACTATCGTGACTTTCCGTCGACGTTTTTCCAACCGGCAGGATTTTTCGAGAGAATCGACTACCAGCTCGTCAAACTCGTAATCTCACGGCTTAACCCACTATTCCCGTTTCTTTTATTCCACATCGAATGCAATCAATTTTATATCAATAAACAGTTCCCTATGTTGTTCGAAAATCGCGTCTCTGTCGATTCTTCTGTTCCTGCAATTCCTTCTGCCCTCCGTTCGTCCAGGACAAATCGTGAATTCCCCTCTCGTTGCGATCAGCGCCTCTCCGGAGGCTCGTTCGCAAAGAGCTCGCGATTTACCGCACGTTCCTGCACGCTTCCCGATTGACTATCGAATCGAATCGATGACACGCGATTGAGAGGAGTACAAAAAAAGGGAATAGAAACACCGCACTGCACTTGGACCGATAATAACGCCGTGGAATATGCAGTCGAAGCGTTAGCGTGCATTTTCTTCTCCGGCAGTCACGCGTGCTGTTTATTGCATTGCACACTTCCCCTGTAAGTTTCTTTACTGACCTTCGTCAAACTGCAGTCGTTCCGAACTCGTAGTTATTTTCCGTCGATCATTGCGTAATGCCTTACAAAGCGCCGCGGACACTAGCGTTACCGCAGAGGTCCCTCACTAATTTCACGATGGTGCCGCTCGTGTAATCTGTGGAATACTAATGTCGTTGTGTCCTACGCGTGCCGCACGTAAAACTCGAATTCCCTTTCGGTATCTTATCGAGTATTATCGATCGTGACGCGTTACAATGGCTGGGAGCGGAAAACCCGGCGAAAAGAGAATGAAAAAGGCGGGCGTATCGTTGGGGAGAAGACTTGGATGGCGCGGTGAAAGGGTTCCACTGCGGCGGCAGTAATAATCTAGGGCGAGAAAATGCGGGAGTAAAAGAAAGGGCAGACGATTAGCGTGGAAGAGTGGTGCAACTTGGAAACAATAAAATACCAAGGAAGCCTGGAACGACGGCTGGATAAGTTCGCGGCTCGTAACTTTCGAAACCGTATGAAATCATGACATAGATTTGCTCTTTGAGAAACGTGGCCGTTCGCGTTACGTGGGTGAATTCTTGGCCGGTGATTAATCGATAGATCGCTGTTCTCTGCATTCCGGGATACGCTCGCGTGAAAGTTAACGCGCCACCGTATGCAAATACCACTTACTATCGATTTCTTCATTAGTCGCGATATACACACCGCGAACGAATATAATTAACGGCGTTGTTACTTAATCCGTCAGCGGGAATGGAAGCTGAAGGTGTGAAATGTTGGTGAACGCGTCGGGTTGATTTGTGAATGAACACGATCGTACCGACAAAAATGAAAACTCATTTTCCGAGCGATCGATTGGATTTCTCGTTGCGCAATCATTCGCAGCGCGTCGTTGTTTTTCGTGGCGAGGTCGGAGCCGCGGAATAACGGTGACCGTAGCGAGGACAGTGACCCGATGAAAATCTCAGGCACATAAGAAAGAGAAACCGTTGAGAACGTGCCCCCTCGCTAGTAGTAGAACGAAATAGATTTCACCGGCGATCGTTGCTATCGATAAAAAGTTCGTGACATTTAACTCGCTGGACGCGGGAACGGGAAGCGGTCGTTTCAGAGCTAGAACGACTCGATTGAAAAATGCTTTTCGATTAAGGATGATTGATTCGATATACCTTGTGTACATCGAAAGAGCAGAGACTCTCGTTTCTTGTAACCCAGTGATTCGAAAGGGGTCTCGATGGATATTCAATTGGTTTTCCGCGAGATAGTTTCGACGTACGAACGTATGGACGAATGGACTTAATTGCCGCGCGATGAAATATATCTAAATTATCCATTTTGATGCGATACTCACGGAAGAATAATCCCCGATACCTCAGCCGTGTCGTCGGAGGATCATGATGCTTGGTACCGATCGCCATTGGTAACGACCTCTTCCTCCTTGCCTCCCCATCTCTCACTGAGCGGTAATACCTTCTTCTGCTTCAGGTGAGTCCTATCAACATTTCACTGACGTCCAGTTTCAGCGTCCACATTCAAGTCCTTCTTCGTTCTCTTTAATACGATACTCGGAACTAGGCCCGAGAGAGAGAGGGAGGTGACTAATAATACAGAACACGATGTTCCAAGTTGAATCCCGTGTCCCATAATCGAACCAGCAGAGTCACCACGAGGCGGTATCTTATTCGTGCCGATGAAAACGTCACGCGAATACGAAGAAGCAGCAACGGCAGCGGCAAACAGAATGAGAAGAATAAGGGGCTGATGAAGTAGAGGACGAAGTAGAAGAACGGGTTAAAAGGAGAAAGAGAAGGGGCCCCGGTGTAGCTGGCCAAGGAAGAAGATCGGCGGTTACGTGCGTTTACAAAGGAAAAAAGGAGGCAGGTTCCAGTGGAGGCTTTTAAAGTCGTAGGAGCGCAGCCGGGAGGACTCCGCGAACCGGTTGCTCGAAGTGACGTGAGTGAACTGAGGCTGCAGGCTGGCAGGTAACGCCAGGTAAACTCCAGCCGACCTGCGATACACGCGCAAGAGAAGGAAGGTGGTTTGCTGGTAGAACGACTGGGTGGCTACACCGAGCCAGCCAGCCGTAGAGACAGTCAGCTCAGTCAGTCGACCTGGGGAGTCAGCCTGCGGCCCCTGCGGCCGCAGGAACGAGCCACAGGTGAGGGACGCGGCGGGGAGGGTCAGTATTTCGAAGGTGGCCAGCAGAGGAAGGGAGAGAAGAGAGGCAATACGAACGGAGGGGAAGGAAAACGAAGGTGGGAGAGACCGAAGGAGAGACCTGGTGTGGTGTGTTGTGTGTGACTCAGCTCGGAATGAGCGAATAGGCCAACAGCATAGCGAAAGCTGTGTGCACAAGATATGTACACGTATACACGTACAGAGTGATCGAGAAATAAGGGCCCAGGTATGGTTTTCCGGCGAAACGGCGCGGATGATCGAATGGCGCCCATGTTTCAGGCACGTGGCACCGGCCCGAGCGGCGAAAATTTCTAGACTCGTATTATCGAATGATCGGTTCCTTTGAATTTTCATTTTCGCTACGACACGGGGCAATTCCTTTTGGAGATCTTCCACTGAGAAGGTTGTTCACCCTCCAGGAGGTGTGTACACGTTTACAATGATGCATGAAGATTGGCCGTTTCATAATTGCAACAGGATTCGTGCCGTATCAAGAGCACGGTATTAATAACGCGGACGATTTACGCGGTACCGATGATTTCACGTGCACCGAACCATAATACGTTCCCCATCCACCCATTCCACGTAGCTCGTGGGAATGCGTTTCCACGGTTTATTTAACGACGCTCAGCCCGCACGTTTATGTTCCCAATAAAATGTCGATCGCGTGATTGAACCCGGAGCCGCAAAGTTCTCTGCGAAACGCTTCGCGGAAAGACGCTCGAATTACCTGCAACTTAACCCCCTCCCCTTTTAACAAACCTCGCATCATTTGGCTTACGCGGTGGCGGGCCAATGCGTTGCCCCGAAGAAAGTTGTCGGGGCAAGACAAATCTTGACAAATAATTCTCAATAATTTATGTACGATTCAATTGCGAATGGCAGACGAAGAGTCACCCAGTATATTACAGACTAACTACACTTGAATCCAGCAGAGCATGACTTTTCACGTGTAGTCGTGCTAGAGTGGGGTATGATCGTAGCCTAGCGTAGAGTAAGATAGACTTTGATAGAATTTACACGGTGGCTTCCAAGAGCCAAGAACCTCTGCGATGCAAAGACCTCGATGGACACGGATTGTGACAGGCAATTCTTCATTTTTTCCCCTCGACCGTGTCCTTCTGCGGGCTCTGTTCGTTCGCTTCGCTCATTTATCTGGACACTTGTGTCTACCATCGTTGTCCTCTTTCGCGGGCACGTTATTCGTATTCAACGCTAGAAGCATCGCCATTAAGTGAGCCGAAAGAGATACAACGCACCTTTCGATTCTCTCGACTCGATTGTGTTCGCACGTTTTATTAAATTACCTGCCCGGGTATTACGAATCTCTCGTAAATTGCCTAACCTGGGTGCAAGATTATTCCAGGCCGTTCTGTCGGGTATAATAAAATACATCTCGAGATTTGTTTGATGAACAAACGATACCGATTGGATAGAATCGAGATCGGCGCGTTACGAAATTATCGCGGGGGTCAATAACATTTTTGAAGACTCCATCCGGAACGGAGGCCGAACTTGCGGTACTCTTTTAATTAAATCCTTCGCGTAGTTGGCCGCCGATATTCAGCAAGGCAGTACAGCACTGCTGTAAGCTTGAAATTTGCCCGATCGTTTTTCGGTGGTGCTTCCTTGTTTCGCGCGTAGTCGTCGGCGTTCCTAGTTCCTTTGCAGGATTGCCATGACCATCGCGGCGCAACTAGTCTATGTGCATGGAGAAATGCAGCTGATGCGCACCGCTGAATCCCGAGGTCAGCGACTCGTCGACGGAGTTAGTGGAGCGCTTAGGCTCGCTCCAGGGATTTTATGAATTGGTGCATGGTCGAAGCGACGAAGCAGAGTGTGGAAAGAGGAAGCAGATAGGAAGAAGATGCCGTCGTGTTGAAGACGATGGCGGGAATCAGAAGCGAAAGAATCTATTCCTATCTTAGTATTTAGACCGACCAGTCTGAAACAGGTAGAGAGCAGGAAGAGGGAAAAAAAAAGTATGTCCGATGACTGGCATAATGTTGGAAAGTTGCACGAGAATAGCCGTCGCCCCTCAAACTTTATGTTTTCCCGATCGTCCGTTAAACTTCTTGCGATCAACTATACGACGGCAACTATGTTTCAGCTGTTAATGAGTTAAATAAGGAAGAAGCGGCGTCTATTTTTGTCAGGTGAGACGGGGTACACGCGGTGATTCCCCGTCACTTTATATATCGTTTAGTGTATACCTCATCCGCTTCCTCTGGCCGACGATCCCGAAGCCGGGCCACGTGCTTGCTTCTATTATTTTGCTGTTCGCCTTACCTGTCGCTGCTCTGTGTTCCACCTCTCGTCATCGTCGTCATCGTCGGTAGCAGCTTGTAGCGCCATGATTGTCCTCGGCGTTCTTTTCTTCGTTCCATCTCTCTGTCCTCGTTGCTTCATGGTGTTCCGCTCACGAGGCACGGAGTACGCAGGTGCATTAACCGGACATTCAGCACCGTAACGCTGGCCTTAGAGACGAGAAGATACTAGAGGAACGGCGAAACAGGACGGCGCGAAACGGTGGCGAAGAACGGAAAGAGACGAGAAAAGTATATAAGAAAGGAGGGAGCGAGCACCTAAGTACTAGAGTTTGCTGCTAGAGCAGATGGCTGGGATTCGAATTCCTCCGTCGTCCCGTTCTAAACCGCGAAGGCTTAAACCCAAAGCTGCCCTCGAACGCCGAGAGCAACGAACAGCGATGCAGCTTATTCGCGGTGGAAGGTCCCCGCTTTCGACTTGGTACTTTGGTACCGCGTAGTCACAGACGACTACGGTTACGTTGGAAATCCATGCGAACGCATCGGGCCTCGTCGTGCAGCTGGCTAAAGTCGATATATCTTTACGAATCGTCCGTTCGGATGTCGTTTATTTTCCTTCACGTGGCCGAGAACGCGGTGAAAAGCGGCAATAAGCAGAGGGCGAAAATCCTGAGATGTACGCGAACAAATTGGGAATCTGTTCACAGCTGCGCCGGGTTGATTCATACGTAACTGTAGAACTTGCAATTGAACCGCGTCAAATGCAAGCTATCTACAAGTGACGTCAAACGAACGCGTTGTTGCTTCGATAATGACTCAAGGACGTTAATTCACGACGCACTGTACTACGGGTACCATGTAAACGTCCGTGGGCTCGGGGCCCGGTGGAAACTCGAAACTCGAGTTGGTACGCGTTCCAGAAACGCTAGTACATTAATCCGCGACAGTTTGGAGGTGCACCAAAACGGCACCGGCGATACGTTACCCCCTGCCAGACTGTTGAAGAAGCGTCGAAAGCCTGGCGGCTCGCCAACGCGCGAAAATGTGCCGCCGAGATGAGGGAAAAGCAGCGCGGGACTCGCGCATTTCGGACAGGTGCTTCCCGCTTGGAAGTATTCTTCGAAGATGCTACGAAGATGCTATGTCGCGGAATGATGAAGAATGCTTCCAGTTGACGTTGTATGTATAAAGTTGAAGAGGAATTCGAGACGAGATATTATGTCTGACCGAGTCGCCTTCTGCCCTATAGTCTCCGTTCGTATCCTCGGCGCAAGAGACTGCCCCGTAGTCGCTTTTCACGAGAAACTGGTTTTCATCGCGCCACCGTGGTGATCCCGGTATCGCGAGAGCTCGAACAGAGCCTCGTGTTCTCGAGACCTGGTCGCTGTACTCACGGGAGTCGGGTAATGCGGCTTTAATTCTCGAAGATGCAACACGAGACGCGCGTCCTACCTATCGACTTTAAACGAATTCGATCAGAGGGAAACAGAAGATCCACGGCGACTCGGTGTCCTAGCAGGGTAACCGCGATTCTTTTATCGTAGAAAAATTCTATATCGCGCTGACGTAGAAGATCGATCTTTATCTCCTATTTAACTGGATTTCGGTGGAAGAAACGGTTCTGGTTGAACAATGTGACCAGGGTGAAGAAGTACGGCGGTTCACGCGTGAGTTATCTTCGCGAGTTCACGTCATCTCATTCGTCGGCCTATAATCGTTACGTACGAAAAACTGGTTTCCCAGAGCCCCCGACGACCACTTTATCTAACGACTATCTTTTATCTGATTATTCGTTGCCGCAGCTCCGAAAACGACTCGGGCATTCTCGGTTTCGTTGTACCGCTGCGCCATGCCCAAAAGACCGCTTGGTCTTGGAAGCGTGCACGGTGCCCGGATTCACCGTTGCATCCTTTAACAGCGTCAGATAAGAATCCTTGACACCCAGTCTCGTCTCCGGTCTGATTGAGTGTAGCACGTAGGGGAGAAGTCTTAGCAACCGGTGCATCTCTGTTATCGTTTTAATTTAGAGCTCGTCGAGATACGAGAACGGGTTGTATCTGAAAATAATATCAGTTCTCACCGTTGAGTCCCTATGGCTCGCTTGATCCTTTGAAACGGGGACCAGTGACGGCCGTCGTGGCCAGCGTAATTCCTTTATGACCTTAAAGCGATACGTCCTGAATTCTAAACGACGCGTGTGCCTCCGTAGCGAGCATTCCATCAAAACGTAGCGAACGAATCCACTGTTGGCTGGTGTATTATACATTTCAAGGAATATTTTTCTTTGTGTGAGACGACCACGTACGCGACGGCCACGTTTACAGCTTACCCCTGTGGGAATAACATTTCCGCCGCATTACAAATTCCTCTTTGTCGACTGTACGGGCTGACGGAAGTCGACTATCGTGCTGGTTCTCGGCCCTGACCCAACGATCGTACACCTGAAATCCTTGGGCAAACATAGCTCCTACTAGCGTGCATACTTTCTCTTATTGTTGAAAATCGATTTTCGAGTCGCGTAAATCGCTGCAATTTCATACATCTACACATATAGTTGTTAATCAATTGTTTCGGGGTGTTATTGTTACTGTATTTATAGCAAGACGGGACTATACAGTATAAACGTATGCAAGCGACTTTAGCGCAACGCTGCCTATAATTGCGCCAGTGTCAATGATCGCATCGATTATAATACACTTATTTAAGCCGTCAATATTCGCCGCGACCCGGCAGTCAAAGGAAAACCTGACTCAGCCACGGTTCTTCCTAACAGGTGTTGGATGTGAAGGTGCAGTGTTTGGCTCGCTTCAACAGGTAAGACCTGTGCAGTGGCGACGGCTCACAGGCAACGGACCGTTTCGCAGGTGAAGCCCGCAGCTGCGAAGTAAGACAGAAAGAGGGGCGGAAGAAGTAATCGCTTTATTTGACACGCTGTCCTTCCGCCAGCGTTATTGAGACAATTTCGATGATCTCTTTAAAGCGTTAATACCACGGTATCGCGTATAAATAAAATCGATATTATTATAATCAGAGGGTGTACAAGCACGTCCTATACGATAGTACCAGTTCCGTCCTGGTAGATGCAAATAATTTCACTCGGTGCACGTACTCTACTTCCAGATACATACGTATTTCGCGAGATCATCCTCTTAGCTTAGGTGTCTGCAGGATACCTTCTCACAAATTACGATGCCTCTGGCTATGGCATATCTTAATCTTGTCAGTAAACCGGCTCCTCCCTTGATCCTTTCGATTGATGAGCCCTGGCACCACGCACTAGCAGCATCCAGTACCTAGTAGATTACCAATCGTAGGGAATCAGTAGCGTTTATAAAATCAGAGACCTTTATACGCTACCGAATTTCGAATGCCACAATTCACAAAATGAATGTACTACTGCCTTACCTGTCGAATTCTCGATGGACGTAACGGCGGTACAATTTTCCTGCTACAAGAAATTGGATGATTACTGTAATGGGCGCAGCAGCTATTTCACGTTTTCAAAATATAACCGCGCGCATACTATTCCGCGAACAGAGAAAACAGGAGTTTACAAGTCCTCGTCTGTCTCGAGTTCTCTTCAGCGCCGCGTGTAATCAATCACCCGCCCACTTAATCTTTAGAAAAGGAAGGCAGGTGTCCATCGTTTGTTTGCTCGAAAATATTTGTGCAATCATTCCCAGGCGAACCGTACGATGCGGCGTGAAGCAATTTTTTTTTCTTTCGCCGGTGCTTTCTATACCAGCGTGGAAAAGGTCAGCGCACCGTCGCGTCGCGTCGCTTGTTCCCCGGTAGAACACACATCGCGCGTGATGTGTGCCCGACGTAAGTGGAGCCCATGGTCGATGGGTACGACGGGCACGGGTTGGAGGTGCATAAACACACATAGAAGTGGAAATGCCAGGATTGGCAAGAGAGTTGCCGACCGAGTTCGCCGGAGACACGGCTGGCCGCCTGTGGCTTCGCTCTGCCGCTTTTCGCCTCTCCTTTTCTCCTTCAGCCGTACCTCTTCCCTCGCGATTACCACCTTCCCATTTTCAGATTCTACCGTGAACGTACACCACCGTGCTGCAACCCTTCGTACCTGCGACACGACGACGGAGGTGGTGGTGTCTTTCTCGTTGCAGGTGCGGGTCTACGGGGTGTCCTTGAAACGGGCAGCAGGGAAAAGCGGTGAAAAGTGGGACGTGAAAAAGATCGTTGTCTGTCGGGGATGACTCGTCGCGAGGTCTGCGGTCAGGTGGAGAAATAGTATTGCGCTTCGTTTTCAAACGGTTCGATATTTATAGTTGAACGATGTGTTGGTTGAAATTTCGTTCGGGTTAAAAATGAATATTAGCTTCCTTTTATGTTTCATAAAATCCTTCGAATGTCTGTCTCCGTTAAAGTATTGAACTATCGATTGTAACAGTTTGTCGTGTAGTTAGAACGGCAATTTATTGGCAGGTAATGGTTTGACGATGCTGTAAATTTGCAGGGACTCGAATATCCACGTGGAAAATGTATCCGCGATTACGATTCGCGGACCTCGTTCACAATTATGGAATTTCCAGCGATCCGTTAGTCACGATGGGTATAAATCATGTCGCGGTTCGCGGCAGATGCAACTGTCGCGGCCCGTTACGCATGCACCGTGAATCTTTTGATCGTGCTACTGTGTTCTGCAGCAGGCGTCTGTCATAGGGTCGTAAAATCAAGCTTCTAGTCTTACCAAGATGTTTTATGTTACCTGCGGCGTAAAATTAAACAGGGTCGAACAATTCAATCCGATGAGTCATTCGAGTTTTATCGAACACCCGCCCCGGAAATATGACCAAGATCAATGTTCTTCCCCCGCGATTGACATTTCGATTTCATTCGAAGACATCCAGGTTTCCCTTCAGTGTCGAGGAAATCGTTGAGTATTTTTCGAGTCACCTAGTAGATGATTCAGATGAGCATCCGTGGATAGTAGCACAGCAGCGAGCACGAAAGAACGAACGAGCGAGGCTCACTCTTGCAGAGTGCCGCTGTTAGCGCATCGCACTATGACTAATTACGAGCTCAACTCACCCCACTGTAGCCGATACGGCCCTATAAACGCCACCACCACCGCGAGTCATTGTTCCTTTCCACGTCTCTGCGTGCTTCTTCGTCCTGGTTTTCCTTCCACCTTACCTTCTTCCTCCTTGCTCCTCTTTTTCTTTCAATATCTCTTACGGGGGTATCGTACTCAGTCGGGGGTACCGAAGCGATTCACGATAGCTCGTGCCTCGTACAACACTCTGTCACGGAACAGGACTCGTATGCAATCCCCTGAGAAAATAATTTCCTCGTAACAAGCCTGGATTTCCTTTTTTCTTTCTTCCCTTTTTTCGTCAAATTTCACAAGCCGACAGCCCCGCACTCTCCGTGAGCATGAACCAAGGAATTTGATACGATAGTCCGCTGGAATCGTTTTTGCGTTAGCGAAGTAAGTAAGTACGGTCGACGAGCGTGGAACGCGCGTGTTACACCTGTGTGATTATCGCGAGCATCGCGGGCAATATTCCTTGGCTCGCGCCGCGAATCTACAATTGTAATGCCTCGCCTAATATTTCCATGTGTATCCTCGTACGGTTAGACAGTCGTGATTGAATTCGACGATATTTACCGTTCGCGGTGCAATTTGGTATCCGTAAGCGGAAAAGCTCGGGGCTTCTAAACGGATTCTTCCCAGTGTAATCTGCGGCGCGGGATCGTAGGTGCCGGTGGTTTCTCGCCTCCGTAATTTAGGAGGAAACGATTTACTGTTTCCGGCAATGGGCAGCAGCAAACCGTGTCCGCGTAGAGTCACGCTTCATGATAAAACGAAGTGGCTGATTAACAAAAAGCGCATTTGCTAGTGTGTACACCGGGCAGCGGCCGCCTAATTTGGGTGGTACCGTTATGACCCGCATATAACAGCTTGAACAAATAAATGTTAAAAGGTGAGGTTTAATGACGCATTGTGAGCGCGTCGCTAATTGCAGCGTTCACGCTTTGGCATAGCTGGGACCTTGGTAAAATTATCAATTAGGAAATTCAGCTGGCGATTCTGGAGATGAAAGGCCGAAGGTGGCACGGTCGTTAGTGGCTTTAGATTGATCCTCGTATGGCGAAGAATGAAATTTATTTTTCTAATGCTTTTTTTCCTTGCTTAGAATGCGGCTGATCCCGCGGTTCGCACGTACCTGCGGCTTCGTGGCATTGTTTCGAATGGCTCTGTCAGTATCTTTCCACGAATAGACGATTTTACGGTGGAGGGCTTGGAGCGCAAACGACACGGAAGGTAGGAGAACATCCTGTGTCGTAGGACCCCTCTATACGCTCTGCTGATTTTACTTCGTAACGCTGATTTCCTAAGTATTATTTTTTTTTTATGGTGTACTGACTTTATGCCGAAGAAAAGAACGAGCCCGACGCGGACTTTTCGTATCCGAGAATGGTGGTGCTTTTAATTAAAGTACCATGACTGTTGTACTCTCGTCGGGAGAACACGTTTTCTCACGATTCAATTCGCCTTTCTTTTTTTTCATCGTCTGTTCATTTGGAGAGGACTACAGCTGATGTCAAGACACTTTCAAAATAGCAGCGCAACTTAATGGATATGAAGAGCTTTTCAGTTTCAGGGAATCATTTTTAGTGGTCTATTCTTCTAACTGTTCGTTTGCACTCTGCATAGGGAAATAAAACTTTTCGTTTTGTATGGCACTTAATGAATATTGCAGTGTAACGATTAAATACTGACTAATAAACAATATTGAAAATATTTTTTGTATAGCGTTTAAAATTTAATAAATGAATTTTGCACCTAGAAAATTGTTAAAATATAATACTTAAATGTACTTAAGAATAATAATACTTAAATGTAAGTACTATTATACAAAAAATAATAAATACCATATCTAAATGATTTTCAACCTTCGTTAACTTGATTTTATAAATAAGAAAGCAAATAAAAAAATTATGATAAATTTAATATTACTAATCATTATTTTAACTATCTTGAGTTACATCATTTTATTAAATGAAAAAAATTATTTATACCACTTGTGAGAGTAGATATAGCAGAGACAGCATTAGTTTCAAGAACTAGCTTGTAAGTTTACATTGTAACAATTGTATAACTTGCTTCTAGACATGCTGGAATAATGAACGACCGATTAAAATGAAGGTAAAGAATGCTGCTACACGAGACTAAACGATTCATAAAAACTCCATGCGCCGTTAACTTTTTCTAAACAATTTAAACATTCTATTGGGAACTCCACATCCAGTATACACGAAGGCCGTCCTGAAAGTGGAGCAGATTGATCCTTGAGTCGAGAGCTTCAATTTGAGAGGTCGTTGATTAACATCGGCCCAGTAGATGCCGAGATAATTGAATTTGTTTAAATAAATTATAAACAAATGCCATTATTTCGACTTGTAGGCCAGCTGCATCGATGGTCAGAGGACATAAATTAAAGCTAGAAGTATAAGCTACCACCTCCAATAGGTGTGATCATCATTCCATGTGAAGTTCATTTGTTATAATCAATTAAACAATTAAAATTGTTATTACGGCCAACTGTATATAGTTACAGCAACGGGGTATTTTTTATCGTGTAGCTTATCCCTTTCTCTTTCATTTGACATCCCATTTATTAAAAAACAACCAACAGTTGCCGAGATAAGAATTTTAAAAGTGCTGTCGGTAACGATATGTCGATAACCGGACATGTGGCGCCATCTCGCGTTATCGGCCTTTTTCGCAGTTTTCCGCACCGCCAAAACCGAATTCCTGGATAGCGTTTTTCTGCGTTTTTCTCGACTTCTAGTGCGTATTTTCTAACCGGACTGGTCTTAAATTAAAGCTATGAAACATAGCTATCTCCTCTAATAGTTTGAACAATATAGCATTTGTGGTTTAAAAGTTATTAATAGACTGCGGAAGTTCATGCAATTACGAGATGCAGTGAATATGCAGAGTATATGCATGATGTATGCAAAGTATATGCAAGATATATGCAATGTACATGCAGGGTAAATTCGATAAATATACACTTGCATATAGACTAGAAAATTTTGGACAATTATGTTTAATCATTAATTACTGTATTTCACAATATATGGGCATTACACAAACTGTTATAAAAAATAATTATATTATACAGCTTGTACCATCAAAACACAATATAACATGAATATTAAACTTCTAAACATACAAAACACTATGTAACATAAATATTAAACTTTCACACACTTGATCCGTAAATAAAAAAGATAATGCCATTTTGACAACCCCACAGGGTGAAATCTGTACTGTAAATGATCAAGGCAAAAGGACGCTCTTTCCTTCTTCGGACTGTATATATGTTAATGGGCAGCATTTTTAACACAAAATGTAAATGGGAATGAAAGGGGACATTTTTCTGTTTATTAAAATATAACTACTTCCCTGACGATACGACGCGGCCTGCACCCCCGGCCGATTTATCTTAAAATATATCGTTAACCATTAGGTTTACGATCAACATAGGTTTATACTTTTCTACTTACAGTTTAATGTTCTTTCGAACTGCGGTGAGGAAAATATATCCTTTCATTTAAAAAAAGGAAGTTGACTTTGAAATTTGGGAAACTATACCACCGACGAGATATAGGAATAGACAAGACATCCAATGTATTTTTTCGGCCCGAATTTCTGGGTGCCTGAGGGACCCATACCATTTCCAAGTCACTCACAACGTTACCAACAGATTATAGAAAACAATGCGAAAATTAAATAATTTTAAAGAATTCTTTTGTTCTTTGTAGCAATGAAAGGCGGCAAAGCGTAGCAAACAATTAATGTTAATTAAAAATATTAAAAAAACATTACAACACGTTTTCTTATTTCAATTGTAGTATTAATAAATGAAATAATTTTGAAAGTTATACTTTACATTATTTTCTGGTAAATGACAATAAATGATATAGAACTACTTACAATCGAGCTAAGAGTCGTATATTTTTTTAACACCCAAACAATAAAATTGCCGCAATGAAAAACTTGTGACGATCTTGTATACTACAATTATTACTTATATAGTTACTATACAAATTCTTTAATTATCTTTTTCATTGGGGCAATTTTTTTGTTAATGAAAGACACCATTTTTATTCTTCATTTTATTCTTTTCAGCTACGTATTCTTACAATTATTGACCTGTTGTATTTTTCATTACGTACTAGCACCGGTGCAAAATATATTTAATTCAATCTGTACAAAGGCGATCTAGAGTGGAATTAACAATTAATTTGTCAAATATGTAACACTGTATGTTAGTCTAGCTTTCAAAACAGAATTGATGAGAAGAGAAGTAAAGAAAGTGATGGGGAAGTCTTAAAGACTAAATGTATAATCGAAATGAAATAAGGGGATAAGTAATGGGGATAATGTGTAAGTATATAAGTAAGTATGGGATAATGGAAGGTCTAAATGTATTAAAACGGGAGCAATGCATCAGTACCAAAGTAAAGAGGGAACAGGAAAGAGTCAGCAATTAATAGCGCAGAAATGACTTAGGAATTTGTAATGAAACAGAGAGGAAATGAAAGGATGTGTAATAGACGTGCGATAAAGAGACAAGAAATAGTGCGATGCATAAGGTGGAGAAGGTATGAAAAGGAAGAGAAGAAACAGAAACAGAAGATGAGAGTGGAAGAGTTCATATAGTATTGCAAAGATAGGTTTATATGTACACTAACCAAACTTTCATTGCTGCGAGACCGAAATAAAGAATAATACCGCTGCTAGTATGTATTTATCACATGCTGGAAAATTATTTAAAGGAAAAACTATTCACAAATGCATTTACCTGTGCTAATGAGCTTGATTGTTGTGGAATAAAATGAACAATGGAACTTGCAATGTTACCGTAAATATTAATTTTTATGTACATTGTAGCACTGTGTTTCCTAACACTTTATTGATTTGTAAATGAGTGTACGAAACGGTTTTCGAGGATAATTAACATAATTTGTTGAACCAAATTATAGCACCGCTACTTATAAACAGGTGTCTGAATGTAGGTACCACTCACATCCCTGTCTTACCTAATACGATAAATAATTGATTGAAAAGGGGCCCCAGTGCCCCAAAAGGCCCCAGTGCCCCAAGAAGCCCCAGTGCACCAAGAAGCCCCAGTGCCCCAAGGAGCCCCAGTGCCCCAAGGAGCCCCAGTGCCCCAAGGAGCCCCAGTGCCCCAAGGAGCCCCAGTGCCCCAAGGAGCCCCAGTGCCCCAAGAAGCCCCAGTGCCCCAAGAAGCCCCAGTGCCCCAAGGAGCCCCAGTGCCCCAAAGAGCCCCAGTGCCCCAAGGAGCCCCAGTGCCCCAAAGAGCCCCAGTGCCCCAAGAAGCCCCAGTGCCCCAAGAAGCCCCAGTGCCCCAAGGAGCCCCAGTGCCCCAAAGAGCCCCAGTGCCCCAAGGAGCCCCAGTGCCCCAAAGAGCCCCAGTGCCCCAAGAAGCCCCAGTGCCCCAAAGGGCCCAGTGCCCCAAAGGGCCCCAGTGCCCCAAAGGGCCCCAGTGCCCCAAGAAGCCCCAGTGCCCCAAGAAGCCCCAGTGCCCCAAAAGGCCCCAGTGCCCCAAAAGGCCCCAGTGCCCCAAAAGGCCCCAGTGCCCCAAAAGGCCCCAGTGCCCCAAGGAGCCCCAGTGCCCCAAGGAGCCCCAGTGCCCCAAAGAGCCCCAGTGCCCGAAGAAGCCCCAGTGCCCCAAAAGGCCCCAGTGCCCCAAAGGGCCCCAGTGCCCCAAGAAGCCCCAGTGCCCCAAGAAGCCCCAGTGCCCCAAAAGGCCCCAGTGCCCCAAAAGGCCCCAGTGCCCCAAAAGGCCCCAGTGCCCCAAAAGGCCCCAGTGCCCCAAGGAGCCCCAGTGCCCCAAAGAGCCCCAGTGCCCCAAGGAGCCCCAGTGCCCCAAGGAGCCCCAGTGCCCCAAGGAGCCCCAGTGCCCCAAAGAGCCCCAATGCCCCAAGAAGCCCCAGTGCCCCAAAGAGCCCCAGTGCCCCAAGAAGCCCCAGTGCCCCAAGAAGCCCCAGTGCCCCAAAGGGCCCCAGTGCCCCAAAGAGCCCCAGTGCCCCAAAGAGCCCCAGTGCCCCAAGAAGCCCCAGTGCCCCAAAGGGCCCCAGTGCCCCAAAGGGCCCCAGTGCCCCAAAAGGCCCCAGTGCCCCAAAAGGCCCCAGTGCCCCAAGGAGCCCCAGTGCCCCAAAGAGCCCCAGTGCCCCAAGGAGCCCCAGTGCCCCAAAAGGCCCCAATGCCCCAAAAGGCCCCAGTGCCCCAAGGAGCCCCAGTGCCCCAAGGAGCCCCAGTGCCCCAAGGAGCCCCAGTGCCCCAAGGAGCCCCAGTGCCCCAAAGAGCCCCAGTGCCCCAAAGAGCCCCAGTGCCCGAAGAAGCCCCAGTGCCCCAAGGAGCCCCAGTGCCCCAAAGAGCCCCAGTGCCCGAAGAAGCCCCAGTGCCCCAAAAGGCCCCAGTGCCCCAAAGGGCCCCAGTGCCCCAAGAAGCCCCAGTGCCCCAAGAAGCCCCAGTGCCCCAAAAGGCCCCAGTGCCCCAAAAGGCCCCAGTGCCCCAAAAGGCCCCAGTGCCCCAAGGAGCCCCAGTGCCCCAAAGAGCCCCAGTGCCCCAAGGAGCCCCAGTGCCCCAAGGAGCCCCAGTGCCCCAAAGAGCCCCAATGCCCCAAGAAGCCCCAGTGCCCCAAGAAGCCCCAGTGCCCCAAAGGGCCCCAGAGCCCCAAGAAGCCCCAGTGCCCCAAGAAGCCCCAGTGCCCCAAAGGGCCCCAGTGCCCCAAAGAGCCCCAGTGCCCCAAAAGGCCCCAGTGCCCCAAGGAGCCCCAGTGCCCCAAAGAGCCCCAGTGCCCCAAGGAGCCCCAGTGCCCCAAAGAGCCCCAGTGCCCCAAGAAGCCCCAGTGCCCCAAAGGGCCCCAGTGCCCCAAAGGGCCCCAGTGCCCCAAAAGGCCCCAGTGCCCCAAGGAGCCCCAGTGCCCCAAAGAGCCCCAGTGCCCCAAGGAGCCCCAGTGCCCCAAGAAGCCCCAGTGCCCCAAAGAGCCCCAGTGCCCCAAAGAGCCCCAGTGCCCCAAAGGGCCCCAGTGCCCCAAAAGGCCCCAGTGCCCCAAGGAGCCCCAGTGCCCCAAAGAGCCCCAGTGCCCCAAGGAGCCCCAGGCCCCCAAGAAGCCCCAGTGCCCCAAAGAGCCCCAGTGCCCCAAAGAGCCCCAGTGCCCCAAGAAGCCCCAGTGCCCCAAGAAGCCCCAGTGCCCCAAAGGGCCCCAGTGCCCCAAGAAGCCCCAGTGCCCCAAGAAGCCCCAGTGCCCCAAGAAGCCCCAGTGCCCCAAAAGGCCCCAGTGCCCCAAAGAGCCCCAGTGCCCCAAGGAGCCCCAGTGCCCCAAGAAGCCCCAGTGCTCCAAAGGGCCCCAGTGCCCCAAAGGGCCCCAGTGCCCCAAAGAGCCCCAGTGCCCCAAAAGGCCCCAGTGCCCCAAGGAGCCCCAGTGCCCCAAGGAGCCCCAGTGCCCCAAGAAGCCCCAGTGCCCCAAAGAGCCCCAGAGCCCCAAAGAGCCCCAGTGCCCCAAAGAGCCCCAGAGCCCCAAAGAGCCCCAGTGCCCCAAGAAGCCCCAGCGCCCCAAGAAGCCCCAGTGCCCCAAAGGGCCCCAGTGCCCCAAATGGGGTCCTAGTGCCCCAAACAATTTTTTATCAGATGTATAATTTAAAAGTTATTTGAGGTGTGCATGTTATATGCAACGTATATACAGAATATGCAACATATATGCAGCATATGCAATGTATATGCAATATGCAAAATATGCAAATTAAAAAAAATAATTTTTGAAAACGTTTAATGCTGAATCGTGTTTCTGTCGAAGTCCCATTTGTTTAATCCATTTCCCCAAAATATGCATTTGCATAAACTTCCGCAGTCTACTTATAATATAATGGGCATACAATACAATACAGTTTAGCATTCTGTGAAAACGTTGACCTGAAATAAACCGCCGCGGTCAACCGCGGTGATATTGGAGGAACTCAAGAAGGCAATTAAGTGTAATGTTAGGAATAGGAGAAATTTAAAAAATCGCAGCCAATTAGCTCGACATTTTTACCATATAATTAACAATTAAATCACAAAAGTATAAGTGTTAAAATTGGTAACTGTATGGTAAATAAAACCGATTGCCCAGGTCTCACCACGTGGAGGTTGCTGCGAATGGAGACCCGCGCGGCCGCAGCCGCAGCCGCGCACCTACCACCATTTAATTACAAAAGTTATTATTTACAAATTAAACGCTACTTCCTTCTGATGTATATTTGCAGCGCGGTTGATATGCAAACTGGATATAAAAATTCTGTTAAACCTAAATCAACTAAAAAATCAACATTATAATATAAATTAGCTTATACATTGTTTGAGAAAGTAAAATGTATTAAAATAAATAATTGTAACGAAAGCTGAAAATAAAAATTCTGTTAAACCTTTTGAAGTAAAAAATAGAGATTATAATACACATTAGCTTATAGTTAGTTTAAGTAAATAGCATGTATTAAAATTATTCATTATTGCGAAAGCTGAAAATAGAAATTCTGTTAGACCTGACTTAACCTAAAGAATAAGCAATATAATATAAATTAGCATGCACATAATATAAATTAGCATGCACGTAATTCAAATACATTCTACCTTTAATTAAGGTAAATTAAATCTCAACTTAAAACATCCTACCTGACTAAAAAGCTAATTCAATTTAGAAGTATCCTATCTAATTGAAAATCTGATTATTTCTGAAAATTCTGTTAAACCTTTTGAAATAAAAAATAAGGATTGTAATACACATTAACTTAAAGTTAGTTTAAGTAAATAGGAGGTATTGAAATTATTTATTATGGGGAAAGCTGAAAATAAAAATTCTGTTAGACCTGACTAAAACCAAAGAATAAGCATTATAATATAAATTAGCATGCACATAATATAAATTAGCATGCACGTAATTCAAATACATTCTACCTTTAATTAAGGTAAATTAAATCTTAACTTAAAACATCCTACCTGACTAAAAAGCTAATTCAATTTGGAAATATGCTATCTAATTGAAAATCTGAAAGGACATCTGAAAGGCAAGGGATATTTCATGATGAATCTTCTTTCGCTAAAATTGTGATTGCGTAACCTGAAACAGATCGAAGTCCATAAGAATTTAGTAATATTTCTTAGGTATCATATGATTTCCTTCGATTTATTTGATCCATACAACATCACTTTTGAGCCTCTGATTACTTACATATTGCAATGTATGTTATTTAATGTACTTGACGCAATATTCTATTCCTTTGACATCTCCTTTAACTTAACAATTCTGTAACAGACTTTTTTATGAGAATAGTAATTGTGAAAAAATAGTACAGTAGTACAAAGGGAGCATGTTCTTCCAAAATGCAAATATGCTGAATAATAATTGTCAATTACAAATACAAACATTTACTTGGATACTAAGATGAAACAACTCGTTTTAATGTTAATAAAAAGGGGAGAGGCGAAGAAGAATAATAAATTAGAACATTGAACAAACTCAATAGCCAGAGGGCCATTCTACTATTAATTATCGTCCACTTATTATAAACCCGATTGAAACCCGTAAGTGGATTATCTCTTTCTTTCGCAACCCTAATTAACTGCATTACTTGCAAAGTCAATCGCGTATGGTGCTTCGTTATCTCTAATATAGTATTTCGGATATATTAAAAAAGATAGGAAAAAATAATTCACTGCACCCATCATTTTTAACTCGCAACACTAATAACGAACGAGTCATGGTAGTCGCATCCAAGACTACGATTGCAGCAATCACCTTATGCAGCTTTTGTAGCTGCCTTTCGTGACTCAGGAACCAATTTGGGCATTTCATCGTGGTCGCAACGCTACTTACAAATCGCGACCATTTATCATCGCAACACTATATGAAAATCTAAGAAAAATATTCGCGATAGAAAGATATCGCAGCACTGTAAGTGCTAATTAAAACCTGTGTAGGAAAGGAACACGAAAATTATTGTCGCAACGCTAAAAGCAAGTACGTATCGCAAGTACAATTTAAAAGCAACTCTAATTCAAGCCGCAATCTGTATTAATTCGCAACTCTAATTCAAACCACGATATATTTAATCGCACCTGTAAAAAAAAATGCCGCGACCTGGGTCTATCCGTAACTCTAGTTGCAATCGCGATGTGATTTTATTCGCAACTCTAATGCAAACCGTATTACAACGTACGCGACGCTAATAAAAATCGCGATTTGCCCAATGCGATGACGGTGGGCCAGGCAATACTGCCGGCCAAACAATAAACTACAACTACGGCATACAAAAGCGAGCATAGTGACAAAATAGTAACAAAGAATGACTCTCCATCCGAAGGATGCAGAGCCATTGATAGTTGCCCTCTTGAGAGACAGTTTGTCGGGCCTCTTCGGCTTTTAGCCTCTTCTTTTCTTCGGGCGCAATGCTCGCTGAAACTTAGTCTAGGCTCGAGACTCTATTCGCAAACAAACAAAACTAAATAAAAGGCTAAATCGCGCAGCTAAACGGAACACACGTGGACGAATCACGACCAAATAAAATCGTAAAATTTGGGATTACAGAAAATCGTAAAGATTGCGATTAAAATTGTAATCGATCATAATAATGATCATAATGTGACACGTTCGTTTCGAGACCAAATCGCGATCGCGACCGCGAAAAATTCGAAAAATCGATAGGCAAAGCCAGAGGCGAACGCATTCTCGTTCGCGCCACAGTTTCGCCGTCGACTTTTCAAATCAGATTTCCTGAAACAGGTTGAACACGCGAAATAGTGCCTACCCGATCAGAGACTGTGTCAACCTGCCCGGCCCTACCTACTTATATCTATCAGGCACACCAGAAGGTATACTACCTATCCTACCTAGACCTATATTTAAAAAATGGCAAAGCATTCACACAAACACACATCATTCAACGTTTCTCAATCAAACACTCGGGCGCATGAACCTACACTAGAGAGACGTCCCGGGACGCCTCCGACACCCGAGCTTGGCATACAATCATTCACACTCTAAGGGTACGTACCAGTTTCTGAAATCGGCTGACAAAGGCTGGCGACCATTGCGTAAATTTGCGCAAACGTATATGCTTATGCATTACTTTCGTTTGAAATATTGATTGCTCAAATATGTATATTGTACATTTTCTTTCTACTATGTACGCTTGGTTTGTATAGTACTCTATTCGTTGCCATATTTTCATAATTCGTTACGGCATTCAATGTGTATTTGCAATTGTAAAACATATTGCTATTTATGAAATCATAGTATTATAATTTGTTATGAAATTCCCGAGCCGACGCAATTCCACGGCCTAACCCATACACACACACGGTATGGAAAATACGTCGTGCACGGTGCACTAGCAAATGTCAGCCGCCAAACATTGTTAGAAATTTAAAAACCATATGATCATCGTGCCCATTGCCTCTCACTCACCCAAGTAGCACCTGGGCACGTGAGTGAGTTCCTGGCAATCAACACGGAAGGGATTAAACCTGAAAATCCTGATCTAAAAAGATGATTAGTACACGTAAAATTGCAACAGCTAATAATATATTTTATTTTCAATCTCTTTAAACATGACTCGACTTTGTAATATATGAAATATCAATAAAGACTCAAAAATTACTGATAAATAATTTATTTATTAAGGGAAATGACTGTCATTGAAACTGATTTTACTAGAATAAATAATGCAATTAAATTTACTTGGAAAATAGACAAGATATTAAATAAGCCTCAGGTGATTCCTTAATCGAAGTAAATTGTTCAAGATAGTTACTCCGATTTGAAAATCTACCCGTATACAAAGTGCCTTCTTGTACATAATGTGTAATAAATTTCATTCGAAATGGACTCGACTATAGCATATGAAAATAAATATTAAATGCTATCATTGGCTATGCATATTCAATGCTGATTTCAATAAACGTATCGTTATATTTATTTACTTTAATACATGATTGTTATAATCATGTAGCACTTGCAGTAACGAAGTCGGGGGGCATCCGACTTCTGCACTGCTTAACAGTGAAAACAAGTTTCAAATGATTATAAATGCAATTACAAATTTAATATGCAATGTCCTCAGTATATGTACATTTGTGCAATGTATTTGTTACTGTCATCATATATTTTTATCGAAATAGAGGAACCTACAGGATCAGTGCTTCTTTGATCAAATATTTATTTGAGTAAGAAATATTTCTATGGTCCTTAATCTTTTTATATTCAAAAACGCGGAGTATAAGAAGGCAGATCTAACCTCGTATAAGAAATAATACACATGAAAATAACGTCACAACTAACGGGTATAAAAATTATTCCCGTAGTCACTATGCTCGCAAAACTACTAAAAAATACAACCAGTCACCCGTGCCGCTTCGGACCAATCGTCCTACGGCATGATTGGGGACCGGAGGAACTAAAACACATGCGACTCACCAACTCGTTGATTGCAAAAGTAGAGCAAGTACTCGTGGAAGACATCAGGAGCATCACCGGGGCAGCTCAATTGAACTCAATCGTCAGGAAGTATGCAAACTGTAACTCAACTCAAACTGTAACAACAAAGCAAAAAACATTAAAATCTACTGATAAATCTACAAAATTTAACTCTTCATAGAAAACTGAGATTTGTTTTAAAAATACTTACATTTCTCACTTCATCAGTGTCGCATAAAACATCCCCCTCGGTGATGCACCGACTCTGCTTCCGATAGCGAATATAAGAGAAAAATAAAAATAAAAGACTATGTACGCGACCGCAAATTACATCGGCGAACAAATTAAGATGCTACTTTCGCGACTGAAATAATTGAAGAGGAGCACCGTTGCTCCGATAATCGAATTAATAACTACTAGGCGAAAAACACTGACTCTACAATCGCGTGTAGGTAAACTGTAAACGAAAATTTAAGCAGAGCCACTTGCTCTGGAAATACTAGAACACTGCGGAGAAACCACTGACTCTACTGACCGCATTGCGCGCGGTCACATAATTTTCTGAAATAGAACATGTTCATCCTATCGAGTGTTTGTTATCAAATATAGATATCTATTTGTTTTTGTAAGTATTTTAATTGTTGTTGTTTCATCTTAGTACCAATCACAAATTATACACACCTCGATGCTTACCTCACTGAGATGTCTACCATACGTTTTGTCAGCTCGGCGTCAAGTAGTAGAATGACGACCTTCGCCATCGCCCTTTGCTGTGCGGCTATGTTCGACATCCGACTAAAACCAAACACCATTTTTGTTTACGATCGCTTGTGTTTCCTAGAAATATTTCAACGCACACGTTACTCGATAAGTGGCTTTTTTTGTTTCGCGATATATTGTTGATATTTTCCACGAAAAACAAGCTTCCCGACCACAAGCAGAAACAATATATAGCCGCAAATAATGGCTTCTATTATGTTACTACTTATCTACAACGCGACTGTATATCATACAAGTTTTATGCGTGGTACGAATTATAATTTAATAGAGACATATTACTAAAATTCTACTTATTTCCACAAGAAATTTGAGGAATGCTTACCTGTAGGCGAGAAGTTGATTTAACAATATGGCGCCGCGTCACTCTGCTCCTGCGCATTCCCGTTTGAAAGTGTCGCGTTCGCGCCATTTCTGATTGAAAGCTAGCGAAAGAGACGCCATGGAACAGAATCTAACTGAAATCAGATATAAATGTATTAAGAATCACCAATATCATGGTAATATTGCTAAAAACTGCAGAATATATTGCAAGATAATGGAATTCAGAAGTGAAATACGTCAAAGATAATACGTATATGCATACTGGAGTCGATTAGAAAATGCACGCCGCGCGGTGTGATTCCGTTCACTGCACAATATTTACTTAATTTCTTGCAAAATATTCATTAATATTAACAAAGAAACCACAGAAAACTTGAAAGACAGGGAAACGAAAACAATGTATATCATTTCCTGTCTTCAAGAATATATTAGACTATGTGACATACCTTAATTCGACGGGCACTCTGAACACGTCTAATCGCTACGAGATCCCTTGGTCGAAAGAAGGAGAGCTTTGAAATAGATTGCGCTGATTGGCTGGTAGCTGATTGGGCGATGGGGGTGATGTTCTTTCCTTACGGCGCGTGTTTTTGAATATCATATCGAACTGAATATTTTTTATTGCAAGTGTTACAGTATGGATATTAGTCGAATAGTAGGATGCAAATATATTTATTAGTAATAACAAACGCATCTGTGTAATCAAATGTTTGTAATGTTTGTTGCACTATAGAATAAGTAAATTATTTCCGTCCAACTAATATTTGTTTTTCTTTACCTTTATTTAAATTACAATTCCTACCGTTGTGAGCGTTCAGATAGTTTTCTAGCATCTTTTCACACAGACGAGATATAAGAGATCATTTCACTGACGAGATATAGGAATTCATATATCTCGTCTGTGACCGTAGCTCAATTTTCCTACCGAAACGTTGACCGAGAAATAGCTATCCTGATTTCCCCCAAAGCATTCACATATATTCACACAATCGTATGAGTCCTGCCCCACTACTTCAGTAAATAATAGTTCTTCAACTGTTCACTGTTCATGTGCAGAGGACGCTCAAATCAGTGTCGGATTTCTGAGTCGGTATGGCCGTCACGTTGGGCCACGAAAGACCATAAGATGTCCTGTCTATTCATATATCTCGTCTGTGCTGTTGCCATAGACGAGATATAGGAATAGACAGGACATCTTATGGACTGTATTTAATTTTACGATGAAACTTTTTTATTTTTTAGTTTTTTTGGGACTGGTCCCAAATTAAAGCTACGAACCATATCTAGCTTCTCCAAAAGTTACAACAGTATGGCATTCGGGGTTTAAAAGTTATAAACAATTGAAAAATCGGCTAAAATACACTCCGGGTTGTGTCAATTATTTCGACTTCCAGAGACGCTACATTAATGATTGACTGCTTAAAATGAAGGTAAAGGCTGCTGCTACACGAAAATCTAACATTTACAAGTGCTGCATGCGCTGTTTATTTTTTGTAAATAATTTAATAATTTGTTTGAGAATTACACGGTAACTAAACACGGGGGCTATTCTAAACTAGAAACAGATTGTTCTTTGAGTCAAGACCTTTAATTTAAAATGTCGTTGATTAAAATCGGCCAAGAAACGAAATTATAAACAAATGCAATTATACCGACCTGCAAGCCAGCTAATCAATGAGTAGAGGAAAAAAATTAAAGCTACAAGTATAAACTACCATCTCCAATAGGTGTGAACATTATTCCACGCGAGGTCCTTTTGTTATAAAGAAATAAACAATTAAAATTATTATTCCGGCCATCTGGATATAGTTACAGGAAAGGGATATTTTTTTATGCGTAACATAATCTCTTCCCTTCAATTTGAGACTTCGTTGATTGAAATCCGTCCAGTACAAGGCGAAATAATTGAATTTCTTTATAGAAATGAAGCACCTGTCGCACTGACAAGACAAAAGTTCGCGGTGGTATTTATTCGGGAAACGAAGCACGCAGCGCTCCAATCAGAATCGCCGAATTTCAATGGTTGTCGCGAAATAATGCACTACTATTTACGGAAAAAATAGTCCGCGAATGCCTGGACGTTAACGTAAAATTCATATATAAAGACCAATTGTACGGTCGAGCTGGCTCGTTGAAATATGAAACAGATATGTGCGATTCAAATGGCATACACCGTTGAACGAGAAATATCTTGTCTTGCGAGATATATTAAAATTATTTTCAAAACTATCGAAACGCATGACAGATTAATACGCCGTTTGTCGTCGATCTTACGAGATGCGACGGGAAGACCAATCAGAATCGGGTTTTAGGCTGGTTCTAGAACAATAGCTGCCAAGAATCGTATTAAAACGATTCTTTTCACCTGTTTTTCGATCAATTGATGGTTCAAAAGTGTTTCAGGGATTGTGCGTGATATGTGGACGAGACGTGTCGCATAGTCAGATACAGTGGCAACATTATTTTTCAATTTATTTCAACTTTGTCAAGTACCGAGGTAAGAAATTCATTGCTAGGAGAGAGTTCTGATTGATCGACGTTGCAATACTTTCTGTTAGATTCGCCGAGGAGCTCGATCTCGCCCCCCCATTAATCCAGCAGCCAATCGCGAAGCATAAAAAAGTAACCGCTAAACCGAGGTTATACGCACTTTCGGCCGCTCGACATTTCGTCTGTGGAGGCCCGTAAAGAAAGATCGCTTAGTGAATGAAATTAGTGCACAGTGTACTGAATTTTAACGCAAAGTGTAGTGCAATTAAGATATACTTCATGACGCAACGGAAGCCGGACATGTATGGTGAGTTTTGAAAGTCTGTCACAATTGGCATTAAATATAGAATAATTATAATACCATTGAACGTGTCAAGTAACGATGGTGAATATTTCTGTTACAGTAAATAAAGGAAATCTAGCCTAGCCGTCGGCTTCTCCACAAAGAGTTAACGGGCCAATACTATCCGACCTTCGCCTCCTAATAGTACTGCAACGAAGGATTCTGCAGTCTATTGCTGAGTCTCTGCGCAACGATCGGTAAGTCGAGATCCATTTATGTATTCCTTTGTTACACGTCGATCTAGACCGCGCGCGAATATTGCGAAACGACAATACTTTTTTATGTCCGGTCAAACATTCTTAAAGATTCAGTCGGGCACCGCGAGTTGAAATATATTACGCCGAGTCTAAATTATATTCGTGCGGTCTCGCGAACTAGTCGAATTATTTTTTGGCGTTTCACAGATTGGAACGCGTGCTCGCGTGGTATTCGTCGAATACAAACAAAACCTGAGGAGCCGTATAGAATTAATTAAATTTTTCGCTGTACGCTTGTGTGATCACCCGTTAGGTGTATGCTTGTGTGTGAACTGATTTAGAAAAAGTTAATTACTTGCATTACGGAAACTACGTGTTGCGTTGGTTATGTCGCGTTTTGTAATAAACATACTTTATAAAGGCGCATGCAAAATACAATTCGCACCGCCATGGCGCGCCACTAGAAAAATATTATATCAAGTATAAATTATATTCGTGTTGCCACGCGAACGAATCGAATGATTTTTCGTGCAGTTCCGGGTTCTATTGAACACGCAGTTGCAAGCGGGCGAACTTCTGTGTCTCGAGGTCGCGCGATGTAAACACTCCGCCGAAACCCGATACCCTCTTTCGCGGAGATACAGTCGAAGGATTGGGGGGGTGGGGTGCCCGTATTTCTAGGAACGAATAGATCGAAGATTATTCGATGTGTTCGTTCGAAATGTAAAAATATATTTTTATTCTACAGTAATCCCTCGAACAACGGGGTTTCGTACAACGCGGTTTTTTTTCCGGATAATTTTTTTTTCCTGGGCACATTTACTTCGAATGTGTCCGGTAAGAATTGTAAATTAAATAAAGTTAAGGCAAGATAAATATTAGTTTGACATAAATAGTTTACTTATTCTATAGTGCAATAAACATTATAAACATTTTATTACGCAGACGCGTTGATTATTACTAATAAATATATTTGTCTCCCACTAGTTGACTAATATTCATGCTGTAACGCGTGTAATAAAAAATATTAATTCGACACGATATTCAAAAAACACCTCCTTAAAGAAAGAACCCCACCCCCACCGCCCACCAGTCGCCAGCCAATTAGCGCAATCTAGTTCAAAAATCTCCCTCTTTCGCCCAACGGATCTCGTAGTGATTAGACGTGTTCAGAGTGTTCGTCGAATTAAGGTATGTCACATAGTCTGACATATAATATTATATCAATTGTTTTCATTTACCGTCTCCCGAGAGTTCTGTAGTGTTTTTTGTCAATGTTAAGTCATATTTTAGTAAAAATTGAGAAAACATTGCGTAGTAAGTGGAATCGTCCAACGTGCATTTTTTGTATCTAACACTTCTACGTGTTTGCGTGTCTTCTACGTATAGATATACTTATCTCAGCAACAAATTCCATTATCTCGCAATATATTCTGCAATTTCTAGCAGTATTATAATAATATTAGTGATTCTTAATACACGTATCTTTAATTTCAGTTGGATTCTGTTCCATGGCGTCTCTTTCGCTTGCCTTGAATCAGAAATGGCGCGAACTTTTGAACGGGGATGCGCAGGAACAGATTGACGCGGCGCCATATTGTTAATTCAACTTCTCGCTGACAGGTAAGCGTTCTTCAAATTTCTTGTTGAAATAAGTAGAATTGTAGCAATATATCATACACGTATAATACTTGTATGATATACAGTCGTGTTGTAAACAAGTAGTAACATAATACAAGCCATTATTTGCGGCTATTTCTTCGTTGTTTCTGCCTATGGCCGGGAAGCATGTTTTTCCTGGAAAATATCGGCAATTTATCGCGAAAAAAAAAAAAGACTTTTATCAAGTAACGTTAGCGTTGAAATATGTTTTATGTTTTAAATTTAGAAACATATGCAATAGCTTATTACACTTGTTATTGTATTGTTAATTTTGTATATTTTCTTTCCATATTTGCACATGTTTAATGCATACTTGTATACTTTTAATGCACACTTGCATATTTCTCGTGCATATTTTAACATTTTTAATGCATATATACATATTTTTAATGCATATTTACATATTCTCAATGAATATTTACATATTTTTCGTGCATATTTACATATTTTTTGTGCATATTTATTGTTCATAAATGTCATTGATAACAAACACTCAATAGGATGAACATGTTTTCTTTCAGAAAATTTTGTGACCGCGCGCTATGCGGTCGGTAGAGTCAGTGCATCACTGAAGGGGATGTTTTAGGCGACACTGATAAAGGTCGAAATGTAAGTATCTTTAAACAATTCTCAGTTATCTATGAAGAATTAAATTATGAGATTTAGCAGTAGATTTTAATGTTCTTTGCCTTCTTGTTTAGTTACAGTTTGCACACTGCCTGACGGTTGGGTTCAATTGCGCTGCCTCGGTGATGTTCCTGACGTCTTCCACGAGTACTTCCTTGGTATCTGCAATCAACGAAGTAGTGAGCCGCATGCGTTTTGGTTCCTCCGGTCCCCAATCATGCCGTAGGACGATTGGTCCGAAGCGGCACGGGTGACTGGTTGTATTTTTTAGTAGTTTTGCGAGCATAGTGACCGCGGGTATAACTTTTATACCCGTCAGTTGTTATGTTATTCTCTTGCGTATTCTTTCTTACATGAGGTTATATCTGCCTACTTGTACTCCGCGCGTTTTAATATAAAAAAATTAAGAATCATAGACATATTTCTTATTCAAATAAATATTTTATCAAGTAAGCACTGCTCACGTGGGTTCCTCTATTACGATAAAAATATATGATTACATTAATAAATACATTGAACAAATGTATATAATATTGAGCACATTGTGCATTAAATTTATAATTGCATTTAAAATCAATGCACTGTTTTCACTGTTAAGCAGTGCAGAAGTCGGATACCCTCCGACCTCGTTACTGCAGTAATTGCGAGTATTTCATGACGATAGTGATCCAGTATTAATAATATGAATAAATAGAACGATACGTACATTCAAATCGGCGTTGAATGTGTATATTCAATGATAGCATTTAATATTAATTTTCATGTTCTATAGTCGAGTCGCTTGCGTATAAAATGTATTACATCTTCTTATGTACAAGGAGGCAATTTGTATACGGGCAGATTTTCAAATCGAAGTAATTAACTTGTACAATTTACTTCGATTAAGGAATCACCCGAGGTTTATTTAATAGCTTGTCAATTTTCCAAGTAATTATTTAACTGCATTTATTTCTTAATTGCATTACTTATTCTAGTAAATTCGGTTTCAATGACAGTCAATTTCCTTAATCCATAAATTATTTATCAGTAATTTTCGAGTTTTTCTTGATATTTCATAAGTTACAAAGTCGAGTCATTTTTAATCAGATTGAAAATAAAATATACTATTACCTATTGCAATTTTACGTATACTAATCATTTTTTTAGATCAGGATTTTCAGGTTTAACCCCTTCCGTGATCATTGCCAGGAACTCACTCACGTGCCCAGGTGCTACTTGGGTGAGTGAAAGGCAATGGGCACGATGATCATATGTTTTTTAAATTTATAACAATGTTTGGCGGCTGACATTTGCTAGCGTACCGTGCACGACGTATTTTCCACATTATCTGTGTGTGTGTGGTTAGGCTGTGGAATTGCGTCGGCTCGGGAATTTGTTAACAAATTATAAACGTATTTATTCCAATACCGATACAATGATTTCATAAATAGCAATATGTTTTACAATTGCAAATATACATTGCATACCATAACGAATTATGAAAATATGGCAAACAATAGAGTATCATACAGACCAAGTATATTTAGTTGAAAGGAAATGTACAATATATTTTAACAATGAATATTATATACGAAAGTAATGCACAAGCATATACGTTTACGCACATTTACGCAATGGTCGCTAGCCTTTGTCAGCCGATTTCAGGAACTGGTACGTACCCTTAGAGTGTGAATGATTGTATGCCAAGCTCGGGTGTCGGGGGCGTCCCGGGACGTCTCTCTAGTGTAGGTTCTTGCGCCCGAGTGTTTGATTGAGAAACGTGGAATGAGGTGTGTTTGTGTGAATGCTTTGACCATTTTTTAAATATAGGTCTAGGTAGGATAGGTAGTATACCTTCTGGTGTGATTGATAAATTTAAGTAGGTAGGGCCGGGCAGGTTGACACAGTCTCTGGTCGGGTAGGCAATATTTCGCGTGTTCAACCTGTTTCAGGAAATCTGATTTGAAAAATCGACGGTGAAGTTGTGGCGCGAACGAAAATGCGTTCGCCTCTAGCTTTGCCCACCGATTTTTCGAATTTTTCGCGGTCGCGATCGCGATTTGGCTCCGAAACGATCGTGTTGCGTTATGCTCGAGGCTGCGCGTGTAGGCGAAGATCGATTACAATTTTAATCGTAATCCTTACGATTTTCCATAATCGCAATTTTTACGAATGTATTTAATCGTGATTCGTCCACGTGTGTTCCATTTAGCTACGCGATTTAGACTTTTATTTTATTTTATTTTTTTGCGGATAGGGTCTCGAGCCTAGACTAAGTTTCAGCGGGCATTGCGCCCGAAGAAAAGAAGAGGCTAAAAGCCGAAGAGGCCCGACAAACTGTCTCTCAAGAGGGCAACTATCAATGGCTCTGCATCCAAAGGATGGAGAGCCATTCTTTCATACTATTTTGTCACTATGCTCGCTTTTGTATGCTGTAGTTGTAGTTTATTGTTTCCAGCACTCATCATCGTATTGGGCAAATCGCGATTATTATTAGCGTCGCGTACGATTGAATACGGTTTGCATTAGAGTTGCGATTAAGTATATCGTGGTTTCAATTAGTGTAGCTTTTATATTAAATTATACTTGTTTACGTACTTGCAGAGGTGCCTCTTTAGTTGCAGAGGAATCATTTCACTCCTTCCTAACGTCGATTAGGCGACAGGTACCATTTTTATGTATCGCGAAGAGGATCGCCGTATGTATACATACACATGTGTGTATGCATGCGCTAGTTGCGGTTCGAAATTTGTGCGCGCTTTCCACATGACGACACTCTTCTTTAGTTGCAGAGGTATCATTTCACTCCTTCCTTCTTATTGTTAGTCCGTACTGTAACCGTTCGCCATTTTTATTGTAGGCGGTCGCGTCCCCCGGCTATCGCTCCATCTTTGAACGCTTGGGTTTGCGTGGGATGTACTCGCTCGTGTGGCTGCTAGCTCTGCACGGGTAGTCGTACTCTGGTTGGCACATGCGCATGTAAATCGTTCTCTGAGTTAACTTACGAGTTGCTTGGTAGCCGTTATGACCTATGCTCAATTGGAGTTCGGGAGTCTCTTGCGGGAGCTTTGAGATGTTCTCGGAGCGAGCCCTAGCTGGTTCGTTTCGCGTCGGGTTGTCTTCGCGTAAATAAAATGCTCATTGCTTAAGTATCTCCACTTGGGAGTTTTTAGTCAATGACTCTTAACATATCGAGCATGCTAGAAGCACGAATATCAATTTGGGTGCAGACACGAATCCGTAATACATACGTATGAGTGTCTCGTGCTTGAATTGCATCACACAGTTTCTATTAGGGGGAGAGTGTCGCCGTTGCTGGAAATTTAGTTTTAAGTGCACCCATTCTGCGAGTTTTCTATGCGATATTGCCTCTCTTTATTTGAAACGAGGAGAGTCACCGTTCTTGTACTTATAGAGTACGTGCCGCAATTTTTCTCCATTTTCAATTTAGTCGGTCGCGTATTTCGGTTGGCGCTCGTTGTTTGTAGGGTTGTGTTTGGATGAGATGTACTCGCTCGTGTGGGTGCTAGCCTTACATGGGTCGTCGAACTCCACTCGACAAAAGTACACGTGATTCGTTCTTGCGGGTATGTATTGGTTCCTCGGCTCCGGGGTCGAGGTTCACGGGCGCTGTGGATTTCGGGGCGGTATTTGGGCCGGGATACCGGCCACGGACGGGCCGTAGGTCTGCGGCCGCGGACGGATTGTAGCCGGCAGTTTCTGCTGGTTACTCGTCCGTAGGCTCCATGTTGTCTTGGACAGGTGACCCGTCTCTAGGACTAGAGGGGTCATAATTCAAGGCTTCGTACTGACTTGCGTATCCGTCACTTGCTGATTCCCCCGGTTCGGTGCCGTTTCGGAGTCGACAATAAGTCGCGCGTGCGCCCGTCCCTCGGTCTGAGTTTATGTTTGCAACCAATCGCTGGTACAGACGTTGTGGCTTTTTGCTCGATTGGTGATCCGAGTCTCTTGCACAAGCTCTGACTTTTCCTGGAGCGAGCCCCAACTTTACCATTCTGGGCCGCGTTTACTAGGTTCCAACGCTCATTGTTTTTCCTACTCCATTTGGGGGTAAATAGTAGATTCCAAGTTTTAAATTGAGCATAGTAGAGACACCAATATCGGATACTTGGTGTACTTTCGTATTACCACGAACTCAATCCGCCCTATACTCTCGTTCGCACCTTCATAGTCCTGACGATCGTTTCAAGTAGGAGAGAGGCAGTAGCGAACATAGAAATCTTACATGTGGGTTGCATCTTCAAGAAAGAAGAATGAAGAACGAAGAACGAAGAACGAAGATGGAAGAATGAAGAATGAAGAATGAAGAAAGAAGGAAGACAAAAGAAGAATGAATACGTTGAAAGCTGCTGCTGTTCAATTCAGATTGCCGATCGATAATTGTTTTACCCTTGCTATGCCACAAATGCTGCCAACCGCATGTACAATTCTATTTTTCTAATAATTACTAATGCCAATAATTAACTTGCTAATAAATTGCTAATAATTATCGCCGTTTCTGTTTCAGGTCCATTTTTATGTCCACATTCTGTTATTTATGTCTATATTCGCTGCCCGGAAGCGGGGTTAATTCGATTTTATGTGCTTACATTTGTACATTCTTTCAGGTTCCAATTTAGGTTGTATCATCGATGTACGCAACTCATCAATGAAGATGTAGATGTAGATAGAAAAGTATACATAGATATATTATGAGGATATGTAGTCTGCTTACAATTATGCTTTTTATATCTCGCTACTTTTTATACGTAGTATGTTTGCAACTGTGCTTTTTATATATCGCTGCTTTTTACATGTAGTCTGCTTGCAACTATGCTTTTTATATCTCGCTACTTTTTATACGTAGTATGTTTGCAACTGTGCTTTTTATATATCGCTGCTTTTTACATGTAGTCTGCTTACAACTATGCTTTTTATATATCGCTGCTTTTTATATGTACTCTGCTTGCAAATATGCTTTTCATATATCGCTGCTTTTTATATGTAGTCTGCTTACAACTATGCTTTTTATAGCTCGCTACTTTTTATACGTAGTATGTTTGCAACTGTGCTTTTTATATATCGCTGCTTTTTACATGTAGTCTGCTTACAACTATGCTTTTCATATATCGCTGCTTTTTATGTGTACTCTGCTTGCAACTATGCTGTTTATATATCGCTGCTTTTTACCCGTAGTCTGCTTGCATCTATGCCTTTTATATGTAGTCTGCTTACAACTATGCTTTTTATATCTCCCTATTTTTTATATTAGTATGTTTGCAACTATGCTTTTTATCTTCCGCTGCTTTTGTAGGTGTGCACACATTGCGTATGTAGTTTTGTTTTCCCAATATCTTTAAGCGGTTGCGTGCGAGATTTTGCGTGCGAGAGTTTACCTACGAGATTTTGCGTGCGAGCTGGCATTAATGTATAACACTTGTATTAGTTCCGCGTCGCGGTAGAGACATATCCCTTTTTCGCTAAATTTGCAGAATGGCGAATGGCGTAAAAAGGGTATATTTTTAATGTATTCTTACATTTTTTCTCGAAAAGGAGGGAGGATGGGACGCCGTGGTTAGGGTGGGTCTCCGAATGCAGCAACCTCCACGTGGTGAGACCTGGACAATTAGTATCGTCTTCGACGCAATGGTCAAAACTATTATCGAAGGCGATGCTAAGCCGATCGGCTGCATTTCTCCGTTATTGTTACCTGCTGATTACCTAATTGTACTTCTAATATTTCTTCACAAATTCTAATATCGCTGTATCCAAATTTCTGTAACAAACGTTAATCTTTTGTACTCGTAAACTTGTACAATAATTCCTTGTACCTGCTCTTTTTTGTAAAAAATTGTATTCTCATATTTAATATTGCGCGATATGTGTTCGAATTTATATCTTTTTATTAGCGCCTCCATTGTATTTGTATTTAGAATACTTTCACATTGTACTGTAGCTAGCTACTATTTAATGTGTGCATACGCTTTTGTAGTTTAGTGTCGTGCTATATTTCACTTCAGAATTAGGACTGTGGTTAGCTTAAGTTTTTAAACAGTTGTAACGGTTGTTAGAAGGCAAGTTGCGTCTGTTAGATTCGGTAGCACTCATCCTTTATCATGTATGGCAAACTTCCTGGTACTTATCATTGCATTCTCTCGTATTAAATAATTATATCTTTTTTCGATTTTTCGTACTGAAACACATGGTATGTGTGATTTGTTTTGAGTTGTCAAAGCAATTGTAATTCGGACGTTCATTCTCTCGATTATTCAATTTCGAAGGGACGCACGTTTTCCACAAAAAAGAAATGAAGAAGTGCGTTTCTTTATACGTGGACGTTCAAACTACTGTTGATTGTTCAGGTGAAGTGCGTATTTTATATTACTCTTTGCATTAAAGTCACATACACACGTTACGTTACACACTTCTGTCAAAAGAAGTTATTGTACAAAATGCGTTATTCAGAATGATGCAATCACTGTCATGTTGAATATCCTGTTATTGACTTCCCAGATATTAAAGGGTACCAATAATCAATCCGTTTGCGAATCTCCTATATCATATGATCGTATATGCGCGCGATAACACTTGACAACGGTCCCGTTGTAGTCACCTCCACGTGGTGGGACTGGTAATTAATACGGTGCTCTAGACCAGCTTAGAGCACTGTAGTAAGCCAAGAACTGCAGATATCTGTGGTCCAGTCTAATCGTTACTAAATGTCCGCCGGGGGCATTTGGTAACGTCGATTAGGCGACAGGTACCATTTTTATGTATCGCGAAGAGGATCGCCGTATGTATACATACACATGTGTGTATGCATGCGCTAGTTGCGGTTCGAAATTTGTGCGCGCTTTCCACATGACGACACTCTTCTTTAGTTGCAGAGGAATCATTTCACTCCTTCCTTCTTATTGTTAGTCCGTACTGTAACCGTTCGCCATTTTTATTGTAGGCGGTCGCGTCCCCCGGCTATCGCTCCATCTTTGAACGCTTGGGTTTGCGTGGGATGTACTCGCTCGTGTGGCTGCTAGCTCTGCACGGGTAGTCGTACTCTGGTTGGCACATGCGCATGTAAATCGTTCTCTGAGTTAACTTACGAGTTGCTTGGTAGCCGTTATGACCTATGCTCAATTGGAGTTCGGGAGTCTCTTGCGGGAGCTTTGAGATGTTCTCGGAGCGAGCCCTAGCTGGTTCGTTTCGCGTCGGGTTGTCTTCGCGTAAATAAAATGCTCATTGCTTAAGTATCTCCACTTGGGAGTTTTTAGTCAATGACTCTTAACATATCGAGCATGCTAGAAGCACGAATATCAATTTGGGTGCAGACACGAATCCGTAATACATACGTATGAGTGTCTCGTGCTTGAATTGCATCACACAGTTTCTATTAGGGGGAGAGTGTCGCCGTTGCTGGAAATTTAGTTTTAAGTGCACCCATTCTGCGAGTTTTCTATGCGATATTGCCTCTCTTTATTTGAAACGAGGAGAGTCACCGTTCTTGTACTTATAGAGTACGTGCCGCAATTTTTCTCCATTTTCAATTTAGTCGGTCGCGTATTTCGGATGGCGCTCGTTGTTTGTAGGGTTGTGTTTGGATGAGATGTACTCGCTCGTGTGGGTGCTAGCCTTACATGGGTCGTCGAACTCCACTCGACAAAAGTACACGTGATTCGTTCTTGCGGGTATGTATTGGTTCCTCGGCTCCGGGGTCGAGGTTCACGGGCGCTGTGGATTTCGGGGCGGTATTTGGGCCGGGATACCGGCCACGGACGGGCCGTAGGTCTGCGGCCGCGGACGGATTGTAGCCGGCAGTTTCTGCTGGTTACTCGTCCGTAGGCTCCATGTTGTCTTGGACAGGTGACCCGTCTCTAGGACTAGAGGGGTCATAATTCAAGGCTTCGTACTGACTTGCGTATCCGTCACTTGCTGATTCCCCCGGTTCGGTGCCGTTTCGGAGTCGACAATAAGTCGCGCGTGCGCCCGTCCCTCGGTCTGAGTTTATGTTTGCAACCAATCGCTGGTACAGACGTTGTGGCTTTTTGCTCGATTGGTGATCCGAGTCTCTTGCACAAGCTCTGACTTTTCCTGGAGCGAGCCCCAGCTTTACCGTTCCGGGCCGCGTTTACTAGGTTCCAACGCTCATTGTTTTTCCTACTCCATTTGGGGGTAAATAATAGATTCCAAGTTTTAAATTGAGCATAGTAGAGACACCAATATCGGATACTTGGTGTACTTTCGTATTACCACGAACTCAATCCGCCCTATACTCTCGTTCGCACCTTCATAGTCCTGACGATCGTTTCAAGTAGGAGAGAGGCAGTAGCGAACATAGAAATCTTACATGTGGGTTGCATCTTCAAGAAAGAAGAAAGAAGAAAGAAGAAAGAAGAGAGAAGGACGAAGAAGGAAGAAGGAAGAACGAAGAACGAAGAAAGAAGAAAGAAGAAAGAAGAAAGAAGAAGGAAGAAGGAAGAAGGAAGAAGGAAGAAGGAAGAAGGAAGAACGAAGAACGAAGAACGAAGAACGAAGAACGAAGAACGAAGAACGAAGAAAGAAGAAAGAAGAAAGAAGAAAGAAGAAAGAAGAAAGAAGAAAGAAGAAAGAAGAAAGAAGAAAGAAGAAAGAAGAAAGAAGAAAGTGTTAGTATGCAACGTACTATCCAATTATCTTTCTTTACTACATATATATAGTTCACGCAACCACACTTAAACTAACCTAACCTAACCACACTTATAAATCCATTTAATATGGAACAACAGATATCTCAGACGCGCGACTTTTTTTTATGGGGAACGAAATAATTGCGCCATAGTTGGTTGCGTTGTACATATCGGAATCTATACGGTATCGGTATACGTATAATCGGTATACTGCTTCATAGTTATCGGAGGCAGCATTATGTGGCAGGCAAACAAAAGTATATCCCGGGTTTGGTTAGGTTTCAGTGTGATACTTTATTTTAAGGGCACCCATTCTGTGAGTTTTCTATACGATATTGCCCTTCCTCATTTGAAACGAGTAAAGTCACTAGTCTTGTTCTTATAGAGTCCGTACCGCAAGTTTTCATTAATTTTATTTCAGTCGGTCGCGTTTTTCGGTTGGCGCTCGCCCTTTGAAAGACCGAGTTTGGTTGAGATAAACTCGCTTGTGTAGGTGCGCTATAGCCATCTTACATGGGTCGTCGAACACCAATCGAGCAATGTATTCGCGATGCGCTCTTGTGAGCTGAGTCGCTCCTTTGTGTCCTGCACCGATGATGGCGATGCGCTCTTATGAGCTGAGTCGCTACTCGGTTCCAGGCGCCGAGGGCAACGTGCGCAGAGGATTTGGAGGCGGCATTCGGGCCGGGATACCGGCCACGGACGGGCCGTAGGTCTGCGGCCGCGGGCGGATTGTAGCCGGCAGTTTCTGCTGGTTACTCGTCCGTAGGCTCCATGTTGTCTTGGACAGGTGACCCGTCTCTAGGACTAGAGGGGTCATAATTCAAGGCTTCGTACTGACTTGCGTATCCGTCACTTGCTGATTCCCCCGGTTACACCGCCGTTTCCAAATCGTGCTCGTTGGGACTTGTGCGATTGGTGATCCGAGTCTCTTGTACAAACTCTGACTTTTCCTAGAGCGAGCCCGGGTCGCGTTTAATTGATTCCAACGCTCATTGTTTTTGCTACTCCATTTGCGAGTAAACAGATTACAAGTTTTAAATTGAGCATAGTAGAGATACCCATATCGTATTCGTGGTGTACTTTCGTATTACCACGAATTCAATCCCCCCGATACTCTCGTTTGCATTTTCATATTTCTAACAATCGCCTCAAGTAGGAAAAAGGCAGTACCGACCATAGAAATCTTACATGCGGGTTGCATTTTTGTTTGCGGGCGTTTTGCAATCCCACAGGCCAATTAGAGTCGCAGCTCAGTATTTTAGTTGGTTGCGCTGCACCATCGCGCGCAACGGGCAAACAGGAACCAAGCAGGAAGTGCACTGGAAGAAAGAAGAAAGAAGAAAGAAGAATGAAGGTGGAAGAACAAAGGTGGAAGAACGAAGGTGGAAGAACGAAGAACGAAGAAGGAAGAACGAAGAACGAAGAACGAAGAACGAAGATCGAAGAACGAAGAACGAAGAATGAAGAATGAAGAAAGAAGAACGAAGGAGGAAGAACGAAGATGGAAGAACGAAGAACAAAGAACGAAGAATGAAGAAAGACGAACGAAGGAGGAAGAACGAAGATGGAAGAACGAAGAACAAAGAACGACGAATGAAGAAAGAAGATGGAAGAACGAAGAACGAAGAACGAAGAATGAAGATGCAAGAACGAAGAACGAAGAACGAAGATGGAAGAACGAAGAACGAAGAAGGAAGAACGAAGAACGAAGAACGAAGAACGAAGATGGAAGAACGAAGAACGAAGAAGGAAGAACGAAGAACGAAGAACGAAGAACGAAGAACGAAGAACGAAGAACGAAGAACGAAGAACGAAGAATGAAGAATGAAGAAAGAAGAACGAAGGAGGAAGAACGAAGATGGAAGAACGAAGAACAAAGAACGAAGAATGAAGAAAGAAGAACGAAGGAGGAAGAACGAAGATGGAAGAACGAAGAACAAAGAACGAAGAATGAAGAAAGAAGATGGAAGAACGAAGAACGAAGAATGAAGATGCAAGAACGAAGAACGAAGAACGAAGATGGAAGAACGAAGAACGAAGAACGAAGAACGAAGAATGAAGAATGAAGATGCAAGAACGAAGAACGAAGAACGAAGAATGAAGATGCAAGAACGAAGAACGAAGAACGAAGATGGAAGAACGAAGAACGAAGAATGAAAATGGAAGAACGAAGAACGAAGAACGAAGAACGAAGAACGAAGAATGAAGAAAGAAGATGGAAGAACGAAAAACGAAGAACGAAGAACGAAGAACGAAGATGGAAGAACGAAGAGCGAAGAACGAAGAACGAAGAACGAAGAACGAAGAACGAAGAACGAAGAAGGAAGAACGAAGAAAGAAGAACGAAGAATGAAGATGGAAGAACGAAGAACGAAGAACGAAGAATGAAGAAAGAAGATGGAAGAACGAAGAACGAAGAATGAAGATGGAAGAACGAAGAACGAAGAACGAAGATGGAAGAACGAAGAACGAAGAACGAAGAACGAAGATGGAAGATGGAAGAACGAAGAACGAAGATGGAAGAACGAAGAACGAAGAATGAAGAACGAAGAACGAAGAACGAAGAACGAAGATGGAAGAATGAAGAATGAAGAATGAAGAAAGAAGGAAGACAAAAGAAGAATGAATACGTTGAAAGCTGCTGCTGTTCAATTCAGATTGCCGATCGATAATTGTTTTACCCTTGCTATGCCACAAATGCTGCCAACCGCATGTACAATTCTATTTTTCTAATAATTACTAATGCCAATAATTAACTTGCTAATAAATTGCTAATAATTATCGCCGTTTCTGTTTCAGGTCCATTTTTATGTCCACATTCTGTTATTTATGTCTATATTCGCTGCCCGGCAGTTAATTCGATGTTGTGTGCTTACATTTGTACATTCTTTCAGCTTCCAATTTAGGTTGTATCATCGATGTACGCAACTCATCAATGAAGATGTAGATGTAGATAGAAAAGTATACATAGATATATTATGAGGATATGTAGTCTGCTTGCATCTATGCTTTTTATATGTAGTCTGCTTACAATTATGCTTTTTATATCTCGCTACTTTTTATACGTAGTATGTTTGCAACTGTGCTTTTTATATATCGCTGCTTTTTACATGTAGTCTGCTTGCAACTATGCTTTTCATATATCGCTGCTTTTTATATGTAGTCTGCTTACAACTATGCTTTTTATATATCGCTGCTTTTTATATGTACTCTGGTTACAACTATGCGTTTTATATATCGCTGCTTTTTATGTGTACTCTGCTTGCAACTATGCTGTTTATATACATATCGCTGCTTTTTACCCGTAGTCTGCTTGCATCTATGCCTTTTATATGTAGTCTGCTTACAACTATGCTTTTTATATCTCCCTATTTTTTATATTAGTATGTTTGCAACTATGCTTTTTATCTTCCGCTGCTTTTGTAGGTGTGCACACATTGCGTATGTAGTTTTGTTTTCCCAATATCTTTAAGCGGTTGCGTGCGAGATTTTGCGTGCGAGAGTTTACCTACGAGATTTTGCGTGCGAGCTGGCATTAATGTATAACACTTGTATTAGTTCCGCGTCGCGGTAGAGACATATCCCTTTTTTGCTAAATTTGCAGAACGGCGAATGGCGTAAAAAGGGTATATTTGTAATGTATTCTTACATTTTTTCTCGAAAAGGAGGGAGGATGGGACGCCGTGGTTAGGGTGGGTCTCCGAATGCAGCAACCTCCACGTGGTGAGACCTGGACAATTAGTATCGTCTTCGAGGCAATGGTCAAAACTATTATCGAAGGCGATGCTAAGCCGATCGGCTGCATTTCTCCGTTATTGTTACCTGCTGATTACCTAATTGTACTTCTAATATTTCTTCACAAATTGTAATATCGCTGTATCCAAATTTCTGTAACAAACGTTAATCTTTTGTACTCGTACACTTGTACAATAATTCCTTGTACCTGCTCTTTTTTGTAAAAAATTGTATTCTCATATTTAATATTGCGCGATATGTGTTCGAATTTATATCTTTTTATTAGCGCCTCCATTGTATTTGTATTTAGAATACTTTCACATTGTACTGTAGCTAGCTACTATTTAATGTGTGCATACGCTTTTGTAGTTTAGTGTCGTGCTATATTTCACTTCAGAATTAGGACTGTGGTTAGCTTAAGTTTTTAAACAGTTGTAACGGTTGTTAGAAGGCAAGTTGCGTCTGTTAGATTCGGTAGCACTCATCCTTTATCATGTATGGCAAACTTCCTGGTACTTATCATTGCATTCTCTCGTATTAAATAATTATATCTTTTTTCGATTTTTCGTACTGAAACACATGGTATGTGTGATTTGTTTTGAGTTGTCAAAGCAATTGTAATTCGGACGTTCATTCTCTCGATTATTCAATTTCGAAGGGACGCACGTTTTCCACAAAAAAGAAATGAAGAAGTGCGTTTCTTTATACGTGGACGTTCAAACTACTGTTGATTGTTCAGGTGAAGTGCGTATTTTATATTACTCTTTGCATTAAAGTCACATACACACGTTACGTTACACACTTCTGTCAAAAGAAGTTATTGTACAAAATGCGTTATTCAGAATGATGCAATCACTGTCATGTTGAATATCCTGTTATTGACTTCCCAGATATTAAAGTGTACCAATAATCAATCCGTTTGCGAATCTCCTATATCATATGATCGTATATGCGCGCGATAACACTTGACAACGGTCCCGTTGTAGTCACCTCCACGTGGTGGGACTGGTAATTAATACGGTGCTCTAGACCAGCTTAGAGCACTGTAGTAAGCCAAGAACTGCAGATATCTGTGGTCCAGTCTAATCGTTACTAAATGTCCGCCGGGGGCATTTGGTAACGTCGATTAGGCGACAGGTACCATTTTTATATATCGCGAAGAGGATCGCCGTATGTATACATACACATGTGTGTATGCATGCGCTAGTTGCGGTTCGAAATTTGTGCGCGCATTCCACATGACGACACTCTTCTTTAGTTGCAGAGGTATCATTTCACTCCTTCCTTCTTATTGTTAGTCCGTACTGTAACCGTTCGCCATTTTTATTGTAGGCGGTCGCGTCCCCCGGCTATCGCTCCATCTTTGAACGCTTGGGTTTGCGTGGGATGTACTCGCTCGTGTGGCTGCTAGCTCTGCACGGGTAGTCGTACTCTGGTTGGCACATGCGCATGTAAATCGTTCTCTGAGTTAACTTACGAGTTGCTTGGTAGCCGTTATGACCTATGCTCAATTGGAGTTCGGGAGTCTCTTGCGGGAGCTTTGAGATGTTCTCGGAGCGAGCCCTAGCTGGTTCGTTTCGCGTCGGGTTGTCTTCGCGTAAATAAAATGCTCATTGCTTAAGTATCTCCACTTGGGAGTTTTTAGTCAATGACTCTTAACATATCGAGCATGCTAGAAGCACGAATATCAATTTGGGTGCAGACACGAATCCGTAATACATACGTATGAGTGTCTCGTGCTTGAATTGCATCACACAGTTTCTATTAGGGGGAGAGTGTCGCCGTTGCTGGAAATTTAGTTTTAAGTGCACCCATTCTGCGAGTTTTCTATGCGATATTGCCTCTCTTTATTTGAAACGAGGAGAGTCACTGTTCTTGTACTTATAGAGTACGTGCCGCAATTTTTCTCCATTTTCAATTTAGTCGGTCGCGTATTTCGGATGGCGCTCGTTGTTTGTAGGGTTGTGTTTGGATGAGATGTACTCGCTCGTGTGGGTGCTAGCCTTACATGGGTCGTCGAACTCCACTCGACAAAAGTACACGTGATTCGTTCTTGCGGGTATGTATTGGTTCCTCGGCTCCGGGGTCGAGGTTCACGGGCGCTGTGGATTTCGGGGCGGTATTTGGGCCGGGATACCGGCCACGGACGGGCCGTAGGTCTGCGGCCGCGGACGGATTGTAGCCGGCAGTTTCTGCTGGTTACTCGTCCGTAGGCTCCATGTTGTCTTGGACAGGTGACCCGTCTCTAGGACTAGAGGGGTCATAATTCAAGGCTTCGTACTGACTTGCGTATCCGTCACTTGCTGATTCCCCCGGTTCGGTGCCGTTTCGGAGTCGACAATAAGTCGCGCGTGCGCCCGTCCCTCGGTCTGAGTTTATGTTTGCAACCAATCGCTGGTACAGACGTTGTGGCTTTTTGCTCGATTGGTGATCCGAGTCTCTTGCACAAGCTCTGACTTTTCCTGGAGCGAGCCCCAGCTTTACCATTCCGGGCCGCGTTTACTAGGTTCCAACGCTCATTGTTTTTCCTACTCCATTTAGGGGTAAATAGTAGATTCCAAGTTTTAAATTGAGCATAGTAGAGACACCAATATCGGATACTTGGTGTACTTTCGTATTACCACGAACTCAATCCGCCCTATACTCTCGTTCGCACCTTCATAGTCCTGACGATCGTTTCAAGTAGGAGAGAGGCAGTAGCGAACATAGAAAACTTACATGTGGGTTGCATCTTCAAGAAAGAAGAAAGAAGTAAGAAGAAAGAAGAAAGAAGAAAGAAGAAAGAAGAAAGAAGAACGAAGAGAGAAGAACGAAGAGAGAAGAAAGAAGAAAGAATCCTATCATTGCTTATTATCTATCGCTGCTTTTGTAGGTGTGCACACATATGTAGTTTTTGCTTTTCTAATATTTTTAAGTTATTGCGTGCGATATTCTGCGAGTTGTTTATGTCTACAATATTCGCTGCCCGGCAGCGGGATTGATTCTATTTTCTGTGCTTACATTTGTACATTTACTTACATATGTACTCTGCTTGTAACTATGCCTTTTATCTCTTGCTGCTTCTTATCTAGCGCTGCTTTTTATATGTACTTTGCTTGAAACTATGCCTTTTATCTATTGCTGCTTCTTATCTAGCGCTGCTTTTTATATGTATTCTGCTTGCAACTATGCATTTTATCTATTGCTGCTTTTTATATGTTCTCTGCTTGCAACTATGCCTTTTATTTCTTGCTGCTTCTTATCCAGCGCTGCTTTTTATATATACTCTGCTTGCAAGTATGCATTTTATCTATTGCTGCTTTGTATATGTACTCTGCTTGGAACTATGCCTTTTATCTATTGCTGCTTCTTATCTAGCGCTGCTGTTTATATGTATTCTGCTTGCAACTATGCATTTTATCTATTGCTGCTTTGTATATGTACTCTGCTTGCAACTATGCCTTTTATCTCTTGCTGCTTCTTTTCCAGCGCTGCTTTTTATATGTACTCTGCTTGCAACTATGCCTTTTATCTCTTGCTGCTTCTTATATGTACCTGCTTGCAACTATGCCTGTTATCTATTGCTGCTTCTTATCTAGCGCTGCTTTTTATGTATCGCTACTTTTGTAGGGTTGCACACATTTGTAGTCTTTGTTTTTCTAATATTTTTAATCGGTTGCGTGCCCGATTTTGCGTGCGAGATTTTGCGTGCGAGCTGGTTTTATTGTATAACACTTGTATTAGTTCCGCGTCGCGGTAGAGACATTTCCTTTTTCGCTAAATTTGCAGAACGGCAAATGGCGTAAATGGGATATATTCATAATGTATTCTTACATTTTTGCTCGAAAAGGAGGGAGGATGGGACGCCGTGGTTAGGGTGGGTCTCCGAATGCAGCAACCTCCACGTGGTGAGACCTGGACAATTAGTATCGTCCTCGAGGCAGTGGTCAAAACTATTATCGAAGGCGATTCTTAGCTGATCGGCTGCATTTCTTCTTTATTGTTACCTACCAGTTACCTAATTGTACTTCTCATATTTCTTCATGAATTGTAATATCGCTGTATCCAAATTTCCGCAACAAACGTTAATCTTATGTACACACTTGTACAATAATTCTCTGTTTCTGCTGTTTTAGGTAATAAATTGTATTCTCGTATTTAATATTGCGCGATATGTGTTGGAATTTATATTCTTTTATTAGCGCCGCCATTGTATTTGTATTTAGTATACTTTCACGTTCTACTGTAGCTGGTTACTATTTAATGTGTGCATACGCTTTTAGCAGTTTCGTGTCGTACTATTGTATATTCAACTTCAGAATTTTAACTGTAGTTAGTTTAAGTTTTTAAGCAGTTGTAATGGTGGTATTAGATAATTATATTTTTAGTCGCCTTTTCGTACTCATACTCTAACATATATTTCTTGTTGTGTTTAGTGATCATACTCCAAGATTTATCAGTCGATTCAGTTGGAGCCGGCGCCAGGGTAGCGTCCATAAATTCGGCATGATTGATCAGCGACTCTTCTTCACGAATTCGAGGATAGAAATGAATCCAACCAAAGTTGACATGCATGTACAACGATCGGTGAGTCGTATGATTTTTTTTATCCTGGTTTCAATATTTATTTATTGATAAAAATTCGATTTATTGCCGAAGCGTTTGTAAGAAAAAATTAAGCTACTTTTTACTGGTATATTATAATTTCTTGATTCATTTTAAAATATTTAAAAAATTTGTTACTGTTTTTTCCATTGACGTAACACACATCGATTGATTAGAATCTAGATCGCAGTATTGAAAATACGAATAAAAGTGTCAGCTCATTTCTTTTCCCCTTCATTTATCGAGAAGACGCAATGGCGAATGAGACTGGTACATTGCGGTACACTTTACAACGTATCCAAGATATTGCAAAAACTGCTTCATTATAGAAAATATACGCAAATAATGACTAAAGTTTAAATGGATTGTTATATTTATAAAGTCTCTTTCGAAAAAGTAATTTTTGTCTTCTACTATCCGTTAAATGTCTTTTCCATTTTAATGCATTTGGAAACCATGATCCTGTTGGTTACCTCAGACCCCAATCCTAGAGCCATCTGGCCACTGTCACCCATTCAAACCCTTTGTCCTCTTCAGCAATATTCAACTTGCTCAGAAAATAGATAGAATAACCTCTAGGATTTATTCTTCTCTTTTTTTACGTTTTTATATCATTCTGATGTTTCTCTGTTTATCCCAGAAATTTTATTTTATTAAATTTTATTGTTAATGAAAGACACCATTTTGTAATTATATTCAACTAATAATAATAACTCATTCGAATGAGTTATAATTAAAAAATGGTGACTTTCATGAACAATAAAATTGCCCCAATGAAAAAGGTAATTAAAGAATTTGTATAGTAACTATATAAGTAATAATTGTAGTATACATACAATTATATCGTCACAAGTTTTTCATTGCGGCAATTTTATTGTTTGTGTGTTAAAAAAATATACGTCTCTTAGCTCGATTGTAAGTAGTTCTATATCATTCATTGTCATTTACCAGGAAATAATATAAAGTATAACTTTCAAAATTATTTCATTTATTAATACTACAATTGAAATAAGAAAACGTGTTGTAATGTTTTTTTTTAATATTTTTAATTAACATTAATTGTTTGCTATGCTTTGCCGCCTTTAATTGCGACAAAGAACAAAAGAATTCTTGAAAATTATTTAATTTTCGCATTGTTTCCTATAATCTGTTGGTAACGTTGCTAGTGACTCGGAAATGGTATGGGTCCCTAAGGCACCCAGAAATTTGGGCCGAAAAAATACATTGGTCTTCTCTATTCCTATATCTCGATGTGATTTCGACCCAACTCGAGCCGAACCAAAGAGTATCACGCGAGAAGGGACCGGGGTTCAATTTTCCTACCGAAATGTTGACCGAGAAATAGTTTTCCTGATTTCCCCCAAAGCATTCACATATATTCACACAATCGCATGAGTCCTGTCCCCACACTACTTCAGTAAATAATAGTTCTTCAACTAATCACTGTTCATGAGCAGAGGACGCTCAAATCAGTGTTGGATTTCTGAGTCGGTATGGCAGTCACGTTGGGCCACGAAAGTCCATAAGTTCCTGTCTATTCCTATATCTCGTCTGTGGCAACAGCTCACAATTTCTTTCCACATTCAGATTAGAATATCGAAATAACAAGCAGCTCCCTCTCGCCTGTCGGTATTACCATTTCTGTGCAGGAAAAAGCTGCTGTAATACCGACCATCCAAATCGGAGAGGTCACGTGCCGTGTCTACCCCCTTAAGCGGTGCGGAAACTGCGAAAAAGCCCAAACACTAGAGATGGCGTCACATACCTGATTATCGACATATCGTTACCGACAAAATTTTAAAAAATTATTATCTCGGCTCCTGGGGGTTGTTTTTTAATAAATGGGATGTCAAACGAAAGAGAAAAGGATAAGCTATACGATAAAAAATACCCCGTTGCTGTAACTATATGCAGTTGGCCGTAATAACAATTTCAATTGTTTGAAATGAACCTCACGTGTAAGAATGTTCACACCTATTGGAGATGATACCTCATACTTGTAGCTTTAATTGATGTCGGATGATCGTTGATGTAGTTCGCCGGCAAGATGATGTAATCGCATTTGTTTATAATTTCTTTAAACCAATTCAATTATCTCGCGTTCTATCGGGCCGATTTTAATCAATGGTATCTTGAATTAAATCTAGTGTTTCAAAGCGTGATGTCTGGCGATCTTAAAGCAGTTCCTATGCATATCGACGACGTGATTCTGAGCAATTTGCTAGCTATTGTGCAAAAATGGACGGGATATCGGAAACGAGTATCTTGGTTTTTATATATATTTTATTTAATTAATGAAAGCGAACAATTATTGTACTGCAGTTTTAGTCTTTACAGACGCTTGCGCATCATCACTTTCACAAAAGTGTGATGCATCGAGTGTACGTGAGTCTCTCTGCGCGGGTCTGATTCGAGTTAGCCACACGCCAAGCAAATCAATCACGTCGCACGCACTCGGCACACATGCCGTTAATGTGCACGCGGGACCACCAGCTACCGACGTCGAGAGAAGGGCCCAAGGATTAGGGTGCGTTTCCGTTTTGAGGATAATTACTCGCTGCGTCTGTGATCTCTGGTGGCTGGTTACGATAACGTCCTCTAAATAGGAAATCGCTTCTACGTTACCAATCAAGAGTGACGAGAGAACGTATCTGAAGTGATCGGTTTCATTATATGTACCTCTATTTCCTATGCAATTGTGCTCGCCACCCTTTCGATTGTGGAATTAGGTACCTATAATTAGCATTCAACTACCCATTCACGTCACTCAACCTCTGAATACGTATCAATGGTAGACGTATCTTTAGACAGTCTTTACTTGACGCATAGAGAGGTGATTACAGAGGTCTTAGTTATTTCGGCTAGATAAAAGGATCAAGTTATCTTTCGAAGAAGCTAAAACATTTCTTGCGAATCGTTCCCGGCGACACCTCTGTGGATGGAAGCAATTTCCTGGCGCCATCAAGCGTGAAGATTACACTTTTTATTGCGGTTCTAAAGGATTTCTTCTTCTTCATATTATTATTTATTATTTATTTCCCTTTTTGTTTAGAGGAAGAATTGTAGCGTGAAATAAAGTTCGTCTATTTGAATCTTCTTGCTTTAATCGTACGGTAGATTCCAGGGAATCGGGCGTTCGATTAAGCCGGCTCGATTTTATGGTTCCTCGATTATTCGAATTGCTATTAGCCGGGATCTTCATTAGCAGATGTATCAGGGATGTGAGGGCTATTTAGGAGTCGCGACAGAGTTCGTTAATTAATTCGTTGGTAGAGCTCGTTACGGAGAACGACCTGGGTTTTATCTGCAAACCCAATCATGGGTTTGTCAATTTTTATATTCAGTTTCGGATACGCAAATTACTAACAACGTTATTGGTTCATAAAATTCGCAAAAATGTAGAGGCTTTAGATATTCATATATTCCCCAAGAAAATCTTCAACGTTACGCATCAACTTCTTTCACATCGTTGCCAATAAATGTTTATTCTCGGCGAAATACTCGCGAAGCAATGTCTGTTTTCTCTGCAGTCAATGAACGACGACAATCGAGCGTATCGATTCTTTTCTCTGTTCCAACGGTACGCCAGGTGGTTGGCGAGGAAATCGCTCGGCAGCACAGAAACTTGACGAGTGCAAGTGTGAGTGCACTTGACGCGAATAATTATCGGGCGACGTGTACAGAGCGTGCCTGGTCTCCGAGGGATTAATTAACTCATTCTGCTCGCTGGACTCTGGCTCATTATGTTCGTCGATTTGACGATGAGCGCGATTCGACGTTTGTAGCTTAACGATCTTCGTATTCCAACGCTTATTTAACTTCTGACTATTTTATTATTCACCTCTTGTAATGTTCAACACTTATTAATCGATTAATCTATTCTGCGATTCAAATCAGTTTATCAGCTTTCCTAAAATATCGGCGTAACGCTAGTAATTTTCTATGATTCCTGATAGACAAACATTTGTTAACCATCAATTATTCTATCTCTCATCGAACAAGCATTCCTCCTTTATTATTGACTTTTCACTCTGTATGCCCTATTTATATTATAATTCGCTAGTTTCCCATTCACCCCTTTAACAGAATCATTTTTCACGCAGCCTTCATTGTTTCCTTTTCTTCCTCCACGACCGACTGACGCATGGTTCCGTCGAGCAGCCACATAAATTTCAATTTTAAATAGCCTGACGTTTCGCATGCCCGTAGGAAGGATGATCCGGCGTGGCGCAGGTAGCGGCTGAATGTGCTGGAAGGGAGTAAAAAAAAAAGAAAAAGAAAATAAATGAAAAGAGCAGAAAAAAGGGACGAGAGGAGGCCGCGATTACGGTATCTGGTTTGATTAAAAGGCCATCCAGTGGAGGCGATATTGATTTTGGCCGATGCTTTTAAAGCGACTACGCGGGTCCACGAATTAATGTAAAAGCGGGCGCGACCAGGCTAGGCACGGGGCTGGGGGTGGTAGATTTTTCATGAAAATTAGCCGGCCGTCGATGTCATTTTCTCCCTCTCGCGAGAATTCAATTTCTGGAATCCGCCACGTGATACGATTTTTCCCGGGCGACGGAGGTTCGATGCATCGTGATTCATTTTTAATTTGATCCACGTTAAGCTGCTCTAGACGAACGAATTGGGACGGGCGTGGTTGGAAATTGAAGCAAAATGTATTTCCGTATTGGAACATTGTAGGTATGTAAACTCGTTTGGAAGGGTCGTCAAATGCATAAGAAATTTCGATTCAACTCGTCGAACTTAACTCGAAAACTTTTAAGCGTCTTCTTAAAGAGTAACAAGTCGTCCGAAGTCGTAACACAAGTTCGTGAACATAGAAATGAGCTGCAGTCGCGTTGATTTTTCGTGCTCCTCGGACGCAGCCGCCGCGACGGGTATTAAAGGGGATGAAACGAGGCGCGTGACACAGATTTAGATAAAAGTGTCGTAGGCTCGCGTCCAGCCCCCGAGGCTAGCTTAAGCAGGGAATTATAGAATTAGAATCGGCGAGATCGCGATATCCCTTTATCGTGCGCCGCCACAGTCGCGTGGTTTCCAAGGGGATGATAGATCTTCTTTTTCCATTCGCGGACGAGTGAAAAGGAGCACCGGGGCCGAAAGGGAGAGAGAGGTGAGACCGGGCACAGAGGTGAGCAGAACGCAGCCGAACGAAAAAAAAGGACACGAATGGGGTTGGTTCCGGAAATAAATCCGCTCATGCTCGACGTACACGCGCCGACAGGAACGATGTCCGCCAGTTCGTACACCCGCGGGATTTCCATAATTTGAATTGTAAAAGTATTCGGCCGCCAATTGTAGCCTCCGAATTTATGCAGTCCACCCCCGGCTATCCGTTCGTGACGCCCCTTGTGGGAGACTTCACACGGGACCGAATATCGACGCGTGTCTCGTACTTTCGTCTTTAGCTAGCCAGACTTGCGAATCAGCCGGGGACCTGGCAGTTTGAAAAGTGTAGCGACGAGGCAAAGACATTTTTAATCATTCCCAGAGAACGCGGCTGGTAGGAAAGATTGCTACCAATTCGATACGTACGAAGAAAACGGCATCGAGGGACGCAATCTTCACCGTGCCTCCATTTTCCGTTCGATTCTCGCGTGTGCCATCCCCTGGGACAGCGAGCGAGAAGTTTCGACGTTGAAAAATGCAAACTGCCTCCACGACGTGGTGCGTACTTTCTCCGTTCTGCCCGAGGAATATTTGTCCCCGCTTTTTTGCTACAGTTCTTACCGAGATAGTGCGGGAAGTCGATGGATTGTTATCGTCGAACCACGTTTCAACCCTCGCTGCCCTATGATTTGTCAAGGAGAATCAAAAACGTGTTCTTCATATCCCGTTTCCTGGTAATATCCAGTAAAATGTTGTAACCCTTATTCAAGATATCGAATAACATATCGAAATGTCACTTATATACATTAGTGCGCACTATGTACTAATTTCCACGATTGCTCGGTACGAATTAGTGATCTCAACGCGATAAACCGGCACCCTTTGTCGCGACAATGGTGAACACTTATTATCTCGTCGGTGTATTAGTCGAAAAGGGGGAATTATTCGATTTGAGGCGAGTGCTCCGTGGAGCAGGGAAGATAATTGCATTAAGCAAGAGTTTATCGTCTGAAATTAGAAGACCAAGCGGGGAAAGTTCCCTGATTATCCAGGATATAAAAACAGACCCCCTTTCCTAACGATACTTCCACTCTATTTTACTTTCGTCCGATTTCCACATTTGCTTCCAGTTCGACCGAACCTGTATAATTTCCTCCAACCAATATTATTTCCTCTGAATACATATCTGGAACGAAGTGCCTAATAGGTAAGTATGCGAATCCACGCGGTTTCTCTTGTCCCTTTCGTTTGAACTGACGCGGCCAGAGAAAACGCGCTGTCTTACATACCATCGAGGAGAGGCGCATCCGCGTCGCAGAGCAAAAAGCAACGGCGGATAAGCTCGACAACTTAGCTGCTAAGCCCTTCTTCCTCGGGATTATCAGCTCAACCTCGACTCTTCTCCCTGTATATACGAATCCGTCGGCGCTACCCTCGTTTTATTTCCTGCGCACAATACCTAACCGCCCCATCCTCGTTTCGTCTTCGTCTGTCCCGTTTGTTCGAGGCCGCTGTGCTTCTCCATTTCGCTTCCTCTGCGCGCGTGTGCTAGTTGTCTGGCATCCCCGAAGTCTGCAGTGACAGACAGCTTCGAGGGGATGACGCTCGTCGGCCCGATGAATACCAGGAACGTACAGCAACTCGGTCGATCCCACGTGGAAAGATCCGATCATCGTGTAAAGCGATTTCTCCATTGAAACGTTTCGTTAGCGTACGAACGAGTAGAATCTCTTAATCTCTGGGACGCGTTTCACACCGAGAAGGAACGGGATGAAATACGGAGAGGAGAATTAACTTTTGTCTCGGGCGAAGTGAATTGAATGTCGATTGTGGAAAAATGGGATAGCAAAATGTCACTTTTTCGGTGGTATTTTTTATCGGTTGGTTTTGTAGGTTATTATAGGATACATTGAGTTGATGATCCGTTGATGAGCTTATGGTAACCTGCTTTTTACGGCACTGTCTGCGGATATCGAGGGTTCGTCCTGGCCACCCTAATTCAGCGGATACGAAACCGTGGAGGGACATCAGGTTGTGACACCGGAGGGACGGAGACACCGTGACATTCGCCGTAGAATCTTGATTAAATAAACATGAAGAAAACCGTTCGTCACGTGGATGGGGGACGACGTAGCGACCCACTGACACGAAAGAATCACTACGGTCTTCGTTTCTAGGGGAGAGGGATCATCTGAGGCTGTGGGAGTCATTAGGTGCAGGCTGTGATGGGAATTGAGTGACAATTACAGTGCAGTTCGATGGGCGAAGTAGAATTTGGTATGCGTATTGGATCACCCATAGCGATAATGGGGCGTAGAAATTTATTCATGTAATTACAGTCGGGGAGAAAGTATGTCGCGAATAAATATACCTCGCTTCGATCTTTGCGGAAAGTATTTGGTGTTAAACCGTATACAATACTGCACTTCGAATTGTTGGCCTCTGTTTGCCAACATCGAGTTAGCCACCATTAAACGTTTCATCTTACAATTACTTCCAGCCGTTAATCAATGTAATTGTCAATGCTTTAGGGAACGTAGAATTAACGCATAAGTTATTCCACGAAAGTTCGCAAATGTAGTTGCGCCAGTTTCCCTCCTCGTGTAATTTTCGATCTCCATATCTGATCGTGGAATTAACGAAGTTGGAAAGCGGATTTCCGCTTCACAGCCGTCTATCCTCGCTTAGTCACGTTTCGCCGAAAGTTAATTCGAACATCGATACGCGCCGCGCCGGCTAGACTATTCATGAAACGAAAGTAGCGATCTCGAAACTCGCCTCATTGATTCCGCGACGGGGTCGGTACGTATCTGGAGAAAAGAGTCCACAGTGTCGTATCGTCTTATCGAGATGATTTAGAGGAGGATACGGTGTATATCGCGCGGAAGAAATGCATCACAGGGCGTACAAGTACGTTCCTTTAGATTTATGGGGATTTTCGAGGAGCGTTTCTAGCCGGGGCTTTCTTAGAAGCCGCCGTGAATTCGCGGCCCTATTCCATTCTCCCATTCGCAACTGGGTATCGATTTAGCGGAGATTTGTTAGAAATTAATTTCAATTTATGAGCAACAAATAGATTTTAATTTCAACTGTTTGAAAATATTACTACGTTTGGCTATTTACATTTTTTAACATCTTCGTCGCGAGCATATTTTCACGATTCATCGCTGAAGCATTCCCATGCGAATTTCGTATAAAACACGAACCGCTATAACACCATTACCCGTGTTATATCGGTAAGCTATGACCGCGCCCTCGCAGAGAGGGTGCAGATGAAGAAGAAGGAGAAGAGTACGATGAAACACAGGGAGAAAGAGATGCGGAGCTTAGAGTGTCGCGTGGATAGGGGGATAGGGGAATGAGGAGAGACAGAAAACCGGCATAAATCACAATTATAATCAACGTGCACGAAAGTTACACCAGGTTCACCCCCTTTGGCCCCGCGACTCGTTGCTGCCGGCGTCGCATGAAAATTTATCGTCCAACTTCGGTTTCCTTCAAGGTCGGTGTCCCTCGCTGCTTTGCATACGTCGCTTCTTCCCTGGTTTTTCGCGAGTTTTCCGTAGAAAAGAGTGGTGCATCATTTGCGTCACGCTGCCTGGTGTTCTTCACGCCGGAAATACAGCGGGGCAAAAACCGGAATAAAAAGGAGGCTATTTCGCGAGCACACCGAGCGTTTCTTTTTCCACGTTAACTGGAGGATTTCGTAACTCGGGAATCGCGGGATAAAACCAGGAAGAAGCATTGTATGAGAAATATTATACACTCGGCAAGAAAATTCAAGTTTGCCAAATATTAGCTGGAAAATTGTTGATCTTCGAACCGCTATAACATTGCGAAAAAAAATCGTACGACAGTCTGGCTGGGGTCAATTTAAAGGGTGAAGCCTCTACTTCGACGAATCTCAAATGGATTTGTCGAAAAAAAATTTATATCAGAAGTCGGGGTAGAGAACCGAAGACTTTCTCCTGAGAAAATTGATCAAAATCAAACGTCTCAAAAGAAGCACAGAAAATTTATTCGGGAAAATTCAATTATGGAGCACGAAAGTAGAGGAATCATCCTTTACATTGAGCCAAGCTAGACTGCTCTACGATTTTTGTTCACAAAGTTGCAGCGGTTCAAAGATCAGCAATCTTTCTGCAAATGTTTAACCATCTTCAATGTTGTCGCCGGGTGTATTTTACAATTATTACGACCTATATACATGTATACGAAATCCCATCGCCCATTCGTTTCCCAAAGACCACATAGTTCGTTTCACTATTGTACCCCTTCTTCGTTGATAGTTCATGTTAAATGCGGTAACCGATAACAGCTTAATAATGGTCTATTCGCGATCATTGTTGAATATCTATATCGTAAGAGGCTGGCAAAGTGGCGGGAAATCCATTATCGGTTCCGTATCCGTGGCGGTAACAATGTCGCTGAAAAAAAGTTATTAATAGTTAGAAGCTGACAGGCCGTATCGGCCTTTTACGATCGAACAAAAGTTCTTCCTCGGGGAGTAGAAGGAAGTGCGCTCTGGTCGTTAAGGAAGAATTTCCGGTCGCCGTTATTCGGGATCCTGTGTGCCTCGCGAAAACGTCACGACGATGACGACAACGTCCACGACGGAAGAAGGGAGGGAGAGCAGAGATGGGAAATCGCGGAATGACGAATGAGTCATGGGGTATAGGGACTCGTGGATCGAAGAGGATTTCTTGTGTCGGTAATCGGGTGAACGCGAGGAACCTCCGTCGTTACAAAGTGCTTCTTGCCACTGAACGGGTATCGAATTGCGCGTCGAATCGAATCAATCCAGGGCATCGTAATTCAGAGTGCAGGCACGAAGGGGCTGACCAACGAGAGACGCGTACAAAGTGGTCGGGGATGGTTGGAAATCTAGTTTCTTCGTTACGAAGGAAGTCGGGTACCCATGGGATGTAGTGATTCACCTTGTGTCATCTGGACGGGGAACGCTTGGCGAAAATGTGTAAATTACGTGATCTACAATTCGTTCGGTCCGCGCTACAGTCGGTGGCAATTGTAATTCGGGGAAGAAGACGACGAGCAGCGGGAGGCAATTAAAGCGATGACAAATCACAAATTAATCAACGGCAATTAGCCCGGGCTGCGGTACAATCGTCGTCGGTAAATTTAATTTCAGACCAGACTACTTGTTACGCTGCTTAACGATGTAACAAGTTCCATGGAATTAATTCGCCGGTTCCTCGGCCGAGCCGCACCAGCGAGAACCATGCTCGCCGCTTTGACGATTTCTCATGGCGGAGGCTGCGAATGTACCTGAGGTAATTCACGCGGAATCAATTACCGCAGTCTCGTCCCGTAACGGATGACCAACCACCCTCGAACCACGACGGGCAAGACGAATGATAATCGTTTTTCACTAGATTCCCGGAAGTTTGCATCGATTCCCCCCCGTTCCCCTGTCGCAATTTCTCTCTGTCTTACTTTCGCTGATATTCCATGCACCCCAGCGTCGTCGTCATCGTCGTTGTCGTCGTCGTGGTATGCACGGTGTTCCGCCGCGACGTAATTTCTCGTCACGTCGATGCCAGGAAGCAGAGATGAATTATTCCGTAGGTAATGGCGAACAATTGAAATACCCTTAGTTGCGTCGCCGGGGGCGGTCTAAGTTCTCTGGAGAGCCCCTGAAAAATTAACATTATTCCACCCTGTGCACGGGGGGAAGCAATCGACAGAGCGAGATAGCGAGCGAAGAGTCAATGGGTGGAGGCGTACACACGGGTCGCTTAATGTTGCGATGATTTGAAATCGATAACGAGGGCCGGCCAGCCGTGCACACAGAAGTTACGCCGAAGTGAATCTCTCCCTCTCGCGTGGGCGATGGCCAAGAGCAAAAGTCGAATCGCATTATCGTCGAGCGGAAACATCGTATACCGGCTCTTCAAAGAGTCAACTTGCCCTCGAACGAGCTGGGATAGAAGCAGCATACCCAGGCAATAGAAAGTGAAAACGAACAAAAAGGGTTGAGAAGAAGAATAACAAGAAGGAGAAGAAGAAGAAGAAGAAGCAGAAAGGTGTAGGAAGAGGAGACGCATAGATACGAACCGATAGGTAGGAGCTACCTAGCCTGGGCTCCGTTTTACTGGATCTTCCTGTCGGTAATCAAAGATTTATATCTGCCAGGAGCTGCACGGGATGCTGTGGCGAAGTTAGAGAAGGCGCACGATCGACGATAGAGGAGGCTGATGTTCGCTACCGAGTTCCGTTCCAAGTCGACTGACATGCGGTCCACGATCGCTAGATATCGCGGTCGTCTATGCAAACCGAATAGTAGAATGAATTAATGCCTATGGCCACGATACGATATGCTGCTTTTATGTTAATAGCTGGTGCGTCCGCGACGTCGACGTGCATTCGCGAGGGAACACTGATGGATGTTTCGCGGTTGCGGCCAAGATAAGTCGCCCTGCCATTGGCGTAACGATTTCGATGGTACCGCGATAAGGAGTTAGCTGGTCGCGGGCGCGAGCGAGCGTTCACCAGAAAAGATAGAGAGAAGGAGATCGGAGTGGCAGAGAAACGTGGCACGATGTCGTAAATAGAAATTCGTTCGCATTTATTTTGCGGAGGGGAAATATATTTCGCTGTCCGGCGATAGGCAGCAATTTCGAATAATTTGGACAGCTCTTATCGTGCCGATAACTCATGGATCAGGGCTGTTTTAGCGTGAAAGCTATGTCCAACGTAAGTGTCCGTCTACGCTAAAAGCGTATCCGATTGAGAAAGCATCCGTTCGCTGGATTTCAAAGAATTTTTCCACCGCGACTCGCAGAGTTCTTTGCTCTGTACTGCTGGTGCTGCTTTCGGAATTCACACTTATCGTGGCGAACGGGACGACCAACTCGTCTGGCCGGACATTAGCATACTTAATGGGCCTTTGTTTGGCCAAGTTGAACTACGAATGTTGCGAGCGACACGGTTCGTTAACTTGACCGAATCAAATTACATGAATTTACTGTCCCAACGCCTCCGTGGTATTTCATCGTGGATCTATAGGCACGTGCACAGAGTTAGTTCTCTCGGGCGAGCACTTGCTTGGTCCAGCTGAATCAATTCCGGCAGGACCTTCGCTCTCTTCCTCGCGCCCGTACGTTCGTTAAAGCTCAACGACGCGTTTAGTTGGAATAATAATTCGGGGCAAACTTGGAAACTTCCATTTGCACTTTCGTAACGCCTGCTGCCTCGGTAATATCGTTCTCGCGCGACAGTATTTAATTCGCTTTACTTCGTGCCTCGTCATCTTTCGCGGGGCCACTATTGAATCTCGCTGCTGGGCTAATAGTCGAATCTCGTGCTGTTCCTCTAACGAACTCGCTAACGACGAACGTTTTCGTAGTTTCTGGTGAACTTTCGCTGCATTCATTCCGCCCTCAAAACACGGGGAGCAAGTATTAAATAGTTTACACAAAGTTAATAGGCACGGCGATGTTCGGTTACTAAGTTTTGTACGGTGCAATATTGCAATGGTTTGGCAGACTTCTATGCGATAGTTACCAACTTAATAATAACAGTAGTAATAATAATGATAAAAATAAAATAAGGTGGAATAATATTTCATGCACGAATTGCTCACAGGCTATCCAATTTGAGCATAAAGCGCGAGCTTAACTAGTAGTTAAACGATGTCTTAAAAATTCCACCTTAATGAATATATAGCCTATAAAATCGCAAGGAGACGCGAGATAAAGTGTCGGCCGTACCGCGATAAGGGCATCGAACATCGATGGTAACGCGAGTCAGTAATTTGCTAGATAGTTCCCTCGCTTCCGGCTAGGATTAAATCACCAATTAGTACTAATGTTACATAGAGGCTGGTGTAGGCAAAGCGGCAGAGCCTAACAGAAGCGTTGCCGGCCAAGTCACCGATGAGTCATTGTCATTAGGCGAACTGTAGCTGGAAATTGTTCACGTCGGCAAGGGTTGACGTTAACGGATCGTTCGGCGTGTAAACGAGAGACACTGTGTAGTCCGTGGTGTGCGATTCGTCATTGTAATAATTTCGCTGATCTCTTTCCTCCGGATCCTTGAACGGGAAGGGAGAGGATAGATGATGAATCTCGGGGATTCAGTTCGGGCTTCAGTCGAAGAAGTTTAACGGTGCCGGCTTGGGCCTGCTGTCCTTGTTCCCTGGCCCTTTGGTCGTTTTATAGCTTCATTAGGAGCAAGGGTTCCCGTTTAATAATTCATCAAGGCCGCAACCGTGCCGCTGCCGCTCTCGATTCCTATACTCTCAGAGTAACGGGCTACATCTTGCGCTCGTGGAATATTTCTGGGTTGTTTGAGGAAGGAAATTTGCTTTGCGCGCTTCTTGGGGAACAATGGGCAATGGAGTCTGCTTCCTTTTTTTTTATTTGGGGATCCTATTAAGCCGACTTCCGAATTGAAGAAAAAACACAATCAAGGGGCTAGTTGGAAATTATTATGCCGCGTTCTTTCATATTCGCAGACAATTTCGTGCACGAAATGTATTCTAACTCCGTGGAGATCGCACTGTTTAATCTTCCGTTTCAATGCAACGGAATTGTAGCACGCAGCGGTAGCAGAGGAAGGATTAAGAAGCGAGCTAGCTCGCTTGTTCAACCAGCGAACAGTATTCAATGGCGCACTGATTTTAATTTAACACTGATGTCTTCGAGCCATACACGCGCGACGTTAAATCAGGGGAAATGCTTCCCCGGACCGCCTCGGCTCGCTTTGTTCTCCCTTATAAATAATTGTTACACAGCATTGTTAGCCTCGCCATGGCAAGACGAATTTCGCGATTGTTAAGGCCCGTGTTATTATGACGTTGAACATGCTGACCATAAACGAATGTAATACAATAAACTACAAATGCCTTGGACAAGAAAGAATAGAGAGAAGGCAACATCTTTTGACTTGCGTTTTACTCAAAGGTATGCCCGTACACGAATGATGAGGAAGAAACTGGTAAACCACTTGGAATGTTTGCAGTGTATTTTATAAATATTTTTATAAAAAAATATTAGTCTCTGGGGATGTAATTATTCGGGTACTGTTTTCTAATACGAAGATTACGATGGGTAAAGTACCCACTTGGTTCCAATAGAAATTTTTCACTCGGATGATTCAAGCCCCAGGTGTTCCTTTTGGAATGGGAACGTGATTCGGTTTTCCGAAGCTCGAGCATCGAATTGACACCGAAATTCGCGCGAAACGAAAGAAAGAGCAACATCGCGACGTTTGCTGGGTATTCCGGTTGGTTTCGAGGTATAAGTACAAATCCAATTTCCACGACTCGTCGACGTGCTCCATGGCTCGAGAGATGAAGATACACGGAGACGGTCGAGGCTCGAGTACCCACGCATTCCTACAAGGTGTACGAAATCTCCGTTTAAGAGAATTTCTAGGTGTATACTATTCGAAAATACACTTCTACACAAAATTGAATGGTCGTTAAATATTGATCGAATAATTGTCGATTCTTGAATTTGCTGTAACTTCGTGGAAAAAAATCGTACAGCAGTCTATCTGAGCTTAATTTAAAGGGTGAAGCCTCTATTTTCGCGGTTCTAAATTGGATTTTTCGAAAAAAATGTTATATTAGAATTCGGGGTAGAGAAGTGGAGGCGCCTTCTCTTCCGAAAATCGATCAAAATCAAACGATTCTACAAAGTTAAATAAAATTTTGTTTCAGGACTCGAATCATAATGGATCAGCAGATTGATGTCTCCTTTAAGCTGATTTTAGTGGGCAGAAAAAATTGTCAAACTCAACTCAAATTAGTTAGAATTTTTACTCCTCTCAGATAGTGTACTATATTATATCTTGTCTACGCTTTCACAAAGAATGCTATAGCAATCAATCAAACGTGTCGAAAAACATTCAGCTCACCCCGTAGATACTGTGAAGCGATTCAGATCCACCCCACGATGACCATGCCCATTGAACCACCAAAGTCGCAGCGATTTCTCTCGATACAACGTGGATATCGCGTGCACGACAAAGGGAGGTCGGCCCGTGGGCGATCTTCTCCATCGAATCCACGGTCGTCATCCAGGATTTTGGTCTAGTGGTATTCGCGTTTATTGCGGACGGGCCGCGCATAAAGTATCAATTCTGATCTCCGTACGACGTGTTTATGGCATCTCTGGGTTAACTTTATGCCTTTCTTACGAACTTTACGAGGCGTCTTAGTGTGCACTCGTGCACACAGAACGAGTGCTCCGTATCGTTGCAACGGCTGGCAAAAAGAGCGACAGAAAGGAATGGGGAGACGAGTTTCCCAGCTTGCTCACTCGTTCATACGGCGGTCTCGCGCATACGAATCGTCCAGACTGCGAGCACAATCGTGTGCGTTCCCGCTCTCGAAATTCTGACGCGATTCAGATTACGCGGTGCTGTTACGGGTCGTTCATCGCGAGACAATGGATTCGCTGGATCGAATGGAATCTGACTGCGCGGAAGATAGATAGTATTGTCGCGCGCAACGCCAGAGACTTTCTACGGTTCCGCGTTTATCGCGGAATTTATTCCGGCCGGCTATTGAATTTCACAGCCGTGGCTGCGAGCACCGGGGTTGAGAACCGTGTGCGAGCACCGAAAACACGCGGGGGACACACAATGCCCGGAAAGCCACGTGTCGCCGCGGCTTTTCTTTTCACCAGCGAATCGATCGGACTTTTTAACCGGTGTTCGTGCGCGCACGGCTTTCGGTGAATGCGTCGTTCGGGTATTGGGGAAATTGGGAACACTTTGACTTGATATAATTGACAAATAATGTGCAACTCGATGAACTGGGAAACTGAAGAATTAGTCGAAACGAGGAATAGCGCGGCGGACGGTAAATCGGGTTCTACATTGTTCTTATTAAATATTTAACAAAATTAAGAATTACCGAATTGCTGGATTATCCATGCTTTAATACAAACACTCGGGTGTTTATATTGTGTCCCCGAAATCACAACTCGAGCACCTGTCTGCATTTTCACCTCAGTGTCGCTCTCAGGTCTCATCATCCTTCGAGGGGTGATTAAGGCCGTAATGCGGCGGTTCGAGGCTTCTGCTTGAAGCGGAACGCGCGCGAATATTCCCCAGGAGGGCAAGGAATATGGCGAACAGCATGGAGAAGTAGACAGGCATGGATCGAGACTTGCAGCGTGTATGTACATTCACCCTATATCGGTCATAATTGAGTTAGTCGCGTGACACGTCGTTGGTGCTATCCCGACCGCTTCCGCTGCCTGTTTCGAGGTAGTATCTATACATACAGAGAGGCACTGCGACGCCAGGGTGTGCAGGGGGTTGATTTCCATGGAGGGGGTGGTTTGATGATCACGACGAAGTTGGTTGGCTGGTGGAACTGGTTGCGCCGAGGTCGGCCGCGTCGATAAAACGCAAACATTTAATTAAAAGATAATCAACCGGATTGCCTGGTAGCCGCTAATGTTGCAGAACGGCAGATAGGACGAAACAATCGGTTCTTTATGCATATGAGTCGCTGGTTGGCTGGTTCGACCGCGCACACCGCCTATGCGATTTAATTTTACACGAATATAAATTCGTATCGCGCCGCCTGATACGCCACCTCTGTCCACCGCCCTGTTTCGCATCATCCCCACGGTCCATCGGCTTCGACAGAATTTGTTCTGACGCGAGAGAGATGTAGCCATGACTGTCGCGATGCTTTGCTGATGCTGGCATTGCATGGGGGTGGGTTGGTTAAACTGGCGACAGATATCGGTTCGATTTCGCAGTGGAATCGTCTGTTGGACGCACAGATTCCTCCCTGAATTAGAACTGATATTACGAGGAGTATACAGAATGAATATTATATTGAAAAATGGTAAATGGTTTGCGATATTTTTTCTTCTTCTGATTCTTCGAATCAATAATTTCGATTGAATCGCTGAGATGTGGAACGACGAGCCAATGTATCTTTTACCGCGGCTTGTGATATCAGTGGAAAGAACTTGGAGGAAACAAAGGAGCAGGAAAGAGGGGAAAAAGGGGTTGAAATGGGAGGATGAGGTGAGGCCGTTCTCGGGTATTAAGCACGCGGTCACGTACGCCATTACCGAAGCTAATGCAAAGCTGCCAGTCGTTTTATGCCATCTGTAACCGGATCTCTCTTCGACGACGAGGCGCTACTTTAGCCCCTCCACCCCCATCGGCAACTGGCTTGCCGATCGATTCGACGTGGCTTCGATTAAAGACCTCCCTTTTCTTCTTTCCTCTCTTTTTCCAACAATTGATTCGCCTAACGGTTCGCTCTCTTTCGTCGACCGGGAAGAAAAGTGTCCCGAGATTTTTTTTCTCCCCCTTGGTTTCTCGAGCTGACAGCCTCCCCTTCGATACCGCCTTTGGTTCTCGCGAGTCAGTATTCAGCAGGCACAATCGCATTCTCACATTCAGCGTGATAAAGCCCGTGGTTTATGGATAAAATTCCTTCCCGTGGGTTCGCGACCCGGTGCAGAGTTTCGGGCAGCACGTACGAGTCTTATTAACTTTGCCACCCCACCGTTCGTCTATTCAAACAAACTGCTCTCTTATCAATATCGGTTTCGTTCCTTTTACTCAACATTGTATTACTCTTGGAAGCTTTCCTCCGCGCACATAACTCTCCCGATACCTTTTATATATAAGGTAAACATTCCCCTTCTCTCGCCGAAAATGATCAGAATCGTTCGGCAGAATTTAAATTAATAAAATCTGTCGCCCTGTTGCACAATTCGAAGATGAATTTACCCGCGTTCCCGGTGACAGACGTCTTCTGGTAACGACTCGAGACTCCTAACAAGTCCCCTGGAAGTCACAAAAGCTGTCCAGTCGCCCGTTCAACTTGCCGAAGTCCAAGCTACGTGCACCCTTAGATATAGGCGATGCAGTCGACCAGCTAGCACAATGGCAACGAGCGGCCTCGATTCCGTAGGCATGATTGTGCATGGATCAAAGAGTGACGTTCGTCCACCCTCGTGAAAAGGCCTGGCCATTGAATACCCATGGCTCTTGCGTACACGCGCAAGCCTGTGAACAACGTATACCTATACAGTACATGCCGTGGCCATTGATCGTACGATTGGAGAAGAATCGCGGCAGCAGCAACGATCATGGCAGCTTGGTGAACGCGTTCCCAAAGATCTCGGGTTACACGCATGCGGGCCGACGAGTGGAAGAACGGAAAGACATGCGGAGCAGCTCGACCATTGACAATAACGAATGCTAATGGACGGGACGAGTTAATTTACCTTTTATTAATTGATTGCCCTTTGGTGGCCGCGTGCGAGTCGACGCTGCTCGTCAGAACGAATCCATCGATGATGAGGCAGATGGGCAAAGCGGAAGTATTAAACGTAGAACAAGCGGAGGAAGGTATTGCGAATGGGGGAGAGCTACTTTTCGCGGAGTTTACTGTGGACAGGTCAATAAACCCCTTTCATCTATCGGCAGGCCAAGAGAAAGACATATATATAGACAGAAAGAGAGACGTGCACTGAGAGAGAGTGTACTGGAGGGAGGGTCCTCTTAAAACGTCGAAATTAAATTCCACCAGCGAAGGGACGCTCACCGGTTTTAAGGTCCACCCTTATAGCAGTGGCTCCCGCCGTGTTCCGCGTTACTTATTTCCCACAATTCTCAGTCTGCCCTTATTTTCTACCGCCCGTCTCACCCTGCCCATTCCACTCTTTCTTTCTTTACCTCTTAAACGAGGGGCGGTTCCGGCAACGACTTCGCTTTTCCACTCCCTCCGTCGGCGAAGAAAAATATATGTGCGACCGAAAATGGACCATGCTCTCGCTTCTTTCCTTCGCCAAGCTGTGTGGAGCTTTCCATTAAGTGGGCGAAATACCGCGCTGCTTGCGAGAGTGTTCGTTCTGTACTCGTACGTGTGCGTTGCACATGCTCGCCTGTGCGCCGGAAGTGGCAGTACTTTACCACGATTCTTCGTACGTTCTTCCCAGCGGCCTTTAGCTATCGTTTCAGCGGATCGCAGCTGGTACACTTACGGATCCATGGCGCGAACGCTTCTCTCGATCCTTTCTGTATCGATGGCGGTGAATAATTGTCAGAGAGGTTGAGGATTCTCTTTGGAGGATAAGTCACTGGCCCCTTCGATCTCCGGCAAAAGCATCTGCACATCTGCAAAGGTAAATAGATACTGGAAATTCAATTATCAGACTCGCCCGCTCGCCGCCTTCGTTATTTTTAATGAGCGAGTACTTAGGCGCGGCGGAAACGCGAGATGAATCCTTCCGGACGTCTCCTGATGGACGGAATATGATCTCGGATTTACCGGTCTCTCCTCGCCTTTGTACCTTGATATTTCTTATCTGAAGGATTATCGAGGGCTCGCGAAAGTCCCTCAGACGGAGAGGTAACACAGCTACGAGGAGCCTGTAATCCGTTTAAATTCTACGACCCGGTTTAAGTGCTGCTTTCACGCAAGCAATTTGTCGCGACTGTTTTCTGCAGAAGATGAAAAATCTGCCGGCAATGAAGGAAGTTCGGAGGTGAAATTATAAGGAAGCTCGCGTGGAGTAGATAAGAGTGGCAAGGATATTAATATAAATTCAGAATAGAGGGACAGCGTTCCTTATCTGCTGCGCGATGGACGTTTCTCAGCTCAGACGCTCCTAATTGTTAACTCCCATTGTGAATTGGAATAAGTAGGGAGAATTAGTATTCATGGTTGCATGACAATTTACTGCACTTTAGATGTATCGCGTCTGTGTCGCCGTTTGACGAACGTAAAATCGAGCATCGTCTATTCGTCGGGGAAAGATAACGAGTGGAATGAATATATTGTTTCGTCTCGGTAAAAGTTGAGAGAGACTCTTTTGAAAGGAACGATCAGAGGGACAATGGGGGTGGGATATCGACGAGTGCACCGAAGTGGCACTGACAATAAAGAGTGGTGGCCTCTAATAAACAGTCGCTGAAGGCGAATCGTTATTCACTGCTTCTCATCGATAATGGGCCGCTCCGCTTCGATCCTATTAATTATTAACAATCGACGGTTTTACGATATTTTGCAGCCGTTTGTCAGAATATTCTTCTGCTCGTGTATGAGAACCGGATGCACCGGTTCGTTCGAGCATGAACGCGAGATCGATCGCGAGGCATTCGTACGTCGTTGCAGAGCCTTTTTCAGAATACGCCTCCGACTTAATTAACTTTCTTCTGCTGCGTGTTCGTCCAAGAGAGTATAAAAAAAAAAAAACTGCGGGAAAAGAAGATTTCGTTCGTGCCCGTGTTTATTCTGCATTTTCCTACGGCCATAAACATTTCCACGGTGATCGAGAGACGCGGTATAAATCGAGGGATTTCGTCTTTTTACAGGCACTTCGAAGCAACACCGTGGAACCGTATATCTTTCATGGGTCTCTCCTTTGCCATCTATGTGCTACACTTTATTACCTTGAACGGGATCGAGTACAAATTACTTGCAGAACTTGAATCGCTGCAAGACTCGCGCGTTTGCTTCCTGTCACTTAAAACAGTCTGACGTTCATGTTCAATTGAATTTGGATCACGAGATTGCAAATATGGAATTTAGGAAGCACACTGTGGTATCAAGGTTTTGCTGGGAATACCGTTCAAATTAAGTCCCAAGCCGGCATCAAATAGTACAGATTTCCATCACTCGTCCGTAACGGTATCGAAAATAATTTTTCTTTTCGTGCATCGGAACAGTGTTGCGAAACTGGCATGCAGGGTGGGTTTGTCGTTCAGAATTTACGGTTCCCTGTCCCGAGGAAGCAAACAGGATGAGCGGATGCGTTCGAGCGTAGTAAGACCGATAGCGGCGTGCTCCATCGCGGTGTGGTGGTTTTTCAAGAAGACACTGCTTGTTTCATGGTCGCGCCAGACTTTGAGGCTGCCGTGGTCTGCTCCATCGGTCCATTACCAGCTTGGAACGTTGAACGCCCTCGTAAATCACCGAAGTGGCTGGTCGCGTTTGTTGCAGTGATTTCTTGTTTCGCAGGGCTCCGCCAGATCAAGCTGGATCGAATGGCAAGGTTGGACAACTGGCAACGCAGGTTTTGCTTGTTTCTAAACGCGTTCCATATTGTTGTTACTTATGGGGTATGCAGACTGAGAGATTCTGCGGGATCGTTTCACTTAGCTACGAGCACGGACGGTCAGCTGTTCAGGAAACGATCGAAAAATATGGGAGCCGGATATTATTTCCCTACGATGCTTCTCTGAGGGCGAAGAGGCTGACTTATGGATATTTCAGGGAAGTCGAAATTGCAAATAAAATTGAACTGTGAACGGTCGATGGGGTAGATAGTGCGGCTGTTTTTCTCTCTATGGTTACTGCGATTTGGCACAGGGGTGGAAAGAAAATTATATGCCGCGGATAGGAAAGTACTGGTGAATCGTGTCCTGCTGTTGTTCCATCGTGGAAGACAATGGGAATTTTCTCGATTATGGGTTCAGATGCGAGAGCTTTATTCGTTACTCGGCTTAGAATATCGAAACTCTATTATCCACACTCCACATCCTGTTACAAAACTTCATATGTACATCTCAATCGCCCATCAATTTCCACCAGCAACGATAAACACAGCTAACAGTATACGAAAGATTAGTTTCTCCCCGTTTTCGTGTCTGAAGCCCACTCGTCTCGTACCCGTGAACTACCGTACAATTCCCCCCGACTCAACGAACAGGCCGTAGCGAAACTCAGGTAGAGCCTACGCACGATATAGGGGGTCCACAGAAGTTCTGTTTAAAAGAATGATTCGTTCGACGCAATGGTAATCTATGTAAACTCGCGAGTCGAGAGATGACTATCTTTATATGCTAGGCGTCCGTTCCACGGTGTGTTCTCCCTTCTGTTCCTCGAAACCATATATCAGCGGCCAGAGTCTCCCTTTCTCCGCGCAGGTATATCATCCGCGTGGCGCTAAAAATACCGAAAGCCTGAAAACGAGCGTTAAGATAGCGCTGGGCGTAACCAAGTCTGAGGGTCTGCGGGCGAGCCGCGCGCTTAAAGAAGGGTTACGGGCAAAGTAATGGCCCGTGCACACCATGGCCAAGGGAACAGACAGCGGAGAACGGCGAGGGTGGTGTCGAGCAGGCCTTTTTTCTTCGTTGCACGCAGTGACGATGGACTACCTAGACGATAGCCTAGGCCTAAGAAATGGAAAATCAATATCTTACCATCGCACCCCTTACAAGGCTACGCGGATCCTCTTGATATTATGCGTCATTTCTGCTGCAAGGAGGATCCCATATAGGGGATGTTCTTGGGAGAGAGAATGATAGCTTAACAGTTGAAGAGAAATGACCTGGGAACCTTGGATTTTTTGTTTTATAGGAAAACTTTTAGGGGAATGAATTGCAGTTTATATTGTCATTATTACTACTATTATATAAGATAATTATAAACGTACAGAATGGTACTGCATATTTTCTTTGCGTCTCTCTATTTCCTGCGATATTCGACCCTATATCACTTCTTGAGCGTTATTCAAAAATATGAAGCTAGGCGATGCCGAGAATCTACGCCAAGGGGTCCAACAAGTATGTATAGGAAAGAGTGTCAGAGCTCGGGCACCGAGCCAGAACCGTTTCCATAATTCGATTGAGAGGCTCTATTTCTCTATCTCTCTCCCTGTCCGTCGTGGTAACGCAAGAGGCCGGCCGATAGGCCGGGGATGGTATTGGTTGCCTGATAGAAAACTTCTGGTCGACTCGATTCCAATCGTTTCCGTGCGAATCAACTATTAATTCCATCTTTCAGCGAGGTCCGTTCGATTGCGATCCCCCTCCCCTTATTCCTCTTGGCCACGAAGGAGTAACTTTTCCGATAATGAGTTCTTTAGAAAATATTCTATCGGAGTCGACCGGCCCGCGGGAATAATTCAGAGATGTCTGGAAAAATATTTTTGCGATCGAGAACCTCTCCCCTTGGAGGAATTCGTCTTCCTTTATTATCCCCGTGGCTTTTCTTTCCTGAAATTGTCGCCCACCCCTTGCACGGTTTCTCTCGTTGTCGCGCTACTTTGAATCGCGACGATAACAGCCAGCCTGTTTTCCCGTTCGCCCTCGTCGATGCGACGAAATGGCGTCTACCAGGTTCCCTCGACAATGGAGAACACAATATTTTTTGCGCCAGGCCTTACCATAGGGCGGATCCTTTAAAGCCAAAAGGAATCGACAAGACGTGGTTTCGCGTGCAGCGCACAGAAACGGGGCTTCTATGGCCGACTGTAAGTCACAGGAGCTCGAGGACCATTGTTTGGAAAGTCAAACAAAGCACAATAGGGTCGGATAATTTTCCATTCCATGATAGAAATTGGATTAATATTATTTGTCTATCGACCTTTTTGTGTTAAGTTCGATTTCTTCCTACAGTACTTTATTAATAATCTGTCACCGATAAATCACGCGAGGCAAAAATTTTCCCTCGCTTCCCTCGAAAGAAACCGTTCATCCCCTACACAGAGGAGCTCGAAAGAAGGTATATAGATTGAAAAATAACCGTGAAAATTGTCGGCCCGCCAGTAGAAATCGTGTAAATAAAAGGAAGAAGGTAAACACTCGCGTCTATTTGCGAATCGAATGCGTTTAACGCGAACTTCTCGAAGGGGTGGCGTGAAAATAAAGCAGCAGGTTAGGGTGGAACTTCTCAGTCGCTATCTTTTCTAATAACGAATGAAAATGTATGCGAAGGGGTCGCCCGGAAACAAACAGTCCGCCAAGTGGCATCTCGGTTGTATCCTCTCTTCGTCATTTCCTCGGATGTTTCCCGGGGTGAGTGGAGAAGGGAGGACGTCGAATTTTCTGTACCGGTGCGATGTGAAACGCATAAAGTAAAGATCTCATGGGCGAATTTACAAGGGGCATTAAGTAACCCCGGCGCTAGAGTGGAGCGCGGCATTCTATTAATAAAAGCTCTCTCTTTGACTGTCTCCTGATATTCGCCTTTATATTATTTCAGCGAACGTGGCCGGCAATTCCGGTGACGTTCATGGCCCTTAACAGCCACCGTAATGCCGACGGTAACACCTTCGTTAACGCCAGTAACTGTCATCGACGGCAGTTACCGCGATCACGAGGGTCGTTCGTTTGCAATTTTTCACAACTGTTCGACGTTCCATTGCCGCGAAAATTTATACCACCGCGGAACGTTCTCCGGATCTCCAACCTTCCCAAGGGCTCCAATGGTCTTCTGGACAGTGTATTTCTGGGTCAGGGTGCTGAAAAGCTCGTTTGAAATGTACATGCACACGTATATACCGTACGTACGCGTTGGATCTGCGCTAGAGGGCTAACGCGTAGAAAAGAGGGCGCAGTAGAACGAGCCAAGCGAGGGGAAACGAAGAATGAGCGGAAAGAGAGGAGAGTGAGGCAGGACGCGTGTGTGCCTTCACGGATGAGGGAAAGACCATGGAAGAAGGGGATGGGGGAATAAATAGCGTTGTACGCATATCCCTCCGCGATATACTTTCGCCTTTCTTCTCCTTCGCGGAGGCCATCATTTCCAGAGCTCTGATTCCCCTGCAAATGTTCAGCCCGGTTCCGCGCGATGCATGCGGGCTATTCGCAGCGGTGAAAGAAAAAGGACCAGCGCGTTTGTGTCCCACATTTTTTACGGGTCGTTGATTACCGCTACCAGCTACGTTCATCCTTGTCCCTGGTCGGCATTTTTTTCGGCATTCTATGAGCACCAACTCTGTGCACACGGGGTTAAACGTTGATCCGCGTTCAATAGCGGTGATTTTTTCGCTGTATGATTAATTCTGGCATCTGATTGTTCGTGATTTTTCAATTGGAGCCTCTGGGATATAAATTGGAGGTTCGTGTTGTGCAAATAACGTAGAGTGGTCCTGAATTGTTTGTAAAAATTTCGTAGGCCGATGGACATCGTGGAAAGAAATGAAAGGGTTTTAATAAATAGCGACCCGTTGCATGCATGTTAATGACTAGTCAATACAGCTGCTTCAAGAACGGTGGACAGACTTCATAGAGGCTTGAGAGTGGTACCACGATTTTCGATCAAAGCGAATGTATTTATAATAGCGAGAGTGGCAAGGTGATTCCGTTCACTGGTCAAGACGATTTCATAGATATTGGAGGACAGTGAATCGCCAGGCTAATCAATTGATAACGCGTGACCAACATCATTAAAGGCTGGATTGTTTTGCATTATAGCGATTTGAAGTGGCCAGCGTCGCTTTGGCAGCGTTTCAGAATCAACGGGCGACAAGCAGGGCAAAACGGTTCGCATAATCACATTAAATTTAAATATTCATCGACGCAGCGTAGCAGGCGCGTTAACCACGAAGAGCCCGACCCTGACGCCAATCACGCGTTCAATGTACCTGCGCGTGGAGTTACAGAGGCACGACAATGTCGTGCAATTATGAACTAATGCTGTAGCAGGCCGGTGGCTAATGTAAACCACAGGTATTTCAACCTCCCTCGCAACTACGATAACTTCATCAGCGACTTCGCGGAGCGGTCCCCATTGAAAGATAAACCGCTGCAGTTCTCGCTTGGAATCAGATTATCTTTCAAACTAGAAAACTTCAGAATGGATTTCGAAAGTATTATATTACGCGTACCATAATCTTTCTTCCTGAGATTTCTTTGCAAAGTACTTTTGTATATCCCCTTTAATTTCCTCGGAGATACAATGTGCCATTCTCTTGCGAAGTTCCGTTACAATTTGTCTAATATAAGAATTCAAAGCAAACAATTTCGTTTACTCCATCAATAGACTGAAAAGTCTGCTTAATCCCTATGAATCTAATTTAAACGAAAAATTCCATGCACTCAAACGATTCAAGAAGCTTTCACCCTATCCGCAATCCAATGATCTCTGTTAAAAGGCGAACGATGGAGCATTAAATATTCACGCTGGCCACGAACCCAGGTCAGCCGTGAAGCGTAGGTTATTACCTGTCACTCGGTATAAAATCATTTTAGAATTTCAATAACCGGCTGTGTCGGGCGCGAGTTCGACGCCGGCGTCTCTCAACGCCGGCAGGGTGAGACCCCTTGTGTTGGTTGGGGCTAATGGCAATCCCGACCGGACTTCAAACGCAACGTTACAGCAGCGCGTATGCAAGCGCGATAGACGCATAATTATATTGGCGGCCGATGGGCATCGCCTTTGACCGACTCGATTGCACGGTAAGCAGACCGCGAGAAGGAAATTACCGGACATGATCGAGGCCGTCGCCACAACCCTCTGAACCGGTTCCTTCTGCAATGACCCGTTGATAGTGTAACCTTCGACTTTGGTGAAAAGCTTGACCGAAGATTTTTTTCGTGGATCATAAAGAAAGCAATTTTTTTAAGTAAGTTGAATGGAAGTAGAATTTTCGCGCCTTTCGTTAGATACTGATCGGAAAAAGTATTATTACCAACAGAGTATTCTGTTCTATGCAATTTTCTAAATGGAAGAGGGAAAGTCGAGCGTCGGAATAGCGATCTAAGGGACGCTATCCAATTTTCGAGTCACGCGAGCGGTTAAAGGAAGCTCGTCGACCGCGAGGACACTTCCGTATTAGTCTCCATCCCTTTTATCCCGACGTTGCCGCGCGGCAGAAACAATTTTCTCAAATTTATGCACCCTCTCGTGTTCTCCGTGCCTGTGCTCGACGATGCAGTCTCAGCCCCGTGATATTTTCACGGAGCATGAAATAAAACGTTAGCGAACCAAAGAAAAAAGAAGAAGAAAAGAGAAGGTAGCAAAAAGAGAATAAAAATGTGGAGTTAGAAAGGGGGACAAAATAAGAGGTAGGAAAAATAACAAAGCTGACGGAGTAACCGTCACAGAGACGTCTCCCGTTTTCCCTGACGTTGTCAGGCTTCCATGGCGTGACCGTGCAGGGAAACGTGTCTCTGATATTGCAGCCAGAAATTGACAGAGGGGACAAACCATGTTAATGTCGATAAACACGAGCGACCGTCGATTTTCCTGGACCGACCCTTTCCATGCTCTCTCTGTCCGGCTGTCTCGTTCAACCTTTGCCCTTTCATGACACGCCGTCCAACCCCGTAAGCGAGAAGATAGAAGGCTGGAAAACTGACACGTTGCAATTAGAATTTTCAATCCGGCGTGAGAGTCGCGAATTTGCATGGCAGAGACCAGTCCCCCGCCACGATATTTTCGTGTTCACCCTTCTTTTCAAACGTTGTCCATCGAACCGACGGCGAATCGATATTTAACCGAGACATTTTGTTGCAGCCCCGTACAATGAAATTGCATTCCCTGTTATTTCCCGTGTTGCGCGGGTTCATCAAAACTTGGACATCAGTAATCACTGTCGGTGCAATACCGTGGCTCGTAGTTCCGCTGTAGTGCAACTTTGAAGCACGCTGCACGTAGACCACGCTTCGCGAAATTCATGTTGTACGAGTGACTTGACAACTACTGTCTAGGTCTAGTCCCTCACTTTTCTATACCAAGAATCCTCTCTATCGTAGTATCCAGATTATCACCGAACAGATCTTTATATTTTTCTTTTTTCAAGGAAAAATTCTTTAAATCCTCCGCTGGAAGTTATTACCGAGGCGCCAACGGGGACCGCAAAGGCTCGCGCAAAAAAGTGGTGGCGGAACGGTGCCATTCAGAAAAATAACGCCGCGAACACGTGTAACGATTAATCAGGCCCAGGGTGGCGGGCTGAAGAGGTTGTTGCCGTCACAGCCAGGTGACGGCCTGCGGCGACATAATACTGTATTTTATACGGTGTCGTGTTATGAGTTTGCGGTGGCCGCGGTGCTCGCGTGCACACGGGCACGCCGATTTACCAACGAGATCGTTCGGTTCCGCGCCGATTTCGTGCGGCCGTTTTTCAGCTTCGATTTCAGCCCACGGCCAGGCGTTTGTCGATCGCTCGCGTCGATCCTTCGCTACGACTATTAACGCGTTCCGCGCGTTAGGTGAACAGCTGTCCGCCATATGTCCGACGAGCGCATGAAATTCGTCCCGTTCGAGTTATCGAGGTGTGTATCGAACACGTATGTACGTGGATGCTGAACGGACTGATAAAAAAAAGGGGGGAGAGTTTTGATTATGTGCACACGTCTATACACGCGGTCGTGACTCTGCTGGAAGGGTGTTGCGGTAACTATGGATGATTATGTTATTCCGTGGAGGTATATTTAATGAAAAGCAGTAGTGGTTCATTGAAAAGCATGTGGGGAGATGAGGGTTGCTTTTCCTATGATTATCAAGGAACCTCTATACATCGGTGCCCCCTTGCCGGATAATAAAATTCATCGACGGTTCCAGATCCTATTTCGCTATTCAATAATCAATTAGTGAACGTTGTTCGCGTCCGTGCGAGGGATTGTGCTTTCTTGAAATTGTCCAGCTTTCCGCGCGGTAACTTGAGAAACAATCGTACGGAGTCTCAGGTGTTCGGGGCTACCTGTCGCGCGTGAGCAGAAGCTCCGCGGAGAAGAAAGGACACGACGCACGCACGCGAAGAAGAAAAGCATCTTCATGGGCGAGAAAGGATGCGATATCATGTTGCAGGAGATATAACAACGGTACAATGGAGCTTTGTCGAGGGCTGGCTGTCCTTTTATTAGAGTCCCATTGGTTCCGTGTGACCCTTCGCGGCCTCTGCCATAGAATAGCCTGACCTATTTCTCCGTTCTATTCATTACTTTCTTCTGGAAACACGAGCTTTCTTGCGGGCTCTTCTATTCGTGCACGCGACGAACGCAATTGGCGCTGATATAATCCGATCGGTGCAGCCGTAAAATCCGACTCGATTCTACGGATCGAGTCGAGCGGATTTATCGATTCGCTGGACGGGACGAGATATTTCATCCTATCGTGGCTCGTTTCTGCGTGTGAAACGACGCGAACTAAGCTAAGCCCCCCAAGTTTCTCCGTGTAACTTCATTCTGCGTCTCTGTCTCCACGGCTTTCTCTCGGTCTATCTGTCCGCTGGTGTATTAGCGCGTACGTAGACGCGGTAAATAATGCACAGTTAAACGGTAAATCGTCTGTTAACGTATTATCGCTGGAAACGATCCCGGGTAATGTTCCAGTCGCAGTGTGAATAGCCGAAGACGGAATGCATCGATTCGACTCGTTACACGATCCGCTCGAACTCGCACAGCCGAGTCCCGGGGCTTAGGTGGCCGGTGTGCTCGTGCACGATGATTTGTTGGACGAACAGGCGAAACTCTATATCGTTTCTAAGTTCCCCATTCGAGCGTGCCTAAACTTTCTGCAACTGGGAAACCGGCGAGTCCGTCTGAGCGAGTTGCCGGGGTGGATTGGATCTTTGAGCTCGAATGACTTGAGAAATGGAGCCTCTTGTTGGTAAAATAAATTCTCAGGAAAATTCTCTGGCTGTCGTTTTAATGTATGGAAAGCGTAGAATATTATCCAAGTGAAATAGCTCCCTTCAATTTCGTCAATAAATATTGTTGCATTTTTATTAACGTTCACGCGCGAACGAAATATCCCGTCGTAGGAGCGCCCGTGCGTGTCAAGTGTAAACTCTGCTCTCTTATAGCATGCGACATGTGAAATTGCATAGAATACTTGGGAAAAGGGGAATGAATAAAGAACCAAGGTACTCCGTGTAATCTCCTTTCCTGCTTCTCCTTCTAATATCGTTACATTTTTGTTGCACAGCTTACGCTCAAAATTCCGTAGTTTCCCTCGGATATATTTTTTGTGGAATCGACTCGTTCCTATCTCTTCGCAGAAGAAAATTCTGCAGGAACGCGGGCACCACCCGCCGTTTGCAAATACAATAGATTCGAGGGATGTGCATGCACGAGGCCAGCATGCCGGTGTCTTTTCAACGAGGCAGACATGAATTTTGAGTGGTCTCATTATCGGATCGTCTGGCATCCAGCTTCCGTCAAGAATTCATAGGACTCGTAATCGCGCTGGCTCCGAACAAAAGGGGGGTCCGATCGACGGGGCGAAAGGGGGAGAGAAAGCATAGGCTCGTTGCAACTGGTATCGATGGAAGGGGAAAAATCTGGTTCAACGTCCCGATGATGCTTTTATCAGGAGCTGACAATCGCCATGAAAGGCACAAAGGTAGTCGTAAAATTCCAATTAACGAAAGGTGAGCTTTCTGCGAGCGTTCGCGAGCCTAAAAACGAGCTGCGTCCATGTTGTAATTGCGATTCGTCCTATAACGATCCGAGGAAACGATGCCCCAATTAATTGAGAGGGAGGTGTGTCTTAAGTATTGAGAGGAATAAGAATGTTGTAAGTTTGGTTAATAATAGAATTGATATTGTTAGTTGAAATCCGAAAGACGACGAAAATTACGAGCCACGCGCGATTCACGTAGCAATATGTATTGAAAGGGATTTTCGCGCATAGATACTATGTATCGAATTTCGAAACGACGTGTGGCAGGAACGAATGCGTCGTGAGAAAAAAAGGATTCCACTGCGAAATATGTGCGAGGTGACGCGATCGAGTTGCTTCTCAGGAGCGTCGCGATTTCGATTTTCCTTCGCTCCCTGCATTTGTTCGCTTCCAGGAATTCGTACTATTCTGAATTTATGATTCAAATATCGAAGTAGACGCTTTCGTGCAGCTACGAATCGATGCGAGCTCTACTTTATTCAATATCCTACTCACGTGTATCCTCTGTTTTCAAAGCGCATTTTCCCGGAGTTTTTCACGGAAAAATCGAATTGATATTTTCACCGCCGTCACGATGCATGAAAAATATCTTGAAATTTATTCAACTTCGAGTTCCTTCAATTTCAGACATTTCAAAATATATTGCAACGATTAAAATGCAAACTATGCTCTTTTATAATGTGTAGCTTCTATTTCCCTTGATCATGGATCATCGAAGAAAAACTCGAGACGACAAAGGGATGCGACTCGTCATTTCTCAAAGGGCCAACGAAACAATTTATGCAAATCAAGTTTAAGTGGTATTCCATTTGCATCTATATGCTGAACGATCACTCGTCGATAGACAGGTTTAAAATGACCGACGAAAGAGAGTATTCTTTGAAAGCTAACGAACAAGCAATCGAGTTGATGCTCCAAAGTGGAATTTATTAGCTTCTGTCTATCGAATCTTGCTGCTGAACGAACTCGACACTAGTAGAGGATTTAGTTTACGCCAATTTGAGATAAAGCCGAAGCCAAGTAGACAAGCTCAAAGTATTTTCTGTAATTATCGATTTGCGTTTGATCTGGGTTGCAGGGAAGATTTTGTTTGCAAGTGATTAAGCAGGTATGCTCGGGGAAAGAGGAGTGGGTGCGGGAAATCGAAGATTGAAACGAGGAATAATGAAAAATAAGGAAAAAAAGAAGTCGGCTCGGGTAGAAGTTGTAAGGAAGTCTGAAATCAATCGGAGCCGAGAACCGCGGTATCTGCGAAAACTTCCCGACCGATTTCATTTCGAGAGGCCTTGCCCTATACGATCTGCGTTGTTTCCGCGCCCTTTGGGTTCAACTAACTAATGCGAGAGCTCTGTTTCGATGAATAAACGCAATCGAAACGAACGGAGAAACCGGGAACTTGGGGAACGAAAACATCTTGTTGAATTCCTTCGAGAGAGCAATTATCGATGGAAAGTTGAATGAGAACTGGGTGTTCGCGATATCTACATTATAGGCAAGAATTTGTAATGTTAAAACGATTGAAATCTTTCAATATTACATATTCACACTTTTCCATTTCTAAGTTATGATCAGTAATTAATAGTTTGGAGAATTAAACAAAATTAAAGTATCACTAAGTTTGGTCGCAAAATTCACAAGAATATCGATTTTTCTATTATAATTATTTATAATTTTATTATAATTTAATCATTATTTTTTGTAATCATACTTACGCTCCCCTGACTCTATTCTAATCGGTAAGTAAACACGACGACCAGACTATCGCTAATCCTGATTTCGGTCACCGTCCAATTTCCTACAGGAACCGGACAGCATCTCTGATGGAAACTGATGGCACGTGAAATTCGAACACGAACAGGACGCATTACAGTGGATGGCAACGGGTCAGCAGAAATGAATGTCTCGAACATCGTACTGGCACGTGTCGGCAGTCTCTTCCACTCTTCGGCAACTGGTGAAACGGGTCAGTTTAATAAGAACTGGCTCTCTGTGACCGCGTTGTCTGCGGAACTGCTAAACGACCCTTTAAAAAATCTGTCGAATAATCGTGCGTGAAATTGACTCGCCAACAGCCTGCCCCCGTTGTCTTCTTCGCGAGCGATCTCTCTCCTTCACGGAGGCAACGAAGCCTCCTCAGCGTCAGATTGTGCACACAAAAGGCGGCTGGGTCGTGACCAGACGCACTCGCCGACTTAATCGAAATCGATGGCTCGTGCGATTTGCCGGCCTGGGGAGACCTGTTCAAACAGACTTAAATTTTATCGAGGGACTTTATGGGTGGGAAAGTTCAGTACAATCTTCCCGGTGCGATTGTTTTCTTTATTTCCCATCATTATGAATTTTTTCATTCAATTTTTGTTGTTGCTATAGAAAATCGTATTGGTAAAAAGATTGCTTGCAAGCACTGGAATATCTGTAGAATGGGACAGCTATTTTATAATCGAGAAACCAGGGTTTATTATTAAGCCTCCATATATATTGACCTGTACTACTTGAACAATATCCTCGACCATATCGTTGACCTGCACTACTCAGCACTGCATACTAGTACCATAAACTCTCGTACAAACGACTTTCCTAGGAAACCTGTGGTGAATTGTTGCGCCGCGGTATTTATCGTAGTTATTGTGCCATCCATAGATAGATACGTTCGTTTCCAATGATATCGTGCTACGTTTTCGTAAAAAATGGCAATGGAGTCCTCAGGATCCCATGAATTCGGTGGCAAAAAAAAACGTTTTGCACGGTTAGTCTGGGTACATAAATGTCATTTGTCCAACTTAACACCTATATTTATTACAATCGTTGCCACGTTATATGTCATAATACAACATCATGGACTTCAATCGATTCACTTGTCAATTAACTCAGCCGTTGTTACCAAAAGTGAAACAGCAAATAAAATCAATTGATTTCCACGACCACTTTCTGAAGTGGTCCCACAGGTATCCCAGGCTTCTCATCGACAGATCGTGCACACAGAAAGGCGGCTTAGGTCCTAGCCACATTCGCACAGCGGCTTAATCGAAATCGATGGCTCGTGCGATTTGGTAGCGTGGGGATGTTGGCGCAAACAAACCATCGAACATTTACAATGTACGCAGAAGAGGGTGGAAGGAGAGAAATGGTGTTAGCTGGCTGGCAATCAGGCAGGCAGGCAGGCAGGCAGGCCGTCGACGGCGGCGGCGTCGGCGTCGGCGTCGGCGTCGGCAGCCGCTTGTCACTCGCTTTAACCGTGTGTCAGTCGATATCATTGCGCAGAGTGGAAATCTCTGCTATTGACAAGCGTATGAATATCGTTAATAATAAATAGTGCCGGCCTGTTGGCTGGCTGACTGGTTGTTTGGTTCGTTGGTTCGAGCCGATCCGAACCGACTCGGTCTGGGCTGGTCGGTTGTCGATCCCTTTCACGACCGCCACGTCGCGTCTGCATGGATTCGATCGAGCAGTCGAAATAGAGCGAGAGGCGGATTAAAAAGCCACCGCTCGCGTCAACGACGCCGGAAAGTGTTCTTCTGTGACACTCGAGGCGATTCGGGACGCGTCTATTGTGCACGGATGATTCTTGAACGCGTGTCAACACTTCGAGGGGCGAATCTGGAGCAAAAGCTGCCCAGAGGAGCGCGTTATGTACGGTGACTTAAAGAAGAATAGGGTTCTCGTCCGTGACGCGTTCTGTCATTGGAATTTCTTGTACATTTAATCCGTTCGATAGTCGCATTAAAAAGAGGGGAAAACGATGGAGTTGAAATAAGGATTGTGCAGAGTCGATTCGAAATTTCGCGTGACGTTGAATACGGTAACGATGGCGAAACGGCTGAGAAAGGACCTTCCCCGTTTGGAGGAGAAACACGAGGAGAACGATGGTCGACAACCAGACGATGAAACGAGCCATATACGAACGGGGGACGGAGAAACGGAAGCGTTTATCGTGCCGATCGAACGATATAATTGCACGTTAGTCGATACGAAAATTAAAGTCTACGACGGTGATCGGGAGCGAAGAGGCAATTAATATTGCTTTCATGAGAGCAATTACCCGTTCCCTCTTCGCTCCCTTTCCTCCCCTGATCGGGAACGTTATGTTTTCATCTGAGCCGACGAAGAAAGGAAAACGTATGAAAGGCTGGCGTTTGCAAAGCGGCCGTTCAGGGAGGTTGATTCTTCAGCGGAACCGATGAATATGTAGATGGATCTTTTCGTCTCCCGCGAGAGTTGTACCAAATAATCGTACAAAGAACGACTTATCGGTACGCGCAAGTCCCAGCAAAAGTCCTTTGCATTTTTAACGTCTTCCAGCCGTTTTCATCGCCGTCTACCGCTTTCCCTCCACAAGTTCGCTCCCCGCTCGGAAAAAGAATGTCCTCTTCTTGCACGAGTTTCCGCTCGTCTTTCGATTTTAGAAGCAGAAGCACGCCGTTCCATCGTGAATTACGACGCGAGTGCCTCTTGGAAGCGCGTTCTGTTTGCATCGGACGCGGAAGACGTTTACCCGCGCTGTACGCGTTGGAAGGGCTGCACCGTTAAGGTCCGATGAATATGTAAATTCTATTGTCTTCCACGCCTGTACCATCCCTCCCAGCCCGTGCTTCTTCGAGTTCCGTTATCTTGAACGTCGCTCTCGAATTGGAACATTCACGGCGAACTTCGCAGAGCGTCTTCGGACGTCAAGTACAATTGAAACGTTCGCAGAAATCCCGCTTCCTAAATACGAAAAACAAACGTTCATTTCATTTCACCTCGAATTTCCACCTCCTTTCCAAACCACAGAAAAGTATGTATTCAGACCTCACCCTTCTGCATCGCAAACACGATACCGTGCACCTTAAAATCAAATGAATTTGAACGGCACCCCAAGTGAGTCCTCGAAAGCCGCCCTTTCGCGTGGAACATCCTAAACAGCGATAATCAGAAAACGTCTGAGCGGCCGTCAAGCGTCAGACGGAGGGAAAACAGGTGGCGTATTATAAAGCGAACGGGAGACAGGCTAGACACGCGTCGCGCGTTGCTGGCAAACTTTCATCCCCCGAGGGAGATACGCGCGGATCGCCGCAATGGCCGCGCGTTACGCGTGAAAGGGGTACGTTTCACACACCACGGGGGTGGGAGGAACGGGCACGGATATTCCAATGATGAGGAGAAAGCGAACAGTGCGGTGAGCCGACACTCGTAGAAAATAGATCTCGCCTCTGTTTGACACGAACCCGACTACTATGCATCGGGCCTATATTGTGCGGGGCCTCTGTTTCCGGGTTGCGTGAACACCCGGGCAGACGTAAATACGCGAGAGGGCGACGCCATTGTCGTATTAATGGAAAGGATTGCTTGTTCGAGCGTGTAGCGGGAAGCACCGGTTCGACGGGTCTAAATTGAAATTCGATTGTCTGCTCGCGACGCTGTTTGCCGCGTCGCCGACGAGCGTTTGTCAGAATGTACTAGCTGGCGCGTAGAAAGAGCACGAGCAGGAGGCACCGACGACTTGGCTTGATTCGTTTGTTTGTCGACCGGTCGTCAGCGAATTCGTAATGAGTACATGTATTGGGAACCAACGTGTGCCGAACGTTTGAGAAAGTTTAGAGTCCACAGGGAGGAGACGGCCGAATTTCGCGAGTCACGGCCGGGATAACGAGGTGCAGGAATTCCTAATGAGCACGCAACCAGACGAGCCGGTAATTCGGTGGCGCGAGTCGATTCGCCGAATCTGTTGTTTCCGGCGGCGAAAGTTCACGGGGTTTCCGGTAATTATGTCGCGACGACGAGTCGTTTTTTTCTCTCGACGCGACTGTCGCCGCGGTTTCAAACGAGTTTTGTGTTAATTAAAGTTCGCTGAATTATATTGTCGCGGTTAATTTTTTTGCGGCGTGTTGGATTTTCACGACTGCCACTAGCAGTTGCACGTTCGGGTAATGCGAAGGATAGTAATTGAGATGTTCTACAGTAACGTTGTGTTCGCGTAGTTCCTACGCGTTCGTAGACTCCTCACACAAGTTGTAAACTTTTTCTCGCTTCGGTGGATCCCGTAGAATTTCTATCCTCTCGCGGTTCTTCTGCAATCTCGCAACTTGCTTCTTTTGAGCGCGAACCACGCCGATCCTCTGTACACTTCGCTCGATTTCTCTGTTGGGAGGAAAAACGCGACATCTCGCGCTGTATTGGACTTGAACCGCCTCTTTACCTTTTAGAGGATTAGTCTTACTTCGCGGGAACGATTACAGATTCCTGCGTAAAAGCATTAGATCCTCTCACTTTCGTTCCTGCATTTCCCGATTCGTTACATAAATAAATATCAACAATTTTCTAAGCCCAAGATGTGTATTGGTATATGTATAAGCCAACTTTACCGCGATACAAATTCCAGTTTATTTATCCCCTTAAGTAATAAAATCGCTGCAAATATCCAGCATTCTTTAAGTAGCCTCAAACAGATCTGTAAAATACAATATTCATCTCCCCCTGTCCTCCTTCCATTCTTTACACGTCTGTAAACAATCCAATCGCGGCGTATACCCGAGGGAGAACGCAGCAGTTTCACGTGGTCCAGTCGTGAAACTAAAAACGTAGCAGCTGGTTGATTAAACCTGCAGCAGTATACGAGCGTACAGGTGATTATGAGGGGCTAGCCAGCGCCCGTTACACGAGTTTTCCGCTGGCCAGACCGCGTTGCTTCCGTTTCCAGGGGATTTATGTGTACGGCGCGGGAGACGCGCGACTCGCAATTAGTCCGACATTCAGGCGAGGATAGCATGCACGTGTTCGATAATGCCTGGTTGGATCTAGGCACGCCGCGGCTCCGGCTATAGACTTTCCCATGCATAAAGACAAACCGTGCGCGCAGGGCGGCCTTGTCACGTTCAGATGTAAACCAGACGCCCGAGTGCAACTACTACCCGGCGAAACACGCGTCACGGGGAGCCAGCACGTCAGGAACACGAGCACACCGGTTCCCCGCCGCACCTGGCCGTAATGCACGCCAAGCGATAGGTGTATATGCGCCATTGAATAAGTACACCTATGCGCATGAGTTATCGCCCCGCGGCCAGCTTCTCTCCCGCCTCTGCTTATATGTATATCTATCTGTCGAAATAAACCCTCTGGTGAACGATCTGCGTCAATCACTGAACTGGGAGTTTCGCTTTTTTGGGGATGTATTTTATGTGGAACACGAGCGGAGGTTTGTGAAAAGAGTTGGCGGTGGCGATGGTGGGCTATTTTAATTTTTTAAGATAGAGAGGTATGAAGGTTTATAAACCTAGCCTAACGATGCCCGGGAAATAGATATTTACATATTGTATACGTCTATCGTTTCTATCTAAATCTCCTGTAACGATTGAGCACAGAATCCTGGCGAAATGCACTCATAAATAATGAAATATTTCATCGGGCCCCGTATCAAGGGGACAGATCTTTTTTTGAAAATGCTACACGCGCTTCAGATTGCTCGTAACACTCCGTAGCTGCATCGAGGTCCCTTTTGTCGTCGCGACCCCTAATATGTAACAATGTTTGCTCGAGAAGTCGGACAAAATCCCAGTGCACACAGCGACGAAATGTACAGTACAAAGGTTCGCATGCGGATAAAGAACGACGCCTTTGGGGTGGAGCGTGGCAGGCGCAGCTGAACGTCTTTTTTCCCAACCCGATTAGATCGCTCGTAGATTGAACTTTGGTCAGGAATTAACGCTGGTAAATAGCTTTTCGCTCCTGTATCATCGTCATGCTTGTCGTTGTTATGAAATCAACCGCATCACCGAGGTTCCCGCGTCTTTGGCATCCCCGATGGTACTTGACCATCCTCGAAGGAGGACCAATAATGGACACAGAAGGCGTTGGATATACAAAGATTGTTTGCTTGCTCGAAAGACGGCCCCTTCGAGGCGTCCATGTTGAGTGTACGCCAGTCCACTGTACAACAATCTTGTCTCCAATATGATCACCAAGAAGGGAAAATAGCGACGAAAGTTCGGTGTCGAGTGGCGAAGGAAATCCTCGCGGCACTTGTATGTATGTACTAGGGACGTAAATCTCTCTCGAGCATTTTTTACGCTCACCAGTCTGGGGGATTATTCTGTGCACGCGTGAGGTGGTAGCAACCCTCTTGAAGGCCGCTATACCCTTCTTCCGCGTACGCCCCCGCTCTTTCATTATCTCCGGAAAAGAAGCGAGCCCCCTCGAATCGAGACCACCGTCGCAGATGTGCCTCGAAATTAGACGACCTCGTCAAATCAAAAACACCAGACGCGTCCACGGTCTCCCGTTGAAAAGATAAACCGGATCAGGAATAAATTATTATTTACCGGCTGGTTGGATTTGCTACTGATGCGTTTATATGCTCGGATTTTTCACTTCGTGTGCTTCGCTTAGGAGCTTCTAGTCCTTCGTAGAGAATGTAAAAATTCTGCGGTGGCTCCAGCTGCTGATTCTTTCGCACGGCGAGTTCTTCTTCTATAAGGTGTGTCGTTGAGGAGACACAGCGTTATTCCAAGTTTCTTTCCGCGGTTTAACGACACTTAGGTAATTGCGCTTAAATTACATCGGTTTAGCCGCGGCGGTTCGCGAACGAGGGTGGAAACCAACGTAACTCGCGAGCTCTTGCTTCGCCGCCAACGAAATAGTCCAACTTTTCCGCCGGTTTCGCCTTCGTTTTCCCGGCAAACGCGTTCGGTCAACGATTTTTTTCATTTTCACGCACACGGAACTTTTCCAGCCCATCCCTCCCGCGGCGCGATTCCACCCGCGGCCGCGTTTTTACAGGCGAGCGCTTCTCGAGCGAACGAAAGTTTCGTTGCAAGCCGACGACCTCGCCATTTGGTAGTTTTCGTTGCTACATTATCAGGCATTAAATATTTCAACGACGACGGTTCAACGGTTTACGATACTGCTATTTCGATAATTAAATTCCTACTTTGCTATTTAAGCTCGAGTCGAACGTACTCAGAGTTTCGCGGATAGTTTCTATTCTACAGCGTTTACTTGCTTCATTTATTAACATGTTCGTATACTTAGTTGCTTCATCCTTTACAGTGCACGCTCATGTTTATACATACGTGTGCTTCAATTGATATAACGCAATCTCGTCTAACTTGGTGAATCTATTATTCACCAAACACCGCAACTCCGTGAAATGTGTTCCTGTTGCAACGTCTTTGCTTCTAAGAACAGGTTTACCTCGCCGACAACCTGCGGTCACTGTAAACCTCTCCGGCATCTCTTTCCTTTTTGTCGCAAACGATGTTTCACCTGAGAAAGTAAGCGAAGGTCCGTCGAGCGTGGTCTGGCCACGATATTTCGCCGTCGAAGAACCGTTATCGTTCAGGCTACCCTTTCGACGCTAAAAAACTGGAAGACCGATCGAAAGGATCCCCAGCCTCCGGGACGCTTTTTCAATCCGAAGAACCGGGGAAAAGGCGGAAGGATGCACAGGATTCAGGGGTTTAGGGTGACTTTATGGTAAGCAGCTTCGATTTTCCGTTAAGGTTACGGGCTACGGCTAGCTGGAGGCTTACGGTCGAAGTCTATTCCACGGATTTTCAGGGATAACCTGTACCCGATAACGTTCCCCTCGGTCGACGATAAGCCCGCGTCGTCGGACCAACGACGAGGATTTTCAACTTTCTTTACATCGGCACGCGACGGTATTTTCCAGCGACAGATTCTTCGACCGCGTGGATACTGCCCGTTTCCTTTGACAATGCCCCTTTCGAGGAGGTGCGAGAAGATTCTAGGCAGCGTTTAATAGTAACGATAGGGATGGTAAAGTGTAATTTATGTGACGTTAAAGATGGTGGTCGTGTAAGTTGAGCTTTAGTAGAATATTGCGGAATTGAAAGTTGGGGCGCAGAGGTATTCAGGAATTACGAGGGCTTAGCTGAAGATGAATCTCCTTGGTGCATAAGAATAAAATTTTATGGTTAATAGGTCTTATCGTGCGTAGTGTGATTATTAAAAAAAAAGTAACGTTCTCTTTTTATTTTTGAAGGTAAAAAAGTTAGCGATAATTGTTATGGGATGATTAAATTCTTCCAATAAAATTTTCTCTGTTATAACGTCGAGCATCAGCTTCTTTGCAACCAGAGATTACATATTACGATCAGAATATGTACTCGAAATATCTCGCATTATTTGGATAGCACTCCGTTCACGGAGGCGTTGCGTAAATAAATATCTTCCCTTGAGGGCGACGTTCTACCTTCGTCCTGGGCCATCAATCTGTCGTTGCATTGCTACCAATTATTACGCTAAATACGCATCTGACATCTATTTGAAGTTCCTAAACGAAAGCGTTCTCGACGATGGAACGTGGGACCAGGGAAGTAGTGGAGCAGGACTAGGGCGGGGAAATAGGAAATTCAAGGCGTCGCGACGCGTCGGGACAAACACGGGTGCTGACATTGTGTAAACATGCTGAGACCACCCCCGTCCGTTCCAACGTCGGCGACGTCGGCGTAACGCGGGCTTTCGAGAAACTGGATATTCCGTCTTAAAGGGGTACATTCGAGTTTCGACTTTCCAAAAAAAAATTTTGTTTCACTCCTTAAAATACACTTCTTCCTAAATAATTTTCAACAGGCCTAAAAAATGACTTTAAAAACGCAAATACTCAACTTTCTCGAGATCATTGTCGCCTGTGAACGCAAAGGGAAATGTGTCACAGGAAAGAGTTTCAGTAATAGTTGTATTAGATTCATACATAAATGAGTAACAAAATTGAACCTACTTCGTTCAATTTAGTATAAACTCTTCTATGATAAATTTCGAGAAATTAGAAATTAGAAATGATCAAAAGTCCTTGCTGCCTAATTGAACCATAGTGGCAGTTGTTTGTAAATTATAGTAGTAGATATTGTTACGCAGGATCGAATTGCCTCGAAAGGAGATTATCTGGCGATTCTCAAACACAAGGTAGATGACACGTGCAACGACAGTGACGTTCAATTTCGTAGAGCGATCTACCTCGAAATGGCCTCGTGCGATTCGGAGCGTGAAACAGGCTAAGCAGGGTAGAGATATTGGCTGTGCTTCAGTACTAAAAGGGGTTGCTTCCTGTATCACGATTTGTTACTCTGCCTTGGACCTTCAGGAAATGAGGATTGCCTTCCCTTCCCTCGATATTGAAACGGCTCTGATGCTGTTATTCGTGCTCGTTTGCCTTGAAATATGCTACGAAAACGAACGGCGGCTTGTCAATATCTCAAATGGTTTGGCAACGTGTTAATGGAACTGACTATTCCGAATATCGGCGGAGATCATTCCCAAGAAAATATTAGCTTCGCTGATATTCGCAAAGCATGCTGTTTGAAGGGAAAAATTCACTATATGACTAGCGAGGGGATCTTGCATCGCATCAATTTCAATCTTCTTCCGCGGTATTACGAGATAGGACATCGTTTTTTATTGCTTCGCTAGATTATGCGTGCAACGTAATCTTTTTAATTCTGCCAAGAAATTATAAATTAATATCGATTTAACAATTTCGCAAACTATGGAGTAAAAGGAAATGTGTATTCCATTATACAGATCAGACACTGGCAAGATCTCTCGCCGAGGAACTAACGAAGGAACTTTGCAAAGAACAGCAGCTTAAATCAACCCCCGTCGCTTTGATCTGGGACTCGTTCGCAAAATTGAACGTCAAGGTGCTCTCGGGTTGTTCGCCAGGGCACAAAGGACTGGAATAAGCGCGAGCGAGCGCGCGGGTGTAAGTAACGCGCTCGCCTCCGGAGTACGTAAATCTCGCCGCTGGTACCGGAACTCGCTTAGCGGCAGATTTAGTACGAGGAGTCGACTCCGCCTAGAAACCGCGGAGGTTCGAGTTAAATGGTTTATGCAAGACCGAACGAAGCGGTAATGAAGTTCTCTCCCGGCAAACCGTGTACAAGGATAATGTACGGTGGTTCCGATTTATCGTCCGTTTATAATGCGTTTACCCTCGTGGCGGCCTTTGCTTTTACGCTGGCCGCGTCTCGCGAGGCGATTTCGTGGTTCAACGGATGCCTGACATATTTAAGTCTCCGTTAAGAAGATGCCGCTTGGCCATCCTGCATGCCAGATACGGCGAACGATCGAGATGATGGATGAAATTGCAAATTAAGTCAGGAGGTTAGTCCGAGCAAGGATAGGAGCTCTTTATATTGAGTTGGAAGAATGCAGAAGTTGAAGAAGTAGGTCTAGACTCTACAGTCTAGAAGGCTAAGTTGAATTTTTGGTAATTTGGTCATAATAGAAATGTGTCGTCATCGGGCTACGAACATTTTTCGGTATGAATAATCCTTCGGTAGGTGTAGTGGTGGGAGAGGTATCAATGTAATATTAATTGTTCGAAATAGGTTTAAAAAGTTCTGGCCTGTTGAAGAGCTTTCCCTTACCGCAACTGAATAAGTTTCGTTCAATCCTCTGGCTCGAGTATCCCAGCGAGTATCTATTCAGGAACAGCGTCTGATCGAAAATCGATCGAGCCATTCTGGTAACCATTAATCAGAACGTGGGCGCAAAAGCGAGAGTGCCAATATATCAGTTGGGTAGAGAACTTAGGGAAGCGAGCCGCGACGAAATCGTCGCCACATGCGTCACGATAAGAGGAAATAAAATTGTCGTCAAGATCGTCCCGCCTTCTGCTGGATCCTTTAAGATCGTTTTAGGGAAAAGAAAAGGCGATCGAGAAAGTGTGCCATCCCCATCCGTGGAAGACGTCGCACAAGTGGCTACACGTGCTGTCCATTTCAGGTATTGAACAGACGGTGAAAAAGGGTGGGCAAGCCATAAGAGGCGAATGAAAACGAGCGAGAACTAACAGAAAAAAAAGAAAAGAAAACGACGAAGGATGAACTCACAGGAGCTGAAGAAGAAAAATAGCAACGGGATGCTCGTTTGTAGCCGACGTTTGCTTTGCCTGGCCGCCGCTGAAAGCTTTTTATGCCGTTTGCACGAAAAGCTACTTGGTATCCGCGGTTCTAGCTCGCTTCTCTACTAATTACACCAACGAAGCTTCTCATTCAACGCGCGATCCTCTTCCTCGGCTGCCCGCGAGGCCATTCGTCTCTCCTGGTCCAGTTTCACGGCAATGGACGTAGACGACGCGCTAATGAGAGCCGTGCACGATTATTCGGCGGTCCATTAACGTCTGCTCGTCGAACGACGAGAGTCGACTGGCTGTCACTCAGAATGACCCGATCCTGTCGTCCAATTTATGATTCCTTTTTTCTCCTGGTTTTTTTTTGGTCATTCGGTAGAAAAATCGTGGCTGACTAAATTCTGTCAGTTAACGAACCCTCAATCTACGATCCAATGAACGCCCTTCCCCTACCGATCCTGTGCTAGTTTTTTTTAATTAACTGGTAAAGTTCAGGGAGGTCTGGCCGAATTCCAGAACCAGTTAACCGTCTCCATTAGACGCTCCAGGCCGTCGATCCTTCACTCTCGACGGAAAAAAAGAACTATGTAATCCTGTCCCAGCGGGGAGAAAAAAATGGAGCACGCCGAAGAAGGAGGTTACGCGACGTGTTCAATGAGTAACGCACGGTGTTAACAAAACGTGCGGCTAGCTTTAATTAATGTCCTCGGCGCCGCGTTTTTACTTCGTTAACGTTGTGAGAACGAAGAACCGAAAGCGGCGAACGGACCTCCGCCATTCAAGAGACTCGAAAGCGAACACGTGCTGATGAGCATGGTGGCCGGCACCATTAATTGGCCGCATCGACGAGATACAATTTGCACGGCTCGATTGCGGCGTGCAAAGGGGAACAACGGGCGCGTTTATTTCACGCGAGCAAATTCGCGAGACCGTATAATTGGCGCGGTTTTAGCCGGTTTCAACGACGCACCAGGAAATCGAAGGAAGCCAGAACACCAAGATGAAACGGCCTATCCCGCTCGAAGCACGGTCGTTCTATCGTCGCTCGAATAATTTCAACTCAAAGGCTATCGCTGGTTAAATAAGCAAGCATAAAGCGAGCGCAGATAGCGTGGATTCGCTGTGGTCATTCTCTCTGACCGTGTAACCTGCCTGAATTGAGCAACCTGCCGATCAACTACTGTCCCCTTTGCTCAGCAGTCGATCGATACCAGAGAATGGTCCATAGTTTCGCCACGTGCAACTCCAAGAGTCCAAGTGTATGAATACTATATTCAGCTTTGCTCGTCGGTCTCGTTCATTCGAGGCTTCGCGTGGCCTTTGAATACCTCATACTTTAGCCTTCAGACGAATCTAGAATTCTAGTGTCTACGAGAAACGGTCTGGAGTAGATGGAATCGATGGATCTCGTATAGTCGATCTGGGCTTCTTGGTCGGCTTACTTCCCAGCGGTCCTCGTGGAAAGAGGGCGAGAATTTGGGAAACGGAGTCGCCGAGCACCCTCCTCTACGGTACACGGAATTCTACTCGTCGGCGACGTCTAGGAAACAACGTTCAGGGACGCGGAGTGCGCACCGGGATGTCTGGAAACGGGAACAAGAGGACTCTGGGCCTCCCACTAATAGAAATGGGAATTCGTGGTAAAGGGGAGAGTTCGGGCCGACTCAAAGCGCACAGATGCAAAATAAACAGAGCGGTCCGTCTTCACAGGAGGCAGGCAAACATATCGATGATTGATTAACACACAGTGGCGGGGCCCCAGTCGGTTATTGGCCCTGTCGACTCCTTGCATATGCAATTGCTTCCGATGTAGGCGTATCGTGTTAATTGTGTTTGCACTCGCCTATTCTGACCGCGATACTACTGTTGATTGAGGCTGAAAATCGTATTACCAGTATGCTGATACATTTTTGCGGGGTGGTATCGAGTATAATAAATCGACGAACAGCGCGAATCATGTTCATACTGTGCACCTTGTACAAGCGAAATTAGAATTCTCGTATCAATAGAACGAAACTTCGGTGCGTCTGGAATTCTTTCGCGACAGAAGGACGATCAAAGGAAAATCTGCATTGAATTGTAGAAATGATTGTACGTCTGGGGCGAGTGACAATAAGTCGTATCGTTCCCCTGCACGGTTGCAAGGAATTTGTACACGCAACAGAACCGGCAATCCGATTAAAACACAGCCGTATAAACTTGAGAACTTTCGGATTGCAATTGTTCCTCGGGAAAGACACAAAAGGGCTTTTTGTTGATTGAAGAGTCGGCCCTCTCGTGGCTTCCGTCAGTTCGCTCGAAAGTCGACTTCTCAAAAGACTCTAATGAATAGAAGCATTTACTATTCTTCCCTGCACAGATGTAATTATAAAACCATTCTTTTGTCTCAGCCTCTATTGACGAAGGAGGAACGTCCGTTCGTTGGGACCGGGCTCATTGTACCCCGACGTTCCTAGTCATTGCGATTTAAATTATGCTCGCTTGTCGCACGCTCCGGATTCTTTGGACGCACGTCGAATCACCTAGAGATCGCAGCCTGTGCGCAATATACATATTCGTTATTGTTGCGTAAAATGGCGCTTCCCTTTTGTTTCATAATTTTCACAGGAAATCTACTTGGACCGTATTTTCTCTCAACTTATTTAACATTTGTTGGACCACTAAATTTTGTTGCGTAATCGAATCAAAGCGAAACATCAATAACATCCCTGTAATTCGGAAGCCGAATCATTTAATGAAAAAAAGAAATTAAAGATCTACGTACTACTCGATAATATTATCTCAATAAGTATACACTCTAATGCCCTGACCATAATTAGAAATCCTTTCTTTCTGAAAAGCTTCGTTTCACGTTCATCTCAAAGGGAACGAGGTCGAAACGAGAGCAAAGGAACGTCCCCCATCATTTACGATCAGGCCTTTACAGCGACACGTGTTTCCGGTACGCGAATGTTAACTCTTTGGCTCGAACGCGATTCGTACCTTGATCACGGATATGTAGAACTTGGCATTTTGCCGGTGGCTGGATCAAAGGACACGTATGAATATGTCCCAAGAGCGTCGGCCGATTTTTATGGGCCTGTTGTTTATTTGGCCGCGACACTCGCTGCATAAAACATGCTCCATTAGCATCCTTTTATTACGCGACAGTCGGTGGCGGGTGAACGCGAATTAATATCAATCCCCCGCTGGCCGCGCTATCGTCGATGCAACGGATAATTAAAAATTATTGTTACACCGTGCATTGTAAATTCGCAGATCCCGGGCGGCCGTCAAATTTTCGCACCGTCAACGATTGCATGATATTTCAATTTCCAATCTGCGCAACTTTACTCCACTCGGCTAATATTTTCCACGCAACTGTACCCCTATTATGACATTGTATCGTCTAATTATTTTTGTTGGATCGCCAATATTATTTCACGAATGCAACTCGATCGTGTCGCTCTCAAAATTTTGGTTTAATCAAAGCCCACGTACATTCATCTGCTAATATCGACATTACGCGCCCCCCAATTACCTATCATCGTTGCCCAGAGTGTTTTCGCTTGTCGGCAAACGACGCGCGTCACTGCAAAGCATTTTGCATCGTTAAAAGAGCAATCTGGCTCCGTCCATCGAGTCTGGTATCTGGCAAGTGGACCGTGATGGTCGTTCCTGCGGGTGAAGTTCGCTGAATTCTCGCCGGGTATTGTCCAGGTACGGTCGTTCCGACGCGGTAGAAACGCGTCGCAAGGGCGATTGTTTCCGGTAACGAGTGTTTCGCGGCGTGATTGCACGCCCAAAGACGTCGTTTCCCAGGGGAACGGGAAAAATGAACGCGTACACGTTCCACGGGACGGTGGTACGTCCGTTTGAGCGAGGCCGGGTATAACGTTCGTCTGTTCCTTTATTGAAGCAACGAGCCATGGCTTTGAAACGTGATCAAACGTGACCGTGGGCCAGTAGAAACGAAAAGGAGACGAATGTGACGGATGACGAAGATCAACGAGGCAGCGTGTCGTCGACGATCGTGCTCGTCCGAATTCGCGTGCGATTTATCGAGCGGCGAAAACTCGTGGCGCTGTTCCGTAGAGCCTGGGCAATTAATTCGCTCGTAATTGACGGGGCAATTAGCGGCGCCATGCGTGGGCGTATTCTTGCCGCTTGTCGCTGCACGGAGAGTTAGAGATTTGGATTGTCGGCTGTGCGTTGTGTATGTTGAATTTAGAAATCGATCGACAGAGTCAAGTTGAAATTCGCACGGTTTCCTTCTGTACAAGTTTGCGGCCGATATATTACAAAACCATTGGGAAAAATAATCGAGACGAATGAATCATTCTTTCAATGCCTGCGATGCGGGCTCTAAATCAATTACTGATAGAACTATGCTGCACGAAACGCATCTAGACCCATGCACATGTGCGCTTGAGTTCACGTATGAATATAAAATTGTGAAACAATGGTGGGACGCTACTAGAAACTTGTCTTCCGTATCGCGTATGAGTTCCTTCGAACAGGACGATATTTCCCTCTGTTTCCGCGTTGTCTATCGAGAAGTTCCGCGCTCGAAACCTGGCGGTAATAAAATTTCGCGAAGGCTCGTGAACGGGGGCAGTCAACAGGCGGGTGGAACGGAGTGAAATATGCGGGAGCGAAGTGTAGTTTCGTTCCAGACGGTGGCGATAAAACGGAAAGCGAAAAAGTGAAGTTGTCCGTGCGGTTACGAGTGTCCCGGCCGATTGAAACGCGCTCGTAGTAGGTCGTCGTTCATCGAGCCGTGACGGAAAATTAGTTAAGTGGGCATTATTAATGAGTTTTGTCGGTCCACTGAAAGCTACAGATTGTACGACACACATATTAACGAGTCGGCGCCAAACGGTTTTTTACGTAATGTAAAACACGAGTGCGTATACCTGCTGCACCGATCTCTCTTTTGCGTGCACGACCGTCTGCGCGCGGAGTGTCTTTCGCCCACTTTTATTACGCCCCGTTAAAAACGTCGTACCTGTCAATACAAAATGTCGCAATGTCCGCGGGGTATCGGCAAATTAGCGTTTAGCGCCGTAAAACTGGACGATCAACATCCTTCACGGTGACGCGAGAGCGATCGAACGTTGCGTGCTAGATAGGAATTCCTGAATTGGGCACACGCGGTTTACGACACATTTGGAAGGTGAAAACGCAGCTTGAAAAAAGGGGCTGCAGTTGGCTGTAAGTTCAGCGACCGTTGTCAGGGGATTTTTAATGAATAACAATTTAATGACATTAGAGGGATTAAAGCCGCTTCATTCTCTGTAAAGGCTTCGCGGGGATTTTGCCCCGTCTTCTCCTTAAACGAGCAACACCATTACCGAGTATGAATCCAGGAAGCGCAGGAGAAGAAATAATTCTCGCAGTTTTATCGCAGTAAAGATGCCGCGACGAACACTGCGGGGAACTTTGGTCCCCGACCTGCAACAGCAAACGCTAATATCCTTCCAGCTTCCTTTCCCCTTAACTACCTTCCTTCCGAATTATACACGGCAATTCTCGAAATTCAATTCGCGAAACGGCGGATCAACCAGAGAGCCATACGCTCGGCGTCCCGTTAAAAATGGTATTAAATGCCCGCATAACGTTCCTGCTGTGCGTTAACAAATTTTTGCACCGGTCCAACGGGAATAAGCGGGACGATCAAGAGGTAGGGCACGTTGTCATCGATGCCCACAGACTCGTCGAGACTCACTCGATTAACAAAATTCTGTGTCCTCTGTTGGGATGCAATCCTCTTCACCAGTGTCCAAGCGGGTGGAGGACCGGGGGAAGCGTTGGTGAAAATTAATTCGATCCTTACGGTCGTTCGAAAATCGTGGTATCGTATTAAAAAGCACACTTTACGAGACACGACCAGGCGAGAAGGAGAATTCATGGTGTATATATACTAAGTTGGGTCGATTGCGCCCTGGGCCACGAGCAAGGCGATGAGACGGCCACGCTTAATTAACCCTTTTATAAATATCCTTACAAGGCATCCCTAATTTCCCTGTGGCGGCAGCGAACGAAGGAGCAGCCATCGGGCATCCCTTTCAAGCTTCTCGTTCGTTGGGGCAAACATAGAACGTTATGGGAAGCAGCCGCGTTAATTATCCATACCACGAAGTTTCTTTTCAGCGTCTGCTCGTCCACCGGCTGGCTGGCTGGTTGGCCCGGTGTTCTCCTCCCTCTTGCTTTCTGCCACGCTCGACGAGCAGTCAAACGCGACTGCGAATGCTACGATCTTGAAAAAAGAAAGACGAGAAGGAGAATAAATAAATAAAAGCAAACGAGATGGGTGGAACACGATAACACGGGAAGCGTGGATGGGGATGAAAGCGGGCAGAAGCGCGAAAGGGCTTTGTAATTCGGCGTGATGGAGAGGCCAGTGCTAACTTGAGAGATAATAGCCTCGTTTGCCATTGAAAAATTGCTTTTAATTACGAACCCAATTCAAATGATATAACCGTTCTAAAGAGTTTTCCTTTCTTTCTATCGTTCTCTAAAGTGATTACTATCCAAACGACCGAATAGAACAGAGTTCCGGGCCCCGATCGGGCCAATACTATACGTCAGCCCCGAGCAAGTAATGTGGATTATCCGTAGCGATCGATCAGTCCTCTAATAGCTTGCTCGGGGGTAAGGGTGGTGAGATAATGCAAAATTGATGAGTCCCTCAGAGTGTTTGTAATCCCGAGAAATATATTGAAATTGCCGTCGAGTCTCCATCGATTGCTGAAAATCATTCGTCTAGGCTGCAACAATTCTGGATGATTTCGCTTTGGGAAGAGGAGAAACGTGCTTGTGCCAGGCTGTCTCGCGAATTACGAATTCCTCCGGCTCTGTACGAACGTTATGGCCTCCACTTGAACTCGCGTTTGATCGTTCCACCTCCGATTCGTTTGTCCATTGCTCGTTAATTCTCGTCGTTCGTTAGCGTGGGTCGAATAATAAAGGATCGTGTGACAGAGATGCCCGTGCATTTGCGAGAGTGGGTCTACCTCTCACGCCCCGTCGAATCTGCATAATTAACAATTTTTTTTCCACCGCGATTGCAATTTCTCCGGGGAACCTGTTTATCTCGTTGAAATGTTGCCGAGACGTGCTCGTGATTCCTTCGCGGCGCAGCGTTCCCTCCTCGCTTCGGTGCATTGTAGCTGCCCTGTTGCTGACGATATTTGCATGCGGTATAAACTGTGAAGCGGACGCAAATGAGCGTTCGCAGGACTCGCGTGCTTTCTGATTAGGCCCCGGCTGGGATACGTTCGTGTGCGCTCTGGGCTGAGGTTTAATGCTCGCGAGATGGGGATAAGGCGTCGCGAGATTTTTCCTCTTCGATCGTACCTCGTCAAAGCGTCTTGAGGCAAGCAGCAAGAGGGGATGGTGGTGAAAAAGCGTGATGCAAAGGCAAGAGGTTGTAGCCGTTTCAGGTATAAGATCTTCTTTGGCGCCTCGCTAAGTAGATTCGCCGATATACCGCGAGTGCAGATTAATTGGAAAAATAACGACAGTATGCAGCTTTCGTTATTTTTCTCTGGTGATTTAGTACTGCAGAAATTCTTAAATAATATTCCTGCACCTAGCAATGTTTCTGTTTTCATCAGAGATAAAAAATATTGGTTATTTAGATTTTTTTTAGATAAACGTAATTAATAAAAAGCTGATTTTTATTCTAATGGAAGGGACGGGAGGGAAGGGAGAAATTTTAAAATTGTTGTCGATTATAAATAATTGTTATTGGGCGGCAGAAATATTTTTATTTCGCGTTTATTTCACGGTGAAAGCGCGCCGGCAAACATAATACGCCGATGATTTCACGTATTCGCACGACCAACCCGTTTCATTTGCAAGCGAATTACTTGTTGCGAAAATTGTAGACCTTTAGCTCACGGAAAGCAGCAGCTGCGGTCGTTTCGCTTACAATAGCCTGCAATTATAGTCCCTGAAATTAAGACGATGCGCTTGCCGAAGTGCGCGTATTTGCGAATGAAGCCTCCGCGAGACCAGTTTACCATATAGAATCGCCTGTAATCCATCTCTGCCAAGAAATGTATGCACATACATACACTTTTATGCATAAAATCAGATTTCCTCTTTCCTGTCCAATTCGAACCACAATTTATCCACGTTCTCCAAAACGCAGACAAGTAAATACCAGCGACTCAGTTCGTTGCTTTCCTTTTACAAGTAATCGTAGCCGTGTCTATTTAGCCGAGTGGTTCGTTCACCTTCGCGAAGGTGCGCCGACGAAAATCCCCAAGGATGCACGTATCTGTCTGGGAATTCGTCGGGATGTTAACCAGTCGGTGCATATTAATTCCGGGGGATGAAATATCTCGACCTTTGAAGGAACCAGCAAAGGGGAGGATATCGTTGGGAAAGGAGTAGCCACGATAGATAAAGCGAGAAAGAGAGAGATCCAATGTGGATGTATGTTCCAACTGCTGCTTCTTCTTCCTTTAAAGCTCGTCTTCGTTCGCCACACTCCGAGGATTTCTTCGTGGGAATTCTTAGGATCAGCCGGCGAAGGGTTTCCGGGATCGAGGCTCAGCCAGTCAGGGGAAGCCGGGAATCGTGGAGGGGCGAGTTATTAACGATTATCGAGGTCTCGGGTCTTCCACTTCGACTCTGCACTCCTCCCACTTGCACCCTACTCTACCCCCAACCCCTTATCACCTGGCATACGATTAAATACGGCTCGCTATATTAGCCGGGACTCGTGGCAGGGTATCCTGCATTGAAATGCGGGCCTCGTACTATGAAAATGCACCGTGTCTAGATGCAAAGCGGGCTGCACAGGGTACCTGTGTACATATGTACTTGTCGAGGGTATACAATGTGTACATTGTGGTGGTATACATGATATTATGTGGAACTAATTGGCGGGTGGCTTGTTAATAAGTTACGACCATTAACATGGGCAAATTATTCATCTTTATTAAAAAGGGAAAGTCGCATTGGTTGTTTTCTTTTTGCACGGTCTTGTTATCCGCATATTTGAATATCGTGGAGAGGCCCGCGGAGAATATAATGATACGCGTAATGCACTTTCATTAGCATTCTACGACGATAATTCATGGCGGAATTATAATAATATAGCTTGATTAGGCGGTTTGGCGAATAGGTTGCGGAAAGTACGCCAATCAACTGTTTATGGTTTGCTCAGTATATTGCTACATAATTTAATATAACTCGGGTACGTGTAGCTTACTAATAAGTAGGGGCTAATAAATTGTGCGCGTAATACAAGCCACTATATCGTATCAAATATAATAAATAATAATGTTTCCATTTCAAAAACTAACATAGGTCTTGCCCCTCAAATGAAAACAATACATATAGTATCTTGATCCAATATTAATTATGGACTACACCCCAACCCCCTGACTGTGCACTTGGTCGCTTGAAACTACAATCGACAAAATATTAATAAGTTAACAATTCTGTATGCAGCGTACGTAGATACAATGAACACCCTGTATACGATGCATGCGAACGATTTGCACGCACGCACACGCGGCTGTTCACGCGTGTCGCCGCGCATGCTGTCTGTTCTGTGTTCACAGCCGCGCGAGCATCCGACTGCGGAATCGGGGCAGCAATTCGATTTCGTTAATGGTTCCATGCTGGATACACCGGCGGCATGTCGTAATTTTTAATGAGCTGAACGGCCGGCTTAGAGAGGCCAGCGGCATGTAAATGCGCCGCCGAAGGGAGGTTTGATGATGCAGCGGCCGGATCACCGATCGCGTATCCAGTAATCGAGCGAAGTCGATTAAAACTACGCCGCCGATAACGTTGTCCGGCTCTGGTCCCTGGCGATTTTTCTGCGCGAATGTTCCCGATGAAAATGGGCGTGGATCATTGTCTAACGCAGCCCTGGTATCCCTGTCCCCTGTTGTTTTTTCCTTTCCAAACTTTTTTCTTTTTTTTCTTTTTGAAACCGGGAATTTTCTGAATCAATTTCCTGGAGGACAAAGCGATGCAGGGGGCTTAAAGCTGGCGTATACTGCGATTTCAATTTATGGCGCTGGTCCATTTTCCGGTCTTCGAAAAACTGCTCCTTTTTATTCGCTATTTTATCAGATGTCAATATTTTGTTGCGTATAAACGAAAATGCCACGCAGTCCATACCCCTCCCCGTTCTACGTATCCGATGCAACGTCCCAGTCGAAATACCGTCCTGCACAATCTACGCTTTCCAATTCGCCTAATCTGATTCCGTAACTCACTGGTCCCTTCCGTCTCTCACTCTCTAGCTAGCTCTCTATGAAACCTCGGAAGAGCAACGATGTAGCCGTTTACGAGGCAATAAAAGCTGTGGCTCATGGTGAGTCGTGGATGCGAGTCTCGTGGCCGCGTATTTAGAGGAGGTTCTTCGTCGCGAAAAGCTCGCCAGGCTTCGCGCGTCGCGTAACACTCTCTCGGTACGTCTTATTTATTGCCTTTCGCCGTGCAAGTGGTGGCTTATGGAAGAAGGGCGTGCGAGAGGGTGGACGGTGTTCGGCCCATCCTTCCACCTTGCACTTTCATAAGCTTGGGCTGGTCTCTCTCGCGCATACGTAATCAGCCGACGGAAAGAAGCTGGTACGTTGAGATAAAGTCACAGGCCGGTGGGTAGGTCGACGAGGAGGGGAAGACGTTTGGCGAACAAGACGAAAGAACATGAAGAGGAGGAAGAGGTATGCGGACGAAGAGGACAAAGAGGAGGCGAGCTTAGTCAAATGCACGCTTCGGGGGCTCTGCATAACTTGTCGACTGCAGTCCTCCACTCTTTTGTTTCGCCTACTTGTCTGATCCCGTCCCTCCATCTTTCTTCTACTAGCTTCTGTCTCTCCGTCTGGCTGACTGAGTCACGGCAACCGATTTCTTCCTTGGCCCGCGTGGATCGTTCCACCCATCGCCGTACACTACCCGGTTAATATGATTGGAGCGTCTCTCGAGGAGTTAAAGAAACCGTCTTAAGATCGCGAGACGCGATTTATCCGTGATTCCACGGATAGGGGCGCCTCGACGAATCTCGAATGCATCACTCGAGGTGTCTGAAGTCCGGCGAATTTCGAGGAAGTTGCTCATGGTCAGTGTAAACTCTTGTCCGTGCAAACGTGGGCCTTAAAACGTTTCAACTGATGAAGGGAATATAGATGAGTCCTGTTCCAATCTTTCCAATACGCCGGATTATTGATTGCGGAAAGGTGTACCGTTCCAACATAAATGGACAATGGCGGGACGTAAAACCGACAGGGCTGAATGAAATTATGCGTTAAATAAAATTGCCTGCGCTCGGATGAGTACGAAGATCAGGAGTGGCGAGAGGATGAAATGGAAACGGAAACAAGAGGTGAGACACGGGAGTGGGGCGGGCTCGAAGTTGCATTATGCATGCGGCGCCAAGTACACTCGGTAATTACTCCTATTAATAGAATCAATCTCGCCGCACATGCCGGGATGACGTTTATTAGTGACACGTGTTTGCAACAGAAGCGGCTTTATGCGACCCGTTATCTGCCGCGAGACCGGCTGAATAGAAACGCGCTTGGCGGGTGCTACCTGTTGTCGTTGTCCTTGTTACTGTTGTTCATATTAATGATTTTTGCGCCGGTGGCACGACGATTTTCACGCTCGATGCTCTCGGGATCGACGCTTGGGTATTCGTTTTGTGTTTCTTTGAACGGGAATTGTGAGATTGTTATTCATTCGGGATAAATTAATATTCCGCAATAATAAGTAATATTCTGTAACATCACCCCTATTGAAAATAATCTATCAATTTTAGAGAATATTTTTCTGCCATATGGCATTATTGCTCCAAATGTTATCCCGTTGAAATAATTTTATCATCGCTTCTCTGGTAATCCTGCCTCCGTTCATTTTCTTGCCACCTTCAGTCCCATTACACCAGCAAACAATTCTGATTGCAATGGTCCAGCAAATCATACGATGTAATGTGGATCGAGCAACTGCAATTGAAAAGAGGGGTCGGCCGATAACGAATAGGCGGGTTTGCGACGCTTCTGTATTTGTTTCCGCGTCACGGGTAAACATTTAAATTCATTACGTTCGAAATCAGGCGGAATGGTTCATCGTGGACGTGCACATATATACGAGGTCCGGTGATCACGTAGCTTCGCGTGAAAAGGACACGGCCACGTTATTGACGAAGGTATTAAAAGCGAGTCTATCCGATCCGATTCGCCCGCGGATATCGTTGTTTTCCGCGAGCCAGCCTCTCGCTTTTCAATAGAGGCAATCAAACAAAACCGCCGGCGTAACTTATAATTAATTAAATACAAACATGCGAAGCAATCGCGATGAGGTATTACTTATTTGCATGTGGGATTACGCTCGTTCCTGATTTACCGAATCCCTGGCGTCGATAATTGTCGCGGCACCGACTATCCCAGCTTGGCAGATTTATTTTTATCCGGCATTCCAATTAAAATAATGAATTAATCAACGCCGCGGATGAGCTAGTTTATTCAGCGCCGGATTAATGACAGTATAAATGCCGCATGAAAACGTAACGAAGACGTCAATTGGAACGGGCACTGTCAATTCTCTGTGTGAAACTTGCAATTCACCGTATTGGAATTTAATTATGAAAGTCACGGATTTGCGGATCGTGGTATTTCCACTCTTACGTACCTCATTTTTAACGTACGATTAAAAATTACGACGCTCACATTATGATATCGTATGGGACAACGTGGATTGCGAACAAGTTATAAGAAAGATAGCATCTAGAACACGCCCAGCTGTTTACAGGCACATACTTAAAACGTGCTTATAGGTTACAGTGTACTCACATGACAGACCCACGTTCACTGTTTCTTTATAAATATACCTCCGAGTATATAATAGAGCAGCATTAAAGCAGCCAGCTCCGTTTCACCAACCTATGAGCATTAAACTTATCATAAAAGCACAGAGTATTACCCGAGAAGAAATTTCTGAGATACGTTCAGTGAATTATATATTATACATACCGTCGGAGCCGAAACGTGTTTCACCACATGAATATTTGCCGCTCCGCCAATGATACCATGCAGTAAACCTGAACTTTAAGCAACGATAGGTGCAAAACAAATGATTTGTTTGAAGGGACCGCGAGGCCAGCGACAAGTTCTATCGAATCACTTTACGGGCTAAACCACCCCTGTCCTTTTTCCCAGTGAAATCGACTACCACGTAAAATTACAGACTATGATCGCTGGTCTATCAACAGATAGAATGAATTCGCTGTGGTCCATTTAATTAGAGGCTTTCACAGATCTATAGCGATTGTAGAAAAAAGTTGCTTCCCTGCCAGACGTCGTAGATTTTTACCGTTTCCTCCGCGGCTGGTCGTAATCTATTGCTACAAGATTGTTCGAACGAAACAGCGTTTTTCAGCGTCGCGTCCAATCCATCATCATTATCATTCCCCCGTTGCCAGGTAACCGCCACCGTGCGTTCCGCGTCGCGAGACGAGGCGTTATCGGAGCGGCGATCTGGCGCTTGTTCCCCGGGTAACGTGTTCCGATTTCCCGCCGATAAAGTGAATGACAGTAAAACTGGTAAGGTGTAAAGGCACAGGGGAATCAAGCAGGAGAAGCAGTGACAGTAAGGCGGATAGATACAGAGAAAGAGAGGCACGGTAGCACTCCGAGTGAACGATTTAACCCTTTCACGGTGTAATAAAATAAGGCACGGCTTGAAATCTATTCGCTATTGGGAATATTTATCGTGTCGCTGTAATATATTTAGTGTGTTAACATTTCAGGTTCAATTACTGTTAGCATCAGGCAAATAATCATGTCGCTGTAAAAACACATATTTAAAATAGAGACAACCGACGAATATTTTAATATCGTTTGCTTAATTGGATTACGCAGGGGCACGATCGAAAACACACGGGTAATTTTGTGCTAAGCGTTACGGCCGATCTCGCTTCTCCTAAACTGCGAGAGCTTTATAGCGGTGTTTAAGCGGACAGCGAAATGGAATTACGAGCGACGCCGATCAGATCTCTGCACGTGTATCATACGAAGCTTGAAGTTTCATTCTTCCATAAATTTCGACTATCGCGTCGAGTCACAGTCGATGACACGCCGTAACGTACCGCTTGTATTTCGAAACGTGATTAAATGCGTTCCGATGCGACGACAGGGCGTCAAAGATGAAAACGTTAACGATCATCGAGTATTAACGACGCATCTCCGGTATTCCAATGATTTTCCGACGTCGGATGACGGCAGAGTTGTAATCGGTTGGTTATTTCGTGGATTAGTATTCAGACGAGGCAACCCTTCGTGTACTGGGACGCGCCTCGTGTTTCACCTGTTTTCAGCGGCCAGGAACGTTGGAAAGGGGGAGCCCGAAGATTACGGCGGACGTAAAAGCCTGATGTAAAGCTTTTACAGGTGTTTCCTTGTCTCACGTCGAATTACATTGGACTGGTGATTCTTGTTTCTCCAGCCTGTTAAATATACATACAGTCCGGGTACGATATATGTACCGTGGGATGGGATCATTATAAATCTTGATCTTATAAAGTTCTGTAACTCGTGTATCGTTTGTTAGGCGAAGGGAAATGTTCCTTGATTTATCGTTCGGAGTACAAAGGAACATCAGCTTGTAAAGAATTAGACGCTATTCATTTTGAACTACTCAATAACAATAACATAGGAGCAGCGAATATTTTTTGAGATTCGGGTATTTTAATGTGACTCCTTTATGCCACTGTAAAGTATAAATGTCGGGGAACCAGTTTCTATTTTTTCCCCTCCATTTAAACGTTTCTTTGCCGCGATATCGCTCGCAACCCATTCAATTCGTGACACAATTTACGAGAGATCTCACGGGTTTCATCGGCGGGAAATCGAAAATCACACCGAGTTACAGCGTATCACGAACGATACACCACCGGGGATCCTGCGCTCGTCGAAAGGATAACGATGTCGTTAGCTCGCAGTGGCAACGCTAGCTATCGATACGGCTGGCCAGTCGATAAATGCGCGGCTAGACGTACTGTCCGGCGCCGAAAAAACGATTCGCACTCGTAATTGTTAATTAACATAGTCGTGGCATCGTCGTTGCTCTACTGCACGACGCATAAAACGCACGTGGACGAGTTTCAAATGTTCCTCACCGAGGGACACTACTGCTTGATCGTTTGCTTTCAGTGGCTTTTCATGACAGCCGTCTGGTATTTCAGTCGTGGCGGGAAGTCTTATAAAAATATAGAATATAATTACATGTAAAGTAAAGGAATATTTAAAAAATTGTATTGCTATCCTTCAAAACATTTTAGAGTTACACCGAAACCAGGTTTCACTTTTGGGTGTACTAATGTACACCGTAATTTGGTAGCATTTTTTAGATACTATCTTATGTTTATTTTACGTTTGTCAGCATCGAAACTGGCTAAAGCCTCGGAGAATTTTCGTATGCGATTGTACAATTTTTCGGCATTTTTATTAACAGGTTAATGAAGCAGCTTCGACTTTAGTTTCGCGAACGAACCGTGCCAGCCAATTAAAATCTGTCTGATTTAAGGTACAAAAAGGTCCAGGAGCCAGGTGTCACTGAACTCCTCAACCTTTACTGCCACGTCTAATTATCCGACAGTCTGAAAACCGAGGGGTCTGCTCGTAAAAGGGAGAAAAATAATTAGCAATAAACATTCGCGCGATACGCATCGCTCGATTTTTTTTTTCTCTCTCCTCTTTTTCACCAACGCTCCAGGGAATTATCAACGAAAATTCACGACTTGTCCCCGTGAACGGCAACGAGCTTACGCAATCCTCTGCAAATTATTAACCGTGCTCTAGAACGCGTACACTTCGTCTCGTTTCGCCCGCAGAGTTTAATAGAATTTCCCCGATAACGTTGCGCGGGCGTACAATGTAACACAACAGGCGTGGCGATTTCCAATTTTACGATAGGATCGTAACGCTAAATAAAATCGGGCCACGTCTGGCCGATTACAATGTCGAAAATTCGATTCTCCGTTAATAATGTTCACGATAATGCCGCGTCGAAACGCATAACGCCGCCGAGGTTTCATGAAATGAGAAATTCGTTTTACGAACGATTATTCGGCAGCCCGCTGCAATTTGCGCGGCCGATAAATCAAACTGTGTTCGGAAATCTATGTAAATATTATAGCCAGTGATAGGAGGCCTCGTTACCAAACCGACGCGCAGCGACGGAAAACCGTGAAACGAGCGGAATAGGGAAAAAGAGGAGAGGAGAGAAGGAAAGAAAGTAGGAAAATGTGCGCGACGTTCATCGATGAAATATCGTTTCAGCTATTACGCTTAATTATTAGCCGTGCCAATAATAATGGTGATTTACAATCTGCTTGAAGCGTTATAGTGTTTACGAGCCATTACTTCCGAAGATTTACGGTGAACGGTTGTTTCCTCACCCCCTTAAGCTACCCACTTTTGCTTGTTTTAAATAAGTTTGCCTCGATATATCTTGATTAATTAAGGAAGCACAGGAGACAACGCGTTTAACTCTCGAAACGTCGATTGGCCTCCAGCACCGGCCCGAGCACTGTGACTTTACGTTTACCGGAGAACTCGCGGATATCATTTTATATGCCCGAAATTTTTAACTTACAAACTTTTCTTAAAGAACGAAGAGACATAACGCCGGGGCGCTAAATTTTTTATCGTTTACTAGCAGCGAAACGTATAGAAGTTCTGCGCCGAAACTTTCAGGCATAATTGCTCATCCACCGAGGAGGCATTAACCGTGGCGAACGCGATTTTTACGTTGAATCACAGCGGGAAAACCCTCCCGTGCTACGGAGCCATCAGCTCGGATTCTCATTTGCTCTGGTGGTAACTTTCTCGAACAGCGTCCGGTAAAAGCCGGCCGTGTTATTGCAGAAACTTTTATTCATATCGCGCGTAACGTCGACGGCCGTTATTATTGAGATAACTTTCCGCGCTGGTCCAACGATTACATCCGTAAACAATATGGTGGTGGACGCGCGGGTAATATCGACGTCAAATTCAGTCGGTCGGCAACGGCGCGGCGTCAAGGGGCAAAAACGATATTGAAATTCGCTCTTACTGCCTCGCGCGAAATTACCGTCGCTGTCCGCGCAGAACGGGTAGTAGCCGTGGCATAAAAATCTCATTTCCGCCTCGATCCGCTTCGCACTTGTCGCGAACTTTTCATTCTCAGCGCCGATTGTAAACCGAGATTTCAATTAAAGCTCCGCGACTTCGGGTTCCGGACGGGGATTTCGCCGCCGTGTTTTCGTTGAAGAACGGATTCTAAACAGAAGAGATGTAGTCGCGACGAAAATCACGCGGGTCCGAATTCTTCTTCTACGCGACCGAAACAAGTAGTATCGGTCCATTCTAAATTAGAGCGTGTTAGAAAATTAATTGGTGCTTTGGAGGACATTTTAGTGGATTCGAACGAGCTACTATTAAAACACGCGATGATTAGCGATGAATCGATGGCCCTGGGCGCAGTGTCGAGTGTGACATCAGGTTGAAAAGCGTCAGCTACCGATAAAATTCGAAATTAATCGGACCGAAAGAACGGGCCACTCGATTTTCTATTCTATCATTTACATATGAGGTGAGCTTGCTTGAAGCCGACTGCAAACACGAGCCTCATTTAGAGTGGTCACTTTCGAAAGCACTCAGCCGACGACCCTCGAAACCGCACCGGGAGAGCGAGAGAGTCCGCTCCCGATGAATCGTGTCCAGATAAAACGCTATCGATTGAAAACTCGGCTGGTTATCCGGTGCACGCTCGTGCATTTTGTTCGGTGTAATTGTTAATTCGTCCGCCCTCCCGTCACGATCGCTGATCAAGCATTTTTGAAAATCATTTCGTCTACTCCCCATCCTGGATTGATTGATCGATGGACTGCTATCAGCAGATTTCAAATTAGTCGCGACTGTCAGCTTGTAACGACGTTAAATTCTTCCTTTATCCTTCGCTTTTGATACTTGCTTTATTGGCGGTTCGATGTTTTATTTGATTAATTAAGGGATCCATTAGCGATCAACAATGCTGTCTTTCAAATCCTTCCGGAATATTTTTCGTAATCACTGTTATTAAATGTGCATACTTTATTACGGCCATGCTTTGACGGTAAAATATTCGGAGCTATAAAGAACCACTTGGATTGTACACTAAAATTCCTGTCCCGTTTATTGTGTCGACGGTCCCTTTGGAAACGGCTGGATGCAAACGAGAGATCGTGTTCGAGTTCTGCTCGTTTCGGACGGTCGTGTTCGAGTCCGAGGATAGACGAGGCACGAGTAATCAGTGAAACATTTCGTATTCTTCCTGCTTCTAATATTCTCGGGACGTGCGCCGGTTCCTCTGTTAGGGACCACCAGCCTCGTCGTGGTACCGGTTCTCCAGCTGGTTATTACGTCCCGGCTTCCCGCTAACCGAGGCCCGTGTACGTTTCGTTGGCACGAAGTTCTTCGATGTATCGTGTGAACATGCCCGGCAGATGCCTCCGAACCCGCTGGTTCCATTGGAAAACGACGAAAATGGTGTGACACGCAGTCACGCGAAAGAAAAAGAAAACAATTGAAAGAAGGTAGTGAAAGAGGAAATTGTCATCCTTTCGCTAAATTATCTGCGAGGGAATTGTTCGTGGACAGACTTGATTAATTTAATGAATTAAAAATGATTTCATCCATACAGTTGATTTGGGATATTAGAAAATTATACTGCCCTGAAATACGTGTATCCAACAGCAGTAACATTTTTAATATAAGTTGTCTAATATTTTTCTAAACAAATTATCCCATATGTGTATCACAGTATTTTTCTCTGAAACAACGTATGCAAGTGCACGCACATAATACCCGTCCCCGTCGTTTCCCATGATGATAACTCCCACAGTAATGCTCACGTGTCAGAAACACGATGTACTTCAACACGTATTTATCGCGTCAAGAACAAACTTGAAACACGAAAGGAGTAGATTATGCCCGTAAATATAGCCTGTTTCCATTTCAGCCTACGGTAAGCAACAACGATGACACCTCGCACCCCATTTCGAAACATTATTCGCATAATTCCGTTTCGTTCTGCAACTAAGTAATCGACACGTACAGAACCGTGATTCTCGAACGGCCGTAAAATAGCGAATCGGAATGGCCACGGTATCTCGTGTATACAAGCACGAATCTCCGGTGCCAGAGACGCAGTTGGCCCTCGAGAGGCGCAAAACGAAAGCCGGAAGTGTAACAGCAAACACTGGACGGAACAATGGCTGTATCGCCGAGCGGGATCGTTCAATTGACGTGGATCCTTAACATCGTTTTGCAGATCGACGACGGTGAAGCGTGTGCGAACGTCCACTCGATACCTGGTCACATGGAACAGCCTCTAAACGCCTGGTGGATTGTGAACATTCAATTTCCGACGGATTTCTATTTACTCTCTCGTTCCCTGCTCCGTTTGACACGTTGAGCAGTCAGTCACGGATGAGCATGTCGAGGTCCAGTGTATTGTACTGGACGAAGAATTAAGTTGTTCTTGTTGGCCATTTATGATCTTTCGAACGTTTTCTAATCAAATAGCCAGGGGTGAAGGTTTCTTTTATTCGTATTTTTTTTTTTCGTCGTCCGTTTCTTCCTCTTCTTGCTCTTCTTCCTTTTCCTGCGCGTTTGTTTCATTCCGTTCGTTTAGTAATAAACCAGCAGCGAAATTTTCTCTCGGATCTGACCACTAGTTTGTGGGCGGTTCTGGTCATTTCGATTTTATGATTGGGGAGAAGGAATTCGTGTGTGTGGAATGTATAGATCAATTTGTAGAACGGTGGCCTCGTAACCGGTGGTTTCTCTTATGAGATACGTTTTTTTTTATATCTACCCTTTGGTTAATGAATAGTTATAGACAGGTATACCGGTATACGCGATGATAAACGTTTAAGACTTTCATCTCGTAGATTCGTTCGTTGATTCAAGGAAGATTCAGCGGGATCAAAGACCTGCGGCTAGGATCCGGTGAATGTCGAAACTGTTGAACACCATATCGAACTCGGTGTACTTCTTTATTGTCTAATTACAAAACAGCACCTATATTTATTTGTAACTATAGTTTCCTAGCCGGATGTAAGCATTCTATGAATGCAATCGTGTGGGTAGTTTTCAATGGCGTGCTTCTACTTTTCAACGTCTGTACCTAATTGCCGATCACTCGATACCATACATCATTCCTAATGGATTGTACTTTCACCGTTCCAGGGCTCTTTAATTACCTCGTATTTTATTGGATCAATTATCGCTACACGCTTTCGTATTGGGGATATTACGATGTTACGCGCAGCCATTAACTTCCACGTGTACAAAACGTAGGCACTATCTTACATACAATCAAACACGTTCGGTACATTTCCATTCGTAGGAAAGAAGAAAAAGATCGGAAAGAAATATTGAGACAAATAACCCTTCGGGTTACAACATATCCTGCTACACACATCCAGCAAAATTCCACATCGTTTCTTATCAAACATATCTCGGCCTTTCTAATTCCGCGAACCGTACAAAAATCACCTGGGAAAAGAACTTCCATTAATTTAAAAACGATCAGAGAATTATTTATCTCGACGTTTCAGCCGCTCAAGCAACTTCATGCTCGCGCACGAGCTTCCGTGCACCGCGAGCGTTCAATTTTCAAGCGGATTTCTATTTACCCCGTTTATGGTGCCCTTTGGCCAGCGGCCCCATTGTCCGACCGGTCTTTTCATCTCGGTGGACATCGCGAGCGGCCGTCTGGCCGCTATAAATCGCGCGCGACGAGCGACCCAGGAATTCTCGGTGTCGCGACGTCGTCGGTTCGCCGCGGGAGAGAAAATCGCCTTTTGTCCTGGTGGACGTTAATAATTACTCATGCAAACGAGCCATACGATGACGAAAGCCAGCGAGTGACCTCGGCGGTATTCACTTCGTCGTACCGGAAGTACGTATCTCGTCCACGGATCGCGGAGCTTTTTAAAATATTCGCAGATCGATATTTAGCATTGCCGAACGATCGCACAATTTCATTCGGATTATTTATCTCGCATAAATAACAGACCTTTAACAGAATAACCTCCAACCTTTAAATACAAAAGATCCGTACTATTTTAAAATGCGATGGAACAGTGATTCAATTCTCCACTTTTCTTCTTCGCCCTCTTCAACACCTGTTCCTACAGCAATCGCCATTACTCCGAGGCGTTTTACGAAACATCAATAAGTAGAACACGCCAGAGGGGCCCTCTTCAAGCCTTAAAGCACGAGTACCCCGACGAAACATCATTGTTCCTCTCCTCGGAACAATTACGTGTAACTGAGGGGGCGACCCTGTTAAGCACCGGCGACGCTTAAAATTCCACGCCGCTGTACAGATAACGCTAACCGTGTACTTCGAGATCGTCCTGTAGCTGACACAATACGCGAGCCCGTTTACTCTCCACCTCTGTTACTCCTGGGTGCTGTGACGTACGCTAATTAGAATAAACAGGTTGCCGACAGCGGACTCCTCACGAGCCTTATCGAGCGGCCGATTGAGCATCGCGATGCTATCGTCCCGCAACGAGGCCCCTGTTGCTTCGCGAAGATCTCGTAAATTCATCCCTCTTCGCCGAGGACGGAGGGAAAGAGTCAAGACGATTGGGGTCTGAGATTCGTTGGGGAACACGCGTTTCTGTAATTATTGCAATGATAGATTTTATTATCGGTTTTTGTATACCAGTTTATTATTCTTCCAAAACGGACCGATGTTTAAAAAATGGGTCCGTTCCGTAGCTCGGCAATTCTTTCTTCTTCTCCCACCTTTTCGTTTTGCAATTACATGCGACATTATTGAGGTGACGACAAATGATTATACTGTCGATAAATTCTTTGATCGAGCATTATCCTTAAACGTCGTGAAATAAAAATATTCCTCGGACAACGAAAAACAGCAAGATTTTTATCTGTCTGCCATTCCTCGACGATTCTCCTGCTAACTTACGCGCGTATTATACGCGCGAGCACACGATAAGGGTTGCAGGGGGAGCGAGGGGGCGCAATAACGATGCGGATTTTATTGTTCTCGCCGGTCAGAGGCGAAACATCGAGCGTAAACCTCCGATGAAATGTAAAAACGAACGACAATTCGCATAACATCTCGAAGAAAGATGGTAGACATTGGCAGAGCCGTAAAAGAATTTTGCCGGGTAGCAATTCGCGCAGGGGAAGAGGGTGATATTTCTTGAAAAGATTCAAGTTATTGTCCATCCAACTTTGATCATATATTTTATTGAAACAGTAATATTTTTGTATTCAATTTCATGTTATTCTACAAGTTTGTCTTACATTATTATCATGATTTTTTTATTATAATCATTAGTAGTAGTAGCAATAGCAGTAGTAGCACCTTGTACTGCTGCTCTGAAATTAAACAAATTTCTACAACAGCCTTTACCGGTATATCCTGTGTTGGGAAAAGAAAGAATACCTGATGGGATTCCAAGCAGTGTATCCGAAGCATTGGACGTGTCATAAACACCCAATAATTTCCGTTCGCTACCAACGGTGTTTTGATCGCGCGTGTTTCCTAATAGCCGCGGCAGTTTCCCAACCGGGGAAGATATTTCATAGCAGGGGCCGTAAAAATTAGAATTTCAATGGGCTGGGGAAAACGCGTGGCAATAAACGAACGAGGTTAACGATATAAATACGGCTGGCTGGGACCGGTGATGGTAAAAGAACGAAGGAAATGTCAGAGGGGGGAAAGTGGCGAGATTATCGTAGCAATCAGTGGCAAGTCGTGTTGCACGATACAGAATCGACGCCTCGCGTCGGGATTACGCGCGAAACGTCCGTCAATTGCCGACCAATTAACTTTCCTTCCTCTTTCGTTTTTTTCTTTCGTTCGGTTCCCCTTCGCCAGTATCGATGTATCCAATCGGGAAAGATCGAAAGCTCGAGGGCGCAGCTGCCTACCGGTGAAAAGGGTAGCGACCTGCTTGGATGTTAGGCGCGGAATTAACTGTCGGAGCCGACGAGCCACTCGATTTTTCTCCTTTCGTTTCTCACGGTGCAAATGTGTTTTGGATGTAGCGACTCAAAGTTATTCGTCTCGGAGAAATTATGTTTCTGTTCTATGAATAGGAAAATAGTTCTGAAAACTCGCTCTACATCGAGCATTAATTAATCACGGAAACATTGCCGCCGGTGACAATTCAGTGACGCGGCAAAACTAAAGAATCAGAGCAGCATAATGAAGAAAGCTGGCCCGGGAAGAATGGGAAGAATGGCGCAGGTCCAACACGGAAGCTGGCTCTTTTCAAGGGAAAGAATGAAGATCGCTAGGTTCCTTGCAAAGCCAAGATTCCTCCGTCGTGCATGCACACGGACCGCCAGTGGCATCTCCTTTTTATCCAGCACAATTGGAAATACATATGAAGAAGCCAGTGCATTTCTCCACGTAGTAGATTTCATATGTAACTTCATGCTCCCGGGGAGAGGTTTCTTCTTTTCGTTCTCGTGCCTGTTTCCCGAGTCCGGCAGGAAATCGGTGGGTTTATTTCCGCCAACTCGACCGTTCCGATTCTCACGTATTTTATTATTCTGTTCTTTCAAAGTTGACATTAAACAACGATATGTATTTTATTGTCGTCTTAAATGTCAGGCATTCACTTAAACAAAATATTACTAAACGATTTTATAGTCTTTCGAAGTTTATCATCTTCCCAGAACCATAAAATATTTCCCTCCGCCAATACCTTGTTATCTTTTTTTTCTTTAGGCTAAAGCGGTCATTCCTATGTAGCGTCTCACCTATCGATCATCTCGATCCCGTTCAACGACGTCCAATCTTCTCCTTTCGAATTAACCGAGCGTCTAAGCAGGCCGCACGATTCGAGACGAATCGACGATGCATAATTCATAGGATGATGCCAGAAGAAAGTCTTGGTACGGCACCGCGGAACTCTCGTTATCTAAGGGAACTCGACTGTTAACGATGTAATAGACACATCGTGTCGGATCAGGCCGGATTAGTCGGTTACACGATCACGAAACACTGTTCCCTCGATTTGCCCAACGAACCAACGCAAAATCGGCCCGCGTCGTTTTAGACGGCCGGTTCAATTCTATCTACAATCTGTTGTGACAGTTGAGCGATAGCGTAATAAGTTTTATCTGGGTCTGGTTCGAGTTCACGCGCGTCAGCGTTCATCTCGGGGAACGGTAGCCATTGCGCGAGCCGGAGAGGTGGGCCTGGGATCAAATTAAAAGTGTACACCTGGCCTTCCACCGCCGTCATTTGCATACGATTTGAAGAGAGACCTTTGTGTACTCGCGCTCTCTTGCTCCCCTATACAGCTTGCCGCAAAAGTGCTCGGCTCGTCTTGCTTTGGACGTTGGTCGTAATCGGGATTCGATTAGAAAGATTCTTCTTTTTTAAATGGGAATTATGAAAACAAAACGTTGCATTTTTCATGCTCCCACAAATCTTCGTCTAATATTTGTATTCTGTATTTTCTTTTTCCTTTCCTTTCTTTCTTTATAGTAAATGGTTCGATTTTTAGAATTCCGTATAAAGCGGAAGATATTTTACACGGATGCAATTTATCTCAGAATAAAGTTTCATCCATCCGTGGACCGTACAAATGTCGCGTAGACTTTTGAGCGATAGTGTACCAACGAAATTCTCCCCTCGTGCACGCCAAAAGAACCAGCAAACTATACAATTACTTATTTCAAACAATCACACATTGTCCTCGTGTCTCAGCAGGCTCGAACCACGTTACTAACAACCTATTATATTCTCCACCCCCATCGGTTCGCTCTCCGCCACCATTCTCGCCCCCCTCGCGACAACGTAACCGTGCAGGTATAAATATAACACGTTGATGCAGCAACGGATCACCGTGTCGTACCCACGAAATTGAAAAGTATTTCATCGAAAAAGTCTCGTCCAGCAGATGACCGCTGTGCTCGAGGCGCATCCCTCGAAATACTTCAGCCGGCAGCTGTGTGCGTTGCCCGGTCTGCCGATAGAAACGTATGGCATTTTTATGCAAATCTTGTGGCATCTTTCTGCCTCTTTCGACGAAGAGCCAGTTCGACTGGTCGAAGTTCGGAGCCCATAATCCCGGCCAGTTCTTTGTTTTACGAGCGTCGCTAATATTTGTCGTGCAAGCGCTCGAGTGGACACATTTAAATATCCAGTAAACGTGCACGTATACATGATCAACATGCTTGAGATATTCGTTCAGAATCGTGGAAACTTGTTAACAAGATTTTTAATGGAGAACGTCGAGGTCGGCGCTTTTTCCTTCTTTTTTTTCTATATACATTAAGCTCGGCAAATGTTCGGTAGAAACAATGAGGTGATCGTAAATTATCATCTAGCTGGAGGAAATAACAGGGTGATCATAAATTTTAAGCTAGTTGTGCCGTAAATTATGTTTCTGGATGCTGGGTTAAAGTATAGCCTAGGTAGAGCTGTCGTACACTTCTACCATTCACAGCTATGGAAAATTCTTGACCCTTCGCCGTACTCTATTAATAGTCCACAATCGACGCATTGTCGTCGGTTTTTTCAGTAGAATCGGAGTAAAAATTTCGCGTCAGCCTGTGACATTCTTCCCTTCCATGGCTAAGTAGTTTTGTCTACACTTCAGACAGCGGGTCTGACCCAGAAGGGAAGATAGAGAGAGGGAAACAGAGACAGTGACAGAGAGGGGGAGAAGTCGTCGCGACGCCGAAACCGTGGAACAAATAAATTCGCGAAAAGACGGACGCGGCTGGCAGGTTCGGAGGGAAACGAAGGTGTCACTCTTCCGCGAACACCACGTTTTCCTACGTGCCGCAATAAATCCACGAGCCGTGTACACACGTCGGACGTGTTCCTGATTCCATTTCGTCCTATCGCGGCCGTCGGGGGGGGCGGCAGGGCGGGAAAATAAATTAAAGTCCCTCGCCTTTTAAAATAGCCGCGTCCAGACGGTACCCCGTTCGTTGAATATGCAAATATATGTTGATACGGGAGATTTTTAGTCGCATGACATAATGATGATGACGACGAGCCGCCGACCACGAAGATAGAATATTAAGGGATCGTCGACTGCCCTATAATTTCTGAGGAGAACGCTGGCCCTTTTAAGGATGCTCATTCTCACGGGAGGATCGAGTTAAACGGCGGGCACTGTCGTTACGTACAATTTCGTTTCGTAGACGTAGATGCCCTCTGATGTGGGTTAATCGTGTAGTCTGCGTGGATCCTTTTGAAAATCTTCATTGCCATAGAATTCTGAGCGTTCTCGAGAAATTCATTCCGATTTGTTGCTGGCAAAAATTTGCGATATTGTATTATTTCATTTAATTCTAGAATTTGATGTATCATTAATTATTTACACACTCATAGATTTCATTACAATTTTGTTCTAAAATAATCTGCACTGGCAGCTACGAAGGTAGACTGTTCTACTGATTATTTCGTTCACCCTGACAAGCTGTAGTAACAGCGAACACGTTTGCGCTGCCGATTGCGAAACGGTCCATAGTTCGGCGCGCAATCAAGAAAGATTCTTGCCGCAGATACATCGTTACGGCTACGTATGACGTATCGCTGGTCGCAAATAAATTTTCGTCGACGGGTTAGACAATTCGGGGAGATAAATCGACCGGCCACAGAATAGTTAAACACGGGCGAGGCTCATGCGAACACGATCGCCATAAATCGCGATCGTCGCTCGCAAGGGCGTTACACGAACGTTAATTATCGTTCGGACGATTGAATTGACACGATAAAAACTAGCTGCCTGCCCCTGCCTTCAGGCTACCAAGGTGGATCGCTAAGTGTGGTCCGTCGTAACATATTGTATATTAAGTCTGTATTTTAAGAAAGAAATTCATTATCGCGATCACATTTTATCTATGAACTCCAAAGGATCTTGAAACGTTATTCTATCCTGCTTTTTCTGCTGGAAGTCCAATAAGATCTGCTGCTTGGTAGAAAAATATGCTCGAGCGGAATGCAAAAGGAAAGGGGTGCATGTATCAAAGAATACGAGAGGCTCGGTGGAACGATCGTGAGATCACATTTAATAAAACTAAAGCGGTGGTCAACACAGAGGAATGAAAGTACGAGAACAAAGAAAGCAATAACTGCTGCTTGAATATACGTACGTATGTACGTGGTTGCATGTATGTCTATCGAAGCAGCCTGATCTTTTTGCAAAGTACAAAAGAAGAAATCTCTACCGGTATTTAACATCCTTTCATACGTATTCTATTTCTGAAGCGATCTACATTCTTCCTCTTCCAATATTTAACCTACACCGAATTAATTGTAACGAGATAGCTTACAAGAATTCTGCACCCCGCCAAAAACCCATTAATTAACACAGAACCATTAATACTGGCCGTGCTGCTCTACCAAGAAAAGGAACCTCGTTACTTACGAGCAACCAATTCCCGTTTTCATCCCCCGACCGGGTCGTCGATCATTATCCGAACAATCGGCCGTCGAAGCGGCGAAATTAGCTCGGCTCGCCTAATAACGGCGCACTCGAGGATCGAACGCGAGTGCCCCGGCCGGCGGATGAGACTTTATGCGGTTTATATCATCCAGTAAATTCCGGCTCTACGGCATATTGAATTTCGATTTTTATACGCATCCTTAAACACTTCCATTACTTTGGCCAATAGCGCATCGCGCCGGTAGTCGCCGGTATGCGGTGCTCGCGAGGTTTATGCATATTCGAACGGTGCACTCTGCATATAAATGCGATCTCGCCGCGTCCGAAAGACGGCGTTTAGAGGCGAGAAGGACGGCGAAAGGATGGAAGACGGTAGGAGGAGAGGCGTCACGTCCATCGAGACATTTTTACCCCCGCTGCTACCAACGTTCATGCTCTTCTTCCTTCGCCCTTCCGCCATTTCTTCGTGTATTTATATACGTATTTATATACAAGGGGCGTGCTTCTGGTACTCGTATACCCGCGTGTCTCGCTCCGACGGAACGTTTCCAAGGATTATAAAGCTCGCGAAATATTTTCGGGCCACGGCCGTCATAACTCAGCCGGGTCCCCCGTTTTATTCTCTGCCGGCACTGTACGTACGTGAGTTCAGCCGTCTCTTTCTCGTCACCGTGCCGCTGTGCAGGCCCCACCGTACCAGAACCACCGGCTTCCGTTCGCACAATGGTCCATTCGCGAAATATGGATGCACATTTGTCGCGCGTTATGCTCATGGGGCCGTTGGACGTGTCTATTAGCGGTGCTGTCGCGTACGCGGGCTTCAAAACGCTCGAGTACGCGGCGATATTCGGTTGCTTGTATGGCGGAGCTTCGGGCTAATCGGATTTCATGGGGAATCAGCGGCATTGCGCGTTGTTGGTGGCCGCGAAATACGGGTAGACGAATGCGCGTGGAATGGAGAGATTGTTCTGATGTTCGTTGAGAGATTCGGAGGTGAGATATCAATTGGTCGGGAATGTTGTGTGGTATTGAGTTCGGTAATAGATCGAATTTTTTCGCAAAAGGGATAGGAAAGTAAGGATTGTTGTGGATCGGACACGATGAGTTACTACTCTGTAATGCTTCGTTTTAGAGGGGACGTATATTGTACTGTCTGTTTGCGAGAATTTACGACTGCAAGACGATAGCAGTGATTAAGCGTAATGGTTATAGGATCTACGGTCAATCTGATTCGCAGTGGAACAAATCCGTTGCATTGGTCTTGATACGAACAATGTGGTCCAAGGTGTTCGGATTGAGATGTTTTGGCAAGGTGAAACGAAATGTCGGCGTGCACCGAGGAAAATTGAATTTCAATTTGTTTTGTTGGCAAGAAGTCGAACGGCATATCATTGGCGAGCAATTTTGTCTGCAAGTAGAATGGTGATAGAAAATATAACCAGAACTGAATGGGGCCAGGCACAGCTTCCACTGTCCATTAAAGAATCGTTAAAGAGCAACATGCAGGATACATCAGTGTCGACGATGAATTAAGTAAATGCCTGTAATTCGACGGGGTTAAGCGACAGGGTAATTTTAATTCTGCCGCGGCCCGCGCGCCCGTACAAGAATTTAATAGCGCGGGGCACGAACAATTGCAGCTTGCGGCGTGATTAATTAGACGAAAGTATAGGCTTGATCCCGGCGATAATATTTCAGATAAAGATCGAAGCCCGACGAATGGCAAAACGATTGGCCGGTAACCTGCCGTTCTGCTAACTAAGATGAAACAAACGAGGCCTCGTTCTTCCCTCTGTTCGCATCGCTACCCTTCTTCATCCTCGTTTCGTTCCTTTTCCCAAGTCGAGACTGTCATAAAAGCCGGGCTACGTGAAACTATTTCTGTTTGGTGACAACCAAGTATCCGTACCGGCGCACGCCGAAGATATACTGTCCTCTTAGCTCTCGTCGCTCTTCCGATCGACCAAAGGGAGTACAAGAAAGAAGACAGAAGAAGGCTCAAACACGAATATTTTCATACCGACGCGGCGGTGAGGTTTATATTGAAAGTATTTCTGTACAGGCCGCCCCGTGTGTCTCTTAATCATCGGCTAATGCTTCGATTAGCATTTCTATGAGTAGGGACTGTTCGGAAATTCCTTTCCATCCATGCTTCTGTCAGGGAAGATTGACACGTAACAGGGTTCGTTCAAGGAGGAAAATATGATAAAACACGAGGACGAGCACCGTGGCCAGAAGTTGTTTAGTAGTCAGACACGAGAAGGTTTACGATATTGTTAGGACGTAGACAGAATCTTGGTTTTCAAGACTTTGCCGCTGGTGTTTGCGTTTCATTGACAGTAATAGACTGTTGGTCGTCCAGGATGCTCGCCAGCGAACTGTGCGGTGAATCAGGGTGGATTATACGCGGCGTCAGGCAATTTTGCGGCCAAAGTTTGTCAGTATGTTCTGAGAATGAGGGGAAAGTGTCGAGTATACGCGTTTCGGCTCTGTTGAGTTTAATACTGAAGTTACAAGCTGTAGTTTTGGCTATAATTAGAGGGTGAATTGTGTTACAGTTTGCTTCAAATTCACAGGCACGTAAAGTCAACCATGCGCAGAATTACTGTAACCACTATTTTAATCCCATTTCAACTTTTAGAATTTCTATTTCCGATTCCAAAGAGTTGAAAGAATAATTCAACCAAACGCCACAACTATTGGATATTAACGAAGGATGAATCTTTCGATGTTTTCCAACCCTTATAGGACATGTTTTTCTTGCAGCTTTGCATGCCCTCTATAAAACATTCCGTGAAATTTCGCCCGACAGCCAGTATATTTGGGAACTGGCATACAGGGCCAGCGGCCAGTCAAATCCAAATACATCGCGAGGATTTAGTGACGCGACATCGTCGCGGATCGGCATGTTCGTGTACTCGGTGGTCGTAAACGACAATGACATCCTTCCGTTATTTCCATTCTTCCCGAATTAGAAAACGGCGTCGCTTGGCGTCCTCGCGTCGACATAATTCACGTTCCCCATCGTCTCGGCCGTGGCGCGGCTCCAATTTGATTATTAATTTCGATTTCACCGGCCAGCTAGGCACGATCTCGTCGGGCGAATACTTTCCCCCGACTTCCGGGGAAAATAAACCAGATCGCGTTTTCGTTTTATTGGCAAATATTTCTGTCGCGTACGCATTTCGTCTCTTTGGAACTCTATTCACTCGTTTAGCCTCTTTCGTTCTCGGCACGTCGTTTTTCTTTCAAACCCAGACTCTCTCGAAAGCGGAGAATTGCTTTAGAAAACGTCGGATAAAAAATTCTGCTACCTGCAAAGGAAACATCGACACCTGAGTACGCAGATCCTCCGAGGAAACGACCATGGTCGACCCTCGAAAATATCGGTACGCAAACATTCGATCTATCATTCGATCGTCATACGCCGACCAAGAAGTATCTTTTAATCACGCTGATCGCCCGTTACCGTCCACCATGATGGATCGCCGTCACGTACCGCGAAATCACTAGGCTCCGCGTAAATCGTGCCGTTTAAGTGGCCATAATCGGGGTGGGGCAGTATTTCATATTTGTTGGGTCGTTGAATCACCGTGTAATTTGGCCGACGAGATCCCTTATAAATTGTCGAAACTCTGAAACGAGGCGCACGAATATGTAAACGGGCCTGAACGTTCATGTGTACCGTTGCTCGCCCCGGTGGCGTCATGTTTCATCGAAGATTACGCGTACGTACAGCCGACACGATGAACCACGCTCCGTGGGCCACGAGGACGAGCGTTTTCGCCCGCGATCACGCTGCTCCGCGGCGTTTTTTTCGCTCGATACAAAGAAGAAAAAGGTCGTGCAGGCCGTCCGGCGGCCTGCACGCTGAGTAATTTCGCTAATGGTCCTGAATGGCGATGGCGATCCTCTGCCTGGGCATCGCGGCAACGTTCAGATAATTCGCCGCTGGAAATTCGGAAATTAAATTGGTACCTACGAGGAGGCTTCTTTTAATGCGCGTAATTACGTGATTACGCGCGACCTCGAAACGGTTTCAGCTCGCTGGCGCGGCGTGGTAAAAAACATGGGCCCGTAGCCCGTTAGCAGGGGGGTGAGTTTGTTTCTTGCCGTGGATCACGGGGATACGATTTTTATATTTTTATTTTGTTCACATTTTGTACTAAAGTCTGACTAAGAGGTACATATAATGGAGTAGCGATTGGGGTTGTTTATATGCGTCAGCATACTTTTACGCGGGATTGAAATATGATTTTTCAGATGCTCGAAGCAACATATTTTTTAAAATATGACACAGACAGGTAAACGAAGAGACAGATATCCTAGTTAATAAATTAAAGAATAAATGCTGCTCTTGTGCAGAAATGTTTAAACCCTTCACGGTGATAAGGATAAGAAGCGAGCGCGTGTTTATGTGAACGCATCAGTGTACCTGTTATCCAGGCAGCTTGATGAATATTAGTGCAGATTATGCATGGAGAATCTCCGTCACGCGGAAGCTCTCGCCACAGACTATGAATAAGAAATCCAGCGTCATTCCTCGTTCGTCCGGCTTTCGATCCGTTCAGCTACCTCCGGAGTTGAGGAACAGTTAACGATTTAGCATCGCGTATTTATAACGGCTGGCTATTAAAAGACTTGAACTCTTGAACGAGCAAAAAAATTACACAATTGTCCCCGAATACCTTTATACGAATTTCGACAACTCTTCTCGCGTTCGCATTCGGGTGAAATGAAATTACCGAACGGGTGTTCCATACATTACAATCGTTCTACGTTTAATCGACGCACAGAGCATCGGCAATAATTAAAAGCGCGCAGCACGTGCGTCATCCCATAAAGCGGCGCGATGCCCGTTCATTTTTTAAACGCGTCGAAAACCACGAAACGATACGCCGTCGAATAAATGGCCGAGGAACGTCGCGATTAATTGCTCCGTCTATGCGCCACTTAACGAATAACGGGAATGAGTAACGCGCCCGTGATATTGCCCATTAATTGTAACGTTTGTTTTATTAATTGACGCTGCCCACGATACGAGCGTCGAATGTTCGTACCTTTTGACACTGGCCAGGTTTACCGTCGCGGAATGCAACGAGCGACGATCAATTTTTACTTTATGTCCTATACGTCGAGGCGATATTTCTTTTAATTGGCCGGCCACGTTTACTCTCCTTCGAATTACACGCTTTCTGGGGGGAAAAAGTAATACCGGGGGGCATTTACGAGCAGATCAAGTGAAACGATAGCGTGGTCGCCTCGTCGTCGTGGACCTTTCGAGGCAATGCCAGCTCGTACACGGTTACGACACTTTGATTAGGACTCGGTTCGCCTCGACGAGGGAAGCGTGTCTTTTCTAATAATGAAAATCTATTTTCTTCGTTATTTTTCATTTCTCCTGAATTCTGCTGGAAGTAATATGAAATCGTTGTTAATATACCGCTGCCAAAATTGTGGAGTATTCCATGAAACATTTAAAACTATACTGATATTGTATTTCTGCGAAAAAGTGTCTTATCTAAAAATGTAAACACAGTAAAGTAAGTCCACCTTAAAAAATATTATATTGAAGAAACTGATAGGAAAATTGCCGCCCAGAGTCGATACAATTTCTCTGCTCCTTCATGCCAGCTGTCCTCCGCGACAATCAAACAGCTTATTGGCGTCTCCTCTCTCGACTAATTAACCATACACGTTAATCGATCAGCTGACCAATTAAGCTCGACCCTGGGTCGTCGTTGGTACTTCGTCTATTAGGAGAAAAACGGTTTGATCGATCGAGTCTGGAAAACCGTGTGCTTCCTACAAGAAGAAACTTCTGCGTAGTATACGAGCCAGCAAACAACGACTCACGACTTCTTTGCGCAATCGCCAATTCGGTTCAAATCGCCGGTTCAAATTTCCCAAGATCATCGGTGCACTCCTAAACGTTCCGCCAAATTAACGATTATAGCAACGAGGCTTGGGCAACCCCATTTAACCGAGTTCCACGCGGCCAGGAACAGCGATCGTGAAAGGCTGTCAAACGGATTCGTGATCTCGTGGTTGCGCAAGATCGAAGGAGAGTTCCGACAACTGGAAGCGGTCGGGACCCAGCCGGCAGCGGTAGCGGTCGTATTTCACGCGGAACGATGGGAATAAATTTCCATATCTGGCCTCGCTTTCCGACGTCTCCCGTTTCCTTACGAGTCTAATAAAGACAAATACACCCGCGCGCGTGTACCGGCCACGCAAAACCCGTGTCCGGGGCCGATCGAGCGCACGGTGGTGTGCAGAGTAGAAAATCGTTTACAGCGGCGCGATTACGCACACGTATGGAGCTTAGACCGCGGCAAGATACGCGGATGTACCATTATCGGTACGCGTGGGAGGCGGCTTACGTACGTACATCCACGATCGTGGCACGGGGAGTGTCGTGGCAGGACTAGCATCGATCTTGCCTATCCGATAAATACGTCGCGCTTACACCTATCTCGCTCCCCCTCGCGTCAGCTCGCGTGCGTTTGTTCCCCTTTTGGCCTGGGATAGTTTCGCGGTCTCTGTTTCGCCGTCCGTAGTCTGGCCGTTCGCAATTTTACGAGCTGTTTCAAGAGCCGTGACGCGGCAATCTCACGGCCAACAATGCCCGTTCCCTCCTTTTTTTTCCTTTCCAGCCCCCTCGCGCACGAATCGCAGCTGTATAACCCGAATGACGCGTGTAAAATAAATTTAAATTAACTGACCGCCGGCCTGGCACGCACTGTTCGCCCGCTACGCTAATTCTGCGGGGTTTTGTACGGCTCTTGTTGTCGCGGGGATTAAAGGCGCGAGTTAGGAAGCGGGCTCTTGGATGGCAGTTAATGAACGGGGGGTAGGAAGTGGGGTGGTTGAAAAAATGCTCGGATGAGAAGTGTGAAGAATTGTGTAATTGAGTAGAGCATTGTATTTCAATGTTGTATTTGATCTATGTGCCCGTTTTAAGTTTTAAGCTAACGGTTACGTTGCCCCAGCTGCGCCGGGGAGAGACACTTTCATTCGAATGGCCAGCAATCCGCTGCATTAGTTTACGTCGTTGGCTAAGCGCTCCTTAAACGGTTTCATGCATTATGGATTAAGGAATCTGAATTTCTGCGGGCGAGCAATCAGAAAAGACCGCCTCTTGCGTACCCAGCTACACCGACAATGATAACGTTAAATTTATTCAGTGGAAAAGTCGAGCGCCGAAAAGCAGCCGCTGTCGACAGCTTTTACCAGGCTCTGTTCTCTTTCCAACTTTCAACCCGTCGGTCCGGCAACGATGCCTTGTCATTAGCTGCATTTACGAGCGCTCCTTTTTAGGGAAAATAGCAGCTACCCGGGCTGTTTGTGTTTCATCCCCCGAAAAGAGAAGCTGCTAACGATACAACGAGCGGTGAAGTAGTTAAGGTCCTTTCGCATGGCAAGTAGATAAAGAACGTGTCTGAGCAGACCGTTAAATGATTTCCAGGAAATTGCAACACTAGATGCTATTTGCTATTTTCATTTCTCTTGTGTATCTGTTTTTCCTGTGCACAAGCAACACTTGATACAAAAAATCTACCCAATTCGCGGTCCAACCGGCGCGACCCAAAGTTAAACGACAAATTACCCTCCACTTAACGCCCACACGGCATAACCAACCCCCCTCGAATCGCATTGAATGCACTACTCAACTCGCGTTTTATCGTCGAAAGGTGTGCCTAAAAAATTCCGCAAACCGTGTACAGAACACCGTAACCAAGTGTCGAGTCGCGACGTCCTTCCTGCCGGAGTGACACGCGTCTAAAGAAAACAACGGAAAAAAAACGACCAAAAAACGATGGAATCCTCGGTCCAGTTTCACCTTCTGCCGGTGCCAGGAAAAAAAAGGGCTGCGCTAGTCTGGTACATGAAGGTAACAGCTGTAAAGAGTCAACACGCCATCCAAATATACGACGGGACACAGACACAAGGTGTCAGAGGCGCACGAGGTAGTGCGACACGACTGTCACGTACACGCTGTGACCGGGCTTCATCCACCACCCCGTCGAGATGCAATTTCCGCTATTTTTACCGGAAAAGCTTCTCGGCCCGTCCCCGCGGCACGTTCCTCAAATAAAGTCCTCCACCCTCGCTATACATGGTCGCGGGTGTCTCTTGGTATGCGTGGGTCTTCCTGTACGTATTGCTTCGCTACCCGTACACGTGGCTTACTTTGTATAGTTTGGGGATAGCAGTGGATGATGGGAGTAGGGAATCCTTTTCTGAGTACAGCGGGATCCGCAGATTTGACAGGTATTTGGAGGTCGAGGCGCACTTAACGCCGACGACTGAGCTTTCGTTTCAAATTGCCGGAGAATGAAGATTCGGCGGCGCTAGGGATATATGTACATACGTGCAGAGATTTATATCGGAGAACAGGGAGATTTGACGGAAACGAGATAAGGGCAGCAAACGTACGGTCCCGAGTCAACTGGGAAACCTTGCGAAGGAAGCTGGGAATTGCAGTGTCGCTTGAGACACTACAAAATCGTTTCTAAACACTTCGAGACTTCTGAAAAGTTCTCCATTCTCGAGCAATCAAGTAAACGTACTCTTTAGTTGAATAAAAAATTACGAGATCTTAAGAAATAACAGTAAAACCGGTGTGAATCACCGTTGGATAAGGGGGAGGGAAGAATTGCCACGAACCAGGGCGCGCCACCCTCCGGTAGCCCAGCGCCGTGACCCACTAGTGTCCCAGTCTGGGTTAAATGTGTCACAGAATGGCCACTTCCGCATAGCGGACACGTGACTCACAGCTTCTTGCTTGAGTCACGATTCAAGTATAACTTTGTACCTATCTTGCTTGAACATCCAGTTGCTGGTCAATTAACCGTCGACATTAATTACCATCGATTACAAATTGAATATCGAACATTGTGCGTAGAGAGAACGGGGCTCGAAAAAATTTACAAATTTCCTTCTCCCTCGGCCATCGTCTGCCACATCGGCGCGTCCTAAATTTCACTTCTGTACGCACGCACAGACGCTTCGAAATTCTCCCGGACAATTTCGCGATCAAACCAGCTTCCGGTGTCCACCCTCTAACGACGACCTCGTATATTCGCCGGCCGAGGGGCGTTTATCACGTCCCGTTTGACGACGCGCCGCTCGTCGACGTTTGTTTTGAACCGGCGGGACGTTCGAGACGTACGGTGGCTCTCTGCCTTGCTCGTGACTCCACCGCGAGCAGCTCGTAATACCTTCGGGGACGACGTTTAACGTCCCGTCATCTGACAGCGAGGATTCCAGTGGCGAGGTCGCGGCGCGTTTCAGACGATTAAATTCATCCGCGCCGACAGAAGCTGGTTCCTAAGCCCTGGGCTCACGCCGAGACTCAATTTCAGCCGCGACAAGCCGCGACCCTTAATCCGACGATCAGGATAATCATCGTGGATCGGGCCGCTGAGGAGAGTTCAGGTTTCCGTGGTGCGCGGACGGAGGGATTCTGCATTGTACTTCTTCGCGCTGGTTAACGATTCGTTATATTAGTGTCGGGAAAACAACGGAATCCTCGTTTGAGCTACGGTCCTTTTGCAATTGGCGCATGGCACTTACGTTAAATAGCTTGCATTTTCCATGGAAGTTAACGTTTCCTCTGCAAAGGTTAAAAGTATTCCCTCCGCCTCAATCAAGATCAACGTCTCCTCTCCCTAGACCCGCGCTTCCTCAATCTACTGTCTCATTAACGTCTCGGCTAAATAATTCCCATTCCCTTCTTTCCCTTACAGTACCTGCCAACCCCCTATCAAATCAAGCGAAGCACCGCTCTAAATCATAAATAAACTCGCGGCGCTCCGTGTCACGTACCAAATACCCTTCGCACTCCTCGTACGCTGCCCGTGGAAGAGCGCGGTGATAAATGCACGAAATCACAGCAACGGCCGCGGAACGGCTTATCGAGCACGTCGACGCGAGTAATTATCGCCGTCTGACAAATTTCACGTTGGCGAGGGGCGCCAGCGGTCCGCGGGCATCCACTCGGGATGAGAAATGACGCGCGTGGGATAGCTGAGAGAAAAGATAGGCGGCCGGAAGAAGGAGGAGGCGAACTCCGCGGCGATTGTATCGGCCGGTGTGAATGTCCTGTCTGGTAGTTAAAGATGGCCGTGATGCAGGGGCGGGTGTGCGGGGGAAGGGAGGGGTACACGGTGCCCTGGAGAGAAGTTTTATTGCGACAAGTGCGCTGCTCTCTTCTACGGCCCCCATTACCGACCGACTTCCGGTCGGCGCTGAGAATCGCCAGAGAACGAGCACGGCTGAAATGCAATTTACTCTCGAGTCGCGATGTCCGTCGAAACTCGATGCAACCGGACTCCCCTTCGTCGTTGTTTCTTATGCCGCGCGGGCTGTCGGCTCGTCCTCGACGATTTCGTGTTTACAGATCCCACGTTCGACGGCGTGGACCGACGCGATGGGAGGCCGGCGTAGAGGATCGAAGATAGAAGAGTTCGCGGACTCGTTGGATCCTTGATGGTTCCTGGAACGGATCTAGGAATATTGGGATGTTGCTCGACGTAGCTTAACGAAGTGACATATTTAAATCGGTCTGTCATCTGCGACCCGATCGGTTCCGTATCTAAATAATTTAGATATCCTGTCTCGGTGAACGACAAGCGGCCAAACAGCTTCTTCTTTGCCGCGCACCAAGAAGCATCGCGAAACCGAAACTTCCAGCTGCACAGCAGACCTCCCCGGAGAGGCGATCAGAGCGATCGTTACCGCGATCGAACAACATGCTCAATCTACACGTGTAAAGATAGCGCTGGGCTGTTGCCATGGATAAACTCGATCGCAGCGTGTAAGCGGCCCGCAGGGGGCATCTGGAGAATCATGAGCGTGCGCTGATAGCCTCGCGATGATAACAGACAGGGTACACAGGCTGCCGCTAATCTCGCAAGCTACGTAACCGTATCCTTCCACGACGACGACTCCCCTGTCTCTCTGTTCGGTGTAGCCGCGCGAGCCACCAGAGGACCAGGGCTGTTTAATTATTCCTGCGGGGCATGGAGCGAACGAGCGCGTGATCTGCCAGCGATGAGCCTGGGCCTGAACACGGCAGAATCGAAATTCCGGCCGAACCTTCGTTTCGGTGAACGCTTTGAGGCCACGTGTGCGTCGTGCGAGGTGCACGTGCGCCGTCACCCCTGGATGGCCCTTTAATGGCGCTCTTATCGGTCGCCGGGGCCTGCTGCGGGATAATCCTCCGGGCTCCAGACACGGTCCTCGCGAGGAAAGGAGTATAAAATTAGAGGGACGTATATAATTGAGAGTCGGGGCGAATTAGTTTTAAGGGAAGTTTTAAGTACGCTTTATGAGCGTTTGGTCGAATGGTATGCGAGGGGCGAAAGTGTTCATGCGGAGAGAATGTGAAAATGAAAGTTTCCGTAAGCTGATTTCTCGCGCCGAACCCAGGGTGGTTTCATTTCGCTGGACGAAATATGAATGAATTGTAGATGCACGTTTCCCGAACGGTTCTCTAATTTTCCGCCGACGCCTATTAACGTTCACCAGAATCGCCTACGAGATTCCACAGCGAGCTATCTTCTCCGCTCGAATTCTTCTCACGCGAGCCGGCCACCGCTTTACGGCCGGAAAAGACTTACTCTCGAAGGGAGTACGATAATTACAGGAGCGGCTGCTCGTATAACGTTCATCCGCGGAACAAATTACGTCAGCGGTGATTACATAATTTCGAGGCGATGTATTGATCTTCCTGCCGTGATGCCTATCGTTCGATCTACCCCCTCGAGTTGCCGTTCCAGTGTTTATCTTCTTAAAAGGGGTTTAAACGGGTGCCGCGTATTCAGCGAAAGATCTCTATGCCAGTCGGTTCATCTTGATCGCCGATTCGCTCGGGGCCTTGGTAATCGAACGATGAAAGGGGGGATCAACGATAGACAGAGAACGCGACAGAAATGGATAGAGGCGGGCGTAAATGTAGTGGTGCTTGCAGCGATTAAGCAGCGTCAGCAACTGCGGCAGTAGCAGCCAGTCAGCCAGCCAGCTAGCTAGCTCGGTAACCAGCAGCAACGTGCACACCGGAAAGTAGGAACAGCGGCAGTAGCAGCCAGGTTGCGGCAGTAACGTGGCTCGCATTGGCACAGGCGAGATATCGATCGAACCTTCACCTTTCACCGGCCATTGTCCAGGACGGTGCCAGCACTGGAAATCTAACTGCCGATAATTGCCTTCGAACCCGTCAAGTCATACGCCGTAATAGCATAATAACTGGGGCTAAGCGATCAGATTAAGGGAACGACCGCCCTCCGGAGGCTGCATCCAGAGCATACCCTTCCACGTTTGCGTTCCACCGCCGCTCGCACAGGCCCTTTGTGCCGATACGTGTCGATACCGTGATTCCCTTTCGTTAAGTGTTCCTGATGGACAGTCGCGCCTTACCTTTACTCTCGCGGAGCTTTGTGCGATTGGTTGCCTCTGGTTCTGGAGAATTTGCGAATTTGCGAATGGGCGAGAGTTGTTCATGCAGAGTGGGACGAGTTTCTGACAGAGAATAATGGGTGTACCGCGGTGGAATTATATTATTGGAAGTTGCATCGATTTTGGTAATGCACTCTGCACACGGTTAACAAACACTTCTACCCGCACGACTCCAATTGGTACATCGAAATAATTCAGTTCCCTCTAGACTCCGATAAGAAGGTAGATCGCTGGGAAAAATGTTCGGACGTGTCTTTAAATCGAAGAGGAATTTCCGTACGAGGCACTTTTGGACGTAGTTCAGAAAACTCCTACGAGCTTGAATCAATGAATGCGAGTGTTTTCTCGGCGAACGATCTGGCGATACACGCTCCGAGGACGAACAGGAAAAGCACGTCAAGTCACGGCGCTGCGCGGCACAGCGAGGAGGCAGAAAAGTGGCGAGTGCCGGACAATAGACGTAAATTCGTGTCCACAGGCTGGCTCCACGTGGTGCCGCCCACGTTTACGAGGTAAAACTCGACCGACGACGCCTCGTAAACGCCGCGGACGCCGCGCTGCAACGCGCCTTATTACATTGTGACTGTAAGAAGGCCAGCGTACCGAGCGAAGCCGCGGGCGAAACGATCGTAAATATCGTACGAACGGTTCTATCCCGACGCCCGAAGGCGAAAACGAACATCCGTGATTGGACGGTGAAGCAGATATTAATCGTTCTTGATTCAAATTTCCAATGGGTGGGCGAAAATAAGAATGATAAGAGGATTCGTTGCTGTATCTGTGATTAGAATCGAATCGACAATTTTCCCTCGTAGGCCGAAGTCGAGAAAATTCTTTTTCAAGGCTTTTGTTTAGGCTTTATTCTATTGCTTGTCAATAACTTTGCACGGTCGTAATTATAATTTCCCACGACTGTGTAAAAAATAAAATTCATTTGTCGATCAAAATTAAGCGCATGTCCAGACGTATCTGCTTTCTGACAGAGCAGCGTTCTTGCCCCCGTATACCACCGCTTCTTCGTTGCAAAGAAAATTGCAGAAGGTGTTCGATGATCTAATTTCTTCTACACACACGTGTAATCCGACTTCACGGTGGCTGCAGCGCAGCCAAAACAGAACACCTCATTGAGTTCTCTATTTAGCTTCCTTCGTTCGGTCGGATGAGAAGCAGCTCGCGTTATTTCGATCCTTTCCACTAGAGGGTTGAGAAATCGATGGGCCACGCGATATAACGCGTTAACGAAACGCTCGTAGACCCGTGACCGGGAACCAGGCAGGGATTGTGCTCCGAGGTGGCTATCTCTATCTTGGCGTTTCGAACGATGGTAAACAGAGAGCTGTCTTGTCTTTCACGCGGTATTCGAAGCGTTACGGAAAGGGGCCGTGTACGCGGGATGCAAGGTTTAAGATTGGTCAACTGGTTAGTCTTAGGCAGATCGATGGGGGAAAGTGTCAGGACAGAGATATGGATTAGTCTCTCCTTTCCCTTGTACTTGAACGTTCGCTAATTCTATCTTCAGGCATTCCTTACCTGCGATCCGTTCCAAGATTACGCCAAACGTTTCCAATCTGCTATATCCTAACTATTTACCATATGCTTCGAACGGTCGAGAATTGCGGTATACATGTAGGAGGAAAGGTTGGGGGAAAAGAATATTATAGATTTCAATCACCCCCTGTGTTCTCATAGAAAGGCAAATAAAAAAGCAACATATACGTATGTATATACATTGAAACGGGAAGTGTGCGTGGAAATCACGAAGGGCCACGTCACCATCGAAGAATTCTTTATCGAATATTCCCATGCTCCGTGGATATCGGAGTCGTTCCTGGAAACAGGAAGCCCCGATTTGCATTGTCCGCAGACAGACATTACAGTATGTTTAACCAGTCGTAAATGTCGGCTGTTTCCAGCATGGATGGGACGTGATCGGAAAGATTCGATCGTATGATAATGAATTTCGTGTGTCGATCATTCACTCTCCGCCTCTGTTGCGGTGGGTTTGGCCGTATGCATGTACCTGGCTTCTAACGCGCTCGATACATCTCTTGGTCCCGCGAACTTCCTTCGAAAGCTGACAGACAGCTGACAGAGCGTTCCTATCGGTCGATTCATGGGCGTTTAACATACGCAGCCCGTAATACCGTGACTGTCATCGTGTCTGTCGTACATCATCGTGTAGGTCGCGGCAAGAAAACCCACGAGCACTCGTAAATTTTATGGCCGAGCACGACGCGGAGGATGCCGCGTGATCTTTGCTTTGTTCGTCGTCGTTTTACGCTCGCAACAACGGCCGTGCTCTGTCCTATCCGCGGTTAATGGCGAGTTCTTTCGATTTTACGAAACGACCGAACGATATTCCCGGCTAGGTTACTCGCACTTTCATAAACTTTACAGTTCTCGGCGGAATCATCATCCCGCGTGCAGTATTCCGAGATGCTATGACGTGGTTAATGTTCCCTCGAACCGTGCTGCGAAGGAGAGGTATTATTTTATTGGGGAAACAGGTTTATCTCTTTACCGATATGGTAAGTTTGATGTATAGCTTGATGTCGTGGGAGGATGAGGTCTTCTGACGGCGGAGATCGGAGGATGGTCGGAGAAGGTTGATTATTTTAATGCCAGTAATCTCGTGCGTTTATTCAATTATTTGGGGAACTTGTTAATAGAATAAGGAGATTCATCGGGGAAATATTAAAAAGTTTACGGTGAAATGAAATATTGCTTTAAGAATCGAACTAATAGCTCGGAGATTTTGTTATTTTCAACGTGCATCGTAATTTTTATTCGCATTCGAGCATGCTTGTGTAACAGAGGGGACGTAAATCCGGTTGGAATGAGGAAATCGCGATTCACCGATGGAGGAGACCGGACTAGGTTCACGGACTGCGTCCTTCCCTGCCTTCTGGTTTTAATCTCCTCGAGGAGGAGGCTCGTTTCCAACGAATTCTTCGCGTATCGCCGTTCCAATAAGAAGTGAATCGGTGGGCATCCATTTTCTTTGAGGATCGCGGCCACGGAATGCCTCTGCGATGGGATTCGCCGCGTAAACGGACCTCCGCGTTGCCGTACAGTGCGGCTAATTCACGACGAGGCAACAAAAATCTCTGGGATCTCGCGATCGCGATGCGGGAAGGCGATAATAATCTGCCCATCTGGACGGAGCACTGCGTCGTATTGTGCTCTTGAACTCGGCGAATCTCGGGTATCCTTCGCATACAGACCTTCTGACTTCTCTTGTATACTCTTACTTCCCCGCTGCATCAAAACAATTTTTTCGAATCACATTCCTTCGCAAGGAGTCTCCACAAAAATGAAGTGGGTCAATTAAAGTCATTATAGACATCGTTGTAAGCAAATCGCTAAAAAGTAACACCATTATTATAAACATAAAAACATCGTCGTTCCAGTGCACACGAGGATTGTCCTTGGCTTTAAATATTAAATACACTGTTATCATTATTACTATTCTACTATTCGTATCCTTTCCCGCAAAGAAGGAATCTTTTGGTCCCGTTACATTTCTTTCCGCCAAATCGTGCACCAGAGGATACGCCGGAGGAACCGGTGCGCCGGTGGTTCCGAGGCCACAGGTACAGGGACAGGTAGAAGTGGTAGGCAGACCGTCGGAGGCCAGCAACGATGGAAGAAACGCGGACGGAGGGGGACAGAGGTAGCACCGATAATTAATAACCCACTTCTTCGGAGAGGTTGCTCGGCCTTTGTGCTCGGACTCGTTCGCGAACCCGGTTCTCCGGCCAAGCGTGCCGGGCATACCATAGTCTCTAACCTCAACCTTGCACGCTGCACGGGGGCAGCAGAGGCCCGGATGACGATTCATTAGCCGAGCAAAACACTAATTGGTTCGCTTCCCCGAAGCTGCACGGCGGGCAAGAAACCGTGGTAACTTTTCGGCCTGGACTCTTCGTGACCCAGTGAAACGATGCTGGAGAACGGAGGTAGTCCCTGGTAAACAGGAGAAGATATTGTTCTTTGCTAATTGCTTCAGCTGCGCAGAGAAAATATAATGAATTTCCGAACGTCGGAGTTGGAACCCGTAGGTGTGTCGTGGGAACGGTTTAGGTATGACCAATTCTTTCGAACCGGATGGATAGGTTTCGCGATTTAGCGTCTTCTAAGTAATACCGTTCACTGTGATTTATTTTTCTACAGACATGCGATGTTACAACTAAATGTTGTAAAATTGCAGTTCTTTGGTTTTGCGCTTTCAGCTATTAATATGTAAATATCATTTTCCAATCAAATTGCACTCTTTCATTGTCTCTATCGTTGTCAAATCAAGAGTCGTCTCACCGCAGACACCACGCGAGCGTTCGCGCGTAGGATCGCGCAGTCGCCGCTTTAATTCCCCAAAGTTTATCGTCCGCGTTCACAATAAAACCCCGATAAAAATGGCGCATCTGGTATTTAACGAGGCCCTGTCCCCGCTGCACAGGGACAAAAAGCCGTATAACGAAAAGAAAAAGGGGCGGAAAAAAGAATTCGATCTCTGTAAATTGAATGCAACTGGAGCCGACCCTGCAGGCCACGTCGCGTCGGACCGTTTCAGCCGAAGAATCGGCACGCACGCGTGTCCGCACGGTAGCCGATTGCATCTTCGCGATCTCCTCTCCCTACGTTCTCCGTGAACGGTGGTTGGGTGATGAACGCCGCAGACTGTGCAGCTCAAGGTACGACCAGGAACCACGAACGTAGAGAGGGGTAGACGAAACGGAGAGAAGAAGCGCACGCGGAGGCATTGGTGGCGGCCGGCGGTCTCCGAAGACCGCCCACTAAATCACCGAACCGAATTCCATTTGGCTTTCGGCCTCCTCTCCGCAGAGTCAACAACGTATTTACCCGTCGATTTGCCTCTTTTGCGGTTAGGCCTCCGCGGTCCGTGGCCGGGCTCCCTCTGTTCGTCATTCTTCTTGCCCCTTCGCTGTGGGCCCTCTCTTGTGGTTCCTCTTTAATCCTTCTTCCTCCTCGTCCACCCCTTTCTTTCTCAACTCTTTTTCTTCGTTTTCTTTTTTCCATTTTCTCTTCGATCTTCCTTTTTGCCCGCTGGAACGCTCCGGTCACCGCATGAGGTCGGCGTGCTGCACGTTCCACGGATGTCTCCAGCTCCGGATTATGAATATTGATAATAGCGGCGGGCCGAAGAAAGATCGACCCTGCAATGTAAATATCTCGGCGACCTTTCGAGCCCTCGCCACCCGTGCTTTCTTCCTCTTGTCTCTTTCTGTGTGCTTATTCTTCGGGCTCGGTTGCCGATGTGTGGCATGGGCTGCTTCGTTTTGCCAGCGTTTCGCTGTCTCCTTGCAATAGTGTTTTCTCTCCTTTCGGTTCCTCTTCCCTTCGGCTGTACTCCTCGTGGTCCGGCTCTGCGACCTTTGAACTCGACTCGGCCGAACCGTCCCCGCGGTAGCTACTGGCACAGTGGTGTTCCTCCCGTGGAATTGCACCGCCAGGGATCGACAGGTTTCCCGTTGCGCTTTGCACACTTCTGGATGGGTTTTTAAATAATGTATTTCCATTTCGCCGACTCAAGAACGCGCTGTATCTTGAAATGTAATAAAACGCGAGATAAATGTTCAATATCTTCCAACGCGTCCTGGTATCCGTCCTACGTGGACACTTAAAAAACCGGGGTCATCCGAAATTGGTCGTAACGGAGATCGTCAAAGCACTCCATCCTCGGTCACGCATAATATTCCCCGCAATATCTTCACGCAGATCTTCCCCGCCGTGCTTCCGTTACGCAGAAATATTCTTACACCCTCCTCCCTGCGCAATATTTCCAGCCGTTAACCAGTCGCCGACGCCTTGAAGAAACAATGATACGCGGTCCAAGGCCCGGTACAGGGGAACACCGGAGGTTCCTCCCCAATGTAATATCACTCTGCGCATCTTAATAATCTTATAATACCGGGAAACGCAGCTCGCGGGGCTCTTCACCTCCCGCGGACGTCGAATCCTCAGGCAGCCGTGGGCCATCTGTTCCACACAGGCCTCGAAGACGTTTATTTTACGAGCTTCTGCCACGAGGCGAGCCGTCGAGCCCACGTAATATCGGCTAATCCCACCTACCGACGACAACGCAGAGGAGAACTACCCTCCTTGAAGGGAGCAGACGACGATGACACGGCGTTGGGGTGGCCAAGGAAACTCGAGGTGTTTGATATGCGCGGCAGGTCTGGCCCTCTGCGGTCTTTAAGCCCGCAATTCCAGCCAGAAATATGCTGGACGCCCTCTCTTAAGTCTCCGCTCTTTCACGCTCGATCTACGGCGAAATTAACGCCGTGTTCTAAAACAGGAGGTGGAGAGGGTGGGGGAAAGTTCGAAGACAGGGGACACAGTCCATGGTTAGGTGTCGCGATTTCCAGCAGAGTTCACCGCCAGCTCCTTCGAAACCGCTGATATTGGCGATAAATCGTGCACGGAACGAGCAAGGTGTAGGACGATAAAGGGTGGGTTATGAACGTCGCCCCAGGTCGCGTAAGATTTCACGGTGACGTATTGCCTCGTTGCTATATGCCCGGGATATTGCTTGGCTTCGTCTCTTTCTCCGTTTAATTCTATTTAGGACAGGTCTTCGCTAGCTGTTTGCTTTCTTGCGGCTAATTATTTGCACGATTGATTCCTTGCGGGTTCGACGAGTGACAAAATGAATATCTCAATTAAATGGATAATAGAGTCGTGATATATATTTTTTGTTCAAGACGACAGAGCTGCGGATTATCGAAGCAGTTTAAAATAGAGCGAGTATATATACGTAAAATAGTTGAACAGCCATTAACCCCCCATATTCTCATCCGACGTCAGCCACATTTAGAGCCTTCCGACTTTTCGTGGCTTTTAATTAAAGAAAGCCCGGCCGTTAATGAACGCGCGGCCATTCGCTATTAAAGCACTCGTCGGCGCTGCTCACCTCTTTCCTCGCGCTCCCCGCTTACACCAAAACGAATATTTTTTCCGACGTCTAATTATTTCGACACCCGCCTCACGCGCCGATAAGTGTTCGCCGCTGTTTGGACAAGCTTCCTGTCACCGTCGTCCGATTTACTCGCGATGAACCATCCTACGTAGAAGTTCTTCTTTGTTCCCGAAGCGTCGCACAGATGTGACTCGTGCAGGCCGCGTGTGACACACGCGGAACTCATAAAGGCGATGAGATGTCAGGCCAGCCTCGGGGACACCCGATGGAATTTTAATGAGCGGCGTTTCGTCGCCGTTGTCGTATTCCCGGAATGATGCGTTAATGCCTTCCAAATGTACCGCCGAACACCTTCTCGTACGCCCCCAAGGCCGTTTTCACCGCGAAACCTCCTGGTCGGAGCTGTTCCTCCTTCGAGGGCGTGGACGGACACAGCGTGTTTGAAAAAAGGCATGCTCTGTTTCATCGAGAAAGGGAATCGGTACAATGGTTCCAAGAACCGTCAGGTATATACTTGCTTAAATTCGAGGAATTTCTAGAGGAAATGACTGGCCCAACTATTCGTGGATTGTTCTCGGTATTTTTAGCAGCTGCGGAATTTCCTGATACTGAACCCTTCCACCTTCGCTGCACGGATCCATGTAAATCCGGCCGAAAGTACTGCAGCGATAAATTACTTTTGCTCTAGCTGTTTCAATTTAAATAGGGCAGACAGGTTCTGTTTCGGGGTAAACGTCAAACGCTCGTTCATTATCGAATGGTTCTCTTTAACCTTCTATTTTTCACAAAAATTCAAAGGGAAGATACTAGCGGACGCATTAACCAGCGAAACCCTTTCCGCTATAAAAATAAAAAGTGTACCGTTCCACTAACTACGATCGATCGAGGCGCATCCATTGGTAACGAGTAAAAAAAAAATCGTGGCCCACTTTCGCCCCCGGGATCCCCGGTAGTTATTAGTGGCGGAATATTTGTAATTACTCGCTGGCGAACAGTGGAGCTACGATACCGGAAACGTATGATGAAACGACGGATAAATAGGTCGTGGTTAAAAAAAAAATGAGGAGAGAAGAGTATCAGACGAATGGCTCACGAATGCTCGTGTATAATGTGCTGGAATGTCGCTTCGCTCTGTTTCGTTCCCTAAACGAAATACCCTACGTGAAAATTGGAGCGTGTGTGCACGATTACATTTGGTCGGCGTGGCACAAAAGCGGCTTTGATGAGAGGATTAATTCTCATTCAGGAAGATCCAACCTCCTCGTTAAGAGGTCGATGGGGAAAAATAATCGCCACCGGAAAGGAGGGCGTGGTAGCCTCGAAGTGGTGGAAGACACTCTCGTGGTCCTTATGGTTGCGCTGAATGTACGACTAGAAGAGAACCGGGGATTCTTCGTCCCGCTCGAGACATCTGTCGAGGTATAAATTTCTCTAGCGTGTGGAGGCGGACGGGCAGAAAGAAGATTTCGCGAGGAAGATGGAGGATTACGGGGCTCGGCCGGAACTTCGGCCGGAGATTCGTCTCGCGAGGAAGTTTTAATATCTGGCGGAACTTCGCGATGGAAGATACCGTCCCGTGGACGTCGTTAACGGGTAAATTAATTCGCAGCTTCTGCGAGCCGTGTCTCGGACGCGACGCTATTCGATGCTTCTGTCCGATAAGCAGCAATAGACGCTTATCTTCCGCAGGATATATGTATGTATCCGTATCGGGGACGTTAGACAAGTTCCTCGAAGGGTGAGCCCCAGAGGCTCGTAAAGTCTGGATGGGATCGTAAAAAGTATCGTGGAATTGTGGAGGACGATTGACGCATCGGGTGATAGTTTGATGCTATCGACGAAAGTAATTTTTACAGCAAGAGCATTCGTTGCGTTAAATAACACTGCCCTCCTTGCCCCAGTGCCCCGAAAGCATTTAAAGAATGAGTCACACGACACACGTCCCCGTCTTGTTTTCACACCAAACACTGCCACACGAACTACCCCATTCCTCGCACCCCATAAACCCGACCAACTTAGGTGAGTTACGCGCCAAAGCAGTGAACCTATAGCAGTGAACCAAACGACGAGGAAATCGTCTGCGAAAGCGGACGGAAGGGGTTAATCTTCCAATCGGGACGGTCCACCCGATAAGCATTTCGCGAGATCCGATTCGAGTCGCCTCCGCGGAGAGAAACAGAGCGGATCTCCTTGCAATATAGTATTATGACAGAGACAGCAAGAAAGGGACTTGGAGCATGCGGGCCAGGCACATTTGTCACCGCACGGAGACGTTGTGGCGAGCTGATATAAATAGGTTCACCAGTGACAAACGACCGGTTCTTACGGGAAAATAAGCAAACACGCTTGCAGAGTCGAGGATTGGGTGTTGTAGGTGTTCCCATCGACGATGGTCACCGTCTCCCGTCGTCCAGAAGGCAGAGACTGCTTCCGGGGGAATAGAGCAGATCCAGTCGTTCCGCGGGGGACAACGCTTCGGTATGACTCCGGTAGGTAAGAGTATTTTTATCGGTCGCGATGCGACGAGCGGAGGAACGAGTTAGGAGAGCCGCTACGGGGAGATATATCTGGACGGACGCGTCTATATTTACGTGGCAGGCGATCGAGACGTGGTGCAGCGGCGCGCATCATCGGCCGATGAAAAATCTTGCGTTTCCTGATGAAAGACGATATTTATGCGCGCTGCACACGACGCTCTTACAGAGATCACGGTGGATCCTGTTTCGCGAAACTCTTTCACGGTGCTTCCCGACGTTCGTTCGCGCTGGAGTTTGGAGTCTGTTCGGTGGATAGACCTGACGAAGGTACTTGGTTTTATGGGGAATCGAGCAAGATTGGAGTGATAAAATTAGTTGAACGGGGGTAGTAAAAATGTTTCCTACTCTAGCTTCGTAAAAATACTTCGCAACCTGTCTATATTTTTCACCCCACTTTGCTCCTCTCTGTTGGCGAATATCGTATAACATTTGCAGCTGTGAAAGCGTAGCGCCATAAATTCTCCGATCGCCCAACGAATACTCTGTCACGCGAGTATCCGCGCCGAGCAATGTGCATTACCACTGTAACTGGGTGTCAGCATCGTTCACGTAAATGGCGGTATCAGTGTCGATTCGACTCGCGGAACGGGCAGGCCATCGGGAAGGGCTTTTATGCCGTTTGGAATGCTACCAATTCCACGGTCAAACGAAGACGACGGGGGAACGGCCACGGTGCAAACGAAGCCGGCGAAATTTAATTCCGGCGTCGCCGCGCCGGTTCACCATTGTTGAATCGCTGCCAGCGCATACATCAGGCAAATGTGACGTTCGCTCGCCTCGCCGTGACCTACATGCATTCCGACTTTATTGAGGCATTTCTCTGCTCCGTTGCTAAAAATCCTCTGCCGCGTTCGATTCGTCCGCGCGACTTCCACTCGGTCGCGTGACCCCCGACGTTGGATACGCGGGAAGAAAAAAGGGGTGACAGGGAAAAGGGTCGATGCACCGGGCGATCTTAGATCACGCTGTCTCCGAGGCTCGTTCTCGAGCGCTGAAATTATTTCGCCGGTGCCTCGTGTACGTCATAAAGAGAGACATACTGCCGCAGTTACAGGGCAACGCGACTAGGTTGCTGCTCGCATTTCACTTGAATCGAGAGGTTGACACAGGTTAACATGGTTAACGAGTGAGATGTGTGCGTAATTTTCATGGCATTCTTCCTCCTGGAGGGGGACAACGAACAGAGTTTCGTGCGGGGAAAAAAGTTGCTCCAAAAAATTGAATCATGTTAAACGCAAAGGACGGGCTCGTTTAATGATCGACCGGTTCCGCGGCGATTCCAAGCAGGGCTAATTTAATAATGGATCGCTTTCGTCGAACGATTTCCCTATAAATAGCCGCGATTTTCCGGCTCTTAGCCAGCCATTTCTCCTCGTCTTCCAATTAAATCGACCGGCTCGACGTAGACGCTGGTCCGTCACGTAGAAATCGGCCGATGCGAAGATTTCCAAGGGACGAGGATAAACGCTGACGAACGAAGAAGTGAAAGAAGGTGAAAGAAGCGTGACAGGAGGTCTCGTAGATGGCGAAGAGGAAAACGGAAGTGAAATGTTACATCTGGCTTAAACGGCGTGGACGTTCGCTTGGTTCTATATTTAACGGATTCTTGTCGACGCACGATTTCTATACCGCGGCAATAAAGGCTTGCCCTCGACGACAGATTTACTCCGGCGAAGGGTATTTCCTGATTCCTCTCCTCGTGTTCTCCCGATTCCCCCTTTCTTTCGTTACTGCCAGATCGACCGGCAGAGATTGCTCCGTCAGAGTCGGCGGAGGGGCCTGGCTGCTCCTTGGAGAAATCTTAATTGGACTGCTCTCCGGTCCTTCGAGATGCCTTCGTGATCGAGAGTACCGGCAATCTCGACGATAATCGAGTTGCTTTCGTTAATGAAAATCGGCCAGATTGTACGCCGAGTCTGTTCGCGCTGTTCGAATCGCGGCTGTCAAACCTTCTAATAAGCTGGCATTTTATATCCGGATCTTATACAGATAGTTTAGACGGGGTTAACTGGATTCTTGCTGTAGAGGATCGGAGAAAGGTGGTAATGATATAATGGACAGGTCCGATCGAGGAGATATTTTTATAGTCTATTTCACGAATACTTTAGAACGATAGCAATGTTGTTTCGTTCCTGTTTCCTCTGCAGCAAGGAGATTCACATTAGCCCCGAATCCAGAGGAAACAAGCCCCCTTAGGTTCGCCCGTTCGGTCCACGAGATATTCTCTATCCGGGGTTCGTGGCACGTGGATACGTTTTGTTTTGGTACAAATAGGAACACGGCGCCTTGGCACCCGGAGCGGATTGGCTTGTCAAGTTGCCAGGGTCCCGCGAATACGGGATGCCCCCGGTTTTAGTCACCGCATTCCTGGAAGCTGTGGCTGTGCACACACGCGGCGCGATGAATTATTGCGCCGATTTAGAAAGGCTCCAGGGACCACGGTGAATACGATGCGTTACTTCCTCGCCCAGCACCTTGATCGCGCGCGTGGATGGATCAGCACGCCCGCGAGAGCCCCGACGACGAAATATCTCGGCTGGTTGGCGCGCTGAAATCCAGTCTCAAAGGCAACTTTGTGCGCGAATGTTCGGGCCAGTTGCTTTGCAGCTTGGCACGCCGAATTCCTCGTGAAATGCCGGCAGGAAATTTCCCTCGGTGCCTTCCATCTTGTATTCATATATATTAGGGGTAGTAGCTGTTATTCCACCTCGCTGTTGGATCGCCGGCGAATCTTTTATTTTTATGGGAAGGGTTGAGTAGGACGACGGTGTAATTGTTTTGCAGATTTATCTGAGTCAGGATGAACAATCGAAGGGGTGATTGTAGGGATCATGCAAATTGGATATGGAACGTCACGCATAACGTCACGATCGTATGCCGTGTGCGGGCTCATTGAATATTTGATGTCTCGATTCGACGTTGCACCGCGACGATTTCGTATTGTCTTCCATGGATAGGTTTAAGGTATCAATTAAACGATGCGCGTATTCGGTATTACGAGAGAAGCTTTCCAGTCTTTTTATCGAGATTGTTTCCAAGATATCATTCGTCACATTCCATGAATCACAGACAAGTAAAACTATACGCAGTCTAGGGCGAAGAGGTATGCACACCCACAGAAAGCATTCCGAGACATCTGTTTGCGAAATAAAATAAAAAGTCTCGAGGTGCTTGATTCACGACCTAACGCAAATTTAATTTGCTCCTCCTATACTTGAGAGAAGTTATTCAGTAATCGCGGACACTTTCTTAGATGAGTATCGCCGCGAATTAAAGTCCCCGTGCCCGTTGCGGTTTCGGGGGCTTATCGCGCGACAATCCGACTGCCCTGAAACTCCATCAAAACTTTTTCCTCGCGTCGCGTCGCCACGGCGTCGAAATGGAAATGGACGCGCGAGATTTAGCCGACTCGGGTGAAGGACGAGGGTTGGATAGGGAAGCATCGTGACCGGTAGGAAGTGGCTGGGCTTCTGGAACTTCGACTAACGTTGATCTACGTGCTGGAAAGATAATGCATAATACATTTCCGAAACGGAGAGCGAGCGTGGTGTCGGGATCACGGGGGTGGTGTACGGTGTAGTCATAAATTTGCAATAATGCAAATGCCTGGTAGGTCTTGCGAAGGCACGCGCGCTCGCGAGCACAAGGCCTTCCACTTCGTAGCCTACTTTACGGTGCCATCGTGGCAAACCCGGTAGCCCGTCCGGAATGCAACGGGTTGCACGCCCGGAGTAATCCAAGATAGTCAGCTCACCCTCTAAATATTACAGTTCCGCGAGAGATCGACTATGCTGTTCGCCAGCTGGAGTTACTCGTAACCTTTACTGCCGCTGGAACATGACAGGGCTATTATTCAGCCATTAAAATCTTACTCCGTCCCGGTATTTCCACGATAATCGACATTTCACGGAGCAGTGGGGGTGGCGGGCTGGACTGGCGGTGTAACCTTTCGTCTCTCGTTGCAGGCAACGAGGTGACTTCATTGTGCGAGATATGGTATTTCACAGGCTCGATGGTCTTTCACCTGGCATCGTGAGATGCTTATAATTTGAACTTTTTAGATTCAAAATAGACTACGAAATATGTATTATTATAATATTTCTACTACCATTGCGTGCTGCCGACCGTGAATAAATTCCACGATTTGCAAAGCCATTTAAAGATCGCCACGACGACTGGCACCTTGGTGTCCCAGACTATTTACGACACCGGAACCCATCGACAGCCGCGATTATGCGCATCCCCCAGACAATGGTCAATTTACTCGCGGCACTCAGGTCGCGCGAAAAGCCATCGCATATTATAATTTCGGCATCGATATTCGATTGCACGAGGAGCCCTTTACGATCCATAGGTGCCCTTCCTTTCGCGAATGCTTCGAAAATACGAGTTTCGATATGCGTCATACGATGCGTGGTCGCTTTTCCGGTCTATGCACGTGCCATTAAACGTGCACACGAAGTAAACGGAGCGACAGGGAGAGAAAGAAAGAGAAAGGACTTCCTCTGCTTTCGTCGACTTTTCTTGCTGACCCACCGTGATCGCGGTTTAATGGCTGGAGGCGTAAGGGGTAGAAGAGACACGCGGAAAGTTTCATTGGGGTCCCGGGATGAGTCACGACGACGAGTAGAGATTTATACGCGCGCCTCCTCGAGAGTAAACGAATTTCCCTTATTTCTCTTTCTGTCGTGGGGGTGAGTAGCGTCCTTTTCTTCCGCAGAGGAACGAGGGGGAGAGACGTTAATGTCAACGAAACGTCTCTGCTTCGGGCGGACGCGCTGAAAATTGTGGCGAAATGCAGGACAAGAAGCTCCGGGGAATCCCACCTCGTTGCTCTCAAATTAGGAACGATAACGTCGTTTGCCGGGGTGAATCGTGGTTCCTTTGCGAAGATCGAAGGGAGATCGACCAGGAGGAGGCTAATTTCGCCCTTATCGTGGTTAGAATTGATACTTGATTCACGGGGATTAACCGATTCCACGTAGCTCAAGGGCAGTTTCGTTGGTCGGGGGAAGATGGCAATGGTGCTTTTGTGAGGGATTCATCGCAGGAAGAATAGCTCTCTTTCTATATTTATCTAGAGGCTTCTGCTTTTAAGGGCAATTTTAATCGTTAACAAACTTTGCGCTGCTCCAAACGGAATATACATTTCTAAGTTCATATTGGCGCAGAAAGCTTTCCATTCCCTTCGTTGAAATATTCTAGGATAATGAATAGAAGAATGACACTTGTCGTCAGAGGGCACGAAATACATAGGATTCACACGAGAATATCGTTTGAAGAGTTAATCAAGCAGGAAGCAGGTTTACCTTGCCATAAAGGAGAGCGTTAAGACGAGAGCAGTCGCAGAGGTCTGGGACTTGGCCCGTTCGATAGACTCTTAAAGAAAAACAGACCGCGGCCAGATGCCGCTAAATTGGCACTCGAACTCGTCCCTGGACGGCCGTGGAACGGAAACAGCCGAATTGGGGACAAATTTAATTTGGCCGAGGGTAGAAACGGGCCACTGGCACCTGTTTTCTTCCATCGCACGTACGGCTCTTATATATACTTTTAGGACGGTCCCCGTCGTCCTGGAATGAAATGGAATATCATTTCGTGGAAACTGCATTTCATCTGGAGCAAACATTATCGAGCGTCATTGTATATAAAGAGGTGCACAAGTGAACCGCATCAAAATGTATTCAAAAATTTTCATTCGCACTTTGAAGTTCAAGTTGATTGTTTAGGATTTTCTTGTTGCTTTTAGCATAATAAAAAGTTAGAAAAAATTAAGTTTGCTCGACGATTGTGTGTCGAACTTATGTGTGGAATAAATTTAATATCTGTAACTCCGTTATTTTCGCGAATACCGGCATATCCTTAGTCACAGATATTTTCAACGGCATGCACTTCAAGAAAATGCAAAAAAAAACAGAATCGAATTTTTCAATGTTCCAAACACAAATCTGCCCCCTTCATTTTTCTAAATTACTTGACACACATTTGCGTCTTGCATTTTCAATCATTCACAATAAATATTCCACTTTCCCAAATTGTACACAATACATGCGAGCTCCATTGTTCCAATTTACAAAGGATGCACATTTCATTGTCCCAAATTTTCCCCAACACCGAGTCCTACGAAATTCCACAGCGGCTTCACGCGTTCCATCACGAGTTCCCATCCGGTGTTCCACGTGTCCCAATTCCAATCCACGTTTCTACCGCAGGCAACCGTGCGCTGGCGCGAACGCCAACAAACGCCGTTCAATTCTACTGTATCCTCTTTATCCAAAATCGATCGATCTTCCCTCGATTCCAGCCATGCCCAAAATTTCGACATTTCCTCCTCCGTCTATTCGCTTCCCTATGTACATACGTGTGTATATCCTCGATTCGACGCCGCGATAACGGAAGCCACCGTTTCGACCAGAAGGATCTTCGTTACCGCGGCGATTACGCGTAGGTGTACGGGCCCCGTTAAATCAACGAAGGCCCAGCGTAGTTAAAATGCCGATGTTAATCGCCCGGAGGCCTCGTTAGCGGCCTTTAGCTCGCGGTCTCTCTCGTCCCTCCACGCCGTGCTACTACTTTTTGCTCGCGCTGACGCAAGCGTGGAAGCTGCCTTCCAAGCGGCCCGCCTTCCAGTCCTCGTCCTCGTCCGACAAGCGTAATGGAATTTTCGTTATCATTTGTTCGAAGCCACTAGGTAGAATTTACCATGCGTGTATTTATGGTTTGAGCGCGCAATTGCCTTTGAATTCGTAATGGCCGCCGGTAGCATGCACGGGAACTACCCGATAATGGTTCCGGGAAAAGCTTAGCGGAGTGGTCTCCTTATGAAAATTCGTATTGGCTCGTTGGGCTGCTCGAGTGATTTTATGGCGAACGCTTTAGCGATGACGAGCCGATATTGTGGGAAGAATGGGGATTTTAAAGGTGGGGGAATAAGTGGGGTGACTGTGTGGATTTTGCGCGATGGCGTTACGAAAGGGTGAGCTTCGGTTGTTGTAGTTATACAGTAACGAACTTGATTTGTGCTTTTCCGTATTATACTGCGATTTCGTTTAACGACGTGCCTGTAAATGAAATTCTATCCAATCTCTATATGGTTAAGCCTTTCTTTTCTATCGCCTCCTATTGTAATCTGGTATTATTTATTGCGTAACTGCAATTCCGCCTTCGGCATTGTTGGCTTGAATTATGATGCGCTATTCTTCTGGCTCGCGTGTGTCTCTCGCTCCTACAGCCGTTGTAATCCACGTGTTCTTGTGAAAGGGGTGCTAATCTGTATTCTTGTAAGCCACGTGAATAATCACGCATGCGTTTTAAAAAACCCAAGTTCATTTTGCTGCCGTCTATTTATTTTATTTGCCCGCAATATTTGGCTTGAGAAGATATGAATTAATTGTCGGCAATAAAATACTTAACGCAGAAAAAGAAGACAAAAAAATGGATGGAAGTAACACAATTTATTTTTCATCAACCCACGCTCGATATCACGCTCCAAGTGATGAATAGCCAATGTTTCGGACGCGTCTACTTGTTTTCACCGCTCGTGTATTTAAGCTCGAAGGGGGTCAATAAAATATCGGGCAAGTTTGCTTATACATACGGCCGTTGGTTCGCAGTTGATAGAATAACAGAAACGCGTGTTTGCTTTCGCAACAGAACTTCACCGGGAACGGGGTCGTGATTTTCCTTGTAATCCGCGAACGGGCGCAATTGCGAGCTTGTCGGAATGTTCCCTCGGTGACGATCCGTTGTAGTTGCCGATCGAAAAACATTTCCCTGGATGCGGGAATCGCTGTCCCCTCCCGTCCTCGACAAACAACCCCGTAGAAAAAACAGGTCGCCCTCAAATTGATCAGAATAGCAATGGAAAGGATGACAAATAAAAATCTCGCGCCAGTATATAGTGTTTGATAAAGATGTACGACCGAAGAATAATTTGATTATTTTATCGCAATTTTTCTGGCACGCTGTAAAATCCGGCTTCACTGAACCTCATACGCAAAGGAGTATATTAAAGTGAGATTTAAATGGATAACACAGTGACTCTTTAAACAAGTGTCTGTTAGAAGCGTACAGATGTTACTTTGCTGTGGAAATACTTCAGCCATTAGTTTGCGAATAATCCATTACATCAACCTCAATCAATCTTAACAAAGCTCGGAAACAAAGTCCGGCGAGCGACGAATAAAATTCCCATCCCCGTTTCCATTCATCCCCTTACAATAAATATAAGAAATCCCTGGCCAAATCCATTGTTTCACCTGCGATCCGTCCCGACAATGAAGCATCCCGCAAAAACAACCCGGTAAAAAGACCAACACCGTTCGTCCAATTCTCACCAACCCCCCCCCCCCCCCCCCCCCGTTCTCACCAACACGAACAGAATGGATTCCACCGGCCCTCTATAATCCAATGTATCTTTAAAGCCACATACATTGATCTTCAGTCCATACATTTCAAATTACAATTTCAGCCTTTCCCTGTAATTAATCACAATATTGTCTCACATTCATCATTCGCACTTTTTAAAATCAACTTATCAATTCAATGATACATCATGAAGCGAATATTCGCCGGAGAGTACGTAATTTATTTCACCCACGACAAGAAAATTCATTGCATTAAACAAAAAATATCATTCATTTATACATACATCCTATACTCACGTCATATCCCGTTGACCCAGGCTGTAAAAAAACTTTGCGCAAGTCTGACATAGATGTACGTGCGTGCCCGCTTCGGAGCGTAATAGCCAGAGGGTTTATCCCTTCTCCGCAACAGTTGTCGCGTACTTAGAAGCGGCATCGGAGGATTAACGATACTTTTATTGGTCCTGGTGGTGGCTAATTGCGCCGCGCCGGCTGGAAAGCGGAAACCGAGCATCTAGGCGCGCTTTCGCGGCGTATCGTCGTATCGAGCCCGCTTAGCCGCTTCGGCGGAGGCAACGCACGCGAGCACACGCTCGTCTATTAAGCGACATTAGGGCCTCGGTTAAACCGGTTCCGGTGGTTCGCGAAGGCAGCTTTGTTTACGGGGCCCACCAGGCCCGTTTGTCGTGGCGCTACCGCGCTTGAATTTATATAAATGGGAGCGTGCTGGAGAGGTCGTTTTTGCCCCGGCCACTCGCCACGGGGGCTTTAATCAAGGATAACAGCTGTAACGGCGTAATCAGCGACGATCGGCCGAAAGAGAGGAAGAACGGGCTGCCACATCGTGAGCACGACTATTAATATCCATTTGGAAGTCGGCTTTTCTCTACTGTCTGTCCCTCTATCTCTGTCTCTCACAGGATGAGCCTGTGGGAGATTCTGTTTTTGGGGTTTCGCGCGTTCTCTCTCTGTCGTGATCTCATTGGACACTGTACCCGCCTCTTTGTCGTACGGTGGAAGGTGGACGAGATCGAACGAGGGGCGCGCAGCAGGGTGACTTTTGCAAGGGAGGCGACGGAACGATGCTGCACCGCAGAGAAAAGGGGTTGCGCGAATCGATCCGAAAATACCAAACCGGAAATTGCCGCGCCGACTGCATGTCGACTGCGCGGATACTTTCGATTCCTGATCGTGAATAGCTTTTGTTGGTTTTTTTCCTCTTCTTTTTATGGGTTCTTTTGGCGCAGAAAAACGGCGGACAGTTGAAACGGAATAGAAGGTAACGAAATTAAATCGTGAAAAGGAACGGCGGGGGAAGGTGTCGAGTGAAACTGAAATTTAGCGAACGGTTTTAAAATTGATCGGATGGCCGAGGGAATCGTGGTTGGAACGAATTAAGAGACTGTTACGGTTTCTTCAAGTATGAAAGCGACTGCCAAGTACCGGGTCGTTAACCCCTGAACAGGAGAAATGGTCCGGCGGAGTCAAAATTAGATCATTCGCTTGATGCAATGTTTGTGACACATCTTCCTATGTGGGAATTACTTGATGGTAGCAACATTGTGTGCAAGCGACGAATCGTTTCCCGGTAATGGTCCGTCGACTGTCGCTCTAATATTACTGTAGAAGAAATTAATTAATCAGTCCTTCGAAATTCGCGGATGTTCCTTGCACTCGTTTCGTATAACACGGCAAAAAAATTACAATACGTACAAATTACACGAACAGTTTTTTATTCTTTTGTTAGAATATTTCTTCAGTAAATTTAATTGCCGCTATTTCTTGTCAGCCGTAAGCGTAGACGGTAATTTAGTTGATGTTCCGAGCGAGCCGATGAAAAATGTTCGCCTGTCGGAATCTAAAGAACGCCGTGGAAGATGCAAGGGTTTAGAAATTATTATGTCACGCCATAAACTGCATCCAGCCATCCCATCTCTCAGCTTAATAACCTCTCAGATAAGATTAATTCATTAACAGGTCCCCGCTAATAACACCGCCTTGTAACCACAATTCACTCGATCGGGTGGAGAGAGATGGGAACGGAGGGAAAGGAGATGTCGATAAAGCGAAGGTTTCTAATGGATGTTGAGGGAACAACGGAATAACTTTCACTCGACGCATTAATCAAACTCCCAATGGAAATACTAAATTACAAAATTATCCAAATTCTCACAATTAAATAATAATTGTTCGTCCTGTGAAAAAAAATTCACTTTCGAAGCTTAACAAAAATTTCATTGCGCTGTAGAGTGAATAGAGACGTCGCATATATACAGGTATCTCATACTTTGTCACCCCTTCGAATCCTTTTGCTGTTGAACCTCCCTTCAACGCAAGTGGAAACGGTGCGGCCGCATAATTTTTCCGTGAAATTCATTCCACTGCTTCCGTTTCCCCACGGAATGGAGCAAGGTAACGAAGTTACGGAAACCAGCCGAGATTTGCATGGCATTACCCACTCGTGGCGACATTTTAACGGGGTTTCCGCGCGTGTGACTACGTCACGAACCGATTTGCATAAATGTCGTCGACCAAAGAGCGGACGAAAGCAACCGCGCCACCATAAACTTCCATTCCTTTGCACGCGACTTCCACATGTTTCCCGTTTCGCCTTTTGTCTCCAACGCATTGGAAACGGGACGCAAAGGCGCCTCGTTCGAGCCTGCCCACGTAAAATCGGAATCGAGGGCCGTATTTTTCGCCCGAACGAATTTTATCGACCGATCGGCGAAATTGAATGGCATCCGTTTGTCGACGGACGCTGCCTAAGTTTGGTCTATTCTTAAAAAACAGGGAGAAATATAAAGAGAAGAGAGAAGAGTTGAATGGGGGAAGAGCGACCCGATACGCAATTAAACGTAATTAAATTAATTGGGCCAGCGGACAATCAGGGCAATTACCGATACCAATCAACGGACCAGCTACCTACTACCGTTCTGGGCAACACCCACGGGGCTTTTTTATTCGGATGACAAACCCCATTAATTACAAGCCCGCGGAGCCGACCCTCGAAAATTAGCACCCTCGCTGGTCAGAGCTGGCAATTTCAGGTAGAGCGAACCAGAGACTGCGCACGAATTTACTATTTACGTATCTCCTGTACCAAACCTTACTACTAGTCGCATCTTTGTCCATTATTCTTCTGGATCGAAGGATTTCTTTTCAATCCAGCCACGCGTTAAGATAGATTGAAAATAATAAAATTACCGTGGCCTGGTCGCTTGAGAATCTGATTACGAGTGCTCGCTGAGCCCCTTCGGTATGCTAGACTCCTCGAGTCTCTGGAATTTGAGTGCACGTAATTTGAATTTTCCGGAATTCAGTGTATTTCCACTCGGCTCCTGTATCCAGGGCAGAGTAGTCTCCGCTGACTGGCGTCTATTCGTCTGAAAATGTCTGTAACTCCAGACACTTCGATTTAATAATAAATTTTCCTGCAATTCGTTCGTGCACGGATAAAACCATACCCACAGTACGGAATATTTCACAACGCCCTCGCGGTACGCAATTTTTAATCTATTTTCCCATGGATAAGAGACAGATTGCCAAGTCGCAGGTACGATAAAGCCGGTCATTGATTACGCGTAATCCAAACGAGGAACGGAAAGGCAGGCTTTAACGTTAATCCGTGAAAATTCATAATTGCATACTTGCGCGGGAACGCGGCCGTTTCACAAGCGGCTGCTATGCCCCGCGATCAAGCCCGCCGATGTATCGATATCTCCCGATTAAATGATTACCGAGATTGATATCTCAATTGGCGGGTAACGATTTCTGTGTTATTATAGCGGTGGTCGTTTCCGCGCGAGGAAATATCTGCTGGGCCCGAGGCTGGCTGAAATTTCACTTGTCAGCGGTCGCCTGGTGGTCGTGCTCGTTGCCAAGCGAGCTTAAATTTGCCAGCTTAATGGAAATTACGCGGAAAAGGATATTAATCGTCGTGAAAGTGCCACTGCTGGTTTTAAGTGCCCGATATTTTCCTCCAAGTTTACTTGCTTCTTTTATATTCCACTTTCTTCCAATGATTTTTTCACGTAGCCTCGATTTTGCTTCTATTTTTCTCCAATTATTCCACTGCCACTTCTAACTGGCTTTCACGCGCTCTGCCATTAACTTCGTCCATTTTCCACTTATCCAATGAACCCTTTTTTACTCTCCATTCGAATGCTCCCTACAAAAGCTACAAAATTCCAAGCACATCGATCTCGGGGACATCAAACGTTCATCGAAGGGCCACGAAGTTTTCAGTTCACGTTAATCTCATTGGCGGATCGTTGCATCCGGTTATTAGGGCAGTGCTTCTCTCACGAAAATCCGCACCCCCGATGGCGCGGGCGGCTAACAGAAAATTATCGCGACCGCGTATCGTTCCCGGAGGGGCCCCGCTCCAAACTCACCCCTGGCCGTCGTTGCCGCATTATGTATACGAGAGGTTGGCCGTGGTGCACACGAGGGGATTCCTCGCGGTATTCGTTACTAATGGGCGTTCTATTTAGCGGCGCCCTCGGCCCTCCAGGGACGTGTCACACGTCACTGGGTTCCCGTGGTACAATGCCCGTGATGCCGTCAAAGAGAAGTCAGGGAACCTGCCTCGTGTCGAATCGACTATCTCTGATACACGAGCCCTTTTTCTCGTATTCACGGCCTGTGGCAAGCAAAAGTTCTGTCCGCCCTCTTCCTTCTCTGGACGACACAAAACTGAGGAACTATTTCTCTCCTGTATCTGATAATTAAATAAATTCCAGGACGCCGTCGAGGAGTAATTTAACGTCCATTCGTTCCCATTTTCGGCCAAGAACAGGAATAATCATAAACGTCATAAGGGTTATGCTTTTCAATCGGCCACAGTTCATCTCTACATCGTGCCAGTACTTTCCCCTGCTGTCTAATATTGAACTCCGTCTCTACATCCGTCGACGAATGCAGGCGACCGTGTACGATACGGACGCGCGAGATTCCATGGGGCGACACTTTTCCGGAGCCACGGGGAAGGGAGCCGTTGTGCCCCTCGATCAACGTCAATCAGCCGTTAAACAATGATGCGCCACGCAAAGAGGATTTTATTGTATTGCCGAGAGAGCAAAGTTCCAGGCACAATGCCTGGCCGACCAACCCCCGCCTTCCCTCGAACTCACCCTCGATTATATTCTACGTCGCGAACGTCAACCTATGCATCTCTTGTTCCTTTTCTTCGTCGTTTCTGGGAAACTCGATGCACTTTTTTCCAACATAATTTCGTTTCCAACTGTTACAACCACACTGCACGCTTGACGAATACGGATAGGCGTATCTGTGTCAAGGTTTACAATGGTCCGAGGTGACAGCGGACGCGTGAGAAAGTCATCGTGAAAAAAATATAGCGAAATCCATAGGTGGATTTTCGAAAACATCGAGTCGAATGTTACGCAAAGGGTGAGCGAAATATGAGGGGGATCGACGGTGCAGAGGGATGCGCTTGCTGGGGTTAAACGAGGTGCAGGCGTTTAAAGGGCGGCGAGTCCGTTTGTTAAAGCGAAATGGATCTTGATACGAGCGACGTGTCGATGTGGCCAACAAAGGAAGGACGGTTGTAAGGGTATTAAAACGCGTTCGAGCTAGACTACAGCGCCAGTTGTACGTATACACCTCTTCTGGAGTCGGAGGGTGAGTTAGAGTCGCAATTGGCGCGAGCAGACACGAGGATTAAACTCGAAGATATATGTTCCGTTTGAAAAAAGAACGAAAAAAAACGGTGGATTATTTCGGTCTTAGTGGTGTTCATAAATTTCCCGTTTATAAACTCGCGGGATTAAGCAGCCAAACGCTCGAAGGAGAATGAAATGTTTACCGCACAAAGATTATCGTAAAATATCACGGGCCGGGATCTAGAATATTTCGGAACCTCGATCGACGTCGCGATTAAACCCACATACCCTCCCCCGTGGCATCAGAATTCCTGAACTCGGAAAATTTCCAGAAAATGTCGACCCACGTCTCCGATCCCAATTCAGTGCGCCCTCCCCCCGAGATTCCGGAAGGACGGAAATTTTCCAAAGCACGTCGATCCCCGTCCCCGTCGCCCCTTTGTCCGTTTCATATCAGACAGGTCGCACAATCCGTACGTTCACGACTCGATCGTTAAATTCCACCGTGGCCACAGGATAATCACGGCGCGGGTCCGCTCGTTTATTTCTTGCTCTCGATCATTGCCGCTCGATGTAGCCTGGCCTGGCTGAAAGAAGCACGACGAACATTTTTATTAATCCGCCGTGCCGGCATCCCATTACCGGTGTGCTCATGCATATGAATAACGCCCCGTCAAACAATGTAACGCGGCAGAAAAACGATGGAAACGAGGCGTAGATCGTAGTGGCCGGGTAAGAGAATGAAAAGGGGGAGAACGCGGAATCGTCTATCAAGCGTTTTCAGGATCTTATCGTATTCCAGGGCCTTAAGCGTGCAACAATATTGTACCCGCCTATCCTCATTCACGTGCGCGTAGAGCCCTCTCCACCTCCGTCGTGCTCACAGGCCGAGCATTCATCGAGTGACACGGCCGCGTAGGTACACAAGCGGAGCCGCGTTCTAAAGTGAGTCACCAAATTCGCGTGGGCAAAGCAGCTGGCAAGTTCGAGAACGAGTATCCGTCTTGCTCTTTATCTACTGCCTTCAGGGCCAGCCTGACAATGCTCGGAACACCGGATACATATGTATGTCCGGGGATGGAGGTGGAGAGTCGCGAGCCGTGTACTCCGACGCAACGAAGATGGATAAGCGAGGACCCGGCTGTTGGACGGGCCGTTCGATCACGAAACGCGGTGAAATTCGACTGAAGCACCTTTCGTGGGGTGGCGCGGAACGAGATCGTTAGGAGATCGGTGAGATCTTGGTCCCTCCGTAACGTTTTGGGCGATCGGAATTCCTCTTGGATCGGTTGCGCGGACGCCGGAACGTTCGCGTGGGTGGCGGATGAAAGAAGTTTGGTTCCCTGGGCGCATGTTTCGAGCGAACGGTGTCGGGATTAATGGCGTGTAAGTGGAGCAGATAGTGGATCTGTTGGAGTATCTTGATGGAGATTGTTGGCAGGCTTGGATTTATTCATTGTCAGTGTTTTGTTACCGTAGCTTGTACGGTATAATGAGCGTGCATCTACGGGCTAGATGTTGCGCTGGATTATTTGCTTATTCATGCATGCGGCGAATCGTGAAATTAGGATAGGTTGTACCTTCGATCCGGCTCTTTTTTATCTTACCTCATCTGAATAGATTCCTCTCTGAATGAAAATAGAATTACCAGAGACTCGTGTCTTGTCTGCAGTCGCGTTAAGATAACGAGAATCTCGAGAGATGAAAGTCACGGGACATAGATTCCGTGTATACACGCATCGTTCCCGAAAATAATTTTCCCAAATTGATTATCGACGATCGCGCCTCCCTACAAAGATTTCAGCGTCGATTAGAAGATTGTTACCGGGCGGGTGCCGTTTGTCAAGTAAACGAACGGAACAGGAGGGCTGACATTCTGTTTACCTGGCTGTGTTCTACGTTGTGGCTACCGTGGCCTGTCTCGTTGGTAATATACGGACGAACGGGAGAAGAAAATTGAAGGAACGCCGCGGGCCTGCCTCGTACACGCACGTAAGTACGTATGTATGTACGTCCGTGGCGATCAGAAAGAGCAAGGCTTAGACGCGGATAGAGTGGGTCGACAGCGTCTTTTGTGGGACGGTAGCGAACAGTCGTCGTGAAATCGATTTCATATACAATGCCGTTCCATTCGTGATGTAATAAGATTCCGGCGTACGCCGTACGATATCGTGCTCTTTCGATCCGGACGATTGTAAATAGCATGGTGGCGTGTCGGTGCACCTCTTTGGAACACGCACGATGCCTCCGAGTATTACTCGCCAGCTCGTCAAGACGACGTGTCTCTCCGGCTACCGGGAGTGGTAATCTTCTGTTCCTCGTATTTACACGTATCCTCTCGGCTGCCGGGGATTTACCGAATGCGACGTTTTCCCTGTACTGCTAAGCCGAAGATCGCGACAGACGTTTTTCGGTGCCTCGAACGGGACCAGTTTGCTTTCGGAGCGGAACAGTCCAATAAATTGGAGGCTGTGTCTCTTGCCGTTGGGGAAACAAAACTGATTGCTACAGATAATGGAGATCGCGTTGATTGCACTACTGGCGATACTTATTTGCATATATTTGTATTGTGCTTCCGCTTTCTTGTTCAAGTTTACTTTTTCCTACGTGGACATATGTATACGTACTTGAAAGCTCAGGATATCAATTAGAAGTTACAAGATCGAGGCTGCGCAGAGTAGTTTCCCCGCAGTTGCATTGGCTATTCGCAATGAATCGCGGTATAACAATTTACGACGCCAACTTCTGGCTGCATTAGAGTACTCGGTAGGGCCGATGGGACTTAGGAATTGTACGTGGTACTATGACTTCACTTCGACGAAGCATAGTCTCCTATTGATACGAAATACGCGTCCGGAAGTACGGCGCCGTACTTGTTACGGTACATTCTCTTGCAGTGTTAACTTGTCGTGCATACTTGTAACCCACTCGGATATCTTAATGGAACCTTGTACGCACTTAAACATTTCACTTCCCTGATAAACAGATTCTCTTTTTCTAAGCTTCTTATATGCTTCTGAGACGTCTGAATTGTAAATCTATTTTTCCCGTTCAAGCCTCGAGAGCTGCCAATAAAATAGCAGCTGTGATCTACGGATGCATTAACATTAATTATGAACACCATCTGGTCGGAATTTTTTCTAAATAACTTCAAACGGGGCATCCCGTTCACCGCTCTCTGGCGTCAATTTTCAAGCCTCTCCGGTCAAGTTGTGCATTTTTTTTCATTTATTTCTCCTTATGTTTGCAGTTCGAGCTTCTGCTCATTGCTGCCTATTATCTTTTCTTTTATTTATTCCTTTTATTGTTCATGTTCTTCTTGTTCTTCTATTTCCTGGTCAAGTTGTGCAGCGAATCGATCGCAAATCGATCCTATCGTATCGAAATAAAAAGCCACACACCCCGCGCTATCTCTTCTCGATTATCACTGCAACCGCCGCCACCCCTAACTAATTCCCCCAGACGAAATACCCTCAGGAAACAACAATCAGACACCTGGTTCCGCGTTTACGCGTGGAAATCGCATTTCCCCGGTCACCTGGCGTTCCATCGCGAATCTCGAACTCGCGGCGAACGCGAATGACGCGGAACGAATAAAAGGGGGTCGAGCAGGCGACGCGTCGCGAATCGCTGGAAAATAACGCGCCGTGCTCACGCTCCGGCCCTCAGTTTTTCCCGTACGGGGGGACGTGAACGTGCCTACGAAGATTATGGGTTATCGGTATTGTTTGTCATGCATTACGACAGCGAGCGGGCGGAATCGCCGCTGAGAACGACGCCGCTGGAATGTTCGTTCACTTTCATCGTCTGGCGCGATTTTACACCTCCTTGAGCGGCGCGGCCTGTACCTGCATCGTGATTTAGCCGCGAGCTGTGTGCGCGCGCGAGGCGCCGGTAGAACGCGTGTAAGCTGCTCTGGACGAGAAAAGAAACGAGCCCGCGCCTCGTTACCAGCGAGGGATCAATTAGAATGCGCTTGGGTCGAACCCGGTGCTTGCGCCGGAGGAACGTAGTGCATACGCGGGGCAATTCGAATCGTTGCACGGCGGTGTATTTCGAATGACGATTCTTGGGTTTCTTGCTGGTATGCAGGTAACGCGTGGGTCGAAGCGACGGAAGTTGGAAGAAATTGGAATGCTCCGATTACGTCGAAAGGCAATCGGTCCTGGGTATTCGGTTCGCATTAAAGGGTTATTTCATTCGCAGAGGCGATGCTTTAATAAAAGGGAATCACAGTTGCGCAGGCTGCGGAGAAAAGAAATTATATTCTGTGCACGGTCTTGTAATTATGTTTATCAACACGCATGCATCTATGCACGTATCCTATGTATCTTACACTGCTGTTCCAAACTTTTTTCATTCATCGTATTCATTTATCTCCCGTTCGAAAGAAACGGCAAAGGTCGACGATAAAGCACGAAAGACAGCCAAGACCGCCGGTCAGAAAATTCCACGATAGCCCGCACCGTGGAAACGCGACTCAAGCCGAGCAGACAGGACAGAAATCGTCCGTCGTCCCGTATCGCCGTGGCTTTCTCGCGTTACCATGTCACCCGTGTCTACACCAACGGCCGGCGACAAGAAAACCCGTGACAAGAACACGGAACGTGACCGTGCAACAAAAATTCGCGACACCCTGTCGGCGAAAGAAACGAAGCGGACCGGACATGGTCCTTAATGACGATTCGACATGCCAATAAGTGGACGGCGCGAAACGCGAAGCGGACGCACGCGAAAGCGTAAGCTTCATGCCGCGTTATTATAATTTACGCCGGTGTCCGTCGACGGTGAGCGTTGCGTTGATAATCGCAGTAGAACGACGGCGAGATTGGAGCTTTAGATCGTTCGCTGGGAAAGCTATAGAGGATTACCAAGCTATGCGCAAGTGTATTCGAGGGTGCATCGGTAGAGATTCTTTTTGCAAGTGTGAATGGAACTCATAGCTGTAACCAGGGAATAGACAAACTACGAAACGGAATGGAGTAAGGAAATTTCGATCGTGGGATATGGGTAAAGTTCGTACCGAAAAAGAAATAGCCCCCGGCTATACGCGGTGTCTAGAATTATAGTTCCCACCGAGGGAACTGTAATAGCAGGGATTTCGCGATAATATTGGTCCTTGAAGCATATGAAATAATGGGGATAGATGAGAGACCAACGATTAGAAAATTTACATGCCGAGTAATGGAGAACGTTCCGAGTTCCTTTTTAGATATTATAGTCCATGAAACTTTGACCCTTTTAAATTCAATCGATTCTAATGCAACTACAAATTTTTCCCAACGATTTTTCTCACCGTCGGGACTCGAAATTCCCCTTTCTAAACCGAACAAGTTCCTGCAACAGACAATAAAATCCAGCTGAAAGGAACGAATTATTCGATCTCCGATAACGATATTACGCGTGGTCGAGATATCGCGGCGAATTGTCGAGGCATGTTCCAAGCGGTCGCATAAAATTCGCGCCGGGAACGGCTCTGCTTTTCGTCGATTCGAAACCAGTCCAGGGTGTTAGTCGATCAGGCACATGGGGGTCGAGAGCATTTTCGCCTGTCAGGAAAAGAAGAAAAGGAAATCGCTTCGATGCTTGGCGAATATGTATATAGTTTCTTTTAGGCCAGTCGCTACGAGAATCCTGAACGAGGAAGTTAAACGATACGTTGCGATGGATCGAAGATCCACGAGATTCTGCGTGGCACGCAATGACGAGTATTTAGAAAATCCAAGCGTCTAAATGCCGGGGGCGCGGGAAAACTCCAGGGTACATTCTTGGTCAGCGGTTGCCAACACGTAGAGTGCCACAGCAGAAGATTTTTTGCACGATTTAAAAAAATGCATCATCTATTTAAATCGCCTTGAAATTGAATTAAAATAGTCGAGAACTAAAATAAATTTAGTATTCGACCACGTATATGTGCCAATTATAAAAACGCAAGACATCAAACTAATTTAAAATTAAACTACCCTGAGGCAATATTTCTGTTTTCCCAAACTTATCGATCGAAACGCAAATCAGGGAGCACCCGCTGTTCCAGAGGCGGTTACGATACTGGAAGACACAGTTTACAGCGGGGCAGCATTGGGAACCTCTGTCGAAAGGGTGTAATCGAGGCACGTCAACCGGTAGACGCATATCAATGAGGATTCGGCATACCAAAGTGTCCGGTGTCGCGATCATGCGAATAGCAAAAGCGGCATCGGCGGCTCATCTCTCGCGGCGTTCACGTGTAGAGGGAGAAGTAACCGTTCCTCTGTCGAGCTATTTTTATGGCACTTAGACTTTCCTCCGACGACCAGCAACATGCTGGAGCACTTGAAGAACACTTGTGCGCATTCCGTTACGTTTACGCAACGGCGTCGCTTCCAACAGCGCCGCTGTTGGAAGAGGATCGGCTCCGTTCTGCGAACGGAGATCAAGTGGTGGGCTTTTTAATTTTCTAGTAGGCGCGGCTTTCCACTCTAAGGGCCCGACGCTGGCCCTTTTTTTCGAAGGTCCCCTGTAATAGGTCTTGTCTAGAGAACCTTCAGACATACCGACCGCCGCGTGAGAAAGCGACTCACGTATTTCGTTTCTTCCTCCTTTCTTTCAGCTTCCCTTTTTCTCATCCGACTGCCTGGTCCTTTTTTCTCTCGCATTTTCTGTACACACACTACGGGCCTACCTATGCGATGCGAGTCCGGTGAGTCACACGACTGGACGGACTTTTCACGGTGGAATTTCAATTAAATATCGCATGGCCAACTTTATGACCGTGGGACGAGTAACGAGCGTTTAGTGTTCCCTTGGTGGTTCTATTTTGAGCGAATGGAAAGTCTTTAGACTCTATGATATGTATTTCTTTTTATCACATCGTTGGATGCTGTTTTGCTCGATAAAGGAGACCGTTTCCAATTGATCTGTCATCAATATTAATTCCCCGCGAGATAGGTCTCAACTGTGGCTCTTCGTGAATGTTGTCTTATCTCTGGAAGCTGGGTTATCGCGCAGTCAGGCTTCGAGTTTTAGGTCGACTGATCGAGTACAGAGTACAGCCCCTCCGCGATCTCTGGGAACCATCCATTCATAAATGCGTCAGACCTAACTTACAGAAGTTAGCCCTCCTTGGTGAAAGCAGTGGATAGATGCTCCATTCCCTTGTAAGATACTAGCTGAGGGTTATTAAAAAAAGGTGACCCCAGACCACGAAGCCTAACGTGTACTATAAAGATGAACCAAATATCCATAAATCCTCCCGAATGTATTACAGTGTTTAAATAACGGCGTATAGAAAGCTGGGCAAAAAAAAGAAAAATCGTCGTGTCGCACCGAGAAAACAGGAAATGGCACGTTTCACGAGGAAAAGCGGGAAGCTGGAAAAAGCCGTGAAAAAGCTGTACGCGTGACTGGTATCGACATTTCAAAATTGCTACGTTCGACGTCCATTGTCGCGTGTCTGCCGTCATGGCGTATGTACACACACATACACGCATATTTCTGGCAGTGGTGCAGGCGTGAAAAGTCGTGGAACATTCTCTGCCACCGTCTCTTGTACTCGTCCGAGATAAGGGCGCAGCACGAAAAGGACAAAACGTTTCATCCCCGTCGATCTAGACGCGCTGAGGTAGCACGGAATTGAAGTGGAGCGTCTGTATCGTTGCTGGAACCAATGCTTTTGGTTGGAAAATGGATGAAGAAGAGAGGAGCGAGTCTTTCGCTGGAAATTATCGACGATACGTCGATAAAATGCATTTGCGGCAGCCATTGTGTCTTTCGTGAATGACTGTGACAGACGGCAATGGCGTTTCGTGTCTGATGGATCGCGAACTGAATCGCTTCTCTCGTCGCCGTCCGTTTGATTGAGCCGCGTTGCGTGCTCCTCTGGCTAGCATGAAACTGTATTTACCTAGATTTATGTGGCATGCTGCTACAAATCGTGTTCTCTGAAGCGATTACCCACGGAAATGCAATTTTCTTTCCCCGTGCCTCGCTGAAGCATGAAGTTTGCACCTTAGGGCGAACCTCTGAGCCATCAGCGTCGAACAGAATTATTTCGAGTCTGTGCAAGTCTGCACTTATAGTATCCTCTTGTTTGAAATTTAATAGACTTCTTGGCAAGGAGAGTGAGAGCGTTAATTTTAAGGCACGATGAGATCGAGGCGAAAGATTTTAAGCTAATTTGTGAACGCATTAAAAGTGCACGCTTTACGCAACCGAATCAGCTATCACGAAATCGAAACTTGGTAATGGTGACTGCGATGGTCGTGAAATTTCGCGATGACTATTCGACAAGAAATGTGGGAGTCTTCGATCGATGCTGACTCACAGCGTACCAGTGAAAGGTTGCTTTTTATCGCGTCTCTTTGAGCATTAGACAATGCGCGTATCGTGTTACTCGTGTCTCAATATGGTTTCGTATTTAGGGACAGTGAATATTAGCTGAACCGTCCGTTCATAATTACTGTCCCCTTACGGGGAAATATAATACTGTGCTCTTGGAAATCGAACGGCAGGTAGACACCGTAGTAGGGTTTTTATTTATGAGAAATATGTATTTTAATACAGTTTACGAGGGTCGTTATCTTATAAACGAAAATGGAACAAACTGAAGATTAGTGATTTTTCCGGGCACACGTTTCTGTTTTCTTAGGATATACATAATTACTTACCTTGGAGGATGACCATACTGGGATAATTTCTTCTGTTTGTAGATCTAATCCAAGCTTGCCCCAAGCCCAAAACCAACCAAGCTCATATTTATTTTAACGTAAGGCAGACCTAATCCATGCTTATGGTGAGTCAACTAGGGATCTGGTACCATCTAAATCTAGTTTGCTTTTTCATTCTGATAAATTTGTTTCGGTATTTCCACTGTATTTGTAATTTAAATAGTCACTGTTTAATATAATTATTTGCCGTCTCAAACATTCGGTGACAAAGTGTTATGGTTTTAGAAATGAAATACCTAAAAAGTGTCCTATTTTTTAAAATAAAATGTGTATTTAAAAAAAAAAGGAACAAAAGGAGAGTAAAAAAAATAAAGGAACAATGGCTCGAGGTATACAAGAATATTTTATTCGTCGAAAGTAACAAATATACAATTCTCCAAATAAACTTGCGTCGATTTAAAAACCATTCGCTTTTTACCGCGAATCGAGGTCGCTCTACACGATCGAACATTACGTCCGCTCGCGTTCGCGATCCATCGTTCTGCTCACTTATGGTCGCGGGCCAATGTATTGTCGACGTGCACGAAAGAAACCGCAGGCGTATATTTATCTTTTTTTTTCAACAAACATCTGAATACAAACATCAACGGAAACGGGTTCGCGGGTTTCAAAACCGAGAGTGAGAATTTTGGCACGATCGTCCCTTCAGGAAACCGGTTACCACTCGCGGGTGAGCTCGTGCATCCGTATATAACAAATCGATAAAAACACGTTCCATTTCTCTTTCACACCATTTCCCTCCGTTTCTTCATTCCTTGTCTCATATTTCTTGCACCGCGACGGAACGATTCTTTTTTTTTTTTTCGTCGTACGTCCCCTGCTCGATGTTCTCTATCTATTTAACTATTTATATATATATTTATAATTACATATATATTTATATAAACATCCGTTTAAATGGATTTATCCATTTATTCGCCACGTTTTTACCACGTATGTACACATGTATAATCATCTAAACGCACAGTCTCTAGTTTACTTCGTTTCACGATTACTATTACATTAACGATCCTCGCAACGGATCTCGCGTCGAACAACGTTCGTCTTACAAACGGAAGTTTCTATGTACAAAAGGGGCAAGCGGAATGCAGGGACCCGCGCAAATTAAGGCAGTGTTTCGATGAGTTCGTACAAATAAGTTCGTGTCGCCACTTTTCGTTCACTGGTTTCGTTCGTGGGCTTTCACTCACCACAGGAACTGTCACTGGGCTACGGGGTTTCGTTCATTCAGAGCCATGGACCGAGCTGGGCTTCCAGAATGGTGGCCGCGTCCGTTCTCCCCATCACTCGAAGATGGTTCAGCAGATCGGTCACCGCGGTTGGCTCGTGGTGCTTAGCTTCCCACAAGTCAAGGATGTGCTCCGTTGGACTCGATTTGGTAGCGAAGTAATTGATGTACCTGCAAACACAAGACAGCCCCGTTGTGTTTCTTTCTTTTTCCAACGGTAGACATTTTCTTATCGAAGCCAGAGTGCCAATGGCGAACGGGCGCAATTGAAATCTCTTCGCACTCCGTTCCCGATTTTTAAGTTTCCAATAAGTATATACTACAAGTTACAAGCACTAACAATTATCCGCTACTGAATACAATAAGGAAGCTCGAAATTAGTACTTGTCAGTGGCAAGTAACAATTGTCTAAAGCTACCGCGTTCAGAAACCAAATCCCCCGACAGGCGAACCAATGCAATATTTGAAGAACCGATATAGCACGGGTCGAGTGTCTAACTAGCAACTAGGAATCACAGAAAATTGCTAACCTGTCAACCTGAAGCCTCTGCGCCAGCATCCTCCAGTCGTTGCCAAGAGCGTTTGGCGGGTCCAGACACTGGCAGAGCTGCTTCCTCAGAGACCTGGTAAACCGGAAGGGTCTGAGAGTGGTGGAGTCAGTGGTAGCGTTGTTAGCATGACCACTGCTGACTACTGTCACTTCTCTGAGCGGTCTGGTCACACTTCCGGATGAGATTAGTTGCTTCGCACCGTCGTACACGATCCTGAACACCTGCCTGGTATCAGAATTCCCTTGCGACACTTGAAGCTTATAGCTTCTGCTACTGGTGGGACCAAAAGCGGTGTCCAAGCCGAATACAACGTGCTTGGTGTTCTCCTGGCAATTCCACATATCCCTGAACGAGATCTCCTGCCGCTCCGTAGGCGATTTACTTTGCCACTCGTTGCCAACCTCTTCTAAACTGACGCACAAGGATTCACCGTTGTCTTGGAACAACAGAGTCCTTGGTTTATCCAAGAGGTAACCCCGAATTTGCGACTCCCTGTCGATGATCGCCTTCATCGCCGCTTTCGTGTCCTCCACGGCGTACACCCTGACGCAACATTGTCCAGCTTGGCTGGCGAACAACGCTAATCGTAGTCTCTTCGTGGCGACCACGTTTTCGCAACTTTGACCGGCCAGAACGTAGCCCCTTAATTGTTCCGTCACGATGAACGCCTCGGCGTGGTCCAATTGCGTGAACAACGGAGTGTTAATTGTCTCGTTGCCCAACGTCAGCACCCTGGTCCAAGTGATCGATTGATGGTCTTTGGACGAGACGATGGCCATCCCGTCCTCCACGCTGAGGCCGTCGCATGCCCAGACGCTGAGCTCCCACGTAGTAGGGTGAAGCATCGCGCAGTGCTCGAATTGCAGGATCACGGGCTTGTTGAAGGTAGCCGTCGAGGGGCCGCACGTTACCACCGCGGATAGTTGAGTGATACCGTCTAAAGGGAAGCATAGGTTTGTCCAGATTCTTTTCTCCGATGCGTTAGATCGCGGATTCGATAAATAATATAGTTCGGTTTGAAAAGTGAAAACAGGATAGCAAGTATTCGAATAGAAAATAACAAAGAACCTAGTATTTATATTTCTTTGAACGTTCTGGTCATTTATCCGATTCCTTATAAAGAATACTACTGATAACGCTTCGAAGTATCCACGCGCGGTAGGCGCACAAATCGCAAACCACTCCATCGGCACAACGGTGTCAATTGAATCGCAATCGAGCCGTATCGATTAGACGTTCGTCGCGACGGAACCGTCACGCGCAGCGCGTGGCAATTAATAATGCACACACCACTTACCGGGTAATCGAGGCCTAAACCGATCCTCGTTTAGCACCGCCAGGTAGAGTTCCTCCCTGAGTGGCTTCGGCACGGCTCCCTCGGGCACCGACATCGATATCCCTGCATCCGGAAGTACCAGAAGCGCGCCACGCGTGTTCACCGCCGCTCCAGCCACGTTTCCGGTCTCGAGCTTTGGCAAACGGACGCTCTCGGAGGCGACGTTGTACGTCGAATCGGAGGACGGATAGGAGCTAGTAACGCTGTTCTCGCAGTCGGAATGGATCTGCTTGTCGCTGCAGGACTCCTGGGTCGAGGTGCTTGGCGTCGGAGACATTGGAGATGGTTGAGGGGCGATCGATAGATGGGGCACGTCGTAATGGTGCTCGGAGAGGGATCTCGACATCGACAGCTTCGGGTCGAAAGGATACTCGTAGCAGGCCGGCACGCTCGTCGCCGTGACGTCCGGCTGAAGATTCAGCTTCTTGTCCTGGTCCGGGAAGAACTCCGGCTGGAATTCTGAAACGCACACCGCCGAGCCACGGCTCGTGGGTATCTCTGCGCGCTGCGGACAGACGCCGCTGTGATACTATTCCGATTTTCAGGCGAATGTCGTTCGCCACTTTCATCGATTAGTTTCTTAGATTTCGGTTAATTTATGCTGCAAGCTTGCTGGTTAGATTGTGCGAGCATTATAGATCCGCGGGTGTCAGAGCTTCTCCTGTGTTCCATTGCTTGATAGTCATGTTTAGGAAACAGGCGACAAATCAAGAAGCGCGAAAGAAATAGGGTTATATTTAGTTCATGTACAGTCCTCAAATAATTCATGAACACGGGCGAACAGTGATAATAGTGGTAATTAAAGTAGCAGGGTCAAACGTGAAGAGATTAAGCGTGGATGAAAGTAGCGAGCATGTGACGACGATCAAATATCGAAATAGTATCATTTTGATCGTGCACAGCGAACGAAGGAGCGAAAACGAATCTGCCAAGTTGCGAAGGCAACTCGGACGTGAAACATAATTACACGCGGTCCTAGGATGTCATGTTCCGCTCATTCGTTCACGTAGAGCCAATGCAGCTGGCTTTTTTTTGTCATCTTTGAGATGCTTACCGTTACGGGCCATGGAGTAAAGGGAATGGTCCCGACCTTTGCGCCTCAGAAGCTTCGCCAGGAAAAATGCTAGGCCGCCGATTACCACACAGGCGACAGTCAAGCCAACGTACAGAGCCACGTCCATCTGCCTGTTCGCTGTGAACATCAAACGACGTGTTTCTTTCGTAATCACGTTACACGAACCTGTCACAGCGACGTACTTAAAATATTATATGTAAATCGATTTTTTTGTTTCTCAAGCCACAAATCAATTCCTCGGGATCTTTAGAAAGCACTCCAAATTAGACACGACCGTTTAGCAACGGCAGGTGAAACATTTTCTATATACATATGTCTATGTATATTTCTTTACACTTTGAAACTTTCTCTAAAATCTCGTGACTCCACACGCAAGTTCCTTCCACGGGGACGCCGCAGAAGCAAGAAAGGATGGCCGCTAATTCGAGACATTGTTACGGGATGGCTTTAAAGCCGCGCGTCGAAAGATTATCGCCCGACTGGTGATTACAATAACCAGCGGGTGTTAATTCCTCGTTTTAAGGGGCCACTCCGCGATACGATCTCGCAGCCGTTTAAGACATACCGTACGAATGGCGCCGACAATTCACGCGTATCCGCGAAGCGTGCTCATCGCGGACGAGCAAGACCGACCACCATTCATGAATAATTTACGCGGCAACTTTTATACGCTCTTCTTCTCTTTTCCTTCTCTACCTTTCTTTTTACCATGGAACGTGTTCACGTGGGACCCAGGGTTCCTTTTACCGGAAAGTGGTAGGGAGACAGGGGGAAAAAAGAAAAGGAAAAGAAGCAAAGAAACAAGAAGACGAGTTTTTAAACGTTTCCCGCGTAGCGCTAAATATTACGAGCACAGTCTAAGGAAAGTTTTAAGCGCGGTTCCTCTCCATTTACGCCATGGGACACGGTCGTTTCCCTCGCCCCTTTACCGGGCTTTATCGTTTTACAGCGTCGCACGTTTATTCCATGCTCTCGACGATAAACATTCGGATCATTATTATCACGGCCGTTAAACGGGCCGCAATAAAAACCACCGTACCAGCGCAGCTCGAACGGAATAATAATTTTAAGTGGTCGCGTCGCTCGACAGACACTGAACACGACGGCAACAAAGACGACGTGGGACGCGATTAAAACCGCGAACAACGGAGACAGCCAGAGAATCGAGAGGGAAGGGTTTGCGTCACCGAGACAGCCAGATACATAGACAACGGTTGTATGAAATCGGGACTGAAGTACCCTGCAAGCAAAGTTTTCGCAGAGATTCGAACGAGTTTTATGATTTATGAATGATGTAACGGGGAATTCATCGGGCTATTCTCGAAATTATTCTCGAATATTTCTTCCCCGTGACTAAGCCTTTGCGCTTACGATTTTCGATTAAGAATTCATTTCCAAAAAAAATCCTGTTATTTCGAGCCATAGAAATTGAATTTCTACACAATCGTTCCTAAAATTTTCTTTCGGATCCTAATACGTATATCACGGTCTAATTCTCTAATCACGAAACAAAAGGAATTCCTCCCACGCGTTAAACATGCGATATGTCATCGTCGCGTCGTAGATCCCGGTCTGAGGATTTTCGAGAAATACCACGAGTGTCTTGCGGCTGACGTTCCTGAGCTTCTTCCAATTTTAGAATGTCAAAGCCATTCCCGGTTGTAACCCCGGTACGTGACTCTCGAAGGGCCGGCTCCTCGTTCGCAGGATCATGTGCGTTTGCTTGGCGCACGCTTGTCCCGGAGACACGTGCTTCGAACATCAATATATATATATACGCGGCGACGAAAACGCATACGAACACGGCAAGAAAGAGGGAGGAGGACGTGTTCCCTAAAATGCAATAGTTCCACGTCGTTAGTCGCATTAGGCGTCCTCCATCTTCCGCAGAGTCGACCGGGTCCTCTACCCTCCGCAGACTGAAAAGTAGCTGGCACAGGGGGTTGCAGAGATTTATTTTCTTAGCGGCAATTGATAACGCATCATAAGCCCGACCTAATGTATCTGAAGCCTATATTTCATTGGGAACCCCTTGCGAGACTCGTGCCATGGATTTACTTTTCCTCCCTTTTTTTGTTATCACACCTTCGCGCTTCTTTGTGAAACAGGAGTATGGGTAAAATTTCGTCGCGATAACTGTTGAATCACTTTGGCATCTTTTTACAGTAATTAATATAGAGCTAGTCGGACTTTCGTAAAATATTCGCACGAAACGAGAACTAAGTGAGTGACAACAAAAAATAAATTTTCTTCGCGAGAACAAATTCTTTTCACATCTAGCCGTACGTTCTGGGGGTGGTTACCAATCCACCCGGCCTTCGATCCGTCCACGTACACGTTCAGGACTCTGCCACTGGATAATGGCACTTTATTTGCATGCACGATCAATTCTCCCGTTCGAGGGGGCGGCGTAACGGCTACCGATTACATAATTTTCTTCGATATTAAAACGGGCCCACCCCCGTCGACGCCGGGCAATGGGGAGTGTTCAACCTAGCCAGAACCGTATCGCGTGCAACTTTGATGTGGCTCGGTCGATAGAATCGTCCAGCAAATGGGGGTTGTCTGGACCTCCACCGAGCAGTGGGCCACCCTTGACTACGAACGGCAATCACCTCAATGTTGCGACTGCCCGACCCGTGATTCGGCCCTTCGACTTGGCGTCAATAATTAACCGGTCACGTAATTAAAAGTAAATACACGGGGCGCCACGAACGATCGTCGATCGTGTGGAAAACTGCGAGGGTAAATAGCGAAACGATTGTGGAGAAGCTGGAGCATTTTTCCTTGGGCTACAGTCGAGAAAAACGATTATTATACGGTAAAAGACAAACCGAGCAAAAGAAAAAGATGGAAGGTGATGTTGTTCGCGAAGTATCTCTAATTAAGATCCCCGATTCCAACAAGGTAATAACAGTTTTTAGTCTTCGTTCTGCTGTAAATTGCACCGAGTAACTAAAGACGTCTGATAATTATGATGATTCAGCGACAGGCATTAATCAACAGAAATGAGACGAATCGACCGGCGCGTATTTCCCATCGTTTTTAAGCACGAACAGGTGTCCCCAACCTTCCCATTACCGCTCTATTTTCTTCCGTTTCAATCGTTCTACCGGCGCACGGCCGTTTTAAATCGATCCATGACGCCTTCCGACGTCGCATTAATATATCAGAATCGATGAATATCGTGCGAAGAGTGGCGCTCGGCTGGTGCACGATCGCTGTGCTCTATTTTCGCGACTCAGAACGGCCGATTTGAATGGTATCAGATCGTGAGCCTTACTCCACGGCAAATATAAATGGCGTTCACCGGCCGTGAAGAATCCATCCAAGAATGTCGTGCGACGAGTTAGGCGCATTTTACTTGAGACTGGTCGCGCCCTGCGACTCCTACTCGCGACGCTTTATTTTATGCGATTTCCGCGCGTCACTGCCGCGGAACGAATCGATACCCGCGTTACCATTATCTAATCGTGACACCTTCTTTGTATCTTGGTCACGGTGCAAGACTTGGTCACGGTGTTCAGAAATTTATTTATTAACGCGTTCAGAAAGTGTAGGGGAAATTTTTTGACGTTCGACTCACCTTCCTCGGTCAAGTGCGCTCCGCCCATTTTCGTACCGCCGCCTAGAAAAGAAAAGAGATCCGTGATACCAGTGGCTCGTTCGTTAAAAGCAAAGGTTAATCCGTTGTCTCGTTGGCAAATACGCGAGCGCACACCCTCTAATGAAGCACAACTTAAACATCCACTGTTTGACTAATTCTAGTACAAGCCTGAATCACTAATGTCCCCAAACAGCGCAAACTTCCTATTTACGGATAAACTGAAGTTATATACTTTGGACTTTTCCATACCATTGAATATTCCCTTTCTACTATTCCCACAACTCGAATAACATAACGCCGAGCCATCTCCTTATCCTATCTACTCTACTTCAACCAGTAATCATCCATCGACCTCTCTGCCCACCCCAAAGAGGGAACATCCCCAACATTCCTGCGCACTGCATACGATTGAAAAGTAGCGACCAGTTCGTGACTTACTGTTGCACATGCCACCGGTGCAATTCGCCACGCTGATGTCTCTCCCTTGGCAAGGACGACCACCGTGGCTGGGCGGTGGCTCGTCGCAGGATCTCCTTCTGGTGTGCGTGCAGTCAGTGCCACAGACCGACCATGCCGACCATCTGGACCATCCTCCGTCCACCACTGTTCCCGAGAAAAAAAAAAGGAGAACCGTTCGAAATGGTCGTCTCTCATGTGGCATCGTTAAGAAAACTTGGATCGACGTAGAGCGACGGTAAAAAGCTACGTGGAAACGGGACGCGGAACGGTCGACCCGCAACTCGTCCCCGTATCCCCACGAGTCTTGTTCGAAGGCCTTACTCGTCAATTCGATCGCGAGTGCTCGCTTCCTTTTCGTTTAATTGACTCGTACGGGCCGTGGACAAAAAAGAAACCGCGAACCGCGTGTGCGTGTAGTTTAATCTTCGGCCACGAATCGACTCGCCGCGACACGATACTTACAAATAGTTCTTTCCCCTCGGACCATATTATTCTGCGCTTTTAATTGGGGCTCAAGGGTTTCGGTTTTGTTAGCAGGATCTATCGAGCGGGGGGGACTTACCTAGAGCATTAGCGAATTCCTCCAGAGTGCCGACTATTCCGAAGCGAGCGTTAGACAGAAAGACGTATAGGTGCATTATCGAAAGCGGACATACATGTACATGTATACATAGTTAGTGAGAACGTGCGCACACAGAAGCAACAAGGATAGTATCTGTATTATAGATTTCGATGTTAACCCCTCGTCGTATGGTCTGTATGCCTTTCGTAAATATAATATACACATATATGTATATATCCACGGTGTCTTTCGTTGAAATTCACAGATCCACCTCCGCGCGCAATAAAACATACATCGGTATCAGAATTCCGTGGACGCGACGCGCCACAAACGAGGGGTTAATATTTCATTCGTCGATTCTCCACGATTGACCGGCGTTTCCCGTGCTGCTTGCTTGCCCTCCAAGATTCTCAATACACTCTGCACGACACGGTGTGCGCAGGTGCCTTCAGGATGTCGCGAACGTTTTCGAAAGGTGAATACAATTTAAGAGAGTCGGGCCGCCTCGCGAGGAGACACGGCAACATCCGTGGAGCCTCGTGGGCAGGGGGGAGGGCAAAGAGGGAAGCTCGTAAATCAAACGAGAGAGCCTCTCCTCTCTTCAGCATCGGTAATATCGGTTTGTCGTGGCAGAACCTGCTTGCCTGTCGTTCCCGGGGACACGATTCACAATCGAACGAGGATACGACGATCTCTTGCTCGCTCGTTTGTTCGTCGTGCGGTAGAAATAGACGAGGTATACGCGTATGTATGTACGTCACTGGAATCGGCATGGTACAGAAAATTCTGCCCGACCGAGGAACGGCGCGTATCGACGTTAACGAACCGTGACGTTTCCTTGAAAATCTCATCCCCGCCCCAGAGATAATGAATTCATAGGACACTTACCGGGACAGTTGGTGTTGCAGTCCATCTTTTGCTGAGACGGGCCCAGACACGACTGACCCCCGTTCATGGGCGAGGGGTTCGTGCAAGTACGGGTTCGTTTCTGGCCCCCTTTGGCGCATCTCGAGTGGCACTCGGACCAGGCGGACCACGAGGACCATCCTCCGTTCACTGGAACGCAATTCGTGTGGATGCTGTGATTTTATTCTCGTTCCTTTCGCAGGGGTGCGAGCACGAAGGGGGATTGCAAACGGAGTGTGATTCGGAATATGTACCCCCCTTATTGATTGAATTCATATCCAGATGATTAGTGAGGACTTTAATAGCTACTGTATATCATTTCTTGAATTTATGTTGCCGGGAATTCTCAGTTACTGCGTATGTTTTGTATGTAGGAGAAGAACATTAAAGAACAAAAATTTAATTAAAATAAGAAGACATTAAATAAGAAGTCGGTGAAAACGAGGGGCACTTAAACGCTATTTTATTGTGTACGTATTAAAATAGAATGCTTACCGTAAACCGTAAGGGTGACGGGGTCGCTGAGCCTCTTGGCCGCGATGTTCTCTGCGACGCAGGTATAATTCGCCTGATGGCTGAGTTTCGCCTGGCCAACCAAAAGGTGTCCCTCGCTGGATACCAAGAGCGTGTCCGACTCCGTGTCGACGGGGACGTTGTTTCGTAGCCAGTACACCCTCGGCGGTGGCACTCCCACGGGAGGAAGACACCTGAGTTCGGTGCTTTGGCCTGCCTCCACCGATACCGAGTACGGTGGGGATTCGAACTGCTTCTTCAGGTCTGGGGAAATGGGATTTATGGCACTCAGAAACACGATACGAACGGGCAGAAACACTTTCTCGAGGAGAAAGGTTGAAGTTAATGTTCTTACATGGGATATTCGACACCTGATGGAAATAAAAGGGAACGGCGGCGAAGAATATATCTTGCCAATTGAAAGAATTCTACGAAACATTTAGCCGTAAAATGTGTACAAGTTTTCTTAATCATCTGACCGAATGAACTGTTACGAGGCAAGGACGGGCGAAGAGATTTATCCCCGGCGTTTTGACGTATCAAGTTTTTGTCCCAAAGAGAATTACGTAAGTGCAGAGCACCGGACAAACGGTCCGTTCCTAAATTGATTCTCTTAGAAACTCCTCGGTTGCCGGTCATTGTGCGTTGCCTTGGATCAAGGGTCGGAATTAAATAATGACCGCGCTTAGGAGAATCAAGATAATTACGAGGGGCCAGAAGGGGAAGCGAGACGAAAGTTGTAACTGTCCTGACAGCTGGGCAAACAACTCTACCAAGCTACGTTATACATTTGTGCGTCGAAATTTTTCGGAGGAATTCAGATGTCGTAGTTCTATCTGGCCCGCGATAATTGGAATATAAAACTGATCAATTCTGAAATACTCTTTCAAACACTTCTTCGAAGTCTCTCCGGGCATTTTGAGAAACAATGGCGACCTCGGTAGTTTAAAAATTCCAACAAATTTCCCACTTACAGGCAACGTCCACGGTTGCAGGCTGACTCTTGATTTGCCCCGAACCGGACCAAGCCACGCATTCGCACTTGAACTTCTCCCTGCCAAAGTACTCTTCGATGTGATCCCTAGTCACATTCAGTTCGCAGTCCACGATCCTGGTCCCCGTGTGCGGATCGACAAACTCCTGGTGCTGCGAGGACTCCACCCTCTCGTCGTTGCACCGGAAGTAGATTTGCAGAGTGTGAGCGGCTTTGCAGTGCAACGTGGCCGGCTTGTTCTTCACCACGAACGAGTCGACCGGCTCGGTGAGAAACACGGGCAGATGGCCACCAGCTTCAGATATCAATTCGGTGTCCGTGGCTATCGTCGCAGAAGGCACGTCGTCCTCCTCCAGGAGGTAGGAATCTTCGTCCTCCGCGGCGTCCTCTCCATCTGAGAAAGATAATCGATTCTTAAGTAACGCCGGCAAATATCCAATCTAGAGTTTCTAGATTGAAAATAGCCAAACTCGCAAAAACAGCAAGAGCCCTGGCAAAATCGACAACGTTGCTTATTATCGGCTCGCGACTAATCCGTAGAATTGGATTAACATCATTAACGCGTGCCGGGGTTCGGCAATCAGACGGTACGAGCAGTCAGTCATTTGAATTCTAAATACAGATCCTCCACTCTCCCCAATCGTAATCGTAATTTACGATCGAGTTATTAATTCGCGCGGACGTTATTCACCGTCCACGCTCGTACCAATGGAATCGTGAAAATTCTATATTTGCTTGTCAACAATGGCCAGAGCACCGATTTCCCTACCCCCCTGTAAATCCTGACGCCGCGGCCCATTAATGCCGGCGAGGCGCGGCGCGGTCTTCTCGCTCGGCGAAACGCTCGGCGCGTGTCCTGCCTGCGAACAATCGGCCGATTGCTCGCGAGCTGAGCTGCAGTAATGAATTTTCGGATTTACGTGGCGCACCGGTGCACAAGTCCGATGCATTTCCCGCCAACCAGCGGTTAGACCTTTATCCCCGTGCGACATTTGGCCGCGGGCCACAATTTTCATCGCGATAATCGCTGTATTTTGTACACCGACGTGGCTCGTGCCAGAAATTAATATAAAAAACCTCGCGGACGGGGGAGGCGGTGAAATCTATATTCTGCAAATTTATCGGATACAATGGCAGTAATAACAATAGTAAACGAAACGGTATCACGAAATCTTGTTACCCTTCGTATTTATACTCGATTCATCCTGCAAGCATCCTCTGTGACTTTCCACCCGAGTATCCACGAATCTGGCAGCACAGTTGATCGCTGTCGGTGCTCGTTATTTTTCGCGTCGTCTACGGGAAGCGACGAAGCATCCGACCAACGCGAAAAACGAACGAAAACTCGTCGGTTTCGCAGCGAAAAAAATTTGTCAGAATATATACCCGATGGCGGTAGATACGTTCAATATCCTGGCCGTGGGAACAGGGATCGAGAAACGGGCAAATGAGAAGCGTCGGTGGACGAATGAACGCACGAATGAAAAAAGAAACATCCACACGCATAAACATATATGTGTATACGTATATGTATGTATATGATTGAAAGAGATAGAGGAAAACATTTTTTCCCGCGAACGTGACGTCCTGTGGCGAATTGAGGCGAGACTAAAAGAGAATTTTCATCGGTTTCCGATAATGGGTCTCGATCGACTGTTCGACGGAGTCCGATGGAATCGTGACACGGCCAGTTTTTTTTTCACAGCACCCGAATCAGTTCGTACGAAAATCCTCGTTAGCCACTTTGGTCCGCCACGACGAGCCATATCGCTGATTGAGCCGACTCGCGATTTTTCTATCGGTCGCTCGTGCACAAATCCGAGCCTTTGCTCTGCACTTGGCTCGATTGAAACAAATGAACTGCTCCGCGGCATTCGTTCGTGCACACCGTTTTCTTTCCACGCCCACGCTTTGTTCTCCGTTTCTGCCCCCTCCGATCTCTCGGGCACGTTACAGAACTACGTGCACGCATAACAGTGCCCATACTTTAAGCTTTCCCAATCAGAAAACACTTCACCTGCGGGCAACTCTCTATCGAATCAATCTTATTCCCCTTCTCCCTTTGCTGTAATCACTTGGAAGCATCGGTTTTTTTATAGCGTCGACTAAAACAAACGTCGATGGTCGCGCCTATCCATCAACCCCCCGTATTTTCTTTTCGCGCCTTCGACCATCTTTCCCTTTCGGTCTACTCGAAGCAGTTTTCCCTGTGCACACACGTTCGCAAACACACGGGACCATTGAAACGTGCATAGCGAGAAGAAGGAACAGAGGGAACAGAGGGAGAGAGAAAAGAGTGGAGAACTCAATCGAGCGGAGCCACGAGGAGAAGAGCAATCGGCGAAAGAGGATTTCCATCGATTTCCAATAATTCCGTTGATCGGTTCACCGATAAAGTTCCGCGGAATCGTTCCCGTCTAATTCCTCCGGACGAGTTCGTATAAATTCCGACCGGCCATTTCGCGCACAACCGACTATAGTCTTTCTCTCCTTCTGTGTCTTTGATTGCTCGTACACTCGCGCGCGTACCAAGTTAATTCACGCGATCCCCTCGCTGCTTCCTTTTTTCCTCCGCATAGCAGGAGGCTAGAGGGCAAATAGAGTAACGAGATGTGCGCTTAATCGACCGATACAAAGCGCACGCGAGCTCGAGAAAACGAGAAACTTGGCTCGATTGCTGGCAGGGTGGTCGAATAGGGTAGAACGGAGAATGGGTTCTCGCGAATCCGGGGTTGTTTTGTTTCTTTTTTTCCGAGGGGGGGATTATTCTTGCAGCTCGTTTGGCCATTTATTCAACGAAGGATGTACGTATGCATATAATTCATTGGCGAATTGCTTGAGAATTTAAGGGAACGCGAATCGACTCATTTGTGAGTACATACGTTAATGCTGATTCGAAGGAAATTCTTTTCGTGGAATCAGAGACCGCATTTCTGGTAGAAAGTTACGAAGTACGGTATCGTAATGAATTTCCTGAATGTGGCACGATATCTCCTTTCTAATTGTCTACCCTAAATCACCGTGCACCGTACTCTCTAGTTTAGTCCAATTCTAAATTCTGTCTGTTCACAATCCTTCGACTGCGGTTCGTCTCGAAGAATGTCTTTAATATGCGTTAATATTCAATAACGCAAAATTCATATAGGCTCTATACAAATGCCTTTCCCTCGTCAGGTAGTAAATACTTTAGCCATTACTAAATATCAACTACGATATTAAATGTATGTATTGAAACAGCACATTTGTGTACTCCTAACGTTTACCAATAGATAACGTTCAGTTTCCCCGTTTGCTTCTATCCCTTGTCAGGTAACACCCTTCTCTCAAAAAAAAATGAAGAAATGTTATCCACCATTATCTACACCAAACACAAGATTTTCCACCAACCAATCCATCCACTTTCCCTACTTCCTTCACCTCGTGCAACCTTCCCCAATCTCCGATCTATCGCCGAATCAGCCGCACCTCTGGCGCACGGCGACCTTTGTCGAACCCTCTTTCCATCGCAGCCACGGTAATTGCTCGAAGCAAATACCCATCTAAACAACGCTTCCATCCGCCAAACAGGGAAGAAAAACAAAAAAGCAAGGATCCCGATCGTGCGGGGTTACGAACTTAATTGAGCAACGTCACGCGACACGCGAGCACCGAGCTGCCAGCTCCTAGGGGGGGAAAAAGCAGGCTCATCGGTTTCCGGTAATTCGGAACGGAACGGCGTATCCGGTCCACTATCGAATCAACCGCCACGAGATCTCCGCGAGACCTCTCGTTAGCCTGTGCAGCCGGGTAGCTAGTCCCGTCTCCTGAATGGATACGCGTTTTCCCTGTGCAACGTGCGCCCGTGTGGGTGCACACGGTGGCTATAATGTAGGTTGACCACGTATTACGCTGGCCCGGGACACGAGCACGAGCGTGTACAGTTTCAGCATATACCTACGGCCGAGGGACCACACATGACGCCTCTTAATTAACAAAGGTACCTGCAGCGGGGCCGTTCTTGCTGGTTGCGCGAGTCTACAGGAGAACGTGTGCTCCAACGGAGACGTAGATGCAGATTAGAGGGACGTGCCTGGTCGGAGATGTATTTAGCAGATTGAGGCGAGGAACGCTGACTGGCAGGAATTCGGATGGAAGATTGAAGATACGTGTACATACTTTTGTTTCAGGCGTAACAGAGGGCTTGGCTTTGGAAATTGTAGAACGGTTGTAGGTCCGGGTTATTTATGGCGGCGCAAGCGGCGAACAATGGGGACTCGAATGTCGACGGCTCTATTTAGGGAACCCTGGCCAATGTCTCCTGTCTTTGTAGGCATTGGTCATTCATGGTGCGCCCAGCGTACTTCAGAAAGAGCGGTACGATCTGCTGATTATACCATTCGTCCCGGCGCATGCATAAGCCGAGGAATTCGATAAGAGGATAGGGTCGGAATAGAAAATGTCGAACGGGAGGCATGCATATGTAAGTATCGCAAGCATGTAAGCCGTGGCGGGGGACTAAAAAATACATCGAGGAGGAAGGTGAGCGAGAAGGTAGAGACCAGAGCTTCCTTGTTTTCTCGCGTCACGTGCCTTGTTATTTTAGCAGGCCGAACGCCGCTCCGCGCCGGCCAAAGAGTAACGCTTCGTGCTCCGGGCTTCATTGACCCCGCTGCTTGACTCTACCTTCTCGCAGCGTGGCTACGCGTACATGTATAGCATGTACGTACAGATCTGCCGTGAGCCTCGTACTCTAACGAGCCTCGAAATCAAGGTGCTCGCTCTGGCGACCCTCGTTGACATTTTGACACCGCGCCGCGGTCGGGGGTGCTAATTTGTCGGGAAAACGTGCGCGGAGAGAATTGAATTTCCTGGAATTCCAGTTCCACGGAACCGCGTGTGTTCTCGCGTGATCAACGTTACTACTTTACGTACAGCGTTTACTCATATACCGTATGGTCGGACTATCTCGTTAATTTCTTCACGGCTGACGGAAGAGAGACAAATGTTTCACTATTTTCAGCGTGCGAACGTTTCTGTGCCCGGTTCACAAGTGGACATCCGTAAAAGGGATCCCCCTTCGAGAGACATTCTACCCCCGGTTAATCCGGAACGATACTCGTTCGATCCTCGAGAAGTCAGCGCCAGGTGCGAGAATAAATATTATGAACGGCTTTCGTTGAAAGGTGGCGAAAGCTCCACGGGTGTCGGTAGAGAATTAACGTTTTCCATGAATCGGTCTCGTCAAGTGAGGCCTACTTCCGGTGCCGAGGGTGTGCTGAAATAGAGAGGAAGACGGCGCCTGGCCTGCTGGGGTTCCCATTGTATTCCAGGCCATTCACGAATCGCGACCTTCGGACCTAAATACTGCCAGTCAAGCCTCTCTCCATCTGGTTCCCCGATCCCACAGAATTTTCTTGTACCGTCATTCCGCTTAACGAGAGGATACACCACGAGCGGTCCGTCCATTTTTTTCGTATCGATCTGTATCGTGACTGATAAACCGAAGAGTAGACCGGCACCGAAATGAAAGAGTTGCAGAAGGAATCGGTGGGGGACCTGCCTCTCCTCCTACTTTTTTCCTCCCTCTTGCCGATCGTTCTTGAACGTTCGACGTCCAGATGAAATCAGGTTGAGCCATCCCGATTCATTCTGTTTGGACAGCCGCGCATTATCGCCGAGCGTTGCGCGACAACAGCTCGGTATTGTATTCGGAATCGTGGTCAGAGGTTAGAGTTAAAGGGCGGTCGATGACCCGGAGAATGGACTTCTCAGGTGGCTGCATGGCGATCGAATACGTCGACAATTCGTCTTTAGACTGTTTGCCAGAGGTATAAAAGGTACACGTCCGATGAAACATTTATGCAGTTTCTTGTCGTACGAAAGCCTACATTTAACGAGATGCACCCGGCACTGTTTATAAATATTTATCAAACGACGAGCAACGATGCAGGCGTTGCTCAATGAAATTCGTTCGAACGCGATAATCGTCACGCGGCACCGATCGCTTCCGGCGACTGCCGACATTTTTCGACAGGCCGGGCCGCGGCGCGAATTAAACGGGTGAAACGACTCGAAGAAACGCGAACGCGAATGAAAGGGTGAATATTAAATCCAGCCCGGGCGCGGCAGGGAGTGGAAAGCGGAGGGTGATGATGCGTATTACACGAGTCGATTGCGGCACGGCAGCGTGGCCCACGTTAAGGCGTGTAATTAACCGAGTAACAGAATCAGATACGACTGCTTGGTTGCGTGCTTGCCTCCCGCGGTGCCTTCTTTCTGCCGCTATCGATAACAGCCGCCCTCGAATCGACGTCACGCCGATTCACAGTCGCCCATTGTACCATACGACCCATCGAGCTGCCACGAAATTTCACGTACCCGGCTTTTGCGGATTCATCGTTCCATTTGCGAGACACAATGGGGCTCGTGTACCGATTTGCATTGAAATTGCTGGCCTCGAAGATTCGAATCTATGACGGGGCAGCTTCGATCGCGAGAAAATTCACGGGTCTCCAAGTTACCGTGACTATCGATGAATTAGAAATTACGCCTCTTGTTCGTTTATTTTCGGGGTGGTTGGGGGTGGGAGGGGGGCTGCAATGTTTTATACGAACCGATTGCATAATTTGATAAGGTGAAACCGAGCCTAGTATTTTATTCAACAGGATTTGCATGTACTTTCTATTAAATTCCATGATGCACGATTTTCTAATAAATAGATGTTTATTAATGATAAATAGCTCTATGCCATTTTCTTATGGAGTACATAGGAAAAGACATGAACCGCGTGGAAATTAGCGTTCCACAGATCTTGAACATTGAAGAGTATCGTAGATGGATCTCTGGATCCGCGTGACCGGCATCGTTCGATGATTCAACAATACCCAGCGGAGTATGCAATTCGATTTTACACGACACCGTTTAAGAACCATAAATAAAGGGTAAGAGAAATTTCGCAAGCACACCGCTGGGCCAACATGGCTTCCACCGACTTCCTCCTCGAAGACCACGAAACCGCGCAGGGCAGAGGGCCGCGAAAAAATATCGCCGTGTTGTAACTCGATCGGTCGATATTTCACGATCTCTGTCCGAGTAACTGCGTTTTACCGTGCCACTCTTTCCCGGCGTTCTCCGCGATTTCAACAATAATCGCACGCTTGCGCAACCACCGGTGCCTCCTCTCTCTGCGCACCACTCTCTCGTTTGATTTACGATAATTAAAGCTGACCCGACCTTTCGTCCCGGCAAGCAAAAGAATGGCAGAAACCGAGAGGGGTTTGCACGGAGTGGCGAGGGACGCGAGGTGTATACTCTGGTCGGGCACTGTGCCGATGAGAGACTACGAGAGATTAAAGAGTTTTTCTCTCCACTCCCCCACCATCGACTCGCCGTAATTCTTTTTCCTCTCTTTTCGTTCTTTTTGTCTACATTCGACTCTACCACCCTGCCGATTTCTCTCTGTCGGCCCAGAGACGGGCCCCATTCCGGCGTGGAACCAACCGGGTAATTGCTCGGTCGGGCCAACCCGCGAACCAGCGTTCTCGGTGGATTTTGCATTTTTGCCCAGGGCAATTTCGCGAGATCCACCGACCTCCCACTATCCTCGTACACCTACTTACCGTGGCCCGGCTACGTGATCGAAGGACGTATCGTGGATCCTGATCGCGGTTTACTTATGATACTTATCGCTCGAAACAGGCACCGGGATGAGTAATAGCTTTCTCACGAAAGTTTCGTCGGAACTCGACACGGACGGCACTGTTAACTGGGCGGTTAGAGTGCACTGGATAACAGGACGTAGAAGAATGGGGGAGGAATCCGAAATCAGGAACGTGACGCGACCTTTACGAGGACCCAGCGAAGCCATCGACGCACGGCGAATTTATTAGCCGTAAATTTCGAGATCGCCGACGCGATCCGCGCCTTCCGCTTTCTCGCGCAGCGGAATCAACATTTTCCCCGGGCTACGAACGAGCTTCGTATTTTCTCCGCTCGTAATTCTTCCCTCGCTACCGGATACGAGGGAAAGCTGCCGGCCTGTCTGCCTGTCTGCCTCCGAAATGAGACCCCGTCGCGTTGGCTAGTTTTAACCAGAGTGCTCTAAAAAACGGTGCTTGCAATTTTGATGGATGTTGCTTGGAGACTGCGAGAGGAGCAATGCCTGCGAAATCGTTACGGAGTAATGAGCCAGGAACGGTTTGTTCCCTGTAAATGTGCAAACTTGCATGATACTCTGCTGAAGGGAGAGCTAACCCGCTGAAGATTGAGGAGATCATTTGCAAAAATTACTTGCCCGAAGCTTCAGCTTTTTCCTTTGGATACAGTCTTCCGAATTGCACAGTGATTTCATTTCTTTTTTCTTCCAATATATGCACATACATCGTTGAATTTTATCCTGATCCTATGACCGGGCTTCCTATATCTCGACTAGCATTCCCCGTGTCCATTCTACGTTAATCGATACCACAGTTTATCGCCAATTCTTTCTACTATTCGGACAAACGCCACATTTGCCGAGAGCAAGACAAGTCGGGGAACGTCTCTAAGCGGCACCGTAATGCGCGAGAACAATGAATAGCTTCGACCACCTCGCGGCCCGTTAATTATTGACGCGGATAATATTTTTCTCGGCGCGCCGGAACGGCGGCCAGTCAAGCTGGCGGAATTATGACACGATATCACGTCGCGATAAATCGTCGGGGTAATTATTCACACGCGCGTTTATGCACACGTGAGAGCTCTCCCTCTCTCTTTCCTTCTTTCCCTTTGCGGCTAGTCAAGCGCACGCTCACCTGGTCGCACATACGTACGTGCATACAGAGAGAAGGAACGATTTTCTTAGGCGCCGTTGCTCCACTCGCGTCGTCGACGATGGCAACGTCCGCGGGAAAGTTGCACGCGTGCACACAATCGAAGTCGTTAAATGTCGACGCGTGCAATTTGCATCGCGATGCCTCTCGCGAGTTGGAAAAAATGAACGACCGTGCCAGCTGTCGGGAGGCGTAATTACTCCGCGTGTTAGAAAAGTCTGGTGGTGCGGTTTGATGCGCGGCTCTGGCTGCCTGCTGGCGAGTGTGTATACGCCGGAGGTGTTTGCAGGTATCTGCGACCGAGTCGGAGCACATTGCAATCGAAATGGAAATGCTGGGACTGGTTTCTCGAAATTTACACGTTAAACGGCGAACGATCGTCCGTTCGTTAACCGCGCGTATCGATCTAACGTAATTTTCATTCTAATGTATTCAGTGGGTAATTGATTCGTCTTGTACCGCGGGGTTTCTTGAGTATCGTGGACGTTCAATTTATTCACGATGTTAATAAACTTACGGGGATAGGTGTCGATAGGATAGAGACGCAACCTTCCCTGCCTTGACTTTTTCACGGGCGATGCTCGATACAATGATCGTGCACACAGTTGGAATAAAATACACGTATTGCTGTTACACGAATCACGGTTTCGCGGCGTCTATAATTTATCCAGCATCGGATGCGAGATGTTTTCTTTTGAAAAAGTGCTTATCCGTATGCCCCCACGTCTGGCGCACGGTAACGTGTTAATTCCAAACGCAACCAGCCCCACAGGAACAGCTTCTTCGAAAGAAGATTTAAAGAAGGCAATAATTCTTCTGGCGCTCGACTCTCGATTGCATCTTGCTCCAAGCTATACTACACGTCCACGGTTTCGCGTACACTAATTGTAACCCACCTCCGTACCGCGAGCTTTTCTATCGTTATGTGTAACGATTCTTTTTTCCTGCTCGTTTTACACCATTCATCATCTGTGCGCGTCGCGATGACGAGGCCGCTTGGATGTCGGGGACGCTAATTAGTTGGCCACGTGGTACCGCGAGCCCGCGAAGAAGCCAAGAAAGACCCAACCCCCCGCGTAAGGTCGCTTCAAAACTAGCTCCAGGGGAGCGTAATCCATCATCGAAAACGGCTGGTGTAACGTAACCGGCCGGTTATGCCCACCACTAATCAACGACGCTGACTTGCCGTATAATTAGATCTGCCTGCTCCCTCCGTGCCCCGTTTTCCCAAGCCGACAACCGTGCTCGTGACTAGTCCCCGTGCGCATAGAACACGGCGACCACGTTCTTTCTTGGCCAGGGATTCGCAAAAAGCATGTCCGTGTTCGACGCCCCCCCCTCTTCGTGGACGTCGAACGTTGATTGCTGACGTGCCCCTGGATAAGGATGGGAAACATTGGCTCCAGGGATTGGATGGCATATCTGAAGGGTTGTACGGTAGAGATATTATATGCCGGGCTGATGGAGGTTCACGGAGGTTCATTCGATGCTTTCCATGTTGGAAATGAACGGTGTATAATATTGAACGCCTATAATTTAGTCCGGAGTAATTTATTTTTTGGATTTGTAAGAGTCGTTCGTGGTTCAGTTGTATTTACTGTGACCAATTTTTGGTTGCCGCAATGCTACGTGATTAATGTGCTTCAAGATTTCCTTCGAAAGGAAGGGGTTCGGAGGAAATATTCCTGTCGCGTGAATTTCTTATCGTCCAGCTAATTTCAACTATGGGAATATGTGTGTAATTGAAAATACATAGTAAAGCGGCGCCAGTTTCCCGGAACGAGTTCGCCTGTTTCCCACCTTATCGAACGATCTACCAGACAGGGGAACACATTTCGAGTTCTCGTGGCCGAAGAACTCGCACGAAGTGGCACTCGACCACTGTCGCGGGCTGGTACTTGGATCGATAGAAAGCAGGACTAACTCGAGAGCTTTATGTATTTTCTCCCCGGTATTTCCCTCCGTTTTTCTTTCTTTTCCTTTCGTTAAATATTCGAGATTGAACTCACCTTCGCCGGATGTGAAGGGACGAACCAGACCCGGCAACAGGACGCAGAATAGCAGGAACAAGCAACACGATTTTGGCCTCATCGCGTACGTGTCACTGTCGCTTGGGTCATTCGTGCATTTCACGTCCAAACAGACGAGGGAATTTTATAAACTCGTCGCACCGAATGCTTCACTATCACTGCAATATTTCTCAGTCACCTGTGAAAAAGAAAGGAAAATCAATAATTATACATGTATATACGTGAAAAGGCTTCGAAGTATAGTATGCCAGTATTAATGAATAAGAAAGACGCGGTATTACAGTGGAATTGTATAGACGAGGCTAATGCGATTGTATTTAATTAAATGGATAAGAGAATACTACAGAATGTTTTGTAATGTACCAGGAAACGGATTAACGTTGCATGCGATTGCCGCAGTACACGGTAGTTCACCAGTCATGATTAATTAAGATAAATAAGGCAACGTGTTCTCGCAGAGATGTACAATGAATGTACGAGACATCACTTATGGGACGGCGCTACAAGCTTGCTGAATAATCAAAGGAAGCTTCTATTTTTGTAACATCAGATATGTACTCCGAATAGAAATCGGTATACCCATCGCCGAAAGCTATTTCCTTCCCGCATTATTAATCAACGTCTCCTCGAGACGAATTCTCGGTATTCACGATTTTCACCGAAAAATCCTCTCCAAAAATATCGTCACAATCATCATCGAAACAAAAGGGACCACGCCGCGAGCACCCTTAAATCCCTCTCGACTCAAAAAATCCCCGAGCCACGTTGTCGTAAATTCAAGCTCGCATTCACGAGCATCTTAAAATACATATCCACTCTGCAGGAAGAAAAATGAGAGAGAGGAGAAACAAAAGAAAAAAAAATTAACGGTTTCCAGTCGATTCACGTGAAGCCACGCTCGAGTACGTCGCCCCTTCGAAGGGTACGTATTCACCGAAAATACGTGAGCGCAGCCGGTTCTTTTCTCAAAAAAAATGGAAACTTCCCGATGGCACGCGATGGAGAGGGCGGCGGAAGCGGTATCGACGCGGATTCAACGTTTCACGTGGGCCCACCGCTTCGTTGTTTCCACCGGAAAACGTAAAAGATGGTTACGAGAGGCGAGAGTGCCACTTAGGTGCCGGCTGGCAACCCTTGCCATTTAAATATTCCACCGGTACAGCGCACTTTCCCGCACGCGAAATTTCCTCGTGGCGCCTTCGTTCGACCACCAGTTATTCCGCCCCTTTTCCACCCTCGTTCGTTCCCTCGAATCCAGCCTGTTCCTCGTGGCCAATTCCGCCCGATAACCGGGAATCGTTAAGTATTAACGACGATCCGTCTACTCGAAATGGATCGGTAAGAACGAAAAATTCGCTGCGTTCCGGCGAAATTGGCGATGTTTGGGTGAACTTCTTTAAACGCGTTATTCGTTTCTCTTTCAATTACTCAGAGGCGTTTCTCTTTATTGCAGCTTGCACGCCGCATCGTCTACTAAGCTTATTAGCGACAGACTCGCGGATGTAAGATTCGATTGCTCCAGTTGCACCGGGTCGTTCGGTGTGCAGTATCGACTAGCAAGTGTACAATAGATCCGAGAGGGACGCTGATTTAATTGAAGTCTGGATGGAACTTTACGTACAGCGATAAAGCGTTACACGCGATGGACGTATTTGGTTGAATCGTTCGGTGTGTGCTCGTAGGGAACTAGTTACACGAGCGTGTTCGTTCGCCGGGTACTCGAAGGAAATCCACGGAAACAAATGCGCCAGCGAGGAACACGTCGGCGCAGACTTGTACGCGGCTATCGGCGGATTGAAACGCGACAGGAGGATCGTTTGTCAATGTCGTCCTTCGGGGCCTTTTGCTAGCCCCGTGGCTCGCGTTTGTAGGCGGTGTAAACTATTTCGTTCGAGATCGAAAGTGGCGTGCACGTGCACGTGCCACCTTCTGTAATACGGTCTTCTGTCTGCCAGGAATGTGGCAATTAGGCGTGATAAATTTCCAAAGAGATTAAGTAATTGCTCGACGAATTGTTCGAAATAAATTGTAGGGGGGAAAAATGCAGGCACCCCAGAGGTATACTTTATCTAAATAATTAACGTCACAGAGTCGATTGCAACTTGAAAAAGTGCGCGTTAAAATTTCCGTGTCAACGTGTGCACAGATTCCCCTCTGGAATCGAAACGCAAGGGGAAAGTCGATGAAACCGCAGGGCCACGAGCATCGCGAGGACCGCCGTGCTCTAGGGAAGGTAGACACGGTGCGAGAAACGGTCTCGCAGATTCATGACGCGGAATAATCCACGGGGCGAGGAGGCCGTGGAACTCTCGCATTATGCGAGCGTATCGGCGACCCTACACAGATTTCCCATCGGCGGCTAGAGGAGAGAGGACCAGTCTAATCCTCCAGGACGAGGACTCAATTTATAAACGTGCCCGGTATTACCACTCAAAGGCTTAAAACACTCGACACCGAGCAGACGTCGTGGTGCCGCGTGGACGAACACATGGCATTTCACACTGCAATTGCCAGGAATACCTTCCCCTCTCGGTCGTTCGCGTCACAGGGATAAGCGCGAGAAGCTCGAGTGCTGTTCACCCGGCTTGCCTGCTCCAGGAAAGCTCTTTCTTTTCACGGGACCTGTTTCCAGAGGTCTTCCTCGCCACTTTACAAGCAGCCTGCAACCAAGCTGTCCGCCCGTTTCGAGGCTGGTGCAAACATACACGTGTACACCGGGTGCCTTCCACGTCCTTTTTTCCTTCTTCCTTTTTGATCCTCCTCCGCAACACTTTCTCCGTCTCGCCTTGTGTCTTCCGACGAGAAGAGGTCGGGATTTCAAACGTCGAGGAGAGCGCGAGAGGCCGCGACTCGAAAGCGGTTTAAAGCCCCGAAGGGCAACCTGAGTATCGCGTGACAACAGGTAGGGAGAATCAACGAGGCCGGATTCCCCGGAGTATTCAGCGGCTACCGGTTTGAGAGCTTCCCTTCGATGTTTCTATTCTGCCTTGTCTACGGAACAGAGGCGGGGAACCCCGAGGAACGCGTTGCGAGATGATGATGCTGCGGAGTATATCGGGTCTTTTTTGTGCCCGGCCTGGCTGTCCTTTGGCTTGGTATGGCACGAAATCGAGGATACTTTATTGATTGTTCGCGTCTCGCGAGAATGGTATGTCGTCGGCTCTCGGGGGAGAGAGATTCTATTAGGGTTGCTGGCTGGGTGGCAAATGAAAGTAGACGGAAAATGTGGTTTTCTTATATGGCTGGGGAGATTCGGTTATGTGGGAGCGTATTCGATTTTTCCCCGCGTGTACTCGGCGTTCGGTTGGAATATTTGATATTTCTTTTTGGTCGAATACTTCTACGCGTCGTCGAGAACAAGAATAGCAAGGCAACGCTTTGGATATAAATTTATAAGCATGCAAGCAAGCTTCTGGATACATTAGGTTGCAGAGGGTTAGCTACCGTAACCCCAGAATTCTTTCATCTAATAGATCACCCTAACTGAACTTGCAGAATCAATATCATTACTATTGTATGCTCCGACGAATACATATTCGGTTCTATTCCATCACTGTTATCGTAGTCTGTGACCCTGTTTGCGTTTCAGGGACCACGCAGATCGATCCAAGCCCTCGAAAGAAGCCAGGAACCCTCGAAGATCGCAGGGGATTCGGGAAACAACGGGCAATTATGCACCTCTCTTTCTCTGTTTCTCTCCTAAACCCCATTTCCCTCTTCCTTCATTGACCGTAGAGATGCTCATAGCGTAGAGCGTGCACGGTGTTATTTAGAAACTTCCCAGCCGACCTCTCCTCTTCTCCGCCGTGTAATCTCGCAGCGTTATAAAGCACGCCGTAACATTTCTAATGCCCAGGGATATTACGCATTTTATCTTACAGCGTTGTAAATTACTCCGCACGCATGCGCCGTCGGTTGTAATATATTTGCATGCATTTACGTAACGCATTACGAATTTCGTGTCTGCAACCGCGAACTGGAGGGCGGCCCGTTCGGACAACTGTGTTCTAAGGTTCTCCCCCTAAGGAATTATACTGGGTGGTTGCAGAAATTGGCTCGACCTATGTAGATGTTCTGTATTGCCGGTCGAGTAACTTAATCGGAAGTGACTTCTTATGACAGAGTGGATATTCGTCAAAGGCATATAACGCGTACCTCTATCGTATAATATTACGTATTACTTGCATAGTAGAAGGTATGATTCATAAAGAATTCCTTCGAGGGAGACAAAAATATTGTCTTGGCATTTAAACGTCTGAAACCGTTTTACTAGCAGGGTTGATCTATTGCCTCACTTTTTCATCCACCCAGCGCTCCGACGAATTTCAAACTACAGATGGAATAAAAAAAGCTATTTCTCACTAAATCATCCGAGCATCCCCCGACCAATTCATCCGCCCACGCACGAACCATCCTACTTTCCAGGATCACCCTGTACATACAAACGCACGATACTGCAGGGGAATCGTAAATTTCCGCGGAACATCTTCTTTCCTCTCGAAACCTGTACACGGCCATTTCCACCATTATTCCCCCGTGCCCGTTGCAACCGAATGAACCCGTACGATCCCCGTGTCGCGCCGCGGAGGGCTGGAAATTATTCGAGAACAGGACTCGAATATACCATAAGTCGATTGGAGTCGCTGCTTAAGGACCCGTTTTGTGTTCACGGCCTCGAGAGAAGTCCTCCCGAGTGGCACACGTGGGATCTCAGGTATGCGCTTCGAGTCTCCGCCCTTGGCTATCTTTTCTTCTTTCCTTCCCTTTCTTTTTGTCCTCCACCCCTTGGTTCGACCGACGTCTCCTTTTCTCTCCCCCTTGCGCGGTGCACTTCGACCAAACGTAATCCGAGAAGATTACGGAGCGAAATAAACATGTCAACCCCCCCCTGTAGAGGGTGGGACGTGAGTTTGTGAAGCGTCTTTATACGTGTACATATACCGCGCGCAAAGCATATTCTTTTCTCGTTTACTTCTCTGCTCACCTTCCACGTAGGTAGCAACCAGCGAACGAAGATTTCTCGAGATACGCATACCACAGACCGTCCCTCACTGGCTCTTAGCTAAGTCCTCTGTATCGTGCACAAGTAGTTCACGCGATCGAAGGTCTACTCTATCTGCCTACGATCTTCCCTGAACGATCTCCAAGATAAAAGATATACCTACAAGGGATTTTATACGACCGATGTTGCGTCGTTCGTTTTCGTTTATTCATCCTGTCTTTGGGCGATGCACACACCTCTTGGCGGTGTGTAATATACTGCCAGGGGGATCGTGGGGGCTGGTGACGAAACTTTGATACAACGTGTACAAATTTGCGGCTACCTGCGTCGACGAGAATTCAATTGGATAGAATGTGGCCGGCCTGGGCGATTTATGGGGGCCCTGCGTAACGTGGATGCGAACCATGGATTTTCTAGAGCGTCGAGAGCTTGCGTATCGCTCGAGTGCGTCCCATTTTCTTGTGACACTGTGAAAGGAGCGAATTCGGAACAGCAATCCTACAGTGCATCAATGAGGGCATAATCCGTGACTTCGAGTCTTTTAGAATTTTCGAGGGATGGGCGGCGAAAATTGTAGGGAAACTCAAGAGGGTCGCGTTTCAACTGTGACTCTGCTGTTGGTAGTTGCGGTGAAAGGAATGTTCAAAGTTCAAAGTATCGTCGCAGGAAAGGTGTAGCCTATATAGATTTTCGTGAACATCTTTCTACGACTCTCTCAGTTTCATCTCGTCCGCTCGTCAAAATAAATGCAACTATTCTGGATACCGAATGCTCGACAATTTTAACTCCCCGGCACGCACTAAACAAGTCCAATTCAGTCGTTCACTTTTCCAGTTTAAATTCGAGGCACACCTTCGTGACTTCTTTGATCGCTTCGTTAGCGCGACGTCGCGCGAATAAGAGCGACTGGACGCTGTGTGTCGCTGAAAATATACACAGTGGGCCACGTGTGTGAAGTGAACGACGCCGTCGAGTTAGCTGGCTCCCTTGAAGAGGATCAAACGGTTCTTCTCCTATGCACGAATCGCGTCAGAGAATTATTTGACGGTTCCCCGTAGGTACCAGACACAATACGGGTGGGAAATCTCGAATATTCACGAAATCGTGTCTCTCCTTTTCCATTCGAGCACGCTTTTCCCCGTCGCTCCTATCTGCCGCGCGATCTTGACGCGACGGACCTCGCGCCAGAAGAAACTCGTTTCCCCGATACGCTTCCCCTTTAATCTCGCGTGTCGATCGGACCGACGCAATGCATAGCAAGTGAACACACAGGGCACACAGACGTGGCCCTTTTGGGACGTTTCGTGATGAATGTATCGTTCCCTCTCGCCTGTTCGCGTTTCGTTATCGATGCCTGACACAGGGACAATTTGCTTTTCCTTATCTCGTTTAGGTGCATCGTGTATTCCTGGGACACGCTTGCTTGCCTCATTGGGGTGTATTTAATTGCGACCACATTAGTTTGTCAAATTTATCGGCATTCGAAAGCTACTCGCAATCCCTCGAATAGAATCGATATTTTCTAGAAAGTGGGAGTTTCTTCAAAAACTACAACTGCAATCGGGTACATTATGATAGAAAATGAGAGCTGTGGAATAATAAATCGAAGCGTAGACGCGAGATCCGCAGAAGGAAGGAAAATTCATCCATCGTTCTCACCTGACACGCCCCCTCTAATCCCATTTCTTCCATTCCTATACCCCCGAATCCCCCCGTTAACTTCCAGTCATCGGATTTACGCGTTATTTATCACAAATTCCAAGCATCGTATCCTCCGCCAATCTACCCGGCTATCACCGTATCCGATGGATCGTCGTTCGATTCGATTTGTATCCATTATACGCGACGTATATACCCCAGAGCCTAGCGTCTGGTCGACGTTGGATATTCGTCGAAGCGTGAACATACTTTTTCGCATCGGGTATTGTACATCGATGTTTCGACAGTGGCAGGTAGAAGAACCGGCCGTGAGAACGCAGATGGAGGGGCAACGCGTGCCAGGTGGGGCCCGTTCAGCCTCCTCCTGGGCCGCAACGTTGTTTCCTTGCGAGTCGATCGAGACCGCGATACCGAAATCGATCCGTCGAACGAGATAACACACCGCATCGGTGAGTTTTTAATGGCCCCGCCACGGAAAACGGGCTAGGGGAACCAAATGCAACATCGTCGACCGGCTTTACGCACTCCTATCACGTGCCTACCGTTTCCTGTCTGCCCGTACCGTTGCGGCCACGCTGTTTTTCTGCGGCGTTCTTGCCTTGGGAGCGTCTAACTTTTAGATTGTTAAGGTAGCAGGGGAATAAAGATTGGTATCGCGGTACGGGGGAAAACGGTACGTTTATATGGGGAGGCGATTGAGCTGGAGTAGGGTTTTAAGGGGATTTGATTGCGGTTCGGTAAGTAACGTTTTATAAGACAGTTTTATTGGCAGGAGTGAGTCACGGAATGGTTTGCGATCGGCTTACGACGCTTTGGAGCCGATCACCTATGGGCCGAGGTAATTATGGGAATCTTGATCGATATTCGTGTCAAATGTTCTACAGTTTAATAATCGTCGAATAGCAGCCACGGAAGATCGACGATTATTTACGAAAAACAGACCGTACATTTATGTATGTACATACTTGTTAATTCTATACTTGCCTTTTCCGGATTCTACCATTTCTATATTGAACGCAATTGTACGTGTTTGCTATCAGTTGAAGAAACTCCCACAGAGAGCAACAAGAGCTTTAATTAATGCTGCGATAAAGCGAACGAAGAATGTTCGAGCGCCACGTGAACTCAATTCGCCAGATAATAACCTCGCGGAGAAGGGGTTGCGAAAAATCGGGAGCCTCGATTACGCGGGGCAAGATTACGCTGACTAAACGCTTCGAGTCGTGGCGGAGAGGGGCTGCTATTTGACTTTGACAGACACTATTAACGACTAACCGACCTACGTGCTCTTCTGGCCACGTAATGATCCACGCTCGATAAAGGGAGACGGGTTGAACTCTTCCTCTTTTCCCTTTCCGCCAGTCCGTCCGGAAAATAAAGAACTCGAGGCGAAACCGCGAACCCTGCCAATGGATCCTCTTATTTCTGCCCGCCGTCTCGTCCCGACACGCGACTCTTTGAATGTCCCCGTCAACGCTTTTCAACTCCGCGTTTTCTCGTGCTGCTCGCTTTCGTCCCGCCATTTCCGCCGCCCTTCTTTCAACGTCGGTGTCGCGTCGATGGTATTTGCGAGCTGTACGCGATATCAAGCGATTCTGACTGTTTTGCTCGCGGTGCCAGAGGAGTTTCGTGCCGGTGGAACATTTTCGAGTGTCAAAGAGTAGGCACGAGAAGGGTTGGTCGCGTGGGTGTTCGCCATTTTCGAGCATTAGACTTCTACACGGGGACAAGATTCCCGACGAGCATTCGAGGTTGACTTCACGCGTGCGCTTTCTTTAGGCAAATGTTCGGCAAAGTCCGTCGCTATTGTTCGATTTGATTGGAGCACTCTTTTTTTAGAGGAATTGTCACAAGCATTGGAGCACATTTATTTACAATTTTCGAGGGAACTGGGGCGAAGAGGCGCGGAATAAATTTTCCACTCAATAATCAAGGCTAACGTTATTCACTGTAGTGGAAGAATTAAACTGGCGGAGTTCATTCATTTCTGTACTCTCGGTCCGCAATATTCCATTCATCAAACCACGAGGCGAATGCCTGAAATACCACAGACTTATTAATCAACCGTGCCACTCCATGCCACGAGGCACATGAAACATGTAAATATTCCCACTCATTCAGAAGCACCTTAATCGCCAGTGAACATACATACACGACTTCCCCACAAAGATTCCTCATACGGAGTGCACTCTTTTAATCGCGCAGCGCAACACACGTCTCTCCCGAGAATCGTTTTCGCGGCCATCGTTCCCGCCAAAGGAGACAATGGGGTAATTATTGCCGCGGTATCGCAGCGACGATTAATACTCCATATCCATGACGGGCCGACGATAGATACGCGGCTTATTAATTAATTGCATCCACTGTGCACGCACGCACGAAATCGGGGGCCGATGATTGTGGTCGCGTCTCTCGCGATAGATCCTCGTTAGCGGCGTCTATGATCGCGCGTCAGTTCGATCGGAAGGTTAACAGGCCGTCGCGAACAACACCATCGAGCGATCCGCAATTTCAAGCGCTTATCGATTCGCTGTCGAGGAAGTCGCGGGAATTCCGTCTGTCTCCCTGCTCACGAGGAAGCCGACCTGGCACGAACGAAAGGGGTCGCGCGATTGACAATCAGGTCCCTCTATTCGCGAATCGTCGAGGTCGATTTGCCTGTGACCGTGAATTATTGATCGTTCCTCCTCTGTCACGACCGCGAAATGGGGAGAGACGACGTATCTTTGGGTCTCTCACGTGCCGGGAATCTTGCAGTTTACGACTGTGGACGCGGACTGTTCTGATGGGATTGTTGGAGTCAACCGAGGTCGATACCGTTTCGCGAACTTTCAATATCTTCGTAGATCTACCGTCTGGTACAGTTTACTCATTGTCCGCATTTTTTAGTCAAACTCTGTAATCCATTTTCAAGCGGAATGGTTATATTGTTACAGGGGAAACATTAAAATAGCTGTGGGATAAATTAAACTCGTTGGTCGTTTCTCTACTTCCAGTATTGTAATACGTTGTATGTGTTAAAACATACACTTCCACGAATTAAATCCTGCTTTCTAGACAGTGATCAATGGGGGTTCCTCGCGATCCAAACACTTTCTCAGTACCACGTGATCTACAAGTCAAAGAGCCCTAGCATTACGAGGGACTAGGAGGAGAATGACTGAGAAATTTCCGAGTCCCGTGCATATTTCGTGTGTTTACGAGGAAACTCGCCCCTCTTTGCACACGTTTCCCGTAAATTGCTGAAAAGTTACTGCGATCGTGGATACACCCTACGACGTGATCCAGTCCACGTAATTCTGGTAAGCGGACCCGAATATTTACGGATCCCCGCTCGATCCTGCATACGGACGACGACTTTACGATTATGCGATCCGCCGGAGGTCGAACGTCTTCGACCACCAGCGAATCAACGTCCTATTCGCAATATTTTTTCGAAACCGGAGCATTATGCACACGATTCCCCGTTCGGTTGGCAGGAATATTCGAGCAACCTCTATGGGGAACTTGGAAAATTTCTTCTTCGAACGGGCTGACTGGTTGAGAGGTGAAAAATCAAAGAACGAACGGCATGCTTTACTTTCATTCGGTACTTTACCATAACAGAAGATGTGTACGTATATCGAAAGAATTTGTTTTCTTATTTCGTTTTTCCCTTTCATTCCACGTTTTTTCGTGGATTTCGATTTTTCGAGCACGCATTTGTTTGTCTAGCCCGATTCGATGCGTGCGTCTGTCAGTCATAAAAATAAACACGCAGAACGGAGAACGTATTTCTTTCAGAGTATGGTTACCATAACGCCACGGTTTCAAAACACCCCGCATAGAAAAAACTAACTCGTCGGCGGAGCTTCGAATTAAAACCCGATCCCTGGCACGTGACCCTTAAATATGCTCGCGTGTCGAAAATAAACCCCAATAAAACCATCGGATCCTCCGACGCAATTTTTCTCGCGACAGCCCGCTACACTATTTTTACACGTGCGAATAAAGAGTTACATCTGCTCGGAAGTATCTTATCCTCGATACAAAGTACAAGTTGCATCAACAAGTAAATCGTTCGCGTCGCCCGGCGTTCCGCACTTTTCCCAGTACCGTGGCACTTTAAACGCGAATTCGTGGCAGCTGCCGCGGGAATCGTTTTATTCGCGGGCCGCGTGTTGCTCAATTTGAATAGCCATAATAACGGGTCTGTTCCGGGGCAAGTCGAGCGTGAGTTGTCGTGAATAGTTTCACTGGATGTCGCTGCTTTTTAAATAGGTTTTTCCAGGGGACATTTAAGTCGCGGCCCAGCAGGGGTTCGCCTCGCCAGATAAGCGACTCCTAATTTCGTCTTTTCGAAACGTTCGTTCAACTGTAACCAAACTGTCTACATATGTCGAAATAAATCGCACGATACGGAGCTGCGCGTGCACTTAAGCGCGTGCGTGTCGAATAAAAAAAAATAGATACATACAAAGGCGAAGAAAAATACTCCAATCGAATATTTCGCAGCCGAAGAATTCTCAGTTGCAATGCTAAACAACTGGGTCGCATGCATCGCGATTGAAATACAATGCACGAGTACTCACTTGGAATACCGGCGAATCCCGAACAACCTCCCGCAGAAAATCCACCGGGCACCCGGAGAACTCACGGTCCAATGTTTCCGAAGCACTGTCTTCCCAATATGTAATTCACGCAAGAGACACACGGGAATCCCACTGCACTTGACACTGGTCCGGCAAATGAACAACGTCGTCCAAAATCCAACGCCAGGAACTCCAGGGTACAACGTTCTCCCTCGTCATCCGTCACAGGCCGATACTCGTATCCCGCACAACCCCGATCGCAAACTATCTACCAGCACTCTCTACGGAAATGTTCTCGAGTCCAAGGAACAAAACGTTGCCCGTTGTAGCCCCCGCCGAATCACGAACATCACACGGGACGGTGATGCACGCCACGATAGTCACCCCTCAACAGATAAACGTACACCGAGAGCCCCAACGCGCGCGGCTCATGTCGGCCAACTGACTCGGAGCGCAGGAACCTCCGGGGCCCTTCGCCTCTTGGGCGCCGGTCTAGTGGTGGCGGAGCCGTCGTCGACACCGGTGGTGGTGGAGACGCGTCGGAGGTGGTGGTGGTAGTAGCGGCGGAGACGAGCTGGACCCGCCGAGTTCGGGCCGCCACGCTGGTGGGAGTACGGATGCTGAAGTTGCGCTTGGCTGTGAAACGAGCACGGAGTGCCGCGCGAGCTGTCGGAAGGAGAGGATCGACGTTGCTCGTGGGAGTAACTGCTGTTTCATACGAGTTTCACGACGGCACAGAAGGGGTTGAGACTGCGAGGAGAGCGGGCAGGGTGGGCAGAGATCCGAGAGCTTGAACGAAATTGTATTTTTGAAGTTTGGCAGTATGGTGTAGGTTGACTGGGGTAATGGCCAGTTGAGTCTCTTTGTAGGGAATATATGAACATGGACGTTGTTCGTATTTGAGCGTGGCAGTAGGTTTCGGGGAGGGAGTATACGTGGTACAAGTAGGCCGGGGTTCTTTTACGTAACGAAATAAAATGCTTTTCATACTACGACATTATATTTGAGGCTTTATAACGGGAGAAAAAACGCGGTTCTTGCTCGATAAACCTCTTTCAGGAAGTGACCGCGAGACAGTAACTCGCCCAGTAAATACACTAATGAAATTGTTTTTAATACAAACACGCCGAAGGGCGCACGGCCCTATTAAAACAGTATATTTTTAGAGACAGTCCCACGCTGCAGTGAGGCAGAAAAAAAGGAGGGGCTAGCAAAAAAAAAAAATTCCGACAAACCGACTGCGCAGTTTCGCTGGCCACCCATTAAAAGGCAACCCTTAAAAGGTGAACAGGCTGCGCTCGTTTCCTGTTCAACGACGCGGGGTCACGGGTTCACGGTCGAGGGGAACCTTAATAAAAAAAGGGTTCAGGAAATCAGAGACTCTTCCTGCTCCTTGACACACCGACGTCAGCGTTTCCGACCGGTGCATAAATTTCTTTTTCCTCCGAATAAATACGCCGCCCATTTATTTAGCGTCTTGATTTCCCCCGCGAACCCGCGAACCACCACCTTGCTTCCCCCTTTCCCTCTTTGGCGAACGGTTCGGCCCCCTCTCCGGTCCCTGTGGTGCACACCTGAAACCAGCTGGACTTGTCGCCGACGCTGGATAAAATAAATATTGACCGTCGGGGCGGGCACCGCAAACAAATCCATTAATAACAGGAATTTAACCCCGTTGCGGAGGTGAACGGGCGCGCGTATTTAGCCGTGGCAGCGGGCTCGCTCGATTGTGTTCTCTGCCGGCGAAATCGGCGTTGTCGGTGTCAATTTATATCTGCGGGCAGATACACTGTTACGCTAGAATAATTTAATAACGCTCGGCTACGGGATCGAATTCTCTGTCCCCGTTCAACTGCAATACATCATAGTACGCATCGTCGTTCTTCATCCCCGTTGCGTTTGCTCTTTGTACAGCGTCGATCGACCCTAGAATCGGCGGAGTCGATTGATCAACGGCAGAGAGCGAGAGGCAGCGAATCGTGAACGGGAGAGAAGAACGAACGGCGTTGCGCAATTAGCAAGGCTGTAATCAAATATTACCGGCTGGTTAATATCGACGCGCTTGGTTTGGACGCGGAGAGTGCTGTCTCGTTAACGCTGGGGCAAATAGGCGCTGTAACCTTTTCTTCCCCTGGCGCGAGCGATGAGAATGACGGAGGGGGTTGATTGATTGCGCGGTTGGAGTTGATTCTGTTGAAAGTTCACGTTAACTTGGCTTGTACATACTTTGCCTGTCTTCTTTCCCATTCACCTCCCCCTTGCCCCAAACCTAGACGACAGCGACGAGTATTTTATACAGATAGATACGTACATCGTTGAACGACGGCCTAAACAATCCGCGTTGGAGCAGGGCTGTTTACGCGATGCGTATCTGTGAGTGATGCGTGAATAATGTGGGAGTTGTATACGGTGATCGATGAGGGTTTGAATGCGTACATTGTTCTCCATTAATCCTCTCGTTGCTTATCCTAATAATGTACGTCATTTTTTCTCAAGTCGATTTAACTACGATCGCTGGACATCTATGTAAAAAATAGCGCTCCAAAAATGTATACCTGTTCCGTCGAGGCAATTTTCACTCCGATCGATCAATATTAAAAATAAATACGAGCACCTTCTCCCCTCGACAATCTTTTCACACTTGCCCCTCGTTAGAAGTGCAAAAGACATCGCGATGAAAGAAATTTTCGGAGCAAGAAGCTTCACCCGAGACACACGTGACGATGCACTGTGTCGCACGCGTCGCACCACCAATTGATCAGCGTACAAATACGAGTTCGTCGTGTACCCAAGACGACGGCACGTCCCTATCACGTATCTATTAGCCTAGCCGAGGTCCTCGACGCCGTTCAGACAATCAAGGATCGGTCTCCAGCAAAATTCTATAATCCCGCCCGGCCTCGCCCCCTCAGTTCCCCGTGGAAAGCCGTGGAAGATGATCGTCTCGTAATCCTATATAAACACGGTTATTTCTATCCCATTACAGGGCGGTTCCGTAACGGCCTGTAGAACACGGGGCCTGCATAATGCCATGCTGGGCTCGTGCAAGGTCGCTTCTAAGGGCTGCCGCCGTGCTGGGATGACCACAGAATCCCGAGGGCTGTAACCGGTGCTGCACCCCCTCTATGCTTCGGTGCCCCTGCGCAGACACACAACGGGGGGCGATCTGTGCATGATACAGCCCTTCGTGGCCATGCATCGGACTTGCGCCGGTCGCATTCCTTCTTAGGGAACGCGTTTTCCACCGTGAAAGGAACCGTGTGTACATGTATACCTTGTACACGGACTGGGAGCAGATCGAATTTTGATGAAGTTTACGATTTTCATGGGGGCTCCTTTAACCACGCGTATGGGTATAAATACTTGCGGTAGAAAGGGCGGAGCGACAACGATACGGCGGTTGTGGATGTTCGTTGGCAAGGGTTGTTCCCACATGGATGAAAATTTATTTTACTCCGGAGCACTTTATGCGAGATCACTCGTATATTAAGGGGAACGTATCGATTCGTTGATTAAAACGTAGACAGGCGTAACATCGAAATATAAAATATTGGAGGTTCGCTGGTGTCACTGATTTATTCTGGCGTCGAATTTTCTTTTTCATCCGCGGGGAATGTTTCGTTTTCTGCCACTAGAATGGCAATCGTCGGGGTTTACGCTGGCCCTGAATCGTCGCTACAAGGGCTTTACAGTCAACAGGGGCTCTATTTTTGTTTACCCGTGCCACTGCGATTCCGTGTTGGTTTATTTTCGCGGCGCCCGCTAAATGTTCTCGTTGTTTCCCGTTGTATCAATGGGGGCTTCTTTGATGTTCGTCGAGCCGACACGACCCGCTAGAGTGCCTGTCGATCTTTAAGCGATGCGGGTCCAACAGCGAGCCGGTCAGCCTCGACGAACACGTGTACTGCATTCGTCGATGAAGTACACGTGACGGCAGTAAGTTTCGAATGGAACCTCCTTTTCGTTGCTTTGTGAAGTTAACGACATGCCCTGTCACGTAGCGCGTCCACGGAAACAAAGATCTCGAGAAATCTGGCCGGAAGACAGATTATTTGTGCGGCATCGATCGACCGGAATTGCACGAAATGAGAAACACTTGGTACATACTTCTAGAGATTCGTATGCAACGGTGCGCACGTTTCGACGATCGTCCATTCGAAACACTTCGGTTTCTATGAAATACGGGAATAATTTTTCTGCTGGAATACATTCTCAGAGAAGCCTTTGTGGGAAAGCGAAAATCTGTTCGCCAGAGATCGATAGAAATCGTTGCTCTCTGTTTCGCATTTTCAGGATTTGTCGGAAACGTACAGCTTCCCAGGATTGTTCGTTTGGAATATTCCTTATCGGGGTAGTTTTCGGTGATCCCGTTTTTGTCGGTTGCTTCCCTTAAGAGGGAAATCTTGTACGGCCGTTACGTTTCGCCAGGACATCAGTGGAACTCGAGAGTGCGGCGCTCCAGGTCGCCAATTGTCCTCGTGAACGGAACTTCTGCGGTCCAATCGGGGCTGGGGTCGATTTCCATTAAGAGAAATCTGTGAAAGCATAAAATGCACCAAGACAATTTCCTTTCTTCATGGTTAAACTAGTTGTGCTCGAGAGTCCAAGCATGCAACGCCGTTGATCATCCGTGGAGCGTTAAAATTCTGTGGGCCATTTTTTTCCTCGGAGAAACTTCCCGAAGAAATTCATAGGAAACAAACAAAGTTATCGATGGTATTGTTAAGAAAGTGGTGTTCGAAAATCTTCCGAAACGATTGTTTAGAGAACAGGTAATTCGAATACCCTCTCGAAACCGGGAGAAATAAAACACAAACACTCGGGCAGGTATAGTTCTCCAGCTTCCTACGAAAATTGTTTGGATTACTTTCTCGACGTCATCCCCGCTAAAGTGCTCCGCCAGCGTTTCTTCGCTCGGTATTTCTCGTTTCACGACCGAGCATCAGTTCACTCCGAGATCAAAGTGTCCGATTTTCTGCGGGGAGATAGTCCTAATTGACTCGCCGCGTTAGCGATAACCTCCGCAGCCTGTTCCGAAATTCCTTTACCGAAATTCGAGGGGACGCAGGGACGCGATTCATGGATCACCTGCAGTACTTTTAGCCGACGAAACCGGTCAGGGCATCGCTGTTTCGCGTAATGCGAGACAAACTATCGATCACGCGGTATCTGTACGAAGAAAAAGATGAGGCAGAAACCCTCTGGAGGGAAGGGGGAGGTTCTTTATGAACGATACGTGTCGCCGACGAAATTGCAAGATCCCATCGACGAAATCGATGTACGACGAGCGGCCGTATTTTTTCCCTTTTTTTACGCGACTCGCCAACAGTTCCATTAATTTTCCCGGGGAAAAATCGACGCTGCCCGTCTTGAATTACGACGCGAGCCTCCTCGAGGAGGACTCACTGTTGAAATCCGAGCTTGTCCCATTTCTCGTAAGAATAGGGAGGGGAGATCACGCGGGTGGATTAAATGGGGGAAAAAAGAGGAAGAGAAGAATGAAGCGGGGAAGATGGAAAAAAGAATTGGACGTGGAGGACTTCAATGAGGAGGCTGTCTCGAGGGCTTCCTCGGGATATCGAAACGGATGACGGGGAAAAACGAATACTTTCTGCGGGAAATTATAAAAAAGGAGGGTGGAATAGCGCACCGCGTTGCCCATAATATATTTATTAACAAAGGTGTCCAAGTGTGTACATTTAAATACAAATTTTTGTTCTGCTCCGAAAAACTGCTTCAAGTCAAACGACGCTGCGGCGTTTAATAAATTTTTACGAAAGTATTCAATACGGGGACGCGATAGTAGGGGCTTTGCCCTTTAAAACGAGCCCAGGTAGACTGCTGTACGATTTTTCTTAACGAAGTTACAGCAGCTCGAAGTTCGACGATTTTTCGTTGAAAATTGAGCGACCTTTTTATTTTGTCGTGGAGTATACATTCATAATTAAGGACGAAAGCTGCACCACTACTTTTCGTCGCACCTGTGCTCAATATTTTTCAGCCCCAAATGGAGTGGAAGTGAATGAAATGAAGTGTGTCCTACAGAAAACAAAGCAAAAAGAATGAATCATCTGTCGTATCTCGGAATGAATCCCAAATATTCAACGATAGATCCTGAGACTCTCAGAATGGAATCCTTTATCTCGACGCCCGAATCTCTATCGTCCTCGTCGTTCCTAAAACAAATGAATCCACTCGAAAGGAACCGGACGAACAGGTAAGCACAGCCGAGTGCCCATCGACCGCTCGAGGCTGTCTCCGGCCAGCTTGCTTCGGCTTGCTAATAGTTCTTAATGGAATCGATAAGTTGTAGGACAAATCTGTGGTATTCCGTGGTATAAATGTCGCGCCAGTCATAAATTCGAACGGCGACGCTGGTGCTCTTGAAACCTTGTCCCTTTTCGAATATTCCCACATTATGTAAGGACAGGGAGGATACCATTTTGAAGTGTACGCAGACTTCTTTCTGGTCCCATCGCCGTCTCTTCTTCCCTGTTTTCCTTGAGGCTACCGTCGTATCCTTTACGATCGCTTCAAACGCTACTTTTATGGGCAATAAGATTATTTTCGTTCGAACGGGACCGTCTTTCGACACTAAAAAGTCGAAAACGCATTACGAAACTGCCTCGTTCCGATCCGCCATCGTTAAACGCCGTCGTGATTTCTATTTATCCACAGGACGGTGGAAATTGTCGGAATGGTGGTATCCAGTGAAATGTTTATACTTCTGGTATCGTTGTCCGCAAATGCTTTAGCACAACTAACGAATGAAATTGTGTTTGGCGCGTTAATCTCTGCTGAATCTTGTTCTCTCATTTGAAATTTTAATTCTCCATAGAATGCCGAGTTACATACATATAGGTATACATGTATACATTGGAATTTTGAATACACGCGACATAGAAATCTTGGAATCTTGAAGTCTTAAAACATTTGCATATTAAGCACAAGGGGTCAAGGAATACGTGTGACACCGATGTAGCCCGATTGGAACCCGAGTTTTCAAAGCGCTCAATAAAAGAATATCGTAAAGCCATCGGCTGCCCCGAAACTATGAAACTCTTCCAAACGTTGTGCGTCTACCGAATCCTGTCGCTAAAGATCTTCCCCGTGCATGACGTCGGCGCGGATCAAATCCGATTCCGAACGAAAATCGTTCATACCTGCCCCCGTTAAAATGCATTTCATCGACCGTCATCCCCGCTCAGGATAAAGACAAACGCATAGCCAAGCAACCGTAAAGACTCGTTATTCCCGTTCAGTGGAATCGCGTTGAATGGCGCTCGTGCTGGCAAAGCCTTCGTCCCATTGAAATGCGGAGGAACGCGTTCGCGGGGTAGCGGCGCATTCACGATTGCATAAGTGGCGCAACGGGCGCATAAAGCCTGTTGCACGAGCGCGTATCCCGCAGCGGGAGATCGCCGAGTGCCTACTCGAGTTACTCGCCACTCGCTCGGCTCGTTCACAATTGTGTCACCCCGCTGCCAACCACCGCCCCTGCATCGCGAGCAGCGGGGCGACAATTCGCAAACGACTGTGTAATGAACACGACCGGCTATTTCTTTCTTTCTTCCTTTTTTCTTTTTTTTTCAAACCGAAATCGACCGTCTGGCCGCGTGCACCCTAATTTTCCAGCTCGTTATTGTGCGACTCGATCGCCGCGGGAAACACACGGTCCGTGCTCGGTAAAGGTTTAGAATTTTTCGGCGGCCCGAGTGGCACGAGCATATGGGTAGTTTGCGATCGACGTGATGCGGTTTGTGGAACGCAACAGCGTGTCGACGGTGCTTCGACACGGGGAAGCGTTCGGAAGGGGTGGTCCTCGGTGCGTGTATACTTTTGTTCGATCCTTCTCACAGACCCGCGGATAATGGAGATTTGATTACGTCTGCCATTCGATATCCCGCGGATTAGGTGCACACGGGTGTACGATTTTCCAGCGATTTTATTTTCGCTCCATGTAAATCGAGAGAGCGTCGCGGAGTTTCTGGGTTAGTCGAATACGCGCAATGCGGATTTCGATCGACCCGGGGACGGAACGGCGAAGCTCGACCCCCGTCTCGACCTAAATACAGCTCGCGAGAATTGGAGTACACGAGGTAATAAAAAGTGGGGACGCTGCGGTACTCGGTGTTGAACGGTGAGCTGCGCGAGCTTTCCAAACGTGCCATATGTGCGAGCCACCAGCAACGATCCTCTATTGTACGAAACAACAATGCATAATAAAAAAAGAGGAAAAATAATCTCCCGGCGGTAGAAACGTCTCCAGGGCATTAGCGAGCTAATGAAACGTGAGTTGGAGCCTAGCTTCTGGTGTCGCGTTTCCGGAAGACGAGAGGTGTGTACCTTTCGAAACGGAAGCCCGGCAACCCTGTTACGAAAGCAACGGGGATAGAGCACATTCAGTGATTTAGAGAAAGCGAGAGAAGGGAGAAACCCGATCAATTTATTTATTAAACGTTTTTCGTGCCTTTGTTGGTGGCTGTCGCGTTCCCACGGGAAATACGAGGCGCTTAAAAGAGTGCTTCTGGCTCTGACTGGCGAATCCCGTGCAGGAGGGAATTTCCAGGACCTGTAGGATGCCTGTGCGTATTCCAGCAACCAAACTTTCCTCGGCATTCGTATAATCAGAATTGTAATTTGCAACGACTGTCTGAAATGGCTGAAATTCTTTCATTCATATTGAGGATCAATTTTTGCCGCTGGATTAAATCACAGTAATCCACGCGACTCCAGAACGACAGGAAACGAAACTCCCTCTCGCTCGTGTACAGCTCCCGCTTGAATTTTCGGCCGACTCGGACGCATTTTTCCCCTTCGAGTCCTTGGAGATACAAGCTGCCGAGTAATGGGATGAAAAAGGCACAAAGTAGCGGGCAGGAACAGCAGAGGGAAAAGAGCGGTCGATTCTTCTCTCGGAAGGAGACAGCGGTTCGCCATTAGCGCAATCTAATCGGCAGGGTCCCTTAATAACAGGTTGCTTCTCAGCGTTCTCCTGCCGAGGAAGAAAATGAGGAGCAGGGTGGGGATGGAAAGAAAGAGGAAAAGGGGCGGGCACACCGCCGGCAGAAATTCATTCGGTTTCTCGGATACCACTCCGCGAGCCAAGGATCCTCTCTCTGTAATCTCACGACCGGGCTCAATTAATGCTTAACGACAAAACCGCGGCCAGGAGTGACAGAGATAGCGGGGCCTTCGGGCTGCCGCCGCGTGAGACCAGGTCCACAAGAAGAATGCGTCCCGCACCGCTTGGTAGATACCGCTAATTGTGAAGGCGTCCTCGGGCCGCAAAATTGCCGGGCACGCGCTCCAAGAATGCGCGTCGAATTGCCTCCGCGACGTTTCCTTCCTTCCTTTCCATTCTTCCTCCCTGATGCCGGCTGATTTTCTCTCGAGAGGCAGCTTTTCTTCGTGGAAGTCGGAAGATCTACTCTAGCGATTCTATGTATGTAAGAAGAAAAAGTTTCCTTTCTTTTCTGTATTTTTTTTTGCGGGAGCCGAGGTAGATTAGATTTTTAAAGCAGCAAATGTGACGCGAACGTTGAACAACAGTCGGCCCCGTTTTAGCTAACCCTTTCACTTGCACGATAAGTGTGAATGCGGTGAAACTTTGAGGCTCGAGTACAATAATTATTATCTTGGTTTCGGGACAAATGCGTGCGAACGATTTTTTTCTGATGATCGTAACGGAGCGTACTCGGAGCCGTCAGAACATCAAACGAAATTTGTGCCCCATTCGTTCCCGGAATCTCACGATGCTCCGTCATTACCCGGATAGAGCCACTTCAACGGAGGGAGATAGCATTATCCGCTCCGAAAATCGGGGACAGAGAAACGGTTCGTTTCGGAATTACAGGCGGCGCAAAAGTGGCGGCCGGGAAGGTGGAGTTCTCTCGCTCCCCTGTTCCTCGAATCTCTGTTCGCTGCGTACACAGGCAACGACGAGAAAGAGAGGGATAATTCTTCTAGGCGGGATGCAATCTGGCAGATTGTGGGGCACCGAAATTGCCGGGTTAGAGGAGAGACTAGGTGGACTCGTCGCCCGCTTTCAGAAAACCAACGTGCCATTAGAGGTCGAGGAAGAGAGGTTCCCCTTCGATGCCGATACTCGACTGGATATTATATCGAGTCACCGGCGAATAATGCGACGGGCACACGTTGCCAGGGTGTGCCCCCGCGAGACAAAGGGCACGAGGCTGTCTCCTTTTGTTTCCACGAGCACCGTGGAACGCGAGCACCGCTTCCTTGATCTTTCGTTGCTCTTTTCTTTCTGCTTTCTGCTCGGCATAGGGGCTGTCTGCGAACGCTTTGAGGGATTAGAAGTGCGACAGATGATCCGAGCGAGGAGTTCTGCGGCGTCGCTTTGTGAGATTTGGTCGGACGGATTTTTCTGCGACCCGGGGAAACTGGGGCTCCGTTGGGTGTGGCGTTGCCGCCGTTAAATACTTGTTGCACCCTTCATTTCTTTCGTTGGTTCCTCCCCTGGACCCAGTAGTTGTTCCCAGGTTTACACTCGAACCTATTGATTCGTCGACACCAAAGATTTCGCGATAGCGATCCTATCGCTCGCATAATTTATCGTCCGTTTCCTTAGTTTCTTCCGCCAAATACTAGAGATTCCTTCACGATGCGCGGCTAACCGCTGCACGTGTCAGGGGGACGCGCCGTAATCACCTTCCGAGAGAGGTATGCGTGTTCCTGCTCGCCGCTCGAGTCCGGTGTAGAAATTTCCAGGCATAAATTCGAGCGATTGAATCGGTTCCTGGGCGCAAAATAAGAGGACAGCCCTGGTATGCATGGTGTAGCACGCGTGTTCAATGTCCCGGCGACGCGTTATCGACCCTGGGAGCAATCGTAACTAACGAAACTCATTTAGCACGTTCCACTCGTCGAACAGTCTCATCTGCCTGGTAATTAACATAATTAATATTCCGGCGACGAGAGGCTCCCATGGTTGAAAACAAGCCGCGGACCCTTTCGGCGGCGCAGCGTGTGGCTTTACCTGAAAATACCTGCACGAAGGGGAACGGGAAAAAACGGTGGGACAGAATACGTCGTGGTTGCCCCCCAGGGTGAGCAGTCGTGATCGATAGCGGCCACAAAAGATCGGATTAATAGACGGATGGGGTTGCCTCTCTTTTGGAAGACGTTTCTTCAGTGGGTGGATGGAGGGGAGAAGGCTGGGAACCTCGCCGATGACCATTCAACTTTCTCGACTTACGAGCTTTCCGGTGAGCAGGCAGTTGTTCGAATTTGGAAGGGTTTGGAAGATTGAATGATCTAGGTTCCAACGGCTTTGCGGGGGTGGGAATGATTTGCACAATTGGAGCAACGTTTTTAACTTGGAAACAGTGACTTGGAATTTCTCGGTATTTCTATGGGATCTATTCCCATGGAAGACTCGGTTGTATTGTTGGGTAATATGTCTGTATATCTTCCGTGCGCCCATGTAATTAAATGTCTTGAAGCTAAATGCAATATTACAGTGACTATACTCCATCGCTAAATTAAAGGGCCACTAAACTTTCACCGAATAATAGTCGATCTTCCAGTTGCTGTAACTTCGTGAAAAAAAAGGTTATGAGAGTCTACCTGGGCTCCTTTTAAAGGGCAATGTCTCTACTTTAACATCCGAGAGTTCATTTTATATGAAATTTTTTTTGCACCACGTGGGAGGTCGGAATGTGAATGTACTTTTGTTGCTCGAAAATTTTACAAGTTCAAACGCCCGTACGGACATCGAGAAATTTTTTTCTGGGCTGAGATCCGTATAGATTTAAAGATTTTTTTTCTACCATTTTATCAATTACCTCAGCATATTAATCGCAACTTTTTTTTGGAACAAAAAGCCGGTTTCAAAAATCGAAACTTCATTAACGAAGTTTGCTCCATCATTCAGAACGCATTTCCCCAAACCCGACTATAGCCACCGTTCTCATACCTGGTAGCACTATGTATTCGATACACTCGAACGATTCAGGAGGCGCCCATTGATGCTGGGTGTCCACACGACTCATCCACAACCACGAGCCCGACACACAGGTCCGTGTGTCCCTTTCACAGGTGCGGATTTCGTCGATTTCGCGCATCGACGAGGACCTCTCTATCAGGCAGCTGCAGGCCACCGGACCCCAGTGCCACCCTGTGTTCCTCTTCTTCCCACACATTTCTCCGTGTCTCACTCCCTTGCCCAGTACACCTTGACGTCTTCCACGATCCGCCCGATCCCGAATAACGAACGGTTCCGTGCCACTGGCTTTTTTTTCTTCATCCACTCTTCTCTTCTGTCCGACGCGACGTTGGCCGGGAACTTGCTCTCTTGACAGGCCCGTGGTTTCTCGAGTATTAGGGCGCAAGGGCTGTTGCACAATGCATCGAGCAACACCGGGCCCTTTGTGCAACAGCGACGATAGCTGTTTTCTCCCCCTCTCTCGCTTTCGCGCTCGTTACCTCCATTTCCCTGGTCGTTCGCGAGACTGGAAGAATCTATCCGACCTTAATTCGGTCGCCGCAACACAATGGCCGTCCGTTTTCCAGCTCGTCGGAGGCGATGGAAAGCGTTACCCTCCTCTCGGATTTTCTTCTTGTTCGCCTTCTTTCATCGACCCGTTGTCTCTGTTTTCCTTTTCTTCTACGCAGCTCCCTGGCGAGATGATCCTTCAGTTTGCCCTTGTATTCGCGTGTCCTATTTTCTTCCTTTTCTTATTTGCATGCAATGACCGTCCGTGTTTGCGCATACACCATACGGAGAAGAATTAGGTTTTAGGGATGCGTGCTGCTTCTTTCTTTCGCGTGGTCGCAGAAATTTGAGACCGAGGCCGAAAGTAGACCCCGCAGGTTCAGCTGCATCTTGGCTCGGTAATCTATTAGAATATCATTGGGTGCGGTCTGTGCGCAACGTGGAGCATGGGTGTTCTCTGGCTACATATAGCCCGACGCTCTTCATTAAATTCCAATCAAAGGGGACTCGTGTATTCGCGTCTAATTTTTATCATTAGTATTTCCGTACTGTCAGATGGATAATGTATTCGGAATGAATACTCGCGAAGTGTAACTTGTTCAAATCTAATCATTATGAAATTATTTGAAATAATCAGCAACCCATCGTCCGTTGGAAAAATGAAACTTCCACTGTGACAGTGGCAATTTGTATACAATATAACTTGAATGTTATAAATGACGAGAGGATGAACGTGTAATTAACCTCTTAGGAACGTGTTTCCCTTCGTTTCATTTAACCAATCGTAGAAACAGAGAGGTAATCAAGAAACATACGTGAATACATTCTCAATCATTCGATTCCTACTCGTCCAGATGCGAGACACGATGTTTGCGTTCGCCATCCATCGAGGACGACGAGATTCATGCAAGGCAGGATTCCGCAAACACGAGGTAATTAATATCCAACCAGCGGATCTTCTTCTTGCTGCTCATCTTTCATCGGGACCGGTCACGATCGACGAGCACTTTTTCATCCATCAATTCTAATTGATGCCGCTCGATTTACCTCTCGGCGAAGCGGTTTTTGCGCACCGCTGGCCCCGCGATATTCCCATAATTCACCTTACGTCCGCCCCACGATGAAAATCCATGCAATCCGAGTAATGGATCCACGGGAAGAAGAAAAATTGAACGACATCTTGCGAAAACTCGTCGGCTTCTTTTAATTCGCCTGCGAACTTCTGTAAGCTCGTTGCGTCGTTGAATCGCCGATGATACACTGAACGCGAAGTATTCCGATTTTCGAAATTAATTTCGACCGTGGAATTAACACGACGCGTAATGTGAAGGATGGTGGTGATTTTACGAGAACAAGAATTTCGTGATTTGGTGGAAGATCGCAGAAAGGATAGGGGGAAATTGAATCGAGGTGGTCGTTGTCGATCGGATCCACCATGGACGCGGGCTCTGACGTAGTTTCGCCATTGATGGGATAAAAGTAAGGGATCGTAGTACTTTTTTATTTTTTTCGCCGTTAACGACGACGAGATGTTCGTTTCGACGCACTCGTTCGCGGCAAAGGATAATGAAATTACAATTATGGAGCGACGAGCAGCGTCGCACATTAATTACCTTACAGTGATTACGTACTCCCTTCGTTAACCCGTGAAGCTCATAATGTCGCGGTCTGGGAGAAACTTTCTCGAATAAATCAATGGTGATAGATTACAGACTCCGCGGTCTAGCGCTGGGTTGCGTCGCTCTAACGGGAGGAGAAAATCGACAGGTTCGATAATTCGTAATATCGATCACTGGCGGTTCTTTTATTTCCGTGAAACGTGGAACCGTGGCCAACAGAGATACGTGAAATTAATGAAAGGCAGGTGTGAAAATTAATGGCTTAATGGGATTTAATTGAACGTCCGGCTTTTCGTCGGCCGACAGCGGGGCGGGCACCTGATTTATTTGAAAACGTGACGGCGTCGATCGTGACGTAATCGCTTATCTTAATCCGCGCAAGCTCGGGGAGGATGCTCCTGTTCCGAGGTAAATGACGTTTCGCCTTAATGACGGGGAAGACGGTAATCGAGTCAGCCGGTCGATTTAACGTCAATCACTCTATTCTACCTTTCGTTCTCTCCCCTACTCGCACTATCTCCATTCCTGCGCTGCAATACGTATTTTGTATTTCATTCAACAACGATCACGCTTCATCGACGCCCTTTTATTTCGAGAACTCGTCTAACTATAAATCAGAATGTTTCCCGTTTTTATTTTCGCCGCTAAACGTTTTTTCCACGACACGAGCGTGATCGTGCGCGCACTAGCGCACACAGTCTGATTAAAACGGGTTATTAATTACGGGCTGGCGTCGACGTGAATGAATGCGGTGCCATCGATAGCCGTGGATACGATGGGACGGCGGTGGGTCTTTTATTTTCGCGAAATTTCGTATCGATACGTCCCTGAAATATGCGTCGAACACTCGCGTGCCAGCGATCGAGGAATATCGACGAAATTTGCGGCGTTTGAGCTCACTGTATTTAATTATCCGCCACCACGGTGTGCGTGATTAATATCGGCTCGTTCTTTTAGGCCAATCAATTTTAATTATAAGCAGATAAAGAGTCGACGGTAGCTCCGCGAGGGAGGTTATTAAAAAATTCATGTTATGTGTCGCGTTAATAATTCATGGCTATCTGTGCCCCGTCTATCCCACCTCGTGCACCGTCACGATTATTGGACATCGTGCGAACACTGTCGTCGACTTTCGCGTACGTAACGTGCATCGTTAAATATTGTATGATTTAACTGCGGGGAGATTGTAATTAAAGATGTAGATAATATGGAACTGTCATCTTTAGCAAAATTAGCTGTTTATTTTTATTTTCGATCGGCTATGATCGCGCCAGGTAATCAGGGTCTGAAGAAATGGGGAACCGACGCTTATCAAAGGGCAATAAGTAGAGGTATTTCCAAGAGGGAGAATAGTCGGTACGTTGTACTGTAACGCTTGCGCTGGGTCACGGTGCGACTTCATTAATCCAAATCAGACGTCGCTGAAATGGGTGTCGGCGACCTGGCTTTATACTTATTTCGAGCCTGTAACTTCCCTCGCCCCCGCTTATTAACGTTCAATCGACAGCAAAAAGCGGCACGAGCGGTTAATTGACTTTTTGAACTCTCCGCCCTGTGAATGAGGCGAGAGGGTGGGCGCTTCAAAGTTTTCGCCGAGTCGCGAAAGGGCGAGAGTCACGATTGCACCGGCTCCTTTTCCTCTTTCAAGACTCTCACTCGACGGCCAACGAGACCCTCTACCTTCTAGATGAACGGGGCAACCTAGGTTACAGTTATTCATCGGGATGATGAACTGGTATCGAGGGGCAATTAACCACGGATACCCTTGTATCAAAGTTCCCCGACGTTTCTCACCGCAAAGGGAATATTATTTCGATTCGTTCGTTCGCGTTGCGCTCTTCGTTTATTTTGCATCGAGCCTTAATTGGTTCACTCGATCATTCGGCAAGATCGCTAGCAGAAATACGTGTATTAGGTAATCGATCAGAAACTAGTATTTGACGAGTAAATTATTTTTTTTGAACAATTAATTCACGTAGTCCTCTACGATATATTATAGATAATCGTCATTGTCTCGGATGAGATCAAAGTTTGACGAGTCTTCTTCAGTCCGCGTGGACAGTTCGTTTGCTTATCAAATTGGCGATTCCGAGGGATATAATAGTTCCTTTAATAACCCAGATTCGAAGTTCACGATGCGAAAGTACTCAGTCTTGGCCACACACCAAGGGATAAAATACTGGCCCCGATATATTTGCAATCCTCTTAAAACGCGAAACTCCTCGAAAACCGCGACGCCCATTTAAATGTACCGGCGCAATGAAAGTTCCTCGCGGACCTCCCATAAAGAAGCGGGAATATTTCCAAGCAAAAAGGATCGAGCCGGAAAGTTATTCTTTTCTCGAGAAGGAATAAGTTCCACGGATATAGCTACTTTCAATCAGGGCCATTCTCAACTTTTCCGAAGTAATCTTGCAAAGTTGCTAATCTTATTGTCCCCGATGGCAACGATCGTCCCCTTCCACGACTCTCCCTCGGGAAGCGTGCACTCCACCTTCGATAAATGGTTCCACGAAGGTGTTTCAACCATGTTATTGGCCCCCGATAACAGAGACCGCTCGCACGTGCAGAAACGAAACGGTTCCGAGCTGGTATCGGTTTATGTAGTACCCTCGTAAAGTTTCTTTTAAGTACGTTTATTCTACGATGAAGTCTCGGTGCTGCATGTTCATCATAGAAATTATTGGACACGGGAGCGTGGCCGAGAAATGGCGTGACAGAATATCGGTGGAAAATTGTTGAATAATTGATATTGTTCAACGTGTACAAATTTTAACAATTCCAGGTTGAACTACAGATTCGATTGATATTTGAAATGCCAAGAATTAGAATCAATATGGTTCGGATGAATCAATTTTTCAGAGCGAATATCCATCAACCGAATGGTCATCTTATGACTTAAATAGAACGGAGCTAGCAGATCTTTTTTAGAACATTAGAGTGAATCAACGATACAGAAACGTTTCTCAAACAATGACTCATCCGCAGATAACCCCTGCCCTCGCAGACTGGTCTAATTGAACCGCCCTTCCCCGACTTTAGATCTAAAGCGAAAGTAGGCTACCGATGATCGAAAAATGTCTGTCTAAACATACGAATTAGACAGGCAGTATCTACAGAGGGACGATAACCAGTGGAAGCTTTTGCATACCATAAATAACTCAACTAACCATTAACAATCGATAAATCCCGACACGAATTCGATCTCCGATGTCGAATACTTATTTATATAAACATGTCGTAAACATTCCTCCTATCTCCAAACATGTGCAACAATTGTTAATCGAACAAATATTATTCTTTCTCCCATGAATGGCGACAATCGCCATTCAAAAAGTAAGCAGAATTTCCAACCAAAATGAGTCATCGACGGATAACCTTTACCCCTCCGTTCATCTAAACCAGTTACCCGTTCCCCTATCGCGATTGGTTAAAGGTGGCCACAAGTTACAGCGAATTGCAGCGCGAAATCCGTCGAATTATCGCCGCGTGGCTACTTAGATCGCGAGGCTTAGCTCGGAAACTGGAAACGGGCGGTAAAAGAATTTTTTCCACCGGTCGGGCTCGATGTGAAACGCGAGTTTAGTGGCGGCCGAGCGATTTCCTGTCAACCGCGGCGGTGGAATATTGGGAAACCGGTTGCTCTCGTTGATAAAACGCGCGCAGAAAATCTGCCCGCGAATGTTGAGCTCTCGTTCTCGTTCGCAGGTATCGCACGTGCTGGCTCGCGGTTTCGCAACGCCGTCGTAACGCAGAGGGAAACGCGCTGGAATCTCGCGGATTCGTTTCGATTTCGCGTTTATCCAGTCGTCTCGATTCAGCCCGATCGTTCCACGAATGGACAGCGGCACGATAAATTGCCGTTGCGGCGAATAATCGACATTTCAGGGCGCAACTCGGAATCCCGTCAACGATATTCCACTTCCTTCTCCTTTCCTGCTTTTTTCCTTCTCCGCTTATTCTTTTTCTCCTCCGGTCCGTTCGATCTCAGGTCAATTCCGAGTCGCGTTCGCGGCGCGCGTGCTCCGACTTCCAGCGGTTTTTCCACGCGGCGAGGCATGCGTGCTGGAAACTGGACGTCCTGGTTTTATTTATCGTCAGGAGAGACGGCCATGTCCAGTCAATTAACTCGTCCCGGGAAAAACGACGGCAGCGGGACGCTTTGGCGAACGGAGGCCGCTCCTGCGTGTTCCGCGAGAAAGGCGGGAGGCTGTAACGCGAATAAATAATCGGGCTAACGAGCGTCGCCTGGCCGACTTTCTTCCTGTCTGACTGTGTTATGCTATGTGTCACGCTATGTGTCACGGTAGACGTCTAACAGTTATTGCTAAATAGAGGTTTTGTTCAGAATTAGGAAGGCAGAATGGTTTCGTTATCTGCTAACAATGAGGCATTTACTTTGACGGGCATAGCTGTTTCCACGTGGCTGACTTCAATTTGGAAGTGCATGAATTGGTACAGTTTTTTTTAATCCTGGAACTATTCTATTTGGAAGGCAGAACCGGTGTTCAACGATGGATTAAAGCGCGTGGCTAAACGATGCCGGAGAGATCCGCGAAAAGGGAATATTCGAACACGTTATTGCGTTCCGCGTAGCAGACAGCATCGAGGAACATACAGTCAAGCGAGAGAGAGACGAAGATAGGGGGAAAAGAAAAATTGGGTAAGAGATAAAAGATGAGGACGCGAAATGCGAGAAACGTCGCGACGCGTCGCGGCGTCGCGGTGTACGCAGCTCACGACGGAGATACGTCGGAATTTTAATATTCCTTGGCGGGTAGAAAAGGAGGCCGGGTGTAATCCCCTTGACAAACGGTTGCCTGCTCCCTGATACCTCTTGACAAACAGGGGCCATCGTTCTCGCGCCGTGGCTTTCGAACGAAACAGCGGACAGGGAAGAAAAGATCCGGAGTATTTCGTCCCGAGGGGGAGATCTTCTGGATTGAATCCAAGCAGTTTTGCCGCGCTTTGTCGCCGAAACAAATTGCTCGTTCTTCCACGGCCGGGGCCTTGTCGCCCTCGCGATAATTGCGTCTTTGCGCGACGACCTCGCGAGCGTGTCCCTGTCGTTGAAAAAAAAAGGTTCGAGGGACCACGGGACCGTCGCGAGTACGGTATCTTGCGCCAACGAAAATGATAGCGGAGGCGAGCGGTTTTTTTGTCTCTTTGGGTCGGCATTAGTATCGCGGAATAGAGCTGGCCGCGTGGCGAGATTCCGCGACGATTCTATTTCTAACTTGTTCCCAAGCATCGTAAATCGTGGCCTCCACGCGATCCGTGGCTAGGTTGTCCGCGGAACAGCTGCGTCCGCGTGGAATTTAGAATTCTGAAGACTGTGGCGCTGCGTCGTTCGAAAGAGTGGAACAAGTGTTACTATCGGCGAAGGTGTCGGGGAGCTTTCCGTCTATGTAAGCCGCGCGTGCCCTGTCAGAGAAAAGGAGGTAGAAGGGAAAAAGGTGGACGAAGAGAAAAGAGGGTAGAGACGCGAGGGACGGAGCTGTACAATTAATTTCGAAGCGTCGCGTCGCGACGAGGGAACGAGCCGGGGCGCGCCTCGTAGAGGATCTGCATGCAAGAACAATTAGCTACACCTCCTTGTGGCTCAGCTCCGCGATAAATCAGCGAACCGCATTACCGCAACGACCAGCGTGCACAATGCCTGTAATTCTCGCCCACTCTGCGGGCCCGAGATGCAACACCAACGACTGGCCAGTCCTGGAGGTGGATCGTTCCGCGAGGACAGACACGAAAACGTGGTAACAAGGAGATGAACGTTTCTTCTGCCCTCGCGAGGCGTGCACGCAGATGTTGCTTGGTCGTAACGAACTTGGCTATCTTGGAGAGCAAGTTCTATTGTCGCTGCAACCAAAAACTGTCGCGACTTAAATTTCCAATTTAATAGCGACGTCCCCTTCCCTCTGTCAGCCTTCGCTCCAGCACTCGCAGAACGTATCGAGCGTCTTAATTGAGCAACGCCGGAGGCGGCCACCAAAGGACAAACTATTTCGTCCACGCGAGGCGCCTCGTCATGAGTCGGGGCTAAAATACGCGAAGGATATTTAATAAATCGCCGTGGAAGCTGGACGGGGAACAATGGGTCGAAGCTCGTAAACGCAGCTGCTCGGAGGGACTTCGGGACGATAAAGCCTCGTGGAAAGAGTGTGGCGTGCGCGCGTGCACGTTCGCGGCAGGAGAGCCGTGGGGCCGTGCCACGACGAGGAAGCACTGTTATCGTGTATCGGTACATCGAGCATCCGCGCTTACGGCCGATCGAGCGGAAACTTTTACTGCCTCCGCCCCCGTAAATCGTCGTGGCGCTTGCCGATTTTATTTACTGGCTCCGCGACCGCGAAGGAATCTTCCAACGGCGGCGGCGGCCACCGGGAAGGTGTACCTCCGTCGAACGCGACGATTTATCGTCGTGCCGACGACTGGACATCGAGAACAATGCCGTAGATAATGGCACAGGCGGTTTTCATGGAAAGAGGATCATCGATCCATTGCTTTCCTCCGTGGTTCGAGCACGGGGTTCGGATCTTCCGTTGTATCGCACGATTCTAAGGAGCTGCGGATTTTTCCACCGGCAAAAGATCTCGAGTCTGTTGTACTTGGTTCCGACCGCTGGTCCTCGATTCTCGGTTTATTAAACGGCGATAGATATTGTGGAACGGCAACCGGAACGAGCTACCGTTCATTAAGATCGATCCGGGACGCGCGAATGTGCATCAGGTAGAGAGCATAGAGCACACAGACAGCGGCGAGCGGTTTTCGACGGTGCACAAAGATTCCATCAGCGATCCATCAAGGAGATAAAGGGCGGATCGATTTGGCCCGAGGCAGAGAACGGGTTAAGTCTTATATCCCCGTGGCAAGAACCGTGCCGGACTAGATTCACTTGATCAATCATTCCGACAGCTGAAGGATGGATCGACCCGCGATGTTTACGGAGAACTATCCACTTGAAATTCTTCCCGTTACCGGTTTTCCCTACCTCGAATCTCGAATCACGATGGATTATCCTGGCGGAAACGAACTTTTGCCGTGTCTTATTAGTGTAATAGCTGGGGCTGACATATTTTCGCCCAGTTACCGGAGTTTCACGTCGGCTTGGCCAAGGATTACGAACAAAGAGGTAACAAGAACGACGTACAGCGGGGGCGGCCAGACGCATTAAAAGTTGCGAGTGAGGAGAGGAGTTGCCTTCCTCGTTCGCGGCAGAGAGGCAACAATTGGAGCGTAATTATGAGCCGGGGCGACGGGTGACTCATATTCAGTGGTCGTTTCGTGGGCTCGTTCCTTCTTTCTGTCCTACTCTCGTGCCAGCGACCAGGGAAAAGAAGTATCTACTTACGTATCCCGTTGTCGGCGTTTATCCGCCTCGAGCTTGCGGTTTCTGACCGCACGTTGTGACAAACTACGGATCTAGGGTTTCGCTGGTCGTTCCATATATGGCAGGCATCTCGTTCGATCGCTGGCATGGAGATTTCTTTGTACGCCTAGATAACGTTCGGTGATACGCAGACATTTATTAGAAACGGGATGACTATATTTGTAAAGTTCAAGTGGCTTCAATTAACGCCGCTAAAACTGAAGGAGATAGACCTATACACAACATCCCGAGGAAAATACGTGAGAAAATAAAATGGGCGTGCACGGTAATCATAATTATGATTCGAGGTAAGGAGAAGTTAGGGTAGGAAGGGAAGAAATACAATAAGGGCTAACTCTATACAATTAATCCACAGGCTGGACAGACTTCAATGCTCCTTGATTCACTAACCTCAGCGGAAGATCCTCCCATTTCCGGAGAGCATGCACTTCTTTTAGGCTAACATCAATGACAATGGCACGGTAGAGCAGTTCTCAAACATAGCCTAAGGGCGAAGCACTTAAACGGAATCGTGACCCCCCTTTGAACCTCCGCTACCTCGCACCCTTTCAATCATTCTACATACGCCAACTCATTTCTCCGATGCGATCTATTACCGGTTCAACGAAAAGTCTTCCGGCCGACAATCAGTCACCGACATCGAAGTCGTCGCGTCACTCCGTGAAATCACCTGAAAATTCGCACATCTCTGACACGTGTACGGTTAATCCGTTCTTCGAACGATAAGCATTCAGCACGGAAGTGCACGCGAAAGTGCGACGATCATGCGGGCAATTATCAATTTGGTTTTCCTTCGCTTCTTCTAACGTTTCCCTCCCCCGCCACGTTCCTGAAGATTTGTTAACGTCCCTCGAACTTGACATTGCGTCAAAATCGAAAAAGGATTACCAACTGCTTACGCCGTTCTCACCGTGCCGTGAAGTATCGAGTTTCTATACAAATGTATTTCTGGATCCAGTCTGCTCCATTCACCGCCATTAATCACCAAGAACGTCGGCCAAGTGGGACGACGCAAAGACAGATTTCGGGGGTGACGAAAAAATCGACGGGGGTGTTCGGAGGCATGTAACAAGCGTCGTCGGCCGACAGGACGGGACAAGACTGTAGGCAGATCGATCAAAGAGCAGCCACGAGATAATCGATCGAAATTGCAGCAACGCTCGAGGCCAATGAGTCGGCTGATGAATGTAACACGTAGGCGAACGAATTACATTTTTTCCTTTATGGAAATTTTTTCCCATCCCTGTTGCGCTGGAATCTAGACACCAGTTCTGGCAACTTGCGCCGACCATTACTCTTCTCCCCAAGAAAGTTTCACCATTACCGCCCGATACAGGAAGCGTCGAAATCGAAAACAATCCTCGACGCAATTTAGCGCCGGGCCCGACGACGCTTCCGCCTCCTTTTCAACGAACCCTCGAGACAATTAGACCCTTTATGAGCCTTGTAGAACATTAAGAAGCCGCAAAGAAGATGCGTTTCTCTCGCGTGGGTGCCGAGGGGTGAACGGGGAAGTTGTTTAAAGTGACGCCAGCCACGTGTTCACTCTGACTTCTAATACCGTGGGTAACGGAGCAGAGTAGACAACAGTTCGACAATGACGGAAGACCGTCGAAGATGAAGAGCGGAAAGAGGACATATATATATCGCTGCCACGTTGTCCCCATTTCCACACACAAGTATCCAATTCGGTGACCTTTTTTTTCCTGCCCAAAAATCCATTAAAATCAACGAAGACGCGCCCGCGTGTGCATTATTATTAATACCCACGGATGTCCATTATTCTCGCGAGACTCAAGCGCACTTTTAACTTTGCCAGCCGTGCGTATTTATGATTTGTTGCACTCCGTCGGCCACTGGCCCATTGCCGCTTCTCTTTGGCTTAGCCGTTGCACGACCTACACATTCTTACGGGATAGAAGATTTGTTGTACGTAAATCACACGTGAATACTCTTCTTCTCCTTCGTTCGATCTGCCTGCGTACGTATTTGTTTGTCTTCTCCTTGCACTTGGGCCGGCGGGATTAATTATGATCGACGTGGATGTGGAGGATGTGGGTGTTGGAGCGCCAGTCTCTTCGCGATTCATGGGAAACGAATCGAGCCTCGAAACCATTTCGATGAAGAAGCCAAATGGAACCTCGACATAAACAGCGTGCGGACACTATTAAACGCGCGCAAAAACGAATGATACCGTGATCCCGTGAGTAGTAAATATTGAAATCGTGCTCGGATCTCGTTTAGAACGCGAACGTCGAGTGGTTCGGCAAATTCGTCTACGAATTAAGTGATCGGTGACGCTTTAAATGGAATTCACGCTCGATTCTGAATTCAATGCAAACTACACACGCAGCAAATATTTGTTACGAAAAAGAAAGAGAGGGTGACAGAGTAGGAGGCGCGGTAGAGCGGTCCTGCTCGGTTACGAAGTTAAATGGTTTAATGGGAAACGATGGCCGCGGACGCGAGAATGGAGCTGAATGCGAATCCCCACTACAAAGCTTTGAACCTGCCCGCTGCCGAGAATGAAACTGTAAAGCGATTCAAAGAGCCATGGCAAAGGAAACATTAAAGTTTTAAAGCGATGGCCGTACGACGCGGCAGACCCTGTAGGAGCGAACGTTCGTTGCCACCCTGGCGAATTTCGTGCGAGAAATCGTAGAACTTTGCGCGAAACTTCGACGAACAAGCGCTTCGAAAAGGATTTAATAATATTCCACTGGCTTGTAACTCCCTTCCGGTTACGATCGACAGACTTCGAGGAAATTCTTCCTCGACTTAAGAGTATATAGTATATTTTAGAATTCATAGGGGTAATATTAAAAATACACTTGGAAATTTTCTACGATTTAGTTGCTTCTATCCTTACAAAAATCCAACGCAAATTTAGGCAAGCTATTTCAAACGATTCCGATTGCTGAACACTCACGACGAACAAGTGCACCGTAGCAGCTTACCACATCTCTAATTAAATTGCCCTACGCAAACACACGTCATCCCTGCTCCCATTCCCCTCGTCTGCGTCTTCAATAGCCCTTCCAAAAATCAGCAGACAACGCGGCTGTCACGGAAAGCCGGCAGCAGAAATAGAAACAGGCGCAATCTCGAGTATGCCAGACGAGTACATAGTCGTCTCTTCGTGGCGACCGCGGTTCCACTTTCCTCGACCGGGAAAAGCGGGCACGTACACGTCGGTCAGGTGCGTATTTGCGCTACGTCTGAGAGGACAACGTGGCTAGTACCGTCAAAAGCTGCCCGTTCAAACGTAGACGGATGTTTCCTCAGCCTGTTTCCGCTCCCCGGAGTCTTCCATTTCGTGGCCAGTGATGTTTCGAAGGAAGAAGACGTCGAGGTTGAAGGAGTTGAAATCGGCCGACGATCAGGAACGACGAAACGGATGTGGGCTGGACGACCGGTAGGGGTGGGTTGTCGCGACAGGCCTCTCGGTTAATGAGGTACGCGTGTTAGGCACGTGTATACGCGGCTCAGGTACACGAAAGACGGGCAGAAGCTATAAATTGGTAAGCACTCGTCCTAGCCAGGACTAACGTATCGATGAACGTTTCATATCGAGAGTTGTGTCGCGCATCCTTCTGTCCGTCGAGTGTGCTCGACAGGTGCACGCTCCCGCCATTATCGGACTCTGGGGTGCATAGGGGATTAGAACGCCGGACAGGTGAGTCGCATCAGAAACATTTTCGCGAGACTTTCCGGCGCGACTGCTCGATTGAAATTGTACTTACCCTGTCGTCTCTTGCGTGCATCGTTTCTCTTCCGCTTATCGAAGCATTCCAATTGATTTCAGCGCTTTACCTGCGGTCACATTTCACGTGGCTATGTCTGAAGCGCATTTCGGTCGACAGAGAGGTCTCTTACCTATTATTGTCAATTCTTCACCGTCTACCTTTCCAAATCCCTTCACATTACATCTGCCAAATATCACCAACGTGGATCCAGCTGAGTTTCAATTAAAGATTCGACTTTCTATCCAGTCTGTCGGATCTCGGGGTCCAATCTAATTTAACGTATTATCCTCCGCCGGTGGAAACGAATAATTAACCCCTAAGTGGATTATGAATCTCACTTCGGTGGAGAACGTGGCACGCTCCCGGTGAGTCCCCATCGGAAAATATATCCATTAGCAGGGTTTTGCCCGATTCCACCGACGCGACGATCGTGCGCTCTCATTTTCATCGCAGTCATGTATTTTAATCGAGCGCCCATTCCAAGATTCGCTGGAATCATCTTAGCCAAACGGATTAATACGTCTAACGAGAGAGGAACAAGGAGTGGAGACGTTTGGCAGGACGCCCGGCGTCGTTGTGCACGGAGAAGAACACTCTTGGAGGAACCACTGATTATTAACTGCCTCATCCACGGAAAAGAAGAAGATTTTGGCAAGGATTCGACGGCTGCTCGTTCTCTGAGTTAATACCGCGGAATCGGCACTGTAATCGCGTTATTTAATTTGCGTCGGAACAGAAATTATTCTGCATTGTCGTCGAAGCTCTTTAGAATGGTTGTAGGTTCAGTCCAAGAGATTTTATAAATAATTATGATACAGATTTCGGCTGATTAGAATGATTACTATAAAAAGGCATTTGCTAGAAATTTTCTAGAAATAATTAATGGCAGAAATAACAATCACGAATAACGTTGCTTCCAAAAGAATCGCGGCGAAAGATAAGTCGTCATTTATCTAAAGGGAGAACAGAAATGATTATTTGTTAAGAACCGCTAGTAGAATTTTATAGACTCAGAGATCGTTCGCTCTCCGTTGCTTTATTACGCCACTTTATCCTCCGTTGTTTTTCCGCCCCACTTTATTCTTTTATTTCCCCGCGCCTGGTACACCGTTCTTTACCGCTCTTATACTTTATTCCTTGTTCCTGTTTCGCTCAGCCTCATTTTTCATTCCTTTACTGCTCCGTTCCTTCGCTACTTAACTGCTCCAGTATATTCTCTACTACGCATTTTTACTCCGTCCTCGGCACCATTTTATTCTTGTCATACCATTCTTCTGCTAAAACTCGAAAGTTTGCGTGCGTTCTGACAAAAGCTGCCGATTCACGGAATTGCAATTCATCCTCGATATGCCTCCAACTATTCCCCATTGGAGCAATAAAAGGTGATCAAACAGAAAAGATACTGGGCGAAGTAAAATCTCTTACACTCGCGAGATCCACATTCCTGGGTAAATAACCCCGAACGAAACTCACAGCGAATATTCCTCCATCGGTGCGTAAATCGGTCCCCGCGGTTCTCGTCGAAAAATTCCAACATCGTCGTAAGCAATGTCATTATCACTCAGTGCTCTCGTAACTCGTCGGCGCGCCATGAAATCATTTCCCCCTATCAGGATCCAAGATTGACGCTCAGTGGAGCATGACAGGATCGGTCGGCCAGATAAAACGGGTACCTGTTATCTCGGCCATTTCTAATCGAGCCACCTCCTTCCACCTCGTCGGTTCCAGCGACGCGTATAATTTACGCCAGGCTAATGTAATCATTACAGAAGTAACTGTTCGCCACGGGATGCCCGATGATCTTGGAGGCTCACAGCCCGGCCTCTGCCTGTTGTCGAACGGCCATCGCATCGGCCGACAACCGTAGCAACCCTCGGTAAACTGGTTTCAGGCATAATTGGACGCGACTTCGGGTGGCTTTTAGTACGACACGAACGTCCGTTTGCCCGCGACGCCGTGCACGAACGAGAAACGGCATATGCGTGAGCGCTAAATTTATTTCGCCGTCACTTTCCCCGTCCGGTGCGTGATCGTTCCGCGAATTTTAGTGTCCCGCATGCCGATTCCGGCATTTCTGTGGAATCTCAGCGATGGTCGATCCTGATTAGCCCGATGGTCAACGGGCTACGGTGTACTTTTGTCATTTGCGTCGTTAACATTTTAGAGTTAAGAATTACGCAAATTTGTATTCAACTGCGCTGTAGTTTTCTCGTAGTTCTGTGTATTGCTGTGATTCTATCGCGCGTGATAACATTGTGCTGCTACAATTGTTGTTAATAAAAATGAGTACCGCGTATTACTAGAAACAAATTTTTTTCAGGACTCGCGTTGAAGTCTGGTATCATTAGTAAATACCTTCCGCTATTATTCGAGGGTTCTCCAATGCTCGCGGGCGCGGAGGAGGTTCTTGGAGTAAATCATTTCTGTCAAAACGTAGAATCGAAGCATTCCGTGAAGCGTGGAGCGTGGCAAAGCTATCAAGAAACGATTTGGGGGCGACGCCCGTTGCATCCTGACAGATTGCGCTCAATTTACACAATTAGGGTAACGAAGAGAGGAACACGTGTCGGCGGCAGAAATGTATTCGAACGAGTGCGGCCATGAAGCGGGGCATTGTGTAGATCTTTATCACGTAACAATGCGGTAACGAGGGCCATTAGCTTTTTGCTTTATTGCGTTACGAGGCTCCTGCAGCGCCAACTCGACGCGAGGGATCAAATAACTCTCATTAAGACAAACGAGTTAAATATGTAACTCACGGATCGCGGGCGCGTGTCTCGTGACGCGAGCGACGGTTTCATAATGATGGGAAAAGGCATGAAAGAAGAAAGAGGATCGACTAATTTTTCTGGCATTCAGCGCTGTCCCAACAGGCTATCGATCTTCGTTATTCGAGAAACCAACTAAAGTTAATTGAACCGTGGTACCGTCGTTGAACGTTCTTCGAAAAATATTTTCTGTTGGCCCGAATCAACATATCTGGCACCGTTAAAATTCTGAATCCACGCAGAAATATACCAATCAAGTATTAAATTACGGAGAAAGAGTGATTGCTTTGAACACCTGAAACTTTATTCATTTGTTATATCCACCTTCCCCGTGCAGTACCTGCATCATGAATCTAATCAACGTGACGTCTTAGAAATAGATGCTTGGTAATTTATAATTTTCCCATCATGGGAAGTTCACAACTTTATTTCCGACGGAATAAAGTGCCCAATACAATTGATGATGTTCCTCGGACTGTTCCGCGACAGTGGATGAATAATGATTCAGAAAAAAAAGAGGAGAAACGGGCGACGACGTAAGCCCAATAACACCAACCCCAGATTCGACTTTTTATTAATGAGCATTGTTCCCCTCCGCGAGAAAGGGAGGCATTCAGAAGTTCCCGAGATTCGAATCCAAACCCCAAATCCCTAGCGTTCTCCACCGATCGTTCATTCCCTTTCTATCTCATACGCTTCTTTCTCTATACGCCTATTGACTCTCGTCTCTAATCTTCACCAGGCTATCTCTGCTCGTCGATCTTCCTTCCAAGAAGGCGTTTATACGCATTTTTAATTGATCTCCTCGATTCCTCCCTCTTTCACCATGTGAACAAAAATGAATTTCGTTGAACGTTGCGTTGAAAGTTTCCACGAAAAAGGGTACGCTTTATCGGTAATAAAAGGCTCGTAAACGGGCTGGTAAGACAAGCAGTTGCACAGCGGCGCATCAGTCACCAATTAGTACTTGGAACTTATCTGTTCCTTATTTATGATCAGCAGTCATCTGCTCGTCGAATAAATAGCCGCGGAAGCTATCGCGCTGCCGAGGCCATCGTAACGGGGTTATCGGCTACTATTCGTGCAGAAAAAAAATGGGGTCAAATTCTTCCGCCGACATCCTCGACGAAAACGTTGCTTCCCCGACGTCGATATTTCTTCCAACAGGACCACAAAATAAAACGATCCATATGGGTCGCGGCGGAGAATCCTTTTTTTCGACGAGCTTCGTGCGCTCCAGTTGCTGAGAACGTCGCTCTCTCGAATCCCTCCCCTCGACATTTACTTCGTACTCGAATTTTCTGATAAAAAAGTTAAAATAATACCTAGAAAAATGACAAATGCATTACGCGGACGGTGGATAATAATCTTCAAGCATAGGAGGCGAACGCAAGGCACATCGATCAGCCGAGCTCGGCCATCCCAAAAACCTTTATCAACGGCACTGTCCATCGCGAGGTATCGCGAGGCTCGTTTTCAAAGAAGCGACCGGGGAAAAACGCGTGGAAAGAGAGCGGACGAGTTGACGGCTGTGTCGATGCTCGACGGTCCAGAATGCTGGAAGCTTTTTAGGCTGTAGCCACTGTTGAAGAGAATCATGGAGGGAGGCAGGACAACTAACGACGTGGCGGGTCGGGTAAATCAGAAGGGAGAGTGACGATAAGTTTTTGCTCGTTACAACCGGCCTGGCAAGCTCATTACTCGACTGCCCCCGACCCCGTCACAAAGGGCGAGGGGCGAGAGGGGGAGAGAATTCTAGGGAGGAGACAGGTTTCGACCTTTTCGTCCTTTTCGACCAGTGGCTAACCGAGGGGGTGGAAAAGTTTCACGCGGCGTTTCCGCTGGAAACCAGACAGTTTCCGTGGCGTGCAGTCGCCAGGACGGCGGCTTAAACTATGTTTAAACAAAACGCCGTCGCAGGTAATACGGAAATGGAAAAGTTTCGACGGATAGAGATTGAAGTAGCGGGCGAATCGCTTCGCGGTGAAACGAGGTGACTCCTACTTTTTGCACAGATATTTTGGGGGGCGAAATGTTTGAATCGATTCGATCCATGCTCGCGGCGATTCCGGTGGAGGGTAGGTTTCGTTAATTGGTTACGTCTGCTTTAAGGGCGGACATCGATCCATCGTGTAATTAGCGGGTCAACCGAATGGAAACACTCTGTGCGTGTATTCTGCGGCTTGGCTGACATTTTTGCGTGGTACCCGATTGCGGAGCACCGCGAATTTCGCTAGCCAACGCAGGAATTGGCGTAGCTTTACTCGTCGGGACTTGTGAGTTTGCGTTTTGGGTCTGTTCCGGAGGTCGGCGAACGTGTCTCGTTATTGCTCGCGCCGGGAAAATGTAGCAAATAAAAGGGAAGCATAAAAATTTCACCTCACTACAATTTTTGATGGCACGTAATAACACCTGTGACAAAACGCCGCGGTGAGAACGTTCGCTGTGAATCTCCGCGGCCCGAATAAAAAGGGTTGACACGGATTGGCGATGGCGTTAAGTGGGTTGCTGTCGTTTACCTTACACCGCGCTCCTAAAGTCTCGTTTAAAATCTCCGGGCAACTTCGCGAAACTAAAACGGCCACCCCTTGACTCGTGGAAGGCAATTTCCGAAAGCTTCGCATAAACGCCGAAGGAGCCATAATTTTCGAGTGCGTTAGAAACGAGTTCAGCGGTCGGCGAATATAAACGTCCATGTGTTCGCATTACGAAGTTTCCATCGGCGTGTTCGCCGTTGCAGATTGGCCAAGAAAGCCCATGGCCAAGGGAACCACGAATCTTCGAACACGGGGCTAATTGACCATGGTCGGGAACTCATTAAAAGTGCACAGCGGAACTCGAGACGTCCTTGGTTCGAGTAACGAGTGTTGTAATTCGAGCCGGAGATCGTTTTGTGCGCCACGTAAACGTTGCTGCTCCGATTGCTCGCTCTTTCGACGGAGTTCCACTTTCGGGAGTCCGAGTAATAAGGGATCCTCGACCGGGGAAGGAGATCTCGTAGCTCGAATGGAGATTGCTTCCCTCTGATCATTGAGGAGAATCATTTGTTTTCAACGTCTATAGCATGGCGCGGAATTTCTGGCGATTGTTTATCGCGCATCTTTAACTTTGCAAGCGGCAAATAACGCCAGTCTACTTTTCGCTGATCGTCGTATTTCATTTATCCTGCTTCCCTTTCTTTCTGCTGGATCAATATCTGTATTCAATGATACTATTATACACATTACAGTGCGCGATGATTTGTTCCATCTGGCATCTACATTCGTGATTGCAAACTTCTCTCTCCGGCATTGATTTAAATTATACCGCATCCAAAACCACCCCAGAGACGTGCCAGCCCAAATGTTACTTATATACGTTCTCCTGTTCGCCTATTCGACAGGGTAAATTAATTGATTTACCGAGCCCTCTGTCCGAGGAGAAGTTCTGTTTATCGCGCGGCGTGTAACGAACAAGTTTCCCCGGTTTTGTTCTGCGACCAATGTAATCGGCTTATCCGCGTGGCTTCGTTACATTGGCGATATGTTCGCCCCCAGGCGAATTCCCTGTTTCGAGTTTTTCCGCCAGTGTCCTCTTCCTTATTCCGTGTCGGCAGAATAAAACGATCGTTGGAGAACGTGCACGCACGCCGGCCAAAGCGTACGCTGCCGTGAACGGAGGAGAAAGTTGTCGCCGGCTGGGAAACTATGGTTTCCATAGTCGTGGTTGCATCGATTACGCAGCTGTCAGAGCTCTGTATGTAAAGATGACCTCCATGGCATCCCCGATACGTAATATTATCTCCTGGAGTTGTACTGCGACCGTGTAGTGGTCGTGTTGTGTCAACGCCCGCTCGTTCCGGGAGCCAGACCTCCGGTTGTGAAAGACGATATTGGGTAATCGATTAGTCGCAGATATCTTTCGTCGAAATTCGCGGGCTAGAAGAATGTATGCATTCTTCTGGCACTTGTGGCCCTCGGATAGTTTCGACGATTGCAACTTTATTCATTAGATTTTTATGGAAGGATTTACTATAAATTGAATAATATTTGCTCTCGTTTCTGTGTCCTTGCTATTTTTTTTTTTATATTTTCATTCTTCATACCTAACATTTTTGTTATATTTGTCTGCGAGAATTTAATCGACAAGTCTGTGATAAAAAAAACTGAATAAACAAGGATTTGGTAGGGTTACGACGCTGTAGAGTTTCGATTAATTAGAGCGAAGGAATAAATCGTCGGAAGCAAAGGGGTATTCGTTGGAAGTCGCAGGTGCCCTTTCACCATCCGGAAACCATTGTTTTCCCATAACCCGTTCGTAACTGCTGGCGCCTCGTATGTTTCTTTAGGATAGAACTGTGGTATTCCAAACGGCGTCGGCATCGGGACGCTCTCGTTTCATTCGGACTCGACCTAAGACAACAAACAGACAGCTTCCTGCCGTGAAAAGCAGCCGCGCGAGAGGCCACTACGTTCCCCGTTGTGGCAAAATTTTTCCTACGGCATTATTGTTGCATTATTGTTGCCAACTTAGCACAGCATTAAGGACAAGTTTCCATGTGTCCTTTATGAAGAATTAAACTGACTTTTTATTCGAAACTTGTGACAAACAGTAAATGAGGCACAAAAGTATTACAAATATATAGAACTAGAAATCCAATCTCTATCTTCCATTTACCAACCGCAAGAATTGTAAACCTCATTTCCTAAAATCAATATTCCAAAAAACGCTCACCCTACCCCAGCAAACAAACCGCAACATGAATAATCTCTACTCAAAAATGTGTCCCGCACACCTAGCCGCAATTATCTGCCCCGACAAATCTCGAACGCCTCCAGAAAGGAAAACACAATCTAAAACAGAATCCCCAATTTTCGAACAGGAAACTATCCCTCATTATCGCACCTAGCCCGACACGTTTACCTGGGCAACCCATGCCACGCTCGCAGACCGGAAGTAGCGACCACCTTCGCACAGATAGTCGGATGCATCGGTCGCGTAAACGTCTTAAGGACAGATTAACACGAGCATCGATCAACTTGGTGAAACCGTGTGTCTCCGTAGGGAGGGCCACTTCTTGTTCTCGGTAAACAGCGGTTTACCACGGGGATCACGTTTCCTTGGCCAGGACCACACCCGGCAGCCTCTTCGTGTTTGCAGTGTGCGTTAGTGCGTTAGTCGCCCCTGGACTGCACGTGGGCCACGCACGTGCGTGTTTGCCGGGTACACGACGCTTCCTGACGCGATAACCGGCGCAGATAACGTCGTCGATGGATGCGGAATGCCCGAGACACAGGAATTTTTCCGTCACTGGTGCTTACCTGTCAGGGCGATTCCACAGGAATACAAATGAAATGGACGAGGGGGTGTGCTTGTGTTCCTTTCCTTTTTTTCTCCCATGTTTTTTGTTTTGGTGTTTCTTTTTTTCAATCTGGTACCAGGGTGTCGGATTTTTCGTTATGTACTCCTCGCAGCTGGCCATGGATGTTCGAATGCCAGGATGATTCATTAACTCCGTGTCCGCTTCTTTTTTTTTTTGTAGTCGATGAGCGTGGCTGGAAGTAGAAACGATCGGGTCGTGTCACGTGTCTGCGGAATAATTTACTGGAAGCGTGGCGATGTCTGTATATATTGCTGTATACAGTTTCTAGGGTAATCGATTTTCTTGACGATGGTCAGGGGGTTTATATCGTGCGAACTGCCGGCTTTCATCGCGGGGTGCAAGGTAAATAATCGTGCATTTATTTATACGGATATCTTTTTCGAAGGGAAATTTATTTCGCAACTATCTCAGCATGCCGAACACGATTTTAATAATCCTCCGGGGAACTCGAGCGCAGAACAATTTCATCCCCGAGCGGGCGAATAATTGGAGAAATTGTAGCATCGACGAGTTGCGAAAACAAAGGCGTAGTCAAAAGCGGGCGAAGTAGACGTTCTTTTCGACAGCCACCCTCTCTCTCGCTACCCTCTTTATACCAATGTCCCATTCAATGCAACTTATGGAAGTCCGTTCCACAAAGTTGCGTCGCGGATTTTCGTGGGGACGTAAGCCCCCACGTCGTCGACAATGGCCTTCCACCTCACCTCCACTTCCCTATCCAGACCGCAGCAGTTTCTCATTCTCTCCACCTTTCGCTGGACCCGGGGGAAAGGGTCGTGAGTATACGACGGAGGGGGTGAGCCAGCCACCGGGGGGTGCGCTACTCATTCCGGCCGCAAGATTTAGAAGCCAATTTTCGCGAGCATTGACCAGACTCCCTCCGAATACGTCGTTCGAACCTCTTTCTTCCTTCCACCTCCCTCTTCGTCCGCCCCTTTTCGTAGCACGTCGTCAATTTTTCTGCCCCTTTTTCCACGACCAAGTGCCATGGTCCGCGCTGAAAGGAAGCTTCGGAAATATAGCCAGCCGTTGACTGACCACCGAATCGTCTGTCGGCCATGGAGCAAGGGGAAGAAACCGGCGGAGGGAGGATTTCGCTTTCGCACACCGGGATTCGGCTGATCTGAAAGTATAAGAGCCGGCTAGCACCGTTCACCGGTGACTGTGCCGGAAAGTGTGGGTGAACGTAGGAATTATATTACCGTTGGAAAAAATTGTCCAACTTTATTAAACTACAGGCTGAACTTTCTTCTAATTGCAGTGATATTAAGTCTCGTGATATACAGGAACGAGTGATGGCGTTTAAAAATGTCGACTATATCTGAGGCATTCTTTTTCCCTTTCAACTATTAAAGCTACCGTAGAATCCAATTTAATCCTATCGCACAGAGGCAGTTGAAAATTCCAGCGTCCACTTCTGGAGCTTGCGACGTATCAGCAAACGTTCCACGACGTTCCGTCGTCGATCATGAACGTTAAATACAGCGGCTACGTCGCGTCCAGGCATTCCTAGGCGTCTGCTAACGCGAACGAGGGATCAAACGGGACGCGTGGACGGTCCTTGCTATCCGTTCAGGGATGCCAAACGGTCCAACGATGAAATTAGAGTAGACGCCGGTGTCGTCCGGAGGTCCATGTCAATGAAGCGACCGGGTATGAGCGGGAAAGAACGTGGACGGATCGTCTAGGCGCCGCGACGCGCAGCGTCAGAAAGGCTTCGTTGCGAGGAAGGACGATTCGAGAGAGAAATGTTCACGCCTGTACACGCAATTACTCTCCCTCGTCGTATCCGACGCCGGTCCTTTCATTACCCTTCTAAATGGCGCATGAAGTGCCTCCCCTTCGCGCTGTCTATCTCTATCCGGTGTTCTGTGTAGTTGAAATACCGCGGATAGGTGAACCGTGTTCTCCATTGCTGGTTCGGAGTCGCGTAACGCGGCCAGCCAGTCCGATAATTTCTGGTGCCCAGAGAACAATAGCTCGTGGCTGTCATAACTGTCATCCGAGGCAATGGTCTGGCGTTATTTAAGGCTCGGCGGCTTATTAACTGTAATGACTGGCCGAGTCGAGGAGACCTGCTTCGACGGCCGACCCTGTGTAGCTGTGCAAGACGCCTGTGGATAAGCTTCGCAGTCCTGCGTCGCTGTGGGTCGAGGTTGATTTCGAGGGGAGAATGTTGAATCCGATATTGTACTAAAATATTACCTAAAGTAGTGATTCATGTTTTTGCATTTTCATATGTTATTCCTTGGCAAATTTTTCAAGTCCGCCACCGTTAAATCTCTGGGGTGAAATATTTGGTCTCTCCTCCAAAGGCACATATGAACGTGTGCAGCAATTTCAGATTCGTTTGTTAGAATAAATCGCCGGTGTACCTCGAGGAAGGACAAACTTTATCGAGGCACGGGAGAACGTTCGGACCAAGATGATCGTCCGTATTTTATGATGCAGTAACTGGTCGTCTATGTCCCCGCTGCCATACGAACTCTCCCGAACTTATGATAACGTATCTACCAGGCATTGCAGCACTTTCGTGGGGGTATCTTTATTGGCTCTCTTACTTAATGGCTCGTGGGAAGGGCAATATATTTCCGCTAATCGCCTCTCGGTAGCGAGCTCAGCAGTAAGAATGCTGAAAGGCAGCCCGCTTCACCGACGGGAATACGTTACCCTGTATCGCCTGGCCTGAAATCCTGCGTACACCAATCGCTGAAACCACTTTAAACCCGCCTATTTCAAGCTGCGCTGGTCTCAAAGAAGTGCAGCCTATCTTTCTCATTAAACTACACCCTCAATTAACTCCCCTCCCCGCTGCTTAATTGACATCAATTAGCCCCTCCACCTTGCAAAGGGATCGGAAATAAACTGTCCACTTCAAAGCACAAACCATTGGCCCTTTACGAGAAGCATTGATCGTTCACGTTACCCAATTTGCATCCAACATTTTACCTCTATCCGCTGGTTAAATCGTACGTCGAGATTCCTCAGCTACTCCCGTCTAGCCGAAATTCTCCCAAACCGATCCAACCCGAAGTTTCGCCTGGCTATGCGGAAACGACTTGGGAACTCGAAGGTGGATTGGCAGAATTCAACGAACGCGTCCAGTCGACGACAGTGCAGCATCCAAAATCCTCGGCGATCCACGTGCACGCAAGGTACGCTCGCGAGCTGCCGCTTCCGGTTACGGACAGAGACGGACGTTCCAGAGACGATCGAAACCCGCGCAGTTCGAGCGGATGTTCTCGAATCGGCTGGAAGCCGGCGCATGCCTCGCGCTCGTCAGATTGCTCGACCGTATACGAGACAACCGCAAATCGATAAGCGTTTATCGCCACGCTCCACGACGAGCCAGCTTCTTCGCGGAGGCGCGTTCCTGCAGCACTTCTTTCGTCCACTTCACCGTGTATCGCGACGATAACGAGGCAGGTACGCGGCTGTACATGCTCCAGACGCCGCCCGGCTGCAAGAACGATAAAGAGAACGGCAAGCTCCGGGCCACGAAAAGCCTGCACTTTGTTATTTTTCAAGAGGAGATTAAAGTGGGATGCCGGATGCGCTGGAGGACGTGGCTTTTCGAGTGCACCGGGATTTTTCCCCGATTTATTCTTATGGGGCGTGCAACGCGGTGGAATTTTTTTTTTAGTACAGGGATTATTTGGATTTTTTTTAGAAGCGAGAGATTACGGAGTTCTGGATAGACTTGAGAAGTTAGAGCCTTAGAGTGCATCACGATTATGTTGTTCTTATTTTACGGAGTATTTAAATTGTAGATTTTTTTGTCAGCATCCAGTTATCGAACGGTGGATTCGGTCGATTAAATTAGGGAACGTATGTAGATTTTGATTGAAGAGCGATTTTTTTTTTACATATCCTCTGTGTGAATTGTGCAAGGGGCGCTTTATAGCTCCTTGGATTATATGGAATTTCTGAACGATCGTTTGCCTTGCATCGCGACAACGAGGCAAACTTTCCTAGCAATATCCATCGAGCGATCGCTTCCATCGGCTGTCGCGCGTTTTGCACACATAAGCCGTTAAAACGCTGACTGAAATAACCTATTAAAATGCTGACTGAGCCGGTGCATTCGCCTTTAACATGGCAGACGGCCGGGTCGCCGCGAAACTTTTAATTCAATTCGTGCTAGAGCGGAACGACTGTGAGGTTCGTCGCTGCTGTCGCTGAAACTCTGGTTACGCGACGGATGACCGGGATGTTAACTCGATTGGTTACCATACTCTCTTGCCAGTAATGCGTTTATCGAGCGGCTTAATGTTTCCCTAACCAGCGGCCATGGGAATTCCTTTGTGCAACCTCCGACGAAACGACGCGAAACCATTGGCGATAATTGGGCCGACATTTCTCATATTTTAGGAGTTTTGCTTAAATTACGCGATGCTAGGAAGAAGCTACTGTGTTACCGAATTTGCTAAGAATATTTTCATTTTAACATTTCGGGGGGAAGATACGTATATCTTGCCTCAATAAAATTTATTCAATGTGTGCATAGATCTGCATATCATTAGTAACTAACAACTGATATACGTGAATAAATATTGAACGTTCAAAGCGTTCCTCTTTCGTCTGCACAATTATCTTCAAGACGCTCTTATTTTGTTTCACCCCCGTATCCTAATACGTATCTCCGCAATCGCGAGCAGAGTGTACGCAAGCGAAGCTGCTCTGCAGAACTTTGGCGCTCAACACTGGCGCAACACTTTCGCGGTAGGCTGTATCCAGAACCGAACAGGACGGAAACAATTTCCAAATTCCGTGCACGCTTCCAAACACTTAGCCCGCGAAATACAGGCGGCCGTTATCCACGGTTTCCGGCGGATAGTCGAGCAGTGGTCGTTAATCGGCCGTGTTTCGGTGAAGGCGACGAGGAAACACGCGCCGCTCGGATAATGGCGTTATTATACTCGAGAAATAGATCGTATCATATAGGACGAGAAGCAGAACCACGGAAGGTACATACGTATATTGTACATCCTGGTCTTCTCCTACCGTTTGCACGATCCTTACGGTGTGTCGTGAACAGTGGCCGTTGTTCGCCGCTCGTTGTATCGCGGTACTCTTCCGTTTAGTCTTTGATTTACGCCTCAAAGTGTAACAAAGGAGTGCCCAGAAGTTGAAGTGAACGTACCGTATATAAGTAAACGTTTCGCGGAAAAGTTTTCTGGAGGCCGAGAACGGTTTCACTTGGTCGGACGCACCTAGACAATTGGCGCTAAGAGATCGAATCCTGGCCAATGAATTATTGCCTGACCACGGGGGAAAGTCCTCGAAGGAGATCGTATGAGTGACGTGTTATCGGAGACGCGGTTCATGGGGGAGGAGATAGGAACTGTCACGGGGGATTCGTCTTCTTGGATGGATTCAATAAGGATCGCGTAGTGCGAGCCTGATTGGATCGGATATTTTCTTGGATATAAAAAGGTCTTAGGACAATTTTGATGCAGTCTACGCAAAGAGGAGACTTCATTCTTTAAATCCATGGTGATTTCAGGGATGAAAAAAATGTTTTCAACTCCGCAGAGGGATTTGATGGTGACCAATTTTCCGTGAAGAAAAGCACCTGCAGTTTTCCACTCGGTCTTCCGATATAAATTTTTTTTCGCACAATTCAGTTGTGTCGCGTGAAATTAGGGGAGTCACCCTTTAAAATGAGCCTGGGTAGGCTGTCGTACGATTTTTTCTCGCAAAGTCACAGCAGATAAAAATCGATAATTTACCGATCATTATTTAATAATCCTTCTGCTTCAACTATCGCCTTGCCGAATCGGCCGCCACATTATCAATACATCAGCAAATACTCGCCACACAATAAGTCCCTAGGAGCAGCCCTAGAAGCCACTCTTCGTCGCAGGAAGCTCGTAGGAGAAGATTGAGTTTCTGTCCGCAGGGCACGAGGTCTAAATTCGCGCAAGAAGCTGAAGGGAAAAGGAAAAAGAAAGGGATCGCTTAGGCCGGCGGTATTTAGTAAGCATGTCATTGTCGCGGGCTAGCCAGCTGACGCTGACCATTATAAAATAATAGCAGGGGGCATGCATTAACTTTAATTAACAGTTTCTCGTTGCCCTTCGCGCCGCTTTTCTTATGCTTCTAGTGTGGCCCTCCTGTATTTCTTTTCCCTTTAAACATCCCTTAATAATTTTTCTCTTTCCTGTTACGTACATACTAATATATTTCTTGTGCGTGCACTTATCCCGGCAAAGAGTACGATCATTGACCGGTACTTTTCATTGTGCGTAAGAGGACGGAAGGAGATAGTCGAACTTTTGCCACATATTTTAGTTATCCTTTAGTTACAGTAAATTGATTTATTAAAATAATTTATAACTATTAGGCTGTAAGTTTAATTTACAACAATTGTGTAATTAACTGTTTTACAACAGTTAATATTTCTGGCAGAAACTCTGAAATTTTCGCGCACCGCCAGCCACACCTTCTGACGGATTGGACAGACGCGGAAAGTTCCAGGTTTCTACCAGCGCTGAAAAACTTTCCTGCAGCCGTGGCTGGACGTCGCCGCGGCTCCAATTTGGCAGCTGAATTTTTGGCAGGCTTTAATATCGTTCGCGGAGATGGCAGGACGTTACTTGACGTTACCCGGATCTTTACGGAGAAGCGCTGCCCTTCTTTATTTATCCCACGGCCTGATTTGCGACGGTCGTCTGATAAGTGGCTTGCCCGATGAACTATTCCTCTCCTCTTCTCCCACGTTGATACGCATTGTCTCGCGTGTGCTGCTCCCTCCGCCCTCGCGAGCTCGCTCATTTGATTAACGATCCGTCCAGCGTTTATTGCTAGACGCAAAGATGCAAATTGGACCCGTTCCGGCTGCATTTCCGTACAGCTCGTTTGCGAAGAGGGGCAGAAGTCTCCGCTGACTAATTGAGCTGTCTGAAATTCGAGTACGTGCGGTCCTTTTGTTCCTCCGTTCGGTATATGGAATGGTTTCGAAAGGATTCACGGGCTAAGAATATAAATCGGTTTGGTCCTCCTGCATTTTTATTACTCAGGAATATAGAGAAATAATAGACGCGGCAGCAAGGGAAAGGTATATCAACGAAATTAAAGTAAAATAATATTATGTCGCGAGCGTTGGTATTTTAATCTTTACCAACAGATTATCCGGAGTACTTCGATAGAATAGTAATCCACGAACAAATATAAATTTATTTATTTATTTATTTATTTACGGACAGAAGAAGTCCTGGATTTACATTAGTTTACATTAATTACGGTTAGTACAGTTACGTAACTACGTTTACATTAATTACGGTTAGTACAGTTACATAACATTAATTTGAAACAATAAGACTATACATTAAAAGAGAGCGACAGTATTACGTATGTAGTTTTCTACGGGAAAACCCGTAGCGACTTAAGTACGTCCTTTTTAAAGGATGCCAAAGTGCCGCTAAAGAAATCGACGTGTTCATAGGCATTTGCGGCGGAACATGCACGAGTTGATAGCTGTGGAATGTAGTGGAACTGAGCATTGTCGGTTGGCCATTTAGCTTGAGGTAGGTTATAGTCGCCTAGTAAGTAAACATTCGCTCTGGGGTACGTCATGATTACATCGTGAACCGTTTTACAGTGTCTTTCGAATAGGTCAATGTTGGGGGATGGGATAGGTAAACAGCTGCGATAATGACAGTTCTGCCTGCCAATTCTAGCAAAACAAATACCTGCTCGATGTTTACTTCCTGTAGGACGATTCGGTTACATTTAAGTGTACTACGAACGGCGATTAGCAATTTATTTATTATACGTATAATTTCTACCGAAGCAATATCAAAGAGCAAATATGCACACGTATACTGTCGCGCTAACTCGGCACGACTTGAAACTTGACGATCCGCAAATTTATACCGTAAGAAAACCTTTCTACAGCCTCTGTCTTGATTAATTCGACGGAGCAGCCGGTATCGAGTCTCGTGTCGAAACTACCTTAAACGAATCTTGTAAGACATCCGGCTGGCGAAGTCGACGGCCCGGTAGGGCTTCACGGTTCCGTTTTCTTCGACGTGCAGAGAAGGGCGACGACCCGCCTCGACGTGTACACCCCATGCGCTAGGTATAATAAGATGTCGGCCATAAACGTCTTAGCACTTTGCGGGATGCGCTTAATTGATCGTCGCCTCGCAGCTCGTCGACGACAATACTCCATTCTGACAGTGAATGAGCGGTGTCGCAGCTCTTTTCCAGGCTAAACTCGCTCGTTACCGGTTCCCCAGGGACCACGAAGTCCTGTGGCGTTTAATTCCACGAATCAAACTGTCTGCCACTTAGCGGAAGTTTCTTCTTCGCAACGCTTTTGGTCTTGGCGTTTTTAATTAGACGAACGTCCCTGACGAGCGTCCCGTGTAATAATATGATAATTAGATGAAACAGCGAAGACAGTCGGGACAGGGGGGGCTTTGTGGAGAAGTTTGATGGGATAACGAAATGTGTTTGTGAAACGAAATGTTCCGATATACGTACATACGTGTTGCGCAATATGTGTACGCTGCATTCGTTGCGCAACGCAGGTGAATAGAAAGCGATGGAGAAGCTTCTGGTACGATCGGGCTGCTTGAGTTTCTATACTCTACGGCTCTACGGTGTCGCAAGCCCGTGCTGTCTGATGAATGAATCGCCTCCACGGAGCCATTAACGTTTTTATTCCTCGGTGAAGAATGTCTTGCATTCGCTGCTATCTGATTCCTGATACCTAATTTCTGATACACGGCGTTTTAGTAATCTGAGGGATTTTATTATGCGCGTCGTATTACTCGCGAAATTATTTGAACAAGCGCGATGTGCGATTTAATATTCTATTACACTAGATAGTAGTAAAAGATTACGACTGATCGATCGCGTTGCGCGTAACACCTAATCAATAACCAGGTAGAAAATCAGATTGCACTAGATGGTGTCGTACTCCGTGCATACGCCATTCTCCGAACGCTATTCAAACTCTGTTCTTACTTAATCTCTATTAAGCCAGCGTTCAGACATCCCTGAGAAACATCAAGACATTGACCAAGAGCCCAGCATCGCCTTCATCTCTTGCTACTCCAAAGCGGTTTCCAGGGTTCACCTTTCCAAGAACAATTCGGTACCACGAATCGAAGAGCTCGCCGTGGTAGCTCGCGACGATTAACTCAGCCGGAACAGAAAAACGCGGTTAGCATGGCTCACGAAGATTAAAGGGGCCCGCTCTTCTGACCCGTGAGCAATACCGCGAGCATTAAACGCCATGTGTTTGACAACGTAACACGCCGCGTCGAGATCTGAGGAGAAAGGCCGGCCTCGAATATGGAACACGTGTAGGTTCGCAACTCCGATCGCTGTGGACGCATGCTTCTCTCTTTCACCGGCTACCAGTCGCGAGAGGATACTTGTGTGTCGGATGTAACGAAAATAAAGCTGACTAAAATTAGGCTGGCGCATCGCAATAAAACGGCCAGCGGACCGGTTCGGTAACGACGCCGGCCTGCACTCTCGTGTATGCGCCTAATAATTGGACACCTTGAGTGGATGCTCGGATGAAGATACAGGGAATCCGTTGCTGCCATCTTGAACGAACGCCTGGCAACGGTTGCATGTCTGTTCTGTACGGAGGATGTAGCCACTCGAGCTCGCTCTCGGCGGGTTTCTGGCGGCGAGGCGAAATGAGCGATGCGAAAGCGTGTTGGGCGAGGGTGTTGCATTTTCATTCTTGGCTTTTGAAGATGATGATGATCTCGTGAATGAGGGTGGGAACGATATATGTACATGTGTATACAAGTGTGCGCTAGAGGCGTATAGAGGAGAGCACGATATTTTATTTTCAAGAGGTCAAGCTTCTTTGTAGCGCACGGGTAGTTTATGGTCACATGTGTTGGGAACTTTGAGAGCTATAAAAGGGGCGATGTTTCACTTTCGTTGGGTGAAAAAGTTTCCCGCGAGTGGGTCAGAAACGGTGACGTGATTTTTCAAGGGCTACGCACGATACTGTAAAAGTGAAACGTCTAGGAGGGAAAACGTGGCGAACCGATTCTTGAAAAACATCGAAGTCACTTCGAGTCGCTTTACTTATATCCGCTGTTCGAAGAGACGACATTGCATAGGTTTCACTATGGCAGTTTGCAGCGTTGAGCTTCCATAGCACCAGACCAATCAAGAAGGCTGATAGAACTTGGAAGTTTCACGAACTGCCTCGCATCGATTTCGCAAAGACCGCACCGTACTAGTTACTATGCAGTCGCTTGGTATCCCGGGTTATTACACTTACAGGCCATGCAGCTGTTAAAAGCTAAAATGAATCTTTAAGCCGTTTACATTCACTGCAACTTTTTATTCGAGTCAAGTGTAAGACAAAAATTGCGACACAAAGTGTCAGTATAATAATAAAAATTATTATTCGAAGATCTAAACTGATGTTCGTCGAACATTCGATTATGTAGCGCCGTTGTACCGTCAATTGCAGAGTGCAATTACAGGGTGCAGGTGGTCTCGTTCGCGAAAAATGCACGGCAGTCGACTACCGATGACACGTCGCAGGCAAATATTTGGCAGAAAATCCATAGGCGGCCGGCAAACATTTCTGGCTGCCACCCCTCACAATGAGCGAATTACCGAATAAAACTTCATCGTATAAACGATTTTTAACATCTGGCCCGCGTGCGATCGAAGGTAAATACAGGATTGGAAGTGGAACGTGCAAAATGCGGGAAATGTCATTGATTTCGCTAGCCACTCGGATTCAGTATGCTCGTATTAAAAGCGGAACAACTCGGGAACATCTACAAATGACGTTCCATGATTTTCACGGATTCCGATGGAAAGGAGTGTTCGTTGAACAAAAATACACAAACAGGAAGAATAGCCGTGTGACGCGTCTACTTTGTCATATACGATCGTTTATTGAAATCTAGAATTATTTATCGTTTATAGGATCGATATCGTTTAATTTATAAACCGGAGAAAAAAGATTGTACGCGATTGAAATATTTAAGTTATTACATGCATTGTCCTGCGTTATATTTCTATTCAGAACCTGGTCCAAAGACAATGAAATATGTTGTGAGATGGAAATCTGACGAAGGTATCGACGACATTCAATTATCATAAAGATTAATCAAAAGAGATGCCCAACCGACCTCCACTATCTCCTTTTCATCTATTTTGGAAACAGCCTGTCGCTAGGCACCTGCTTTCCGGAGTCAGGTGCAGCCTCGTCCCGGCGTAAATCAGGAGATACAGCCGTCCATGGGAAACTGACCTTCCAGGAAATCAATATCCTCCCGCCTGGGACGAAGGGACCACGGTGTCGTCGGCGACCTAGACGTCCGTTGGGAAAGGTAGACATATATACACACCGTAATCCTCGAGTTTGCAAGCATGCATCGTTTCATGGAGCAAATTAGAGTCACTGAGTGGAAATAGTTCGGCGTTTGCTCAATTAGCTAAATACCGACAAAATTCTCAGCAAAATTCAGTTCACTTATTCCGGGTAAAAAATATTGACTTCATCAATTCGCTGTTACAATGTTTCCACGTATCCAGAATTTCTGCGTCGTGCTTAAATCCACTTCGCGTAATTTAATTATCTCGTTCCATCATCAGTGTCAACGTCAAGCCTCACAAACTACCCTCGATGAAAAGCAGTAGGTATCTGCGCCACGGGATACCAACGAATTCTCGATAAAGCGAAATTTAAACGCACCCAATATCGTACACACACTGTTGAAAAAGGGAGTAAGATTTCGGTGCCGGTTTCATCCCTTCGTAGTGGGGTGGGATGAGTTGATCTATGACTCAGTCAGGAAGTACGCCTCGACGGTGGCACACAAAGTGGCGGTGAAGTGAACCTGCCGCCCTCGTTCGAGGAAACCTATGAGCCATCCCCTGTCTTCTTCCTGCACCCCTGCCGTCGACTTTGTTTCGGGGAAACGGGCCAGCTCGAACCGGAAGTGCGATCCACGGGGCCACGTGCCATTCCACGCGAATTCGTGGAACTGAAAAAGTGACTGATGGCAATCAAGCGATCAATGGGGATGATACGCGGAGGGTGGTGCACCGGGGAAGCTGTATGGTCGAAGAGTCGCTGAAATAAAGTATCCATTAATGGCGCGTTTTTCTGTAAGATTCTATGGGCTGTTCGATGAGAGATAGGAAGCTAGTTACGCCCCCATTCCTTCTGCGGTTCTTGCAGGAATGGGATGTTTCTGGGGGTCGTTCTGGTTGATGGTGCAATTAGAACTTGTTTGCGAGGACGTAAAAAGCTTATGTAGGCATTTATGGTATTATCTTGCGTAGGATAGTTATTTCGTGCGATTGGTTCTGTCGATGGGAAGTAATTAACACCGATCGAATGCCTACAAAACAGTCTCATATAAAATATCCAATTCAATGGAATTTTTTTAAATATATTTTATCAGCTGAATAAAAGATTCATGAATACCCATCGAATTTTTTCTTTCAGTCAGAATCCAATACTATACATATGTATGTATATTGCAGAACATATATTTACAGAAACGATCTCTCAATTGTTTCTAGCAATCATCTCAGTGGTGGAAAGTGTTCCTAAGGTAATAAAAGCAACGCGTTTTCTCCGCGGGAGATTTTCCAAGCGCTGAGAATCGCGTGTAGCTGCGGGGCGAAATTATTTTCTATCTTTTCACGGCGTCTGAGCGGCGGCAACGAAAAAGTAAAAAAATAAAAAAGAGCAGGGAGGAAAGTGAAACGGCGAAAGGGCGAGAGTGACTGACGAGCGTGGAGAAGCCAATTTAACTTCTTTCAAGCGGCGGGAAGGTGAGGTGAGCGAGCGCGACACGCGAAACACCAGATCCCAGATAACCGTAATTGAATAACTGTCAAATTAAACTAGCAACCTTTTAAATCAGCGATATTCGAGGAAAACCGATTCAGCCCCGCGGTAACTTCGTTCCACCGTAATTTATCAGGCCGCTGGGTTCAGCCGCTCGTGAGCTTCTGGTTGCCGAACGGTGTCGCGAAGAAAGAAACTTGTGGATAAAGAAGGAATTAATTGGAGAAAATTGGAAGGATTGGTGTAAAATGTCGCGATGCTATTAGCGTAGATAGAATGGTTATTTCGACTGTGAAAATGATCCAAGAGGATTTTTTAATTACCTTTTTTTTGTTTTTTTTTTAAATGAAATTATCGCGCGCACTTTCACGAAACAAATTTTAAAATAACCAGGAATCTTTCGGAGGATTTGCAATAAAAATTCATGCCTCGTACAGATTTGACCGGGACGAAGACAAATGGAAATGTTACAGTGATAAAGGTAAAGGACACCCCCTGACCGATCCAATTCCTATGAAACCAGCTATTCTTCAAGTTTTCCCTCGTCATAACTTCGTGAATCGCTGAAACCGTGTCACCAGCGTTCCTTCCGCCAGAGCCAATAAGAATTTACGAGTTGCAAGACCTTTAAAGACCACCGAGCCGTCTTCCAATCCCAGTAAACGTTCTCGTTGACAACGACCACCGAGTTTACTGAGTCAGAACCGAGGGGGGAAAGGGAATCGGGGCCACTTTACATCGTTGACATTCCACGGCGACAATCTATATCCTGATACATTGTTAGATCATCGCTTATTGCCCTTTCTCGCGGCGCGAGGGTGTTCACTGTTCCATTGAGAGGCCAAATTGAAAAGCTTCGGATATCACTCGCGATGTCGTTTGATGAAATTGCAGCTCACGGCGGACGCTAAATGGCGGGACGATTAATTAAAACTGGCACGAAAGTGTGATTATTAACTTCCAGATGGCTGGCGAAAAGTTTCTCCAAGATATTCGTTCATCATTATATTTTAGTCGGAAACAATTACCCCTTTGAAGATATCGAAGAGTCGAGCTTGGCATTTTATTGAAATCAACGTTACGACGAATATTCACGGGAGAGAGATTTCATTAAATTTCTTCATTAAATTTCACAGCAATTTAATTGTACCTCCGGCAAATTTCAGACAAAAATAAATTCAGATCCACGGTTGCAAGCCGCGATGACAAATGTTATTTCATTTTCATTTAATTTACACTTGGTACCGCGTTACAGGAACTAATTACTCATTCTAATCTACTCCCTCTACTTCAATCTACTTTCACGCTTCCGAATCGAATTTTCTCGAACACCTTTTACATCGCGAAACGAAATGGAAAAACTGCAGGTGACTTTCTTGTCTCCGAAAATTGGACAAAACCGAACGCCTCGCAAGCGCAGTGAATCGCCGCGCTAAATTTAATACCGGCCAAAATCGTTTGAACAAAATCCCAGAGGCAGAGAACGCGGACCTACCTTCCCATGCCCGGGAGGCAAAAATTATTCAATTTACCAGGAGCCACGCCGTCTAATAAACCCGGTGATCCCCTAATGTCGTCGTCATTACCGGCCAGCTGGCGCGGGATTAGCGTAGATCCTCCCATGGCGCGAGTAAACTGGCCATGGAAACGGAAGTGAGAGGACGACTTCCACCTAAGCCACGCTGCTCGCCCTCTCGCATCCGAAAATCAATCCTTCTGTCCCGCATTAATTACCGCGACGCTTAATGATCCGTTCCCTTCCATAAGGCTCGGCCGTTATCCGAGGCGGTAACAAGGAAAGCTCGAAACGTGATTTATTATCGGACGAGGATCGCGTGGCAAGTCGGGTGACGAGGCGAAAAAACGCGGGCAAAATTTTTCGAGACGTGACGACGCGAAGCGTCGAGGAGGAACAGGGGTTTCCAACCCCTCGAAATCTGCCGACTACGGGCAACAGAATTTTGTACAGCGGGGGGGGAAACTCCCTACGGGGGTCTGTAAACGCGACATTAAAATCAGCTTACAAATCGCTTCGGCGATGTCTTCGGTCCGCGATCGAAGTGGATTTCAATCCGCGGGAGCAGCGGACGATTGCTGTCTCCCTTCGCGATCGATCCCTCCTCGTCCTTCTGATTTCTTCGCGGCCCAAGCCCGCAGGTTCTTCCTGAGTGGGCCAACAGCAAGGGGAACACGGCTTTTTCTGCAACCTCGGCGTTTCTCCTTGGCGAATCGAGCCCTGGAAGACTCGGAGACGAACCGCTGCCTCTTTTGTGCATATAATGATCCCGCGACTGCTTCGCCAGGCTTATTTCGACGACCTCCTTTGACGACCCTCCCGCGATAGCTCGCTTCCTTCGATTGATCCTCGCGGCGGCCTCATTGTCCTCCGCTTTCAGCTGTTTGTGCTCTCCTCGATTTTGTTGCGGAGTACCCCGCGCGGAATGGCTATATTGAATCAGGGAGAAGCTTCCTGTGGCGTTTGAAGAAGCGTAGAAAAAATAGCGCAGACGGGAGAATTTCTTTGATTAATCGAATGCGTTGGATATACGTATCAACTACATTATTATTTTCGTAGATACTCGTGCGAGTAAATTTTTCAAGAGCAAATTCTTCATGATAATCAGACAAATTACACACGTGGCAGCGAAAATCCCTAACCACTCGTCCCGATTACAATCCTCTTTAACGGCCGGCGCTCGTTTCTCCGCGAGCGCACAGCGTTATTCAAGTTAGGAAGAAAGCAAGACGTCGATACCGCCGCGAGTTTCGTGGCCACCGCTGAAGAAGAAGATCCCGTGTTCATTGAAAGGCGTACCAAGGAGGCGGCATTCGTTCCTCGCACACTCGAGCCGCGGAATCGAGATAAGTAACTGTACGTAATCCTCGGTTACGTGATCCCTCGCGTCTCCCATTCACCGTTCCAGCCGTTCGCGGCTCCCTTTCATTCCAGCTTTTCGACGCGCAGTTTCAGCTCGCCGGCTCGCGAGGGCTTTACGTTGAATACCAAAGTAACCAACCCCCGCTATTGACCCTCGTCGAAGGGATACGGGGCCGCGCAACCAGATACTTATCGAGAACGAGGCTAGGTGAAACGTTGCAGCATTCGCAGAGGGAGCTCGGTAGAGCGGGAAACAGAGGCAGAACCAGCGGGATCGAAGAAACTGTGTTTTCGTGGTCGCTGCGAGGATGGTAAACACGAGGCCGCGCCAGGTAAATGCATGTGACCCGGTGGCAAAGCGATCTCCTGTGTCTCCCGCTTCTGTTTCCCTCCGTGCTTTCGTTCTCCAGCGGACAGAGTTGTCTAGAGAGTCTCGAGTGGAACGTGAGGAAGACGCGACCATGAAACATAGACAGAGGGAAAGGGAGGAAGAAGCGGGAAAGCCGCAAAAGCCTCTCGAGAGGTGCTCGCTCGAGCACACCGGTATACGCGTCTACGAAAAAGGATCCTGGATGAAGACGCGATGCTCTTAATACGACGCGCACAAGGAAGCTTAAGAGCTGAGCCGTAAGCCAAACGACCAATCGGCGAGCATTGTGGCCCAGCGAGCATGCTCGGATCTTCGCAGCTATGGATCCCAAGGAGTTATCCTGTGAATTGGAGTTAGGGTGATGCGCTTTGTCGTTTCGAGGATTGCTTAGACTTGTATTTCTGACGTTTCGATGGGTTAAGGTTAAAGAGTTAGATATACGCTGTTAAATAGATACAACTTCTTCAGCTGAACAGAGCTTTCGTCTCGTCCACTGAATTAATAAATATATTATAATCCTGTCCCATGGTATTTTCCTTAAAAGTAGCTATGAATTAGAGTCAATTAACAGTGCGAACTAATACGAGATTAAACTAAAACTGGAACGTTCGTGGAAATTGAAATTGTTTAATTAAAGGAAAACAAAAATTGAAATAATGCAATCAAGGAGTTCTGACAATTTATGCCAGAAATAAAATTGTACTTCGTTCGGTCAATCAGAGGAAGTCTATATACCAAGGAACGAGAACGGTTCCACGGTTCGTTATCTCGAACACTCAGGTTCCTTTCGATTCCACAGGCTCCGTACGGCTCGAGAGGAGAAAACCTTTGGAGCCCGACCGATTCGTTTCTTTCCGAGCGTAATAAGTTAGTTTCCCCGAGGTTATCCCGGCTTCCATTTGGCCCGGGCACTGGTCTTTGCTCTTCCGTGCCGCTCTCCGCGGCGGAGGTCGACACGAAACGAAGGCAATTACGCGGCACGGCACTCGACATTATCGCCTCTTCGGGGTCGCCCGATTTCCCGCGCACCTTTCCCTTCGCTACCGTTTCACCCATGGCGGACGCCACCCTTCGTTCTTCGTTGCTTTCGCTTTCGCGACAATCGATACAGGACCGAAGGTCTTTCTCGTTCATTAAAGTGTCAATCCGGTCTCTAGGGGAGGCGGACCTAGCCCCTTGCCACCCTGTCACGACGGAGAAGACGGCCGTGAAATTTAACAAAAACTCCGCCGCGTCTCTGCTACCCACTCTCCGGCAGCCTCTTGTTCTTCGGCCAACCTGCAACCTTGTATCGACGTATAAAGTGCGACGGGCGGCGTCTTAATTCGTGCTTATCGCTGACGGAACTGATGTTCTCGTGGAGCAACCGACGAACCGTGAACGAACCACCCCCTTGCCAGCCGATAGCTGAAAAATTTCGTTCAAGTCTTAAGTAGACGAGGTGGAAATCCTTGTGCCGCGTGAAACAATGTCGACGATGATAATATGGATAATATTGTTAACAATTGCACTCGGTATAAGAAATAAAAATAGCTCTACATAGTAGTAAGTTGCTGAGCATTCAACTTTAATCAACATTGTTTCCCATGACAATGATCGACCGTAGGGAAATTACGCGTCGCGTTGGCAGCCGGTGATTCGAGCAAATGACACCGGACGTACTCGACGGACGTCTTACCGGCATAAAAATCGAGCCTAATCGGAAGTCCGCCGTTTAACGTGAGATTGCGCGGAGGCCGTGTCACTGGAATTGTCATTCGAGGCACGAGCTGCGAGGTACTCGACGCTGCCTATAATGCGTGCCGCTTTATTGCGTAATTGCTGGCGCTACCTTTTCTCCTTCCTGTATACGTGTGCAGGCCGTCCCTCGAGTAGGCGGCCAAACATCGAGTAGCATCGCGTGAGTCAGGAAACGCTTCCTTTTCAAAGTAAGCGCAATTGTTGCTTGATTAAAGTAATTTGAAATTGAAAGAGATATGTATGGATGATTGGATGCAACCTTGTATGTATTACTAGTACTTTCTGCATGCAAATTGTCCAAGCGCCTAGAGAAATGTATATACACTTCTCCATAAAATTGAAGGATTATTATTTTACAGATTATTTATATCACGCTGGAGACGGCAAAGTAAAGAAACTATTTTCTCGAAATTTGTGTGAGTTCAAAGGTCTGTACCAACCTAGAGAAATTTTTTTCATGACTGACATTAGTATGGATTTGAAGATTGAAATCTCCTCTTTGCAACGAGCACAGAACAATTGACCTGCGATTTTTTTTTACCATTTTATCGTACTTTGAATGAAAAGCGATCCACCGGCATTCGAGTCACCTAAGGTACATCACAAGCAGGTTGCGCGGTGTTCGTTCAAAGTGCGATAAAATGGTAAAAAAAAATCGCAGGTCACTTTTTCCGAGCTCGTTGCAAAGGTGAGGTTTCAATCTTCAAATCCATGGTAATTTCAGTCATCGGAAAAATTTCTCAAGGTTCGTACAGACGTTTGAATGTGCACAAATTTTGAAAAAGTAAAATTAACTTTCCCAAGCTTTTCCGCGCACCTCTATTATAATCTGCGACTCGCCGCTCGGAGGAGCCTCTGAACTTTGACAAAGTTCGTCGATTAAGCTCGTTGTACGCGCCACCCTGCTTCCGATTCTCCTCGGCAACGCGTGCGCGCGTCTCACCGCTTTCTGCAGGCTTTCGTAGTAGCGCGGAAGACGCCTGGACCCGGCGAACGCGTATCTCGCGTTCTGTTCATTATAACTTGGCCGTGGGACGTGCGAGAGGCATCGTTGTTTTGACGGCGTCGGCGTCCCAATTATGCACGCGTTGCCGCTAACTAACCTTATTTGCAAGGCCCGAGGGTGCTACCTACCTTCGCCTCCACCCCCTGCATCCTTGTCGCGCGGAAGCGGAGCCCGCCGATTTAATTGCAACTTGACCGAGCCAGCCGACCGTGGCCTTCGGTTTTCCTCTAACTGTCTCTGTCGAGGCGCAGCGCTTACTTCGGCTCGAAAGCTCTCGCCTGAATGACGTGTTCCGTTACGAGACGAACCTCCTTCCGCTGGAAATTCGTTTCGTTCGCCCGCTTTTGGGACTGGGGGCGTTTTTCGACGAGGGGTGGAAGCTCGAGGGCATTATAGATTCTTTCGTGAAGATCGACGGTGCTGGAAGTTTATTTAAAGGAATGCCGATAATGCACCAGGGGGATGAAATGGATAATTCAAATATATATCCTGAATAATAAATTGCTCGATAATTGCTTCAGACCACGGTCTCGAATATTTTTGTTTCCCAATTAAGAAAGTCGATTACTTTGATTAAGTTGAGTCTCATGCTGAATATGTGACACGGAACGCTATTTAAATTGTCATAGATCGTTCCATTTAATTGACAATCGTAACTTCGTTATCCGCGTGTCACGGGAGCTTTTCGTTAGCTTCGACTTGAATTGATATCGGCTAATAAATCCTGACGATCCATGATTACATCCACGCTGTCGCCAATAAATCTTCATCCACCTCGACCGACCATCAAAAATCACCGAAATACCTCGGGGAGCGTGTCGGAAGTTACTCGGCCGGCGAGTTTTCCCTGATCCCCGTGTTCGGAAGCTAATGGCATAACGATAACGATATTCGATGCGACTAAACGGGGCTAATGACTTCTGTGCTCGCCAGCCCGAAGCCTGGAAATTTAAATGCAATTTGAGCGAACTCGGGGTCGCGACTCTTCGCCGGCTGTGCGACCCTGCACGTCCTGGCCAGCGAAATCCCCTGGCCGACGTAATATTTCGCCGTCAGAATGGCCGCGTTACGGCGAACTTCGGGGTTCGCTCTTCGACCTCGAAAGTAACAAGCCCGGAGAAAAGGGGCGAGTTGCTCGCGTTGCAATTTTATAGACGTTGCTCGAAACTTTGGCGCTGTTTACCTTGGAAGGCGTTCAGTTGAACCTAGAGAGCGCGTCGCTGATGTACCGCGAAGATATACAATAACTGGGGGGTGGTTTTCTGTTGATAATATATACTTTGGTCGACGCCGGTGCAGCAAGGAAATGCGCTATTAACCGCTGCTGTATTTTCAATTCAGCCAGAGGACGCGCTTATACGACGGTGAAATTGTTGATTCCGGCGAACCTTCAGCCATTCTTTCTTCCACCTTTCTATTTCCCCTATTTTTTCCATCCTCTTTTTTTTCCTGCCCGAAATCCGGAACGGCGCGAAGGTTAATATTTCATGTGCTCGACGGTTCCGGCGCTGAGAAAATGGGAAGGGCAAGGCCGCAGTTTCGGGACGCGGTAAAAGGGGTGTCAGAGAAGGGGTGGCTGGCTGCGTGAAGTTATGAGGCCCCTTCCGGTCGGAACAACCGGACTACCCGCGGCGTGATTTAGCGGCAGAAAGTGTTCTTTCTCATTCAATAAAACCGTCGCTTTTCCCTGCCCCACAGTGTCCTCCCACGGGCACTCTCCCGGAGACTGGACAGGGAAAGAAAGGGATCGTAATTACGAGAGCTAGCTCCTTGGACACGCTATTTGTCACACGGCGGATCTCCTCCTAATAGAATATCTATTATCGTTTAAATCCTATTAGCATAGAACAGCTATCACGTGGCTCGTTACACGGGGCGAGAATAGATGTTTTACGCGGCGTTCGTTTGTTAATGGGCAGTTGCGCGCACTTGATGGACGAAAGAAGTTGAAAGTCAGCTTTGTTTCAACTGGAAAGGGAGAACGTAGGTAGGACCCTGCACCTGTATATTCTACGACATTCCGATCGACGGAAATTTATCTTCCATAGTGGTTTACAAATTTTTTCATTTGATACATCGCTTCTTGTAACTCTGCCAGCCCATTAGAAACGGCATAACCACTCTCTAAACCTATCGTCCAGACCTCGTCTGTAATATTTCTCACACGATATACGTCGGGAGAGAAATTCAAATACCCTTACGACGATGCAATCGCTCAATATATATTGCTGGAGATGTTCAAGTTCAAGCGACAACCTTCTTCTCGTAGCTCACCGAATCATCTTTCTATACGCCTTCGATCCTCGATCACAATCAGCGATTCATCCCCTCGCAAAGACGAGGGTGGTTCTCCATCCTCGCAATCCAGACGCGTGTATTTCTATTCGGCTCGTCGAGTGTCGGCCCGTAAAAGCTCGACGATGAAGGCGTCGGTTTGCAAGCCTCTTGAAAGAATAATGCCTCTGCGTACGAAGAACTGGCTCCTCCCACCTTCAGCCTGTGTCTCCTTCAGCCGGTAAAAGCTTCTGCTACGGCTGCGTTTCCGAATCCCTCATCCACCCCTCTGCAACCGACGCTGTTTCTCGTTCACGATCTCTCGAGGATCTGCACTCCACTACGACGTCGGACGTGTGCCCCTCCAGCACCATTTTAACGGGGCCCCATTGTCGACGGCGTCGCTGCAACGAACCATTAGAGCAAGTTTCCCGACGCGTCGGCACGCTGGCCGTTCGACGACGATTATCGTTGCAATTATGAGCGACGAAGCGAATCGTCCGCGTGGATGATTCATCGAGAATCACTGGCGGGGCAAAAAGACAAGGGAATCGATGAACCTTCGTGATTTTCGATATAGAATAAATGCACGAATCGAAGTAGGATACCCCGGTGAATTTACATTTTATTAGTCATTCCTTATATTTCTTAACTGTTGTTCAAAAAATAGCTAGGTCGTTTGCTCGGAAGAGAGATGGCTCGCCAGTACGCTCAACCTGCAAATCGATTTCTACATTAAAGCAGCGTAGTCTGCCTGCTTTTTTTGTATACACGAAGCTCTGTTGTATAATTGAGCGGAGCTCGAAACTATAGGGGCCCCGCCACCATTGTTCGAGTTAAATGTTCATTACGAAATCCTGACCATTGAACCGTTCATACGTAGGAGTAGTTTATACGTTTTATGCCTACCGACAAACATTTCCAACCCCGCATTATTTTAACACGCACTTCACGATCTAAATAACAATCCCGAGCCCTGTAATCGTGCCTAAACAACCCAACCAATCGAAACCTCCAGCGATCCGCAGCGTTTCACGCAACAATCAACCCCACACGCACTCCCCCATTTGTGCCGTGCTCGAGCCAGAATTCTCATATCGGAAACATTACACCCCATTCTGTTTGCCGCTGTTGCCCCTTGAGCGGCCACTTTCATTGCATTCGATTCAATAAGCCAAACAAAGGGGGCGGCTGTTCCAAGATGCCGGCGACATTCCAATTAAAAGTGTCGCGGGCCTTCCTATTGTCACCAACCGCCCCCCGTGCACTCCTTTCTCCAATTTAAAAAGCGTAATAGAAAGGATCCGACTCGCGGCCAGCGGCAATTTCGAAAGTCATTGTATACAAAATGAGAGTCGATGGCGACGACGGCCGTCGCGATATATCCACGGTCCGGCATTAAGAAAGTTGGCGATTCGCAATATAAGGTGGCCCTCTTCCGCTCTTAAATTTAATCGAAATCTCATTCGCGGTTGTGTTTGTCTTGGCGGCTTTCGCCGCTTCCACTCTGATTATGAGTTTCTTAACGTTCAAACTTCGTTGCTCGGCCATCGCCGAGGAGCCGCCGCGCGGCTTTATGTCCTCGAGCATAATAAACCCATTTCCCTTGGTCTGTCTCTGTTCTTCGTTACCGTCCCGTCTTAATTCTAAAGTGCTGTCTGCCTGGACGTTGCGCGAAAATTGCACGGGGGAAAGTTGAATTTTTTCCCCCGGAGATAGTCGACGCGGAAGCGTCCACCAAGATGCCGCGCGAGTGAGTTTATTGTTTTGCCGCTATCGCGCGTGAAATAATGCCTGACGTTCGCTTTGATGCGGGATATTTTTCTTTATTCGATATTCACGAGAGTGTAGGGCCCGGGGAAATGGAGAAAAGGGGTGCAGAGCGAAGAGGAATGGCGGTTCGAGCAACGAGGAAACCGTGTTTAGTATTTATTTCCCTGAAGGCCTAGGTCTTGCTTTCCCTTTTTGCATCGCGGATCTCTGGTCGATCGCCGGACGGGGAAAAAGTATTTCCACGTGAACGCGAGGTAACGAATGGATGATTCCGCTCGAAGCTCGATCTCGCTATTATTAAAGATAGCATCGGATAGAGGGAGGAGGTTTTAAGCGGAGAAACGGCTGGGTGAGATTTTTTTTATTCATTTGAATATAAATTACAGCGAAGCCGAGTGAATTAAAAGGTGAAATGAAACTGGGTTGACCGACGCCAACCATGGTGAAATGAGTAATTGCGCGGCGACAGTTTTCGGCCCCCAAATGGAACTTAAATTCAATTTCTGCCCGGCGAACACCGCCGGCCCCATTGGAACGTATTTATAGCGAATTATCGAAATAAAATCACTTTCCGCGACAATTTCATCAATCCGCCCGACCGGCCTCGCTTTATTCCCTCTTCTGTTTCGTTGCGCGGAGAAACCGCTCCATTGTAATTGATTGGGGCTCATAGTTGAAATATACTTATATTGAAACAATTCTGCTGCAGCGAACTTCATTCAGAGTGTTCCAACCTGCATTTCGAATTAAAAGTGTGCAGGCCGTTGCAGATGAAAGTTACTCCAAAAAAATGTGGAACCATTTATTCTAACTATGCGAGAATTCTGAATTATTCATTTCATGAGATTTATTAATTTCTCCCTCGAATAGTACTCGAATTAATACATTCATTTTCCCGCCCAACTATTATTTCCTACTTAGACGAAAACCTCCACCGAACACCAATTTCCTCGTTCCTTCCACCTCGAAAGCCTTTGCAGCTTGGTGTCTTCGCCGAGTTGCGAGCACGATATAGCAACAATCGTTGGCAAATTAAGCGACGATTGTCCCGAACCGAGACCGATCTCGAGGCACGCGCAAATGAAAATATAATGCCGGGTTGTGTCGTGTAGGCTGTCGCGAGTTTTCAGTTAGGGGACCTTAAATCTCCCTTCTCAGCGGGTAGTCGAGACGCAATCTCTTCCCGAGGGCCAGTCCCTCCCTCTCTTTTGCTTCCTCGCTATCTCCGTCTATCCGGCCCCCTAGATACGAAATCGTGTCTCGCGGACAAAAGATTTATTGGAAATTGCCGAGAAGAAATGGAATAGCCCCATCCGGCGCACGCACCTCTCCTCTCCTCTGCTCGTCACCAATCGTCGTCGCCATGACGATCGTAGCTCGTTTCGAGGGAATCATCGTTTCGCTACGATTTAAATATCGCGCCCTCCCGCGTGCCCGTCGCATTAGAATATTACTTTCGCCGAGTGGAGAAATAATATATTATTTCTGCGAGCGTGGAACGGGGCGATTGTTGGAACGCTTATTGTGCACGGGGATAATTTACAGGCGGCGGATAGAATGAAATTAGCGGCGTCGTTCGTATTTTTCCGTCGCCGCGACGGCGCCGTAAATTTTGCTGAAATTATTTCAATGCAAAGTTCCTGTATCCGGTCGGACCTCCCTGCAATTTCTACTCTTGGAATTTCAATGCTTTTCATTTAGCGAATGGAATATTCGGGTACTGTGGAATCTGATTTTAAACCCGTCCGCGTTATATACGTAGCTATGCCAATAAATCTAATACAATTTTAATTTATTCGCTCCAAACGTTTCACATCCAATGAACGCAATATAACAATAACAGTGGCGATAATTCGAGCCCCATTAGTCAATGCAATCTTTTCAATTCTAAATCAATATACAAATACATTTCTGTTTTTGGATGTTTGGATTTTGTACTTAGAACCATTCTTACATTTTACCTATCACCGACACTTCCACCAACAATATTATCATCCTATCAAACTTTCCCAGACTATCGATCTATCCAACGAGGCCATACTTCAGCCATCGCCACAAGAAGAACTCTCCCGTCGTGGTAATCCTTTAATCGACCATTTTCCTCTTTCGCGTCTCGTTTACGGGGCAGTTATCGACCGGCCAATTAGGCCCCCGGATTTTAATCTCCCAGCAAGGCTCACTCCCAGAAGGAGTTTTCGCGCGCCGACAAGTTTTTGCATTCCTCTTCTATTTTTCCTTTCAACTTCCTTCCTCTATCTGCTCGCCGCGAAAACGGCCTGGCAAATTATTGCGAGCCGCGTCGCCGCTAATGCACGGGAATGGCCAGCCTTGGAAACGCGGGAAATTGCATCGGTCGGTAATCGACACCGTACTCCGCTTATAATCATGGATCCCTCGCGGATGAATCGTTGCACGGGCGATAAGAAACCTGGCGAGCTGATTGTGAAATTCGCCACGCTTCGTTGCCGGTTTCCTGTCCACTTCGTCGGCTGATTTGCATACAGCCGAGCACATTTCTGTCTCGGCGCGGAGAAACGTCTAATCATCGGTGGGGCATTATTTCGTCACTGGCGTCGTTTTGCCTGTCGATCGTAGTTCGTCGACATCCTAAATGCATCGTGTACTCAGAAACCATTAGAACCGATTTTTGCATTTGAGGAAATTCTTGACTTTGTATCGCCAACGCGGCGAAGGAAGTGAATTAATGTCCATTGTTCCCCTGCGTCAAAAATAGTCGGAGAAAAACGTTTAAAATATATGTACATATCCCGGCATTCATCCAAGACAGAAACGCGTGTAATGATGCACCACGAATCGCGCGGCAAAACGGCGTCGTTGTCTTCGGGTTTCGTACCCAATATAATAAAAAAACCCCCCGTCGTTGTTTCCATCAAACGAATCGTCGAACGTCGAAACGTCGTGCAACGTTCAGGCAGTGTTCCAGGCGGCCGGTGGAAGTGCAAGAGGAATTTTTATGAGGTCCATCGGCAATTTACACGAGATTTTGATGACAGACCATGAAGACATTTCACGAAGACCGGCCTCCGCTTCCAGCTCACGTACGGATAACGACCATAGATGACAATAACTACCAGCCCCGTCCTCGCGGCATATCAATTTCCCCATCCCTCCGCCCCGTCGCCCTGGCATGAACACGACGAAAGGTGGATAAAGACGGAAGACTGGTAATCATAGCGCGGCTACCCGGCCGCATGACGGTGAAAAATCACCGATCACGCCATTAATGACCGTAATTTCAATACACCGAGCTTCCTGTGTTACGACGCCTCGACAGGCGTTCGCGGCGACCGGGCCGGGCGATTAACTTAATTGGGGTAAACGAATAACAGCCCGGTGTACGTGGCGCGACTCCGTTTCGCGATTCTCTCTCCTCTCGAGGAGAAGAATTAGCTTAATTGCACCGGGTTTGCTGGATCGTTTGTAGCCTTCACGGCTGCTTCGTTAATTTCCGCGAAATGCACACCGCGTTTCGTGGCGTCTCCGCGAAGTGAACGCCTGCAGCGGAGTTTCGGAGCTTTCGTGCTTCTGAAGCGCATTTTTGATGCACCTTGTGACACCTGTTGCTCGAAGATTTTTAGAATGCTCGGATTACAACTCGGTACAGAGTCGCGATATGATAATTCTTCGTTCATAAACGTACGAAAGTAACTCGCGTTAATGCCGTTTCGTTGAGCAAAATGGAAGGCTGAATATTCATTTTAAAAAAAATTCATGGATGAAACCGCAGGGAATTCAGACGGAAGAACAGAACTTTTTAGATTTCTAATTTAGAAGAGAGACGAACACACGGCTGGGCCGATCGCACCCAGCACGCGTCCAGCTCGTTCGCGGTGGCGTGCACGAGTTTCGAAACGATTAATCACAAACGCGGACTATCCGCCGAGCCGTTTATGATAAATCGGTGCTGGATAACCGCTGGACACCTTAACGCGCCAGCATATCCTTATTCGGTAGATTAACGTCGAGACTTTAGCGGTTTCGAATGCGCGGCGATATATCGCCGCGGCGAGTTCATACGTAAGCGACCCTAATGCCTCACGGGACTGTCGGCACACGTTGACTTTGGCTTATCGCGATTGAACAGAATTAATGGTGATACCCGCGGTAATGTCTGCGTTCCATTTGCCCGCGTGCATTTCCTCGATTCGCACGGGTATTAAATCCGTTGCCGACTCAGCAACGCCTCGCGTCCCACCACCCGCACCCAGGATTAATTAAAATTCGTTTCGCGTGCTGCATCGTCGAAACTGACCAATGGAGAGTGATAGGGGAAAAAAAAGAGGCGCAGCGATGATGCGATACGTTGGTGAATCATTGGGTCGATTCTTTTTTGCTTGTTGTTTTTTTTCTTTACTATTTTCGGTGACTGCCGCTGTTTCTGTGATTCATTGGAGAGTTAGATGGACTCTCCGACAATCCCCTTTACGTGGGATGTATTTGAACGAAGAAGTGTGCCGACCGGGGCCACGATTTTTGCCGGGAATACCTAGATTTACGACGAGACCGTAGCTGCAGGTTTTAATGCTGCGACGGGGGTGGAAAAATTGAGATACTTTGGACGCAAGCGTTGCGCGTTCGGTGGGCTTGCAATGGATCGCCATGGCAATTGCGATTATCGCGAATTCAATTACTGCTCGCTATCCCGGAATCGTCATTTCTCCCAAGCTACTTATCGACGCTTGCTGATTTCTAAACGGAAATGCTCATCCTCGTGGAATATTGGTCGATGCAGCGATGCACAGCGTCAAGTAATGCCGACGAAATCATTCGAAAGAGTTAAACTCGCCTCGAAAAAGAATTCGCCACGCTTCTTCCGAAGCCGAAGTTCCTCACGCACCCCGTCAAACTTTCCTCCGCGTATACGAAATGCTCGCAGTTCGCGCCCCGGGCGTCCAAAAGCGAAATTGGTACAATTTGCCCCCGTCACGTAGAATGTACGCACGAGTTACACACGAGGGGGGCGCCACGCGTTTCTGGCGCCGCACCTGGTGCAACGCGATTTCGACCCTCTCGAAGAAGCCGTCGACGAGTTCCGATGCGATTTGACGCAAATTAGTTCTAATGGGCGAGAGAGGCCCGTGCTCGACTACTTTTTCTTCTTCCTTCTCCGCCTCACCCTTGCCTTACCTCGATTCTCTTTCTCCCCGTCCCGTCGCTCGTTCTAGTCTCCCGTCAAGTGAGATCGGCCCCCTGGGGCCCGAAATCCCCGCGTTCCACCCCGTCGACCGATTACGAAAGAATCTCGAGGATTCGGTTGGCACGACTTAATAGCGGGCCGCAGGGCGTCCCGTAAATCGCGTGGCTAAAGAACGGTTAGGTGGGATTTAATTCCTTTTAATTGGATGTCTTCAGCGGCGCACATTCCTGCCGTACCGATTTTCGTACCTTAAGGTTGGTGATTAAGGGGATTTTAAGTGGGGAAGGAAAGGGTTCCTTATCGGCAAGTGACTTGGTTCTTTCATGGCCACTAGACTGCGTTTTATTTTAAAGAAGACTTCGTAGTCCGGCAGGAATTCAATTTAACTTAAGTAGTGCAGGTGAATGATACGGTCAGGCGCTACGGTTATTGACGGAGGGGTTAAAGACAGGAACAATGGAACACCATAGACTCGTACGAGGCTCTCAGGAGCCAACGGGGATGAAAGTTTTAAGACCTATATATAGAGCCGCAAGCTCGACGGAAGATTACTCCCTCGGACGATTCTTCTTTCGGTTCCTTGCCAAACAAACCACAAATCCTACTCCACTGTTTCTTTCTCAAACATTGCAAACCTATAATTCATAGAACCAAACTAACCACCCCATAAAGTCGTACTTTCTACTTCCCTCTTTCCCTCCATCCTCCAAAGAAGTAACACAAAAGGCGAAAACTTCCACTCGCAGACAAACCTCGGCACCAATTCGGTGATCGAAGAAGCGATTCCTCGCGATAACGTCACGCAGCGAGTAAATGAAAAATTCGTAAACGACCCCCCATGAATATTGCATAGCGATCGCTGGTCACTGTACAGTGTGCAGGGCGATAGAAGCGTTGGACAGAGGAAACAGTCTCGATGGGATTTACTGAATTATTCCCGGCGTGTCCTCGCAGGAAAGCGTCGTCGTCGCCGTGGCTGCAATCTCGTGGACGCGTCGCGACGTCACGCCAAGCCGCGTTTACCTCGCGGTGATTTTATGGCTATCGCTTCTTCCGACGTTATTCGCCGATAGGGTGTGTCTTGCGTCGGTCCGTGTACAGCACGTTTCGGAACTATGCGCCCTATGGGTTTTTAATGAACCAACGCTACCTTTTTTCCGGACCCCTTCCAAGAAAACGGAGGAATACAGACGTTGCCCGGGGCCCCGGTTGATTTACGAGACACGTGGAACGTGGTCGTGAGGCGGGAGTAGTTTTCGCGTGATACCGAATGTTTTTTCACGATGTGCTTCATTCTTTAGTAATGTGATGTACGATACGTCTTTTTTATTTATCTCTGATGCATCGCGCAGGAAAGTGTACCGGCACTTGTGCAGGGAATTTTTATGGAAAATCGCGTTGGTCGAAAACGTTTGCTATAAATAAAAATAAAATTCTTCGTGTCGCAAGTATCTTGTCTGAGACGAATGATTTCTTAAAGATATATAGGCAACTGCTTCTAGCAACTTTGATGCACCATCTGCGTGTTTTATTTTCAAAAATAATTCCCGCGTTCTCTCAACTTCTCCGTCAACGAAAGATCAGAGTGTAACAACACGGTGGACGCGAAGAAGTTGCAACGGAATCCTTTTACCAGGAAATAACCGGTCGACAGGGTTGAAAAGGTCAGTGACGGAAGCCCCATTGTCTAGCGGGACGTCTTTCCAGTTAGAACATTGCGAGGGGACTTTCCGTCTCGGACGAACTTTCCGTTTTAAGACTTCTCGCCGTTCATCCGGCGCATTGTAGAGAAGTTAAACAATGGCAGTTTTGTCACCAGTCGCGTTATTGCAGATGGGAGTTTCCCATCGTCGATTCTTGCGACAACTCCTCCGTGGAGAACTTGGGGAATCGGCCGTTGATTTCCGGGTTAATGAGTTCACCGGGATCTCGTCGGACGGCGGGGAAAACGGAGATTCACGGGTGAACGAGGTGGGTCCCGCGCTGAATGAGAAACCGGTCGAGGCGAGACCCGACCGTAGAAGTTCGCGAATTAATGCTCTTATGCGGCCCGGAAACGTTCCTGGTGTCTCGTGATTTTGCACAGTTTCTCTCCAACTCCGAACGACTTTGCTCTCGTCGATTTTCATTGAAGTGTTCTTTGCCGTTCTACGAGTTGGTCCCGCGACCGGTTCTTATGGTATCTAGGAGAACATAAACGCGGGGCCAAAGTTTCCGCCGGAGCCTGGGCAAACAGGCGAGGAGATTTTACTTTGAAATACTTGCCCGTTACTGATAAAAAGATGAGCCTTCATGGACTCCACGAAGCACGGAAAAATATCCAAGTAGAATCGAATCCCAATGATAACTCTCCTTCGTTTACCGGGCGAAAATTAAACTTTCAAATCCTTGTCTTAACCGCGAGCAAATTGAATGTTGCAACAAAATCGACGTCCCCGAGTCGTTTTTATCGCGGCAATAAAAAAGCGATCGCAAACGTTTCGAGCATCGGGGAGAAGGAAAACATTCGTTGCCCGGCTTTTATGGTTACAGTCTCCTACTAAGAGGCTTCATTGAGCAAGAAGGTCCGCAGGGAAAACGTAATTCGTCCAACCAAGTTCGTGGAGGGACAACAGAGGGAAAGGAAAGATGCGATCAGACTTGCTCGCGACGACAGCCACGATCGTCGAAGGGTTTCTTTGTTCCTCCTCCCCCCTGCCGGAACGTTACATTTATCGCCGTTCGAAATTTTTACAGCCGTCCAACGAATACATTCATAACGCATAAAAGACAATGGCCCCCGTAAAAGTCGATGTCCGTTACCGTTGATCGCTTACTGGAGCAGAAACAAGAACCGCGGGACGAAAGTTGCAGCGCAGCGGGGAGAAATGGAGTGTAGAGGATAATGGTAGATGGGGGATGGGGCAGGCCTCTAATTTTATAGCCGCCATTATCCGCGGAGACACGAAGAGATGTGTAGTGTACTCGGCATATTGATCCCGGGCGTAATACATTATCGATCAGCGTCGTTTATTGGCGGAGGTACGCCGGTTCCAGCCTTTATTGCACGAATATTGCTCTGGTGCTTGCGAGTGATGAAGTGAAAATCGTTGGGACAAGTATTTGATAATTATAAGGTATTATGCATTGCGACATAGAAGGCATTGTAGCTTCTGGTCAATTGTCCTAAGATCCCGCGATTCTTTCGTTTGAAACGTGAATTGGAGGGGAATTTATGGACATTGTTTTCGTCGCGTTCGAGTATCGGTGGCGCATTTAAAGGCGTATCCTCACAAGGGGGGATGGTGCAACGTTTCCGGCCGGTATCGTTCGAGCAACGGTATCTGGGGACGATCCAGCGTGAAACTTTGCTGAATAATCGATGGCTATCGGTGACTGGCACACGGGAGTGGCGGACTGAAGTCCGTGATAATTAATTCATGGGACGTGGAAATAGAAATAGAGCCTGGCCGTCGCGAGTAACCGGCCGCAGGAGTACCTGGCTATCGTCTATCCCGGTGTAATGTCGTTCAATGATGCATTAGCGTTCGGTCGTTCAATATGAACAGGGTATCTCGGCACGTATCATTCTGGCAGAATAATGGCCGGTGTAAAATTAGAATCCGATTTTCCTCTATGCCCCTCCATCTCTGTTACCCGCGTTCCGATGCTCCATCTCGTTTCGTCTTTTAGCACGGCCGACGGTGTGCATAATGTATCACCGCGCGGCAGCTATAAATGAATTTCCCTCGAATTAAATCGATTCGACGATAAAATAATGATTGCTCGATATTGCATGAATAAGGGATGCAGCTGGTCGATCGTTCACGTATACATACCTAAACGTTGCAACGGTTCGGAAAGAAAACGCGGAATCAGATTTGGTTGATACGATCGAAATATGGAAATTGGAACGGATCGATCGTTACAGATAATTGTATCTCCTTCGCTGCACTTTTTTCTTTTAAATTTCTATTCTTTTCCTTTTACCCCCATCTCTCCTCCGTTCCGCGTGTTTTTTTCCCTTTCACCCGAACGTTGAATATTCAACGCGGCCTTAACGATTGACCTCGTTGAAGTTCCTCCTCCGTCTAATCTGAACGCTTACGGGGAATGATAGCATCGTCTGGCACGAACGATCGCTCATAGCGATCGCGTTACCGTGCTACGCCAATCTGATTCGCTGCATTTTTTCGCCGGATGCAAATGAAGATGGGCTGGGGTAAGTCGAACGATTTATCTTCACGCCGCTATCCGGGTGGAATTTCTTGCCTACCTTCGTTCTATTTTATAGAAAAGAATATATACATACTCGATCGAACCTTAACACGTTGACTTGGTGGACAGCACAGACGACAGAGGACGTCGAAAGTTTTGCTCGATGTATATAGATTGATCCCGCAGTAAACCTGTTACAAACGAAACAGAAAAAACTATTTCATTCACGATCCAGATACATGTATATATACATATGTGTAAGACGTCGAAATCTCTTTAATTCAGTTTTCATTCGAAATTGATACCCCAATTCATTTCGGAGTCACAGACGCCTCGAGTTACGATTTAAAATTCACGTGGTATCGAGTTTCATTCATTTCGCCAGCCTTGGCGCGACCTTATTTTCTTCCTGGTAACGCGTCCTCGCTTAGAACAAGGAAACAAATACAAACAGTGACTCAGCGCCTGCCATTAACCAGCGCACAGGTGCATCGCCTGGAATAGGTCAGTGACGATGCGCGAGAGCGACAGGTGTGTATACGATGGTGCGAGTGAAAGGATAAGGTAAATCGGCGAATAGTTACATTTATTCCGAGGACGATATCTCGGTAACATGAGCTCGTATCTGGATGGAAAGGAGACCATTTTGAAGGGGAGACTGTCGCGTTTCAGTTGGGGCGAATTAAGTACGCGTAACTCCGCGGGGAAATTTTCCACAAAGGTCTTTATTTTCGGAGCGAGCGATTTGTGTTACGACTGGCAAAGTCAACTTTCATTAGCATGCATTGATAAAAAAGTTCCAATGATTGACAATGACGAGTTATGAAATTTATTGAATATGCTCATACCAGAGAACTTGTTGATACTAAAACAGTTATTACAAATTAATCTGTCCGCCTCGAGGTATTAGCCTCGGATGTTCAGTTTGAGATGCGACGCAGCAAGTAGAACGTGCACGCGAGGTGCTCATGCCTGTACCAGTTCTTGGAGATCCTGACATTTTGATAAACATTATCAGGAATTGAAGGTTTCGCGTCGATTAGCCTTTCCGTTAATCACATCTCAGCCCGCATTCCATTCTCAATGTTTCGTATAATTTATTCCAGCCTTACCCAGCAACCTTCTTAACATTAATTCCATCGCACGAGATACTTTTAAAATGGCGCATCCAACTAACTCATTAAACTCTTTCAGCCGTGCCGGTGCTCCGTGAGTACGTGCACACGTGTATACATAAATACCTATATGTCTGGTCGAAGTTTGGCAAACGCTTCCAGGTCCGGTAAATCCGTGAAAGACCAACGCAATCGTTCTTCGACGGGAAGGGTTCTGGCTTGCGAGCAGACGTGGACGCAGTGGGAGGAAGGGCGGCTTTTAGGACGAGCTGTAAGTGGGGCTTGCATAAGTAATGACGTCGTCGCAACAGAAGCGTTGGGATTCCAAACGACAGGGAGAGTTTCCACCGCGGACGACAGCTGCGACCAGGCTCACGGTGGCTCAGGTTAAGCCGATCGGCGAAATCCTTTCGCTCGTCGTTACCCTTCGCGATACAGCCACAGAATCCGCACCTCTTCCACGGAAGAGTCAACGTTTTCGCTTTCTACCGTGCACTGGTTACTTCTTTCCTCCGAGCCAGCCGGTGGTTCTTGGAAAGGAAATTCGAGGAGCTTCGTCGGGTACAGCGGATGCCCTTGATTAACTCCAGCGACAGTGGAACGCACTTTGAACGTATTATATCACACGAAATTAACAGCGACGACGAGTCTAGTTTTACCCCATTATTTATAACTCCTGGAAGACGAATCGTCCAGGCAGTTGTATCACCGTTAATCGAAATCTCTAGCAGAGTTAAGGCACAGAAGCGGCTGAACATCGAGACAATACGATCCTCGTAATTATTCATCTCCCAGCTGACTAATCTCCCAGGTCCAACCGGAAACCGACAAACTACTAGACCAACCCACTGTCGCCAATCTCGATCCTTCTTATCCTGTCGCACAGTCTCATAATTGAACGGCGGGAGCGCTATACGTACGTAGTTTCCCAGCTCGACCAAAGAAACAATCATTTGTCGCCAGCCGATTAGTTTCCCGTGCAATGGCAAAAAGGCCGCCGCGCGTCAGACGTTCACCCGTGGCAAATTACTCTGTCGATTACGTGGCCATTACGCGGAGGCCCGCTTTGTCGCGCGGCAATTCGCTTGGAAAGAAACGGAACGTTGAAATACGACCGGCTGTAGCGATTCGATTCCGATAAACACCGGGCGCGCCATTCTTGTCGGACGGAATATATGCAACGCTGCAACGCGGCGCGGTTTCGAGATGGAGAATTTCCTTCTCCGAAGGAATCGTTGTCGCCGTCGTTAATGTTATCGGTCGGCCGTTTTTTGATAAAAGTTCCGTCGAGTCACGCGAGCTGGTCACCGGCTGGTAAATCATCGCGCCCCGTCATTAATCACAGAAGGCGAGCGGGTCCGCGCGATCCGACGCCGCGGTTACAAATTGTGTTACGCGAGATGCGCGAGAGATAATGGCGGCTGGACGATTGCTCGGCACCCCGACGCTATTTTACGACGAGCCGTTTGGACGGTTTCTGGTGTCGCGTATATTCGTACGCAACGATCGGCGATTTTTCACCCTTATTTTCCGGCGCTCCTGGGTGCTCGTACTTGCTTTCGAACCGTTCGAATCCGTTTCGCACCGACGGATGCGCCGAAATTGAACATTGTACGGCCACACGTTCGGCAGAAAACGTAGAAGTTCATTTATCTGTTTCCCAAATTTCCTCGCGCGTTTGACAAAAATCGTCGCTGTTACCGTGATTCATCCTTTCATAATATCTCGAGCGACCTCCATAAACGAGCTTGTTCCTCCATCTGTGCCGTCGGTACACTCCGCTCGTACCTTACCTTATTCCCTTTCCCGTTTTGGTCGCCGAAGCTGCTCACCGCGAAGAATTCGTTCCTCTCCTCTCCGCAGACGACAGGCACCTCACCGCGACGTTTCAGGCGAGCCTACGGATTACGTAAAGTCCACGACGAGCGTGCACCACGGGCTAAAGGGTAAAAAACAGCGAGGTGGCGAGAGAATCACGAGAAATCGTGGTACCAGCAGGGAAAGGGGGGAAGAAGGGAGCGCGTAAAGAACTGTACGTCCGCATACATTAGTCCTGCGACCTCTGGGGTCATCCCTGCAATTTCGCGCCGGTGGGAACCCGAACCAGGACGACAGCTCCTTCGCTCAGCTCCTTTTTCCTTTATCGTTCCCGTTCGTTTTGTTTGCTGCCACCCTTTCCCCTCCGCCCGATTTCGCCGCAGCTTTTTTGGCGGAAAGCCCGCGGAGCAAGGCGTCCCTAATGCGCCCTGGAACGAGTTATTACCGGTCACGGGTCCGCAGAAAAACGTTGTAATTAGCGCGGACCACGGGTTTGAGAAATCACCTGCAGCGCTCGCGGTGCCGAAAGGGGTTGAAGGTTTAATCTAGCACGCCGAGGGCACTCTTTCTCTTTCTCTCTCTTTCTGTGCCTTTGTGCTGCGTTGTTTTTGGGGGGATCGTGTTCCCCAAAAAGGAATTGAAGCTGCTTTCGAAAATAGAAGAAAGAAACGGAGGAACATTATGATCGAGCCAGTGGTTGGTCCATCTGACCTAAATGACTACAGATGGAATATTTTTTTCGCCAACTCGATGTCATCAGTGGGAGAGTTTTAATATTCGTGAAATTATGCGATACGTATTTTAACTAGAGAATTATTGCGTGCTCCTTGTGAAACAGATAACGAAATGTTTCAGTGTTTCATTGTTCTTCCATGGCGTTTATTTAGGATTTCCATGGCCAGAACGATTCGGTGTAACACAGGCTCGAGTACGGTATCGATTCCAGTGAACAGTCGAGATTCAGCTGGCCGGTGCATATTCATAAATCTTGTCCGACGTAAATTTCCCGGGCGTTACGTTCTCCTCGATGCTACCACCGCACGCCACAATACGACGGCATTTTTCAAACCGCGGAATATAAACTTCCTTTCTTCGGGCACGGAGGACGTTGCAGGTGGCTCGTTTCATCCCCCGTTCTATGCCGCAGGTTCCTCTCGCTTCACATGCGAGCCTTCCCGAAGAAATCTCGCCCCTTAAGGAGGATGAACGAGGGGCGAAAGAGGAAGGAAATAAAAGAAAGCCCTCCTAATCGAGGAACTCTCGATCAACGTCTACCGCCGGAAGGGAATCATATTTTCCACGAGGAGAACGACCGATTCATCCCTCGCTCCACCACCTTAACAGATACGTTCGTCCCTGTTTCTGTGCTTCGCGGTGTCTGTGGATTTTCACGGGAAACACACCCCGACGTAGCACAGACGTCCGAACGTTTTTGCGTCGATTTTCTTGTCACGACCCTATTGTTGAACGCTGTAGAGATCCTCCTTGGGATACGCGAACCGTGCGACGATCATTGTCGAGGACAGACACGCATCCTCAGTGACATAGTTTTAATACGAATAGGTGGAACTTTAAAACTTATAACTTCAATAATTGCAAAAGTATTATTCGCAGGAGAATTAGCAATTTATAGAATGCTTCGCTTGCAACGTTACTTTCTACCAAACCCAACATTGTACCAATAGACCCATCAAGCCTTCCCCACTCGATTCGACTGAACGAAAAAGAAAAACCTCAAGAAATCGAACCGCAAGCTTCATTCTTCGCGGACCCCGCGACTCAAGAAGCTCGCAACAAAGGGCACAGTACGCCGGTAGGAAGAGCCGGGCCGCAAAAGCGGCAAACAGTATCCCGGGAAGAAGTATTGCGGAAAGAAGGCGGAACGATCGGGGGTAGAAAAAGAGAAACGAGCCGAAGACGCGGCTTGGTGCGCCGGCCGAAAAAGATTCTCGGGGGCACGATGACGAGGAGCGGGAGTCACGAGCAGGCTGGATTAAAAGTTCGCCGAACATCGGCCGGCCCGATCGCCATGGTCGAGAGCTAATTAATTGCGGGAGCCGGGGGCAGAGCGCGAGCAGTCTGCGGCGAAGGGGTTGGAGAGAGACGAGCGAAACAGGGGGAGGTTGGAGGAAGAAGAAGACGACGAGGATGCCGGTGAATGCTGAAGTTAGTCAATAGGACTAGGAGCCCGGTAGTCGGTTTACTTTTTGCCTGGACCTTCGCGACGTTGGCCTCCGTATACCTTCTGCTTGTCCTCGGCCCTCCTGCTTGTTCCTCCTCTTTCGTCGCTGGCTTTACCTCCTCCGAAGACAACCCTCCACCCCAGACTCCGTGGCTCCGACAATGGAGAGCTCGCATTGTCTTCGTGGTTTATCGCTTCCTTCGATTGCCAAGTACACGCCGCCAAGCCGGTCCACCCATACCCCTTTTCTCCATCCTTGAGATTTTCTCTCTCTTGTCTCCCGTTCGGGAGTCTCGTAGCCGTCTCCATTTCCCTTTTCTGCTCCCCCGTGTCCTCCAGGACTGGTAGCCTTGCAGTTCTTAGCGCGAGCTACGGTGGTCCTGCTCGTGATCGTTCGACGTCGTAGCCTGGATGGCAGCCACACGCGGTCCCCTGCTTTTTAGACACTGCTGAACCTTCCGCGAGTAACGCGGTCATTCTTCGGCAGTAAAGAGTTCGATCGTTTCGGTCGAAACTGCTGAGAGTGGATCGTTTCGACGTCACGTGGCATCTGCTGTTCTCTCCCTTTTGAAGGTACGTAGAACGGGGTAATTGAATAATTTCGTTGGAGGAAGGTTCTGGGCTGCACGAATTTCATGGTTTCCTCTGTTGGTTCAGATGGATACTCGAAAGTAAATGATTCGTTTGGTATAGATCTCGTTCTAATAATCGTGCAAAATTACTCTGCTTTTTGTTTTATTCAATAATTTACTATCATACGAATTTCGGAAATTGTTGCCGCCAGCAACGAGAAACCCGGCCGTTAAGAGAATCAGCGAATTCGAAGCTCAAGGCGCCACCCGTTACGACTGATCCCACGAGCTTCGCCGTTTTTTTGCCCGTGACATATGTTGCGGCGAAACCGATTCCGGGATTTCTAGAATCAGTATCGCGTTTTTCTGGCGCCCGGAGAACGAAACGTTCGTTCTGTCGCGAGTCTGGATGGCAGCCACACGCGGCTGGAGACCGACTTTTTCGACAGGTTTCGACCGGCCGACGTAGCTGATAAAAACGCGCCCGACGATCTCTCCCTCCCTCGACGAAAGAACCTAAGCGTACAACAATGTCGGCCTCGTCAGATTTCGCCATTCGTCTTCCAATTCTGAGAACGGGGAAAAAAGTGTGCGTATAAGCTCAACGCTGTCCGAGACTCGTAATAAATTCACTTGCGCCTCGGCGAATTTATCTCTCGCGTAATATCTGTCTTGCGGCCGTGCTGCGTTTGATTGTACGTAATGAAAATTATTCGATCGCGATTATCGTAATCAGGATAGCTTACTGATTCTTCTAATTGCACTTAAACAGAAACAAATTAATTCGTTGAAGCGTGCTGCAATCTCGCTGGGAAGAAATTCGTTTCTAACCCGTCCTCTATAAACTCTCCCATCCGTAAACCACCCCGATTCACCCAAAAAAGGGAAGCCCCGATGAAAGACCGGCGATATTTCACTCGTGGAACAAGTAACTCCAAAACGAAGTTGCCGAACAGCCAGTGTCTGTGCTCGGCTCCCCGTCTGATCCCGGGAACCCGTTTCTCGCGCTGTCACGAGGAACTTGGCCGATTAATTGAAACGGCAGGGGAACTTTTTGAAGTGTACACTCGACCGGATACGCGGGGCGTCGGCGTGCCGTTTCCGAAACTCGTTAACGAGCCGCTCGAATCCAATGTCTCTCTCGACGGCCATCCGCTTAATGAACCGCGGTTACACCACGCGAATCATCTTTTATTTCCGTCGTATCGTCGCGTGTCTGCCGCCCCGCTTTTGCGATACATGCTTGGATTCGTCGCACCGTTCCCCGCTTCCATACCGTCCCGTGCAATTTGTATTTTCGGCGTCGTAAACACGTCCGTCGCGTATCGCGACCGTCCCGCCGCGTATTTCAGGCCCCGTATATAAATCCGTTATTCAACACACCATTAAGTGCTCGACCCGTTTGGAAAGCGGGGGTAGACGCGGAGAAGGACAGGGGCGAGGCGGGGGTGGAACGAGGAGGAAGCAGGGACGAGAGGGCCACAGTCGTAAATCGCAATTACGAAGCGGCGCGCTTGAGAATTTGTCGCGCGGGATCTAAGCGTTCCTGAGAGAGGCCTGGCGAGACCACGAAAACGTCCGCGACGTGGACGTCCCGGACCACCGTCGAGAGTACAGTGCACCACGTTTTTGCCGCCTTCATCGAGGAGCATGTATATATATCCCCCTCTGTCGCGCTCCCTTCCTCTCGCGGGAAGATCAAATTTCTTGGAACGTTCGCGTTTTTCGCCGGTCCCCGCGGCGATGATTTGGCGAACTCGCGTCACGCCTGCGACGTGATTCCCTCGAGCGCAGTCTCTTTGTCCGGGTGGTTCGTTCGAATCGTTCGCCGTTCAAGCGGAGTCAATCCACTTGCCGGGGATTCCGTAACGAAGTGACGGGAAGGAATTTAATTAGCAATTCCGGGACGACGTTTCACGAAACATCGCCTCTATTTCAAAGCGTATCATAATCCACCCCACTGCCGTGTCATTTATCAATTTTATCGCCCGTCCTCCGCTGTGACCATGCCCCAAGTACGAACCGTATAAGTATCGTTTACGGCAGGAACTGGGCGAGCTGCACGCGGCGAGATAATTCGGAAGTAGACGAGGACGTCTCCTCGTCCCATTTCGGCCGGCCGCCAGACGGACGCGAAGTCGGCGCAGAATCAATTACGCGCGGCGTAAATCGCGAGGAGGACGAGCAATGACAAACATCCCCTCGTGATGCACGTGCCACCGTGGCTGCGATCGGTTAAGCCGGATCAAGCTTTCCCTGTCTACGCGCCACGTCAGGCCAAGGCCCGGCCTTCGGTTCCTCGCGATCTTTCATTTCTGGACCGTGAACGAGATCTCAGATGCCCGCTTTGTAACGCGTTCCAGCCTCCGACCGACGCGAGTTCAATGGCGAACGAAGGCCTCGAGATGAAAGGTAATTCGACGCTGTACGAAAATCGAGTTCCGTGAAATTTGTTCGGTGCGTTTATTAATACAGCGAGGAAAGGGAATTGGGGGTAGGTGCATTTTAATATTCTTTGTGTATCCGATAGTTCTACGATCGCCGGGTATGCTAAACAAAGGGGAATGTCGGCGTATCGGGTGTATCGACGATATAGAACACTCGTGCCCAGACGCTGCAGAAGCAGGCCTCTCGTAAGCGATTCATAGAATGAAATGGCAAAGGGAATGCATCAAGTGGAACTGTCTGCGGAAGCCTCGACAAAAGAATAATAGATCACGCGTGGCTGTCAAAGAAATGTATCTCTGTTTTCTCCGTTATCGCGCAATGTTGAAGTACATTTCCTTGTCGTATCAGGCAACGTGCAATTTGCCTGATTTTCTTTACGTGCTGGGGGGGGGGGGGGCACAGACGTCACACCTCCGTTGCAAAACCTTTCATATCACTCGAGTGTAGCAAAGAAAGCTTATAATACATTATACATGAATCGAAGATACTTACTGAAAATTGTTTCCAACAAGCTGATACAATAACAGAGTACTCTACATTCTAAATGAATCTAACCTTTCTCTCTCGATACATATATATAATAACCTCTGCATCCCAAGAGAAAAGGAAGGCGAAATCACTTGCATCCCATCTAATCGCTAATTCACCAAGGCCAATAAATCTCTGCCCCGCTGATCGGTCCGCGCAGAGAAATGGTCCCTTCGATAAACATTTCAATTAGAAACGTATTAGGGCCCGGCACGCGAGAGCCACCCACGTGGAAGGGTCCGCCCCCCTGAGGGCAGTTCGCGGGCCAGTGCCCGTGTATTTTCGTGCCGCCACTGGTCGAAAATAAAAGAGGTCGAGGGAAGAGGATCGTGTAGACGTCGAGGGACCACCCGCGAGCCGGCTTCCAGAATCGATAAGGTAAAACGGAACGTGGCTGCGCTTCTTCGTCTAGTCCACCGGGTTCACTCGGGGGCCATCTGTCTTTTCTTCTGCCCCCTTTCACCCCCTCTAACTGTCCACGTGAACGTCTACCCTTTCCCCCCCCAACGGTGGACCCAAGAATCAGCTGACGGACGTCGTAAAAATTCAGTCGCGGAGGTGATGGTTAACAGAAAATTATAGATTAGAGACGGTTTGCGTGCAGCTAGGGTGATCTCTTAAATTAGAGGCTGTATTGTTCGAAAGGGGTGGAAGTTTCGACGGAATTACACGAACCGTATTATGTACAGTCCGGGCAAGGGGGACGGGACAACAATTTGGTACAGACCGGTTGTTTGTTCGTAATAAATAACTGAACGAGCTTTTTGTGCAGGAGAATTACTTCCATCCCGATCGATTATCGCGAACAGATAGATTCGCCCGTCTAAAAGAGAACGCGCAACAATAGCTGGCGGGAAACCGGGGTGGTTCTTTCAACGCTTCGCCCTTCCCACCCTCTCGTATTTCCCCGTGGTTATTATTTGCTACGGTCGTCGAGGAGGGAACGGTGCGGCCGCGACGACGCAAATCTTTCTACCGTCAACGCGATGCTTCTGTACTTCTTGGAGAATCGTGTTACGATTGGCGTTCAAGAATCGCGCCATCGTTATTGTGACCTGCAAGTGCGAGGCAAAGGTGGTTAAATCACCTTTACTTCCCCTGGGGATAACAAAATGTAATCGGTTCGAAGCAGTAATCGTCATCGTTCAATTTAATTTATTAACGCGGCGTTATTATTTATCAAAATAAATTAGATTGCCTGTCAGCGATGGAATATTGGGATCCTTCCTGCTTTTGCGTCGAATGACACCGAGGATCCCGTCGATATACGGGGAGAAATATCTGGGCAACACGCTTCACCGATCCTATTGTACACGCCATCCCAAGCTCGTGAAAGTAAAAGCAGGGAAAACGTTGGACCACGACGCTGACGGGAATAGTTCCGAAATTATCACTCTCACTTTCCCCGTGAAATATTATTCACTGCGCAAAGTACAACGGGCGGAAAATACAGCAAACGGAAAATCTACGAACAATGAAGCGCAGGAATATTTAGCAATCGTCGACCACGAGCAACGTTCAATATCGAACAGTCATCGGAACGATACGGTTCATTCATCGAACGAATTCCCCAACAGAAGCGAATGTTAATCGCGCAATAGGCCGCCCCGTCAATTTCCAATCGAGCGGCGTTCAACTTTTTCCCAATATTTTCCCGTACTAATGGGACAGAACGAAGGAAACGTCAGTCTTTAATTCGAGTTTCCGTGCCCGCTTCCGTGCCACTTGTCCGCGATCATCGTGGCTCCGCTGTATTGTCAGAGCTTCTCTCGGCAATTATTCCGCTCCATTCCCCGACGTCGTTAATTTGCAAGAGGAAACGGAAGGATGGAAAAGAGGGAAACGGAAGGCGGCGGAAAAGGGGGAGGACGAGTGACGTGACGTAATTTCCACAGGAGTAACCGGCCAGATCCATGAGAGTATGGTGTTTGCGCACGTTTCACGATATCGAAAAGCGGCGAAGAGCAGAAAGAAAGGACGAACAAGAGGCTTGTTTGGCTACAAGGAGGGAAGTCAAAGAGACGAGAACCGCGAGGGGAATGTGTGCCCGTAACTTGTGTCCGACTAAAGCCGGTGACTCCTATCGATCGCTCCGTTTGATATTCCGCGTTGAAACTCGGTTAAATATTTGACATTCCGTGAGCATGGGAGGGGAACGATGGGAGCAAGAGGGTGGCTCGTAATATGTACTGAGCAAACGACGGCTCGGCCCGGTAATCTGCAGCGTCAATGTAATATCCGCGAGATTCGGCTTGACACGGGAGAGTTAGCAGCAAAGTTTTCAGAAGCCGCGCCAACCATCCTCGAGTCCGCGGTAGCCCTGCTTGTTCCGCTGTTTGCAGCCCTGGAATCCTGGACAGAGGTGCGCGGGAAACGAATTTTATTAATAAGGCCGGCCGGCGATAAAGTGGTGCGACTGGAATAAAAGTTTCTCGCTGGAGGTTTTATTTTTGGTGAAATGAAACGCGGATAGAAAAAAAAGCACATCAATCGGTTTTCTTGTTGTTCATACAATTTTTTATTGTACATGTATCCTCGCTGCGAAACAGCCGTGAATTTAATACTTTAATTTATCATGTTCGATCAAATAACAACGTTTGACTCGTTGCTCCTATTTGACGTAGCGCAACGTGCACGAATATAATAATGATTTATGCAGCGAGTTAACACGTATAGAACGTTTTTGCCAGCCGGTACATCGAGAAACAATTTTTCCGAAATTTCGCGCGGGGCAAAACGCGGTTGGTCCAATAATATTTCATTTATATTTCGCGGAAAGTCATCGACGTCCCGACGGCGGCGGCGACACGCGTAAAACGCGCACATGCCGCGAAAGGAACACCTCCACGTGCGTGTGTCTCGGTTTTTACGATCAAATTTATGGCCGGCGATCAAATATTTCTTTGGCCCGTTACCGCTATACTCGGATATCGCGCGGGCCTCTATAATATACGATTATTATAATTTATAAATTGCACGCGGCGGATCGCGTAGCCGGCCGACCCGTATTTTATCGGATCTATGCTGAAATTCCGTCGGACTTGTCGCGGCCGTGACAATTAACGCGTGAAATATATTTTCACGCGTCGCGCCCGTTAATTGGACCTCGATACACACGCGTTGCGAAACGTTTATCCTGGCGCAAATATATGGACGATAAAAATCGAGTGTCTAGATGGAACGTAATCTCCGTTTCACTGTAGCCACCGGTCAAAATTTATTAATAGATATACATACATACAGCATCGTGCCTCGTGACTACTACGGAACGTCGCTGACGATGAAACACAGCAACGAAAAAAGGGAAAAAAGGATCAGACCGAGAGGAACACTGGCCACCCAATCGCTCCTAAGGCAACAAGAAATATATTTTTACGCGACGTTATCTGAGCCCGTCGCTTCTCCGCAACGTCACCGAAAGTAGAACGAGTCGTAGGTCCAGGGAAGACGCGAGTGCAAAGCGCGAATAATGTTGCCCACGCTTGTAATCCCCTTTGCGCACTCGAGAATATCACTAGCAGCGCAACTTAACTTCTCGTGAGGGAACGACGTGCCACGGGGGGTGTTCGTTAATTCACCAGACAGTGTCATTGTAAAACGTCGTCTTCCCTGACTGAAATACACGCCCGACCCAACTATAGCCCGAAGTGTATTGCATCGCTTATGAGGTTTATACGCGTCGCTTATGAATATACTCGCTCGGCCGCGGCACAACGACGCGATATTCCGCCCCGGAAACACCGGGGTTCCTCGCGAATCTGCGCGCTTTCGAGAGGGATCTGGTCGAAATTGCGAGATATACGAGGTCGGCTAACTTTTCCCTCTGTTCGAAATGGGGAATTGTAAGCCGCTTTTGCGACAACGGCTTTATGGAGATGTAAGTATCGCGACGCTGGGGTCAGGCACCAGAAAACTGCGAAGGTGGAGCGGCGTTTGAACCTGGGTGGAACACTTCGAAAATATGTCTGGCTTTGCGCGGCCTTTGCGACACTTTGCGATTTGACAGTAACCTCGCACAGCAAGATGGGATGGGTTGCCTTTGGAGACGCGAGGTATTTGAGCAACGCTCTCTTTGCTTTGGAGTAATAATAATTATAATAGGAATTTTATTGTAACAATATTGTCCTGCAGACCTATCGTTTTCTTAATATTGATATTTCAAATTTATTTCGCAATACAATTTCTGCCATCTTGTATATTCTGCAATTGATGCAATATAAATAGATTTCCACTTTATCGTATTGACTATCAATATTCGTATTTCCGATTGAGGAATAAAAGGGGTGCTATACACGATAACGATCATATATTCCCGATTCGTAGCGCTTTCCACGCCTTGCTCGTAGAAGAATCGAAGTACTGGAAGAGGCCAAAGGCGCACGTTTACGTAGCACACTACCTCTCCTCAGGTGTGTACGGGTCCCGCAAATATTTGCCAAGTCGTCCCGCGCTATTTATTTATCCGACCCGCGTCGGAGGGATTGCGCGTAACGCTGGACGACAGTTCGCCTCCTCGCGTTTGCGGGCTACAAGGAAAAGAGAGGGAAAGAGGGGACAGCTATCTAGCCGTAGGCAGGAAATCTGCTTTTGAGGGAACACTCGGAGATTTAACCCTCTGAAATAACAAAGACCCGGCACTTAGCGAGCGAAACGTCCAATGCGCACCTGGAAAGCACTCTCGCAATATTTATTCTGAAAAATGACCATCGATTAAACGCTTAAATACAGCGATCCCATTTCGAATCCTTGACCACCCGGCTTCGAATGTCCGAGTCTCGTTGTTTACCACAAATTCCGCTCCGCTTGCTTTCTCAAGGGATGACAACTCTGCCGTGAATAATTCTCAAAACTCCCTGAACAAATTGCCGAAGGAGTATGGCAATAGACACGCGCGGGCAGATGCCCAAGATGAATCTTCGCAGGCCCGGGACGACAAAAATTTGTAGGCAAACAAAAAACGAAACGAGCGTACCGCGTGCCACCCTCGTCACTCCGCAGAATCGTAACTCCTTCCCGCCGCTATTTGACTTGGCGCGTTCCTCTCGGGCTCTTGCTGCCGGCGCCGCGGGCGAATCAAAATTATCCCCGGCCGATTCGAACATCGCACATGCCCGAGAACGAAAAAACAGATGGAAAGGACGAGAACGAAAAAAACACGTAAATGAAGCCAAGGAGAGGAGTGAAAAATCATGGGAGGAGGAAGCTGGCGCCAAAAATTGTTCGACGCGGCGAATGATCCGTGAAACGCAGCGGGTCGCGTGCAGGGCTGCCAACAGGCGACACCGGTGCTGGCCGCTAGACAAGCGTTTGATCAGGGAACGGGCAGGCCCTCTAATGAAGACCCACCCCATTGTTGCAGCGATATCTCCATTATTTTTGCGCCGTTATTAAAAATCCAGCCCGGGCGCGGGACAAAGAATTCGACAGCCATTGTCCCCTCGTCGTCCGCGCTTTTTGTTCGCCACGCTAAATGTCAATGAATCTCTCTCCCCTCCCCTTGCTCTTTACGCGCGCGTCTGTGTATGCATGCTCCATGTGCACGCCTACACCAGTCGTTTCCGTTTCTACGCGCACCAGGACGTCCCGTCGTCACGGTTATTCCAGCTTCGTCGTCGAGGTCCTCGGGCGTCGCGAGAACCGTTTCGCAGACCAGGACCGGGAGGAATCAATCGTAGTGGAACGGGAAAGGGTGTCGTCACCCCCATTGTCGGTCCAACCGCGTTGACTTTTCCGAACAGTCGCGGTCCCTCTGTACAAGGGGGTTGTAATAAGAACGGGGATGGGATATGGTAACTCGGGTACACGTTCGACGGCGTTTTTAGGGAATTGTTATGGATGGTGGCGGCGGGACGATGTGATTTCTGTACGTGGAACGTTCGGGGGGAGTTTTAATTTTCGTTTCTGGGATAACTCGTGCGTGGAATGAACAGGAGTACGAAAGGGTGCGGGTAACGAACGGGTAAAAAAGACGTCAGTACGTATTCGTGTACGAGATTAACGACAGACCATTCGGGGGACAGCTGCTAACGGCAGAACCAATGGAGTCTTTAATCTGTCAGCTTGCGGATAATTGGAATATTACGGAAGAACTTGCACGCGAAGACTCAACTATTCGAGGCCGCGCCGAAAAGTCCTGAAAGCAACGCGCCGCGCAATGTATGTGTATAGTAGCGTCGCTTTAATCTACGGCAGACGGGAGATCGGCCCGATAACGAATTTAATTTGAACGCGTGGATCGAAATTCTATACGGCAGACCGTCGGAATTTTCCGATGAATTTTCCACGAAATATCAAACTACCGCTAAAACGATTACATCCCCCCTCCGTACTTTCGATCGAACCGTAGTAGTCGCGGCGATTCGACTTGCGTTAACGGCCGCCGTCGCATCGATTATTAAATCCGCGGGTTATCGCGCGGGAATCGAACGAGCAACACGCTCGTTGCAGCCCTCGTTGCGAGCATTGGTCGGATGGGGTGAGTGTTGAGATTTGAAAAAACCCGGGCAGAGGAGGTCCAAGTGTAAAGAGGAGGGAAAATTGTGGAGGGGAGGGAACGATCGCAGGATTGCTCTATGGGGGTGGTTTCGGGGCATGGATACCGGTCTCTACGGCCACGGTAATGGTTATAGCACCATCGCGTGCAATCCCATTAGCACCGATGCAATTTACCCGATCTATCACACCCTATTAAGCGGTGCGCTTTCCACTCCCCGCTGCCGCTCGATCGCTTAACGCTCGTTTTAATCGAGTTTGCGCAACCGTGGCTGCGGTCCTGCGCGCTTTTCACCCGATAGGACAATGTTTTTCCATAGGTGGATAGAAGGGAGACAGCGGCCGACGACGTTCAAGCGGCGTCGCGACGGACGAGATCTTTCTGGCGCGCGCCGCTTGCCGGATAAAAAGGGTGAACCGAGTCAGCGAAACCGAAAAAGGTTGCCGATAATTAAACTCGGGACTGATTCCTGCCCGTTCGCCCTCGATGCGCTTTTTAGCCGACTCCGTCGAGCGTATCACGAATTTAGCCGGCGAAATTCCTCCGTTAGTTACGACGTAATCGATGCTCTGCAGTTGCGATCGCGCGGCGTCTGTGAGAAGGGTGGATAGTTGGTGGTTCACAGAGGGATGCAGTGGAATTTTATGTAGCTCTTTTCTTTTTATCGAGCATAAACTGTGCAGGGTTGGTAATCGTTCCTTTTTTTATTTCACGTTTAATTCGATAGAGGGAAGTTTGCACAGACACGAAGTAGTCTTTGATATTTAATGTCAAATAGTTAGCCTAGAATATTAAAAGAAATTGATCGCAGGATCGCAAACAGTAAATTTCATCCACGTTGCATGGAACACTTCGTGCGTCGATCGAGACACAGCTTCGCACCGTACTTTCTTAGTGCAACACAATTGTAATTAATGCGCGAGACTTTTAATAAAGAGAGTCAAAGGAGATGCACTCTATACCGGAGGTCCGTTTCTTCGTAACAACTTCTGCCAAGAAATCGAGAATCGTAAGCTCGGTGGCGGAGTCATAGACATCCCAACGGTAGTTTCTCCCACTAAAATTCCCAGGAATTTCGAGGGGGAAAAAAACGGCAACCGTAGCCGCTTCTCAAATTGAATCCCACGGTGTAATAGCTTACCCGCTATTCGTAATTTCCGCATCTTACAAGTCCAGGTAGACAAGAATCGAGCGGATAGAAACGAAGAACCCGCGCGTCTTGGGGATCGCGTTAAAGTTGTCGTAATAAGCGTCGACGCGGGAGCCCGGATCTTTGTTTCAGCACAGCGGATAGAATCGTGGATTCCACGGTTATCTGGCTGCGGAACCTGATCTGCTAATGCACAATGCGGCCGTCCTATTGCCGGAAGCGCTATCGCCGCGGCACCCGGGGGAGATGTTCGCAATTACGAAATGGAAGCTCATCGAAGTATGGAATCGCGCTGCTCGAAAGCTCTCGACCGATGCTTACGAAACGGCTCTTTGCCGCCTGATACGAGATTAATTCTCCGGGCGTGGATTACAGAGATCATAGATTCGATCGACACGACGGCAAGCGTGCGTGATTGGCCTTTGAAAAGCTTTCATTAACCACAGGACCGTTCAGTTACTTTTGCCAACGTTCTTGGGGATGAGTAGATCAATGCCGTTGTTGAGAGATTCTTGACATTTGCGAATGTATGAGGTATGAGAATTGTGAAACGATATTTAGCAATCTGTATTTTAAGGTATTCATCGTGCCATTCAAGTACCAACGACGTCGCCACAATTTCTTTAGGAAAATCGCGCTCACTTAAGTAGACTTATGATGGATGTGTTCAGCTATTTAATAACAATTGTTATACAAAGGCGTCGGAAGACATTGTTTCCATGCGCCAGGAACTTTAAAGTCGTGCCGCAAGAATGTTGTTCGGAAAACAGTCTTTCGGTACTTAGCACCGCCGCGCCTGCTGTTCGAATCTGGGAAGACGAGGGTGTCCTGGGAGGGTTATAAGAGGGGTGTATCCGACTCCTCCTCGGCAGGGTCGTAACGTCAGCTGGTGTCTGAGCGAGTTGCGAGGATCCTGGCGTATCTACCCTGCTGTCGATTTCGCCGAAACTCGAACGTCGTAACCGAAGGGACTTCAGGAGGAGGGAAATCTCCTCGTTCGCGCCAGATGTTACTATCCGAAGGCGGAGGTGCTTCGTTTTATTCTAAAACCTCGTCGACAGGCGATGTCCTTTTCCTCCTTTGACCCGGTCGCCACTTGGGAAACGTGACTGCGATCCATCGGGCTGTCCGAACTCGCGGGAAACCGAGTGTGATTTATGGATTCGCGAGGACAGGTAGGTCTTGTAAATACGACGTTGAAAACAGAAGTCGAAGAATTGAGGGCAGTTAGCGAAATTGACATGCTTCTGGAGAAACATATTGTGTGGTCGTTCGACAGGAAGGATTTATGAGAAATCGTCGACCCTTTGGTTCACAGTCACCAATATATATGTACATATGTATATTGTATATATATATATTTATATACATAGATCAGAAATGGAAAGCTAGAAGTCTGGAGGAAAATAGGTCCATCTGTGTGTCAGCTGTTTCTAAGAGTACAAAGGCAGATTTGACAGCTACGAAATTACGATTGTACAGGTTCCTCGATTTCACCAGAGTTTCACAATCGTGGCCACCCTTGAAAGGCTTTTCAAGCAGGTTAGTGGCGCTGTTTGACCGAAGATTTATCGAGTCAACCAACAACCGCCTTCTACCTGCTTCGCGTACAATACCTTTCCTTTAAATACATTATATATATACAACCTCTTCTGTTCAAAGGACGACGGATCAACATTCGGCCCACGGAACTAGCAAATAATTCACCCTAAAAAGCTCGTCCTTTTACCAATATTCAGTAAGACCCGAGTCACCGTAAAACCTCGCCACTCCTACTCGCTCCGAAACCCTCCAGCACCCCGGTGTTCTCATTTTCCGTCAAAGTTGCGCAATAAAATCATTCGAAACAGTCTGTCTGAAACCTCCGCTCGTATTCTCGCCCCGGCTTCCCAGCTTCCCATGATACACCCTCCGCAGAAATATCAAGAGCGAACTTATACACAGCATCCAGGTCGGTTTACGAGTTCAGGCAACGCCTTCGTGGCCCGTACCAAGCGTACGCGAGCAGAATACAAACGTTGGTCCTCGAAAACAAATCCCGCTCGACGTTTACGCGGCCACTTAAACCGAGACTCCTGGATTCCAGGTTGAAATCACGAGGCGGTTATATACCACCGATTCGGGGTCGCATGGCTGATCCACATGGGATTCCAAAAGCGACCGGCCAACGGGCTGTAATCATCTCGTTACAGCCGCATTGTATGTTCCCTGTAAAACGTCGCCGTCCCTTCCCCAGGCCGCTTTTCGACGACGCCCCTCGGCGTCCGTGCGCCGCGACGCCCGGAGCAGCGTCGATGATTACACGGGACGCAGATGAAGCCGCGGCGCACGGTCCTAATCAGCTGGCGCATTGTGAGCAAGCGAAATTACAGGAGACGCGGCGAGATCACGATGACTCGGTAACGACGACGACGACGTGGAGGGGTGCCCGTAATTAGTAGCGACGCTGTCGTCCCTGGCAATCTGCTACCACCGATACTTCCTCGCGGGGACAGATGATCGCGTTCTTTCGCGAACTGACACGGCAGAGACAGGCAGCATGGGCTATTGGTGCCGGGGAAATGTTTCAGAGAAATATTGGAACAATATCGTCAAGATAATAGTACGGTCAACAATATTCAAAAAAGTCGTACCTCTCCCATCATTTATACGGGGATGGATTCGCGATTCATCGTTCAACGTCCCCATCGTGACCCATACGTCTTCCCCATCTCGTAGATATTATCGAGGAGTCGACTTACAAAACGTTCTCTCCCGAAAAAAGGAAAACTAGGATAAGCGTCCACGAGGCTCTTTGGCGCGCCGTTACATTCATTGGTAGAGATTCTGCTCGTCACCCGAGCTGGAATCGTCGAACGATTAACTCGCCTAATCCCTCTATCTAGGGTCGCGTGGTTCTATTGAAATAAAAAGGCGGCGCTCACCCTTGGCCACCGGCTCGAGTCTATCTCGCAACAATCGGTGAAAGAAGTTCGGTGCAGGGTGCATGTGCCGGGGGGTGGGGGGCAGGGCACGGGGATGAAAGGAAGCACGCTGGCTTGGCCGATCAACGCGGTGCGTAAGCCATGCTATTAAGGGCGGCAAGTGGGTGCATCTGTCTGGGCAAACCTGGGCTTAGTTCCAAAATCCGTGTGCAAACAGAGAGGCCGGTTGCTCTGTGGTGGTTTCAAGAACCCTCCTTCCGCGTTTCTTTCTTGAAACGAGGCTGTTCGAATTTCAGACGCGGAATTCGAGCTGGAAGCGGCGTACGGTAACAGATACGCATCGGACAACTTGAGGGATTAGTAAGACGGCTGTTATATAGTTTTGATGCAAGCTCGAAAACGTTTATATGTATATTATATCGTTCCGTAGTTGAGTGGAAAGAATTTTAAGTGTAGCTGCTTTTTAAAGAGCCGCAGGATTTGTCGCTGGAGAACGGGCGTGTTCTTGAGATAAACGCGGGTTCTCGTATTGGAGAACGCTGTTATCTGGGGGCCGATAACGCGGGCAGACAGGTAGAAAAGCGGTTGACGGCGAGGCGGAGGCTAATTCGCGACCTGATTCTGGATAAAGTCTGGTTTTGATAAGTAAATAGCGGTTGTCACGGTTAAGTAAGTTTAGAGGAGAAGTGGCCGAGAGATTGGTACTTTTCAACTAGTTTGTACTATTATAGGTACTCTTGAAGAATTAGGGAAAGATTAAAACGTCCGGCGATGTTCATTTACAGTATTTAATTTGATAAACAAAATTTCTCAACTTCATAATACAAATTTTAAGAACGATCGATGCAATTTACGCGGCTGTTTCTGTAGAATTTGACAAATATTTTTCTCGATATCCTATAAAAATTGTTAGGGGGTGATAACCAGGGAGATGTTGCTTGTGCTATCATAACACGATGACGTTACCTTAAGTAAAAGTAACGAGACTCTCTAAGGGGAAAAGGAAACATTAAGCTCACGTGTTTCGAACTCTAAAGCGGTTTCCACCCCCTGTGAAAGGGAGGGTCGAAAGCAGAGATGTTATTCTTCTTCCTTAACTCATACATATTTCCCGGCGAAGACGTCCCCTCTACTACGAATTACAAATCACCTTGTACGATAATGCAAGGGGAACCCCCATGTTCTTAAGAAACCATAAGCCCCGCGGATCACTCGAGTCAAGTATACAGCTGTTGTGCGTCGACGTCGAACTTAAAATTGCAAGATTTTCAATACCTTTGAAACAGTCAGAAGCAAATTTATCAACAAATAATTAATTACAATAATAGTATTATTGTACATTCAAAACGACACACACGCAAACATAATATCGCGAAGCATTTTACGATAAATTCATATCCTTTACTAAATCTAACCCTTCAAATACCGCTTACCCACAACACATCGGCCACCAAGCGAACCACTTCAAAGGGACCATTTCAAACCAAACACAATCTACATTCCAATCGACCACACAAGTACAGGAACCAAAAAAACCCCCAATAAATTAACATCGATATCTGCCCCCACCCCAAATACATTCCCAATAATTTCACCTACAGCTGCCACCAGTCCACCTTTACCGTGCTCTTTTTCACCGGCAGGTCGTCGTGTCCGGATAATTGGAGGAACTGCGCTGGAAATAGGTTTGTTAAAGTTCAGCCGGGGGCCGGAGAGATCGCCGTGGAGACCACGGGGACGATAAAGTCTAGGCGCACACCGAGATCTCGTAGATTCTGTCTTGTCGTTCCGTCGATTCCCTCTTTCCTCGCCGCCCTCTTTGCCCTGCCCGCCGCCCCCGACCCCGACCCCGTCCGCGTGGCGGGAGTTTAATTAGGCCCCGCTTCGAGATATCGCGAGATCAGCAGCTCGTTAGCATGTTTTAATTGGCGGCTGTCAGTGAGATCGTTGCTTACGATAAGCGCCTCCTCTCTAACCAGTCCTCTGGCTCGGTGACAAGACTCTACGTGTAGCCCGGCTGCTGCTTACTACTTGCGAGACACACGGTGGACAGCCAGCCGGGGGGAGCTACGGCGTAGCCGTGCAATCCTGGGGAACCTAGGAAGCTTCTGGCCCTCGTGCGTGTGTATAAGACTCTTTTTTCCATGGCCAAAGAATGGGAGGATTTTTGTTTTTTTTAAAGCACTGTAGATTATTGCGTGCAAAGTATGCACATGTTTGCTTCTGTCTATATTCTCCTCGCGAACTTCGAACTTTCGAAAGATCAGAGGAGAGGACGTCGCTTTCGTACGTGAGGTTTTATGTTCTCAACGATGACCAGCGTGGATAGGGACCGTGACCAACGCAACGGCCAGATTAACAAGGTGTCCCGGCCTCATTGCTCGCTATTGATCCAGCGCGAACGTGTACCGTTTAACGAGGCCAGTTCGTAATGACGCTCCCGTAGAGTACACACGTGCCGAACGATGAAGCGTCTCTTTTTTCTCCCCAAAGCGTCGTCTTTACGGCCTTTCATCGGCTAGCCTAGATTATTACTCTTCACGCTGGAGACTTTCTCGAAACTGGACTTTCGAAGTTCGACTTTGCACGTAACTTATAAGAACGGGGAGTTTGATCGATAATTTAATTGCTTCAAATAATGCTTTCCTTGTAATTGTAATACATTGGGACATGTGGTTCCGGGGGATGGTTACGCGTGTTGGACGGTACATGTCTATCCAGACATCTGACGTGAACGTGATAGACTCAGGCAGAGCCGCGGTATATGTTTAACAAGAAGCAAGTTTAATGGAGTGTCTGAGTGGGTGCAATTTTGCAGGTGTATCGACCACGTAGTTTCCAAATTTGAAACAGTATATCTGGCAAAGAAAATTGGGCGCAAACAAGCTGCCTCCCTTGGGAATAATTTCCCACTCTATCATTCTCGAATCTATGTATATATGTCCAAGCAGAGGAAATCTCGGTTTAAAACAACAACGGGAGAATGGGAAAATGACGCGAAATAAATGTTTAATTATTTATTCGCACGATGATCACATTTTCATTAAACTTTTATTTATATAATACGTATAAGAGCGATGAAATATTGGCATGGGTAGAAGTTCCGACTGTTCTTAAAATATTGTACAACTGTGTTAAAACAAATACAACCGACAAATATACAGCCTACAGACTATTCAAAGTTAAAAACAGGAAAATAGTTGCATGTATAAGGGATGCGAGATCCATTCTATATGCAAATTCTTTCAGCGTGATCGACCCTTAATCACTGAATAATGTCCCTATAAATATGCATCTGCGTTTTTCGTTGTCCAAATATATTTACGCTCTCCGACTCGCGACCAAGTTTCGCGGAGTTTCGCACGATCCGCCCCCGCGAGTTCACCCTTAAGCCCCGAAACGTGACAGCGAGTATTTGCAACCGGGTTACTACTTCGCTCGTGCGTGATCAGATTACGTTCAACGCGGATTTTACAGCCTCGCCATGGACGTCGCGACGTAATAGGCTAATTAGCGACGCCCGTCTTATTCGGGGGCCAGACTTACCAGCGATCGCCCTTCAACTTCACGTACACGTAGGGTTGATAGGGGTAGCCCGGTCTCGCTAATTGCCGCAGGCTGATGAACCTTCCCTGGTCGAGAGATCACGACGGAGAACTTGTGAGAAGTAGTTCTTCTTGAACTATGGAGAGGTCTTGCGGTATTTTCGCTGAAGCTAGGTATGTTTGTCGACACGAAGAAGAGCGGCTCGCGACGAAATCTCTGAATTTCTGAATTCCACCGAATTATCATTAACCTCGATACGCCGAATGTTACAAGAAGGGCTGCCAATACTCGAGTGTCTCACCTCAACGATTCATTCCGTGGGAAAATTTCGCGGATCGAATTTCAATGACCAACGCCCTATTGTGTCTCGCGAGATAAAAAATTTGTTCACGTGGGTTGGGCGTTATTTGCGGGCGGAAAACGGAAAAACCTCGGCGAAAAACAGCACGGCGCTCTTCATTGTTGGGTGGTAGTTTTAACGATCGCTGGGTGGTTCTCGGTTGAATTTTATTAAAGGGTACCGGTGGCTGGCCAATGGGGATACATATGCATGAGGCGTGTCCGCCCGACGAGCATGTTTATTGTAATACTGACATAGAGTGCGCGAAATTAGTGCGGGTTAAGGCGACATTTCCATTCCGCCGATGGAATATGCATGAGAAAATGCATCGCAACATCTGCGAGCGGCGCTGCTGCACTGGGTCAGCCGTGCCTAGAGAGGTAGAAATATTTTATGCCGACGTGTGGGGACTATGGGCCGTGGTTATGACCCGTGAACGTAACTGTTTTCGCTTATGCACTTTGCCGCGACCGGTCCCGACGGACACCGGGACGATAAAGTATTCAAAGGGAGGCGGAAGTTTCTTCTCCGTGCTTCCGAGACTCCTAAAAATTGCATTCGCTGTTTCCAAGGTCTCCAAACAATAGTCTGTATGTATAATGTACTCCTATACTTCTTTCGCCTTCGATCTTTCAAATCTTTCTGAAAGTCTGTTTAACCCGACGGAGGGTCGTGGAACTCGGACAAAGACTTGAGGGAAAAGGTTTCTATAATGCAGTGCGCAAACATGTACGCCGCTGGAGTTATTCCGCCAATCGCACGAAGATATTGTAACGAGAGTTGTTTCTACTTTACATTATAGGCAGATGCGACGACGGAGATCGAGCAACGAGCACCAGACGAGCATAGATAGGGGCTACCTCGTATGCAAATCCGACTCCGCCCTGAATAAAATATTAACCGACCAATCGAGGCGCGTAGCGGGGGTAGAAGCACGCGAGCCTCCCTCGACGAGTCTTCCTCGGCGAGGTCGCCTCCTTTTTTCCATTACCTTTCGCGTAGGTATCGTGCGTGCCGATACACAGATATTCGACGAACGAGCACAACACACACACTCATTCCTTTCTATCTTATTCTTTTTTTTTGCCCTGCTGGCCCTCGAGAGTTTCTCTCCTCGTCGTCATCCGGCCTGCAACGTTCGTGACGCAGCTTCCTTCTTCTCTGCTCCGTTCCCCGAGGTCTCTTTAAATCGAAGACCTCGTTATCTCACCGACGAACGGATTCTCGTTAGCGAAGCTTTAATTATAACCACTCTGTTCTACAGTCCAGATAACCGTCCCTGGTACCGGAGTGGCGACAACGAAGAAATGCTGACGAAGGAGAAAACGAAACCTGGCCCCGTGTCGAGCCCAACAATTAACGCCCCGTTATTACGATTTGTTTTTCACCAAACGACGGACCGATCTCACCTGGGTTTTCTCCTCGGTTCGTTTCTCGCCCGGGAAACAGTTCTAGGATCTATATTATATATTAATATATATAAATATGTATACGGTAGTTCTTCTTCGGAAAGAGACCAGTTGCGTCACTGGTGGTCGACCGGTGGCTCGAGGAAACAAGAGGAGACGAAAAAGTAGGGAAGAAACGGCGGCGGTGGGTTTCCTGATCGTTAACAAGCACGCAACATTGACGGGTTTCCCTTCTGTTTGAAATATCCTGGCTTTATATCACGTCGATTGTTCGCTTCGCGTTTCAGAGCGAGCCGTTATAAAGGAATTCGCGAGAAACGCTCGGGAAAATAATAAGGAACGGGTAACGATCCAGTCTCGGACGATAGCCCCCTCTTTCCCATCGGCTGGCTTTGCGTGTTTCCTGGTTCGAAGAAATTTCATGTCGATTCGTGCCCGCTGCGACTAATTTCACGATCCCTGAAAGAATGATCCAGCGTGTAAATTTTTTTGTACGGCAGGGAGATTGCCTTGGTCGGTTGGTTGTTTCGAACGGTCGAGAGGAACAGCAGGGACGTCGATGTGAATGCTGTAATTAAGAAAGTCCCTTGCGAAACCGCATCTCTTTATTAGCTTCTACAACGCAGCCTCTTTGTAAATCTCTTCGCGTAGACCGCGCCAGGAACCGGTTCCGGCGGCATTAATGGGCGTCTGAAAAAATTCTCGATTCCTTCTTCCATGGAAATTCCAAGCTCGATTGAAGCTGGTGGAAAGTCATTCTGGCGATGAGTCATTTTATATCGAAATGTGACAATAAACTACGCGTATCTTCGTAACCAGTGACTTCCTCGCGAATTCCTCCCGGTAATGCGTATTAATTATCCCATCGACGTTCGACGATATAATAATAATAATAATAATAACAATAACGATGATAGGTATGATTTGAAAAGAATCACTGCGTCGTCGCAGACAATTATCCGAAGCTTCGTCGACTCGTGGACGAAGCATGGAAAAATGGAGGAGGGCCCACGAATAAATCGTGGACGATAGCCGAGGCGACGTCAGTGTCGAGAGATAAGCGCCCTGATCGTGGCTATACGTAAAGGTGTTTTTCACCTTTTCTCCAGGGGCAACAACCGGCTCCATGTTTAGCCAGCCGCGAAATTACGTAGTTTCGTGGCCGAGACAGTATGGCGTTTTGTTCAGGAAACAAAATTCTACAGATTCTAACGAGCGTGAGCGTGTCTGGTTAGAGGGTGGTCGTTCGATGCGGCTTCGAACAAAAAAGCTCGGGGACCTCGTTAGGAGCGAGAGCATTTCTGCACGGCGCATCGTTATTTCGATTAATTATTAGACGAGCGTTCGTTGGCCAGCAATATTGTTCGCGGTCCGCCGACCCCGATCGCGTCTGCGGAGGACAAAAAAAAAATGTCTACTACACGAGACGTCGATTCCGATCTGTTCCTCCTATTCTGTAATTAGCGTGAATTAATGCGAGCCTGGCAACAGGCTCGATTTCGATTCGGTTAAACGAGAATTGCAACTAACAAACGGTGCAGCTGCTACGATGACCGCGACCTGGCATAAACACCGCTGGCTGGCAGCATTATTACCTTGGAACGGAAACGCGGTTGACAAAGGAAGCAAAAGGAAAAATGAGCAATTAATTGGTACGTCGGGGTCTTATTAATTTGCAAGGGTTGATGAAAGCCAGCCAATCTTTAAACTCCCCTATCATTTTATGCTAAACGAAGCACGTGGGCGATGCGATTACCATGGCATACGCATAATTTCAGGGCGCAATTAAGTCGCATCGATGTTAAACAGCTTGCACTCGCAAAGCTGACGGGACATTAACGCGCTTCTTCCTCTTGTATATAAGCGCCAGTCTAATCGTAATAACGATCAATTAGGCGAGTCGCAATTAGAGGCTCAAAGGCCGCTATGCGCAACAGTCGACAGCGTTTACGACGATAATCTAACGAGCAACGATTCGTGCGATTCGTTTCGAGGCCGATCGGACCATTCGGCGAGCCCGTAACTCCGGGATAATCGAGCCTCTTCGCCAAAACGAGAACGAAAAGAAATTGCATCGGCCGTGGAAGTGTCCTTAAAAGGGGAAACTTTCCTGATCCGTTTCCTCTCGTCCTGTCGTAGAAAGGGCAGATTAAGAAGGGGTGGTTGCATCGTGGTCCGGAATCGTTTTCGGTGCCCTCGGGACCGATGACGAAGGCAAATTCCCGTAGAGATTTCCGAGGAACGAACCTAATCCTCCGGGGTTCCTGTGCCTGGCGAATTGGGTAGTAAAGCGGCCGGTAACGGAAGGGGTGAATTAGGTAAGAGCGGTGGGTTTCCGCTCCCGTGGATCGTTAATAGAAATGCTCCAGAGCTGTTTCGTACTTTTTTTTGTAGGCCCCAGGAAGCTTTTCGCTGAATTATACTGGTCGAATCGGGGGCGGATTTAGTTAAAGGGGATAATGGAAATATATATGGGAACGTTGCGATACTATTGCGCCTTTACAGAAGAATGTTCTCAATCGCAATTCTCTTGGTTTTCTAAAAGCAATCCGATGTAGGTATACCAGCGATTGGATCGAATTCCTAACGGATGTAAGTAGACGCGTATCTTGCGCTCGATAGAATTTTTTAATCTCAACTTTCCAAAGGTGAAACGATAGTCCAGAATGAAGTCTCTTAATCGTTCCACCAATTTACACGCGACTCTGGCAATCGAAGGATTGGATTCGCGCCACCGACGCGTTTCACACCGCTCATAAATTATCTGCCGGTTTTCACAGGCCGTCCGTATCGGCCACGGCGATAAATATTTATAGCAACCGCGCGATGTGCAAATAAATATTTATGGACGCCACGATCGCTACTATAAATATTTATCGGCTCATTTACTCGCGTTCGTAGAAACGTTGCACGTCTTTCCACGCGTGTTCCTCAGCTTTCAATCCTTTCTTCGAGGAACAATCCTTTTACCATACATTTCCGGCAGTTTCATGCAATCGTCGATATCGGTCCATTGGGACTAAGCCGAGGGATCTAAACAGTTCGACCAGGGATCAGGTTGGTCTCATTTTCGCCAGGGCTCCGGGCTTGTCGTGTCGCACGAGACTGCACGAGGAAGCCGGCTCTGCGCGAGCATAGGAATTACTGTCGACGCCGGTGTAATAATATCCAGGCGATCGTGTCCTGCCGGATCGGGAGCACGCGCGATCTACTTTTTGCACGGCGGTGATCGTTAATGAGCGAGTCACGCGACACACGCGATCCAAATCACGACCGTCTCGATCGATACTCCACTCCCTCGCGAGTTTTCCCACAGATTCGTATTATTATTAATAAACACTCGTCTTCGCCAAACGCGAACCGATCATTGCAAACGATCGATTTAATTTCCCCTTGCAGAATCCAGCAGCGCCTTGAATAAATTGCGTATTCCATTTCAGTCACCCACTCATTAATCAAGCCACTTCATAGAACTTGCCGCGACCCATCTGAATGCGCTCGTTAAAAAGAAGAAGAAAGGCACTGCTCTCCGTAAATGAGCAAACAATACTCAATCTAATCACCGGTACATAAATCGCGGCTGTAAATCACGATCCCCTCCATCCTCCGCTGCCCCCGTTGCCCGTCGCGTTTCCTTCGAACCGCAGAGACGCCCCTTCATCCCCGAAGCATCGTTGGTCGCCACAGGACGTTTGATTAATCGCAAACCGGATCGACCTGTATGCGAATCGCGACAGCCGTTCGGCTGTTTTTTTCCCGCGTGGCGAGCGAATCCGCGGGCGCGGATGAGATCTATGACGGCGGATCACGAAACGTTTCACGTGCGGCTACATGACGGACGCGCGCGATCGACACGGTGTATTAGTACTTGTTAATGCGTCGCCCCGCGTCGCTATTTATCGCCACCGTGCGGCAACCGCGTCCGTGCCCCCGTCAGGGAACGCACACGTGGGCGTCGCGTCGTCGGTGACTCCTTTGAACGGTCGACACACCGGTTTCGCGCACCTTTTTATTTCCTCCTTTTAATTTGCCGGCCGCTTTCTCTCCCGGCGCTGTTGCGCGGCTGGAAACGTCAATTGGTTAAATTGAAAATAAATAACCCGGCAGGATTTCGTTTCGAATGAAAGACAAACAGATATCGCCCCGCCGGCGGTATCACTCGCCTCTGGTTGGGTACGTGGGAACGGAAATATGCACAGCTCCTATCGATTTCGAATTGCAGAATGCAGGAGGCATTGTTGGATATTATACGCCGTCTAGGACATGTCCGTGAAGATTTGCTTAAGAATTCGTAACGACGACAGGCGTACGGTAAATTGAATAAAGCGGCATTGAGAGTCGCAGCAAGCATCGGATGTGGAAAATAGAAGAATGAATACATACGTGTTACGGCACGGGAAGCTCGCACGACGACGCTGCAAGCTGAAACCATTTTCCGAAACTACCCCATCGTATCGCGTCGCGTGTCGCATGTATACGTAATAAGTCGTACTACCGAATTCCAAGGGGTGTGGGGCGCGTGTCATTAATACCGAAAGCGAGGTCGTTTGCATGGGAACGACGCCGTGAAGGCGGTAACGCGGAAGAGTGTCGATTCAATATCCATCGAACTTCTGATGGGACGGGGGGGTGGACGCGTTGCTCGAGGAACAGATACCAGTCAGGTGAAACGTTCTTATCCCGTGGAAGATTCGAGAGTGGCGAATTCGAAGGCGGAGGTAGGTCGAGGATAACCGGGAGGAAAGGATTGGCTCATTTTCCAGGGGGGAGCGATGAAATCTGCCACGGTTACCGAAGGACGGAAGACTGGACTGTAGATAAGGGAAAGGGTTGAAATCTTTCGGGGCTATCGGGTCCCGCGAACGAGGGGCGGCAAAACGAAGCGGAAAGAGGGACCGGCGATATTGAAAACCTATAAAACAGCGTAATTCGGCCGGTGCCGCAGTCCATTGCAGTTTAGACGGAAACGCAATTTAAACAAATTGCTGGACCGAGCACCGCGGCGCCATCGCCTCTTTCTCTCGTCGCCCGTTCATCTCTGCCCGGTGTCTCTATCTGTTCATTCATCGCCGTTGCGAATCCGTCCTCGTCCCCCTTGGCCGCGACGTGCTGCTCGTCCACCTAGGCGCCTTGCTCGATTAATCGAAATCGAAACGGGCGCGTCGCCCGAGCGGACGTTTATCGCCCCTAGGGCAATAATTCGATTTTCGGTTAGCATCGTTTCTCTTTCGGTTTGCCTGGTGCGAGCCGCCGCTCGTTGTTCATCCGCCGACACACGCGGCAAAGCTGCGATCAGAACTGCGAGGGTTTATGGATTTTCAGTTGGCGCCTGGCCACCACTCTTGTAGCCGCGCTCGGTCGGATTAATACTCGATGACACTCTACGTTATAGGAAATATTATGTACATATGCTCTCCTTTCTTTTATATAAATTGTTCCGCAGTTGGACGTTCTTTTCATTCTCCTCTCGGTATGCATCTCTTTGCGTTCATATTTTTATTTAACTCTTTTATCAGCAAAACTTGTAGGGAAATATAAGTAGAATTCTGTGGTCGGAATTCGCCGAGATTTCACCGCCGTTTAAATTTGTAATACGCTTTCGGCGTAGCTGGAGAACGGTGTCCTAAAAACGAGATATCGTTCGCTGGTGCACCGCGGGGCTCAGGTTTTACATATTACCACGGTTCCCCTTTCCTTTTATTTTCCTGTTTTAGATGGATCCGCCTGGAAAGCGCGGCCGGCCACGAGCGAAGCAGGAATTGAAAGAGACTTTCATCGGGTTCATGTTGAAATTAACGTGGCGATATTCGTTGTGGACACCGGACGGCGAATTACAGAGTTCCCTGTTAAAAATATCATTTTTCTCTGTGGGCATAGTAGTGGCGCATAAATGGTGGCCCGGCCCGACGAGGAATTTTTATAAAAATGTTTGCAAAGCCCGGGGGTATTGTAGCCGGGAACTTTTTTTGACCGATGTCGCGAGAAGCGGATGCTCGTGATTCCAGCGGAAATTCGATGTGTCACGGAGCATGGGCCGACGTTATCTGTTCGAATAATGTTTAGCCGCGATTAATAACCCCTGCCGCGACTCCGCGCCGGCACTTTCGTCGCGGACGAGGGGGAAAAATGCGATTTCTAGCCGGGACTGTACGGCCACTGGGTGACAACGTAGTTTCCCATGTTTTATGGTCAGTTCCGTGCACCATGGTATCTGATTGCGTCATAAATCGAACGAGCAGCGGGGCGAGGGTTCCAGCGCGCGATACACGACCTACGAGATTTCGTTTTGCCGAAATTTAGCGGTCGTACTCGGCCGTTCTTTTTTTTCGCTTTTTTTTTCGATCCATACACCCACCCCCTGGACCATATATTTTTTTCCTTGCTTGCGAATAGCGCATACGCTTGGCATAACTCTCCCGCGGCTCGTTACGGTCGCGTTTCAGAGATTCCCGCATGATGATCTTCATTCAGAATAACGTACACCTTTTTCCCTCTGCGTCATGCGAAACGGTTCTCCCGACCGAGGTAACCCCGGCGACTTGAAATCCCCTGGAATTTCCAACGATAAATGCTTTGTCCCCCCTTCACATGTTCTATGCGATATTTGGAGCTGCCTCGCGAAGCGGCTAATAACGGTGTTGCTGTCACAATCGATGTTCGAGCGAACGAGTATCGATTTTCCGCGCGAAGGCAAGGGTGGGAGCCACGGCTGCATCGTCGCAAGTATGTTTCGCGCGGGGCGGGAAACAATTAATAGGCACGCCGTATCCGGCGCACTTGTAAGCGAGCCTGGGGTACCTGGTATACACGACACATGGCCCATTACGAATTAATGTTGCATTTCACGGCGAATTAATTACACGAAGAGCGAGCCTCTCTCGAGTGGCTCTCGAGAACGAAAGAACCGGCGTAGCTGGCTGACTCACCAAGCCACTCGAGCACCAAATCGTTTTAATGGAACAACTGTTACCCGTTCGGGCTGCTTCGCCTTCGACGAACTAAATGCACCGCGCTCTTTACGTTCGACTATTTTTACATCGTGCACCGCCGCGTGCTGTTCGATTGTGAGGTATTAAAAGCGTATATGAATGGGACCGCGGCTCTGGGAAAATTGTATGCATTGTCAATTCCCGTTTGAAGAAATGTAACGGTCTAAATGGCTTCATTTAATTCAGTAGAATATTTCGACGGTTTGCACAGGTATGTTGCAATTAGGTAAAGCTCGAAATAACAAAGCTACGGTAATTGAGAAATCGACAATATTTCGGGCAAACCTTGGCGATCCTTCAATGCTGTCGAGGAGTACATATTTTACATTTTTTAATTCGCTTCTGGCGTCGACTTTCGATCCGCGTTGACAGTAACGCGGGAAATTGCGTGGACGAAGCTAACGAAACGCGGGGACAAAGAAGTCCAGTGGACTGGGCAGATCGTGAGCAACGGTGACGTTTAAATTACCGGGGAGCAGTGGTGTCGGGGGTGGACGAAAGGAAAAAGGAAGTTGCCAAAGTTTCTTCAATGGAGTGCAGGTCGAACGAACGGTTACATTGTCCCCGTCGTTTAATCACGTTTTTCACAGTTCCAGCGGAACCTTTTTACGCAGTCAGCGCCGGGGCGGTTGGGGTGGTCGGTTCGAACCCGAGAGAGTAAACTTTGTTTCCGCCTCCAGGACGAATCGAGAGCGCCACGGTGAGAGGAGGCAACGGTGGCAGGCAGCCGCAGAATTTCCTGCGACGAAAGAAACGAGACGCCGCGGAAGAAGCCACGAAAAATGGCAGAAAACGCGAGGGATGCTGGTAGTAATCACAACGACGCGGATCTCGAACGTCCAAACGAGACGACCATCCCTCGCATTTCCACCCTGAAATTTTCCAACTCGCAGAAAAACTTTCGCCCCGTGTCAGTTGCACACGCCGTGGAAATCGTTTCGTGGTTTCCTGGGGGGAGGAAAAAAAGAAAAGAAAAAAAACTCCAATCTTCAACTTCGTTCGCAGACATGTTCCTGGTGTTGCATCTTTTCGTGGATTTCCCCGATTTCGTCCCGGGATCCTTCTTTCACCCCTGTTCCCACGGGATCGCGCCGCTTGGCACGCCCGTTTGTACGACGTGAAACGTATCCAAGGAGGCGCTGCTCGCGAGTCGAACCGGTTACGAAGCGGAGGTCGGAGGTCGCGAGGAGTTCGGTCTCTCCTTGCCTCGTTTCAGCTCAACAGCATCGGCCGTTTCAAGTGGGTCGAGCTGGCCTATCATTGTCGGAGACTTTACGAGTATTTATTGCGGCCGTGTCGCGGACCGCCGAGATCGACTCTGTATCCCGGCTGGATCTTGAAATATCAATTTCGTGCCGTTTATTAGAGCTCGATGCGCGCCACGCGTGATAGTTCGATTCTTTGGCCACACACGTCGATGGGGATCGCTCCGTCCGGGATCGCTCTCCTTTGTTATTTGCAATCTGTTGGAGAGAGGATGCAGACGATGCTGGGATTGAATTTACTGTAAGGACGTAATACATCCAGTACTTCTTTTCACAGAAATAACGACGAGTGTAATAATAAATCAGCAGCAATTATTTAATACAAAAGCTTTCGCCGTAAGCGCAAATGTGCTTGCTGTCGTTTAATGACTAGCAAATTCTGTTCGCAATTATACGCACCGAAACCCATCGAAACTCCGATTAATCCTCCCAAGGGTGCAGCGAAACGTTTCGAACTACGTATCTGTTTCGTGCAGTCTTCCGTCTCCGGGAATTTAACGTTGCTCAGCGAACGCATAATTATCGCGGCGATTTACGAATTTCCCGACTATTGTCTAAATTTTCTGGTGCTCGCCTCGACGACATCTCGATCGACGTAGACGTACGCGACGCGAATTACCGTGAATTTTCGGCGGGGACAGATTTCACGGTCTGCCTGAGACGTTCGAAAGTTTGGAGACATCGAAGCGGCGGAAACGCACCGCTGCCAACGATAGAAGCTGCGAGGATTCCGCTCGGAGCCCTGGCACCGGTCGAAGAAGAAGAAGGTGACGCGCGTTCGTAACGACGAGAGAGGGATGAAGTGTCGCCCGGGGGGTTGGGGTAAATTGCGGGAGGGGGGAAAGTTTCCCTTAATAACTGTACCGCGTAGCTTGGCAATCGAAGCGTGAACGCGAGATACGGATTAAAGGGGAGAAGTTCCCGCGAACGAACGAAATTCCGAAGCTTGTTTTTCGCCGGAGCGAAGGTTGAAGGGCGTGAAAGCGCGTTCGAACTTCCGCGACGACGGGAATTTTTCCCGACGGGCGGCATCGAGAAGATTATGCCACGCTCGTCGATTTTCGTCGACGTATCGCGCGAAACTGGCGCCAATTTCCTCGCCGTCCGCAATTACCATCGCTGCGAGCCGGTTCACTTTTAATTTCTATTTCCTCTCAATTTTCTTAGATCGCTGGAAAACGAGTTAAACGAAAGAAGCGTACCTCTCTGATCCCCGGGATATCGGATTACGCGTATGATCCATTGGTTGAATCGTTCGGGCCACCCTATCCCCTGTAGCAATTAAAAAAAGCAAATGGGGTAGATTAAGGGGGATTAAATCGAAGAGTCGAGCACACGAATCGATTAGCGTTGGCCTGGGGAAAATATCGCGGCGATGGGGCACACGGAGGAATCTCGTTTGAGACGTAACGAGGTCCAGTGGTGGACCGGAAGAATTCGATTTTCCTCGCGGCGGAATCGTCCGGTGTCTCGTTGTAATAGGGCGAAACGGCCGGCGGCAACAGCGGCCGAGCTGTTCAATCAGCAACGCAGCAACAAGCCAGTTACGGATAGCCGAGCGTAGCAATTACATACGTCGCCCGCTGCTGGTACAATGGAAATTCGCCAGACTGTTTGAAATTCGAATTACTGCAGAGCTATCTTGATGCGGGCGACCCCGTTTTCGAACCGCGATTCGCAGATAAATTTTTAATTTCGCCGTTCCGCGAGGGAGGTGGTTAGACCGGGCACTTTTTTCTGCTGCACTTTAATCAGGGGGTTAAATTCTGCGTGCTCCGTCGTCGACCCGACGATTGAATTTCCAATTGCATCGCGTGCGTTGAAGATTGACGCCGGTGTAATTTTTTCCACCTGCCTACGAGATTGGAATACATATCATGACTTCGCAACGATTCTGTAATAATCAATTCCATTCTGCAAAGATTTTCAGGAATTGAATGAATCAATGTTTAATGTTCATTGCATTTATCGCAGCAGACGATGTTGCGCTCAAACGTAGCTTCGAAAAGTTTTGCACCGCGCTCCAATATACCTGCCCGTTTACTTTGACTCGAACCATCGTTTCAATTTTAAAGTGCTTTATAATTGTCTCGACTCCAACGCACTTTACACATTTCCACTCCTATACCCGATAAAACTTACCGACGTTCCAAGCCAAGTTACGGAACCGTCACCGCGGAACTGTAAATCTCCACTTTCCTACACCGCCCATCTCGAACTTCGATCCAACTCCCACGCGCTCGAAACCTTCCATTGCAAATACATGTATTCCCGAGTGAAACTTAGTTCCTCGCGAGACCACTGACTCGTTCAATCAACCCGTTAGCGTTAAAAATCAACGGGGCCACGTACGATGGACCAGTTCCAGCAGAATGTACGTACACGTAAACCGTAGACCGTGCAGAGGATCGTTCCGAGAGAAATTCGACTCGCGTGCACGTCGATTTTACGGTCGGATTACGGTTTTTGCAGAATGGCGAGATGAATCGAACTCTTCCATTGTCGCACCGACGCGTCGTGGCTCATCGGTCAGTCGTTGTAAAACGAGTCGCGGCTCGGCGCAGTAAAATTCTCGCGCGGTAGAGTTTCAACGAGCAGGGAGTTCCTGGCGCCTCTGACCGGAAACAACCCTGTTTATGTCGGCAATTAACAAGTTGCCGTACGTCGGATAGGGTTGCAGAGGGTTCGGCTGGCTCAACCCCTGGTTCGTGGCGTGGTAACGATTACGAGGGGGGTTGCGATTTACGAAATTTCGCGAAAGTCACCGCGACGACAATGGCGGCCGGCACCCCTTTGCTCGGGGCGATAAAATTCGCAGAGCGTGCGGGTGTGCGTTTTAATGAAGGGAGCCACTAATTTATAGTGGACCACTGTGAAATTAAACGTTGGGGAAAAAAAGAGGTATATAAAGTGGATGGGCAACGTTTTGGAACAGACTCGATTTTTAAGGGGATAGGGTGGTCGCGAGGACGGGTTTCCCCGCTGAACGACGACGCGGCTCTCTTTCACTTAATTGGAGTGCTCCACTTCGTCTATTTCCGTCGCGGATCCTTCAGACTCTTCCGGGCCATCCACTCGTCCGGCTGTAAGGTAATTAGCCAGACATTGTTAGCGATCTAGTTGAGCATCCTGGAAGTCAATGGCTGATCCCTGTCCCCGTTTACAATGTCTGTTATCCTAAAGAATATCTAACAAAGCTACGCGTAACGAAACGGAAAAGCAGCGGAGGCAACGTTAACCGCGAAGCGACGGGTTTTTTTTTCAACCTCGGGTCTCGTTACTTTTCGGCCGACTCGCGAGAAAACTCAAGAACGGACAAGATAGCGCAGCAAAAAAGCGACGAATTCGTTGGGACAAGAGTTGGTTCTGTTCGCGAGAATCAAGGAGGAAAAACGAGGGCGGACAGAAATATAATTGCTCGGCGAGTCGTTCACGCGCGAAGCTTTTTGATATGCTCGCCGGGCCTGATTGCGAATGTGATTTCCCCGGAAAGTAGATTACTGGATTAAGTTCGTTCCGGGTAGGGAACGAAGGGGATGCGGGGTAGCAGGTCGCCACTTCTGCTAATCGTCCCTCCGCTTTTTGTCACTTCTTTGTGCTTGGATCCCGGTGAATTGAAGTTAATTGCCGACTACGGCTTTCTTTGATCACCTGAACGCAGTGATAAGTTTCATTATGAAAGCTCCATTCCACTGTGGAATAGGTTTTAGAATCGCAGCTTTTCATTCGTAGATGTAGAACCCGATTTTATTACCCTCCTGTTCTGCCTTTTCATCCCTCGATTTTTCTCCGGGCGAACAATTGTGATTCATACGAATTTCACATCACGCGGAACTAATAATAATTCCAAATAAATCTTCTCTATTTTTCGCAAATCGAAAAGTGCGAAAATCGCCGCGCTATTAAATTCCAGATCGCACGGTATCTTTCGGTGTAACCCTCCCCGAACACGGAAGTATTCCCCGGGTCGTAGAATAATTCGTGCGCGAACAGGAACGAACTTGGAAATCCTGGGAGGCCATTGTCGCGACGACAAAGCCGCAGCGGGCTTCTGCAGCAGCGGCAGCAGCAGGATCGACGTTAAGGAGTCTACGATGGATCGTCGTGGTGACGAAGAGGCCGGGAATTTCGCTCGTTGAATATGGAGAGGCCACAGGCCTGTCGATCGTCCCTAAACGACGTGCATTCAAGCTCGTTCCGCGTCCCGTTGTCATGGAAATCGAACCAGGACGACGACAACGGCGACGACTTCCTCGTTTCGCGCGCGGTCGAAAGGGACCACGTTGACGGCACGACAAAAATGCCTGGAGTCGTTAAGTTCCCCGACGATAGCGACGCGTTCTGTCAGCGGGAACGTTGAATAAAACAATCCGCTCTTTAACGCTCGCTCGCGCGTGAGACGCTTCACGTTTTGCCGTGCACAAAGCGTTTACTTTTCACCGAATTTAGTTTCCTATTTTTAGTTGGATAGAATACAACAATCTCCGGTAGACAGATCCAAACTCATAGATAGCAAGGTATATTTCTAACAAGACCTCCTTGCAAACAAGCCGATGAATTGCTGGAAACACGCAATTCCGTCAAGGAAATACGTATCATCTTTTCCCAGCCGCAAGAACGTTTGCCCGGTGAACGTAATTACGCTTACAGCGGGGACTGGCCGCTCCCTCGAGTAATTATCAGACTTACCCTGGCAAGTTTCATGCCTAAGGTAATAATCAAACTTTCACGACGGCCAGAATTTCGAGGCGGAAAAAGCTCAGCCCCCGAACGCGTTCTTTATGAATACCCAATAAGTCGACGCCGTAGTTTTATTTACTAAAAATTCGCTGGTTTTCTTTTACCGGTCCCAGGCATATCGTCCCTATCCCCCGCAGACTTCACGAGTCTTACTTTCCACCACCCCCTAAGCTGTGAAAAAAAAGAGAGAAATAGAATAACGAGACACAGTTGGGCGTCACCAAGAAACAGGGTCGTTCGACGTCTCGTGATAGCGTCGCGTACGTTTAACACGAGGATATTCTTGGACGTTGCACCGCGGAGGCCCGAATACAACACGTAAAACGAAAACACGTGTGATGTGCCCGATGTTATCGTCCGTTGGCGCCACGCACGAGACACTTCCCGCTTGTTCTCGGCGGAAGTCCGCACCGGAGAGGCGTAATTCGAACCACACGTCCACGTAAAGCTGTCCTGTTCATCGACACCCTGTGTGTATGGTATCGTTTTGTCCCGTGGAGCATGGTTTCACGATGCTTGTTCCTTTTCCCGGTTATCTCGTTAGAGAGGAGGCCTGGCCTTCAATTAACGCCTCTCGCTCTGAATTATGAGCGAAATTTTCGAACGACTGACTTGTTACCGTTTCCCGGAGTAATGACCGGTGTAAATGGCCACGTGGACAACAGTCGTTTGTCTTAAGAATCGGTTGCGAGCAAGATTCCGTGGCCGGCGATAATTACGAGGGCTTCCTAAACACGCTGCTGCTACATTGGAATAAGAGGCGGGTTTATAAATCAGGGTTAGTAAATATTGGGCTAGAGAATTGTGGACGAGACTGTGGAATCAAATATCTAAACCGTTCCACTAAGAGTTCGGACCCTGTTCGTTCGATTAAACGCGGAAACGCTGGAGCATTGCAGCGTTCCTCCGCGCCACTGTACCAAAATCGTGCACCGAAAGAACCGCCCAGCCGATCCACAAATCACCGGAATTCAATGGCTGCATCGTACGAGACCGAGCGATGGAACATTGGGCCGATGCTTCGGGGCACGGCAACGGCCGCAGAAACGATTCCTTCCGGTCTGCGGTGCGTGTAACGCGTATAAGTGCAATGAATCTGGCGAAACAAACGCGGAATCGGCGCGCCGGTTCCGATTCAATGCGGCTCGTTAACGCGACTCTTAATCACGATCGTGCGCGGCGGACAATGAGCCCAATCGGGAGAAAAAGTGTTCGGCCCTGCCGGCAAATATAAATCCCGCCTGTCAGAAACAATGCGACGCGGTGCAGGGAACGGAAGGAGGCGGTGGGTCGCCCACACGACCGATCGTCGATACTCGTTCCAACGTCCGGCTGCCACTTTGTCTTTCCTCGTCCCGTACAACCTCGTATCGCGTGTCCGTCTTCGGTTGGCGTTAGGCGCAGGCTTCACTCCGGTGTCTCCGTGCACGGGGCGAAAGAAATATGGACGGTGATGAATTTCGGCGGGTCGATAAAGCGCGGGGGAGGGTCGGCGGTTTCGTTGCAGTCGCGAGAAAAATGTTACCCCCGAGCGGCATCGATGTACGACGATACGAGAAAAATGGGGTGCCCCTTTAACCGGGGAGATGATGCATCGTCTTGGGTTGCATGCGTTGTTCCTTTTCGTTTGGGGAAAGTGCGGGAGACGGCGGAACGTTGGTCGGGTTTGAAAGATTGCGGACAAGTTGCGTGCCGTTTAACTGCATTCCCTTGCTCTTTCCTTCGATTTTCGTATATACGCGTGTATATTTTTAGCTCGTATAATACAACTGTTATTAGTCCCACGATGATAATACAGAGTCTCGCTGCAGAAAATCCGCTGGCAAAATTACCATATAAGCGATTACGATATTCTAATTAGTTATTCGCAACGCGTCTTGAAACCTAGAATCCTCAAACTTTTTAACACCGTACCAGCGTGCCGCCCCGCGGATACAACGGATCCTCGAACAATCTACTTGTTACACGGATCCCTAATTGCCCTTTAAACTCGCCCGCTAAATTCCACTGCGGGGCTGGAGGAGACGGTAAAAAAAGAAGAAGAAGTTGCGTTAGAGAGAACGCTCGTATCCCGGTACAACGCGTCCTGAATACGGGCCAAAGCCGTTTAAAGAGGCGAGCAGGAACGAGCATTACGCCGTTACAGATCCACGAACTTCTAATAAATTGGCAACGCGGTTTACCGCGACCCGGTATTACTTACAATTAGCTGGAACGACGAGGTGGGCCCGCTCGCGCCGCTCAATTACGACCTCAAACAGCCCCGGTAAACTACGATACGCGTATACGTACGCGCTGTATCGTTCAATTAGAGGCAGGAATACAGACTGGGGTCCCCCAGTAAACTGGAACACGCGGCGCAGACCGTGTGTTCGCTCGTAATCGCGATTGCTTCCCTCTCCATCGAAAAGCTTGCCGTATTAGCGATCGGATCCTGGCTCGTATCGGCAGGAAATTGTCTGGAGAGTGACCAGCTCGCGGAGCGAAACGCCAGTCACTCTGTGCCGATCGATAATCGATATATTGCGGTGCAATGGTAGCCGGGTTCGAAATTGAATCGCGATCCATCGGTGTAATTGGGTCGAATCGGTGTGCACTCGGTCCTGGAACTTATTCCAGGGAGGAAGAATGCGTGGCGATTAAAACGAACCGCGACGTAGTCAGGGTAAGTGGAATCGATGGTACGCGGGTGGAGTCTGCAATTTTTTAACTGTTTGATATTTCGTGAAATAATTGTTCAGCCAAATCTCGGCCAGAAAGTAATTTCAATCTGACTGATGTCAAGATCGCGAGACATCCAGGGAACGCCGTGGCACGTGAAACAAGAAGAGTAAGAAGTCTCGAAAGAAGTAAAAGGGCCACTCTTCGAACGAGTCCCGTGCAAAGGCGAGACAGGGAGAATTTCATGCTCCGCGAAGCGGCAGACTCTACCCGAGGGATTACCTTCAATTCATCCGACCCTGTTGCCTCCTTTTTCTCTCTTCGTCACCGAGAAAGAAAGGGACGGCAGCCACCCGGAGAACGGAGTGGGTACTTAGCCCCGTGTGTTTCCTCCGCGGCCACCCTTCGTCGAAGATCACGAGGCATTGTTCGCGCGAGAAACCGATAGCGGGAAATACATCGTTACGAGGCGACAGGAAGGAAGAAGGAAGGACCGTAAGGACTATGGTAACGACTTCGATGTTGCCTCTTTGTGCCCGTCAACTGGCCTCGCACAGAGAACTGTTCGATCACGCTTGATTTCGTTCTTTCTACGGGCTTCTCGCTCGGAACGGTCGCACTGTGAAGCGTTTCCACGGGACTTCCTGTCGGGAAGTCGACGATAGGGAACTATTTCAGAGGGATTCAAATTGCGCTTGTCCTTAGACATTCAGGCGCGATGGTACGCGAACGTCGAATGTTTCAGGTGCGAGAGATTTGTACTCGAATACCAATCCGTAAATTCTCTGCGATTCGTCCCGCGCGTATTCTCTCGCTGAAAGCAACGAACTTAAGTGATTCACGGTATCAATGTATAGTATAAATAGTGGTTATGTGTTTCCATTAAAGTATCCCCAAAATAATAAAACGTGTCCTCTTGAAGACACTACCGTCATTCCAACCAGCCTATCCATTTTCCTCCTCAAAGACAGCTACATAATCCAAAATCTCGATACCACCCCAGGAGAATGGACGACGGTGGTTCAAGTTCCGGAAGAGGGTGCTCGCGTTAATCCAGCCACTGTCGCGTCTTCCACGACGATTCTTCGCGTCAATTAGAAGAAGTACTCTCTCTCTCACGCCCGACGAGAAGCCCTCGGGCCAAGAGGAACGCGTTGACAAAGTGACAATTACGCGGCACGCACGCACGCACAGGCGTCGAGTAGGAGAGGGTTGCTGGACGAACGGCACGGACCAACCCTCCCCCACGTGTTTCGTAGTCACGTGCGGTCTCGTGTTACATTTTCATTCGGCTAATTGCCTTTTCATCGGGTCCCCGGCGTCACCATGCTCTTCCTACGGGTAGAACCGTACCCGTCCCCCGGCTTGTCGCGTGGCGTCGCGGCGACGATCCCGTCGGTGGCAACGAGCTTCGAATCACGACCCGCTGGGATTGGGCCACGATCGTCGTGCTTCGACGCAAATTGGAGGCTTCCCCCTTGGCCCAGTCCTCGCCACTTACGAGGAAAGAGTGCTCTTTGCTGGCACATGGAAGGATTGATTTACAGACGGGGGAAAACGATTTTTTGTTCAACCGTTCTTCCAACTGCGTGAAGTCAATGGACCGTATACGTACCTTGGATCGTTTAAGTGGAGTGGACTGGGGGGAAAATAAATAGCGGATGGTAGAGGAAGAGTTTTACTTTTTTCTCGTGAGAAATTGTGGATCGGTTTGTAGATCAGTTGGATATTTTGTTGGAGTAGTTTATTTTTAATTGGCACCGCCAGCGGGCCGTGAGAAACCAATTTTACCGAGACGTTCTGTTAATTACTTTTGTGTGAATTGTTTCTAAAAATGGAACGATCAGACCACTTTAACAGTTTACTATTTTTATGCCCCGGATATTAAAGACGTTCATTAATACCCGAGTACATAGGTAGCTTTCTAATTAGACATGTTTATTAGCACCGAAAATGCTGTAAAGGCGAGCCTCGTATTCACGGGCGGTAAATTATCGAGAATCCCAAAGGGGGCAAGCAGAGAAAAAGCAGCAGCGAGAGACAGCGTACGCTGCTTCTTTTTTCTGCACTCCGCCATGCTCAGCCGCTAATTGCTTTATATTTTACGTAAATTATTAACTTTTTATTAAAGAGACCCGAGGCAGAGGTCCGCAATTGCTTGCCGAGGAGTTGTAATGGCGCTGCCCCTAGGGACATCGCCGCGTTTCGTGCAAATTAGAAACGCCTCGTCTCTAGAGCGCTATAATGAAACTGTGGAATAGATATTGAAGTCCTGCGATTTTATCGTTCCGTGTCTGGCGAAAGGATAATTCCGGCATTCGCCGTCAAACGCTGCACTTTGGCATGAAGAAGAGCTTGCTCCATAAATTGTTACCGGCTTGAAAATATTTCGCGTTGAAAGTATTCACTGATTTGGACAGGGGAAATTTTTTTATTTTCACGAATCATTGTAGCCTCTCAGTTAACTGATTATAATATACAATAATTCGTTTAAATAATAATATACATGTTATCTCCCTTCGACATTCCCTTTTTATTCGCACAGTGTTATTTGGTATACGTTTCCAATATAAATTTTTCGGGGCTTCATAGGCAGGGGGTTAAATCTTTGTTCCACTTTATCCACCCCCTTCCCACGTACAGATGAATCTTCAAATGAAAACGTACGATTACTCGATTCCCCCTGCCCCATAAGAAAAACACCATCAAATGGCCCGTTTGTCATTGAAGACGCAAGAAGACCCACGTGCACGCACAACGAGCACTCAAGCCGGCTTCATCTCTAATTCACTTGGACCAGGGATGATCAAAGAACGAGAAAACATCCTTCTGCTTGCGATTTCGTGGTGTAGCCCATGGAAAGAAGGGAATTAATGTGTCAGACAGAGAGAGAGAGCCGATCGGGGACCTTGACGTTCCTCGAAAACTGGAACCAGGAAAGAAGAAGAAAAAAAAAGGGCACAGTTCCGTCTCCTCCTCCGGCAATTTCGTTCAGCTCCTCTTTTCGCTTCGAGTGGACTCGATTATCTTCTCGTTGTCGAGCGTTGGCCCGGTTGGGTCATCGCCAAGACAATTTCAGCTCCGTCCAAGCCATGCGAGGGGTGGTCGCTGGATTCACGGGTAATAAATGCAATCTTAAGGCTCGTTTCCCTTTACTTTCGGCTTGGGAGCTTAATCGACCACACGCGGCCTGCGGATTTATAAATACACCACGAGAATTGAACGCAGGCCATCGAGAATTCCATTGCGTTGATCATCCATTTATTCATCTTCTTTTTTGTTGATTTTCGTTTCACCCTTCTTTCCTCGGAGCGCCAACATTTAATAATCCAACAAAGAAAAAGCCCGTCGCGTATCTCGATACGCCCCTGCGTCCCGAGTCACCGCACGTTTTAATTTACTATCGTTGCGAACGCTCGTGGGATCAGCGAGCCGGATGAAATCTTATTTAGGTCGCGCCGCTCCAAGCCAACCGACCAACCACCCCCGCCATTCTTCGTTGCTCGCGACGTGAGCCAGAGAATTATCGAGGAATCGGGTGAACCGGGCGATGGTGGCCAGCGAGCTGGTTCTGTAATTAACGGCAGTCTTTGGAATCGAACGCGGGGGCCCAAAGGGAGAGGCACGAATCGATCCTCGGCGAGCAGGTGAAACGGTCTGGTCACGGGGGGTGAGTTAGAAACGTTTCTATACACGGTTGCCTGAACGTTCTCGATACAATTCTTCCGCATGAAATGTAGATGATGAAATGATTCTCCTAGCACTGACTGAGATATTAATAACTTTGTCGTAACAGAAATTGTCACAGAAATACACCATAAAAGTGATGATTATTTCCGCTGCAGAAATTCTATGTAACACTCGCCGCCCCATTGCCGAATATCATCGAGCAAATTTTATTCAAACGTCGCTTCTTCTTTAATCGTTCTTCTCCCCTTCCATCCAGCCCCTTTCAAACTTCCTATTCTCCACAGCGTGCAAATTTTCTCTCGGTACCAAGTAGTCAATGACCACTCTGGTCCACGGTGAAACGAGCAAGAGGGGTGGCACGCAGAGCGAGTAAGTTTCGTAAAAAGCGTTTAACGATCCCGAGCGGTTCGGCTGGCGTCGTCGGCGAAACAGCGAAAGCCTGGCGCTCGATAATTTGTGGCCCGCGAGCCACCGGCGTGGAACCGGCCTCGCTGTAATTACCAAGGTAAATAATGCTCGTTGGCCGTCCAATGGCGTGGTTCGGCTCGCGAATAAATTCGGCCGCACATACGTGGCCGGAGTGCGGAATGTCGGTTTCCGGGCGCGCCGTGGAAAACGGAGAGATCGTTACGATAATCACGGATCGCTTTTTTGCGCGCCAGAGATTTGTTTCCGCGGCTGGAATACGTTCCCGACGTTTACGAACCTCGCCGAGGTCGCCCGCAAACATACGAGCCGGTCGTCCCGACGCTCGACTTGGGTGAACGTCGAAGACGCAGCTGGGCGTCATTCCATGCCAAATCGATCACTTTTCGACGTCACCGTCGGCGATTTTGTTCTAAATGAAATCACTTAGGCGGTCCACAATTTGTTTAGATAATACAAATGGATCTCTTCCGCGTCACTCCAGGGTTAGAAACTCGATTAAAAGTGTGGCGTTGGCCAAGTACGGTTACTGATATGCTTCTCCAGGTTTAAATAGGGTCATTTAGTCGAAACTTCGAGGAAAATTTAAATCACTCTGCCCCATGATTGAAAAGAGCGCAAAAAAAGAATTTGTTTACATTAATTGACGTTTTAATGTTAATTATCGAGGTTGAAAAAGTTATTTTATAATAGCCCAATCCTTTCCGAATAAACCAAAAAAAAGTAGCTCAGTCGGACAAGCAGTTCCCGAGATAAAAATTCGTAAGTGAATCTCGTTTTCGCAAAAATGGGCAAAATTGCAAACTTTGCAGGGCCGCATTTTCTAAACAAATTGTAAATCGCCAAAATGACGACTTAAACCCCCTTTAATTTCGCATGGACTACAACATACTTAATTTAGAACAAAATCACCGATGGTGACGCTCAAAAATGATCGATTTGGCACGGAATGACCCAGCTGCCTTCCTTCCGTTCGTCTTCTTCAGCCGTTTTTCGGCTCGTTTCGCAGATGCATAGCTAATTGGCGCCGCGAATCGTTTCAACGCGACGGGGGTTGCCGGGAATTTCTCCTCCGCGATTAAATACACGGAGAATCGCCGGCGTTGCTCATCCTCGCTGCTTCTGTGCAAATTTAGCTTCGGTATAATTTCGTTCTGCCCTTTCACGATTTATTCGCTTATCGACCACTGTGTCCAAACATGCCCGGCAATTCGACACCGTGAATTAAGAGGCGCAATTGAACTCAATCAATTTCCGCCACCCTATTCGCCCTCCGCGACTCTCGCGCATCCAAGATCTCCCTGCTCTACAAATCGCATTCCCTCCACGACCCTATCTAATCCCCAGGTGCCCACGTAGACGTCTCGAGAAGCGCGAATTGCCGCGATCCTATCGAAAAGAAATCTTAGCCAACGTAAGTCCCGAGGAGAAGACCCTGTCGGGGTGATCGCTGATGGTTTTTGCGTGCGAGCCCGGGGGTAATTCGAGACGGGGTGGCGCGAGATGCGAGGAAGTCTTACGAACACGCCTTAAGCTCGCCCGTGCCTCCTTCGTCCCGCTAACGAGGCACGAACGAAGAAACAGCTAGTCGGTAATTGGATCGGCCGATCCTTTATGCGGCGACTTCGTCCAGGCAAACGCGGTCTTCCTCAAAACCGCCGCCGCGGCGCTGGGCGTCGTTGCGCGCCAAGACGAAGCCGGGGGTCACGGTAACGTTATTAACGCGTAATCGAGCTCCAGGCAAACAATGAGGCGAGGCTCCTTGACTCGCGATCGTGTCCTGCGGGGCCGAACCCTCCGCGGTGGCCAAACTTCGCCACCCTCGATCAGAAGTTTCGTGGGCTATGCAAACTCGTTGTTTCCGGTGCGGGAAACCGGCGCGGCCTCTCTTCGAGCCCCATCGAATGCCTTCTTAACGCTTCGGCTAAAGCGGGCTCCGTGAACTACGGGCATGTTCCTCGCTGGACAGCTTTAATTTTCGTTTCTTTTCGCGAGCTTCGCGGGGCTGGATTGAACGAAGGGGATGGAGCAGGTAATTGGATAACCGAGTTTGGATAATACGTTTATTCTTAGTTGGATTTTTTGTACGCGGCGAGAGGGCAAGGTGAACCGACGGGATGAGATAAGTGTTTATTTCTGGGATTAAATTTATCTCATCGTTGAGTATATCTTTTATGCTACCCTTGATACTTTGTACCTACTCTGGGTACCGTCGGAAATTTTGTTACGGGGCAGTGCTTTATTTCCGTCGATTCGAACGGCAACGGCGACAATCGACGTATCGTAGCAAGCCGGGTAAAAATTGCGGTCGGCGAAAGACAGAATCACATGCGTGTTCGGTATCGCGAGAAGCATCGGATTTCGTATTATTGGCAATCAGAATGTTTCGATATTGCGTCGCGTGGGCCGGTGAACACGATTTTTCTCGTTATACCGTAGACGCGGCGCGGAATAACGAGATTTCGCGATTGACTTTGAACGGGGTTCGACGACAGGAAGCGGGTGTACATAGTCGGGAACAGCGGCGCTGGCGCGACGGTGATGAGTCGATGCGCCGAAGGGATTTCCATAACTGAGTCGACCGGACGCGGAGTTGCCTTGTCGGCCGAGCTGTCGCTGCAACCGGTGCAGGCGTATTCGATTTTCACGGGTCACATCGCCGGAAACTTATTATTCTCGGACGGGGAAGAGACAGTCAGAAGTTCCGCCGAAAACGTAGAAAGAGCGGACATAGAATCGTCAATGCACATCCTCGAATCCCAATTCGATTCGGTAACATAAAGACTTGCCATATTCGAATGGTTTCGTGATAAAGTAGCGGCGTCTAATTGCATCGCTGGGACAGTTATTAAAATAATAATAATAATAATAATATATTTCATTAATCAACGGGCTAGAGAACCCTTTAGTATACAGGGGATTGTGTCACATAGAGAATAATAGTATCATATACAATATAAAGTAAGAACAGAATTACAGAGAAGAATAACAAATGAAATAGGATAAAATAATAATAGAGTAGAACAGAATCTTAGAAAAGAATAACAATTGAGACAATTGAAATAAAGTAAGATACAATCAGATAAAGTTATTGTTCTGACGCGACGTTACCATTGTTGGCATTTTTACTCCTTTGATCGTTTAATTTTAAATGCGACAATCGATCTACTCACGGTTCATTTCCATTTAATTTTTCCGCCTCCTACCTGGACGAAGTTTCTTATCGGGAAAGGAGCAGGTTAAAGAGTTAATCGATTGTTGTACCGCGGTTTATGAGTTGTCAGTTCCAACGAGTTGGAAACTCGACGCAGCTACCATCTCAACGAGGGGTAAGTTTCCATTGGGAAAGCTTTAAACCCGGTTTAATTACTCCGCTCCTAGATCCGCCCTATTGAAGGCAACGGATTGAAAGAAGGGGCAGGGTATGGGCAATGGGTACGTTCTTACAGCCTCGTCCCAATAGGAACGGTTTTCTGAACTTTCTTAGTCATTTCAGCGTTCACGGACGGTAGGTGGCCGTCGTATGTCCCATTGTCGACGAAGAGATCACGATTTCGTGACTTCGTGAGCGTGGCTTCGTGAACGGTGGGCGTATCGATCGTTCGCTCCCGATGCCAATAAGATCCTTAGGTAAATCCTAAGCCGATGAGACGAAGTCGGAGATCGGCGAGCAAAGACCTGAAGGCTCCGAAGCAACCGGCTAATCCTAATTGAGTCGCCTTATATAATTCGAAGCAGTCGTTCATTCTCCACCCTGATTCCCCGTCAGCTCTCTGTCTCTCTCTCTTTCACCCTTCTTCTCGTTCTAATTCCCTCCCGCGTCTCTGTTTTCTTTAGTTATTCGATTACATTTTCCTCCCGTTTTCCCTGGCGATCTTCATTCGCTTTGTTCAGTTCACAGGTATTTCATTTTCGCTTCGTATCTTCTTTCATAGTTCACTCTTACCGCCGCTTTAGAACTGTCTTTCTACTATTCAAAATATTTTATGGTAATATCTAATTATTCGTTCGTGCAAAGTGGACGTGAGAATAGAATTCTGTTTTGCTCCTCTTTCGCACATTTCAGCCACTTATCCGTCCACGCCCACGTCTATCGATCTATTTTTCTCCCGGTGGTCCGGATCCACGCAGAAGGAGATAGATTCTGTTCGAGTGGCGTGCCTCGGCGACAGATTTCGAAATTGATTTCACGGGTGTGCGGCGAGAAACGATCCGTGGCCAAGCGTCGTACATCAAATCCGTCGAACGAGCCCATCGAACGGTCTGCAACATCAAACCCTTATATCATCCAGCACGGACGATGGCGTATCGATTAAAGGTTAATTCGATCAAGTTATCGAGCACAGTTTTCTGCCTCATCCCCCGTGGACGTACCCGTTCAAGATTTCAGTGCATCGAACTGCGGAGGATCGCTCTGCTAGGCTATACGATACTGTTTAACATCTTATGACTCCCATAACGGATCTAAGTTCGTCTGCTTCAACGAAGCCAATAACCGAGGGTTGGTGCTATTAAAAGGGAAATAAAATAATCGAACAGCTAATCTCTATTTTCTCGGTTCTATTATTATGAAGGTTCTATTATACTCCTCCATAGAATTAAGAGATCGCTAACCCAATCGAGACCCAAAATAATTACATAACGCAATCGTAAATTAAATTGATGCACGAGGAAATAATAAACTGCTACGCCGTTTAAAACAGAAATTGAGACGTTCAGAATCCGTATTTTCCAACCCCTTTTCACTGTCACGACATTCAGCCGGTAGGAAGTTGAAAGATTCAATCCTCGATGGTAACACTTCAGTACGCGTCCCGTTTTGATCGTTTGATCTTTTCAGGGGTAGGTACGGTGACAATCGCGCCGCGACGCGACTTTTCGACGTGTCTCCGTCCTGTCCGTTGTTCCTTGGAAGGGCAGCAGCGGTGGAATTTAAGGTCCAGGAGAGGCTGTGTGTGATCCTTTGATCCATTGTCTCGACGAAGGAGAGGAGAGGTGACGTCGCAGAGCGAGAGAGCCTCAGGGGAGCGTCGCCGTCGCGCCGGCGGAAAGGCGAATTCTAATTTGACGAATGAGAAAGTTTCAAGGAAGAGCGATGCTTCGAAACTCGCGCCGCCCGTGCGCGACAAAGGCCGTCAAAGAAGGCGAGCCTGAGCTATTACGATATGTAAAAAAAAAAATCAGAAAGAAAGGGGAAGAAGAGGAGGAAGCAGGAAAAAAATGAAAATAACGCTACCTTTATGGAAGGGAAAGAAGGGAGGGAAAGGAAGAGAGCGGGGCTCGTTTTCTCTGTGTAGTCGAAACTCACTGAGGGTACGGGGAAGAAATTCAAAGGGATTCTTGAAAAGTTGCTTCGAGTTTTGCCGTGATCGATGCGTGATGGAAACATCTCCCTTTTCCTTCGAGCGCTAGCAAAACGATGAGAACTAAAGGAGCTGCGTTCGGACACGAAACGAAACCTTCATTCCTTCTCGTCCCCTTTCCAAAGGGTTGCGATTAATTGTTCGTTTTATAATTTTGAGTCGACGGGGCTTTGAAGTAGCACGCGTATACACGTTTATGCTCATTATTCCATAAGTGATTACGTTCATCCAGAGAGCCTGTAATCGTGTAATCGCGCATCGATGTTGTCGCAATTAGGTGAAAAGCTATCAATTTCACGCGCACTTGATCCCATCGAAAGGGCAGATTTTATAGCGGGCTGCTTTCATTCGAAACTCCATCGACGCGTTGCCTTAATTGTATACACTGTATGGTCGATAGTAGCGGGGCTAAACAACGAAACTCGCCGTTTCAAGCGTAATCGCTTTTAACGAAAATTACAGTGCTGAATTTTCAAACTTTGCAGTTAATCGGGACTGGTTGGATCGTAGTTCCTTTGGTTGATGGATTCCCTTGGAAATTTCCATATCCGTCCCTCCAAATCCACGTGCAATCCCTCCGCTCTATCCTGAAACACTTACTTGAAACGCGTCACTTGAAATATTACGCGCTTTAGATTAAAATGGCCTCATAGCAGGAGTTTCATAAAAAATAATTACAGTAATTAAAGTATACGAAACAGATGCTCGAAATATCTGGTTAAAAGCTGGAAATAAAGAAATTGAAAAAACCTTGCCACCCTTCGCGGCCAAGGACGAGGAGATAGCTGCAAGAGAGGATAATTTGCCGGGATTTTTCTCTGTTCACCGTGAAGCGTTGCGAAATCGGCTTTTCGAAGGGGGTGCACGCAAGCGGCTCAAAGTGCGAACGAGTCCAGGCGGCAAGGCGCCGTCTCAACGAGCGACTAACGACAGCCACTTTGCGACACCCACGCCCGGTGCACGCTGCTCGAACGGTTATTAATTACGAGGCAGCGGGTTTTCGTGTTCTTCTCCGCCTCGTGTTGCTTCGTGTCGTGTTCCCTTGGACTATGACGTCGTCGCCGATGCTTTCGAAACGCGGACCCCGTCACTCTCTCGTCCTGCACCGTGAAACCATCCTGCCCCGATGTTCTTCGTCGTTTTTATTTTCTCTGTTCGCTCATCGACATCGTAATGGCTCGATATAGCTTCCAGCGTCGCCTTTGACGTTCCTCATCGTCCGGCCGTGGTATTCGGAATGGGAATTCCTCGGTAACATTTTATATCGCAAGGCATTACGTTCGAAGAATGTTTGAAGAAGTATTTTTGAGGCACTTTATCGAAACAAAAAAGAATTTTCATTCGAAGGGTTGCGGTTTACAAACAATTTTATGTAGTCGTGCCTCGAATAGTGCCGCAAGACCAACGAAGTCTTTTTACAAAATATATTCACGGTTTTGAAATAGAATTCCAGGCCACTTCTTCGGTATCGAAACACAAATGAACGCAAGCCTGATCCTCTCCAATCTTTCCTTCGATGTGTTTCTCTTCGAACCAAACGCGATACGAACAATCCCCGCTTATAGCAGAGGAACGAGCACGAGCAACGTGAAACGTGAAACGTGAAACAGAAAACGAGGTGCGAACTCGAGGTCGCGTGTCTTGAGCAGCCTGCAAATAAATTCCTTCGCGTGGCTCAAGTTTCTTCCCTCCCGTCCATCTCTATTCCTGTGATCTTCCATGGATCTCCGGACGAGTTTCCAGCAGACGAACGGGAACGGATCTCTTCTCCTCCCCCCGAACCGTTTTCAGTCGCAGCTCCTTTCTAGAAGACAACGAAATAGCGGAAACGGGGCGGCCACAAATTGGACGAGACCAAGGGCCAACGTAAGCGGCTTCTTCGTCGACGAGAACCGGAAAAAAGCCCGGACAGATACCGAGGTCGGGCAATTCCGTGTCTCCTCGATCCCTCGATCGGATCGATGCCAATCGGCGGCGCATCGATGCCCGCCCGCCCGTAAAATTGATTCTGTTTCCATTGACTCCCCGGGGTCGGTCGCGAGACACGAAATCCCGTGGGAATCGAAAGGTGATTCCATGCTTTCCCGTCTCCTTTTTCCCTCGGAATTTCTTCCTTCCTTTCCGCATCGATTTGTCTTCTCCTTCTTCTGCCGTCCCTCCCGCTCCTGTTGTTCTACCGTCGTTTCGCCAACCGACCAGCACGGGACGTTTCGACGTATACGTGTACTCGTTCCTCATTTCTTCGGCTCTCATATCTCGCGTTTCTACTTCCTCCAGCTTCCTCCGTCTTTGTCCCTTTCGCAGTTCTCCGTGGTTCGAGACTGTTGTTTGCTTTCCCCGAAGCAAGCCGTCGCCCGTAGCACCGGTTCCGTTCGTCAGCTCGATAAAGTTCGTCCCTTTCGCGACAAAACGCGGCCCTCGGGCGACCATTTTAGAAACGATAAGTCGTGCCACGGGATGACCGGCTATTTGCTTTTCCCTGGATTCTTCGGTTGGCTCACCTCTCTCGTACCTGGCTTCGTTTGCCGTGACAATAACGCTGCTCTGGGAACGTTTGCCTCGTTTCGAACCGTGACACGTATCGATCGTTTCGGGGAAGGCTGTCCGAATATAGACACTTCGTTTATTGACTTAATAAATAAACGTTGACGAGAAAAATCTATTACCCGAGGGCACTATCTTTCGAGTACAAAATCTTTTTAATTGATTTGTGTTTAATCTATTCTCTACCGCGTCCATTTTTTGTACTTGTCACTGAATGTTGGCGTAGAGGTTGAAATTGAGAAGTTTAAAGCTGATTGATCGCGGGGTAGGTGAGGGAGCGGTTTAAAATGTTCGAGGAAATATTTCTAAATCGTGTTTTTCTTGTTCGCTTAGATTTCATGCGTGAACTCGGGGAAACAGATTGAATCGTGACTGAGTTAGCCGAATCGCCCACATCTCCGGAATACGATTCTTTAATGATGCTTTATGCGACCTCTGCGCGTTGTACATTTTCAGCTGGAAAAAATGATCCTTTGCAATTTGCGAGCAGCCCCGAGAATGTAGGTTGCTCCTTTGTAGAGGAACATTACTCCTATCGAATGGAGCTATTTTCTCTTCGCTGATTTCAAGTTATTTGCCGCGATAAAGGCGGCGTAACGACTGTACATACATTTTTAAAGGCGGGATAGAAGGGAATAAAGTAAGAAGATTTTTCGAAAGGTTATTTCACTTTGATTATTTTGCCTATTTCGATTACTTCGATTATCGGCAATTTTTTGGTAAACACTCATCTACTTCTTTATGGAAGCATGTGCAATATCTTGTATTATTTATTAATAACAAAAGAAACACTTCCTCGAGGGCACGATCACCACGCACGATCGCCCTCGAGCGAATTGTTGCATCCGAAAAACGAGAACTGGATCGTGTCACGAATCCCTGCTTGTCCCTTCGGTTTTTTTTTCTCCTGAAACGGTTCCTGTGCCGTGACAACACCGTGGAGACCACAAACGTGACGATGGAGCAAAACAAGAGCAAGTTTCGAGTTTCTTCGACTGATGTTTCCTCGTGTAGGATTTAAGAGCATCCGGAATCACGTTGGAAGAGGCTCTTTGTAAAAATCGCCACCACGAAACGAAACGGTTAAACAATTCTGCAACGCACTTTCAAAGAATATCACAGGGTATCCTGATAAATATCCGTGGACGAACATAAATTGCATTTGCAATTTTATCGCAACCCCGTAATCTTTCAAAATCGCACTACCATCGGCAATAAATTTTCATGAGATGCATAATGCAAAAGTTCGTTCATGAAGCAATGTACGCATTTAAATTTAAAAACACGACCGCGGCGTCCACGTTGCGTACAATTTTACCCCGCTAATTTACTGTGGCGTCTTACAATCAAAATTGGATCTCCATCGATCAACCCCTTGATTCCCATGTCAAACAACATTAAAAAAAAAATAATTCAATTGTGCAACTTCCATTTTCGTTTCACCCCCGTTGCATGGTAAAAAGGAGTTGTCCTGTATAAACAGCGGGTTGTTTTTACTGTGGATCCTCCAGGAAATGAAACAGAAAAAAAAGAAGGAAAATAGAGAAACGCTTGAGAGGGACGCGCAAGCACAGCGAGTAAAGTTTCACCGAGGCTAATTCGATCGAAAAAATTCCGTAGGGGTTTGATGCGAGCAAGGGTGAGGGAGTTGGTAGCACGCGAAACTTTTATTTTTCGTCCGCTGGCCGAACCGGACGCTCGTCCATTTATATGATTAAATTCCACCTGATACGCTCCGTTCCGTCCAAACTTTACAGACTACCTGAGAAACGGTGGCGGGCTAGAGGGGGGAAGGTGAACAAAGACGCCAAAGAGAGTCCTCTCTGTGCAAACGTTTCCACGCCATGGGTTATTATCGAGATTTACGGCGCGTCTCGAAGTAGCGACAACGATCGAGATGATATTAAAGAGCACTTCGAGTTGCTACAGGAGTAAGTTCTACTTCTATCGAAGTAGCGAGTATTTTCTTCGTGCGCCAGGTGTATCAGATAAATTCACTTCAGTAAGTCCCACACTCTTCCTGCACGCATCTCTAAATATATTTATACTGACTTTCCCATTCATTAATTTCGCATTTTCTGAGAACAAATATAATATTTTCTATAATTAGGAGATTTTTGAAAAGAACAATCGCTCCATCGTGTAATCCAGCAACATTGTATTAATTTACCTGACTGATCATGTGATCATCAATATGATTTCTTTCTATTTTCGTACAAAGAAAGAAACACCGTGGAACAATGAATAAATCGAAGATTGCAACGCTACCCAATTGCAGAGACAGAGTCAAGGCGTTCATAAAACTTTGCCTCTCGCAGCCGAGTGCTCGCCGTGCTCTGGAAGTGGAAAGTTTCCATGTACATTATGTAGAAGTGGCTCTCGGTGGCTCGATAAATATTGTATTTACACGGTGTCGCGATACATTCGGAAGTTTCGCGGCACAATCACGCCCGGTCGCAGGTGAGAGGGAGAGAAGGAGAGTTATGAAGCGGCCGCTTTTGCTGGCAAACGGTTCATAGTTTTCTCGGTACAATGCCGCGGAAGTTTATCGCGTGCCCGCACTCCGTGCTTACTTGTGCTTTCCGATCTTGATAGGGTTAAATAATAACGCGCCGCGGTTGAAGTCACGGCCCGAAAAACCTTTACCCGCGATCGGGAGCGCCGATTGCGCGCGAGCATGAAGCTCGCACACCGGTGGAAAAATACGAGCAAGTTCGGGTAAAGGGTTAACTAGATAAACGTGGACTTTACGATACACATATTGCGTGAAATAGTTTTACGACTACATTACCACCATTTTCGACATAAATCTTACTTAGGCTGGTTATACGCGCGTCACACAGAGAAGCGTTCCTTGTAAAATATTGGAAAAACATCGACACCAAAACGAAATGCATCGTAAATTAATACCTGTCTCATCCTCGTGCGATTATTCGGTGCCACGTCACGATCCATCACACCGATACCACCTTCCGTTCCGTCGAAACAACACTGTGAAAGTGCCCAGGAAAAATCGTCCCTCATTAACCGAACAATCCGCCCGAAACCCCGTAACCGCGTCAAAAAACGAGGCTAACGCGTCGCTAAATAGATCATTACAACCCCTCACGGCCGTTGCAGCGTCGGTACATCATGCTCGGCGACAAAGCGGTACGGTGGTGTACAGAGGGTGGTGTGGCACGTCCGACGCAAGGCACATTATATTTTCTTACGAGTGCACTCGCCTGTTGCGGTTTCCCGGGGCGTTCGCATTGGTAACGAGCCGCGTTATGGACAGCGGCCCCGTGAAACGAAGCTTTCGACGTAATTCACTGTCGAGAGGCCACTTTGCCATCGGCTGTGCCACCGTTAAGTTCGTCCAGGCCACGAGGGTTGTGGATTGGCCGGCGCGAAAGGGAGATGGAAACGCAGAGAAGTGCATGGAAGAGGAACGAGCGATGGGAACGGTGCACGGTGCGAAAGGGAGGCGAGAGGAAGGGATGAGAATCCTCGAAAAAGGAGCATCGAGCGTCGCCGCGTGACGATCGAGGAATGAAGGCTGCGACAGAGGGTGCAACAGGGGGTGAACGTCTCTTCTGCCGGTTTTAGCATATCGTTACCCGGGTACTCGAGTACGGCTGCGTTTAACGACCAGCGTCGCGGCGCCCCTCGCTCGTGCCAGTCGACAAAAAGCCCGCAACGACGCGGTCCAGGTTTGCGAAGAGTGTTCGCGACGTCTCAATTGACTCGGTTACGGCTGATTTATGGCGCGATTCGCCGGCAGTCCTCCTGGAGTGTCGCACGCCGCGGCTGTGTCGCGAGGGAGCCGCGAGTGGACCGTGCTCACCGGCGCAGGTGAAGCTGAATCGACGCTGATTTATTGGGAAAATCGGTCGGCGCAGGATTGGCTGCAACAGAGGAGACATTGGCTTCGGTTTCAAACACAGTCTTAAGTGAGAATGTCCCAGGTCTAAACTCAGAACGAACCCATCTGCGAGTTAATAACAGAAGCACCTATCCTTCTCTCCAACTTTTCCAAAGCCTATCGGATTAACGAAAGCGAACAAAACTTTTCTCTTTCCCTTTTCGTGCCCGCTGCCTCGAGCTCGGGTAGGATGGTTGGGATGAATTAAACGGCGACAAGGTCGCGTAGCGAACCGCGTTTTTGCTCCACGCGGGGCGCGTCTTCCGCGAGGAATTACGAGCGAGCTTAGTTCAATATTGACCCGAGCAAACGTGTGGCGAATATTATTACACCATCTGCATAATTTCTGTATTCAGTCGGCGCTCCCTGAAACGCGTCTGTAATTACTTCGGTTGCCGCGAGCTCGTCGACGTCGTCGAGGGTGCCGATGCGCGCAAGCCTCCGGTCCGACGTGGATGGTGACGCTTTCCTGGCTCGTGGAAACCATTTAAGCGGGGAGAGGCAGTCGTGCGTGTTATGTAAATGTTGTATACGGGGTAATTGGATGATCGTGGCCCGTCCGAAACAACGATTTTCTCGTCGGCCTCGAAGCCAGGCCGTGGCTTAGCGAGTATCGCGCGACGGAACCCACCGCTCGCGACACCGTTTCAACTGGCAGACGTCGTTCGAAACCTTCCTTGGAATCCAACGTCACATTGTGCTCCCTTCAGCTAGGATCTCCCGCGTTTACCGGAGGAAATTCTGGTTTAGCAACCGCCGGCCCCGCGGGGCAGCTCGCTTTGGTGTAACGGCAAGCAATCGAGTGCGGTACCGCTCCGGTACGTGTAATCCTTCTCTAATGATTTGGGAATTGTTGGGGGGGGAAATGGGCGTCTAGGAGCTTTGGCGTATTTGATTTCATGGCGGCGAGGGGAGGGCGTCAGAGGGAACTCTGTGTCGCCGTGGAATGCTCGCGGAATGGAATTGAACGAAATTGTTAAATGTTCAGAGAGAAAGTGAATGGAAAAAAATGATTCCCGGGAAGGGTTGCGGTGCTTGAAACTCAGAACAATTTCATAGGATTATTTCATTTCTCTCTCTTTTGGGGGGTACGGTCCGGACAAAGAGTGGTTGTTGTCCCTAGTTACGCACCGTCCAAAATTACCTCTGCATTCTCACGTAACTTCCTCCCGCAACGGATTTGCCCGCTCAATGGACGGGCGCAGGAACATTCACCGTTACAATGGAGATCGTGAACATTTTAATTCATGAACCGATGAATTAATCATTACTTGCAAATGCACTCTGTCTGGAATCTCGATTAAGGCCCCGCGCTATTCTTGCCGTGCCGCAGTTTGTCATACAATCTCTGCCCGCCACCCAGGATACCCGATAATAAATTATAATAAATTCGGCGACGCGATTACGCGGCAATTGCCGCTTCACCCGCCTCGACAAGGCGCCACTGTCTCTCCGCGCCACAAGGACGTGGAATCGTCAAATAAAAAAATCCCTTCCCCCTCGATCCACCCCGAATTCCGCGGGACAAATCGAATTCCCGTCCGCCTTGTCCGCGACCCATTCCCCTAGAACGAAAATTTGCATCCGAATGGTGCGTATTCTCCCTCGTACGAAATAAAAAAAAAGAAAGAGGGAAAAAGAAGCATCCATTCTTCGCGTCCCCGATATGCGTTTAACGCGGAGCACGCGAGGATCGGTCCTCCTCTATTCCGCAGCGCGACTGGTGTAAAAAAGGATCGATCCGCAGAAATCTATTGGGGGATTCCGAGCAGCAGGAGGACTTAATCGGCGAGGAGAGGCGGTTTCCGTGGTGGCGATCGGTCGCGGCGCGGAAAGTACGCTGATTGTGAATCGAGCTGATTGCCCGAGTGCCGGCGGCGTTCAAACATCGTCCACAAAGGCGGTAATACCGGGGCCGGGGTCTGGTTGCGCCCTCCCTAAAACGATTATCCACTCGACGAGCCCTCGCTGAGGGGGAGGGTTAGCCACCACGTAACGACGTATTGTGAGGACCTCTCTGCACGGGAAAAGCCTGCGGGGCTTTCCTACCTTCAACGCCGGAAAATCCTCCGGGAGTATCCTCTCGAGACACTCCGCGATTCCACCCTCCCTCCACCTCCTTTCTCGCCTGCTGACTTCTATGTATCCTCCAGTCGCCTCGTCCAACCACCCACTCCGTCCTGCCTCCTTGACAAAGTCCCGAGGACTCGATCAACACCACGGTTCGACGAGATCTACGAGTCGATCCGACGATTCCGCGTTACCCCTGGAGGATCCTCCGGAGTGTCCTCGACGGGCCAAAGGATTTCGCTGCGCGACTGCAGCCCCGCGAAACCGGGGGATTAATATCGGCTTGATTCTGCTGATTCACGCCGTGCCGCGACAAGAATCTGACGTTCGCCAAGCGGATCCGAGAGTTTCCGATTGTACGAGCAAGTTTCCACCCCGTTTCTTTCCCCGCTGGTGAGGTTGAAGGAGGAACGATTCGAGTTGCACGGATATACATAGAACGCTTGTGGGAAATGTCGCATAATGTCGGTACGTCTACCGCGAACGGAAGGAAATTTAGAACGCGTGGTCGACGGTAACATAGGCTTGCAACGAGTAAATAAAATATCGAGCGTTGCATCCAGAGCCTACCTCTCCTGGATCTGTCCCTTCCGAGCGATCGAGTTGGACGATAGACACTTTGCCCTGTGCAGCATTGCTCCCTCTCCGCGATGAGACATAGGCAAGATCCGAGGATATACTTGGACTGCGTATCAGCCATAATAGATGAACAACGAGGCGATCGTGTGGTCGATCATGCATACGTACGGCCGTCTATCCGGGGAAAAGTAACCCTTCAGCCAGTGCCTCGCGTGAATTTCACTTCCGTATCGGGGCTTGCACGTTCCTCGTGAATGCCATGGACGTGTATCGGCATATCGTAGAGCACCAGAGCTTCGCCCATTCACGGTCGTCCCGTAAAATCTTCGCCAGACGAACGAGTTACGAACGTCCGTGAAACGAGATAGAAAATCGCCATCGTTACTCCACGATAAAGCGTATTCACGGCATTTCCGTGTAGGAAAGATTTCCTTGAACGTTTATTATTGGCGCAGAGGAGCGTGCGTCATAGGACGAACGTGTTTGAGAAAAATAATTCTATTCGCAGTGTATTGTGCGAGGGAAATCGTGCATTATTCATTAGCTTCAATTAACAATATTCTACAGTGTAGCTTGGGTGGCTTGCAGAATTTTTTATTTCCCAATAACAGACGCTACATACTATGGTAAATTGTCCTAAGCTTTTTGCTGTAATCATAATCTTGTAACTCGTAGACTTGTGCATTATTCATACATCCTCCCATAATTTCCTTCGACCTCACTTTTTGCCCAGTCACCCCCCTTTCTATTCGTTAACGTACACCACGGGAACACTGCGATGCGCCCATTCATTAAACCGTTCGCTCTACGTGTCATTATCATTCTCATTTAGCTACAAAGTAACCGCGGTGCGCGCGTAAAATCTTAATAAAACGGTCCAGCGTTCGTTACCGAACGGATAAACAAACGGAACGAGAATGGAACCGCGGAATAATTGCGAGAATCAACCCCACGGAGGATTCACCCCTGTCGACAAAACGGCGGCGGAGAACTCTCGGGTTTAATGAAGCGTCTCTCCAGGAACAAAGGGGTGCGTAGAGTTTGGACTGTACACGCTTGTTAATCGTTCGTCTTCTCGCGTGAATATGCAATACCGGGCACAAGAAGTTTCGCCATGAATAGCTGATGGCTAATAAGTGTCTCGCTGCAACGTTTCGTGGTCGAACCGCGAACCCCTCTTAGGGGTGGTTGAATTAATAATATTCGGCGACGCGTCTCCTAAACTGGCGAATGTTGCCTCGAAGAGGAGAGCTATCGCTATCCACCCCCGCGAGTTCCATTCCACCCAGTTTCTTCGTCGCGACGCACAAGAGTGCCGGTTTTATCGAGTTTGCGAAGACAACAGCTGCACGCCCGTTGAAATATTAAGGAGGTTCATATGGGAGGCAGAAACGCAACCCCTTAGGAAGTCTTTCGATCGATCTGACGCTACGACCGGCATTGCACTGTCTTCTGTGATCAATAGAACAACAGTTGTCCGCAAATTGAAGTATTTATACAGCCGCGGATATACGGCTGGAGCATGTAATAAAATGTCAGTTTCATGTAATCCGTGCACTATTTCCGGAAGACTGGGAACACGCTCTTCCGAGGTCGCGACAGAACACGAAGGGTGAATCGTCACCATAGATTATGGGGTACAATAATAACGCACACGGAGCAGCGAAATAGAAGAGAAATAAACGTTGGAAGAATTGAGAAGCTTACGAATGAAAAACGTTGCCGCACAGTTCAGCAGCGAACAGTTTGATTCAGAGCGTTGCTGAAAAAAATGCTTTCCAATTCGATTAAACATTCAATTCATTGCGCGTACCGTTAAAAACGCAAAATCAAGTAACGAGCCGCAAGTGAAGGGAACTGCCGTAGGATATTCCCGACGGCGATCGATACTCTCCAAGTCATTTCCGTGCAAATTGCGCGGAACCACGAGCGGTCACGATAAGCGTTCCGAAACTCGAATTACAGCGAAAGCTTCCAGTTCCAAGTAGGTTTCGCGAAAACGAACGGGATTAGGAGAGCTGGCTCGCTGCGATTACGCCTACATCGCGGCGAATTAAATAACAATCGAGCGTCGAAGGAACGGGGCCAGTCGGTCGGCATTCAGCCTCCGGCGAGGTTAAACGCGATTTCACTCTAATCGCGAACGTGCTGGCGCCTTGGGTCGGCGTCGCGACGCGGGTCACCCGCAACGCGGTGTCTTTAACCTCTCTGCGCCTTCAGCAACGTGACGCCGTTTACGCTGTGCAATGCTGCAATGCGATCAGGATTATCCGTGTTTAATGATCGAACTGCATCGTTACGTGTCGTGCGGCTCGTCATTTCTGTTTACCGTTCACGGATACAATTAACGGGGCCGATTTAAACGAGATCGACGATATGTGTGCTTAATGACGCGAAATGCCATTACGCAGTATAAAACCGTTTGTTTGCGCGTAATCATCGCGCTGCAGCGGCGAGGCAACGTCTCTTGCCTGCGATTTCAGTTATTTCAGCGTTCGACGACCGTTCCGCTGCACCCCCGACCGTTTTCAGTTTCGCTTCGCTTGCACGCACCCCCGGACGCTAATAGATTTCGGTTGTTTAATAATATTCGGCCGCGCCGCTGTCCGTCGACGGGGAAGAATTAGTTGGGGAGAAATTACCTGGATACAGCCCGCCGGAAGTTCATATATCAATAACCGCATCGTGCGCACACGAATGCCGAGAAATTTTCGCCGAACGAACGTTTCATTCATGCAACGCGATGCGTGCGATAAATGCTTTATTAATTGCTCCACTATTTTCAACGCGAGCGTGCGAAAAACTCGTTGAATAATCTAAGCGAGATCTAAATCAAACGCGAATTGGAATCGGAAATTTTTCTACTATCCTTCGACCCTCGCGAAACAGCATCGCTTTCAGACATGCCTTATCCCTCAGTGTAATGCCACGGTGTCTCTGTGTACCGGAAACGCACTCCGCGCCTGAATTATTTCAGCCGCCCTGTTTCAGGCAGACGCCGGGGACGAAGATTGCGCGAACAAAGCCCACGTAGCGAATTCCGCGTCCTTCTACTTTCCAATAAGCAACCGAACTCTCGTCAGCCCGAAGGCCCGAGCCCGTTAATAATTCGAGCCGACGCTTATCTCGATTTAACATGATATATCACATGCTGGGCGCGGTACAAGCACGCAGTAATTTATTCAAACGCGTGCACACGAAGACTGTGCCACCCACACAACAATATCCGGCCCGTGCGGGAGCAATCGCGCCTTTTCCTTCAGCTCGATGCGGCGGAAGGAATTTTGTCGACGGTGTGCCTCTTACTCGGGCGCGAAATTAGCGATCGCAATTAGTCGCGGCTGTGGAGCGTGGCTTGCAACGAAGCACGCGCTTTCTTCCGTTGTTTCCCGCGTTCTATGCCGCGGGCTCGTGCAGCCAGATTGTTTCCCTCGTCTCTGTTCCCTTCCACTGTTCGCCCATTGTCCACCTTTTCTCGTGGCTTCGTCTTTCTTTCGTTTCTTGTGCTCCAGTTTCGTTTTATTTCCTTGGCCTGGCTGCGCAGTGGAAAATTCACCAGGTGTCTTGCATTTGCGACAACGACAGTAATAATAATAGTAACAGTATCGTTACAGTTTAAAAAAGAAATCAATTAAACTTTACTGGAGGGTGTGTGCATGGCAAAATTAATGGATATACAACTATCAAACCTTATATAAATCATTTCTGCCCGTCTGTATGTATAATACCGATTTTAAGTAGAACAAGTCAATCTCTGTCGTACCTTCACCTCGGATCGTTCGCAAAAAAAATCAGTATATCAACCATACGAAATATATCACCTCATCAGCCAGAATATCAAGCAAATCTTCTCCATGACCCTAAAACGCCGTCATCCATTATCACCCTTCTGCCTTCAATAGTATTCCACTTTTCTCTCCTCATTTCTCCTTTGTCACCGTGTCCCCCTTCTTTCCAAGTTCTGCACGCTTATTGTACCACCCCATTCTCTTTCGCCCTCCACCACCATACACTCTCTATCTTCCTTCCACCCTAGACAAGGCACGCGCGGTAGTTCTTCTCGGGGGCGTCGTAAACCCCCGGACAAATTGCTACGTGTGTTTACGCTAAATCGCCTAAGAGGCAGCCCGGTTCCGCGTGGTTTTCGAAGCTGGATGCTCGTAAAGACTATAACCGTTTACGAAAGAACCATCGATGCAAGTCAAGCTTCGACAGCTAACCCGTGTATCGTTTTTCCTGTACACGCATTTATCTGGATTAAGAAGACCACGTGTTTCACGCGCATCTCGAACGTTATAGAGCACCCTTCTCACAGACACTGGCGCTCCTGTGCTTGTATGTATATGGAGTGTTCGCTAATCATTCAAGGGAGGGTAGCATTAATTGCGGAAAGTTGGGAGTAATGTTGGATGGAAGTTGTTCGTACTTGTTCGTGGGGAAGTATGACAATGGCTTAGGAAAATTGAGGGGAATTAAGAAGCACATCAATTACATTCGTACATGATTTCGTATAATTTCATACAAGCTTTGTCCACAAGTTGTGTTAATTCATCTATTCTCTGTTCTTTTTTTTTAGCCGATTTAATTTTCGAAGCGACTTCCTCGGACAATCGTGTAAAACGTCTGCGAAATTGTGCAATCATAACAGTACCCGATAAATTCTAATAATAGAGAAAGTCGTCTCACCCCTGTAGCGTGATATCGTTGTTTCCCAAACACGGTCCAATATATATGCTCGGGGCTTTCGGTAATTCACGGCCAGCTCAACAGTGTTCCATTAAGTAAAAGCTCTGAGATTACGGTGTATACTCCATTTGTACCGCTTCCTCGAAAACATCTTAACACCAATTTGCAAACTGCATTCTATCACCGCCCGCAAAAATTACAAACTACGAAACCCATAATCTCTGTTTTTTATTCCAAAAAATCTATCTACCCTGCTCGAACGGTAATTCGGCCCTGCACCCCCGCAGACGATCACATTCAAGCGTCGACAAAGGTTAATCCAGCGACAAGATAAAACGGAGGACAGGTCCCCTCGGGTACGATTTATTTACACCTTGCCAGGTATCGGTTTCTTAGCCGCGTAACCGACCGATTCGGAAGCTAGTTTACCGTTGCACATCACCCTTTCTTCGAAAGGAACACGTCACGAGCATCGACAACGCCTCTAACCTTGTTCCCGCGGTTGGATCCGATTTCACGTTCGAGCGGATCGCCGGTGATCGACCGTCGGAAATCCCATACGTTCCCGCGAGGATCCTCTTCGTGGACGATCTCGTTGGTGGACGGCCTTCGTGCAACCTGACCGTACTTACCAATGATATTCATTCGATCCTTACAGGTCTGGCCAGCTGGTGGACGAACCGCGGTTGGAATGACCCCGCAGTGCCGTTACCTCTATTACAAGGGGTGGAAAATTGGATCCTGGGGGCTTTTCAACTTTCCTTCGTAATTGGAATGGGTTTTAATGGGGGTTGGCATTCGTCATTATGAGGTAACGAAGGGCACGAACTTTTTCACAGCCATTGGTAGTGAACTTTGGTGGCAATACTTTCTTAATTTATCAGTATTAAATATACGCTGACTAATAGAGGGTAAAAGTCGGATGAATGTTAATGATAATAAAAGGTGCATTTCATTTGCTGACAAATCGACATCATTATCAAAGAAAACACATTCCAATAAACACGAGCGAAACAATTTCAAAGCAATTATAAAACAACCAACTAATTCATCCATACCTTGCATCATTACTAATCCTCGAACCCTTTCAATATCACAAACTCGAAGTAACTTCTTCCACACAATTTCACGCGTCCCCCACAATCACTGTCGTCACACAGACACCCTTCCCAAATTCTCACCCCTACCAAAGTCTTGTCCACCTAGCGCAACGACACATTTCATACTTTTATCATCCCCTCCCTGTTGCCTTTTGGACCGGCACGAAAGTAACTCGTAAATAAGACAATGAAGCGGAAGTGGCCGACGCACGCAAAAGAGCGAGCACGCGCCTGATGTCAGCGTGCCGGAAGGAGGATCGGCATTCGTGGAAGAAGGCGCAGCCTCCGGCGGCCACTCGTGGGACCACCACCTCCGCGTCTCTGACAGCGGCAGCGGCGTCGCCACCACCACCCCCGACGACAAGGGGATGAAGAAGAGCGACGATATCGAAGCGAGACGTGTATATATGTATATATAGGGGTGCGCGCACGTCGGCAAGTTCAGTCGTCTACCGCGTGCCGAGCCGCGAGGATCGTGCACCGTCACAACCCTCCACTTGCGAATCCTTCGTTTCGTTGTCGATCGCGCGCACAGGGAACTCGCTGCCGGTCACGTGTCCCTCTCTGTCCCTGTCCTTCTCGTGCACGCTCGAGCAGAGAAGCGCAGCCGTGCGAGCGGACATACGCCGCGCGGATTTGCCATGTAATTTGAGGCTTCGAGCAATTAACGCCAACTAAATTGGTCTTCTATTTGTTCTTCCTTTTTTCTCTTTTTTTTTTTTACCAAAGGGTTTTCGCTTCTGAGGGGTCGTTGCTATATCTGTCGAATGTTTTTTTTCCTCGTATTCCTTTGCTTCGTCTTTTACATTGCGAAGGAGGAATATATGTGAATGGGTTGGATTGCTATTATCAGGGGGTGAAAATGGACAACAGGTGATGAGTTCTGACTACGACTGATATGGATCTTGGACCGTAATTGAATGACTGGGGTGCAAGGTGGTTGAATGTTGGCTTGGTCCTTGCTTTGGTGGATGAAGGAAGAGGTGCAGTGAGATGTGAGCCGAGGATGGAGCTGAAGGTTAGCATACTGCTTCTGGCGCTTCTACGCCTCGCCAGCACCCTTGAGAGTAAGGATGATTTAATTTATGACACGATTTATGATATAGACAATCGTAAAATCATGCTGCGGGGAATTTTCGTGGATTCGTAAATATGTAAGCCGGAGTTACAAGTTTTTGGTAAATATTGGTTCGAATACTGAGGTTTGGTATCGGGGTTGTAGTTTGGAAACCTCGAATCAGACAACCTTCCCTTCCGTGTATACATGGGAGAAGAGTCTAGCTTCGCTGCTCGATTGGTAGCAAGTTACTGTTTGCTTGGTAGCAAACTTTTAGCGCGTTTGCATTGTGCTCCACAGAACTTCCCTTATCGTGACACGTCTTGATCCGATTTGAGAAACAGTCGAATAACAAAACTTGAACAGCACTCGAAAGTTTTCAGTTCCGCCAGGATTCTTCCCAAAGATTATTTTCCATTCACATTTTTACCGAATAGGGAGAAGGGAACAAAAATGAAACTTCATGACTCAGGAAATGAATAAAAATTCCATTACACGTACACCCCCCCGATTCTGTAATCAAATGGGTGCGAAGATTAACACGTAACCAAAAATTGAGCAGAATGAAAATTAACTGGCGTCCGTTGATTCTCCCGTCCGCAGCACCGGAGGCTATTTATCATATCCCGGAAAAGCTCATGAAAATACGCTGCATATAAATGAAATTCGCGGAACGGAATCACATGTTTCTCGTAAAATCATTATAACTGGAAATGAGCGGACAACGAATTCTCTGCGACACTCGTTACTAAACAAATATTTAGTTGAATATTCATTAGGATCTGCTGCAGGCTTCGAATGTATTTTAATTCCTGCCCCCCTCGCCACGATAATTGGAAAATGTAAAATGTGCGCGGCGCAGAAATTAACAGAATTTCCATTCGATATCAATAAACTCAGCTTCCAGTGACTATTTTCTTGACAACAAATTTATAAATTTTAAATTTTAACAATTTTTAACAATTACCCCACCGAGAACTTCAGACTTCTGGTATAGTTCAGGAGACCTTTGCATCCTCTTCGAGAAGTCCTCGACGCGTCCGGCCACCCTCCAGCCTACAGAGATAAATTCGTGATGCGAATTTACGCGCGCAGCTTGATATTCTACAAAGCCTCGAGCTCGAAATCGTGACATGTTTTCTCGCGAGCGTGACAGCGGGGGTAATCATCTCTCGGTTTACTGCTTCGAGTCAAACAAGAGTCGCGATCGCCTGGTCGTGTAGGGCAATAAAGTTTTGCCCCAGCTTAGCGTACAGAACGTGCAGCAAAAGTAAAGGGAAGGGGAGCATTGCGCCAAATGTAAAGACTAAGAGATCTCCTCTAAGCGAGCGGATCTCGTTGACTGATACACGGCGTAAAATCCCGTACGCATCGTTAAACCGAGCTTCGCCGTTTCCATCGCGCGACGTCTAAATTTACCGTGGCCCGGAGTCGCGCCTCGCTGGTTCAGATTGGAGAAACGTCCGATTGCTTTGGAACTGGCGTCGTTCGGCTTGTTAACGCGGCCACGATGATCGTGGGGAAACAGCTCTCTCGGCAAGCACGGCTCGTTTCGAAGGCTGAATTAACCCTTTGCACTCTGAGCGCGTGCTACTCGGCCGGGATGTCCGATCTTTATCGCCCGTTCGCGGAATTACGCGTTAAGTTGCTCGTCGAGGCTTATACAGAATTTAAACCTCTAATGGTGGAGTTTTTGAGTAAATAAGGTAGCAAATTCGATGGATCATTTTTTTTAAGTAAATTGATTTTTTTTCTATATTTATTTTGGGTATACTGTTTCTTCTTATTTTTGACTATGGTATTGGGAATAACTGGAGTTCATAAAGCGTGTTTTCGCAAAGAAAAGAAAATTAGTATGCCTACGTTGAAGTTAGAGACGCGTAGAAAGTAAAATTTTATTGGGGCAGGTGTTCCATTATTATGTATAAAGTAACAGTTGATCTACAAGAGCTTTCACTTTCCATTACCTACATTACACGGAATAGGAAGCAGTCTCGTCTTTACACGCTATATGTTTCTTTACCCTTTACTTTTTCCTACGTCTATACCCCTTCGAACTTAACCTAACCGCTCGGATAATTTATTCATCGCCCCAGAGGAAATTCCCCTGGACGGGGTTAATTAAATTAATCATTCATATCCAACTTTTATCGTTCTATACATACATCGGAACGCTTTACCAGCTCTCTCGCTGAACGCAACGCTAAATACCTATTGCAGAATAATTAAATGCGAATATCTCGTACCGTAAATCCTTTATTTCCTTTGCACCCCTTTCTCTCAGATACGAAGGGGGAGGAAGAAACGGAAGAGGACGACGAAGAAAGTTATCCCGTAGACGACTATGACTATCGAGACTACGAGACCGCGATCATAACCAGCGATACCGAACTTATCGCCGGTGGCTCGTTGCCAATCTTTCTAGCCGAGCCCGTTGACACGTTCGTGGTAAAGGGGAAGCCCGCAACCCTTCATTGTCGCGCGGCCCACGCTCTTCAGGTACGCATAACTTATTTCAAAGCCTGTCAACCTAACACCATAAGCTTCGAACGAACGTCACTCAATTCGAGGAGCAGAGCAACTCTAACTTTTGCGCGTCACAATGTCTTTCTTAAAATTATAAATTACAGCGGTCTGTCGAACGATCCAAGAAAGTAGCCTACCTAAGATTTCTGCGCGAAACGTTTCACGCGTGCGAACATCAGAATCCGCGAGATAAAATGTCGAAGAGTGGTAACAAAGGGTGAAGTAGACGTCACTTTTACCTCGATAGAGGATGCCTTTTCGCCCACGGGTGTGTTCTGTGTATCACACGTCGGTGAAACACGCCTTGGATCGAGCGCCCCCGTCATTTTCCACTTCACCCTTATTAACCACTCGAGAAGGCCGTTCCACGTGGACAACGTGGCAGTCTCTGGCTCTTTTCACGCGCCGTCAATTACCACCGCCACCTTACTCTCGGTCGCTGCATTGCAGGTGTATTTTCGCTGTAACGATGAACGGGCTGAACGATCGCAGCACCAGGATTTTGTCGACCCTCGTACCGGGACGAGGGTCGTCGAGGTCGAGTTGAACGTGACGAGGAACGAGGTCGAGGAGTACTTCGGTAAGGAGAGGTTCAAGTGCGAGTGCGTGGCATGGTCGGGACCAGGTCAGATTCGAGGGCAGCCTGCCACGGTTGAGGTCGCTTGTAAGTAGAGAACACTCCAATCTATCCGTTCGACACTCTCTTCTTTGCTCCTGGAAGATATTCCATGGCTGTCGCGTATATTCGATGCTGTGCAGATTGGATATTATATGCAACATGTGGATGCTGGCAAAGTGAAGGTTTTTTCCAAATTTCTACAAATTCAATGAATATAGAGATCCTTTAATTTTGCGAGGGAGTGTACACTTTGGGCATTGAATATGAAATTCGCAAAAATTTCTACGCATCAACGGGAGCCAGTCATCTTGGAAATAATAAATTTATCCTACCCCAATTCGGTCCTTTCCCTACAGATTCTCTGCCTGTTACGCTATCAATATACTGCCGAGTCATCGTAGGGAGAATAGAATCGGTCTGATAGGTCAGCCCTCCTCCCAATTGAGATGTCCAAATCGGATAAATTCGTCCCGAGATTCATTCCTAAATAGTACGTCTTCTTTTATTACCAGAATAAACCATTGAAATGACACTGCTACTATATTAATACTCTTTTTTTATTTTTTATTAATTCATCGTGTCTGTACAATTGCTGCCCAATTAAACGTTGCTGTTGAATTGCGATTCTCATACGAGTATGTACTTCCTACTAAATAGGAAAGTGAAAAAAAAGACGATTGTGAAACGAATTGACTCGCAATTGTAGCGTATTCGAACAGTACGCGAAAGAGAGATTTAGCGGCCGAGAGCCAAGTGTTACCTGGTATCGGCCATAAAACGTAACTTCATTAACCCGATTAGCATCAACCGACTCTCGAACGGGGGTTTGCGAGATACGCGGCGCGAAATTCTCTCTCGTAAGCTTGACTGTCGACGCGGGTTAGTCGGTGGTGGCGCAAGGGATATGGGTCCGACTTGTTTTCATCGGATATCTCGTGACGCGTGCACCGTGGCTAAAATCTAATCGATATTCTATCGCAATGTAAACACCTGTGAATACAGAATCGGTGAACTGGCATCCAGCCGCGTCTGGTTCGATTCCTTTTTTTCCCTTTGGACTTGAGGGTACATGCCTGTACATCGATGCTATGCAAATTGGAACAATAACGCACACGTTCGATCCGCGATTTTTTTGCCTACGCGTTGTACCCTTGTAACTCTATAACTATAATTAGTTCAAACTTGTAATTGGTTTCTAAACGATACCGACCTTTCAATTATAACATTCAGCGTCCATTTAATGCCACGTCCACGTTCGTCTGCCGCTGTTTCCATGTTTCTGGTTTTATGGGCGACTCTGTTGATCCCGAACAGACAACAGCGCGGAAGAAATTATTGCTCCGACCGTTGGTTCAAGTGTCGAAAGTGCAATTTTCGTTCAGACGCGTCGCGTCGCGTCGCGCAAACACGCGGGAGGCAAACAGGATGCAGAATTAAATCGGTATTTGCGCGCAAACAGGAAGCGGACGCGCTTTCGAAATTGAATACGCGACGTATTGATCGTCGTGGCGTTTGGTCGCGGGACCCGTGTCGTTTTGGGGCCACCTCAGGAAACCGGACAGATTAATCTCGATAATTTCGATACGTGCCAGGAGGGGGGTTGAATCAGAGGAGAGGGGTGTTTAATTCGAGAAGTGACGGCACAAAATTCCTTGCGACCACTAACGAGACCGCAGACTAACGCCAAGGAAGTCACGATAAGTGTTCGATGCTTGTGCGACAATTATTGAGAGTAAGCAAATTTCTATAGGATGTTCCTAAAATAAATGTACCAAAGTTCAGTCAGCCATTTCTCCAAAATATAGATATGTTTCAAGATCTGGGCCCGCATATCCAAAACACCCTGTGGAATTAATAACCCCGACCCCTATACCATCTCATTCTCATTCATTCCCATTCGCGACGCTAAATTGTTACCCAGGTGCAAACATATTGATCAAAATTAACGATACGGGAGAACGCTGAACCCGACCGGTGAAAAATTAGTCCGATAATCAAGACACTCCGGCAAACGTGAAACTCAACCTCCATCTAATCGCTCACGGTCTCCATTCACCGGCATATTAAAAGTATCCCCGGGTAGCAATATGGCATTCCCGGGTCAAAGGTAGTCTAGACTCACGGAGGGCAAGAATGTAACAAGCGAATCGGTCTGCACCCCGTTGCTTACCGTTCCCTACACGAGCGATATAAAAGCAGCTATTTTTCCGCGTATCCGCGCCTACACCGAATAATATGGCGCGGCTGGACGAATAGCTACCCTCGTGGCCGCGGATCGAGCGAAATCTTTTTCTACCTTTCCTGACCGACGTAACGCGGCCCCGCTCGAGTACGAAGCATAGAGACACGGCCAATGAAAGAGCCCCTACATTTATCCACGCGCCCTAATATCGCTGAGTGCCCTACTCCCTCGTCGCTGTCTACCCTTTGCCCCTGCCCTGTCTCGTCGGCCACTCGTGCCTCGTGTTTCCTGACGAATATTAAAAAAGCCCAACCTGGCCGCCCGTGCACAGACCTGAAGAAGCACTTCCTGCCGCCGCCGTATTCGTTATCCGTCGAGGCTGGTCGCAACGCGGAACTACGTTGCACCCCGCCATTGGGGGTGCCGCAGCCGAAAGTATATTGGCTGAAGAATGGTTCGCCCCTTGACACGGTCAGCAGCTCGACGCCAGCTTCCTCGATAGCCGACGGCATCCCCAACGAGGTGTCAGCGGTTAACAGCTTCGTCCAAACCGCCGACGGACACCTGGCGCTGGGGGAAGCCGAGCTGAGGCATCAGGGGAATTATTCGTGCGTCGCTGAGAACATCGCTGCGAGGCGGGTCAGTGAACCGGCGGTGCTGACGGTTTACGGTGAGACCTCTTGCGAATTCCATAGGACCGAGGGCGCATGAATATTGCATCGGTTGTAGATTCAGTGAAATTAGAAACGACGCGGTCGTGTGTGGATGATAATTAAGCGTAACATCTTTGTGGCGCTTCGGTGGTTGGGGAACTTTGATAGTTCGAATAGTAGTGAAATCGGGACGGTGTATTTTGTGACAGCTTTGAGTTCAGGTAGAATTTGTTTCACTCTCTATATTGTCACAGTAAATTCTGAGATTTCACGTTTATTATTATTATTATTATATTTTAAATTGCCACCTGTCAGCGTCACGTTTCCCACCAAACGCGACGCTGTGCCCACATCCCCCCACATCAACGCCCACCCATTCTGCATTCGTTCACAGTGAACGGTGGGTGGTCTTCTTGGTCGGGATGGTCGGACTGCAGCACCCGTTGCGGTCGAGGTGTACAAAAGAGAACTCGAACCTGCACGAACCCTGTGCCTATCAATGGGGGTCAGCCCTGCCCTGGTCCAGCTACGCAAAGGGTCGAGTGCAATCCTTCCTGTCCCGGTATGACCAACAGCAGAACTACCCCATTACAAGACAATTACAGCTATCCTATCTAACTCAAAACAGACAGCTACCACTGACATCTACGAGCGGATCAAAGACGAGACTCTCTTGACCAAAGACTCTACACACAACACCCAGATGTAATCGTTTCAACGTGGCCAGAGTACATCTGATAACCGAGATTTAATCAGGATTTTCAAGTTCACCCGTTGCTTTCAGCGGTCGACGGCAGATGGTCAAGCTGGTCCTCGTGGTCCGCATGCGGTCCCGATTGTTCCAGAGTAAGGAGGAGATCCTGCAACGACCCCCCGGCGAGCAATGGTGGTCGTCCCTGTCAAGGCAAGGACGTCATCGTCGAGTCTTGCTCCGCGGATCGATGTAATGGTGAGCTCCAGCTGGGTGCTTGCCTCCTTTTTTTTGATCATTCTTCCTCTGTGTTTCGTTTCTTCGTCCTTTCTTTTCTCTTAACTCGTTATTCCCGGTGACTGGGCCAGCGGCGAACAATTTATTACGAGCGAACGGGCTTCCCTTGCCCCGTGTCGCTTTCGATGATCGTCGCGCGCGGTCGCATGCGTGCCGCAGAGAGATACGATTTAAATTAATAATGACTCGCAGAAAGATCTCGATCCTTTATTCGATTTGTTGGATCGACTCGGTTGTTGCATTGTAATCTCCTTCGATTAACCGGTCGTTGGTCGCAACAAATATTCCCATTGTCCCGTGACAGACGTAACATCGCTTGGGAGATTAGATTAAATTTTCGGTGGACGGATCGTCGAGATGGTACGCGAAAGATTAAGAGGGCAACTACGTCAGTCGCGAACGTTATGCTTGTTAACGGCGCGGATAAGGCCAACCAGGGCTCCGTAGATTTTCTCAGATCACGTCTGCCCTCGTACAGTAAGCCACTTTTATTCCCTGTGCTATCGCGTGCAGCTTTAGGACAGGACGGGCCACGAGTTTTCAAGGAAGGTAAATGCCTCTGCATAGAATCGCGTCACGGTTAGAAATAAAGTCTGAACATCCTGGTTTATGGTCCCAGCAACTAGAGCGATCGATCACAGAAACATACTGGCTCTGTGGATCACTCTGAGCGTAGCAGCGATTATTCTGGCGGTGACTACCATCTTCTTCGTCCGATTGATGCGCCGGAAGGAAAGGATGGAGGCTCTGTACGGCGTGGCCAGGTTGGATTTCCGTCGGCCCGGCGATCTTGCCAAGTCCGTAGTTTCCAAGAACGAGCGATCCGTTCTGTCTATGGACAGACGATTGGAGCACGTGATCGACGAGTCGAACGCATCTAGGATGCCTAGGTAAACGATCCTCGTGGATTTATACTCTGAACGAATATGATTCTCCGTTGAAAATCACTCTGACGATACGCAGATCTTGCTCGGAGCACCACTACGACGTGCCGCAACTTTCTTTGCCCTCGACAACAAGACCGTCGCCCAGTTCCTCCGTTGCTAGGTCCTCTTGCAGGAACTCTCAGCGTGGTAGAGGCTTATCGGACAACGAGGAAGGCCGGTCATCTCGTAAGGGGTGCCATAAATTTTATTACAGCGATGAGAGATCGGATTAGTTAGAAACTGTGTTGGAAAACGCCTGGTCCTCAGGTTCCACCTGCCAGGCGAACCAGGAAAGCGCGAACGAGGATAATGACGCGCACGAGGACGAGGAGAGGTTCGAAGACGACAGAAATCACGAAGATTCAGGTGGATTTATAGCGAGAGCCGTGGTAGACGAGCAGGGCTCCCTTCTGGTGGTTCCTGAAGTGGGAGTTTCAATGTCCATACCCGAAGGAGCTATTCCTCGTGGACGAAGGCACAGTTTACACTTGGCTGTTCTTGGGGACGACTCCCTGAGACCCAGTTTACCATCCGGGTTGACTTTGCTGTCGGCAGTAGTGGCTTGTGGACCTAATGGCATCGAATTGGCCAAGCCGGTGATCCTGCAATTCGAGCACTGCGCCGAATTGAGAACCGGGAACTGGGAGCTTAGTCTCTGGTCCGCTGATTTAGATCTGGACACTAAGTCCAACAATTCTACCAATTCGTCGATCAACTCCAATCCCGCTTCTTCGTCGATGTGGAGGAAGATCTTGACGTTGGGCGGCGAGCCTATCAATCTTCCTGGTCAGCCCTTCGCGCAGCTCGATCATTCCGGAGTTTTCCTGGTCACCGAGACTCCTAGTGTCTATGCGGTAGCTGGGGAAAATTCGGTGGTTGCCCCAGGACTGGCCGTGAAGAGGATCTGCGTGGCTGTGTTCCTGTCGCGCGAGAGGGATCACATCAGGTGCCATTTAATGGAGGACACGAAAGCGGCGTTCAAGCTTGTGATCGAGCAGGTTAATTATTTTTCCACACGTGCGACAATTTTTCTAAATTTTTCATCGATTCGATTTTTATACTGGATAAAGATTGCACGCAGAAAAATATAAGAAACAGTAAGATGCAGAATGGTTACTCTAATGAAGGCACGTTACATTACATTCAAACAGGAACGAAGATTAGGTGGTGCCCGCATCGACCACGGAGCCCTAGGGTTCAGAGCAGGTGGTTCTCCCCTTCGAATCGATTTGGAGGACAGGGAAAGTGGGTTCGTCGAGCGCCAGGAGTTGCTGCATCGTCGAATATGGTCGTCCACGAGAACCAGCGTGAGACGATCCTTCAGGATCGAGAAAACAGTGGGCGAAACGAGACTGAGTTTCGAGCTACGAGCCTGCCAGTGTGGCTTCGAGGAGCACGCGCTGTTCTTGAGAATCGACCTAGATCTGATGAAGAGGAATGGCTCGGCTGGAAAGAGGGCCACCAAGACTGAGTCATCCATCGTTGTTCGTGGGAAGAATTCAACAAGATCCACAGAATCTGTCGTGCCCAGGCCATTCAGGTATAGATAAACATCTGAATGTCTGTGTCTTTTAATGCTGCAGATGTGGCTTATTATTTTTTGCCTCTATTTTTCCTTTCGTTTCTTTTTCTATCTGTGAAAGATTTTCGAAAACGTTGCGAAAGCAGCTCTGCCAGTGTCTCGACCCGCCAAGTGTACGAGGAAATGACTGGAGAATGCTGGCACAAAGGCTTCAAGTAGATCGGTGAGATTTTATTAACCCTTTTCATGCGGCAAGCAACAGAGCGAGACTGAAACATCTGCCGGTGATTTTATTAAGATACGTCGACTACTTCGCAACAAAGGCCAGCCCAACGGAGCACATTTTAGACCTCTGGGAGGCGAAGCACCAGGAGGCCACCGCCTTGGCCGATCTCCTGAACCATCTAAGACTGATGGGACGCGTGGACGCAGCCAACGTCCTCGAGAGCCGCTTGGGTCCTTGGATCTGAGGCGTCAACCACCCCACTGCCTACTAACAAACCCATCGTTTGCAATTTTACAATGTTTTGTACATATAAGGGAATCGAAGTCGATATTACGTACAAGGGAATCGATGTAGAAGCTCGTTGTATAGGGGCAACGACAGTGTTTGTACATAAAGCTCGTTTATAGCAAACGCCAGCTCTATTTCACTAAATCCTACCCACCCCTTCGTGCCATGCCCTGCTTCCCTTCCAATATCAATTAATAATCGGCCAGCGATTTTTCATCAACAATTTTCCCATGATTTTTTTAAATCCGTCAATCTCGAAATTAAGTCGAAATTCGATTTTCAATCCACTGTTAAGAAAACGATGATCAAGCCGAAGCGCGTAATCCCAGCTATCTGTCGACCCTGTCTATCGACATCCCCAGAAACCTCGGTGTCGCGAACAGTGCCGCTCCCGTAGGAAAGCGGAAGTAGCGAACGAGGCGTACAGGGCCAATTTGCACCTGAATACCAAGGACCGAGTTCCCCTTGGCGACCAATGCCAACAGAATGCAGTCGCAAGTGCATTTAGCCGGCCATTTGGCTGCCATTCGAACGCGCCGTATCGCGACGCGGGCATTTCAGTTCGTGCTTCTGCTAGGTATCGTGTCCAAGGGCAAGGATGCGTGGGATGCTCGAAACAATGGGCATTATCCGGCTAAACACGGGAGTGAGGGTACTGGGATTCTGGCAGGGGTATGCGAGGATGCTGGCCCGTATAGGTATGCATGTATCCGTTTGCCTCCCTTCGGCATTACCCACCCCCCGATCCTCGCCCAAGGACCGAGAAACGGCGGAGGGGCGGCATTTAATCACAGTGGCCCGCTGGTGGTAATTCCGTCCTCCAACGGTTGCTGACCCGCGTCTACCTATAGAGATACGACCGACCCACGCTGATACCGTGGACAGGTTTCTCTTTGGAAGGTGCTCGACACTGACCAGCTGTCTGTTTTCCTAATTTTTTTTTTAAAGTGACTGGGAAACTGTTTGGGTAGCCTGCCGTCGTGAACTCGGGTGTTGATTGTATTCGTAAGTGGAAGTAGATAATTGTATTGCTCGTTGCATAGGTAGAATGCAAGAATCGTGTCTTTTATAAGATCCTCGAATTACCGGTTACGAATTACTCCGGGTGTCTAAGCTAGCAGAAACTCCAAGCCAACAGGTTACCCCCGAGGAATTCGCAGGCTATGCGGCATCTATTTAATTCGAAACTGACGATCCCCGAGCGGACGCCATCAATCTCCGTCGATATTAACCCGTTCCGTTCATTCAGAGCAAAACGGAGGAGCCAGCCAGGTGATTCTGCGAACAAGCGCGGCCACGCGGTCGCGATAACGCCGCCGTAACGACGCGGTTATTGCCACGCCGACCAGCCACCGTATATGCATAATCCACGTCAGAGTCGCATAAATTCCAGATCCAGCACCGTATTAATTTCCCCGGCTAATCGCGATTGGGATCTACAGGCAATTACGAGAAGGACAGACCAATCAGATCGGTGGACGCTGGTTCCGTTAACGCGGAAGGTCCGGTCGCGCGCACGCAACCCCTGTCGACCAACACCCACCCCTGTTTCAACCCCTCGTTCTGCCATCGTACGACGCGTACAAAACAGCCAGGCAACGCCGCGAGGGTTGCTGCCTTTATGAATTGTCCAGAGATATCGCGATCGAGCCACGCCGGGGATCGATCTGTATGGAAAGTGGAATCGCCGATTCCCTGTGAATAAATTGCACAACTAATTGCCGCAACAGACGGCGATCATTGTCCGATCGTGTACGAGTAATGCGCGAACGCTGTACGATTTTAGTTAGTTGATGAATTGTTCCACGCGACCATACGATCCGATGAATCGTAGAAAGGATCGGTGGAATTGCTTTGGCGATCGGTTGATCGAGTCTCGGGCTACTTTGGATGCTTCCAAGTTCCCGTAACGCGTCTGTGTACGCAGGTTATTTTATATGGGGGTGAGCTTGCCCGGTGGTGTTTGATCCGGCCATCGAAGGGTCGGTGTTGTTAAGGGAAATTGCGAGTGATGAGTTTGGTTTACTTAAATCCATACAGCGAGGCATCGACTGGCGGTCATTTAGTCGAATTTTCGTGTATTCTAGTTTGAATGAAGATTAACGAGGATGAAGTGGGTTACAGAACGGGGAGCCTCGTACAAACGAAATTAGTTACGTTACTCTGCTGGCATACACGTGCGTGTACTGTTAGAGACCAGGCTTTTCCACGTAATTACATCAGGTTGAAAATACATGAAAGGGAATCCATTGGATAAGGAGCCCGGTACATTCGATTCCAAGGGGAACTGTTCCAGACGCGATGAAAGAAAGATTGGAAAAAAATGAGAACGCCGTAGGAGTGATATCGAGAACCTCCACTTAGAAACTTAGAAAAAGCCCCTCTCACGAGCACAGACGTATGTATTTAGAATTCTAGATCTTTCAACATATACTCGCCACGAATAAAAACGAGGCAATAATTTGACACGGAAAAACTACCTTGCCTCAATCTATCATTTTTGTTCTAGTTATTCTATTCGCGTAATATAATTCTATTTTCTTCTCAAAGCGAGTAGAATAAATGAAGGCCGGCAAAATAATTAAACTACCTATCAATTAACCATTAATACAGCGTACGACGATTCCTAAAGCCTGCCTCACATTTTAACAGGCTACTGTCGCCTAGAAACACCGCTCGTTCCTTCCGAATCTCAAGCCCATCCTCCCGCTCGTCAAAATCTAAACACAGTTCCAATCTGCATACATTTTCTTACAGCACGCTGCAGCGGCGTAAGATCGTAAAGCAATCCCATCTCCACCCCTTCGGTGGGTTTACAAATTGCGATGCAGCCCATAACAAGTCACTCCGAATGAACCGGCGAACGAACGAACGTAAATAGCGCGCCTCTCGCTGCTGCACTCTCGCCCGCGTATTCATTCGCTCGTGCTCACCGTGTCGTCTGTCGACGAGTTTGCGCTGGTACCGACCCCGAAAGCCACCCCGCGCGTCAATGCGTCCCCGATACCGCCGCGGGTCGTTACGCGTCGTCGAGACGCGGATTCCTTGGACGTCGCGTCGTCTAGCTCCTGCGACATTTGCATGGGAACGCCCGGCTTTAATCCGGGCGCTGAATTACACGAGCTGTGCGCGATTTGCATAACGCTTGGTCCTCTCCTCCGATAAACGACAATTTCGCGGGGAAATTGGACCCCGTTCCTGAATTAAATCCACGATTCTCCTAATTAAGAGAAGTTTACAAGGGGCATGATTCAGCGAGCCTGCCTCGTTTATTTCGCGTTCGCTGCCGGTAGACGACAGTACTTGCGACATGCCGAGAAGAGTCGCCGTTGCGTCCGCGTAAATTACAAGGATGATCGCAGGGAGCGTGGCCGCGTATCGTCGACACATTGACGCTACTAGCCGGCGTAATTAGACCATTCTTATCGTTCGATCGTGACTCGACCAGTCCACGACTTGGTTAAACGTTAGATGGCGGATAACGCGCAGCGAAGATTGTTTCGTCGGCGAGGCCTTGTTGTCGATCGGTTATTGCGCGAGGTGTTTCGCCGCTTTTGTCTACGGAGTATCGCGGACCGGTTACCGTATATTGCACGTTGCAATATACGCCGGCGAACAGCAGGCAGGCTCGTGACAGCAATCAGTTGCGAGATCAAGCGAGCACCGGGCGAAGATTTGTGTTCGAGAGTGTGCAATACATCTGTCTAGCACGACGGCTACACGTGTATGTCCGGGAAAAAAGGGTAGAAAAGGCCCCCGGGGACCTGCTAGAGATTCGAATCTAGGTCTACCGTGTCGCGGTAGCTGGTGGTATACGGTCTGTTACCATTCTCCGCGTTTCCATTTTTTTCTTTTTTCCTTGGGATTTTTTTCCTTCGGCCTCCGCGGAACTGCAGGCTTTTCATGCACGGGGAAAAGTTAATAAAATGCTGTGGACTGCGTTTCAATTATTCGTTACCTTTGAAACTTTATTAATTATTCAACTCTATTCTGCTATCGAAATTGATATGGAACGAAGATGCAGCAATTGTATATACAGAATTTTAGATATCACCTAAATTTATTAATGGTGTAAGGACATTTATGGAAACTCTGCTTGATTATTTTGCAAAGGTGAAACGAAGTTCGTCGAACCCAGAAAGCCAGAAACGTACATCTGATTATCAGTGACGCTAATATCTTAAAATTAAAATCTACATAGCTGACGGGCCGATCTTTCGAAGGAAATTAAATCACCTTTCGAACCACGCTCGAACCCACGCTCCCAACAAAAGGCAATAAAACACGAATGCCAATTACAAAAAAAGAAGAAGTCAAAAAAATACTTAGCCCAGATCTCCATGCTTAATCTCTCGAGCAGAAAGATCAGGCATCCTCTCGAAAGGTCAGAGCGAACGGAATCGCTCGGAACGAGGAGAGAAAGTGTCGGTGTCGGCGTCTGAGCTCGCGCATGCATTAAGAGAAGGAGGCGAAGGTGAGAGGGTAATTTGTTAATACGATAAATTGCACCACCATGCCAGCGATGGGTGTGGGTGGTTGAGGGGAGCGGCCAGCGAAGGGTGAAATGTTGAAGAGGTGAGAGGTAGCTTCGAGGCGATGCGAAAGAGAGGGAGAACGGGGAGGACAGAAGGCGGGTAATCGGCTTTTGATTTCGCCTTAAGTTATGGGCCGTGTCGATCGTACGTCATTGCCATGGTGGCACGCTGAACTATCAGCCTCGTGGACGATTTATGGTGAGTTCACGCGGCCGACGTGCCCCGTGAAAGGGGAAATAGAGAGAAAAAAGGGCGGAGGGAACCGCAGCCACCGCGATTACCGTCTTAATGACCACAACGCCCGGCTCGAGGACAAGGAACGAGCCTTCGATTCGATTCGAACGCTTATACTGTGCACCACGCTTATTCCACGTGGCCCCAGGGCGATCGTAAAGTGATTTTTTGTTGTTTTCAGATTAAAATTCAGTACGGGGGTTAAACGGCGTAGGTGGGTTACATAGCTCTCGTGGCTGCAAAAGTTTGGGGAGCGGTTGTTTGGAATATAATTAGCGGGAGGGGCGCGTTTATCTGCGGCAATTTTTCAAGATCGTCACGAGGCGCAGAGCCACGCCGAAGCACAGGGGTTCCAACCGAGATTACCATCGTCTCTCCCTGCGAAACTTTTTCCTCTTCCCCCTTCTGAACACGACCGGTTGCTTTGCTTTGTTCGTTGTGGTAATCGATTAGACGAGACATCGCGGAGTATCTCGTTGCCTCGCATTGTCGAGGAGCTCGTGACGGGCAAGATTAATTACGCCCGCGGCTTCCTTTTGTTTTCCCATTCGATGTAGCCAGGGCGTCGATTATCTTGGAAACTATTGGTCGCGACGCTAAACACGTCTATCCCGGGGTGATCTGGTTTGATTACTTTGTTACCGTTGTTCGAGTTTTATTCGGTTTCATGTGCCAGGAAATTGGGGGATTCCTTGTGCGACGCGTGTGAAATGTATTGTTTCGAATTCAGGGATTGAGTAGTGCAAACAGCTCTCCGAAAAATCGTGGACATTTAAAAAAATTGGGAAAAGACATAACTTGCGTGTACAGGAAATATGTTGATTTAGTACTTCAATTTCGCGCACGTTCCAACCGAAGCATCTTTCTTTATCAAGCATCGTATACTATCGTATAAATCAACCAGCAACGGAAATATATGCAAAAAAGACCACCAAATCGATGGACGCGAGGCGGCAGAAATAAATTGAGGCACAGTCGATTAATCGGACCGCGTTATATTTTAATACATGCAGCCATGAATATTCATTTTTAATCCGGTCCCGTTCGAAACTAAATTTCCCCCGTCCGCCATGTCCTTCCTTGGACGTTACTCTGGCGCCGGCCACGATCTAATCGGTTTCTCCACATCATTTCATTTTATTGAACATCGTATCGCATTAACGAATCGCCGTTACGTCTCCCGTGCACACATCGTGCAGCTGAGACTTTAAAGTTCCGTGCACGTGCATGCTAATTCGTATTCCCTGCTTCTCTCCTCTCGGCTCTCGATTCAGCCACGTTTCCTCCAGATAAACGTTCTTACGAGCGAACGGAGATCGTCCGCCCTGTTCCAGTCGCGATATATTTTTTACAACGATCCAACGCAGGAGCGTGCGCCGTCGCTATTTAGCGTACCCCGTTTCGTATGTGCGGTATATGCGGGGCAGATAGTGGATTTAATGCGCTTCACTGAGCATTAAACGAGGGTAGTTCAGAAAGCTCGTCGGGCAGTGGTAGGGAAAGAATTAGATGGTCCGAAGAAGGCGAGGCTTTATTACGTTTACTTGGCACTCATTCATTCGGGTAGTTTATCGGGGATCTGCTTTGTATTCGAACACCTCCAAAGTTTCGGATAGTGGTAAAAATAACAGCATACAAAAAACAGTAGACAAGATAAAACTATTTAGAAAATAACACGAGTAAAATTGTCAATTTCCTTTGCAACTTTATGCGTCTTATCTTGCCCACTCTATTTCGGCCATTCTAAACCGTGTCGTATTTTCAAAATAAATGCGTGCCATTAAGAATTAGAGATTCGAAATCTCCCCATCATTAGCTGCCGAAAATGGGCGTTCGGAGAAGACGAATAATGGGAAGAAGCGTCCGATCTGATGCTGACAGATGAAAGGCGAGGATCGAAAGAAACGGAGCAACGATTCTACGACCCAGTATTGTATTGTCACAGCCGCTGACAGTGAAGTACCGTCCATCCCGCCACAAAGATTAGTCTTGGCTGCTGAAGAATCGGGTGTCGTTCGCCACACGGAGAGGACCCGCGGCTGTCGTTGAAAGCAGCCCTGGGGTGGCCTTGATGAAAATCGAATCGCGGGGCCAAGCCATTCGTAAACATCAGGAACAATCCTGAAGGAGTGCCTCGGTTAGGTTCTTGATGAACGACAGGGAAGAAAACGAAGATGGAGATAAGCATCTTACCGGTACGTGAAAGAAAAGCGAAGAATTTCTTGCAGGCGAACTTCATTGGGATAATGCGTCCGAAATTCTACCGCAATTATTCGCAGTTCGCTGTTGAATCTGAAGTTAATTTATTTTAGAATAGACCGAAGATTGAAAGCACCGAAGAGAGTTGCAAATACAGACGTTGGATCATAGCTCAGATCTTCCTCTTTCGTTTCGCAGAATGACCCACTTTCCAAACTGAATCACCAGGAACGTTGAAATATTTCCTCCGCGCCCTCTCCACGGGAAACATACATTCGCTCGGAAAATAAACCATTAACCAATCCATAAGATAAACCCCAGATCCACTACCTCTTGTACAAGCTACACTTGCAAAGAAACCACCTTCCGACGCAGCTTCCCTGTGAGCCAAAAATTGGCTTATCGCGGTGCAACCGAATGCGAACTTGAACGGCCACTCTGTTATGGGGGCAGTGCGGCGAAGGTGCCGCTATAAATACGGCAATAAATCGCCGTCATAAATCCTTGGCTTTGTTACCGGCGGTATCGATATCGTTGTCGTCGCGTTCTCGAATCCAGCTTGGATCTCGTTCGAGGCAGGACGAGAAACGGCGACAAAGAGACGGCCATGCGTAGAAAGAAATGAGGCAGAAGAATAAAGGTGGACGGAAGGGGGAAGCGTAACACCCCCGCTACGTGTAGGACGCCGGGACGCATGGGCGCGTTTCCATAAGAGGTTGCCCACGAGGGAAGGTGCCCGATAACGCTCTTGTTACCTCGAACGCAGACACGTCGTGCCGCGTGTATCGTGGCCCCGAGGAGTCAGCCAGATCGGGCCCCTTGATCTTGTTAGCAGATAGGACGCGACCTGATCCAGACCCCTCGGTGCACTCCACCTTGAAGATCGTCTGCCGAGCACGGCCACCTCGTTGCCGATTGCCCGAACGCCGCGATGATGATCTCTAGGAGTCTTGGTTGAAGAGAAGAAGCTGTATAGGAAGCCGGTTTTTTGTTTTTCATCGATCGAAGAGCTTCTCACGGTTGGTTGTTTCTGTTGCTATCGCGATGGTGATGATAATAATGTTGGTGAAGATGACGACGATAGCAATCTTACTGGTAATAATTACTGAACCATTTTTTTTTAGGCTCGATATACATACATACGTATATTATATATTTAGTATTTAGTGGGGAATTTTACAATTTTGATAACCAAAGAGTTAGGGAATCATTTATAACTTCGTTTAATGGACACTCGTCGAGCTTTTGTCAATGCTGTATCAAGTTTGCGAGAGACAAATTATACTGTTGTTACGTGTATGAAATATCGCCGCATATCTTTGAACGTAGCCGTACGTCACAGAAGCGATCGCATGGTTAATTTATCTATAATAAGATCGTACAGAGGCGTGACCAAAATTAGTAAATCTTTCACGCTGGAATGCTAACAGCGATAACGCGGCGTTTAGCCAGTTTAAACAGTCCGGCTCGTGGCCAAGCGTGTTTCTTGAATGAATCCACCGTATCCCGTGGAACTACCGATTGTATTATCATTCGCGGCGGTCGGTGGAGCTGCGTGGCAGCCCGGCGCTATCGTATTTTTTCGTCTCGGCCAGATTTGCATGGCCGCGCGACCGTAAGCAAGCCCTCGCGATACCACGAACGGCTTAATCCCTCGAATACAAACGAGAAATTATACGGGACCGGCCAGTAGACCCGCAACGATATCACGTGCAGTGCTTCTTGTCCTCAGGACCGGCGTGTCCTCGTGAAAATCGTCGAACTTGTCGTTTGCTAATCTTTGAAATTGTTTTAAATAAAACGGAGGATTATATTCTTCGGATAAGCTGCGCCGGGTTACGTCCATTATTTTCCTCAGCTTTTATTACAACTGTGGGAGACGATACATGAAAGAAGAGACAGTTAAGGAAAACTTTTTATTTAGATGGTGCCATAGCTGTTCCTATGCCTGCTCAATAGCGAGGGCTAATTGTAAATTTCTTGAGCGTTTTTGTTTCGCGAAAGCACTCTTGTTTCATTTCCCCGCCGGTGTTCTCCGCGTTTAATTCGCTATTCAAACCGTAGCAGTCGGAGGTGCACGCATTGGCTCAATGAAAGCGGCATTATCGTACGAGGAATTCGACCGACGCGCTATCGTATTCTTTCTCCGGTTTGGACCGTGGATTTGCATTCTGCGCAGGAGAGGACCCGCTGCGCGCCAAACGACGGCTTAATCCGTTGAATACGGAACGATAAATCTCGTCCCTTTTGCGACGCCGCGTCGGAGAAAATAGTAATTCATCGTTTCCGATTCCGCGCCGCGGTGTTCATCTTCGTTCACGATCAATACACTTTGCCACTCGCCGTTGAATGAGTCCGCATTCAATCAGCCGTTTCGCGCTCCTTCCGCGTTCCGCGTTGTTTCGAATGTCTGAATGGCATTGGAATACGCAGGGGGGGAACATTTGAATGCCGGCAATGAGAAAAATCGTGGCGGCTGGAACAGGAATCACTCGACTCTTGCAAGGCGGAATCGCATACGAGTAACAGGATTTCTTAATCTGCAACGATGCAGATTGCGGTGTACTATTATTATCCCTATCGAAGTCGCGTACAAAATAAATAACACCGTTCTATCGATTTGCCGGTAAATACACCGCGGACTTAATCGCGAACGTATTACCGCGGTAAGCGAGAAATTCCGAGCAACACCTTGTTCACGCGACGTATGCGAATGTCGGCGAGGACACGGCATTAAAACGCCTAATTAAAATGACAAACTACACCGGCAGAAATTAGCCAAGTTCCCGGCGCGGCGGCGCGGCCGGCCTGTAGAAATTCGCGCCGCGGCGCTTCTCCGGCGACGAAAAAGAAGGACAACCGACGCGACGCGACGCACGGTACGCTTAGCCGCCTGATATAATGAAGAAGAAGAGGCCACATCGGAACGCGTCGGCCCCGGAAGAGGCAGCGTCCCCGTTGAATCGCTGTCCCTGTCTCCGCGTGTCCCACGGCGTGTACACATTTGAGCGCGGTTAGTTGCGGCACGGATTAACGGTTACGGGCCCGCGCGCGTTGCCACGAGTACGGACAATGCGGGGGAGAGACAGATTCGAGGGGTGAGGGGAGGCAGGCCAGTTTAAATGCATTTGTATTTGCATTTACATCGGGCCGGCCGGCGACCAACACGGCCAAGCGACCAAATTGCCACCGCGCGGGCTCCGCGCTGGATTCCTCGGAAATAACGTCGTAAATAAACCGTCCGCCACCCCCTTGGTTCGAGGCTTTTTTGCGCGTTCCTCCTCGGCCCTTTCCGGTACGCGCAATCTGCGAAACCCTCGCGGAGACACGCCTACGGGAGAGCGTTCGCTCGCTGGCCAACGGTGATTGATAGCGGGAGCTGGCCGACGATCCCGCGAGATAACGCGCCCTTTGGAATTGATACGGTTTTCTGCGTTGTTTTGGGATTTATTGTCTGCCAGGTTTCCACGGAGGAACCGGGTGGGGTTTTTTTGGAATGAGTGAGAGGCGTCTTTGAGTTTCATTTGCGTGCTTTGAACAACGATGACGATACAGTGACTTCGGTGATTGAAGAAGGGAATATTGCGCGAAGGGTTGTCGAGATAAATGGAAGAGAAGGCTTCCCGAAATACAATAACAACACAGGAGGGACCGTTGTACGGCCGTGGACATTTCGGTAAGAATTTCCAAAGTACATACTTCTTGAACCAGCAACCGAATCCACGGAGGCTACCCGCTGAGTCGCCGTATAAGCAAGATATCCGATGCAACTGTGCGAATTGTCGCCATGATTTACCCGCGACCGAACCATCCACCGTACACCCAACAAATAGCCCGCAATTTCGCCGATTTCTCCAGGACACGGGAATCCAATTAACAGGACCGAACCAGCGGCATCATTAAAAGCCCATAAAAGCCGTTTTCTCGGTCGTTTCGATCTCGACCCAACTAACGAGAAGTCGTTGATCGTCCCGCGTTGGAAATCTGTCAGAAACGTGCGGTCACCTTTTCTGAAAGGCCGTTCCGCCGTTACGTCGTTACACCCTCGAAGCTGCGAAAAAGAAACTTCCAACCGTGCAACACACACACACGCACCCCCAACCTTCCGTATCATCCCCTTTTTTCCCTTTTTCGCCAAGCTGAAAATGCTTCCCCACGACATGCAAGAATCATAGCCGACGTGTCTGGCCGCGACAGGATAAAGAGCCGTTCTTACACGCACTTACGTCACGTCCTTCGATTCCCTGCCCTCTTCCCTCTTTCGTCCACCGGGCATTCGGTGCAAGACCGCTTGGACTGTTATCAGCCCGGAGGTACCGAACAGATAAGGCACGTCGGACGCGGCGCGCACCCAGCAGCATAAATTGTTTCGAGGGCACTCGCCGATCTCGCGAGCGATTCGCGAGCAGAACGAACGCACAACAGCTGCTTTCCTTCGTGTTATATGTGCGACACGTACTCGTTTGTTTCAACGGGGTGCGAACCACCGAAGGATGGGGCGGGTTTTTAAGGGCTGGAGACAGAAGGAGGCTTGAAAATTGCGAATAATGCTGCGGTGTGGCGGCTTCGTTTAAGCAGGATGCCCTACGGAGTGGTTCGAATTTCCTTTCGCCTTGCGGCTGAGTTCGCGAAACGCTCCGACGCATTTAAATATTTACAGCGCACGAACGGGCAACGTTCCTGAGAATTTATTAATAAACGTTAGAGCCGAAGGGGGACAAAACCACGATTCTCGAATCACCGTGCAAGTAAAACTCGCGTAACGGATTCGCGGAAACGACTGCACCCTCCTCTGCTTTCGCCGACGTCACGAAAGAAATGTCTCATTCCCCGCAGCTCTCCCTGGTCTCTCCCGATTCCATTCTCTCGGACCGTTTCCCCATTCCGTTTCTCGCAAGCACGAAAAGAGAATCCCCTTGTTCGCTGCGCCTAGCAGCGTGCATTCCATTTCCGCGGTAGAAAGAAACGCCGAATATCGTTCAGCGCCCTTCTGCCTCGGCGGGGTGTGGTTTATTCGGAAGGAAACGTTGTTGACGATTTCAACGGCACCGGCGAAATCGAACGGGACAGTGATTCGTATAAAGTTCCGAGTTTTATTCGGTTTTCATCGATGCCTGTGATGGAAAATGAAAGAAAAAAAGAACGAGAACCAGGCCGAGGCGAATAGAGACAAGGGTGGCGAGGGTGAGTTCGTTAGCCGATGTAATTTCAAACTTGCTGACTGGCCGCGAGTATGAATGGATCCGGCGGCATGGGAGGGGTGGGAAACGAGGGAAATCGGCTCGCGAAAAACCCCTCGTGGTTATTGCCGCGCTTCGTTCACGTTCGTCCATTGTACGGATCAGAGGCTCGATTCACCGCACCAACATTTTTTTCCACCCCGTCGAATCGCGGTGGTCGCTCGCGAAATTCTTCCCTTTGAGGAACCCGCCGTCGAGAACTTTCCCTCTTCTTACGCCACGTCGTTCAAAAGCCGCGGAGATTCCCGCCGACTCGCTGAAAACTACGAGTATCTGTAACGCGATTTGGATGAAAGGTGATCAGCGTCTTTCAGGAAACTTTCTTCGGACGAGCCACTGAACGACGGGCCACTCCCGCTCCGCAGAGACGCTCGCTTAATGTTTTCTTCGGAATATTCAATGCAGTCCTTGATCCTCGCTGAATCCCTGTATTAATTGGTCCCTTTGAAATGGACTTTGCGCTCGGAACGTTGAGAAGAATGTGAAGATTCTATTAGGAATTTAATTTCGTTCCATTCAGTGGCTAGATCACGGGGAAATGACGAAGTCAATTCAATTTCCTGTCCCGTTCGTTGCAATGGAGTGTAATGCACGTAAGAATCGCAAATTGAACATTCGCGGCACACTAACATTTTTAACCAGCCTTAACTTGTAGCAATTCGACGGGAATAAATCTGCGTCGCCTTCTCCACTGACACCATTTTTCAATTTGAACGGTGTCGTAGGAAATGGTTTAACGATTCACCTACAGATTGTAGCATAAGTGACACCCTCTTCGAGTCGTTCTCCTTACCACTGAGAGGAAAAATCGCAGGAATCGCGACCTCGCCGAAAAAAATCACTTAACTTTTACGCAGCTCGTAAGTCAGCCAAGCGGTGGACGATCGTGACAGTGTTTACGAGCGCTCGTAAAGCCTCGCAAGCTCGCATTAAGCCCGATCACGATCAGCGTGGAGATTAGGCTGGAGATCCTTGCACGGAGTCGGTCGATCGATAAGCAGGACCATGGTATCTCTGTAACATGGACAGGCCGGCTTCGTATTTAGAATCCGGCTATAGGCGTGGGCGACAAACAGTCCCGTTGTTATGTATATCTCTCTATCTCTCTCTGGGAAACCGCACGGAACACCCAATATGCGGTAAATTGTCTCTGACAACTGGTTCCCTAACACCTCTCGCCAGTGCGGCGAGCGATAATTAAATTTGCCGGCCAAATTAATTCCAGCGTTTGCCGTGTAGCTTCTGGGACAGTCAACCTGCTGATTACACGGATTAAATATCGCGTCTCGGGGCAAACGGAACTGCCGCGGATTTACCAGGAACAGGCTTGAAACTGAAGGAAGAAGTCCAGGCGTTATTGTACGTGCCAGCAGTTGGATAAGTTCTTAATTGTGCGAATGTTGTGCTCGTAGTGTTGCGGCCGGGTGATGAAGTTTTCTTAATGGTTGCATTAAATTTCCGCACAACCGATCGTAGAAACTGGGATAAACGGGGGCTCGCGGCTATTATGCGTCATTCGCGCGGTACTTTCATCGATTTTCTTCGGTGTTTCGTGTGCGGAGGTAGTCGGCGGGAGAGTTGAAAAATGGGTACGCTTAACCATCAATTTTCTCCTACTGGCTATCTATAGTTATTCCGTATATGCGCTAAGCGATGCAGCAGGAAGGCTGAGGCATGGAACAGCGGGCAGCGAAAAGAAATATTTAGGCTATGTAATCTTCAACGTGTTGTATCAGTGATATAAAACGAATTATATAGATATTCACTTAATAGGAATATTTACATAGCAATATAAATACGTATAACTTTGTCAATTTCTCTTTTGAACCACGCTGTATTAACTTCCTCGAGTCTGAAGATAGACATTTAGCAATCACTAGCTGAAGCTCGTGTTACCCTGAACTTCGAAACGTGTAGAAAATTCAACCCTAACGATATTTCGACGTTAACATACTGCCTTCCCTAACGAAATCTCGCTAACAACTTACGTCTAAAATAAGCGCGGCACCGACACCGGCGCTCGGCAGTCGGAGAAATTTAAGCGAAAAAAATAATAGGGCGCCAGGGGTGTCTATACGTGAAAGGGTTGGCGTGCCATGGCGCGTTAAAGGCTATCGTTACTCATAATTAGCGGCGAATCACCGGGGCTTTTACACGGATGAAGGCCTTCTGAAACGACGGATTCGTGACGGCAGGCTGTTACAATAGATGGGCGAGCAGCCGTGGTATTACCGAGACTAGTTTCGAACCTGCGTCGACCGTGCTGAGCCCTGAGAACGACACGGGGAAAAATGTCTGGTCGCGCCATCGACTTCGAAATTGTTTCCTGTACCGTGACAGTCGATAATTGCGTTCAGAAATGAGTTCAGTCCTTAATTCTTCGGACTTCGTTGAACTTTAGTACGAACAGATTCTGCTGTGCAATGTACATATCTATTTTTTCAAAATAATTTCTGGCTTGGTATCTAAGTCTGAACGATTGATGTAAATTTAAGAAATTGCTGGAATTTTATTGTAAGGGAATATAGAGGATATTGCATTGAAAAATGATGTTGAAATAATTTCGTACGTACACGTAAACGTGCTCGTGTCATGTGCAGCAGAAAAGAAACGAGCCAGAAGAAATTCCAAGAAATGTAAGAAAACTTCAGTACCGTGCAGCGGTGTAACGTCGTAAGATGTGCATAAAGAAGACAGGAAATATGAAAAGCCTGTAAAAGAAGACAGACGAATACCAGAAGATTCGCGGACAGAAAACGCGGCGGAGAATGGCAGAAGCTCCGGTATTGCAAGGGTATCGGTAACAACCCCTCGTTAAATGAGAGATTGCAGGCAAAGGAACTGCAACTCCGTACTAATAACTTTCCCGCGTCGCTGTTATCATTTTACACGAGCTCCGTGCCGCTTTACCATACCAAATGCCATGTAAATGAATGCAGATTAATCGTTCCAGATCTAGCCCGTTTCCTTCCGTTGAACATTTTCTTTCGTAATCACAAAGCCGTCCACTCGGCCGGCGAACCGGTCGTTCCTTCGCGCGAATGCGTTTCCTTTTCATCCGTTTCTCTCTCTTTTTTCCTCCCGTCTCCGTCTTCTGCCCGTGGAAGTCCACCCGCAAATAAACGAGTCACGCCCAGCCATTTGCGAGAAGAACGAGAGCAGGAACAGCGCGAGTTGCAGTATTCATTAAAAGCCGCGAAACAAATGAAGACGGTAAATTGGACTCCGTAGCGAAGAAGCAAAGACGGGCAGAAAAAGGAACAGAAAGGCGAAAGGGGGGAGAACGAAGCACGCCTTTTTCGATTCTTAATTCCACGGAATGCCCTATCTGCACGTTTAATTTCGCTTTTACCAACGAGAAACGGTTCACCGTTTAATCGAAGCGGCTTCACAGAGGATCACCCGGTAGCAAAGGGGCACCGTGTCGCGCGATACCCCGGACCAGGTTACTGCAAGCTTTAACGTAATAATTCAGAGCTTTATCAGCGTAGTTCTCGGGGGCAGGGCGGAATTTTGACAAAGGTTAGCAGACAAAACAAAGAGGACGATTTCTAAAGGCGCTTCGTTACCTCGACAACGACGTCAACCACCGTCGACGTCCGCGAAAGGCTGGCAACAAAGGAGGCCGACGTCCACAAAGAGGAATATTATTCCTGCCGGCCGTAATCCTACGCGAGAGAGTGCGAATATTTATTACGCGGGTGCACGCTTAAAACGGCTGGCTAAAGTGAAAACAATGGCGGATTTTCTGCAAACTGACTGGCCGACCGCGAGTATACGCGGGCCAGTCTGATTTAGGGTGGTTCGCGTTCCCCTCCCCTCCGCGCCGAATTTCCTACCCCCTCGCCGCTCAGCCAACCATTTTCCTCGCTGTCATATTTTTTTCCCTTTCACGCGGAAAAAGTTTTCCACGCGACTGAAACCGGCGACACCCGTCGCGAACTGTTGCATCGTAAAAATGGTAGAACCGGAGCAAGGCCGAGATTAATAGCCGCCTGACTTTTTAATTCGCTTGCAACTTCGTCGATTAATAATGCCTGTCGCCGGCTGAATAGCCACCCCGTTATTATATTATATCTTGCGCGGCATAATTGAACAGACTTCAGCTAACTGTTCCATCGTTTATAATGGACGGAGTGCTTCGGTGTCATTAAAGAATCAATTACTTCCGTCAAACTTCCCGGCTTTATCTATTGAAAAGATATGCACAATCTATTGGCAACGTAATATCGACGGTCTCGAATACCCCGAAATAGAAATATGTATTATAATGTATAAACTTCTCCACAAGTCAAGCCCAGATAGACTCTTGTACAAATATTGTTCACGAAGTTACAGCTGTTGGAAGATCTACAATTATTCGGTGAAAGAGCGATCATTCGATTTTGTGACGGAGTGTATATATTACATTTGTCCGTCCATGCAATTGAAATTACATTCGAAATGCTTGCTGTATTATCAAAAGTAAAAGAGATACATAGGTGGCTTGTTTTAGGACACCCTGCATTTTCTAATTCTTTCCATCGATACTTATCAGAACATAATATTTCTCCAACAACGTGTCTCGAATTACACACCTCGCTTAAATATATCCTCCAACGGAGACATTTGCCAGAGGAAGAGAAGTCTCGAGCGATTCATCGGCTCATCCAGGACAACGGGACATCCGTCTGGCACGAGAGCAAGGGAAACGAGTCGCGAAGAAGTAGTTCTAGGTCCTTTGTCGTCTGGAATGGGCCCTTGATTCTCTCGGTAATACGGCCTGCCCGCGAAGCGGGTACTCCACGTGCCGCGCAACCATCCCTACCAGCTCTTTTACTCTTGTTTTAAAATATTTGGGCTTTATGAACGCGGCCGCGGGGTGCATAAATTACACGACGCCGTTCCGTGCGACAGAGACGCAAACAGCCGCGGCCTCCAGGAATATAATGTCCCGCCGGCTTTTTCCCCCGGCGGAAAACATCGCCGATAAAGCACACCTATTGCGCCACGACGCGACGGTGGGATGGTCTGGCGAGGTATCTCGTCCGATGAGTTGCCACGTCGGATCGAATATTCCTGGAACACGTTCCTCCGTCACGCGGCTGACGTAACGAAGAATTGTAAGCAGAGATTCAGTGGTCATAGAGTTAGAGGATTCGTCGAACTCCATGCACTTGCAAAAGCGATGAGCAATATCACCTGCGGGGTTGTAGGATCGCAAGAGAATCTAGGAAACTTTCGGCTGAGACTTAAAGGGAGAACAGAATACCCTTGGGAGGACATCGTCGACGTGGCGAACGTTCGATCAATCGAAAGCCCGGCGCCATTCCTGGCGATTTGTCGGAAATAAGTCGATCGAAGTCCCAGGTGCGCCAGGGTTATCGGTGTTCGGTTATTCGTACTCGATTCACCTGAAACGAAGATAAATGCTTTTCGCCCGTTTTCACGTGCGAAGGGAGCGCTTTCGTTCCATGCTTTCCCTATTCGGGGTACGTTCTCCGATTATTTCCCGTTCTCGCCAGCATCTCGTGCTTTCAATATACATACACCTTTAATATCGACGTTCGCTGTGCCTGTTTATTGCTAGCAATCGCGCAGAATACCATTTCGCGGATTGTACGGCCGAGTTGAATTGCTTTCTTTTTGCTACAAAAAATTTGTTAATTACCATTTCTTTATTTCTTTCAGCCTCTCTTGTATGCAAGATATACAATATTGTGATAAATAAACCATGATAATTGCATTACAGAATTAGAAAAGATTCCTGGTTCGATTTTACGAAACACTAAAGATACGATCAAATTAATACCTACCATCTTCCCTTCACCTGTTACGTAAACTTATATTCATGGAAGAGAAATTTTACGATCCCGCGATCCGCGTCAGCACGACTATTATTTAACAGAACAATCGCCCGCCGACATTGGCCCTAAGGACGGCACACATTCTGCGCGTGCTTTTGTACCACGCGTTTTTTACTTCTGTTTACGGTCTTCGCTCAGGATATTTAGGACGCTTAAAGGAACAATTAAACGGGGTTAAAACAGTTCGCGTCCCCGTGACTATATCTCGCTTAATTGTCGTGGCTTTTTTTCGCCGTGGCTGGACCCCTCGCCCCGGTCGACGCACGTGGGGAACATTCTTTGAAGACTCTGGCCAGAAATTCGACTCGTTTTATTGCAGAGGTGTGCAAGCCAGCTCCACTCGCGGCCCTCCTTGCCCGCTCGTTCCAGCGGCCGCCAGCTCATGCTGCAGACACGGTTATGTCTCGGAGATATTTTAATTGTCGCCTCAAAGCAACGTTCGCCCTGATGCGAGAATTCTTCGTCAACCGCGTGAAATATGAGGGAACTTGACGACTCGCTAATAACCTTCCTGCCCGGGCCTCCGCTCTGCTGCTCGAATTTAAAGTTCGCCGACCTTAATTTTTCAAGCGACCCGTGCTTCCACGCCTTTCCAACTGAGGCTCAAACGTTTTGCAACAACGTGCACGGGAATATTTAATACGTGCCCTTATTTTTCTCCTCCACGATTAAACTTTCTTTTCATTCTTCACGCGGACATGCGTTTCTGGAAAGATGCATTTTTTTCCGTCTGGATTTTAATTCCCTGCTATTTTCTTTTTCATTTTTTCAGCGGGCTCTTTTGCTTTCAATTTCTGCCCTCCGCGAATAGGTGCACAATAAAGTAGAAAGGAATAAAGAATTTAGTTTCTTTCCTTCCCGAAGTACTTTATGTCTGGTCAATCCTCCGTTCCACTGAATTTGCAATCTACTAGGAACGTTCAGTTCTCTCCGCGCGGTAATATGCTTCAATCACGATAACGCGACTCTATTTCAGCAGTTCGAACGAAGGCAGCGAACAGTGAGCAAGTAATTCGAGGGTGGCGAGACTCCAGGCTGGGATTTCATTTCGCGATAGTCACGCTTTGATTTTCGTGGCTCAGGTGTCCCCGCGAGGAAAGGGTTATGCGTCTGACCCGGAAATTCACGGACACGCTCGGGGACCCTTTGTAAAGGGTGACACGAACGTTCGAAAACTAGTCTGTCCTCTGGAAGCTCGTTTATTAATATGTTCGTCCCGCGTGCGGCTTAAATCAACGGAGATCTCGAACAACTTACTACCGTCGAAACTTTCTGCTGGTGGATTAAATTGGATGCAGGATAAAATTATGAGAAGGAACGAAAAGTGTAAGTTCGACGGGCAGAGTCCATTCGGTAAGATTCGAACGAGGAAAGTCGCAGGTCTCCGATGAATAACAATGGGGCAGAATTTTGATTCCCCGTCCGTTTCTATGCGAGCATAGTTCCCCGAAAGGGTTACAAATATATATTTGTAACTAATCGGCTAAAATACAATAACAATTGTCGAGCCATTGTCGCAATATTAATACCACCGTTATTAAAAAATAATTGGCAAATCTCATTCACCATCATCCAAATTCGAATTAATTAAACCATCCAACCGGCGTCTCTTAATCCTCGGATAACTCGATCTCGGGGTAAGTAAAGAAATCGCGGGAGAGCGCGATACCACGACGGTGAAAAATAATTTGCCAGTCCCCTGGCAACTTCAGAACACTTCCAGCCATTTGTTCGCGCCATCAGCTTAGAGGAGTTACTTTAATATCGCGACTAGCAGCCACTTCGTATGCACGCCGTTTCCTGCCGCGTTCCCTCGCACTCACCTACCCGTTCCACCCTTTCGTCCTGTATCTCTTTGCTTATCTCGGCCACTCTCGCCGAAATAGCGAGCGTCCGTAATCCTCGGACCGACAGGATCACTGGGATCGCGCTCCACAGGGTGCTTATGCGAGTCGCGACTCGTAAGTTTACCGGTTGATCGTCGAAGATAATGGAAACTTCTCTTTCCAGCGGGCGCAGGAGCATGGGACGAAATTTTCAGAAGAAGAAGAGACAATTAGGAAGATCACGGTATATTAGGAAATAAGAAATGGAACTTGTCAAAGTTTTAGATGAAACCCGGAACTCAAACGTCCCAAGTGGCAATCCTTGTTACACTTTCTCGTTTCGTATTCTTTGAATCTCGATGGTGGTAAAAAGAAACTGTTTCAAAGTATGTGAAACGAGGAGCTTAAGAGGTATAACTGATATCAAAGGCATAGAACAAGTTCTGCGAGCTCTGCATTGGAAATTCTTAGACATTCGGCGGAGGGGCACGATGTATCGACGTATGCATCGGGGAATTTTAAGAGCGTTCCATTCTACAGCGGTGTTCAGCAATGTAGATTGTTGCAATCGATACGGAAAGACATGCTCCCCTTCGAGACGAGATTAATAAATAATGGACCACCGAAGTCGGTCCGATCGAGTTTCAGGCGTTGCATCAAAGCGTACGAATCCTTTAATAAAGGATACGATGCCTGCAGACATCGGTAAATAATACAGGAAGCTTTCTCTTCGCAGGGGTGGAGCAGACTGTGGCGGAACGGAAGTGCGTGGAGGGCTACGCGAGTAAAGATGATGCAGTAAACTCTACAGTTATTGGCACTCTAAGCGCAGGTGTTCGGAATGATTTCTCTGGGGACCGAGGCGGTCCGTGGAACCGTGTCTCTGATTCGACGGCCAGTGAATCGCGACGGACATGGAAAATCAGACAAAGGGGAAGTAACCGCTTGGACAGGGCGTCTGGCAATCGATGATTACAATCCTGAACGAGCGAAACTCTCGAGGCCGGCTTCTTCGCTCCTTAACTTCGCGGTAGATTAAAATCCTCTAGATTTCGAAGACTCTGGTAACCTTTTTGTTCTTTCAACGTCCAAAGCTTTCGCAGCAAGACCAACAGAAACTCTGTTTACTCGAACGTCCTGACGTCCTTCGTTAAGAATTTCAGCACCTGGTAGGCAGCATCCCGACGATACAATTCGTTCTGCGTACGAGGTTATCGCGCCGCGAATTCGCGTACCAGCTTTCGATTACCTCAATTCGCTGGAGGCCCAATTCGTAATCGTGAGAAAGCCAGGCGACGCAGGTCGCGGTGGAACACTTCGGTCGGGGAAGAAAGCGTAGGTAGGATCCTGAACGGCGACATTATTGCTCGAACACAGGGACGATGTCATTTCGGACTATTCGCTGCTTCTCGTCCCCTTCGGCTTGGCGGGTGGCGAACGAAGGGAAAGGGAGGGGACGTAGGTGGAAACACGAACTTCCAGAGGAACACAACGCGCGCGACTCGTCCGCCGGTATAGACGAGGCCACGATCATAAATTCACAGCATGCGAGCTCCGGGTACGTGTCTTCATAAAATCTTAGATCGAAGATTGCTCGCGGACGTCACGGTGCACGCGAAAAAAATAATTAGAGGAAGGTAGACACTTGTGCCCGCGCTTGTCTGTGTGCTGTGCGCGCTGCATTTCGGTACGCTCGTCACGCGGTGCCGGTGTATCGCGTGTGCTTGCTGTTTCGTATAAATTACGCGGATGTATCGCTGACGCCTTGCCTGGTCGCCTCGTTAATTGCTCGAGGCTCGATTGAATTTCGTACGAACGCGACCGGGATTGAACGCGAAACGACGAAAAGAAAGAAATAGATGGGAGATTGCCTTGACGAGAGCTCGATGATGCGTTTTATATGTATGTTGTTTTTGGTTTTTGCTTCGTGGTTTCTTTGCGTGGAATTTTCGTTGGCAGGCATCGGGAGTAGAGAGGGTTATAATCGTTCGAATGAATCGCGGAAATAATCGGAAGAGCGTTCTTTTTTCATCGGCAAGCTGGGCCTTGTAGAAATGTAAATCGCAAAAATTCGAATGTAAATCCGCGGGAACAGGTAGCGGGAAACGTAAGCCCACTGGGGATTACGATAATTTATTCTCGCAGTCCGTGGGGTTACTTTGTCTCCGGGAACGAGATAAATTCGCGTCCCTCTCGGGCAGTCTGTAAAGCTTCGTTCACACCGATTAAACCCTGATAAAACAGAAAAAATTGAAAGCCTTCCACATACATCTTCATTCCCTTTCCGTTAAATCACTTAATTGTAATAACATTGCTCCGCATAAGATTATGCTCAGTTTGCCCCGAAGAATTTAATGAACCTCTGAGGTGGACGATTAATCACTTTCATGTAGAACTAAAAAGGTGTATAATCTCTTTTCCAAAAAATGTTGCAATTTATTTGGGGAAAAGAAAAGAAGATTCACAATCATGAAATTGTGATAAATAAAAAATTAAAAATATTAAGGCAAGCCTACTGTGAAACTGTATCCATGTCGTGTTATTTGAAAGCTGTCAGAAATTCAAAGCATCCACGAGGGAATGTCCCTAGCAATCGCTATTCCAAAAGTTTCATCGCTCTCATTCTTCGAATTTCTAGACTGAAAAACTACTCCCCTCTCTGTCGCATGTCCGCGTACAAACTTAATGTCCCTGTCCACCTGTAAACGAAACCCCAAAAGTTTATTCTAAATTCTAACGCGCATCATTCCCCACAAATCTCGCATCTCTAAAATTAAGCACCGCCTCCTTCAATCTACAAGCTGATGTGCAGCGCAGATTAAAATCTCCATGCCATAACAATAGACTATCTTGTATCAACGTCCGCCGCATTACGAGATTTTATCAAACTGTACAACCACACGTTCCTCCTGTCGCAATGATATCGTGCAAGGTATCATCGTGATTATTTGCTGACTCCTACTGCGAAACAGTGAATTTACCGGTACAATTAAACGAGCATGGCACAAAATGGAAATGGAATTCCTTTTAAAGAATCCGCGATTTATTCCGCATATTCCTGCCTCACAGTTATTCGCAGCTGCCGCGTCTTAATTTTTATCGAGCGTTTCCAAGCTCCAATCTCCTCGTGCTTCCGCTACTTGGCGAAGAGTGCACTCGTAAATCTCTCCTCGTTCAGGTGTCTTCCCTCTGGATGTGTTTACCAGCCGGCAGCCCTTTCGTTTTCACACTGCGTGCGTCTCGGTGTATTGTTCGCACGGCGCGAAGCTATTGTCTATAAATTATACACCCTTCACCCTTGTTCATTTCAACAAAATAATATATCCTCTAACACAACTCGACTAAATGCTCTGCAACTGTAAAACGTTAAACAAACCATTGAGCACGAAGCACCCGGTATGTCAATTTTTCTCCGCGACCAAGGACAGAAGGATAATAAAACGAACAAGCTCGATTGCGTGGAAGAAACATTTTCGTGCCTCGAGGTGCGTACGCGGCTGACAAACGACAACAAGATCATGGAAATTCTGTTGAGCACGGTAACGCACTTTACGAATCAAAATCGGCTGCGTGACTGACCGTAGCGTCTCCATCCATCAAGCTTCCCGAACCTCGAATCGTTCCTCTTTCTCGTCGTGCACTGATTAATGATCGCGCAGACTTGTCCGAGATCCGGAGCAATCTTCGTATTGGAAGCTGCCTGGCGGTACAACGCGTTAATTCGCGTGATCGGCCCTGTCTGGCAGCTTTCTTCTTGGTCGCCTTGCGTTTCGTCGAAGGAGCCACCGATGCGCCACAGCTTCTTTCAATCAACGTCGATTAATCTCGATTTCGTTCTTGTCTATCAGTCCCCTCGCTGTTTCATCCATCCTGTCCCGATGTTTTTTTTCTCTTCCAACGACGTTGCCTCCTCTGGTCTTGACTTTTTTCCTCTTTTTCCCCCAGAGGAACACGCGTGCACGCCAGACTTTCTCGTCTGCTTAGGGATGAGAGAGCGCATAATTATTCATCGGGGTCTTTGCCTAATTCTTGCTCGTTAATCACGGTCTTCGGGACCGGTCGAGATCCGGCCCGCTCGGTCAACGACTCGCGACTGATCGACGCTTTAAGCTCGTTCATTGAGTCGTGGAGTCTGTATACGAGAAACGTTAACAACTTCAGCAGGTGGTTCTTTATTTTATGACGTGCTTGTTTGCGCTTCGAACGCAGGCTAAAAACGTGAATTACATTTTTTTTCTATTTTTTTTCCAGTTAAATATTCATCTGATATTGTTGATTAATTTCCGAATAATTTTCGAATCGTTATATCTTTTATGCGTGAATTTTGTATCGTTTAATTTCAACTATTTCTTCTTTCGTGGCCGCCTATTTTTAGCGTTGGCGTGGAACGACAGTTGGTCGCAATTTTCCAGTCTACGTGTAAAGCTATCCAGAGGATCGTTCTCGCTATTAGTTGGATGATCGGCGCATTGGAAGTCTATTATACGGGTGGCTATTAATTGAATCCTGTGCACGGCGGCTCGTGTTATGTAACCGATATGCAAATAGATTGTCTGTTTCGCTATGTGTCGCGGGCGGAATTAATCCCAGGAATTGTTTAACGAACAGGCCAGCGATATCTGAAAGTGCTGTTTGATAAAAACGAACCGGCCGTTTCGAGCTGAGAATTTTATTCGAAACAGAGGGATAAATAAATAGATAGCCTCGACGATTCAATTAAAAATACTGAAATCCCCCCTTCGGTAATGAATTATTTTACCAGCAACTTTGATTTTATATTGAATCTATTCGGGGAAAATAAAAATAAAAATTCTTATAGACGGAATTGAGGTGTCTTTAGTTCGACGAATTACTTCAAAATTGCCCCTAATTTCAGAGCTTCCCATTAATTCTCGCGTGCAGGATGAAATAAATGATTGAATCGTCGTGTTAGGATTAAATCCAAGCGCTACCGAAAAAGAAAAAAAAAGATACAGCGATCTCTGCTTTCGCTGCGATGGACCTCTGTCCAGATTCTCATCTGACGAGCTTCGTTTATTGGCCCTGCCCTACCGTGCTACCAGATCGTTACGACGCGAAAGCTCGTTTCGTAAGGGCGGAGATTCGCATCGAAACCGGATCGAAATTGCCTTGCCACCTCGTATTGGTATGAAACACACACGGATCGCAATTTCTACTTTCAGTTCGGATGTTTCGAGGCAGCTAAAAAATGGCTGGGGCATTTTTTATTCAACCGTAGAAGTGGATAACCCTGAGACGCGTTTGCTATCTCGGGGGAGAACGCGTGACCCGGTTGCTTGACTATCCATTAATTATGCAAATTGTACGATTGCGCAACGTTCGCGTGTTTGTCGCAGACTGTACTGTATTTTCGGGGCCAATAAAGAATGTCGGTAATCACTTTTCCGCTATCAATACCACAAGAGAAAGAAGGCAGAGAATTGGAGTAGAAAGGTCCGAATGGAAGAAAGCCTTATCAATCGACAAAGACTGCAACCTATCGATCAGCGGTTCGTACGAGCCCCGGTTTCCCTGTCCGTTGTCCCCTGAATTTTCCTCTCTACTTTTATTTCGTCCGTCCGTTAAGCCGCCAGGCGGAAACGTATTTCGCCGGAAGGTCCGCTGTAATTAACGCCGTTCGATCGATCGATGAATCGGGAAGATCAAACTTCGCCACTAATTCGCCCCACGGGACTAGGTGAAAGCCAATTTCATAATTAATTGCTGTTCGTTCTAACAGTCCAATTAATTCTGTGTAATGCCGTGACGGTGTCAAGTATTTAAATGCTCCAAGCCGACGGTGTATTAGAACGCGCCTATTTAAGTAGTATAGGTCAACGGTATAGATAGTCAGACATGGATAGATATAATAGATGGGAGATGACAAATGCTTTCAATACAAATGCAAGCCCACGAAATCGGTAAAAGTAAAGGTAATACTGTCTTGAGCGACGAATATACTTGCACAACAGTAGACAGGTTCATAAAAATGATTCGCGGAAACTCTACACCGAACGATGCACACAGTTATATTAAACCCAATATTTTTCGCGTGAAATCACATGAAAAGATTGAACGAGCCAGAATTGTTTCTGTGCAAACTCCCATTGGAATTCGTCGACCTAGACACGTGGACTGCCGCACCGTGTTCGGCGAGTCGATTTCTCGCAAGTCTCCGGGAAAAGAAGACGTCGCGGACTCGCGATGGCAGGGGTATCATAACCATAACCGAAGTCGTGAACAATGAGGGGAATCCCATTTCTTCGTTTCACGATGCAACCGTTTGTACGTGAGCGAATACGCAGGGGTCGTAGGCGAACACAGAAGGGCTGCGTCGTGTCTGGACTTTGTAGCTGTGTGCGTTCGTCGCACGAAAGAGACTGCGAGTCCATGGAAAGAGCGGGAAGTCGCGTAGACCCTGATTACACCATAAATCGAATCACGGCCGACCGCGCGGAACCTCGGATTAAATGAAATTCCTATGCCATCTCGTATATCTTTCGCGGGCCTTCGGTAACGAGTATTACGCCAATGTAATGTTTTACCATTTGGCACCGTTTCTTCTTGACGTACTACACGGCAGTTTGGCCGCGGACTTCTTTATACTTCGTTCCAGCTTGCCCGCTTGTATCACAACTGAAGCAGGCATCGTATATTTTGTCGCCGCGGGGTATTAATTAGCTGAGAAATTCGAATGAGAGGTTCGAATAATTATGACAGAACGAACGACCTACGATAAGTATAATAAACAACGTTCCTGGAGAATAAGATTCTGATCGCGATCGGTATCGTTGTTTGCTTCGACAATCTGCTCCTTATATTGGGAAAAAGATACGCACACGGAGAGATAAAACGAGAGGAAGAGAATGACCGAAAGGAGGAGCGCGTGAATGTGATGCGTGGGCGACCGGCTCGAAGATCAACAAGATCGATAAGATCCTTGGGGTGTAGCGATTGCTGGTGAATTGAAATCTGCGTTGTGTATCGTGGCTGAGACATTCGAGACCCTAAAAGTTTACAAGAATGCTGAGCGTATTTTCTTTTCTTCGAATTTCTGCATGGATGGCATTATGAATTTTTGGTCCTAAAATGATTTGCTCTGGTAAGAAACAGGCGTGTCGAGATGTTAGCAGCAGTAGCAATGGAATATTTCAATGATAATTTCTCACATTTTACAGTCGGTATTTATCGCAACGATACCCAGCTACTACGGCAAAGTGTATTCATTCGATATTACGTAAAACAAAGTAATCGAACAGATCCTTAACTTTCTCGGGACAAAGCATTCAATTGCCGTCGCGCAATCCTGGTGACCGAGAAGGAGCTTAATGTGCATTTCTTGCCAGGGCTCGCAGGGACTCGGGCAAGGGCGACATTGTACTCCGAAGCTTCGGTGGCAAATAAGTTCTGCAACGAAACGGAGTCGACTGCCGTCGTGACTGGCGGACGTATCTGGCTTTGGAAAGTTTTTAACGAGCTTTCTCGCTGGTCTTTTCCACGAGACTGAAGCTAGTGTTTACTTTGTCGAAGTCCAGGCGACGCTGGTACCCGTAGATGAGAAATCTTGCGGTTCGCCGTCGCTTGTTATTTATCTTCGTCTATCCCGTTGGCCAGCAATAAAAAACGCTGCCCTTGAAACTAAAATGCGCCTCGCCGAGGAACGGCCGTCAGATTGGTCGTGACTAACACCCCGTCCCCAGAGCTCATGTAAATTAAATCGTGAAATTGAATTGAATTGGGAATTAACGCCAATTAAAACCGCCCCTGGTTTCGCGACGTCGAGTCGTTCGTTGTTAAATGCGTTTCGCAGGTAACATCGTGTCGATAATATTTCTTTTTCGATCCACCCCGAAATGTCAAGCAGAGTTGCACCGATTGTTTATTTAATTACCAAGTGCCTCGTCCTATTAGTAGCTCGAATGTCTTAATGGTCGTTTTTCCCGAAGCTTTAATTGCCCTACGCAGTCGTATGCACTTCACGAAGTACAGTTTCCCAAGTATATACGTATAAGTTTGCTGCCAGGAGGAGCAAACTGCTTTCGGGTAAATCGCGTCGAAAACTTTGCTCGTTATAAGAGTCCAAACGGATATGGGAGGATTGAGGGATGACGTTAATCCTCTGACAAATCACGAGGATAAACGACCAGCTCATTCTACCAACTCTGACGCGTGTGTACGCAAGCTGCCAAGTACCCTAACCATGACACATTTCATATTTCTCCTAATTACACCCTGTCACTTGTGCTACAGCAATTGTACATGTCGCGGATTTCTCAACGTTCAACGAATCTCGCACTGTCGTAAATAAGTATATTATTTCCTAATTAAAATAGTTTTAGCATTTAGAAAAGTACATCTCAGTAGCATTTGTTCGTTCGAATTGCGAGTACTGTTCCAAGCTGGGGACTGTTAACGCTCAAGATGAGCTGCGATGTTAATCTTTTGACAGTTGGAGAACGACTATTTGTCGTGCTAATGTCAAGCGAGAGAGCGGAAAGTAAAGTACAGAGGAAGAAAGGGGGTAGTACGAAGCGGCGGGATGTCAGGGAGGATGACCCTCGCGCCAGTGTACCACCCTTTGTTTGAGTTCTGTCAGGCGAGATACATTTTCCGTTTCGCGCGAAGGGTGCAAAACGATTGTTCGACGCTGGAAGCCCGCACGCGAGAGCATCCTTCGGTTGCACTTACGCACATGATCGCACCCTCCATCCTAATTTCTCCATCGTCGGATTTATCCCTCAAAGAAATCGTCTCGACAGCGCAGAGATCATCCGGATCGCAGTCACGAAATGCCACCTACCGATCCTGTCCCCGTTATTTTTGCTCCGTTGAGTTCACACGAGTCTGACTCACGACGCGTTGATTTCTATTCGACACGGCACAATTCAGACGTCTAAACAGAAGACGTCTTCGGGACGTTGAAACAACTGAAATCGCGTTACAATTAGGGGTGATATCAATTTTATTTTTATCGACAAGCCAATAGAGAGGAAATTAGAAATAATACTTCAATAATTGGCAACGATTCCCTATTTCCAATTCGACGAATTCAGCTTCAAACGGGTTTCGATTTCACCCATGGAAGTCAGAGACAGGCGCAACAGTAATGAAGGAAAGGGGCACCTTCAATATATAACATCGATATATCGGACATACCAGCGAAATTTAATTAGCCGATCTTCCGATAAACCGATAGCAGCTGTAAGCGGACAAAAAAGCGGAGGGTGTCGAACAGTTAACGCCTCGATTCCGTTTGAACGACGCGACGCCCGATCGTGGCACACCTGTACACCAGTCGAGGGGAGGTCAGGTGTCCAGATCGGCGTGCAGGTGTAATCCGTGCCGCTCAATCGCGAACCGACTATGGCGAGAATCGGTTGTAGCGGGAATAGGTATTAACACTCTCCGATTATGTAAAGCCCGAGCGATTATGGAGATCGAATTAAGCTCGTGGCGTGCGTTCGCGCGCTCAACGAGCTTGACGCGTGAAGAGAGGACTCGCCCACTACCGGGCAGGTGGTAGCAGAAGGGGCGGAGGAGAAGGGGTTCGCGAGTGCTTGCGGCGATCGTGGTGTGAGATGGTGGGCGGTGGTGGTAGTAGTAGTGGTAGTAGTAGCTGAACGGGGTGGTGTTCCGTGGTAGGGGGTTGCAATTCCCGTAAATTAAAGGACAATCGAGCCGAGGTCACCCCCGTCTATTGTTACTAGCTCTGTTCCGAACGGCGCAACCGGACAATGTGCATCTAGTGAGTTTCACCCCCGTATTTCATGCAACTGCCAAACGCTCGTTGCTTCCGACGCGAAAGAGAAACGGAGAAATAGATGATAACGGGAATGTTGAACGAGACAGAGCGAAACGTAGAGCGGCAAGGGTACGATAGTTGACGGAGACGGATCCAGGGACAGGGGCGAGACTAAAGGACTAACTGGGCGGGGGTGGTGGCTAGGTCGAGCGACTCCTGTTTTTAGCTCGTTACACCGTGAGTAAATCGACAAGTTCTGAAACCGGCTTAACACCACCGGCTGCCACCTGCTGGGTCTTGCGTTTACACAGCCCCGCCGCTCGCTGCTCTCTCAAGTTAGACTGGATCTTCTTGGTTTACCACGGAATCACGACGGTTTGCCTCGAGTTACGGGCACGCTTTGATCTTCGGCTTCGATAAGTCGCGAAAGGATCTTCCGTCCCCGCACCGATTGGCCGGGTAAACTTCGACAAGTTCCCGTGCTGGATTTCCGAAGTCGCTCACTTTCCTACCAATCGGGATCAGTTGGTAATACTTTAAAAGCGTTCTAGTCTACGTAAACGCTGAACTGGGAACAATTATTTGTCAGCACGATTCACGATTTCAGCGATGGGAATATAGCAGGCGGTGATAATATATTTCTCCATAAAGTTAAAGGGTCGCTAAAGTGTCACCGAAAAATTCGTTTTCTTCTGGGACTTTTGTTGCAAGATGTAGGCGCAGGCAAAGTGAAGGTACATTTCTGCAACATTTTTACAAATTCAAATGTCTGTGCGAACCTGGAAAAACTTTCTTCTTTTCTGAAATTACTATGAATTTGAAGATCGAAGTCTCCCCTTTACAATGAGCATAGATAAATTGGATTACGATTTTTGATTAGCATTTTATCGCACTTTGAGTGAAACCATGCAACCTGCCAATGGGTTACTCGAATGCCGGTGGATCGTCTTTCGTTCAAAGTGCGATAAAATAGTAAAAAAAATTCTTAGATAAATTTTTCAATGAACTTTGTAAAGGGGAGACTTCAATCTTCAAATCCATGGTGGTTTGAGTCACGAAAAAAAATTTCTCATGTTCCGTACACGCGTTTGAACAGGATCGTATTTTTTGAACATCTCTAAAAGGATTTTTACTTACGACAAATTATGAACATTCTAAATCATACATTAACAATGTATATTGATTTGACAGATAAAGATTACAGTAGAAAGGGTAAACGACTAAAATTCAATTGCCAAACTGTCCCCATCTGTATATTCTTAATCCCCACACGAACGTAATCAAAAGAAGCAACCCCCATACGCGACATTCAGTCGCGCCCCTACCATCGCCCCTGCTATTAGGGTCCGTCGATGTTCTCGCGGGGCAATTAAGGCCGCGACGGGGCGTAACTGGCCAATAAATCAGGGATCAATAAATTAGCGAACCGGTTGAAGCTCGGAGGTGACTTTATCTTCGCGGTGGCATCGCGGCGTGGCCGATCGGCCAGCCCGGGGGAAAGGAAAACGGAAGCTGGCCCCAATAAAACACTTGCCACCCGACACTCTTACGTTTACGTCTGCGTTCGCGTACACTCCTCGACTCTCTCCCGCTAATCTGCATTTTAAATGCCCGTGCCTCCCTTGCCGCCGCGGCGACCACCGATAACAGAGAGGCGAAACGCACCGACTCGCCCACGACTCACCACCACGATGCTCCTTCGACCCCTTTCGGCACAGGGCACGCCGGATACGCCACCGGATACGCTGCGAGTACGTTTTCGCGCCCACCAGCAGATAAAAGTACCTACGTCAGTACGAGGCATCGGTACGTCGAGGGCCTGTCCAGGCCAGACCTCCGTGAAGCTAACGCCATTGTTCGCGCCTCTTTTTCGAGATTTCACCATCCTGAAGATATTAATATCCGGCCCGGCTGGGCGTTATTCACACTCTGGACGGCCTCCCTCGTATTTTCGCGACGTATCGCGCCGGATTACTCGTTTCCTTGTACGAGACACTCTCCGGCCTTCCGTTTCGCCATGGTTTATCGCAACTCTTATAAATTTATCCGAGTATCAAGGGAAAGCTCACGGGAAAGAGGTATATGGAAACCCAGGGGATGAAACGCTGGGGATGTTTCTCAATTAGAAAACTGCCTTTGACTACGTACATCTACCGGGGAATGAAATCTCCTCGGTAGCAAAGGGCCGACGGGGTTGCAATCTGTCACGGAACACGTGTGAGCGCCTCAGAGACGGCGCGACTGGAAACGTGGCCATGGATCGGCGGAAGTGAGATGTCGTGGTTCCTCCCAGCGACATAAATCACCATTGTCGGCCGACTGTGGCGAAGAAACGCTCGATTTTACGGTCGCCTCGAACTGAATGGGGCAAGAGTTACGACGACGCGTCGAATGCATCGAGCACAGAAAGAGAGGGAGAGCCGTTTCGCCAACGAAAGGGAAAGATGACTCAGAGCCAGCCGGCTCTGTTGGCTAAATGGCCGGAGATCATGGCGTGGCTGTTGAAAAAAGCTCCTCCTCGTATCGTCGACTTTTCATACGTGTTCACCAGCCGCGCGGATCTCGCTCGGAAACGCGACACAAGAAAGGACACCGTGTTCCACCTTTGTTGCCACTCCCTCTCTATCCGCGTGTTCAAAGGATCGCTGGCTAAAAACCTGGCGCCAGCTCCCCGTTTGTTTCGCGCGAAATTAAATACTCCCGCGCGATACCGTTGTGTCTACTTTCGCGCACAGCCGATGAATTATATCATTGTGTACTGCGATGAGACAGGGACAAGACAGTTGTTTGAAATGAGAAAAATTACTCTTTTGGTTCGCGTTAAATATGTTAGCAAGCGGGTTCAAGCTATTCGTAGCGCCTCGAAATCAAACTGATGACAGAATCTTATGGCGCGTCCTCGGGAGACGATCCGGTCGTCAAGAGAACGAGCAACGAAGTCAAAGGCACAGTCACGACCACTTTTATCGCCCGACATATCCCGTCCGTTTTCCCTATGGTGAATTTTCATCCGGGTCTGTTGTTATGCGAACGAACAATAGGTTTTTGCGGGCGACTGCTCGACGCGCGGGCGCTCGTGCACACAGACAAAAAAAAGCAGTAGGAACACCCAGATGGAAAGGTCCTTTGTTTTCCACGGTGCAGCCGGTCGCTTTTAAAGAGACCGGCCTTTCGACGAGAAAGGATCCTGTCTCGCTCAGGAACCTGTTCCTCTTTCTCATCCGCGACATCTTCCCGCAGTCAACCGGAAGAAAGAAATAATTCTACCGTCTGCACCTTCCTGGCGTACCCTTTTCCATCCGAAAATCATGAAATTAAAACGCTCGAATCGAGGCACGGTTCTCGAGAGCGTTGAATCGTCCAATTCTGGCATCACCGTTGAATGGTCATGGAACGGTCCTTGGCGTTTTAATTTCTATAAAACGCGTCACGAACGGTGACCGGGGAAATATTCCTGTACACAATCCGACCTTCGTCTCCCTTCGAATCTGACCGCCTCTGTCTCTGCGCTTGGGAAATTTATTAACGCCCCATAGGAACGCTCGGCGAGGGGGAGGTCGTGAACAAAGTAACGTGACGGCGTTTCCCGATGCAGAGGCGTCATCAGATAGAGATACGTCGGAAGTTCGCGTCGCTTCTGTCTATCTGTCGTGGACAGACAATGCGAGATCCGACGACAGACGTGGCCGAACCGCGCCCCTTTCATGTACCACTGATTGATACCCTTGGCCACGTCCGATGTGGGGTTGCGACGATAATGTCGTCCGCGTTGCGAGTGCCGCCACATTATCAACGCCGACTGGAGATCCGCTGGTTAACAGGGCTCTGCGATATAACGCGGATCCTGTTAAAATTGTCCGCATGGAATTTACGTGGCCCGGTCGTGGTCGTGTTTTTTGTGATCGATACTCCGATGACGTTCAGTTGCACGAAAGCGCACCTCGATTTGGACGCTGCGATCTCATTATCGCCACGGGGATCGCTGTGGGACATGTTCCAATAAAAAGTATAAGCAGTGGATGGAATTTCCTGTTGCATTTGATAGAGGACAGATCGAAAGGGAAACGAATAAATTGCTGAATAATTCCCACAGACGAATACACGGTGCAGAAAGCGTACAATTGTTTTACCTCTCAATTAAAATCGTCTTATCCAATCGCTCATGCGGTATAATAATCGTGCCACTCCTGTGCCATTCGATAAAGACAACCCGAGTAAAGATCATCCCTGAAACTTGTCCCAACACAATTTCCAAGGTACACGATACACCTAGGCTCGTGGCTGTCCGGTCACCAGATGACATCTCGTGCTCGCGTCAACAAGATTCACTGGCAGACACCATTGTGTTCCCAGACCGCAAAATGACCCGCGTCAATCGCCGTCTGTCGCGTTCCGGCGCGTCAATTCAAACGAAGCGGCGCAAGCTTGCGAGACAATCCAGCTACGGTCCAGCCGGAACTTTTGATAAATGTCGCGTTTCGCCTCGTCTCGGCGATGGAAGAAGGAGTTTCAAAGGAGAGAGGAGCTATAACGGGAGAATCAGTCGAGTTAACCGTCGCGCCTTGTTAGAACGATGCTCGCGAGCCACGATCAAAGGGAGCATTCCATCGAGGTAGGAATCCACGGAATTGCTTCCCGGTGACAAGTCTAGCGTGACAATTCCGCGAGGAAATTAGCGGCCACGATACGTTGTCGACGACGCGACGATACGTCGACGTCGACGTCGGCTGTATAGCTCGTGGCATTGATACACACGTTGACACGTGACGGCGAGTGCAAGGGAAGAATGCGGGGACTCTCTGATTGCTGGTTAAAAGGGGAACTCGTACGGAAAGGTTTATGAGTTTACATTCTTGCTCTCGAATAGCCAGCTAGATGGTTACATACGTTTTTTCTTTTTTTTTCTTTACGGTCTTGTCTATTATTATTCTATTATCACTGGGGGAAGTTCGAGAGGGTATTCGGAATGTTTGTTCTATGTTGGTCGAATTATTATGCAAACTCGGAGCTTTGCATATTACCGATGTTGAATAATTTTGTCAACATGTTCGTTTGCGCTCGTGTAACCGCTGTCCAAACGTCGTAAAGATTTCCCAGGCGTCCGCGCTGTGTTCTCAGGTAATAAAAGTGAGCGAACGACCTCTACGCAAATACGCGAATTCTCGGGCATAGACAGGTTTCTGCCGTCTTTATGAACTTTATGAACGATGACGAAAATATTTTGTCCAAGGGTATAAGAATGGAGAACAGCCTGCCTTTAAATAGTCGCAATCTTCTTACTTAGTGGCTACAGTAACAGCATTTCATATAATGATATTCCTCAGACCCAAGAATAGAACGTGGAACTTTATAAATTATAACAATAAACAGTATCGATACTTTTACCGATTATAATCTCTTCTGCATTGGAAGGGCTCCAGAGATTTCCAGGGAAAATGTAAAATTGTAATTTAAAACTTCATGTATAATAGTTATCTATAGAATAGGTGTCATCTGTCTCAGAAGAACATCCTTATTTTCAGAATACGTTTATTTATTTAGTGGACGTTCTAAAATAACAAGGATATTCTGTAAATCTGACAGGAGTTTTCTGGTTTGAAATGGTAGTAGGTCAAAACAGGTATACATATATTCGTTATTCACTTTCAATCGATCAACCTACTTGTTCATTTTTTGCTGCGACCCTTTAATAGTCAAAATAAACGTCAGGCAAGGGATACAGTTATCAGTTGATCCGTCAATTGTCTTATTGCCTAAGAATATAAAAATAAAAATGCGACACAATTTATATATCACTTTGACGAAGATTGTGTACGTCAATGAGAACGTCCACTATATAAATATTCAGGGCCCACGGGGAAAAACAAAAATATTATAACTGCGGCGGCTTCTTGTTTTCGTTTTTGTCATTTGCTCTCTATTCTCTCTTTGGTTGGCGCTGTACCGACCGAAACGAAGAGTAATTACGAAAGTAACTACGAGACTTTAAATACCCTCGAAGGATTCTTTTCGCCGAAGGGAGTCTCGTGGAGATAAAAGGAGAAGCTTTCCCCCTTACAACTAAAGTATTTATTACCCAACAACGAAGGAAAAAAACGGAACCCACGATGGATGACGTGGTGGGGTAGCGCCTGCTTACAACTTTTTTATCATTCACGTCGATTGCAAATGAGAGAGCCAACGGCAAGACTGTTTTCTTCGCGGCATGGATTGAAGCTTGAGCGCGTAAGGAGAAGCGGACGGGCTATTGTCAGACCAATCTGTCAGGCAATGAGCACTCCATTAATTAGCAAATCTAAGATATTTAAGATATTCTATACAAATTCGTTTGCAGTGTATGCATATATTTTTAACATACTTTTAACTCAGTTAGTGAATAGAAAATAATTGTTGGACACGACATGATTTTTATTTAGAGTATTGTTTCCTTTGAAAAGTTTTGTAACATTTTGTGACAGTATAGATCAATATACTTTCAATCGATTCTTATGCGAATTAATGGAAGGTTTTGTGTATGATATATAAAGAAGCATGTTTAATATTATAGAAGAGAAATGCAGGGGACTCTTTGTGAGAACTGTACCGGAAGGTAATGTACGAGTAACCGAGTTTCCATTCAAAGTGATCGATCAAAGTCCAGGCCAAGCACCCTAGAGCCCTGACGCTCCTTGGCTTTTAGTATTTCGTATACATTATGCCGATAATGTATCGCTCCATTTACGTCCAAAATTCGGTTCATAATCTCGCTGGTTCAATATCCAAGTATTCATAACCAACTCCGCCGATCTATAAAAGTATTATCGCCGCATTAATCACACTACAGGCGAAAGAAATTCTGCCTCGTTTTGTATATGTTTTATTTATTAACATGTTAACAAGCAATTAGAAAATATTCGAACGCTACGCTTTACCAGCACCGTGTAACGTAGGCTTGAAAATGTCGCCGTCAAATATCCTCTTTGTATTCGTCACACATGTAATAGATAGACATTGCTGTTACTACTTCGATCGAATTCATGTGTAATCACTAGACTGCGGAAGTTCATGCAATTACGATATGCAGTGAATATGCAGAGTATATGCATGATGTATGCAAAGTATATGCAAGATATATGCAATGTACATGCAGGGTAAATTCGATAAATATACACTTGCATATAGACTAGAAAATTTTGGACAATTATGTTTAATCATTAATTACTGTATTTCACAATATATGGGCATTACACAAACTGTTCTAAAAAATAATTATATTATACAGCTTGTACCATCAAAACACAATATAACATGAATATTAAACTTCTAAACATACAAAACACTATGTAACATAAATATTAAACTTTCACACACTTGATCCGTAAATAAAAAAGATAATGCCATTTTGACAACCCCACAGGGTGAAATCTGTACTGTAAATGATCAAGGCAAAAGGACGCTCTTTCCTTCTTCGGACTGTATATATGTTAATGGGCAGCATTTTTAACACAAAATGTAAATGGGAATGAAAGGGGACATTTTTCTGTTTATTAAAATATAACTACTTCCCTGACGATACGACGCGGTCTGCACCCCCGGCCGATTTATCTTAAAATATATCGTTAACCATTAGGTTTAGGATCAACATAGGTTTATACTTTTCTACTTACAGTTTAATGTTCTTTCGAACTGCGGTGAGAAAAATATATCCTTTCATTTAAAAAAAGGAAGTTGACTTTGAAATTTCGGAAACTATACCACCGACGAGATATAGGAATAGACAAGACATCCAATGTATTTTTTCGGCCCAGTGCCCCAAAGAGCCCCAGTGCCCCAAAAGGCCCCAGTGCCCCAAAAGGCCCCAGTGCCCCAAAAGGCCCCAGTGCCCCAAAAGGCCCCAGTGCCCCAAAGGGCCCCAGTGCCCCAAGAAGCCCCAGTGCCCCAAAGAGCCCCAGTGCCCCAAGGAGCCCCAGTGCCCCAAAAGGCCCCAGTGCCCCAAGAGGCCCCAGTGCCCCAAAGAGCCCCAGTGCCCCAAAGGGCCCCAGTGCCCCAAAAGGCCCCAGTGCCCCAAAAGGCCCCAGTGCCCCAAAAGGCCCCAGTGCCCCAAAAGGCCCCAGTGCCCCAAAGAGCCCCCAGTGCCCCAAAAGGCCCCAGTGCCCCAAAAGGCCCCAGTGCCCCAAAAGGCCCCAGTGCCCCAAAAGGCCCCAGTGCCCCAAAGAGCCCCAGTGCCCCAAGGAGCCCCAGTGCCCCAAAAGACCCCAGTGCCCCAAGGAGCCCCAGTGCCCCAAGAGGCCCCAGTGCCCCAAAAGGCCCCAGTGCCCCAAAAGGCCCCAGTGCCCCAAAGAGCCCCAGTGCCCCAAGGAGCCCCAGTGCCCCAAAAGACCCCAGTGCCCCAAGGAGCCCCAGTGCCCCAAGAGGCCCCAGTGCCCCAAAAGACCCCAGTGCCCCAAAGAGCCCCAGTGCCCCAAAGAGCCCCAGTGCCCCAAAAGGCCCCAGTGCCCCAAGAGGCCCCAGTGCCCCAAAAGACCCCAGTGCCCCAAAGAGCCCCAGTGCCCCAAAGAGCCCCAGTGCCCCAAGAAGCCCCAGTGCCCCAAAACACCCCAGTGCCCCAAAAGGCCCCAGTGCCCCAAGGAGCCCCAGTGCCCCAAGGAGCCCCAGTGCCCCAAAAGGCCCCAGTGCCCCAAGGAGCCCCAGTGCCCCAAAAGGCCCCAGTACCCCAAAAGGCCCCAGTGCCCCAGTGCCCCAAAGAACCCCAGTGCCCCAAGGAGCCCCAGTGCCCCAAGGAGCCCCAGTGCCCCAAAGGGCCCCAGTGCCCCAAAGAGCCCCAGTGCCCCAAAGAACCCCAGCGCCCCAAGGAGCCCCAGTGCCCCAAGAAGCCCCAGTGCCCCAAGAAGCCCCAGTGCCCCAAGGAGCCCCAGCGCCCCAAGAAGCCCCAGTGCCCCAAAAGGCCCCAGTGCCCCAAGAAGCCCCAGTGCCCCAAGGAGCCCCAGTGCCCCAAAAGGCCCCAGTGCCACAAAAGGCCCCAGTGCCCCAAAGGGCCCCAGTGCCCCAAAAGGCCCCAGTGCCCCAAAGAGCCCCAGTGCCCCAAGGAGCCCCAGTGCCCCAAAAGACCCCAGTGCCCCAAAAGGCCCCAGTGCCCCAAAGAGCCCCAGTGCCCCAAAAGGCCCCAGTGCCCCAAAGAGCCCCAGTGCCCCAAGGAGCCCCAGTGCCCCAAAAGACCCCAGTGCCCCAAAAGGCCCCAGTGCCCCAAAGAGCCCCAGTGCCCCAAGGAGCCCCAGTGCCCCAAAAGACCCCAGTGCCCCAAGGAGCCCCAGTGCCCCAAGGAGCCCCAGTGCCCCAAAAGACCCCAGTGCCCCAAAAGGCCCCAGTGCCCCAAAGAGCCCCAGTGCCCCAAGGAGCCCCAGTGCCCCAAAAGACCCCAGTGCCCCAAGGAGCCCCAGTGCCCCAAAAGGCCCCAGTGCCCCAAAAGGCCCCAGTGCCCCAAAGAGCCCCAGTGCCCCAAGGAGCCCCAGTGCCCCAAAGAGCCCCAGTGCCCCAAGGAGCCCCAGTGCCCCAAAAGGCCCCAGTGCCCCAAGGAGCCCCAGTGCCCCAAAAGGCCCCAGTGCCCCAAAAGGCCCCAGTGCCCCAAAGAGCCCCAGTGCCCCAAAAGACCCCAGTGCCCCAAAAGGCCCCAGTACCCCAAGGAGCCCCAGTGCCCCAAAAGGCCCCAGTACCCCAAAAGGCCCCAGTGCCCCAGTGCCCCAAAGAACCCCAGTGCCCCAAGGAGCCCCAGTGCCCCAAAGGGCCCCAGTGCCCCAGTGCCCCAAAGAGCCCCAGTGCCCCAAGGAGCCCCAGTGCCCCAAAAGGCCCCAGTGCCCCAAAAGGCCCCAGTGCCCCAAAAGGCCCCAGTGCCCCAAAGAGCCCCAGTGCCCCAAGGAGCCCCAGTGCCCCAAAAGGCCCCAGTGCCCCAAAAGGCCCCAGTGCCCCAAAGAGCCCCAGTGCCCCAAAAGACCCCAGTGCCCCAAAAGACCCCAGTGCCCCAAGGAGCCCCAGTGCCCCAAGAGGCCCCAGTGCCCCAAAAGACCCCAGTGCCCCAAGAGGCCCCAGTGCCCCAAAAGACCCCAGTGCCCCAAAGAGCCCCAGTGCCCCAAAGAGCCCCAGTGCCCCAAGAAGCCCCAGTGCCCCAAAACACCCCAGTGCCCCAAAAGACCCCAGTGCCCCAAGGAGCCCCAGTGCCCCAAGAGGCCCCAGTGCCCCAAAAGACCCCAGTGCCCCAAAGAGCCCCAGTGCCCCAAAGAGCCCCAGTGCCCCAAAAGGCCCCAGTGCCCCAAAAGGCCCCAGTGCCCCAAGAGGCCCCAGTGCCCCAAGAGACCCCAGTGCCCCAAAGAGCCCCAGTGCCCCAAAGGCCCCAGTGCCCCAAAGAGCCCCAGTGCCCCAAGGAGCCCCAGTGCCCCAAAAGACCCCAGTGCCCCAAGGAGCCCCAGTGCCCCAAAAGGCCCCAGTGCCCCAAAGAGCCCCAGTGCCCCAAGGAGCCCCAGTGCCCCAAAAGACCCCAGTGCCCCAAAAGGCCCCAGTGCCCCAAAAGGCCCCAGTGCCCCAAGAGGCCCCAGTGCCCCAAAAGACCCCAGTGCCCCAAAGAGCCCCAGTGCCCCAAAGAGCCCCAGTGCCCCAAAAGGCCCCAGTGCCCCAAGAGGCCCCAGTGCCCCAAAAGACCCCAGTGCCCCAAAGAGCCCCAGTGCCCCAAAGAGCCCCAGTGCCCCAAGAAGCCCCAGTGCCCCAAGAGGCCCCAGTGCCCCAAAAGACCCCAGTGCCCCAAAGAGCCCCAGTGCCCCAAGGAGCCCCAGTGCCCCAAAGGGCCCCAGTGCCCCAGTGCCCCAAAGAGCCCCAGTGCCCCAAGGAGCCCCAGTGCCCCAAGGAGCCCCAGTGCCCCAAAGGGCCCCAGTGCCCCAGTGCCCCAAAGAGCCCCAGTGCCCCAAAGAGCCCCAGTGCCCCAAGGAGCCCCAGTGCCCCAAAAGGCCCCAGTGCCCCAAGGAGCCCCAGTGCCCCAAAAGGCCCCAGTGCCCCAAGGAGCCCCAGTGCCCCAAAAGGTCCCAGTGCCCCAAGGAGCCCCAGTGCCCCAAAGAGCCCCAGTGCCCCAAGAAGCCCCAGTGCCCCAAAGAGCCCCAGTGCCCCAAGAAGCCCCAGTGCCCCAAGGAGCCCCAGTGCCCCAAAAGGCCCCAGTGCCCCAAAGAGCCCCAGTGCCCCAAAAGACCCCAGTGCCCCAAAAGGCCCCAGTGCCCCAAGGAGCCCCAGTGCCCCAAAAGGTCCCAGTGCCCCAAGGAGCCCCAGTGCCCCAAAGAGCCCCAGTGCCCCAAGAAGCCCCAGTGCCCCAAAGAGCCCCAGTGCCCCAAGAAGCCCCAGTGCCCCAAAAGGCCCCAGTGCCCCAAGGAGCCCCAGTGCCCCAAAGAGCCCCAGTGCCCCAAAAGGCCCCAGTGCCCCAAGAGGCCCCAGTGCCCCAAAAGACCCCAGTGCCCCAAAGAGCCCCAGTGCCCCAAAGAGCCCCAGTGCCCCAAGAAGCCCCAGTGCCCCAAAAGACCCCAGTGCCCCAAAAGGCCCCAGTGCCCCAAGGAGCCCCAGTGCCCCAAAAGGCCCCAGTGCCCCAAAGAGCCCCAGTGCCCCAAAAGACCCCAGTGCCCCAAAGAGCCCCAGTGCCCCAAGAAGCCCCAGTGCCCCAAAGGGCCCCAGTGCCCCAAAAGGCCCCAGTGCCCCAAAAGGCCCCAGTGCCCCAAGGAGCCCCAGTGCCCCAAAGAGCCCCAGTGCCCCAAGAAGCCCCAGTGCCCCAAAAGGCCCCAGTGCCCCAAAAGGCCCCAGTGCCCCAAGGAGCCCCAGTGCCCCAAGGAGCCCCAGTGCCCCAAAGAGCCCCAGTGCCCCAAGAAGCCCCAGTGCCCCAAAAAGCCCCAGTGCCCCAAAGGGCCCCAGTGCCCCAAAGGGCCCCAGTGCCCCGAAGGGCCCCAGTGCCCCGAAGGGCCCCAGTGCCCCAAGGAGCCCCAGTGCCCCAAAAGGCCCCAGTGCCCCAAAGAGCCCCAGTGCCCCAAAAGTCCCCAGTGCCTCAAAGAGCCCCAGTGCCCCAAGAGGCCCCAGTGCCCCAAAAGGCCCCAGTGCCCCAGAAAGGGCCCCGGTGCCCCACAAAGGGCCCCGGTGCCCCACAAAAGGCCCCGGTGCCCCAGAAAGGGCCCCCTTCCAGTGCCCCGAATGGGGTAATTTTATTATACGCGGTAATCGAACAAATTTGGCCAACGTCGATCGGGGTTTTTGCAAGCACCACGGAATAATTTGCGCCAATGAAGAGGAGAATTTATGAAAGCCAACGTCAACGCGGCATTACAATTGAAATTCTATATTTCGCGCGTTCACCTGCACGTACTCCAACGAGTTCTCAACGTTCTCGCGTCCCAAGCGTCCTCGACTTGAACGTGCTTCAGCGTGAAAATCTTCGGGGAATATGTTATTCGCAACAGCCCCGTTGCGTTTGATTTACACGCATGGAAAATTCGCGATCGATGATCGCTTGCAACGTGTCATCCCTGGCGTCACATGAATGATAATTGTGTATTGACGAATAAATCGGGGGAAATTTGTAGCAGCGACATTATCGAGACATGTTTTGATGCCAATCGCAAATATATCCGTGAAAATGGAATAACATGTAAAATCATTTATTATAAAGTATATTTGATAGCGAAATATTATGTGGATATTTATAAGGCTGTCTGAAAATAGCGTGGTACAAAAAAATTCTTGCGTCAAAATGAGACTGGTTTACAGTGTTTGTTTTCGTGTAGGGATATAGCAAACCAGCGAAGTTCCTTCTTTTTGCACGGGCAACATGACCTGAAAGGTAGTTTCTTCTCCTGCATCTCTAATTTTTTCTCAAGCTCGGATTTCCCCAGAAGAATATTGTACGATTTTTTTGTAACAGACGATGACAGATAGGGGTGAATCTGTAAGGGATGGAACAGAAAAGAAGACCTAAATACAGGCGGAAACAAAATTAAGTATCGCTGAATTTCGACCGAAAAATAGTTAAACTTTGAACTGCTGTAACTTCGTGAAAAAAAGTCATACGACAGTCTACCTGCGCTCATTTTAAAGGGCGAAGTCTCTTCTTTCACGTCCTTTAATTGGATTGTTCCGAAAAAAAATTATAAACTCCGTACAGACGTTCGATTTGGAACATATTTCGGAGGAGAAAAGCACCTTCAGTTTTCTCTTCTGTCTCCTCATATAAATTTTGTTTCGGAAAATTCAATTCAAGGGGACGAAAGCAGACGCTTTACCCTTTAAAACGAGCCTAGTATGGTCATCGTGCGATTTTTTTGTTCAGGGCATTCGCACCGTTTTCGACGACTGTCGACCTACATACTTACTAAATTAAAACGTCAAAGACAATTACATTAAGCGACGCGTGACAAATATTTATTCGTCAGCCGCAAAATCTCTTCAACTCCCACCCCATTTTCTTTTATCACACACTATTGCCATCCCTGTGCACCGTTTCATTCGTCAAAACCATATGGCAGACAACCACCAAGCAGCCCAATTCCAAACTTCACGTTCACGGAACTTCCATTCCGCCTGCACATTCATCTCGCGCGAAAGACGTTCCACGGAGGAAAAAGGAAGACTTCCGTTTCAATTCGGGTTATTTACGAAGCCGTTTCGTGCACTGTGGAACCATGTCGGACAGAAGTAATACAGAGTACAGTCCCGTTGGCCCATCTAACCATCTCGTAACGCGCTGCTCATACATCACCATCTGAAGTATCCGGTATTATTCCGGAGCGCGTACCGAGCACGCAATATCCTGGCCCGTGACAACAAAGTAAATACCGTATACGTGAACCGACAGAGCGGAATAGAAATTTCAACGCGAAAATAATATAACCCACCCAACTTCGATTTTCGTTTGCCGTTCCACCAAGAACAGGCCCGTCGAAAACGTTCGGGGGACAACGAATTTCCTTTCTCGCGTTACATCAATCACGGCGAATTATTTAAGTAATAATTTCAACGACCCGGAGTGGAGAACTTACGCAGTAGCGATTCGGAGGTGGTGCTGCTGCTGTTTTTTGGCCTCTGCTGGCTGTCGATATCACGCCACCCTTTACGCCCTTCGATATATCGCCCGCCAGTTTGTAGCTAGTTGGGTCTAGTAAATGATTAAATAATCGCGGTGGATTTCGAAAAGATATTTCTGAGTTGATCAGAAGAATACTCATACCCGGTGTGCGTGTAGACAAGACGAAGCTTTCCTTGGATATTCGAGGACTTCTTGTCCCGAAAGGTGGAGCCGAGCGGCAACAGTGGAAGTCACATTTGTCACGATTTGCCTTGAACGCTGTTATGACCTCGTAAGCGCCTGGATCCGGGACGTCCGTCTATAAATATTGAATAATTAGGGTTCACAGTTTTTGGAATCAGTGTGGGCGTCCCTAGACTTGTGCCAATCAGGTTTATACAGGGGTCACTTCGTTTAGAATATCATTCCATTTTCGTTCGCAGAGATAATGCACTTAGGCATCATTTAAACGTTCAGATGCATGTATGATATTTAATGCAATAAATTGCATTCGCCAGATATTTGCGCTATGCATAAATAATTTGATCAATGTCAGACGATTAGACGTCGCCATCAGAGAAGTATGACAACGGGCGATCTCGTGAGATACAGAAACGAATACTAAATGTCGATATTCCTGATGAGCCACGTTTCGAGGGTAGATAGACACCACCGGGCCAGGGATTGGCTTGAATTTCCGGCTCAGCGAGCCGGAAGTGATTTCTCTGAGCTACGTCGGCCACGCGCCTCTGCGTGGAAATGACCTGCGCATCATGGCAGGACGTCATTTCCGACGATGTCGAGCCACGACGCTTCCCTGCGTTATGTAAATACCGTCGCTCTTGATTCTCAACGACGTCGTCGACGTCCTTCTGCCCGTCGTCCTTATCCGACGAGCGCAAGAATTCGCTGCGACACCTTCTTCCTGCCTTTTATCGCCTCGTCACGATAATTCCCTCCGACGAACGGAACGTGTAACTTCCAGTACATATAATTCGAATCTATTGTCCCCTCTAGATACACTTCTATTGAAATTTACCGGGTGTCTCTTTCTTAAATATACCATAATACAAATCTGAATAGACGTTTCACAATTCATTCCTCCGACATTCTGGTCAAAGTAATAAGGATTTGTCGAACTTTGCGTGCACGTATCGAGCAATACCATTCAGTTTCCCAATTCAATTTCTCCTCTATCTCGCAAGCTAGTCCGAAATCAAGCGAATCGAATTAAAACCGCAAGCAGCATTCCCCAACCCCCTACAGCAACCCTTAAAAACGTCGTCCAATGGAATTTCTACGTGTCCACCTGTCAAACGTGGAACTTCGTCGTGCTCAAAAGCCGAGTCTCACAGAAGGATTCCACCTTTCAGCACGAAGGAACGCGCAGCTTGGGCAACCTCAAAGGAGACGCTCGCTACCTGTGACAGAGGCAAGGGCACGCGTTGTTCCGGCTGCATTGCGACCCTGGCCTATCTGCGGCCACGTCGTCGAATCTTGCCCCGACGGTCTCTCGATTAACGGGCAAATTGGATCCTGGCTTCGAACCGCCCCGGGTACAGATGCATCGCTTCGATCCGCCACCATTAATTTCGCCTCGACCTCTCCTGATTACCTTGCGCTTCGGGGATTACCTGGACCCCGGTTAGTTCACGGGTTTCCGGTCAGCACGAAAGAATCCTCCGTACCCGGTCCGACCGCAGACTTATTGTGACTACTGGCTCACGAAGCAACGATCTCATTAAAGGAATTGCCTTCGTCCAGGTTAACATTTTCAATCTAGCCGTTCCTCGAACCCTCCGACAACTGACTCAGCTGTGGAGGCGGACGGATGCTGTGATCTTTCTTTTCGATGGGGTAGCCGAGGGATGGGGGATAATTTAACGATAGAATCTGTTCTATGGAGTTCTTTGAGTTTTGTATTTTGTCTTTTTCGAAGAGTAGGTTCTGTGAAATTGAAAGAGGGCTGATGTAAGGGTTGCTGATTGTTATTTGATATAGTATAATCGTTTAGGGGTGTTTGGTTCTGTAGTCTGTGTTCAGATCGATTTATTATATTGGTAGCGACATCTACACGTGGCACGATGTTCACTGGAGAACGTGAATGAGATTCAGGCACGCTATGTATCCATTGAGTGTCTGTTACCCCTTGCGTTTCCTTTCAATTTAATTGTTTTAATAATATTTTAAGTAAAGACCTAATGGAGTTGTAAAAATATTGGAAGGATGAGGTTTGTTATATACCTTGCCGGGTTTGGGAAATCTCTCTGTTCTACATTTAAAGGCAGCATGGTATATATTACTCTTCTGTTCCACAGTTTTTTCTTTAATATTCGTATCCTCGTAATCTTCATCGTCGTCAAATAGAAAAACTGTATCCATGGGAACTTGTGGATGGTATTTTCTCATGTGAGAATACTTGAAACGTTTCTGCGACTCGTAGGCCAAGTTGCCGACAACCAAATTGTAGGCGTTGGGCCCTGAGAATGAAAGGTATGCGCCATAAGATGCAAGTTATTTCGTTACAGGTACAATGAAAATTAAACGAGACTTGTTAATCTATATTTTAATCATTGGAATCCGGTTTCACCTGGTCTTGTATCTCCACTATCCTTCTTGAAACGACCAGCGCAGACGCCAAACGGCGCAGGATAAATGGAACCAACACATTTGATTTTAAGAGGTGGATCGTATGTACCGGGGCCAGGTACATCAGACTGCACCTTATCTTCGAACTTCTTTTATAAGAATGATAATAGTGATTATTGTCATTAAAAAAATTCTCTGATACATGCGATTACAATTATCAGCATTGTCATAGAAAATGTGTAATACTTTGGCAGTTTGTCCGAAAGGGGGTGGTTCCAAAGTATAAGGGTCGCATTTGCAATCGATCTTCACGAATCTTTCAAACGGACTCTTTATGTTGTAACAATTCGGGGCTGGAAAATTCTATATGTAAAAGTTCACTCTTCAGGAAAGGAACAACTTTTAAGCAACCACTTTTAGAATAATTTCGTTGAGTTCTAAATTTACTTCGCGCATTGTCTTTCTCTGCATTGCGTCGAGGAAACGCGTCTGCCTGGAAGTCATTCTCTTCTCTTCTTGTACTTTCTCGTTTTGAATTTGAATAGGGGTTTTCCTGGTTTCGTGTTCATAATCGCCGGGACCTGGTGTCAACGAAATTGGGGGTTCCGTTCTACCTGTCATTCTGCTCCAAAAATTTCCTTTGTACAGCAACGTCGTGGTGTTAGTTTCCTAAATATTCAGTGCTTCTATCGTATATAGAATGCTCTACATTTTCAATGAATTCTTCGTGTAAAATGAAATTTCTTACTTCTCGAGGGATGTCGTAGAAGATATTAGGCGTATGCTTAATAGGAAGATTTTTCACTAGGTTGCCATATTCGTTGACACAGTATCCTGCGTACAATTTGCATGGAACTGTTGTGGGGCTAGCAATAATCGAACGAGGAGGGCGAATTAGCCATAACTAAAGTGCATGCCCAAAATAAGGAAGAAATTACTACGCAAGGCAAACATAATGAAAGATTAATCCTTCCAAAAATTTAGTAAACATATTACTTTTCCCGCAGGACCTTTCCAAGTGCCAGGATGTGATCTAACTTTTTGATTTTTCAGTAAATCTGTGGCCAAATCAAATATTGGACCTGGTCCTTCCGAAACGTGTTCCTTAAATCTGGCATCGGTAAAATCAATGCTAACACCCCCCTGTAATTTTCAATCCTTTCATTATCAATATTTGTCTCGATTCAGCATGAATGAATATAAATTTTAGAAACTACGTTCGGGTGTGCGTCGTTGTAGATCTTTCACGTTGTACGATCCAGGTGCTGGCAATCGTCCTGCATCTTTTGCTACGATAACTGTTCTTCTCTTTGCACCGCAAAGAAAAGGATAAACGTCGGCTACAAGACATGTGATCTTATGTTTCGCATACTTCTTAGCATGTTTAATACATTAAAGGCTATTTACTAACTGTACCGAGATGGTTTTTCAATCGAGGCAACTCCGATATGTCGTAAGTCCCTGGCCCAATATCGGGCGGTGTTTGGCTGATCAATTTTTGAAATCTTTTCCCCTTATCGTACGCCATATTTTAGCACACCCGGTCGAAATGCAAAAATAACGCGTATATACAAACATGGAATGTATAACCTTATCAGCTGCGATATATTTTATGAAACACGTGTGAACTGCGCTGAATGAATGGGGATGATTAATGGGCAACTTAACTTTATTCGAATTCGATGCGATCAATTAATAATTTCTATTCATAAGTGGAAGCCAATTATCATCAGTTACACCATCGAGACAAGATTCGCACGAACTGGAGTACATCCCGCAAGATTCTGGTGACCAACTGCTTTCGCTAATGAATCATACCCGTGCAAGAAAAATTATTTGTTTGCAATAATTGTAACGGACCGGCGTGTTCCCGTCCGAAGGACGCTGTTTTCACTTCTTTAACCTACTTTTTTAAAGCGTTCGCCTTGCATAAATTTTCGGCCGGGCCAGTTAATAATTTCGTTCTCGTTACGCGAAATCCATTAATGTTTTGACGCCGAAATAAGAGATTACCGTTTGCATCGAATTGTAAACGTTTCGCGGGCGTGAACGTGAGCAAAGTGAAGGGTTTTTACGATGGATGAGAAAAATGTTTTGCAATTGGGTATCGCTTTTATTGCGCCATTCCAAGAATGTTGGATTCGACGAGCGTAAAAGAATTATCATTGTACGTAATTTCGCCGTGTTTCTTTTCTATCCCGATATTTCCCTTGGCCATTATAATTTCTTTCCAGTTTCATCGCTATTTAGATCCACCCCTTGTGAGCACGAAATTTCAATTTCCCTGTGAAAGCACCTATTAACTTTGCTGCGATTAGGAAAAAGTAGTATTAACCCTTAGTTTGCCTGAAGCGATCAGTAGAATGATCCCCTAGATCAGACCGGTGCGGCTATCTTGATATCTATTTCTACCGCGCGGTGGCGCCACTGGTACCGTTTGAGACCATGTTTGATCTATAATTCGAGAGCATTCTGACTAGAAACGTGGTGTAGCAACAAAGTGCTGTGGTTTGAACGTCAGTGTTGAACTCTTCGTGTGATTTATTTAGTGCCCCGTAGCAAGTTTTCCTTCAAACTCACAAGAATAATGTCGGAAAACGTAGAGAAGTTTGACGGTATGCTGCTGGCTATGGCCCAGCAACACGAAGGCGGTGTACAAGAGGTCAGTATTTTTTCGACACCGGTTTAGGTTATGTTTCACCCGGAGAATAGAGCTGTTCTCTATGCAACTGAATACGTTTATTGATTAAACACTGTGTTTCGCAGCTGTTGGACACAATCTTCAGTTTCCTCGCGAGGAAAACTGATTTTTACACAGGTGGTGGCGAGGGCGCTGCAGAAAAGGTATCTTCCTTTTTCTATCGCGTATTATTTCGCTCGATATTGCATCTTGCCGTGTACGATTTCATCAGACATTTGTGATTAATCTACGTTCGTTCGCAGCTTGTCAATGGTAAATTTAAGAAGCACGAAGCTACAGCCCTTGCCAAGGTTGCCGGTGAGAAGGCGGAACGCGCAGAACAGGAGAGACGCCGCAAGGAGAGATTAGAGAAGAAAAAGAAGGAGGAGAAGGCGGACGAGGATAGATTGAATTCGGAGTCGAAGATCGTTGAATTGACTGACGAACAAGCTGCTGAATTGCAAGAGGAAATAGATAGTAAGGCAAGTATTTCGAGGCCTCTTGCGAGATTAAAGTTGTGGTAAAAGTATGTATTTAAATGGTTCTTGGTTCCTTGGTTACAGAAAGCTGTAAAGGAGGTTCCTGCTGTTCCTGGACCTAGCGGTGATAATGCAGAGACTAGCAAAAAGGAGGGGAACGCGGAAGAAGAGGAAGAGGAGGATGAGAAAGAGAAGGACAAGCTCAGGCCCAACAGTGGAAACGGAGCAGACTTGCCCAACTACAGATGGACTCAGACACTCCAGGACGTGGAGGTAAGTAACGTTTATATTGTGCACTGACATAAATATTCAAATTTTGTTCGTATCGTACGTGCAAGTAAATTTTTCATTGTTTAATATCGTTAAAATTCGATTTATTATTCTTATGATTTATTCCATCGACAACCTAAACGACTTGATTTCTTATGAGTTTTTAAAGTAATTTGTTTGCTAATTGGATCTACAAATTTGTTGACTTTACTACCAAGGCTAAATGGTAAAATGTAAGGAAGTCCGATTTATTTTTTGTGTTGGCAACAAAATTAATTTATTTCGAATATTTGACATTCCTAATTAATTCAACAAGCATACTTTTATTCAGCCTTGATGTTATAACAACAAGTTTGACAAATTTGTCAGGGTAAATGATATTTTATTCAATCCTATAGCAATATATAATACTGCCCCGATTTTTACACAGTTATCGCACGTGTATTTGCATTTTTTTAGTTAAAAACGAGAAATGAAAAATAGGTAAAGCGTACTTAATATGAGTTTTTATTAAAGGAATTGGTAGAGGGGGGTGAAATAAAACAGCGTTATCATTTTCCTCATGGTTCGACAGTTTCTTGTTTGAATCGACGATTAATTAATACGCAAGTAATATCACAGTTGCGAGTCAGCGATCGACGCGAACGCTGCTCAATGCTTTCCCGTACATTCCCTGGAACACGACACCCCGAATACACGGAATCCAGGATTAATTCAGACATTTTTTCTGTTAGTAACAATTAAATAACGACCCCTAAAGTTAACACACATCCGCTTACTTTACTCCCATCTCGTCGATTGCTCCGAACTGCCCGTCAAAGTGAATCGAACAAAATACTTGTTTGTGCGTATGAGTTACGAAATTTATCGCTGGACGACGACAACCCTTTTCCTGACATTCTCGGTTCGATCGGCTGAAATTTCCAGAAATTTCATTTCAAGTTCGAAATCTTTAGAAATCCATCGAGAACGCGTAGGGGCGAGTTTCGGGTGGATTAGTCGGACGGTCGTCGTCTGTACTTAATCGTAAAATAGATGAAACGTAGAAAGCGAAATTCTACGGTACTCGTCGAACTTCGAAGGACAACGTATCAGTCCTCTCGCGAAAAAATCGAGCGGCCTAACAAATTAGGATCGCGTTCTTCCTACTCATCCGCACTTATCTAAAGCTAGCTCATTACATGAATGTAATTACTGAGTTTTCACGTACCACACGTCGGACACGGTGCAATACAGCCTTTGAAACTTTGTCTCCGTTCGAGAACGTCTAATCGAGTCGCTCTAATGCACTAAATGATAGTATACACGTACGTTATAAATACAAATAACCCAGTCGATCGTGATCGCGAAGCACAACTCCGTTCGTCTAGCAGAAACGAATTGTCCGTTCCTCCTTCCATTCGTTCGTAGCTTGTGTTTTCTTGTTTCGCCTCCTCGTAAACTTCCAGTCCGTTTTTTCACGATTACTCGACTGCCTCCTCTCGTTGGCCTAGTGGTACTTGTCGCGAATTCTCACTGCAATCAAAACAACGAGAACCGTAGATTCTTGAATACTTGAGTTGAAGATACCTAACGTTGTAGTAAGCTTCTTCAAAGATCGAACCGCCTCTGGATTGGTTACTTTACCGCAGGGGATACTTACTTTCCATGTACAGGATCCCGAGAAGCAGGCCGATCATGAATAGGAAGCTCATCGTGCAGACGAGCACGGTGAGCTGGTTTCTCGCGCAGAAGGACTTCCTGTAGACGGTCGTCGGTCTACCTAGGCCGTTCACCACGGTAAAGTGGGTGCTGCTGGCCACCGACGCGGTGTCCATTTGTTTTGGCGTCGTCACCGTGGGCGGGTGAATAGCAGCAAGATTGGCCAGATTCGCGGCTGTCAGTAGTAACGTGCCCGATGCGGCACTCTGCAACAAGCATTTGATCGCGGATCATCGATCAGTCGTTGAACTTTGTCTAGAACTACTTGGCTCGTTAATTCTTCTTGTCAGGTTATTTATCGAATCGCAATGTTATCTATACTCTTCCATGAAAACGCAGGATCGTTAAAGTTCGACCGTAAAATTGTCGATTTTTAAACTACTGTAACTTTGTGGGAAAAAATCGTGCAACACCCTACATTGGCTTGTTTTAAAGGGCGAAGCGTCCAATTTTGCGTACCTGAATTGAATTTGTCGAAGAAAATTTAATATTCGGAGACGGACTGGAAAACTGAAGGTGCCTTTTTCTTCCAAAATTGGTCACAGTCAAATGTCTTTGCGGAACGTTAGGAAATTTTTTTAGCCGCTTAAGTTACGAAGGATTTAAAGGTGGAAGTCTCCCCTTTACAATGACCACGGGAAAATTGATGTGCGATTTTTTGTCGTAATTTTATCGCACTTTAATTAAAACTGTATCCTCCGCGCGGTGTGCCTTCGGTTGCTCGAAAGCCGACGGCGCACCTTCCAGTCAAAGTGCGATCAAATGGCAAAAAAAAATCGTACAACCAACCACCTGGGCTCATTTTAAAGGGCGAAGCGTCTACTTTTAGGTGCCTGAATTGAATTTGTCGAAAAAAATTTAATATTCGGAGGCGGACTGGAAAACTGAAGGTGCCTTTTTCTTCCAAAATTGGTCACAGTCAAATGTCTTTGCGGAACTTTAGGAAATTTTTTTGGCCGCTTAAGTTACGAAGGATTTAAAGGTGGAAGTCTCCCCTTTACAATGACCACGGGAAAATTGATGTGCGATTTTTTGTCGTAATTTTATCGCACTTTAATTAAAACTGTATCCTCCGCGCGGTGTGCCTTCGGTTGCTCGAAAGCCGACGGCACACCTTCCATTCAAAGTGCGATCAAATGGCAACAAAAATCGTACAACCAACCACCTGGGCTCATTTTAAAGGGCGAAGCGTCTACTTTTAGGTGCCTGAATTGAATTTGCCGACAAATATTAATATTCGGAGGGTGGAGGTCTCCTCCTTAAAATGACGACTTAAAAATCAGTGTGCAATTTTTTGTTATCACTTTAGCGCGCTTGAATTAAAAGCGTGCGGTTGGCATTAGAAAAACACTGCTAGCTTAATGTAGTTAATGTAGTTAGTGTAGTTAGTGTGTATTTAGTATGTGTTTGGTGTGTGCGTAGGATAGTTTGCCAACGGCACGCTTTCCGTTCTGTTCTGACACAACAAAAAATCACGCATCAAGTTTTGTCTGATCATTGCAGGAGGGATACTTCAATCTTCAAATCATACATTTGATGTTGACCAATTTTCGGAGTAAAGTATCTTCATATGTCCACTTCTTTGTCTAATATAAAAGGGTTTCCAAAGAAATTCAATTTAGAGATGCGAAAGTGGATGCTTCACCCTTTAAAATGAGCATAGGCAGAGCATTGCACGATTATCAGTCGCAAAGTTACAACCGGTCAAAGATCGACATTGTTTGTGAATGGGGTATATTTCAGCGCCCTTTAAATTCCAGGTAGTTTTCGCAAACAGACGTATCATCTACTCGCGTAAATATTGTCGTAAGCTTAGGTATGGAGGGACAGATGTCTCAGTTCAAATATATAGTATATAATTTCGATGTAGAACAAGAATTCGCTCCTAGAACTCGTATCAACTATTCTGGCTTACGTGTGTACTGGCGGTGGATCCTTGCGAGGACGTGGATCCTCTGGACGGCGAGTTGGGGTGCAGATGATGAGCCCAGCTACCATTTTCGCTGCCCCTCTCGCTGCGTCCAACCAAGGACGGCCTTGGGATGTGCCAGGAAAGCGGGCAGCCCGCTACCGCTGTCGTAGCCGCCGTCGCCTCGATCTGAAAGCAACGTAAATCGACGTGAAGCTTCGATTGCATAAGCGATAATGTCGCGTCGATTACCCTTCTGCCTCGCCCGCATGTCCTCCACCTGCAACCGCGTGTCGTTTATCTGTCGCCGAGGGAACATTACTCTACATGTATGTAGCTACACGCTATCTGCGTTTCATCTGTTCGACGAGCAGGCTCGCGACCCGATTGACCAATAAGGGGACCAAGCGGCCGTTTAAAACACCGTATCGCGAGTGAAATACTCTCACTTTGAATATCGATTGCTACTGGTACATTATTCGCGGCGTCCCTCGCGCAGCAAACGCTGATACGAATTAAGCTACAGCTGGCGACCAGAACAGCCGGGGAGACTTTGCACCTTGGACTTTCCCGTGTATACGAGTAACACCGTCATTGTAATCCTCGCCCGTTTCTCCTGACGCTCGCGTCATGGAGTGAAAAAACTTTGCATACCAGCGAACATCGTTTTCGAAATAGTGTTGCAACGTTTCATTGTTCTATCACGGTCTCGTCTGCGGGTGCTCGTATCGCCGCGTCGAAATGCCAGCGGGGTTGTCGCTCGAGTCTAACGAAACTGTGCGCACCGTTTCTGCCCGACCAGAATTGTTCGTTCGCGAGAACGCCGAACGCGTTATCGATAACGACAATCCCCTATCTCTATTCGCCCCCGTCGCCAAACTATGCAACGCTGGAATCGAGGCACGCGAATAGGGAACCTCGTCCTCGACGACTCTCCCACCTCGCGCTCGAAGGAAGAATTTGGGCGCCCCGAGCTCTCGATATTCCGGTTTGCTCGTTGCACAACGCCGGTACCCTCGAAATTCCGCCGGCCAAACTCTTAGCGTTATTTTCTTGGTGCATCGTCGCCGTTTCGTTGCCGCCGCGTCGTTTCCTCTCGTCGCGGCGCACGCCTTCGAGGTGCACGGCCGCGAAACGTTTTCATGGTCAGTGGAGAACCGCTCGAGCATTTCCGCGACTTTGACACTGGCCGGCTGGTCCGCCTGGCTGGGTGGCTCGTGTGTACGCACGACGATTACGCCAGTTAATTGGCCATTTTCGCACGTAAATCAGCCCCACTTCACACCGTGCTCTGTGGCCTACCTTCGCCCGCTCTGGCCGCCGCCCAAGGTCCGAGTCGCTCGCTTCTTTTTCGTTCGCGACGCTTTTTCACCAACTACGGATCGAAGTATCGAGCTCTAATGGAGCACCGGTCGACGGACGATTTATGCGTCCTGTCGGGCGTGGCCGGGTCAGAAAATAACGTGGAAGCAGCCTTGCGCCGCATTTTTATCGTCGATGCAACCATCTTCCGGTATCGAGTGGAACGCCGCCGTCGATGATTTTGCGACGGAATTTCGGATATGCCTTTGGGCGATCGCAAGGCGTATACTCTGAGATTAAACTATGCATTGTAGGCGCACAGAGCAGTTGCTGATAATTGTTTCGTTGCGACGATGAACATTTGCGTTCTGTTCCAAGGGTTCAAGCAACGCGACAATTACGCTTAGCTTGAGAGGTTCAATTGGTTTTATCCCTTTGGTGTTGCATTATCATCGACCCTAGCACCACCGTTGCTTCAAACTTCGTGCTCCGTAGCTTTCTCGTGTTACATTTTAAATACGAAACTGCTGTGCGCTGATAGAATTAGAATCGTGACCCATATTACCCAAGATCCTAGACAATGGAGGAGAATGGCGGCGTCAGATTCGCCGGAATCGAAGTTTCATAACTGAATCTCGATATCCGACTCGTTCTCGGTGACAGGTATTCGTTGCCGAGCCGGTATACAATCTCGAAATTTTTGCTTGTCTCGTGAGGCGCAGAGGGAACGCGAGCCGGAGCAAGAGGAGAAAAACCGTTGATACGAGCGAGAACGGTGACTGAGACGGGGAGAATGGCTTGGACGACGCTCAAAGAGAGGCGTCGTTAAGAATTTTTGTGGAATTCAATACACTGGTCAGCCTCGAAGCGCCGCACCTGTGCTGGGCCCACGTAACGCAACACTCAGGAGATTCTTTTTCGTTCCCGCCTGATTCCCCTGTGGATTCAGTAGGGGATGATTTCGTAGCAGACTGTTGGCGTCTTTAATAAATATGTTGCTGCGATAGATTTAATGGTGTTTATTGTTACTGAATTTCAGGCGTGATATAATGGCAATATTTGGAAATATTTATGGGGTGATTAAGACTAGGAATTTAATAAGTTCCGTGATCGTGTGAGGTAACGTAGTGTTTAATTACGTTCAGCCTTGTCACGCTATATTATGAGGAATACTAAAATATTGATAATAAATATCGAACGCCCGAAGGCCTCTGAAGCTTGTTCCCGAGGTTTAGATTCGAAAGTTCGGACGCGGTGCCAACTTAGCTTCCAGCTTGTAACGAAGTTGCATTGCGGACGAAACTTTGTACATCTTTTATTTTGCACTATGACACGGTTGAAATCTGCAAGTTTGGAATATAATTTATAATTTTTTATATGTCCATTAGCTATTAGCTCCTCGACTTTCGTTCCCTCTGATTCAACGTCGTCTCCGTCCAAATGTTGTAATCCTTATTTGTGTCCTAACTTATTTAAATTCATTCTAAATTCGAGAAGATCTTGATATTGCAATAACAAGCTGCTACCTTTTGGATTTTGTCCTATCCCAACTTTCCTCAATTGTGTAAAAAATTTGTCCGCCAATAAGCCAGTGACTCGGTTGGAATTTAATGCAACCTCGAGACGATTCGATATTGGTTAACCGGTTGCAGAATCGTGAACTCGAGAATCATCCAAAAGTGTCACGTTTGTCGATACCTCGGGGTAATATACATGCACATATGTACATTTCCTCGTTACCGATATTATTCGATGTAACTTGGCTGCTAATGAGCGTCGCCTCGCGGATGCGTGAACGAGCAATCATAAAAAGATATATGTTACAAGGCAGCGATAACAGATTCCGTGATTCGACCTCGTGCATCCCGTGACAGAGAAAAGTAGGTTCGCGGAAATGGAAAGTCATCGTCGATTTTATGAAATCGATTTAGTATTGAAGAGAACTTCTGGTCGACATTTCCATTTAAATAAATTAATTACGTCAAGGTAAGAGCGTGATTGCATTCCGATTCGATATGATCAAAATTATACCGTACTGGGAAAGAATACTTGTAATTTCGATTTTTTTTTAAAGATTTAATCGTTGAAGGAATGATTACAAGAGAAAACAAAATGTGCGAATAATTAAGTTTTCGTGACATCGTGAAATCTTGGTCTTAGGACATATGCGGATAGATAATCTTTTCCTTTTCCTTATTATGAAAAAGGTACTAAATGCTTTTGTGACTGAAAATCGGCAGTCCGGTTTATTAAAAGAAATTCTATAACCACTGGGAATCCCCAGCCTCTTGGCGAGAAAATAGTCACGCTGAAGAAAAAAAATGTGTTTGACAATTTACAGGAACGTATGGCCGTTCTACGAAAAGGCTGGATATTTATAATGAATTGCAATAAAACACGCACTCATGAATACGTTGAGTCATTTCTGCTCTCATAGAACAAGCTTCCTTTTTTCCTATTCTACACCTACGATCGAGCGAACCGGATTTTCTGAATTGCACCTCCTCACGTTCACCCTTTATGAATACAAATCTGCACATTTTCCCCGTTATAGTCTAGCACAATCGAATTTTTCCATCTTGCTTCCTATCTACCGAAATCACACTCTCACTTCTAGTATCTTAGAGCACCTGGTTTTCCCTCCCATAGTTATTTAAAATACAAGGAAACCCGCGCCAAGCCTTTACAAGTAGCAGATAATAGCCGAACAGTGGAAAGCCCGTTATTAAGAAAAGAATATCCTTGTCATTTCTAGAATGTGTAACTTTCGTGTAACAATCGGCAAGTTGTTTAGTATTCTTTTCACAGAATAGGTACACTCTGCGCGCTGTTATTAACCAAATTACCGCGTCCCCTAGTGGAACATCTTCCATAGATCTTTAAAACACGCTTCCAGGCCACGTTACTCGCAGAATAGGTAAAACGTTCACACATTCGCACATTATTGTTCGCAACGTTGTACAGCCTCTATCTCGAACGGAGGTACGATCTTCTTCTATGCTCGATTCAGGGATGGCGCTAACTGTTATCCACCTTGCAACGCATCGTGTTGTTGCAAATCGCTCTCCCTTCGTGGGTTATCGGTGGTCCTCGCGGACGCAAAGTGAACACAGAACGTGTAACCGTATCAGAAGGAATGAACCCCGGCCGGCAACCTATTATTTGCCACTATAAAGAACAGGCGGGAGGCAATAATTTTAATAATACACAAGTTTCGACACGCTTTCGTTTTCATCCGCGGCGTCTTCGACCCGTTTTCACGCCGATCTCGCGCCACGTTGCCTCACAGAGCGCATAAATCTAAGGCACGTTTGCCACGATCGTCTACATATTTTGCAACACAAGCCTGGCTCGTTACATCGGCTATCGGTCCCGGCTCCACTCTGCTTACCGACAGCCCCGTCGTTGGTGGAAAAACGTAAAGGACTGTGTGGGCTCTCTATCGCCCGGCTAATCTTGTCCGTCGATTTCTGATACACGCTTGTTCCGATACAATCAACGTGTAGCCATTTATAATCGTCGATCCCCGTCCTTGACGCCAGCTCTCCGCGTCTCTACGGCTCCGAGACAGAACGCGAACATTTGTTGGATTATGAAACGAATTCAACGAGAACGGAGAATGGGGGAGTGATGTATAGAATTGTTCGACTATGGTCTCCCCAATAATTCCCTCTCGGGAAAGTCGATAAGCAGTCCTAGGCGGCAATGCTTCGAGCCGAACGATCCTTAGACGAGGGAGACTTTTATCCGCGCTTCGTTTCCATGCCAGATTTCTAGCGCTCGTGTTTAATAACCTTGACAGCCATTTAAGCAAAATAATGATCGCGAAGTAATTGTCTCACAATCTATATTCACGATACTCCATCTGCGTTACATGGATCGCCTCCGAACGATCGTAACGATCCCGGATGCAATTAGTCCCGAACATCACGTACACCGCGATTCTCGCCGTTTCCGCAGTGGCAAGGACTTGCTTCACTTCTGTTTCGTTGCTCGGATTTTTTTCTTCCTTTCATTGTATCTCGGCAGCCTTGAAGACGCGTGAAAAGCGTAACACGAATCATCTAAGACGACCTTCTCGCCTCTTCCTCTATCCACGAGGCCGGCTTTGATTGGCAATTAGTTTATACTAGGCTGCTCGAAAAGGGGCCTTGGATTGACGGTAAAATGTTGACCGATCGATGGAAATCAGATATACGCATCTTGATTGGTAATCATCCGTCATTATCGCTTCTGTTTCCTCTACGGTTCCAAATCGATTGGGCAACAGATTGCTTACTTTGATAACCGACGTGGTAAGCAGACTAGTACAGTGCTACAGCACTTCGAGGATGATACTGCAGGGCATGAAAGCCTGTTCGAGGCTCGGGCAATGGATTCGACAAACAGAAGAGAACGAAAGTTGTCGAGTTACGCGAACGGAATCTTGGAGTGTCTGGGGAAGTGGAAGAAAGCTGTTTCCTTAAGCGATCATTTGCGTCGGAGGCTCTTCACTTACAAGCTTCGTTCAGTGTGGACGTGTCCGTGGGTTCTACGATTTTTACTTGGCGTCTCTTTCCACCGTAACTCAACGGAGTGACTTATCTCACGGGCTCTGTTGCACGAGCAACGGCGTCGAAGGACTCTTGAAAATCGAAACACCGCGTTGTTCCACTTCCGCGAGTCGCGGCTGGCTCCGGCTGGGACCTTGTTTGCGACTCCACAGCTTCTTTCGTAACACGCTGGCACCGTTTCAACAGATAGGCTGAGGACACAAAATTAACAGGGAGCCGCGTTGATCAATACTTTTGATCTGTTCTTAAAAAGGAATCAGTTTTGGGGTCGCGCGATTTTCTCCCGTATCGGCGATGTAGCAGTTACCGATGTTGGAGTGTTGAAATCGTGTTGAATAGTCTGCCGTGTTTCGAGCTGCGCAGTGTCTAGAATCGAGAATAGATCGATGGTCTACATACAATTGAATTCCTCAATTTTCCAGGTGAACCCTGGCACCATTTGTCAACGTCGCGAGGCGTCCACGTTATGTCACGCGAACGTACGAGCGTAAATTTAATTAGCCAGACCGACTCGCAACGCTCGGTTACTCCTTCCTCGATTTTCTCTAGCCGAACGCTTTACACGTTTGTCTTCATTAGCGTTCGCTCGAGCTTTGGAAAGCGATCGCACCGATCTATCTCGCGGGGTCATTGGCATTCTATTTTCAATTCAGGAATATTTAATTTCTTCTATCATTTCATTTGTACAGAAGTCTGTTTGCCATTTCTGTATAAACCTCTTTGTTTCTTTAATAACAGAAAGCCGCGCGAAATTCGACGGGTACATTAATTCAAAACTTTCGACAGCTTTCTATTTCCTTGCGCAAAAGACTCGCGGCTATCATCGAGCGAAACTTCGCAAAACTTTATCGTCGATCTCGTTCATTTATCGCCACGACCGTTGCACGCGGCGTCGACCTTAAATCGAATCGACGTCCGTAACCCCAAACTGTTGCAGCTCGCTGAAATTTTTTCCTACCGAGAGAAAAAGTCCACGAACAATCCATAAATCAAGGCGACGCGTGTAGCTATAAATAAACCAGCCGGGGATCCATTGATTTCATAACGGCCGGGCAATTCTGTTTGCAAATTATTTACGCGCCTTCCAGCCACCTCTTGCGAATCTTCTTTCACGATCGTCTACGTTTACGCCACGACGGAGATGATGATGATGATGATGATAATGGCGATGATCGCCGCGGCGCCGCGTCATCGACGCGAAATGTCACGAGCATCGGGGATCAACGCGAACCAGTCTGCAATCGGTACCGAATCTTCTCTAGGTCGCGAAGGAAGCGGCTGTTTCTGACCCATTTGCATTTGCAACGTGAGTAAGGTGACCGACCCGAAATTGCGACACCTTCGCTAGCATACAACTGACACCGCGTCAGTCCCCGTTTGCTCTACTCATTATCCCTCTTCCACTCACTGCATCTCGTTTTCTGCTTTTCTCGAGAATCGACAGTGTAATGCGCCGTCTGGATGGTTTCAGTAGAATTGGCGCGCCACGATCAGACATCGTTCCTGGCGCGAGTGACGTATTCGAGGATATCGCGAAATCGGTTTTGCAGGCCTTCTAGCGTAATTGCATTTTTATTGCGTCTTAAGCGTCTGTGTCATTTATAATTGACGGCAGGATCGGTACGTGTTTGTTATTAATTTTTGTAAGATGCAATAAGAACGAGGGATCATTGTAGAAATTTGAAGATTGCTTTAGATAGGAAACAATTCTTGAGCAAACGATCCCGTTTCTTTTATTTGCTCTTCGGTCGACGGGTACGTCTTAGGGAAATTTCCACGACACGATATTGGTAAATTGGAAACACCGGAATGGATTAGAATAAAAAATGCTATAAGACTTTGGAACAAGGAATGAAAGTTCGACACGCGTCGTTCCTATCACGTAACCTAACGAAATCTGTTTCCTTAATGAAGCGGCGTAAGAGAGAATTTCATAACTGGGCGGCTGGCAGCGGTGTTTTCTGTGTTCCTCTGTCGTCGTTATCCAATATTCGTTTCCGACCAATAGGCCGGGATCAGCGGTTCAACTTTCTTGCGTGTATCTGTACACGAACGAACTCTTATAGCACAGTCCTCTATGCAAACACTTCGTCGAAGCTCGTTTCCGATATTTAATAACATCTTCGCCCAGAACATAATTAGCGGGGTCTGTGGTCATGGACAGCTTCAGTCCCAAATGAATTTGCTGTCACAATAACAACACGCAGAAGTGTTACGCGAATCAATGTCGCGATCTCGTGAATTCCTTCCCCGGGGCGACATTTGCATGCAACAAGAGAAAGCACTCCATATTGCAAAATCGATTTCTCTGCGTCGACCTTAGACGAAAACACACCAGCTTTTTTTTTATTTCGATGAACGGCATCCTTGTATTAGACCTTGATCCAAAGGCCCGAAGAGTCTGATGAGTTTATTGGCCATGGTTAATGTCGTTGAGCTTTTAATTAACGCTTCTAAGGTTAATGTCATTGAGAGTATTAATTGTCCCGGCTGTATAGGAAAGTGAAATTCTTTTGTCCGTGCGCTGAAATATCAGTCGAAGATCGAGATGTTAAGGTCAGCGATCGAAGATTGTTTTGGCACTCTGATTAATTAATGCTCTAATCTCTCAGGGACACAGACCCTTGGATGTCCATTTTGATTGCTATACTTTCCTACTTACAGACGCTGACGTAAGCCATTCTCGCGCTGGCGACTGCCACAACCATTAATCGCGGTCCTACGTATGATAAAGGATGGTTTCTCGGTATTCAAATTCGTCACCGCGGAAACAGATCGTCAATTATTTTAATGCTGCTATTTGATATGCGAAGGTTACAAATATCGGCGAGAGTTTGCCCGGCGAAGGTTGCCTCAGTTATAAAGAACCGGACACTTGTAAGCCTGCTTGATTTCGATTTTTACGGGGAACTTTCTCGCCCGTTCCAGCTATACGTTAGTAATTATGAAAGAGTTTCCTAAAAGACATTCTTGAAACATTTGTTGTCGTTGTTGAAGACTTTGTTGCTCGCGTATCGCGAGCCGGAATCACGTTGTGTATGACTAATCTCGTGAACGGGACACGCTCGATTCGACATGTCAGCCCTGAAGTTCTGGTGCACGTCCCTAGATGATGGAACGGCGGCGTACGCGTTTTAAATTGTAGTCCCGCGAAATACCGCGGCTACAGTTCCTACAGCAGTCGTGTTGTCATGGGAATGATCGATAACGGGGGTCGAAATCAGCCTGGTTCGTTCTTCGTTCGACGCGGCCGCGAGCTGCCTACACGCCGAGGCGTACTTCGCAAAGTACATAGGTACGTTTCGACGGTAGATCTTGATCGGCGATCAATTATACCTGGACGATTTAAGGATACGAGAAGTTTTTGAAAGTGGCGCCACTTCGTTTTTGACCTTTCACAAGCTGCTTTCTGGCATCTGTTTCACTGTCGAACGTGGACAACGTGAGCGCGGCGCATAAATCAGGATAACTTCCTCTCTCGGAGGAACCTCCCTAATATCCACGAATAAATTCATACATCTGGACGGCTCGTTCAAAGTCCCAGATGATATGGACGTTTCACAAATATTCAATTCTGTTGCAACACTCCTTGTTTGTCAATACATTCGAGTCACTCAGCATTCCTGAATCTCTCTGCGATCTCTAGAATTTTGTTTGGGCGAAACAGAAAGCTTTATTTGGAAGAAATATTTTGATATGCCTACGATAGATATTTCCTCTTCAACCTAATATAGAGGCCCGGTTTTATGTCATCGTTCTCGAGACGAAATTTATCGGCGAACCCGATAATCGTTCAGGACTTATATTGTCCAGGTCCGGTCTCTCAGTTCGTACGCGTCTGCCTTGAGAAGCTATCACGTTCTGCCTCGTAAACGTTAAGACGATGAAGGAGTTATGAAACGCGAATGTGAGAAACGGCCTACAGGTGGCTGGTTACCGGCTTCACGAGAATCTACAACCCGGAGCTACGGAATTATGGAAATCGTTTTTCAACGCAAACCGCGCAGACTACTTTTATTGCACGCCACCCACGCGTATTTTAACGTAATGACAGACCGCTGGCTCGGCGGAATATCGTATTCAAAGTTTAGACACCGCCGGAGGGACCCAAGCTCTTCGAGCAAACAGTGCACCGATCATTTGTTCCTTTTTCCACCGATTAAATTCGTGCGTGTCCAGCACACGGAGAAGACTGTTTTCTTCGCAACGATCCCTCGCAATGGTCGATTTTTCATCGACGCGCGTAGCACTCGCGGAAACTTTCAAACGAATTTCTCACGAACGACTCGTCCGAGCAGGCTGCTCGATTGCACAATACGCGTGTACTGCGATTCGTGCGAGATTTGTCGCGGCTCGGCGTGCCTTTCGCGCGCGTTATTTTCTACGAATATCTGGGAACGATATTGTCCTTCGTTTCCCAACTGACGCCGTCTACGTCCACGTTGCCGCGGTTTTGCATTACATAAACCGTTGCGGGATGGGTGTCAGCTTATTAAGTATTCGCGGTGAACGGCGTTACAACTCTTGCACGTACGCGTGCTGTCCGTGAACCTAAACTGTGTTCGACAAGTTTTTCTTTTAACCACGATAAAGCTATTAATCGCAGCTGCTGGCGAGTTACGTGACGTTCCATTGATAAACGATCGCCGTACCGCCCACTGCATTCGCGGTCTGTTTGCTAGACGTTGCCGGAAAATATAAGACAAGATAATTTTGTTTGGGTTGCGTTAAATTTTGTCATCGTCAATTTTGTGCCTTAAAATTGTTGGGAACTAGATATTCAGCTGACCAAGGTTGAACAATCATTTTCGTTCATTTTTTCCCCTTTATATTTAGTTCCCTAAAACACGACGTGCTAGGTAGAGAGGTGCTTTTATTTTCTACGCGTTACCGATCAAACGGTGCATCGCACCGAGCTGCCCTTCTACACCGTGAAAGTCCGCGGATTCGTTTTGTAATCGTGATTAAATCTCCGCGGAATCGAGTCTCCTCGATCGCGGAAGGAACGATGAGTAGAAAGCAGCAAACAGAGAACGACTGTTCCGCTATTAGTCTTGCGCCGTGCTACCGTGTATCTCTAAAACGCTGCCGGCTAAAGGAACTCGAAGATCCTCCGCCTAAACGGGACAACGATTAATTTAATTCGTGATGGACTTACGTCTCGAACGAGATCCCCGTGCCCGTCAGCGGAAACGTCTTCCACGTTGATGCGGATTCCGGACATGTTCCAGGGTGTCTTTATTTTTTCTCTCGAAGCCACTCCAAGACAATAACACCACTCCCTTTAAGCGTGTCGAGGATCGATCTCCTAGGTCTCGAAGGAAAATCCGCACCTAGGAGCCGCACTCGTACCCCGTTACCACCACTCCCGTGAACGGCTGGTAATATCGAGCTGCACCGTATATTCCACAAGAAGCCAACCGCGATCACCCCCAAATGAAATTTCCCTCCGTGCTTCGTGCCTCGCCGATCGATACCCGACGATCAAAAAATTAGCAGAAAATCCCAAGGAGCGCGTCCGTCGGCGTCGAATTGGAGTTCGTCGTCCTTTCTCTCCCTTCGTGTTTTTCTCTTCTTTGCAACCGAAGAGCAGGACGAACGTTGTCTCCCCGCCGTCTGAACCTCCTCCCTCTGGACGAAACTTTGACTCCACCCTGCCCGTTCCTCGCGGGCTGAATCTAATCGAGCACACGAACTCACAGACGATTAAAGGCCGGGCGTTCGCCGTGGAAAACCATATAGAGGACTCGGTGCCGTGGTGTTCGCGTTTCTGTTTCTTGGTCGCGGGTGTACCGCACGCCGTGTCGTGATCGTCTCTCTCGCACGCGTGCGACTAGAGCCGGCGCCACATCTGGCCTTTGGACTGGCTGGCAGCAGTCAGCCAGATCGGTTTTATACCTTCGTATCTCCCACCCTGGGGAGACAAGCGAGCGCGCTCACGGCACGTCGATCCTGCACGCGGCCAGCTCTCCTCAGCTACCACGGTCGAGAGGATGGATCGTTTTTTTTTTCCTTCCTCCCCGGACGCGTACGTGTGTACGCGTTTACCAGGAACACGCACACAGCCACGCAGGAGAACGAGGTGGCGGTTCTAGGCGCAAGGCCGAAGCTGGGAATAAGGGAAGGGACCCGGCGAGACTCTGCTTCGAGCCCTATCCGGTCCAGTCTGGCCTGGCCCCGTCTTTCTGAGGATAAAAGCATGTCGAACGAACCGATGCAGCCTTATCTCATTTTTCGCGATCTCCTTTCGCATGCAGGCCCGGAGAAGTTAGATGGCCACGACCGGGCTCCTCTGGTTTATTGCGGCGGGTCCGCAATTGTTTGTACAAGAGTTCGTTCAAGGGTGGTGCAGTTATCTTGGCGATACAGGCGAAGGATACTGGACTGCGAATAATATTGTATTAAGTGTATGCTGAATGGAACCTTTTCTTTTATTGACATCCAGGTAGCAGCACAGTGTATGTTAAACAATTCATGCAGTTATATTTTGATGCTCTATATGTTGCAATTTATTTGCGACAGGGAGGGCTGTCGGTTCTTAACCTGCATTTAATATATTTAAATTTCTTTCCCGCGCAAATCATCGTGAGATCAGTACGAAGAAAATGATATAATTTGATTGCCAATTTTCTTGGAACTACTGCAAATACGTTTCACGCAAGCTTCCTCTTTCTGTCATAATTTTATCTCGAAATATAGATATTTCGTTTTACACGCGCCGCTACCCTGCTCAGGTAATATCTGTACCAGTGATTTACTGCGATGCCCGGTGTTCTCGAAGAAGATCGTCATCGTGGCATGATTCCTAGTTCGAACAGATAAGAGAAGCCTCGGTGCGCGAGATTGGATACGCTTTCTGCGCTTCGTAAAATTCAATACCTGCACAGACGATGTCTCTTCCTATCAACCTAAGTTATCTCGAAGCTTAATTCGACCAAGGTTTCCCGCCTGAGATTTCTATATCCCTATGGGAGTTTGTCGAACTAACGCATCATTCAGGTGAAGCCAGACGACTCTAATCTTGTCTTTTTACGTGGGCACCCGACTGACGCCGATTCCAGTGAGTCCTCCTGCCGACAAACCTGTTCCACGTTTTCGCACAGGTATGCGTAGGTAAGACGGTGGGAGGGTTCCGGTCTTTTCTGTCCTTTTAATTTCGCTCGCGAATGTTTTATTGATGAAACAGCCGAGGGGTGGCAAGCAAACTCCCCAGTTTCCTCGAAAACTGCGGTCATTTTTGTCTTGCCCTCTAACCATTGGAAATTCTAACTGACGCATGAAACGCGTATTTGTTAAATTTTGGTTTCGTTTCTTTTATTCCAATTTCTACTGAATCCCTACCACGAAGTTTCAGGTATATTCAAAATACAGCTGTGCGCGAAATTGATGCTCGTTGCATGTAAATTCGTATTACGACCCAGTTATACAACTGTTTTGCCTCCAGTATTTTAATCTATGTTTGCCAACATCTTTTAGCCGCTCATCGACGGTACGCTATTTAATTTTTTAATCCCTGCACTCTCTTTCCCCGGCAATTTTTTGTCCCTCCACACGGTCGATTTATCTTCTGTTATTCGCGATTGCGTCCTACAGCAAATACCGATGCCCTGGAATCCTAATTGGCGTAGAGTGCGCGCCCCATTTACCCATCTTAGTTTAAAGAGGCCGCGATTGTCGCCGGCGATCGTAGAGCAACGTTTCATAATCCTCGATGCAGGTACACCGCGTTCGCGTGGGAGGCAGATTCTCAGGAAGGTAATCCCGGCAGGTAAACGTATCGCGATAACGTCCCATTAAAACAAGAGTCACGACTTCGAATCCGGGTCACGAGAAGGAGCTGCTTCTCTACCGATCGCGTGCCGCAGCTCGATGCGCGGACCCCGGATTTACGTCTTAATACGACGACATCATCGTCGTCAGGACGTCTCATCTAGCGTCGTTCATCGGCGAGACGAATCATCTCGTTGGAATGCCCGGCGGCTGTTGAACAATCGATGTGCACCGGCCAGAAAAGTGATCGGTCGTATCGGCTGAGTCATTCTCAATAGTATCGAGGAACGGGCCGCGTGAACGTCACGCTGTGCCACGGGGTAATGCTTTTTGCGTAATGTTTGCCGATCTGGTTGACGAATTTGGGAACCTTGGACGACGATGATGCCCAAGACCGTGGACGCATCTACGACTGTTCGATCCTGGCAAGTTCACCGGTTAAAGAATGAACGGCTTCTCGGAATCGTTTGAACGCGTTTCGAGCGTCAATTTCCTGACTCACGCGGCTTCCACGGCGAGGACATCGCGACACCGTTCAACCGCGGCGCGGAAATTAGATCGGTCAGGTCGCCGCGCGATTAAGTATTCCACTCAGGAGCCGAACAGAAGCTCGTTCGCTCTATTTCTGTCGAGGACTGACGCAGCTTCCGTGCCTTGCGCTTCCTTTTCAGTTTTCCGCGAGCCTACGAGGTCGCGATCCAGCAAAACGATCGCGGGAGATCGTCGAAGAGTTTGCCTGTCCACTCAGCCTCCGGTTTTTCCAAGGCGAGATCGCGTTACGTGTCCCTTGCGACAGACCGATCTCTAAACCGATCACGGGCGTTTCTCAAAAATTCGAAATTCGCCTCCCCATTGACGCGTGCCTTCCGTCTGACTGCATTACTATTTGACCCCTTGAACGCTGACCTTCCCTCTGGTACGTAGAACAAGCACGGGCTAATTGTGCAGAGTTTTTCAACAACGAAGAGAAAGGCGAAGGCGAGGCGCATGTTATTGAGTAATTGCGACGGCAAGGCTGCCTGAGCTCGCGATTCGCGAGCACAAAGGTAATTAGTTAATAAGTAAACGAGACGTTATTTAATCGGGCCGAGAAGTGGCGTTGTTGATTCGCCGGGACAAGGGAATCCGTTCTTGTTCCGCGCTTTGTCCGCCCGGAGAAATTGTGGAAAATTTTCAGGCTTTGTTTGACGTGCGTGTACGCAGTCTTGGATGCACGTCGTACACCAGGAAAGAGACCCTGTTTTCCTGCGCGATCCGACCGATAAATATCCCCCCTGAGAAGAGACAACGTGTCGCGTGTTCCTGCCCGCAGCAGGAAAATAAAATCGTGATTTCGTCGTGGCCCGCTATGGTGTCTCGTCGAACGAATGGATCACGCTGGCGATTCTCACCGATTCTCACCGATTCTTCTCTCCTTTCTTCCTCTCCGCGCGTCGTAAATCTGTATCGCGGCAAGCGAGGTGTAATTCCCGCCTTGTCAACGCGCGCGCCCGAACCAAAGTAATTAAAGTTATTAGCCAGGGTTTCGAAATTCACGATTAATCGCTGCGGTCGTGTACCAGAGATTGCCGGTCGTACCGTGTCCGTTGGAACCAGGTGCATCCTGTCATCTTTATTAAAGAACGAACGTCGGCCGCGTGTTTGCACTCCTTCATTCGACCGATCCTCTCTAAATCGTAGAACGTCCAAGAACGATGATCGCATGTTGACGAATGTATCGGGAGCTAAATCAACTTTTTCCTCTACCTGTTTGTAATTTTGTCGGCCGCTCTATTCACATTCTTTTTTTGGCAAAGCAAGGCCAAGCTTTCGACAGCTTCCTGATCCAAGCCGTACACGCGTGTGCGTGCGGAACTCGAACGTTCGCCGGTTCTTGTATCGATCATTTCCGATCGCGAGCAAGGTCAAAAGGGATTGGCAACCACCGATCTTCCTCTACGTCCGTTCTCTTCGTTCGCCGTTCTCTATTTCTGTTTCGCCTTTGCCGTTTCTGCCTTTCGACCTCCTACCAGGCGGTGCTTTCAGAAATTGATTGCATCCGTGTTTTACAACCGCGACTCGATGCACGCACACCGCCGCGTGTGCAAAGTTCCACGGCGACTAGCATACGACCAAGACGAAAGGTAGTTTTGGCGAACAGACAGTCGAGCGTTGGTCACAGGTGTATCGAGCGAATCTAAAAATGTCTAATTCGTTCGGTGTCCGTTTCTCTGTGTTAGAGTCTCTTGGAAAAATGGGAGTTAACTTTGTTCGCAAATTCAGGATGCTGGATGTGCGTTAACGATGGCATCTTTGTATTCAGTGTTACCGAAAATGATTGTCCCTAATAATTACAGCGCTAGTTTATTATTCTGCGCACGAAAACATCCCGTAAAAGTTGCTCAAGAATATCCGATTCTAAATGCAAATATATGACCCGTATATGACCTGGACGATAATCCAAGTGCGTTGTTCGGTCACCGGGAATTTCCACCGAAATGATACACTCGTGGTAGTCGCTGGAATTTTTCAGTGTAGCAACGATTAAAAGAAGAAAAAGCATTTTCTACAAGGAAAATCAACGACAGGTAATTTGATTTCTCCGTCTTTTTTCGCTCGAATATAATTCGCGATCTGCAAGATAAACAGACAGTCGCATCCATCCCGAAAGCACGACCAAATAAAAATTCCACTGGGATTCTTTTATACGCCGAATTTCGACGCACTACCTGCGTCGATTCCTCGCTTCGTTTCAATTGTAACACCGAAACGCCAGATATAGATATATACATGTACATGTGACGGGTCCGCTGTTTGAGCATTCTTGCAACGATAAAGCCATTATATGTCGGACTTTCCCTATCGACACGTCGAAGACAGCGTGTGACGAAACGAAACTGGGTGGGTCACTGTTCAAAGTGTGAAACCACGATGATATTTCAGCGCGACCATTCGATATTCCTCTGGACGGGCCTCTATGAGCGTGGAGGAAGTCTTTCAGGAGAAGGAAACTGGTCCGGGAAGGTGCGATCCTGTTAGGCACTGGCTCGAGAGTATCGAGGGCAGTCGCGCGATCGAAATGGTTGTTCTCGTGCGGTTGTACGCGGATATCCGCATGCCTTTCGATCTAGACGAATATCGATCTGGCCGAATAAAGCAGCTATGCCCGTGTTAGTCTCGGCGTTGAATGTTACGTAGGAACCGGGAACACCAATAAGCGTGTTGTTTCGTGTATACGCTCGATCTTATATACGCCTTCGTGCGTTGATATTGGATTTACGTGAGCGTTCGGTAGGGACAATTATTATAATGGTATGCCACGTGGATTAGACGAGAATTGAACCGAAACGATTTATATTTGTGTGTTCTTAACATGGACCAGGGAATTGGAGATTCTGTGCATTTTTGCTATTATGCCCCAGCTGCAATTAAACGATAAATTGAGTATTTGCTCGAATTGCGTAACTCTGCGATTTACGAGGCTCCAAGAGCACGTAGCTTGTTCGTCATTTATTATGAAGATATGTTAAAATCTGATATTAGCCGATTCACTACGTAGGCGGATGTTATAAGCCCTGAAAATAGGCTAAGACAGGTTCGTGAATCGGTGAGAGAAGCGGACTCTGTCTACGAACCCGGACGCGGCTGCCTCTCGTGCATTACGTTATTACGCCAGTGCCGATTCCGTCTACGGTTTATCTGGTCGACCCAGAACCGTATATCCGTGCCCGTGAACCATTCCAAGACGGCTGGATGCGATTAGCGGCTGGACTTTACTCCTGAACCTCTTCGTTCGTTGAACCGGATCAACATTTTCAATAGCTTCTCGATAACAGGATGCGTGAACGATGTTCAGGAGCAAATCGTATTATCATTCGAATTAATTAGTGACAGGCAACGGGCGTAATATTTTAGAACAATTGAACGGCTGCATCGGTTGGGGAGTTGAATTAATTATAATATCTGATTCAATAACGAACAATTACGTGAATCCTCCTGGCGTGAAAAAACTGCTCGCTTGATATTGCGTTCGGCTGGTTTGGTTTACGAGAGAAACGCATTACACGGTACATTCGTGCACGCTGAAATGCTTAATTAATCATAAATTCTTTGATCAATTCGCGCACAACCAGTGAGAGGGAGAGAGGCAGCCGGATGAAAGTGCCTCGCGCTGATTTCATTTACAAATTTACACCTGAACGTGAGCGGCTGGTAATTATCCTTTAGCCGATCCTAAGCGCATTGTCGTTAAACGATCGTTTCGCGCGGCAGATGCATCCTCCTGTCTCAGGATAATACGTACGACAATGTGGATAATAGTGTCGCTGTTCAGTCATAAAGGAGCAATCGCTTTTTCACACGACCAGCGATTTTTATCGCGCTTCCATCGGCGTCGTAATTTTCTTGTCGTTTGCATCCGCTCCATGAATCAAGCGTTCAGATGTCTTATTCCCTCTATTTTTCCTCTTATTTTTTCGCCGACTGTTCTGCGAAAGACCCGCTTCCTTTTCGAGCACATTACCGTGCTCCTGCTTCGATTTATGTATACGGCTCTGTCGGCGTGAAGACACGCGCGGATCCGCGTGAGACAATTTGCAAACATCTGCAGCCACGTGCAGCGGAAAAACACGAGGAGAATGGTGATCGAGTGAAGATTTCAAAATGAACAGCCGACGTATCGTGCATACAGTTGATCTCAATCGGCGGAGCGGTATCCTAATTGATTAATTAACCGAGAATCGGGGAAAGAAGTCTTATAAAAATAAAAAAGCACGCTGTTTCTAGTTTTTCGCGTACGCGGTATCCCTGGGGAAATTTCCTGCGATCATAGGTTATTTCTCAACGATTTTCCTTTAAGCTCTGTTTGTGTCCTCCCTGACCATGGGATTTTTCGTTTGGTCAACGCGATGGCAATCTTCCGTATTAATTTGGCGATTATATAACACGTTAAAATGTATCTTCAAATATGCTCACATTTTGTGAAATGTGCTGTCTTCTATTCACTTTAAACGATTCGTGTGCCACTAATTATACAATCGACGCTGTTAGGCCAAAGACTGAGCTCAGGCCATGGACACGTAATACATTCGGAGATCTTCGAACCAGTTTCAATTTCTGTTGAAATTTGTCCAAAATTCTGTCGAATTGAATTCCATCGAAACGCATCATGTGCAAGATGAATGTTCCCTAAAGCGAACGTCACCGTTCGAATCGGAACTGAATGTACTTTTCGCGCAATAGGCGATCAGGTTATGCAATCTTAGCACAGGCATCTCATACGTGTCGGGGACCACGTGGACAATTCGTAATCTTAGGTAAGCCGAAAAGAAAGTGGCCATCGGAAAGAGAGGCTCACCTTCGTAACGCCTGTGTACACGTGAGTTAACGGCGTTGCTAACTTTTCACGTGCTTCGTGGAATCGGCTTGCACAATCGTCACAGCGCAGCCTCCTCTCCGATGTTTCTCATTGTCTTTTCCGTCGATGTCGTACGATGCTTAGATGGATAAGCGAAACGAATCAGGAGAAACCCAACTTTAGCCAGGAGACGAGAGAGACTGGTCGGATTTGGAGCACCCAGTACAGAAAATGTTTTCGAAGACAGAATAAGGATCGAACTATCGAAATGCTTTGCACTTGCGGGATACACGAAAGTATAGGGGATCTAATGGCTGGAATGTGTCGAGGAACTTTTTAGTAGGCACTCGATTACGTGGCTGTCACGAGAAATTACACATATGTATAATTGCTGCGGTCACTATTATACAAGACGTTACACACTCGACAGTTAACCCAGTTACATTTTATCGGGCAGATCTGGTCAGCTGCCTAGGCATGTTTTTCCAATTGATAAACGCGACGAAGAAAAGCGTTCCGAGGAAAACTCAGACAGTTTGCGTATTAATTCACCGCTTTTCTCCATTGTTTCGTTCCAGCTTTCACTGTTACGCCAGCGCATCGTAGAAGCTTTGCATTTCTATAGCGTGCAGCTCTGTTCGTTTCGTAATCTATTCACACATTGGTAACAGGAGGTGTGACAAATCGATAAAGTGTATCCATGGTGTGACATGTCTGAAAGTGAATTCTTCTCAGATATTAAACCCGCGTAAGGGAAACGCGAGGAAAACACGGCGAGCCGATTCAAGCCCTGTGGCAGTATGCGCACCAGAATTGCTTTGCAGCTTCGGTTTATTAATCAATCGTGTAATTCTTGGCGCGCAATAAAAGTAGCAGAAAAATATTCGTACGGAAATCGATTTCATTGGCGATCGAGAGCCCGTAGAAGTGAGAGAGGCCAGGTAGGCGTGTACGCATTCATCGTTCCCAACGAGTATCTTTTACAAGGAACGTCGACGAGGTCTTTATAAATCCATATTCATTGTCAACGTTACCCTCCTCCCGACTCCTTTTCACTCACACCTTTTATATACCTCGAGGTATCGATTTCACGGGCGACCAGTCAATTACTGGCAGACAAATCCGTGAAAAACCACCGCAATAATTGCAACGGCGAGGGTTGGCCCACGAACATCGGCCGAGTTACGACCCATATTCCTCGTGTATTGTAATTTCGCCGGTGCTGCCGTATAAATTACGAGCTCGCTGGTTGTAAGTCATAGCCGACCTTCGGTAGCAAATTATAATTACGTCGGGGCGTAGCGATTCGTGACTAACGATCTTAACGTTGCTCTCGAAAGCCATGCGTAATTAACCGTTCCTTTCGCGTACGCGAATCGGCTGGCAAGAGTGCAATCTTTTCTCATTAAAAACGGGGTGCATGCCCCCATAGATCGTGCAGCTTCGACTATCATGAACCCTTTCCTCTGAGAAGTGATGAACGACTTCTGTGTTGCCACGCGGCAGCGTAATCCCGAGCGTGGGCAGAAATCGGTGGTTCAGTGGTGAGAAATTGCATTGCTTTTTGTGGACGTTCCTTGGTCACCTTTGGACGTCTAGAGAACCGTGATCATAGTGACTAGTGTAAAGAAGTAGAGAAGAAAAGAAATGGAAAAGAAACGGATCAACTAAGCCGAATTTAGAGATGACGTATCGAAGTTTAAATTGGTGGGTCGGAGCTAAATACGTCGGAGCAAAAAAGGTTAGACTATGGTCGAGATATTGGAATCGATTTGGGAACCAGGAAGTAGTTTCGTGTTACACAATAATGGGACGGAGCTTTGTTTTTTGAGTGCATTGTGTCGATGGAATTTTAGTTTCCTATGCGGGATATTTTTAGAAAAGGTTGACCTGATGCTAAATTCTGTGCTACCGTGGTCCCGTTTCGTCTAAACGGAATCGAGTCAATGAAACGGATATTCAGAATAGAGGGACTGGCGTTTTTTTCAGGTGAACGTCGTGTTCCAGAGGCGCTGTCTAATAGTACTTCTTAGGGCAAGTTCAACGACACGAGTGTACAAGGTTCTTCAAGGTGTTCTAGGTTTTTTCAGATAACACTAGTCGGCATCTCGCGAAGAGACTGGCCATTCGATTCCGTACGAACCTGACTGTTAAATATACACTGACCAGGCTCAAGGCAATTTTGATGATGCCAAAAAACCAAAACGAATTTCGGTATTCCTTAATGAATGTCATGGTCAAAAGCATTCGTATCATAAGCTTCATTCTAAATTCGTGTTCTATAATTCCTCCGGCTGTTTCTAATAACAATGGAATTGGCTTTCGTATGCCTAATATGAAGGTTTGTCCTCGGTCCAAAAATAAATATACTGCTTATAGCAGACCGTTAAAGAATTCTTATTTCGCGAGGCGAGAAAATGCTTGATCACAGATCGCGAGAGTCCTCAAGAAGTCCAATAAAACCATTCTGTCAATCATGAACGTCTAAAATTTGTCAACGAGGCACAGGTATTCCACTTTGAGTTGAAGGTCGCCGCAAAAAGGTAACTGCTGCCTAAACTGCATCTTTTTACACCGATCCATCTAAATCCTGTTGCAAAATTTACGACATTTAGTACCGTTACGTCGTTTCATGTGCCAGACAGCTTCGAAAAAAACCCATAGACCGCGAATAACACTACAATTCCAGTATTTGCACCTTTTTCGGCACGGCGTCTGACACAAGTCGCTAGGAATGTTGTTTTCCGGTTGCCTATTCTAAAGGCATTATGCAAACGACGAATTCTGGCGTATAAAAACGAAGGCATTACGGACGAGCAAAATACGTCATCGCGACTCCTCGTACGGTTGTTCTTCATTCTGAATCCATTTACAGGTAGTCGAAAGATGCTTCGTCAGGGTTCCCTTTGATCCTAACGGACGCCTGTGATCGTTATCGTGGTGTCGTTGCACTGTAATTTTCTGTCATTTTCCTCCGCGAGAAATCTATTTTCACGCGAAGAATTTACACGAAATTGCTCTTTGGCTGATGCAGTTGCTAACCCTTTAGCGGGATGATTATGTTACATACTGAACTGGTCCCGATGCAGGATACACAAATAGGTTTATAATGGTAGAAATAAATTCCAATTACCAGTCCACTCGTCATCGTTCGTGATTTCCAAGTATAAAGCCCACTTGTAATTATCCAAAGAAGAGCAAGGTGTATTTAAATGGTCAGTCAGGAATAATCGACGATCTTCCCGCGATGAGATCTTCATCGATATTAATAACCCGACGATGCCCGCGATCGGAATTTCGACGGTTGAATAATCGAGCTCTGACAGCGGCAAAAATCGAGCGTCCTCGGAGCATCGATCACCGCGACGCGAAACGACGCGGCGCGACGCCGCGAAACCGTGTCTCACCTGTTACGTGCGTGCGCGTGTCACCCGATAAAAATGCTCCATCTCACGTGAGCCATCGTGATCTACACTACGAAATGCGTGGCTACACACACGTGGGACGAAATGTCCGTTCACCAAGTACGTGCACGACGGTGAAGCATCCCTTTGTGGCGGTGCGGCGGTTCCCTTTATCTCGCGGACCTCTTAATGAACGAATTGAAGAGAAAAAGGAAAAAAAGTGCAGAAACACAGGTGGCGGAAAATAAATCACCAGCTATGCTGGAGCAACGCGGCCACCGTCTAGACAACAATCGCGATAGACTTTGCGTTTGGTCTCTAATTAGAGAAACCTGATAATGCGTGAGCTTGTGTTCGTTTCTTCTTTTACGATTTCATTGTTCGATGGAGCATACGGTGTTCCGTGAACGCAGCGGAATGCATGTGTAGTTCGTTAGAGACGATTACATGGCGTAACAGTAGTGTATTAATTTGCGACGGGGAACTTAATTGATTGCGAGGTTACGTTTCGAAGGTTCGAAGAGTAATTTTGGCGCGCCTGTGCCGCCGCAGTTGCGAGCGAATCTGTTGCGAAAGGCGAATTCGTTTAATTGCATCGGAGCAATTAAAATCGGACGCGAGCTACAGATCAAAAGTATATGGCCACCCTTAATGAAAGTGCGAAGCTTTATGCGACGTCGAGGTATGCTAAGTTAGCGCAACGAAGAAACGTCTTATTGTTCGAAACTTGCTGTAGAAAATTTTGTTCTGCAACGGAATTAAATTAACGAAGAGCGCTGCCTTCAGGCGGCATTATAATGAGACGTGTATAAATGCGAATCCGATATAATTCAATTTTTTGAATGGCAGGGTTCTCCATATGAGATAAGAATATAGCATGGTCGGCGTCATCCCCGATTGTTCAGAATGCAAAGGTTTCCCTCGCCGGAGCAAAATCGCGTTGATTACGGTTGCCTATCCATCGTGCGCCAAAGATTTGCAAAGAAAGGAAGGTATAACACAATGCAATCCGGCCGTTTTCGTGCCTGGACTCGTCACGCGGCTGAAATTCCAGGCACGTCGTGTCGCCAGCGTAACAAGCCATCGATACACAGCACCCAAATGCTTCTGCAATTGTTGTTCAATGGTACATGCATGTTTCGAACTTCTGGGACAGGCCCAAATGTGTCGTGGGCTTAGTGTCAGGACATCTTCATTTCAATTTCCATTGTCCGTTTCTGAGCAAAGAGTACGAGAAACTGCTTATAAATCTATGATTATCGTCTTGCCAAGCAGGTGGATAGAATCGATACAACACGTTTGTTCCAGGCAAAGAAACGTGTGGGTACTACTAATAGAATTTCAAAGGTTCATATTTGTACAGATCTGGATTATTTGTGTGGAAACTTTTTAAATCAATAATTAATACACAATTATTTCCACGTCGTACACCCTCGTTGTAGAGCAAGACAAATAGAGTAACCGGATTTTTTCAAACTCCATGATAATGGAGGATTAAGAAGATACCAAAAAGTGAAACATTATGGACTGACTAAGATCATCGCTGTGCCCACGCACTTGCATTATTCAGACCTTCGCGGCGGGTGAACAAACTCGTGACCCGCGACTCTTCAACCGCGACGTGCGGCGTCGACGAAGCAGTTCGGCGACTACCGTGCAGAAACCATGCAAAATCCCCGGCACCATGGAAAAGGGAGAGCCGTACTTCACCAAAGCTGAAACAACCACTCGGTACATGAATACGACCGCGAGCGGGTTGCTCTTGAAAATGCCGCTTTTTTCCCAAGATCTTACTCGCGGGTTCGTTGACCCCGTTGGTCGTTGCGTCGCGGATCCGCTCGCGTATTCTTGTTTCTCATTCTCCGGTCGTAAATAATTCGCTGAAAACGCGACGGACACAATACAAAAACCTGCTATTCAGCTGGACAAGGTGAACGAGCGTTTTATTCGTTGCTCATGGAACGAAACGCGTAGAAGCATAGTGGTTCCTCCTCGTTGGCAGGTACGTTTTTCTGCCCCGTTGAGCCGGGAGCTTTGGCGACGAGCTGGTTTCGAGAAACGCGCCGCTCTTCTGTGGTTGGCAAATAAATGTAGAACGAGCATCGCACAGTTTTTCTCGATCCGCTCGGATTCATCGGTTTGATCCTTTCGTGTAAACTGGTTTTTAGTTGGAAAGGTTTCTAGGCTATTGACATTGGTGGGGGTTAATTCTTGTTCAATGACGCGGGATTTGTTCACCACTTTTTTCTACTTCCGTCCGACAATATTTTCATCGCTTTTTCTGTTATTAAATAAAGAGCGTAGGAGGTTCTTGGATTTTCTGACGTGGCAGACGAAATGAACGATATACCGCTGCATTTCAGAAGTAATAATATTTCGAACTCTAGAACCGATTGTCCCAGGCACAAGGATACGTCGCTCCATCCAATCCTAATCTTTTGATCTTGCATTTTTCAACCTTTATACTCTCATATTGCACGCCCACGCAACAAATGTACTCCGTTTCGACATCCGAGGCGCGGTCAGTTCCGGCAGAATCGTGTGAGAAAATCCTGCCGCTGACCGCGAGAGTCCTCTTGTCTCGCGCCGTTCTAAACGAGGCCACAATTTCCTCTCGACCGGTCGATCCTGGTCGATGGTTTCACGACGACCTTCGCGAAACCGCGAAATCCACGACCTTGCCGGTTCCGGAAATAATGGCCCTTTCCACCTTTACTTCAGGCCGCCTTCCGGAGATACGCATCAACGCCTCGACACAAGTAATCCCGTCGCGAGCGGAATATACGATCGTCGAGTGCGCTGAGTTTCCGGAACACGGACAATTCGTTTCCGCGTGTTCAATTCCCATTCGTGCTGTTTTACACGCATTTACTGCTCTGCTAATCCCGCGCAAATGCCCACGAACTTTTATTAAGGCGGCCTTTATGGGGTCGACAAAGTGGCTGCAGGCTGCCCAAGGTTGGCGATCAACTTCGCCTTTGCTTTCCTTGTGCCGTGTGTCGTTACGAGGTGCTTCGTGAAAGGTGCAGGCCCTTCTTTGTAACCGAGCTACCGAAGATAATTGGTAGTTACCTGAATGACACCGTTGCTCAATTGAAACGGTGATCTAAGGCACCGTGCGTCCTTTATTGTCCGCGCCATTCTGATCGAACATTTAATCCTCTATTAAAATAATGTGGATCTTGATGCCTCTGATAAATTGTCCCTGATCAAATACAATGATACAACAGGGACACTAAACTGCTCTTTTCTCGGGCGTGAATAGCTAAGCTTGCCCGTGTGCAGAACAATGTCGTGCATGCGTAAGGTAGATAACATCCTGTTGCTACCTCCGATCAATCTTTTTTCCCGAATCGCACGACGAATCTATCAACGTCCGATGCCATTAAATCCAAAAGAGAGAACTCGCACAAAACGAAAAGCATGTCCGAGTTCCTGGTTCAGAACCGAGACCAATCGGCTCGTCGAGATAAAGCTCCAGCATGTAAACAGGATATTTCAGGGCATCCGCGCGGTATCACAGCCGATACAGCGAGGCGTTATCTAACTCGTGGCAATCTCGAATTTTTTCGCACGTCAAAGCAATTTCTACGGCACACTGACAAGGTCGGCTCTCTGATTATCCCGTTCGTTTCACCTGTAACCCTGAACCCCCACCAAGTTTCACCGTATCCTGGAGCTGCTGCAGCTTCTCGTGCGTTCCACTTCGTCTTCTTCTTTGTGTTCCGTCGCGGGGCCAGAAAAATGTCTAATTGCAACTCCGGCGCGTACGACTGTGTCTTCGTCGAAGTCGCCATTGGACACCGTTTTCCTTTCTCCGTCTTTCGGCTCGGGACCACCGCCCTGTGCGCCGCGCAGAAGGAAACGGAGATACATAGCTGTAAGAAATTTATATGCGTGCCGCGTTTATACACGGACATACGAGCAAACCTGTCCGAAGGAATGATAAGCCATGCATACGTCACCTATGCTTTTCGTTTTTGTCCCCTTCGTTCTTTCGGCTCGCCTCTTTTCCTTCCCTTTCGCCGTCCGCCAACCCCTTCCGTGAAACAAACTCCCTTCGAGCGGATACTCAATTCACAATGTAAGCAGCCGGCCAGGTCGAAGTATCGTTCCTGAGGTGTACGGCAAGTAATTGCGAATTGCTCGAGTTACCCGGAAGCGCCTCAGGGCAGTTCGATATGTAGAAATTATGAATTTTCTCGAATGTTCGTAAGCGTAGGGTACAAGGTTGTTAAATGGGTTTGCCATTCTGCGGCTTCCCCTTTGTAGGCAAACGATGCCCAGAAATATCCGCGTAACAGACCAATTAAGACACAATAGCCAGGCCCATTAACTGAATGCAAGAATGTATTCTGAAAAATAGCAAGGTCGGTGCATCAACATAATAAACGCGACTGCCTTCGGGGCTCGATCTACAGCCGTTCTCTTTCTGCATCTCGCCTGATGTATCGTGCTCGATTACTTAAGTCGATCGCGCGGGCATCGAGCACTTGAAGTATCGCGTCCAATAAAATTGGCCGCAAGAAACGCGCCGCGGCTCGAAAAATCGTCGGATCGTATCGTACCGTCTTTGCTAGTGTGTGCTTCTTTTCCCCGCCCGTCTGATTAATCCTTCACCTGCCGTGCGAAGTAATCCTTCTTCTTTTCCCCTTTCGATTTTTTTCCGACCAACGTCGACGAATTACATTTTCATTTATTCCACGATGCGTCACACAGCACGAGACGACAGCCACCGGCGGGATGCAGTTTCCCGTCCGCGAACACGCACGCTCGTTCACGCCGATTTATTATCTCTCCTGGAGTACCGGTTGCTCACCGCCGCCCTGCGACCCGGAACCTCGACGTTATAATTAAACGCGTTATAGTATTATCCGCGAAGACGCGAGGAACACGCTTGTCGCGTGTTCCGTTTATCGTCGTGACGATAAGGAAGTCGACGGGGATCCTTTGCAAACACAAATCACGTTTATCGTCCGGTTGTGGACGTAGTCGGGCAAAGAATCGAAGGTGGGAATGAGGAACACAGGTATAACGAGTAGGTACTGGCTACTGTAACCTTTACATCGAGCGAAAAGTTCGGTCGCAGAATTATTCCACTGATGAGAAAGTAATCAAACGTTTCCTTTCCCAAATTTGTCTAAATTCAAATCTCTTTAATCGACGTTTAGAAATTTTGTATCATATCTAAAATCACCAACGGTTTGAAGACTGAAGTGTCCCCCCTTTACAACGGCCACAGAAAAATTGATCTACGATATTTGTTTACCATTTTATCGCACACAATTTAGTGATTATTTAATTTGGTTGAGTAGTGAATAATCATGGTTGCTTAATACATGACGAGTGGCAACGTTACCTAAAGGACTATTCAGCGTAATCGAATTCAACGGATGAAACTCGATTTTCTTTATTCTACAAGGAAATGCTGCAGCTACTTTCTTCCACTTTGGTTATGCAAAAAAGGGTTATAATGGTGTTTCCACCTAAGAACCAGCCTGGTAGACAGTGTTTTTTTGATCGCGGTTACGCAAACGATTTGTATAACTTCTGGCTTACGCAAATCGGCTGGTGTATTAGGAAAGTATTGACGGAAACGTGGGTTAAGGCGTGATTTCGATTTTATTGCCAGTGAAATTCTTTCGCAGCCGATAATGCTCTAACTAGGAAGTGTTACAACGAGGCAAGGTTGCGAACAGATGTAGTTGGATAACTGTAACAAATACCACGTGTCCCGCCTAGAATTATTTATAATTCGCTCGCAAAGAATAGCGGCGCAGGGAAAGGTTAATTCGTTTTATGATATCGAACGATCGACTTAATAGATACCACTTTAACGCATTGATTGCCCTCGATTGTCTCGTCGCCTCACGAACCACTGTTTCGTCATCTGGAATATTTTTATAAATTTTCCCAAGACAAATTTGACAACATTCATCATCATTGTTACCAGAGGAATTCTCCCAATATTAAATATATTATTATTATTATTATCGCTCCACTTACCTCCCACGAGAATATTCACGCATAAGGAACACCCATTCAAAGTCCTAAACTGCAATGGTAAGATCACGGCGACCTTCTCGATTCATTTCGTGGCCGTGAGAGAAAACGGCGTCGATGTGCGGCACACATCCATGAACGAAACGCAAGTGAATATGTAATCGTACGAACAGGTGCGACGCGTGTCATTCAATGTTCTCATATTTGTCCCCGCATTCCAGCCTTTACTTCAATCCTCGTTAAAACCAGTTGCAGTCGAACTCTCTGCGTCGAATTAACTTCTCCGGCTACCAATGTCGCGGCGTGGATTGATTAATTCGTCGCAAATATCCACGGCGTTAAAGTGCACGCAGATCAATGACATTTTCGATAGAAACTACAGACACTTTGCTACCCGTCTAGCGACAACGGCTATCGTACGTAGCTTTCTCCAGAAGGTTTGCTTAGTTAATCTCTCCGTGCGTGTCGTTCGTTTCGAACACGATATATCGCTGCTCCATTTCATTCAACGTCGGATTACGACGGAGTTACACGCGCCAGGTACTTAACGTATTCACGGTCGAAGAGGGGACAAAATTGATAAGAACGTGATTATGTAAGGGTGAGCAGGTTTATTAGCTAGTTACGTATTAACAGTAACTCTTCGACGAGATTCTATGACTAAGTGCGAGTGAAAGCGGTGCCGCCGGGCTTAGAATTCCTCCTATAGATTCTGTATCTTATATATAGACATTAACAACATTTTGGCGTTCCGACACGGAAACCTCACGAAATTTGTTACCTCTGCGTTTAATGGACGATTGATTCTGTTCTTTAACTGCAATTACGAAACGGGGCGTTCAGACGAGAAAAAAAGCAGAAGGAAACGGAGTCTCTATAATCGCCGGATTCCCCGTGGATCCGCCTTAACCCGCATCGAAGGAGGATCTCGAAGGACACAGGGCAGCGCGATGACCATTTAAAATGACGGTCGTTGCTCCATCTGACTCATGCACCCTCCGGTGGAATAAAACGAATTTTCTGCAACGGCAGGATGCATTAAGGCGTTCCGTTCTTGACGCTGTGTATCGTCTTTGTTTGCATGGAGAATGCATATTGCGCGTGACTGGGCGCCATTACAATTTGAAGCCTTTTAATCGATGCTTAATTGTATCCCGTCGATCCCAAGATCGGCTCTTTGTATCGGCCTCTGGTCAAACGCGTTCGTCCTCGTTACTTTATGGCCGTTGTGCCCGCGCATAAATTAGAAAATGTTGTATCGAAATTTTTCTTCTTGCCTTCGTGATCCTTGCGTGCGATATGGACATTAGCCGCGGAGTTGGCCGTGCGACGATCGATATTAATATTTGCTGATAAAAGTATACATGATTTATCGAACGCTGTTTGCGGTACGCTGAATTCACCTTCAGTGGTGGAGGTTCGAATGTGGGATCAGAGAGTTCAAGTTGAAATGCTGAGCGTTAGAGTGACGCACACTTTCCACTATTTTACAAATATTCCTACGAATGTTCAATTCTCTATTTGGCTTAGGGAGGGTTCCCCTATATACTGCTGACCTAGTTTACAAATTGCGCAAATAATTGAATACATAATGCAACTGATTGCGCGTAAACAGTCCCCGCTTCCGCGTTATAATCATTTTAGCGTTTTAATATTCTTTTTGGCGGCATAGACTAGAATAACTGGTTTAGCCGTTCCTAGTTCAGGATTTGGAGATCTGCGCGGATAGATAGCTGAGTCTAATAAACAGACCAATGACTGGACATTCAGTGAAATGGAAGGTGATCGTTTTGAATACGTAATGGGAAAGAAAGTGAAGACAGATCGATCGGATAAGAAAATGAGTCGAGTAGTTAGCGTGTTTATCCGAATCGCAGCAGTTGCTTCGAGCAAACTAGTCAGTCTTTGAAATGGGATATATTAATAAAGTGACATCGCAGACAATTGTCTGTGCAAATTCACCTGTCCACTTACAGAACACAATTCATTTTTATTTGTATATCCTAGGATGCGATAAACATCCACATAAAATTCACAAATTCTTCCGCCATCTCGGTTTGAAACCTCCCTTCGTATGGAACGAACGGTAAAATGGTAGAAAGAAAATATTTTACATTCCACGGAAAAATTTAGAATTTGTATGATTTTTAATAACCATTTGCACAGAATGGGTGACAAGGTGACAAGTGTCGCAACGATTGTGCATAATCAAGCTTAATACGGTTAATGAAAAAGCAGTCGTGCGCGCCTCGCGGTCTACATGACGGGGCCGGCGAAAAAAGTGCGGCCGTTCTTAAAAAACTCGACGCAGACCGAGTTTCTCGGTTGCACAACGCCCGACATAAATAAGTATCTACAATAAGCCGTGCAAAATTCATAGATGTTTCCTCGACGCAGCTTCGATGCTTCGCGTTTCTCTCCCCGTCTGCCGTCGCTTTTTGTGACTCCCAATTCTGACGATGCTCCTGCCCGAGTGCCACTCGTTCTCGAATCGATCTACACGGACGCATTTCGCAGATAAAAATATTCCTCACTCCCAAAGCTATCTTTTCGCCGTGAGCGTCGTCTATCGCTGCCCCCGCTGTCAGCCGATTCGCGAATCATTTCGGAGGCTCGTCGGGCTTTATCGGTCGTCACAAAACTAATGGGATGCGAATCCGGTATCCCGACGCGAAAGGTGCGCGTTACGAGCGTGGTGCACGCTCGATCGGACCAGTTCGGTCGGGTTTGGAGCCGAAGGCGAACCGCTCGACCCACGAAAAGCACGAGCACAACGACGAAAAGTGAAAGGGAACCGCCGAACGTAGAGCCAGTCAGTCCCAGCTTTTGCAGAAGGTGGGGCGGTGGTTGATCTGCCTGTGGAAGCTCCACGACCTAACATAACCGCTTCTTCGATGCGCGTAGAGGCACGAAATTCCCCGCGATACGCGTCAGTACGAACGAGTTCTCTCCCCGTGAAGGAAGAAGAAAGGTTTCGCAGGGAGAAGGGTTCACCTGCGCTCGGGTGAAAATAAACAGGCGACACGCGTCACGGAGGGGGCACGTTTCGAGGAATCCTGAAAAGGTGGCGTCGTCGACCTTCGAAGGAACGAGAGGACGGATCCTGGAATGCAGGGACCACCGCCTCGTTACCAATGGTCACCGCTTTCGGCGAAACGACAACCTTCAATTATGATTGTGACCGTCGCGAAGCATCATCGTTCACGACAAAGAGTTAATCGTGGCCTCGAACACGCGGCCATCTTTACAAAAGGACCCATCCCTAAGTTGGAAAGCTCGTGACGGGTTCCACAATCGTCATTCTGCCTGATGATACCCGGTTCTCCATGGTTGTTGATGCTCGTGACCATGACCTTGCCACGCTGCGAACGTTCAGCTCGATATGGTTTCCATAAAACACGCTAGAATTCACTTTGCTCTTGGCCGGCTCGCTCGAGCTGTCAGGGTTGTGACAAACGCGTTTCGGGGCGTCGTGATAAATTGGTCGAAAGGTTGATGGAACGAATCTCGTTCGACTACTGACGGTAATGATTAACTATGCGTCGATCGTCTCCCGTCTGGAATAGTTTAAGTTGGGTAAAAATTGTTCTGCTCCACTCGCAGATATTTCATATCACTCACAGTCGTTTGTATACCGGCATTTATCAGTTTCTTTTTACTTTTAAGAAAGTCAATCGCTCTGCATCATTAATCTCCATCCCAGTTGTGTGAACAGCAGTAATCGAATCATCGGGACACCTAATGATTGCAATAAGTTGCCTATAATTACTGCTATCATTCTGCGTCTTTCATCCATTTACGTCCGGTTTTGCAATTTCGCGACGCATCGAGGTTGAACGTGGTTGCGGTTCAACGAAATAATGACACTCGTTCAGTCGACCGCATAAGAACATAGCGCCGGATTAACGCAGGAAGAATCTTCGAACCAGCCGTCGCCTCTACGAGCATCTTCTCATTAAAGTCATTCACCGTTAGGAAACGGCGATATTTGCCGTGTTGCGTGGCGATTTGCGTAAGAATCGCGTCTCCCCGGACGGTTGTTGGCGCAACTGGCGCAATAAACTGTGGAATGCTGATGATTTGCAACGAGAAACAAGACGCAAGGTCTTCGTTTCCACCTGCGCTGCGATTTGGTGGCAAGAATCGTGTTCGGAATAGTCAATGATCGGCTGAAAGTTTCTTTAGACAGTTTTTGCAAATTGGTAATGTGTTCATAGACGAAGGATGTTCCGCACTTCGTGTCTGACATTAAACGTCGTAGAATCTTAAAAGCTCCTGGCACTTGGATAAACTGTCACCAAGTTGATGCGCATTTCTTGCGTGCATAATGACGCCATCGGTCAATTAAAGTAAAGTGAAATGCCTTTCGGTGGAACGGCATCTTCATGAATAATTAAATGGAACGAAAAGTGGAAAAATTAATCCCCTATTTTCTTATTTCGCTCTCCTTTCCTTTGTTTGCTTCGCCTTCTTCATTTTTCTTATTCCATTTGTTCCGAGAATTCGTGTACCGCAGTGGCTCGATTATGCGAATACGGAACGTGATCCAATTACGTTCTAATAGACTATACTTAACGATCCTAGTCACAATACGTCCCTGAAGCTGTCCCTGAAGCTGTCCCTGAATTGCGATGTCACTTCGACATTGAACCAGACATCTGAACACCATTAATGCATCCCCAATGACCAATTTACTCGCGGCGACGTAGAAGCGACGCTCGTTCTATTAGCTCGCGAACGATTTCTTCTCGATTAACGTGGAGCAATTACGCCTCTCCCATTGTCGCCCGTTGTTCGTCAGAGAAAAAAACGACGGTAGATCGGTCCAATTTGTCTGCGATCTTTTCGAGACAACAGGAAAAGTGAAGGGTTATGTTGCAATCTATACTAAAAACTTTTTCCTCGAACAACATAGGATCTGCATATTTTTTCCAGCGTTCATCATCGGTGAGAGGGTAGAACTATTCGAGGCAAATCGTTTCGTTGGACGTCGAAGGTGAGGCGGTAAATCGGTAATTCCTTCTCGACGAAATTATGCGCAATTATCGTTGCGTTCTTCCTCGTTTAGAGCGAAGGACGACGAACGATGACGATTCCAGAGCGGTTTCTTCGCTCCGACGAAGCTGCGTCCCACGTGGGCGTATTACAGGCAAGTGTAGATAATTATTCGCGGTGAAACTACATTTTTATGGTGGTTCGAGCTTGTCACGGAAAATCGGTAACGCGAGATATACTGCCGGTGAAAATCTAAGGAAGAACAGTTTGGCCTGGATGCGTTGCTTAGTCGACCATCGAAATTACAGGTAGATTTCTTGCAAGATTACGTTTAACGAGATTGCTCTATGGAGCGAATTTTTCTTCCGCACTTTTTATAGGAGATACCTCGATATTGTGAAGAAGTAAAGGAAGCGTAGAGAACTCGACAGCCAATCGGTTTAATTTTACCTGGTAAAAAACGAGTTAATTCGACGTATGATCGCTACTTTTAAAAAAATAAATTCATAGTATAAAAGCATTATCGTAATTGGATCTGCGTAGATTAAGAGCTTACGATTCCATTTACAGTACAAACCCTATCGTATCGTTTCGAATTCATCAGTATTTCCTCAAGTACCCTTGCAACCAGCAACAATCTTATCGACAAAACTGATTCACGCGAAGCATTTTATTTGTTAACAATCATCGGGCACCAAGTGCACTTCACTGTCGCATAAACAGGAATGGAACACGGATGCAACCGGTCCTTTCAAGTGTCGCCAATATCGCGATTATGGCGTACGCTAGCCTCGAAGGCCACTGTGGTTTCAGTGGACAGTGATTAGGCATGTTAGATCGGCACGCATAATATAACAGGGAAATGATAGTATTCTTTGAAACGTATACGAGAAAAATCATTGGGAAAAAGATGCCTGACGTAAGCCATGCGAGAAAATATCCAAAGAATCGTTCGGTGCAGAGGAAGCGTGGTCATCATCATCGAGACCATTTTTCATACACCTACGACATGCTGTCGTTCGAAATGTTCAATGAGCCATTCGACACGGAACTCGGTTCGCGGTCGATTTACAACCAGTATAAATGCACCCCGAGTGGTCTGTGTACGAACGACAGATTCTACTTAAAGCGCGATGGAAAAAATCACGGGCCATCAATGGCGTTGCATACGAGCGTTCATTGAACTTTGTACGCTTGAACACTTTTATCTAAATCCCCTGTAGCGTCGGGAGGAATGCATTGAAGGACAGTTTCAATCCGTTCCAGGATCTCGACTCACGATCAGAACGATTAAATAGCAATAAAATGTTCCTGTTTCTCCTTATTCTTTTTTACTTTCACTCCTCAACTATTTTATGAACCCTTAACTTCAAAACAGTTGCCCCTCTTCTCGCGAGGCCGCCAATATATATACCCGCCGGTTAACCAGGAACCAGTCCTCAACCTTGAATCGTAGGATCATCGCCTTAGCTGGAAGATGCAGGAAAGAAAGACTCGCCCACGATCTCGTGCGCGAAAACCACTGTGCACACCTTGTGCATCGTCTCCCGCTGATAATTAATTCATGCCCCTGCTACCGGTCCTTGGCAGCACAGGGAACTCCTGCGGGCACATAGAACGCGTATGTGCTCCACGCCGGCCGCGATCTGAATTTTTCGCGGTTGGAGACGCGCGCAATGTCCAGGAGTCTCCTTTTCTTTGACCGGTATTCCCCGACGTGAGAGCGTACGCGGCCGCAAGAAAAATCCCTGCCTCATCGAACTGGCTGCTAAACAAAGGAGAACCGGACAAGACCAGCCCCGGGGAGAGAAGCCTCCTCTTTCGAGTCAAGGACGAAGGTAAACGCACCTATCTGGTCCCGGCTCGAAACACGGATAACGGATGCAACACTGGTGCAACAGGTGGACAAAGGCGAATCGTATGAAGGCTGGCTTATCCCTGCGGTGGGAAAATTGTAATTGCGTTTTATAAATAGTGGTCTGGCGACTGCAGTGGTATGCGGTGTCCCTGTGGTTCTCGTATTGTCTGACTCTGTCGGGTGGTGGTAAATTGTTCCGATGATGGAGTGTTAAGATATTGTGGCGCGGCATCGGTGGGACAGATATGGCAAACGCTGCCTGGCCTGGCGATGATGTACAGCGTGGTCCATAAGTCGTTGGACGTTCAAGCGTTTTAAGAGAAACTTTTATTGGCGACGATCGGGTGATAAAATACGATGATATGCAGTCTAAATTTATCGTGCGATAACTTGTGAGCGGGGTTAAATTAATTGTTAAGGTTTTTCGGTGTGCTATTATATTAATTTTATTTTTAATCATAATGTTCGCGAGGGTCGAGTACAGAAATTCAGAAGCAAAGCGCATTCGAACGATAAAGCGCACAGTTCGTCTCAATCGTGAGAATCGACGTAGGAGAAAAAATTACTTGGAGCTAATGGAAGATTAAATTCATAAAGTCGCAGCAGCGGATAATTTCAATTGGCGGCTGATCTGCGTTAAAGTCAGAACGTACGCGCATTAAAAGCTTTGGAACGAGGCTCATTGTAGTCCTTCTCCAGTTAATTGAATCTTTCAGCGTGACTAAGTGCAAGAACTACCTACTACCGCGTTTCAATTATCTGATTGATACGAAGTCCTTAGTTTGCTCGCCTTCGGACGTTATTTAATTGACTCGTCACTTAATGCCCTCTACCGGCGATCTTCGTGTTCAGCCGGAAAGCACGCATCGAACGGGTGGTCCGACATTGCCTTAAATCAATTATATGCGCCGCTTGCACAGCCATAATTCATTGCACGGCCTTAATCTGAAAATACAAGATCAGGAAAAGTAATAAACGATCGGCGAACCGTAATGGTCGACCTTGCCGCCTGATCTGGATAATTCGCGTTCCACGCATTCTACAAACTTCAGTGGGCATCCGAGATGGACTTTGGCTTCCTACACCTCGCGTGAAACTTGCCCCTCAATAATGACGATTCACGTAGGGAACGTGGACACCTCTTTAATATTTTTCTGCATAATATAAAATGGAGTTTAAGAAAAACATTCGGTTTGAGAACACAAAAGCTGGAACCGTCCAGCTGTTGGAGAAAGAGTGAACTGTATTTTCCCCGGCAAGAAGCTTCTTTTATTGCACGGCCGGCCTTCGGGATCGAAACCAGGATAAACGGAACGACCAGGTATTCCAATTAAACCTCCTCTATCGTGTCATCAAGAAATCCCGTTCTCTAAAGACCGAATCCTCAACGACTTCGTGCTGTGCAACGTACCGAAATTACCATTCCGAAGACTGGTCCCGTTCACGGGCACCGTGTGGGCGAGCTGTTAAAAAAAACCTCGCTCGAGAAATGGTTCCCGCTTGAGTTGAGTCGAATGACACCCTCGACCCGGTCTTTATTGCCCGCGACCAGTAACAATAATCGTTCTCCAGTTGCCCCCAGGGGCGAGGACGCCACCTTAAAACGAGGTTAATCGCAGGAAAGGAGCATTCCGCTGGATCACCCACGATTTTGCACACGTTTTCGCGTGTGTCGTGTCCTCACTCTCTCTCTCTCTCCTTCTCTCTCTACGACGTGTGATCGTATCAGGGTCCATTTCGCGACAGTGGTCTAATTAAACGAGGATTTATAGACGAACGGCACGCGTTCTTGGACAATACGGGTTGAAGGATCGTGGAACCGGCGACAAGTAGTTTGATCGTGGGAGATTGACTACTTTTTATCTGCCAAATGGAGAACAAAGTCGCACAGACGATGAATTAACCCGATACAAAGTAACCTGATCGTTCTCCCGAAGAACTCTTCGAGGATAATCGTTACTTTTGTGTGAAGTTAGTGGAGAACAGCGGAGGACCTCGATTAACGCGGTTAATAACTGGCTTGAACCGAACTTAAATCATATTCAGCCCGTGAAATTGCTCCTTTATGCGAGTCACTTGTTTGTTTATCGTGGTTTGCACTCAAGCACAAGCTACTCGGCTCGACCTCTTGATGCTGGAGGGAGGATCGTTCCAAATGATCCGCCGTTTTCTTTGTGAACGGAAGAACGCGTCATCGTTATATATAGGTGTTTCTGCGGAGTCGAATTATCTGGCAGCGACCTCGGACAACCGAGAAACCGTAAAATGTAACTGCATTTAATCCTCGAATTTATTCGTCGCTTCCTAGTCGGTTTTGGCCACCAGTTAGTTTATGGCCCGTCGTTTCGCCGTTCTCGAGAACTTGGAACCGATCGATTCGTGGATAATATCTGTGATTCGATGTTAAACGTCGATATAAATTTCCCGGTATCGGAGAGGAGTTGTTCCGATTGTCCTTCCGGCTGGACTAAATTTTCAATTTAATTTCGCTGGAAATTCAGCTGCATCCTAATTATCGCTGACACAGGTTGATTTAATCGTGTATTTTTAATTAAAATTTCGTCGACGTATTCGCGAATGGTCGCCTTGATTTTTTTCTACGCCCACGGTTACACGGGACGTCCCGAAAGCCGCATTCCAGCTTTGACGTAATAATCATCGGATTCGCATGATTTTTCAATTTTACTCCGAATCGCATCCTGTGTACCATCCGACTCTGTCGCGAAAGCGTGCAATTCAATTTATCGTCCCGTTCACCGAGTCGATTCACGAATTCTTCAGCGTGCTCGTACGACAGATATTTGAACAGGAATGTTCTGCTCGTTAATGAAATACGCGCGGACCTTCATCAGTGGTAATCAACATATCGCAGGAGGTTCTACCGGAATCGACTACCTGTTTCTTACTCGTCCCGCTAGAACCGGCATTCATAACTTCGATCCCTGTTCCCCGGCAACTGTGCAAGAAAATCTGTGTAACGGGTTCAACCAATTTTCTATTCCACCTTCGAAGCTAGAATTCAACGCCCAACTGTTTGCGTTCTACGGCCACTGTTTTCCTCGCGTCGATTGGGAAATCTTTGGAACAAATTGGATGGAAATCGTGCTGCGTTGCTTCCCCGCGCCAGCGTCTCGCATCTCGTATCCAGCTAATCGAAGAGAGACGAGAATCTGGAGGAGACAGAGAAAGGGAATAGAATCGACGAAGGCCGGGCTGAGAGACGGGACAACGTGGTGGCATACCGCCGAAGGCTTCGCTGTTGCCCATCCCGGGATTACGTACCTTGGTCGTAGACCTTACTCGAGGCGAGCTCGTGTTCGCGGCTGGTTGCATAACGGCTGAGGTTCTACGGTGGTCGCTCATTGCCGCGACGCATCACAATAATGCGTCCCCTTCGTGCGCATCCCACTTAGCCGCGACAAAAGGTTAGCAGGGATGGCGGCAGATAGCCGTGTTATCTGCCGCGGCAATTTGCCTGCAATTATGGCTCGCAGCCAGAAGGAAACGCCTACGACGACCGATCTGGTATTTGTTCACGCTGGAAGTCTTGGCGAGGAACGGCGGCTGATTTAATTAATTCATTATTGGTACGTTTGGTAGCCAATGGTAACGAATATTTCGGTGATCGATGCTGGCCGCAAAGAAAGTTGAAAGTTGCTTACATCTGTTCAGCGCGTCGGCGATAGAAACAAAGCCTATATCTAGAGAAGCGCAAACTTTCTCCACCATCGACCGGCACATTCTGTTTGTCGATCAGTGGGATTACTCGGCGAGCTGAAAGAATCGTTCGTCCCGCCTGTGCAGAAGGGTATGTCGAATCGTTGTGAACTTCAACGGATGCATCCCGCTGCCCTTTGGCTGGTTGATCGGCGTCGAATGCCTAGATAAATGCGCCAGGTGGGACAGTACGATCGTGGAAGCACACTGACGTGACACTTCTTAACTCGCTGGTTTAATCGCCAAACTGACGTGGGATTATAATGACCCTTGCAGCCACGATTGCATGACGCGAAACACGAAGCATCGAGACGAACAAAGCGACAGTCGTTTAGAATCGAGTGTCGAGAAAAGCCTGTACATCGACGAATGGCACGCGAAACTGTGCGTGCAGAGTACTTGCTCGCAGTGCCCGAGGGCTTGGACGAGAAGAAAGGTAAAAGCAAGGTAAAAGTGGCGGGTGAGCCATCGACGAAGTAGTCGACGCGACCTTTCGACGAGCCTCTCGAGAATTGCATACCAAGTGTACATTGTCGGGGAACGTGTGCGAGAATCAGTGTTTGCTCGCGTGCTACAGAAAAGGTAAACTGAGGTGCAGGCACTTTTCAGATAATAGGTAACCACGCCTGAAGTGGAGTGAGAGTATAAGTACGCATTATTCAATGTACATTTATTTCTCTCGCTATTGTGAAAAATTACAGCGGCGCATTATACCAAATTGGAAAAGTACATACGCATACTTGGATTAAAATGAACGAATTGAAACATATTTTCAGCACCGCCTGTATAAAATAGACCAACGATCTCGTCGTACTAATCGCGTACTACTATGCTCCCAAAAATCGTACTAAAAATTGTGCAACTATAATTAGTCGCACGCAAACGCGTTGTCCATAACAGAAAGTCTCCCCTTTCCTCTTGGTACTCTTCAAATAAACTCAGGTCCTTGGTCAACGCGCGACAAGTTATTCCGCAAATCGAATCAGCGAAGACAAACCGGTGGAAGATACGATCGGCGACGACTCGCGTACGTATCTCCCTCCTTACAGCTCGTTTCTTACGAAATTCCAGTTTCCATCATCGTGGAGCAACAATTCAAGCAGGGGGAACAGAGACGGACGTGTCCGAAGCAGTCGCCATTAATTGGCCCGTTAGCTGTGAAACGTTCCACTATGTGTCTCGTTGGAACGCTCTTATTGCCTTATTACTCTGATTTGCATCCATCTCTTTTGTGTCACGGCACGGCGCGCGACCTAATCCAACCCGGCTCGTAATCGGCTGGTTACGCAATTGCACCAAGTTTTTTTTTCGTGTTACCCCGTTTAACACATCCGTCCAGGGATTTTACGACAACCGGGACGACAAATTCGCGTAATGAGCGATGTAAACTTGATGAACGTATCTTTACGACCGCAGATATCGTGCCGCCAGTTGTATCTTTACGCGCGATCTGGCGACAAAACGTCGCTATCGGTACGAGGTACAAGTGACACGGTGTAGGCGGTTGACGGACAGGTGAAACGGAAAAACGAGAAGCAGATATGAAGCAATCAGCGAGATCTCCTGGGATGGAATTAGATTTCGAATGATCACTGGTTCTCGTTGCTAGACTCTCTTGTCGCGGTGCTTCGGAACGAGTTTTATTCTTTCCGATTAATTGACTGCGAATGTGAATTGACGATGAGTGCGGCGAGAGACTTGTTAGATTTGATTGGGTGGCGTAAAGTTCCTTCGTGTACGTAGTTTATAATTGCGTGGAAGGAAAGAAATTTAAAGAAATTCGTTCTCGGGAGAGAAATAATATTATTTGTAGCCTGAGAAAGTATTTAATTTTAAGTTGGCAAGAGACATTCCTAATTTTTTTCTTTACCGAGGAGGACATGTTTTGTCACAGTTATTTCTACATTCTATAGCATTTCTTGCCTATTATGTGTTCGCGCAAAACACATTGTCGAGCCATGTTTCTTTACTAAAAAACAAAATAAGCGTAAGGTTTTCGTCATCCGGGTGCGTACACCGCGCTCGCGTCCCACCTGAGCTTATCATCGACAATCGTGACCACCCACGTGCATTTGCTTCGAGCCGCCCAGTTTTTCCGACCAGCACAGACTGCGAGACAGCTTTTTCTTCGGCCAATTACGGCGCGACGTTAGACTAATCGTTCGATAAATCTCGTGGAAACATTTTCTTTGGCGCGACTCGCATCGCCACTGTTGGCTCGCGCGACTGTTTCACAGCTGCCCTCGAAGTCAGCGTCGATTATCGAGTTTCACGGCTGCGTTACGTTGGTTTCATTAACGCAATGCACAACTGCAGCACCGACGAGATTTCCTTGCTCTTGTTTCCCTTCAGTATTTATGAAGCCACCCAAGAATATCCCGAATCAATTCACGAAGGCATCAATCAGAATTTTTTTTCTTCCTCCGCGGAGAGCAGGTGGCCGCCTCGATTACTTCGTTCACGAATTCTAATCGATCGCAACCGTGTCCGCGAAAAGGGTGTTCAACACGAGTGACCGAATTAAAAGTCGCCATGTGCAACGCGACTGGGTAATCTGGCATCTTGGTCATGGCATCTCGCCAAATAAACGAGCAACGAGCCATGGAATCGTGACTTTTTTTTATTACTGCCGTTGGATTCGTGAGACGTGGTTCCGTCACGACAAGAAGCAGCGGAGCCCGCCTTCCGATCGAGACCGACGCGAAAGGGAGGAACGAAATGGAAACGTAAAAGAGACGGGGAAAAAATTCAGCAATAACTGAATGGAGCGGCGTTAAAATATCCAAGCGAGTCGCGACCACGCAGAGTACACGCCGAATAAATCGCGTTCGCTTTGAAGTAAATTGTGCGGACTGCATCGATACCTCTAATGATTAAGTGACTTTATTGCCTCATTAAGAAGCGGCACAGGCATTTATTCGGTGTTCGGCATGAAATTGTTGCACAACGAGGCGATGGAAAATAAGCACGGCTTTCGAGGACTGTTCGCACAGGAATGTGATAAAACGATGGATCGCGAATGGCCGTAATCGCGTAAATACAAGTGTTTTTAAAAGCGGGCCTCAACGGGCCATTTCGTTTACGATTAATCATCGTCGCGTTTGTTCTGAAACTTTCGTAAGAACCACCACTCGACTGTTCTTCTGACTTATCGGTTTTTTTCCTTTCTGATCGTTCCCGAAGTATCTTCAGCACGCTTTGCCTGTCAGCGGGGCAAAATATAGAAACGTCTCCTCTCGCGTGTAACTTTTGATTGAAGAATAGAATCGGGTAGTTAAAACGGTTAGTCAGTGTATTTCTTCAGACAATTATCGCTCATTGTGAAATATATATTTATAGAGATTTTTTCACTGCACCTTCATAATGTCATAGGTATTCACTTTTCTTGATCGGTGTGCCGTTCAATTGTGCCATTAAATCATTGCTGTCATGCAGTATGATTCATTAATAAATACGTATGGTATCGTATTGTATTACCGACAGAAGCCAACTTGGAAGACTTAAAGTTACAAAATAAGTAGCACTGCCTACGCCAAAAAAGTAATCGTACTTTTTTTCTTCGCCAAAGATTATGTCATCGATCGCGACGGGATTAAGAGGCAACTCCCCTTAAGCTCGTCGATTTGTCAAACGACCAAGCATCGCGAAGTTTAAGCTTGCCAGTCGATGGGTCGTGCCACGACCGTGGTGTATCGATGTCTCCTTATAAACGTGACCGTTGCGTTTTACCATATTATGCAATTATTGGATCTGCAAGTAGGCTGACCATCCGAAAAGTCGCTTGAGCTGCGCGTCGCCATTGTGAACGGCGTATCATGGAAACTTCGAAGTCACCTTAAATCTCGTCCCTGGACGTGCCATTAAAGATCGGCTGCTTCGTTAGCTGTGTCGCGTGAAATCATACACGCCTACGTTTCAATTAGTCCGCTATTCGTCGCTAATTCATTCGCAGTACTTTATTATTTCCACGCGAGACCAATGCTTAACCCATTCGCATACGGTGTTTCCCTATTTTGGTCTGATCGGTGAACACTTTTGTAAACGGTTGCTTTCCTTTTAATATAATAAGGTAATTCAGTATATCGCGGAGAATTTTTGATTCGTCACGAACTCCGGAACCGTGGTCCCCGATTCGACTGCATTAGATATCATCTTTCCATTCTCTATGCTTTTCTATCGTTGTAATTAATTAATCCAGCTGCTCGTCGGAGAATGCGAATGATCGGCGTCGGTGCTGCAAATGGAATTTGAATATGTAGATCAGGCGCTCCGCGAGGGCAGATTGAAAAATCTTAGCGGAAGCCTGTCGCGCCTTTGAAACGCTAACATCGATATGCATTATGTACGCACTATTCGCCATACTCGAATTCCTCGTAACCAGCCTGTCAGGAGCAAACAATGAGCGAAAAAAATGATCAAACAACAGTCGTCTTAATTCTTTCTCTGTCAGGGAACGGCGTAGTTGAATTTTGATTAGGCAAACGCTAATAGCAATTACGACTGTCCTCGAGGCTTTCTCGCTGAACAATAACCAGGTGTCCCTCTTTCTTTCTCCAGTTCAACGATAGCGACATTTCATCTCTGCTTTTCTCTGTCATGGAAAAACGATTGCTGTGATAAATCGTAGTAACCAAGTGTAGAACGATCGAGTTATTTTTTCATCGATTACAAGAAAAGTGATTAGAATATAGAGGGAGCTTGAGCGGGAAACGCAGTGCAGAGTCGGTGCTCGTTGCGACAGTTGCTCGCCTGGTCTGAAAATGGAAGGGTGCCACGCTGATGCCAAGGCTGAATTCCATTTCCATTGCATGCTCCTCTGGTTGAAACACTGTTGAATTAATACATTTGATTTCTGTCTAATGGCTGTCCATCCTTAGGTAACTAAACGATTTGAATGTGCGCCACGAAGGATGCACATGATAGAACAGGAATGAGAATCGTGAGAGTTGTTGGTTTTTCTTTAACGATTTAATTCAACGTTCGATGAAGCCACTAAAGCTACCTGTCGTTCACGATACGTGCAAGACAATTTCGCAGGTACATTTCCACAGGAATTTTCTCCAGATCTTTTATGCGCCCCCTTTTATTATGGCCCGAGGGGTACCTCAATATCCTAGGCTAGGAAATTTTCGAAAAATTCGATACGCAATTTTTCACGACCGATATCAGCCGCGGGGAATTGGAATGGTCGAGCAAAGCAGTTACCAGAGTCAACGAAGCGTGCACGCGACTTTTCCACAGTCACTTTCATAATGCAAGCCACTTCCGAAAGTGAATTGACTTATTCGAAGTCGGGAGAAGGTTACGCATAATATGCAGCCTTACGTGGATGCCGATCGGTCTCGCGCGTGCAACAGTTCTGAATGCCTTCGACTTCTTCGCTTATCGACGTTCCTCGACACATCCGATACGAAATTCTCTGTTCGCCACGATGCGTGTACGAAGCGCAGCATTTCCTAATTCGCAATCAGTGATAATAATAATCGCAATAGTGTACACAAGGAATCAATTTAGGCTGCTTTGGCGATATAGCAAAAACTGAATGCACTGGAGCTTTTCTGTTATTTATTGTAACGTCATTTGCATCTCTGTCTTCACTTTCACACCCCTACGCACATGCAATCCTCAAATTCTGCATCAGCTTCAGGCTGCTTGATTGTTAAATTGTTCCACTCCTCCATTCGTCGAAGCATGACGGACTCGATTGCAACATTTTTCTTTACCATTATGGCCATTCAATTATCCGCTCGAAGCGCCGTCGAGGCAGCATCCGAGCAAAACTCAAAATCGCATCAACTTAAAGGAATTCTGATACATCGTGCAAGCAATACGGTTCGCGGGATACGTTGAACGAAACGGCTAGTGGAACAGCTCGTTAATAGCCTGACTTTCACGCTTCTTCGTCGACGGTGCACAAGGATAGCGATGGAATCGCGGCGAGCACGAAATTGCGGATAAAAATTTCGCGTTCCTATGCAGACGATTCAGATCTCGGCGTTTTGCAACTAGGATAATTTATGAGCGATCGCAGGCTGGAATTCAGTTTCTTTGTTGTTGCCAGGTTTTTTTTTCACCGGTCGTTACTAGAAACAGGTGGACCAAGCACGATTCTCCAAGTCGCTTATACAAATTAGTTTTTAATTGAACACGATCGTTCGAGAATTTGCAGATAGCATAAACAACGCGCGGATCTTTGTAAATGGCAATTTCTCCTTGGTGTTATCGCATTTTTGTTTACTGCGTCTGCTGTGCTATAACTGTTACGCTGCTATGGTTACTCAATCCTTCTAAACCGGAAAGCGACATGCGTGGAACTTTGTTTTTTACTAAGCTTGGAATGTTGTTCCGATGATTCTGTTCTTCATCTAAGATTTCGTTGCTGGTGGTATTTTTATGTTCTCTTTTCGACCGGCGGAAACCGATGCCACGTAACGAATGAACACGGCAATGTCAATCAACGTTGCTGCGTTACGTGACTCGCATTGTTTCCGATCAAGCAAGTGTCACGGACGTACGCCGCGCTACGTCATTTCGTCGAGTGATTGACCCAGCTGTGTCGTCGCTTCGAGTGCCAATGAATCAGACGTCTTTGGAAAATCGACGAGGTGAAAGGGAAATTTCTTTCCCGCCGATAATCGTACAAACATTCTCGAGTTATGTCTATTCACTTTTCCCTCCTTTTTTTATTCTACTTTCACCTTTTTCTTAATAACCACCAATTATTCGACCGCCACTACAGTATCGCGACGCTTGCGAAACATGTTCAGAATAGATATACATTACTCACCGACATCTGGACCAACTCGGGGCTGCACGGAAGGATCGCACGAACAGAATCACCACAGAGTTGCCTACGCGAAAGACCCTCGATCCTTAGTCGCGTGCCAGCGATCGCCAAAGGAGAGGGTCGCAACCACACCAACCGGCGCACTCTTCTACTTCGGCGAAATGTCGGGACCAACCTCGGCCTCTACGCTTGTAGCTTCTTTATAAAATAAGAAAAGAAGCACGCGAGAACGAACCAGATCACAACCGTTCCAGCTTCTCGAAGGAGGAGAAAGGAAACGAAATAACAAAGAAAAATCGTTCACGATCCAAGACGAGAACAGCTGACCGAACTCGGAGTAGCTTAATCGCGAAGACGTATGCGGGATTCGCCCGTAATTCGAAGACTGGTCATCGCGATGACGATGCCGGGGTATTCAAAGATCGAAACAGCGTCGCGATCCAGCGGAGGCGCGTCCCGTTGGTGACCAACGGGGGACACGAGGGAAGGTGTAGCGGGGTCATGAAGAGGGGATCAGGCCGAACTGGGCCCCCCTGCGATCCTTAGCCAGAGGTGGGACTTGGCCGAACCCTCGAGTGAAGTCTTGGTAGGGGATTCGGTGAGGACCCAACGGCCAACAGGGCCGAGGAGAGGAGAGGAAGGGACGGACGACCAAGTGAATCCAGTGGGTAAGAAGCGCGCATTCTTGTGTGTCAGCGGGCGATAGTTATGGACCCCCGGCAACCTTGTCCCAGTAGCAAGCCTAGCCCATCTGAATACTGTACACAGCCGCGTGAAATTACGGTTTGGGTATACGAATAACGAGTATTGATAAGAAATGAACAACGAAACAGCTTTCCCGGAGGGAGAAGATCCTTCCTCGTGGCGTTTGGTTCTCGTTGACCAGAAAACGCTTGGCTGTTATGTGGGTCATGGATGTGGCGGTGGAGAGAAGATGCGCGTTGCTGTTTCGGGCCTGGGCCTGTCTCCTGGTGTGCCAGAGTGGGAGGCGAAGTTTGGAAGCACCGTGGACGATTGGCTTTGTGAACGACCCTGTAGAAGGCGATTTTGTTCCGTAGAATTGCTTGCCGTTTTATCGTTTCGATTTTCGATGCGCGGTCGATGACAATTGAGAGGGAATTATGATTGCTGCTGACACGCGCGTGATGAATGTTGTTGACTCTGGAGTAATTACGCGCCTTTTGAGCTTGCCTAGGGATTTCAGTCGGGTATGGAAGATTTATGGTTTCGCGTGTTGACGGAATGTTACGTACGTGGATTTGAAAAGAAGGACAGGGTCGATGAAACGGATTCCTCCGGAAGGAATCGATGGTCCGGCGATCGGGACGGATAAAAACGGTGTCTTCTGCAGTGCACGCAAACAAGAGGAGAGCATGTGGGTCAGGGTCGAGCAAAAGGATTGTTTTGTCGGCCTAGAGCAGTCGAGGATGCCTCTGCCCTTTTGTCGCCGGCACGCGAGTCGTTTTCAATTCGGTTTGTTCGGTGGCTTGTTGGGCAAGCTTGTTTGTCAGCGAGATCAACTCGAGTTGATTCATGACTCGGTTTGGAAATTTGGTGGTTGGTCAATTATTTCCTGCTGGATCGCCTATTTCGTCCTGTAACAATTTTGCCCCTGCAAACCCTGAGAAAATAATTCTTAGATCGTTAGATCGTGAATGGGAACAAAAGACATTGTTGCCCCGCTGATATCGGGGGAGGCCTGATACGAATTGCAAAATGAACGTCCCGCGTGTCATAACTCTGATATAACTCTGAGCAAGTACATAAATATTTGAGGCTATCAATATGCAGTCCTAATTGCTATAATAATTGTTTATTGCTTTCACGGGAGTGGTGGCACAAATTATCTTCCTGGAAGTTAACTTCCTTCGAAATTATTGAAAGAAATATGGGTCACGGCCCTCGTCTGCGCCGTTCTAGTTGAAACACGTCGTGAACACCCCCTTTGATAAAGAGCTCATAAAACGCGGGCTTCATACTAATTACATTTTCACTCGTTTACAGCTTACACCGTCCGCGTTTTTGCCACAATGCGAATTTGCAGCCCTTCGGGTTATGGCTTTGTCTGATTGGCCACAGGGCTTTCTGTCCCATGAAATTGCCATTTTATGCCCCGGATTCCCTAGAAACTCTTCGGTTGTTCGGTAAAGGCACAAACACGATTTTTCCCACTGAAATTCAACCTTCGAAATACAAATATATATGTAGTTGACTACACTGAATCGCACGCAGTCGCTTAAAAAAAAATCTTCGCACACCTACACTTGTAAGGGCCAAGGATATCGTAACGAAACCATATTTGGTACAGTAAAATTTCATGTCTGTATTAAATTACAGAAAAGATAATTATATCTAAGTTTCACAATAGGAGAGATACTAAACCAGTCCCATTCAAATTCGAATTTTATGATGCAAAGGGTTCATTTTTGGTCATGCAATGGGACATTTTTTTCACTTTGATTTGAAAAGAACCCTTAGACTCAGATATGGTATCGTAAGTGATCTCGATAGATAGTCGAACAGACGTGATACGAATCACATCGATCCCAATCGCGGTTCGTTTGAACGTCCTCGACGTTTTCTCGGTTCACCGATCAAGAAAAGGTGCAGCGTTTCGTTCCAGATTCGACGTTTCCTCGTGCAACAACGATCGATTGACTTGTGCTCCAAAAACGGCCGGCAAACGTCAGTCCTCGTCGTACGTGGCTGCGTGTATCGATGCGGGACACCGTAATTGAGTTTTCACAGCCCGCAATTACTCGTGCAATTGATACTAATTTGTGCGCGCGAGATTTATGCGCACCCTCTGGAAATCTGGGCTTGCACAACGTGCATCGGTTTTGAGACTACTCGCGGGGCAAGGGTTATTGTATTACGGGGTTGAGATTCGTTCAAGCATATATTCTTTTATGGAGGAAATTATTTCACACTGTTTAACTTGGCCCCAACACTCTAGAATGTCTAGCTGTATAATTTCTATTACTTTGATTTATGATTCATAAAATTCATTCCAAAGGAAAAACATCGCTCCCGAAGACGATCCACGCAAGTTTCTAACCATCGTCGTCGACATTACAAAAACAAAAAACAAAAAAACCCCGACGGTGTCACGATTCTCCTGACCATGGGCCACTCTACCGAAACAATGACTGTCACCCAGAAATCTCTCGTAAAACCGGCGCATGATTAACCGGCGTGAGAGGTATCAAGCAATGATTGCCGCCGGGGCCATGGGTCTCGTTCCTTTTTCTCTCTTCTCGCCCGACGCTAATTGTTTTGCACGAAATCGCGTGGAAACGAAGAAACTTCCCCACCTACAGGTACATATACAGCCCTCCCACGACCCCGTCACGAGGTGTGTTTCGCAACATTTCGTAATATCAATTGCGCGCTGCCTGTCAAGCTGTGCTCGCTCGCTTTGCCCAGTTCTCGTTCGAGAATTATCGCTCGCGAGTGGCGTTTTACGTTATTTAAGACTATGTAATTTAATCAGGCGACGGCCTCGCGATGCCCCGTTCCACGATACTCAGGGACGAGCCGCTAATTCGGCTCGGACCCAGAACGGACGCGTTCCGCGTAAGTTTAAGAAATTACGGCCCCGTGGCGAACGTTTAGCGCATCTTTTAGCGTAAAATGGATTATTGGAACGGCGACGCGATATTTTACGGGGAAGTAAAGGTACTTTTTGCTCAAGCTCTGACGAATTTCATTCTGGTCAAAGAGTTGTGTATACACGTGTGACGGTTTATACAAATGAGAAATAATTGCTATTACGTTCGTGATATTATTACGATATACGGAACCAGTTTCACCGTGCGCAGGTTGTTAATTAAAACCCGCCGTCCTCTGATTAGAAGAGGTATATCATTCATTTAATCTAATAATTAATTAGACCTAGGTCCTTGTAACGTTGCAACATCTAGGCTTAGGTCAACGTGTACAAAAACTCTTTAACCCACATTGTTAATCGCGCATGAAGCTTATTACATTACTAACAGTAAGCCTAGCCCTCCTTCGGGCGAATAAAACGACACAGCTGAAGGAGGAAGGAAATACGCACATCACTACCGAAAACAATAGCAATACACCAATAGAAAGTGAACTAGTGCCTCGCTCTCGTTACACCCGCCGAGAATCGACGGAATTCCGACATGCACGGGGACACGTCAGAGGACGATCTCGCATTCAATGCCACTTAATCGCTTCCAGAAAATCTCCATCCGCTTCCACTTGACCCAGTGCTCCCCAAACAGAAGCCTTGCCATTAGAACGAACAAATTCTAATCCGTCTATTGGACATTCCGATCCACGCGCCGGCAATCGACACCTCGTAATCGATCCACCTCGTCGCCGACAGGCCCCCACTGTCCACCCGCTCACGTCAGCATCGTTCTTCGATTGATCGATCGACGGAGACGATCTGCATCTAGATGCAGATCTCCTCTCCGTGCATCCGGCAGGGCATGCCGATTGGTATTTAGGCCTCGTGTTACGTAACCTTTTGTTCGTCGCGCGACCGTCAAAGCGATGGATTAAAAAAAACTATTCCGGGGGATGGGCGGGGGTGGAAGCGAATCATCGACGTGACATTGGGCCCGCGATTTCCGTATGCGAGTCGCGTTTAACCGGACCCGAGTAACCTCTGCTCCTCTTCGTCTCTTTGCACGTGTCTGTCTCACTTGGATCGTCGCGTACGTACGAGTCTACGAGTCAAAAACGACTGGTTCTGCCTAGTACGTGGCTGGGAACACGAGGAGCGTGCTACTAGCATCCGCCAATTGCGAAATGCAGGAATTTAAAGGAGCATTCCCAGTAAGGTCACGCCGGCCTCCGGGGTCACAGAGGTAATTGCCACGTAATTGCGGAACGCGGACACGCAGTTCCTCCTGGATTTTGGCGGTTCGATCGTTTTTATTTGGGGAACTTCTTTGGGAGAAAGCATAAGTACTGCGGTAAGGACTATATACTACTAGAAAAGGGAGCCGATCCATGGCGGGGGATCGATTGAGAAAGTCCGATAGATATTTTTATGTAGGGAAGCTTAAGAGTTCTATATGATCTAAATATTATTCTGATTGTTATTTATTATCAATGCTGAACAGGTGTATTGGCAATGAGGTTTATACGCAATCCCGACTCAAATAAATCCAATAATCCGAATAGCATTTAACCCAATATTTAACTAAATATTTATTGAAATAATTGTGCATCGTTCGTGGCGCGCCAGGTGAAGAAAAATTGATCCATTTACAATTTCGACCCGATTTCTCCCTTGCGAAAGACAAACCGTAAACTTAGCCGTGACTACGGGGTCATTACCTTCGATCGGGCTACCTGTAGCGTCGTAGGCTTAGAATGGTGAACGCCTTGAAGAAGCGAAAAGACGAGAAGCCTCCGATATTACAACACAGGGAAGTGTTTAAACCGTTTGAATCCCTCCAGAAGTTTGAGCAGGCGCGCCTGGAGGATTGCGAAACGATGAAATAGGAAAGAACTGGCAAGGTTATAGTGGTAATAGTCGTGCAATTATAATGGTGTATGCATTCAATGGCAAGCTGTTCGAAATTATTTTATAATTAAATTCCATACCTGGTCATATTGTAAGCAATGTCGTGCGTTTGTTGAGAAGTCGACAGGTGAGAGATATACGTAGAAGCGTGAAAGCCTTGATTCTCTGTGTCATTCCGCGAGTTATGAATGGAAAGTAGTAAGTTATTATAAATTACATTTACAGGCATGACTTTCGCTGTCCCTTAATGTCCTGCGTGGGTAATATTATTTTAAATCAAAATTAATCATAAACTACACAGTTTTTTCATTAGCAGCAACCATACTAAGAAACACGTTGAAGAAGTACAAGAAGGGTAATTGCAACATAATATTCATCGCAATAAAAATTATTTAATCATCGGCAGACCGATGCTTGCACAACGATCACAGAAATGGCAACTTTATCCATATTTCATATTTCTACCTCGCGTCTAGATGTTGCAGGACTGGATTGATGTTCAATGTATCATGGGAATTCCGTTCCTATTCCAGAAGAAATTCAATGCCTTCGATGCATCGTCGAATAATTAAGCAAGTTCAATCACCTTTCGCATAACCTTTTCCAACACAAGTGCGCACCTGTAAATACAGTCGATGCACAATTTATCTCGACTTGCCAAGTAATTCTAAATAAATTCTATGAGGTCCAACATCTTCAACCTATAGCCAGACGTTAATTCACAACTTAATTATCCAAATTAATACTTTTCCTCCACCTAAAATAAACGTAAATAGTAAAAAGTGCGCGCAATTAAAATCACAAAAAGAATAATAGAAAAACCATTACCACCCATGACATAGTCTCGTAGCTTGCAAGTCACCAATATTAACACCGTTAACATCATCGACAGCCTGATCCAAGCAAATGACATCAAACCGTCGCGTCGTGCTATAGTTCATTATAAAAGCAGCAAAAGCGTCAGCGTGCAGCGGAAGACAAGCTGTCCAGGATTCACCGGTTGTCACTTGCCGCTTCTAGCCTTGTAACATATACGCAAATAACCCAATAAATCTCAGTATAGGCTCATCCTTCTGAATCCTTGACACCGGCGAAGTAGTGTCGCCGTGCGCGTATCCTCGTCGAGCTTAGACCCGAGCAGAAGGAGGGAACGCGCGATGAAACGAGCGGAGCCGGATCAAAGTCGCGTGGTTTCCCAATAACGCGCGCTGTATTCCGCGACGGCGTCGACGGCGACGACGACGTCGTAGAAGACGAGTTCGTGTGAGATGACGGAGACGAAGGCTGTGTCGTGCGTCACTTTCCCCCGTTGCGTCGCGACGCTCGCAGATCCTTTAGAGACGTTAATGATCCTTAGATGTTACTGACCCAGACGTGGCTAGTTCTAGCCTCCGCGTTTCTCCGGTTTCACTTCGCTTCGTTCTGTCTCTTATTGCCTGGCAGATTTTTCTGATTAGGCAAATCAATATGTGTTTGAATAGTATTAATTGGAAATGATATAGGGATCTATTTTATTTATGGACATTTTTTATTCGAGCTAGAAAGTTCATATTTTGTTGCAATTATGTGTACAACTTCTCAGACACTACGATGTTTTTTTTTATTTCAATACGGTTAGGAAACAGTAAGGTTTTGGGACGACTGTTGTGCACGTTCTGATATTTCGTACAGCGTTTTCACGAATTTGACAATGGAGATTGGGGCGCCTCGTTGGGAGGAGTCGCGACGCGTGAAAAGATAACGTCTATGATTCACGCGTTGCAAAATTGGATGGATTGTCTACGAAGGTGGAGAACGCGTGCTTGTTAAGACCCTCAGTTCTGACCTTAGACCACGTTGTTTCAGTGACTGAACTCTGCTGAAGCGTGCGAACAGTTTGTCGTCGATTGCGAATTCGGATAGATCTCATGTGCTTCTAAACAGTTGAAAAAAGACTCAATGGAAAATTCGAACCGTATCGGCGCGAATGGTGTGAAACAATTGCGGTTTCTGGATCGATAAAAAACATTATAAGCATTTCGTAATTAAGTAGCTTGCACGTGAAAGGCGTTCATCGAGGTGAATCGACGATCTCGTTTCATCCGATTTGCAATATCCATTGGCTAATTCGCGACTCCTTCGTATTTGCAATTCATAGAGGTTTCGTGGTGCCTGTTCTTCGCACCATCTCCTGATCGATAGCTTCTCGATGCCAGTTACAAAAATATCTTCGCCTGTCGACGTTGAAATATATTATACTTTTAAGAAGTAATTACCCTTTTGATAAAGACGATGTGAGTCAGTGATGAGACCTTGGAGTAGCGGGACGAAACTTTAATTTCACTTTCTGTCTGACTTGCCGGCATAACGGACAATATTACTTGAATTCCCTATTTTTAAGCCGACTTTATTACAGTCTACGGTACAATAATTGTGGGGGGGGGGGAAATGTGAGAAAAGAAATTCCCAGCCACTGATGTACTGGAAACAATCTATTGCGCGTCCTAAATTTTTAGTGAACATTAATCATCGCCAAGTTTCCAACGCATTCTGCGTCTAAGGTATTGTAGAATCACTTTAATGATCATCTGAAAAGACGCTGTATTTCCCAATCGTAGGTCACATCGATTAACGACAATTAACCCTGATTTACCGCGGATCCTAGCCTCCTAGTAATCGTTGACCGATCGATGCTTGCAATAACCGGAATCAATCGGTGGGGATAGAATACATCTATCGTACGGCCCTCATAAACGTAATGAGCTCCGTGATAATGATTGCCGATGTCAATGGGGGAGGGCTAAATAGTCGATGCGCTTGAAACTGTGGCGCAACGATCGGGATGATCAGGCTGGCACCTGTTCGCAACGTTCTATGTGAATGGAGCGTTTGAGAAGACATGAAATTGCTTTTAACCAGCTGCCTGACGATAAAACCATTTCTCGTATCGGTCGTTGTGCAATCAGATAGGATACGATTGTCCTGTACGATCTGTCGATAGGAGCTAATCTTCGGGTTATGTGTAAAGGTTATTAATTCTGAATCAAAGATAATTGCAATTATTCAGCACTATCTGAAGCTCTGAATCGCAACGTTGCACGGCGCAGCTTCTGAAAATAATTCACCATTGATCCATATTGAATGGAAGCAGAAGTTCCACTTAGGCAAAATCGACTCGAGTTCGAAGGAGGCTTGTTATTTCTCAATTGCAAACAATTGTTTCCACACAAAGCGGCTCTCGCCGGCGCGGCCACTCTGTTCGATCGCAGCTGCGGTTGCCTTAACGGTGCATAAGCCTCGTCGAGAAAGCAGGCTCCGCTGGAATCGGTATCCCGCGCGTACGTATGTACAACTGAGAAAACTTCATAGACGAGTGAGGTAATCGGCGATCCCCCAACGACGCAGAATTATTATGTATTTAATTACGACGAGTCGCGGTGAACAGCGATATTTCACGGCGTAGCCAGTCAACGGCGCGATTAAAGCCTATCTAAAAATTTATCGTGCTCTCTGCTGCGTTTCCATGCGCATTCGTGTCAAGGAACGCCGGACAAAATTGCGCCGATGAACGCGCGTGCTCCGGACGTTTTGCATAATGGAAATCCTGCGAATAACGCGAATCGAGTGCTCCCGTGATTCTCCTGCGTTCCATTCTGAAACTGTATTACGTTCAGGCGGAAAATAAAGATACAACTTTTAATGGTGCAAAAGAGAAGGATATTATGTACGCGCGTTAGCATGTATGGAACAGCACAAAAAGTACAGCCTCCTTTGTTTAGAACGTTCTGACTGTACCAATACTTTTGTACGTGTCTGCAAGGTAACTCAATTATCGATAAAGTGGTCCAAGAACGTAAAAGAAATTTGCAATGAAAAGGGAAAAAAAAGGGGGTTAATAACTATGAAACTCATGGATCTTACCGTCTAATGGCTGGTCTAGCTCTCAGTTTACCCTTAATATCCTGTGTTTTTATTTAACAGCTGCGGGCGATTCCCCCCCGTTTCGTCCTGTTCCACCTCTCGATTTCACTTTTGGCGGCCGCGCCACCGATCTTCGCCTACTCGCTCTCCTCGTGGTTGCGCAAGCACCCTGTTGTACGCGGTTCGCGCGTTTGCTCACGCGCATGCTCGTTTGCTCGCGTACTCAATAAATGTATCAACCACTGGCGTAACTAGTGTTCCCTCGCGAGGATTTCTCGACCAACTGGATAATTGCTTATTTCTCAATTCTCGAGAAACTTAAGTTTAAGAAAATGATTATAAATCTCATTTATAATAATTGGTAAAAGTTGGTCAGGACCCGCAAAAGTCCAGTAGATCCGAATCATGGACTTTTGCGGGTTTTGACCAACTTTTACCTGAACCTACGACTCTATGGTTATACCTACTGGACTTCTGCAGCTTCTGGCCTTTAATTTCTCGAGAATTGTCGAAAATTCTTAAGAAATACAATTTGATTTCTTATTTCTCGAGAAGCGAAAAATATCGAGAAGTCAGGAACACTAGGCGTAGCACAGCAACGGGGAGAAGCTCGAACAACTGTGCACAGGACCGCTAGGAAACACGTCTATCGATACGATCTTGTATTGTTATCGTCGCCCGAGTACAATTCGTTCCAGGTATTTTTCTTTGCTTCCATTTACATCAGACGATAACGGTAAAAGATATTAACTAATTCAGTCCGTGTACAGTAGGCCTAGTTTTAATCTTCTACGTTCACGCTTATTTAAACGTAATTAATTACTGTAACTGGGTAACCTTAATAAGCTGGCTTTTTTTTACGAGGCGAAGATTGTGCAAGGAGTACCGTAATATGTCTACTAGAGCAAAATCGTAAAGAGTACAGAGGTGGCCAGTATTAGCCGTGCCTCTGTCGTCGGAAAGTTACGCGAGATTACAAAATGCAGTGGCACTTTCTCAACCAGATGCACCGATGCACATTGCACGCGTTCATTGTTCACGTTACCCGCATAATTTCTTCTCCTCTATAAATCCGCCCCCGATTCTCCGCGATAATGGTGCAGATCCTTTAAAACCCATTTTGCATACAACTACTGTGCCCCCGTAATATCTGCCCAATATTCAATACTATACATCGTCCATTATATCCCGGGTTACCTCGTCCCCTTATCGATTTCCCATCAACAACTACTTATACGTCGTCAGACTATTACCATAATTCCATTGCGAATCGTGCGCGTAATCGAATGAAATCTAAGATTCTGAAAATTCAAGTACACGGCCCCCCGTACATTTCCAACCAGGCGCCACCGAATTCCGATGGTCGTCGATCACGCTGCCCGGTCCCACGATGACGGGAGTAACTATTTCTGTTTTCGTTTTGTTTATTCGGTCTTTTTCTTCGAATAATCGTGTTACGTTACGCCACTGGCGTCGCGGTGGCGATACGAAACTGCGGTGCGTATCGGCGGTGGGGCACGAGGACGCGAAAAAGTCCGCGGAGAGCACACACATCGTCGGGGAACGTGGGGAACGGTGAGGCAAGGCCGTTCTTTGACCCGAAACGTGGTCTGCTCGGCGCCAATTTTTTGGGAGAAACCGGTCCCGGACCCCTGGAATTTTTACCGGCGAACCGCTACCACACGGTTTCGCTAAGCAACCAACACCTGCTCCCCGCTAATATATCGGCCGGCTATAAAGTTTCCATCGATTAAAGTCAAACAGTGCAACGCAACGTCCCCGTCGCTGTTCGTCGATCGTTGATAAACTCAGTCGTCTGTTGTGACAAAAAAGCGAAGGATCTCTTGGTATTCTCCAGACGAGGGCCGATGTTTATGTTTGGAACCCGTTTTTATAGTGTTTTCATACATGCTGTATATATTTTCTTTATGCATATATGTACGATGCTACTGAATCGCTCGAGAGAAGGGAATCGTCATGGTTAAATATAAATTTAATTAAGAGATCGTGAGCTGTCCCATTGGAATGCTGCTTGACCCAGTTTATCTCGGATGAAAATTCACAATTAATCACCGGGACGAACTTCTGGACAAGCAGGAGCACATTGTGCTTAGAGAATGGCCACGCTTGCATTCGTCATTCGAGGAATGAGAAAAGAAAAACGCAGGTTCAAATAGTCCATCATTTAGCATCGAGCTATCAGCCGGGCCGATTAACAAGTTACAAAACATTCAGTCCCGTGAAACACGCTTGCCGGGTTTTCCAGGTGCGACACGAAATCACCTGGCACCGTTAGCCTGCTTCTATCCATGGACTCGAGTGCTTTGGAGTTATTCGTAGCCACCGGTTACATAAAGAGCGCACGTTTTCCCGCTAGATCGCTGCATCAGGAGGCACGTAAACCGGATACATAGGCACACGCGCCTGTTCTATCTGGGCCTCGCATCTCTTCTTCGTCCCTCTGTATCCATCTCCTCAGCTTGGTAGCGTGCACGTGCTTTCGTAGAAGCGCGCTGCTCACCTGTACACGTAGTGCACCTGTGTGCCGTGCAGTCGAAACGAGACTCATCGATCTTCCCTGTCCCCCGTTTTATTCTCGCGTTTACCCGCCGCGACGCATCATCCTTCTTCTGTTCGAACGATATCGAACTGCGGTCGGGGAATAATAAAGAAAGGTCCACCTCGACGAGCTGGGGTGAATTTTGACGGCAAGGGATGCATCTATGCCACTGGCAGAAAGATTCCGATCGGCGCAAATAAATGGAAATATTGGATAAGTCCACGATATTAACTAACCCGCGAGAAATGAGTCTCTTCTGAAATGTAAATATCGACGTTTGAACGGTGAGTCGAACGGTGAGTCGAACGGTGACAGATTTAATCGATCCTTTGTCGGGTCGGTGTGTCGCCCCCGAGGCATATTTAAAATTCGACTACTCGTATTAAGCATTTGTCAATCGGTTGTCGGGCTTTGTATATTTTACTAGCCACCAGTATCTAATCTGACGGGGGACACGACCATTCATTACGGTCGATTCTTTTTTCGAAAACGATGTTGAAAATCGCGGATGACTTGTGGCTTTTACACTGGCCACGGGGGAAGCCAACTTCGAAGCTATGAATATGCGCACGCCCGTAAGGACGTCTCTATTACGCATCTCGCCGATCGGCTATCCTACATCCGCGACAAACGCGAGGTCGACAAATTTAATAAATACTTCAAATCGTGTAAACTTCCAGCGATCTTGGTTAGATCGTATTTTAACGACCTCGTGAAATTTATAGCTGCTACAGCATATAAATTCACTGTATCTCGTATAAATTATTTTTACAATTCGAATGTTCGACATTCCTGTGGTAAAATCAGTCGGATATTTCCCTACCGTTTCCAAGCAGTTCATCCAAGATAGCGGTACACGTAAAAATGTACATGTAAATCTATCTATTCCTGAATATGAAATCTGAATGATATACAAAAATCTGAATCCGAATAAAAATTTTCCTCTCGGAAAAAAACAAGCGCCTCTGTTTAATTTCTATTCTACACTCCAAACGATCGAGGCAGAAACGAAATTATTTCAACCGTAAGCAGCCAAGTAGAAAACGTATATTGCACGAGGCGCAACATTGATGCAACTGTGAATTCCTTATCGACCATGAGAGTACGCACGTACGATCGCCCCGATAAATGCAAATGCAACCCGTCACCCGAGTGCACTCGGCCACCTTGAATGGAATGGGATCTAACGATCGCGGTTCATAAAGATGATCAATGCCTGAGATTAATCGTCGACGTAGTATTGTTCCTCCTGCTTTTCATCTCTTTGATTTCTTCCGTGAAAGGACTCGCTTTCTTTTGCTCTGTTGTCATTCACTAACAACGAAGCGAAGAATACGGTGGTACCGGCGTTTCGCGGTTATCAGATTCATCTGTACGTCGCTGAATATTAATCCGTGTCTGTGCAAGCAGTTCGTATCTGTGCGATGATCCAATTAACGTGTCGAGTGTAGAGTGCAGCGTTTATTTGTCGTCCACCGAGATATGCTCGCCCGCGATAGCCACTTCGTGTGATTTATTCGCGTGAAGTAATCGAACGTTGAAAGGAAGGAAATCACGTCCTTGCGGATCAAAGGTTGCTCGAGCGGGCATCGTACAATTGCTGTGTGAAGAGATCGGGGGAAAAAAAAGTGAAATCGTTTAGCCCCAACGCCTTCTGTTCGCCGTTTTATAATGGTAACCATCCTTGAATGAATTTTGTTGAAAACGATACGAATAAGAAAATAAATGTTTGAGAATATAATGAACTGCCCTGTTCGTTTCATTTGGCAGTAGATACGGACTGCTGGATTTGAACTCGATCGTATAATGGAGCTTAGAAATGTGTAGAATTTTCCTAGGCCTTTAAGCCACTCGTGTTACTGTGTCAATGTCTCATTTACCCCGTATCTAACCGTACTGCTACTCATTGTCCGTGTACCTGCGGCATGAATATTAAACCGGCACCATCAGCCTTGGTCAGACCTAATCGAACCGAGTTAGACGTTGGACACCTTTTAGAAACGACGCTCGCCTCTGCCGTTTCAGAGATAATGCTCTAATCGCGTAGAAGTCGACAGCTTTTCTATTCTTCGTTTATATTAAAACGAACGTATGTATTTGCGATGAACGATTTGCCCCTTGATGGAAATGTATTGGGAACTTAATCGTATTAGAGACGCAAGTCTGAAATAATAACACAATAAATATCGAACGAAAATGAAAATCGATGAATAGAATTTGGATGATTGACATACGTCTCGAAACTTCCTGTATGGTTCCTTTCATCCCTTCGTATTTACAAAGGAATCGATTTTAATCTTGAGCGCCAATACGCAAACATCAAGAACAACCTTTCCAATCATTTTTCGCGGAGAAAAAAAAATTAATAATAGTAGTAATAGATTGTATGTCAGACGAATCGATAGATAGATGCGCAGGACCTTTGATCTACAAAAAGGTCTCGTATCACAATGGTTCTTTTTCACACGGTATTTAGTATAGTGACTAAGGATCAAACTATTCGATTGCGCAAAGATCGGCGAACATGTACGGGCATCGATTCTCAGTTATCAAGGATTCCAACGAATCGCCGAATAAATCGGTCTTCGACGCTGCAACCTTCGGGCCGTTGAACGAACCTACGCTCCCTCACGAAAATTTCGTTGATCCATTGCGTGACTTGCGCTAAAGTTGCGAACTTCTTCGAGCAGCCAGCCTTCGATCGATGACGAACTGCTCGTGTGGCGACGCATAGTCGGATCCGAGAATTGCTCGTGATATTAGTGATTCAAGATCGAATTTTGTTTTGAATAAAAAAAGGAAACTGCGCGTTGGAAAATCGTGAAAAGAAGTTCGACGAACAGAACCCGTAATAAGAGTGAACCTGTCACAGTGAATGTTTCGTGATGGATAAAGTAATTAATAGCATTGGTCGAACGAGATTTAAATAAAGGAACGCTTCTAAAAGCAGGAAATTTGGTTGACGAATTTTTCCCGGGTTGCCAGCGTTTGAAATAGAAAGTGCGCGTGACAGGGCAGAATTATTAGCTTAGACAGTAAACAGAAACAGAGAAAGTTGCTTATTCAATGAAATGTTCGTCGATAGTCACTTTGCCTGCCTGTGCTGTAACTCGTGTTCGGCATGTTCACGGTGGAAAAACCGCAAGCTTGACGACCGCGTGGACCGGAGGAAAGAAATTCCACGAGGAAGGAACACACGCGGTGTGGTTGAACACGTACCATTGTGCCTCTTGGTTACCGTTGACGTTTGAGAAATGCAGACGTGAATGGTTGTCACGTTTCCTCTTTCAAACTTCGCGGCATTCCTATGCAAAAATAGCAACCAAGATATACATATACTCAATAACTTTCCCCCTATTCTAATATGCCGGACAGAAAAGTTGTCACCCGATGAATATGCGCCATTACACAGTGTAGCATAGTAATCGAATGTCGCGAGACCGTAATTGCATGCAGAAAAAGTCCGGCTGATTTGTCCCTTTGCTGCAAGACGCGTAGAAATATTGGAATCGTGTGCAAGGAGTTAACAAAGCGCAGCGGCGTAATGTTCTCATATCGTGTCATTTCGTTAGCGTAATCATTCCTTTTGTTCTTTCAAATTCAAGGCTACGTTTCAGAACCGCGGCAACTCTGACACACCGTTGCTTCTTAATTGTGTTCTCCTCCGAAGGAATTCATTGTTCCCGCGGTAACGTCCGCCTAACGTCCTCGTGCACATCGTTTCCCTTCTGATTGACGAATCTGATTATGTCCACCCAGATTCCGTCTCGTTTCCATCCAGTTGCTGCAATTGTACCGCCACAATTTCCTCCACTTTTCCTCCGCTTCGGTCGCACACAATTCCACCATATCCTAACGCTTCAATTACCGTCGCCCTGAACTCCCATTAAATCGTTCACTGACGTCGCGTTACGCAACGTCGGAACAATCACTATATTAAATCCTATGTTGGTCGTATCCGCGGACGATACAGGTGCAGAAAAAATGTGGCGATAGCTTTGTGATTTATTTGAACGATTGTTGGGTTTAGTCGTCTCGGTGAGATTGGAGTAATTTGGTGAATTTTATACTGTTCATTCTATTACCATTATTAGGTGACGTAGGAGACGTGATCGCTGTCACGTCCAACCCTTTGGTCTTGAAGGACCAACCAAGGCTGCTTTCCTTTCAGTTTGTGAAATCGTCGGTCTTGCGGAAGAGAGGCTTTTAAATTCCGTGCCGTGTTTAAAATACTCACACCCATTTCCCAGAACTCTTCGTGATTTCTTTGCGCGAAGGACGCGCGCAATTTCTTCCGCTTTTCTCTGAATCGTAAAACCCAGACAATAGTTACCAAACACCAGGATGCTGTGAATTTCCGTTCTCCAAGTTTCAGTCACATGTACTTCGAGAAAATGGCGCTGTTCTAAATGAAAAATTCTCCCCAACAGACTGCGAATAATTCCACTAACTAAAAGTACAATCTCTCGTGGTTCCAAATATCTGGCAATCGTGAAACCTATTCCCCCTTCGCACATGTAATACATAAAAGCAACACGCGACAATCTCGTTTCCGAATGAATGTCCCTTATCGTCCCTCACAAAAACTGACGACCAAGTCGTGACAACAGCTTCAGTTACAAAAGAAGACGTCCCTCTCGTCTCTCTGGACCAAATTTTCACGTCACAGTCTGATAAACGTCGCGTCGGCTGAGAGATCTTGGATAATCCAGCGTCACCAGGCCTCTTCCCCGGTTTCGCTCTTTGTCGTTCCATGGTAATGATATTCCACTTTGTTAACGTGCAAACTCGGTAGCCATGATCCGTTTCCACGCACCGGTGCGCTCAGCTACTCGCAACGTGCGTCGAGTCGCCGCGTGCGTCGTTGTCACGCTGGAAACCCAAGAACACGTTCGACGTAAAGATGATGATAATGATGATGATGATGATGATCCCACGATGCGTAATCCACGTATGGTTCGCTATCCTCTTTGCTTTTTCATCCCCACTGCTCTTAGAATGATCGTGGTTGCGACACACGACACGCTCGATGGATCATCTAGGATTTCGGAACTTGTTGGATTTAATTGTTCCTGATGCTGGCCCCCCGAGGACGTCCCACATCGACGGATCGTTACCTCGAGAATTATCATTTTCACAGGTGTTCGTGCAGATAGTCAAAGGACGATTATTAAAATGGAGGATCTCATTAGATATCGATTTCACAAGTTTTGCAGGAAGATTTAAGAGATATAGATTTGGCGAAAATTTGATTTGCTCTGAAGTACAATATGTGGAAGGTTAAGAGTTTTTCGTCTTTATATTGCCACTGTTATGGAACATATATTGCTACGAACATGTATCCCTTATGGATGAATTAATTCAGCACACTATTCTCTGTGGAAAAATATAAATCGTATGGTATTCAAATTTCATTTTCATTCCATTACAAACCGAGCCTTGGCTCTTGTTCGTGCGGTTCTGGATCCTTTCTAAGAGCATCGGTTTACTTAATAGAAAGGACCCGACGAGCATCGTGCATTTACTCCGTTCTCGGTCAGTCTTTAAGTAGACAGTATCCCAAACATCATGATTCGATAGCGCAATGCATCAATTGAAAAGGAACGTGACTAGGTGGGTTGTTCGAAGGGTACACCATCTTCTGAATCGCAAGACGGTACCTTTCTGTATTTTCTTCATGATGGAAAGGTATTGTAAGGTTCCTTTTACGGGTTCCGAATTGTTCAAACTATTTACAATCCGAAGGCTGCACCGCTGGGTTTCCAAATTTCGAGGCCACGGTGAACTGGAGCACGATGATCTGCAACGAGATCGCAATCGCGAAAAGATCTGAAAGCGAAATCGTGCGGAACCGCGATCGGTCCGATTCATCGATCGAAAGAATCGCGCTTATTGTTGAGATAGACACCGACTGTGCAGCTTGGAATGATTCTTATTCTAATATTGAACGGAGTAACTCGATTCTTTGAAATTTTTTTTCTTAAACAACGGACGTAGTGAGCCATTTATGGACCAAGTGTAAGCGGGCTTCATTGTACCATTTCGATATCTGATTAACCTTCGTGCGATATCGTAAGGGGCTGAATTGCAGCAAAAGAAAAAAGTACTTTGTTTTGTTAAAAATCAATGATTGTGCCAGTGGTTAACTGAAACCTGAAACCTGAAACCGTAATATTAAGCGACAACAAATGAATATCCTTCGGGCGATAACATTTTTTCTTTAATTTTAATTGCAAATACTATTAGCGAGAGGGACCTGTAACAAATCCTAAGGAAACAGTGAAGTCTAAACAGAAGAAAAAAGCATTTAATAAAACATTAATTTCTGATTACAGATCCGAGTGCCTTTGAAAGTTAACTTCTCGGCCAGGCCCAAGGACGTTTCTGTGACGATTACGAAAAAACACTTGACTTGCGGTATCAAGGGTCAACCACCGATCATCGATGCCGATTTTCCACACGAGGCTAAAGTGGAGGAGTCCACCTGGGTGATCGAGGATGGAAAAGTTCTGCTGATCAACCTGGAAAAGGTAAGTGTCGCAATGAAACGTTGGAACTCAAAGTATCTTGGCCACCTGAACCGGTAACACACACGAAATATATCAATAGACGAATTACCTTACGGATCTTCCTGGCTCAATACCGATATAAAACATTTGGCTCTACAACCCTACAGCTACGTTAAAGTACACGTAGCGCATCTCGCGTTTGCGGCCCTATTTGCCCTTTTTTTTAACCATGTGAGGTTCATTTGTTACAAACAATTCAACAATTAAAATTGTTATTACAGCCAACTGCATATAATTACAGCAACGGGGTATTTTTTATCGTGTAGCTTATTCGTTTCCCTTTCATTTGATACCCCATTGATTAAAAATAAACGACCAGGATCCGAGATAATAATTTTTTAAAATTATATCGGTAACGATATGACGATAACCGGGCATGTGGCGCCATCTCGCGTTTGCGGCCTTTTTTGCAGTTTGCCGCGGCTTCAAAACCGAATTCCTGGATTACATCGTTAATTTAAACAATAGCGTTTTTCTCGGCTTCTAGTGCGTATTTTTTAACCGGACTTGTCTTAAATTAAAGCTACGGATCATAGCTATCTCCTCCAACAATTGCAACAACATGGACTTGTTGGTTTAAAAGTTATTAACAATTGAAAAATCGGCAAAAATGCACCCCGGGTCACTGCATTTATCTCGATTTCTGGAGGCGCTAGATTGATGATCGGGTGCTTAAAATGAAGGTAAAGGATGCCGCTACACGACAATGAACGATTTACAAATACCGCATGCCCCCTATATTTTTTATAAACAATTTAACAATTCTTTTAAAAATTGCACCGAAACTACACACGCAGCCGTTTCCAACAGTGACACAGATTGTTCCTTGATTCGAGAGCTTCAATTTGAGACGTAGTTGATTAAAATCAGCCCCGTAGAACGCGAGATAATTGAATTTGTTTATAGAATTGATAAACAAATGCGATTACTGCCACTTCCCGGCAAGCTACATTCATGGTCAGAGGACATAAATTAAAGCTAGAGGTGTAAGCTACCATCTCCAATAAGTGTGATCATTATTGCATGTGAGGTTCATTTGTTATAAACAATTCAACAATTAAAATTGTTATTACAGCCAACTGCATATAATTACAGCAACGGGGTATTTTTTATCGTGTAGCTTATTCGTTTCCCTTTCATTTGATACCCCATTGATTAAAAATAAACGACCAGGATCCGAGATAATAATTTTTTAAAATTATATCGGTAACGATATGACGATAACCGGGCATGTGGCGCCATCTCGCGTTTGCGGCCTTTTTTGCAGTTTGCCGCGGCTTCAAAACCGAATTCCTGGATTACATCGTTAATTTAAACAATAGCGTTTTTCTCGGCTTCTAGTGCGTATTTTTTAACCGGACTTGTCTTAAATTAAAGCTACGGATCATAGCTATCTCCTCCAACAATTGCAACAACATGGACTTGTTGGTTTAAAAGTTATTAACAATTGAAAAATCGGCAAAAATGCACCCCGGGTCACTGCATTTATCTCGATTTCTGGAGGCGCTAGATTGATGATCGGGTGCTTAAAATGAAGGTAAAGGATGCCGCTACACGACAATGAACGATTTACAAATACCGCATGCCCCCTATATTTTTTATAAACAATTTAACAATTCTTTTAAAAATTGCACCGAAACTACACACGCAGCCGTTTCCAACAGTGACACAGATTGTTCCTTGATTCGAGAGCTTCAATTTGAGACGTAGTTGATTAAAATCAGCCCCGTAGAACGCGAGATAATTGAATTTGTTTATAGAATTGATAAACAAATGCGATTACTGCCACTTCCCGGCAAGCTACATTCATGGTCAGAGGACATAAATTAAAGCTAGAGGTGTAAGCTACCATCTCCAATAAGTGTGATCATTATTGCATGTGAGGTTCATTTGTTATAAACAATTCAACAATTAAAATTGTTATTACAGCCAACTGCATATAATTACAGCAACGGGGTATTTTTTATCGTGTAGCTTATTCGTTTCCCTTTCATTTGATACCCCATTGATTAAAAATAAACGACCAGGATCCGAGATAATAATTTTTTAAAATTATATCGGTAACGATATGACGATAACCGGGCATGTGGCGCCATCTCGCGTTTGCGGCCTTTTTTGCAGTTTGCCGCGCCTTCAAAACCGAATTCCTGGATTACATCGTTAATTTAAACAATAGCGTTTTTCTCGGCTTCTAGTGCGTATTTTTTAACCGGACTTGTCTTAAATTAAAGCTACGGATCATAGCTATCTCCTCCAACAATTGCAACAACATGGACTTGTTGGTTTAAAAGTTATTAACAATTGAAAAATCGGCAAAAATGCACCCCGGGTCACTGCATTTATCTCGATTTCTGGAGGCGCTAGATTGATGATCGGGTGCTTAAAATGAAGGTAAAGGATGCCGCTACACGACAATGAACGATTTACAAATACCGCATGCCCCCTATATTTTTTATAAACAATTTAACAATTCTTTTAAAAATTGCACCGAAACTACACACGCAGCCGTTTCCAACAGTGACACAGATTGTTCCTTGATTCGAGAGCTTCAATTTGAGACGTAGTTGATTAAAATCAGCCCCGTAGAACGCGAGATAATTGAATTTGTTTATAGAATTGATAAACAAATGCGATTACTGCCACTTCCCGGCAAGCTACATTCATGGTCAGAGGACATAAATTAAAGCTAGAGGTGTAAGCTACCATCTCCAATAAGTGTGATCATTATTGCATGTGAGGTTCATTTGTTATAAACAATTCAACAATTAAAATTGTTATTACAGCCAACTGCATATAATTACAGCAACGGGGTATTTTTTATCGTGTAGCTTATTCGTTTCCCTTTCATTTGATACCCCATTGATTAAAAATAAACGACCAGGATCCGAGATAATAATTTTTTAAAATTATATCGGTAACGATATGACGATAACCGGGCATGTGGCGCCATCTCGCGTTTGCGGCCTTTTTTGCAGTTTGCCGCGCCTTCAAAACCGAATTCCTGGATTACATCGTTAATTTAAACAATAGCGTTTTTCTCGGCTTCTAGTGCGTATTTTTTAACCGGACTTGTCTTAAATTAAAGCTACGGATCATAGCTATCTCCTCCAACAATTGCAACAACATGGACTTGTTGGTTTAAAAGTTATTAACAATTGAAAAATCGGCAAAAATGCACCCCGGGTCACTGCATTTATCTCGATTTCTGGAGGCGCTAGATTGATGATCGGGTGCTTAAAATGAAGGTAAAGGATGCCGCTACACGACAATGAACGATTTACAAATACCGCATGCCCCCTATATTTTTTATAAACAATTTAACAATTCTTTTAAAAATTGCACCGAAACTACACACGCAGCCGTTTCCAACAGTGACACAGATTGTTCCTTGATTCGAGAGCTTCAATTTGAGACGTAGTTGATTAAAATCAGCCCCGTAGAACGCGAGATAATTGAATTTGTTTATAGAATTGATAAACAAATGCGATTACTGCCACTTCCCGGCAAGCTACATTCATGGTCAGAGGACATAAATTAAAGCTAGAGGTGTAAGCTACCATCTCCAATAAGTGTGATCATTATTGCATGTGAGGTTCATTTGTTATAAACAATTCAACAATTAAAATTGTTATTACAGCCAACTGCATATAATTACAGCAACGGGGTATTTTTTATCGTGTAGCTTATTCGTTTCCCTTTCATTTGATACCCCATTGATTAAAAATAAACGACCAGGATCCGAGATAATAATTTTTTAAAATTATATCGGTAACGATATGACGATAACCGGGCATGTGGCGCCATCTCGCGTTTGCGGCCTTTTTTGCAGTTTGCCGCGGCTTCAAAACCGAATTCCTGGATTACATCGTTAATTTAAACAATAGCGTTTTTCTCGGCTTCTAGTGCGTATTTTTTAACCGGACTTGTCTTAAATTAAAGCTACGGATCATAGCTATCTCCTCCAACAATTGCAACAACATGGACTTGTTGGTTTAAAAGTTATTAACAATTGAAAAATCGGCAAAAATGCACCCCGGGTCACTGCATTTATCTCGATTTCTGGAGGCGCTAGATTGATGATCGGGTGCTTAAAATGAAGGTAAAGGATGCCGCTACACGACAATGAACGATTTACAAATACCGCATGCCCCCTATATTTTTTATAAACAATTTAACAATTCTTTTAAAAATTGCACCGAAACTACACACGCAGCCGTTTCCAACAGTGACACAGATTGTTCCTTGATTCGAGAGCTTCAATTTGAGACGTAGTTGATTAAAATCAGCCCCGTAGAACGCGAGATAATTGAATTTGTTTATAGAATTGATAAACAAATGCGATTACTGCCACTTCCCGGCAAGCTACATTCATGGTCAGAGGACATAAATTAAAGCTAGAGGTGTAAGCTACCATCTCCAATAAGTGTGATCATTATTGCATGTGAGGTTCATTTGTTATAAACAATTCAACAATTAAAATTGTTATTACAGCCAACTGCATATAATTACAGCAACGGGGTATTTTTTATCGTGTAGCTTATTCGTTTCCCTTTCATTTGATACCCCATTGATTAAAAATAAACGACCAGGATCCGAGATAATAATTTTTTAAAATTATATCGGTAACGATATGACGATAACCGGGCATGTGGCGCCATCTCGCGTTTGCGGCCTTTTTTGCAGTTTGCCGCGCCTTCAAAACCGAATTCCTGGATTACATCGTTAATTTAAACAATAGCGTTTTTCTCGGCTTCTAGTGCGTATTTTTTAACCGGACTTGTCTTAAATTAAAGCTACGGATCATAGCTATCTCCTCCAACAATTGCAACAACATGGACTTGTTGGTTTAAAAGTTATTAACAATTGAAAAATCGGCAAAAATGCACCCCGGGTCACTGCATTTATCTCGATTTCTGGAGGCGCTAGATTGATGATCGGGTGCTTAAAATGAAGGTAAAGGATGCCGCTACACGACAATGAACGATTTACAAATACCGCATGCCCCCTATATTTTTTATAAACAATTTAACAATTCTTTTAAAAATTGCACCGAAACTACACACGCAGCCGTTTCCAACAGTGACACAGATTGTTCCTTGATTCGAGAGCTTCAATTTGAGACGTAGTTGATTAAAATCAGCCCCGTAGAACGCGAGATAATTGAATTTGTTTATAGAATTGATAAACAAATGCGATTACTGCCACTTCCCGGCAAGCTACATTCATGGTCAGAGGACATAAATTAAAGCTAGAGGTGTAAGCTACCATCTCCAATAAGTGTGATCATTATTGCATGTGAGGTTCATTTGTTATAAACAATTCAACAATTAAAATTGTTATTACAGCCAACTGCATATAATTACAGCAACGGGGTATTTTTTATCGTGTAGCTTATTCGTTTCCCTTTCATTTGATACCCCATTGATTAAAAATAAACGACCAGGATCCGAGATAATAATTTTTTAAAATTATATCGGTAACGATATGACGATAACCGGGCATGTGGCGCCATCTCGCGTTTGCGGCCTTTTTTGCAGTTTGCCGCGGCTTCAAAACCGAATTCCTGGATTACATCGTTAATTTAAACAATAGCGTTTTTCTCGGCTTCTAGTGCGTATTTTTTAACCGGACTTGTCTTAAATTAAAGCTACGGATCATAGCTATCTCCTCCAACAATTGCAACAACATGGACTTGTTGGTTTAAAAGTTATTAACAATTGAAAAATCGGCAAAAATGCACCCCGGGTCACTGCATTTATCTCGATTTCTGGAGGCGCTAGATTGATGATCGGGTGCTTAAAATGAAGGTAAAGGATGCCGCTACACGACAATGAACGATTTACAAATACCGCATGCCCCCTATATTTTTTATAAACAATTTAACAATTCTTTTAAAAATTGCACCGAAACTACACACGCAGCCGTTTCCAACAGTGACACAGATTGTTCCTTGATTCGAGAGCTTCAATTTGAGACGTAGTTGATTAAAATCAGCCCCGTAGAACGCGAGATAATTGAATTTGTTTATAGAATTGATAAACAAATGCGATTACTGCCACTTCCCGGCAAGCTACATTCATGGTCAGAGGACATAAATTAAAGCTAGAGGTGTAAGCTACCATCTCCAATAAGTGTGATCATTATTGCATGTGAGGTTCATTTGTTATAAACAATTCAACAATTAAAATTGTTATTACAGCCAACTGCATATAATTACAGCAACGGGGTATTTTTTATCGTGTAGCTTATTCGTTTCCCTTTCATTTGATACCCCATTGATTAAAAATAAACGACCAGGATCCGAGATAATAATTTTTTAAAATTATATCGGTAACGATATGACGATAACCGGGCATGTGGCGCCATCTCGCGTTTGCGGCCTTTTTTGCAGTTTGCCGCGCCTTCAAAACCGAATTCCTGGATTACATCGTTAATTTAAACAATAGCGTTTTTCTCGGCTTCTAGTGCGTATTTTTTAACCGGACTTGTCTTAAATTAAAGCTACGGATCATAGCTATCTCCTCCAACAATTGCAACAACATGGACTTGTTGGTTTAAAAGTTATTAACAATTGAAAAATCGGCAAAAATGCACCCCGGGTCACTGCATTTATCTCGATTTCTGGAGGCGCTAGATTGATGATCGGGTGCTTAAAATGAAGGTAAAGGATGCCGCTACACGACAATGAACGATTTACAAATACCGCATGCCCCCTATATTTTTTATAAACAATTTAACAATTCTTTTAAAAATTGCACCGAAACTACACACGCAGCCGTTTCCAACAGTGACACAGATTGTTCCTTGATTCGAGAGCTTCAATTTGAGACGTAGTTGATTAAAATCAGCCCCGTAGAACGCGAGATAATTGAATTTGTTTATAGAATTGATAAACAAATGCGATTACTGCCACTTCCCGGCAAGCTACATTCATGGTCAGAGGACATAAATTAAAGCTAGAGGTGTAAGCTACCATCTCCAATAAGTGTGATCATTATTGCATGTGAGGTTCATTTGTTATAAACAATTCAACAATTAAAATTGTTATTACAGCCAACTGCATATAATTACAGCAACGGGGTATTTTTTATCGTGTAGCTTATTCGTTTCCCTTTCATTTGATACCCCATTGATTAAAAATAAACGACCAGGATCCGAGATAATAATTTTTTAAAATTATATCGGTAACGATATGACGATAACCGGGCATGTGGCGCCATCTCGCGTTTGCGGCCTTTTTTGCAGTTTGCCGCGCCTTCAAAACCGAATTCCTGGATTACATCGTTAATTTAAACAATAGCGTTTTTCTCGGCTTCTAGTGCGTATTTTTTAACCGGACTTGTCTTAAATTAAAGCTACGGATCATAGCTATCTCCTCCAACAATTGCAACAACATGGACTTGTTGGTTTAAAAGTTATTAACAATTGAAAAATCGGCAAAAATGCACCCCGGGTCACTGCATTTATCTCGATTTCTGGAGGCGCTAGATTGATGATCGGGTGCTTAAAATGAAGGTAAAGGATGCCGCTACACGACAATGAACGATTTACAAATACCGCATGCCCCCTATATTTTTTATAAACAATTTAACAATTCTTTTAAAAATTGCACCGAAACTACACACGCAGCCGTTTCCAACAGTGACACAGATTGTTCCTTGATTCGAGAGCTTCAATTTGAGACGTAGTTGATTAAAATCAGCCCCGTAGAACGCGAGATAATTGAATTTGTTTATAGAATTGATAAACAAATGCGATTACTGCCACTTCCCGGCAAGCTACATTCATGGTCAGAGGACATAAATTAAAGCTAGAGGTGTAAGCTACCATCTCCAATAAGTGTGATCATTATTGCATGTGAGGTTCATTTGTTATAAACAATTCAACAATTAAAATTGTTATTACAGCCAACTGCATATAATTACAGCAACGGGGTATTTTTTATCGTGTAGCTTATTCGTTTCCCTTTCATTTGATACCCCATTGATTAAAAATAAACGACCAGGATCCGAGATAATAATTTTTTAAAATTATATCGGTAACGATATGACGATAACCGGGCATGTGGCGCCATCTCGCGTTTGCGGCCTTTTTTGCAGTTTGCCGCGCCTTCAAAACCGAATTCCTGGATTACATCGTTAATTTAAACAATAGCGTTTTTCTCGGCTTCTAGTGCGTATTTTTTAACCGGACTTGTCTTAAATTAAAGCTACGGATCATAGCTATCTCCTCCAACAATTGCAACAACATGGACTTGTTGGTTTAAAAGTTATTAACAATTGAAAAATCGGCAAAAATGCACCCCGGGTCACTGCATTTATCTCGATTTCTGGAGGCGCTAGATTGATGATCGGGTGCTTAAAATGAAGGTAAAGGATGCCGCTACACGACAATGAACGATTTACAAATACCGCATGCCCCCTATATTTTTTATAAACAATTTAACAATTCTTTTAAAAATTGCACCGAAACTACACACGCAGCCGTTTCCAACAGTGACACAGATTGTTCCTTGATTCGAGAGCTTCAATTTGAGACGTAGTTGATTAAAATCAGCCCCGTAGAACGCGAGATAATTGAATTTGTTTATAGAATTGATAAACAAATGCGATTACTGCCACTTCCCGGCAAGCTACATTCATGGTCAGAGGACATAAATTAAAGCTAGAGGTGTAAGCTACCATCTCCAATAAGTGTGATCATTATTGCATGTGAGGTTCATTTGTTATAAACAATTCAACAATTAAAATTGTTATTACAGCCAACTGCATATAATTACAGCAACGGGGTATTTTTTATCGTGTAGCTTATTCGTTTCCCTTTCATTTGATACCCCATTGATTAAAAATAAACGACCAGGATCCGAGATAATAATTTTTTAAAATTATATCGGTAACGATATGACGATAACCGGGCATGTGGCGCCATCTCGCGTTTGCGGCCTTTTTTGCAGTTTGCCGCGGCTTCAAAACCGAATTCCTGGATTACATCGTTAATTTAAACAATAGCGTTTTTCTCGGCTTCTAGTGCGTATTTTTTAACCGGACTTGTCTTAAATTAAAGCTACGGATCATAGCTATCTCCTCCAACAATTGCAACAACATGGACTTGTTGGTTTAAAAGTTATTAACAATTGAAAAATCGGCAAAAATGCACCCCGGGTCACTGCATTTATCTCGATTTCTGGAGGCGCTAGATTGATGATCGGGTGCTTAAAATGAAGGTAAAGGATGCCGCTACACGACAATGAACGATTTACAAATACCGCATGCCCCCTATATTTTTTATAAACAATTTAACAATTCTTTTAAAAATTGCACCGAAACTACACACGCAGCCGTTTCCAACAGTGACACAGATTGTTCCTTGATTCGAGAGCTTCAATTTGAGACGTAGTTGATTAAAATCAGCCCCGTAGAACGCGAGATAATTGAATTTGTTTATAGAATTGATAAACAAATGCGATTACTGCCACTTCCCGGCAAGCTACATTCATGGTCAGAGGACATAAATTAAAGCTAGAGGTGTAAGCTACCATCTCCAATAAGTGTGATCATTATTGCATGTGAGGTTCATTTGTTATAAACAATTCAACAATTAAAATTGTTATTACAGCCAACTGCATATAATTACAGCAACGGGGTATTTTTTATCGTGTAGCTTATTCGTTTCCCTTTCATTTGATACCCCATTGATTAAAAATAAACGACCAGGATCCGAGATAATAATTTTTTAAAATTATATCGGTAACGATATGACGATAACCGGGCATGTGGCGCCATCTCGCGTTTGCGGCCTTTTTTGCAGTTTGCCGCGCCTTCAAAACCGAATTCCTGGATTACATCGTTAATTTAAACAATAGCGTTTTTCTCGGCTTCTAGTGCGTATTTTTTAACCGGACTTGTCTTAAATTAAAGCTACGGATCATAGCTATCTCCTCCAACAATTGCAACAACATGGACTTGTTGGTTTAAAAGTTATTAACAATTGAAAAATCGGCAAAAATGCACCCCGGGTCACTGCATTTATCTCGATTTCTGGAGGCGCTAGATTGATGATCGGGTGCTTAAAATGAAGGTAAAGGATGCCGCTACACGACAATGAACGATTTACAAATACCGCATGCCCCCTATATTTTTTATAAACAATTTAACAATTCTTTTAAAAATTGCACCGAAACTACACACGCAGCCGTTTCCAACAGTGACACAGATTGTTCCTTGATTCGAGAGCTTCAATTTGAGACGTAGTTGATTAAAATCAGCCCCGTAGAACGCGAGATAATTGAATTTGTTTATAGAATTGATAAACAAATGCGATTACTGCCACTTCCCGGCAAGCTACATCCATGGTCAGAGGACATAAATTAAAGCTAGAGGTGTAAGCTACCATCTCCAATAAGTGTGATCATTATTGCATGTGAGGTTCATTTGTTATAAACAATTCAACAATTAAAATTGTTATTACAGCCAACTGCATATAATTACAGCAACGGGGTATTTTTTATCGTGTAGCTTATTCGTTTCCCTTTCATTTGATACCCCATTGATTAAAAATAAACGACCAGGATCCGAGATAATAATTTTTTAAAATTATATCGGTAACGATATGACGATAACCGGGCATGTGGCGCCATCTCGCGTTTGCGGCCTTTTTTGCAGTTTGCCGCGCCTTCAAAACCGAATTCCTGGATTACATCGTTAATTTAAACAATAGCGTTTTTCTCGGCTTCTAGTGCGTATTTTTTAACCGGACTTGTCTTAAATTAAAGCTACGGATCATAGCTATCTCCTCCAACAATTGCAACAACATGGACTTGTTGGTTTAAAAGTTATTAACAATTGAAAAATCGGCAAAAATGCACCCCGGGTCACTGCATTTATCTCGATTTCTGGAGGCGCTAGATTGATGATCGGGTGCTTAAAATGAAGGTAAAGGATGCCGCTACACGACAATGAACGATTTACAAATACCGCATGCCCCCTATATTTTTTATAAACAATTTAACAATTCTTTTAAAAATTGCACCGAAACTACACACGCAGCCGTTTCCAACAGTGACACAGATTGTTCCTTGATTCGAGAGCTTCAATTTGAGACGTAGTTGATTAAAATCAGCCCCGTAGAACGCGAGATAATTGAATTTGTTTATAGAATTGATAAACAAATGCGATTACTGCCACTTCCCGGCAAGCTACATTCATGGTCAGAGGACATAAATTAAAGCTAGAGGTGTAAGCTACCATCTCCAATAAGTGTGATCATTATTGCATGTGAGGTTCATTTGTTATAAACAATTCAACAATTAAAATTGTTATTACAGCCAACTGCATATAATTACAGCAACGGGGTATTTTTTATCGTGTAGCTTATTCGTTTCCCTTTCATTTGATACCCCATTGATTAAAAATAAACGACCAGGATCCGAGATAATAATTTTTTAAAATTATATCGGTAACGATATGACGATAACCGGGCATGTGGCGCCATCTCGCGTTTGCGGCCTTTTTTGCAGTTTGCCGCGCCTTCAAAACCGAATTCCTGGATTACATCGTTAATTTAAACAATAGCGTTTTTCTCGGCTTCTAGTGCGTATTTTTTAACCGGACTTGTCTTAAATTAAAGCTACGGATCATAGCTATCTCCTCCAACAATTGCAACAACATGGACTTGTTGGTTTAAAAGTTATTAACAATTGAAAAATCGGCAAAAATGCACCCCGGGTCACTGCATTTATCTCGATTTCTGGAGGCGCTAGATTGATGATCGGGTGCTTAAAATGAAGGTAAAGGATGCCGCTACACGACAATGAACGATTTACAAATACCGCATGCCCCCTATATTTTTTATAAACAATTTAACAATTCTTTTAAAAATTGCACCGAAACTACACACGCAGCCGTTTCCAACAGTGACACAGATTGTTCCTTGATTCGAGAGCTTCAATTTGAGACGTAGTTGATTAAAATCAGCCCCGTAGAACGCGAGATAATTGAATTTGTTTATAGAATTGATAAACAAATGCGATTACTGCCACTTCCCGGCAAGCTACATCCATGGTCAGAGGACATAAATTAAAGCTAGAGGTGTAAGCTACCATCTCCAATAAGTGTGATCATTATTGCATGTGAGGTTCATTTGTTATAAACAATTCAACAATTAAAATTGTTATTACAGCCAACTGCATATAATTACAGCAACGGGGTATTTTTTATCGTGTAGCTTATTCGTTTCCCTTTCATTTGATACCCCATTGATTAAAAATAAACGACCAGGATCCGAGATAATAATTTTTTAAAATTATATCGGTAACGATATGACGATAACCGGGCATGTGGCGCCATCTCGCGTTTGCGGCCTTTTTTGCAGTTTGCCGCGCCTTCAAAACCGAATTCCTGGATTACATCGTTAATTTAAACAATAGCGTTTTTCTCGGCTTCTAGTGCGTATTTTTTAACCGGACTTGTCTTAAATTAAAGCTACGGATCATAGCTATCTCCTCCAACAATTGCAACAACATGGACTTGTTGGTTTAAAAGTTATTAACAATTGAAAAATCGGCAAAAATGCACCCCGGGTCACTGCATTTATCTCGATTTCTGGAGGCGCTAGATTGATGATCGGGTGCTTAAAATGAAGGTAAAGGATGCCGCTACACGACAATGAACGATTTACAAATACCGCATGCCCCCTATATTTTTTATAAACAATTTAACAATTCTTTTAAAAATTGCACCGAAACTACACACGCAGCCGTTTCCAACAGTGACACAGATTGTTCCTTGATTCGAGAGCTTCAATTTGAGACGTAGTTGATTAAAATCAGCCCCGTAGAACGCGAGATAATTGAATTTGTTTATAGAATTGATAAACAAATGCGATTACTGCCACTTCCCGGCAAGCTACATCCATGGTCAGAGGACATAAATTAAAGCTAGAGGTGTAAGCTACCATCTCCAATAAGTGTGATCATTATTGCATGTGAGGTTCATTTGTTATAAACAATTCAACAATTAAAATTGTTATTACAGCCAACTGCATATAATTACAGCAACGGGGTATTTTTTATCGTGTAGCTTATTCGTTTCCCTTTCATTTGATACCCCATTGATTAAAAATAAACGACCAGGATCCGAGATAATAATTTTTTAAAATTATATCGGTAACGATATGACGATAACCGGGCATGTGGCGCCATCTCGCGTTTGCGGCCTTTTTTGCAGTTTGCCGCGCCTTCAAAACCGAATTCCTGGATTACATCGTTAATTTAAACAATAGCGTTTTTCTCGGCTTCTAGTGCGTATTTTTTAACCGGACTTGTCTTAAATTAAAGCTACGGATCATAGCTATCTCCTCCAACAATTGCAACAACATGGACTTGTTGGTTTAAAAGTTATTAACAATTGAAAAATCGGCAAAAATGCACCCCGGGTCACTGCATTTATCTCGATTTCTGGAGGCGCTAGATTGATGATCGGGTGCTTAAAATGAAGGTAAAGGATGCCGCTACACGACAATGAACGATTTACAAATACCGCATGCCCCCTATATTTTTTATAAACAATTTAACAATTCTGTTAAAAATTGCACCGAAACTACACACGCAGCCGTTTCCAACAGTGACACAGATTGTTCCTTGATTCGAGAGCTTCAATTTGAGACGTAGTTGATTAAAATCAGCCCCGTAGAACGCGAGATAATTGAATTTGTTTATAGAATTGATAAACAAATGCGATTACTGCCACTTCCCGGCAAGCTACATTCATGGTCAGAGGACATAAATTAAAGCTAGAGGTGTAAGCTACCATCTCCAATAAGTGTGATCATTATTGCATGTGAGGTTCATTTGTTATAAACAATTCAACAATTAAAATTGTTATTACAGCCAACTGCATATAATTACAGCAACGGGGTATTTTTTATCGTGTAGCTTATTCGTTTCCCTTTCATTTGATACCCCATTGATTAAAAATAAACGACCAGGATCCGAGATAATAATTTTTTAAAATTATATCGGTAACGATATGACGATAACCGGGCATGTGGCGCCATCTCGCGTTTGCGGCCTTTTTTGCAGTTTGCCGCGCCTTCAAAACCGAATTCCTGGATTACATCGTTAATTTAAACAATAGCGTTTTTCTCGGCTTCTAGTGCGTATTTTTTAACCGGACTTGTCTTAAATTAAAGCTACGGATCATAGCTATCTCCTCCAACCATTGCAACAACATGGACTTGTTGGTTTAAAAGTTATTAACAATTGAAAAATCGGCAAAAATGCACCCCGGGTCACTGCATTTATCTCGATTTCTGGAGGCGCTAGATTGATGATCGGGTGCTTAAAATGAAGGTAAAGGATGCCGCTACACGACAATGAACGATTTACAAATACCGCATGCCCCCTATATTTTTTATAAACAATTTAACAATTCTGTTAAAAATTGCACCGAAACTACACACGCAGCCGTTTCCAACAGTGACACAGATTGTTCCTTGATTCGAGAGCTTCAATTTGAGACGTAGTTGATTAAAATCAGCCCCGTAGAACGCGAGATAATTGAATTTGTTTATAGAATTGATAAACAAATGCGATTACTGCCACTTCCCGGCAAGCTACATTCATGGTCAGAGGACATAAATTAAAGCTAGAGGTGTAAGCTACCATCTCCAATAAGTGTGATCATTATTGCATGTGAGGTTCATTTGTTATAAACAATTCAACAATTAAAATTGTTATTACAGCCAACTGCATATAATTACAGCAACGGGGTATTTTTTATCGTGTAGCTTATTCGTTTCCCTTTCATTTGATACCCCATTGATTAAAAATAAACGACCAGGATCCGAGATAATAATTTTTTAAAATTATATCGGTAACGATATGACGATAACCGGGCATGTGGCGCCATCTCGCGTTTGCGGCCTTTTTTGCAGTTTGCCGCGCCTTCAAAACCGAATTCCTGGATTACATCGTTAATTTAAACAATAGCGTTTTTCTCGGCTTCTAGTGCGTATTTTTTAACCGGACTTGTCTTAAATTAAAGCTACGGATCATAGCTATCTCCTCCAACAATTGCAACAACATGGACTTGTTGGTTTAAAAGTTATTAACAATTGAAAAATCGGCAAAAATGCACCCCGGGTCACTGCATTTATCTCGATTTCTGGAGGCGCTAGATTGATGATCGGGTGCTTAAAATGAAGGTAAAGGATGCCGCTACACGACAATGAACGATTTACAAATACCGCATGCCCCCTATATTTTATATAAACAATTTAACAATTCTTTTAAAAATTGCACCGAAACTACACACGCAGCCGTTTCCAACAGTGACACAGATTGTTCCTTGATTCGAGAGCTTCAATTTGAGACGTAGTTGATTAAAATCAGCCCCGTAGAACGCGAGATAATTGAATTTGTTTATAGAATTGATAAACAAATGCGATTACTGCCACTTCCCGGCAAGCTACATCCATGGTCAGAGGACATAAATTAAAGCTAGAGGTGTAAGCTACCATCTCCAATAAGTGTGATCATTATTGCATGTGAGGTTCATTTGTTATAAACAATTCAACAATTAAAATTGTTATTACAGCCAACTGCATATAATTACAGCAACGGGGTATTTTTTATCGTGTAGCTTATTCGTTTGCCTTTCATTTGACACCTCATGTTTAACAAACAACCACTAAGAGCCGATATAATTGCAGTGACCCGGCGTGCATTTTTGCCGTTTTTTCAATTGTTAGTAACTATTAAACCAGAATTGCCATATTGTTGAAACTGTTGAAGGAGATAGCTATAGTTTGTAGCTTTAATTTAAGCCCAGGCCGGTTAAAAAATACGCACTAGAAGCCGAGAAAAACGCAATTGTTTAAATTAACGATGTAATCCAGGAATTCGGTTTTGAAGGCGCGGCAAACTGCAAAAAAGGCCGCAAACGCCAGATGGCGCCACATGCCCGGTTATCGTCATATCGTTACCGATATAATTTTAAAAAATTATTATCTCGGCTCCTGGTGGTTGTTTTTTAATCAATGGGGTATCAAATGAAAAGTAAACGAATAAGCCACACGAGAAAAAATACCCCGTTGCTGTAATTATATGCAGTCGGCTGTAATAACAATTTTAATTGTTTAATTGTTTACAACAAATGAACCGCACATGGAATTATGTTCACACCTATTGGAGGTGGTAACTTATACTTCTAGCTTTAATTTATCTCCCCTGATCATTGTTGTAGCATAAATTGTAGCAGCAATTTATGAGTGCTCCTTCCACCTCATTGTTAGAAAAATAACTTAAAAGTTATACATTTTCTACGTGGATTTAAGGACAGCTTCTTAAAAAAATAAGAATCAACATTTTATTGTTCTAGGTGAACAAGATGCAGTGGTGGGCGCATGTGGTGACGACCGATCCAGAGATCAGCACGAAGAAAGTGAATCCTGAACCGAGCAAACTCTCCGATCTTGACGGCGAAACCAGAGGCTTGGTGGAGAAAATGATGTACGACCAGAGACAGAAGGAACTAGGACTTCCAACTTCTGACGAACAGAAGAAGCAGGATGTGATTAAAAAGTATGAGATTTTCCGGTACGAAATTACTTAAAATCAATTTAGTAAATCTAAACGTCTTATATCGATAAATTTTCCATTGTCCAGATTCATGGAACAGCATCCCGAGATGGATTTCTCCAAGTGCAAGTTCAACTGAAGCAAGATTTAATTAACAAATAATCGAATTCTAATGATGTTGTTACAAAGCTGATAAAACCGAAGCAAAAGATATATTATCGATACATCGAGCCATGAGATACTATGAATCTCTTCATGGTATCTCATTAATCGTCACTGTGACGTCTCGACGTTCTCTGCACCTATCTCTCTAAAGCATATTCGCTGTCAGATTTCTGTACACCAAAGGTGGCACCACGATCCGAAAAAAAAGACGGATCTTCGTGTGGAATAAGATTTCCTTCGTTCCTGTGTCACAGATCGGCTTGGCAATTCCATTTTTTATTTTATTTGATAGCTGGTCCAAGAGGAGCAGAAACAGTGTCGAGTTGCACAAAAATGTATATCGTACGATTTTTTTTCACATAGCATTTCTTATAATTTAATAAAGAGTTTAGAGGAAAAAAACCGCCAGATGTATTTATTGTTTTTACGCTTGACGACATGAAAACGAACCTGAGTTAACAAAACTAATGAATTGAACGACCCTTTTACTCGAACCTTCTTCTTCTGTGAAATGATGATTTTTTATTAATATACGCAAAGTGATGTCGCATCGATAGTCAGTCACAACGTTTACTCCGATTCGATCGATCCCATTGTCTTTACACCTAATCGCGTTAAAAGTACGACGAATAATATCGTTAACATTAATTCCAGTCACTGGACAGTTAATAGCACAGAGCACAATAATTAGTGCGAAGCACACATGTGTCCATTGAATTGCAATATTTAATTAAAGTCGTCAGTTTCTTTCATCACTTTGCTGATCCAGCGAACGTAGTTCGACAGTCTGGCGTATATTCCGAACTTTCCCCGTTTCCCACAACCTTCGCCGAAGCTGGTGATACCGAATATAGTCCAAGGATGATCGGGTCTCCTAGGATCTCGACAGAGAAGCGGACCACCGCTGTCGCCCGCGCATGAATCCATTTTTCCACGACGATAACCAGCGCAGAACATGTTGTCGGTAATTCTGTAGTCCACGTAAACGTCTCGACATGCCTCTGGAGATACTATAGGTATCTGAAGGAAAAAATGAATGCAAATTTGATATGAACCCTTCACTAGTGCACTACAAAAAAATGTAAGGTGCTCTGAATTGAATAAATGGACACGTGAATCCAACGCACCCTGGCTTCGTGCAGGACGTCGGTCCCAAAGTCATCGGTGACTCGTGATTTACCCCAGCCGATGATAGTGCAAAGTTGATTGGCTGGTAGAGGTTGGTTGGACGCCGGAAGACAGGCGATTCCTCTAGACGGCGACGCTGTCAGAGTAACCGGGAGACGAAGCATCGCAATGTCATTGTCCACTGTGTCCGCGTCGTATTGAGGGTGTATTGTGACTGAATCCACCTGAAGGAAAACGAGAAGATAGTACTTGACGAGATGCTGTTAATCTCTTTAGAATGGTACTGCAGTTAGTTACAGCGGTCCAAACATTGACAACTTTTCATCCAAGATCCTTATACTTTCTCATCAAGGGCAAATAGTATTTAATAATAAGTACCCTCAATTCTAACTCGGAGCCCTCCTTCACCGTCAGATCGTGCTCTCCGATCCTAACGTAAAGTCGTTTGCGAATGCAGTGAGCTGCTGTTAATACCCATCTGGGAGAGACCAATGTACCCCCACAAAAAGCCTCCTGCGACAATAATTGTTTAATTATTACATTGGACAACCCTAAACAATCGAGCGAACCTAACATTGGGCGCACTTACGCGAAATCTGTTCAGGACTGCCACTTGCCAGGGCCAGCTTCCCGGTGTCGATGGGCGTCCACCGATGATCCTCGTGAAATAAGAAAGTCGAGACGTCTTCGTAGAACTCGGAACCCCACACTTCCACGTGTACGAGTTCTTCTCGGGTATGAAACTGTCGACGGTGTTAGGATTCAACTCGAACTCGTCTAACACGATATCTAAGTAATTGAAACTATACGTTCTTTTGACAAATCGAATTAAACGAGGAAACTAATTCTGCGAAACTCACCATCACTGTCTTCCTCCTGGCTTCCACGAATTTTCCGATGGATCCATCTTTGGCAGAAGCTACCCTCCACGTAGCAGTAAGCACTTTCCCTTATCACGTCCCGTCCGCAAATGCCAGGCTTCTTGCACCACCTGAAATTATTTGACCGGGGGCTGCAGAACCTCGCGATTCGTAGACGTTGACGATTTTATGGGGAGCGAAGGGAAGACGTACCTGTGTCGTTGAGTGGTGCACAGTCTTGTACATGGCGACCATTTGCTCCATTTTCCGTAGTACCCTATGGATTGGTCTTTCACGTCCTTTCCCCTCCGTCTTCCCTGCCTGGGCTCGGCTTCATTCTTAGGCATCTGAAATACCGAACATGCAGTTGACGTTAGAAGAAAAAGGAGACTATTAGGAACCTTGGATTTGTACCTGCACGACGTGAAATTTATCCTTCCGTCGATGGCCTCGTCGCTGCCTTTGCTTGCACCTCCTCCATCTACCTTTTCTATTGTGCTCGCAGGCTCGTTCCTCCTGTATTAATATCCGATGAAATTGTTGCAACAACCTTTCCCAATGCAATCAATCTCAGGGGAATAAAACTGTGCCAACTCACTCTAAGTATCGTGCTGCCACATTTCTTCTCCACTCTGCACCTTCGCACCCGATTTTGCGTGCAATGGCGATCGCATACACTCCATTCGCTCCAATTAGTGAAGTACGACAGTTTCGTGGGTTCTACAAATATATTGCGATCGACCGATAATACAATAACCTAATGGAAATGATTAAGAAATATCGTAAAACCCACTGTTCTTTGGTAACTGATCCACGTTTGAATCTTGATCGACCACTGGCAGCCAGTTCGTGCTATTGTTTCCGTCGATCGCGTGCGTTCCATTGCCACTCTGAAATTAGCACAGTGCAACGTGTAATTAATCGTCGGCACCTGAAAGGGAGATAGCGAGCGTGACTACAAAAGCTTTTCCTTGCATTTGAAAGAAAAAAAACGGCCAACGAGAAATTCAGGTATATCCACATTTTTTATTATTCCTTCTTTTTTATTTTTGTTTAATTAACATAGTCGCAAATGTCGGTTCAAGGTAAGTGAAAGGTCGAGCAGTTCCTACGAGGAAAAGCGATCCTCGTAGGTGTATCGTTGCAAAAACTTCCTGAAGTTAACAACTATGAGCGGAATTAATAGACACGCAACGTGTACGTGGCGCGGATTCCAATTAAATGTGTTAAGTGGTGCGATTTTCGCAATTCTTGTCTGTCAAATGTTACCTCGAAGAGGATTCACTTTGCTCGCCATTTTTTTTTATTGCTTTACGACTTGTATAGTATATGCCATTACGTTCTTTCACATTCTTCGGGACCCAAGGTGGTATTCAATACTACTTGCTCGTGTAAGATACAGTAAAACAACAAGAAGTATTATAATATATATTAAAATAAAAAGGCAAACAAGATTTTCTGAAACTCATTCCGAATCATCGGAATCACTCTGCAGAAGAAGCCTAGCACTCCAAGATATATTGCTCACTGCTCGATCAATTTATAAACTCTTGAAAGATGAAGAAAAAAAAATATCTAAACTGTCGTCGTCGGAGCTGCTATATTTTCCTGCCGCATCGAACAAAGATCTGTCAACTCATCATTCTTCGTACGATCGTGCATCAACGTGGAATCGCGGAGAAAAAAAACTTACCGAACGACGACAAGAAGGCCAATAAAAGCGGCATCGCGTTCCCCGGTCGCGGATCGTTCGTTTAAAAGGCAGAAATGCGAGACAAAAACTGTTGAACAATTACTCGCTCTTAAGCAAAGAGTTAATAGACTAGTCCTTGCTAACGTTGCTGACTGAAGTCTCGGATATCGTCCGGCATTCCCCAAGGCTGTGGCGTTCAGCTACGCGGTGCTAAACTCAATTTACCGCCTCGTAAATGGCACCGCGACATAATCACCGGCGTCGTTTTCGCTCAATGCCATTGTGATACTTTTCAATTATAGTCAAGTCGAAAGTTGTCTTTAAAAATCACGCCCAAATTCAATTCTTGGGGTAATGATCATTGAAGGTAACATAGTGCAATCTATATGAATGATACGTATTGCTTAAAACAGCCAGAAGCTTATAAATGTCCGTAAATATTAAGTAAGAAAAAAATTCGTTACGAATATGAGAAGAGGAAAATTTGTTTCCGTGAATTGTGCAAAAATGTTTGATCTAGAAATGCTTTCTGTTAAATATAGCCTAATCGATCGATGAAAATGGAACTGGCACAACGCAAATCACACCCTCCTTTGATCCAGCCCACGATCCTCATTATAGCAGACAATGGTTAGAGCAAAGCAGAGACGATGTTACCTCATCGAGGTCGACCCCGTCTTAAGAAATCTAATATTGGACGGATGATCTTGTGATATTATACCAGCTTGTTCATTGGGATATTGTAGAACGTCTAATTATGTATCGCCCTTTCATTATGGTGGCAAAAAGAGAGTTACCAGAATGAGACAATAACTGACTTACGTCATGGGGCGTATAAAGTTGCGAAGGTAATCTCCTTTTTGCAAATCGGTTTCTTTACGTAGCTCTCGTAAATTAATTGTCTCCGGTTTTTTTCCTGACCCGGATTATTAACATAATTGCCTAGTTGAATAGCTTCTGCTAAATGGAAGAGGTCAACAAATCTATAGAATTGAAATGCGCATAGAATATTTCCTTTTCTGCAAAAAAAAGTGTACGCGGTAAGTCAGAAAAGTAATGTGGTAAAGAAATGTATTATTTTGAAAGAAGGACGACCGACTTCGCCAATTGCTAAGAGTCGTTGAATTTTGCGACACAGCTGTCGCAATAGTCGCATTGGTCTCATTCAAATGGGCTACGATAATTTCGTTGTTCCCCTCGAATTTATGAGTCGGTTTAATTCTGCCCGTGCACAATGCTCCTCTAGACGTATTCGACTCGAGAGTTCAGGGTTAACGATGTCCCCGTATTGCACAATTCAAACAGCTTCAACAGAAAAGAAACAGCTTCCATCCGTGTTTTCTTATTCGGTCTAGAAATATATCGGATCTCGAATTTTATAATTATATAATTAAATATTATATAATTATAGCCCTCCAATATATTCCCGAACAAATGTTTATCGAGAGAACAGTTTTTACTAATTATAAGGAACCGATACTTGCGAGAAAAAACAGACACCCCTTAAACGTAACGTCGCGAAAGAATTTAAAAATATTCAAAGTACACGAGCAAAGTCTGGTAACAGCACGACGGCCAGATTTGTCGCTTCTTCCTCGACACGGGCGTCGTAGAAAAAGCAGACGAACGAAACAAGAGAGCTCTTCTCCACGGGGACGAACAGAAGAGTCGGAATTTGTATGCGCCGCGGTGGACATCGCCAAACTAGGCTGAAGTCCGCGGTGCCTTGCATCTCCACGATGGAATCGCAAAAACCGCATGGCACGCACGATGGAAACAATTCAAGCCTGGAAAAGGGGATGCACTCGGACCAAAACTGTCGTTCCCTCGGATTTCACACGAAACATCCAAGTTAAAAACGGAAGGAAGAAAAGAAATCTTACTAAAGACCCGGCAGGAGACGTTGCAATTGAAGGGAAGATCCACGGTTAGCCCACGGTGTCGAAGAATTCCACGAAACCATACCGCAAATGATTCACAGGCATCACGTGTGCAACTTTAATCACCGTTTCGCATTCAAAGCATCCCAGAAACGGCACCCTACCGGTACACATTCCAAGCCCGTTCACCTGGTGCACCTTTGTCCGTAGCTTAGATTAGACTAACCGTGCCTAAGCTGCGGGATGGTATTTCCTTTACGAACCCCGAAATTTCAAACACGTAAAACAGAGAAAAACAAATCGGAATCTTCCCTCTCCTCCGAGAAAAATCCCTTTCTTCTCAAACCCTTCATGAACAATTATCGCCATCGCAGTTCCAATGAAACGCCAATCTCCCTACTGAAGGGCGCACAGAAAAAAACATCCACCAACTTACCATGTTCGCCACTAGATACTCTCCGCGAAAGTGCAGCGGCCTGGTCGCGAAGAAGGTTTAGCAAAAAGGGTGGAAGAAAAAAGGTGGATCGTTCGAGACCTGCAGCGACAGCATTGGAAAGAGCCAGCCGACGCAGCCGAAGAAGATGGATAAGGTTCGGAAGCAATGACATTCGTTTCGCGGGCTGACGCCCCGGCTATACCCTACATGGTAGCGCGGTCTGCGAGTGTCCAACGTCCGAAAATGGCCGGTGATTTTTTCGCCAGGGCTACGGTGGATTTAATACACGCTGACAGTAGCGACGATGGAACGCTCGCTATGGCGAGATCGCTGGCTGATTTATGTGCTCGTGGCGCGCGATCCGAAGGCCAAGGTCCTCGTCCACCTACTATGGTCAGGATGACGTCTGCCACGGCCGACATCGTGTAAATCGTTGCCGGCGTATATTCGCTCCATGAGAATTCTGCGAATGGACGCTCGCATAGGACGCTCGATTTTCCTTGGGTTAATCTGTGCCCGGTTTAATTGCTCGGCGGCGAGCCTTTGTGGAACGGTAGCTTCAGCCGAGAGGATGAAGTTTTGGAACGGAAGCGAGGTGGTTGAAGAATGGCTCGAACGCGTGGTACTATGGAAATGATATTCCCGCGGGGATGAGGCGATATCGGCGCATCTTGGCGAGATTACCCTGGACCTTTAACGCGACTTGTATCGTTACCGCAAAATTCGACAATTCACGGCTTGGTAATCGTTGATTAATTCATTCGTTGTAGCGTGGAAAATATTGAAGAACCTCCGTATAAGAAACGCAGAGCACTCGAAAGCTGTTGCAAAGTTCCAGCTAGTCAATCAGGATCAAACGATGAAACGAACCGCGGCAGGAAGATATTATTCCCGCCGAAAGGGAGAAAGCAATTACGACTGTCGCTAATGAGGCAGATAAGAAGATGGGTGGAGACAAATCTGGTATGAACCCAGCCCCTTGATTCGCTTCAAGCTGGGTTCCAACAGTACGGTCACGGTGCGCTCTCGACCCGGGTAAATGTCATTGGAGCTCTTTAAGCGAAGCGTGACTGTATCGCCACTGTTCTGCTACGTTACGCGACATTTGTTTAATGCTCGGGAGCAATTTGCGTTTCTATTTGCACGCCTTGCTACCCATCTGGACTACAGTTGTACGGGGAAAATGAATTTTCACGGCGTATCGTCGATTGGAACGCGTGGGATCGGAGCGTACGGTGGGAAAACGGTTGGTGGAGAATAGATGGGTTATTGTCGGTTGTTCCTTGACGGTACGGGGATCGTTTTACGCTCGCCTCGTCCACGACAATTCAACGGAACAGCTCTCGTCATGCGACTCTCGTCCCTTCCGCGAAGACTTGGAGCATTTTGAGAAAGAACGCCCTCGAACAACGTCTGCGGATTAACGATCGGTCTGTCTACTGACAGGCACATTCCACTTGGCGGCGGTGGCGCACGTGGAGCGTTTGCTCCTATTATTACTATTATTGTATGGCACTGTTTGATCATTTCTTTTACAGTCCAGAGTGCCGCATTTATTATACCGCATTTATACATTTAAGTGGGAGGTGATGAGAATGTAAATGTCGAGATGGATATTACACCGAGGATCCGGGGAAGTATGGATTTATGAATGGTTTCGAAATGAACAGTGGAGCGAACAGAATATTTTCAACAAATTATCCAGCATCGCGGTTACGTAATGGATAAATATTACTCCTAAATGTCTCGGCCATTTTACTACATCGACCCAAACAATTTCGTTCCTGCGATATAATATTTTGAAATCTGCTAGTTTATTGTCGTGCTGTTCAAAAGGCGAGCCTGCGAAAGACAATTTTGCGCTGCACCCATTGACACGAGCGTAGAGTTTCTCTAGCCATAAGTGCGCTGCCAGTTAAATTTGCATCTCTTTAGTTTTACAAAAGCATGCCCGCGCCCTCCTGTGCGCCTGTTTGCCGTGAGCAAACTGTGAAAGCGAGACTACAAAAGTATCTACCTATAGAGAATTATATATGTATACATGTTTCACGCACCTTTCGTATCATTGCATAATCTAACTTTTTTCTTCCGCATTTTATTTCCTATTCCATCTATCTGTGAAACGAATGAAAAATTCGATTTTGCCATAAACAATTCGATGAACATAGATCGATCAATTTTTTAATTCCATAGCCACTGTGCAAACATTCATTCCGTTGTCGGATTAGTATTTGTGAAACCAGTCCTCCTGGTTTAGGTTCCTCTTAGAACTTTACCTTCAACTTTTAACCAACCATACAAGCATCGTACGTCTTCCCAGCGATTTGCACTGAGAAACGATAACTCTGAGCTATTGCTCTAGCCTGCTGCTTGCAGTCCCGACACGGAACGCTTAAACGTGTCACGTGTCGGAAGAACGTCGCTGAACGAGACTCCCACGGAATTTATTACCTGGGCAACGGTAGCGTGGTCGCTTGTTTATCGCGTCTCCTGTAACCTCCATGTGCAACCCATCTCCATCTTCCGCTCTCACTCTCTGTCGCGCAATATCTTAATGCCATGACGAGATCATCGCGCGATTTACTGTCTCCCTTGCGCAATGAGACGCAGCTCACGATTGTCCGCCCACTTCTGCAGAATCTAATGAGACAATTACGCGACCCGTGCCCCCTTCCCTGTATCACCTTTGACTATGCGAAACCGACCTATGTGAGTTCGTAAAATTCGACGCGAGAATGGTATCGCGAGTCCAAAAATATTAGGGGCGGGGAGGGGTAAAATAAGCAGCACTGGGGGAGATTGAAGCCCGACTTGGGGTCTTTGAAAAGAATGTTTGTGTGTTTTGGAGTGCAAAGCATTATAGGGCGAGAGATTGCTCGGTCTCGTCGAAGGGAACCGGTGTAAAAATAGGTTTTCTCGCCAGGTTTCGACCCCTGCATTTGTTTTCCCGGCGCTGTCTGTTGCCCGAGACTCGGCTGCGTCGACCGCCGTGAACCGACAGGCTTTCCTCGAAAATGCGTCCCGTGAAAATCAGCTCCGTTTGAAAGCGTTCGTTCTCGAGCATCCAGTTCAGCGGTGACCGGTCATTCTGAAGCGCGGAGAAAATTCCAAGGCATCCGAGCGACCACAGACGTTGGAATTTAATCAATTATCAAGCGCCTCGATGCAGCCTCGCTTTGTATGAAAAAACGAAGCAAACTAAAACTTCAACCGCGTCGTCGAATTCTCTAACAAGTTCAGGGCAGAAGAATTTCCCCCGCATATTCGCCGCAAATTATCCACTTAAAAAGAAATTCCCTTAACTCGTTGCACTACCTTGGCCCGCGATAAAAGTGAAGAAAACGAAGAAAGGGAGAAAGAAAGCCCAGTGAGCCCGGCGCTGACAAGCCCACGATTCACGTCTGTCGAGAAACGTCCAATCAGCCTCATCACGGAATCACGTTCCTACGACAAATGAGATGATAATTGATTCGTCGAGCTCGCGGCGCATCCCCCCGCGGTCGGTCTCGTTTAATTTTGCCGCGGCTTCGGTCGAAAATGCGACGCTCCAGCGTCTCGGTTCGAGAAAAAGCCGCTATTTCTGGCCGGCTATTAACGAGCCTTAATTCGCGGGATTAGTCGGAGCCCTGTGGCTCGAACCGTGAATCCATAAAGCTAGCCATTACGAAGGAGTACAGCGGTGGATGCAGCAGTCACCTGCCGTGGTTTTTCAACGATGCCCGTTAAGCGTTCCTTTTCTTCTTGCAGGATACGCGTCCGGCCTGCGCTTTACGGCCACGGTTATTTCCGGATCGGTACGTCATCGTTTTTCATCGCGTCGCTCTTCATTAGAGAGCCTTCAGCCGTGCTGGATGAGCCGCGAATCGTAGAAAATTGAATGCCGAGGAGAGTTTTAAACATAGAGGGTCGCTTAATGCTTGGCTGAACTCGGCGAAAAGTATCGCTGGATATTTACAAATGGTCCGCGATTCCGTTCCGCTCGTACTGTCCATGCTGGCCTGTCCTTTGAATTTACGTTGCATCGCGCGGAAACGGTGTGCAAAAGTGGCACCGCGTTACGACCGGCCGTATTCCAGCTACAACTCTGACAATTCGATCGCTGCTTCCCCGTTGAACGAACGAATTTATGGTGTGATTGTTGGGACTCGATTAATGGCGCGTCGAAATCGTCGGCGGTAAATTGCAGGCAAATTCGATGCTCTTGTTAAATTGTGCTTAGGTTGAGATAGGACGGTACTAAATTTCAGATACACTAGATTCTCGTTTCCAAAACTCCTAACAATATTAAATATTAATGCATTAAACAATTGAACAGTGGCACAAAGTTTCACGGGGTGAAAATTGATTTCTCACCACGTTTTCGGGCACTTTCGCGAGGTTCAAGAATATCGTGGACATAAAGATCTCGCGTCTGTTCTTTTCTGTATCAGCTCGTATCCAAAACGTCGTAGCCGTAGTGTAATATTTAATTGAAACTCGTAACACGAGTGATAGTACGAGTAGATACAGAGGGACAGCATTAACGGCTAATGAGATCGGTAACTCAGCGGTGAGCGTCGATTCGAGAAAATACAGTCTCGAACGGCACGGCGAAACAGCAACGTTTGGTGTACGGTCCGGTGGTCGTTTCACGGGAATCGTTAAATCGGCCGTGCAGAAAACGAGCTGTATTTAATACACAATATTAATGAGGGCAGTTCTTTGTGCGCTGGCAAGTTATACCGGAATAACTCGTTCCGATAGGTTCCCACTTCTCGTTGAACGATTGCTAAAGACCGAGCAAAGGTACAATGTCAGGCGTGTTGGTCGCCAATTAATATTGTTGATTACGAAGAAACGGGAAACCATGGAATGGAAGAAGCTCTTATCGAATCCTCGCGAGGCGGGCTTACTCTGACCTTCGTGTCGATAACCCTTTCGCCGTGACAGTCTTGTAATTGAAAATCGCTGTAACCAACGTTCGTCTTTTTGGCGATTGATCCGGACGTATTTTTTAATTATCGATAATAATTAAATAACATGACAATACGTATTATAATATCGCACACTTTTTTTTTTAGATCCACGTACAATTTATACGAATTCTATTGTGAACACGATGATAGAGACGTTCGTGTATCTTCGTGATAAATGTCCTGCGGCGCAAGGGGTTAAATATACCCGAATACCTATCGAGCCGTCCAACAAATCAACTTCTCCGTGCAACACTCGCGCGGTACAGTTGGAATCGTTAACCGACTAACAGCGACGACGAGGAATCCGTTTCTCGCGGAATTCTAATCGCCAGACCGGCGATCTGCACCGTTTCACCGGACAATGGAACGACTGTCGCGCGGAATACGAAAAAGAAACGCGCAGGAAAAGCGTCGAAGAGAGGGGGTGAGAACAAAGATCGCGAAGGATTCACGGGCGACGAACGGGATCGTGGTCGACCGGGAGAAGAAGCCAGCTCCTTCACTCTGATCGTCCTCGCTCGTGTGTACCCTGTTTCGTTCTTTCTTTCCTCCCCGTTGCGACGACAACTTTTTACCCAGCACGAGGTTAACATACTTCCTGGCTCGGAACGGGCTGAAATTCCACGCGATAGTCGTCACGATACGCAGTAAGAAGCTAATCGAGCTCTGCCTCGGACGATCCCGCGGGAGGACGAATCTCCACGGGGTGCCTGGCGAACGTTTTTCCCCGGTTCCACTATTAAGTCAATGGGGAACGTGTGATATAGCTCATCATTTTTAACACGGAAATGATAGCAAGCTTTGCAGGTAGGATAAAATAAATCAGAATATTGAGATACTCTCGATGGAGTCCCTTTACAGGCCATTATTTTTAACCCCTTCGCTGTATGAAACGGTGAAACATCTCGCGGGGGATTAATGTTATCCAAAAAAGTTCCCTTGCGAACGATATTTGAATTAATTGATTAATTAAATGAAAGATCCAACGAAGTGGAAGAATTAATAAAATGAACGACAGAACCACTGGTGATTTTCTGCCAGGCAAATTACCCCTTTGTATGATCATTAGCATCGTCAGCTGTTAAAGGCGTACTTACAATAACCCCTCGATATCCCACGGGGACGGATCACAAAGGAAGCCCTCGTGGTTAACAATAGCCTGGAGTGCGAGTGAAAACGAGGATCGTTTCGATTATTAATCTTCGAAAGGTAAAGGATCCTCGGCGTGTACCTTACGACCTACTCGCATAGCTACATTGTACCAACTTGACCCCGTGTTCTCCAGTGAATAGCGGTAAATTATTCCGGCGATCTTGACACGCTAATAGAATAACAGAGAAAGGGAAGGGAGGAAAAAAGCTCGGATCTCGCGACAGGAAGTTTCACCGCGGGGTGTCCGACGTCCACGAGGTCAGTCGCCAATTTTTTTTACGGCGCGAAAATCACGGGTGATTGTCACGTCGTCTTTCGTTCACTATATCTGTGCCTCTAGAGAAACGATTATTAATTAGACGACAAGTAACTGTGCGTCAGGTAAATCCTGCAGATGATGATTAACGATAAGAGGAAACCGGCCATTACTTTCTCAATGCGGAAGGTGGCGAAACTTTTATTGCAAGACAGTCCTATTACTATCATTATTATTAGAGATTTGTCCATGGAGTACATATCAAGCAATTAATTATTTTACGCGCAGCTAGAAAGTTCTTCGCAACCTGATATTATCAACCAGCACTTAAGGAATATAAAGAAATTGTATAAAATTAAAAATCTCTAGCATTGTTCTGCCTGAACATTTTCTAAAAAATTCCCCCCCAATAATCCTGCAAAATAACGAACAATTTCTCCTCAATCGTTCGTCGACTCCGCGATAACAGTAAACATAGGAACGCGGGAGAAAGGAAGAAGCGATGGTTCGCCATCTGTTCACTATCTGTAGCTCGTCCAAGGATCAACCCATAAATTGGCCTGTTAGTCCAGATAAGGAGCCAAGGAGAAACTCAAACAAATGCTTATCCTTTATCTGATACGCCCCTTCCTCCCCCCTTTACTTTCCACGACGCTTCGCCTACAAGATTACAGGCAAACGGCCACAAGCATCGATGTTACCACTTGGACGATCGTTCAGCTGTGAATCTAGCACGTTTGACACGCTGAAGGAGCAATTCCATGGATTTACGATGCACGGGGCAGCGATGGTGTTTCTTGTACGAAAACATGGCGATCCGGCGAAAGAGAGGGAAAGAGAGAAAAGATGCGCTAAATATAAACTGGCGAGCATGTAATTCGCAGGGAGACGTTATCGGGATCATCGGTGGCGAGGCACGAAAAAGTTCGGTTGTAAGTATCTCACTCGAGCAGGAACGCTGCTCTTTGATGTGCCTGTGAGATCGTGGGTGGTAACCTGAGAGCTACAGCTGCGAATTCTGATCTAAATTCGATTTTAATATTCCCTTGGTCGAATTTTTATGCGATGGGAACTGTGGAACGGGTGCTCCAGGGCGCGGGAATTTTTCAACACCCTTGAAGATTCGAAATCGCACCGCACAGGAATAGGAAAATTATTACTGGAACACTGACGTAAACGTAAGTAGTCTCCGGTAGTAAATTGAATGGAAAAAGAAATTGATCCTTCGCAATAACGCATTTGGATTCTGAATCTTTAACACAATTCTTCCGACTACTCGATCGATGGGAATTGATTCAGTCGCCTTGGAAATATTAGCCCTTGAAACATGGGACCGACAGAATTCGAAAACGATCACGAGAATCAAATTATAGTGATTATTGGGTAGTCATTGGCAAAGCAGCGTTTCCTCTGCCATTTCTCAAACGCTTCCAGCGCTATTGCCGTGTTCGTGCTGACACAATGCTTTATCGGCCTCACGTGAGCGTCGAACTACCTACTAAACACCCGTCCACCAATTTCTCTGTCGATGAATCGGCACAAATTGTCCGACATTTGCGGAAGAACGCCGTTTCCCTCTGATGTAGGTAAGAGATTGTTGCTTTCGTGAACCGCCTCCTAAACGCGACCACTCCGTTCGTTTTCTCATCCAGGAATTCTATTTACGGCCTGTTGTACGCGGCGAACGTGCCGTCGACTTTAACCCTCGAATGGCAGGGAACAATATTTCACGGTTTTTGGGAGTGAAAAGGAATGAGAAGTATCGATCACTAAGATTAACGAATTAAATAAACACTGTGTCATTTATTTTGATCGGATTTTCCACCTGATATTATAGTGGACAATTTTATCCGCTATCTATCGTAATTTGTTTGGAACATTCGACCGTAATGTTGTACTGTAAATTCGTGAAGCTCATTTGATCAACGATCGCAGATTAGATAAGTGATAAGAATTAACGCAAATCATCTGCTATTGAACAGCTCGTTAAACACGATTTAACTCTCTCTTTCTTTTCTCGATTAAAGAAACACAGTTATCACAATTTTCGATTTTAATTAAACCCAGCTAGTAAAAATTGCACGTAGCTCAAATGGAACGTAGGCATATCAGAATGCGGTATTAACGAACGAACTCACTAAAAATGAAAGAAACGTCTATTCGACGGCAGCTCTGCAAGTCGTCCCGAAGTGGCGAATTAAATTGCGCGGCCTGTGCGTAAAAAGTGATGTCAACGCTAAAACGCACATCTATTCCATTGCCCGACAACCTTGCATGTTTTTTCGTCGAATTGGAGGCAACGCGTGCAAGCAACATTTTACCGCCTTCCGCAGCCACTCCAATTTCTATAAAAATTCTCGAAACGATATCGACATGCCCGATCCAACTCTTATGCATTACTCATCATGATTGCAGCATCTTATTTACATATGCACGTAATACCGTGTCGTATACTACTCGGCGAGTTTACGACCCTCCGGACCGATCGATATTTGCAATCGTGACGCCGTGACAATTTCATTCCAACCGTGAACGAGAAACGCGTTGAAACGATAAAATGAATTGTCGATTTCGGTGCACCAAAAGCAGGTTCACTTTTATTTAACGACGCCTTGGATTGCCGTTAATCTGCGCGTAAAAAGCGCGGTTCTCGCCTATACGAGGCAATCTCGCGTTTAATTAAGCAGATTAATAATAGACGTCCGACCGCGGTTATCTCGTTACCGAGATTTGCGACATTTCTTTTTTTTTCAAGTGTTTGCTCCCCGCCCCTACGCGTTTCCTTTTTGCACGCCGAGAATTTTATGAATATTTTCCACCGAACGGTTGCTCAATTGCGCGTGCACCGCATGAAAACGATTTTTCGGATCGGGTTTCCACGCTGAAAGTGAAACTAATGGAACGAGGACCGTGCAAACGCATTGCTAATCGGAAGCTTTGGTCGCCACGGTAGTTTTTTTTTTACCAACGCCGGTGGTATCGTGTTCTGCACGCGTCACGTGTTCGTTCAACGGCTCGAAAACACGCGAGTATTTAGAAAGTATCCTGTCCTGGATACTGCGGATACGTGTACAAGTACCGATTGTTCTTGCCCAATGGGAAATCCTTTTATTGTACGGCCAAAAGTGATTTCGATTTTGATCAAACCGATTTCCCGATGCTGTGCACGAAATTCTAGTACGTGCGACCAGAATACATTTCTCGTTTGTCCAGAACAAGCTCCTTGCCCCTTTAGATGCCCATAGAACCGATACCATCGAAAATTTCGTTCCTCTAGAATGCAATTGTTACCGTACAAAAAGCTTGTCGCATGATCAATATCCGAATATTATATACGGACGTCCGCAACGGAGTAATAAGTATAGCCGCCCCGAAATACCATCTCTAACGATACAGCCGATAATAAATAATAAGGCATGAATTCTCCTGAATGCAAAATGAATGCAAATGAACTCCGTCCAATACTCACCTCAGCATAGTCGAAGGAGACAGCAGTGCCAACGGAGGAGAGAAGCAGCAGGAGAAACAGGAGGGCCGCGTTCGCCCCCAGTGGCCTGGCGATCATGCCAGCTGAATCGTGGTGTCCCAGTGGGGGCAGCGAGCGCAGACAGTTCGACGACGTCGAGGACGTGCTCGACGACGAAGCGGGCTGGTGCTCCTGTCGCGGATGCATCGCCTCATGATCGTGACGTGCCGCGTGATCGTCCCTCCGTCGACGCAACGCGGCTTTCGTTCTCTCGTTTCCTCTCTGTTTCCACTGTCTCTGGTCTTCTCTGTCCGCTCTCCACCTCCGCCACCTTCTCCTCTCGTAGAAGAGAAGGCTTGCGCGTGATTCTACGTGCGTGAACTCGCGAGACTCTATAAATACGGCCGCGACTCCATGCGAAGAATTTCAAACGAAGTCGCCGTAAAACACCATGAGTGGAAGAACTTGGCCTCGAGGAGGGGCTACAGACTCTTCCCTTGGCGACGGTGTTTCTGGATGGTCCAGGGGAAACGGTACATGTACTTCGGGGCGACCACTCGACGATCCTTGGTACTTCACTGCTCCCATTAGTACCCTACTGAAACCACAGATCAGGAATATTGTACACATATAACTTGTTCTTTCCTTTTTTTTTATGCAGAAATTATCTGTTTGCTATGTTTGCCTGCTTTGGCTCGTTAGTTAATACAGAAGGGGTGGCATGCATTTTGACGTTTCTTTGGAGCAGGTTGATACCGCCGAGTGCGTCAATTATAACAAACCTAACAGAGGAAGAAGAGCGTCATTTCTAACTCGCTGGGCAATTACCGATGTTCAGTCGCAATTTGTTACGAGCAATTAGCTTCTAGTTCCTTGTTAATTGCACCGATGAATGACAGGCTCGCAAATTGTTGCTCACAGTCAGTCGCAGAATAAACTGGTTTTTTGTTGGACAAGTGTGCGCGCGTGTACTTCGCGAGATCGCGTTCTGCTCGTGCGTTCAGAATTATGCATTCGACAGGCGTGAATGCAAAATCGATCGGCAACCATCACGTTCGTGAACTTAACGGTAGAAACAATCGGCAAATCGTTTAATCTGTGGTCTCGACCGGAAGTAGTCGAGTGTGTAGGATTACAGTAGGAGGATCCTGCGAGAAAAACCGTACGTGTGGGATACAGGTGGCGAGGCACGTTCCCCGGCAAAAAAGATACCAGGATATTACGAGCCTCCACGCAAAGCGGCGGTGTACATGTTACGATTCTTTATGTAACGCGAAAGTGGATACGATTCACGGTTGGCGTGTCTATCTTATTTCATAAAGAATCGGGGAACTGATGTGCCTGTGGTGACGACGGACCGTTGGTGATTTCGGCTAAAGAGTTTAGCGGGCTCTTACGTGTTTCATATAACTTTTTCTCAATATTTGAAATAATTGTCAGAATTTTATTATTATTTATTGATGCTCTTCTCGATGCAGATGCACCGAATTCTTCGCTAGCCTAGATGAATATTAGATAATACTAACAACGCTGATTCTAGCAATAAATATAGGACGATTATACGAAGCACACTTATTGCAACATAAACGTTCTCAAAGTTTAGAAAACTACTTACCCCATATATTGCGATAATTCCTCGGAAAATCAACCCAACTACACCAAGGAAACTTTAGCCTTTAGTATCACGAAACAGGAATAAAGTTCAGAAAGATTTGCGCCGGAAATAAATCTTGCTCGAAGTACAATAATTAATCGGAAGAATCTGCGCCGATTGATTCCTCTTTTCTTCTCCTTTCTTTCTTTTACTAGATTCGTTCCAGAGATAACATCGTATCGACAATTCTCCCTTCGATTAACCGGCGTCTGAGTGCTCTCAACGAGATTAGTGAAGACGCTCGACCATGGAGCGTCCCGTTCTCCAGCCGGTGAAATTGTTCAAGTTGAAGTACAGCGAGCCAGCGGCGTGCCGGCGTCCGATATTTTTAGTCCACCCTGTCTCCACCATCTGTCTTCGACTTTGGGTTTCCTGGTCGTTTTAGACGGTCCGTCGAGACGGCGCGGTTCTTTCCTGCCTTCCGTGCCAACGGGGCAGACGAATCGGTGTGTATTACCGAACCCACGTTACGCTTTCCACTCGCACAACCATAACTTTTCGGGGGTGCAAGGGTGGCATTCCCTTTCACTAGCTACTAATTTTGTGAAAAAGAAGTATATTCATATATGTTTGCATTCACTTTCAAATTTATTCCAAAATAGTTTCTCCTCCAACCGTGAAGCGTTTTACGTTCTCACACACTTTAATGACTCTTCCAATTGAATTTGCTCGCACGTAGCCGGTAGTTAGCCTTGTTAATTATTTGCGACGGGCAGGTATACAACAGAAGGTGGATTACGAAAAGTCAGACGACGACTGCCTTGCTGAAGCTTCTCGAGCACACGCACGTGGCTCCAAGCCGACTGACGAGATACACGCGCGAGGAAGTATCAACAGAGGCTGAGAGGAGTGGCTACCAAGCGAAGCGGAAGTGGAGGGTGATTCTATAGAGTTCTAGTGGTGGGGTGCACTTGCAGATAGGGGGTACCCTTGGTTCCCTCGTGGACGAAGAAGACTCACTTGTAGACGATGGTGTCCCAAGATGGACACTCGTCGAGGGTACGTTTATCTCCAATAAGGACACCGTGTATTCTATGCGTCTGAGCGTTCGTGTCAGGGATGATGAAAGCGCGAGGAGATTTTTTTTCCCGGCGGCAAACAATCGTCATCAGCGATCCAGGTTGACGATTTAGGAGTGCCTGGAACGATAGAACGATTTTCTTGCGAAAGGCCACGACAGTGAGGTGTGCATTAACGTCGTTCTTCTATACACCTCTCTTACTCCGTTAGTTATATGGGTCATTCGCCGAGCACCTATTATGAAATGACAATAAAAGATACGCGACAAATGTGGAAGCTCCGTGACGTTACGTCTAGAAATAACCAGGATGAATCAGTGATTATCGCAATCCCGTGGAAACTGTCTGACCAGACAATAATTGCGTGCAACGTTCGATCGATAAAACGGTGTGCGGTATTTTTTTCGTCGAATGACGAACGATCGATGCTTTATGACCGTACGAATGCTCTGTACGACTGATATAATACAGCATGCCAGATCGTTGATCGTCGGTGTATCAACCTCGCGCGACAAGGTGGATTTTTTTAACGCGGCTACGTAATTCGGCGATCCATTCTTCCGGCAGCGGGAACAGAGAAGATAGACCAGGGTCGTTTGGAAGATTCGGCTAATGACACACACCGTTCCCTACCGCAGTAACTTTGCGGTTCGACCACGCCCAAAACTCTGCGAAGATTACACGAAATTACCCCATTTTTAGGAGAAAGAAATCTGACCTCGAGCAGCGGCTCTTAAGACGGTTGATTTTATAGCAAAAACAAGGACTATTTTATCTTTCGGGATCGAGATTAATACTTCGAACACGAACCATGGACATTCCTCAGTCCCTTTGTTTTACGTTTTTGAAAATACCGATACCTCGCAAGAAACCATCGATCTATAAGGATCGCCAGGCTCGAAAGTGTATTTTACTGTTCGTTCTTATAATTTAATTGAAACAGTACCATCGATGGTAGCAGAGTCTCGTGGTCTCGGAATTAATTCCCACGCGGGCAATCGCGGGACGAGACGGACGCGCGTCCCTATCGTAGTCCCGTGTCCTTTTAAGTTAAAGGGACAGTGAATGCCGCAGGAACTTAAGGGACATCGGTATAAATCAACGTCCGCGACGGGAGAAGAGAGATAGGAATGAAAAGAGGTAGACAGAGAGCAAACGCAAGCCGCAGACAGACGAGCCGGGACTCTCTCGGTTACTTATGCTAATGCGGCAAATCAATTTATTTATATTTATTTATAGCATTCGAATGTTTCCACGGGATCAGCCTGAGCGTCGTTCTGTTCACGGACCACCCGCAAAACAGGATTGATTCTGAACCGGGCTACTAGAAACGCGGCGCTACATTTTGAATACATTAGAAATCCGGGGAACATGGATCATCCTGCGCGCGGTTCTCCAGCGCGTGAAGAACGCTGACAATTAGTGTTTTGCTTTTAAATCTGTATATTCGACGCTTTTCAATTTTGCGGGGCTAAAAGTTTAATAATATGGAAATTAAACAATCTTTATACGTGCGAAATTAAATTTAAATATTTGAAAATTTAAAAACCCGAAAAATGTACAGAATATAATCTCTCTTTTAATTATACTTTTAACTGAGAAGATAACAATATTAGTGGTACTAAATTCTTGTAATTCGCATATTTTAATTAATCGCAACGTTAATCTTTATTTCATTGTGCATTCTTTCCTGACTGGATTGACAACTATTAAATTACGACTGTATCATTGAATGTTTCACATATCGGGCGCGGTCGTCATTCGGGCCCTGCTCACGTGACACGAAAGTAGCCGAACATGCCCGAAATGTTCAGTAGCGTAGACAGTGTGGGGTGTCCAAATGTTCGCACATCTATTTTAATTTTCATAATCCAACAATAAATCCTTCAGTACATACCGATGGCAAATTCAATTAAATTTGGTATTTTAAATATATTTGCATATCATATTAACTGAAATAGTTTTGCACTAAATTTTCATTGCAAAGCCAGACATTTTTATTTTTAAATAAATTCAGAATTAAATAGCTTCTTAACACGTCAGCATCGAATAAAAAATTGTCGCCTATTAATGGGGAGGGTGACAAACATTTACTGCCCCCGTCCTGACATAGGGGCAGGGGGTTCATTGGCGTGGTCAGTCGTAGGCGTGGGCAGTTGGAGTAATTAAGCGTTCTGTCTTGACGCATGTTTTCAAGTTCTTATAAAGCGATCTTCAATTACCGAAAGAATGGCCAGCGGAATAAGTTTTCACACCTTGCTGGCAGTATTATTCGTCTTTTGCTGCATTCAACAAGGTAAACATTAACGAAGTTTATCATTCACATTTGCGTTCCTAACCTTATAATTTTACGAACCGTTTCTAAAGAGAGGAATAATATTAATCGTTTCTTTTCTTACACCTCCAATATTGGTGTTAATACAAAACTTCATTGTGCGTCGATATATCTACTTATTAAGAATTAATGTATAAAATAAATCCGGTAAGTGGAAATCGTAAACAATAGGTAATAAACAATTCTGTTTTCATTTACAGGATTATCTATTAAATGCTGGGTATGCAGGTCCGACTCTGATCCAAAATGTGCAGATCCATTTGACAATACCACTGTGCCTATCACTGACTGTAAACAAGAACCTGAATTGGAGCACATACCAGGTGTCAGGCCTACGATGTGTAGAAAGATTCGTCAGAAAGGTGTGTTAATAACCAATCAAATTTGATCATTTCCTGTAGTTTCTTTTCAGCCGTTTTTATTCGTTCGGATTTTATTATTGTCCTTAGTCAACGGTGTTTGGAGATATTTTCGTAGTTGCGCTTACATGGGGGAACCTGGGATTGCTGGTGACGAGCGATTTTGTCTTATGAGAACTGGGACATATAATATATTTATGGAATATTGTACTTGCAATAGTAAAGATGGCTGCAATTCGGCCCCGTACAATCGTGGGGGCTTGTTAGCTTCGGTTGTTGGTTTAGTCGTTTCGTTGAGATTCATACTTGCGTATACTTAATTAAGTTAGCCAAAGATTGTCACAGGATCTGATTAGGAGATGCAGATATGAACATGCTTCGATATTTCATTTATGATATAGAGATCCATTCGTACTTACTAACGACATTCTTCTCAACAATTCTATAATCGTAAACTTCAGGGACGTGAAGCATCCAATTATCAAATTAGATCGAGATTAGGGGATATTATTCAGAAACTCGTTTTATACCATTAATCCATTGTTTTTGTAAACGTTTAAAAGCGCCTCTCTGTGCCTTACTAAAGAGATGATAGTTAGCAGGATGTTTCTCACACAATTTCTAGTAATTTTAAAATATGGTGGAGCTACAATTCACATTTTACCATTTGTAAGAGTTTTTTACTTCGAAGTATTGCAGTTTTTTTAAAGAAATATATTTTTATTAATATAACTTTTAATGTAGAAAGTATATGCTTGTACCATACGTATTTTTTTAATTTAGACTTGCCTAGTACAAAAGAGAAACACTATAACACCCAAGTGTATTTAATTGATATTAACGTTTAGCATATTACAAATAAGACTGTCAAATATCGTCCATTATAGAAATACGAACGTTAGCATTAGTACGAAATAATTGTGCTTTTTGTATTTTTGTATGTATTTTCGAAAAATGTGGTTGACTATTAAATGCCACAGGAATAAATATACAATTGCCTGCATAATACATCATTCCCTTCTACGTTTTGTACATGTGTATAAAAAAAAGCAATAAATAAAGATATTCGGAAAGCATTACGTGTAAGGAAATTGAAATTATCCTCTATGTACAACAACAGGTGTATTGCATATAAAATATATCTCTGTTATAAAGATACGTGTGCTATAAAGATAGTAGCGTAGATACATTTTTTTTGGTGCGACTGTTTAGGCCTTAAAAATGTTTCTTAAGGTATTCAAACTTTTCGTAATAAAATACATATACATATAATTACAGCAGTATAAATAGTCCATTATAAAATAGATTTCCATGGGCTTATAATTATTTACGATATAATTCGTTGATGCATATTCGATTAAAATTTCAACCGTCAAGATGAGCAAAATATTTATGACGGTCAGTGAAATTAAAAGAAGATACCATAGATAAGCATCGTAGTACAAAACACTAATTTATCCTATCGCATATAAAATGAATACTTCTTCGTGTTCCTGTGATTTGCCTTAAGAAATATAACAATACAATGCCAATTCGGTACATTTAAAGCAGAGTAAAAAAGAGCTTGCAATTATTATACATCGTAAGTTTAACTTAGCAGCTAGAAATAACTTGGTCACTGTTTTCTCTGGCACAAAATTTAGTCTCTTCGTTTCACGACAATGTTAGCAAGGGAAAGAATCGAACTTTCTAATAACTTCGAACACGGTCTCCGAACAACAATTCTATAAATTCCGCATATTCTATGCCGGCAGGGACTTATTTATTGGACGGTTCGGTCATTCCGATTTCAAACAGAAACATTCGCAATTTCTCTGTCTCGGAATCGAGGACGGTTGAGCTTGATAAAAAAAAAGAAAAATTAATATGTACAAACAAATGTGTAAAAACAGTGTTGTGCAGTTTGTCTCGTAGAAAAAGAAGAGGGAGAAAAGAGGGTAACGAAATACTGAGCAAACGTAAATTTCATTGGAGATATACTTTGCACAACGGTATACCTTTCTCGTTCACCTAAATATTCTTTGGAACGGCACTATCGACCGCGCGGTCAAATATTCATAATATTCGCACAGCACCGAAAGTCGGTTTACGCTCTAAGGAAAAATCGAGTAAACCTAGAACCCAGGAGGTTCGATATGTCCATCTATAGCGTATGCGTATTTCATTTTTATTCGAATGCCTGCCATTTCGTTATCTCTTGTCCCGGTTTCGCCAAAGCCTGTTTCCATTGTTCCCCATATGATCCTCCTATCTCTGGCCCGATTACGAAATGACCGACTGTTGTCTTCTTTCCTGAAAAATTAATCACACTTAGATATAATCGTGAATGCTCTTCGACGGTTCGTCCGCCTAAGCGATTCAACTTACCCATCTTATTTTTCGACACATATTTAATCACAAAGCTGACATCATTTAGTGCTCCCTGGTACGGATTATCAGCGACCACTCTTGCCATGTCCGGCGCGAATTTCGTCGACACGCACGGCGCGAATCGATCGCTTTTCCAAAAGTGGGTTACTCTTCCATTGTCCACCACAGACATCTTGATGTACATCTGTCCTTTCAATGCCTCGTGCTCGTGCATCGTCTGCAACGAGCATCTCAGACGATGCAGAGACAGCACCAGCCGTTCGCTGCCCTCTTCTTTCTTGTCGGTTTTCTCTTGGCACAGGGACAACTCGAGCTGCCCCTTCTTGTTCCCTTTCTGCAAGAACAACGTAGCGAAACAAATGACACGCGATTCAACACTTCAATCAGAGAATGGAAAGAACGTTTCGATCAGAAGATTTACCCTCTCATCTGCGCCGGATATACCACTAGCAATTGGTCGTAATGGCCTCCACATATCTCCTGTCGAAGCATCGCTGGGGTGCTTTGATTTGGTTGGTTTCGAGGTGAAGTTCTTCGGGTCCAAGGAAATCGTCGTCGCCCCGACAGTACGTCTCTTATCGAACACCTTCCTCTCTGTAACCGCAGTTTCCGTGGCTTTGTCAGATCCCTTGCCGAAGAACTGGCTAAGCAATTTATTCTTCGTGGGCTCTGGGGTCTCGTTCGCGCTGCTCTGACCGTCCTTCTTTTTGTTGCTCTTCTTCGCAGATTCCTTGGCGGAAGACGAAGTTTTGTCCTTCTCCGCTTCCTTCTTCTCGGTCGCTATCAGAGGCTTGTCCTCGAGAATCGCGTACAGGGTCGCGACGATGAATCTAGATCCGTTGATCTCCTCGTCGACCACTTTAGTCTTGCCGAATTTCTGTTTCGTCTCTTTTCGCAAAGGGAACGTGAATTCCTCGTTCCATTGCGGCCACGATTCGTTTCTGGACGTCGTCTCGAACTTGTCCTTTCCCGGTATCAGCTTCACCTGGAATAGAAGCGGCTTACTTTCTTTCTTGATCTAGTTTCTCGTTTCAGGAATACCATACATAGTTGTCTCGGGGAGCAACCGGAAGGTAATCAATTTATCTAGGAACGTCGCGTGCTATTCGCAACAACATTAACGACCATATTTCCCAGCGGCACACCTATCATTATTTCTCGCGTGACTTTTGTTGCAATTACGTCGAAACAGATAAGAGCATTTAAAGAGAGAGACTGATTGGGCAGAATCAGAATGCCCCCTTTGCCATTGTAATTAATCAAGACATTTCGAACGTACATAAAGAGTTGATAAGGGGATCTCGGTAAGAGTTGAACAAGGCGCGGCGGCATTGTCTACGAAGATTCATTAGTCAATAAAGTATTCGAAGTGGGTGCAAGCCTTCGCGCGATGATTCTGTCGGGTTACGTAACAGCAGATTATCGTGCAAAAGATTACAGTCTAGCCGATATCTAGCCTATATTACCTTGACCACGTAGCTGTTGACCCGAGTGAAGCCAAAATTTTGTGGCAAGTGGCGAGCACCCAGAACCGTCACATGCAGTGACTTGTCGTTGATCGAATGAACGATCCTAATACCCACTTCCGGTTCCAGATTCACTGTACGATCCAACGGCGTAGACACGGTCTTCAGACCGGTGTCTATGAAACTCTTGATCTTCGCCAGCGCCATTTTATTCGTGGAACACCTTCAACGAAATCGTTGAACAATTGCCGACTGATTTATCGATATCGAACGATCGTTCGTGCAGCCGTGATTCATTGACAGAGTCTCGTGTATGGTGTTCACTGTGAACAGAGAAAGCAAAATGTACCACGTCTGAACTCCCCACACTGATTGCACCATGCATATCCTGCATAAACTATTAATACGCGCAAATTCTAGTATATACGCGGTTCGTCGACTGAAATATATTCTCGACGATACCTGGCCAACTCCAAAACCGTCCCAAAACGTTTCCCCGTTATCTGCCTTTAATCGATAAATACTCGCCAGGTATCTATCTGCCACTGTCGGCGTTAAAAGTCGTGCCAATAATGGAACACGCACCGGTGTTTACCGCGTGTGGTGCAACGTTACTTCGAGTAGGTATAATAGGTGAATGATAAGCACAACGGAAACGATCGAGCCGGGATCGACGTCGATGGTTAACGGTAAACCTAGACGCGACTGTACGATCAACAAGCTGTGAACGTCACTTCAACTTTACTCTGCCTTAACCGGCTCTGCAAGATCTATGGTGAATTTCACCCTAACAACCAGGTGATTATCAGCGGTATCGTCGAACGGGCTCGTTCCTCCCGGATGCGCAACAAGAAGACCATTAACACATCCTCGATGGATAAAAGAAATCTGTCCGGCAACCGAACTTTCTCCCAACCGTGGAAAATTGCAACCGATCATCGGGCGTTGTCACCTGTTCACCGCGTGAAAAGTCCGCTTGGAAACAGAACACATATATACCATAATCGCGGTGATCTCTTTCGGCCGGCTACAGCGTGGATCGGGAACAGACCAGCCGGTTTCAGGAACGTTCACTGGGCGCGTCTGCAGCAGGTATCCTCGAAGAAGGCGGTCAGATCACCGTCTCCATGACCACAGAGGCGAACGTAAACTCGTATATAGCCGGATAAAGTTTTCGCCTTTCCTCACTGGATATGCGCGTCGTCGTCACCTGGCTGGATCGGGATCCCCTCTAAGCTGTTGCGCATCGTGCAACCGCGTGGATCATGAACAACTCACGGGACACTGGAGATTTTTTGTCGAGGTACACACGCGTGTTACAAATCGAAAACAATTACGGGCATGACCATCACCACCAGCTTCGAACGACGCGCTGCCGTGGTATGCGGCTCGCGAGAGCGCGTGGGTTCTCTTTATAAGAGGCAAGCCGACTGCGAGACAGGGACGGTTGTTTTTGAGGGGCTATTCACGGGGCACCGCTATTGCGACGTGTTTTCGGAGCACCAAAGGATATTCGGGTGATTTCGAATGAGAGCGATCGGAGATTTTCCTACCTGTGAACGAAGAAGATTGTTTATTGCTGAGGCTATGAGCGATAATAGGATAGGGTTTTGTGTGCGCGGTTGGAGAATTCGGATTTTGGAGCGAGATGGTATAGATTGTTGAATGACTGATAGATTTATAGAATCTTGCGACTGTTTAACGCGATAAAAGGGGATGGTTCATTCATGTTTCCCAATGGGAAGTTTCTGCGGCGATACTCTGTAGAGCGCGCTCTGTGTTTCGGGGGAAAGTTCATTTGGACACCGTTCCCGAAATTGCGATCACGTTACTGTGACAGAAACTGGCCGGTCGTATGTCCACTTCAATAAGTGGAGGCACCGCTCCGTACATTTCATCGTACAATCTTTATGGACTTTACTTGGATCCAAACGCCGGTTGCGCACACAAGGTCGCGCATTTATGTGCTCATAAATGCGTACGCCTATGTACATACAGGTGTGCAAATTGTATGAGTGAGTAAATACGACGTAGTGAATGAGAGTGTATGACTTCAGGGTTGTACGAAAGCAACCTGTAGCCTTATTCCTTGGGTACACTGTGTTCGTAAAAAAGAATGTGCGAACAAGATGTATTCGTAAAACAAACGGGGTGAATTGTAAGAAAGGCAAAAAAAAAAAATTTTAATGAACCCTTAAAAATAATTATAATTACGGCATTCATTTATTCACGTGGATAGGAGGGATTGTGTTAATTTCATTCGAGTATTTTGTCATCGATCGAGATTGACGCGTAGTAGATCTAATTGTAATGTGTAACAATATCGGACAAGCAACAGAATGGAATGCGGCATGGTGCATTGCGTTGCATAAATAACAAATCGTGGACGATACATTTGAATAGACGTGTTAAGTGTAATTACCAGATGCACCTTTCAATCTATCATGCACAATTTCAGTTTGCATTCTTTTGGAGCAGTATAAACGTTTCTCTTCGGCCGGGGATGATAGAGATTACGAACAGTGAGTAATTGGAATTTCACAATTTTGTAATCTTTTCATTTTATTTCACGATATTCGTTATTCCTTTCTTTATCGGAGCTGCCCGGCGTTTTTAGTTTTATTACATCTAACTGGGTTGCGATAATTCATTCGCAGAAATTTAAATCACAATTTTGCGTTTCGTAAGTTGGAACATTAAAGCGGAATTACTTGGAGGAAAAATCATTTATATCCCCCGGGATTCTAATACGTATCTGGCAATGGGCACATAGAATGCTACTACACGCATAATAAATTGTGCTCATTGCACGTGATAATATGCAAGGATACATTTCGCGGACGTTGTTGAGCAATTTTAGTTGACACGCTTGGAATTATTGGAAAAGTGCAGTTCTTCCTGAGAGAAAAAGATTGCGCTCCGAAAAGAGTATCGCATTTTAAATTTCTGTACCTTATGTTTTCACATTTAACAAATGCTCGATACACTTGAAAAGTTTTCTAACATCAACACGATGGGAAACATGGATGTTTAATCGTTTAATACCATATTTGTATAATTTAATTTATAATTTATAATTGGCGCAATAATTTCAAAGCAATATTAACGATCAATAAAATGTGAAATCCTAGGTTTCACTGTTGTCTTCGTTGGACTTCCGGTACGTGTGCACGACGAACATTTCTGATGCCTGTCGCTAGATGGCTGAACGTACTTTAACAACCCCTTTCAACCCCAATAACGACCCTCCCTCCTCTAAACAGCTGTTCTGCACCGCCATGGCGCACGCGACTTCGTGGCATCAAAAACGCTCTCGACGTTTTCGATTTTACCGGTTCGAAACGGTGTATACGTGTCCTGTGTCATTACGTTTCGCGTCGAATTTTTCCGCTCGTAGAACGGTCCTCGTGTAGAATGAATGCGGGAAAAGAGTGCTTGTGTGTTGTGTCAAAGTGAAAGCTCCAGGTTTTTCCAATCACTTGATCCGCCGGTTCCGCTGTCGCATCTAAAGGGTAAGTGATATATTGCTAATTGATATTATTTTGATTTACATATGAATATTTATATCACACGTTTGGACTTGTTCTATTATTATTATAATTGCCATACATATTATAGTGCTACGATAGTAGTTGCGCCTATAAATTGATTCTTCTATGAGATCTGCAATTAAATTTTTGCAAAGGATAAAGATACTATTAATAAAGTGAATAATATTGTTCATTCATATTTTTATTCTGAAATTGTTTTACGCATTAGCATTCAGCATAAAATAAGTATCGTAGAATTAACGTTACTGTGCTATTATTAATATTGGTATCCCCTTTGAGGATTGTCCGCTGCGAATTATAATATTTATTGCAATTATTACGATATGACAATTGCCGATACCTATTCATTATTTTGCTTCTGAGTAATCGGGGTCCATTTGTAACCGCTTTATGTCCATAGAATGATTTTATTACTAGAATTAGCAGGTAAAAGAAATTAATCCTACCCTTAACGCTTTATACGACCTCTTATTCAGAATTCCTCCACCCTGTCGTCAGGTGGCAGCACGCGATAGTATATTTGAATAAATACGCGGTTCATAAGTAAATGCATAAGAAAAGTACCGACCAAGCGCATGATATTAATTTAAATACCCTCGCGTCTTCTGGCTGGTTTCTGTTTCATTTGATTCGAAGAACGTCGAAGGGAAACTTTCACCCCTCACGGAATTCTCGTTTCTCGTTGCCAACGTGCGTACACCACCCTTCAGAGTTTACAGAACCCGTTTTATTTCAGCCCTCTGCCAGCCTTGATTTATTTATTCCTTCGTCGACTTATTTCTCTTTCTAATAGCCCGAGCAACTTCAATCACAATCGCACCGCTCCGGCTGTTTCCTCGCGCTCTCCCCTTGTTTCACCCTTCGTAATTTAATGAACTTAACGCCCCGTTTTCCAGCTTCGCCTCCAACGCCCGGCATTCCTATTCGTCGACTATGAATTTCATCCCCTTTATCATTCTCTCGCCCGTTCGTCTTATTATGGACTTCTTTGTGTAGCGCAATTTAAAAGTTCAGCCGGCCGCTTTCGCGCGCATTAAGCCGCGGGATAGATACCTTGGAGGGAACTTTAAACGATCGTTTTTTCACTCAGCCCGATGGACAGGCCTGAAGAATGATTTAATTAGCCAACCATGGCGAACGCGCGGTGGTTGTATCCCGATAAAGGGCCGCCGATCGTTATTTCTGCTACTATAATTATTTGCTGAACAATGAGCCTGTCTACCAACGAAACTTATTTTTAACGTATAGTTCAATTTCGACGTTCTATTCAATTCCCTTTGCAGTGTGCCAGAAGCTCGTAGCTCGTTTCTGTGGATTAAATTCCAACGAACAATGGACCCGCCTGAAGTATCACATCGTCAATTGAATATTCCATCGAACGAGTTTCGTTGTAACGAAACTTCAGTTACACGAATATTGCGTTAGAAGCCGTCGTAGCTTGTTCGAAAGCCCGTGTGCCAGGTAGGTACTTGATCAAAATTGTAGGGGAAATATACGCACTCGTCGAGTTAACGCTCTTGTCATTTCTCGCGTTTATCGCTGCACAGTGTCGTTTCATATGTCAGCCTCTCCTTCGAACTGTGCGCTGTCGTTCAGTTGCATTACACGTCGATGGAAGATATTTTCGTTGCATTAAACGTTTTATTCACTTGCCCGGGCGTAACGTTATTGGCAGCCGCGGGCTATCAGCGTAACAAGTTCTTTAATTGCGACGGAAACTTTGCCAGGTCGGAATCTCCGAAGATACAAACTGCAAGGGAATTAAAAAACAACATCGCTCTTGTGTCATTTCGATTCACCGAAACGTTTCGTTTCAATTACGCTGAATGTTGGTCGATACACCTTTGAAACGCCCCGCGAATGTTGCCGGGACCGAGATAGAAAAAACGAGGGATCTTTTTCAAAGGCTCAACGACGATTCGTGGACATCATACACGGTCCATTAAAAATACGAATCCATGAACTAGTTTGGTATTCTCTGTATTTATTACTGACGCGTAGTCCCAGTATGTTTAGTTTCTCTTTGAATCGTGCGCAGCCCTTTAAGTGCATCATTACCTATTCCCTTTTGTGTTGCGCGGCATCGTGTGCATCCAGCGTAACTCTTCTCCCACTTTTGAACCGCTTGCATCAGCAGGGCAAAATGAATTGCAAACTGCCTCATGTTCTGCCAGCAGTTTTACCTTTTCCCCCGACTCCTCTCTTATTTTCTATCAGTGGTTGGAATTTCATCGTTGATAGAAAGTTTGGCGAAAGTTTAATCTTCCCTTTCCTATTCTTCGTGGCTTTAAAAAAATGTTGCCCAATGGTGAGATTCTTTGGATTATTTAATAAGAGTATATAACTCGTTGTATTCGAATCAGTTGAGAGCTTCTGTTCTTTCGTAATGCACCGACCCAGTTTTCTGTAGAAGGAAGAATATATAGAGAAAGAACTTCTGAATCTAGGTAATGAATATATGAATGGATAAATGCATCTTTGCTTAGGATTTCAGGTGTTTATGAGCTGGATAAAAGTTGCAAGCTTCAGCGGAATTCTGTTTAAACTTCGTGCTTATATTTGGAGAATAAAAAAGCAGATTCTTTATTCTGTTCTTCCCGAAATAAAAAAAAGCGGAAAAGTTCAGTCGTTTGAGCGTACAATGGACGCGATACCTTTGAATCCCATCCTTCGTTGGGTCCGAATTTTTATCGCAGTCGAATCAGGCTGCCAGACCCGAATGGCGTTGGTAACGTTGATAGATGACAATTATCGCGAATAAACAATCGTTCATAATGAAGGCTGCCCGATGAAACGGCTCATCAATCGTCGCCGCGAGCGCGCAAACAGAAATTTCATTTATCGAGAAAGTTTAAATCAAACCGCCATTACTCACGGTGCCGCAACTGTGACCGGCCGTTTCGATTCTACCAAAAGCCAATTGAAATTCGTTTCGTCACCACCTCCGTCGTATCCTACCCTGTCCTCACCCACCCCCTGTTAACCATTATTTGTACATTTCCGAACGAACTAATTTCGTGCACCATTTTTCGTTCGTTCACGGTACGGTTTCCACGCGAACATTATATCCGCGATCGATGTGCTCGATTGCGAAACGGAGAAGTTACTTAACATTGTTCAAAGGGGTGGCGATCGGGGGTGGAAAAACAAACAGGATACAGGGAGGTTTGCCGAGTATTTGCGATTGTAATCGGTCGAGAACACGGAACTCTTTGTAGATGGGAATCGTCGAAAGTCCGAAACAAAATTGATTAGCGGGAATTATTCGTCCCAAAGAGAACGTTGATTGAGTCGGCGGTGGTACCCTCTGATTCTGCCAGCGGGTCTGATTAAATTTCTCAGTTGGAAATGGGTAACGAGATTTCGACGGAAGTGACCTGGATTGCCTGGAGGCAGCATAATACGTTCCTAAGTGCGTCGTATTTCCTGCTAACTTCAGCCCGACGATATTATTACTTTTCTCTTTTAAACAAGCCATTAGTCGAGCGTAGGTGCACCCGAACGAGCCGATAACTCTTAAAACGATATCCTTTAATGCATACCGATTCCTCAATCTTTGCGGATTTCATTGCAGTTAATCATCGACAGAAAGAATTTGTCTCCCTTTAAACCAACATTCAGGACCACCCCCCGATCGAAAATATTTCATACAATTCCTGATACAAAGCGAATTTGTATTAAATTCACTCCCTCGTCGCTCAACGCCCGGCTGCAACGATATCGCGAATAAATGACGGCGCCATTTCTCTTCCCCATTTTGGGGGGCACCATTTACAAAATTCTGCGCGATGTCCGCGAGTGTTCCACTTCCTACTCTATCGTCGATGATTTATTCAATCGAGCGGTTGTCGATATTTATCGTCCGTACCCGGCCTCTCGCCGGCCACGAGGCACTCGATGAGATAAATCATATTATCGTGGACAAGTAGTGGCCAGTACGTGGCAATCTGCGCCGATGCCAAAACGACCGGCCGCGTATGAACATGGAAATCATATTAGACTAAAACCACATTGCTTAATGGACGCCATCTGCCTTAATCCCATTATCCACCGCAATTCATCACGGCTGCCCTTTTCCCTGGTCGATGCGATACTGTTTGGTGTAACAACGCTTCTTCGTTGTTGCCCATTGTTCCGTCTTCCGCGATGTGTACCCCCATTCTATTGTATCTTTCGGCAGAACTGGACACGCTGAATTCCATCGCGGTTACGAATTAACGCGATCGCAGATAAATATTTGGACCGGATGCCTGCACCGTATATAGTTTATTTTATTGTTTATGCGACAGGGTGAAACTGGAGTACAAAATATAGAAATGAGAACAACTACTATTTTTCTTCTGTTAGTTTTTCAAATGAAGAACTGGCTCGGTCAATTCCCCGTCGCGCTTAGGTCAATCTTTGCACAGCGTACGGTTAGTTGAAATTCAACAACGTCGTATCCATTGAATCTTAAACGGATCATTGGATTAAAGCGCCCAATGTACCAGCCGAAATATTCGAAATCGAGTTTCAATCCAGCGATTCGATCGTGTTTCAATTCTTTCTCGCGGGGCTGCAATAAAGGGAGAAACACGATGAAACTGGTCGAGCAGATTCCGATCGCTCGAGCATCGAAGCACGCGTGGCTCGTACAGGTCAGGGCGTTTCGACGAACGCAAAATGGTTTTTAATATTCCCGTGCGGCACATGAACGTATAAAGGAGTTCACAGTCGCCGGGTTCCCTCGATGCTCGTGCTCGACAGAGCGGAATCGATATTGTTCCGCACCGCGGGGGCGGCCGTTAGCCTGTAGCCAAGCCGTTGCAAGTTTTTGAATATCCCGGAGAAATATATTCGGCGGATGTTGGTTTATAGAAAACGGCGTGGCGGCAGCCGCCGTAGGAGTGGCCTTTTGTTTGCGCGAAATCTTAAATCGAAGGGATTTCTTGTGTACACACGGACGGCGGTATTTTCCGAAGTCTCGACTGGGTGGGCGAGATAGGAAATCGATATTCCGTGCGGGCGAATTGAATCGAAAGTTTTCGCGCTGCAGCGAGACAAGAAACGCGGAAACTCGATAAACGCCAAATCCGCTCGCCCCCGTGTTTCCCCAAGAACTTTCGACTCTTTCCCCCGGCGACGTACGGAAATGGCGGGGAACGTTCCCGAGCATCGCGCGACGATGTGTTAACGTGAAATTTCTCACCGAATGGACAAACGTCCCTCCTCGCGCCACTGGGCTCTGGAGTTTCTCTCCAAAATAAAATCTATATCCGGTAAAATGCAATGCAATCTTCGATAAATCCCGCCCTCAAATCGCAGGAGCTCACGCTTGGATAATCCTTGAATAGCCGCGCACGGTCGATACGGTAAACTAACCCTTGAGTCACCGACCCCCGTGAACGAAGAACGATTTAAATATACACGGCTGGTCGCGACCGCGTGCATACATCATCTTTATGGCGTCCAGCGTTCGGGCAGTCAGTTGAAAAGAGGCCAACTTCCCTCGGTGATGGTACGCGTACATTAATGCACACGGGGGGTACTCGATAACAACTTCCTGCTGGGGCATCCTCGCGAACGGAAGCAGCTCCACGGACGATGCTTCCCGACATCCATCGAGATTCCTCTCCGACAGCGTCGCCTTTAAAACAGTATATTAGGGCGGTGGTTATAAATCAGGCTGGCAGGGGTGTCGGTCGGCGGTCGCCTCGCCAGTGCTTAGTAAGTAAGACACTATGATACGTGCACCGTGTTCTACGTGTTGCTGTTACGCGGTAACGTGTGTATGCGAGCACGAAGCTTCGCGTAGGTAGGATGCCAGCAGGCCGGAGTCACGAGATTCCCCGGCTTGCCTGCTGCTACAATATTGCCCGTTCCCTGGCGCCGGGCCAACCTCCGAGGTGGAGGATAGACGGAGAGGAAGAATCAACCACGAGGCGGAGTTCCGGAATATATAGGGGATGAGAGATAGGTGGACGGCGAAGGGAAGGCTGGTGGAGATTTGACGAGGTTTTTCGTTTTGGATGAAAGAGATCTTCGTATGGGTGTAAATAAATGTATTTATTTATTTATTTATTTAATTAACGGGTAAAAACCCTTTATGTACAATGATAACATATTTGATATACGTTGTAGTAATCAGTCTAAATCTAAGTCTTAATTTTATTTTAACTTATCTTATCTAGGTCTTATTTTAGTCTAAGTCTTGGTTTGTCTACTTATTATCTTAATCTAAATCTTGGTTTGATACCAAGTGGTAGTTGTGTTGTAGAGAGTTTCAAAGTTCTTCCCTTAATTGCTTGTATAACTCATTTTTATTGAATTCATTTTATTGAATTACTGAGAGAATAGTCGGGTGGTTTGTACTTTGAAAAAAGTGATAAGCAAGGAATTGCGAATCGAGAAGACTAGCCGATCTGTTTCACGCGACTCTACTTCGAGACGTTTCCTCAGGCAGCAGCTGACGAATAAACAGCAGAAATCCCAGTAGGACGTTAACATCTATTTCGAAAGTTTCCCCCGTTCCGCTCTGTTCCATTATTACACGAAAATATCGAAGGGGTTTGCTAAAGCAAGTAGATAAGTTGGAAGTCTATTTTACGAGCGGCGCCATATTGCGGATTTCCCGCGGCATGGGAATGCTCTCTTCGAAATCCCTGCCCTTATATCGACTTTCTTCGATTCCCGTCTCGTTCCGCGAGATCCCTACGTTCCGCGGATTGAACGCCCCTTCAAACCGACTGACAAACGCCGATTCGTCCAATTCTAGATCATCTGAAGGCAGTAAATATTCTGTCGTCTATCGAAATGATTCGATTTCCGGGCCCAACCTGGTAGAATAATCGAAATTACTATTCAACGTAATCCACTCGCGGCTTTCGCTTCAATATAAATCCTACTAAGACGGTGACTAATAGATTTGTAACGCTTGGAAGAAAAATTCTATACTTACAGACTAGTTTTTTTATAACTCACGATTCTTTGCCCAGCAGATGGCAAAGTGAAATGGGAAGAAACGAAAAACAGAAATAATCGTCAGTTTCTAGTATAATAGTAACATAATACTCTCCTAGAAAATAGAGTATATTCAATTATCAACGACACACTGGTAAAACATAATTTCCCAAATTTTTCCCCGTCACTCGCAGCCCCTGAACCTAATCTCCAAAGTATTTCTCACTTCACCCAGAACACTCGGAGTCCGTTAGCCGGTCCCGTATCTCTTCGCCCTTCTTTTGCATACCAAATTTTCGCGCGTGAAAATTGCATTGTCACCGTGGTTTCTCCACTTCGTTCTGCGCCAGGTTCATTCACGGTTGCACGAGGTCGTGAGCGAGGTCTAACGAAAAGTCGGGCGGCAAATTCTATGGTTTAGCTTGTTTCTCATTCGTCGCGGGGCTGGCGCGAGCACGACGAAGCCTGTGGGTTACGAGAAAGGGACCGACAGCCATAAACATCGAACACGTCTGGGGCGAGTCCGGCTACGATGGCGTTTCAACCGGTATCGTCATCCCCGTAGCTGGTTTTCCGGGTTAACCGATGCAACACGAGGCAACAGTGACGTGTCCCATTGTAACCAGCTTGAAAATCGCTCGAGTATACCGGTTGGCCAAACTGAACTGGCCGAACTGTGGTTGCTCATTAGACATTATGTCTGCTGTATTATATGTACAGTCACAGCTTGTGCACATCCATTTTCCACGCATGGCTTGCATGGATTCGCGCAGTTATGGCCGCGACCTAATTGCGATTCTTGCGATTCCCCAGCTATTCGACGGGACAAGTAATCATTTGAGACATATCGAATGTGTAATTAAATGTTTGCAGTATTTTTGTTGCGGTTTATTTCAGGGAATATTAACATTGTATCATTCTTTTTATTTATTTCCATGAGTTCCTTCGGTTTACTTGAGTCAACAATTTGGCGGCTCTTCAATTTTCTTGCCGACCGTGCTTTCTCTTCCAAAGTTGAATCTATCGAAAGTACCTTTTACATTAGAAGTGTTATATGTATGCATGGGGTAGCAACGATTCCAGGAGAGATGGCGGCCGGTCGGGTATCGGTGTTAACGTCTCAGTGGACACGCCGCGCCGTGAGGCTGTCCATTCTAACCGATAACGTTGCCAACTCGTTAGAAATGAATGACTGGCCCGGGGGTAGGTGCCGCAAGGGTCACAGACAATGGAGCGTTGTCACCCCCTACGGTAGCCCACCCACTGCTTTAGTACACGCGACATTGTCCACCTAACTTCGTTCTCAATTACTTCGATACCCCGTAATTAATCTCGCGAATTGCGGCTGGGGGATGTTAGACCTTGTTACCTTACGGTGAACTTTCGAGGAGAAAAGAACAAAAACGACCGACAGTGCGAGTTACGATCTCCTTTCTGAACTTGCAGACACTTGATATATAAAGGGAGAGACGGGTATGTAATGCAGGGAGAAGCAGCCAGCCTCGATTATGGTTTCTGTGGATTATCGGGAAAAATTGAGGGGTATTGACTGGCCTGGTGAGTGGAAGTCTCGGCGAGTTAGGGGTGGTGTTCTTTTTGCAAATTTTCCTCTGGCCCGTTTTCGAGGTACTCTTAAAAATTGAAACTGCTTCGGATGCACGAGACCGCGCGAGTTTTATTAAACTGAAACGCGTACACGTATAAATATTATGTATAGATATAATTATTATAATTCTAATGATTATATATTACAATTGCAAGTAGGAGCGAAAATATCCAACCCCATTAATTCATAATCAACGCGGTTCCATGAATAGAAAAGTTATTTGAAGTATTCCCTGCGAAAGCGATAGGAGATTCTCGATGAAACTTTTCGAACATTGGACGCGTCACAACGTTTCAGATTATCGATCCACGGAATAATCGAGACATTTTAATACGACCGGTCGGTCTGGCCGCCGGGTCCAAGACGAACGATCCTTGTTCTTATCGTTTGCTGCCCTCGATAATACTGCCTCCAGATCGGAAGTTCTGTCTGGCTGCGTGCACGAGAGAGTAATCGTGTCACACGATCGTACGAACTTTTGCCTCGGCTGTAGATCACCGTAAACCACTGCACGTGACGCCCTGGAACTTTACAAAACTTCAGTTTCCCTTAAACTGCGCGGTATTAAACTCGCGTCGGGCACGGGAACAACGATAGGCGTTTATCGATCGGCGTCGCGGCAAACAACAGCCATTTTCTCGGCGTCTTTCGATTCGTAGATCGTTGTCCACGGAAAATTCTGCGCGATCGACGAGGTATATCGTGACCATTTCGCTGAGGGAATCTCGAGACTCAATCGCGGAAGATAAACTCGACATGAACCCAGCGGGTTAAGCTGGTTAACCTGTGACACGTTGTCAATGGAAGCTGCAGCTGCGATGATTCGATGCGTCCGTCGGGAAGATTTCTCAATCGTGGCACCGAAACGTCGCCGACAAAAAAATGTCTCCCCGTTACCAATGACACAGGAGCCAATACGACGTGAACCTTTAAGTAAAACGAAAGGAACTTAAGGGAAATATAGAGAAGCTGTCGAAAAATTCTGTGGTTCAAAGGAGTATATTAAATTGGATATCTCTCGAGGACACGATTGTCCAATTCTTCTATGTACTTCTATGAAAGATCGAATCTTGCAATATGCAATTTTCTGCTCCGTTGCTGCAAGTAATTTGCACTCACTATCTATACTCTACATAAAGTGTCGAATATTGCGTCCCGCCTGTCCCACTTACTCCAATATAATCTCCTCGTCTGAGACACCTCCTCCAATCGAAGAACACTCTCGACCGAGCATATAGATCTCCACGATTACTCTCGAATTTAATCTTCTGGAGTATCAAAGAGGAGAACACAATCTGTCGGTTGTGTTTTCGAACGGAAACGATCGGCGTCGTCGAGGAAAGGGGGATCGTCCGCGCATCGTAAACTTTTGGGCGGGGAGGACAAAACGATCCTCGACGACAACGGCGACGACGACGGAAGGACGTTGTAAGCATTGTAGCCGCAGCTTTATGATTGATGGACGAAGGGAATTCCCTTCCTTGGTGCTTGCTCCTTGTGATTCCGGGGGTTGGAATGTTACCCCTTAAGAAGGGGGGCCGCGGATAAACTCGAGTAATTTGTCACCTTACCGTCGACTCCTTTACGACACCAGGCTACGCCCATTCTTGTGCCTGCAAAAAGTGACTCTCTGTCTCGCCTATATCTCGTCGTATATGACGCCCTCCATTCGTAGTCCTACTAACGATGAAAAAGCGAGTTCTTTTCGCGAGGAACCGTTGGCTGCAATTTCCCTTGCTTTTCAACACGCTGTACTCGCGACGTTGATTTAGATGTTCCTATGGTATTTTCGGATGTCGTGGATCGCGATTTAGCGCCACCGTTGGCGATAGCGATACAAGTGGATTGCAGTTTAGGCAGGGCCAACTAATGTTGAAAATAGGAGTAGAATTTTATGGTGCAACAGCACCGTGTACGATTGTACGAAGATAAATAATGTTCAGGTATAAATAATGCGAGATGCTTTATGAATTTTTCGTAACATTTTCCATCTCGACGAATGCATAGAAATCGAAAGATCTGCACAGCAATGGATGTTTAAACCCTAGAGATTGCGTGGAATTTATAACGAACATTTTCTTCTTTCTGTGAGAGAAATATGGGCTGCCAGTCGCTTTTTACGAAATGGAATTCGATCAAGGTCGAGTGTACGCCGCTTTCCAGAGAAATTCCTTTTTCCCCGCAGTTCCATCAGACCAGGCGAAATCAAGTCGCTCGATCGTCACTCTATCGTACGTCGTTCGCGATTCTATCGTCGATAACGAGAGAGGAGTCGTTGCAATTTAGGGCTTTTCTTTCAGCCGGGTTCGAGGAAAAACGCTGCCTCGAGAGCCGGCTAAAAACCGAGTGCTCACGTGTGACCGTACGCGAAGGTGGGAATAAAACGCATGGCCAGGATCTGAAGACGTTTACTGCCATTTCTGCTTCCACTTGTGCGTCTTTCTTTGGCCCATCGACCCCCATCGTCGACCATTCTACTTTGGCCACGGTTGTTTCCGCAAAAGGGAATCGCTCAAGAGATTCGAGATACAAAGATGACAATTATCTAATTAGCTGCGAATCTTGCGATACAAAGGTACGGACATAATTAGTTCCGTTCGAAATTCCATTCGATTTGCCGACGAATAATTTACTCGACCGATGAGTATGTAATATATGTATATTATATTCACGAGGATAGCGTTAGCAATCAAGCTGTCACACTCCTTTCATGTTTCACTGTATTTACATAATTAACAGGAATAATTCTACGAATTTAATTTTAAACACCGTGCCAATTCGGTACACCCTTTAAAGCAACATCATTCCCGTCATTCGATCAATTCCACCTGATAATGTTTGTAGATTGCAATATTTAATCCTTCGCATCCCCCGCAATTAGCCCCGAATGCATTCAATTATACCGTACCAACCACCTTCCAACATAGTAATTGGAACAGGTATACATTCCCTTCTCTGCCATTTCTCCGTTGTACTTTGTTCAATCAGGTATTAAACGATACCTATGGTAGCTACAGTTCATTAGCACCTGCGAAGCTCTTCCAGCGAGGCTTACCTAAGGTCCACCCATAGAACACAATTCTCGCGACAATACCACTTTTCTTGGAAAACGAGCCGGTTAACGATCTCCAACCTGCCGACGAGATAACCCGCCGATTACAGACCACTTTGTCCCCCTGATAGACGCTAATTTATGGTAAAGCGAGGAACCCGACGAACCGGCGTCGTATAGCGAGCGAAGGGAGAGTTTGGCAAACGCGATCAAACGTTACAATTAAGTAGGCGCGACCGGTCGTATCTCGTCGTGGAATCTACCTACGTGGACGCTAAAATCGGCCACTCCCACCGCCACCCCTAGTGTGCATACTGGAAGGTGGGAAAATTTTAAGCCGGTTACCCTACCGCGTCTCGATATCGATCGATAGCTTATCTCGGTGTTCCCAGCTCTCTGGAAATTTCCCTGGTACGTGCAGCTTTCCACCGGGCGCAGAATTATGCTCGATGGAAATGGAGCGATTTCTGGGGGAGGGAAAAATGAGCAAGCCCTGCTCCGTTGACGTGCATACACGTGTTTCTGTTCGTGGTAGCACGAGATAAAGGAATTGTTGCTTTATCGCTTCGCAGCGTGTGCGTAACGTGCTTGATGCTAGGCGATGCTCTTTCGGTTTATGACGTTAACAGGACATTTTTATGCTTATATATTCTGTTGTTTACGTATTGTTGTATATGTATAGGTAGCTGGGGAAAAAATCTGGTCCCGGGAATTGTGCGATAATTGTTGTTTATGCGGTTCATAATAAGGGAGCTACTCGTGATTACGTATCTGTTGCACGAATTATTTAAATATATGGAGAATATTTAACATATTTCGCCGGCGAATCGCAACACCGAAATGTCTCAAGAAAACCTGTTTACCACCGATGCATTCTATACGTGGACACTGGAACAGCGTGTTCCCTTACGATACTTTTATCTCCCTTTCTCCATCTTTCCACGTCTTTTTACACCCGCCGTCTCAACTTGCTTCAGCGTGTCGTGCCAATTTATCTTCCACCGAACAAAAATAAGGAACGTCCCTGGCTAAGAGTCCACCACTAAGGACTTGCCATGGGCAACGCAGGGATGGTTCGGTGTGGTCGAGGCTCGCAGGATGGGACAATCGTTTGTCATCGCTGAATAATCGCGAAGAGCCGGGCGGTTGGTCGGCGACAGGGGTTGGATCTTGCAGGTTGAATGTCGGCCGTTACGGGAGACGGGGTGAAGTCAGGGCGTTTAAAAGTACAATGGGGAGCATTTACCCTTGGTTCTCTCTCTTGTAGCGACCCGTTCGCCCCACGCGTTCCACGGCTGGGGCAGAAAAGTGGCCGCCAAGGGGTTGGAATCCGGCTCATTGATGGAATCGCGAGCTGGTGTTGAGCGTTCCACCACTTCCACGGAAACGGAAGGCAGCAGAGCGCTTCTTCGTTCCTTTTCGTGTCGTTGCTGGGATAACGACAGAGTGGTTCTCGATTAAATTGGCGGCGAGTAATAGGCGTCTCGATGGAACAATAATTCCCAGACGATAACGCGATCGCGTGGATTTTTTTGGCAATTTGTCATTGTCGCCGATTCACGCTGCGGATCGTTACGTCGCCGCGTACAAATAGGACGGCTATGCGAGATTCATGATCCAGCGCGTCTGATGTTCGAATGGGTTCAGCGTTCTTGCATTCATCATGGATGACAAGTTGCGCAGGGAAAGTCGGTCTAGGAACATGGGACACGAGTAGGAGATGAATGATCTATTGTACATACATGTAATGTACCTACTGTTGTTCGTGTCTTTCCACCGAAGCTTCTATTACGCGTGATAGATTTGTGGGTATCCCATAGTTGACCCATATTCTGCAGAGGCTAACTGTGCACACGCATACGTGCCTATGCAGATGCGAATATGTTGGTTGCAATTGGTGCGCGCGTGAACTTCCCATCGGTATTGGCGACAGTGTAGAATACGCCACCGTGCCCCACGTTTCCCCATAAATTGAGATTGATCGTTGGCACGTAGTTCGTTTCTTAACGTGGAATGTTGCGGGGCTCCTCGTCGTGTGCTATCCGGGGCTTTTTATTATCTGCCCGCTTTGCTGGATGCTCAGCCGAGGCTTGGCAATTCGTAACGTCGAGGTCGATTTTCTGATGCGCTTTCCATTCGGGCATTTTCGCCTATCGGTTTTCCGAGATCTCCGTGATTGTTGTTTTATAACGACGAAGAACGATGAACGATCTGAATTCCTGTCGCGCTGCATCGATAATGATCATTATGCCACGCAGCAAGAAGGCGACAGATCATCCGTTCTAATTACTCAAGACGGCCTGATGGCCAACGTTGCCTCACGAATGCAAACCTGATATTAGATCGATGCTGTGCTCGTGTGTGCCTCGAATGGTCAAATGGACAGCGGCTCGAGTTGTGCCAAATGCGTGAGTGGTTCGGTCAGCGAACGTGGATATAGATAATCGGTGATAGGATATATGCAGTTAAAATAATTTTATATGGAGTATACAGGATAGGGAAATTGTTTGTAAATGCAGGAATATTAAGAGCTTGACAATTCTCGATTTCAACATTTTTTCATCGGGACGTCACTGTTGTCAGGGTTGAGAACTCCTCTTTAATCATCCGCTTCAACAGCGGACCCCTTGCTTTTCATCCTTTCTTTGCTCTACGTCTAAAACTGAAGGAAACCTTTTTAGAGGTTTCGGCACACAAAGAGACAGGGAAAATGAAAGGGGGCAAACGGTTTATATTATTTATAATGCTCGTGATGCTGCATTTCAACCGACTTTAATTTCGGAGCGCGACGTGAATTGACGAAGATTACGTTTTAGAAATTGGCTGTTACGTCCAGCAAACGACACGCATTATTATATGATAAATCCTGGAACCGATGGCATTGAACACCCTGTTACATTATAGATACATATATTATAGATTAAACTGTCAGTGTGGCGTGTTTCGATCACACGTACAGCGGTAATTAATGTTCCTACTCTGCTAATAGGTTATCGATTATCGGGCGAAAGGAAAGATCGGCGTGCCTCGTTATTCGTTTATAATCAAGCAGACATGTTGATGATTATCGTGACGTGTAACCTGATTTCAATGCGTCCCGTTTACGTCGCGTTGAATCTACTGTATCATGGAAATGTTCCAAATGTTAAGGTTCCTAGTTTCATCTACCTATACACGTATATACGTCCAATATATTTCTACCGCACTTCGTCCCTGCTGCACATACAAATTTAATAACAGACAAATCTATTTATTTCCTAGTCCACAGTGTGTTCGCCGGAAAATACGAAAAGAAAAACAATTCGCTGCGCATTATCACGCGTGCAGTAGTTAATCGTTGTAGGCACAGCCACGTGATTTACTATCATAGGATAGCACGGTTTTCATCGTTCAGGAAGATTTACAAATAGTTGACCAAATCTCTGCGGCAATCGATTGTTATCCATCGAACGCCATTTCTTACGGGTTCCTGGCTCCGGTTCGTCGAACCATTCCCGACATTACGTTATCTAACTACGGCTGTGAATGTTATCGGGGCCATTTCTCCCCGCGTTCTCGCCGAACGCCTCCGTTGAGCTATTGCTCCACACGCTCGTCGGATAATCTCGACTGCATGACTGGAGGCCAGTCATAAAGCAGCCGTGCACCCACCACGAACACGCAGGTTGCCCGCAGGTGGGTACGAAAGGGTGGAATAAAAGCGACGAAAGGCTTAACGCGTTGCCTCAAGGGGGACCAACGTATACGGTCAGACGTTTCTTAAGTATAACGAGACCGCCTGAGGGTCAGAGAGTTTTCAAGTAGAATGAGACCGCGCGTGGTCAGACGGCGGCAAATATAGTTGTAAGTAGTAAGGGTGACAGAAAGAATTGCTGGGGAATTAATTATATGTATCTTACATTCGAGGCACATAGATTACATTCAATTTCTTTCATTGAACTGAACCTCCGCGTGTTCAGAACTAAATGAATCCCAACCAATGTACAACGACTCGCTCAACAAAGTAACCGCTACGCGAAGTTCATCCCCGATTCCGATACATGCCCGTAGCCAGCAGACGGCAAATTTTCCAGTCGCGTGGCTCGCTAGTCAAATGATGGAAGCGGGCCACACAGATCAAGACTTTTTGCAGGACCGGCACGGCAGCTGGGAGCAGCGACGATATTTGCCACCCGCTAATATTGGTCTTTGCTATTGGCTGTTTGCCGGTAAATAGGAATTTTCTCCTGGCCGTCGGATACTTGTTCGACGTGCAACGAGCCTCGATGCGACCGTCGCGCTTTGAAAAATCGCTCCGCCTCGATCCCGCGTTTTGCGGAGTCGGGTCTGCCAGAGATGCGGGTAGCACCCGACGATCCGTTCTTCGAAAATCGATCCGAATCGACAGCCTAACGCGACAGCGATTTTCACCGTTTTTCTTCCCTTCTCATTCTCGTATCGAGCATACACCGTCAACGACACTTTACACGCCGCAGTTTAATCTCTGATGCGTTTGCTGTTCATCTTTTTTTCTTCTCTTCTCCCTCTCGACAATTTCTCTTGCACGTTCGACGGCACATCTTTTGTCCCGTTCCCGGCAACGAGTCTTTTCTGGGGAGCGTCGAGGTGTCAATGGCGGTGTTCGCGCCGCGTATCGATCATTAGAGAGGTATTAAAAATCGTCTGGCCGCAGTTATTCGACGGGATTGGTTCGCGTGCATCGTTCGACGATACTTTATACGCGCTGTTTACGCGACAGAGAAGTGCAGCGGGAGTGTGCGAGGGAGGAAAAGAAATGAGACACGTTACGTGACACGTTCTTGGATCACATGTCTGACATGGTCACGCGACGTACGTAGTCATTCGGTGCCTGGATGTCTTTATCTTGCTTATCGCCGCGATTCTGGCATGCCGCGTGGAAAAGAGCGAGGAATTTTCTTCTGGACTACTGAACTCGACTCGGGAGTCCCCCTGTCCTTTGAGCGGAGGGTCTATGGAAATTAATCGTTCGCGTAAAACTCGGCGTGATTAACGAGTTCGCCGTCAATCTCGACGATAAATCATTCTTTGACGGTGCAGTGGAACATGATGGTCGTGATCAGACCGTGCTCCGATCGCCTGTAAATAATCGTGGCTGGTTGTGGTCACATGGAGTTCGATGATGCTATGAAAGAGGAGTGTGCTTTAATTGACCTTTTTTCGCAACAATTGTGACGCGAAGATACTCGTGTTTCTTTAAATCGTTTTCAATATATTTGGAATAACTTCAGCGTTACGCGACCTTCATTTTTTATTCGATCAAAAATTTGTGCAACGTAGCCTATCGCTGTCGTCGATCGAACACCGTCCACAGTCTGACGACCATAAAGCACGCGTAAGAAGTATAAATCGTCGGGGCAGATACGCTGAGACAGTTACCCTGGCGTATTCACAATAATTGGACATCGGTCAGAGGGGCGATTACCGTCGAGATAGAATGGAGCAACGGTCGTGACTAACCGCGACGTTATTACGATTATATCCTTCCGAGCTATAATTAGACGACGATCATCTGTGGTAGTGTCCGGTTGCGATCACGCGAAATGCGTTTAATCGGTTGACATTCGATGGTCGCGTGCATTGGACAAACAACGACCGACGAAACACACTGTATATAGTTATATGTGTAGCAGGAGAATCGAGTCCGCAGAGTTAGCGAACCCTCCAGTTGAGTTTCAATCGAACAAACGTGGCTCGAACACGACATAGACCACCACGATTTTCTTCCTCCCTTTTTTATTGCCGGTACGGCCGTTTAAATAAGCCCGACGTTGTGATAAGAATCGTAGGTGAAGTAAAATAAATTACATTCGTAATACCGAGTGGCCAACCCTATTACCTCGAACTGCTAGCAACCCTCTCGCCTACCCAGCTTCCCTGGCTTTCTCTCTCTCTCTCTCTTTCCCTTCATTTCTTTCATCCCCCTCGTTGCTCTTCTCATCCCTTCAATGGAAATAACGGGAAGCGGAGTACGGTCTCGAAGTTGGAAATGACCAGATATTTTTTGTCAATTTTCTTTGGCCATACCACTGGCCAGGATCTCTTTTGATTTTGAACAGAACGAGGTCTTTTGCGTTATTGGTTTCCCTTCAAACGAACTACCCCCTTTTTCTTGGCTTGCTATTTTGCTCGTTGTTTAACCTCGATCGTTTCCTGATTGTGAATTAATTTTTGCTTTCTCCATTGATTAAGTTGCAAGCTTGTGCGCGGTAATAGACTACAGTAATAGTCGGCAAAGTTTACGAAATAGTTTGCCAAATTGTTCCGGTTCGTATCGGTCGTCTCAAGTATCGCAGTACATCTCAAGTATTTTCTTCGGATACTGCAGATCCACCGAATCGTTTCGATCTTCGTATAAGAATTGTGGGATCGAAATGACATATTGCTTCCATTTGTCGTTTAGAAATCACAATTGCACTCGACTTGTATCCAAGATATATTAGGTACTCGTGTATTCTTCGAGTGCTCCTCGAATGTTCGTCATAACGTTGCATCGCGATGTTCGAAATCTACAATCCGGTGATTTGCGACGATTCAACGTTACAGTACCGTCTCTGTACGATTGAAGAATCGTACGCGTCTAGATATTTTCCATGAACACTGTACCCTGAACGATTTCTTCAAACGTGCCTGGCAATTCTTCTCGTCCTCAGGAATCCCCGCGGCGCCTATGTTGCTCGGAGATGCAATTTCCTTAATGACAGTAATTTTGACGTGGCGCTAAACGTTCTCTGCCCCCTGACGTTTGCCGTGGCAAACAAAGACGTCGAGGCATGTATGTACAGACGAGACAACGGCTAGTACAGTGTAGCAATAAAGCGGTGCACCATCGATTACGTGTCCGAACCGGAAAGTTACCCGCGATCGGGCAATAACTCGAAATATCGAGGTATCGACCCGTGGTCCCGTTTCTCCGGATTAGTTGGCCCGTGAATAACGCTCGTCTAACGCCACCAGTTACACAGGTTTTTTCCGCGTTATCCTGCGCGATCCTTCTGGCTCTTTGCACTCGATTCATCCCCCATGATTCCCGGATCCGTTTGCAGAGGATTATTAAGTTGATGCACGAGTCATTCAGGTGATTAAGCTGCAAGCTGTCGATTTTACGTATCGTTTCTAACGAATATTATTTAACTTGGCCCTTTAAAAGCAGTTGAAAAAATTGCAGCTGACTGTTTGCTTAAGAGGATTTCATCTGCAACCAGATTAGAAAAGCAAATAAGAAAATATATACGATTTCTGTATGAGAAATATCGTTGTCCTACACGATTCGTTTTTACTGTTTTACTGTTTTATTCCCAAGTTCTTCCGGACGACATAAATTTTCTTGCGCGTCGCAAGCATTAAGAACGATTAATCAGGATGGAAAACGGTCGCACGAAATATCGGCGCACAATTAGCAGGATTACCAGCGGTCACCACTTTGTCAGGGGGTTACTTTTCGGTATAATGGGATTTATTTAATTGCGTTCGCGGCGGGACACGGACGTGAAAATTTTTATTCTCGCGAAAATCGCCGGGGTCACGGTTTATTTTAACGTTGAAGCTCACGCCCGTTCCTCTCTTTTCTCTTGCTCTTTCTGCGCTTTTTATTTGTTTAATTTTAACGAGACACCGGCACGCGCTAACGATGCAATATGCATCCAATTACTTTCACACCTTGCTACCCGTAATTGTTAATCTCGTTTGTGCTTTCTGCAATTAAATGTTTAAGGGAGAGACGTGCGCGGATTTTTCTCCACTGTAGAATAACGGTCGGCGCGTTCAGAATTCGAGCGCGCCACTTAACATAATTATATCACGTCATTATCCAATATTACCTAAAGTGAAATCCACCGCAAAATTTTCCGAACATATTACAGAATCGACAGTCTGCTCTATACCGAAACGACGAACCGATAATTCATCGGAACTAAAGTCTCCTCGAGAAATGTAACTTTATTACCGACGAAGCGTACAATCCCTTGCAATTTCTCGCATCAATCTCGAGTCATCGGCAACAAGTACCGGTTCTCGTTTCCCGAAGCACGCCAACGTCCGTGAGAATAGCCGGGATTGCTAGGCATAATAAAACAGACGCAAATTGCCCCAGCGTGCATACACGCCGAAACGAAGTCGTGCGGTTGTTCGATACTCGCGGAAGCGGTTTTCGTAGCCGTGCAATATTAAGGGGACGTTCCTGTCGGAATTGAACCGGCCGAATTCATGGGGCAAGTTTCAACGAAGTTCGCGACGCCCAGGCCTCGCAAACTTCCAGCGCTAAGCATTGAAATTCGCAATTGGAGAACTGTCATTCACCGCCTCCACTCTGTTTCCCTGCTTCAGCATCTCGATGCTCCATTTTTCGTTCGTTTTCCCTTTTTCATCCTGCTTTTGCATTTTCCCCCGCGGGCGAAGAGTAGACGAGCGCAGCGAGCTCGCATTTTTCGCCCGAAATTATATAATTAAAATTTAACCGCGCGTTCTCGGAATCGCCGGGCGGAAATGTTCCTTTGAAGCGGTCGCAGTTGAACAAAACGATCCGATAGCGGTTTCAGACGGTTCCTTCCGCGTTGCGTACGAGCCCGGCCGTGTTAAACATTTCTTTGCGAGTTTCCGGCGAGACCAGACGCGATAGAATTTCCGTTCAACGGGAGCATTTTCGCGTGCGAAATTTGTTTAAATAATTCAATCATCGCGCTCGTGCCGTCGACTAAACCGAGAAGAGCGCAGGATTTCAGCTGGAAAATATCCAGACGCATGTACGAACTGTGCGCATATATACATGGACGAAAGTATTCGGTGATCATCGCGAGCCCGTTCAAAACGAGCTTCCCCTTTGTCGTTCGCGTCGGTTTCGTAGAAAAAGGATCGGTCCACAAATGAACACGAAACGCAACGAAATAGTTGAACAACGGCTCGCAGTTTCTGCTACAAAGCGCGTCAGCCTGTTATTCCTTTTCCCTTATCGCGACTCGCGTATAAACGAGGCCGATAACGAAGCCAGGTCAGATCGATATCTGGCTTGGGGGGTTGGGATTGGAATTTACCAGTCTTCCATCGACGAGATACGCGGGAAATGGGTGGAGCGAAATGAACGGAAACGAGGGTTAGGCTGCCCTGAAGGAAGTCCACCGAGTTGTCTGGGACTTCTACGCGGAGGCACCTTGGAGATTATTTTATTTTCTCCCTTTGCGGTGGCATTGAACTTGCTGTCGGCGGTTTTCGAATCTGTCAGAGGCGTCGAAGGGGATTTCTGGGTTCGCTCTGGCCACTAGGTTAAGCTGGTGAACGTGGAATAGAATCGAACTTCGAGAGACAACGACACCGGGGCTGGGATAAAAGGGGAAAAAAAGAAACAGACGAAAAGGTGGAACAAAGGGGTGGTTTCTTGTCGCTTCGCACGTTTCTTTTAACGAGTCGTTCGAGCGGCAAAGTCCTTTTTGCCGCTATTAACTTGGTCGCCTGTGGGAGATGGGATTCATGTAAAATTCATCAGAGGTTACGAAACGAAGTTTTATGAAATTTACCCCTTCGCTGTTGGAACGTTTAAGTCTGCAATTCTTGCCTTGATTAACTTTTTCGTATTGGACGACCATGTTGTTCAAGTGGTATAAATTGTCAGAAATTGTTCATCGTTATCGCAAGATACAGATAGGTGATATATTTTTTCTTGCCCTTTTTCTATTGCAGAGTGCATGGCCTGAGGGTTTCACGAAGGAAGCGAAGCCGAACGTCGCAATGGGGTGAAAAGGTTAGTGCGGATACTTGGCAATCTCTGTTTATTTGCATCTGATATTTTTCCATTTTTCTGGAGTTTCTATCCCTAGAAAATATGTTGAAGTTGATGTGTTACATGAAAATATAGAATTATTGAAAATTAAGGGTTCGCTGAATTTTGTCCATAGAATTGTACAACTTTGAACTGCTGTAACACTAATTTTAAAGGGTGAAGTCTCTACCTCCACATACAAGAATTTTCGTTATCCAAAAAAATTTGTTAAACCCTGTAGAGACATTTGAATTACATCTATTTTCGGTGGAGAAAAGCACCTTCACTTTTCTACTCTTTATTCTGATATAATTTTTTTTACGACAACATCAATTCAGCAGTGTCAAAGTAGAGGCTTCGCCCTTTAAAATGAGCCCAGGCAGACTGTTGCACGATTTTTTTTCGCGAAGTTACAGCAGTTCAAAGATCAACAATTTTTCAGTCCTCACGTTCAGCCAAAACTTCAGTGAACATTAATTGATTCAAATTACCATTTTCTCTCAAGATTTTTACGTACCTTCGATTCACATTGTATCACAATGCACGTGTCTCACTATTTCAACGAAACGCACTCCACATTCCACTCGTAACATTCTAACAAAGAAGCGAAATATCTCAGCTCTGCCTAAAAACGTTTTCTCTGTATTCCTCCTTTGATCTCTTCTCCTCATAGCTTTGTTAATTTACTCCCTCTTGTTATCCTTTCTGTGCTGCCCGCCGTGAGAACTCCTTGATCCTTTGGTCCCCTTAACGATGGACAGTTTTGTTTCCATCGGGTGCGAGGCTGTTTACAGAACCCTCGAGTGAATGTCTGGATGGTCGAGGTCCTCTCTAAATTTACGGTATGAATATCTGAAGGACTATAAGAAGCTTCTTTCATGCTCGTATCGGTGCTACGGTTAAAACACAGAGTACACTTATTAATTGTTAGCTCAACGTGGATCTTACTTGTGTGTTTCTTAAGGAATGGAAATTGAAGCACAGTTATCGAATTGCTGTACTACATCGCTTAAAGATTATGCCAGACAGAATATCAGTAATTTACTATATGCAATTATATTTTTAAACAACTGTAACTATATAGTACGAAAGATTTTGAATTAACCAGCATTGAATTAAGGAGAACATCAAATTCATTATTCCTTATGGAATTTATATTCTACAACTTTCGTCGTTCTCTAATTAGCAATTTACTGTGCCAAAGTTCCCGGCGCTACAACTCAGTTCATAGAAAGGATGAACTTTGGCCGGTTTCTCTTAGTGTCGCTTAACTAGGAAGAATTTTCCGGGCAACAAGTGCCTTATAGTCTTCTTTAAACGCCATTCCCGCCGCATTTTACATAATAGAATATTTCACTGCGGAAACAGAGAGCCGCTGGCCCGAACAAAGGGGCCGGTAATTGTATGATTCATCTTACTTGCATATCAGACCTCGTGGAACGCGTAATAATTTCATACCAGTTGGCGTCAAAAAAAAAATGAATTACCTTGCCTCCACGAATAGACGGGTCCCCTGTGACGGTTCTTATCCTGACATTTAATTCACGTTATTATAGAAGCGTAGAATAATTCGAAAAATTCTCCTAGTTCAAACTTTGATAAATTACAATGTTTCTATCTAGTTCTATTATATCTTTTACAAAGCTAGTCGCAGCATTGAAGAAGCATCCAGATAACGAAAGCAAGCAAGTCACACTCAAAAGCCAGAGGAATTCAGCTCGAATGAATCATATAATCCGATCAATCTCTGTTCATACTCTGCCATTTCCTCCCTTCGAATCCAATTAACTATTGATCAAAAAGAAATCTCCCAGCACAGTATCTTTCCGGCGATCAAGAAATAAGCTGCTGGTGGGAAATATTGCACCGTCTGATTGGTTGCTTATCGCGAATCGACAAAGAAACGCGTCCACTTGACGAACATCTCGATCCGTAATTGTTGTTCATTTCCGTTCACGATTATCGGAATCCGTGGCACGACACGGATCCAGTGTTTCTCGCGATAGCTGGCGGAAACTTAGACCTGTCCTCATTCCCCGTTACTGAGTTGCACGAGAATATTTACTCGAGCACAGCGTTCGTCGCTTTCTACGCTAATAAACTGTTCCCTTCCTGGCGTCGCTAATTACTTGACGAACGAACCTCGCAAACCCTTTGTCCCACGCCCTCGCCTCTTCTTGCCTGGCGAAACACCGTCTCTCCAAGAACCCAGCACCCCTTTCAACTCGCAAATACCATACTTCCCTCCTGCACGTTGGAGGATGCGAAGATGTATAAAGATAAAACTCTCGAATGGTTATGTACAGGGTGTAAAGAAATGTTTGGTCTTGGCAATCATAGGCGTGTTCTACACCTTCTGATCGGTGAAGATCTGTAAAAAAAAGTTGCCGCAAAATTGTCCTTGACCTTGAATTTCCAGGTCAAATTTTTTTTAAGTGCATTGTATTCTACGCATCATGAGGATAAAAAGTGTCAAAGGAACCATGGGTCAAAACTCGACCGTTCTCATAAAAAATAGTATTAGAGTCATTTCTAATAAAGCAAGCAGTTACTATTATTGTTTATCTGCTGTTTATCGGAAATCTAACATAATCGATCATAATCAATATTACCTTCTAAGTTTTGAAAGATGTTCATCTTCTATTTCTTCTTCTAAGCCAAAGAACCGATCCATTCTGATGAATATTTCTTAATAGCCGAGCTTGAACGCCAGCTTCAATATGGCCACCATTGTTTTGCAAACACGTCTCTAATCTGTTCTGAATATTGTTTCTAATTCGCTGATGTAAATTTGGAATATTTTGTAAATGTTGGAAGGCATCCTCTATTCGAATTTTCAATTCTTCCACAGTTCTTATTTCGTGCCCCAATCTATATATCTGCGCCTTTACCGCTCCCCATATGAAAAAATCTAATGGATTTAGATCGAGCGATCGTGGAGGCCATATAATTGGTGCAGGTCTTCGACCAATCCATTTGGATCCAAACATTTGATTTAAAAAGTCTCGAACCGGCCGACTAAAGTGTGGTGGTGCTCCATCGTGCATAAAATAAGTATAACGACGCCTCTCACGCGGTATGGTAAGACGCAGTTCGGTCAACAATCGTGAACGTAAAAACCTGAGATAATTCTCACTTGTTAAACGATTTGGAAGATAAAAAGGGCCAATAATTCTGTTTCCTAGAATAGCTGCCCACACATTGACGGACTGTGTTTATGTGGCCTTTAACGTTGTAGCGGTGTGTTTACATTTTCGCTATGACTGTGTTTATGTCAGCAGCTAGCATTTCAATTTGAAATGTCCAACTTCTATGAATAAAATTCATCTTACAGCCGACAAAACTTCCGCATCAATTTTTGGGGAAACGGTCGTGTTTTTACCCATGGCCCCTTTGACACTTTTTATCCTCGTGATGCGTAGAATACAATGCACTTAAAAAAAAATTTGACCTGGAAATTCAAGGTCAAGGACAATTTTGCGGCAACTTTTTTTTACAGATCTTCACCGATCAGAAGGTGTAGAACACGCCTATGATTGCCAAGACCAAACATTTCTTTACACCCTGTACATAAATGATGCCCGTGGCAAGATTGTTTCAAAGAAATCGATTCAGGGCTGTAAGAATAAAAAATTCAGTTGGGGAACAATGCAATCATGGCTATTCGATTTCCGTTGCAAAGGTGCGGCTTATTAAACAATGGTGATTAATCTTCGTGCAAAAATTATTTCTGTCGAACTTTTTTTATCTTGAAAAAAAAGAAGGAAATTCACCACGAAGAATTTCACGCTGCCAAATAATTTTATCGCGACGCGGACAGGTGATTTCAGAATCCGCAATCTCTCTCTCTGGGGCCAGCGTGGCGAATTAAGTAATGTGGCGGAACTTTCACCGTCGGTTATAAGAAGGAAGAGGGAACGGAGTTAGCTGGAGAAATAGAAATTAGAGACTGCCGGCGGAAGACGTTGAACTGGAATAATTGGGGGTACCGAGAAGCAGTGGGTACCTTTAATTCGGTACGATGCACTCGTTAATATTAAATTCACCCACCGATGAAAGAGGAACCGTATCCTTCATCTTGCTAATTTCCTTTCACATTTAATTCATACAAAGGAGAGGCCCCAGCTTCTGAAATGCCTTTCATGTTCGAGCACAAGCTGAAACTATAAACCAAGCTGACTATTCATCGTGATTACCGCAGATATTTATTAATCCAATTTTTTCCACATTTTCTTTTTGCCAAAGGAAGCTTCGTTAAAGTCATACTTCGCAAAGAAAGGAGGATTATTTTCTAACAAAACGCATTAAGTATCATCCTCTGAATTTTAATAAGATGGAACCAAATATTATGTTAAGCCCTTAATAGAAATCGTACATCAAACAACCCAGCATTAAGTTCATAATAAAGTTGAAAGAAAATCGAGGGCAATTTTAGAGCACTATCAAAATATATTTCTTATCTATATTAACGCCCAATTTAGACGCTCGATAGGAAAACACCGTCGTTATTTTCCTAACCGAGGTTTCGTCAAGGAATCGCGTATACTCGAGGGCAGCTAACCATGCAGCTTCTTCCTCGTCCTGTTTCGTAGGATATTCGCAAACGTCCTTCTACTTGCAAACGTAGACTTTGGTATTGAATTCCCAGAGGGTTTAATTAGGAGGGCGTGTTGTCGGTAGCTGGTCGTTGATCAATAGCTCAAGGGGTGTCGTCTATCTCTTCGACCTTCTTTGTCTCTCCGCGTTCGTCGTCCTCCGTTTCCGTTCTTGATCACACGTCCGCGTCCTTCCTTCTCTTGTTCGCGTTCGATTCCTCCTGGCTCGGACACTAATTCTCGACGAGCTCTTTGATGTCGTCTTCGTCGACTGGAAGACGCTGTTATCGTGTCGTCATGGATACAGACGCTACGTCGCGTCGAACCGTCGTACACTCAGATATATTCCTCGTGCTTGTCGTTTCATATGAAAGATACCTACTTTGGCTGCATTCTGCCGATCGGGACAGGACGATCGCCAAAGTCTGTTGTAACTTCATCGACATCTCAATATCTTGCTCTTGCATGGTACTGTAGGAGGGGAGTGAACAGTAAATTTTTACACCCACAGTGCTCTATTTAATCTGCAAAAACTTCTCTGGGAGTTTATTATTCTTGGTTTTATAACCATCATCCATATTCTTAATGCCGGTAGGGTCACTTGAATTTAGAAAAATTTGGGAAAAAAGAAGCATGTTTGCTTTCTTACTCGTTATATGAATTGGAAACTTTAAAATGGGGCCACATAGAATGCTCCACGACTTTTTATCACAAAGGTAGAAAAGTTCAAAGATCGACAATTTTTCCACCACAATTTACCGTTCCTTTAATTTCGTTGGGAAGTGGATATCCAAGTTTCATCTGTATCAATAAAATTTCTGCCGAGAGAATTGCATTTTCATTTATTGCGCAAGTGTTTCCAGTAGCCGTGTGTTCCAGAATCATTGATCGTTTCACGGAGCCAGTATCGATCTCATGATTCCTCGATGGTGTTTGATGTTGTTTCTATCAACACCAACATCTACACCGGGATATTATTGGGAATATTGCAGCACACCTTCTAAGCAGTCGTTAAGAATAATAAAGCCGCGGGGTCGAAGCACCAGCTCTCTTTCTATCAGTTTTAATGGCAGCTTCTATTGGGGCTGACAGCCTCTGGTCCCGACGTCCTTCACGAGCGCAGGCCACTCAAGAGCCCGTTTTAATGGACGCGTCGGCAAACGAATATCCTCTTACGTTCTCCTCGTGGAAGTGTGCAGAGGGTGGCCGCTTATTATCCCCCGTATTGTAACCCTGTTCTTCTCCCGCTTATTGTATACGCTTTCAACGATCATTGCTGCCCGATAAAAAAAAACCCGCTCACATTCCTTTCGTTCCTTTTGTGTCATCTATATTATATTTACCCCTTTCACTGTCTATTTCAATCATTCTTTTCTTGCCTTAAAAACGCCTCTGAAAAAGCCTGCAATGAATTTTAAATATCCTCCCACTGTCGTATGCTGTCCAAAGTTTCATTAAAATGTTATTGTTGGAGTGAACATTTGATAAATCTCGTCGCCATTGAACGTTCACGAATTTTCTCCATCATTCAACTATGTTTTCCGGAAACGCGTAGATCACCGGGCATCGACGGTTCAACCAGTCGGCGAATTCGCGTGCGTATGCATGCACACACGTTGTCGGAAGAACGTACTTGTTTTTCGCCGACTGGTAGATCGATAAACCCTGCGGACATGTAAATCAAGGTACCAGCCATTTGGAAAGTTCCGCAGCCGGCGTGTGCTTGTTGTCAAATTAATCGGCAAACTCATACGGTGGCTCAGCAAACGGTGCGTCTCCTCGTGGAAACGTTTCCAGATTGCCCGCCACGAGCTGCCGATCGCAATGTTCTAAACCACTTAACCGCGGCCGCGGCGGCGGTTAGACGAGCATCGAAAATGTGCCCGTGCCGCATCGAAACTCCCCTGACTCTACTAAATCCCGGGGACTTCCGGAAATCGTGGTGTCGCCGTTCATCCCTGAATTCAGGATTAGCAGCGCCTACCCCGCGCCGCGCACGATCCCTCTTCCCTTGTCGCGCAGTGTGCCCGCTCGTGGACTCGCGTGTTTCCGCGAACGTTGGCAGAAGGAGGGCGCCGTTCGTATTGTTGCCAGAGTGCACGTTAACCCGCGTGAAAAGCTGGCCCCCATCGGTTAATTTCCGACTTATTACCCCGACGCGAGACGATATAACCTGGAATTAGATAGATTAACCTCGCTTATAAACCCTCTGACGCCTCCGTTTCCCAAGCCAGCCACGCTTCGCTTTTGCCAACGGATAAGGTGGCTTTGGAAAGTAATCTGCATTTTGGAAGCAGGTTCGCGATGGAGATTTCATGTATATCTTCTAACGAATCAATTTATTGTCTTCTTCTTGGATAGAATTTTGTTCACCGAAAAAACCGTCAATCACCGAACTTCTGTAACTTCGCGCATCGCGTCGTCTTGAACAACGAAAGGACAGAAACATTCGATCCATAGTATCAAAGCGGCAGGCAGAAGCACGTAACAGAAGAATGTGCTACAAAGGAGCATCGAGATTCATCGAAGCACCACGACATAGTCATATATCGAGCCACCCTTGCAGAATCACGACGGTAGCGGTAGAATAGAGAAACAGTGAAAGGGTTGATGATGTCGGTTCTGTGCACGCAAAATAGTAGTGCACCCTCGTAGGTGTACCCGAAAGGGGTCGGCCAGACGCGTATAAAAGATAGGGATATTAATCCATAAGCAAGTCGTCGTACGAACCCTCTTTACTCGGCTCGTAACGGGTGTCCCGTTTATACTGAGATTCGTCGTCGCTGTTTTACGCTCGAAGTCGGTAAGAAGTTCAGCGGGAGCCGAGCACTAGTTTACTAGACTTTTTGGCACGTCTCTGTCCCCCGACTAATTGCCCTGTGACCACCCCTAATTCGACGCTTATCAAGGGTTGCACGTTCAACGGTGGCTCTTGCATTTTCCCCGTAGCGCGACCGCAAGCCTTCTTATTAATAAGTCTCAGCTCAGAATGGGATATTCCCGCTCCGAGAACACCTGCGGGCTAAGTGTTTTGTTTCTGGAACCGCTTTTGTGTCGCCTTTATGGTATATATTGCTGGGCTTGCGGAAAGTTAATTAACGAGACTCGACTTCTTGTTAGGGCACGCGGTGAAGAATTATTTTGGATGGTTTTTCTTCACAACACGATGTGTTGGGATTTTTGGGGGATTTTCAAGGGACGCGCCACTGGATATATTGTAATGCCTGTTAAATATTCTAGCACGCATAATAAATAAAATGGCATGAAATTGAACAAATTATTGTTATCGTCAACGAAGTGCATTGCCTGTAATATAGAAGAAGAATTTTCCAAAGAAAGGATTACAGTGGACAACATTTGAATGGCGATGGACAAATAAACTTTACAATAAGTGCGAGGAAAATAAAATAAAATAGAAACTAAATAATCTGACGGTAAAGCTTTGGACAAAAATGGCAAATAATTCTACATAGGATTAAATTTCGTATTTTAAAAAACTACGCTCAATGCCATGCAGATATCCAAATCCTTATCGCGTAACAATACAATTAAGAAACTGAATAGCCAGTCGGCAGATATCAGAACGAGTTAATCAAGAAATTAATATCTCGGCAACCGTTTCCTGGACACGGCACACCAGTCGGCAAAAGGGGCGTCGAGTTTTCCATTGTTTTTCATTCGCCGTTCTCCCCTCGGCGAAAGCACGTGATAAATGAATTGGATGTAATCCGAATGCCTATTGTTTCGCTTTAACGAGGATCCCAACGAACACGTGGAAACGTCGACGCCTCTAAACGAGATATTACAGCCTGTTAAAGGCGCCTCCCTTCGCGCATACAAACGGGCAAATGAAATTCCCTACAAAGAGACAAGACGTCTTCTTTGCATTCGACGTCCGATCGAATGTTGACCTTAACACGTCGACCGAGTTGTACGACTCGCAGCGTGTAAAATTTTCACGCATCAGGAACTAAATTTACACGCGTTTGTCGCAAAGGAAAAAAGGAGTGTCAAAATCGACGGGGTATGAAAAATAAAGCGAATAGAAGAAACGAGGCGAGGACGGTGAAAAACGCCGGAACGACGCCGACGGTAGCTAATAAATGAACGTCCACTCTTCGGCTACGTGTCCCGCGTCACCAGCACGCAATTTCGATGAGGACGCCAATTCGTATCGCGAAAGTTGTTTACGAGCCGACCGAAAAATGCCCCGTCGGGCTGGCCGGGTTATCGCGTGAAAATAAAATATTTTCTCGAGGGCGAGAGCGGTGTGTACGCGCACGAGGGCCGAGCGATTTATTGGTTTTCCGCGCGAATTTCGCCGCTGTTGCGCTATTTTCTGGCCGTTCCGTTTTATTGAAATTATTTGCGAGAAAGTTGCCGGTGATATCGTCGGGGGAAAAATAGGAAAATCAAACGGATCGGTCGGCACGGCTCGATTTGCTTGGCGATGAAGTGGTCTCGCCGGGTAATTGCTTAATTAGACGGGGCAATTTTTTTTTTTGTTAACCGTTTCCCCTATTTTTCCTGCTCTTTTTATTTGCTTCCTTTTTTTACTTCTAATTTCGCAAAAGTCTCGGCGGCACGAGCACCTATACAGTCCCTGTGGCTCTCAATTAGCGAGCCACTCTCCCGTTCCGGACATTTTCCACGTAAGATGTAATGACCGTGGCTCGCTCGTAATTCCTGGAAGCAATTGCTAGTCGCTAACGACCGTTAGGGAAGGATTTTATGGTGATCGACGATTTCCTGCAGGGACCTCGTGTTCACCACCCCTTCATTATCCAACGAACACTGTCATCGCTGGATCAATCAAGCAACGATGCCACACGAATGATCGCGTATTAACTACGGATTCGGTGCCTGGCGCGTCATGGCTAGATTTGTTTGATCAATGATGTTTTCGGGAACAGCATTCGCACTACTTTAGTCACAGATTAATGTTCAATGTATTACCATTTATTGTTTTATCTATATTTTTCATTCAATATTTCGCGTGCAATATTTGCTGTTCTTATTTATTGTTTAATCGTGTAGATAACGATTCGTATGTTCTTCTGTTCGCCTTATACTCGTAGGATTGTCAAGAGATATCACTCAATGCAAAGCAGAAGTAATATAGATTGCCCATAAATATTGGCAGCATGAGATAAACTATCTGACAATATATTTGGACGATCCAGTATTGGCAATAAATATTGATCGACTGAAAGCTTCTTTACGAGTTTCCACGATTGATCTTGCGTATCAAACTTTAAATGCACGATTCGAATCCCACCCGAAGAGGCAGATTTGCATTTCTTTGAAGCGACACGAGACAAACAATTTCCATTTCGTTTTCCAACGCGAACATCGTTTTCCACAATGTGTTCCTGTCCTCGCGCAACAGTGGGTGGCTTGTGCTGCACATCTGTTTGCCGGTCGTGACGTACAAAGGAAATTTTTCAGGGGACCCGGTTATCTAATAGCCTCGTTGACGTCATTAAAGTTCTCTGATTGCTGCCAATTCTATGATAGAGTAATATCGTTACAAGAAGGGGACCCTGGAATTCGATTGGGAGCCCCGCGAGGCAGCGACTGTAAAGATTGCGCCTTAATTCTATTTTCCGTCTCGCCGTTTATCGAACAACGTCCTTATTATGGACGATACGGTTTAACGTTTCCAGGAGGACCGAGGCAAATCTCTTACCCGTATTCTTATCTCGATAGAAAATTACGCGGTAGGATCGGCCATTCAGTTGCTCCATTTGATTTTATAATTTTACGAGGAACATTGTACTGCAATCTCAGCCAATTACTCCTCGGCACAAGTCGTTCAATGATTACAGCAGGTGACGTCATCGAGATGGGTGTGACACTGTGCGTGCACCCCTTCAGTTTTTACTCAGCCTCTCTGAAACAGCCTCCCTTGCTATTCATCGAACCGTTATTTTATTCCATGACGCACGCATAGGAATAAGGGTGCTACACCTTGATAGCGTGCTGTCTTACGCACAAAGCGGTTGGAAAAATTCGTGAATGCATTGTCGACGATACTATAGTACATAGAAAGGTGGTGGTGGTCGAGATTCGAACTTCACCCTGGTACGGATCCGCTAGTTGTTCCCCTATTCTACCTTCCTTATAGTTAAGTCATAACAAATCGAACAAATAATATTAATTCGGCAGGTATTGATGGGACTGCTCTTTTAAATTTCCATCCACATTTTTCCATTCCAAACACGAGCGTATCGACGCCAAGGGTGTGTCTGTTATTTTGTTCTGCGAAATGGCCATGTATTCCTTTCGTTGCAATGAAGTTTAATCCTCTTTGTGAATTTTTCCAAGCCGATTAGCGTAACCTCCGCGCCACCCAATGTGCCAAGCTCTCGTTAATCCCGATGAAAACGAAGTCGCGCTTTCACCTTTCGATCGTCCACGAGAATATCATTAACGAAATGATCGCGATTCTATGGGGACAGGCTAAAAACGAACTGTTCGTCCCTGTGCTATTTTACACGCGGACTTGGTTTCGTGGAAATTTTGCGATTTTTATCATGCGACGCGTAGTTAACGACCCATCGATTCGTCGCCCATAGTGTCGCTCGTTCGCAGAAAATATACGCACCCTGTCCTATGTATCACTGGCTTTTCATGGCGGTTTAATGAAACGAATATTTGCGTTGTCGTTCTTCCCGGAATATACAGGGTCCCGCGTGAATTAGGGGAAAAATTGTAGGGCTTGGATAATGAAGCAGCCCGTAATTCATCGAGATTCTTATGTTATATAAAAAAAGGAGAGATATAATAGATGTTTATAATTAAGTGTTTTGGATGAAAAATTGTAGATTTTTCCACTGCCGTGACTTTGTCAAAAAAAATCGTACACCAATCTACCAAGGCTCATTTGAATGAACAGATTTCTATTTTCACGCCTTTGGATTGAATTTCCCTGAATTTTTTTTTCATTTGCCAAAATGTAACGGTCTGATAATTCTGTTGCCGAGTGCTTTTTACTTGCAAAGTTGATATGATAAAAAAGAAAGTACTAATTACTTCTGTGCAAAATTTATGGAATTATTTAACTTTTAGAAGTTTCATTGAAAATAATTCCAGAATTCTACTCGGTGAAGTATTATAGAAGAACACATCGGCAATTGCCAATTATTCATGCACGCGAATTTTGTCAAAGGGGTGGCGGAGGTGTCGCTTAAATCAGGACCACTGAACATCGTACTCGGGTGACGATGAAAAGCCGAACGAAGGTGGATAAGCGACGCGAATTTCCACGAAACTCGTCGTCAGAAAGTATTTATTTCTCTGCTCAGCAACTCAACCACGTTCCATCGGATAAATTGACCTATTTATCCGCATCTCGGCGCTTCGAATTAATTCTACAATCAAGCACGTCCGGTACGAAAGTTTTCGAGTTCGTTTCAGCGAACTATCACACTTGATCCAACGTCGGCAATTTTAGCTGACAGGAATCGTTCGATCGTTAAAAGCGACTCGGAGATTCTACAGAATATACTTAATGCACAAATAAAGTTCTTTCTTTTTGTTCAATTGATTTCACAGTCGTGAAGGATTCACGTTTATCTCGTTACAGTGTTCGCCAGAATTATTACATATTTATTGGTACGCGTTGAAAAAAGAGAACGCTACGTTACTTTTCATTTCGCTTCATTCTAATTCCATTTACGATTCGAATAACAAGTTTTTCTCAGCAAGACAGCTGTGTAAAGCGTTGATTTCACAGCAGAACGAACAGGTCTCGACGATCCTGGGCATAATCCGGGCGGAATGCTGAGTGAGCCATGAATTCCGAAAGAAGTTGCCAGCGAGCGAAAAGTTCCATGGCCCCGTGGAATGCCATTTAATCGTTCCACACCCCCCGTCGCCCTCTAACTTCCTTAACCCCATGCTTTCCACCGATCGTTCGCGATTCTGGTATTCACGGTGCTAAAACTTCCCGCGAATCGTCGAAAGTGTTCACCCTGGATAAGGTGTCTTGGAAAAGAGCTTTGGCGTAGAAATTGTCTCCCCGACACGACGTTGTTCAAGTTCTCAGCGAATCATTGTATAGAGATTATCCATAAAAAAAAATTCCACCTAAAGAACAAGTACTTTTGTTATACGATATGTATACACACACGATTATCCAGAATTTAAATAATTTACTATATACCTTCTATAGATTTATGGATCACTGTCGCACTATTTAGAAAATTAATGAAGAAGATAGTGGAACAATGGGCGACGATAAAATGAAAAATACTGAAAATCTACAGCGAAGCAAGGCTCTATAGCCGCAATATAAATCGTACGATCTTGGAGCAAGTTTCAAAGGATAGAAGAACTTAAGCTTATCGTCCTCTTCCGCTTCTTTCGTTCGCCGTGCTTATCAATTCTTCAGATTTAAACATTATCGCCGGCAGAATGCATTTCATTGGGGGATGAAAGGCAGCAGTTTATCCCGCTGGTTATTTGTCGATCAATCCGACCGCCGATACTTCCAGAAGCGCAGCATCATCGTTTACTCGCGCCATGGTACTTAACGAGTGATTTCTCGTCGAAAGGCGCCAGATACACATACCGAAGCCTTCCCGTCGTTCCAGATATTCGGTACAGGGGATTACTATCGGTATACGCCGGACAAAAAATTCTGACACCCTCGTCGATATTGATTGATTCCTGACGCCGCCAAGGAGACCGCGGTTTTTGCACGACTCTGCTTCGAAAAGTGTCGCCCTGGGGCCGTCCGCACGGAAGAGATAAGAAAAACGTCGCGAAACGCTACAAGAATTGTGCAATACTTTCGAAGTGTTGCGCTCGTGAACGTGGTTTTATTATCCACGCTTCTTGTCCCTATAGTTTAGTTGGAGAAATAATTCAGGACACCCCCCTGTACGAAACCTTCGATTTTCCAAAGCGAAAAATATAAATCTTTTCTGTAATCATCATCCAACTTGAAATGTTGCACGTTGAAAGAATTGATTACTTCGTTCTGTTCAATTCTCCACCGAGGCTGCTACACACGTAATCACTGCCCTTGCCCCCATGGATACACCCCCTTCGCCTTTCCGCTGACGCGACCTTGATGAACTAACCCTGCCAGTTTTTCACGAGATCTGGCGTGTTCCCCACGTGCACGCTGTTCGATTAATGATACTCACGTCGCCGCGATAAACCATCCTTCTTCCCCTTTATTCCGATCCCCCGTTGATGCTGGACCTCCGCCCTGTTCAAGCATCAGCTTTGCATCGTAGCCGCACCCGAAGATAAAGCCTGGCCTGCGAAAGAAGATTCAGAAACGCGAATGAAACACGTTTCCCGTATCGACACGCGAAGGTAGCTTACCCCGTGGGTAATTGAAGTGGTTTATCGATCTAGATGCAATGAGCAAGTAGAGAGCTCGCTGAGTGAAGGAGGACCGAAACAGCTTAGAGCAAGAACTACAAGACCATCTTCGAGTGATCCTATAAAAGAGACTTAGGGCTGGAGTGGATCATTTCTGTGCATGAAGCACGTACTTGTTTGGGAGCCAAATTGGCTTAACTCTTCCGCCGCTTCCTTTCCCTACGGGTTTATACCGGGGAGCCGATAACTCTGGCATACAGTGCTCCTCGACAGCAAGTTTCGCGGTGAGTTTTGCAATAAACAAAGGCCGCCCTAGAGCGCGCGCTTTACCGTTCGAACCGCGAAGCTTCGGCTCTGAATGAGTTCCCTTTATGGGAACCTGTGCAACATCGAAGCGTTACAGTTACGGGGGAAGTTTGCGACTATTTTTTTGCACCGTGGTTTGCACTTGTCCCTTGGTTCGCGTGGAAAGTGTTTAATGTAGTAATATATATGTAACGGTTCGGCTTGGGAAACTTGAAATCGCTTTGCGGAAATCTGGATAATTGAATGGAATTTTACTCGCAGTCCTGTGTTTCGCGAGGAAACAGGAGGAAAGAATTGAGATTAATCCCGCCACTTCTACGCGTTCGCTAAAGTAGTTAAAAGCTAATTTACTTATTTCTGTAAATGCTTGCCTATTTTTCTTTCATTTTGACCCGTTTAAAAGATTCTATATCGCCACGGATATTATGATTTAATAATTACCGTTTATTTCAAGATACACCGAGTGACTGGCTATGTATACATTTTTCAATGTACACGTATACGCATTTCTATTACGAAATCGTGAAATTTAAGCAGCTTGCCAAATGAACCGTGCCCCGAATATCCTTGGCGCAACCCTTTAGCGCTATCGAACGAGGCCCCGTTTCACCTGATCCCCAACATTTCCAGGGGCTGGTCCCGCATGGTCGATTCTTAATTCGCGACGGTATGCCATTGTCGCCATTTTCCCGGCGATTAACCCGCGGACGGTCTTGCCTCCATACAAATTTCCTCATTCCCCGGCTATTTTTCTCGCCTAATGCACGCTCGCATTAGCGTCACGAGACGCGCTCTTTACCAGAGGGAAAATTATAATTTCCCTGGGAGAAGTCGCGGTTGAATTTACCGCACCGCGATACGTACACTCCGTGACCTGCGGAAAATTCTCCACTTCTCGTTTACTCCCTTTCTTCCCGTGTTCTACTCCCTCCCTGGTCCTCGATGGCCCGTGTGTGTTCGCGATAAAACCGCGAGAAAAGTGAACGACGAGGGGCGGGCGACGTGAAATTATTTCCGCGTGTACGCGGCTGCGTTCCCGTCGCGTATTATCAGACCAGGGAAGGTCGCTGTAGAAGGGTTGATACCATTGACGTATTCGAGCAAACACCGCCTCGATACGGGAGCGGTGATTCTTTCAGTGGTTGCTGTAAACGTTGAGGGTGGATGATGAGGGGATATACGGTGCGCAGCGCGGGTAGAAATATTCAATTTTAAATCGATCTTATGCGGTGGATTCATGGGGATGAAAACAAGTGCAGTGTGGTGGGTGTTATTGGTACAATTACGAGGATTTACTATTGATATAATAGTAAATTATTGGTGAGCGAAGATAATAGAAAATCGTGTGCACTATATGGTAATGATAATAATAATTACCCAGAGTTTCGTCTTAGATCTTTAGAAAGTCGTACACAAATCGGAGGAGGTTGCGAGGGCAATGGCGAAAGAAATAATTCCGTTAATAGTTCAATTAACAGTGTAGTGTGTACTATAAAATGGCGAAAGTGAATCCTTCGAAAGCTGCGTCGACGATAAATAAAACGGAATCGTTACGGAACAAGCTGCACGGTGGCGATGTTATTGTTTGGCAAACGCGATCGGCTGGCAACGAATCGTCCAAACGGATTAACATACTTCGTCGCGTTCGTTGTATGTAATTACGATCAAATGTATTTTCTCGCGTAAATATTCCGGGATGCCTCGGTATAATTACCAGCGGACTGGGTGAGCGGCGACGGAGACGGGAGGGAATCGATAACATTAATTGCAGGTAAATTAGGCTGCGATGAATTTCCGGTTCTACTTGAAATCACGCGTGTGTCGCGTCTTCTTTCTCTCGTCCATCGTCCAGCTGGTTAATTTCGATCCACGTGAAACGTCACGTTTCCCTCGCGGTGATTTAATTAAACCGCTACGGGGCTTCGGCATAATTTCAATCGCACCGTTCGTCGACGATGTGAAATGGCGTTTTATGACGTTAAAGATGTCCCGAGGATTATTACTAAACTTATATGTCTTCTGGAAAAAGTAAATTCGGTAGAAGATTCGGTTGATCGCGTCTGATATTATTTCTTCCTTCTCAATGAATAGCGTTTGAAAGAAATCGAGGGTAGCCCTATAAAAATTCAATCCCTCCTGGAGAAAAGCCTCGAAAGCTTGAAAAGAAAAGATTTCATCGATCATCTAAAAATGATTTACTCGTTCAACGTTCTCTCTATTCGTTGCAGTATCCTTATAATTCCAAGAAGACTCTCACTGAACAATTCTAACAGATTACGACTATTATTACCTACTATTATCATTACTACTACTACTATTGCCACGAGTTTAGAATATTCCGCTAATATTTCGAAACCTCTGTAACCCACGACGTTCTCATAAGTCTTCCTGTCCTGTAGGAGTGACTCGCTATGTCATAATCCCGCCGAACGTCCCACGTCTTAACACAGAGGCAACGAGAGAACCAGGCTAACAGAAATTGCCCGAGATGGTAACCGGAATCGTAACAATGCTTGTCGGCTTGGACGACAAGGCTTCGTCTGTTTCGGCCAATGGTGTCGTGATTCGGACAGGCTTGCGGTATCGTTCCCTAATGCAGATCATTGAGTTTTCCCATGCGGCCATTACGTTTCGGTGCCTCGTTTCGCGATTTACCGTACCCTCAGGATAAATCATAGGCATGGTCTGCCATTAAACCGCATCCAGAACGCGGCATGGTGTCATCGAGTGCTTCGCAGGAATATCACGATGGACGTACGGCGCGGCACGTGGAGTATCGTAATTGGTCTATTAAATTAGGCCCTGCCGCATCGTTTGTACGTCAACGTCCGTCGCGACGGCTGCGGTTCACGCGTTTCGACGCCGGGTTTAGATCATCGGTGACGTTGAACGCTTCTTCGAAATCCGAGCTTATTAAGCCTCTTGTTATTCAGACGGGATGGATCGATGGCGGCAGATTCGGTTAAACGTCGAACGCTTGACGAGGACAAGCAATTACGCAATGTACTTTGTCGTGAATTAACGCGACCGTCGGCGATGACGATCAAAAGAACCATGGGAATTTTTTGAAGAGGAATTGGCAAACTTCTTTTTTAATATAACATATATTAATATTATTTCCATCGCACAAAACCAATAGATATTTTCTGTTTACCTTAGTTTCATCGGTTTTCATATTTGAGGAAAAAAGAATTTCGCGCAATATATTCACGATTGTATTTACATTACCCCCGTGTACACGGTAACTGCCCGAAACTAACGCAACAAATTAATTAACTTATTGTTACCGGCGGCCCGTATCTAGAGGCGAACAATTAATTTCCCATCCAGACTTCGGAGGCGAGCGTCTGCTAAATCTCGCAACGAGTTTATATTTGGATTCCGGGGTTGCGGGTACAAGTGAGCGTGTATTAAATACGTAACAACTGGGCGAGGAGGCACGATACACGGCAAACGAGACTCGAGAAGCGGAACCAGAATCAGAACTCGTGTGAACTCGCCGCCTGTGCGAAACGGCCCTTTCTGTGTACGCACATTCTCGCCGCACTGCGTACTACAAATTTACACTCAGATTTGACAATGCTAGCACCGTGTGTTCTTCATTCGTTCCAATTTCCTGTAATCGAGCAAAATTTCGTTTAAAAACAAAAACAACTGATCCTTCCATTACTTTTCTTTTTAATTTAATCATTATTATTATTAGCTGTTAATTATAACAGCTACCCGACATCGAACACTCCAAATTCATATTACACGCGTCAATATACAAGAATAATCGGTCGACACGTTTTCCTTCCTTGGATTCGAGTTTGTTTTTCTTTTTTCGCAAGCTAAGAAGGATCATAAAACAAGCTGCCTCTGGAAATTGCGTTCGCATGATCGCGTCTAAAAACAATGGATCAGAATACGCGCCACTCTCCCCGATAATTAAGCGCCGAGCAAACAGCCGGGCTACATACTTCACCGTGGACAAACATTTACCGAACGCGTTAAGATCACACGCGGTATTCACTTCTACCTGCCGAGTTCGTCGATTAACCATAGATCGTCGTTCCATTTTAAACTAATCCAAATTCCTTCCTCTCTATCGGACCCTTTCGTCCATCAATATACATCCACCATCCACTGGAACGTACTAGAAACGACAATAGCAGCGAAAATGTTCTGCCTGTTTCGCTCCGCCAGAATATATCTCGCAGTAGTAAGGGTCCGTGACGTGTCAGCCATCGGCTCGGCCATGCGTCAGGGCTTATTATCGCTATTTGTCGTTGGCTGTTAATCACCGTCCGTGTTTATTCGGGGCACGATACAGGGGAGAGTACATCCATGGACGATGCTCGAAACAGGACGGAATGGCTGAACCAGTATCACAGGCCACGAATGGCGGCATTCCAACTCGATATTTGCGACTTTAATTACCGCAATTATAAGCTCGCCCGTATTTTTCGCGTGGAACTGCGAGACCGATCGAACGAACCCCCGTTGTTCGACGGGACTGGGCAAATCAGCTCGGTCGATTCGTTGGCAATCGATTTCACCTCGCGCTGAGCCACCGTCGCTTCATTAATAGGGGAGCTTAAAATTTGCCCTTAATACCGACAGGCGGGCCTTCGATAATAAAAACCGCGGATCACGAATCGCGGCGAATCATATAATTATTTCCGACTATGCCGCGTCTCCTTACGGAACTCGGCGAATTTAGCTGTTAATTAAGAACGACGGGGGAGAGAGATAGAGAGCACTGTAATACGGCCCGCTCATTTTTCACCGCCGTGGAGCGCTTTCAGGAGTTTCCTTCGTGGAAGCTCGCACGTTTTACGCTCTCAAGCGGCCGAACTGTCTAATTACGTTACTGCTGTTCCGTTTCGCAACAACGGACCCACCTCGCGTCTCTGCGCTGATCGACTACAGTGGAGAGCTTCTTTCTGCTTTAATTCGGTCGTCTTTGATACACTTTTTCTACTTGACTGCGAGGAAAAATTGTATATCTTCCCTTTCCCTTTAAAATGATCAGAGGTAAACTGTCATGCGATTTTTTCTCTCACGAAGTAACAGCAGTCACGGGCAAAATTTACTGTCAGTGTGTATCGTTGAACAATTCTATATTTGCCATTTAATAACAAAAGGAGGAAATACTTTAGAATTCCTATTGTCAGCGTGTACTAAACTGCAGCAACGAAAATTCGTTTTCCCTCTGCCCGACGGAAATTTTTCATACCCATCTGTAAATGTTCCTCCTTTGAAGTGTTAGTTTTACAAGAGGTGTAACAAAGACGTTCTCTACCTGCCTAATTAATGCATGGCGAACGTTGATTAAAATCGAGACGAAAATGATTCTGTCCATCTTGCATCGCGATATTCCACGATTTTTCTTAATTAAAGTGCTTTGTACCGCGCGAACCGAGGGAAATAGAACACCGTGGATCGTTTGACGGAAAAAGAACTACCTCCGCTGATGTTCGCGCCTCGTTACGAAAGGGGACTTAAAGGGAATTTTAAAAGGAACCCCGGATCCAGAACGGCGGATGCGTAGTCGGCTGATCGCGAATTCCGACTAATTTCGCGGGGATTGAAATTCAAACGCGCCACCCCTCACCCGCCGTCCCGTTTCTCGTCTTAGTTTGGCCGGTTTCGTCGGCGACGAAACGAGCGGCGAATTCGCTCCGCGAAACACGTTCTCATTGTCCCCGAGTTAATTGCTCTGTAATTACGGGACGATGGCCAGGGTTGGAAAAAGCGAGACTGGGAACGGGTTTCGGGAACTTATTTTATCTCCACCCGCTGGATTTTTCCGTCTCGCCCCACAGCTTGCAGCTGGAACGCGATTTTTCTCTTGCCCCGTTACTCGTGCTCTCGAGATTTACGCCACTGTTTAAAATTCACTTGTAATGACACTTCTCGATTCTGGTATTTTTTTTCATTGCCATCAAAAAACGATTCAGGGCTTTATGGTATATTAGCTTGTTATATATTACAAAAATAAGTAACGCCGTTGTTGTTATAATTATTATGATGATCATTTATTACATTATTTATTACAATTGTAGAGTTACGAAGAATAATGTATATTCATCGATGCGTGGCTTACGCGCCATTCCATCATGCATTATTCAGAATTGTTTACGGCTGTGCACTCGTAAAATTTGTATCCGCGTTTCATAATATTTTTCAATAACGTTAATCCCCGCCGATATATATGATCGACTCCTCGCGAAATAAAAAGGTGCGCGTGGCGCGTTCATCAAAAGCAGAATAAATTCGTACGTCCACCCTGCAGCCGTGGGATTACACGGGAATCTTCTCGCGAATTTAAGCGAAATAACGAGTAATGCGTTTGATTCGTCCCGTTGCGACGTGTATAACAAACCACTGGTTCTGATTATGTTTCAAGTAAAAAAAACGGCCGAGAAAAAAAAAATTTGAAATTTAAAAACCCACGCTTCGCTACAAGTCGACTACCTTGAAATTTAATGCCATTTCGAATACCTTTAATCAATTTCGCTTCGCTGTAAACTATGGCGCAGGGGTCCTCCTTTTTCAATCAAACTCCCAGCTCACGATTCAATTTACTTTTATATCGCCAGACACGCTCGGTTCAGGCCAACGATATTCATAAACAATTCTGTCGATTTTCCCTGTACCGACCAGCCACTCCTGGTGATCGAATTAGGTATTTTAAATGCAATCGAATCGAGTGCCGGCTGCGTCAAATATTCGTCAGTCGGGGAGCGCGGATTACGCGTTTCAGAATAATAATGTCATCGGATTCGTGACCGTACAAACCATTCCTCTCGGCCAATTTCCATGGCAGAATTTCCATGGCCGCCCCATTCGCCGCTGATTGCCCGAAAGTACGCGATAATCGTTACTCTCTGTCACACTTCCCGTATCGGCTGCAATCGCGCTTCGTGTTTTTCACCTTACAATCGGCCGTGTAATTACAGTTAATGAACCGTCCGTGACTGGAATGCTACAGGATAGTTGTGATACACGCTTTCATTGCGAAATGAAGCTTTGCGAAATACTTCATGCCCGAGTGAAAGAAAAACAAACGGGGGATGAAGGACAAAAAATGTGAGGCACGGTATACTTTACAGCATCACGTATCGGGTTCGTTAAATTATCCGGATCACGGGCATTAATTGAATCATTCTCGTTCATGTTCGCGGGTGATTCCATAGTTCGCTTTGGCCGTTAAAAAATAATTCGGCTACGAATAATAGGCGCATAAGCACGGATAATTGGCGCGCGCGGCAACTGAATTTCACGAAATGAACCATTATAGCCTCGGTTGCCCGGCCGCAAGTGAATAAATAATCAGTCTACGCGGAATTTCGTTTAGTTGGCCGCCGCCCTCGGGTAAAAGAGACAGCGCAATTTCGCGCGGCATGCCCGATGGGAACGCGGGGGCACGTAGACGCACTGCCGCGTTTCGGCGCAACGAAATTCGCGTGGCTACGTGACGATGATTCTTTTCCCCACGCTGGCAAGGGATACACGGTGACGGCAAACGATCCGTCATGCCGCGAACAAATGCCCGCTAACGACAAATAACGTCGAATTCTAACGGCGAATAGTTTGCGAACGCGCGACCGACATAGTTAAACGGGACCGACGTTACAGCTCGTCGCATGCCTCGCGGAACGGAAACGGAACACTCGTTGCCATGTAAAATCGTCAGCTCGCGTTTCGAATATGAATAAACTGCGGCCCGATTGCATTTGCAACGAGAAGCCCGGGCGGAATAACAAGCGAGTCGGAGTTTCGAAACGTTCATACGTCGTAAATATGATCTTACGGAAATCCAAGGGTTGATCATCGCAGACGTAAGTTGGCGCGATTTCGTTGCATCAATGTACGCGCTGGAGCGTTACCTGTTGCGACGTGTCTTATACGATTCTGGAATGGCTGGCACTGGTTCAATTCGGACGCAGATTATAACTTTGTAAAAGTCACTAACAACTCGTTCGTTCGCTCCGGTGGCGTTGATTCCGGTGTACGTTACCTTTCTCTCGTTTCTGTCTGGTTAATCGATACTTTTTATGAAGCGACTTGAATTGAATTCAGAGATTCAAGGACCTTTCCCGCAGGCTGCTTGCTTTCAACAATTCCGCCTCGATTTTTTTTTACTTCGACTGATAATTAAAGGTAATTGAAGAAATCGTAAATTGTTTGGCGCAATGAATGGTTACCTAGCTTCGACTTATAGTTCTGTACATACGTAGAGGAATCCTCTAAAAAAAAATGGTACAAAAATTGAACATTTATCGCCTTGCAATATTGCAGCTCTAAAAGTAGAAATACAAAAATGTCAAATACCTGCCGCAGCTAATCGTCGCGGATTCCACGACCAATGAATTTTCGAGAATCTCTTGCAAAGGTGTGTTAAAAAAAAAATCCTCGAGATAAAGAAACGAGTAACAGTGGCAATACATAAAATTAATCTCGCGTTACTCGTCGCCACCTATGGCCATGAATGGCGGGACGGTATGCCCGTGTTTGGCTCGGGGGTTGGGCGGGGGAGGATGAGCCACGTTTGCAGAAACGAAACTAGTTCCGAAGCTGGTCCACGTTTGCGATACGCCGGCCTGTTATCGTTGGAACTCGAGATTTCCCATTTAACTTTCGTTTAATTATTATCATGGAGTGGCCGAGCCGGCGCTGTTATCGCGCCGCGCTTCGACCACCGGCGAAACGGCTTTTTCATCCTCCACGAGCAAAAAGCAACGGAATTATGAAGCAGCAGGCGCGGCCTGTGTGTATCGGCCACGCGGCTAAATTTATGCGTATGGTTTTCATTCATTTTAAACAGAGGCCGCGCCACTGTTTTTAACTATTCATCCACTGGATTACCCTGCGGTCGCGTATTTTCCCACCCCTCCGGGAAATAATCGGGTAAAGAATGTCCAACGATATAAATCTCGTGCACGGTACGCGTGACCCTCTTTGGACACGTTCGACGTTCAGCGTTCCTCGTTACAGGATACTTTAAGTTCATCTGGTTTTTTATTTTTTTCTTTTCTTCCTTAATGGGCGACGACAGATCGGTGATTACTCATTTCTAGCAAATTCAAATATTTTCGTTGATACACGATACTGTTACTTCAAATACCATTACCATAATATCACAGCGAAACATATAAATTACATCGCGATATTTTTTCTGCCCCACAAAAGCCACGCTAGTAAAGAGAAACCAACGCGGCCATAAATCCTCGATATTCTCTACTAAAATCTAATATGTCAAGTGTCTGTATAGTCCACCCCTCTTTCACGCACCCTTCCATGCGCCCACGCATCAATAATCGTTCTCGTTCCACCCCACACAGCATCCCAATGTTAGAACGGTCACCAGACACATACATTCCGACCGCAGCGACGCTGACGTCGTCGCGACGCCCATTCCCTGGCCATGTATCGTGAACGCTGTGCTCTGACGTCTGGCTGCTGACGTAGGTGGTGGCTGAAACGTCCGAAACGTCTCGACAATACGCCTAAGGGCGACAGAACGGAGAAAACGAAAAGGGACACAACGTTGTGCAGTCGTCAGCGATGCACGTTGGCAGCAACTGAATCGTGGACGCAGCAATGACGCGAGAGTCTCTTCTTGCGCCGCATTTGAATCGCAAATTCCACGACGTCATTGTTGCAGCGTGCCGGATACGCGAATTCGAGCCAACATATACCAGGCATGTTGGCCTCGCCGTCACTTTGACGCGAATTAAAAGGGATCTTCCGACTGCTTTGAGCCGCAATCCCGTGTTTCATGGCTCCTTCCAACGGGACCCGGTTTCCCTCGCTGCCTTCCGGCTTCTATTCATCCGCTTGCCACGGGATTCTGGATGAAGGACGGGCGAAGCAAGACGGGTGGCTGCTTGGAAAGTTCTCTAAGTAGGATGCTCGGCTTGGAACGGGGATAACGTTGATGGGAAATGGTCTCTGGATTTGAAGTCCTTTAGTAGGCGCAGAAATTAATGTTCGCTTTTTTTTAAGGCAGCCCGAATGGGACGGTCTGGGAAGTTTGGGGAATCTGAATTATTCTTATTATTATTATGAATATTATGGAAATGTAAGCACGCATTCATTTCATCGTCAAGGCTCGTGCTACATCCTTTCACAACGTTGTTCGAAACTTTCCGAAAGCTTCTCCTCCGTGTGAAGAGCGAGGCAAGATTCGTTTATTAAAAATACGCACACGCGAAAGAATTCGCTTCCTCGTGTTTTCCCGTCGTGCGAAATTTTTGCGTCGCGGTTAATACACCGGCGACTCCATAATTAACACCATATCCAACGACGGACGGCAGAGCGTGGGAGAAAAAATTCCCAAATGGAAATTAATATCCAGGGACTAGCGCGCGACCGTGCGCACACGCGCCAAATCGACTCGCAATTAAATCTTGATCGATTTTCCCGCCGCCCACCTATCGAATTTCAATTTTACCCGTTGCTCGTTTCGCCTGATTTTTTCCTGCCCGCTGCCCCGGTCCTAGCCGATTAAACTCGGGCACTGAGTTATGAAAAATTAATGCACCGCCCAAACGGCGTTCCTAATTTTCATGATAATGGGCCGGGGTTGAACGAGAAACGTACGATAGGCGGACAAATCGCTGCGAAAATAACGCAGCTGCGTGTACACGCGTCCCTCCCGTTTTTCTTCTGTCCCGCCCCTTAGCGCTTTGCATTCGCGCCGTTCTACACCCCCACGGGTGGATCGTGAATTTTTCGTTCCCCGGGGTAATACATTTTTACGTTGACAACTGGACATTTTTATTGGAGCCAGCCGCGTGTTCGGGGCGCTTCCGTGTAAACAGTGCGGCGCTCAGCTTGCGGGATACGTAAAAATGTCACGGAAACGTTCGGCAGGGGGTGGTTTTAGTTTGCAAATGTATTAGGTCGTGCCCGCACGGTGGCCGAAAATTGCTTGGAAACATTATTTCGCTCTCTTTCAGTGATGAGTCATATACACGCATTCATGAAAGTCGATGTACAAATTTCGGGCGTGCAAAAATCAAGGAAGAATTTTATATACTTCGTGTTTTATGCGCCAGCAGCGCGCGAGTGTTCGTACTGGCGAATGTAAGGTTCTCTACTGATCTCCGAGAATTTATCTCCCTCAATATCATCAATTATTCTGGAACAACGTAAAACTTTCCACCTACAATATTAATCCTAAAATGCAATACGTAAATTCGCCAGCGAATATCAATTGCAGAGAAATACAATTGCATCGGCGTGTTCGGTGGTTCTCCTAAGCACGGTTAGACGACGAAACGTTTCAAACGTCGCACACTCGGGCACGTTAATATCCGTTCGGTTCGCACGCGTACTCCGCCGGATATCATCCCGCGCGCAGACTATAAAACAGAGCGGTTTGGTCTCGGTTCGTTATGACTAACGGTTCGTTTCGATTTTTACGACGGTGAAACCGCGTTTCGGCACCGCCCCTCTCTGCGGATCGTCTGGCACCGTCGCGCGTTAAAGGACCCGACGGTACAGCGTGCAACGAGGCGTTATCCCGCGTCAGCGCGACCGGCTTTCCGCGTAATGCCAATTTTCGTTGTCCAGGAATCGACGTGCGCGTGGAATTGCTCGAATGCGTTCGAAAATTGCGCGCCCCCTTTGACGCGTTTACGCGCTATATTTTCCCCGGCTGGCCGCAGGTGAAATACGATCGACGTTGCGTGGAAACGCGACGTCGGACAGGAAAGGAGGGGTGGGAATATAAATTCCAGGTAATCCGGCGGCGGGGGCGAATTTTTCACGCGACCAGGAGAATACCAGCGTCGTGTGTTACGCGTGGCTACGAGTTTCAGTGACCCCTGGCCAGACCGAAACGCGTTACCCGCGCGTTGCGCAAGGTAGACACGTTTGCTCGTATTTTCCAATACTTCCGAAATATGGGAGACGTTCGCGCATCGTCCCGCGGCCGTCTGCATTTCGGGCGCCGCGTGCGGCGAATGATGACACCGTAAAGATGTCTCGCGACGCGGATTCCGGGGCAAATTTGAATTACGAGTGGGACGTGTGTCGTATGCGAGATCCCGGGTTCGCGAGGAGCGGAAACTTTGAGCGGCGTTTGCTGGAACGAAGTGGACGAATGAGAAATTACTTATACGAGGGGCGATCGTCTGTCAACGGGACGTCGTTGGATTGAATTTTTTGCGTTCACGGAATTACCGTGGTTGATACATCGACGAATTTCCCAGCTGAGTTTTCATGAATCCTTCTTACGAATGTTGCGTACTTTAATATGCTGCTGTTTCTTGAGATTTTCTGTGCCGCCGTTTTCAAAATACCCTGCTCGCGATCGCTATCGTCAACCCCTGTCAGTGTCCTCCGCATTACCCTAATAACCCATATAGACTCCCATAGAGAATAGTAAATATCACCTGCACTCACTGGATTGTTACCTTTCAAAGAAGACGACCTCGGATCTTGCGCGCCGTCTTTCCAATCTTACACGAAGCTACACCTACTTCCGGGCCTTCGCATTTCCTATAAAAGAATCGACTTCTGTGTCTGCGAGACCTGTGCTCTCGAAAGCTCTCTGGTATTACCATCGAACCAAGCCTCGATGGGGGCAGGTCTTCGATGGAAATGCACGGCGAAATTGTCGGCAGGAAAATCTCTGGAGAGACAGAGGGGGTGGGCTTGAAAGGGATGTGCGCGGAAGTCAAGGCCAGCCGGGAACGGAATTTGAATAATTGAATCGGGCCGTAGTCGAGGACGTACGTTAAATAAAATAACGTGGCAAAACGTTGGAATAAAGTCGGGGAGAGTTCGCGTGTGTGTGTGTGAAAAAAACGAGGGAGAGAAAGAGGAGGGAAAATACTCGAGTGGAGCTGTACGCGATTCAATTTTCTCATCGTCGCCTGAGATACACCCTTTTCCAACCGTTTCGAACTGACGACTCGTTCCTAAATGATGGCTCTAGCGCGATTGCGCCTGAGACTGCGTGCAGGACCGTGTCAGCTTAGCGTTTCCTGTTTCCGCGTAAAGCAGCTTGCCTATTCCTCTGCGACGAATCGGATTAAGCTGTGCAATAAGGATACTTTATATCCTGTATCCCATTACGTCAGGGAAACTCATGTTTTTCTTTCGCTTATGAATTTTATATTTGTTATATTGTGTCCGTATGGCTCTTCCGGACTAAGGTTCTGGTACTAATAACAATAACATTCTTACGTTCGAGAATTATGGAACCAGTTCTGTCTACAATTTCATTCAACGTACCCTCCATCGAACTCAACTTAAAACCCTACATCGTTCGGACAATTAGCCGGCGAGGCTGTCCGGCGAATTCGACAATCGTTCACCGGCGGCCGTGTAGTCCGCGTCGATCTCTCTGGAGCGGGAAGTTCGCTCGAGTTCCCCGCTGTCGAGTGTTTTCCCACCGGATGGAAAAAGTTCCGCTGTGAAAACGTTTCGGGGTTTGGAGGGTCGGAAAACAGAAAAAAATGTTCGCCAACCGCTGCGCGACGATCACGCGGTAAAGCGTACTTTAGCGCGCGCACATACCCGCAACGATTCATACTTAAATACATGCACGCGTACAAAAGTACGCACACGCACATACCGTGGAAGCACAGTGAGCTATCAACGGCCGTAAACGCGAGGATGTTGTAATAAAGCTGGCTGAATTAATCCAGCGTGGACTGAACTGTTCGCACCGCAACCGGGTACTTATTACTAGCTCGTATGAATGGACGTAAAAAACGCAAGTGTAAGCAGGTTAGATAGTGAATGGGAGAGAGACAGAGAGCTGGGGATCGGGAAAGTAATGTGACCAGGCTGAAGCAAAGTTTTTCCTGGTCAGTAAATTGAACACGGAGTCCTGCAGCGACACAAAATTGCACGGGGTCTATTTTATCGGCGACTGCTCAGCGTGAATCGCGACGGTATACACCCCCTACCCCGAACGTTTGCCTTTCAAAGGGATTACTATAGCGGCGAGGTTTTGGAGCCACGTAATCGTGAACTGCCAGGGAAAGGACCACGGCTAAATATCCGTCTAATGGCCGCCGGGTTTTCAGCTACTTTTGCTTTTGAACGCGAGCCAGCCGTAGAACTAGGCCGAATGTATGAGCCCTGGCTATCACGGTTGTCCGTCGACGGCCGCGCCGCAAGGAACGTCCGAAATATTAACGTCGCGTGTCCTCGCTGCTTTAATACATCAACGTGGGCCGACTTGGAAAATTTTCGTGATTATTAAGGGTGAACGTGAGGCATTCAAGATACATAAATAGTTAGCGAGCAAGTTATGTGGAATTGGGTGGGTAGTCGTTTAACCCTTTCGCTGCGATGTACGTGCATATAACGCGGCAAATATTCAGCGACTGTTTGCCAAAAATTTATGGAAACGTTCTTGTACAACAGCGTATCATTATTTCGACTACACTACCGTGGATCACTTGACTTCAAGGTGCGATAACATGATGCACAAATATCGTGTGACAATCTAACTGGGGTTTAATTTTAAAGGGTAAAGTCTCTACTTGCACAGCCTTGACCTCATTTTCTTGTGAAAAATTTGTCTCAATGTCCGTACAGACATTTGAATTTGGAAAAATTTCGTAAAAATGGATGTTTACTTTATCATCCGTTACATGAATCGGAAACTTCATACGGGAATATGGCTTCGAGTTTCGACGAAATGATAGAACAGCGTTTGCTATTTTTAATTCCTAACTTTTCATCGACGTAGCGCAACGCTCTTGGTCGAGGAATAAAAACAAGCGAGTGCAGCTGGGCACAAACGGTATTACGATACAGCCGAAGCTGGCTTTAAATATTTAGCACGGCAAATATTTGCTTGGCCAAATAAATTCCGCTCCTCCGTTGCGGTGATACGCGTGGCGTCAATAAAACGATCTGTATCGTTGATTTTTAAATGCACACGATTCAGCACCGCCGGCGGGTCCGTTTCGATGTTCAAAAGCGGTCGGTCGAAATTCAATTCTTACGAAACGAAGCTTTATCGTCGGACAAGCCACACTCCATGCAAATGTTTCGTTATTGCACGTGCGTGCAGAGTCTGCTACATCATGCAAGAGCTTTCCAAATTTTAGACAAAGAACACGTTCCGCTTTGCAAATCAAATTTCTCACTTTCGAACACGATTTCTTATCCTGGATTTCTTGATATTATTTAATATTCTATTTAATAACGTCATCATACGTTCATAATTGACGAAAGGGGCTCTGCGGACGGAGGACTCACGTGAACAAATTGTCGACGAAGAATTTCTTTCCGAGGGATCGCATGAATGTTTCGCAACGTGGGGCGGAGTTCTCTTTCTGTTACGTTGCGATTAACGATGTCTGTTGTGGATAATAATAAAAATATTACTACTGCGCGTCACGGAGTTATTGGAGGAAGTTGAAGAAAGGACACTTATTGGAGAAATGAGAAAGGGGGAATAAAAAATGTAGGGGGAGTTGTAATAATCGTGGAACTGCTGTTGTTATTATTATTATTATTTTAGTTGAAATGTTGAGCCTGTATTTTTTGAGTAGATTAATATTATATAAACTTGTGCGATCTCGAAGACTCTGCTTCGGATAGTATAATAACGTCATCGCTTACAATTAATTTAAATATTCTTCTGTAAGAAGTCTTTTAAAGAATCTCACCTGAATAATTTAACACAGGCTTCGTTTAACTTCAATGCTGTAAAAGTTTTAAGAGAAATGGTGGACAAGTAGTTCTACATTCGAAAGGGTACAGAAATTGTATTTTTTCTCGCGCTCCAGATGCTTCACAAAAATCGAGTTAGAAGAATAGCAGCTCGCCGCGTCAGAATGTTTAAATTCGGGCCTGTTTTGCAAAGTCACAGCGCAGAGCTTTCGTATTGTGCTTCCTCTACGGGCAAATTTTTCTGCGGCAAGAAACGGTTAAAGCGTAGAAGACAAATGTCGAGAGTGTTTCAGCTGTGGGGGATTAGAGACGGGAAATGATTAAGGACAATATTTTATTCGAAACACGAATTCTATAAAAGTCGACCTCCTTTTTAGGAAACTGTATGTTCCTGCAAGTCGAGGGGTATATTCTATATTAAACCACAGAGACTCCGAATTCGTGGAAACTAAGAACCAGAAACGCATTTCCTGCAATTAGTAAAGGTACAGAAGAACAATCTCTTAATCACCCCAGTCCACTCATCGATACGAAATACTACAACAATGATGTCCTTTTCATTCCATCTTCAGTATTGTTCAACCATGATATCGCAAGAGACGCAATGAAAAACTGTTCGAATTCGAATACGCAAGGCGAATATCATATAACACTATTTATTCTGAAGTAATCTCGCCGGAAGTCCAGAGTTCCTTCCGCCAACTTCCTGCAGGTTAAGGATGCTCGAATATCCGCGACCTTATTACCTTTCCAGTCAATTTCCGTAGACGTTGGGGCCGTCGACGTAGCCCTGCTGCGCGCGTAACACATTTTAAAAGAGGAAATTCGCGGAGCGTGGGCAACGTTATCAACGAGACGAGCAAACCGCGGTTGCGTTCGCGGTGGCCGTGAATAAATAACGAGCGGCGCAGTTTTATCTCGCCAGTTACATTCGGTTTTTAACATTTTCCAGTCGCATTAGCGCTTGCGGATGACAGTGGCGTAACAATGCGGCTGGTCTTCCGCGCGTCGCCGAGCGGAATGGCTGCCGGTGCCGTCGTTATATCGTTCACCGAACCGAAAGCCCTGCGGGGGTGGAAAAATTATATAGCTGAAACTTGTCTGAATAGGGACGTCGCCAAAGGGATGTAGAAATGACGATTAGCAGGTACATGGAACGACGAAGTTCAATGTTAGATCCTTGTAATGCGGATCGGTTTACAATGGTTTACCAAACAAAGGGTGATGGCTAGGACTGAATGAGAAATGAACGAAATTTATTGATTATCTTAAGTATTGAGAATTTGTTGATGTTAATAGTACGCAATGGATACGTTCTCCTCGTGGAATTTTTATGAGACCTGTAGCGATGTTCGTACTATTTTTACTGAATTTTACCCCTCGTGTATCGGGATCTAAATAATTTCGATTGAACCTGACAATATATAAATATATGCCCGCAATTTGTATAAAATGTGAATAGAAAAAAATCGTGCGCAAAGATGCCACGACAGATTGGTACAATAGAAGCAGACAGTAGCTTGAATATAACGCGATCTCCAACCAGCATGCAGCTCGAATACGGATGAACGAGTAAGTGATACATTATAGGGCGCATTTTACGCTGTAATAGTCTCATAAGCCTGCCTGCCTGTAGGATATAAATTGTTGCCCACGCTAAAATGCAACACGCGTGAAAAACTGGGCAATCATACGGGCCAGATATACGCGTTCTACGTCACGTGCAGTCGCGATTGGTCTCTTTTTACCAGGCTTATATTAGCTCGCAACGATCTTGTATGCGTCAAATCTTGTAATTGAATTTTAAACCACTTCTCATAGTCCAATCTTGCTGAAATTTTGTATACACACTTGCTTCCGATGACAATACTTGATGCCATACTCGGGGGGCCAAAAAGGACAATAATAAACAAAACAATAAAAATGCCAAAGCTGTAACGGCACTGCTCGTTGAGCGACACTGCTTTTTCCAAACACACGCACATCACTACGCCGCTGCCGATCAGTGTAATGGTTATTATACTACTTCCTGGCTTCTGTTCATCGGCCAACGACTTCCGGGGATCCAGGTTAGCCCATTTGTGGTCGAGGTAACAAGAGACAACCAACAAATAGACAAATATCCAGACGAGTATCTCCCAATAGAAAATTTCAGTCCACAGAATTGTAATATATTCAATGCAATTATATAAAAATATATACATAAATTAATTATGTTTATTCTGATTAAAAGTTACTATTGAATAACACCGCGAAGGGGTGAGCGTAACACGTTTCTTACTTTTCCACGATTTTAAGAGCATCCCCTGCGGTTGTAAGCTCGTAAAATAGTTTAGGGGTGGGATACGGCAGTTAATGGTCAGCCTATACGCGTAACATTTCTCCTGTTGGTCCTAACAGGTGGCAGTACAATTAAACCACGTTACGGTTATGTCAGTTACGTTATTTCGACCCGGTGGCTGCGTCGTGTTACGCTCGTGCCGGTCGTTCGTGTATTTCACAGGCCTGGACGTTTTAGATTTTACGCGGGCCATATAAACGCGAGGAACGACTCGGCTCACCCTCGCAACTGGCCAACTTGTCGTGGGGCTTGCCTCTTTTCCGCGAGATTTTCTAATGACTGCGTCGATAGTTGCGTTGGCTCGTCGTTAGATGGAAAAGGTCTGTTTCTTTCTACAAATCTTTCCATGTTTTTTTTTACTGAGATTTTGGTAGAAAGAGAAAGCTGTTAATATGTGGAATGTACTCTGGAAAACTATTTTAAAAGGCACTGAGAACTGGGTAAAAATGTAACACTGTTGCAAGGAGTTTTAAACGAATGTTACATCTAATGCAAATTCTATATTCCATCGCTAAAATCGTACACAACCGTTCCGTATTGTTACATCAATTACTATCTCGAACAATTCCAATCCAAATCCGGGGGCGACAAATCGATCAACACTCGGCACTGGCGAATTCTCTACAGAATTGTTGGCACACGCAAAGTCGATGTACTAAAAAAGAAAAGCAGGACGTGCAGCCCAGGACGGCGCTATTTTCCTGGCATACTGTCACAGAACTCTGGCCAAACTGTCACTCTTCCGGCACCGCAGAGAATTATCGTGCGTGTGTCGGCGGTCAACCGCTGCCACCACGATACTCCACTAAAAGTCCATGCGCCGTTACGAACGGTGAAGCATAAAAAGGAACTTGCCAGACAGCTCGAGAGGCGTAAAACGGCGTCACTTGGCGCAACTGTGCCGATCCCACGCGGTATGGATGTATCTATGTGTGTATCTGTGTGCGTATGTACGTGGGTGACGTAGTGGAAAAGTTTCCAAGTGTCCGACCGTATCCGAGATCTGAAATCCTGCAGGTTTAACGACGTTTTCTTTACGAGTCCCGCAGGTCGAATCCGCTCGTGGAAAATGATCGCGACGGCTCGTTACCCGTTGTAATAGCTACGTCGTATAATTCGTTGATATCCAGAAGGATAGACGGCCCCTGGCATTTATGTGCTTTTAGCAAAGTAGGACGATTGTACGGTCCTTGGAGTTGAGCGAATTTTGAGAATTCTTCAGGGAGAACGTATAAGAATTATTACTGGGGGCAGTGAGAGGTATCGAAGTGGTTGAGATTAATTATGATCGGTGTGTAAAGGAAAGAAATCAGGTCATTTTCGGGTAATTTATTACTCGGATAATATCGTGTATATAATATAAATTTTGTTTAATGGAACAAATAATTTTTGGTAGTTCGATCGGACTTTCAACCAGTCGTTGAATTTTTTCCAAGGAATGTTCGATAATTAAGGGAAGGTTGACAGGAACTCAGCTAATTTCCCAGGTTCCTTGGACACGTGTGCGTGACGCAGGGAGTCTCAATGCCTTACTTAGTCCAGGATTCTATGGAATCCCCGGATTGTTCTTGGGGAGGAAACTTCGGGCTCCCTTGTAATTGCCGCGCCATGAAACATCTGTTCACTGTCACTTTACTACCAATTTCTAAATCAACTTTAATTCCTCCTTGTACTTACGGACAGAATTACATTTGCACAATTTGTACATTTTAATTAATGACAAATCACAATTCCTCCACCGACCAAACTTCTCTCGTTTCAATCTTACCCCCTGGTTCTCCATAAAAGTTACTCGTAAACACCCCAGGGCCGTGTCCCTTTCGTAATTCGCGAGCTGGGAAATAAGTAGCCACGATGGTCATCGTGGTCCGTTTCGATATGGCCTGCTCGTTCAGCGGAAAAATGCGCGCGGAAGGAGGTGCTCCAGGGACGCTCCAATTAAATTGCAAATTAAAACACATATTTTATGCGAGCGTTGACGGTGCCATTGGGACCGAACTTCGAAGGAAAAGTAGCGAGATGGCGGAGCAGTGAATGAAATTTCCAATTTCCCGAGGATTTTTTTCTTCAACTCCTTTCATTCGAGCCCCCTATGTCACGAGTACTCGCTGTTACTGTAAACTAGTAAAAACTGTTTTAATTAATACATACATTAATTCCTAATAAAACATATAATTTTCAAGAAAGACGGAAGACACGGAGAAACGAGGAAATCACGATTAAAGTGAAATAAAAGTTCAGGGAAACTGCTACAGTATATTGCATTTATGAAGCAGGGACGCCAGTAGAATTAGACCTTTATAGTCAGACGAGCTTTTCTTCTTTCTTCCCATCATTTGCTTATAACTTTTAAGATTTCAATGTACACCACAGCTTGTACCGCAAAAACCTGCGAACAGGAGCTATACGTATACCTATGTTGGAAGCTATCCAGCAGCGGCACACAATGGTTGCAAACGCGCGGCACTTGAGCAACTCTTTTTTCTCCATCTCACGAAAGACACAGCATTACGATCTGACGAAACTCGTTTTGCCGGGTACCATTCTTCGCGTCGAGGATGGACAATATCTCGTTACTCGAGAATCTTCTTTTTCGAAAGAAGCCACGAACCCCGAAAAGCCATTTCGCGGTTTGAACGTCCGGTAGGAGAATCTTCCAGGGATGGCAGATCCGGTGAAACTTTTCCCCGGAGAAAATCGCCCGCAAGGTGTGTGGAAGTCTTAGCCTCAAAGTTCTTCGCGATGAAAGTGATCTCTCCGGACCGGAAGTATCGTCAGTGCTACCGATGCCCCCTGTCCGAGGCGGATTTGTTTTCGACATTTTCCAAAAGGAAACGCGGTACCATAAATGTGACGGACGGAACGTCGAACATTCCTTGACAGGCGAATAAAGTTCGCGTAGAATGTCAACTTTTTATCGGGGATGAATCTGGAAAGAATTCTATCTGAAGTTCTGGCAGGATATGGGCCTTGTATTGTAAACACTAGGATTTTTTAGGAAGATGTTAAAGAGGACATCCGCGTGTCGGATATCCGCTCGCGACAAGGTCAACCACGCGAGCAGAAAACCTGTCTGAATATTTGACAGTTATCCGACGTCGAAACGGCGGCAATCCGACTTTCCTCGTATTATTCCGCGAAGAAAAGGAAAGAGGCGAAACTTTTAGTCGGCTTTGGGACTCCTGCTAGGGAGAGAACGCAAAGTTTCCATGGATTCGACGACGCGGAAGCGGGTAGGTCATTGATTCTTTGCTTGCCATGGTTTTCCACTTGAATAGGGGATGGTTCGAGGAATTTAAGCTCTCCGTAGAATCTTGAATAGCCGAAAAGTCGGATAAAGATGCTCCTCCGTAAGTATTTTCATATCGTACGGCTTGTCTGGGAGCAAGATGCTGCTGAGTAGCTGGAACGTACTAGTGTTTCCGGTATCGACAGATTGAAGCTGCTGCCAAACGTTCGTGGGAACATTTAAAGAGAGACGGGGTGCTGATTTAGAGAATTTTCGCGGGAAATGGGAATAGAAGTTGTTATTTGGATTGGGCAGGAAGCTCTGCATTCGATAGCAATATTAAAATGATCGTTAAATCTTAGCTGATAAAGTGTCAATATTTGCACCGCTGTAACTTCGAGGCAAAAAATCGTACGATAGTCTACTCGCGTTTCTTTGAATGTGCAAAGTCTCTTCTTTGACGCGTCTAAAATCATTTTCCTTCAAGATTTATTTTGCATCAAGCAGAGGCCGGCAAAGTGAAGGTAGTTTTTTTACAAAATTTGTATAAATTCGAACTTCTGTTTTTTCTCAAGTTACAACAATTCATATTAGAAAACAAACTTTATTAATTATATGTGCATTATAATTCCTTTCGCGCCAGTCTATCCAGTGAAAATAACTTTCTACGTTTATATATTATCTTCACGTTTCAAGTTCGAAACAAGGGGCATACATTTTGCGTTTCACATACCACGCACTTACAGAGGATTCCACAGAGATGGAAATAGGCGACGAAGCGAAAGTGCAATCCCCCGCTATAATAGTCGATCAGTCGGTATCGCGTGAACAATAATAGAATACTGACGAAATAGGAACGCGTCGACGACGTCAGGGAAAACAGATCGATCGTACGTTTGTCTGGTGAAACGGGGACGTCTAACTCGCTATTCCTTCCTCCGACAACGTAATTGTTATCGTGACTAAAATAGCCAGATCGGTAGACGGGGAGACGATGGGAGAGTTAAAACCTTCCATTCAAATCGCCCTCGGTGTCGTATTGTCCGGCTGATAGCAGTAAACGGTGGCATTACCAGCTTCATTTGCTCGTAAAACTTGGCGATAAATTATACTCGCACCCCTGCTGCTTTCGACTCCGCTTCTTCCACAGTAGCTGTCCCCTATGCGACCAGCGTGGGCCTGGGCTGTTCACGTAGATGACTTAACGCGGGAATATAAAATCAAACGTGAAATACAAAATTAGTGTACTCGGGTAAATCAAAGTAGGTAAACTTGTCGGTTGAAATGAAATGAATAAATGGCCTTTTTACTGGAGTAAATTAAATACTCCGCAGCCTGGGATTTTACGTAATCCGATAACAAAGAAAGTCGATATGAAATATTTTATTCAGCGGCAAGATTCATATGTACTAGTGGCCACTCTCGTCCATTCACTTTTATCTTTCAATTTTTATATCTACATTTTGTCTATTAATTCTCAAAGTTTGCGCAGTAACTTTAACGAGCAACCGGAGGGAGATAAGCAATTCGAATAGGATCAGGGGGGTGGGTACGATGTACCCTCCATAAAGGTTATTAAACGCGGCACGGAGTGGGCGCGGGATCGCGAAAGGGCGGAATATTTATGAAAAATATTCAAAAGCAGATGCAGCGGAATGAATAATTCCCCGTAGAATGGTGGAGGCAGCGGCGCCTTCTTGCTTTCGTCGCAGGTCGTCCTGATGCCCGGAAACACCAGCGTCGCCCGAAAATGTACATGCATTTCAATACATTAACGCTCGCACCTTGTAATACGGGGATCACGGTTAACCAGTCTGTATCCAGCGAATGTGGTGGCCGTGTTTTTCATCGCAGGCATTTTTCATTTTCAAATTTCTCCTCGCGTTCACAACACGCGTGTCTGGTCTGTGAATCCGACGATGCACCCTGCTGGCTTTTTTTGCGATCCCCGTATGTATGTATATGGAATCTCGTTTATTTTTTAACCACCTTTGGAATGGAAGTAAATAGTGGTTTCATACTGCATGCAATACTGTGGGATCGCGACGAATTATTCGAGGAAATAATCATTTTGCCAGTGAAAAATATGACTGGACCGTGTCTCGTTCTTTTTTTTATTTAGTTTTAATAATAATAATTATTATGGTTGATTTTTTAAGGGTAGTGTCATATATTGAGAAAAAGGATTGGAAGATTTTGGGGAATTATTGTGTTACGTACGAAAGGCTGGTTTGATAAACAAAATATTTTATATTAATAAATGTACAATTCTCAAGTATCTATCCATATCTTTAATCCAGACAAAACCATTCTTTTCATAAAATCCTTGGACCTTCTACGGTAACACTGTGCTGCTGTGATTATTTCATGAATAATCACACACCACTTGATTCACTGGCAACGTCCCATTCCAGGCGCAATAAACGCATAATGAGCACTTGTTGCCTACGCAATGGTCGCTGATAATTCAGTCAGAGAGCTGCCAATGTTCTGCATTGTCTCTCAGGCTGGCAGGTTCGTTAACGAACAACTACTTACTCGCTAGATAATGACAATTGATTACCGTTCACTGATCGTTACTTTGCCTTCTTATTGAAATAAACGAAGGGACATCCTCCAACATAGAAGAGCACCCATCTTAAGAAGGAAAGAAATTAATTGATCCACGCGTGTCGTCATTTCTCTTCTAAAAGACAGAAAAGGGAGACCTACAGAAAAATGGTTCGATTTGAAGTGGACAGACAATTGAAGACAAATTTCGGACGAACGTTATGAATTATCGAATCGACATGGAACGATTTCGCAGTTAATGTGTTAACGCGCGAATAGCGCTGCGTGAAAATCGACTCAATGGAACGGACGCGTCAATAGGAATTGTTTGGTGACGGATTAAAAATTATGCTCGAGTTACGGAACACCATAGGACTTACGGGGCATATCCATTAATGAATCGACGGCCCACATTTCAGAGTTACAGGCGCGCGCGTGCGAGAAAAGCCTGTTATCCGATAGTGCAACCGGTAAACCGGATTACTGCGCTTACATTGGCGCGCGCAGATATGTTACCCTTTGTGAAACACCGGACAAAGCGCTCGTGATTTTCATATTGTGCCGCCAGCGATCGACCTGTCCGAGTTTACATTCGTTCACAGTTTCACGGATGCGATTTTTAATACGCCAGCGGACATTATCTCGCGTCTGACCAACGCGGCCGCATTCTACTTAGACCCAATCGTCCGGCGCTTCTTACCACAAATTAACACTTCCCAAACTTTCCACCAAAGCCGCGCTTAAATGAACACTGCCGGCTCGTCTGACCACTGCGAGACCATTCTACTACATCATCGTCCCGCTTGTTCCTGCAATCAATACCGTCGAAATTCCAATCAAATCCAGAATTTCACAAGGAGCTCCATTTTCAATCACCGCCAGTCGACAATACCCATTCCTTCTACCAAAAAGAGCTTTCCCCTGCGAGCTCGCATGAAAATCCACTGCGGCGTGCATCGACGAACGAATCATCGGTTGATATTTTGCGAAGCTCGTCGATCCGCGAGCCCGTTGGATTCGTGCTTTCAAATCGAAGCCCACTCCCCATCCGCACCGCCTCATGTCCTTTGATTCCGGGAACAACAAGAACGAGAGAAAGGAGGTGAAAAAAAAGTGGTCCATCGGGGCATGGTACTCGTACACGTTGACGACGCGGTAGCTGGGCAACGGAGGATAGAGTGGAGGAAAAAAAAGCTGTTTCCTCGTGTAGCCGCTGTCGGCCGACATTTTTGCCTTTTGGCCGTGTTCCCGGAGCGCTTTCACGATTATTGTTCTCCCCGACCAGCGTTTCACCGGCCCTGTTATTATCGTTCTTACCTTCGTCTGGTTGTTTCCTTCCTGCCGCGCCAGCACGTGCCACGAATTCGCGTGTACCTTGCGGATTTTACAGGATGCCCGGCTTGTCTTCATCCGTGTGCACGCTTGTAAACTTTTAATCTGGCCGAAAAGGGAACTGTGGATTATTCTGCTTCATTTACGGATACCTTTGGCGTTGAGTAATTGCTGAGTATAATCAAATGAGAGTTGTCTGTGCACCAGGATAATTATTCAAGCCTTATTGAAGATAACAATTAGTATTAAATTTCGCTGGGAAGAATTTAAAAATGAATACATTGGATTTCATGAAATTCACGATATTGCCAATTAGTGCATAGTTAGCACAGTTAGTATCCTCTGAACCATATGGAATAGTAATATTAATAATACTGTTAATATCGTGGCAATGATTATCCTTTAATTTTAACATCCTCCATAATTTGTAATTTTTCTTTCTTCCGTGTTGCATTGTTTCCACTTGCTGGTATCTCTAGTTCGGTCGCACTCGCTGCTTTTCAACCCTTTGTTCCGTGGTTTCTTCGCGTGACTAGTCAGGCTTGTCCTCGAAGCTCCTTTGAGCTAGGCCAACGCCTTCATGAATATGCACGACGATGACCACGTCTCAATGAGCGTGGTCTGTGGTGCGAATGAAACGCGACATGCTGGCCAAAGATGACTGGCTCAGTGACACGGACTTTGCTGTCGGAGCAGTGGTCAATGAGCGAATTTCGAGATTAGGGCTGACCTTCACTTTCAAAGCCGCTTGGAGAAAATTCTAGAAGTTGTCAGATTGAGAAGCTGAGTTCTGGAAACGATTCGTGATTTCGACAGACCATGACCGAATGACTTTTGCAAGTGATTAGATGTTGCTCGAGAAGGAAAATTGATTAAGAATTTAGTAAAATTGAAGAAAAATTCATTTACTCTTTTTACCGACCACCAATTGATTTTTAATCGAGCTATCTGAAATTAACATCTTTTCTCACTGGCTTGGAAAATGAAGTTTTAATTTTCTTTTTTCACTATAAAATCTTTAATTATTTGATACAAAATTAGTATGAAAATGTATCCCCTTGGCGCATCGTTTTTGCCATCTCTGCCCCTTTCCTCGAAAAACGAAACGCCCGATGGTATCCGGTTGATTAACAAAGTTTTTCAATGTTCCACGTCATTGAAGTATCTGTCGTCCCTCTTTGCAACGTCGGCCACATTCCCGTCGAGAAACGAAAAGGCTAGAAAATCATCCGCGGCCGGGAGATTCCGCGCCGCAGCCGTGGAGATTTGATATCTGGGTTGCAGAGGTGTCCGGATGAATTTACGACGATAACGTCAGCTAGAGATTACATTTCGTTGCGGCTGCATCGAGCCTGCTTGCATTATTATTATTTATCGATCTCCCTGTACAGCTGCCGAGCTGAAAAACCTGTCCGCCACTACCCAACCGTAGAACGTTCATTCAAATCAACACCGACCTCCCCTTTCGTACCAAATTTTCGATCATCAGCATAGAAACAATATTCTCGTCGCTCCGTCGCCTTAACGAACTTCGTCGTCGCATTCCATACAGAGATAATATTTACCCCATAGAAAATCGATGTCCCTGAGAGATACTAAAATTCGCGGGATAAACAGTGACCATCGAAGTGCTCAACCCGAAGATGCACCGGCACGACAGAATTACCATAACGCGATTAGAGGATCACGTAGTCAGACGAACGTCCAATCTAGTGTCACGGTTGCCAGGTGTGCCGACGAAGGGAAACAAAAAGATTAAACGGACGGAGAGGCGAATCGAACTCGTGGAAGGGACAAGGAGGGTGACAATAAAATATCCCAGCCCTCGAAGTAAAAGAGCGACCGTAAAATGCAACGCGCGCATACATACATACACCCACACCCACACATACACTGGCTGTACGCTGTGCACGAGTTTTGCTTCCTCCGCCAGTTCTTTCATTGTGTTTCTCGCCATCTCTGTTTCTCTATAGAAACGTGACGGATCCCGAAGCAAAGCACTTGGCCGATCGGTAGGGATTTCGTTGAATTAAAAGTACCGCTCGTCGCCCCCACCTCCAACCCGTTGCTCTGTGCTCGATAGTCGACAAACCTTCGGGGAGGAATTCGCTCGGTTTTAGTTCCTCGATCCTCCCTCGAAACTAATTTGCATACGTCCAGTTTTACGGTCGTCGAATCGCACAGTCGCCCGATCGCGCGGGATTAGCGTACTCCGCACGCCGATCGAATCCGACGATCGACGACTGGATCGTTTCGGGAATTGGCTGGCTGAGTTAAAGGACGGCCGGATCGAGTTTTTGGCGCGATATCGCTGGGATTAGGGTTCAAAGGGATGTACGTAGACCTGGGTTCAACGGTCTTGATTTAGCGAAGACGTGTAATGTTGTTATTTTGGCTGGGATATTTGGAGTTTCGGACACGATGAAGAAAGTAGTGAATTTCTTGGGAAAGAATTGTGGGAGCCGTGTTAACTAATCTTAAGTTCTCTTAAGCTTTCAATGCGATGTAATTTTTCTACGATGTACTCCGATGGAATTGTGAAAAGGATATTTATTTCTTTTTTAATGGAAATGCAATGGTTCCTTTCAGTTTGCTGAACTTGCAACTCAAAGTTTCATAATTCTACATAATATCCGCGCTATGCAAACGGGGCACAAAGTGTGGAAACGATTCAAACGATCCGTTAATTGCTCTGACGGTCGTATTTGCAGAGATTTTCGCGTGGAAATCGCGGCGAACTTTATTAGCGGGATGATGTTTGCGGGAGAATATGAAGCGAATATTCGATCACAAGGCACACGTTTTTTTCCAATCACGATTCGAAATTCGATCCGTCAATGGCGAAACATGAAACGCCGTTATGAAGCTGCAAATGTTTGTAACGCAACCCTTCACGCAGTACTGGAGCCTAAGGGGTAGAGCGAAGGGAGAATTTAATGTTTCTACCGCGTCAAAATTTCGAAATCCATCAGGGGAGAGTTATGTGGTACGGAACTAATGCGAAGACGAGGGCTCGAAACCAAAATTTGCATCGGTGCGCTGCTATAATCCTCGAACTTTTTCGCTGATCCCATGGGATGACTCGAAACTGGCTGGTTAAGAGATCTCGCGGGTCGAATGCATCCTCTTTTAATCACCACGCTGTAATTAGCAGACTGCACAACCGCGGGGCTATAATTTATCGCGATTGTTATTAGGTGCTGGTTGGAATGCATTTCTGGGAATGAAAATCAAAAATCTTGCGCAGAAAGTTTTATCAACCGGTTGATAAGTCTATGATAAGTCTATCTAATGCTCCGCTAAATAAATAAAATATCTGGTTATCAAACAATCAAAACATAGATATAACAAATATTTCATCATTTTTAAGTATTCTAGACTAGTGAAATAAATGTATGATCAAAGCAAAATATTAAATAAATTTCGTTCACTGTTTTTAAAACGACCAACATCTACGCCAAAGAGATTAAAGGAAAGTCCCCATCCATCTTTCTTCGCGTTTACCTTTTATTTACCTTATACCTTCCGATCGATCCAGCCGCGATAGAAATCGTGTAAATAGAGGAGCCGTCACCGAAACCAAAGCTGCGTCAATTTTACCTCGATTCCGCGTACACTCTCGACTCGGTTACAGGAAACTAGAAATTCTGACGAATTTTCACCGCAAACACTGTCCCGCGTTTCGACACGAAGTGTGTACCGTTTAAATTCCCAGGTGGCCGAATAATATCTCTTGTTTTTGTAATGTCTCGCTAAATTTCGAAACGGAGCAACGTTTGCGCCGATATGAACGATACGTTTGCATAAACAAGCGATGGGAAACACGGAGAGCGATGATCGCGAAAATGATGGAAAAATTCACCGACGATAGTGAAACCACCAAACAGGGATTGAAAGGGCGAAGGGAGGATTTTCATTGGAGAGTGCATAGTATAGAGCATGAGACCTCAACTGTGCCTACGTATATCGGTTTTCACTGGCCCAGATCTATCGGCAAGAGTATCGTTCAACTACATATATACACCCTTTTTCGATCTGTATTTTTTCCACTGTTTTTCTTTTTCCCAAAACCGCCCTACTATTTGCTGTTGCAACAGCAGCAAGTATTTACGTTTATGTTATCGAGCAGCGTTCCTTTGAAAAGAATTGATTTCGTCGATGTTATAATTAAGCGGGGCCAATCGTTGACGCGATTGAAGAATAAGATATTGAAATGCTGAGAAATATTTTTGCAAAGAATCGAGAGATGAATCGAGAGATTACATCCTTGTTTCCCTATATTCGTTATTCTTTTCCAATTGTGGTTATCCTGAAATCGTTACAGTTTTATCTTTGTTTAATTTGTTAAGAACTATTTAATTACATCCATTGTTGTACATGGAATATGTAATTAGATTAGAGTAAATGTTAAATTAAATCTTCAGAGGTTACATGAGAAAGTATAGAGATGTAATTCAATGCTCGAATATAGGATAAGTAGCCATGTCTGATCATGCGCGGACCTATATCACTTACACCGTACTTATTCTTTTCTTTTTCTCTGCCCATCAATAAATTCGACCAAACAACAATATAGATTATTTTTCACACTATTTCTCCGTAATTCTTGATATGTTTATTTCACTTTGAATAATTTTCTTACTGTTTTTGCAATCGATTAGTATGGAAATCGAATTCGTGAAATAATGCGCAAAGTCAGAGTTTGTTAGTTTTGACGGATTCGTCTTCTTGAAAATGCTCCACAGAGCTTCGCATAAACTTGAATAGAAAGCTGAATTCTTTCTACCCTCTATCGATAGTAGAGTAACGGCTTGTGGAGTATTGTGACGGTTCGCCATTATTCTTCTCTGTCGCGTGCCGCCCGTTGTTTTGCCCGAACCATTTTATACCTCGCATTTTTCAAGCACGCAGGCAAGTGGAAACCCGAGGAGTTAGGAGTAGATAAGTCATTTTCGAGCCTTGAAAAATTGCCCTCGCGCCGAGCAACAGCGATATGGATATTTCTTAAATGCTCGTTACAATGACACAACGGGCCAGCTGTGTCCATGGTCAACCATGAACCACGCGAGCGAATTCTCAGAGGCTCTTGGAACGATGACTGTAAAGATTGTAAACGTTGCGTTAGGCAAAAATATTGTACATCTTTCAATTTGTCTCAAAGGTTCTCCTGTGACTTGAAAATAAAGATCTGCAAGCAACAACTTGTCGCAGGTACTATTCGTCCCATATGACTCAAGCGAACCATCTCGAACTAACTCTTCTTCTATTTATATTCTGTGCTTGCACATCTCAGTTTCCGTCGAGCCAACGTGCAACGGGACATTATTTGTTTATCAAAAACTAGCAACGTACACACCGGAAATCCTTCGCCTCCCCAATGCTATGCCGTTTATACTTCGCGCGACAGCTTTCCTTGAGTCTGTTTAAACGACCCGCTGCTGCGCCTGTCGAGTCGAAGGCGCTGGCAATGGTTCCGAATACGGGCTTGGAGAATGCTGGAATAGCGCGGAACGATGATCAGAACGTGAGTGGAACTTGGTGCTCGCAAATCATGCCAGTATCCCAAAGAGAGCCACCGCTTTCTTTCACAGACCGAGTGTTTCGCTTCTATCTTCTATTTACTATTCGCTGATTTTTTGAAATAATTTTCTTCATAATTTTTTATATATTTTTCTCACTTTTTAACACGAACCCTCGCAGAGATGAGTGGGGGGGAATAGGCAAAACAGAAAGCCGTGAATCTGGTTTCGCGATCTCGAGGGTGAGCTGCGCGCTTCCGCGCCAGCTTGAGAAACTCTTCTTGATGATTCGAGTGAAATTACCCTCGAAGTTCCCGGGTGGTTGCACCGGGGTACATTTCACCCTGTTATTTTCCTTCGGAGACGCGACCCTCAGATATGTTTGTCACGGATTTCGCCCGCAATTTTATCCGAGTTAATTTCCTCCGTGGCGCCGTGCTTCCTCTTTCCTCTTTCAGTTGTGTAAAAAAGTCAGACTTCTTCTCCTATGTACTGAAACGTGGAACCACTGAATGCAATATACTGAATTCGCTTTCGCATTTTTTTTTTCGTTGGGAGCTTGTTGCTGAGCTCAGCAAGAATCATAGTATTGCGATTAACCCCTCGAACAGAGGAGCTCAAATTATCTGGAGTTTTTGCCAGAGGGGACACGTGGCGACAGATGGCGAAGCGTTAACGAAGCTAGTAGATCATTCCTAGTTGACAGGCGGACAGTGGGATGAAGGAACTGGTTCACAATGGGGATTTCCGATCGTTTTGCAATTTTTCAAATAATGAACAGTTCTCGATTATACGTTGGAGCAAAATATTGAAGCGACAAAAAATTTGTTTAAAAAATGCACAATATTAAAAAAGGGTCACTACTGTAACTTTGTCGTACGATATTCTACCTGAGCTCATTTTAAAGGGCAAAGTCTCTACTTTCACGTGCCATAATCTAATTTCCCCGACAAAATTTGTGCAACTCCGTGGAGGCGCTTGATTTTGTACATATTTCAGGGGAGAAAAGCATCTTCAGTTTCCTGCTTCGTCTTCTAATATAACATTTTTTCCCATACTGTTTGTTCAGGTACATAAAAGTAGAGGCTTCAACCTTTAAAACGAGCCCAGGTAGGCTATCGTACGATTTTTTCCCCCGAAGTTACAGCAGTTCAAAGATGGACAATTGTTCAGTCAAAATTTACATAAATATTATAATTCCACTCCGAAGCAAATTGCCGTTTCAATAATACCGTACTCCCTTGATACCGTACAACCCTGCCACAGCAGATTTTTTAATATCCAGCCGATATTTCAGTCGCACAAAGTTATTGCCGCGCTGTGTATCTTTTACCGAAGAAAAAACGCCGGTAAAAGGGAACTTTGTATACGATTTGCGTTTCGATTACACGTTTATCGAAACACCGGAATATTCGGCCGCAGTTTATCGGCCCTTGGGGTATAACGCGTTCACCGCAGCTACCCCTGGACCCTTTCATACAGAATAAAATTTCCCAGAAATCGGGCATCCCGTACACTACAGAAATTATTGGGAATTTGGTCTCGTATCTTCTCCGGGCATGGCAAGTTAACCTAAATATCCGCCTCCGAGCCCTAGCGTTATTAACAGAAGATCTAAACTTTAGTACCAATATTTTTCCTGGTCAGGTGATATTGGTAGCCCTCGAAATTGTGAAACTCGAGAACAAAAGTGGGAGCGTCATATTTTTCTATACAGCTCGCGACATGTATAAATAAAGAGAATAATTCAAACGGGTTACACAAGAATTCAAATATATTTTCTTCTGAAACCTGCGATGTTTATAATTAAGCTGTACGAACGCAGGTATCAAAATTAATGTCACTCTATTTAAGAACAGACATAGCGAAACGAATGTATCCAATTAGGAAATATTTTCCGTCCATTCTGATGGAAATTCTCTAAACAACATAACAGATTACCCGAAGCAGCCAAGCCCTGAAGGGAGCATTAACGATGCCCAGGGGTTTATTCGTTCGCCCAGGAATTAATTAACGAGATCCCGTGCGCAACTTAATGAAGACTCGACTAGAGGAGAGTCGGCGTAAATAGTGAAGTAATTAACGAAACGCTTATCTCAGCTCGTAAGGAGACAGGTGGAGAAAAAGAAACGCGAGGGGAAAGAGAGGAAATGGCGAGAGACTGGCATGCGTGCCTCTTTCATTCGTTTTCCTGAATCATCTTCTCAAGCCTCTGGTGCTCTTCGTGGACGCGTCATGGGGATACACCCGGCGTTTTTTTTTGCCCCCGTTTTTTCCAACCCCTGTTCTTCTTCATCACGCTTGGGCTGCCTCGTCTCTTGACTCGTCCCCGCGTCGTTGCCACCCTTAACGCAAGCGTGCGTCCCCCTAAACGAGCCTTACCTTTCACGCTAAGTTCGCAGGCAACGCGTGTAACGAGCTACCTGAAAGAGTCTTGGGAATCTTCTTGGATGAATTGATTCGATGGATTAGGTGGATCGTGAAACACGAATTTCATTGCCAGTGGATGACGGTGATTGAATCGGTGAAATAATTATATTAATGAAAGTATATCGACTGCGATTTAGCAATTATTGGCTGGTCCCTTTTTGTAGTTGAACAATATTGATTTCTGTCAATAATTTTGTATCGACTCTGCACAGAATTATAACAATAAGAGCAGGCAATGTTGTAAAATATTATAAAAATTTGTGGAATGTGGAATATCTTTAAATATTGTCAACGAACCTCGCCAAAAATTTATTTATTTTTACCCTTAGATACATTCGGATCCTGACTGCAATTCTAAACATAACAAAGTTCAAGTTGTGTCTGCACATACATAGTTCAATAGGCATACTGAATAGTATCGCGTCGCGCCGCCAGCTTCGCTCGCAAAGAGTCCTCTCGCGCAATTTGGTGGCATAATTTAAGACGCTGGTAATTCTTCCAAGATGCTTGAAAAAAAATTTTCCATCCCTCGCGCGGCGTTGAAATTTATCGCGCTGTAACTTACGAGAAGTAATGCACGTTAAAGACGCTCTTGGTAAGGAAAATGCCCCTACGTTTCGCGAGCGTTAATTTCGCCCCCTTTTTTTCTCCTCAACGGGGGCAGTTGCAGGTCAAATTTATTATTGGATTACGAGCCGCCTTCTTAATGGCCCTCTCGTCTAATTTAATCGCCACTGCAGGCGCTTTATTGCTCCTCGAATTTCATTTTCGTGGCTTCGAATACAACTGGTTTATTGCATTCGCTGGACTTTTCTTGTCCTTCATTTTGATTACTTAGTAACGCATAAAAACGTAAAATTCTAGAGAGCGAATACTATTAGTTGTATTTCAATGTACTTCTTTGCATTTTTCGATTTTTTTGTCCGTCGTTATCGAATTTAATAAATTCTATACCTTAGTATTCTGTACCAAACACCCTTTACCATTACATGATACATCCCCCCAAGAACGTTTAGAGAACAAGCTTTTAATTATCTCGAAAATTCCGCTCATACCAATACCTCACTGCTCCAAACAGTTCCGCTAAAGCACAGCGCAAGAGGCCAATAAACAGTCAGTGCCAATAAATCGCCGCATTCTCTATCGGTCCCCTATAACACTCCTTAGAAGTCCTCCGCTAGCTACGCCTCGCACTACCCTTTGTTTCTCCTCCTCGGGAGAAAGTTCGAAAGTTACCGGCAATTTCTCACCATAGAGGGATGCACCGGCGCCTGCACGCACATTGTGTACCGGCGCCGGTCTCCGTGCCACCCCCTACGCACGGCTCGTCGCTTTCTTCGCCGGATTCACCCCTTTCGCGACCCAAGGGGTCGATGCCAAGTTGTACGTCGTGGCCGCCACAACAATGCGGCCAAAAGCTGCCGGAACTTCTGCTCAAAATACACCCCCAGACCTCTTCTCCGCCCCGGATACTCTGGAGGGTCGAAAGAGATCGCGGGGTGGTTAGGGTAGAAGAAACGGTCGAAGTTGGCCACGATCGAGCCACCCCCTTGTCGGGTGGCGCGAACACGCCGCGTCGTAAATCGGTGCTCGAAGTTCCTCTGGCTGGCTGAAACGCTCCGCCTCCCTTTATCCTGGCGGGCGGAAAACTGTGAAAGTTAAATTAATTAGGGGAATCTATCGTGGCGGCGCGTACGGTAAAGGTTGTGCAGTGTTTTCGAGTTCGGATTTTGATCGATGTTCGGCCGTCTCGCACATGAAATTAATTTTCCTCCCGACACGGAGGAATTAATAAACGCGGGAATGATCTCGGGCACTTTATAGCGTCGAACGGGAGAAAAAGGGAGGACAGGTGTTGGAGGGAAATAGCTGGGAATGGAGCGCGGGGGACTATTGGCTGTAGAAGTCAAGATCGTCTGACTAATGTCGACTTGCACTACTTACTCCGGTTCGCGGGACTTTCATTTTACTGCGCAACGAAATTTTCAGGATTTTCAGTTTCTATCTATGCCATGCAAACTTGATGAGAAGTGTCATTCGATATCATCTGCCCCTCGTTTAAGAACAATTACTTTGAACAAATTATTCGACCACTTATTCCCATTCCAAACATTTCACACAAAATATAGATCGACCGAAAAAGTGGAGAGCATCACTGACCAGCTAGAATTCCTTTTTTGACGTCAGCATCTGGCTTCTTGCCCCCAGCAATGTTATCTCGCTTCGTTTCTACCTCGCACGGTCCGCTGACAATTTCGTCAGACCATCGTCGAATTGACGGTAGAACCCAACGGAAGGAGGTGTCCCGATAGAGGCTGTCTGATTTACCTCGTTCGGGACAGGAAGGATGCATCGCGAAGAGGGCGGAAGCAAGCTTTTTTCAACGGGGAACGGAACCGTCCTACGTTCTTATTACACCGCAGCCGGTGTAATGGGCAAAAAATTGTACCTCATGGCGATGGTCTAATGAGATTTTGAATTATGTTGTAGTTACTCCACGCTCCTCCTCGCCACCCTGAGAGTCCCTCTCTATTCATCACTTTGCCTATGGTGCTTCTGGCACTTCTTCCTTCTCCTCCGTTCTCCGCGATTATTCGAGATTTCTGTGAAGCACGGCCTAACCCTCGGTTCCCAATAAAAATTGTATTTTACGAAACGATCGAACTTGCACACGGTATGGCAATATTAATATTATTCGTACACCATTTCTCCATTATAAAATGAAATTCCGAAGTCTCCACATAGTGAACACCGTATTTTCTCTATCTAATCGAGTAGACCGTTCGCGACACAAAATTTCCATCCGTAAAGAGCACATATCCAGCGACCGTGTTACATATCCTCCTCGAATCGAGTACCAACACGGTTCAGGCGTAGAAGAGAAAATTCCAAGAGGAATTCTCGCGATTTCCAGCCGCCCTCCCGTTACCGCCTCCCCTTCACCTTTCGTCGCGATGCACCTGTCGTCGATACACCTCCCCAAAGCAAAAATGGCCTGGAATCGATATCCGACATCTCGGCTGACGCTTCGGAAGCACGCGGAGGCCTCGGTGACACGTGGGAAATCACGGTATCCAGTTCCATATATTCTTTCGTTGCGATCGCTCACGAATTCCTGCCTTCCTTCTTCGTCTTCGTCCCCTTTCGATGATCGCGTCTTCTTTCGTCCGTGTATCAGGGTCAGGCGTACCTCGTCGATACGATTTCTAGGTCGACGGAATTTCCCTCGAGTAATCGAATCGCTGTCGACGGAACACGCGGACGTGTGAACGATAATAGCCACCGATAGCTCGCAGAACTACCGATGCGTTATGCGCCGTACCGATATTCCTCGGACGGCCAGATGTCAGGAAGTTTATTAAAAATTGCAGTTACGATCTGTGCACGTGCGGTCCCTGTTGGTCCAACGGAGCTATCGACGGATTGAACTGCATTAGTTTGAGTAGGGTTGATTCCATTTGGGACGGGGTGGGGAAGTTGCGACCTAATTGGGGTTAAATGTGCGACGGAATTGATGGGGCGATGGTTAACGAAATAACGCGAACTATTTGTGAGCAGAAATACTCTGTTCGGAAAAAGAGAAATTAAACATGAGCGCAGAGAAATATGGACTTGCAATAAGTATATTATATATGCCGTGGAATGGTAAATATTGTTCATGGTGTACACAGATTATTCAACCCCACTGGACGGAAACGTTAATGCATTAACTTTATCACCAATTCTTTCACGGGGATGAAAAGGACACGAGAAAAATGGAAACGCGTTCCCGGCGGTGTAATGCGTCCACCCGCTAGTTGAACCGCGATATATCGATATTCGCGACACGTAAACGGAATTAAATTTCACGGGGTTGGAAATAAGGAATGTCTAAATGAATATCGACATTCCACAGGGATACGGTGTTAAAGTTGATAGGGTAATCTCGATGACATAGTGGAAATCAGGGTTCTCGCTTTCTATATATATATTCCCCCCCAACCCTTACTCGTAGAAAGTGGGTGACAGGTGATAACTCACACATTCCTGAGAATCCTTCCCGCCGGCATGTGGGTCACGAGACCTGCGCCGGATTTCTCGATCGTCGGTATTTCCTACGGGCGATCGAATTGACGGCGACCGTGACACGATAATGGACTACCGAAGACGCACGGAAACGTCAAGAGTGCATCGATTACGAAAACCACGTCATCGCTTGTCCACGGTGCTTGTCTCTGCTGGAGTATAATGGCTGTCAGCCGGCAGGCTTCGAAGAGTATTATTTTTTCAGTGGTTGGAGGATCGATTAATGTTCCAAGAATCATTCCGTAAAGGCCGTAACAATACGGATGCAGTGTAAACCATAGCAATTGTACGAATCTAACATTTAACAGTTAATACGAAACTCACCGACGCCCGTGCGTCCACGTGAAATAACCCTTCTCTCCCCCGAGACTCCTCCTTCGCCAACAAGAGGCAACAAAAGAATAAATAGGAAGGGCCATGGTAAATCGAGCATGTAATAGATAGAGCTGGTTGGCGAGACAGCGAAACGCCATTTCAGCAGCGCCGCAACGTCGGATCTCTCATTCAAAATTTACGCCGCGCTGGTAAATGATCTCCCGCGTGGGGTGTGCTGAAAATTCATGGTATCGATATTCGTGGTTTCGCATGCGGAACCGGCCGCATTTGGCCGTGGAACAATGGCACGGGCCATCTCGGAGAACCCGCCGACTTCGGGGAACAGAAAAGGAAACGATTTTCCAAAAATTATTCGCGAGGGAGGACGGCCAACGGCGGGGGCCAAAAATTGCGCCTCCGAACGAGGGTTTCGATGGTGGTGGAGGGTGTTTGTTATTCGTATGCATGGCCGTATCCCGAGTTATCCCGCAACGAACGTTCTCGGATCTCCGTGGTCTCAGATCGGGGTTGGCAACTTTATTCGGCCTTAAATTCTCGGCCCACTTGGCTCTGGCTTGTATATAAGACCACGGCGTGCCAACTGCGGAGAAATTCCCTCGTCCACCAGCCGCGACAATGAGCATGGAAATGCGAACAAGCCCGATGCCGCCTAATCGCAGGGGTGGTTTGAGGTGCCACGGGATTTCCTTGATATTTCGACTCCTCGCGACTACCCTTGGCTTGGTTATAGTAACTCGAGATGGGAGTAGAATAGTTGGAGCTACTCTGGCGGAGTTAAATTTCACGCTCATGGGTGGCTGTGCGGAGGGCGGATCTTGATAAGTGTTGGTGTATGCAAAAGTAATAGACGGAGGATTTAATTTGACATTAAGACTTCGTTATGTGTTATACGTGGTTGCGTAAAGTCTGAAGTTCTATATTGCTGGCTCGGTTTAATTGGTAACACGCCGGGGAACTGTGGATAATAAAAGTAACTGTTTCGGATGGCCGTGTTGTAAATAATTTATTTTTTCAAATTTTTTCAAATTAGTCGGTAATATGTATGTATTAAGTTTGTACCACTAGCGGAAAAAGATCAGGGGCGTCTTTAATGATGTAATAAGAAATGTCTCTGCAACCTATAATATTCAATAATATCAAAGAACAATATTCCGCGTCATTTAAGAATGAAATAACCATCGCCGCGATCCATTCCCTCGCCAATGCTATCGAAAAATACTGAGGGGTTAAAGCCCCATCAGCAAAAGTTTTCGTTCTTCGTTTGAATGGCAGACAATTGCAGCTGAATAATAAAACGCGACAGGGGTGGGCGTAAAACGCATATCGACTGGTAAAACGAGACTTGTGAAAAGTGCCTTAACGCCCCACTGAGGGTGAAACTGTAAGTATCGATGGAGATTCGGCCGTTCGCGTGCGATTGTGACGCGTCGCGACGCCATAGCTTATCGTTGTTCCTGTTAACGCGAGAGTTAACTGATATTTTGTTTCATACAAGCTTGATTCTTTATGGGATCCGTTGAAATTTCTACTTGGATGAATTTGCTTTCAGCTACGCAAAGGCTCTCATTCCCCGCATTCTAATATTCCAAAGTGGAACCTGACAGCGCACGTGTTCTTTTGCACGATGATTCTGTATTAGTTCTTTTACTCCGCTTTGTACCCTCGCCCTCGCATATCTTGTATTGTAGCGTTTATTCATACGGAAGAGCGGCGAGTGCGAAGTGTTCCTCTCAAGTGTTTGTACCTTTTCATTTCGTTGTTCCATGGTGCTTCATTTCCTACATTCTTTATGAATATTTTCAATACACAGCTCCGAATTAATAAACTTATCGTTACTTAAATGAACGAGTAAAGTAAAACAAAATAATGTAGATTGGTTCAATTTTTATATAGACCTCTACAGCTTCGATAAAACGAATGTTTGTTCACCAATTTAACAGTCTGCCACTTAATATCACGTATCGAACATTAAAGAGGACGCACAACTATACCTTCGTCGCGACTCTGTAACCATCGCCTTCATTAAACGTTCTCACATCGCCAGCAAACCTACAATCCCCCGCAAGCTCCTCAATCTCGAACATCAAAGACTCAACACCCTTACCCTTTCACCAGTCAGGCATCCCGAGTCAAACCACCGGCATCAAAAATATTCCTCGTCACGCCTCGACCCCACTTTTCGCACTACAACCCCCAGTCAATCTCCCTTTTAATCCTCCTCATAAAAATTCAATTGGAAATTTAAAATGACAAGCAAACCACCCCCATAAATGTCCTCTGCAAATGTTCTCGCTCGATCTTCCACGGTTTTCCAATTTTTCCACACGTTTAACGGCGACATAGGCTATTCCCTTTCGACCCCCTGGCTTTCCATTCCAACGAGCCACAGATTTCTTTTTATTCAAATACACTCTGACGATTTTATTGCTTATTTATTGTTCGTCGTTCTCAGACGCAGAGGCGACGTCGGACATGGCCGATATCCTTCCCCGTGGGCTACTTAGCGGCGCAGCCAAGAAGCAAGGGGTGAGGGTCGACGATAACTACACCGATTCAACGCACACGTGCAGCAGCCGGAGAGGAGCTAACACACAGGCGGCAGGTAAGTTTAATATCTTCATGTAGTAAAGCGTGCAAGGGTAACGCGACGCGACGAGAAAGAGGAAGGAGGCCAAGATTATTGCTTCAATATTACACCGGTGTCAGGCGTCGCAGGAACGTCTGCGTATCCTTCGCCCCGAATCCGCCCGCTGCAACCAGCCCTTATACACTGGCTTGCACGCTGGTAACGATGGGGTTGCGGATGGAGAGGTTTAGAATAATTTGTAACCCGCGGCCAGGTGATACGCGTGCAATTGTTGCTGTTAATTAAATACCGTCGGGTTCTAAATAATCTGATCTTCAGTTACATAGACAGGATTCGTAATACGATTCCTTCGTGGTAATACAAAATTTTGATGTTCGATATTTGGGCTCCGAATATTTATTTAATACTTTTAGAAATCATACAAAATATCGATTTTAGAATGCACTTGAATTATTATTGTTGTGTTTCCTACAGGAATATATAACGGTTATTGTAAAGCCAATCGAACTGTACAATGTAAAAATTGATAGAAACGATTCGCCAGATAACTTCTTTCGTAAATGTGAAAAGCTCTAGAGAAAATGCCCAAGCTGTTCGAACTCGTCTCGTATCCATCGCTATTCAGCGCCTCTCCGCTCGAATTCACGTGTGCACGTATGTGTGCACTGGGGTTTCACCGTTATTAAGCCATCTCTTACCAGTTATATCGTCTCTGGCGAGCCCTTTTGCCCGCGTCTTCCGCTTCCTGGCCCGGATCGAGAGGCACAGGCCACGATTCGGGTAAGCTCGCGGCCAGAACGCTTGTATTCCAGCGGAAACTCGGTTGCGGAAGTTATGTCCCGGATGGAGGATTGCCGGGCCTCAGGAGATCGATCTTCACGCTGCGATGGATTCAAGGAAACTCGTCGTTGACCTTCTGCACCTTCAGCTTTTTCATCGTGACAAATTATTGATCCGCAAAAAATCTCGCAAATATGAAGCATCTGGATACATGTTTCATTTATACTTTATTTAGTCGTTACATTCAATAGATTGTGCTCGTACGAAATGCAAATGAAGTCCTGGCAAGAGCACATTGACCGTGGCCATTGACGAATTAGCGGTGTTTGACAGGAACCAATAGCCAACAATCCCGCGGGCTAAATCTCCTATCATCGAGCGCCGTTTGCGCGGTCTCTCCATTACGGGCACAAAGAAAATCCTGCAAAAAGACTGCGCTCGATTGGTGCCCGGCTCTTTTCTATTCCGGCTCCAATTGTCATTCAGACAGAGGCAGAGGCACAGTCGAGAGAAAGATGGACTGATCGGTGAATCAGTGTAGCAAGGGGTTAGTAGTGGCAGAGGGGGATGGATCAATCGTCGTAGCGGAAGTGCGTTGATTTAGCAATCAGAGCAATGAGAAAGGGGTAGAACGGAGGGATAAAGCAGGGGGGCCAGTGTAAACGCGGCTGGAAAGATGAACAAGCGACACGAACGAGAGGAACGAACGGTACACAGAAGAGTAACAGGGTGAAGGGTTTGGAGAGGGTGGAAGTGGGGGGCAAAAAAGGGCCGTGTGCCTCTAGTAATTACGGTCGGTACAGCGGAATCATTTGTTTGCGCATTGTTGCCGCAAAGCATTGTTGCGCAGCGAAACGTTCCACCACCATCGGCCGTCATCCCCTTCCAAGCGTCGTTTGGGTTCGTTTCAATTCTCTTCTATGACCGTTCGACTGCTCGGCCCTAGCACAGGCTTCAAACGCATTGTACCTTTGCGGGCCGCCTTCCAACCTATCGCGAGTAAAACACACGTGCACGTGCATACGTGCGTGTGTTTGCGTGTGTTATTTACGTGGCGTACACGCGCGAGGGGGATGCCGGGCTCAGCGTTGCACTGAAGTTGGACCGGACGAATTCGTTGCTCTACTCCGATGACAAATTAAGCGGGCGAACCTGCGGCTAACTAGCCGGGCGAAATAGCCTGCTCCGATGAAGAGCACAGTGCTGGGACTGTTTTCTGTTGGCCCCGGTTCGGATAACTTACTTGCTACAGTCGATGCGTCCGCCACGTATACGTTGTTGGCCAGGATGATTTGGATGCCGGTCGGCTAATTGGTCGGCGATTCGAATTACGTCGGCGTATTTTATTTCGGTCCCCGTGTGTTTCGCAGGGGATATCTTGGTAGAAGATTTATTCATTTATTGTTACGCTTTATCTGTCACGTATTCGAAGAAATAAGGATACACATATGAACGGGAGCAGTGTAAACAGCGTTACCTGTATTAATGTAAAAATTTCAGATTTTTCTAACGATGCGATTGTTTACTTTACTTGCAAATTCTGTTCGCAACAATTTCAACAATTATTCGAAGCAACGAATTCCATATATTCCATACGCGTACCGCCCGCAAATAAGTATCGTTTCATCGTGGGTATTTTCTCAGTGACGGAATCGAGTACGCTCGCCAGGCAACCTGGCTCGATATTTTTTCATCCATTTTCGCCATCGAATATTCGGAAAACTTCATACGCTCCCGATATCGTTTGGCGAATTTTTACCGCGGCGGCCGCCTTGCCAGTCTATCATTCGTTTGTCCAACGTCGTAAATATTGAATATCCATTACGATAGGCGCCGCGTCGCGCCCACAACCGAGCCGTTTCCGAGGAAAATTGCTTCGCCGGCTCTGGCCGGCATCTTCGATAATTAATACAGCCGCCGCGGCTCGAACCTGTCGTGGAAATAATGGAGGAGTTCGCGAGCCGTATCGTCGATCGGATATTTTCGGCGTCCCGGTGTAATGCGCCCCGATGCTGAGCTCACGTCTTTCTCCTTGTTCCGGCAAGCTGTTTCGTTCAGAACGCTTGCATCCGGTTAGAATGCTTGCAAGAGCAGGTGCTGTAGAGCGAGAGAGACGGTGGATAGTTTTGAAGTGCCTAATTTATGTATCCAGAAAAGTGGAAAGGGTTCTTGTTAGCTGATTGCTGTATAAAAGTACATATTTTTAACCCCGTTGCCGTATTGAGGCTGGGGTAATCCAATCTCGTAAGTACTTGAAAATATGTGCTGCTTTTCTGTTAGGAACGAGTTTTGTTAACACTCAGAGCTTCGTAAGGATAAAGTGTATTATGAACAAAATTCGAGGAACGCTTAATTCTTATTGAAAAATTGTCGATCTTTGAACTGATGTAACTTTGTGAGAAAAAAAATCGTACGGCATTCTACCTGGGTTCATATTAAAGGGCGAAGTCTCTACTATCGCGCACCTTAACAGTTCGCGTTCAACCGTCTCGTTAAGAACAGAGCCACGAAGGCCTGGCAAGGTGCGTGCAGCCATATTCTGGCGGAAATAGGAAGTTGTTCCTTGGTGGGCGAACTTGCGCGAAATTAGCTGGGTCTACTTGGCGGAAGCGGGTCAAAGGTGTGCCAAGGATATATTACCTGAAAATTCAGGCTGATTGAAGCACGTGACGGAACGCGTCACGATGAGGCGGCATAGGCATGGAAGGTAAAATTTCCAAGCAAATTTCGCTCCGGCAATGTCGTCCACTTGAAAACTGGCTTCCTAATTTTTAAACAAGAAACATCTAAATACCCAGTTCGAAATAGGAAATGGATTTTGCGAAAACGGCTCGATTACTTGAATCGGGAAGTGTATTGTTAGTAAGGGGATGAAAGGAAATTGTAGATCCGACCTAAGGGTCCCCAGGGATGCGAAAGAACTCTATGGGATATCGTAAAATATGAAAACATTGAAATTTAAATCGCCGTGTTTTATAGATTGTGCGTTGCGTTCTATGTTGCATGTGAAAAGATGGGCTCTTTTAGGAGCCATTACTTGCGTGTTCGTGAAAAATTTAATCGCGATAAAAAGTTGATGGCTCTCCTCGAAATTTTGTTCCGTTAAAGGGTTTTCTTTTCTGTGTACCGTGCCGTGCTTTTTTGATCTTTTTTTTTTTGTTTATTTCGCGAAAAGGGAACAACTCGCCTGCAAGCTTTTTCGTTATATCCAATTTATGGTTGAACTACCATAAGAGTGTTTTCCAAATTCTTTTTTTCAGTAATTGTGAAACCTTTATTGGGTTACGTCTATTCGACAGCGCAGCACTAAAATTTTGCCAGAAAAAAAATATCTTCACTGCCGTATGAACAGAAAATTCGAATTCCCAGTATTCAGTAGCAATTGAAACGCATTCTCCTCTCCTTATCTTGCTGTGTCTGCTATTCTTAGGGAAGAAGGAACTTTCTTTCAGAAGAATAGCGGAGAAACGGGAATCGAACATCTTCCAGCGTTGAGATTCCGCGTGGTACAGCCACGAGATCTCTCGTGCAATCTAAGCACACCATTACAGAGGTGGAAGCACGTTTAATCTCCGTAGCTCGAGCGTTTCAGCGCTTCCTGGTGTCGGTCGAGCACCGGGAACGATTCGTCGAGGGTCTTTGTCTGCATTTACCGCGATTTTCTTCTCCGATCTAGCGACGTCCACTCTGATCCCTCGTGATCGTACTCTTCGCCCAGGATACGGACACCTGTTTGCAGGTGGGCGATCTTCTATTTGCGAGTACCCTGAACACCGTGAATTATAAATAAGGAAGAGTATCGTTAAAAAGAAATTCGCAAGATCCGGTTTTTTTAATTAATACGTAGAGTACCTTTAATACCATGAATATTATTCAACTCGTAATGAAACTTGCAAACCTTTCTTCCCGTCGAATAACTAAAAAAGGAACACCCGAATACATGCTTCTCTGCTTAAATAGAACCGTCTTCTAAAACATTCAAGTCTGGTGAAGTCTGAATAATACACTCCTCTACAAAATTAGAGGCTCACTCAATTCTGACCGAAAAATAGTCGATATTTGACCTGCTGTAACTCCGTGAAAAAATCATACGACTGTCTTCTTCTCTTATTTTAAAGGGCGGAACCTCTACTTTCGCATTCCTGAATTGATTATATTAGAAGGCGGAGTAGAAAACTGATGGTGCTTTTCTCCCCCGAAATATGTAAAAATTCAAGCGTTTCTACGGGGTTTAACAAATTTTTTCAAATCAAGTAAATTATGGTGAGTTAAAGTAGAGGCTTCGTCCTTCAAAATGAGACCAGGTAGACTGTCGTGCGATTTTTTTTGACAAAGTTACAGAAGTTCAAAGATCGCCAATCTTTCGACGAAAACTGAGCAACCCTTTAATTTTGTAGAGGGTGCGTTATTATTATTCAGACTTCACACGACTAATGCAAGAAGCTACAGAATTACCAAAGAACGTCTCATCGAAATTCCGTCGTCGACCGAGACGTTCGAACAACGTTTGTTAAAAGAAAAAACGAGGGCCTCTTGAAAAACACGAATCTACCTGGCTGCCGACAACTCGAGACAAGAGTGAAAGATAGACGTTCGTCCGTTTCGCTGCAGTCACGTGCCCGACGTGGATTTCTTGCGTTCGTATACGAATCTAATGAGCTATCAGACTGTCTCAGTGCCTCGCGAACTCGTGCATGAACATCGAGCTTCGTAAAGGGTGTACGAAAACGGAATAGATATGGGGACGCGATTCCTCACCCTTACCCTCGACTGCTTGGACTCTAAAAAAAATTGCTTGTCAGTTCTGGCGAGAAAATAAATTAATTAAATTCAACAGCTGCTGAAGGTTACTCCATTTTCCCTGCTCAAGTTGTATCGAACGAGGCAAACGTTTCCGTTAAATTGGAATCAATTATCGAGCCTTCTCGTTTTCATTTCCTGTTTCTGATTACTCTAGGATCGCGTCGGGGCGTAGATACCGCCTCCAAGTATACGTAGACGATCTTTCTCGCAGTGCTGAAAGCCGTAGAACAATGTTACCGGATGCAGATGAGACTCAATTCCCTCTAGGCCGTCTCGGCCTCTTCCTCTTGATCGGAGTTCAAGCGGAATTTTAGACAGACCCAAGAGAGAGAGAGAGAGAGAAAAGGAGAGGTTCCCTTTTAGACACCACCTCTCGATTTGGCACCCTTCCTTGTGTCCTTCAATTTTCGCTGCGCATCCGAGGTGGTTCGATGCCTTGTCGCGAGGAAATAGGCTTCTGAACGAGTCTGTTCGATTTGTCAGATAGTTTTCTCGCTTTTCCAGGCACATTTTCTTGTCCGGGAAATTTCAGACTGATGAGCTTTTTGTTATCGGTACATTGATCTTTATTTCTTGGTTTTCTTCTCCCGGTATCTGATTCCGTCCGCATAATGGACGCGCCTGGATTCTTTTCCGCCGTCTCTTCGCGTTGATATCATTCATTTGATTTTTAAACGTGCTTCTACTGGGTACGCGGAAATGAATCTTTAAGGTACTCGGTAAACCGTGGGAAATTATGGTAAATATTTCAGCAATCACGATTTCAATCATTCTTCCTGCAGTTCTTTAGTTCCTTTTTGCAATTCGTTCTTTAAATCATTGTCAATATTTTCTCTAATTTTCCCGACAATTTTCACACCTTTTTCTGTCGTTTGTTTTGTTGTTTTCCTCGTACGGGACTTTCTACCGCACAGTTTCTTTCTTTTTCTCCCTTTTTGAATGCAGAATTTCAATCCATTCTCCGTTCAATGTCCCCGTTTGCCTAACGGGGCATAGCGTCGTGGACCGCTTTATCGCAGCGTCGAACCGGAAGTCCATGGTCGATCGACCCCTGTCTTCGATCGACGGAGCACGCGGTTTCGTGGTCAGATCTGGGAGGTCCATCGACTCTTCGTTGCAACTTTTCCTCTCACCACCGGTTACTTCATTATAACCTTCGGCCAAACCATCGCTTTTGAGAAATTCAGGAGGGCCTCGGTTTTCCTTTTTCCTTTCTGCAGCCTTGAACTTGCGACCGATCGAAATAAAAAGGAGTTTCTTCCTCGAATGGAAAGGAAGTACTGTGGTGCTATTGTATTCGTTTCACTTGGTAATTTTATAGGTGGATATTACCGAAACAAGAGAAAGTAAAGAAGAAAGGGTGGCACTCCGCGCAGTTACTTTTTACTAGGAAATTTTTCGTTTCCCTTACTTTCCTTTATCAAGAACACTGAAATATGCGAATGGAATTTAAAATAGAAGAAACCGTGGGCTGGAAATATGTCGAGGTTTCTTATGAAGTTGATACAGATTGTATTCACGAACAATTAAGCTTCTCCTGCTTAAAAGAAAAATTCCTCAGAGAGAATTCTTTACAGCTAACTGCTACAAAAAAAGAAAGAAAGAATGTAGAGCTAGAACAATTTAACAATATCACGTCGCAACGAGCACGAATGCAATATTAATTGCACAGAATAACCTCCTGTAATTAACAAACGGTCTGCGTGGGATCGAAACGGACCACTCCGTTTCGCGACGTTACATCCCATTACTGGATATAATTTCTGTTTATGCTCAGTAGTGTAACACGCGAACGGCCTCACCGTCGCGTGGACACTTGCGTCCATGCACACAGTTGCATACGCACCCACACAAAGGTATACACGGTCCAATTACTCGGGTACGTCTCCACGATTTCTGATTACGCATGTATTTCATCGCGTTAATACAGATGCGAACGTAGCCGGCTCTGGAAGTCGAAAGTTTCGAGTCGAACGACTGCCTGGTCGAAAACCAACATCCAACGCAGGAGAGTCGAACAAAGCGCGGAATGATTAACGAGTTTTACAGCCCGACCGCCAATTCCGCTAACAGTTTTCTCGACGCGTAATTTCGCCGGTCCAGAGAGCCTTGGCGTCTAACTTTGTTCATATCCGGCCACGGTAATGGTGGCTCATTTGCTAATGTGTTCATAATTTAATCGGTGCCCCGGCGTGCCAAGCTCGCCCACGAAGTCACCGAACGCAGTCGATTAATTCGATCGAAATGTCACTGGTTATGAAGGGGACGCGCACATGGGAAAAATTTTGCAATTCTGGGACAGGTGAAGTGTTCAATATATTACACCGGAGGTTTACTTGCAAGCTCAGTGACGTCCATTTGTCGGAACGAAAATTCGTCGCTTGGAAGTGACAGGAAGTTTTATCAAATAAATTAACTTCGCTAAGACCGATATATCAGCCTTTAATTTTGAATCCTAAGAAATCCCAAGTATAGTAAATTATATTATTTAATCGCCTAAAAAACGTATTTAACAACAGGTAAACGGTGCACACTCTATTTATTCAGAACTTTACCTTATAGAAACCGGCTCCGAAAGTTCGACGCCACCTCCGCCCAGAATAACAGAGAAGCATGCAACCTGTTAACGCTACCAGCAAGTTGATTCGCCGTTGTAATTGCAAAGTTGATCGTTTCAGACATCTATAGAGACAAAGCGACTGAAAGTTGGCGAAACGGTTACGTCGTTTCGAGGGAGACGATTTGCAGATTGCATTTGTAGCGGGACTCGTTGCAGCATGGAACAGCTTCGTCGCAGAATTATTTAAACATCGCAGAAACTTCTTTTTGTCCCGACAATCGTTTTGTATTTTAATCACCTACAATCCTATGAATGTCTGCCATGTAAATGGCACCCTCAGAGAAGAATATCTTTCACCGTCGAAGTCTAAGAGAATATCAACGAGATTTCCACACGGCATCCTACTCTTTTTTTGTTTAATTTATATTTTCTTGTTTCGGTTGCGACGAAACATGACTCGCGAAACATGAATACCAAATTGACCCCGCCTCGGTTCTTTGACAAATCCTGCACAATGATTACGGCGATGTAAAATTGGTGATCCGACTCTTCAGATCGGACCAGCTTGCACCTCGCCGTTCTACCGTGTGCAAATCGAGACTCTTCTCAATCCATTATTTTCCCGTCGTTAGACTTTGTTGCCCACTCACCATTTTGTTTGCACGGGAACTGTAATATTTGCAGGCAATACGACTCGTTCGACAATGAACCATACGCGACCTGGTCGCGAATTTCCACATAAATTTCATTTCATAGAATCCCAAATTGCCCGTGCCCAATTGGCAAACGGTACAAATTTCAATTAAACATTTCAGTGAAAGTGTACATTTCAGTCTATCGAGCAGAGAATGGAACTCCAACGAAACCCTCAAACCCGCCGTACACCTATCCAGAATCGACAGTGAACCTGGCAACTTTATACGAACCCTCGACACTCTGTCGAATAATAGCCCACTGACCAAATCCTTCCTGCAACCCTCCCTCCTTGACCGTAGAATATTTTACAACCCGCTCGTTCGTAAAACGTATAGTCCGATTTCCGCGTCCCTTCACACGACACGATTACACCGTACTTCGATACATATAACGATATTTGCGTCACGGGGGAATGGTTCCCAGTTAGACGCGCCGAGAATCGATCGTATCACTGTGCAAACCAGTTTACCGCCCCTGCTTTCACTCCCGCAGAAACCACCCCCGAGCCAAGTTCTAGCAGATGGAGAGCCGTCGCGGTCGTGGCGTATAAGTAATAGCTAAATTAACATCTTGGTGTATCCCAGGAGCGTCATCTGCTATCTACGGCCCGTTAGTGCACTGAAGCCGAAAGACATAGGGAAACCAGTCACGAATGGCGTTACGAAAATGCATCCCCTGCTGGCGCTGTGTTTCGACGCGTTGCGCCCCTCGCACGACCGGTTCGATCGTGGGGGTTCGAATGGGTTGAGTTTTGGGTTGGCTGGTAATCGTCACCTCGTGTCCCTGTCCCGACGAGCCGAGAATAGGGGAATATAATATAGAATCGGGAATATAAGTAACTTCTGATTAGTCGGGACGGTGGTAAAATTAGGGTGGGTATAGAGAGAACGTGTACGATTGATTTCGCGAGATTGTCACGGCACCATTTCAGGGTCGAAGTGGTATTACGCGTTATATTATATTTCGGGATTGAGCAGCAATGGAATATTGTTATGCAGATTGTGTAAGTATATTTGATGGAGGTTTAATTGGTTCGCGGAATTCGGAATAATTGTCCAGGGGATAGTACATACGTATTAAGTGTTTCGTGGAGCAGAACAGTGCCGGCATGTTTTTACAATTTTCCGCCGAATAGGATTCTGTGCAAAACCAAGCGATTGTTAAACCTAGAGACTGTATAATATAGTAATAGAACGTGTTCTGCAAAATTGAGGATTCTCCCTTGGATCTTCATGCGAGATATTTAATTAGCGTTCAGGGTGCCGCCAATTACAAACATTCCTTTGGCTCGTCGTAAATTCAATTTACGAAAAATTGAGTGAAATACGAATAATCGTCGCTGATTGAGCGCGAATCGAGATTGCAATAGCAGATGGTTAAACGGAACAAATTGAATGACACGGGCTACTTTTGACTGCGGTTTACGCGCGATACTGACCACCTTTGAGTAGATACCGGTTGCCTTTGTTCGAATCCAACCGAACGTGCGGATATTTCGACAATGCTTCGCGGAATTCCGTGGAATTACCCTGAGGCCGAACGGTGGACGTGGTTCCGCGTTCACGGCTGAACGTGACAGGTCGCTTTCAGATCCGAAATATGAAAAGCATATGGTTCCGCGAAGAGTGGGTCGTGGTATCCTGGTGTGAATGAAAGTCGGTTGGAATTAGCGCCACCCACGCGATTGCGCCACGTCATTTCTCCAGGCAAATTCTTTATCCTCGGTTTCCCTTTTCGCGGGAAGATTGTATAGGATTCTTTTTTCTCCATTCTCCGGGATGATACGCGAAATACCTTTTTAAATTTTTTCACCGGACGACATAATAATTCCTGAAATTCTCCAACAGTTATCTTTGGTTGAACATATTTCACGATCTTTTTCTTGCCCGTGGAAAAGGATTAAAAATATTACCAGGAGACTATTTTATGGTGCAATAACGCCGTACAATATTCCTGCTCGACAAATCATTCATCCTCCCCGTTTTGCACAAACTCGATCGTTCATTAATTTCCCATAAAAATGACACACGGTGTACGTAATCGTAACTCAGTTGTTTCACAACGCGTATCGATCCAACTCAAACTTCATTTTTTTCGTCAATCAGATACAGTTTTCCGTCCGGCGTGTAACTTTCCACCGAAACCGGCATCCGTTGAGATGACGTGCTGCTTGTGTCGCGTGTACAGAGCTACCGGTGTATCCACAAAAGGGCAACGCACCGTCACGTGAACGTTCGACGACTTATCGATCCCCGTGTCGTTACCTCGCGAGCCGGTCGTTTAATAAAATACGAAGGCGTGCGGGCTGAACGGTGCACCTTTATGTCGCTTCGTCCACGTTCGTGATCGAGTCGCGCCGTCGTATCGTATCAATCATTCGGAGAAGAACGCGCGAGACCTCTTTATTCGCGGTGAAAAGATGTATTCTGGCGGTCGTTCGCATGCGGAAATTTCGAACGTTCTTCACGAACGGCTTTTATATTGGGATTTCGCCCCGATCATCGCCTTTATGTCTATTTATTCCTTAGGCAGTCGGGGAATCCGGAAAATTTACACCGCGAACCCTTGTGCATTTCAAGTCACTTGGAAAAGTGAGTGTGATCTGTGCACAATGAACGATCACAGAAATCTAATAGTTTTAATTCATTTAAAATTGAATTTAACCTAGACTGGCGTACATCGTTTCGCCGCTTAAACTCGAGCGGGCTAAGGTATAAAGTTTAGGGGGCATGCTATTCTGAATTCATGCAAGCCTGCGAGCCAGTAATTTCTTGCGTGATTGGTCGGCGAAGAGGAAGTAAACGTCCAAGGGGATCGACAGGGAGTCGATTATGCATACCGACTCAGATAACTGGGTCAAGTTACGTCTCCCTCCCAGTCGTTATTGCCGTGTAGTCGAGTGGTCATGACGTAAACGACGTTGGCGTAACGACGTCGCCCTGCACTTCTTCAAAAATTGCTGGTCCGTCGACGTTGCACGCGACCAGCCCTTAAACGATGGAACCCAGTGCACTGAAACACATTGGCGACGATGAAACGATAATTAATAATCATTCAAGGAATTACTTGAGCTAAAGAACGAGCAACTTTTCCTTCGTGAATGCAAACAGAAATTCGCCAGCAGACTGATTTGTTGCCAGATTAAATTGCCCCAGCTGAAAGGCCGCGAACACAAAGGGGTGAGCTAGGGTGGTACGCGGGGTAGAAAAAAAAGGAAGGAATCGCAGAGCAGCGAAGTAGTCGCGGTTACGTCCGGAAATTGGTGAAACTTTGCGGAAGGTAAATTAACGGTGGTAATAAAAAGTAGCTCGCTCACGGTTCTCGTTGAATTTCCCTCTGTCCCGGCCCTCGAACTGCCGCGATTCGATGGCGGGGGTGGCGTACGAAATTATGAGAAGTCTCCGGCGCAAAAACGAGTTGTCATCCGTTTCGATTGGGCAGAAAAACAAGCGCGTTCGCGGGCCAAAAACAATTTGCTTAATGCTACCGGGCTCGTGCTATCGCGTCTGATAAGACGACTGATATATACGCGATTCGAGACTGGCCGTCGAAAAAGAGGATCATCCCCGCGTAATCTCGCTGGATTTGCATTTAGAGGAGAACGTTTAGACTATACGGGGATAGTTCAGGTAGTCGGTCGTCGTCGATTTCTGTCCCCCATTCCGCGAATATCGAATTAAAAGTTACCCCGGCGACAGATGGATCGCTGCACGAAGTCGATGCAGAGAAAAGAGATTTTGACCATTGAAGATGGGTGACGAGTTCCTTGGTTTATCTCGGAGAGTGTTAAGAAAGGGTTTGTTAACGTCACTCGTTCGTTAGCGACCGGAAAGAAGCTCGAAGAGTTTGTAAATGCGTTCAGTTCTGAGATGGTAATTTGAGAAAATCAAGATCAGACAGGATTTTGGGGTGCATCCTTTTCGTTCTGCGTCTGCTTCGTCCATACCTCGCCGGTATGATAAATCTTCGAGCGAGACCGAATTATCCTTTCGTCCAATCGACACTGTAATCGACCAGTAGAAAATCCACTGTCGACATCGGATCGCGCTTACGAAAACGCAAAACAGATCACGCCTAATTACGGCCGGTCGATTGGTCGTCCCTCGGACAGAATCATTCAAACCAGCAGGACAGGTCTGGTAAAAAAAAAGGCGAGGCAACGTTTGGAATTTTCACCCCCTGGTTGCCAACGTTCCAATCAGAGGGGTAGGGGCATGTTCAACACCCTCTTACCCTTCCCTCGATGCACCACCCCTTGCCCCCATCCTCCGTGTATATTTTCCGGGGAAATGCAAATTCCGGGTCACTGACATCGACTCGATTCGAGCGATATATCGCAGCTACGGCGTGGAAGGGAAGTGGATGTACGTGTTCAGAAAGATAGAGGGTACACCGTGGAATATATTTCCAGTGAATTTTTCCATATCCTTCGGGAGGGTCTTAGGTCGGTGACGAAACTAAAACTGCCGGTAGTTTGGCGGCAGTCGAATGACGCGTGAACATTTTTCGCAGTACTTTCACTGTACATTCTTTCTTTTTTTATTAACGACCGAATTACTGTGAAAGTCTTTCGCTGACCCTGCGACCCTTGTCGTGCCCACTGGCCTTTTGGAACTTCTGACCAACTATTGAATGAATACATTGTACGATTGGTCTATTTCTATATGTTGTCGGTTTCCGGATTTATCGTTTGTCGATCAATTCTTAAAAACGCCACTCGAGCATCGTGGTCGAATATGAAAGGGATTCGTGGATCGTGCCAAGCCAGCCTGGCACAGTCTTGCCTTTGGCTCGTCGAACGGACACGGGACGGTGTGCTGCGGAATTCTTTCGGTTAACCGCAACGATAATCCTCGAATCGATCCATTCCGGGAAGCGGTTTCAGTCCGATTTCGCGTAGCACGGCTTCCGTCTGCAATTCGACCACCGTCACCCCTGAAATTGCAACATTTTTACGCCGGTCGACTCCACTATGCCCTGTGTCACCAAGATGGATATCCCTGTTTCAATTTTGTTTTCTTCTTTTCAGTTTCAGTTGATTGCGTGTTGCTCCGTTCGGGTATATGCGTTTTAAACTCGTGGGAAAGTAGGTTCCGTTTAGGGTGGGTAGATGTGTGATATTGGGAGATTCAAGGACATTTAGCGTGTGCAAGTTTGAGTTTGAAGGAGCGTTTGAGTTAAGGCTACGCTAGCAAAGAGAGTGTGCAGATTAGAGATTAAGAAACTTTGATTAATTGGGAATAATTCGTATCGTAGTATAACAGTAAATTTGGAGTGGAAATTCAGCTGGTTTCTGAGATGGAAATAAGCCGGCTGTTTTATCTATCGAATTGTTCGCTCGTAAAAGCGAACGATAAATTTATTAATGAATTCTCGGAGAATCTTATTAATGCTGCATTGCTGGTTTGTGCTTGATTACAATACCAGAAAATACGTATCTGTTCCATTTCACGATTGCCAGTTTAATATGAACGAAAATTTGGGAGCGAGTGATCATTTTCCATGGTAATGTAAAATTCAATGAAAAAGCCAGGAAAAATATTTTCCACCGCCACGGTATATGTTGTGAATTTAATAGGTGTTCAAATACGATCGACATTACTAAATAACGTGGAATTACAAAATTCAAGAATCCGATTTCAAAATGTACCCACGCCACGGTGCCGATGGAAAATATCATTATTATTATTCATCATTTCAATAACGTCGACACTGAAACATTAATGGAATATTTGATCGCGTTGTTATGAACCATTACGTATGCCCAATACAACAGCAACATTATATTGAAAACATTGCCAGGAGTCGCCGCCCAAAAAGTATGAAAAAATCCAGTTAAGAGAAACACATTTTCCATCGACAGATTCGATTAGAACGCAATAAAAAGTCTCCGAGACCAATTCCATTTACTTGTCACGCGAATGCAAAAGAAAAATCTATATTCCATCATCATAATTTTCCACATTTTACTTCACTCTGCACTCGCACCGTTCTCGTAACACGCTCATCCCCCAGTTAACCAGCAATAAAATAATCCCACGCGATGTTCGCCGCATACGAACGAGTTTCTCGAAATTCGCCCGGCATTGCATAATTAATCGCGGCCGTTCGCGTTTCCCATCGTCCGGCAATATCGTGAAATATTCCATAAGTTCCGTGATAGCGAACAGCAGCGTATGATGGATTTGTACTGAAATTGGAGCTGCCGTGTCGTTTGAGGGTTTCCGTGGTGTCGTGTAGCGGCTTTCCAGCCTTTGATGCACGCGATGCGTAGCCACAAACATGGAGAAGTCTTATCAAGTCGGGGGGAGGACGTGCAGCTCGCCCCTCTATCACTATTGCGAGGGTCGCTTTATTAACGCGAGACCATCGATACCTGCAAATGGGGCCACGGATAGCTTTACCTTTGCCAAAGAAATGATTGTTTCGTTATCGAAGCATCTTTGAAAATATAATAGCAAAAATTAGGTAAACATATTTTCCCTTCTTCTCGAGGACGTTTCTGGAAATAGTAAATTTATCTTAACACAGATTACGCTTTGGAATATGTTGACCTTTTAAGAATCTCCATTCCTACTGGGTGATGAAAAGAAGCAGGAATTAAACTCGACAGCGCGGGCGTTGGCCCATTAGCCTACGCGACAAGGAAGCCCGAAGAAGCAGATGCAATTGCAATAAAATTTGTTGTCACGGGTACGAGAGGGTAAAAACAGGGGGGGGGGGACCGCTAATTTGCAAGTAAAAGGGCGACGCGTCGCTATCTAAAATTGCTTGGGCTTTCAGCGCCCATTCCCATTCAACGAACAAAGAAACAAGAGGGAAGAGATTTAAAAGAATGAAGAAAAATAAACCGCCGAAAGATACGTCGAACCGCGTCCTCTCGAGAAACTTCGATAAATCGAGTCTTCGAGGGAAACTTCGAAGAGTGATAAACTCGATTGCTGAATCGCAAATATCGAGTGGCCCCCGGAAGAGTTTCTTAAACCGGAAACGGCCGTGTAGCGGCCCCGCACGACAGGATAAACCGGAAAGGATAGAATCGCGTCTTCTTTTTCCCTTGCCGTTGCTAAGCTTTTGTTTGACTTTCAAATGGAAGCCAGAGGCGCTTCCTCCGCGAAGTTATTGCAATTTTCTATTGGACCTGTGACCTTTTTTCCGGAAGGGAATAGAGATTGTTTGAGTCAGCCTAGAAATGGATCATTTCAATGTTGACGTCTTAGAAATATTTCATTTCTCTTTTCCCACTGAAAGTACAGCCCGCTATCCAGTACTTCCGCGCGACGAACCATTTAAAGATAATTTAATAATTCATCCCTCTGCCCCTAATTACATTTTATCCCAGCGGTGCTTCAATCTGTCCCCAATACAAACTTCCACTTGAAAAAAAAACATATCGCAATCACTTAAAATAATTAGCAACGCCACAACGCGTCTTTTTACAAAGTCGCATTATACGCGAGAGAAAGACTCCCGCGGGTTGATACCACGACCAATTAATTCCGGGACACGAAAATAAGAGTAACCAGGAACAAGGAGGAGCATGAATGTAAATGAAAGATTTATGTGGGGGCTAAATGAAGGGTAGAAGTCGAGATGGAGCGCCATTTACTCCCTCGCGAAAGTTCGCCCTCGGTATTCCCGTGACTTTACACTAAGGAGTAGCGACTTTTGGTCGATCCGCTAAGAGGAAAGTTCGTCGCATAAACGGCAAAGAAAAAAATTCACCATGGGAATAGTGGAACCGCCGGGACCCCGTTGTACTTTCTCCTGGCGCGTCTCTCCTGCTGAGCTGCCTAAGATTTCCGGTTGCAAGAACGTGTCGAATATACGTACAGTTCCCTTTAATTTATTTCACCAGCGAATGTTTTCATTCTTCCAGAGAATTATACAATTCGTGTAATTAAATAATAATAATACGTGCAAATATCCCTGGTCGTAAAAGGATTGAGTAATCTTATTTCGGACAATAAGTATGTCAAGTATTAAAGCTGAAACAACTTCTTGCGTGACTCTGCGGGATAGAAAAAGATTGATTTGTATCGTCTGCAAGAATTACAGGGAATACCGCCACGTAGGACACTTTAACGAGGCGGAATTACCAAGACTGGACACCGGCGAAAAAAGCGTGGTAATTAGCGTCGCCGGAGCGGATTGAACCTGGCAATTTCGCGGCAATTTAACGAGAAATATACGGCACCACTGGAGAAGTGGAGGCAATGCTCGTCGCTTCGCGTTCGCAATGTAAATCATTTTGTCCGTTTCTGACGGCGCGCCGATGGCACTTGCAACACGGCCATAAATGTCCCAGATATTGCCGTAATATACTCCACCTCCCAAATAAAGTATCGCTGAAAATTTCACGAGGGATTAAATTCAATTATCGCCCTGATATATTTGATAGTTTCGCGAAGCGACGTGAATAAGCGTGGCTTAAAAAGATCTACGGTTTCGTGCCAATTCTGCATAGAACTGTTCTGCGTTATCTTATATCTCCTTGTAAATACTGGAAAATGTTAAATCATGCATTAACGTACGTAACGTTTTATAATCGAAGAGAAATTCGTGTTCCTTTTTCTAAATAGATAAGCGGAAAAATTGCGAGGAAAACGTGGGAAACAATTATTTTGAAAGTAAAGAATCCGTGATTCGGTGTAAAATTACTCTCGTTATTCTCGTGGAAAACGGAAAAATCAACCGGTTCGCAACTCTAATAGGGATAACACAGACGATGCACAGAGAAACGAGAGAAACCATTGACTCGTGCAATCGCAATTATGCTTCGGCGAAACCTCGAAAAACGCGGGCAGACAAAATGATACCTGAAAATTACGTCGGATAAGGTACACGCGCCGTTGGGGTTCACTAGATACAGGAATCGAAATCACCTAGCAATCGAGCCGATTCATTTATTTCCCGGCACGCGCAAATGCATATTGATTTCCTGCTCTCGCGCGATAGCCAGAGAATGTTCTGAGTCGGGTATCGACCGTCTCGCCTTTAACAAGGATTTCTTTTGACGCCCAATTCCTAATATGCACCACGAACAAAATATAGCCAACGTTATAAGCGAAAGTTTCAGCCAATCGGATGGAATTCCATGTTTATTTTACGGGATAAAAATGAATCGTATAAAAGCCAGATCAGTGTAAAAATTTATAATACTTGGTCAATTTTGTGAAAGCTATGGGGCTATTACGTATTCTCCTTTTTCCAATATTTTTTCATGCTTTTAATATGACCCCGTGGCTTCATTAAAGTGTTCAATATTGAATTGCTATTATGGAAGAGTATACTTTCCAAAGTTCAACGATGGAAACTGCAACAGCAAGTCATTTGCAATACTCATTTACCAAACTCTGCTTCATCCATGAATCAATAAATTGCCAAGTGGCAGAAATTTAACGTTTAAAGTATCTCTCTTTGCAAGGCAACGGTTTTCATAAATATCACACGCGTCAGCCGCCATTAAAAAATATTCAACTGCCGCCCTTTCTGCAACGTCTGCCTCGCTTTTGTGCTTCTCCTCCACCCCCGCGTACAGTGGGCAGCTACCAAACGTCCAACCCTTCCGCGTTTGCTTTCCCTTTTCCAGATGCAACTCGGACCGCCCGACAAAACGTATCCCGTGACGATATACCGGTTCCTGTGGGTTCAGGAAGAGCCTGAATTCTTTGCCTGTATTCGCGTTTCGTGGCGTGGCCGCGTTTTTATAAAAGCAGTTCTCGGAGACTCCGTCACACCGACGACCACGGTTCCTCCACGTTTCCGCTGGCCGAGACGGTCACCGCTTCCGTTTGAATAAAGAAAGCCGCACAGTCGTTTCGCGGGGATCGAAAGCAGCTGAACTTTTGCTTCGTTTTATTTTTATATTCTCTGCGAATATAAAAATAGCGAAGGAAATAAAGATTGTTTGGTCGCGAGACTTTATTCGGATCCTTTTTTACTCGCAGGAAAGTTTACGAGAGAAACGTGACTTTTTGGAAATTAAATATCTGTTGACTTTTCTAGTTGCCTGAGACTTTTCTAGTGCGAAAGATATTGTGGACGACGTTTTTTTTTTTTTGTAATCGGTTAGCTTCAAGAAGGTTTGTGACAATTATTCGAATCCTTGGATATGTCAAATTTCCTTCAATTTAGCTTTTACTTTTAAATTCAAAGTATTCTATGATTAGGAACTCTAAGAAAGAGAAATATAAAAATTTATTTTATCAAACGATGAAATTTCACGAACAAGTAAATATTATTTAGCTACCTAGTTTAAGTTTCATTCAACTGAAATAAGGAAACCAAGCGAGCGAATTTTCCCTCTCGCGCCAGTCGTTTTAAATTTCCAACGCGAGGAGTTACTTTCATCAAACAGCCACGATATAGTCGTAACGTTATCGTTGTCCGTAGAAATGTATTTCGCGTTTCAATTTCGTCGAGCTCAATATCCATGGGAAACGCGAATCGATTCGCGGAGAAATTCAGCCGCAAGCCAAGTCCGAGAACGTTGAATCGCTGGCGATTTCGGCCACGCTCTTAAGCCTCTGTTCGACTTCGATTCCTCCTCGCAGCCGCAGCTTGCCGATGTTGCATTTTTGTCGGGGCGATGTAAGGAAAACAGTTAACCACGGAGTATCTCCTGGTCTGTACGGGACAGATAAAGTGCACAGGTATTTGCATGTTTAACATTTTCTATTTTTTCCGCCGGCGATACGATTTCGATACCGTTGACGCGACGAAGATTCTCCATTCGCAGTTTTAAAAGTATAACCACTACTAATAAAAGTGATACCGTTGAGGCGACGTAAAAGAAAAGACATGGCCCTATTTAAATTCACGCGGGTATACTATGGTTGTTATATACAGAAACATATATCCAAGAATATATTCTCCTTATCAGAGAAAAACGAAAGCAACACCTTTCGGCATCTCCCGTACGACTCTCATAAACTTCCTCATCAGACACCAACGAGGTTGCAATATGGTCTACAAACAAGCCAACCAAATAAGCCTCCCTAACAAGATAGCATGCCTGGCCTCGCGGTTCATGAGTTATTTATAACTCAATTCACCAACGTTGATGTCAACGAATTTCCCAATAGCGGATCGGCTGAAGCTCCGTTCCTCGCCAAATTCAACAAGGTAGTTGAAAAAAAGGAGGTGCCAAAAGGGGGGTAATAAAGGAAAGTGAGAAGTGGAGAGACTCGAGGTGCCGCGTGCCGACGTAGAATGGACTGTCCGAAAATAAAACTGTTCACGGATATGCAGATCGTTCTCTCAGTTTATCGATATTCATAACTCGAATCGTGTTCGACGCTTCCATGGCTGCTTGTTACGCGACTCCATCCCCTTTTCCTTCTTCCTATAAAGTCAGCATCGTTGATTTGGGCGCGGTTAAAACGAATTTTGTCTGTGATTCTGACTGCCAGTCGGTCCAGCACGAAGAATCGAATCGAATCGATCGAGGGCGATCTATGACGGTTCCGTTCTCACGCTGGATGCAACCGCGGTGCACTTTTATCGTACGCCCTCTCCTCCCTCCCCTATCTCTCTCTCTCTCTCTCCCTCAGTCTACCTGTCTGGTGTCGGATCGATAGATATTATTTCCGGTCTGCACACGACACATGCTGAATCCACAATGCGCTTCCGCGTGTGCACTGGGCCGCCGTGGCACGCTGCACATAGTAATTTCGAACGCGTTTTGCGTGTGCCTCGAGAATGTCTCGAGGTCTTCTTGCATGCCACGCGACGCCGGCGATTTGCTTTTTAATGAATCTGCCACCCCCTATGGGCTGGGATTCGGTCTAACCAGGAATTGTTCATTCGAACTAACAATCTGTGAATCCTGATCACGCGTATCCAGAGTTTAATAGAGAATAATTGCCGGGAGTTTCTTTTCCTTCTATTTTCTTCTTGTCGGAAATAATCTTGAGGAAGTAATAAATATCCTTCCTCCAGTTATCGTCGTATAAACGGGGCAAGCTAAGAATATTAAACTTATAGAGCGTGGACGTGATACAGAGCAGAAGGCAATCGTCGCGTTGTCTAGGCTCGCCAACGCTGAACGAAGGGTAAAAGCATTTCGACACACAAACCGGCCGTTCCAAAAACGCTCGGATTTCCTCGAAATTCAGCGGAAACGTTTGCCTGAAATATTCAACCGCTCAGCTTACACTCAACATTTTCACCAGCTCGAAACAGCAACAACAAAAACAGAAAAAACATACGCGCGCCCAAGTACAACATATACATAGAGTGGTTGCAAAAGGAAGAAAACAAAACCGATGGGTGGGAACGGGAAGGTATCGTTGGAAAATTGCGTTGGAACGACGTTCCCGACGAAATAACACGACGTTCTCCGCTGGAAATTCATGTTCGCCCATACCGCACTGTTCGAAACAACTGTACAACTGAAAAAATACTAATATTCTCGTGTAAGAGGAAAAACAGAACGCTCGCTTGTTCGACGGAAACGTCGAACAAATTTTCCATGTTCCTCGAAAGTATTTCTATTTGAATCCTTCGAACGGGTCTGTTGAATAAATAGAGGAGGGGAATGTCCGTTGTCTTTGCCCCTGTTTATCGTCAATTTATTACCGCGACGAGATTTTTTTGTAATTTACTAAAATGCTGAAGAATATAGCTAAAGAGTATATTCTGCTATCTGCTTAATCGCAAACAAGTATTAACCACTCTATTACTCCCTTATCCTTACTCAACCTTTCGTAGTGCAATTCATTCAATAAATTTGCCGCGCCACAGAGCAAAGGCAAAAAAAAGAATCTGCCAAATGGACATCGGCGCGTTCGAATCGACGGAGCGATCCGCTTCGAAAATGCTCATCAATTCTCGAAGGAGCTGCTCGTCGACGGCGCCATCGAGAGCCATTAAGTTCGTCGTGTAACAGTCGAAACGCGGCTCGCGATTTCCCTTCGTTACACCACCCCCTTCCCTCCGGCTGCTCTTTCATCCCCTACTGGAGAACGACGGAAACGGGTGTAGCAAAGCGCTTAAATTTAATCGGCCTGGAAATTCGGGGCCGCGTGCACGAAGTGGGAATAGGCGGCCAGCAACTGGGGGCGGACGTAAAATTTATTATCGCGTCAATTAGAAATTGATGGAACGTCGAACGATAATCGATTTAGGATCGAATCGGTCTGGCTTCGCGGAACTACCGTCCGTCTCGTTTTCTCGTTTGTCTGTTTTCGATCGTTCCCCTGTGCATGCAATTTTGCTGTGCACCAGAGAAAGACCAAGTGATTTCCTTAGGAATATCTGTGAATTTTGCTATTCGTTCCGATTAAGTTTACCATTTCCGTCAAATCGTTACCAAACCACTGCAAGTGACCTATGTACCTACATATTCCGCATACTTTCCCTCGATCGACTCAGCCCACAGCAGCGACCGCAATAAATGCTGCCAAACTTGATACAACTTGTTACGTTACGCCCGGCGAACAATTGATATTCAAATAAACGATCGAGAAGGCGCAAACAATCTCGAGTCTCCGTCACCCCTTTGGGGCTGCTTGTGAAACAGTGGAAATAATGGCTGCGATGGGACACGAAAGGGAGAGGCGAGAGCGAGGAGGGTCGAGTGGTCTTACGTGCCCGCGCCTAAACACGGCCACTTGCATTCAAAACGACTGCACAGCCCCGACGACGACGGTTAACGACGATGGCAATAAGGCGTCGCCGGAAAACTCGCTGTTACAGGAATATCCTGGCGGGTCACGATTAAAGGTCGACAACGAGGAAATCGCCACTGCTCCACGAAAACAGATTTGGCTAGAGGAAAGAAACTAGGGCTAGGCTCGATTTTGTAGGCAGCCTGTTAGAGGACGACATAGAAATTATTCTTATAAATATGCTATTTGCAGCATTTCAACTATTTGCACAGCGACCAACCCTCAACCGTGGATACCATTAATTGCATCCGACGAAAGGGCGCCACTAATCTCCTATAATACACCCAATCTTCCACCCCTTCCATATTAATCTACACTCGATCCGTCCAATTTAAAAGCAACGGACAGCACACGCGTTCCAAATTGTTCGCGCCCCGCGTCCAGCCAACTTCGCTTCCTACCATTTCCCGACAGAAGGACCTGTTGACTTTAATTACATACACGAGCGTCTCGTCCTCGCGAAATAATCCTGTCGGCCGTTCTTTCGCCTCCTTGCGGAAGTTTCCAGGGCCCGACCATTCGTGCACAGGGACGAATAATAAAACGGGAACAGCGGGGAGGGTAGAAGGACGACGTCGGCGAGGGTGAAATCCCGAAGTCGATGGGTCCACTTCACGGCTTGTCTCGGGAGGGGAATAGGGATAGACGACGACGACAGCGAAGGGTGGGCGAAAAGTTGCTTGGCGGGGCTCAAAGGCGTTCCTTTCCCGTTTTCTCCCATTTTAAACTGTCGAACGGCCGACTTCGCTTAGCTGGAGGCACCATACTAATTAGAAAACTTACGAAGTCTCTACGAACCATGAGAACGTCTCGTGAGAAAGAGAAATCGAGATGGGGGTAAGAGTGAGGATATCGGAGACGTCAGAATCGCGAAGCCATGCAAATGTTTGCTTTAATGAGAAGCCACGGGGTTCATGGAAATTCGCGGGAAAAGTCATGGTGGGTTGGTTGGAAATAAAGCATTTCCTTGGATACATTGATTGTTACGCTAATTGCAGAAGAAATTGAATACGTTTGGCTGGCTTAATTTGTTCTATAACCAATCGTTCAGGCTAGAAATGTTTCTGGTGGATCGAATAATATAAATTGTAGTACTTATATACCGTAATAACAGTAGTGGTTTCTGTTGTAACTGAGAATAACACGGTGGAAGAAAACGAATCAATTCCACCCCCATTTCACCGCCATTCGATGTTTATTAATTAAACGGAACGAATCGAGGCTTTGAGTTCGATTTCCATTGGCGGGTGGAAATTTTTGCCGATCGCTCGACGGCCTGTCCACCGAGTCGGCCGACGGTTTCGAAATTCACAAAAGTTACAAAGCGAGCAAGGACAAAGCTGGCCCCCGGCCGTTTTCCAATTTCCGATAGAAAGAAAATCGACAGCGCGATCACAACGTTCGTCGACCAGAGGATGTATTTGCGTCCGTGTTCCAACGTTGTGCGTTCGGCAGAAGAAAAAAAACGGGGAGGAAAATGGCGAAAAAAAAAATGTTTTTTCGCCATCTGGTGACAGTGAAGAAACGAACAAGGATGTTAAAACAAATGGAGGTAGCCTTAAGACGGAACTTTTAGTGTATCGGGATGTTCGGAGAGTGCACTTTGGTGTACAAAGGAATGCGTATTGTCAGAAATAAAGGAACCGGTGTATTCCAGAGAAACGTATTCGCATTGCTCATGCTCGAATCCACTTTTGCGAATCGAATGACACTCTCCATAAGATCCGCCTATGTATTGTACCTTACGAAAGTCGTGCAAAGACGAAAGAGAAATGACGCTTGCAAGAGGTAAGGAAAAAATGTCAAGGCGACATGTGATTTCTATTCCGGCACATCCTGCATTTCTCTATGGTGGTGTGAAGAATTGGAGGTGCAAGAGATATTTGTAGCTTAATGTTTTCAGGAACTAGGCATTTAACATGCATATATCATAAAAATATGATATTAGTATCTCAGAAAATTGATGAAAATCAAACGTTCGTACAAGACCTAAAAAAATTGTTCAGAGAAATTCAATTTAGGTGCGCGAAACTGGGGACTATGCCCTCTAAAATAAGCCTAGGTTGGTTCTTGTACGATTTTTTTCCGCGGAGTTACAGCAGTTCAAAGATCAACACCTCTTCGCTCAAAACTTCAGTAATTCTTCAGTAATTCTTTGTGGTATCATTAATAACAAAACGTTTCCAAAAATTGAACCACCAAGATATTCTGAAACAATTCCAAAGTTACACCGTTTCACCTCGCAATACAAAAGACTATCGAATATTCATTGGGGAACACGAACGGAGGACTGGCGAGGCACAGGGAGGCAAACATCAAGCACCGAGATACACCGTTTACGTTCGGTAATTTCGTTCCATCTTATCAAACGATTTCCGTGTCCTATTCAGGGCCACTAGATACGCGCAAAGAACATTTCTAAACTGCGTTAAAGCATAGAGAAAGGTTAACCATCCATTAAAAATCCGCTCGGCCGGATGACGGCGTTTAAATAACCACCGCACCCCCAACCCTTGGTACATTTCCTTCCTGTACGGTTCGTCGTTTCGTAGAAACATTATTTCATGCACCAGGGGTCGAGAGAAATTCCTCGATGATGAAAATCGCGGTTTCTATACCGGACCTCCATTTCCGTACGAAAGTCTTTGCGCAATTCCAATCCTCTTTTTACGGCCCCACGAGCGCCGGGATTCTCTTTCCCTTTTTCCCTCTGGTTCCGCGGCTTCTTCCGCGAAACCCCGTTCGCTTGCCTTCCATCCCCCAAAAAGGGTGAAAAAAAGGGTGGATAGAAACGGGTCGAGAATGAGGGGAGGGAGAAACGGCAGCTCGATTTCTTTTCAGTTTATAAAGAGATAGACTCCGACGGTTTAGAATCTCGATAGAGTGTACTGTGCCCACTGCCATTCTCTTTTACTCTTCCACCCCCTCTTCACTTCGGCCTCATTTCATAGCCCCGGCTTTTATCCGCGTATCATTAGTCCACCCCGTACTTCATTACGAAAATTTCCCATTCCTTTCCGCCTTCTATACCAATGCTTTCTCCCCTTTCCTGTTCGCGCGCGCGCCACACCACGCTGGAAATTAATTTCAACCAATACGCTTTGGAACGATACGTTGCGAGCGACAGGCACCCAGGGGTGAACGGTTCGTTCACGGATTTGGTAAACCGTCTTGCTACATATCGATTAATTTGTTAGCAGAGAAAACTCTGACGGCCCTGGACTTTTCGAGTTCTCAAATAGTATTTGGCATCGATGTCATTTTATTTCTATTGCACGTTTCATTCCCTTTTTCGACCAATGTTTCCTTTTCACCTCGTCGATGCATTTCTTTCTGTAATAATAATTAATCGCTGTCCAGCAACGAATCCAAATTTCTCCGCGTCTGTCTCAAAGGGTTGCCAATCATTTCGAAACAGACTATCAATCATAGAGCATCCGGTTACCCAGAGTATCAGCCATCCTGAAACCCATCCCCGTAACCATTCCTCAAAGCCACACCCATATAATTAAATACCAGCCGTTCAGCATGGCCATATAATCCCAGACCGAGCAACTCAATCGCGTATACCGCAGTAAAACGACACCCCATATTCTAGTCCAATAGGATAACCACGAATCCAGGAACCCCGTCGAGAGTGTACGTTACCGACCCGCACTGGTTTGTATTGATAATAAAATCAAAGGGAGCCAATTAATGAGCGATATCGGGCCACTATCGCGGCGGGTCAACGTAAAGGGGTGAAAAAAGGAAGCATGGAAGCCCAAGTGCGCGAGTGGTATTCGACGTTAACTATGCCGACACCCGGATCGCGGTACCGGAAGTTTGCTACGCCAATAGCGGATGTGCAGGCTCGACCTGGCTCCTCGTGGCGTAATATTAAAAAAGCTCTGCGAAGGCTTGGCTGGCTTTCAGAGAGATAGGGAAAGAGCAGCGGGAAACAGGAAGACGCGGTATCGCGAGGAAATTTATGAAACTATGCATACGTAAGGGGTAGTTGGACGAGTCTGGTCTTTGTGTTGGTATGCATTTGCGAGAAGACGTGGGTGAAACTCGTAAGATTGCAGCGTGCAATGGTGAATAAGCGTTGGATGCGACACAATGATATACATATGTCTGCGTTATGGCGGTACTTATTTAATAACTTTTCTTTTTTCACTTTCTTATAGAACGCCCTGTCTGGTGTGTACACTATTATGAGTAAGTAATATCGAATTTTTTCACACGTCAATTACTAATGTACCGAAGCTATAAAACAAATCATTTGAAATCTGAACCTTGCACCACCAACGCGAGAGGACAACATTCGTCGCCACTGCGGCTCGCCGTGCACGATTTCAACCGGTCGACGTTAATTTGTCTCGATGCAGTGCCTGGACTGGACACCATAAATATTCAAATCGCGTGCTTTCCGTAGGTCAGGAGTCGCGCACATCCTTGCCACGTGACCGAACGGCGGTCCACGTTTTCCCTTGTTTCTCAATGGCGAACACGTCCTGGACATGCGAACTTACCATAATCCAGTGGCTCTGTATTTTGGGGAACAAAGGAAGACCAGAGAATTGAATAAAGACAGAAGGGGAAGTGAAGCGAAAATCTCGTAAGAGATAATATTTGTTTTCTTCCATCGATATTGAATATGTTTGAACCGTGAACGCAGCACAAGTTCTGAACACAGCCGCGGAATCTTCCCTGCAGTTAAGAAAGCGAGTTTACAGGGGAAATGGTTGCGCGGACAAGGAAATATATTTTCTAAATTAACATGCAGCGCATCGGCCACTATAAGTCTATTAAACGGCGCGATTATAAAGTTCGCGTTAGACGGCGTTTAATTAATTACTTTCATCAGGAGCGTTACTGCGAAAACCGGCCGGAATTAATTTCCCTGACTTAACGGCGGTGAATGAAATCCTGTTAACAATGTGCTCGCCACGCCAGGCGGAGAATATTAAGATCGTGACTATGTTTTGCCAACTACCATATCGTCGCCAACGAGCACAGGGAAATAATGAAAACAGTACAAACTGTTCTAATTCATAAATAGATACACCCTTTCAATTCTGTTATTCCTCGAAAAATATACATATAATATTCGCACCTTCTGCGGCAGGTTAAACAACTGTACCATAAGAGTATATTTGAGGGATGGTTTCGATGAATACCGTGTAAGAAAGACGGTGGGTCAATTAGTAGGGGAAACGGGCGCTACCATCCCTTAAAGGAGAGTGTACGACGAACGTAACCGTGACGATATTGGCGTGGCCGGTCGTTACTTTTATCGTTCGTCGAAGTCTGGAACACGGAAATCGGCCATGGATTACGAGGGACAGGTATCCTCCTCCCCCGACTGGCTGGAAAACTTTTTCCACCCTCGTCTGGCTCGAGTGGACCCGATAATCGTGGCCTTTCCCCTGAAATACCGTAAGGCTGAGCGACCGTCGAGCCGTAGAGAAATTTCATCTGTAAATCAGTCGGAGATATTATTATGGTTACGTGGCTGGGATTTCCTATGTTTTTATTGGAGGAGGAATTGTAATTGTGGGTGTTGAGGTGGCAGATAGTGGTGTCTTTATTCTTTATTTGTTACGAGTCTGGGTTTAAGGAACTTACTATTTACTTTTACTATTATTATCATTGTTATTATTATTATTCTGGTTGCGAATGACTTTGATAGGCAAATGATAAATGTTCTTAACTTGCCTTCCCTTTAATTGAAAATAATCACGCCCGGTGAATGAAACTCTGCAGCCGGGAAATCTTGCCTGAATTTATATCGAATTACAGGCTTCATTCCCAGTTCGCCCACGTTGTCCTATCGACCGTTTCGTTTCATTTGCTATGCCCCTGTTTTGTGCATTATTAGCGAGGCAACGCGAAAAGCATGGCGCATTAATATCCGTCCAGGTCTGACCCGACTCTATTGACTCGGTCAGTTACTGTGATTAAATTACTCGACCATCGATGCATCGGGCCGTTCTCCAAACAATTTCGCAAGTCGCCGGGTCAGGCTTCGATAAACACGATGCATTAGATCCCGGGAACCGTCATTATCTGGCCATCTCACGAAATCAAATTGTTGTCGGGTCCAAATTGATTTCGATTCAATTACAAACGGGGAAAAAAAATGTCTGAATCGAGATCTCTATCTTTGACAATTTATTGGACCAGTGACTACATTGCCACTGTACGCCAGAAACATGTATGAAAAAAAAAGTGAAATAAAATATACGAATCGTGAACTATCTACCATGTGTAACATAGAAATCGACCCACGCCCTTCGCAATCCGCATTCGTAAAGGAAACATCGATTCCACCCGCGGATAATTCCACTTACGCTTTCCACGTCCCCCCACCCCCCACCCTGTACAAACACAAACATTTCACGTCCCTTGTTTTCACAAAAGAAACTCCAGGTCCGGCCACTTTCCGTTCCTTCCTTGCCGGAGCATCGTCCGATATTAATCAACGGGACACGACGAGATCTCTCGACGAGACCTACGCCGCATCCAGACGGCGATGGTCGTCGTACGGACCGTCAGGAGGACCGTTTCCCGGTTATATTACCGTGGCAGAAGGGGCGTGCCCGAGACGTCAGGGTGATTTCGAAAAGAGCCACGCCGCATAATTCCCTAGTTAGTCGCCTGCCGGCTGCCCGTTATAACCCACTCGGTGCAATAAACATTTGTAATTCGCGAGCGGCGTGTTGGCGAAAGGGTAGCGAAGGGGTGGCGCGGGGTTGGATGGCCAACGCTAAAAGCTCAGTGGAAAAAATATCAGTAAATCTCGCCGCCTTGTTCCGCCGACGTAGAAATTAACGACGCTTCTCCTCTCGTTACCACCCCCCTTCTGCAACCCCTCCCTCACCCTCTGCTTTACATTTTACCCGCCCTCAATACAGTTGAACCTGGCTGTATACGTTTCTTTCGTGTGTACACGCGGATTTTAGGATACTGTGGAAGAGGGGACGGTATACGATAGGATCAGATGTAGAGGGTGACTCGTTTCGACTGGAACAGCCTAGTTCTTCGATGACGTAGGTAGAGGTGTAATAACGATGACACATTAGGGTGGCGATATAGGGGATGTGCATTACCGAAGTGCAGCGAACATAAAGTTTGTTCATGTCTGACACGAATTGTTGTTAAGAGCACCTATATAGTGCGAGTTGGGGTGAGCTGCTGGTGAACAGGGTTGTTCGTGCTAGTTAATGAATTGGGGAAGCTTGGGTTTGGGGTGCGTTTATGGGACTGATTGGTAATATTGAGGAAATACGAATCAATTGTTGTTGGAGCTAATACTTAATCTGTTTTGCTTCAGTAACGTCAGGGTTTATCAGTGTTGAAGTTTAAATGAATAGATAATTTATTGTTATTGTTACTATTAATGAGAATGTACGAAACAAGAATTAATAGCGTGCAGTTTATAGTGCGTTATATTTTTCAATTTGGTTAGCCTGGTATGGTATGCGTTTCGCGTGTCTGACTATACTGACTTGTACTACTTAAATCTACACTCCTGAAACACTTCAGAGAACACTTTCAAGTTCATAGAGGCGTAAACTATTTCCCTTTTCGTTGGAAGTTATTGAAGACAGTGTCTTTGTTCTTGGAGCAGCTCGGGAACCTGCTGAACAGTCCAAAATTTTCGCTCGACTCTTGCAATTAGTTAACAATTCCACTTCCCCGAAACTTGCTTTCAATTCTATTTCTAATTCATGGAAATTCTCTGAAACAAAAGTTTCATAATCTCCGCCTCGCGGACCAATTCACGGAACCATTAGCAATATGCACTGCAAAGAAACAAGAGCCTTCTATAATTTTCTGATACCCCACCACACTTCATATAATACAATAGAACTAGAATTGAGGGCACAAAATTGTCAATTTTAAAATCACCGTAACTTCGTAAAAAAAAATCGTGCCACAGTCTACTCTAGCTCATTTTAAAGGGCGAAGGTTCTACTTTCATATCCCTGAAATGATTTGTACGAAAAAAATTTTTTATTAAAAGACAAAGTGGAAAACTGAAAGTGCTTTTCTCACCCAGAAACTGATCAAAATTAAGCGTTCCTACGGAGATTAAAATTTTTTTTTACGAAATTCAATTTTCTTATGCGAAAATAGAGACTTCGTTCTGTAGAACGGGCTCAGGTAGACTGCCCTACGATTTTTTTCCACAAAGCTACATCACTTCAAAGATCGACAATTTTTCGGTCAAAATTGAGGAAACCTCCAATTTTGACACTCGAATGTCCCGATAGCAGGAGTACATATTTCTACTCGATACAACCTAAACCAAGTAGACCACTGTATACCACTTATCATTTAACTCGAATAAAGCTTCCTGCAGCGTCTCTTCGTGGTGCATGAGACCTTCTAGCGGCAATGGCCCGGGTGCATTCATAATCGATGGCACGCAGAGTAGACGTAGACGCAGAGACCAGTAAGCCAAGGCTAGGCTGTTTGCGATTTTCATTTTGCATCGTTCCCAACAATAATTGTTTACACCTCGGGGGCGTACGGTGGCTAAGTTAAACACGACAGCCGTACCGCGTACACACACAGCCCGCGGACGTATACACTGTCCAATGTGTGTCGACACGAAAACCCACACACACACACACAGATACATTTGCGTGAAATTGTGTATGCGTTACCTTCTCCAGGAAGACTTTACGCGTTGCCCGCCGCTTCTAACGTCGGTCGCGAGGGTAGAAGAGCAATTACGAACATCTGCTGCCGCAAATCTACGCCCACACATAGCGAACGACTTCCTCATTGGCTTCCGTAAGCTCGACTTTAATCCTTAAGCGCGTCACCCTTTAAGGGACGACCCACCTTCAATTCTACGAAACTCTTCTGCAAGCCTTTCTGTGATATCGAAAATTCACACGATTGTATTTCGTGAAATACTTAACGCGAAATGAAAATATGTTATAGAGAAAGTATTGCATTTTTAAGCACATATTATGTATACAGAGAAGCATGAAACTGCAATGCTAAACCGCGTTTCAAGTGCTTCCCCCGATCGACAGAGGGTGAACCCAGACGCTTCCTTTCTTCTAGCCATTAATCGCTCGGCAAGTTGTAACGACGCGCGGCGGGTAACATGGCGATTAATTAATTAATTCAGAGGCCAGTTACACGACGTATTTATGCGACGAATTTATCTTCCACGGTTCGCGCTACGCGGGACAGCATATTTCGTCGGTTGCACGCGACACAAAGGGTGGTAATCGAAATTCGCCGCAAGAAACTCCATGCTTTGTGACCGACGCGACGTCCCACGGATACGATTCCCTTCGGGGTTAATATAATTTGCGTAATAGCGAACCACGGTGATTGAACGACGTCATTCCGTCAGGACAATTGGCTGAATAAGCAGCTCGAACCATTTAATGGATCCATTTGTATTCAAAATTGTACGACTGCTCTGAACACCGCGAGAAATATTACGTATCATTCATTGGAAACGGCAGTCAGCCTAACGACTATACTCGCGGACGTACTTACGTATATACGTCGCGTAGTACAACGACATCCCGTTTCTACGCTGCGTGTAATTTAATTCTGTTAACGTGCTATTTCGTATACGCAAAGGGTGAAAAGGAAAGGGAACCTTAGGTATATATTATCCTCTTTTTAACAACTGAATTGACCAGAGACTTTAAAACTTATTCTTATATACATAAAGATAGAAATTGTGAAACGAAAAACAAAAGTAGAGAAAAGTGGTTCAATAGTATGCATTGATTATTAACGTTCCCTTTTAAATAGAAAATCGAGTAAATATTATGGACTGCATTATTATTATTATTGCAGAAAAACATCCCTTTTAAATGATTTATATAAGCGTACGGAATTAATCACATTGGCTTCCGAAATAAATGGTCTATTACTTTGTGGCAAATAAATGTTTCCTACTTCGCGATATTAAACCCAATAATAACAAAATTCACTTCAAAAAGCGGCACAAATGACGAATTGCCGAGCCCTGCCGAGAGTCTGCATTAATTCAAATAGCGTTTAAAAATAGCCAGTCTTGTTTATCCGACTCGTTTCTATATATCTTGTTTGCGGTTCATGGTAGCGCTCACCGCCGACTGGGAATACGTTGGTGCACAAACTTGGGGGTGGTTCTTCCATTTAGTTCCGGCTCAACGTCCCTCATATTGCGCGTATTATGCGCGACAAGCGTCCGGTCTGCGGGCTTCTTGCGCCCTCTCGCCAGTTTGCACTATGAACGTGGCTTTTGTTCTACGGTGGCCGGCCGAGTGTACCGTGGAAATGGGCTTATATCGCGTGCACGATACACACGGCTCTATGCGTGCGTGTACCGCTTCAAACCACTAAATAAGCGACGGAGCTCGTTCACGCGCGTGTTCTTCAAGAATGGTTCAATTTAAATGCCGGCTAGACCGACGCCACCGTATTTCCGCGTGCGTTGTCACGCGAATATTGCGACTGCATCGTAACGATGTTGTCCCGTGACATTATACCCCTATTAGAGGCGTACTTTATCGAGGGTAGATAGATTCGGACAGATAGACGAAGAAAAGTTTACTATTCGGAACGGTTTGTTGATTGTGTTAAAGTTGAAGGAGAAGGTAGCAGTGGATGAATGATTCAGAGGGACAGACGAATGCAGTGGAATTTCTTATTCAGCTTTGGATATTTTTACGAAAAATGGATCCATAGAGATCGTTTAATTGTGTCACAGAAGCTACACGGCTTCCCCAAGATACACAAAACTGCGCCCGAGCATCGTCCCAACTTTGCATCCCCTGTTATCAAGAGAGATTATTGTCCCTTCATGCTCCACATAGCGCGACTGTAAAGAACATCAACGGGATCGTATTTATACCCCTACAGGCGTTCCTCGATGCAGCAACTAATTATAACCTTCGTTGAATATCGTGTAAAATAAAAGGCAGACGAATGTTGCACAGAGGGTGAAAGGGGGTGGCGCGACCGCCTCGATATTGCACAAGTCGTCCGTTTGAAAACCGATAAACCGAAGGAGAAAACCTTCGCAGCACGGTGTACCGTTCTTAACCAACCCCTCGCCCTTATATTTCATCCCTCCTCGTGCTTCGATCTGCGATAGTCGAGGAAGGCGTCGTGGAACCCTCGTAGGGAACGACTATTTACCATAAAATAGAGTTTCCAGCACTCGGTGTGGCCGGGTCACATTTATTTCATCTCCCCAACCCCCTTCCGGTCTATTCACGATACGTAAGGGAAAATTCAAATCGTCGTTCCGGCAGGTGCGGCTTTGTCTTTGTTACAGGCTAAAGCGAGTTGAAAATATTTCTCCGTTTCGCGTCTCTCTCGCCAACCAACGATCAGACATTTCCTTTTTTAATATCCTCATTTTTCCCCCGGCTTTTCCTTCGTCCCACATATATTTCAACGTGCTCGCGCGACAGATCGGCTGGAATTGGAAGGGAAACCCTGACACGTGACGTGCACGTTCATTTCCCCGACACCGCGATTCCTGTCCCCTTTTTCTCGCGACCTCGTTACTTCTTCGTTATCACTGCGTCCCGAATGCAACAGAAATCGGGATCACACGTTGAAGGAAATCTTACCATCTTCTTTTCTTATAGACATCTACCAAGGTGCATCGTATTTATAGGAATCGATATTCGTGCGCCGACGAAGATTAAGAAATTCCCGGAACTCTGGGTCTGATCTGTTACGATTTATCCAAAATCTAGCTGTCCGACGTAAAATTTAATACGCCTGCCAATGGCCTCGTTTGCGCATCGTTCTTACGCGATTGGGTATCGAATAAATAGTTTATCAAGGCTGAACCCTGCATTCTGTTTTTTATCTGTCTCAATTTCAGCCACATTTTCATCCACCCCACACGCCCCGCTAACCCCTCCCCACTTTTACCACAAGCACCCCGTTCAACTCCCCCAAAATATTAAACCCGATTTGTTCCCCGACCTACCCATAAGACCTGCGTCTTCCCTGAAGAAAATAACTTTGCGCCGCCCCGCCACGTGGTCGCGTTCTTCGTCGTAAAATGGACAAGCCCCGGCGTGGAATAAATCTCACTTTATAAGGGATGTTCGCCACGTACGAGGAGTTAGCGTCACTTTCATCGTTTCCGGCGCGGCGTGCATCCGGTGTCGGGCGCACAAAACCGATTCCTTCGATGTCGCTGCGTCTCGACCGACTGGATGCTTGCGAAAACTTGAGACGCTGGAAGTGGAGGATTCCGACGTTGGCGGTACTAATATCGCGGCGATTTTCACGAAGTTACGTTTGTTGGTAGTTCGCCGATTTGTTAGAATTAGCTTTTGCACTTTCAGCGATCGTTTCCCTGTTCGGATGAACTTGCAGAGTAATCGAGACGGCGACACGTGTGTGACACGAATCGCTTTGGTCCTTAGGGGACGGCGCTATAAATCGCTGTACCTGGGAATTGTCGGAATTCGTGAGGCACAGTTGCAGGAATTCGGAGATTGTTGGTTGCGGCGCGTGGCCCCTCGCGCATTAATTGAAACTATAAATCGGTACAGTTTTGATTGATAGAAATTGGTAGGCACGGTACGGTGTTGTAGTCGCTTGTTACGTCAAGCTTTATGAAATATTTTTCTAAAAGAAAAGTTAATAATTGAAGGATCACCAAATCTTCACACTTGTTCACGAAGTTACATTGGTTCAAAGTTCGTCAATTTTTCGGTCAAGATTTGGTGATGCTTTAATTCAAGGAGGAGTGTTTATCCGGCACACAAATAGTATAATCTAGCGCACCAAATAAAAAATGGAAATATCATCACAAAACGAGTCCCGCAAAAGGAAATCCAGCCTTCAGGGATCACTCCATACTTCCACTTCGTCGGGCCGGCGATTAAATCGGACAAATAACAGGCTAATAAATCCATCGGCGCATCGAATCATCCACATCGACAACTTTAATCTTCCGTCAATTTACATCCACGACATCCGAAACGCTTCTCGCGTAAACCGTCAGGTTAAATCGTCGCCGTTTCGACGAGCACCGTTGACGTCTCGCGCTGAACCCGCAATGTCTTGGGGAAGCAGCGACAAGAATAAATTTTATAGTCAACCGAATCGATCGAGTTTTTCCCGCTCGAAGAGGCTAGAAGTTATCGGGGCCAGAACGACAGCTCGAGGCAGCATCCCCGCCTTTGTGTAAATTGCTATGGGCTGCTAACCCTTTAATGGAGCGAGGACGTGTTAACTTTGTCTTGACGTCTTTCACGGCAAATATTTGCACGGTGGAATCCATCGCCCTCTTTTCCCTCGTCGGCCAACGCTGGCGAATTTTTCCTCCCTTTTCTCCTTTCTCGCGGCGGGTTTTGGCAATAATAAATTTAACGAACGAGCTACGCAGAACGTCACGTTCCACCGCGGCGAGAATAAACAGGAGATTAGAAGGGCTATCGCTGATATGGCAACTCCTAAAACTGGATTGCGGTAACGTTGCAACTTTTGCTAACTGAATTGCCGTGACACGCTAACTTCTGGAACGAGGTTGCTTTAACGAGGCGTATTTAGCGTCGAATTTCGGGCGTTCAGCCGGTGAAAAAAGTATATTAGCTATTATCTAGAAGGACCATAACACTTGGATAAAGTGGAAAGTATAAGTTTCTCTGTCGCGTGCGAAATTCGATAATATCGTAAATATTTCAGTATGTTTTTGGAAAGTATTTCGAAGAAGGTAGAAATACATTTCTGCTTGTCCAGACTGCTGCCATTGTAATATATTAAATATTCGTGTGGAAGGTATTGTTATTACCACTTGGATGCATACAGTTCTATAATTCTATTAATATGTTACTCCGTTAGCATCACTATTGTACAACATTCGAATTAACTTCCCTTCACGGGCAAAAAAGCTTCTGAAGAACATTAAAAGCTAATAATTCGCCAATTTCAACAAGAATATATATGACTACACCTAAGATTTGTAACAGATTCTATTAAAAATTCGAAGGGATCTGGGGAGACTCCTCGATCAGACGCGAACGAGACAAAGCAATGTAAGAGAACGGCATTTAATTCTCACTGGAGGAGCGTGTAACTCTTCGTGGGAACACGTCGACGTAACGATCGACTAAACAGAAACAGATGCCCAATATACAGAACGATCGTTCTACGTGAACTGGGATGCGTCGTTTCTTCTGTGCCCCGAAGGGGAGAATATATTTGGTCACGTACATACAAGGGGTGGGTCGAATGGGTAGCGCGAAATTCACGATCGACTTCGAGGAGTCGTTGTTTATACGAGAAAAGTGTCCTGACGCTTCTTCCCTAGTGTGGGTGGATAAAAAGCGATAGAAATGCTCGAAAAGAGCGGTGAATGGCGGCCAGGAAAGCATTGACCCGCGAAGAAATCGTTGAAAGTTGTTAATCTTCCGTACCCGGTGGAAAAGGGACACCGATGGAGGGGAGTGGTGGGTGGTGGAGAGAAATTCGAGAGGAATTGTAAAAAGTCTCGGGGTCATCTGTCTTCCCTTATAGCCCGCGGTAATGAAGCACGAGTGGACTGTATTTTAATGCGGAAGAACGAGAATCATGTTCTTCGCATCATATTGCGGTGTCTTGGACGTTGATGGAAAATTAATGTATGTAGAGGATGTTTTATGAATGTTAAGAGCTGCTTCAATGATGTGTTCGGTGATGTGGCTGGGGAACTGTGGCGTTAATCTTATGGCGGTAAAGCGGATGAAAATGAAGCTGGTTGAATTTGTTCCTGTATTCTGTTGTTCGAAGACAATTCAATTTTTGCATAATATAAAAATCGGAAACTGATTATAGAATTTCTAAAGCACTATATTGAAAATAATTTTCAATCTCGTTGTCTCGATAGTGTTCTGTTATATATTTCATTGATTACTGATTGAATTACGCAGCACGGGTGAGTTGGATTTTTTTTTTAACCGTTTTAAAATATTTCTTTTTAATATGCACATGTTTCGTGGTCTAACAGAGAGTCAAAGTCGATAACAGAGTGAAATGTAAATGCGAGCTCCTGCAAGTGTAGATGAAAAGTTTCTTTGGGCATATCTTTGCTAAGGTTTCTACACGCCAAGGATTCATCGTACTTTCGATTCACCCTGTATCGACCCTGCCATCGGCTACTTCCTATCTATGCAGCCGAAGCCTGGTCCTTCTCACAATGTCTCCGTACATAAAGAAGTTATTTACCGATCGTAATAATAAAGTACAATGAAATGCAATTATACTATCATTGTGAAAATGAAGAACAAAATTTCATTAACGAAGTCTTTTGAAAAAAGACTTTTCAAAAGTTCACCCTTGTGTTCACCCTCTGCTTTCGCATCGACAGAACCCTACACGGAGGCCAGTATGTTTCATTAGTTTATTAGTTAACTGAACAATAATATCCACGTAACACGTCCATTACGAACAAGACAGAACATGAATAGGATAATACGCGAATTGTGGTGAATTTAAATAGGAAAACAAGGGTGGAACAGGGTTGAAGGAAGTTCGACGGTAGTTACCGAGGGATAAACTGTTTTACTTGGCGCCGGAAGCGCAACATCGCGCCCTCCAATTCGTAAACGTAAGTAGCTTAGCCACGTTCACCGCACCAATTCAACTTTATTTGCCATTCGCAGGTATTTAACAAACGCACACCGTCGTTCATACAACAGCACCGTTCGAGTGCAAACTATTCCCTCCTCGCAATCGAAATTCTGCTCAAAACCGTCCCCCTTGTTCTCGTGGCGTAAATGCAATCTTGTGTTCCGTTAGTTCTGAGACGATTCCGACTGGCGGAAATTTAGTTTTACATAATAGCTGGATTACGGGCCACGCTCAGCGTAACGTCCTCGACACCTGGCAGGTGTGTAAGCACCATGTTAATCAAAGCGCCGCGTCGAAACGTTTAAAACCTCTGCAAGATCGTTTCACTGGACACGCGTTTCACCAAACGAAAAATAACAAAGAAAGACTCGACGTTGTTACACGTTCGAAACAAGGAATTAATAAAAAGGCCACAGGTGTATATTATGCGTGAAAACGGGTAGCCTTCAGGAAGGAGAAGTTGATTCCCTTTGGGAAACAAAGCTGATCGATACTCGAATAATCGAGCGACGTGAATCGGTAACGCTAGCCCGTACATCCAATAAAAGAGGTTACTCATTCTCGCATCGAGGCATAGTCGCATCAGCCACTTCGATATCGGCAAAATGCCACTCTTCGTAGGAACGGCCGCAAGCGCTCGCACGAAGCATAGCCTAGCTGCTTGCGATTCTGTCGACGAGCACATATTGCCATCGCACGCTTGTCCGTGGAAAGGGCGACGCGTGTATGCATCAGGTGCATCGTACGTTCACCCCTTCCTCTGGTATCGGCCTCGCTTCGGTAACACCACTCGATATTTCAGGTTCTTTCTCTCGGCATTACGGACGATTCATCTCTTTGACGGAACGGAAGGGTTTCACCTGAATTAATTGATGCAGGGTCATTTTGGAAAGTGGTCGGGGTGAAGTATTTATGACTTCAGGTAATATATTGGAACAGCAATTCCGTTTATGAAATTAAATATTCCGGTGTTTTGTTTGAAACGTTAACATCTCCGAGGACCGTCTCTAAGGGCGATTCTACGTTTAATAAAAGTGTCTGGCAGTTTTTTGGGGCAGGAAATTTGCATTGAAGGAACGTTGTCATTCTACCTGAAAATAAAATTACGCGAACGTTGTTCCATTATTTTCTTGCTTGCTGGCTTTTTTTTCAAGGAATGTTTTCGTTCCCTTTTTTCACCGTGTCGTTGTATGCGGAATTTTCATGGTATTAGCAAACGGATTTCGTCAGTTTTAATTTGGCTAGATTAAACCTTGCCGGTGCATTCTTGATCCTACCCCGTGGCTGGCACGGGTATATAAAAAGAGTACAACGGACTGTTTTAATTGAACTGTTGCGCGTGGAATTTTTGCGGAATTAGCGAACAGAATTCGTCAGTTTTAATTTTCCTGTGTATTTTTTACTCGTGCTACACCTTCGGCTAACTGTATAAAATAATGAATTTTCATTCTCCTGTCTTCTTTTACCAAACTCGGATACAGCCTATTCGGGGACCAACGCGAACACGAAATAGAAAAGCAACCTTAACATAACACAAAATCCGTGTATTCAAAAATTAGCGAGACGGGTGTAAAAAATTACGTTGAAATTGACCTGAATTTATTTATATTTATAGGCAAACCAACATTCAAAAACAGCCCTTCCGACTTCAATTTATTCGCCACAAACAAAAAAAATCACTCTATAATTCCCATCCATTCCCTCCGATCGGCTAAACATCGAAGAAAAAGAGCCCTCCTAACAAAACAATCAGCAACGGAGAAACCAATTACCTGCCTAGCCATTCCATGATCATTGATCTCGTTGCATCAGTCAGGGTTCGCAACCGATGCTTATCAATACCAGCACCGTTCTCTCCAACTACTTTTCTCCATTCTACCATTTCCTTCTTCGTGCCTGCTTCCTTATCCCCTTTCACCCTCTCTCTCTCTCCCCTTACCCTTTCCTTCGGTTTACATGGATTTGCAGCAGTCCTCGAGCCACTGAACGATATAATAGCGAAAACTACCTATGTACTCGGTAGTCGTTTTATCAGGTAGAAACAAGGAACGCAGAAGGAGAGACGCAGCTCCATTGAGACAATGAGGGGGATAAAAGGGAGCAACCATTCTAACAGTTGCCGTACACTAGCATAGACTAGGATGCTGGCTCGAATTAACTGGATGCAGCTGCAACTGCACGCCCACACGACTCGTTTTAGCTACCGAGCAAAACGTTGGAAAGGCGAGCGAGAAGGCTCGCCTCGATCGAGGCCGTCGATAGAGTGAAAACGGGCGCTGCGGTATTATTTCTCGTGGACTTCCGTGGGCGTCGCTTGGCCCAACGGAGAAAATTTATTCTACGGAGGAATTGCGACAGCAACTCGCTGCCGGTCACGCTGATCCGCGTTGGCGTCGCTTTCTTTGAGCGGGCGCCTCGCGGCTGCGTTTTTCGAGGCCGCAGTATTCAATGGCCGTCGCACGCGTTGTTATTTATGCATGGCGAACGATCGGCTTTAAATCCGACCGTGCCGCGGACCGATCAAGTATCCCCCTCGGTTTAACGAGCCAAGTTCCAAGCAGCACTGAAGCCTGTGAGTTATGGAAGCTCCGGGCGAGGATTCGGTTTCATACGGTACTTGATTTAAGGTGTGTACTCTGCGGGGCTGAGCTGCGCTTTGATTAGAAACGAAAACCTTAGTGCAACCCTTTGGGGCGAAATATTTTGCGACGTAAAGACTCATCGACACCTGAGGTGGGTGCGTGCGACTGATTTCGAGTGGGAGGGTGTGCACCGCCGATGCAGAAATTCATTTATCCCGAGGGTGTAACCGGTGGGGACATTCCCTTGTGAGATGGGCGATTGATTAATTTCGGTAGTTATTAAAAATATGATAAAAAGTGGAGGGGAATAATTTGCTGGAAATATTTCAAATGATTGCAACATTTCCTCGTATTACTACGCTGCAGGCAAAATTATCTCCCGAGTGAAATTTCACAGCTGAATTTAATCAGTCGCTCATGAATCGCGCAGAGGGAAAAGATTAGAGGCACTTGATAAAGATGTTGACGAGCGGATGATCGACGAGTGTCCATTATTACGTCAGGCCGCATATGGAAACAATAAGCCTGGTAATTGGACGAGGTTATAATAAGGTGCAGCGGCTGTGGCGTACGGTTAAACCCGGATGACCAGAAATTCGGCAAGTAAGTTATCGGCTCATAGATAAGCGAGCGGTCACAGCCCGCATACCAAATCGTTTACACGGACTTAGCCTGCGGATCGCCCCGAACATTCCTTATCGTTCTCACGTCCGTTGCAAATTCCGCTGTTGCGAGTAGGGAAAGCGCCAGCCGTCCCCGCAATTTAATCCTTTCCGCTTTACCCGAAAGAAAAATCACGAAAATATCACGAATGATTCGACCGCTGAACACATACTCGTAGACTATGATGTTATATATTCATTCGTTTATAGAATTCGTAATATTATATACGCTTATCCACAAAATTGAAGGATCGCGAAATCTTGACTGAAAAATTGTCGACATTAGAACCCATGTAACTTTGAGAGAACAAAAATTATATTAGAATAGCGTGCAGAAAGCGGGGGATGATTTTCTCCTCGCAAGAATTATTTCAAACAAATTCAATTAAGACCCGTGAAAGTAGAGGGATCGCCCTTTGAAACGAGCCTGGGTAGACTGTTGCACGATTTTCTATCACAAAGTTTTTCAGTCAAAATATTAGTATTAGCTTTAAACCGAATTAAACAATTCTTAACTATTACTATATATAATCGTAGCTTAAAAAAATTCCTCGAACCCTGCGCGCATCGTGCAAGCGTGTTCTCAAAAATTCACCAGCTGCCAAGGTGGATGATGAAAATCGGCCGAGCAGAAATATTCGACGAGTCAGCGAAAGAACGACGTCTTACGTAGCCACGAGAGGGAGACGCGTCCTCACGGGTTCGCCTCGAAGCGTCCGAGGAATTGTGTCTCGCAAAATTTCACGGCCTGTCCTCGATAGTAGAACTCTGCCCGTCGAGATATCGATTCCCCTGGAGGGTGTCTTCGGAGTGTTCTCGAGTTCGCCGGCCCGCGGGGACTTTCTGAAGAGCCTTTCGAAGTCTGAGGACGTACGGATCGTTCGAAACCCTGGTTGGATAGTTCGCTCGAGGCTTACACGTTCCTTCAGCCGTGGTTTCCGCCATGGCTTTTCCAGATTTCCCTCGCCTGGAAGCGCCTCGAATGAAAAGGGAACATCTCCCGGGGAAAATTGCTCGGGCCACGATGATGTTTTTGTCGGGCTTTAAACGAGGATCGTTTTCGTTCGACAATGGGCGGAGGCGAGGGTCTCGTTAGAAAAGTGAACTCACTAATTACGGGTGAAATTGGTATCGACGGCGCCGATTACCATTGGAGGACAAAGAGACCGCGATGTGTCGTCCTTTGTCTCTATTCAGCACATTCAGGCCGGCCAGGGATCGCGATCTCGCCCTCCCATCGGGGGTGGTGTCGTTGTAATATTCAATGTGCGCTGTGGCGACCAGCGATGGCAGTCACTGTGTGTCCGCGAGAAGCAAACGCATAGTTCGCTTTCGTTCTTGTCGTGGAGTCGAACGGAAAGAATTATCGGGTCCACGGGCACGTTATCCGGCGACGAGTTTGTCGATCGACTGGCTGGTAGATTGGTTTAGAATTCAAAACGGCAGAGTGGTTTTTCGTTTGTTCCAACGTCGGGGCTCGATTCTGCTTTGAACGCGGAGGGAAGAAAGGGGGTAGGACGATCTCCTGGAATGTTATATGGGAAAGGAAACGTGCAAGAATGTTGGATGATACGATTGTAATTAGTGGAACGCTTTTGTATACTTTATTGAGAAACTCGGTACTCCGAGTGCAGTGTATATTAAAATGTAGAATTAACGATTGATTAACTGCTGTATCGATAATTTTATCGTTTCATCCATCACGATGTATCGGTAATAGTAGGATGACAAATTGTGCGACCTGTTCGCCCGAGTATAAATAAATTGCGTATGTAATAATTTTCTATACATCTTCGTCTACGCGATATTACCATAATGATACCAAACACGGATCATTTGATCCCTGACAAAGGCATCATTTCCGTATCCCGTCGATATCAGGGGCCATTGAAATTTAATAAATCGGGAATCGACGGGTATTCGCAGCACGAATCGAAATCGGCGGAACGTTCGAGAGAAATTACGACGACGCGGCACGTCGCGACGGTCTCGCACGTCCACCGTTTATACGTCGGTCCGTGTCCGGATTAATTTAATGAACCGCGATGTTTGCACGCATCTCTACGTGCATTTACTGCCGATCCCGGTTGAACGACAGCCGGGCAATAGTATCGATGTGATCGGCTCGCATTAAAATTGCATCCGAATTATTCGCAAAAATGCACACAAGCATAAGCATCAATAACATTCCTGAACTGTCATGAATATTTTCTAACAAGCTTTCCGTGAAGAATTGACTAAGCTAGTTTGCAATTAGATCGGCTGCGCCAAGGGGGATAACAGAATTTCCAGGTAAAGCGAAGAAAAACCAAATGTCAGAAACACGTAGCAAAGCAGAGAAGCATCGATTGCAGAAATTTCATCATTTTATTGTTTCACGCTGAATGCAGAGCACGCGTTGATTTATATAATACAGATTATTTCATAGGCGCTTTTCATCGAACCGGACATGCGCCCATAATGAATTTTAGTTGCTCGTATTTCAGTGTAATGCAGATTTTCCAGGCAACCGGCGGTGTGATTTTTTATTCAAACGTCATCGATAAAGCGAAACGAAATATATATACCGCCAGTTTGTATTCGCTGAAAAATCATCGCGAGCACACGTTCGCGAAAATTGAATTCCCGGAAAGAACTCCATTACGAGGCGAGTTGCCCGAGCCCGTAGACCGATTTAATGCATTTGTACGAACAGCAACAAGGTTTCCGTGCTGCACCTGGTTCAACAGCTGAATGACGTTTTACTTCGCTCTTAGGAGAATCAGTATTTATATCTTGCTGACGAAGAGGGCCGAACGGATGTCGGTAATTCGACAATCTACAAGCGCATCACGGTTTAGCGGACTGCGCCGGTATCGTGTATCTATACATGCGCTCAGGTTCAACGATATTAGAAGCCGTGGAGAACGAGTTTCCGCACGAAACGCCGATACCAGGAATAACAGTACCAGGCAACCCCAATACTGAGTATTACCCAAGGGAGAACTGCAAGTAAATGAAAAAATATTCCCGATACAATTAACACGTTCGCGGCACGCACGCCTCGCAGATAATCCACGCTGTGAACCAAGCAACGCGAAACATTCAACATCAATTCCGCTTATGTACTTTCCCTTGAAACATCGACGCAACAGCTAGCCCGCGAAATTGTTGAAATTCTCCAAACCTTCCACGAATCTACTGTTTGATCCCCGCACTGATCGTTATTTGCACGGACGGGCCTGGTAGGGCCACCGTAAAAAAGGCTCGCCCTTTCCTGTCAACACAATTTGCGTCGTCGCTGGCAATTCCGCGAGCCGCCGGGAGTTCGCTTTCCAGCAGATTGCATACGACGATCGTGATGAGTTTGCTTTCGCGTCGTAGACGACTAGGAAGAGGGCGGGTATCGCAGTCGGAGCCAACTCCGCGGAGTAAACACACAGGGGTTGCGTGAAAGGGTGGAACGAAACACGGGCCGAAGGGAGGGTGGGCGCGGCATGCACGTTCATACACGGTTTCGAGCGGCAGCTAACTTATCTGAAACGACTGAACGCAGTGTCACCGTGGCTGGACGGCGTTAACTTTATCGAAACTCGTTTTCGGCGTTAACCGGCCTCGCTACGCTGTAACTTGGACGGGAATTAGACTACGCTTCGCACTCGAGTTAGATTAGATGCTGAAGAAGGCAGATTGCAGCCACTTCTTCCACGAGCGAAGCTTCTTCCATGTTTCAGGATTCCTTGTCGGAGACCCCGTTTCAATTGGAAAGCAGTTGCTTTATTCACGAGTGGAGCGAAGGAAAGAAGGAACAAGGGGCGGTACAAATCAAAAGGACGGATGCAGAGTTTGTTGTTGGATTCCCGGGGAAAGATTTACGGCTTTGTTTTGCGAGAATGCGTTTTCTAGCGTATTGCTGGGGAAAGGGGTGGAGAGGCAGTGAAGTTTGTTTAGAACTTAGGTATTTCCGTTTCCTTTCGAGACCGTAAACTACATAGACGGTTTGCATATTAGGAAGTGAGATCTGTTTGCGGGGTCGCACGGAGATGAAGAGTTGGACACTTTTTTGTAGAATTAGGAGAGCAACTTTTAAGGGACAAAGTCACCACCTCGGTTATTCGTATGCCTTTTCGCGTGCAATGTTTTACGTAGCTAAATGACAATGCAGCATCTCTGGCGATCGTATGCCGCGTCCTGTCGTAAACACAAAGTAGCCTACGTGAAGTCGTAAGAAAAATACAATGCCTGAGGGATTCTGTTATGAGAAATTAGTGATCGATTTGCGATCGTTCGCCAGTGAAACATCTCGACGTGTAGCAACATAATGGACTTTCCTTGTCCGCGGTCCTTTTCCTGGCAGGCTTGCATTCTAGCCGCTCTTCGTAGTTTCGTTGTTCGCAACAACGGAGACGTTGTCTTCACGACGAAACAACGCGCGTTCCTGTCTCCTGTCGCGCACATGGCTGAGCAGAGGTAATGTACCCAATTTCCCCGCACAATCTTGTATCTCAAAGTTAATAATCATTGCTTCTACGCGACACCGTGATTCGGTGTGTCTGATGATTTCATCCCCGTATACTCTTAGGGTAGTTAATCTCGTGCCAAGTTGGCTGGCATTGCTTGGAAAAATCTTGGGATATAGAGATCTTGCGGGACAAATTAGTAAACGACAGAGGAATAGTGTCTTGTTTTTTACTAAATGTTGACCGAGAAATTGTCAATCTTTGAACTTCCGTAACATCGGGGGAAAAAATCGTGCAACAGTCTGCTTCCGCTCATTTTAAAGGGCGAACTCTCTACTTTCGCGTCCTTTAATTGAATTTTCCGAAAAAAATTGTATATCAAAAAACGGAGCAGAAAACTGAGGGTGCTTTTCTCCCTCGAAATATGTACAAACTCAAGAGGCTCTACAGAGTTGAACAAATTTTTTCAGACCAGTTCAATTACAGTACGTAAGAATAGAGACTTCACCCTTTAAAATGAGCGCAGGTGGACTGTTCTACGATTTTTCTTCACCAAGGTACCCCGGTTCAAAGATCCACCATTTTTTTGGTCAAAATTCAGTGTACCCGCTAGAAACATCTCCATGTCTCCTATATTCTCGAATATTAATAAACCATAAACACTCCTCCCTGTCATATAAACCAGGCTCAGTGTCCTCTTCGCAATTAGCGAAATGGAATACGAAGGCAATTAATCGTGAAGCACGATTGCCTGCTCGTTTCATGGAATTTCTCAGGTGGGGTGGTCAATGTCGTGCGTCAAAAGCGAGAAAGATACCGTCGGCGTGTCTCGCGAAAGAAAGTTGGCGACAAAGTCTGGAAGCAGCCGGCCGAAATTAACGGGCCATTACGAAATGACTGGCGAGACACCGCGTGGCGTCGCGACGCTAAACTCGCCCCGCGAGCGTGCCTCAATTACGTTGATGAATTACGTATATCCGCGCGAGTTCGCACGGGGCAGACAATGAGTTCATCTTCGTCGTAATTTCGAGTCGCGGGGTATGCAGCTTCGCCGCGTATTAGCCGCGTAATCCGGGGATATTCCGCGCGAAGACGCGACATTGTTCGAAATTTTCTGGGAAATCCTCTTGCTGACGAACAGCGGCGATCCGCTTCGAATCCGCGGCCAATTGCAACCGGAGAGTGTCTTGTGTAGAAAGAAAAAAGAATATACGGGGTGTATAGATTTAACGGGGATTTAACTGGAAAAATGATCCAATTGTGATGTCCATGTCTCCCCTCATCCTTTCCCTTGTCCGTACGAAATTAGATTGACTTAACCGTTTGAAATTTTGGTCGACAGCCGCCAAACGAGTTCCGATCAATTTGCAATACACCGGAGTTGTAACGCTAGAAATAGAAATTCCGTCGATAATTCTTTCTTCAATGGAACAATTCGTCGCGATCGAGTCGAGTGAGACAGGCAAAAAGGCGAACGCAACTGTTGATGTTCTTCACGCCGCGGTGGCGTGGCATTGCGATACTTCCGCGTGCGACTTTCGACCGGTAGCCTAATTGAAGCCGGCAGCGTCGAGTCCTTTTATTATGGCGAACAAAAGACGCGAGCGGCAAAAGTCACAAAGCACGGAACTCATTACGAGCGGAGCCGGGATGGCAGCCGCTAGCTACGCGACGGTGCGAGGGCTTGATGAGAAATTCCGGAATGGAAACGATCGACTCCGCGGAAAAGTCGTTCGTTTCGAGGCGTGGAATCGGGAGAAAGCGAAAAGAAAGGGGGACGGATAGGGGGGAAAATAAAAGCGGATCTCGCAAAGGAAAGCGTGGGAAGAGTTTAGGGGGTGGCAACGAGGCGGACGATGCCCAATATCCGCTTTGTCGCGGCCCTTCGACATCGTCGATCCGCTTCCGCGCGCTCGTGTTTCTGAAATTTGCAAAATGTCGTTCCACGGGGAAAATTGCGAACAGGCACGTGTCTGTCGTGTTCTATAGTTTCGGGGTAGAGTGATGACAATAGAGAAACCTGGAAACCGAAATTTCGGCGAACGCGAATCTGTCTGACTTACCCCTCGATCGCTTTGGAAGTGGAAACTTGTAAATTCCATGCGATTGCTTGGCAGAATTAACCACCCCCGTACGCAAGCCATACAGGAAATCGTTTGTGCGGGTTTCGAGCTCCACGCTCTGTTCACCGATGCGGCAACTTTTACCCTGAATTTGTGGTTCGTCTAAGAGACGATTCCAAGATATTTGGCCTGCGTGGGGTGGCGCTCGTTTTATAGGAATCATTATCCCGTCTCTAGGCGAAAGGAAAAAAAGGGACGAAGAAATAGCGAAGGATTAAACGGGTCTTATTTCGTTCGTTCGATCCAAGCAACGCCCACTGGAACGCCACCCCGAAACAAACCTACCCTTATAAGGCAGCGACACCCTGAAAGTTTACCTCGGACGCGAACTGTTCGTTCTATCAAACGGATTCGTATTGTTTACGAACGTCTCGAGTCTTCGCGCCACCGGAGGGGGTAACTACCCCCAGAAAACTATCCTCCACTCCCTCCGCATTATTTACGCCCGGCACGTCGGTCGGGAGGATACCAGCGGATATACTAGTTTCGAAACTTGGATGAACTTCTGACGGGAACCACGGTGGCCGCAGAAAAGAGGAAATTTATGGATTTTCTTCTCCCTAGAATTTTGATTTATATCTTAATTGCGGCGATATCGGCTACGAAATGTCGTCAAGAGACTCGTAAAATGTTTTCATCAATTTCTGGGTGGAAAGTTCGAGTTTTTCCCTTGAGCTTTGCCTGCCACTTTCGTTTCTTCTTCGCCACCTCAACCGAAAGAGTCCTCCGGTTAATACGACGCGTGAGATATCTATTTTATAATAGAAATCATTAGCTCAGGGTATCGACGCAGCAGCTTCTCTGCTAGACTGCACAGGAGCGTTATTTCAGACACGACTACTGCCGGGTCAATTTTATACCGGAGACAAGTGAGACGCGGGGACAGTGGTTTCAATGAGGCGTAAACTATTTCGTTGAAAGTGTCTCCGTCATAAAAGGAACGAAGGAGACAAATGAATCACCCTTATGATGGATTCAATCGATTCTGCTTCTAGGTTGTCTGAAATATTCTTGAATACCTTAGCGATTCCTTTTACTGCTGATTCAATGACTCAATATTAACTCTATTGCAATTCTAACGGAACTGATACTAATTTAAAATAGGTATCTGAAATACGGTGTCTAGTCCACTCAAATAAATCTAACCCTTCTTATTAAGAAAAAAAGATCAAACATTCTCGTGCACCGTTTCCTGGGTGTCGAGCCCTGTGCAAATGACGACGTACGTACATACTTCCGTCTGTACGTTTCGCTTCACTTCATCGCTGGCACAAGCCTCGTCACACTGAGACTTAATTATATCCCTCGCTAACTAACATAATCTGTGTCTAACTCCCGATAACCGAACAGCGGCTGCCAGAAGCTGCTCGGATGCCAGGGTAATTAGTTAATGTACCATTGGCCAACGAGCTCGCTGACGATCGTGTCTGGCAGCGTGCAGAAACACCGGCTAGACGAGGTTAATTTCCAGCATAGGTATTCGACTTCGTTGATAAATCAGACAGCACCGGCCCACCGTAGACGTACAAACATCCACGCCATGCCGCGTAATCGATTGCCGCTTAATGACTGCGATGTGTTTCGGCTGATGGTCGGATCTACGTCTCGCGTCGTCGTAATTGAAGGAGAAGCGTTTAAACTGTGAACGCCTGATCGACGGCCGCTTAAAGGAGTCGTGATTTGCCGATAGATTTGTTAGATTGCACGCGAATCCTGCGTGGGCTCCTGTGCCTTTCGATGAAAATTTCTGCGAGATAAAGTGTACAAGTAGGGTTCAAAGATTCAGAGTATTTGGCCGTTTCGTAACTAATACAGTGATTGAATATTTCATTTCTATTCTATATCCCGATCACGAATTTTAATAATTGTAATTACAGTAAGGGATTTTTAACGGTACACCAGGCGAGTCAGTGATAGAGATCGTCTACACGCGAAAGTAGAATATTTCGAGAGTGCTTTTCGAAAAAAGAAAAGGCTTTACTAGATTGCGTTTCACGGTAGAAGTGCTGTCGAGGATTTCGACGGTGTTTTATACCGAAACGTATACACAGGCTATCGGCCGATGGAAGAGTTGCTTCCGATACGAATATCTGTAATCTCTGGTGAATATACTGGCGACGTTCTTTACGAGTTATGAAACGGTGGTCGTTATTTGTTCCCGTATACGTATTATTCGGGTGCAACGCCGGGGCGTAGACGCTTGTAGCAGAATGTGGCAAAGCTTAATAAAGACGGTTACGTACGTAAAACGATATTAGGAGCATAATTCACCGTGCAATATTGACCCCGTGCGGTTAAACGTTAACGTACTCCCAGCGGTATACTTTTGCTAACGACGCCGCTTGTATAGTTCTAAATATTACTTTCCAACTCGTTTCCCCTGGGCACACCATATTACTTGAACAGAAGAAAAAGAAAAGAACAAGAATCAGACACTGTTTTACATTCTACGTGCAGGTTAGTAGAAAGTGCAGAACGTTAATAATATACATCAAGCGGGAGCGATTTCTAATTACGCGGGGTAGACGGGAAATTTATTCCGTTGACACAGTTCGCGGTCACCCTGTCAATCACGCGGTGCAACACTCGCCTTTATTTCACTGTGAAACAGCACGCCGCCGATCAATATTACGAAGGGTATGCCCATTGTTAGACGCTCTATGGGTCTTCTATCGCGTCAAAGGGCGCATTTAATTAGCACCTATCGCGCCCTTCGATGCGTCAGATCCCACTATGGCTGTTTGATCACACATTCGAGATATTCACGCTGGGCGTGGAGCGCGTCGAATATCGTGGAAGTTTCACGAGCCGATGGTTACACGCTCAACAGTAGCCAAGCTGGATCCGATCGTAAAATATGAAATCGTGTGCCAAGCTTGCTTAATCGGCGAACTGCCGATCGAACTGTGTCCGAGGCGAAACCTCTATCCTCGTCAAAAGAGTCTTCGAATTTCAAGAACAAAGGTGGACAATATTTCAATGGAACACGAACGCTTCCAGGAGGATGCAAGCCTCTCGAAAGACGCTTTCGCTTTTCGGTTCGCTCGATAGACGTCCCCGTGCGTCCCCAGGCGTGGGACGTTGACTTTAAAAGAGAAACGACAAATAAGACGAGCAACTCGACTAGTGACAAAGGCGCTGGGAGACAGTATGCACACGGTGGACATGGATACCGCACGAATCAGACCGGTTTGACGTGCCCCTGGAATACGTGGTTGAATTTCATTTTGCTACGTGACGTTTTCAGTTTCCGCCTATTGCGAGGCACGGTCTGTGTCGCGGTTCGAGGGAAGAACGAGGAACGTCGCATCAGTTGCACGGATTTTTATTATTATCGACGCGAGTATTCACGGCCTGCAATAAAGGCCACGATGAAATTCCGCGCAACCGAGAGCCACGTAGCAAGACAATTTTTTTGTCCCGGTTTAATAAGACGGAAGACGCGTAAACTACTTCGACGCTGGAAGAAGCCGACGGGGCGATTTAGAATTCTTATCTCAATAATGTTTCTATTTGCGCAATATGGCAAAGAGGCGGAGGGGGCCACGGAAAGTTTTCATTTCCTCCGTCGCCAAGGAGAAATACGATTGTATCTTTGAGCAGCGAGTAAAAAAGAATTTCATTTCCTCTCGTAAGCCCCCCGGACAAGGAGCGCTATGACATATGCCCGTGCAAGGTAGAAGCAAGTTTCTTTGAGGGAACTTGCGGCTGAATCTCGGCCAGCCGCTATGTATATGGCGTTCAGCATAGATTTGCAAAAAAAGAAAAAAATACCCCACTTGATGCATCCTTTAGACTTTAGAATATTACTCGTACAGCTCCCCGCTGAACGAGTGCCTCGACGCGTGCCTTTCTTTCTTCTCCTGCACCTTTCAGCTACGAAATATTCGCCCCACGAATGAAGCATTATTACCTACCCTCAAAGGGAGCAAGAGTATTTTCTGAAGATTTTCTAATGACGATTTTCTGCACCGACTACACTACAGATTAATGAATCGCGTCTCTATATTCTTTACACTTCTTTAAATACCAAATTTTGCAAAACCTCGTGCGTGTCATTTAAAAACCAGCTCCCGTCATGCATCGCGCAGTCGAAGATGTATTTATTCAGGAAAACACGGCTCCGAAACACGGTGCCAGCGTTGCGTTCGAGTCCGTTTCAATTTTAATATCGTCTCCCCTGCGGCGACGGCGGGCCGGGATCACGAAGCCGATACGGTGGCATTCAGGGAAATAATTCGACGGGTCCATTCCGCGGTAACTCGTATCCAGCCGACGGAGAAAAGTATGACGAGAAAGCACGAGCCATCCTTGAGCTTCGTTCGAGTTCAGCTTCCCTCGCGGCCGTTTCTTCGTTCTGAAACGTAAAACGTGGAACGTAAACGGCGAAGGTTACGGTGTGGGTGGGGGCGGCGTGGATCGCGTCTACCGGGGAAGAAATGCAAGAAGAACGAGAGAGGGTTCGAGGTTTCAGCGAACATCTGCCAAGCAGGCCGATTTCCAGCCAACGATAAGACCTCGAAACGCAGGCGACCCGGTATAACCGCGCCGGAATTCATTAGTTAACCCCGCGTTGGCGAGCCATTTCCTTGGACTCGTTTCGCAGCGCAGCCCGTGAACCGCTGTACACCACGGCGAGAATGGTATCGTTGAAGATTTCACGCGACGGGGATGGCGGGGGTTTGGTGGAACGCTTTCTAAGGACGGTCCAAGGGGGAGCATAACGCGATCTTAAGGGATGCTTCGCATTCTTCAGATGCATGGCATATACGTATGTATGTGCATTATGCATGTTGCATCGTGGTGCTTTTGAAACTGCAATCAATTGTCCGCGACTGGGGCCACCGAGCCATAGGAGATTGTCGCGTGAAAGAAGCACGTGAATCGGTCTGCTACCTCATTCTTGAGTATACATACGTCGCTTATCGTTTCTCGATGCGCAGAAACACATGAATGGCGCGGCTGTTAGTCGCGTCGCGCCTCCCGCAGCCAGAGTTTAACCGGATCGTGATAACGGCGGATAGGATATGATAACGTTCGTACTTGCGCCGCTGTATTATGTACTGTGTAATACGTTACGTAACATGCAACTTGTTAGCCACGCGCAGAGAGTAAACCGAACAGGATATTCAACTCCGGGTACTCGCGTGTCGATGGTCCGTCGCCGAGCGAATTTCGCAAGACCGTGACTACCGTGTCTGTTCAAAAAGATCCGGATTACAATTGCTCGTATATCTCGTGGCTAGCAGCGATTTCTTAATGAGCTGTTTCCTTCATCCCTCACGTACGAGTCGCTCGGTATTCGCGAGGGCCGCAATCGGTTCGCCGCGAGTGCAAGCGCATAGTACATCAATATGAGAATCGCGAGACGATGCGTTTGGGCGCGACCGCGTGCCGCGACTGACGCTCTACGCCTGCGTCGCATTCCCGTTTCATCTGTCTTTCTCTTTCGCGTCGCGAACGCGTGCTACTCTTCCTCGGTCTGCCTCTCTTTCGCCGCTTGCCTTTAAAAGTGGTGGGGATAGGCAGGACCGTAGAAGTTCCCGTGGCGACGCGAGGGGCGAGTCGAGCGACGAGCTAGTGGGGAGAAAAGGGTCGTAGGGACAAGAGGGGAGGCACGAGAATGTTTGGTAGGGGTAGTGGGACGATGGTCCGTCGGTCGAGAGAGGTAGAAGGAGTGGGAGCCCCGCTTGTCGGGCGATGCCACTCAACCGAATCCCCGCTCTGTCCTCACGGCAGTCTGACGCCGGTCGCGCACTCAGCATGGTTGGATTTTCTTGCAGTTTTTCGCCGGTTCTACCGTGCTAAAGGCGAGCGCAGTCGTTCGGTTCTCGCTCGTTGGTGCGTGTTGTCAGTGCGGCAACTGTAGTCGCCCGAGAACAATCGTGATCGTGTGTTGTAGACGCGTGCCCTGGACCGAAAAGCGAGGCGAGACTGAGCGAGCGAAAGAGACGCCAGATGCCCGAACCTAACCTCCAAAGACAGAGATGAGCCGAGACGTAACTCTGGTTGTTTCGCGGTCGCAGTGACGCGGGGTATCGTCGCTTCTCGTATCGTTTTCTCGACGTTAGCGAATCGTATCCAAAACGTGTGCTTGCCTGTTGTGTTTGTTCCCCGTGCATATACAGCATCGTGGTATTCTCGTGATCGCGCCTAAAAGTGAGTCGCGTGACAGCCGTGTACGTATGCCCTTGCGTCTTGAGGACGGAGCAGAACAAGGGCGGCGAACGCGGAGAGAACAAAAGGGAGCGGAAACCCACCCTGTGCGACCTGCTGGGTGCGAGGGGAAAAATCGGTGACGTTTTTATTTCTTTCGGAGTGAATGAGTGCGGTAGACAGAGAGAGAAACGAGAGAGCGGAGAAAGGAAAAGGGAGAGGTAACACGGAAAGGGACTCGACCGTCAACAAATCTTGACACGTGGACGAGGGAAAGATTCCTCGGAAGACCGTTTCCTCGAAGGTGATTCGGTGTTTTTGGCCTGGACCAGCGCCCCGAGGTACACCAACGCTTTCCCAGAATCGGCTCTGCGTTTGTCACAGCCTCAGCATCGGTGAGTAGCCTGTACACGATACATACATACATTCCTAGATTTTCTATACCGTCATTTAAAATGCCGATGGAAAACTGATGCGTTTCACGCGTTTACACTCGTGCAAACGGCGTCTGGCCGTCGGAGTAATGCTCGCCTTCGCAAAAAGAGGCGAGAGCCATGTGTGTAGTGTGTATACGTCGGCCAGGCCGGAGTGTAAACAAGCGCGGTCCTTTTAAATGCCTGCGTATCCCGCCCCGTGGTTATCTACCTGACGCAATTTCGTCCCTGTTTCCTCGTGGAAATTTATTCGTACAATTACGAGTCGTACCACGCGTTGAATCGGTCCCCGGGTAGTTAACCTTTCCGTAGGCTTCGATATTCCACAGCTCAAACTTGGCGGAATTTTCTTTCGAACAGTATGTATATATATACAAGATGTCCTCGACTCCGTTTGTTTTTCACGATTCAGATAGACGAACCTTGAATAACACCGAGGAATATTGGTATGCAAAAGCGTTGAATCGTTAGTATTCACGATCGTTCGCGTTAAGGTGATGTCACGCGTTGACGGATCTAATGGGACGATTAATTGCATCGCAAAGATCGTGTTTCTCTTCTTTCTTTTTTTACATTTGAAATCGAACAAGGATAATGTGCTCGCCGGAAAATTCTGCTGCGTCTCGGAATGGGTATGTCCGTGCGAGTACTAGTAATTTTATGTCGCGCGTACACGTGGTTATCATCGCCTCTCCTTAGATAGAACTTATCGGTTGGATTATATCATACACAAAGTGACGTCTAGGTTTCATGGTCAATGAAATACGATCTGGCGGGGACTAAAATTGCTTATGGATCAGGAATTCGAATGACATATTTCACGTTTCGACGTACAGAAAAGCGTGTCTGGCCTGTTGTATTAATCTTTCGCCCCCTTTTTCCTATAACTTAGGTATGCTAGAAATTGGAGTAAAATCGTGACCCTCGAGCTACACGATACTGGCAAAGCGCACGATATTGGAGATTCTCTGGTATCCACGTTTCATTGCGTTACACAAATCGTTCGTTAAAAAGATGTCATGGTGCAACAGATAAGATTATACGAACTCGTGTTGATTATTCAACCTTGCGTTTTATACGTTACAACCGCGTGAATTTGCTTGTTATTCAATTAAATTTTTTCTCCGTTTGTTGCGCAACTTCTGGGGTGAAAACTTTTAACGAATGAAATTCGAAGTTCTAATTTTCCACCCTGATTCCCGTTCCGGAAAGCTTCGTGTCTGATGCCTGTTTAAATACCCTTCGCGTTCGAAGAGGCGCAACCCTCGTTTTTTAGTCATTACGGAGCTTCTATAGGTGCATTAAATTCTTGCTGAAACTGTCGGCCTGTTTTACCGCCCACTTGTTCTACACCGATGCAATGAAAACTTAAAAACATTTCAAGCAGACCCCCGCGGCAGGCGAAAGCTAGTGACAAGGAAATTCAGGGTTTTATGGAAAATCGAATTCGCCTGTTTCTTTTATTGCCACTGCAATGGGAATGCTGTTTCCCGACCTACCTCGCAAACGCATTTCTTTCCATTTCGAAGTAAAAGAAAGAACGTTTCCACGGGAAAAACGATTGCTACATCTCGCTGAAAGCTGGTCGTTAAGTTCCGTCTAAAACGGCTTGGTTCCCGCGTTGACTAAGCAGCATAATTCTCATGCCTCGTTATCTCCGAATACGCCCGATCGATTGCCCACTGCAAACTGTACATCGAGCAAAGCCACGAATATTAAATCTTCGACGGATCTTCGCATACAATCGGGGAATAAAATGAGAAGAGAACACGCGAGACTTTGGTAGCGTATCCTCCACGTTCGACGGTTCAATTCAACTTAACAACGTGATAGTGGACGCCTTACTCGCGGAAACACTATGCGCTTGAGGCCGCGTTTTGCGCTATGTTTTTAAGGCCGGTGTTTACAGTTCGCTCATTTTGGAGGAAACGGTTTTACGGTGGCCATTTTGTATTTTGCATAGAAGAGACCGGGTGATAGGAGGTTCTTTGAAGCCCGAGATTAAAGAGTTTCGTTGTACTCGTTGCGTTCGTTTACGAGCGACGCGAAAATGTCAGTCTGAATGCGAAATTAGGCGCGAGACGTTTCGACGCGGGTCCACACGCTAACTAAGTGCTCGGATATGAAAGATGTATCGGAAGAAGTAGGGAACGGTGAAAGCTCTAGGGCTCGTGTATTTGCCATGCTCTTCGGTTTCCTTCTTGGGAAGGAAAAATCGACGGAAAATTGGCAATGAGTGCTGGAAAGAGCCACGCCAAAGCTTCTTGACCCTTTGTTGCTCGAGTATGGCGGAGGTAGAGTGTATTGAAGTTTACGCTCAGGTTAACAGTGGATTTTGCTGCACCAGCCGTAGCCGGTTCCGTCAAGAGATACGACAATGCCGTAGTGTGTTTTCAGGTGTCGTTTGTTTAAGCTACACGTCTGTTAACTGTTGATCTGACTGCAAGGAGCGTGTCTGAAACTCCTGATAGCTCATCTGGCTGGTGTCATAAAAGCTTCGGGGGCTAGATTTTTAGCACGCTGCTGTCTGATTTATTTTGTAACATGCCTCGCGGCGACTCCAATTCGGTGGCACAGAATAATGACACTTTTAAAACTGATTTATTTTTTCATTATTTACCGAATGGATAACGTAAATACAAGGAGATAGAACAATTTTTAGAAAAGTTTGTATGGATACAGTGTGCGATACTCTGATGCTCCGAAATAAATTAACGGGTATAATCATATGTTTGTGTTGAGAAAAATGTTTCAACACGATTTAATATTTCAAAAGAATATTATTAAACGACATCATATGGAGCTGATTAAATGTTCTTATTAAAAGAAAGGAAAATTGTTCGTGCAACAGTCGATCTGTAACTCCGATATTCGAGTTTCCTTCCTTCTGAAAGCGTTCTCGGTTGTTAGGTCGCCTTTAAGCTGCGTTCGCCTTTAATGTATCCCCGTACTAACCCTCGCCGGGATCTACACCGCGGGGATGTTGTAAAAATTCCACATCTGCCGGGTACTCCGTGGAGGAAAAGACAGAGAGGCAGGTGGAACTGGTTGGAAAGGGACTGTGCTAATATAGTAAGGCTCGGAAGGGAACTTTAAGACACCGTTTGTAGTAGGGTCGTTTAGATGCGGTATTAAATCTAGTTGCCCTCTGTTTTTGGGTAAAAGCGTAGTACCCTATTAAAGTTTCAGTGGATTTCGAATGTTTTCCGAAAGGGGGGCAGCATTCGAGCACTTCGTGCCACGCTCGTACGAAGTCTCTTTCAATTTGCTCACTGAAAATAACACGACAGTACTTTGGACAACAGTTGCGCGTAGTTCCTCGCTGTTAATCGAACCAAAATTTATGCAAGAAAACAAGCAGTCTTTTGTGTCGTCGACAGGTTTTTGCTATGTCGCCTGCGTTTAATACGCCAAGCAAGCACCTATGATCCCTAACAGTGATTTTTTCATTCTTCTTTCTTGCATCGTTCCGCGGACGTTTCGCATCCGGCTTGTTTACCGCTCTCGTTAATGAACCAACGACCTGGTCGGGCCGCCCACCTCGGAGATTCTCGCGTAGCTGTGGAAATTCGCGCTCGAATTGCTACTGTCCAACTTGTTTTTGCTGCGCCTCCCCCGCTGTACAGGTAACAAAAACAGGACAGCGAGCGCGCACAGCACGAGCTACGCGCGTGAAGTTCACTACGGCAGAATGTCGCCTGGCTGCAGATAGGTAGATTCAATTTGACGGAATTGAAATTCCGGCCAAAAGTGAGGTATCAAGGGAAGAAACTACAGGTAGTCGCTGGAAATGGTCACTCGTAAAAAGAATATGTTTGGGAGTGTGTGTGTATATATTTCTATCATAACTGCTCCAATACTGGGAACATCATTTCGAATTATCTCACTCGCCTCTCTGGGAATAATCTCGGCATGAATATTCCTCGTTCATCGAAGGCAAACTTCCCCCGAACCTATGAAACACGTCACCACGCTCGCTCATCTCTGAAACAGTATAAAAGCTGGAAACATTTGCTTCTTCTGGCCTAGTGACCAATAAACGATCCTCGGTCTGCGACGTTCTTAATAGGATATTCTTGCCGGTATTGCCGTGAATTACGCCCGACCCCGATAACCCCGCGCTGTCGCGTTCGTTCCCAATGAAAGGCGACAAGCGAATATCCAGAACGATCCGAACGCCGATTCGAAGGCGGATCTCGTAGAGTTATGGCCGATCGATCCCCTGCCTTCATCCCTTTGGATCTTAATAACCACATTCCTGGATCGCTCGGTGTCGCCGTGCTCGCTGCGACTTCGACGTCGAGGCAACTTGGCGAATTTCGTTATCGATGCACTCAAAAGGCGCGCCCCTTCGTGGCAAATTATCCCCATTCACTGCAGGGCCTTGGACTCGTCGGATCGCGTGCCATCGATTCAGGCGTGCCTCGAGTTCCCTCGGAGTTCCGGGAGCGACGTTCTTTGTGACGATGCGTGCAGCCTACTCCTTTGTCGGCGGATACCATTTTTGGAGGCTGGCTGGGGGCGTTTAAAAGGCGAGGACCGCGTGAATTTCTAATGCTTATTAGCGATACAGTTTAAGATCTTTATGGTAGCTGGGATGCTGAGGCACGGGATATTTACCTGTATGCATAGACTCTGCTCTAAAATTCAGAAATTCGCTGGAGAATTTCTACGGGCTATCTAATTATCCTTCTAGTTACATTATTAATATTTTTTTGACACTCTGAACAATGTACGAAACGTTGAACAATATCCGTGAAAAAGATTCTCAGCGGAGAGTAAAATTATTCGTTGCCTTTCAACAGCCTTTCAATATTTCTTCGTTTCTCGAATTCCATGCTCTCAACACCCGTGTAACCGGGCTACAAATTATCATAGCACGCCTTTCGAAATTCCTCATCGAGGCGGGGAGGGTTTCGTTTCTCCGTGTCTCAGTTTCTTCAACCAGATTTTTCCTTTCAGTTTTTTTCCCCTCTTTTTTTTGCCATCTTCAGCCGGGACGCTTCTTTTCACGGTCGTCTCCTAGCCGAAGTTTTCTGTCGGTGTGATGCGAAAACTTGGAATGGTTTCCCTTAGCTGCCCCCTCACGGCGACGTTTTATCCGCTACATGCAAATGTGCATGTTGCTCTCACGCGACACGGTTCACCTCGTTGCTTGCCAGCCACTTTGACCTGAGGGCGCGTGATTTCGTCAGGAATAATCGAGTCTTGTGTTCTATCTTGTTAAACGATTCAACGTTCTTTCGAGCATGGCTTTCCTCTCGACGACACTATTCCCTGTACCATTTTGTAAACCGATTCGTTTCAGCGTGCTGGTAAAGATAGCTTATGCAAATTCTGAGAAGGTATGCAGCCTGCCTACGGTGTTCTCTCAGTGCATTCAGATAAAGGTGATTTTCTAATTAACTCCCTTGCGCCATGCATTAACTTTCTTTCTTATATATACTTTTTTTAGAAAGCAGCTTGCCAGTCTGCTCTTTTATCCGATAGCTTTGAAGCAATTCTAGTTCGTATACATATATGTACGCATATAGAAGATATTCACCTGCATGGTTTCATAAAGAAATTGTATTTTAAATAGAGATATTCGCTTGGATCCAGATATTAAGTAATCGTTTCGAAATAATTTGTCGGGTAATTGATTTTCCTCAAAGTCTTCGAAAAGGATGCAAACAAATGAATAAATAATTAACCGCAAATTTTAATGGTTGCATTGATTTATCTTTCTCTGTAATATTTACTACACAGCCCTCAGGGCTTTGATCAACGACGTGTCGCAAAGCGTGCACTTATTAATGAGCTTAATCAGCTTAATAAGAATCGCACGTATGGCGTTTCCAGCGCCATGCCGGTGGCGGTATATTTCCTCGACCGATGCAATTGTGTTAACTAATGCGTACCTGCAGAAGGAGATGGTGTCTCAAAGAAAATGCACGAGTAGCCATTCCGTTTCTGCCGTTGCCGCATTCTGTGTAATGGACCTACGCTTTGAACCGTGACGTCTCTGTCGCCAAGTACATTTTTTCAGTCGTGCCAGTATCCTGTTTCCTGTGTGCAATGTTTGCGCCTCTGGCAGAAAGGAGAATAAGAGTCGCACGTAGGTGCAAGTTTTCAGAAAATGCCGGCAAACTATTTCTGGGAGTCCTCGCGAACTCTGATACTTAATCCTTGTTCCACTCTGTTCCGAGGATCTTGAATTCTCTTTGACAGAGCTGAAATTTTCAGCTAGCACGACTTTATATCACTTATTTATTTATGTTCACTTCAACTTGGACAGGATTATTGTCTTTCGCGGAACGAGAAGAGAGGCGGGGCGAACGCAGGTGGAGAATTTTTAGTTCCATTGCGTCGGGGGCAACGAATAAGCGAAAGAGGAATCGAGTCGCCGTATGTAAAACGTGGATAGAAACGCGACGTCGATTAGACGGTCGTGCAGCGCATTAATCACGACCAATGGGTCGTGATGAAACACGGTGAATAGATTTGCAGCGTGTTTTTCTTTATCCGTGAATTGAAATGGTAACGAAACGATATCGCCTTGATGGGAAAATTACTGTTACGTAAGAACGTTACGGTATTCCGCTAAGATCGTCCGTTTCGAAGATCCGTACGAGGGTTCCTGTTCCACTTGCTAGCTGTACGCTGCAAATACGGGAGACGTCGGATTTCGAGTTCGATAATCTTCGCAGGAAAAGAAAGGATAATATAAGCAACTTTGAAGAAACCAATTATCTGTCACCGTTATTTCCGATTCTTTTTATACCTCCTCCACCCTAAATACCACAAATCCTTTTAAACTTCGAGACAGACGAACCTTTACGAGCCATGAATCCTCCTAACGATCCAACTGAATAGAAAGGCCTGGAGCCGATTTAAAATTCTCCGTTTCCCCGAGCACAAGACTTACCCCGTGTAATCTCCCGATTGTCGACCATTTCTCTTCCCCGATACAAAGGGCTCGCTCGCGTGTGAGCAACGAAAAGACTCTTAATTCGGGCGGCGGCCGATGAAATATCGAGCTTGTATCCCGTCAGCTCGATTTGACCCTTTTGAAACGGCTATTGAGGGCGGGCCGATAGGCTGTGGATCGGGAAGTGAACGAGTTCCTGGCCGTGTGATCGGTCCAGCAACGCGGAAAAAAGGTCTGGAAAGGAGGCCAGGGGATAAGGGAAGGATGTAAAGAAAGGAAGAAACGTTCGGGTGAGAAGGAAGAGTTCGCGTGAACGACAAAGGACGCTGCAACAGAAACACTAAGATAACAGGTATACCTGGCGTAGATCGGCTACCTGCCCTGGGTTAACTTCGTCACCGCGGCTCTGGGTCGTTGATCCTCGCGTGGGATTCAATCGAAAAATTCGAGTAAACTAGAGATTGTTTCTGTTCGGGGGGCTACCTCCTTTTCGTACACGAAATGTCGATTCGAATTCGAAGGTGCACGGGGTAATTGCCATTGAATTAGTCCTATCGTCTGATCCATCGAAGAGACGCGCTGATTATTGTAGAACGGAGAAATTTTCCATGCCTTGCAGGCGAAGCCTTGACACGCAACATTCGCGTACGATTCCCGATTGCAGCGCACAGTTATTTATAGGTTGAATATGTGCCGGCGTGTCGCGTTGATTTTCTTGAATTAAATAATCATAGATTCTGTTGGGCGGCCGCGATCCTCGAATTGTCGGCTCGCCGAGGATTCCCGACCAAAGTTGCACGTTCCTCGGCTATTTTTAGTAGTCGTTGCTGTTGGGAATTTGCACGTAACCATCTAGAGGGGGCAGGAATTTCCCGCTCGTTTTCGTTGCATTCTAATTTCAGTGGAAAACGTTCACGTTTCCCCTCGCGATTGCCTCCGCGATGAACGGGAACGGGCTGCTAAGTCGACTTCCGGAATTGTTCAAGTTTCGTCTAAAATTTCTGGTTCATCGCTGGACTCGTCTTCCGCAGAGATTCGCGTTCTCCTTGACCCTAGGAGCGATTTCCTTGTTCCCGCCGCGATAACGCAACTTTCCACCGCGGCGCACGTCGCAGATAGACGATAATCGAATCATCCACGGGTTTCATTTAATTCGCTTTCATTTAATTCCTTTTCGTTCGATTTATTCGATTAAAAGCGTCCCTGGCGTCTGATGCGGCCGAGGGGCACCGATGGCTCGCCTTAGGACAATTTATTCTACCTTGAAAAACGGGTCAGGTCGTTCGAATGAAAGTAATCGCCGCCCTCTTCGACCGCGTATCGATACAGGAGACCGTGGCGAAATTACCAATCGACGGGATCGATAAACGATTTCACTGGAGAACAGCCAAAATCTATTACATCGCTGGACCGCGCTCTAGGCAAATCGTCCCGGCTACTACTCGGGCGTACGTAACAGGGCCGCGGTGTAATCCGTCTTAACTTCACAATTTTCCAATTGGCTCTTCTCCCGCAAACAATGGCAGATACGGTCCACGAGCGAAATTCCTTCCTGCTCTGTGGACGCAGTTGCGCTTTCCGCGCGATTCTCGATACGGGAGTGGCTTATTATAACCGAGAAAGAGATGGACAGAACTGGCAGTTCGAGACTACGTAAATGTTCGAGCTGTCCAGGAATTGTTTAACTTTTGCGCCAAGAATCTGACGGTACAACAAGTGCGTTAGTAATTAAAGATAGTAGATTAAAACGACAGGGATTTCGGGACCTTTAATCAGACAGGTGTTTTATACGAGTCTCTTCAGGCCGATGCAAGGGTTCGTTCGTCTAAAGAAACAGTATTAAATTTAAGTACATATTCATTAGCCAGCTTTTGCCACTTGGACGAGTGGCTTGGTATTAATGTCTCCGGGTTTGCTCGATTCTCTATCAGACGAGCAGTCTGCTCCACTGTCAACCACCAGCTCAATATCCCCGAGTCACGTGTACACGTTGCGGTGCTGCAGCACTGTGTGTACCCGCAGGATGACACTCGCAATTAAGTCCACTCCCTCGTTGCCCACGAATACATCACGCTCTTCAAGGTAGGAAGTAATGGAGTAAAATGTCTGGTATTTTGGCACGGTGTCAGTGGTTGGTAGCGTTTCGAACTTGAATAGGCGGAAGGATGGCCCCCGATTATGCTGCTGGCGCTGTTATTGAATCGCGGCATCTGTCGAAACACCTTTTAAACGATGAATATTTATTCACGTGCAATACACCCAACGGTATTTCGTTCGGCGTGAAAGATTGTTCACCGGAGTTCGTGCAAATAACTTGCTTAGATTGTATTACTGTTATTAGATTAAATGCTGAAAAATCCGGTACGCCAAAAAAAGGAAAGATATCAGTGTTTTCTTCTTCCTTTTCTTTAACAGACGCAGGTATCATGCCTCCAGGTTAAAAATTAATTTGCGAAGCATTCTCGCGTGCTACGTCTCGGTGTCTTGTTTCCGTGTTTCAGATGAGCGGCGTGATGTCTCGTGACGTATTGTGTGTATAAACTTTCGCTGTAATTCAGCGAGGAGACCCGCGATTTCGCGTTACGTAGCAAAAAATGTGCGTTACGGGGCTGAAAGCATGAATAGGACACCCGGTGCCGGGGTGTCGGGGAATTTTAGCCTCGCTTAGGTAAACGCGTCGAATGAACATATCCCGCTTTTTTTCCCCGGCTTCTTTTACGAGTGTCACGGTTTATTACTCGCGGGTGTTAAATTTTGCGACTGCCGTCGTTGCCGCGAATTTATCGACGTTTCTTCTACCTCGAATTTCCGGATTTACTGAAGCCCACGATCGCTGACATTTTTTTTTTCTTTAATAAATGTATGCCCTTCGAATATAGGAAGGTCTGGTCGCCTGTTAGCATTTTATTTCGACGAAATTTATAGATACACGCCTCCGCCGAATTAAAAGATCGGAGAAAATTTCGATGGAAAATTCTCGATGTTCGAACTGCTCTAATTTCGTGAAAAAAAATCGTGCGAGAGTCTACCTGGCCTCGTTTTAAAGTGTACACCCTCCAGTTTCGCGTGGGTGTGTTGAATTTTTGTGAAAAAATTCGTTAAACTCCGCAGGGATGTTTAATTTCGATCGATTTTCGGAGCAGAAAGGGGCACCTTCATTTTCCGACTCCGTATTGCGATATAAAATTTTGTTCGGAAAATTCAATTCACTGGGGCGAAAGTAGAAACTTTCCCCATTAAAATCAGCCCAAGTAGATTGTGCTACGATTTTTTTTCACGAAGTTACAGCCGTTGAGGCACCGTCAATTTTCCTATTAAAAGCGATCCCCTTATTTCATGGAGTAGCGTAATTTATCATACATAACGCAATTAATCGAAGCGTGGAACGCAAGATCTTGTATTACCGCAACCCCCTCATACATTTCAATCAAATGGGACGACTATACGTTTTAAATTTCGAACAGAATTACGCGTTGGTCGCCGTCTGACAACGAATCGAACTAGAACGGCGCAGGGGAACAAGTATATATGCCTTCGGATCTCCGTGAGAGCCAAAGCGTAGGAAAAGGAAAAAAGCGTCTCCAGTTTCAAGAAATCGAGAACCGCGGGGGTGTGTGCACCGACGAACCGGATATCCGGCTCGGTGGTATCTCTGCCGTGGCAGGCGAGCGAAAGAGAGAAAGCTGAAGGAGCGACTCGGTGCAGCGGTCGCGCGTACCGCGGGAAAAGACGTTCTCTATCAGCCTTTCTCGATAGTATACAGAGAAACGAGATAGAACAGGAGGCGGGAAAAGGAAGGACGGATACTTTCTGGCAAGCTGGTCTATTTAAAAGCATTACGCTGCTGACAGTCGGCTTACTCTATCTACGGTTAAGTAACCGGTGATGGAACGATGCAATTCAACCTCTTTCCCCGTCCTCTTTGCCCCCCGAGGGGAGGGTGGCCAGAAGAGAAATACCGTGATCGCTTTGTGGACAGGCGACCGAGAGGAGATGAGAGGTACAGTGACGATTGGACGAAACTACCGAGGGAGCTGTTTCCATTGCGACGTGTCGCTGCGGCAGAGATGCGCAGCTGCAACGACAATGCAACGACAATGCTACGACAATCTGCATCCGACGAGGCGAACCGTGCGAAGAAGACGTTCTCGTTAGGTAAACCAACCCCTGTTCCTCGCTGCAGCACTCTGTCTCTATTCTCGTCCCGTTTCGTCGATCGGATTTGCGACCACTCTTGCCAACACCATTGATACATCCACCGTCCCTTTCACGAGGCTAAACGACACTCGCAACCGGCCACTTAAAGCGGTTGACACTCTCGCGACCGATACAAACAAATCTATCGATCTTGTTGCTGCTTAATGGCCCGAGGGGTGAACGGGTATAGTGGCAGAAATTCGAACGTCGATGCCGGTTAGGTGTCTGAATCGATTCTATTTGGACAGTCCGCGTTTTTAGATCAGGGGGAGAGTTTTGAAGAGACACCAATTTATTGGACGCCAACAGGATCGGTGTCTGTGTTACGACGGCATAGAATTTTCGCTGTTAAGTTAACACACTCGTTTCAACGCTCTTTGATACACTCGCCTCCTCCAGCTTGCTCATTTAACGAGGTCAGAGGGAAAACCAAGCGCGCGTGGGTGGATCGTTTTAGTTGGGAGCGGCGCTCCGTCTCGAGCAAAACCAACAATCCTCCCTTTCATTTATCCCGCCACTGTCTATTTGCAGTTCGTAAAATTAACTGGAATGGTCATCAGAAACTCGAGTTACACGGAAACGTCGGAACAACGACTCCCAATCGGACGCGGTACGTGCATCGCCTCTGTGTCTTGCGATCGGCTTCTCGTTCTCTTGTCCACGAGTTGCGAGCGTAACGATTCCTCTAAGGCAGCGCGCAATTAATTCGATCGACCGGGAGAACGCGACAGAACGTGCGCGAAAAGCGATCGCAGGCACAGTTAAAGCCATCGATCTTTCATTTCTGCCTTCGCGGTTGATTGATTAACAGACTATTCATAGCGCGTTTTATGCCTTCTATTTTTCGTACGCGCGTGCCGGCGTGTTCGCGTTACGAAGCACATCCATCAAAGCGGTTCATTTCAAGCGAGATCTAACGCGAGCAACAGAGAAGCATCTAGGGGGACAGAGGTATTCATGAGCTCCTCCTACGCGAGCGCTCTTTGTGCGCGTAAACGAGCGTTATCTTTGGTTATTGATTCGCAGAGAGACTGGCCGTGTACCGGTTAGTCTCGATGCGACGCGCTTCTTTCACTCGTGTGTTTTAAAATAACGTTTCACGTAACATTATTGGACCTCGCTCTGTCGCCTGGCGGATAAATAGCTGTCCAATCGTATCTATAGACACGCCATTTACTAACGGTACGGCTGGATATCATTTTTATGCAGACGGGGGATTGAAGAATGTCGAGGGGGTGGGTTTGATGGGGTATCTTTTCGAGAAGAAGTGTTTTGTCGTCGGGTTTTGAAGAGTGCGAATACTCGTTGGATGACTAGCCTCTGAGACATTGATAAGAGCAAGATACGCGGGTCCAACCTTACTAATGACAAACATTAGTCAGAACGACGGAGTTTACCGTCCTAAGGGTCAGGACTTTGTGCTTGGTTGTGTCATGTCTCGACGAGGGCTAAGGTCGTCCTCGCCCCTCCGAATTCAAGATACAAGTATCATCGCAGAATGATCATCAGTAAGATTAGATTACCAATGCAACTCTGTCGGTTGGCAGCTCGACTAGTACTTTCGTATTCTTCAAACTGCTACGTTCCGCAAAAGTTGTCTTTCTCTTTTTCTCGAGATAAAATCTAATAATAATTAATCCACTTGTGCCCAGTATACGACTCCGTTAAGTCCATACAGTTAGTTGATACTCTCCTCGAAGTCTTCACGAACTTCGGTCCCATAAAACTGGTCCAACCAGTTTACGAATCAAGTCACTTTCAGGATTTATAACTCCTTGGTAAAAAAGAAAAGGAAAAAAAGCCCGGTGTCCACCCGACGACCGAGCTAAATGAAATGAAAAAATCTCGGGTTGCGTGGGCGTGAAAGGGTGGCAAGGCAGGTCGACCAGATATTGGATTATTACCGGGACGATCGCGAACGGAATATTACGGGCGGGATTCGTGCTCGTAGATTAGCGCCGTAAATCTTGGACGCAAAGAAGGCCGCGCGAACGGCATAGAAAAATTTACCTTAAAGGTCGGACATTTATTTATCGCGGGGTCGGTGATACGGCTGGGACAAAGCTAGTTATCCTAATACCGTCGTAAATCCGCTCGTCGAGATGCGGTCGCTAAAGTTTTCACAGTTGCACTTGGGGAACTTAAACGAGGGCAATGGCAATAAACTGCTATTGCATACAAGCATATACGTGTTACGATAGTTGTTGCCCCTGCATCAATAATAATAAATGCAAACGCAATACCGGCATAAATCGTCGTGCATTTGAACGATGTTAGTCGCTTCATCGAATCAGGGGGGGCGAACTTGTCGTAGCTCCATTCCTCTGCTATTTAAATCCAGAGGCTGGCCGAAACTTTGAACGACGGTAACTTATATTCATTGTGAAATATTCGCCCGTGCAAGCTCGCGAGCCACTTAGCAACGCGTGCTCGCCGAGCGATCTCTCGCTGGAAATTCGCTCCACGAGAATAAGGAACAAGGGGTGGAAGACGTAACAAGGTTTGTAGGCGCAGATGTCGAAACGCCAGTTCACCCCGTGTTCGCCGTCTTGGAGAACTTCCGAACTAGAATACTCTGGACAATAGTTCCGCGTCGCGGAATGCAAATAGCGTCAGCTTCATAATTCGTCGGAGCTCGCAACCGGCTGCCGCGACCTTTGACCGAGAATCTCGCCTCGGTCTCGGGGCCAGCGACAACGTCTGCTTCTTGCGTGCCACCGCCCTTCTTCCTTCCTAGATTCAGTCTGCGCCGCGGAGAGCAACACCTTTGTACCGGCATCCACCCCACCGGGACAAATCTAATCCCGCCTGGCGGGGAAGTTTTAATTGCACGCGTAGAGAACGTTTGAATTCTTAGGCGGATGATCACCGCGACCCGGCTCGACACCGCAAATGGAAATTACCAAACGGACGACTGTGTTCCCGTTACGGGGCGTTCGCTTTCCAGGAAGTTGTATTAAACGTTGGGTGGATAGTGCACGGTCTTTATCGGGAAGGGGGTTTCGATTTTCTGGGGTGGTTTTGGCGCTGCTTTGGGAATGTTTGTTGCGGCAGTGGAAAGAGTATTGGTCGTAACTTCGTTATTTTTAAAAATCCCAGCATATCTTTTGACACAGATATTCTCAAAGCTATATATTCTTTAAGAGAATGCACAACAAGAAAAATTGACTTATTCAAGAATTTTCAAAATCAAAAAATGATGGTAATCGAACGTATGAAATTGACGAAAATCGATGAAGATGTAAGGGCGACGAATACAACAGAGGACGAAGGTATTAATTGTAACTAAAATGATACTTTCGCCAGCGAACGATGAGAAAATCGTTGGAGAGAAAAAGCTGAGATTAAACGGTAATAAAAAAAACCGGTAAACATCCATCGGAATATATTTCCGACCAGACCATATTCAGTGGTTCGTGGGTCTCGTAGAAAATTAGTCCTTACTAAGCCATTTAACTTTCCCTTCCAATTTCCTGCCCGGTTCAGAAGAGAATAAGGGACCCAGTTTTTTGAAATCGTTCTATGCCCAAGATGAAAAGCCTTTCAACGCAAGCCTGCTTTGTTCAGAATAAAGAGGCCACCGCCGTATTTATAGCCACCCGTGGATAACCGCGTCAACCCCTCGCGAATAAGTCTTCGATCACACCCTGGAATACCCCTAATCAATCCCACCCTAAAACCTACCGTTCGTACTTCGTTTCCACCGTTCAACCCTTCACAATACTTCCGCGGGAGAAGAAGCCCGACAAAAGTACCGGCACCATTTAAACTCCTGTAAGAAGGGTGCCAAAAAGTAGACTCGTTCGTGCAGCGAAAGAAGCTTTGAAGATCCTTCGCGTTGAAAAGAAGTGTCGTCGTTTCTTTCGGACGCGTATCGAGCCATTCTTATCCCGGATTCTTTCGAGCGGATCGAATAGAAGGTGGAAAAGGGCAGAGGGTGGGGGGAAGTCGAGAACATCCCTTCCTCCGCTTTCTGTGCCGTGTCACTGGGTCACTTTGCCGCGTTACCTTTGCCCCCTGAGCCCTGCAGCGAGACGGCACGTGACCCGTTTTCCCGCGGCGCGTACGCGTCACCGGTCGCGTGATTTCTGGCCAGGGTCCAGCTCGATTAACGCGTAAGTCACGAATTGATACCCCGGGCCGTCGTGGTTGTCTCCCTTGGGAACTATCGAACCCTTTGGGGGCGTGATTTACTGCGCCGTACCGCGATCGGATTAAAGGTTTAGTATATGTATGTGCATCGAGACTGTCGATAGTCGATGGCTTTGTGCATCGCCTGGTAACTTGGAATGCGAATAGGCTTGGCGAAGATCGTGTTTACTCGGCACGCGAAAGGGAATATCGTTCTCCCTCTTATTTGGGTGAAAGAGGGCCGAAGGATTTATTTAGTTTGACTTAATTTTATCCTACGTATATTTCGACATTTAGTGGCAAAGCGCGTAAGGAAGCTTCACGTAAGAAATGCACAATGTTCCTAATGCAATGTTAGCCGTAAATTTTTATCATTCGCGCCGCATGTTCCGCGAATATACGGGATGGAAAATTTTAATCCGCAAATGGACTTTGACAGAGTGCACGCGCGGCGGAAAAAAAAATTGGACGCTCGGAATTTACGGGGCGAAAGTGAAACGATATTCCAAGACACCGAAAATAGAATTCAGGGGGTGGCAGTATTATGAACAATTTAACTCGCACGAAATTGGAGCCCTTTAATCACTCGACCGAAATATCTCGTGTACAATTCAGAGCGGCGCGTGGAGGCCTTGAATTCTCTCTGACGTTGTTTATCGATTTCCCTCCTTTTCTTCGCGGCGAAGTGAATTTATGAAAGAAAATCAACGACACGCGTTATCTGAAAGAGCAAACATCGAAGGAGAGCTGATTATCTTTTGTGTAAAGTAAATTACGATATTTATAGACACGATTGAATCACCGTACTGATAATAGCCTCGGTGCCAAACACGTTCCCCCCGTCGAAACCCACGTGTACCCAGCAAACCCGTCTAAAGTACCACTTTCCACGATCCAAAGAAGAAAACCGAAAGGGAAGACTTATGTGCAATATAGAGCTCGATAGAACGTTTCGATATTTCTCGCTCGAATCCGCAAACTTCTCCATCATAGTTCGCCAATACGTTGCTTTTTGTCCAAACAACAGGCGGTATCTACAATCGTTTCATTAATTTCCCCGCAATATCTGCCACAAAAATCTCCGGCTATCACGATCGATCACTTTAATGCCGGACGAGCCGCGGTTCGGAGTCGCGCCATTTACAATTTACAGGTAGTTTTATCGCGGCCCGCTCGAAATACCAGATCGGATACGCTAACAGAAGATAGCATCTCGCGTAATAACGCGTCGATCGATCAGACTGATACATAAGTCACACAATTGGTAGCAGCGGCTGCTTGTAATCCTCCGAGGATGGACCGAAGTCGTGGACACGTGATTCACGGTGCGACGTGATCGGATTAAACGTAACGACCATCGCTTCGTAACCGGTGCAGAAGTTTCATCGCGGTGACTGTGCTCCAAGTGTTGCTACCTGCTGGAGCCCGTAGACGTCGTCGATATCTTGCATCGTGCTCGCGAACAGAGAGCCGTTCTGCAACATTGCGAACCGACAACGAGAGAATTTCTGAACGACTGATTCGAGACAACGCGCGTCTTCCATTGCTAGGCTGTCGATCGGTGCGATGCTTAGACTCGTATACCGCAGAGAGTAGAAACAATTGGCGCAAGTGAAATTCATTTCAACTTCTGATCCCCGAGTAGATCTGACAAATTTGTTGGTAATACAATTGGCGATCCGTCGAGCGCAATTTTTATTTTCATCCAGATTTAGAATTTTGTTTGTATCGACTCTCTGATCGCGTTTCCAATAATCGAACGGCTATTCGCGCGAATAATGAACCGAACGGAACACACCCCCTTCATTTTGTTTTCCTCCGTCAATTGAAGCAGCGGATCACAGAAAACCGACACATGGCCCACGCAACAGGGCGATCATTCAGGCGCGTGTAGCACCAGCAGGAAAATCGTACAAAATCGGCGGGCCATCGCGGGGTTTTGATTGATCGTATTAGCTCGTCAAAATGCGGCCAAAGCGGAGAACGAATGGGAAAATGTACCTAACGATGCCCACGACCGAGCCGATTAATCTGCGCGTCACGTGTCGCTATCAGTGCTGTTGTAACGTTCGCGAGGCGAGCAGATCAAAGCGGTTGCACGCGATTTTGCTGGCGGGCCAGCTGCCACGGCCGAACTTAACTATCGACGGTACCAATAACAATACGTCTAGCCGACAAAACGGTGTGGCAAGGATGACAAGAATCTTGTATCATCAATTTTCGATTCGTTAGACGCGCCTATCCGTGTCGCGTGATCGTAATTACGCCGCTTTTCTCCTTGGCCATTTTCCCTTCGGTAATTACCGAGCTGCCACTTTCGACTAATCGATGTCGTCGCACTCGAACGATCCGCCGTCCCGGCGATTAATGTTCGAAACGCTCGATTCGACGAACTTCCAGCCAGCCAAACGAGAAGGGAGATTATGATCCAGACGTGGGCATCCATGGCGCAAGTTTTAATAGAAGACCCGCGAAAACCGATCCCCAGAGCGTGCACACCATTAACGCGGCACGACGTGAACACTCGAGTTCAACGGGGGTGGTTGAACGTGTCGCGTTAACGAGACATCGATGGCGACCGGTTCGGGCAACCGTTAACGCGCAATTAAAACGATCGCAGGCCCTAAAATCCGAGACGCGCAGGTGGCACCCGATGATTCAGGCAGGAATTATACGCGACGACGATAGACTGTTCGGGATTTCAAGCGGACTGCTGCAGTACACGTGTACCCACGGTCGAAGGCGAGTCTCTCGGATGCGAGCCACGTGGGCTAATTACAATTAATTAAAGCGTTTGATTATATGCCGCGACTATCGGCGCGATGAGCGTTTGTTCGATGCTAATGCAGAGCCGCGCGCAAAGTTGAAATTAAATCAGCGATGAAATTAATGGACATCCTTGGAAACGTAATCTAACGATAATTTCGAATCCAATAAAATATGAAATACTGATAGCGCGTACAACGAGCCAGCTTGTGATAACAAGAATAGGAGCTTCGTTACGAGAAATAAATTAAGAAGCGTCCCTTGCAAAATCGAGTTTAAACAAATTATCCCAGAGTGTGACGGTGAATCGTTCAAGTGCCTCGGAAGGATCTCGCACGGGCAAGAAAGCAGGTAAATATAACACGAGGCCACGGGAAATTTCCAAAGAACACTCGACTTTTCATCGAGGAACTGATCGATCCTCACGCCCGACTTCTCCTTTCCACGTTCATCGCCCCGACGAAATCATTACGACGTCGTTCTTGACCCATTCGACGAACTTCCGACGGTCATTTCACCGAGTTCCCGATCGATACTCGATCTCGTTCCTTTCTCTTCTAAACTTCTCGTCCCCCCCTTGCTCATTTCCAACCGTTTCCTCTTTTTCTCTGACGCACACGCTGGACTGGTTCACCCCTCGATCCCGGCGATATATCCTCGGTCATGCATCGATCAGTCTCCATTTTATCACGCCGCGCCACGCTTTATCGCCGCGCTGTATTACGACGATACGTCAGCTCGCGGTTTCGCCGGCATCAATTGGCATTCAAATCGACGTGGATCGCGCTGCAACCAGGATGACTATTCCTGCTGATCATGCTGAAAAGCTGAAAGGCTCGGAACGTTCTTCCATTGCAAATGGATCGACTTTCCATGGAAAGCGCCGTGGAATAATTTAGACGACCTGGTGAAATTTATGGGAGCGGGAATGTCGAATAATTGATCGACGTAGTATTATACTTCGTGTGGGAAATTTAATTTATTTGAAATATTGTTGCTTGTTACGAGAAATTTTATATTCCATTTGAGAGTACAAAGTTGATTATAAAAGTACAATTAGGAATAACAGTTTAATAATAAACATCAACTGGAACTTCCCAGTCTTCGAACATCCCACTCCTGCAGTAGCTAGTCGATAAAACCCAAAACGAGCTCCCATTAAACTTCTCCCTTAGCCAGAGTCCTGACCCTCCCTCGCCGAAGATCACCCGACTTTCACCTTTGCACCCACACCGAGAGCTCCATTTTCTCTGCACCAGGGCTTCCATAAAATCGTAACGGGGTCGCGTATCGTTCCACGTTGCTCGGGTAGAAGGCAGGGCGAAACAAAAATGTCCGCGACAAACGACACCGATTCTTCCGAGGGGCGCAAAACGATGCCTCCCGTGCCGGTTGAAAGTTCGAGAAATACGAAAGTCTACGGAGAAAGGGGACAATGCGAAATGCATCTTTTATTTGCGCCAGCGAGTGCCAGGGCCAGCTCTTGTATATTTCTGCGCGTTCCTCTCGTCGTCCTCGTCGACAAAGCGACCAGGAGTTTTGTTTCACGCGCACTCCCCGAGATATATACACGGAGGGAAGTGAGCGGTCGTATTGTAGCAAGTGCATACTACCTACGTGTGCAATGTGCCCGCTGCATAAAGGGCGGGCGCAAATTAGCCAAGCAACCCTGCGACTAGCTGTTATCAGCATCCGTCCTGTGAACATTTTCCTTGGAGCGAGCTGTTCCGCCTGAAATTGGACGAAAAACTTCCGCTCAATGGCCTGAACGTGCAACGTTCCTCCCATTTTGTCCATTTTGTAATTGTACATTTATTAAATTGCCGGGGCTGAAGTTCAACTCTGTTTTAAACGCAGTCCCCCGCTGACGAACGAGCACGGAACTTTATGGACCTATTAAAAAGTGGAAGGCGAAAGATAATTCGAATATATAGCGCAGCCTAATTTTATTCCTCAATTTCTGGAAGGTACTACCCCCTGACTTCACCAATTTCAGAAATAATTGAAACAGATTTTTCCAACAAAAATAAAACTCGTCTATCTTTACCATTTTAATTTCTTCTGTCTGACCCACGAGCATTTTATCACTAATAACGTGAAATAATTTTACCCGACCATTTCCGACCATCGTTGTAAACAGTTTCGCCGAAAAGTCAACATCCCTGTTCATCTGCCCTTTCTCGCGAAACCGTAATGGCCCTCCAGACCTCCCACATCTCTAATGGGTTCAATTTTCTCAGTTGAACGGCCTGGTTCATTGGCGTGCCGTGGTGTCCATAGATTAAAATGCGACAACCGGTGCACGCAGAAACGTAATCCGTTTATTGCGAAATCCGCGCGGCCAGCGCAGCGGTTCTCTGCGAATCGGGCTATCAGATGAGCATTCCGTGGCCAGGGGTCGCAGTTCATCTAGGCGGCAGCGCAAACGTTCATAATAGTATCTTCGTGGCATTGTATAATATACCAGACAACCTGTTTCGTGTTTAAACAGAGATCTCCCACCGCGCTGTCCACTCTGTCTATCCCCTTCGCTTTTTTTCCCTTCGCTTTTTTTCATTTTCAATAACCGCTCGATCGAGTTTACGCTACGACGGTGAATTGAAAAAAAGGATACTCCAACGAGTTCGATGGCGAACAACAGCGGCTCGATTTTCCGGGAAATGCGCGGCGGTAACGATACTCGTTTCAGCTTAATGATCGATCCGCCGCCAGCTAATTACCTTAATCGAAATTCACTGATCCGCGCGGTTCCCGGGGTTGACCGGGGTTGCGTTTCAAAGTTTTATTTCGTATAAACGCGTTTAAAATCGTCGCACTACATTTGCCGGACGGGCCTGTTAACCATCGCAGTTCGATTGTAATTACCGTTTGTCCAACGAATTCACGCGATCCGTTCTCTAATAGGATTTTATTGAATCGAAATGTCCGCGCTCGTTTCAATTCCTCTTCCCCGGAATTTCCTTTCGCTTCGCCCCCCTTTTGTCCACTGATTTTCGTCGACACCCCCCTCCCCCCTCTGTTATTTTATAGTTTAGTAATTTTCCATTTTTTTTCCTATACGATTTTTATTCGTTTCTTTTTGCAAGCGTTTCGTCACTCGCCAGTCGTTGGTGACTGACAAATATTTAAGCCGACCGCTGAACCAATGTAAATTGTTAAACATTTTTAATAATTGCGCGATAACGAGTGTGTGCGCTGTTAAATTCTCGATACGACTGCAAACACAATTATAAAAGGCGGTCCTTCGATACGTAAATGTTTAAGAGCAATCGGCAACATCGATTATCGGTGTACAGGGTTTACGCATAAACGGGCAAATAGAATTCACAAATAAGGGAGCCGGAAATGTTCGAGTCGTAACGATAATTACCGTTCGATCGCGCGATTTGCCCATCAAAAATTAAAAATCATCACTGGATGTTTGTCATCGGGGCGTCGCGTTTCGATGATTATCGCCGTGCTATTATTTTTGCGTAGAGCAATCCCGAGACCTGCTAGAATCGCCTCGTAAATCGTGCTTAAATATTCATCGTTAAATTCCCTCCAGCCTCTCCCGATCATTTTCCCTGTTCCGGCGCTGAATTACGCTTCTAACGAAAATGAGCGCACCGCCCCTACAAATCAATGCGCAGAATTAATCTTGCGCTCGCTATCGAGCCTCTACCGAAAATTTTCGATCTACCAGACAAGTCAGGCGAAATTTCCGATCGATTCATTTTTAATAAATCGCGGCGAAAGAAAGTGCGTCGGAACTCGTGGTAACGTCGGATTTAGATCGACGTCTTACTAATTGCTACAGTCATACTACTCTGCTCGAGCAGGAAATTAATTAGCTCGGACACGTGTAGCCCGTGCACGAAGGGATATCGATTCTTTCCCCGCATGCAGCCGCGTGAACTAACTTTCTATCGGGCTCGAAGATTTTCGTGGCAAGGGAGGCTCTTCGTGCAACTGTCAATCCTTCTTCGCGTTAATATCTGGACCGTGTGTGTCGCACGAGCCACCGAGGCAGAAGATAATTAATTAAACGTCGTTCGGCGTGATTAAATAGTTGATTAAATTAATCACACTGGAAACAGGAAGACACTGTTTGACGCTTCGTGTAATGGAAATCGAATCTAATTCGTATGCAGGACTCGCATGCGGGCGTTACATTTAATAACGTTATTCAATATTTTGATGACATTCCTAAACGGAAGAATCATTTTATTTCCCGCCTCCAATGATAAATACAAAGAACTGCTTTCCAATCTTCCAGAAGAAAAATTCTTCGATTCTTCCCCCCATCGAATTCTCCAACGACCCCAATCCATTAATTCCCCGTGCCAGAATTTCCACCTAATTTAGACAGTCGTTTAATCCGCGAATGGGAACATTTCAAAGCGACGACACCGCCGACTGGAAGCAGTAAATCCACGTCGTGAGAGTTCCAAATCGAACGTCGCGAACTTGTAGACTGCGCGAGGGTGAGGTAGAAGAACGAACTAGGGTGGGTCGAAGGTATATATATTTGGGCACACGGGGCTGAAAGAAATGTTGGAGAGGTGCCCTGAGAGACGGAGCAAATACGGGGCGAAGTAAAGTGAACCGAGATGGCAAACAGGGGAACTGTCCATCATCTGAGAATCGAACTTTTGCTCTACGACCTCGAATGGCTTCTAGGATCCCCTACAACGCCGATCCTTTTTTACGAGCGGGATTTGGATGGATCGCATTGCACGCTTCTCGCTAGGGACGTCGCTAGAGACGTAGAAGACTCGCTGGATCCTAGATCGAATCGAAGTTCGATTGTTCCTCGACCGTGTAATCGACAATGCCTGACGACATTTCGCTTAACAACCTTTCGGTAGAAAAGTGTAACGCAACTTTGAATCGATGTTGGAAACGTGGAATTTTGATGGGATGGCATTGCGATGTTGTATTGCGATTGAAAAAAAATTATAATAAATAGAAAACGTACGTATGTTGCGCATAGGATGCTCAATGATTATTACAGGTTCTAAGAAAAATACTTCCACCATCATTCTTCGCGGACTTAAGACACAGGAGTATTTCTTTCGAGCAATTATTTTTTTATTTTGCGAACGAAGAAATGTATGCTCGCTTCGCGTGAACAAATTTATAAGCCACCGTATACACTTCACGACGGAAGGGTTGAAGTTACTGCATTATATTCAGGCGAAGAATGGAGCTATACTATCGCAAAGTTTCATAAAGTTCATACCCAACGAAATTTCCCGGTAATCGCGGTTTCACTTTCGTTCGACGGGGAACTGCGTCGCTCTATCTTCCCGTCGACGTGTACGTACCTCGAGGAGCCGTAACGTCGGCGAACTTTTACGTTCACTGTATCGCCGTTCGATTTATTATTAGCACCGGCATCTATCGCAGGTAATGGCCGGTAAAGCGCGTTTTAGTGAAGCCCAGTTAGGTGTACCGGTGCACGGTGCGCGTTAATTACGGTTGTAAGCTGAAATTGCGATCATATCGACGGCCTGGAAACGCTGTTAGCTCTCCCCTCGTCGTACCGTTTCGTGTGTTCGTACGTCTAACTCGCTAATTCAGTGTTAACATCTGTCGCGAACTACGAACTCCCGCGAATTAGTATGTACCACTGGTGTACTTCTTTCCTTCTAGAATTTACTTCTTGCGTGAACAGCACAGTCGTTCGTACAAGAAAGGAATAGGTTCGTTCGTCTGTCTGTGATTCTGAAATAATCCAGTTAGAAATCTCATTTGACTGAGCCGTTAATCGTAGATTTCTGCTAATTGGAATAGTATTTTAAAGTTGAGGGGTGGGGGTGCGTATTATCACCGTTTCTGGACGATAATTAACCGGGCGTTGATCGGATTGATTAACAATTTATCGTCGACACGGACGCTTATAAATTCTGGAACGGAATTCCCGATCGGAGCAAACGAGCGCCGAGGAAGTTAATAATGCAGGTTAAATGAGGCGAGAATTAATAATGAAAACGATGCAGCGGCTTGATCGTTCGGCGAAGGGTGGAAAATTCGGGACGCCGAATCAATTATACTTTCAGAGATGTTCTATTGTTGGCGAGGAGTGCTTAATCGAGCATCGATAACCAGGATCTCCGATTTTATAAATTCCAAGACAAGAAGTATATATATATACCCGCGCATGCAATTGAATGAGCGAAGAAATCACCGTGGAGAACCATCTGTTACATGAATCGTACGAGTCATCGTTCACCTCGTTATTAATCTCGGAATGAATAAGTAATTGCTGCATGTAGGAATTACGCAGCGCCATGAAAATAGAATGGTCGTTATTTTCGCTTTGAAATCCTTTGAACATACATACGTTGCTCATAGTCTGCGTGGAAATAAATGAAATAATATTTGCAGTTTCATACCGTGTCCTATCCACCATCGTTTTTATGCTTTTCGTTCGTCGCGCAATTTCCCAATTTTCCATCCAGCCTGAACAATAATTCGCTACTCGCCCCGTTAAATATCCTCGCTTCCCCCTCGAAAACCAAAAAGTCTGCGATTCTCGCCCGCCAATTACAATTGCAGCAGCCGATCGCTGCTCCTGGCTAAACCCCTGAATCGATCCATTCGTAAACACGATTCACGATCAATCAAAACGAGGCTGTCTAGCACGCGAACGCGTTGTATCATGCCCGTTCCACACGCGCTTCGCAACGAAGCATGCAGAGATAGCGCGAAATAGTCGCGGTTTTCCGCGCGTGTTTGCTCGCATCCGAGCGATTAACGCCGCCCCGTGAAGTGGCACACACGCGGGTAGTTAGAGAAACGACGCGCACTCGACTTAATGATGACGTGAACGACGTCTTTGAAGCACTTGGCCGCGAGTCGCGGCGTATCCGCGCGCGTAACTGGTCATGAGACCGTAATTGCGGATAACACTCGTGGAAATACTGTCGAGGAGCGTTTAAAGGGAGAGAACGGTGTGCGTCGAGACAGCGGAGACCCTGGCCGTGCTTCCTCTTCGAAAAGCTCGAGTGTCGACTACCTGCGAGTCGTCGAGAATCCCAGTGGCAGGAAATTCCGAGGCTGCTCGCCGATGTTCAATTAGCGGGACGATATTTTACTGGACGCGCGTTTTATCCATTTTTCTTCTTCTTATTTTTATTTAAATACGGCAGAGGAATCTGCCAAACATTCCGGCCGCATTAAATTCCTCGAACCCCGACACGCCGCGGAGTTCATTCAGGATTCATACGCGCTCCAAATATCCCTCCTATTTCCTTTTCCAAGTGCTCTATTTTAAAAATCGCGGAAGAACTATCCGGTTCCACGACAGACCTATTTACAATCCACCACCGACGGCTGTCCCCGTTTCTTCCATTCGGTGGTATATACGCTTATCACGAACGGATTTTCATATTATTACTCCTCCCACTGTGGCTGCCGCTCGGATTACAAGTTTATTTGTACGAGGTTCCAGCGGGGCTACCTATCCCTCTGCCACTCCAGCCGTATTTTTCCTCGCGAGCTTTTTACAAAAATTTCCTCGGCTCTTGTGGCAATTGAAACCCAGCGTAATACAGAACGCAGCTTATACATGTCTATATACGTTTTTCCTTTCCTTTCACAAATATACCATGCAATTTCATTTCACACTCACGCTATTAACCGTCGAAATTTTTCCACCCCCTTACTAAAAATTGTATCAGTTTATCGATTTACCAAACGAGGATTGCTCTCCCATCGACCATCAGCCAAAACTAGGCACCACGGGCACGTTAATAAATCCGGACAAATACGTCCGAGCGATCGATATTTTCATTGCCGGGATAAAGCGGAAGCGTACGTTACGCGGAGCACACCACGGTGTGATTATCCGGGATAATTACAGACATTATGAAGTTCCGTATTACCAAGGAATTGTAGGTTATTGCACGGCGTCGGGACGCGCGTGCATCAGCTGGAAGACGACAGTGTAACGTGCGGAACCTCGATTGCGGTTAGAGGAGCCTCGTTGTGCGGGGCTGTTATGAAAATGCCGTTTCCACCCTACCGATGGAGATTCAATTTCTTCCCGGTGGAACGACGAAACTTGCTGCCAGCTAACAGGCGAATCCCCAGACGAGGCTTATCACAAAGTCCTTCTGCTGGAAGTTTCTTCCAAACGTCTGGCGTTCGCTAGATTTCCCTGTGATCCATGTAGCGTGACCTAACAAGATGAAGGAATTTTCCACTGAATATAACTTTCGACTGGTCCCTCCCCCCGGGCGAAAACCAGGGAGGCACTTGTGAGGTTGTTGGAAATGTTGGTAAATCTTCTTCGTCTCGATCCAAAGAATTGTAATACACGCTGCATATATAATGTCTTTTGCTTTAGTCGAATATTAAATATGTTATTAAGTTTACATGTCGACTGCCATTTGGAGAAATTATCAATTGAATTTTAATGTCTCATTAAACGCGATGTATTAATATTATTTCTCGCCGCCGCTAGATAAGTACCGCCGAGCAATAATACACCGACATCCTGAACCCCCCTACACCACGAGCACAAGCGAAACTACTTTGGAAAACGTATCGACATCCTTCAAGAATATTAAACCTTGAATCCCCCCCGACGTTCGCCCGCAGCGTTAAATATCCCACGGTGGCTATTAACGCGAATCCTCGTAAAACCGTCGCGACTATAATATGAACAATTCCAGCGTTCAATTCCACGGGCCGTTGCCGTCAAGAGGCGTCATGGTGGCGTCAATAAAACGCCGTGGCTGTCGGTCCGTCCGTCCGTTCATCCGTCTGCCCGCGGAGTAGCGTCGAAATGACGATGGTCGGTGACAGATCGGGTCCGGTTGCGGCCGGCAAAAATACGGCAGTGAAATTCCCGTTGGCCGCAAATGCACCAGCCCCGAAATTGCGATGTAAACCGAGGCGTATGGCCGGTGTGCGCGCGCGATAAACGAGGATAATGAAAGCGTTGCACAGGGTCTGCCCGCGAGTTTATTAAAAAACTTCGGTTCGCCGTGTCCGCTGTTCCAATGGTCCGGCTTGTCGTTAACTCGGACAAGATATTTTCTTTTAATGAATGTTGCGAATCGGTGAAAGGGGTGGTTGGTTGGGTTTTCGTTGGGATTTGCAGGAACGTTCGGGGTACGAGGGTTGCTCTCGTACAGAGACCTGAATTTCCGAAACGTATAGGTGGGCTTCTTTCTTGGTTTCGCTATAAATAATTGCGCTTGAAATGTTTGACGAAATGAAGAGTCACGAGTTCTGGGACAAAAAATTGTTGATCATGGAACTGCTGTACCTTCGCGAGGAAAAATCGTGGGACAGTCTACCTGGGCTTTCTTTCACGAAGTTATAGCAGTTGAAGGATTGCCAATTTTTCCGAGAGTATTTTAAAAAATGTTACCTCCATCATTGCTGGAGATAATCAATATTTTTAATTAATATTAGCTGGCAAAAAAGAATGTGCATAATTGCGCTTCCTTTATATTTGCCCGCAATTTTCATTTATTTCTCATTCGCAGATGATATTGAATTAGATACTCGCTCTGGTTAATCTCGAACCGTATATTCACGTTTTCCCCAGTAAAATGAAACCTTACGCGAGTTTGTTTCGTAAACGAAACTAATATTCCCGCGAGAGGTCCGATGAAAAATGTGGAGATTCAGAATTTTGCTTTCCGATTAAATCTCGTTTCCCATAAAATTACTTTTCTTCATGCCGCAAAAGGAAGCGTCGGAAAATCCATACATTAATTTCCTTACCATCAAGGTCTTGCATACTTAGTCGCGTGAAAAGTTTTTAATACACTCGAAGGTACTCGAGAAAAATAAGCAAAACCAATGTACACGTACTGTACACGCTTCGCTAGAAACAAATTCTTTGCTTCGTCAGTCATCACAATATTACACTTGTTAACTATTTTACAAGCACGAAGAAATATCCAGCTATGTATCTTACTTATACAATATCTGTTCTTTTTCTCCATTTTAACTTAAACTAACATCGAACTTAAGCATGCCCCAAAAACTTATGTCACTGTCATCCCTCGATCCCTTCGTGCATCTAAAATATCGTGATTTTAACGCGATACGTGACGCGAAGTAGATTCGCGGGCTCAACGCCGACTAAAATCCGATTTCAAATTAATTTTTTGCGGATCGATAGGCACGTTTAATGGGCGACCAATCACGGGAACTTCCTCTATTAAAATCTCCTTTGAAATTCCGCGTCCGTGGTAGCCACGTGAATTATGGTCGTTTCGTAGGAGGCAATTATCGCCGCTCGCCATCGCGATGCCTTTCGTTCGTTGGATGAGTTTGCTGAATTATCGGAGGGGAGGACTGCTCTCTAACCGGAAAACAGCCCGCTTAATTTCGCGAGACCACGATCCTGCGGAATATTTCTTGCTCGGTTTACCTTCGCGATCAACGAACGGTTCCCGACGCTCCGTTAATTGATTCTTTATACCGTTCGAGTGGTTGGAATTCAATGTAAACGCGGACCATTTCTCAGGGTAGCTCGCGATATTAATCCGAATCTACGATTGGTCAGGTTGAAACGCTTGTTGGGACTAGTTACACGAATGCTATTGAAATTGAAGGTCGCGAAAATTTGTATTCGCAAGGTTTTGAAAACAAAACCTCTAAGAAACCCTGTGCCTCTGTATAAGAACATGGGCGATCAATTACACGAACGATTACTTCATTTTCAATCGAGGCCAACAATTTCCAGACGCTCCAAACCGTTTCAATTAGAAATTTTCCTCGCTTTCCTCGTCGTTCAGGGCACATTTCCCGCGTTGGACACTCGCTCCTTAAGCCGGAGCGATCCGCGAGCGTAGGATTTCCACAGTTTACGTGCGTGCGCGTAAACCAATCCGCTCGTACGTGTCGGGACTGTGTGATATTATAACGAACAGGGTGGAATAGCGAGGGTGGGCGAACGAAGAACGGCAGAATGTAACAGAAACGCGTGGCTCAGATTGAATTTTACGCGACTATCGCGCGCATCGGCTAACGGATTGCGCCACGATATGTTCTCCACCTTTGTTTCGACCCCTCAGAGTGCACCTGCAGGACGGTTTATAATCCGGGGATCATCCCTTGCTTGACATACGCGCGCATAGTAGATGGAGGGGATGAAATGGTTCGGCTGTTTGATTCGTGATTTGTAGTGTGTAGCGTTTGAAGGGTGATACGGGCGTCGCATGTGTGGCAATAAATGGAATTGGTTCCGGTTCGCCGTTATTTGAATGAGACCGAAGGTGATGTTTTTATTGGAAAATTAAAGAAGCGCGTAGGGTACTCGTTAGGGTAGGATGTATAATAATTAGTACATAGATGTTAAATTCAAGCGTCGCATAAAAATTTCTTTACACGAACGACGCGACGGTCAGATCTTTCTTCGGAAATAAATATCGTAATGCTACTTCAATACAATTACTATTCGCCCGCGATCAACTACCCCCGGAAACACAGAACGCATCACCACCGAACTTATTACCTACCAACGGCCAAGCGTCCCCTCCGAAATTCGATTTCCACGTTGAAACAAAAATTCCACCGGCAAACATATATCGTGCATACGTATCGTAATCTGAATTATTCATCGCGTCGCGGTAATTCCGTATCCCCTCGAAACGTACGAGGCCGAGCGGTGCTTAATTCAAGAAACACGTTTTGGTTCCCCGAGAGGGTCGTTAGTCGGATGCATCACGGGCGCGGATTTAAAGGGCGGATCCGCACGTAGTAGGTGCTGTCGCTTAGATTGCACTACGAAACAGAGAGAGAGAGACATAGAGAGAGGCGTAACGGGGATAGAAAGAGACTGCTCGATCGCCGCGAAATGATTACGCGGACTTGCCCGATTATTCCGTCGAATGGAAGCATCCTTCTTCCAACGCGGCGCGGGTGGAAGACGGGAATGTTCGTTTGTCTGGCTCGAGCGGGAATCGCGGATCCAATTTCATTCGCGAAGGGCCCGCTCGTCCTTCCAAAAGCATATTTACAGGCACCTCGATGCACTCCGATGGCATTTTAATCTGGCAAATGGCCTCTCGCTCTTCCTCTCCCGGGTCTTCGATTCATTCGCCATCAACCCTTTCCTCTGTCTTTCCCGAACGGATTCGCGTTTTTTTCTCCCCGCCGAACTGCCCTCGCAGGGACTGCTTCGTCGCGGCTTACCCGGGAAAGAGAAGCGTATTTTCTTTTCGGAAACGAAGCGACATTTGGGATATTTCTTTTTCGTTTGACACGCGTAAAATGAATACCAATGCAGTGTCGAGTGATTAAAATATTTCGCAACCTATATGGACGGTGTCTCCTGTTTCGTCTATGCGCCCTGTATAAAGGAGAAAAAATCGCGCAATTAAATTCTCAATTGACGCATCCACTCCTGAACGACTCCTTTCCAAAGATCGTCGACGCTTTCCGTTCGCCAGAGGCGTCTGTATTCTTTCGCCGCGCCGGGAAAATGTTAGGTCGACACTCGAGGGACACGCGGAAGCGACGAACGAAGGGTGATATTCTTCTCGAGAGAACCTTTTTGACGTCGATTCTATCCCGCCCCCCGCCGTCTCCGCCCTCCATTGGATCATTTTCAATTTATTTCCTCGCCTTTTTGTCCGAATCGTTCTCCGCCGTCCCTTTTCGTTTGTCCCCCGAGTGGGAGTTGAAGGGTTACGCTCTTTGAAACGATACGGAACAAAGGTACGTATCGTTGTGGGGGTTGATTAATGAACTTCTTGCCGCGACCGATGTACAAGCGACGGGGAAAAATTGCGGGGGAAGAGATTGAGGGAGGGGGTAGAGGAGGGTTTGGTTGAAATTGCAACGTCGTTCCGTGGAAGCACGGGTCGATTAATTGAACTCGTCGGCTATTCCTGATCGTCTGCTTGTCATTGCTATTGTTTCATCCTTTTTTTTTCGAGGGTAAACTAGAAACTGCCCAATACTCGACACACGGTCGGTCGATTATGTCGATTTTAGCCTGATTTTTATCGATTCCCCTTCTTCTGCTTCGCTATCGGCAGCTAGAAATAATTTGGCGGATAGTGCGGCAGTAGGTGTGCGTTGCAAAAAAGTTCCTTCTCTCATAGTTGTTGAGTGGAATATTAAAATATTCGGGCAGAACAGTGCGCTAATACAAATGATTGTTGCGGGGTATTTTATTTCATACAGACACATACTTTGAACCGGCTGTACTGTCGTCGTTAAAACTTTTTCGAGCGTAAAGGGTGGACATCGAAATCCACTCCGCGGCCACAGATTTTTATTATCTGTATCAAAAGGCAGCACCGTCATTTCCAACGGCACTTTTCCACTTTTCCGCCCCAAGTATATACGCGTACTCGCCACCTATTTCACCACCCCGACAGTAAAGCGAACTAAATCGTTCCGTTTGTTCTTTATCAGTCGTTCAATGGCCGTTCCGCATTGACTGTTGCAGACTCTTGAACCCAACGATCCAGCGACGCTGCATGCACGGGATCGATACTGGCTGCAGGATAACTCACGAAAATCGTTCCGGCCAAGAAGCATCGTAGCTCTCCATCGTTCCTAATTGACAGCTGGAGGCCTCCGTGGAGATCGGGAAAGAAGGGACACATACCTCGTGAACAGGAAGGAGACGAGCACAAAGCTTAGGTGGCCGGAGAACGGGGACGGTTCGAAATTTACGAGTGAACAGGCCTAGCTTGCGCGTCTTAGAGGCGAGCAACAATATCTTGGGCCGGCCCTGCCACGTAACAAATGGTCCAGCCGTGAAAGCAGCTTTTCCCGAGAACGATACCGGAAGTGGAGGCCAGATTTCACAGAGGTTCAACCCAGCGACGACGGAAGTAATCGCCGGTTCGCTGTCCCCGTCGACTTGCTAAATTTTTCAACGCTGCTTCGCAATGGCCGTATATTTCTCGACCCTCTGAAATCGAGTATCGAAGCGAACGCGAACGACATGATCGGGGACCGGCGACTGCCGATGTATTCGCGGGCAATTGAATAAGGGCGGAAAGAATGTCGAGGATCCACGGTGTAGATTCCTAAGAGAACGGAGGTGGATCCATCAGAACCCTGGACAAATGGGTTAAAAAAGATCGCGATGGACAGCGCGACCCCGTGCTGCTCGCAAAATGGTGATCGTGCTGCCCTCGTGGAAACGCAACAAGTGGCGATCCGTACCTTACCCGTGACCTATCATCGATGTTATCCAACAAACAGGGTGGATTCGATCCTGGACCCGTCGCGTTCGATCTGAGAATTTACGGTGCTCAGAACTTGTCACGCAGAAGACGAAGGAGGAGAAGGAGAAAAGGGGAAACTTTCGTTAGCAATAAACACGTGAAACTAATTGTAGAGGGAAGAAACCGAGCCAGGGGAAATTTGATTGGACTAACCGCCCGTTGACTCCGATTTGGAAAGGCGATTCAGTTCCTGTTCCTGATCAAAATCGACCGCTACGGGGGTTAGGTTAAGTTATTCTGGATGGCAGATGGATCGTTTTAATGGAGAGGAGCGTGGACGACTATGAACGGGACACATGATCGACGGAAGAAAAGGAGATCCTTGTTTCGGGAATTGGGAACGTTTGTTTGGTTGGTTTCGATTCGATTCACGGGGAGCACGGTCCGACGCGCGTTTCCACAGTTTTTGCGAAAATATCCGGAGATAATCTGAGAGACAACGTACCTCGTCGGATGAGACGATGGTGATGAAAATTTCCGCGGTCGAGGCTGGCGTTCCTTTGTTAAGTGCCGTCGGTCCGCGTTGCGTCGTCAAGCAGGCCACGGTGAAAAGATGCGTCGCGGCGCTGCTGCTTGTCTCCGTCGCCAGTATATTCTATTATACACATTATATCATCAGCAGCCCACTGTCCAGGTAAGTTTGAAATTTTATTTTCGATTGACATATTGTTCATTTCCATTCTGATTCGTTCTGAATAATTCTGTTCAATTTAAAAGCCGCAATTCAATGCAATTTCGCCAATTGTAAAAGTGCTCAGGTTTAATCGCACGAATAAACAAACATTAACCAGAACCTACCCTTACTGTGGTACACATATACCGTGTAAATCATCAATCTTCTGAAAATCAGACATCCGTCGATGAAATTGTTCCGCAGCAATATACATGGAGCTAACCATCGCTTCGAATGCGTCTTCCATCAACGTTTCCCAAAAGCTAACCCCTGTTCATCCCCAATTTTCTCTCGGACACCGCTGGCTAGTTGCACAGTTAATTCGAGAAGACGAATAACCCCACGGGCTGAACGTTCGTCTCGTCCAGATATGGACCCAATCTCGCTTTGGATAACTCAAAGGCAACTCGTGTAGCGCTCCAGCCCTGCTGGAAATCCGCCGTTATTTCGTGGCAGTGTAATTACGTAACGCCAAATTGTTGCTGGCTGTTGCTCGACTGTACACGCTTTCCTCGGGGACTTATATCTTAATTGCTCGGTAATACGGCACAGGACGAACGTACCTTTTGGTCACGCTTTGAACTTAATTACGCGTTGTGCAATATTTGCAAACGTCCCTGGTCCACCGATGTTTCGCCCCATTTCGAGCTACTACTCTACTCTATCCGAATTTTTGCTAAATATTAGTGGCACGAAGATTTGATTGAATTAAAAAAGAATTCAACTAAGTATAAACGAATATCCATGCACGGTTCTTAAGATATGCAACAAGAGATATGAGCTGGTCTGATTGGATCGCGCATCGATCGCACTGCTCGATACATTCTGATCGGAATAATTGATCACCTCGGACAGATTCAGACAGTGGGTGCTGCGTACACCTTTCTGTTAATTGATATAGTGCTTTGCCTCGACGCGGATCAATCTTAACAGATAACCTATGACTGTTCTGCAAGCAATTGTAGGTTCGGAGTAAACCGTCGTCAATCACGAAACCTAATACTCTCGCGTGGACATTGACATGTAATTTCGCGTTCGACGTAGCCAAGCCACGAATCTGCCCTTATTGCGTTCCGATCCTGCAGCCCCGAGCGTTGCAATATTCCGAATCACCCTTGTTCGCTCTTCCGTTTACCGAAACGGGATACCGTAAGGGACCTTACGTTACTATCAAACACACTCTAATATTTTCGTTCAACGCTGCGAGGAGCTAGTGCATACATAGCAATTGAGATACCCTCGAAACCCCTTCAGTATACATATATAGCCTGCTCCGAAATTCTTCTAAATATTTTCGTAACCCCATGCAAATGTACGTAACAGCTGAATCACAGTTTAAAACAATAGTGATCTCTTATTGTCGTTTTGTAACGTTGAATCCTATGAATTTCCAATTCTCCCCGTATCGATTCCAATCTCAAGCAGAGGAAAGCAACGTCTGTGGTCGAAGACAGACTTGAAAGACGATCGTATGCGCAATGCACGCCTTGCACCGAGGAGAGAGAAGTGCATTCTCGGTCGTGGGACGCGAAATGCGGCCGGATGTTTGTCGCACGCCCAATCAGCACCAATTCAACCTTCTCCTCTGGACTGGCCTTACGTCGGCGCTAAGCTGCAGACGCATCTCGTTGTCGTCCCTTCCTTCGCGACGCCACGCGCCTTTCGCATGACGCACACCTTTCTGCTTCGACTAGGTAGACAGAGAAAATTGTACACGACCGGCCGCGAGATCACTGAACCGATTCAATTTTAGCGAACTCCGACACCTTGTCGGTGTTTCAAATGGATCATTAGATCGTGGTCGATACTTGAGTTTCAGGGGTGATTTCGTTGGATGTGTGTATCTTCGAGGAATTTATTAAGCTGTTCAGAATGGAGCAAAGAAAGTACGCTAGGAATTGAAATAAAGATTTACTCTTGATTTTGATATTGGAGTAATTATTAGCGTCGAATTGCGGAGACAATTTTAATTCTTTAATGCCGGATCCTTTTGTAAACAGTCACAATTTGTTAAATGTCACGCTGTTGTACAATCACTCTTGAATCAATGTAGAGTTGCAGAAATATCCGTGACTAATAGGAAAGTAATGAAATCGTATTAGCCAGAAGAATGAGTCAATCATGCATTACGTCGACCGTTCTTTTGTTTTAGTTCGTCCGAAGCTCCGTTAAAAAGATTATTATCGACAAATATTTTTTTCATCGCTCCAACGTAACGACATGGACAGACTTTAAGGGAAAGTTTAATGAGAAATTCGTGAACGAATTCCCAGTACAGTAGAAAGCACATTAATTTCATTCGACGAGGTCGCAACAAGGGCTACAGAATGGAGTTTAGCGACTAAATATGTACATGCATTGCACACAGGGGCCCCGCGGCGCGTGAAACTTGGAAAAGTTGAATATTTCGATGTGTTCCGACAGACATTTATGCTATAAGTTTACACAACTCGATATTACCTTGACAAGACGGATGTTCGGAATAATCAAACTTCTGCTTGGTGAACAAGCGCGATGAATAATGTATCGCGCGAATAATCGACCGCCTCCCCTCGATTTCTAATAAGTTTTTCATGGCAGGCTGTCGAGACATTTTGACATGCCCGTTTCGAATCGTATATTTCTAGTGCCGCCAATACATGTTATTCTATTTACGATATTTCAGTGGATTCGTAGACAGACTTCCCTGGCAAGTGTTGGATATGGTGTGTTAAATAAAATAACTATTATATTTATCTCAATCCGTGTATTTAAAATAGCTCTGAAGGAATGTCCACTCTCTATGAAATTCTCTTTAGAACTGAACGAAAACACCCAAAGAACTGGGATCCACTGATACCTACGACTGCGCATTGTCTCATTTTACAACCTAGACCCTTTTGACTCTCCAAGTCCAGACCCATCTGGTTCTCTTACTATCTGTGTTAGTAAGACATTTCTAAGAACGTTGAGACAATTTTGCTACAGCATGATATATTATATTTACCATCACTAGTAAATATGCAACAGCAAGCAATTCGGAGTGCGCTATTTTTGTTGGAAATCGAACGATTCATTCAAATTACAAATACCTAATCGATTAACTTCATTTAAAATCGTAATTACACTTTTTATAGCAGGGAATTTTTTTTGCAAAGTATCGTTCGGTTTGAATAGTTAAAAGGGGCGTTCCTTATGGAAATGGGAAGACCGGAATTTCGGTACTGAGAGAGGAAACGATACTTCCGGACAAATATAATTCCCCAAGCACTGCAAATTTCGCCGTGTTTGCTTTCCCAGCAGTCTAATATCCTGCGAAGGAGTGTATCCATTGTGTATCTTTCGCGCGTGGAATGATCGCGAGAGATAAGAGAAACGGATCGATACTCTGCCCCAGAGTAATAACACCGATAATAATTTCCGATAGCAATCAGAAATGCCAACCGGGAAGTTCTCAATGCAAACGAACACGCTAATTAATTTCCCGCTCCCTGCACTTCGAGTTACGTCTACGTCAAACACGCTCGACGATCGATATTATTCATCGATCCCACGAATTTGTCTATTTTCTTCGAGGAACGAAAGTAATTCTCAATTTCTTCGATTACCCCCGCGCAAGCCCTGCCACTTCCTATTTAATCATTCCGTTTCGCCGTGTTATCAGAAAAAGGAAGCGCAGTAATAACTTCGCAGCAAGTTAAGCTTCACTTTGCACAATAGTCTCGAAAGTTCTAAATCACGTTTAATTAAAGAACCCCCCCACAATCTTAATTATTTCTTGCTCCACTTCTCACGCCGACTTATAGTTTAACCCATTCAGGAGCTTCTCGAAGAAGCTGAAGAGCCTTCGGCCAAAACTCGAGCAGAGCTCACCCCATAATTCGACTTCTTATCGCTATTAACATGTCCCTCGAGAGGAATCCATCGGGCCAGAAAATCGGCGCGTTTTTCCGCCAAGCGAAGCACGAGTTCCACGCGATCCCCCCCTAGGCCAGCATTCCGACACGCGTTTCGCCGACGGAATCAGCTCGCAATTACGCCCAGGGGAAAAACGTGTCTGCGTAGTTTGGCGTGCAATATCTGCCCCGGTTGGCCGTTTCTTTTTTATCCCCCTTTCCGATGGCCGGCGTGTGTGCACGAGCATCAGTCGACACCGGCCGAGGAAAATCGCGGAGAAGCTGGCCCCGTTAACGATGCCAACGCTGACAAAAACGTCCTGATGCATTCTGTCCCGCGACGTCCGTCCGTTCCGGCGACGAGTTCACCTCTATCGTTGTGTCCGATTAAATCCACAATCGCGAACGGGACACTTGCGCGAGAGAATTGAGATGGAGGGTGAGGGAGAAAGTGAAAGGGGGATCTAGAAATAATTATTCCTTCGATCATATCACTTCCTTATCGCTTCGTCCTCTGCTTACCTCGAAAGAAAATCACAACCGTCGGTACTTGCAACTCGCAGTCCCGAGAGCAATCAAACCGATCGAACAACGAATCCCAGATCCCCGCAGTACGAGGAACTCGCGTCGAACACCTTAACTCCACTTTGCAACCGACCCGTCAGAAGATTTACACGATTCTGCGAGCAATTCCAACGTAACCACCTTCACGAATTCTATCAAAGTTCCACGCTAATCCAGCTTTCATGGCGTCGCGACGGCACGGCAGTCCATTCGGTCGTTGTCGAACGACGCACACCAGTCACGTAACTATAACGAGACGTCATGCAGTCTGGATCGGTCTGCGTGTGGAACAATGTGGCGGCACTTGGATCGCTCGCACATTAACATTGTCCTGTTGCTCTGGCGGGGCTGCGCGAGGGACGAGCCTAATTCCGTCAATCCTGAGACCGCTCTGGATTACACCCCGACCATATACAGACGCGGCAATGTTAACTCGTAACTCTCATCGATTCCGGTGTAAATATACCTGGGGCATGTATACGACCGTGCAGGATTTCCGTAACGCTAGATATACCGCGTGTAACACGAATCGCAGAGAAGCGAAACGTGCAAAGGGAACGTTGGTTGGCCGGCTGGCCGCGTGTAGCCCCCTCGAAACATGAAATCCAGGTTCACCGGGAAGCAGATAACACCCACCCTTGAAGAATTAATAGCCGGGTTATGAAAGCGTCGCTGGCTGTAAACGATAGTGGCACTTCGCCGGTGAAATCGAAAATTTTGTTTCGAATTGTTTCTACGTGGATTTCGATTTATTCCGTTCTACGTGGAAGCTGGTTTGGGGCTTCTTGTTGCACGAAGAAATTCGCGGAGGGTTGAGTATGGATTTGGGGGGGACGAGGAACGATTATAAAATTGGAGGGACTTTTTTTAATTCAGCAAAGATAAAGATTCATCCCCCGATATTCAGTCTGTATTTTATCCTCCCTCCGCTTCAGAGAGATCGAAGAAATTCCACAAGAATTTCTTCTGGGGAAAAAATCCACTCGACCAACATCCAGGGGTCACAAATCACTTGGACACACACGATCGCGTGAGATTATTAGCGGGCTGAATCGTGCAGCAAGTTACCGGTGGCTAATCCTCAGTTTTCAGATAGTTTCAAGCGGACTTCGATGAGCTAGCCACAAGCTTGTAATGCGCAGGTGGTTATTCTACACGAGTTTCACGAGTTCTCGATATACCACTACGTTCACTTACGCATGGTTCCCAATCGTTTATCTATCAGCATTTTCACCTATAATCCAAAATCATTAACGATACTCCGAAACTTCGCATCGTAAAGCGAAAGAAAAGAAGAAAAAAACAATTCGATTATTTCTCGCATACGCGTGAAAGCTTTCAAAAGTGACTCGACACGGTGTCACGCTAAATCATCGCTGAATTACCACGTATCCAGCTGCGTTCCCCGTATACCGTTCGATGAGAAGGAAGAGACATTCATCACGCGTCGATGGACAGGTGACCTGGCTGGACTACTGGAACTCCTGGCGGTCTTTGGCCCTCGCTGATAGTTTACTTGAAACGTTGCACACGTCGCTGATAAGAGCGGGGACGAATCGTTGGAAAAATTGGCTGGTCACCAGAGTCGACGAGCCTCGATGTCTGTTAATAAAGCTCCGGCTGATAAGAGTCGTTCGAGGTCGGACGGGGAAAAATTGTCAGATCGTGGGATTGAAAGAGATTCGATGACTGGCGAAGGACTTTTGGGGATACGATGCGGAATTGGCAGCGTGAATTGATCGATCCGAGGAGAATTTTCAGTTCGCCCGAAAAAATCAATGAAAGATCGGTCTTCGCTGAACAGAAAGGGAAATAAGAAAATTTCGAAAGTGTCTACCACGATTGGATTAGAAATTAGGTATTGAAAATTGAATCAGAAATTCTGGTGGAGATCTGGATCCAGCAGGGTTGTACATCAAAGGGTCAAACCTGCAAGCTCTTACGAGCCTAATCTGAATCGGTGATATCACGTAATTGCCTGAATCCTGTCAACCTTTGAACACCAGACTGCCATATGGAAAATCTAATTTCGTTCTGGCCCCGGTCTCGGGGATCTTGTTTCTAAATTCCTCATACATCGGGATCCAAACACTTGATGTCTAAATCCATCAGAACTCGTACTGTGCTCCTACCTAAATTCATCCTGCTTCCTGTTCCACACAGTGACTCCCAGCTTCACTCTTTAATCTCTCATTAGTCGAAACCATGTAGCTATCGCTAATCTACTATTCACGCGGGAGTCGTGCTTTGATGAAATCTGAGTATATCTGCATGCGAAACGGGTAGGCAAAGGGGAGAAAGGGAGCAGCTGATCTGCATCTCCGTCGTTCACGTTGATGCTTTTAATTAATTCCACATTTTACAACCGTTGCAACGTTTTATCGCAATATTGTGCATGCAACTAAAGTGAACCCCGCATCTCGGGGAGAAAGTACGTCTTTAGAAACTGTAAAACACTGAGCCAGGTAATTATGAACTACGAGTTAGTACTTCCAAACTATTGTCTTACTTTGGCGAGCAGCAACGTCTCCGCATACTTTATTAAGCAGTTTCGCGCGTATAAAAGACGTTAAGTATTTCGAAATATTTAATTAAGTATTGCAGTGTTTGGCAGTGATATGTGTACTATACATCATTAAAATCTGGTAAGGTGAAATATCTTTAGCACAGTATATGATAAATAACAACGGAACCAGGAAATCATTATTATTATTATTAATATCATTAAGCAAAATTCCCACGCACGTATCAAATCGCAAACTCGACTATTATAATTTTTCATTACCGCTCCACAATACAGCCTCCTCGTTTTGCAACGAGCACTGCCCCGGCTCCTTGAAATGTTACATACCGGTTAATTTAATGCGCTATCTGACACTGGTCGCGATACCTAACGCGCAGACTGATACCGAAACTGCAGCAGTTGTATCCGGTGGATCTTCGAGGCTGGTCGCAATAATCAGTAGTATATGCATGTGTGCGACGCAGCGATTCTGATACGTGCGAATGGATGTCTGCATGCTCGTGCAACATTCCACGCGCACGATAATTGTCCAGCATTAACAGTTTCGAAGCAAACAAAAAACCAAAAATTCGACAGTGCCGTTTCATTCACTAAACAATATTCAACAGTGCATTCGCTAAACAATCTAGTGCTTCCAAACAAAATACCCTTCCATAATATTGCCCGATATTCTACCCAATATATCGCGTTTCAAACAGTTTCATCGGCCAGCACCGTGCCCCCCCAAAAAAATCATGAAACCGCGTTCATGCATCATGCCCATAGAATACGTCCCGTATGTGAACACGAACCGTGTCTCCGAACATCCATTCAGCTTCTCTAACAATAGCCAAGCCCGGCATCCACGCGTTTTCTTGCCTACGAAATCCAAAGCAACGTAATCCCGAGGGCTTCGCGATATCTGGCCGGCCATAAATATTTCGTACAATAGTAACGACGTATGTATGCATCCCGCTGATCCCCCGACGGGGTAGAATCTCTCCCCTTTTGAAAATCTTCCGTCGACTAGCTTTCCGTTGGACGTTCATGATAAATCGGTTCCTCTGATCTTCGGTAAAAACGTTTCTGCGGCGCAAATACGATCGCGAAGAATGCACCGACAGCGACGTCGGAAGAGTAAGTCAGAAGGGCGGCGGGACGATTCTGCGGCGGGTCGATGCGTTTCGAATTGTGTCGCGTTGATGTACGGCGCGTGCACACGTTACCGTAGAGGGACGAAGGAAAGGGGTGGAAGAAAGCTGTTTCGACAACGAGGACAGATGCTGCTGTTATGACCGTGGACCGAAATGGAAGCCAATAATTCTTTGTGCACGGGCGGACGTGCTCGCGTACGCGCCGAGGAGGCGTGTGTGGGCGTAGATAGCGGCTCGCCTGTATAAATTGCATCGTTTCCCTTGAACGGTTCATCGTGGCTCGACGATCGCGTCGTATTGATTAGAAAGTCCAATCATTGGCACGAGCGAATGGATATTTTTATTCGCGCCGGTTTTCTTGGGTTGGTTTTCTTAATTATTATTGTTCCGAATGAATGGATGGTTGGTACTACGAGCATTGTTATTTCGCTGAATAGAAATCGGTGATCAGTGCAGATTATTCGAAGATCGAGACAAAAATTAATTCCGGGGTAACCACTCGATTAATACGAAAGAATATTGCACGGGCGAATGCGCGATTTCGAAGCTGCTTGCGATTTTCGTAGCGGGTCGTCGAAAGCAGCGCAATTTCAATGTATGACGTGGTGTTTCGATTGAAAAGAACTCCCTCACCCCCTCCTCCCTTTTTTTTCTTGAAACGTGACCGCGGGACACGGATTCTCGGCGGTTAGGTGCTTTGGTATTCAAACAGCGCGCTGATCGCGAGTGGCACGATCGTTGAAGTACTTGTCGATGTAAACGTGGGCCGATATGCAGTATCGAGGGCCCCTTCTACCGATAAGCCGCCCTCTTTTACCGTTTCGAGCACAACTTTGCATTATCGGCACGTCCCTGGAATCGCGCTTATCAAGCAGCCGTTCGCCGATTCGAGCTGATCTCTCGCGCTGCGCCGGTCTATCTGGCTGCTGCGAGAATTAGAGAGCTTTTTAATCGTCGAGCGAACGGCAAAAAGCGCAGAGGCAGGAGTTCGCGAGACTTACGGTAGCAACGGAGAGCAGCAGCACGGAAATTCACCCGGAGCATTCCGTTGAAAACAAAAATCAGATATATTCCTTCGATGATCGACGAAGAAGACGCAGGACGGTTTCTGAAACAGGTCAGACTCAGAATCGGCTGGATTTTAATTGGCTCTGTTGCAAAGATGAAAGGGCGGAAATGAAGTTTACCGAAGCGGAGGAAAGGATGAAGTGCTTGCTTCAGCTTCCACTTTAATAAAAGTGGAAAAGCATTTTTATTGATCGACACTGGAGTTTTTAATTAAATCTCTCCCCCGTCGAATGATTTGGAATGTCATCAAAATTCTGTCAGCGGACGCGTCAAAAATTAATTCCAAATTATTAATCACCAAGTAACTTTATACTTTCGCGTTAAGAATATAATAAGAAGAGCCATTAAAACGAATCGTGGCTAACTCTGGCCACGCTTTATCTCGTTAATTTATTTCGCTGTTTACCGATCCCAGAGCCGCTTAAAGATTACACGTTGGCGTCCACTTAAAAACTCGGACGACGCGGCGTCGCGACGTACGGGGCTGAGGTGGTCGCAAGCGGTGTGCAAGGTTTCACGGAGATCAGCCGGGTAATTCTTTTCGACGTTAATCCGCTTGCAGCGTCGCGGAAAAGAAGCTTAGGGCAACATCTCGCACATTGAGACCACCCTCTCCTTAAACGACGGATTAACCGAGTCCTCCCGATCAAGAACAAGCCGTGTCGTTTCGTCCATGGACGTCCATAGCCGTCGTAACGTAACGTCAATGATAATTCAATTAACGTTTACTCCCTGTATCCCATGGGACAACTTGCATTAGCCCGGGCGAGTAATTAGACCTGTCCAGTGATGAAAATTAAGAGGGAAGGCGATACGAAATTTTGCTAGGCGTAATCGAGCAGCTGCTACGCTATTAGAAGCTGTGCAATAGTTCCAGCGTCCAATATTCGGATATCTCTGTCCGTATGTCTGTCTGCCTGTCGGTCTGTCTCTCGTTCGTGCACACGTTGGCCCTTGGCACGTCTTTGAGAGCTCAGAAATTGCGGGCGTTCCAACGTTCCACGTCCCTTTGACGATGTATTAATTGCTTCAACTTTGATACATCTCGCGCAACCACGGCGTTAATAACGTTTCTCTCATTGAACGCGCCAGGGCCGAATTGAACGGTGCTCCGCCGGTTTTGACGGCCAACCAATTTCAACCCCGCTCGAAAATCATCGATCTTTCTACGATTAAATGACCGCCCCGCCTCGTGACATCTTACTTTTCGATTCGACTGATGGCTAATTCAGGTGAACAGGTGAGTGATATCGAGGACATTTTGAACTGAACAGGTCCGCAATTATTTTAAGAATATAAAAGAAGCGGATCGTTGGTAAACGTATAATATATAAAATTGCATACGTAGCACTAAAAGTTTCCATAAAAATTCGTGCAACAATCCAGCCACGAATAGGTAATTAAACTTCGAATTTCCTCTCTAAGGCAACGATGCAAATTCGACTAATTCTCTCTCCCTAAAAGTTCCAACAAATTCACCTGCTCGAATGTTCACTCGAACTTCTTTTATTTTCGTCGTCCGTTCCCGATAGACGTGTCCCGGAAAAATCGTTGCACGTGGAACAGCGTTTCCGTCAGGCGAATATAAGCAGCGGTTAAGTGACTGAATTAGGGACAAAAGATTGCGGCCATTTCTTTCTGTTAAGCGCTCGTAAGACTGATATATGGAAGACCATAAACAAGCGACGTGGAATCCGGGCTGGTCGCCGGTGAGTTTCGGTACAGCTGCCAAATGTAATTGGACGAAATAAACGTTGCAGCAAAATGCTTTCGCTTCGTTAAACGCGCCCTTTCATTGCGCCACCCCGTAGATAGCTATTTGGTTTTAATTTCTGCGACCGTGTGCCGGCGCAGTGGATCGTGTCTTCGAAATAAGAACGATCCAAAGCGGTTCAATTCGGAGGGATTAAACTTATTCGTCGGACGAAATCCTGTATCGAGTTTCTCATTGAAGCTTCCACGTAACAGTGGCCGTATGCTTGCAGCTGCCTCGCGTTAAAATACCTGGCAGGTGTGTATTTTCTACTTTAATCGTTAAACTTTGGCGGAAAAATTGTCGATATTTCAACGGCTGTAACTTCGCGGACAAAAAATCGCACGATAGTCTGCCCGGGCTCATTTTAAAGGGCGACGTCTCCACTTTCGTACTCCCGCATTGAATTCTTGCGGAACAATTTATTATTCGAAGGAAAAGTTGCATTCTGTCGATAAACGAAATTTATCTGTATTAAATGTTCGCAATTGTTCACGATCAAATTACCAACGAATTTAACCCTTCTCGATGCAACTCTATCTCGTCTATCCGCGAAGCTCCATCAGAATCAGTGCACGACTTTCACGGGACCACCCACGCCAACGAAATGTTGTACCAGTCCCACGACGCATCACCGACTCGCAGTCTCACAGCGTGATCAATCACCCCCGAGATCGTTCTCCCTTTCGGAGCAAATTGATAGATTCTCACGCTCGGATTCTCCCGGATCGATATTTCACGTTTATCCCAACCCTCGTATCCGAGCCTCGTCGCCCACAACCTATCCACCTCTCGACTCTTCATTTTTCTCTCCTTCTTTCGTTCCGTCGCGTCCGTTTCTGCCGCGTCCACACAATTCTCGCGGCAGAACCCTCCGCATCGTTTCTCCATCAAGGGAACGTGACCGGTAGCGGCACATGGCAACAAATTGCTTCCACAATTTTGTCTTCTTCTATTTTTCACGACTTCAGCAGATGTCTAAAAATCGTTGGTCCTCTGTTCCAGAGGGAAGGAACGTTTAGTGAAAAAAAAATGGCAGAGGGAAGATCCCCGACAGCGGTCGGCCGAGATAGGTGATTCGAGGGGTGGCCAGGGGGTGAAAGCCATCAGAAAGGACGGCTGGCATCCGGCAATTTACGAACGTCCGGCGAAACTGATTTCGAGGCGACAGAAATTACTTCTTCAGGAAGTCGCGACCGCTTCGATCTCCTTTCTCCCGTCCTCCCTTCTTTATTTCTGTCCTTTCAGTTCCGTTCCCTCTGGCTCTGGAGGACCTGCACGTTCTCGATTCCTCCCGGTCGATCTTCTTTTTCGTCTGGTTCATCCGTGGCGACCTATCTACCTCCGGGGTACTGTAGCAAACGCTTAGACCTCCGCAGCGAATCCCGCTTCGGCTTGACGCGAGAATTGAACTCGAATACTGCTCTCTGTGGACGATCACTGAAGTACCAGCGAGTATAGATACATCTTTCATTGGAATATTTCAATATCGCCGGGGGTGGTTTTAGGGAAACAGAGCGTGTTTCAATTCGGAGTATATTGAATCCGCGTTCCGAATGGTGTCGAGTTTCAGGGTCTCTGCGAGAAAGGAACGACGTAGGAAATATACGCGGAGTTCAGTAGATTTACTATTCTTATGTACGTAAAAATAATGGAAAATCGATTAAATACTTGGTTAATTTCATTTGACTTATATCGATTACCCATTCGTATAGATTAAAGATTCGCATTGAAGATAAACTCGCATGAACGTTTCATTAAAATGTTATTTCTTTTCCGTACGACTTATAACTATCAGACAGCTATGATACCCACGCTTAAATATATCAACTTACTTTTCCAAAAGCGAAGAAAAATAAAATAAAGAGGAATTAATCCACAAACCAGCCGAACCAGAAACTCGTCCGAAGATCGCACAACCGGGAAACGTATTTCGGAGCCGCGACAGCCGTCATGCTCGTTCACCGTGCGCCAATCTCTTTTGTTCCAGCGACATTAACGCTCGCGGCGATCGGAGTGCGACAAATTCTACAGGTTCATTATTGGTTAAGCCTGTGCAAATAGTCAAGTAATTCTACTAGCCGATCAAATGCCGTAATCAAATAACTCGAGCCACTGGTGTATACGAAAATGCGCCGATCGGAGGCCGCGGAGTTGCCTAACCGAATTACCAGTCGTTGCAGCAGCCGAAATTGCTGCCACTGGATATAGAGACAGAAGTGAACGTTCGACAAAAGATCGAATTAACCCTGGTGTGCCCGAATTGTCGAGCGGTTCGAATTACCACGTTCGATTCAACGCAACGGTGCGAGTCATTTTTGGCTTAGTTCCATGGATTATCGCCGCAAGTCAAACGCCTTTCGGGACCTGAACCAGAAAATATCCACCACGAGGCTGAACGATATTTAGAAACCACCCCCGATATAGGAATTCTGTTTCCACGGTTATTTCACACTGCCGTGCTGAATTTCCTATTGCCGCCCGAACGATCGAACGGATATACAGATTCGAATGATTGAAACAGAAATATCGTATATGCAAAGGATATTTTTCATATATCTGTCTTGGCCAATGGTGTTGGACATCGTTGTGAATTGTTTCCAAATGCTTTCCGTTTCTCTTTATTCGACGTTGATACGAATGTGTACAGTTTACTCCGCGATGAACAGGAAGGGGGAAGTTTGATGAAGTTTTGATTTTCGAGATTCATTCCGCCACGTAGTTCGGAAGTCCGGAGACCGCGGTAGTTAGCGGAGGTAAGTCCAGTCAAGCTTTTATCGCACCTGGCGCCGTGGACTCGCGTGCGTTCGCAACGTTTGCTCGGTTCCCGAGTTCCAAGCTCGACGCGTATACGCTTTTTTGTACCGAACGGCTATCGACGCCAGATAAGAGAAAGGTGCAAGGAGGGAAGGCAGGGGAAAGTAGTAGGAACTAGTCTACCGAAAAGAAAAGGGGAAAAGAAACGAACACCACGGGCCGATTCGAGGGAGAAACGAGCTTGGGAGGGTGCGCTCGCGATACTTCCGGTAATTTGCCAGGAGCGCATTGTTGGCGAAACTTTTTTACATCGGAAGAGTGGAAAAACTTTCGTAGTTCCGCCTACGATGCAAACCGGGCAGAGCAGGGCGAAAGACGATGCTTGTTAAAAGCGTTTCCTCGATCGCGTTTCATGCCGGCGATCGAGATAGATCTTTCATGCACTTCCTTCAGATATTTAAAACGTTCTTCGACGCGGTGCGAAGAGCAATCAAATGTTCAGACGAGTGAAAAAATTGATGCGATGAATGAACTTTGGCCTACATTTTTAACGAAATACCCAATATAATTTTTATAATAAGCGGAATTTAGAAAACTTGATTATATCGCTCCGTTCCGAAACGATTAATTGCAGGAACAGAAATTAAGAAATCAGTAGTTCAGCATACAAAGCTGTATCAGGCGACCAATAACGCTTCCATCCGCGTTCCTCCAATCGTGCGACGGTTTTTTTACCAACAGCTGCATCCACGTAGGAAGGGTTAAGCATCGCAGAAACAGAGTCTCGCACGCTTTTAAACCCGAACGAATTGCGTATCGCGTTTCGTGACCGTAACAGTTCATATATCTTCCCGCGGAAGTTCGTTCACCCGCGCGCACACGCGCCGCGGACTCTTTCAGACGCAGAAACAACGCGTACCAGCCGCGATCCAGCTTGATGGAAGCAGGAATTCGCGTACGGGACACTCGTAAAAACCGCACCGAACGACGCAACCGACCGCCGATACCGTTTCGAAGCCGGGACGATAAACGAGGAATAGGGGCAGGATTTTACGCGACTTTCACGTCACAGTTGTCCATCGATGTTTCCGCCGAACGACTTCGGGGGTGGTTACGAGGGTGATAAAGTCGCGCGCGCGTGCTTATTATCTCAAGTGGGACGAAGAAGAAAAATTCTCGCCGATTGTTCTGAGTTACCATTCAATTGTTGCGGAAATATGTAATATAATACGAAATAATATAATTCATAGTACACTCGGCAAAAGATTGTCGATTTTCTTCACGAGGTTGCATCGGTTCGAGCATCGACGAATTTTCGGTCGAAATTTTGCCATCCACTAATTTCCTGGAGGCGGGTACTCATTATTGTACATCAATAGTACATAACGCAGAACTGAACGAAACCTAACAAGGGCGGCACGAACACGTATCCGAGGTTGACGAACGAGAATCCGCTTGGTTCCGAGCAATTGACGCTGGATGAAGCTGATTCTGCGAGCCTGTCTCAGCTGGGATGCACGCATTTATGCGAGCTGGCCGGCTGGTTGCACGCCGGCGACATTCTCTGCTCAAGTTACGCGGGGCAAAACGTTCCGCGCGGAAAGTACCGATTAGGATCCATTAGCATCGTAGCCCCGGGACCGAGAAATTCCCGTGCCTCTAACGAGAAAGCATGCACCTTTGAATGGTTGCAACGATTAAACACATCCATTCACCTTTATCGTCCGTAGTTCATCGTTATCTGGGACGAAAAAATTAGATCATTTTCCTCGACCAAAGTCAATTTGTCGGGAATTTTCAGAAACTACGTTTCGTTTGAACTTATGAGCTTCAGTAATTAAGATGATCCAAGGCAGACGAATGTTGTCGAAACGGAAACTTTTCAGTGTTAGTATAAAGTCGAACTGCGAGTTTTACACAGCTTCGTAATCTACGCCAATGTAATAGCCAGTCCAGAAAACTCCAGCTCGGGCATAATTCACACTCAACACTGCTGTCGTCCGTTAATTTGAGAGGTGGATAGTTGACCGTGCTCGTTTCAGATTCTCACAGGGCCCTATATATAACCCTGCCGACTCTTGTTTCTTTTTCTGCAGCTGGGTATCCATCACATTCCACGGCCAACGAATACCCAAATACATACAGCCTCGAAACGGAGTACAAACTACTAATAGGCAAGGCGAATTCTTTCCGTTCGCCCTGCGAAAATGTAAAATGTATTTCCTTTACGCGGAGATACCTGTATTCGATATAGGCAAGAATAAATTATTTATTACACGAGCGCCTATCTATATTTCTATGTTTCACCTCTGCACGCAGTGTCGCATACAGGTATGAGCAAAGTTTAAGAAAATACATTTTAGAACACACGCATTTACCCTCCAACATTTCTGTCCCCGATACTTATTGAATATCACAATTTATCAGCCAAGAAAGGGAAGATCCGTGACAGGGGAATCACGGAAACGACGCGAAGGGACGGTTAATAAAGGTCGGTCCTCGAGAAGCAATTTTAGATTACGGGGCCGCCATTGTCGCCTATCGACAGCCGATTAAATTACAACGAGAATTGCTTGGAACATGGCACAGAGGGGAGGCGTCGTGAATCGCGTCGAATTACCGCCTCATATAACAGCGCCTTCGTACTTTTCGTGCGGATAATCGAATTACACCCGAGGCGTTTTCCCTGACACCGTCTGCCCCCCGTTTTCCTTTTTTCTTTTCCCAGTTTCCTCGAACGCGTAGGTACATAACCGACACCCTCTTTCTGCTCACCCGTAGTCGATGGAGCGCCTCGTTTCTTGCGGGCTGGTTCACCCCGAAACGCGTCAATAGAGGGGATGGTTGACGATTTTACGCGCGCACGACGAATCGCAGAATCGCATTCTGGAAGCTCTTGTACATAGCTGAGTTCGCGGACGAATCTCTGATTGAATTTTGGGACGAAAGTGATTGAAATGTGAGGGTGCAAAGGGGCACGATTTTGATTATATCTCTAGGACGCCACAGGAATGAACGAAACCGAATCGGGAAGTAGAATTGGCGTATAATATTTTAGATTACTAAGGATTATTATTGGCCAAAATTTTAGAATACGGGATGAGAATATTAATGCGCAATCTTGTGCGCTATTTTAATCCACTTGCTGTACAAATTTGAATACCCTGATGATATATAGACGCTGTCTTTTTTATCACTCTCCTTATCGTCGATAACAGAGTTGTCGTTTCAAACACAAAGCACGCCGCCCACGCTGCGATTATTAGTCACTTTTGGCCAAACGATTTCGCGACACGGGAACGGACAGAAAGGCGTGCTAGAAACGCATTTACGAGCACGTTTCTCGACGCTGGAGGATCAGGAGAAGATTGCCTGGTCGCTGGCTGTTGCGCTGGGTAATTATTAACGAGGGGTTGCAAAGTTAACGAGCAAGCAGAGGGAAACTCTTGCCGGAGATTTACAAAGACGCAAGCCGGGACAGGTATTCCGTTCATGTACCAACTTAAGTAATCATACTATTGAGATCGATGTTGTTAGCTGCAGCGTTGAATTTCTGTGAACAACGCGTTGAATAATTCCAGTCATCCATTAGGGGCGTCGGACGCTTCCATATAGAGCGTGTACGGTCGATCCTGACGCAAGGGCCAGCCCGTTTATCCAGGGTGTTCTTCCTGGAGAACGCTTCAGCCACGAAGTTGGCTCAGCTTTTGGCCCCCTTTCATTTGCTAAGCTTTATGCACTGGAAAATGTACAGAATTCTCCAAGATAATAATTATCCAGTATTCCGCATTTTTGTTCTGGTTTCTTCTTCCCGAATTTAGTTTAAAAGTAACGATTATACCTGCGACGTGGTGAAAACAAAATGGTCACAATTCTGACACTCACAATCACCACCAAGAAAGTCCCATTAAAAACAGTACAGCGTAGACGTAAAATACGAACACGGGAAGGGAGTAGAGAGGGCAAGCGCCACGACTCGAGGTAATATCAATTAAGGTAGAAAGCAGGAGCGATCGATCATCGACGATAATAAAGAGCTTCCGGCCTACAGCGGAACTCTCGTTTTTCATCGACCGCTTGTCCCATTTAACCAATGTTCATATCGCAGCGCAAGCCACCTATACGCTTTACCTATCCCCCTCGTTATCGACGAACGGAGATCCAAGATCATCCAGGGACCGAAATATCCCTCCCATTTGCTTACACATTTCCCTTCGATACGTTATCGTAAATTCGTATTAAGGATATCCCGCGTGGCCTGTTCAATACGAATGCAGAATTTGGGTCAGATGGCATCCACTAATAAGCATGCGCCCTAATAGGCTTAGTGGATGCATGCATACAGCCGCACGCCGCGATGCACGATAGGATGACGTTCCCGTATCTCTCTCGGGCCAGATTACGGGCCTACTCGAAAGCTTACACGTGAACACGCGCATGGATCTTTCCGGATATGAAGCCGGGGCCAGGGCTTTTACGGGCTACCTGCTTCTCCTTAATCGAGTTTAAGGCGAATCGCTCGCCTCCGATCAATCCGTACGCGCCATGGGGTTCATGGACTCGCTGTTCGATGGTTCACGCGTGTATCCTTCCAGGAGGGTTATTTCTCTTGGTGATTTGTGTTTCGATTTGTGTTTCGCGATGAATTTATGTTGGCGCGGATGGAATTAGATTGGTGAACATGTGGAGGGATTGTTTTATGGATTGCTTGTTTGTTGAGTTTGAAGAATTATTCACGCTTGATGGACAGCTGTATTTATTGTTAGATAAATTGCACTGGAATAAAAAGCGTGATACATGTATCCAAAGAAAATGAATTTAATCGATCGACTAATTCATTTTTCTATACAGAATACCGCGTCTTCGAAATATTTCTATGAAATATGCAATCAGTACTTTTATTAAAAAAACAAATATGGAAACCGTATTTCCACGGAGACTATCGTACTTGTCTTACATAAAACGCGGCATAGTACATCTAACTTTCCAAAAAAGAATCGTGTATCGAACAATCTACGTTGGGCCACGTCACAAAGGACGTTCTATAATTTCCCGGCTAAGAAGTGCATCAAGTATCTCAAGTATTCAAAGTTCGCGGCGCTGAGTACCAGCCGCGAAGTGCACGCCGCATACCTGCCGTGGCGTTTCCATTCAAGAGAAAAGTTGGCGAAAAGTTCGTGGACGATGGGGCCGAGGGACGATCCTGACAAAAGATTCGATTTGAATTTCATACCGACGATTATGGATGTAGATTTTCCTCGCAGCGATTCGATTTTATTCCGGCACGGCCGGAAGTCCGGACGAATCTTGCGCTTCCGTTTAATGGCGTGGAACTGGGAACTCGGACGATGCCTTGCACCGTGAACGATGATGTGAATTATCCCAAGTTTTTAGATTCGCTGACAATTACATGGTCGAAGGTAAATGTCACGACGGTAAAAATGAATGAAGAATATTTCTTTGTGTCGTTAGAAATTGCATTCGATAAAGGGTGTTCGTAGCAACAAATCGATTAATTGATTATTATAAAAACTTCGAATTCCAGTGACAATTCTTTCTAAATAATACACTCCTCCACGAAAAATCGACGATATTTGAACTAATGTAACTTCGGGATAAAAAATCGTACGGTACTCAACCAACGCTCATTATAAAGCACGAACCCTCTACTTTCACACCCTTGTATTGAATTTTCCCTGAAAAATTTGTCGACACCGTGCAGGCGTTTAAGCTGGAGCAGTGTTCAGTGTAGAAAGGTACCTTCACTTTTCCACCCCGTCATCTGATACAAATTTTTCTTAAAAAAATCCAATACAACCATGCAAAAGCAGAGGTTCCGCCCTTTAAAATGAGCCCGGCTGGACTTCCCTACGATTTTTTTTCGCGGAGTTACACCAGCTCAAAGATAGCCACCTTCGGTGGCAAATCAGTGATCCTTTAATTCACCGAAGAAACCCGCGAAGCAAACATCCCAGCATTTAACAACAACCACCTAAGTCTCACCCCCGTCTACTTAACACCCTTGCGCATTATTCGAAAGCACAGGGGCACGATGCATTATGCGGAGCGGAATTAACACGTCGTCGGCCGCGAGACTTCGTCCGATAAACCATTGACCATCGACCCTTCGCCACGAAGTCGCAGCCCGTTCGAGTGATCGATAAACCGGACACCGGGTAATGCGGGGCAAACAGCGCGATATTACACCACCGGTCACGTACATCAAGACGAGTTTTGCCAGGCAAATTGCGAGCGGAAACGGGCGTGTTGCGCCCCGATGCTAAGCTGGAAGCAACGCCAGAGAGGGCTTTCCGGCTCGTTCGTCGCGATTTAACGCGCCCACTGCAGAACGGAATCGGACACGGGAAATTTGTTACGTACGTCCGTTTCATTTCATCGTCACCGCGTGCACATTAATGTAAAAACGTTGCCGAGCGACGGTCGAACGATTCGTAACATCGCGTGCGAGCAAACGATGCCCGCGTATTTGTCGTTGAATTATTCGCCGGGAATTCGTTTTCGATTGAACGACGGTGTCTAGAAATGCGACGGGAGTGCCGCCGAAATGAATGGCGAACATTACGCGGGCAGAGGATTATGAACGTTAATTGCGCCTTGCGCGATGGGATTAAGATTGAATGGATTACTTTGACGGATGGCTGAGAAAGACGTATTACTCGAAAGCTTCCAGTTATTCAGGTCTCGCTAACGGCGACTCCGACGAAGGAATTCTTTTCTCGTTCTCTTGAAAACGATTCTCTTTCGACGGCTCTTTGAGACACAGTCGGATTATCGGTAATCATAAAAATGCCGTCCGATTCATGCCAAGTGGAGCAATCCGGCCGCTTTGTGCGACTCGACGTTACCTTGCTCGCGATGCGCCTGTACCTCGTTACGCGGGGGAAAAAAGGAAGTGTCCTGTCCTTTGGCTAAAATCGGCGATAACGAGGCGTTAATGCTAACTGCGACGGAAGTTCGAATGGAGGAGCGATTCAATTTGTGCGACAGATTTATGAAGGGCGCAGAATATTACAGTGCTTCGAATGATATTGGAAATATTCTCGGAATATTTTATGTAACAGTATACATTGACCCTTATATTGCAGGAATATATACTTTAATCAAACGCTGCTCAATATTACCATGCCAGTTTTTTAATATGATTCCTACTTCATTCAAATAAATATTCAAGTATCCTGAAAGTTTGCAAAGTGTAGAAAGAAAAATCGACTGATTTCTTTATTTACAATTTAACTTTCACTACTTGTATGCATGTTTAAATACCGAAAACATATTGATGAGCAAGTTCTCGAGCTTCTATGTAATTGTATTTAACTTATTCCTTTCCTGTTTCAGTTTGATCCACCGGGACACTAGGCCAGAGCCAGCAATCAGGTGTTCCACCTTGAGAGGCGCGACCAGGTTGCCCTCGGCGCCGGATCATCGCAGCGAGGCTCGTTTGAGAACGGATCCAAAAGTATTGGTCTTCGTAGAGACGCTGTACTCTATGCTGGGCAAGAATATAGCAGAGTTGCTGGTCTCCAATCGAATCAAGTAGGTGCAATATGAATCGTGCAAATATTTTGCGATAAAAAACGAACAAACAAAAGAGGTTGTCTGTGACAATCTAGCGATGTCACGACACCTAGATAGATATTATCAGGTTCTACAACAACGAAAGGTATAAATTATAGAATTCTTTCAATACCAAGAGAACGGGGCAACAAGTAAAACCCTTGACTCGAGAAAACTGGGACGTTCTAAGCTAGCAAGTCTACTTAAACTTGTTCCACTTAATCGCGGCAAATTGGAAGGCTGAGCAACCGCCTGCCTAAACATCCCCGATCTTAACTCGATTTAATCCCCATTGAAGATTTCTCTCAGAGTCGTGATCAATTTTTACCTGCATTGCTGACACTTAATAAAATAACACTCCCAAATGAAAATAGTAGTAACTACATAAAAGAAGGACATCTCTCTCGAGCAGAGGGACGTAGCAAGGTCGTTGAATGAATGATAGAAAGGGATGCGAATGTCGAAGCTATGTACGAATGACAGACAGAGACAAATAGGGGTAACGATATAACCACCCCCGCCAAGCAGAACTTGAATGAAGCGTCATATGTAGATAAAGTGACGTGAACGGAGTATGACAGAGGGCATTGCAAGTTAGATGTTTCCATGTGTCCGCGGGGGTGGTGTGTTCCGGCGGAATGGGCCGCGTGTAACGCGAACGGATAGGGTGACAGAGGTGTGTGCAAGTTGGGCCGCGTGAGAGAGACACGTGCACGCGTGTGTTTTGTCTATGCACGAGCGACACATTGTGTGCCTGCCATCCGATAATCGGAAAGCCAACCGGCGCACCTGCACACGTCTAACCGACGCGAAAGCTCGACGAGAAGAGGGGTGGATTGGCCAACCAGCCTCCCGTTTGCTTTATCCGGTGCAATTCCATAATCGATAATCGAGACCGACGCTGGCGACGAAACGGCGGACAACCGCTCGATAGTCTCACGGGCGTGGGTGGGAAATTTTGTGGTTTTTTTTCGAAATGGAATTTGTTTATTTTGGAGTGCTAGGTGCGAATCGGATAGATAAGACGTTTCCGCCGTTATACGGTGGAGGATTTGCCGATAAGAATAGGAGTGCGTTGGACAGGCAATGTTGTGGCTAGACAATTTTTTTCTGGGTTTCTTTGGGTTTCCTATGCAGCTGGAAAGTTAATAGAGTGCCTGAAGATTAATGGTTTCGCTCTTTTAGTTTTCTCTTTGCTTTGAATTTCTTTTTTTCAATTGTTATCTTTACTGATATTGGAAGTTTAGTTAATACCTTTCCTGTACCGTTATTTTCCAGTAATATATCGCTTGAAAAACAATTATCGTCCTCTACTAATAATTATGGATACCAAAGAATAACTTTTCAAAAAGTCGTAACAAGCAGATACGGTTTGGCGCACTTTCTTGTTACTTAATATATTTTCGGCTTTCTACTATTCGAAAGTACTTTGGCTTACTTTTAAAATGGTATTCGTTGTACTGTCCTCTCACCAGGCAAATCACTGCCAAGCCAATATATCTCTCAGAATCGCAAAAGGAACTGGTGCAAACGTATGAAATAAGTAAAACGTGGGTATCAACGCGTTACACAGGGGAACAGTAGAACGGTTCCGAGCGTAGTCAGACAGCTCTATCCATCATTCACAACGCAAACGCCACCTGTCACGTGCAATAATTCACCCATTACACCGATTACACGCGCCATTCCATAAACATTGGTTTTATCATACGTTATTATTGATCGTTTCATCACCCTCGAACCCAAACCCGTGTCAGAATTACCTCAACATCGCAAAAACAAACCCGACGTCGGTAATCAGGGATCAAATAAAGCACGCCCCGGCAGACATAAGACAAAAACGAACGAGGGAAGATTTATTATTTATGAATTCGTCCCGTTTAAACAACCGTGTGCGTCCTCCAATATATCAAACGTGTCGCAGACAGTGGTGCACGCACTATTTCATCGCAACGCGCGAGGCTATCCAGGTTTCTTATCCGAAAACAATGTATCAGATGATATCGATCCCAGTTTCCACCCCTTTGTCCCTTGTGCATGCTTTCTCTCTTTCTCGCTCTCTGCTTCCGTCGTTTCGTCGTTATTTTTTAGCTCCCCCCTCGGTACTAATGCAGTCTGCACCACGACACTCGTTACTCGTGACATCGACACGAGGGTGGTGGCACGGCCGAGCAGAGGGTAAATGTTCCGTGCCACGTCGCCAGGGGTGGAATGGCCGATCGACTCTCTCTCTTCCGTGTGTTTTTTCTTTTCTTTTTTCCCCGCCAGCGGTTCATCCGCGCACTCCTCTCGTTTTCCATGTTTCCTGTACTTCAATTTCGTTTTTTCCACCTTCCAACCACGCTTGGTGCGTTTCATATCCCCCTCTGCCCTGCGGCACGATAGGGAAAATAAATGCACGGTGTAAGGGCGATCCGAGATGTCTCGCGACACTTCGTACGAGCTGAGATTTCGCCCTACGACCGACGCGTCGATTAGAAGACAATTCAGCTGGGGCTTTTATCCGACCGAGTGGTTCGACGAGAAATTGTCGCAGGGTTCGTTTGGAATATTTGGTCGTGTTAATCGCTCGAGCAATCTCTCGGATATTACATCGCGAATGAAATTCAAAGTCGTTAAAGATCGTGACGATGGTGCTCGTGTCAACCCTTCCCGTGCACATGACGCGCAGGGCTTCATAAATATATGACGTTTCGTACGTCTGCCCACTGTGACGGTTTCCGCAGCCCGGTGCATGACGTACGAGCGACAGTGACCGGACTTCGCGGATTTCCGGTCGAAATAAATACGTGTGCGCGTCTGCCAGCGTCGCTTCCGACGTGACCACCGGCGTTGCTGGTCTTCCAGGCACGCGAGAATATGCGTGGACTTTTTTTCACTTTATTCCTGAATTTATTTTTTCGACGGCCGCGATCACGTCCGCGAGATACAGAGAACTTATGGACGGTGCCAGGTGTGAAGTTTTATATCCAAAAACCTGGTCCCGTGCCAGGGAAACGAAAGTAATCTTTCCATTCCCTTTCTCCGAATAGTACTCCCTAATATACGGCAGGATCAGCCGCTGGTGTAAATTCGAATCGATGATCGAGGGGCAATTTTGTAACACGCTCGTTGGAAAATGTTAAAACGATCTCGTGGTAATTTCGACGAGCGGCGCGAACAAAGATTGCCTGAAATACCAGCGATAATATAAACTGGATGTGCTGAATTCAAAAATCACCTTCCACATTGAACGCAACCGATACACACCGGCCCTGTCTGTGTGCTCGCGTCAGTGAAGGGGGTGGGGCTTTTTTTCCACTCCATCAGCTGAAACAAATCGAGCATTCGATTTTAAGCACCGCGCTCGATTAAATCAGAAACCAGGAACAGATCCACCGACGGGTTAATCAGGATCGAAACAAATTACTGCGGGACGTCGAGCAGATCAAGGCCAGCTCTTGCCAATTAGAGGCCGTATTTTAAACTAATTCCGAGCGCGACGGGGTGGCTAAATGCCCTCTCTGTGGTTTTCACCTAATTATACCGTACGGGCTGGCAATCTGCTCGGGCGACTGAAAACGTCTCTCCGGTTATCTCGGCGTTCCCCTGAACTTTTTCAACCGGTGCACCGATTAATTCGCGAAACGATACCTCGGTTGGCTATTAATAAATCCACGTGAACGACGGATCACCGTGGAAGTTAATAGAGACACGGGGCGAAATTCGAATCGATTGTTGAGAAAAAGGGAAGAGAATCCATCCGTTCTTGTCAGAACAGGCGAAATTGATCGATTCCACTCGACGACGCTGAGCACCGTAATAATTATCGCCATGCTCAATTACGCTCGGCGCCTCGCCATTCGTTCGTAAAATCCTTCGTTCGCTCGTCGTCCCAATCAGCCTTGTCTGTCGTCTGTTCCCCAGTTTTCCGACAGCCGTCGTCTCCTGTATTATCTAATATCGTTTGCCCCTCGAAGCGCTGATGCGATTAGTATGCAACGGTGCGGAGGAAGACGTTGTGGAATGAATACTCGGCTCGATTCGATATCGCTGAAGAATGGGAAATTTGTACAGCTTTTAACCATTCGGGGAGGATGAATCTAGCGGTTGAGATATTTAAGAAGGTTCTTGAAATGGACAGGAGCAGGTTCCCGAGTTTATATTGGAGCCTGCCATTTTCCGAATTATCGTTCAAGTGAACGGAATGAAGCGAAGCTTGAACAAAAAAAGGGGTGCTCAATTATTTCGTCGAATGCTCCCAGTAATCGTAGACCGAGGAGGAAAAATTGTATAATAAAAATAATTTGTATTTCGATATAAAATATTGTCTCTATCGCTGCTACGATTCATTCTTAAATAACCTAACAGCTAATTATCTAAGGATTAATTGCACACAAGAAATCAGTGAATTTTCATACCTGCCAAGATATCGAGTCCATTATCACTACTAATGCGCGATTTCATTTTCGCATTCTCCCTCCCTCCACCAACGTGTCTTTGAGAAACGTCTGCGCCCAACTTCCCCTCGACTGAATTTCGCGACAGAAGGGTGCCTGAACTATCGCACAAGGCAAGACGGCTTAATTGTCTGGGCGTCTCGCGAAATTTACTCGCGGTTACGCGCTCCCTGTCTCTTAGACGATCCCGTGTAAGGAAATCGCGTAATTAATACGCCTCCAAAACGTCGCGGATCCAGCTTCTCGTTCTAAGTTGGAAGCTGCAAGCATTCTCGAGGACCACGAAAGACGGATAATTCTGAATGCACTTCGGGCTTCTATTGTGGCGTCCGTGCTCCTCAAATAACGCTAATGGTGCATTCGTTGCAGAGGAGAAGGTACATGGTGTTCTGTAAATTGTATTCTATTAAAGGCCAGGGTTCGTTCTTTACGGAAGGACCATAGAAATAGAGATACTGTCTATTCACCGGGTATCTATTAATTAATAATACTATAGTTCTACTCCAAATGTAATACAATATTCTATTTGGAAGGATTCTGTGGGGAAAAAATTAAGAACGGCGAAGAAAGGTATCGTAATAAGGGGAAATCGTGTCGTCTGACGCGGTCGACTTATTCTACTTGCAAACCATTTATTTCGGACAATCAATTCCTTCACTGACTCTTTGCCACGTGATTCTACTAAATTATGAAACTACCAATTTTATTGCAATAAATTCAGTCTCCTAACAGAATTCTATCATTTTTGTTTCAATGCAAATAGTAGACAACTATTCATGAATTGCGAGGCGGAACAAAAAATAAAGATGCAGATCCAGAGGGTAATAAAAGCGGAGCAACTAGAGCGGAATTTCGAGGGGAGGGGCTTGCGACGTGCTCGAAAATAATTGTTCCACCGTCGAGTGAACCATTTTAAAAGATTTTTCGCTCGTAAAATGCCGCCGGAATGGGGGCTCGAATGGCTGACGGTATCGCGGGACAAAGGACAACACGAAACACAAGGCGCCCCACTGAAATTCTTTATTGCTCGTCTTAGTTGCTAGATTAGTAGCTAATTTCTCTCGTAAACACGTCGAAACGTAGTAAAGGGGGCAGTATAAAGAGCAGCCGGTTCATTCTCGTGCAGCCAGGCACAGTTTATCAGAACATATTATTGGCAACGAAACGAGAAATGGACAGTCATTTTAAATGACTCGATAAACGATTTCTCAAATTGTTCCCAACTTTATATAGCAACGCTGCTCGCTATTAATCCGTCGACCGTGAAAAATCTCTATGCATCGTAGTATCGTCGAGTCTGAAGGATGCATCACCGAGGTGTCTCCACTTCGCTGAATCCAAGTACGTACATACGTAGTAGAGTGAGGACGGCGAGATACGATCTGGCTCGATCGATAAATTCCAGTCTCGAACACAAGCACAATAGGCAGTTCCCCGAAGACACCGGTCGGGTCCGTTGCACGAAGAAATTGCTGGAACGGTTCAAAGAGGCAACGAGATTAGAAGCTGTTATCCGCTCCTTCGTCGTATAATCTGCACTCGCGGGCATTCGCGGACCACCGTCTACGTCGTCGTTGTCGTCTTCGTGTACCACTTCAAGTTCTTCGTCCGCTGTGTGCGCTGCGGGCGGAAGGCATCCCTTTTGATCGACCTCGAAGCCCATTTGCAATGAAGAGGAATCGGAGGAACGCGAGAATCGAAAGGCAAGCGCGTAAAGGGGATCGAGGCGATGGGAAGCACGAGAAATTCATAAAGCTGTTCTTAAGCTGGAACGTCAGTCAGTCAGTCAATCAGTCAGCCAGTCAGTCAGCCAGTCAGTCAGTAAGTCAGTCAGTCAGTGACCTTTTCGCATCGAAGCGATTCGTCTTGGCCCCGAGGGGATCATCCAGGAATTCGTTTGGGTGGCAGACGATGCCGTGGTTCAAAGTTCACCGTCTCCCCGTTTCCCCGTGGCTCGAATATTATCCTCTTTTTGCTCAGCTCGGTTATATTCCCCTTCCGCCCTCTGAACCTCCTACAACCGCGCCACTTCCGAGTGGCCCTCTTATCGACCTTCCACCATTCAATAGTCCGACAGACTAGTTCCCTCATCCCCTGGCGGCCTGGCTCCTACGAGAATCCGCGGCTCCTTTGTCTTTGACTAAAGACCAGCCAGCTAGACTCTCTCGCCGGCAGGGGAGATAACAGGAATTGTCTGTGGCAACAATCGGCGAGAATATAAATCGAACGGCGCCGTTCGTCGCGGGTTTAGCTTGCAATGGAATTGCTGGCGCGATCTGGGAGATGGCGATTTAGGGTGGAGCGAGTATAACGGGTTGATGTAAAGGGGATCGAGGACGCGGGGTAATTTAGAAATGACGATTCGGTGAACAGTGAAATAATTTGTTAATATTCATTTTTTATATTAAGCTTCACGTCCGTAGCGTGACGATTTTTAATATTACTTTAGAGATGCCCGTGGAATGCGCGTAACGCAGAACGACCGACGTGTGTGTGTTAAAGTCATGGATTTTCCAGTGAAACATTATTCCGCCGTAGCAACGGCAACTATGTCGCGAGATACAATCAAGGCGCTGCGCTGTCAAGAAAGCAATCCCATCCATTAACATCGAGCAACTCAGCAAATATGTTGCCGAACCCGCTTCCACTTTCCCTCGCCGGGCTTCCCTCTCAAATTTATTCCGACGGTATCAGGCTTCGGCTTCATTTGCAAGGTCAATGGCTGTCGTTAAGGGGGGTGCACCTCGTCCCAGTAAATTTCAAGCATTTACGATCAAAGTTCAGACTCCCGACGTCGAAGCTTCTTTCCTCGATTTTCGTGAAGCTACTTTATGTTATAGAATAATCTTAAATGCATTCTGACCCTCGGCGAACGGATGGATGGACTTTATCTAGATCTTCCGGGGAACCGGTTTTTCTTCTTTTTTCCCCTTGGAAGAAAAAAAAGTTGATAGCCCTGCGACGAGGGAAGAAACGTTTTGCGAAAAGACACGCGCCAAGAAACGAACGAGCCGTCATTATTTCCACGAGGCGGAAGGGTTTACGACTGTCCATCAAGATCTCGAATTGCCACGGACCGAAGTTTCCGTGGAAAAGCAACTTTCGCGGGAATACGTAATTTCGCCCCGTGAAACGTCAAGTCGTAAGCGCCCAAAACATCGTACCGTCGCGTCGTGACTACGTTCCCTCCCTCTTCTTTTCCCGTTCTTACCCGTGGAGAAAATGGCCACTCGCGAAGTCGACCGGGAAACGAAGGATTTCCCGGCTGCATCCAGCCTTACTCGCTTTTCCGGCGATTTCAGGTCGAAAACGTTGAAATCGAGGAATGGCTCGACACAGATACTGCGTTTTAAAAGCTGTCGTTCTTTTTCTATTTTTTTTTTTAGGCAACTTGAGACAACCTTCGTAGCTACGAGTAGCTGTGCACAATTTAGATAAATTGAGAGGCTCAAATAATATTAATTTGTGATATATTTTTTTTTATTAAATAGAGCATAGAGGTAAATTATAAGAATCAGATTTCGACTTGTACAATCTGAATGTATTAAATTCGATACAGCTGAAAGTTAATATGAAATCTTCAAAGTTCTTAGCCAGTGAAACAATATCGTACAGTGCACGGTTCATTAACCTGCTCTACAAAATAGATTCAGGGCCCAATAAACAATTCACGAGCAGTTCAGCAGCCTCTTCGAACGTAAAAACTCTATGATGTACTCAAAAATTTTCTTTCAACTCTAAAAGGATCCTTCAACCTAAATGTACAGGTGTTCCCAGCAAACAGGAACGTAAACTGCACAGATTATTCTACACGTTCCATGACACCGGAGGTTGTGAAACTCCGCTTTCACGAGGCTTCGCTCTCACGCGCACCGGAAGTTAACTTCTCGCCAAATCTCGCGAGAAAAACACTGCGGGGGTAAACAGCGATTCGAGGGTGGCACTTGAAAATTATACAACCGGCAACTTTAAGAGTATCCTAACTTTTCCCGATTCTAGCAGTCCAAATCCTTGAAATAGAGAGCGGTAAAGTTACTTAGGATAGAAATCCCAAGGGGATATCGCGACGTTTTGTTTAATCACGCTTCTTGAAAAGTTCCTCGGCTAATTAGAAAGTCAAACGATAACGTTGCATTCTGACAACGAAGGCGTACAAAATAATTAGGATATCGTCCGCTTAATTGGTTTCATGGCTGAACAAGATACCCGTGCTTTTAATATCGATCAGATTCCGGTACGAAGATTAGCAATTCGATGCACTTAATCCAAGGAAATAACAAGGAACAGAGATAAATTTATTTCATTTTCAAGTATATAACACAAGAATTCCGTTGCTCTATGTTCGGAATAAAATGTAATGGAAGAAATGATCGAATAAAACGGGCGCAGCGAGTTATTAACAATAAGGTATTCAATTTTCGCTTCATCCAGTTGCAAAAAAAATGGGTCCGAGAGCTTTACGCTACAATGCCATCACTTTTGTAACATCGCACCGAGTATAAAAAATTCTGCTAACTAACTTGAAAAGTGGCGACCAGTTGAACATCATAGAAAATTAAACCTCGCACGCTACTGTAAATGTCTTTTGATCTTTCCTCCACATTTTGATCCTCCTTTACGTACCAAAGCATACCAAACTCGACCCGAAAAAGCTTTCAGCCTGACGCAAGTTTTGTATTCGGCCGTTCGTTTGCCGTGAAACTTAATCTCGTCCAACTATGTGTCCCCTTTGTTTCCGATATAATTGATAAATAGAAGTAATAAAATAGAGTGACAAACGGCCCTTGTCGGGCCCGGCTATGCATCGATGCATACACACATGCATCGATCTGAAGTGCACAGGTACGTAACAAAGGTGCCTCGAAACCGGTGTCGCGTATCGATCGAATCCTTCCAAAACAAGCAACTATGAAAGGAACGAACTTTAGCGCACGCTCACGATATCCAGGGGTTCGGAAACTTTTATCGAGAAGAGAACCGCGAAGGAACGGGCTCGATTGGAACAGGATACTTCTGAAAAGAAACGAAATCCATGGAAATATGAAACGCGATACGAGTTTCGTTCAGTCTCGCGCAATTTCGCCAGGTCGTACTTCTTCATGGGCGACAAACGGTCTAATTCGAAAGTCAAGTCTACCATGGAACACGCGGACGCGAATTTTCCTGCCGCGGCGCGCACACAACAGCCACCATAATTCGGGCTAACGCTAATTTAAGGGCGATATTTCAATTCTAACGTGACACGAAGAAATTACGTCTCCGTAGAAGCTGGTTAGATGGAAATTAAGTTCCACGCAAGTGGGACGCAGCGTCGTTTTAAACGTGAACGAATTTCCTTCCCTCTGTTACTCGTCTCTTCTTCCTCTTTCATTTCTTCTTTCCGCGGCATCGTTTGTCCTTTATTGCGGACAAGAAACGGGAGAGGAATGTTTCGTCGGCAACATTTACAAAAATCAACGTCGTCGTTATGGCAATCTCTCTCTCTCAGCACTTTCCGGGAAGATTTCGCAGCGGTACGCCAGCCGAGATATTAACTGATATTCTCGGAATTTTATTTTCCCGACGAAGCAAAGCGACTGGCTGAAGATTTAAGACTGACACGCGAGTAAGGACCTTGCGGAAAGTACGATTCCCGCTGCTGAAATTCTATCAAAAATATAAAGTAGGAATCGTAAGTGAACTCTGTGAATTAGCCACGTTTCTCTGCAGGAACTTTACATTTTCCACTGTGAACGTTTTGACATAAATATTAGATTGACTTCGATAATTTCACTTTGCCCATAAAATCACGCAACGTAATATAAAGACGGCAGCCAAGAATTCTGCCGTTAAATCCGTAAGGAAAACTATCACTTTCTTCCAGGCCGAAACGAAACGCAGCAATCCGCAGAATTCCAACCCCCGCGTTCATCCCACGCTCCGCGTAAAGTTCGTCCGAGATCGCTGTCCCGTTTCACAAATTCCCCAGATACTCCCGGAGAAATTGCCGCTGCCTGAATATTACAGATACACAAATGTCCCGAGGAAAGGGTTCGGGGCGACGCATACGAAACAGCATCCTCGCAACCGTGGGGACACCCTCGCCACCCCCACGAGAATACGGGATAGAGGGGTGCTGGAATTTTCCTTCATGAATAATTCTCGGCGTCCCTTCGTGCATTCGTTTCCGCGAACAGGCGGAATGCGTTTCAGAAATCTAGAAGCCGGCTACAGGTACGCCTCCTAAGCCCGGCGTCGATCATCCATTTCGTTTCTGGGCGCCTAGTCTCATCGAAATTCGCTTTACGTGCGCTCTTATTCCACCTGGGGGACCACGACGGTGTAAATGGGCTTTAACAGGGTTTATACACCTTTGCCCGTTCGAGCATTGACGTCCTTTTGACTCTGTATGCCGTTGAGGGATTATACGAAGGACTTAGAAACTTACGGCAGCTTCTCGTGGCGGTCCGACTCGACTTTCCTTCCTCCGTTCTTCCGTGAGGATTTAACAGAGAATGTTTTCATCGATCGTGGTTCAGCAGTAATTTGAAGGAAAAGTTTTCGTGGATGACCGTGTAAGCCGAGGGATTCAAGGGGGTTTTCTTAGACAGAGAAAAGGGAGGCGAAAAAAATGCTTAAGCTCATTAGATTGGAATTAGGGGGTGTAAGCGTAAACTGGAATTTTACCTTTCCACGTGCACGCGAACGCACCGGCGCATTTTAATGAGACTAAATAGATCCCTTTTAAAACAAAGGCTACGTACACCCTGACTCGGGGCACGTATACGTTCAGGTTCTTCTTTCAAGCGTTAAACGTGTGCAAGAATAACTGAATACTTATCCCTGGAACGTGACCGTACCCATGCGTTAAGACTTGCACGTTTCAACTCTATGTTTTTAATGAACAACGTACCTCCGCTTCTTTCCCAGTTCTTTCTACAGTTTAATCAGCCTTGAACGATAACTCAATGCCCCGAAATTCGCCGAATCTACTACACCAAACGTTGCTCAATGTATAAAAGTTAAATTGCTCGTTAAATTCCCAGCACGTTTACCCGCACGAAAAATTAATCCTCGAGCTGAAAAACAACGAAACAAACACCCACGAAATTCCCCCAGCCTTCCAATTGCAAATTCCATCCGAATTCAATCCCCAAAATCTCCAGCCTCGAATCCAGCAGCAAATCAACCAAGTCTCCCCGTCGCATCTAATGAAAGCAATTCGTAATCCAATCATCATCGGCAATGAGCACCTCCGTCGCTTGTTAACCGCCTCTTGTCAAGGAACACAGTTCGTCATTAACTGACCAAGGCGTCGACGGTGTCGATGAACGTTATCGTCGCTTGTTTAGCGCTTATCGCGGAGGATGCAAATCACGTAGGGCGGTGTCGAATCGCTTCTGGACCCGAGGCGTTCGCTAATCGATCGGCATGTTCGAGTGTGACGAAGGAAAACGGCCCTCCTGGCCCCGTGGCTGGTGTTCCACGTGGAATCGGGCCACATCGTTTCGTCGAACAGGGACGAGGAACGGAATCGATTCGATAGCCGGTCCCTAGCGCGACAATTCCATTAATTCCACGTTCGTCCAAGGCCCTTTCATCTGCCACCGAATCTCATTAACTCCGTGGCGGCTACGTCGTTGTCGGCGGACAACGGCATCGACTAATTTACGGCGTCGTGAACCACGGATTTTAAACTCTCTTCTCCTTTTTTGTTCTTTCTGAGCTACGTGAAACCTATCGCTGTGCTCCGTTTTCGATATGCCCCCTGGTATTCTTTCATTATTTATTTCTAGTTTGGAAAATTTTGTTTTCAAGCGGAGTATTTTGTAGGGCACGCTTTTGTTTGAAGTTGAATGTGAAACGATGCAATATGTAAGTTGCATGGCCGTCACGAATTATTATTTTCCTTTGTATTCGAAACAAACGCAAATATCAACGGCACGTCGTAATGAAGCGTAAATCAAATGCGAACGAGGCTGGGATAAATAGTGCGCGATTGGACAATAAATTGGATGTTCATTCTTATGCATAACAAATTTATATTTCACGGCAAATTAATTGGAGCAATTAGTTTATCACTGCGAACGAAACAACACGTTCCGGGTGCAGGCGTGTCACAACGGAGCTGTCTCCGATATTTTCATGTAAATCACAAATCATTGCGACATATTTAGCCCAAAACAATTTTAACAAAAATCACAGGTTCCTCTTTTCGACAAAAATATCTTAAATCGTTCACTACATTCAAGTGCGATATTAAATGGGCAAATCTAAAGTCGACTGTCTCCAAATTTAATGAAAATAACGACAAAGTAATAACTTCATCAAAGTAATTAAAATGAAACTCGAAAGAATGACAAAATATAATTAAAAATGGCACCGAAGCGTTAAGTGCAATTTCAAAGGGGTCATAAAATGTTAGGAAATGGAATTTAAATTAACATTAAATGCAGACCTGATACAGCGCTGTGAAATGAATCTTCGCCAAAGATTCTTTTCTTCAAAACCGTTCAACTATTCACACCCCCCTTTGTACCAACCTTTGAGAGAACAATCGGTTCATCAGAAGTTACGTGACTCAGAACTTATCCTAAAACACTCTTGACTTCGATCATCCATTGAACGTGTCTCGATTTTCCCAATATACCTTGTCTTTCTTCGCCAAATCTACGAACAAAGAGATCCTAACAAAAAAATGTTCACCTCTGCAACGACAAAGGAAGAGTGGAAAAAAGACTCGTAAATGTACGGAACATGGTGGAAAATGTTGGAATGCTGTCTGTATTTTCTGTGGACGTTAGGATCTTCAGATTTTTTTTCTACAATTTTTCGGAACCATTATGATATGCCTAATACTAATAATGTCAAATATTGCTTGAAATGATGAAAATAATTTTCTGGAGATCTGCAAGTGGTACAGATCAACGATATGGTATGCCTGTTTAAGTAGTACAGATCAATATTATTGACGCCAATGCTGAAAATTATTTTAAGGTATTTTACTTCGTGTTAATAATACTAATCAAATTAATTAGTTAATTAGCTGCAGGAATATAGAAGTTTCGTTGTAAAGTAATATATACGACGAAGGTTTTCTTCGAAAAGAATATTTTGATCCCTACGTATTGCTGTTAAATATAATTGCAAACCTCCAAGTTGAAAATAGTGTGCATGTGAAATAACGAGGTGAAGAAGAATTTGCTTGAAATTCTAAATCTTCCTGTTCGTTGCTTTTTCATTTAGATTCCAATTTTAATCTCTCTGCCATGGAGCTACCATGTTTTCGCGTCTCGAGTAGACAAAGGGGGACAGTTGGAAAATGGATCGAGGAAGAACCGAGAGCATGAACGAATGGCTTTATCAGCTTTTCCATGGCTGTTTTCCCCGAAAGAAACACAGCAGCTGGTCCAGCAAACCAGACATCCCGACACAACGTGAATACGCAGGGAAAATTCTCTGAACAGACTTTTTTCGTGGGGAGGTTTCAAAAAAATTATACCGCGGAATAATTAAAGATGATTATCTGCCCCTGGCCGGATCTTTTCACCGGCGCGTTTCACGGTATGTTCCGTTCGCGCTGTAAAACATTCATAAAAATCTCCTGCTCACGATTAATCTTGCGAAACTGCGTAATACGTTTTAGACACTATTCAACCGGATAGAAATGCTACCAAGATTTTTTTGTTCCACGGTCTACGCATTTGTAAAAACACCAGCTCGCTCTGGGAATTAAATTGTAATTTTTAGTTACCGCTGTTTCGTAGCAGCTATTCTTTTCTGAAAGTTATTCCCAAGCTTCAAGTCACATGTAAAAAATGGACAAATTAAAGGAAGCCTTGCGACATTAATTTAAGCGAAATAAAATTCGAATCAAATTTGTTGTTTTACCAAACCCAAGGTACTGAACAACAAGATAATATTTTATCCAGCTTACGATCGTCGCGTCAGATTCATTTCCTCCACGGGATCATCTGTGTGCCATTGTAATTGGATTCTTATCCGCATGAGGATCATCAACGAGGCCGTTTTGTCCACGGCATAAAGATCAGTGGAAAATGGTTGGACGATCCGCGCGCGACGGTTTTATTCCTGGCTCGTTCACCCTTTACCTCTGACCCCCAGCACAAAAGAATAAATATACGCGTGGAATTGTCGAAGATCTCGACAATAAGCGAATGCGAGTCCTTTTTCCATCGTGAACCAGCACAATATCGGATCTCCTCGAATTAAATTCCATTTCAATGATATATAATATATGCCACCCGTGAATTGGTCCGTGAAATGTATTATATGTATACATATACATATATACCTATATGTTGTTAACACGGCGAGGTTTCAGACATGTCAGTAGTATATGTAGAGTAAATGAATTTTGGAAAAGATAACGTGAAACCCTTGACACTCAAGCTCGTATCTTACACCGGCGTGTCTGACCAGTTACCGTACAATTCTACTTAAACTGTATACCGCAACAAATGCTGAGCTGTCCTATTTAAAAAGTTCCTTATACCTTTCATTATACATTCTAATCTTGTTCTATGGATAATGGTATTCTTTTGAAGCACCATCAATTTTATTACCTACCTGTTCATAATTCTACAAGAATTTCCATATCCTTACCCGTCGAAAAATTCCGTGCGACGTACGAAACCTGCCGACTAACAATTTAAAAAGGAATCAACGTCATCGACGTCCCCTTAAAACGAATTCTCTTTCATTGAAAGATTGCCCAGCAAGCTCACGGCTCGCGAAATATCACGTCGTCGAAACGATCTTCGTCGACTGACAGCTCGATTCCCATCGACGTAACTGGGAATAGAGGGCCGCCGCGGCTTGTACGACGGAATTCATAGGAATCGTTTGCGAAGGTGGTCGGATTTCGAACGTCAGAGTTTTAAATGGGTCGGGCATTTTATTCCACTGGCTTGGTTCGTATTTTCTTATTCCACGTCGCTCATCTCACGCCGTCCTTCTTCATTCCGCTTCCGCGTTGCTTTTCCTGCAAATCCTCTTGACGAGGAGTTCGCTCGTTTACCCTGTCTAGTCTGTTCCTTCGAGCCTCTGGAAGGACATCAGCCAGACCGGGGATGATAAGTCCTTTTCCGAAAGTTCAGGGTAAATCGTGTTTGCCCACCATACTTGCTTCTCGAAGAGGGTTCGTAACATTTTTTTTTGGTTCCCGCAGTTACTCTGATCCGTGTCTTGCTTTGCCAGGTGTGCTTGGTTCCTGAAGGATTCACACCCTCTAATAGACTATTTTAATTGTGGTCGTTCGAAATATTAAAGTCTATAGAATTCTCCAACAAAATTGAATATTGTTCTCTTCATATTCTCTGCATTTATTTCGAATCTCCGTCCTCCATCCTCCACGTTGTTTCTTGTACCTCTCCCTCTTTATATTCCCCGTCACTTTTTGCACGCACTTTATTCTTCTCCTTTTTTCACTCTGTTACGAATACTCCGTCTGTTTCTCTCCAGCTTGATCAGCCTCTTGTACGTTTTCGTTGGGCCTCCAACCCCTTACCGATGCGTTTCTCTTTATCTCGGCCATTGTTGTTCCACCCCTGTCGCACCTGCACCGCTATCACTTCAACCCTCTCCAGACTTTACAGAAAACGACAATGGTGAGAAGATATCGCTTCGCGAACCGAACACTTCGCCTCACTTTTTATATTTTCTTCGCGCCACTGTGAATCTGCGAGTATCGCCGCTGGGAAAGCTCGTCGCGTCACGTCCGGGAACAATTTTCTTTGTATCGTATAATTATTTTCTTGATTCATCCACCGAGAATATTTAGAATATTATTATTAAATCTTGATTGGTAATACTTGATTGGTTAATCAGAGTGGAATTAAAAATGACTACTAAACACACTGTTCTTCTTCCGTTCATGCATAATAAATCTGATTTCACGGTATCAATGAAGAGCTGAGGAACGAAAAACTTTGCTGAAGTCGTTGGTTCGACCCGAGAGCGAAAGGAAGAGATCGTTAAAAATGTTCGAGTTAAACACGCTTGCGAAACTATCGGACAAATTGTTTCCATCTCCTTTTCTGGGGAAGTTCAGATAGACACGCCGACGACGGTCGAGGATCCAGAATCACGGAACTTCGTTAGCGACGCTACCCTGAAACTGCATCAAACTTGCCTACTTTCACCAGCAGCTAGTTATTAATACGAAAGCATGGTAAATATGCACCGTAACCGGGAACAGTTTCGAGTGAATAGTAATAATTTCATTCTGCCCCGAGTATCTCCGGTTGCATTTATGTTCCATCCTTCCTCGCGATTATTGCGTTTTACTTGTCACGTTATTTACCATCCCCTGTAAGGGAAAGTTGCCACTTTGCGATTCGTTCCGACTGTGTTTAATTAATAGCTGTACGTATCTATGTATTCATTCGATGCTCACAGTTGTTAAATTAATTCAAGACTAGTCAAATAGCTTCCAAATAATTTACACTAATTTTGTATACATTAAAAACAAAATACTGGCACCTTAGGAGGTATAGAAATAATTTTTGCGAATAAAGACACATTTAAACTAGAACATTCTAGCGTAACATTTCCACTGCACTCAATATTCCATGATGCATCGGTCGAAGGTTCCAGCAAATCTTTAACGAAAACTCTGACGTCGCATGGGAGGCGCAAGAAGCGCGGTTCGATGCTTTATTTTTCGAAGGGGGAACCTTTTCCCCGGGAGGTGAAGGAACAGCACGAGGGTTTCTCACAATGCCCGGCAGAAACAACACGTGAAAATCCTGGGCGCTTGGCGACGACGTGGAACAGAGTCAACCGGTCGTCTCGCAGGTAGATTTCGCGTTTAAATTCGAGACGCGTGTAGAAATCGCGAGGCTTTGACTCACGAATCTCTCGTTTCGAATCGCTCGCGAATCGGATTAGTTTGCAAGCGAATCCTCGCACGACCGTGCCAATTTTTTGGCACGACCGCGTGACTTGTTCGTTGTGTTTGTCGATGCCGAATCAACGTGATCTCAACTGTGTTTCCATTCAGTGATATGTCGAATTTTAAACGACCACGATAAGATGTAGTAGCGTTGATTTTTTGAATGAATTTTTTCGTGGAACAAATATGTAGTTCATTTATTAATCGTTTTCAAGAGACACATATTTTTCCACGGACACTATCGTTATCCAATAATTCTTGCAATATAAAGAAATCCGATACTCAAAGTATATCCGCACGAGAAGCTAACAATAAGAATCAATTGGAAAGTTTCCGTTTCATGACGCGCAATCGTGTTGCTCGAGAAAGAACTGGGACAATAAAGGCCTGAAGGAATTCCCCCTTCCCTACTTGTCCCGTGTAAGTTAGGCATGGTAAATCAGAAAGGTCCCCGAAAATTATGAAGTTGTTTTCCCAGGACGACCTAACGGAGCGAGGTTTTCAAACCTCGAGGAAACAGGTCGAAGGTAGGCGGGGGTGGCACATGTCGGAGGGAATTTACGAGCCGAGTACGACTTCTTTGGAACACGCCCCAGGGGTAAATTATTTCTCCCCCTGGCTACCATTGCCTCCTAATGTTACTCCTTCAAATACACTATCCCGTATGTCCCAGAATAGCAAGGTATTTTCGTGTGGAACAATTTTTTTTCTCCGTCGCGCGCGATTGTTTCGATCCTGCTGTCCAACTTAATTGGCGCCAATAAGTAATTATTGCGGCTCTGCCGCAGAGGTAATCATCATTATTATTTTTACATTTGCAATGAATTGTTGCACACCAAACACTAAACCCACAGACAATTGCCAAATTTGTACAGACCGATACGCGCAACAACTAGCAGCAGCTACCAGTTTCTCTGCACCACCCCTGAACGCTCTACCCTCGCCAAATCATCCCCCCGAGACTCGAGAGGCCTCTACCCTGTTCAAAGGGTTGAAGCAATTATTCCATTTGCCCCGCAACAAGTAGGAACTCGCCAAAGGACATAATCTTGGTCGATGGGTTCTCGAGTTTGACCACGTAGGGCTCGAAACGCGAAACCACCCTAATTGGACGCCACGTGTTTTTCAGTATTGAGAGAGGGGGCGACAAATCGATCGATACCTTTGAAATCATTTTTTGCTGCTTCCACGCGAGAAGAGGACGCGTTTCAAGCGTACGCTGACAATTGGCTGGCAGGGCGATTGCTGGCCAAGAACAAAAGAGCCACGTCGTAGTTCGTTATGACAGTTCGTTAGCTCGGTAAATTGCTGTGTCGTCGTTAATGGGCGGTTGCCAATTATCGAACCGATTACTCCGTTGAATTATCCGCCATTCATTCGTTAGTTAGCTGCAATTTTCAGTCGTGACACGCGACCAGACGCGGCCGTAAACTGTTGATAGTCGTCCACTCGCTTATCCGTTCCCGTGAAATTACGACAAGTTCCAGTTGGAGTTGTCGGTCGTTGTAAAACTGTTGCTCCCTTACCCCTTTCCTGTCTCAGACACGTTAATCATCGGCCGAGAAAACGCAAGGGTTCATCGTAGGTGGGTCGGGTTAACGCGTTTGACGAGTCGATTGGAGCAGGTTTCGAAGACGCATATTATGCACGGCAATCTGATCCGTTCGTTTTATATTGCGATTTAATGAGAGGTTTATTGCTTAATTAGGAATGCGGGGAATGGAGGAGTATAAGAGGCGAGTAATTGAACCGACTGGGTGGTCGATGGGGCTATTTAGCCTGTAATCTGATTGTTGAGCAGGAAGTTTACGCAACGCTCTTTGCACACAGTATCGTGCAGAAGTTTGGAACAACCAGATACATATTCCGAGATGTTCAAGCACTTCCTGAATAATCTTTAATGACAAGTTTCGAAACGCACCTGAGGTAAAGTACAGAGGGAGAAACGTAATTATTGTTAATTAATCCGTGCATTATTAATGCTACGTAAACATTGGATTTTCATGAAACAAAGAAAGTGGCACGATATATTTGCCAGGTGGTTTGTATAAGAATTATTACAGGTGTAACTTTGGCGAATTGTTAAGCGTACATCGAACGCAATTAAACGACACGCCTAAGATGATTCGCCCAGCTTAAACTTTTATACATGCGTGTCGTATTTCGTTTTTATTGCCGCGTATGGCATATTTGATGTTTATTCTCGCCATTTCACCAATTCATCACTGGTATCGACGGCAGTATTCCATTTTAGTGCCCGCCATCGCACTTCTATCAATAACTTCGAAGACCCGGGACGCGTTCTTCGCGGAACAGCTCCGGAAGTCGTGGCGAAGTTCATCGTTTTATTTCAGCGATAAAGTCGTTTTATCGGACAGTGGGAGGGAATAAAAAGCATGCGCGTTCGAATAAAAATCCTGATATTCGAACGGCGTTCGTGTACAGGCGTGCTGGTTCGATGGAACGAATTCGAACGTTATTAAAAATCGGGGAAATAAAAGATGCGACGAGAATGGGAGCAGGGCGTGGATGCAAGAAAAAAAAAAGGAAGAAGGAAAGCAACAGTGAAAATGCAAATGTGTATTATAATAGTATATAATTGCTTTATTATTCTCGAGACGTTTCAGATGCAGCGTGAATGGGATTTCGATAAAAGTCCCCTTGTTTTATCGTTTAACAATAACGACGGGGCAGGCTCGTTTCGCCCTTTCATTCTGTCGATATTCTATTATTTGTTTCTACTCTTTTTCTTGCATTTATTACCCAGTCTTCGTTTTTAAATAACCGATACCGCGGGTTGGAGTGGATTGAAATTGTCGTAACAAGCATCGCACAGGCAGTTGCTTCTGGTATCGACGGGCACGTCTAAATATTCGTACCAGGGCTGTTCATTCAAGGGAAGGGTGAAACGATAGTGGTCGAAGGGAAAAGAGTGAAACAATCACGGGAAAAGAGGAACGTTTATTACGTATCAAGGAACGCGTTAAGTCTCGCCGATCCTTGCTTTATTGAATGGAATAAAAATCTACACGGCAAAAAGGTTCGAACGAGGCCTTTGGTCATGTTTCCTCTGTTCCATTGATGGTAGAACCTCTGCGAATCGTTGACACGCCGATTATTGCGCGTAAAAGCTTTGGGAATTTGTTTATCGATTCGTTTAAAGCTTTTTACCGCGAGACTTTTGTATTCGAATTAAAGAAATTCATTTATTTGCGATCAATGTAGACAGTTAAAGATTAAATATTCTATTCATTCCAATAAGCCGTAAAGAGAGAAATATGAATAATAATTTTGCAATCGTAATAGCGTTAAATAAATTGTATGATTTCAGGTACAAATTGGAAGTGGCCGGCAAATCCCTACCCGTGCTGACAAATCTAGATAAAGGTCGATACGGGGTTCTGATCTTCGAGAACCTGAACAAGTACCTGCAGATGGACAAATGGAATCGCGAATTGCTGGACAAATATTGCAGAGAGTATTCCGTTGGCATCATTGGATTTGCGCCGTCCGGCGAGGAGAGTCTCGTCGGTGCACAGCTGAAGGGTTTTCCATTATTCGTGCACACTAATCTCAGGCTGAAGGTTAGTTGAAAGAATTCATCAGATATTATTGTATCAACGATACGCGAAATATTTCTTAATGGAAATAGATTTTTAACTATCTAAAATTGCCAACGAATGGAAGACTTGCTTCGAACGCTGAAACAGGGTTCCATAGTAAGTCTCAGAGCACATACTCGATCGATGTTAAGATCACGTCTCGAGAAAGCGATTCGAGGGGGATGAAACGCGTCCACGACGTCCACGAGGTGTCCGTAGTTTTTATTGGCAGACGGAAAATAAATTTTGTCGCCGCACTTGATAACGTTTCGTGTGGAAGCTGGATCGTGAGCCACGTCGGATTGGCAATCTCCGTTACCGTGACGAAACGGCTCGACTTTATTTCGTAGAAAAATTGCCACGACACCTGGAAGCTCGAAAGGAAAGGCCATCGAAATGGGCGCAATAAAAGCATCGATCCTTGGAAGTATTATCGCGAGTCGCGGCACGACAAGCTTCCCTCTTATCGCGAATTATTTCAAGGAGGAACCATTCGTTTCTCGATTAATATAATGAATCACTTCGTTACTCTTCTGTTTGAGATATTGCCATGATACGTACTCTTCAACCGATGTCTGACCACGCTCACTTCTATTCTACTTATACCGCGTTCACCAGATGCAATAAACGCTGCACTTTCATGCTTCATTTCTTTTTTTATTCTCCGCTTCATTTTTCATTAAAAACAGAAAATCTGACGTACGATGATATGTACCCACGTCTGAATTATTTTACCTTTCTCACGTAAATGGAAACGTGTCTCAAACTAATGATTTTAGAAGAAAAAAAACGCCTGTCAGTAGCGGTCAGTGCTATTTGTACCTGGCCATAAAAGCTAAGGGGAAAAAAGACAGAATGATATCCGCCCTTCTTCCCTCAGGATGCACAGCTGAACGCGGCGTCTCCTATCCTCCGATTAACCAGATCCGGGGAAACAGCCTGGGGACCACTTCCTGGCGGTGACTGGACCATTTTTCAGGCCAATCACAGCACCTACGAGCCGCTAGCCTGGGCACACCGGGACAGCCTTGACTATCCAGCCAACAAAAGTCCTCTGGCGACTGTCATTCAGGTGAGGCATGCTTTTACGTCTGTCACGTTCCCTCGTATCTCAGTCCCGACTGAGCCAAGATTAATGTTAGATAAACCAGGGGAAACTTCTATTGCAAACAACATTTTTGTGTCGCAATACAGAGCACGAGGCGAATTTTTGAGCAAGTAGGTCAATTAATTTATTCTGGCTAATGCTTAGCACTGGAACGTAGAATATTATAGGCTGAAATATAGAAAGTACATCTCTTCCTCGCGAATAAGAGACCGAAGAAATATATCAGGATCTCTAACTGGCATCGACGGACGCAAACTTCCAACCCTTCCTAATTAACCAAATTAATTAACGAGCCCCTAGTTTATCACTTTTCTTTTCGCAGTTACCAAACCTCCTTGCGCCCCGTCACTCCCTGCAAATTCATCAGGCTGTCCCGCTTTGTTGAACTCGTCTCGCCGACGTAATTGCGAAGAATATTAATTACAGCTCGCGAATAGCTGTTTCCACGGGGCTGGCTGAAATAAAGGGCAAAGGAACAAAAATTGGAAAGGAATACGAATACCGCTGATCCTTTGTTCGACGTGGCTCGATGCCGCGTCGCATAGCCGGCGAATTCAGATAGAAACAAACGCTTTATCGCTGGGATTATCAATTAATACTCGCATTGTTAACATACAAAGCGACGGTGGAACGCGAAGTTCGTTTAATTAAACGCGATTATACGTCGCGACGATCTTCGTGCCTACGCGTCCAAGTCCTCCCTGTGGCACGACTGCATTATATCAACGAACATTTCGTCCCGTTAACGAGCAACATTCTTCGTATTCGTCGTTCACAGACAGCTTCGATTGTCCGGGGTCCCTGAGTAGCCATTAATTAACGTCCACTGTATTCCACGGGTGGTTTTATCGTTTTCGTTTGACACAGAATCGTCGAACGGAAACCGGTGTCTCTGATTTCCGGCCTCGGTGCGCTATCAAATTGTGCCACGTGGCTTGTGCACGACTAACGTTGTACAGATGAGGACACGACACTGGAATCCATTGGTATTGGTCCTGTGCGTTGGTCAGTTGGCTCGGGGGCGAATTGATGGCGAAGTGACATGCAAACGGATCGATATCGACGGTTCGGTTTCTCGGTCGGGGAATTTCTTTTCGTCCGCTATGTATGCGGGCTGCAATTGACCGTTTCTCGTTAAGACAGGTTAATAAACCTCGGTAGAATTGGAGGTAGTTAATCGACTTTTCGAGACTGTCTGTCGACGCTGGTATTCCGGGCCGGTTCACCCTCTGATCATTCTTATTTCCTCGCGAAAACTCGTAGCCGGGAAACGAAAACAAATGCGGAGTTTCCGCGGCGCGTGTGCGCCGCTCCACTTTCATCCTGCGAGTGGAGTCTTGAATCTCTTCTACAGAAATGAAGATGGAGGAGCGAAGGCGGAACGGCGAGGGGTTGAACCGACTATGAACTGAGAGAAAAGGGGTCGAAGTAATGCAGATAAGGAGCACGGAGTGGTTTAACGTTCTTAAAATGGGAGAAAGGAAGAACGAATACGTAGGTATAATAAAATGGACGCGAAACGAGGGAAAAGCAACGTTGCTTCGTTAGGCCTCGAAAGAAGGGCATAATAAATTCTGCGAGGAGAAAAAGAAACAGCACCAAGTGGGGAAATTAAAACGGAAAATGTTAAAACCGCCAAGGAAACAACGCGAAGCATATCCAAGAAGCAAAAAGTGAAGGAAGAAGGAGGAGGTAATAAGAACGAAAACAAGGAGAGTAAACTGTAACAAAGAATTAAGGGGTTCAAGTGGCGTCGCAGCAACAGCGAAGAAGGGTTGATATGAAATAATGCAAATTGCGGAGGGCAGAAGTGAAATAAAAGTAGAAGAATGTGGACGGAAATGGGAAGCAACGCGGGTGGGAGCGAGAGGAAGGAAAGCGCAAGAATTAAACGGATCAGCTGGAAACGTGTAGAAAAATATACGAAGAGAGAAACAGGGAGGAAAGGTTTTCCGAGGGACGGAATGGAGAATGGGTAGGCCCGAAACAATCCGTAAAGCTATTCCAGCAGCCGTTTGCATTCCTACAGGAATTCACGATTGCGAGATTCCACGATGCTGTAAAAGCCAAGCCGGAAGCGAGTGCACGCCGGATGAGAGCGCCAGTGATCTATAGAACGCGAAAATGCAGACGCGAAGAAGACACCGACTGCGAGTCTTGCTGGTCGCGAAGAAGCTCGCAAACAGGAAATATTCGTCTGATATAACAAACGGCCTGGACGTGATATCATCTGATTTTACGTCGCGTAACTATGCACGCTTAATGTATACGCTTCATATCCCGTCAGGCTGGCAAAATTTTTTATCACTAAATCGCCGGGACGATTTTTAATATCTTCGTCTTTCAATTCCATACATTCCTTTCTTCTTTCATTGCTCACGTATATATCATTAATTGTATTGCTCATTTTTATTTCACTCTCAGAACGCTCGAAATTGAATTTACATTTTTTTTTTATTAGGAATTTTAGTTTCCTACGATTGTGCTTCCGCGTTTGATAATCTCACGGTTGGCGGACGATATCGTGGCACTTTGCGTGCCACTTGAACACTTATCCTCAGGTATCGAGCAACCCTAGTAGTGAACGGTTGTAAGTAGATTTAGGGACCGCAGAGCCCTAGAAATTGCGCGGCTAGACTTAGATTTAAGGACTTTAGAGCCGTAGAAATTCTTCGGTGGAAGAAGCACGCTATGAATATCCAAAAAGTGACACGGAACGTTTGTTAGCGGTTCCAGAAATTTCCTGCAGAATTGGTTACCCAATACAGGGATACGCGCACTATAATGTACACGAATGTTTTATGCGATTCCGCGATTGCTTTATCTATGCACTGTACGCGATGCTACAAAACCTTGGTGTAATGAAGCGTTTTACTGGGCAGAGCCAGCAATGCTCAGCTAAGTTCTTCCGGGGACGATAATAAATCTTTGCTATTGCCAGCCAGTATCTTTCGCTTGAACAGCGATAAATTTCCCGTAGAAATACAGTGATAAAGGTGAGCCTGCCCTTTATTCCGTTATAATTATTTTTGCTTCTGGTGTAACGAGAGAAATATTGCAACGATGTTGTTAACATATCGGATAAATTAATTGCCCTGGCAATTTGCTTGAATGAAGAAACTAAAAGCGGGCAATTTTATTGGAGTTCCCTCAATTAAATGTCGAGCAAACAGTCGGATCGCAGTCCTCGTTGCACACCACTCGATGCACGTGTCCGCCGTCAATTCAAGATAATCCCAAACAGGCAATTTGTAAATTGCGTTACATCCAGGCTGTTCGTTTCGTTGCAAAACGCAATGGTCGCCGTGAACGGATCTTGTTAGCAGTAAACAACAATAATAATCTCGCTGATAACCCCATTACCTGGCCACGGCTGGTAGCCCAGGTTCACGGATCACGGGTAATTAAATCAGAAGCCAATCAGCCGTTGGCTCATTCCATTAATGAGCTTCGACACAAGCTGCTTCATTTGCGCCATTCGAGTCGGCAATTTATTTTGTTGCCAGGACACATGTCGGCCGCGAATCGTATCCCTAATGAACGAAGATTTCAATCGAAAATTAGACCTAGCTTCGCACCTGTTCAGTTTCATCGATCTAGATCCATCGATTAAGACTGCAAAGGATCCACAAAAGTAAAGGATCATTTGAGTAAAAACATTGTCAATCTTTGACCTGCTGTAACTACGTGAAAAAAAATCGTACGGTACTCTACTTGGGCTCGTTTTAAAGGGCAAAGCCTCTACTTTCACACCCCTGAATTGAATTTCTCCGAAAAAATTTATTAGCTTCGCCCAGACGTTTGATTTGAAGCAATGCCCAACGAGGAAAAGTACGACCAGTTTTCTCCTCCTCCCTCCAATATTAATTTTTTTTCGAAAAATCCAATTCAGAGATGCGAAAATAGAGACTTCGCCCTTGAAAAAGAGCCCAGGTAGACTAACGTACGATTTTTTTTCACGAAATTACATCATTTCAAAAATCGACAATTTTCCGGTCCAAATTTAATGATCCTTTAATTTTGTGAAGGACCATAGTTACAATTGTATTATACCATTATTGTTCTGCGCCATTGGGAATGAATCCTTTATATCCACGTGCGATTCCACGTGATATCCACGATTCAGAAATGGTGATTTTCTCTGGAAAATCGCCGCCAACGAATGGGTCGTGTTCTGTAAGGGGAATAGAGCTGTTTGGACGCGTTATTACACGGTATCGTGCGACGCGTTAAACTAAAACATCTTTGAAATTAACGCTCTCCTACAAGCTCGGCGATCGATAAGCATCAACGCGGTGAACGTGCAAGCCCATTAACGTTGCATGCGGTCGCTCGATGAAAAATAAAGGGAACAAGATCACCGTAATTTCCCCGCGGCCAGTGAACAATTCTCATTTTACCTGACGACCGATCGACGCGTGTGATCGATAGCCGCCTCGCGTTTTCCTCTTTTTAACACGGCCTTCTCGATGTCGACGAACTCCGTGAAAGAAAACGAAGGAAAAAAAGGAAAAGGTTGCTTTAAGCAACGCGTTTCTTTGCACGACAAACGTAATTTAATAATATCGTGTGACCGATACGTCGACGTCCTTTGATACGCTAAGTAAATTTTTATTGGGCCCGCATTTGTAATATATTTACGAAAGCGTGAAGGTCCTACCTAACTCTAAGGCTGCACGGCGTTGTAGCTTTACATTTTTCATTATTAATGTTGTCGTTGCGGTACGATTATTATTAATATACAAGAACGTATAGCACGCAGAAATCAATGATAATTCCATAAAAATATACTGCTATGTATTATGTATCCATTGTTAGTTTTAAAACTGATAGAAATTTTAATCCAGCTCGATGCGTTCTGTCGATAACAGTGTTTTTCAGTAATCATTCAAAAAGTTGCTACTAAAAACGGATCCATTTAATCCTTAATAAAATGTATAGCGAAGGCTCATTCACAGGGTGGATCAATGGACGACACAGTCGTTATTCCAATCAAATATATATCGCCGTTGAAAATGGTTAAAGAGAGATTAGCGTTCCGTGGTCTCTCGTAACCCCTTTAACCACGGAACGATCTAAATCCGCACGAACGTTCGAGCCTTTATTTCCTCTGCAATCCTCCTTCTGCTGAATATGTCTTTTTTTTCCTACCATTTTTTGTCCATTCATCGCGCCCATTTTACACGATAGGATTATCCGTGGAATTTGATCGATATTAAATACCCGCGAACGTTATCAGCTTGCCGTTGGTAAACGAACTACGTATTTCACAGCCAACCCGTTTAATTGCAGTCCATTCAATAAAGAGAGAAAATAACCCCGGCTTAATCTGTAGTAAATGGCTGAAATTACGATCGTCGTTTAGACCGATAAGACTAGATAATAATAAACATAACGAATCCCCATATCAAATGTAATTTTCACAGGATCACGGCAGATACGACGGGATCCAGAGAGTGTTTTTCGGCGGTGGCCTGCGATTCTGGCTGCACAATTTGCTGCTCCTAGACTCTCTGTCTTATTTATCCCACGGACAGCTGAGCCTTAGCTTGAACCGCATGATCCTGGTGGACGTCGACGACATATTTGTCGGCGAGAAAGGCACCAGGCTGAGAAAGGACGACGTGATGGCGTTACTAGCAACCCAGCAGAGGATCCAAGCTTTGGTTCCGGGATTTAAATTCAACTTGGGGTTTTCCGGGAAGTACTTCCATCATGGCACGACGGAGGAAAATTTGGGGGACGATATGCTGCTGGAGAACGTCGACAGGTGAGCAGCGATGCGTTTATCAGTTTCCTTCTGTTCTCACTTAATTGCTGTATCTATTTACTGGAATATTATGGCGGTCGAACTTTTCAACCACGGCCGGGGCCATTCGAGACTGTATTTCACGATATTGAAACACAGCATTCACAATGGAGCGAGAAGGGAAATGAAATCGGCGGGAAGTTATTGCGCGAATCGAACGGTAAATAGAGCGCGAAAAGATTCACTGTTGGCACAAATTGACGTATTGAGACCGTGCACGTGTCACGGCTGATCGAGCCACGGAAGTCAAGCTAGTCAAGCTAGCTAGCCGGTTTGCGAATTGTCACGATTTACTCGCGCAATTGCTTTTCTATGGGCGGCAATTAAATGGTATAACCATTACGCGTATATTTTCACTGCCGAGGAAACGAATATATTGAGTCGATCCAGACTTTCACTCCTTTTTAGGATCGAGCTAAACTGGTCACAGGAGTCCCTCGAAAGTAATAATAACAAACGAACGGAATAATTAGTAGTCGGATGAGAAGTGTCAAGTTATCTTAGATTATTGTTTTTTTTAAAGGGGGAAATACTTTAACCGTTATTTCTCACACAATGCAACTAGCTTGATTTCAAACGAAGTGTAAACTATTAGAAGCGAAACGAAACTGCAGTATGGAGGGTTCCCGAGGGGTAAACCGTGGAAATTCTAAATTGCAGATTTACGTGGTTTTCCCACATGTGGAATCATCAACAGCCCCACCTCTACGAAAACGTAACGCATCTACAATTGGATATGGCGTTGAACAAGCAATTCGCGAAAGACCACGGAATCCCAACAGGAAGCGGTTACAGCGTAAGTCCTCATCATTCCGGCGTTTACCCCGTTCACGAAGGGCTGTACGAGGCGTGGAAAAGGGTGTGGAATATCAAAGTCACCAGCACAGAAGAGTACCCCCATTTGAGGCCGGCACGATTGAGACGAGGCTTCATTCATCGTAACATAATGGTAAACCTTTGCGAATACACTTCTTCAATATTCGCGTGCAACTAATTTTTTTTTTTCAAAGGAAACTTTTAAGCTGAAAAAAAAGAGTCGCATATTTGAAAATTAATTTCGATGGTAAATTTAATTGATTTATTTCTCGGAGAGTTAAATTTCATTTTCTCGTATGAAGTTTTACACGAAACAAATTTAATATCAAAGTCTCGTGGACTTTTTTTTATGAAATATACAGAACATTTGTTTCCGCTGGTATTTGCAAAAACGAATTCCGCGATGCGAAAAGCAACTAAAAAAAAGCAGGCACGCGAATGGAACGATTTTCGTCTTCTGTTTCTCTAACGAAGCGCCTCCGAACATTTCAATAGACATTGTTCCGCGTTAACAACCGGCTGCCCGTTCGAATACTGTACGAAAGCAATAAAGGAATTCACAATCCGACAAACGAATGCTGAATCGCGTTGTTTCGTGTTTAATACCTTCACATTAAATAGTCGTAATTGCAACGTTAATTTCTCCAGACGAATCATTCGTTTAACATAACAAACAAAACGAGTATTAATATCGATCTCATATTTCCTTTTCTCCAAAGGTCCTACCAAGGCAAACCTGTGGCCTTTTCACACACACGATCTTCATAGATAGATACCCTGGCGGAAGGGACAAGCTGGACAAATCGATACAGGGTGGCGAATTGTTTCAGACCATCGTTCACAATCCTGTATGTAACCCAACATTAAAACGGTGCATTTAATGAAACAATAATATCTACTCTCCTACTATGTATCTCTTTGTTACAGATCAATATTTTTATGACACACATGTCGAACTACGGGAACGATCGTCTGGCACTCTACACGTTCGAATCAGTGATCAAGTTTATTCAATGTTGGACGAACTTAAGATTGTCCAGCGCGCCGCCTCTTCAGCTCGCCGAAAGATACTTTCAACTCTACCCCGAAGAATCGGATCCCGTGTGGGGCGTAAGTTATCAAAGCTACGTTCCATCAAACGATACATCAGTGCTTGGAATCACCGTGTGACAGACATTACTCGTTCCTGTTACAGAATCCCTGCGACGATCAAAGGCACCAGAAGATCTGGTCAAGGAACAAGACCTGTGATCAGCTGCCGAGGTTCCTGGTAATTGGTCCCCAAAAAACTGGCACCACAGCTCTCTACACCTTCCTATCCATTCACCCAGCGATAAGCAGCAATTTGCCGAGTCCCGACACGTTCGAGGAGATACAGTTCTTCAATGGGAAGAATTATTACAAGGGCCTCGACTGGTGAGTAAAAGAGGGAAGCCAAAAATGAAAGAGTTGACTTGTTGCGCGTCACTGGAACCAACAGTTCCGCGCGCACCTCTGCCACTTTAATTGACCAACTCTGTTTCTCGTTCTATATCGTCCAGGTACATGAGTTTCTTCCCGGCGTCGAAGAACGAGAGTTCACGGTATTTGTTCGAAAAATCTGCCACCTACTTCGACGGTGAATTGGTTCCGCGCAGAGCACACGCGCTTCTACCGAGGGCAAAATTAATTACCATACTACTTTCGCCGGCAAGACGTGCCTATTCGTGGTACCAGCACACGAGAGTCCACGGCGATCCTGTGGCGAATAATTATTCCTTTCACTCGGTTATCACGGCGAGCGACACGGCTCCTAAACCCCTACGCGATCTCAGGAATAGGTAGGTTTGCAAATGGGTGCAGACACTGGAATGTTTCCCTGTTTGTCACGGGCACGTGTCCAGGCTGGAGTAACGAGTCGTTGAAAGTTTCTGCATAGCCGAATGCAAATAATAATATCATCCTGGTGTTTAAATAGCCGCTCTGGGTGTAGACGAGCAGAAATCTAAATTGCAAATGAGCTTCCGAAAGCCCGTAGATCAGCCGGCCGCGTGTTCCGCACTGAAATATTAAGTTCTACGCGGCAAGTATAATTGCTAGTGTCTGTTACAGATGTTTAAACCCCGGGAAATACGCTCAGCATTTGGAAAGATGGCTTTCGTACTATCCTCCTCAGCAGCTGCATATAATAGACGGCGAGCAGCTGCGCCAGAATCCGGTGGAAACGTTGCACGAGCTTCAAAGGTTCCTCAAGATCACGCCCGCTTTCAATTATTCGTCCCACTTGAGGTACGACCCCAAGAAAGGGTTCTTTTGTCAGGTTACGAACGAGGATCGTACGAAATGTCTTGGGAAAAGTAAAGGCCGTCAATATCCGCCGATGGAGGATAAATCGTACAAATTGTTACAGGTGTGTATATATAAATAGATATAAAAGGAACGCATTGGTGTAGTGGAATATGGTTCACTGTACCTGTTTGTTTTTTCTTGATTGTTTCTAGAGGTATTATCTGTCTCACAATACGGCCCTAGTAAAATTATTAAAACGTCTCGGGCTGAGAACAATCCCACAATGGCTGAAGGAAGATCTCACCGACACGGTGATGACCTAGCAAACGTCGATTGTATGAAACGACACCGTTTCCGAGCTGTTTATCTCGACGGTGAACGAGATTCACCGTTTACTAGCCGAAGACCTGTAAAATAATTGTACAGTCGATATTCCACTGGACTCTTGAAGATCCTCGACAGAAGGACCATTTCAGTGGCCTATCCTACCCAGTGGATTGGCCTAAGATCGGTGGGAAGCCTGCGAAACTAGTCACTAAACGGTTTCACGGTGAACACGACCGTGACTGTCGATCGTTGTTAAACCGATAGCACTATTATTAACGTTATATCATTATTGTCATTGTTGTTGCGTCGTAATGGACATGATTATTAAGAGTACAGCCTGCTTGCTGGTGCCATCATCCGTCTATAACGATTGGACGTCTTTCGTTCTGATCTTTACTACTGAAGGCAAACGAAAGAAGAGAAATGCGAAGAAAATTCGTGAACCGTGTCCCAAATAAATTGTACCTCGATCGCAATGCGACTGCTATTTTTTCCTCAACCCAGTCGAAACTATTTTGATAAATCGAAAAAAGAAAAAGGAGACCACGAAGAAGCGCACACTATGCTTTTGGGTAACGATAACCGTGACCGAGTAGTCGACTCGAAAGCAGCGACTCTTCTGTAACTTGAGTAGTAAAGGGAAGAAGGCGAATGGATGCTTTGACGAGTGAAATTAGAAGCGACCAAGGAATACAAAAAAGAAAAGAGAAATGGTATTTTGGGAAAAAAAAGTGATGCTTGACTTCTGTGAGACGAGATCTGTCCAAATCGTGTTACAATGTTTGAAGAGATTTATTTCCTCATGAAAGTGATCAATGGATAGATCGAGCCTGTTGATGTTTAGATCGACGATCCGCCAACCCTTCTCCCCCGTGGTATGTACTAATTGCAGGATCGTATCTGCGAGTGTGAGACATTTGGGGACTTCGTGCTTTTTTCCCCGCCCACTTACCTCTCGGAGACACAATGTACATTAATTCTCGTTGTGTAAGCGTATTTAATGAGGAGAAGGAGGAAAACGAAGAAGAAGAAAAAACTATAATGATTCTATGTATATTTTGACAATACTATTCTTGGTACCGCCGATAGAAAAAGTCGATGAAAGATGTGTGATCGCGTCCGTTTGTACATTTATGTATCGTAGTATTTTGATGTGACCGACTTAATTAGTATAAAATATGAGAAAGACGAATAGACTATTTCGAGAATGATGGGTGCCTCGAATCGTTCATCATGAATTCTGATCTTAAGTGGAAAGATGTTAACTGCCTATATGCAATAATTGCCATTGTCACGCTTAGGGCACGCAGAGTCTGGTTTAATCGTAGCCGTACGTTCAAGGAAGAGAATTATTCATTGTTGAACAAAATCGTGCGACTTTTGGAAACTTTAATACCTGATGTATTATATTTAGCAAATCGCGTGAGTCTTGGGAAACGAGGACCTATTGCTGTGAATAAAATCGTGTTACCCGCAATATAGCTTAATTATGATGGTACATTGTTAAACGCATATCATTTACAATCATCTTTGTCAATCACGTATACGATGTATTAATTACTTATTCCATTCGCAAACAATTCTAACTTCGTTGACTTTAATCAAAATTTCCTCGATAAGCCGTTCTTGTAACGCGTTTCTGATATCGATAATTCCCCATTGGTTCGCGGATCCAATAATGCAGCTCGTTTTGAAAAATTCTCGTTACTTAAAGAAAAGAAAACAGAAGAGAAGAAGAGATAGCACAATTGTAAATATTTATTTAGAAATAATGTATGTTACGAAATCTGCAAGGCTCTGGCCTCGAAACGAGCAATTTAGAAATTATGACGTCGTTCCTTGTGAAGTATACATTTGCGAAAGCTACGTAGCATCAGTGATTACATCTTTAGATGCCAATTTATATCAGCGTTTTGTTACCCCCTTGTACATTTTGTTTTCATTTTTATACTGCCGTTAAACCGTGTCGCGTGACGTTTAACGAATCATGTACAAAGTTTATTGTTAATATAATAATAGTTAACGATATTAACACTAAGAGATTGATCTATTTCGTCGAATCGTGCCATTTTACCAGTGTTGTATATACAGTTGTATTATTGTGTACCGATCGCGGCGTCGAATCTCTGGAGTCAATATTCATGAATTTTGTTCGGTATGGCGGTAGCAACAAATTGCCCGATTTTCTGCCAGCTGACAATAATACGTGAGGATTCACTGTACGAGTACGAAAATTTGAAAGCCCCATTAGTAATTAGCATTACTTCATCGTTGGTTTACTCAGCTGGATATATGTTTCTTCGATCAATTTTCGTTTTTCTGAAAAAAATGATATTTCTAAAAATTAGCTAATTTTTGTTTTACTCGAATAATGTTAAAATTACAATCGTTAGCCAAGTAACAATCATTACGTTTACGATCAATGATTACTTTATATTTAAGTCCGCGATTTAATGTAATATATCATATTAAAAACATAACCAGCGATAAAATATTGCTAATGTTAATTTGCGCGTGCATTTGCATTCGAAATTACACGCACGACCGAGCCGAAACTAACGTTTCGTAGATGTTCTGACAGACTGTTGTGCAAACGAAAAGAAAGGGATAATTAAATAGACAGATGAGAGAAATGCTGTCTATGTACGAATAAAAGGAGACGCGTGTAGAATATGTGTATGACTTTAATAGAAATCTTTAATTATTTAACTTAAAATTATTCTATTGTAAAATACTGTAATAACTGTACGAATAGTTCGTAAGTTCTAATAAAACAAAAGTTGAAAATCTTCGATATCAAATCTTTCATAACTATTCTTTTACTTTCGTAAACTTACTTTTATAAAAAAAAAGCATATTAAGTACAATATTACAATATTACAATATGAATTCAATTAAAATTCACTTTATAAAAATGACTCAACCTTCGCGTGTACGTTCCGCTTAGCCTGTGCTGTCCTTAAGCAGTGCCGTCCCTTTTCTGTTTCCTCCCTACAGGACTTCCCGGTTTTCGTTCACCATAAGCTGAACCCGGTTGAAGATAAACAGGGTCCTCCCTATCGACACCGAAAAGCCTTCCCAAGAACGTTGCCCTCCCAGGAGCTCTCCCTTCGGCCATGCTAGCCCTTAAGTGATTCAAATACTCGGATCTATTTCTCAGCAAGCCCGTATAGTTCAGAAAAAAAAAGGCAACGTATATAATGAGCGCGACGGAAGCAGTTATGGTTAGCAGGCATATCAATTGCCAAGCAAAGTTTAACATGATTAATTCTACGTCGCTACTGCCGATTACAAACAGGGGGACCAAGAAGCTACCAAAAACAGCACAGACTAAATGAATTGCCACGATGTTGCAATAATCCTCAAGCGCGCTTCGAAACACTTGCCCCGAGACTAAGTAAAAGATGACGCTTCCGGTTGTGCTCAAGCCAATTACTGCCTGAGGAGAATAAATATCCGCTCCTGCAGATATTATCACCAGCCCAGCTACCGTGGCTTGCACGCATCTCATTACAGTCCAGTGATGAAACTCTTCCCGGGGAAGCAGGAAATGAAAAGCAACGACGCACAGGCTACAAGAAGATGCCGCCAATAGATTGTTCAGTAAGACATTGTGCTCCGTTTTGCCTGCGATTTTAAGCTTCTCCGCGTGAGCGTTCGGAATGGCGAGGCTCTAGAAACATTTGATTAATCTTCGTAGACAATTCGCATTGTTTCCGTTCGGTGTTTAGGGAATCTTTGAGAACGTTACCTGCAGGCCAACGTACACCAGTAGTTGGCCAGCAAAGACAGTTGCCGAGGAACCAGAAGCGATACTCGCATCGTCTATAGCGCTCAGACGAAGTATCCTCCGTCCAAGTGTCATGCAACCTATTAGTCCCGATAATCCACCGACCAGGTGAACAATCGTGGAGCCAGCAGTGTCCACGAATTCCACGTTTCTGAACCGCAAAGTATTTGTTCTCATCCATCCCCTAGGTGTCCAGATCCAGTGGATGAGAAATGGTTGCAGCAGGCCAGCCAGCAGAAATCCTATGATCAGGTAACCGCCGGTATGCGTTCGACCGACAATTCCCGACGTGCAAATCGCAGCTGCGATTACCACAGCCGACCAGCCGATTATGGCCTCATCCTTATCGACAATAGCGTCAACGATCCAGTATCCTCCGCCTATCAGACCATGTATGTCGCCGGTATAGGCGATCACGATTCCAATCAAGAAGTATACTATCGTCACCCAGCAAAAGTCGATTACATTTTGCAATAAAATTAAATTAACGTTGTTCACTGGCACGCTACCAACGTGTATCAGGACAAAGCCTACGCGCAACAGGATGACAAGCAATATACGAGCAAGGCTTAGCCCCGACGATATACTGAAGCTTAAGTTTGCGTGGCTATCATTGCGACTACGGCTTGAATAATCGTAGAAGCTGTAATCGAAGTCGTCAGACTGAGCGCCAGACATTCCCTCGGCGAGACGGATGAAAAATGATGAATCGAATTATGTTTCCACGGTCACATTATCGCAACACTAACACTGTATTCCTTCGGTGTACAATTGTCCGATTATAGAATGGGAATGATAAATTTAGCAAGGTTAAAGTATACGTCAGAGTTTAACATCGGCTGAACGATCGTCTGTTTGATAAAGACGAATTTAAACTATACCGCATTTCACACCGGTCGATTGAAAATAATTTCAAGAGTTGACAGAGGCAAGCTATGCGATTATCGAACTTTATACAATGTCACAGATATAACTGTACATATATACGTACCTAGAATAGATAGCGAGCTATTTCTTAGCATGGCAACGACACTTTACAGCCGACACATCTTTGACATAAGTGCAGGAATACGCGGGGGGACGATTTAAATATTCAAAATCCCCGGGCAAACGGCCGCGCTGCGCCCTGATTTGTCCCACATCGATGAACCAATGGCGTGCGTCGAAACACGTACCGCGCATGTCACGCTATTGGCCGCCGCAAGGTCGTGGTCAAGAGCCGCAGGGACGAGCCGGCAAGCGATGCCGCCCGTCGTCGACGTAGGTAGTCGTTCCAAGACGGTCGTCCTTTCGTCGGTGTTCCGTGATAAGTGACTCGTGATAAAAGTACCAAAGTGTACGGTCCTTCTGTGCTCCGTTTTTGACGGAGGAGAAACGTCGTGAGAGGATGGCCACGGTATGCTGCCGCGCACTTTACGTTGTCAGATGGTACGAGGTGTCCCGCGTGTTGAGCGTATCCTCCACCCTGGCCACAACAAAAAGCTATCGGAATGTGAGTGTTGACATACAATATTTGTATCTCTCTTGTCTTTTCTTGTCTTGCTGAGCATCGTATAACAACATTACATGAAGGGATCGTTTTCATAGATACGTTAGACTTTTGACCCCCTCCCTTCAGCCAAACCAATGCATGCTGTATCTCTCTCCGTTGCATTATATCTTTTGTAACGTATACAGTCCCCATGCAGGAAGAATTCTTTTAATCTAAACTAGCGACACGCTCCGCAATATGTACGCGTATATCGTTAAGCAACGAAAACCTGTCCCTGCCTGCATTTTATCGCCGGGCACAGGTTAAATTAAGCCAGCGAAATTCTGCCGGTAGCACTCGCGATGCATACACAAACGTGTATTCTCCTGTGTCCCGTGCGAATATAAATAACACGTGTCTCTCGGGGTGTGCTGGTTGTGCCTTTTCTTATTTATTTCCTATTTATTACTCTTTTTCTGATATCATCGAAAACATCGTAAAAAAGCGTGCAGACTCATAACAGGACCATATTTGTTTCGCGGTACGCATGTATCCGTGTATCGCTGTTAAAAATACACTTCTGCGTAAAAACTAATGACGTCCCAGCACGTGCACATTCTCTCTTCCCCGAATTTCGTGTAACTACGTTAACTGTTATCAGTGCGATTAGACTATAGCACAGCTTTAGGTTCCTTCGGACACCGTTTATCAGAGACAACGTCGACATTAGGAGCGTCTCTTATCCCGTATAGAAATTCATCGTAACGAAATTATTGCTACTTTCGTCTCTTTCGCTGTGACGGCTATGCAATAAATCATTCCACGAGCTGATAACAGATTACTATTAGCACGCGCCACGTTCTTGCGCATCCCGCGTCTGCAGTACACCGCTCCGTAATTAATTACCGTAACCGAGGCGAATTATCGTTTGTATTCGCGACGTCGAACCGTCCAGGGCGTATCGTTACGCTCATCGCGTCACGTCGTCGCGACGGCGAAACGATCGTTGCCAAAATTCCACCCGCGACCAAGTCTCTATCGGTTCCCTTAGAACTTATAGAAATTTAATTCAATTCGTTACGGCCAACCCGAAAGGAATCGTGATTCGTTCCGTCGTGTAGTCGTCTGCCGGCGACGAAACGGAAAATCGACTTCCTTCGAACGCTACTCGCGATTCGCCTGGAAAATAATCGCTCAGATAATTGTACGATATTGTGGACATTGCTCGGTGCAGCGTAGAAATTATTATGATTCTCGTCGAAGCGGTTGAACTGAATTACGTATGTACTGAATTACGTCCAAATTGATTGCAACCGAGGGGTCTTCTTTTTTTTGGAGGGAGCAATGCCCAAAACCACACCCATCTGGTTTATATCCTCCTTCGCGATATCGGAGCACGTTTACTACTGTATACATATGTATACATATGTATATACATTTGTGATTCGAGGATTGGACCCTTGACGATGGAAACGGTATAAGAAGGTTCCATTATTCTTTGGGAATTGAATGCACCGGGGATTCGGTAATTGAAGGGGTGCGATCAGTTCGAAATGATTATTGTTTCTGTGTACGGTTTTGATGATTAGATTGGGTCGATTGGTATAGCTGCATTTGCACAGCGAAAGGAATATTTTATTGCGGTTTACAGCCTAGGATATATGTTGGCGTCCAAGGCGTCATTTTCGTTAGATAGCAAAATGAAATATGTATACAGTTGCTGTTCGTACGTGGAGGGTTGGCCAGAGGGTATTTGACAATCATGAACTATACTAGGGTGTATCCATGATTCGACTTTGATACGGGAATAGACCCATAAGCCCCTACCCTTTAAAATAATAAACGATGTGTCATTTGGGGAATAAAAAAATTATGCGAACATTTGTCATCCGTGGCTTAATAGGGGAAGCCTATATGACGAGTTTGTACGACAGCTCAACCTTTTCCATTAGGAATTGTCATGTTACTCTGACGCGGCGTTACGAAGAAACATAGAAGAACTCACTGTATAGATAGTACAGTAAACATATAATTAAAGGGCGTGACGATTGAATTTAATCAAGTTTGTTGTTACGAATTCATTGATCACGACCGAAACTGACGTGAATGAAGCAAATGGGATTCTATTAGATTATTCGAATATCTTAGATTAGACAATCATCGTGTGTAAACCATAGCATTAGTCGTGTATTATCACGAGATAGTAGCGACGTCACTGATTAATGCAGTTCTACACTGATAACGAAGCAACAAGCAGTAATAATTTCGCAGTAATCGGTGAAATTACAACTGTACGAAACGGAGTTGTAATCTGATTAATTAAAAGAGACCTATTTTGTAATTTCATTATGCTATTGCACTGTACCAAGCGTCGTTCATTCCCATTCGCACGAATAGATTAATTACATCGTTAGCGAGATCAAAGAAATCATCGTCGTATCATAATTCATTTGCTATGCTATTACATAATAGCATGGTACATATTCATGACGCTGTGAAATCGTCATAAACCGCACCTGATTAACTGTACCTGTCCACGATATCTACCTTCAACCGTCATACACACGTTCAGAATATCCTAGAACTTGTACACCTTATATAACTCACGAGTTAAACGTAGTTCAATCAATGCTTTACAGGTGTGCAAATATTGTTGATATTCGAACAGCTGTAACTACGTGAAAAAAAATCGCACATCACTCTACCTGGGCTCGTATTAAAGGGTAGATCAACTGCTCTAACGCCGCTGAATTGAATTTTTCGACAAAAAAATTTGATATTACAAATTCCAATAGAAAAGTGAAGGTGTTTTCTTCCTCGAAAATTGATCAAAATCGAACGCCTCTGGGAAGTGGAACAAATTTTTTCGGAGAAATTCAATACGAAGGCGTGAAAGTAGAGGCTTGGCCCTTTAAAACGAGCCAAGGTAGACTAGCCTACGATTTTTTTTCACGAAGTTACACCAGTTACGAGATCGACCATTTTTCGCCCATCGCCTAATTATGCGAAGGTGTGTATGCACATAAGTAGGCCAATTCCCAAGACACAGTTTGTCTTGAACAATCCTGTACAATGCGACACCTGAGGTTTCTGTCGCACACCACGTTCATTTGATACGCGACATTGAGACGTTCATTGCAAGCCAACCAGGAAGGGTATTCTTGTCGCGGATCTACGGGTCGTGATACGGAGCAAGCCATTATGATTCATTCGCGTTTCAACTTATTCGAGCGCACCGCGATAACCGATTTATCCGTGTAGTTGCAAGCATTTCAAAGTCTACTGCACCCGTGTCATCCATCGCGAACAATGATTCATCTCGAGTAATCACCCGCGTTTCTTCCAGGCGAGTAAAAATTCTCATTGCACCTGTTTGTTCGCCACTTCGTCGAATTATAATTCACCGATAATTATCGGGGATCCTGCGTGAATGAACGATGCGATCATAGAGTATTCTCGGCAGCGCTCGATCGAAATTAATTGTATTTAATGGAAGCAACGTGATGATCAACGATTCTCTAGATTATATTATGTGCACTTGCTGTTTCATCCATCTGTAACCTCGTTATTTCTAACGAATTTCGACTTATCTTTTGACACAGATATTTCCCAAGATACATTTATTTTTTCGAACTTCAAAACAATTGATAAGAGGTTTTCTAAATGATTTCGTGAAATGCTCTCGGGGGTGAAAGGTCGAGTGCCCTCGAGCTGTGCAGAATTTTTCATCTGCCAGTTTAGACGACTGATGGGTCGATCGGTTTAACGAATTGATCTCTGAGTGAGCTTGCAGCTTTCGAGTTTGCTGCTTCACGGCCCGGAAGCAGAGAGAAACTGAATGTAACGGGCGGAGGTAAAAGTGCGGCGCAAATACGTGCGGGACCCTCGGTCATTACTCTGACATAGATTTGCATAAAATTGGTGACTCACGCGTGGTATGGTAAACGTTTGCGAACTTGAACGGTCTCCACGTGTTTGCTAAACCTGTTACTAGCATTGAAATGCTGATATGGATCGTCTGCGAATCAGATATTATCGTACTCTCGTATTATTTAATACTCCAGTACAAATGCAGACGAATAATCCGCGAGCAAATCGAAAAGGCAATTTATTTCCAAACAGTGAAAATATTTCGGTGTACTCTTCCTATATTCAAATTGTATTGGCCGGTTGACTAATGCGGCAACGAGAAATAAAAATTCCACCGTGTCTCTATCGCGTTGTAACGGAGCTAAATGATATCCTTCTTCAGACGCTCTTACAGATATTGTTAACGCTCCTGGTCCCTATATCTAGATTAAAACCGTAGTTTTCACTCGTATCATAAAGCAGAACGCCGCGAAGCGACATTGCTTCTCAAAACGTCGGCCATAAACCACCAAGAATGCATTGCACGGTAAATGAAATTGCTTTCATGGCAAAGTTACATTGTACAACACTGACCTGCTCCTCGTTAAGTCCGAGCATGTAATCCCTTGGGAATAATAAGATCCTACTCTGCGACAAGTAATCATACGAAATTGACCGAGTAATTTAATTCACCATGAAACCGAGACTGCGAGAATTCTCAGTTAAAGTTCTCGTTAATTGCTGCAAGGCGTAGTCCGCCGCGACAGAGTGTAAGGAATTCTTGGACCGATTAAATTCGAGAGCACACCTCTGCGAAGTGACCCGGTCCACAGTGATACCTGAAATTCCGTTAGGTAGCCCAGAAGTCTTGGAGACGAAATAATACCGGTCTCTCGCCGGGAAACGATGCCAAGCAGTCGTTTTGTAACCGAATAAACGGCCGGAGAACGATGCAATTGAAAAGAGTGCTCTCGCGTACACTTTGCGTTGGTCCAGTAACAATAAAACCCACGGATAAACCTAATATCTCACTCGAGGCTAATTATGATCCCTCTGAGAAAAAGGAACAGCCACGAAAATCTTAACAACAGGTCGAGTCAGACCGTTGAAATTTTTCCTATTGTCCTTCGCGTTGGATTTTTTTCAGGTTTTTCTTTCCTCTTTTCCCCCTTTTTAAGCAGGACAAGATTCTGTGAAATCGAAAATTGCAACAGTCTTTGGAACGAACTTCGACTTGCTGGCACGAACAAATAGGGCGCATTTATTTAGAATTTATAGCAACGCGAAATTGTAGTCTGGTCGACCGCAACGATTATCATATCCTCTCACGCAGGACTTTACAGTTTGGCGTTGAAATTTTCTGTCGTTGAAAACGGGGTCGGAAAATTAACGTAAAGGCTTGCTTTGAAGTTTGTTCTGGATTCACGTGAGCGTAGAATTTATTGGTAATCGTAGTAACTTCTTCAAACTTTATCGTTCGAGTGCCAAATACAGCGGCAAATCGTCGGTGTTCTTGGCGATCGTTTTATTGAAAAAGTTTGCCAACTGGGTCTTCAATGTCCATTGTTGATATATGTTCCTTGCGGAAGACAGTGAGAGCTGGTTCCAAGATTGCTCGACTTTAAGATGAACGATTCCTAGAAAACTTGAGCATTTGGCATAATTAATCAAGTTCCAATGCCTTCACCTCAGCTTTATTTCAATTTATAAGGCACGAAACGCTTGAGCAAAATAATATGATCTCTATACAGCATAAAATGTGTTGGACGATTTAAATTAATGAAGTTAATAAAGAATGCAAACTGAATCTAGAATTTCTCGTATCTACCGAAACAAACTTTCCAATAAATCTACCAGGTAGACTATTGATCATCGTCGAGAGTCGTTTTCTATCCAATCAGTTTAGCAAACACAATTGTTTGGGTATTGAAAGGTTCCTTTGCTAGCAACGAATCCCCACGGAATTGGATCAGTTCTGTGAATATTGGAGAAGAACAGCCCGGTTTATTAAAAGTGTTACAAGCTTTCGCGAAAAGTAATGACTGCTTAAGATTGTGCAATTATCTAATCAACTTCGTTTTCCAATTTTCCAAAGCATATATGCAGTTGCGTTCTAAATAAATTATTCGATAATCATTGACTTTCGACGATTTCGTTTGAGAGAAAAATAGATTTATTCGTCATCAAGACACGAATCTCCAATATGAAATATTAACTCAATTCTCGTTGAAAATTGTTCGCGATACGTAAAATATATATATTTTTTCCCCTGCACGTTTGAGTGAAAATATATCAAGCACTCTCGTACCGTGATATTGTTCACCCTTAAAAGCTCTCCGACTTCATGGATTTACGAATCGCGCCATCAGAGCTGCCACTCATCAGTCACTCTGACACCCGCACGCACTTCCTGAAAAACTCTCGCAGCGTACAATAATTTTCCATGGAGTGCACGCAAATTGTTGACCCCTTTTCCTTCACATTTATCTGATTAGTTTTTATTTCTTTCCCCGTAATAGCAGGCTGTCTACATGTATGCACGTATATACGGAACTATTAGCTAAAAGGACAAATTCGTATGATACAATTAATTGCACAGACGGATCGTATGTCGTTGGGGAACATACAATAGCGTAACCTAGTTGCGTGGACACTGGCATTAGTATAATCGGACCGCTGTGTGCATTGTTATAAGAATTACGGGGGTTGTACAGAGGGGTACAGACTGCGGAGGCTGCGGCAGGCGCCATGGACATCGATCTGTTCCACTGCACGTTCTCTCGACCTCGAGAACCTCCAGGAGAGCACGCTGGATTCTCTTATTTTTAAATGAAAACCAGATTTATTCTTCATTCCCTCGTGCACAGCTTTGTTCACCTGTGATCATCTTTTTTTTCCAATTCCACTTCGTTCTCTGCCCTCGTCCAATGCGACGTTTCAAAGAATTAAAAAGGGAACGCCAAACACGATTCCAACGACAAGATACGTTTTCATTCGCTCGTAAAGGCAACCTGACGTATGTACACGCAATCGAAAATAAAAGACGAACGCGAATAAAACTCTCGTCTGAATGACACGGGGCTGTTCTAGATGAAACTTATTCTCGACGGAGAAGGCTGAACGTAAATGAAGAGAAGTTCGAGCTGTAAAGCGTCTTAGCTCGAAGAAGTTCCCGATGTTATTAAACAGGGCACCAGCTTTCAAACTGGACTGTAAAAATTTAATAGTATGTAGAAAAGGTGGATGCTTTATTCGAGTTCTTTTGTCCGCGGCAATCCCTGTTAGATTTTGTTTGCGCGGTTCTGCCCTATAATTAAGCATTGATTGGCGTTCTATATTTCTAATGGGATTTCTTTTCGCCGCGGCGCGAGTATTCATTGATTTGTTTCTTCCTTTTTTTTTTAACGAAGGCGTAACCACCACTCGACCTTAATTCCGTAAGTTCTAGCATGACGCTTGCTCCTTTATCGCTGTGTCGTGCGAGGCTGAAACATCCCAAGTTATTGGGCTAATCGATTTTGTTAGAATTATAGGCCGTTAAAAGCGACCACTCCATTATCTTCACCCCATCAATTTCATAGAATTACGTTCATGAATTCTCGGCTTGCCCTGCCTTAATAGGTATAGCACAAGACAGAGGAAAGGCATGCATGAAATTCTTCCGCTGACTTTGCATCTTGTTATGAAACAATATGCAGACAGGGTGGAGCTCGAGTTCTGTGCAATTTAAGTTAGTGATTAACAACCTTCGAAGATTGCTTGCACTATCTTCACTTGGTCTTTAAAGTAGGGTGTTAACAACTATTAATTGCGCTCGAATTTTTGAACAATATTCTGCGAATGCCGGAAACTCTAACCGCTTTAAATTAATGGCATTTATATCATAAAACGGTGGAGCACATATTTTATATCTCGAACGAGGTTATGACTGGAGGGTCGGAAATTTCATTTGGGAATTCAGTAACTAAATTAGCGTTGATTGGGTTGCATAATTTTCTAAATACAAAATGAATTCTAATGTTTCGCTCGGCGTGGTTATTTCATTTTCGAACCGATGACGTCCCTACGATAATTTTTTACTTTCACATTCTAGTCATTCGAGCACCGAATATTCAATGGTTTTCCTGGTTGATCTGGTTCCGAGTGAATTTTGTATATTTGTGCTAACTAATAATGGATATCTTTACTATGAACACACGATTTATTGATAATAAGTTTCATAGAATATATTCTATAGAATAATCTGGCACTTGTATGAATCTTGTGTCATTGTGAGGGGTCTGCAGTGAAACGAGTTGACCCACACGTATATTCTACGCTATATTTATGGCCCAATTGCTACTATATGTATATGTAGAAGGCCATCGGGTCACAGGGTAATAAAATAAAGTTAGGGATGGAAACGGATTACATAGGTAATTATTTTTTCATGAAAAGCACGGAGAAATATTCGTTATCGTTTCCATTCATGAAACTGTAGGTATAACTCGGATTTACACGGTCATGTAAAATAAAATTCATCACGATTATCCAGATTAAAGTTAAACTTTATGAAATTTCTATCTTCCCATTTTTTTTTTACCAAGAGAGGAAGCTATTAAAACGTAGCGTATGTTTCGCGAACGAATCGCCTTCGGTGCAAATATAATTAAACTAATTGCAACGTGAACCCCTTTCATGTTTTTCAACGATTCGACGTTCTAGTATAATAATAGAAAAAGTTTCATTTAAATCCCTGTTCCCCGTAATGTTATCGCACAAAGAGAATCCAACTTGGACACAAGCATTTATCTTTCTCTGCTCGACTTTTATATCAATTCGACGGAAAGCCATGACACCGCAATAGTGATATATACGCATCGTTAAACCGAGTGAAAAATGTAACCTACATTTTTTCGCTCATTTCCACAAGGCAGACGTTTCACACGTGGGCAATTACGATTTATTTCAAATCGGATCTCCAGGTGCGAGCCAGTCATATCTTTTTCCATCCCGTCGCTTCCGTTTTAGTACTTACCGTAAAATTAACTTTTCCATGAAATTCGATACGATCTTTGGATTTTATCGCGACAAACTATTTCGTTCTTCGAATCCTGCAACTACGGTGGTAAAACGTTCGATGATCTCACGTTTCCAGGATATCTATTATTTTCCATCGCCACGAGGCGACGCAAGAATCGATGACAGAGGGGTTAAAAAATTTGCTAAAAAGCAATTTCCACGCGACAAAAGGATTCTTCTGTAAAACGTGTGTCCTCGCGGTGAACGTCATCCAGTAAAGATGCGAGAAGCGAATCGATAATCCATGGAGGCCACTCGGTGTCTCGTTCGAACCCCAGGTCAGCCTGATCAGCCTGATCGTCGTAACTAAATACGTTTGTCACTTGCGTGACGTGGAAATATGTCCTCCGGGCGAATATGAAATTGTCCGGATATTCCAATATACCTTTGAAATTTATTCGACGAGTCAGTCGAATTCCTTTCGAGGGAAATAATTCGGACGTGGAATGAACTATTCCATTTTTAATCCACCATGCTTTTTATTCTCGCACCGTGTGTGATTCGATTCTCGTACTGAAGTAGGCCACCGCTTAATTATATTCCGTTGCACACGCGAGAATGACAAAAATATGAACGGGTAGGTAGGGTGTAGGTACAATACGGGCAGAGAGAAAATTGAATGTACCAACTGTCGCGTACCTCCGTTCCCCGAGACTATTTAAAATTTAACAATACAGTTTCCAGCACTGTTTTCAGCTACATTTAGACGCAGCTGAACAATAACATGCTGTGTAACAGCAAACTTACAAATACGTTCGCTTATTCCGTCCCTTCGACTCTATTTTTAAATTCGCCAACAAAATACCCCGAGTTATACACGCGTAAGCGAAAAAAACAAAAAAAAAACGCGAACCAAAATTACCTCCAAGTGTTTCGACAAAATTGAAGAAACGATAACGGAGAAATTTGTATGTTGGAACAACTAACTGCAAGCACTACATCATCGATTAAACACCGTGTCCTCTTGAACACCATCGACTTCAGGTAACATCGAATCCTCGCGAGACCAGCTTTTGGCGTGAAATTCAATTTAACCGTGACATGATCCTGGCACGAGCAGCATCTTCCGATAGAAGAAAAAGGGAAGATAAAAACCTCAAGGACCTCTTTACTTGGTCGTAAAGAACTAACGCCAGTGAATACTAGAAGGCTTTCTATAGTAGACGGTTCTAAAATAGTTGAACAATGCCAGCTGTCGAGCTTATGTACATACTCTTCGAATAAACAGATTCCCTTTGAAACTCTAGCTCCAATTTTTTTTAAGGAGTTCGAGTATTTTCGTACACGCGACGAAAGCTTAACTAAGGGCTTAAGTTCTCTGCCGTGGGTGAAGCCCCTTTAAAACAAATTTTCATAATTCTCTCCGTCTATAGTAAACGCCCAAGGCAGCACGACCACTTTGCGGTTTTATCGCAAATAAATTTGATCGAATATCGTTCAACGACAAGTTCAATTTTGTCCAACATTAATCGTTAGACGTTGATGGGGGTCGTATTATATATCGATCCCCATTACAAAGTTACTCGATGCATAGCTAATTTCTCCATCAAACTCCAAGATTGCGCTGCGATTTTTCATTTCGAATTTGTCTAGATCCGGTCGAGGATCGTTTATCAGTTGCATGGGTTTTCTTTACGTAGATGTAATTAACCGAGAAAAATCGATAACGGCACGAAGGACATTAAATTACGCCTCCCTACTCGAAGACACTTGAACGGTCGTAGCAATTTAATAGTAACTGTTATCGAGCAAATGGGGTCGTAAATGGAGGACAGGGTCTAAAGAATTGTGGGTGACACGTTTCCGTTTGGCTGTCGACTTCATTCTCCGTACTCTATGCTACATTTCCACGGTCTCCTTTAACAAAATTATTTCTTTCGGATAAATCTGAACTTTTCTTCGTCGAGTAAATTGTAAAAGACGTCGCGCAATCGAGAACGGTAAAAAAAGGTACGTATCCGACGCCGTGCTGGATGAACAATTTTCCTTCCATTGGGAAAAAAAAAGCTCGTTCCAGCTACTGTTGCGTATTGCATTACGTTTCTCGTTTAAATCCGTAATCCTGCCGGCAGATTGCTGGCCGCGTTTAATCAGGTCCGCTAGGCGTCGCGAACGGTTGCTAAAAATTATTCCGGGTCGCGAAAAAAGCATCGTGTCGCCGAGATGTGAAGAATTATTTTTAAGTTGCGCCGCGTAGCCGAATTCCAACGTCGTCGCCTGGACCTGGACGAGTTTAGAAGTCGCGTTTGACCGGCAGCCAAAACTCCACTGTGCGTTGAAAATGTCACGGTGTTCGCCTTTGTTACGAGTCTCAAACCAGATGAAACTCATCTCAGTGTCTGGCATTCTTCCTCTGGCCGGTTGTGGCTGTTAAATGATAAATGCTGTTCCGTTCGCGCGGCATAAACGACGATGGCTGATCGCCAGTGACCCATTTCCCTGTTAAAAACTGGTCAAAGAAATGAAATAAGCTTCCGCGTCCGCTTGTATCCTATCGATTGACCCAGATATCTGGGAAATCCGTTTAACCGAGCAGGGTTTGTACAAGTTTCCTGCATTTTTTTTTTTATTTTCCATGGATTTGAAATTTACTTTGAAACTCTGTTCGTGGGGCCATGAATACACTCGGAGGAGTTCCCGAGGACTTTTTAAAAGATATTCCCGGGAATATTAATACGAGACAGAGTTGGGAATTCAACGGTTTCTGATCCCCGAAGGGAAAATCTTTGGCGAGTACTTGACGATAATGCAAGCACCTTAAGATTTACGCGAGCTTTGCGTTCGTCAGCATGATCGGAAGAGTAAGAGAAGGATCCAGAAAGGCGGATTTCTTACGATTCTGAGTCTTTTTTTTTATTGACGTGGATATTTGGTAGTTATGTAAATGTTGCACCCAAGGCGCTTAAACTAGGTATGCTCGTAAATATGATAGTGAGCAATGTATTCCGTGTCCCAGTTCGAGTAATTTCTCCGAATACTTCCTTTTATATGCCACTATCAAATATATTATCCCAAAATGGCAGTTCCATACGTGTGATACGTGTTCCTCTGTGGTAACCGCAAAGCAAGTTGCCCGACTCCCACAAATGGGAGATATATTGCGCTGCAAAATTCTGGTGTACATTCTATTCGTCTGATCCGATATTGGACACCGCGATACCCGTGTACTATTTATTATTTATTATTCCAAGTAATTCTAACAATTATTGGACCCGTCGAACCCAATGCCAAGCACATTACGATCGATCAAACGCTTAATATATAATATTATCTGTGCATACTTAGTTTAATACAATATGCATATATTTGAATTATTGAAAAATGTTCAGAGTTTTAAATGTGAAAAAGAAGAAAGGGTGAGGTAATGTTTTAGCAACACTTAGGTATTAAAATTTCCTTTACACGAACAACGTAGCCCCAATGTTGCCTGCTCGCGAAACGAAGCGAATTCACGAGTCCATGGGGGATTTAAACGGCCACTTCATCCTTTCCACTAGTGGCGGAATTTTAAACTAACCCCTGTATGTTAAAAAATGCAAATCGTAATGTAAGACATATTCGACCGGAAAAGGCGGCACTTACCTTGTACGTAACATACGCAATGGGAATTAAATAACATAACGGGGCAAATATATTAGCTGTTTAAATCGTGGAAATGAAACAACGGACCAGACTGTTTCGCATAAATCAGCAGATAAAGGAAGGTCCGTTCTAATAATAAGTCTCTCTAAATTAATTGTGTTGCGTTAAAATTGATTAAACTTCTGGAAATGTTTACTAATTAGAGGAGCAGGATAGTTCGTTCTAGTGAATAAGCCATCAAGTTTACAACCAGCTGTAGGTTCCATTAACGTTCAGAAAATCTGCTCATTCACGTCCCCGAATAGGGGACATTGTTTGCGAGTCACCATCCATTAGTCAGACGACTGCTAATCTCATCATTTGTTCTCGGTTAAATTGGAAAAAGCTTTTACTCCACCCTAGCTACACATCTATCTTATCCCCTCTGGTTTCTATGTACTATTTAGTTGCGTTGGACAACTCGTGCCTCACGAGGAAGAAGGCACAAAGCGAATCGTATTTGCAAATACCGTTTCATATTTATGCGATTTCATTCTTGCAAATATGATTCATTCCAATGCTTTTTCTCGATACTTTTGTGCACCGAGGAATTTCTCCCTCCCTCTGTTTAAACAAGAACAGAGATGAAATTTTTACACAGGTCCACCCCTTTCGTTCGATATTCCGTTCTTTTCACTTTTTTCCGGTTTTTTTGTCTCTTTTGTTTTTATTCGTCATAAAAACGTGAAACAATTTTTATTTGTTCTCCTTGTAAAATACAAACAATAGTCGTTCGCAATCGTACGAACATGTAAATGAAGGCTCATGAATCTTTTCATGAAACATAGTGTGGTCTATGAATATGTATGACTTCGAAGGTATTAAGGCCTTGTCGCAAAGCACATAAGTAGGCCCAAGCTCTTTATAATTAAATGATAGATGTAACGAGCTTCGAAAGATGGCAAAAATTACTACTGCTCGTTGAGTCACATTGGTACGAGATACTAGCGAGACATTGCTCTGTCGAAAAGAAACTTCCATTCACTAATCATCGATCGCAGACATTCACGAAACAGAGGCACGCGTTTGTTGAATGAATAACGAACACGAAACAGTTGATGCGTTTTCTCGGCTTCCGTCGCAATTTACAGTAGAATAAACTCGAATCTAAAGGACGGATCGTTGAACCTCGCGAGACCATTACACCCGAATCATTTATTCCACGACATCTGTCTGTGTTGGGAACGTTTCGATGGCTCGTTAACGATCTTGGACAGTGTCCAAAATTTGGACGAACCGTTCCTACAGGTATATGGACGTTGCTTGATTCGCAGAATATGATTCACAATCATGTATTCTACTACGAGCATGCGAGCATTGAAAATCACGAGTAATACCGTCTGCAATAATTCGTGGAGAGTGCTCAGAAAATAATTGATATAGGACGAAAGCAACCATAAATTGTTATTATTAAAAGATGTAATTAAACACAACTTTTTTCATTGGGTACAGTCAACATTAGTAATTGGAATTAAATTTATACATTCGTCAGTCATTTCTGTTTAGCCCATATCTGATTGAGTATTTCGCGCGAACGTACCAATCCAGTGACGTATAAGTGTCCAATGGAAGTTTCACCGACAGATTTCCATTACCTAATATGTATTCGTTAATCAGATATCGCGTTCAATGGAACACTCCCAGAATTTCGACATTGCTTGTCGGGCAACTGCAATCGTCAGAGGACCTGTGGCCCCATTCGACATTTTGCAAAGTGGCAGCTCGTGCAAGGGAACCCAGTTTCGCGTGTAAATAGAAACTTTCGCCGCAAGATTCACCGGGAACGCTTTTAAACCGGCTGAATAATTTCTGTTTCTGTGCTGGAACTTCTCGGGATGGTAATTGAGTTGCAGAAAATCTCGTCAAGACCAAATGACATCTCGCTATCTCGTCGAAAGCGAAATGTTTCCGAGCGAAACGTTGCGTAATCTTTCGAGAAGTCTCGAAGAGGCTGCTTCCAATTCTGAATACCCATCGAGTTCTTAATTTGTGAGGGGCACTTCAGGAAGATCGAATAAATTGGACAAACAGAGATGCGATAGCGAGAAATGAACGAGAGGTAAAGTAGAACGAGGCAATCGTTCAATTGGAATGGGAATTGAATATAGCTGTTTGGATTTTACGTCGGATGAATGTGGGCAGAGCTTTTCAAATTTTTCGGGAAATATTCGAGATTAATTTAACATAACCGCCGAGGCCGTGGTACTTGATATTGGCACTGAAAATCGAAATCTTTGAAACGGGATATTTTTCTCGGCTTTCTGGGTATATCCATCAATTTTCTTTTTTATGTAATGGAAATAACGACTCAGTTTTCACCGGAACGATAAAACTCTTATAGAATATTCTGCCTCTTGTGGTAACACGTCTTCGGAAAGAAAATTGCGAACAATTAAATTTTCACACTAATCTCGTAAATCGCCTTTCGTCGCAAACATCGATAGACGTTTCGATCTTGACGTTTAATGACAACATTAAACTCAAACGATGAAGAAAAATTAATGAGAGAACTCCTGGCCGATTTAGCAGCGCGGAAAATCCGGGAAAATCAGGACGTTCCGTTTAAAAGGAGAAAAAGTCTCTCAAGAAGTGGCTCCTCGACGAACTATTTGCCAAAACTATCCTACCAGAATCAAACAGTCCGTACAATTCCAGCTGACCCAATTTTCTAAAACATTCCTGTGGTTACAGCTGAAGAGTAATGGCAAGAGAACAGACGACATAATTCAAACACCTATTATACGGTTTCGCGGGGCTCGTCAAAGGTGCACGAGATTACGTTAATCATTCAACCACGAAGAGGCCAAAATTTCCACGAACTTCCCTTTGTCGCGTCAGACATACCTGAATGTAGAAATCATCCTGGATCCTTCCGAACGCAAGGTTTCCATTGACTCTGTTATCTCGCGAAAGTACTTCCTTGTGGAAGGAGATCAGGGTTAACGTATATAGTCTGTCTATGCAACAAAGCTTCAATTCACCTCGTCATTATTTTCCTCCAACCAACAGCTCGGAGTTAACAGTTTTATCAATATCAGAGCACACGATATATATGCACCATACCATTCTGCTCCATCGTTGTCGATTTTTCAAATTTTTTTATTAACATAAGCTATACGGCGCAAAATTTTTCTTCGGCCAATATGCTGCATCGTTTTATACGCACTGCGGTATCATTTGCGAGATTCCACTTTCGTGGAAATAGCCCCGTCGATCCTAGACCCCGCGAAATTTCCGCATCACACGAACCGTCGTGCACTATCAAAGAAATGCATATTCGAGGGAATAAAGCAGAGAATCGACAGTGCCCGGCCTGAAGGAGGATATGTAAATGTTCAGGTGGAGGCTTTACCTTTTATCTCCCCGTGCACTTTGCCCCGACTGCACTACTATACACTGCGTCACGAAATACTTGTTTTATTGGTTTAGCTTTATTTCCTGAAACCACGTCCTGTAAAAGGTGCACTGAGCAATCGCGACCTGACCCTGGCCGAACTCCAGTTCCGGCACGACCCCTCGTTGACCCTAAATTTTGGATCCCTGCCAGTCTCTACTAAATACGACGCTTACGACGAGTTCAATCCACGCGGAACGAATTTCATGTTCTCCAAGCGTTTGAGAATTTTGCCGGCCGCGGAATTGTAATTTTGCGTCGCATGAAAATCCGGGAGCACGTGCGAATATATTTATACGTAAGTGGTATGTTGTGTAAGAAACATTCTGTGCCCGTTCGATAATCAGAATTGCTGGGAGCAGTGTTATTAGACCGTTTGAATTAGAAACAGCCGAGCCGATCTGATATTGGAATCTGGCGGCTGATGGAAAACGTAATTAGGATGCTCGTAGCCCGATCATAATTGTCCGATCTATCCATTTGTAGCACGTGAAACGTTTCTGGTATTTGCTGTTCCTACTAGAGCGTGCTAATTGAATGTAAACAGGTGAAGGAGTAAACGTTCGGCTAAGAAAAACAGTGGAACGTGGTTCTATATTTGTGTAGTCGTGTTTTTAATCATTTTTGTTTCATTTAACCTTCGACAAAGTTGAGATCCAAAGGATGAACTGTATAAAATGTTTTAAAAAACCCTAAAGTATTGTTGCGCCTATTATTGCAGCACCGCCAATAATTAAATTTATTTTTTATTATCGTTTTTTTTGTTCTAGGAGACATGGTGCAAACGATGGTGGCACATCTCCCAAAGGAACCTTTCCCTGACGACGAGCAAGTTCGCTCCCAGTTTGAGCCCGATCTTAGCGAAAGGAATGGGAGACTCGAAGTCCTCCAAGGAGAAGACATCAAGGGAAAACGGTGAGTGAAGGAATGCATTTAAATGTTACATCAGGAAGGACAGGAGTACACGAATTCTCGAATTTTGGTGCTACCACTTTGATCTTCGAAGTTGATAGCCTCTTAAATCATCGGTGTCTCTGGTCGCCTTTGTATCGCCAGACTGGAACAAATTCGTTCTGTTGTTTCAACTAGAAATTACAGGGAACTATAACTCATGTGCCGTACCATGATCCTGTATAAATAGATTGTTATATTCAGGTTTATGCAGGTTTGCATCGAGAAGTCTATAAAAAGTACGGGGAATAAAACGCCCAAAACATATTTTACGATACACACAATGACTGTAAATAACGATATAACATTTATTTCATAAACATGCGATCTGTTAATGGCTGTCGATGCAAATGATGTACCCGCACATCACGCTATTAAAGTCAATCTAAATTTAACTTACCACCTAACCCCTGTACAAACGATAATTTATTTAACACTCATTCCCATAGAAGTAATTAATCAAGATATTGGGAGGATCAGATTTAGGGAGGATATTTCACGAGATATTTATTTCGTAACCTGTAAACGGCAACGTAAACAACAATCTATCGAATAAACCCATTCAAAGGTTTTATAATATCGTTATGTACACCAGCACGCCTTTAATAGCGCTACAAAATCGCCGACGATCGACACTTCGATGTATTTACGGCTTAATCGAATATCCAAGTTGCTCGTTGCTAGGAAACCTTCAATGATTACTGTACAATACTTGTCGCGTGTCGTCGAAACAACGTCGAGGACAATATTCTCAAGCAGATCGATCGTCTCGAGTCGTTACGAGGGTGAAGAAAAACGACATAATTGAATCTGTTCAGCAACGATAATCGTTTGAGAATATTCGAAACCGCGACGCAAATAAATCCACCGTGACACGCTGCCACAACTATTCTCACTCGTTTGGCAACGTTCCCTTTGCTGTAGCAAAACGAGTACATTACACGGAAGCCTCATTTCCTCAGGAATTTTCCAAACGTTGGCTCTCCATCGCATTGAGACTGTCCTCGAGCACCTCGAACTCCTCGAACTCCATTTTGCCAAAATCGTCAGCGGCCCTCCAGTTACTTTCGTTCACCTGCCACCTGTTCAGAGCACTGCCGATAAATCGACTTGGATAATTCGATTTCGCGTCCTCCAGGTTGCCCAATTTGAAATCAACTTTGAAACCCTTAACCACCTTGTTCTCCTCCTTTTTCGGTTCCAGGCCGATCACGACCGGCGGTTCCCTCTTTTCGTCCGATTGAGTCGCATTATTATCCCCCTCTTCGGCAATTAATTCATCGTCCTTTTCTTGTTTGTCGAGAGTGGTGATCTCGATACTAGGCGTCTCTGCTATGGTGTATTGCCTTAGATCGGCCACCTTTTCCCGATTACGATGCCTCATATGATTCTCAACCAGTTTGCCAGTTAATTCCAATCTGCTGTCGCAAGAGTTGCTCTTCACCAGCCGGAATTTCACGTAATCGTTTGACCCATCGACGCACTTGAACCTGTTCTCGACTATCGGCGAAATTAGCGGCCCGTTGCTAGAGTTCACCACCTTGCCACCGTAATAGGTGACAGAGGTGCCGCACTCTCGTATTTTCTTCAGCACGTCCTGGGACACGTAATGGCTGGAACCACTCCCTTCGTTTCCCACGACGTCGTGACACTCCACTTCCTCGTCCTCCGAGGAAATGCAGTGGACCCCGCTCCCGGGATCAGTGTCGGGATAATCACTGGACACACCAGAGCTTACGCTGCCCGCGTCCCAATTGTGATGATGATGGTGATGGTAACGATTCAGCTTGTTCTTGGAGGAATTAGAGTCACTGGGCGACGTGTGGCCACTTCTGGCCTCGAAACTTTGAGCCAGGATCCTAGTTTTCGACTCGCAACAAGAACTGTCCAACTCGTCCTTGCACCCTACCACTGACGCGTTAGAGGATGTGGATTTCTCCATGTTCTCGAACAACTTGGTGAGATCCTTCGCCCTGCTGGAACACCTAGACCCGGCACAGTGAAAATAATATTAAAACGAGATTGAGGATAGAAAGTATATGCTTTGGAATAAAATAGATCTCAGATTTTTTGAATCCCCTTAAACCATGTCTGGAGAATTTCTTTTGCAAATATAATAGAAGGAAGTCTGATATTAGCGATTCGTTAGCCAAGAAAATTTTACCCTACCTGTCTGCTTCGTGCACCTTCTCGGTAAGCTCGTCGAAACGGCTGTCATCGATAGTACTCAGGTCCTTCATACTAACGCTCTTCCTATTCTTGCAATCCCTGGACAATCCCGAGCTGGAACTGTTCTTCATTTTCAACGTGTTCTCGAACATACGTCTGACGTTTCTCACTGTGTCCGGGTCCGGTAATTCCTCGTCGATGAGCTCGCGGTTCACCCTAATGGGATGGTAGAAGAAATGCTTCCTGATAGACGACTGCTTCGTGCTTTTAGAAATACCAACGTCCCCGCCGTCGTAGTTTCCCTCGCGATTTTCCACGTCCGTTTTCTTCTGTATCGCACCGGCTACCTTGCAGGTTGGCTCTGATCTAGCTTTCCCCGCGGCGGACGGTTTTCGTTCTATTGTCTCGGCTCGTACTGGTTCAATGATCACCACGTTATTGTCCAATAATAACTCTTGAAAGGAGTAATCCCGCAGATACTGCATCAATCCGTCGTACGTAACGTCGCCTCGTCCACTGTTGTATATGTTCTTGCTGAACATGTTCGATTTCACGATCTTGTATCGCACGTGATCGAATTCTTGTCCATCATCCGGGAGGCACTCCATTGAATCCACGCAACTCTTCGACCTGGTCAGACCGCCGTGCATCTTCTTACTATCGTTTGCCTTGCTTGCGGCCGTGTTTTCAACGCCCGTTGAAGCGTCATCTTCGTCGACACCATCGTCGACGGACCTTCGTCTTGTATCGCTTCCAGACTCTGAACCTAAACCGAGATCCGAGCTCTCGGATCTTGCCTCGAAGCCTAAACTCCCTTTCACCGCGCTGCAAGCCTTGCCGAGGATGTTCGACGTTCCCTTCACGATTCTTCCGAACCTACCTTCGTTTGACTTTCCCTTGCAATTTTCCTTCCGCCTGTTCTTCTGCTCGAAGAAGTTCTTCGCGGTCTCCACGCTGGGGTTTACCACGTGCTCTTCCTGGTCCACGGTCTGGAAAAGAGAAATCTTAGTTATACGAATTTTCTTCGTATCCTCATCCTCGAAGCAATTCCTGCAAATTCTATTTTGAAAGTTGGGAGTTAAGTTGTACGCGGTGCCACTAATTATTGTTAGGTACTAATGCAGGTCAGCCGCACACCGCTGCCGGCAAAACGTCGAAACTTTAGCTGGTGAACTGGACAGGGCTGAAACTTGTATGCCACTAGAGACTATTCGAATAATCAAAGTCTTGAAAATGTCAGGGTTCAAAGTGTATCACGGGCCACGGTGCTTAATTAAATTTCTGATGGACTTAGCATTAATATTATTAACCTTTTTCACGTTCAATATTCACCTCTGCGTTCTCCATTCTTCTATTTGCGTCGCGAATTTTTCTATTCGACCTTATGGTATCCATACGACCATGGGATTTCTTCCCACTGTGCTTGCATTCTTCATCCTTTTGTCCTTCCCTCGCGACGGGATCTATTTCGTCGGAGAGTGGACGATATTTTCTCTTGGTCACGTCACTGTCAACAACCCTGAGCACTTGCGGCCTCCGCGACATGTCCTCTTGCTCCTCGCTGTCCGAGATCCAAATCGATTTATAATCCTCCACTTCCTCGACCTTCCGATCGATCTGTTCTTCGCGGGAAACCGCTAACTCCTCATCGAGCTTATATTTGTCTTCGCCAGACCTCGTTCCCCTGGGTTCGCGATTTACAGCCACGTTTCGAAGACAATGTATCGAGTTTCTGTCGTCCTCGAAATCCTCGTGAACGTCCCGGCACGATTTTTCGTTCGATTGTTCGGGCGATGAATCTTCTCTGATTCCTTGCGAAGACTCGAATTCCTTTTGCTGATAATCCTCTTCCTCTTGACTATCTTGCGAGCTACTACCTTCCTTCACGCTGCTTACTTTGCATTTTTCCTCGTCCGTAACGTTACTCCTGGTGGATCTCTCCTCGACGACTTGGGACTCCAAGCATTCAATGGGTTTCGAGTTGCTCGAAGCCCGGGACGAGTTACTCCTCTGCGAGAAATTATTGTTCCGCGCGTCGCCCTCGTCGAATTCCAAACGCACGTTTGACAGAGGCAACAGATTCAGTACGTCAAAGTACTCCAACTCTCCGTCGTCCTCGAAGAGGATACTGTCCAGGCTACGGTGCTCTTTCCGTTTACGTTTCACCTGCAAATGGAGTAGGTTACGACATGCGAGGTGCTTTAAAAGGGGCGGTATTAACCGTAATAAAATAGACAGGAAACGGGATAAATCATTGGGGTACACAGAAAAAGCTGTACTACAAATTGTAATAATATTGGGATCGCGAAATATACGCATACGTATTTTGTTAAAATTTATTGCACAACCGAGTTGAAATTCATCGATTCGAATGCCATTAACATGCACAGTTTGCTGTCCCGATTGCGCGATTAAAATTCACGAAATATATCACAGCTAGAGTGCTTCTCGTGTAATACGGATCAATACAACGTGGTCCGAAACGACCCGTAATGTCCCAGGAAAATGATTAATTACTATACCCAGTGACCTATTATCTCCAGAATTCCAATTTCCACGAACACACGTATCTACGTCTGTTCTATAAAATTGCTTCCCGATTTCCTGCCGCTTCTTTTCAACAGTTTCAAATATTAGTGCGCACAGTTATAATACTATTACAAAGTTCCCGCAATTCTAAAACACTCTGTACACAGTACAGCCCACGCCCCAAGCTAAATCGATATTTGACTCCGCTCCAATCTAAACACAGAAATCCTCTTCATCCGACGGTACACCAAATAAGAAGGAAATTTACCGTCGACCATTAGCTACAATAATAAATATCAACGAAACGTTTACCTGTGTGTATATGCAATCGATACTACGATTGCCTTCGATGGGCCAATTATCTTCCACGATGTCCACCAGACCGCTAACAGTGTCCAACGCCTGGACGCTTCGATATCTTCTCGGTGATTCCGGCCAATCGAGGATATTCAATCGATCAGGATCGGTTCGATTTCCTCGAGTGTAAGGTAAAGGGTCCGTGAACGTTGGAAGTCCCGATGGAATCGAGTGAAGGCCGCAAGTAGATCGCGAATAACCCGATTTCGCCTCGTTGAATCGTTCGTAGGAGTCCGAGAGATGCTGTTGACTCTTGGAGAGCCTGAAATATAAGCGGAAAAGAGTTGGAAAGCTGTTGAGCCGAAACGAATATCCGAATTATACAGGCTGTACTGAAAGGAAATGTAGGATATTATTCTGGAAACGGCAGGTGTTTCGAGATTCGTAGGATTTATGGATTTCCATCAAATCTTCTTACTCTTGGCTTCGTGTCGGGCAAGAGGAATGGGAGTAGCTGAAATTTGTATTCGGCAAATGACGAATAATGGAAAGATTCGGCAATGTCGGGATCCATTGGATGGTATTGTTGAAAGTAGTTACAAATATGAAATATCGATGTCGAGAAGATCGCGGAAATAGAATTGAAGGAAAATATTGTCGATTCTGTCGACCTGGAAGTTTTGATTTGCCGAGCGCCTCTCGGTTCACCTGGGCTCAATGGGTCGTGTTCGAAACAACGATTCTACTAAATACAGTCATTCAGAATTGAATGTTTGCCGCCGATTGTGAGTTCCAATTAAACCGGTGGCACAGTACGCGGCTGATTGGAATTACAATTGCTGGAAGGGTGTTTCTCTCGACGTGAACGTGTAAAGAATATTGCAATTATACGGAAACGATAGGAGCGATGCTATTACGCGCGATTAAAAATCGCAAACGAGCCCGTTACGCTTTGCGCGTTCTATTATAATTGAGAATCCTTAATGAATTATGTTTTCTTGCTTCTAATCGGGGATCTCCCGAACGTGAATTGTTTGCTTTTACTGCTTACTTTTAATTTTACCTCGCGAGGGAATTGTTGCTGCAAATTATTCTTTTTTAACGAAGCGGTCTATGAAATATAAGGTGCACTGTATTCGCCTTGTAACTTCATTTTTTTTTTCCTCCTACCTTGTCGTGGCTGCAATCTTATTACTATGCACGTGAGTACGTTTGGTCCAAGATCAGTAATTGTTCAGGCAACCTTGACACATTATTTTAAACGATACCATCAGAAGGATATCTGTTTTATTTTATTTTTTAACCGCACTTTATGCAATCACGGAATGAATTCATCGTGGTTGAAAAAAAATCTTTTTAACACACCTATCCTTGAGAGAGTTCCGATCGATCAGCTTGGCTCGCGGGATCAATTGATGTCTCCTGGGCAAATCGAAGGTTGATTGCCCTAGCCTGAAGTGATGTGACTCTCGATCGTGTCGAGCTTCGTCCTCGGATATCACCGCAAGGCTCCTTGTTCGTTTCAAGAGCTTCCTGCGGTCCTGCGTGGACTGCGCAGAATTCGCCTCGTGTCGTGCCCCTTCCCTGTAATTAAACAAATTAAACTACACACCTTCCCCTTGTTCATCGTCCTGAAAATTTCTTGCCGAACCAATTAATATTAATGATGCAGCGAATACATCTGAACCTGACAGTTAGCGTTGGCTCGGTAAACGTACTTCGTTGCTCCAATTTATGATCGTTTCGTTATTGAAATAATAACGCATACTTCATTCTCTGTACATTAACGGAGAGCGTTATTGTTTGATTCAATTTTACTCGAGTGATAAAAATGAGGATCGTTGGCTGTACAATTTTTGGGTGTACAAATTCCCTTTTAATTATATCCGAATGTCGCAATCAACCATGATATATTGCATGCTAATCCTATCAAGGCATTATTACGTAGGAAATGGCATTACCCTCTGCACACTGAGATCTTGGTGTGCCTCCAGTCAGGATGTCGATACCATGCTTCAATTTTGAATGAAACCGTGTCACCGAGCGGGTGCAAGACGGGAAAACGAAATGCTGGATACGAAACAACCCCTTGGGACTTAATAATCCCTTCGTGGTGTTTGCAACGAATAAATGGATAAAGCGAGCTAATAGAAAAGATATGAAAACGCGTACGTGAAAAATTGTTTAACAGCAGCAACGGTGGAGCATACGTAAAATCAATGAAAGAAAGCATGTATGTATACATATATGCGTGTTTGCTTGGCACGAGTGAAGTGCATTCGTACAAGTATCACTTGTCCTTCTGGTGTGCTTATTCCGTACACGGTACACGGTTTGGCTACGATCTGCATGAAAAATATGCTCAATGCAGCTGTGCATATTTCAGTTGACGTAATCCTTTGACAGCGCCGCGTTAATAATATCTGCTGTGCGACAGACTTGTCCTACTTATCTGTGATACTTCTTTATTAACCCTTGCGTTGTGCTCGTGTTTATACATATACATTTGAGGAATAACAACGACTTCATATTGTATGAATATGAATGGCTAAAAATAGTGCAACTTCGTCGTGATACATGCCAATTAAATTTCGTGTCGTTCATCCTCGTTTAGAGTCACTTGTTCTCTCCATTACTGCATTGTCGAACTGGTGTCCAACGAAACAGTAACCCGGGACTGTGACAATCGCAGCGACAGTTTCCAATCAATTTCTACGATCATCAACAATTGTTAGGTCCCTGCGCTTTTACTATAAAATAATGCACCGAGGTAGCGATACGTTCGTAGACGAGATACGAGGCAATAATCAACGAAGTGGTCACGCAACGTTCGCTTATTTGAAAACTGGACGAAACCACGCCTTCGTGGGTCTACTTGTTCGATGAGCGTTGATAGAAATTAGAAGGCAATCTGTTTTCCAGTGCCATTTCGAGTGGCCGTTATAGGAATTATGTTACGGCGTCTTTAATAAAACTGGTTAACTGAACTTCGAATGGAAACGTCGTTTCGTGACTGGAAAATACGATTCAACTTTCGAATCGAACTATGGGTATATTCATTTGGAAAAGTATTAACTGGTCGCTTTGTGCGATTACTTCTAACATTGGGATAAAGCGAGGCAACATTTCGGAGTAATTGGATTAATTAACTGTGAAACGCCGCGGTGGAAATCGAGAAATTCGTGCCGTGATTGCTCCATGACAAAATGCACGAGCTCGGCGTTTGCAATGCGCGTATAACGAGAACGGAAATGTGCAGCTGTATCGCTAGAGCATCGTGAAACTGGAGCAAATAAAATGTGCGGTATCGATATCCTATTCGTTTGCACGAAATCGAACACACTTGTCGTATGGCAAAGAGGAATCTGTGCTTTCTCTAGAGTTTACGAATGTTGCGTTGTTGTTGGAGAAATATAATATTTATTTTGTCATTTGCAATTCAACTTAAAATTGCAACACAGAAACACTCCTGTCAACTCGAATCCCTGGTGCTGTCTTTCGTAATGTACTTATACAGCCGGTGCACATTGAAAAGTAATTTACCTAGAAAAGTAATCCCGTACCCGCGGACGTCTCTCAAAGTTTAATATCGCGCTTTCCTTTCCATTCATTCAATTTTAATATATCTTCAGAACATGGCGGCATTAATCCCACAGCTGCGTGCAACTTTTCTTTTAGGCATTTATTGGTGAATGAAACGATCAAAGTAACGAGTTACACAATTCAGTAATTTCCACTTAAAGTTACAACTGACTGTTACGAAAGACTTCTATATTAATTATTTCGTTAATTATTTAGCATTATAGCATAATAGTGCATCTTACAAAAAATACACGAAGAAATCAAATTTTTCACTTGGAAATAACTCAACCCCCCGAAGAGTATCAAATATCAATATTGTGCTGCGATCTAAACGCAAAAAAGGAACATCCTCGTTCCTTTCAGCGTGGCTAATAGGAAAAATTGTTGGATTTTCTGCTCGAACAGCCAGAGGCTGCAAGTAAAACACGTCCTTTCGGTCGACCGCCTTTGCAAACGTGAATCCTTGAAGTCAGGATGCAAATGGCGTAGCGTCGTCTCATTGTGTTCGACTGAGCACAGCGAATCGTTACGTAAGATTTTTGTCAAGTAATCTCGGTCATTTTTACGAGCTGCTTTTTCGAGTCACGCAAAGTCCGTCTTTATCCGTTTTTCGTACGCTTTTTCCTCCAGGAAGACTGGCAATTTTAACAAACCAATTTACAGAGTAATTTTTTGTAGAAACATCTTGAACCTCTTTACGAAACGCCGTGCTTGAAAATCTGGCTGCCCGACGATAAAACTACGAAATTACAGCAGGCCATTAAAGGAAAATTAGGTAGCTGGCTTGTTAACTTGTTTATCGTAGGTAACAAGATGGTAGAAATTTTTATTAAAGCTGAGCATGGCCCTTAAAAATGCAGAGTGGCGTTTCAGACAGGGGGAAGTTGTTTAAGATAAGTGACTTCTTAATTATCGGTTGCCCAGCCCCTTTTTCGTATTTAGATTTTTATCTACCTTATTAAATAAGTATATTTTCCAGAAATACAAATAATATGTCTAGACCGTACTTTAATTCTTGCATGACTGAACAATTAAATGGCAGGCTGTTAAATTAAAAAAAAAAGAAGAAGGTGAAACTAATATATCTCTCGAACTAGTCTTTCTACACTTCACCAGAGAATACGTTCGAAATTTGCAGAGCAATTTTCGATTACCTGTCTGGCACACAAACAAAGCTGATTAAACTCACGTGCGGCCTTTATTCACGGGAAACCATTACCGGAAGAATCGACCGCGTGCAAACTCGAGCCAGACTTATAGCCCTAATAGCCTTATCGATAATTTCACCGCTCCTTTTCGCACAGTTTTTACGACGTTAAGTTAAGTAAAATGTCGCACGCGAACCGTGAAGCAGGAGGTTAGCGGGAAGCAATTGTCGATCGCTATACGAACCCACTGTTCGTTTACGTATAAATACAATCAACTCGACCCAATTCTTTTTTCGCGAACCTGCCAAGCAAATAAATCCTGTCCCCGTTGAATTCACTTTATGAAAAAATCTTGTCCCAATACGACTCTATTTCCTCCCGTAAACGAACGATTAAACTTTTCCTCGCCGTGAAATCTCGATTCATCGATGCCCGCAAGACGGGGGGAACTTTCGTACAGCAACTCGACGAGAAATAGGTTTTCTAAGCTAAATTGATGTGAAGTTTCGACGGTAAACAACGAGTTTATGATAGAATCTTCCGTGACGAAACGTCGGGACCTGGTAAGCGTCTCAGTAAGGGTGATTCGGGGTTTATAACCTGCGAGCTGTAAAGGAAGAAATATTAAACGGGACGTTGTATACACAGACGTGGACTAATTCGATTGCATTTATGGCAGCTCTCTCGTTTCTCAAACGCTTCTCAATCATATTCAGATTATTTAATTTAAATTCAGAAAACTCTTTTTCAGCAAGATTTCGATGAATGAACTTAGGTAACGGAGTTATAATTAAATCGATTTAATTGGAACATACTTACAATAGGTCGGTTCACTGAACGGACGCGTATAATCGAAACCCAGACCGGGCGAAGGATTTCTTTAATACGGTTTTATACATTCATATAGCGCGTCGAGTAGCTGGTTTTTTCTTCAAACACTATCGTGAACGTATTGGTATCGATATTGGCTTCCGGTTGATCGACCGTCGATCATTGCACTCGCATGGAGCCACAAAGGAAAGGCCTGAGCCTGTACGGTAAGAGAAACGCGGCTGGAATATCCTATGACATGAACCGGAAGAAGTTCCGCGGTCTGAACAGTCCATGGTTCACGTCTGGTCGACAGAAACAGCTGGTTCACGGGTCAACAGATTTGAAATTACCCTACGGTCTTTATGAATATTTCAGTTGTCGTTCGATCTAATAATTAGTTAATCGTATATACACTGTAGAGGATAGCTGAGTAAAGATAATATAAAATTTAATTCCAAGTATATTTTCCAGCACGAAAATTATAACGGTCCGTGCAACATTTTTCTCTCTTTTTTATTTAAAGCAAAGTTACAGTAGTCTAAGCGGAATAGGGATATCCCTTGACCCACTTAACATGTCCAGTATTAACAAAAACCCTCGTGAATAATTTGAAAATTATTCCATCGCGAATATAATCGTATAATATCTCACGATTATTTCTCTCCGAGATATTTCAGTGAAACGAATTCATCGAACTTACCCTTTCTGTGACCAATGAACGTGTACAACTTTTAAAGTACTATAATAAAGTGTACCTCAAAACTGCTTTATCAATACAAGGAACATAAGAACGCGTTGAACGTACGAAACCACCTATTTCGCGCCCATTATTTAACCCCTTCCCGAACGTAAGAGCCTCTAATTACGTCGAACAACGTAGTTGGCGAACGGGTCGTTTACACGAAAACAATTCAGCTGCCGCGATACTCGACTCCATACGATTACCTGCGAGACGAGAGTTGCGTAAAAACCAGTCGTTGCGTTTCGCGAAATACAAAGCACGGAAACGCGAACGTCGATCGATTTTCGTGATCGGCTCTATCATCCTTGAGGAAGGCCTGAATGCACACGGAAAAACGAAGTGTTTGCTCCAGTGCTGCTTCGTGTCCATCGTTAGCGTAGTTAGGAGGAAAGCGCGAAGCAACGATAATCGATTAGCGGCGTTGAAGTTCCGTCAGAGCTATAATAACGCTCGTAATAACATCGCTGACGTCAAGTCTGCCTTCAGTATTTTTTCAGTTTTTTCAATATTCTTTCTTTTGCCCACCTGAGAGGTGCCTTACTGACACTGAGTCTGTAAGACGCGCCGTGAACCACACGATAAAACGTGAATTATATAATTCATTTCATGAGAATGGGCAGAAGTGGACCGTGACTAATGCTCTGGCCAGATAAACAGCTGTAGATTAATGATTGTAATATTTCTGTACGTGTGCGGGATAAAATAGCTTCGATTGTGTAATCGGACCACTTGTCGAAAATATCACGAGTACGCGCACGAAACCGCGTTACTTTTCATTTCTGCGGTTCTACCATCGAGTTGCTGGAAATTCGGAGCAATTGCTATCCCACAGAGTTATGTATTTACGCGCCAGCTGTGTTACAAAATCCGAGGTGTTCAAGTTTCTTCTTCCTCGTTGAACGAAGTTGCAAGAAAGTAGGAGAGTAGGTACCGTATACTTGTTAGGAAAAGTACAAGGGCAACTGCTTACAAGAACCAGCTTACACGAGATAGGAGTTATAAAACCGTGGAAAACTTACACGAGCTGGCATTTTTTGTTAAACTGATATTTCGCCAAACGTCTTAAGGACACCTACTGATGATTGAAATCGTTCCAAATTCAAAGGACGAAAAATCTAATGTCTGCCTATCACGTTTATTCCATCATTTCACTTATACAATAAATGCAACACAGTCTCTTACCAGTTTATCCGTCCTTTCAACAAATTTCCGTCGGATCACCCTCAGATTTCCCGATCCTTCTGAATGCACCGATCGGAATCGCTGAACCGGGGCAACAAGGACACTCGCGAATCCGGTGCTCGATGTAAATCGAGCTCAGAGAGTAAAATCGAGAGTAACAAGATCCTCGGTTACTTTATTTCTATTGTCCACGATGAAAGATCGATCTGTCGTCGGTGCGTGCCGACTTTTCACTTTCTCGTTCGCGCATCGACTGGCGGATATCGTTGTACCTGCCTGGCCGATCGCCACTGTACACCTGTTCCCTCGAAAGGACAACGTGTACCCGTGTCTCCACTCGATTGTCCATCCGTAGTGGGAGTATTGTACACCTTTAGCCTTAGGGTGTGACGTCATTGATCCAACGACGCGGAAGCGGGGTGAATCACAAACGCAAACTTTAGAGAACCACCGATTTTCCGCGGCCTGATAAGCTCGTCCCTTTATTTCCTAAATTTCTCCGGGGAATTGGCAAGGGTGAAAGAGTATGAGGGTGGAATTTTTATCTTTTCTTTCTTCTTTTTTTCTTTATCGCCTTCGGAATCCAATTTCCTCACCGAGCAAAATGTTCCTAATGAATTCCACCTGGAATATATTGTACGATGCCCGATCGTCGGTCTCTTGTTCTCCGCGCGATGCTGACAGAATTTTGTAGCTACATGTCGAGCGCGACGTACGCGACCCAATTTATTGGAAAAATTCCGTTTCAGCGAAAGGAAATTGGAAATGCATTGTAATGCTGATGTACCTACGGTTTCTAAGAATTTCTTTGCCCCAAGGGGGAAAAAGAACGCGCTATATTTCGTAGTATTTAACAAGTTCCTTCCGCAAGTGTTAAGATGAAAGAAATAAAGAAAAATGGCAAACGCCTTTGCAAAACAATGACCACGCAGGTTGTTATTCCGAGCACAGAGGATGACGTATCATGGGTGTCTGCAACAATGCTCAATGTCGAAGACCGCGGTGGGACTGGAAGGCTGGATATCATCGTGCTCGTAAAATTCAAGGGTCAAGTGGTAACAACCGTGTGCCATATTCCGCCAGTATTTAATGACGATTTCCTTGGAGAGGACGGAAGCGAGAGAAGAATTATCAAAGTCGCGACACAATGGATTCCATTAACAAGAAACTCCTCCGGCAGAGGTTTCGAGTCTTCTGGTAACGATATTAATCGTTGCGAGAGGTCAGGGACTACGAATATCAAACCTGAATCGTAATTCGTTGCGCAACTTTTGTTGTCGACCCAGTCGAGGTACGAGATCTTTAAAATTCCAGAAACGAAACCATTGTGATGCCATGTGATATCATCGCCAATGATAACCTTGATTATAGAATATCCCTTTCTTCTATATTGTAATTTCTCTTACATCGCGGTTTATCATCCAGGTCAGATGGAAAGAAAAGTCCGAACAACGCGAGCACTCGATGAAAAATACGGTCAAAAGGAGCACGTGACACGCGTTCTTGAAACTGGCAAAAATTAACACCGATAAAATATAGACAAGAGTGTTGGTATAACAAAAAATAAACAGTACAAAGCGCATAATATGTTTCGAGCTTAATACATGATAATTATGCTAAACCGCCGTGTCAATTATAGCCAGACGTAAATCGTGCATGACGTGTGTAAGATTTTTGAAGGAAATAGACGTGCAAACGAACAAATTCTCGGTGCGAGTAAATAAGAGAAAAAAATTGCAATGCGCAATATTTTATATTTACGCGCTGTCAATCATCTGCTCCACTGTCATCGAAATTTCACCTGTCCCACAAACTCCCAGCTTTAAAATAACACTGGCGCCAAACGTTCCGATAACAGCGAAAAGTGGGGCATGAAATATACATATAACTCTTATTCCCGACGTGACACCGCGTGAACTTCCATTTCTGTCCGTCTTCCTATGTTTACCTGGCCATGGCACGACATTCGTCGCGAAATCCCCAAAAGATTTAACCTGAACGTCATTGTGTCAGGGACATCTCAACTCCACGCAGAACCAGTCTGCTTCATATCCGGCTTTTGCGCAAGAGTTATTTTTTCCACGGGCAAGTTGGGTCGTATTAAAAATCCATCGATCCTTTTATCGTTATAATTCGACCGTGACACGGTCCAATGTGTATCTAAAGCTCCAGTCGTCCGCCTTTGAATATTTCAATCGATTCTGTCGCGTGGTGCACCACCGAGAGGGCAGAGTTCACGCATGGCGAAATGGTATCGAAAGGACACATCGATGCAACGATTAAACATTCACTTGCGTTCACTCCTTTTTTCCAATTCGAGCGGAAAAGCGATAGAACGATGGATCAATAAAGTTAAACTGTATACGGTTCCACGCATACTTGTCGAATCACATTCGATTAAAGCTTCCAAATAATTTGTCCCTTTCCTTTTTTTAATCGAGGAATATCCAAAGGAATTTTTCATCAGATAATTCATAGGGAGGTTCGAACGGTTTATGGAAGCTTTTATATCATTAAAGCTATTAAAACCATCGGATCTTCGACGACAAAGGAAAACGTTTTTCGTTTCGTGTTCAACGAATCGGCAATGCAATGTCACTTGAGACCACGATGAAGAAAGTGGCCATGGCGCTTGGCCTAGGTACCACTTATTAGCCGAGTCACCTGGATATGCACGTCGCGATACTTTCCTAACGATCGAATGGCTTTTATTTTCGCCCCTTTCCACCAGGATCGCGTTTCACGCGCCTCTCGTTTTTCTTTCGAACAATTTTATACCATTACGCGAACTACTGGCGGAAAGGTGGACGCCGGCATCGATGATCGTTCGATTCGTACGAGTTTTCATTCAAACTTTCCTCCAATTCTATTTCGTTTCCGCTCTAAATGAAATCCTTTATTACTGTTATATTTCATTCTGTGAACTATAATTGAAAAATTCGTCGACACAGAAAGAAAGCAGTTTAGACCTGCAGAACTATTCAATGGGGGAGCATCAGAGTTGCGTTGTTACTCGTAGCTGAAATTATTTCAGCAGAGAGCGAAAGGAATATACGAGACAAATACTTTGCTGCCGTAGGATACTTCTTTGCGAAGCGAGTGCGACGAACGTGAAATCACGACTCGTTTGACGAGACGGCCCCGATAAAAGGACAAAATGCTCTTCGATGTTCACGACAAAAACTCTTTACGTGCACCTTAACGACGTGCAGTATTCATCCGCTGGTTTTTCGACGATCTGTCGCACGCTTTCTCTGACGACTTAATGCGTTAGTCGCGTTTTCGTGTTTCCTGAACGTCGACGCGTTCCGAGTAAGAGAAAAAGACAGGTGATTGATCTATAATATTACCCGTCCAACGCCGTGACAAATAGTCTTGTAACGATTTTGTAATACCTGAAGGAAATTGCCAGGCTTAATGATGCACACGAGAAAATTGAAATTACCTTCAACAAGGATATCCACTTAATGATTGAAAGAATGGTACACTGATTAGTAAACGTTCGGGGCTCCTCGTGGTTGATACGCAACTGAAGGACCAACGAAAAAACAAAACTTTCGTTAATTTCATCCCCCCTTTTTCACTCCTGTCCGATGATTCACGAGGTTGCCAGGGATACCATTTCGTCCCTGAACGAAACAAAAGCGTAACTCCATGACGTGACAGACCGTCAACCCTCTCGAATCACCTGGAATCCAGGTGGAATGATTCACGATGCTAACAAAACGTTACGCGGGCCAATTGGAGCAAGCTTCGAATTTTTCTATGGAAGATCTTATATTCTGATACGATTTCATGTGTTGGATAACAATAACAATCTGCAAATCGGTTGCAGTTGAAAATGGGAGAAATTAATTTCGAGAAAGTGACGAGTAATTCGAGTAACGGGTGTAATTCGATCCAGGGGTCATTGACGTCTATGCCATGTCAGGATCGATTGAAATCACTTTCGATAGAAAAATCCACCACCGGAAGAGATCGAGCAAAGGCTGTGGTCCACTAACCGCGAGCTGAAAAATTTTCTCGTCACCGCGAACGTTTCCCGCGGACGCGATTTTTCCGCGACTCGAATGGACTGCAATTTGTTACATAAACTTATTGGCCAGTTCTTGTAAACCTTCTACCATTAACTCTTCGAACGTGTGAACCGCATAGATTCTTAGAAATTCGGCAATTTTTAGTTGTGCTGATTATAATTTGTTTAATTATTAAACATTCTGAGTTCTTTAGAGTGTCGTTGCAAAATGGTTGCAATATAACTTTAAATTTTCCATATTATTGAGCGTTTCACACAGTTACGCTGAAACGTGCGTATGTACACAGCAACGAATAAAATCGTGCACATGTACGCCTTTTTAGAAATGGGTAGACGATGCTGGAACTTTTGCCGATCAAAGATCCGGCGTGAAAGGTGAATAGAAAAACAGTTTTTTCACTTGTGCACTCGAATTAACGATCGTGAAGGAGTAAAAGCGGTGAAAATGCACGTAAAACTGCAGTGCATAGAAATGGACTGGAATGATTCTCGGATGCAGTAGAAGATCGATTCCATCAACGAGCAGCTGTTACCTAATATGAACATCAATTTTAATATTTCCACGCTTCGAGGCTCGTTGCCTCCTTTACGTAACAATTCGTGCCCGTCGTGAAAAATGAAAAACAGAATGGGCCCCGTCCGTGTAACGATCCTATTATTACGCAAACGGAAATCTACCACGAGGTTAACCGCAGATCAATTCTGAGACGTTCGTCTGACGGATATTAAAGTCCATCTATTGTCCCGAATTCATTTTTCATTGAAAAACATTGTTCTCGCTTTAAGATTCGAAGCGATTACTGCGCAACGAATCTTTACTCTCATAGTAAATTTCCCAATAATTCACGAGCCTGAATTAGCATCAACTGGAGCAAATAATGCTTTTAACTTATTATGATTCGCGCTTAATTATTATGTAGGGAGAAACGACAAACGTGTTGCGGTTTTTGTTCAATAAAATGGAAAGTAACATTAGTTGCCCGCCGTCGCGTGATTCCTACTAACTTCGGAAGTGTCAGGAAATGGAGTCACCGAGCGACAGGAAGTTACACAATGAGGGCTATGTTCCTGCTCTCACGAAGGAATTCCATATGCACCGATGACTGATCGAAGGAGACGTCAGCCCTTTGACTAGCATGATCGTCTACGCCCCTGATGTGTATTTATTGAAGGAGAATCAATACGAATGGTGAACGAGAATATTTTTCCTTCGATTCCTGCTTGGAGAGAAGAATTCACAAACGGGACGAATCTCAATAAAAATATTGAATTGTTTGCGATACATAAATTCTTGCGCTGAAAGCTTCCGCCTACATACGTATTCGAACGTAAAAATGATTTCCTTTAATACTCCATCTAAATTCCAAATCAAACGGAGTTTCGTCTATTAGCCAGAAAAGTGAGTTTCACTTCCTGCTGGAAATAATTGTTCGGTCAACGTATGTACACTAACTGGAAAGCCCTACTTCCGGAAACATTTTTCTTCAATCTAACTTCCATCGTATAATTTTCACGCGCCACGTATAATCAACTCTATGAAAAAGAACTCAACTAATTAATACAGACCCTGAATTCTATCCGAGCATCCTAAAGTCACCACCAAAATAAAACAGGCACCATGATAGTTGCAATCGAAGCACCTTGAAGATTCACTCGCATCGACAACGTAGAAGATAATAGTTCGATAAAAACTAAACCAATGATTCTCTGGTTAATTCACTGAAGCAAGAAATGAAGTACTACCTGTCGTTCTCGGCGTTCTCCACGTACTCCATCGTCACCTGGCAATAAATGATCTTCACAGCGAACATGACGAACCAGCATCGTCCGCAGCCACTGAACAGTGTCGCTTTCGCACGCGTTTTCAGCAGAGAAATGACTGTTTCCAAGCGACTAACGCAAGCAAATTTCGAGGCACGTACGCTGTTACGGCCCTTTGTCCTGCACGCAGCTACCTGTACGCCAGTGAAACGGACAGAGACGTCCACCAAAACGGATATCCGGTATGTTCCGCTGTGCCGGCCTCTCCTCCCTTGTTTCGTTCTGTCGTTCATTCTTTCAATAGAATATAGAGTATGATGTCGCGGATTGATCGTATTAATTAACGATGCGTCGTGGATTTGTTGATGTCTGTCCGAACCTCGATTTCCGTGCTGTTTGCATGCATGCCGTGGCTGACAGCCACGAAATGGGCGGGAGGGTAGCGAATAACATGCAGTTTAACCCCTCTTACCTTATCGATTATGCGTGGAGGAATTTTGGTGTACACGGTGTGCCAGAAATTCTGCTGGAGAACTTAATTTTTCTGTTGGAAGAATCGTAGGTAAATGCCTACTAGTCACGAAATTTTTCTGAACGTCTTTTGTGTCGTTATCATTATCATTATTATTATTATTATTTGAAAGTATCACGAGAAAAGAATAAATTGTCGTCAACCATAGAAATTTTCCAGGTGCTCTTTGTAGTTGCGTTTAATTCTGTAATTTTCTAATGGTTAAATTTAATTGTTTTTATTCACTCTGAGTTTCGTTAACGAGAAACGCTTTCATTGATCTATCTGTTGGAAATAATTTCGCGATACAAAAGCATGCAGAAGCAACGGAAGTTCCAGTTGTAATTACGTCGGAAACTACTGTCTGGAACGTTGTTTTCTTTTTTATTCGCCTCTGTCATATTTAATTGATGCCAGGAATTCGAAATTTTCACAATTTTCACAATTTTCCAGGTAGATTCATCTCGAATCATTTGCGCGCGACCATCGTCTCATTATTGGGTTTCCTGTTTACACAATATGTTGATTTAATGAGAGGCGCGTGTGCCTATACGAGAAATAAAGAGAGAATTTCTACAAATAGTCGACGAAACTCGTTAATGATATCGTGAACAGAGAGTTGGAATTATGTACTCGTGTTTCTAGGAGCGTCTAATTAGCGGAACTATAACACGCGTGCAGTTTATCGAAATGTGAAATAAATAAAATGGATCCGCTTAGAAGAACCACGTTAAATATACAAGGAAATTTTGCAAACCGCGCGTGGAGTAAATTTTTCTCTTTTTAAATCGTGTATACATTAATTTATTCAAACAAGGATCTTGGAATTCTACGATCTAAACTGTTCGCAGCGAAATTCGTTCCCTTCGTATTATGTTAAAAGGTAATGCGCGTGTCAGGAAGATGAATAAATTGGAAGGGAATTTAGTTGAAGCTGAAAAGAATTTTAAATGTAAACAAAAATAGCCAGTCGTGATGCATTGTTCTATCGAAATTTCTCCAACAGAAAAATCTCGCCAATTTATTATCAAATTCCTCGCGACGTCGAGTCCGATGACAATATGCAATTTCGCCGTGAGCGCGCTGGAAAATCGTTCGAATTCAGACGATCCTCTTATTTTTCTTTTTCTAAAACAATACTTCTGGCCTCCCCAATTTTTATACCACTCGATTACAGAGACAAACGCAAACTGAATAATACTCGAAAGAGAAATGTTCCAGAATGGCTACTTTCATGCAATTCGGCACCATAGTTTCTCTCCTTTTATCTAATCATTTCACCCTGCACCGAGTACGATAATCGTGTAAGTGCAATTTCGTGCTTCACGCGTGAGCCCGTCACAAAGACGTCCCCCTACAAAGCGGTCAAAGAGGATTACACGATTCGCGACAGAAAAACGACGAGCGGAAAACAGGTTCGCTTGAAACTCAAGAAGTAAACTCGCAAGGTCTCGTCGGGGATTCCGTAATTAGACCACGACCGCGTTAATAAGCACAGGCTAACCGTGTCGAAATTCCTCTAATTAACAAATAATCGTCCACTAATCATAAGATCTCGTTGCAACGGGATCGAATTGTTTCGACTGGAGGCGTCGTACGGTTTTTCACGGTATCGAAAAATTTCCTCAAAAGAGGAAATGAAAAAAATAGCAACTCGGAAACTGCAACTTATACCGGGGCGTACTTTATCATCGCATTCCTCGTGCTTAAGCAACATGGAATGCATCCATAGTGGTGAGTAATGAAAGATAGACAGGAATAGATTAAAGTAATATCATCGTCGGGAATCTTTATATAGTACATAGTAGTTTCTGCTCTGATATTTATGCACCGTAAAGAAGTTTCGAGCAATTTTTCGAGTTCATTAAAAATCTGGGCCACTCTTTGCTTCTCCATTATCGTGCACCGCAATTAGCTTACGGCGCAGTTAATTTCTATTGTACTTAATTTCTCTGTCTCTCTCTGCCTCTTTGCCTCTCCTATCTGTTTCTGCGTAGAATGTTCTTCGACTGCGTGTATTTTCAATTAAGAAGGAAACTGTATTAACAATATGGTTCATTGGTCGGGGTACTTGAGCGAAGATCCCTCATTTGACGTAGAAATTGTATTACGTTAAATAATATTCATTTTCTTTATTCCTTTCGTACTTTTATAGATATTTTCGGTGGTCGAAATTGAATGATAATAAAGATTGATTACTCACCGATGGCATTTTTGACGTTGCCTTTCCTGCACCCACAATGCCTCTCCAAGGGTGTGGGTTCCGCTTTGTACTCCACCCATGATCCACCCCCGAACGACGAGGCCTGTTATAAATTGACGATACTGCGATTATCATTATCGAATTGATCATTCACATTCAGATATTATCTTGCATATATTTATAGCTAATTGCATCTGTTTAAAGATTATAATCGTATTGTTAATCTGACCATAGGCAACCGTTTGTTTTCTATATGCATTCCGATAATATTAATTGCCTATATTAATCGCGTGACTGATTGTACATTTTTTGCATAAATGAATAACAGTGCAGCGTGATGGTGTGGTTGTTCAGTCATTTTCACGGTTAAATTCGCAGTTATACTAATTTTATTGCAGCTTTAGTAACGGTCCGGCGTTCACGTTTTTCTTCCCCGGTGTATTTTTGCCAATCTTGGTTTCTTTGATGTCTTTTAATTTCACGGTCGGCTTGAACAAAAGGATTTTCTCCGTGGACAAGTGGTATCGCAGGAAAGATACTGTGTCTACCGTTCTGTGTGTGTCGCAGGTGAAAAAGTTTGATTACGCCACGGCTAAAGTGTATGCATATGAATAGAGAAAAAGAGATACGGAGGAAAATTCTTGGAGACTGCAGGCAAAATAAAGAATGCCTGAACAAATCATTTTTTATTGCAAATAAGCATGTGTATGAGATAGAAGATTTAGTAACTGTATTCGTGCACAGGTGGCGTACAAGGGTTACGATTTCTCACTAATGAAATTGTTCAGGGAAATAGATATAAGTATGGAAACGGAACAATAACTTTATGTATAGTTGAACTGAGAGTTGTTCTTACGTTAATTTTGTCCAGAAAGGGTCCGAACCTACGGTTTGTGACCCAGTATTTTAAATGATAAAAATAATCATTAAATATACTTATATTTTAACACGATCAATATTCATTTCAACGTTCTACCATTTCCCATATTGTTTAAGTAAGAACTCTTTTTCCATGCTATTCCAAAATAACGAACAAAAAAACTGGAATACAAAACTAGCAATAATTATTTCATACCCGTGATACGTATCTCTATAATTTCCCCGTAATACCACTCAATCATTACAAAACTGTACAATCAACCAGCATGAAAAAAACACATTGTGAAGAAATTCCACTGAAAACACCTTTCACATCGCACGCCGGATATGCCATGTCGAAAAAGCTTACGAAAATCCAAACAGAATTACTACCACTATATCGCACGGGGTTGGAATGTATATACCGGTGTGATGTATGTATACATATATATTTCACCTACCCTTGGGGAGATCACTGACGATCAGTCATGCATCCATTAAAAAAAAACCCCATGCGACACGGAAAACGTTCACCGAAACCCGACGAAATGAACACACGACTACGGAGAGAAAAGCGTTTTGCGATTGTAGCTCGTATTTTTTTTTCAATGCCAAAATCTCGTGGAGCAACGCCGGTGCGCACGTTGCTTATTAGTTGAGCAGAATCCAGAGACAGACTGGTCAGCACGGGAAACACAACCACCGCGAACTTTTCACGAATGCCAGGAAGAAGGGAGGACGACACCAGAAGGTGGTGGTAGCATCTTAGCCACTACCATTGCGAATCGTCGAAGAAGTGCAAGAGGATGAGCTCTCGCGGAACGCGCTAATTGTCAGACGTTTCACCTTTTTCGTTTTTTCCAGGGAAACAATTAATAGATAAGAGACGAATTTACTCGGAGAGAATTTTTTTCGTTACTGAAAACACACTGGTTTTACTTTCGCGACCGGATGTACGTGCAGCACAAGTTTCGTGTAAATTCTGTACACGCGGTGATAAACGGTGCAATAAGGAATTATGTTTTTTTTTTAATAGCTTAGCTTGATACATAGTAAATAGTTGCAGTCAGTGTCGTGGTGGGATGAAAAATAGATTTCTGATAAAAAAAAATTGTCTTATTAAACTAACCTGCGTTGAAAATTGAATATATAATAATTAAATGTTGAAGACTCACACCAGTCATCCAAATGGAACGAGTTTCGAATTATGCAATTGCCAATCGACAGGTTACTCGCTGCTCGATTTCAGCAAAGCATAACACCACCCCCGCTTTTTCCCCCTATCATACATTTTTGAAAAGCAAGTCGTTTGCAGAGGTCTCCTTTGAATGCTGTTCGGGTGAAAATCCATTACTGCACTCTCGAACAGGTCCTGAGGAAAACGAAAATTGGTCACCGATGCTCGAACGCTTTTATAAAAGGCACTCTCCTTTTTGGTACCAAAATCGCGACACAGGACTACATACCGCAGGAAACTAGTTTTCAGGGCTCACGGTACCAGATTACTTTCTTTTTTAGCCTTTTTCTTCTTGAAAAAAAAGAATTCCCTGCAACGTTGGAAATTCTAAAAAGCCAACGCACGGAACGTTTTACGTAATAATACATTTCTTGATAATAACTGTGCTACTTTATTAAAACATACGCGAATTCCTGCATCTAACCATGAAACAGAAAAAAGGATTCACTACGTTTTGAGAAATAAATATAAATATATACAGGGGGAAATTGGAGAAGTAAATATTTAATACTATCGCTGTTTATTTTTCTAATTAACCATTTATATTACTCGACAAGTACAGAAATTGCGAACTATTTTTGTGCTCTTATCTATTCTTCGAATAGTCACTCCTGTGACCATAAACGACGACTACAAATCGTTATTCATTATTCTTCCATAAAGTCGGCAATAAAGTGTTCCATCCTCGTAGATGCATTTCCAAAGATCGCGTAGCCGGATCGCAGTGCTTGGTTCCGTTCTGCTTAGAACAGAAAGATCACCGCACTCGTCTCATTCCGGTCTCCACACTCTAATACCTTCCTCATATCAACGACAGGTAACCAGGTTAACGTGATCCAGCTCTCAACGCGCGACCAACGAGTGAGCAGACTCGCGAAAATACCGCGTGTTCTTCTTTGAATGATCTTTAACTCTGTACACCCTTTTTAACCCTAAATGAATAAAAAAGAAGTTTAACAGATACTGTATTTAATTACTCAAAATGTAATTCATATAAATAATTGCAGTAGGAACATAATATTGCGGAGAATATTTATATAGATTCTTAGCGAAGGGGTTGAAGTGGTGAAATACAAACGCTATGAAAAAAAAAGCTGCGTTAAAACAGTTGGTATGTAATAGCGGGTACTTTCTCAAGTGGATATAAAGTTCTGGTAATACTCAGATTTTTCATTCGACATAAAAGGGTTTAAGGAGAGTTACAAAAGTGGAGCGGTCGCATTGAGGATGCAAAAAAATCTGTCTGGAGAGTGATCCCTTTATCCGATTCAGAGCCAAGGGATCCAGGTCGCGTTAGAAAGAGTATTTTTTTTTAATTAGAAAAGCATCGCGTGGTATTTAACTGGCCTTGATCTTTGCACGCTGTGAAATTTTTTGTGTGGCAACGTAAATTTTTACGTAACGTGAAATCGTAATTTTTACTTATATATTATATAATATATATAATATGCTATTCTTTTTTTCCTTTCGTCGACTCGTCGTACAGAGGAACATAAAGCAGTCGCTGTTCATAGCTTTTACGATGCGATCATGCCAACAGAAATGCCAAGCCGTTTCGACGACGGAATAAAACAGTCGACAAAATTACGAGATGTCTGAAAGGATGGAAGCCTCTGTTATTTTTATCTGCCACAATTCTGGGCCCAATTTACGTGCGCGATGTAAAATGGCTGATTTTTAAATCTTATTTACGTCGCACTACTCTTGAATCGTTCAGCCTTCGGCAGAAAAGAGTTTACACTACCGGCAATTAGAATGTTCAAAGAAACGCTCGCCAGACTGAGTTAAAAAAGAGAAACTGCATTCAATTAGTCCGATCTGTTCGTTTCGATGATAAAAAGTAGTTCGAAACTCTTTGCACGGACAAACTCGAGATATAATATTTCTGTTCTCGATAAATATTTCATTTTTAGATCAAACCTTCAATTCATACAGCACTGTTGAAACATTCACCCTATTATAATATACTAGTAGCATTACAAAACGATTACCCACCATGATGCTTGAATATTTAAGTATTCTTTCATAATTTGAAGATAATATTGATATGCGCATGCATCAAACCAAGCCGTAGAAAAATACCTTATCTTTTAATTTAGACAGAAAACCTAGCAATAAATAAAACGCGGAAGATTGTTTATATAGAATTACAAAGCATTGATGCTGATAGGAAAATTATATTTCGTAGAAATTAATCTACTTGCCCAATCAATTTACCAAATATTAAAATCGCCCGATTCATTCGAGATACTAAAAATGAAAATCTCTTCGGCCGCAGATGTGACAATCACGTATCATCGAGGATTAGTAAGGATCACGGTGCCTTTGCCGTCCAGAAAAGAAAAGTGTATGTTTACCTTGAAGCCAATCACTCACACGATAGGAGACTTTATCGGCATGCTAAAGGGGGAAGATCGCGGAATCGACCGAGTAGCTGTGACGACTGTCGGTGAGTTTCTCAAGAATTTCTTCAAGACACAACACTGTGAATTTTCCCCAGAAATTTTCGATGCAAACTAAGTAAACGGGATTTTAATATAATTACAGACGGTGTCAGGATAAGCTCTAATAACACAATCGGATCATTAATGGAGGACGACTTTCGATTGATAATAAACGACGTCGATTACGCCGTTTTACCACCTTTACATGACAACTACACGATGGTACCTATATATCTACGTTCCTTTTTATTAAATAACTCTATAAATCGTCGAAGTTATTTTTAATGATTTAAAATGTACAAATGAAATGTTCTGGAAATAACTGACTATTATTAACAAAAATATTTAATCGAAGTAATTGAAAAGAAGCACTCATTTCGAATTGAGTGCATTGAACGGCCGTGAAAGGCGTGCGAATAGATAAAAATAAATTAGCAAAGAAAAGACAGTGAAACGCATGAAACTTATTCCAGGAAAACCTAGATAAGCTGTCGGAAGTCAGGACGTTAGTTGGTCAACTGTACGAGTCGTTTCATGTTCATGATCATTACGTCGCGATGGAGAAACAAGTATTGGCCGAGCTGGAGGAGATCAGAGTGGAGCTGGCACCTATTGAAAAGGTAAATCATCGTGACAATCGAACAGTCGTTCAACTTCGAATCGCTAATTACTTCAAATGTACTTATATCATTCTCGAATAAATTCATCAACTGTACCACATGATATAAAAACGTCAAAGGGCCGATGGTATCTAAACTAAACTGGAGTTTAAGGAGCTGGACCATGCCATTAGAATTCCAATTATTCTACTGAACGGGCACCTTCTACTTTTATCGCTTGTTTTCTCTTTACCGCGTAAATTAATTCATCCACGGCGAGTTGGGCTCTAATTATCGTCTTGTATGCGCTTACAGGATCGCGTAATTAAACTTCGTTTTACCTAGCTGTTGTTCTATACCCTGTACGAAAACTATATGTATATGTATTGGCGTTCGCGTAATCCGTACCATCCTATTATAGCTGTTTCGAAGCTCTTAATTGTGTAATATAATCGACAGCGATTTCTTTTCTATTCTCTCACCTTTTTACCGTAATAAGTGAGAACAAATTAAGCAATTGATAACTGATTTACCGAAACGATAACACGTAGTTGGAAAAAGAAAATGGATAAATCTTGATTCTTTGATTGCATACAAAATTGTTCCTCTTAACTTTTTCTTAACAAATTGTATTGGAACGGTGGTGTGGTTTATGGTTATCGCCCGTGAGCTTTTAGAGTTAATTTTATTAGACGACTGGCATGCGTTGATAATCTTTTATCAATGCGGAAATCCGTAACAATTGCAACTCGGTGACACCGTAATTGCGAAAGCCTTGGTAATATCGTGTATCAAGAATTGAAATTGAAAAATATATTTTTCGATCGTCAATTACAGCAACTGCAAGAACTGGAAGTCACCGCTTCGAGGAGGGCGAACATTGTTATCTGGGTGTGCCTGGTCCTGATGTCGGTTCAGTTCAGTAGCTTGGCACGATTAACCTGGTGGGAATATTCATGGGACATCATGGAACCGATTACATATTTCGTTACTTACGGCACCACGATGTTGTGGTTCATCTACTTCGTTCTAACAAGACAGGTAAATAATTCCAAACCGCCTCACACAATTGCAAATAATCTTGTGAAAGCAAAATACCAGAAGGTGTAATTGTAACTGCAAATAATTGAGAAGCTTCGATATATTATATAACAAAGGATATTTTAAATATTTGAAGCAACTAATTAACATTTGGTACATTGTTTCATGCCAACAGGAATACATGTTGGTCGACGTTGTAGATCGGCAACACCTGTTCGCGCTGCATAAAAAAGCAAAGGAGGCTGGAATCGACGTGGACCGGTACAACTTTTTGAAGGTGCAGGCCCGTGAATTGAATAGCACTCTGAGGATCATCCGCGGACCCTTGTTCGATTACAAAGTTCGAGTCGAACAAAAAAAGAGGGAGCGATCTAGTAGCTCGAGTAGTAGATCAAAATCACGAAGTTCCTCGCGTAGTTCCAGTCCAAGCTCGGAAAAAAGTCATCCTAAGAAAGAAGTCTCTCCTGAGAGGAACACTAAAGAACGATAAAGATTCGAGGGGTTATTGATTGCGAAAGTTCTTGGTGATGAATCTCATTGATACAAGATTCGACAAGAAAATTGTCGATGAAAAAAAAAAGGATATACACTCAGGGCGATTAATGAATGCCACTTGTAATGTAAGAAATAGAACCGTGACGGGACGAAGGAAAAAAGAAAAAGGAACGATTAGTTTCTTATCGCGTGAAAGAAAAAAAAAAATGTTAAAAACGTTGGTATCCTCGACGGAGTCTTCCGAGTCTTACGACGACACTCCTAATCAACGAGTATATGTGTGTATAGTATATTTGCCCGATGCTCAATGTTGTTGACTGCTGTGCATTTGGAAGCCGTCGAAGAAAGAAGTGTATATATCGCACAGTTTTTTACGTATAATTATCATTGACTAACGAAGGAGATTCGAAATGAATCGAATGGTTGAGATGCTGAAAAGATATTTTGTTAAGACGATTTTTCTTCGATCGGCGTCGATGCATAAGACTAACCATTAGAAGAGGAACAATGTAATTATTTTCTTTTCACGGTAAATGATAAAGAACAGTATCAGTGTCAGTACATGTGACGGTCATTGAATTGACGATTTGATAATTCGAACAATTTATACCTTTGAAATTCCAATGGAAGTTTAATGGTGAAAAAGAATAATTGAATGTTCAATTACTAGCGGTTTGTCCTGTGTATACATACTTACATATTGTACTGTTATATTTGTAATAAGTTGATGTCCTTAGTTATAATTGAATTTACCTCTATTGTAATTTTCGCACAAGCGATCAAAGCTCAACAATTTTATTTAAATATCAACTCCTTCATTCTGCGCGTAACAATATTTTTTCTACATCATGATGCATCGACAATATTGTTAATGTAAATATACAATTTCGTTTCTTCTTCACGAGATCAACGCAACGTAATTTCATCGCAACAGACGTGGTACAGCGTACTTAACTTTCGTTTCAATTAATTGTTAATACTTGTCAAATGTGTAACAAGTTATTGGTGGAATTCATTATTTATTATCGTTCGATTTCATACTACTTTACATCCGATACTAACGTATATCGTTCCCACTATTTTATTAGAAAATAAATTTTGCCAATATATTTGACTACATCTAAAGGGTTCAAATATAATGGTTTTTTAACAGAAAAAAACATTACGATCAATACATTGCTTGTAAGCATAGCGCGTTCGAGAAGCTTACTTCGCCGCTATTCATAATAAGATTTTAACGTTCTATACTTGTAATGGCACTTACACCACTCAATCTTTTATTCCTATGAACTCCTAGTGGTCGCACAATGAAAAAGGAAATCGAGAATGTTTGTGCAACGGTACAAATACAACATTAGCACCGTTTAAATTAAGCTAAAATTCATACAATTAGCTCTACTATTACTATTGTTACGCTTTAGAGTATCGTTCATGAAAGTATCTTACATACATAAGATTAACATAGATTACTATTTCTAGAAATTCTTTAAGAAACTTTCTCTCGCTTTCGTAAAAATCCTCTATCCGTCCGCTTGAACAGCCAATCTGTTTCACGAATTGTATTAACAATTTCCTTTTCGAAAGCTTCGTATGCGTTACTGTATATTAATATCAAAGACCATTTGTAACGTCTCCATTTTTTATTTACCCAACACTGGTTGTGACAAAAGTGACGCGACTGAAAAATTCTTTGCCTTGGAATTAGGGTCCGTCAGTTTAGTTACGAGTCGGCGAGAGAATTGAAGAATTAAGATGTATACGTTATAAAAAAACTGTTTTAAAAATACGAGTATATTTTCGAGTTCTGTATCTATTACGCGCCAACACGTGTAATATAGACGTTTGCTGTACACTTTCAAATATACGTCAACATCTTCTACTAGTCGGTGGTAAAAACGATATAGAGGAAGCTCGTTTAAGATGTAATACTAATAGTTTAATTAGGTCGCCAGCGAATTAGGTAATTCGTCGTAAAAGTAATTGAGCACAACTTCAAAGCACTCCTTCCCGAGCACAGGAATTGAAAATGCATGTCTCGCTTTCTTGTCCCGGTTAAAATACTTCTCTCTCTCTCTCGTTCTCTCCATTGACAATCGCTTTAGCAAAATGATCTAGTGCCAATGTTCAAATAGTTGTTTCTACCCTTTCGTAATGAGTGAATAAAAAAAGAAAAAATGTTTGTAAATTTTTTCCAGAAGCACGATTAGCAGACAGTGTGTAAGGTCTTTCGTAACAAATGCGTTTTGCATCCCTATGGAACACTCCGTATATTGATTATAAGTAAACGTTAATTCTAACTACATTATGTATAACGTCGCTTCCCAGAAACGAATTTCTTGTCCTCGTAAAACAGGCTATTCTTCCTGACCTATTTTTTACAATCTTTGGAAAAGATTTCGTATACATGTTTTTGTACATATATAAGAGATACATATATATAAATGTATATGTACTATGGTTACTTTGTGAACACTCTTGTTGCATCGTATCCCCTGAAGCTTACGAAGAAACGCCTACACAACTTCTAGATTGTTAATGGACAATGATCAATCGAATTTGCAATGCCAATGTATATATATTATATTTCTGTATAGTTTGTTTTCACGCACGGAATAAAATGGATCGAGGGAATGAAACACAAAACCATAATCCATCTCAATTTCGTATCTTACTTGATCGTTAATCTGTGACAATTATGTGTATCAAATTCGCTAACGAAACACTTGTCCACGTCTAAGAAAAGGTTCCTTTTCCCGTACGTCGATCAATACAAAATCACCGTAGAAGCTTTACGATTTACAAGTATCTGTCTCATTCGCATTCCTGTTACGCTAATTATTAATGACGCTGTAGAATACAGGCTGTGGCATCAACGATCAATGATATTACTGTTCCCATGGTCTGAGTTCGAGTCTCGGATGATTTAATATTATATTTAATTAAACATTTGGTCGTACGCGAAATATACATATAATTGTAACGTGTATATATGAAAAGTCGCCGCGGATGCGTAAGTATTTATACTATCTTCAGTTGCGCTGTGATTTACGTCCATGTATCTAGGTATACATTTAAAAAAAGGGATATTCGAAAATAAAGTGAAATATATACATATATAGAAAAGTCAATTTAACAGTAAAGACATTCTTTTAATAAACCTCTATCTTAATGTTTTTTGGATTTCGTTTTCCAAAAAATTACATTTCTGTGTTTCCGGCAAAAATTTCGGTGGAAAATCGTCGATTTCTATCAAGAGATCGCGAGGGCTATCCTAAATGCGAAGCAGATTGTTTCTTTGATTCGAGAGCTTCAATTTGAGACGTCGTTGATTAAAATCTGCCCTGTAGATCACCAGATAATTAAATTTGTTTATAGAAATTATAAACAAATGCCATTATTTCGACTTGTAGGCCAGCTACATCAATGGACAGAAGACATAAATTAACGCTAGAAGTATAAGCTACCATCTCCAATAGGTGTGAACATTATTCCATGTGCGGTTCATTTGTTATAAACAATTAAACAATTAAAATTGTTATTACGGCCAACTGCGCACAGCTACAGCAACGGGGTATTTTTTATTATGTAGCTTATTCGTTTCCCTTCCATTTGACACCCGTTGATTAAAAAACAACCACCAGGAGCCGAGATAATAATTTTTAAAAATTTTGTCGGTAACGATATCACCGACGAGATATAAGAATAGACAAGACATCTTATGGACTTTCGTGGCCCAGGGTGATTGTCATACCGTCTCAGAAATCCCACGCTGATTTGAGCGTACTCTGCTCAAGAACAGTGATCACTTGAAGAACTATTCTTTACTGAAGTAGCGGGGACGAGATTCATGCGATTGTTGAATATATGTAAATGCTTTGGGGGGATCAGGAAAGCTATTTCTCGGGCAACGTTTCGGTAGAAAATTGAGCTACGATGCCTGGTCGCGCGATGCACTTTGGCTCGGCTCGAGTTGAGTCGAAACCACATCGCGATACATCGGGGCGATGAAATTGACAGTGTCACGTCAAGCGTCCCGCCTGTGCTGTCCCGCATTCATTGCGCGGCAAAGAACAAAAGAATTCTTTAACGAGGATCATAGGTCCAGTTAAAAGTTGGTCAGAAATAGTAGAAGTCCAGTCGGCACGACCCTAGAGTCGTAGGTCCGGCTAAAAGTTGGTCAGAAACATTAGAAGTCCAGTTGGCACGACCCTAGGAGTCATAGATCCGGCTAAAAGTTGGTCAGAAATAGTAGAAGTCCAATAGGTATGACCCTGGGGTAGTAGACCGCCGGTCGCCGTCGGCGACCGTCGAAGATTTTCGGAAATAGCAAATACCGCCGAGCGCAGCTGACGCGCCGGCGCGTAGCGGAGTGGGGAGGCTAGCGAAGTGTGGTCGACCGTCGCGCGGCGCGTGCCCCTTCTTTCTCAATTGGACTGTCGCAGCGTAAGGTCGTCTACGGTGTTGATGGTTAGCGACATACCTCACTCTACAACGCAATAGCACCTCAGGCTTTACTTTACCATTGTGTTCGCTTCATTATTAGCCTCTATTAATTAATACGCGTTTAACTAACAATCGTTCTACTATCGCAACAGTACATTAAACTTTATAGATTATAATCTTTCTTGAGTTTCCTTTGCTGAACGAATATGAGATTAACTAGTCGTTTGTTGTAACATCGCGTTAACTAATTTATCAGTTTGAACGGTTCTTCGAATCTTTATTATATTTTATTACACGATTATTCGGATTCGATGCGGTTTTAAGGTTGCGTTTATTTTCTTTGCAATGTCACTTACATACCCAGTTACATATGGCCTTTCGCAACTTTGCATTCCATTCTGATTTTAGCACAGGTTTATCACATTAATATCATTCGCGATTGAAACTACAGTCAGTAAATTTCATTAATTCTAAACGAAAAATTGAACGACGTTCATGTTTCGCTGCATATCGGTCGCGATTTCTATTATAGCTTCACTAGTGTTCTTGTTGACACTTTTATTATCTCTGTAACTTTGCACAAGTACGGTCAAAGTGAATTTTCGATGCAGGATTGCCCGCGTACTTACGTATTTGTTGCCATGCCCTTGAAGCATGATAAATAGTTTCGAGTCTTGATTTCTACAAGCAGCTACGAGAATTTATAAATTGCGCGATATTGCTTACTTACTAGGATCATGATCACTTTTAAAACTCTGACATAGAACAGTCACAGTACGCTTTTGATAAATCATTTATATTAATCTATAATAATATATCTTGAATAGACAATTAATAATACAGTAGTACTTTATTAAAACACCAAAGCAGTAATTCCTCAACAGACATACAGAAATAAGAAAGAAACAAATAAAATCACATGTGTATTGCTTTAATTTTTACCTCCTCCCCTCATTTACTAACTTGTACAGATTTTCTTTCAGCAAATTTTGATGACCGCGCGCAATGCGGTTGGTAGATTCAGTGCTTGTTTCGTTAAAGTTCTTCTTATTATTTTTTGAGCGCAACCGCTCTTAATAATTATTATTATATATAAATAGTGGCAAAGATACGCGAAAGAAGAGTCAGTGTTTGCTTCGAAATATTGCTCTCGCGAAAAATAGAGTCACTTTGTTCGTCGATCACAATTATAAAACGCGCGCGACAGTAGTCCTTTATCTTATTCCTTTTTATCGCAATAAGTATTCCGGTATTAGAGTCAACACCTAGGCTGTTCGGCGAGTTCGGGCTTTCATCCATCAACTTGAAGAGTAAGTACTTCTGTATTTCTTTAATCTTGTATTGAAATAATTATTGATAATTAACACATTCCAAAAGTACTGAAAATACATAGATTTTAATGTTGTTGGCTCTTTTTGAATGTTTCAGCAGCTTCCATGGCTTCGATGGCGACGAGCTTGACCGCACACCTGGTGAGTCTGCAACCGGTGAGTGGCATGCTTTAAAGTTCCCCTGGTCACTCAATCATGTCGCAGGACGAAAGGTCCGAACCGACACGAGTGACTGGTTGTAATTACGTAGTTTTTTCTGGCAAGCACTGTGACCATGGGTATATGGAAATATACTCATGAGTAGTAACTTTTTTACTGTTTTATATTATATGAGGATAGGTCTTCTTGTACAACGCGTTTTTAAATAGCCTCATAATTTTAAAACAGATCATATTTAGTATAAAATATATCACTATATATCTTTTTATAATAGAGTATTTAATTGAATACCTATGAAACGATATTTAAATAGTTATTAATTATTGAATGAATATAAAGTAACGTCCAGTATTCTACGTGCATTAGTTTGTAGTGGAGAAGTCGAATACCATTCGACTTCGTTTATTTGTCAATTGCAATTACTGCACAGTTATAATAAATTGTTAGTAAGCGTATAGTCGTTCCTCTTTTTTACTACTTTGATTATATATATATAAAGTAAAGGTACTTACTTACCTTGTCAATTTGTTGGGACTATCGCATAATTTTATTATACGATATCCATATTAGTCTTTAGCGTTTAGAGATATCAATACGTTCACTTTTTCCGTACAAGATATTAATTAAACCTGAATGTACAAGAAGACAATACGCGAACCGGTAGATCTCGAAATCAAAGCAATCTACTTTAAAATCAACCGTGCATTTTAGAAGCAATGCTTTGATGACGGGAACACCTGAGGATGTTTCAATATCATTCAAGGTATATTAATGTAGAGTCATTGAATAATTTCCCTAATAAAGTACAGTCATTGTACAATTTTTCTAATAAAGTAGAGTCATTGCACAATTCTTCTAATAAAGTAGAGTCATAGCATAATTTTTCTAATAAAGTAGAGTCATTTCAGTTTCTTTTTAATAGAATAAAATCATGTATTGATCGGGTATATATATGTATACATGTATACATTTAGCCCGTTAGAAAATCAGTATGTCTTCATCATTTTTTTAGACGAGGATTTCCAGGTTTATCCCTTTCCGTGTTCACTGCCCGGATCCCACTCACGTGCCCCGGTGCTACTTGGGTGGGAAAACGGTGGTAGAGCACGATGATATCTATTTAGTTTATAATGATTTATTGTTGGCGACTGACAGTGCGTTTGGTGTATCGTGCACGACGTAATATCCACATTGTGTGTGTGGTTAGGCTGTGGATTTGCGTCGTTCCGTACTAAAACGTAGTTACTCTAACCAAGATAAGATGTCCATTAATTGAAAACAGAGACATCATTTTTACTATTAACTGCATTAATAATCCCTAATATACCGGGCCACGAAGTTTTTGTCATTTAAGATGACGGAGACCAAATTCCAAAGAGAATCGAATATACTTATCAATTGCTATCAAGTACCTTTTGTATCGGTGCTATTTAATTATTCTATTAAATATCTATTAAATATCTCAACAGCGACGTGGTATTTTCCACGTGAACGCAAAGATCCCAGCCACTGTCAATCGATTTCAGAAAAATGGTACGTACATTAGAGTGTGCAAGTTGTGCGACAGCACTTGGGTGTCGGGGGTGTCCCGGGACGCCTCCCTAGTGTAGGCTTTTGCGCCCAAGTGTTTGACTGAGAACCGTGGAGTGTCGTGTGTTGGTGTGTCTGTTTGCCATTTTTTAAATATAGGTCCAGGTAGGATAGGTAGCATACTTTCTGGTGTGATTGATAGACATAAGTAGGTAGGGCCGGGCAGGTTGACACAGTCTCTGATCGTGTAGGCACTCATTCGCGTGTTCAACCTGTTTCAGGAAATCTAATTTGAAAAGCCGACGGTGAAGCTGTGGCGCGAACGAAAATGCGTTCGCCTCTGGCTTTGCCTATCGATTTTTCGAATCCTTCGCGGTCGTGGTCGCGATTTAGGCTCCGAAACGAAACGTGTTACATTATGCTCGAGGCTGCACGTGTGAACGAAGAACGATTATAATTTTAATCGTAATCTTTGCGATTTTCCGTAATCACAATTTTACGATTTTATTTCATCGTGATTCGGCCACGTGTGTTCCATTTAGCTCCGCGATTTAAACTCTTTATTTCACCTTTATAAGTTTTTCTTTGGTTTTCGATTAGAGCCTCGAGCCTAGTTTAAGTTTCAGCTGGCCCTTGGGTCCAACGAAAAGAAGAGGCTATATGCCGAAGAGGCCCGACAAACTGTCACTCAAGAGGGCAACTAATAATGGCTCCCCATTCTTTTTAAGAATGGGAAATCATTCTTTGTTACTACTTTGTCACTGTGCTTGCATTTTCATTTGTAGAATTTTTATTTGTACTTGGCCGACGCACATTCCGGCCCAACGATGCAGCCCTCCCAAATATCGCGTTGTTTTAGAGTTGCAAAAAACTTGAGAACGGGTCGAATTAGAGTTGCGTTAAATGCCACGCGGTTTTTCAAGTAGTGTCGCGAAAAAGAAAACCTGTTTCGCGTATTCTTGGAGTTGCGAAGTGACTCGCGGTTTTTAATTAGAGTTGCGACCAAATGAAAATCGTGATTGATTTAGCGTTGCGCAATGATATCGCGATGGTTCTTGCAATTTTGCCGTGGTTATTGTTAGTTAAATTGTAGTATTTTATAATATATTTTACACATGAGAACGGTTCTAGTGTTGCGGAAATTATTTTCGCGTCTTGAGCCTTCAGCTAACTTTACAGAGGATCTTCAATTACATTGCTTTTTGATATTACAAATAATTTACTGTTTGCTTTCTAACAGCCTTAATAAATAGTGTAGCGAAATGATTGTATCGCGAGTTCCCATTAGTGTTGCGTTGATTAAAGATCGTGTTTTTAATTAGAGTTGCAAATACCAGTCCCCAACTGCTTCCAATTGGAAGCCTGTTCATGAGCCACCCTGGAGTGTGGCACATCATCATTAGCCAAAGACCATAGCTGAATCTTGCGCGTTTAGTGTTGCGTTTAAAGAGACAATTGGTGCATAGAGCATCGAGTCATTCTTTCATTAGTGTTGCGTCCAATCGCGATTTTGCTGATTTTTAATACTATTAATGATTAACTTGAATTAGAGTTGCTATTTGACATATTGAAGCACCACTCGCGTCTGATTCTTACAAATTTGTGTTGCTATTGAATTTTCTAATGTTTAAAAGTAGTATACTAGCGTTGCGTTACATAAATATTCTTTAAATAATATAAATTTGTTGGCGGCCCTTCTGGCCACCTGTTACTTCAGGCATTTTTACAATTTTTTTTATTTATTAGAGCCAATTCATTGTCAATTATTGTTCTACATGGTGTATTTTTTCTTTTCAGCGTTTCATTTTATTTTGTTTTCTTAATAATTATACTACCTGGAATGTCTGTTGATGGAAATACTGCTAAAAAATTGCATACATAATAGTATATTACCGTGTGGACGAAATGAAGGAAAAGAAAAGAAAAGGAAAAAAATGAAAGAAAAGAAAAGAATAAAAACAAATAATTAAAAGAAATAATTTGTAGAACCTTTGATTTTATAATAATTCTAGATAGTAGATTTCAATTAGATTCAATACTAGTAACTGTTCATTATTGGAGTTTAACTCTTAAATATTTTCCCCTAATCGTTGCAATTGTATTTTTACCTTTGTTTAGTAGAGATAATTTTTATAACTTTTCGAGATTGCTTTGTAGAAATTGAAATTCACTCGCGATATCCGATTTGTGAGTTTAAGAATTCATTCTTATAATGCTTTACTAATTATTTCGAGTTCGTGCATGTTTCAGAAGCATTGAAAAGAAGAGATTTCATGAAACAATGTATAATACGAACACACCCTCACCCCATCCCTGCCCCAAACCCCTGTCCTTATTAACTAATTACAGGTGTTAGACAATTAATTAGGCAGGCCCAAATATAAATCGAACAATACTTTTAGCTCTTTATGTAGGTGGGATTTGTCTCAACACACAATCTTAGATCTTTATACTGGCAGGTTTTACACGAATTGAAATTATTAGAGTTTTAATTAGGCAGGGTTTATAAAACCAAATATTGTTGGCAGGTGCTGCAATTTTTTGGTTCGAGTTTCTGTCTGTTCTAGGACACCATGGACCACGAGAGATTAATACGGACTAACCGAAGAGAATTTAAGTATATGCATACTCATACCTACATGAGTATGGGATAGTATCTATTACAGTCCTATGTAGATAGGATATTATTGAAATTGTTCTCTTATTCGAACTCTTAGATTTTCTACCAGGTAGGGTGATTCTAGTCTTAAGTTAGCTCTTTAGTCAGGCAGGGCGTATTCGAATCCAATCTAAAATTTAAGAAAGTGGGGTTTATTTTTACGTTATGTCTTAGCTTTTAAGCCCGCAGTGTTCACCACTGCAATAATATTTCGTTGTCTAGTTTTTAAGATCATATGATATATTTTTAAGAAAGTTTTATTTCAGGAAATTGAATTCTCTTGCAGATTTTCTTTCAGGTTTCCTTCTGATATTCAACTTAGCTTTCGGTCGTGAATTTACCAAGTACTCCTCTTGTTGTCTTACTTGTACTACGATCAATTAATGAACGTTCTACAAATTGACAATAATAGGAGATTTTTGTTTCTCACATTTTATATTAGAATTTGTTATCGCATAATTGGAGGGTGGAAGGGCCGTGGCTAGGGTGGGTCTCCATGCGCAGTAACCTCCACGTGGTGAGACCCGGGCAATCAATTATTTATCGTATAATTATTAAACGTTTAAGAGACGTTTGATAATTATGTGGAAAATAATTCGAGCGAATTGACTGCGAATTGACCCCTAGGCTCCCTTTTCCCTTCATAATTATTCTTCCATTCCTCCTCGGCGCGCGCGAATCTAGCATTCTGACCCCGAGGCTCCCTTTTCCCTTCATAATTATTCTTCCATTCCTCCTCGGCGCGCGCGAATCTAGCATTCGACCCCGAGGTTGCCTTTCCTTTCGTAACTATTTCGTTTCCTTTTCCGTTCTCGGCTCGGGGGACTGATGGTTGGGGACTTAGTGTCAGCCAGTTACGATGTGTGGGGGCGTGATTGTGGTTCTGGACCCTGGTCACGAGGCCCTCGGTTAGACTACGTTCTCTAACATGGGTAGGTTATCCACCATTCTGGAATCGTGGTCGCGGTTCTTGCAATATCCGGGTTGCAGTGTCATCGGGGGGCGGTGTGTGGGGCTGTGATTGCTTTTCTGGACACTTTGGCCCGCCTAGTAGGAAATTCCTATGTGTTAGACCACGCCAAGCACACCTTGGGGTGGCAGAAGGCATACGGGTCATAATCTAGAATCGTGGTTGTGGTCTTGCATATCCGTGCCTTAATGATTTCTGTGGCTCGGAATCGAAACTGGTGTCGATGCTAAGTCGTTTTACTGTACAGACTCTGGCCGAGGGCTCGCGGGCTGCTCGGTAGCAGTCACAAACACAGTAGAAATACTGTCGCGAAATTAGAATCACTTCGTTTGTCAATCATAAGTGTTCCATTAGAGTCAGGGCCCTGTTCGACGAGTTCGGGCTTTCAAAGGCACGTTTGGAAACTATAAAATTAAAGAGCCAGCCTCGTCGATTCAATTTCTGAGTTTAAGAAGTCATTTTTATAATACTTCATTAATTATTTCGTGTCTGCGTTTGCTTCAGAAGCATTGAAAATAATCAGCTAAAGAAGAAGATTCATGATAATACATACGTATAATATGACCACATCCCCGCCCTGCCCCTGCCCCTACCCGGGCCTTTTAATTCACTACATTTATTAGATAATTAATTAGGTGGGCCCAATTAAGATCGATCAATACGTTTAGCTCTTTATGTAGGCAGGATTTTTTCGAACAGACAACCTTAGAACTTTATACAGGCAGGTTTTACACGAATTGAAAATATTAGACTTTTAACTAGGCAGGGTTTAGAAAACCAAAAATTGTTGGCAGGTGCTGCAATTTTTTGGTGTGTGTTTCAGTCTGTTCTAGGACACCATGGACCACATGATTAATATCGATGAATTGAAGGGGAATTAAACATATATGTACGTACTTATACCTATATGAGTTTGGTAAAGTATCTTTTACATTCCTATGTTGGTAGGATATTATTGAAATTATTCTTTTAATTGAACTCTTAGATGTTATACCAGGTAGGGTGATTCTAGTCTTAAGTTAGCTCTTTAGTCAGGCAGGGCGTATTCGAATCTAATCTAAAATTTAAGAAAGTGGGGTTTATTTTTACGTTATGTCTTAGCTTTTAAGCCCGCAGTGTTCACCACTGCAATAATATTTCGTTGTCTAGTTTTTAAGATCATATGATATATTTTTAAGAAAGTTTTATTTCAGGAAATTGAATTCTCTTGCAAATTTTCTTTCAGGTTTCCTTCTGATATTCAACTTAGCTTTCGGTCGTGAATTTACCAAGTACTCCTCTTGTTGTCTTACTTGTACTACGATCAATTAATGAACGTTCTACAAATTGACAATAATAGGAGATTTTTGTTTCTCACATTTTATATTAGAATTTGTTATCGCATAATTGGAGGGTGGAAGGGCCGTGGCTAGGGTGGGTCTCCATGCGCAGTAACCTCCACGTGGTGAGACCCGGGCAATCAATTATTTATCGTATAATTATTAAACGTTTAAGAGACGTTTGATAATTATGTGGAAAATAATTCGAGCGAATTGACTGCGAATTGACCCCTAGGCTCCCTTTTCCCTTCATAATTATTCTTCCATTCCTCCTCGGCGCGCGCGAATCTAGCATTCGACCCCGAGGTTGCCTTTCTTTTCGTAACTATTTCGTTTCCTTTTCCGTTCTCGGCTCGGGGGACTGATGGTTGGGGACTTAGTGTCAGCCAGTTACGATGTGTGGGGGCGTGATTGTGGTTCTGGACCCTGGTCACGAGGCCCTCGGTTAGACTACGTTCTCTAACATGGGTAGGTTATCCACCATTCTGGAATCGTGGTCGCGGTTCTTGCAATATCCGGGTTGCAGTGTCATCGGGGGGCGGTGTGTGGGGCTGTGATTGCTTTTCTGGACACTTTGGCCCGCCTAGTAGGAAATTCCTATGTGTTAGACCACGCCAAGCACACCTTGGGGTGGCAGAAGGCATACGGGTCATAATCTAGAATCGTGGTTGTGGTCTTGCATATCCGTGCCTTAATGATTTCTGTGGCTCGGAATCGAAACTGGTGTCGATGCTAAGTCGTTTTACTGTACAGACTCTGGCCGAGGGCTCGCGGGCTGCTCGGTAGCAGTCACAAACACAGTAGAAATACTGTCGCGAAATTAGAATCACTTCGTTTGTCAATCATAAGTGTTCCATTAGAGTCAGGGCCCTGTTCGACGAGTTCGGGCTTTCAAAGGCACGTTTGGAAACTATAAAATTAAAGAGCCAGCCTCGTCGATTCATTTCTGAGTTTAAGAAGTCATTTTTATAATACTTCATTAATTATTTCGTGTCTGCGTTTGCTTCAGAAGCATTGAAAATAATCAGCTAAAGAAGAAGATTCATGATAATACATACGTATAGTATGACCACATCCCCGCCCTGCCCCTGCCCCTACCCGGGCCTTTTAATTCACTACATTTATTAGATAATTAATTAGGTGGGCCCAATTAAGATCGATCAATACGTTTAGCTCTTTATGTAGGCAGGATTTTTTCGAACAGACAACCTATGAACTTTATACAGGCAGGTTTTACACGAATTGAAAATATTAGACTTTTAACTAGGCAGGGTTTAGAAAACCAAAAATTGTTGGCAGGTGCTGCAATTTTTTGGTGTGTGTTTCAGTCTGTTCTAGGACACCATGGACCACATGATTAATATCGATGAATTGAAGGGGAATTGAACATATATGTACGTACTTATACCTATATGAGTTTGGTAAAGTATCTTTTACATTCCTATGTTGGTAGGATATTATTGAAATTATTCTTTTAATTTAACTCTTAGATGTTATACCAGGTAGGGTGATTCTAGTCTTAAGTTAGCTCTTTAGTCAGGCAGGGCGTATTCGAATCTAATCTAAAATTTAAGAAAGTGGGGTTTATTTTTACGTTATGTCTTAGCTTTTAAGCCCGCAGTGTTCACCACTGCAATAATATTTCGTTGTCTAGTTTTTAAGATCATATGATATATTTTTAAGAAAGTTTTATTTCAGGAAATTGAATTCTCTTGCAAATTTTCTTTCAGGTTTCCTTCTGATATTCAACTTAGCTTTCGGTCGTGAATTTACCAAGTACTCCTCTTGTTGTCTTACTTGTACTACGATCAATTAATGAACGTTCTACAAATTGACAATAATAGGAGATTTTTGTTTCTCACATTTTATATTAGAATTTGTTATCGCATAATTGGAGGGTGGAAGGGCCGTGGCTAGGGTGGGTCTCCATGCGCAGTAACCTCCACGTGGTGAGACCCGGGCAATCAATTATTTATCGTATAATTATTAAACGTTTAAGAGACGTTTGATAATTATGTGGAAAATAATTCGAGCGAATTGACTGCGAATTGACCCCTAGGCTCCCTTTTCCCTTCATAATTATTCTTCCATTCCTCCTCGGCGCGCGCGAATCTAGCATTCTGACCCCGAGGCTCCCTTTTCCCTTCATAATTATTCTTCCATTCCTCCTCGGCGCGCGCGAATCTAGCATTCGACCCCGAGGTTGCCTTTCCTTTCGTAACTATTTCGTTTCCTTTTCCGTTCTCGGCTCGGGGGACTGATGGTTGGGGACTTAGTGTCAGCCAGTTACGATGTGTGGGGGCGTGATTGTGGTTCTGGACCCTGGTCACGAGGCCCTCGGTTAGACTACGTTCTCTAACATGGGTAGGTTATCCACCATTCTGGAATCGTGGTCGCGGTTCTTGCAATATCCGGGTTGCAGTGTCATCGGGGGGCGGTGTGTGGGGCTGTGATTGCTTTTCTGGACACTTTGGCCCGCCTAGTAGGAAATTCCTATGTGTTAGACCACGCCAAGCACACCTTGGGGTGGCAGAAGGCATACGGGTCATAATCTAGAATCGTGGTTGTGGTCTTGCATATCCGTGCCTTAATGATTTCTGTGGCTCGGAATCGAAACTGGTGTCGATGCTAAGTCGTTTTACTGTACAGACTCTGGCCGAGGGCTCGCGGGCTGCTCGGTAGCAGTCACAAACACAGTAGAAATACTGTCGCGAAATTAGAATCACTTCGTTTGTCAATCATAAGTGTTCCATTAGAGTCAGGGCCCTGTTCGACGAGTTCGGGCTTTCAAAGGCACGTTTGGAAACTATAAAATTAAAGAGCCAGCCTCGTCGATTCAATTTCTGAGTTTAAGAAGTCATTTTTATAATACTTCATTAATTATTTCGTGTCTGCGTTTGCTTCAGAAGCATTGAAAATAATCAGCTAAAGAAGAAGATTCATGATAATACATACGTATAATATGACCACATCCCCGCCCTGCCCCTGCCCCTACCCGGGCCTTTTAATTCACTACATTTATTAGATAATTAATTAGGTGGGCCCAATTAAGATCGATCAATACGTTTAGCTCTTTATGTAGGCAGGATTTTTTCGAACAGACAACCTTAGAACTTTATACAGGCAGGTTTTACACGAATTGAAAATATTAGACTTTTAACTAGGCAGGGTTTAGAAAACCAAAAATTGTTGGCAGGTGCTGCAATTTTTTGGTGTGTGTTTCAGTCTGTTCTAGGACACCATGGACCACATGATTAATATCGATGAATTGAAGGGGAATTAAACATATATGTACGTACTTATACCTATATGAGTTTGGTAAAGTATCTTTTACATTCCTATGTTGGTAGGATATTATTGAAATTATTCTTTTAATTGAACTCTTAGATGTTATACCAGGTAGGGTGATTCTAGTCTTAAGTTAGCTCTTTAGTCAGGCAGGGCGTATTCGAATCTAATCTAAAATTTAAGAAAGTGGGGTTTATTTTTACGTTATGTCTTAGCTTTTAAGCCCGCAGTGTTCACCACTGCAATAATATTTCGTTGTCTAGTTTTTAAGATCATATGATATATTTTTAAGAAAGTTTTATTTCAGGAAATTGAATTCTCTTGCAAATTTTCTTTCAGGTTTCCTTCTGATATTCAACTTAGCTTTCGGTCGTGAATTTACCAAGTACTCCTCTTGTTGTCTTACTTGTACTACGATCAATTAATGAACGTTCTACAAATTGACAATAATAGGAGATTTTTGTTTCTCACATTTTATATTAGAATTTGTTATCGCATAATTGGAGGGTGGAAGGGCCGTGGCTAGGGTGGGTCTCCATGCGCAGTAACCTCCACGTGGTGAGACCCGGGCAATCAATTATTTATCGTATAATTATTAAACGTTTAAGAGACGTTTGATAATTATGTGGAAAATAATTCGAGCGAATTGACTGCGAATTGACCCCTAGGCTCCCTTTTCCCTTCATAATTATTCTTCCATTCCTCCTCGGCGCGCGCGAATCTAGCATTCGACCCCGAGGTTGCCTTTCTTTTCGTAACTATTTCGTTTCCTTTTCCGTTCTCGGCTCGGGGGACTGATGGTTGGGGACTTAGTGTCAGCCAGTTACGATGTGTGGGGGCGTGATTGTGGTTCTGGACCCTGGTCACGAGGCCCTCGGTTAGACTACGTTCTCTAACATGGGTAGGTTATCCACCATTCTGGAATCGTGGTCGCGGTTCTTGCAATATCCGGGTTGCAGTGTCATCGGGGGGCGGTGTGTGGGGCTGTGATTGCTTTTCTGGACACTTTGGCCCGCCTAGTAGGAAATTCCTATGTGTTAGACCACGCCAAGCACACCTTGGGGTGGCAGAAGGCATACGGGTCATAATCTAGAATCGTGGTTGTGGTCTTGCATATCCGTGCCTTAATGATTTCTGTGGCTCGGAATCGAAACTGGTGTCGATGCTAAGTCGTTTTACTGTACAGACTCTGGCCGAGGGCTCGCGGGCTGCTCGGTAGCAGTCACAAACACAGTAGAAATACTGTCGCGAAATTAGAATCACTTCGTTTGTCAATCATAAGTGTTCCATTAGAGTCAGGGCCCTGTTCGACGAGTTCGGGCTTTCAAAGGCACGTTTGGAAACTATAAAATTAAAGAGCCAGCCTCGTCGATTCATTTCTGAGTTTAAGAAGTCATTTTTATAATACTTCATTAATTATTTCGTGTCTGCGTTTGCTTCAGAAGCATTGAAAATAATCAGCTAAAGAAGAAGATTCATGATAATACATACGTATAGTATGACCACATCCCCGCCCTGCCCCTGCCCCTACCCGGGCCTTTTAATTCACTACATTTATTAGATAATTAATTAGGTGGGCCCAATTAAGATCGATCAATACGTTTAGCTCTTTATGTAGGCAGGATTTTTTCGAACAGACAACCTATGAACTTTATACAGGCAGGTTTTACACGAATTGAAAATATTAGACTTTTAACTAGGCAGGGTTTAGAAAACCAAAAATTGTTGGCAGGTGCTGCAATTTTTTGGTGTGTGTTTCAGTCTGTTCTAGGACACCATGGACCACATGATTAATATCGATGAATTGAAGGGGAATTGAACATATATGTACGTACTTATACCTATATGAGTTTGGTAAAGTATCTTTTACATTCCTATGTTGGTAGGATATTATTGAAATTATTCTTTTAATTTAACTCTTAGATGTTATACCAGGTAGGGTGATTCTAGTCTTAAGTTAGCTCTTTAGTCAGGCAGGGCGTATTCGAATCTAATCTAAAATTTAAGAAAGTGGGGTTTATTTTTACGTTATGTCTTAGCTTTTAAGCCCGCAGTGTTCACCACTGCAATAATATTTCGTTGTCTAGTTTTTAAGATCATATGATATATTTTTAAGAAAGTTTTATTTCAGGAAATTGAATTCTCTTGCAAATTTTCTTTCAGGTTTCCTTCTGATATTCAACTTAGCTTTCGGTCGTGAATTTACCAAGTACTCCTCTTGTTGTCTTACTTGTACTACGATCAATTAATGAACGTTCTACAAATTGACAATAATAGGAGATTTTTGTTTCTCACATTTTATATTAGAATTTGTTATCGCATAATTGGAGGGTGGAAGGGCCGTGGCTAGGGTGGGTCTCCATGCGCAGTAACCTCCACGTGGTGAGACCCGGGCAATCAATTATTTATCGTATAATTATTAAACGTTTAAGAGACGTTTGATAATTATGTGGAAAATAATTCGAGCGAATTGACTGCGAATTGACCCCTAGGCTCCCTTTTCCCTTCATAATTATTCTTCCATTCCTCCTCGGCGCGCGCGAATCTAGCATTCTGACCCCGAGGCTCCCTTTTCCCTTCATAATTATTCTTCCATTCCTCCTCGGCGCGCGCGAATCTAGCATTCGACCCCGAGGTTGCCTTTCCTTTCGTAACTATTTCGTTTCCTTTTCCGTTCTCGGCTCGGGGGACTGATGGTTGGGGACTTAGTGTCAGCCAGTTACGATGTGTGGGGGCGTGATTGTGGTTCTGGACCCTGGTCACGAGGCCCTCGGTTAGACTACGTTCTCTAACATGGGTAGGTTATCCACCATTCTGGAATCGTGGTCGCGGTTCTTGCAATATCCGGGTTGCAGTGTCATCGGGGGGCGGTGTGTGGGGCTGTGATTGCTTTTCTGGACACTTTGGCCCGCCTAGTAGGAAATTCCTATGTGTTAGACCACGCCAAGCACACCTTGGGGTGGCAGAAGGCATACGGGTCATAATCTAGAATCGTGGTTGTGGTCTTGCATATCCGTGCCTTAATGATTTCTGTGGCTCGGAATCGAAACTGGTGTCGATGCTAAGTCGTTTTACTGTACAGACTCTGGCCGAGGGCTCGCGGGCTGCTCGGTAGCAGTCACAAACACAGTAGAAATACTGTCGCGAAATTAGAATCACTTCGTTTGTCAATCATAAGTGTTCCATTAGAGTCAGGGCCCTGTTCGACGAGTTCGGGCTTTCAAAGGCACGTTTGGAAACTATAAAATTAAAGAGCCAGCCTCGTCGATTCATTTCTGAGTTTAAGAAGTCATTTTTATAATACTTCATTAATTATTTCGTGTCTGCGTTTGCTTCAGAAGCATTGAAAATAATCAGCTAAAGAAGAAGATTCATGATAATACATACGTATAGTATGACCACATCCCCGCCCTGCCCCTGCCCCTACCCGGGCCTTTTAATTCACTACATTTATTAGATAATTAATTAGGTGGGCCCAATTAAGATCGATCAATACGTTTAGCTCTTTATGTAGGCAGGATTTTTTCGAACAGACAACCTATGAACTTTATACAGGCAGGTTTTACACGAATTGAAAATATTAGACTTTTAACTAGGCAGGGTTTAGAAAACCAAAAATTGTTGGCAGGTGCTGCAATTTTTTGGTGTGTGTTTCAGTCTGTTCTAGGACACCATGGACCACATGATTAATATCGATGAATTGAAGGGGAATTGAACATATATGTACGTACTTATACCTATATGAGTTTGGTAAAGTATCTTTTACATTCCTATGTTGGTAGGATATTATTGAAATTATTCTTTTAATTTAACTCTTAGATGTTATACCAGGTAGGGTGATTCTAGTCTTAAGTTAGCTCTTTAGTCAGGCAGGGCGTATTCGAATCTAATCTAAAATTTAAGAAAGTGGGGTTTATTTTTACGTTATGTCTTAGCTTTTAAGCCCGCAGTGTTCACCACTGCAATAATATTTCGTTGTCTAGTTTTTAAGATCATATGATATATTTTTAAGAAAGTTTTATTTCAGGAAATTGAATTCTCTTGCAAATTTTCTTTCAGGTTTCCTTCTGATATTCAACTTAGCTTTCGGTCGTGAATTTACCAAGTACTCCTCTTGTTGTCTTACTTGTACTACGATCAATTAATGAACGTTCTACAAATTGACAATAATAGGAGATTTTTGTTTCTCACATTTTATATTAGAATTTGTTATCGCATAATTGGAGGGTGGAAGGGCCGTGGCTAGGGTGGGTCTCCATGCGCAGTAACCTCCACGTGGTGAGACCCGGGCAATCAATTATTTATCGTATAATTATTAAACGTTTAAGAGACGTTTGATAATTATGTGGAAAATAATTCGAGCGAATTGACTGCGAATTGACCCCTAGGCTCCCTTTTCCCTTCATAATTATTCTTCCATTCCTCCTCGGCGCGCGCGAATCTAGCATTCTGACCCCGAGGCTCCCTTTTCCCTTCATAATTATTCTTCCATTCCTCCTCGGCGCGCGCGAATCTAGCATTCGACCCCGAGGTTGCCTTTCCTTTCGTAACTATTTCGTTTCCTTTTCCGTTCTCGGCTCGGGGGACTGATGGTTGGGGACTTAGTGTCAGCCAGTTACGATGTGTGGGGGCGTGATTGTGGTTCTGGACCCTGGTCACGAGGCCCTCGGTTAGACTACGTTCTCTAACATGGGTAGGTTATCCACCATTCTGGAATCGTGGTCGCGGTTCTTGCAATATCCGGGTTGCAGTGTCATCGGGGGGCGGTGTGTGGGGCTGTGATTGCTTTTCTGGACACTTTGGCCCGCCTAGTAGGAAATTCCTATGTGTTAGACCACGCCAAGCACACCTTGGGGTGGCAGAAGGCATACGGGTCATAATCTAGAATTGTGGTTGTGGTCTTGCATATCCGTGCCTTAATGATTTCTGTGGCTCGGAATCGAAACTGGTGTCGATGCTAAGTCGTTTTACTGTACAGACTCTGGCCGAGGGCTCGCGGGCTGCTCGGTAGCAGTCACAAACACAGTAGAAATACTGTCGCGAAATTAGAATCACTTCGTTTGTCAATCATAAGTGTTCCATTAGAGTCAGGGCCCTGTTCGACGAGTTCGGGCTTTCAAAGGCACGTTTGGAAACTATAAAATTAAAGAGCCAGCCTCGTCGATTCATTTCTGAGTTTAAGAAGTCATTTTTATAATACTTCATTAATTATTTCGTGTCTGCGTTTGCTTCAGAAGCATTGAAAATAATCAGCTAAAGAAGAAGATTCATGATAATACATACGTATAGTATGACCACATCCCCGCCCTGCCTCTGCCCCTACCCGGGCCTTTTAATTCACTACATTTATTAGATAATTAATTAGGTGGGCCCAATTAAGATCGATCAATACGTTTAGCTCTTTATGTAGGCAGGATTTTTTCGAACAGACAACCTATGAACTTTATACAGGCAGGTTTTACACGAATTGAAAATATTAGACTTTTAACTAGGCAGGGTTTAGAAAACCAAAAATTGTTGGCAGGTGCTGCAATTTTTTGGTGTGTGTTTCAGTCTGTTCTAGGACACCATGGACCACATGATTAATATCGATGAATTGAAGGGGAATTGAACATATATGTACGTACTTATACCTATATGAGTTTGGTAAAGTATCTTTTACATTCCTATGTTGGTAGGATATTATTGAAATTATTCTTTTAATTGAACTCTTAGATGTTATACCAGGTAGGGTGATTCTAGTCTTAAGTTAGCTCTTTAGTCAGGCAGGGCGTATTCGAATCTAATCTAAAATTTAAGAAAGTGGGGTTTATTTTTACGTTATGTCTTAGCTTTTAAGCCCGCAGTGTTCACCACTGCAATAATATTTCGTTGTCTAGTTTTTAAGATCATATGATATATTTTTAAGAAAGTTTTATTTCAGGAAATTGAATTCTCTTGCAAATTTTCTTTCAGGTTTCCTTCTGATATTCAACTTAGCTTTCGGTCGTGAATTTACCAAGTACTCCTCTTGTTGTCTTACTTGTACTACGATCAATTAATGAACGTTCTACAAATTGACAATAATAGGAGATTTTTCTTTGTCACATGTTATATTAGAATTAGTTTTCGCGTAATTGGAGGGTGGAAGGGCCGTGGCTAGGGTGGGTCTCCATGCGCAGTAACCTCCACGTGGTGAGACCCGGGCAATCAATTATTTATCGTATAATTATTAAACGTTTAAGAGACGTTTGGTAATTATGTGGAAAATAATTCGAGCTAATTGACTGCGTATTGCACTTAGGATACAATGTACAATAATGGCCGCTTAATGTTCGTTTCTTTCCACAATTAATGTTCGCGGAGTCATCCCTACCGATTTTTGGACCTGCTCCGATGTATCGAGGATGTAGGTTGCGTCCGAGTTTTCTCCACTTGTCATCAGCAATGGCCCTTAAATATATCTCACGCTGGTTCTCAGTACATCTCAATCCACTCCCAACACAGCCTAAACCGAGCGTGCCGAAAAGTGATAAGCATGAACAATTCCTTATAAATCACATCCCTCGATAGTTTTCGCAAGGCAGCTTCGAAGAAGCGAACATTAAGTGGGCATTACTGTCCACTGTAGTTATTTGGGCGGAGAGAATCTTTAGTTCTTATTGCAATTACTTTGAGTTTTCGTTTCTATCTTTGTATCTATTTGTAGATGTAAATATTCTGTATTATTTATTGCCCTGCTTCTTATGTAGACCCTTCTGTTTTCTGCCGCTTGCGAGATAATTCGTTAGTAACATAAATCATATATGTTTCGCCTAGAGAATTACATTTTATTATTCCTAAAGAAGCCTCCTTTTTTATATTTGAAATACCCGTGTATATATCTTTTAATTCATAAATTGATTAATATCTGGAAAGATGCACTTGAAACTACGCGGGTCTCTGCCATATCTACAGTGCTTGCTATGGTTTCGCCATCTATACAGAACTCCTTGAAACCACTCGCGCTTGCTATGGTAGTTCCATCTATACAGAACGCCGCGAAACTACTCACACCACTTACTTACCATAAGTGTAGATATGGCAGAAGCCCGAGTAGTTTTATTCACATCTTTATAGATGGCGATACTAATGACTCTAGATAAAGCAGACATGTATACAGTTTCGAGCAGTTCTGTATAGATGGCGAAACTAAAGCCCTTTTTGGGTGTAGGTAAGACAGGGATGTGAGTGGTACGTAAATTCAGACACCTGTTTATAAGTAGCGGTGCGATAATGTTCATAAAATTTGGTTATTTATGTCTCCATTCATCAAATTGAGTTAATAATTCTCGTAAAGCGTCTTGTACACTCATTTACAGATCAATAAAGTGTTAGCAAACACCGTGTTACAGTCTACATAAAAATTAATATGTATGGTAACATTGCAAGTTCCATTGTTCATTTTATTCTACAACAATCAAGCTCTTTAGCACAAGTAAATGCATTTGTGAAAATTTTTTCCTTTAAATAAATTTTCCGGCACGTGATAAATACATACTAATACTAGTAGTATTCTTTATTTCGGTCTCGAAGCAATGAAAGTTTGGTTAGTTTACATATAACCTATCTTTGCAATACTATATGAACTCTTGCACTCTCATCTTCTGTTTCGCTCTTCCTTTTCATACCTTCTCCACCTTATGCATCGCACTATTTCTTGTCTCTTTATCGCACGTCTATTACACATCTTTTCATTTCCTCTCTGTTTCATTACAAATTCCTAAGTCATTTCTGCGCTATTAATTGCTGACTCTTTTCTGTTCCCTCTTTACTTTGGTACTGACGTATTGCTCCCGTTTTAATACATTTAAAGCTTTCATTATATGTTGCTTCTTGTATTTTTCTTTGAAGGCTCTCCGTTAGATCCTTTAGTTTCGTTCTTATCAAATTTAGTATTCTCGCACTCGTTCCATTTGTTCTAAAAGACCCTTTCTCTTATGCTTCTAGTTTGGCCCGCCCTACTTTCTTTTTCGACTAAATATCATTTAACAATCTTTCTATCTCCTGTCATGTACTTACTAATATATTTTTTGTGTGCGTAGATTTTATAGGCGAAAGATATGGAGCATTGACTGCCAATTCTCATTGCGCATAAAAAGAAGGACGAAGAAAGGATAACTCTCGCCATATACTTCAGTTATATTAAATTGGTTTTGTGGGATTGGAAGGTGTATGCAACGAAGGCTGATGTAAGTGTAATACGTGTCTAAATATCTTTTTTTTTCAATAAATCTTCCTGCGTGTAATAATTACATACTAACAATAGTATTCCTTTTTATGTCGGCCTCACAGCTATGAAATTTCGACTTAGTGTACATATAACATAACTTTAGATTACTATCTCAACTTACGCATCCGTCGCCTCCACTCTTTCTTTCCAACCTTCTCTACTTTACACATGATCCCATTACTTATCCCCTTATTTCATTTCGATTATACATTTGGCCTTTAACAATCTCCATCACTTTCTTTACTTCTCTTTTCATCAAATTCATTCATGGTTGATTCATTCCATTCCTTTTTAAATAATCCCCCCTTTTTTCTTATACTTTTTGTGTGGTCTTTCCCTATTTTCTTTTCTTCTAACTATCCTTTAACAATGTTTCTTTCACCTGTTACATACTTACTAATATATCTTTTGTGTGTACAGGTTTTGAATCCAAGGAGTAAGGAGCATTAACCAGTGCATCTCATCATGCATAAAAGCAAGAAAGAAGAAAGAATAACCCTTGCCACATACTTTAGTTATCCTTTAGTTATAGTAAATTGGTTTATAAAAATAGTTTGTAACTATTAGCGCATAAGATTAATTTAGAACAATTGCGTAATTAACTGTTATGTATATCTATTATATCTTTTATTTTATGTGCTAAATGTAAAATGAAAGATATAATAAATAATTTACATACGCACCAGTTACACAATTGCTGCAATTTAAATTTATAAGCTTCTGCATGTAAACCGTGTAAATTTTAGTATAAGTTTTATCTGTAAAAATATGTATTGTAAATTAACTTCAAAGAATAGTTTATAAGTATATTTATAATATTCTTTATATTATATAAATGTTAGTTTAGAATTGATACAAGATTTACTTGTACGATTAATTGTAAATTCATATATAAGAATAGTTCATAAGTGTTAGCTTGTACATTTGAATTACAACATTCTTGTAACTTGCATCTTCATTAATTAATTTAATAAATCTTTAATAAAAGGAATTCTACTGCTCTCTTTATTTTAACACCTTACCTATCCTTGAAAAGACCTAATTCCACTTCCTTAAACAAGAAGTACCATGGACGGACTTTAAATGCAAAGTCCTAAAGCGAGAAACTTGTAAAAATAGACCTGAACATTATTAACATTGGCGCTAATTGTTAAGGAATTAATACATCTTGATGGGAGCTCTTCGAATTTTAATTCTCGGAAATTCCTGGAACGTGACGTCATTTCCAAGAATTGGTGAAGTCAAATACCTCCTCGCACATCATATTCTCCTAATACAAATCTAAGATTTTCAGCGAGATATTTTTGCCAGAAACTCAGAAATTCCTGGAATGTGACGTCATTTCTGAGAACGCATACCTCCTTGCATATCATATTCTCCTGATACAAATCCACGATTTTCAGCGAGATATTTTTGCCAGAAACTCGGAAATTTCTGCGAACGAATACCTCCTCGCATATCATATTCTCCTGATACAAATCCACGATTTTCAGCGAGATATTTTTGCCAGAAACTCGGAAATTTCTGCGAACGAATACCTCCTCGCATATCATATTCTCCTGATACAAATCCACGATTTTCAGCGAGATATTTTTGCCAGAAACTCGGAAATTTCTGCGAACGAATACCTCCTCGCATATCATATTCTCCTGATACAAATCCACGATTTTCAGCGAGATATTTTTGCCAGAAACTCGGAAATTTCTGCGAACGAATACCTCCTCGCATATCATATTCTCCTGATACAAATCCACGATTTTCAGCGAGATATTTTTGCCAGAAACTCGGAAATTTCTGCGAACGAATACCTCCTCGCATATCATATTCTCCTGATACAAATCCACGATTTTCAGCGAGATATTTTTGCCAGAAACTCGGAAATTTCTGCGAACGAATACCTCCTCGCATATCATATTCTCCTAATACAAATCCACGATTTTCAGTAGAATTTTAAGTGCCGAAAATCTTCGATTTGTATCAGGAGAATATGATATGCAAGGAGGTATTCGTTCTCAGAAATGACGTCACATTCCAGCAATTTCCGAGCGCTGAAATTTCCGAGTTTCTGCCAAAAATATCTCGCTGAAAATCGTGGATTTGTATCAGGAGAATATGATATGCGAGGAGGTCTTTCATCGCAGCAATTCTTGGAAATGACGTCACGTTCCAGGAATTTCCGAGCTCTTAATTTTTTGGACTTCTGCTATCCAATTTTGCAAGAAGTGAGGACTTAGAATTTGCTGCTTCCAAATTTAGTAACGTATAGGGCCATTTTGACAAGTTCCCGCTTTAGAACTTTCAATTTCAAGTTCGCCCACGGTACTTCTTGTATAAGGAATTGGAATTAGGTTCTTTTAAGGATTGTTAAGGTGTGAAAATAAGAAGAGCAGTCGAGTTCTTTTCATTGAACATTTATTTAAACTAATCAATGAAGATACAAGTTACAAAAATGTTGTAGTCCAAATTTACAAGCTAATCCTTATGAACTATTCTTTTATATCTATTTACAATAGATCGTACAACTAAATATTGTATCAATTCTAAACTAACATTTATGTAGCATAACAAATACTATAAATATAAATAATCTAATACTTACAAGCTATTGTTTGAAGTTAATTTACAATACATATTTTTACAGATAAAACTTATACTAAAATTTACACGGTTTACATGCAGAAGCTTATAAATTTAAATTGCAGCAATTGTGTAACTGGTGCATATGTAAATTATTTATTATATCTTTCATTTTACATTTAGCACATTCAGTAGAACTTGTAGTAAACGTATTATTAAAGTTTATGTAAGATCTACCGAATAAACTGAATATAAAATAAAAGATATAATAGATATACATAACAGTTAATTACACAATTGTTCTAAATTAATCTTATGCGCTAATAGTTACAAACTATTTTTATAAACCAATTTACTATAACTAAAGGATAACTAAAGTATGTGGTAAGGGTTATTCTTTCTTCTTTCTTGCTTTTATGCATGATGAGATGCACTGATTAATGCTCCTTACTCCTTGGATGCAAAACCTGTACACACAAAAGATATATTAGTAAGTATGTAACAGGTGAAAGAAACATTGTTAAAGGATAGTTAGAAGAAAAGAAAATAGGGAAAGACCACACAAAAAGTATAAGCAAAAAGGGGGGATTATTTAAAAAGGAATGGAATGTATCAACCATGACTGAATTTGATGAAACGAGAAGTAAAGAAAGTGATGGAGAGTGTTAAAGGCCAAATGTATAATCGAAATGAAATAAGGGGATAAGTAATGGGATAATGTGTAAAGTAGAGAAGGTTGGCAAGAAAGAGTGGAGGAGAAGGATGCGTAAGTTGAGATAGTAATCTAAAGTTATGTTATATGTACACTAAGTCGAAATTTCATAGCTGTGAGGCCGACATAAAAAGGAATACTATTGTTAGTATGTAATTATTACACACAGAAAGATTTATTGAAAGAAAAAGATATTTAGACACGTATTACACTTACATCAGCCTTCGTTGCATACAACTTCCAATCCCACAAAACCAATTTAATATAACTGAAGTATATGGCGAGAGTTATTCTTTCTTCCTCCTTCTTTTTATGCGCAATGAGAATTGGCGGTCAATGCTCCTTATCTTTCGCCTATAAAATCTACGCACACAAAAAATATATTAGTAAGTACATGACAGGAGATAGAAAGATTGTTAAATGATATTTAGTCGAAAAAGAAAGTAGGGCGGGCAAAACTAGAAGCATAAGAGAAAGGGTCTTTTAGAACAAATGGAACGAGTGCGAGAATACTAAATTTGATAAGAACGGAACTAAAGGATCTAACGGAGAGCCTTCAAAGAAAAATACAAGAAGCAACATATAATGAAAGCTTTAAATGTATTAAAACGGGAGCAATACGTCAGTACCAAAGTAAAGAGGGAACAGAAAAGAGTCAGCAATTAATAGCGCAGAAATGACTTAGGAATTTGTAATGAAACAGAGAGGAAATGAAAAGATGTGTAATAGACGTGCGATAAAGAGACAAGAAATAGAGCGATGCATAAGGTGGAGAAGGTATGAAAAGGAAGAGCGAAACAGAAGATGAGAGTGCAAGAGTTCATATAGTATTGCAAAGATAGGTTATATGTAAACTAACCAAACTTTCATTGCTTCGAGACCGAAATAAAGAATACTACCAGTATTAGTATGTATTTATCACGTGCCGGAAAATTTATTTAAAGGAAAAAATTTTCACAAATGCATTTACTTGTGCTAAAGAGCTTGATTGTTGTAGAATAAAATGAACAATGGAACTTGCAATGTTACCGTACATATTAATTTTTATGTAGACTGTAACACACTGTTTGCTAACACTTTATTGATCTGTAAATGAGTGTACAAAACGGTTTTCGAGAATTATTAACTCAATTTGATGAATGGAGACATAAATAACCAAATTTTATGAACATTATCGCACCGCTACGTATGAACAGGTGTCTGAATTTACGTACCACTCACTTCCCTGTCTTACCTACACCCAAAAAGGGCTTTAGTTTCGCCATCTATACAGAACTGCTCGAAACTGTATACATGCTGCTTTATCTAGAGTCATTAGTATCGCCATCTATACAGATGTGAATAAAACTACTCGGGCTTCTGCCATATCTACACTTATGGTAAGTAAGTGGTGTGAGTAGTTTCCCGGCGTTCTGTATAGATGGAACGACCATACCAAGCGCGTGTGGTTTCAAGTAGTTCTGTCACTGACGAGATATAGGAATAGACAAGACATCCAATGTATTTTTTCGGCCCGAATTTCTGGGTGCCTGAGGGACCCATACCATTTCCGAGTCACTCGCAACGTTACCAACAGATTATAGAAAACAATGCGAAAATTAAATAATTTTAAAGAGTTCTTTTATTCTTTGCCGCAATGAAAGGCAACGAAGGATATGAAACATTTAATGTTAATTAAAAATCTTTTAATTAAAGAAACACATGATAAAAAGTTTTCTTATTTCAATTGTACTATCAATAAACGAAATAATTTTTAAATTTATACTTTACATTATGTTCTGATAACTCACAAAAAAAAAAATGAGCTAAGAGATGTATATTTTTTTAACACCCAAACAATAATGTTGCCACAATGAAAAAGATAGTGACGATAATTGTATACTACAATTCTTAATTGTATAGTTACTAGACAAATTCTTTAATTATCTTTTTCCTTGGAGCAATTTTATCGTTAATGAAAGGCGCAATTTCTTATTTATATTCAACTAATAACAATAACGAAGTGCTAATGACCCTGGTGTTGATGCGACGTTAAACTTTAATGAAAAAAAACAAAAAACGAAGTAACTCATTTACTAATATAAGGCAATTCCTGCGATGTCTGCAAACGATTAGTGTTCGTATTCGGTCCCGAGCGAAGTGTACTAATCGAGATTTTTCTGAAAATATATAATACCAAATTAATAATTGGAGTAAAATTTATACTCCGATTCGGAGTAGGTCCAAGAATTGGTAGGGATGACTCCGCGAACATTAACTGTGGAAAAAAACGAACATTAAGCGGCCATTAATGTACATTGTATCCTAAGTGCAATACGCAGTCAATTAGCTCGAATTATTTTCCACATAATTATCAAACGTCTCTTAAACGTTTAATAATTATACGATAAATAATTGATTGCCCGGGTCTCACCACGTGGAGGTTACTGCGCATGGAGACCCACCCTAGCCACGGCCCTTCCACCCTCCAATTATGCGAAAACAAATTCTAATATAACATGTGAGAAACAAAAATCTCCTATTATTGTCAATTTGTAGAACGTTCATTAATTGATCGTAGTACAAGTAAGACAACAAGAGGAGTAGTTGGAAAATTCACGACCGAAAGCTAAATGGAATATCAGAAGGAAACCTGAAAGAAAATCTGCAAGAGAATTCACGTTCCCGAAATAAAACTGTCTTAAAAATATATCCTATGATCTTAAAAACTAGACAACGAAATATTATTGCAGTGGTGAATCACCCTACCTAGTATAACATCTAACAGTTCGAATAAAAGAAGAATTTCAATAATATCCTATCTACATAGGAGTGTAATAGATACTATCCCATACTCATGTAGGTATGAGTATACATATACTTAAATCCTCTTCGGTTAGTCCGTATTAATCTCTCGTGGTCCATGGTGTCCTAGAACAGACAGAAACCCGAACCAAAAAATTGCAGCACCTGCCAACAATATTTGGTTTTATAAACCCTGCCTAATTAAAAGTCTAATAATTTCAGTTCGTGTAAAACCTGCCAGTATAAAGATCTAAGATTGTGTGTTGAGACAAATCCTACCTACATAAAGAGCTAAATGTATTGTTCGATTTATATTTGGGCCTGCCTAATTAATTGTCTAACACCTGTAATTAGTTAATAAGGACAGGGGTTTGGGGCAGGGATGGGGTGAGGGTGTGTTCGTATTATACATTGTTTCATGAATCCTCTTCTTTTCAATGCTTCTGAAACATGCACAAACTCGAAATAATTAGTAAAGCATTATAAGAATGAATTCTTAAACTCACAAATTGAATCGACGAGGCTGGCTCTTTAATTTTAAAGTTTCCAATCGTGTCTTTGATAGTATTTCTGGATCTGTATTCTATATATTCCACTCTTGAGCCTCTGACGTATGTACTTATGTTTGTTTAATATAGCATATTTGGGTTCATCTGTGAATCTGTAACAATCTCAAGCATTGGATTAGTGACATCCCCAAGCCTCCCCATTTTATATCGAAATGAATCTGCTTTTAATTCGTAATAACTGAATTTTAGCGCAGTTAATAAATCAGAATTGATATGAAAAATGCTGCTATTTTTTGTTAACAATAGTTAATTGGATTTCGGCCAAAGTGATATATTCTTTTGTACGTTCTAGATCAAACTGAATGGTGGTATCACGTTCATTAAAAACTCCGAAATGAAGTAGTCGCATTTCACTACAATTGATTCTATTTTGCTTCAACAAAGAAGCGACAAACGATTATTCGGAAGAAAAATATCAAACTTCAACTATCACCATGCCGAGACCCAACTACTGCCAATAACGTTTTTCGTGCAAGGATTTTTGTTTAAACATTTACGGATATCGCGAGTGAATTTCAATTTCTACAAAGCAAGCTCGAAAAGTTATAAAAATTGGCTCTACTAAAAAAAAGGTTAAGATAGAATTGCAACAATTAAGAGGAAATATTTAAGAGTTAAACTCCAATAATGAACAGTCACTAGTATTAACTCTAATTTAAATCTACTATCTAGAATTATTATAAATTGATCAAAGATTCTGCAAATTATATCTGTTTTTTACTTTGCTCTTTTTCTTTTCTTCTTCTTTCTTTTCTTTTCTTTTCTTTTCTTTTCTTTGTTCTTTTTCTTTTCTTCTCTTTTCTTTTTTCTTTCCTTTCTCTTTCATTTATTTTCTTTTTCAATTCTTTTCATTTCGTTCACACAGTAATTTACTAATATGTATGCAAATTTTTAGCAGTACTTCCATCAACAGACATTCCAGGTAGTATAATTATTAAGAAAAATAAAATAAAAAGAAAGGCAAATATAAAACGCTGAAAAGAAAAAGTTCCTGGTTCAGGAACAGGCTTCCAATTGGAAGCAGATGGGGACTAGTAGTCGCAACTCTACTTAAAAACGCGATCTTTAATCAACGCAACGCTAACTGGAACTCGCGATACAATCATTTCGCAACACTATTTATTAAGACTAATAGAAAGCAAACAGTAAATTATATGTACTATCCAAAATTAAGCAAATTGAAGATCCTCTGAAAAATGAACTGAAAGTTCCAATACGCGAAAACAATTTCCGCAACACTAGAAGCTCAAATGTAAAGTGTATTATAAAATACTACAATTTAACTAGCAATAAGAATAGCAATAAGTGGCATTCAACGCAACTCCAACTCGACCCGTTCGCAAGTTTTTCGCAACTCTAAAGCAACGCGATATTTTTGGGAGGGCTGTATCGTTGGGCCGGAATGTGCATCGGCCAAGTACAAATAAAAATTCTACAAATGAAAATGCAAGCACAGTGACAAAGTAGTAACACAGAATGATTCCCCATTCTTAAAAAGAATGGGGAGCCATTAGTAGTTGCCCTCTTGAGTGACAGTTTGTCGGGCCTCTTCGGCATATAGCCTCTCCATTTCGTCGGACCCAAGGGTCAGCTGAAACTTAAACTAGGCTCGAGACTCTAATCGGAAACCAAGGAAAAACTTATAAAGGTGAAATAAAGAGTTTGAATCGCGGAGCTAAGTGGAACACACGTGGCCGAATGGCGATCAAATAAAATCGTAAAATTGTGATTACGGAAAATCACATAGATTACGATTAAAATTGTAATCGTTCTTCGTTCACACGTGCAGCCTCGAGCATAATGTAACGCGTTTCGTTTCGGAGCCTAAATCGCGACCACGACCGCGAAGGATTCGAAAAATCGATAGGCAAAGCCAGAGGCGAACGCATTTTCGTTCGCGCCACAGCTTCACCGTCGACTTTTCAAATCAGATTTCCTGAAACAGGTTGAACACGCGAAATAGTGCCTACCCGATCGGAGACTGTGTCAACCTGCCCGGCCCTACCTACTTATGTCTATCAATCACACCAGAAAGTATGCTACCTATCCTACCTGGACCTATATTTAAAAAATGGCAAACAAACACACCAACACACGACACTCCACGGTTCTCAGTCAAACACTTGGGCGCAAAAGCCTACACTAGGGAGGCGTCCCGGGACACCCCCGACACCCAAGTGCTGTCACACAACTTGCACACTCTAATGTACGTACCATTTTTCTGAAATCGACTGACAGTGGCTGGGATCTCTGCGTTCACGTGGAAAAAAACACGTCGCGGTTGAGATATTTAATAGATATTTAATAAAATAATTAAATAGCACCGATACAAGAGGTACTTGATAGCAATTGATAAGTATATTCAATTCTTTTTGGCATTTGGCCTCTGTCATCTTAAATGACAAAAACTTCGTGCCCAAGTATAGTAGGAATTATTGAAGCAAATAATACTAAAAATGATGTCTCTGTTTTAAATTGATGGACATCTTATCTTGGTCATAATAGCTACATTTTAATACGGAACGACGCAAATCCACAGCCTAACCACACACACAATGCGGATATTACGTCGTGCACGATACACCAACGCACTGTCAGTCGCCAACAATAAATCATTTTATGGCTTATAAACTAAAAAATATCATCGTGCTCTACCACCGGTTTCCCACCCAAGTAGCACCGGGGCACGTGAGTGGGATCCGGGCAGTGAACACGGAAAGGGTTAAACCTGAAAATCCTCGTCTAAAAAGATGATAAGGACATACTGATTTTCTAACGGGCTAAAATACATATATATGTACAACAGATCTATATATGATTCTATTTTATTGAAGAGAAAATTAAATGACTCTACTTTATTAGAAAAATTGTGCAATGACTCTACTATATTAGAAAAATTATGCAGTGACTCTACTTTATTAGAAAAATTATTCAAAGACTCTACGTTAATAGAGAAATTATTCAACGACTCTACTTTAATATACTTTGAATTAAATTGAAACATCCTCGGGCGTTCCCGTTATCAAAGCATTGATTCTAAAACGCAAGATTGCTTTAAAAGTTGATTGCCTTGATTTCGAAAACTACCCGTTCGCGTATTGTCTTCTTGTACATTCAGGTTTAATTAACATTTTGTACGGAAACAATGAACGTATCGACATCTTTAAACGCTAAAGACTAATATGGATATCGAATAATAAAATTATTCGATAGTTCCAACAAATTGATAAGGTAAATGAGTACCTTCACTTTATATATTATCAAAGTAGAAAAATATGAAATACTACACTCTTACTAACAGCAATAATTATGCAATTTATTCTAACTGTGCAGTCATTGCAATTGACAAGTAAACGAAGTCGAATGGTATTCGACTTCTCCACTACAAACTAATGCACGTAGAATACTGGACGTTACTTTATATTCAATCAATAATTAATAACTATTTAAATATCGTTTCATAGGTATTCAATTAAATACTCTATTATAAAAAGATATATAGTGATATATTTTGTACTAAATATGATCTGTTTTAAAATTATCAAGCTATTTAAAAACGCGCTGTACAAGAAGACCTATCCTCACATAATATAAAGCAGTAAAGAAGTTACTACTCATGAGTATATTTCCATATACCCATGGTCACAGTGCTTGCCAGAAAAATCTACGTAATTACAACCAGTCACCCGTGTCGGTTCGGACCTTTCGTCCTGCGACATGATTGAGTGACCAGAGGAACTTTAAAGCATGCCACTCACCGGTTGCAGACTCACCAGGTGTGCGGTCAAGCTCGTCGCCATCGATGCCATGGAAGCTGCTGAAACATTCAAAAAGAGCAAACAACATTAAAATCTATGTATTTTCAGTACTTTTGGAATGTGTTAATTATCAATGATTATTGCAATACAAGATTAAAGAACGAAAGAGATACTTACTCGTCAAATTGATGGCTGAAAGCCCGAACTCGCCGAACAGGACACTGACTCTAATGGAACACTTCTGATTGACGAACAAAGTGATTCTAATTTCGCGACAGTATTGCTACTGTTTTTGTGACTGCTACCGAGCAGCCCGCGTGCCCTCGGCTCAGAGTCTGGACAGTAAAACGACTTAGCATCAACACAAGTTTCGATTCCGAGCCACAGAAATCATTAAGGCACGGATATGCAAAACCACAACCACGATTCTAGATTATGACCCGTATGCCTTCTGCCACCCCAAGGTGTGCTTGGCGTGGTCTAACACATAGGAATTTCCTACTAGGCGGGCCAAAGTGTCCAGAAAAGCAATCACAGCCCCACACACCGCCCCCCGATGACACTGCAACCCGGATATTGCAAGAACCGCGACCACGATTCCAGAATGGTGGATGACCTACCCAAATTAGAGATTATATGTGGTCTAACAGAGGGCCTCGTGACCAGGGTCCAGAACCACAATCACGCCCCCACACATCGTAACTCGCTGACACTAAGTCCCTAACCATCAGTCCTCCGAGCCGAGAACGGAAAAGGAAACGGAATAGTTGTGATCGACGAACAAAGTGACTCTATTTTTCGCGAGAGTATTATTTGGGAGCAAACACTGACTCTAATTTCGCGTCTCTTTACTGTTATTTATGTTGAATTATTATTAAGAGCGGCTGCGCTCAAAAAATAATAAAAAGAACTTTGACGGAACAAGCACTGACTCTACCAACCGCATTGCGCGCGGCCAACAATATCGTTATGGTGATACAATTGAGCCCATGGCAGCTTCTGAAACATTCAAAAGAACAGACAACATTGAAATCTTTGCGTTTTGAGTACTTTTCGATCATGATAATTATCAAAGACCATTGTAAAATAAGATTAAAGAAATACAGAGATACTTACTCTTCGAGTTGATGGATGAGTGCCCGAACTCGCCGAACTGCATCGGCGCTGACTCTAATACCGGAATACTTATTGCGAAAGAAAAAAAAATAAAATAAAAGACTACTATCGCGCACGTCAATTGTGATCGACGAACAAAGTGACTCTAATTTCGCGAGAGCAATATTTCGAAGCAAACACTGACTCTACTTTCGCGTATCTTTACTGTTATTTATATTTAGTTATAATTATTATGAGCGGTTTCGCTCTAAAAACAATAAAAAGAACTTTGACGGAGCAAGCACTGACTCTACTGACCGCATTGCGCGCGGTCATCAAAATTTTCTGAAAGAGAATCTGTACAAGTTAGTAAATAGGGTGAGGAGGTAGAAATTGAAGCAATACACATTTGATTTTATTTATCTCTTTCTTATTTCTTCATCCTGTCAAACGTCTGTTGAGGAAATACTGCTTTGTTTTAATAAAGTACTACCGTATTATTATTCTGATTTAATTACTGTTAATTGTCTATTCAAGATATACTATTATAGATTAATATAAATGATTTATCAAAAGCATACTGTGACTGTTCTTTGTCCGAGTTTTAAAGGTGATTATGATCTTAGTTAGTAAGCAATATCGCGCATTTATAAGTTCTCGTAGCTGCTTGTAGAAATCAAGACTCGAAACTATTTATCATGCTTCAAGTGCATGGCAACCAGTACGTAAGTACGCGGACAATGCTGCATCGAAAATACAATTTGACCGTACTTGTGCCAAGTCACAGAGATAATAAAAGTTTTTAATAAATAGAAATCGCGACCGATATGCAGCGAAACATGAAAGTATTTCAATTTTTCGTTTAGAATTAATGAAATTTACTGACTCTAGTTTCAATCGCGAGTGGCATATTGTAAGTCCTACTTAAAATGTTTAAACTGCTCAATAACTTTCAACCGAAAGAAAAGAACTTGAGCCAAAATCCAATCGCCAGATAACAAGAAATATACGTAAACATTGGGATAATAAGTTAAATGTTACCAATCCTTCATCATACGTCATCGGACTGATTGTTATGCATCGCAGTATCTCAATACTCCATTCCTGCAGCCTCAACATATTATTCTTTGCCAGCTAATCATCCATTATTCCTGCAACAAAAAGAATGGAGCTGTGATAGACCTGTGCTAAAATCAGAATCGAATTCGAAGTCGCAAAAGCAGTGTGTAAGTGACTGAATAAAATATAATAAAGATTCGAAGAACCGTTCAAACTAATAAGTTAGTTAACACGATGTTACAACAAACGAGTAGTTAATCGCGTATCAAAGAACCGATGTTACCGGAAGACGACGCGTCGATACTCAACCGGTGGACCGGTCAAGGGTCCAGGAAAAGAGGCTTGGGAAAGACTTTAATGTACTCTCGCGATAGGAAATCGATTGTTAGATAAACGCGTATTAATTAATAGAAGCTAATAGTCAAGCGTATGCGGTGGTAAACTAAAACTCGAAATGTGATTGAATTGTAGGGTGATGTACATCGCTAACCTTCGACAACATAGACGACCTTACGCTGCGACGCTTGAACTGATAATGACGTCGCGTCGCGTCGCGTCCCGAACCTCCCCACTCCGCGCCGTCGTTTCGGTTGCGCTCGCTCGCGCTCGGTCCTATTCGCAATTTCCGAAAATCTTTCAAGGTTTCCGACCGCGGCCGTGCGGTCTACTATCCTTGGGTTACCTATTCGACTTCTACTGTTTCTGACCAACCTTTAGCTGGACCGACGACCCTTGGGCCATACCTACTGGACTTCTACTGTTTCTGGCCAACTTTTAGCTGGACTTACGACCCTTGGACCATACCTACTGGACTTCCACTGTCTCTGGCCAACCTTTAGCTGGACCTACGACCCTTGGGCCATACCTACTGGACTTCTACTGTTTCTGGCCAACTTTTAGCTGGACTTACGACCCTTGGACCATACCTACTGGACTTCCACTGTCTCTGGCCAACCTTTAGCTGGACCTACGACCCTTGGGCCATACCTACTGGACTTCTACTGTTTCTGGCCAACTTTTAGCTGGACTTACGACCCTTGGACCATACCTACTGGACTTCCACTGTCTCTGGCCAACTTTTAGCTGGACCTACGACCTTTGGAGCATACCTGTCGGACTTCTACTGTTTCTGACCAACTTTTAGCCGGATCTATGACTCCTAGGGTCGTGCCAACTGGACTTCTAATGTTTCTGACCAACTTTTAGCCGGACCTACGACTCTAGGGTCGTGCCGACTGGACTTCTACTATTTCTGACCAACTTTCAGCTGGACCTACGATCCTCGTTAAAGAATTCTTTTGTTCTTTGCCGCGCAATGAATGCGGGACAGCACAGGCGGGACGCTTGACGTGACACTGTCAATTTCATCGCCCGATGCACGGCGATGTTGTTTCGACCCAACTCGAGCCGAGCCGAAGCGCATCGCGCGACCAGGCATCGTAGCTCAATTTTTCTACCGAAACGTTGCTCGAGAAATAGCTTTCCTGATCCCCCCAAAGCATTTACATATATTCAACAATCGCATGAATCCCGTACCCGCTACTTCAGTAAAGAATAGTTCTTCAAGTGATCACTGTCCATGAGCAGAGGACGCTCAAATCAGCGTGGGATTTCTGAGTCGGTATGACAGTCACGTTGGGCCACAAAAGTCCATAAGATGTCTTGTCTATTCTTATATCTCGTCGGTGCCCTAAGGCATCCAGAAATTCGGGCCGAAAAAATACATTGGATGCCTTGTCTATTCCTATATCTTGTCGGTGGCTGTGGCTACATTCTACAGCCCTAATACCATTACCATGTTACCGACAACGTTACCGACACTTTATAAAAGCGATATTAATTATAAATTTCCGCTCCTAGTGGTTATTTTTTAATTTATGAGGAGTCCAATGAAAGGGAAAGAAATAAGAAAGAAAACAATTGGAGTAATAATTACGGGCAACTGGATAGTGGCGTACAGAAGGGGGTTGCAGTGGAGCAAAACGGGATGCAAGGGAGTAAATGTGAATGCAGAGGAGGAACTGGATTCCCAAGCTGCACTCTTAGATAATTTATTATACTAAGAAGAATAACAAAAATGGAGCTATATGATTTCCATGAAATTGTACGGCGGTGTAAATGAACTGGCGCGAAGGGGTGAATAATAGTTACACTTTGCAATTGAAAAGCAAAGTTAAATTATACCTAAATAATATCATGATATTATATTATACCTAGATAAATATCAAAACAATAGACAGAAAGTGTGCTGTTGCCATAAATCACTGCTGCCCTGCGTTTCGCGCCCCATGTTACTTTACCAGCATCTTTTATTCACGAATCAGTGAAATTGGCCAATGAACAAAGACAACGTCGTACGATCTTTTAAGGGCTGTACATAAAATAAGTACTGTCAAAAGTAAAACGTTCAGATCAATTTCGGCATTATACACCCGATAAATGACGCTATCTATCGGGATGCTGCGAAATCACGGCTTCGTGAACGGAGCAATGGCGTAGGCGGCGATCCATGTGATAAATTAATTTTTATAGCTTCGTGGGTGGCGGCTATTTCTATTGGTTGCTGATCGGGTGCCTCCCACTTCGAACGGCGTTGCCTTCTCCTGGTTTATTCCATTCAACTGTAATACCATGATATACCATTTGTCTCGTTTTAAATGAGCTGGCAGGAGGACGACAAGGATCCGTGTAATTTCTTGACAAACGCGCAGCTCTCGCAGGATTTATAGGATTTTTATCGAACGGATCATTGCTGTGAAACAGAATTAAACGTAACTGCGCATTATGTACGTATGTACATACATACCCTGATCGTTCGTATCTTACAACGCTCATGACTTACGTAAGGTTCAATACAATTTTCATTTTAGTCCCTGTAGTTGCGCGATCACCCATCGATTTGTTCGAACCTCAATTATTTATCGCCGAGTGTGGACAAAAATCCAATTGCTTTTTACCTACTATTTTCATAAATTAGACGGCAAGAAATTGAATACAAAAGTCTTAGCGCAACCACGCATCGAAGTCTCCTACAACGTATCATATGCGGGCGTTCATGTCCCTTCGTATTCCTAGTTGAACGAGACAACGTATATCTTACAATCTCCAAAAGCCACGGTACAGTAAGCTTCTACCAGCAACAAACTACTTCTCCAATTTTAATTGACATATTAGCAAAATCTAAACAATATTCGCAGACAAAACTGTGCACTTCAATCCCCGATCATCTCAGTAACCTCCGAGAAACGTGCATGTACTCACTCACAGGTGATCAAGGTATCTACGGAATCGGTCACGAGATACGCGTGCAGACAAAAACCAGCGCGCAGTTCTCGCGCTGGAGATGGATGCTGCACGCGGTGAAATCGACAAGCTCGGCGGCAGGAGTAGACGAAGCAACAACACGGGAGGGCGAAGTAAAAGGAGGAGAGAATACGAACAACAGAAGCACTTCTCCAGAGGAATATAAGAATGAGAGGAAGTAGACATAGTCAAGAAACAGAAGGACAAGGGGGAAGAGCTTACGAAGAGGGTGAAGGAAGAGGAAGAAGAAGAAGAAGAAGAGGAGGCAGAAGAAGATCAAGCATCTAGAAGGAGAGGGAACGTCGGTAGGGAGGGAGATGAGAGAACGAGAGAAGGCCGCGGTAGTCTTTCTCGGTTGACTAGGTAAGATAAAGACGAGGCGGACAAACGGACTGACGAAGGTGGCCAAGGTAGGGGATATTCAGTCTCGCGGCCACGTGCTACACGAGCGCACGCCCCGAGCCGGCCGGTGGTCCAGCCACGATTCTAATTCTCTTCTTCTTCTTCGTCTCGTTTTGTCCCACGCTTCCTCCTTCTCCCTACCATTCATCTTTCGTCCAGCCGACTTCACCTCCGTGTTCCTCCGCTGCACTTCCCGTGCTCCCATTTTTTGTTCTCCCCCGATCGTCGATTTTTTTTTTCCTTCCCCCTTGTCGTCCGTCTTTGCGCCTCGTGTTTGGCGACTCGTGTCCTCCGCGAGCGGATCCCGAGTGGACGCCGCTCTTCGCCGCCCGGTACAAACGCGGAGACGCTCGATCCGCCTCCGGTCCAGTGGCTGGTGCACGGTGTGGCATGTTGCAACGTTGATTCGCATAGTTCTCGTCGTTCATTGATATCGTACGGGACGGTCCCGAGTATTCTGTGACGTGAGAAAAGGTGTGTATCCTTTACCTATTTCTTGGATACAAGCTGTAAGCGGAGGGATATGGGAGCGCGAGTGGAAGATGGTGCGCGGACAGACACGCGCCGGATGCTTCGTTTTGTGCTCTGAAACGACGTGTGACTCGAGGAACGGACGTCCATGCAGGCGGATACCTGGCTAGTGAGATTTATCGAACCATTGCACCGGCTAATGGTACGTGGAACACGTTACTCGAATGTTGCTGGACGGAGAGCCTAGACGAGGCTGTTCTCTTGTGCGATGAATTTAAGCAGGAAGAGTATATTACGTGGTTCAGCAGACGATTGTGGAGCAGAGGGTGGTTAAATAGGTCGATTGAGATGCACAGGGATGGGCGACACCTGTGGTGATTGTGACTTGACGCGCGTTGTGCGGTTGGACGTTGTCTGGCTATGGGGGGCACGATCTACTTGGCGAACGGATATCGTTTGGCCCTTCGAACATTATGCACGTTTAGCAGAATCGTTCTCGCGGGATACTTTTGATTCTGTTTCGTATGTACGATATCGTGCGATCAGAAGGATAATCGAGTGCAATCTACGATTGGAATACGATACTTTGGCCAGTCTTAATGACCGACCTGGCCTCTGGGCTAGTACGAAAAACCAATTCGCCTCCTATGTCTGTTCCTTTTTTTTCTTTCTCCCTTCCCTCCGCCGCGGTCGATTCGGCGGGGTCGACGATTAATTTGTCACGACGTCCGGGCACAACAATTTCAACTGTCTGCAGTCGGTACCATGATAGCCGTGTGACGTGCCGCTCACAACCGGTTCATTAAAGCTGCAGCCGCTCGTCACTCATTGGCTGCCACGGGTTGGCAGCGATCGCGGCGTTCGCGATAGAAAAAAGAACGGAACAGGAACGATGGAGAGAGGGAGAGAGAAAAATGAAAAGGATAAAGAAACGGAGGTGTATCGAAAAAAGATAAGGAGAAAGAGAGAGAGGCATAGAGAATTTTGTACACAGGAGATACTTTTGACGCGAGTGTTTCACCTTTCAATCATTACTATTACGAGCGCAGATGCCCCGAAGGATGGTCGGTCAGGGTGAAAAAATTGACGGACAATTAGGATATTAATGATGCGTGACGGCCTGAGAAAGTCGAAAAAAATTGTGCGAGCTGTTACTCGCCGGTGTTATGCGTCAGACGAATAGGAAGTTACATGTATTCTTCACGCGTTGAAAGCTTTTTCTCTATAATACGAACGACACTGCTTGCAACATTTAGCTGTCCAGTTCGTTCGGCGTTTATTAAGCCAGATCCTTCGAATTCACCTGCCTTCGGTATCTTGATAAGTCAAATGAAATAATGGGCTTCCAAATGTAATTGCAACGATGATCTTCGTTATTGTCGACAACGAAGTATTAAATTATTACAGTATTCAGTTTTCCGCGAGACATTGGTAATTCGAATCAGCTTGTCGTCGACGAGGCCCGGCCGTTCTTGTTTTTAGTTCCTCTCGGACGCAGAATTATACGATGCTGCTAATTCAACACGCCAGACGATCTTCTAAAGAGTGACGCGATGAATTACGTTTGCATACACGCGGTAACGCTTGTGCTGGTAAAAGAGCGATTATTCCAAGGACTGTAAACTTGTTGCGCTCGCAGTAACGTTGCACGAGCCTCTCTGTTCCAGCTTGATCTCACGGCGAGTCGTCTTGAAAATATTCTCCAGCAAAATTGCGTCCACTGCTTGTGTTTATTCGTTTCTATCTTATTCCTTGTTCTACCTTCACGATCCGAAGGGCGGAATGCTTCTGTGAAAATGAGGTCCTGTCAGTGTAACCCTGTTTCGTCAACCTGAGTTACTACAACGTTGTTGGAAAGGGAGACTAGAATATTATTTTTCTTTTAGTTATGAATCGTAATCAATAACCGAAGCGCATGTTTCTCTTGTTCATTGAAAATCTTGCGTACAGGAAATGGAAGTAGAATTGCGCGAGAAATTATTGAGCTAATGTCACAAGATTTGCAAGCTACTTTCGTTGCGAAAGGGGAAAAAATCCCAGGTGTTCCCGGCATTGCGTAACGGTGTGCGTAGCAGTGACACGCGGTAATGAATATTAATACCGCGATTGTGACCGAAGTTTGAGAATCGACCGTCGTGATGTTTGCGAATGTTGATTTCAACAATTTCCCCCGTCGATAATGGACATCGGTCCCCGCCATTGATCCGCGAATTTCACCCGACAATTTCATTATTCATACAACGAAATTAATTATCCGATAGGGCCGATAATTGAAGCGAAACACTCATTTGCCAGTCGTCGAGCGTTCTCGCGATGGTCACCTCGTTAAATTCGAATAATATTACAATTATGCGGCCACGGTGCGTTCGTTATCGTGGAAATTCGTTTCGTCGCGTTATATTTCCCGCAGTAAACGGGAACGTTGGCCCGTAGAAACGTGGATTTATAGAAGCCGCGCGGAGGCGACGATACATTCGAAGTAAACCGGTATTCCGCGCCGCGGTATCGGCTTCTTAATTAATTTGTCATTATTTAAGGAAGACGTCTCGCGATAAAATTTACCGGCGTCGCGAACCCCGTCGTGTTTTCCCCGTTGCTCGTTCATCGTTCGATCGATTCGATACCGTCCGCGGAGAGTGTTCTCGAATTGAAAAGAGGCGAAAAAGAGAGGGAGAGAGAGAGTGGAAAAAAGGGTAAATCCGTACGTGTCTTCCCGTACTATGTATCATTCGAATTTCCTTCGTGCTTCCTTTATCGTATTACGTCACTCGTCGATAGCTAGAAATCAGTCTTCTAAATACTGCGGTCGTTTAGTTCCAATTCTGCGATCTTTTAGAAAATTTATTAGAAAATTCATATAATAAAAGTCAACGAATTCCCTTCGACAATGAATATCTCTTCCACGAATTACCAGAATGTATGCTTCATCCGAAAGGTGGACAGAATGTTCCATCTTTTAAATCGAATTATTCCATTCGATGAACACTTGCGTTCTGCATTCTACGATTTCTAAAATATACCCCTGCCTCTGTATCGATATTAAAGCACAGTAATATTAACCATTGAACGAACATGAATGGCGTTTCCGCCATTTATTTTCCACCGCTGTATGGCCGCAATCCTTTCGCGCGAACTTACGTGGCCACACGAACATTTTCGAGGAAGAAATCGTTGCGCACTTAAAGGCGGCGCTCGTTCTTGTTTTAATGAATCAAGAATGACATCTCGTTAATCGGAAGCGGGCACGCTTACGCGCGTTGCGGTTCACCTGGGGTACGCGGGATTTGGTTGCCGCGGCAAAGATGAAATTAATACGCGGTCGAAGCCGTAATTACCGCTCGTATTTATGCGGCTCTTGCGAGGCGGGCACCGTTAACGCGGTAATGGTGTTACACTGCTGTAAACACGACATGTTATCTCGACCGATATCAGTGAGATTCGCGTGAGAAATGGCGGCTGCCGAATGGTTTTGTTCCGAGGAAGTTCGTCGTGTCATATACATTTATCGCGGGGTTAGAAATAGTTCATAAACTGGCGATTAGAACAGAGATATGAAGAATACTTCAGTTCTAGCAAAAATCTTAAACAGGCTGGCAGGATGGTACTGGTTTATCGAGTTAAAGCGAACATATACGCCCACGCGTGTCAGTGGTTGAAGGAAAATCATCAACTAGTTGCAGAGAAGTTAATTACCGCGCATCAGATCATACGGTTTCTTCGCGGTCGTAAACTCTTCGATTTTCCAAGCATGTTTCGTCGAAAAGTTTCTTCTTTCGGCGACGAATCTTAATGAGATTTAACACAGACTTTCTAATCGATGGCCTCGCTACGAATAAAGGAATATAAATGTATTTAATTACAGCGAACAGTGCCGATGGATTCGTTAGACCATCCCGATTCAATCGAAGAGAATTATCCTCAATTATTCCACGGAAACGTCGGATTATTACCGCCGGTGTATTTATTGTTCATTTAACACATTGTCCTCGATTCGCGAGACATCGTGTTAAGTTCAGATAACAAGATAACACTTTCTAAACTCCTCCGCGATCGTTTAGCTGAACTAAGATATCACAAATTCCAACGAGACTGATTCGACTCTGTCTCGAGAACAGAAGTCAGACAATCGTCGGGCATTGTTTCCTGCTCAAATGCTTCGCCCTGTAATTTCAACGAAACGGAAGGGTTAATGTTAAGAATTCTCGCGGATGGTTCCAGTTCGCTCGCTATCCAAGGAGGCAGAGGGATCGAAGTAGTGGCCGGTTGTTCCGGTTTAACGGAGATCGTGAGAATCCGCGGCGACCCCACGAAATTTTCAACGGCGTCGGCGCTTGTAAGACACGCACGAAAATGTTGGGTCGCGATATCGAACACGGAGCAGACGGTTCGAGGGACCGGCGAGAACAGTTTGCATCGAGAGATTAAAGAACATCGAATGGACGTGGGCGATTTGTCCAGCTCGGCAGGATTGGCTGGGAGCGGATCCATCCCTGGTGCAACGGGTGTTGGTATCATTACAAGTACGACATCCGCCACCGCAGGGTGGTGGACGCCTACGTCGACGATCGCCACGGCAGCCGCCAACACCGACGTGGTGAGTACTTTTTTTCCTTTCCATATCTCTTCTTATTTATTTCTTTCCTCGTTTTTGTTTTAATCCGGTCGGCGATGTCGAACCTGAACTGGACGCATGTAGCGGTTCGACAATAATTTGTAGCGATTCTCGTTCGATTTCTCTTGCATTTTAAAATGGCAAATTAGTTAGGGACGGTTCGCTGAATTACACGCATAGAACTATTAAGTGGTATGGGGCCGTTACGGGCCAGACAACTCTTTCGCGTTGCCTTGGTTTTAATTTGCGGGGCAGGATTATATCGAACGAGTTTACATCTCGATTCACATCCGAATTTCGTTGGCAGTGATGATTTTTTTAAATGCACTTGTGCACAGTACATCTATCTGTGTAATAATAACGATGATAATAGCGATAGCGTTTGTCGTAGCGTTTCTGATTTTATTACACGAACGAAGAACTAACTAAGTATTATATTACGTCCTGTAACCATAATAAATTCAGTCCTTCTATATAAATACGTATCTATATAGAAAAACGACAACGAAACTAGATAGCTCACTCTAACTGCCAATAATAATAGACACGGCAATTCCTATACGCAATTCCACCTAAGTTATCTGTCAAATAAATTCTATCACACAGAACATCCCCAATTTATAACTCCCCCACCTTGACGACCGTCATGCCCGTAATCTTCAGCCTGACCCTGTTACCGTTCAAAAAATTCCCCGCAATTACGCCCATCCTTTCTTAACACCGGCACAACACGTTAGTCGTTGCAAAAAAAAAAAGAAAGAGGGAAGAGAATAAAGGCACCGTTGTTCCAACAGACCCACATTTCGCAACGGCCCGGCCAAAAAAGCGTCGTGAAGCGTGCGTGAGTACGTGCGTGTGCTCCTCGACGTAAAGGCGAATCATCAGCCGTATAACGCGGGGAAAAAGATCCCCGGTTGGCACGCTACTTTCATTTCTTCGTCGAGTGCCATTCGTCATCGGCATTACCTTCGCACGTTACTTAATGAGACGTCCCCGTGGATGCGGGTGTGCGATTAACAGGGCTCGAATATCGCAATGGTCGTAGAAGAACCATTGGCGACGCCACGGAATAGAAGCCGAGGAGAAACGAGTAGCCATCAGTGTACACGGAGAACATTATTCGGTTCCGTTGGGGTGCGCCGACTGTAGGGATTAGAACCGAGGTGACACAGCCGCGTCATCTGCTGGCCGATTGCCCCTTTTTTTTACATGCACTCGGGGCTAAGCTTCTGCTGAACGCTCCCACAAGGAGCCATCGGCTGTAGTCTCGCCCAAGCACTGGGACTCGGCGAGGTTGGAAGTTATCTTCGTCTCACTTGCAAGATGTACCTTTTTTCTTTTAATGGTATTAATGGAATTGGGACGGGATATGTTTAATGCAGGGGATAGACAGGGTGGATTGACTGAGAATTACGATTGTCGCCCTGCGATTGCTAGTTCCACTCTGGCGAAGATTTCGAAGGGTATTGAGAAATTTCAACGCGATCATTTTATTGCACTGGTCCCTGTTGTGATGCTTAATTGCGTATTGAGTAGAATGCATGTCGGTATTGAAAGGTCGTCGATTCAGTTTAGTATTGCACGGTGAGAAGTCGATCGTAAACACAGTGGCATCGGAATGCGAAACAAGACGTCAGTCTCTCTTGGTATCCGATCGTCTAATTACTTTCCTTAATTCTTGTCCGCTGTCGATCAACGCGTCCGACTCGTCGGGACACCTTTTCACGCGTAATCGATTACCACATTGCCTACAGTCCACCATTGGAACAATCTTCGACGTGCAGTTGTCCATGCAAAAGATGGATCAGATTCCACGGAGTGGAGCGTCAAACGAAGCTTCTCTCTTTGAATCGACTGGATCTCGCGACAGGCATACCTGCCGCGCTGTGGGTCGGTTAAAAGGAGACAAAAATCAAATTGTAAAAGTATTTCGTAACGTTCGCATAGACCTTTGGCCCCGACCATTCCCAGAGGTTCTATCTCGAGAGCACGCACGTGATCTGACGTAACGCTATTTTGACGCTGGACGAACGCCCTTTTACATCGACGATTGCCACTTCGTTGCGAAATCGTAAACTAGAATCGGTACACCCTCCTCGCGGCGCTGGAATTCATCTTCGTATGCTCCTTCCGCGCGTTTTCACTCGTGCACGATTTCGCCTTTCTCATACGATTATTCTTAAGGTCGCGGAGGGTTTTGTATCGATTATACTTCTTACACTCGTGGCTCTTTTGAAACATCATGGAGTTTACGTAGCATAATCATTTTTGCAATTACTTCGTATCAATATCAATCTGTCGTGGAGATTTGTTATTAATCACTTTGATTGTTCTTTCGCTCACAAGGTAATTACACCTCCTGCAGTCAATTAATTCCATTGTACCGTAGATTGCATCAATGATCCACGTGAAATTCTTCATCTGCTCTTGAAAAGATAGAGCCGTTGCAACAAAAATATTTAAACATCCACGAAAGGGTACTCTACGAAGGACGATTTCTTATCGCCTCAATTCATAATTGCCTACCTGTTACAGAGATGAAAGCCAATATCGTTACGATGTTTCGATGCGCTCGCGAATGGAGCAGCATTCTTTTTGAATCGCATGCACGCTCTCTCGTCCACGTACGATTTTACCTTTCCCGTCTCGGTCATCCTTTCTCGTCGAATCGTCGCGTCTAAAGCTGTGCGTTCTACACACCGCAGCCCGTAATGACTGTCTAACTAGGTTTTAATACGAACACGGTCTCGCAACCAAATCCCTGCTTCGTCTCGCGGCCTCAGAAGAGGAGGCAAGAAAAGGTCTCCTTTTTATCGTGACTCTTACTCTCCCAGCGTAAATATACACTTGCATATTACGATCGTGTCTCTGCGTTTCTACCTTTCTACATCTCCAAGATTTTCAACCTCACGACCGCCAGTCATTGGTCGACCAGCGGCCGGCGTTACGATCGATTCGAACGGAATCGATCCCATCATTCACGATGCCTTTCCTTGATCGCCAATAAATCACCGCCGGAATCGTCGAAGATTTTTCCATCGACGGGCACGTTTAACTTTTAATCGTACGCCGCGAGGGTTCAGCTGTACGTGAAAACGTCGCGGGATACACGGATGTCCTATCGACCGGTGCTTGTTAAACATTCGAATGATTAATCCAACGTTGCTAAACGGTGTCCAGAGATCGTGGTTAAAATAAATAGCGTTAGCAGCGGGAGTACCATCGATGGATAATATCATTGCTGTTCCTTATCGTATCGTTTGCCTGTGTCTAGGAGATTAGCCTTTTTTGTCGAATTTTGTTCATCTTCTTGCTTCATTCTCGTCCAACTTCTTCATTTTCTTTTCCGCCGTCCCCTTCATCTGCTTCCTCGTCCACATCGAGATCGTCAGGGACCGGCAAGAAACGCTTCCATGATTGGCACATATTGCGCGTGGTTGCAGCATGATCACCGTCTGCATTCTAAGCGTCTTCGGTATCTTAGCCGGAGCGTAACCACATGTCGCATCTTTTTGTTGCAGATGAATCAGCTTTGCAGGGTGTGCGGAGAGCCGGCCGCGGGTTTTCACTTCGGGGCCTTCACGTGCGAAGGTTGCAAGGTCAGTATCCACGGAACCCTTTGCTCTCTTTAGATCATCAGACCGACGGAAAAATTCAATGGCCGTTTATACCCTCGGATCTTTTCGCTCTCGCCCTGTCTCTCTGCTTGCCTTTTCACTGTCTTCCTCTCCGTCTATCCCCTCTTTCCCCTCGCCGGACAGGTATATATGTATATTATAGTATACCTGTGAATGCAAATAAAATTGTAGCCTTAAGCGTACAGACGCGTGCATCATCCTCACGTTACAATTACCGGCGCACTGTGCCGACCGTGTTGACCCACGGGTCTCTGGTTTCATGTTTCTCGGGGAAAAAAGAAAAATTACAATTCGCGTTTTCGTTAACGCCGATCAATCCTACACATCCGCACATTTCGCATCGACACCGCCGCGTGTTCTCGCTTCGAATCAATTGCCCGGCTATTGTCTTATCTCCAATATTCTCAATCTTTTCATTCCCCTTCTTCCAAAGAATTATCACCGCACGGTCGATTCACTAATGCGAGAACCACGTTCCGACGTATCTTTCTGCTCCACAGTCGTTCTTCGGGCGTACCTACAACAATCTAGGCAGCATTTCCGAATGCAAGAACGGCGGGGTGTGCGTGATCAACAAGAAGAACCGAACCGCGTGCAAGGCGTGCCGGTTGCGCAAGTGTCTGATAGTGGGCATGTCGAAGTCGGGCTCACGCTACGGACGCCGCTCGAACTGGTTCAAAATCCACTGCCTCCTCCAGGAACAGTCCCACCAGGCTCAGACCCGTCTCATCAAGGACCCAAAGTCCGCGTACGAGAAGGCGTTCGGCTCCCTCGACGTGGCGAACAATAATAATAACAACGAGAACACCGGCACCACCAGTGCCGCCAGTATAGGTATGGTTACCACGACGACCACCACGGCGAACAGTTACCACCACCATCATCATCATCAGCATCATCAGCAGGACAGGTACCCAAAAAGGGAGGACCTGAGGCCGCAGGATATGCCTGCTCAACTGAGAACGCCAGACATCCCGGCGAGGACGAGTCAGGATCCTCTGTTAAGGCCGGTGGACTTAGTCAGGGCGCCCCATGAATTGCTCAGGCCGGAAGTGTCCAGGTTTCCCATGTGGAGAGGACCGCCGTTCTTCCATCCGGCCCTGACTCATATGCAGCTTCTGAACACGCCGTTCTTCCCGTTCCAGCAACGGTTCATAGTCCCTTACGTGAACCAGGTGGGCGCGCCGCAAATGGTGGCAAGTCTGACGAGTTCGTCGAGCGACAGCGTTAGCCCCAGGTCAACACCGTCGCCCAAGAGGGACGACGACAACAGAAGCACCAGAGACGAGTGCAGGGACGGGATCGTGGGCTGTCAGAGGGGTCAGATGGAGGCGTACGACAAGAGCCTGGCGTTTCTGCGCTCGTTGGGACCGGAACAGGACGAACCGATCGATTTGAGCATGAAGGCCGGGGGAACGGACGGGCAGAAGGTGGCGGACGCGAATGGCAGCACGGAAGAGGAGAGGTCGACGGACAGCGAGGACAACGAGCAGCTGCAGGACACGGGGCCGCCCCTCGATCTCACTAGGAAGACGTGACCCCGGACTGCTGTCGATAGGAACTGGACTGGCTCGCGTTGAATCATCGGTGGAAGACGTCGCTCCGAGTGCCAGCCTTATCCGGGTACAGAGACTCGCATTGTTTTGCTGTTTCGCGGGGACGATGGGATGACTTTGACTGCGGCTGTTGAAGTATTCTGCGATAGAGAACGATTGTGACTGTGAAAAGATGACGAAGAGGAAGGTGAAGAGGTGGCGGAGAAAGAGGGAGACGCTGAAAGACGGGTGAAAATTTATAATACAACTAGAGGAAATAGTTAATGGAATCAACGCGAAAATAATGACGGTGATGAAAATGAAAGACGCATATGGGATGAAAAGAAACAGGGACGAGGAGTTACACAATGAAGGGGCAGCGATAGGAGGAAGTACGGAAGAGTGGACGTCACGAGCCGCGTGTAGCCTTGCACAAATGACTTTACGATCAGCGATCGGATCGACGTAAAATTGCTCAAGTCCTTGGTATTAGCCGACACGGTCCCTTTGGCTTCAGCTTCGCCAGGTGTTCGTTGACGGAGTGGACGAAGATCGGCTCGATACATCCTTTCGTAGAGAGATGTACGACGGACGGTTGTGCCTTAATCGATGCCTTTGAACTTTCGTATTGAGTGTACGCGAGGGAGAGATAGAACGATAGAGAGAGATTGGAAGAAAGGGGGAGAATGTGAGATAGAGAAAAAGAGATAGAGAGAGAGTGCCAGTAAAAAACCACGTGATAGTTTAACGTTTAACAATAATCGCTCTGAACGTACGCGATGTAACGAGTACGTACGTAGTTACAAATACATGTACATGTCTGTGAGTGCGTGAGTCAATTTTTTCTTCGATCGTTTACAAATTCACGATCGGTGAGGGTGTTTCGCGTGAAGCGGTAGTTTCGTCGCTGTAATTTCGACGCTCGGGTATGGCCAGTGTTTCGTTAAGCCGCATCGAGATTTCTGTTTATTTATATCGAGTCTTTTATTTAACGCGATTTAATTACTCGCCAGTCTGCCAGTCTCGCGGATACGATCGGTGTTGCACGCGTTGTCTTTCGACGAAACGTTGGTAACTCGTCGATAAACGTTTACGAGCGTTCGCAAGAAGCTGATACGTGAATCACGGGGAGTCGATCGGAATAAAGACAAAAGTAAAAGGAAGAAGCATAGAGCACGGTAGGAAGGTACGCGTGCAAATTGTACCGAGTATTCAGCGAAAAAATATGAAATAAAATAAAGAATATTGTGTAGCCAATATTTGTGGCGTTTTGATCGCCGTTCATTAAATCTTCCCTCGATCATCGTTTCCCTTGCGCGACCGTCCAGTAATCACGTACACCTTGAACTCGAGATGGTATTCGATTACTTTCGTCTCGCGCGTCTCTCGCATTCCGTGCGTCGTCGCGAAACGCACACGAACGGATTCACACCGCGCGAATCACCGTGCTATCTTTCCGAGTTATTTATTTAGTAATAAATTTGTCCGCGTTGATGTACTACGTGGAACACGTTTTCTCGGATAATTCCGTTCTAAAGAGCGAGACGACACTCGAGTTGCTGTCTTCGCGATTCCGCGGAGGACGTCGCGAGGATGCGAGACGATAAACGCTCTTTAAATAGAAAAAAAAGAGAGAAAAATCTACAGCAATAAACACAGTGGTATATATCGATCGTATGTGCTGTAGCCCATCGTTTGACCCAGCCATGGCACGAGAACGCGTAGAGTAAAAGAAATAGAGGAAGGGAACGATAAAGCGAAAGAGGAAGGAAAGAAATGAAGAGAACGTCTCGGATACGTTTGTGGTTCCTCGCGGACTACGAGTGACTCCGGACGACGTTCTTGCGCGGAGCGTTTATTGCTAATTACACCGGTCGGGAATCGAGAAAATTTCGCGGTCTTCGTATAATATATCATAGCCTGCGATAATTTATGAACGCCCGTGGAGCAATGAGGAACTAGAAGAGGTATGTGATCTTCCCGAGCGGAGATCGCCAGCTTAGTATCACGTTTCTAATGTGGCCTGCTCAATGAATTCGTTTGACTCCGCAGCGTTTCCTTTTTCAGCCGCTTCATGCACACTTCAGTTTCAATTACATTTATTTATTCTGTCGCCTGCCGTTTCGTTGAAACAATTGAATTAGACCCATAATTCAAGAGTTCTTCCATTTATAAGAAGTGTTCGTAACAATTATTAACAACCCGGCAAGCGGAGACTTCAACGATTGTATGGTTTGTAATCGCTATAGTTACGCGGGCCCTCGTGACTTTCCTCCGTTTCTTCCGCAGCGAGAATTCACGCGAGGCGACACAATCGACAGGACACGACGTGTTCACCTGCGCGCACCTGCGTGTATTCACGAGCACTCGTGTCCCGTAACCCCTGGATATTCAAATGCCTCGGGATCTCTGCTTGTTGACTTTGGCGGAACGAAGAGAATAGAGGCCACTCGATGTCCGTCGAACGAGCTCTAGTGGTTTCTCCGCCCGACAATTTCAGGTTTCCCAGTTTCTACCTCTTCCCCTGTATGCGGTAAAAAGAAGAAAAGAAAAAGAATGCCACCAACGAACGATGATGCGTACGTGCTCGCGATAAACGCTTTGGTCGACCGTTTCGGAATTACATCAATTTTTGTCAAACAAAGATCCTTTCTACTGAGGCTGTCTGGTAGTAAATGGAACTATTTACCATGGTTGTGTAATTGTTTGAATACTATCGCGTTTCAGTAAGATTTTCCATTTCCCTGCGCGGCAACAAGAAACTAACGCACGGCATTTAGAATTCCACGGTGCACAGGTAGTCAGTGCTGACAACGCATTAGCTACCTTCCTGATCTTCTCTCTGTAAAATAATTTACAGGGAGTAGAAATTCTACTCTCTCTCTCTCATTCTCTCCGACGTGGAATCTGTATTTCATTTGTTACACGGTTCAAGCACGCTCTGCTCACGATCTTCCTACTATATTACGTTAATTTGTGCGCTGGATGTAGATTCTACTCGCCGTACGACACCTGTGACGCCGCACATCGCGCCCACGTAAATTATCCCCGGGATGATTTACGACACGTCTCGAATCCGCGCGTATACACTTCTGCTGCCTCGAAATCCTACGGACGTGTATCTGTTATTAATGTCGAAATTAAAAGGGGGGAGGGGATCGTTCACCTAGACGAAAACAAGAAATTTCTCTCGATCTAACACACCTGTACGATATTAATCGTTCAATGGCCACACGATTCATCTGTCCCTGTTTATACATTGATTCCTCCTCGTTCATTTTCCACTTGTCGCGTACCTTTTACGCGTGTTATGTAAATCCCGCTGAACACAATGGGCCCGCCGCGGTGTCGTAAATTAATAGAGCCCTAGCCTAACCTAACCTAACCTAACCTAACCTAACCTAACCTTGGCGACAGACGATACGTAGAAATGAAGAAGGGGACCGGAACATCCGGAAGGACCGGTTGCCCATTGACGACAATCGTCACTCGAATCGTTCTCGTCGCAATTTCTTCAATTCGAACTCGCGTTCCGTAGCTCGTTATCAATTTCACGTCTCGTTCATTTTGCTTCCCGTTTCTTCGCGTTCGCCACAGTCATTATTATCGCGTTTCTGTCCGGCGGGTCGGGCTGTGATTTTTCACGTTTCGCGTCGAAATATCAAACGCGACGTTACGTGACGGTGGCATTCTTGGAAGGAACGTGAAGCAACACTGATAAATTGCTACCAATTATTTCCAAGGTACGCGGAGACGCGCATGGGCGTTCAATTTTAATTTCGACTTGGTGAAAGAACCCGCAGCGATACGAGATACGGTATCAATAGTTAAGATTGGGGGAGCATATGGGCGAATTGAAATTGTGAAGCTCGCAGGTGTACGGCAGCAACCCTTATCCCCGGTACCTGTGTATGCACGTGCTTAGAAATACCTTGAGACCAACGTAATTGCCTGTTCAATTTACTTAATTGTCCATTTCAGCGTGATCGGCGACAAGTCAGTGACAAGCGATACATTAAAGTTTAACGATTAATGCGAAGCTTGATACAGATCCAATACCATCACTATTGTTTGAAAATGGTTCCACCTCAAATGTCAAAAAATCTGAATCATCTGTTAATTTCACTCGGTGTAAAATGTTCCACGACACGTAACAGGTTCAAAAAGTTCCACCATAGTCTCACGGCGAACGAAGGAGGCGCGGACCACTGCTGGCGAGGTAGCACACGCAGCGAGATCGGCAGATGCTCGGTACGGGTGTAAGAGGGGCCCATTACACGTGAATGCGTGAGGTAAAGAGGTTTACTACACCTGTGGCCTGTGGGCTTGGCCAGTCGGGTCGTTAGCGGGCGCGACAAGGATGGCCATACAGCAAATCTCGCGTGGAAAGTGTCAGTGTAGAGAGAGATGGGCAAGAGGATGGCGGGGGCAGAGGGACGCGAGGTTGACAATCCGGGGTCAGAACTGCGTCGGTACGATTGGTCGTCGGGAAATTCATAATATGTTTTTCGCAAACGCGACGTACGAGACGCGAGTCGAGGCTTCCATACTTCGTGCGTCGTGTCTTCAGGCTCGAGCGCTTCGTCTGGACGTTTACGAGCGTTTGACCCTAAGCGCACGCTTGGGAGCAGAAGATCCGGAAGACACCGGAGAAAGGGAGAAGTCACTCTTTTGCGGTCTCGCTAATTGGCTGCGTTGCACACGCACCGCCGTGAGAGGACTCTTCGGCGGACGTGAACCCAATATCGCCGGCGCTACAAAAGGGTTGTGCCCAACGAGATTATGGTCCGTCTGTGACGCATACTTTCGTTTGACGATTCGTTAGCGGTGAGGCGGGTAATTTGTGTGAGCAGCTTCCAGTTGCGAGGGCGTTGCACGCGAAACCGGTGGACACTGACGAATTGTCGAATTTACATTCTTACGAGTAAGATTTACGCAAGGAATATTTCGAATAGCATGGTTAATTGGGTTCTGATTGATTTTACAGTTCCTAGTTTTACGAGGTTGCAGGGCTGTCGAGGTACTCGTGAATTGTCGGCATTTTTTACGTGCCTTGGTTATATGGTCGATAGGAAGAATGGATAGAATGCCAGATTTCTTGGGGATAACGAATAGGAGACTAAGCTCTAACTGGCTTTCCGGTCATTAGGCTTGTCAATAACTTTGATAGAGCATGTTGATGCAGGATTTTATTTGAATGATCTGTAACATATTGTGCAAGTATCACATTTATCTTGAACAAATTGTGCTTGACACTAGTTTCGTGTACTATGCATGTTCGGGAATGAGGTATCGTTGATAATAATTCATTATCGATTAATATCACTGCAGTCACCTTTTGCAATATTAGCGCTCCTTTTCTATCTGTCGACATTCATTTGATACTTTGTTACGGAAAGATTCAGCCGTCACAGCCGTTTCGAAACCTTGATTTCGAAAAATCGAAGAACGAGTAGCAATAACTTGTCAGGACACGATAATAAGCAAGGATTAATGAAGAGAACTGGTTCTACCGAAATACCTTGTAAATCTACTATTCATGCTTACACGCTATGAAAATCAATGGAATTAACGATCATAATATAATCTACTCAAGCAACGATTCTTCTTGTTGTACCGCTGTTATTCGCGCACAGCGGAATGGTATCATTTAACAAAGGTATCATTTTGTTGTACCAAGAGTGCAAGAAAAACTGACATAGATTGTGCATAATCTTCATTCTAAGATCTGCAAAACTTCGCCCATAATAAACTTGTCTATATCATGCGTGATCTCTGCACGAGGTAACTACTAGAATGATAGTCAAATTTCTTGGAGGTGCTACTGGAGTGTTCCTGCCCTTTCGAAAATACCTATTAATTGCCATGGTGCTTAGCGATCGTTCGAGCTGTGTCATCGAAACTTTCCTGATCGAAAGTCGCCATGTAGACGCGCGGCCCGCTTTCAAGAAATCGCACGGCCGATCATTAATAATAGTCGCATCGCCGCTAGTTCGGCCGCTCCACGTGACACTTAACAAATATCATAATTTATTTTTTTTCCACCGTCGAGTGTTACGTGAACAATTGCTCAAAGGAATCGCTCGAGAGGCGATCGATTTTTCTGTTATTGTGCCGGACCGTTTAATGTTCAATTAACAAATTCGCTTCGCATCGATGTTGAAACACGACACGGACGAGACACGAAGAAATCTCGAATTCTTGTTCCTGAGTCGCTGCCATTTATAAAGGAGGGAAGGTCGGACGCGATAAGGGAATTCTGCGGTAAACGATGCGCAGCGAGAATGCGTATTTTTTGGAGCTCGCACGCTACATTATGCGCGGCGCGGTTGAAGAGGAACGGTGGATCGAAGAGGAATCCAATTCCGTGGGAAGAACGTAGGCAAAGTAGAAGTCAGAGGGAAGGAAATTCGTTATATAATAACACCTGTTGAATCGTGTATCGCCACGTTTTCTACTTCCACGTTGATTTTTTGGTTTTTTTTTTGTAGGAACAGGGAGGACACGAGAGAAAGTAAACGCTCTATGATTGATACATTGGGCTGTTAAATTGGCCGTTGCAGGAAGCTTCACGGCTGCGTCGACTTAATTGATACTCGGGAGAAAAATTGCGAGTCGTCCGTCAAAATTTTATTCCACGGACAGCAGAATAATGGCTGCCTTAAATAATTTCCAATGTCGGCACACAGCAAGAGAAACTTCGTCCAGTTTTAATAAATTGGCGTTCGATTTCGATTGATTTAGCACTCGGGGGGACATATAGGAGGAATACGAAAAAAAGAAGAACATTCATATTCAACAATTGTACAGATTGTACAGAGATGGATTCGTTCTGAGAAATATCTCCGAGATTAAACACATCAAGGTCCGGCCACCTCCAAATCCGTATCTTTAATTCATTATCAATTAATCACCTTTACCAAACGTTCTGCATGCTCACCAGTGGCTGATCAAGTTGTTGGCCACCTGTATAAATTTATTCGTCTCACATCGAAACTATTAATCGTTCACAATTGCGTAAGCTAAGTTGAACTTCTCTGCGTTTTTACTTTTACAAACGCACAGAACCTACATATTTGCACACCTCCCGTACTGAACTTCACCCCCGTAAAAATTCATGCAATTCAATCTTTCATTGCCCCCATTTGTTCGTTCGTTGAGACCCTCCATAATCATTCTCCAAATTGAAGCTGGAATCCTCCGCGAAACTTACCGAAGCTCGTCACCGGTGGATCGAAGGAAAAATCCGGATGGAAACGTGTCGTCTGTGGAACACGGCCATTAATAAAAGCGGCTTGGTCGGCCACGATAAGAGACCCTCCCGCGTGCCGCAGAACCAAGCCGTTAAGGATCCGCAGTCCTCGCGGCGGGAACGCCGTGGCACGTCCTTTCGCGCGGACTAAGGTAACTTATTCTCTGTCTTTGTGGGCGCCCTTTTTGCGCGCTCGCTCCGCGCGCCGGATAGGGTTAAGTGGGTGCGACCCCAGGACGCTAAATAATATCGAGCTGTGCCATCTACTGAGCACGTAGCGCGCCATCTTGAAATATTACGCCGGCCGCTTTATTATTCGTTTATGCGCGACTTGCATCCTCTGGCCGCTTCACGCCGCTTCGTTCTGCCGCTTACCGATCATTATATGCGCTTGGCAAAGTCTCCCCTGAACTCCCCTCCGCGTGCGATACTCTCCGGAAGCTGGAACATGGCTGGTTTTTCTTTTTTTTTTATGTATGTATACAAGGATCGCTAAATTTCCACTGAAAAGTCGACCTTTTAGTTGCTGTAACTTCGTGAAAAAAATTTTGTTCCAAGTATCTTCACTTTAAAACCTCCCGCGTGATTTGCAAAAATCTGTGAAGAATATATATATGTGAAATATATCGATGTAATATCTAGAATCAACGTCCAATATCGAAGCAACCCTTCACAAATAATAATACTTTTCAGAGTAAGGGTTCAGGAACATTATGGTTCTGATCGAGTGTCAACAGTAGGAGGTTCGAGGAAGTGAACCTGTTCGAATTTTAAGAGGAGCAGCTTCGGTTTTCCAAGAGCGTGGTTATAAAACAACATTGACAAGACGAAGGCAGCCTTGGAACTTGAGATTCTACCAGCAGAATTCGAGAGCAAACATGGGCGCGATCCGGCGACCGTTTTCGACATCACGACACGAAAAGCACTTCGCATTCACGGCCCTCCGTTTTTTCTTTCTCTCCCCCTCTCCCTCGCTCTTTCTCGTCTTGCCTTCGTCTCGTTAGTATATATGCTCGTACTCTCGAGATTGACATTTGAATTTCAATGAGCCACGTCTTCTCCGGGTGTTCTCGTCTTTCGAAACGACCAGGGAGAAGCGTCCACGGGTATGGCCACGAGCACCGGCCATTAGTCGCGTCTGTCTCTCGTGAATTTGAGACGAAACGAAAATTGCTGGTAATACAGCCGATTCCGTGGAAACCGATATTTGTCGTTCGGCCTGGAGATCGGACAGGTGGGCCGGTATTATCCCGGAACGACGGTGTTAATCGTGCTAAACGCATCGACCGGCGCAGCTGCGTTCCTTTTTTCCTCTTTCTCATTCGACTAAATTCTAGTCCCCTTTCATTCGTTCCACGGGGTTCACCGGAACCCCCTGTTTCTTTGAACAATCGTCCAGGTCAGTTCGAACAGGTACGTCTACATCGAAACACTGCGGTCGCTTAATCAACCCTCGCTTGGAACAATAGAAATGTATGAAACTGCAGAAAAGTTGCGCTGTTTGCGAAAGATTATATGACATTTTGTTGCGCGCGTCCAAGGATCAATGGGTTACGAGCACCGTAAAACAAATACCACGTCCACATAGCGATAAATTAATCCGAGGACACATTTCCGCAACACTCGGCTACTCGTCGGCCATTAATTTTTACTACAATGTAACGATTTACAAGCTGACAAGGTAGTTAATAACCAAGGAAAGCAAACAAACTCGCTAACCATTTTCCCCCGAGGTGCGTATTACGTATGTGCATCCAGCGAGCCGAAATACAAATCCAGGTAACGCCGAATCACGTTCACGTTGGGTCTCTGTAACACTTGAGCGTAAAGATCAGGCGTGGACCGCGAACGGCGAGGATCAACAAGAGCCACGAGCAGGGGGGAAGCTTATTTTCTTTCCCTTCAAATTCTCGCGGCTGTTCAAGGCCGAGCCGTTCGTGCACGGTGACGTGGTCGAGCGAACGACGAGTCCCGGATTACGGTGCTTATATGCGTTTACCTAAATGGCGGGCAATTAGAAAGATGGTAATGAAAGTGCCAGTCGAATAGCGCGTTTCGCCGCTTCGCCAATAAACCGTCTGTTTTACGGTGCGCGGGCTCGGTGACTCGGTCTCCTTACCTAAATTTCTCACAGTCCGCATTAAATTCGTGCTGGGGCGCGTGTGCGCGAGCGCGCACATCGCCGACCTGCCAGGCGTATCCCTCACGGCGCGGCGTGGCGGCGTACGAGTAAACTGGATACTTATTAATTAAGGATAATTGCCGGAATTTACGATATCGTTCCGCTTTCGCTGGCGTTCGGGCACCGCGACGACGTCGACTCGCTTTTTGGCAAGCCTCGCGCGTTAACCGCGCTTCGTTATTTTTATCGCGGTTTCGAGCTGCCTCCGAGCGTGTGGAAACTGGTTCTTGTACTCTGATTCGCGGGGTTGGATGGAATTGAACTTGGTCGAGGTGAAAGGGTTACGACATTGAGGCGAGTACGATGAAACGAGTATATCCTTTTTGGTTTCTGGAACCAGTTAGATGGGAGAGCGATACGGGATTTAGAGGCTGGTTTTTTGGAGATATTTTAAAGGGTATTTGTGTCATTTCTAAGGCTTCTTTTGGGAATTTTGTTTTTGTACCAGATACACTGCTTTGTATCATATATTTGTTTCAAGTAAAAATGCATGAAATTGTAGCAGGTACGCGGCATTAGAAAAACATATCATGACGACTGGCATGATTCCAGCCTTTGTGGTGGACCGAAACAAAAAAACGAGGTGTCATTTTCTTCGGTATGAAACTGGTTATAACCCGTACTAGAAGAGATACAAGATCTCATTGTTTCAATAAATGACAACTCTTTAAGTTGAAGTTTTTTTTTAGACTTTTTTTGTTTCTAGCATACTAAAAAGTTAGAAAAAATTAAGATTGCTCAGCGATTCTTTTACTGGGTATAGCGGCAAGTCTGCTGAAAAACCTCCCGAAATTTCAAATCAATCGAACAACTAGATCTCGAGATATCGTGTCAGTTGCCTGTATGAAACTTTATATGTCGGATACATTTTATCTGCAACTCAAATCAACTACACAAACCAACCGAATACCAAAATCACCGTCATATATAAGCAATGACGCAAAAGTCCTCGCGATTTCGATGGTGGGTCGTAGCTTATTCACGGTGTGATAAAATCGACGTTAAAAGGCCCCCGTATCCGAGTAGTTCTGAAAGGTGTAGAGCGCGGGCGCGAGCCGTTGTTATCGTGAATTGAGCGCGTTCCACGGCCGCATAGGCAGCCCCGGTACACCTGTAACTCCTCTTCTTTATCTCTTCCCTGGCCTCTCGCTCACTCCTCAGGGGTATCAGTTGCTGATCGATTCAACCTGTGGGTGGTCTCGGGCCACGGGTACGTGCTGTAACCCTACTCTGCCCGATCGCTACCCGGTGTCTCGAACATTGCGCCGTTAAATCGCGAGGATGTTTGATCACGAGTTGCTGGAACGCGGATCGAACCAGTCACCGTGTGCACCGCCTTTACGATTCCCGGTGCCACGTGTTTTATGGCATCGTTCCTTACCGCCAACTACCCGTCGACTGGTAGCTCGCGCGAGAAAAATCGCTACCTGAGATTTAATATAATTTCGTGTAAATCTGCCCTTGCTGCCTACGTTCGAGGGGAATCGTTTGGGACGAAATTTCTGCGCGCTTCTTGGATACTTTAATGCTGGGTACTTGGAAACGAATCGAGCTCGATTGTATGAGTTTCAACGTGGACAGAAAGTTGCGTTTGGAAGACTTCGATTTGTCGTGGAATTAAGTCGTGACGTTACGAGTAGAATATTTTGATCGCATGATTTTTTGAGGGGGGAAAGAATGACTGGAAATTTTCACCCGGTAGGTAGCGGAGGCAGTAAAGCTGTTCTTGGACGGGGGCGTAAAAGGGCGAGAAACAAATGGGGTACAAGGGTGGTAACCTACTCGCATATCGGATCAGACTACTCTAATATTCGCCGGAGACTTTTGATCCCTTCTAGTCGCAAGTCTCTACAGCGATTATGAAATGCATTGTGCCTACGAGACGAAGAACAAAAGCAGAAGTTGAACGAAAAACTCTGACAAAACTGCCCACGACTCTTAAACGGAAATATCCTCGTAACTGTAACGCCAAAGTAATAAATCAATCAATGCGTAATTAATGCCTTTGAATCACCGTAAGAAATTTCATCCAGCCTCTCGGTGGTCTCGCACCAAAAGAATCGACTTCTCCTTCCCTTTTATTTTTCTAGTTTTTTCCACCACGGTTGATCGACATACGATTTTTTCCGTGGCACGCGAATTGTTGCTGAGCGGCATAAAGGCGAATAATTTACGGGCCGGATCGTCGGATCTGAAGTCTCGCGAATGAAGGCACGTCGGATATTCTAAGCGATAGATATAAATTAAAGCCGAGGCACGCCAGTTACTCACCCGGTGCATTATGGATTGCCGTTACCCAGAAGATATAGTCGCGCCTTTATCGGGCTTAGATCACTCGCAATGCTCCGCCGCGGCATATGCAGTTCATTAATCCGTATTTGCAATAGGCGTGTCGTGCGTGCAAATCGCAGGCTCGCTCGCTCCCTGAGCTCTCACTTTCCGCTCGTTCTATTACGGAACACAGGCCGCTCGAACGCAATTAGCGCTGTCAGATCTGAATCTGTCATTTTCACTTGGACGTTTCAATATTTCCCCGTTACGATCGACGAGTGATGGAGTGAACGCCATCGGTTATCGTTACACATCGGAAAATCTCGATATTGTAATGCAATCTGGAGCGGGCTGATGTATAGTACGATTCTTTTCTCTGTGCGCGTAAGGTATTGGAAAATTGGAGATATTGGCCCTGGTCTGGCCGATTTGGAGCATTCTCGACTGAATGCGGCGCAATTTGTTTCTGTTCGCTCGTGGATGATTAATGCGTTCGCTGATTTTACGTGATGCGAGAAAGTTGTAAGCATTTAGTTAAGCGGGGTATGATAGATTGGTTGGGAATGCAGTCTCGTTTTTTACAACGACGTATAACACACTGTGCATTGGGTTCATTGTTATTTTTAAATCGCAGCCTGGATACGTATTTTGTTTAACAATTAATACATTACTTTTTGGAATTCTATCTAGCATGTCTACCGAAATTCCTAATTACTGTACACCAAGGAACACCAAGAAACGTAACATGTACTTGCTGTGCAAGTACAGTAGGCACGTCTGCCGCTCGCTATATGTATACATTCTTCCAATCCTTGAGTCAAAAGCTTGACACCCTGCAAATTCGACAGTTTCGAAACAATTTCCATAGTTCAATCAGCAACGGATGATCGAACAATCTACCCTCCGATGAAAGAAACGGAGAAGGAAAATCAAAGAGTTATCAACGGGTAGTGGTTCGACGACAAGACCAGGAGTCTTTCATTTTCGCGAGGACCTTCTGCCAGCTAGTGCTGCCGGATGCGTGACAGCAAACGATACGAGAATGAGATACGGCGCGAGTACTGTGCCGCAACACGGTCATAATCTACCTGACGTTATGAAGCCCCAAGTGAACGTGACGATACGTACCGGGTGTACGAGCGTGTCGCCCGTCGATACGCGTACGCGTTTTCGACGGGGGTGGTCCGCTCTTCTCGCGATGGAAACCAGCCGCTAATCACGTTCCCCGTTATACGCGACGCCGCAAACGTATTCACGTCCTCTTTTGCGCACCCGCCAATACACACTTATGCATTACCTGCGGTTCTCGCGTGGCTACCTGCCTACGGCTGACAGCCCGCGGCACGTCGTTATCGAATTTCGACGAACGGCCGTCTAACTAAACGGCTTCCACGAGCCGTCATCTGCAGACGTTTGCTGGATACTTTGGCTGGCAAGAGATAATCGATCTGCGAGGAATGCTTGGTGATACGGCTAAATGAAGCGGGGTCTTCTCTTTTCTCGCGCGGAAGATATTTTATCTAGGATCGTAGAAATAGTCGAGTTTCGTTTCTCAATAGCCGAGAAAATTTCTTGCGCTAGCTGGATGATTGGCATTCCTGAGTTAATCGATCGGGGTGAATTTTTCGGGGGGGATTATTTGTGGCGTGAGAAAGAATTCTGGGATATTACAAGTGAGACTCATGGAAGTGGTAACGAAAGGGGTGATTTTATTTACAGTTTTCCAAATCTTGCTATGTGTAGAATTTTTATGCACGACATAAACAGATGCACCGGTAATAGGAATTAATTGATAATCATTTACAGGGCACCGTGAAGTCACGTGTCCCGAATAAAATAAACGATATTGTCTCAGCTTCTATCACGTACTTCTACGTTGACAAAAATCACGACGAATGAAACATCGTACGGTGCCTTGAGGACGTTTGTTTCCAATCACGCTGAATCTCCCGGTCGACGGGTCGCGTCATCGCCTAGCCGAAACCTTTCACGACCCTTCCATCGGACGAATGACTTCAATGAAGTCCCGTTGATAACTGAAACTGGCGTCTCGAATGCAATTAGCGCGGAACGTTGAACGCCACACGTACGAGCCGTGATCCTCGAACAACTGATTACCAAGTCACTCGCGTCTAACAACGAAAAACGGGCACCGGATGACCAGACAACTGGTCGGCCCGTGTGCCCCATCGATCCAGACCTGACCTGTCCTCTCCCGTCGTCTTTGGCTCTCCTTGTGGATGCCGCACGTTCGTCAATTTCCCCAATGAACGTCCGCTATATATATACACGTCGAATAATGGAACGTGAGCGGCCAGAGTCGTTTCGCTCAGGCACGAACTCGCCTAATCATACAAGCCGGCACTAGCAACGGCCCGGCCGTTTCGATGCGTGTACCCGCGAGTTTCTCGCTGCTCGAACAGACCGCCGTGTACACACAATACCCGTGCGCTCTAACGGTGAAACGTTGGGAGGATTTCACGCCGCGGCCTGGCAGAAATCTTAATTCTCGGAAGAGTAAAACGACCCGGTCGCAGATAGAAAGGCAACGGGCCGGGGACGCGGAGGGCAGCGCTGTTAGAGCCGCGGCAACAGGAGAGGGGTCAAACGGGGGTTCACAGAGGGATACGCGAGACTCTCGCAACGCCCGCTGGTTATACGAGGATAATACAGACAAATCGTAATCCCGGAGGCACGGAACGAGTGCCGATTAATTTCGAGATGAGCCTTGTCAAAATACAGGCACGCCGTTAAGGCCGATGCTCCCACGTACCGGAGCTAATCTTGACTAATAACTGTCGCACAACCGTGCGAGCAATAGAAAAAACATCTGGAACCTGTTGAACTCAGTATCGAGGAGGAGTGCCACGGGACCGTGGTGCACTCGCGTGTACAGAGTTCTGCACAGGTATCTATGTTCGTATGTTCATGACGGGACTCCTGATTTGCACCCATGGATGTCATAGCCGTGGATATATGCGTTCGTAGATCGGGAGATTGCCGTAGGCGAACCAATCGTTTTGTTGTACAAGGAACAAGAAAAATGTTAGACATTTTTAAATATCGTTCTGTTGGAGCATTTTGAATTTGGCGCAACGATTCTGATGCGACATCTAAAATAGATGTACATGGACGAAACTATGTAAAGCGTTTTTCTTTTATTCTTCTCTTCTGTTTCTTCCCCATCTTACATATGTACATTGTTCACATCGTATTTTTCTTGTTATGTCCGATATAAAAACCCACTTTATATCACCGTATACTGTTGTTATTATTCACACTACCAGCCATAGCGTGTAATATTAAGATTTGCGCAACACGTTCGAATATTGAATTCGAAAAATCGATGCGTGTGAGAATAGTTTCTTCGTTCGATGGCTTCAGACTGGGTTACACGAAATGGTGTCCCGCTGCAAATTCCGTGATTCGAGTATCGCCACCGGTTTGAGCGGATCATTAGAAAACAAGCTTCCCGGGTGACGTTTTCATTGGGCTTCCATCGGCAGCGTGGAAATCGACCGCGGGAACGAATCGTGTGCAGGATGTGCAACAGCTCCACTTGCATGCTCGTAAACAATGTTTCGTCTAGTGGTACACTTATCGATGAATTATCGGAGGATTGTCGAGGTGAAGAACTAGCGTGACCAAAAAGGGTCCGTGTGCTCGTTTAATTGCGAAGTGCTTGAAGTTTTTATTGTGCCGCGTTTATTCTCTATCGCGATGCACGCGATCGCCGCAGGATCTCGCGGGCGAAATACTACGATGCTAACAATTATCGTTACTTACTTCTTTCCTCGTGAGATAATACGTGTATGCTTTATCGCGAATATGAACAAGTGTTCTGCACTCTTTCTACGTTGCACACGTATGTCTACAAATAATGAACGTTTCGAATTGTAAGTACTGAGATGTTCCATTCCGAGTTCTCCATTTCTTTACCCCGCGTCGTGAAATATATTAATGACATACATTTGAAAATGTAGATTGAAAAACATGGAGAGTTCTATACGCGATAGATCGCCCCCGCGAGCACCCACGTGAATCACCTTAAATTGTAGCGACACAAAAAGCTAATACGCTTATTCTCCGTCACCGCAAGATCGCTTTACTATATCGACAATCCTTCTCGCCCCGCGGGTTCTGACGTCTCCAGGACCATCGGTTCCAGCACCGTCAAGGCGGCAAAATCGTTCGGAGGTGTAATCAAAGCTAACCACCGCGTTCCCTCGAAACCCATGACGCGATGCTGTTACGTGATCGTCGTTTGTCTCTGATGCAGCGCTGAAAGAACGGACTAGGCTTTCCCGCACGTACGCAGCGAATGCATGCAACAACGCGGAGGCTAACGCCGCGGTATCTGGATCGAGTTCGACCGATGGACCGGCCGTAGAGTGGCAACAAATTGTGTTCAATGATGATTCGATCGACGTATCGATCCAATATGCCTGCAATTTGCGAAAGAAACCGAGGCAGCAACGCGATTCAGCCGCGGCGAGTCACGCGCTCGTTACACACACCGCGCCGCGTTTATTCGTCCTTACTAGCCGGGGCTGCTACCAACGTGCCAATCCAGTTTCCCCTCGTCGGATTATCACCGGGGAAATACTATGGAACTCGAATTTGTGGCACGTGAGAACGCCATGAACTTCTGCCATGAGAAAAACGTCCGTAGGCACAGAGCAGTGCGCCGCGGAGCGCAGAGATGAAAAACAACGCAACGAGCGAGCACGTCCTGGACCGTTTTCCGGGGTCGTTCGCGCGTCAACTATCGCTGATTTAATCGATCCTGTGTGGGGTAACCATCGATTAAGCCGCGATCGAAACGAAACCGCGGTTATCTGTGGAATAGATCTGAGGCAGGCGATCCGCAACGGATAGTTCTGCGAGCGGCGGGGACACGTTTTATAGGCTCGATCGAGATCACGATCTCCCATATATTTTTCCCACCTTCTGCTCTCCTGTGCCCTGTCTGAGCGAGAGAACAAACCGGCCGAAGGATCGAACGGATCGACGGAGACGAAACGAAGGAGGGAGGAATAAGGAGAGGCAGAGAGCGGAGCAAGTGGCGGCTGGCCGAGAGGAGGACAACGACGGGCCAGGGAGAGTCTCATCGGCCACTTCCCATGTTAATATCCGGTTATGCGTAAGGTATGGAGGCGTACGGCCAGTTTGCATGGAAACTAAGGCATTACCGTGCTGGACCACCGGCGTCGAACCACTCGTCGAACGGCCCTGTTTGCCGACACCTTGGAGGACAACTTGGAGGATCTCCTACTCCCTCTGCCGCTTCGTCCTCTTATCGCCGCCCTCCTTTTCTCTTTCTCTTCCCTCTGTCGCTCTCTTGGGACAGCGTTTCCTATTCCAGACGTTCCCTCGCGTCCTGCCGCGGATCTTCAGATTACGGGCAACGAGTATCAACGGCGGATCAGCGAGGTTTTATCGGCGGCGGGACAGGGCCGGCCTTTGCTCTCTACCCCGAAGAGCCTCGTTCACGTTCGCGAGTTTCCTCGAGTCTGATAAATATTTCGTTTAATCGTGTCCAAGAACGGAATCATTCGGCTCGTTCGCCAATTTGATAATTAATCAACGATCTTAGCGCTCTCGTCGTTGAGAGAGGAGGGGGGAAGATCGTTTTCGATTTCGCGGTCAGATTTGTAGTATCGCACGAAAATATGGAACCGTCGGAAACCTGTTCGAAAGGGGACGTTTCGATAAAGGAGGTGGAGGAACGAGTGATATCACCGGTCACGACTGCCTTTCAGCCTGTCCTTTTTTTCACGGCGGTGGAATGAAAGGAAACTTTCGGAGCGGTCTCGATCTTTTATATGGGGTGTAGATTAGACGTGGGCCGTCGATTACCGGCTTAGAGGCGACCCAGCCCCTTTCTACAAATTTATTCTTGTATACGTTACCCATCGACCGTGATACCTTTCTTTCGGTGCTTCCTTTTTCACCTCGGTAACTTCAACTTAATGACAATTCCTATATGCCGCGCGATCAGAAGAAGATCACGGCGATCTTCGGACGATCTTCGGACAAGATTTATAACGATTGAAACATACCCTCGAAGATGGAATATTTGATGGAAGTCAATCGAGTGTAAATTATGTCGCCACTGCCATCCGTCATCTCCCTAATCAACTCGAGAGCTACCGAATTCTCTGTCTAAATACTACCGCGTGCGAACGTGCAGGGGTTTTTGGCGGCCGAGCAGAACAAACCTGTCCACCTGTCGGCGAACTTGTATTCACTACGGCCCTGTCTCCGTGACACCTATGCCCCTCTTGTCGGATCTAAAAGTTCTCGGCGCCCACACTCGGGTTCCTAGGCTTAAAGAGGTTCAAAGTTCCTTTCGTGGTCGTTTACGCCTTATTTATTCTCGTAATTTACTCCCACGCGGCCCTTGCACGCCGGCAATTTATTTTACGACGATCATATCTGGAAGTGGCTGGCAGAGTGCCGCCTGGTCCACCATACAGGACTTGTCTTTACTCCGTGTACCACGGCTTCGCAATCCTTTCCAGAGCATAGCTCCGAGCGACACATTCGAAGCGAGGGACAATATTGTGATACAGAAAATTTCAATTTCAATTTGAGCCACAGAAACGATATTTCTTATTTAACGAAGGAGGCGGTATTCACCGTACTGCTTACATTGCGCGGTATTTGTGATAATTGCAGTTATCGCCATTTTGCTGCATTTCTACTCGCATTAGTGTGTAACAAGATAATGACGATGCATACGAGACGCTTTTTAATGCGGTTCGCTAAATATCGACGGAAAAACATGTTCAATAATATACGACGCGTACGTGGACAGTTTTGTTTATTCATCGCCGGTCAGGAATACTAATTGCATCTGTGACTGATCTTTTTCCTCCAACTGTTTTTCTTTTCTCCTTTTTTTCTCGACCACGAGTGATGCAAAAATCACTGGCTGCCACTGTGAGATGCAGTTTAATAGATTTTTTCGTATGAAATATGCACGTGTTCGGAGACAGTTATCTCTTATACGTAATAACAGAAGCGGCAGTGAAGTGAATCGGGGTGCGCATTTGGTCGTTGCGACATTGTTTATTGAAACGATCATCGTCGTGGAAAGTGTCGTGGCGAAAACCGCAACGGCGTTCCGCAATTCTTGCTTGCGAATCCCTTTAAAACGCTCGATGGTCTCTGGACCAACGTTGGTCAAATGTCGATTCGGCCACCGATTTCACGATCCTTGTACGCGACTGTTGCGTAAGTTTCCTCGCGGTGCTTATTAACGAGATTAACACGAAAACCGAGATTACCGCGTCAAGAAAATGTTCAATGATCGTCAACGAATTCGCCACCCCCTCTTCGACCAGAGTATGAGAACGACGTGCATAATTTCTCATTTAGCCAGCTTACATGAACGCGATATCCCCGTTACGCACGAGTGTACGTCGAAATTAATGAAATTTCATCGGGACGATCGTTCGGTCGGCTAGAACTTGCTCGAATACCGGCGAACCGAGTATAATCGCTGCCGAGAGGGACTTTTTAAATTACAGGCCGGTCCGCCGATAAACAGCCTGGATGTGATGGTCCAATTACGCTCGCGTATTTATATTCAATCGCTGCACGCCCGCTCGGACGTTTATTCTACGTCGCGTGCGCCGCTTAATGAGCTCAGATCGCAGGCGACGCACGGGAAAGTGAGCGATATTTATACGGAGGGCAATTTCGGAACTTGCATATGCGAGATGGGACTGAAATACTGAATGTGCTGCCCGCTCTTGTAAAAACATCCCGCAGATTTCCATAATATATCGGGATTTATTTAAATAAATTGCACCTATGCACATCGAGGACGATGTTTATTCTTAATTGGACACCGATCCAGAAATTTCCTTCGAATCGGGGGACATGTCGGAACGAAAGAAACAAAAGGAGTCCCGGTAGTGATACAGGGAGTTAGTTTCGCGGGTCGAGAACAGGGCGTTCATACAGCCGACGAACGACGAGGCGCTAACGGGCGTAAAATGAATTATCATTTATATACGCGCGCGTTGTCGGTCGCGTGTTAGTTTGCGTTGTCGTGCGACGAGCGTTGTTCGAACCCCACTTTGCACCTTCCCGTAAACGGTCACCACTGTCGAGATGTGGCGGGCTGATTTATTCCAATACGAAGAGCCGCCGCGCCGGTGGCTTTATGGGTGGAAAATTAGCAAGGGTTCCGTTGCTGAATGGCAGAGTTGCCGCTTAACACCGACCGATGCATTCAAGACTTTTTTAATGGACGACGACACGCCCTGCTTAGCACCCTTTAACACCTACCGATCTCCTTTAAAGAGCGCCTTTTCGCGAGGCGATCGTCGAGCGGTCCGCCGCGCGAAAATTTCTTCTTTGCTCGCGGAAACGAGTTTGCCTGGTCAACGTGCTAAAGAAGGAAACATTTGCGTCGCTTCTGTGCGGACCCTGAAGTCTTCGGACGGACGAGTCGTAAGTATAGTCGTGGAATTACTTTTGCAAACGTTGGAAGTGTCTCTTTTTTTACTCCGGGAATAAAATCATGGAGAAGATCAATTATTCATTTAACGATCATAGCGCTCTGAATATCGCGAATCGATCTCGAACGAATTTATTAACGCGAAGCAAGGTTTAACGTTGCCCCGCGTACGTTTTTTGTGCTCATTAAGTAAACGTGGCCGACGCATTTCGAAGGGGTAATATCTAGGCTCAACATTACCGCTGACAGAGTTAAATAGCGTTCCCTGACCTTTCGATGAACCGCGATCACTAAAAGCTTGTAGCGCGGGATTAACTTAATAACTTCTTTAGAAGAGGTCTCTTTCCTAATACTCAGCGATTCTTTCTTCGTCCTCTGTGACAATTAATAACACCGGGCGCAGTGTCTCTCCGAGTGATTACCAGAGGGTACGAGCAAACATTCATTTCTCCGATTGACAACCAATGATTGATCGGGCCTTTGTACAACCAACGTGTTGCCTGCATATTTCATCGTTCGCATCTAACCGCATCTAATAGAATTCTTCTGCGATTTCTCAATTCTCTCACCGTCGCGAACCGAGAACTATCTCAAACGTATGTATCTTCTTCAATTAGCAAGCACGATGTTCCAAACACGTTCTCTGATATGGTTGATCACGACGGTATGCAGGAAAGGAATTCTCCTTAAGAGTGCAAAAATATTTTCCGAGCAAAAATTGTTGAATTATATAATAAATTATTTCGATATCGTCGATATCAAAAACATCGACTTTTTCTTTCACGTTTTCGAGATTTCCCCGAAGGGCACTCGCACAGGAACCAATGCGCCAAACAGTCTGCCCTGTGCCTGCACTACGTGTCGCCGTTAAGTTACAATGACTGGCGCTTAACCCCTGACACGAGCTACAATGGCTGGACGTGGCTCCATAATTGTTATTTTAATAAGCTAATTTTCGCCGCTCTCGAGCGCAGCGCAAATCACGCGAGAAGGGAAAGGGCTGAGCAAAGAAGAGGGCCGTTGGACTCGCGCAGAGGGAGAAGGATAGGTACAAGAAGATGCACAGGGTATGGCCTCATCGACGGCCACGTCGGACGTGCTGAGATTAACGGCTGTACTTCCGAGGGCCTCGACGATTTACCCGTAATAAACGTAGCCACGCTTCTTCCACCGCGATTCGTCCTCCTTCGTTTTCCTTTTCCGCGAAACTCTCCTGCCTCGACTCTGCCTCTCGTAACGCTTCCCTCGTTCAACGATCCCTTGGACCCTCGTCATGCATAGTTCTCTAAGGATTTCTAGAATTTGAAGTTAAGAATCATTCGTTCGTAATGAAAATTCCTCGTGTTCCAATTAACGAATTATCTTGATCTTGTATTCGCTGGTGAAACATACTTCTGCTAAATGAAAGGGGAATATTATTGCATTTTCTCCACGATGCACGTGGAATTTCGTCCTTCTAAGACGTTTCATTTCTGAACGCACAAGTTGACCCCACAGGCCACGTAGATTTCCCGTAGGGAGATTCGTACGATCCTCACCCAATCGAGCGGCCGGGACATTTATCTCGTTACAAAACTTCCCGTCTCCGTGGCTGGAAGATCGATAGGATTTTCTAGCTTTATCGGACACGATGGAAATCCATAATAATGCCGCCTTCCGCGACCTATCCCGGGTACTTTTCAATCATTGCGAAATGTGAAAGGACTCGGCCGCAGCTTTATATGGTTTTCAGCGTCTTATTATTTCTGCCACAGCCAGCTTCTATTGTCAAACAGCTGCCATAGAAGGTTAAATAATGTCACAGCTTATATGGCAACGGGATCTCTCTTTCTGTCTCTCCCCTTTTCTTTAAAGATCAAATGCTTGGAGCCGAGACCTCCCCTTCGCAGCTGAAAATGGAAACAACGGAACCCGGGCAACCGACCACGGCAATATGGAAACGTTCTACTCGATATCTGTCCGGACGGGTTAAAAGCATTGCCGGCGATAATCGACGCGATCGGGATAAATGCTAATGAACGTAAACCTTTCCTCTCCGCCCTCTTGTGCGCGCATCATCGTCGACGCACCAGAGACGCGGTGCGTTCAATTTAAAGCGGCGTATGAGTTTCAGAAGAGAGAGGACGTTCACTCGCATTAACGGCTTATGGGATTCCTGCGTAACTTATTTACGATGACGAAAAAAAATCGCGACTCCCCCGTCCGTCTATAATATACGCTCGAATCCGCTATTCTTCAATTACCGCTCTTCTCCATTCTGTACTCTCCGTGTTCCCGCCGGTTTCATACTTCCGTCCCTTTCTCGTACCCTCCGCTTCGTTCTCCCGCCTCCCTCCTTGTCGCCCCTCGTCACTGTTCTTCTCGTGTAACCCTTTTCTTCCATGGTTGGTCCCTCGTTGTGCATGCGCGTGTCTCTCTCCTTCTCTATCCTTCTCCGCTTACTTCCCTCTTCCTGTCTCCTTCTCTTTGTTCGCTCGCCAACAGCGGTGTACCGGCTTGCGTGCATCTGAACGCGTGAGCGCGTACAGTACAGGTTACCAGGGGGTCAGAGGTCGGGTACCATGTAAGAGAAAGAAAAAGGGGTAGAGGTGGATGGGCGTGGTTCGTATTTGAAGTAGAATCGACCCTCCACCTTCTATCCCCTTCGACGTGTAGGCTCTCCGCGCCGCGGCCCGGCGCCGACGAGATACGTCATGGAAATTCTGCTGTTGAAGCTATTGAAAAGAAATATTCCCCGTCTGTACCCCGCCATTCTCGTGTCTCAGTGAGCAGGGCTGTTAATTAATTTACGTGTTAATCGACGACGCGTATTTTGTCCGGTTGATTGTCGACAGGGGTGGCTGAGATAAATTGGAAACCGATGGACGAATACCGGACGATGAGCAAGAAAGTTCGTGGATGGTCGGGGAACTATAGGACATTGTTGCGTATCAATCATCGTGGATAGGTGGTAAATTGATATTTTTTTTTCTTTTCTTTTCGAGGTGTAGAGTATTTAGAGACGGCAGCCGACGGTGTCGTAATTAGAAAGGGAAGTTGCGTATGTTCACGTGCACGATTATTAGTCGCAAAGGAATACTGTGTAGATCTTCCAAATGATCCGTCTCCTTTGCCTGAATTACTATTACACGTAATATTATATTTACAAACATTCTGACAAGTTTTTATGACAGTTTTACCAGTATTTAAGAACCTTTTAGTTCTGCTCCTAAATTTGTATTCCCCTCTGCTGAGAAAGCAGGGTCATCAATAAACCTCCAATTAATTTTTTTACTTCGTCTCCCTATACCGCTAACTACCTTTTTTTTTATTACACCGTCACATCGGACAACCAATTGCACCACCTTTCAACAGAATAGTACAAATTTTCCCAACTCGCGGCGCCGAGCGGAAACATTTGTGAAAACCCTCTCGGCTGTCCGCGCTGAATCGTGTTGACAACAGTGTCCACGTTTACGATCGATAATTATCAGCGTTCCACGGGTGCCTCGAATGCCGTGCATGCCACGGGGATTCTGCGGTCCGATCCGCGTATCAAACGAGGGGAGCTGGCTCCGCGGCCAGACTTCGAGGTGGCGGGTTGCGTCGAATCGATGGGTCGTTCGTTGAAAACAATTAAGTGCGGTCGCGCGGGAGATATTCCAACTGGATAGCGGGTCGAAACGGACGATTCATCGCCTCTTTCTTTTGCTCGATGGGCCCGGATTCTACCGTGACGAGTAGCCGATGGGCATCGCTAATTTAATAAAAGCACCGCGTTGGTAAATGGGCTGGGAGAGGAGGACGGTAAAAGAAGAACGGCGTGGACGGGTCTGTATCGATGACCAATTTAGATATCTCGTCTGGATATCCCGAATGCGGCCTTGAACGAGGTGTCAAGACGACTCTACGATCTGACCCACGATATAGATGTTATATATGTATAGTTCGTACCATTGGAAGCACCTTCTGCTTACTCACGTCGGTCGACGTTCGTACGTTTAAGTAAAATCGCCGCGGGGCAATTAATTAGCTGGGAAAAACGTTTTATGCCCTGTTCCCGGGCGCCGTATACGGCCACGTGAAAATATGCATGGTGGGTGGAATTCTCCATGCTGATACTCCATGTCGGTACGTTACGATAATTCCCCCGCGGTTGGCTTCCCTTGACGATCGTCGGCAATTAAAGTCTTATACCCTCCATTAATCTGCATAGGAAAGTAGACGAGCGAGGGAGAGACGGGAAATACGAACGACGAAGAGCAAGAACGGATACGAGGATCGCCGCAGGAGTTTCCACGGCTCTGTCCTCGAAAACGCACGAACGGGAGAAAAAGGGTAAAACACGACGCTTATGTCACCGAGGGATAACCGCGGGTGGGACCAGGGAATGATTATGATTTTCCTGGCGACTCCATGGTAAGATATACGCTAATATGTACGGCGTTGCGAGCCCCCTTCCGTGTTAAATCATGGTTTAGGTAAGTCTGGGTTAGCTGTCTGTTGTGGTATTTAATTATCGGGGTCCCGATGGGAGAAGGTAATAAAGGGCTCTCTATAGGATGTCTAAGGATGAAATTGTAGTTCGGATGAACGATGATTATGTCGCTGCTTGGCTTCTTACTTTTACGATTAAATATTGTATCAGAATATTATCTTCTGGACAGTGAAATTTCATACATCACAGCCCCCTTTGAAATTATTAACATAGATTTCCTTAGATACCAATGTTTTACGTTTCCACTATAGAGATGCGAAAGACGGCCCAATTTTTAACGCAAAATGTCTCGAAATTGAACAATGCAATGGCTCACCTTTCCCCGCCGAAACGACGGCGATCCGGACGATAAAAATACCTTCCCAGAGCTCTCGCGTAGAAAGAATTCAATTAGTAGCCCCATAAATAATTCACCGCGTAAAATGATTCGTCAGACTGTCCGATGGTTTTTAAGAGTTCGATGGAAAGTCAGGAACATATCGAAGGCGGCCGCCATCACATTTCCTTCGTCACGTGTCTGACAGGGTAATGGTGCACAGGTATTAACCAACACCTAAACCGCGGGACACTTACACTCGCTACAACGACAGATAAATTAGTGATGCTCGCATTGTGGATGGGGTAATAGACGTCGCTGTGCTGACATTTAAGCCGCGACAGTGTAACCAGCTCTGTTGTAATCGATTCGATGCTGCGCAGTTCGACGTTAGCGGCTCCATTTTCCGCTTTTCTCCGCGTTGCTAGCTCGCCGACAGACATGATGCTTGTTGAACCGTGGAATGAAGGAAGAATAATGCGCTGCGACCTTTTTCAGGCAATCCTTTCGTCAGTTGGAAATGTTTCCTACATAGCCTCTAATTGCTGCACGGGTACCTCTTATCGGAATATTCATGAGCCCCGATAAAGTTGATTTATCGGGCGAAAATTAATTAGCCGCGTGTAATAGGGACAAAAGGATGCAGAGAAGTAGATAGCGACCAATATATATATCCTCGCGCGAGCACAGGAATGGCGTACGTGTAACGTTTCGTCGTGTAACTACGTGGCATTATCGCGGTGCTTCAACCCTTCTGTGAATTTCGCAAATTGCAGGCTTCGCCGCTGTGGCAAGTACGTTTTTCCTCCTGTCAGGATGCAATCGGCAGTCGTCGGCGGGTATCGATCGCGAAATAGACGACGGTGAACGGTGTGAAAACGTGGCGGATAGGTGTGAAGTACGTGTATCGTTTGGGCAGAGGTGAAGTTCAAAGAAAATCACTGCGAAACGATATTCTTGGGATCGTGTTTGAAATTCCCGGAGGGATTCGCTTGGTACAGTCACCGCGCCGGTATCGGATTCATTCCTTGATCCCCCGAGAAACCGTATCTACGCGGACACGGTGCACATTTTGTTTCGCATTGGATCGCGACGAAAGTACAATAAAGGAAACGAAGCGGCGGACGATTCCGAAGTGAAGGGATATCGAACGCAATCTCATTAACGTCTGGCTTTTTGTTTTATGCGATCGTGATCCGGCAGGTTACGAAATAATCGTGGCGTCCTTAATCTGAGATCACCGAGGCGCATCAAAGTTACCGATGGAATATCATTACGATCGAAGAGATTCCCCTGTTTCTGTCTTACTCCGACACCCAGAACCCCGAGGGTTCCTGTGCAATTTGTGCGAGCGAGGCGGACCGCTAATGATAGTCCAAGTAGAAATATATTATAGACGATGTTACGGGATAACGTAATGAGTAAAACGTGGCTTTATCGTGGAATTTTGCCGGCCACTCCGTTCTAACCCCGCGAGAATGCTCGGATTGTGTCTGGAGATCGATCTCTTCGGAATGAAAATGCGACTCGCGATACTCGAATCGTTCGTAATTACATTTGGAAACGGCGATCCGGTTGCTTAACGAACGTCTGGTTGGTTCTATTAAATTCGTGAACCTGACACTGTAATCGAGACGCGTTATAAATCGAAACTTGTGACACGAGTTCCTTGTTTAAGCAACACTTCAATTCTTGCACACGTATGTTCCGTATTGTGCTGCACGGCCGAATCGCTTTTACAATACTTTAAACTTGAGCGTCGCCAATTTCAGAAGCCATCAAGTCGCGAGCAATCATTGTCACGTCCGTCCGACGAATTCGTGTTCCCCGATTCCCTTACATCCATAAATCCTCCAACTCCGTGGAAGCGCCTCGTTCGCGGTAGCGCCTCGCACACGAGCTTCCAAGAAGCCAGGCAACAGTGGCTGTCAGAGATCATCCGGACGGAGGCGCAGTAAAACTGTGCAAAGACAGGAGGAGCAGATCGAAAGCTCGTCTGGTTCGTTCTTTTTTTTGTTTTCTCCGGCGTGCTTCTCGTCAAGACGACAGCAGATAAACTATTCACACGCGGTCTGGACGAGCCGCGTGTACCTGTTTCCCATCGTCGACGTTCGAGGCAGGTGAGTTATAAACTGGCTACCTCGTCTTCGATCGTCGTCGTCGATCGACGGCATCGTCCTCGTCGTCGTCGTCGTCGTCGTCGTCGTCGGTCACCAGTATAACAGAATGTACGCGTATGGGCCTGATCGTCAGGTATGTATCGCCTTGAACGGGCACCCGAGATTGACCTCTGACCCACGGGACGCAGGTGAGCCGCAATTTTTCAAACGATCTTCCCCGCTCCCGCGCGCACACGCGCTTCGCGATATCCGCAGAACGCTGGAGGACAAGGGGAGGTGAGGCCGGAGGCAGCGTTTGCCGATTGGTCGACGCCGTCCTCTTCGCAGCCAGTGACGAGAATGGAGGCCATCCTGACCCACTCCCACCGCGCCTAGTTTATTCTTACCTTTCCATACCTTTCCATTCCTTTCCTTGCCTTTCCATTCCTTTCCAGAATCTGCGCGCAGAGTGTCGTTGCACACTCCCTTCCCCTTCTCTCGTGGACGGCGACCACCCCACGTCCGCCACCTGTCTCGTCGGGAGTCGAAATCCAGGAAGTCTGGGATTCAGCGTGGTGTATTGATGTCCACCCGGGAGATTTTGCCGCGTGTGAGATTTGCGACTCGTCTGTGGTGTCTTGGGCACGGTGGTTAGCAGTCACTGTTCTTTTCTTTCTTTTTTTACAGCACTCGTGGGCCTTGTTTGCGGTTTAATTAGACATCTATTGCTTTCGTTCTGTTGTTGCTGACGGTGTGCGTACACTTCGTTACCAGGGGAAATATTGCTTCAGCCCTTGCCAACAGTTTGACTTGGTAGAAAAATTAATATTTTAATTCCAAGAAACGCAGGTACTGTGGCGATGACGGGAACAGAAGTGAAGCAGTATTTGATTAACCATTGACGAATAAATAAACGACACGAATTCCGATATCACAGTTAGGCTGAAATCCCGTCCTTTCCCACCTCATCCTGTGTCTTCCATTTCCTCCCCAATAGCGCAGCTTAAGTCATCACGCTCTGAAGCTACCTTCGCATACACTGCCCGCCAAAAATATGACACCGCCGCAGAAATTCCGTTTGCAGATTAGTAACTATCACTTGAAAAGTAGCAACATTTTCCGAGGCTGAGTGTCCAAAACCAAATATATCACCCTCGCCCTCTTGCGATATTAACTGTCGCGCGCTCTCTACGATGTTCGACATCACTTACAACTAAAACCGTGACCGAAAACTTTTGTCTGGCAGTGTACACACACGTATCCCTCGCAAATACCCAGCAACGCCCACGTCTATCCACCTGCTGGCCTGAATAATCCCCTATCATGACATTAGCGTACAATCCGGCTCGGATTAAGCTTGTTAAAAATTCACGGCCATGCGTTATGTGTGGCCAGACAGAGACAGATTAACGCGATCAATCTGTACCGTTGATCCTACTCCCCCGTCTTTTTGTCTCTTGCCTTCGTTGCTCTCTCCTCGACTCCTCTTTCTTTCCTTTTTTTCACGCTTAATGCCTCCGCGCCGTGCTATCCCTCTGTTCTGGCCAATCTCGAGGCAAAGTGTTCCCGGACGACGCCACGGTGTCGTAATGCCCGTGAGCGTGGCGAGTAATATCTCTATTAATAATGTAATTGCCGGCCGGTGGAATCGTGCATGCGTGCAACAGCCATTAGCAAGAGGTATCCACTGTGCAAGGGAAGGGTTGGGGGGTGAGGGCAGGCAACCCTCACGACGGACGGTTCACCTGTGCGCGTTTACGCGGGTCATGGGTGGAATTAGTGCGACCCGCGGTCAGACCCGAGCGAACAGATGGACACGGATGTGCGGCGTTATATGGGGGGGGGGGGAGAAAGGGAGTTTGAGGACGTTTAACGCTAGAGGAGATGGAGCAGAACATTTTTTATTGTTCGCAGAAAGGGGTGGATAATTAATTCCTTGGGTAAAGGGGGAGGAATTTACTTTTTATTTAGTGGCTTGGGCATGGAAAAATATAGATTTATGTGAATGTACAGAGATTTCACTTTCGAGTTGAACGAGCGGAGTAGTGAATAAAATTTGCCGTAGAAAATATTGAAGTTCGTGTTTCCATTGAACCAGCGAATGTGTTAAGGTACAATGATTTCCGACACACACTAAATACCTCGTCTCCGAACAAGGAAGTGAGAAAATGGTGGAACGGTGATGGCAGAGTGTTAACAATTTTTGCTACATTCCGGTGAATTTAGTTACACACACGCTAATAATTTAAGCGTTTTCGGCGATTCGCGTGCAAGCCGGCCGAACAAACGCACCGCTCTTCTTGCACCGTTTCGCAGACGTGTTTACTCGGAACGGTACTAATTGCATTTGCACAGTAATGGACGAGGCCGCGTGGCAACTGCGTACATTTTCTCTTCGACCAATGAACAGGTCCCCTAACTGAATGGCAGGCAAGTGCTTCTTGCACTTCTGTTCCGTGGTTTACCACGCAAGTAACACCCAGATGTGTTTACCATTTCTTTTTCTCGAGGACTCACTCAATTCATTTTCTTCCGTTTAATTTATTCCGCGCGTGCAAAATAATTAAAAGACAAGAAACTTGATCTGCACTCATATTGCAGAAAAATTCGCAATTATTTCACGTACACAATTGATGAATACAGTCCATTGAAATTGAAACGTCTGTGTCTCGTACGACTTATGGCAGAGGGCAATTTTACCGAAACTATTCTATAAAACACCATGCTTTGTATTCGCGGTACGACAAGAGGGGCGAAATTCTTTTCCCTTGTCTCAGCATGAAATTCCACGAGCCGACTTCTACGAAGAATGCCCCGCACGGAAAGTTATTAACGGCGATGAAATGCGAACGCGAACAAGACGAAAAGGACGGTGGCCGCATGCGTGAACGCATCTCATTCGCCCATTAGGAAGGTATTTCACGGCGTGTCACGTTTTATGTCGGCCACGTGACTTCGCGTGACACTGGCGCGTTGAGTCGGTGCCGGGTCGGAGGTCACATGCGATTCGCGTCGAACCGTTCGGCCCTGCGGTTCAATGGTCATCGTCGTCTCTAAGTTCGTCTCGAAACTAACCGTGGCCCGAGCAGGCTTTTCCAATCTTCCTCGTCGATGATTTCGTATTGCAATAAACCGAAGGAATCCGTTTGCTTTTTATGGATGTATCGTCCCATCCGCCGAGGAAAAGTTTCAAAGTTAAATTTACCCGATGAATTTTCTTCGCGCGCGTACACACAGGTCGATGAAAGCTGGAGAACCAAAGTATAATTGTCGGATATTCCATCTCAATGATGAAATTATAATTGAAGTACCAAGTATGGGGTAGTTTTAGCAATACACAGCTACGTCTTAATGCGGTGAACATTTTTGCGTTAAAATTTAATTAAAATATTAACCTCCTATTAGTAGTAAATCAATGACACCCGAAGTGTGAATAATAGAAACTGTACCCGAAAAGGTATTTCAAAATATTTCCATTTAAACTTCTCTATTCTATTTCTCGAACACTTCTCACCCTACATTCCTTCCAACTATTTTACATAAAATCCATTCTAAACGTAACAATGTAAAACAAGTATCGTCCCCATTCTTGCGTCACTTCTGTCATGTCTGGTCCTCCAAATGTCTCTAACTATGTACTAATATAATCCTCGAATTTCATTCCAACAAGGTCTGTACCGTCCCTTGTCTAGTCCTACGATCCCCGGGTCGTACCGACAAGATTTACACGCGCCTCTGTCGCTCGAGGGCTGGTCCCACGATCCCCGATCGTCCTTGTCCGCCAAGGTATTTTACGTGAACGTAACGCGACCCAAGATGACATATTCTAATTTGGTTAAACTTTCATAAATGGGACAACGACAGACGGGATGAGAGGCCATGTCGCAGCAGGGGTGCATGGCGCTCTTTTAACGGCTCATTTGCGTCTCCAGGCAACTTTACGGTCCGGCTGATCGATTATTTTATTTTATTTTATCCCAGTGTCCGCGCTGCTTTCTCGATCTCAAGCATCGCCGTGTACCTCTCGTTTTATCGGTGTATCGCATTTCCGATGCGACCTCGCGAGATCCACCGTTTCTTCACTGCCACGGGAAACCTATCGAACGTGTGAGAAATCGTTCCGGATAATCGATCCCGGTGATGGATTTCTCGAAACTCTATTAAAATTATTAGCATTCGAAAGCCGCGCGAATGGCACACCGGGAACTCTTGATCTTCTCGTGGCCGCCGTGCGATTTTATTGGGATAGAGATTCACCACGCGAACGTACGCAACGTGAAATATTTTAGGCAGAGTGTTCTGGTAAATCGAAATTCAATTAAGCGGTCTATACGATTGGCCACCGGACCGACTGAAACAACGGCGGCGATAAAAATTAGAGAAACCCCGCGCGATGGTTATCTCTGTTACACGGTTTTCTAAATTATACAAGGCACTTAATCGCTACTCATGCCTTTATCTCCGGCCATCAAGGAGGAAAGTAAAAGGATACTTTCTCTCGAACAGACGAAATTCCGGAGTCACCTCGCGCTGGACCATCGCATCAATAATCGTAAAAGCAGTTTCGAATTTAGGATCCAAGGAAATCTATTGCTCCATAAACGGGCAATAGTTCAAATCAGATGTTAAATATTTTCGTAGAGACTCAACCGTGTGTAGTCCTGAAATATTTGTCTCTCGATAATTTCTTTCAAAATTCCACGAAATGTCATGCCTCGTTTGAGCCTTTCTGTTCGAGAAATCTTCTTTTTTTTTCCTTTTCTTTTCTAACGAATCAGTGTTAGTTCCGCGACAGTAAAGTCACTCTTCGCTTCGATGGAAACGGCGGAAAAGTTGGAAATGGCAGGTGTTTGCTTAATCGCCGATGGAAATGTGCACTTCGCGAGAACCACGGTCATCTTATCTTTACGACGATGAGTTTTCAGCCCCGTCCATTCGCGCCCGTTCTCTTCCCTGACAATTTTACAATTCTGTACACCGTGCGGGAGTGCTACAGGTTTATAGTGCTTGCGTTTATAATACGTCTTAGGCTTTATGGCCGACCGTGCGTCCGTTGCCAACCACTCCTTCCGCGCTGAACGTCTATTTTTCTCGATTCTAGTCACGGCCGCGACAATGTCCTGTTTCAGTGGCCTGGTGTTTAGAAGCTCGTGGTAATTTGGTTGTTTATGCTGGTCGTTCCGTAGCAGAGCAGTTATCTGTCTCTGAGAGGCGCTGGAATATTTAGTGCGATGAGAATATGCGAAACAGGCATTTATATTTGGTATCCGATAGATTGAAACGGAAAGCTATTGTGCCTTACAGTTCGCGAAAAATTGTTAATAAAAATTGTGAGAATACCTCTGAATTTATTAATAATTTTCGTTTCAGTACAGTACACGCGTGTTAAAAATTTATTCCGTTTAACATTGACGTCGTAGTCGCGTGCGAATGATATCGTAATCATTCCTCCTGTCTCGTATATCCATCGAGCGTGGAAAAGGATCAGGGTGGCGTGGCTTAATTACCAGGATCGATGGTGTCTAATTTAATTATCGATAACCGTGCGGGACGAATGACTTCACGGGAGATAAATCCAATGACGACCAGCGTAGAGAAACGATCGATCACCGACGGGAGAGTACCGAGCGTTCGATTTGGAATTTTTGTTTCGAATGCCACGAGTCACCCCGTGTCTAGCAGTCGGAGATTATGCACGCATCGCGAACGCGAATGAGATGTGCTTGCTGCGATACTTGTTCGTACGCTTGTCTGAAATCTGACGAGTATTGTACAGCCATTGGCGTAGACGTATTTCGATTTTCTTGGTTCATATAAAACCAGCTTTATGAGCGAAAAATCTGTCACACTCAGTTTATTGTAATTCATCTAATTTATCTCGTTTCGTTCACGTCGATCCTTCCTTATAATTCGCTATCGTGCCTCATAATTTACCTATACGCAGGTGTATTCTTTGCGAAATAAAAGAATTCTAGGAAGCCTGCATAAACTATCGTTTAATTCTCAAAATTTCTGTAACCAGATTTTCAGTCACACGAGTACACAAACTATTGCACTACCTTGAACCAACCCAATTTCAATAGCACGCACCGTTCTTTCTCGCGGAAACAAGAAGGAGGCGCAAAAAAATTCTTCCCAGCCTAGTAGGACAGACCCGCTGCGGAATCAGTAGTATTCGCCGTTCGTGGTCAGACATCGAGGAGGCGTATTTACGCCACTGGCGGTGCACGCCAGTTGTATGCAAATAAGACGGGATAAAAATTGATCAACGTCAGACACCCGATGAATCTGCGAAGCCAATCAGCGTGTCTCATTAACCCCCGCCCCCGTCGAACAGTGCCTGTCAGTTTCGCGGCGAATCGTTCGATCGTGCTGGCTCGATGGATCGCTTGTTTTGCGAATACCTGTCGCAAGCGTGAGAATCACTGCATCCCAATTGATCTTAGGGTCAATGAAGCTGTTGAATGATGACCACTGACAGGTGCATTCACAGGTTTGCGCATAATACCAGCGAGTTGCCGGCGAGTTTTTAGCTGTACCTGTGTTCGTTTCCCCCTGTGCGATCTATCTCTTTCCATCTTTTCGTTCGCTCGCTGACTCGTACTCTTTTCATCTACACGGGCCACATTCTCCGCGTTTCTCTGGTGCTCCTTCTATCGACGAGTCTCTCGTTACCCACAGACCGCGGAGGTGAGAAAGAAGAGGACGGCGCGATGGTATTGTTTCGACGTTATTTGAAGTTGTTAATTATCCAGGGAAATTGAAGATGTATGGTCCGGTCGAACTTCTCCCGAGTGTGAAGTGGCAGCGAACGCTGGACGAGGAAACGAGTGTACGAACGACAAAGGAAAGTGAAAAGTAGTATACAATTGGTTATAAAAATTTCAAAGAAGGAAACCGAAAAAAAAGTTTCCTCCGAATGAAACAAGCTTAAACAGCTACCCAAATTAAATTAAAAAAAATCCCTTTTCGACATTAAAATATTTCGATATTAAACTTAGAATGCATAGTACGTTGCATTGAAATTATTCAAGAAAGTGGGAAAATTCAACGAAGCTGTGCGTGCGTCTACTCGAGCTCGATTTATCTACGATCGGGGGAACTTCATTTTCTTCACACCAACGTCGTCGTCAGAGAATTAATTTCCCCGCGAAGATACACGACTTCCGTGTCTATTTTTTCCCGCGTGGCGGCTGCGTAATTCACAGGATCAGCCACCCCAGCGTACGTCCGCTCGCGGAAAGTCGAGAACGTGCGGAGCTTAACGCTTTAAGTGGTACAAAGCTGTCCGCGATTGACGCCGCGTTCACGCCCGCCAGGCGTTCGCGTACCGGTAAATGCAGCCGATTCATCATGGAATCATTCGCGCCGGGAGAATTCATTTATATTAATGAATGACTTATTAATCACGGCTGACGAGTGGTCGTGCCTCGTCTGGCCCCTCGCGGGGGTATCAATTATTATTCGCGCACGTTGCGGCCGCGCAGGTGTCTCCGCGCGTGATTGTGCTCCAGGTAGACTTCGGTCGAGTCGAATTGCGATTAGGCCTGAGTTAGATATGGAACGGGTGCAGCTTACGCTCAGAATCAGGGGAAGAGTCACTGATTAAACTGAAGGTTTCTTCAGGGTTGTGCTAAGCTTAAAGTGATAAAAGAATAACAGGTGTTTTTTTGGCGTATGACAGGTGTTTTAAACAAATATTATTGAGTCCCATTATTCGGTTCGCTCAGAAAATCGAATAAATTTTCATTCTGATCATTTTTCCTACTAAATCACAGGCTTCCATGCGCTATAAAAATAATTTGTTTAGCATTCAAATTTCCTTGCACTTCAAGAGGAACTGCGTATCATAGGTAATCAATGGAAATTTACAGGACAGCCAGTTCTATCATCGAAATAACAATTTTCTCGTAGAGAACCTCCATCGGTAGAATCGCCGCTCGACCCAGAACCTCGCGGAATGATCGCTGCTTGACGAACCTTGAGAAATCGACTGGAGCCCTGCGATTGACAGAAACAATATGTTTCTACGGTCCCTCTTCCGTTTCAATTTTAACGAGCTCGACGGGACGGCGCGAACGCGGGCTCGCGAATTCCGATTTCCCTGACGGGGACGCCGGTCAAACGGAATCGTGATGGATAGGAGGTGCTGAGATTTAATTCCGATGATTGGAATTGAGTAATTGGCGATGCGCCGGCGTGTGCGGGAAATCGCATAGAATCGATTCTTTTCCTTCAATTAGCGGCCGGTTAAACCGCCTTCTTGTTTAGAAAAGGGCACTACGAGGAAGATTGAAGCGCTGGAATGTTACGCTCGCAAGATCCATCAGATGCCAGCGTGCACTTTTTCATTAGCGTACATCATTACTTAATGCACTGACTCATATATTCGATCAAACGTTTAAAAATTCCAAGCGTAATGACTTCGTCTTTGTGCACTGTCAATTTAAGGTGCAAACACTTCTAGGAATGTATTTACTTATTTCACTTAAACGCAGACGAGATGCTTTAATCCTTTCATCGATAATATGGTTAAACAAACAGAGATATAATAAGCGACACATTCGTTACTTCCAAATCTATGTAATAGATTGTAAGAAAATTTATTCGCGATGAATGATCCTGTCTAACAAAAAAGTCCCCTCTTATATTTTTCACAATATCTTCCTTAATGCTCCAAGTGTGTACCGCGAGGCGCATACAAAAAAAGGAGCCGCTTCACCCTCGCAGCTAGTCTTCAATTATTTCAATACTCGATGATACATTGCAATCGAATAATTTATTCGCCCGATAACGCGTCGAGGCGCTAATGACGATCCTTCCCCCGGTACACGCCGTCCATCCGCGTTAATTAGAAAATAGCAACTGTGCGCGTACGTTCGTACGTTGCAACGATTATCATTATTGCCGGCAAGTCGGCCGTTTCAGCGGCTGGCGAGAGGAGTTCCCCTCCTTTAATCCGTGATTGCGGCCCCGCACAAAAGGGTTGCTGCATGAAAGGGTTGCTGCTAGTCCCGTGAAGAACCGGATGCTGATTAACGGCCAGCCGAGACACTAACGATCTCGTATTACCGCGATATAAATGATGATATTAACAATCTTGTAAACTGCATCGTGGGAGTCGGTCGAAGGTGAAACGCTCCTCTGGCCGTCGGTAATTAAGATCTTAATTAGGTATTCACCGGCTGGTACGCGTACCAAGAGCGTCTTGACCTTCTCTCGGCGAGCGAGCTTCCTTTAAACGAGACGCGGCGCGTTCGACCGCCAGGTACGACGACGTCGAAGTCGACGTACGACGACACGTTCCGAGAGGCATCAATAAATCCGCGGTATCCAACAGACAGTGTAAATTACGTCTGCAGTTGGAAACAGGACCCGTCGCGTCGATCGATCCAACGATTGGCTAATTTGCCTGCAATTAATTCCACCTGAACCGTGTGCAACTCGCTCGCCACGTCGTCGCCTACAGCCAGGTGATTTCCCAACAATCGTTCGGATTACAAGCGAACCGAGGAAACGCAATGCCCTCCACTTTAACTGATTCATCGAATCGACCGTTATCGGGGGCGCATCTCCGGCGTATACTTTTCGAAAGATCCACCGTGCGATAAGCGGAGGGGAAAAGGAGTCACCGCGATGGCCACTCTGTTCGCTACCAGCGAAGATGTCTTCACGGACGACAAGAATCTCAACGATTTGATTGTCCCGCGGTGACAATGAGGGACGCTCTGAACCGTATCGTGGATCAGCGAGTAGGTAACAGAGCTCGCGTAATTTCGGGGATAATTAAAATATTCAGACAGGTTCGTACGCTCGCGCGCGTGTACGTCGACTTATTTCACGACTTACGCCAGCCGGGACGATAAAGAACGAGCTGGAATGCCGGACGATCGTATCACCGCGACTTTTATGCTTTCTTATGTTGGCCACACACCGTCGTCCGCGAGAAACGCCGTGGACCGCCTCGTTTAAGTAAGCCAATCTTCACTGGAGGGGTTCGTTTCGACAGATAGGGCCGTTTTAAGGGTAACGCGACACCGCAGACTTTTTTAACGAAATCGGGATCATCGTGCGTGTCGAATAGCGGGAGGTCCTTGACTCCAAATTTTACGATGAAAATCGTGAACCTTTGTCCCGGCCGATGTCCCGATAGCGGATGAAGGAATTCGGGGAATATTTTTCGTGGGGTTTTTCGAACGTCTAGGATTTCGGGCTCCCTTTTCCTCCAGGGGAACGTTGTCATAATTTTCTTGAACTTTCTGACCTCCTCGATGGTTTTCACCCATTATTGGAAGATCCGTAGATGCAATCGTACTTTATTTTATTTCGTCTCTCGGAGTGTTTTCCAGCCTGTGAACTGTCACGCTCGTTACAAAGGTATGTCGGTGTGAATCTTGGAAAATGTTGTGGAATTTATTCTTGCGAGTGAAGCATCGTGAAAGATTCGGTGAATGTTCGTATCATCGGTGGCGTAGCAGGGCTGAATATGACGTTTCAGTTTCTCTGATGTTGCATTCGTTCGAGGACTCCGATTTGACTGACGGCAGTTAAGTGTCGAACATGGTTAAACACATTTGCGCGCGACTCGCGATAATCTCTGTGCATATCCAGTGAAATTCGCGTTCTGACAACAATTCCGTCGGGTCCCGTTCATTAGGATGGTTCCCTCCCTTTTGGAATGAACCGCCCCCCTGTTCCATCGAACGTCCTAGCGATGGGGAGGAACAAGTATGCGCAGAAAGATGGGAAAATCGAAAATATTCGAGTGAAATTACGTCTGGGTTCCGCGAAGCAGACGTTTCTTTAATGAAGTTTGACTCGTGGATTACGCAGGTACTTACTTTCGCATCCGTTTCCGACTATTATAATCGTAAAACGCTAATTACATTCGACATTATCGCGCGCCAATAGTTCTTTTTTTTTTTTTGACAATTCATGCTGCAAAAAATATTCGGTTGTTAAACTCTTTGAGACCATTGCAAATATTCTCCTCGTTATTTCGTCGCCAATAACTACACGCACGACATCACGGGAGTTCTCTATACGTCACGATTCTCTTTCTTTATCTCCGACCGATCGAGGAGTCATATTCTGTTCAGCGGCCAGAAAATGAACCGACATTCCTCTGTAGCCAAGGATCGTAAATAATTCTTCCTGAAAAGACTGAAACGCGTGGTCGTCGGCGGTCGAAGGCAATCAGTATCTACGAGGAAACGAGACACACTCCAGTTGCGGACGACCGATAACTAATCGCTGCAAAAACCGGCACGAAGTAGCAGCGAAACCATCAACATCGTCGTTCATCGTCCCGCTAAAAAGGGGCACGACTAATTGCCGCAAATCCATGAATAATTCAAGCAGACGGGGCCAATTCAACGTCGGTGCTTGATTCATTCCAGCCTGGTCGTAAAAAATGTTCAAAGTCCATGGTGCTCCCTCGATACAGGTGAGTCGATAAGGACGAGAGACCCTATAAACCCACCCCGTCTTCTTTAAGAACGTCTACGAGATCGCGTAAGAAGCAGAATCGCGACGAACAAATAAATTAGACGAACGTTAAAACGACAGAGGGGAAAGAGGGATAGAGTTCGCGTAGGAAAAGGGGTTTACGATATTAATCGTCGTACGGGCTATGACTCGCACGGTAGCGTTTATCGAGTACCGGGAGGGCTCGTTAATTATCGACGTATCCACTGTGAGAGCGGCTGCTCTTAATTGCGATCATTAGGCAGATGATTGGAATCGTAAAGATATTCGAGAAGAATATTCAGTCGAAGAGATAGTTCGTGACGTATCGATTTTTCTGAGAGTTTGTTGGTTCTCTGGAATTGTTTTTGTTGATTTATGAAACGTTGCGTCTTTACAACGATCGAAACGTATTATCGTAGTTAATTGTGGGAACGTGTAAGATAAAATTAGAATCTCGAAAAATTATAATATACGTACGACGTCCATTTCTAACGAAACAATAATCGCGACCATGCAACAAACAAACAGCTTGATGTCAATTTTTACAACAATGCTACATTAGAACCATCCCTGCATAAATACATCCCTTTCTATTCTTTGTCCGGCTTTTAAAAATGAAGAATACGATCCCATACACTTGATAAAGATCCTAATGCAATTATAATCGAGTATAGTTACGGTCCTGGGAAAAACGTGGATCGTTTCCAAAATCGACAGCGTTTCGAGCGGTGCAGTGTCGATATCGCAACGGAACCGATCTCCGGTCAAGGAGCGCGTGGGTGTGCGATCTTTTGAGCGAAGCCGCGTCGAAGATTATCTCCATTATCTTGCTCTATCGCGCACGATCCTAAGATCTCACCCCGAGATACGATCGCGCCAACGATCGAGCCTCTTTCTCGCGGTGGAGCAGAATAGGGCCGCGACCGGTCGCTCCATTATCGATCCTCCAGCCTGATCGTGGTCCGTTTCCCTCCAGTTTCGCAAAAATCACCTCCCCGGTGCGATCATCCTCCGATCGATCCCTAAGTAGACGCATTCGAATCGTACGATCGACGATTCACCGCTACGTTTACGGTTACCAGGATGTACTCGTGCTCCGAGCAGCCGATGTCCATAAATTTCACCGCGCAACTAGCTTAGACGTTCCTGTCTGATCCTTCGTGATTTGATTAATTCTGTTTCTTGTAAGTGACAAGATGCAAAATTGGATATTATGGGATGAAAGGGGGTGAAAGAAGGCGGGAAAATGTGGGCTATGAGCCGTACAGGCTGATGAATTTAACTGTAAGTGAATTACAGGATATCTGGGAACAGGTAATAGCGACGAAGTTATCTTGAAATATGTTAATTTATGATATGTATTAATATATCTTGTGTACAGGATATTGTAATTCAATTCGTACAAACTTTTATCACTGCAGCATTGTCTCACATTTGCGAAGCGATATTGTCGAAGCATAGCACGGTGCTTTTTCGTGTGTCGCCCAACGATGTTAATTACCGATACGGGGGCACGCGAAAATGTTTGAAGGGCCGGTCGCAGAACGTGCACCGATCGTTCAATGCGTCGATTGATCGAATCAAGGGCCAGGAGCACGTGCACGCGTACACGTAAGCTCGTCGGAGACCGCAGTAAATACACGATGGGAGCGGTGTTCGATATATATTTGATAAGCTGCTACACGGCCGGTCGACCGCTGACAAATCGTCTGCAGATCGCCAAACCGATATCACGGAGTTGGACGACGTGCTGATACACCGATGCATCACGGTGAAGCCTCTTCGACGACGAGTTTCTGGTCCATGCTTGTGCTTCTTGAGCGCGAAGCAATTCAGAGTAACAGAGGAGGAAAAATTTGTTTGCATTCACGTTCGAATTATTACCAGTACGAATATTTTGTGGAGAAATATTTAAAAAGTATTGTTATTATTGTTACAATTATTGTTATGCATATTACCGTTGCTACAATTGTTTTCTTTAGATCTCTTCCAATATTTTACTATTTCCTAACTTTGTACCCCTTATATGTAATAATATATTGGAACAGGTTTTAGCGGATTTGATAGAGAACGTAGCGGAAGGGGTTGAATTGAGAACACAGAGAGGGCGTTTATAAAATTTCTGACACCGTAGGCTCACCGATTTTTAACCGCGGACCGCGCTATAAATTCACGAAAAAACATTCTTTACGAGGATTTAGTCCCATTTGATCCGGTTTTGGAAGACGAGGCAAAGTTCGAAGTTTACAATGCTCCTGCCTGCTAGGTAGCCATATTGATGGCACCATTTACAAGCTCCTGGCCGTGAGCGCGCGCTTCTTTATCATATCATCTGGCTGTGTTCGTTTGGGTTAAATGAAAATTTCACCCGGCCAGGGAAATAAATCTTCAGTTAATCCGATGAACGACACTTGATACTCTGAATCACACGATTAAATCGAAACCAGTTATGAAAACACGAAATACAAGCTACTCTTCTTCCCCCAGTGGTTATTAAAAAGCAGCGCGATCTTCATGAATTTTTCTTCTTTTCTCTCTCCCTCTCTCTCTCTTTCTCTTTCTCCCTCCCCCTCCTTCGTCTCGCACAGCGAGTTGGATTTCCTGATATTAAGAGTGACCATACGCCTGGTTAATATGAACGACATACCGTTAGTTTACCCGTTTTATAGACCGAAATTATTTCGACTCTGGGCCCCCGTCGACCGGTTCTCGTTATCTCGATTGATCCTCCAAAAACATCTTTGATTACTTGAAATTCCAGAGAAGAGCTAGAATCCTGCGAGGCTGAAAATTGTCTCCTTCAATTTGTAAAACCACTCGCCTTCCCCGTTCCTCGTTGACGAGGTGGACAAACATAATCCTTGAATTTGTAATTTCGTTAACTTACTAAGTAACTCGTCTCCTTTCCACTCCACTTATATTACATTGGCAATCGTAGAGAACCCTTGAAGTGTAGTGGAAACGAACAATACATCACTGGTTAAATGCGTTGCTTTTCAAGGCGAGATAAAAATTAGCAAATGTAAATTAAATCGCCATGCTCAACTTTGCAAATGCAAATGCGAAAATCTATTTCTCAATACGCACACACGTACACACACACATATAGCATAGCATTAGAGGAAGCAGACAGTCGAGTAAATAACTTATATCACCCCAAGTTATACAAACACTGCTTCTCGAGTTGAGAATTTTAAGTTGTCAACAGAAGATGACACGTTCGATCTTTGAACTGTTGTAACTTGGCGAAAAAAAATCGCAGATCAGTCTACCTGGGCTCATTTTAAAGGGCGAAACCTCTATTTTCGTGTGCCTGCGTTGAATTTTCGCGGAAAATTTTTTTACGCACCTTAATGACGTTTGATTATTGACCAATTCTCGAAGAAGAAAACTACCTCCAATCATCCGCCCCGTTCTCTAATACATCCTCGCGGCGCCGCGACGTCGAATTCCCGATTGGCTGAAAAACGTCAGGACATCCTTGGATTCTTTCTCACGAGACCATCAGCTTCGATGCGATAACGAATAGCCCGGGTAATCGGCGTTTAATGCCGCGCGCCCGTGGACCGGCACGTTTCACCGCTCGACGATCTCGATAAGGGGGCAGCAATGAACCCTACAACGGCAGCGCCGCCTTCTAAATACTGGTAATGGCGCTTAATATATCGCCAGCAGATAACAATCGTCGGAGAAACGCGGCGATACGCGCCTCCGGACTTTTTGCCGGGCTTTATCTCTCGCGAAAGGGCCCCCTCGTACAAAGGATCGTGCGAGAAAACGAGCGGACGCAAACGCGTCTCCCTTCTCCCGTCCCGTCGCGTTCTTCCTTTTGCATCCCTTCCGGTAGAATCCAGCAGCCTCTCTCGTGCAACTACGCACCCCTCCAAGACAGATCCGTCTCGCGTGCGAGCCGCGAGATCCGTCGAGATACTCTGACAAGCCGCGTCGAAGTCGGCAATTAAACGCTCCGCGCGACTTTAGTCCTCGATTCTTGATTTGAATACTCGATAGAGGGTGCCGCGCGTGAAGCGTTAGAAACTGTCCGATCCGGGCGTGGTATCGGGATCTCCCGCTGATTCATTGGTTTGGTAACGACAGGTGAATAATTATGGAAAGTCTATCGGGATTGTTAATAGAATTGCAAAAGTTTACGAATGAATACACCGTCCATTTAAGGAAATATTAATAAGTCGCTGAAATGAACAGACGGCCGTCGCAGATCCGCGTAAAATCACATTGCCCGTGATAACGAAACACTGTACGTATATAATAAATAATATCACTGCTGCCCCGATCTGCCTGCCACCGAGCGACTTCGGAGAACCGTCGGCCCGGCGCGGCGTCGCAATTTTCGACGCGATAAAGAATCTCATATATGGAGATTCCATTACCGGCTCAGCTGTTTCAGGGACGTCGCGTATTAAGTAAATTTATACGGCACCCGACTGTCATAAAGCGCGCGTCATCGCGATCGTGCTTTCGTCGCCGTTTAGCACGCGTTCAGGCTAGAGTCGCGACGATTTTCGCTTCTTTCTTTTCTTTTTATCGTTTTAACAGCCGCCGAAGCGTACGCGTCAGCCGACAAGATGGTAAAAAAACATCCTCGGGGATCGCTAACGAGAGGAAGATGAACAGCCGCGAGACGACGAGTGAGTCTTCGAGAGACGAATAGCGTGAAAGAAACGACGATAGCCGCGAGAGGATTCGATCGAGAACGTGGCCGTGGTCGATAGCAATGACACTCGTTGCATCGTTCGAGAGGTTTCGTCGCGGGGTCAACCTCTTCTCCGCGAGAGAAGGCGAGAAGAAGAGCGACAGCAGGGTCACGCGAGGGTCAAGAGGCTGCCGGCGCACGGGGTTGACGGATAAACATAATGATTTAATGACCATTTCGTACGCGAGCGACACGAAATTCTATGATCGCGGCGCCTAATGACACGGCACTTGCCACGAGGCTGCAATTATTTTGCGGCACGTTCTACTCCAATGACGTCACCGTCGACGTACCTTCTCACGCCCTATGACCGGCCTACGGGGAAAGTACGCTCCACCCTAGTGGCACCTATAGTCCTGCGCACCTTCACTGGGCCGCTCGTGTTCACTTATCCTGCAGCTAGATTTCTATTTTTTTTTTTTAATTTATTATTCCTCCTGATAGTCGATATTCAAAGAATTCTAAATCGTTTATGCAAATTTTATTTTGCGACAAATTGCGAGGGTTAGTAAATTATTGGTCAGAATAGGGTAGTATGAAAATTAATTAGAGAATTAATATATTTTATATAACATAATTGATCTTCCAAATACTTGAATTAGATATGCAAAAGGGTTATCGGTAGTATAGCACCTTGGTCGTAGTCAGGTGCTAGATTGCCAGTCGTTCCGTCTCTATTCTACCTGCTTCGTTTCCCTTCCTCGTTCTCGCTGGCACAAGAAACGCTCGCGATTCCATGAACCAGAGAATTTCAAGCTCGCCGGGAATTCCCTGGAGACAACCGGGAATAACAAAGAGGCTCATCGAAATTGGCGAAACGGTGTGCCTTCCGAATGATAACAGAACGGAGTACGAAAGTTGAATGAAATGGTCCGTCCACGCTGACGCACCGTTCCCCGAACCACCTGATTCATAGAAAAGGTATTACACCTGAGATTCTTGAAATGTGTCCAGTTCATGTAAATTCGTGGAACTCCGTCGAAGCTGTGTATCGTTACGGCGGTAATTTATTTCTCCCGTTTCTTAAGGTCCTCCAATTTCTCGTTCCAAATTTCTCTCCGAGAAACCTTTCAACTTTAAACTTTCCACATCACGGAATCATTTCCATATCGCAAGATTAACCGAGAGTGAAGCAGTGTCAGCTATTCGTGGAACTCGTAAAGAATATTCACTTGGATTTCGCAATGTCCGCCGAGTGCTCGATCGACGAGCGATTTAAATAAAATATCAATTAACGCGGCGCGAGGTCTCACAGCAGCGTGGCCGCGTTGAAAACCAACCACGCGCTTGTACCCGCCTCGTGTCCAATATAAATCAGATTGTATCATCCGATGGTGCTTCACTTTATCTGCCGTGGGATCTCTCGCGGTCTCGTTCGTTGGGCAATTATCGTCGATACATCGACGCAGGGAAAATGTCACCGTTACACGTTCACAGAGAAATCGCGCGTCTTTAATCCCTTCCCCGCCATGCACCTCTGTGTCGATGCTCTTCCTATATTCTTATTTCCCCCGCCGTATTCTTTCGTGTATTTTTTTTTCCTCCGCGACGGACAATTACAGCAGCGCGTCGAGAAATTCGATTCATCTCGATCGCGCCGGGCAGATTAGTTTCCACGGTACGCAACGCTGTCAATTCTCGGAGAAAAATGATCGCCGGGTTATGTCACTTTGTCGCGCGTGGATTAATAAATTGCTCGTTGAAAGAACCGACGGAGGATCTTTAATTCTTTGTCTTCCTTCCTCCACCGGTCAGTCTTTTGTGACGGTCGTCCTTCGTCGTATACGTTGCTCGAATCTCCCTCTTTCGACGCGGAATTACGTGCGCGCGTGGATGCACCTTGAGAGCGAGAAATAAACGTGATTGCACGCGTCCCGTAGCGGACGGCATTGTGCGACTACGAAGATAAATTTTCTATTGCGCCGCGACGTTAATACACATTTGAATGATAACGCGCTTGCGAGCATCATAGCCAGCGGAAGAATCCTTGATGGGATCGTGGAACGCTTTAACGATCATTGTTTCGCCGGTTAGAGAAGGAAGGGATAAGCCGGCGGATTGTAGCGAAGCTGCAGCACGTGATTGAACATTGTTGCAACTCGGTGAACGGAAGAGCGGCGTGAGAGGTTCACGAGGCTGTTTAATCCTCGAGGATTCGTTCGTTTAAGTTACATTAATCCCTCTTAAAGCTGTAATCAATATAATTACCTCCATTATTGATATTATTGGTGACGATATATTTTGTGGAGCAGTGGGTCTTAAATATTTTATACGACAAAATGAAACGTAGTATGATAAGAAGAACAAAAAAAAAAATAATAAAATATTTGACAATGTGAGTTCGCAGGAAATGTGTTTGCATAGTTGTTCGATGGGTAGCAAATAACTTTACGAAATCATAAAAACCACAAGATTTTTACGGACCAAGCAAGGTTGCAGTATTCGAAAACAAAAAGAAGTGGAGAGCTACAGGGTACTCCAGTTTACGTGAGAAGATCGGCTAGCCGCTTCGTATCCGTTCATCTTGTTCTGGTCCCCGTTAAAAGCCACAGGGTGCAGCCGGGTTACCAAGGAAAAGAATGAAAGGGGACGATGTGGGTGAAATTTATGTTTCTGCAGGCCACGGGAACGAGGACGAACCTGCTTTTACACGAAAAGGGAAGAGCAGGGCGATATGGGGACGGCGGGGCTCGTATTTCGTGATATTCGGAACGCCTACTGCGATGAGCCCGACTTTGGGGTGAATTCACGTCGATTAAACGGAAGGCTGTTGATTTCGACACGTCACTTTTATTACCGAGATCCGTATCCTGTGTTTCTTCAATAATAAAATAGCTCAGAGTTTATAGCACTACATTCGTTGAAGACGATTGGCGAAATTCTTTCGGATATTACAGCACAATAAATAATCCCGAGACAACGATTGGATTGACATTAGTAATGATAACATTAGTAATTAGCATTCGACATGTAAACGTTGTGAATGGACAATTCAGTTTAAACCTGAGCATCGGATAATTGGTAAGTGAAAGATGGAAATTGATACCTTGCAGTGGGCAATTATGATAGAAGATAAGAGTACGTCATTGATATTCATTTAATCCAAGATCGTCGTTTAACTTCGCAGAGCCGCCAATCGATTTCTAGAATAAACAACTTGAGGAGGTATATTTCCCGATTTTATATCACCACGAGGAATATTCCCAGGTTGTCGTATGATCGCTCACAGCATGGATATTATACTCCAATTCCAGTTTCACCGAATTATCATAACGACCTCGACCGGAGTCGAGAGATGGAGGTCGATTTCTAATTCCTCGTCCGCTGTGCCCAACAGGCGTCTCCATAAATTCCAAAGTTTACGCGGGTTTGCTTAGTTTTTACGAGCCGCCCAGTTTTCAACTGGTGCCTGCCGTTCTGGACCATTCGAATCGTTCGATCGTCCGCCGTCGTCATCTCGATTGTCCCCATTCGTGGCTTTCACAGTCGGTCCACTCGAGATGTTCGAGCATCCTGAAACGAGAATCGTCGCGACGCCACACCGCGATCCATTGCCCGTGATCAAAACTGTTTCCCCCAAACTAATAAATTCCTTGTACTCTCGAAGCTACCCTTCGATTTGATTTGATCCTTCAGAGAGAGATTTAATTCCATTTAAACATCCCACCCTTACCCTTCTCCACCTCGACAAACTTCTCCCTCCCCAACCCTTATCGTACGCCAAACTTAAAATCCACAATACACTCCTACCGACACCCCAAGTCCAATCAGTCGCGAATTTGAACGCGCCGCGACACACGGTAATTAATAAATCCCGGCGAAGCCTTCACAATGAAAAACGTCGATGCGGGAAGAAAGCCGGGCTGCTCGTTTCGCATACGACGCGACGCGCGCCTATAAATAAGCCCCGTGGCGTGCAGGCAAGACAACAAAAATATTAACAAAAGGCCCCCGGCGGAAATTTAATAACGATCGTCCGCGGCACGTTGATTTACGCGTCAACCGAGGCGTGTTGCATTGACGCAAATCGTTCGACGGACGTGTTGTCGATGAAAAGTCCGGCGTCCTTGCCGCAGGAATCAGCCGGCCCTTAACGTGTAATTCCGCGTGTTAACGTTATTATAATCCGTCGGTTCCCAGCACTGGCTGGAATGATTGTGCGGTTAAAGCGTGCCCGCGCGGGCACGAGCTGTGCCCATGGTGCTCGCCCGCTGCTACAAAGCAGCTGACTTGTAAAGGATGTAGACGCTGCGCGTCCGTTAATAGCTGACATCGTGAATGGCGGGAATTTCATGCCTTTCCCGGCCGCGACAGGTTCCTATCCGCCTCTTCCTTTTCTTTCGTTCGTTTCGCGTCATAATGAACGAGACATCTGTATCCTTGACGGACCGATCTAGCTCCGGTTTCAGGGGATCCAGTGATCGGGCTGGCCCCTGTTTCCGCCGTAGAGGGTCCGTCTGGGGAACGCCGTGCGCTTCGTCGACGACCCGATAGCGGTGCACGAGGGAGGTGTACACGTTTGCCGGACGCAAAGACCTGGTGTTGTATTGAACGTTGGAGTAATTAGTGGGATGTTTAATAAAATAGGATGGAGACCGGGCGGTAATTAAATTCTTCATTGATACTCCGATAGGAACATGTGTTTAGGTGTTACGTTTCCCTTGTGCAATTGTCCCCAAACTCATTTTCATATCGGCGCCTTCGTTCATTCAGGTGGACGTTTTGAGAGATCGTAGATATCGGGTGAATTATTTCGACGTTGCCTGCCAGGCAGCGGTAAACACTTTCGACATAGAGTGGACTGATTGAGTGGCTGATTTTATACCCATACGTATACATATACGTATCTTACTAATTCGATTAGTATTAGTTATTAACAGTATACAGTGGATCCACTATGCAACACAGAATAGCTACACTTCTCTCTTCTCGATACCTCCTACACCAATACTCTCGTGCTCATCCCATCAACGAATCCAACACATCAGCCATGCCTCGTCCATTGATTAAACAATCCTCTCGTTCTCGCCGGGCGATTTCAATTCTCTCTTAAGCCTCGTCGTCGCCATCCAACCAGCGCACCGTCGCGACCGCCTAGCATTTTTAACCGGACCCCTTTGGATCCCCGTGGTCTGTGTGTTTGCTCACACCCACCTGTGCCCCGGCGTGAAATCAATGCACGTGTAGGCGCGTGCACGATAGACGCTGCGGCGATACCGTGCATCGTGGCCGAACGTTGCCTTGGACGTGAACAGAGCCGATGGGCTTTTCCGTTTAGCCGATGATTTACGGCGCGAACGTGTCTCGGGAGGTGTCGATCGCATAATGGCGAGTCCTGTCGCCGTCGATCGCCGGCCGATACGGTAATCACGGGGTGGCATCTACCTGGCCGCGATCATAACGATAATGGCCGCTTTGCGGGGAAGACTTCATCCTACACGCCGTGCGCGTCGGCTACGTGTACGGTGACGGTCCGGCCCTTTTGGCCCTGCGAGGATCGCGGGGAACAGAATCGTATTCGGGTATTATTTTGCTAAGTTCTCTGTGTTTGTTCTCGCAACGACGCGTGAACGTTTTCCGCGCAACGAAAGGCGCAGCGTTGCGAGAGGCGTTTCGAAAATTGTCATCGGCTGGCGGTGCTTTAAGATCGCGCGATACGTTGATATTCATCTGCCAAAGAGCGTCTCGACGTGTCCACCGGCGATATTAATAACCATGACTATTTTCGTATACCGATCGGGTCGCAGAGGAGGCAGAAAATCAGCATACCAGATATGCCCTAAGCTGAATCTCTATACCACGTTCCGCGTATCTGGCCCATTATTTATCGAACACCTGTTACACGAAGTGGTCCAATGAAATTATCATAAGTCGACTGATCTCGACCTCGACTGTGACTCGTGCTGCTCCGTGGACGTCCTCTGGCAATTATATTTGAAACGGCGATCCGCGTGCGTGTGCGTGCGTCCACGAGGTGAGGATTCCTCGGTGGACCAGCCTGATCAAACAGACACCAACGATTCGACAGGAGGTCTCACGTGCCGCGGCGTAAATATTCATCAGGCTGGATCGAAAGCGGTTAGAGGAGAGAACGCCCGCTTTTACGATGGCAGGTATTAATTTAACGAATAAAGATAACGCCGCACAGCCATAGATCTATGGTAATCGAACGATTATGAATTCCGTGGCGGATACGTCCGCGGCTAAATCGTTGCCGTTCGATTGCGTTACCGTTCGTCGCGAAACGGTTCGACGGTGTAGAGAACACGCTGGTGATAAGTGCAGAGGCGCGCCACGAAAAATCGCCAAAATTGACAGCAATTTGCGACGCTCGTAATCTTTGGCCCCCTCTTCATTCACACTGCGAGCTTCGCCTTGCCCGCGACCGTCCATCATCATCATCATCATCGCCGGATGAGGTCGAGAGACCATCCGCTGCTACGTGATCGGTGTGGTGTTACAGCAATTTCTACGATACCATGCACGTTGCCGTACGTGAGCAACGCTGTCGTGAACGTAGCCAACAATAAGGGAATCCTTTGGGCCCTCTGCCTTTTATCGTGCTTGTGCAAGGGACGAGCGTGTAGTTCGTGGATAGGTTGCCTTTTGTTGGAGGCGAATGTTAATTCAGCTAGATGGACGATAAATCATAGAAATAGTAGTAAGCCGGCGGCGTGGTTTCAGAGTCGGGGGAAAACGGCAGAGGCATTTATGGAAAGCAACGTTTTTATCGGTGCAGAGATAAATGAAGGAAGTAGAGGCATAGAGGAAGCATTGAACTACGACGATGTAATGGGCTTGCGGATTTTTAATTCGCTGGACACGATAGATTAATTTAATTTAAGGAACGCCCACTTGGAATTCATTACCCTGCGTGAAAAAATGATTCACATAAAAGCGACACGGTGTATCGAGTCGAATGCGTAATATGGTGATCAGGGTTCCTTTTTTTTCTTTGCTGAATTATTTTTACAAGTCGACGACCGTGGATGAATTCTGGGTTCGTCTCTGTGTCAAACATTCTGGATTTCCACGTGCCCCGTAGAATTCCAGTCCTTTCCTGCATTTAATATCGCCGAAGTACGAATACAGTTTCGTGTTTGTTTTTCTTTTTCTGCCACGTAGAATAAGTCCACGTATCGCGTCGCTACTTTAATTAAAATATTACATATTCCCGTCGAATTGCAGAATAAAATATTGACAGTGCGTCGAGGAAGGTTTGATGGAAAAAAAAACTAGTTATTATGTTTATTATTCGTTTCGTTACCACCTCGTGTGCGAACAGCATACGGGTTATTTAAGATCCTCCCGTTCGTTACTCAACGTCGAATTTACATTCGTCCACGATATTCTGGAAACACGTACGTCAACTCGTCTGTTTAAATATTGCCGGACGACGACGCTCGAGGCTTCTTTCTTTTTTTTTCTTCCTTTTTCGGCAGATCGCGATCTGAAAAATTCGTCGCCCGAGGCGTCCTCGTAAAATCGGCCGTCCCGATTTCAAAAGCTCCCCCGGAGAGGTAACCGGCCACGGTCACATTTCACGTGAACTCTTGCCTACGCGTCTCCGCGATACCGAGAAATCACGGGCCATTAATGCCACACGACCGAAGAGCGTCTTCGTATTTTTAAACGCGTTGGCTATATGTCATTGAGTAATCGACAGGCGACTATTGAGGCTACCCGATCGCGAACGTATGACATCATCGCGTGGGAAATCGTGGGTGAAAGTTTCAAAATGCGCCGGTCAAGCGGTTGTCGTTCGCGTATCTCGGACAGTTGTGTGATTATTTATCGCGACTAGACTACGGTTGACTCTAGCTCTGACCGGGCTGACCGAATTCTCGGCAACCGATATGGGCGTGGCGTTCCCGATGAACGCGAGTCCAGGTGATAAATTTCGATCGTGTCTGCCTCGAAATGGCTCGCTCGAAAATTTGATCGGATTCCTTCATTCTTAAACACTTCTGGGTGCTTTCCGTCGGAAAAAAGGAAAAGAACTTTCGGAACCCGTTTCAGAGATGTATACTTTCTGGCCGCGCCGATTGCAGGGAAGTAAAAGAGAACAACGAATAAGAACACTAAGCGATGTTGGATCCATTTGCACGACAAGATACACTTTTACGTATAATCTCACCGACAATGTGGTCAGCTTCATTTAAATCGTGGAAACCATGGTGGAATCGTAAACAGAATCGAAACGTCACCGATCCACCCCTTGGCTCCCAGCACGACGATCGTAATAATTCCGTACAGATAGCACAAAAATCCTCCAGTTACTATTAATCCCGTCTCAACCTCGAACGATTTTCACGGTGGACGCTCTACGGGGGTCGACCGCCCTCGCCCCTACATACCGTCGCTCCTCTCACCTGTCCCCATGGATTTACAGGGCAGCCCTTATCCGACGGTGATCTCTTCGGGAACGCAAGCTCATTTAAAACAATAAACCGGGACAATTTCATAAATTTCGCCGCGGAAATCTCGCCGGATCTCGGTAGAGTAATTTTAATCAGGAGTGCCGGCTCTCGCCGCAGGACGTCCAGCCGCAGAGCGTAGAGAACCGCCATGGTTTCTACCAGGGACTTTCTCGCATCCCCGCGGGACCCCTTGCTCTGTTGCGGCGCCCGGCCGAAATTCGGGGCCCCACGCTACTAATTTACCGCTACCTGGGACACATGCACGCTCACGGCTGTTGTTTTCTAAGTTGAGTTACGGCGGCACGCCGGCAGCCGCCATGGCTTCCCCTTTCGAGGCAACGGTATAAATAATTCCCCGGTTGGACGAGGCAGAAACGGACTGCCGGGCACAGGGGGCGGACGGGTGGTCCTTATTCGTTTTTCGTGCAAGCATAAAGCCACGGTTTCGCCTACTACAGGCACTGGTAAGTGGCGGGTTTCGTGTTCGGATGAGCTGCGTGCGACGCCCGTTTTCCACGGGGTACGAACCACCCTTGGGAACTAGGGTTCTTTATGGAAGAACCTTATTCTCAGAGGTTTCACTGGAGATAATACCTGGGTGATTGTTTTAATGGTTCTTAATCTGGGTCCTTTTATCTCGATTTGGTTAAAAGGCTGACGGGGGGATAGTTTTTCTGAAATTTATCGGAGGTTTGATTTGTGGAACGGATTTAAGGACCATGGTGTTTATAGCGATTGCGTTTTAATTTACGGTTCATCAACGAGCCAGAATAATGGCCGTGATTAATGTGAAAAAGTTTGAAATACAGGGCCTGGATTATTTGAAAGAAAAGTTTGTCCAGAAGGGTGACAAATCTTCGGTGACACGGGGACACTCATAAAGGTTCGAACCTTGATCTTTATCCAGCCACTGCCTTCCCAATGATACGAGGCCCATAAACCGATCCCAAGACAGAGGAAAGAAGCGAGTGAACTAGCGACGTTTCACACGATCCGGCCCCCGCATCTATCGACACAAAGTTCCACGTTTCACTGCATCCGACCTATCCAAAAATTGTATGAAACTCTGTCGCCGGGAGTTCGACGGGTACCTAAGACCAGGTCGTTCCTCAGCCGCTACGACTCAATTAAAAATCCCTGCCACGGGCTCTCGCGCGTTATCCAACTGCTATTAATCTTCCAGTTAACCTTTACGATTATATTTTTGACGTTTCGCCAGGAGACGACGAGCGATCGCGCCGCTTTGGGTTAGGTGAACACACGCGGCGTCGCCAGGCCGAATGGTAAACGCGACTTCTAGCGGCCGCCTCTTTATGCGGTGCGTGCATCGTGAGAAAATTATGGAATCTCATCTCGCGGGAATTCCGATGAAACAGCAGGTGCGGATCCCAACAGTGCCAATCATCGTTCTGGACGAGTCAGGTTCGACGATGCTCGGCGCTTCGCGTATCGCGTCCGAGTTTAGCTCAATATCAATCTAATTTTGCCGGGGATTTCGCACGGCTAACGGTCCCGCGCTGCATGGGAATCGTGTCGAGATCCGGACAGACGGAATCGGGCGTAAACCTCGATTATCCGTACGCTCGTTTTACGAGCCGGCCGCGATCGTCGTGTCCGTCTCGTCCGGCCTCGTTCTATCGGGCCGATTTAGCCGGCTGGTTCGATCGTTGGAGATTCCCAGGGTGCTGTTTCAATTAATTAGCCGCCGTTTGGATTGCGGGTAAGCGCGGGATAAGGACGGGTCTTTATTCACTTTCGTTGTGGCGGTATAAACGGGGATGGCTGCGGTGCTTTTATGTAATGGCTTCGTGGTTGTATTATTTTCTGACACGCTTTTGGGAATTGTAGTTTTTTCGGTGCGATACTAGTGGGTAATACTAGAAATTAGATGTTTGAAATAGAGGAGTCCAGTTGCCAAGATTGTAGCTTGCCACATTGTCCACTTCCGGTAACCGTAACGCGTGTCTCATTAGTTTCTTACTCTGGCTTAAGGAGAAATTAAATGCATCGTCTCAGGGATGGGTGTCGACTCCACGGGGACCCCATGCAGGGCACCGTCCTTATAATGAACGCTCGCAACATCGTCCTTAAGGGTAATGCACCGGCATGCGAGAGTCACCATGCTCGGTGCAGATGGGAGCTTTCGAGGTGAACGTTTGTCAAACGTGCTATTTAGATAGCTGGGAAAAATTTGGAAAAGTCATGATTTTTATTTATGGTATTTAGTTCACCGTAAAATAATAACGGGCTGAAAAATATATGCACTCGGTAACAAGACTAAACTATTAGAAACTTATATTATATTATATTATATTATATTATATTATATTAGAAACTTATATATTCCAATCAACCGAAAGCATTCATACCACGTATGAACTATTCTATTACATTCCATTATTAAACAGAAATTGTTCCTGGCACTCATCTTCTATTCTTTTATTATGCATTGCGATGATAATGCAACAAACATAGTAGAATATAAAAGCGCGTTAAACAGCGTGCAACGTAGAATTTTCTTTCATATCGACCGTCTCAATTAAACCCGTGTTCACAGAGATTCCTTGACAAAAGGCGACGTGTACCTCATCGATCAGACAACGAATGATGCAAAAGACGTAATCGTTCTGGGAGTTGCAAGAAAGGTTCGTTGTCGCGTCCGCGAAGGAAAGCCGTCGATTTACGCGACAAAGCGACGCAGGGTCGACGAGCCTTTCGCTCAGGTTAATCCACTTGTCGGCGTTCGTGATTTAACGTGCGGTTGCACACTTTCTGTCACTCGTTGCGGAATCTCGTGAAATATTGTGATTAATACTCTTTTATCGCGACGTTATTACATTTCACCATCGTTCGCATTCTTTCGCAGTTTTTCCATCCCTACCTTTCTCCCCATTCAAGCCCTTCTAAGCTGTACGTATTACCGTGAAACCGTAATTATGATTTATGACTAATTTTTTGCTACGCTCCAAGAGCAGTAATTAAAAAAAGGAAAAGTTGTTCAATTAATTAATATTGTTCAATCTTTGCCTACTTTTTTGCTCGAACGGTGTAGATAATTTTAGCTCTAATTGAGGTAATTAGAAGGATAATCGCAAGATTTAAACACGAAGATTGAGAAAGAGGCTATTTAAATTTCGCAAGTGTGTAAGGTGTTTTCGTAACATTCCGTGAAACGTGCGGATGATTAATTGCACGATATAGGATGACCATTAGCTATTCTATATAAATCTATTTCACACAAAGTCTAGCCAATTACATAATTTTAATAATACGAGTAAAAGTTTATTCATAATCTCCCGTTCCCAATTATTCATCTAGCCTACATTCGGGGTACATCATCTTACCTGCGATTAAAAATAAATTAAACGATCCCCACCTCCAGATAATCCCAAAAATAAATTAATCTGTCGCACAGTGAAAATTCCACCCCTTTTCCAGCTCCGACAATGAACCCTAAAAACCACCCCCATTCTAAGGGTACGTCGGAGAAAATACAGAGAGGCTTATCGCAAAAAAATCGGAATGGAAAGACGATTTTCGTTCTGTACGTGGACGGCCGCGCCGGGGCGCCGATGCTCCGGTGTAAATCACCTGGCCACGCGGAGGTTTTCCGTTGCCAGCAGGGCACCGGGGCCCCGGCGCGGGCCCCATGGCGGTGTAAATGTATAAATACTAGCCACAAATCTGCCAGCCGGCTAATTTATAAATTTCACACCGATCTCGTAAATGCGTTTCTGATTTAGCGCTTTTAAATTATCGCTAAACCACTTCTAACTGCCCGACCGTGTAATCGCTCTCTGTGACTACGAGTCCCGAAGAACCATTCCACCCTCTCCACTGTGAACCGTGTTGGTATACGCCGTTCGATAAATTTCGCTGGCATAATCGCGAACGATACTTCTGCCACAGAAGAGGGAGTACCCCCCTCGGACACTGGAGGAAATACGGTCAGTTTTTCCGGGTTCAATGAAAAGGATTAAGAGACGGTAACGTTGGAAAACTATGATCAAGGTTTCGTTCCTTTTAATTTCAATACAGAGTACCAACTATCTCTTCCAAGATACAATTCTTAATATCATTAATTCACAAGTGTTATAAAACTCCACTGGCTTGTTCGTCACGATCCTGACAATCGGCCATTATCATTCGCCCCGATCCGCAAAGGTCAACGACGCCGTCAGACGCGTTTCACTCGCGTATCATCCGTAACTACGCGGATAGATCGATATCGAGTGGTCGATACTCTGTCTACCCGGCCCGCTTGGCAGTCAGCCCCGTTCATACAAGGGTAATTGAAAATTATTTGGTTAATACGGTTGATCGATTGCGACCCGTTAACTCGTTCATACATCACCCGCGACCACGGACGCCTCTACCTCCCCTGTTCTCTTCTGCAGCGTTTCTGTCCCTTTTTCTCTGGAAGATTGCCCGCGTCCGCTGGCCTTAGCGAGAGGCGTCTTAGCGGGGTCAGGTCGGCCAATAAATCCAATACGCCACGGTTCGTCCCGCGCGAGAGCAGCAGTTTTACAATTCATGAATTTATTATGGGCACCACCGAGAAATACCGCGGGGCCTCTGCTATTGATTTATCGTTACGCTTCGTCGGCCACGAACGGGCCCAATCTTTTCTGGCGCACGCTCCTGCCTGAACCGGCCGTACCGCGGGGGAGTTGACGCGAGAAAATTAAGCTCACCCCCTTGGTCGAGGCGCAACGCGATACATACCTGCGTCCCTTCGTGGAAACGCGTGGAAACTCAATCGCGTGGAAGATGTTTGAAAAATGGAGTGCGGCCTTTGATTGGAGTTCTGGGAAATTGAGATTGAAAGTGTTCGGGGGTCGCACGGATTGGATCGTTAAAGTTAATAGGGTGCTTGATCGATCGTTGGACAATTGATCGCAATGTTTATATATTAAGCGACGTGACGGCTGGATTGGTAAGCATTGACGAGACGAATGGTAACGAAGAAAAAAAATCTCTGCCAAGTCGTGACGATAACGCCACCTTCGACGTTCGGCACAGCGCAGCGAAAGGGTCAACGACCCCCAAAAATCGGAGCGTGTCCAGCGATGTGACCCATCGAAAATCGGCAGCGTCCACGGCAAGGATATTCCACGATCGAAGGAAGAACCCGGGGTCGAATCGGTACAGTACGCAAACTTACCGCAGAAATCCCGTAGTTCATTAATCAAGCAACGCCCGCAGTCGGAATGCCTTGGTATTTCGAGAGTTGCAGTCCATTTATCACGGCGGAAACGTATTTGTAGGCAGTGGCTCTGCCCGCTTCGCTAACAAGTGGGTACGCTGTCCCCATGGATGATGTAGCACCGGCTAGGCTGTGGACCCCCTATGGCGTCTGACACCTCGAACCTTACAACCTTCGAACCGTACTCCCTCAGCCTGGACTCACCCCGTGCGTTTAACGAATTTTCTGCGGAAAACCATTGAAGAGGCAAAAAAGAATCCAAGAAATCCCGAGGCAAGTACAGAGAAAGAAGGAAAGATGGAGGAGTGGTAATGTTATCACCACTCTCCTCGTACTAGGGAGCCCTAGCGGAATCTTCTTTGGCGGTCTCGTCGGGGCCATTCCTGTTTCTTCGTCGGGAACTCGAAACGGTGATTTACCGCGGGAAGAAAAAAATCATCATCGAGGAACGAGTAGCAGTCGATCTTCGAGTCGCGCGCTTTCAGCGAATTTTCCCCGCGGAAATCTCCAAGAATTCAGCCGGCGGGTCGGAGGCGCGTGTTCGGAGCGGAACGCGGAGTTCGAGCGGAGGGTGTAATTTATAGAAGCGCGCGCTGTTCGGCGCGGCGCGGCGCGTATGGTGACGCGTTACATAAGTTACAAGTTGTCGGCTGCTTTTTACCACGGCGCGTCCGCTGTCGCTAAATTAAATATGAAAATGCCGCGGATTAGCGGCCGTTCGGATACCGATACCTGGACGTTTACACGGGGAGGAAGCGTCTACCGGCTGTGTACAATTGCCAAGCGATTTATCGACGCCCCGCTAATAATTAACTACGGGACTGTCTCCGTTTAATACGTTATAATTAATACGACTGGGTAATTTGCGTTGGCCGTTATTAATGCTACCGCTGCGTTGATCGAAGACGTGGGAATCGCCATTAAGGCATGGGTAAGTGATTATATTAATCCACGGGGGATAATTGTGTGATGAATTTGTTTAAACATTGTATCGTCGGCTCGGTGACGAATAGGCAGCCGAGCGAATCTCATTTCAGATGTGGTATACAGAAAGAATAAATCTCAGAAGATATTCGGGGCACCCATGATTCTTTGCCAGCGTCGACTATCTTCAATCTTAACAACACTTCATTAGAATCGTCTGAAAGACCTCTTAACACCCACGCCGGTGCCTCTGGGCTCTATAAGAATCGTTCCAGAAGCGAGAGCTCCTCGCGGATCGACTGAACTGGATCCCCGTGGCGGCTGAAAGGTTAGCCGGTCTACGAGTCCGCGGTGTTCACGGAGCAGGCATGCAAAAGGGCACAGCATCCGCCATAATTCGTAGCGCGAGCACGACCGAATTGGAATCTCGAACGCGCTTTTGTCCGCTTCTTCCTCCTGGCTGGCGTGCGAGCCGCGCCAGGTGAGAAACGGTCGGTGGTAATAGGCGCCGCAGTTTCTTCCTCGACGGCACGGCTCGATCCACTTAGATCGAATCGCGTAGATTGAATTTTCGATCAGCCATGCATGGGTGCAGAGGGAGCGCGGTTAACCAGCCTGACCGACTGGTTAGACGATCGTTGTGCCAGGTCCCGGCCCCGATTTCAATAGCAGGCGGAACGAACTCGCGTGTGAAGCGGAATTTTGTATTTTTTTCTTCTTGCCAACGAATTCGGCTTTCTTCGAAGAAACGACAGCGTGTTGCTTTCGGGCAGCACTGTGCTCTGCTACATGTGCCCCGGTATATTAAAATGCACCGTGGAATTGCGAGTTCGTGCAGAGATGGGTCGTAAATGTGGGAAGTTGGAGAATTTTTTTTGTATTTTTTTGGCAGGCAATGGAATTGTTCCGTCTGTCAAAATGTTTGCAATAAGGGAAAAGTATATTAACTTTTTAGTATTATCCTCGTACTATTCTTTCTCGATTATTATATCATTCTAGGTGCGTGTCAGGATAAATTGGAATAGGCGCAAAAGAAATTCCTTCCTCGAACGTAATTGTACCAAACTCTCTCTGCATATGCCACACCGTTTCACCGTAATTTCCTGTTTCTCTCTTCGGATAGTTACACACAAACCCCATTACAAGTCACTCGAGCCATTCATTTCACATTCGCCTAGGGTCCGGCCGTGTTGAACGCGATCTATCGGTAGCCGCAGCCACAGCTGGATCTATGACGAAAGTGGTGCTCGAGGCTCGCAATAATTTTGCCACGGCGTATCCTCGCGTTTTCACGCGCAAGACGCAATAATGCTAAGGTGTCCGGGGTTATAACGCGGCAGAAGGCGGCTACTCCACCCCTTTCTCTTCAGCCGTTTTCGAGGCGACCAACTTCTCCGCGGGCCAGGAAAAATAAGTAAAAGACAGGGCGCGCTTATTGAAATCGGCCCCTACGCCGCTCGTTGCTGGCTTTGACGGGTCAGTTCTGCAGTTTGAAACGTGGCAGCGCGCGAAACTTGACATCCCGACCCCTCCCAACTGCTGTTCCCTGTTCCCGTCACCCCCGAGCGGGCCCCTTGCACGTGCTCGCGCGAAACTCGAGTTCCTCTCTTTACGGGCCTCGATACGCCTCGGAGCTATTGAAAATGTTAATTGACGGAGACGATCGATTCGAAACCTTCGTCGACTACGAATTCTTCTGTTTAAACAGAAGTTGGTTGGGAGTTTTAGTTGAATTTTGAGAAAGTGGCGAATGCGAAGTCGCTCTGGAGGCTTGTGGAATTAAAGAAATTTACATTTGATGATTTTTGTGATTTTGCGTTAATGGAGGAGCAAGAAATTTTGGAAGAATTCTGTTATGTATACAAGACGTATGCAATTAAATGTAAATTATTTAATCACAATCTTCCAAATTTTTATAAACCCGCTACCAGCCATTCTCCACCCTCCAAATCCATTTCCCTTAAACGAAACCCCTCCGACATCCCACCGCGCGTCTTACCCTCCGTCTCTCAACAAGCAATACATTCCACTGTTACTGCACACCTCTATTTCCACCACTCTAGCCCGGATTCCACAGACACTGGCTGCAACTCGATGTTGGCACTTTGTCCGCGTCGACCGATCGCACGTGCCCGCGAGATAACCAATACGCCTGGAGTTCTGCCTCGGGCGTTATCCCTCCGGGTCCAAGATTACCCAAGCGTCGCGCCGCCCCGCGTAGCCGAGCGTCTTATCCATCGCACACGATTTTCCCGCAACGCTCGATACCCGCGAAACCTTTCGTGTACCCTTAACGACAACCGATTACGCGCACCAGGTACGCCAAGAATTCCCCGCGATCGCGTGTTCCCTCGTTAATTACGCGTCGAAGCTACGTAGGATATATACGTACGTATTATTACGCGCGGACAATCGGCGTTCACGATCGATCGTGCGGCTAACTGTTACCGCAGATTTTTTCCCGAATAAAAGATGCGCGGCGAGCGACCTGCTAAGTAACGAGCATCGCGATCTTCCCCCGCTCGTGCATCGTAAAGCTCTCCGGCTGGAATTCGGCGATGCCTGCGGAATATTCAGAGACTCGCCGGCCTCCCAACAGATCTTCGGGGATCTACATATTTAGAGTCGTGCACGCGAACGTGACTTCGTACTTTAACGATCGGGGAACGAAGGTGACGTTCGAGGGAAGTCACGTCTCGTCCATGTCCCCTGCGCTCGTAGATACTGCGCGAGCCGCATAAGTCCAGATTTGCATTCCCGTTAAGGATATTTCTAGATCTGTTCGAGGGAACATTGGAACGGTGCCGCATTCCGAGCGTGCTCGTACCGGTGGCACTTTGGGTAATGGTATTAATTAATGCTTCGCTGGTCTGTTCGAAGCGCGGGGCACGATATTATTCGGGCACGTACACACGTGGTTCGTTCATGGGTAGGTCTTGAAATGAGGATTGTCTTCAAATCGGACGCTTCTTTCAACGAAGAAGAGCGAGATCAATAAAAACGAATTACTCCGAAACGCTCCGATCTCTGCAAATTCAGAATCAATGATGCGTTACTCTGACAAATATAGAGGTGAATTAGAAAGATCCCGTGCTGCTGGCGAGGCAAAGCTTTTCAAATGTCCGTCTCGAACTCAATTAGATCGGAACCATATCGCCGTGCCCTCCCGTTTCTCCGCCAGCTCGAAGAAGCAGCCACGCAACGCGAAACGGAATTCCACGCCAGCCCACCAAGGAAGCAAACGAGTCTCTGAAATCGCGATAACGAAAGCCAAAGCCCCCCGCTGGTTTTCCCATGACACTCGACCCCGTCGACGCGTAATCAAACATTAGACGCGGCCCTGGTAGCGGGAGTTCGTATCGAGTCCGTCTAACTCGCAATAAAGCTCGACAGTCAGACAGAACGACACCGGCCGATCGATTCAGCCAGGCGAAAGATCGTGAAGATCGGGCTCGCGCTTCCGCGGGATTAGCGATCGGCTAGCGGTCAGCGATTCAACGGCGAGCGTTCGCAGCGGAGAAAGCACGACGTGGGAATACACGTCGCCGCGGATTACGCCCCCTCTATCGTAACGTTCACGAGCCCTGGTCAGGTATAGCCGGCCAAGTGCAGCGTGTGTTCACGTGAACACGCCGCGCCGCGTTATCTCGCTTGCATGCGAGCCGACGCGCGGTGCGGCGCGGCGCGAGCGAGTGCGACCCGCCGTGGTATAAGTATTCACTTTAGCCTGGCGGTTCGTGACCTCGTATCGCCACGGCATTACAGCCCTTCGCTTTTTTATCGGGGCGCCACGTCACGCGGAGGCTGCAATTACTAATTTAGAGGCGAGACCGAGTCGTGCCAAATCCCTCGCAGAATGCCGCCCTCTTTCTCTCCTCTGTTATATTCGTATGCGAGCCGTGGCACGGTGTACGTCGTGGAAGAAGAGAGGAAGCGAACGTACGACCTCGTGGATCATGGCTACACGGATACGAATCCTCTCCGCTTCTTCTACCTTCTGACGCGCAGAGCACGCCGAGGTGCACGGCGTACATGCCGTGGTAGCCGCGGGTTACCGTGGCCGGGCATAACGTACCTCGGATGCAACCATCGAAATATGTTGAGCCCACGGGGCACTCGCTAATTACATGCCTGTCGCGGCGCGCGAACGCAGTTTCCTAATTGTAAGCGCTCGCGAGGAGAGAGAGAGAGAGAGTGTCTGGCCATCGTCGGCCGTCAGATTCGCTCCGGGCATTTTTCGCGCAACGACGTGCCGGGGGTAATAGAAAAGCGGCCCCGGATTAATTACGCCCGCAGAGTACACATTTGGTTGCTGGATGCACTGTTGCTGATCCCGCACTGATGCCTGTGCTTTTGTGAATCGTGATTGCCTGATGGGTTATGGGGGTCCGCCGTGAAGATAGAGGATGCAGGAAGAGACTTGCACTTTGTTTTGCGGGGATTTTTGGGCCGGATTAATTTGCAGGGTAAATCAAAGGTCGCGCGGCTTGATACTTCCTGACTGCAGCTGCTACGATTCTTGTTCCAGCAGTTTCCGTTACGTCATTCGACCCTTTCGCTGAATAGGATAATTATACTTTCACTTCCATTGTTCCTTCTTTTTCTTTCTCCAAGGCAGAATTTTCAACGTTCCCCGGCTGATACGCAAAGCTATTTATACTGGAGCAATGAGATCAGTCCTCTTGGGGAATTTCTTTTCGACGTATCTGTAGCGAACTTATGCAACGCGGAAGTCATTGAAGTGAGATAAGCGTGGCTAGAAAATTGCTTGCTTTCGTTTTAGATATGTTACCGCTGTACGCAATGTCGGACCTTACCCTGCTCCATCGACACTGTCTCTACTATATTAAATAATTGTAACCACGTTCGACAGCATTTTCCAGGATTGAAATTATTCCATTCAGTTAACTTCTCGAACAGCCACTCGATGAACCTACCCCGATCATTCTTCACAGGTACGTTTCCCTCGACTGGCAAGAAGGTGTTTAAATCTCCTCCTCTATTCCTCGCATGCTCGAGCGAGAGGGAACGAGACATCGAGAAACGGGGATTCGTCGAGCCGACCCTCAGCTCGTATCGTAGAACAATGAAGGGCCGCTATTAATATTGGCTCACTATCTCGCCGGTATCGCGCGTTTCACACTCCCCACGCACTCGAGTAACACGGCCCGCGTAGGGACATTTTCATTGCATATTAATGTGCCTCATTACTGCCACTCTGCACCGCATTACTCAATGCTACGCCGCCTGCCCGTCTAGTGTTTCAAACGGGATCGAGGCGGAAATGCTGTTGGCCGTGTGGGTTCCAGGTGTGAAAAACTCCTCCCTTCCATGTTCTCCTCACCCTCGATTCGTAGGAGAAAGGTTTGGGGATTATGTTAATAATTCGACGAGGAATAATTGTCTTATAAATTGTAGTAAAGAAAAAGGTAAAGGTGAATTAGTGAAAACATTGCGAACTAAAACAACTTCCCCTCCAAATGATAAGATTAATTTCTAATAATTAATAACGAAAACTTGTAATTTATTACACTGCACTCACGACGAACTGTCTTTACTGGCCCAACGTCAATGTTAAGGACTAAGATAAAGGGACAAATTCATTTTTCTTGTCCTCTTGAAACGGTTAAAACCGTACAGTCTAATAAAAATACGTGTCCCAAGGTGTTTCCAAGTCTCGTATCTTCGACCCGCGTTTCCCAGCCCGTGGACCTTGCTCGAAGCAACCCAATATTTCCTACGCCCGCGCACACCCGATATTTCTACGTTCCCGTGACAGTCCATTCTTAACCTTGTCCCCTCTAAAGAGCGGGGGATTAATAAGATTATTAATAAGCGAAAGTCTCGCCGGGGGGGATGCGCGATACCTTTCCCCTGGTCGTTTGGCTGTCGACCAGTCCCACAGTTCCGAACATTTCGTTACAGGAACGTTTCCAACGCGATACTGGAAACTGGTGGTGAAAAGGTGCACAACGCCGCCTCCGGGACGATTATTAATCGATCCAGCGACCTGATCGGGGTTCAGGCGAACCCTGTACATTCTTGAACCGGGTTCATTGCGCGAGGTCGTACGAGACGACAACGGAGACGACGAAGAAGTCTCTTATAAGAGACGTCCGGGACATTAGCTATCGAATCGTTGCCCCGTGTAAGAAATACTTAAATGTCGAGGGACACGACTCTGTGCCGAGGGATAAACCGTTGGCCGGGTCGTGGTTTTATCAGAGCGATATGTCAGTGCGTGACAGCGCGGTGTGTAGACATCGGTCACGGGACGAGCAACATTTCTCACCTCTTAGAGCTTAGGCAGGTAAGGACGTCGCGACGATGCTTTGTCGAATCGCTCGATTAAATTACACCATTTTTCACGGCCTCGTTCCCGTCTACGGGACTGCCGTCTATACTCACCTGAGTCGTGTTCAGGCAGGGACACGTTCGATGGTTCCTCGATGATGTTGTGATCGATGCTGTCGCCCCTTGGACTGGAATCTGTAACAGGTGGGGGATAAAGAATTGTGGGGAGTTGATGAACACGAATAAGTTAGATGCTATCTGTTCGACTCGAAAGGGGATTCCTGCTAGTGAGAAACTGTAGATAGTAATAAATATATGAAGAGGCTAGATTATGTGTCAGAAATAATTTGAGTAACTCGAGGCTCTGTTCTACGGTAGAAATATATAATAAGAATAATAACGATAAGGTATACATTTTTTTATGTCGTTTTCCCTCTACGGTTTAGAAGCTACAGCTTTATTATTATCATTATTCTTCTCCTTATTATTCCTTGCCTTTACTTTCACCATTCGGTTAATTATTCTTCGGAACTTCTGCTGCTTATGCAATTCTTGCTCAGGGACACGGACGATGTCACCGTGCACCAGGCAACTATTATCAAGCGTTTCCAAGAGCATCGAAAAAATGTCGCGCACAGTAGAGTGGCGTTTGACAGGGCAGACCCTTCAAAGTACGATTATCAAACATGCGTCGCGCCGCGATCAAGCGCGCAGCTGCACGCTTGTCCTTTATCTCCGCGATTCCGCTGCGCGGAATTCAGCATTGTTGTCTAATTGCGAAAAATGCACCGCATACGGGTGTTATCGATGCCGCTAATCCACGGTTCCACGAGGTTTCAACAGATTTTTCGAAAACGCGATTCGCCTGCACCCTACGTTCTTTGTTTATTCACGAACGCCTTGCATCCATTAAAGAAGAAAATGAAGAGGAAATTGTTTAAAATTATAAGAAAAGTCCTGGCACCCGCGACGCTCTATCTCAATCCATTACGCGAAGTTAACGAGGAAATACAGGTGCTCCGTTCGCAGGTATGACTGGTCGCGGAAAAGAAAGGCACAGTCGATTCACGGCGGAGGGCACAAGCGGCGGCGCGATTTAATTGCGAGGACATTTCTTATATGGAAGTTATCGGGTACGGCGCACGTGCCGGGGCGGTGTGGCGCGGAACGGAGCGGAACTCTTAATGGGGGACCCTTCGCGCGTCCTCGTATACGAATATTTTCAATGGTCTCTTCCGTGCCTCTTATCTAAATGCGATTCCCCGTTATCTAACCGTTGTCTGGGCTCATCACCGGTCCCGCGTCTCTCTTACTTATCCCGCTGGCCGTAGCTGGCCTGCGCCACCGGTGAAAGAATAAGTATACGGCGAAAAAGAAGAAGAGGAAAAGAGGAAGACGCGGGACAGGAGAGGAGTAGAAGAAAAGACGCGACAAAGAGGAAGAAGAGGCAAGCTCGAACAGTCCAGTTGGACTTTTCTTCGTCGTTCAGAAGAGTGCATACGTATGCGCATATCCCGCTTCGTTCTCCACTCGAACGTCCGTTCTGTCTTCCCTTCTTTCTCTGTTCCGTGGCCGCCACGGTGTCTGTACCCGCGTTGTACGTTCCAGCGCATATATATATATATATAGAAGTACACACATGGCACTCCGCGTACGTCCCTCGGTACCGCGGAGAGATCGAGATGCAAAGGAGACCCGCGCCGCTTTTAAACTCGCCGCCACGAAGCGGATAAATTCGCCCGGGTCCCTCGATCTATTAATTCGAGCCGCCGCTTGCATTCCTGCGGGGTCTCGACCGCTGAGCTCCACCAGGTCCTCGCGACCTTCCTGCTTTCTCGCGATCGCCTCCTCGCGCTGGCTCGCTCGATCCACTACGCCTTGCTGGCCGCTGCCGGATCGGTTCTACGCGCGTGTACGCGCGACATGCGCGTCACCCTGTCGCGTAAGCTCCACTCGTGCATCCCACTGGGAACGTTCTTGAGGAATCGTACGAATTTTTCGATTGGCCCCTCGTTGCGCACTTAGGATGAAAATTAAGATACCATCGGGCAACTAGATCTTGAGATATCGTGTCAGCCATGTCACGAAACGTACGTACTTTGAGAAATCGCAAAGGAAACATTTTTTCCGAAGTTCAAAACACAAATACTCCCGTTCAAGAATTATGTGATAGAATGTAGGATACGAGCACAATGTCATACAATAGCCGTGCTGCGCGAGAATAATTCCGCTACGAGGCCTCGGAATAAAACCTTCAATACCCCGTTGCATCCTCGCGATGTATACAATGCATCTCACCCTATCTCTTCGCCGATCGTAAAAGTCAAATGTCATCCCGCTTAAAAGTGTCAAGCATCGCTCTAAACATTTTAATCCTAATACCACGGCTCAGTTTACAACGGTCTTGGCTCTAAAACGTCACGAAAGCAGATCCTAAGTGTCGATCCCACGGGGCATCAACTTCCGCGAGGGAAGTTGACGAGCTCGCGTCCAGCGCCGACATAAACTACACGTCTCGTTGCGAGTGCCTGGTTGTATCGCATAATTACCACGCTTTACAGCGCTCTTTACACTTGTTTCCACACCACTGTATCTCCCTCGCATCGCCGTGTAACCGGAGATCGTAGGTGAAAGAGAGAGAGAGTGAGAGAGGGTGAGAGGGACAGGGAGGGATAGGAATAAAGAGAGAGAGAAAGGTAGAGAATTGGCCGCGCACGCCAGCCCTCGCGAGTATAAATCCGCGTACTCTCGCGTGGCGGACCCGAGAGGGAAGCGGTTTTTATTCCGCTCGGCGCGCGTTCTCTCGCGCCAGAGACGGGCGTAGATAAAGACCTATCGGCAATATAGTATCAAGAGCGGCGTAAATAAGGATAATGCGGCGTGGCGAGGGTATACTTCCTGCTAGGCGTGTAGGTGTAACCTGTGTAAAAGGTAGATTAGATTGGCATTACCGCCGACACTAAAGTAAGGCCGTGGTTATTAAAAGGCGACCGTAATGTCCCGGCCAATATCGGCGTCGAGTTTCGCGTTTATCGACGCGGCTCGGCACTGGCGATCCGCTACAATTATGCTGCAACGGGGTTCCACGCGAGAAACGGCGGGAAAAAGTGTGGAGAGTCGTTAGAAGATAAGAATGAACGCGGTGGATTCGTCTTTGTTCGAAATGATAATGTTACCGCGTTCTTGTAATTAGTATTTCCTATACGCTTTGCGTATACTCGACGGGGAATATTTGTGAGATGTAATGAACAAAACTTATTATCGTGACTATCGAGGAACGAGAATTATCAATTATCAATTCATTTTGTCCGTTGAGCGGCAAGAAAGTTCGCTCGAAACGAATTCAATTTTCCTTCGCGCGGGGAAATTCTTAATTCCGACCTAATGGCGAACGCACCTTCATTAATGGCTCCAGAACGTGTGTGCAAATTCGTCCGCGTCGCCGTTTGCTTCTACGGTTCGAATTCAATTAGCGACTGCTACCTGGCGAGGTGAATTAATCTCCGTCAGAAGCTTTTATCGTCACCGATGAAGTCGAAGCAGCAACGCGACGAAGGCTGAACGAGATTTTTCCGATTCCTTCGCGATGGCACTTACCAACGTGCCTGCAGAAAAATGCAAGTATACTTGGAAACAGAATTCCTTTTCATAATTTTCTGCTGCTGAGAGTGCAATTGAAATGCGTTTGTACAAGTATGAAAATGACGCTCCTTTAAACATGAATATACAAGAGGAACGTAGAACAAGATTCTATTAAAAAAAAAAAAGAGGAAGAAATATTTTTTCAGTCTCACAATTGATTATTCGTAACCGAATCGCCTATACATATCAAAGAGCCTCCTATTAACAGTATACATATATACATAGCATGCAATACACCTTCCAACAGTAGCCTCCGAAATTTCTTCGGCAAACCTCTTCGAGTGTTATCTGAAAAAACTCGACCAATCTAAAATCAACAACCAGCCTCTCTTCACCAGCAGGATCAGTGCTACTCTACCTTAACACTTAACCTCGACCTGTAATACCTGTCTCACCAAAATGCTCCTACCAAAACCCACACATCCGAACTCTCTTACCCACGCACAAGCCGACGATAGTTGTCGAGTTCCGCATCAATTCCTCTACGCTTCAGCTTACCAGCTATATTATTTCATCGCAGTATCGTTTCTTTTTTAATAATAAAATAGTAATCAATTAACTCGTTCTGCAACGAGGTCGGTGTCCATTATTTAATGTGAAATAAAGAGTTCGCTTCGGTAAAACTGTACTTTCCTATTTCCATTCGAATGCATTCCACACCGGAAGGGTCTGGAAACGATAGATGGATGTCCCTCGGTTTCCCAAGCATTCCGGTAGGCCACCGTTAAGGATGCCCCTGTGGACAGCAGGGTAAGACGGATCTCGCCGATCTCGTTGAAGATCCGCCAGAGTCTCGAACGTCAAACCGCGTTGGGACAGCGCACACGAGAATGGCGATACGCCTGGCACGGAGCCCTTTCTTGATTGTCCGCTCCGCGTATGGGTCGAAGTCGCGAGAGGAGCAGCCCAGAAGAGAGAACCGCAGAGAGAGCAGCCTTCTCTCGGGATGTATGAAGCTATAAATCTTGCGCGACAAATCGCTAGCTCGCTCGTTCGTTCTCAGGCTAATTGTTGAGACGCGCTCGAGTACCGTGTTCGCCGCTCTTCCTCCTCGGCGATGTCTTCGCGGACGTACGCTCCTCTTGCCACGTCGCCCGCGGCTGAGCATCGATGAGCATACAATCGATTAATCGATTATCTGCACCCGAACCCCGTGGCAGCGTGTTCAGCACCTGAGTATCCGCTGTCTAACGACGTCCCATCGCGAGGATTATCCTGTCGCTTCGCTCGTCATCGATTTCATCCGACCCGATGTATGATTATAGACAGCAATTTTAGGTGTTTTCATGTGCAACGCCAAGTGCAATATCCAGCATAAAATGAACTCGTAATTTGCTCCTTTTATAGGGGGACTTGTGGTATTTAATTATTTTATCATTAATGAGTTTCCTATCGATATGTAAATATGGGATCAATTTAACCCCATCGGAGATGCGATTTATTTCACCCCCGATTTTCTCGATATTCCAACTGGAGAATGAAACTTTCTACATTATTCTGCACCCTGTAAACTGTGTTACGCGTTCGTCGCGAGATTCGCAACCGTATGACGAACGTATTCGAGTGGCCACGGGAGAGAAATCCGCGCGTCCATTCCGGCCGTAAAGAAACTTTCTCGGCTAGCGCAAACAGCGCTATCGGTGTAACACGCGATAAGTCCGACTGCGGGTCACGATCCGTGGGCGCGCAGGTGCGGCGTTTTTTCCACCGCGGTACACAACCTGCGCGTCGATCGTAAACGAATAAACAGGTGCGTCCTGGCGCTCGGCTGGAAAAATCGTGACCCCGCGATAAAAGCAGCCACCTGCCACGCGAATCTTCGCGGTTCGATCCCTGTCCTGGAACAATGAATGATGGACACTAGCGGAGATGGAAAGCGGAGAAGGAATGTTTCGTGACTGGCGTCTTATGCGAGGCGTTTCCACGATTCGCCGGAGTCGCGTAGAAAGTGGACACCTTTTTGTTCCGGGAAATCTGATGTGTTTGGAAAGTTCTTTTCTTGTCGCGCATGAGAATGCCGATTTCCTTTCGATACGGTGGATGCTAGTTGGAACGGCTAATTCGTGTCTGAGATAATGAAGCGTTGCTGAAGCGTTCTGTACTCTATTATCCGACATAATGAATTATTCCTGTGCGGGGTGAAATTCTCAAAGGTACCTAAATATCTATCTCGGTGTCGAAGGCGCGACAAACCCTTTTAAATGCAATGACATCAAAGTCATCATTTCGGAGCGTACAAGTGCAAATCGTTTGAAACGAAACTCCATGGTATTGATCGAGGATTAATCGTCGCGGTAGGAAAAATCCTTAATCGTTCGGCATTTTAACGGTAGCCGGATGGTGGAACGGAGCCTGGCTAGAGACTTTTCCAAGAAGGGTTCCGGCGAATCAGCCGGGGATCGTCCTCTCTGTACGCGGTCTTGTCGTGCGCGCTGCGCTGAGCTGCGCGGCGTCGGCCCCTTTACCGTCGTCGCCCTAGACGCCCGTCCGGAAAGTCAAACAATGCGACGTGCAGATTCCGCCTTATTTACTCGCGGTATCCGCTAGAAGGGCCCTCGACATGCAAAGCACGCGTTGTCATTTGCTCCCATCTCGAGCGGATCGGTTTACGTTCGCCGCGCTCGAGAAAATCTCTCTCGCCGTACTCCACGGAACTCACCGTGTCCACTTCCTTCTTCCTCCTCCCTTTCTCATGGCCACCACAATCTCTCCCTGTCCGCTTTGTTTTCGCTCCGGTGCCTGCATCCACGGTCCAGAAGCGAACGGAGTCCCTCTTCTAAGCTGACGTTTGGGAAGCTCGCTCTATAGGCTCTATAGCTCTGTAGCTCCACAGCGCCGCAGGAAATTTTTGTTGGACAGATAGATCTCTTTGGACTGCCGCTTTTGCAGAACAGCCACCATTTGTACAGACGAAATTTTTCCCGACGACGCTCGGCGCTATTATATCGGCATTCGAAAGAAGTGGCCGGTCAATTACGAGACCGGGGATCTGAAACCGAGCTAACTCATCGAGCAGCACACGTGAGCGAACCTCCAAAGGATTATCACACGCGAGATCACCTGCGCTCCCGCTGGACTTCTAATTCACGCCCACCATCCCGTTTCTTCCCCTGGATTGAAACTTTGCTCTCCCTCCCTCGATTTAACGCTTTCTGCGTCTGTTTTTAATTCGTCGTTTTTTGCTTCGCCATTTATTTCACCTTATCGAGGCCCCGTGAACCCGGGGAGGACTGAAAACGTCCCGCCAAGGGCACTATTAATTCTGATTTAAGTTCCTGTTGCGCGGTTTGTGTGGTCCCCATATATCAGCCGGTGCTATCGCTTACCGCGAAGCAACGCCTTCGTGCGTACCTGGCTCCCGTTCAGCTTGCTATCTTACACGCGCGACGTCTGCCGGATGAATAATTTGGATACAATCTTAATCCAATGACGCATGGCCCCCGATCTCACGCGGCTGCTTTGCCCTGATTAAGGACGGCCTGCTTTCGTGCTACCGTAAATCTCGCCGTCCCATTGTCACAGAAGATGTTCCCAATCCGTTCAATAGAAGCTGCTCTGCTACGGTGTTTAATCCTAAGAATAACTTCCTTCTTCGAGCAGCCCTGCGCAGTCATACTACTCTGTTCTAAAAATCTTCGCCGTGATCCATTGAAGACAGAATAATAAATTGTCACGTGTCTGGATAGGGCGTAATCGTATTTCGTTCGATCACAAAATAGATTTACAATCGTATCTTTAGCACTTTGAAATTGCCTGTGACGAAAGATGGTACTGTCTCGAGTAACGCTGCTCGACACTCGACAAAGATTTGCTTTCAATCATTTCTCTGCATTTCGTGATGTCGGTGTTACATTTGCACGTGTACATTTCGTGAAAATCCGTTCCATTACACTCTCGATGGAACTTCGTGCAATGTTCGGAGTAAAGGTGGCCACAAATTCTCTACAAATTCTACAGTACCGCAACGTTAAAGAATGGAGTCGGTGGAGTCGGAAGTCGCCGCTCATACTTTCTTTCCCGCAGCTGGAGCCCCGGAATCCGGTTGAATGGTTTGTAACCGTGTGCACGGAATTCCCGCCATAAATCAGATGTTGGAACGAAAGGGGAAAAAAATGCCCCACGCCGTTGTTCGTAAGTCCCCGCTGGCCTGTGTAGTATTTCGCGAATCGCGAGTGTTGGCAGTATTTCGTGGGAGTATTCGCCCTCTCCGCCTTCCTTTACGGTCCAGAAGCCCCTCTGGTTAACGTAACGCGGAGGATCGGGAACTCACCGGGACCGGGGACCACCTCGCGGCTACAAATTGCATTGTTCGCTCGTGTTGCCGCTCACGGTCGGGGTATTTAATGGTATTGTTCTCCAATTCCTCTCTGGAGGATCGTTCTTTGGTCCCTGGTGCCCTTTATCATTGCTGCGTTGGCCGGAAGTTTCGCATTTCTTAATACCGATATCCCTTGTAGTAACGAATACAAGTAAATTTCCCATTGCAAAAACCGCAAAGTACCTGCGCCTCACAGTTTCACAAATACGTAACACGGTCACGGTTATCGAAATAATTCTTCACTCTTATCGTCCACCTGTAAATTACTTCCATACAATTCCACTTGCACCGCGCTCACGAGGGCACTTGTGGCTCGGTTCAAACGGCTATCTCGCCGAGGTCAATGGAGAAATCAGCTCGAAAGTCGCCCGGCCGTTTCGCGTATAGTGCCGGATCTCGCGTTCTTAAGCGTTCTGCGGTCTCAATCGGTCTAGCCAGGGCTCGCGATGCAGGGTGGATAGGCACGCAGGTCGGGCAATAAGGAACAGAACGGTTTTGCGGTTCGACCTGGCGGTTTTCTCCCGCGGGGACTCTATCCTTCTTGTCCCGTATGCACATGCACACGCGCACACGGACGTAACGTGGCCGACCATCGTCAAGAAATATGATGATTGCAGGCTGCTACCATTTACAGTAGTGCGGTTTTGTCTCGTAGCGGCGTGTTCTCTTTTCTTCGAACGTTCAGTTTCGCGTGCGCTCGTAGTCCCCGCGAGCCGCAAATCTTCCACGATTCTAAGTGACTTTAAACTAAGTCGCGTTTTCCTAGGGCAATCGTCCACTTCGTTGCCCCGCTGGATCGCAACGTACGCGCGAGCCTCGTTGCACGGGGACGACTTAATCTTTCGTCCATCGCGAGAATTCTGTACACCACTTTGCCCCTCCCCAATCGGTTTTTAAGTGGAATTTTCGGCGGAAAGAATTTTACCTTCGATCGAATACATCTGGCAGCCAAGATTCGTCCTGGAATCCAGAAGACACCAGAATCTTTAGTGATCTCTTTGAAATGTCCCAAGTTCTGGAATTCTTCAAGACCTCCTAGGTCAACGAGGTACTCCTTGAAAAGCCAATTTTACTTTCTCTCCCCCCTTATCCGCCCGAGAAATCTTCCCCAAGAATTCTACATTATATCTGTACCACGGATCGATGCGACGAAAATTCCGAAGAAAATTCCCATATAATTCTCTCGTACTGAAATCGGTATTAAGAGAAATAGAAGCGGGATAAGGAATAGAGGACGATGGGTATCGATGCTCCACGGGATTGTCATCGAAGATCCATTTCGGTGATCACGGTAGACACAGTCGCCGGTGCGCGTTTTCGTAAGCGATAAATCATCGCTGGGCTCCACGGTGCTCTCACAATGCCGTACTAATCTTCCATCACGCACGCACGATATAACTACGCCCGCATGGCGTCTCGTGATTTACCATCCTGCGGCTAACCTCCATTATGTATGGCGCGCACGGTGGAAACTGTTGAGAATACCGTGCACCTTGCGCTCGGATAGTTACGTACAGCGCGCGTCTTCGAAAGTACGCCGGCATGCATCGATTTTCAAGTTCCTTGCCAACCGACACGGAACCCATTCGATCATCTCCCTTATCCGCCGTTCTTTTACTTTCGATAATCGTTTCACGGAGAAACGTGAAACGCCGCGGGCATTATACGAAGTTTCAATTCGACCTCGATTTTATTTTCGGTAGGAGCAAAAATAGCGTGGGTGGTTCGTTCAATTGAACGCCGAGTAATTAAACGAGACGGGAAAATTAATATCAAGGTTCTTCCTTTCAAGCAACGGTGGAACTAGAAATGTTTCGATGATTTTTCAGAGCGGCACGATTTTAAATCCGTTTATCCAATTATTTCACCCTCGTTGATTATTCTAATCGGATGTTCCGTGTACCGAATAAATAGCCGCGGGTACATGCGACCGACGCACCGATCGCGTTCAATTAAACTTAAATACGAGATGCAGGCTACTTTGACAATAATTCTATCGGTGCTTAATTGAAGCAGAGCTCATTCGGGAGGCAGATCCTCGTTAACATCGATCCTGCGCCGGCCATCTCGGCTAGGATATCTGTCACTGGATATCTCCTCCCGTATTAGAATTCCGCGTCCCACCAGCATTTATCCCGGCGCATTCGCCGCCTAACATTTAAGATTTTCCCCAGGTTCTGGTGCTCGATCGCAACGACCACCATCCTCGTTACGATATTCTTGTTCTAATGTCCGCTGACATTACGGCGTCCTCGGAGATTCTTTATCGGCGACCCGAGTGCCACGGTGCAGGAAAACCGCCGGCAGAACAAGCGGCCAGGGGAAAGAGAAAGAAACAAAGAGGCAACGAAACACCGTGGCAACGGGTCGAGGAACGAGACAGAGGCAGCCTGAAGAAATAAGGAGATAACGATATTTGCACGCACATAACTCGCGTCCGATAGGAATAGGTCGTCGTCGTTGTCGTTAGGTAGCGTGGCGCATTTCAAAGAATGGAGCAATAAAGGGGTTTACCGTATATGCGGACGATCGGGAGTCCCTCTGTGCAACGTACGATCAGGGGATTACAATAATTAAGTGTACATCGCATCACGATAAAATTTCATGGCTCTGCGGCTTCGTCCGCGGCTAATTCGCGGGAATTCACCGGGCAAACAACTGTTCCTTTGTAGAGGAATCCGTTTCCCCGGGGATCTAACGGTGATCGATATTCGTTTCTTCCTGGATATCCTTTAACCCTTCCGCCACGCTGGCGTCGGGGAACAAAACAATTTCGACGCGCAGAATTTGGATACCTGCGGTAATAATTTACACAAATAATTGCGATAATATTTATATTTCTGAATATCCGAGGGTGGGAAAAATTGTAATTATTCCATTTCGTTTCCCCGTGTGTCCACCCACAACGTCAAGATGCGTCTTCGGCCAAGTGCGTGGATCTAAGTGCGCCATAAATACGTATTCGTAGGCCAGTGGACACGGCCAGTCCTTAGAAGCCAAGCAATAACGAGCAGTCGAGTACTGTTTAGCCCACATTCGAGGGAAACGAGCAGTCCTCGGGAAAAAGGTCAGAAAAAGAATAAAAGAAAAATGCAATCCGATCGCCCAGCGTTTCACTTCGCCTCGCTTTATCAGACCTCCGTAACCGGGGAAAATTCTATGACGCGGAGAAGAAACTCCCATCAATGAAGTGGGAGAAACTGAGAGGGCGACAGGCTTTATCTTCGAGAGATAAGGGAATTTACGGGTACATAACTCCGGACCGATAGGGATAGGTCGTCGTTAGTAGGTTGCCCCGAAGAATGGAGCAATAAAAGGTGGACGACGAAGTCGTGGCACTCGCCGGTCAGCTTTTTACGACCGATTTTCACGGAGTAACGGTCGTACGATCGAGAATTACGCCGTAGCGATCGGAGATCCACTCTCGGTGCTAATAGCGTACAAAACGGGCGGCTGGTATTATTCACTCCGAGCACTCGCGCGTCCGTATATGTATCGCGCCCGCTCGCGAGCATTTCTCTCCTCGGCACGAGATTTGCGAGCGGTTTAGACTCGCCTATCCGATCGGGTACATACCTTTTAGAGGCTCGATAGACCGGACAGAGTCGACTCTCCTCCCCCCCGCCCTGTTCCTTTGAATTATTAAAAGGCTGACTTAGAAACTGGCCGTGGCGATAAATTATATTGAAGCGAGGAATATTGTTAGCAGAAGGACGTATCGATTCGCCTGTCCGTCGACTTTCAAATGGATATTGCGTCCAGGATCGATGGATCCTTTTACGCCGCGTCTTTCATCTAAGCTTCTGCTGTGTGCATTTGTATTGGGGCTCGGGGAATATCGTAAATATGGAATATAATTTTAACGGCGACCTACTCGACGGCTAAATTATGGCCGTCTTAATCGAAGCATTCGAGCAACGCGTACACATAGTTGCGAGGCCGATCGTGCGTTCGTGAATGTGCGCGCGAATTAATCGGTTTTTGCGCAACTTCGTGGAACAGTGTTCACGGCTCTGTCGCGGAATTGAGATTGAGAGACAAGTGCTTGCGAGAGTGCCAGCTGATTGAGCGATCCTGAGTGCCGCTGAGCGAAATTGGCGGCGAACATGGGGAAAAAACCGCTGAAACTTATGGTTAACGCTATTATAGTACACCTGTCGGGGGCTAAATATTATACTGGAGCCCAGTTTCCACTTGCATCTGCTTGCTGGGATTCTCTATGCAGACTCTGTAGATTGATGATCAAGTAGAACTGGTTACCAATGCTTGTACATTACCGATACATAGATATCCATTTCCAAAAGGTTTAAAAAATAAGGAAAAATCAAACCCACCCTTATTCCAATAACAAATATCGGTAATGAAAAAAAGGAGGAACCTTCCAAGTATTAAAATTCATCCTCAATAAAATGCTCACGAAAGCTGTAGAATCTTCGGAATATTTTATTCTCAAGTGTTTCAAAACTTTTACCCCGATGTATCCATTCGACTAGTAATTATTCATGCTCTAGAGTGACCCGCCGTTTGGGCCAGAAATCATACAGGCTAAACTCGTTTCGAACCTTCGTACATGAAAAATAATAAAATACACGCTCGCACCCCACACGGGCAGCAATTTGCGGCTAACGAACCGGCGATATCCATCCGGGTGCGTAATTTATATCCGCGATATCCGTCGTCCGTCCCTCGTGGCTGTTATTATGCGCATTAATGACGCGCGTGCATCGTCCACGCTCTGACGAAATACGCGGACGTGTCCGCGGCATGAAGACGTAAACGGATGAAATAATAGTGTGACATAACCGGCGGGTGTGCGCAGCCTGATCCCACGGTTGATCCACACCGGACTGGCCAGTTCTAATGACGCAATCCGGCGACAGGAGCTCGCTGACCGGCCTCTCCTCTCTTGACTTTCGTTTTGATTTCATTAATGGATCGGGTGCGCACTAATGCGACTTTGTTTGCCGAGCACTCGTCTCGCATTTAAGAGGAGCTACGCCGCGCTGGACACACGCGTTGTTTCGCGCTTACCGTCACACGAGAACGTTGCTTTTTTTCATCGTCTTCCTTCTCTTTGTTTTAGCGGAAACAATTTTTTGCCTCGTCTCGTGGTCTGTACTTGAATTCGCGATCTATGCAGAACTTCCTGGTTTTGCTCGGATATCTGGATGTATTTTACTGAAGTTCGAGGGCAGTGCACTTTTTTTGCACTCTCTTTTCTCCTGCCTTTTTTCATTCGATTCTTGATTCGCATTCAGATACCTTGCTTGCCCCTCTCTGGCGGGTTCCTTTCGTTTTAAAAAGAAATTCCATTCATCCACCGTTCTTTTCACCCGGTGCCTTCGATATTCTTCGTCGCTTATCAATAATTCATTCACCCCGTGCCTGTGAACTTAGCGTCCACTCTTGCCGCGTGCTCTGCCCAAACACACTCGGTCGTGGAAGACAGTATCCCGTTCGCTCGGCCTCGCTGCATCCTCTCCAGCTCTCTATCCACGCGGTCCTCGTCCTTTTCCTACCCTCTGCTACGAGATCACCTGACCACTCGGCGACCTAGCGAGGAATTAACACTTCCAGCGGTGTACCGAGCGCTCGCCTCGCCGGGTTTGCTTATGCTAATCGGCGCGAGCGGTTTCGTGCCGTCTCGCCGCGTCGCCGACGCTTCAAATATATTAATTAACATCGTCATTAAGCCGGCTAGCCGCCAGTTACCGGCTTTTCCTCTGCATCTCTATCCTCCCTCTCCTCTGGAACCCTCGCGCGAATCCATCTCCGCGCGAGCATCCGCCAGAACGGGTACGCAAGAGCCACTCTTAAAACGAAGCAGTGCGAGCAATCCTCTCGTGACTGTTTGTAAACGCACAATTTTATTCCTGCCTCTTGATTGCTCGCTGAAAACATTACAGGAGCCGTCGTCGCGACGCGGCCGGGAAATTCTGCCTTCATTCGCGGGGACGCGTTAAATCGACCCGTTCGATTATGATAATGAGATTGAATAACGGGCCCGATGGTCCCCGTGACCGCGACATTTCTTCATTTCTCTTTTTCCACATTCGTTCATCAACTTCTCCTGCTTCAGCGGCAGACGAGCCAGGAAAGCAATCAGGTCTAAGCCAGTTCGTGCGAACGCGATGCAACCGCAGGGAAAAGAGTCGCTGGAACGGTATCACACGGTGTGTAGCGGTAATTAACGATCGAGTCGCCCCGCTTTGTCGCTAATCATTTTCACCGTGTACCGAAAGTCGTCCGCGGAGAGGAAATATGGCCTATCGGAGGAGGCCGTGCACCGCTCCTTAACTCGTTGTTCGATGCAATCGCTCCGACGATACACGATCGTCCTAATTAGGCGGTAATTAGATTCTGTTCGGTGATTCCAGCTCGTGCACCAGCGACAGAGCGGGCACCTTCTCGCGGAAGCGACGACGGGAGCCGCGCGAGATCGTTTTGAGCCAAGTTTGGCTCGACCGGTGACCCGGTTCAGATTGGAAATCGTACGAAGTGGGCGATAATTGGGCTACGATCGATCCCGATCATGATCACGAGGGGGACACGTGCATGTAGATGTCGTGATCGATCGATTCTGATCGGTTAATCGGTTATGTAGTACTTGGGGTGGTAGCTACTTTTTGCGACTGATAAGACCCTTTCTTCCTTGCCTGCTAGTTCTTGTGGGAAGCCTTGGATACGATGATTCCAGATTCCTGGTCTTAGATATTTTAACGAATGAATCTCGCGTGCAAATATTCGTGCACGAATATCGGCAAATTATTCTGGATACTTTGCGCCCTTCTTTGTATTTGCGTGCACTTTGCCGAGGAGTGTTATTCGTATAATGAATATTATTAATATTATTATTATAACACTCGTTTCTACGGCATTGACGAAACGGAAAGAAATATAATACAAGAAACGATTCTCTCAAGCACGATCTTTAATTCATTTTGTTGCTCATTCTTTCGAATGAAAATTAAAGTAAACGCGAAGGGTATTGCGTGAGGGGGCAGCGAATAAAGTAGAGGCATGTTACCGATTCTGCTCGGGGCCCGGAGCCCTGAATTCCACAAGCCACGCCGCCGTAGGGCTCCTCCTGCACCTTCCTGAGTCGCTTTGTCCGGCGTTATTTACGGCGCGCGACTCTGGCCGCGTAAATTATGGAGAGGCCGGCTTTCATAAATTCTGGGACGAGATATGGAGCGACAAATTCAAGTCGCTGGACCTGGCGCCCGGGTCGTGGTCTCACGCGCGCGCGACGGTAGCGCGCACGACTGCGCTTTGGAGCGTACAGTGTTTTTCAGTGAGATAAAAAGTGTGAAGAAATTCGACTTGCACTTGACGCTTTGTCCGTTGAAATCTAATTGTGTCTGCGAGAAATTCGAATAGGGGATTTTATCATTTTTATGTCTTTGGTAGAGCTACTGTGTTCTATGTTGTTCAGCGAGGAAATTTATGGAATTTACTTGACAGCGTTAATAAACTATTGCGTGTGCAGAAATTTCGTTGGAGATCACTTATAAATTTGTCGGAGTGTTAACAATTATTCCCATGTACCGGCGAGTAGTAGTATTACGTGCAATATACGTAACGAAGAGGCGAGTAGAAACGGACAGTCCGTAGTCAGACAATTCGCGTACCATGTGTCACTCAACGTTTCCCTTTTCGTTATCGACCTATACCCGACGTATGGAATTATTGCTATTGTTATTCTGTAGTTTTGGGACAATATTATCTAATAAATAAAGGAAATCCCGATACTTGAACTTTTAATTTAATTTCAAATAGGAACCAATGGAAGTGAATAGAGGTCAGTAAAAATCAATAGAAAAGTCAATGAGTACAAAAAAAATATATTTCTACTGTCAAATACTTTCACAGTGGGGAAATTAAATCCTCTCTGATTCTTAACGCAAAGCAATTTCTAATCAGAACATCATTGGCACCCAAAGTTCGTATCGATAACTTCAGTGGACAGTACCTGTCACCCTTCAACAGTTCATTATCAGGAAGGGGTAACCAGTGGAGACCTTTCCATGCAAGATTATCATTTGTATAGCGACTTCCTGCTGCGATAAACGCACTACTGGCGCCCTTGCGTTTCTACTCTTGATACCGATCCGGGACGCGACTCTCGGGGGGCGAACCCCTTCTCTCGTGCAGCTTTTATATGAATCGAGTCCCGGTCCTGTGAAAGAAGCACGACCATCACACGGTAGGTTCGACATATTTTAACGGGGTGAAGATGCGGGTCAGAATTTATTGGAGGCTGCTAGAGATTGCAGTGGACCTCTGTTTACGCGTTTGCATTCGTGGCCACGTGTTATTTATCGACGTATTTTGTCGCCTCCTCGGCCATACACCTGACCTATTCGGTTCCTACGGTTTCCCCTATCCTTTCCAACTATATCGAACTACCAATGAACCGCCACGAATGCCAGGAAATTTAATGCAAGGAGGAAGTTTCAATGTGGAATACGATAGAGGGCTATTTTATTATATCAAGTCGTGGCGTTGATTATGGATGAATTAGATACATTCTTCGCAAGTGCTTGAACGTTTGAATTATAGCCCGATGCTTCTCGGATTTATTCCGAATGGATTTTCGCTGGCAGAAATCGGTAACGCAGGCCAGGAACAACGAAGAAAGAAGAAACAGTTGGTGGTGCACGGTGTTTCGCTGGGAAAGGGAAGAAGAGGAGACGGTGGTCCCGGACGACGTCGAGGAGAGAACACCACGGAGATCCCAATCTTGCGTGGTGGCCTCTCGAGCAGTGAGTAAAAGGTGGCTAACATCTCGAACATCGTCCCTGTAATCTAATGAGCACCTGCTAGGAGCGCCGCCTACGCTTTTACATGCATATAGACGAACACTTCTATGCGCGGTCTCTCGTGCATACTTCTCAGGGCCGTAGTTTCGTCCCACGCGAGCAACTTTTTTGTTTTAATCCCCCGCCGTTCCCCAGCAAATTTCCAACGAAACGAGCTTCGAGGAAATACGAACCACTGAATTTTCCCATCTGGGTACCGAGCTCGGTGGTACCAGGAAACTCGAAAGGTATATACCCAATGGTCGCGACAAGGCTTGAGGAATCGTAGAATCGTTAGAAACGCGACTTTAACGGCCCCCAAAGCCGATTTCATCGTACACCGTAGGCACAGTCGATAGAGCACGAGAGGCCAAGCGAAGACGAAGAAGGTAGCCGGCGTATCGGATATCAACAGCAAGGAAGACAAATAGCGAGACGCGGCGAGAACGTTCTCTTTGCGAGGCCATCCACCGCAGGGCCGTATATCCTCGCGCGAGATCTCGAACCCCTGACGGATGGCATCCACTGGCGTAGACACGGCGGAGCGAATATCGGATGGGGAACAGATTGCCAGAGCAGGAAGGAAATCGAGAAAAGGAAGGAGAGACGGCTGGTGGTGTCGCGCGACGGCCCTGCGCCTCCTCGCCGTCAAACAAACGGCGAACGCACGGATCCCAACACCCGCGGATGCGTATGTACGAGCGGACAAGTCCTCTTGGAACACGGAGAGAGGGGTACGGCTATATGTTATGAGGGTACAGGTGCCGGTTTATCCTCCTTCTTCGCCGTGCGCTTCCACCTCCAGCTGAAAAGCCTCCGTGTCCCTTCCTGCGGCACGTTCTCTCGGCGTTGTCTACGGCCACGCTGCTGTTGCTGCTGCTGCTGTTGGTGCTGGTGCTGCCTCTCCTCTTTCATTTTTTCTCCTGCGTCTCTCCTTCTCTGTCTTTGTCAGAGTGCTCTTCAACCAGCGCGTCCGAGTCTCTTTTCTTCGTGCCCTCGTGCTCGCGGTGTCGTCGGTGTCCATGAGACGCTCGGCTATGCCACAGAATCCGTTCGTATGCGTGAGGTCGCCGCGAGTGCGGGTGAAAGTCTACCGCGGGTCACCAGCCGCCCCTACCCCTCCTCGTGACTATATAGGTGCACCTATATCGCGCGCTAGCGATGGTCAACTCGAACCTGGCTGTAGCTATGCTGCCCTCTTCCCTTCTCGCGAAAGTGCCGGGCTACCATCCACGCGAGCCACGCAGCCGAGACCGTATCTCAAGTATCTCATCTGGGACTCGAAAGATAGAACGGCGCTGATAGGAGCAATCTAACGCGCAGACGCTTCCTACTGGGTCGCGGGCCAGAGCTTCGCGACGGTCGAAATTATTATTAGGGGTGGCTGGGTGTTGGATATTGAACAAGTTCCAATTGAGAAGTGAAAATCGTTCACCGGTATTCATTCGACATTATTTGTCGAAATAAATATTCGTGTATCGCATTTCGCACACCGGAGAAATCGTTCAGAAGTTTGCCAAGCTTAAATGTCAACTTAAACTTTGCGCAGTCGGCCGCTCCAATTGTCTGACCCACTCCAGCCATCCTCAGTTGCCTCGCACCGTACAATGTTTCATCCTATTGACTTTAATAGCCCAGGCGAGCAGCTGCCTCGCGGAAATCGCGCGACAGCCGTTCGCAAAGAGCTATCCGGCGATAGTTCGACCGGTGAAAGCGTCGGGTGTAACATTGTCGCGAGGCGTGGGTCGCGGGGTTAGGCGATAGGCGCGATTTCGCCTCGTCCTCGGTCGCGCGAAACTCTATAGGATCAGGTGGGGATCCCTCCCTTCTCTGGGTACTGTGTTCGTTAGTCGGACGCGCGCCATTCCTTGGCACGATATCCACGCGGTGCACTCACCTGTATCCTTATGCCGCTCCAAATGAATCCTTAATTCGATCGGTGTAAACCGAACATCGTATCCACTGACGTGGATATATATACTTTGTTATTATATCATTAGTATTATTATCATTGTTTTTCAGAGGTTCACTGAACTGAAGAGAATACTCGATTCAGTTGCTTCCTTCTTCCAGGATTTTGGAATTCTTTTTCGAGGTACTTTCTACTTGTACGTTATAGTTTAGCTCACGGCACTCCGTAAGAAAAGGAATGCTGCCTCGAACGTACACGTTCACTTAATGAACATTCCCCGATAAGTTACAGAAAACGAACAGGAAGTTCCGAGGGGACGATAGTTACCGTGGAGAGGTAAAGTTACGAACGGACGATTTCTAACGCGTGCCAACTGCTCGCGGAGCAAAGACGACGTTTTCACGGAGCGATGCGACTTGGTCTCGCGTAACTCGCTTCATTTGCCGCTAGTCACGTGTCTACCTGACAAAGTACCGGCTTGTAATTCGCCTTAGGTCCCTGGCTGCCTCTAGAACCACCGTGTATCGTTGTCCGAGATCGACCAACGACCCGCCGCTATTTCGCATGAAATAGATAAATTCTAACGAGCCTGCGATAATTCTTCGTTTAATGTCCCTCGCTTAACAATTACAAAATTACTGTTCTCCTTATTGTAATATAATTTCAACCCACTTTTTCTTCCCCGTTCTCGCATATATTCGACTGTTCATGGCCCTTATTTCCCTCGGTGTGATCTATGCGAATACAATTCCAATACACGAATACGTACACCGTAACACTTTATAGCTACTCTCTCGTAACACAAAATCTCGCTGTTCCAAAAGTCTGCGCATCGTGTTCGTTTTTAATTAGCAGTTCAACGTTTGGTCAGGCAACGGCGGGGATGACAAGATCAACAACTCGGTCACGACTAAGCGGAATAGCGTAATTTATAAACCGACGTTCACGTCGGATCGGTAAGCGTCCCGCGGTAATTACCATCGAGCTTCTCGACCCGTTCGAACTTAAAGTCACCGACGACCTGCCGGAGGAGCAGAATCGAATATCTAGAGATGGGGGAGGGACAGACACGGCGAGTGCGCGGGTGAAAGAGAAAGAGGGAAAGAGAGAAGGTCGAAGCAAAGAGGGCGAGGAGATCGGAGGAGGTGGTAGGTTCTACTGATTTATGCCATGCGCTTTATGAGCGGCGTGCTTCTTGCACGGCCGCGGCGTAAATTTTGTCCGTTGTTGCGAATCGTCGCGAATGCAGGAAATGCATAGAGCGAGGAGGAGACACCGAGAAGAAATCGAGACCTCGCCGCGAGACCCTCCTAACCCGGTCGTTAAGACTTTCTTTTTAAACAACGACCCCGCGCTCGCTTTCCCCGGAACGATTTTCAATGTACCCGGCGTCTGGGAGACGCGGTACATTTATGGACCTCTCTTGATCCATCTTCGATGCTCCACTTGTTCCTCTTGACTAGAAATCAGCTTCAAGACTCTGAATGAAAATTCCACGCTCTACACATTAATGCGTACTTAAGTAGAACGTTTCTACCAAAATGAGAAAGTACAAAACTATCTCGCAACGGGACTCCCATCGCGACAAATAAATGACAAGGGTTATCTCGGCGTCAATTCTGATCAATTCTTCCCCGATAGTTTCATCAACTTCGCCAGGAAGATACCGAGGATCTCGAGTGAAGCATTAACCCCGAATGCACTTGCAAAGCTTATGCCAACGCAACCAGGGACGAATCTCGAAATACAATCTCGCCGCATTGAATTCTGTTAGGGCCTGGCGGCTTTTTCGCGCAAGCTTTCAGGTATGTTGATTGCGAGCAGCGATCCGCGAGGCGCATAGGTGCCCCGGTCGCATAGCTGCACCGCGCCGACTGCAACTATGCACCGTGCGCTAGTATAATGCGGCGTCGTTGAGCGACATCGGTTAAACGATGCTCCCGAGCGTGCACCGTGGATCGCGCGCGAGCCCAAGCCGAACAGATAACCGACGGACACGTGGGAAAATTACCGTGCCGGCCTCTACCGATTCTTCAATCCTCCGTACGATCCATTGTGACTTCAGCATTTGCATACCGCTATTGATTTATTCCGAGCTCTCCAAGCGCACGCACCGGGAGCACCGTTTCTATGGGTAGCCGCGTGAGAATCGTGAATTCATCAACTTTCTTGCGACTGTGGTCTCCGTTTATTTTCCTTCGAGTGGACCGACAATGAGAGAGTCCGAGCGAAAGGGGCGGGAAGCCATTCTTTTCTCTCGCTAAGGAGAGCTCTATCTCTGGTCTATGAAACTGTGGCAACTGTAGCCGGCGCTTTTCTTTGAGAAGCTCGCGACAGCGTTTGCGATTTGCATATTTTTTGCGAATTAGTAACGGATGAATGTGCGTGGCGTGTAAGAACGATTGATTTAAAACACCGATTCAGAGGACCAATTTTCTATCCACGGTTTTCCTTCGTTCTGCTAAGCGTACCGTTCCTTCTTTCCCATCCGGAAGCATTTTAATCGACGTCTTTTTTTTCCTCGGCACGGGCGATTCCACGAATAGCAGCGTCATTGCAATCAATCAAAACGGAATCGCAATTAAGGAGGCTCCCGAAAGGAGCGACCTGCATAATTAACGACCAACGATTTCCTCCGTGACTTTACGATCGAATTTCACTTTCTTTTACGGCGTTGCGATGTCTCTGTGCCGCTTCTAAATTCTGCGCGAGCAACGTCGTGTTTAACAGAGTATACGGTTTAGAAGGGAAAAGTTGCAATCAATCTAATCGCCTGTTGAGTTTCGTAAATTCGATAGCTTTATTCGCATCTATCAATGAGCAATATTCCAGCTGCCATAAATTTCATCCTTGATCAGTCTCAACAGACAGGCCAATCACCTATCAGTAGGAGCACAATGTAATAAAAGTTTCGAGAAAATTGAGATAATGCAGATCTAGCTAACAAGTGTTGCACTTGTGGTTCCTAAGATTCTCAATATTCCTAAATTCTCTCTCAAAGTAATCATTCATTACCATCATAGAAATTTTCCACTCTAAAACTACCAAGTTCATACCTGTACAAGACGCCGAGGTTCCAAAGTTTCGGCACGATAATTAAATCCTACGATCTACACAATAAACCTAGTCCTCGGCGACTACTTTCTCGACGTCCAATCGAGACACTCTCGCCCATAGATTGAACTACACCTGAACTTCGTGCAACGCGGCTCAACTACTTGGCATCACTCTTCCTCGTCTCGCGGCGAAACTTCATCAGATTCAGCATACCCCGTATCTCTCGGGAGTTCCCAAGAGCTTCCCGGGAGCTTCCCAAGCAGCGGAGCTTCTAACTCCGCCGAGCCATCCTCGAACTCATCATCATTCATCTCCCACACCACCTTACGCACCTCCATGCTCGATTACGAAACGGAAAGCCGCCGCGGCATCTCCGTCGAATCTCATCTTCGGGCTGAAACAATCTCGCGGAAGCCAATCATTACCGGCGACGGCGGCGGACCAGAAGCGGCTTCGTCCGAGCCTTTACGATCGTCGCGACGCAGAACGTGTCGTGTAGCGTCGTCTCTCCCGTTCGTTTATTTCGTCGCACAGGCGAAGTGTGTCGCCTTATTGCCTCCATCTCTCCTTCTCCCCTTCGCCTAGGCCGACGTCCCATCCTTCTGCGGCGGTCGCGATGAATGGTGGACCGTTTTCCTCGAGCCGCTTTACGACCGAATTCCATTCCTTTCTTTCACGCGCGACCAAGGGAAGCCTGTGTGTGGCTGTCCTCTCCCTCTGGTTCTCCTCTCGCGCCGAGGCGGGGTCGGAGAGGACAAGAAACGCGGAGGGCGCACGGTCAGAGAGGTAGATATCGCGAAAACGAATGCCCAGAATGCTTTCGTGCGCTCGAAAAACTGGTCGCACCACCTACACGAGCGATACCGTGCCGAAGTGGGGGAGGTCAAAGGTCAGACCTTCGCGGTACACCAGGCCGGTAGGCGCGATTTTTTTGCCCGAGACCGGCCGAAGTGCCAATGAAAACCGGGTTATTAATAAATCGATGAGATCGAGGCTCGTTGTCCGTACGAACAGACGGAAAGAATGCTGTTGCGGGGAATTGAACGCGGAGAACGGCCGTCCACGGTCGTGCTTTTTATAAGGCCGGTGGGAGGAATAAATTAAAAATAAAATCAACGGAAGAAGGTCAGGCGTCGCGACATTGCATTAATAAGCAACGGCGAGCGTTCTACTCGAGGTGTTTCGCCCCGTCTCCTTTCGATCCTCGCCACCGTTGATATCTCTTTCCGTTGCGAGAGCCGCGTGAGATATGTCGTGACCGCTTCCACCCTATGGCGAGCACTTAATTTCTCGACGCGCCTTAACTTCTGGATTAGGACGTGGCCGGCCATCGCGGTGGCCCGGACTCGGGAGGAATTATTGAATCGCGTTCAGGGCTGCAACGTCTCCACTTTCCTCGCGACGATCATTTTTCGTCGTCGCCAACAACTCCCCGTGCTCCAAGTGTACGAGTACTTTGGCTACGGGACCAAGAGTGCAACGCCGACACGTCGTTTCTTCTTTGGAACCGTGGTCCGGGGCCCAAGGCGTACCGGTGAGTAGCAGTATCCTGGATACACCGGCATCTAGATACTTCCTTGGCGAGCTTCAGTCCCGTATCTGAGCGTAGATCGGAATTCAGGTACACGGTAGCACTACCTCGAGGCGCACAGCTCGTGAACACCACCTCCGTGGAGACCCCGATCAGCCGGTGCGAGAGAAACACACGGCGGGCGAAAAAGGAGGAAACGGCGTACAGGGGACGAAAGGGAGAGAACAGAGGGAGGACGCGAACGACGGGGGACAGAGACGGTGTCAAGGGAAGCGAGAAGAACGGAGAAGAAAACAAAAGGGAGTCGGGAGAGAATGGGCGTGCGGGAGAACGGAGAGACTTCAGCCCCGGCGGCTCTCTCGAGGTCCGCGGTGATCTACCGTCCCGAGCCAAGCCCCTCATTAACGCCTTTGCTAAGAAATTACACGCAGTCGGTGGCAAACAAGAGCAAGAAGGTGTCGGCCGTGCTCGTTCGAATACACGAGACCTCTGCCGTTTCTGCCCCTCGCCGATCCACCTCCCTCCTCCACCTGGTATATCCGTCCGTGTCCCTCCACCGTCGCCTCGCATCCGCTCTCTCCCTCTTTGCTCGTCGTAAAGCGTGCGAACCTCTGCAGCCAATTCGATCGAGATTCTGGTCCAGATAGCGCGGGACTCGGGCTCACCCTTGCGCAGCTAGACTCCTTCGCAGATCCGAGATTTTCGATGCTACTTCCGGCCGAATCGTGCGTGTCTGAAAGCAGCAGACAGAACTGTGGACGCGTTGGCTATGCACACTTTATTGCCCTGGCTCGCTGTAGAATATGCAGCAGGAAAGACGAAATAATTTTGCTATCGAGTGAACCCTTCTTATCAGTGGTTATTCCGATAACTTTTACCGTTTACCATTTACCATTATTATTTACCACCGTATCGTCGATTTTCCGTACTCGTATCTGTACCACGTTACAACGCTTGTCCCTGTCCGCTCATGAAACCATCCCAGCCATCCAAGCGAGATTGGTCCACGTTGCGTCTGACTGCCCTTCCCTTCACCTCCCTTTCCGCTCCTTTTCCATGTTCATTCTGCGCTGCCACGACCCAGAAAGATTCACCCACATCGGTCACTCGCGCGATCCGCCCGACGACATTCGACAGCGGGGGGTCGCGATGTTTCCCGTCAGTACGTCAGTCATTTCGATCGTAACACGCACGAGCACCAGCTGGTGCGAGGGGTGCGGAGTCTGGAGGAATTCGGCCGAACGGCTCGTGAAACATTGCCGACGTCCGACGATCGACGTCATCCCGGAACGGCCCCGCGAGTATCGATAAATGTAACGCGTCGATTCGATCTGTTCAGATAGCTATCGAGGGGAAACGGTATCGGTTGAATTGCGCAAAAATCGGAGAACACGATTCGGATGACGGTGGTAAAGCTCTGGGAATTTGGTGACCCTTCGAGAAGTGAATCAAAAGGGGTTGTACATTGTTGTTAATAATTATTAATTCCCGAGACTGCTGAATAATAGTGAGACAGTTTGTTGAAGATACTTATCGTCACTTTAGTTTGCAAATAAAATTTCCAGCACTCGTGAGCTTATCACGCCAGTGTATCGAACATTTGTACAAATTTCTCGGGAAATATTATCAAACGCGAATGTCCGTAGAATATTTCTATATTACATTGCAATTCGCGGTAGACTACAGTGTCAACCGTTAGCTTCGTTTCGTGATCGCCGAGGGGGCATTCGTCGCTCTTTCGTCTCGCGATCCCGCGGACACTTAGAGAAGTAAGAGAATGCGTTCCCGTGTCTGCCAGATGTCTAAATGTTGACAAGCCTCGGCGAGCAGCTAATAGCCGTTTAATAAGATTACGTCTCCAGCCGGACGGACTTGACGTGGCCGAAACACGCTCACCCCGGTTCGTTTGTGCTCTTACGGCTCCGTTTTATGGTCTCGTGAAACGAGTGTACCTTATGGGCACACACGTCTCGCCGCGGTAATATCGAAACACGTGCGGCAATCGTATCCGTCCCGATACGAGTCGCATACGATTTTTCGCGGCAAATCCCAGCCTCCTCGTCTGTGTCAACAACTTTCATCGTCGGGGAGTAATCTCGCAATCGGGGCTTCGTTTCCTCGTCATCTTCCGCGTCGTTCGAGGTCGCGTAGAATATCGGGTCAGGATGGCGAGTCCGGTGAAACGCGATTGAAGATTCAAACGTAGCGCAAGAGTATTCGAAACAGTGCGGTATAGCAAGCACAATTGAACACGCTATCCATGGAAGACACAACTCTTCAACTACGCAGAATTCTTTCGCCTGGCGACTTGCACAGGCTGCGATCGCTCCACTCGCCTTGCGTTAACCGTCCACAAAGTAAGCTTCCCTCCCCTGAATTATCTTATCCCGCGAGAAGCTTGCTCGTCCGACGCGCTCAAAATCGAAAGACATCGCGCTGACCAAGTGCGTACGATCCTCGCATGGAAGAGTGGCCATTTGCATTCTTATTTTCACCGGTGAGCAGTTTCACGGGCAATATCGCGAAATTTATCGGGCTGCGGTTCGCGATGATATTTTACGCGTCGAGGCCGGTGATTCTCGCGGGGCCCACCCATGGCGGCCCTCGACGTCACCCCATACGTTTGGGCCGCGTGCAAGAGGTACGGGCTCCAGAACAGGCGTCGAACGGGTTGGAGGGCAACGGGGACGCTCGCCATAACCTCGCTATTATTCCGCTATTTATACCAGTGCGCCCGCTGCTCTCGGCCACCTAAATCTTCTTAATACGCGCCGGTTAGTGCACTTTATTAAACCCCGCGTGTGCACGCGCACGAATCACTTCCTTTGCCCACCATCCGGTGCGTTCCGTTCGCTTGCTCGTTTTTGGCTCGCGTCTCACCTCCAATGGCGGAGGGTGGACAAGGAGCGCCGCAGGATGTCGAATTACTTACACGGTCCACGGGCCAAGGTCTGGACCCAATAAGAGACCGTGAGTCGAGGGACGTGTCTACCGATACGGTATATTAAATTGGACGTAATGACCTTGGATGAGAGTCACCCCTCTGAGAGGGAGCATTTTAATTGCATGTGATTTCGCGCAGATTCTTTTACTGTCAATTGATGGGATTTCTCTACTTTGGAATTTTGTCATTTCTTTTCGCGATAAATTGGTGAGAATTTTGCAAACGGTAGTTTCATTATCGTTTCGTTGGCAGAAGTACTTTATATCGCGACCTCGAAACTGCCGTGTCAATGATAATTCATCAAACGTTAATGCCTGTCGATATTCTGTACCGTTAAGGCATGTCTGACCGGGCGTGTCTGGATCTACTTCGAAACATTCTCCTAGCTGCCACAGGTGAACGAGGAACCCTACAGCAACCGCCATTCTATCCTCGTCACTGGCTTTAGGAATTAAGCACGGGCCATTATTCTACGAGGTTCAATCGCAGATTCTCTTCACGGATTCGAAACGACGCGGCTTCCACGGTGAAGATGGTCGTGGACTAGCGGTGGACTTGACCTCAACCTCGCGAGGATCAACGAGGTATTTTCTCAGTGGGGATTTCGCGTCCATATGAGCGTCAGAGGTGCAAGATAGCGGGCCGCGGTGGCATTAAAGTCGATAATTTACTACCTTTTAAGGAACTCTTACCGCAACCCGCCTATTATCCGCCTCTGATCATCGCGTTTCACCTTCTTTTCCCGGAACAAATGAGCTCGCCTGGAAGACGCCGCTCTTCCCAACGAACGTGCGAACGTTTCCAGTTTCCATGGAAATATCTCTCCCACACGGTCCACCGGCGAATTCCGTTGCTTCCCGACCGAATCCACGGAAATCGAATGAAGCGTCCCGAAAATGGTTCCTCGACATTGTCTCCGGACCATCGACACCAACCAATGCAATATCTTTCCCGCATCGGACGTATACACTCTCGTCTCGGGGCGAATTTTTTTCGCCCGGCAGATTCACGTGTGCCCGTCGAGAGACGACATCGTCTCATTTGCATACGCGGCTTGACCCGAGTCGCCCAAAAGCGTTCAGCGATCAGGACGCCTTTATAAACCGTTCCACGGAGGAAAGACAAGCTTCCTCCACCTTCCTGTTCTGCTCTCCTTCCCCTGTTCGCCCCTCTGGCCTCCTTGCCTTGCCCCCAGCAAACGTTTCTCCCCTTCATTCCAACGGGCAATCTCGCGTCAGCACCGTTCACCAACGCCAGGTGATTGCCAGCCGAAATTTATGCTGTCGCAAATTCTCCGAAATCGCCGGTACGGGCTCGGGCATCGACGAAACGGTCGCGGGTCAGATTTATATAAAATTGTAATGCGGCGTCGCGCGTGTAACGAGCAAAACCATAAGCCGCCGCGCTGCCTACCGGCAACCGACGACCGTACGGCGTTAAAGGGCGAGAGGGATGGGGGAAAAGACTTTTATAGCGGCGACCGCATCGTGGATCGTTATACTTGCCAGGATTTATAGATTTACTCGGGCCCTGGCGAACGCGCCCCGGTAGTTTAGGGCGCTTTTAGGACGGCCACGAGTAACGATCGGCTTAAAATCCATCGTTTAACGACCGTTTTAAATTCGCTCGCTCGCGCGTCTTGCATTACGTTCTTGCGAAATGTGTTCGCTTATCTGACGGGGGAGGGGAGATGGGCTGTTCCAAAAAGTGGTATCGCGATTGATTTGCTTCGTCGATGTTTTACTTTCTTCTTCTCTGCTCTCTATGCTATACTGTTTCAAGTGGAGAGACTTCTGGGAGACATCTGACACGTTCAAGTGAAAAGTCTTCTGGAATACATGTGCATGGCGGTTTGCATGAAATTTGGATTTCAAATTTTCATCGAAATTTGGCAGTGTTAAAATATATAGGTTTCGAACTTTGAAAAAATCGAATGTTTTCCTTTGCACTTTCTTGAGGTGCATTTCTTCGAAGATATCTGTGTTCAAGGATATGCCGAAATTCGTAAAAATTACGGAGCTGCAGGTCCTTTGATGAATTATGTGCAAAATGCAAAAGGCACAAAATATATAGCAGTGCGCTGATTTAAGAAAAAATCTCAAAAAAGGCAAAAAAGACGTTAAAAACAAGAAGCCCCTAAAAATAACCAAATTTCCATTTGTTCTTGAAAATTAATTCGTCCGAGTATTCGCCTTTTCCCCGCGACGATCCCACGGCTGCTATCAAAACTCTGAATTCTATGCATTACTCGTTCCCCTCGCGATTCCCCGGAAGTGATCGTCCCGATGAATATCGCGTACCCAGCAGAAACGGAGGAGGGTGGCGTATGGAAGGGGTGGGTAAGCAGGGTCCAGGAAGGCAGAGCACCTCCTCGAGTAGGAGGAATAGGTAAGGCCTCGTACGTGGAGTCGAGGCGGGCCGGGGCAGGCACGAACGAGCGAAAGACAGCGTCGTAATCACATTACCGCGATTTTTCCGCGGCGACTGGCTATTAATTCCGCGGGTGTACATATATGCCCGCTGCGGAAGAACCAAGAGAAGAACAAGAAGAAGGAGAAAAAGGACAGCGATGAGATGAAAGCAAGAAGAGGGCCGAGAAGGATATTGAAGCGAGAGGGGGAATAAGAAAAGCGCAAGGAGCACGAACAACGAGCGGAAAGGGAGGAAAGAGTGAATGAGCTGAAACGAGTAGAAGAAAGAACCACGGAAACGACAGAAGGGAGAAAGAGACGGGGGCCCAGAGCAAGTGGAAGAAGGAGAAGAAGTAGTAGAGGAAGAAGAAGAGCTGGAGGGTATAGCCTGGGACCCCACCTAAGCATCTGAACGCGGTCCCTAAGCATCGGTGTGCGGGTGTGGCGAGTACGTGCCGGGGTCGACGGGTCGGGCCTCGACGGAACCCTGGACCCCTGGAACCTGGATCCTCGAGCCCGTGAACGCACGCAGCACCGCGTTCGAGCCGACTCGCAGGTATCCTACTCACGCTCTCGTACCTGTATGCGAGCGCGAGTGGCCGGTACACGCACGCACGAGCTTGCGCGACCAGGCGGATCAGCGCGAATAGGCATAGGCGTGGGAGAGTTCATTCAGCCAAGATACTATCGCCGATTTTATTTCCAACCGGATATATCTACGTATATGCCCGTTAACCGGCCGTGCGCCGATGCGCCGGACTGTTCCTCTTGAACCGCATCCTGCCACGACTCGTTGCTGAGCCAGGCCACCAGGGATTTAAATTAGAAAGATAATTTTCTATTAGTCCCGCGTGATAAGCGCGCCGCTGTTCCACGCGCGAGCGTACCGATATCGTAGGTGATGGTTTAACGCGTTGGCGCTTTCTTCCTCGTGGAGCACGGCGGATTTTTTCCTTTGGCGAACTCTCAGCTTTCGAGGCTGATTTTATCCGAATGTGCGTGACGAAATTGGAGGAGTGTTAGGATTGGTGTACAGGTGGCTAACTGTTGGATGCCTCATGAGGATCCGCGGAGTTTCTGTTTCCTTTTAGAGCTTTCGCGAATCGTCGACGTTGACGGCGTTTGAAACAGCTTGGAGGCAAAGTGTGTGTTTATTGATGTGTTTGAGGTATAGACACGATTCTAGTAATGCCTGACTTCCTCGGGGCCGAACATTGGACTTTTTAAAAATTGGAAATTCGATCCCAAGTCTATACAGTCATCGTCGAGAGGAAGGTGCGCATATGCCTAACGAAAATGGCATAGGCAAAATTGCAGAGAACCGGGTGTATCTTCTCACAGTAGCAACGGCCAGAGTGGCGCCTCCTCTCTCCCTGCCTCTCTTCGGAGAGGATCTTCAGGGGTTTCGTTTTCATTAGCCACGCACCGATTAGGGCGAACTCTCGCGAGTACGCCGCGTCCGTGGCATCCACCTTCATCATTCCCGGTAAAAGTTGTAACTCGATTATGCGTCTAACCAGCAATTCCAATACTATTAAGAGGTCGACGGCGGCGCCGGTCTCGGCGACTGTTTCGTCCACTGGCGAAAAGCCCATGAGATTTGCATGAACAGTAGATGGCTGACTACTTCCCTTTCTATCTACGCATAATTCATATGAATCGTGCTGGTTGAGTGCGCGGTGGCGGGTTAGGTTTCCCGTTGCCTTGTTGCTTGGGATTTTTCAGACGCGATTGCTTATTCATTCGCATATGCGTAATAAAATAAATGATACTAATAATAATGTTGAACAGTACTAAAAATAAAAATGTAATATCTATCTATTTTTGTTGGCAACGTTCTAATTTGTACACCAGAGAATATCACTGAATCTACAGTGTCGTAAAGAAAGGGTTAAAAGTAACTCAAAGTAAAGGAAACGCGAGGCAACGGTAGTAGTTCAGGACCGAACCGTCAGCGTTGTACGCTGGACAGAGGAACCCAAAGGGCACCGTAACCGGAAGCGGAATCATCATCTGGTGACACACTCCCTGCCTTCTGACGTCCCGATCGAATCATATACATAAGTCACGCCGTATTTTTCCCCCGGACGGTTCGTCGCTAACAAACACTAATTCGTCGGGACACGTCCGCGGCACGATGGACGACAAAGGTTCGTTGTTTCACCGCGACCGCTTATTAGAATATCCATGGCCGATCTTCGACCCCGACAATAATCCTGGCACGTCCGGCACATGATGGGACGTCGAACGCGTCGTCCCCGTGTGTCGCTTTTGTACCGGCATCTATCAGACCGTTCCGCGGAACACGTTCACTTTCCGTGTGTCCCGTGCTGGTCGATCTCGAAGGTGAAGTGAAAAAAAGAAGAGAAACATAGAATGGACAAAGGAGAGGGCGGGAGAGGAGTGAAAAAAAGACGAAGACACACGGGGCGGACGACACCGATCGGTGTCGTGCATGGACAATGCTTCATTAGAGTATTGTCGGTGCACAATATCGCACAATTAGCCCGTGCTCGGGCGCCCTCTTCGCTTTTAAAAGGTCCCTCTTCGTTTCTCCGTGCGACGACGATCTACGCCACCGCGGCACGATCGGCATCGCCACCATGATCAAACGATCAGCATCGATCGGCCATCTCCCCCGATCGCCCGTTACGTGGCTGCATTATACGCCGGGCATAATGCTCTTCTTTATGCCTTGCCTCTTACCGCTTAAAATCACCTTGGCGTCTCACGCTCGTACCTCGCGACGGTGCCTTGGAACTGTATTGTACGGGGGCCTTCCGCACTCGTCGGGAAGTCGGGATCGTGGAACGTCGGACGCGGCGACACGCTTGTTGCCTGGATGAATCGTAATTAACCATCGATTTCGTGGCGATTTGACATCGTCCTGTATCTCGAAACACCTTGAATCATCCTGGATTCGAAATGATATCTCAACCTTGGCTGATTGGAAGAACAGTGAACGAAAATAATGGGGTAATCCGGCGTCGATTTAATTCGAGACGATTCAGCTGAGCTATGACTGTTGAATGAAAATGGAGAGAAAGGTTTATTAACCTTTGCAAAGATGGATGTTTCAATTGGGACCGAGATCCGATCGAGTCGTTCGACCATTCGATGCGATAAGATTCCTGATCGGCGTAAGGTACGTACACGAGCGTGTACTACAGTGTCGTTCGTTTAGATACAGCTAACCAAGGGAGCCGTTTCGTCACGACAAAGTTCTGTGCTAATGAAAATTCCGGTAAAGAATATACACCTATAGAGGAACTTGGGTGGAATGCGGTCCAATTAGAAGACTCTTGCCCGGCCACGCTTTCTTCCTCTACACCCGAGAGAGGGAGAATTGGTTTATTACGTCGAAGCTAGAGATACGGTTCTCTCAGCTAATGGCGATTTCGTTTCACGGTCTCCTGTGTTGCCTGATCTCGTATATACATTGCGTTCGGTATCTTCGGCGTTTCGTCTCGCCATTCCCCGAGCAGCTACTGCTGGCGGATCAATTCCATTGCGATTAAAAATACACGAATCCTTCTATTACCACAAATGATGTATTCCAAATGATTGGACACTAACAAATAAAAATTGTGCTCAATTTTTTGCATTAAATTCGGTGCCTTCCTAGCGACCCGATAATGGAGTACCTTTTTTCAAACGATCACAGAACTGTTTCGTTTCGAGGAAAAATATAAATAAAAGCAACTCTCCAATTCTGCCCACAGACTCCAGGAAATTCCATCTCCATTCTATTCGGCCTGACATCGATCGCAATCACGGCCACGATTACGCGCCATTATTCTGCGCCTCGGTTGCACAACGAAAGAAGATTGGAAGATCTGGTTGCCCGTACGTATCCCGATCGGAAGCGTAGTGCACGGTTCTTCGAAGCTATTAACGCGAACCGTGATTCGTGCGAGCGGGGCACGGGAGATAGAAGGGGGATAGATCGGCGTTCTCGAAAGCTTTTAAACGATCACGGGGAAGGAAGACACGGTGAACCTGTCCGTCACGTCGCGGCGGAGATGAGCAGCACCCACTTCTTCGGGGCTGAGATGTTCCTCTCAGGGCCGCGCTGCGTGCCGGACCCGGGTGGGAGGTGAGAGGTTAGGCAAACACGAGCTTATCTGATGGCCCGTCAGCGGCTCTCGGCCCTTCTGGTATCCCGTAACGCATTGTCCGCGCACCGGGACGAGAGGTAGAGCCCTTGGAAGGTTACACGAGACCTCGTGGAACGGGAATACCTCTTCCGTTCTAATAGCTTCGATATCCAGTTGTGTCACTGTCTTCGACCGGGGCATTGGTACTTCTGGTCGAATCGAATCCACGATTCGATTTACGGGGGAGTAATTGAAACGGGAGCATCGGTGGGTTGATTAATTTTGTTCGTGCATCGATGTGTTCATTTCATTTCATACGACATGTATTGGCCGATGCATAGATTAGATAATTTAAAGGTAGTGCATGAAAATCTGCGACGGGTTGGGGGAGTTATACGGACTACATGGGAGTATTGTGGGTTAAGAGGAATTTCTGGCCCACTGAAGGATTTCGGTATGTTTGACTGCGGTAGTGATTGATGATAGCATATGGTATTTACATTGGGAGAAGAACATGTTGGGAATATGGTCTGTTAAGATGATGAATAGAAGAATTACGGTGTCTCTGGGTGTACAATGCTGTGATATGTAATATCATGCGTTTGGTTGTTCGATAATCACCGAACAGAACGTGGCGAAGAGTTAATACGTTGTTTCGCAGCGTGCACCCTTAAAACCGAGTAGAAACTTAATAATTTAATTCGAACTCAGATATTTTCTATTTAATTAACGAAGAAATTGGTCCTGCCCTGTCGTAATCAGTACTCCTTTCTTTGCCCATTAAACATCGGCCAATGATCGTGAGGAGAACATCGATGATAGAAACGTTCAATCGGCCTCGATCCAGAATCCCATGACGCAGCTCTCTCGAGAGATCCGAATCGATCGTCAAAGTATTCAGGGATCGTGAGAGCACGTCACTTTACGCTCAAAGAGGAGTGCATCTCTTTTCGACAGGTACATCCACTCGGTTGCCCGCCTTCTGTGATCGAGCCCCACCCCGGAATTATTGATTCGTACCCATTCTGTCTTCTCGATCCGGCTCTCATCGTCCAGTCTCTACTCCTTCCTCCCTCCTTCTCTCTCTAGGCAAATCGTTTGATAAATTCCTCTTTGTCTCGGCCTATTCTCACCCGACAATGATATCCGTGTAGAATCTTTTCTACGGTAACACGCGACTAACGAGCCACAGATAAGTGCGTTTCTCCACAGCTCCCAGGTATTCGGCGTAGATTACGTAACGTGCCGTGTATAGAGCTACGCTGTCTAACACGGCACTAGGCAACCTTAAGTGCTTAATGCTCTTTCGATTGAAAGACTTTCGAAGGGGGAAGCGTTGAGGGGGGTGGAGGCAAAGATCGACCACTGGGTTCCCTTGATGACTCTATCGCCGCGACACGACGGAGCATCCTAGAAAGCTTGGAAGTTCACGACAACGCGTTCTCCCCAGGCTCGCGTGTACCGTCCAGCGAAATCTTCCGCCATAAATTGGAGCCCGGTGCCGTAATTGAGACGGCTCTATCGGCCGTCCACTAAATCCGCGGCGTCCCATCCAGCATCCGTTCCTCGTGAGCGCGTGACTTACTAGCGTGCACGCGTTCCACGTGCACGCGCGTGAACCCTGCGCACGACGAAGGGGAAAGAAAGAAGAACGAGAAACAGAGACGGACAGAGGGAGAGAGTACCGCGAGATCGGGCCAACTCCAGGATGCATTAACAAATTAATTCCGCCGCTATCTCGCTCCCTCTCCATCATCCTGACTCGGCCGGCAGCCGCGCGGATACAAGCGTGCATCGCGGCGCGGCGAAATTCCGGGAAGCCGTGTGTCGACGAAATTTACGCGTGCTGCATAAATACGCGATGTGATCATCGCGAGGGCACACCGACGCCTCGCGACGGGGGTGTGTTGTGTGTACCGCGGCCGGCATTCCCCACTCGGCTTAAGACAACCGACCCGTACCGATTTAGGATCCAATCGGCCGAGTTTATGCGAGCTTCGCAGCTGGATGCACGGTCGGTCTTATTTCACGGTAACGTTATTACGCGACCGGCCAGCCGAGACCAGGGCTGATCGGGCCGTGCCGTAAGACGCGTGTACAGGCCATGCAGGTACATACCAGCCGCGGCTGTTATCCTACGCTCGACCGAGCTCGCAGGGTGTCCCTAGAACCGACGACAGCGGGGTCGATGGGGTTACGTATATCCTCCGGACACGCCGGTGCTGGATATGGCGTCTTCAATTATCGAGCCTCGTCTTTTCACGGGAAAATGCGGAAATTGGTTGGGCTTGTTTAACCTATGGCCACGTTAGAGATAGTGCAGGGTCTTTGGGACGGATGGACGAGCTTCGGGTTCGAGGGGGATGTTTACGGGGATGATAGTAGATTATTCTAATCGTGTTTGACCGTGTTCTATTACCGGTGTAATTAAAAGGGCTCCCCTTATGGAAACGTGTATAGGTATACGGTCTAGTGGGAGTGGGACGCGAGTGGAGTTATTATTGTATTAGTTTTGGACACCCCGTAGATAAAGTACAATCCCACCAGCATCGTCCCGCTCGAAGATAGGCTTGTTCGGTAATTAGGCGGTCGGAAGGTGGCCGCGGGGGGTCCGTTTTACCTCGAGCTGAAACGCAGGGGCGTGCGCTATGCGAACGGGTTAAAATGTTGCTGGCGAAATTGACGGCGACTCTCTAATTAGGCGCGCGACCGGCCGCTTCCACGGATTCTCACTCGATCTGCGGTGGTTTTTTCTTGCGGTGCCCGATCCCTCGGTTGACCGCGAATTTCCGCTAAACCCATTCGCGATTGCCTGCAAATTGGCGTGAATTTTAGTCCGTTCGCGTAAAGACGCCGCTGGGCCCCGGGTTCTCTTTGAAATGCGAAATCCTTGAGAATGAGGCGATCGTTCCGCCATCGGTTTCTCAGAAAAGCATGAATAATGCTTGAAATATTCCAATTAACGAGGTACCGAATTTTGACCGATATAGGATACGTCTCGAAGGATCGTCGAAAGATAGTCTACTATAATGGGCACGATGCGTGTATGCACATACGTTGCAAGCACTGTTTTAAATTTGCCATCTAAAAACACACTGGTGGGTGGTCTCGAAAGGGCAAGGAATGAATTCGAAGGAAACAAAAAGAAAAATAATAAATTAAACGTGTATCGCATTTTCTCTTACAAGTTGGTGGAATGATCGAAGCTCGAAGCAGCGCATACAAACGGGGTGTGACTGTATTAAATTATATCGTAATTATAATCAACACGGCCAGCGGGGTCGTGCGTGGATACGGCTCTCTATACAGGTATTATCTCGTTCGACAGAAAGGGGAACAGCGAGAGTGGTGGGTCCCAAGGGGAGAAAAGAAAGAGAGAAGGACGTCCACGACGCAGCCCACGCGCTCGAGAACATCTCCCGTATGAAGACATAAATCAAAAGGCTTTCGTGGACGATGCTCGCAATTACATACGCGTAAGCGTAACGTAATATATAATGACGCACGCACGGCGTGGGGTACGTAGCGAGGGCTCGTTATAATACGCGCCTGCTTCGTTTCCGAGCGGATCTCGCTCTGGCCACTTACCTCCTTTGCACGCGAGACAACCGATCATAGTGTGGGAGTCGTGCCAATTTGCTTGGTATTTGGACCGCCCTTTTACATAACGAGATGCTGCCCTTTCACCCTCGTCGACGGACCGACGATCGAGTTACATCGTGCTATCTATCGTCGAGGCTTTCCCGATCGGCGATCGATTCTTATTCGTCTCGTTATTTCCACGGCTGCCGCCGTCGACAGATAATTCCACGTTGTGAGAAAAATTGGCAAAAGGCGACAGGTGCAAGTGTTTCCCGCGGTAATACGAAATTCTGCTAATTCGACGGATTTATCTTAAGGGGAAAAGGTAAACTATAGACAGGCAAACGTGCCATGATTTTCTTGCACGGTTAATAGCGTTGCCACGCGAGAGGCAAACAGGTGATTCCTCGTGGACGATCGGTGACGACTTTATCGTGGCATCCGTGAGATAGTCAAACAAGCGGAAGGAGATCTGTAACGGGCCGTCTTTTGTGGTCGGCCCGTGTGCCATATATCGGCGTGTGAACGCGCACTCTCCGACTGTTTGGTGAAACAGTTTGACGGGGTTACATAATTGCCGAGCAAACGTTGACTGTCTTGGACAACACGGGGGACGTTAAAGCAGGGCAAACACGGTGAGACATGCCGGGCTCGTACGAGACCGGCTTCACGAACTTATTATTCGACAATATTGTCTCGTTTCGGACTTGTCGACACGAGGTGAAGATCGATCGGATCGGATCGGGCGGATGATTTATCGGCCTCGAAATGAATCTCCCTCTTGCTCTCTCGCTGATCAGACAAGAGATCCAGCGTGAGATAATAAGCGGAACAGTCGTGGAACATTTCGTGCGCCGTTAATAAGAAACACATTTCCAGGCAATTGTGGCGAAAATTGTGGCAATTGCATAGTCATGGGTGGAATGAATTAATTATAGCTTGATAATATTAATGGAAACTGTAATAATAAATGCTCCAGTTCGAATTGATATACGTGACCCGTTTCAAAGATCAACACCCGCGATAAAATAATGAACATACCGATGCAACACCGCAATGAAAAATTAGACGGCGACCCAAGAAATTCATCGATTACGACAACTTAATTGTTTAGGATCGTGCCAAACAGAGTTCACGAATGAATCTTCGCAATGTGGCAAGCGTGTGATCCAATAACTGACACGCAGTGATGCACGTCGACCCAGTGAGACTCGATCAAGTCTCGTTAACCCACTTCCAATGAGGATCTTCGATCGGCAGGGTCGATTCGCGAGGCTTTCCGGGTTCGCACGAATCTTAGCCGCGGGCCATCGTTGAGCAGCCCGTTAACAACAAATTATATCAATTTGTTAGTGGCGCGAGAGCAGATAGAACTGCGGGGGTGGCGTGTTGCATGCGTGTTCCACGGCTATAGATCACTGCGGCTGGGTTCGCAAAGGCGTGGAGGAAAAAGGACTATGCGCGGCCGCGAGGCACGCGGTCCTTCGAGAGTATAAGAAATCTGAAACAAAAGCGGCGCGTACAACAGGTAAATACTTCTTTGCGCGAACTGGTCCACAATACCGTGGAGACGTAAATTGTATTCAATCTGTCGAAAGCGACTTCATTCTCAAATAAACGGATCGAGCACAGAGCTATTTCAATTGCATTCGAGCCGCGATAATTGACCGACGACTTCGGTCGTTGTAAGACATGTCTAAGCATCGTTAACGTCGTTATCTTCACCTGACGATGGAAGATAGGAATAATTTTGAAAGGGACAATTACACTATCACCTTGATCCCTATACTCTGGCCGTTTGGCGATCAAGATAAAAAGCAGCAGACGAGATTCAAGAGCAGATGCGTCACTCCCAGCTGCCAGCTTTATCCCAGGAAATACCGGCGATGAAATAGATCGCAGGTGCGTGGGTGCCGGGGCACCGGCTGTGAAAGAGCGAGGGTGTTACAAAATATGAAATTGAGCCTATTTGTTCCAAGTGGCCTCTGTGAGAGCCGACCCGCAGTGCCGCAGGGAACCCTGTTCGGGCCCGGCACCAGTTCCCCACCTCCCTGTTTTTCGCTCACGAACCCCCTTCCCGGTCGCCTCGCCGTGGCCTAATATCATAAATCCTTCGGGGTGTTAATACGTTCGCACACTCTTTGCTTCTTTCGAGCACGCCACCAATCCGGCCTCACGTGGAGAATCCACTCGTGGGCCATTTCGTGCCCCTTTGTCCTCGCGATGCGTCCACCTTATTTGCCTTCCGGTCGGGATCTTGAACTCGTGCGTTCTTGAACTTTGCCGCCGTTTAACAACAATTCCGTATTGCCTGCGTCGCGGACAGTAGAAGCCGGCTGGTATTATTAAAAACCAGCCGAGCATAAAAGTTGCGGTCAACCGCTTGGATCGGGACAATCAATCAATCCGGCCCCAGTCGCAATAAAGCAGCCTCGTAACCTGTTCGAATTCCGCCCGGTGAACGATTGCTTTTCCTTCACGATTAATTCTCCGTCCAGGTGTACCCGTCGAGCACGCGACGGGACTTCAATCGCGAATCGCGTCCGAACCAATTACGCTTGCCGAGTGTATCCCGTTCGACGCGCGTTCCTCCCCCAATACCATCGACGAATCGTTGTTGCTTTATTTTCCTTCTTTCCGTTCCTTTTTCCTTTTTCGCGGCGCGTGCACGCGCGAACGCTCGAGGAAACTCAACGGTGCTTCTCTCCCTCCTTCGCTCCCAGTCGGTGCCCCGGCATCGTGTCCAGGAATTATCGCAACGCGCCGTGAAACATAATAATTAGTTCCAGTTTAGCGGGGTAATGAGCGCCGGCCTCCATTACCGGCCTCATAATTGTAACCAAGCCCCTATTAAAATCGACCTTATAAACGCGTGCTCGTTCTCCCTTCCCGTTGGCGCGGCGGTGCTCTTGCAAGCCAAGAAGAGTTTGCACGCTGCCTCGGTGAACGCTATCTTCCTCAAATCGCATAGCTTAGGCTTGCGCGATGCCCCGCGAATAACACCCTATAATTTCCGACATACTATACCGCCACGGTCTTATCCACGACCGATCCACGCTGGATCTCCACCGATCGCTCGGTTTTGCTCGATTTTCAGATGGGATTTCACGCGGTCACGATACAATGTCTTCGTGTTCTTATCGGGGCTAAGAAACGTGGCTGCGGAACATATCTAAAACGGTGCACTGCGATTTATCGGCTATTTTAATTACAGATCGAATTTTCAGATCTCCCGATGCCCGCGAATATCGCAAGAGGCTCGCGATATTTTTAATCGACGTGTCGCCGGCACGGTTGCCGTTTCACCGCCGACAAGTTTCCAATTGCGTTATATTTACTTTCTATGCATTAGTGAGGCAGGCAGGGAGATTCTGCGCGCACGGCCACAATGTTAGATCCACCGTGAATTGGACGTATCCAAGTCGTTACGAATTTTTGTAGTCCCCCAACATCCGGTAAACGACATTGAGTTAATGCATATAAAATGTCGTTTCCTTAATGAAACTTTAAAGGCGCATAACTTTAACGAAGCTCGCTGGACTCGCGCGCAAATGCTCGCCAGGCTGTTTTCCGCGCTTGAATAATAAATTTTCCCCAAACCATCGGACGTGGAATTTATTTCGATACCCCGTGCGCATTGGAGAAACGGAAATTTTATGCGGCGCGATTAGTTTTGTTCCTTCTTGCGTTATGAAAATGAGCATTTGGGAAATTGGCGAAGGGCTAGGGAGGGGGACGGAACGATAAACCCATTAACGAGGAGCTGGACGCAGTTCATTTAGTAACGGGGTTCGTTTTTGCACTGCCCCGCTCGCGTACGTCTCGCGACTCTCACGACTTGTAAGTTAGTGGCCTGGGAGAGGCAAACCGAGGCTGTTAAAGATTTAGAGCCGGCCGTTAACGGTCCTCGGTAATTTGCATTCGCGACTCACCAGAGTGTTCCAAGATTTCTGTTTTCCTATACGTTTTTAAGGCAGTCTTCTTCAAAGAACTATAATGCACCGTGTAGCCAACACTTTGAAGGAACACTCTGAAAGCATCGAGACTTCAAATAGTAAAGCATAGCGGAGCGTGATAAATTTGGCAAAGTAATTACCAATTCAATGAGAAGTTTAAGTACACTTTTTAACTGGACTTAATTGCAATGTTAAAAGAAATTAATTCCGAAGTCACAATCTAAAACAAGTTGCATCTTGTGGATCAAAGCCTTGAGGAGAATTTATTACAAGGACCTGAGTAGTAAAAGAGCCACTTACGCGCCTCGTTAAGTCGGGTGTCCTTGATTTTATAAAACATTTCATCGACAGCAAAAGAAAGAGACATTCAATTTTCCGAGGGTACTGATTAACATTCCATCCGATGATACATCAACCCAACAATAACTTTTCACCGGCACGAACATTTTATCTTCCAGACCGTCCTCTTAGCAACAATCACTCCCGCAGTTAATGCACCAATCATTAATAACCGTTGCACTCTCAATTACCGGCCTCTAAATTACTTTCCATTGTGCACCATTGACGAACGATAGTTTTCAAAATGGTACACAGTTTACATCCGGAAGCCCCTTACGGTATTCATTCCAGAGCCGATGGTCACGAAAGGTTCAAGGATCTCATTAATTAGTCTCCGCTTATACATCTCATCAAGTCATCAATTATTTCATTCGCTGGCGGGAAAAACCGTGCGTTTTTCAGCGCGTTGCAAAAATTTCCGCCCACGATACGGAAAACCGCGATTTCCCGTGAAACATCAATCAACATTCCGTGCAACAATACACGAAATTAAGAACGGCTCCTGGCGACGTCAGAATGCCTGCATCTTTCCAGGCATGATTATCTGTTCCGCCGCTTATCAACGCCCGCGACACAGGTAATTGTACAATCGAGGCGCAATTATTTCGTCAAACAACTGTCCAAGGATCCCGCGCTGAGCGCGTCTGCGAAAATCACAACAAACAATTAATCAATCCGAAGTTGTGAAACTCTTCGACCGACGCTATGGAAAATTCAATTTCCTGCGAAACGCCGATCAACATTCCGCCGGTCGCTTTCCAACTCAAGAACAATCGCTTTCCTCCCATCAAAACAGCCAAGCATGTTCCGTTAATGGGACGATAATTAATAATATTACACTCACAATTACGCACGGCTGTATTTGCTTTATCGCTATCTATCGGGCAGCGATCTTCTCCGCGCGAGAGGCACGTTTCACCGGTGCGTAACGAGCCGTCTCGCGTGCGAGCCGCGCGCGTCCGTGTTTCATAATTTATGCCCGCGCTATCGCAGCGCATAAATTAATACTATGTAATACGCGTCCCGCGAACAGCATCGTTGCGCTGCGCTCCCGAGATCTGATCGAACTCTCGCACTGACAATCGTCAAGCCTCCCGAGGATGTTTCTCGGTCTTCGTGCCGAACGTTCCTCGCTGGCTGCTCGATTAATTATTGTCCAGGCCACGTCTTGACGTCTTCACTAACGTTCCGTTCGTATGGTCGCGAAAGTTTCCCTCGAATCACGCGGTTTACGCGGCCAGCTGAAAGTGGTACCAATTCGAAATGAATATATTAACGAGGTAACTTTGTTTCGATATGTTCTGGCTTGGCAAGTCCTCAAAGTTCGACCGGAGAATAAATTCTCTAATTTCCTATGTTTATTAAAGATCGCAAAGCATTCCGCGAGGATTACAGGCATTCGTCGAGGTATCGACACTCGATTCACCGACAATACGCGACGACCAGAGGTCGAGGGTCATCCCCGATCCGAGCCGATATCATCTCGAGCCGCGATTTTACCGCGAGCGGCACGATTGAAAGTCGGCTGAAACGCGTACGATCCTCGCGTGAATTTCCGATCCGGATTATATTAAGATAAGAGCCGCGGTGGGCGTGACCGATGCCGCCGACGCTGGCCGTCGATCTCGTTAGAATTTCGGAAAGGTGGAAAGAGTGATCTGAATGGTATCCAGAGATCACGATCGAATGGGAGTCCGGTCCGGTCATGGAGTTCGATTCTCGGTCGCGATTCAGCATGGCAGTGGAGATGGCGAACCGATAGCTACATTGGTACGCTTCTCCGTATACGTATCTTTCAACAGATATCGCAAGCTTCATTAGAACTTTCCCGGTGGAAGCCACCCTTACAAATGTATTAAAAGACATTCGCAGTACAATCGCTGGAATATCGATAGAAATAATTGATTCTACTAGTTGATCTATTACCTGCCGAAGCCTACGAGACTGCCAAGCATCGCGAATAGGAATGGGGTTGCAAAGGATGGTTCGTTAACTTGCAGGGAAAAAGCGTGTGCTCCTGATTGGCGTGGCCCGATCCACTTTACAGGAGGGCGAGGTGCGCCGTGAGTCGAGATAAAAGGTTGATTTTACGGGGCATCGCGGAACTCCACGGAGCTGTTCCTGAGCCATCCTACGGCCTGATCGAGAGGAGGTATAAAGGGTGCCGACGGGCATTGTCTGGCGTTTAGTGCTGGCCCGACCTTTGCTACATGTATCGCGGCCCCTTGGTATCCCGATGGGCTTCTTAAACGTTCCTCTCTTCCTCTCTCGACGGCATGGCAGGTCTTGCGCACCGCGGTCGAGTCGTAATACCCGCGCTTACGACTCTGCGTCTCGCACCTCTTCGATCCGCGTCCGACGTTCTGCTTCTTTTGTAACCTTCGAGAACCAGGCGACTTATATACCCCTGTGGTTCATCGAACGCTCTCTATTAGCAGCCGCATTATGATTCTCGTGCGAGATTGGCGAAACAATCGTCGCGGATCATTTTCGTAGGCAATTTTCTATACGGACGAAGGCAGGTCGCGTCGAAGATTATACTGTCAGTCGAAATATGACACCTCCCGCGAAACCACGAACACCTGGCGTTTATTAACGAGCCACGAGAAATTCTCGCGTCTAATTTTCACCTGCCTGAAATATTTTCCCCGGCAAGCGACGAGTCGATGAAAGCCGCGGAAGGACGAGCTTCCTTCGGCCCCGCGAGCTTTCCACGCGCGTTTGCCACGGGAATCCATAATTGAAATCAATCAGAGGATCTATTTATACCCGGATATCGTATATGCAGTGTACAAAAAGAAGTACAATCATCGATACCTCATTCCGATGTCTCGCGGCTCGTCGCGAATTTTCTGTTTTTCCTTCGCCGCGCTTTCATCCGCGCTGCGGCCGACGGAGTCGTTAGAAAAACGCACGCGTATACTCACGGTCGCATCGGCAGTCCCGATAACTGACGCTGCTTTTTTTCTTTTTTCTTTTTTCTTCGTCTCGTTTAACTTATTTCGATAATCGCGCGGCGAGGTTTCCGCGACGATCCCGCCGATGATGCTTCTTCCGTTTGATCGTTTCGCGGGTACGTTCACGCGCTGGAATTCCTTTCCCGGGAAATTAAGCGGACTTTCAGAAATCGACGTGCACCTGGGGGGTCGTTGCAGGACACTCTTTAAACAGAGAACGTTACGTGCACCGTGCAAATGTAAACGGCCGTTACTCCCTGACCTCGTCGTATCTTCTGCCCGTTTCCACCGGTTGACACCGGCGCGGCGTGTACACGCGTTAACCGAGAATAGGATAAACCTGACTTTCTGTATACCGTTTTATGGATTTGCCCGGCGAGCCATAAAGGATAATGCCGTACTGCGTTGCCTACGTATTACATTTATGCATGTGTATATCACGCATCTAATTGTGGGTAAACGATAGGGCATTACGCTGATTGTTAAGGCTAGTCTAACGACGCTCTTGGTTGCTATAGAATTCCAGATTCTTTTTCATACCGTTTCCTCGAGTATGTTCGCGCGGGGTGGAGGGTTGCTGTACGGTCGGTTCCATTGTGGCTTCCTTGTCCCGTCCATTTGCTCGTCTTTTTGTTAATGGTCAAGCGTTTTACCGCGCACTGTTCTGCGCGGACGTAAAATCTAGATCCTGAGCGATCACTTTGGAGACAAGCGAGCACCGGGAATGTCGCGATATCAACCACTTCGATAACGTTTCCAGGGGATGAGGGATAATAAAAGTATAGGTATTGCCGTGTTGCGCGTAATAACCAGGAACACTGCGAGCAATTAATTTTGGAACGTTCAGTTTACGGTACGTGAATGAATTTGGAGACAGATTCAGTTCATAAAGAGTGAACCGGTGTATCGCGTGTTTCAAATCAATTTGCTAAAAATAGTGGTGAGCCACGAGGTGCATACGTGTGGCGAAGAAAGGTCAAACGGGGAGGGTATTTGCATAAAATTTCATATTGCTTCAGCTTGTGTTCATCGTCAACGACGTGTCCAGGAGTAACGATACACCCTGTACATCATAAACTCGTGACAATTCCCGGATTACGACCTTGCCTATTTACGAGGTATGCGAGGGAATAGTCGGACGACGAAACCACGAGCTATAAATTTATGCGAGACGAAGAATTCGCACGAGTATTGATACTCCGCGGCGTCGTACAATAATCATTTCTCCGTGTAAATCGAACCGATCGAACGTAGCCACCGTCGCGTTAATGTTGCTCGTCCGACGTTGCTCATTCCATGATAGGGTACGTCACCGAACCAACAACCGCAGCAGTCTCTTTGCGTGTCATTTTCCATGGATTTTAAGTATACACGACTTGCACAGTGTATAAATAATAAAGTCGACGAAGGGAAAATAATACTTGGCCATTCGAGCAAGATGGTAAAGGCGGCGGTTAATTTCGCTTAATTGTATCAGAATTATCGACGACTTTAATACACAAAAGCAGCTACAAAGTATCTACCGCGAAAAATCTAATTATCAGTAGTATCGTCCGCCCACAATGGCAATTTATTTCCGGAAATACCATCGGTTCTGGCACGGAGCGTAATAACACGTTTATGGGGAAACCGGGCGGCATAGCGTTGAGTTTATATCGAATTTCTTCGCCGCGTTACTTTGTCAGTGATAGTCACTATGATCAGTATCCTGGCCACTCGGCAAGGGCCTGGGAAGGAATACGACGCAGGGCTGCCGGTCGGCAATGCATGAGCATGCATTACCCAAAGATTACGATTATTTTATAGCACTATACGCGCGAGTCGTAAAATTCGCGTGCCATTTTAACAACTGGCTTCCTGCTGATGCCGGTCTATACCCAGTGCTCGATCGCGGTTAGGGAACGGGTGTGTTTACCAATGTGGTTGCCTTTTAATTGACAAATAAATCATCCAGGTGGACCCGGTCGCGACCCGGCTTCCCGATAGACGTTCATCAACGCCACCTTTATTACGCCCGTTTTTACTAAACACTGCTAATTGTAAGATTTTCTCCCAACAGGGATCACCGTTCCGAATCCCCACGTTTTCCGTACACGTCGCTATCCGTAATAAATTTCCCTCGAACATCTACCTCTTTGTAAATCCTACTTTTATCAAGATTTCATACGCGCCCCCGTGAGTGTTTCGAGGATATATCAAAGAGCTTGACAGAGCACGCAATTAGGGGGCATCGAATATAGACAGCGCGATACGTCGAAAGTATATTACCGTCCCGGTCGGTCCGTATTAATACCGGACACGACTGTTTAGACACGACAGCGAGGTTACGGAAGCCACCGAGCGATTACTCCTGCCGGCTATTGTGGTCCTCCCAGTGGGAGCGCGTTTACACGGTCTATCGTTCGGTCGGTTTCGACTCTTTCATTGTGAACACCCAGCCCTCTTTGTACCACCGACGTCGTTCTTACTAGGCCTCCGTGTACCGCTTTTACGCCGGGCTACATCTACTGCCCGCTCTTCGCCCTCTATAATACGTGCGCACCGGTAGCCAAGGTATTTACCTACTTACGCGTCGCAGCCACACACGTGGCGGCCGATGTGTGTGCATGCGGCTGTCCGGACATAATACACGAGAAATATGAGCTCACGACCCCCGGCTATACGGATTCTGATGATGAGAACGAAATGAGGCTGAGCAAGGTAGCTGCATCCGGAGGAGATCGGAGAGTGATTCATTGGCCAGGCAGCCGGGATTAAAAATTGCCCGGAGTCAGAGGTGGCTAGTATGTTACGTCGAAAATCGAGCGATAGGCCCCTTTGGTGGGCCTCTTTGTATACCGGGGAATTGTAGACAGAAGGAGGTACTACTGTACGCAATTGGATAGAAGTATATCGACACCGTCCTCGTGGAAACGATATTGATTGCGACATCGGTGTGGCATTTTCAGATTCGATCCTGGATAGGTGCACTGTGGAAAATGATTGTTCCGTGGTAACATCGGCGGAGGTACAAAGCGGCAAAGGTAGGAAATGAATAAAAACATTGTAAGCGGCCTCAGTCTGTTCGCGGGACACATACAATTATTCTGCTTTGGTTACCATACAATGCTTACTTAAAGTCAGAGATTTCGTCGCGCGATTTCTAAGAGCTACCAGCAAAATGGCTTCATCAGTCGGGCCGTTTGCATGCGACCAATCGTCCCGGCCCATTCTTCTCTATAAGATACACGACCAGTCAAGAGTTTCTCGAGAATCGACTAAACGTAACTAGAGCCTCCGGGTATATTTTATATTCAAGTAATATTCAAGTAAAATACATTAAGGGGCAATTGTTTTTTTTTAAATCAGAACATTGCTTTGTATCAATCAATCCCCCAACGTTCGCCTTTTCCGTATCGTTATACTTATTGCAAATCGTTCATCATATATTTAATTTCCTGGTATCCTTGGAAATATCACATCTGTACATTCCACGTGCATGTGGATTTTTGAATCGCGAGTGTAACATTGAATCGCCAGAAATCCAAAGAAAACAAACCATCCACCCCTGCTATTTTTACCTGCAATTACACACCTCATAAACATCTTCTCGCAGCCGATTCGTTCCACAGCGATGTTTATCGTTCCCCGTAGCTCGATCGTCGCACCGTCCAATAATAATACCACCAGCGTCCATAATCCGTCGTATCATGACGTTTGCTCGGTCTCCCTTTGTGCACGCGGATCTTCGCGGGTTCGTGCACGGGTACAAGCAAGGGACAGAGACAGAGAATAACATAGAGAGTCGAACCCGATGTCACGGGCAACACAGGTGTACAATGCACGTGAGAGAGTCCCGTATGGTAGACTACTTAAAATGCATTGGCAATAAGCCACGTCGCGTTACGCGTCGTCGTCGGTGAGCCTTCGACTTGTCTATGGGCCGAGTCACTCACGAAGCTTAAAAGTCCCCCCTCGTCTAGTCGGGTAAGCGAGCGTGCTGATGAAGCGACATTTTCACGAGCAAGTGGAGATATTAACTGTAGAAGGAACGGTTCGACGAAGGGACTCCTTTTTCGCGGAGGAAAATTAAAGGGTTGAAATTGTAGGATTACAAAGCATTTCAGAGATAGGCACGTATTCAGAATTTGTTATTTGAAATATAGAATTCTTTGTAGATGTCTGAAATATCGGCAGTATTTATCCGGATTAGAGTGATTGCGAGGTGAATTCTCAACCGAGATAGAGGATTTCAATAGGAGGATTTCTGCAATTAACCAAGCTCCTCGCGGTGCAATTTGCCAAGCAATCGGAGGCCGGTACATGCGAGGATCATGAGAACGCTGCGAAATTTTGTTTGCCGGTTCGCCAGTCCCATTAACTCAACCGGTTCGCCGTTCTAATTTTCATACTCCCGAGATTGAACTTGAAGTCGAGCTGTTTCTAAAACCACGCCACTCTCCTCGGTTGTAATTAATTGGCGATGTTACTTACAATCATCGGTCCATCGATCTCTCTCATCCGCAAGTGCAAGTAGAACTTGCCTGCCTAGGCAGACAGAGCAAGAACTAACAATCGGAGCATTAAGCAACGATGAAGTTCCCCGCGTGGTATACTCCTCCACGTGGGGTTGTTTCCACCTTTCTCTCAATCGCAGCCGACGTATTTATGCCTTCACAGGTTGGCTAAAAGGTGTCGGAATGTCTGGCCTCTCTCGAACGGGGTGGTTGAAACGTAATTCTGGTAACGAGTATCTAATTCAAACATGGCCGCGTCGTAAGTCCGGCAAAGTACGCTGCAAGTTGCCCGGCTAGTCGTAATGGTGTTTACGGCCAATTCCCAGGTGCTCGTGTGCTGCAGGTAGCAACAGGTACGCCGTATTCGCTCCAGAAAAGCATCGACGACGTTTACACATGGCCCATCTACTGGAATTCCGCGATGAATGGAATAGGCGTATTTTACCTCTGCCTCTTCTGCTCTCTTTATCTTGCCTTGCCGTTCCGCTTACGCTCGTGTGAACGCACGTGTAGCCAGGTATGGGGACGCAGAGTGTTGCAGGCAGAGACTAAATGCATGGCGCCGGGTATTGTTTCGAGTTGAATCGAACCAAGTCGCGAGTTCAGCTTTCGAAGCGTTAATAGTTTGAGTATACTCATCAGGGGGAAAGGTTTAACAGTCTACTCGAGTTTCCACGTATTCCACGTCCCATTGAATAATTGACTATCGAATTATCAGGATAAATTATAAAGATAAAAATACCTAGTTCTTTGCGTACAAATGAAAAATACTGCACAAACGTTTGAAAACATTCTCGATATTATCATTCTGATAATACCAAGCGACAATGCCGAGAAACAAGCCAAGAAATAAGGAGAAATGAACGTTTCAAGCGACAAATACTTATCCGAAAGAAAGTTAAAGCCAGTCAGGCTCTAAATCGCCGTCTTTCTCACTCCCGTTCGCAGGATCGTAAAGCTCGTCCATTTGAATATGAATAAAACCTTCCACGTGGATATATGTATGCATGCACACGCACGAGCGATGCCACGCACGCATCCCTGCCAATCCTGCCGGCGGCTCGGCTCGGCTCACCCGAACTCGGGAGTGTTTTACGCGCACGCATTTATGGATTGTTTAATGGCGGCCGCCTACAAATTAGACGAGCGGTAAATCAGCCATCGAGCAGACCACACCGTGTTCGTACAATGCACGGTGGGCATTGTTGTGGCCGTGTCTTGGTGGCTTGGCCAATAAAATATTGGGTGCACGCGCACGGCGAAAGCGACACACAGCTCGGAGACGAGAGAGGGCAACGTTCGGCTCGTTGCATATCGGTGGTTGGTCTTTTTCGCGTGGAGAAAAGCGAGCCCGGCTCGTATATCAATTGACGCGGGGGATAAAATACGTCCCGGTCAGAAGGAATAATGAGCTGTCGCGTGGAAACGCGTGAGAAAACTCGACGACGCGACGACTCGGCCATTGTCCTGCCGATGGCTGGGCTCACGGACAAGGGGAAAAAGAATCTCTTACCAGCCTCGTTTTCAGAGATAACCAGTGTCGAGCAAGGTAACGGGCCGTTGTAATGGTTGGCGAGGATTTTCCCATAATGTCAATGGGTTAGCCAGAGCCGCGCCGTATTTTCTAAATAGGCCGCGTAACGCGCGGAAATCGTGATTCGCGGCGCTCCAGCTTGATTATCGATGCGCTGCTACTGCGAACACACGCAAATGCCTCGTTGCACGTTCTCACGCTGAGAATTGTTATCACAAGGTTGTTAAATCGGGCCGCGAATTGTTTGCGGAATTCTCTTGCGATACATTTTTGGGTGAATTCTTTGGAAGTGAGACTTGGAAACGCGAAGTCAGGGATGTTTCAGTTCTTTTAATAAATAAGTTGCGAGTAAATGATTCGATCAGGCTCCAATCAGGCACGGGAAATAAATCGCATTGTTTAAGTGGATATGCGTATGACTGCACTTGGAATAGTACTAGACCCTGTCGCAAATGGAAGCGTGCAGGACGAAGGCACAGTAAGAAGCGTTCGATAAATAATCATGAAACCATAATGTTCGCCAACGGACTGGGGACAAGTTCGAAAACCTTCGGACAGATTTACTGGAGAAATAGGTCTCAGTTTCCCCTGTGCCACCAATCGGGAATCAAATTTCTCCTTAATATTCTGAAAAACTGCGGAGATCACTTTCGTCTTGAGTAAACTATCGCCTCTCGAACTCGTTGAATACCGACACCGAGTCATGTAGTCAAACAGAACCACATCACCGGAGCAATATAACCAACAGCTATTTCTATTATTAGAAACTCCGCGTGGTGTATCTTCTGCATTTTCAATAACAAATCCTCCAAGCGCTACAAGCATGGGAATTTATATTCGATACTCCGCGCTATTCCACCACGGCCGAGAACATTGTTGCGTTCTACTTCTGCGTTCCGGTAGAAGCATCGCGTATTCGACTTTTACTCGGCGACGAGGAGAATGAGCGCGGGCGTGCATGGTCGCGAAGAGAATCGGTGCAACGAGTCGCTCTCGGTCGCTCGTTACCAAGGAAAACCACAACGATCGACGGTAGTCGAAGGCTATTACAAGGAAACTTTTGAACGCCACGGATGGTACGTCGGTGTGCCGGTGTGCGAGTCATAGGAGCATTAAAAGACACACCGTGCGCGAATAGTGATTACTACGAGGCTGCTCGCAGCTATGGCTGCAGGTTGATTATCTCACCTGTCCGGACTCTTTTACTCTCGCTCCTGCTATAATAGGTTCCTCGTCCCCATGCGAGTGGTCTACCGTTGCCACACTCGCTATGCGATTATACTTCTTGCTCCCCTATATCTGCGCCTCACCCTTCATTCTCTCCCACATACCGGCGTGGCGTGTTCCTTTCCAACCTATTCTTCCTCCCCATGCCACCTTGCCGTTCCTCTTCGTTTCACTCGAAGCATTACCTTCCTCGTGAAAGTTTTTCGATTTCCCGGCGCTTCGTAGGAGAGCCCCCCCGTTTTGTAACGAGTATCGAGTGAAATGATATAAGCAATGACGGGGATTTTTTGTATTTAAGATATTGGAGAAATGATGTACACACTCGTACATAGGCATACGAAAATCATGCCGGTATGATTAATAGCCGCCAGGAGAAAAATGAATTCGCGTAGCCGTTTGATTATTGACAACTTTCATATTTTACTACTGTTCGTAATAACATCTAAATAACCGTGCATACGAGCATGGATGATATTAAGTGAATTAACTCCAGTGTAAAAGTTAACAGGGAAAAGAACGATATTCAAGTGCGAACGGTACAAAGCTACGCAGTCTCCGTTCCGATCCCCACCAGGTGGAAACAGACCTGATCCTTCGCGAAGAAGTGGTGCAATTAAAATTTTCACCTAACCATACCGCCAGGGTCTCACCCCCGAGGCTTTTATCTTTCCAATAACTCATGCACCCCTGCGAGCAGACAATCTCCTCTTCCTCTTCCGACTGTTCTCGTCGGCAGTCGCATTTCTCCGTCAGGGAATGGCAACACGAAACCAATCTCGAGGGATCGAGGGAGGTGAATCCAATCGCCGAAAGAAAACACCGCGGCGCACAGAAAACTCCATTAGACGTTAGATCGTTCTTCCTCGTGCAGGTCCGACGGCGAGTCGTCGTCGTCGTCGTCGTCGTCGCCGTGTGTGCAGCAACGTGTGCAGCTCTCTGCGCCGCGCTGTAAAGCGAGACACGAGGCAGGCGAGGGGGCGAAGGAGGCCGGAGGGAAGAACTTTGCGGCAACCGCGGTGCCAGCGAGCAGAAGAACAGTCGCTTTTTTGTCCAAGTCAATATATCAGCGCGGGGGCCATGTCTAACGGGTAATGCACTGCCCGACCCCTTCTGCACGACGAAAGGAAGCTGCTTCTGCTGCTGCGCCTCGTATTGCCGTTGTTACTATTACCGGTGCGCTGCCGCCGCGAAACGCTCCGGGCGCCCTGGCGATTGTCGTTGTCAGAGAAGAAAACTACTTCATTTTCCACGTTAAGTTCCTGCAAGTGGTTCCTCGACACGGTGCGACGCCCGGTGAAGCATTGGTTTTATAGAGGCCGATGGGTAAACCGGGGACTTGTTCCTTTTAAATAATGCAGAGTGGGATAATTGGAACATCGGCGCAAGATAAGAAGTTCGATGATGACGATGAACTTTGTGTAACGCAGGGAAGGTTGGCTATCTATATCAATATGAGAATTCTTTTCTCAATATAGCGATTGATTCGCTTCACCCTGTCTTACCCTATCCTGCCACCATCTCACCCTGCTATTATTATATCTTGCGTACAATTTTTTCTCAGTCACAAAAACTTGTTGCAATAATGCTCCAGGATTGCCCTAGCTCTCGCTGTATTTTTTTCCCCATGCAATCAGCCATTGCCCGAGCCTATCCTAAAGTAGGTGGCACAAGGAAAGGTGCAAGTGCCGCGTGTACACAGGCGCGTATTCTGGTCGCGTCACCATCGAACACTCGCCGCACAATTAGCCTCGCATTCCGTCAGCGACAGATGTTGCTACCACCCGCGGCGCGGCACCGTGAATTTGATCGAAGGAATATGGATACGGTCGCGGTGTCAGTGCTAAAGGTTTCACGCAGCGAGTCGAACGGGAGGCAGGGGTCCCCGCGTGAAATATCAAATTCAGAAAAACAATTAATTACAAAATTGCATAACGACGTAATGGCGGCTCTGCGGCGGCGTGCGAACGTGTGCGAGCCGGTGCACGGACGATCGCAGCGCGCGATATGCATAATGCACGACAATTTCACCGTGGTCGAAGGTTTTTGATTTAAACGACCAGGCCGATCATTAAGCACAACCGTTCTACGTGGACGGGCCGACGCTATCGATCAGTAGGTAGACACCGGTCGATCTATTCTGTCCTCCTCTGGTGCTACCGAGTGACGTCAAGTCGATTAGCATCTGGCGACCGATCTCGCCGCGAATTATTGTCACTATGCGCTTCCGGGGTGCCGCTTTCTATCCCTCGATTCGACGCCCACCGCCTCATTCGAAGACGTCGGGGGCCCGACAAGCTGTCGATCAGCGATAGTGATCGAAGCGTAATGCCTGCACGCCGACGTATAATTACTGGGGCTGCGGGGCAATTAGGATTAGCTATTTCGAGAATATATTATTCACGGAATAGACACCCTGTAATTTTTCATGGACACCGAGGCTCCCGATGATTTTGGGAAATTTAACTCGCCGTTTCGTTCGCTAATTACGTTCCGCTGGGACAAGAGATAAGAAAGAAGTGTCTGCGAAATGCCACATATATTTGCGTGCAACCCTGGCAAAGAAATTGGAAATATCTTATGAAATAAGTACTGTCTACTCTCTAATGCATGTCTCCTAATCTTTATAGCGTCTAAATGAATGTTAAACCTTAAACTGCCGCCTGTTTTTTTTCCTATCGCGGTTCATGAGTTGCTCGTTGATTTACGATCGCGCCCGATGCGATGGCTAGCGAAAGTCACGGCGAAAAGTACGCTCCCAGAAGCGTGTACGCGCTAGCGGCATCGTCCTTGCGACTTCTCTTTTTTACCCTCGCCGAACGAACTGCGAAGCGGGCACCGTGTCGATCTTCTTACCGCGGTCGCGTAAGTAGTTGCGCCGCGCCGTAGGCCTCGCCGCCTCAAAATTACCAGCGCGCCGCTATGAAAATGATAATTTACTGTGACGGGCCCCGGACCCGTGTATCTGGTTCACGCGAGACGCGCGAGAACGCCGCTACCGTGTCTTCGTGCTGGCGCGGGCTGACTACAGGCTGTACCGGAATCCGTAGATGAAGCTGATAGTTATTTCTAGTATACGGGACGTCGAGGAAGCGGCGGTATAAAAGGTGGAAGAACGAGCGTGAAAAATGGGAGACACGATAATGGACGGTCCGGTGGGAGGTCTGGTTATGAAGAATGGGGCTTCTCGCGAGGGACGATTGAAAAGTAGCTCTCCAGGGTTCGAGGAAAATTGCGGATGAAAATAATCGGGCATTAGCCGCGTATTCACAGGCACGACGCGGGTAAGCCTCCTGGACCCGGAAACGGCGGTAAAAATTAATCTCTCAGGTGGTTCCCCTTATTTATGCTGCCTGCGTTTCCCATCACGTTATTCAAAGCAAACGCTAATTAATAACAAACATTTATCCACGAGCGTGCCGATTAATCTGGCCGATAAGCCAGCGAGCCGGTTCCCACACAGAGTGCGTTCGTTAGAGCCCGGCCGTCTCAGAAACGTAATCATTACCGTTGTTATTATCGTTATCGTCATTATTATACCATGAATAACTAAAACGCGGCGGACGAATCGGCCGAGTCATTCTCGCCCTCATCTGTGCCGGGGCGGAAGAGAGGAGGCGGCAGCGGCGGAGGAGGAACCGTGGAGACTTTACGGTCACGGTTGGAAGAAAGATGAAGAGGCAGAGGCCTCCCGGAGGCCTTCTCGCCTACATTTTCATTCGCCTCGTCTTTCGCTAACCCTTTCGGCCTCTCCTTCTGTACCGTATCTCTATACGCACACTCGCGCGCGCGCGAGCTCGCACAGGGGCCGAGTATTCGCCAATTAAGCTCTATTGAAGCGGTTCAGGCACCGCGAGGTGGCCTCACGCCAGGGACCTGGCCGTTAAATCCAGATTAAGAGCGGCGCATGACACGTTGAATCCACGGCTCGTCGATCCAGAAACATTTAATTTAGACGTCGCCGCCTGTTGCCAGGTGGAGGTATCTCTTTATTCGCTGTACGCGCGGGTCGTGTTCGCCGCGGCGAGGCCCAGGGGCGGATTAAAACGTCCTCTCGTTCCACGCCGGGAATTTATCACGACCGATTCCTTCCTGCATCGCGAGCCCCGGCCTCGGGGAAAAATCTCCTCGAAGGCGATCCACGCGATCCGACCTCCGCTGCCGTGCGTTACCTCACGGAAACGGGGATCGCATTATTTCGATACGCTCGATGCATCGATGCGTCGATGATCCTCCGTTAGTCATCGAGGCTACTAGATAGATTGTGCGCTGGCTGTCGCTGCGGATCTTCGCGCGGCTCTCGATAATTCCCATACGCGAGATGATTTCGCAGCCGAGCGAGTCCTTGCGATCTCGAATGAGCCTCGATTCATTCGCGGTGTGTATAGGCGAACGAGCCTGGCCCGGTACAAAGGAGGTCGAGCACCTTGTGAAGGGCGAAGAAAGTGGTTCGCGGTCGTTAGAAGATTACGATCCCACAATGGATAAAGGGAACCTCGCGTCTCCTCCTCCACCCACTTGTCCCTTTCGATGTGTTTATTCAATGATAACAAATTACCGAACGAATCTGTGCAGTCATACTCTATAATTGCGACTACCGTGTCGGCGGCGATGGATGCGGCCGTACGGTCCGCTCGTCGATGAATCGTCCCGGGAGGTTAGGACCCGCGAGAAAGTCGAAGGTGAAAAAGCTGCGGCAATAACAGGGGCCGCGGTATAGAGCGACGCGTGTAAGAGAGTCAAAGGAGCGGTAAGGAGTGTGCCTTTGCGCACGAAAGTATTCATCCTATTTCTATCGCGTCGGTGATTATATTGCCCGAGCCTTCGCGGCCTTTTTTTTTTTAAACCATCGGTCGTCGTGCCGGCATCCCAACGTGGAATTATTCTGCGTCGCGCAAGCCGTCGAGGGCCGTTAACCTTTAACAACGAGAAAGAGAAGCACCGCGATATTTTACACCGCGGTCGCGTAGACCCGATACGATTAGCATCTTCGACGTAATTGGCGAACACTTTACCAACGATCGCGAGGACGCGATAAGCCCGGAGATTTTTCGCGGTGGGGTTCTGCCCGTTCGACGTGCAGGCTGTATCGTTTTACTTCGTTGCTCGACGTATTCTCCTTATTTCTGCAATCACGAAGTATGCGTTTCGAAAAGCATTTCGAATAGCTTCTCTATCAACGTCGCTTGCACACCCTCCCCTCGAGCCCTGTCAAATGTCAATCAAACGAGCGCAGAGCTACGATGGCACCATAAAGCATGAACGTCGAGGAGGTGATGCCGGAAAAGTCGATACAGGAACACGGGAAAACGTAACGCGGTTGACGGCGGCGCATACGCGGTCATTCTAGACTGGAACACAGACAGCCAGCTACAGGAGGCGGCAAACTCTCACGGCCTCTGAACTCGTACTCGTCATAACTGCAAATGGAATGAATACCTGGCCAGCCGTCTATAGTAGTAGCCACGAGTGCCCATTGCTGGTGGATGGTTACTGGCATTTACGGCACTAACCCACTGAATGCAAGCTTCAAGATTGGCTCGAGATATTAAGCGCGCCTTGTGTACACGTACACGTACACATTAGAGACGGTGGCGTACGTACGCCGGCAAGGTACGAGGTGAGGATGGATACCTGTCTGGCCGCGTACGACGGTAGGTAGAACCGTGGTCCCCGAAGCAACGAATTACTGGATGACCCGACGACGACGACGAGGACAACGAACACGGGGACGATGATCGCTCTTGTCTACGTGTACGCGCCCACCAAGATCAGGGAAGCAAGGTGCGAAGGTGGCATCGACTCGAGCACCTGCTACCGTCATTATCATCAGCCAGCCAGTTCAGAAAACACGGGGAGCAAGGAGACGAGGCTCGAGTCTAATTCCTGCCTACGGCTGCAATCCGCTCTCATTGCTTGTGTGTCTCTGAGGCCGCGAGTGCCAGCCTTTATCCGATTTACTGTGCCACCTCGTCTGCACAGCCATTACCGTGGCCTGACCGCAAAGAGGCTGCTCTGCCCCCCGGGCGAAAGATTTGTCGAGCGACTTCCGGTATTCTTTGCGCGACCGTTGCGGCAAAGCAGTTACTTTGGAAAATGAATGAGGTAGGATGTTAGCCACGGGGAGGATGATGATTCTCTGTCGTTTGCACGACGGATGAAAATTGATTGGGTAGGGAAAATCTGTCGGGGAGATCGCGTTTAAAGCTATCTAAACCGAACAACGTTGTTTCTATTGTTCCGTATGGAGCGGAATTATGAACTCGGCGTATCGCCTCGGAAACTCTTGGATCCCGAGTTTACGAGCGGTATAATTTGAACTAGGATGGAACGGTGTCCTTTCCGACTGGCGATGAAGTTCCAAGTTGTAGATACGTGAACGGGAGTAAATCAAACGGAGACCACGTTGATTCGTTTGCATCGATAACGATCCCATAAGGGGGCATAAACTCAGCACGGTGCTACGGAAAGCCGAGACTCTAGGTTTCCCAGTTTATGAGAAATATATTTCTACGAGCAAACAACGTGCCGCGGGAAAGAATGAACGACCGGGAGAAAGGTATGGCTCTGTGCAATCGTATATTAGGCGCCCCGCGGTGGTTCGACGATGCGAGGAAACGAGACCTCACCGCGGGCAGAGCATTATCGCGCGAGCAACGCCGGGAGAATCGCGAGAATTCGAGCGGAAAGAGAATTACGAGGCGCGGACGGCCGAGCGGAACGCCGAACATTTCTTTCGACCAAGAGAACAACCGGCGCGGGGATCTATCGATCAATCGGATTGTCCATTATACTAAAATTGTACTGGTGCGCAGACGAGATATAGGAACAGACAAATCGCTTTGTGGACTTCCGCGGGTTCTGACTAAGTTTCAGATAAACGTACGATCTACGAAGATACTCATCGGAGGGATTTATTAGAAAATTCGATAATTCTTTAGACTTCCCTAAGGCACTATTTATTCGAATCCTTTGCGAGTATTCCTTACTCCATCCATGGAATATACAAGAATAGACACTATCGAGGACTGAAAAAGTGCAATCAATAAATGCAACCAATTATCGCGAGAGTGCTATCGCATTTTAAGGGTGAAGTGCACAATTGGCCGAGAAATGCCGCGGTATATTTCAGCGGAGCTTCAAGCCTCGATAGAGAGATGGCACTGGGTACACTGCCTGCGAGGAGTTACGAAAGCCTCGAGCTTCATCCCCTCTGAAGCAACCCCTGTTACCGTGAAGCGAAACGGCTTTTCCACAAAGTCGATGTATGTACCCGGAAATTTCTAACGCTCGAACGAAATGTTCATAGAACTTCGTAGAACTTGGCAAGATTATCAACCGTTATTTATTATAACTTGTAGGGGCAGTTCCCGAACGGAACGAAACTTTCCAATAATTTACCGCTAAGCTAAACTCCTCGGCCGCCCGTAACACCGATAACTCAGCCCTGCCTTCGGGAACTATGTAAGTCACCAGCCATAAGGAACACGCGGCCGGCATCGTGCAGCTATCGGCTCGTAAAATAGGAAAGAAGCTCGCGTGCATAAAGAACACGGAAGGAAGAGATAGGGGCGAGCACGAGAGCGAAGGTGAAAGATAACCGTCGAGAGTGCGTGGACCATAGGAGCGTACCACCCAGCGAAAAATTAATAAATCCTGCTCTTAAACAAACAAACTCCACCCACCCGCGGATCGGATAAGAGGCCGGCTATTGATTTATTAATTTAGAGCTGCCCATTCTAAGACGCGGCCAGAGGAGCAGACCGAGGGAAGATACTTGCTCGCGCCTGCGCTCTCGCGCGCCTTCGCAGCGCTTCAGGACCCGAAGTTAAGGGATCCGCTATCCGACGTGGTATCAGTAATTATAGCCCTGAACGCGGGCGCGCGTCGGTTACGTTCATTACTGAATTATCGGCTCTGCTCGGCAAACAATGTGCCCCTTTCAACCCTGCCTCCCCTGCACTACCCCCTATCTATTCCCTTTCTCGTCTACCTCTACCACGATCCGGGCTGATCGTTTTATGCGTTTCTCCGTCTCGTCCTCCTTCCCTTCCAATATCGTCCCTCCTCGCTCTCCGAGAAGGAGACCGGACGGTATCTGATGGGCCACAGGCTGAACTACGACCGGCCCTTTCTCTCTGCATCCCTCTTTCTCTCCTTCCTGCGCACGCTCTTTCGCCCGAGCTTTCAGCGCTCTACGTGGTCGGTTATCTCGCGAAATTACGCGACCGTCTCTACCTCGCAAACAGCTTTCGGAACAGTCGACGATCCCGAGGAAGTTTAGGATTTTGGAGGTACTGTTTCGCTGGTACGCTGACGCGATTGATAATCCCGAGATACGATCGCGCAGTCCTGTGTTTGAGGTAAACGGTAAGTATGCAGGTGAGTCGTGGAGACCGAGGGGACGGCGAAGAATTTATGTAAGCCGGCGACCGTGAGACGAAACGATTAATGACATTATCTTGTGCAGCGAATTTCGCGTAACGTGAGATCAGCAAAATAAGACAGAAGGACCCAGTGATTCTACGTATTATGCAGCCTTCTCGCGTAACTGGTTCGCGGCGTTTTGTCCCGCTTCCGATACGCTGAAATTTAATAAATTCGACGTTTCACGAAACCTCGTTACGTATACGAATTTTACATTCGTCACGGTGTTATTAAGTGTGAATCGACCTTAATACCTAGGCGCACTGTATGACTGCACCGAGAGACGTGAACCCGAGGATGCGGCATGCACCTTTGCTTCGTCATCCATGATGAGGAACGCAAGAACGCGCATTACCCACGGATCGCCGCGGCTTTTCTGGTCCACCGTGCGACCGCTTCGACCACCACCATCGACCGCTACCTACGTCCACCATAGCGAAACCATTTCTATTTATATCAGGTGTCCACTTCTTGTTTATAATTTTGACGCGGCCCTTCGTTAACAATTAACGAAGCTTACCTTAAGTCTTCAGTTTCGTTCACGTACGATACACTGCGAGCTAGTTATAATTCAATTATTTCAATATCAATTGCAAACATTTTTCTCTTGAAACGCTAGTGCTTCCAGAAAACTGTCTTCGACGCGAGAAACGATAAATGGGATAACGATATTTTGCACGCATTAACTTCGTATACTACATACTGGCGTAGAATCAGGGTAGCTCGAAACCCGCCGCAGGTCTGTTACTTTTCATGTCAGTCTAGGATCGTCTGAACGCCCAAAGGTGATGCTGTACAAGGTATCTAGCCGCGTTTTACACGCTAGGTCACGCTAGAGTAGAGCTTCCACGAAACCATAGCCTGATCTCGGTCCGAAACGTTTTCGCTGACACGAGGTTTATGGTTCCACTTGGGGCGAGTTGTGGTCTTCGAGGTAGCGACCGAAAAAGAGAGAGCTACACGCAAAAAGAGGGCCGCGGCAAAATGTAGCAGTCTACGAACGCAACGCTAGGTATAAATATGCAGTTCAACCCGCGTCCGTGTTGCGTCGGCGGATAATTTATGCCGCGGCGGTTCCGCGCCGCCCAGTTCGCCCTAAAAATTATTTATTTGATTGAACGACGCTTCGGGGAAGGCTATTCTTGGCCAACCCGGATGATCGTTCACGCGGGAGAGGGAACCCGTTCTCTTGTAGAGCGCAGAAAGGGATGCCTGGGTGACGCTCAGGTGTCCGATGCGAATATTCGTCTTTCGTATGCTGCTTCACGTGCGAAACTTCATAGACGACGTTTGGTCACGTTAAGCACCGCCAACGTTTGCGCCGAATGTAATAATAATAATCTAGCGTTGAGAATTGTAATCCGAAGCACAGTCGAAAGAAAATTTACGAACAGTTGCGGAGTGTATCCCTCAGTCCCATTAATTAACGCGAATGCCGTCGTGCCAGAGTCACGGAGACAAAGTTAGAGCTGTGTACATCCCGTGTATCTTCGGGATCGCGCGGCAGACGATGCATTGTAACGAACGATACTAATCTGGTATAATTAGATACACCTGCGAGGCTGTTGCAAACAATGTCGAAAGTGCAAGCTTCACGCATGAATCATATATTCCGACCGATGCCTTCGAGGTCGAGTTACGTTAATCACGAGCCAGAGATCGATGCAGATGCACGCGATATATAACCTACCTGCTATCATTGCCTAGCACGCGCAACAAAACGCGGGGGGGAGGGCGAAATAGAAAAAAGCTGATTGCGAGCCAGTCAACCTATAACTTTCTACCTCACGACCCATCAGCTTCCCACACTTGATTCGTCCGCGTCCCGGCGAACAATGCCAAGCATTGTCTCGCCGCGGCTATAATTCGTAATTAGCCTCCTGATTAATTATCGATTTATCGGCCAATTATTATAATTATCTCCGGATTGCGCCCCGCGGATCTCGTGCACTAGAGTATCCCGGTTTTATCTGATAGCCCGAGAGAGGCCCCTTCCCCGTCGTCTCAACGGACTCTGCAAACGAGCTTATATAATCTTCGGGCCCGAGCTTCTTTCGCGAATAGGCGTTGCATACTAGGCCCGCTGACCTCTGCGAACAGCTCGAGCAACGAGAGAGCCTTACGTCGTGCTGTCTATATCGTCCGGTATCGTTGTTTTACGAGGCACCAGGAAACCCTAGTAAATTGGCACAATTATCCTTTCGCGTGGACCCGCTCGATATCTTACTCGTGGGACGCGTGCGCACGCGAATCGACCTCGTCCACAGATCGCTATGCCTATACGTGCTTACGTGGTCGGTCGCGACCAACGCGTCGGGTTACAGGGGAAATAATTCACCGAGTTAATACGCCGAGATAAATTACGTAGGATGATAATCGATGTCTACGCCTATGTCATCCAATGTAATAAATGCACCCCGTGCCAGGATCTACGGTTCTCGCGGTTCATCGTGCCCGCGGACTGCCTCTAACCTTCCCCGTCAAGTTGCCCCCCCGCCCGGAGTCCCGCGAGGTTCTCGTCGATTCGCGGTATGCAGGTCGTAGATCGACTCCGTGACGAGTCGAAAAATCGTCGTCTTGCGAGGCGAAACGCTTAACGATCCCGTCCTTTTCTCGGTATTCCGCGAAGATGCGAGCGCATCGGGACCGAGGACGGCTGGATCCGAGCTGACCGGCCGATTGGAGGAGTGGTCGATGCCAGATACGAGGGTCGACCTAACTTTATTGTATTTAATTAATTACTCCGTCCGATACCCGATCCTGCAATTTGTACCTTCCCGTACCCCCGTGCCTCCCTGGACCGTTCCTCCTCGCTCGCGGTCGCCGCCTCCGCTTCAAACGCGACCTCCCTTTTCCACGTTGCAACGGGAATCGGGAGGAATCGAAATCGCGCTGGCACGGCAATATAGCGTCGATACGAATCGCGTTACGCTGCTGCTCGTTTCGTCCAACGGGAGGTTTTGTGAAACGTCGAGAGGGTAAGAGAGGTGAGAGAAAAATCGCGCGATTGTCCGCGTAAATTGGGCCGGCGATATAAAATGGAGCGACGAATTGAGACTGTCAAGTGCAATCGTAAATTGCAGGGAACTCGGTTGCCCCCCTGGATAAGGAATGAACGGCGTCGCGAGTCGCAACTCGCGGCATAAATCAGAGTTACAGAGAGCTGATCCTACGCGCAGCGTCTTGCCAAGGATGATCCGCGCGCGTGTAAGGTGGCGTCATAACACGGGTAATGCGACCATAATGCTAATTTACCGTTCGTACTGACCGAACCCACCCCGTTTCATCGTTGGTCCCTCCCTGTTCTGCGCCGTTCCGGCATTAACGTTGGGTACCTCTTCAAAGAAGCTTGACCTTAACCCTAGGTTCAACGTGATGCGCGTTCACGCAGAGATACAGGCTTGGATAACGAGTAAACAACGCTCAAGATAGCTAAGCTTCGAGTCCGTCTTGTAAACGTCCCGCTTTTCTTCGTTTCGCTGCGCGAATCCCTCTTAGCGTGAAACTTCATTCACGAACGAGAATTCGTCCGTTATGCAAAGCGTAAGTATGTATTGTGCGCGCAACATGTGGATATAGAGAAGCTACCCCGTGATATATTCTACAGGTGATGCATTATCGCACGGTAGGTAAGATCAGGGTTGCGTTTCATAACAAGATGAAGTACCGCGGGCATGGAAAGTAATAGGGCAGAATTTATGCTCGCGCATTACGAACGATTCGTTGCAGGTGTATCCTACATCCAACACGCAGCACAATTTTTCTGTATATTATATTTTCCCAAGTGTAATTATTCATCGAATATCAATAACGAAGCGGATAAAAGAATTGCTGACAACATAGTTTCAACAGCTATCGAATGGCATAAAAGATACATTTATTGAGATCTCTGAAAGGCACCCCCTTGGTACGCCAAGGGTTGATATACTGGTGTCGTGTGATTCGCTCATTTATTCACGCACGCACGTACGTAAATACGGAAGTACAAAGAGAGACAACCTCGTCCACCATTATTCCGATATTATACTTGTCATTGTACTCGCCGATCTGGAACTTCACAGCCGAACCCGCCTACTGTGCTCCCCGGTTATTGCCTCGAATTCAGAGCTCTTCATCCTTTCAGAGATTCCTTCGTCGGTGTTCCATTCTTCGGGTGGGCCCAGCACCCTGAAGTGGCTCCAGGAGTGGAGGTCGACCGAGAGCTTCCAGCGCGGCTCAACACGCGGATAAACATTCGTTCGGGCCGAGGTGGGTCGGCTTAAAAGGCGTTACACTATTGAGTCACCGACGAGTGCACTTGTAACGCGACGTGTGCAAGTCATCTCGTGACCGAATCGTGAGAAACACAAATACAGCGTCGACCGAATCAACGCCGTTAGAAAATTCGCCTCGCGTGTACACACGCCTTGTTCTTTTCACTCGTACATATATTTTTTGTCACGAGGCGAACACTGCGATACCGTTTAACACCTCGCGAGTAGACCGTCCGACGTCTCCTTAACAACGGTTCTCGCTAATTTTTTACTTAGTAATTCCAGTTCGTGAACTGTTTCTGATCGGACGAGTGATTTGTGCGATGGTACTTAATATGGTGGCTCACGGTCGCGATAAAGTTTCTCGCTGCATCGGCAGGGGTGTAGGCTGGGGTGGGAGGGGGGGGGAGAGATAATTACGTGTAATTGCGTACTTGCGTGCCGTGCCGCATGTGAAGGGAACTCGTGACGTACTGCGTCCGTGGATCGTGCCGCGCAACACGAGCTGCGTGTTCGTACAAAATGTAAACAGAACTGGAGCAGCATAATTGAGGTGCGAAAGGACGATCGCTCGAGGCATTCGTCGGTCTGTACCGTGAGTACAAATTGCTTGGAATATCTTGTTTACGTGCAACAGGTATTTGGAACGTGCGCGGAGCATTTTACTGTATATGGTGCTTTAGAAATGACTCGTCAACTTGACACAGCGATAATGATTCGAGGGGCCTAGTTAGAGGCCGCTATTGTTCGCCAAAATTGGCGAACGTTCGCTCGGTACGTTCTGCGGAAACTTTGAAACCGCGCGCCCGCTGTTCGGAGCGCAACGTGAATACGGAAATTAGAGTTCAATCTGTGCCGTGAACTTTGACTTTCGTACAGCAATTGCAAAAGGACTCGAGTCTGCCTAAGTTCAAGGAATCATTAGTGCCTAATGCTTGCATAGGATATCGAACTCCAATTAGCACCCCTGTGTCTCATGCGCCGTATCAATTTGAAAGAATCGCGTACAAGTGCTTTCCTTATGCCCAACGGGGTCCGATCATCGTCCGCGTGCAGCATCAATTCGTTCAATTAAAGACAGATCCTTTAATTACCGTGGGCCCGGTTCACAATATCACCTCGGCAAGGTGACTCTCGTTAATGCGAACTCGAGATACACGGAACGATTGGTCGTATCCTCTGCCCGTCGCCCTTCACGTACAACGAACGTGAAGCACGATGGCAGAATGAAACAAGACGAAGGGGAAAGGACGAGCGAAATGCGTGGAACCTGGCTCCGGGATATTAACATTATAAATCGTCCGGGCCGGCGACACGCCCGGGGCGGAGCCGATCGTATCGGCTCGATACCCACCTCTGGGCCCGATATCGATTACGCTCCAGTGATTGGCAGGATTCGTAACACGCCACGGGGATCTCGTGGCAGAGCCGATCGATCGCCGATCGCTCCTATCGATTCGATAAAAGCTCGCGCGCCTCGCTGTCCACACGATGCACGCAGAATCGTGGAATTCGTCTCGATCTGCGCACACGCTATGGAAACGTGAATAGGGAGAGATCGACGATCGATATCGACATCGATACGGGTAATCAGTGGTACGAAAATGAACCGGGTCGACGCGACAGGGTGAATTCGTTTCAGCAGCTCAGTTTCGCGTTTGCATATTTCAGACGGGCATAGGGAAATTGAGAGGGTACTGAAATAAATTTGGAACGCGTATCGAAATTGTTCCAAGAGATCGAATTTATCTGCATTTTCGATAATTACTTTTTAGAGCGCGCAGATTTGCTACAACATCGTGTAGGCGTGGTAGAATTGCTATATACATTATAGCAAAGTAGATTCAGCGAACCACTGCCTTGTATCATTTCGGAGTCATCTATTTCCGCGCAGAGCATCGTAAAACAGCTGCGCAAGGGGGCAAGCACCGTCTCGAAATTTGCGTCAAAGCAGTACAAACACCGACAGACTCTTTCATTCCCTTTCACGGCCAGTGAATCTTGCATTGACGTCGACAACAACGGTGCGCGTTGGCCAAATTGAAGTATTCAAAGGTGCGCGAACGCTGCACCCCGGCAGGCTGTCGATGTACAGTAAACGATCATATTATGGGACGCGGCGCGATGAACGTCAGGAAAATTTATTGGGAAGTCGCGAAAAAAAAGGCTCTTATCGGCACCGAGAGCTGACCCGAGTGTTTGCCGCCTTTCACTATATTTATTGACACTAAAGGTGAAAACTCGTCACCCCGTTGACGACAACCGTTGTTGCGTTCACGATAGAACCCGTTCGATGAGGCGCAGAAGGAGGCCCGGCTGAACCGGCGAGGCGAGTGAAATCGTTCGTCCCGCACCTCCCAACGGGATTCAACCGGGGCCACCGTCTGGGCGTCAATAATCTTGACGTTAACTGTCGAAATGTCATTGATGCCTCGCGGAATTCTCGTCGTTCCACGTTCGTAGGGCGATTTTACAGCCTCGAAGCGCGTCCCTCATCTCATACTCTTGCGTCACGGTTGCTGCGTGCCTTTGGACTTGAACTTTCCGATAGAAAGTCACGATGGCGCTAGGAATGGCGCTTAAATAGCGGACGCGAGATTTATAGCGAATTATTCGCGCCTGTAATTATTTTATTTCCCTACGTGGATACGCTTTCTTCCTCTAGCGGATACTGGCCAGAGGATTTCGGAATTTGTTGGAACACGGTCGAACACGCGGAACGGCCCTCGTTGCTCTCGAGATCGATTTTACGATGCACGGAAACCGGGCGCGAAAAAATCTTCGGAGTTTGCTATTCCCTTTGCTCGTCCCTCTTCGCGTTAACTGCTGTGGCACGCCAGAGAACGGACCGACTTCGCGGTCGTGATCGTTCCGTTCTTCCGAACAATGGGCAGCCAGTGTTCAGGGGACTGTGTCAAAGTGCCCTTTTATTGGGTCGTATTTTACCCCTTCGCATTCGTGAACGCACGCGTAACGACGTCAGACGATTCACGATGGGCGCTGTCGATCGAGACGATCGATGCGCTCGTGTCTGTCTCTTACGGCGTTCTGTTTGTCGCAGGCGAGCGAGATCTGTCGGAAAAATTCGTTCCGTTCGAACGGTTTATCAAGTGACTCGATTCGTTTGTATTTGAAACGAGGCGGGATAGCAGCCAAATGGAAATTTATTATCAACCCCTCCACAGTGACTGCAGTTTTAACGCGTACATTCTTGGCAAGATTGAAATTCCTAGGCGATGTGGTCCACGATCGACAGAAACCTCGGGACGAAGAATTCCGCGGGTAGAAGTCGACCGCACGGGAACGAAGCGTATGAGAACGCGAGTGTGGGCACGTCGCGTCATAACTCCGCGAGCATTGTAAATCACCGTGGACGCCTCGTGCACCCATAGAAACGGTTATATTCGGCCATAACAGATCGTACCCACCGCGACGACGACCAGGCTATATTTTAATAGTAACGATAAATTACTTACGAGGAGGGAATCGCGTCTCAGTACTGGCGGCGATGAAACCCTCACACGGAGAGGGCGCGATCTTCTTGTCGAGCACCTACGGATAACCCTTTTCCCTTCAACGTCGGATAGACAGGCTATGGGAGCGAACTTGTTGCCTACACGGGCATCTTTCGCAGATCGTTTCGAAAGCACGACAATTTTTACGAACACCTACGGAGCGTAGAGAATTTATCAATTTATCCCGTGCCGGTACGTGCTTAGATTTCCACAGACGTACCTTTCACTCAACTTGACAATACCCTATTCACCCGACCATTTTTGCCAAGCTGATCCACACTCGAGCCAAGTAATGCCTACAAATTGCCACACCGATCTATTACTAAGGTAACATTCTTTTTTCCATTCACCCATTGGGCATCGCGGTTTCCAAGAAACTGGAAATCCGTTTAATGCCAACGTTGTACGCGTCGGATCGCACTCAAAGAAGCGCGGTGCTGTTTAATTGTGAACGATGCCCGCGCGGCGGATAACATTTTCGACGCCCACAGATGCATACGTGGCGGCGTTCGCGGCCGTGTGTTCCAGAAACCAGGACTCACCCGTGAACACTAATCACTCGTTTATCTGGCACCGGAGAGCCGCAGGATTTTCGCTTTTAGATATCGCCTGGGTGGCAGGGAAGCGGCATTACGAATCCTGGGCGAAAGATTAATGCTCCCCGGGGATCGCTGTTCATTCATACCACGGCCATTCGCACGCGTATGTTTAGGATTACACCCTGATAACAGAATGGATTCCGTCGTGACATTGTGCTCGAGCGATCACCTGGAACTGCGGACACTACGCTCGCGTTGCTCAGCGGAGTGAATGAAGTTCTTCGATAATTTATATCGCACTTCGGTATTGCGCTTTTCTAACGAAGGCACGAGGGTGGAAGATAATTCTTAGTTACCTCGGTGTCGTTGAAAACAGGGCTTGCTATCCAAATGATATTTAGAGTTCGCGAAATGCAAGAATAAAGTAGGAATATTTTATACCCTCGCAAAATCTGTGCACTTAATTTTTCAAGTTCCCTATGAGATGATCGATATATTAATTTTGAACACTCCCCAAAAATGGAGTTCTTCATCTCTGCTCCAATTGTTCCCGCTTCACCGTGGCTCGCCGTGTACCTTCCGAATCTCGGACAAGGTGGAACTTGCGAAAGCTTTGCCAACTGCTCGCGAGACCATCGCCCACGCGGCGTGCAAGGTGGTCCGGGCACTTGAGATCTTCGGGTCTCGGTCTCCGGACACTTTTATGCCCCCGACGACGAGCGACGACGACATCGCCGAGCACCTTCCACACGGCGTGGGCGGGTCATGGGAACCTGCAGCCTGCCGTTGCCAGCCCTCTCTTCTTGTTTTCTGCCCGTCCATTTGTACAACGTTAGTACGCGGTCCCGCGTAACGTCCACTTCATTATATATTCGCCCGTTTCTCTATTGTATTTTAATTGATGCCGGCGGAGCCGAGCAAAAGGGGAGCGAAAACGCGTTCGCGGCGAAGCTGGAAATGCGAGGGACATTTCCGACCGACCGTTTCAAACTCTTCTGGAGTATTGAGCGCGGTCAGGAGTTTGTTGAAGTCAGAAATTTGTTCGCGAAAGATTTTCGTTACAGTTATAGCACGCAGTCGTGTAGGAGTGCAGAGATCTTGTAAAATCCCTGGGCTGAAGTAGACTACAGCTGTGCTTAACAATAAGGGTATCTCGATATTAACTTCCACTACGACAGAGTTGTTCCCGATCGTTCGAGCCTGTTCTCCTTCGCCTCAAAATTGCCACATACATCATCAGATATCTTATAGTTAAAAAGAATCCTAATTCGTTCCTCGCCACAAATTGGACCTGGCCAACCTATTTCCATTACACGTGCTGCTTCCAACCCCGATACCCGGCATCAGGAAATACCCAGAAGATAGTTCGGTCTCTGGTACAACCGCGTCAGGTGCTTCCCAACGTTCAATTTTCGCCCGAAAATTCTCTCTAATTTTAACGGCGCACCGTCGTGAAACGTGAAACGCACACGCCGCCCGGCAGCTAACGATTTCGGGGACACCGCGTTCCCGCTACCCCTGTCCCAAGCTGGCGCACAGGAAATCGCGTCCGATTTTCGGTCGTGAGACACGTGGCCTCTGCATCGAGCGATTTACCGTGCTGGAATGCGGCGCAAGGTGGTACGCGATAGAGAAAGAGGAGAAGCTGGCAGCTTATGCGAGGCGAGAGAAGAGAAGCTCCGTGACTCGTACTCGACGTTCCTACATACCCATCTCGTCGTTTCTTCTCTCGTCCATGACGGTGTTCCCCTCTCTTTCCCTGCCAGGCTCGTTCTCTTCCTTTTACGCCGTTCGTCCTTCTCGAACCGCGCCGCATACGTGTTGGTGGGGTCTTGTGTGAGCTGTATGTAATACCGGCGAGGCCCAAGAGCGTATAGAGCGCGTCTTTGTGAACGCTCGGGCCAGCTGTTTGTCTAACACCTCGTACCTGCCTGAGGTCAGTGGCGATTCTGTTACGAGTGCCGGGAACGGCGTTCGATTCACGGGCCGAGGTCAACGTTCCACGTTCCTGCTAGATCGACGGCCCTCCTGAAATGTCCGCTCGGACAACGCTCGGTTACCGCGACATACGAACCTGCCTCGGGACATCGTCTCCCCCAGACCGAACTATGATTTATGTTTATTTGACGCGCAGGATTGATGAAGAGCATCGATCGACCAACACTATGGACGATTGGTCGTGCGCGAGCCTGCGAGATTGTGGGCATCACTTTTTAACGCGACCGTGTCCGCCACGGATCGGATCCTAACGACCCGTGCAGTCACGAACGGCGTAATTAATTGTCCGTGTCTCGGTTAACCCGACATTAATAACAGATCCCGTATTACGTTCGATTTAATTGCGAGCGAACGGGCACGAACGTACGCGGACTTTCAACGTTCACTTTCCCGCTGCGACCTAGCGAGCCGGCCCGAAATTCCCATCGACGATCGTCTAAGCAAGAAGCCCGGCGACTCATACAATATTTAACGACGGGCGCAGAGCGACGCGCTCGTCGGGACATCGTAGCCCATATCCGACGTGTCCAGGCGTGCACAACTTGAGCCCGACGAGCCTGTGTCGTTTGAAAGAACACGTTGCACGAAAGGGGGCCCGTGGGCCTGTCCTCGGAAAGGACGCGGCACACAGAGCCAATAACTCGGTCGTGATCTTCTGGCGCTTGTGCAGGGGAAAAAGTCGGTCGCCGGTAATAAATACATCGCGGAACCGGGCAAGTTCGGAACGGGCATTGATATTCGCGTGGTTTCTTTCCCGGGCGCCGCTAATAACTTATCCGGTAGACGGTGGCCAGCTTCTTGCGCGTCTATCGGGCGTCTCCGGCACGAGGTGGAGATCCCGGACGCTGCCCCGTCCCTCGGGTCGCTCGTCGAGGGCGAGTGATGTTTTCTGGCGGGGCCAGCAGGCGCTCTGTGTGGTCCTCGTGTCAAAATGTGTCAAAACTCGAGTTCGCGGTCTCGGCGTTGCCGACAAAAAGCGGTTCGACGGCCCCACAAATTAACGGGCAGTCCTGGTGCAGGGCAGAGCCGGTGCAGAGAAGAACGAGGTGGCTGTTCGAGAGGAGCCACGAGATGCGGATACCGGATATATATTCCCTGCCGTCGCTCCTCGGAGCGACAAACAATTCTGGAGATCCTAGCGTCCGCGCAGTGTTGAAATTCGACGATACACAATGTTTCTGCGGTAAACGATGGGATACTTCTATTAATCTCATTGGGAATCTCGATGAAAGAATTCCAAGGAGAGACGGGACACGATTGAACCGTTCTCGCGAAGAAATACTGCGCTGTTCCCTGAAATGTTACTCCGTGTTTTTGCCGGTAATTATCGCAGGTGTTAAAACGATCGTCGGCCCAAGAGGATACGTCTGCTCAACCTTTAGCAATGCCCCCGCGGCACACACGCTGAACGGTGGACGATTAAATGAAACGATTCGCCGCGTGAATTGCTCAACGTGCGCTTCGCCGTTGGTGGATTTATTAACGGAGCGTTCTCTTTGCGGACAATACCGACGCGCGACCTTAGCACGATTGGAATTTCAGCGTCTCCATTTCCTCCTCGGCGGAGCTTCCGGCGGGCTCCCGGGCACCCCCGACTCTAGATAAAATCACGGTTTTAACGGGACAACAAATGGCGGGCCATTGTTCGACAGAATCGAACCGCTGATTTTCTATGGGATACGACCGCGGCATTGTGCAAACCGCAACTGGATGCGCTTCTACGCGCCACGGGCTTCAACCACGGGGCGCGAAATGTTTGGCTGCGTCTCGATTTCCACCAGATAAAATTATATTCCGCGTGTCGGCGAATAATACAACCGGATACGCTGGGTGTTGCGCGACATCTGTTGCTCTTCGGTATTTTCGTCCCACGGCGAAACTGTTTTCCAAACAGAGAATAGTGTCCGGAGGAGGTTCTGTTGTTTGGTGGAAAACTTACGTAGATGCAAAAGCTTCTTTTTTGTCTAGCTGATGGTCGATAGGACGGGACGAGGTGGTTGAAACATGCTGCTCAAAATAATTGCAAGATTCGAGCGCGATAGACGAACCCGACATCGAAAATAAGAGGATTACGGTTAGATAACGTTCATTGTGCTTTCGGGAAGATCTTTGGCGAGTACAGGATAATACTTTGTCCCGTCGTTACATAGGATTGAATCGTAACATTGTGAACGGTTGAGAATCGCTTTGGAGCGATCTAAAAGAGAGCGAGGATCGCTAACGAGGTTGTCTATCGTGTAAACTCGAGCTCGATATTTGCTCGATTATCGACGTGGTATCTGCCGTGTACGACACAGATCGTTCCGCTGCTAGAACGATTTCCTCGTCGGTAGACGATTTATTTGTGGATCTGCTACATTCCTGATAAATCCTTATTCGTGCTCAAGGATCTTAGCGTCGCGCAGCCACGTTGGCTGCCACTCTCTTTCTGTATTATATACTTGTCCGACATTGTTATTATTGCGAACACGGCTGCAGCTGCTCAGCGGGAATAATAATGATCGTTCGGGCACCCCTTCGTTGCACGCCGTCCATCGAAGTCACGTACGCTCGGTATTGTTATTTAATCCGAATCAGTCGTTTAAATTAACCGAGCCGCACCGACTGGTATCGATCGAAGTATTTTTACGGTGCACGTATTGCGGAAACCTGGGGCGAACCCGAACGTCGATTAATCAGCGCTTGTAATTCTACAGGTAAATACTTCAAGTTCGTCCCTCGATCTATCGTGGATAATTTCTTCCTCGCGTTTCTTTCTCTATTCGACGACCCGATGAGAATAATCAAACGAAGCTGCCTATTCTGAAAAGTTGCAAATTCTTACCAACCCCCTTGCGATAATTTGCAATAATTTCCACAAAAATTCGTATCGTTCAACGACTATTGTTCGACCCGCTCGGTTTGGTAAATCCCTCGCAGTAGGACCCGTTCGTCGATCACGGTTAATTAACTCTCGCGTACGCGTCATTACCCAATCGCCAATGTATTAGAGTGGCCGTGGACAAATCCGCGGCGGAATGTTAATTGAAAATTAACAGCCCCGTGTCGATCGTGGAAGTCGGGGCGAGACGACCTCCTCGCGCGTGCGTTTTCTCCGGCGACACAATAGACGCTGCTAGCAATAATCCCCGGGGCAGCTTCCGTACGCTTGATCCCAGGGCGGAATACGTTCAGACACCGTGGCTCGTTATTACGGAGGCGAATGGGACGACCGCACGCACGGTCGGACACGGCAAAAAGTCGTTTTCGCGTAAAACGATCGGCGTTGCTCCGGCTTTCCGTCGTAAAGTAGCGCCCACACGCGCCGATGCTCCGGTCGCACAAGCCTCGCGCCGCCAGCAACAACGTGAGAATGTCCGCGGGACGATAAAAGTTACGCTCGTGAATTTTACGCTCGCTCCTTCGCCGTGTACTCGATCGGTAGCGCTTTCGAAAAATCGTCGGTGAACGCTCGTCCGCGATACAATTTTGTCTCTTATTTTTTTTCAGCAGCGCTGGCATAATGACTGTTATTAGCCGAGAAATATGGCGCCGATGGGACTCACCGCACAGAGAAATATAATTCGGGGTTTGAACAGTGTTACCGATTTATCGGGCGATTGATTTGCCACGGGTTTGACGATACCATTTGGACGTTCAGTTCCCCGTGGAACGGTGTACGCCAATCACGAGAAACGTACGGGATCAATTAATGATTCGCCAGAGGTTCACAAGCTGTATGTATGTTCGATTTAGCCGGCGTAGAAGTACAGACATTGGTGTTCGTACATCGGCCCGCAGCTTCGACAACTAACACCGTTACCTGGAAACAAAACGATATCCCCGGGCGATGCTCAATTTAAAAGAGCGTCCACGGTGCAAATCGATCCGTTATTCACAATGAGATCATTAAAAGGCCGTGCTCGAGGCACCGTTCGCGTTAATGTCCATTCGAGTGACTCGCGACACCGGTTTAACAATTTCGCGCAACAAACGCCCGGAACGTTGCGTGATCGAGTAATCGCGGTCCACCCATCGAGTGCCGCGAATCGAAAGAATTTTCTTAATCAACGGGGTCGGCCGTCTCGCCCCGGACTCTGCCCCCATTGTAGCTGGAACGGAATGGAACTCGAATGCCTCGCGCAGAGCCGATTGTTTATATCTTCCTGCATTCCAGCTCGATAAATTCGATTTTTTACACGCGTATGAATATAGTGCCGGCCATTCAGTCGGTGTCTCGCTCGGGTCGTGTCGGCCCATAGTCGCGGCCGCGGCGACGTCGTGGTCGCGAACCCTTTTACAAGAAGCTCGGCCCATTCAAGAGTCAAGCACGCTGAATTATACCCCGCTACGGATTCGCACGGATTCGATGGCGCGCGAATTCGCAACCGGATTCCCCTGGCCGGACCGTTCCTGACCTCGCGGGGCCAAGTATTCCCGGGGAAGAAGAGCGGCAGACGGTCTAGGGGCTGGAGTGCTGGAGCGCCAGAGCGGTCGAATCGTCGGGCGTATAATAATGGAACGACCAGGTGGACAGGCGTTGCGCGAACGCGCCCGACCTTACGGGGAATCGAAGCCGCGGCTCTGTCCGCGATAATATCGACACCGTCGATCGTTATTAATAATAGTGATCGCGGGAATAAAGCCAGGCAAACATGCGCAGAAACGCTGAACAGAAGACCATCTTCCGAGAAGCCTATTAACGTCGCCGTCCAACGATACCACTCCCCCGCGTACCGCGACGTTTAGTGGTCATCGGGAATCACGCAGTGCGAGGTATCATCGTGGAAATCTAGAATCGTGGAAACCGAACGATCCGGACTCGCGTCGCTCGATCCTTGTCAGCCGCGTCCTACGTTTGCCCGGCGACTCGTGTAAGCACGTCCGTCTTCTATTTTCATCGATTCCATCGATCGAAGAGCCGCGTGCATCTGAGAGGCGGGGGTAGGAGACGAGACCACGGAGCTGTTTCACCGCGCGATAGGCCTATTCGATTAATTTATAGTCGCGTTAAGGATAATAGACACGACCGTGCTATTCGTCGGCTGGAAATGACAAGTACCAGCGCTAGTATCGGCTGTAGCCGAGCTTTTTTTCCTCCTCGTCTTCGCTCGTCTCCGTGCTCGTCCTTTTTTTTACATCCTCCTACTACCTGCCCCGTCTGCCACCATGGCCGAGTAAACATGTAGAAGCGCATACATCACGGGTTACGCGTTTTCTTGGCGCAGACGGAGAGGCAGAACCAGATACGTATATGTATACGGTAGGATCGAACCGGGACGAGAGGAAAGGGGCGAGGAAGGACTCCTCGCGAACGATTATCGGTAACTTACGTATGCAGGCAATCTTGTAGCGTTTGCGCAATTATTGGAACACCTCGTGTCCGTAATAAATGGCGGAATATGCCCTGAAAGGTGTTAGTTCAAGATCATCCGGTGATACAAGACCACTTCGACGGTATCGTGGCCTGTCTGTCGCACGATTTCATCACCGGCGAGCTCATCCGCGCGGCTACCTACTGGCACTGGTTTATGTAACCGGTAGGTACATTAAGGTTACCCTCGATCATGGAAAGTCGCGCCTACCCTATTCTTCTCCGTTCTGCGCCGCGTTTTCACAATTATTTTCCAGCGGCGCAATTCGCTTCGGGCACGTACGCGAGATGTTTGCTCGCGATTGCTTTTAGAATGTACATAGTCGGACTTGCAATTGGTGGTCTTCGACGATCATTTTCCGACAGGAATTAATTGTCGAACAAAGATACCTCCGGGATATTTGTACAGTTTTTGTATAAGTAATCGACAGGATTGTTAAAAAAAAAAGAAGAAAATCCTAAATAGCGGCGTCCATTCTGTTCGATCCTCGCGCAGCGAGATTTCAATGCGCCGCGCCGTGACGTGGGAGTAATTGCGACACACAGAGGTACATGCGCGCACCTACATACGAACGTCTTTGCCGACCTTGCGCTCGTCTTCCCTCTACGGTGCAATCGTGCGCTCCGCGATCAATTACGCGATATCCAGTTTCGTCGCGCTCCTTTCCTAACAACGTGGCCCAATTAAGGACGACGATTAATGCACTCGCCGCTCGCGAGACCTTTCCTCCCGCTGCGGCGGCCTTATGACTCACCGTCGCTTGGTTTCTCCGTGTCTCTGTTAACCGAGTTTTTAAGGACCAAGGTGCGGCACCGCTGAATCTCGTTGCTCCAGATCTCGTCGATAGACTTGTCAACTGTTCGCTATACGCTGGGCCGACTTTTTCTATTTGTCGTCGCCTGTAATGTTCGATACGAAAGCATTGCTTGATACACTTGGTTTTGCAATGCGCAGTGCATCCTGTATCGCACATCGAACTATGAACGATTTTATTTGCACCATTCTTCCCGTCACTATGGCCTGCCTGAATTTTCGTTCGTACATCGTCCAGGCTACTCGAAAATACCTAACGACTCAATAACAGAACGTGCATACCAGTATGTACGATTCGTTGCGTATGTACCGTGGAAGGGCGAGCCGTCGCGTATCCTGGCCGAGGATGATCTTTCAAGTGAGAGGACGAGTCGTCCTTGTCTGTTCAGCTGGATGGCGGGGCACGGAGCGTGTACATCATGCTCAGGCCGGTCAGGACGCCTCTCAAGATCAGGTATTCGAGTGTGACCACACATGTGTAATTCCAATTAACATCGCTCGCTCACGCGCGTAACGCTCGCGCCACGACTTGCACGCAGGTTATTTCGCGGCAAGTTTCACGCGTGCACACCGAACGGACTGATTGACTGACTGATTGACTTTTCTGCCGTCTCCTCTTCGCTCTCGTTGCTGCTTCTTTTTCTTTTTCCTTCGTTTTTTTCTGCCCCGTCCTCTTTCCACGGCTCCCCTGGCCGACCGCCAATCAACCGGGATCATTTTATACGGTGTCGACACTCGGCCGAAGAATTTGCTACGATTTCGTGAAAAGTCGATTTGCCTGGCTAACGGCCAGGCGATGCGAAAACCGTAACGAGCAGATGGTAATTGGACAGCTGGTCATGAGATAGCATCGCGCAATCAGGTACGGGGAATTCCTCGCGACCGCAGAATTCTTCCTAGCTATTCTAAATAGATTTCTGATTTTTCCACACCCCGCTGACGGAGCTCTCTTTAATATTTTCATTATTGCGTAATCCTCTGCTGAATTATTAGAAGCGTCCGACTTATTCGGAGTAGCTGCAACTTGCACTCAGAGAATAATTTCTAGCGAATTACCGTGTATTGAGAACGACTGATTCCATCGTGATACATATATCGAACGATCGATGTTAGATGAAAGATAACGGAGAAAGAAAAGACACTCGAATGTTCACCGAGACATATCTACGAAATTAAGAACAATTTGCGCCCAAAGTCCGTATCGAAAGGTTAATTATCCGGACAATTAACCAGTCGGTGTCTCTCCTTGTTAGCAAGTATACTTCCCACCTGCTGGCCGCGGTAAATCCACAGCACGCACGGACCACACGCGCCGCGCCGCAAGTGCATCGCAAGTGGCCTTTATTTCGAGAGAAAATATTATCGCAACATCCGGCTGCGCTCGTGAATAATACACGCTGCACCGCCATCCGCTCGAAATAATATTTTGTCCCGGCCGCTTCAGGTGTAGAAACGTATCGCCGCAACAAGGTGCACACGCATTCTTCGTCCAGTTCTGGAATCCCCTATTCGTTGGTCGTTTGTCCAGCGCCGTGAAAGACGCCCGAACGATGAACAGCTCCGTCGAATTATTGTCCGGCGAACGCGACAATTACCCGGTCGAGGAGAAGCATCGACCTGGGTTATTGTGCTCGGTGAAAAAATCAACGTGGACACGATCTCGAGGATCCTCCCATTTCTGCCGCAGCCACGTTGCACGCGATCTTTTACAAATGCGAAATTTATCTCCGATCTCGTGTACGTGGGTCCCATCCCTGGCCGATGGACAGATCTATCTTTCAGTGGCACTGCGCTAACTCCATTGTTGGCCCCGGGTCAACGGCGTCGCTATTGTCCGCGGCCGCTCCAAGAATGAATGTTTTGGTTTCCGTGAATACGTCGAGTGGCAGCTTCGAGTGCACCTCAAGGCGTCGATCGTTTTTCTTCCGTCCCGAGGTTTCCCTCGCCGGCCAGGTCCACTCCACCTTCTTTCTTTTTCTCCGGCTCCCCATTGTCTAGCGTCGCCTCTGTGTTCTTCCCGATTCGTGGCCGAAAGAATGGAAACCGCTAGAAGACGTATCGTGGACGTCGCCTCGACCGGGTCGATGAATTATCGCCCTTGCGCGCTCGAGTGCGTCGCTCGTGACGTCCAGCGGGCCAATTTATCTGGATATCCAGAACGACTTTTCGGAAATTCGTCGAACCGCTGCGCTGTGGATCGTGTGGGTGTTGATCTTTTGTGAGATTGCCGGGCATTATGCGCAGTTGCGAGCTACATTCTGGAGTGCTGGACGGCGGCGCTGATTGAATGATTGTGCACCGATGGCCGCGCTATTTGTAATGTGATAGGTTCTTGAAAAATTTTAACGAACTTCGAATTTTTTAATTTATCGCTCGATTTATTTCGTGTTCGTTAAAATTTTTCAACCAGTTTCATCCGAACGAACTCGGACAGAGGTCCGAAAGATTCGTTTAGGCGTAACGGGCGAACGATTTATCACGTGCTTGTTAATTTCTTATTACGAGTAGACGCCACAGGTCGACTACTGCCACCGACCTGAATATCTTTAATAAGCGAACAGGCCAAACGATTTCGGAGCAACCGTAGCCCAGGCCGTGCGTATTCGAGATATAGATTGAGGTCGATTGTGACCGGCAGCCATGATTAATCGCGACGATCAACCCTCCTGATCGAGCAGCGTGTACCCTTCGCGTTCCCTCAATGCCCACAATTAAATGAATACTCTCCCTCCTCTCTGTCCTTCTCTCCGACACACGAACACAGGCATACAGGATGCTTTCTTCAAGCGCAGTCCGGCGAAATCCAACGATTCTCCTCGATAGACGGACAAACATCGAGTCTCCAGAGATCGTGTAAATCGTAATCACGGAAAAACACTCGTTCGATGTGTTTGAGGCCGTCAATCACGCTCTGGTTACGTCAGTACGCTCTCATGGCGGTACACGAGTACATGGCGGTAATTACGCTCAATTAAGTGCTTGCAAATGCGATAACAAACGTCTTTAAAACGACAGCAAACGTACCATACAAGATTCACTGGTTTGCCGGTTAAACATTGCATGAAAAACAGGAATGAAACGTCGGTACATAAGAACGATGGCATTTTAAAACGATTACGCTCATGCGTGCATTTAAAAGAATTCACCGCCGCGAGTGATGATATCCTAATAAATAAATTTCATGTCGAGAATCTGGCAACAGGTGATCAATAGGCCAAAGATTATCAGGAACGACCCAGGCGGACGGTCGTTTTTAACATCGCGCGTCGAAACCAGTATGTATATACGTATGTATCTATATTCTATACCCTCCGAACATCTGTTCGGATAGTTTCTCTGCGGCGGAGCGGGTCATTAATACGGAACAGCGACGCGTCGTCGTCGAGACCCGTGAAATCCAGAGGATCTCGTTATGCGTAACCGAGTACACGGAAGTGGGACAATACCGTGCGCCCCCGAATGAGAAAAGAAAGGGGCGCCCCTTAATCTGACGGCGCACATAAATTCGCGGGAACGAGTCAGTTTCCGTCGATACAAATCCGGGTCCCGCGTCCAAAGGGGTTTCGCCAGATGTTCGATCGCGCTGTCTCCGATTCTCATGGCCGATTTAACGAGACGATTATCGACGATCAAGCCCATTGGTCGGCTCGGTGTTCGCGCAGCAATTTGCCCGGTAAAAGTCAACCGTCCCGTAAAACAGATTGTCCGCGGTGCATTCGTGCCGCGTTAGCGGCCTTATCTTCATAAAATTTCCGTTTTATTATGCCGTCGAGTGAAACGGGTGAGCCACGGTTCGTAATGAGCGACATTAAGGGGCCGTTGGATGCGTGACACGAGTTACGATTCGATTGTACCCGCCACGCGTATCGAGAGGAGAACACGTCCGAGGCACGGCCGAGTCGTTTTCTTGCGAGCATGAAAGAATTGCGCCGGGTTATGATCGGCACCCGTGTGCGTCCCGGCGGTGGCTGAAGCTCCGAGGGGGCGGAATTTCAGGCTTTTAATTCGCCGGGCGTATTTAATTGGATGTAACCGGCGTACGGTTTTCGAATGTCTGATACGGTCCGCCGATGGCCGAGCACGGGATCGCGATCGCAGAACAAATTGCCGGGAACTTCGCTTCACTTCGAGTGAATGAATAATGGAGGAGATCTCGGTTGATCGACGCTAAACGGAAAGCCATAAAACCGCGGCTTATATGGACGGCGAATGGATAAAACTCGCCGGTGTGCCACGACGTTTTCTATCATTTTCTCGTCGATATCGATTAAGGCCGCCTTCGTTTCGACGATCCGCCGGCATTACGAATGAGAATAATTTCAAGCAACGAGTAAAACAGATACGGTATTAATTTCGCGAATTCGGAAACGTCGTTCCTCCTGGGAGGAAGCCTCGTGGGACTGATGCGCGCGTACCTCGGCGGTCTGCCCTTGAATTAAAATGGTAATAGAAATGTACGGATTTGAATTGCGAATGTCATAGCGTGCAGGCCACGACTGAGTCCAGGATATGTATATGCTAAGCAGCGTCTTGTTTTGAATTTAGAACAGGCGCCATCTTGCCGGCAAGCGGTTTGCACTTTGCCCCCTTCCAGCAGGTAATTCGTGCGCGACCAATGGGGATGCATTCCGGAAACCACGTATGTGCCGGCTGCTATAACCCACGAGCTATACGTAGCTATTTCATCGGGTGAAACATCGAACCCTTGTCCGTGTACCTTTATTCGTGACAGGCAGTAGCAAACTCATTAACCTTAGGCTCGCCCTTTTCCCTCTCGTCGTCATTCTTTTCTTTTGCACCTATGGAAGGTGCGGCGATGCTATTGCAGCTGCAATATTCATTGTTTCACGCGTCGCATTAATCCTGCGGGCACCGTCTCGTTGTATTTGTAGAAAAGTGTCGAGAAAAGGCTGGAAATACGCGTCACAGTTCGACGCTCGAGAAAGGACGAAACGTAAATCGAACTTTGCGCGATGAACAGGTAGATGTTCCCAGTGCTGTTACGTGCACGATGACTCTCGCGACAGTCAACGTTACTGCGCGAAGAAACAGGAATCTTAATTGCCGCGTGCAAGACGCGATCGAAATGGAGGCATTTTTGTCAAACGATCCTGCACGAAATAAACCTAGGTTTTACAACGAACTCGTCGTTAGCTTCCCAGTGAACACTCGACCGAAGCACAACATTTATAAGGTGTATTCTTTCCTCGAAACACGAAATTCTTCGAGTCCAAAATACCCCACGTCCGACAGGTACAGGGTGTTAAACTCTTGAACTCTTCTCCTCCGAATACCTCCAATTCCAAGCTCGCCTCTGCGGCCCAAAAACGATCGTCGGAAATCTTTTGCAATTAGACCACGGCCCTTCCACGACGTTGGTTCTTTCGCCCTCTGTTTATCCAGGGCAAACAGTGCAGGCAACCGCCGCTCAACGAGGCCAACAGAGAAAAGGAACTTAAGAAAACGAAGCTGTGAAACGAGACGAGGGAAAGAGGAGAAGGTCCAGCCTCGAATCCCGGCTGACACGAATCACCACCCTCCTTTTATGTCAGGACCTTTCTCCGCTTCGTATTATCCGCTCGCCTAAGTCAACAGGTCCTCCTATGATGTCGTGGCTTCTCTGCTTCTTCCCTTTTCTCCTTTTACCCGTCGACACCTCTGACCGATCGTTCCTTCGACCGCGTTTCCCGCTTAATCGAAGCATGGAAGCCGGCAGTTATTAGAGCAAGCCCGTTGAATTGGATTACAGGAGTAATTCCGTGAGACCGTTTATCCCGCCGGCTACTGTGCATTCGCTGATCAAGATTGAGCTGCGATGTGGTAAGACGTCAGCTCTGATGAGATATCCAATTTTAATTATACCGCGCGCTTGCATAAGCATAACGAGGCGAGGATCGATTCTGTCTGAATCGAGGCCAGCGAGGATAATGGGGGAAAAAATTCCAGCCGTGTTCGTTTGACGACGTGACTCTGCTGTACGATAAATTTCTCGATTCCCCTTTATTCAGCAACATCCCCGATTTGGTACGTACCTCGAAATGATCGCAATTGTCATCGATTAACTTTTCGCGCGATTCGATTTCTATTTTCAATCCTCCGTTGCTGGAATATTTAACAGGTCATGGACCACGCATCGTCTACCTTCGCGAACAAATTCCGCAATTGATAAACCCTCCACCTGTTTGCGGCGTGTTCGCCGCGACCCGGGCAATCCACCGGATCGATCATTAGGCCCGCGAAAGCACGCCTCGTCGTTGCGTTCTAAGGCCGCGCGTTTCGCCTGTGCCTGGAATCGTCAGCGGGCGGTCGCTTTAATCGGTGAAACTTCATTTCCATCGTGCATATCGCACCGGCTCGTTACGACCGATCGAGCATTCCCCGGCCCGACGGGGAGAATGCCAATTACGTTTGTTTCCTCGGCCGCTGTTCTATTCGTCGGGCGATTCTCTCGATCGCCGAGGCGAGGCGACGCGCGTGCATCGTGTGTGCGTTTTTCGGTTCCGTTACTTCCGCATCGATGGAAACGTAGTCATATCGATGCAGCCGTAAGATAGCCGCCGGTGCCCCGTGTGTGCCGAGCGTTGTTCGCGATCAATAGATCGCTGTACCGGCGGATCGGCGATCTGGCGATCTAGCAGCGGGAGATCGTGTAGCGATCGTTCGTTCCGCGATCGCGCACAATACGAATCGTACGTTCCGGGGTCGTACCGGGGGCGACTGTCTACGTATACTACTTTGGATCCGTGAGAAGTGTGCTGCCTGCTCACGGACCCATACACCGCTCGTGCTGCGCTGTAAAAGATACTTTCGACGACGATGTATCGTACGCGTCCGTACCCGTAGCCAATAGCCACGGGGCGAGACGCTGTGCTGATCTGAACACTCGGGGCTAGGCAAATCGTGGAAAATGTTATCGAACATTGTACATTGAGGTGCCACGGCGTTGGGTATCATCCTGTCTGGTTTCGTATTGACAATGGGTTTGTCTATTTTTGGCTGGACGTTTCAGATCGCAAGGGCTTACGTTGGTTCTATACCGCATCGACCGATTAGCTATGTGACGCGGCATTTCGCTGGGATAATTATTTGTTTAGAAAGTGGGCATCCAGAGAGTCTTTCGGAGCGTTTCAGGTCGAAGGTCGGAAACGTATAGAACGATCCAATCGACTGGGTCGTTGATCCATAGACGTATACACACTGGCGTCGTTAGACGTATCAGCCACGTTGCATCCATTCTCCAGGCTTTTATAAACGACGCTTTTTTCAATTGTTAGCTTTGAATGCCTATCAATGGCGCATTCGTCCCGCCTGGACAATCCGAGATATCTGGTTCACGTAATTATAGTTATTGAACTGTCATCGTTATACAGTATGACATTCTTGTTTTTCCGTTAACTGTTAACTAAATTCGTTCAGCCTTTCCCGATAGCAATGTGCTACGCGCACGTCCAAATGCAATAAAGAGGAATTCATTCAATTAATAGCACAATGATGCAACGCTATTTCCACCACGGGGGACACTTCGCGCCAGAAAGATTACTCATAATAGGATTACAGCAGGGAGACCCAATCCTGTTGGTCACGGTTCCCTCTACGATCGGATCGATCGAGATCTCGCGGATCCCTGGTTGAAATAATATTTCCAAGAGACACCGATATGTTTTCGCTGGTTCTCAGGCACGCCGGGCATCCGTTGCTCACGGAAGGTATGCGGCGTCAAGTATCTTAGCGGGCAAAAGTTATATTATACCGAGCGTATCTGATGTCTACATGCATGCTGCTCGTATATAGCAAGCATTCACGCCGGCATGGTGCAGGCCCCGGGCACGAAATAATGCGCGAGGATCGGCCACGGCAGCTGCCGCCAGCCTCACAACGATATCAAAGGATTTGCTGATTCAGAGGTGAGCACACGAGCGTCGGGCTGCAGCAGGAGTAGAAGAAGAAGACGAAAGAGATGAGAAACGGTTCGTCCGTTTCCCTCGCGAAGAATCGAAACGTCGATCGATCGATCATCGAGGGCGTAACGTCTTCACGGACGTGCGGATCTAGCATAGGGTGAACGAGGGCTGACAGTTCTTCCTCACCTGGGTAACATTTATTCCGTCGCTGAAAACGATAGCTCGTGGGAGTCGGCCAAAAAATTCTACACGCACATGGATGGCTCCGAAGCCAATCAGTGTAAGCGCAACTTTTCCCGAAACACGAGTTAAGCGGCTCAAAAACCTCTTTATTGTTAAAACTTCCAGCTGATTAATCCATTAAGTCACTATTTTCATACGTAAGCAATAGGTGGTACCAGCATTGTCATTTTTTACCAAGTAATTTGTAAAAACCTTATTTGAAGGTATATTTATTTCCTTATCTCTTAATAGACTTACAGGGCTTCTGAGCCCTCCATACATGTTCTTCCTCCAATACATAAACTAGCGTCTAGCGAACGGCAACCTCGTTCCATTCCAACTAGAACGCCATCCACGGAATTCATATTTCCAACAATATCCCTTTAACGATCTATCACTCGAGCCTCGGCCCGCTCTTGAATGCGCTTGTTTCAGTCGACGGGATCTGCGGGGTGTCCCCGGGGCGAGGTTTCGCAACGCGATTTATCGGCCGTTTATTTATTTTCGCCCGTTCCCGCCTGAGCGATACCGGGGTGTCGATCGCTATCTTAATTTCGTATTGTGATCGGTCAAACGGTTTCTGAACCCGCGCTGAATGGGCCGAGCGTGTAACACGTACGCGATCGCGACACTTGGGGCCAGCGCCAGCACCCCTTCGCGCCGTCCGCACGCAGCGCTGCCTCTCGCACGATGACATAGTGCCGACGAGAAACTACACGGGATTTTACGAAACGTCGCGTCGCGTGCAACTATCCTGAGTCCTTTGTCAGGCAATCAGCGTCGGCTTGTGCCCGCCGCGACGCGAGGCGAAGAGCGTTTTTTCGGCCCTGGTTAAACGCGCCGGCAACATTCCCCGTCACGCCGTTCTAACGTGAAAGTACAAACAATTTAGTTGACCGGGAAACATAGCGGTGGAACTATTGAGTGGCTTTCTGATAGGTCATTGGAGATACCGGCAAGAAAAGTTCGCGAACGGTCGGACTCTGATTTTGATAAAACATTGCGGGCTTGAGGAACAGTCGAAAATATTGTATCTTTTTTTTAACTGCGGTTATTTGGGTTTGAGGGGTGAAACCACCCTGAAATATCTTTCGGAACATTGAAAAATTGTTGTCCGCCTTTCTTTTGTCAAGGTAAGATCGCGGGGCAAGCGAGAAATCGAGAAGCACGGGTAGAAAGAAGCGCGAGAAGAAGGAGTGCACGACGGCCCATAAAGCGGATAATTTACGTGTTCGGGGGTGTATATCTGGTTCGGAATCTGTGGCGGTCGAAAATTCTCGAGATGACAGGCCAGGTAGATGCGAGTGTCCACCGGTTTTAGATGCGTCACGATTAAGCTGGTAGGCGGAGCCCGCGATCAGATTAATGACGTCATAAACCCAATAAAATATCACCGAGAGGGCCAACAATACGGGCGAATCCCATGGGGAATCGGGAGCGGTATCTCTGTCCCTATTTCACTCTTGTCCCCGTCTCTCTCGTACTTTTCCGTGTCCTGGACGATCACCGCGACCCCGTCGCTTCGTTTCCCTCCTCCCTTGCCTGATGGATGATGCAAATAACTGTGCCTGGTCCTGACGCAACCGTCGAACGGTCACGGAGCACTTTTCTCAGCAGGTGGCTGGCTGCTCCGGGTGGCAGGTCCGAAAAAAGGGAAGAAACGCACAGGGGAGGAGAAAAGAGAGCGCGCGTCTACGGGGGCGGATAGGGAGGGGAAGTGGCGGAGAAGAATGCAGAGCTCTATGCTGCTGGTCCTCGTAAGAAAGTCGAGCTCGACCTCGGCCAACGATGCTCGTCTTTCTTTCTCATTTTGTTTCCCCTCTTTTGTCAGCCGTCCCGATCGACGGATCGCGCGTCGCTCAATAAAAATGAAAGTCGGTCGACCGTCGGAGGGTAGGTCCCACGCTTAAGAACTCTGCACGACTTCTTGACCCATCTTTTTTTTCTCCCGTGTTCCAGGTTGTCTAGTGTATACACTTGTCGCGAAGCTGGTATTCACAGGACAAGTTCTATTCTTCGTGTTACGAAGTATCAACCCCTTCAGGCGGAGGGTACAAAATCTAGCAGGTCTGTGCGCAATATCCGTCTCCTTTGGATCGAGAGGAATTCTTGAAATTCCAGTAATACCGAAGAATCACCTCATTAATGGTATATCCGTGTACACGTGTACGCTCACCTCCACATACAGATCAGACTGCGTTTAATCGTCTCCGACCGTCGCCGGAGCGGGCAAATGAGTGTCTAGCAATGGCCGACGAACATCCGGCGATCTGTCGATGATACCAGTCATTGCCGGCCATCGTCTCTGTCCTTCGAGCTGGATGTATCGACAAATTCGTGTCCCGCGGCGAACGAGGCAGATCTGTCACATCCGTGGAGAGCAATCAGAACCTGCAGCATGTATATCGCGTCCCTGCCCGTGTAGACCTACGGAACCGGGGTCCTGGGGGTCGGATATCGATAGTTTGAATCGACGGACGATGTCTCGTCGTGCTCATCAAGACGCGACAGGACGGCTCGCTGGTTGCTGCGTCATTCGCGTCCAAACGCAGGATGTATACGCTCGACGATCGCATCCCCCTCTGGCCCCGCTTTGTTTTTCACGCTGGACCCGTGAACGAGAATAATCGATACTCGTGGATCTCCAATGTGGAGCTCCGTAATTACGCGGTCGTTTTATTTCCTTCGGAAGTTACCTTGGTGGAATTCTTTTTCTACAGTTTTGTACGATTAATGAGCTGCTGGCAGTGGCTTTTTTTTTGGTTTTGTTTACGTGAAACACCAGTACGACTAAAAATTTGCTTGCATTCAGAATGAATCTAAACGAAACATATCTGTTCAGAATGAACTTTCTCGAATATTTTGTATATTTCCTTTTTTGTTTTGCGTTTTATGGCTTTCAATTCTTTGTGCACCATGGGCTGAAAGAAAGAGGGAGCTCAAGGGAAGAATTGCTGGCTAAGGTCAGGTATATATTTAGGTGGCTCGAGGCTTGAACATAATGCAGGCCAATTTGCCTCTTGTCGTGGGTACCTTCATTTACTAAATTTTTACCAAACAGGGGTTGTGTAAAAAAATAAAAACTCGCTCGACGGAAAAAATGTGTAACACTTTACGAGGTGAACGACAATGTTTTGGGATAAGCCTCCAAGTATATTAATTGGGTATGCATCGGTTCCTGGGCAATATCCGACGGCCAAATGTTTAACAACTGCGAATATTCTTGTTCTCCGTCCAAAGGCATGTTCCAGGTAGAGCGTTCATGGGTCCGAGAAAACCAAGCTGATCCTTTGCGACAATCGAATCGATTATGACCCATTCTCGCTACCTATTGTTCACCATTAACTAAGGGCGTAGGTGATCACTTTACGATGGCCAGATAAGGACAATGGATTGTAAAAAGAAAAAAAGACGAAGAAACAAATAAAACTGCTCGAGCGGTCACAGCTGATAGTAGAAAGTAAAAGAAAAAAAAATCAAGAGGATAGACGGTGAAAAAAAATCGTCGGGTAATATAATAATATTCCGTAGAATCTTTACGACGATTCGATTCTTTCTGCTGAACACAATTTTTGTTTTCTCCACTCGCACTTAACGATATCAGTTCCCATTAAATTCGGCGGCTGTGCCGTTGAACGCTTATCTTTGCCGTCGAATCAGTCGGGAAAATATCGCTGTACACCTTGAGCCTCGACGCACGCAAACTTCTCAGCCAGTTTGTTCCCTCTTTTCTTTTACCGTCGTTCATCAAACATCCTCGGATTATCTGGCCGAGAGTCTTTTTGCGTTTTCTCGAAGCGGTCGTAAAACCATTGATATTCCCCGAAACGAACGCGTCCAACCCCGAAAGCGAGCACAAACATTCCACGAGGCTGACCGTCTATCTTTCTACGGTCTAACGGTGTCTGACTTTTTAGCAACGGTACAGGGGTCCTGCTTTCTTTCTTTTCACCTTTCTCCCGACTATTTTACTGGGGGCGGGGGGGCAGGGGGATTCGTACGGTTCTTGCATTTTTATGGCGCGTGCGCCGGCCCAAAAGAATACGCCAGACCTGTACCTTCGGTCCTTACCGAAAAATATGGGTCAAGTCGTAAAAAGTTTCGACCGACAGAAGGGTTCCTTCTTCCAAGGGTAGCCAAAGCTGTTTACCGTTACCCTAGGATGGTTCTTGTAAAATCATTCCGGCAAACTTTTTACCATTATTGCACGCAAGGCGACGCGAAGATTAGGCGGGGATTTGAGACCCTTCGTAAAAAAAATATTCGGGTGCAATTTCTACCGTCCTGTTGTCTAGGGATAATGCCGTAAAGTAAAGCGTGCAATCAAAAAATGGTTTCTCTTTTTTAATGAGAGCAATAGACGACTGGTGGTCGTGTTTGTCGACTTTTTACAACGGCCACCTAAGTATTTTTTTTTATTGCAGATAACCTTCTTGAGAATTTTATTTGCCTGCATGCGAGAAAAGAAAGGAAAACAGCTTAGCTAAGTTTTCGTCCCTATAAATCTAACAACACAGAAAAGGTGGATCAGCCGAATCGTGTGCTACCAGACGAAGCTTCAAAACGAATATCCCCACTGTTTATCCTATTTCACATATTTTTTCTCCAATTTGTACCTCCGCCACAGGCGTATATACAACTGACAATGAGCACAGCTTTTCCCCCCCTTTGCTCATCGAAAGCAACCCATCGGACATTTAATGGGCGGACACCACAGAATCGCCCTCGAGTCATGACGATAGGAGCTCTCGAAAAGGGCACCGAAGTGGAGCGTTCTCCAGGCGTATCGTTGCGTGAAACCGACTCATCGTAGCACAACGAGGGCCTAACGACGGGCATTCAGTGCGTGCCCGTTTGGCCACGTGACATGCAAAAATCACCCTCCTGATGCCCTGAACCCGGGCCCTCTGGGTCGAGGATGACTGGCCCGTGATTGGACCCCGAAACACGAGAAGAACACTCTGATCCTGCCCCTCTGTCCCCTCTACAACGGACGGAGACCACGTCGGGCTAATTCAACCAACAAAACGAACGTTTACGCACGTTTTGCATAAACGCTTACTCACGCTGTTCCCCGATTTTCTTCTCTGCCTCCTCGACCCTATCCCTTTTCTTTTGCACCCTCGGGGAACGGTAACAGGCAGATCTTTTATTTGTCATTCTTCGGCATTTTTTGAGGGAATTTCTGGAAGTTCCTTTTTTCTTTTTTTTTTTTGGCTCGAAATGGAAGACAATTTTTTCTCCTCTTTCGAAGGGCGTTGGTAGAGAAGTGTAATTGGGGATGGGTTGCAAAAATCGAAGGTTTTTCTTTACCGACAAGGGACAGAGAGATTCTTTCAGAGAACAATTTCTCCAGCAAAACATTCGAGCGTAACAGAACGACGACTTCACGTAGATACGTCGCTCATCCCTCGACACCAACGTTCACGCCAGCAGTCTCTATGAATTACCACGAAACGGCACTTCGTTACCTCGTATATTAATGAGCGGCCGGAACTTTCAGCTCGCCGAATTACTCTCAATCACCTCGCGCGACCATGTGCACGTCATTAATTACCCGCCACGAAAACCCTTAACGACTCAGTCTGGGCGATCGATTTAAGCCATCGAACCCTGCCAGGCACGCGTTGAACATGCACGAAGGCATTATATTAGCGGCGGTGCTACTAATGATTGTCGATAAAATCAAGTAATTATGAAGATATTAATTGTATCGTTAAAACATCCACGCATACAAAGAGCTCCAACTTCCCCCTTATACGTTCATTAATAAATAGACGCGTTAACTGAATCATTCCAACTTATTTACAATAAAGTCATTCTCATTAAAACTCCAACGATTCCACACTTCATTGCCTGTTCACAATATACATTACATTATTCGCATCGACGCGTAAAATCGGCTTCATTGATTCTACGAATATACTATCTCCAAATAGTATTCCAGAGTCATATGCGATCGGGGTAAAAGAAATGGCGAACACTTTTATTATTAACATTTAATCACAACGCCACTACCGGTGTTAACTTAAAAATTACATTACACCATCAGCCTTCCCCACGCTCATTTACCAAATGGCAAGCCCCGACAAATTGAGGAAACCAACAACCTGTGTACCGCCCGAGACTGATCCGCAACCCTTCCTTGAAACCCACCGAGCACACGCAGAAGAAACCGTCCCTTCCTCTTCCGTCTCGCTTCGCCATTCGTTGGCAATCGCTCATTCGGGATCACGGTATATCACGCTTCATATAGAATGCTTCGGGGCCGATGAATTATTGACCAGTCGGTTGCGACCGCTCGTTCCCTCTTAGGTAGAAACGATCGGCCATAGCAATCCCGTTCGCGGCAATGATGAATCCAATCATAATTTAGTTACATCTTATTAGACTCCTACCGCGCTGGCTCACCGTGAGACCGCCAGGTATATAACCTTCTTAATCCACGAAATGCATCTCGCTGCTACCCCATCGACCTCACCGTTCCTCCACCCCTCGTCTCGCGAAGGCTCCTTCACCCCTCCACCGAGAAGGCCAGACTTCGATTGCTCTTTCCCGAGCGTTTGTCCTTCGCTCGTCTATGAAACCGCTCATCTTTCACGAAGATTATTGCCAGGCCGAGTCCAATTTCGAGCTGGCGTTCGCCGTTCCCGATTCATTTGGTAGCGCTTCTATTGCTCGTGTTTCGCTTACGGATAATTCCCTCGGAACCAATGCGAATCACGGGTCTGTCGGTGATTCTGTTTCGAAGATTTCGAAAGGATTGTAATATTTTATTATTGAGGAATTCAAAAACTGTGGCCGTATTTTCCAATTAGAATTGTTTATTTGCCCGTGTTAACACCGGCACATTTCTGTGCACCCTGATAACTTCATTGATAAAAACACGGGGCGACTCGAAAGGTTAGATACAAATTAGGATTCTGTGATTCTACCTGATGCTGCTCCGACCTTTCAGGAGTCTATAATTTTCGTCGGAGATCTACTCAAAACTGAAACTTCCGTGATGGATACGTGACAGTGAGCTGAGATATTGATGTTAATTCGACGTCACCGTGTTTAAATAATTACTGAAATCTATCATCCATCCTAAAAGATACGAGACGTTTCACGAGCATGGGTTCACAGGCCACCAGGTATATCGATAATTACCACCTGCAGTCGCGAATCTTGTCAGATTCCTGTCTCCACGATTTCAGACTGCATAGACATCTCAGGCATAGAAACCCGTACAAAATTCTGACACGGAGGATTCTAATTACTATACTCGCATAAGCTTAAAGAATAATTATATGAAAATTTGCCCGAACGATATTGTATCGTAAATTTCGAAACGTTCAAATCGGCCCACGTAATAAATAATTTGTTAATTCTAATATAGTCTTGCTTAACTCATCCATTGGCTTCGTACCAAGCAGCAGCACTCTATAAAAAGTGATTCACGTAACAGACACGAGTTCCATGTCCCCTTCGACCGGTAACCAGAAGAAAGCTGGACAAAGAAAATCATGAATCTTAATTTCCACCTTTTATTCAGGCAAAGGTAGGAAACACTGCCACGCTCATTCGATTATACCTGTATACATAGAACATTAGAAAAGCGAAAGTATAGGAACAGTTTTCGCAGCTGTACACGCAACGTAAACGCCAGACGCTTATAGACATTTCACCGTGAACAAATTGCTCGAAACGGGAAGGCGTCAATGCCGAATGCTTCTGGAAATAACACGAATACCCAGATCGCTATCGGTATCACCAGCGTATCCTCCGTTTCCTCGTTTCGAGCGAGATTTCCCCCGGTTTAATGCACCCGTGATCTTTGGCACGCATGTGCAACAAGGCCCCGCCGGGCGCCCGTTGAGTCACGGATTTTATGGTCCACGACCCCGCATTTCGCGGTTCTCACGCTGCCTTAACAGAGGAATGCTAAAAAGTCGTTCCTCATTAAACGAACTGGAACGGAATTCCGGAACGGTACTGGAAATACCACGCAAACGGCCGGCGTATAAGCAGGAGCAATATGGATTGTGCATCGCGTGTTCGCGACCCAACTCTCTTATGTTGCACACGCGACGCGTGAAATAGAGACGCTCTCTCTCTCCCTCACTCTCATTTACTCTCTTTGGTCGAGGTTCAATCCCTCGTGCTACGACTTACTTGAGAACAGGGAGTTTCGTCGAGGTTCGCTAATTTCGTTTTGCTTTATCGCTGCTGGAAGGAACGATACATTATACTAGGGGTGTACTATATTATATTAAACTTTGTTACGTATTTGTCTGCGGGATTTATTTCACACGAGTCGGCCTCGAGACGAGGGATTCTCTATAAATATTCCGCAGATTGGGTCGCCGTTCTTTGTATTCGGAATGATAAAAATATGTGTCTGCGGTTTTCCATTCTATTTCAATTTTTCGCAGCGAGAAATAGTTTACTTCCACGAAGCTGTTTCTTAGCGGAAAAACCGGCGCTGGTCGTAAGACGCCTGGGAGCAGCGCGAAACAATGGCGCCAGGGGGAAATTATGCGCCGGCACGTTCGCGTAATCAGCCGTGGCTAACTATGTAATTCATGTATTAGGCTGGTGGATAAAGTTTTGACAGAACGTGCGCGACGCCTCGCCGATTATACGTACCTAGACAATGGGAATATTAAGTGACGACTAAGTAAGACTTTTGTGATCATCGCGTGCCTTCGAAGATAGTCGAAAAGAAATTACGATTGCCGAGCCAGCTGATATGTAGCAATGCGACACTATATATCAGGCATCGGTCAACGTTTCTCCGTTGGAAATTCGTGGAAAACAGGTAGGAAGGAAAACTGGTGACAATTTGAAGTGGGCTGGCGCGGATCGAAAGCAAGAATGCTGGCCAGTTGTACGCAACGCTCGCGTAAACGAGCCTTTGTAATCCTTCGTCGCGTGACTCATATACGGAAGCAACGTGCAAACGATGCTTCTTTGTGAACCAAAAACGTGCAGATGCAAGTGCAACGTGTACTCAAGGCTGACGAACGAAAAGATGTAACAGTCTGCTGCGCGCCTTCTTCAAAAACATTGCCGCTTAAGAAATGATCACGCATTCATTTATTTCAATTGAAAAGAAGTCTCGCGATGCAATTAACTCTATCGCGCGTGTATACCTTTAGAATAATTGCTTCCATCCACCGCCGCACCGCGATCGTATCGAGCTTCACGTGACACCTGTAAACCCGCGGTGTTTCGTCGAGGCAATCAGAGTCCGCGGTAGCTGCACGACGTCGTGCCAGGAGCACCAGGCCGCTCCAATTCCTCGACCTTTGACCCGGCCTTGTCGTTGATTTACCGTCTCACCGGTTCCAGGACGGATCGCGGTACGCGACCGGGCAGACGAAGAAGGATCCCTCTTCGAACGATCCTGCGGACGCCGCTAAAGAAGACGAACAGGGAGACGGAGAAAGAAGGAGCCGAAAGGGAACGATGTCGAAACGAAAGCCGCTCCAGAATCGTGGTAGTCGTGCATCCGATAATGAGGCTCGCGCGGCATTTTCGATCCCGTGCCGCAAATAATCCCTCTTCTCTACATGGGAGGCTCTCATTATCGTGCAGAACAGCAAATACAGAGGGGGGGAGGGAGTAGGAGAATGAGGACGTCGAAGACACGAGAGTCGGAGGAGAAAAAAAAGGGACACGATAAATGCAAGAGTGGAAAGAGCGAGGGCAGGCTCGACCAGAGGGATCGATGCCGTTTTATTTTTTTTCAGAAGCTGATTGAGATCACTCGAGATCATTTACCGGTCGACCTGTTCCGGGGCTGGTCTAATCAGATCAATCAGATCGAATGATCGCGAAATGAGCCCGGGATCATTATCCGTTCGAGCTACGGGCCCGTCCTCTCTGTCGTTCCGTTCGATTGTCCTGCTTCGATCGCAGTGACGGGTCCCCCACGATCGCAAATCGAATCGTGAAATCGATTTCGCCCGCGAATCACCAGGTCCCATTCGATACGCGGCCAATTCGACTGGCCATCCTGGTTGCTGTTGTGCGGCAGAATTATTATCGCTGGTATACGTTTATCCTCGATGCGGCTCGACTGCCTCTGGTGCTCCTGTGGCAGGATTAATAATTGCACTTTTATTAAGGCGTGCATTATGTATTAGATTCGTGTATTACTGATCCTGGGAATTATTTCACTGGTTCATTGGTGCCCGCTGAAGATCCCGTTATTTCGTTTGCCCCCGTAATTATGCAAAGTCTTAAAAACAAATGTCATTTCTTTCATTAAACAGAATTAATTCAACGATAAGGGGCAACGATTCTAGGCTGCTCTTTTAAGCAAGACGTCGTTATAATTATCGCGTTTCACCGGTCAACAGGTGCCCGTTCACCACGCATCATGCTCCGTTTCACGTTTCACACGGTAAATCAGCACGCGGCTCGAAACAATTAGTCGGCTCATTAAGAACACCGAGGGCGGCGTAGCCACGGTTTTCCGCCGTGTAAATTGCTTCGTCGAGGAACCGCCTCGTCGTTTCGTCGGCAACAAGCAACAAGCGATCGTTCGATTGCGTAAACTTGGTTAACGAAAACGATCGCTGCGGGCGGAACAGGAATTCGTAGAGAAATCATCTCGCTTTCCAAATCCATTTATTCTCTTAAGTCGTCGATCCTGTATATCGTTTCTTCCGTCGAATAGATTTCGTGGATAAATTAGGCCCGCGATGGGAGCATTTGCATTTGTTTGTAACGAGATCTCCGAAACGTGTATGGAAGCTAGTCATTTTTCAAGGGATAATCCTGATGCCTGCAGGACTTGCGTGTCAAGAGGATGACGGATGTTTATGCGTTTCCGAGCGATCTAGTGGAAAGGTTCTAGCAGGTATTGCGTGGTGCGTCGTTAGATTCGACGGTAGAATATTCCGTCTACCGGGTTCCTTTTTGGCGTTCTGTGGAACTAACGGTATTTTGGTATTTTGTATTGAAATTATTTGTGCGATGAAAATTTGGGATAGCAGCGCATTAATATCGGCAGGATTTTCCGAAATAATATTTCACGAAAGACTTAATCCTTAAATGTTATGCGCTTTTATAAACTATTTTTCCACTACACTGGGAAAGTCCATTATTTCACCACTTTCGATTAATGTTTTTTTTATGAATGGCTCGAATAGCGCTGATGGGTCCTTTCAGAGTGATGCGATATTGAAGGAAAAGTCACGGTACCACGGGGTGGAAAGTCGTCGATCCGCTTTCGAAAAAGGCCAAACGTTTTGACTCGAGCACAATAGAACCATTTCACCAGGACTTTCACACGCGGTGTCCTTTGTCGAGTTGGTAGGCGTAGCTGAATATCGCAGGTAGATTTTTTTCGATGGGGCTTGCCCTTACAGAATTGGTCGATATCGATATTTCCATGCCGTTTTTATTAATTTTAATTTCACTTTGCGAAGTACCGCGCACGTACATCGGTGAAAAACATTCGATTCACTGTGTGCCAACATTTGTTAAACTAAATGAGCAATTATGTACGTATATATTGTTTACAATTCACCATCATTTGTGACTTGATATCTCGGGCACTCTAATCCCCGAGCAAAGGTGACTTCGTGTAAAAGGAAGCATCCGGCATAATCAATGAATATTGCAATTTTTTTTCCTCTCCCTTTCTTTTTCCAAGAGGCCAAGCTCCTCTTTTCCCAGGGCAGTCGTTCTAAAAGTGACACCTTGACAGAGATCATGCGCCTCGGCCACTCGCAAGGAGGATTGCGCTTGGTCGTCCGCGCAATAAAATAATTTACACGGCAAGTGTCGAGAAGTCAAACGGAGTCAAAAGTGAAGGAAGGATAATTACCGAGTAATGTCGTACTTTCTCCTTGGAGCGTCGGTGTACGCGCGGTCATTTACACGCGTGTAAAACGTTGATGCTTGGAAGCAGCTTACTCCGGCGATATTAATGTCGTGCTAGTAATATGCGTAATAGCGCGAGCGCGCGAACGGCCAGCATGATTTAGATCCCGCGATTAAAATGAATAGGAGCCAGCCTGAAACGTCGTCCTTTACTCAAGCTGCGCGATTTTCCATACGTGGAAAATTTCATTTACGCTTTCCCTACCGTTCCCCGATCGGCTCACATTTTTCTATCCATTGATAACTGGACTTCGATGATTACAAAGAGCGCTTTGTTAAGAAACAATTTCTTTTGGCTCACCAATAATCTCCGTCTCAGAAGCTTCACAATTCCACATTGAATTCCACAATTCTATTTTACAATAGAAATCTGCGATACTCGCGCGCGTAACATAAATTCCACAATTTCCCGCGTATTTCTCCAGCGAAATTTACGACCCGGCTTATTGTCCTGGACGAGCCGCAGCAAATTTTTCTCCATTCATTTATACTCCTCTCAGCGCGGCGTTCAAACGCTGTCGCCGAACGTCCTGCGGGACGCAATCGAGAAATACAATGCAGATCGTGTTACTCTCGACCAGAGTGCCCCATAACCGAACGCGACGATAAAAGTCTACGTGATATATTCCCCGGTGCAAGTGCGTTTTAACGATTCACCTTTAGTCGCCGGCCGGAATATCAAACGATATCGCGCGGGGAAAGATTCGTTGAAACGTCTGTCCTGTGCAACAGCCACGGCCGCCCTCCTCGACCTTGATCCCCGAAGGCCGCGCAGGATCACGGTCGAGGATTTTCATGCTGCACAAACCGTGGTGAAAAGGCGGTCGGTTTCGTGCAGTCCCGGCAGAAGAAACGGCGGTTGCCAGGCCGGGGCTCATTTTGATTGATCGGGCAATATAGCCTGCTCGCCCCCCGCGGTTCGTGCATTACCCGCCGCGACGTGGAAAAATTACCGGATTGAGATGCACTCATTAATAATACTCGCGTACCAGCGCGCGCTCGCTCGCTCGCGAATCGAGCCCCCTCGACTTTGATTCCGAACGGGCCCGTGTAATTACTCGCGAACGAGCGCGCGACATGGAACCTGCACCACGCACCGCGTGAACCGCGCTCGTTGCCTGGATCGATGAGTTTCTTGCGGAAAACCTTGCCTCCTCGAGATCTGTTCCGCCAAGGACGCCGGCAGTGTGCTAGCGAGAGGACGGCCGCGGAATCGCGACCGCGAATTTATATCGCAGCCACTTCGCAGGAGGGTGTTCGGAGTTTGGTGTTGATTTGCCGCGGAGATGATCGAAGTTCACGCGGGATAATTTTACTCGAGGGTTCTATATATATTTCAAGATTAGAGGGCCGACATATTGAGAGGTGATTACGGTTCTAAATTTCCAGCAGATCTCGCCGCGGGGTGGCGAGCGTACAGATTGTTGAATAGACGATCGAGCGGGTCCTCCGTCACCCTTCGAAGGATAAAACTGAATTTTTTCTCCCCTTTTTCTCTTTCACGTTGCCACTCGCCGCAGAGGTTCCCGCGAAACTCTATCTCAGTTCATCAGGGATCCACTTTGCCCCCGGTGGATCCGGTGAATTGCTCCCGGTTTCTTGCAGCCGCGCCGATCGGAACGTAAAGCAGCCACGGTCCACGTAGTCCGTGTCCGTGAACGCAAACGTGGATAGTTTTATGGCGGCCCTCTGCCTCCCCGTAATGCGTTTGGCTAAGAACTCCTGTGCGAGCAGCAAAGGAAGAAAAAGATGGAAACGGAGAAGGTGGAGCTGGAATGGACGAAGGGGGAGGCTGTGACTTAGTCTCACAGGGCCCGCAGCCAGCGAAGAAAGAGAAGAGGAGGAGGACGGAATGGTCTTAATATCCTTTGATTTATCTCGGCTGGGTCACGGCTCCTTTGCTTCATCCTCGTCCCTCTCTTCCTCTTCGTAACCTCCTTTCACTCTTCTCCTCTGCCGTTCCTCCCCTTGTCCAACCACCCCCGTGTAAACCGCAACGCATGGGCGGGCCAATAAGTTTTTAAATAACCATAACTCCTGGTTTTATGGAGGAAACGGCGCGCGATGGCCTGCAGCCCCTCTCCTTCGCGTCCAGGATACGGTCAAACTGTAGCGAGTAACTTGTTTGCTTTATCCCCCTTTATATTCGATTGGTTTCGGGACTGATCGCTCGAACAACTTGTCCGACAACGTATCGGGACCTCGAGTGAGCCTGGCTCTGTTCCGCCACGCGAATTATTGCTTCACGCGACTCTCGGATGATTTGTAAAGTTGAGATATACAAATGGGGGGCCGGGGTCCGCAGAATTAATTGCTCGGCCAGGGAAACCAGTATCGTGAGCAGCTGCCCCGTTCACCGCCGGATATACTTGATATAAAAAGTATTCGTTCATTCGATAAGTAACGTCTATCTGGAAAATTTATTCCAATCGAAATTGAAAAAGAGCACACAGTGCTGCTATTAATGGATAATTTCTCTGAAACGTCGACGACCTTTGCGAATATTCCGCAAGTGATACCAAATGTACATAACGCGAATCCAAGCGAGCCATTTAATAATAGGTATCTATACTTATACCTGCGGGCTGCGCGTTTCCCAACAACCGTGTTCCTTATTAGACGATATGATAACTAACCGCAAGAAATCGAGGAACAAAGGAGTCCACGGGGTGGCACGTGTCCCTGCGCCAATCTTGACAGACCCTTATAAATGACCCCAATTCCCTAGTAATTCGTACAAAATCTATCTCCACGAAAAGTATATACGTACGACGATTCTCGCCTCATTAAAGTCTCGTTAACCATCCTCGTTACATCAACGGAGATTTTCTTTTAATTTTCACCGAATCTTTCTCCTCGTTACTTCTCCCTTCGCTCGCCAATCCTACATCCGCGAGAACAGCCCCGCGGCGATAGAGCAGTCTAAAATAAAAAATGAATAAGACGAGTAGGTCGTAACGCGAATAAACAACCGGCGCATGAAACGTCGAGCCAAATTCGTGTAGATCACGACAGTATGGAAGCCAGAACAGCGAACCGCTTTCCTCGCTCGAGAGACAGACGCATGCGATCCGCACGCGTTCTACACGCCGTGTCATGTTGCGGAGGCGCTCCTACTAAGTCACGGGCCATTGTTCTAGTCGCCGTTTGATAGACGACGCTCGTTCGGTACACGACTGCTCGAGAGGACATGCGTCAGGGGTTAGACGATGATGAGCATCCGTTGCCCTTTCCGTGTGCTCCTTTTGTGGCACGAACGATTTTGTTATTCAAATGCACGCTCACAGATATGGATCAGAGTTGCCACGAAGGTGCATCGATCGTTTCCGTAGGAAAGCTGGTGCGCTATGTGCCAGCTGAGAATATTTGTCTCCGGCCATCTGTGGCCCGTGGAAATTTATCTCGGCGTGGTACTTGTCTCTCGACTACGTATACGGATCCCGAATTAACACCTTGCAATCGGCGTGATCTTGGAATTCATTTAACGGCACGGAGATCGGAAATTGTAAGATATAGGTGTCGTTACGAGGGTCCGGGGTGTAACGTTCGCGACAGTTGTCGAACGAACCTTTGCGGGAATTTGTAATTTCTTTCGGTCGATCTCGGGGAAAAATAGAGGAAATGGTAACACAGTGGACCTGGAAATCATATTTTTAGAGTCCTACGAATTGTGATACATTCAGTTGCACTTAGTGGACAATGCCGTTCGTCAGAAGTAATACAATACAATGGGAAATGGCGTGCTGTACAATTCAGTCGTTAAAACATTATAAACTATTATATACATATATAAGGGCACTGTGCACCGACGGAAGCAACCTATAGCACTTCCACGAACAGGAACAGTACATCCGCACAATCGTCCGATACCTGTCAACTCTTTGCCTTTGTCAACATTGAACGAAACGTCTGTTGGTTAGGAAACATTTCAATGTTCGGGGGTGTCAACATTTAATTCTTCCGAGAAGTAGGTAACAACGCATCATACCCAACACTGTATACCAATAGTGTCGTGAACCCTGCCTCGATAGTCAACAATAGTCTCAGCACGTTTGGGAGGAATAGATTTACAACTGTTACGCAACCCCCAAAGAAAGGTAGCTGCCGTACACCCCAAAATGCGATTGTTTCATGATTGATTATGAGTGCATCGAGCCGTCCTTTTATAGACGCCATAAACGCCATTGTCGCGGTGCGATACAGTTACTTTCCCTCACGGAGACCTTAATGCCGCGCTGCGGTCTATTTCAATCAGACTGGTGCTCGATCACGTTCCCACCGGCTCGAAGCATTCCTACCTGTCCGTCTTTCCTCGAGTATACGTTTCCGCGAAATTAATCCAAAGCCTGATCCCCCGGCCGGGGTAGCTCGTTAAAATCGAAGAAAATCTCTGAGACCGTTCGGCCTGCCAATTCGTCGGTGGTCCGGAAGAAAGGAGGCCCCTTCAACGGCCCGCTACCAGGTGGGTGGGTGGTGTATCGACTCGAGGCAGGTTGCGTGGCAACCGTGGTACGAGTGTTCGGTGCCCACGAACGTATCCTCGCAACATCGTGCACGGGCAAGAGCACTTCCTTGGCCAGCGAGTGTGTTGCGCTATGCGTGAACCCGCGTGTCGGTCTTGGGCCCACGGACGTGGCACCCAATGAGTTTAAATCATGCCGACTGGCCGGGAAGAAGGCGAAGCGAACGCGTCCCGAGGTGCACGCCGGGGTTAAATCATAGGGGAGTAGCAGGAAGCCGCGAGAACTGCAGAGCGTTGCGAGTGAACGCGTGGAAGCACGGATCGCGGTGTGTCTGCAATTCGTTTCGAACGATCGGTGGATAAGGGACGGGGCCGGAGCAAGTGTTTCCCTGCGGAGGGCAGCGAGATTTCGAAATGGCCGCGGCTCGCACCGCCAGCAACGATGGTAAATCTCGGCCGGGATTTATAATGGAGGTGAACGAGGATCGTTAGGGGTACAATGACTGCAGTTAACGCACGGGAACGGTGGGTTACTCTGGGAGATACTGAAGGAGTATGGGAAGTACGGGGGTTTGTTTGGTGCACGGTTCGATGGTGCCCGGATTCATTCCGGAGTTATTAATAAGGGTATAGACATTGTTCAGAGAACAATCGTGTTTTACTTTCCATGTTCTTGCGAGCTGTTTCCATACAGTTCTCAGGTCGAAATAAATGTATAATTACCCGGAGAGCACTTGTTAATCAATTTTATTTTCAATTAGATCGGATACACGAAGTGCTGATAAATGAATGAATTCATTATGGATGCAATGCGAATATTTGTGCTAGGACTCGATTATTTTGTTTAATCGAGCGCAGCTTATATAAGGGAACATTCGGGGCTTCGGTTGAAAACGAAAGCTCCAATTCGAACTCTCCAAACGATCCTCCTACCGGAGCTATACATGCACAAAATCTCTTTCGCTTCCGGCTTGCAGCTCGATCACCGTTCAGGCCTCTTAATCCTAACAAATCGAGTTCAACCGTCGCGACAGCACGAGCACCGTGGAAAAAGGAGCGGGAAGCACGATGATAGCGGCGAACCGGGGCAGGGTGGATGAAAACGGGCGCGTAACGCGACGTGGGGCACAGAGACAGAGGGATCAGAAGGAGCAGAGTCAGACGCGGAAAAAAGGAAATAATAAAGCGAGTCGGTGCCAGGTGCCTGGACGGCTGGCACAAGAACGCGTCCAAAAGCAGTGCGTGTCATTAGAGAACGTGAAAGACGTGACAAATGACAGTCTGTCTCGTCTTGAATGCGCATTGGCGCCCCCTATCGTTGCCATTCGTTTGTTTGCGGTCACACATTGTCGTGCTGAGAAGAGAAAGGCCAGGCCAAGGCACTTCTTCGTTTATCGTTGGAGCCTCTGCCGTTGGTGTTTTGCGACTCCTCTCCTTCACTGTTTCTCACCGCCGCTGTGTGCGTACGAGAATGTGATTCGCCATGGATCCTTGGGGATGTTTTGACGGCCGGTTGACGAGCAATTGTCCTTTCTCTCTACTTCTGCTTTCTGCCCTTCCGAGTGCCACTCTTCTCGATGCCTGTTCCTTTTTCTTTTTTCACCTTCGCCGTCACGCGGATGGATTCCCTTTATGATCGTCTCTCGAGTGGCCTCGATTAACGAGCACACTTTTTTTCATGCTACCGTTCCTGATGGATCCCGACGAATATAAATTGATACCAGGTCGAACGGTCGGAAAACCACGTGAGTCACTCACGGATGCACGTAAATGCTTCCCTAGAATCGGGGGATCCTTTTTCTCCGCCGATATGCGCCGAAACAGATTTTACGACATCGCCCTGATCTCGCGTTGCCGCAGCTTCTATCGTTTAATCTACAGCCAAAGACATAACTCCCACAGAGCGTACATTCCGCAGAACCGTTCCCCGCGAACGTTCCGCGGAGCTACGTAACTTCATCGAATCCCCTCGCGACCCCGACCTTGGCAACGCACGGCCGATATGGAACGAATGGTCCGATACAACGCGCGATAAGGGTATCGGTTCCGCCTTGAATCCAATAACGCCGGCCGAGCAAGGATGTCGTCGTTGGTGGTCGGTAGTCATCAGCGAACACTTAACCGCCGCGACGCGTTCAGCGAGCCGGGCAAGTAGAAAAATGTCCGCGACCACCCTGACGATCTCTACCGGGGTGCTATTTCGCAATTACCGCGACGGAGCAAAGGAAGGCTCGCACAGCATCCAGCTGACTCTGGCGACTCCCAGGCCCAAGTGGGCCAGTCCCCGACCCAGAGCTGGACCCTCGCGGCGTCTCACGGACCCGTGTTAACACGGACCGCCACTAATCGTTCACGTTTTCGCCATAAGGGCTGATTCACTGGCAGCGCCGCTTCTTTACGGCATTGTTCACCGTCGGCCCGGTCGGATCGCTATCTTAACTAGCCTCGTGCGCGCGCGAGGAACTGGTAGCCACCGAGCTGCTGGTAGCTCCGTAGACCTCGTAGACATGATCGTTCCTGCGGCGTGTTCTACGCCGTGCTCGGCCACGGCCTATACGTGACGGCAGTAAAGTAAACGTTGGCCAGGTTCGCCTCGAAGGCAGCGAACGTCAGAACCGTGCCGTGGCGCAGCAACAGCAACGGGGGGAACCTGGTGCCGCGATGCAGCGACGCTCTGGCATCGCGGAAAGCGTCCCAGGAGGAAGAGAGATCGAGGTTTCGATAGGAGGACGCTTTGCTAGTATACGGAGGCCTAGGTGGACCGAAGGTGCGAAGAGATGGGATTGGTCGGTGCTACCGTGGCCCATAGTGGAACCCCTATCGCGAGGATGCGGAGCAGAGGTCAAGTTACGTCAAGTTGTAAGCCTCCTTTTCCCTGGTGCACCCCTCGACGTGAACCGAGCTTTCTGCGTCTCTTTTGCGCTTCTTCTTCTTCCATCCCGCGCGAGTTAAGATTTGTGGTTGCGATGGTGTAGCAATAAGGGAATCGTGATCGAATGCGAAGCATATGCACAGCTGTTGCCGTTGTGGTATACTGGCTGGAGTAAAATTTGGGGGTTGCGCCGTGCTTCAAGTGGAGAATACGGAGATGAGAGTTTGGAACCGGCTTCGACTATAGATTAGTTGGCCGGATGGTATTATATTAAGGGTCCAGATTTAATCCTCGGGATTCTAGGTTTTACTAGATCGATTATTGCTAGCTGACACGCACGCCGAGGGTAAACAGAACGACGTTTAAGGTTGATATCGATCTCAATTGCTTGCTCGTCAGTCTCGATCCGTCATTCGGCTTCATTCATTTCTGAACGCCTGGTGACGATGTTCGGTTAAAAATCCGTGAAGAAAAAATCCGTTCAGATCGATTGAAAGACGCAGGACGCCATATGTATGCTGGTACAAATTTGTAAAGCACCGATGTAAATCCGGCCATCGTTCATGTCGACATCGAGTGAAAATGACGCGCGAATAATATAGTATTAAAGGTGGGTACATCTAGTAGCGAGGCTTATGTTAATTCACTGCGGAGAAATCGTTCCTCTAATACGTTAATGAAGAAATCTCGCAGAGAACGCGGATCAACTTCCTCTTGCGTAAAATAATATACGCGTAATCTCATTATTTAATCAGCACACCGTGCAGCAATATTTCGCGGGACGTGCAGCAAATAATTTGAATTTACAATGTCCTGCGGTCGCGATCGTCGTAAACATCGCGGCCACGCGGCTGAGGCTCGTTTCTTTCTTTTCCTTTTTTTCGTGGCTCCATCGTGACTTTCGCTCGGCTGGAAACAATTAGTCGGCCACCAGGAATTTCACTCTAAAGAATAGTAATCAATTATTTGAAGATGTATTTCGCGGCGACTACATCGAATCGACTGGTCTCGTGCCTCGGCGTACAATCGGCTCCGAGCAAATTGATTTCAGTTTGCTAATTGCACGTTACCATTCTAATGACGACAGCGTTGTGTTTCTGCCGTCAGTAGAATTGGGAGGGCCTCGGAATCGCTTAACGCTGATTTTTTCGATGGAACATCGAGACCGTCTATCGTGTGGCGTTGCCACGATTTTTTGCCACTTTACAAGTTTCGAATTGGCCCCCGTAATTCGGCATCACCGGCATTATCGATGCTGCTTCCGTAAGCGGTGTTAAATATTGCGAGGATTTTTTTGTCGTTCGGTTGTTAACTTGTCAGGACTGCCAGACTGACAGAGGGAAGACGGTATCCAATTTTTGCCGAAGAAATTACGGTGAACTGTATTTACCAGCCAATTAGTTGTCTTATTCGTTGCAATTAGTGGCTGTATAAAAGCAGCGGGCAATAACTATACCAGCATAGACAGTATGCTTTTTCGTTTATCAAAGAGACATGGCGGGGCAATCAAGCTGTAAATTTCAACTTCGTCCTTTAAACGTGCCTGTCCCTTGCGCCTCGAATTACTAAACCAGAAAGTGTCCGAGCTTCCGAGAAAACCGCAGGAAACGGAGGGGAAATTGGTGACAGCCTTTTAGTAATTTCAGAAACGTCGATTGTACCGTAGTAACTGGAACTGGAATGCGCGTCTCGCAAGTGTCATAAATAAATTTTGTGGTCGAGATTAGCGAGGCAAAACCGCGAAAGTTACGGTCCACCTTTTGAGCACGTCCTTCTGTCTCTCGTCCCGACAAAGGGTTGTCCCTGCCCTGTACCCTCTCGCCAGTATATACATATTCTCGCTCTGTCTCTCTGTGTGCTTCCCTTTGTCCCGATCGTATTCCCTTCCTACGAAGACAGCCCTAAATAAAATTTGACCGGCATAATGGACTCTCGTACAGTTCGCTGCGAACAGATTTACGATTCTGTGCGGGACGATTGCAATTTCAGCTCGAAAGGTTTGTCTCTGAAATAGATGTTCTACTGTATTTTAGTGAACATAATGTGATAGTTCAAACAACTGCTCCTTTATCTTTTTTTTTTAACCAGACACGTCAATGAACGACGTTGGAAACGGAGATTCCTTTGAAAGATAAGATAATCACATCTTTTGACTTTTGGTCGGTCAACGTAATCATTGGGTGTATAAACATACGTTGCTAGGCAATTATTGGTTTGCTAGCGTATATCGTTTTTGTACAAGAATGAATTGTGTAAAATTTGCTCCTCGAATGATAAATGTTAAAAATCATTTTACACGTTGGACGTACAATGGTCGGGGCGGTTACTTTCGACAGAATTTTCGAGCGCTGTTTCTCCCAGTATCCTAATCTCTGATTTTTCGTATAATATGGAATAGAAAGGTACTTTGTGTTTGAAAGATGAAAGAGATAAGTGCGAAGTTGTGCAGTTCAGGTAGAATTTCAGGCGGGCAGAAGCCACGGTGAAAGACTCTGGAGAATACTGGGCTGCGGCGAAGAACGAACAATCTGTCGACAATTTCGCTTGAATACGCTTATCCAGAAAAACGAACCCTGCGAAGAGTTCCCAACAATCCACGAATCACAATGCTCCATTAACGAAAAACGAAATTTGCGTGTCCCGCGACAACATCTTCGTTCTCTATTCCATCATCGCACACGTTCTCGCCGCTCGACTATTACTCACAAACACCACCTATCGCACAACAATAAACGCTGCGAAAAAAAACTTAAAAGAAGCCAACCAAAACAAACACGAAGCCACGTAGAGGGAAGGGGTTAATCGCGTCCACAGACCTACCACATTGTTCTACCGGTAGTCGAAGAACGACAATTTCTCGGCGTATTTACCAGTATTAGGATAATCCCATTTGTCGAAATATGCCCGTTTATGGCAGCGGCACGCTGGAGACACGCCCCGTGTCCACGATTTTCGTGGCCGAAAACCAAGGCCCGGAAGGGTGGAAAACGGGTCCAGCCGGTACGCGGATGCGTCCCTAGGGACACGCTACTTAGGGACGCGTTTGTTCTTCCACCATGGCGGTATTGTACGGTCGAACGAAAACGGACCACTCGCAAAAGCCAACCCGTCGCGTCGCCTTAAACCGCGTACCGTTACTGAGGTCGCAGAGAACGAACAGCGGCAGCTCGTTTACTCTGCGGGAGCGGGCGAAAGGGCTGCCCTTAATGCCGGAAAATTTCGGGCCGAAGGCTCGGTCCCGGGGGAGCGCTCCGCTTGTTTCGATAATTTGTCTACGTCTAATTTGCCTCGTCCTCGTTGGTCATCGGCAAACGGAATCGATCAGGCCACGAGAAATGCTCGGGGCTGATTCGAACGCCGGTTGAAGATTGATTGAAGCAGGCTCGAGCGAGCGTTGCCGTATGTGGGTTAGAAAAGTAATTATTTGGCCGTTTCAGTTTTAATTGCCGCTCCTTAAGATCGGTCGGTGTTAATACGGGGGAATTTCGTAAGGGACGTAGGGTAATTAACGTATATAGGTTACTGTACCACAGTGAAAGCATTGTCGACATCAATCACTTTACAAAAAACCAACCCTTCCTCTATTTCTCTCTGTCTCGGTCCTCTTGTAGGATTCTGGGAAATTTGGTAAGAGAACAGAACGTTGAAATTGAACGCAAGGAATATGCAAATCGCGGATAGAAGGAACCCGGGTATGACGAACAGGATAGACCGATAGATTTTTCTAATCCGAGACAACTTCTGAGGAAGATCGAATCTTGCCGAGCAGAAGGCGACGATCCGGGCTGGTTCGCATTGATTCGCTTAAAGGAAGCTACCCCTAAGACGCGTCTCTGGAGTCTGGCCTCCTTTAATCCGGCTCGACCGATGTTATCCATTTACGGGGATTGTGCGCGTGCTGTATCGCCGTTGAAATCTTATCTCGGGGACTTTGACCAGCAATCTGGTTAACCGGCACGCCGGTTTCTCGTTAATCCGCGGATTGACCGTGTGGCGGGAGCGAGTAATCCGTGGAGACGCCACGGGGGCCACCTTCCCGGCCGTCGAGCCGAAGGTAAATATCGCAAAAATCGCGATGGTGGTGCACCATGAACGGGGGTAAAGGTGCGTCGCTTTAATCCCAATTTAAATGGGATCCATCCGCGTGGACAAAGGCCACGGAGAGAGGCAGAAAGTGGGCGGTGCAGCGTGGATTAGTACGAAAATCCGCAAAAGAAGATCCTCGCACAGTCCACCGTGAAATTGTCAACATAGAAGGCAGAATGCCCGACGAGACCTCTTCGCGGACGGGTCGCTGGATAACTGGCAAATGCCAGTTTTGTTTCGGTTCCACCTACTTGTCCGCGCCTGGTCAGACTTGCGGAGGTTGGATATTTCAGGTGTTGGGTTGCACCGTTGTGGGACAAGCTGTATATTAGGGACTTTCACGGTTAATTGAAAATTATTTGCCTTTAAATCGGATTAAGGAACGTACTTTTAAATACGATCGCGTGTAGATCGTGAACTTCTAACATTTTCAATACGATGTCGCTCGGTGAAACAAGTATCTGCATTTCCTTTTTTTAGAGAAAAATCGTGGTACTCGATTAATTCGGTAGGCGGAGAAATTAACACCACACTCGAAGACAAGTGACCTTAACCGAATTGCAAAGTAAGTCGAATCGAATTTCCAGAGGCACGAGCCGCGTCATTCTGCACCTAGTGCATCTATCTGGAACGACACGCAAACCGGAAACGTTTTAAAGAAGCCTCAGTCTAAGTACTAACAACACTCGTTGCTGCTCGATTGCCGTGCGTGAAATCGGAGGGGGACGAAGTGGAGAACCGTGTCGGCGTCGGTATCGCGATCCAGGAACTTGGCGAAATCGCCCTCTGGACGTTTCCAGGAACTCGTTGACGACCGCGTTGACCCATATGATAGCGTCGAAATTCATCAGCGGATCGTGTCGCGAATACGATTGCGTTTCGCGGAAACTCCGGTGACAGGGTAAAGGAGCCGCCGCGAAATTTCCCGCTTCTTACATAGCTAACCTCTGACCCCCGTCGCTACGACACTCTTGCGCACCTTTCTCCGCGCTACGAATCGTGCATACCGATTTTACGAACGCCCACGGTCGGTCAACGATTACCAGGTAGCCGAGCTCGTTGCAGCCGTTGATTTTTCATTTTCGACCAGGAGAAGTATACGAGCGGGTTCGTGGAAATAAACGGAAGCCTCGTTCAATTGCAAATAGGGCGACTCCACCCACGAACGGACAGCACAGGCGACGGACAATTCAAAACATTTGCAAACCACCTACGGCGCTTGTGTACTCCCATTCAACGAGCCCCTTTTCACGTTCAACCCTCTGACCAGGCCGGGGGCCTCAACCCTTTCGTGAGGCCTCGCGTTTCGTTAATTTACGATACGGTACACCACTTGACTGCATTGTGGGTGACCGCATCCTACTGGGAACGCTACAAAATCTACTAAGAATCCCTCGTAAATCTTTGCTCCGCTTACCACCATTGTGGTACCGTAACGAAATATGGTCAATCTGATTTCTCGAAACAGTCCACTGCCCGCCCTGCTAAATTCGAGACACTATTTCTGGGGAGATTCAACGAAGTATAAATATTAATATCGACGGAAATAATATAATGTATCGTGGTCGGCGGGAGAAAAAAAAAATTGCGTCACATACAGATTTGACAGAAATGTTATTTTATACGTGGATTTATGCGGGTAGACCGTGAGCAATAAATAAGGGTGGAAGTGGGGCAATAAATTAGAACGACCATGGCTACCGAATGAAACTCTTGGAATTCGATTAATGGCTTCTGCATTTGAATTTCCTTGACGCGGGAATTTCCGAGGATTTTTATATAAACCATTCCGTATTCGAAGATTACCGCATGTGGCTCGCAAAAAAATGTTTACGATCTTAATTCCACCGTGAGCAGGTAAGCAGCGCTCGTCGAACAAACTCAATCATTTCCAGCGCTGCCGGCGAGAAAGATTGCTAAATCATCGAACGCAACTCGTTAACGAGAACGGAGCGCGTTGCAGCGACGCGAACGTTATAATTTTAGCGATGATTCTGCTCCGTCGGGAGCAAAGAATGATGTAATTACGATCTTGCGGTGACCGCTCGCCCGATCGCGAAACAAGCCGCCAATATTTGAATATAAACCGCGATGACGCCGCGACTTTTCGATGTAACGATGATTTATTAACCGACAGTCGGATGCAGGTGTAAAAATGGCCGCGACGTTTCACGATGGACGGTCACGATCGCGTCCACCGTGAACCGATCGAATTTCGAGGAATTTGGGACCAGCCAGGCTGGGATTAACCCGAAAGGAAAATCACAAGTAACTGGATTTTCCTATTCAATGAGGTTATCCGTTTACAAAATTCGCACGAGCTTAAGGATAACATTTTGACGCCCAACTGGATCGATTAGATCGCGTTACTATAAGTCACATGCCAGTGAAACGAGACCTGATGTATCTGTATACATTTAAGTGGATTAACGTCGCGTTAAGCGAACAGTTTTGACAACGGATACAACGTGGCACAACATCCGTCCGTGTTTGACGATATCTTAATTGTTTCGGATAATTATTCTCGTGATTCTCGCGAACTGTAAAATAAAGTGTTGAAATTGTACACACCGCGGCAGGTATATTGCGACACTTGGCGGAGGAGAAAAAAAGGAACGTCACGCGACTACCCACAAAGTGATGACGACACGATCCCGAAGTTAAACGAAAGTTAATGCCGGTCCCATCGCGGGCTAGCGAAAATACTTCTGCCGAAGAAGCATCGTCGAAAGTGTAATGTATCGATTCTTGAGTAATTCACGGACACATTTGTCCGCGGTCCGCTCGTCTCCTCTCTCTTTCAGGTATCTCGAAACGATACATCCAGACCGGGGTCTTCTTCGGCCGTCTGTCGTAAGCCGGCCCAATTTCTATGGCCACTCGCCTTATAAATCGCCTCGGCTCTTTTTTTACGAGCTTCGCATAAAGCGCCCGAACGAGTCACCTCTGTGACGAGCGTGCCTCTTCTTCTTCGTCGATCTTTGTCTTCTCTTCGTTCGTCACGCGTCCCGTCCCTCTTTCGAATTCTTTCTCGTCCACAGTCGAATCGAGTTCCGAATTCGAGCGATACGCTGCAGCGCGAAGCTCCAAGCTGCTCTCGTAGTCGTTAAAACCACCTCAGCCTGTCGCGCAGGACACTGGCGGCGTTTTTTATGATTCCCATCGCGTCCGTATAAAAGGTCTGGAACAACGGGCCGTCACTATTAAACATCGGGCCCAGCTCTGTTTCCAGCCGCGTTCCAAACGGAAATCGTTTATTTAACGGCCGTCCGTTCGACATTCGTGAGGCCGAGACTTGCTCCGTCGTAAAAGCAGATCTGGATATTTCGTTAATTATCCGCCGTGCCCCGTTATTGCTACATGTGCCCGTGGACGTAATTGCGGTGCCGCGTGGAACGTCACGTGTTCGTTGATGCTTAACTTTCGTCGGGGACGCAAAGTCGAGAGCCGCATCTCGGTTTTGTCCGGCTGGTCGAGATTCGATTGGGCTGACGACACGCGGCTGTTTTAACGCCGACATTGGCCCGATAAGTAGGTGTTCGATTTATTACGACGGGACGGAGATTTATGGGACAGCTAAGTGTCGCCCGTCGCAATCAACGGGGAATTATTTAAATTCTGACGTATTCGCGCTATCGAGCGGATTGATATTTACAATCGCCTGGAAAATGAATTAGCCTGTAATTTATATACGCGTATCAACGCGGATATCGCGCACAGATATAATTTATTGCGCACTCCGAATTTAATCGCGCAACGATTACATCAACCCCGTTTCGATCTGACCGTACAAATGATTGAACGTTGTACACAAACGATCGACAGTTACACCGCTATCTGCGCCGTACATCCGACGTGTACCGACACAATATTCATTGCTTCCAAAACCAATAGATATCCAATACAATAAACCGGGAGAATAATACCACCCATTCCCGTCCCAAGAACATACTTCACCGCACGCCAAACAATCCTCCCATTCACACCCAATAACCCATAATCACCCCAGTCGTTCCGAACCTCAACCTCTCCAATTTACCACCCCTCGAGCGGAGCACACACCCTCTTGCGTCGCTGTTCAGCTGCGTGCGACATCCGTCGCGACCGCCATTGTCGAAGTTAACCAGTGTCTCGCGCGATTCCTCGAACACGAATTCCCTCCTGAAAGCTGCCCACCTCTCGCTGTCCGTCCCGGCGCGAGAGACGGTGTTGAAAAAAAAGTCAAGGGGGAAAGAAAGAAAAAAAGAGGAAGAATAAGAGTAGCCGAATCCAACGGGCAACAGGCACTCCCCCAATATTTTGACTACCGTGTCAACGAGCCAGCGTGGCGCATTCAGCATGCTCGTCGGCCCGTAACGCCATTCATTCGGCCACGTTAGCGCTCCCGGAGCAGATTTATCGAGCGGCGTGTCGCCGCGTTCAACGCTGCGCGTCCGTGCGGTTGGATTTGTGGCCGTTGCGGTTTTGTCCAAGCGGGATGAAAAGGGACGCGGACGCGCCAAAAGGCGCACGGTGCAATCACCGCGACCAGAATGGGCCACCGTGCTCGATAATTTCCCCCGCCGCTGGAATCGGCGTTGTCCGGTGGAATATCTGCTCGCGCGATCGCCCGCGCCGCCTCTTTAGCGGATTCTGTACGACGCGACGCGGAAAAGGAGCCGGCGATCAGGTCGCGAACGCCTCGCTGCGTTGCCTATTGTCACGACCCGTTCGATTCTTGTTCTTCCGTTCGAGATGAAAGGGCAGCCTCGGAATGGCTTTGCTGTTATGTACGTTCGGACGTAAAGTCTCGAAATTTATAGCGTCTACGGAATGCAATTTCGTTGTTGCGCCCGAGCCTGTGTGTATTATGGGATTATTTAATTCCGTGCATAAATTCAATTTCCAATTAATTTTCCCACCGATAGTGGCCAGAGCATAAATTGTTCATGGAATGCATCGGTATTAAATGCCTGCGGAACGTATGCAGGACTGTTCGCTCAATGTCCCCGGCGTGAATCTTCCTTCTCGTTAGGGGCAGGGAAACATTCATGATACCAGAGGGTCGCCGGGACACCGCAACAGGGTGCATTCTGTATCGCGGAGAAACAATGGGGGACCGAAATGATAGCGGAAAGGCCGATCGGTGGAAAGATGCACAGCTACGGGGACCCTCGTACCCGGAGGAGCGTTCAATCGTGCGGAACGATATTCACCGTGTGGTTCCGTGTTATGTACTGCCGCGGTAGTTTATAGTTGTCATCCATTAAGCGTATTTAGACGGAGGGGTTTCTCGTCATCGGCAGAACGGGTCATTGCTTCCTGTCGTCGAGCTGAACTCGAGAGTACTCTCGCGTTTCGCTCTTGGGAAGTTTGCATCTTCTTTGATTCAAGAACGATCGCACGGAATGTTTGGATTCTATTTAGTCACGTGTAATGCTGAAGCTGTCAGGAGTTACGGTAAACGGTTTCCGCACAAGCGCCCAATCAGAAACACAATTTCGAGAAAGCTTACCGACGAAAGTCACAATATGCGTAATTTATCAAGGGAAAGAAATCAACCATTTATCTCAACGATTCGCAGCAAAGAATACATACATATACATTTGTTCCCCATTTCCGCTGGCATCTGGAAACCATTTACCAGCACACAAATTTCCATCGCTATCATCTGGCACTGCTAGGTACCAGCTTCGAGGGAAACAGCCGAAAAGCTCGCCTTCCGAACGAGATCTCACCGATAAGATCGCAATCGGCAAAAACCTGGATCGTGTACCATGACAGCAGGGCATCTCCGATCGAAAGCGGTAATTATCGATTCGTTCGCGTTCGGTCGTCCTTTGCGGGAATTCATTAAGCCTCTTTGTTCGCGAGGGGTTCACGGACAGCCCGTCCGATTCTGAAAGATGCTTCACCGCCAGCGTAAACCGTATGGACGCGTGGGGAGGTCCGCGCGAAGGTCGAGCGATTTTCTGTAATTAAATATGCTGGGCCTCGCGAGTAGGCGGTAGGCGGTGGGCAGTCGATTTATCGTGAAAACCGCGAGGACGCGATATTAAATTTCAGATAGGGTCTGGTAGTCCCTTGCGCGTCGGCGGATTACGTTTCAGGACTCGTGCCGCCTTGCAGTGTGCCTCGGCATCGATGCTTTCGTTCCGAATCAGGCAATGTCGCTTTTATTCACTCACGAATCTTGATCAATCTATGTATTCACTGTAGTTCAACATTGAGGGCAACCTGCGGATTCTATCAGCATTAATATTATTATTGTCATTAAATGAGAGAGACGTAGATCTGAGTGTTCGGCGGAAATTAAATGGCAGGGCTAACAGGAATTTATCTGCAGCACATGAATGGAATATTCGAAGAGTAGTCTTTAAAAAAACGTACATCGAAATGTAATACGTTATAACAACGAAAATAAAATTATTGCGATATAAGACAATGAATTGAAACATCTGTACATTACAATATACAACTTTATGCCGTCGAAAACTTCAGCCGATGTCAATATATTATCAATTAGCTTCGCGTAATATATTATGTACACGCTATCCCACCTCAAGCGCGTCCGCGCGTTTATCATTCATCACTATTACCCACTGTGCATCCCAATTCAACAATTCACACTGAACTCGCGCTTCTAATCAACCGCTGCTACATACCCGGCTAAAAGCGGTAGCCGTAACTTAGCGCTGAGCCAGTCGTGTTCAAAGCGGAATCCGCCGTACGATTAATCAGGAGCTGGCAATTATTTAGCCCGCGTTGAAAGGCCGTAGCAGAAAAGAGTCGCTCGTACCCACGGATTCGCCGTTTTCACCCTCATAGGCTTGCGTCATAAATTTTCGCTGATTAAGGGCGCGATACAAAGTGCACCGTACGGCAGAAGCTCGTTACGACGCGTATCGAAACGAAGCATCGATTCCGCCGTCGCCTAAACGTCGTTCTCACGCGCGTTAGAATCCTCTTCCGGCGGCGACAACACGCGTGCGATTCGACGCGACCCGAGAGCGTGGCCACGCGTCGTTCACCACTAGACTCTCATTAGCGGTATTCAACAATTATTCACAGAGGAGAGGTCGTGCTCGAAACGGCTGCGCGATCTGTTGCTTGGAAAACGGTCCCGTGACAAATCGAACAGATGCCTCGAGGCCTAGTTAGAGACCGGGCCACTTTGTCACCGGCACTCGAACGTCACGATCGATGTTAATCATTGGCAATCGTTGTTGATTCGTCATCCAGAGGTGTCCCGGAACGAGTCATTCACTCGCCGGTGCGACTTCTTTTTATGCCGGATGATCAATGGATTCTTTATCGGGGGATGATTTTGTAGAAAACCTGAAGGGACGCGGTCGATAGAGGGAAACGAGGGGAAAGAAGTCGACAACGAAAAGAAATAGTAAACTGGATATCTGATTATACGTATATTATACATATACCTACAATATCTGATTGCATTCGTCGCAACTTTCTCACACTATAACCGTCCACCTCGATATTCCTCGGTAATCGATATACGTGCATCATCCCCGGCAAGGTACGTCAATAAAAATCGACAACCGTCGGACGATTCGTAGCTCTCCGGCGGATACCCCGGGCACCCGGGTGTCTGCGGGATATCGGTATAAGGATTCAGCCGGTCCACGGAATCCTGCACGGTTTCAGCGAGCATTCGATTCGACCGGACCGTAGATCATTGAAACGTATATCCCGTGGATCGCGGACTGTACCTGCGCCGCTCGCAGTTCGCTGGAAGGACACAAAGTAGATTCGAGATACCGCGAGACGGTGCACTCCCAGTTCCCGTGGGGTCGCGCCGGTCGTATATGGCCGCCAGTTGACTTCCAGTCGCGAGTTTCGAGATCGAAGATTCGCCTACACCCATTCCCGCGGACGGATCCTTCCCTCGCTAGAAGGACGCGCTCACGTTCGAGATCCTGTTTCTGGCGGATCACTCGAAATAATTCGTCGGCCAGCCTGAAATCGATACGCCGATGTACGACGTCGCGCTTACCGTCGCCTGTTGGCCCCTTCGGCCAGAGGGAGGAAGAATTATTCACGGGGTGGTTGCAACCGGTGACCGATAAGTCTCAGCCGATCGGGCCTGTCGTCGTTTGATAGCGTGGCTCGTGCTGCCGGGAGAGGAGCCAGAGATTATGTGCGCTCATGATCGTGCATTCTGTGGCGCGACTTTCGTCGATCCTTTCGGAATACGAAATGAAAAAACCGGAGGGAAACCGGAGTTCGCTGCGAGCGAGATAATTGGGGAAATCGCAGATATTGTATTATTCAGATTGAGTGCGAATATTTCATCCGAGTGGCGAAGGGAATTGAAATGAATTTTTCAAACAATCAACTTTTAACCCTTCGAGAATATCCTCCTGAATATCCCGAGAGGCCAATCTGAAGCACCGAAAGTCCAAGAATTCGCAGCTTAAAACGGTGAAAATACGAGGGATCCCGTAGCTATGCGATTTTGCACTCGCAGTCGGGAAGCCAAGGTATCCGTATCGCGACGGTTTCCAAGGCTCGAAGGAATATTTCTTGCGGAAGAAGCTCAACGTTTGCAGATCGATGAAGAAGGCGGTTTAACGGAGTACTAATAGGATTCCAAGTGGCGCGGATTTCTTTGGGCAACCCAAAGGGATTCCGTTGAAAACGTCGTTAGCCGTTCGAGATCTGCCAAACAGCGTGGGCTATTTTCCGACTGGACTTGTGACCCATGGAAAACCTTTGGCGCAGGACCATCGTTACGGTAGGTGTCCTGCTTGAATGGCCGCTCGAAAACGGGCTCGTTTACTGAACTAAACGATGTTTGCCCACAATACGATCAGAGCGTTTCGAGGATGCATCCCTCGAAGCATCCCTTTCCGGGTAAGCGAGCCATTATTCTTGCTCATTTTTCATTCCTGTTCCATCGGCCTCTGTTTTGAAAGGTCTCCCGCAAACTCTTCAGGCACAGGCGGAGATGATTCCGTTTGCCGATAAATTTATGCTGCATTAGTGATTCATTTTTCTTCGCGGTGTCTTACGCCTCGGTAGTTTAAGAGCCGACGTGTTTGCCTCGCGTAGCTGCCACGACTTTAATGCCGCCTGTACTAATGAAACGGCGCGATTAGGTTTTCCATTTGCCGAAGCTTCAAGCACGTTTGTTAAATGTTTTCTAATAAAGTTGTAAGAGATTTATGGATTAATTAGAAAGCGTATTCTGATCGTGTTGATAACACCCTGGCACAAACGAACGTTTGTTGCTAATTACACGCGAAGCACACGGGTAATGTAATTTATTAACAAGTACAAGATAAAGACCGATGGATATCGGGAATCCTTGTATTCAATATTCATTCGCGATAACTCATAACGAGTCGGGTGTGCAGCGAGGATTGCATCGAATCGACGGGCCTCGCCATCCGTCCGCATCGAAGGAAACATTTCAGCCTGCCGCTATAACCGGTATGAAAACCACGCGGACACCTGCAATCAACCATCTTCAAATACATCCATTTACAAAAGTTCTACGATCTCCGGCAATTTGATTCTTTATCGAGTCACACGCGATTACTGAAAAACGCATTGTCCTCTCATCAGGCCCATCGAGCTCCATTCGACAGAAATCATCAACGCCTTGATCCCTTCTAGCCGGGCTGTCCAGCTAAGCTCGCGGCGCTCGCAATTAATAACCAAGCGTTTGACCGAGAGGACTTTAACGCCAGCTCGTGCGAATCACGCGGGTCGTGAGATCCTCCAGGTGTTTTCACGGCGAGGAGTCGCGTCCCGTACGTGTCCCTTTGACCTCCGCGTCGCGGTTCCCCGGCTCACGGGTCGAGTCCCTAGGACTCAGGACGCTTAATAATCCGGCGCTGGTAATCGATTACCGCGACGACGAACGTACGTCGAGATCGCGGCAACGGTGTTTCACGCAAGCCGCGTCGACGATTCGCGCGTCGCCGTAAAGGACGAGGCGACGGCTGAGAAACAGCTTCTACGACATTCCGCCGTTGCTTCGATTAATGAGATTGAGTGCCAGTTTTCAGCAACGAGCACGCGCGCGGCGGCACGCGGAATTCAATTAATCGTCGCCGCGTTCCTGAAATCTCGAGAATACCGCGGGCGATCCGGCTCGAGCGCCGCTTCGACCCGCTTGAATGTCATAATTCAGCTCCGCGGAATAGCCTGAATTTCAGCGGTTTGTAATCATCCGGCTCGGTCGTGCCGCGACGAGATTCGCGAGTCTTTGCGCCTTTCAGAGCGGATCGAAAGTCGATCGGGAGATGTTAAAATTCTAAGGAGCGCAGAATTTTTGCTAGCGATTTTTCTGATAACTGAAAGCGACAGAAACGAAGATTGCTTTTAAAATGCAGCAAATAATTCGTGTTTCAAGAGGCGCACGTGAAGACAGATATTGTCGCATGTTTATCTTTGGATTCTCCAAACGTCGTTTCAGCCATTCCCGAATACGCTTGGCTAATGACTGCCAGCGATCCACGTGATTCGTCGGGAAGGGGCAAAAAATTTGTCCCGTCAGGAGGTTACAATGATGGAACTGGAACGACCCTAGGCACTCGAGAATTCCACGGGACAAGAGGTGACCGTTCTCTCTGTACACAGAGAACGATAAATCTCGTTTCCTTCCGTGTCGATGAGCAGACACCTTCTCGGAGAGAATGAGTTCATATCTTCGGGGGCAGAATCGAGTTCATATTAGCCCCATCTGCCTCCTCGGGAAGGGCTTCTGCATGAGCGAGCAGGCACACAGGGACGAGACAACGACGGACAAAACGACGAGAATCGACGGACGGACGCGTAGATACATACATCCGGATTATGTTCGGCCAATTGATCACGAATCTGATGTAGCTCGCCGCGCCTCTCATGTTTGCTACACACCGTCGAGCATACCGTGGAGCTCTTCCACGTCGCTTACGTCCGCTGGTCGAGAAATTATTTATGGCGATGTAAAACGCGTTCCGACAGAACTTGTGCCCTTTACTATTTTTCTTTTCCTTCTTCCTCTACCCGAGAGGAAATTTTCGTTTGTGACAATTTGATGGAAATGTGGATATCGCGGAGTTTTCAGATCGTTAGGAAGTGAATGGATTGCTTGTTTCTAAGCAAGCGAACTTCTTTATTTCGTTGAAATAAACGAACTTAATGGTCGACCGATGACGAAAATACCTGGATACGTCGTGTATCGTTTCTCGTGACGCAATCCTTACAATTCCTAATTCAAAGGTATACATACACGTTTCTCTGGCCGACACCGGCGGCAATATCACGCTCGTAAAAAACGCCGCAGGAACCATTCGAATGTAGCGTACTTTTCCAGATTTGTGGCCGTCGCTCTTCTCTTCGCCGGCATTATGTATCTCGATAAAATGAAATCAGTCGTTAAACGAGAAAGCGAGACAGCCCGATCGAAAGAGGAGACGCGTCGAAAGAAGAAGAAAAAAAGAGGAAAAGAAGCAACGGCCTTTGGAGGATTCATAGGGTCAAGGCGCGGGTAGAGGGGTCGAAGGAGAACGACGAAGAGGCGAGGATGGGACCGAGCTAGCGGGAAAGAGGGACGGGACGAGGGATCGAGAGCAAGGAGGAGAAGCATTTTGCGTTCGAAACCAGTTTCTATGGTTTAATTTCTACGGGTGGACATCTTCTTTAATTTATGGCGCCGCCCAACCCCGTCCTTCCTGCCCTCTCGCTCTCCCCCTTTCGAACGTCTTTCGACATTTTATTGGGTCGACCAGTTTCTGTAACTCGTCGAATTCCACTCTGCCTTTCGAAAGAAAATACGATCGACCGTAATAGATTAGGCCCCGATAGTAAACCACCTGTACCATTCATCCTTCTAATTCCGTTCGGTCCTCGCCGCTATCTCTCCCCCCTCGATTACGATTAGGCGGGGAATCTAATTGCCCCGATGATTTCGCAACATCGATTCGTTCCCAGCCACCGGTGGAAGCGACAAGATCAACGATTCCGCGCCTCCGTCGATCTCGCTGTGTTTATCGGATCTGTACGTTAATTGAAGCAGCGAGCAGGTAATAGCTATGATTACGGCCGCTTACGTCTTGCAGGCTAGCGACTAAATTATATGGGTGAGTCCCGCTGTGTACGGATACACGTCACGGAGCGCGTGAACAGTTTGCTGTTATTGGCGCTGGACCCGAGATCACCTCGGCGGCGATATTATGCTTTTCGGATTAGAACTGTTACGTACGTTCGATATAGTGAAAAGAGACGATACTGCGCCGTGGCAAAATAAGAATATACGATTATCAAATGTATTATGTATACGTGCGTTGCGAGTTTTACGAGTTAGAAAGTGAAACGCGATATACAAAATTTTCCACTCCCAATTTCGGACGGTGATAGAAACTAGGATTGCGTAAACGTACGCCAAATGATTCGTGCTTCAAAAAATGCACAAGACTAGAAATATGCATACAGATATGTATGTATATACGGTAAATTATATTATCGAAATTTGTCCACTTCGATGCAGCCTCGAAGTTCCCTCAAAGCTGACTACAAAAACCGCTGCTGTGCGGTAGAAAACGAATCCCTGTAAATCACGTATGCATATGTATGTACACATTTAACAGGGTATTTTTCACGTCGACCACAGCAGGCACCACGCATCCAGACAGCCGGCACGGCGATCCGTTCTCTGCGAGGGCATCACCGGCTCGAAGCACGAGGAACGATTTCGCCTCGGTTCCAGAGAGTGGAGGAGCAAACGGTCACGAGTAGAGGGGACCGATGGGTGGTACCTGGCCAGCTGGTCTCTTGGGACCTAACATCTTTCGATTGGTTGAGAAATCGGGGCCCGTTAAGGCCCATTGGCGGGCAGAGGGGCAGGCGTGTACCGATGGGCAGGTACAGGTGGCCCCTGCCACCGGGGGGAAAATCGGTTCCCGTCGGTTAGCCGTGGCTCTCCTTACAGGCCTTCGATGCAGTCGAACAGGTCGCAACGATCGCGAAGCGCCAGTCCTCTCCCGTCCATCGACGTGGCCGCACCGTGACTCGTGGACGTTCGAGAGAGACAGACAGTATATACATATACACAGACAGATACGAGAAAAAGTTGTTTGGGGGAAGGAGGTGTACAGACCGGATAGTTGGTGGCCACGCACGGACTCGCGTGGATCAACCAAAAGGAGAGTACTCGGGGTCAGTCGTGGGATTTGCATCGAGAGAGACGGTGTCATCAGTCGCGTGTCCTTCCGGTTAAGGGTGCATTCGACCACGCGACATCGTGGCTGCAATCGTGAACACAATTCGACGGTCGTGAACTGCAAGGGTTGAGAGGAGGAACGTGCGCAACAGTGTGCCGTGTACCACGCCACGTGACCGATCGCGACCGGACTCAACACTTTTCTCGGGCAGTGTGTGTCGTCACGGGATCGAACAGTTTCGCGCCGATAGATCGTTAGATTATGATGTGTATCGTGTGACGAGAGGACTTGGACGACTGTCCGACTGGAGAGGAAACGTTTCGGTGGATTGTGGTGCGCTGGAACACCGGTAAACCCTCTGGTGTGGATATCGTTTAACTGGAAAGGTGAGTGTCGTTTGGATTATTGTTTGGTTCCGCGGTGATGTTTCTTATCCGGTCGTCGATGTCTCCGGCTCGTCTGGCCGGCGCGAGCGAGTTGCACGAACGATAGCTCGCTTCTGGAAGATCGGCGATCGATTGTTCATCCTTATCCCTTGGAGATTAAATTTACGCGACGCTGATAACACGACGCTGATAACACGTTGCCAATGATTTAGCAAGATTTTTCGGCTAGAAACTGTACCACAGATACGGATACAAGGGTGATAGGGGGTAGGGGTAGGAGGAGGGGTGAGAAAAGGTTCGACTAATGATAGTTATAAAAAGTGGAAAATAAATCACGCGCGTTCAGTCAGTAATCACCGGCGTTTCGTCAATCTTACAGTCCATTCACCGCTCCATTTATCCCTCGTAAATTAAAGTCTACATCCAAAGTGGCCGCGTTGCTCGCGATTATACCACGGCGTGAAATTGATAATGCATCCTAATAGCCGCCTAAGCACGCTCGAGCGTTAAAAATGCCCCCACGACTAGTAAATTTTGATTGGAATATAATTGCAAAACCGTGAGACCGCGTGCTATACGCGTTTCGGGTCAGCACTCTTATCGTGAACATTCGCAGCTTTGCAACTCTGTCTGCTTTTTAACACGACGCTCGTGCGATTCGTCGCGCACGTTTAGATGCATCTTCTTGATTCGATCGTTTCATTCAATTGCCCTCGCGCTCTTGATTTTGTCCAATTCCGTAATAGAGATTGCTCTCTACTAAAAAAACCTCCCGTAACTTAATTAAGGGCGCACGGTAATAATTGTGATTATCGGCCGCGGGCTTCGTGTATCCTAGACTTCTTCGTGTCGGTGCTCGGAGCATTATTTCTTCGCGTTCCCGAGCACAAATCACGATACCCCAGGCAACTATCGAAGTGGTGCGGTCGGATGGGGTTAGTCGCAAATGAAAACATTATCGTCACCCCTCGCGGTGGCCTGTTGCTATAATATTTGCCTACTCGTAGACAGTGGCGTAATTCGGGCCGCACAAAAGCCGACACTTTTGTCGTGGTACAAAGGCTAGCAAGAGTCGTGCGGAAGTTGTACGCACGCACGTGTGCTGCCAGACAGGGAGGATGATAGAGAAACAGAAAGAAGGAGAAGGAGAGAGAAAGAGGAAAAGAAATAGGCGAGCGTTACAATTATTATGCATAGGTGCTCGGTCAGGGTCTCCCATGTCAAAATATATTTATTGCCCCCCACCCTCCCCCCTCCTGTTCTCTGCCTTCTGCCATCTCTCCTTTTTTTAACCTGGCTGCGGTGTGTCGACCACCATTGTTGCCCCTTTCATACGCTTATTACCCACTTGTACATTGAGAGAAACTTGGAGTGGCTCTAAAAATGAGTTGCCTTCCGATGCGCGCACGACACGTACGTACAACACGCGCGTTTCGCGGTGTATTTGAACAATTTTTGAATAGAAAGAGTAAATTCTTTCCCATTCGAAAAGAAAGTTGGTACAAAAAAAGTTTAAAAACAGTTCGTCGAGAGAAAGCGCGAATATAAATAATAGTTGCATGCGCTCTTAACGGTCGAGGAGTCTGAAGGCAACACTGGATCGGACTTCGAATTCGTCACTGGTACACTCTTTCTCTGGGACAATTAACGGTTCGAATCCCTTGGTCACGATCGCGTAAGCCGCTAAAACGTCGTCGATCCTCATTTACATATTAACCCTCGTTGCTGGGGCTGCGATCTGACTTAACGCCTTTTCGCCTTCGTCGTTCAACCCTTGCACAATCGAAATCGTAAAACTCCTCACGAATGGCGTGCATTAACTTTCGTTTTTGCCACGCTCGGTGGCGGGAAACACAGATGTCGAGCAATCCTTCAGATCCGAACTCAGCGAATCCGGTCACGTCGGGGATACCTCTTCATTCGTCCAACCTATATATCTAGAAATTTAAGAACGAGGGCAAAAAAAAGAAGAATAAAATGAAAAGGGCGTTCAAGTGGACGGTACGTTCTTCAGTTAGCTTTTATCTCGATGCAACGTCCCCTGGAACATACATACATTTAACGGTACAATGGCTCCATTCAGCGAGCCCGTTACTTTTCTAATCTGAACCGATGCACTCAGCCCCGAACAGCGATAATTCGCGAATTACAGGGAATCACACTCGGCGCCGTTTCCTTCCATTTGCATTTTCTGCCGGGGAAACGCTGAAAACACTCGGCTTTATCGCGAGTCAGCCGCGGCCGACCAATTGCTTAGAAAGTGGCCAGGAATGTGTACCAACTTTTTATCTGCGCGCTAAGGAAAAAGTTGGTCATCTCGTAAGGCAGACAGAAGAGCGGCGTAGGTACAGTTCTCCAGTGCAAATATGAATCATGCGACGAGGAAATTTATTCCGCGGCAATACGCGGCGCACACGAAACGAAGCTTTAAAGGCCATTTCTTTTCGATCCGCTTCTTGCGTCCTGGCCACAGCATGCACCGAGACAATTTCAACGCGGTATCGCTGTAACCGTTAGTGTCGCCCGTTTACGATACTGTAAATCAACGACGGCGCGCTTAATCGTCGAATAAAGGGAGATTAAATTGCGACCCGCGGACTCGTAGCGTTCCGGCGCGTCGGCGAGAAAAGCGCGCGCATAAAATCGCATGCCCGAGAATCGACGAATGTAAATCAAACGAGGCGCACGATTAAATCGAGGTTTACGATGGCGCGTACATTCGATCGCGCCGATTTGTCCTCGCCAGACGCTGACCGACAGGAACATTTCTGGACGCTTCGTCCGACTGAATCGTTCCCCGGTCTGAGGGTTCAATTTTCGGCTCGTCTAATGAACGTAGAGCTTCGTTTGGCTTCGCAGGTAACGATAATTCCGCTTTATCCTAAGAATCGTCCGAATGCATATTATTACGCGTACGTGCTAATCCATGTATTTAGCTCTGCGTTCTAAATTTCCCCTCCACATCCTCGTACTCTTGTTTCGACTTTACTCTATTTCTTAGCGAGACCGTCTGCAAACGTGTTCTGAGGCGAGACTAAATTTATCCCTGAAACATTTCAGTCACTTCGAGATTATCCTAGTTTTCATTCCTTATTTTAACTCTTCGTGCAATACAATCTTGAGAGTGTATTCGGTCTTCTCGCTGGGCCTCCATTTTCGTGCACCACTCGAGAGATCCTCAACCCCTTCTCGCACCATTTCTCAGCATAACGAATTCTGCATTCGCTACCCCGTACGAGGATTCTCACACGCAGCAAGGGTTGGTCGCCGTCGATTAACTTCGAGTGGCTGAGGAAAATCGGCCGGAGTGCGAGGAAGGTAGACGGTGTTAAAAATTGGATCGGTCACGGGCCGAGGAGATGAACAATGCTGGTCGGTCCGACAGCCAGGAACTCCTTCACGAAGCGGTTTCGACTCCGTGGGGCTAAACTGTCGCGATAAATGATCCTGCGGAGGGTTATTAATTGTCTTTGACTCCCAACCGGGCGCTTTGTGGATCGCGAAAACATATTAACCGAAAAGGAGCTGCCGTACTCCCTTTCGCCATATGCTCGAATGCAACGCGCACATACGTGTACGTACGTGTACATGCGTGTGCGTGACACGCCGTGGATTCGAGTGTCTGAGCGAGTGTACAACGATCTGGTGCATCATTTTTCAAGGACTCGATCGACGTGCCAGCGAGGCGCGGCCATCATCCATCAAAGCGATCGTTAAAAACGCATCCAGGCCGATACAAATTGCGCGACCTATACCCGGCCGTATTCACGACGCACTCCAGTTTCCCTCTCCAGATTATTTCCTGAATCGTCCCTTCTCCGGGTAGGCTCGTGGACGATCCGACGTCGTATCTTCTCCCATTTCAGACAGTTTCCAACAGAAAACGACGAAGCTCTCAATATCCCTAAATAGTCGCAGGAAATTTTACCTCATTTCCACGTTGATCACCCCACGTTGTACCTGATATGAACCATCAACAGGGTTCCTTAATAATATAATCCACAAGCATTCAACGATCTCGTTTAGTGCTCGAGCCCCGGCTAACAGCAATCGAATGACTCGGCCCGTTCTTTCTAATTGGCGATAAACGGACGTAATCGCAGGTATATTTTAACCAGAGCACATGATCCACGCGCGCGTAACTACGCCGCGCGATAAGATCGCGAGCGCAGGCTTTCGTTGCCGGGTTCGTTTGACGCCGCGTGTGTAAGCACTGTACGAGCCGGTGATATATCGACCCGTTCTTTCGAGCGGACTCATTAACTCATTAACTTAGGAGAGAAAAATGGCCGGCCGTATATCAAGCGGCGGCCCGGTAATCAAGCGGTCATTCTTTACGCGGCCATAAATTCGCGAATTAATATAACCGCCAATTAATTAAATCGCGCCACGCTTTCTCTAGCAAAGGACGGCCGCTGGAATTGTAACAATCGCGGCCCCTGTCAACCGTGCACATAATTGCAGTTCACGCGCGGGGAACTCGTTTTGTTCGTGGCGGAAACGCCATCGACGAAAGATTATTCGAACCGTTTAATTGGACGATTATCTCCCGCACGCTTTTCGCTCGTCGCTTTTTGTCACTGACTTTCCGTGTCGCGCCTCTATTAGAGACGGTTGAAATGAATTTCGAGGAAACGGAATGGCGACCGTGCGGCAGCGCGCGAGCACAGGCTGCGCCTTTACGGACGTTTGTCTTCGTTCTTGGAATGTTTCACGAACGGCAGTTCTTGCTCCTGATTTACCAGAATCTTTATTCTTTAGTTTAAACCGAGGGAGTGGCATTGTATTCTAGAATCACGAGAAAGTAAATACACGACGATCTACGACAGCGGACAGAATGTTCGATTCCGCACGATTTTTGCAACACTTCAACGCTGACACTTATTTATTACATTACTCGACCCCGACAATAATACTGCGCATCGCAGCGTCGTATCTAGAATCCCCCAAAAATCTCTGCATCCGCCGTCAGATAAACTTTCCACCAATCCCTGCCTCCTCCTTTCTGCACAATGAAAAAAAAGAAGAAACAAAATACGAGAAGTCGACCAGGAAAAGGGTTGGCAGTCGCCTCGGGGTGAAAGGACAATACCAGGAGCCAGCCGAGGGATCTGACAAAAAAAATCTCTCTCATAAAGGGATAAACGTCACACGGGATTCGAGTTTAATGGCGCGTAAACGTTCGACGTGCCTCTTGGTCGCGCGTGGTATGGAACAGGACGAGTCGAACGATGACAGGAGGGTTCCCCTCCCTATATTCTGCAGACCCCTCTCGTAGGTATGCACCTTTCGCGATGGTTAGCGTTCCTCTGCACGAGTTCGTGCTGCCACGGCACCGTAAGCCGATATTTGGAGCAGGTCGATCGACTTCATTAACGAACGAGTGCCAGGCAAATATTGACTCCGTGGAAACTGGGGTACCAGGTACACGTGTGCACACGGGGCAGAGGGACTATCCGCGGAGCAGCCCGCTTTTATGCAACACTCGCCGGGGACCAATGTAACGTCGATGGCCAGATTATGGAGTCGGACTTGTTGCTCCTCTCCGAGCCGGCTGGCTTCGGGTATTTTTGCATATCAATGCACGGGAGAACGCTTCTTGGCTGGTAGTTCGCGCGTTATCTGATGCTTCGTGAACGTGATAAGCGTCTCCGGGGCCGACGCGAGCCTCGGGAGCGCTGCGAGCACCGAGGGAACCGGAATCTTTCGGCATGGGAAGAAATTTCACGGAAGGGGGAGCGATCGTTTCCGAGGGTACGAAATGAATATTAATTTGACAGGCACGATGTTACGCGCAGGGGCGAATTTCTGAAAGACAGCTTCGATTCTGTATCGAAAAGTTTGCGCGGATCTTCGTAATAATTTATTCGACAGGCGGGCAACATCTGCCCGCGACTTCACGCAAACGAAACAGACCTCTGCTCCAACGTTTGCACGGTAGCCGTCCTTTAATTATCTCGAACTGCTCGCCACCAAACGGCACCAGAGTTATCGCCGAGAGGGGAGGAGGGAAAAAATGAATTTCATTAATTTCGCGGAGACAGTTCGCGGCCGCGGTGAAATCGATCAGCTGTGTCGGAGAGGACGGAGCAGCCTTGGCCCGAATCGGGCCGCTTCGTGGGATAGAATCGATATCGAGCGTCCAGATCCTTTGTAAAATCAATAGGCTCGGCTACTTAAATGGTACCGTTCGCTGCTTATAGTCACCGGTCGGTTACAGGCCACGGATACGGTTACGAGAAGGCTGAATCGATGCGCTCTGTGATTTACTGTTAATCGCGAGACCACTGTTAATCAACGTCGGGCTGCGTGCAAGCCGCGCCGTGGCTCGAATATTCCTCACGCGGTTGCGCATCGATGGAAACAACACGTCCCGATATTAGCTCCGCGCCCCGTTTTTGCGCCGTTTAACCTTTCCTCCTCCTTGTCCCGCTCCGCTGAGAGAGATCTGCTCGCCGCGAGTCCGAAAGCTCGCGAGCATTCTCACGCGCTCCGCTCGCTGTTTCTGCCCGCCTTCAAATGGAATTATGGCCGGCGCGGACGGTGTTTCGATTTCGTTGCTTGGAGCGTTTCAAATGTCAGGGTTCGAAACGTTTTTGGGATTGAGGAAACCGCGCGTCGATCGTGTACGCTCGTCGAAAGGGTTTAGGGCACTTGATATTTTCGTTTGTTTTTTTGTTGTTAAGTTTATTTATGGGCTGAGAAGGGCGTCGGACGACTCGGCGAGGAGTGCAGCCAGACCGTGGTCCTGGAGGAAGCGTGCAACCTTTCAGGTTGAATAATATATTGCAAGCTTTTAACAAGACGTCAGGTGCATCGTATTTTATATCATCGGGTGAATTTGTAAACATACGATCCATTGCGTAACCCACTCTTACTCTCCCCCGGTGAATTCTGATATGTCGTTCGGAAAATAAGGCAGCATAGATCTGCGTTTCGGTGTCCAAGAAAGTACGTTCGTATGTACTTTCGACGCGCCTAAATTAATTAAATTCATCGCGGTAAAAATAGAAACCTCGAGGTCTGGAATATTTTAACGAAAAATCTGTGCTTCGAGCGAGGCATCAGATGGAGGCAGCTTCCGACAGAGCGACCCGAAGATCTCTAAACAAACCTGGCGAGTAGGTCATTGTCGTGGTCAGGAGAGAAACGGGAAAGGAAAAGAGTGGAAAGGGAAAAAAAAAGAGGAGAGACACCTATAGCTCTGCCCGTTTCTCCGCGTAGAAAGAGGGAAAAGAGGATGGTCTTGGCTCATCAGCAAGCGGAATGAAAGAAAGAGCGGGCGTCAAACAACTGCGTGGAGAAAAAACTTGGAAACCTTAACGAACCTGCGAGTCGACTCGTCTTTTTCCTATCTCCCTCTTACTGTTGGTCTTCCATTGCCGCCGTGCGACGTTTCTCCGTCTATCTGTTCGTCGGTTAATACCAGACAGACGCTACCGTTCGCGGGCGCCAGCTCCATTCCTTTTGGAGAACAATCGCGAAAGGACGATTAGAAGCGGCTCGTGTCGCCGCTCGACTTTAATTACAGTCACTTTGAATTCTCGTTAGGAGCCAACTGTCTGCAAAAACGGGTCTTCCCAGAGACTACTACCCTTCGAAGTGTCGTTTACTAGGATGCAGTAACGTTTCAACGTCCCTTTTTTCCCCTCTACCCAGAGCTCGCCGATAAACCAGACTGCTAAAAAGAAATCGACAGTTCGGACCTATCCGGGAACGGCGATTCTTTCGAGAGAAACTCGAATCCACGGTTCCGAGGTAGAAACTCCGGGCGACCTGCTGAATGTCAGAAACCCGGCGCAATTATGTAATTAAGCGTCCTTTTCCACAAGCATATTAGAAAACGCTCGGTTCGGCGTGGCTCGCAAGGTCTCGTGCCGATTGATTTGAACCGGCCATCTTTGGCCAAGATAAACGCGGCACGGCATTAAGGGGCAGCCAGGTGCGTTCGAGGTCCCCGTAGGTAAGGTTCCCTTATCGGATCATCGATGGTCTAATTTGATTCCAGTTTTGCCCAAGAAACGCGACCATCGCCCTGACACCGACCCGCCGGACAGATGGCGATGACTTTTACCGAGATAGCGCTGATTTATGATGTATCGTTGCGTCGTCGCTGGGCCCCCTTCGCCAGGGACACGGTTGCACGGAAAAGAAAAGGAAAGAAAGAAAACGAACGATTCGATTCGAGTCGGGGAAAGCTGTTAATGGTCCTCGGTCAGGTCTGTCGCGTACTACGCGGGGTTATTAATAAACGCGATCAGGGACTGCGGCCAAGATATTCGCGGAACAGGCCAACGTACCCGCGGGAGCAGTGAAAATGTAAATCCCAACTCGAATCCGAGTCAAAGATCACGTGGAACGAAACAATGCGGGAATGAAGACAGGCGGGATGAGAACGAAATCGATCGTCCTGAGTGGAAGATGCTTGAAGCATTAGCGCAACGCTGGACCGTGTCAGGGGCGATAATGGTCGTAAAGTAAGGGTCTATGGGCAGAGAGAGAGACGGAGCGTGCGAGACAGAGAGAGAAGGGCGGAGGGAAGGAGTAATTTTTCAAGCTCACCTCTTCCCGGTAATCCAAATAGCATTCGAACATCCGTAAGATATTGTGGGAGGAATAAAAATCGAAGTGAACGCGGAGAACCGGTTCGTCACTCTTCCCTCCCATTCTGTTCTTCTCTCATCCTTCTGTTCCATCTCCACCACCGCCCCTCGTGCAACTTCGCCACTCGTCTCTTTGTCTCGCGAACGACGAGAGGGACTAACTGACTGACGCACTGCTATCCTTCGAATAACATAATTTCTATAATTGCAGATGAACCAACAGTGCAAGGTCTGCGGCGAGCCGGCGGCCGGTTTTCATTTCGGAGCATTCACGTGCGAGGGTTGCAAGGTAAGGATCTATTTAATCATCGTCTAGACACGTATTGCGTGATGGTTCACGATATTAAATAACTGGCGAACCTTTTATTACCACCTTCGTAACGACACCTTTTATTATTTTTCCATTAAATTAATTAATCCATTAAATGCCTGCAAGAGATTAAAAAAATTTCGTTCAATTGCTGTCTCGCGAAGCGAACTTGATTAACGACGATTCGCCCACCCACTCGTTGAAATCGCCAGGCCAAGTGCCAAAGCGACCGACGTTCTCGTTTTGCCTCGAAGTCGCGACTCCGTCGCGTTCACTCCGATTTAAAAAGGCAGGAAGTTTAATAAGCCGTGTCGAATGACGAGAGGGAACAACAGGCACGTACGTGTCGGACTATCGCCGAGGAAGGTGAGAAAGTCCCATCCCGATGGACGCGAAAAACGCTCGCCCGACTCGAATCCGTAAGTGGACGAGAGAATCGAGCGCGACCAATCGATTATCTGAGATCGTCCCCGTTGGAGGACGGTTTCGTAGGTACCACGCGATTGTCTTAGAAATCGTGACACATGACGCGGTTCGATGTACCATTTTTACCGTGCCATACGGTCGATTATTCACAGTTTCACTTTCTTTGCTGCTCATTACGAATAAGGGCGACTCATTGTTATTAATTTTAATGGGATTCCGAAGGCGATCACAAGTTAATCATTATTTCCTCCCCAATTTTCCGGATCATATAATGCAAACCCTCTGTATCGTTGGGCAATTAAAAGCAATCGTCCTAGAGCATCTAACGCGAGGGAAATCGCTTGTTCCCTGCGACAGAAACAAAGAAAGGAACCGGTCACACCTAACAATAAGCGCCGAACAATTTACTCGAAGCTCGGTGATCATCCTATCGCGAATTACTATCTACCCTCCACCAGGATTCAATCCTGCCCTCTACCTGCTAATCGATTCTAGAAATCCAGAAAGAAATTCTTCGCCCGAACGCGACGACAAGCAGCCACGTTCAGACGTCAAGTAGCAATAGCGAAGAATAGGATGAACGGCAAAGCGGGGACCGCGCTTTCATCGCGATGTCCTTCGACGTTGCTGCAGCGGTGGCGATCGATAAGGACGCAAATAATATTCAATCGGCGGATTCCGCGGTGCACGTGCACGCGTACGAGTCGAACGAACGACAGGACGATCGAGAGTCTCTCTCGTTAAGCCGCGTTCAACTTCGCTTGCCCGAAGGGTGTTGACCCTTGCTCCTCTCGTCCCTCTCTCTCGGTCGCCAGTCCCACTAATGTGGTGCACCGTGGAATATCGGTACCGCATACTAAGTGACCCATCCGATAGTAATTGGACCTCATTAAGGCGACCACGGGCCACGGTTGTCTCTGTTTTGTGCCGCGTGCGTTTGCTTTTCCGAAGACCGAGCCAATAGATAACGCGTTTTAGGTAAATTAGACTTTCTTTCTCCGTTCCGCCGTGGAATCTCCCTAGGATCGAGCGTACCCAGGGAAAATACTTGCCTGCGACCGCGATACGGATTTATGTGTGGATGCCTATCGGTGGCTTTGAAAGCCTCCTTGTCCGCGATCGGCCTTTTCTCTACGCTCGACCTGTTGCCGTGCGGTGCACCTTTACGGTTTTCTCGCCCCCGTTCTCCGATGGATGCCTCCGCGATAAGGCGGCGACGCGTTACGTGTTTATTAGTGGTTTTCTGGTTGAGCGAGCCTCGGAATGGTGCACGTGCTTTTTGGAACTGGTTGCTTTCATGGGTATTCTTAGACAGTCGGGAATCGTTGGCCATTGGTATCGAGGTATTTCTTTGATTTTCTTATATTTACTCCATCCCTGAATACAATTGTCCCTTTTACGAGAAATAATAATCATAGATGCAGCAAAGTACCCAAGACGTTTAATCTTTCTCCGTTATCGTCGAAGGAGCATCGCAAACTAATTATTCGTTTCACTCGAGTTCCCGTTAGCCAGGCGAATCGTCGCTCGTCCTGTTCCTGGGACCTCTCCCCAGCCTACGGACTCTCTGTCGATCGGGGAACGTTCACCGGAGCGAGAGGAGAGGCCGGGTCGTTGGCGCAAATTTCTCATACGAATTGAATGTTTAATTAATGATCGCGGATCGCCGCCACGGGATCGGATGAAAGACGATACACCGGCCCGGGGAATTAATATTATCATCGTGGCCGTGTACTTACACGGGGCTTCCACGGTGTAGCCGTACTACACGGAGCCTTGAGGCTGGAACGTTGCTCTCACGGCAACGTTTTCGATGTTATCGCTGGGATATATAACGGCGCCATCGGGCCCTGATATCGAGGGCCGCCACGAAAGTCCAGAGGTGAGAATTAAAGGCATTCGCCCTGGCGACCGATCTTTCATGCACACCGACGTGGACGACTTTTAAGTACCTGCTTCCCGGTGTGTTAGTCTATTGTTTCGTAGCGTTGCTGACAAGTTGCAAGTTGAATTGTGCACGTTCCTGGGCGCGCAAGAACTGTGGCACCTTTTTTCTTCCCTCGACGTATACCGATCCTAAGTACGATTTGGCGAAACAATTTTTCAAACACATCTGACGACGCGGAATTCAATTACAATAATTCAAATGCAATAATAAAGAAATTTCTGACCTTTGCACGTGACACTTCTACGAGACACTCTCAAGGGTTCAATAGCATCGTTCGAAAGCATTGAAAAACAAAAATATCTCAGGTGGGAACGCACAAGCGGTAACAAACTTTGCGCGCTCATAAAGAATTCCGCTTTTCCATTTATAGACTAGTGAAAGGAGACAAAAATGGGGGTCAACTTTGACATTGTCGGGGCGACCATGGACAAATAGCAGACGATCTATCTTCGCTTTTTATTTATGGCCCGTTTCAACGCACAGTCCCGTGTCTCGCTACTTAAAGATAGTAGGTACATTCTCACGGAGTTAGAGAGGCGCCGTATACATAGGTGGAAGAAAGAGTTCGGGAAATATTTGAAATAATTTACCTGTCCACGCATTACGGGAGCGAACAGAGAAACCAGGGACACTCATTAGCATACTAACGACTGCCTCGAATTCTCCGCGTTACATCGGAGAATATCCTCCCCTTCCTCCCTCCTAAACCTGTCCCCCTTTTCCATTGGACTTCTTCCATTTTTGGTGGCACCGCGTTCTACGGAATTCTGTGAGAGACGACGTATGATCCAGTCTTCGGCCTCGACGAAATAATCGCCGATGCTGTGGCAACCCGAAGTCTGACATTCTTAATAAACTTCTTTAATTGGACATTTCTCATACGCCGATGACCAATATCGAGCGATTATTCAACAAAATATTGCACTCGACTCGAAATATTCTACGCAGCTTCTGCCATTCAAACGACCAGTGCGACGAAGCTCTAAAAAAAACATCATTCCGTATCTAACGATTTCCCCAAGGGCGTAAGAAATAAAAGAACCGAATGCTCCAGCCGCGCGAGATTCCACCGCTACGAAACTTGTGCATTAACCCGTTTTAAAATCTTCCCAGAATTCTAAAAATAAGAAATACAGAATCCCTAATCCAGTCGCCCAGTTCTCCGTTCCACCGTGTGCCACATTCGTGTGTCCGAATTCCACATTCGTTTCGTGCCGAGGAAAAACGAGAAGCGCCGCGCGTTGGTCAGTCAGAAGGCCGTTCGGGCGGATCCGAGCGTATGAATATTAACGCGTCCTGACCCGGCTTCCATCCTCCGCGTTGCACCAATTTGCGAGGCTCGACACGCTCGTTAACGTGCCCTCGCCGGAAGGGGAGCAGAATTCGGAGATTCGCGGCGCGTCCTGATGCAAATCGGTCCCCGGCCACCATTGTTTCCCGCAAGACGATTATGCGCGGCCGACATCGCGACAAATTTTTCACCGCCCGGCCCCGTCGAAAACGCGCGCGCGTGATTCACGTTTAGGACCTCGAACGGTCGTTATTCATCGCGCGACAATGGGGCTGAGACGGATCGAGGACGCGGGGCCGATTTCGTGGCGAAATCGCATTTCACGCCACGAAGAGACGTCGCGACGCGTCGTTCCTTTTCGAGGCGGATCCTGTCGCGGTTCGTGGCTCGGGCAACCTGGAATTCGAGCTAACTTCCGCTGGAAGTACCCGAGAAGGCACTTAACGCACAGAAGCGTCGAGTTTTTCCGGGCTGATGAACGCAAGAGTGGTTTCCACGTTTGTCGTTGCAGAATTGGCTTCGTTTATCGTTGCCGATTGGGCTGGTCCGTGTCGGTTCAAGCGTGTTCCATAGATCAACGGGTTGTTCAATCGCAACGAGATCTTGCGAAACTCCCCCTTCGAAGGAAATTGTTCGAGGAAATCTATCGGGCCCAAGCAGTCTGTCTGAAATCAAACTTTCCGATTCACCATTTCTACCCTGCTACTAACCGATACCTGCAAACCTATCCCGCTGCGAGCGCATCCTTGCGCAACCGTGCGCCCAATGGATTCTTTCGCAAAAATCCAAAGTACACGGAATCGGGTCCAAGTAGAACTTCGCGTACAGTACACCAGTTACATCACGAAGAAGTGGAGTACCAGAACGTTTTATGCAACACGTGGCGGGCATGTTGGCCGCAAAGAGAACGCCTCGTCGTTGGAATAGCGCGCACAGAGGCAATAATGGCACGGGACCAGAAAACGTTCGGGGAAACGGTAGATTTCCACGGTGTTGTCATGGATTTCGCGACTCTCCGGCGATTAGCGTTTCTCGTCACGATCGACAGATTAGTCGACCGGTTCGTTCGTTTTACCCCTTTTTTTTTCTCTCCTAACTGTACGCTGCTCCATTGCTACGACTGGGAGTGTCCGAGTCGACCAGCGGCAGAATACATCGACTCGGTAGTCCCTTGGACAAGAACTGTCACGTGCCGTATTTTATCCGCGCCACCGGTGAGAATCGGCCTCTCCTTTCGTTCCGTACACGCTCGTCGCAAATCGTAACGATTCCGCGCCAAGCCGACCGGTTACGCAAAGAGAGCTGGAACGCCGGGACTTTCGACGTTACCTGGTGCACCTTTGCAATTGTATCGTCGACGCGCGTTTGCGAAATCGTTACCGCGGCCTCGCGCGCCACGACGTAAATGAATTGCCGACGACGCGAGCCTTTTTTCTTCGGCTTCGCCTCCGAATGCCGGACGAAAACCTCGAGCAGAGGCACGCAGACGTATTTGCCTGGGGTTTCGATTCTTTTTCAACGAACTATATTCATGAAGCGATTCAACCCTTCCACTTGGAATTACTCGATGCCGGGCCCTTATCACCTGTTGGTTACAAATTTCCAAAGGTTTGTTTTTAATCGTTTTTATTTTTATCATTTGTTTTGCCATTTCTTCCGCAAACGGTCGACGTGGGCTCGTTCGCTCCATCATGGGGAATCACGGGCCTGTTTATCAACTGGATCTATTTGCACCGGCGGTATTTAAACGACCGGCAATTAGACGACGTAATAGCTGCTGTTAAGAGGCGCGATGCGCGAACGGAGCCGCGAAACGAGTCGCCTTCGTCGCGGTGGCAGCAAGAAAGGTAGCCGCGGAAAAAGTGCGGCCATGGAGACGGAAGAACGTATCGTGCTCGGATTCACCGAGTATGTTAACACGCGCCACCTTATGGTCAGCCTTATAGTGGCTTTACGAGCGAGATAATTGTACCGGTGCAGATACCGCCGTGACTTTGGCACCGTAATTGATTTTACGGACGTCCATTGACGAATTGTCAAAATTATTTTACTTATATTCCTCAGCTTCAGTTTAGGAAAGTTGTGCTACGCACTTTCGAAGTTGCGCCCCGCAAATTGTTCCAGCAATTGCCTCTTATCGTGCCGAATACAAATTGACGATAATAATAACACTTCAAATGAAAAGCGTTCGGCGACTTCACCTACGGGTTTCGTCGGAAGCAACGCAAACCATCGACAATGGATGAGCGTAAAACGTGTAACGGAGTGGGAACCGCGAAGTCGCGGCACGCTGGATCGTATAAAACCGCGATTTACGATCGGCCAGGGTGGCTGGCGTAGCACGGAAATGCGCCACGATCGCCACCTTGCTCGTATGTGGGCCAAATCGCGACGTTCGCTTTAAGCGCACCTTTTACGAGCCAATAAATCGCGATCCATCGATCCGCGGCGTTGCGCTGCGAGACTGCTCCCACTTTATCCCCACCGAAATCGTAATATCCGTGGCATAATTTAACGCGCCGCGTAATTTACGACCGTCTGCCGAATTAGAAGTATACGTTAACCCTTTCGCGTCACGCGGAAGCGATTTGAAGTTTGCTGAACGCAGCCCAACAGCATTATTATTTTATTATATAGTTCGTAACCTTAATTGATCGTCGTTCTGTACCCCGATCGATCGATCCACGATTTCAGAGGCTTCTGTTGAAGACGAAAGAATCGAGATGGCCCAATTCACGCCCGAACTGGCTGTTGCCACAGACGTGGCGCCCTTGAGGATGCACGTTTAACATTCAGAGCGATGCCCTGCGTCGCTCACGTACCCGATCTTTTCAGAACGATCGAGCTTGCGCAAACACAGAGACATCAATTGACGCAACCTGCGAATGCCCGCGAAACAGTGCCGCTGTTGGAAGTCCCTAGACCGGATCCAATTCGCTGGAAAAAGGAGTCCTCTTCTAATCGCGACAGAGGACTGGCGTTTCAATAGGCGGGCCGTAAAAAATCGCAGACAACGTCCGACGAGTTGCGCGTGAAATTGTCTTAACTTCTGCTCCGTGGCTTCAGCATGAAGTCCGTTCGCATTTGCATCTGACACAACCGAGGCAGCGTGCGACATGAAAGAATTCTCGCGGGACTTCTTTCAGGCGATTCGAGGGGCTAGAAAGTGGAGTGACAGGAACCGTGGTTGGACGTTTTGAAAATTGAAGATCGTCGGAATTGCAGTAACATTTCGAAGATGAACGAATTCTCCTACCACGGACCCAATGTGTTAGGGAGCGTTTCGACAATTCTGCAGGTACCCTAATATGGCATTCGCCGGAAGTGCGCGGCAGCGACACCGTCTAGCCGCACTGTGCCTCGTAAATAAACGATCGTTCGCGGGGTTGTGTCGTCTACGTTGGCGGCGACCCGTTGTCTGCTAAATCTGTCTGTCTGTCCGCGAGACAATCGTCGTCGCCGGTGTTCGCATAGCAGCTCTCGTATTGTTAGTCACGCGAGCCACGGATGAAATATCGAACGCGAGGCAACCGTGGAAAGCGTTCGTCGGGTACGATTATCACGAGGTGAATCGAGATTCGCGCGAGCTAACCGTGGATCCCGTGGACGATCTTTCGAATTCAGCGAGATCGTTTAGCCATCGGCGAGCTCGCGTAACGAGGAAACACGCTCGTATTGTTTCGCGGAGATCGACCCGCCGTATCGCGGCACGTTATCGTCGACTGTCAGAAATTAACGTCTCCTCCTCGTTAATCATGTCTCGGACGGTTTCTGAAAAGTGAAAGCAGATAGGTGGTGGTAGCTTTGGAAGGTGAACGAATAACGACTCGCGATGCCTTTCGGCTGTAATAATAATTGGATACGATAAAGACACTAGGAGAATTGTCGACGAATTTTTATCGATTATCAAATTAGTTGCAATCCGGTTTTACATGAAAGCCACTGTCGTTTCAATTCCGCGAACGACGAATATCCGAAGGTATCTTTCGTCATCGCGACACTCGATCTCGGAGACCAAACGTTATTCGTCATCCACCCCTTCGTTCGCACACCTAGCCGGGTGAAATTTGATACGAGCATTCTTCCACTCGGCGACATAATAGGTAACGTAGGCAGGGAACAATCGCAGATTACGCTCGGATTGTACAACAGTTCGGTAGCGATTCGATAAACAATCGATGGCGATCCCCGTTGCGCCTCAGAATTTATCGCGCACTTGCGAAACGCCCGACCCCGTCGGTTCGTTCGACATTTTCCATGCACTTTTCCCTCCCCTCCCCTGAATATGATGGAGCAATTAAATCCGTCTCGCGGGAATCGCCTAGGAGATAATGGCATGCGCGCGGCCTTTGTGCCACGGCACCCATACAGCGCAAGCCATTTTCCCGGCGCACGCAATGGATAAATCATGGTGTTCCGCGAGATCGATCGGGCTCCCAGAACCACCCAGAACTCTCCTCCACCTTCGATCTCTCTTTCTCTTTATCTCGTGGTTTTATCCGTTCGAAAGGGTACAGGGAAAACTTCTCCAATCCACTCTGCCTCTCTGCACCGTGAAATTTGAATATCACGTACGCGGATCCATCGCGATTAAAGCAGAATCGTCGAGGAGCTGTTACATCGATTCGACCGATTGGGCGGATCGTGGAAAAGCGCGGAACAGGGGAGTGGAAAATGCGCGCTACAGCCTGGCCATAACTTTTCCCGCCAACGTTCCCTCGCGGCTCAATAAACGGCCGAGAAATAATTCTCGACTGCGCGTATCCAACGTTCATCCAGCGGATTCCTTCTCGTCACTTTTCTCACGTGCACCCTCCTCGCCGACGAGGGTATACGCGTTGCTCGCGTGTTGCTCGCCACGACAGGACGGTCCGCTCGAGCGCGCTCGTATCTCTCTCGGCTATTGGAGCGCGATTTGCCGCTTCTCCATGCATCAATCCACACGCATGCTGGGCTATCCGAGGCTGGATCCGCGGAACATCGTTCGACTTGGACGGCTAATGTAAGCAAATAGCTCGCGCGCAGACAAATTCACCGCGACCATATCGGGCCGCCTCGCAGCGGCGGAAAAAATCTCTGACGTACGAGCCTGCTCGGGACCATAAAGCGCCCCCGTAGTAAGCGGAGCTTTCGAGACGGCCACGAGCATTGAAACACTGACTCGTCTCACCGCTGGGGAAGATCGATGACTTCCTGATGCAGAACAGTCCGCGATGCGCGCACGAAGACGCGCACGGACCGTACCGAGTCCGTTCGTGGAAAATATTCTGGCGACATTTTCCTTTTCGAGGGGCGACGGGATCGAGAATTGAAGTTTCGACGCTGAATTGTATTTGTGAAATTTTGTTGAGCTCGATTGGTTACCCGATGAAATAGGATGAAATGTATGAGAATATAGAGAGTTTGTTCTTCGTGCTCCGGGGAATTGAAGAATGCAGTCGATGCGTCATAAATTAGACGCATGCACGTTAACGTATGTGTACGCAACCTTTTGCCGGTTTATCGCTACAGATAGAAGTAATAGACTGGTGATAATCAATTGCGGCCCGTCTAATGCTATGCTTCGTACGCGAACAACGATGAATTATGACGTTACCGAGCACGTGTGTTCGGGCGCAGGAAATACGGTGGCGCCTATTGTTCTTTAACATGTCGTGAATGACAAAACGGCTGGTTCGATAGCCTGTGTTCATCCCATCATTTTTCCCCGCCTTCCTGGGTTCAACAGAAAAATCATCCCGTTCGTAATTTATACATTTTTCCGCCACGAATGACATTATCCTCGAACCGTATATAGCGCAGAGAAATTCCATGGAATTTCGCGCGGAAAAAATGCGTACGATCGAATTGCTTCAGCTCTTTCCTCTGGGGAAAACGTTCCTATATGGCGTCACGTTCTCCGCGAAACGATATCTATCTTGAAATTTCTGCGAGACGTTGAATCAACGCGTGCAGTGAATTCCCGCCATCGGTCAAATTATTAATGAGGCAACCGAGAGCTCGCAAAAGTTACCGAGAAGACGAGCCGCAATATATTCCAGCACCGTTCTCTTGAACTTCGAGTTCGTATCGCGTAGCGCCAGCGGGGCGAACTTTCCAAATCGCGATAAAGTATCAGCATACAATGACAATGGTCGTTCATTGTTCCCGCAGTTAGGAGCTGTCTGCGCGCGATCTGCAATTCAATCCGCTGTACCGTAGGACATGGAAGCGCACCTTGTCATAAAAGTTGGCGAAACCGCGTGAACTCTAGTGACGAAGCACTTAAAATCACCGCGACACCTGCGAGGTCCCTGTGATTTGCATTCAGCCACCGCCGAATGAATTTCCCTTTCCCCGCGGGAAAAATCAACGAAATTAAACTGCTCTCTCGTGTTTCTCTCGTGATTAATCGTGACGCTCGTTGAACGCCGTTTGGTATTCATGAATTCCACCGCAGATCGCACGTTTCCTTTTTACTTCATCTCGAAATTCAGCGATCTACCGTGGCACGAATATTACTTCGCAAGAAATTTCTCCACCGTTGTTTCATCGAACCCCATCGAACCGGCTCGACGCAACGTTCGAACACGAAACGAAAACGAGAGTGCCTCGTGCGTTCAGCATGCAGAGCGCACGCTAACCAAGGTCTCTGTGGCGGCATGATGTCAGGAATAGTCTCGGTTTTCAGTGATCCCGTTTCGTTTTGGGATTACCCTGGCCATCCGCCAGGGACCTCGCGGACTATCCAAACTTCCTCCCTAATGAACCTCTAAAATATTTCTACAAATGAAAAACAAGAAACCTGTTCCAATTACCTTGCCAATCATCGAATCAGCGTGTCCATATGAACGAGGATTAGCTGGCGCGCAGACGGGAATCCCAGCCGCGGGGAATCGATCGCTGGAATATCGACCGTGCCTCGTGGTCAGTCGTGCATGGAACCAATCGAGACGCGGAATAAAAGCGCGAGACATGAACGTGCTATTCTCGCGTGGCGGCCGCCAGCTATATCTAGAAATAGCCGTGAAGATCTAGATAAATCGTTACGTGGAACGGCGGCCTTTTATCGTCGGCTCGTCCGCGAGGAAAACACGATTTCCCGGCGTCACGTGAACGTCGCGGTCGAACCGCGGACAGCAGGTGGTACCACGTAGTGCCAGGCCACGGAATTCAGATCGCACGGCGGCGCGGCGTCGAGTCATCCCCGCTGGGAAAGTCATGAAGGAAGGAAACGCTAGCGGATTCGTTCGAACGAGGATGACGCGTGTTCCACGAACCTCCGTTCCCGCTTGGAATCGTGTGCGTATCAGGGTCACGCCGTGCTATTCCGCCAGAGTTACGCGCTCCGGAACAGAGGCGGGGAAATCATGGATCGTCGTCTCGGGTTGACGCATCGGTGCGGGTTGTGTGCCTCCTCGGCGCGTAATAGGAGTCGCAACTGTTTGGGATTTTTTTAATTTTTAAATATCATTTTTCGGAATAATCCATTTCCCTTCAATCAAGCCCTCCGGTCTCTGCGAACGTTTCCCTTCGTCTGAACTCGTTCCGAATTGCTGGACCTACGCCAACGCTCGGACAAAAGCGACCGTCGTTTCGCCGGATGGTCGCGGGTGAAAATTGCTTGGCAAATTGCTTGGAACCTCGAAGGCGATGCACTCCCCTCTAATCGCGTTAACTCGCGACGTCAGCCGTCTGTCGGCGCGCGAAACTAGATGTTTGCCAGCTCACTTAGCCCGGCCGAGCGACGTCGCGCGTGCAAAGGTCGCTATAATTCGCGGAATCTGAAACGAAACGCGGGCACGTCGCACGTACCGTCGTGTCCGTCGAAAATTGAGCTCCCAGAACGTGAAACGTCGATCCTCTTTCTCCACGCGGATGCCTGCTAAACTGGCCGAAGTGTTTACAGTCGCTGGCTCGAAACCGCGCCGATTGCCGATCCTGTTCGATTCTGGTCACGTGCTAGAAACCATCGGCATGCTCGCGTTTTTTTCCCCCCCGATCCACTCGAGGAAATTGTTTTCCGCGGCGAACACGCCGTGCCAATCGCATTCCCGACGCCGGCTCGAGGAAACGATGTCCGTGTTCGGCTCGCGACGAAATTGATCGAGTCTGTAAATCGCCCCGAACAGAGACGCGCTTCGTCCAACGATTTTCGACGCGCGACCGAAATGGCAGCGGAAAATTTGTGGCCGCTACTTGGAACTGGACGACCGGCGATTAATACGAATATGGATGCGTTCCAGTGTATCGTAAACGCCGGTTTAGGGTTAATAACGTGGTTTTATACGGTGCTCACGTACGGTTTGGTATACACGAAGCGGGCACACGCTAGGCTGATAGTCGTTTTTGGAACACGCAACTCGAAACGCGAAGTTCTTAAAGTAGGTATTATATACTCCGCGGCGTATACACGCTTGGGGATCGCAATCAGTCGACCAGCCCTCGTCTAATACAGATTCAGCGAAATTATTTATGGAGACATTGGATAACCGTAGAAATTGGTAATTTACAGTCGCGTAGAATCGCCCGTAAACTCCAGGCTCATTAAATCTCGTTTCCCCGACCCGATCGCCAAACCATAATCCGCGACGTTTCTTTCGCCCGCGGTTCGAGGAACGACTTCTCTTGCATTTTTCATCGACAATTTGTCAAGCTTTCCCGCGCTCGACGTTCGTTCACGATCACGGACAAACGGTTTCCCCGCCGGTGTTTCTATATGGCGTTACAAATCGGCCCGGGATTCCGGGCGTGCCGGCTGATTTGCACTAATCTCGGCCTGTTCGTGACGGATTTGTCGCAGTGTCCCTTAAACGGCGAGCGTTTCAACTGACGGGTAGTTTTTTTTCCCCGCAACGATTCTGATTTTCAGGCGTTCGCAGTACGTGATACGCGACTGCATGAGGATCGTGGTAGAAAAACTTGAAACGGCTGCGAACCGCGCGTGCTTGTTGCGCAATTTAGCTCGCGAATCCTGTTGTTCAGCTCGATTTGGTAGCTCGATATGGAGATATAGGTTAAAGCGTGTCACGCGAAGGCTGCCCTATTATTTGATCCGAGAAAAATTCCATTTCGCAATCCCTTGAATTGCAGGAACGCGATTAACAAAGGGAAGACAAATTATACGGCGTCTAACAGATCCGTTCAATCACGGTTCTACTCTTTCGAGCATTTCTAAATGTGCCAGCTGCGTGCGAGTACATTTGTTAACAAGAACAATACAAGTACGTATTTGCCTCTTAATATTTCGTTGAAATTGTGCGCACGCTAATTGTATTCCCGGTGAATAAAGCCTATCGTAGGCGGAAGCGATCGACCGGCTATGCCACTGTGGATCTCGCGTGCACACGATGGCACCGTGACCCCTTTCACACAGTCACGGTGACAGCCAGGGATCATCTGGCGTACGAGAGCCGTTTTGAGCGCGCGCCTTCATCTAAGATCACGAGATTATAGCTCGAGGTACCGCTGGTCCGCTTCCATCTCGCGATCATTACGACTTTGTCGAGCGGACGCTGTTGTTCACTTGTCCCGGTAGATTAATCAACGCCATCAGCCTCCTTGACACTGGAATTCTTCGATTCCGCGTTTCTCCTCGATCATCGTGGATAGTCTGTTGTTACGCGCTCGCCTCGGACCATCCAGGAATTTTAATTGCACAGACTTATCGAACGCGTACGCGATTATCGACGGCCCGATGATTCATTGTCGTTATGTGGGCCACGTGGCGATAATACGTGGACACTTTCAGAGGATGATTCGTCGATCGCATCTGGAGCGGTACCGCTACGCGAGCTTTTGGGCTTTCGAACCGTTAGTGGGCCGCCCACGTGGACACGTCAGGTGGAGAGTCCAGAATCCGATGTTTCCGGTTCACGATGAAATATCACCGCGTTGGGTCCAATCTTGGGTTTAATTCACAATCAGGGGTCACTCGGAACGGTATTCGTCGGTAATTTATAGTTCAGGTCACCATCGGAATTTCTGTTAATTTATGCTTCGCTGGAGTTCCTTCGGGGAATTCATTCAACGTTCGGTCGAATTATACGAGAAGTTCTACGCCGCGGTGAATTCGATGGAACGGATAAAGAAGTTCGAGGGGGAGTGAATTTCCCGATGAGCAGACGTTCCCTTTAGTTGCCAGATGAGATACAAGTGTAAGTACAAGACAGAGGGATCGTCGCGTCGTAAATTAGTTCACGATGTGCCGCATTCGAGGCGGTTTCATCGTCGGCCGACAGGCGTTTAATTTTACAACCAGCCGCACCGCGTACAACGCTCCATCTTCTGCGCCACCTTGTCCACCCTTTCGCTGATCTTCCCTCTGCTGTGTTCAACCTTCTCTCCTAGCCGGAGCCATGCTAATTCCCGTGACGCGCGTAACATTAAGTTCTGACGTTTAATCCGCTAGAGGAACACGACTCGTCGGCCCTTTCTATGGCGCGTAAATGATCCTCCTTTCTATGTATACGCAGCTGAATTCCGTATGGAAATTAATTGGATGACTTGCCCTTCGTGGAAACTCTGCTAAAATTCATCGGGATGCATGAGGAATCTCCATTTTCATCCAGTTTCGTAGATCTTCGAGTATTTTGTTTCAATGAAAGAACAAGAATAAGAAATTCTGTTTCTGTAATGATCAGAGTACCAACTAAGAAGCTGTTTCGCGCCATTCTCAATGAATAAACATCGCGTTACGAGTAGATGTCATAAACGGGATCCCGCTTCTAAGAAGCGCGTCCGTTCGAAGTCTATTAGGGGCAAATGAAAGAAATCATTCACTATGCATCGCAATTGTAGGCACGGTAAAAAGTAATGCGACCGGTGAAAAAGCCGACCTGCAAGGTGATAAATCTCGAGCGAAACTACTGCAACCGCGATCGAACTAGAACTCAGTTCAATCCCTTTCGAAGATTTGAGATGCACTTGCATGACTTTCTAATTTATTCTCGGATACAAAAATAAAACAGTTTCTGTGCTGCATTGTTTCCCACCTATCCAAGAGAACGTAGAATGAATTATTTAAAATTAAAGTCAATTAATTTCCCAAAGTATAGCCGTGCATGAAAAAATCACTTCAGCGTGTAACCGTCCATTCTTTTTCTCTGATTACAGTCATTCTTTGGAAGAACCTACAACAACCTCGGCAGCATATCCGAATGCAAGAACGGAGGCGTGTGCGTGATCAACAAGAAGAATCGCACAGCCTGTAAAGCGTGCCGTCTACGAAAATGTCTGATGGTCGGAATGTCGAAGTCTGGCTCCCGATACGGACGTCGCTCCAACTGGTTCAAAATCCACTGTCTGCTCCAGGAGCAAACGAACGGAGGCCAGAACGTGACCGCAGGGGCGGGTTCGCCGTTCGGCCCCGGCTTCCTACCAGCGTTCCTACCTCAGCCTCAAAGTCAGCAAAGTAGCGGGGTGTACAAAGACGGAAAGGATCGTGCTTCGCCTAGTCAGGAAGATTTAGCCCTTCAATCGCATCTGTTGCACGTGGCCATGCTCAAACAGGAACGCGAGCGGGGCAACAAATCGCCACACCCCGACGACGTGGCTCTTCAGAACCAGCTACGTCTTCTTGCCTGGCAAAAGGAACGCGAAAGGGTTAGTGGTAATCCTCAGCAACCACCGGGAACCCCGCCAAGAGATGCAGCCACACCGCCACCTTTCTACAGACAACACCAACACCATCATCCAGCGTCCCCAATGTTCCCGGTGAACTTCGCTCAAAAGGAGGGTGTCTGCGTGCCGACAAGCCCGTCCGACGTCTTCAGACCGTTCCTTCCGTCTTACAAGAGGACAGCCGATACCCCTAGCGACAGTGGCGCTTCCTCCGTGGACGGTGGCGACGGCCAAGACGGAGAATCCAGGAGCAATTCAGCGCTGAGCTACTTCAAAGCCAGCGCCGCGTCTCCAACCCTGTCAGAACGCGAATTCCCACCGAGGAAGATCAACGCGACGGTCACATTAACCACTGGATACCATCCTCATCAGGGCATGGGTCTGATATATCCACCGCCAGGCTTGGTGACACCGGCAACGTCTCAGCACTCGCCCAGAGGTGGCGATCTTCTCTTGGTCAGCCCTAGTCCAGGTGGCCTGGCCGTGGAACAGGACGAACCTATTGATCTTAGCGTTAGGTCGAGCAGAAGCTCTCCGCGACCCAGTCAGTCGTCGGAAGAGGACAACAGATCGAACGACAACGATTGCGACCTCGACAGCCCGGCGAAGGAGGAAGCCACGACGAAGAGCAAGCCTTTGGATCTGACACTGGGAGTGAAGAGGCCAGCGGAGTTGCCGATGTCGTTGTGAAGTCTTTGATGACCTGACAGGCCCGGGACGGGCTGGTATCGTGCCCTTGGCGGCGCACTCTGTGCGCAACGAGAGTCCTCTTTGGACGTTCTGCTGGTGGATGGTGACAAAGATGGGCCACGGAGATCGATTCTCTTACGAGCTTGAAAGTTCAGCCAGAAGGCGATAGGCGATCGGCGACGGAACGAATTCTACGACCCTAGAGACTACGATGGCGAGGACGAAGAGAAGTCGCGTCCAACGGTGGAAACGACGGAGAAGATGAATCGTTGCGGAATGACGAGCGAACCCGCCACGAAAATGTGTTCAAATTTGTACATAGGTGACATCGATCCGGGAGATGAGAGATTAATTTATTTACGACCGAATATCGTCCATAAACGTGTCGCTGTTTAATTCATCGATTCGCAGCGCGGTGATCGGGCGTGCGAAAAGGTAACGAGAGAAGTCCCTGTATAAAGAAATATCGCGGATATATCGGCCAGTAGTGGAGTGCCTTAATATAATATATTTATATAAAAGTATTCTATATTGTATATGTATGTATACTTGGAACGGCCCGCTTTGCGAATATTATTTTGTATCTTACGTGCGACTCTTGGCGAGTCGTATTCATTTTCATACTGTTGTACATGCGAGTGCGGAAAAAAATCGAGGGAGGTGGACGATGATCGGAAACGAACGTGTCCGCGAACCTGTCACGACGAGAGGCCAGTTAATAAATGTGAACGAGAGAGGTGACGTCACGTCGGGTGTATAAACGAAGCGTGTATCTTGTAAATAAGCAGGAAAAAAAATAATGTGCCTGTAATCGGGAAGGTGAAGACTCGACTGCGAATCAGAATATCGCTTTTATGCTTCCGTTTGATGTACCGACTTCTCGGCTGGCGTGAACGGTCCAATGTCTTATTTCATGTTCCCTTCTTTCGACACTTTTTATTACTATTATTATTATTATTATTTTTGTACATAATAGCATGTAAACGGTGAACACGAGCGGCCAGTACCTAAACGTATCGCGAAATTAAATATTTTTGTTTAATCCTATAAACAAGCATTTCTGTGATTTTCATTACCCTCTACCCAACCCTGTCGTCACGAATTCAAAGAGCTACTTCGAAAGTAATCAACCTTCTCCGAGATCCATTGCTTTCTATTTTTTTTTTAAGCAACAGAATATATTAATGGAACTTTTTGTCTAAAATTTCATGAAGTACCTTTTAATATACATTTCTTAAACAAAATTATATAGTTCAAGAACACAAGATGTGAATTTCATTTACGTCCTTTTAAATTCCTAATCCGAGACGAAACAGAAAACCCAGTCCTCCGAATTGGATGAAAGTAAATGGATCGGTAAACACCGGGCACGGTCCATCGAGTATACATCGCGGTGTACCGAGCGTTCGTCATTAATCAATCGCATCAGGAAGCGCGAGAGCGTTGCAAAATCGTCGAGTTACGGATACCTGCCCACGCAGATGGCCTTGCCAGGTCGAACGTTCCTTCCACGTCCGGATCGCACGCGATCGTCGCTACCTTCTCGTATCCGTGTCCCTATTCCGCGATGATGCTCCGCTCCACGTGACTCGTGATCTTCCCGAGAGCCTCGATTATCGATGCTAATCGACCGTGCATCCGTATACACCGCGTTCTTGCTGCGCGATAATCACTTTACGTAACACTCGAAAATCGAACAATACGCCGCGGAGGAAGAATGTCGAAATAATTGTCTCATTTATATATTAAATTAGATGTTGAATGAATAATGTACATATACACGTTTACGATAGGCTGATAGTTTGGAAGATTCTGCAGAAATTGCTTAATACGTGAGATGGAGTATTTTTCACCGATGGTGCAAATGAAAGTTAATTAGAGGAAATAAAATAAGGGAAGCTAAACTCGTACAGAGCTCTGCAGTATTTATTGCTCTACATTCTTTGGGACACGTTTTGCAGGGAATGCCATAAGTCACCACGGTATGATCCGCGGGCAGGGAATCATTCATTTCTCGTGGTAATGTATACGCGACATAAGGGACCGCGTTCCACGCGCGCGGTAGGTATCGTTCGAGAAAAAACTGGTACACCCTGAAAAATCGCGGCTCCGTCCGAGTCGATTTGTCGATCAGGCGAATCAGGCGCACGTACATGGACCGAACGGGAAACGCATTCGCCAGTGGCCTGCTTAACTGTGCTCTACCCACCGGGGAATATTACCTAAGTGTCCAGGATCGGTTTTGTTCTCCTAGAAAGACGGGATCTGGTAGAAGAATGAAATCTTATCGTAGTACTACACGGTGTGGAGGAGATTTCGATCAAGACAGCTTGGTTTCTTGCTTCGGGGTTACAAAATGCCTTTGCGACGCTTTTCTTCAAGCAGAGTACGCCTGTACAAGTCAATCGGAAAATAACATGCTCGAAGCTCGAACCATTGGTAAAGCAATGCAATTGTAAAAAATTTGTACGCTTTCTACAAAATCCTTAGTTAAATTTTCTACGTATCCACCGAATGTAATATACGGAATAAAAGTTTCTTTATACTCAGCCAGAGCTGTGCATGTGCATTGTTAGACACCATTACTTATAAGCCACCCTTAAATCACGTCACAGTCATCTGTCTTCCTTCGAAAAATTCTGCGTGCGTTTTGCAGATCGACCAACCCTCCTGGAAGGAGCAAAATCGATTCTAAACACTCGGATCATGTCCGCGTCAGAGTAACGTTCCCCTGGGATAAGAAACAGGCGGGACTCGGGGCAGTGCGTCAATCCGTGCCAACTGGATGCAACAGCAATAAGCAATCGTTTAAACCCGCCATGACTCTATGCATGAGAGTTGCTTAACACTGGCACACGTAGGTCGATTCTGCCCTGTTCGCGGCCTCTCGCCGAGTGAAATATCGACGAACCTCCGTTTGCCAGTCAGCCACCCGGAGATCGACGATGTCTGCTTGATTCGCTCTGCGGGGGAAACTGGAGCGATCTAGATCTTGACCAGACTTCTACGGCGACCGAACGTGGACTATTGATTGAACGAATCACCCTCTGAAGAAAAGTACTTTAAATATTTGAGGACCGATATTGCATTTTAATTGACGACTATTTAAACTACAATTGTTAATTAGATTTTCTCTGATTAATTTTATAGAAGAATAAAAAACAGAACCGGTACTCCAGATTATAAAATGAAGATACTCAATAATTAACATATTATCAGGATTTCTATATAAATCCACATTAGAAGTCCGTGTAGCTGGATCGATTAAGATGCCCGGGCGTCGACGTTGATCGTTTCATTTGCACAAAACAAAAACGGAGGTCGCGGAGACCACGTCGCGTTGTCGGGATACTTCTGCGGCCAGAGGTAACCGGAAGTTCTTTAAGATGCACAAGGGGAGACCAAGCGAGATCGCGATCGATTTCCGATGGCCGTTTCTGTTTCGCATTCGAGGGAAGATCTGCTCTTCGAAAGGAGAGACGCGCGTATAAAATACGAGAAGCGGCCAACATAGTGCACCAGTGCTCGATGTCAACAGCTCTCCAGGGACTTGGAAGTCCATCGGACACGAGCAGCCATTGATCGACTACTTACTCACGTTCTACGCGGCTCGAATAAGAAGACGAGGTGATCTCGTGTATACACAGGATCGTATCTTGTGACCTGTCGATTTTTTCTCTCCCTTTTGCCCCTCCTCTCGTACGATTTTCCGGCTGGAGGAAGCGAAGAGTGGACGCCGAAATTCAGCGAGTAAACGAACGAGGATGATGATTCATTATTAACGAGGCTTAATTAATAGCGACAAATGGGAACTCGCATAATGACTGAACGCGATAGACACGAGTAATGAGCCACGTCCTTCGGCGATTATTAATTCACGTGGCCGTGGTATCGCTCGTGCAGTGCTCGATAAGGGTATCATTCATTTTCTATGTTTGTTCGCGAGAAGGTAATCTCGCCACTCTCCCTTATTTGGTTCGATACCTGTTCTAAACTGTACGGTTTAGATATCCTGGTGTATTTTCACTTTGCCCGTGATTTTTATACATAGTTGAGTGCAAGTTAAATAAATCTTTAATGAAAGAAATTCTCCTGCTCTTTTTATTTTCACACCTTAACAGTCCTTGAAAAACCTAATTCCCATTCCTTAAACAAGTACTACCGTGCAGGAACTTTAAATGCCTGTCACAAGCGGAGAACTTGTAAAAATTGCCCTACATGTTATTCAATTTCGCAGCAGGAAATTCTCAATCATGTTCATGATTTCCTAAGTCTTTAATTCTTGCAAAATTGTTGGTAGAATCTAGAAATTTAAGTTCGGAAATTCCTGGAACTCATTTCCAAGAAATCCGAGGTTCGGATACCTCCTCGCATATCATATTCTCCTAACACAAATTCTCGATTTTCGGCACATAAATTTCTGCTGAAAATCGTGGATTTGTATTAGGAGAATATGATATGCGAGGAGGTATTCGAGCTGCCAATTTTAATAACGTATGGGCCCATTATTATAAGTTCTCCGCTTGTGAACTTTGCATTTAAAGTTCCTGCACGGTAGTACATTCTTGTTTAAGGAATTGGAATTAGGTCTTTTCAAGGTCTGTTCAGGTGTGAAAAGAAAAAGAGCACTAGAATCCTTTCCATTGAAAATTGATTTAAACTAATCAGTGAAGGTATAACTAAGGGATAACTAAAGTACGTGGCAAAAGTTCTTCCATCTTCTCTCTTGCTTTTATGCACAATGAGAAGTGTCGGTCGTGAGCCAGAGTACGCTCAAATCAGCGTGGGATTTCTGAGTCGGTGTGGCTGTCACGTCGGGCCACGAAAGTCCATAAGGTGATTTGTCTATTCTTATATCTCGTCGGTGCCCATACCACGGACGAACCAGTGGAAGAGAGAAAACGTCGCGCGACGTCGCTGTTTCGTTTCAGAATGGGGAACGAAGGAGAGGGATACGAGAAGAAGGAACCATGGCGTGCACGAAGAGCGTTAGGGGTTAACGAGGGCCGATCGTGCGATCGTTCGATCTTTCCCAAGAGGCAAGGCGGCCCAATTAGAAGGCACGAAAAAGCTGGGCGCATAATCAGCAATTTGTATTGTCGAGGGATATGGCCGCTTCTTCTCTCTCGCGCTCTATGCCTTAGTTCGCCTTCCCTCGCTCTCTATCCTCCTCTATTGCAATACAGATTGTAGATACATGTACACGCTGCCTCGTTACACGTGTCTGCCTTACACGAACCCCGTTTCTCCAATATGCGGGGGCCAGTTTACGGAATAACTTCATACGCGGGACCGAAGCCTGCGATCAAGTGGTACGAGAATAATACATGGGAGGAATGGGTCTCGGGGATGGCACCAGATTAAGCTATGCAACCGCCAATTATCGGCAATTTGATCGGGTTATAACTCAATTTAAAGTAATTGGGCCGTGCATCGGAGACCTCTTCTTATCCTCGCGGTCTCCTCTTGCTCCCCTCTGGTTTCTTTCCGTACAGGTATGCCTGTGTAACTTGAAATGTGTTACCGCTCGGGACTCTGGACAGGCAATGCACAGAGAGAAATGGCGACGATGGTTTAGTACGTGTGTAAAGGACGAGGGGGAGAAAAGGGAGAGAGAGAGACGTCGCGGACAGGAACGCCGACGCGGCTCAATCGCTTTTAGCGCCTCTCGATGATCGTAAATTGCCGATCGAACAGTGCGGACGTGCCCGTTCCTCACAGCCGGAAGAAGACGCTTGGTGCGTGCTGCGGTTAAGCCAACAGTTCCTTCCTCGAGGCGTAACCATCACTTACGCGTGGAAAAACGAAACGTCTTATTACCAGCGGGAATTTTTCGGCCAGATTGCAGTTTACACCTATGCAACGATCCATCATTCGCAGTGAACAGATTGGAAATAAATGCGTGACCGGGTAGACAGATAGGGGCTCGGAAGGACTCGATTTTTCGGGGACTTTTTTCTCAGACCAGAACGCTGGGTTGTATTAGCCGTTTGCACATGGGGTTGCTCATATTTCAACTGCATTATATATTCTTTTTATAAATGATTAGAAGAAATTCCTATCTATAAACGATACTAAACTTCGTACATTCGCATATCGTTCACAATACCCACAGTACCCATAGTTCCACACCCAGGGCACACCAATCCTTCCAACACCTACTCTCACCGCTTCACTGTGGTCCCACGCAACAAATCCATACATAATCGTAGTGAAACACCTACGGGGGCGCAGTCGACAAATTTTCGACTGGCCCAGACAGCTGGGCCACGCGTGCCAACGATCGAGCAGCATCTCACCTCGTTCGTCCTTGTTCCTCTCAGGATCCTTCAGCCTCTTCCTTGTCGAGCGTGCCTCGTGTTTCGCAACGAGCTGCCGGCTGGCCGACGGGATCGTTACGTCTCCGGCCGGTTCGCACCCGTTGACAAATTTGACAAGACACGCAATCGATCGCTCTTAATCGGCGCTAATCGATACAGCGATCGGTTCATTAGGCGGATCGGGCTCGTTTCTCCCTGCGGCGGAGCGGATCGAGCGCAACAGATATTGGCTTTTCGATCACGTCGGCTCTCACGGAAATCTCGCGATTGCGCCGCGCGCCACGGCCTTCCTTCTTCGACGATCTCGCGCCTCGATCGGTACCATGGATCGGCTTCCGAACGAGCGCCGCCACCAGTTTTCCGTCGATCGTCCCATCTGGAAACAAGGTTACGGAGCCGTGGAAAAGTGTCCAGGCTGGACGGAATTGATAGTTAAATATGGCTGTTGAGAGAAACCTGTTTTCACCGTTGCTAATTCTATCGAAGGCGTTCCTTTTCTTTTCTGTCTTTAGAGGGTGAATTCAGTAGGAGATCGAGGCGCAGGAAAAAGTGGCAGGATTACGACAGAGGCGAATTTATTCTTGCTATTTCTGGGCACGTGGAAATTTATGTAGTCCAGTTTATAACATTTACTCGGCTGCGGTTTTTCTTCGCCGATTCACAGATAGAGAATGTTCACGCAATAGCGAGGAAAAGTTTAGCCATTCGAATGAACGATGACGCGAAATAGGAAGTACGAGGTGCCTAAAAAATAGTAGGCAATAAAAATAATACAGGAAATACAAGAACCAGCCAGAATAACGATCCAGACAAACAGGAGGATGTAAGAGGCAGGAGCGTCAAGGAAGAAATGCTCATCTCGTCGATCGACTTTCGATTTCCCGCCCGTGTCTAATTGACTTTCCTTATGAATTCGATAATGACTCGCCGGATTACCAAGGGGGACTTCTTCATTTCTCGGCTCCCTCGTAGCAGCGATCCAGCATCGTACACGAAACAGCACCGGGGTACGCAACGAGCGTTGCGTTCGCGAGTGCGTGGCGAAACTTGACCCGACGCAAGAACAGGTAATTATTAACGGAGATCCGAAAGACCCTACGCACTGCCGGAGCATCCTTCATCCGTTGCTTCTTCTCTTCCTGATCCGGCCTCACCTGCGGCACAAGCACGGCGCGTGTACATGCTATCTCACGTGGAAATCGAAGACACCCCTTTATCACAAGGAAACGGGACGCTTGTGCAACTAAACCAGCATCGCGGTTGACTGATTTTCTTCAATTAAATAGCGAATACTTCCCCAGAGATACTGTATGCAGATAGGGGCCCCTATCCTCGCGTCTGCTGGCGCTGATTAAGCTACTCACAAGTGTCAGCTTCATTTCAGCGTCGACGGAGCGACATCTTCTGACCGACCTCGTTACAGCTTATCGCGCAATATATTCTACACGTTTCCGGATCGCCGTTTCCATTTCTCCCCGTGCTCAATTAAAACCGCCAACGATTCTCCTGCAACTCTCTCCTTCTACCCCATTTCCCTCGTCGACATCAGACTAACAACTCGCCTATACTCATCGTGCCTAGTACACTTCCTATCCGTCGCTAAGTGCGAAGCAATTTACCTGAAACCCCATTAACCCTTCCAAGATGGGCACAGGTGTAACAGGAAGGAAAGGGAGGTAGAAAATCGCACTTGTCGCTTGCCAGCTCTACGGTGTGTTGCCTCGCGTTTAAATGTGGCGAGCATCAAACGCAGTTGGTCGTTTCTCTATGAACCGAAGGAGGAAGGAACAGGGAATGAAATAGAGGAGGAAGAAGAAGATCTCGCGAGGCAAGGGGTCACAACCGCTTATGTAAACCATATAGAAGCACACACTATCTAGCGGCGAGCCGTTTATCTAATAATATTATGGTGCTACGCTAGCGCAACCCATAAGAGGGGCTCGAGATGCACTGGCCGCGATGCATATAGATATACGTACATATGCATACATACATAGGGTCCGTGCTCTTATGGCTGTACAAGGGAAATGCTTGAGAACGGCGTGGTTGAGTGCAAGGTGCGCGAGACCCATGGGGGTGTGGGAGCATTTGTATAGATACTATCACCGGATAGAGTACGCTAGATAGAGGAATATACCACAGCGATATTATTGTCGCATGAAACTAATATGCTATTGGCAGCGTACCCTTTGATGTTAATTAAAGAGACCAGTGGAGGTTAGAAAAGGTTCGTGATTGATTTTCGGGCACATCTAGATCACGTTATCTGAGTTGCCTGAAAAATTGAAATCGGGATAGGATATGTAAATTTTCAATGGATGTTAAATGCGAGAAATTAGATCCCGATGGATAGGGAAATTGAAATAAAATTGATGGTGGTAGCAAGGAGTAGTTTTGCATGGCAAGTGAAATTTTCATAAGGATTTCAACTTTCTAGCGCCACTTATTTCTATCCTGCAATAATTTTTCATTTCCCGCTTCTCCATGAGTCGAACTTCCGCGAAAAAACGCCGCTGCCAGGAGAGATACATGAGATTAATGATAATAAAATTTCTTACCGATTTTTTTCCCCTCCCTTCTATGTTGCTAAGACCTTTCATTAATCCTATATTAGGGAAAACTTTGAGTGAACCAATGAACCTGTTTACATGTACCAGATCACCGATACTTTCTTTCATGTTACAACCAAATCAGAGTAACAGAAATCCATATCGGATGAGTGCAAATATAGAAATCAAACTGATCAACAATTCCGGATCCTATAATTACCTGGCACCAGACTCTCACCAAATTAATTCACTTTCAGCACGAGGAAATAAAAGTTCAGGCATACAAATCAATTTAAGTAAATCGCAAAATGAAATAGTGAAGAGAAGCAACATTTCTTAAAAGTCCACCTGCTCGCAACAACTAAATTCAATTACTTTCTCCGACGCTAATATAGCACGTGTAAAAATTTCTCCAAAATTTCTCCATATTTCTAGAGCACAACAATGAACATATTGGTGCTGCAATAAAACAGTCGATGATGCCAAGATTTCCAATCAAATCAAGTGATTTCAGGCCCGTGTAGCGTAACAGGTACTACCGACAAGCTTTTTTCTATTGCAACTAAACTGTGCCGTCCCCTGTCCAGTCGCAGGCCATACAACCGGCTGCAGCTTGTAATCGCGTTGATACTAGAGTGAATCGGATTATAGCTGGTAGCTGACCGGTAATACCGATTCCGCTAACAGACTTCCCGATAGTTCCCGAGCCGCGTCGAATTTCTCTACACACGTGTTTACGCTGCTCCGCGCCGCGAGCAGCATCACCTTTTCTCCTGTTGCACCACACCTGGAATGGCGATCGGCCACGCAACCGGTAGCACACGCGACGGATTAATTCCATCATTTTTCTTGTATCCCGGCATTAACCTTTATGGTAGACGGCGCGATCGCTCATAATAACGCGTGCCATCGTTCCAAGTAACCCACTTGTCTTCCTTTCTGTATTTCGACACCGTTATCCTTCTGTTCATCAAGGCCCGGGAACGTACAAAGAACATTTCACGTCATTGAGAATCCTCTTTTTTTAAGCCTGTTTCTTTTGCTGGCAGTTGTTTTTTTTGCAATATGGTGCAATTTTTGTGCGCATCATATTTTATTATTAATTTTAATTCATTATATTTCTTAGATTGCCTTTCAGAGGATCGCGGATAGAATTGTAAAGAAGTTGGAACTTTTGCGATAGCTAATTACGAATGACAGGATGATAGCTGCCCCAAGGATTCCCGGTGCTAGATTGCGGTAACGTGATTAGAATTTAGAAACTTATTGTTCGAAACTGCAACTATGTATTCCTGTCAGACGTTTCACACGTACAATGTAGCATTAGGAATTGTTTAACATTAAACGTGACTTTCGTTGGTTCACTTGCATCGATCCGCTGGTTAGGCGTCAATAAATAATAGAGGAAGTTAAAGCGATTGAGGGTATTAAGATAATAAGGGAAATTGGCGATACATGTTGAGGAGCGATTTAACGATTATGTGTGAGCTCTCAGAGAAATATACTGTGTAAGTACACAATGGAAATAATTCCTGAGCCAATAATTTGTAAAAAAATATTGCACACAAATTGCGTTACTATCTGAGACAAGTTGGACTAACAAGTCAAACGATTTCCATCGCGACAAGTGTTGAAATGAATTTCGCGGAAGAACAATTATTCCTTCTAGCAATTCCTAAAATTTCGCACACTATTGTTCACTAATTATTGCTTTCATCGGTCGACATGCGTCTGCTGGAATTCATTCTAATATTTCATAACTGTAACACTCATTCAACCACCCAACTCCGCCTCGTTTCAATCTCAACTGCCCTTCCAGCAGCACCGCAAATCAGAAGAGAGATCTAGATCTCGGTAGACAGAAGCTACCGCGATAACAGGTAATCCGCGATTAGCAACGCGTCGATTGGTCCCGTATCGCCGATCGGTGGCTCCGATCCCGGCGATATTTCAACGTGATCGGGACCGTTGGACGGTGAAACTCGATCTCGGGGATCGAGCACACGGATCCCCCATCGGGAAATCCCCTTTGAGAAGCCGGCGGCGCCGGTGGACGTATCGCGAAGCTTCGTCCCGCTTGAGTGATATAAAACCGGCATTCGCGAATAAATACTCCATTGCAGGGGCACCGGGGCCCTAAATATTCATGGGACTACTCTCCTTACTGCTCCGTCTCTTCCCGTCCCTCTTTTGTCCGTCCATGCTCGAGTTCCTCCTGTTTTTAACCTCGACTATTGGCCGTGGCGGGGACCGTCACGTTTGTTACCAGCCGCCGAGGAGACTTTACCATTCCTCCGATCGCACGAGACATTGTATGCTCTTGCCGATTCGATCGACGTTACGAAACGATACGTTCAATCCTGCACGCTCCTCTTCCTGATGGAAGAAGGAAGCGAACGTTTCGTTCGCTGCCTCTTGATCGTCGCCGATTCACGATTCACCTGGCTAATGAATACTGAAATTCGCTTCTCCGTAATAAAGTTGGTAAGTTCGCAAAAATCTGTGCGCAAATTATACGCAGAATTCTAGCATTCAAGCGATTTCCCATGGCGTTCGTTCGATCGTATCGGACAGCAAGGTGTAAGAAGACAGTCATCATCGACGCGAACATCGCAATCGCCGCGGTCGCAATTATCGGAAAAAGTCAACCCGTCCGCGGCTCCGTGAACACTCAGATCGCCGAGCGAGTTGCTCGCTAGGCGCAAGCGTCCACAGGTGCGTCGCGAATCACCGCGGAGCGGCGTTCACCTGTGCAACCCGTTGCCTGGTTGGAAAATGATTCGACGCTCGCCGCCGGTAAAAGGGTGAAAAAATGACGCGAACGGGAATGAAAAAATGCGGGGAAATAATATCGCGGAGTGTCCTCGATGCCTTTCACCGTGGCGCATTAATGCTACCCTGTGAGAGGCGCGTGCACGCGCCGCCGGATGAAATTCAAATTCGCGGCCGCTATCCTATTCGAAACTGCTAATTCCACGTCATTTCGCTGATGGACGAGACTGGTCGTAGCGGCGGTGTGTTTCATCATTCGCCACCTTCGAACCCGGCAACGAGACAGCTCCTTCGATACTTGCACGCGAGCGTCCCGACACGACGGATCGAGCCTCGAATCGTGCTCGTAAATCCACCTCGACAAATGGAATCCCGTTGGCACAATGAACGTGGCGAATTAACACGTCGCCGCGCGGCACGCTCGAAACGGGAGAAATTTCGTTGCTTTGAGGAACGGCGCTGGCCACGAGTGGCTAGGCTGCGAGGATGATTATGGACGATGAGAGGTGCTCGTTTGTTTATGGTGCCGTGGAAATGTGGACGTTTCGTCGTGTTGAATGTGCTAAAATGTAATATGCAGACATAGTACCGGGCGCCGAGATGGGGAGACGTATTTTAATTTGGATAGATTCGCCTTTGTATTTGACCGGGGATATATCGATGTGGATCCATCGAACGTTTATTAAATAAAAGAACGTAACCAGTATGGTATGCGAGACTTGAAACGGCCGACGCGTCGCGCCGCCCCATACAATCGTCACTTAACCGAATACCACTTGATTGTCTGACCAGCGCGGCCGAATCTACTTGCGCCTCGATCCCACCGCGCTGCCCGAATGCCGCGTTCACAAATCACATATCGTGTCACGTGTTTTGCGTGGCAATCGGAAGGGAATCTCATCAGAGAACAACCGCTAGGATTCCTCGATGCGGTAATGCGAAATTATCGTTTAAGTCCCATCGCTATTTACGCGTTCCATTAATAAAACGAATTCGAGAAATTGAATTGCCTCCTCTCCGGCGGCCAAGTCGCCTAGATCCAGTCCCACAACCTAAATTCCACTTATCGATAACAGGCTATCCTCCTCCGCCGCGAAATGTCGCCGAGCTGACCTTTCGGATCGACCCGGTTTCCGCGATTTCTCGAGGTTTCTAGCCGCGAGACGAGTTCGTTCCATAAGACGACGCTCCGAATCGGCGGCGCGTACCTCGATAGAGAAGGATCGCGCTCTTGCTGGCCGATTGTCAGGGAATTTCTCCTATTCTGGGAGTATCCGCGGTTGACTATCCGCGCGGACCCTCTACCAGCTCGAGGCGGCCGCGACTTCTCTAAATAAGGCCGCCTGGCCTGGCTGTGTTGTAAGGAAATAATCGATGGACCGGATAATTTATTCCGGTCGGCGCGCTTTGCCCGCTCGCATTTAACCCTTATCTGGATTCACAATTTTAAGCCAATAAACGGTTTCACGTGGCTGCCGTAGCCGTGTACACGCGGCGCCGATAAAATGTCCTGCTGTTCCTTGCGCGTTCATTAGGTGACTCCTTTGTTACATTTAGTACGCAACAAGTTCCTCGTGGATCGTCGAGTCACGTTTGACGTATGCACTGATTATGGAGGGGCAGGTTATAAGAAACGATTGTAAATTTGGTTAGTGAAGCGCAAGGGTTATTTGTTTTCCTGTATTTATTGAATCTCATTGAACTGATACGTACGATAAATTGTCGTTAACGACATCGGAATCTCCCGGTTAGATAACGCGGTTTCCGTGTAACGAGGATCGATCGATACCGTTCAAATGGGAAAGGATGAAACTCGGCTGGTCGTAATATGGAAGTTTATTAACTGCGGGGAACCCGGCTCGTGACATTTTACTCGGTTTACAGCCGCTTTTCTTGCCGTTTTCTAGGGCCGATGCGCGCGTCCGCGGACATATTAATGATCTGGGAAAGCTCGTCCCGTCTTGTCCCGTTCCGCGGTCTTCTCGATCGAGAAGGTTGCGCTTCTGTTGAACGACCGTCCGCGAGGCGATCCTGTAAGCGGGAGAATTACGCTGTCGTAAACCCGCGATTAACTTTTTAGTCTTAATTGGCTGGCCGCGATGGTCCCCGGTTCATTTCCGCTTTTGCGCCGCCGCGGCCTCAATTAATTCTTTCTTTTTATGCAGATCGTCTCTCTTCGACGAAAGAATTTATGTACTCTCGGGGAGAAGTAAGTATTCTTCGTTTCGTGTTTGATAGATGGAGTTCGTCTTCGTTGATGAACTTTATCGTAAGATGTACTGCTAACAATTAATTAGTCTTTCTTTCTTACTGTTACGATTCTATAGAAGGGATAATTCACCGCTCGAATGGTAAAATTTACACCCTACACCTTGCACGAATCTACCCTCCGCGTACCTACCCGCCACGGAAAATCATTTCCCCGATACAGACTACGATGCATTACAAATCGGCTCGCACCGCCTCCATCAAGCGCATACCTTCTGCCTTCAACAGCGGCTATCGTGCGATCTTCCGGCGATCTTTGATTAACATGTAATTCCCCGCCGATTCTTGCCGATAATTCGGGCGACACCTTGCCCGCCCCATCCACCGTTCACTCGTTAAAAATTCCAATCGTGCCGACCTCCAAGCTCTCCCCGTATCATCTCCGTAATTGACCAACTCGCGTTACGCGCTTACTCCACGAGCGGCAGACGGTCGCGCGAAAGGCCAAGCAGGAATGGAGCCGGGATCGTGCAAAGGGGAGGACGAGTTATCGGAGGCGGCCGATCGATAAATTACAGTCAAGCATATGAAAGGCAGCAGGAAGGACGATGCGTGTTCCCGATCGTCCGCGTGTCTGCCACCGTCGCGCGGTAATAACTTCGCGGACGTTTATGCGCGACAGCGATGGATTCGTATCGCGCAAATGATCAGTGATAAATTGAGTCACGATCCAGTGGATCAGCGGCGATCGAGGGGAAAGCGGAAGAAGTGGTAAAACGCAGCGTTGACCCTCTCGCGAGAGCCTCGCTCTTCGTACGGCTTTGGATACGGCCGAATCTGTCGCCGCGAAGAGGTGGACCGACGTTCGCCCCCTCTTCGAAGGGTTCCTTTATAATAACACGTTGCCGTCGTAGCCCGGGCCAATATATTAATTACCGCTCAATATATTAATTACCGAGCCTGTAATCTCGCCGGTACGCGCCGTCACGCTTCGCCCCTCGCATCGCTCTTCGGCGTCCACCTTCTTGTACCGCCGGCTTTCGTGGCCCCTTTCTTTTGCTTGCTCTCCGCTTGCATCCGCTTTCTCGATTGAGGCGTCTCGATTCTGGACGAGCGGAGGGTAATCTTGATGGGGGTTGCGGACAGGGGAAAGTGCTGGGCGACACGGGCAATCAAGGTGGTCGTTAGGCGGTTGAATAATTCTGTCGAATCGTATTCATTCAAAATGTGTAATTAATAATCTAGCTTTGTTATTAAGAAACTCACTCACTCTGACGTAAAACTGTTTACGAAGAATTCCCTCCCTGCAATACAAATCTTATTTTTCCAGGTATCCCGGTGTCGATATACGAACCGCGTCGATCGTCTGAAAAAGCACGGTTCGGAGCCTGGTCGAAATCGCGAAACGTTCGCGAGGGACTCGCATACCGAGCGGGTCCTTCGACGGAGCGAACGATACTCGTCCGGCATTCAAATGAGACGACGCGTCGCGACGAGGTTCTGCAGGCGCATACCGTGGGCCGGATATCGATACCCGAAAACGTCACGCGGCCGCAGACAGAAGACATCCAGAGCGGGTCGTCTGACGGAGGTCTTATTAAATCAAAAGGAAGTCGATTGGAAGCAACGATAAGGGCGTGCCTGTCGACAAGCAGGTGGATTCGTTCGTTCGTTCGACGGTTGTACGGGAGCGCTCTCGATTCTTGGACGAGATAAGTGGCGGCTTTAAAAAGCGACGAGGAGACGTCACGAGTGTCACGCACGGTGACTCGCTGCTACTTGTAACTATGAGTGATCAACACGAACAGATACTGTGCCCGATGTGATTAACAAGCTCACCGGGGGAATTATAGTTCGATCGTGTCGTCGATAGTTTCAGCCGGTTGGCCGGCATCCCTGTGATATATGAACACCGCTTGGCCCACGGTCACCGTGGAACAATGGTCTTTACGATACTGCTGCGTTTCCTACTGATGGTTAATTGTCGGGGCATGTTAACGAGCCTCGGTCTGGAATTGCATTTTTTTCATGGTGCTGAGAGTATCGACCGGGAAGTTCCAACGGTTGCAAAGAAATGGATTGGATCGGAGAACAGTTTATGCCTTTAGTGAACGTCTTTGGTTACTTGACAGCGATATGTGGCTTTTTTCGCGGAGTTGATGGATTTCCTTTTTTTGGCACGACAATGTTGGTTTGGATATCTGTGTAGTTTGTATTGGAACACGTCCTCCACAATATCTCGCAATCAACTGCCGGCACAATTCATGTTCGCCATTGCGTCCGTGTGAAACAATCGATTGACTCGCGACACGGCTACGTTACCTGGCGACTGACTACCGATAATTACCAGCTACGTGAATCATTTGACATAATTGATTGCCCCGCGTGGGCACCTGAAATTTTCATCGTTAGCAGTGACAAAGTGATTTCGCATTCTTAATTGATCTGCTCGGGGTAAAGTTTGCCGTTCGATTTCCAGCCTTTCAATGCAATGGCGATTTTGTTTTCCTTTTTAATGAAGACTTTCGTCATTTCCAAGCAACGACAATAAAATCTCAGGCATTTTTTGAAACAGCGATAGCGGCCTCTTTCATAAGCGGCAACCTGCCGCCGGATTATCACTAATAATAACTTTTTTACAGCGTCCGTTACATTACTCACCATACATTCTACTACCTTTCATAATTCACTTTTATTTCACGTCCCTGTCATAAAATGAACTTATTATCGTTTCCGACTAAACGATGGCGTCGTGCGATCTAGCGTAGCAGACCGACAGCTTCAATTTATTGTTTCAGATTTCACCGTTTCTCAGTAACTCTTTCGTTTTACGATCGTCGCCACTCGAAGGACCTTCGTCGGCAGACGTTCGCCCCGTAGAAATGAATCCTTTTACTCTTACACCATTGTTCCCCCAATTTCTTCTTTTGCTCCTTTTCCAAAGTGTGATTCGTCGAAATTGTACGGCGAATCGAGCTACATCGGTGGTCCGTTCGGATTGACCCGACCAGGTCGAAAAATTATCCGCGTCACGAACGAATCCGGACGACTCGAGGGGAACGGGAGACGAAAAAGGAAAAAGGGGAGGAGGTAAGGAAAAAAAATGGACGAAGGAAGGGTCGAGATGGCCCTCGTCGAGTGGCGGGTCGAGCATCCGGCAAACGAGGCGATTTAAATGTATCGAGAATCTGCGACGCGCGAAACGATCGCAATCGGTCACGACGCCTCCACCTGCATTCCGATCTCGACGCAATACGTCGTCGAAGAGATTCCTTTGTTGCGTCGATCGGCTGAACGTATGAAACGCAGAGGAATCGTTCTGTCGTCCCGCTGATGGAAGGCATTCGTTGCAACATTTCAACGTAGGTGGAAAATGTTACAGGACCGAGTATTCTACGGCTGTTTTTTTTTCCACAGAAATGTTTCACAAATTAGCCGTTGCACCGACGCCTTCGGATCCGGAACCAACGCGGTTGACAGAGGAATCGAAAAGTTGTTAATCGCTAACATTAAATTCGACAATTATTCCATTATTCACCAATTAAAAAGTACGATACTACTGTCTTGGTCTCGCGATCATCTAGACAATTTCTCCGCCGATATCCAAACGTTCTTAAGACCCTTCGATTATTCCTCCAACTCAACTTATTGCACCACAATAGGCCCTGCACAAGTAATCCATCAGGACCAACAGAATCCACCCCCACCTGGTCACCATTCGCAGCACCGACTAAACTAGTTCGATCCACGTTCAAACGAGATCCACGAGTCTGTGGCTCAGCTATCTAGTCGGTGTAACGGCGTTAGAGTCCTGCCAGGGTCCGCAGGAGCGAGGACGAGTCGTGATCCACCGCGAGAACCATCGGTGGACGGTGGGATCTTTTGCTTTCTAATCATCCTCAAGGTTAAGCCCCGCTGAATCTGTTGGCTTCTGCACGATGCAGGTTCAAGCCTCTCCGAGACCACCGTATTCTCCTCCCCGCCTCCACTCACCCCCCATGGATCAACGGTCTCCTATACGTATCATATACAAGAACGTATAGGGGTACGACCTTAGCCACGGGAATAAGACGTTGCCGACCTGCTCTCCAGCCCACGATTGTCTCTGTCGGCCAAACGGCGGGGATATTTCTATACCGTTAAGCGATTGGAACTCACCTCGTTCCATTGTCTCGCCTGGCACTCTTCTTCTATATACATCTACGTGTGCACGTGCAACGCGTCAGAGGACTATCCTCTCCTTTATGGGTTAATTACCATCGGCCGATGGACTCGTCGATCTATGAGAGGATCTCGAACCTCTTGATGAGGCAACACCGTGCCCTGGACAGGGGGACTCCATTACCGCGGAAGGAGAATCGATGGGGACTCGTGATAAACACCGGCGACTGATTTTCCGAAGGCAGGCTTGGAATTGTCTGGGCTGATCGCCGGGACGTTGGCGAACGAGGCGATGGATATACGACTTGGCTAGAACGGCGCAAAGATCACTTGGGTGCGAAAGGGACGGTGTAAAGGATGAAGTATTGTGGCAAATCGTTCATTGTAGATTTATCTCGATATTAGCCTCAGCGCCGTTTGTATCTTTACCGTGTTCTTTCGCTTTGTAATTTCAATGTCTATCTCTGCCTCGTCCCCCGATTCAATTTCTACGAGGTATTCTTTAATGCGTTCCGTTCCCTATGCGACTATGAAGCGGTGGGTCTTGTAACTTTGAGGCGAGGAAACGAAACTTCATTTTTTACCTAAATGGAGGAACGTGTAGGTAATTAATTTTTTGTTACCAGCGCGCCTCTCGAATTTTCCTCGTCCACTTCTTTATGATTTATAACGAACGTGTGGTGCCTCGCGTTCAAAGGTGTTTTGAAGCATCGTCCCCTTTCCCGCGTGACGAGTAGAACCACCCAGGTAGCCAGTGTAAGCAATGCCCAACACGGCGTACCGAGTGAATAGGTGAGAACGAATCCAACGAATATGTCTGTCGTGTTACGACAAAGACCACGGGCCGCGCGCTATCGGTGTTTCGCGCGAGCGCGAGATAAGTAAGTGCTTTAATTTATTCGAAACACCTCGGTTATTAATCGTCCGCACCGTGGATTCTACCTGTCCTTTGAGTGCCTCCTATCGTCCATCTCCTTCCTCCACCACTTTTTATCTCCCGTTCTCTTCCCGTTCTTCACTCTCCCTTTCTAACCGTGGCTTTCTCATTCCTCCGTTGTCCTTGTCGCCTCTCCTTTAAACGCTGCTCGCTCTCTCGTTCGAAAAGTATTCCACTGTATTCAAATATCTCTCTTCTTTCGCCTATTAATATTCCCCTCCGCCCATAATTCTACTATCACCCTCTATCTTAGCCTCGTATCTCTCTACGCACTTCGACTCGTTACATTCGAAATTCCGATCCCCCCGTCCCTGCGCCCTCTTCGAAACCGGCCTCCGAATTCTGTCGTGCCCGAAACCAAAGTACACCAATGAAATTCGGCTCGCGAGAGCAGCTGGCCAGGCAGATTCCCGCGAGAATACGCCATAACCGGGGTCGCATATACACGTAGGCAGTTATATATGCATATAAATACGTGGGTACAAATAACGAACACGCGGCCGTGTCTCGTTGGAGGCGCGCACCGGAGCCTGAACCAGAGAAATGTTTTAAGCGAGCCACTCACGGCGCCCACGCTCGTCCGCGGCAACAGACGCGCCGACACGCGCGCGCACACGCCGGGCCCTTATTTCAACCATAAATTAATGTTCTGTCTTCCGCGGATGCATAATTGTGCGAGCCGCGCTGGTCGACCCGGCGTTTCGTGTCGACGCCGCTCGGACACACGACCAACGACCGGACGGGACACCACCACGAGACCGCGACCACGACGAGCCGTTGATATCCCTGACAATGTGACACGTAACGAGGCTTCTAATGGCTTCGCAAACACGCCGTGTAATCCGCGTGTGCACGCTCACCCGCACACGGCGACTGTTCCGCTCTCGATGCACTGCGACTCTTTTCGACGGAGCTTTTCGCAGTTGCACGGGCGGGAATTGTTTGGAGCTCGCGTTCGTTAAATTGAACGAACAATCGTTGATGCGACCTGACGCGATTACTTCAGATGTTTATTGTCTTCCTGATTGCGCGGAGGATCGAACTGTTCGTGACTTAGCTCGTAGCGCGATACGAAAAAGTGTCGGACGGTCAATAATCGAATTATTTAGGGAGGCAAGTCGCGCGACACGGGACGAAAGCTAATCGACATATCTTAAAGGCAGGAAGTGACACCAGTTTGGAATACTCGAATTCACGGCTCGACACGAAAGAACAAACGCTGGACGAGACGGACCATCGGTTTTCGAACGGACCTCATACGGATTGTACTCACGTTCACGCATTTACATTCGACCTATTGTCTCCGTCCCTCTGTCTGTCTGCCTGCCTTCCTTCCAACGAGGAGGCCTTCGCTCTTGAACTCTCCCCGATTCGCTTTCAGCGTTTATTTCTAGAAGTCGCGGCGGTCGCGGCCAACTTCTGCCCCGATTTATATTATCCCAGGTGTTCGCGATCGATCGGTTGTTACGTGCGCAAAAAAGTGGAAGGAAAGATATGAACACCGGTTACGTCATCTACGCGATCTTTGATTTATGGTCCCGGATATGGACGCACTCGCGCGTCGAATCGACGGAAGTTCGAATACCTGCCACGAATCGACGCGGCGGACAAAAGTCGTTCTCGATAGATAGATAAATAATATCGACCCACGTGAAGTGAGATCATAATGCTCGTGGCGTATGCAGAAGTTCGAGACGGATAAAGATTGCTGGTTTCTGCAGCTGAACGCTACTGTTACGTACCATTATGTTGAGCGTTTATTGTTTTCGTACAAAGTACACGTGCTTTCGAGTAGGCCGTGAATAATAGGTCTCGGATCGAGACAACGTTCCGTGATTCCGCATTAAAATATTAGGCAAATAAATTTCGGTACAATGACGGGGTAAGTGACGGGGGTCACCGACAGTAATCACAGTGGGAACACATTCGGTTCCCATACATACTACCCCGTACTTTTTCTAACGACGAACGTACAAGATACAGTTCACAGTCTGCGATGAAAACAATACAGCCCTTTCAATATAAAAAATACCGACCAAAACGAATCTACAATCCAAGAACCAAAAACAAGATTACACAAATTTGAAGCTCGACTTACATATTCATTCCTGCCAGTGCAGAAATACAAATTCTACTCTGCCCACGAAATAACATCTCGAATACTGCAGCACAATATGGTCACCCTACATGAAGAAACACTGTTTGGCTGTCGAACGTGTACAGCACAAATTTCTTCGACTAGCTAGTCACCACATAGGCTATACTATGTCTATGAATAACCACAATTATTCGCCATATTTACAAACACTGAGGTTAACGACCCTTGAAAACAGGAGAGTCGAAGCCGACCTATGGTTTTTATATAATGTGTTAAATGGTAAGATCAGCTGTCCAGAAATCCTTCAGAAAGTTAATTTTCTCGTGCCTTTAACTTACCTACGGAACAACAACCTTATCGCAACTGAGCAACACTCCACTAATTATGGTAAACATAACGCATTTAACAGGGTATGCTCGCTCGCAAATGTTTACCATAATGAAAATGACTTTTTTGGACAGTCACCTAGAGAATTTAAAAAATCCATTCGCAGCATGCTATCACATTATGGATAGCTAACATAAATATAATTACTATTATTATTATTTTTCTTATATATATACAATCTTCTGTAATTATTGTATGAAATGTCCTTTATTATAACTGTTTATCATGTAGTCTAAAGGGGCTATCCCCGTAAATAAAATTATTATTATTATTATTATTATTATTATATAATCACAACTATAATTAATTGGTAATCGCAAAGAACTTCCCACAAATAGCCAAATTCTATCAACTACACTAGTTTCTCTTATATTCTGCATCTACGTACTTGGATTATCATCGGCCTGTTTCGCAAGCGGTCGAAAAGAATGACCACCACGTCGTCGCCCTGTGCAAAAGTGATCGAACGATAAAATCAGATCCCCCATGGGTGCACGCGCGCGCGTATGAGCGACAGGTCCGCTTCGTCACCGCGGGATGCTGGGAGATAAACGCCAGAGCGTATAACGAGGTGGCTGTGAAACCGTGGATCGCGTATCTCGCGCGTTTGAGCGATACAATTATCCGGCGCGCGCGACCACTTGCTCCGACTATCTTGGTCGAGTGGGTGCTCGAGATGACTACGCTTGAACGAGTTATCGGAGCGGAATCGGGATGAAAGCGACGGCTATGATTTCTGACCAACTTTTACCTGAACCTGCGACCCTAAGGGGTCGTGCCTCCTGGACTTCCGCGGGTTCTGATTAACTTTCAGCTGGACCTACGATCATAGAGTCGTACCTACTGGACTTTTACCGAAGATTAAAAAGATGGGAATATTTTGTTAGATTGAAATTGATTGTTTCATTTGAAATGAAGGAAAAGGAAAATAAAAATGACAAAACTTCGGCGACTGCAATTGAAATGTTCAGGTTGCCGTTCTTTTTAATAACGTATTTATAAACACCGATTTTATAACACATTCTGTATACCAATTGTTTCGAGAAATGTATTGACTATAAAACTCGAAATAAAGCGTCTTCGAAATTGCAGCGTTTAAAGGAATGAAGGGATCGGAAAACGAATACCAGCTTGTCCGCGATTGAGTATTCCGCTGGAATTCGATCAGGGTCAGACGTTGCAGGATTACCAGGAGCGTGGATTCACGAATCCAGGAGATTTTGCTAGGCGGGACACGTCTGATGTCACCATCAACCAGCGACCTTAGACGAGCGCATCAGGGCCGCTCACGAAGAACGCGACGCGGACTGTGGCTCGCTTTTAAAGTGTCGAATTAGCGTTCTGCTCGCTGCTGCTATTGATTCTGGTTGCCGTTTTCGGATGTGGCAGGCCCGATAGCCAAGGTCGAGCCAAACGTATACTGGTAGCGTGCGAATCGCGCGATAATCGATTGCGATCGTCAAAACATTGCTCAATTGAAACACATTGAGCGGCGATTGAGCCATCATTAATAATAAAGAGAACTGTCGCTCGAAGCATTAAGTTATTAAAGATGAAAAATGATTGGAACGAAGTGCTCATGAATTGGTTCTGTCCCGAAAAGGTTCGAGATGGGGAAGAATTCGACAATATCGGATCTGCACCACGGTGGAAATTTTACAATACTTCTACCTTGATTAAACGTTAATTGGGCAATCCACTTACAATTGGCTGCAATTCTATTTCTGCTTAATTACTTAACGTATACATCAAGTTGAGTACTTTTCAACACCAACAATTATTCTACATGCTACGAGGCCTCCAGGAGTATGCACGAAAATGATGATTCACATCAATTGTCTGACGTGGGTATAACAGGTACGAACAAAATGAAGTCAACGTTCGACTGAAAACAAACGATCGCTCGATCGGATCGCGGATCGAGCCCGCGTGTCAGGAAAGTGGTACGAGTGGATCCTGGAAACATATTCCGAGGGAAGATGCATTATTTGCTTGACAGCTGGGAATATTGCGATGCAACGAACGTGACTTGACTTCACTTCGCTAAATTGAACTTCCATGAAGCACAGGAGAAAAGTGTCTGCTTCTTGGAAAAATCGTGTGAAATCAAGGTCTGAATATAAACGATGGAACAGTTTCCACTTATCCCCTTGCACGACGGGAGAGGAGGAAAGAAAATCGGACGTGTTCCCTTCTTTAATTACGCTTCGAACTTTCTTTTCAAATGTCGTTTATTATTTCTTTTCCCTTTGCAATATTTTCGCCTGGGCGTGCATCAATCGCCGGCGTCATTAACACGCCTCTTGATTTATTGCACGAAAAAGAAAACGAGCCACGAGCTGAATTTCGGTGCGCGGCCGATAATTTCGTGGCTAATAGCGACGCCACAACCTGATCGAACGATTTTCGTGGCAGTAGAGGACTCGGTGAAATCGAAAAAGTTGAAAAGACGAAGCAATTATATTCGAAATAATATGCCAATAATTAAATTACCAAAGATTAATCAAGCAAACGAATCGCAAGAATCTGTTAAAAATTATTCACACGAGTCCAAAAAGAAGATCCCCGAACTTCGACGATTCTACATACACCACTGCAGATTATACATACAGGTCTTAGCAGCATCCAGATCTTCCAAGCGGCACCGCGGTCCACACTCGAGTGCGAGGACCTCGTGCCTCATTCTTACTGTTTCTCTTCTTCATACCAAGATCGGTGGCCAGAGAGTAGCCGAGCGGTCTGAACCCGTAAGAGAGAGAGGTCCTTGTAGGGCATAATCTTTGAACTGACCCTCTGGTGCATCCGCAGCTCTTATTCGGCTCGGTCTTAATTTTCTCCAATTACGTGCGCCTACGATTCGCCATTAACATGTATATACGAGAGGGGAATTGTAATACGCTTATTACCGTACGCGAGATGCGGATCGCCGTCCTGAAACAAACACGCACTATCGTGCATCTTCTTTTCGCCCCAGATTATTATTCAACCTTCCGTTGCGATATTTTATAATACATGCTTTCGAGAAACACTTTTGCTCTGTCTTCTATCCATTGTTTTAATTGTAAGATTACCTTTTTAATATTGAAGACGAATAATTAAGGAAATTGAAATACGTGTATCGCAACCCTTATCTTTTTCCAAGAATTCTAAAAACGAAGTCCCGTCGCACGAATAGATATCGCAGAATTTATTTCCCATAGCCATTAACAACGATCAGGAAATTATGCCCCGATCAATTACCTTTATGTTTCTCTGCTCCTACGAAGGAATGCTAATGTATACCGATCAATAATTTTCTGTCGGAAGAACTCATCAGCTAGAGAAGATTCAACCAACGAAGCGTTCGCGTTCTCAGCAGGCAGAACAGACATTGAGGACTCTATAATCGTTGGTATGCCGTTCGATACCTGGCATCGATGATCGCGAACCGACACCGTGGCCCCTTTGCCTATCAGAAGCATCGTCGTTTCGCCAGGTAATTACACCGGCCAGGATAATTTGCAATATAGCGTTCTCCGTTATCCCTCGTCCACCGAGGTGCATTGTTTTCCAACTCGGTCAATCGAGATGTCCTTCGATCGAGGATCGACCGAGATAGGATCGAAATCTCAGGGTCGCTCGGCCGCTCTCGGGACTCTCTCGTGCTAAACGACTAACTCTAGCTGCACCATTCGACTGCACCTTCCACCGGACACCTGTTACCGATCGTGATAGCACTTTGCGCGCCTAATTTTATAATGAGTTCATTGATTTCTTTCACTGCTCCTTCCCAGGATAACTGATTTTCTGCACGTAATTCTTGTTGAACTTTGAGTAGTGTGATACGCGAGAAAATGTTGCAATTCAAGAGGCGGTAGAATTTTCTAGAGATAGGGCTCGATAATTAGTTGGTCGTGTATGAAATGTTAGAACTTGTCAACTTGTAAAAAAGACATCAAGAAGATTATTTATGCTGAAGTGACTTCGCTTTTCTTAGAACAGGTAGAAGATTCATCAGAACGTCTGACGTCTCCAAGGTGCTGAGGCAAAGTCAGAGGATGCGCGTTCGTTTACGCGATTATCTCGTTTCCCTTTGCAGTTTGTTACGTGGCATTTCATTTCGACGAGGAGGTGTGGACGGCCGTGTGTCACGTGTGTCGTGTGTGTCACCTCTGGCATCTGAGCCCTGCCAGCCGCGTGGATCTCGCCGTCGCATCGTCATTATCTCCCAACGATGATTACAATTATTATTCCGATCGGCCAATAATCATGTCCCGTACGTCGTACCTATTGGCGTCTGTACGATTGTGATCGAGGATCACGTAGACCGCTCGTGCCGCTGTTTTTGTACGGTCTATGGAACCAGAGAGATCCCCGACCACATTTACTTGCATGTATCTCAACGCTTGCCTCTCATGGGGTTCGTAATTTTTTATGAAAGAAACTACAAGGTAGATCGTCAACCATAACGAATTCATATTTCACGAAAAATCCTCAACTATGAAACAGACGCTATACGTACTAATGATTATACTTGAAAATAAAACAGAAATAAATATAGAAAAATACTAGCAACCTAACCACCTTGCGAAAATGAAACGTAAATACAATTATACCAAGTTACATCGCACATGCAGATACACAACTTCCCGGTCAGGTTACCATTATTAGGCGAATCAGGATTAACGAGACTGGATCCTCCTTCGAGATTACCGCGAAAGACGCAAGACGAGGGCCGCGAGTACGCGCGATGACGCGTCGCCACGATAGGACGCCTGAGCGCGTCATGAGTCAGATATCCTCCAGGTTTCAGCGTGCCGGGTCAGGGGTCGATTGCATTTGCTCGAACCGCCCCTACCCTTCTTTCGTCTTTGCCGCCCGTGTGTCTCGGAGTCCTTGATATTAGAATGGTCCAGGGGAACGCGCGCGTCTAGTGACCGTTACACGCTGCATCGGTGCGAGCACACCACGACACCATCTTCGTCTCGTCTCGATCGTCCACTGACGACATCGCTTCGTTACCATCCTGAGAATTCTAGACACGAAACCATCTAACCAATCATCCAGATGCTCATTCCACCTGACCGTGCATGAGGACGTTCTGGGTGCTTCGAATATCGTGGACAGGATAAATTCTATTTAAATTGCTAGCGAATTCTAACGAAATGGTTTTTCCTTTCTACATATGAAAAAGTGTGAGGAGGATAATTCCATTTCCCTTGGAACAGTACTGAGACTATTCTCAAGTGCATGGTTCTAAGTAGATGTCTTGTTAGGCCGCCAATAATATCAAATTTTCTCCCTCCGGTAATTAGATCATTTTCGGGCCATTTATAAACCGTGCATAGGCAAAATTTGATATTTGGTCCTGCCAACGAGTGTCCAGACGGTCGCAAAAACCGTGCCAGGATGAATAGAGCTACCGGGAATCCAAGTTCAAGGCTTCGTTGTCGAACGCGGCGGGCCATCAATCATGTTCCAATGAATGAGTAGAAAAAAACAAATAAAAAAAATGTGGAATGCGCAAAAACCAAGTGATTTAATAAACCCAGAGTCCAGAGGAAATAGAATACCCCAGCTCTGCACGGGTCACGGTTGCGGACTTAAATTGCCGTTCATTATCATTGCAAAGCAGACACTCGCTACCTTATTGCGAACATTAAGAAGTTCTACGCCTCTTTGTTCATGGATCCATTGCTGTCCACGGTCGAACATTCACGCCATTTTTCAACATGATTTTGCTCTTCATTTCGTCCTGCTAATAAATGTTTTTATTTGAGAGGCCACGAGTAGTCTTCATAAACAAAACTTCGATTTCAGGAGAGCAAACAAATATTTCGAGGCAGTGACATGACAGTGATTTAATGGTAACACGTTCGCAGTGCTTGAATTTATTTTTGTACAGAACCCTTCGTGATCCCCTTTCCACACCTCTTCAGCGTATCCTTGGATTTTTTCCGGCGACTTTTTCTCCTTGTTCACCACTTACTTTGCATTTCACGGATGCTCAAGGCTAACCGAGTCGAGGATCGATCGCTTTTTCCGATCCTTATCTGCGCGCAGCCTTTTTCACCTTGCATCGTGATCGAACACGCTGAATCAACAAGCGTCCTACTAGCGATCCACGATCATATCGTTGCATTTTCCCTATTCTCGACGATTTCTTTTTCGCTTTATCCCCCGAGAACTGTGATTTCGTGTCTCCCATCTGTTGAACCAGTTCCAGCCAGCGCCGGGCTCGCCGTGTCTGACCCGAAATTATGCAAATACGAATCGGTAGCTACGAAGATGGTCGCGACCTTGGTTCCTCGCGGTCGTTTTTTGCGATACGGTCGAAGGAGCCGGGCCCGGTGAAGGTTCTGTAATTGCCAGCCACGATAACGATTCACCTGGAAGAACGAGGCAGAAGATGCCCCTGTTTAAAAGGGTAAAAACGTGTATGCTGATTTAATAGGTTGATCAAGAGATCGTTACGTTCCGGTGGATCCTCGTAATTCATCGCTCGAACGACGAGGATAAATGGAAGGAAAAAAAATCGATACACAGATGCGTCATTGCTTTACGAGAATCTTCTTTGTGCCGATTCTCAATCGATTAGTTCATAGGGGAAAGTGTTTGTTACCTGTGCTGAAAATAATACGGAGTTCGCTCGCGATCGCTATGGGAAACTGCAAGCTGACGCGAGGCTGCGCAAGATCGGAGATGACCAACGCTGATCGACATTGTGTAGGAGTGAGGGAATTTAAGAGCTTAGCGTGAACGTGAGGTTCAGAAAATGAGGATGCCACGGCGTGCGTGGGTGTCGGTCTGTCGAGGGTGAACGGAGAGGAGAGAAGGGGTCAAAGTGTTCGCGTATTAGAGCAAGGACGGGGCGAAAAGACCGTCGACTAGCATCGGTTTCGTTATTGATGATGTACATTCTTTTTTTTTCGATTACTTATGGTGAAACAAAAAACGGAGAACTATTATATAACTTTTCTGCGATTATTGAACAACAGTTTCTTTCGGGCATTATATAAAATGGTGACTTTCAGTTCGAAATCGCGCGACGATATAATTTATCATATCATTTGAACCTTGCTGCGATTAATGATCAATTACATCGATGCATATTCAATGCGGGTGACAAGTTCAGGGCACGTTCGACAGAAAAACCATCCACATCACTCATAAAACGAATAAAATTATTTAGAATACACGTACGAAGCGTGCATGAGGTATCGTGGTTATATTTTTTGTCCCTTAAAGAACGAGACAGACACTGTCTTTCTCTACGGCTTTCAATAAATTACCTTTTTTTCCTTCGTCGAACGCCTCCATTGTATGGGTTAACGCTATGTGTTCGTTATTTTTAAAGTGGACTGACAGTGGATGCTATAAGTAGCTGAGTTAATGACAGCTTTGAGTGTCAGTCACTTTCGATCAAATTGATTAATCATGGGAAGTGATTCAAATTCGAGTGACTTTCACTTATCACGGGGATTTCAATGATTCGGGACGTTCACTTTTCGTTCGAGACTTAACGCACGTTATAGAAACGCGCGCTGTTTAATCCGTTAAACGTCAAAATCCAACCATAAGAAAAATAAAAGTCAGCGATAGGAGGATCAAACTGGAATTACCGTCTTGTAACACAATGATGTTCCCTCGAGTCCTCGTTATTAATTACTCTCAAGCTAATTTATCACACAAAACTGTTCAATCATTTTTTCCCTTTAAATTACATTCACCGTAAATCGTTTATCAAACTTATTCACAGCATCGCGAAACAAAAAAATTCTCTAAAAAACAAAGTTGAACTATAGCATTCCTGCGTCAATCTCAACCTCTGGAAAGGACAAGTCTATACCCATTGGAGCACGAGTGTCCAATAAATCAAACTACACTGACAACGAACAAAAACCCCTAAAATCACACGAGGAAAAAAAGAACACGGCCACCGGCAAAGACGGAGGGAATAGTCTCGAAGTGCATGTTACCGGCAAACAGCTTCGCCGCTCAAGTGACTTCGATGCACGTTCTCAGGAGTAACAAATATTTCCTGCGCACGGCGGCGCGGAGCCAGGATTAAGGACAAACGGTACAGCCGGGGCTCGCGTGAAGATAATTCGAAAAATGTGTAATACACGGCTCTTAGAGAGAGGATAAAACCGAGAAATCTCCACTGTGGCGGTTGGCCCGGAGCGTTCTCGCGAGCGTGGAATTCGCGAATTACCCAGGCAGCCACGGCGCATCGTACTCGGTATATATTTCGACCGACCACGAGCGGCGGGATTACGCAAAGTGCAGCCGCGGCAGACCCAGTTCTCATCTATTAATGCGCGATTACCGGCAAACAATGTGATTACGGGCGCGTTTAAGTCGTTACGCGACGCTCGCGAGCCATCCTTCCCTTCATCTGCGCGCTGCAGCTTCCCTCGTGCACGCTTCGACGTCTGTATTCGCGTTTCGCGGCACGTCGGTGAAAAAGTTCTATCGTGACATTCGATCGACGATTTGTTACAGACGCTCGTTCGAACATCTTCTCTTTTACCAGGAAGAAACGTACGGTGTTGGAGGTGGAGGAAGTCGCATGTCTTTCATCTCCTAGATGGGACATTTAAAAAGAACTTTTCCAAAAGGAAATATCGAACGAAATAACTTCAACTAAGGATTCATACTTTATTCTACACGAACACTCGCCGGGCTCTCTATGGGAAATTTAATTGCTTCAATCGTCTATGCACGAACACGAACAAATTTTGCAATTGCCACAATTTTATTGGGACTTCCTTTATAGCGTTTAAGCAATCCGTTTTAATCGCGGTAAATTGCAAATAGTTATTAATTTTTCCGTTCTGAAGAATTAAGAACTGTCTTCATACTCTATCCCATATTATTTTATTATATTCTACTTTATTTTATATTATTTAAATTGTTATTCTTTTCTGTATTTCTGTTTTTACTTTGTACTGTATATGATACTATTACTCTTTGTGTGACACAATCCCCTGTATACTAAAGGGTTCTCTGGCCCGTTGATTAACGAAAAAAATAAATATTATTATATTATTATTATTATTATATATTGCGATTTCCTTCTATGCTCGAGAGTGTGTAGCTCTAAAAGTGATAATATTGGTTCACAGGTGTGACAAGTGATGGGTCCATCAATATGTCAGGTAACTAGGCGAAGAAATCTACGATGCACTCTTTCTAAGGATATTATATATTTATCGAAATATGGTATATATTGTCAATATTTCGTCCTCTTTATACGTACAACAAATGTTAAACAAGAACTCTCAAGTATTCCCTGTCCGAGATGCCCGGATGCGCATTGGGTACCATCCATCTCGATGGATCAACCGATCACTAACCGCGTCCCCCGGTAATTAGAATTTCATGCCGCTACCGATCCAAATTACCGTTCAAAGGGGCCACTGCACGTCTTCGTCGGGCGATTTAGCGAAATCTCACACAACAGCGGGGAAACGGTGACGACAAGTGGCGCCGAGCGGATCGCGCAGGACCTTAGAACGCCGTTTCTTGCGCAACGATCCACGGCGATCCGTCTTCTGGGTGACGACGATCGATCGGTGCGCTCGTTCAATTACTCCACTGTGCATTCTACGCGAGCGAAGGCAAGGTTCAAGGACGTGACTGAATGCGTTCCACCGGCGCTGGTTTCGCGAAGTTCCGGTATCGATGAGTCAGTCGGCGTACGCTGAATTATGTGGGTGATCTTTCGATACGTGTGTGTTGCGGAATGAAAAGGGAAAGATAGCCGGATTGGATAGATAAATAGAGGGGAAGAGGGAGAAAGGGAGAGCTAGATATTTTCCGTTTCGTCACCTCGGTGGTAAACGCAAATCGACGATAAGAACCGACAAGCTTCGACATTTTCGTTCTCGTTTCGCTAATTGAAAGAGAGATTGGTAAAGAGCGCCACGAATAGATCCGTCAATCCTAAACTTCAACGATGCTCTCATTTCGTAATCGACGAGAGGGAAATGGAACTTAGATAAATCTTGTACGTCACGGGATGAATCATCACCTAACGAGCGTTTAATTTCGAAAAATAGTGATTACCGATGGACAGTGATACAGGGGAATCACTCTATATTAGTCGAAATCAGTTTTCTTCGCTTCACGTGCTCGGAACTCAAACGACCACCTTTCAAACATTTTCAAATGTTGCGTCCCGAAATAAGACCGAGACCGCCCAGCAATATTAATGACGAATCATCGAAAGCTTGAATATTCCCAATTGCTACTTTCAACAGTATTATATATTTAATATCGGTTTCATTAATTGCCACGTTCAAATTGAAATTCTACCTGGGTTGTTCCTTGGGTCGGTAACTAATACTTTCAAGCGGAGAACAATTATGCTTTTCAAAAAATCGGACCAACTGCAGACGATTCTTTCCTGTTCTTACTGCGGAAGGCGCGAATCGCAAGAGTGGAATTGAAACGTGCACGTCCCTGCTGTATATTCGCGCCGTTCCCTTCTTCGTGGGCCGCTCAGCAAACGGAAAAGAGCGGATTACGAACGGCTCACAAATTACTGCGCTTGCTCAACATCATTAATTAGAGAGCGTGACTAACGTTATCGAACGGACGGCGCCTCTTACGTTGTCGATACGTATAGGTGGGAACAATTCAGAACGGTTGAGTTCCAGCCACGGTTAAGTAATCGCGCCCTTTTCCCCGTCTGCTCGGAGGAAGGACACGCGTAGACGAGCTTTATGACCGTTGAACCTCGTCGATTCGCCGGCCCGAGTAATGTCCGAACGCGCGTCGCGAATTATCATTGAAGCTCTTACAGAGGAACGGCTCGAACCGTTGGAATCCTTCACAATCGTTTCACGGAAAAGTCGTGTACACGCGAGCGTGCGTCGTCGCCGCGGAAAAGCGTCGCTCTCGTGGCTGAAAAGGGTGGGAGATGCTGGATGGTGGATATGCCGCGTTATGCCGGGGTAATGAGAAAATCTTAATCACGCGCGTGACACGCGTGCCTACGTGCCTGCACGTTATTCGCGCGTGTAATAATCCCGGCACGATTCTCTCCGCGCGGCGAACGCATCGCGCCTGTGGACGCCTCTTGGTATTCGACGCGTAGAACGAATCGCCGTGGACGCCGCGCGAGATGCTGTGAGAAAGGCCGCGCCAGAGTGCGCCATTAAAGGCCAAACATGGGAAAGTAAATTATCCAGATTATCTGAATTATTCCAGCTATCCGGATTACAGGGATTACATGAGAATTACTTTGATTATCCGAGTTTTCTGTGCCGCGCGAAAATTATCTGGAGTATCTGGGTTTATTACGGGGTCGTTGAATGGTAGTACGAGCTGGAGATAGGACGCTTCGTTTGGCCGCGACGCATGGGAAAATAGTCGCGAAAACTTGGAAACTGGATGTCGATCGATTATATTGAATCAAATTTGATTTTCTTGCTGCAGAATTTGATTACATTCTCGTTTGTTGCTCGTTCGATCCGTAAGCAACTTCTGGCGCGAGAAATAGTTTTCATTTTTAGTTGCCGTAAAATGTCTCTCGTTCAAGTACGAATTCGAAATTCAATTAGAAGTTAACTAAGATCTTAAGTGATTATATTAAATTCTTCGTGATTTTGCAAAGATAACCACCCGTGGACAATTCCATAACATTTGCACTCTCTCGTTCTTACGGCGCAATTAGTCACGCTACTTTAAGCCCCCGTTGAATTATGCCCGGCGTCCTCGTCGATGGCAAACAGAGCGAAATTCCAGCGTGTAATCGTCGAGCGTTGATAAACGGTGTTTATCTAACGGCGTAATGCACCGATGTGCCGTGCCGGTTAACTACCAGGCTTGTTCACGCCCTGCACGCAGTTCAAGCCACTAATTACGAAGCCGCAACGCCCGGCGCGTAGAAAAACTGATCGCATTACGCACGATAATCTTGGCCGAGGCGTAAACGACAGGCGGCGGTAATGACGCGGCGTGAAAAATAACCGGCACAAATTGACCGCGTAGGTCGCGTTAATCGAAGAAACGAGACGCATCCCCGGCGCCGTTCGACGAACTGATTAACGCAATTAGTGGATAAATCGACGATCGGTCGGCCGTCACGATTAATCGCGTGTAACGAATAAAATCGATCGCGTGCACGATATCTGCGCCTCGCGACGCGCGTGTCATTTTATCGCGTGTACAAGCTGTAAGCGTGTGGCATCCCGGCACGCATGGTTTCTTCTCGGGAACACGTGTTTTGCTCTCGTTCGTTGGCACCCGACCGCCTTGTACGATGGAGGCGCGGTAATTAATTTAAAGCAAGAAGCATTCAAGACGCATTAACGGTCCGATATGAAGTTTCGAGGCAACAGTGGTTCCGTTCCGACCTTTTACCTGTGCACGACGTAACCCGGAGTCGGCGGGGAGGAATTCGTTTGGAGCGTCTGCGCCTGAAACTCGCTCACCTGCCAGCTGGTACGAGGTGATGGAATTTCGACTGGAACGGGCAGGTACTCTCGTCGTGCACATAAATTACGACAAGACACTACGTGGTAAATGGAGCGGAGCGCGATCGCATCTGGCGAGCAAGTGTTTCGAGATAATTGCACCGGCGGTTCTCGATCATCCGTTCCATAATAGTTGTTTAATACTTTCGACAACAAGCAGATACGCATCTTCGGAACGCGAAGAATCTGCAAAGACGACGCACGGCTATGGGTTGACAACGCGACGCGCCCGGGATATTCCAAGTATTGCAATCATTAAAATTGCAGGAATTCGCCTGAAGAATTTCGAAGAGCATCGCTCGCAAAACGCTGCCCACGTTTTGATGCACAATATCGGTCTGATTAATGTCCAGACAAAAACACGAGATGCGCCGTGGAAGAATCTAAGTTCGCGCCAAAAACAGGCAGCACTCCACGGTTGTATACTTGAACGAGCAACAAGACGCTGTCGCCTCGAATAGTGACCCGATTTCATCCGCGCTCCTCCGTACGGCGTTCATCACTGTCACGAATCTGTGGCTGATAAATCGCCGTTTAATCGCGACAGAATCTAGCCAACGACGTCGATACGTTCGGCCCTCCGTTGGGAAAGAAACAGCGAGAAAAATCACTCTTCCCCTCGTGCGTGGAAGCGGACCGGCAGTTATATACGTAAAAGGCTTCCACTCGCGACTTTCATCCGCTCCTGGCAAAAAGCTGCTCCAGTTCGCCGCGCAGGGGGACGAAGAAGAGGGCGAATGGGACGGGGGAACGGGGGCGACGTAAGAACGACGGCGCGTTCCGCCGCGACGTACAAATCTTGGTGAAAAAAGGAGCGACGATTTAGCCAGCACGCGCGGAAATAAATCAGCGCGGCGCTTCTGCGAGTACTTTCCCGTTGTGAGGTCGGACAGCGGAGCGGTTACGCGCGATACGTCGACCAACAAAACGAGTCAGCGCGAGAGCCAAACAAGGTTTAATTGCAGGAGCATTGACATGCGTGCGGCTCGCCCTCGGCGGCGACGCAACCGCGCCTTTTGTCTTCTAGCTGACTGCTGCTTCGTGGAACTTCCACGTCGGCCGACGGCCAGGAAAGTCCGCGCGGCCGCGTTTCGCAATGCTCGCGGAAGCGATCGTTTTGCTACCGGCGACTGTTGGAAACGACGGAGAGCAAGAGGGGGAGGGGGAGAGAGAGCGAGAGAGAAAGAGATAGTGAGAGGGGGCGGGAAAGTCTGTACACTTATCATACAATGAAAAACCGTGGACGGCTGCCAGATGGGCGAAAGGTGAACGGTGGTGTACGAGGTTACGAGGAACGGTACAGCAGTCCATTTGGTATCGTCATATGTTTTGGAATTAATTGGGACATTAGGGCCTCCGAGTCCTCTAATAGGTTCCCTTGGTATTTCGTGAAGAGGTGGATTGGGAAACGAAGATGAGTTTACGGCCGGTATAAAAGATTAAGTACACGAGGAGGAGTGTAATGATAGAGAGCCGAAAAATCTAATGGTGTTTGTAATGGACATGTGGGAAACGTTGAGTCACTTGGTGGACCGTAAAAGTGAGAGTTATTTCTGGCATAATTTGTATTTAAGAAAGTGGCGTTAAGCAACCCGATCTTTGGCTTAAATTACACAGGGCATTCTAGGACACAAACATGGAAAAAAGCAATTTCGGGCGGTTATCGTTCTGTCGAACCTGAAATTGATCTAAGGTTGCCCGTGCAGCTAATCTGCTTGAAGAATATACATTCCGTAGAATGAGTAATGAAGAGAGGCCCGTTCTTTCGAGTACACTTAAGGGGGAATTGTAACATTAATCAAGAATGTTTAACTCGGCTTTCAGCTTGCCATTGTTGCCGCGTAATTCTTCTCACGTTGTGGCCCAACTAATTTTTCTCCTTCTTCGCGGAGGTGCTCCATCCCACAGCGATAATGTCGTTCGAGGAAAAGGCCGTGAGTGGTCAATTAAATGTTGGCCGATCGGTTCGCAGGTTACTCAGGGTACACGAGCGCGACGCGTTCATTTCGGCTACCTGGGGCTCGTTTTCTGAACCCTCGGCTTGCCAGAGCCAGGAATAACACCACCCCCGGCCTTTCGCCGACAAAGATGCCGCGGATTACGGGATTCCTGGCTTCTCTCGGTATCCGCGTAGCGTTATTCTTGCCTTCGAGCAAGGTCTATCGTGGGATCGTGAGAAAAACTAGTAAACGCTGATTTAACGCTCCTCCGATTCATGAGCAGCGTATTGCGAGACACCGGCCGTAGTAGCGTTTACGATAAAATGACATAATTGTGATAAATTCGCCTCCGTCTCCAGGCGCCCCGAGAGGTTTATGTTTGGAACAAGCTTGGACACTTTGATAATCGGTATACGCGTAACAGGTGAAATTTATATCTAGGTATCCTGTATCTTCTTAATTACGGATTGAATGTGCGATTCGCACTGCGAGCCTTATTAAATCGATATTCTACCGCTGAAAACGAGAATCGTGACACTCTACGACCAATGCTGATTCGGAAGGTTTCGCGGCCACGCGAGACCGATCATGGGCGATCGCTACACGATCGTACATACGAGTACAAAGTTGCTACAAGTAATCGTATCGGCCCGTTGAATCTCTGCTTGCAGGGGGAAGAAACACTTGGTAACTTCCTTGGAATGAAGCGATATCAGCGATTGATTGTCAGCGGTGAGTATCGTATCGGTAACAACAATCGATCGGGGGCATTCCCGATTCCGAAAGGACGCCGCGCCGGCAAGAGTTTCTCATGATGCGCCGTTCCACGGCTGTCAAGGAACTTTCACGGCCCTGAGAGACACGAACGAACGCGCTCGTTTGGTCCTTGACCGTTTCCCGCGATCCCTTTAATAAATTACGCCAACCAGCGATATGGAAAGCGATCGGGACTCGGCCGTTGCTCTTGCGTCGTTTAATCAGCGTCGCGATCGAGCCGCGCGCCCCGGAGATGAAAAATCGCGTAATCGTCCGACACCATCGGGACGCAATTATGGCCGCGATCAGATACGCCGTCCAGTCACTCGGTTGGGCGAATTTTTTTTAACGGGAAATCGCCGTGGAAAGCGTGAAGGATACGCGCGCAAGTTACCTGCCGGAGAAGGTCGGCTATTGTTTCGCGGAACGACCGTAGACATTTGAGAAACGAGAACACGTCAAAGATGGTTGCAGATAATTTTCGTTTCGGACCGATTGTCGATGAAAGTGTAGGGCGTTGCATGCAGATGAATATTAATAGATGGATTTCTTTTAACCTCCTCAGAGAAGCTGACAAACATGTGCACCTTGAATTCGAATTATTTTTAAGGGAAAGAAATTAAAATCTGTCGGAGAACTATTTATCCGAACTACTGCTCTGAATTTTTGTCAAACAAAATATTAAATCATTTCCTCGTTCGCTTTAAAAAATTCATCCCCTAAGAGGGTTAACGAAGATGTCAGTCAGCAAGAGTGGTACACTGAAAAGATTCTAAGGAAATAATTTAGCAATAAATACAGTAAACCTATTTTTCAATGAAAAAGTTTCTATAGCATCGGGGAGAAAATTAATTGAAACACTCTCGCCTTCTCCGCCGTTTCGAAATGAAATCCAGCAACGTCAATCAATCTACCTGGTCCCGAGATCGACGCGATACCGAAACGTACAGTACCACCAAAACCTCCGCGAGAAATCCATCATGCTCGAGAGACTGTGCACGATGTAACAGGAAGTACATACATACGTACGTCGGGACGTTACAACGATGTCTGCCTCTTCGAGCGACTTATTATCTGCGAAACAATAAAATTGCCCGATAAGCATCATCGGTGTGGCCGAGCGGAGGCCCTGAAATACTTCCTCGGTCCAAGGCGCGGACATTACCGATGTCCGATTGAAATCGATTTATGGTCCAGCGACAGACAAGATATCGCCCGGGGCGGGGTCGAATCGAGACGCGGCGCGAGAGTTTCGGGACGTGGGAAGCGCACGGTTTTTCGTTGTTTTTTTTCTTCTTCTTACCTTGCCGCTTTCCTCGTTCCTCCGTCAGCAACGACGCGGACGACGACGAAGAGATACGAGTGCCGATCGAAGATCGGGTAAGTGAGTGGTGAGTGAGTCACCCATAGGAGTGGTGACTTGCCCCGCGATCGGCGTTGATCAGCGTCTCTGCGATCGTGTTTCGTGTTTCGTGGCAAAGCAACAACGTCAGACACGGGCTTGTTAACCGTCAAAACGAATGACGTCCCGACGTTTTACAAGACGTGCACAAATTCGTCCCTCTTCCGTGGACGCAACGTGGCCGATCGACCGAAAGAAGCTCGATCGTACGACCTTAGGAAATCGTAATGCTCGCAGGCGAGGTCGCCACGAGGAATTCGAACGTCTGGTTTCGAGACGGCGTTCGATTGGGATTGCTGTGAATAGGGGTTACGTGATTGTTAATTGCTGATGGAACGGTTGCGCTGCAGAACGGAAATGCAGGTAGCAAGATAAATTTGCAGTCTCGTTGATATCAATAAAACGGAATAGAGAAGAAAAATTGAGTGTTACAAATCGCAGGGGATGAATCGCGTTACAAAATTATTAAGTGCAACGAATATTATCGATCCATCATCTCCCTCGAAGCTACAGAGATACGATTTAGTTCAACAAGAACATATTCGGCAGCGAGAATCTTAACTGTACTGTATCGGAATAAGCCCTCGGTACTAGAGTTTGTTTCCTCATCAACTATGCAAGTCCCTGAACGATGCTTTGCACCCGCTGCCGGGCGTCAAACGCTTCGCGAGAGATCGCGTGAGGATAATGACTCGCTCACCAGTTAAACAGCCACGGAAAACAAAATGGGATGAGTCGTGTGAACCGATCCTCCGATTAAGTAAACCTCGTAGTGACATTTAACCGGTATCTGTCTCTGGCTTCCAGGTCAACCGATGCTCGGGACCCGGAGGACGCAACTCCGATCGACGACGATTGATCGTTTCCCCTTGCTTCTTCCGAGCCGCGTTACCAGCTGCAGATCGTACTTGAATGTCACGGGAGTTTTACTGCCTGCATGACCATCCGCACAGAATCACGACGAAGTAATGGCTCTCCGAAGTGACGGGTTACTGAGTGCTTGTTAGCGAGCGTTCATAATTACTCCAAGTAAAAGGGACGTCGAGACGAAACAGCTGGGCGGAAATAAAATAATAACTTCGACACAGGGTGACCTCCGCGTTTCTTATCCGGTCATATAAACCCTCAACGCCCCGTTTCTCGATTCGTGATTATCTTTGCAAAAGTTAGTTCATATGATTCCTGAAATCTCACTTTGGTTAACAGATCTTTAATTTAAACTAAAACAGTTACTTCGTCGAAAACTTCATCAAGTTGGTACAGTACAAGACCCCTCGCTGGCTATTATCCAAAAACCGTAACCGGGGATAAGCAAAGGTTAATATATAACACGCCGCAGGCGGAAACATCGAACCACCGCGAGAAAATGAAGTTTAAATCCTTCACGTTTCCCAAACCATTATCAAGCCGGCCGCACACCATCCGGGCAATTCTGCTACTCACGTTACGAAGCTGCTAGCCCACGAGACGAGCTTATTTCGCGTGTCTAAAACGCCGGCGGATTTCTCACGATACGCTCGGTCGAAGGGTGATGGTCGGGAGTGCGCGCGCGAGGCCGGCAATTTCCCGCGAGATACCGGTAAATCGCGCGCGGTCCAGCGTCGATGCGGCCGATCCTCGGCCGATACCTTTGAACGTGAACCGGTAGTGGGTGCAGAGATGGGTGGACACGGTGAGGCGCGATTAGCCGGCCCCGATACGGCTATCTCGGTGTACAAGGGACCGGGACGGTTGCACGGGCTCTCGCGCGCCTCGAATTCCTCTTCCTCTCGCCTCTTATTCGTACGTTCGTTCGTGCGCGAGCTGCGCTTCCGATTCCGAGCGGCAGATAGGACCGTGGCCACGGTCGCTTTGGAAAAGATCGCCGGGTTCCACGGTAAAAATCGGTCGGATCGCTCGGTACCAATACAGGCTAGAGCGCGAGCAGTAACGGTGGCGTTGCTTAATTAACGCCGAGCGGATCGCGCATACGCCTAACACCTCGGTTAACGCCGAGCAGGAAGATCGCGAGATACGATAGCGGCACCGCCGGTCGCGAGATCTCCCTCTTCCAAGCGTTTTCTCCCCCTTTTCACTGCGCTTCGCGCGGTCGTTCTTATTTTCCTCTTTTTTTCATCGAGCCGGCGAACCCATCGACGCCGGCAACCAACGTTCCGTGCATCGATAAATTTCGGAATTGGCGCCTCCGTCGACCCGGGCCCACCTAATTAAGCGGTTCGCCCCGTAATTACAGCCAATTAACGTCAAACTCGGCCGGCACGCCGCGACGAGACTGCTATCGCGCGGAGATTGCGCGTCCTCAAGCGTATGCGCTTCGCGGACGGGGCCGTGGCCGGGCCGACAATGAGACGAAAACGAGCCGAGCTTTGTCACTTTTCCACAGGGGAGACCAGCGGGAAGTTTCACCCTCGATTGACGAGGGACTGCGGAGGTGGCAGGGAGGAAAGATTTCGACTTCCAGAGTGAATCCTCGTGGCGCGAAGCAGCGCGGCAACCGGGTCACCCTGCACAATAATTACCTGCGGACGATATCGAAAGTGTCCCGTTTACCGCGATACCTTTCTCTTGCTCAAAACCAACGAAATGATAGATGCATGTCTGCGTGTTTAATAGAATAACGTTTACACAATCCTCCTCCGGAGAATCACTAATCTTCCGCCGTAATGCCCAATTTGTCAACGCCTCGTCCAACGCACACACGACTTCCATCAAACGAAAAATTCCCGTCCGACGTTAAACAGCGACATTAGCATCGTGCGCGGCGAAATGCTCTCTAGAATCACTTAGATCCCTAATGAGCCCAGCCAGCGTGCTCCATGGGATGCTGCTCCGTACAGGCACACCGGTGGAAAAGGTTAAAATCCATCAGCGTACTCGCACCTCGTGGCACCCGGAGGCCTCAATTAAACGAGTTAAATCCCCGAGATCTCGCTACGCAAGAAGTTCGTCCAGCGTGACGAGAGTCGGTACACCGGCCACTCGATTATTCAGACACCCTAATGAACCGCGGGACGATTTCGACGGGCGTTCTCAGCCGTGGCCTTAATATCGGTCCACCGACAGGAACGTTACATAAGCCGCGTTTGCGCACACACAGACACACAAGTGCATGCACGCGCGAACACAAATTCAAGAAACGTGTGTGCACGAAGACGTGACCACGATGAGCACGGAGCGGAGACCGCGCTCGTGAGCCGTGGGCCGGCGCATACTTGAAAAAAAATCCCATTAATTGCTTCTATGGTGATAAATTTCCCCCTGGCGGTGCACGATTCCTCTCCGTCTCCCTCTCTCTTTTTCTGACGGCGCGAGCGAACCTTCCCTTCGGTCGCTCCTCGGTCCAGACTCACCTCTCGAGACCATATCGGCCACCTATGTTAATTTTCAGTTTAATAAGGTACACCAGGAAGTGGCACCGTGCCGGCGAGCTAGCCCGGCGAATGCCAGGTGAAAATGTCGCGGCGGGAGTGACATTTCAATTAATGTGTACCGCTGTCGTTGCGTGGGAAGAGACACGGTGTGTTTATTTCTATGGATTGTTTGCAGGTGTATAGAAAGGGGAATAGGGTGTGAACAGTGTGAAGATTGATTGGAAATGGCGATAAGTGAATATGGGTCGTTGGATTGCTTGAAGCGAGTGGCCAATCAAGGTGGTAGAATTTGTGACACTGAACAGGTGTTTAGTTATTTCTTATTTTTGTTCTTCTTCCTTCATTTTTGCCCGAGAGAACGACGCTGCGGTTCAACGGATTGTGCGTGCATCGATCTCGTGCTTGCGAAATAATTGCGAAACAATTGCGAAACGATTGCGAAAGATTGTTCCCTTTCCGTGACTACGGTCCGATTGATTTTATCTAAAAGATTTCTAGTAATTCCTCGGACGTCGAGATTCTTCGTACACGATTTCTTGTGAGCGCAAGCGAACCAGTTTTCAGTGCCAGGTACACTTTCTCGAAATTTTTATTTCGCCGTTTCCGAACACTCATCGCTTTCTCGGAAAACAGATTCAACCGTGAGAGATGTTTCTTGCGAATGAAAGTCGACGGCAATGAGCCGCAATCAAGTATCTATGAGTCATTAGTACGTAAACTCGAGGAAAGAACGGTAGTGCAGATCCTCGTGTTCCATTAAGCGGTGTCTCGATAAGTGATCGCAACAAAAATGATCGATGCCAAAAATAAAAGTACGAAATCATTTTCAAATATAGGCTATCGCTAAAAATTCTCTGCCACCAATATTACCCCTCATAAGCGAAACAAATATCCACTATCCTTTCTTAAAATCCCTGCGAGAGTTATCCGCAGAAAGAATGGAAAGAAAAGCCACTGTCCTCTTCGAAAGAGGAGCAGAACCGTTGGACGTCTTCAATTTTCAATTTGCGCCAGAGGAATGTATATACGCGAAGCGTTCACCATCGCCTCGCAGTAATAATATCTGTGTCGCGCGATAATAAATGGCAAGCGCCATCGCGTTCGTCGCGCATACAGAACGCCGCGGCTCGTCAAATGATTATAACAGCGGGGACGAGGGAAGAAAAGTCCTGGTGAATCATCGTCCGTGCAGTGGAATGCCCCGCTTCGTTCGCTTCTTTTTGCCAGCGTGGAGGTAGCACGATGCGAACACGAGCGTGGTAATGAGCGACAACGGCAATAACGCAGGCGATAACTATTAACCAGATTGTTCGGTTAACGACGAAGGTGATGAGAAGCGTACGCGAATCACGTCGCCGGGGGACGAGGCGCTTTCGTTTATCAAGGACGTTCTAATCGGCCAAGTGGATCGCGGGGATCGCGATTGAATAAAACGAACGCTCGAAACGTAAAATTACGCTTCGTCGAACGTTGCCCGCGGCCAACGAGGCGAATCATTGCGAATTCGTCGTGAATGGAAAATTGACGGCCTTCGCGGGGCGAAATAAACTTCGCCGCTTAGGCCATGGTTACGGTGGATGCGTTTCCGACGACCTGGCGTTCTGACGAATACGTCTGAACTGTTTCAATGCATTAGTTCAAACAGTTCAGACGTATTCGTCAGAACGCCAGTTCATCCGATACGCGTCCACCGTGACCGTAGCCTTATCCGCTCGATGGAAACCGAAGCTCATCTGTATGATGAGTATGTACCACTGTGCAGTTTTTCCACGCGGTCTGCTCCTTTTTTTCTTCTCTCATTGGGCAACGCGAATCGATGCGAGACGCGATAAAATATCACGTTGCGTGATACGACGCGCGGTTATACATTGCGGGCATGCGTGCGCATTCTTTCGCCGTGAAATGTCAGTTTTCGTATTCTGCGTTTCGTGCGAGCGAGAGGTAAATTACAGTAATTTGTAATTTGTGGATTTTCGGGATAAGATCGGCACGGCTACTGACTTAAGTAGGATTTAATTTAATTAGCAGTCTGGCACTGGCGGTATGAAGCGGGCAATTTGGGCATTCTCCATATTCCTATTTGGCGACGTGCAATTTAATAAAAAAAAAAGTATCGTTTTCCCTCGACAAGGAGATCGACTCGCGTATTAAAGCTGGACGAAATAATCGTGCAAGAAAGCGAGGCGGAATTCCCAAACGCGCCGTCGTTAAAATCGAACCAACTTTTACCTATGCGCATACGTCAAACTACCATCGGGCGCATCTGAATTCCCCAGGACGCTTCTCCGCTTTCTCCGCGGGACATAAAAGAAAGAGCAACGAAAAGAATTCTACGGCGCGAAGCATTCAGGAAGGACAAAATGGGAGCAACGTACCGCGAAATAGCAGTAGAAACGGTCCTCGATTCCACAACGGTACCTAGCGAGCGACGCGACGTTCGCCGCTTAAACGATCTCTTAATTACCCCGACGCGTTGCAAAACATTCTTGCGACGATCATTTACGATCCGAGCTCGTGCTCGTAGAGAACACGAGCGAGCAGGCGGACCGGGTCCAATTTCGGCGAGTAGCAATTACAGGCATCTGAGAGAGCGTCGCGAACGCCGGCCAAGTGGCCCCCTTTTTTTCCCTCATCCTTCTCCGTCGCTGCTGTTGCTGCTGTTGCTGCTGCTGCTGCTCCTGCCGCTGCTCCTGCCGCTGCTCCTCGCCCAATCTTATCGTGATTATCGTGATCATCGACACGGGCAGAGTATACGTTCGATACTGCTTTCGTGTGACGCAAGCGGTCACGTCGGGGCCCGCTTTCCTCTTTCGCGTCGATGCTTCTTCGTCCCGAGGCATTCTAGCTCTTCGTCACGGTTCTCACGATCTCGATCGCGCGTCCCATCCGAAAATGGCGAGCCGGGCCGAGAGGCTGACCGTCGAAAAAAATCAATTAATCTCAATCGAGGCGACCGCGCGCGCGGAAGGGTAATTTCCAATTTGTCGCGGCCCCGAAAAACCACGAGCAACGTGAACGAGGCTCGAGAGCAGGCGGCGGAGGCCCTTTGGCGATCTGTACGACTGGCGGAAGTATTTTTTATTTTCCTATATTTTCTTTTGGCCCTTGAATAAAGGCATCGCGAACCACGCTGTCGTCGCCGCTGGTGACGAACGTATAAACGATCGGATCAGGACGACGGAGCCAGGTGTTCCTTGACGATTTGTCAGAGGGGGAATTTGGGAACCTTTTTTTCTCCAAGTGCTCGTCGCGGAAGTTTTCGCGACACGAAGATATCTTGGGTTGCTATTGGAATTTCTGTATGGATTTCAGTAAGGATATTTTCTAATTGTGGCTATCGAGCTTGCGTGTTCAGTGGCGACCCACGAAATTCTGTTATAATATACGTACTTGTCCCCCATGGAAAAAGGGGAACACTCGTTTCTGTATCGAACGATGTGTTTTGCAGCCCCGGGCGAAACATTACATTGCTATTAAATATTTATTACACGGAATCTGCTTGCGCTAATGTTTCCTTCCGATTACGAGATTAATCGTGCGATTAGTTCGCTGCGAGCTCCTTAAAATTCTATATTCCGTTCGAGAGATGAGAGGAAAGACTTGTTTCTACATCGGAAGATATACATATTTTATAGACTGCGGTACGTGCTTATGTTCTTTCTAGAGTCGTGTCTCGGAGAGCATTTTAATATTAATATATTCTTATCGTTCGCCGGATCTAGAAGAATGTACTACATTTCTTTAAAATTCGTAGCAGCTGAATATACCGGCCTCTATGTTATATTTGGAAATTAATTATGCGCCGTATAAAACATAAGATACTTATAGATTGTAAAGTATTTCTGGACTGCTGAAATATGAAAATTGATCGAGCCCAGTGTACGTTGGTGACCAAGAAATTTTATACGATTGTCCTTTGCTTTCATGAAAGTGGCAGCAAAAGTGACGAAATAAAAGTCGCTTGAAAATTTGTACGTGTCCGCGAACACTAACGAAGAGCGACTCATTCTACTGGCGCACCTATATACAGGGCACGCATCAAAATTGACGAGGTAATGCAAGATGAACAAAAGAATTCGCGAACGTACGAACGATACGAAATGGCAGCCGTCAATGCAGCAGTAAAAAAAATTTGCATAATCGCTCGATGTCGTCGATACGAATTTGCATAAAGAATTCGTTGTTGGGCCAGTCCGAAGGTGTCCGAGACACGCGGGCAGCTATCTGCAATGGAATTCGATTCCATTTCTTTCCTCCTCTTTTTGTTTTTATTACGCAGGAGTGCCACCGGTATTTTACAACGTATACGAGTACAATATCCATCTCGACTTTGTCCTTTTAAAGGAGCGTAAGAATGTGTACAGAACATTCGGAGCAGAAGCAAATCGTAAATCAATTCTGTAGCCTCAGCTTGAAGAAAAACAACAAGAAAAGAACGTGACTAAAAGATTCCGCGAAGTTCGAAATTCCGCCGAGCTGCTACTGCAAGTCAATTCCTATTAGCGTCCCAACGTAAATATCTGAAATGCCCGTCAAACATTAGCCAGATTACAGAAACGTTGTTCAATTACCATCGAGAGAACGAAGCTCCCAATTAAAACTCCTGCCTCGCGCGGTCGTCCGGCACCGCCCCATCGCAAGCCTCGACGCACGCACAGGTGAGATTTCGCCGCTAAATCACGACGCGCGATCGAATCTGGATCGTTCGCGCTCAACGGTCCATCAAAGGCCACTATCGACGACACGATCGCGATAGCAACGATTACCAAGTGCACCAGTCTCCGATCCAGAGGTAAGGCCCGATCCACGCGTCTGTCCGCGACGCTTCGCTCGAACATGATCTACTTACCGCGGTAGCCGCGGGATCGAAAAGCAATGAGCGGCAAATGCGCCGATCTACCCACGGTCGTCTCGTATCCGCTGTCCAATCACCGCCGCCACGTACAAAAGGTGCACAACCGGCCTGCGAACGTGTCCGTCTTACGAACGATCCAACGCGGCCGTACACCGCGATCCAGCGTGTAGGTGTACGCGTACACACACGTGTGCCGCCTGGCGTAAAGGTGCACCGCGAGTGGTGCATGCCGCAATACGCGATGCACAAGCTTCATTAATGAGTCATCGAGTCGACGCGGTGCCAGATACACGAGCCACTATCGAACCTTGCGCCCCGCGGCGAGGAAGGTGAAGTACATACGAAGTCGAGATGTTCGTGATAGGGCGGTTTGAGAAGGGCGATTCGCGGAAGCGCGCTGTACTTCGTGTGAATTCATGGTTATGGAGTAACGGGTTCTCGCGCGCATTGATACCTCGCGATTGCCTTCGTATTGGGTACATTGATGGGATTCGGTTTGGCAAGTTCTACGACGTTACGTCCGCTTTTTGTTACTCTCAAATCGAGACGGTAAGTGCCGACCGGGGGTGATACAAGTTTACGATAGACGGCCGATTAAAATATTAAGCTGTCGCTAAAGTTTCTTTCGCTTTCTTATTACACGTCCACTGAAAAACGTTTTTATTCTTTTCAAATTCATTGAAAGAATTCATTAAAGAAATAAGTAAGTCATAATCGCAAGGGTTAAGATAATCTATGTCAGATCCGAATGCACTTCCGGAAAATTGGAGAGCCGGTTGGTGCTACACATACCTGTGACTGCAGTCGCGCCAAGTGGAAGAAAGGAGCAGGAGTAAAGACGGGGGGAAAAAATTTGTGAGAAGCAGTTGGGAGATCTTCGCAAAACGATCATCTTGCTGAATATACTTTCCCCCGGTAATTATTATGCATACGTGCCTGTACTTTATAAGATCTTCGTTCCTTAAGCATCCGTCGCTTTCCACCGCGTTTCGTCGTGCCCCCGTTCCCTCGCGTTTGTTACGGTGCCGCGGAGACCTGAAGAAATAGTCGTACGCCAGTGTATTATTATATAGCGCTTTAAATGGTAGCGATAAATTACGGGCGCCGTGCACGGCGTTAACCGCAATCGCCTTTTAGACTGTAAGGAACACGAACTCGTGCTGCCCCTGTACCATAGTTCTTTATTTTTAAAAATCTGTTCGAATAGTTTTCATCGCGGAGCAGCGCAATAGTGATAAAAATTTTAATTCATTTTAATAGTTTTTTCGAATTTCTTTCCTTAAAGAACCAGTCGCTAAAAATATAAGGTACACCTGACGTTTTTTATACAAATGGAACTGTGTTCAAAGGATCTCTTTTCCTGGCACTTTATTGGGGTGGTTCCATTGATAGATCCGATCAAAGGCATTTCTGCAGCGATGACGTCTCGGGCAACGTCATCGCGTGGACGAAATGGAATATACAATGGGGACGAAGAAGAGCACGGGATCGTAAAAGCTCCACCTGCTTGTATCTTTATCTTTACGATCTATCGGGAACGTCCAATGAAAAGAAATGTGGCTGAGTATGTTCACTCGAATCGTAAAGATCGTGAAAAAAGAAACACGTTCGCGGCACTGTAGAATTATTCTACTTTAACCTTGCTAGCACCAGAGGACATTAGATTCTTCATTTTACGTTCATTGAATACATTTCGTGAACTTAGCTTCTAAGTATCGTAAAGAAGTATATAATTTTCTAAGGCTTCAAATAGGGTACAGTTTAAGAAGAATATTTGCCTACACGTATTTGCTTCTCGTGACTTATCATGCAAATCATCGAGATCGCACGATTCACGTACCTACGCCTCGCGAGTCCATTAATCAGAACTCTAGATCTCCCCTACACAAACTGGCAAACAAGAAATCAATAACCCTTGCCCAATCACGATCGCCATCATCCCTAAGCGTGCATCCATTATCGAATCAATGGAACAATTACGATTTATCTATTCCGACTTATCACGGAACTAACCAGTGGCCCAAATTCAGCCAGTGCACGTACAACGATCCCGATGAGCGTCACAGATCTAAAGAGGAATCCCGGGTGCTTATCAACGGGCCCATCGAAAAAGGCTCGAACGATGAAAAGTCAGTGTCCTTACCAGGCAGCAGAGGAGAAAGCAGCTTGGGTTTCCGGCTCGTGGCACGCCGGATCATTACACGAAATCAGTCCTTCCAGATCGTATCGCAAGTATATAAAGTATATTTCGATGTATCCCAACGAGGCAACAGGATCGGGATGCCGGTAAAACCCGGTCGAACGGTAGCGAATGCACTTGGTCCATATAGGGAGGACGCGTTCGTGGCGAACGGTCGATGAAAAATGCGTATGCAAATTAATAAGCCACGAACGAAACGGCGCGCCGCGACACCCCGAAGAGGATTTTCTCGTCGTCGGGCTGGATCCCTGCTCGCAGGTAGATCCCTCCTCGACTCATCTGCAATGCCGCTACTCGACTTTCTGTTCGCCGTTGCGCGCACGCTCTCCACCCACCCGCGCACACCGGCAGACACACGCACGGGCATAAGCCCTCGACGTGAGCGTACAATTTTGTAATTGGAAGGCTTGTTTATGGCGGAAACCGTAAGCTCGCGAAGGAAAAGCTGATCGGGGTGATTGCGAAATGTTTGGCACGGACTTTTCTACCGTGGCGCGTTATATACGCGCATCGGGCATGGAATTTTCATTAATACACCTTTTTCTACGACGCTGAAAGATAGGCAGAATTATGTGCAATTGTGCGGTGAATTATGCAACCGATGATCAATTACGTTTAGCGTTGCCGTGGGGATAGAAGATTGGGAGGAGATTTATGCCGCGATAAATTATCAATCGACTGGATTAATTGTAATAACTGAGTGACTCAATTAATATGGATCCGTGTCTCGGAGACTTTGCTTGCTGCGCCTTTAAGAGTCGAGTATATACTTCAGCCGCTAACCAGCACCCCGTCCGCGCTATTTATCCATTCAAATGAAACCGCTTAAAACCAGCGTGGATAAAGGCAGAGAGCGTCCTCCCTGCCGGTGGCTGATTTGAATAAATCTGAATACGATTACGGGCATGGAACAACGGCAAATCAATTGTAATTGTTAATAATCGTAATACGGGCGCCGTGTCGCGGATGCGTTCTACCTCCCCCGTGCATCGTGTCCCTTTATAACCCCCTGTCTCCCTTGTTCAGCCGACGGAGTACTCGCTCGTCGTGATCTGGTTACATTGCTACCCGTTATGTCGCCAGTTCGAGGTACATTCTAACCGACTCCCCTCGTTCTGTGCATCTGTGCACGCTCTCGCCCGCCGTGCTTTTTCTTTCCTTCTCTTTTTCGTACTGGAGCGGCGTGCAACCCTCTCGTTCTTGCCCTTACGACACGAGGCGTATAGCTGCTACAGGTACTCAGTGTTCCTACGTACATCACTCCGACCGGGCTTCCTGTTCTGCCTCTGTCTCTGTCTTCTAGGCTACGGATCGCCAGGATCCTGATTCCTCTGCATGGAATTACGTTCGGAACGTTTGGAGTTTATGCATGCACGCGGTGGAAGATGGTTTGATGAACGCTGATGACGTTCGTCGTTTGCAGGCTTTTTTCTTCGCTCTTCGTCTCTGCGTTTTCGTGGCATTCGATATTTCGAGACTCCAGATTTTATATATAGTTTATAATAGAATAATTGCCTGTCCTACGCGATACTTCGAATTGAATGGAACTTAAGAGAAATTGCCAAGAGGCAGAGTCGCGAAATTTTGGCCACTGTTTCAATTTGAATTTCCTTTACGTTCGATTCCCTTTCATGTTGTAAGTGGTGAAAGAAATTGGTCCCCGCGAGGCGGGATAGTTGCCTCGAAGCAAATACAGAAGCGCACGCTAAAACAAGATCGATAAGGGATCGATCTGACGACGTTCGATTCCGAGTAAACACCGAGTGCCGCCATTAGGTACAGGCGGAAGTTTCTTGCCGATTTTTTGCGGATCGTCCGCGTCACAGCACGAGGAGGCCAGCGAAGCGGGATCAAAGCGTGCGTACCGATCAAGGGCACCGATCTTCTGTGTGCCCTTTTCCAGACAATTCGTTCCAAGGGATTGTCCGGTTGGTGCACGTCTGTCTCGCATCATAATCAATGCTCGTTTGTCGCACTTGCTGCTTTCGTTCAGGGACCTTTCCACTGGATACGTTTAATTGGCTCCTAGCTCTGCTTATTTGCTTCACAAGAGACCCGCGCGGAGAGTGTTAAACCTGGCCGCCTTTAAGAACATTTCAGCAGGATAAGATATGACTTCTGCTAAACTTACATAGAACGTTTTATCGTTCCGCATAAAGAATAGCTCGAACGATTAAAATGCAATGATCTTCGCTGATATTAAATACAACGAAGCAGTACTCGATAGCATCCATTGCTCGCCACGCGACGAGGCATGTCTCTTTCCAAGTCGCTCCTAAAAGTAATCTTACCCTCAAGCTTCGTCCTCGAAATTGCACCCCGTAACAACCCCATGAATTAGTCCCGCGGTTAAACAACGATACCACCAGGCAACGCGGTATGACGTCCAACGCTCGCCAACGATTAACAATCGAAGAATTTGTGGCCCGGAAATGAAACAGACCCCTGTTCAACGGTGAACCGGCACAGTCGCTCGAAAATTAAATCTCCATCCACGGAACGATATTTACGCCCGTAAGGTGTACGCCTGCGAGTGGAGAGAAATGCGTTGCGGACGTAAAGCCGGTGGGGAGTCCGTGCTCCGGGCGCAATGATTTTAAACGGCCACCACCGACATCATTGTAAATATCAGCCGCTATATGGCCTCGTAAACAACCCCCTTAGTAGGTCGAGAGAGGCGAGTCGTCTCAATCGCGAGGAGAGTATCCTTTCAGCTCGCGTCTCGACGTACAGGCGAGGCGTTTCGACGCCGATTGCACCCCACTGTTCGGAACACTGCGCAAGAGACACACGGGGCTCGTAGTTTCCTTTTTATTTTTATTTATTTGTCTGTTTTTTTTTGTTTCTCTCCGTAGCCCTCGTAAACGCGAGGGACGGGCGCTTATCGCTCGCGTGCACTTAACGTCGCGCCGTGTTCGAGCATCGTTAAAGGTCGTCCTCGAGCTTTTCGCCGATCGACCCAGGCCACGCCGTTTAGATTCAGATGTACTGGGGCCACGTAATGGCGTGGCCTCTTTGTCGTTCCCCAGAACGTGGACGTACTCGTGGTCGGTACGTGTATTGCGCACCCTGGAGCACTGCGGGGAACGTCGTACTCAGCGCACCAGAAGAGCGAGGTATATATTTGGATGGAATAGTTTTCTTTTTAAATCAGTTGAAGGGATGAATGTAGGCTTTGATGGTTAGCTTGGAAAACATTTTTATGGTCGAGTTTAGGGTTTAGATATTATTGGTGATCTTGGAATTTTCATGACAATTAATCCTTATATTGCATTCGGTTCTATATGACTCGATCCTGGAATCTTGAAAGTATTCAATGGAAACGTTGTCTTACTCGTAAATAACTCACAAATCAAAACGCTGCACTAATCGAAAAGTGTTAAAATACTATTACAAAACAGAGTATACAGGTTTTTTTAAGTTACTGCTCCGCCTATGCAGAATGAATTAAATTCAACTTATTCCGGGATTGAAAAGAAATGCTGGTTGTGCAAGGAAATCGGAGTTCTCTTATTTCAGCCCCGTTAATTGCTAAAGTATTGCGTGGTGTGAAAACGTTTTGAGGTGGCTTAAAGGAGGCTTCTTATCGGTGCCGGAAACGAGAGTTAAGGCCTGGATTATGGGAGCAGAGCGCCGTTAATGGGTCTGGAACTTATCTGACTCGTTGAAACGAGAGATTAAATGGCGGTCTGTTATAATTGTTATGGGGGCTATTCCTTTTTGCGATCTCAGTCGCGAATGGGCCTGTTACCTGCTAATGGAACCGGAGGACTATGACCTGCCCGATTCCACGTTTCTTGTTTGCCAATCGCGGTAAGACAAGCTCGCTAATTCTAACAAGAATTCGCACATCAATTTTGCGACTTCGATAGTTCAACGTGAAACAAGAAACGTACACTGCGGACTTGAAGCGAGAAGAAAATAAAATAATACACGAAAGTGCTTACATTTTTTTCCAATCTAGGAAGATTTATTTCAGCACTGCTATTACCCATTAACCGTCAATATCCATGTATACAATAATTGAAACGCAATTTCAATCGGACAAATGTACTAACACACGTACCATAAAATCTATCTGAAACCAAATTGAGCATACTTCTAACGTCCCGTTAACAGCTGGTAGGTATTTCAAAATGAATTCCGTCCGCGCAATAAAAATCGCCGCCCCTTTTAATTAGTCGAAAATAGTTTGTCGTTTGGATCCTGCTTTGGCCAACGATAATGTTCTCTCGCTCGGTTATTTTTCCGTTCCGATGTCCCGCTGAACAAACAAATGGTGGCGGCGCTCGTCGGGGACATCATAAAACCGCAGTTACAAGTTAGAATCCCATTCGGCTGGACAAGTGTCTCGATACAATCGTATATTCGAGCATAATAGTTGAATCTTCCGTCCGCGACGCTCGATTAACGAACCGGGGCCACGTTGCTCGTCTGGTTTAAGGTGTAATAAACGAGCCACGGACCAGCCATTCGGTCAGGCTGCATTGACATTCCGCCAACGAAAATATATGGGGATCTGCGAGGGGATATTAAAAAAACGGATCGAGCATTCTTGTGGCTCGGGTCGATGAACTTTTGCGCGGCGCAAGCCTGACAAATGGGAAGACAATTCGAAGGCCGAAGGAATCAATTAAACAAGGTGGTGTAATTGTAGTAATGTCCTCGTATATGTCAATTAATTTTTCATACATTCCATTAGTTATCTCCTCTGCGCGAGTTATTGATTTCGATATTTGCCAACCGCAACGTCGAGAAGGCGTATTGCACCAACGGCGGCCGTGGCCTCGTAATTGTATAATTAATGGTCTACAATAATGCAGAGTTAATAGCCCGACGCTATTAGCGGAGATACTTATGTATATTAATTGATAGCACTCCTCAAACAATTACGTCTTCAAGGGTAAAACGAAAAATCCACTCGCAAACATAATTAATCTCAGCGATTATTCAAAGAAGATTCGGAACAGGCGACTGGCCTCGAAACCTTCATCGCCACCGCCACTCAAATTGTCCCGGCTATATTCTCTAAATTCCGCTGCAATCAATCAGAAATCCTCCGGGGGAAAAGAAATCGTGGATCCCCATTGAATCCGTGCGCAGGATTGCACAACCGATCTCGGACCGATCCGATCGGTTCGAGATCGCGATCGTCGATAAATTTCATCGACCGGGATAATCGAGAACTCGCAAGAAGCCTCTCTACGAACGAACGCACAGCACGACGTTTCTATTTGTCGTTGATTTATCGCCGGCTGCGCGCTGGAATTCCAGATTCAGCCTCGCCGCGGATGAAACGCGAACGAACGAACAGAAAACGGTCCCGCGAGATACGGGCAAGAAGAGGGGAACAATATTTAGCCGTGGTAGACCGCGTGAGGGGGAGAACCGGATGATACAGTGTCTCGTATATGGGGCGGGATGCCGCCCATAACTCCGGCTAATTAAAAAATATGAATTCAACGGCAGACGTTGCGACAGCGGAGGGGCTGATTTGCGTCCGGCGACGAGAGCCGAGAGATATTTTTCTTCCCTCCCTACTTCCGTCCCCACTCATCCGCACCCCTACAGAGAAGGGGGGGCGGTACGAAACCGTGGAACTTTCTACGCGTCCTACGCGTGGGTGGGCGAAATCAGGTCTCTCGGTTTTCTCCCGGGACGGTTTAATTGGCGCCAAGTACGGAGGGAGAAAGAAAAAGGCTCGGTGCTCCTGAAAGCAGGAATTATTGCCCGGTGTATTTTCCCCGTTGGTCACAAATCGGGGAGTTTATTATCGGGCAGGCAGAGAAGTACCTTTTCGGTGTGGCCGACTGGTGAAGTTAATGCGCGTTGCGTTGCACGAATCGGTATTATAGCGTTCAACGGGGGCCAAGGTTTCGTTAAGTAGATTGTGCCAGCATGTGGTTGGACAGTCAGCCACAATGGGGAAGCGTACGTTATAATCGGACACCGTGGAATAATTTCGAAAGACTGCGAGATTTTACGTCCGAACGGTATTCCGCGTAATCGAGTTACGGGTAAATTCGCGCTGAAAGCGTTATTTATTTTCTTTGCAGTCAACTGGAAACGAAGTGAAGCGAAGATCTTTGCGCCGCGAAATTAATTTCACTTTGTGAAATATGCCTTATCGTTGTATGCTGTACCGTCTAAATCCTTTTTAATAATAAGAAACACCAAATTAAAATTAGCAGAAATTCTTCTGACATAATGCGTGAAAGGGTCTGTAATTAACGGGCAGGCAATTACGAACTCGAATCACCTGAACGAAAGAAGGAAGTCTTTCGGTGCAGTTATATCACGCCCCTTTACATTTTCCACGGGCCCACTTGAACGAGTGCACTTTCATCGGCGCGGAAGCCGGAATGGTTCCCATAGGTATAAAATATTCGATCGAATGGGATCCTGTGTTAGGCTGTGAGAACCGTGGCACCGATCGATTGCGCGATTTACGACGGATAAGCGTATGACTTCATTCGAGCGTGTCAGTGGGCGATTATGAGAAATTAGAAAACGAAAAAACGAAATCGTTCCGGGAATCGCGAACAGCAATACCCCCCACCCCTCTCTCTCTCCCTCTTTCTCTTTGCTTCAATAATAAATTGCCCTTATCGATCGGCACGATCGACTGTTCTGCTCTCGCGAGTAATCTCGATTTAACAGGACAAACTCGTACAAGGCCGAGTGAATTTTCGAGGGAAAGTCCCCGCGAAATTTATCGCGATCCGAAATTAGTCTGGCGTCTTTGGAGAAGTTGCGGCGGTAATTAAGATTGTTTCTCAAATGTTTATACGAGGGGGGGAAAAAAAGAATTGGTTTTATGAATTATTCAGCAATGTCGTATGCGGAAAGATAAAGTTGTAAAAATCACGCGAACAATAAAAGTGTCTTTCAGTTTCGTTCCGATAACTGTTTATCCACGAAGGTGTCACTTTTTATGGCCGTACAAATTATTTCGCTCGTCGAGGATGAATTTCGACGGATTTTTAGTTAATATTCCTGACGTTTATTCGGATCGTAAATTCTACCATTCTGACATTCGAATGCCTGATCTATCAATGAATAAAGTATCACAACGCAGTATATTGTATCTACATATAAAGGTCATCAATTATTGCCGAATCGGAAATGCCCAAGACCATACATCTCAGACTCACAGAAAAGAAAAGAAAAAAAAAGAAAAGAAAGGAAATGAACTAAATTCTGAACAGTTTTGATACCCAAACTTTTACAATGTTCACCGCACAACAACGAAACGAAGAACGTTACACGTGACCAACAAAATCCACGATATGCTCCCCACGATCGACTCACAAAAGAGCGCAAGATTAAAGTTCACGTATGTATGTGTATACATAGAATCGTCGCATACAGGGCTCACTCCGAACGCGGCTCACTCCGAACGCGTGGGTCGTTCGAGAAACGGCCCAGTAATGAATTCTAACGAGCAACCTGGATAACGCAACAAGGAGCGAGGGGATCGAGGCGTGTGTCACGGCGACGTGTCGTGAAAAAAAAGCCGCGACTCGCACCGCCCCGTCTGGAATCTGGATCACCGTGGATCCCCGTTGACGTCCTAGGCTCGTAAAGCATGCAGCATGATTAACGTTACAGCTTTACGATCACTGTCTCGTACCTGCTCTAGAAATCATAGCCACTCTCGTAATTTCGTTGAACCATCGCAGGTAGATTTGCTTTATCGGCGTGCTTTCATGCGTGTCCACGGCCACGTATTTTATTGCTGTCCACCTGCACCGTCCCCCGTAATAATATCGATCTTATCAGCGGCGGTCATTATCTCTGTAAGCCAGCTCTCGTCCCGTTAGACTGGGAACTCTCTTCGAACGGGACCTACCCGACCGATTCTCGACGGAATATGCACGAAGCGTGCGGCTCGGAGTCGCGACCGAGTCGTGCAATTACGTCGTGTAATTGGGCATCGCGATCTCGGGGTGTAATTAGCGGGGACGCGGATGGGACGCGACATCGATAATTGCTCATCGATGCGTCGGTGAAATTTTCGGAGAAACCGCCGTGAATATTGATCCCCCCGTAGAACTCGATCCGACAGACGTCTGTATGTGACGATGCGATGTATTTATGGGACGATACTTTTTATTTCGGCGATTTTATTGATCGTCGATGAATTTCGAATTTCTACACGGGTTCCTCCAAATTGAAAATATTTGATCGGTATAGAAGCAACCATTATCAATCATTGAAGGTGAATCCGTAATATGCATACACCTAGCGTTAAAATTGTTTCGCATCCACGTTGAATCCTTCAAGAATTTGCTGTTCTTATTATGCGGTCGCAACATCAGCGAATTCTCGATCGGACGAAAGTGGAGGGGGGTAAAGAAATTTCAGGAATGTTAGAGGAATATCGATCGAGCAGGTGCTCGCCGTTCTTTCTGACAGGTATCGACTGGTCCATTTCGTAACGTAACGAGGATCCTCTCGAAAATCCGGAATCCCTTTCCCAATCCGGTGGCTGTTGCAACTGGCGATGTAACATACACCTTAGTTTGTGCTCGAAAAATCGGATTTAATCGCGACCTTTTATTGACTTGGATAATTAATGCTCGGGGGGGAATATTCGATTTCGTAACGACGACCGTAAAAGAATTGGACACCCTGCGTTATAATTTCAAGAGAAAGGAAAACTAATCGTTTTGAAGACATTTTATAAGCCGCACTAACGCCGGCTCTTAATGTGCCGTGTTTCCTAATCGGATGGAAATGTATGTATATCGATTTCAAAATCGGGGAAGCGAGCGCTTCGTTTATTTTGGAAATGGACATTAATCGACGTGTCCCATGAATTCGAATAAAATGTAAATCCCGTTAGCCCCGAACTCTGATTTGTTTGATTAAAGTCTTGCCCTATAAAAAACGCCGTGTCCGCGACTCGATGTCGAAATAAAGTAGTGTAGAGGATTTACACAATTCACTACCATAAATATGATATTATGGTCCAGACCCGGGTTACCATAAAGGTAGTCGTATTAATCGTAACTTTCTGGATATTCCAATATGTCACGTCATTCGTATTGGTCATTTGAATAATAGGACTGCTCAAACGCTCGTACTCGGGACGCTCGAATTTTTTCCACAGCGAATTATCATTCGAATAACCAGCCGATATTTCAGGTGCCATTGAACATTTAAATACATCTAGAAAAAAGGAAGATATTCAACAGATACTCCGCGATCTATTTTTAAAATCTTGTAGAATGTTCTTCCAAAAATCATGGAAGTTGCGCTTCACGTGTTCCAAAATATTTCGAGCATACTGAAATAATCCTTCATTATTTCATCTCTTTCTTTACCTGTTCTAATACAATGCTTTCCATGCTCCAAACCTCATCGCGTAAACCAATTTCAAATTTTTACCAATGACACCTCCACTTCGATCGAGTAGCATGAGTACCTCGCGATGTACCTGAGAGAGGAGGTTCTCAAAGTTGTTTCGACAGAGAAAGGTGGCACATTTGTGCGAGCGGAAAAGAAAGGAAGGAAGGGGACGAGAGTGAAAAAGAAGAGGCGCGTTTCAGGCCGCCCTAATTACCATCCTCGCTGGAATGAACTATAACGAAACGTGACGCATCTCCGACTACGTAACTTCGCAGAGAGTGGCCCAGGTATAAAGTATACCAAAGGAGAAAAAAATAGAGCAGAAGATGAAAAGGAAAAGTGGAGAGGGAGAAGTGACAAGAATCACGCGGGCACATACATATATGAAGAGATTCGTAGCACCGGATCCTCGTTGTGTAATCGCGTGGATGACCTGGAAACAGGAGCACCGTGTATTGGAGGAGGCGAACGGCTCGTTTTTACGTGGCAAAACTGCGTGTCTTCTGCCTTCACGTCTGCGAGGGCGCCCCCATTGGGGACCGGTACAATTTAACTGGCTCCCGTTTTCTTAATTAACGATCGAAATCGCCTTAACGATGCCGATTTTTTAGATAGTGAAATCGAAATTGCGACACTCGTTTTCCATCGTCCCCCGTTTCCAGTGCATCCACCTTCGTTGGGAGGCTCTTTGGTAGCGAAATAAATTGTTTGCGGCGTTATCAGTAAACAGCAATCTTTTATCAGCGAACAGCGATCCCAAAATATTTTCTAATTTGTGTACTGTATTGCATGTACCATGTATACACTGTTTTCTTTTTTTCTCCGTTCAATACTTAAGCACTTACGTCGATAATTTCCCTGTACTTTCCCCGCGATTTCACGTACTTCTCCGCAGTGATCAGGATTATAAAAAAGAAGAAGAATACAAATATGTGAATGATCACAGTAGTTTAGGGTAATTCGAACGATGCGTTTAGATACGGTTTAAATTCCACGCTTTCTCCGGCGGATCGTTAAACGGTGAATCGAAATCTGGAGTTCTCACAAAACTCGAGAGCCCATTAGGACCTAGGCCATTAAACACGATCGCGAGCGTGGTGAGTTCTGTCCGAGCCCGGAGCAATCTTCAAGTAACGTCACGAGCGTATAGATCCTCTTCCTCAAGGTTCGGCAGTAAAAAGATACGCGGCAATAAAGGCCGATTTGCCCTCGGTATCAACGAGCTACGACCACTTTTCATGTCGTTACAGGCCCTCTTTCGTATCAAATAAAACAGGAAACGAACGATTTACTATCGCGGCCGTAATATGTTGTTAAGATTGCGATGACAGGGATCTTCAAAATTGATCGTAAACGTGAGTCGATTACGAATATCGGCATTTAATTCGAGACCACGAGTGGGGGACAAACTTTGGACTTCCGTGATAAAACGACGCACACGCTGCGACACATTAGGAATTTTATTAACGAATACAACTTTATTTCCTTCCACGACAAATCTTTCGATAATCACCGCCAGCAAACTCTTCTGCATCGCAAACAATCGAACCGGAATAAACCTGAACCCCTGCCTGCGTGACTCGATCCATGAATCGACCCGACTTAACAACAGGTACCATGCCAACCATCTCGAGCAGTCCATAGTGACTGTCAACTTCCAGCAGACGGGTCGAACGGAGCGAAAGAAAACGAACAAAAATCGGCCGGCCAACATTCTAGAGAAGTCTGATCCCCTAGTGCTCGAGATACGACGGCAACGAGGCGATCGATCGCGAAAGGGGGATCCTCGTGGTGGATCTCTCGGGTCACGAGCATCACGAGTCGGCGGCGGTAGCGAACGTGGTAGTCGGCCAGGCTGAATCATGCCTCCTTCGAGGTATATACGGGAGTCAATTGGACGGTTACGCCGTCCACGGACCAAGGGAGCAGCCACGAGCGGAGGCGCCTTCATCTTTACGACAACGCGTCCTCGTAACTCCCATCGTCCTCCTCCTCTTGTTCTGCTGTTTCTTTCCCCGATGCTTTCGGTACTCCGGGGATCCGATACTTTCCCTGCCGGCCATTCCCCCCTTTGGTCGTGTTGCATACCGAATGCACCGCTATCAACGTTAGATCTCTCTATTCGCGGGAGGACGAGCAGCAGACCGAGCACGCTGAATGGGACTCGCCAGGAGATTCTATTGTGCGACGGTTCGAAGATGCGATTGTATGACGTTCCGTGTGACAACAACGGAATAGTAACAGTAATATGCAGAGATAGGTGTATCTGGTCTATCCGTAACTTCGCAGTGGCGGATGTTATTCGCGCGAGTACGGAGTAACACGAAAAAAAGAGAATCGCCTTAATGCGTGTAAACGGGCACGCTTTAATACGAGGAAATAAATCCCTCGTGCATTCAGAACTCACCGCTAATTTAATTAAAAGGTCGATAAAGATACAGGTTAACATCTACTTCATCTACCGTAAGTGGTCTAACAAGTTGAACTTCTTAACGATACGAAAGTATCTACTCAATATCCAGCGAGCCGGCTGGAAACATTTTCTTGCGTAACAGCCCCGCGCAGAACCGCCGTAATTCATCGCGCAATTACTTATAGAAAAATGAATCCGCGGTAATTCGAATTAAAAGAATTACACCGCCGGGGAAAATAGCATCGATCAGTTCGGCCAGGAAAACCGGCACGAGTCGCAAATCAGCGAGCAGGATTAAAGTGCTCTAAGAGCGGGCTTAAAGAGACCCGATCGTAGCTCAAAGCCCGCTCGGTATATTGAATATCGAGGCAAGCAAGCGTAACGGGGATATACACGGCGCGGAAGGCAGCCACGAAGCGGCGCGTAATGAGTACCGGTACTCGCGAGAGGTCGAGGCGGCCGCTCGTGATCGCGGCGTGCGAAAACAAGTGCCGATCGCTCCAATTACACCGGGTACCGATACCAGCCGAGTGGAAGGGTGCTCGTGGGTACCCGGAGGCGTCCGGGCAACATGCGGCCCCACGACTGCCAACAAGAGCTACGCGAGCTGTCGTTACACGCTACTCGTAAGCGTTGCGCGTCGCCCGCTTCGCCCCGAGGGGCATCGTCGAAGAAGAGGAGCTTGGAGAACACGCGAGAGTCGCTGGTCTTGCGAATCTGAAATTGCGTCGAAATTCGGGGCCGGATATCTTTGATTCATTTGTTCGGGAACGGTAACGCTGTAACACGGGTAAATCAGAAGATTTACCTATCTCGTTTGATAAATCTGACTTCTCGGCCGGTCGAGGACACAACGTATCTCTTACAGTGGCCTCCGGTATAATGCTACCAATTTCGTAGCGATGTAGCACAAAGGAAGCACACAAAATATCGCCCTCCCATTTCAGCTACCTGGAAACAGATAAATCCCACAATCCCGTCCCGCCCCGATTAAATCTCCGCTCAATGTTCCAACGCCCGGGAACGCATTCTACCATAAGCGAGTCCTGCATACCTCCGTACCAGTCCGCCGTCACCTAGCCTCGGAGCATTCGTAAACAATATCTACCAACGATCGGACAGGTCAGCGCCCAATACCAGCGCCCCGTCATACATTAACTCGTCTCGTTAAGTCAGATCGCCGTTTCCCTGCGAAGCTTGCGGCCGGCATCTGTCGTCGCGTCGAGCAACGAAGGGAAACGAGGGAAGACGCACCGCCGGCCGACCTCGTCGACGACGTGGAAGGGGCTGAAAGCGAGAGCAATTTGGCAGAGGGGCCCGACGAGGGCGGTGGGCCCAGCGCTGACATCTCATTTGACTCCGGCAGCCAGGCTATTTTATTTAATCCGTGATTTACGGATGCGAACGAAGGCGGCGACCACGGCCAGGCATCCCGTGTCGGCCGTCTAAGCGCATAAAAGGGGAAGATGCTCCGCGGATAAGCACGGCCCCGAAGAGGGAGGGACCGAGCGAGATGCATAATTTAACCCCGTGCTCGCGCCGCGTAGCGAGAATTTAATCTTCCCGTTCGCCGTGTCGCGACCTCCCGCCCCTTTCGCCCCGAATAAAATAAATAAATAGGACGCGTTCGAAATATGTCTCCCGTCCGGCTGATATATATATAGAGCGGGCTACCTTCCACCTGGAATTCTCCGGCTCGCTTTTGTTGTCCCGCCTGGCAGGAGTCTTCCCTCCCGAGGAACGGCGTATGCATTTCTTCGGGGCAGATCGGGAATTCCAGACTAGCGCGAGATACTTCACGGCTACGGAGCCAGGGTACGGTGGTGGTGCAACGGTGTAGGGGACGACCCGGAGTCGCGTTCGTGTGGGTGAAAACGCAAAATGTTCGGCTGACGTGCGGACTGTACGACCGGGGACGGAATTCCGGCATCGCTCTTGGACTTATCGAAAGGGATTCCAGAGGGGAAAGCTCGAGGGTGAGAATCCATTGCGCACCACGCGAGCTCGGGTAATTGATCTCGAGGGTGATTTAGTGGTAGCGCGGGGAAGATCCTGGGACTCGGTGGGCAATTAGAGTAGTTTGCCTTAGAAGGAATAACAGAGAACAGCGAAATAATAGCGACGCTAAACTGCGACTCCGAAGGCGAATAGTTATTCTTCGTTATTTACTTACTATTTTGCCAATTTGCCCAAGCGTTTTTGTAATTTTATACGCGGGAATGAAGCAGCGAAACGGCAATCGGTCGAGCGAATCGGAGCTACGCTTCCGCCGGTCGAAGGGCCGCGTGCAGATTAATCGAGGGCAAAGGTCGTACGATCTGGATGTGGAAAGCACGCGTCGTGGACACCTTTCATCATCGTCATCATCGCCGAGCGGATCTCGTGCGGTTATCGTTCGCCAGCCATCGATACCGGCCCCGTGTTGGCGTAGATCGCGAGTAGAGTTCAGGCGACGCTCGATCCGCTCGTGTGAGCACCGCACACCGATATCGGTAAGCGGCTGATGACCTAGCCACGATCGGGCCATCACGTCCACGGCGTGCTCTGGCCATCCGTCGACTCGCTCCATATAATTTGGAGCGCTCACGTGACCCTGAAACGACCAGGGTCAACGCCACATTTGTAATCTTCGAGACGCCGGCGCGACCTGTTCGCACGTTGTTCTCTCGTTGCTCGCCGCAGCAGGTAGACGACGACGACAACGACGCGGCTGATCATGGGACGGTCGTGATCTGGTAACGTCTTGACGAGTTTGAGAAATTCTTTGCTGATGATGATAATATTTGATGCGGATGCGCGCGAGCAAGCTGAGGAAAATTGCGGGTGATCTCTGAATTATTTCAATCCTTCATGACGTTCGAAATCCTCGCGGAAGATGCGCCTCGCGCAGGTATAGACCATCCGAATAGAACCGGCATGGCACCATAAAAACAAGAATGCAGAGGTTGCGAGGATCCTGCGCTTCTTCTTCAAGCGGATAGCAAGAAACAGCGATGCAGGCGCATAAAGTGCATGCAAATAAATTGCACAACGCGGCTTTACGCCCGGTACCCTCGGAGTGAATCATAGAAAGAAGGTCGCGATGCACCGCGGTGACGCCTCGAGAGACACCTGGCGCATTGCAGGGCCAACGAATAATCGTGGACGATACTCTCACAGAATTTTTCTCATCGAGTACCCGCCGAATCATTTCCATTGAACTTCTAGAAGTCCATCGTCGTCTAATCGTCGTCCAAATGATCCAGACGATAGGCAGAAACAATTTCCACGCTCGTCCCTCGATACCACGATATTTTACGAGGCTGGTATAATGGCAACGGGACGTTCGATATTATTTCGAATAAAGCATCAACGGGGTATATCGCAGGTGAAAATTACGGTACGCGGCTCGGCCTATCGAGACGGATGATGCATCGCCGCCTAAGTCATACACAGCGAACGTACCGTTCCACGGCGAAGACTTTACGAGGACGGGCGGGAAAAAATCGGCTGATTTACACTGGCGACGAGTGAATTAAAATACAAGTTGCCGATCGGACGGTGTAGGCGTGCAATCCGATATCGATCTCTCGCGGGTCTAACGAGTCGCGGGGCTCGTGGTCGCGGAGCGAGCGACGACAAGCGACGCGGTCGCGAGCGCGGAACTATTAAACGTAAACATCTGGTGGCTCGAAATGTTCGGTCATTTGCGTAAATCACGATGATAAATAATAATCTACGCTCTTTAAGTAAGTTCTAGGCAATAATTTAGATCCGCCGCGTGGGGCTCGAAGAAAGAACCTGTACAATGGATGAACCGTTGTAAGGAAGATCAAAGGTTATATAATCCCTCTACGTGTCTTGTGGGAACACGATTCATCTCCGCGCTGCTGCAATCGTAATGCTCGAGACGGCGCGATCGACCCGCGCGACCGATGCTTCTTAAAATTCGTAATAAACTGCACGCCTATTCCGCATAAAGTGCTTCGTATTAATTGCCGCAGACTCGGCTGAATCGGGCACGACCAGCGCCACGTTCTGCCGACGCTGGCTCGGGTTTGGCACAGAGACGGTAAAGGGAAACCTCGAACGACCAAGGGACCATTGGGAAATTTCGAGGGCAAGGTATGTACTCCGCTTCTTCGGTTGCTGGAATTTCGTCGCATTCCCGACGACGATATTGTACCCAGCACGTTGTATACGATCTTGTTTCTAACGGTAGACACAGGTAGGTATATCGGGCAAGCAAATGTTGCCCCAGCGTGCGATTACAGTATCCATCGGACAGAAAATTCATACGCAGCTTGTCAAGATATCAGTGTTACTATTCTCTAATATCGTGCACAGTAAAAAATATTGCTGATCAATTCCCATTCGTTTCTCCGTTCTAATTTACCGAAACTAATAGCATCCCTCTACCACCTGTGCGGAACCACCGGTCGGCTACAAATCTGAAGGCTCGCCGTCCCGTCGCAGGACATCCAACGAAAAGGAACCCCCCAGTGTCGTACATTCCCGCAAACGTAATTGTGCAGTCGGCCATCCAGCGGCCTCGCCGACCGAAGGTACAAAAAGGAAGAGACAACGGGGACGCGCGTGCACGAGAGTCGGGTAAACACAATGCATTACGACAAGGAGTACACGAGTGGCGAGAACGGTGGTCGTCCTTTCTACGTCCCTCATGCACGGCGTGTCGTAACTTACGTGGCAGATGGCGATCCTCGCGGGTCCGCGAGGAAGGCGCCCAACGGAGATTAGATCGATTTTTCACGGTTCACCGAGAAAATCGCTCGCCCGAGCGCCGCTAACAAGCGGCAGATGCAAATCTCCGACGCGAGGCGCAGAGATAACGCTTCGACCAGCCCGCACGGATGGAACGCTGCGCCTACGGGCGAATCCTTCTCAACTAGATCCGATGTCTCCGCGGGCCTTAATCGCCGACTATCCAGGAACGCGGCCCGCTAATACGCTCGCGCAATTAATTACGCGCGATTTACGAGTCCGCCTCGGAGGCGAACTCGAACAACGAGAGCCGGCCGCGCGACTAATATTTCACCTGGTGGTCGCGAACGAGGCACGGCGAGCCGCACGCGAAATTGCCGGACGCGGATCGATTTATGACACCGGCCACTGTTTCGTGTCGCTTGGCCGTGATCCCCGGCTGGCCGGCGAAGGTAAGGGTGTTTATGGGACGGCGATGGAAGTTTGGTAAATTGGACGATGCATTTCTAGGACTCGTAATGATAATGGTATATCCTGCCGCGAGTAGACGCGCTACGTGCGTTACGTGCATATGAAGATATATAGATTGATGAACCGGTGTAGATTTTGAAGTGGTAGTTTATTTATGGGGTGGTAGATTATGGTCCTCTCCTTCCACTCCGGTCACCTGAATAAGAGGTCTCTTAATCTATATATAAATCAGCGTGCTGAGAACGTCGTTCCTCAAGACATATCACTCTTGTTCGCATGATCACTATAATTTACCCTTCTGTGCGAGACTCACCGTACCGTTCACTTAATCCGTTCTCTAATTTCATCCGTGACCGTAGCTATCATTGTTTCGCGAAATGTGCTGTTCTGTTCGGCGGAGACCGAGCGTATGGAAGAAAGAATACCCTGTGCGATTGGTCTATGTATCACTGTGTTTCGTCGATGGACGCGCTACTGAGCTATTGCTGCCTTTCGTCGAGAGGAAAAGGAAAAAAGAATCGACGGAGTCCGCGGAACGCGTATCGATCGTCAACATCTCGCCTCGAAGAAAGGAGGGAGGCGAGCAGAGAGATCGATAAATCAACGAGAGTGCTGGCAAATGCCCGCGTCAGTGACGGCGTACGTATCCACACGCGCGCGCACACACAGGCCAGGGCTGCTTTATATGAATCGATTCGGATCGTCGGTCTAAAGAAGAGCTCGTAAGTCGTGGCTCACGGCCAAACGATACGAATCTGCCTCGATGTAATATTTAGCCGATCGCCGCTCCCCATATGCTGCCGATGGGACGGGGCCGGTGAAATGTATCATGGAATAATGGCCAGGAAATCGGCCGTTCGACTAATCGTAAATTTAGCACCGGTGCCACGCTTCAAAAGAGACGAGGAAGATTGATCGCGGCCCAATCGGGGGAGAAAGAGAGAGAGAGATATCAAGCACGAATTGGAATATCTTTATGCGGCAGAGACTGGCGAATTGCGTTATTTACGACTGTAGATCTTATTGGCAGACTGACTTCTGCGTTTAATACCGAATTAACTTTAGTTTAGTCTCCCCTCATACGTCTGATAGTTCAGCTTTTTGTTTTTTGGAACTCGCAGTTCCTCGGGTTCACAACAACAGTGATCCCCGACTGTGTTATGCATACCTCGAAGTAACTCAAAATTACAGGCAAAGGCTATAGCCGGATAGGGGGCACATTTGACCCCCTTATCCGGCTACAGCCTTTTTCCGGGATTTAAATTTCAAGTTTCGAATCCATCCGAAATAGACATTAAACTGCAACGTAGGTACATCCTTCCATGAATGAAAACATCCCCCGAAATCACCAGCATCGCCACCCCTATTGTTCCCGACACTATCCCGATTCAACCCTCGTCCCCAAAAATTCATCGACCCGTTCGAGCCACGAAAGCTCGACGGATGACGATCGATATCAGCGATCGATCATCCTGCAGGGACACGCCGGCGACACGCTGGCGCGGCGCATGGATCGCGCGCACGTGCGCTGCGCGCAATTCATTACGCGATAAACAAGCCCGCTGCCGGGTTCTATAGATATGCGCGAGACGAAGCGCAGGCTGGAAGCTGGCAGACAGCAGTCGCGTTTAACGCGAGATCGGTCGGCGAAGCGGAGGAGCCGGTGTCGGGGCAAGATCGCGCCAGATCGAGGCCGCCGCGTCGAGAAAAACTAGTAGCGGCCCCATAGATCTGTCGATCCTGGCTGGCTTGCGTTCACCACGTACCGTCCTCCCTTTTTTTTCCCAAAAGCCTCTGCTCGCCACTTGCTCGCTCCCGCGGCCGTTTGTCGCGGCGAACCGCGATCCTTCCATTCTTTCCTGTCGCGCGAACTCGCGACAACCTCCTCTTCTTTCTCTCCCTCTCCCCCCTTCGTTCTTCCCCTCTTTCTCTCCCTCTGTCGTTTACCTTATCGCTCCCCTTGGCCAGCTAATAAGCCGCTACCACCGGGCATTAAAGCTCGTATTACACGCCGGTCCCGTCGGTAATTGGACGCGTATTCAGCCGACTGCGCAAGTACGCCGCTCGATGTGCCGTCCCTTCCGAGTACGGAGTGTCGCTCGATGCCTCCTTAATGAAAGGACACAGGAAGGATGCGCTCAACCTGACGCGAATGCCGCGATCCCTGTGCCCGATCGCGGCGTCGATGTCACCGTGGAAGGCCTTTAGAATAAGGTTTCGGAGATGGGGTTGCCTCGTAGGTAGGGCTTGGGCGATTTGAAATTTATTTCAATATTTGAAATATTGGTGCTCGGCTGTGAAGGAATTAGTCCATCCGCAAGACAGCCGTGCGATTGATTTTAATTGGCCGAACGAGCAAGTGTCAAAACAGAAGCCACCGAGGGATCCTTCAAGGAAGCTATTATACTTACATTTCAAGCTATTATACGTTATCTGCAGGAATCAGAATCGTCTTGCGTCAGCCGGCGATACGATCAGTCGCGATGAAGAGGCAATAACGTCGTCTGGCGAATTTCTCTGGGACGCGTGACGCTTTCGCAAATCGAGTTTGTAGCGTCATTTTCGACGGTGGTTCCCGGCCGTATAGGAACAGCGACCGGACGAGCCGGCAGACCGAGATATTTTAATGGCGGCATATAAATCGACCGATAATCCGGCCAACGGATTCTCACGCGGCATGCAAATGAACCGAGGACTTTTTTATTCCGTCCCGATGCGTATAAAATCTACGTAATGGTATGATTTCGCTATTAATCTCCGGTTCGCGTTGCTTCGACCCGCGCGAAGACAGTTTCACCTATCTATCCGCTCGTGTATGTATCCGCGCTTGTATTCGATCGTCCATTTTGGTCCGTGCTTCTTTCCTTTTTTTCCTCCTTTCTGCGAGCGTGTTCGAGCGAGAGACACGTATACTCACCGCGTTACCAAGAGGACAGGCGCGTTAACGCAGCCTAATTATACACGATTCGGTCGCGATTTAGCGCCGTTATTCAGCCATCATTTTCAGCCTTATCCGAAGCAGTCCACGGCCTTTACCAGCCCGAGGACAGTGGGATCCATCAGGCGAGAATAAATAATTCGATTTCGAAACCGGCGCGATCGTCTCCTCGTACTCCTGCGACCATCGAGTCGAGCAGCCTCCTTCTGATTCGTTCCTTTTTCTCCGTTCGTTTTGCACTCGTTTTCTCGCTGACGGGGGAAAAACATCGAATTCGAGATATCCAGTTTTAATTGAAAATAGCCGGCGATTATATTAACACTACGAAACACGCGCGTCCTCGTTTAATTTGGGGACCTCGCTTCGCGCCGAATAATTTTCGCGGCGACGCGTCGTATAATTATTAGACAAGAGCCTCGGGACCTCCGCGAAGCGTACCGAAGGCTATCGAAACCATTCCCCGACTCAGCGCATTCGGCGATAAGACGGTGGCCATTACTGTTTACCGTAATCAGCCTGAGACGCCGGTGTTTCGATGGTGTGACGAGCGGCGCGTAATTTTGGTATCCGATCGCGCGAGTTTTACGATCGCCGTCCCGCGACCACGAGCGGACGGAATAAAATCGCGATTCGCCGGGACACAGGGAGCCTCGTTTGAGTACCGAAATTCCCTGGCATACCTCTGCCCCCTTTTTCCTTTCTACATCTCGATCGATATCGCGCGACTGTAAATAATCCGGGGAGGGCGTAAACGATCGCGTAAAGAGGGCTTCCAGTTCGGGGAGGGACCAAGAATCTCTAGGGCGGCAATAACGCCGTCGAACGAAGAGCCATCGCGAGGATTGCCCTCGTGGAATGCCCGATCGGAAGCCGGGGAATTTTTGGAATCGCGCGAACCCAGAATCAGAGTGAAAGGAATGCCCGCAGATAGAAGTATCTGATTATCCGAGCGGCCGATTTCCTGGAAAGAATCGTACGCCGGCGTATCGAAACGATCACGGCCGGCCTAACAAAATTATTCAAATAGAGAGAGGTCGATTTCGGAAGCGCCATTAGTTATCTGGACGCTGACTACGCTAAGATTCGCTCATTTACAACTCTGTTAATTTCGTAAAGGCCGGTCGTTTCGAAGACGGGAAGAAAGATCGCTCCGTGTTGCGTAAGTTGGACACGTTCGGGTCCCGACCCGAGAATAGAAAGGATAGAAATGGGTGAGAAAAAAAAAAGGGAACGAGACCGAAGAGTGGGAAAAGAGAAGCAAATCGAAACGCTTTAGCTGGAATACCAACTCCGACGCCGATATGCTTTCGCGTGTAGGTACTGTACGTGTGTACGTGTGCGCTTCTTTCGGATGACATCACTTGCGAGCTCGGTGACCGAGTTCGTTTGATTTAAACGCGGCTTCCACGGTACGAGTGGGCTGAAATATCACGTAACCCGCATGCTGCCTTGCATACACAAGTTGCACGAATTATTGGCGCGGCGAGTGCATCGATCCGCGAGGATTCGTGAGAACGCACGGAACTGCGGGCCCATACTGGACCAATATTCGTAAATTTCTTTCCGCTTCCATGATGGAGCAATGCGAACTCTCCACGAGTACTTCACTCGTTGGAAGTGTCTAACCTAAACTAGACGTCTCGATAAATATTTTTGGGCGCAGGAGCAATCGTATTCCAATTTTTATTTTTAAAATGCACACCTTTTACCTGATAAATTCGCATGCGAATTAATGAAAACAAACGCGCACACTGCCTATAACGAGTAGAGAAACCAAAGAAGAAGAAGAAAGGAGCTTACATACCATTACGAGGATCGCTATAAACCTCGATGATTCGTAGCAGGTACCATCGGCAGATCGCGCGACAAATATGTACCGGGCGATCGAAAATGAAGGGAGAAGTCTACTTTTAAGTGGCACTTGGCCGCGTTCCCCGTTGCCTCGAACCGCTCCAATCGAATCGGTAACGAACGATTCGAGATACGGTCGAGGGCGTTATGTAGGACCACACACGAGGCGTCCGGGCTATCCTCGACCCGGTCCCACCAGGTAATGTTTCTTTTAAGTGCGAACACAAATTGTAACTGAGACGATGGGCTTTCGCCCTTTTCCCCCTGCATGGGCCATAGCCCGGTCCCCGGGTCGAGAAATATCTGGCGGATCCGATTTCAAAAGCCGTTCGTTTGAATTCACGATTGTACGAGGGCCCGGAGGTGCGCGGAACGTGTCGCGGCATCGACCATTGCAACCCCGACGAGATCCTCGCGTTCTCGTTCACCCTGCGACCGCGAACCCTTTGACGCTGCTACACGCTGAAACGTTGCGAATGCCCCATGGTTGGCCGATTTATTTCGCCAGCTCTGACAATAAGAATAAGGCTTTACAAGGCGACGGGAGGGCACCGTTCTTTGAACCGTGATTTAACCCCGTCTCTGGGCAGGGATTTGTCGTACTCGTTTAGTGGAACTGGACGTGTTTGATTCGACGAGTTTAACTTGGAAACGAGTGACTCCGCTCTGTTTGCAATTACGCACTTAGAATGTGTAGAATATTGAATTTTATTTCCCGAATTTCCGACTCGTATTAGGGATATTCTAATATTTTTACGTAAGTGAATATCAATTTATTGATATTAAATATTCCACGGTGTATTTCCACCGTTGACTTTCGAATTTTAATTAAAATCGTTCTACATTACGTATTCCTCGCTGGCGGGCAGTGAAATATATTCAAACATTATAGGAACAAAAATTTCAACGCGGAGGATGAGCAAACACGAGTAACACAACGAAATCATAAATCACCAACTACTTTCACTCACAATTAAGGTTACCCTGCCGGTTCACCGGTCTTTCACGAAGTTTTCTATAATGGTACAGTTGAAAAGTGTTTAATAGCGCGGCGCGATAGACAAATTAAAAGAACTGTCAGATCGTGGCCGCACTAAATCCCACTTCTTGGCATTCCGGTGCCGTCGAACATATTCGATACCGTAAACATAATCGAAGGCATTCTTGCGCGATCGTGAATTCCGCTCGATCCACGAATTACTGGCTGGCCGAACCGGTTCGTTTTTTCGTAGGAATCGTCGAGACCATCTTTCGCGGTGACGCTTTCACTGGCGGCCACAGGTCGTCGAGAAGAAAAAAAGAAAAAGAAAAAAACGGCGCGTGTATCACGTGGGTGAACGAGCGTCTGTCGGAAGGAAGATCGAGAGTGTCACGCAAGGTTTCATTTCCACGCGGCCGCAATTATCATTGTACCTGTGTTACGCCACGTGGCACTTTCACACGCCACGCCTTCGGCGTGCGCTCGACCTGCCGTGCGCGCGCGCCAATTATAGGAAAAGCGACTTTTTTTTTTCGCCAGCGTAGAATTCTTGCACGGCATGCCCCGTGTCAAGGTGCATTCGTCATACGCGAAAACTGGTTCGCTGTGAAATGTTTTTTTCTCCCGCGCGGCCGTTGGAAAATCGCCTCGAATGGATCGGGACCGCTCGTGACAAGGGTTTAGTAGCCGTCAGGAATCTGGTGTTGCAGAAATGTAGTGAAATATTGTCTCCCTGTTGCGTTGGCAGATTGTTCAATCGTGGGATTGCGATGAAAGTTGAATGGTGATCCAGTTTGCGAGGAGCTGTGACAACTTTCAGGCCGAATTTATTCTTTTCGTCGACAGATAAGTTGTTTGCGAATGTTTGCAAAAAATGTTGCGATTAATAGAATGGAATAAAATAAATAACGCGGATTGAACTAGATCAAATGTGTACGAGCATCGAAGATAATGATGCACAGAAATTTAATCTGACGAGACGACCGAGTTTGTTAACATTTATTTTCCACTCTCTGTCACTGCCGGCCCACGCGCTGAGAAGGGCCCCGATGCTGGCCCAAAGCGTCCTCGATACGGTTTCATATAATCTTGGTAGTTGATCGACCACTGCCGGACGATTAAACCACGCATTTTAATACTGTTTGCCAGCGTCCGCCGCTTTCATAACTTAAAGCCTTGCATCCTGAACGCCTTGCACATTTTATGATAATGGCGGCCGGTAAATTATCGTCGCGCGAGAAATGAATTTTCAGAAGTGATCGCCGACTGTCGCCCCGTAACGGGCCCCGAAAAAAGGTATCGTTAAAGAGGTGACCAAGAAGCGTCACGACGCTCGCCTTCTCCCGAGGTCGCAGCCTCGGGAAAAACGTCGCAGGTGTTATCAGCGATCACCTCGTAAACTTTTACGCTTCCTCCCAGCGAACTTTCGAATCGTTCGTCCTTTTACTTTCGCTCGTATCTTCGTGACCGCGGTAACGTCGTGGAAATAAATAATTGTTAGAAAATAATTTCGATTTGTCAATGGAAAAGTTGCAAAGCGAAGGAGAGGGGAAGTTTCGACGCGCCTACCGTAGAGAGTATGTACTCGAAAGGGACCCGAGGGGCCCGCGATAATTTATTAAACATAACGCAGCCAATTAATATGTACAGCGTTTTTGACGTCTTCGTAAATTCTCGATATGGGCGTTATTTCCAAGTTTTACGCGACCGCCCGTTTAATATACCGATGCAATTACGATAAGGCGCCCGTAAATTGCCGCGGGCCATTTTTGTCGGCCGTTATTACCGCTTGAATTGTTACAATTATTTTTAGTGCGCCGCCTTGAACACGCTTGGTGGCATCTTGTTTGTCTTAGCAAATGTATGCATCCGATAATCGAAGATACTGCAAGATTATTGTTTGCCTTCGGTTTGCAGCGGGATAAACGCGTGCTGATTTATTAATCGATCAATTATTTTAATACGAGGGACGACCAATTGAAGAATCTTGTACATGTATATCGGAGCAAAATAATACAAGTCCCAATTACCTAAACAAGATTCGATTATCTCCATATAAAGATCTCCATTCACCATAAAACTAATATATAAATCCACCAATATTTATCCATTTGTAGAAAGATCCACGATCACACGATTCTCTGCAGATTTCGATCCACAATTGCAACTCGACTATTTCCACATAGCAGATTATAACTGGTATCCATAAAACACGTCTTCCCTGTCGTGCCTCAATTGAATTTCTCCACGTCGTGAAAATAAATTCGACAACCGGCAGCCCAACAATTATTCCCAGGGAGGCCGAAGTATGTAAGTATAAACTACGCTATGAACCGTGCTATGCACTCCATCTGGAGGTTATGAGCGAAGGGAAGGGCTAGGGTTCTCGAACGCGGACATTTAATCGCGCAGCTAACGTGGACCACACCGAAGGCGATACGGCTCGAAGGATATCATCGGGCCGCGTTATCGCGACCTATTAGACGCGCTTGTAGTCTTACGACCTGTCGTAACCGAGCCCACTGCGTCGCTTTACCAGTTCTCGGCTTGCACGAAACAGGCCCGGGGTCGGAGGTCAGTTCTTCGACGCAGAGGCTACCGGCAAGCAGGAAGATTGAGGGGCGAGTCATCAGGTGTCCTTGACCTCCAGCGATCGAGCGATCGAGGGATCGACGTCGCCCTAGCCCGTCCAATATACCGATCATTAATCGACGATAAACGAGGCGGCATTGCTGTCGCTAAATCTCGTGATCTATGATTGCTCTGTGTGCGAAGGTATTTTTCTTCTCTTTTTTTTTTTTGCTTCGATGGACGATCTTGAGATTTCTCGTTCGCGGTGGTGAGAGTTAGCGGAGGGTTGTTTATGGACTCTCGTAAAGAAAGTTTGTTTTTAAGCTTTCAATAGAAGATTGGGTAGAATCTTTTCTTTGATTAATATTTAGCATTTTCTATTTCTTGCAATGGAATTCGAATAAAAATACTTGCCCTATAACGAGGCAACTGTTGTTATTTCATCGCGCGTAAAGTATAATAGTTCTCTCGATGATCATAGAAAAGAAAAGAAAGAAATTCAATTATCACGGGAGATCCGGTAGCGAGCTGAAAAATCCGCAGCTTAAAAATCGAGGCACGATCAACACCATTCTCACCAAGATCACAAGAAGCTCCGTGCGTTAATGTCTGCGCGAAAGACGCGGAACGTTATTCGCCGCATTAAAAAGCATCGAATACTAGAATTTCTACTGGAAAGCGCGGTAAATGCCAAGCCTGTCCGCGAAAATAATCCCACGACCGGGGCTGTCGGTTCTTGTTGCTCGAAAATCCGGGCAAGGCTCTTCTGCAAAAGGTCTCCAGATGCGTTGACCTCGGGGAGACCATTAAATGATGAATATTACCGGTAATTACGAGTATCCCAGTCATTGTGCGTGTGAATCGGCCGCGGCAGAGCCGCGTGTTCGGCCGTTATCGTGCACACGCATGTACGGATACGTGCATGCATACGGGGTGAGAGTGCGGATTGAAAAAAAGAAGAGACAACCGGTTGTGCTATGCGCACGGGATCATAGAGCCCCACTCTCGAAAGCGACCTCTTCGCGGCTCTACTGCGAGAAGATGACATCGCGGTTCTCAACCTACGTCGACCTGGAATTCGTTTAACAATTTTTCCGACTTGCTCCATCGAGCTGGTATTGAATGAAAAATTAAACTTGTCTCGCAAACGTGATTTCAGTTGCAAATTTTCCGCAGGAATTCATTCTTCCTGTGCGGCATAGGACGGTGGTTTTCAGAATTGAACAGCTCAGGTCAAATGCAAACAGAACACCTTGTAAATAATAAACAATTTATCGTCCCTCGAACTCGATTCGTTCATGCTAAATACACGAGATTCACTGAGAATTCGCTAGTTTCCAAGTGTCCGCGGAAAACGATCCAGCAATCCGAATCAACGACAAACCCGCGTGCATAAATCACCAGGAGCGGCGTCGCACGGAGCCGGCCTCCTTGTCCGGATGTTTGGTCGTTCGAACGAGGCGCATTAGGACGCCTCGAGAGCTATCATTTTCTCTCTTGAACCACTTCCTCTAATTAATGCGCCGTTTCTCCCGCGTTAATCGTGTTCCTTCAAGTCGCACGGTTCATCGCGATGCCTCCGGCCGGACTAGACGCTGCAGCAGGAGCGGGAATAGGGGCGCACGATCGTTCGGTGCAGGGACGAGCGAGCAGGAGACTATCGTGGCGGTGGTGAAAAAAAATGAAACAAAATAAAACAAAATAAGATAAAATGAAAAGAAAAGAAAAGAAAAAAAAGTATTCCGCGTCCCGGAGCTACGAAACCGTTCAGGGCTCGCGAACAGAAAGACTACGGCTGAGCAGAATCGTCGACAAGGTCCCCTCTGACCCGACGGCGATGGCAAACGATCGGCGCGCAAGAAGCGGAGCCTGATTTATGGGCCGGTCGCGAGGGCTGCGTCTCCTCGCGAACTCAGACGTTCTGTACTTGCACGTACCTGCATACGTGTGTACATATATCTCTCTCGCTGTGCACCGTATGCTACTCTACCTGCATGCCCCGTCATGCGCACGACACACGTACGTACAACACAGGGGCACGTGTACGCGTGCACACGTCCGAACGATTCGCATAAGGCAAGATCTCCTTCCGGCCGGTGCAGCTATCTCGATTCGCGGTGGAAAGCTTCGCGACTCGCGAAACGCGACTCTCAGTGTACCACTCTCTTTCTCTCTTTCTCTCTTTCTCTGTCTCTTTCTCTTTCTCTTTCTCTTTCTCCTTCTCTTTCTCTCCAGGCACGGTGCAGCGGTTCTGTTGTCGCGATATCGTCGTTACCGCGATTGCTTCCGAGAGAAGTTCGCCGACGAGACAGCCACGTTTGAAACGTTCAAGCAGCACGGTTCACCGATACACCAAGAGTCGTTGTCTTTCCCGTGTCTCTCTCTCTCTCTCTTTCTCCCCTACGTTTGCCGATGGAATCGACGGATCGATCGTGCGCGACGCGACCGATCGATTTTACCAAACGAAACGCAAAGCCGGTTTCACCGATCGGATGCTTTCTTCTTGCCCTCCTATGCCGATACGCGTTTCTCTCTTCTCCCCACCGGTCGCTTCCCTTTTACCCGCTCTGTGTTCTCGACGTCCGAGGATCACGAGGGGTCGAATCGAATCGAATCGGACTGAACCGCGACGCGACGAGACGAGACGCGACGCGACGTCCTCTCGATGTCCCCCTTTTTCTTTCCCCTCGTTCTACCGCTGTCTCTTTCGGTTCTGCTGCTTCTCCGTTAGGTTTGTTGGCTCGCCGGTAGCCGGCAGCGTTTACATTAATGTATGAGGGCAATCGTAAAGCTCGATGTGTACATACGTCTCGATCGGGGTCCCCGGCTACGGCAGGGATTTTCTCGTGCGGTTAACGGACAAAAAAAGGCCACGACATGCTGCGACGACGTGTACCCGATCTAATGCACTCGCCTATCCGTCCGCCGAGGGACGCGCAGCCGGGCCACCGGTGCGCGCTGCCCGCACGACGAACTCGCGGCATTATAATGTGAAATCGTGACGGCCTGCCTCGGCCCGGTCGGCTCGTTGATTGTCCGTTTCATTATGCTGATCGCGGTTTCGTTGCTTTCCGAGCAATTAACATACACGACTCGTCAGGGGCTCGCGGGCCTTGCTACGTAGGATGAATTAGAGGGTTCAAGGAGTACGGCGCGGTGGCGAAGGGTGAGCTCGAGGCTCTTCAGAGGATACCGGGGAATCCTTGTGCGGATTGTTCGGGAGAATTCGTAGGTACGCTGATGATTATGTTTCTGGTAAAAGGAGGTGATTGTAGAGCAACGAATTTTCTTTTCTTTGGTTTGGTATTGCGTGCACGTAGTCGAACGAATACTTCCTCGCGTGCCGACGGGAACCGTGACGTTCAGAAGCTCGTAAAAAGAACCCACGAAAATCGCGATTCCATTCAACCGAGTCATAGGTCCAGGGCACGATTGCGTAACCGCATACTCTTCCTCGGGTCCATCCCTTCCCCGCAGAGGTAGGCGAGGCGGTGTGCACGCGTATGCACGGATTACACACCGAGACGGATATATATTCGCGTGGTACGTGTATTACCCGCGGTGTGGAGGCCTGGCTGCTGGAAGAGGTCGGCCGAGAGGTCGCTCGGTAAATTGGTCGCCGTGGCGTTACCGTTGATCTACGGCAACAGACGCGATAGTTATGGAAAGGTTACGGCGGAGCAGTCGATAAAGCGTCGCGCTGCCTGTCCTCGGGAATCCGCGGCGGCCCGACGAATCGTAAATCGCGGAATCGCAACCGCTCGGGCTGGCTACGAAAAAAAAAGAGAAAAGAAAAGAACAAGGAACGGAGCAAGATAGCTCTCGTGGAGAGAAGATGCCCGCTCTCTCGTGCCGCGCACGTATTCCGCGATCGCACGATTTCCGTCCTCTTCCGCGTGTCGCAGGCCCACGACCGATCTCCTCCGTCGGTGTAGATAAGCGATTGAGCGGGGAACCTCGCGTGGCCGGCTTGAAAATCGTTCGCGACCTCTCGCAGACGCGTAAAGCTCGAATCGAAGTGCTGGCCCGAAAAGAGCGACAGAGAGAGAGAGACAGTTGAAGATTTCGTAACTGGTCTGACGGACCGAGGAAAAAGAAATTTCGACGCCTGACGGATACCTAGAGGAAGTTCGTTCGTGGGGCATTATCAGAATTCCGTACGTGAGAAGCTTGGACAAGAAAGACGAGCAGCTCGGATGGCCGGCTAAAAACTGTACTCGGCGATCAATGATCTGTGAAATGAATACAGGTGCATCGAATAAATCACAGGCTTAACACGACGCTGCATCGTCCGGCCCCTGATGAAGGTAGCTGCAACGCTAATGGGATGCGCCCAGATTTTTCCGCGGAACGCGGATGCGTCCGATACGCTTGTATTACTTCGAGTATGATACACTGCGGTAAATTATTGTAGCTTATTGAAACGGCAAGATGCTTGAGATTAGCAGTGACAGAATTGGAGGGGAATTCGAAATCTTCCCCTAACGACGGCATTCGGTATGGGGGAGGGGACGCTTAAGGTTGCATAACTTCACAGAAAATTGTACACAATCGAATCGGTTCCATTCGGCCTTTCGCTTCGCAAGTGTTCGAATTCTTTTCGAGCATCGAAATCGACGTCCCCCGCGACCCTATCGCGAATCGTAAATCACGCGGCTGCTTCTCCGACGAAGCGACCCGGAAAAAACAAGATTACTCGGTTCTGATCGGGTCTGTCACGTGTCGGAAGCACGGCGCGCTCGCGGATCGTTTCGAGAGACAGCTCGAAGATCGAGGCAGTGCGAGGCCGTGGATCGCGGCGCGGGTTCGAGCCGGGGCCGTTTTAATCTCCCTCGAGGTCGGCTCTTCGCTACACCCACGCTCGTGTCATCGATATATCACACGCGAGGCATGCTCGCAAAGCGGCCGTGGCCCGCGACGAATCTCGCCCCCGGCCGAAGATTCCGCGTTGTTCTCGTTTCGAGGAGAAAACGGACTGCCCTTTTTTGGCTTGTTATAAAAGTGACGCAACCGACGGAGAGGGGAAGAAGCAGGCCAGAGAGGCGATCGGTCGAAAAAGAAGCAGGGCGCCGCTGGATTATTCGATGTCGGACAACGATAATAAAAATCACGAGTCGGCCCTTATTATTGCGTCTCGATGCCTCGCGAGAGAACACGATCCGGATATGTTATGGGGCGAGAGTTGCAGAGCTGCGGCGTCGGTATGCAACGAATTGCGTATCGATTCCGCGAAAACAACGGGGGAATACGATTTTTGGACAGGGTTATTTGCGATGCTGCGGGTCGTGGAAGGGGCGGGTCAATTTAATCAATTTAATCGCGAAGGAAATATATTTTCGATAACTCAATGCGCAATCGGCTGCGTCGATAAACTGGAATTAAATACGGCTTGAAGAAAATAAGTAATTATATCAATCACTGTAGTCGCAGACACACTTCAAGTCCAACACAAGGTTTCCAATTTTCGTCTTGAAAAGACTCTCTTTTACATCCTCTGCAATTAACACGCCACTGTTCCGAAATCGTTGCGAGCGGCTCGTTTCGTTCCATTTATCCTCGTCTACTATCATAAATCTAATATCGATGGAAAGGTCTGCACCGTGTGCTCCGATAGGAAATGAACCGGCAGCGAGCGCAACTGTACCCATCGACTACGTTTCACCTTCGACACACGATGATCAAAACAGTGCCAGATGAATATCGCTGATAACGGAGCAGCGTAGAAAGTGGAAAATCGTAGTACATCGTCGCAGACCTACGCCTATTCCGGATGCGATTGGATCGGGACGCCATTAATAACGACGCACTTACCGATCCCATGGCAGGTGGTAGACCGCATGAAAGTCACGACCTGACATTTGCCTGGGTTGCCCGCGCCCGATCGCGTCCCGAGAACCGATCGCGATGCGATTTTTCTACACGCCGCCGGAGAAGCAAGGGGGCAATTTCAAGTGTAACAGCCTAGCCGTCGTTACTATAATACTAACACGCAAAACGCGTGGCGTGCCGTAGCTTCGCTTTCTCCGTTCCTCTCCCTTTCTCTGTCCCTCTTTCCTCTCTATTCGTAATCTGCTTTTCACTTTCGACCATGCATCGATCTCTCCGCTCGATCGTCTTGGTCGCTTCGAATCGTGGTACATCTTTGCCCGTTCGCTGTGCACACTTGCTTTCGCGTTTGTCACTTTTTCAGAACGTAAACGGTAGTGCAATATAAATCTCGTATCGTGGGTATTTAAGTGAGAAACGAGTGTGTATGGCCTCTTTGAAGAACTCCAGTGTGATGTTATGTATTTTGAAAAAGGGGATGCGATGTTTTAGAAATCCGGCTCAGTGGCGTTGCAAATCAATTTGCGAAACGTAACATTTGTTATAACGGTGTTATTATACTTGATCATTTTTTTTTTCATCGGGAAGAAATAATTAAGGAGGCTACTATTGCCAGATACGCGGTTTGAAAAATGGTAAAAGTAGTTTCATTAATCATCCGGAGCTCCCTGGTTCCGATAGCATCAACACGAACTGTCCCGTCCCCGGCGACTAACAATCGTTCCTGCAGGTGTTTCTCGAAAGTTTCACGAACTGAATCGTTTCACAAGATCGACCTGTGCGTCCTTCCACCCTCTGTCGAGCACTGGCATTCTTCTGCTCCTCCTTCCCTAAATGCCGACCGAATCATCTCGTTCAACGAGAACGCAAAAGGCAGACGGAGGCTCGTACTTCGAGTCATTCATTTCTCTCAAGGCTTTAAGAACAATTGTTTCGTTTCATCGGCACGATCGAAGTGTACGGCTGGGCGTGAACGTAAACGTCGGTGCTCGTGTTCCGTGGTTCGAGTATCTGTAACGATACAGCGTATCGAACACGAGTATCGTTCAGGTTACTCGTTCGATCCTCCTCTACCTTGGGGCGAAAAACGATTCGCGATGGTCTGCTCTTGTATTGTGCAAGGGAATGAACAGTACCGTGCTTAGAATTCTTTCGTTTTATTATTCTGCAGACTATTATTATGTTATGCAGTGATACGGTCACGTTACTAAAACCTGTAGCAGTACAACATGATTTTATTTGCACCGCAATGCAAAAATTTCGTAGATATTCAATTTTCCTCCGATTCCTGCTTCAACTTATGCGAACAGAATTTTACCCCGGTGCACCTTTGGCGGTGTTATAGAGAAACGCCTGCACCAATCTCATTATTTAATCTCTTGCTTAACATGCAAATTGCACGCAAAAATTGTCCCCCGCGTGGCCGACAACATCGAGCGTGCATCACGCAAAGCGACCATACAACGTTCCACTATAGGACCATATTCGACCCAGAAAAAGAGCTAGCAGAAATAATCGAGAGCATCGACCGACCACCCATAAGCTTCGATCGGGCCGCCATATAAAGGATAACAGCCTGCTTCGACGCAAGAATAAAACGAAGTACTCCGTCAACGTAAATTTCTCAATTCACCACGCGAGAAGCTTCGCGACAAACCTTTCGATCCATATAATTTCGTGCCCTCGCGGCACCTATTAATTGCTCGCCAACGTTTCTACAATGTCGCGACGTGAAATTACGTACGCACACGGCTCGGGCCGATTTTTCTTCCGGCACCCAGATCGCACGGCGTGATAACGCGCGTAATAATGATAACACGAACCGACGCATCGAATTAATGGCGACGCGTCCGCGCGGACGATTTTCTGTTGCACGCCCATCGCCGCGGCACCGACGAGACCTGAAATTATTTTTCGGGGCGGGCACGCCGTTACAGTTAATTAACATGCCGTATAATGCGAACGGAAATAATTAACGCCGCGGGGAGTTCGTCTACGTAGATACACGTGTCGCGCGAACAACCGTGCACGTGAACCGATTCGATCGAATTATGTACGTGCGACCGCGTATCCGCGAGAGATCATATCGGTCTGTGTTCGAACGCTAAATGTCACTCGATAGAATCTCCCCTGACTCGCTGGAGGATTATCGACGAGAAGGGACGAGTAGAAGAAGACAACGAGAATGGGAACGAATCGGCTGAAAATCGTCTTCGATGCTTCATCGATTTTTAATGGGTGAATACGTGACCGATTTCTTGTCCTCGATCGTTGTTTATCTACGCATCAATCGTATGGACGAACGAAGTTTTTGGTCTTGCGCGAAGAACTTTGAAAGAAATGAAGCATAAAAAATATGTTAATCGTACGAATATAGGTCCGCTCAATAAATAATACGTATTTCATCGAGGATAAGGCAAACGGGGCTGAGAGGGACAGGGACAGAAATCGAATAAAAATCAGCAGCAGAAGAAGAAACAGCAATAAAACACTACGCGCGGGGCGATAAAAATTATACGACCGTGCGGATATTTAAAATAGAATCGTCCATAAAGATCGTGGTCCCGATAGAAGGGGATAAATCGAGGGGGCTGACCTCCATTAATTTCCACGACTGTCGTTCGAAAGTTGTAAGAAGGAAGACGCGTTTATTGGCGCGTAAATCACGCGGATGGAGGCGCGTGGACCGGAAATTCGTCCGAGCGGCGCGTGTCCCGCGGCGCGCGAAATTCAACTCGAATCCGACGCGCTCGCATTCGAGATCCAGCTCGCGATAATCGTGCGAGTCGAGTACAGCCGCGCCGATATGCGGGTCCATCCCTCTCTCCGTGGAGACGCGTAAAGGTCAGCCTCGACGTAAAGGCCTCCGCAGACGTTCCACATTACCGTGCCCGTTGCCATTTCTGGCAAATAGATCCGCGGTTCTTCTCCGTCCGCTTCGCGGCCTCCCGCGAGCTACGAACGACGATCGGCGAAACTACCGCCAACAGACAACGCACGGCTGTGTTTGGCCACCGACCAGATGTAGGTACTAACCCGAACCCGCGAACCTAGGTCCTTTGTGTCCTGCCCTGTCCCGCGGTCGACGTGTTAACACCTTTCATTGCGGAAAAGAACAAAAGCATGTCCCTAACATTATTTATATTGCAATTTCAGTCATAGGCAGCGTTAACATCGTATCGTATAATCCGTTGCGAACGTTGCGGGTGACATGGAAATGGCAAGGGGCATTAACTTACCCCGGGAATTCGGTACGAAAGAATGATGCATTGTATCATTCGCCTATTCCTATATCTCGTCGGTGGTTTGGCTTTCCTACGGCCGGATTGGTGTGGCGTTTGACTGATTTTATGGACGGCGTAGGGGGTGATTTATGGGATTGTAAGACGGGTGCAACGTGGTCAATTTACGTTGAATTGTGTGGCGACGGTATTGAGAGGAATAACAGGGTGAATGGTACTGTTTAGAGGAATAAGATTCGTAGGGTGTGTCAATTTGGAAAAATGATCGACGACGATCGTGAACGAATTTGAAAGGAACGGTACGTAGAATTTCCAGCGCGATCTCGAGTCGACGACTTCTGGCTATCGACGTGCCACGCGATGACGATATCGCGCTAGAGATGATCTCGCCCTTGCGCCCGATTCGACGCGGTTAGTGCCGATGGGATCGGTCCACGTTACACGCCACAATGTGCCTATTTCTCAAGTCCCAATGATGAGGTTACCTTGTGGCCTTCCGGCACTCGACTTCGATCGCTCGAAAGCCTCGCGTGTCGCTCGCTCGCGCGACGATTCGCAAGATCGTGCAGCGTGTCGAGGCTCGATGGATCGCGTACACACGCTGCGGCCTAGGCTGATTGACACGCTTCCGTTAGACACCAGCTGTCCCGCTTAATGGGCCATGCTCGTTGAAATCGTGCCTCGGATATTATCGGCCCGCTGCTCGACCTGTCGAGGATTCGTCAGTTCGACTAATGCGATAAGGTGGGACCGGGTGAAGGAATGTGTCGTGCATAAGGTGCAATCGGGCTGGAGATTGTTCTTCGCGGGAAGAACGCGGTGATTTTAATGGAACAATTATTAATGCCACCAGACAGGTGAGTATTGTTTGCAGAAATTCGTGATGTGTATGAGATTTTTCAAAATGAGAAGCTAATACGGCTCGACGCTCCTTTAAGTATGTCGATTATAATGACGTCCAGTAGAAACGAATTACTCTGCTCTGGTACGATGCACTTCACCGTGTTCCTACACCCTGAGTTTGATGCACCTGAACGCAGGTGCGTCGCGTCACACGGTGAAAGGCCACGGATGGCATTGCCTCCCAGACGACCGTGTCCAGAGTACACCTATGTCGCCGTGGGTACAGAGGATCGACGTCTTCCCTTCGCGTCGAAAATAAATCCACAAATTATCGCGTCGAGTTTCACGCGCGGCGACGCGACGCTACGTGATTCGATTCCACCTCAGGCACGAAACCACAGCCAATGCATACTCATCGCGTCGCCGGCAATAAAGACACGCGGCCATTGTCAGCGTCGCCTCGCCACAAAAATGCTTCGCAAATTGCCGGCTGTCGGTTTCGCGCGTTCACGGCATTCCGCGACGTCAAGGGTTTTCATCGATGGACATCGGCCGCTAATGGAGACGTACAAATGGTTATTGGCGTTATTCTGCCGAGTACTGGCTCGGGGAAACGACGATGAGACGCGTGTACACAATGCCTCTCGCCGTAGGGTTGCGTAACGCCGCGCCGGCAACAGCGTCTCCGAGGCAGATATCTGGCGAGATCGCGTTGATGAAATTTATCATTGATCCCGGTTTATCGATCGTGAATGAAAGGCGACACTCGAGAGCCACGTTTCCGCTGCCATTGGTTAGAGGAGAAAGTATGTATGTAGGTATTGTACGTCTTTTCGAATAGCGATGGAAAAATCGATGCTCGGACGTGTAAACCCGTATAATCGTTCGATAAGATCAGTAACGGGGAACGGTGAGATACGTGTGACTTAAACTAAAGATGATCAGAATCGAAAGAAAAAGAAACTACAGTAATTTGGTGCCGTAGCGAGCCACGATTTAATGGAGAACTACGTGTTCTCGATATCGAACTAACGAAAGACGAAAACATAGAATGTTGACCTATTTCGTGGAACACGTGGGTTCCTCGTTTCCCGTGAGATCGTCCGAGACACTTGGACGTCGCGGTGACTCCCACGCGTCCACGTGCTCACGCACGATCCCCCGTGCGTGCAACGGATGAGTGCGTATGGTAATGACAGGCCGGGAAACGCCGGTCGGGCGCCGGTTTGCTGCTTCGGGCCATAGCTACCTGCAATCTCGTCGAAATATCGGGCTGACTACCTTGAGAAACGGCCAAGGCCGTGCAAAATCGAATCAATTTCTTTCTAATTGCACCGCGGAGAACCGGTGATCTTGATCCCGGTTCTAACGTAAGACGTTCCGGGTGTCTACGTATTACGTGCACGCGTCACGTGATAATTGGCGTTTAGTCTGGCACTGAGTTGTCTGAGAGCTGATGTAAACCCGTTCGTTGCCCCGGGTGAAGCATTATAGATGAATTGTGGCGATTTCACCGCCGCGATGTTATCGTCGGAGGGGATTCAAAGGTGTATGAACTTCTTTTCGTGTTTGTATGTTATGCCAGCCGTGCGGAATTAATTGAACTCTAATGATTGTAATTTGATTCCAATTATATCGAGGCTACCAGACGTTCGGACCGTGCCGCGAAGTTAAAATCCGACATGACCGACTCAGTCCTCTAACGAACGTCGATGGATGAATAATCGTGGAGTCCCGGCTCTGAATTAGCGTTTTTCCATGCCCGTTCGACCGCGTATCCGTTTGTTTCACCAGCTCGCGCCGCCTAGTCGACGAGGAAGTGAACGCCCACGCTCCACGCGGCCCAGACGCGTTTCACCTCGCAATGTAGAAGATCGATATCGGGCCTGGTATCGACAGTGTATCGCGTTTCACGGTTGCACGAGCCCGTGTCTCAGCTCTGTCCACCTCGTCAACGAGCACTTGCCCGCAGAAACACGTTCGATTCACACCTACGGGACCATGAAGAAGCGGAATTGCGTTGGGCCAAGATTCGCAGGGCGTTTACGATCCAGCGATTTGATTTATCGAGCGGCCCTATAGGCGGTGCTCGTAAAAACAGCAGGATTCGGTGGATCCACACGGGCATTGGGAACGAGATTAAACGCCTCGTTCGAGTATTTAGGTGGCACGTTGAGTGTGCGGGTGGAAATCAACGGCGTGTCGGTGTTAACCGCATAAACGAGTGCGCCTCGGGGATCGGGAGAATACCGACTTCACGACTGCGCCGCCGTAAAATCGTGAATTATCAACGCTAATATGTAACACCGGACCGCGATCGAATTTGTAACATCGGATTGAACAGATCCCGCGAACGATTGCCCCGCGGCGACGTGCCATTGTTACGGACGTCGCGTAATTTTGCGGAATTCGCAAAAATATCCCAGGCACGCGGAAATCGATCCCGATCGCTACTACCCAATGGATCGATCCGTGAGTTGCAATCTCTTAGCACGCCAGCAACGATACGTTCGGCTAATAAATATACTGGAAATTTATTAGGGTAGTTTCGAATATTTTCATCCGCGAATTAGCTCTGCCTCCTAATGGCACGGCATTATTAATCTTGGATTAGAAAACCAGGTAATTTCCACTTGCCTAAGAAACGCACCGCTTCCCTCGTATCTCAAATGCTTTACGAGCCTAATTTCGCAGACGGTGAAACATCTACAACAACAAACCTGACACTTTATTAAACGCTGGACTGACACGCGGACCGAAGGCAAAAAAATAATCGCCGGCCCCCTTTCGGGGGGAAAGAAGTGCGTATTGCGCAAACCGGAGAAACCTATTTCGCCCCGTAAAAATATGATCAAGTATCAAGTACACGCATATAGCATTTCCAGTTTCTGCTCAGGATATGCGCGTGAAACTCCTAGCGGCAACTCTATCGATATTGTCTAGGTGGGAGGCGTTCAAGTACCTCGAGGAAATCTCGCGAAACTTAACGCGAATTGAGTGCGCTATAAAGTGTCACGCCGGGAAATGTTTTACGATGATGCAAGTTTGTCGTGGCGCTGGAAAATCGAGGTCGGGTTTGCATGGCCGAGCGTGCCTCGCCGTTGGTGGTTTATGCAGCCAGCATATTTACGCCTCTCTTTGCCCGTAACAGAATGCATTGTTGGGTCATCGTAAATGCTGGCGTGTGACGCGCTCAGCTTATTTGACCCTTTTCGGTGCATCCAGGTTTCACCTCGATGCATACGACACGCGTGCTCGAGCGTTCCCCGTGCTGGCGGCGATAGTGAAATACGAACTCGTGCGTTTCGACATTTCGAAATTCCGACAGCCATGTAATCGCGTCTCGTGGGCTCGGGAATAATTTATTCACTTCGGAGGCTAAATTTAGCCTCCGCTCGCAGATAAATTTAAACGTCGCAACGGAAATCTCGCCCGCTCGGAAATGCGAAATTAGAATTCCTGTCGATTCAGTTTTGGCCAACGTTAGTTTGCTCGTGGCCGAAGAAGGAGAACTCCGTTCAAGGAGGCCGGTCAACCGATCGCCCAGTAGAATGCAATTGATCGAAATGAGTTTGGTTGCTCCAACTTTTGCTGCCCTACAATACTCGACGTTAGATAATCAGGATGCGTTTACTAATGTACACGATGTGTTAAGAGATTAATTGAACGGCGAGAGAGCATAGTAGGCATTGTGCGAGCACACCGCGGAGGGGTGCATCGTTGCAAGCTAGAAAATGTCTTCTTAGAGAGGAAAAGGAGCAATGGAAGGGCACTAGTACGCAATAAAATCGGGTTATTATCCGTATTATCCACAGCGTTGCGAAAGCTTGGTCGCGAGTTCGCGTGGGCCGCGTGGTAAACTCATTGTCGTGCTATGTGCACCCGCACAGCCTTTCACGGGGTATCGTTCCAGGTTCGAGGGATCGATAACCCGGCGGAAAATCGAATATCTAGCGGTGTGTTCCTCCGCGATCGCGTTAATTCGCCCGTTCGTTAGAAAGTGCAGGCGTCGAGGTCGCGAGACGGGCCGGAGATGAATCTTCGACGAGTGCTTTCTATGCCAACACAGTTTATGCACTGTTTAAGGTAATTGGATGATCATCTGCTGGTATGACGCAATGGCTTGTCGATAGCTCGAAAGTTATTGTACGACGCATACATGCGCAATTTCGATTATGATAGCTGGAGGCTCGCAGGTACTTCGAGCGGAGTCTCATGGACGTGAAATTGTTTGATACGAGGGCAATTTGGCTGAATGGTGTGTAATTTGTTTGTAGTTTAAATCATTGATAGTTCTTTCGTTTGGAGCGCTAGGGTTGCGCTATTTTTTTTCCCCGCGCATTCCAAAATATTTTAATAAACTAAAACGTCTTTCTAATGTAAACATTTTCATAATGGGAAAAAGGCACGTTACGTGTGATCCACTCATTGCAAGAAACGCAGAACAATATCAATAACAAGTATCGCTCAATAACCGCAAGAGGGATCAACAAGATCTACAAGACTCTGCAGTCATACACAATACGTTTCACTATTGCCTTTCGCCAATAACAGATCAATCGATCATTCCTCCCGCTGATCCACTTAACGATAATCCACATTGTATTACAATTCATTACACAGTACAGAGACAAGGCAGAAAAGGAAAGCGGCTGGAAAACCAGCCGCTTCAAAAGAGACCGTAGGCACAAGTCGACCGCGGAACGATCATTATCGACCTAACCGCGTGTGGTAACACAAAGTGAATTCCAATAAACTGACCGGAATCTTTCCGCAACCCACGTGGCACGCGAAGTTTACGCATCGTATTCGTAGTTGCGTTTCCCTTTGAATTTCCGTCGCATTTCCATTATCAGAGACCAGAACTCCTGAAGACGAGGAAAAGGATAATGAATTTTTGCTGTTACCGATATGGTAAAAGAATTTAAGATCCGAGACCGTGATCGCAATGAGTAGAGCGCTCGGTTACAACCGCGCTAAACATATCCTTGTTCCCCTAACAGAAACCCCATACAATAATTTCCTTTTCCGAATTTTTTCTCGCAAAATATTTTTCTTCGCGCACCTACATTAACTTCACCGGCGGGCTTTATGTTCCATTAGCTTAAGGGAGAAACATATGTCAACCTTGTTCACAAAAATTTCATCATCGGAGAACAACAACCTAGACAACAAATAACGATACCTGCAAGTACCTGTACAAAATCGAACACAATCGATTGTTATCTCAGACCCCATCTACCATCCTCAGAAAACTTCCCTTCACATTCCATTCAAAATACGCACTCCCATAAAACTTGAACGCGTGAGCCCCATCGAACGCGGAAGGCGAGTCATTGGAACGAACGCCACTTGTCCCTGAAAATTCCAGGACAAGTGGCACAGCGTCGTGGACGCCACGCGGACGTCATCGCGCGCAAGGTGAAGCGAAGTGTGGTCGTTTCTCGTACACCTTCCTGCCTCCGGCTTTTGCCCCTTTCTAGCCGGTTGTTCGTCGAACCCGAGCTCCACGAACCAAGTATACAGACGCTGGCGAACCATGAGCATTCAGCCGAAGCAGGTTAATATCTCGACATTGTGGACACAAGTAATAGAGGGGAGAGGAGGACCTTTGGGCCTCAGAGATATTCTCCTATCGCGAAACTTTCTACATTTTTTTATTTTTTCTCCCTACCCTTCACCGCTATTTATTGCTTCGCTGATTTACCACCTGTATTTGGAACTTTATAGTCGGAAACGCATTAGTGGACGGTTTTAATACCGCCGGATTTGGCTATCGACGACGGTGTTAAGCTATTTTTTGCTACTTATTGGTTTAACGATGGGAAGCTGGCCTAGGGTCAGCACAGAAATATTGTGAATAACGGTGGATGGCCAGCACCATGGGTGTACCTAACACCTTTCCTCCAACGTTTATTGCTACACTTGGTAGACCACACGGTTCTGATGTCTCACCATGTCGGAGGTAATGATCTTCCTAGTGGCATCTCGCCGTTTTTTATCGCCGCGCGTAACTTCTTGACCGATCTTTCTCACGTAATTGGCGTTCCGCTTTGAAACGTTCCATTCGACGCCGAGGGAACCTATTAGCATTAATTGTAAGCTTTACTATCGATCTTCCTTGCCCTCCGATCGTGCATTTGAGATCATCCGAAACTTGTTGGCCCGAATGCTTCGAGCGATCGGTTACATTCAATTTTTCTTATTTTTTCCTTCGACCATAGACAATTTACTTTTTCCCTCCCCGATTCGATTATGCATGTTGCCCGAACGATCCACGGAACAATGCCCACATTTATCCTAATCAAAGCGGTTGAACGGCTCTAAGCAGCGCGAATTCGAGCCGATATATTTATCGACGTCAGCCCTAAATCCATTAATTCGATTCCGCATTATGCAAATCCCGGCGGCGAGCTCGCCGAGCCACGGCGTCCTCAGCAGACGCACGTGGGCGATACACGCGGTGCCCGCTACTTGTAACGCTCGTTCCGGCTCCTGCTCGGATTCGTTGAAACAAATTCGAGGCAGCGACGTCCTGGAGGGCTGCTCGACGAAGCTCGCGTGGGCAGGATGAATTCTGGCACTTGGCGTAAAAATTCATACCACGGAAGTGCGCTCCGAATTGGAGAAACGAACCGCCTCGCGAATTGCAAGAACGCGGACACATTTTAAAGCTTGAAACGGCCAGGTACCTTTCGCTACATTCTGCACACCGCTGGCTTTACATATTTTGTTGCGAGGAAAAGGAAAGAAGAAAATACTGTTTACCAAAAACGATTTACACCGCAATCGTCCACGACTAATTAGAAACCGCTCAGCTTTCTCGATAACTCAAAACAACCGTACCTCTCCGCGCCGCGAGACAACTGACGCGCGAGGATTTTTCTCCTCCGTTTCAGCAATAAACGTGTCGACACATCGTATATCCTCGTAAACGAGACGCGGCTCATTGAAGCTGTTTCGCGGACGATCGTTGGTCATCCCGGTTGATTGGTTATCCGCTATTCCTTGCGAGAGCCTCCTCGTCGAATGAGATTAAGGCGGCCCGTTTTTTCGCGGCAATAAATGTCAAGCCTCTTACGTTCGCGCCTAGAGAAACACATTTCGTCGTTCGCATCGTCTATGCGGCCGGGCAGATCGCTTCATTCGCTTGTCGTTCGGCTTCGACGCGACGATCGCGAGAGGCCGGCCACGTTTTGCACGTCGAATCAGATTAAGAACAGAACGTACGCTCGCGGCTTTAAGCGTCGCCGAGCCGGGGCTCGCGCACTTGCGTCTACGCGCATGAATAAACGTTGCGAATGCCTGGTTCGCTCGTGGGAGGGAAACGTGAGTCGCGTTCACTCTATTAGAATTTGTTTTGTCCGCGAAATCGCGTCGAACGCATCGCGCTTTCTCCTCCAATAAACCGCGAGCCTCGAGGCAGGCAACCCGCTCGACGTTGCGAGACGTTCCCCGCCGAGCGTGATACACCTGCGCGGGTGTGACCAATTAGAATCGGCAACGAGGCGGGCAATCGGTAACTCGCGGGGCCGTGCACCCTCTCGGCTCGGTCGCTTTGAAAATGGTCCGGCTCGAATCGCTGGGCGAGCATTTACGTAACAGTTCTGTGTGCGCTCGTTCGGCATGCGAGCTACGCCAGCGATGAACTTTCGTATAATGAAAGTCGAACGAAAGTTCGCTTGTAATAACGGCGATTCTTTCCTACAGATGGGACCTAATCGTGTAATCCCTCGCCGGTGAGACTCTGGCCCCCGATTCGTGAAACGAGAAACGCTTAACGCCGCCAGGTTGTATGTAATTATGTGATTGAGTTTTCGAACATCCGTGTCGGGCAGGTGGAATGTGAAAGGTTAATTGATCGGTAGAAATTCCGTTGAAGATATTTGACAATATGTTTCACGCTGGAATGGCTAATTGACTTCTTCTACCGGAGTGTTCTATACAAATTGTCCCACTGGTTTGCGAGATATAAACGAATAAACGAAACAAAAGTAACTCCTATTGTCTCGAAATTGATTACATATACATACTTCTGCAGTTATAGAATTTAATCATTATTATTATTATTATTATTATTATTATTACTATTATTATTGTAGCAGAATTATTGTCATGAAATAGCAGAGGAGCAATATATTAGATGGCAATACCATCTTCCTAAAATCAACTACATAATCAATCACTTAACCCCTGATCCTATCGCAACGCAAAATAGCGTCAATGATCCCCCAAGGTTCCATAACTTCCAGCACAATAAAGTGCCGCCTACATTTCTCAGGCAAGTCCTTCACTTATCGCTCAACAAAGTCACCAACCGAGTCCTCCACGAAAATCCCCACCTGCCAGTTCGAGTAAAAGCGGGACACGTTAGAGGAGGACAGGATCCGTGTCGGATGGACCATGTGTTCCGATCTTAGGTACGGTTCTTTCGCGCGTGGGAACGAGGCGAGTGAAGCGCGGAAGCGTGATGTCAGCCGCGGCAGGGGAGAGCCTTACATTTTCGTACGATGATAAATGATCTCATCATCGGCATTTAGAACGCGGTGAGGTGTCGGCCAGACGAAAATACCTGGCTGAGCACCGTCGCAGAGAGGTAAAGGGGGCAACAGAGGAGAGGTCTCGTTTAAAGCGAGGGTGAAAGGGCACAGATCGCGTGAAAATACGCTTCGAGGGAAGAGCATTGACGAAGGGACAGGGGTGAATGACACGAATTTTAAAAGAAGAATCTTAAAATTGCAGGCTATTGCATTTCCAGTGGCGCATAATGTATTATAGTTTTGGTGCTTGGAATAGAAGCACTTGGAAAAAAATTAATGAGGGGCCCCTTTGATGAACGAATTCAAGTAGTGCATATCAATATTTCGACGATCTGTAGAATTACTCAAGGTGTCGTTTATAATAACCACTTTCCAGCAAATTGTCTTTCATTCCTGGAAGTAAAATACGTCTGCCTATTAGTCTATTGCATTACTGTTCTGCTATTATAATATTCATTATGTTGCAAATATAATACCATCCTTATTTATTATACAAATCAACGCCAGCAAATGGCAAGAAGCTAATCCCGCACAAAAATTAGCATAGATCCACGAGCATTCGTCGGAACAAACCCCTCATTCGTAATTCCAATTCCGACATCTGCGTCGGGTCTCTACCCAAGCATAATCATAAAAATAAATGAATAGAGGGAGCAGAGTAGACTGATTGAAGCACCGTTCTGGATCCCGGCTGCCCCAAAGATTACATTCGACGTCACTACCACGAGATGGTACCTGCATCGAAAAAAACACCCTCCCAAAAAAAAAAATGCTTCTTTAGTGGAATCTATATCGAAGGTCTACTGATGAAACCACCTTCATTACGAAATAACCTAATTTTGCTATATGTATACACACAGCCCCATATATTCCGCATCAACTAAGAATGTACCAACGTTCTTTATTTTGGCCACCTTTTCGAGGTTCCCAGACCACTGTGCGACGCGGCGGCCTAGAGCAGCTTCGAAATAAGGCGAGGGGAGGATCGAGACGTGGGACGTCGAAAACTAATATCGAAAGCCGAGAGGGCTTCGCAATTGCGGTCGCGAGGAACGGCCCTGGCTACCGTGGACCGCGTATCCGCTGGGGAACTTTGGTCCTCGCCGAGTCGACAGGCGTCCTCCGCCCTTCGTAGATCGGATTCCAATAATTTCGCCGCGAGTAGGACTAATTTTGAATGCCATTAGTTAGCGCACGCCGCCTGGGATAATCCAACCTCCGGAACGGATTGTTATTTCGTTCTTTCGTTTCAACCCCCCTCGTCTGTCCTTCTCTTCCTCAGTCGCCACCCCCTCACCCTCTCTCTACCCTTTCTTCGACCTGCCTTTTTCTCCCTTTGTTCGTGATTGTTGCCCCTGCTCGTCGCTCCAATACACCGCAACTGTATTACGAAGCTGGACGCCAACGCGCCACGTCTTTCTCTTTTGCTGTTTATAACAACCAACCCCCTTCCTCGCTGCATGGCGCCACTTCTGATTGAATCGACTCCGCCGCGATCTACGGCAGGATTCGCCCGCCGTGGATCGTGGCGCACGTCGGCGTGCTCGTCTGCGAATTCCGCGGGATCGTTTCTGTCCAGCATTTCCCAGCGTCGATCGGTACGCATGGTATTGGGTCACTGGGCGCGCGGATCGAGATCCCCTTTGTTCTCGTCTCCGTCACGAGCGTTATCGGCACTCGTCTCGCTTGGTCGTGGCTCTTCCGTCTGTGGGCGATCCTGGCTGGGTTTTGTATTCATTTTCTATGCCTCGAACGGTCGCGCGGTACCTCGAGCTAACGTGCCTGGAGAAATGCGGCGCGACTACGCCTGTCACGGGGAGGTTGGACGAACGTATTCGGTGGATAATTGATTCACGGGCAGCCGTGCGCCACGGATCGCATCGAGCTCGCGTCCTTTAATCGGTCACTGACAGACTTGTCGCGGCGGAATTCCGCGGGCAGAAAGGAAGTCACGGAAAAGCGGAGCACGAGGAAGAATAGCGTGGATTGGGATGGATCGGCCGGCCATTAGACGGAATTCCGGTATCGGCAGCACGAGCTCGCTCGGGCTATTGCCCGTACACGGCTTCGTAGTCGCTCACGTAGCTGGCTTTGATGTGCACCGCGCCGCTTGTGCATTGTAGATGCATTATAATGCATACTCGCTAAGAACCACCGGGTCTATGTTGGTATTATGGGCAGTCGCGAGCGAGCGCCTCCTCTCTTGCTGCAGCTTCGATAATCGAACGCGCCATGCCCCGGCGTACACACGCTCTTGGGCCAAGATTATATGAATAGAAAGGCGGCGTGATACGTGATGGGCGTGTGCAATTGAAAATCATATTACGTAAAAGAGCGGGGCAGAGAAGCAACGAGGCTCGGTGAAAATTTGCCGTTTCTTTTCAGCCGCCGCGACCTCCCACCCCGATTCTTCGCATCCCTGCTTTTTCTCCATTTGCCCCCCTGTCCTTCTCACTCTTCCTCCATTTCCCCGCTTTCGCCCGCTGTGCCAGAGCCAGCGGTCGCACGGACAATCGCGGCGGGATCGTGCGCGCGGAATTACGATGGACGGAACGTCGATCGAACGATAATCCTGAAATAAACGCGACTAACATTGTCGGAACGCCGGCCGACCGGAATGACGATGGCAAAACGACGTGTCGCTGGCGAATTAGTCAGATATCCTCGCGTGCCAGGACGTCGTACGAATAAACTGTTTCCCATCACGCCGTTTCAAGTTGGCACAATTATTGCTTCGCCGCAACGGGATTGAACGAAATGTCTCGTTCAATTATTCCCAGTTCCTTAATAAGTCGGAATGCAAATTGTTCTGCCGTTTTCGATCGATTGCATTACATTAATGTCAAACATTCGTTTGCGAAAATTCGGAAAATTTCTCGTACTCAACTTGGCGATTATTGCTACCATTATTACTCCCCTTCTGTACAATTGCGTTTAATGTCTGCGCGATGCAGCATTGAATCATAACAGAGCCATCAGCGTCTCGGGAGATTAAAAATTCAAATTTAGAAGCACGCAACCCCTCGGCCTTGTCGCGACACTCAATAACGACCATCCAGCTTCCGCGGCACGTTTCCACCGGCTTCCTCGACAGAAGCTGCCTCTCCGCTGGCCTGTAATTTGCGCGGTCGTGCCCGGGGGATCCGCTGCGAGTCGTCCTCCCGGAATGATATTCCACTTGCCCAAGGGAGCACGAAGAGAGAACGAACCCTCCCGGTCCCGATGTCCGGTAGCAGAGTAGCGGTGCCACTATCGCTCGCAATTACAACGCTGCCGGTCGTTTTTAATCTCGGACGACCGGCAAAAAACGTAATAACTTTTTTGCCGCCGCGATTACGCGGACCGAGGGGCCCCTCCGACCGGCCGGACGGGCTGTTCGCACAAAATTGGAGACTCCGCCCCCGCGTTCTCGGGCCCCGTCCCAAGGATAACGATCAGCCTCTATGCAAATCGTCCCGGCAGGCGTTTTCGCCGAGCATTATTATATCCCTCCTTTTCGCAAAATTATGCGTTTACACGTGGAGCGAAATCAGAGCTGCGATCCTCTTTGGTGAAAAGATACCCGACATCAGGGCTCAGTGACATTACGGATGAACGATGTGGAATTACGCGCAGAGGAGCTTCTGACAGCTTTTTAATGGATCCCCACCTTTCTTCCTCTACCCTCTGATCGTGTAGTTAAACTAGATGGGCGACGATGTTTTCGCTGGATTTCGGAGACGAGCCTGTCGGCATAAAAGAAATTGTGCTCACAAAGTGATGCTCACGGCGCAAGGTGTGATACGTGTGTCGACGAATGGCGCAGGTGTCATTGTCGCGTTTCGTTTCTCCCATTGCGCCACAACGAATGTATAACCGGCCACGGTGTTCGAGCATAGAAAGCGTACGAATCGAATGGTCGATGATCATCATTTGTCAAGCGGGAACGTCCGCGTGCATGAAGCCGCGGCCGACTACCGCTATCGCGTCTAAACGCGGATTATCGACGAAGAAGAGGAGACAGACGGAGGAGGTGGAAGAGGACGAAGAAAAAGACGAAAGTTGCACCTACCGTATCTCACCTGGCAGAGTGATATTTCTATCGTGGATGCTGAAGTAGGAACGTGTTAACAATCCGTGCCTCGCCGCGCGGCGATTGATGGCCGCAGAAAGGGGGATTTATTAATCCTCGGCTATTATCACTGTTTGCCGAGCGGCGACGAAGACAACGACGACTATATCGATGTTCGCACCGATCCAACTTTTTTGCTAACAAAGGGACGATGGAAAAAGAAACGGGTGGACCGAAGAGCGCGCTGCTCAGCAACTCATATCAATATCGATCCAGACAAATTCCACTGCACCTCGTCCACGTGTCAACCCGTTTACTCCGAGCCGGCATACCCGGCCGATCCATAAACCTTTCTAAAACTCACACAAATCGAAAACGTACACTCTACCTCTCGTATCCTTCCTCCGTGCTTATTAATTGCCGCGCGAGAAAGATTGGCAACACGCTTATCAGAGAACATCGTCGTTACACCGATGCCGTTCTCCCCGTTGCCAGACACGTGAACGTTTCACTCGTTCACTCGAACACGCTACATTTTCCCAAGACGATCGCCAGAGACGAAACGGCGAATCCGTCGCGTTACGCAATCGCAGAGAGGATAGACCCGTGGCTTTCATCGATCCCTGCGGACCCACGTCCGCGGAGAAAGATTACGGGAATCGAGATGTCGATGCGTGGATTGCTTTATTAAATTTTGCGCAATGCAAACAATTTTCCAACGGCGACGGTGCGCGAAGCAAACGGGCAATAAATCAACCGTTACAATGACATCGGCACGACGTTCTTCCATCGGTACCCTCTCCGATTTTTCCCTCTCACTCTCTCGCTCTTTCACGTTGCTCGCGGGCACGCGGCCAATCCGCGTGTCGCTTACTTACGTAAATGCATTCTAACTTGGCCTGCAGGTGATTACGAGCGAACACAAAGCTACCGATCCGGTGATCGTTTCGCGGGATTAATTCGCGCGCCTACGATCGTCGAAATGGGCAACGTTTGTTATATTCGCACGTATTTCTTCGAAGAAAATGTGGATAGCCGGCCACGGAAAGGTTGAATCGATGAGGCATTTAATTGCTGTGGCCGCAGATAAAGTTTCGAAGATGCGAGTATGTGATTTTCTAAAATTCGAATGTTCCGTACATTGACGACCCAAGTTATTCGAGCAGAATCTTCCAACGTATTGCTCTTTCAATAAATCAATATGCTCGTCCTTAGTGTATTGGTTTAAAAGTCATAAGAAATTTATCCATCTCCGGTGAATCTAGCAATCTTCAATTAGCGATGCTATAATATAGTCGACTAATATAATCGACTCGTATCTATTCCACTGTTGTGACGCTAATCTCTGCTATAATACGCGTTCGTTAGAAAACGTCCCCTCTCCCCTTCGTCCTCTCGATCGTCGTGCAACGGGTTTACCCCCCGACCAAAGAAGTGCCCACGATTGCTCAAGGATTACTCCTCCGACTGAAGGATTACGACCACTCACTGTTTATCTAATTTACATTCATATACGCTCAGATTTTTCCGTATACCTGGAAAGTTGCCATTAATCAAGCCGAGCTACGCGCGACGTTACGCGTAGCCGTGTTTCATGTTTTTCCACGCCGTGCTGGAAAATATCAACGGCTGGGAAATCCATTATAAACGTTACCGCAGGATCATACCTCCGCGGATTTTCTTTCTCCAATCGAAAATGGAATTGCATAAACGTCCGTCGATCCTAATACGCGACTGGCAATTACGATCCACCGGCTACCACTTATACAATCTGTTCAGACGAGAATTCTGACGCGTTTAATCGAAAAGTTTCCGTGAAATTTGTTTAAATTAATTCCCCTGTACCAACCCGATACAATTTCATGGATAGAACGAACGTCGAAACGAAGCTGTCGGGCGTCCAAAAATCCCCACAATTCCACATGGTGCGCAGAGACGCCGCGATAAATCACGACGCGATGGATCGAGTTTCCGATGTGCTCGATAAAATCCAGCGCACGCGGGGCGCATCATTATAAATCCCGACAGCCACTTTATCCCAATCGTTGCCCGTTGGTGGCCGCGGGGCACTGGAAACGTCCATCAGGAAACGTCGAAAGCCGACGAGCAGCCCGGTTGCGGGGGTGGATACACCCTGCGGCCTCGCCCGTGCCCCAGCGTACGCGCCTCGATCCACGCCGTACATCAGGACCAGGGTTCTACTTTTTTTCTTCTTCGCCCCCTTCCCCGCGCCAGGAGTCGAGGATCTTGGATCGTGGCCCGCGGTAGAATGATTGATAATCGATCGTGCCGAACTGGCCGGAGTCTCGCGTATCCAACGAAGATGAATTCGTTCTGCGCCCAGGCCTAATTGTGCGCAGTCAGTGGTCCACCGTGTGGACTCGCCACAACATTTCAGTGTAGGCATCCACGCCCACGCCGGAGGAGGACAAAGAATCGTGTGGATGGGAGAGGAACGAGGAGATTCGGTATCGAATGAAAGGGTGGAGGAAGAAGAGCAACGGGGGAGTTGAGGAGATACTGGGAAATAGAAAGTGCGCTAACTAACCTCGAGCTGACCCGCTATCGATATTTTCACCCGGTGTTCGACCCCTGTAATCGCGTCCACTTATTGTTCGCAACGGCGTCGAACGATTCTTACCGTGGACGCCCTGGCACACTGGTCTGTCCCTGTTCGTTCGCCGTAAAGGAACGCAGCCGCGCGGCTGGTGCATAAAACGCATCGGTGGGGGTTAATGCACCGCTGTAAATATAACGCCGCACCGGTGAGCCGCGTGGTTTGCGCGAAATTAATTACGCAACGTATTTACGCCGATGCGATGCCGTTAGGCGTGATCGAAGACCCCGTGCGGCGAAAATGAGACGAGAACCACGACCGGGGCGTAATGAATTATCGACCGCCTTCGTCGACCGATTCGTATCCTCGTGCGTCGACCGTTCTCCAGGCACCCTTCCTCCTTGTTGATAATTCGATTCACTTTGCGCGTCCTCGAAATTATTCGAACGCGTTGGAGGATGTGCGTACATAAATTGCCGACATTCGAACCGCTGCAACTTCGGGAATAAAAATTTCTGTGTCTTCGGATATTTTCGAAAGAAGGTACTTCGCTTTGCCACCGCGTACACGGTGCAACAAATTTCTTATGGGAAAATGAGCTCAGGACAGTCAAAGTAGAGTCTTTGTGCTTTAAAACGAGCCCGGGCAGATTGTTGTACGATTTTTTCCCACAAAGTTACAGTAGTTCGCACAATCGACGATATTTCATTGAAAATATTTCAATGCCCGCAGTGAAGAGCGTTTTAATATTGAATTCCCTGCATCAATTTTTAACTGTCGGATTGTTTGCATTGTTAATTAAGTGTGCGCGTCTCGTAGACGAAGGATCGATAAAATAGTTAACCCCTTGTTAAGAATCGAAAGTGACGAGTTGAAAGTTAAATCGCCTCGGTATTCTTATTTTATAATTGCTTTTCAATTCCTCTGTCGATTTTCTATTATTGAACCATCTTGTTGTCAGATCCTTCACGAATAGCTCACGTTACTCAATTTTGCCCGAGCGTGGAGCTGTTAGTTCCGTCGACGTTAGAAAACTAACCTTATCGAGAATATCTACGTTCCAAAGGATTCTACGCGACGGAAAGCAATCAGACGTTTATTGTATCCGCCGTACACTTTCTAACGTGTCTCGTCATCTATGAGTTCATGCCTAATTAAGTGGGAAGAGTCGGTCGTAAATAATTTCACTAAAAAAAATTTCTCCTTAACCCACGTTGACCCCCGGCACGCAAATCAAGCGATCGAAAATCGCGCTGTACTCACCTGGTCGATGATAAATTAAAAAAAAAAATACGCAGTGCTATAAGTAATTCGTTTCGCGGAGAATACAAGCCACGACCATAAAAGGCGACGCAGCCCGCAGCTATTCTTCCGATATTATATCGAACGACCTGTCCAACGATTTCGTGGCCCATGAAATGATCGATAGAGGAACTGCAGATTGCAGCATGATCGATAAATGTAACGATTGCTTCTAACGATCCGCCTAAACGATCGTCAACTCGTTACTATATCGATAGCATACTTCTGCTTCTCGTTTTCCCCTCGAGATACGCAATGTCAGCGGAACCTCGATTAAAAGAAGCCATTAAGATGCTCCATCAAGGAGAACAACTAACCCCCGCTTCGATCACGTCTCAATAATTCCGTCCATCTTTATCGACACATTAAGCTCATTGCTATAATTGATCACCGTATTCGCTGGAGCTTACTATTATTTTTATAAATTTGTATCTACTCACGCCCACTATTTACCAAAGAAAGCGCAATAAAATTAATTATCGCTTCGATGACACAAAAATATCAGAAACAAATTAATTTCCCCCATTCTTAGATGATCCTAGAGCCATAATCACACCTGACCACAATGAATTCCCAACGACACTCTAAACCAAGAATCTCGAGCAGTCAACGCGTCAATTACAACCTACTTCAGCGAATTAAAGCTACGTCTAACTAGAACTCTTCCACCTGCTCGTACCCTCTCTCGGCCGTAAAGAGGGATGTGGATCTACGAGTCGTATCAGGCTCGTCAGGTAAACGTGGACGAGCAACAGCGGCGAAATGAGCCACAATAAAGCAAGACGATCCTATAAATGCGTTTCCACTGGATGTAAGCCCTGGGTTTGGATGCTGTCGCACGGACAGGCCCGTGCGTCTTCCTTTAATGCCCCCACCGATGCGACAGCACAATGTGAAACCCACTCGCGACAACTTTATTAGAGAGAGTCGCGGCTACATCGCGGCCTCGCCGCGTTTCAGATTATAACGCGTACATCGCTCGTAACTATTACAAAGAACACGCGGTACCCCTGTCTTTTCTCTTGTTAAAAGGTCTTCCTGCGCACGGTGATGGGAGAGCGAGCGCAAGGTGCGTTAGAACTGGCGGCTGAAATGGAAATGGCAAGCGATCTTGTCTTTGACAAAAATGGATTTTTTTTGAGAATTATCTTAAAGTGGCATATCTGGGTCGAAGGATATGCCGGAATTTGTAAAAATATCGAAGGTGCAGATAGTAAATACGTATAAGTTTCATCTAAGCGACACTTTGACTCGTTTTTCTCGAAACCATGTTTTCTGGCACGCCTGACACGATATCTCAAGATAGTTGTCCGATTGACTGGAAATTTGGAGAGATTTCTGCAATTATTGTAGTTGCTGCAATTGTTTCATCGAGTACGAAAAAATATAAAATATTCTTCGTGTCATTGATTAAGAAAAATTACTTCGAAATAGATCTTCCTTAAGTCTCGTCATTTTTTCGCTCGCTTCTAAACTCGAGAATCGGCAAACAAGTGCAACATTCTAGTTCACAGTTACCGGAAATCGTGTACCCTCGTTCACGCTTGCAAGTCGACCGTTCTGGCGATGCCCAGCATCGATCCAGGTTCGTCTTCTCGCGGATAATTGAGTTGAACGGCGAGCACCCATATACCGGCGACAGGAACTAGACTCTCATCGACAGATGATTTGTTTACGACGATAAGATTTCACGTATCGAGGTTGACGGTTAAACGGCGCACTCGTGAAAGCGCCGGGAGATGCCAGGAGCTCGGCTTAACGATGTGTAACGAAGTAGTCGAACCTCGCGTCAAACGTCGTAAACCATCCAAAGCGCGGTGCGTCTGTCTGGATGTTGCAAACGAGAAGTACACGTACATCTATGTATGTACGCGTAATGCACGTAGCTGGCAACCGAATGAAAATTTCACCGCCGTTACACATAACGCAAATCTTGAAAGCTGACGCCTGAGACGTTTCATTATCTCGATTGGCAGTTTTCTAAAAGGATTAATCTTGGCTGCACTTAACCGGGGGGGGGGGGGGGGGAAGTGGAATCCGATAAGTCGTGTCGAACTATCGACAAGGATCGAAGGAACGCGAAATCGCGATTGTAATGAAGAAGGATGCGCCGTGGCATGTTGCAGCCACGTCTCTATTCTCGTGAGTGCAACTATCGCGGGGTTTCGCGACCCGTGTCAATTTTAACGTTTCACCGTGATTGCTTCCTTGTACGGCGAGGCGAGTCGAGTGGCCACGCGGTGAAATCACGAATTAAAATCCATCCGCGATGTCAGCCGATAATGATAAGGAGCCGCCGCTGAGGTGCTAATAGCCTGACAGCCGTGGCTCATCGATTTCCCGGCGACAGAAGCTCGAGGAAGCGTCCGAGAAAGGGATTTTCGCACGAAACACTCGTCATCGTGCATTGTTTTCACGGGAGAATCGTGGACATATTGAGTATTGAGATGTCGCACGATCATTTTTTTCACTCCGCGCAAATGTAGGATGCGCTTTCTACAATTTACCCCCCCGTGGGAATGACACCTGCGTGCGTTAATTGGCGTCGACGAGTGTTTCGAGCTGGACAGTTAATGAAATCATCAATTACCTATCACGCTGGGAAACAGCACTTTCTGAATCTAACGGGAGAAAAGTATCAGTGCTGGTCACAATTAACGATTTTTCAACCGTATCGGCGCATAAAGATTGGAGTATCGATCAGGATCTATGCGCGTTTCTCTGACGCGTTCTTTTCGCCGTATGATAAATGAGCCGAGTCTATTTTAATGACGTAAGAGAACGAAATCTCGTATCAACTTTATTAGACATTCTATAGTACGTATAGGGATCGAGAAATAATCGACAGCCTTTCGACGCTTAACACTTTCCTCAAGAAATCGGTCGACCCCGTAGATTACGAAATACCTAACAAGGTGTATCTAACCGACAGACGCGTCACCCCCAATTTGACCAACAGTAAAATGCGCTCCTAACTCTTCGATCGAATTTAAAAAAAAGTCCATCGAATGAAAGAATCCCATCGACGAAAAGAAAAATTCCTCCTTCAAATATGCCAAATATGCCTACCAGTGCATGCAACGTCATTGCACTCACGGTGACCTGGCTCTCAAATGACTTAGGGGATTCGGAGTTATCATTAACGGGATACACCATCTTTCGCTGCGACAGAAGCCACAAAACGAGCGAATATCTTCGTGGTGGCGGTGTGCTAATCGCCGTTCGTAGTACACTTAAATGTAACCGAATCGTCCTACAGGAAGAAAACATCGAGCAGGTATTTGTTTTGCTAGAATCGGCAGGCAGAACTGTCATTATCGCAGCTGTTTACCTACCGCCATCCTCCAACATTGACCTATTCGAAAGACACTGTGAAACGGTTCACGATGTAATCATGACGTACCCCAGAGCGAATGTTTACTTACTAGGCGACTATAACCTACCTCAAGCTAAATGGCCAACCGACAATGCTCAGTTCCACTACATTCCACAGCTATCAACTCGTGCATGTTCCGCCGCAAATGCCTATGAACACGTCGATTTCTTTAGCGGCACTTTGGCATCCTTTAAAAAGGACGTTCTAAAGTCGCTACGGGTTTTCCCGTAGAAAACTACATACGTAATACTGTCGCTCTCTGTTAATGTATTGTCTTATCGTTTCAAATTAATGTTATGTAACTGTACTAACCGTAATTAATGTAAACTAATGTAAATCCAGGACTTCTTCTGTCCGTAAATAAATAAATGAATATCATTCCTCGCATTACACCTGCACAGTCGTTTCAAACTCGACGCAAGAACAATTGCACGCTCCTTATTACCTCGCGTCAGAACCAAGGAACAAATAGCGTCCGTTTCCCCGCAGATCAGGCGCCTATAAAATTCCGCGGGGTTTTACGAGCGCGTTGTCAGAGCGGATTCGCATAATTCGCTCGAGCTGCAGCGCGGCGTTTCCTCGTGCCAAAATAAATCAGGGGCCCGCCGGTTGAAAAATAGCCGCGTGGCATCCTAGTGCATAATACATATTCGGGTCGCGGGGGCGAACGATCCTAACAAATTGGTCCCGGAGCAAATGGTGCGCCACGACGCCGATTTATTATTATCTATTTACGATGCGCCTTAAATCACGCGTAGCGGCCTGCGGCGGGCCGACCCGGGGGAAATCGCGAAGGCAAAGCCGCCAGGGCGGCGAAAAGTAGTACCGCGCCGCGTATTATTAACCGTTTAACCAATTTGACAAGCGTCGCACTTTCGAATCGCCGGGCTGCGGCGCGATCGCGCGAGGATACACGCGCCCAAATGATTCACGCGTAAAAGCGGACCCGTTTTCCCGGGTCACGCGGTAGCCGTGCGTGTTACACGGATTATTAGCGCTACTCTGTGCTCATCTCGACTGATCATCTCGGCTGGTAGGGGAAAGAATGCGCGCTCTGAATGCATTAACCGTGGTCGCCGATTTGAAGAGGATTCATTGGAGCGCAGTTCATTTAACCGTGGTGCGATCTTGGAGCACAGGAGGACCCGACGTGCAATTATTTCTATTGAAAGCAGATGTCTTTGGAGAAAGGAGGAGATATTGAAAAAGACTTCTACGCAGGACGTGGCAGGGTCAATATCGCGAGTCTATTTAAAATTCTCCTTTCTGTATCCCAAGATTCCGCGGCGAAATGAGAAAAACTAAAATCGATATTCGTTCGGAATGCATTCTATTTGCGAAGCGGTTTCGAACCGTGCAGCACAAAAGTCGTGCCACGACGCTTAAGCATCGGTTTGAAATCCGCCCGGCGACCGCCGGGGACCAGAAACATCTCGTCGTGTTTCACGCTCGCGCACGAAAATTCGTGCGAAGATTGGCCTTGACGGGGTATCCAGGTACGCAACGAGGCACCGGTGCACGGATCGGTGACGTATTGACAGACGTGAACAAATGACAGCGCGCAGCTGGAGGGAAGCGTAGCCGAGCGTAGGGCCGGCTAGCAAAGCTGGGACAGGACACGGACATCGTTGGTTCGGACCGCGGCCAGCATTATCATATTATGCTCGTTTGTAACTACAAATTGAGTTACCCCCGCGTGAACCTCGCGCCACTCCCGTCGCCGAGATATATATCTCCGACCGCACTGTCAGCCCGCGAACGATAGCTCGCGATCGATACCCTTTGGCCAGTACCCTCTCCGCGCGAGAAGATCAACCTGCGCCACGTACCGGGGAATCAGCCGCGGGTGGGCTGCTCGCTCGCCAAGATGCTCGCTCGTTTCCCCCGGTCAAAGGTGAAAAATGTCCGTACGACGCGTAACAACCGGATGATTCGATCGAAAAGATCCGCCTGATATATGCGTCGACAAATCAGGCTCGTTTGGAAGTTTCGCGGATGACGCGCTAAGCGTCTGCTTGGTATATATTTTGCAATCATCCTTGATTATTGTCACAGCCAATTATTTCTGTACGATTCGCGAGAGAAGCGGCAGAGGTGGTGGTGCTGTGAAATAGACACGATAAAAATCTCTTAGCGCCTCGAATCAATTTAGTACGGTGTGCAACGCGCACCTCGTAGAGCGAACAACTGATTCTCTATGAACAGCCTCTTTGTAATATTCTCGTACGAAAGGTCTGGAGGATTCGAATGTGACGAGCATGGGAGTAAAGCGAGCCGCGGTTTATTCTTGCCCGCCGACGCCCACGGTGTTGGGAACACCCGTCAATAGTCTTATGCGATCTACCCTTTGGAAATGAAATTCAGAAACAAAAGGATCTATCTCGAGACCAGGCTGGCTTTCTTCTTCAGTCTTACTTAATCTTGCAATTAGCGTAGGAAAAATTAGCGACAACGCCCGGAGCCCACACCGTTTCGCTGAAACGGTTCAGTAACAGCTGAAAGCCTCCATAATTTATCAATCGAAGACATTTCCCTTTCGAGCAGGTTCCACGAACTGAGCTGGCGCAAGCATACAGCAACGAATTGCTCCGGTGTTGCGATCATTTTGCAACGGCCGGTCTCGCCTAGACGGTGAGATTCACAGGAAAGGGAATGGAAACCGGAACCCAGAGGCTGGTTAGAGAAGGCGCGCGGCGAACGTGTCTACATTCACTGAATCTCGTTCCCGGCAGATGACTAATACTTGATTTGACGAGACAACCATGAAGAAACTGTTATACATTGTTCCTTGATCATGGCTGGAAACTACGTGGGCGATTCTCGCCGTTCAGCTCGGTCCCTCGGGACGAGACCGGACGAAAGGTTGCGCCGTTCCACGAAAAGCAGCAAATCGGGGCCCCGTCTTGCGAAATTCGGATATTCCATCGACGAAACGCGCATTCCGCTCGTGTTACGCGAATGTTTTACGATACGGGGGGACAGAAAAGGAACAAGGGAAAAAATATATCGCGTTCATAAAAACGCCGCCGTTTTTGTTCGACGATCTTTTCTCACCGGTTAATTTATCGTCGATGCGTCTTCTCTCTCCGTTTTCTTTATTCCCCTCTCTCTTCGCCTTCGGCCTTCGTCCTCCGTTTTCGAGGAGCACAAGACCAGGAGGCGAGGGATAATCGTTAAACGTTGACGTAACGCGACGTTTTACGGCCAATATTTTTCGCCGTATAAATCGGTCTCTTTAATTGGACGCCGAACCTCGCGGCTTTCCTTTTTATTGCCTCGTAATACGCTCGCCCCTTGGTCGGGACGCTTCCCGCGATGCCGTAGTCTCAAAAATGGAGTCGATCTCCTTGGTCGGCTCCGAAATATCGATCGATGGCCACTTAGGAATCGATAACCACACCTCGGGAGGTATCGTGGGCGTTATTAATACCAATTTATTAAAGATTAAATGATAAACTGATAGGTAACTTTTAAAAGCCTTTAAAAAATCCTGACAAAATTGCCCGCAGAAATAAACCAACTACTCCACCCGGCAGACCAGGTTTAAAAATACCCTCGTCCACTCTACTTTCGTCCTCGTCGTCTACAGGGCGATGTCCAGATGGTATCGGTATAAATCATCGTGGGAGGACAATAAAGCGCCAACCGACGCGTCGTTCCGCACAAATACGAACACCTTCCAGCCGGCTACTAACCGCGACGGTCCATCTGCATCTGAATTCGCATAATCTACCACCGGCGATTGGGCAACGCGCCACAGTCGCTTCCTCGACGTCGCGACCGGGGTGAGCCCGTTTCCGCTGACCATTTAGGGTCAGCGGGAGTTGGCAGAGGTCGTGTTCCAATTACTCAACGGAGAGGGCACCCACCTCCACCTCCACCTCCACCTTCATCTCCATCAGAGACCCGGTGTTTCGCAGCCGCGAGGATGCAACGTTCGAGACGACAATCGAGAGGTGGGAGGACAAACGATCGTTTACCTACGTGTGTTGCCTCTCAGCTCGGCTCAGCTCGCATTATGTCGTCGCGCGTGTGCATCAGCTATTTCGTCACCGTTCCGTCGATCGACGGCCCCAGCTCTCGATGAGCTGTCCCGCCGGAGCGTAATTTCATTTTCTATCGACGGCCCATTGTCCCCGAGATGTTTATAAGGTAAAAGCCGCTGATGAGGCTGGCGACGCAAAGGCCGGTCGCTTCAACGCTTCTGACGCTCAATGGCGCTGGTCGGATGGAATTCTAATTAAGAGTGCCACGGTTTTATGATCGTTTCGAGCGCTTTAAATGGAGCAAAAGTGATCCGCCCCCGTTTTCCAATCAATCGCGACTCGTTTCTGCCACGCATGTAATACTGTTGCATTCTTTCCGCACTTTTCGCCTCGCTGGCATTTGTCGGCCGCCCTCGCGCCGCCCGATACGATCGCAATCGATATCGATCGTTCTGCCGCTCGCAAATCCGCGGCGCTACTTATTTACTTACCCACGTTGGCATACACCAATTCACAGCGAGATATACGAGTGACAACGCCGACTATCGAGTAATTACCCGGCGATTCGATTACAGCCTACCACCGCGTATTTCCCGGCTATCCGCTGGAAGGTTTCCACCCACGCGACAACGAGACCGTGCCGTGCCACCGTGGTGCACCACCACCTTCGTGCCCCGTAATACACGTTCCCAACCGAGAAGCACACCTGTGTGTGCGTGTTCCTTCGCTCGTCTGATTTTACATCGGCAGAGATAGGGTCGCGTGTAAAGCAGCCGAGAATAAAGGCTGCGTTGCGCCATCGCGACACAACCGATACACGGTCTATTGGCCCCCGCGACACGCCATAGTGGCGGCCTTAGTCACCGGCTCGTCATGGGAGAGCCTAACAGGCCGATACCACGATCGCCAGCGAATGAATCACCCAGACGTGATCCGTGCGCCGCTACAGGGAAGACTTCCGCCACCTTTTAACATTTTCACATCCTGCGGAACGGTGAGAGGGAGCCGGGCTGGAACAGCCGGTCGTTTCGACTTTTAATCACGCGCTGGTTGCGTGGTTTCGTGGGGGTACTTTGCTTCCTGCGCGTAGGGATTTCTTGGAACGGGCCTGTTGTTCCGCAGACGATGCGTTCGAGATGGAAATGAGTGGGGGATGGTTGGTACTGTTAGAGGAAAGGAAGCAACGACGTCTGAGAAGACTCGATAATTAGACCGTCGGGAACTGTTGCTCTCTATTCGTGGAATTCAGTTTATTTTTGCCAGAGGGTCGATATTTCCTCGTCGGAGGTGTGACGTCAGTTGTACGTTATAAAACTGTAACTATATAGACGTAATCTCGAAGACAAGTATTCAACAAAAAAATCGGCTTATTACCCAAGTATTGATATATCTATTCGAGAAATCTTGTCGTCTCGCCGCTCCAAGTAGACGCGCTGCGGTACAAATCCACCCCTGTCCCGTGCAATGCGACTGAAAACGAGACGAGGCAAGTTTACACGTGTCGTCCAACATTGGAGCAGGTTGATTTCTCATGGTCCCAGAGGGGAGCGAGGAACTCGATGCGGGCAATCAGCGTGTCCCGATAAAAAACTCTCCGGGCAACATGAGTAAACGACATCGCGGTCGGTGGCTCCGAAGAAAAGACGGGTACGCGCAATGTTCTTGGCACGGGATGCAGCGGATATACATATGTATGTACGCATAGCGCTGCGGCAAAAGCAGTTACACTGATTGCCATGTTTTCAAACTCGAAAGAGGAACTCCTCCCGGTCCCGTCCGTGGGAACCCGTCGCGGCGCGGACACTCTAGAGGAGTGCGGTCGCCCCGTGGACGAACGTGGAAAAGGGGCAAGGGAAAAGAGAGAGAGAGAGAGTTATCGACGGGGGGAGACGAGGAGGAGAAAGATACGGTAGACCGCGGCTCATCACTCGCGAATTAACCCACAGCTTCCAGTACCATTTCTTCCACTTGGCAAGGCGGCTTCGATTCGATCTCTGATGAGACTTTACGAGCACCTAGCGCCTCTAAACGGTAACGAATAGATACCCGAGTGGATACTTAGGCTGTTTCAAAGGGAATCGGAGAAAATCGGAACGAACGTTCAGTCCGGGGAATATCTCCCTTAATGCACTGGGGCAGTCGTATTTCGTAGTTCGGTCCGCGTGGAACCGATCCGAGTCGAGCTGAATAGCCCGCGGCGGACAAATGGAAGTAACCGTTCTCGATGGGAGGGCGATTTAACCGCGTCGATTTAACCGATTGTTTGTTTACCGAGTGTACAGAGCGCACGAGCGCGACTCCGCGGCGAGATTTACGACCAATTAGACGGCGAACAAAGCCGCGGACGCGCGGTCCCGCTTATTAAAGTTTCATTTGTACTTTCGAACCGGGCTGTCCCCGCCTTTCGCCGGGATTCATCAGCCCCGGCGTAGAAAGTAGCCCGCCGCGAGTTCGATTTAATAGGTCCCCGGATAGGTAAGCGGAGATCGGGTGAACCGGCGCGACGGATAGGCCGCCGCCGATCGGAAATCTGAACGATATAGCCTGGCGCGCACGGACAGACTGGTGGAACTCTCGCAGAGATCGTAGATACAGAACGGAGCAACGTTGACGCATTTATGCATGAGCAGAGGAGGCCGTCAAGAGCCCCGGGGGTATATACCTTTCCGTAGATCGGCGCAGATATATACCGCTCGCGGCCCGTACGTACGCTCTGCGCCTACCGTGATGGCGTTACCCTTTTCAACGGTCCTCACCTTTTTATCTCACGATCCTATTGTCTTGCATCTTCGCCAAAAACGCGTCGCGTACGCGTCGGCATAATTTTTCAATTTGCTCGGACCGCCCCGAGATTCTATCTGACCTGATGCTCGAAATTGTTGGGGTAGCTCTGCTTCACCGCTACACCAGGTTAGAGGGAGCGAGCGAGAGAGAGAGAGGTAGAGGGTGACAGAGAAGGGAGGGTAATAGAAGGACAGAGAGGGCAAAGAGGAAGGGAGTGCCAGAGGGAACGAGAAGGATATAGGGAGGTCAGTTCCTTCGCGCGTGACCTTTCGCACGAGAGGACAGAAGCCCATGTGCGGCCAGCACGGCCACTCTCGTGCCATAACTTTTCGACCAAGGACCCGTATCGGTGCACGAGGAATCCTAAAATTCCCTACCCCGGCGATCTCTCTTTGTTGCACGCTTCGCTTCTTGCTTGCTCGCTTCCAACGATTCCGCGCAAGTTTACCGACGATGCTGTGCGTACCCGTCTAACGGTTCGGGCTCGAAACACAAAGAGCGGAATGGACCTGTGAATTATTGCTAATGACGATGCGTCGGGCGGGGGGGCAGAGATCTATAACTGAAAGGAATTCCTCGCGTGATTCTTCGGACGGGAGGAGGGAATCTCCCGCGGGAGTATCACCCGCGGCGATCCTCGAACCGTATCGGTTTCCACTCCCGGGCTACGTTCCTCGAGCTTTATGTGACGTCACCGAGCGCGGCTGCACGTACAAATTGTTCGCGCGCGATTTTCGACGCTGGTCGCGCGTGCATCTTCCTGCTCCGCCGCCTAACAGCGGACTCAGCCGGAGTCTGTGGGTTCTCAAAAGTCAATCCTTTCAGCGATCGTGCGCTTCCTCCATTGTACCAGCTGATCCTCGGTACGTGAAGAAAGTACCGGTAGCACGCAACGATATTCGCGTCTTGCGCTTCCACCCCTTGTGCATGTGAAAATATTGCACACTCGTTTCACGAAACAGTACACTCGTGTCCAAGTGCTGCTGCGAAGAACAATCGTTCACCCTCCACTACAACCGTTTTCTATGCCATTTAAGCAACCCAGCACTCTTCGCCTCGCCGTTACAATTTGAAGAGCGAGAGGGATGAAAGGACACGTCGCGCACTGTTCACGGTTGAACCTGCGCTCGAGGTATCCGGGCCAGCTGAGAACCACTGCGGTGTGTCTGCGACCCATGACCCTTCGCCCACACGAGGACGCCATGCGCTGCAATGCGATGCAACACGGGCCAGGGGCCAGTGGGAGGGCGGCTGGGCCGTTGGGTCCCGAGGGGCCCAGGGGGTATCACCGGTCACCGAGCCCGAGCGGCCAAGCCGATCGCGCACAACGTTTCGCGCAACCTGCAAACTCGTACCGGCAGCAAAAATACTCCCTCGTTCAAGACACTCCTGCCTGGAGATCCGACGACGACCGGCTTCACCCCGAGGACCGTCTTACGCAGCTACGCGCATCCGGCCCGGCTCGTCGTTAAGATGCTACACAGGTGGGACGATGCAAGGGAAACGGTACGGGACGTTTCCTTTGGAAATTTCGGGACCCAGGATGTTTTCTTAGGATGATCGAAATTCGGTATTGGTTATACGATTGGCAGATCGGCCCGAAGGTGAAGCGGACAGGCAGCGCTGTGTAGAATTTGGAATATTTTTCTCGAAAAGATTGGTGTACCGAGGTTGAATGTGAAGTGGCGAGATGGGTATCTCGTTATCGGAGGTTACGGTAGCTAGGAACGGGAAACGAGTGACGGCGGCGCATAGTAAATTGGAGAACAGGTGTTGAAGCAGGTGGTACGTCGGTCGTAGATGAGACGCGACAAATTTGTCGCGCTATTTGCATTATAGCTAAATGTAATGCGAATTAAACGAAAGCACCGAAGTACATCGACACCTTCGCAACCGCTTCTCAACGTTTATTACGTATCGGCGAGGGGGAAGCGTAGGGCAGCTCGTAACGTAACAATAGCCACGTATATCCATGAACTCGAGCCGGGCATACGGCTCGTACGTCTGCCGACGTAACGCATTCGCCTCCAGAGCGAAGGGAGGTCCGGTCGGGCACGAAATTGGCTCCGGGTGTGAAATTATTTGTTCCCCGCTTTCTCTGTGCTCGTACGCTGTACATCAAGCGAGTCGTTACCAAAGATAATAATAAACGTTAAATATGAAACAGCCAGCACAATGGGGCCCGTTCCAGCCGGGCTCTCCCAATCTTTTCAAACGTTTCCTTTTTCTCCCGATAAGCCGCGACATTATTGCTCGTGCGCGCCGTCCACAACGGTCATCGTTCAATACTTCGGAAAATTCATGCGCCTCTCGCGACGAGTAAAGATAACGCACAAGGTGTCGTGGAAACGCATTGTCGCGGACGTGTCCACGTGGACGCCGTGGAAGAAAGAACCGGAGACAGCCGCGGGACACGGCCTCGTCGCGGAGAGATCATAAACTCGAGAACCTAAGAGCTCCTCCAGACCCGGACACGATTCGAAGGCATTATTTCCCGACGGAGACAGTTTCTTGTCGCTCTGTCTTTGCCGTGCCAGCTCTATTGTTGCCGCTGCTCAGCCGCGACTCGCACTTTCTATTCGGACCCGTTCTACCCTCACCGATTTCCTCGCGAAACAACGTTCCTGATGATTTCCGCGAAACACGCTATTAAAACTAGTCGGATCGTTGGCCGCCCGTTCGAAACGACGCGACGGAGGCCGGCGGGAAGACAGGTGGCGATATTACAGGGCCGTGAAAAATCTTTGATCACCCGGATCCACGGTGTACTTCTGGACAGGCTCCGTTTAATTAACAGGGAAGGTAATAGTATTTACATATTCTTTACGTGGCACGTCTCAAACGAAGAATGCGAAAGGAAAAGGGATGGCAGATGGCGAGGGATAATTTCGATCAAGATCTACGCCTCGAAGAGTGAAACTTCGAGGAAGATGATCGCAATCTTGGTCCGCGGTAAAAATGATCGTGATTCCAAGTATTCCACCGGTTGTTACACGAGCTGAAAAGTAAACTACGCACGATACCATGAGCACAGCGTTAAGGTGCCGCCCGACGAGAGCCTAGCACCAGAACAATTACCGTCCAATGCGGAAAATGGATTTCTAAGGGGCACGTCAACAGATTCGCACCATTTCGCGTGTCTGCCCGTGGAATTCGCCAGTCTGTTTTCGCGCAACACACTGGACTCTTAATCTGCAATAAATCGCCCGTCTCGTTTCGATGGCTCGCATCCGTTATACGTGTGGTGTGTTGTATCCACCTATAGTCACGTCGAGGGTTACGGGGTGTCGAGTTATGGAATATAGGGGGCCCCCACCGGCACGGGGAATAGGTACGAGAGGCCGGCATGAGTTACGACTGACCCCATAAATCGCGTTCGGGTCACCGGGTAATTGGCGGGCCCTAATTCTCGCACCCAATCAGCACGGGGTGCCTGATGTACGATGACGCCACGTATTATCGACGATTTACGCAGGAAAATTGGAGCCCTTCCATGTTTCGATCCTCTGACAAATTTGGATCACAACACGGCGAGAAGAGTATCGGATAGAATTAATAATAATAATAATAATAATATATTTTATTATTATTAAAGATTTATTAGAATTAAAATCGTCGTGCTCAGTAGTACAATTCTTTAGTCTTTAATTATTTGTTCTTTTCAAACAAAACCTTGAATTCCGGTACAACCGCAAATAAAATTGACTTTCTTCAATTCCCAAAGCTTATCAGATAAAGCTTATCAAAGCTTAAAAATCATATAAAACCACTTCAAGAATGGTAGCAGCGATAACGGACCGCCGATTTATTTGTCCCTTTCGCCCCCAAGCGGGGCAGCGATTTCGGGGCAGGGAAGACAGAGACACGTCCACGGCCTAATGACACGAGCGTGCAATCAGTCTGCTAATTAGCCGCGGCACGAATGTTGCACGAGCTACAAGCCACCTGTCCTATGCCGGTAGGGTAATAACGCGTCGTCGTGCGCTCGCATCCAAGAGGCAATGTCGCGTCTCGGAAGTACGCGTAGAGGCCTGCGGCCCATTATGAACCGCGAAACGACCTGCATTATAGTGCGCCTCGTGTCTCGGATCGTTTTGTTCTCTACGAACGGCCACTGTGCTCGTTATGACGTTAATCGCCTGCCTCGCTGCTGTTGGCGGCGTGTTTCACTCGTGACTTGTACGTCGCAGAACAGATACCGGACATTCAAACGATACTGCGAGAGCGAACGATAAAAAGCTCGCACCTGTTGGCGCGTCCAGAAATATTTATTCGCAAAACAATTAAGGCGTTCGCTTATGGAAAGGGCCGGTTGAGTGGCCTTGTTATTACACAATTACTTGGGAGTCGATACGATTACTGCCACAGTTCGTTAGGAATTTAACGACGGGGATCGACCGATTGGGAAACATAAGGACGGGAAACGCTCAGGCACAAAGTTGAACTCCGATACCTGAGGGTTACTCGTGATGCGCCGGTCGTAACGGCGGCGGTGATAAGAAACGAGAAATTCAACGGCGAGGTTAGTGTCTTCGGGATGCCTCGACGGCGCGTTTCATACCCCCGGGGACGAGACGTCGCGCTGAGTCTCGTACACGGAAAAAAAGGAATCGATTAGGAAACGTTATCCTTTACTCGAATTCCACGAGGGTTTTGTCGGGGGGCTCTTCTTGCAGAAATTAGCAACGGGGAGATAAAATTGAAGAAACGAACGGTGACGTTCAATTTGCATAGATTATCTACCTGGGAATAGAGGTAAGAAATTTCTTGAACTCTGAACGACTTCGAACAACGCAAGGTCTCCTAATGGATTTACCCCTTAAATACCGTCAAGACGATTTATGTACTTCGTCGCGCTCCGAACGCATTCGTTGCTATCATTTACGCTGCGTGAAAAATGTAGGACGATTAGTTCGAAGTACTCCCGTAAACAATCACGGGACCATCGGGGCCTAACGATAAATATAATGGACGTCGCCGTGGTATTGTAGGCGACAGTGATCGCCATGGAGATCCAACGACGTTTCATTAAGCGGGGAACGAGCAATTCAGCTGAATCCAAGGGGCACGATATCGAAAATCGCCGGTTTCGGTAATCCACGCTGGCCTCGTAGTTAGAAAGTCGCCGAGGATTCATCGTGCTAGTCTTGGGGGGGCAAGAAGAGGAGCGCGGCATGGCGATTCGTAGAAACAAAAAGGTTTCGCCGTCTCTAGACGCTAAGTAATGGACGGTTAATTACGATCCGGTTCGAAATACTCCGGCATTTCGATGGGATTGGACGGCTGAGAAAACCGTAAAACCGCGCTCTGGCGCGCGCGCGAGCTCGGTAGAATTCGCCAAACGACTTCCTGGTTTCTATGCGTTCACCGTTAATCGGTACGATTTTACCGATAAAGCAAGAAGGTCCCAGGGACCGAGGCAAAAATTGTTCGGGACGTACGATGCGTGCACGGAAATACGTAACCCCGCGTAACTCCGATCTGTGATCTGTGCATTTGGCTGCGGGGAGAGTGATACGATAAAAGATGCTTAATGTGGGTAGAATTTGATGCGACCGGTGACTAAGAGATTAATCATTTTTTGCTGACCGCGTGTCGTTAAAATTTATCACCCAGCCTCTCGAATGCTATTCAGATGGAAGGTATTGTAACGCACAGCACCGATCTATGTAGGATTACCTTTAGAATCGGGACGAAACACCTGTCGCGTCGTTCTCTCTCTAAACCCTAACAAACATCAGATACGACAAATATCGTTGCACTGACATTCAAAATCTGCAACTGAAAATCTGTGGAACCTCTCGCCTCTGTGATACGCAAGAACTATTCGAAGAAGGAAGATCCAGTGCTTCCGGTCGGTGCATCAGATTATACCAGGCCTGCGACTCGATCTAACTATACTGCGACGCAATTTGCTGTCTCAATTTGCAGTTTGTACGCTTCTAATTTAAACTGCGGGTTTCGGCAATCTCCGTGTTTCTCATGACGACAATTCAACGAGCTCCAGAGACCGTCTCTCGACGATACCCACGTCCGGCACATCCGCAAGCCTAGCGACCGCAAAGCTGTCCTATTATTCCCCAATGATATCCTCGTCCTCCTATCTCTTTTCCCTTCCTCTCGACGTTTTGCCGTCCTCCTCGTCGTCGTCGTCGTCGTCGTCGTCGTCGTCTACCCTTCCTGTCCACCGAATGCAGTTGCCACAGCTGCAGCTACGATCGCGCGTAATGGAGGAGGCTGCGAATTGTCTCGAGGAAGCGACACGACCGCGTCTCGTTTATTGCAACCGAGTTCTAATCTTTCCCGCGGCTAGAACAAGATTGTCCTGACCACGGTCGCGTCGACAAGAAACGCCGGGTCGTTTAGGGCCGCGAGATGAAACGCGAAAACGATGGTCGGAATCGGGGAAGAAGTGTAATTATCAGACACCATAACTGTTGTAAGCAAAATTAAAAAAGGTACGATAGAACAGTCAACATCTTACATTAGTTGAAATGATTTTCGTTGCGAGTAATCGTTATTGGGCGACAGAAATCTTTTTCATTACGAACAATCATTACTGAAGACAAATATTTTCGTTGGTTTCGTTTTGGTTACCTCAGATGTAAAATTTTCGCTTCGCGTATCTATTAGTTTCCGAGATATTGATGATAAGACTTTCGTTGCTATACATTGAAAGCTGCGTATACAGTTTCACGATGATACTTCAGCTTGAGCCCACCCATAATAATTATCGTTGCTGGTAAGTAATAACCGAGGGGGAAGGCAAACAGGAAAACATTTGGATTGGCGCGAAGTTTAAGTTTTTGCATCGAATCATCTTATGCGTTTGGACTTTTTTTGCGAACGAACCATGATCGCAATGTAACTAATTGTAAATAGTGTTCGCAGGGTAAGTAGTAGGTAAGTGCTAAATCGTAATATATATTGGACGCTGTTAAGTATTGATTAAGTCGGTCAATTGAATCCTATGATTCACTCGCATAAAAAAAAATATAGTATCTGTTCGTCACTTACCTTTTCATACGGTCCGTATGATAATACATATACATATACGAAATATTGCTTGAAATATATACGTGATAAAAGACAATGCATGCATATGTATAAAAGTTCAAAATATCGCTGAGAATGATAGCGTAGCGAATCTGAGCACCACTTTCGAATGCACTCGACGAGCATTCAATCACAAAATAATAACAGAACGTCGAAAGGTTGAAGTCGTGAAAATTAGTATTTCTTAAACATGGAGTTTGATTCTATCACATGATTAAATAAAAGCACTAGACAGGAAACGGCCCTGCTATTTTCCTTTTGTCTTTAATTCAAAGGTCTGATGAGCGTTTGCAGAGAGCCTCGCTAAATTTACTGATATAGATTTTGGGTGTGCATGATTGTTACTATTTCACTAAATTTTCTTCGTTCTAATGGACAGTACATTATTTTCCATATTACAAAGTAGTTGCCAATGGGTACTGCAGAAAAAGATTATCATGAGCATAGCGCTTGCTTGCAAGCGGGCTGTACATACATATTGTGTTCAGGTATGCTTTTTAACGTGACAATTTTTCTTCATTCACACCGAAATACAAGAACTTGCAATTATTGTCTTTACCGCGTGCAATCGTCAATTTTTCTTGCGCAAACCTTTCTTCGCGTGCGAGCGTAATTTATCGAAAAAAACTCTGCGCAATTACAATAGGGTTGACAATTGCATGAAGTATATAATAATTGGAAGGAATAAATAACAAAATTGTCACATTAGCCGGGGGCGAACCTGGGCACAAAATGTTTAGCTCGCTTTAAGAAGCAACCGCTTTATCGTGAAACACCAGTTTGTATTCACAAACTTTTTTGTCGTACAAGAATTAACGCGTAGCTCTAATTTAATGTAAACGTTTTATTACCTCAATAATTCAATTCAAATTTATAGTCATAGGCAACCAATATAAATATGTATAAATATGAACCAATAGCCGGTACTGTCTAATGAACTAACAATAAGAAGCATTAGCAACAAAATTTGTTGTGACTGAAAATATTGAGATTTTCTTTTAAAGGGACAATATTTCAAACAGTAGAGCAACCGGTTCTATCATAAAATAACAATAAAACGTCGTCAAAATATGAAAACGAAGAACTGACCGACTCAAATACAGAGTTTGACTCTATCGCATGGTGAAATAAAACGACTAGGAAGAAGAGATTCCTACTAATTTCTCCCTTTGTGTAATGAGCTTTTGCAGAGTGGCAAATACTGTCGTACTAAATTTAATTACATATGTTTTAGGTGTCTACGATTATTGGTAATTCGCATGATAGTTTTTACTAAAATAAGTTGCAGTTCTAAACTTTCGTCCTACTAATGAACGGTTCATTAATTTCCATACTATAAAATAGTTGCCAATAGGGGACTGCAGGAAAAGATTGAAACATGCAGAAAAGGATTGAAACGTGCAGAAAAAGATTGAAACATGCAGAAGCATGAGCATAGTGCTTGTTTTCCAGGGCGATATGCGAACAGCATATCATTTTCTTTTTAATTCGCACGCAAATACCCGTACTTGCCATTATTATCGTTACCACGTGCAATCGTCAGTTTCCTTTGCGCAAACCTTTCTTCACATGCAAGCGTAATGTATCGGAAAAAGCTTTGTGCAATTACAATAGGATTGACTGTTACAAATCGTATATAATAATTAGCAGTCCATGTATAAATTAAAAAATTGTCACGTTACTATGAAGCGCACCTGGGCACAAAATGTATAGCTCGATTTAGAAAGCAAGCACTTTACTCGTTAAAGAGCAGATCCTATTCGCAAATTTCTTTATCGTACAGGAATTAATGCATGGCTCTAATTTTTAGTGCAAACTAATTTAATGTAAACCGTCTACAAAGTAAATAATTTAATTTAAGCAAATAACTATAGGCACCCAATATAATGAACTTCAGTACGGTAGTATTTGCCATCCGACAAAAACTCATTACCCAAATGGAGTAGATAGTAGGAACCCCTCCTTGTAAATTCAGTACATAAGTTACGAAACGATCCTAACGGGCCAAGAAAACGATCAACTATTCAAAAATACGTTGTAGCATATAATAAATGCAATATCTATTTACATAGATTCCAATAGGTATTTTGAGAAAAAATTACAATCTTTGCACGACACCAACCGTTTCGACTTGGCAAAATCCGTTTCCTAGTAAGAGGTATTAATATTAAACCTCGCGAAGTTCAATTAATTTTTAGCTAATTTTTGTTGATACTAGTAATATGGCTTACGTCGTTGTTAAACAATGCTATTGAAACTGGGAACCAAGATTACAAGAAAATTGTGTCTAATTTTGCAATGCTTTACATCAGTTGCAGACCACCCTGTCTATTCAAAGTGGCGATCAAGTGATTTTCTATAAAAGGAAATAATTTGCAGGAAATAAAAATAATCTGACTCGCGTAAATTGAAATCAGCCATAAATATCCTGTAGGGTAATTAACCCTTTGAGGACTTTGAAACTTTGACCATTTTAATAATCGTAACAGATAGCGGGCAACATGATTAGTGTACCTGTTGGCGGATGCAATCGTCAATGCGCGTATGTTCCGTTGATGCTCAGTTCGGTACGCGTGCACATCACAAGGTTCCCGGAATTTTACATTATAATGAGAGGCGGGGGTACAAAGATAGAATACAAATTAAACGAAAACGCGAAGAATGTAATTTTTAACGAGACCGTGCGTTTTTTAATCTACCAATCTCGATCGCGAGAAATACATTGCGAAATATATAAATAATTCGGAAATTTGACTAACTAAATATTCGTATTAATGATATTATGAAAATTGCGATAAAAAACGCGCTTGCAAATTGATTCGAACGTTGATTGACAATACTACTGATTTCGTATGTCAGTTAATTATTTCCCGTATCGAACATGTACTTTCGGACGACATTCCCTTGTGTGTGCGATAATATTGTAAAAATATTTCGACGCTGGATGCGTGTACGAAATGAAAAAAGCTTGTTCATATATGTTAGGACTCACCGTTCGTTGACGTTGACACCTTGCGATAAACACGAAGAACACGCCTGATCAAGGTGGAGGTCCGATTGTAATCCATGTAGCTTTTACGTTGAACAGTATCCATGACATCATGGCGTCCGACTTGTACTTTCTGGAAAACGAAAAGCCCGTTTTACTTTCAGTCGTATACCGTTTCGTATCTACCGTTTAAGCCTACGAACACAAGAAACCCGTCGCGACAATGTTGACTTGCAATCCCAAGTATTTAAGAATGACCCAATCGCGATAAATAACTATTAAAATCAATACCTTCGTGGTCTCGTTAGAAGGACTTCGATCAACGTCACTTGCCACCAGCTACTGCTGCTTCAACAGCGCCACTTCTCCTTAATTGTAAAAAGTACGTTGAACATGTGATTCGCTCATTGGCCCACCTAACCAACAATGTCACCAATCAAAAAAAATCTTTATAATGAACATTCATGATTAAAAACTATTTACGAAGTGTGAAAGCATTAAAAATTAGGTAGATAGAGATCGTGTCGTTCACTCTGTGTCGTTCATACTTGTAATCGGTGTTTACAAACAAAACTCTCGGCACTCGACGCCGACGCCGACGCCACCACAGCGAAGACGCTTGTGTTAGTAATATCTGGCTACGCAGCTTTCAATGTATAGCACCGAAAGTATTTTTTTTAATATCTCGGAAAGTAATAAATACGCGATGCTAAAAATCTAAATCCGATGTAAACAAAAAGAAAATTTCCCTCTTCTGTAATGGTTATTCGCAACCAAAAAAGAATTTTTCCTTCAGTAATGATCATTCGTAACCAGCAAGATTTCTGCCGCCCAATAACAATTATATATAATCGAAAACAATTTTGGTCATTAATAATGGTTATAACCAACAAAGTTTTAGTCATTTATAATCGTTATACATAACCAGAGATATTAAAAATGAAAATGTTTTAGTCACATCATTTTTACAACAATTTTTTGAAGTTTGAATGATATGTCCCTTCCATTAGAATAAAATTCAACTTCTTATCAATTACTTTTACCTAAAAAATTTGTAACATAATTGTTACTTTTTATCTCTGGTAATTATCATTCGCGTTGATACGGCTGGCTACGAACAGGTGATGCGTTTAACCGCGCTTCCGCGTTCATCGGAAAGCCGAAGGGCTTCGACGTTTCTGTTCAATCCACTTCGATTTTCAATCGCACGATTAGCACCCTCCAAAGGATATATATCCAAGGAGAAAAGACATATCTTTTCTTAATATCCCGAAATAAAGATCCGATCGAGGAGGCATCACACTTTTATCTTCCATCCCAGCGGGCTAACTGACCATTAATGTCCAAAAGACTCGGCGGCCGAAGAATCAGATTTTCGTTGGCCCACCAGGGAGCACGTAAACGTAATAACCCTTTAGCGCGAGTGCTCGCTAGGAATGCATATTTCGTTCGCCCACGCCAGTCAGTCGGTAGGTCCGATTGTTCTCAGGATATATCCTGGGCTGGTTTGCTCGGCTGGTTAGCCTAGCTGGTTAGCTCTCTGCCCAACCTTCAGCCTGGATACCCGGCATAGTTCGCCTACAGGTCCTCTCGGCTCGTGGTACCCTCGTCTCTGGGGCTTCGAGAGCGAAGGAGAAGAGGGACAGAAAAGAGGAGAATAGAAGTATCATCTCCTTCCTTTGTCTCTTCTTTCGTGCCCCTCTTTTCTTTCCTCCTCGCTCGTCTCGTTTCAACGCTTCATCTTTCGTTTGCCTCCTCCTTCTCGTCGTCAGCCTGCTCTCTCGCCGTCGAGTTCCTCTTTTCTCGCGCGCGCGATTCGCGTGTGACGCATCGTAGCCACCCTGAGAAACGCGCCCACGCAACGCTCGAGCCCGCTTCGCGATTCCTCGCCTGCAGGCTACACCTGCCGTGCGCTCGTCTACCTGTCCACCGGGTGAGCCCGAAATGCGGCTCGCCGTCTATGCCGGCCGCACCTGGTCGCATCTGCCTCGTACGCTTTCACCGCGTATTACCTGTCGTAGATCTCTGTCACCCGGACCTGTAAGGTGGATTCGGTGCTGGCTTTTCTTTCCCGGGTGAAAGCGACCGCGTACCGAGGAAGAGCGCAGCGATCGCCGCGAACTGTAACCCTGTACTTACAAATCTCTGCGCGGGATAATTATTGCGGCGATTCGCTGTTTAAATTGACCGTCACGGTCGCGACCGATTTTCGATTTGTCCACCAAGACGGTCACCAAAACGAACACCTACTGTCGAACGCCGTGGATGAATTGTTCGATTCCGTTCCGTTCTCGATCGAGTTGCATATCGTTGGCAGAGAGGCAGATTCGGGGCACGAATCCCGATGCAAGAGGATCCTCCTTCACTCGGGCGAAAAAGTAGCCGGTCGAAAATACGATAATCGTCGAATAAGAACGAGTTCACGAGCGTTTCGACGAAGCTTCCACGGACTCGATACCGGATGTGAAGCGAAGTAGACGGCTCGATGTAGAAAGGGAGAGACAGAAACGATCCGCAATACGCGTAATTACAGGTTGCTCCTGGTTCCCCGCGGGCCCTTCAGCCGCGTGCGTGCGTGCATGCAGAGCAGAATTTCTTCGTAACAGTAGGGGGAGAGGAACCCCGACCCACTTGCCCCGCTCGCGAGGGGGCTGAACTCTGCCGGGCTGATTTATTGAAACGTCTCGACCGTGACCGGCTACTAATTATCGATTCTGTGGAAAAATTCGGGCGCCACGCGCGGTCCAGAGACTCGGCCGAGTTTCGCCGGGGCGGCGCTGTCGCGCTTTGCCAAATCGAAGGTGCATCGACACAGTGCAACGCCTGGAAGAAATATCCCCGTCCTCGCGTACCGTAAATCTCCGCGGCTGAGACATATTTTATTGCCCGCCGCGAACGTATGGACGCTCTGCGAGTGCAGCGTGCGCGCGAACGCGCGGCTAAGCCGTGAGTAAAAGCCTGCGATACGGAAATATTAATGCAACTACATCAATCACCCGGCAAACAGCGAGGCAGGAAAACGATTTACTACGTACGATCCGACCAGCCTACCGAACGAATGTATAGCGCCGAACGCGTTCGCGGACCGGACGAGCATTCGTCAAAATCTTTCATCGCCGGTCGGCCAACCGGGCAGGATTCCCACAGGTGCCCGGGACGAGATTAAATTGAAAACGCGTTGCTTGCATTTCAGAGGACTATGCGCTCGGAACGGAGCGCGTCTCGCAATTCAGCCAAAACCGTTCGCGTTCGTCCGTCAAGCCGGCGCCCTGGAGCTACCCCCTTTAGATAACCGTAAAACGTCCAATGCGCAAAGCACCGATGGCCGAACACTGAAACAATCAATACGAAAGTTCGATTACCAAGACGGAACGTAATATTAAAACACGTGTACAATAATTTGTTGGAATAAAATGTTGCAATAAGAGGAGAGAACAATGGTGAAACCAATCGAATCTTCGCGGTCGCGGTGACATTAATGGCAAGAGCTCTATTAATTCTGGGACGAAAGCGCAATACAAATTCATCTCGCGACACGAACGGATGAGTCAACCGCGATTTCATTCGTGCTCGAGCGAAACCGAGGGGGCCGAGAGGGGAGGGTGGGTGCGTGAGTTTCACCGAGCGAGTATTCCCATGGGGTCACACGAAGAGATTTCCGGATTACGATCCGTCCTTTTGATAGAAACTTATATGGCAAGAAAACGGATGGCGTATTCGGCATTAAGGAAGTACGTGAGTCTAGAGCGCACGGTGCTTATGGGTGCGTTTCAGCCGGCGGTACAACGCGCCTCTCCCCGTCCCATCCGTCGTCCAACGTTTCCCTTTTCTTTCGCGAATTGCCTAACCGACGTCGTCCTCCTAAAATGACGGCTGGATCTGATGGACCAGCGAAACGCACGCACAACGATCCTCAACCCGGTTAAACGCAGCTTTCGTTCACCTGACGAGATCACCGACGAGATATAGCAATGGACCGATCGTACAGTGTATTCTTTCGGCCCGATTTTTCCCCTTGCCATTTCCATGTCACTCGTAACGGTGCCGACAGATTATTCGAAACTTGGGTTCGGCCAAAAATTGGTCGATAAACTTCGAGGATCTAAATCGAACATTCAACCCTTTACAAATTCCCCCGCTCCCCGACAAACGCATGCAGCACCCCTATCTATAGGATCCGTGTTACAGCCAAACCGTTCTCGGTTCACTCGCGATTGAAAACCGAGAGTCCTCGGTAGCTGCTCCAATCTTGCCATATATCATTTCATCCCGGGGAATAGCAGCCGTTTATCTTCCCGCGGAGCCGTGCACCGAATGAAATTCACCGGCTGTTCGTTACGGTGCCAGCCGGGCATCGTTCATCCAACGATTCGTCGAACGTTAACATAAACCGTGGCGTATTCCGCGCCGGAATACGCGCGTGCACGCTCGCGATATTCACCGAAGGCGTAAATCATAGGAGTCACAGCCACGCACCACCAACACCGAGGGAAGTCACTCTTTTGCCCGCTTGTCTTCGGCTCCCTCTCGCGATCCTCGTTCGTTCCTCTTGTTCGTTTCGCGGCGCTTCTCGCGCGCCGTGGAAGCAACTCTCGCGCCGCTAGAACAGGCATCAGCTGCCTGACAAGGCGTATAATTAATCCCTAATGACGCTGGCATAAATCCATCCCGGTAGGCCGTTTGGCCGGTCGCCGCTCGCGCGCCGTTGCCTTTACTAGCGAAATCAGCGCTAGCTTTGTCGCTGTCGTCCATTTTCCGCGTTATTTATGCGCCCATCATTGGATCGCACCGCCTCGACCCAGCGGCAGGATCGCGGGAACGGGGATCCCTCGTGGAATTCGCTTTAGAAACTATTTTAATTATCCTGATTATGCGTTGGTAAATATTGGACGTAGGTAACAACAATACGTGTCCGCGATTTTCTAGTCTCACGAGAAAATTTCTACGCGCGAAAGAAATAATTTAATTAAGGGTGGAACGATTCTTTGCAGCTGTAACTGTGTCGAATAATTTGTAATTCATCGTGTTCGATGAACGTGTGGATCTCGGGGAAATTTTCACGACCGCCAGGTAATTATTCCGGCCAATCTTACTGTTTTACATCAGCTGTGTATTATTTACTGTTTTCCGTGTCCGTTGAAGAGTTACGGTAGACATTCCCCTGTTTTTTATTCGCTGGGTTATTCGGACAAAATAGATGGAGGTTCCGTAACGTGGTATGATTTAGGGTAATCCCGCGCTTTTTCCCTTCCACGTTTTACGATCATGTGAATTTCAATCGCCAACGGAGCGACAACGTTGACCGCGAGTGGTGACCTCGTGCTCAACCGCTTAAATTACTCGACCGACAAAACGCGACGGGACAATGGAGCGATAAAGCCGTTGGTTAAAAAGCAACGCCGGCTATAAATCCCGCGGTGATCTAGTTTACAGCGTTCCTATTTCTCGGCTACACGTTCGGTTGACGTCACCTTATTGTAATCTCGACCCACGTCGGTCACGTTGTCCGTCGACGAGCGGTGAAAAAAATTGCCCGCGACTTGCGAACTGATCGATTCCTGATGACCGGCCACTTGGCGGCGGGAAATGATCCGGTCAAGTCAGCTTTGAAATTCCTCAAAGAACAAGGGTAGAGGGAAAGAGAAATTCTGAGAAAATAGTAGATAATTAATGCAATAGATTAAGAGAAGGCTGAATATAAGGTGTGCTGTTTTAATATTTAGATTTCAAGAATTTTTTTTATAAAATGTTTAATTACCTTCCACATTCAATTGGACAAATCAATAATAAAACATGGACGATATTAAGAGAAATACTATTGAAGGATATTCTAGACTGTCCACTCGAAACAGAACCACTGTGAGAAATAGTTGGAATAAGCTACGGTAACCTCTGGCAAAACCAGTAACCCTTTCACCAATTAAACCGTCCTATGACTAAACAAGTTCTTGCCTAACAGTTCTCTCTGACATATGTAAGTTCTCGCCTCTCCGCACGTTTCCCTCCCTCAAAAAAAAACAATTGCGATATATCACAGCATCCGCGTGCCACGCTGTCAAATAAATCGTGATCATCCGAAAATCCCATCGTATCAACGAAAAGCCTCAAACCTGCCGAACCCCCGGTTAAATCCCTTCCAAAATCCTTCAACTGTTCCAAGCATCCTCCCACAGACCCGTCCGTAGCGGAGGCACGATGAAACGGAAGCTGACCTCGTCGACCATACGTGGGATAAAGCGGCCGCGGGAAGAGTGCACGTATAACGAATGGCCGGTGAAAAGAGAGCGGGGAAAATGAAGCGTTTACCGATTCCCGGATAGCAGGACCTTCCTGGAAAGGATCGCCCTGCTTCTCGAGCGAGCACGCTGTTCCGTGGAACGTTCGTTCTGCTTGCGGTCGGCGAGGGACGAAGAGGAGGGAAGCACAGGCAGAGCGAGTCGAAGAGGAGATCCTCGCGCGGCTGTGTACTCCGCAAAGAGGGAACTGGCGTACCGAATTGATGCACACGAAACGGCATGCCCGGAATGTTATAATCGCGAACCTTTGAACCCAAACAGCCCGGACTCCCACACCAACGTCCGTCGACGGGCCGTGCCGGGCCCCGTTTCCATCGTTGAAATTACTCGTGTTACTCTCCCGCCGCTTCGTGCCGCCTCGTCGCTTGATACGCTTCCACGAAAGCACGGCGAGCGTATAATAATTCCGCTGCGTTTCACCGATACGACACGATACGATACCATACGATAAAATGGTCGACAGCGAGAGGAGACTCGTAGACGCACGGATGGAACACGGATAGGGTCCTACGAGGGATCTCGAAATGGATCTCTCGGGAGAACGCTTGGGAGAAAGGAGGATAGGTGTACACCGTTAAAGGACACCGCAGGAATTTTATCAACCATTCATACGTGCCGCATTTACGAAGTTTCCGCGCGATCCTCGATAGCGACGTCGCCGTGGGCATTGGAAAGCACGTCGCCGTAATTAGAAGAAGATATCACGGGACAAGGTGAACATACTGGGATAAGGAAGTGGATGAGCTCCGGCTTAATAGGATGGAAAAGAGGGCGTCGAGATTGTCGATAAAACGACGGTGAGCATGTCGGATGATTTGGGGCTCGGGTGAAACCTGGGAATTTTAATGGCTTATCAGCGAGCCCGGCTTTGTAGATCAAACTCTGATTCATTAACGTTGCCCACAGTTTCCGAACCAATTATAAGCCACGAAGGGGCTGGAAATTTATGGCACACGAAGAAAATTTCAGGTACACCGTTTCAGAACAAGCGTGTCATTAGCGTTCGGCCGACGCAGCCCCATTGAGTCAAACGCGAAACTGATGCACTCTACTGCACTTTGGCTGATTGCCGAATACAGTTAATAACACGGCACTCGCCAACTGTGGAACCCATATTAAATACACGAAAAGTTCATCCTTTATTCTTAATACATTTATAGAAATATTTTAATTAATCCCTGGTGCTTGCTTTCGTCATTTCTGTCAGCAAATTTATAATCACACTGCATTTCCGTGCAAGGGCGAAGATGAAATTGCCATCGGCATGCTCGAAGCGGAACGTTTACGAAATTGTAGCGAAGACTGCGAGAAGGATGGATGGTTTCGAGGAGAGGCTAAAACCTCTTGGCGCCTTACGGTTTACGGATACAGGTACGCTCCGTGCTCTACTCCCACGAATACCCTACGGGAGTCCCCACCGCCTTCGTTCCATTGCACAGACGCAGTGGGCGTTACGGTAATTAATTTTTGCCCGATAATTAAGATATCCCGTGCAGACGCTGAGATATAGCCCGCGGTATCGTCATTTTTCAGGCCGGGATATCGCGTGTTTCTTCGCGCAACCTTGCAATTCCTGGTGTCTCGAACGAGCTGCTATTACGTCCCCGCGAGAACGATCCTGACGCTTGATTCTCAAAACGGTCGATCCTCTTGGATACAGCCATTTGCAATCGTAACTTTGCTCGCGTGCCTTGGGATAATATCAACGAACACGTGTTTGTAGTATTGCCGGGTAAAAGTTGAGAATTACGAAACGTTACCAATTCAGACATTCAGATCTACTCGCTTGTTTCCACAACTATTTCACAATCGGTCGGAAAAGTATACCGCTCCCATCCGAAAATGTCGCGTCGATATCCCGCGGATGTGTAACGCGTAAGAATCGCGTTTCGCTCGTGAAAGTCCGGATCAGAATGCAGCAGAAAATTTCTCTCATCTTACCGTCGTCACGATTGTTCGAGATCGCGCTTTCGAATCCGCGTCTTCATATTCGCCAACGTGGCCGCAGCTTCGGCAGAAAAAGTCCGCGGCCAGCCGCGCCGGCTGCAGTGATGGAAACTTGGACAAGCGCGACGGAAGGAAAGAAGACGGAGAAGAAGAAGGAGGAGAAGAAGGAGTTGGCGTGGAAGCATCTGGCCCACGGTGCTGGCGTTTCGTTGGGATTATTAATTGTTTCATCTCCGCGGCTTATCCGCGCCTGGCCGATCGCACGACTAAGCAAATACGAGAGGCGTAACCCACGCGGTGATGTACGAGCTTAAAAGCCCTCTCTCTCTCTATCCCTCTCTCATTTCAACTCTCGCGCGTTTTGATACAATGTGCCATAGAGAGAAACGGAGACCGAAAACGATACAGCCAAGGGGTTATCGTCTGATTTATAATTTGAGGCCCCGGCTGCTCCACCGTGGAATACGACCCGACGTTTTCCGGTTCAACAAACGTAATTGGTTGCCGGTACGATCGTAGATAGCCGCCGGTTCGAATCGCGGATCCTCCTGTACTGTCCCGCTTTACTTCTTCCTCCCGCTGCAGCTTCGCCTCTTCGACGCGTGCTTATCTCGCGAAATACTTTTTCCTCCTCGCGCCGTGACTTAAATCACGAATATCAGCTGCGGAGAATCGAATTGAATTGGAGAAGCTTCGGTCGGTCTCCGCCGGACTACCGTACGTACCTGTTCCACGGTTTCTCATTTAGTTTTAGTCGGGTGATGTAGATCATGTAGGTACTATTGTATTGTAGCACGAACGCGTGTGACAAGTGGTTTCTATTCACGCCAGGTGTCCTTCGTCGCTTTCTATACTGCCTCGCAGAGCGGTCTTTTAGGATCTACGCTAATGAAAGAATACAGATCTGTATATTATATTCCAGGTAGCAATCCTGCTTCCCAGATAACGAATAATACGAGACGCGCTCAATTTCGAAGTGCTCCGTTCGCAACAAACTAAGAGTACCCCCGACGTCATCATAAAGAACATAAACCACAAGCATAAAGGAACGAAACGCAGTAAATATCTCGCGAACGGTAGGCACTCGCTCGCCTCCGCAAGCGTGTATCGGTTGCACGGTGGACGATCATTAAACGGCAGGTGGGAGAAGTGGTACTAAATCATCAAACGCGCATAATGAAATCGTATCTATTAGGGACGAACCACCTGAATGCGGTGTTGCGCTACTGCGCGTGTTCAGAGACGATTTGTCGGAAGCACGGCCGCATTTGTATCTTTCCGCGGCGTTGCGCTCCTTGGAAACGTTTACGGCAACGTCTTCATACACGTCCGCCTCGATCATCGTGGACCGAGGGAAACGCGCGCACAGAGGCAGTCCAAGAGCACACGCCTGGTGAATTATGGAGTGCGGCAACACCCACTTCCTGGTCCTCGAAACACCGACACCCACGTACACACCGACGGAACCGGCCAGGGGCGACTCGATGGATCCACGGCCACCCCCTGTCCCCCGACGAAATCTCGACGATACTCGAACCGCCTTCGAGAGCCACTTCGCGCTCGGCCTATCATTATTCGCCGGGTGATTCGTTGATCAATCATGCCGTCTAATTGCGCGTCGAATGCGAAACTTTGTATGCAAATCGAGCGTGATTTAAAGCCGGCCGAGTATCGAGGAAGAGTCATGAGAAACGATGTGTAAGAGACCAAGGAGAAGCTGAGTGGTCCTTGCAGTGCTTTCGATATTTCCTAGCTATAGAATCGCGCTGCAAACATATTTTACTTCGCCGTAGTTAGTCCCAGAGATCGAGCCATATTCCCAGAAGCCGCAGAACCGATTTACTTGCGCCGCGGGAACGGTGCACCGGGAATCGTAAGGACATACGTGATACCGAAAGGAAATGCCACGCCGGACGTCGGCCAGGCGCCGGGAGTGCGTAAAGGGAAGAGAGAAAGGAAGAGAGAAAGAGGCTCCCCGGCGCGGAAAGTGAATTCTGAGATGGGGCATAAATTGATATGCATCCAGCATTCGACATGTCGGTCGGATAAAAGAGGGAGTCTCCGAGACAATGCCTGTCGGCCAGTAACACCCCATCGTGCATCCGGTGCGTTTTCAAGGAAGCTTTCGGAGCATCGTGACACATATCAATTGATTTTCACGGGCACAGGTCCGACGAGTTCGATATATCGCGGTGCACGCGGTCGTTCGTCGTTGCCCCCTTCGATCGAACAAAAGGCGAAAGCTCCAGCAACGATTTTTACGCGGCCTGCCGAGGCTTCCTCTTCGTCGAGGCAAGGTGCATCGAGCGTGCGTACGCCGCACCGCGTGGCAGTTACTAATTTAATTACAATGAGACACCGATTGCACAATTAACATATCGTTAAAATACCGCGGCGAGGTAATTATACACTTTCTCGGTGCATAGGTCGCGGTGGATTTGCATATCGTTCGGCCCGAGCAGCGATAACCACCTGCACGACAACATTTGACAACGGTGGCTCGTTAGGGCATCGGTCCGTTGCGCAACCGAGCCTCTCCGAATCTAACCCGTGTAGCGTCTAATTTACAAGTACACGCCGCCTCGAAACTGTATCACTGTATCGTTTATAAGAATCGTTCGATCACCGAATTCACTTTTTCATCGATTGAGCAATAAAACGAGCACCGCCAATCGCCTGGTTCGTTTTCTTATTTACCCCTTCCCATTCGTTTTCAATCGGCAACTCATCGAAGACCCACCGCCGCGAAAATGTTATTACCAATGAATCATACGTAGTCCACGAGGTACAGACGCGCGTGTAGCACAGGATAAATATATTCCAGCGGATATGAACTCGATCAGGTATGATTCGCCCGACCTCGACGGTGTCGATAAAATGCTACACGCGGCGAATCTGACATCGGCGCCGAAATGTTTGCCAGCACGAATCGTCCTCGACGTGGGTCTTCTATAAATTCCTGCGAGAGTTTGGACGTCCACTGGAAACTATGTATGTACTTTGTTTTACAACTCGACACCCACGAGTCGTCTCTATGCGTACGCACGCGCGTATTGCGCGCTCGCGCGACCCGGCGAGCGCGGTGCGCACACAACCGCGTGTATCGGCTCGTAAACGCGACGACGTTCAACACAGAGCACGCGTTGCGTTCAATGTAAAGCGTTAAAACGCTACGTGATCGAATTCGACAAAAGACCGGACACTCGCCACTCCGAGCCACCATTTCGCGGTCGCCGCCGGAATATCAAACGGAGAGATCGTTAGAAACGTTTTAGAATTAATCGAGCCCCTTTGCCCGAGCGTCGCGAGCCGTCGCCGATCATCGATTGGAATGGAACGCGATTCCCTCGCGGTGAAACTTGGTCAATGGAGATTTCATCGAACGCGACCGGGAGCATCCTTTTGCCGGCGAAACGGAACGACAATTGTCTTCGGGGATTTTCTCGAATCGACGCCGGATTCCGATGCACGCGGTTATTCATTTGCGAAATTAAGGGAATCTCTGCGATTCTTTTGGCACGCCATCGAGCTCGCGCAAATAACTTCCTTTGAATTATTCAAGCGGCGATCGATGGCTAAGACGATCTTCAATTCTGTTTGGCCCCCTATTTTTCCAAAGTAATAACTATAAACTAGAATTCCAGATCGCGTCTCAGATAACGGCCAGGGACAGAATGTTAATTCGACGATGCGACGTGATTCGCTTACGTACACCGGGCTCCTTAATAATAAACGTATTCGACCGACAGTTCCCATCGGGCGCAAACGAGACCATCCAATCGATACTCCCTTGCGCCTTGTTCCATATTAGCGATACTCGCGAGCAGCACCAACAACGGAGGACAAATGCCTCCGCGTGATCCGCGAGATCCACCGACTCGCGCCTCCTCGCGCCATTGGGAAATCCCATTCATTCTGTTTCCAAACCATCCTCCCCTCGGTGTCTCGCGAAAGTCATCTTCGGAGAATTTACGGAGGTGTGAGCTGTTACAAAATCGCGGCAGCCTGCCATTCGACGGAACAATGAGCCCCGTTACGAGGATATGCACGCGGTGCTCCCGATCGAGCCGTCGTGCCGGCTATTTTGAATACTTTCCCACAGGCGGCGGCGAAAAATCAGCCCCGAACGCGAGAGATCGAACGTCCACGCGCTCCAGGTACATATATGCGCGCCGACTGCAGCAACACGTCTATGATCCGCCGAACGCGACGAGCAGGTACAAGCGGGCACGGGAACGAGACGGAGAGACTCATTATCGTCGAGCGAGCATCGAGAGTTAACGTGACTCCGCGAAATAATCTCGGCCGCGAGCGCGTTAACGCGGAATCAGGCGTTCCGATCGTGAGACGCGAAGGAGAGGCAGCAGGAGCCGACGAGCGTCGCGTCGCCTCGCGATGCCATTTCGAAGCCAACCCGGCAGGGATCACCTTGATCCCTGAAATGTTAGGTTCAACGTCTTCGGCATAAACTATCCGTCCCCGTCAGCGAGAGGAGCGAGGAGGCTCCGCGCGGTTCGGCTCGAGCCACTCGCTACCCGTATCGCGGAATTGGATTACGTATCTCCCGTTGACCCGTGATTTATTTATGGCGCCGGCCTCCCCGAGGCGTGCTGCGGTTTCAACACCTTTTCACGCGTGTGTTTTACGATTATGAGAATTACACAAGGCAATTAGAGCCGTCCGGCAGGTATAGATACGGGTAATTGTGCGGCGGTGACCGCTTAAATTACGCGCGTACTCTGCAAGTCGATGGAGAATCGACCGATCCGCTGGCTGGGGTACACGCCACCTGGGACCGTTACGATTTACCTTAATTGCGACGCTTTTTCCGTGGTTTCGACGTTTAAGAATCATGGCGTCGTATCTAGTATTCGAGGGCGGAAGACCTGGTTGATCTGGACGGGGCAGAGAATTTCAGAGTTCGGTGCGAATTCGCAAAACGGGAGGAAAGGTTGGAACCAATAACTCGGCCAGCTGAGAAAGATACGGGGGGATGAACGATTACCACGAAGCCACCGCGATAATCGAGAAGCCCATCGTGGGAATGCCAATGGATCCAAGAAATAGTGTCTCAATGGGACTCGTTTTCGTGATTGCGAGACGTATTTCGAGCGTGTCCGAAGCCCGCTCAGAGACGGTTATTGCGCTCTAAAGTGCAACGAAATTGCACGTGCGTCGTGATCGCGCCGTACAGAGCCGTCCCGAAGGGGCGCTGCTCGTCCCTGGACCGGGGGACAAGCGGCGGGGGAGAACGAAAACACGCTTCGATCGGCCGTTACCGTTCGATCCTGTCGAGGGATCGCGCAGCGGGCACGCGGATTAGGCCTCTTCGAGCGAGCCACGACGAGTATTCCGCACGGTCGGACGGCTCATTTTCACCTGGGGTTACCTTTGGCACACAATCATCCGCCATTAAGGCTGTCTGCAAAAATTTCGAAAACACCGGAATATCCCTTTACACGGGGCGAGCAGAAGACGATCCCGCGCATAATCCGTCCGCGGCTCGGGTATATCACGAATAGCCCCGTGATCTCGCGGCATGATCTTTCAAGATCGAAAGTAAGAGTCTGACGAGGAGGGAGGACGAGGGGAGGACGAGGGGCGAGAAGATGAGACGGCGTCGAGGTGAAAAGAGAAAGAACGACAGAAGCACCGTGGCGAACAGCTGGACGAGACGAGGACAGAGGCAGCGAGTGCTAGATCTCGAGCAACGATCGGAGATCATCTTCCCTCTTCGACCGGCTCGTCCTCCTCGCCGCGAACCTAGCGAGAAGGCGGCGGGGGTGGAAAGCACGAAGCGTCGCGTCGCTCCTGCCGCCGCGCCGCCATTATCAAATTATTCACTCACACCGAGCTCCATCTATCTTCGGCCAACGCGATCCTAACGTGTTATTATTTGATCCTCAGTTTGTTAGCGATCTGACTCTAACAGCATCGCGATACGTACCTTGCCGGAGAGATCCAGCACGTCGATCTGGAGTACTTCTCACGATCTCGCGCCACCGGCTCTCCGAGACTGGCTATCCCTATCTCCTCGTCGTAGGACAATAAATGGCAATCAGGTCGGCACTAATTTAACACGCTTCGACTTGCATCCAATGGCGTTCGGAAGCTCTGCAGGCTCCTCGAAAGCTTGCACAGAATTCCAAGGGTGCTACCACAGGCCAATATTGGCCCACGCAGGTCCAGCAACCCCCCGGACAACCCGCCACTGGTCTCGCCTAGAGATCGTGGGACCCGGCTCGAACAGATCCAGGGTCGCGGGGCCGAGTAATTTCTAGAGCTGCGGAAGGTGAAACAGCCGACAGCAAGTTGCACCGTGGCTCCGTTTTTCGCGAGAATCGCCACCAGGAAAGACAGAACGGACTGCGGGAAACGTTCAGGAACCCGGCAAGAAGGGCAGGCTAAGGGATCGGCAACGACGAACCGGCCAGGTTGCTCGCGGCCCGTAAGGATCGGGCATAGGTAAGTGGCACTTATGTTTAATACGCGAGTGTAGATGAGTAGTCGGACATGCACGCGATCCTCGCGTCGGCCAGGTCTTTCCTGACCTCGCGTTCACTAGAACCAATTTTCGTGGATAATACGAGCGCTCCGGGAAGCCGAGGTGTATTCGATCTTGGTCTAATTCTACGGTTTAGATGTTCCTATCTGGATAAAAAAAAGGACGGAATAGAGACTTCATTCCGTAATTGGATGGCTATAAAATAATATACACGAACGTCAGATTCAGGGTACGATGTTACTGCGGGGATTTTCTCGCGTGCACGCAGAGTTACCGAGGCCGGCAGTATTTTCTGTTACACGCGTAAAGGTTTCAGAGAAACGTAACGGAGACATGACAAATTTTACTCTCTCGCGATCTATCGCGTCACGCTTGCTCCGTGCAGTGGCCGCGTTCTCTATTGCACTGTGCGTACGGAATTAAGGTTAATGTCGCAGGACAGTCCCATCGCCGCGGTGAGAAAAAAAAATAGTTGGGCTTGCTTGACTTCTGTTCGAAACGCGGGAAAGTGAAAGGCGCGATGCGGCCGCGCGAAACCAAATAATCGAACGTTTACGTAGTCGTAATTGCTCCCCACGGTCTTATAGCTCGGGTAATCTCGAAGCTCGTTAAAAATCGCGCTAACCCGCGTTACGTGCCGTTTGGTTCCAGCCTGTCATTAGCGCCGAGCGGATTCCCCGTGTGTGATCGTTCTAATATCGAACGGGACGTTTCGAAAGGGATCCGACGATTTTTCTGTATGCATTTATTTCACGGTTTCAGCTGAAGTGTTGCCGTCGCATCGAGCCGCGAATATAGCTGCGAATATAATAACCGCGGTCGAACGATCGATAAGCGACAGTCATTTGCATGATAAAAGACACACGGGACAAATCGTTCGGCGGCGTAAAAGTATCAACGAAATTCTCAATAAATTATCGTAGTTTTTTCGGACATCGTCAACCACGCTGTTATGCCTCTTCTTCACTCAAAAAATCCTATGTACGCACTTTGTCTATTGGCGGCAATTTGCGTGCGACAACATGTCCGAATTAACAGGTATGGTGCGAATGGGCATGTTAGAAATAGTAATGGTCACGATTGTGGAATTTTTGCAATGTAAATATTATATCCGCGCAGAACCTCGCAGCCACTAACGACAAATATAGCAATCCAAACTCCGACATCGGGATTGTTGAAACCGAATGCAATGAGTTTGTCGGCTGCAACCGATTGGAGTAAGAAATCTCCTGATGAACATAGCTCGCAGGTGAAGCAGGCAGATTCGTTAGTTCTCTGCGTGCAAAACTTCGCGAAACGTGCTCGACATATTGTCGGTGACCTACGGTCGGTTCTACCGGTGAGTAGAGATTGATTGGACACCTATCACTTACTCGTAAAAATGACAATACATCAAAAGGAACGGTCACGTGGAATTATAGTTTTCCCTCTGATAGATAACAAAATCAGCAGAACAAGTAGATCCATTTGCATCGCCCGGCATCTTGCACTCGCTGCTGTATCTAACGAGCAGCATTGGAATTAAGTGGTTAGCATAACGCGGAACGCGGTATGCGAAGAAATAATTAAGAACAGGGCACTTGTTTGACGAAGATTGGCGCGGATTGAGGGGGAAATCTGCGGACGACCTTTGTCAATTGACAGTACAGACTGTTCTTTGATGTAATCTAAATCTTCTAACGGCTTTATTTATTTGTTCGACAAAAAAAAAATGTGATTCTTCTTACGAATGTATTGCACGTAACAGGAGGAATCGTTTTTCAGAAAGATCTGTAAAATCTAGCGAAAGTAGAAGTCCCTTCGTGATATCTATTCGGCGATGCGCGCTTTATAAGGCGCCAACGAGCGTGCGATCGCCAAACACGAAGTGAACTCCACGTGCTAGTTTTCCAGGTATTCTTCGCGAAAATTGTACCCGGTATACCGGTGGTGAATAAATAAATTAAATTAAATAATCCGATACTTTTGAGAGCGCCTCGTTCAATTCTTTAATGTATGCATCCCATAAAAGAGTACGCTGAACAACAAAATCCTTCGACGACGATTCAACAACCGAACACGGAATCGTTTACCTTGCCCGCACGACTTCCGTTACCCAGAACACCACCGTCAACTTTCCAAATCACACTTCATTCTTGCTCCAGAATATTAATCAACCATCGAACCCTCTGCCCCGCCCTCATCAATTTCGTTACAAACACCTTGTCGCACGTTTCTACCTTTCCGCTTGAAACCTGCCTGGCCAGGTAGCACGGATATCTATCAGAACCATCTCGTTCCGTGTCTCGCGATCCGTCCAGTCGGCGCAGTGCTGTCGAGCGGATTTCCAAATCTCCGGGGTTTCGTCCGCTGGCGGGCGGACGGCGCTCGAGACCAGGCCAGGCTCATTTGAATTTTCCCGAACAGGATGTGCACCTTGTGCATTTCAATCCCCCGGGGACACCCCGACGAATTATGGTCGAGCGAGATGGCCCCCTCTCGAGGCAGGAGGAACGAACGAAGAGGGAAACGGTACGCGGATGGTAGTTTAAGAGCGAACGCCCGGTATCCAGAGCACGTCCGGAGCGCCAACAGGACTTATTGTTGTGCGCACAACTCGCCAGGGCATTTTAATATTTCCGCTGAATGCGCCGAGAAAACGGTCGAACGTGGGCACCGCGACGAGAAAACGAAAAAGAAAAATAAGGAGAGGAAGAAAAGGGGAGAGAAAAAAGGAAGAGAGGAACGCGCAGACAGGAGGCGAGGAATCGTTACGCGACACTGCCACTGGTCTTGCTTTTTCGACTCGTGACAGGTGGCGGAACCAGGAGAACCCTATGCTTTCCTTCTTCTTCGTTTTTTTGGTTTTCTTCGAAGGGTAAGTCTCCTTGGCTCGTCGAGACGACACCAGCACTGTGTTTAAAGAGGCTGGCGCCACGAAGCGCATAACGATACTCGAATTTAAATATCCACTCGACTGATTGTTCTTTCATTCTTCTACTTGCCGAGGGGGCAGGACACTCCCCATGTCGCGAATTCGTGTGATGATTGTGTGGAGGAACTGTGCTTGAAAAATCAGCCTGGGGGATTGGGATTCTCAAATATTCCCGAATAAGATAACGAAATAATAAGTAACTTTCAATTTGATCGTAATACATCAAAATATAAAATGTCGATTGTCTTCATTCATGCCTGCAGCAAGCGTTGAAATATACAAAATGCTACCAAACTTTAAAGTATCAATCATACAAGTCGTGTAACAAGTTTACACACTCGGAGCACTACCTCGAATGGAACGTACGGTAAAATTTTTCCACCGAATGAACGAAGCATCTCGCGAGACATGCACGACAAATTCTACCTGTTTCCTGGAAACGGTTCGTCCTCTCCGGTGACGAATGCTCACGGGTATTCACGGGCAATCCGCTGCGTGCGAAGCACACGTTACGCCAAGTATATTTCACCTCGGCCAGGGTATCTATCACTCGAAACCGTGCTCTCCGTCGCGCATCCATTTGCAGCTCGCTACTCAACGGCGAGTGATGCACGATACTCGGCCGTTTGAACGTGCGACAACCCCCAGATAAATCGTGGCGGGTTTCAACGCGTGTCAACCCGTTATCGTGCCTCCTAATACGACCTCGAACGGTGCAAATCGTTCCGCGCGGCCAGAACGTGGCGGAGGACACATTTACATATTACGCGTGCACGGTAGCGAAGGACCACTGAATGCACCATGAACGGACTGTTAATGTCGGTGGGAGACTTTTCGACTTGGGCAGGATATGATTTGACAAGTGTAGGAAGTGCGTAGGGCAAAGTTGTTGAATGTTTCTTGATCCATGCATTCTGACATAAAATGATCCTCGAAAAATTTACTTTAGGGGTGCAAGAGCAAAGGCTTCGTCGTTTAATATGAAACTACGTGTAGAGTATTCGCGTTTCGTCGTGGCAATTTGTTCGAATAAAACAAGCATCGTACTCGCGACAAAATGAAGATTTCTTTACGACCGTGGATCTCGGATGCGGGGGTGTGATTCACACCGGCTCGACAAGCAACGAGATCCGGATGCAGCGACAGAGGTGATTTCGATTATGTAAGCAACGGAGAAAATACCGTGCTTCTTGCAATTAGGCTCACCAACGGGGGACCACTCGATCGCGTGCCACGGGGCAACGATGCAATTCTTATTGCTACAATATAACAATTGCGCCGGCCGCGAGGTACGACCGTAGTACGCCTGTCGCAACCTACTTGATACGTGCATCCGATGCTTGAACTTTGATTGGAAGAGTTTAGCAAGGATTCGTGCAACGGTATCTACGAATTCTCATGGAACTGTGTTGCCCAATGCACCTCGGATTTTGTTCGAATTTCGTGAGAAATATTTGACCAAGCTTCGGTGCGTCCATTTGTTCAGTATCCCTAAAATTCCAACAGAAGAAGTATATGCTTGTGAATTTCCTACATCGGCAATGAAATATCGCATCGAAATTTCGAACCACACACGTGCGGTTTCTACAACTAAATTAATTTTCCACGCACAAGAATTCCGCGGTGTATACGAGATTACGAAACACGCGAACACGGTTCGCGGCTAACGACGAAACGGCCATCGGAGGAAAATGAAACGAGCCTGCAAACGACGTTCACGCTTGCTCGGGACCATGAAACGAGATGAACAGGCACTACCTTCTGTTTCAACCGGTGCTGATCGTTGAATTCTCAGCGCGGGCAAAACGCCGCCGCAGCGACAAGAGCGTCGATTCCCGAGTCATCGCGTCGTATCGAATCCGAGGGGAAATCTTCGGTTGCGCGGCAAAAGAAGGGAAAAAGAGGATCGTATCTTGCGTAGACGTCTCGCATCACCGGATGCGCGTGTGCCTCCCTCGCTTCCGGTCGTAACGCTGTGGCAGGCTCATTGCCATGCTTGTCGCCACGCCCGCCCCCGGAATATGAAAACGAAATCATATTCTTTGTCTACGTCTTACCGATCGCCTCTCTTTTATCTCGCCCATTTAACGTGTCTCATTGTTCGAGCGATCCAACGAAACGAATGGAACAGAATTACGATCCAGCGTGTTCTATTATACATTCGAGTCTGATTCTCCTTTCTGAGCGTCGACGAGCGAGGCGCGGCTGATTGAAACGACCGGGCAACGCGAGGCAAGGTTCCGTCTAACGTAACGTTCGCGCGAATTGTATTGATAATACGAACGGCTGAACTTCTGCGGGCATTTTGCGTAACGAGAACCGACACAGCGGATGGATAAATAAATAGGATACGTCGTTGCACAGGCGTGATATATTTTTAACCCGTTCGATCCGACGGAACGAAGGCGCGATGCCCATTTGGACGGCGTCGACGACCGGGCCCGGTCGGCTGGCTTTCGTCAGGGCAGCACACGGTTTCTCAAGATCGCTCGTTAAGCCAGGCAAAACCCACAACCACGTAATTGCAGCGATCATACGTTAGTTAGGTTAATAACTTTGCATTATAAATGTATTAAGCTCGAATCCAATTACGTCGGTTGCGGGACCCGTTGCGTGATGCTGCCGGTGTAACGTTGATTTCTCTCAGCGCGGCGATTAATAACTGGAAAACGGGGCTACGATTAGACGAGTACAGAAGGGGGGCGTGCGAAATTTGAACGCAGATATTAGGGATACCCCGGCGTGAGCTGGAGATCTTCTGTCCCAGACTGGAAGCGAAAATTCGTCAGCCATCCATGCTTCCCCAATCGAACGCCGAAGGACCGCGAATACCTCAAAGTTACACCAGCTAATTGGCGATTAAGTAAGACAGTACTTTCCGCGTCAGTGGGCCGGCATCGCACAAGAAAAACCGGGCAACGTCGGCCCGCGACAGCCCCGGATGCTTTCAAATGTTTCCCGCAATTTGCAATCATGAACGCCCAGTGCACGCGATGCGCATCTGGTGCATTCGAACGTCACGCTCTCGAGCGATTTTAACGCCTGTCAGTGCGGCGTCGCGGGATCTTTGCGGTGCAACAGAGCGAGGCAAAGTTTGTTCGGGTTTGTCTCGGATTTTCTAAACGACCTCGCATCATCGAGGCGCTCGATTGAAAGGGGAAGATTAATTTGCCTGCAAAGTGAAAAGGATGGCTTATACTTTCTTATTAATTTCGCGCTCCTCTTTCGGAAGATCGATTTCTGCTGCAACTTTCACTCGGCGAACTGCAATCAAATTTTCGCACAATTATCCGCTCACCGATATCTTTATCCAACGGGTCGCCTCTTTTTCTAACTATTTCATCCTGCCAGTTGCGATGTACAATTAGCCGGCGCGATTAAGAATTTCACAAAAGACCGATTCGAGAGGCCAGCGAACGGACGGAGGATTCGAGACCTGGGTACACAATGGAACAATAGATTTGACCGAGGCTACGCCGAACGAGATGACACGCAAATAAGTGTGCGAATGGTGACGGTACAACGCGGTCGCCGAGCATCCCGCGAATGGAAACGGAGAGTGTCGCCCGGCGACAATTAGGTGTGCCCTGGAAAACTTGGCAAGTTGCGAAAAACAGGAATACGAAGAAAAAATAGAAAAAGATGGGAGAGGAGCGCACGGTGGAATGTAAAAGGCAGACAGAGTCGTGTGCATCGGTGGACGTCGACGACCGTCACGGAAGGAGGGCGTTACGCACACGCACGGGCACGGTTGTGTCACAGATGTCATAATCTTACGTAATTGGAAGCTATCGTCGGGCATTTGTAAGCCGCACGCATGCGAGCTGGCCGACCAGTACGCACAACAATTTGCTTTGATTTGGTACTGTAAATTGTGCCGCGGGAAAAGTGATGTCCGTAGTTGGGAAGACGCAATCCGCGCATATGGGTAACGATAACGTTATTGTTAAACCGCTCGTGCCACTTTCCAAATACAGGTATCGCTTACATCGCCGATACGTTAACGATCAGTGTACGCATTCGTTAAAAAAATGTCATCCGAAATAAGGAATTGATATTCGCAAATACAAATATATGAACGCGTACCTAATGCAAACACGGTACGATTTAAATAGCGGGGTGCCCGAGGAGAAATAAATTGTTGCGATCAATAAATTGTCAATCCGGTAAACAGGTTGAGGAAATGCCCTCCTATCGCTCTGGATTTTATCTAATTACAGTAATATCCCATCGAGTTACTACTTGTAAACGTCCCATGCGGGGTATCAAAGCAGGATGCGGGCTGAATAATTCATGAAACCGAAGATCGAAAGCTGATATTTATCCGGTCATTAATCAGCCCGTCTGTGTTATAATTAATTTTTGCCAGGGATGGCCGACCGGCCTCCGATCTGCCTCGCGGCTGACTCACGGTTGCCGTCCAATCTAATAGTAACCAGGTCGTTACCGATCGCGTTGGATCGTTTGCTTCCCGCGACACACGAGGTCGGCCAATTTCTTTCGCAACTCGCCCCCGATGATATGCGACGGGCGCACCACCCGCGGCCATTATGCAATAACGATATATATGTATATATTCCGCGTGGAACGCTGAAATCGCGAACAATACAAACGGTATCGTGCTTCGGCTTCGTTCGCACCTATGCATACGCGAGTGTGTAACGTATGCACGTATGTGCATGTACGAGACCGGTCAATTTCTCTGTTCGACAGAGGGGAAAATCGTGCGCGCAATCGTTCGAGAAACCGTCGAATGGGACTGCGTCAAATGGGCTGCGAAGAGGCTACAAATTGGAAGATCGAAGAGTGTTTAAGATCGGTATCACAGCTGAAGGAAATATATGATTGAAATAGTCGAAAAGTGAAATGTTCGGAGCTGGACTCTCGCTGTCATTTCCACGATGCCGTGAACGCAATGCGAACGCGGAATTCTTGGACAGAAATGTTTTTACTTTTTCACCGAACAATCAAGCGTTGCACTGCAGAAATTTATCCAGCAGAATTTTGTTGCCTCCGCTATTCTAATCGCATCGGAGGCCCGCCACTAACTTGTCCACCGTTCGAACTCATCCAGCGATGTTTACGACGATACGATTTTAATTTTACGACACGCTAATTCGACGATTTTAATCAATGTAAAATAAAGGCAGAGGAGCGGTCGATAACGAAGAGCAAACCGATGTAATCGGAGGGCGTGTCGGGTAAGAAAAAAACGGCGGCAATCGATTCGCTTTATCAGGGGTTGTTAATCCCGAGCGTAGAAGGATGGACGAAAGGAACGAAGAAAGCACGATAAAACAAACGGACTCCACGGGTGAATTTCATCGGAGAAAAGGGGAGGCCACTGCTCATTGCTTAAACCACCCAAGGAAAAAGCAGTCGCGCGATCCGGTACAACCCCCTCAAGGCGAATTAGCAAATCTAACGTAATAATTAAATTATCGTCGGGTGCTCGGGTCAGTCCGAGTAGTTAAAGGCACGCTGTTCTCCTCGTATCGTGCTAATGAACCGTCCCGCGCAAACAGCAGTGGGAATAAATTTGAATTTCTATTACGTCCACGTCGGTGTGGCTGTCTGTCTGCGAAAACAAGAATCTCTTTGATCACCAGTATTTAAAGAAACGGGACCGAGTGTTAGCAAATAAACTGTACTCTCTTATTTCCTTCGCGAAGATCCGTTTAATTGGGAACGTCTATATCGACGAGACGGCTAACACTTTATCGACGTAACAATTAACGTCGAAATTTACGCGGAAACTATAGTAATTAAGTCTACAAAAACGGAAACAAATGTAGTACACTTATCAGCAATCGCAGAGCTACGATGCAACTAATAAGAAATATAATAAGAAAGAGAAGACGCTTGAAGAACCTCAGTACATTCAGAAGACTATCAACAATGCAGAGGTAAACGAGGAACCATGTACATCAATATCCAAGCAGCTCTGGAAATAATCGTCCCCTTTAACTCGGAAATATAACGAACATCCGGCACGTACTAACTAACGCGGCGGCGCGGCCATAAACGCGCTACAAATATCTGACATTTACATCGTTGCATATTTATTGGCGTTACTTTGCATAAACGGTCCTGAATATACATGCGCGTCACCGAGCCGCTCCGCGATAAAACGAATTTCATTGACTTCAAACTGGGATCGTGGGCAATTATACACGGGCCGCAAGCGTAATGCGACACATTTGTATTTACATTTCATTTTCGCAGCGTACGGCACGTCGGATTGGCCAGCCGGTTGGTTAATTGCGCCGCTTCCTCTGTGCATCGAGGTATCCCACGGATTGTCTAATTCTCGCCCGACCTAACGCGGGACCAGACGCGCCAGGGAAGAAGCGAAATAGAAAAGAAACAGCGATGGAAATAACACGCGTTACACGCTCAGAAGGCAGAAGCTGCGACCGTGGGAGGAAGCCATTTAGAAAGCTCAATTCCACCTGATAATCCAATCGCCACGACGCGACGCGACGCCGCTTGAGAACGTCTATAATTGAGTGCCACCTTAACGTTGCATCTTGCGACGACGAGCAGAGTGGCAGCGTGTGTCCTGCGAGCACTTACCTACTACGAGCCAGGTACGCTCGATTCGTCTGGTTGAATTCGATGAATCGAACACGCTGTTGACAGGGATTAATCAACGTTCGTCGGCCTGGGTGAGAAGCCTGACGTCTTCATTGCAACACCGCCGATGGAAAAAGGGAGAACGTCCGGCGAAAGGAGCGATAATAACGAAAGGGGGATAGAACGGGTGGAAAAGACCAGAAGGGGACCCGAGTCCGGGATGTTGCGAGAAACTGCAACACGACGATCACGAACGTGTTATTGCCTTATTTTCATTTCTGCGACCGAGGATCGTGTGTCTTCGCGTAAAAGTTCAACATGTCGATTGCGAAATCGAATCCGCGTATCGAGCCGTGCGTGGCGAGGTGCCAGGGTCGACACGTTCGAGATCAAGCTATCAGCCAGCCGGCTCTAACGAAGATCGATACATTCGTTAATTAACGAACAATGTTTTTTCGTTTTCTTCGTTTAAATACGTACGAGCGTCGTAACGTATGTGTGCGCCTCATTTCTTCTTCTCTTTTTTCCCAACTGTGTATCCACAGACGTGCAATTAAATCCCTGCACGAGAGTGGACGCATGAACACGGGGTCGTCGTTCGAACTAATTAGCACATTCCACTCGGATGATGTTACGAAACGTGAGATAGACGCTCTATAATAGGAGCGGTGATACCCACGTTGAAATAATCGATAGCTCAGGATTTATTACGTAGCCGGTGTGCACGGTTTCGCGGGGATTCATTTATTACGGCAGAAGCGGATCGATGGCAATTTCGGGCTGGCGAAAATAATACATTGTCTCGACCGAATCGAGCTGATTGAAACGTCTTTCTCTTGTCAATGGTAAATAGTACGACCAATGTAAAAACATTATCGATGAAGGAAACCCTCCCCAAAAATATGATTTAATCATTTCTATCGATCCTCGACTATCTACTGGCATCGTATATGGTAACGTTACACAATAGAGAATCCCCGGCTGAAACAAACGTGCCACGCTGATCAGCTGAACCCTTAACGTGTTCCCGTAAGTGGTCAAAAATGATTGCTACGAGCACGAATCGCGATATCAAGATCGTGTTGCCTTCGACACCTGAACCCGGGTTATTGGGCACGTGTGAATTAAGGTGAACACGATCCACGAGCGGGATGAAACCGATGTAATCCTAATTCACTTTTATATTTCGCCTTTACCCGCCTGGCGAAAGAGAAAGAGAGATCGACCCACGCTCGCCATGATTCCAGAGGTCTCGCGTGGAACAGCTGACGCAAATTATAGGAACTCTCATCTTTACAAAGCCAATTGCATTGCTCGGATAAATGTATAGCGTTAGGCTCGGCCAGGTCGTTCTTCTGTGCGCGTTTAATCACCTCCGCCTTGTGCAATCTTGGTATTTTCAATATCACGAGTAAATCGAATTTGATCATTACGCCTACAGTCCAGGCACGTTTGTTTCCAACGCGTAGCCGTGAATCTAGTACGAGTCATTTAATAATTCAGCTGACGATCACGGTTCGCTTGCTCGGTATTGTCTAATCGTAATGACGACTCGGCTGGCCGATCGTTGACCGCAATATGTTTCCGGAAAATCGCATGCGAAACGATCGCGATGACAACCGCGTGCAGTGAAAGCTTCCATCCTTGCCATCGTCCCTCTGGATTATAAGAACGCAGGTGCAATGTAATGTAACAAATTTGAACTTCAAAGCTGCATCTCCATTAAATAAAATCTGTCTAGCCCTAATTTACCATCAATTAGGAAAATCTGAATTTCGTATCGAACGCAGAACGTACGGACGTCAGATTATCTCGTTCGAAACGATCGGCGAAACGGGAAGACGGTATCGAAAACGCGAAGCATCGTCGGTCGTACGTACACGCTTCTTTTGCCACATCCCCCTTTTTTCATGTACGCTCGTTACGTATTCCCGTGCGACCGTCGACCACGACGCCACCGTACATTCTAAGAGACTGACTCATCCGAGTCCAGTCCCTCTTCTTCATCGACACAGGACGCTCCGCGTCTGGTCACGTTCCGTGGCACGGAGAGCTGCATTACGCACCCTTCGTACACGCTTCTATGCGCTCGCCTCTCTTTAACCAGGTGCCTGCGATGTATTATCTCTGGCGTGCAATGAGACCTGCTAACGCGGAACACGCGCGCTCTCGCATGACAATGAAGATACCGCGACGCCAGTGACCAACGGAAAAAGACATCGCCGGGAGGAAATCCTCGATCATTCTACTCGCGAACAGCGAAACCGATAACCGCTAATTGTAACGAGGATATTTTAGGAGCGTGAAACGTTCCCAGGAGGGAAGAGAGTAAATGCTACAAGTATGGGTTGATTTTTGGTTAGCCTGCAGTAGACTTAACGTTCGAATAGGTGTATTCGTAAGAAGGTTTACGAATAACGCGTACATAAAAAATTAATAAATCACCCGATTATCGTTGGAAAAATATTTGAAAATTGTACAATTACATGCTACGTGTGCGTGCCAATTGGCGTGTATAACGGATATACTAAAATACACTAATTGCACAAATCAAATTAGCAACTTTGCGCGGCGATTCCTAGGAAAGCGCCCACCTGAAACCAGCGTAAGTAAACGTTCTCCAGCTTCATTACCGTGACTCATTTTTTTTCTAGACTCGTCAACGGGTGAAACGGATTCATGGAACCGCCTACAAAATACCTGCAAACGCGTGCAACATAACCGCCTGGGTGCGTACGATTCATGCGAGCACGAGAGAGGCCGTCGATGCGTATCCAGGTATCCACGTGCCAGGTGTTGCGTGCGACACGCCCAGTGCGTGGCTCGTACCACACGCACATACGTGCCACGCGGATCGAGATTTATGCCATTGGCCGCGAACTGCACCGCTCGTTTATCGGCCGTTCCACGCGCACGGATCACGGCAACGAACCAGGTAATCGCACCTTGCGCGCTGTCTCGAAGGAGACGTAATCGTTCGATCACCGTTGATTGGCATTTTAACCCTTCGGCGATCGATGAATCTATACTCATCGTTGCTCGGAGAACGGCGCGTGAAAGGAATGCAGGATCGATCGTCTGTATTGTCAAATATCCAACTTCTTTGCGGAGGTATTTGCGTTTTGAATTTTGAAGAAATCGATTTGCTCCGTTTTGCATTTTCTTCAAGTGCATATCCTCGGAAATGTCCGTGTGAAAGGATATGTACGTGTTCGTAAAAATAACGGAGTTACAGGTGTTAAATGTATCCCACATATAAGTTTCATACAAGGGACGTAGAAACTTTAACACGTTTTCCTCGTAATCATGTTTTCTGACCTGGCTGACAGGGTATCTCAGGATCTAGTTGCCTGATTCACTTGAACCTTTGAGAGGTTCTTGGGCAGATCAGCCGCTATGGCCGGAACTAGAATAGTTGAGCAATCTTAATTACTTCTAAATTTGTATTATGGTGTTGGCATTTTTTTAACCAAAGAGATTTTCCATCCCTTCCAGTACGGGCTACAATCACTTTCATACCGAACAAAACAGCACCTCGTCTTTTTTATTTCCGTCCACTACAAAGCCCGGAATCGTGTCGGCCATCGCGACATGCGTTTACAAGATTACCCAATGCGAAGCGTCGCAAGAAAATTCAGCAACCGCGTGCACAAATCCAGACGCACGTGAATCTGCGCAAGAGGTGCGCCTAGGAAATGCGTCTCTATGCAACGCGAGCATCGCGTCGCACGGGGCGCCTCACTCTGCTTCGCGTTTACCAATTCCCCGCAGCCGTGAAAGAAGAAAGGCGAGGTTTGTCGGTTCGAGTTTCCGAGAGCTGGCCCTCCTCGTCGTCATCCTGGTACGGGGGCTCGCCGGATACGCGTTCCCTGAATCTGTAACGAGGGATGCGCACCTCCGACACACCGGTTGCAATGTCGCTGCGCACGGTGCATAAAAGCGCAGCCCTGGTCGGCTATCGGCGGTCTGGGGAACGCGCGCGCGAGAATTATACGCACTCGGTACTTATCCAGCCCGGAGCATTGAAATGCAATCCCTCGCTCGGATGATTTATACCTTGCCAATGCCCGCCCGCGGGGCAGGATGTCGCACGTCCCTTCTTTATATCTCTATCGTTCGCCTTCGAAAATATCCCGCAGCGTCGAGGCGCGTTACGCTTGACACGTACGTACCAGCGCGATCGGCGCCACTGTCCGCCTGCGAATCGAATCCGAACGATCCTCTTCAGACTTGTGCCCGACTGGCAGCGCAACAGGGAATTTCATCGGCTTATTTTTCGGAGTGAATCGGGAGTGGAAGCGCGGCCGAGAATTGATAATATTTTGCACGTCTGTCTAGGGACAGCATCCAAGATGAATCGTACATGGCGCGACTTAAAAAGTAATTACAATATCCCCACCCACCTGCGGCTACTTTAGAAGGAATCTCAAAGGACTCTATCCAACTCTCCATCTAACCGCAGAGTTTCCGATGTTTGCATACCCGAGGCGAAAATTAAGCTCATCGTCGAATCGCTTCCACCGGTGATCGTTCAGAAATTCGGCACGCGATTGCGCGAAACGGCGATAAACAACGCCATTGCGACGCGCGTGGACCGACTGTCGATTACAAGTTCAAGAAGCAGCTTAAAGGAACAACGATCCCCGTAAGAACTCGCGACCGGGGGCAAAGTGCTTTTCGACAACGCGCCTCGCCGCGGCCAGCGACTCCTTTGTTTTCAGATTAAGATCGGAACGCCGTAATTATGTGGGAAGGCGGGGTGGCGCAGGCTGACATTAAATCGGGCTTGGGGAACCGCGAGAATAGAGGCGTCGGGGCGCGTTGTCTAGCTCGCCGGGCGGGACGCTGTTTACGGGTACGCTCTACATCCGAACGCATTAGAAACGGCCGAGCGTGTAATAAGCGGCGACCGAAAAATTAGCATCTGCCCGACTGCGAGACAATGCCTGATTTGAATAACAATGTTCGCTACCGTGTGGGCTTCTAACTCTTAACTATGGGTTTCTAAGACGCCCGATACGAGTCTGCATATCGTGCTCGCACATGACAATGCGTCTGCCTCCGCGATTTCCTCCCGCGACTCTGCGGCTTCGAAAGAAATATTCGACCCTCTTTCGAGGCTGTGTTACCCGACACTTTTCTCGTGTTTTCCAACCGGACTGGTTCCGCGGTGGCGCGCCTATGAAATCAAAGAGGGACGACGCCGATCCTGCGTTCGTTCGTTAGAAGTAACGAAGCGGTATAATCCTGTGCGTTGTGCAATTTGATCGAGTATATCGATAGAGAGTATATAGAGTACGAGATTGTATATATATAGGGCTAACGACGAGGTGCTATGGAATAACTCGAGCAATAAGTCGTCAAACCGAGCACTCCTAACGACGAACACCTTGCACAGCGAGCAATTCACGTGCACTTTTCTGTACAGTGCAGGACAGAAACAACGAGGACCGTGAAAGCTCGTCCTCGAGTGCTCACAGCACGACGGATCCGGCGTCCCAAGGGGGCGACGCGCAAGACCGCCAACTAGATCGAAACTTACGTACAACTTCCGCGACGAGCAATTAATACGAGCGGGCGTGTATTGGAAAAAATATCACGGACCTCACCTGAGTGCCAAGAGGCGGTATCGAGCCGTGGCTGCCGGTTAAACGTAACATAAGTATGAGCCGGTGCGAGCGGTATACGAGGTCCTCATATCGATGCGCAGATGTCTGACCCTGAAGTGTCTTCACCCTCGCCGGCGATTCTGTGTGCGTGGATCACACACGGTCGTCCCTGTTACACCATCGTGTTCACCGCTGGTCATTCTTTTCCCCGTGTGCCACCGTGTGGTGGACGGTGAGACGAATATAGTTTGTGCGTGACCGGGGCGGCAAGTGTCATCTGCTGATGCACGATCAACGCACGCACGGACCCACACGTGTGGAGTGTGCATACACACACGCGGGAATTCCACGGAATACACACTACCGTATGATAACCGATTTAGCGAACGTGACGACGCTTACGAGCCGCTGTCGGAATCCAGACTGAGGACGACTCGGTGACTCGATAAGGCGAATGGTCGCGAGGGGCGGTTCGGTGATATTCGGAAATTGAATTTGCTCATTGTGCCAACTGATTGCGGTCATTTGGAGCAGGATTCAGATAGAAGAGTTCTGAGAAGATTTGTTAAAACGTTTCTCATGCTGCGATCTTTCGGTACAGGGTGATGGAAATATTGCTTTGATGATGGTAGATTCGGAGCGAGTAAGGTGGAGTACTCTTCGCAGGTTAATTTTATCTGGACAGATGGATCGATCTTTCCTTAGCAAGATCGCACGATCGAAAGGCGTAAATCGTAACGTCAAATTTCGATTTTACGCGACAATAAATAGCTTCCCGGTACAGTAGCCCGTTATAGTTTACGACGGAGCCCTCGAGACTGTTACACGTTATGGCAACGATGTCACGTCGAATAACGCGTGGGTGCGAGTCGAGCGGCCATTGTTTGAAAGTGTCGCCTTCGTAATTTTCTCACGAGCGACGAAGGTGTAGCCCGCTTTCGATCCCGAAACGTATCCCTTGAATTTTCCACGGCTCCAACAATAAAACCTAGCAATAAAACCTAACATGGAGAGTGTTCTGAAGATGGTCCAGAGTTGTTGTTTGTCGAGTATAAAATTTTAGCGAATCGTTCGGGGGCGCCGGTCAACGTCGGTGTACACGAACTCGGCCAGTAAAGTGCCACTAAAGCGTCCGAGCGTATACGCGGGGCCGTTTAAAGCGGATCGCAGGAGTGTAGATGCCGATACGAGCGAACAGATCTACAGCTAGACCCGGTAAACACATCTACCATCGCTAAAAAGACCAACTCCCTTGGTCGGCGCCTGTGATCGCCGAGAGCGTATCCTAAGCACACCGTTCGACAATGGACGATGATCAGCTTCCCCCCGCGTATAAGCGTAGCATTTATGTCGAAACAGGTGCCGTCTCGCATCCACTGCGGAGCCATAAAAATCAGAATGCCCCGGACAGGTAGAAACGGATAAGATAGAAGCTTAGGGCACTTTCGTGTTTGCCCTGCGAGCGAATCACTTTGAGCTTTCATTTTACGATTTTACTGCGACCAATATACGCCAAGGGGGGTAGGAGAAGGATCGGGACGAGCAACGTAAAGAAGAGGAAATATTTTTTGCTCCTACTCTTTGCCGTTCGCGCTCAACTATTCGAGCATCTCTGATACTTCTTCGGTGCCAAACTCACCCCCTCTCGCTCTCTACCTCACTGGCACACTCTCTGTATACCAGTGTACGCATAACGTGCAATGTTGACTTCTGCGAGATATTAAAACATCATCGAAATCGATGGAATGGCAGTAATTCTATATAATTAACACTTTGCCGTCCGCACGTCTCATCAGGATTTTCTTGTTTGGCGCCGACGGTTTTTCGAGGTTTTCGGCAGATCATAAATATGATACACGACAGCAACGTGGTGTCACCGGCCTTTGCGCGATAGTTTTCGCGGGGTACCAACGTGGCGTCCCCGGACGGCATAGTGTTAGCAATATTTTTATCATTTTGTTTTCGAACGCGATATAAATATCGAGTTTCCCCGCTGAAAAATAGCCGCAAAATTTGGTCACTCTTAGCATCCTTCTTTCTCGTCACTCTCGACCCGAGATAAGTTTCTCTACCCCCTCGATACATCTTGCCCGCGAAGGTCACGTCGTGTTTCGAGAACCTGCTGGATCGAACTCGCTCACGGGAGCGTATCAGCTTACTTAGTCGTAGATCGTGCCCGCCAGGCCTTGTTGCAAACATTTATTTTCTTCTTATTGGCTGTGTACTGTCGATTTCTGGACTACCTAATCGTAAATCACGGGCCGACGGTGCTCAAGTTGTGTATACCTGCATTCTTCACTGTACACGGCTGTAACACGGCGATCGGGGTACAACAGCGGCGGTGTGTGCGCGCCGCACACCGGCCCGGCTTCGATAAGGACGATTAACGTGACGTCGATATCAATAAATATGCTCGGCCCGATTGGACGAGATGCACACTGTTAAATCACGCGCTATCGCTGCTTCCAGGCTAATTCTCTCTTACCTCCGTCTTCATCCCGGAGGCTACCGTCGATGACTTTCACGGCTTCTCATTCGACAGGTGTTAAAAATCTCGTGGCAAAACGAATCGACACTTTCCTAGAAAATTCTAACTAGTAAAATTCTTCGAATTTCTGTCGCGCTCCCGCATCAATTCAATACGATCCTCGCTATACCATACGAAATGAAAAGAATTGGAAACAACACCACGCTCCAATTACCCAGCAATAACTACAACATCTCGCCAGATCATCGTCAAGATAAACTATCCTTAATTGCCCGGCCCGCTCTTCGCTCACTAAAAACGGGGAACCTCGCGAAGCGATTCGAGCCCATAGATCACCGACCCTCTCGAACGTTCTCCGCGGTCTCGCCTGAAACGCGGCCGAGAAGAAGCCGGATCGCGTGGCGATCCGATAAATTTCACGGAGGCACGAACGCGGTCGAAAAGCGTGCACGAGGCCTCGTCTGAAATGCCGCGGACCTCGTTCCCCAAGAATGGCGGGGGTTTTCGCTCCGGCGAGCAACGGGAGAGCGGGTCGATCTCGACGGTTGGAAAACGGTTTCAAGGTCCGCGCGAGCTTTCCGCACGCGAAGTAACGAGGGCGCGAAGCGCGTCTCCGCGCCAAGCCGCTCAGCTGGGTCGAGGGGCTTGCGCAAGGGGCCGACAACGTCGACGTGCCTCCCGTTCGTCGGGTCGACGCGACGGACGCGTCGCGGAACGGCGACACGGGGCGAAAGGAAGAGTGTCGGGGACGTCAGCGGTATCGAGGGCGAAACGAGGGAAACAAGAATCGAAAGAGAAACCAGGATGAATCGCGATACGGGGGGAAAGGTGAGAGAGAGGTAAAAACGCGGCGAGATTCGCCTCGTTGGCCGCGTTCGCCGATGCCAGGACCCACGCCCGCATTGTGTTTCGCGTCCGACTTGTCGTTCTCGCCCGTTTCATTGTGCCTCTTCCTCCTCTGTCAGCCTCCTTTCCCTTCGAGCGGCCGAGCAAGCGAGCACCGGATTAGGTGGGCAGACGCGTATGAGTCACGGTAACCGCGCCGTGGCAAGTGAGATTTTCTTGCATTACAGAGGAGAGTCGACGCCCTAACCCACATAAATCCGTGCCATTAGCCGGCCAGGAAAGGCCTTTTCCTCGCACCTATCCGCGATAGTCCCCGGGCGGAGTGGCGAGCGATCGTCGGGGGTGGGAACGGAGGTCGGTCGCCCCTTTGTTCGCCCGCGACGCCCGCTGGAATCCCGACTGGCGTAATCGAGTTTCTTTTATTAAGTCATTCACCGGCGATGATGCACGGCCGAGGAGGCGTTCTATTATAGTTGTAATCGAAGGCGTTACGCCCGGCGTTCGATATCGAGCGTAGATAGCGGGGCCACGGGAAAATTGCCGCGGGCACGACCGCCGAGTGTATTTATGGAAACGATCGAACGGCCATTAACGAGACAAGCGCAATGAGTGCGGAGACCTCTAATCCGTCACGGTGCCGCTATGTGTATTCAATGCGCGCGTGTTCTTTTTCCATTGCCGGTGAGGGAACCCTTCGCGGGAACGAGCCCCCTCTTGGCGAACGAGAGGAAAAAGAACGCGCGTGGGCGTGTGTACCGAGGCACAGCGCTTCTCGGGACAATGCTCCTCTTCTGTCAAGTGCAACGTTCGTTGTTCGCCAAAGATCGCGCGAGACGCTTGGTTTCGGAGTAACGGGTCGCCTCGCTCTTGAATCGCAAATTATTTTTTCTTGCAGGAAATTCAAACCACCGCTGGCCTCTGCGTATTCGTCTACGGATAATACGAACCTGCGACACAGAGCACCTGTAACGCCTTCTCGAATGGTATGATTAATTGTAACGCGTTAGGAGCGTGAAAAAACGCGCCACCGGTATTCACCTTATTCGAGGAGCGATATTAATCGTGGCGCTATGACTATGTACAATCCTAAACGTCGCTCACAAAATACGCGCCTCTACGCTCGAATAAATTCCGATCGCCTCGAACGTCGATCGATCGAGGCAGCCGCTTTTCCATTTCCTTTTCACAGCAACCGCGAGTGAACGATCGTCGCCCTGCGGAGACGCGATGCGAAGCGAACCCTTTCACCGTGGCCGTCATTAATATCGATATAAAGGAATATGGGGACTAAACGTTACGATCATAAAGCGATCGGAGTAAGACTGGATCGCGGTCTGAAAGCGAGCCGGCCGGAGGAACCACGTGGAACAATGGGCACCACTGTCAAAGAGTTGCTCGATGCGGCGCAACTCGAAGAAGATCCGATAAGATAGGTGCAGCCCCTCTCTCTGGGGGCCGCCATTCATCGGCGCCGTGGTCGTGGGTACCTCTTTACCCTTTTCACAGTGCGCCGTATTAGAGCCATTGTGTTATCTGTCATGGCCGAGATATCCAAGGGGCCAACACCGACGACGGCTTTTGGTACCACGGCAAAGGAACTAGTCGTGTCAGAGGCGTGAAAAGCTCTCGCGTGGGTGGCACGAGGCAGTCTGATACATCCGTCTTGTGCCTTTCACGATCTTCCGAAAACCGAGGATATTACTTCGCCTATAGGATTGCCGACCCATAGCGCACTGCGCGTGCGTGTATACAATAAACCGTTGCTAGATTGGATCCGATAAATTTTATAAATCACGCCTCAAAGTATTTTATCCGCGCGAGGATTCCGATGATAGAATATAGGGACTAACATCTTGTGCAATCTTTGTATAATTTGGAGCCAGCCCGCCGGTCTGTCGGTTACCTTGACCTGTCAAAGAAGAGTTGCCCAACAGACCTGGATTTATCCGTCGCAGCACCAAAAATGGTTCAATCAACGGAACAAAGAGCTCGATTTCCCGACCGATTACGTATTCAACGGGTTAGAAAACTACTCTCCAGTCAACTCTATCTCGATCCCCCCGATACAGACGTAACGAGTACATACTTACTTCCACACGTCTCACGGCCAGCGGCAGAAAAGAACAACGGCGCTAGGCACATATCTCGCCTACTGTCAATCCGTCAGCAACGCGGCCGTACTGTAATTATCACGCCGACGTCGATCTCGCGCATTGATCTCGATCGGGAGCGTGGTTCTCGGAACAAAAGGCAATCGACAGCGGTGGAAACTCGGGTCGAATAGTTTTCCCTGCGGTCACCGCCCCATCGGGAATTGATTTCAAGCACGACGTCTATACGGCGCAGGTAAATATTACACGCGTGACACGGGCACCGCGACGGCGCGGCACAGGGAGGAGCGTCTACCTACGTGAACACCTATCTATCCGTCCGTCCATCTATCTACCTACCTACCTTACCACCTACCCACCGTGTATCCGTCTGTCTATCGCGCCGTATTACTTTCGCACACCGAATTGTAAAAGGCCGTGTAACACTTGCAACGAAAAAGCGCGCGGCTTCGCCTGCCAGCCAGTTCTCCGCTGCCACGGCGTCTGTTCGTCTGTCGGCCAACAATGGCAACGCGAGCTCTGACGTTTTCTCATGCCGATTAATCCGCGGACAATGCACGATTACGCCACGACAATTAGCGACAACGCTTTTGCCGGTGAACAGGGAGACGCGTCATGAAACGAGAAACGTTCCGGCGGAGCACGCGCTGCTCCACACGCACTCCGCACGCAATCCACACGCACCACGTGCAAGTTGGTTCCCTCGCTTCGCCCTCTTGCATGGCGGTTTATGTATTGTGCGCGCCGATCGTACGCGTGCCTACCGCGCTTTGCGTATGTGGAGCATGGGACCACCATTGTCTATTGTTGACTGCTTTATTGCCGGCGGGTCATGGTCGCGAGCTGACACTTCGCCAATCCGAAACCCTCGCTGCCTCCTCGCGAACGTTTATCAAGATAGAAAGGATTACGCGTTCATTTCGTTCCGTGACTGTGGTTGTCGTGGGGGGGTACGCCGCGCCGCTCCGGTGTTTCGTATCTCGGTTAAATGCACTCATCCTGGCCGACCAGCCACGGCGATTCCACTTTCCTAACTCGCGATGATTTATGCAATCCACTTTTCGGTCTGTCACGCAAATGTCGAGTGCCGAATGCGGCACGAGCGTTACTTCTCCTTTCGCGGATGCCTTCGATTCTCACGCGAAACCGCTATCTACGTTTCGTGGCCTCGCATTATCGTTTCTGGGGAACGGGTACGTACGTACACATGCATATATGGACGGTACTTTCGTTTCGACGGGGGAGGAAGAAGAAATGTTGAACGGTCGGAAACAAGGGGATACAAAGAGATCACTCTCGAGGCGTTATGCCCCTTTGTAGAGCGCGTGGTATGAAACTTGGAATGAAAGGAGGATAAGAGAGATCGAGAACTCACTGCGGGGCAGCGGAGTAAAAGAAAGAGTTGAAATGGAAGGGCAAGGGTTCCCGATCGGTGCTCATTGGAGGGCGAAGGCGTCGAGAACGGTCGCCCGCAGTGCCGCTGACTATTTATCATAAGATCGATCGGTATCTCGAAACGATACCGGTCCGATCGGCGCCGTATCGATTCTTCTAAGGGCTTCAATTAACGTTATTAAAGCACCATTAATCTCCGGGTCGACACGACGGCATGCTCGGCATCCCGTGTCCCGATCCCGTACCACTTTCGTCTCTCTTCTGCGTTCGTTCGTTCGTGGCATCGTCCACCGACGAAAACGAATAATTCTCTGGACCGAGTCCGCCGAGGTCCCTTCATCCTCGATCAAGACAGGCGCGTGCGAAACATGCCGACTTATAACTCGCTCCTTCGTTACAGGAATTAAAAAGCTTAATCGAATGATTTGGATGTGAAGGCGCAACTCCTTTCGGAAAATGATTTCGATATTGTTTGGTTAAAATTGATTTATTTATTTGATTAGAAAGCGGTGCCAAAAATAGAGGAACTTTGCAAGTGGCGAGAAATCATTGATAAGCCTATTTGTCAGGATAGCATAAATACAGTATGGTCGATCTACCTGTACGGCAGATTGTCTTGATAAAATGGAAAGCTGTTTGGCGTTTTCGAAATTGCCAAGAGGCGACCTTGGACGGCGATTATTCAATTACCTGTCGGCAAATTTTCCAAAATGATTTCGCTTTCTCCCGAGCGGGGACCTATAAAGTACGCGGATCTGTTTGAGCCGCGGCATCGCGAACCGATACGTAAATCAAAGGACGAGAGGTTTACGACAGGTCGCAGACGGGCACACCGGTTCACTCTTGTTAGCTGGCAAATTGGAAGCGTCGGGACAGGGGGGGTCACTGGCACGGCCAAGTTTCACCGCAATTAAACCGCGAGCACCTGCTGCGTGCTGCGTTTGCGTAAATGTAACAAAAAGATCCGTTTCGTTTGAAACGCGGCAATCGCGAGTTCTTCACGGTTGCGCGACTTTCCAGAGAATGTTGATTATCCGCGCGCTGTTCGAGGGAACATCATCGGGCAAGAGTCACGAGCGTCGTAGGTGCGTCGATTAGCCTACCTGTACGCGTCCATTGTTTATTGTTCGGTGAAATACGTTTTAGGGAATTCCACGAGTACTGCGATTACGGGAAATTGTCGACGGGGAGGCAAGCAATTTTGTTCGAAAATTAATACGAAGGTGGTTACGGGTGAAAATCATTGCGAATTCATTGATTCGCTGACGAAAAAAGGTATGCACATCGAGTCAACCCCGGCAATTTTACAACATCTCGTAGCCACATTCCCAACTTTTTCCAACGCACGAGGTAATATTGAAACGCTGCAAGGTCTTATATATTTACAATTAATTAGTTTCCCCGTAGCAAATCAATCGTCGCCAAACGTGGGTGGATACTCAGGCAAGATCTTATGCGATCCGACGTTGACTCGTTATCGAGATCTGCCCGGTTCCATGTAGGTCTCCTTACAGCGGACGAAATATTGTTTCAACGGAGCCCCGTGGCCGATGCAGAGGTGGCTCAGCTAGCTCATGTGGTATGTAAAGTCCCGGTAAGCGTATATGCTCGCCCGGTCCACGCTAATGAAGTAGACCAGACGCTGGGACAAGAAGCGGGCCCGGTGTTGTACTACCGGGGCGTGGCCGCATTCATGAATACGAAAAACTTGGACGGCGAACGAGTGCACGAGTCAGTGGCAGGTCTGTGTCAAAAACGCCAGCGCCGAACGATAGGCGAAAGAAAAGTCAGAATCGCCCAGCGTTGGCGAAAGAAACGGTCGAACGCCGCGAGCATTTACGAGCGCGCCAAAGTTTTAACCCTTTAACGAGCCTGAAACGCGATGAATAATTTGAAGGAGCGCGTCCGCCGCGAAGACGGCGTCTTTTTGCGGTTTCATCCGATCCGTTGGCGTAGAAATTTCACCAATGCTACGGTAATTACACCGATCGTAACTCGAAAGAAAATTGATCTTCTATGATACAAGCGTAATAATAACGCTGATGTTGCGCTGCGTGTAACGTTCGTGCAAGACGCACGCATACGTGCGACCCACGCGGAAGAAGGGGTTGAAAACATACATGAATCGCTCGAAGCTGACTACTCTATCACCAGCGTCTCCATTAATGAACGCTGGCACACTTATGAAAGGAGACGCGAGCTGCTGGTATTCGCCAGTCAATCTATCTTTCGCGACCCCCTTTTCCTGCCGCGTTACGAAAATCCGCATTATCCGTATTGTTAGCGGCGCATCGTGACGACAGGTCGCACGAGTGTACTCTCGTGTTCAGCGTGCCGCGAAGTTCCGTTTTCCACCGGTCGTTCGCGGCACGTAAAAGAAACCGCTAGCTTGTGCAGCGAAGGATGCATCTGGCGCGAGGTCCCGACTCGTCCTTGTCGATTCTGTCGCCGGAAACGCAGCCTCTTTTTACCCCTCCCTTCTCGCCCCGGCCGCCTTGCTTCCGGTAACCGGAGAGCCCGCGCGAACGAAGACGAGCGGTCGTTGGTCCAAAGCAAGAGGAACGCGCAATTCCGCGACTGCAACCGTATCTAGGACGACGACGATGCATACGCGAGTTAGTGACACCCCTCTCATCGCATATCCAATGCGTCGTTTCGTCGGATTCCGATTGGGCTTACGATTTCGCTCGACTATCGTCCCGTGGGGGCCTATAAACAATTGTCGCGATCACGACTGCCATTGAATTGGCACACGCTTATGCGGTTTACACAGGGCCCTATTGTACAAACAGTTCGGGTAAAGTATTGGCAGTGGGTACGGTCACTGGAGAGAATTAGGATTTATTTCAGGTAGAACAGATGGAATATAGAACAGACATTTTTTTACCTACTTTTACTGCTCTGCCGGCAGTAAAACGATTTATATCACTTACCTTAGTAATATCACAAGGGTTATTACTTGTGCGAGCGCCTCGTAATTTTTAGGGAAGGATTACGAAGTTGCGATTACAAGGGATTAAGAATCGAGGGTAGGGATTCATGTGTCTCCCACTAATCGAGACTGAACTGAAATATTCGCGTCTATAGAACAACTTAATGCCATCGCTCGAATATATCAACGGAAGACTTAAAATTTCGATTTAGAAATCTATTCGTCCGCGATTCTCAGCGAACACACGACCACGAGCGGCTGAATAAAATGTCGAAACGCGCTTCCAGCAGTGCGGATTGCTCGTTAATTGCAGGCGACGATTTGTCGCCAAGGATTTGAGCAGAAGTTTGCCGAGAGCAACGCAATTCCAGGCCCGGCGAGGGAGCGGAGGACACCAAAAGGATGTCCATACGGAATCAGGATCGGCATGGGCACAGAACCGTGCACCAGGCAGCCTCGTCGACATCCTGCCTCTGCCAGGATTGCGACATTAGCCATGGCTCATGCACGAAGAACACACTGTGCCTCAACAGCGGAAGGAGATCTTGCGCAATCGGCCGCCCATTGTCTCAGGATCCTCCGCGTCGGGGTCGGCATCGACGTCGTCTTCGTCGTTGCACGTAGATAAGTACGTAACATCGTGGATTCGAAACCGGGCCAATGCTTGGCGATCTTGATGGTCGTCAGGCAGATCGGTATCTCTTCCTCGAGGGACAAGGATCAGGATATAGCGTTCTAACAATGGTACAATACAATTTTTACCTTCGGAAAATATTTTTTTTTATCGAAAACAGGTCATTACGTCTTCCCCCCCTTTTTTTTAAGAGGCACGATTTTCTTCGTTATATTGGCGCTTTAAAGATAAAAGGTTTCCGCTAGAACAGTGTCGGGGATTTGGGGATACATACCAGAGCAGTATTTTAAGAGGTGGAGGAACGGCGCTCGATACCTGGTTTATTTGTACCGGAAAGTGCTTTTAGGTCGGAGCGATTCTTCACGGAATCCTTCAAACGCAAGCTCGCGGATAGAAAGAACACCGCAGCTGAATTCCTTCGACTAATCTCCCATAAAATACATGTAACGGCTTACGGCTGCGAGTAACAATGGTGTCCCAATGAAATTCGGAGACTCGAAGCAGACAGCTTTGCATGATCAATTGTTTCGTGATTGTCGCGTGTTTCGTAGGCTTCGCAACTTTCTAAAGTGGGATTCAATTAATAAATCATTCACGGCCAATTGGGTACCCGCGTATGTACGAAAAGTCGTCGACTATGTCCGCGGTCAAATGACAGTCATTTGAATCTTGCTATTAGCCTCCCGAGTAGAACGTGAAACGCTCGTAGTATGTACTTCGTACGAAAACGCGCAATCGTAAAGGAGCACGCGGGCACAAGGTGATCCTCGCGAAACGATTGCCACACTCTTTCCTCCGCGTGCAATTTTACATCCGCACGTGGCTGATGCGGATATGTGGGACGGCAGGAAAGCCTAGCACGCCTCGAAATCTATGAATCATCGTGCTGATACACATGAGGCGATACACACGAGCATCGGACATATCTCCGTCGGGCTAATTCGCCGCTCGAAACTCGTTTTCCACACCGGCGCGGTGCGGTGCCGCGCCAGTTCGCCGCGTGGGAGGATTACGCAAAAGGCCGACTCAAGGAAACACGCGATACACGTAAATAGGGTTAGATTTAATCGCGCCGGGTCGAATGGTCTCGAAATTTTTGTTCCAGTTAAATTAATGTTAACAATGGCGGCGATAATTATACTGCTGCTACTACTGCTAGTAAGAATAATAATAATAATGAATGCCATTTCGGATGAATCGCTGATAAACTCTGCTGGAATCGAAAGAAGCTGGCGGCTGTACCGTTTTCCCTGCAACCTTCCTGAGTCCCAATAATCGGTGACATTCCTGACCAAGCAACGAAGGCACCTCATGCCCGCTTTCAGCGTTTCCTGTTATTGCTCTCTCGCAATTTTTTTCTGCTTTTTTCCAGTTGCGACACTTTCCCCGTTAAAGTTCGCGTCGATTAACTGGATCGTTTCCGTCGCATTCCGCATACGGCGTACCGGGAATTTCTTTCCGCCTTTCCCGCGTCGCGCGGCCGTCTCACGAGACGAATCGAACGACTGGCTAATTGCGTGCAATCACTCCGCGACTCGAACTCGTTACCCCACGGACAGGAACGCTAATTGGGCCAATTTGTGACATTTCCTAACGACGTCGTCGCGGTGGTCCCGGTTGGAATCGGCCCGCGTGCTCTCTGTAATTGAGACGTGCCCCATGCGGCGGTGAATTATTCGAAAGCGGACGGTCGAGCGAGTCGCGACCGGCCTGAACTTCGTAGCGGCGCTCCTAAATAAGAAGCACGATCCAGGGGCCCGTTTTCAGACGACGATCAAACGTGCATAGATATGCACATACTGTGAACAATGACGGGAACAGAGGGGCATATTCGAGCTTCTTTCGAAAGCCACCCCCGCGAAATCGGATCCCCATCGTCGATAATCGACAAGCGTTCTGCCCCTCGAGATCCAGCCAATAATTCTCGTGTTCCAGGCGCGTGATCGCGTGCACAGCGGAGGCAGAGCAGCGTGAATAGCGTGTAATTCGCGAATCGAGCATAAAGTGTCGCGCACTTTAAAATCAATTACTCACCGGTCAACCCGGCCTGTAACACGCTCACGCTTAACGATCTACCCGCAACCATTTCGCAGGCAACCGTATATACGTGTTCCAGCGGCTAGATCGCGTAAAGTATCAATCTAGCGTAAGGGGACTTTTGACCCCTCGCGCACACGCATTTATATTAACCCCCTCGGAGATCGCGCTAGCAGGGCAAAGACGATTCTATTTATGCGTGCGTCCGACGGACCCGGGGTTAATGTGATGATATTACTCACGGGATATGCTTGCCTACCTAAGTCGATTAGCGCTGGAAAGCTCCGGGACGAGTTTTGCGGTCGAAAGCGAGCGCGCCGCGGAACCGAGCGAGGAGGGTGGCCGTGAAACGAAAGGGACAAAGCGGCTACGACGAAACTAGTTTCTCCGCTTTGCTGCCTCTCTCTCACTTTTGCACGCTCGATCTGGACCTTTAACCGGTCATCTAGCAGTGCCAGGATTCCCTGCCACTTGTCCTCGTTGCCCGTGATCCTGGTTACACGTGAAACGGCCAGCGTTTAATCCACGGCCACGCGGTCATTTTTCCACTTTCTATCGATTACAAGGGTTTATAGCGCCGCCGCGCGGAACACGATTAATTCGACGACGGAAACACGATGTACGTATGTATGTAAGTTAATAGATTTTCTCCAACAGATTGATGAACAACCGATTTTCCATGGGAATAAATTGCATATTAATTACGACGTTTCGCGCCGCGAACAGCCGGTTTAATCGAATAGTATCATTAATACGCGTCGAAGGCGCGTTAACGCGTGCCGAACGATCCCAGCGATTCGTCGCGAGCGGATAATCGTCGAGGGCTGCGCAAAGCCTGTTTTGCATAAGTTGACCTGAATTGGATTCGCGATGTACCGCGGCGATACCACGTTTCGTTGCTGCGCGCTCACGTGAGCGCGGCCAGAATATAGTTATAAATATTTCTCTGTCAAAATAAAGAACACGCCGGCCACCGCAAATCCCACCCCACGGACGCATTAATTTCGCACGGGGACAGCGGATGCGCTCGCTAGCCTTTGTTCGAGGTGTCGTCTTAACGAAAGCCAGACGATGGGATTTATTTCCCTTCTTTTTTTCTTCCTTTCTGTAGCAACAGTTCGGTTGCGTTCAAAGAAAGTTGCATTCGATTCAGCAGTAGAATATTTCGGCGATAAAATATCATGATAATAAAGGCTCGTACACTTGTATAGCGTGTGACTTACTTAAAAAAAAGGAAATATAACTTGGGGCAATAAAACCTCGAAAATCTCCTGACACTCGAAAGAACTACAGTGCTCCAATCTCGCACGTCGAGCAGGAAAATTCGTCGGCCCATGTCGCGGGAAGCAAGACGCGTCAAAGAAATCGACGCCCATATACGATACAAACGAAGCCCACGCATTTCATCTTCCGCCCTTGCAGGTTGCCTGCCCAATAGTTGCACCTGCCGAGTAGCGGCGTTCGGTGACTGCACGGTACTCACGGTGCCGGCAATAAAATGTATCTCCCAGCGGCGCGATTATACCGACGTGCCCCAAACATTTCTGCTAGCGCCCTCCTTTCGATCGCCAGGAATGCACCGTGTCCTTTTCACCGCCGAAGTTTTTCATCTCCTCCTCCATCTACCTAACCGCTGCGCTCTATTCCATCATTCTATTTTACCTTTCCTTTTCTCCGTCTTCTTCCATCCAACTGATCCCAACTCCGAATACATCTTCGCGTTAACGAATTTCGAGGCACCGGGAACCCTTCTAATCCTGACTAACGTCCTCGTACGAGTCCGCCGCTAGGGATACCAGGCGCCCAGAGGGACTTAAGCTCCGCACGAGGTCGAAGCTCGACCCCCGAAAAAGAGAGGGTAACCCACGGTGCCTGACAACGTCTTTATCGGCCTCATCTCCTCGCCGTTGCCTTGGTGCCGCTTAATAGCGCCCATAAAGTTTCATCGTGCGACTACTATGTCGTTTAAATGTATATCGAGCGCCGCCGCATGGCACGCAGCGCATAGCGTGGCGCACCGAATCGCGTGCGCCCGCTACGATTTATTTCACCGTCCGCCCGCTTTATGCCTTTTCCATCCAACATTTGCATACCGCCGCCTCTGACGTACGTGCTGCACGGAATTCGTTTTACTGCCCGGCCGTGTACTGGCGTTAATAACGCGCCCAGTCTTGCCCTCTCTTTGGCCGATCCGCCTGGCCACGGACGACTACTTTGATGCATTAACGAAGATGGACCCACGGAACACCGGGGGACTTCTCGTAAACGTCGCGAATTTCTCTCGACGTCGATTATCCCGCGATTATTAATAGTACTTGTGCACGTGATTTCGCGTTTCTTTTTCCAATTTCATTCTTGTGTTTAGAAGGCTCGCTAAGTTTGATATATCTCGTCTGTTTCTGCTTTCTCGCGCGCGTCTTGCACGCTGCGATTTTGACGAGAAGGTTGCGATAGGACCGATCCAGTTCCTCCACTTTGTAGCGAGGAAAAACCTGTATCGCAAGACCAACTGCTGTAATCGTGCGTATAAAGGAGAATGCACTTTCCAATTAGTCAACGTCGACATTCGTGTGTCCATTCTTTCGATACGGTGGAAGTAAACCCCTTTCGCATTTTTGCGGGCACCAGAAAACGGGTCGGATGAATGGAAATTCGTAAGGTCGCCCCTGTCGTTTCCCTCGCGCGTTCCGTTCTATTTTCGGCGTTCTACTTTGCATCACCATGCGCACGGCTGCATCGTTGCAACGACTCTTGTGCTGCAATATTCGCACGGTGGCAGCGAGCGACTCCTTTGTGAGGACACTCGGTGCATTTTGTGGCAACACAATGGCTCATTTCAGCGACCGGATTTCGGGCTTCTTCGCCGTCTGAATGGGCCATTGGAGCACAGAATGAAACCTCACGGGGGTCAACGAGCTACATTAAGGTAATAACGTGCATGGGTGTCAACGTATTAGTCGCGATTTCCGTTACATTGTTGGTCATCCTTCTCCGTGATCTGCGGCCACACGCTCCCGCGACTGTACCCTTAACTCGTCGTCGTGAAAGAAAAGGTAAAAAGTCCGGAATCATTTCCGGCACCATTGTCGTACCCACACGTCAGGTACAATGCGAATATAGAACGATTTCTGTGCGTCGATGAAGCTACGTCGCCGAGCTATCGCTTAATCCTCGAGGTGTGTTCTGTTCTCCTTCAATGTCCAATTGGACGTTTCGCAATCCAATTTGCTCGACGATGGCTGTTGTCGTCGCTTTCACGGCGCTCCGAGTGGAAGGTATTCATTTTAATCCTGGCCAGTCTAATGCGTCTCTCAGGGTGGCGTGAATGGCCCGGGACAGTCCCGGGGTAATAAACTGGGAGGTTTGTAATGTTGTCGTCGATAACCATTGTTTGGAGTTTGCCGATTGCCGCGGGTTGTGTAACGTGTGCGATGCAAGTGTACATTCGTACACCTACACCGACGGCCGATTGACGGTGGCACTAGTGGAGAATTGATAAGAAGGTGAGCCACAGAAAGTGAAAGGCGAATGTTCGACGAAGAAGGAAAAGAAGAGAAGCATAGATTCCACCCGGCAAGCGAATAGAATTGTGAGCAATTTTTCAAACGGAAGAGAAACAATTGATCGTGGTATTATGGTAACCGTGCTCCGATGCCGGGTCGAAAAATATGCTTGTTCACTTAATGAGCGTCCAACCTCGTAAAAAGCATGCTATGCCCACAACAATAACCCCTTATCTCCGTCTTCATCTAACCGTCGGACGAATCGCCTTAATAAACAATTCGAACCGCCGATTACTATTATCCTCGCGTACTAATTGCTCGGAATGTTACGTGTCCCTCGAAACAATGAGCGACATAAGCGAACCTACGTAACGAATGTAGACCACACCATTAAGGATCGACGTAACACTCGCCTACTAATCACTGCTCCGAGCAATGATTTCGCGTTCTTCGTAGACGCAAAAAAAAAAACAGAAGAAATAATAGAGAACAGCAGAAGTAGGTGACCGTCACGGCCGAAAGTATCGTGTGAACCCACGGTCTGAAAAGTCACGGATCTATGTACTCGACTTCCTACCGAGAACGCCCACGCCGATTAAAGAAGACCGTGCCAGTCGGCGGACGCTACGTAATGCTAATTGCATTGTGCAACCTTGATATCGTTCGCCCTAGAGAGCTGCTCATTTTGAGAAGGCGATCAGGCACGGTCGAATCGGAGCCGAGTGCAAAAGTTCATTGGAAAGATTAGGATAGACGGAATCTAAGGATTCCATGGGATCGAAAAGGTGGAATCCTTTCCTCCCCGTGGTTTTCGCCGGGTGTACTCGAATTCTCGAATCGGAGGTAATGCATTAGCGCGGATAACAGCGTCGGTGATAAATGTTACGCTATGTCGTCTATACCGTGGCGGAGGATGGTTTAATAATTTAAAGACCAGTCACGGGCACCGGCGTTTGCAATAACGATTACATAACCGCTTCGTGTCGTTCGGCTCTCTGTATTTATTGACGGAGAAGCTACGCCGGAACGATGATTATGGGCAGGGAACTTGTTAAATATATAGAAGAACGATATTTTCCCGATAGTTTAGTCCTGCGAGGGCCACTCGGTGCCCCGAGTCTCTGCTCCAACGCGTTTATAGATCCTGCTCGTTCCCCCCCGATCTCGGTACAGCCACGTAGGATTGTAAATCGCGCCTGGCTCGCGTTAAAACTCCGAGAAATGGCAAATGCATATAGCATCGCGTGAGGCCTAACGACTTAGTGTTCGTGGGTAATAATCTGCCGTGGCAAATGACGTGTTGAAACGTCGTGACAGGGGAAAAAAAAGGTGCCATCGATTAAATCTATTATCCCCCGCGATAATATTACATTTCCAGATGGTTGATACACATCTTGCTGCCGCGTCGGTTGGTGAGCGAAAACCTGCAACAATTTTCCAATGCACAGTTTTCGTGTTTGCATATATGCACGCACTTCCTGCGGCAGAAAGCTGAACGCGCCAGATGTATCGAAAGTATGGTCGGAAACTAGAGACGGGGGTAATAACAACGCGGTTCGGTTTCGATTTTTCTGACGGTGGCGGTATTAAAAGCTCGTAACGCGCTTTAATAAACGATACGGGACCGGTTGTAGCCACGGTAACGATCGTTTCGACCAAACGTGGTCGAAAAAACCGAAACGTCGGAAGGGAATGCAGAATACAAGACGAGGTCCGAACCAGAAGGGGGAAAAGGGTGGATGTAAAAAGACGAGGAGGGAAGGGTGAGAAAGAGAAGGTGGAGCATGAAGGAGAGCAAGAAGCGCAGTCGCGGTAGCAATCGACAGACCCGTCATTAAAAATCAGTTAACCTCGCAATTACCGTGCGAGTCCGAGCCTATTAAGTGCGCGTAATCGGAAGGGACTTTTTTGGAATAATCGTTTGCAGCGAACGCTCGGAGAAACGAGCTCGTAGGACTTGCAATCAGATCTGCGACTATTAAGGGGGAAACGGAGCGCTTTGTTTCGCTGTGCGGCGAGGCGAATGGGAATAATGGAACGATGCTACGGATTCTTTAGGAAAAGGACACTGCGTGAAGAAATACACTGCACGCGCGATACCTTGGCTCCTAATGGGAAATAGGTATGATACCCCTAGCGACCCGAGGAGTCTCGAGAAGGTGGATCGCGTTGAGCAAGGCAAAGCGTGTACTTAAATTAAAAGGATCGAGATGAGTTTAAGTTTCTTCGACAGATAATGAAAATGTCTCTCCAAGGTGGACAGCTTCGTTACGTTACAATTGTATAGATACTATCTGTTAGCTGGTTAATTGAAAATATATCGAGCATGGAAATATTTGTAACGCGGCAAAATCTTTCTCGAACTCTGAAACGTGCAAGGACGTATTCAACTAAGAGCCAGATATTAGATATTTAATTAATCCTCCCCAATTTCTATACCAACTACTGCCAAATACAGCACCCTATTGTGCACGCAACAGGCTGGCATAGAGCGCGGTGAACAAAGATACGAATCACCGGTGTATATCGATTTTTCGATTCAACAATTGAAAGCTCGAACGGACCGTTATATGGAGAAGCTTTCATTTACCTTGGCTTAAGTGGCCACTTACGAGTCTATAACCCTTTCTTTACGTACGTTATTGCTTCGTTAAAGCATCATTTTCCTCTCTCTTGATTTCCACTGTGCGACTCCGGCTGCCCGATACTCACCGGAGGCCCATTCTGCAGAGTTATACCGGACTCCGTGCGAGTCCGTACTTAACTCACCTACCATATAAGACTTCCGGAAGAGCCGTCTGCTCTCGATCCGTTGCTCCCCTGTACCCGGCAGAAGTTCAAGAGAGAGCCGATTCACGGGAGTAGTTACGGATAAGTTTGTCGGCGCTTAAGTGGCGCCGAATACGGCCCTGTAACTACAACCTGCTCGTGGCGGGCATTCGTTTGCACGTGTATGCATATGTGTGTGCACGTGAACGCGGTGCAAGCGCCGCTCGATGATTGTAGAGTGGCGGGCTGGCCCTATACCAGCAGAAACGCTGGAAATCCATTCCAACCGGGCCCGTTCAATTCGACCGATAATTTGCCCGCGTAATTGGTGCATACGGGAAACTCGCCGAAATTCAGAAACATACGCGAGCATAACGTCGAAAATCACACGGTACACGTCTCAGCATGAGTATACGCGTACCTGTATCCCCGTGTTGTCCGTTTCGAAATCGATAAACAGAGGACGAGGCAAAGTGGCTCGTGCCTCTCCACGCAGCGCGTATATACGCACTCTGGCGGACGGAATCTCGAAAGGGTGGAAATAAGAATTCAAGAGGCCCGGTCGAAACAAATAGTTACCAAACTGGCTCGGCGACGGAAGGCAGGGTAACTATTTTTCGGCCGAGAGACGAGCAACCGTAGTGGCGACCAGCCTCGTTCGTTTCGAGCACGTTGCCATTATCTCGGAGGAAAAGGGACGGCAGAGAACCGGTCGTAGAGAATCCCGGGTTCGCGATAATATTTGCGACACCCCCGACTCCACGAGCGCGGCGTGTATACCAGAAGATTGCCACACGGAGTTAAAAGGATAGTCCAAGGGGAAGTCTAAAATGCGAGTGATTTGGCTGGTGGGCCCCTGCTGATTAATGTGACCCACTATATGCGCGCCCGTTATATGGGCCGACCTGGCTCATTTGCATTTGCACCGGCACGGACCACCGTGTTCTCCACTCGTGGACTTCTTTCGTAGCGGACAAGCCCGTGTTCAGACTGCTCCATTCAGCTGCTACCATTTCAGCCGCATCTCCGTTCTAGCCCATGCCACGGTATCTCGGAGCGAGAACGATTATCCCAGATGAAAAAGGGGATCCGTAATAAATGATACCGGCGAATCTAAATTTCGCTACCTGTCTCGTCCTTGCCGGCATCACCTCGAAACACTTTAGAGGGACGCTGCTAGAAACTGGGCCGAGAATATTGCAAGGATTTCGGAAGGTGTCGTTGTGCGCACGCGTGCACAACCACCACGGCGATTCGCAACCGCGTGGGCGTTTATTGGCGACCTGCTTAACATAGTCGACGGTTAGCGGATTCAATGATCGTGTAATTGCCGGCAGGAAACCGGACGGTTGCCTGCGTCGTGTTTTACACCGAGACCTGCCTCGCGTCCTTCGCGGTTACACCAAGAGTTTGGAAACGTCCTGGGACACCGTTTATTTATTCCGCTGCTGTTTAACTTCGTTTCTGATTAATTTTGCTGAAGCGAACACTCGAGCTACGAGTAACACGAGGCGAATTCTCGCATTTTCGCTATGCTGACAAAATGACCATTGGGAAAAATCGATGTAATCTTCCAGGAACAACCGTTCTCGCGATAGATCGGCACGCCCACGCGATGGGCCACGAGCTTCTATGCAGATGCACGGTCGCGGGTTCGCGAAGGGTTAACGCGCTGGGTAATAATTAAAACGCCATTTCGCGGAGGAGAAAGGCGAGGCGAGAGCCGCTGTCTCGCCTATCTCGTAACGGTTTCCAGCAAATGGACCTTCCTCGCAAACGACGACATTGTATCGCGGCAAGTAACGCCGCGGCCTATGCACTTTGACGTCTGCAAAACTATCGAGGGTAGACAAAAATGCATTCTGATTCGAGCCGTTCCTTCGTTCGTTCCGCTTCTTTTGCCACGCGGAGGCGGCTGAAACCAGGCACGCTTTGCTTCGCGAATCTCTGCCGCTCGAATGATGGCACCCTAGACATCGCGTCCTTGTTACGTTTCAAGGATGGTGCGCGCCGCGTCTCGTACGAATTTCGTCGGATCGTTGTACGCGTGTTCGCGTGTACTTAAGTGGCGGTTGCATCCCGGCCACGAGAGCACACATTGTAACGAATTATCGCACGCCGTGCGGCATCGTAATTAAGACTTTCGCAACGGGTAATTGAGAAACCCGACGCCTTTGCGAGGCGCTACTTCGTCGACGCGGCTCGTCGTATCGGGCAGCGTAATAATGATACGGTTCCGCGATGATCGAACTCGAGTGCCAGGGAGATACAGCTGGCGCTGGTCCTCGATACGATTCGCGTCAATTCATTAATCGTCCCCGATCGCTTTCAACCCCCGTTTTCCTGCTGCACCGAGCCGATCGGTCCCAACGTCCAGACCCATCTTTCCGCGAGGAATCGACCTGCGATTCATCTCAATTGGAATAACGCTGGCTGCTCGAGCGAGTGAAACATAATGTCGGCCTTAATGGAAACGTAGCCTCAACAAAAGGACGCGCGCGACGCTAAACGACCGAGGATATTCTCGCGGTCGTGGGTGATAAAGATGCCTCGATTCCACGGTCTAATTACCTGCGATTATTCGTGGACCTAAGGGCAACGCTTGTACCCGGGGGAGAGACAACAAGAGGAAGGGAGAAAGAGCGAGAGACGAGACGCGTACACGCACGATGAAGAAATAAGCATCGACTGTTAACCGTCCGGGGCAATTATTAATCGCGTCTCAGGCTAATGACGAGCGTGCTGTACGTACGTACGTACGAAAGGGCTGCCACAGAGAGGGGGAGAAAGAGCGTATGCTAATGAAGCAGCGAGAGTAGCCGAGGCTCCTTTTATTTTTCACGCGGATAATGCAACTTTGGTTGCCGCGGCGAGTGATTAGCATCGGCTCTGACTCGCCGTACGATGAGGCTATTCCTCAAGACGACCACGGGATAGGTGCAGAGGGGAATATTCCTCAATGTCGCGGTAGCCGATGAAGATCTCACCGGGGGTAGCTGCGAGCCTTGACCGCGTGTTGCACGCTTGATATATGCATATCTCTATCCTGGTCGGAGCTGAAGCAACCCGGCGAGCGGTCAAAGTGCGAAATCCAGCCAACACGATCGAGAAGGAAAAGGAAAAGGACGATGACGTTTCGGCCCGCGTAGAAACCGCGAGTTTATTAGCAACGGGAGGAACATCTTTCAGGGGTGTAGGGGGAAGTATCGCTAGTGCGATTTAAACGTTGCCATAATTCATCGCGGTTGCAATACATACCGGCCGTAACTAACTAACCAAAGATCGTAGCTAATCGCGGGAGATGAACCTGTCGGAGGATTGACAATCGAGGAATCTATTAACCGTGCGAATCCAGACCGATCGGATGGCTGAAGCGTTTATTAATTCACGCCGGTTAATCGGGACCCGTGCTTGCACGGTGGTTTACCGGCCGCGGCGTTCCACGGCTCGCGGGACGTGCGTGAAATTGATTTAAGATCGACGCGGTTGTAAACAGTTATTTAAACGGGAAGAATATCGGGACTTGGCGGAGGTGCGAACGAGCCTCGTTACGCACTCGGTGTTTCGATACGAGAGGAAGGTATATGGTTATTGCGAGACAGCTGGAAAGGTTTGCCGGCAAAAATGCCACCGCTAATCACGTCCGATCTAATCGCCGAAGCCTTTCGGCTTCGTGGCAGTAAAATTGGGTAGGTATGTCGCAACTCGCTCGCGCTGGAACGCATCAGCAACGTGGATACTCATTACCGGTGCCCGCAGAAGTACCGGTAAAGTGTGCGAAGTAATTCCAGAGTGCGGATGCCGGCATGGACGTGTCAGGTGCTATTTTAGAGGCGAATCGTACGCGTCGCGCCGTTTCTGTGGAACGGCATTATTTTGCAAACGATGAGATACAGCACGGTAGCGGGGCGGTTTATCCGCGCCGATGACGAGGAGGAGAAAGAGGCGGAGGTTCGGGCGCTACGCGAAGCGTGTTAAGAAAATAAAAAAACGAGGAAAGAGAGAAGCGTAATTACGAATAAAAGTTTCAATTAGCTCTCGGGCTAAACGTGGGCATCGCGCGGCTTCGTGATTCATAGGCCATATAAACTATGTGCACAGCCGGGCGTGCAGCGTAGTCGTCGCATAAGATCGCCGAAGGATGATGATGCTACGTAGCACTCTACCTTTCACTTTGTTTTCCCGGGATGCCTCGGCTAAATATTAACCTCCGTGACAGAGATGCTTTTCCCAGTTGTCGCGTCTCATGACCATTAGGGAACGTTATATGGTGCTCACTGTCTGAAAATTCAGCCGGCAATCGCTTTCCATTCGAATATATATAGCCTCTTCGGTAAACTCTTTAACCCTGCCGCGTATTATATTGTAGCGTTCCGCGGTCGCAACGGCGGCAAATCAAACGGGGAGACACCGCTGTTAAAACTTCCCAACGTTGACGGCGACCCGTCGTATCCGCGTATCGTGCCTTCCTCGCTTCTTCCGCCGCGTTTCAATCGCGATATTTTTTTATCGCGCCACGAAGGCGTGCCACCTGTGCCTCACGGTGTAAAAAAGGTGTAAAAACGATCACGAGTATCGCCGTCCGGGCGCGATTCTATGTCCCAAGGTGCGAGTTGCGCGCGAAGTCGATCGTCAGCGGAGTTACTACAGCCGAAGGTGTTATTAGCGTTATTCAATCATCGCTCGAGTTTCAGCCGAGGGCTGTGCGACCTCGTTCGCCGGCTACCCGTGCTGAACGTTTCTCGCGGCCATATCTGACTCGAGAATCGAAGGAACGAAGTGGGCGTCCCTTGAGGAACGCAGCTACTCGTACGACGGAAAAATTTTCGTCGATTTCGACTCGCCTCGACTACGATCGTCGAAGCTGCCGTTGAACGCGAACGACTGATGACGCCTGGCTCGAGAGTCATTTTGCAACTTTCGCCGATGCCTCGCCGGAATGCCAGAAATTCGTAAACTAAATACAAATCTCGCAGACACGTTTGCCTACTTCGTCGCACCTGTCCGACACTTGACGAACGGAATCCACGAAAATCCACTCCGCGTATCGCTCGCCAGGTTTTCGCATGATGCGCGTTCACCCGACACGGCTGGAACGGTATAGGTATCTCAACTTCGCCGAGATCCGTAGAAGACGTAGGACGAGTGACGTTAACGAGCGGCGCGACCCGTAATGGGATTACTTTGCGTAAATCACAAAACTGGCCAGTCGTCCCGGTCGTCTACACTTATTACGTGCGCGTTCGATGACTTCCCCCTGCCCCGTTGAGATACGTTCGACGTTTAACCCCGGGGTCCCCGCCATACTGGAAACCCCCTGTGTATCGATCCTTGACCACGCACACCGAGAACCGAGCTCGGATATTACCTGGAACTCCGGGAATTCTATCTTCCGCGGTGGCGATGCACCGAGTCGAGACTGAACAGGCGAGCGAAGCAACGAACGGACGATAGTCTCGTCTCGTCTTCTCTAATCGGGACTTTACGAGCACCCTGTATTCCGGCATGCGTGCCTCGTGCGCGACCCCGGCCGACCTAAGCCGACCTCTCCCACATTACCTCGTCCACGCACCTCGGCCAGCGGAGATGCCACGATGGAGAAACTCCTTCGTGGAGCATCCAGGATTACCCCCGGCAAAGTCTCTCGCCTCTGCAGCCGCCAAATTAACTCTCGCTCGTGTTTGTTTCGCGTCGATTCTTCGCGTCGATTCATCCCGTCGAAATTCGCGTCTACGCGTTCAACGAACCGATCTTCTAGCGGACTGTCGGTAATCCTTTGCGATATTCTTGCTGCCGGTTTTACCTATGCTTCGCTGTCCGGTCTTCGAGTCGATGCTACGCGAAGCATCGAGCAGAGATTACTCGTCTCTGATTAAACACCTGACGCGACGCGTTTTCGAGAAATCCGATAAAACACGGACGAACCGGGGTGAAAGTAACGCGACGCGCCTACGAACGTCGTTGACCGTCCTCGGGGACGACTTGACCAGACACGATTCCTCGGAATACATTCGTGCGTTTCGCGTTCGTTTGACCCGCGTCTCCCGCTCGTCTGCTCTTGTCAACCGAAAAAGGTGGTATCTGGCGAATAATCAGAAGCTAGATTGCCGCGTTCGCCTTGGCGATTGGCGAGCGGGCTGCGTCTCTAAATGGCGAGAGGAACGGCAGGATGCCTCCTCGCTTCCTGAAAGCAGCAAAAATTCCTGGCTCGCGCGCGAGGGAAGAATACGCGCGAGGGGAGGAGGACGCCCGATTCCCATGGAGATTCCATTCGCCGGTGTCGTTACTCGCTCGTCTTAACGAAAGCAACCGGTGTTTGACTTGAAAATATTCCGCTGGCCGTTTAATTGGCCGATAAAGTTAAGCTGCAAAACATGGCCGTGGTTAACGTGGCCAACGGAGGATTTCGTGTCTGTAAAAAGCCGTTCAACGTCAACGCGTCGATATTTTATCGTTGTATAATCTGCCCGCCAAGCTCCGGAGCCTTCAGAGCGCATAAATGACATCGACCTCGCGCTGACCCGGGTAATTGAAAGAGGTGGCCGCGAAGCGACTGAGTAACCACAAGCAGCAATTCGCTCGTACGTAGGTGCAGGTGCTGCTTGCCTTCGTGGACGCGCATATGCGTATAATAACGAGCGTGCGGTCGTGCGTGGATTTTTGCACCGAATCGGAGAAATTTAACCGTTCGTTACGCGGAATGGAGGTACGGAGCACGCGGGGCAATAAATAACCGTGGTCGTCTGTTGGTCGGCGGAAAAATGTAGCTTCTAATTAGAATGGAGGCCGGGGAAAAAATTGGCGAGGCTCGAGTGGCATTTGGGAAGGGTAGCATTGGAACGTTATTAAAAAAGAATCGAGGGGCGTGAAATTTTCAGTAGGGGCTATTAGTGAAAACTGTGGGACAGATTATCATGGGAGCTGTACCTTGCACAGGTTTTTCTTTCTAGCGTCGGCCAACAAACTTATCATATCAAATCGTGGTTGCATAATCGAGGATCGTTTGTAATATCTTCACCCTACGACCACGACGACAACGTGGCGCTGAAAGTGTAGGCCACACGTAGGGAAAAATAAATGAACGACTTGGCCCTAATTGCACGTTCAGAGTTTTACGGCCGACCCTGTCGTACACGTGATGTAGACAACATTACGAACACACGCGGATGTACACCGACGCGGAAGGGGTCCGTAATTACTCTGAGCGTGTTCTGGCGCACGATAAAGAATCGGCTCGAAATGGTGCCTCTATTAATTACTTGATCGCTTGCTGGTGGAAGAAAAAAAATTCGTAAATACTGGTAGCGCATCCCGATATCTTTCGCAAGCGTGCTCTCCCAATCGTCAACGAAAGTGTCCAACGAGGATCGAGAGGAACTTCTCGGTCGCGACCTATGCCTCCTCTGGCCCGAGATATTGCCGTGGCCCCGATGGCTCGTACATTTTTGGCCAAACATTCACTTTTAGAAACAACGATGACCCCTTTCGCCAGTCTGCTCGGATGGATCGTTGTGTAACGCGTGGACTTTTTTTTCTCCGACGACTTCTTCTCGTTCACGCGCCCGGCTGACAAGTGTCGAAACCTTTGCCCCGAATTAACTACGATTGTACACACGAGTTCTCGCGAGCCCGTACGCGATGCACAATAGCCAAGCCGTGGGCCGCCTCAAGGCTACTACGTTGTGTAAAAAGTCGACGAAATGAAAAACGTAACGCAACTTCGCGTATTCAAATTGTTTACCCAGGAGGCGGGCAGAGGCGAACGTAACCGAGCATTGTGAAACTAATAATATCCGAATCGTGTATCATCGGCGACGCGTTCGTTGCTCTCTTATCTCACCGGCGGGGTATATTTATTACGAAAAAATAGACTTTTATCCCGTCGTTAATGCTCGTCTTTCCATAAAACGTCGATCCAGAGATTTTATCGCCGCCGATATTCTTACCAGTGGCCGATGTCGAACCGACATCCATAATGAGCTGGCCTTCGTAAGAGTCCTTCGAACTGTGCCCGGCAGACCAACGACAGCGGCAATAAAACGAGTTTCGGGGACGCACATCTTTCTACGTTCATTTCCGTAACTACGTCGGAGAAAGGATTGCCCGCGACGAGCTGGCACGCGGCTTCGATTATCTCGTGGATGCTCGTCGATTTTAGAACTCGCGTAACGCTGTGCCGGCGATCCATCAGTGACGATCGACGGTTCGTGCCTTTTCACCTGTACACTCGAAACTTGCGCGACTTGTGTGTCAATAACTCTCTCCCTTCTTTCCCCAAGGATTTTTCGCGTTGATGCGCGCCACGGATTTTTTTTTTAACGACCATTGAGAAAGAACGAAAAATGCCGCATATTATTTGGAATATGTGGACGGGGCTGTACTTTCGAATAATGGTAATTATTGGATCGATTAGAAGCGATGGACTGTGCAGGCTTTAATGATCGCGGGGAAAATTGTATTCGAAACAGGTTTTGACAGGTATCATCGAATTGCATCGAGGGTGCTTGAAGGAATGTTCGAATTGCAAACTTGCAGTACTGGCTGAAGCACAGTGTTTTGCGAGATTTTTTGTTAAATAAAATCGACGTGTTTACTCATTTACCGAGAAGCAGTTTTACAATAGTCATTGGCAATTTCCGACACTGATGCACGCACCTTGCGTAGAAAAAGTAAGCAGAAAAAGTGACAAATGATGATCAAGATTAATTCGTTGGAAAATTAGAAGGATATGAAAGTGGAACGCAGAAGCCTAATTGATTTTACCTCGAGCAAATATTTGCACGCTTGTTCTCGTATGCCAAATATCAATTAGCGAGCCTCGCAAAAGGATTCGAAGATTGTTCCCAATTTAAACGCAACACTGCACGATGTCCCGTTAAACATATAATCCTCCTCATCCGATAGCCATGATTCCATTAACGAAAAAAAAATGTATGCCGATATAGCTTGAACACGAGAAACGCACGAAAGCGCAAGCTCAACGAAATTCGACAAGTGTCGCGTGAAATTGCTGCGCATAGGAATTTGCCGGAAGTAAAAAGTAATGAGAATTCTCCGGGCTCGTCCGGGATTTGAACCCGGGACCTCTCGCACCCGAAGCGAGAATCATACCCCTAGACCAACGAGCCTCCTTGCGAATTTTTTTCTTAAGGATACAGAAATTGGCACCTGGCACACGCGGCAATGTTATTATATCGCACAGATTAGAATAAATTCTATCCACTCTGTTTGGAACAACCTAGCACGCATAATATCAGCAAGATGTGGGAAGATGTATTTCTGATTTACAAAAGAACATCGTCGTGAGATAATTGATCTATCAGCCAATTTGCGAGCGAATAAAGATAGACGCATTCTTCGATCGCAAAAAATAGTTGATGTGCATTCCACTAACACGTTACCCTAATTGATTGCCTCTGGACGTATCGACGGTCCCGGTTTTTACCGGGGCCTTAAGAATTCCGCGATACCCTGGGAATAAGAGAACACGCGCTAATTAGCTCGTTTGAATGGGGGCCAGGAATACGAGTTTCCCGTAGTCGATGCACCTGGCGCCACCTGTGATACAAACGCTGCATTCGTGATTAGAGGTGCGCGGTCTTTTCTTCCCCTGTCGACCAGGAGGCCGATATTTCGTTCGAATCCCTCTCGCAACTTAGTTGTCGAAAGGTCATAATGTAATTACAGCAGTGACGTTGTCGACGAAGTCGAAGCTTCAAGCGATTTTACCTGGCCGTAGGAGCACGATATAGCGTGTGGATTAATTCCCGCCCCAAGGGCTGTGAGAGCTCTAGCTTGCCGGAAGGAAACGTTCTACAGGGGGAAATGAAAGTGCCAGGCTGATATTTCTTTTCTTCAAATCATTGTTATTCCAGGTAAAACGCACGTTCGCAGGCTTGCAGCGAGAGAAACACGCTTCGTTTTTTCGCCGTAAAAGAAACAATGGATATTTCCTGGATAGAACAACGACGGACTAGAAACCCACCCCCCAAAAGAAACGAACTATTGTTTAGGGCAGTTTTTTATTTTATTGTTGCATCAAAGCGTAGGCTGGTTTTTTAAGGACCGCAGGTCACGGTTCCCAGCTGGCGCATGACACTGGGCACCCATAAACACTGGCGAAAGGTCAGTCGGGTCGTAAAAATGTGGGCCAAACAACGAAAATTGTAGGAATTTACTTAAGACCTTTTATTGCAGCACTGCCATTTTTACTATGCAGGGCAGTGCCCGCGTTTTTTTCTAATTAGAAGTAAGAACAATCGTAAAAATACCGACGGGCCGATTAAACGATTTGACGACCACCATCATGACTTTACAATGTTGACGGTCATTCCCACTGTAAATACAATAACGTCTGTTTATTGTCTAACGATGACCCATGCTGTCTGCGATGGAACGGTCTAAGGCCGAACGATTTCCAAGAAATCCCCATGGTTTTCTTGGAAATGAAGGTAGAGTTTCGGGTAGATTAGACTTACCTTCCCGGGCATTTGCAAATTAGGAACGCGCACGTACCTCCTGCAGGCACTTGCGATTAAACTTTCCTCCGTCATAAAAACTGGTTTTACGAGTGCTTTACAAATCGTTTAAAGGCTCAATACGAATGTTAATCTTGTCTATGCTTTCTAACCTTTCTTAGTCGATGTCTCGAACGAATTTTTTTATATACGTGGGCACGCAAATGTAAATAATAAAAAAATAAATTGTCAATTGTGTTACTCTGTACAGAGTATTTCTTTTAAACTAATTTTAGCGTCGAGCAATCGCTGCGAGTAATCGAGTATCAGCACCTAGTATCTAACAAAAAAAAACAATTTCGGCAGGAAAAAAGAACCTTACCACGGGCGTTATAAAGGTGCAAAGTTAGCCCGCAATTAAGATTGTTTTTTCTTTCCTTCGATAAAAATCATTTTCGGATATAGACTTTACGACATCTTTCCCGGTATGCCTAGAATTTCGCTGCAGGTCGTTACATCGTTTTTTACCTGCAAAAACTAGAAGTAAACAAAAATGATTTGCAATATCGCAAAGAACGCGAGGAACACAATTTTTTAATCAACGTTGGTGATTCCTCGGTACGAAATAGTCTTACATAACCGATTACCGAAAGCAATGGAATCGCTAGACACCGCCATATTCGATGCAATAAAGCTCTAATTATCCATAGAGGTTGAAGGAAAATATGCCCCGGTTACCTGGCACGTTTGTTCGAATCGCTTTTAATGCACAGATAATGGATTCTTTTGTAATATTTCTGTCGCATTATAATAAAGTTTACAGTATATTTTAAGATACAAAGATACGAAGAAGCATGGGCTACATATAAATATATATTAGAGAGGTCTTTTCTTTCGAATATTTTACATATTAAACGTGTTTTATCTAGTGCAAATTTTGCTAACGTTACTTACGTTTTGCATAACCTGCGCTCGCTACAATGACGATAAATCACGTAATAAAATGAATAATATTCCCTAAGCGTACATATATGGCATACCTTACATAAGTATTTATTAAATTTTGCACACCATCCTACGGGCAAAAAAATTTCAAATCATTCGCTTCATTCGCTCCTTGAAATATCCAGCGATCTGAACATTTTTTTTACCAACAATCTACATCTTGCATTCCAGAAAAGTATGCGAATACTACATAAGCGTCGCCAGCCTAATCGTATATATCCTGATCACAGTTGGGCCATCCTACAAATCACTCATTGTCAGCCCTACACAGAAATTTCTTTCAAACCTGCGAGGCATAATTCAGACAAAACGAAGTTCCACCCTGCTTGAGCATCTAACACGCCCCACCATTTGTGCATCCAACGTTCGAAAGAAAAGCTGTGGAAAGAAGAGGGGGAGGGGTGACAGAAAAGGTGTTCGTAACCGCAGGATCGTTATCGATACCGTCAGCTCCGGTGAGCAAAGCTATGTGTATACACCGTAGGTCCAGCAGCTATCGCGAGGGTAGGAGGTCCGAGCAAAGGAGGAGAAAGAGAGGCGGAGAGAGGGTAGAGTAGTGAGGCCCCTCCCTTGTGCCCCTTCCCTAGGGGCACAGTGAATCCCTCCGATCGTCCAGCAGGACCCCCCACCAAAGATGCGAGAGGACCCGCGGCCCACCTGTGCCGCGGATGGACCCTGCACGCTTCTCCGCTGATCCGACGCACAGTGTGCCCATAAGGCCCATTCGAAGTATACTTACGAGAGCGCACGAGCCTAGCTAGCGAACGAACGAACGAAAGGCCGTCCGATCGGGCAAACGAAGTGGGACCGTAGAAAATAATTGAAGGTGGGGGCTGATTCAAGAAACGACGTGGACACCCTCGCCTTCCAAAGTCATTCACCTAACGGTCATCACCGCGTCAAGAATCTTCTTCTTGTTCTTCTTCTTCCTCTTCTGCCGACACTTGTCTTCCGTTACCCGGTTGGACTAAGGAATATACCATAACAACGGTGGACTCTTGTTTAATTAAAACATCGAGACATTTCCTAGTGCGAAGACCAACGAAGACAGTGGATCTGCTGTTGCTGGAAGAAGTTTGTTCAAAATCGGTGCTACGATCGGGGATACGGCAGTGGACTTGTCATCCGTCAAGAACTGTGTACTGTTCTTGGCAACTGAATTTTGTTCACCGTGACATCGAAGTGAAAGACATTTTTATTATACTTGGTGTTTTCTACCGGGAGGACTATCAGTGAATTTTACCTTGTGAACTGAATTTTTTCGTTCGCTCTTTGGGAAGATCGCTTGAGGAATTCGAGATAGCCGACGCAACGGTGAACCTGTACAAGTGATCGCCAGTGTCACGAATTTGTTGGCAATAAATTGTGGTGGCAAAGTGCGGATGCTGTGCGGTAACCAAGGAACGAATCATCCCTCGATCTTGTCGATGAATTACGCGTAACAGTAATCGTCCCCACGCTCAAGGTATGTGATCACGTTGCTTTACGAAATACGATCGGCCCAAAATTCGCAGGACCGATTCCCCCAATCTGACACCTGACAATTACGGGTATCCTCGTCGCGGCCAATTCGATACTTATCCCGCTATCTGTGCATGTCGATACGAACGCATCGTTATTCCCTTGTTTCGCCAATCGCCTGCGCCCTGTCTGCGGAACAAATCGGTTGGTACACCTACGACAGCGAGCAGAAGAAACGAAGGACGACCTCGTTTCGTAATTTGAACGCGTACCACCGAACGATTTCTTTGTCTCCTATCGTGGCACGAAGCGAAAAGCGTCAAAGTTCGACAAGATTTCAACGATACCACACGTGGCCGACACGAAAAATTCGCCAGCGTTCAAGTCGACTTTGTTCGAGGCCTTCGGGCACCGTGATTAGGCTAATTATTTGATTCATTAGTCAGTCTACCAGGAGATCGTATCGATGTAAATTTGAACGTTATCGGGAAAGATATTCTCATCGTACGCATCGTTAAAAGTGAAATTAGACTTTGCGTGAAAGTTCGTTCAAATATGTATCGTTTAGAAGTGAATTGAGAGCGAGTTGATACGACGAATCGCGATGAAAAAAATAAAGTAAAAATGACTTCGTGCTGAAACGCGTGGATAGGGAACGAGGCCTGTGTTACGGGCAACGGGTCGCGTTTATGTCCGAGCATATTCGACGGTGATAAAATGGTGTATGTACACGCGGTGCATTGCACGATAGATAGATACGAATCTGTGCGGACTGGCGATCGAAGAGCGATGGAATAATAGCATCGGAAACAAACGGTCCACGTTGCATCGCGCGAAGGCCGATCGCCGGAGCACGCGTTGCGGAACGCCGTTTCATTTCGAAAGACCGGAAGTCACTCTCTGCAAACTGGATCGCGCTGCATTGCGAAGATGAGGTCGAAAGACGTGAAACGAACTCGACTCGTGTGGCAATCCATCGATTATTAAAATTACAGAAGGATCTCCTTCCTTTCGCTTTCGAAAGTGAAATAAATTCTAGACGATATTAGAGTGCAGGTAAATACACGGTTCTTATTTAGCGCGAAAGGCCGAGGGTAAGGGAAGAAATGCGAGCGTAGGACGAGCCGCGCAATATCGCTGCAACGAGAGCTATTTTTTTTTATTACAAATAGTCCTCGATAATTACGAGAGCGAGCAGTAAAAAAAGTGACCTGTCTATGACCCACCCCGACGATCCAGCTCAGACAGTCAGCTTAGCTTGGCGGTCGAAATAAATTCTGAACCATGTTTGACCAATAAAAAGGTGAATAACGGTCTACCTCCGAGGTACGACAAAGAACCTTTTTCTTTCCTTTTTCTTCTTTTCTCTTTTTTAAGAGTCTCCGAGGTGCAGCTCAAAAACTCGAGGTGCATGAACGTTGCCATAACGGCGAAACAGTCGAAACAAAGTTCAGCTACTTAGGGACGTTCTCGGTGATTGTTCGGTTGTAAAATATAATCCAGTGTAGCCGGCTTCTATTCTCGAAAACGGAACTAAGCTGGTTTCCGCAGGCGTGCGTCGTGGGAAAAAGGAAAATTCTACGGTCGTGCGGCGACGAAAGTAAACGAGAGGCGTCGGTCATTTAAAATAGTTCCGCTAAAACAATCGTGCGTCGACTTTCACGCGAATGTAAATGAAGAAAAAATCCATCGATTCCGAGGAAACCTCTGCCGTGGCCGAATGGACGGCACCGTGCCGTCGTTTAATTAATACTCGTAGCGGCGCAGAAGTGACTGGTCGCTTTTAGCAAAATCCTCGATCGGCGGTCGACTCTGTGCCAGGGGGGCTCAAAGCGGAAGAACCGAGTGGTAGGTGTTTTTATCGAGAAGGTCAGCTCTAGAAAGGAGGACAATCACCGAGCGGCAGCGCAGGAACTCCGATTGATCCCTTTGAACGTTAGAACGTGCTAACCACGGTTGCACCTTCGTTCCGTCGATTGTCTTTCCGTGAAATCAAACGATGATCGGCGGACTGTTGGCGAGAGAGCCGATTGCGCTGAAAGTTACGAGCCGTTGCAGTCGTTACGATTCTCACGGCTTCGACCGACTAGCGCAACAATTGCGCCCGTAAGATCTCGCCTCGTGGCGATTCCCGATGATCTTGACGACGATCATTACCGTCTCGAGACCCGTTCACGAAGGTGATCGCATGGAAACACGCCTGGAAGGCCGCACGTCGAATTCCTTTCAATATCTTCTTATTCAGATACATGCAACGACGATCGTACTACTTTCTCTCTCTCTCTATCTCCCTGTCTTGTATAATTCACTTTTTCCTTCGTACAACAGAGGACACTTTCCGTTATCAATCTTTGACCGATCAAACGAATACAATCGGGCTTGCTTAGTATAATTATCGTCGGAACATTAGCGACGGCGACGCGGCAATTTCGTAAAGTAACTTCTAAACAGGATCTCTATCGACGTAAACGCGAGGCGAGCTTAATTAATCAACAGTTTTATTGTGCCCGCGGAGAGGCCGTAATTAAAAGCCCTTTGTTACGGGAACATTAAATCATCTATCATTCTTTTCGCGTGGTATATTCTATTAAGCCAATGGGCCACCGTAGTATCGCTACGCTGTATCCGTTGCGACGCACGAGCGTAACAATATAGCTTAAACGTTGCAACTCGCATCGACGTGAAACGCTCGAGCATGCAGGCACCCCCTGAATGGCTTACCGGATGCACACCTGCAATCAGTGCAGGTTGCGATACCACGGGCGCACCGTGAAGCGTTACTCGACTTCGTGAGCTATCAATTCCTCAGGCATGGCACCTATCGGTAATTAATAGTACAGAACAATCCTTCTGCCGTGCCCAATATAGGCAGAAGTGAGATGCCTCCCTACTTGAAATATCAACGAGCCCCGGAGGCTATATTTAACGAGAATACGTCGTCGGTTAAATTCAATTAGCCGACCTTCTCTTTACACATATTTTTTTTTTCTGCCTCTCCATCTCTCTATCTTCCGCTTTGTCGCGGTGTATTGTGCCTGGTCGATTTTACGAGGGCAATCGTCGAGGTCCACCAAGCAAACCGCGACGATTGCGTCACTGTGGATACGCCAGTTTTTCCGCACGATTCGAAAATATTCTGTAGCAATACTGTTAGCACAGCCCCGTGAAAAGATCCCGGCCTCTCGTTTTCGAAGTAGAAAACGACCGTGTTCGCGCGCCCGGCTAATTCATCCGATAAGAGGTGTATAAATCCCGTAACTCGGCTGGCAGTGTATGCTCGTTTATGAAAGTCGCGACGCGGAAGAGGCAAAAGAAGAAGAAGAAGAACCGGCCGGTTGGTCAAACAGAAAGAGAATCGAACGCGGAATTAAAAGTATGCGCAGGCACGTCGCCGTGGCGTCGAGCGTTCGCGAATGAGAAGTGTCAACGACTGTGGGGTGTAGGTCAGGAAAGAGAGACTCCGTTGATCAAACAATCGATGTCTCTTCCATTAGCCGGGATTTACTCTCCCATTTAGCGATAGCCCGCCATGTATGAAAGTCGCCGCAGGTGACACGGCAAGAGGTACCCTCGGGCTACGTATGTGGGTCACTAACTATTGTCCTATATTCACTGTTCGGCTTCATTGTGATTCTCGGCGCAGCGGCGGCCGTGAAAGAAGGTGAAATACGTATGTGTATCGAGTCGCGTAACATTCCACGAGCGACGAAAGGAAAAGGAGAGAAAAGATGCCAATGACAGAACGGTGTTGCACGGATTTTCGAGCAGCGGTGACACCTGGTATTATTATGCAAATGATTTACGACCACTAAAAGGACACAGCGAGATGCCGAAGCGGCGAGGTGTGAAAACGAGACCGCGGGGCCGCAATCCGTTTTCTGGACGAGCGGCCAAAGAAGGCGAACGGTCGGAGAAAAGAAAAAGACCGGCGACGAAAAAGTGAGAAAAAGCAAGTGCACGAGGGGTTTTCCGCTCGTTGAACGTAACACGCACCGCTTCGCCACGATCCAGCGATTCGCGCGAACCGGCGAATTGCGCAACGAGCTTCTTCTCTTTCCCAATCTTTCCCAATGCGATCGATGGTGGACGCGGCGATAAGGCTTGCATTATGATTTTATCGAATGCTTGGAATATACGCGGGGCGGGTCACGCGACCGGGGACATCGATTTTGTTTCCCCGACGATTTCGTCATTTACCGCAACGGAAGCCGGTGACGGTCGAAAGAGTTTGCGAATTCTTTTCGAAAAACAAAACGGTCCTCCGTGTCGATAGGGACAATCGTACAAAGCATGCCCATACCTCCTAAATACATGTATATCTTTGAGAGACAACGAATTCAAAGAGGGCTATTATCTTTCTGTTGCAGATGAATCAACAGTGCAAGGTGTGTGGAGAACCCGCGGCAGGCTTCCACTTTGGCGCGTTCACCTGCGAGGGCTGCAAGGTGAATTATCTAAGAATCATTTCCAACGATACGGCTGCGTTTCTCGGCCGTTTCGCCAATCAAATAACAGGCAAATCGAATTGGTATAAAATCGCTGGGGTCGGCTGCAATAATTGAAAGTCAACCTAACGTCTAGTTATTCAATCGCAATAAGTTTCGAGCTCGATGGTTTCCCTTGATTCTCTCGAACGTATCGATGCGATGGAAATAGTCGGGGCGATCGTTAGAGAAAAACGGTGGAATGTCGGTTGGGTGCAAAGAACCCAGAAGTTTTCCACTCGGTTTTATCCTTTTTTTCTGCACGCCGTTCCCCCGCGATCTTTTCCCCGGTTTCGCAAAGCCGAGAAACGCTTTCGCGCCTCGCCGAGGTTAAACGTTTGACTAGGCATGCGTGTCAACGGGGGTGTGCGAAAAGTGACGATCGTTATGCTCGGTGACACGAACTTCTAGTTGCGAAGGGTGAGCTTTCGGGCAACGGTGACCCATTGGCGACAAAATTCCTCATACATTTGGAAGCTTCTTTCACACATTTTACAGTCATTATCGGTCGCAAAAATTAACTTGGGAGCCAGGATCGTCGTTCTGGTATATCGCGAAGAAAAATGAATAGCACGGGGAGCTGTGTCGAGCGTGAAAGCAAACGATGTCAGGGGAACTGGGGGGAACGTTGGGGGCAGAGCTGACATGCTACGGTGGGCCTGAAAACGAAAATAACGAAACGAAACAATGTCGAGCTGACGTAATCGTGAAGTAGGGCGGAAACAATTGTGGCAGGCAAGTGCGAAGCGCCGGAAGCACCGCCTCGGAGCCGTTCCGTGATCCGAACGAATTGACGAAACGCGCGTGCACGTGCACGTGCGGTCATAATGTCTCCTACGTGGATCTGTCCCACGATCGGTATCGAATTCACCGCGAAAACACGGGGAGCAGGTGACTCGAATCGACCCTTGGAACGATACATCAGTTTGGCCGACGTGGCCGAGTAGCGGGCGATTCGCGGTTTATCGCGTCGCGCAAAAAGAATCCGCAGAACCGATCGAAACGGTACACAATGGTTCATTATCGCGCATATGTACGTCCATTGAGAACGAATTTCAATCTCCGCTGTTCCTCTGCTGCTTTTCTCCCGCTTTTTTCCGCCGCGTGAGTCAGAGATACGTTTCTTAGGCCACGAAAGTTCAGAGTGGCGTAATTAGCCGGTCTATTTAGCGGACGGTTTTCGAAAGGAAACCGTAACACAATCCGCGCTACGGCAGGTCTCGGCGATAAAAAAAAGGCGCGAGCCGGCACTTTGAAATTTCAACGCGGAGCCCGCGTTTGCGTAACTTTGCGTGCGCGCGACACGAGGTGGGGTACGTAATAACGGTGGGATTTTCTCGATTGTGTCACCGCTTCTTCAAACGTCCCCTTGGTCCCCCATCATTTTTATGAATAAGCCTCGAACAACAACGACGTCGCGTCGGTGCACTCCGGGGACCCAGGCGGGCAAAGACAAGTGGAACTGGGTGGCGGGCCCGTGGGCCTGGGCGATGCGCGTATCGGGACCACTGGGCCGCAGGAAGAGCTCGTTTTCAGGGCAAACGAACCAGAAACGATTAATAATATAGCGTGCGTACGGGCAGAAAAAGCGAAAGTGGACGGCGCGTATGTAAGTGTGCCTTTGGAGGCTAATGATTAACCGCGAAGGGCGAAATTTCCTATCGAGTTGCACAGGAAATCGTGGGTGCTTCGGGTGCAATACTCGCCACGACTTTAAATGCATATGTTCGAGGCCTTTGGATTCGATGTCTGTTATAAGGAACGAGGCCTTAAATTGCACGCGTTTCGTAATACGTTCTGCCATTGCTTTTCCTCTGTGCGCCCCTTCACGAATCGTGCGTTCGAAATAACTCGAACGTGTAACGATTCCGCTGGAACGGGGGGCAGTTTTCGGCCACGCGAAATCGAATCGCGGTAAGAAATATGCGGACGGTGCGACGTGCAGAGACCGCGAGCGAATCGAGATAGAAACAGTATGAACACGTGCGCGGAAAAGTGGACCGTTCTGCGAGTCCAACGCGAAAGCGAACAGTGGCGGAATCGTGGAATTGCACCATTTGGGCAATTAGCACGAGCACAGTAGGCCGCACGCGCCCACGCCGACCGGCTCCCCGCGGCTCGACATGAATGAGACAACGAGAGCACGCTATTACAGACTAACAACTTTACCGTACTCATTATGAGCGCCACAATGCCGCTGCAGTTGCGGCAGATCTCACGGCAAATCTTTCACCTCTCAATTTGCATTTAAACAGCATTCTAGATTTTGTCTCCCTTTGTAGTCGACAGCTGAAGCTTGATTCCTTTCGTCGACATGATTAACGCGAATGAAATTATCACACCGCCGTGTTATCGCATTAATAATAACAAAATATTTCCGTTTTCAGTCCTTCTTCGGCAGATCGTACAACAACCTCAGCAGCATCTCTGAATGCAAGAACGGCGGGGAGTGCGTGATCAACAAGAAGAACAGGACAGCGTGCAAGGCGTGCCGTTTACGAAAGTGCCTCCTCGTGGGCATGTCGAAATCCGGCTCGCGATACGGCCGCCGATCGAACTGGTTCAAAATCCATTGTCTGCTCCAAGAGCAGCAGCAGCAACAGCAACAACAGCAGCAGCACTACCAACAGAGTCTGCCGAACCAGTCGTTGGCGCCACAACGAAAACCATTGAGCCCGCCGATTGGCATTCACGCGGCACAACGAAAGGACGAAGTACTGATGCTGGGCTTGGATGACTACAAGAATTCCACCTCGCCCAGCATCAGCTCACCCGAATCGCATAACAGCGACAGTTCCGTGGAAATATCCGAGAGAAGAGCGGCGTTCTCGGGACACCCGGGTTTCAGACCGTTGCACCCTCACCTGCAACCCTCCGTAGCTGACCTGTCGGCGCTCAGCAAAGAAATGATGAGTCTACCCCTAGGTTTCCATCTTGGGGGTATGTCGCTGCTGCCGCCAGCCTTTCTACCACCTCCGAGCCTCACTATGTTCTCACCGTACCATTTATACGCGACGTCGCACGGCACGTCTCATCCCTTGGTACCTAATCATTCCTCGAATCTACTTCGACACTCGCCCGTGATGGAGGATACACCCGGCCCGATAACCGCTACAACGACAGCCGCCACAACGACGATCAGTCTCGACGGCAAAGATCCGTGCGGCAATAACAATAACAACAACGACAGATACGCTCATAATAATAACATGCAGACGTCGAGGCAGAACTCCTCGCCGGTTGGCGAAACCTATACCAAACGATTCTACTTGGACGCGGTGTTGAAGAGCCAACAAGCACACGTGGAAAGTTCATCGGCGAGAACGATCAAGGAACGTTCGAGCCGGGATTCACCGCTGTGCAGTCCAGAGCCTGTGGTGGACTGCCCTCCGCCCCAGGACAACCCCATGGATCTGTCCATGAAATCGACGGCCACTTCGGTGAGCGACGAAATGGAGGAAGACGAGATCGATATGGAGAGCGTCAGCGATCGAGAAAGCCCTCCATTGAAGCGCAAATCGGCACCCATAGATCTAACAACGAAATCGTAGGTAGACGAGAATCGATCGAGCCGGCGTTTCCGCTAAGGTACAGAAGAGGCTGAAGCTTGCACAGAGCCTATTAAATCGAACTGCAGGTTCCCGTTTTGCTCGATCGTCGGGTGCGAGACAGGAAGTATATAACCAACTGGCGCTCGATAGTCGACGAAGATTCTCGGAATGGTGCATTATCATTAATTGCGTTCTCGGCCGTAACAGGAATTACCGAGATCGGTACGATCGGTCGCGCCCGCGGAGACAAATCACTCGCGCCAAATCGTTCCACGCGATTCGTTCGCTCGCGTGAACCGCGGCTGCGATCTCGCGTAAATATCCGCGGCTCTCGGACGAATGAAGGATTAACGTCTCAATTCCGGGTAATCACGGCAGGGATCGCCGAGTCGCCGATCGATTGCCGGTTGCGCAAAAGCCAATCGACTTTAACGAGAGTCCCCCGCATTAATTAACGAGCGCGCGCTCCACCGGTGATCGCGCGGGTGAAAAAGAGAGGCAGTGATTGCGACGGTGACGCGTTCGCTGAAGGAGGAGAGCAACGACGGTGCAACTGTGGTGCATCGCTTGATAAACACGTCAAACTGCGGGGTGCACGTGTTCGGGACGTGCGTTACAAACCGACGTACACGTGTAGAACGTTGCCAGCCGCTTTATCTTACAAGCGTTCGACGCCTGCCAATGTAAACGCCTCCGTCGTTGCCGCGCGATTCCGCCGCCTCTCCTCCACTTTTGCCCGGCGTCTATTTGAACACCTCCGCGGCCGAAGAATCCTCGTCGATATGAGAGAGTCGTAATCGCGGACAGGGGTTCGCCGGAATCCATGACGAGTCGGACGAGCTACGCCTGCCGAAGAATTTTGGTGAAATTCTTGCGCCTCTATCGTTGCCGGGAACTGCTACCCGGATGAATCCACGCGGACGATACTTTCCAGGGCACCACGGTCGAGCCTAGTCTCGTCGAACACAGATTTGCTTTTAGCGAAGCATTAGAGCGTGCCCGATGGCCGGTTTTCAAACGTTCAAGGTGCTCTCGAATGCTCGACGCCGAACGGGTGAAATTTTCGCCGGATCAGATCGTGACAATTTCGAGGCAACGAAGGATAGTGTCCATTCGACATTTGTAGAGTAGTCGAGCGAGGGAAGGGTTCGCCAAGCGAATCTATGGTTGTGTAACGTAGAGTTTTGTAAATATATAACAGGAACGCGTGTGTTTCTGTTAAAATGCGTTTTTTTTTTGTCAATTTCGTTTGAAGGAACGGTGCAACGAAGAGATATTGTTTACGATTTTTTTACACTTATACTTCGTTAGATACCTTGTTATCGATGATTATGAATGTAGTCAATAAATGGCCAGTATTTCATTTGATGATTAATATGCACTCTCGGTCGTATTAGATACCGATTTCGCGGACTCGTGCAATTATAGGTGTACATATGTTGTATTTAATTCACTCCCATACGCGTATACATTCGTTTGTACCGAAATATCTCAGTTAAGCAAATAAGGCGGGGACAAAAGTGTAAATACTAGTTAGGGAAGGTTTGCGCCAACGGGACCCGGGCCAGTAAGTACTTACTTGTATATAGCCAGTAGACGATAGCGACTAACCAATAGCAGTGCTCAAAATAATTAGACAATGTGATCGAATATTGTAAGTAAGAAATAGTATATATGTGTATATATTGAAATTTTAAAACATTTTGTTAGATAAGCATGTAATAAATGATATCCTAATTAATTTGAGCAGTGTCCTTTCTCAGATTAAACAATTATGTAAATCACTTTTCGTTCAACAAGCGATAAAAAAACAATAGAAATACATTATGGTATGTTTAGATAATCGTCGGTGTACATTTTATAGAAACTCTACTTCAGATGAATATTGCCGATATAAAACCGTGCTATTTCACAAGTAAAGTACAAATCTATCGATTCCTGGGCCCTTATTTTTATAAAATAAAATTGAACAACTCACATTTCGCTGTTTTATTGGTGCTGATTTCTAGACCGACGAAGTGGACTAGTAATGTTGCTGATAAAATTACTTGTTTAGCATTGCTGATCAATGGTCACATCTTGAAACGATGCTGCATATCCTGTAATTTAATTAGAATTAGCTACTAGGAACACGCTGTTAAACAGTATTTGTTGTAGCAGATTCATAGACAAAATATATTGGAAGAAAAGATATATAACGCACAAACGATTCGAAAAATATCAGTTGCATTTATCAATTTTAATATCGGTCAAATAAATTCAGTAAAAAATACTAAAATACAAATAAAACAATATTAAAATGACCTCATGTATCGAATCGTACAGAAATTTGCCGCTCCAACTTGCAATCCTTCAATATGAATATTCAATGCAAGCGAGCAATAAATTCTGTTCGGTTGAGTATTGCGTGTACATATGCAATTGACGGGAGCATTAACAATTTGTAATCAAATATCAGACACTTTAAGCAAAATGTGTTTTTATGGCTTCGTAAATTCTGCATATCAAACTGAACGGGTGCCCGTATAGTTCGCGAGTGAAAAAATGGTACGTCTGTGTGCCTACTAAGTTTTTCGCAATATCATTGTGAGAACCGCAAATATTACGTGAACAGGGTAGACGAAAGTCAATATTCTACATTATTATGCAACTCACCTATAAAAACAACGTTTGTTCACAAATCAGTAGCCGATAGTCAGGAATCACTTTTCAAAAATCAGCGGAACAACGAAACGGAGAACGGAAGTATTAAAAATGGACACTTTGACTACGTTGGTCACGTGCAATTGCAAATGCAATTAAATAAAACAATTCGTTCGCATTGCGCTTCGCTTATTTGAATTAAATAATTTCTCGAATTTTTAGATAAACATATTGATTTGCCACGTTTTCGATATTGCGTTTTTGTGGTTGACGATATACAAAAGGATGTAAGCATAACCACTAGTAGTTTCCGGTACCTTAGTCACTATGAAATACGTTACGTTATGTGTGTCCAGTTCAAATACGATTTCAGTGTGAAATAGTTTCGTGATTGTAATTAATTGGTACAGAAAATGAATCATTGAAAGTGTAGTTAATTAATACAAATGTGTTTTTGCGTCAAATGTTTTGTGCGATAATCCTATGGATACATTTAAAGCCGTGGACACCGTGGTGCCACGGAAAGATGGCGAGATCAAAGGTAGGAAACGTACATTCTATTTAATTAAATAAGGGAGAAATGCCAAATGGCTCGTGTCGTGAATAAAGTTTCACGCTTGCAATAGTTAATTGGTGTACGCGAGCTGAATTGTCACACAGCTTGCAGTGGAACGAAATTTAAATTTTAACCAGGGATAAGTAAAATTGGTTACGATCTTACTTATCGACCATACATCCGTGTCATCGGCGGCTTTTATTGTCTGATACCTAATTCAACAGTTCGCATTTTTCCGTGGATTTTCACATTTCACGTTTACTTTCGAACGCACTATTGCAATACAGATTAGATTTCGAAGTCGTTTGTTCACATGGCAATTTAACGCACGATTTAACAAGTTCCTTGAGAATTGGCCTGTACACCGTTGCATATCAAACACACATTATACCGGGCACGAAGCATCGTTTGGCATACTTTAATTCCGTCGAGAGCCAAAGTCATTAATTGCAAGCTAATCTCAGTCGATTTCAATTGGCTGCTCATTAACATTAGAAAAGGCGGCACGGTAATCGTTTCACCGTTTCAACAGATGCAAATGACACTAGAAATGGCTGATACACTTTTTTATTTTATTTCGAATAGCATAACAAAATTACATTTTCTTATGACTTATCCTATGCATAAGCAACATTTATTTTCTTATAAATCGACCTTACACTTTCGTATTCTTATTTTTAATAGCACATTCGTATTCAATGTTATACTCGTTTTTATAAAAATTATTATTCCTAAAGCAGCATGCACGTGTATATATATATACAAGTACTTAAACATTAATGAGTAGACTTGGGAACTGGATGGCTGGGAGTAAATACTTCATAATCTACTACAGAGAAATGATAGTCCCCCATCAGTAAAGTATTCGAGGCATGTTCTCCATCATAGCTATGAGGAAGATTACTATAGCTCTCCATGTTCACGTTACAATTATTCGAGATGAGCAAATCGGCTCCTGCCCCAAAAATGGGACCAATGCTGCAATGTTAGGAAATTAGTCATTTCAATGGTCTTTCTTTGACCATCTGTAATGGTTGAATGAACAATGATAATTACTCTGGATGATAGCAAATTGCAAAGGGTTTCTTTACAATTTCATATTTGGTTGGGGGTACATCCTGATTATTTGTCAAAGTGAAGAGGAAAGCTTTCTCTGAGAATATGTAGTGTCCCTTGGCGTTCGTTTTTCCCCATGGTACGTCACTGAATCCACCGCAAATTTCACCTCGTGTTCCCTAAATCGTGCACAAATCGTTGACCGTAAAGATTGGAATAAAATTGCGATGAAAAGTAATAATAAAATTATCTACCAATGCAATTACGTATGTTGGACATACTCCATCGCAATGCCGATGAAACGATGTTGCCGAGTAACCATGACTAGAGGCTCTGAGACAAATTGATAATGACTTAATTACGATATACCTGCAATAAGCTTGATTGATATCTGTTGAATTGTACCTATATGCCAAACGCCAGCTCTGTTTCGGTGAGCCATACCACTGATTCAGCAGACGCTGAAAGCCCATCTTATCGCGCGATAGTATTTGTGAGCCAGGGAATAGGAACGGGCTTACTCTTGGCTGTAGTCGTTTGTCCGCGCAAATTTCTGCATACTTGTTCGGCAACGCTGCATACCTATATCTAAAACAAAACGTAAAAATCGAAAGCCACCGAGAGTAACAAAATTTCCCGACAAACCATACCTTATGGGTTTAGAGCCACTTGATCGATCGGGATTGAAAAATTCGTACCTCTCCAAGGAAAGCTCTATGGGCACTGCTCCCGTTGGTTCTACTTCCTCCGCAAAGACCTGGCTGTCGATTAGCAGCAGTCGAACATGATTTATCACCCCCGATAAATGTTGGCAAACCCTCACGCGTTCCTCCTCTGTCCAGTGTTGAGTAGGCTGCGTCACCCCTGCCTAGGAGCGTGGTCCGTACGGTTAAGCGTTCCTTAACTCGTAATTCTAAATTCCGATCCAACAACCTAAGGAGCCAAGGACTCGGTAATAATCGTATGCGATATAAGGTCTAAGACCTTGCATGACATACGCATAATCAGAGCGTTAAGTCTTCTTGGAGTTTTCAAGGGATTCGAAGTGCTGGGAAACGGAATAGAATTTCTAAGAAAAGAGAACCTGATATTTTGCCCAATTTAGTACTGCTCTCCAAACATCTTCTTCCTCCAATCCCAAGTAGTCGGATGATATCAGCTTCACCAATGCATCCTTCGGGAGATTACAAAATGCTGTTGTTTTAACTGTATCTACAGCATTCTCCCCAATGAAAGCAAAACATCGATCAATGAAGGAAGAACAGGCTCCTTTGCCACCTATTTTAAACAATTGTGCTCAGTTAATAACTCATTCCATTATCAGTATTATTATTATTATTATTCATAATATACTGCTGTATATTTCCAACTTTCCTTTACAATTTATTTGGTTTCCATGACAATTATTTAAGGAGTTAACTACAACTACAGATGTAAATAAAAAAATAAGTTTTTGCTGAAAAATATTTATTAAATGTACATCCAGTTCATATCTACTACAATTAGGTATTCAATAGTATTTACACCAGGAGCTCTTGTGAAACAAACAGTAGTATAAAACTGGATGAAATTGCGTATTATCGTTATTAACGAACGGGGTCAACATACAGTTTTCCATTCGATAAAATACGGACATTGAGACAAGTTTCAGTGTTTTCTGAATTCTTCGCAGGAATCGCTCTATTACGAGATTACAAATAACAAATGTCTTTCAATAGAGAACAATACTGTCACACTTCAACGTGACAATAAAGCTTTTCGTTACAACTTGTTGCAATCAATTAGACATTGTTCCTCTTGATTATACCGATATTACGCGTCACATGTACAACATCGACCGTGTTTTTCATCGTCTTCGTTTATTGTTTTCATACGTTGTGTATTTAGCGCTGGTTTACACACGTAATTTCCACACACACAATCTTCGGACAAGACATAAAACAACACGCTTTTCTTGTTTGTCCTAGAGCATGGTTCAAGGTTATAGTTCAACATGTTAGTTTCCTCCTGGATTTGTATTTTGTATTAATGTTATATTGTCCCCTTTCAACATGATCCGTCCGAGCGTTTTTCTAGTTTTCGTCTTCACCTGGTATTCCTCTGCATCATCCAGCACCAAATTCATATATTCGTCGAATCCAACGATGTGGCCCTCGATGCGTAGATTTATGTTTTCGAATAACCAAACTTGCACACGCGAACGGTTTTGCAAGTATCGAAATATAAGGTTGATGGGTTGTACCATCACCTTCTGGACTTTTTGTGGCCCCTTGTACGACATTTTTATGATAGTTTTCAAAAATTCGTAAGCAACGTTTGATAAACGCGTGCTTCGTAATAGCCGAACGCCGGAAAATGTGGCGTCGTCATTGTACCAACTGTCTTTTTAGATATTTTCCTATCAGCTTTTTAATATCAAGTATAACCATCACTCCCTTATTTTCGAAATGCTTGGTAAGCAAGATAGACAAAATAGAAGAGAATGAGATTCGAAATGTTGCAACAAACGGGTTTTTTAACGTACAATGTATATCGTAAGTTTTATAGTTATTTAGTGGAGAGTATTGGTACCACTGGGACGTAAAATCTCCCTGAGAGGTGCTGCTCTACCGGCAGACACACGAATTGGTAAGTGAAAGACACGATCGGTAAGTAATATTGAAGTTTTATCTTACTAATAAAATGATATTATAATTTGAGCTTATATATATGTATATTTGGTTTGTAATTTATTACAAACATTTATTGCAAACAATTGGAAATAAAAATAACAATTATAGCAGCTGTATAGATAAGTAAATGAAACCAATACCGCTGCTCGCATATTAATATTATTCTTGTCGCTGTAAAATCCTTACTCTCCAGAGTATTGTACCACAAATATTTGTTTTAACTTTAATGATGCACCGCTCTCGTCGATCAAAGACCAACTTAGTAACCCCGAGAATGGAGATTGTTTGATTTCCGAACTTTGAATAGCTTGTCATGAATAACTTACCAGGAACTCGCTCTTGGGCATCTAGGGCCGCAGTCAAAAGAGCACAGGCATTTCCAGGGCTGAGAGTGGCGGAGACATGTTCCTCGCAACTTCTCCAAAGTTCTTCGACTCCAAGTTCTTGGGCGAGTCCCAACATCTCGAAGATACCACTATCCTGCAGCATGATCTATGGGAAAGTTATGGAATGAAACTCGGTCGTTCCTTTAGGTCAACGTGAAACTTTTATCAGTAGCCCCTTGCTGAAACCCCATCGTCAGTCTCGCACCTGCTTCAAACAATATTTACCTTGCCGGTGTAAATATAGTGGATGAATTGTCGAAACGTCTCTGGATGAGCGTGCGGCATACGGACTGACGTTGGATTTCCGGTTGTTCCAATCCTCTTCGCGGCAGTGAAGTTCTTGCACCTGAAAAATCAATCCAGCGGTATCGATTATGAACGATAATTGCCACGATACGGTTTACAGAGCAGTGAAAACAATGAGGGAGGAGCGCACTGCTTTGAATAGTGCAGACGTAAATCTACTGTGGGTGCGTGGCCCTTCTAACGAACACCCACCACTTCGCCTTTCGTCACCACCACTTCTGGCAGTGTTTCTTGTTACAAAAGGGCTTAATTGACTTCGTCAGGAAGCTCCGTTGCCACGAGAGTATTCGTAACGTGCGTAGCGGGGCTTTAGTTTTCGTTCCTCTAGAAATTAATGGCAACCTTCGAAAAGTCCTTTCTCAACCCTTTTCTCCCTACGGCGCACAGAAATACTCGGAAGAAGGAATTTTTTCCTGACACTCCCAGGCTGAAAGCAGAAATCCCTCATGACCCATTTGGGAGAATATTCGAACTCGGCTTTTCTAATGCACCCGCATCGACTTTCGCACGTTTCGCGCGACTAGATACACAAGAGGAAGGCTTTCAATATCGATGAATCGCCAGCGGGATCAAAGGGTTTCTCACGCCACCAAGTTACAACACATCCGAGTTGCAATTAAGGAAAGTGACGTTTCAGAAAATGTAAGCAACATAGATTCCGGAAACATATAGAAAGTTCAAGACAAATAGAAGGGGACAAATAAATCCTTAAACGAGCCCTCTGGATTCACCGAAGACACGGATAGCGAGGCACGACCACGGCGTCTAATGCCACTAGTAAGCTGTACAAAGTAAAAAGATTTCGTGTGCTAGAAACGAAGAGGTTGCGGCACGAGTTTTTTAAGGGGGTGAAGCTCGTACCACTGGCGACCGTATCGAATCAAAAGAAAATCCGTCAAAGGGCCGGGTGCAAATGGAAAAAGCATGCACGCTGCTGCTTTGATATTATAACCGACGCGTTAACAAACGCTCGGCTTCGTCGACAGGGGAGCGGGAAAGTTGGAAAAATCGCGGGGCCGAACCGCGAAACATGGTTGCTGCGAGTCGACAGAGGAAAACTGGTGCTCAAAAAAATTAAAAACACCAGCCGCGTGCAGGTAGCCAGGATCGGCACGACTTTTAACAGACCGACAAACCCGACCTCTATGCTTTCGCGTGTAGAAGCGGCACCGGCTGCGCATAATGTCAAAGCGATAGTTCGCGAATTTATTTCCGAAAATTAGAGGCGTGCATTCGAATATTGAGGATTTGCCTCGCAACGATTTTCGCCCGCCTTCAGCGGATTCGCCCTTTTCACCGCTAAATCGTTTCGAAACCACGTTCGCGAATATCGAGCAAAGGATTCCCGGGCTGCGCCAAGCAGACTTTTCTTTTCACGAATTTTTACTGCGTCTAAAAAATACGAAGGTAAGAAGCGCCGCCACTTCTGATTAGAGTCGCGGCAATATCGGCGCACAAAACTGCGCTGCGGGATAAAGGGAGACAACAAGGGGCGAAGAAATATTTGGAAGAGAAGTAAAGGTAACAGCCGGTGCTGTTTGGCGCGTGATGGATGGTACATACGCGGAACGAGGCGAAGAAAGGAAAAGAAAGCACAGAAGTAGAAGAAGGGGATAGTGAAAAGGGGTGAAAAACGAGAACGAAGTCGTTCCCAGAGAGAAGCTTTTCCCTAATCACAGACGAACGCCGCAGTGGAATCAAAGAAAACCAAATATCAGCGAGTGACGGCGCGAAAAGAATGGGGCACAGCGCGCACGTCTGCTGTGACGACGAGGTGTTACGGGGGTGGTAACGTAGGTTCACGAGCTCCGCCGTGGAAAGAGGATGTTAGGGGGTAGGGGCTAGTGATGGCGGGAAACGAGGGTCGTGGCTGCTTGGTTTCACGGCGGCAAGGGTTGAATGTTGCCGCAGGCTGCGCTACTAACGACCAAGCGTGCGATTATATAGCGGCTCCGTCGATCTCCGTGCAGAAACCACCTCCGCTTCCGGTGCACGAGAGTCAAATTCGCGTCGCACCTCCTCGTTTCCCGTCCCGATGAAACGCCTCGCACCCTTCACGCTGTCCATTATCGCATCGTGCTTCGAACTCGAAAGATTCGAATGCACAGCACTGTCGTCGGATGAACAATTACCAAGGAAAGTGTGCCGGTAACGAACGCTGTTTTCCCAATTGGAAATCCATCTGCTTGCTGATGGGCTTGGAGAATTCGAGACTGCAAGCAGGAAAATTGCGATTGAAACGCGGTGAAATTTAGGTCTCGCAGAATACCCGTACATTTTCCTTTCCTTTTCTTTGTTATACATGCAAAACTCCCGCTTGATTAGCCGCAGAACAATCTGCAGGGGGAAGCGCACTTCTTAACGTAATAAGCACGGTCAGTTACAAGTGGCGTCCAATAGAAACGACGGGCTCAACGTTAGAGTGTCATCGAACAGCACCGAGGCTTCAGCTTGTTTTTCAATTTCTTTTCTGCCGTTGTCAAGCATCGTTCTCATCTGCGTCGCATTTCGAAATGACAAGGACTACAAGAGGGAGGGGGAGCGAGAGGGCAGAGGGATGGGAGTTACAACTCTTTGTCAGGATTTTCACTGGACTGGAGAGCACCGCGTAGAGTTTTGAGTGCGGTCGCGTATTGTCCATTCGTTTCTCCTACGGACGCCTGTCACGAGCATGCGTAACTTAATTTTCCGAGGCCGGTGTCGGCGAAGCGAAGTAATAGAGGAACAGAGGGAGGAGGAGAGGGTCGATGACAAAAGGACCGACGTTCCCTTCTACGCCCCGATATCAAAAGGGTTCACGGGAATATCGTAATTGACTTTGCAATTAGCATCGAGCCTATCCAGTGGAATGTCGTTGCCCCGGAGCAACTAATATCAAGCAGAGTCGTTCTTACAACAATTAGAATTCTGTCGAGTGAAAACGCGGTCCCGAAGAGCTAGTCTGCCACGGGTGAATCGTTCGACAGGGAGGGTAAGAGAGGGGGAGAGAGAGAGGGATGGAGAAAGTGCTTTCCCTTTATTGTCCAACTAATTAGAACGTTCGATCGATTCATTTCGCGGTAACAATCGAAGCCCCTTAATTAAAATTCATCGACGCCGCGAACTTCCTCGTGCCCATTCTCATCTTGTTCCGCAGAAACTTTGATGACTTGGCGATTTTTCTCCCCGCAGAATCGTTCGACCAAGAATTTTCATAGGATCCCGTCCTATCGAGCGTTGTTTCGCGAGTGGAGGGCCTTTCCGGCCGGATACTCTTTCTTCTTTCTTCCGGAACGGAATCAGAAGGAGGGATGCCGCAAAGCGTGCAGCAAGAATGGGTGAATTATGTATAGGTTTCTCCGGTGACTTCGAGAATTTAACGAAGTTATCGTTTCCTTTCCGTTGGATTCGTTTGCAATTCCATTGCCGAGTTAACTCTGGCCATTCTTCACGGTTTTTTCTTCCATTTCCCCCGGTGCCCCTCCTTTTAAGCCACTGGCTCGACAGCGATGAAAAGTTTTTAACGCGGTTACAGCTGTAGGAGTAAGTTCTATCGGGTCTCGAGCAGAGCAATAACGTGGAAGTCACGGTGTCTCGCAAGAATCCCACGAACAGAAAATATTTTCGAACGCGGCCGCGTGTCTTTATGCCACGTACGTCTCTTCATTTGCATTGCAAAAAATATGGCAAAGATGAAGCGGCGAAATGTACCACGCTTGAACGTTTATTCTTTATCCTGCGGACTACGGCGGGACCTATTGTCTCGGTTGCCTAGTAGCGTTACTTTTCCTTTTGCTCGTACACCACGTGCACTCGTCTCCCGCGTGATTTGTCGGGTCTGTTTCCGGATCGTTTCGTATCTCCAAGGAAATCCAACTAGCTGTCGATCGATCGACGGAGACGCGAGTTGTTTTAATAAAAATTACGGTTAACAATTAATTCGATCCCAGGACGCGTCTCTCGTGGTGGTTGGTGCTTAATCAAATTTCTCAGCTCGCTAGCTTCGTTCGCGTGGAACGCGCCGTGCTTGTTCGCGTCCCCGGAGGCGTTGAGGGATATCGGGAGGAAAAGAAAATAATATAAATTGTCTCATTGTGAATTGCTCAAGTTGGAACATTTCTCGGTTCTCGACGATGGAAAATATCGACGGGTGCGCGAGTGAAATTATAATTCAGCGGTTCTCCAAGCCCTTCCACGAGAACGACGATACAATACGAGCACTGACCTCGCTTGAAGGATAATTCTGTGAGCGTACACCGGCATCTCGTCCCTTCCTAGCAGAAAGACGATGTCAGCTGTATCTTTATCCTCGGAGAGTCGAGCCAGATCCTCTAGAAGTCTGGGTACACCGGCTAAACCAGCCTCGCCAGATACCCCGGCTGCTCCTGTTGCCGCACCCACGGTGACGGCTCTGGTTCCCATGTTGTTCGGATTGCCAGCCGCCGACTAGGAAACAGTCAAAACATAGTCAAATGAAAATCACAGTTCTCAATGTACGATGGTCGTTGTTTGTCTTCCCCCGAAAATCAACAGGGACATTCCTTGCAGGAGACATTTTTCTCAAGAAGAAAAATTCGCCATCGCGAGCAACGAAGCTTTTCCTCATTAACCTTTCTTCCCCGGGATGAAGAAGCTAATTATAAGCCAACAACATCGAACCCCCTTCTCCTACCACGCGCGTTAAACTAATCGTGCGAAAGTTGTGTCGCTCCCGAGCAATTTGCGATAATCCGAAATTAATGGGGCCGTGATCAGGAATAAGCCCGTGGTTGATGACAACGGGAGAGTGCGAATGGCGGACAGCTGCGTGTGTCATCGTCTGGAACGCTTCCCGGTCGCATCCCGTTGACGGGCTCGACTGGAGCACGACGAGGGCAAAGGAGGCAAAAAAAAGCAAAACCGATTAACGTACAATCGGCGCTAATTGCACGATTAATATTTGATTTGCGCCGCGTCGCGACGCAGCTTCTCCCCCGTTCCATCGCTCTTCCTCTCCCTCTCTTACCCTCTGTGTCGATCAGTCGCGGCCGGTCGATCGACACGAGGATTTTGTGTCACGGCGGCTGCCTGATTCCCTTTTAATTAGTTCGGGTTTTGTAGTTTTCGAGCGCACGACGCGCGTCGGCACCGGCTACGCGGGGAGGGTACAAGCTATGTGTTCCCGGTCATTTGCCCCCTTCCCCGAATCCCCACCCCCCGGCGTCGTATCATCCCGTATTCCGACGTCGACGGTGATTCAATTAAAAAGCAATCCGACGATGGTTTTGTTCACTGCCAGTTGAACAGGTCACGGATAAAAAAAGATGTATTAATAACAGACCGATGTGTCTTGTGGAAACGGACGCGTTTGCGTGCAAATACATTCGCGATAGATTATCCGTTCTATCCGCAGGATTCGCACGGGTAGTACGAATGTTACGTTCGATGAACTGTTTTGGAGCACGATCTTGTATCGCGATGCTTAAGAAGGACGCTGCAATCGTCTAATTACATTTTTGCCCACATTTCGACGTAGCATTGCTGCACGTTCAGCCTTCGATCGCGCACACACCACGACTACAGCTACGCCCGGTATTTGTTTTGAATTTATCAGTCCGATCAACCGCCGTTGTATTCAATACCGCCTGGCGTACAAGTAAACACGGTTACCTGCGTGAATCGCGTCGAAACTGTAACAAACGCTCCTCACCGCACCGCTGTTGCTGTCACGCGACCGGTTTTCGAGAATCATTAAACTTAAGAGGAAAAAAAAGACAGGAGGGAAAAAACCAGGAAATATTCATCGCGTGAGTCATGGGAACGGGAAAAGCTCACCTGAGATACGCGGTACCGTGTTTCGGAGTTGCTCTCACCTTCTCGCGAGCGAACGAACCGAAGCGAAGGAACGCACGAAAGAAGAGCCTACGCGAGCCGAAGCGAGCAGAAGCGTTGTCTATCTGGCACACGTGGACGAGTACTGCGTTCGCACGCTAAACACTGCATTTTCAGCCGATCCACGGCGTCCTCACACTCCCACGGGGCGAAACATTGTTCCCTCAAAAAGTTCTCTCCGCCTGACTCACTCTGTTCTCAGTCGCGGCTGTTGTTCTGAGACGCGGTCGTGTTCCCGCGGGTATCACACATAGGAAACGAAACAACAAAACCAAAAAAAGAAGAACGCCGCGAAAGTGGAGGAAAACGTTGGCTCCGTTTCGACCGGAAGTTTCGAGGTAGAACGTGAGGTATTTCTCCGGCACGAGGCGAGTTTTACGAGCGCTGGACCAGGCCTGCTCCGATCCAGCCGCCGTCTTCGGCCCTTCTCCTCTCATTCTCTCTCTCGAGCACAGGTGAGGTCGTACCTGCTTCCACCAACGCCACTTCCCTCCTTTCTTCTCGTACTCGCGTGGCCAATGCTCCTGCAAGATCATTCCACCTCCTAGCCGTTGTTGCCAGATCCTCTCTGGAGCACGCTGATCACACGATCAAAAAGGATACACACGCCGCCTCATTCCTGCTAGCAACGAGTGATGGTCTAGCTTGGCCCCCGATCGACGGTATTCGACTTTTCAAGCCTGTCCTTCTCTTCTACGATCCTCTCTGTTCATCCACATCCCGCCCTTTTGTTCTTCTTAAATGGCAGCAAGGCCAAGATGCATTCGACGAGCGGCTCCCTTTCTATCTGCCTCTCCAACCCCGTCGCGTCCCTTATTTTCGAGTCTGATTTCCTACGGGTGGTTTTGCTCGGTCGCACGACAATGCCGCAATGCGGTGCTTCCCGGGTTTCCCAACAAAATGAGATCGCCCTTTTATACGAGTCGCTCCACGGATTCAGAGACTCTTTTTCAACTCGGCTAGGGTTCTGCCTGGGTCCAACGGTTCGTGATTCGGGCGCCTGAACTTGGGCTTCCGCCGCCGATCGCATCCGGCCTGCATTTTTCTTCGATCTTTGCGGCGGTCGAAGGGTTTACCTTGAGCATCGATTTCAAAGAGTTGCTGGTCTCGACGCTCGGGGAAATCGGAGATTACTTCGAAATCCGATAAATAATACTTCTTATCGGGATTATTTTACGAGGAATAACGTCCGAGATATGGGTGTTTTTAACCATGAATTTATCTTTGAATAGGGCGCAATTATTGGACAGCTTCATTTTTCAACAGCGAGGCTCAATTGTACCTCTGAATTCTGACTCGGTCGTGGGTGCAATTTAAATTTCTTTCTTTTGCTGCCATTCCGGCAGGATATGCTCTATGTTTCCGTGCTTCTCATTTAACTTTTCGTTCCATCCTCGGTGCTACTTCAGCATTACGTCTTGTGCAAAGGTAGTGATCCACGGTGATATTTCTGCTGGATCGTTGTCGTCTCTAATCAACCGATCGAAGGTAAGGTAGATGTATCGCTCTGCTGGTGTAGCAGCATCGATCGCTGGTTCGACGATCGTAACACAGGTGAGGTGCAGAATACGTATAGTCCTATCGTGGAGGATTTGAATTTTGTTACGCGGTTCGAGGACCATTCTCGTATCAAAATGGAACCAATTCTTGTTTAAAAACGAAACTGTGCCTGCAATATTATACGTTTTAATTATTTTTCAATTCATACATTCGATGTCACCAGTTAGAACAAAATTCCGGCAAAGAAATGAAAATTCTCCCACCCTAGTTTCCCTTACCTTCGTGTAACTTTATTATAAAGAGATTTCTAAGTTAATATCAATTGCCACACTCGTTCCCGTTGAAGACAGCTACATTACCATTTCCCTTTAAACGTTCCAGTTTCAATTAAAACCCGTGGGTACGTACCGCACACTCTTTCTTCCCGCGATATCACGATCAATGTTTACCATCGGCAAGTGTTTCTCAACAATAGCCAAGGAAAATTCGCTCTCGTCGCAGGGCGATGCAGATCGCACATAATTTTATATAATATGGCACACATTACTGTTTCAAGGGTCCTCTTGTCGGCGACGAGACGCGAATATCCAACGGTAATATCCGAGGCAGTATTTCTGCCGGCGCAACGGTGGAAATGGAATATGCCTGGCTGGCGGTAATAATCGGGGAAAGATCACTTAATGGCCCTCTAGTATAAGAGCCACCGCCATTCGCACCTCCGCGAATTCGTTGCCTAGCGCCTAACAAAATTGCCGCATTATGTCGTTTAACGCCCTCGGAAATACAGCGCATCGGGAATGAGAGAGAATAAAAGTTAGCCGAGTAAGGGAGCGTGGGCGAGGGCGGAGGGAAGGCGAACGACTGAGGCGGACGGGATGAATGAGGCGAAAAAGAGACGGGAAACAAGTCGGGGAAGAGAAAATTGCACGGGATGTCCGCGTGATAGAACGATGTGACGCGACGCTGTAACACGGGGAAAGGTGTCGGTGAGTGCGAGCACAAGCAGGGCCGAGGATCGTGCTGCATAATAGACGCGTCGGCTGCGTTTTAGTGCAAACAGGAACAAATTTCTCGATGCACTCGTTGCAACAATTGAATCGGTAATCAAGCCGGCCTCGATAATCGGATCAGCCTCCGGTACACGCGTAATTGAAATTTCGCAGCCGACCACTGCAAATATCCCCCTTCTGCCCGTCTCTTTTATTCTCATTCCCCTCCTCCCGTTGCTAGTCGCGAAATTGCCGCGGCGAGTTCTCGAAAGTGTCGATCGTCGACGATAATTGTCTGCGCCGAATCGAGAATCCGGCAAATTGTCTTGCGATTTTGGGTAGACGAGAATCTCAGGAATCTCGGTACGGCAGTGCGACCGAACGATCCTTGGGTCAAACCTAATCGACATTCGTCGTGAGATATACCATCGTTTCCAGTTAAACGGAACACCCTGTGAAATGATCGATAGTGACGTCGATGCCACGCAGGGTGCGTCGTTTCACGGTATAATTCGACGCGACGCATACGCTGCGTGAAATCGTACTCCCGCCGTCGAAAGGTTACGATGGGATTAGCAGGTCCGACGTTGTCAGAAACATACGATAGTCTCTGCTATTCGCAGCAGGGGAATCGAGTAACATTCGGCTATTTCAAACGTCATTCAGACGCCAGGAATTTCTGGGATCGGGCGAAAGGGAGAGACAACTCGAGACACCTTACATTTTTCTTCGCAGAGTCAGGGCGATCTTGACGTACAAAGGAGTGTACTGCCTCGAAGGTATTACCTGCTATTCCTGTCAGGCAAACTGACTTTGCAATATAAATTCTTCTGTCCGGTTCTCATTTTCCTATGTATTAGTTTATGAAAAACTGGAAGAAAATGCGAGCCACAAGAGGCAGTATTTTATAGCGTTCGATGGTTCTATTATTTATTCTATTATTTTTCTTTTTAACTGAATGTGTTATCAGAATGTTGAAGGGTGAATTATTCCCGTTCTCATTGTTCTAACGCAGCACGGTCGAAAATTGAAAGGTTCGTATTAATTATCGCGACGTAACAAAATGGGCACTTAATTAATGCGGATGACCGAATCAGGTGTTCTTATTCGCGCCACGGTGTCACGGACGAAAGAGTTTTCCTTCTTCGAGCGGTCTTCATTTGGCGGATAAAAAGGTGGCCAGGAAAAGGAGAGACGCGAACTCACCCCTCGTCGCTGTTTCGCGTAAATTGACCCTGACGAAGGAAGCATTTCTGTAAACTACTTTCATTCCGTCCCTTTTGTGCCGTCCCGTTGTGACTTTGCCTGAAAAGGCTCCGCGTATCTATGGAAAATGCACGGTTGGCGAGTCGCGAGTCATTCGCGCGCTGCTCAATATCAATTGTGCACAGTAATTATTAGCAGCGCCATTGTCGTTGACTAGAGACCGCCTTAATAATCGGCCCACCGAATGCCGGAACGTTTTGTATCGTCGATGAAAAACCGCTCCTTTCGTTCCACGCGATAGAAGGAAATTCTGCAGGCGTCCGGATTGTGGGCGAAGGTTTTTTTAGAATGTGAAAACCGTGTTTAATTAGAGGAAGCTGGGAACGCGAGATAAAAATGAGGCGCAAGGTAAGATTGAAGGGATTCGAAATAATTTAGCTGCACTGCGGCATTTTTAATAAGTCATGCATAATAAGGATGATTGAAGGGGTTTATTAAAATCGTAAATGGATATACAGCACTGCCGCAGAGGTAGGAAAAATACGGCGGTGTCCCCTTTGCTAAAATTTGCTCTTTCTAAATACACGCCGCACGCTAATGCTCTCTCAAAATTCTCTTTCTGGACCTTAAATTCTTTTTCACCATCGTTCACCCCCGGGGAAACCCACCCCCAACATACAAACAAGCACACACTCGCAAATGCCACTTAGCTAAATGCTTGTATGCCTGTGTTCTCGAGAATTCTGGCCTCCAAGCGGAACATGTACCACACTCAAAAACCCCCCTTTAAATTTTCAAATATTCCTTCGCAGTATTATGTCTAATACTATTCTCGATTCGTCACCAAAACTATACTGTCCTTTTTCCTGGCCCTAATATTAGAAATTTCTTTCGAAAAACATTCCACCACCCTTCAATAGCGATAGATTAAACGCATCCATGCACGAGCAAACCTTTATCCCCGATCTCGACGATCCAACGCGCAGTGTCTCTCTCGCGATGTCCAATCCATTTACGCAACACAAAAGGCATGCATGTTGCGCTATCGCCCCGCGATAAAGGGGTGACTCCCGGAAGGTTGCAATCTCTATTTCGCACGGCGTATCGAGACCAGAAGCTCGTCGAAGGTTCGGGAAGCAGTTGCACCGCAGCCGAACCGGGAACTCGTGCATCCTATTCACCTCGTTGCCGGTGCCGCTGCGTCGGTCCCTCCCCAGCAGCTTTTGCGTGGTGTAAACACAAAACTCGCATCACGGAAGAGATAGGGAAAGCCGTATTGCGGACCTTCCGTCGTGTACACACCTATCCGCCTTGCGAACGCAGGCGAAGGGTTTTTCTAAAGACGCGACACAGGGAATGTGTAATACGGGGAACAATGCTCGACACGCTTTCCTGCGACTCCCACTTACATTCACGTATCCATCCGCTCCATTATCTTTTCAGAAACGTCCACTTTGTGCCGTTTCGCTCTTCCTCGTTATTTTTTCCATCCTCTTTACGCGCGCCGAACCCCCGGAGACCGAGAATGCAGCTCAATTCCGCGCCGTGAAATGTACAAACGGTCGCGTTACGAAGCGACAGCGGAGAAAGTTCGAACGGGTCGTGTATGCAGAAAATATTTATCGACGGATCAGCCGGAAGCACGTGAACGTTTAACGTGGGTGCGGGAATTTATGCACGACCATCCGGGGCGGACAATTTATATCGAGCTGATCGGATGCCGGGCGTCGGATGGCCGGAGAAATAAAGCGATCACGCGTAAATTCGTTATAAACCGACCGGTTATGAATTCGCCTCTACCGTGGTAACATTGGATAGGCTAGGATAAAAAGTGGAGTTAAATCCTCTATAGCAACAAAAGAGACCTACTGACGCCAACGTATTTTCCTGAATCGAGCACCCATCTTCAATCGAATAATACATCTTCCCGTCTCCCTCGGGCAGTCTATTCTAAACCACAGCGCATCCCAGTTGCAGATACGAAGCTCCGTATTTCGCACCCTTCAAAGACCGATAGTTAATAAAGGATTTAACAGAGACATAAATGGGAAATTCAAGAAGAGGGGAGATCGAGCGTGCGTCAACGCAGGTTTCCGCTTTTGCGCGAACAGGCGTCGCACTGCGCTCGTTGGACAGCTCCGGGTGAAGCACGTGGTGTGTGCAAAAGCCCTCCCTTCAATACTGTCACAGAGCGTACAACACAGCCACGCAGACGAGTGTGCGCGAGGTCCCTCCATTCTCCTTCGTAGCCTATTATGCCACCATGAATGGGGACCGCGTTCGAGTACGAGATTCGAATCGGCACCCCGACCATCGTCGACACTTCGCCACTGTTCGAACTGTCAATGGTGAGAGAGCTAGACCAACGAACGTACACGGGAGGAACGAACGGATCGCTTCACGACAATGGGAGCTCGCGCCGCACGTAGACAACCCGGTGGCTCCGTGTTTTTTCTCCGCGCCGCCGTGCCGTGTCGTTACGTTTCGCTGTCAGTCTCCCAGCTGACAAGCACCTACCCGGGCAAAAAAGGATATCGATGTTCGCAATGAAATAACCGCGACGTTGACGCCGCGACAGGAAGAACTCTGACCGGTCTAGCTGACGCGTTTATCGACACCTGTATCCGTGCCATCCAGACTCGCCGCACATTGTTTCCCATCGATCCCTCGATCCTCGTACTACCCCGAAGAAATTTCGTTCCTCCCCGAAGAGATATCAGCGTGCACGCTATCGAGCCGTGTAAAATACTACGCGTTGTGCACGCTAATGTATTTATCGACGCGGGACCCGTCGATCGACTAGGATTAGGGAACGTCGAGACGAATCGAGCGACAAATGACTCATTTGCCGTCGGAACAGCAGCGGCGGCAATTGGATTTTTGTCAACCCCGTTCGACCCCTCTCGACACGGCTCGACAGCTTCGAAGCTTACAATCGGCCGCCCTGTCTCCCCGCTAAAGTGACTCTTATTGCTTTCTTTTAATTTGCGACTGCTCACACGTGCGGCCGTGTTCCGCCCCTCGTTGGCGTGGACCGTTCGACGAAACTCTGTTAGCGGACATACGTGGCGATTGCCGGCTAACGTCATAAGGGCAGAGGGAAATCGGGCCGGTTCTGATCGGCAACGGGCACTGGCTGTTGTCCTCCGAGGTCGGGCCCTCGAATCGTCGAAACGTGTAACGACCATTCGCCGGGGTAACGAAGAGCAAGTTCACCACCCGCGGCGACCAATTATTCAAGGGGAGGGCCAGGAATTTTCAGGGGTTCTCGCGGACGCATTGTGCCTACAAGATCGTTATTCCTTGTCGATTACGAGGGTACCTCTGTCTACGGCCACGCTGAATACCGGCACAATTAAGATCCCCGACGGAGGTAATGAGGGAACGTTTATTCTATTCTTAATACTTCAATATCCTGAATCGGGGCTTTCGTATTTCTCTCCTGATCGTCCCTCTAGCTCATTGAGAGCAACTTTATCGTTCGTTATCGATTATACCCTCCGCTGCTTCGCTCCATCCCTTTTTCCACGGTTTGCTGTATGTGATTCCTGTCGTTGTCCGTTGCACACGGTCGTTATTGCACTTTTTCCGTTAATTTCGCCACCCCCTGAAAGGCCCCGCTCGCAAATATCTATTAGAAATCAATACTCGCTAAATTACTGTTCGTCGCGGACGCTCGTCGTATTGTCCCGACTGAAAAATAAATGTTTTATCGTTCCATGAGTAGAACAGCTATTCGTTGTTCTGGCGATTAATAAATGCCAGACACGATTCGACAGCTAAACGCGTTTTGAATCACCAGGGTCTGGAATAACGTGCTCGTTCGAGCACGTATGAACAGAATATTGCGAGCCAATATGATGAATTGCTAGTGCAAACAATTTCCGCCAAAGTATTGACACGGCGAGTCACAAATCGACTGTCCATCAAGAAATGGAAAATCTTCGTTCTTCATTACCGGGCCGGCGAATCGGTCCACCCCTAAAATTCCATTCCAGGTGGGACAACACTCTCGAAAAACAGCCGTAAATCAAGCCGAGCAAACGTAACCATTGACGGTGGAAAAAATTCCCGACCGTTCAGCAGCATGTTTATCCAAGGAACGACAAACACCGGGTGTTTTCCGCTTGCAAATCCGCAACCGTGCGTTCCTTCCTCGCGTGCGTGGCTGCGAGCGATTTTCCGCCGGCGTTTTCCCCCCGGCGATTCTCGTCTCGGTCGAGCCGGTAAAACCGCTAATGCCGCGTCCATTATAACGTCACATTCGATTTGGCATATCCGCGAAGGTATTCCGACACGCGACCATCACCAGCCGCGGGCCGCGACGAGGGCGGTGTGCACGCGCTCGAATTTCAGCGGTGCAATTTCAAGAGAGCGAGCGTTTCGTCGGCACTCTCATTCATATTCATCGGGACGAAGTTGATCGCGGGTATTTGCGCTCCGTATGTACCTAGAATTTACTTTCGACGAGGGGTCCTCGACCGTTTTTCAGCGTTGATCGAACGCGTTGTCTGGCAAATCTTGGACGTGCTCTTAAGTTCTCAGCTTAAATTGATTAATCGATCGGGGAATAGTCTGGATTCTCGAAGTGTTACTTGCCACGGGCATCACGGATCATCGGGGATAGACCGCGCAGCAGGAAAGTAGTGCAGATCAATGATACAGTCAGACAGATGTATTTTTTGATACATAAGTTATCGATCATATTTTGTCTACCGGCACAGTGTTTGCATAATATGATTAATTTGTGCCGAATATTGAAGCGTGTACATGTCTCTCGCGGAAGTAGGAATCGAGCCGCAGTGTACCGAACGTGTACACGCGTGCACGTGTGGCTGGGACCAATGAAACGGTTCACGACTGACGCCTCCACGATCGAGGGGATCACTCGTTGCCCCGAGGCAATGTCCCGATTGGATCCCACATCTACCACTATTCTGGACCACAGATAGTAATAGAAGCTGTGCATGTATAGGCGAATGGGCCCCCGAATACGCTCGACAATGCCAAGTATTTAGCCAACCGATCGTTAATGCGAATTCGCGTGGCTGACTGACTGACTGGATCGATTCGCTAATTATCTCCCCGGTTAACTTTCTCGTGTTTTCGCCCCCCGGCTGTTCAGGGAGCGATTTTACGGTTGAATCGATAAGAAACTGAAGTATACAGTTTGGAGAACAATTCTTGGGAACATCTGTATGCGTTCCCAAATTATTTATTCCATTTTTCAATTTTCAAGTTGAAGCCTCGCGACAGCAATTCGGTCTGTCTTCTCCCTTTCTCAGTAATCGGATAAATTTCATAGCAAAAGGAATTAACCTCCTCGCGACTGTCTCGTAGTAATTTGCACCGGCTAAAAGGACTCGTTCGAAATTCTTTCATCGAACAGCCGGCACTGCGACCCCGCTAACAGCAGTTCACGCTTTGTAGGCGCAATTAAACGTTTAATTGCGCGATCGTTTGCACGAGATCTGTGTCCGCCTTTGGCCGCGCCTCGTCTCTTTGATCGAAAGAGGCGGCCCTCTGTGACGGTCGTATTCGTGAAGCAGCTTCCATATTCCACGCTGGTAATATCCAGGTGACCCGACTTGCTGATTGGACGCTTGAACGCCAGGAGTAATTAACAAGGGTAATTATTGGCGGGGGTGCCGACAAAAGGGACGATTGTTTGCCGAGAGAGAGAACTTTTGCGTAAGAATCGTCGCAGCGGGGACACTTTTCGATATCAAAAACCATGCAAATCAGATACGCCACTCGGCCGACCGAATTATCAATCTTATTGGAAACGTTTGCGACAGTAAGACCCATCGTTCTCGATAAGCGGCGCCTTTCGCGATGCAGATGGAAAGCTCGAACGCAGAAGTGAGGGCCGCGTGTTTGTGACTCTGTAATACCTTTCGCGTCTGTTGCCGCGATTAGCAATCGTTTCGCAGAGCCGGAGAGCCGCGTCGCGACCGTTCCGTTCGCCACTCAAACGATCCTCTTCGTCCTTTCGACAGAGCGTCGATCTTTCATCGGCCAACCTGAACGGCCCGACTGAACGCAACGCAATGCAACGCGCAGCATGCGACTGTGTGTACACGGTGCTGGTGAATCGTCAAGTTCGACCGGTGAATCGAAAGCGTGCAGCCTAGACGCATCCCATTTCGGTGGAGCATTAACGCGAAACGAGCAGAGAAAACGATTCAAGACAGATGGCAAAGGTTCAAAGGGAGATGAAAGTGGAGATACGTGACGGTGTTACGTTGGCCGAACGGCGGAGAAATAGGCAAGCTACGGTGATGGGGGTGGAAGAGAAGGAGGAACGAAACGTGAAGACGAAGAGGTCCGGGTAAAGGGAGCAAAGAAAGAAAAGGGGTAGGTATTTGGAAAGCGATGCTCCTGTCGTAAAACGCTGAGAGAAGTGAGAAACGAGAACGTCAAAGCCCCGGTACGCATCCTTTAATCCCTTAATCCACCGTTGCCTTGCGAGAATTCTCTCTTCGACACCGGAACTGTGAATTTTCAAGATCTGCTGGCGCAACGGCGTTGAGGCAACGACGGAGAAAGGGGAGTGAGAGAGTGAGAAACAGAGCGGGCCGAGGGGGTGGACGCGAAAAGAAATGGGAAGCGGGAGCAGGAATCAGAGAAAAAGACGTAGAGAGAAAGGGCGAACGAGAGCCGAGGGTAAGGGGAGGAAAGAGACATTTTACGGTTCAGACTTTTCAGAGCTGTGATGCGGGAATTACCGACACGCTGTTTGAAATTAAAGCAAGGGCGCCAGGCCAAAGGGTTGAGCACAACGTTGGTTTATACGCGCGCACCTTTACACCTGTTCGTCAGAGGAAGAGAGAGAGATAGAGGGAGAAAGCAAGAAATGTATACGAATCGGTGTAAAGGCCCTTCCAGATATTTTACATCCACCGCAACTTTCATTCGAAGCCTTTGCCCCCGCAAGATTGAAACGAATTTAACGTTTATACGTTTTCCTTATTTCTTGGTAACTTGCCTTTGCTTTAAATTTCCCTTGGCTTTCCTCTTGCGCTGTATCTCTCTGTGTGTGCGTATCCCCCAACGTCCCACCCTTTGCACCCCCTTTACTGTGCTTCCCCGAACTATATTGCATACGCGGACCCGCATGCACGTATATAGTATACCCGATATGAAAAACGAAATCTCCGAGGGCTTTTCCGATACGCTCTGCAAATAAAGCCGCCCAGTATTATATTACTAGGGACATATGAATCGCCACGATCGACTGGCCAATATAGGTGAATCTTGCTTTCTACCCCGTACATTCTACTTCCCTTAGCGTTCACGACTCGAAGGGGACTGCTTTCCAACTTACCTCTGCCCGGAACTACGAAGGAACGCCATTATCAGAGCATCGAGAGAACGCTCGTGTTCAAAGAAAACAGCCGCGGGATCGCAAAAGCGTCGAAGGAAAATGACCTACGAGGAAGTTTCCGACTCGATCCACAGCGCCAAGTTTTTCCTTCGACGCCCGCGAAGCGCTCCCGTGTATTTTCATAATCGATTTCACGTCGAGGGTTGTACACACGAAAAAGAAGGGCGAAACGGGGGGAACAATCGCAGAGGCGAGCCGCGACACGGATCGATGTGACGCCTTCTACGTCCGGTCACCGACGAAATGTATATGAATAGACAAATCACCTTATCGCTGACTAACTTTTACCTGTACCTGCAACTCTAAGGTCATTGGACTTTTGCGGGTTCTGGCCAAGTTTTAGCTGAATATTGATAATCGTGTAATTCTCTTGGTAACGTTGTGAGTGACATGGAAATATTAATGGGCATTCGGTACATCGGAAATTCGGGCCGAACGAATGCATTGGACGATTGGTATATTCCTATACATCCATATCTCGACGAAGAACTTTCTACGACGACGACGACCCGCGACGCCACGACGAAACTCGAACTTCTCTTGTTCCGGAGGAACTGTACACAGATAAAGCAGCCTGACTCAATGAAAACGAACAAGTGAAACAGCTGTCCGAACGGCAGTTGAAGGGTTTCCAATACTCTGCGAATAGTTGCGAATTCGGAGCGATCAACAAATCGAAACGGGGGGTACAACATGAGAGTAATGTACATGTATGAGTTTAACGATGTTCATGGGTTAATTTCGGTGGACTGTCCTTCACCGCCCTTCGCGTTCATTGGGGGATGAGCGGCGTTGAACGCGTCGAGATAAAAAATACGCCAGAAGCCATTATCTGTATCTGTGATACGTGGACACGAACAGGATTCGGCCGGCGAAAATTGCCACGTTCCAGGGTCACAGTTCACACCGTTCGGTTATCGCACGACCAGACAGCCGGAAACGAAGTCGTGTGTGCAAGTTCGACAACGAATCGTGGAAAAAGTCGGGGCGTGCATTCTCCTATTCGCTTTGCGCCACGGGTACGCGTATAAGTTTAAAGGCGAGACCTCACGGTTGCGCGATAAATACGCGGGGCACAGGTAACCGTGAATGCGGACCGACGAAGAAAGGAGGCATGGTTCTTTTTAGTAATTAAAAATTACATGCCGTGGACCGTGTGCGTCAAAGCGCGCGGCTTCGTTAATATATTCAACCCGTATGCACCTTTGGCCTTGCAAAAAGACGCGACAAAGTTAGTGCCTATTTCCCCTGTTCTCCGACCTCTACCTACCCCCAACGGGCGACTACCACCACCCTTTTCATTCATACCTCTTCCTTCCACTTTCTTTCGTTCAGTCGTTCGTTCCTCCTCTGGTCAAAGGAACGGCCAACCGACGATAATCTTTCCTGATTTCCCGACAGGAATTTTAATTTCATCTGGCGGAACAGTCGTCGATGCCGAGATCAACCTCGCAGTAACTTTTCCACCTGATAGTCGCGGCACAAACGGGGCCGATTTGGCAGAATTGTTTATGTTCGAAATATTTCTGGAATTTTTTTAGTTTGATATATTAGCCGATACACGCGCCCCTGTTTAATTCAACACGGTAGTCGCCGTGTGTCGTGCCAGATTACATTTGTAAACGAACACTCGAAACCACCATTAAATCCACACCGGACTGTGTATGCATGTATAACTTCGCAGCTAGTGGCATCGAGCTCGGGGAAAAAAGCGGAGCGGTGAGAAAAGAACATGTGTTTCACGGTTTTCGGTTACTGTCCGTCCTTCGTCTAAGGTTTCATGTTAATCGGAGGACCTTTTTCTCCGGATCTCCCCCTAAGGAAAAAAATTGTTCAAACACCCTTTCTATCTGTGCACCGAAAAACATGGAGGGCGAAAAAAACCCTGATCTTGACAACCTTTCACGGAACTATCAAACAGTACGTGACTCCGCTCCATTTTATTCACCTCACTAAACTTCTTCGTCTACTTTTTGTACCTGCCTGTTTATTTTTAAACTCCTGACGGCTGTGTGAATGCGTCAAGTGGTTTTGAAATCCTTGGGGGGCAAGGAATATGTCCCGTGTATATTCACACGGCTTGAAGGATCCACTCGAAGATTTAATTCACCTCTAGAAATCACTTGTCCGTCGTATTATTGACATTTTAATGAAGCCCGTGGAATCGTAGCCTGGCTCGGATAGTAATTTAATTTCCAACAAAGATGCCCGTTGCAGTTGCGAGCAACGCGCAAATCGCTTTCAATTTACATACATAATTCGTAGTCTAAAAACGTATTCAGGGATCGGCCTTTACTCGCAGGTCTGTCACTGGAACTCAGCTGGAATAATAAACAGAACCGGAGTAGTCGATGCAGGAGGGCGCGGATTATTTTCCGGTAGCGTCGTAAAGCTGTCAGTGGCATCGTCCAGCAATCGTCACCTGCAACAATAAGCACGTGAGTACGATGCACTGTACTTTATTCAGCTCGCATGAACTTTACGGAAATGAGGTATAAAGGAGAGACGTGACACGTGTCTCGTACGAAGTAAGAAGGGAGGAACGTGGACGGTGTATTGTCGCGGTAATCATACTTTGCATTATTAGTAAGAACTATCCGCGTAGAGAATATCGATTATTGTGGTCATCAACGGTACGTTGAGCACGTGTATCGGAGCATAAGGGGTAATTTCTAGCCGGCTCATAAATGTATCAATATTCAAATGAAATATTGAAAGGACAATGGATGAATAGGAGGGCAAAGCTTTCGTTCAGGTACTTCGCGGGTTACGAATTTCACAAGTAAATTATTAATAGTAAAAATACAAGATGATAATCTCACCGGCGTGATAGAACATTATGGAGCAGGTGTGTTTTTTTAATGACAAAGTCGAATTGATAGAGCGAGCTACTGGCAGCGGTGAATGCAGAGCGCAGAGTGTAGAGAATCTCATTGAAGGAAAGCAATCTCTTGAAAATTCTTCGAAACACGCTAGACTCCGTACTTCTTTGTTCGGTATCAGAATAAAAGGCAGATATTTTCGCTGGGAAAATTCCGCGAGCGGGAAGAAAATTCGATGCAATTGGTCCGTGCACTTTATGCTCGCGATAGGGGAGACATCCGCTAAGACATGTATTCTGCTTATATCCTCTATGCCACTTCGTATTTTTTTACCATTCCATTTCTATTTAGTTCAACGTTCCCATTCGTCCCTTTGTAAAAGCGATATTTCTCAGACATCAAAGTCGGCTGCCTTTTAAAACTATTTTCACTGCAAAATCATTTGGTACCGGAAGGTGCAATTATTTGCCCATAATAAAAATGTTGGACATGCATAAAAGCTGGCCACCAAAAGCGTAACTCTTTTTTTCTCCAGTGTAATTTGCAAAGAGTTTGCCACGATTCGCAGGGACACTCTACTAATCGATCGTTACTATGGTCGGGCGTTACGTTTTTGTTTTACGCGAACAAAAAGCACGGAAGGGTGAAAGAGGGAAATTTATCTACCGTTCACGGCTCTCCCTTTTATTCCCTTCCATTCGTCGCGCGTTTAAAAACTCGCGCGACAATAAATCGCAATTGATGAAATTCATTGCGCATTTTTCTGGCGGATTCAATTGGTGGCACAATTTTATTTGAAATTTACGCATCGCTGAAAAACTGGCTGGCGAAAAATACGAGCCACGCTGTTTCTGCCCGGTCTTTCAGCAACGATGCACGTCCGATAGTGCTCGCTATATGATGCGCTGGACTGGAAAGGGCATGCATTTTTCCCATTCGCAATGATTTTCTCCCATCGAGCCCGTCTGTCTCCCTTAGTCGTATCGTGCTGGAACCATCCTTTTTTCAAAATCATTCGCGATATACCGAATGCACGAAACGCTGGTGGCGTGGGAGCGCATTGATTGCTCGAATCGCGCTGCGTTCTGGTCGAGTGCCAAAATCCAATAATTATCGGGCTTTCGGACTAGGAGTGCATGGAAAGGAGACATCTAGTACAATTTAAATAATTTGTTCATATACAATCGACGTGAATCGAGACACTTCGAAATGGCAAATAATAATTGAAAGGGATCATCAGAATTTTATTGAAAATAAAATTGTACATTCCGTTTAATAGTCTCCATTAGCCCCGTAGACATCGATAAAATAATCCCAGCTGAGGGTGTAATGAAACTTTTTCAATTATTCGCTCCTCGGTTTTAATATACCCATATATCTAGCCGATTTCAATTCACTGTCTAACGCGAATTGCCCTCTCGCTCGTTTGCGGATAATCGAGGTTCGGCCAAGACGTTGTCGACAGTCTATCACGGTTCCATGGTGAATCTACTCTTCCTCGTGGAATTAATCAGCGGTGACACACTTTGCATTTTATATCATCGAACCGTGGGTCCTAATATCCGGCCAAAACTAACCTGACACATAGCCAGGCTTAAGATAGGTCTTAGCGAAAATTTTCCGGACTAATGAAATTCGTCGGTCGGTTAAGTCACATCATAAGCTTCGTATTTATAGCAACCAGAATCTCCCGCGGGAAAGTCTGTATAATACGGTTCTGCGGCAAACGCGAACAACCGATGCAGAACCGAAGTTACCGTTGCAAAGTTGCGGTCTAAAGTTAGTATCTTTGAGCAAGGCGACAGGGCTGCACCACAGAAGCAACGTGATTTTATTTAGCAACATCGGTTTATGCAAGCCATGTGCATAGACACGATTTTGCTGAAAATACTAACAGCTTTCCTTTTTTTCTTTTTTTCTTTTTTTATTTTTATATATTTCACATCTTTTATACGAACAAGGAAGCTCAACTCGCGTGATGTACCTTGAAACTTCAGTGACGATAATAAATATATACTCTTTTAGAAAGCAGAAGTCGGTGAAGCATAGCAGTTCATTTTTATACCAAAGTAATGTCTATTTTCAGAGTAAGACAATACTATCCATGCAGTTGCAATAGTGCAGGAATTTTGTGCACACCTTAGGATATTAATATCACTACACATACGTCTAATTACTTCTTCAACGACGATTTCATAACGCGCCCTCTGTCCAACAAATCCATATTTCAAATCGTAGCTTTCTGTAGCCTATTCAAGTAACAACCCTCGTTCAAAGGTATCTGATCCTCGCACCCTTCCTCGCGAAAATAAAACCGCCTCGGGCACAGCCGCGAAATAATCCTTTACGAAATTTCCTATTAGCCTGAACACCAATGACACGGGGCCGATTTTCGCGCGTATCTGGCGACGTCGCGCGACGATTAATTGCCTGTCTCGCGATTTTTAAGCGATCCCTAATTTCGCCAGGCAAGAGTTGCAGAGCCGGTGTCGAGCCTCGAACCCCTCGGTTGCGATCGTTATATAATGTTTCGCCTTAATTGCGGATTCGACCCCTGACAGCCCGTACACTGCCTGCCCGGCCTGCAACTCCTGCGCGATACACTTTTAATTGCGTCCAGATTTGCAATTCAGATTTGCCCGCCCGCGACCCGACGCCTGCCTCTTGCATAGGTATATCCGAAATTCGAAATTCGCTCGAGTGCTGATGGAAGACAAAATACCCTTCACGCATCCCGTTGCTATCCCGAGGGGAAATCCGCGATCACCTTGATATCGAGTAGAAAAATTCTTATTGGCCACGAAAAGGCTATATCTGTCTGTAATGTATGTGTTAGGCAAGCGGGGAAGATAAAGTGACTGTTAAGATTTATTTCAGATATTTCCAGATATCCTGAAAATATTAACACTCTGTTCGGGTCTTGGACAATATTTGACTTCGATACTCCGTTTTTAGATATCATTATTATTTTACAATACTGTCGAATGTTGGTTTAAGAAGATGGTTACAAATTTGGTATAAGTAACTCGGTGCTGTTTCAGTTTCAGAGGGCGTGCGTCTGCTTAAAATATTTCTCCGGCTGTATGATAACATCATTGAAAAATACGAGACGCTAAGACGATTTCGCGGCGCCGAACGGATTCCGAATCGCGATAAATATCGTCTCGTGGAATCGAATATTTCCAATCCTCTGAATTTATGCCCGGTCCCGTAGAAAAGTGTGGAGGGAACGACGCGTTCCTTCGCCAATAAAATAGTTCCTCCTGGGGGATAGTAATGGGGCTCTACACGCTCGAATAATAAAACTCGGGGAACTTCGTTAGCACTGGTCTGCGGTCGTTGCTTAGTGCGCGGCATTGAAAAGTTTTCGGAAAAACAGCCACGACTTCGAGGTTCCCTCGTCTTGCCACCGCGATGAAACGTTCTCCCCAATGGAGCTTGGAGCGAAGAAATGCCGTTGGAATATCTGGGTTACGATCCCCGTAAAAATGATATGCAAATGGCTACGTGAACGCGATCCTTCCATAGGCAAACTGAAACTTTGTGATAAAATATTCCCCCTTAAGCGAGGGCCAGAGGCGAGGGAGATTCAGTCGGCGAAACAAATTCTACTTTCCTAGCGATCAGTGTCGGCAGTAAATTTTAAATAAAACTATTACAGTTTGCGCTGAGTAGCGTAATATCTCGTTGGAGTTTCCGCGAATATCCTGATTATAAATTCTTTTATATTGATTTTAAATTCTGTTGGAAACTTTTCCACGAAAGAATTCCACCCTTAAGCTACGACATGTAATGCGTACACGTAAGTACGGGTATCAGCATTATGATCGCCATTGGAAACGTAAATATTTCCGAGGGGGCAGTTGTTCAGTAGTCAAATAGAGCTTCCTTAACAGAATACCATCCATTGAGGGAGGAATCAGATTGGCCACGATTCAGCATACAGTGCACGACTCGACAGTCGCTCGACGGTCGCGGGAGGAGGATGGTTTTTAAAAGGAAATCGTTGCGCTCTATGAGCGGTATAATTTCTTTCTGTACTCCTTATCGGTTTTCCAATATATGCCCGGCAGATGCTACCGTGCGGCCGATAAGATGATCGTGGACTGGAATCGGGAGAGGCAAGGGGATGAGAGATCGATCGCGCGTTCGTTTCTTTCCGTTTGAAGGAGCCGCTGTTAACCTGGTACAGGCTCCTCGAACACCGCGATACGTTCTCATTCTTCGACAGTGTGTTGGCAGTGCTAAAAGGGGGCCAAAGGCGCTCTCTATCGCGTTGGGTGTTGCCATGACACCATGAAACCTCCACCCTGCTTCTAAATCTTTCCTTCCATCACCCCTTTGGCCTCCTCGTCCCTCTTCCGTCGCTGCTCGTGTAAGTACACACGGCCGTGCAGCTACAGTTTCTTGCTTCAAATTTGCCCGAATCACTCGCAAAACAGCGAGCCTTCAACCGCGAGCCAAGCTATTCGAGCTTACTATCTATCGAACCGAAGCGAGTTTTAGTGAGCGTTCTTTGGGCATCGATTCATGCCTGTTTTCTCGGCCACGATTTTTCTACCGGGGTGAAACTGATTCGTTGTCGCCTAGAGGCATGGCAACGATGTCGAGGATGTACTAATACCCAGATTATCTGGTTGTTATAAGCAGAAATATTTAGATTACCTTCCTTTCGAGTTACAATTTAAATTCCATAAAAACAATAATAATATTACAATCATAATAGACAGTAGGCTAGAAATATTACGTACGATACTAACAACGAGAAAAGAATTTGCTCGCAAGCAACCGCGACTACCAAAGAAGCATGGAGAAAGAAAGGCCTCCACGACGTAATCCAGTCCAGTCTCGTTCTCGCGGGGAAAAACGAGTACCGCGCATGAAATGTTATACGAGCTTGTTCCCATAGCGAATTTTACCAGCGTACCCGATTCCGCGCCATTACGCTTGCACAGCTTAAAGCCACGATGCAAAATCTCGTTCTGGCAAGGACTCGCGACATCCCTATCCATTCGAAAATGCAGCCTGGCTCAGATCCAACAGCGTCCTGCTCTTTCTCCTTTAGTCCCTTCCTCTTTGACGCCGCGTCTTCCGATGTCGTACATCCTGCCTTTCTGCACATTTCACAGTCACCCTCTGCCCCCCTCCGTTGAAAACTTTCCTACGACCACCTCGGTCCTCCTGTATGTTTTTTTTATACGCTATCATTCGTCGTAGCAAAACGGTCGCTGGAATTCTTTGATTGAATTCGCTTGAATGTGTAAAAGCTAACTTCCATCGCAGAATTCACCGAGAAATTGGGAAAAAATCTGAACGCGGAGGAAACGTTAATTTACGTTTTATTTCTATCGGCAACGCGAAGAACATAAACTATAATTCTTAATAGATAATTGAACTCCCCTGCTATGCTCTGCGCCATTTGTAATCTACAACGCTGCAATTCTTTCGCACAATTCCTCTTTCCTGCTGGGCGTTTAAAGAAGGGGCGGAGAAACGAAACTGGCGCGAAACATTCTCACCGTTTACAGTTAAGGACCACTCCGGCGGTACACATTACTCCCCATCTCCATCGGCACCGGTCGTTTTAAAACTCTTGTAATTTTGATCGAAAACAAGCCCACCAGTCGTTGCTCGCTAAAATGCCCACTCGTCATCGCTAAAACCCAGACAGCCGAAAAACAAGATTCCGAATCGAATCGTTAATAAATTGCCGCATTGCATGATCGATGCCGCGCAGGAAGACCGTGAGTGCCACGTAGCTTTTCTTCCTTATGAAAATTTACCGTTGTATGGGGCTGGATTTATCGAGGGTTGAATTTACCAGCGTCCGCCAGCTAGCCTTTCCAAACGATAAATTTCTTGGACTTTATCCAGCCACGTTCGTCCGTGTTTGTCTTGCGTTTAAACCTCGCCGTTTCCACCGGAGCGAAGGGGGGGCAGCGAACCCCCCGAAATTCTTCATCGCGTTGCGCTTAATTAGCCGGCAACGAGATTCGAAATTATGCTCTCCACTTTGATCGAGGGCGAGCGCGACGAGAATCGAGCGGAGCGGAAAAGTAAATGCTAGGAAGGTGTCGAAGGTGAAGCCGTCTTCTGCGTTTTCATCCCCTATTTTCCACGCGAGCCGAACTCTTCCTTGGACGAAGGCAAGCCTTCGTATAAACGAGCCGGGGGGGGGTGCAAATGCGAAATAAAACAAGCTCTACCCTGCAGCTTCTTATCTGCCAGTCGGGATGCCGAGGGTGGAGAAAATTTGCACGGAGCCAGTTAGCGGGCTTAATTCGACGACACCGGAGGAAATTGAAAATTTCAAAGAAAAATAACGTTCCTCGTATGGCGCGAACGATAGACGAGCAGTTCCATCGATTCGGACCACTTTGACGATTAGGTAGCTACCGCGGCCATTTTCATCGGTAAGATAAACTCGGCTTTCCTAGACCTTCTTAGCCTTTGTTACGCGGTGCACGCGGGCCGAGGAAGAGACAAGTCGTAAGGGCGTTTCGAGGGCGGCTAAAGAGCCGGAGGAAAGGGTGCTGGGGAACGACAGAGAGGCGCATGGGGATGAACACAGGCGGGGTTGAAAAAAGGATGGAGCAGGAGAGAGGAGCACGGCAAATGGAAAAGAAATTCCCATTACTTTGGGGGAGAGACGTCTAGTACCCTTCTTCTTCATCTTCCTGCCGGTCTTCGCCTTCCTATGTCTACTCCTTCTTCGTCCTCACCTTTCTGTTTCCTCCACTTCCTCCTACGGTCTGGTACGCTGCCTCCGTGTGCCAAGGGGACACAGTTCACGCATGTGCCGGGGTCATTCTATCGATTTCTCTGGTTCCGTTGGCAGTCACGAGGAGGCGTAGCCAGAGTCGCGCACTCGCTGCACCAGCACGCCACCCAAAACAGCCTCGCGTATCGTCGCAACCGGGTTGCCTTTTCAAGGTTAACCTACACGTATATGTGCACGCATACATAACGAACACCGCCACCGCCGAAAGTGTCGGTAGCCCCGTCTTGAGTGTTCCGCCGCGATCAAACTTTCCCTCCGTTTTCGATTTTCCCTCACGTGCGCGTGTCGAACGGTGAAACGGTATTGAAACCTGGTGAATCGTCGACGAAATTTGGTGCAACAACAGAAATCGTCGTCGTCGTCGCCGGTCGCAGTTTGTGATTCCAGACTCTCTTCCTTGACCAGTGTGATACTTTTCTACGGTGAGTAAAGAATGTGCTTTACACGGTGTTAACGTTCTCCTTTCCTTGGAGTAATAAAGCGTATCCGGCGGAGTAGCGTCTCTTTTCTTTCGACCTCTGAACCGTCCAATTTCCGGAACGGAGTGCGCGACTTTCAATTGCCCGTTAAGCGTCCCCGCGTGCACGACGGGCAATTTCAGCCGACGGCTGCTATTAAAATTCAACGTGTCGATCCTATTTTGTCGTGGATCGGCCGCGTCGACGGGATCGCAGAGGCGGCTGGAATAAATAGCCGGCCTCGGCGTTTGCCGCGTTTCTATAAGGGTGCAACGAGCCGCGATCACAATTAACCAACGGGCTAATTAACGTGAACCGCGTGCGCAGCGTTTCGAGCATTTCCTTCGTGTTACTTGGAAACTCGTCCGCGGTATTGTCGAGGGCCGTATTTCGTGTAAATGGACAATCGATCAGGAACACAGGCGATATCACGCGAACGTGAAAGCTCCCCCAACGCTTTCATACTTAGATATTCTCGAGACAGTCGGGGGAATGACCCGGGACGTTCTCGTTCCGATTTATAATCATGGAAAGGGAAATCGTATTAGGTAGATTATCGATCGCGCGATTATTTTAATATTATGAGATCGTTACAGAAGTCTCGGTATGGTTTCCAATGAATCTGCGTACCGAACTACCGATCTTACCGGTTGCCCGAGGTAGAACGATCTATGTACACGGTTTTTGCTTTCTTTTCTCGCTGCTCCGAGGAGAGGGCTGAATGCTCCAATTTATTAGAAAATTCAGTAGCTTCCTGACACCTATTTTGTAAATCCACCAAGACCGAGTGCGATTGGTATTTATAAGTTAGACTGGGAACAAAATAATAAAAGCTAAGACATTCGCCAATGAAATGGGCAAACTAGACAGAAGTATATGTACTCGAAACGAAGTTAAACTTCTCTGTATCTGTCATCCAGCAATGCTATACGTCTGTACAATTATAATAATCATAACAGCCTGGCTAATTGTTCGAAAACGTACTATCTGTTATATGTATTGAGAAGAAGCATCGAAGTCTCGTAGACAAATCTGCACGGCACTTCGAGAATTACGAGTCTTGACAAAAGTAGCTCTCAAGAGCCGCAACAATCGGCACGCTGAAAGAAACACACTAAGGCTCATCGCCGTCTCTCCCGAAAATTTGGGTGAAATTCGGTTGGCCACTCGACCGGGGGTGGCGCGACTCGGTTGCCGACAATACGAGGCTGTGCCCGTTTCCAGAGAGTGTTCTTCTTCTCTCCCCCTTTTCGACGCGATAAACGCCGTTATCTTTTGTCGCTGCCACGATAATCCAAAGAACCGTCGTTTCAGTTCTTTAGGCAGGTCGGCTTCCAGCAACGCCGGCGATGAACTAAACGCCTGTGGCTATGTAACCAGGAGCAGAAAGTCGACTGAGTAATTCTCGAGCTTGTTAGGAGGAGCACATCGTCGTGGATACAGAGGCCCCGGCAGTTTTCCCTCTTCCTCTGCGTCTGTTCCTTTTCTCGTTTCTGCCCTCCCGGCGTCGTAGACTCCTCTCGCTTTCCTTCCTTTTTCCGCTAACCCCTTCCGTCTCCTGTGTTTCCCAACGCGCTTGTGTACGCGAGCGTTTTTTTTCTCCTCTTCCACTTTTTTCACTCTCTGTCTGCACCTATCGCCTCGGCTCTGTCCCACCGGGTAGCGTTAGGTAATTCGAAAGCAATTTGAATTGACGTGCACAGGCAGAGGAAAGTAATTACGGGGTGGTGGTAAGCGCGAGACGCAAGCTCCCGGCCTCGGTGGATCGTGTACGCGTGTATATATATACCTGGTCGACGTACGTCTGCCACGCACAGGGAATGCCACGCACACACGCCCGCCTCTGTACACCGTATCACGGTTCGCGGTTAGATTGATTAAAATTTACTATGCAAATTAGATTGCGCCTCGCAGCGGTGGCCGCGGCCGCAGCCCGCGTACGAAGAACCACAGGCTGAAAAGATGAATCGTTATCATTAGCATTTTTCGGAATTGACGGGGGCACCGTGCACCGATATTATCGTATCAACAGTTAAACCATCGGATCACCCTGATACCGCCTCGTTTCAGAGAAGCTGTAGTATGGTCGATACTCTGCTATGCAGACCTTGCCTCGTATATCTCTGCTGCACAGTGTGTGCCCTCGGATCCCCTGTATTCCTTCGTCTAGAACTGTCCTATTAAGTTCGGACCAAAAATTAAAGAGGATCGTTGAGCAAATATTTCCCCCCCGACCTATCCATCCAATCTTCTATTAAAGATTCCACGCAAGTCTTGTCTGCGACCCGCAGACAATTTTTTTCCCTAGGAAAAGCTTATCCACGGGCTCGTAGCCGGCGAAGAAATTCGTCTTTCCGCTAGATCGGTCGGAAGCGGCGCGATTCGCGACAGAGCAGAGGGAACACGAGGGTGAGTTTCACCCCCGAGGCATGTACACGCGCGGTAGGCGAATTGATCGCGTTGGGGTAGAATCATCCATCACCAAGTGACAGACCCGAGCTAAACCCCCCTTCCCCCCGGTGGAAAGGTGTCCCTCTCCCTTTCTGGCAAGAGGAATGGACAGCGGCATAGGGGACGGGGTTAAAAGGAAGGGGAGGTGTGCGAGAGAGGGAAAACGGTGGCGCCCTCGAACGACGGGCGACGAACCAAACAACCCCCTCAACAATGCCCAAGAGATCCCACGGGACGGCGCATTCTGTGTTTTCTCTTTTTCTTTTTTTCACCCCCTACCACAGCGCAACCCCCCGCCCCTCCTTCCGTCTCAGTTTACTCTCGTTGCCGTTTGTCGATTCGCCCGTAACGCTGCTGACGTTGGCCTCTCGCGAAAATCGAAACGCTTAATTGCGTGATCGTCTCGTTTAAAGTGGCCTTTCCACTTGTTCGAATGAGAAACGAGGCATGGAGATCGTGGAGTGCGTGTTTTAAACGAATGTCGCATAATTCTGGAGTGGATGAAATGGATCTGCACCGGGAAAAGGCAAATTTGCCGCCCGAATTCAGACGTTTCGTTAGCCACCGCTGTACCATCGATTGAGTCATCCAGGTGCAACAAAGTGCATCCCCAACGGAGGCTTCCCTTCGCTCGGAAATCGGGACCCCGACATATATTTTGCGCCGTCATGCCGCTGTGCGTGTCGTATCTCCCTTCGACGCATTACACCGCGGTCAAAACAACCCCGCTCCTCGACCTCCCTTTCTTTACGAGTTCTTTCCGAAACTGTCATTGCGCGTTCATTATTTCATATGTCTCTCTTACCGGGCCCAACTATTATATGACAGTACACAAAAGGGACTACTATTTCTAGCCACAATGTGTGTGCCCCACTGTTTAGTGAGAAATTTCACCCCGCAGAGCTTTCGGGACATATGGATGTTGGACCCCCTCGAAAACGTTAATCACGCTGAACCGTTTCCAGCCAGGAGTCCATCTAATTCCTAATGATCTCCGAGAAAATTTAACTGAAACACGATTTCCCCGCAACGATCATTAGGTAATGAGAGCGAGCAACCGGTGGAACTGCGACCGTTTACTCGAAATTCGTGCAGTTACTCTATCGCCTGCGGATGGTGCATTACTCGTGTCGGGGTAGGCGCACCATCGCCCCCTCCACCGTCGGCTTCGTTTCCCGGCATTGATGTGCTTTCTCGGCAGCACGACGGCAATTTTCTTGATCACGCGACACAAAAGGCGGAAATCAATAATACGGCGCGGGAGGAAATACGTCCTAAATTGGAGTACAAGCCCCGGCTACGTGTCATCTTATTTGTCTCTGTGCCAATTCAGGCTCGGGGCTTAACGAGTTCCGATCGTTTAACGTTCTATAGATTGCCAACCATTTGTATCCACCGAACTAACGAGACACGGGAGTAAGTAATAAAATATTTCACTGGCAATTTCATTCTCGTTGTAATCAACAGAATTCAGAAGCGAATCGTTCGGCGTACGAGACGTAATTTAGTTTAATACAAATTAATGAAGTAACACTGGACAGCGTTACTTGCACACCTGATGCCCCTGAAACACGATATACCCTCTCAAAAAGGGAAACTCTTGCACTCGGTTCACTATATTCCGCGAAAGGTAAATCCCGTAGAGGCGCGCGGTTCTTCGTGACACCGGAGAAGAACAAGAACAGAGGATAACACCTTGAAAGGGTAGAAATATCCGCTTCTATTCTATTGCGCGCGCTAGAAAGGGTCTCGTGTTCCTCGTAGAACTCCGATAGGAGCCAGCGGAAGCGATTTTTACGATTTTCTTCGAAGAAACAGCGGTTCACCCTGCACCGCAGCCGCTTGGTCGCAAGGAAACGTATATAACGCGAGCGACCGAGAAGTTCCGCTCGGCACACAATGTGTTCTGCGGGTTAACATTGTGCGAGGTGCAGGGGCCGATAACAGGACACAAAAGGAAACGTGGCCTACATCAGAACGCGGGCGGAACGGCGAGGCGTGTATACACGGTCTACCTTATTCATCTCTGAGCAAACTCTCCGGAGGCTGGAAGGAGAGTTTGATACACGAGGTGGGGAAGCATTATGATCCTGTAATGGACCAATATTTGGCTACGTACGATGAAACGCTACCACGGTTCACGCGCCGCTTCCCTCGTGGCCGTTCGTCCTGTCAAATCGTAATTCAGGGATCGAATAGCCCGATGTACGCCTTATCGAGGAGCTCGAAGGATATATTCGACTTACATGTGTACACACGTGAATCACGCGAGCGTAAATTCGAATAGAAGCAGCAACCTGGCTTAGGAAAAATTGTACGCCCAGAGAATTGAGATATTATTTCGTTTAGAAGATCTAGTTAGAATGGAAAGTCTTCTGGCTGTATTATTTCAAATGTATTTGATTAACAAGAAAGATGCGAAGCGGCACATTTTCCGCGAACTTGCATTCAGAAATTTCATGCAGGCGTGAATCACGTAAATGAGACAAAATGTGGCACGGTGCAGCATAAAATTAATGTACACTGTTCTTCTAAATTACTGGACAGAACTTCGAGTTACCATTTGGGTCGACTTGCGTTTCGAATGGATCGGAATTTCGTTCACCAGTCGCGGGAACACTCTGATCTTTTAATGCAACAGGAGTGCTTGGATACATAGATACGTACACGCGAGTAAGTAGAAGTGAACGATACGGATGGAAGCAATCTCAGTAACGTTTTCCTGTAATATCGCGTCGAACTTCGATGCACTCCCGGCACTTCTGGACACGTGGGAATGAAGCAATTCTGCAACGCCACGCGGCGAAGGCCTGGCTCAGAGTAATTGTATGCAAAGCTGGATATATTTGGGAATAGGATCGATGCCATTAGCGAACTTGTCGTTGGGGAAGGTGTCACGTGCACGAGGCTATCGCGAAAGATTTCCTTAGGCTTCCTGGTCCCCTAAAGTTTGCTTTACAACAGATCCCGCATGCACGAACGTCAAATTTCTCCTCCCTTATCTATTCTTCTCTAATACCACGACCGCTCTTCAGCGGCAGGTAAATGGGTACAAACTGTATAATATGGTACACTCTCGAGCGCTAAACCGCCCTGGATTTCTCTACTGGTTTTTGTAGAATAAAATGGTTCCGGCTGTAAAATTACGATTTGACAAATGACGTAGCTTGTAGTCGTTTTAATTCTTTTTGCAGCCGTGTATTTTTCCTAGTTTTTGTACCTGAAATATTTTTGCTGAAATATGTTCGCTGAAATATTTTTGCTTAAATATATTTGCTGAAATATTTTTGCTGAAATATCTTTACTTAAATATCTTTACTTAAATATTTTTGCTGAAAGTCTATAATCTACTTTTCTGTTGCTAACAAAACACTTTGCGCCGAAGAAACATGTGTAATTAAGACAATTTTTCACGTCCATGCACCACCGCGACTGCTCTCGCGTGTGAAACACTTATGTATCTGGCGGAATGAAATTCCCTCCCATCGATTTGTCGAGCAGAAATGAAAAAAGTGTGCGCTTCGTCAGCGAATATTCTGCGAAACGTCGTTCAGTAGCGTTCGTAGGCGTCGTGTAGAGTATACTTTAGCCGTCTAGAGTGTCTTCCAGCACCGATTCGCCGGCTGTTCGGTGTCACACGCTCAAGGATCCATAGAACCTGTGCACACTGGCTGTCATTACCAAGTCCTCGGCCCGGATGTGTAAAGAGTAAAGAGGTCTGTAACTTCTGTCCTCACACTCTGTTCAAACGTATCGATGACGCATTTGCCAACGCCACCATCGAAATTCGCCGTTCTCCCCGAGCAGATTCGGCGATATTCGAATAAAACTAGGCACTCTGCTCCCTGCACTCGAGTGCAAATAACACGTGTATCGTAACAAAGCCTATCGATTTGTAACGTGCAGAAGAGCACCGGTCGTAAAACGGGATACGTATTCCTAACGAGGATACTTTTTCGCCCAGAGAGGAACGTCTCTGACGCGGATCGACATGTACACAACAGCACGACGATCGGAGAAGCAAGTCACGACGATGCTATTCATCGTCGATGCCGTTGCTTTTCCTGGTTTCAACCTCGCGACATTTGCAACGCGACGAGAAGCCGTGGAGGAGCCGCTAGATGTTTACTCGATCGTATCCTCTCCAGACTGTCTTCCCCATTTTATTTCTCTCTTCCGTTCGCGACGATTCTGTTGAATCCACTGCCTCTATAAAGTGGTTAGGCTAGAAACACATGTATATATAGTTTGATTCGATTGTCGCGTTTAAATAACGATGCTCTCAACGTGTACTACATGCATACGCATTACCGTAAACTTGCTACTTAAACGATCGTTTCCTCCGCTGACTATAGTAAAGGAAGGGGATGGCTCGTGCCTTCTTTTATCGCCTCTTCTAGCTTCCCTTGTGGAAACGCGGAAACCTACCCTCGAATACGCCACGGGTGGTGTCGTTAATTCGGTAACATCCTAACCAGGCCACGAGTAATCTCAAAGATACGCCGTCCACGTTCGCAGCAACCCCGACCTCGAAACTCACGCGACAAGTGGCTGCGGGGTGCGAGTTTTACGAGCGTTTAACGACCGATTTATCGGTCGTTGAAACGAGAGGAGAGACACGAGCTAGACAGGAGACCTGCCCGTCGCACGCCGTGACTCTTCCTCTTCCCTTTCGCCACGAACCAGACGTGCCACGTGACTCGTACCGATAACAGGCAATCGTTCGATTCGCGGCAGGATTTATCGTTTCCGATTTTTAAGCGATCGCGCAGGCAGACCCGTTATTTATTCGTCGCGCGTACGCTCGTTTCCCCGAAGCATCGTCGTCTCCGTCGCAGTCAACAGGGATATTTTCTTATTGGCATCTCGTGTGAGTCTCGAGGCGAGGGAGGTCAACATCCGTCCGCCTCATCCACTCCCCAGGATTCCTATCTCTCTTAGTCATCTTCTACAATAGTGTTCCGTAAAAATGTCTGCCAGCGAAACAAAGGGATCGATAAGACTGGCTGCGCGTACCGGGACTTCGCGCGAGTATTTCGCGATTAATTCGATATCCCGTGCAGATTATTTCGAGGGACGTTTGTTTTTCGAGAGGGTGGCGGAATTCATTGTGCCCCGTGCAGTTATCGGGACTCCGACTTGACGCGGAGACTAATGCTCGTTTAGAAAATTGAGTAGAAATTGCTTACAGTGTCGCGACGATAGGATTGAAACAGAGGGTCGTTTATAAATTTCGGAGTGAACCTCGTCTCAAACCCCACGTTCACAACAATTATCCAGCAAATCGCACTCGAAATTTCGCCTTGCATCTCCGTCGTGCCCGAGACATCATTACGGCGACCCCGTAGCCAGAAATCGGGCATCGCGAAATCCACCGTCTAGGTCGATCGACCGGGCAAGGGTTGGAGAAATAGTTTGCGGAGAATTTGGAATTCCATCCGGTCGTGTCGAGTGCTTCTGTCTAGCGTGTGTCCACCGATGCACGAAGGCACTTCGCCAGGAACGGACAATTATCGGTCGGTTCGTGAGCTGGAATAAATTTCGACCCTGTAGTCCCTGCTGGCAGCACGGCGATCATCGTTAGAAAACGAGCAGTTCCGTGAATTCTTCAAAGCGTGAATTAAGACTTACGCCATGCTGCGGGCGGTTGTAGATGAAACGTGTCGACTGGTCGTTTTATAATATTTTCACGGGATGGCGGGAACAAACGTGTCGGTGTTCACCGTGACGACGTAAGGCACCACCGTGAACGGTGTAAACACGCGTTTACCTCTAATGGTTACTGAAACGTCTGGTGTAACGACGATGGTCGCTCGACCGCCATTAGAACGCTCAGCAATTTCCCATAATGGCCTCCGCAAATTGAAATCCCGTGAAATCGAATTTTCACGCGGACCAAAACGACCGACGAGAGTTATCAATCCTTTCCAGTTCCGAGGCTTTTATGTGATTATCGACTGGTCAGCGTGAAGTTACTCGTTCCGTGCGACGTTCCGGGAAAAATAGTCGTTTGATGGAATTGTTAGGAACGCGTTAACAAGACTTTTGGGAACACTTGTTAGGAACGTGCCTATAGAAAGTCGTTTTATGGAAATTCAACAGATGGTTAGCGTGGCACGTTTTGCTTGTTGATTTACATTATTCTTGCGATTTATTCCTGCGTGCCCGCTTCCATAATCGCCAACGTCGTTTTCTTAATTAATTTTTTTACCGCGCACTCCGCCGCGCGGCGACCGAGATTTATTCTAATTTTTCCTGCCCGTTCGACGTGGACTCGAATAAAACGTACGGGTTCAAGAGTTTAATGCCACTATCAGGGGGTTATTAAAGCAGTATTTCACATGGAAATGAATGGTAATTACTCGCGGGCGAGTATACTACTAAATGCTAATTATGAGCACTTGCCAGCCGTGTTCCAAATTACACCCGCCGACTCTTGGCGATTTCGACTTTTTGGCTGCTAATGCACGAACATTAAAGAAACCGTTTAATAAAAATTACAATGCACCCCAATAATGACAAAATGGCAGACTATTGTTCCCTTTAAAACAGACATAAATATCGAAGCGTCACGCGATCAATCACACGTGAAATAGAAAACGATACACGTGTTCCCAGCACGCTCAGCAACAATCTCACGACACTACCAGTCGTTCCTATTCTCAATCAGTTTTAGAGGGTCGTGAAATTGCTACTATGTGTCACTGGATCAGAAGCACGGAGTCTGTACTTGCTGTGTGACAACGCAGGATGACGTAAACCCGCGTTGATACGTCGCGTAATAGCCGATCAGATAATTTCCATCGCTTCCATCGAACCTGTCAAGTCGCTTGTCCGCGCTGCGCGTGGGACAGACGTGCACGGTGGGTCGGTGGGTCGGCCATTGGTATGAAGACGTAATTGAACCGGCTGACAGTTTCCGAGCATTCATTTGACGTGTGACATGATTCAGAAGCGTCCAGCCGTTGTCACTTCTTCAATTGCCTCCTCCGTCGCAGGCAATCATCGTCCTGCGAGGCCTCACGAGAATCGCGTCGCATCGTTGCCCTACCACCACCGCGATTTCCTTTCTTATCTGTTGCGTCTGCGGCGTGTAACTGGACTCCCAATCTGCGGCCTATGGATGTGGGAGCTGTCGAAACCGGAAGTTGGAACGATAGTCGTCGCCGTCGCTTCGTTGGAGAATCGGTGGTGGGGTTTCGCGCAATACGTGGGTCGTGGGCGCAGCGGCGCGAGGCGACAATATCTGTACGATAGAAATGTGGAAATCAATGAAGCCGTAATATATTCCCGCGCATGTCGCAGTAGATAAATTGGTAGCAGTTCAATTGCTGACGGTGCGCGAGGTTTTATCGCGACAGCGACAATACTCGGCGAGCCACTTTGCATCGGCCAGCAATCGTTTTACGCTCGACATAAATTTCCAGCGCACGGTTTACGAGCAAAGATCGCCCGCTTTGAATACAAATATTCATCGCGATCACTCTCTGCCCAGCGATCATCGTGCAACAGCAAACAAACCAACAGGAGGAACTTGAATCGTTCATCGCCGGTGATCAATGTTACATACCTACGTGTACACCTGAAAATCGACAACGGCAAATATCGTAGCGTGTCCAGAAGTAAACGATCCCGATCTCGGCCACGTTAAAATACCGCAGAAATAACAGCCGGTCGAATAACTTCTAATGAATTAATAATTCCCGGTTTGCTTCTTCTGAAACGAGCTGCCCACAGGTAGCTACGTATATATACACAAAGTCCCTCCCCGCGATTGGATTGAATCGTTCGCGAACGTAACGGCCGACGGTAACACGCGATCCTCGAAGAAAAGCAGAAGAGTTTTCTGGCATAATGTCCGCCCGGAGGAGATCCCTTAATAACACGGTTGCTGTACAAGCTGGATCCATGGGGCAAGATACGAGAAACTAAAAAGTTAATCGTACCGGCAAACCACGGCGCAGAATGAAACGAAAGAAAGACGGACAGAGAGAGAGAAAGCCGTGGCTTCCTCCGAGACAGTGATTATGTTAATCGTTGCGCCAGGTTCCAGGTATTGATAACGGTATATTGCGACGGCAGCATGAGACCGTGCACCTTGCTGCAGATTATACCTGGCTAACTCGATGGTAAATAGAAACCTTACGCGATAACGAGCGCTCCGTTTCGTCTTGGAGGCTTCATCAGGTGAATTATCAACGCGGCTGGTATGTATTCGGCGCGGCTGAACGCCCGTCCGCCGCTTCCACGGCGTCGCGTCGCGGAACCTGTTTATCGAAGCGTTTAGTTGGAAGCGGTCATTTTTGCTGAGTATTAATTGTAATTATACCCTCGGCGCTAATTGCACGTTATTAGATAGCGGAGTGGCTGGCAAACAAACGTCAAGCTGTTGCTGCTCGCTCGTATCCATGGTTGCTGCCTGGCTGATGTGTTAACTGAGGAGACCGGGCCGGCTGCGTGAACGGGTTAACTCTATCCGTTCGCGGTACATATTTCTCGAAACGTTTAGCAGCGTGTACGCGTAATTTAATATTCCGTCAGGGTGGATGCGAGATTCTACTGGAAGAAACTGTAGGCAGTGTAGGGTGACGCGAAGATACACATTTTTATTCGCAAGTGAATATCTCGAGTGATAGTCTTTTCTATGCAAAACCATAATTTGTGCGAAAAGTTCTTAATTTCGATCCGCTCGGTCGAAATAGACTGAACGGCCGCGCACGAACGAGTCGTTTCACGCGTCTCGAATCCCATCGACACCGCCGAGATGCACCCGAATCTTTCTATCCCGAATATCCTATTCGCGAACAGAGCTTGCGCCAAGAGTCGCGCCTTATCAATTCGGACGGGTCATTCGAGCGAGAGAACATCGAAATATTGGGCGCACGGTCCTGCGCGAGATCGAGGTTCGCCATCGGTGGCCAGATGCATGTAACGAGTCCCCTGTCAACTCCGCGTAGAAATTGCATTCTCGTTTTGAAATTCTATGCGGCGCTTCGAGTTAACCATCGCGGCCCTCTGCCGTCGCGTCCACGATACGTATCGCATAATTGTGCATCGCGTGCATCCGTTCTCGCAGAAACCAGCCGCTATCGGATTTTTCTCGATACTCCCTGCTCGAGCGGGTAATTCCACCGATTCCAGTAATCATAATCGCCGATCGGTCTATTGTACTTTCTAACGTTTCCCCCGAAACGGCTTCATCCTTTTATCCTTCGAGCACGGTGCAATCGTTCCGCGAATTTCGAGGAAGTACGCGCAGGGAACGCGGCAACAATTGTCAGCGAAAATGATGGAAAATAATTCACGGGGTAGACGGAATAGTGAAACACTCGAATCGATACGACGAGTCTTCCTGGTACAACGAGACGAGCACGCGTCGTCAAAGCTGGCTCGAAAAAAAAGGGGATTGCGAGATATAACTCGATTACAGAACTTTGAGTATCCTTTATGTTTCAGCAGCGCATCTTCCTTTTCCTCCGTTGAATTGCGCCTGCGACGGGTTAATTTTCTACCTCCCCTTCGCCCTCGAGTTCCGTTCGCTTTTCCCGGCCCTCGCCCCCTCGCTCCTGTACACGTGGAACATAGCTGCGAAAAGGATGTCGCGATAGAAATTGTAAGACTCGAACGTTGCTGTCGTCCTGGGGAATTGCTGCATTTATAGCGGATCGCGGAATCGAGGGGATATGCACTTCGAGATTGAAATGGAAAATTCGAGTGCAAATAATCAATATCTTTCGATTGCTACATTGTTGATAGCGAATTTGTAGCTTCAAATTAATAGTACGGTTGCACGAGATGCACGCGAAGTTGATTTCGAAAAATATTCAGCCGAACTGGTACTTCGATTATTTCAACCGAAACTTCAATTAAATGTATTCCTACTATATTAATAATTTGTTGCATCCACTATTCTACTGTTCACCGCCATCGATGTGTTATTTAAAAATCGACAGTATCGCCACGCTACAGCTATATCTTTTTATCCCACTGCCTTCCAAATTATTCAAGCCTTCCGGCACGATCCAACGATTCAGATCTCCGTCCGAACGATATTCCGCCAAATCGCCCTTTTCGTTTGAGCACCGCTGCAGCAAAATCAGCATGACAAAGAACGCAGAAGAAACGTTTGTAGCGCGGCCTTAGCTCCAGCTTCGGTGTACGTTGCAGTACGTACGACCAAAAGGGTGGTGTGTGGCCAGCGAAATCTGTCACCCGGATGTCAATCAATATTTCGAGGGGTTCCAGTAGACCGCCCCCTACCCCCCTTTTCTGGCTTTCCCTTATTCGAAACCCTCCCCGCGCCGTGTACTCTGGTCTCCCGACGCGTAGATCAACGGACCGAAGCAGGCCTGCGTTCGTGTTTCGCAGGCCCCTCGCGGTGATTAATTTCCACTAGGAAAGAATTTGTCGCGCGTGGACTCGACGCGGCATGATCCGCGTTGGCAGATGGGAAGACAACGTCGGATTAGAGCGCGCGACGCTTGCCTCCTTAATTTACGACACCCACGGCCGCCGTTTCGAGCGTTTCATAAATCACGACAGGTCGCTGCTCCAATATCGAGTTAACTCTACTCCATTTGTTACTTAGCATCGGCGTAACGCGGTTTATCTTGTTGCCCCGTGATGAACCCGCGTGAGAGGGGGTTGAATCTTCGGTAACGAGGTACCCGATTCATCAGCGCCCGTGGCGCCCATAAATTCCGTCGCTTCTCCCCGACGAACCCCTTTCGTCGTCTCAGGGACAACCGAGGAATACATCACGACTGTCCGCGGACACATCTTTTCCTCTTCCGCTCCATTTGTCTCTGTGAAGATCGATTTCGCTATAGTCGTTGCTGCCTCCGGCTACCAGCGATCATCTCCTCGTAAACGAACTGTACTCCGCCCAGACCCCCGAGGAATCTGTTTAAGCGATCGACAAGCAGCCGAACGAACTCTCTGGTCGATCGATCAGCCGGAGCGTTGAATGCTCTCGAGGCGAGCGTGCACCGAATAATTGCGACACAGATGTTGCGAGCGTTTCGAGCAAAGCAGAGAAAGCGGCGCTCGAAGAAAGGGGGTTGGGCTGGGGAGCGTAGTCGGTAATTCTCAAATTATATATATATATAAAGAGAGAGAGAGAAATAGAGAGAGGGCGAACCCTATGCTCGACTACACGTCACTGTCCCTCGACGTCGTCCTTTCTCTCTCACCCCAATTTCGACGTCGTCATAACCGTTAACGTTATCTGCAGAATATTGCTAGCAGGGGATGGGCTCGGATGAGCGGCTCCGCCGCTATAGAGAGGAACATACGGTCCGTACATCGTGCATGTCCCTCAAAATAGAGTTACAAACTGTAACTACGTTTCGGTGCATTAATGCCGCGGTGCCGGCGCGGGGTCTGCCTTCGTCGGAATTCGCGGGGGTGAGCGCATCGTGCGAATCGATCGCGGTTACTACGCTTCCCATCCGGGGGTTGGAGGCAGCGCTAAGCTCGAGAGGGCCCTAGGCTTCGGCAGATCGCCGCTTCATGAGCCACTTTAAAATTTAAATGGACCTTTTGCCGCGATTCCTGCCCACCGGTGTGCGTATATTACCTAGCCTTCCCTTTGCAACCGGCACCGGTGCTAAGAAAGACAGTATCCGTCGTCCCTGATGAAAGTACAAAGTTACGAATCCGGATTATTTCCGTTCCTCGTTAGTTCAGGATTTATGCAATATTCATCCTCCCAAGATTTCCTTGTGCACCGCGTTTCCGCGGTTCAAATCGATCGTGTCAATGTCTTTGCTGTTTCGTAGGCACGAATGTGCGTGGAGGACAGTTGCACAGAGTGTTCTTGTTAAGGTTAATCCCGCCGCGCTGCGAGCCTCGGTATATCTTTTAATTGACGCAAGAAGTTAACGATATCTTCGTGCGAGTATTACACTCTTTGGATGCTCGTTAAAGCACCACGCTAAACCCTAAAGGATATTCCATTCTTACACCTATATAAACAATGGACGACGCAAGGGACCCGCGGTTTCGACAAAGTGGAAAACAAACGGGATCACGGATCGACGAGGTTCCTTGGATTATTAAGATCGCAATCAACACAACCACGTGGATTTTTCGATCGACAAATCACAGTCGAGGCAAATTCGCCCCGTCTCCCTGCCCTTCTGCAGCGGCCACGCTCCGAGTTTGGGCTACCATTCTCTCTTGTAAGCGGATTAAGTTATTACTCGTGCGTAGCGGCGAGCAAGCGTCATGAAAACACGGGCTTTAACACGCTTTATTCGCTTCGTGAAAATTCACGTCTGAAAGTGCAACCCCCATCGCGGCTCCCTCTTGTGTCTGAGGGTTTACGCCGCGCGGAAAAGAGGGTTGGCGAGCATAAAATCGCTCGTATACACGCGTGTGCACGTGTACTCCTTGCGCGACGCTCCTTCTTCGTCCGTCATATCTTGAAATGGACTTTCGAAACGCGCATCTATTGAAAAACTTTCAAACGATTTTAGATGCCGTTGTACAATGCAGAGTATATAGCACCCTCTTTACTCTGAAAACGGAGGAGTATTGTTTCGTATCCTTTGTTAGGTATACAAGTAGGCGCAACACAATTTCTGTTATTAATCTCGGGGACGATTCGCGCGATCAAATAATGTAAACAAAAATTACGAGATTGGCAACATGAATTGCCCTCGCTTTTATTATATTCCAAATACCACGCATATCGACATAGCAAGCTACAATTGTTCAGAATAGAGCGTAACATCAAAGCAACGTATCCTCCTGACAAGATACTCAACGCCCTCAAAGTACCTATTGTAAAAGCTCCGGTAAAGCTACTACCCACTTAACAAGTATATTAGTTACACAGTGGTCCAAATTGTACGAATTTCTTTTGGCCAAGCTCAACAGGGGAGAAAATCAAGGCTGCATTCCCCGAACAAAACGTGTACAATTACTCCAAACGAAATCTCTGCTTCCCGTCTGCTTTTACAATTTCGAAAAGTCTGTCGCAATTCGCAGCGTTCGATCCACCCTTCGCGTTCGCGAGGAGAAACAGAGACACATTTTGCGAGAATCAACAAAATGATCCCGCAAACGTGATACCGCATACACGCGGCCGAAACTCCGTACAACGTCGCAGGTATTCGAGAATGGAACCATGCTGCATTCGAGGCGGAAACGAGCGAGTCGAGTGCCGTTCCGTTTATCCATCGTCGCTCTTCCCGCGGATGCATTAAATTCGCACACCGATACGCGTCCCCGTGGAAGCAGCGCCGTTACAGGATACCTACGTACGTCGACGACGACGCAAGACCGACGACGTCGACGTCGACAACGACGGCGATGGCGGCGGTGCTTTGAGGGCGCGGAGTGCGGCACTCGACGTGTCACACGGCGCCCTCTGACACTGGCGTAGTGCTGTCTCGAATTATTTGGACCGTTCTTTGTCTTGCTCGCTCGTCTTTCGAGAATTTTTCACGACCAGCACGAGGCGCACGCATACCTTCCACCCTAAGACATATCGACGCGTCGCAGAGACAAATCTGTGCGATTCGTTTCGCCCGCATTCCGCGGGAAATTCGCGAGGAATCCGTCGTGTCCCTCCATTATCTTCGGCGTCGGATAAGGGAGCGGGGACGTGGCAGAAGGGGGATAGAAAAAAGGGGGTGAAAGGGGCAAGCGTGGAAGAAGTAGACGGAGGAAGAAGTCATTGGAAGTTACGCCAATGGCGAGCTAGCCAGCAATAGCGCGTGGTGGCGTCGACGATAGGGGGTGACTCCACTCTTCTCCTCTTTTTTTTCCTTAGCCCTGCCACCCTTGGCTCCTGCCCCCGCCGAACCCAACGCAGGGTAGAGTCGTACTACTTTGATCGCCACTCAAACATTTTTGCTACCTACCCCCGCGGCTCGCTGCTACCTTCTGCTGTTACAGGGACGCCTGTAACGTGGAACGGGGCTTGCTTGCCACCAACTAATTACAGTGTGGATCAAAGAATTCATCGACGCGCCTTCCTTCGCTGTACGCGACCGTGCTCGTGCGTGCGCGCACACGTGTGTGCGCGTATGTACGATCATGCGTGCCCGGTGTGCATGCGCCGATGCTGCGGGGAAAGAATGGCGCAAGAAGGGCGCAAAAGGGTGAGAGCCTGCCCGAGAGAGCTGGTGGACCCTTGCACCGTGTATGTACGTACAACCCTGTCTCCCCGCGCGACCTTACGGCTTCGTGTCTGACAATAAGTATAAACCTCCAGAAAAAAAACTGTGCTTTAATAACGGGGATATCAGCATTGCAACAGCTTTTACTGAATGACGTCGCAACAAGAATAATAATAATAATAATAAAAGTACACTCGTGTACGAGTTGAAAGGTATATACGAAAGAAATAACGGATTGGTGAGGTTCTTCGTTTCAACGTGCGATTTCAAAGAAGGCTGGCATACGATAATTACTCGCAACTTGCCCAACGTTGACAGTCGGACAGAAATAGCTACGACGATAAATATCGGATTAGGTCAGCTCTCGCGGTGGAACTCGTGCACCTTCCTCTGATATTCCCTGTTACTCGGGCAACAAAACCTACTCATTATAGACTCGCCCAAAGCTTTTGCCCCGTTTCGTGCTCCATATTCACCCCGCGAGACATTGACGCGCAATTAACAATAGCGGCGTACGTACGTAATCTGCCACGCGGCTCGCTGAAAAACTATCCGCGTCGCGACAAAACTACTCGGGCCTCTTTCCGTCGTTAACGTTACTTTGAGCCGTCCGGCTGAAAAAAAACGCAGCTGAAATTGCCGCAGAGTAACGAGGCTCGTCACAAGTATACACCGTCAAAAACTACCGCGCGTATCCGAGCATGATGTTTCATTAATTCCAGAATAAAACTGGACAGCTGCAACCGACGCCGGGGACCAGCTTTGAATTAACCCTTTAACCAGGCGACTCTTTCAACGGTCGCGTCCGGATCGCAGAGATTCATTTGCCGTTTCGACGAATCTGAAAATCAGACGGTCGCAAACGAATACTCGATCGCGCGAATGATTTATTCAGCCGCGCGTACGTCAGCCTGCCGGGCGGAAACGCGCGGGCAGGGGAAATAAAAAAGGGAGTCGCCCGCTGCTAGATCGGTGCTGCGGAATCAATTTGAGTAAGCAAACACGAGCTCGCATTACTTCTACTCTTCTATCTGCTTTCCTTCTCCTTTTTTCACTCGTGCTCGCGGTTCGTCATTGGTTCAACAGTCGCGACTTTTCGTCTAACTTCGACGAGTTACCACACCCGTGAGACTTTTCCGCGTAGTGCACGCGTTCGAAGCGTAGTACTACGACCCTTGAAATACGCGCGCCTATCCCGATTGTTTCAAGAGCGAGCCGACCGGTGAAAAGGCTCGCTAGTTTCTGCTGCGAATACCCGCGAGCTCATTTGCCTAGTGGCTGAGCGAGGTCGATGCTTCAGCAATTTCTCATTTTCGTCCGCAATTTGATACGTAGACGGTCTCCGATGAAAGTTGCGTCTGCTTATTGGTCCGGCGTTAAATAGGTGCACGGCGTAGGTAGCGGCAGATAAATCTATGGGATGTGTAGAGTCTGCGACGTAACAGGTGCTCCGAGCAACGGAATTAACAAGGTAGTTGGGTAACGAACGTGTTTACATATTGCGAAAGTAGTTTGTTACATTCTGTGCGTTTTCTACATTAATTAATACGTTGCAAGCTGGGCAGGCTGTTTCCAAAGAGAGTGCAGCGTTGCGTTCCCATCGGTGACTTGATAAATTATAAATAGACCGTGGATAATTATTCACTCACCCCCGTCAAGCCGTCAGTAGTTTCTTATGCATCGAAAAACGACTCCCAGATTCAACCACCGAAATCCCCCGTTCGACCAAGGATTTCTTGCACTCCGTTCAAGTTTCCTCCCACGATTTTTCTCGTGGACGTCCAGGGGATGTCGGTGCCAGACGCGGGGTGGATCACGAGATTCACCGAAAGGGAAACAGAAAAAAGGGGCGACGTAGCTGACAGGCGGCGAACGAGGGAGAACACGAGGAGAATACGCTTTTTTCCTCGCCGGTTTCTTAGACGCGACGAAGCGAACGTCTTCATGCCCGATTCGCTTCGATCGTCTTCTTGAAGTTTTTCTGTTTTCGCGCGCGTTCTCGTTTCCAGCGTTCGTTTCATCGACGAAACCCCGACGACGATGACTCGAACTCTGTTGAGAGAGGCAAACAGAGCGGACGAGAGGAAAACAGAAGTGTGGCTCACGGGAAATTTTCGAATCACTGCGCGGCGGAGCGAAAATATTCTCTGTGACGGAAAATTGTGCTGCTGGATGCCTTTGCGTACCCGTGGCCGGCCTGACACGACGTTAACAAGAGGAGACTTCCGGTGGAGGTTCTTTATAAATTATCGTTCAAATCAGTTCGGACTGATGCAATGAATAATTAATTCCTCGTTGAATTAACAACGCTGATTTGAAGAGTCTCATCGGTATCCCAGACGCAGAAAAACGCTTTGACGAGAACCAAAAAAATTAAAAAAATATCTCCACTGAAACTTAACATAAAAAACAGCTCATCCTGCAAGAAATTGGTAGGCTCCATTTCCGGGCAATTTCATCGAGACGAAAGGGGCATTGGAAAAACCGTCCAACAAGTGGGGACCTTCGAAATTTTCGACAGGGTCGAAAATGATCGACGTCACCGCGACAATTCCTCCGAGCAGAGGGTGCTCGTTGGCCACTCGTTGCTCGCACAACCATGAAAAGATATTCCCGGTCTGTGAAGCCTCGTCGAGGATGTTTGCGATTCGCCCACGCTTCACGGTGTTCCGTGCTCGCGTTCATAGCAGCACCCTCGACGATCTTTCGTCGTCAAAGCGGCTTCGGTCAGCCTCGTTCTTGTTCCCACTTGAACCACTCTTCATCGCGCTACGAGAACAAATCGGAAGAAGGGGCCGCGACGCGCGTATTCTCAGGAAGAAGAGATTAGAGAGTTTCATCTGCGTAGGCACGCGGAAGGTCCGCCGTCCGATGCAGGAAGAACGACGAGAGGCCGGGAGGGCCAACATCGTAATTGGATTCCAAGAGGGAAGCGCGGGAGGAAGCGATGCGGTTAGACGTGGACGAAGAGAGAACGCGAGCGGAAAGGAGGATCCTCTTCGGCTTCATTGGCCGACCCCGGCGATGTCACAAAGTATAATACGAACTAATTACCCCGTCGTCGGCAAAGCTGTACTCGACTGCCACTCTGGGACAATGAGTGGCCACTTCCGCGATGTTTTCTGCATACGCGGCATCGGTGGCAAAGGCTTTTCGTGGCGCGGCCGCGAAAGAAACACGGCCACGGTGGGAGGAACACCCGTCATCCTTCGTCCCCGTTGGTCGTGGCACGTCGGCCAACGGGAGCGAGAGAGGGTGGCCGTGAAGCGCAGAAGGAGGAAGATGATGAAGATGACGGGCTGGGAGGTACGGGCGAGAGGGACGGCGAACGAAAACGCAACGGCGAGCAACGAGCACAGAGGAGGGACAAAGACGAAAGGAGGAAGAAGAGCTTCTTTTTGGTTGATTGGCCCCCGTGACGTGGAAGATAGCGAGTACACCGAGCGGAGTACACCTATCGTCACGCGTCGCCACAAAGCCCAGCCGCCTCCCTCTCTCGTAGCGGTGCCGCGAAGGGATAAATCAAAGCAGGTACCATCCAACGTGCACGATGACCATCGTGTGAATCTCCGAGGGAAAAATGCTGCGGTAATTAGCTCCTTAAGCATCCGTCCTCCCATCGGCGTCACGATCACCACCGAAGTATACGCAACCGATCTCCTCCCATATACACAGACACATAATGTATACGTACATAGGCGAGTCCCTCTCTGTAAAACTGAGCCACGTTCGACGACATTATGCGTACTTGGCTACGTGGGTGGAGAGTCGGAACCTATTTCCCTCTCCCCAGGGCGAGAGCTTCCCTTGTCCCTCGCCGCGGCTGGTGCACCGTGACACATCCATGTCCAACGCCATACGCGCGTTTGGTCCCCTACGAGCGTATATACGTGGCTGATACAACGACGAGGTGAAGGGGGATCGACGGGGGCGTGTAGCCGAGGAAACTTCAAAGCTCCCGAAACGATTGTTCGGCAACGCTCCCGCGTGTTCCTCGTGTACCTCGAGAGCACCGGGGCGTTTCGAGGAGGGGGTAAAGTACCCACGAATATACACCTACCCCTTTGATTACCTCGGCGGTACTCTTCTTGGTCTTCCGTTTTTTCTTCTTCGGGCTTCGACAAAAAAGAGAGTCGAGTGTGACGGAGGGAGATGGGATCGCGGGGGAGGAAACGCGAAGGAGAGACCGGGAGAGAGGTACAAAGTTGCCGGTCCCATATGAATGGAAAGGGCGAGCCTCTCGTGCCGCGGGTACGGTAAAGGAAGAGGAAAAGGGCTGGAGGGTGGACGAGGACCGTCACCGAGATGAAGAACAAGATGCTCCACATGATGCATCCAGCCAGAAGGGCTGCTCGCGCGTGTATGTTTTCCATCGCGAGGAAAAGCTTCGTTGCTTTTTACGAGCTCTCGTTCACGTTTGACCCGCGGTTGGCGGGACAAAGTGAGAGGCCGCGCCGACAAGACCCCTGATAATTAATCCCGCCAATCGACCCTTGGCCCCTCCTTTACTCGAGGTAAGGGTGAGCAATAGGGTCTAATTGATTGCAGACAAATTTTAGGTGCCTGCATCTTGGAACCACCTAATGTACACTCTCCTAATTTCGCACGAACAATAAGAGACACTTCAGTCCGACTAAAATACTTGGCAACGCGGTGCGGTAAAAAATAATTGACTCGCATCGGGAACCTTTTCAACGAAACGACAGAGCAGATCACGGCACAGGTGTAATAGACACGACCGCTGTCCGTTCCACGCGTAACAATAAATTTCACGAGCCGCGCGAAACACTCCTGAAAGAAATGCGTGCGATATAAACCGCTCCCCTTCCACCGTCCCGCCTCCCCGCGAATTTGCCTGCTGAAAAATATTCCAGCATCACGGGATATACACACGCATGCATTATTCATAGGGTCGTTTCGATTCCGTGGATAATCGCCAACCACTATTTCACCAGCCACTAACAAGCTTTCGAAGCAGCATCCCTATCTCGCGGCTTATTAATTTCGTATGCAGATTTTTACGACAATACCTAGCAGTCTGTCGTGCGAAAAGCAAGTCGATGTAAAACGCTCGGCCAGTGTTCCGTGGTCACAATGGTCATGTAGAATTTCAATGCCGATTCACGAGCCATTCATCAGGACGCATCGCGCGCAAGCACGGCTTATCTCGTTTCCTCGTCTACCTGCGCCGGTCTGGCCGCGTTGCGACAACTTCCCATTGTGCACCCGCTCGCTCTTTCTGCTCTGCGTTGCCCGACCGAAGCCGAAACACGCGAGGAAACGATGCCGCGCCGGCCGTGGAAGCATTCGCGGCCATTTAATCGTATCGTCGAAGGAGAACGGCCGATGAAGACGCATAAATAAGCGTCGCGGCCGTTCCGCCGCCATTTCCACGTCCTTATTTTCCCGTTCACCTTTTCCCACCCCCGTTGTTTCCACGCGATTCTTTCCTCGCGCCGCTCCGCTTCGAGATACCTCGAGCATCGCCGGGCTAAGTAGCCACTTCGACGTCATAACTCATTTGGTATCGGGCTTCAGACACGTTTCCCTTCGACTCATGCCCCCGCCACTATCGCCGAGAATTACGAGCGTCATTACCATTAGTCCTGGTAATATACTAGACGCCCCCGCGTCTCTAAACAGATACGAGCCCTAAGTTTCAGGGGTGTTCTCTCCCGATCTCTCGGGTCGGCTGGTCGGTTTGCGTCTTCCGCGGTGAAAGGTATGCCACCATGGGCGCGACCGCTTATCACGTTTAAATGATGGCGGTGGGACGCGTCGAAATATTACGCGCCGCTGAAAAATTGGTATGATTCGTTAATGTATGCTGGAGTGAATAAGTCCGGTATCTTTAGGGCACCGAGAGGGAGGGGTAAGACTGATGGTATTTTTTGTTTTTCTATTAGTGAGAAATGGAATTAGAAATATGCAGATGGTGTTATATGATGTGGCAGCAATATCTGTGAAGGTGTTTCGGTTTATAAATTGCAATTATTCTGTGCAAAGTTAATTCTTCAGCAAATGTCTCCTGAACATTCAGAGTAACGAAACCAACCCCGAAACCTTAATTCACCCCTCGCTTCTTTCACCCCGGAGCAATGAATCGCACGCATCCTCCCTTCGCCGAATAATCGTGCTGTGAATTACGATAGCTCGTGACTTGTCGACAGTAGCGAAACGGTAGCACACCTTAGGAAGCCGCCACCGACTAAACATACCGCCGCTCACGTGCGCAAACCTGTGCACCGTACACATATTTGCGATTGTCAGCTGAAAAATGCCGCGGAGCATGTTTGCAATTTAATCCAGCACGGGGAAAGAAAAAGGAGCCGCGTATCTTGTCGCGATTAAAACGTTCGTCCGCCAGTCCGCCAATTTGCTCGCGACTAACACGCGTTCGCTCCGCTGCCCTTTTTTTTCTCTTACCTTGCCGTTTTTTGCGTCTGTTTTTTTTCGCGCTCGTGTTTAGTCGCGGAACACGAAACCGCCCGCCGCTGTCCAACGATGGCCGTTTCCTCTTTATGCGCGTGGAAAATTTACGATTCATTTCGCGAGCAATAATCGTCGGCCACGTGACGCCGCAGCGGCTCCGCGAATTATCCCTTAACCCTTGATGAATTGATATTGGCCCTGGCCCGTTTCGCCGTGCTTTTTTTTCCCGCCCGCCGGAGCCGTTGAATATGCAATTGATTACACGACCGATCAGCGAGGCCCGCGATGCCTGCGATTAATTCCGATTCCACGGAACCACCGTGTTCGATTTAACATATTTGATCGATACTCGTGTGCAGCTCGTCGATTATTCCCCCGCGCGGATGTACATCTGCGGAATTATCGTTCGGTCGACGGCGGCGAATTTTCGTCGTCGACGGAGCAGCTTCCTGTTTTGGGGATTGAAAATAGTGGCCCCGGACGGTCGTAGAGTTTTTGGAAATGCGACGCGAGAACTCGTGTACCACCGGGAGCGATAATGGAAACTATTGCATCGAGCAAGTGCGGAATTGAAAAGTTTGACGTTTGTACGAATGGGCGAATGAGCATTGCTGCTGTTTGAAACACTGTAACGTCGTTTAAAGGCCATTATAGAATCGTAACCCATTCGTTCCCGTTTATTCGACGCGCGCCTCTGACGAAACGATTTCTCGAATTATCGTACGGAGATCTTAATCCTGCGTTCTATTTATAAAAAGAGGAGATACGGTGTCCGTTAACCCTCGACCCTCTGATCCAAGAAATAAGTCAGTTCGTCAAGATACGAAATATCGTGGCGTTTGAAAAACAGCTTGAAGGGTTAAGTCTGCGTTTCTTCGATGCATGAAGATGTGTGTTCGAAAAAAGAAATTCTGTAGCCTGCCGGATTGCGAGACAACAGCTGGACGTGGTCGACATCCACCAGCAGAAGCACGTTAGACGTTGTTAATCGGGTTCGTCAAACGGCGAGGTCAGAGCTACGATAGCCAGAGAACGACGTGTGGCTTTAATCCCGCGAAATCTCGTCCTGTCTTGTAATACTGATCGACCAGACGTCCTCGCAAAAACGAGTCGAATGCAATTAAGATATTAATAACTCGTTGGGCGGGACGTGTACGTAACGATCGTTGGTTGATGATCTGCATTGAACGGCCTTGGATGGCGAGTGGATTTCCAGCGAATCGAATCGGCGATTCTCTCGCGTGTGAACGAAACACAACTTTCATGATGGTACTAATCGAATAATCAGCTGTCCAGAGAGGCTGGTTTCTGAAAAATTAATCAACGCGAGTGCCGGTGAGGCGGTGCTTGACGCGAGAAAACGTTGGTTCAGGGTGATTCTTGGCGTAGCTGTGAAAAAAGGACTGGTGAGAGAACTAGTGTCTCTCGGTTATTTATGCGATGGGAAAGAATTATAATGGCAGGCTTAAGAGTCAATAAAATTCGGGGAACCCTGGTGTTTTGGAAGCGTCGTTTATTAATGAACATGAACTCTTTTATTCAGGCATTCTGGAATTTTGCTAATTCGGTGGATCTTGCGTGTCCTGTCGGTAGATGCTTATCTTATCCTTTAATTAATAACTTCGTTTCAGCCTTTTTGTAATCCGTAGAATTCCGGTACATCTACTTTGTTCCAAATAATTTCCAAATAAATTTCTATTCTTATTGAAACTAGCAGCCAGTTGTCCGTGAATTTCTTTATATTTTATGAACTTTGGTGTGCCGATATCTCGGGTGTATACGCATTGTTCGCGCACATTTCGAATTTTTAGTGTGCCGTTTTTCTTGGCGCTGAAGTTTATGAAGCTATAAAATAGGCAGGGACGCCTTCCAGGACATTATACTTTTAATTCTACGACGCATACATTATTCTTAATTATTCACAGACATTACACGGTTGTAAGTCTCCTACAAATCTCTTTGCAGACACGTCTCAAGCAATATACAACTTGCTTAACATCCAGCACTCCTCTCTTATTAGCAGATAGGAATTTCATTAAAATATTGTTCCGTCGAGATTCCAGTTTCAATCGCGTCGCCAATGTCATTTTCCAAATATTCGAGCATGCAACTTTTACACTGATATATGGACCGTTTATTTCGAAAGTGGTGTAAGTCCATTTTTTAAAAAAAAAATGAGATATCACATAATTTGTGATAAAAGTGTAAACTTTTCATTTATAACTAGTAAAAAAAACAACAACAAAAATGGACTTGCACCTCTTTCACAAGAAAACGGTCCATATCTTGGCTGTTTCAAATTGTTGAAACATTGGCCCCCCCTTAATAACGGGCGCAAGGGTCCGAATAATAATAGCCACTTAAAATTACACGCTATTCATTTTGTAGCTGATTGTGTTGTAAATGCTATATCGATTGCGTTCCAGTCGAAACTGGTAGCCGTTTCTTTTCTTTTATTCATCACACGAGTGTTGAGTCATTATTCTGGCCAGTTCGGCCGAACCTCCCGATGTAAATGCAAACTTATTGCGTTCCGCGATTCGAATGCGAACCTGGAAATTTTGCCAAGCATTTCTTCTATATTTTCCACGATATTAGCAGAGAGATTTATTGCAATTGTGAATACTTTGCACGCTGCGCAAGTAGAGTGAGTCTGCACCATGGTAAATAAACTGGAGTGTCATTTCTTGATCATTCTACTCGGCAGATGTAAGTGCACACTTCTGGCTCTTTCCTTTACGTTGAAATTCACTTTGACGACACAAAGAAGTGACACTACAGAAGGGACAAAAGGAAATTCGCCCGGGGCCCGAAGGCGATATCAGAACAAACGTTTCAGCATTGGGACAAGCGGAATATTAGTGACGAGAAGGGGACATTTTTAGATTCATTGTGATTAACTTCTAAGCTAGTGTTCAGCGTTCTACGTTAACAATAAAAACTTGGTAGATACTCAATAGACTTAATAGGTAGAAACTTAATAGACACTGTATTTGTGTCAAAAGCGACATTACTGTTTAAACAAAAACTTTATCATTTTCAATACCAAAGGGTACACAGCTCTATTTATTCGTCACAAGAAAAATGAGGAAATCATAGACAGTAATAATCTTCCAGGAATTTCAGTGATCCCTCTCCGAACAAATCGGCCGCGCAATGAATTTATCCATCCTCCCGCCCAATTCACTCTACTGTATTATAATTAAATCCATTCAATATCAGCCGGCCGCGATACTATCAAAGAACAAAACGCATCGCTTGCGTAATATCATCATCGCCGACTATCATTCAGACGAGCGACGCGCTATACCCGCAAACCGAAAAGCAATTTCCTCCATTTCACCGCCACTTCGCAATCGAAACAACGCAAACGCGGGGCTCCGCCTCCACTTTTTGTGTGTCCCAAAAACTCGAAAATCCTGTGCGTGCCCATCAATCAGCCGAACTCTCGAAACGGTAAAAACCTGTTCGCAACAGAATTTACCCTCCGCCAGATCCATCATCCCAAAATCAGCGACCAGAATCACCAACCGCGATCCCCAGCGTATCCTCCGCGTGCGGCGTTGCAGCTTCATCCAGGAAACAGCGGTGTACATACCTGGCGCGTTTCATCCATCAGGGCGAAGGGAACGGAATCGAGCAGTCTCTCGTCTTGGGAAAGGTCGGAAGTCGCGGCAGATCGATGACGCGGGGCGCTGAAAGAAACGCACCCGCGCGAGAGGGGCAGTCGCGTACAGGCGATACGACGCGTCTTTATCGGGGTGCTTGTGTTCTGTGGGGTGCTCTCTGGAACGGGTGTACTCGCTCGGCCACGCACACCGGGGTACGCGCGTGAAAGCGTCGCATGTCGCGGCGGAGGAACGCGAGTTCCCAAAGTGACGGGAGGAGCTGATAGGGACGAAAAGGAGGATAGAACGAGAGGGAGAAAAAAGTGCACGCTTGCGCGCGCGAACACGCGCAGTGCCCTCGCGAGCGTCGATAAAAGCGAGCGCCGCTGGGAGGAGCGTGCATTCCTCGCGCGCCTTTGACACCGGCAACCCGGCACACGCGAGGCTGCACCGCGTTTCGTCTTGGCTGAAACCGAGTGGAGCATTCCTGAATAAAAGTCACGGCGCGTATCGTTGCGAGGCTTGTATGAAATAAACGAAGATCGTCCAAGTCAGATAGGTGTCTTCTTTGCGGGGAACGGTCGGTCGAATAATTGGGCCATCAGCTTTCCATCTGTTCGCGGTGCGACACAGGGGGTGTGGGGACACAAAGGGACGGCAATCGAACGAGATTCGAGGAGACAAAAGGCCTGGCACGAGCCTTTCCTGCTGAAAACTGTTCGGCCACTGTGATCGTTCTAACAAAGTGAATGTGCGGGGGGGAAAGACGAACCGTGGACAGAGTGAAGTTAAATGGAAGAGTAGCAGAGCTGACTGGCCTCGAGTTTTATCGGTGGAAGTTCGCGGGACGAGGTGGTTGATGGATCGCTAGATCGAACGAGAGAGTGTCAGAGTTTCCGCGTTGCTGTTCATCCGGTGGATCTCGAGGCTTTTATCGGTGCGATAAATCGCGACTATGTCTGAAATCCCTTGTTGACGCGGGCGAGTAAAGAGGAACGCTGCTACGGGGTGCGGGCACGACGATTTAACCGGCTGGCAGGTAAGAAGTATTGTAAAACATGTGGCGGAATGTGAATAGGAACGGGCGATCAACGATCTAGTCGAACTCTTGGCTGTGTTTTAAAATGCGATGAGAGCGACTGTTTTAGTATCGGCGATTTTGTTATATTTCAGTAAAAATGAAGGGGTAGTTAGAGCACAGATAGGGGAAGCAACTGGCACGAGATGTAACTAATTTCTGTGGGAAAAGAACAAATAAATTAAGTTCATTATAGTGAAATTTAATTTTGCATAGTTTAGTAAAGAAAACATTATGTCAGGTAAACTATATATAGAGTGCTATTTCATTCTGCCCGATGTGTACGTCAGCTCCATTACATTTAAGTGAAGAAAATGTGGAGAAAAAGTTGGCTACTCCTACGGCATACTTAAATATTCCCAGCCACTAGAAAAGATAGCTAAATGTATCTCTCTTTCGCCACAGTAATTGAACAGCTAATGCACACAGCACTTTCTAAAACAAACCACTTTTTTCCCATCGAGGGAACGTAGCAACCGCTGCTTAAGATTCATGGAACGTAAAGCTTCGAACTTCTGTGTAAATAGAATTCGAAGCTCTCGAACTACGAGTCCATCAATTTACGTAACAGGAATTCCAATCGGAACAACCTGATCCGCCAATAAAACCAAGAACTTTTATTTCGCATTAACAAGAAGGAATATTTCATGGGTCGTCGTATAATATACGCAAAATTAAATGAGTCCATTTGTCACTGTCACGGTAACCTCGTTCGCGTCTTCGAGCTGTTTATGGTTAAAAAAAGGAAGGGAATCCCAATCACTGTTCGCAACAAAATACTCCAATTACTCGAACAACAGGATCATCAGCGCGCCATTAAACTCAATTGGCACTCACACATAGGCGTAAGCGGAACACCATTGCGAGATAACCCGTTCAAACCCCTGCAATGCCTCGCAATTTGGAAGTTACATAAATCCTCGTGATTCTACATTATGCAAGCCTTAATTCGTTTGCTTGTCGTTGCAAAGTACGAACGAGAAATTTCGCTAAAAAAAAGTACATAATACGTATCGGTAGACGAAATATTATTACTTGTTTCACGTCATTCACAATTATGTTTCACGCGACACTAAATAACCAGCAGTTCGACTCGACGCGATCACTTTCTCGCGTGGTACGCGAAACGTCCGAACGGAAAAAGCATCTTATCGACAGACAACGCGTATTCAGCCAGCTCGTACAGAGAGGGTGACGTCCCTCTTTGTCCATAGGGAGGGAAACGCAAAGCCTCCCCCCGTGGCTCGTCACAGATCGCCCCTCGTAACGAGCGCTTTGAATCGGACACGCTGTCACGTCGTCGAAACACGACGTCTCTAAGTGGCGGTCCCGCTTCATTAAATTCTGTTATCCGCCGAGTCGCATTGTCCGGCAGCGTTTCCCCGGGACACCTGGCAGCCAGAGTGTCCCGACAATGGAAACGTCCGAGCCACCCGCGCATTAGCCCGCAATTATGCGCGCTGCCCGAGCGTGTTCGAGCGATCGCTGGGCGTGGCGGAAGAAGAGGCACGAGCGATCCACTCGTTACCGCTCATTGAACGCCGAAAAACGCATATGCCGGCGCGTACCGGAGCTCGCGAATCCCGTCACGAGGGTGCGGACGATTGTAAGTTAGCGTGGTTTCAGAGAAATGTGGAGCGGATGGAAAATGGAGGGTGGCAGTTCGGGGGGTTGCCGTAGGTTGCGGAAAATGAGGAGAAGGATCTTTGCGGGGCGACTCTCAGTGGATTTTGGGAAGGGGTTGACGTAGGCAAAGGGTTGATTAGGTGTCTGCAGGATAATTTATGAATATTGGATGGAATTGATACCTTGGTTACGTTTTCGCTGTACTGATTAAACCTCGAGTGGCCGGACCTTTTAGAGCAGGATGGTCCTCGGAGTACGAAGACGAAAAGCAAATTATCGTCCCATTTTTAATACCGTTTATGCTCGTCAAAATTAATCAAAATTCTACCGCGTTGATACCCGCGGCTCGAAAGGACAGCGATCGAAATTCGACGCGAGCATCGCGGCGATCGAAGCAACAAGGCGAGCCAGCAATCGACAGGTTTCGTGCATAGAGGGTGTACAGGGGAGCGGAGATGACTTTGATAAAAGGGCACCAGGCAGCGCGCGGTTTACAAAGGGCGAAACGGGACACAGGTGTAGGGAGAGGAGTAGGCTAGAGGTATCCAGCGTCGCAATTACCTGCCGTCGGAATTGCCCACGCGCCTGTGCATCACAATTAATTCGTAATTAAATCCTTTGGCTAGGAGGCGTGGTCCTTTTCAGCAACGTATGGAGAGCGTGGCTCATGGTCGGACGTGGGTGCCCACCGACCGACCTCTCCGGACCGTCCGAACGACGTCGAGCGTATCGTCGGACCGGGGTGACAGCCGGAAATAAAGGGCCGGCCGTGCATTAGCGTCGACGGTCAAAGGGTCGCTCGAATATCGACCGAGACGGTCGACAGCGTTAAATTGCCATTTGTCGGCGCGGGAATGCCTCTGATTAGCGCGGCCGGGCTATCACCCAATATGCCCCTCGCCTGCTCCGGTATGAAAATTTGCCGGATCCGCGTAATAAAAATGATGACCGAGCGTTTGGTAGGTAAATGGTGCACGAGGTGAACGTTATTGCCCTCGCAATCTTCCGTCGAAATTTCTCGGGAACGCGAGGCGTCTGTTTCGTTTCACGGCAATATTTCTCAATTCAAGAGACGATCGAGGGTATCGGTTGTTTTTAAGTAACAATTACACCCCATTGCACTTTGCTCGGTTTGATACTCTCTGCGGCGGGGTTAAATTGACCGGTAACGCTTTCGAGTTGCTTAACCGCGGAGGCTTCGCGATCCATCCATCATTTAATATTCATCGACTGCCCTTCTTCATGAAAGTCAGAACAGCAGTGAAGAGACCATTGACCACCTCTATCTAGATAGCCGAACTCTGCAGTCCGTTCGCTCGCAAAACGACGAACCCCCTTCCTTCCCTCGCCCGTCACAATATCCATAGAAACTCTTAGCCGCCGATCGAAGCCGGAGTCGTTCGACCGACTTCCGCCCACCACAAAGACGTCTAATATCGCGACGAGATTGGCAATTTCGATCAAAGCGAACCGTTCCCCCGGCTTCCCCGGGTCGATGTCGCGTGGGTGGAGACAGACACGCATAATGGTCGAGAGCAGCCGAATAAATTTCACGCCACGACACCCCCATGGGCGGCTTCGTTCTCCTTATCGCGGGATCAGCCCGCGGCACGGTGCGCGTCTCGATCGTCCGAAAATTACTTTCGCCCATCCTGATCGCGTTTCCGATCGAGTCGGCCGAACGGCACGGAAAACTCGATACGAATTACCGCCCGGGGCTGTAATATCGGCCATTCGACCCGTCCGCAACCCTCCGCTGCCATGAAAATCCGTTCGATCCTTTCTACGGCGCTCTACCACGCTCCTCTCCACGTCTATCTCCATCTGTCCGTCTTCCACTTCCCTCTATCGGCTGTGCTTCTTGCCGTCTTTTTCTTTCCGTCCCGATCCGTCCTCTTCCGTGGCACGGCATTATCAAGAGTCGAGAGGAATAGTCGGAGTGGAAAGCGACTGTCTACGACGGCGTAGACGTCTGAAAATTCCTGGTGGACTGTGCGATTCCCTGTAATCGATGTCTCCTCTTCACGAACTCTCGACCGTTCGGGGCAAACGACCAAGAATGTTTCTCGCGTACTCCATTGAATTACCGTCCTCGTGCACGCGACACGTGCAGAGCATCTACACCCATTCGCGGGATAAGGAGAGCGTGAAGGGTAGACAGATACGACGCCGGGGAACAAATTCTCGCGGTTACTGTTCGATACAGTCGTGTCGCGGCATATATTTCAATCTCTGTATAGCTACGCTACTTTTGTTTTATTCCTCTTCCGTTTCCCTGCTGCAAAAGCAGGTATTCTTTCCGCATTACCGTGGTTAATACCACGCGTGTTAACGCGACCAAACGTTCGCCATGCGAGTCGGAACGATCGGCAGGGACGGCAGTTCTCCTGCATGATTGCCGGCTTATCCTGCGGACGGCTATCGGATGCCGGAAGATCTGTCGTGGATTGAAAGGACCCGGGGTATATAAATGTACGGATGAAACGGAGGTATAGAGAGAAATGAAGGTAGCTGTACTGTTTGTGCGCACTCGTCGCATCCGCCCTGTCTATGGTTGAACGTGTGCACGTAAAGTCTGTACCAGTCGTGGATGTTGCATCGCGCTTCGATTTACCCTTGACTTGCTCGCAAACGTGGATTACAGTATGGGTAACGGCTGGGTAACAGCCTTCTTCGTTCGTAATTCACCCTCGTGTATATCCGTCCATCTGGCGATCAATCGTTTCCTTAAAGCCAAGGAGCTGTCTCCTCCGTGGGGCTTTCCTGCCTCCCTTTCTGTTCCGAACATTTCCCTCGCGCGATCCGACTGGGGTCAGGCCGGGATTCTTCGGGGAGAGATGGCTGATCGTGCCGGAGCAGAGGAGTGGTTAATAGAGTACTGTTTCCAAGCGGCCTTCAAGCGCAGCGTGTTTCTAAAATAATGCGTCTGGCAGAAAATAATTTTCCTCGCCGCGGTCAGATAGGGTCTGGTAAAAAATTCTTAGGGTATGATAGCTAGAATATTTTATTTTTCTCGGAGCAGCTCGTTGGCCCAAGGCTGAACTGATTGTGTCATTTGTAGAACGCTTTACCATAGAAACACACGTATTTCTAATTTTGATGGGAACGGGACAGTCACGACGTAGCCATGTGTATCGGACGAGGTCGAAAACGATGCTATCGAGCAAGTGTAATTATTGGAAAACACGTTTCTACCGAATGGTACAGGAGTATCGGCTAAGTCGGGAATATTTCTAAGGAAACCTGATAAGGCTTGTGTCCACACTGAGCGCCGGAGCAAAGTGTTTCTGTTAATTACGATTTATTTGGACATGCGAGAAGAAGCTTGTGTAAACTCGCATTATACAAGGTGGTGCAAGTACATATATATATATACGGTGGCGAGGAGGTTAAGAGCTATTTGTAGCTACAAATACCTGGCCAGAATGTCTTCATAGATTGATCTCGATGGACGGGGAATGCTGTTAGAAGCTCGATAAGGCGTGGGCAGACTTACGCGGTGTTGCAACGCGTTCCCTTTAATCGTGATTTATTTCAGGCAATGGGTGAAAGTTTTCGAAAACGCGTGCCTAAAATTCTATCGAAGTGTTCGAGTAGAGAAGTTGTCTGGAATTTACTTGTAACCGATACGCGCGTACAAAGGTGCAGGTGCAGATATTTTATGAAGCTTCGTTTCGATGGTTTTGTAGCGTCGGATAGGGTTTACGATTAGAGTGTTCAATTTTGGGCATCCGTTCCAAGTGAAACACGAACGGACGTTAATCTGACGTAACGGATTTACTCTGACATATGTGGGAACCTGTTGGAGTGATTGATATAAGCCCTGGATTTCTACCTCATATATCCGTGTAGATCTGAAACTGATCGCTTCTGTCTCGCGCGTGTCTCTGAACGCGCAATAAAAAAATTTTCCCGCTCTAAGACATCGCCAGACGTTTCGCTCCTGCCTTTTACAATTATTCCATTAATTGAAGTTTCAACAATATTCCTTTACGCTCAATGTACTCAACGCGTTTCAAGACTGAACCACCGTCTGTAACTCAATTACACGATGTTTATAAACGCGAGCCGGCAAGGGGAATCATTCCCAAAGGAATCCCGGGCTTCTGTTACTAAACTTTCACAACTATGCTTCGCCTTTGATGCCTCCGAGAGTCGCTGCTTTGTCTCCACCCTTTACTTTGTCGCGGTGAAGATGCTCGTGTACCCAGCGCCTCTACTTATCGCACGGTGCCTCGTCCAAGAAGCCCCGAGAAAAACCCACTTTCGAAAATGACATATTACTCGCGATACTAAGTATAATTGGACCATCGTCAGCGACGTCAAAGGGCATAACTTTGAAACAGCCTGTAAACCCGTGGTCCGTTTCGTTTGCCTCGATAGTCGAAATCGCCAAGAGTCTGTCGGTTCATCATAAAAATAACTTGAATGGCTCGTGGGCCCATTACCAGTAGTTGGACCACCGTGAGCACAATAGAAAGTCATGCAACGTCATTTTTCAGACGCTATTCCACGGAAAGTACGTATATATCCGCAGCACTGGCTGCCCTTTCACGATACAGCTCCTCCCTCCGGTTTTCCAGTAGAGACAGAAACGTATGATAATTTCTAACGACTGCGCTCGTGAGCAGAGCCCTTTATGCGACTTCGCCCTTTCCACGAATTACGGCTGCACGCAGAGAAATTATAGACGACAACTTTTGGGACAGATACGCATCTAAGAGATTGTCCTCGGACGTAACACTTCGAGGTAGCCCGGGACAACGCTGGGAATCCTAAAGTAGTTTCCCTGGATTCAAAGTGGCACCATTTCCTTTAAATTTCCCAGCAAACTTTCCGCCTCCCCCGGGTCACGATAGCGAGGCGAAATTAGAGAGAATCCAGTAAACCGCGAGGTTCGCCCGAATCTTTGGACGACGCTAATTCCCAGGGAAATCGTTTCGCCGGCTCGTGGTATCTCGTGGTACGATAACACGGGCAACGCAGTGCGATGGGCCAGGTGATCAGAAATACGCGGCGAGGGCACGGTGCAATATTACCGGTAGCGCCATTACCGGTGCACGGCAAAGCTCTGGCTCGCGCAATACGGTCGCACATAAAACGAGCACGGTCCGCGGTGCTCGTTAAAAAACTCTCCCGCCTTATATACATATCGGTACAGCATGGGAGAACGGTTCACAGAAAAGCACCTACACCACCGCCTTTGTGGACCCGCAGTCGCGGCTCGCGTGAAACGCTCTGTATGTACAAGCTCTGCTACCGCCACTGAACTCCGCCAAGGGAAACGCTCTTCGAAACTTTCTGTATTTTCATGCAAATTCCCTCCGTTCGCCCACGTACTTTCTTCTTTTTTCCCTTTTTCTCTTCCTCCTGCCGCGCTTTACACGTCGCTGTGTAATACTCGCCAGCGCTGTTCCTTGTTCTTTTACCATTTTCTTCTCCCTTCCATCGATACGGTTCCTCGTCCCTGTCTCGTTTATCCTTTGTCGCGCACCTTCCTTCTGCCACGGCCTATCCCGACCAGCCCCTCGAAAGAGTTCGCGTGCGTTCACCGGCTCACCCGTTGTCCGGTTTTTTCGGTTTGCATGGACGAATAATAATTAGTAGTCGTCGTACGTCCCCGGGGCCCTTTTTCGTATGCTGCGCGGCCACGTTCGGGGCCACGAAACACGATGCTCACCGCGCACGGAATGTTTTCTACGATTTTCCACGGTTTTTCGATGGTGGAGTACGTGTGCACGTACGTGTGCGCATACCGCAGCACCGTGTCCGAGCGATCCGGCGTGGCCACGAGCTGCGATCTCGTACGCGGTTCTGTCGATGCTGCTTGAATGCGAATTACCGTTTAGTACACGCTGCTGGATATCGAGTCTGCAAACCTGAGCCACTTCCTTGATCTTGATTGGTGGAAGTTTCGAAGGAGGATTGGCAATTTCTTTTCGCATCGTCGGTACGGTATTGATATCAGTGCGAGCAATAGAAAATCGTTAATAGTAAATGTTCAAGCCCCTAGACAGTTCTGTTTGCAAAGGATAGTGCTTCGTCCGTCACGAACTGGGCTCGTCGTAAAGGGAATCGTGTATAAAAAATGCAGAATCAGCGGAATCTCTATTTGTCTTTCGTCGAAAGGATACGAGAGATAGAAAGAAAAGGGGAATCGGATTTCGATGCGAATCAGCACTCTCATCCTATCCCGTAAACACTTAGGAGGATCGGCACGTCGAAATCGTTCGTGAATAACACGTTTGTTCCTTCAAAAGAGGATTACGGGTTTTCCTGGCTCGTAAAGGCTTCGACCCTCGAGTCACAGGCTGTCACTTCGCCCGTTCCCCGACGGAATCGTACACCCGACGATGCATCGACGATTCGGGGGAACGCTCTCGTTCCGGGGTTCGAAACGGCCGATTATTATCTTCGAAAATCGTGTCGAGCGTCTCGGGGATTAAAAAAGGAACCAGCGAAGGAGAGAAAGGCGGACGAATTAATCGGGCAAAGTGTTTGAATAGACGAAGACTGAAATCCCCTCGACGTCGAATAAGTCTTTGTCAAAACACGATTGGTCACGTGAAAGGTTGTCACCGCAGGATTTTCGACAAGGTGACGATTTCGTCGCCCACTTTCGTTGCCTCCTTATACTTGTAGATCGAGATGCGACAGGCGCTCTCCTAATATGTATGAGATAACAGGAACCGTCGATCCCTGGGAATTGATTCTCCATACGAACAAATTGGGAACCACGCGTTCCTCGTCCCTCCCCCGGTAATCTCTCGTTCGTAAAATAAATCTGGATAATTCCGGAATGGCTCGCGAAAGTCCATCCAAATATCGGTAGGTTAAAACTTGTATTTAATATAATGATACGGTATGGCGCGCGTACCTTAAACCAGTAATTCTCGACTGATATCAATCTTCGTGCCTCGCTACGAACGATACCGCGTCGGAGGCAAAACGAGCGCCCACCTCGATTACGATTCCCTGCACACCTTGTCACACCCGGTCGCAAAACGCGCACCGCCAATAATTCCCGGTCGCGATATCCACCCGAGCAAATTGTTACGCGATAAGATCGGCCGGTGAAAAAAGAGCAAAGGGAAGGAGAACTAAATAAACGAAAGGTCGATCATTTTCGCTGCTTAACGAGCCACGAAAGTCCGGAGGCATCATCGAAATATCGGGGAGCTCTGATTGAATTAATGCTACGGCCGTACGAAAAGGGGAGAAAAACGAGGAGGAAAGGAGACGAAACGCGGCGCGTTGCGAATATCGCAGCCAGGCGTCCATATTATCCGTATACCGGGCCCAGCATCGGACCCAGAGGATTGTTCCATGGGCCGATCGTGTCCTGTCCGACGTCGGTACCCCGTCGTGCCTTGGTGGCTGCCACGCAAGCGATAGGTATCTCGTAACCGAGGATAAATTGGCATTATTTATATGCCCGTCACGCGCTTCATTGTCTCGTGGCTGGCTGGAGTAGCGTTCGCGATGCTGCAATAAAATAATAAAACCGTCCGTCTTCCTCTCCCCGCTTCTTCCTCCGTCTCGCGTATTCGATCCTCATTCTGTCGTTTATTCCACGAAATTTGCTGCGAAGAGTGGCACACCGAGTGGCTATTCTCCCCGGGGTATACGATATACGAATTTGCTCTATCCCACGTCTCGTGCACCGATCGTCGGGGTAAATCGCATGGATAAATCGTCCGTGCTACGGTCGGGAGAGAAGGACCGGCTCCCGTTCTCTCGGCAGAATTCGTGGCAGAATTTCAGCTTGGCCCGGCACGACTAGAGAATTTAATTTTCGAGTTGATACAAAGGTAACAAGGCGCCGTTAGCAACTTTGAGCTTGTTACCGCGGCCGTGCGAGCCGTATCACAGAAGAAATTTCACCAGCGCCGTGCCCTCTTTGTACGCATAGGCTGTCGGTCTGGAACTCTGGTACGGGGGTGGCTCTCTGCTTCCGGCCTCTTTCCTTACATTCGTAATATCCTCGAGGCTCCTCGCGGCCCACTGTAAATGAGACCGCGCGATTTATGGCGAGGGCTTTTTAAATCGTACGCCCCCGGAACTCGACTACGTATTCCCTTCCTCCTTTATTCCTTTCCTCTCCTTTTCTCCGCGGCCGAATGATAAATTAATTCTACCCCTAGTCGCGGGCGTAGCTCGACCGCGCGACTGAAAGGATTTCTCGACGAGCCTTACTCTCGGAGATTTATCGCGCGCGACGAAACCCCCGGCGAGGGAGAATTATAATTCCTGCGCGGCGTCCAGCCACGAATAAAGTGTCGTGGACCACGCGGGAGGTGGTCCGGTTCTTTCGTGACCGGCGAGGCCGTGCGTGGGGTTCGACGAAATGCTAGTTTGAAACTAAAGGAATGAAAAAATTCACGAAAAATTAGCACGAGTTGCTTTAAATTCGCCCAAACATTGCTCTACGAAGTCCTGTCCGAAGATAATCTCGCTTATCCCTCCCGTTTCACGCAACTTCCAGTAAACAGTGTCCCATTACATATTTAATACGTCGGAAATTTCTCGGCCAATTCTACGCATTCGGCATGCGCTCTTCCTCATTCCACTTCTCCGCACGTCTACATCGGACCCCGAGAGTTGCAACTCTGAATCACGCCGGACTCGCCATCCGCGGCGGAATTCGTACGTGTACGCGCACTCGAAATCGAGCTGCCCTCGATCGTGTTCAAGCGAGTGAAGAGGAACGCGGAAAGCAGGAAGTCGCGAACGAGAAAAATAAGAAGAACGAGCAAGCGGTAGCGACAGGGAGGACCCGTAGCTAACGCAGCGTAAAATCCAGCGGGCACGCGCCATTTCACTTAGCCCACGGCGGCTCCTTTTCTATCGGGCCACGCTGCTTACCAGCGTACGACGCTGGCCGCCTCCTCTTCGTCTTCCACTTCTTCGTCCTCCTCGAGCTTTCTAACCTCTGTTCACCGCTCTGTCCCGTCGCCCGGGGTCATCGATTCACCGGCGGCAGCCGGCTGCTTTACGCTCGTCACGCGAAATTCGCCACACGACGGGCCCGACACGCTTTCCGCTTGAATCTCGCGTGAAAAATCGCGTTGCTCGCGTTTTAGCCGCTCCCTTTGCTGAATCGCCACGGTCCCTGGTAGCTGGCCTGTGTGTGGTGTGCCTGTGATTGATTTGGCTCGCCCAGGGGGATGATTTGTTCCATTGTTGCCTGAGATTCTTGGGCGGAGCTGTTTGAGATTGTTTGCCGATCGGTAATTGAGAAAGCTGGTGGTCCCTGAAACGGAGCTCTCTGTGAGCGCAGAATTATTTCTCCTGCGGGAACGAGTGGCGACGTTGGAGATTTGTTAAACGGTCGAGTGTATCACTGCGATGATGGCTGGTTATTATTTTACACGTGGGAAGTATTGAGTCCAGCATGATTTCCTTTGATATTTATCGCAGGCGAATTACCGTATTCTTTAAATATTTAAATAGTTGTGGGGTTAGAAAAAAAGTGTTGATATATATAACGATTCGAAGGAGAGTAAAATTATCGTAATTCCTGGCGAACGTTGTTGTCCACCGATTCGCCCAAGGGACATAGATATTTAGTCCAATTTCCTCCAACACGAGTTTAAAGCATAGTGCAAATGATTCCCGTAACTATCGTCGTTCACGGAGAACTTACGGCGTCTGGCTTCTTTGTTTTCTCGAATTATAGCGTCTGCACGGCCGCATGGAAAGCCCATTGTTCCCCGTTGGTGTAACGAAGGTGTCCCAATAAATTTTATAAACTTGCACCCCGTCTGCATCGTTGCACCGTAATACCCCGCGTTATAATCTCGCTAGTCGAGCCGAAGTAATGCCCTATCCCATAATTATTCCCGGCGAATCGGCCGACAAGCCCCAAAGCAAATAATGAAACAAACCGATTATACGAGCGAACGAAGCCGAGCCCGAGCAATTAAACTTGCAAACTTCCAAGACACGCTGCCGATCGAACAGTTCGACCGGAAGTACCGTCTGGAGCCAGCGAAAAACAATACGAAAGTGCCTCCTAAAATCGCTGCAAAATATGTACATACAATCCGCACTCGCTCTGCCCTTTCCCATCGAGGGCCAACGAACTTCCCCGGCTCGCCGACACTCGGCTATCACGATTAAACGCGTAAATCGATGCCTGGCTCGAAAGGCGGCGCAAACGAAATCGTTCGCAAGCAAGCGCAGAGCACAGAAAAACAGCCGCCTCGTTACGGAGACAATACCGGGCACACGGTGTCGTTTGAATTTTCGAGATCGCTACCCGCGAGTCACTCGCGTGCAACCGGCATTGTGCGCGATAAATTCGCCCCCTGTTTTGTCCCGTGGTTCCTCCCGATTTCGCCCTACCCCGGTGTGTGCGCGCGTTCTGAAAAAAGGGCCAGAGACGGTGAATCGTTTGGCGAGCTCGCGAGGCGGAAATAAAACAGCCTCCGTGACGACCGTAAAATTCTTTACACACCGCCTAAACCGTTAATAGACTGGCTGCCGGTTGCAACAACGAGCGTGTATAAACGACCGAGTTCCGCGAGTTCTTGTCACGGCCTACGCCATTGGCCGCGATAAATTCTCCGCTTTCTTTCTTCTCTCACTTTTCTACGCCCTTCGTTCTCCCTCCTTCTCCGCCAGTTCTCTCTCGTCTCTCTCGTTCTCTACTTTTTTTATACCCTTTCGCTCTTTCCCTTGTTCCACCTCGACGTTGTTCGTACCTTCGAGAGTTCCCTCGCCGCACGGTTACCAGAGAGAGAAGAGGGTCGAGGTGTGAACGAAGAACCACAAGTGCCCTGCAAAGTGCCACCCCTCCTGAACCCCTGGTAACCCAATCCCCCTCCAGAACCTGGTCGGTTGAGGACGAGTTTTACATGGTTACGCATTTTCCTCCCACATCGAGCGGCTCGTGAACGCGGACCGTGCTATGGGTTCAATCGGATACGCTCGATCAGGGACCATTGACGCCTGTGACGCGAAAAAAAAATCCTTTCGAGACTCTCGAGTCGCGACTTGGATCCGCTCGGCAGGTCTGCCCTTTGCTCCGGAAATGCACGGGTGAGAATAAGTGGTAATCGTTTCGAGGATATTCCTGAGTTTCTTTTTCTTCAACTATCTGGCACTCTCTAATAAATCTAATCTGAATCTAACAAATCATTGACCGTTACTACTTACGTCCTTTTTTCCACAATTTTTTTATAATTCGAATGGGATGTTCAATCCTTTCTCCGAGAATGCCCGCCCACGTCGACGCTCGTTACGAACCTACGTGTACACGCACGTACAGGGCAAGTAGGTGGAACACGAGTAAACGGTTTAAGAGATCCCAGCGACATAATAGCGGAGTATCAAGCCCGATTACGAAACGAGAAGTCCCGCTGGACGACGCTCGGTAGAGGTTTCTATTCGACGCCACATTTCATTCGAGCGTGGCCGAACGTTTCACGAAAAAGGGTAACTGGTTCACGTCGAAGGCAAGACGGTGGCGCAATGGAAACGTTGCGTTGGAAAATAAATCGCGCGATACACCTGGGCAAGCGTACGGTGATTTAGTAGCGATAATTCCGGGGAAACGGACGGATTAACGCCGCCGATTCGGTGGATTTATCGGTGGGCCGATGAAATTTATTAGCCCGGCCAGTGGGATCCCGCCTAGGAGAGGATCCGCGATACACGTAGATACCGTTAATTAAAGAAGATTATATCCGCGCTTTCGATCATCGCGATTGACGGGAGAGAAAGAGCAGCAAGGAGAGAGAGAGTAACCACGCTATGCAAACCTAACAGGCACGCCCTCGAACGATCGAAAGGCTCGTTCGTCGGCCATCATCGCGGCCCTGCTCGAAAGGTTCAGCGATTTATGCACACGCAGGTACTACACACACCGTTCGTATAACTACCTGTGCTCCCGCGTGTTCGCGTTCGATGCTCGTCTATCTATCGATTGCGCACGCCAGACTACAGCTTATCCGGCTCTCCTTCGTATGACTTAATTGGGCAACAGTGAACCGAGCAAACCCAGAACGACAGGCTGACCGTGAGTCACGAGTTCGACGATCGACGCTCCAGTATCGACACCACGTTCTTCGTTCTGCTGTGCTTGCTCGCCACGCGAGGGGCAGCGTCCACTTTCCCGATAATATTTTGCATTCCTAAGGGCCAGTCGAGGTGGTTGCGGGGCTCGGTGGCCCGTACGATATTCGAGGTTCGATTTACTGCGCTACGAAACCCGAGACACGCCTTTCTCGAAAGGGTGTTCATTAGTCATCCGCCAAGTCAGAAGGATCGGAGGATCTCGACTTTGCAAGTATAATAAACGAACGAGCGAGCAGCGTTCATTTCACGATAAAGCACGATAATTGCGAGGGGCCGCGCAATTTTCGTCGCAACGATGACCAAAGGTAGGTTGCAAGGTACATATCGGTGCTGTTGGCGGTACAGGAAACGTTCCATCGATCGATCGATCGATCTTCCCCTGTCATATCGTCCCCAACATTTCGTCAACTTAATCTCTCAACCGGCTCGCAAACACGGCGACGCCGGGGTCTAATCTCGTCCAGCGACCGTTCGTCCAGGATAAGGAACCGCAGGTACACGGTGTTTGGGAACGAGTGGGCGTTCGATAAACATCGACAAGAGGACTCCCAGATTTCCCGAAGTCTTTGCGCCAGGTAAACGATCCTGGAATGCCGAGTTTTGTGCCCTGTTTTGTGCTCGTTCGCCCCCGGTAACAAACGGGGAACTGTTTTTCAATCAGTCACCAGTTTATGGTTGTTCCCTCGGTGGATCCTTTCGAGCTGGTAAAGTCATTAACGCTTAATTGGTCGGACGGTGTCGGGATGAATGGTTTGCTTGCTCGGGGACCCGATTAGTTATCAATGTTTAGGCGATTCGACAAATTCATTTCCATACATTAAACCTGGCTGGCTAAAATATTCCTGTACGCTATTAGAACGAGTTGAATAAATTACGCGTGTCGGGCAAGCTTTGTGAAGTAAAAATTCCTCGATCTTGCATCGCAAGATCCGCCGATAATCGTTCCTCTGCCTGAATAGAATTGAGGCTTCTACAAATCGACTACACCTACATTTCCCTACCCTAACCCAACAAACGACGCGCCACAATCGAGCCGATCGATCCGCCCTCGTTCGAACGGGCTCGTGAGTCACGGTGCCATTTTCATCTCGACTAATTCGAATTCTCCTCGTCGCCAGCACTCGAATCGCGTACTTGACCATTGAAAAACATCGCCGGCCGATGGAACGATGGGGGCAACACTGCGGGAGTCGATCAGGCATGGCTGCTTCCGTCTTGCAGATTCAGCCCTCGTGCTTGAGCGTCTGGTTGAAATTTAAGGACATCGTCGAAGGACTCGTTGCAATGTTACAACACGTTGTATAACGCAACGTCGAGCACCAGAGCGCTGCTGGGGCGGTGAACGTTCTCCGCCTGGCTATCGAGCAGTACATAATTGGAAAATTACTAATGCCGATAGCGGCGCGCAAACCGCTTGCGTAAGCGAGCGTGCAAAAACGACTCGGTCAATTTCCAACCCTTTTTTGGCTATCAAGTGGCCTCCATCCGCGGTACTCTCTCGTCTGCGATCTTGTCCCGCTGGAGTTTCACCTGGCCGCGGAACGACCGACGGAATTGAACGACGGAGCACTTGATTAGCCCCGTCGTCATCGTTCGCTGCCTTCTTGAACGACTCGAGAGTCGAAATTGTCGCTCGGCAGGGCCGACGATAATTAGACGGACGGATATTCAAATTATATAGCGCGTTACTCAATGTTGCTTGTCCCGTTCGACGGTACCTTGTAGATTGATATTTATTTTTCAACGAAGTGTACGTATATCATTTGCGTTATGAAATCTGGCTGGTCACCGTTTCACGCCTCGTCGAGATTAACTTGCTCGTTCATTTCCCTCTACTTTTCGTTTTTCTGGAGACCCGTTGCCGAATGCATCCTTCGCTTCACACTGGATCCCCGTTTCTCTATACAGCATCGGTCAATTATTTCCCGGCATTTATAAATATATTCCGCCTGGCAGTCGGGAAGAAATGCCAAAGATATCTCATGTCACGAGGCGAACAAATACGACTCGTCTCGGAGTCACGTCATTCCGCTCGTTCCTCCTTCGTCTTCTAAAGTACGACAAAAGGAAGGAAGGGGGGGAAGGTAGTCGATTCGAGTCCTCGCTGCATAAAAATCACCAGGCCAGAGATTGGTTTCAGGGAAGCGAGCCACCACGATGGCCCCGGTATTTGCTTAACAACCGGTTTTCGTACCATCCCGGACGAATCGTCTCGTCGCGGGGTCACGATGAGAACCGCTGGCGTATCGGTCGTCATAAGTCACTCAGCGTGTGGCATACAAGGTACACGGGCCTGTACGTAGGACCCATGGGTCCTACTATCTTCTCTATCTCTCTCGTTCCCCAGCCCCTCCCTTGATCGTACGCCTTTTTTTAACCCTTTTTCATCTGCTCCGCCATCCTTCTTGCTCCATAAGCATGTTACGTTTCCTGCACTGTCTCGATCGTCCTACGTTCGCGTTCACCCGATTCAAACCAACTCTTTCCTCTGTCTCTCTCTAGACACTCCTAGGCTGGCCAGGACATCGCGTCGTATCCCGCTGGCTCTCGCGTCAGATCTAAGTGGTTCCCCTCGTACGTTACCCCGTTGATCCCCGTGTACCCGTAATCCAGCATCGAATTCAGCTTCACGACGAGCGAAGACGAAAAATGCCGATAATTGATTCCATCGGTCGTGTGTGCGGGCCACGCCGTAGAGAAATCACCAGCGACGCGATCGACTCTGTTTGGAGAACGCGGACGTGGTAAAAGTCTTTCGCTGCATGAAGGGTCACAGTGTATGCACATGTGACGTGCCGTCTAAAATAAAGTCCAGGAAGCTGCCGAAGTTCTGGGTTATTTATATTCATCGGTATACGTGCCACTATATTTATCGCAGCGTTATTTAGCGAATTATTTCGGTATCGTTGTTTATATTTAATCGACGCTCGTTCCTCTAGCGTCTATCAACGACACACAGGGTTACGCGCGTATCAGCGTTCCTAAAAGAATTCCGACGTTTCGTAATCCATAAACGATTGCACAATGGCTCAAATTATCGCAGCTTTCGTTTGGAACAGTTTCGTGCTCCAATGGAAAACGGAGGACAGTCGAGCTGATCAAGACGTTCCTCTCGAGTCCGTACAAGTTGCCGCCGATTAATTAACTACCACCCCGTGCTCCCCCGTATTATTAATTATAACGGGCGCACCAGTCATAAGTCGTGAGTGGATCGTTCGCGAACCGATTCGTGACCCCGATTCCATTCTGCTCCATTCCGTTGTCGGCCCAATTAACGCGCGATCGGGCGGGTACGGAACAACGCTGGTAATTGATCCCCGTGGAGTCTATATCGAGCGTGAAACGACGGAAGCAGGCAGATACCAGGCGACTCCGTTAATCCAACAAATAGAATTCGAGCCACTCCGTGTCCGATGCAGTTAAGCCGACCGTATCCCCCGGCTGCCGTTCTCTGTAGACACAATAGATCCACCGAACGTTCTTTTCCGATTATTTTTTTGCGACGCCTTTAATCCCCCGTGCACCGTTTGCCTTGCATTCAACAGACGGGGAAATCGGCATTGCACACGCGGTTAGCTTCGTCCATTCTTATGGGTCAGCGTCCCATTTTTGCAAACGGTAATACGTTTAACGTAAATCGCGGGCGACAATTCGATCGGCACGACCGATGAAATCATCCGCCATCTTACGCCACTCTGGTTACCAGCAGGGGAATAATTGATGCTCCCCCCACCCCTGAGCGAGTGGGCTGTAAGTACACCGTACCGCGACTCTGCTTGCAAATGATCATAGAGATTCTGCGATCGGAGGATAATTATTCAAACCAGCTAGATAGCACGAGCTTATTAATCGTCATAGCGGTAACGATACGAGGATCGATTACGTGCACAACGCCTTGAGTTATCGTACTACTGCCGTGTAGCGTTTAAGTCACCTTCCATTGGAGTTTCGAAACCGCCGGTGACATTTCCGTTCCTGCTTCTTCATCGTAAACTTTCGGCATTCACCTGGCCGAGGAGCCACCTCGAATAATTTCCACACCTCCGGACCCACGGCCTCATCACCCCATTGTCGCCGATCGTTCCCCTTATCGAGTGGAAATCTCGCGACTATGCCGCAACTCAAGTATCGGTCGCGGATCGAATTAGCGAGGCTCGGGGCGTCCGTCATTCAATTACGACGCATCCACCGTCGGTGATGGCGCACTTTATGCACGCCGGGGCCCCTGCATAAAAATCATTTATTCGCTCGTTAAAGATTGAACGGGCATCGGTCAGGGGCGTTTCTTCGCGTGGACCCGGCCAGCGGACAGTGCCGGAAGATTTAAGGGGCTCGTAAAGCAGAAAAAGAGGATCTACTCGCGGAGGCGCCATGGTCGCGCTGGTTCCCGGTCTCGAGTTTCCGCTTTTCGAGGCCGGCTTTTTTTCGTTCTCGAGGCGTTCGCCGCTACCTAGGTAGACGCGTCAGACGGACGTTCTACCTGAAACGACGGACACGGTGTCGTGTAACACTTTATTCCGAGTCTCGTGTTTCCCGGGCAATATTTAATCGATCCTGCCGCGATAGAAGAGTCCCGTGGCGGGCCCACTGCGCGGCGGCGTAAGCGAATATGTTGTCCCGAGCCGGGGCCATGAAGGTGTCCGAGCCAGACCCGAGATGGAAATCAAGAATTTCGGATAGGAGAATGGTGGCCGTGCAACTTTGTGCTTTATCGTTTTCGCTTTCGCGTATATGTACTTTCGTGGCTGCGGTTCCACGGGAACGTGAAACCACGCGAATCGAAAAGACACGAGACATCCTCCGGAGATAAGGAGCACAGACGCCGCGGCGAATTTTGTGAAAGAAACGACACGGATCACGTCGCTTTCTGCTCCGAAAATAGAAAACGCGGGTTTGGCACTCGGCCCTGGGCCATCCGCGGGTTCGACTTGTCCGGCAGAAAAGTGAATCGAACCGTTGTTCTTGCATTCCTCATACCCGCTTCCTGTCTTGGAGATATCACGCTGCTGAAGTATCGGACTGGGTCACGCTTATCTAGTTGTCCTCTCTACCAGTTGCGGCGGTAAATTCTACTATCGTGCCCATAAATAAAACGCTAGAGCGGCCGTACGACCGCGTGGTCGCAGCTTCTATTCTCGAACAAAGGCATTCGTATCAAAAATTCCTGCGCTCCTAGTTATAAAAACATATCGATCGTGGCTGTCTTCGAGTGTCCATGGTAAATTCAATGCCGCCCACGCGGACCGGATCGCACGAAAGAAATGTTTCGGCAGAGATGGACGGGGAAAAGAAAGATCCGGTGGGCGATTACAATTTACAAATAGACACGTCGAATCCACGTGATGCACGCGTGTGTACACACCGTTGCGAGATTCGTCGGCAAGCGAACCGCTGCATACACACTCGAGTCGTTCGGCGCCGCGCCGGCTCGTTACAAGAGATCATTCGATCGCATCGTCGTCAAGCGTAATGTTTTACAATGCTGTTTGGCTATCCCGTTCACGAGTAGCAGTACATTCTCTTTGACACGATTGTTTTGACTGGCCGTGAATACGGAACGCTCGACGAGCCGCCCACGCCTTTTCCACTCGTCGCCATTTTCACTCCCCTTTCTGCCTCCCACGAACCCCCTGCGACCGCGCCATCCGTGACGCTCGTCTCTTTTTCCACGAAGGGTTAGAGGGAGAGGAGGCGACTTCCGTTTGCCGCTCGAGGCGGATCGTCCGACGCGTCCAACAGAGGAAGCACAATGTCTATTCATCGGTGATCGAACAACGATGGACGTTCCCTCGCGCCGTGGCGCCCATTGGAATATGAGAATACCCCTACGAATTAAAATAACACTGGGCGCGCACAGTGCACGCAACGATCTTAAATAATTCATGGGCTTTTTCACGCGCCGAGGCACGAGGAACGCCCAACGCGTTCAATCGCGGGACGAGCTCCAACTATCCTCGGTGGTATGAATGTGTTTGCGGCTCTGAATGTCTCGTTGGTTCTGTAACAGAGCGGAGTCGAAAACGAGCGACACGGTATTTGTGACAGGCCTTCCACTCGAGGGTACATTTTGATGACACGTTGAGATGTGTCTGAATAATCCACGGATGTTTCATTCAAATAGAACAAGTGCATACTTGCATCGAATCAGGCAGACAAAAATGCACAGCACAACTCCATTTCGTATGCGTGGGTTGGGTGGCGATGTAATAACGCGACATTTATACAGCTGTGTTATAAAATAAATATTTATGTATCATTTAGTGGATCTACCTGTACAACGTGTCTCAATAGAAGATTCCCCGCGATATTTTCCAAGGGACTTATAATTATCCTATTGCACGCGGTTCATCGTCGCCGATAAATCCTTATAAAACGTACAAAACGTTTGGAAATCAACGATTCCGACCATCTTTCGCACCCTCGTTCTCAAACCCTGCCTTATCGTCATCGCTTACTGGCGCGAATTCCTTGGCACGCGATTAATCAGCCAGCGCAACGAGCCCCGAAAGTGATACTGCACGGCGGTCGATTATTAACGAAGCCTATCGATAACCGTATCGCGGGCCATTTGTCAGATAGCGGCCGAAAGTCGCTGGCGGCCCCGTTCGGTGCGATTCTCGCACGCGAGGCCGCTTGCTAAATAACGCGATCATTAATTAAACCGCGAGGTACGCCGCGCCGGGGGCGCGAACGACTCTCTGTTGCATCGTAAATTAGGCAACTTGCGAGCAATTCTTTGATCCGTGTGGGTCCACGCTTACCATCGACATGAAGCATCGAGTAAAAGCCACGTCGACACGCGGATCAACAGGCCCTATTCTGCGCGTGTAACGTGCACGTGTCTAATTGGAGAACGGTGTACATGTGTGCATCGAGGGGGTAGCTGATTCGTGGTCCTGGAGAATAATTGGCAACGGGTAAGGTGCGGAACTGCTGAGGTTGAAAAGAAGAAAGACTTTTATAAATCTGTAAATTCAACCAGAGTCTACGATTCGATGGATACTTTGCAAAATCACAGATTTCCATATCACGTTCTTATCCTATACAGGGATCTTGTCGTTCGCCTTTTGTAATTATTATTTTATCTAGTTCACGGTGTGCAACAAAATTCCGAGCCCCGAGACGGATTCGTTGGTTCCCGATTAACAGGCGTCGTAAATAACGGGAGCAGCAGGGTGGTTTCGGGGTGCGAGAACAAGAGTGAAACACGCGACTTTCGTCCGTAGATCCAGGAAGCCCTATCCACGGTACGGACAGAAATTCCAAGTCTCAATCCGGCGATTTACGAGTGGGCGCCGTTCTACGGTAGTCCCTCGGCTATCGTGTACCTAATCTCGATCCGCGTAAATCATCGATAGCACGGAGGTACAAGCATACATACTTGATGCCTCTTTCCTTTTTCCTTCGTTTCCCTCCGCGGGCCGGCCATTCCTGTAAATCATACGAAACGTAGCCGCTCATTACACCCGTACAACTGTACATTATCGCGGGACCAAGTGTAATACTTTCTCCGCGGTGGCGCGGCTCGTCTTATCTTTATTTATCTCGTCCCTGACTCACGGCGGACCTCTTGTGTACACATCGAGTACCTGTAAATACGCGCTGAATGGAATATGGCGTGCGGCAACGCGTGCTTCTGATCGTTGTATATTTTCGGGAGGAGGTGACGACGATTTGGCTACCGTACACGTTTGCGAACAAAAATTGTTCTTCAACTATGTAATACGGTATTTGAAAGCGTTTTTAAAAGGGCGTGCAAATTCTTTTAGAGGATCCGGTTTTATTGTCGCACTTCCGCATAGTAAAATAAGATGTACTTTGTCGTACCTCTGTGTCTCCTGCTGTTTCATTCCGGGAGAAAAAAGTTATGAAACGTCCTTACGCCCACGCCACGATCATTTTCCATTGCTGGGAGAACTTAAGTGTTGGCTCGACACTCCATGACGATATAAGTGAAGGCAAATCGGCTTTGTAACTTATAATTCCTAACGGCTCGCGAGGAGAGAGCGGATACGTTTCGCTCGATAACCGCCCCGCTGTCTATTCCCAGGAACTAGAGACCATCCTATGGAAACCGTGGAGTTTGCTCGAGGTGGATCTTCGAACTCGATAAACGTTGCGCTGCTATTCGATTCTCGTTGGGAGCCGTTCATTTTCGTGGATTTCTGGGCTAATAGATATGCCATAGCCTTGATAGTTAATTGATGTTACACAGGTTCAAATAAAATTCGGTCCACGAAAAGTGGACACACCAATTTCATCGTACTTTCAATAAACGAAACATCATTTACATTTAATTAAAAGTATACTACACTTATATGACAACAGATAAGAATAAAAAGGACTGCCCCGAAAGAACCACTTTTCTCAAACTATATGTATACTTGCCCCGTTCGCAGACAGGAAACACCAATGAATAATCCTAATCCCCCGATACGTCGGTCGTAAATGAAATCTGTGTATCTATTCCCAGGGTCAATCCTGCTCTATAGAGGCCATATTGTAGTATCCGGTAGATACGGCGTACGATAACCAGGAGCCAGCCATTCGTTTCAACAAACGCGAGCGAATGTAAATTAGAAAGTCGAGCCTAGAGGCTGTTGTTTTTTTTCTCCAAACGGCGAACCAAAAAAAAAAAAAGAAAGAAAAAGCGAAAATAGAAGCATGTACATACGCGCATACCAGAAGAGGAAGAAATCGTAGGACCCCCCAGGAAAACGAACGATGGCACGTAAAAGAGAAGGACAGAGCCCGACCGTGGAGGCTCGTACGTAATACGAGCGTATCGTCGCGTTTCTCTTATAAATACGCGTCGATATACCGCGTGAAACGAGAAGGCGAACACAAGGAGGAATCTGGGTGCTCGGTTACGGAGGGAGAATCTCAGAATGTCAGAATGACACGTCGGTAAATTTCCCGCTGATCACCGGCCGCGAGTTTACGGCAATCGAAACAGGCCCCCAGTTCCACGGTGCACCGTAATATTCTGTCGAATTTACGGGGAGAAGTGCGTTACGACTTTATTATGGTGCGGGCCTTGTAATACGTGGCACGCCAGCAGCGCCTCCCTTTATTCCACCCCGCCTCTGCCGCGGAGTGTCTTGTGTCTTTGTAAATTTCCGTTTTTTATCGTCACACTGGCGGTATGTCCGACTGTTACGAGACAAAATTCGTCCTTGCGAACGATAGATACATATTTCTGGCTATCGCTTAAAGTGCGACGCTTTAGGGTAGTTTCGTTCTTCGAGGCGATAAGGTTCGTAATGGTATTTTTCAAGGGCGATTCGTGAGTAACGGAGGTCTGTGCTTCGACGGATGATGTAAATAATTTGCACGCCTCGGGGATGTACTTTTGTGAATTATGACCCCGTGCAAATAGAAGGGGAGGGCTAATTAGGAGTCGCTGTATTTGCAGTGAGTCACATTCTGGGAAGAATTTTCTTTCCACCGTAATTTTCAACTGGCGTTAGTTACAAAAACCCAGCAGGGAGAAAATAACTTGATGTTCCATTCGATAAAAATTTCACGTTGCCACGACGATTACGAAAACGGTGTACTATCTACCAAAAAAATTAGAAAGTCTTACCTCATCGTGAAACGCGACTGGAACTATCGCAGCATTTACACGTACATATTTACTTTGCACGCTGCACATTGCAATAATGAGTAACGAGTACAGCGCTGGACGTGTTTATTGGCACACACGCTGCAAACAGCGTGTTCACCGTCTAACAAACGATCCGTGATAAGAATCATTATTAGCGGCGATACAATTGCCACTTGGCCGTGGATCGAATGCAAAAATTCGATCCCTCGCCGACCAGAATTTTACAAGCGGCCACATTTTACCTGGAATACTGCTCGCGACCGCGGTATTTACGGTTTCCTCGGAAACACTCTCTGCCGCAAAATAACGCGTTCCATCGAAACATCGTGGTCCATTTGACGGTGAAACGGGCACTGCTTCATTGGTATGCGAGGGCATGCTGCTTCGACGAGAACCGCGCGCGATTTTGGAACGTCAATGGAAGGCGAGACGATGCGATCGTTTTTAATCCTCTTTCTGCGTTTGATAGCCGTCAGCTCGGACGAACAGTAAATTCTGACAAGATTTGCAAGTGAAATTTCTATATGGAAATTTCCTTGTACGCCGTATATAATGAAAGACAGAAGATATAATTACATACACCTATTCTGCGTTCGAACATTATCTACGAAACCGTACGAGTGTACAATAATACAAAGTTTTCTCTAGAATGCAAATATATTCCACCACCCGGCCGCTATTCTATTCTAAACGTTTCAAGGGTGAAAGCCACGTTTCCATTCTCTCGAATGCGGTCGACAAAACGAGTGGAAGAGGGAGGAATTAAACTGGCTCTTTCCCAACGGCGACGAGCGGTCGCGCGATCGGCTTCTTTGCATAAAAATGACCGCGAATTAAAGCTCCTTTCAGGCTTCGAACTTTCGTTGGCGCGTGAATAGCCGCATTCAGCTTGGCCCCGCTCGTCGGACAATCGAGAGGGGTGGTCGCGAGCCACGACTGATTCGGATAATTTCAGCCGACAATTTGTACAACGCGCACGTCCACGCGTTCGCAGTCGCCGAATACGAAATTTTTCGTACCTGGTCGCGGTCGCTGCGTCTCGATTTCCCCCTTCCGCTCATTTAGCGCCGAACGAATCGACGTGTCCGTTTCCACGGTGGTTGCGCGTTTGTCCGACACGAAACGGATGCTCGTCCCGCGACGGGCTCGTTAAGAGGATACCAGCGGAGGACGCGAGAGTCGTGCCGGTCAGAATTATCGAAGTCTCGAAGGAAATCTGACTCTCCGTAGGCGGCTTTGCGGTGCTAAGACGTCGCCTACCTGTGGCCTGTGGCATTTATTAAATCTTATTCTGGCGTCCTCTCCGTTCCTTCCGTCTCGGGTTACCCCTCGGGATGTATCCACGCAGCGGCGTTCAAAGGAGGGAAATGCATTCTGGATCCACGACTTATTCGATTTCTGCGTCCTTTGTTGCGCGATTTACGGGACTCCTTTCCTACAGCTTCCACCTTTTTCCTGCTCTTTTTCATCCCCCGACTGAGCCTATCGTGCCCGCGACTCAGCCACCTGCTCGCCTCCGATCAGACGATATTTCGATTAACAGCGGGGACGGATCCAACCGATGACGAACGCGCGGAAATCGACAGAACCCTCCGGAGGGATTCGCTCCTTTCTTCCGGGGCCAGAGACGGAGAGAGGACTCGGGGGGTAAAAGGAACTTTATTAAGTTCCCCCGTGAAAAGCGGCTGGTGAAAGAAGGTTGGCGGGGAAAGCAATATCTTGCTATAATTCGCCGCCATAATTTCGTGCCGGCCATGAATTGTATAATCCAGCAAATACAAGGGAGCAGGCGTTCCTTCTTCGCGTGTACGTATTATCTGCTCCCTCTAAAAAAAAGGAAGAAACTACAGATCGTTCCAAAAGGAAAGGGGAGGACAGAGAAAGCCTCGTTCAGGTTGTTCCTGATAGATAGTCCATCTCGGCCGAGTGACGATTTATTTTCATAATTTATTCGACGCTCGTGTAGCTGTCAATGCAGCGACGAGCGAACAGATCCCACGGATAAAACACAGCCGTGCCCACGTTACGACCGTGAAACAGTCTCCTGGTCGTTGCTGGTCGAAACGATCCTCGTCCATCATCCACGTGCGACAGAGCGCGTTCTCCGTGCGTGCCAGGAGGTCGCCTATAGTGTTTGCAAACTTCTGTGAAATGCCCTGGCCGCGGTGCACGACGTACGTTCCCTCACGTGGCGAACAATAGGGAGGAAGCTCCGTTTCGGGTCGGGCAAGAAAGATACAAGTCCATTTCGAGTGAAATACGCGCGTAACTGCGTCTTTTTTCGGCGGGGCTCGAGCGAGAAATGGTGTCCAAAAACTGGTCGGACCTCCACGGAACCCCGCCGGGCCGCGTCAGTCTATCGGTCATTTAAGCCTCTCTTTCTGCCTCGTCCTTTCTTCCGCGTCCTTCCTCTTTCTTCTCTGGCAAGCGAGTTACGAAGGAAAAGCAAGAATGACCCGGTGGTCGCTACTCGCATCGCCGTTTCGGAACGGGGCAGAGTGGTCCGTAACTTTGTTCCCCGTGTACCCGAAGAATTCTCGTAGCTGTTGTGTACACAGCTCGCGACGTGGTCTACCACAATCGAAAAGTTTTCTTTCCACGGAACAACTCTCTTGCCGTGCTGCACACGGAGAAAGAGAAATGCTTTCGTAACGCGCGCGAGCGTATCGCTGCTAACCATAACCAGATAACGAACGACACCGTAGGAACGCTCGAGCGTTAAACCGTTACAATGGAAAGCTTAAAAACAGAGCGGCGGTGTTTCACGAGGGTGGGCGAGGAGGAAAGGTGACGGAGAGATGAGAGGAGGGAACAAAACGCAGAATGTGTCCCGCGTGCATGCACCTGGATCGCGTTCCTCGTTGCACCGATATGGTCGCGTTATCTGTCGGTGCCGACCACCCGGCCAGGTTGCGTCGCTGGTCAGTGTACCGCACACGTTTTACATGCATACAGAATGGGCGTACAGTGTGCGACTGGTGTGGAAGATAGGCTGCAGGAAGTCGTAATCTCGTCTCGGTGCAGTAGCTTTAGATGCTATGTACGACATGTACATATGTTCCTTAGCTGCCACGACGCTGCTGGGCGTCACGATTGTGTAATATGCGTACTCGTTAGTCCGAAACGAAGGATGATCGTTCGCACAACGAAACAAGGACGACCTAGGAAAGCTGTCGCGTATCGCGTGGGAGGATTAAGAATCTCAGGGTATAGCGGGATAGATGAGAAGCTGATGTTTGCTCGAGAATCAGAGGATCCTAGTCCTGCTCCCGTTTCGAACGAGCGAATAATTCGTCGACGATCGATCGATCCACCAGCAGAGCGGCTAGTCGGTAAGCTAATTTCACGTCGCATAAAAGCGTCTAATGCCAGCCAAGGGAAAATCCGTTTAGCTCGGCCCAGGCTTCTCGAGATAAATTGGTTTCGGGGGATTTCTAAAGCGGCTCCTACGGCGCAGGAAGTTCGAGGGTGGCAGAAGCGAGAGAACCTTTGTGACTGGGAGACTTGTCCCTCGAGAATCTCTCCCCGTCACCCAGGACGACGACGACTGCGACGAGGAACGCCTGGACGCCTTGAATGTCAACCGTGACCCAACAATGGTTTACGGACAAGACACGATGCCTAGGGTTCCAGTAGGAGGGAAAAAAAGCTTTAACTTCTCCATGACGGACAAAAACCTGTATTTCCGACCTGTCCGTGGACAGCGCCGCTCCTGAGGACTTCATCCCGATAGACCCCGCACTGTCACGCGTTGAATGGCACGGGAAACAGAGTTTCTTTTCCCTTCTCGGTTAGACGGTCGCTGTATTTGGTCGCAACTGCAGAGGGAATCGTCGTGGACGACGTCTCATCGAAAATAGCGTACGGGGAACCGCGAGTTTGCACATAGGGGAAGACGTGGAAATGGAAATTCTTCGCGCTATTCAGTTTTAATAATCGTGTATATATTATTGTACAGCCCAACGAAAAGTAGTCCCCGGGTGCTTGTACTTCTCAGACATAATGCGACGTGGGAAGTATTCAGAGCCCTTTCAATTTCCATTTAGTTCTCTTGCACAAACTAGAAGAGCAGACTTCAGGATTTCCACCGGTGCTGAGAAGCCCAGCAGCCTTCCCAGCAAGTCGGTAGTCATTGTTTTACAAAGACTTCGGTCTTATAGAAGTCGGTCTGCGTCGCAACCGGTGGGACACGAAGTATAGAAGCTACACGAGTTTCCCCGACCTTTGGGCCGACGATTCTTCCACGGGGGATGTTAAACGGGCAAACGAAGTTTCGCTGGATTTTTCTTTTGGCCTCGCGGTGACTTCGCTCTGCGCAGCGCGAAAACCATTCGCCTGCGCGAGCTCTTGGCTTTCGATCGGCGACGAGGACGAAAAGTGTCTGCGGTGAAGGCGTTATTATGGAATCTTTCGCTTTGACGCCTACCCTCGGTCTGGTTTCCCTCGCAGTTCGACCACAAGAAAGAATGAAATTGAATCCGCGGGAACGAGCGTCGAACCACAATAAATCCGCCGTAGACGTCGTCGTCGATCGTCGCGTCGCACGGGAGATCGATGAGGGGCAGGGGGGAAAAGTTGCACTTGCGAAAAGTTTTCCAACGGTTTGCTCTTCCTCCCCCTCCCGCCGCTGCGATCTTTTTCTCTCTTGAATTATTCGTCGCGCGGAAGGCAAGGGGTTTCAGCTGGCGGCGCGGACCGCGATCCATTCGGGCGGCGGAAAAAACGCTTTTTAGCGGAGGTCGGCAAAGTCTATTCGTGCCAGTGACTCTTAAAATTTAAGTTCGACGGCGAATTCTAGCCGGGGCATTGTTGCCGCCGGAACAATTCTTCGTTTCTCGGCCGACGTCGACTTTCAGCTAGACGTTGGGAAACTTGCGCCCATTGTCCGGGGGAATCTTTCGCCCACCGGTTCGTTAATTAATATCCCCCTTTCTCGATAAAACGTATCGGGGAACGAACCGGTCTCGTTACTTCTCGAGGCTCCGGGAATCGGAGCCGACGGAGTCGCTGGAGCTCGATAGATTTAACAAGGAACGAGCCGCTGCGGATTGCCTTCGAATTATATTTTGTAATTTTGTTTCCATGTATTCCAGTTGAAAATTACAAATGGACCACCCGCTGCACGAACGTAAAATTATAGTCGTCGTTATCGCGACGATCCTTGCGTTAGGGTGGCGCGAGATCGTAATCGGACCCAATCCTCGGTCGTTCGTCGTTTCTATGAACCTCGCTCGTTGCCTAGCTGCCTCTCGGGGAGAAAACTGCTACCCCTCGCTTTCCCGGCCATTCGGGGAACACTGGGGGAAGTGTCCGTGGCCCGAGGGCTGGAGCTTCCCTTTGGTGCTACGGAGACGCTGAGGACACGACACGTTTATAACAGGGGAGACTGTGTATATGTACATAATATGTATACATATATACTTTCGCTAGAAGTTTGTTTCGTCAGATGGTTCTCGCAATATCTTGCGATTTCCTAACTAGATTTTTGTACTACCAAGTACCGTAGGCTCACGTAGGTCGCGAATGAAATATCGCGAGCGTAGGTGACGATCCATTTTCAACATTCAAACGATTGCAAATGTACTCGATCACGTCGGATACATCAAATTGCCCCGGATAATTCTTACCCAATCCAGGTGCGCGTAACTCGTTCATCTGGAACGCGCAGCTCGCCCCCTCGAGTCGTGCTAAAAAGCGAAGGCCCGAGACGCGACGCAACGAGGAACGACGATTAGCATTTTATTGGTGTCGCGTCTTGCGATAGCTTCGGCCAGCGAGATAAACGATGGGGGAGAGACGTTAAACTTCATCGTCTATCGGACACGCCTTGTCGCTGCAGGTGTGCTCCGTTCGCTCGTTATTTATCGCGCGAACTCTGGCAGCCTCCTACAACAGGACCGTTTCGTTATTTATACGACGGGCGCGATGCACATTTTTGCGACTGGTACCCGCTGGAATTTCGTCCCCGGCCTCGTCGTGAATCGAAACGCCACGCCGTCGTACATACTTCGTTTCCAGCGGAGTTCGAGGGATCGCGTGTGGACCACGGGCGACGTGTTTTACACACCGCGTGAAACCCTAGATGGGAATTGTTCGGCTGCCCTGGCGTGTCCACCGAGCCCGCTAGTAGAAGATACTCGATCTTGATAGCAGGTAGGCCCCGTGGAACCGGTCGTGACTGTACCTACACGAAACATCATTAATGCCACCAGGGGAACGAGCGACGAAACGAAAATCGTCGATCGTGCAGGGTAAGGGTGACTGCCGGTGTGCCCTGCTCCCGTGGGCCGCACGATTTCACCGTCTGCCAACAACGGGGCAGGTCGAGAAAAAGGAGCAAGCCGAGCGCGGAACGAGGCGAAACCTCTAGGACGATAATTAGCGATCGAGGGTCCCGAGTAAGACTCGGGCCATCTTGTTATCCACGCCACGGCGCCCAGCGTGACGTCATCGCGCGTGTGGAGGCTGCCACGAAAGGGTTAAGGTGGTGCGCGCCGCGTGCACACACGCGCGTTTAAACAGGTGTGCAAGCACAGGCTCGCGCGATCTCTGCGAGGGGGAGTAGCGGTGATATGCAGAGAAAGAGAGTGATAAAGGGGGAGAGAGAGACTGGCGGAGGGGAAAGGAGAGGGCGAGTAAGGTAGAAAGAGAAAGGGAGGAAAGAGGAGTCTCAAAGTCCCAATACACGTCGGAACTGACTCTCGCGTGGCTACGTTAGGGGACGGCAGAGTCCTACTCTTGTGTAGTAGAATATCCATGAGATGGAGTAACGAGCAGTGGGGACAGGTACAGCGAAGAGTACCGAAGCCGACCGAAAGGTTTCCCCCTCTATGCGAACGGTTCGGTCGGACTGCTGCTTTCGCGTTTCCTCGGACGCGTTCACGTCAGTGCGTATTCGACCGTCGTTGGGGGTGTTTCGTGTGACGATCCGTCGGCTCACACGTGTACCGATAATACCGCGACGCGTACAGGATCGTTGAACGAATATTACGTATTACCTCGGCTAACAAGACCGCGCGTACGTAGGGAGATATTGTACGTCGAAGAAACGTGTGTCCGGTGTGTGGCCTCTGTGCGTGGACGAGAACGAGAACGCGAACGTGAGGAAGCCACGGATTGTGATTAGCCGTGTGCAAGCATTCGACTGTTCGCACTCGTGACACGCGTTTAACGTGCATACGTTTTTGGAGCTGATTTAGTGGCAGGCATCGGCCCTGTGCGTATTACACGACCCGAACGTAGAACGAGTTAACCGTCTGATAACGGACGACCGTGAAAAAATATACAGACCAAGGCCCCGAGACTCGACTGGTCTAGGAGTGGTACTTTCTGCCTCCATCGCCGCAGCTATTTCGTTTTTTCCGTCGCCTGATAATGGATTAATTTTCACCGGGTAGTTTACCCCGACGGCTGTTCCCTGGACCAGAGGAACAGCATCGCGGAGCAGCGGCAGCACTCGGCGATAAATCAAGGTGAGATCCGGCTTTGTTTTCGAGAAGGGTGCTCCGATAGCCGGCCTACCATTGACCAGCCTCCTCGCCGAACCGTTTCACGTTCTCCTTTTCTTCTGTTTCACTCTATCCGTGGCCGGTACGCTCGCGATTATCTCCGTCCCTCCGTGGAACGCTGCAAACGAGCATCCACGGGCATGCAGCATATATTTTGCGGCCTCTCCGTTCCGTCTCTCTCTATCTCCTCGCGTCGACTCTTCTTCCTTTCCCTCTGCACGACTCCGCGGCACTCTGGGACTCTCTTCTCCTCGTGCATAGGGACGAACGAGAAACACATGCACGCAAACCGCCGAGACAACCCTACGCTGTGCCTCTCGTTCCTTGCTCCTTTCTGCGTTCTGCATTCTGCATGCCGAAACGACGCGGACCTTGCCTTCCCACTACCCCCTTCTATTATTTCACCGATACCTACCCGATACTTTCTCCTAACCCTCTGTCGCGTTCCTCTACCTTCGTAACAGCCCTGGACACCCTCTTTCTGCCGGTGTCCCTCAGCGAAATCGTCCGGGCGAAACGCGATCGATAGATTGCGTGGAATACTTGGGAGGTTTGTTGGCATCATTGGTAGGGAAGTGCTTCAGCTTGGTCTTATAAGATACAGCGTACACCTGGTTCGTAATTTTCGTTGAAATGTCGATTCGCATTTGGACACTCGGGTACACGCGAATTGACCTGGAAGGTTCGGCTTCTCGGTAGGCCGGCTGGTAGTAGGTACGTCACGTGGCGTACACTTGCGTACAATGGAATATTCTCGGGTCGGTTGTCGAGCAGGGTGTTCCGAGGTTAATACCTAACAGGTATGAAATGGGTAGAAAATTGGATAGAGAGAGGAGGCAAACGTCAGGTTGGAAGGAAGCGAAAGCACCTATTTAATATTTCTCTCGTGGACAGGGGAAAGGAAATCAGGGGATGCGATATCTCGTTCCAGCGAGTCGATCTTCTACGGTTTCTGTTGGCGTGGTAACGATTTTCGTTTTCCATTGTTTCGAATTGCTTCGATACTCCCATTTCGAGACGACGTTTAGTCGCTCCGTTTGAAACACTTGGCGATCGCGGACCCGTGGAAAATTACCTACTGTTCGCGAGGTTGCCAAGCATTTTATAACAGATGGTTGAATGTACAAAGATGAGAAATATCGGTGGAGTAATCGTAGAAATTGCAGGGACAATTGGAGTACCGAAGTGTAGCGTCGCGATTCTACTTATCTCTGTGCTGTTGCTTTCTAAAATCGGAACTGGCCTCGCGATGACTCACTTTCGAATTAATAGATAAGTGAACGCTTGTGATTTATGGCTATTTGCTATCTTATTTACAATGCTACACGCTAATATTATAAATGAGGAATTTGTTCTTGATTGCGCGCAAGGTTCCCTGCAACTGACTGCTCACAAATTGATAATAAAAGATGCCAGGTCCTTCATTAGACTGCCCCAAGAATTCCCTCAACATTGACAATGAAATTATGTATTCAAAGCTGCCAGAGAAGGAAGTAATTTCTTTAGAAAAAATTTCCGAGAAATATATCGCATTTACATTTCAATAAGACCACCCCTCTATAATTTAAATATGTACACACAACGCAAAGAAAAGCCCTTCGCTAGTTAATTCAAAATGGTCCTAAGAAAAAATCGCCCACACGCGTTTCACGCGTTGCAACCGCGAAGAACGTCGAATTCGTACGTTTCAATTAACCCTTGCACAAGACCCTGCGCAAGAATGTAGCAAGCGGAGCACAGCAATCAATCGTCGAACGAAGGAATCGTGTTTCTCGCCGTCGATTTTGTTACGCGACGCGACGTCTGTCCCTCCGCATGCATTTGCATAAACGTAGGTTCGGCTTGCGTAGACATTCGCGTCCTTGATCGAAGTCCTTATTCGAAACGAAGTCTCGTCGCGTATGAATAGCAGGTACGCAATTACATGATCGTACAGGTGACATCGGCAAACAAAAGTTGACGAGGCTTGTTGGCCTGTGTACCGATTGGAGAGTGACTTAACGACAGGAAAGCGTCGCAATTTTGCGACGCCACCGTGTCGTTTCCAATTGCACTTTTGTATCGTCGGCCGTGAAACGTTCCGTGAAAACGGCGTCGGGGAAAAATGGGAAAAGTCGTTAGACCGAAAAAAAACATCAGCGAAAGCGTCGGTAAAAGAAATTCTCGTTTTCTACGGTTTGTTCGGCCGTGCTAATTATGGTTCGATTATCGGCGCACCGTGTTATAAATAAACGGTCCTCTGATATCCCCTTTGATGGCGAATGGTCGCGAGTCGATTGTCGAACGGAGAGTTATCGGATGCACGCATGCTGGATGAGTTATTGAGTGAGATTGTCTTTAAATAGGAGAGTTATAAATATATTGCATCTGCGGCCCATGATTTCGCTTTTATAGATAGGGCAACGGAGGTTCGTTGTTGCTGTCGCCGGAAAATTAATGTTTATCTAGCACCAGGTGTGACGGAACATTTCTATTATTCCTATGCGTGCATTCAATCCTTTACTCCGTTTTTTTTCGGAGTCGCAGAAGGGCTCGGATGCATTTTCTATTGAAAACCTCAAAGACCGCGTTTTATCGTTAACCGATCCGTTTTAATTGCCGCGTGATATAATTTCCTGCTCCATTGAAATGCATCGGCTGTTCGAAGTAAAAGAATTCCCATTTTCTTTCTCCTTTATTTACTTTTTCTTTTTTACTCCATTTCCCAGGCCACTTGATTTAATTAATTCCAGGGAAATTACCATTCAGTGGAACTCTCGTTCCTTATACAAGTTCAGCGAAGTAAATTCCCATTCAAGTAACGCACGTTCACCTCTCCCCCCATTAAAATTCCTCCAATGCAAAAGCTAGAACAATCGTTTCACCACCTTTGCTGAATCACCCACCTTGCCTCGCAGCAATGCAGAGGCTCGTTCCCCGGCTTCGTTGACACCGGTTCGAGCGGGTTCGCGGACGCGCAAAAGGATCGCGAGTCGCGCTAAACCGGACGGGTTGCAGTGTCCACGCGTGAGAAATGACGGGCGGGAAAGCGAGCAAAGGTGAACTAGACGGTGCCGAAGCGAGACGGCAATAATTAGTCATGTTGGCCGTGCGACGGTGTCGGTTGCCAAGCCAATAAGAAGCCGATCCGTGCTCGTTTCCAGTGATATATCGTTGTCCAGGTGGGTGATGTCGCCTCGACGCGGTCCTTTTGGAACGTCACGGAGGGTCGGGGACGACGCGATGAATACGTTCCTCGTAACTACCTCGTTCCACGCGTTAAACGCAGCCACGTTTCTGGTTAAAATATGGGCTTCGCGGCGCGGAATCCATTGGGAGTTGAAACTGTGTCGCTTTGGTTACACGAGGCGTGCAAAAGTTGCGTCTGATAGAGGTTCGACGATTTCGAGTAGACGTCGTTCGAATTGGAGTCCCTCGTACGACAGCTTTGTATCTATGAGATATTATTTATTTGAGCGCGAAAAAGTGTATCGTGCAACACCTGAACGATAATTTCCCCATATCCCGTCGGAGTCTGTCTTCGGTCTCGAACAACCAGAGCCGTATCTCCGAGTGACAGTTGTTTTCCATTCAAGAAAGCAACGTAACACCGCGCGAAGGTAATTAACGCCTGCACACGCTGCTTTACGTGCTTGTACACGGTCATAATCTCGAGTGAGTGCGAGGCGTGTTATCACGGCAGAGGGGGAGGATGGTCGAGTATCTGATAGAGGGACGATATTCGAGTTCCACGACGGAGAAAGGAACGCGCGACTCGGTTTATCGTGGCGCGTTTCCGTTCGAAAGACACGGCGGGATAAATATCGGTGGCGGACGGGTTGTGCGAAGAAAAAATATACGGCCGCAAATATCGCCGTCGCCGCGGCCTGGTGCAAATTTAACGAGAGCGTCGGGAGTCGAAGGCAGGAAGGAAGCTGCCGCTGCACGATAGTCGTAAAAAGGCGGAGAGATAAACGACGCCGAGGTTCTTTTTTTTCCTTCACCTCCTCCTCATCGGTTTCCCTTTTCTGCTTTTTTTCCCTCTTTTTTTTGGGTGCCGTGATTTGATCGAGCGAAGTCCACGTAGATGTTCCGTTTTTAGCTCGATTATCGTGGTAGGCGTTGACACTGGCCGGTATATTTGGTTCTTTTGGTTGTCGAAATATTATGCTGTCGAGTCAAGCGTGATCGTTGCCAGAGGAGCGAAGGAGGGCTGCGTTTTCTGGATGGAAATTTAATTGGACAACCCCGTTAAGTGATAAATTTGAGTAGCTGCACTATTTGGGTGCACATCTTTTCGGAGCGGAAAATCGAACATGCTTCGCGAGGCTCAAAACGAACTCATAATCAAACGCGGACCCCGCGTTATAGCTTGGTAATAAGCGTTCCCAAAGAAAACAACTCGTCTAGCCTTTTATTCCAACGCGCTCAAACGAAGCGCCCTGCTCCCTCAAGTACATTACCCGGAAGCGTTTTTTCGACGTCTCGTAGAAAGCCGCAAGTCTTCTGCGGTCCCATGACCCGGCTGCCGCCCGCTCGAACTTTCTATCTCCAGTTTGTCATTTTCATCCAACGCGTTTTTCTCCTCCGGTTCGCCTTGTGTTCCACGTTTTTTTCCCGCCGAACGGCCGATCGAATCGAATCGAACGCGTGTCTCGTGGGCCCAGAAAGTGAGTCGAGGTCCACGCGGCGTTCACCGTGCAGCAGAAGATTGCGAACGACGAAGAGGAAGAGAGAAGGGACGAGAACAGTCGGAGTCATTATCGACGACGACGTTTCGCGCGACGTCCCACTTGGGTCCGGGCAAAAAATGCGCGCTCCACGCTTTAGTATCCGGTAAACCTACATCTGGAGGTGTCTGGCATTATGCGAACGGGTTCCCCGAGAATCCATGGCCTTTTTCGGTCCACCCTCTTTGACTCCCCAGGCCGGTGAGACCCCATGAAAGGCGAAGGTGAACGGTCTGCCGGCGGAGACCCGGCGTGAAAAGGCCGCTTAATGAAAGAAAAGAAAATGTTTGGGAAGGGCGAAAAGCGGGCTATGTTACGAGTCTGTGGGTGACACGCTTTCAACGGGCGGACAATGGTTACGTTGAATTGTTTTGAAAAATGGTGCGCGTACCGGCTGATGCACGCGGCGCAAAGAGGAGGAAGAAAACGGTGGAATAAAAAGGAAGAAGGAGGGTTGGTTATTATCATCGTTTGAATCGCGAGGATCGTTTCCATTCACCGACGCGCCGACTTACCCCTACTATCGAATACCGAATCGAGCTTATAAATCTATTTAAGCTGGCCCCGCGTTTTAATTGGCGATTTGACGAACGCTTTTTACAATTCCGTTGCCTCGAAGAGTCTTCTTTAAGCTGTGCAGCGAAAGTCGTGTCCTTCGTTACGCTCTTCTTGGTTTTATCGGTGCTCCAATGCAGCCCCGATTTATCTGGGGATTATGAACAGGAAATCGTGATTTTACTATTATCACTTGGACATTTGCATGCGCTGACACGTGCAATTATTAAGCTATCGATCCTGCTGAAGCATTGTAGTCGCGTGAAAAAGCGGTTTGATTTTTTTTTATATTTTATGTAATTGGAAAATGTTTCTGAGTTAAAATTTCTCAAAATTTCTGAGTTATATTGTACTCCTTGCGTGAAGCATTTTTGTCATTTTCGTATACAATCTACGAATTTAAAGAGCACGAGTTAAACGACTTTCAAGTACCCATCGTCAGTAATGGCAATGCCTGATTCAGATAGCACTGTCGGACACAAGATCAGATATTATCGCGTTGCCATATTAGTTTCGACCACTCGCGTGTTCCCGTTTCGAAGGAAGGAAGCCCCATTTATCTAGCCAGCCAAACGAATCGAGGAACGCTATCGAACGGTCTAGCCGAGAAATTAGACACCGACGCAATAATTCTTCGTCGCGAAGCCTCGATTCGTCCATGAGAAGAAACACTTGCATCTCGCCACAATATCGCGATCGCATAGCATGTAACTTATTTATTGCGTTAATTACGACGGGCCCTGCTCTTGCTTGTTACAACGCCTACTATCGTCGCCGCGTTATTGTAAGCAACGTGCAGTAGACGAAGGGGTTGCTTTCGTGGCCGGGCGCGACAAAGAGGGACAGACGCTCGCAAGGGTCTGTTGTGTGTATCGACGGTGTTAGTGTCGACCCTGGCAACTTGCTTTTTCCCGCACATCGTCGAAGCATTGTGGTTAAATGAATTATTTTTTAACGAGGCGGCATTATACCCGCGCTGCCGTTGTTCCTCCCCGCTGTTTTCCGGGAAAACTTGGCGAACGCGTGTCTCGCTCTGTGCGCGGCACTCTTTTTCTCTTCTCCTTGCCAGCGCCACCATACCACCACCATACCACCACCACCTCTGGCTGAGCGAGCGCTTTTCATGTCGCGTCAAGCTCGCCGAGTCGCGTCCTTTTCCGCCCTTCTTCTCTTGCCGTTTTTTTTAACCCTTTCTACGAGCTCCGCCTCGCCGCTTCGCCCACAGAGGGAAGCGAGAAGAAGCGTGCGCGACACCGTCTCTTTGACTCTTCCCTGTCTACCTCTCCTTCCAACCGATGGCCAGGTGAAACCGTAATCGACGTACGCCAGGCGCACAACCACACGCACTCTCCTCTCCGTATTCTCTCGGGCTCTTTCTGTACGCGGGGAGTGCACTGTTTCCCTCGACCCGAGCGATATATGGAAGCCCGCAGACGCTGGATTAACCTTTCCACGGCGCAGCCCATCATGCTTAATGAAATCGCGCGTTAAATGCCGAATAGAACGGTGGGGATTAAGTATGTATGCATTTGCTCGGACGCTGCCGCGTTTACAGAAATCTATGGGGGTGGTTTATATATACATATATATACATGTACATATCGGGGTGTTTTGTTGACTTTCCGCTGCAAAGGGTGGATAGAGAAAGATTACGTTCAGTTCTCGTTGGAACGCGTGCGAGTTTTAATAAAACGAGGGGTGAAAATGGGGAATTGAAATAGAATTGTATTTTCAGTGCTTCTTGGAATACCGAGGATCGATGGACCGTGTGTGGTCTAGGATTAGTGGATTTTAATTAAATGGCACAGGGGCGAAGGAGTATTGTCGTAGGATGTTTGTGGATGATTATGGTTGCTCCTTAGGAAATTGTTGGGGTAGAATGACTCGACTTGCTTAGCCCCCGGATGTGATGGTTCCTATTTTGTCTTATTTTCTTGCTGACTTTTTTTGTTTCGTTGTATAAAGACCGGTTTCCTATCTGCACGAATAATGACTTTCGGTGGGGTTTGCTTAGGTCGATTATGAATTGGTCATCCGGGTTCAAGTTTCAAATTTAGAATCTATCAGACTTTTATTTTATATATTCTTTGTAACGGAAAATTTATTTTTTAATCCTGGACACTGTCTCGTGTTTGGATTCCTAATTTTATATTGATTTTAGTAATTGAATTCGCCGACAAGTAAACTGCTATTTCATTACTAGTATTTCGAGTAGGACTCTGCTGGTTCGACATGGAATTTTTACGAACACACTTTTTATGCCTCTTCAAGCTACTTGAGTAGATAATGAAAGCGTCACTCTGCAGACGGTTTATGATAGTCTTAAGGAAGCTAGCCATATTCAGCTCCAAGTGGTTGCATTAATTAATTCAAATCGCCCGACAAGTGACGTGGATTTGTCACAGCGCTTAGGATTAATACGGAGATTACTGCGTTTATTTATCTCCATTTCACAGAGATTGGGGCTATCAGTATATACGTGTACGATGCTTCAATTACCCTGTTCACGTTTATTTGCCATTTCTAACATCTGACATCTAGATAATTATTTCCAAAGTGTACGGACATTGAACAAAATTCTGGTCCGCAGAATTCGTTTCATTTTTCACCCGCCGCACAGCCCTTTCGCCAGAAGCGACGCACAATTGCCGACCCAACCACCGGTGAAATTTTCCGCGCCACTCGACCCGATTAAACCCCCCACGCGAATTTCCTACACTCTAGGCCCACTTCCTCGCATCTCGTTCGCACAATTCCGTAATAATTCGCGCTATGCAACGCGCGTGTGTATGTCCCTCAGTGGCGGCTCGTTCATGTGGGCAGCAGAGGCGTCCACACGATTCGCGGAACACACTGGACCCCCGTATCTGCATAACGGGTGCGCTCCGCAAAAGGGTAGAAAAAAAATCGGCTGGCCAGCGTGCTGCTCGTGGTCGTGACCGTCCTCTTCTTCTTCGTGGTCTCTTCGAGCCATGCGAGTTAACACCAGTTGCGAGGCTACCCTCCCCTTTACCCCTTGCCACTCTTTGCTTGCCGGCCGTTTGCTCGGTTGCCTGTTCTTTCGTTCAACCTCCAAGAGGCATCTCTTTCTTGTTCCTCTTCCACTTCCTCTTCTTCGCTCCTTTCTACGCTGGTCTCTCCCTTTGGCCATGGTCGAACGTGGCCAGATCTGCCTGGTGGAATCTGCATCGAAACGCGAAGGGGTCCCCTTCGAGAGGTCAGGAGAGCTCGTTGGATCCTGGCGAGATCGGCGATCGTAACTCTTCCGAGGGTGGAATCCGTTGCTGGTCTCGCCGTCTCGTTCCACGAATGACCGATAGATAAATAAAGGAGATAGCACGGACACAGGGGAAAAGAATTGTTCCTTTGTTGTCTCCGTGGCTCCTGTGTTGCACCCCGGTTAGCGTTGGCACGAAGGGGGCCAGGCGGCGTAGAAGTTGGAGGAACAAATAAAGAGACGATTCAGTGGTTGCACGATTGTGCTGAACTTTGATGATAACAGAGGCGTCGGCGGTGGTGCGCGCTGGCTTTCGGGGAATGATGGTGGTAAATGAGGTGTGGAGAATTTAATGATTTCTCGGATGGAGCCGGTAGTAGGAATCGATACATCGTTCTGAATGGTTCTTCTATTTTGTATTAGGAAATCAAAAATCTGCGGTTACGCGGAAAGGATTTTCAATGAAGACATTACATATATTGAATTCGGAGCGACCATTTGGAGTCACGAAGAATATTATTTTTGTCTTGTCACCTTAGCAATGGAATAATTATTAAAAAGATAGATCTATGAACCTATCGCCTTAATATATTCATAATAAAATGCAGAGAGGTGGTTCAGGCACTAAGGGTAATCGCTGCCGCGATTCAGGGAGCCACTTCTATTAGCAAACGCCCCACAAATCCTTATTTATCCCCAGAAAGCAACACACGATTCCGCTATTGTTGGCAAAATATCCTCGAACTCGCCGCAAAACGCGGCGAAATTGCCTCGACAGACGTATTCTGAATTTCTGCGCCGTATTTGCTTAGGCGGTTCTCGATAGCGCGCCGCGGGCCCTTTTGAATCCCAAAGGTAACTCGAAACTGCTAAACGTTACGGGGCTTTTTAAGGCTAGCGCGCAATCCTTCGCGGATGGTGCATGCGTTCGATAAGGATCAAAGCCACTTTGTCGGGACGGGATTCTGCAAGGCGTGGTGAAACCCGCGATATTTTTCTGCCTCGTATCGCGTTACTCGCGAAGTCCTTGGAAAAAGCTCAGCGAACTCTTTGATTGTATATTTCATTGCTTTTTCCTTGAAATTTCTTCTAAAGAACCACGGGAAGACGGAAGCCTGCCTGGCAATAAACGAAATAGTTTTTGGAGTGAATTTTGAAAATTTTCCGCGTAACTGAGTTCGCACGGAATTTCGAATAGAGGTTTAGAAAACCAGGGTCTGTCTGCACCTTGTTCTTTCGTTTCATAATATACGCCTCCTGCACACCTGCCCTCGCGCACCTTTTTTTTCCCTCCCCGATCCCTAGTTCTTACCTGCTGCTGCACCCGTTCCTCTAATTCGGTCAATCGTTGCAGCTTTCTCCGAGTTTTAGATCGCTGTTTCATGGCCGGTCGGAAAAACAATTTGGGGTTACCTGTGCGAATGCTTCGCACGCGAAGCATGTCCTTTTATAGAATACAGTTACTATCGCGATATCTGTAATAATCTCTTAGAACCGTGACCGATAAATGTTAGCCGAGGTGTGAAACGATTTATATTTTTACCATTTATACCGGCAGTCGCAGACCAACGCTGTAAATTGTGATCTAAGCGTATTTATTCTATCTCCGTAAAGGTGATACTTAATTCACGGCGGGCCTCGTATGAGGATAACTGTACAGTTTTGCGGGAATAAAAGTGTGCAGTTGCATTTTTATCTAAACGGCGGTATGTATCGTTCAGCAGATTATAAATATTAATGTCGCGTGTAGGTGGGCCGGGCGAAAGAATTTTCACCCGTTGCACACAAATCTGATCTTTATTGCTCTTTATTGCTGCCCGCTCTAATACACGCTCTCACGCACACCTATATTTTGCACCTGTTTTCCTTCCCGTCCCTCCCCGCGCCACGCTCATTCACGTATATACACGCTCGTTCCGCCAATCACCGGCTCACTCGCTCCTCCGTTAATCGTTAAGATCTCTTCCCCTCGTCGTGCTCTTTCATTCATCGTTCAGCTGGAAATTTCACCGCGTTGGTATCTTCATGGAGATCGTAATCAACTAACAATTATATTACTCGCGTGTAATTCCGTCTGTCGTTCGAATCACCGTGTTTAATTACCATTCACGCTTGTTCATCTCGCGTTATTATACTGTGCGTACAAAGCGTAGGAATTTTCTTCCGTAGAATTCAATGCAATGTACGGCCGCAGAATTTTGTAACGAGTAAACTGAATCGCCGTCAAGCATTGGTTACTTTCCTGGCGATCAACGTGTTACAAGAAAATAGAGTCCCGTAAAATGTCCCACTTCCCTCCTTTTAACATATTCTCCGAGGCGTTTACTTCAGTCATCCATCACTCGTTCCAACGTCTCTCTCTCGCCCTCTCTCTTCTCTATGCGCCTGGGAATGACAGTAATTCCCTCGAATAATGTTTCCTTTAGAGCTATGTATCACGTGTGACGTATCGCTTCTAACAAGAAAAAAAAAGACGACGACCATTTGGCGTATCTTCATCGATCTTCCAGTGGCAATATTAAAGCATGAATATTACAAAATTCGACACCTCCGACCCGTCAGAACCAGGACCTTGGTCTCTCATCAAAATTAATGAACAACAGGCTGGAATTTCGGACGGCGCATAAATTATTCACTTGGCAAATTTATTTCGGCTGGATATTCGTAGAATGGTTGTACTCTCGAGGCGCTTATGGTTGCCAGAGTCCGTCGGAATTTCATGTATAGTCCTCACGGGAAACTGTTGGGTCGATAGCACTGGTACGGTCGGAAAGCTTCTCCAAGGGGAGGGTTGATGGTGGGTGGAATGACGGTGGTTGCGACGTTGGCGGTGGAGTGGCTGCCCTATCGACCGTGTGCCAACGTGGAACGTCGTCACCGCACCGTAAGATTTCCCCTTACGGCCTTCCCGTCGCGATGGTGTCTGCAAGGATACCGCATATTTCCTACAGGCATTTGAAATTTCTTTTCTGGATCAATACCACCACGACCGCTGCCATCCACCGTCAAGGGGTATTCAATTGTACTCTAGTGCGCGATGATCGCTCGCCTTCATGGGGGTGGTACGATACTCTGTGGTATTTCAGGGGGATATGGGCTTCCCTTTGGGTTATGCAACTTTGGGAATGTTTACGATGCTGTTTTATTGTGCAGGTAATTTCGCGGGAATATAACATATAATGCATACAATCTCCATCCCCTGACCGTGACATTTCCTCCTTTTTCACGCGACTTTTAAATTTAATACGTATCTTGCTTTACATGTCAGCGTTATTAAAATTACTCCAAAATATCCTATCCCCATTCTGCCTACAATCGTCTACATTTCTCCAATCCATTGCTTTTCGAACCACTAAGAAAGCCCCTCTCGTAAATGGCATCGATTCTGACCACTACCGATTCCTGGAAATCGAACCGCGGCAAGGGGTGGAAAATGGTGGCGTTTCAATCGGAGCCAGGCAGCCAAGCCGCCTTCGCGATAATCGAGCGTCGATCCGCAGAATCGGCAGAACCGGGGCGAGTTTTAATTAGCGTTTTCCTCGGTACAAGAAAGAAATGGCCACAGGGAAGAAACGGCCTCGTAAGTCCTGTATTGGTCACGTCGGGTCGACGAAGGGCTCGCTTTGTTCGCGAATCAATTAAAGCAGCGCGCGTCTCGTTCGGTTCGGCTCGGTGAAAATCGAGGCCCAAGAGATCGGTGCATCGGTCGAGATTTCTCGGAGTGTCGCAGGAAATTCCGCTCGCGTCCCGCCGAGCGGAGAAACCGTTCCCGACGAACAGGTTCCTTTTTCCGCGGCGGCTTTCGAAAAACCCACCGTTCCCTTAAGCGAGCCGCAAAATAATGACGTACTTGCTCGCCCCGTTCGTCGAGCTGTTTTTAGCACGCGCTTGTACACGCTGTTGTACACTCGGGCTTGTTTCGAGTGATAAGATGGAACCTGGGTGGCGCGGTGTGTGCGCGCGGTTTCTTCTAATCTGACGACGATTCGAGACGATAAGCTCGGGGGGAAAAAAGGTGGCGGGCCTTGAGGATAGGCAAGGGATTTTTCTGTTTTTAGTGGAGGCTTTATCGTAGATAAAGGCGTAGCTGGAGGTAGCTCCGTGGAGATTAGGTGTCGAGGATGTGTGCTTTTTCGGGTAATCCGTGGTGGTGTGGAATTTTTTATTTGTGGTGTTCACGTGGGTTGCAACTCTCGAATGCTTCTTCCGTACTCGTATAATGTACATAAGACGACGTATTTTTCGTCTGAAGTATCTATACACGTTTCTCTGCAAGAGGAGTGCATAATAATAATTTCGCAGAAACTCCAATCGCACAGAAAGGTCTGAACCGACAATTGCACGCCCACCATTGTCGCGCAAGTGTTCGAAAACAGCGGAATCAGAGAAGATTAAACGTTATCCGGCTGAATGTTGAATCGGCTCCGTGTTCATCGGCGTCGCGTGATTAAAGGGAATCTCGGCGGATTTCGAGGAAGCATTCCTCGCGACACTAGCTATCGATAGGTCATGTCGGAGGAGCACCTTTTCGCGGAAATATGGAACAAGCGTGTGCCTTGTGCCCGTTGCTCCGCGAATTATATCCCGTTTAATAAAGCCCTGCAATCCAGTTCGACGCGTCCAGACATGCCCTCATCAGCTCTTCATCATAGTTCCGCGTTTTCCAATCGCGGTGAATGAGCCTTTCTATTTAACAGGGACAGACCGAGTCCCGGGTACACAGGCGGGCACAGTGTTACCTGTAAATTCGCATTTACTTGAAAGCGTCAGCGTGAAATATTCGCGAAAAGATCCGGAGCACGGTGTCTGCAGCGTCGAGGGCAATGCTCGTTCACAGTTCAACGATTAAAAATTACATACGTATATGTATGTATCTATCTGGACCGTGGGGCGTACGATAGATAAGCTGGAATGCTGATGATAAGTATCGTTGGGAGAGTATTTCGAGATAGTTTCCAGTCGACGAGTTTCTCGAATTGTGATCGAAAAAGCGTCGGACGAAGGGAAGATTGAACGATTCTTTAATTTGAGGGTACTCGGTCTTGAAATAATATTTCTCTTCTATTCGTTTTATTGAGTCATCGTGACATCTTTGTTACCTTTGGCTCCAGTGATTTCAAAAGGAAACGGAGTCATTCGTTTCTTGCGGCACCTCTTGTGCGCGTATAAAAAGAAAATTAAGGCCTGGTATCAGCAATCGATGACCCTCGTATTCATGAAATCAGCATACTATAACTACGACGAATGTAACGAACAGCTGCGAGTACAATTGAAATGTTCCGCCTCTGAAGCTGCACAGAAAATCTTGTTAAGGACAGAATCGAAAAGTTCCCCGCCAGACAAAAATACACGCATCCGATCGTGTCCATAGCAATGCCTATCTGTGGCGATTTTGTTGAATCCGATCAAACGCTACCTTGATCATGTCGAATAGTAAATACGACTTAAATAAACAGATAAGATAAACATCGTGGACTAGGTACTCTTTTATCGACTTACAAACCGGTTACCATTTTTTTCCACCGTGCTGCTTCCTATCTGCTTGTCCCTTTTTAACAACGCATCGTCAGACCTCTATTTATACAAGATTTTTCTTCCTGTTTCTGTACGCCGAGCATGCTACCAACGTTTGTTCAACAGATTTTCAAACAAGCTCCGCGTACAGACTGCTTCAAAACAGGTAGCCACCGCTGAAACGCTTCTAATTTTGTTCAAAGCAAGAGACGACCTACTTCTCTCTTAAAATCGCTTCTTCTCTTCCCGAGTATATACGTCATGGTGGCTCTTCAAACGCTGCACGATTCACCAAAAAATTCTCTGCAACATCCCCTTTGCCTCCCTGCATCTGTCCACCATTGATCACCCATCGAAATCCAGAAAAAAATGGTATCCAAGGCTACCGATTCGGAGCACCGATTTTTCAACGGATACAGTCCATTGTCTCGGCGTTTGCAGCGGCGTGAATTTTATTTTGCGGTCGTGTACACGATGCACACGCGCGCGTATCGGTCTTGCACGAGTTCTCGTCCTCTCTGCAACCAGCGAGGGCCGGTTCGAGCGGACGAGCGAGAAAGTTTATCGCGAAGCAACGAACGGTTGACAGCTCGGTGATGCATCGGTAGCGATTTGCATTGGCGTCGACCATGCGGGGACCAGCCAGGCCTCTCTCTCTCCTCCTCGTCATTCTGAATACCTCGGGCCCCGACAAAAACGAGCCGTGAAGGTCGGGAATTAACCGCTTTACCGTTACCGGCCGCATAACTGGGGACACCTCTTGGCGAATGGACTCTGGATCCGACAGAAAATTGATGTTTGGGGTCAGTGTCGTCTGTCTGGCTGCATTTATCTACCTTTTTGTACTAACTTTGTGGGGGATGATTTAACGAAGCTTTGTTGAAGTGCTTTATTAATTAATGTCGATGGCGTTTCTGGGTCAGGTAAAAATTAGAATAATTTCCCACCCTAATCTATTCGAAATGCCGAGTAATTGCAGTCAACGAACAGCACAAGAACACTGGATATCATCTGGATATATGTGTACAGAAAATTCGTCTCCGCAGTCACCCTCACGCGGTCCCAAGCGCCCGGCTTCCAGCAACCCCCGACCAAGCTTACCCGGATATCCTTCCAAAGATGCTCCGGACGAACTTCAGCATCCGGGATAAATTTCTGAGCGGCAGAGCGGCGCGTAATATCGCAGACGGGACGAGTTTCGTGGCGGCCGCGGATTCCTACGATTCCATTCGGTAACTTCTCCAATTTGTCTCGCGAGCCACGCTTCCCACGCGCTTCGGGAGTCGTTTAGTCAGCGGCTGGTTTCTCGGTGGCGAGCAATTTATATCGGCGAGCCCCGGCCAGGTAAGATAGCGTGTCCCACGAGCCTGGCGGATTCTCCCGTCGCATTGTTTCCAACGACGAGCTGTTCACAGGCTATCGGTGATCCGCGTCTGAATATTTCGCGGCGTCATGCTCGTTCATCACCGCTGCTGCGTGCCCGCATTTCACCTTCGACTCTCCCTCTCTTTCCCTCTCTCTCGTTGCACGTCACAATCGCCACTGGTCTGGACATAATTAAGTGACAACCAGCCGTTTAAAGAGCTTGTAAACACGAAACACGCCGACCGAGGCCAGTTTATCTGGATGCATCCCCTCATTAAGGGAGCTTCCTTCGTATCCCTGCCATAAATCCGACTTGCTTTCTAATTAAGGACACATGTGGACGACACCTTGTGGCCCCCCTAGCCTGTCCTTGAAACTGGTTCCCTTTTCTTCGGGTAGACCGGGGGGGAGCGTCCTTTTCCGCCCTGCACGAGCCCCGTCTTAGAACCTAGAACGAATGCCTTTTTACGGAAGAGGTATGTGCACAGGGTATATATATGCACGTTTGGTGTCCAGCTCGTACTATACAGGCCAACCTGGTGCGGTGACTACGGTTCGGCTCTCTCGTTGGGCGATGCGCACCCCGGGTTCAAGGCCAGCCGTGGGTAGGAGACGGATCGTCGCGGATAAGAGCAGCGAGAGAGGTATAACGAGCACACAGCAGAGGTCCCGTCCGACTCTCTATCCTCTCTGTCTGTATCTCTCTGACTGTGTAGCCCGTTCCTTCTTCCCCGTTCGCTTCGCCTCGTCCCGTTCGCTTTTGCGTCTTTTTCTCCCTTTTTTACCCTGTTCTTCGCTTCCTCCCTTTTCCATCAGATGCGTCATCTTCGAGGCACAAGCGCACAGGCCGAGCAGAGAGTGGGACGATGATTTACGGTCTCGAGCCTCTTTCCAGCTCCCCTCTATCCGCGTCGAGGTCGTGAGCAGGACCTTCCCTTCGCCGCCCTACCTGGCCGATCTTTCGAGCTGGTTTCGCCGGAGTATATACGACCGGTGCACACGCCTGCCGGTTGTTCCCTTGTTCGTTCGTTCGCTTGCTAGTCTGCTTGCTTGCTTGCTTGCTTGCTGGCTTCCCTGCCGGTTGTTCGTGAAAAGTAAACAGCCAGCCGTGGCAACGATTTGCGGTGTTCCAGCGCGTCATCGTTGCACCGCCTCCCCCTGGCCGCTGGCTAAACGATAGAGATAGGACAGTAGAGAACGGACGGCCAGGTAAAACGGCGAATGGAAGCTTTCTATCGGGCTGGCCAGGGACGCAACCCACCAGGACGAACGCTCCTTGGAACCGAACGCCTCGTTTGCGAGCGAATTTTGGTGCCCTGTGCTTTTCAGGCCGCTGTAGAAGGGTTACGAATTTCGCAGTTTTATTGGGGATGAGAGAAGTGGGACGGGGTGGGTCGGTCATCTTCTGTTTGGACAGGTATCCGTTTTATATTTGGAACTATATTGCCGGTCGTGTAACAATTGCTGGGATTACGGTCCCTGGCGAAATTTCCCTGGAGTATTATTCTCTTTGAGCACAGAGCGACTTTCTGTTCAACTTGACGATTTACCTGATACTTATTTCCCTTTTCCTTTTCCGACCTATATTTTCGTCGGTATTGAAACGAGGGATCCCCTTCGACATTAAATACGTCTCCTAGAAATGATTTAACAAATTCAGCATATACAGGGTGCGGTGGATGACTGGGATAATTGGAAGAAAGGCAAGGGCTCCTAGGAAAGGAAAACAAAATAACGTGAAAGTTGAAGCGGTGACTCGGCACTCGAAATCATTTCACGCGTAAAAAGGTAAATAGAAAAGGGACGGTGGACGAGCATTGAATTATTAAGATGTCAGAAGAATCTAAAAATCATTCGCGTTCCTCCACAATACCATTCATTAGCAACGAGGTCCGAAACGTACAAGCTCACGTTCCATTGAGAAATCTCCATTTCCCTCAACGCGAAACGATCCGCGACTTTATAAATCCCCGAAAATAATCCCCCCGAAACTTTCAACCCCTGTTCCGCACGTTTGTCACAATTTTCGGCTTAACGTCGCGCCAAAATTTCCCGGACAATAAATATTCCCAGCTTAGAACGACCCGCCCAAGTGTCGTTCCGGCGACCATCCCCGAATCCTCCTCTGTCACAATTTCACCGTGACCCTCCGGTAGCTGTTCCCCCGGCGAATCGACGGATGCGGCCCTGTCAGACACCGGCACGGCGAAACGGCGCTCGATAACGTCGATAGCGCACAGAGTTACGAGCGTGTACACGCCGGGTCGTTTGGTGCATCCGCCCCCCGAAGGAAGGAGTCACGACACCGGTCGGTTGCCACGACGAAGAGGAAACGCGAGCGGAGTGAACGCGGACACGCGTCGAGCGTCGTTTCCGCGGGAGGAACGACGGGTCCAATTAACGAGGCCCGCGGAATCCATAATTCACTGCTAATTAATTAACGTTGTGCACGTGGTGCAAGATAGGCAGGGATAAAGAGAGCGGGGTACGGGCAGAGATGGGATAAGGAGCGGGGAGAAATCGAGTTAGCAGGCGCGTACACGAAGCTGCCTAGCGTAGAGCCAGGTAAAAAGGGAGAGAAAGAGAGTGTGCGAGAGAGAGAGGGAGAGATGGAGAGAGAAGAGGCGTGACAGGCCTGTGTAATCCTTTCCTGGCCACGTTTACTCATGCCCAATGACGAGACGAGCGAGCTGTAAACTCGCCAGCTAGGACAAAAGCGGCTGCGAACCGCCTCTGTCCTCGCGGCACACCGCGCTGCCATTAACCCCCCGGATTATTGTTCGCGGTGGAAATGTCAGTAGTAACGAGCTTGGCCACTTACACGTTTCACGGGGCAGAATGTCACGATGATAGAGCCGCGATTGCTGGAGGAAATTTGAGGTTTCTGCTGGTGGTTGTGGATCTGAGGGGTATTAGGAAGTTATAAGCGTTGTTACACGGTGTACAGGCGAATTGGATGGTCGTTTTTTATTCGAGGGACGAAAGCTGGAATTTAATAATAATATAATAATCTGTTGGGTAGCTATAATACAAATGTATTGTTATATTCAATGTTAACAAATTGGTGAGGATTCGATTTCCTTCGCTCCGAATCCTTGAATTACCGACGAACCGCTTTACTCCAACTCAAAATTTAGCACCCGGAATGAATTTTCTCAACCCGGTCCTAGATCTCTAACACAAAATCACCATCAGCCTTCGAACAATACCGACAAATTATACAGTACCCGCTCCATTCCTCGCCGTCTTTGTTAGAATCTCAGGGGATGGAGGGGGACTCGCTTCTGTACCGGAGTGTCCGATGTCTCCGCTCTGTTTCGCACCCTCCGTTCATGCGGCACACATTCATCCCGGGGTAGTGTTTCGACAGGTACGGGAGCGCGGAGAAAGGAAAGAAGGCGCGCGCGGTGTCGCATGATCAGGATGCAGACGGCCGTCGTAATCGCACACCGGAACACGCAGCCGGTATTTCGGCGGTTTTGGCCACGTCTTCGTGCACCACCCCATTCCTACCCCTTTAACGAGCACAGAGGCGAAGAAAACGGGCCAACGCGCGAGGTGTCAACTTTAAAGTGGATCCCAATACCCGACCACCACTTCCTTCGCGGACTCTCGGGTTTCACCTTCGCCATGAACTCGCTCGGCTGGACTCAGGCGACGGAGGAGGTGTGGGACTCGCTCGGCTAAAAAAGAAGCTCACCACGCGTTAACCAGAACCCTAAACCCTGTCTCTGGTTCACGTTCTGGACCGTAACATGAATACGTGTTTGTTTTCTCGCGACGTGAATACGCGCATCAGCCGTTGCCGTATCCCGTTCCCGAGTCGAACGTCTGTACACGATGTGAAAGTGAACGACGACGGGCGGGGTGTGAAAGGGTAGCTGTTCCTTTCTGGTCGAGTTGAACTCGGGACAGAATTTAATGGCGGAAGCCACCACCACCGTCGCCGCGTTGTCTTTCGCTGCGCGACCATTTGGTTATACAAATTGCCGGAATTAAATGATCTGCACTTGCGAGGGAAAGTAAACGCCCGAGAAACTCTTATCCTCGTACCTCGCAATGTCTGTCACATAAAAATGCACGTCGAGAAGCAGAACATTGTCGCGTAAACGATCAGCGATTCCACAGCGGCCACGAATTCGCCGCATTATTAGTCCACGTCGAAGAGCAAGCTCTTATACGCGGACATACGTTCGTCGAGCAACGTGGGCGAGTATCAGGAATACCTTAGCACGCTTTTTACCGACCGGTCGATTGGCCGCGGCCGCGTAATCGCGCAGCCCGTGTCACCTGGTCGGAAAGGGAACGCGTGGATACGTACGCCACCGTTGCCCCATGTCCCGGAACAAGATACACGCATGGAGTTATTAGCGGCGACCGCGGGTCGCGACGCCGCGACGCATGGAAGCGTATAAAAGCTTGCTTTATAATCGCATAAAGGCTCGTGCTATACATCGTTGCTCGTAAACGCTCGTCCCACCCCGAGGCTCTAATAAATAGTTCCGGTTATCGGTCCTTTCGCGACTTGCTCCTTGTTTCTTCTTACCGGCCTCGCGAACTCCTCTTCTACTCCTTCGTTCTCTGGGCGTTCCCTCGCAGCGCGGAGGGCTTTAATAAACTCGTCGGGAGAACGAGCGCCTGCGAAATTGAGTTTTGTTGTCGTATCTTCGGGCCGGCCGGATCGGCCAATCTTAGAAACGCTCGCAACCGCCCACCTTTTCCCGCGATAACGCGAAGCAACGAGCGTATAAACGCCACGGGGCTCGCTCCGTGTAGTACCCCTTCCTCGTCTGGTAATATGTATCTGCGGCGAGAGTCCGGGTTCCGGTTGCGACCCGCAATATGGAAAAACGGAGACAGTCCTCGTAAAAGTTTAGAACGGCGGCGGGAGCATTCGGGAAAGTTTGATAATTTTGTTTCCTTTTCGCTGGGGGGAAAAAGGCAAGTGGTTGGAGTGAATGTGTTCGTGTAACAGGGCGGGAGGGTGCGTGCTTTGTGTTTTTGGCTGAACTTTTTGGTGTCCGGAATGAAACGAGTTAACAGGATTCTTTTTTGAGAGGCTTTCTTGGGGAGGGAACGCGTATGAAGATGTTCAGTTTCGATAACGGACTGGATAAAGATATTGCGTTAATTGTATACTGATTTTATGCCGCTCGCAAGTGCGATTATTAATTGTATTTAAGAGTATTGAACCCTCTATTAGCGACGTTATATCAATGTACCGACGTACTTATCGATGCATCTCGCCATTCAGCTATTTATCGCTGCAGGTGCATCGGTTCAACGTCCATTAGCATATCTATCAGTCAAATACCAGGGAATTAAATCGGTAACATTAAAATCTCCTGATTAGCATCTGCAAATTCGCCAGATATCAACTCGATCAGCCCAAGCAATATGGAAGAACGGCGATGAAAGAATGGAAAAGAACAGAAAAAATCGAAAAAGAACAGAGATAATTCCGCACTCTCCTAATCAGCGTAGAGTTGAAATTGGAGTTCCCCCTCAGTTTGCACCGGGATCGTAGTTACAAATTTCCCGATGCGATCGAACGGTGCATCCGTTTCGATTGCTATTTTAATCTCGATGCGCCGCATCGATAAATGCCACAGCGCGGGAATTTATGGAGCACAGCTCGACCGGAAGCACGATGCTTGCTGGCCGCGGTGAATCGATTTGTACGGCGGCCCGTTCGATCAGTGTATTTCAGTAAATCGACGGTTCGATTCCCTTCTTTCGCGAAATTGCCACCGCGTTGCGTGTAAATTATAAACTGCACGTGGATGGAAACGCGATCTATTAATCATGCTTCTCTATTTATCGCGGGAACGGGAACGGCCGTCCATTTGTAAGACTCTATCGCGGCTCGATTCGTTTCGTGGATTTGTGGTATTTAATGCGAACGCGTTATCTCTCGATCGTGCATTCGGATGGTTCTAATTCGTATTCACCGGGGCCACTTTCGCGTCGCGACGCGCCGCGGCGGCGTTAATTAATACCGGTACATCCAGTTATTAACGCGCATAGGTGATTTGTGTTTGCACGAATTGTGTTAACGATCGTTTAAATAGCGATTCGCGGCACGGTCCTGCGGCATGTTTTATGGGACTACCGGCTGAAACTGAAAATATTTCGGGTAGCATTATTGGCCGTTGTTTGTACATGTTATGTAGGAAAATTTTTTGTTTAATTACGATTGCTGCTTGCTTTGGATTGTAACATTTCTAGTCGATGTAGCAGAATTTGTCGCTGACAAAATTCTCTTCATTTTTGGAGTACATAACTGTTCTTTGTTACTTGGATTGAAAGGGTTGATGAGTACCCTTGATAATCCTGCAAAGTAGAATTAATGCCTACTATAACGCATCACAATTCTTATTATTATTATTAATTATACAGAGACGAAAATTCCCTTTGCAATCAAAAAAATAATTATATCCAGAGCAAATGGAATTGAAGAGGAACACTAAAAAAGGATGGAGGAAGTGGGAAAAAATTGTGGGGCCCACGAATTAACGATCTTCCTATTACAAAGGAAAGCTTACGAACTAAAATCTTGATACTGTTAAAAGTGTCAATAAAAAAATTGTCCGTTTGCAAAGAATTATTTATTAAACCAAATAAGATTGTCTAAAGACGACCTAATCTATCGTTCTCCAACATCGGGGTACTAGAAGTTGCCTCGATAAATGACTACTGGCTGCAATTGTGTCATTTTGAGACGAAAGAATCGTCGAACAGGTGATTGGACCTCCAGAAAGGATGGATCGAAGCCACGAAGAACTATCCTATCGATTTTTCATCGTGTACCGGAGAGCAAAGCACGCGTTTCTTTCGCAAGCATTCTCGTAACGTGGTATAGAAACGGTGAAGTATATCTTCGTCCCGTGTAAAATGTTGAAGCGACAGCGGATATATTTTACCTGCCCGCGTCGTTTGTCCGTATCAACTTGTCAGTGCTTCTCATTCGACCGATCGGGCTCGAAACAGGCCGTGGTAATTTTAATTAATCGCTTGATTGGCACCGTTACAAGTTGGAGTATTAATTTCTTCGTATATACCTACATTTAAATATTCCAATTTCCAACAAAATTGATACCCGATTGATATTTAATCGAGATTTTATCGGGCGCTGTTACACAAGCTTCGCGTATATTCAGAAATGACAATTTATTATCCTCGTTATTTTTTTGATATGGAAAGCGTGAAACCTAACCGCGTAACGCGATATCAAGGTGGAGGTGTAGAGTTTCAAAGTGGCGGAGACCTGTCTGTTAACTTCCTTTGCTCTCGGACATATTTTTAACGCTTCGTTATTTAAACCTGTGCAAGGCGACCCTCTGTACTCGTGGACGTTGCAAGTTATTTTAATTGATTTACGGAGATATGTATACATAGCCGGTTTCGATGAACCTTCCCATCCGATAAAATCAGTAGACAGTTTAGTATCCGTTCTTGGTATTCCAAGAACTCTGACGAAATCCGACAGATCGGAGCAATTTATTTAAATTACATGCAGCGAAGTGATGTCGCGAAATAAATTTCATTCCCGTAGATTTAGCACCTGCAAGGTATATAATTATTCTCAAACCCTCCCAGATGATTCTGGTTGCGTGATAAGGAATGAAATGAAAAGAAGAGAAATCGCGTTCAACCACAATCCTCGTGTCATATGCCAAAAGAGCATCGAAGTTCGCGACATTGTTCACATAAGAATTTCCGATGCGCCAGCAAAAAAACCGCGCCAGCCTTTTACCCTCTCGCTGCTGCGGAAGCGCCGCCGTGTCTCGAAGGGGGTTGCGTCCAGATCCAAGAGGGAAGCGGCCTTCAAATTCTTATCGCGACTCGCATTTTTACGACACTCGTCCGTGGGCCGTTCTATGCAGGCGCGAAAAATATCCCCGCTCGTATATTTTTCGAGAGGTCGTCAAGGTCCCCACCCGTCCCCGTCGAACCAAAAAGACTGCGCGCAAAAAACCGAAAGTAAAAAGAAACATAAGAAAAGGGGAGGACAAAATAGAGGAGAAAGGAGTGAGAATACCAGGGGAGAGGGAATTCAGGGAGGACGGGAAGAAAAACGAGGCAGCTAAGCGTGAAATAAAACGAGTTGAAATGCTGTCGCCGGATATGCGACTCCACGTACGCTCGCAAATATTTTCCGTATCCAGGAAGGAGGACCTCCAGGACCTCCCGTTGCAACGGGACAACTTATGCCCAAAACGTTGACAGAAACGTTAACGAAAAAATATATATATATATAAATGAATAGAATTTATTCGCCAGCATCTTTTCTCCCTCCATTATTTTCTCGAAACTCGTAGGTCACTCGTATCTCGCGCCATCCCTTTCTATATTCAATTCCCTCTTTTTTTACTGTCTCTCTTTCTCTTTGTCACTGGCTGCTAACTTGTCGCGGTTTCCTTTGGCCAACTCCGTTCTCCGTTTGCGTCGATCCATCATGAAACGACGCGTCGCGCGACGGGATACCGATTTCAAATTTCGCCCCGAGTGTTCGTCTGTCTAACCAGCGGCCAGGAACGACCAGTCCAGAGAAAACGAATCGAAGAGTGCGCGAGAATTTTGTCTATAATTAACACCGGTGCCCCCGATCGAGCTTCTCGGAAGAAATTAATTTCGCCGTTTATGGGACCCCACTGTTCCATCGTTCACCTCCTGTTGTTTATTCGCGATGAATTATACGAGGTATATACGTCTTTTGAAGACGTTGATTTCTGTGCCTATTAAAACGAGCCGAATGTGCTCGTATTTTCGAAGAAATACGAGAGACACCTGAATGAACGATTGCTGTCGCTGTTGGGTGTACAAATATTTATTCTGAACCGATTTATTTATCAAAGGCACTGCCATTTTTTTTTGTATCTGTGCAAAGAATTTTGTACAGACGCATGGATTTTTGGAGTTCCCTGAGACTCGAATAAAGCAGGCCGCGGTTGCATTGTCGCGAGATCGCGTATTTGTCAGGGAAAGTGGCTCGTTTTCTGGCCAGACCCGCAACAGGTGTCTAGACTTTTGCTCGTTTTGCCGAATATTGTTCGAAATAGAAAGAGTTTGCTCGCGGGCTGGCGTTTCAGATGCATGGTTGTTTATTAACCGACCGAATAAACGTCGTTCGAATAGAATGGGAATAGAAATTGCGCCCCGTTTCAACAAGTAACACTTTTTATTTCTGGTCCGTTTGGAGCTTCTATCTTACTTCTACAAATATTTCCTCGCAGCATATAATAAACAATTTCTTCAATAGTTAGCGACCGCGTAGAACTCGATGCGGACGACACTGAATGGTCAAAGGGGAAGTAATCTGTCCTCCGACGACCCGGTCCCAAGGAAGTCCCTACTGTAAATCACTCATCCGAAGTGAAAGTCCCAGGGTTGCGCTTCCAGGCGCATCTGTTTTTTTCTTCTTCTTTTTTCTCGTCGAAAGAGCGTAGTTCCCTGCGCATTTGCTTGCCACTAGCGAAACTGCTAGAACGTGAATGTGAAACACGTGGGCCGACGTTCGGTACCGCCGGCCAAGAAGAAGCTCCGTTCAATTTCCTCGACACGCTGCTTAGAGCCGACAGCAGAACAGAGTACAAGCTCCCCTTCCCGTCGACCACTAAATACAGCAAGCGGAATAATAACGCGACGAAACTCCATTACGATTTCAAAGGGGCACAGACAGCGGCGCGAGCGCTAAAGGATTAACAAGTTTGTTTCAGAGTGCAGACATTCAGATCCGATACCCGCCCCCTCGTCCACCTCGCCCTCGCAAGGCTTCAATTATTAACATTCCGCTTGGAACTCGCTCCGAGCGTATTCATCGTGTGCCGCGCGGCAACCAGAGCCCGCTCCTAGCCTAGTTACAATGAAATAACGAACAGAGAACGTCGACGAGGCCTCGAGGAACGAGACATCTCGAGGCAGCCAGCGATTTCGTTGTACGTGTCTCTGTTACCCCTTGCGATCCATCCCCATTGGACTCACGATCAATGCCCGGCGTCGCTCGATTTGATATAAAACCTGACATCGCGTGTTCTCCCTCTCTCTCTCTCTCAGTTTTGCCAACTAACGAGCGTGCTGCGAGTAACTTATCCACACCACGCTATAAATCTCCGCGATCGCCTTTGATTTATGCATCTTTTGGGCCCTGGAATTCCTTCTTTCACCCTCTCGCTGGTAAAGTATGCCGTTTCCGTTCGCCTCTCGTTCGACGAGCGCAGCAAACGTTTCTCTTTGGCAGGGCGATGCATTCGCTGTTTACCTTTGATCGTCGGCGTTGCGACGAGATTAAAAATTTCTCGACGACCACGCGTCAGAGGGAATTCAGAGGCGGTTTAAAAGTTTAAACGCGCGAGCCTGTAACCCTTTCACGCGGTTCCCTACCGCGTCCTCGCGGAGAGGAGCCGCGGCTTGTTCGCTGTGAGTAATGATCAGCTGGCGTCGACAAATTGCTCGGTTCGCGCTGCGCCGATCAGAACGTCGCTCCTTATTCCTGCGAGAGGAAACACGGAGCTTCTGAGACGAATCCGAGCAGCTTAGCCGAGTGTCCTGGTGCGATCTCTCGTTTAACTTTGACACGTTCCTTATTAGAAACGGAGTGTACTGTTGCGGGTAGATTTTGACGATGATTAAAGCGTTCGCGTGGCGTGGAATTTGGTTTCAATTATGGTTTGTTGCGTCGACGGACCGGGACGTCCATTCTCTTGCTGCATCATGGTCGAAGTTGAAAGAGCTTGCCGCGTTTCGAGTGGAGCTGTTGGGCTGAATTCTCCATGGGATTTTACTTTTATTGGGTAATTGGACGGGGGATAGGAAACACAGTCATGCTGTTCAATGCGGTATTTTTTTCCGACATTTAATGACCATCTTAATTTTGTCTCATTTTTTATTATACTACAAGCAAAACAGAATTCCCCAAAAGGGTTTAGAAAATGACGTGAAAAAAGACATCCCCTTAATATTTTGGTTACCGGAGAAGTATTTTTATGTTAGGCCATTTTACGAAATGAATTGTGAGCTTCGTGAATAATCGTTGATTGGATAAAAATTCTTTTTTATCCACTGTACGCTGGGTTTCAATAAAGGAAGTTGACGCGGTCCATAAATTCAGCTGGCTGTATTTAATGATATAATACGTAGAATGGCTGTTTTCCAGCGGGAATTAAACGCTGATGAAGTACCAATGATAACGGCATAACTAGCTGATCGTACTCGTTCGTACGATAGGCACACGAGGCTAAAAGTACTCGTCAATCACCTCGTTATGCCTGAGATAATAGTACGTAGCTGAACGTTTCCATGATTTCCATATAAAATTATTGGTCTGCTTCTCATCGCGTTCCCCATTGTATCTCTGGGAATTGTAACGCGCAACACGCATACTATAACGTTGGGCGGGATTATAAAACGGATTTTAATTCCAATACAATCTTAATAGAAAGTTTGCCTCTTTTTTATTGTATTCGCCTCGAATCTTCAATTTACGCGACCAAGGACGCCCGCATTTATCAGGTTGTTAAGAACGTGCGATCCTCGGGGAAAGGATCTGTCGACAGGCTGGACAGCTTAATTGGTTAAAGCAGTCAGGCACGGTTGAAAGAAAAATTCGACTCCGGAATCCCTGCTTGGAAATTCAATTGGTTGGACTCCTTTTTTTTCGCGTTACGCTCTGCGATGCTCGTTTTATCGCGTGGCACCGCAAGAGATATTAGAATACTCCAAATCCTTCCCCCGATCCTCGAAAATACCAGAATCACAATTACAGTATCGAAGGCGGCTAAACAAAAATGAACCCTCGCCAGAAAAATTTAATTCCCCATAAAATTATTACGAAGGTGTCTGAGCGCCGCGGAAATCAAGTTCCTAACAAAACGACCGCCCTAAGGAACGCCGGCGAATTCACAAACAACCCCCCGGTGGAAAAAAAAGAAACTCGTTGCAATCACAAGGCACGTCGCGAGAAGAACCCCGTCAAGTTCCGCCTCGGCTCGCCCACATCTCAGAAAAGAAACTGGGGAGAACGAGGAGCGGGATTTGCATGCGAGAGGAGTAAATCATACCGCAAACAACGCTGCCAGCAGACCGGCGTATTCCTGGCAAGGGCGAGGCCCCCTTTAAAACTGATTCATTGCACCGCCACGATCCATCCACTTGGCCTCATCTACCCCGTCCACGGTATACCCGCGAAAATGTTCCTTAATGGGAAATTATAGCGCGAACGGTCGAGGGAAAGCATCATCTTCATCACGAATCATGGCGTTCCCCGTGATACGATGGGGCCAGAGGTGCGCGCTGGCGGTGGTAATCACGTAGAGGCAAGCATCTCTCGAAGGTGAGGAGCAGAATAATAAGCGACGCTCGTTCTCGCGACGATGGAGCCGTATCGCGTTTTAGAGCGGGATAATTTCTCGCTCGTGGGCCAGCTTAACTGCGTTAATAATCGCAGCACGTTGTCCGGCGATTAACGACCGATCGATCGAATCGCGCGTGATCGTGTTCCGGTATAAGGCGCGCCAGTGGTAGGTATTCGCTTGGTTGGATGAATTACGATTCACTCGGCCACGTGGCGATTAATAAATCGAAAAGGCGTGCACGTTCTCTGTCTCTGTCCGATGGTGTATACATATAGGTACGTAGTATGTATCAGAGTGTTGCATTTGATACGCTGAATTCATTGAATCGCTAGCAACTCTTTGGGAATGTTTTGATAACCCGTCGATAACCGATCATTTAATGCACTTCGATAAATATTTATTTCTCAACTACGCACGTGTACGTACTTTTCCATGCTTATTCTCCGGGCTGTAAAACGCTCCCTCGCTTCACATTCGGGAAATTTGAGAAAGGGTGGCTTATTAGGGGGTCGCGGGTTGTTCAGCATAAACAAGGGAACGCACAGGACCGTCGATACGGAAGAAAAATAGAGGCGGCTCCATTAAGCACGCGTTTCGATTAAACCGAAGGTGCACGGTCTTTGCAGAGTCACGCACGTATCCAGGGGGTGCGCTCGTGGGTGTTCCACCTATATGAGTCACGTGTTTCCGAATATCGCCTAGGTGCACCAGGGTGGGGTGTTCGAAGTGGAATACAAACGTATCCAGGCAGACACGAAGGCACCAACGGGAGACCGATTAAAGGCGGCCATTCAGCTATTACGAGTCGACGACCATGAATATCGAATTCTCATTCCACCCGGTTGACCTTTTCTCGTGCTTGAATGCGGGTCTCGCAGGGAGGGGGCGTTTTTCATCCGTTCCCCGTTCATTAAAAGTGGCGCGTATTCGCTCCCGTGGAGACGTTCACGTCGACGTCGACGGTTGGTCACTCGCGGATTGCAACGTTTCAAGCTGCAGCTTTTTAAGGATGCTCGAGATGTTCGAGATCTCGTTCGTCCCGCAATCTCAGCCGGTACAGTTTCAGCGCACCATTGCCTTGAATGCTATTGTTCATGACGAGCGAGCAGCTTAAAATCGCGAAACGTCGGGATATACAGGCAACCGGTTGGATGGCGTCTCCCTTCCTCTCCTCCTCGCTGGCTTACAACGTTGAACCGGAAGCGAGACAGAGGAGAGGAAAAAACTCGTCCCGTCTAGCAGAGACAGCTACGATTCGCCTCGTCGCGCAAACCTCCCCCGTTCACCCTATTCACCCTCTCGATCCTGCCGTCGCGAGCTAGGTGAACAACTGTGCGCGTACACGTCGCTCAGGACACGTCCGTTTTCCCGATCCCCATTCCCGGCGCGTGTCAATCTCCGTTCCGGCTGGAAACCACACACGTAGCAGAAGGAGATTCTCGCGGAGATGCAACAGTGCCGTCGGGTCAGGCCTTATAAATAGCGGCGGGAGCGCGTGCGTCTCGGGGTGCCTAGCAGTTAACAAACGGTAAAACTAACACCGTCCTCCTACAATAACATTTCGCCCCGGTCACGTGTTTTCCGCGCCTCGACTATTATAAGATCCACGACAGTCGTGGCTCTCCCCGTTTCGTGCACACCGTTCCCCCGTTCGCCTTTCCGCTTTCGTCGTATTCGCTCGTCACGTCGCGGCCGCGCACGTTCCAACCCTTCCCAGCTCCTTCCCTCTGCATCCGTTTCTTTCCCGTTTCCCGACCGTGATATCTCGGGACGCGCCCGGCGTGCCGATCGGGACGGGTCGCTTTTTATTTCTACAACGGCCTCGGCGTTCCCCGAGATCTCTAGGAAAGGATCTAACCTCGTCGACGTTGATTTATGCGACAGCCACCTGAACTCCGTGTGCCCCTCGAGTTCGTTAGGGTCGCAGACGGTCGCGACTATTGGGCTGCGCCTCTTTAACGAACGAATCGAGATTCGGGCACGGCGGGTGGTTATGCAAATACGAGAATTAACTGGCGGATCGTTCGCAGAGGATCGCGTTATATAACGCTGCGCTGGTTGGAGCGGCGTATTTCCTTTTACTTCTTTTCTTTTTTCTGCTCCTCTTTTTTGTAGCGAGAACCATCTCGCCGAGCTTAATTAGGACCGCCGTAAGCGACTCGGAGATTGGGAACACGTTTCTGTTCGGTTCCGTTCGAATTGGAACACGTGATGGAGCGTATAAGCGTCGGAAGGCCGATGGACGCGATAAGATACACCGCGTTCTGATTTCTTTCGAACGTCGAACAAACCGACGGACAACACCTCCGTGCTTTTGTTTCCGCGCGTGAACCTTTTAGCAGATTGGCGCGTTTGTCCTTCTGGCGAAGTGGTATCAAACGGAATGCGCGATAGGAAGTTTAACGGCGCGGTCTAGTTACGCGGGGGTAAAAATTAAAACGGGTTCCGAGGCTACGCGGTTGCAGAGAAATTGAAAGATAGCGGCCCTTTCCCGTGCACACGTATGCACGCGCGCGTACTGTCCATTAACTTAATTGATACGCGGCACACATTGCGCGCGCCGCCGAAAATATTTCGCCGTATCACCTGGCGAACGGGACAGAAGGATTAACGAGTGACGTGGTGAAACGTGCGAACGGCGAGAAAAAAAATTGCACGCATTATTCCGGGCCTGTGCAGTTCCTCGCTCGTCTCACCGTGTTAATTGACCCTGCCGACATTCGTGCGGAATAAAATCCTGCATGTTTCGTGCGAGACCTAACGAGGAAATTTCGTATCTTCTGTTCCAGACGGAGTAATGCGATCCACGCAGCAGTAAACCAGAAGACGACCTACGAAAATGGTGCTCGGTCGACGGACGAAGCTGCTACCAAGCCGAACGATGGCGTCCCTCTTGTTTCTACTCGCGGCATTGCCGAACGCTCGATTGGAATCGGGGATCAGTCCAGTGAGTAGCGTGGGCTCGGTATCGAGCGGATCCTCGTCGTCCTCGTCTTCCGTCGCCTCCTCGTCGATGGCGGGCGTCGTTTCTGGCAGCGGCTCGGCTTCAGGGAGCATGTCAGGGTCCGGGAACAGCGTGGTTGGGGGTGGGAGCGGCGGCGGCGGCGGCGGCGGCGGCGGCGGCAGCAGCAGCGTCGGACACTCGTCGCTGGGCGGCGGAGCGGCTAATGGAAATGGCAGATGCGAGGAGATCACGATACCGATGTGTCGCGGAATTGGTTACAACTTGACGGCGATGCCCAACGAGTTGAACCACGAGAACCAAGACGAGGCCGGATTGGAGGTGCATCAATTCTGGCCGCTGGTGGAGATCAAGTGCTCGCCGGATCTCAAGTTCTTCCTCTGCTCGATGTACACGCCGATCTGTTTGCCCGAGTACACGAAGCCGTTGCTGGCGTGCAGAAGCGTCTGCGAGAGGGCGCGGGCGGGATGCGCCCCGTTGATGCAGCAGTATGGGTTCTCTTGGCCGGAGCGGATGGCCTGCGAACGCCTGCCGGCTCACGGCGACCCGGAAAATCTGTGCATGGAGCAAGACAATCACACAAGCAGCACCGGTTACGGGTCGGGCGGTGGAGGTGCCGCGAGCAGCGCACCACTACCAGCGGCGGCGCCACCGCGTCCAACCAGGCCGTCGAAGACGACCCAGCCACCGCGGTGCAAGCCAGGCAAGAACCAAAAAAACTGCCAGCATCCCCCGGGGGAAAGGGCGAGGGACTGCGCATGCCGGTGCAGGGCACCCCTCGTACCCCTGGGGGCGGCTGGCACGGTCATACCGGGACCGATAAGCGGCACCACCGGCAACATAGGCAACGGGGCTGGTCTGGCAGGCATGGCCGTAAGTGGAGCAATCCCGGCACCACCGATAAGCATCGCCCGGAACATCATGCAGGACATTGCCGGAGTACCGAACTGCGCCCTCCCGTGTCACGGGGCGTTTCTCACCCCCGAAGAGCGAGGGTTCGCGGCCGTGTGGCTGGCACTGTGGAGCGGCCTGTGCGCCGCAAGCACTCTCGTGACCGTCACCACGTTCCTGATCGACACCCAGCGTTTCAAATATCCTGAGAGGCCCATAGTGTTCCTGTCGGCCTGCTACTTCGTCGTGTCGATCGGCTATCTGTCGAGGAGCGTGCTCGGCCACGAGGAGATCGCCTGCGACGGACCGGCACTGAAGTCGGGGGCACAGGGCACGGGAACTTGCGTCACGGTTTTCCTCATGATCTACTTCTTCGGCATGGCGTCGTCCGTGTGGTGGGTGATCCTCGCGTTCACGTGGTTCCTGGCGGCGGGCCTGAAGTGGGGCAACGAGGCGATAGCCTCGTACTCTCAGTACTTTCATCTGGCAGCCTGGCTGGCACCCACGGTGCAAACGGTGTGGGCTTACGTGGCTGGGGGAGTGGCGGGGGATCCAGTGGCCGGGGTGTGCACGGTAGCCCCGGAAGGGGTGCGCTCGTTTATCCTGGCGCCGTTGTTCGTGTACCTTCTCCTGGGGACGAGCTTCCTCCTGGCCGGGTTCGTCAGCCTGTTCAGGATTCGATCGGTGATCAAACGGCAGCCGGGAGCAAAGGCGGACAAATTGGAAAAGCTGATGATACGCATCGGCGTGTTCAGCGTTCTGTACACGCTACCGGCTGGAGTGGTCCTGGCCTGTCACATGTACGAGACGGCCCTAAGAAACGAGTGGCTCGCCTCGCTGGCGTGCCCCTGTCGACCGAGGGCAAGACCCCTCTACTCGATCCTGATGCTCAAGTACTTTATGGCGCTCGCGGTAGGCATCACGTCAGGCGTGTGGATCTGGAGCGGCAAAACCGTCGACTCGTGGAAACGTCTGTGGAGGCGCTTGTTCGGCGGCGGCAGCGGCGGAGGAGGTCACGGTGGAGGTGGCGGCGGTATGGTAGCAGGCGTGACCGGCGTCAGCGGAGGTATCGGCAGCAGCAGCATCAAGGGCGTAGTCGGACGTGTCGGAGTGCCGTATCCGCCGGCACCGGGTCCTGGAAGCGCCCTGCTTCCGCCTGGCAGCGTGGCCAGCGCTTCCCAGCATCATCTCCATCACCACGTTCTCAAGCAGCCGCCTCTGTCGCACGTATGACGTCACCAGTCGGCGGGGGGCGACATGAACACCGCTGGCTGCGAGCAGCAGCAACAGCAACAGCAGTCGGTGCAACAGGAGAGGCCTTCCGCCCTTAGCAACTACGGGCCCATTTAGCCCTTCGCCTCGGCCTCGCGCAGGCACACGCCGCACACGGCGCCACACACGGCGCCACACACGCCACACTCGGCGGCCACCATTTACTCGAGGAGGTCGCTGGCGTCGACGACGGGCCCCCTTACACCAGCCCACGGACTCGCGCCCTCTTACACCCAGGCCACCGAAGTATGAATCGATTTTTCGTGAAAAGCTCGTTGGAACGATCGCGATACCGAAGAGAAAGAGAAACGTGGGCGGGATCGAGAGGGGGTGCTCGCGTTTCTCGGTATACCTCCGGTGTGGTGGCTCTTTGCGACGCGCCGAACGGCGTCGATGACTCGCGACGGTGCTTCTCGATTACCCGATATACGTATTTAGCTCGTACATGTCTTTGCCGCCCGGTCTCGAGTTGCACGTTTTTCCCCATCAATTTTTATCATCGTCCTGGTGCATTTCACGGTGACAAATTGCGCGCACCCGACGCGCGAGAACTATTGAAACGGCGGCGTGCACGAGGCGGGACTGCGATTCGAAATTCGGGGCTCGAGATCGGCCGGTCTAGTGAGATTGTGATGTTAGTGCGCGAATTAACAGTGGTGTGACCGAGCGAATGTGAGAATCTGCATGAATGGGACAAATGTGTCAGGAGTTCTTTCTTACTCGTATCTATCTGTAACTCTTTCTTACTTTATATACCGTAGCGGAGCTCGTAAAGCCCGCATTGTCCGTCTAACGTGTATCGTCTCGTCTATTTATCTGACTTAGCTGTAACGGAAGTTTAGGTGTAAAACACGATTTTTTTTATAGATGTCGTTACGTTCGCGCGGCGGTGGGCCTGCGTTCCGTTTTGGCGCGCAAATTTTTCGTTTTTAATTTCACCCGACCGTAATCGCTAGTCGATGGGGGGGTGGGGGGTATGGCAGGGAATTCGACTGATCATCACCGTCAATGAAAGTACACAGTGGAATGCAGGCCCACCGCCGTCTATCGTATATAGCACGACGAGCAAGTGTATAGCGCAGACGTATTCGAGGGTGGAAAAACGAAGGGCGGAGAAGGAAACCAGGTAACTGTAAATATTATTCTTAGATGTTAGATAAAGTGCTGTAAATATAGAAAGAACGGAGTGAGGAGGAACGATTATTAAAACCGATTTACATACTGATCGACACGGAGGCATATGCAGATGTGTACAGACGTGATTAACATGAGTGCAATCGTCTACGGTGGCGCGTTCCTTTTCGCATTATCTATGTAATATGCACCTATGTGTGCAAACGTAGTCCGTGCGGTATACGTTTCTGAATTTTTCGCGGAACGTTTGTTTCCTTTTTAAAAGGCCCGGTGCAAGATTACCGAACGAGACGCGAATGGAACTCGCGCGAAATGGTTTTGTTAATGGAGTGATTGGGGATAATGGGTGTTGTGTGACAATGGTAACAGGATACGAGGAAGTTTCGGCGGGCCGGCTAGTCTTAAAACGCAGACGAGGGAAGGGAACGCGTCAATCGGGGCGTGCATCGCATAAGTACATCGAGAAAGAAACGCGTGTTTCACGATACGTATGCGGACGTTTGGACACGATTGTGTCGTATACACGTCGCGTCGAGCGCATCTTTTTTCACCACCGATCGAAGCCCCCATTTATCCTTACCGTTTTTATAGAAACGCAGGCTGATCGAGATTACTAGCCCCCGGCGTTTTTCTGCTAAACGTTTGCAAGGGAAACAGAACCGGAGGAAGTTTTATCATTTCTTTTTCTTCTTTTTCTGTAGACGACACGATGTTGATATTAAATATGGTGTTGTTAAGCGTCCAAATTGTTTTCTTCTTTTCTGCCTTTTCTTTCTATCAAGGGCAAAATAAAATCGTCAATCGTCATTGTGCGAAAATTTTCATTCAAGCCACTCTGTTGCGCACGTGGAGATTCCAAAACTATTACAACTTTGGTTTCTTTCGCTTATCAATGATTTAGGAGGGAAACGCTTGGGCGCAACGGCGCGAACGCTCCGTACATCATACATGTACTCGTGTACACGCGTTTCGAATGTAGCAGGCAGAATGAAAAAGTACAGAGGTAACAAAATTTCAAGCGACACTTGTTTTCTTTTTATACCTTGCATGGCTTTTCCGGTCTCTAGTAGACTCGAGCCGTGCTCTTACGCACACGCACACGCGCCTACCACCTGTACACAAATACATATACGCAGTCGTACATACTCGCACATTGTAGAGAAAGAGGGGGAGAGAGAGAGAGAGAGAGGCAAGATACATTTCTGTGTACCCCAAGAAAATAAATAGTAGCTAAACGGAAAAGATAAACCACACGTACGCGTGTCTTCTATGCCCGCGCAATAGTTGAAAAAAAGTAGCTGTTGAAACGATGCGAAATTGGATACACGCATAAACGAGTAAATCGTTAAGTACGTAAATATATATATATATATATATAAATATAAAAATATAAATAAATATAAATAAATATATATATATGATCGTAGAAGCGTGTGCGGAGGCCTCGTGACGAGAACGCGCACGCTTCTGCGGCACGATGTCGATATCTCACAATTTTTATAATCGCTGGAGGAGTGAATAAAACGCAAAAGGCAAGAGCGAAGAAAAATAATAACGATTCCCCGAAACGCGTTCTTCTTATCGACGCTTCTCCTCACGGGACATCACGTGGACGTTGCATCGCGTGCAACCGCGAGGAGTTAAGGATACCATCGACGCCGTCGAAACGAAATGTTGCAAACGAGAGAAGGAACCGCCTGTTCATGTACTTCCACTATCTGACGTCGACGCATGGGATGTTTCTTTTTGTTTCCTTATTTCTTTCCTATTTTTTTTCCCCCCGGTCGCGTTCGTTCGAAATTTCGTCGGCTCACGCGATCGGTCCGCGAGATGTCTCGCGAGCAGAGAAGGCAGGTGAGGAATGCGTGCGCCGCGGGAAGAAAGCGGGGAAAGAAAACGAACGGACTGAGAGGAAAAAGAAAAAACGATAACTGCCTCAAGCAACTTAAAATACACGACCCGTATCGTATCCCGGACGGGGACCCCTGCCAAACGAAAACGTACACGTGTAATATTGTAAAGTAGTGAAGAGTAAAGAACCTTTAGTGTCACATATCACGCCAAGCCGGTACGAGCGAAAACGGACAATGTCGCGTTCGTAGTAGTGGACGATCGGTTTAAAAGAAAACGAGAGGGAGAGCGAGAATGAGAGTGAGGTGCAATGCGATGCAATGCAATGCCGTGGAACGGGTAAGGGAAGAAGGTGGAAGCTCGAGATATGGAGAGAAAGAGAGAGAGAGAAAGAATGTATGGATTGTGCGTTGCCATCTCGATTGCAGAACGATTGATGCGACGAAAAGGACGGACGCGACGTCAGAGAAACCTGAGGGAGAAGTTTATAACGAGTATTTGTAAGCCACTTTTTGTCACGATGATTGTCAATAAAATTGAAAATACTGTGTGTAATGAGTGTGTCCCTCCATTAGGTATCGAGGTATTTTCTTTATTATTATTCTGTTTCTTTTCATCGTTTGGCGTGGAACAAAAGTTTCTGTAGTAGGGGATGTAGCGGATGTAGTGGAAGTTTGAAAATAGTCTAGTCTCCCTCTATTTTTCTTCTGTGCGTTTTCCTCGTTTGGCTTTTACGTTGTTTTTTGCCTTAAACAAAAAAAGAAAAAAGATTTGGCCCGATCTATGCTCGATCGCCATCTTTGTACAAGTTTTTACGTTGCCATAGTAGTTAACGAGTAAATGACCACCGATGAACCATATCGTTATAATATGCATATACTGATATCAAAATTGTATACGATTTTTAATATACTTTATTATTATTTACGTTCCTTGCATTAATTGTTTGGTATCCTGGTTACACCTTCCTTCTTCCTAGTAGCTACTTCATAGCAGTTGTACAGTAGATAGATAAACAGTAAATTTGTGACGTGGAATTTAAGAAATAAAGGTAGGTTTAATAATATTTTTCGAACGCTATTCCTATCTAACAAATTCAGCTTTTTAAGTGCACAATATTCTTTTTAAGGGGCACTCTAGAAGATATTTGTGTTTCAATTCAAGCGGTAGTCATAACTGTTTAACATAGAACTATCTTGAGTAAATAATCCGTCGTGTAAGTCATGCAAGTGTATATACATAAACGGGGGTCCCGGGGACGTGCACTTCAGCTTCTGTATAAAACAAAAAAGGCCCCTCCTGTTTAAGAGGTTCGAACAAGTGGCTACATTCTTCAGCCTGGTAGCGAAACAAAGTAATTCGACCAGAGTCTGGCGCCATAGAAAGTGCATATTCAATTGCAGATGACAGATTTACGTGCTTATACTTGCATACAATTTTTCTAACTAAGCGTACCGTAGCTGCGCAATCTACTCAAATATCAAGCATTCGTTTCGCAGACGGTCCTAAATTAATTAACACCAGCCAGCCCGAGCGTCTAATTGAAAAGTACATACAAAGTATTAAACTCTATTAAACTCTTACAATTTAAGCTACATAATACAAATGCGAAACTTTCTACGAGTACCTCAAGAACCTGTTCGTCAGCACGGACAAAGACAAAAAACTTCTCGAGAAGACGAATATTTATACCACCCCCTGGCCACCCTAGCCACTGGGTATTAACGCAAACGCCAGACGGTCCGTTTCATCCGTCGCCTCTCCAATGCCCGGTTATTTACACGGCGTTACGGATCGGCCCGGTGAAGTTCGTCGTTTAACCCGGAACCTAAGTAAACCCACCCTCGTCCCATGAGTCATCGCCGGCGGCGTAGTCAGCACCGGGGGCAAACACCCCCGCCATCGACGAATTTATGGTCTTTAGCTGCTGCTGCTGCGAGTATCGCCGCCATAAACAAACCGTATTAACCGGCCGGACGTTTACGGTCCCCGGTGTTTGGCCCCCGGAAGATAAGGATCTCCGTTAGTCATTCACTCGTTAAGTTAACTGGCCACGCGTTGCGTTGATTTCCCTAATTGCAGCTGCGATGCGCCAAACCGGGGCTCGTCTTCGTGGATTGCTTCGCGTTTCTGGCGTTTTGTCGGCGAGTCGCGTGCTGTCGAAACGTTCGTCGTCAACTTGTCCTTTGCTTTAATTAACCGAGCGTCGCGTTTGTCGCGTCCACCGATGGACGAGGGTAATTTGGTTACACTGGTTGTCCGCCGTTGACGACATTCGGGTGGTTTCTGTGTAACGCTGGGGGGTTAATTGATGTTTCGATACGTACGATGGGGTGGTGTTATATCGTGGACATTTTAAACTGATTAACATCGTTTCCTGGCGACAATTTATACTGGTTCGTTGGCGAAGTTAATTTTTCTTTTATGACCCCGTTACGTATCTAACGTTGCATGTGTTTCTGTTTTTATAGCGGGGATATAAATTACGCGTTATCGTGTCGTTAATTGTTATTTGTCCCGTGGCGGTGGGAATTTAGTTTCGACGTACGTAAATCGTTGTGCGAAGTGCTTCGGTAGTTACAATTACGTACAGGGTGGTCAATGATAAGTGACGTTTAATACAATTACTGAACAATGGGACAAAAATGTGAAGGAAATTTTTGTAATATTTTTTTATTGAAGACACACTGAAATTCTACATAAAAATCATAACAAATGCCTCCCTACATTTTTGTCCTGTTATCTACCATTCGGTAGTTGTCGGTCGACAGCCTGTATGTCACGAAGGAAGTAATTTTTTGTACGATCACGAGCACAATGTGAAAGGTGTATCACCGTACGAGATCGACACATCGTCAACGAAGACACGAATCGAAAATAGACCTCCACGTTCCATTATTTACCGGGGAAACGAGGCTCGAGGCGATTTACGAGAAGATTTGCCGAAAGCTTTAACCGATGGGTAGTACCTACATGCTCGTGACTCGGTGATCGATGGCGACTAATTGCGCCTAAGAAAACTAATTTACGAAGGCAGAAACGGTATCCGGAGACGCCCCCACTGTTTATCGAGAAGACCGGAACGCTTTCCAGGCGGTGCGGAAAGGGCCTCGAATTTTTCGTTTGGTCTAACATTAGATCTATATCGGGGCGTGCACGCGCCCCGTTTTCCTTCATTGACGATCGTTTTGCTTAAACGTAGACTGTTACAATAATCCTGTGCCGCGTAACGTGGTTGCTACCACTGAAATAATACAGAATTTGTCAATATCAGTCTGGCGGTGTTAGTTCGTGAAATTGAAATTATTAGTATTATTGTCGTTTCAATTTCATTAAGGAATTTTTAGTTCGATGTTCTTTTCTTCAATTCGACGATGAAAATTGAAACCGCTGAAAATATCAATGATCCATTTATGGAGTGCCGGCTAATTTCTAGAAAATTGTTGGAACGTGCAAGAAGCACATGGTAAAAGAGAATTCAATTAACGAACACCGATAGATTATCGTGCTGGTAGCAATTAATCTTCTCTGAAATGAACGCAGGGGCGACCCTTGACACCGCGATAAGGGATGGTCATATGGTGACGTTTGCGCACATAAATTGCCCACGCGCGCAAATATAATGAGCTCCACGATAACGGGTAATCGAACTTCGAGCTGCCTTCACAATTCTATCTTGTTTTCGAGAGAATCGAACGCCGGTGATGAATGTATTATCGTGGAAGAATAACGTGCGTCAATGCAACGTGAATCATTAGCATTTTGTGATCCGAGGCACTTCGACAGAATAATTGTTTGTAATCTGATCCTAAGACTGTTGTAATTCTGCTGTTACAAGCCACAGATTTTATTCTGCACAAATATTCAAGGATTACCAGTTGAAGATGAGGACGCTATTGGTAAAGAACATTGTTCGATTCCATGATTAAATTAACCAACTTCAAGGTTTCCTTTATTTATTCGTAATAATCCTTGAAGACGTTTTCTATAGATAAACTCTGATGTAATTGATCTTCCATCTTCAATGAAATTGTAAACACTGTCGGTATACTTTCCAGCAATTTACCAATTTATTTCAATAATGGAGACACTTTCTCTTTGGCCAATCTGTAGGATCACCTGCTGCATTAAAATTTAACAACTTCTGCTGGCCTCGATTCTAAACGTACTTCTCGAAACTAGACCGCAAAACCATTTATTAAAGTATCGCGTCTCAGATCTGAGTTCACCTTAAAATCATTTTTAAACGGATTTACCCCCACCCACGAGGGTTTCTTTTTGACAGTTGCACTCGTGAATGCATCCCTTTGAGGGATGAGATTTTCGTAAGGCCCCGCTCCATTCAAATTCGATTCCCTTGTACTGTTAATCCTCCTTTGCGATGCCAACAGCTGCATGCGCCGTCGGAATACGCAGCTGATCATTAATTATTTGCGGCCATGGATTAACAGGCTAAACGAGAACGATTCAATTAACTTCGTCTCAGTCACACTCCTGACGATTCCTTCCCATTTCTGAGCGAGGGGGAATAAAATTATGTATTTTATTTATTTTGATGTAATTTATTGGACTGTAGTACCGTTTGAATTCCATGAGAATTGTTGTCGAATTGAAATGAAAATTAAATAGAATGGTCATTGGGCAAAGAAGAATTTCTATAAACGTATCTGGAAGATTGTGCAAACCGTTTGAAGTCTGTGAGGTACATCTATAGTTGTACATCGATTTGACAAACGATATTATTTGTAAAAATGAGGCAGTTTAGAGTTGTACCTGTCTTGGTTTGATCAATCCAACAGTAATACCAATACACAAAGGCGATAGTTGAGAAAATAAATCCAGGAGGGAAGTGCCAGAAATAAGTAAAACCTGCCAGGAAAAGAATTACGACGTATTTATCTACTAATCTGTTGGCGGGTCCATAAAACTGTATCTCGGGTTGAAAGTGTTAAAAGCAATTACTGTATAATGCCCAACAGCTGTCATGTTCAAGATACTCTAATAAAAACATAAAAGGGGTCCACGAAGAATTCACACGAACATAATTTATTCGCGTAAATTCCTCCCTCATAATATCCCACTTATGAATCACCCGTGCAATTCATTTCTGCCGAACGTCTGCTAACATGAACATCCCCGTCCAAATCGCAGCCACAAAATCTCCGCGATTACAAAACAATCAGAGTGATAATCCCCGCGTCAAGAAGCCACGGTATAAAGTTCACCCCCTGCGATTTCACACGAAACAACAAACAAACGCCCAATGCATTCCACTCGTTTCGCGTTCCACATTCACCCCACCTAGCTGGAGTATCGACGCTCAATTAAAGATCACCCCACGCTTTAAGCGCGCGTGTATCTCATCGGGGTGTCGAAACGTGGCTGCTTTGGGGATAACAGCGGCCACGTAAAGACCGTGGTCGCTGTTGAAACAATATTTTCACAAGGGGCGGCTGCCCGTGGCGCGTCGTAAGCTCGAGATATCGGTGTTTTTCGACGAGGCTGATCCGCCATGAAACACCCCCGCACTGTTTGTCGGTCATTGACATCCTCCGGCAGATCGATCCACGGAAATTGCGCTGCGCGCACGGACATCGACAGATCGTACCGCCACGCTAAATATAGATTCGAGAAGCCGCGTTTCGAATCCACGTCTCGGCCCTCTCAGCAATGCCTTCCGAGATGTCGCGATCGAAAGATTCTATCTTTGGCGGTTTTCATCTGTGAGATTGACTTCGCTTTTCTTCCTTCTTTTTGTCCTTGTTGCGCTGGAGGTACATACACCTAAAATCTTTAATTGCCAGGAACGATCATTATTCAATCTCCTTGCTCCAATAAAGCCTTCCAAAAGGTTCACCCTCCCCACGATACACTTCCCCCATTCGCCCCGTTCTTCGCGAAGTTTTTAATTCCCCCGTGGATCCGAGTTTTTCGCCCACGCTTAGACGATACCGCTCCGTACGCGGCTGTCGACAGCTAAACGACCGGAGCACTTTGCTCGCGACGATTTTGCGGATCGTTTCGCCGACTCGTTCGGTTTTTACACGACTCTTCGCGAGACGAAGGTCACGGGATGTGTGGGCCGTTTGGCCATGGTGTTCCGGGGGCGAAATCGTGGATCGTTTGGCTGTCAACGCGAGGGAACATGCGTGGCGGAAGTGCGACATAACGTGGGATGGAAGACGTTTCCTTGGATTGTGTTCCCGCAATGGTGTGTACACAGCTTTTCCTACGGCAGCGCGTTGTCTACGCGATATCGTCGGAACAAGATGCCCCTTATCGTCGCGTCCGCTCTTCCCTCTGAAGCACACCTTCCGTTCCACGTGACGCGAGATAACCGAAAAGGGACGAGTTAAGGGCCAACGTAAATCTTGCTCGCGACGAGAGGCTTTTAGTTTTTCGACCCACGACGTCTCTCGGTCGAGCGTTGTCGCGACGGTGGTATTTTAACGGTGGAAATTGTACACGAAATGTTTGATGATATTTTTAAGGGGAATGAATGTAATCAGCGTGGTGTATGTATTTTGGTCGTGTTTACGTAGGTGCTGGATGGAACACGGAAATATTTACAGCGGGGAAATTTATTATTGGTGTTCTGGGGCAATCGAAACGCTTGTAAAAATTTCGACAAGTGCCCTGTCGAGGCTTGGTAGTTGATAATTGTATATAATATATACAATAATAATGTATACGCTACTATACGTATTAATTAATGGTCCACCTGCGAAATTCAAATTGGTTTTAATCGTAACTATATCTTTTCTTTCTTTTATACTTTATTAGCCAAGATATTATTTCCAAAGCTCGAATTTCAGGACCAAGTATGTACACACCGTTCAATTATTGACAATTGACGGAAAATCGAGATCGTTCGGTTATGGGGAAAGTATAGCCCATGTGGAATTTACACAGTGTCGAGTGACGCTAAATGGAAACATAAGTTACTGCGTATTTACGACGCCCACACGTGCAGTTCCGTTCTTAGCAATACGTTCCAGCTTTCTTTTCTTCATTCATTCGCTCGTTGATTCGATCGGCACGTCTATTTTGGAGTCGCGTTTATTTATCACGTTTCGATTAGTTCTCGGGCAGACAATCGTAAGAGGAAAACGAATGATGCATCGTTTACGTGGCTCGACTTGAGGGAACCTCGTGGCGGCTCGAACGACGAACAACCCCTTGCTCGAGGCTCCATTAGGCCACATGAGTGATAAGTGGGGATGTATGGGGTGCCGATGTCTTCCTGTTCATTGTAGAACTCCGCTTGGACCAGGTGATTCACGACAATGGGGTGGAAAACAGACACGGACAGAGGCTGATGACATTTGGTCGTTATTGACAGTGCCTGTGTATGTGGGTTTTGTGGAAAATGTGGTTTCTATTATGTGACTGTTGATAATACGGCCGGTAATGATTCTGTCTGGGTGCATTAGGCTCTTCGAAGTGTTCAAGTGCTTTTGTCCTGTGGCTTATGTTTGAGGCTTGCTGAACTGCTGGCAGGAGTAGTTCGAATGTTGGAAATGGAGAATTTTCAATGAAGATAATGTTCCTTCAAATGGAACCCTCCGGAAACTCAGGTACTTACTTTATGGGGTATTCGTGGAGCGTTAGATGTGTACACCTTTTATTATCCATGAACCCGAGTATGTGCTTCCTCGAAGGGATAAAATTATCAACCTAGTCTCGTGAAAATTGGACGAATATACAGTTAGTCTTTTTAAATCTTGCACAATTGTAAATCCAGGTAACGTCACTATGATTCAAGCAATTAATCTAATTGCTACGATTTTCGTGTTGGCGAGTCAACCGAAGCTTAATTCATGTAGCAATACAGTTCTAACGCTGACCATGACGTTGCGACACCGTTTCAGATTACGTAAAACGGGCAGGAATCTGAAGACTTTCGAGACTTTCGAGAGTTCCGAGACATTCGAGCTTGTTAACCCAATTAAGTCCCTTAAGACTGCTCAAGATTTGCGAGATCGGATTTTCTAAGATTTGCAATCAATTTCAACCTGCACGTGCAGCAATAAAAACGTCTATGATTGGCGGGGTTAAATTATATCCGACGTTGGGGAACAACAATTTAATATTTTATGAAAGATACCAGGATACTTCTGGAATAAGACGAAAAATGAGAATGATTGCCTATAGGTGGCAAATGCGGAAAGAAACTCGTATTTCTTACGGGACATCGTAGTAGATATATACCATTGTGAACGAGGATATATATGCAGGGTGGGGCACTTAAATGGATAGTAAATCTTTGTTATTTATGGACGGATGAAAAAAGCCATTCGGAATGAATTTGCACTGCAGTGGGGACGCTATGTTGCTGGACGTATTCATGAAACGAGTCCTCTTCTGTTGAAGTGTAATTATTATGCATTTGTTTGAAACCATAGAAAAATGTTTCACTTGGTGCAATGATAATTATTAGATAAATGAGTTAAATTGAAGGAGTCACTGAAAATGTTTAATATGGATATTTCATATTTCTATGAATTTTAGGAAAAGGGAATTTTGTTTGGCAAGCTTATTTTTTGGGTAATCTGTTTTCAAAGTACATACATGTAGTTGTACGAGTGTCTCTTGCGTGAAACGCTTGAATTCAGAGGCAGAAGCTGCGGTCGTGTGCTTGGAAGCTTAGGTCAAGGGTATGGTTCCCATAAAACTGTCACTTCTTTTCTGGCGGTTAGTTACGCCGGTTCTTTGGGATTTTTTGTTATACATAGATGCACCACAGTGGGAAATCCTCCAGTCACAAATCATACAATTTTTTTTCTCCTCGTGCTACGCTAGGACAGAAAAAAATGAATTCAACGATGCTTGAAGATTTACTCCCGTGTTTACCCGCTTTCAATATATTTGAATGGAGTCGGCTCTTTTTTAAAACAAAGTTCTTCCTCTGTTTTTAAAAACTCCCGCATATAATCCCTTAATTAAAATTCTCGCGCGTGTTACAGAGATTAAATTAATTTAGAAGTTCGTGACACTTCTTATAATAGCTGTGACCATTTCAATTAATTCGATTTAATGGTTTCCAGTTCTTTGGTCGTCCAGCGTGCCAAGAGGAATTTCGTGTACAAGCCAGAGTGACGAGGGATCCATTTTATAAATGACTCACGCCACCCACCTTGAGTTCCGTCGTTAACGTCAACCCCTTTGATCGCCGAGACGAAACAATGATCGATGCCGATTTATTAACGAGCCACGATCGCTCCTGCAGAAGACGATTAACGCGTGCTGTAAATACGACGCGATCCTTATGTATACTTTCTCCTGGATCTTGCGACAAATTCGAGGACGTTGATGGATCGTCCAATGTAAGTGGTGAAAGGAGTGAAAAGTTCTGTTTGAGGTGCAGATATTTCTAGGCAACGAGTGGGTGTAAATAGTCACTTGCCTGTAGCTGACAGTTTTTCCTCAACAGTGTTATAATTGTAATTAACCGGCAAACATTTTACCTAATTAAATACTGGTATTCCGTACGCGGGGAATTAACAGGTTACTGCATATCAATTTCTTTCTGAAACGAATGCGCGACATTTCTGCATGAAACGCGAACTAAAAGTAAATTGGAGACAATGCTGAACGCTCGAATAATACAATCTACGGTGAGCAGTAAATATTCGCGTCCCTCCCTCGAATTAATTCAGCAGGAACACCTTGCGAGAATCGAGTTTCGAATTTCGCGCGAAGCCTCGTAAAATGGTCCCGCAGGATTCTGGAGACATAACACGGCAAGTTAATCGCCCTTAAGCGTTGCACACACCGCTTCGCACATTCGTTCGTTTGGGTCTAATCACCGAATCGTGAACTCAATATGTAAACTTTTCACCTATATAGTGAGCTCCGAAATGAATAGACGTTGACGAATTTTGTCAAAAAATTTCGAATACGTTAAAAATAATCTTGTCTAAAGTACCACTGCGTAAAAAGTAACATTCAAATGATTAATAATCAGACCGAAAGAAAATATGTAACAATATTTCTCTACCAGAGAAACTGTCATCAATTGTTTCCCAATAGAAAATTCCTTGACTTAACGGTGGAAATATTAGAAAATGAAAAAAAGACTTCTATTTGGAAATAGTAGGGTTGTTTCTCGGTGTGCATCTAGCTTTATTTCACCAACCCCCTGGATCACGGGCATTCAGGCATCGAGGCCAGTACACGTTAAAGCCACAGAGCTTATAGCGCTATACCAAACTCGTGTACTCACCCTCGCCACGTTTCGACATGCACCGGTCAAAGAACCTCGCACATGACGTTGATCGAGGTGCACAGGCGACTCTTAACGTCGGAAGCACTGCGGATTTATGGCCGTAAGCGACGCTAAATTCGGAGTTATTTTTGCTGCATTTTATGATCCACGATTCTGGTCACCTTTGTTACCAGCTGGGTGTTCCATGCCCGAGATCGAAACGGAGATTGAAATTGGTTTATACGTGCACATGCATTTTGCCGACCCATGAAACAGAGCGAATTGAAGTGATTTTATTTATTAGCGATGGGTTTGTTGGTTTCAGGTTGAAAAGATATGGTTAAGGTATTTTTCATTTTACTTCGATTTTTCGATTTTATCTTTGGATATGCGTTTGTCAGATAATTGAATCGTAATTTACTAATGCACTGTTATAGTGGGCTGAAAGATATTTGGTTCAATATTTCATCAGTCAATATTTTGTTCCCCCGCTCTGTTCATCACAAATGTGTACAGTTTAAATTTGCCAGCCAATTTAATTAAGAAATAACAGTTTAATGACACTAACATTAGCGTGGATCGAAATCTTCTTATTTTTTTTAACCCGATTTTCTCTGATCGGACTTGACCACCGAGTCTGTTAGGTAAATCGCCCTGGATTAAGCTGTCTGTTTCTATACCAGCTTAGGAATGAAACGCATTAAGCTGTGACACCCGGTTAATACTCGACAGGAAGTCAACGGGAAGACGAGGAGAGGAGACGCGGTTGATGAGCGATACCAACCGCTTTACAGCTATGCCCTGAGGAAAAGAGCTTATAATGCTTCTTTTTTTTTTACTACGCCTTGTCGCTTTATAGTATCATTTTTAGAGGCCTCCTCATTGAAGGTCTTCAATAACTTTGCGAAACAATTCGCCTATTTCTGATACTTTGCATGACTCCGAATAACAATTAGAACGCTTGTCAATGGTGTTCACGGTACGGGGATAATTTTGTCTTGAAGTATGCATACCGCAGACGCAATTGAGGAAAACGATAGAACGCTGAATTATTGTCGCTCTGAAAATGAAGAAGAAAAAAGTCACAGGTTCGGTATATCGAAAATTTTATAATATATTCACTGTTTCCGATAAATATTCTAGCTGATTCAAGAACAATTGTGTAAGTTCCGTGGCACAGAGGGTTGTTGAAGAAAAACGCACAATTCTCCTCGATTTTTCCTCTCCCCGAGCACGGGACAAAGAAATTCCCGATTAAAAAGGCAGGATCCAGCAATTTCGCTCGATTCTCCGGCATGGAAATGGTAAAGCGAAGCGATACCGCGACGAGGGGCCTACGCACGCAATTGCGAGCGCTAAAGAAACGCGAAATCGTTATCATTGTGCTCGCATTGTTCACGATTCCTTCCCGCGAAGGCGATGATGATGACGGCGCTTCGCCGCCGGCGCGGCGCCCGACGTTCGAAGGAAAATGGAAGAAAATGTCATTGGCCGGGTGCGTGAGATCGTGTGTTCCATAATTGCGCGCGATCGATTCTTCAACCGTTCACGCCGAGCATACATAGAAGGGTGCCAAAACGATTGTGAGTCTAATGGAGATCGACTGTTAAGTACTTGCATGGAAAGATCCATACCGGTTACCCCGTTTCGTGTAATGAAGTTTTGCAGGGTGGTGTATTCCAGATTATGGAAGCTGTTGATACGAGCGTTAGGTGCCAATGATTTTTGGTTCACAAGATATTTTGTATTACGTATTAGAACGTCTTTAGTAGTTCCATCGTGGAAACATTAGATAGCATAGATGTTATTCGATGTTATTGCTCTTTCATGTTCTGATTTTCCTCATAGGTCGCCAGGAAGACTTTTCTCCAGCGGTGGCGAAAGTTCACGCGTTCTATGCTTGCTAAGAAATACTATCGCTCGTTAATGTCAGTAGGACCGGTGTCAAGTTATGATGTAATACGTTGTAACGTGTTCGGTATCGCGATAAAAGCTTTCGGAAGCGTGAACGAGCCACGCTTCTAGATGATAGACGAGCCAGAAACACATTTAACGATGTCTCGTCATCGGTTACGTTGATCGTGCCACGATCCCCAGTCAATAACGATTGAAGGGGTGAGTATTACGGACCACCTTCGAGAGGAATGGCGTACGTGAAAATGCACGTGATTTTTTAATGACGTCGGGAATCATTTCCAGAACCATTAACCGGGTTCATTGTTTTAATTTAGATCGAGCTAGTTTCCCCCTTGTCGAGATAATTTTCACTTGAGTTTTAATGATTCCATGTCAAATTCTGTGCGGTCCTTCGGTAATAATCGTGCATTGAATGCAATATCGTAGCAATTAAAAATTCTGGGATAACAATTTACGCATCCCATTGTTTCACCTAACTGTCCACCATTGAACTTCTTTCCTCACAATGGTACACGATATTCGTTATCAATTAACCCTATCGATCTAGCGAAATTTCAACATTTCTCCTCGATACAGTGCACTGGCGAAAAATTCAACATTCGGATGCATCAATGATTTATTACACTTGCGTGAAATTAAACGCACTTCGACTGTGCACTATGCATCAGTACTCATTTACGTGGCCATACCATATTACATATTGATACACAATCTACGTACTACAAATGTATAACTCAGCGTCACCATAAATTTATTCACGCACGGCCAGGGTTCAAATCTAATAACAATAATGTACATCGATACACGGCCATTAACAATCCTCCCCCACAAGATGAACATGCCGCCCCCAAATCGTTAGGAGGCTTTTACAGGGCCGATTTATCGCAAGCAACGAGCTTCATTACCGCTACCGTGGCCGTCAATAAAATAAACGGACAAATGGAAACGGAACGAGGCGTGGCTACGATTGTTCCCCGCCGGATCCGGATTCCGGCGTATTTTCGAAGACAAATACACGAAGCGGCGCACGCTTGCCCGTCGAACGGAGTAAATTCAATTTAACGGACGCGATGCGCGAACATTGGAGAACAAACAGAGAGAACTGGACACCGTAAAGAAGCGACGGTTTACGCGCGCAGCTTTTCGTGTCCAAACAATCGCAACGAGGGTTGTGTGCGCGCGCGCGCGTCCACGTTAACCCACTTACTGTTCAGCTAAAGAGGGAAACGCCACTTCGGGAACACGACCGTCGTATTAATGGCCTGTCGCTAATGTGCGAATGTTCCGTTACACGGCTCGAGATATTTACCAACCTCTTCGCGGTTGAATTTTCATATCGGCGCGCGGTGAAATTTCTGTCTGAGCAGGCACGCGGAGAAGGATGGACTACGAAGAGTGGACGCGATCTTTGCGGCGAGGAAAACGAAATATGTGTCTCATTTGTCACATTCGTAGTGACGATTCGTCTTTCATAGGTGAGATGAACCTATGCATAAAGCAATCGCGTTGAGATTCTGGATGCAACCGACGGGAACGACACTTTGCTACCTTTTTAATACCCGGCGAATGATGATAGCGAAATGCGTGCGCGGAAAGTGATCGGCCCGCTTTCGATTGTACAATTGTAACACGAGACGGGATGATGTTTATACAGTTTGGAAATGGCGCGTAGAAAAGCGCGCCTGGGCTTTTATCGCGGATGGGTATGTTTTAAAATAATTATAGAAACGTCCACGTCGCGGAATGAGAGGGAAATAATTTGGCAGGGACGTAGCAGAACATTTTTCGGACGCTTGCATATTGAGAATGATACTTTTCTCAACTCGCAATATACTACGTCCTTACCCAAGTTCCTAGCCCTGTTACCACATCGATCAACGACCCAAATTACCCGCCGAACCGCGTAAAAGATCGAGCACGCCGAAATCACGTCGAAACGATCAAAATGGAATGGCCACGTTTATCGGCAAACGTTTCCCCGGCGCAAAGAAGCCGGCTCGAATGTCGTCGGAGAGGTACGTACGAGTTTCCTCGCGAAAGAAGACCCTCCCCCGCCATTAACATGAAAAACGGCCGCGTTTGCGAAAACGTCGGGCACACAGGGCCTCGCGCGACAAAACCCGGCGAAGAGCGGGAATTCCTTGCAGAAAGTGCGAAACACAAGCGGCGCGTTTAAACTGTCGGTGCACATACTCCATATTTATACCATTACGATCGTGCGCACGCCACTCGTGCACACGCACGTGCACAACACCGCGCCACCCCCTTTCGCAGACGGTCGCGAGCGCGTTTCGCGCCCTTAATCCGCGGGCACGCAGCCGAACGAGGAACGGCGGGTCGGGGTGGTGGGGGCGAAAGCGGAGGGTCTGATGATGGAACACCTTTCCGTACTAATTGCTAAATGCTAATGTAAGCATACGCTTTAGCGACGCCCACTTTTCACGACAGCCGGAGGACATTATTCGCGGCTGAGTTACCCGATCGACGTCGACGATTCGCATGCGAAATCCTCGCGGACGACTCGTCATCCACTTTCGATACGGTGCGACGGCGGTGTCGCGCGTCCAGGGACCTCGCGCGCGGAATTTGCATTTTCATCCCCCTTGCACGCACTGCCACCGAGGATTAATCATTCCGGATCGCTACTTGCTGATTTATGAAAATTGAGGAGAAAGAGAGAGAGTGATACGCGTCACTCGTGGATGAGATTCAACGATCGTTTGTCCTCTCTTTATCTGCCTATCTATCTATGTATCTATCCTTCTCTTTGGCTTCGTCCCTCTTTGTCGAGGATAACACGGTCGGGGATGTTTATCTCGATATTGAGCTCGATAGGGGCGGCATAGGGTTTTCTATGCCTTTGTGGGTCTACGCCTCGTGCGGGGTTGAATGCGGCGACGATTGTTATGGGGTGGTTACTTTCTGCTGGTCATGAGAGATGATAAAAATTTGGGAGCCGTGCGCCGGGGTTGTAATAATTGGTTTTGGTGGCGGCGAGGGATAATGTAGGAAGTTTCGCGTTTCTATTTTCCACACCCAGTGGCTCGTGGTTTTTTAATATAATATCTGGACGAGCCGGAACCGGTATCCTGCACTTTGTATCGTCGATCATGGACATGGCTCATATATTTCAAGTCATTGGATGAGAATCGATTAGAAAAGTTCGTATAGATTTCTGCTTTTCTATAAATTGTTTTAATGCTTGTGCTTTTTCATTTACCATTTCTCGAGCGCAATCACGATGTAGAATTAATCAAATGTAAAATATAAAATACATTTCTGTAAATTACTACTGTCGCAAGTTGTAGCTTAATTCGTCCAAATGATCAACATTGAAATCACTATAAACAGTACGTTCCTCGTGCTGAGCATTGAAATCATTCGTGGTTAGTACATATTTTAATTTACTGCAAAAAATTACACCGGAAAAGGCACTGCCTGTGCACGATCAAGGTATTCATAACTTCTCCATGAAATATCGCTGTAATCTATCTCGACTTTCCGGTCGCGAAAAGGCACCCAGAATCAAGATTAACTTTTCTGGCTAACGTAATCGCGCCCTCAGGAGATCCACCCGAAAAAGGATTAAAGCAACCTGACCGGGCAACCTTTTTATGTCGCCATTTTATGAGCAACCATACCAGATAGCACCAACGATGACCCCACGTGTCACAATGGTAACTTATTATCGGGTCTAATTACCGGATCGCGAATTAATTATCGCGCTGCACGAACGTCGATTGCACCTGGGCACACTTTTATTTTCAAATAGCTACTGCTCTCTTGGGTGTATCTTGTTAATCAACATAAAAATATTTGTTTTTTATAGGGTCTCTGTATATGTATCAGATGTTTAATGAAGTAAATTTTACGTTAGATAATGAATTATAATTCTATTAGATCGTATTAATAATTACGAAGGTGCCAATGTGTATTTTTTCTTCGATTATATAAAATTTATAGGGGAGTAATTTAATGTACTGCACAGGGCTGAAGTCTCTCATCGTAACAAAACAGTAACTCTCTCTCACTCTCTCTCTGCAGATTAAGTATTTGTTTGTTGAGACTACATTGTAGTATCTTATATGTACATCCGCTTCGATAAACATACTATATACAGGGTGTTTCCGGTTTTAACAAGCAAACTTCGGCAGCGCACTGAGGCACCCAAAATGAAACAGGAAGTTCGTGTAAACATAGCCCCGCAATTGCTTTGCTCTACCAACACAGTGATGTTACCAGCGCTCAGAATCCTCTGACTACATACCGATATCGAAATTGCAGTTTCAAAATTCAAATACGACGAAGCTATCCAATCTTCCCGATTAAATTTTTCAGCACAACAATATTTTCTACAATTAGAAGAAACATAATTACGGCTCCAAAGTATTTATAACAAAAATTCCCACTGTAACAAAGTGCTCTTTCTATTTAGCCCATATCTACTTTTATCTCTGCTACGCTACGCTTGTCCGTACGTCTCGCAACAATCAGCCGCAGCATTGAACGAAACGAGGTTTCATTAAACAAAGAAAAAACAATAAAAAAAACACCACGCAGAACTCCATTTCACTGAATTCAGGATGCACCGCCGCACGATTCGCGACGATCACGCGGTGTAATTACGCGGGACATGAAGGCCGCGAGGCTCTAACGTGTTAAAGAAAAGATCTTGCCTCGTGATACCAAGAATCGAATGAATTAACATCAGGCACGAGTGATTCGGAGCGTGTTACCGGTGGCCGCACACGCGGCTCCCATTATAAATAGAACGCGTTCCAGGCTCGATCTTGAAACAAATTCGTATCTGGATCGTATCGCGGGCCTGGATATCCTGCCACGCTTTCAAACAAATCCCGCCGGGCCCTCGAAAAGTCGCGGGCGTTCGTAACGAGGATGCAGAAGCTCGCCGGCCGTACACGGGAAGCCATTAACGCCAATTGTGGTTTCATTAATTTTCATCCGTGCTTTCGTTGGCCGAAGGTGACGGCCGGGAATCCCGAATTGGGAACCCGTTTCGGGGGCCCACGGGCCGTGGATCTGGTTTGACTGTCGTTTAAAGTCGATCGTTCGAATGTATGCGTGCCTCTTTTTGCTTCTGGCGACGTTCCTCGTGGTGGATTGATGTATTAGGTGCTGGGTGAGATTCCAGTGGTGCGCTTGGTTTACTCTTGGCCGCGTTAGTATTATTGGGCGGTAAAATTAGTACAGTCTCTTGAGTGTACGGTGGATTATTTTGCATTTAAATGTGGCAGGGGTGCATGTAATTTTTGCACATTTCTATTACAGTTTATGCATTCGAAGCAATTTTATTGTTATTAAAATTATTTTAGTACACGTGATAGCATTTGGTTGCCGCGAATAGCTGCCAATTGATTTTCAATATTGCATCATTTGAATTGCATTGGAAGAAAAATTTAAGTCGTCTGCTACCGCGCTTTATACCAGATTCCCGCGCGAGGGAAAGGCGACTGCTCCAAAGGATTTGTGTAAACAATATTTTATTGAATCCGTTTAACGCCGAATGCTATGCAGTAGGATTAAGCGTACACCCGTTTACTCTTTCGGTGACGTTGCCGTTAAAATTTCAAGGTGTATGCGCCGGCAGTATCCTCGATTATAAAACCTTTCAGGCGACAAGAGATTTACGACCGTACAAAATATCGCAACGACCATAAACCATTAAGTCCCACAACGTTACTGTCTCTCGCGACGCACCGTGCAACTTTCCATAACACACCACAGATGCTCGAAACTCGCAGATTCCACCGTTACAACCGACGGATCCCATGTCGCACGCAGCACCAGCAGCCTTGATACGTCGTCCATCTAATCCAGGCGACAATCCACGAAACCATCAATCATCCAAATTCGTCGGAGCCACGAACAATTAAGCTTACACTCGACCCCCTCTATCCCCCTCGTTCTCATCCTCTTATACAGCCAACTTCCTCCCCGCGATCCGTTTAACGATCACACCGGCACCTCCGCTATCGATGACCAGCGACGCTTAATCCGATAAGGCACCGATAAACGCGAATTCCACCGGCACAGGTTTCTTGGCTTCGAGGGAATGGTGTCAAAGCCTATCGTGGTCGGCTGGTTTGCACTTCGTTATATCTCCCCGGGGCGTTGGCTGCGCCGCGGACTCAAAGACGACGTAATTGCATCTCGTGCGCAATATACGCTACTTACGTATCTCTTAATTAATTCGCGCCTCGCCCCGCCCGGTAATTATTTCCATATCGCCAGACACGTACCCCCGTGACCCTCCTGCGCCGCCTCGACAACGACGGCGACGGCGACGTCGTCGACGACGCCTAGGACGAAGTCGAAAGCGACACGGGGAGTGCCACGGACACGCGTGTCTAGAATATCCAGCATTTTCAACCTCGGCCGCCTGCACCGCCCGACCCTTTCCTCTTTTTATTCGTAATTAATTACGCGGCAACGAGATACGCTCGCGCGAGGGTGCGCGTAGGTTCGATGGGGAACGGGGAAAGACGCGCGTATCATCGCGAGACAATTATGGTTTACGAGCCGCCTTCGTGCCGTTTGCCTTGTCCACGAGTCCGCTAATCGACTGGGTATTATTAGCTCTGGTGATTTCGTTCGCGGCCAATGATGCTGGTTTTTAGAGTTCGATCTCTGGGAGTGGAGCAGAATTGTTGCGGAGGAGGATTTTCGCGATGGGGATGAATCAGGTGTTCTCCTTAGATGTGTAAACTGGAAGGGGAAAATTGATATTTAAATCATATTGTTTGATTTTTGTGAAATGTCGAGAGGAATGGTTGAAAATATCAGAAATTAAAGTGCGCGATGGGAGAACATGATGGGATGTTTTGAACAGTTTTGGAAAATGTGGAAAGACGAAGGTGGTAATAATGAATGGTTGCTTTTTTATATTGATTTGAAGTAAATTTAGAGAAGCGTGATTGGTATTAAGGGATAATAATAATTTATTAATTTTAATCATTTTCAAGCAAAGGTAAAAATTTCTACATAGTTCACTTGTGCTTCGTAACCTTGGCTGCCATCTGTTACCACTTGCCTGAAATGCTTCGCATCTCGTGCCTTTCCTTCCACTACATCCTATAATCCTATGCTTAAAAAAAAAGAAGATATTTCCAATGCGAAATTATCGATATCAATACGCAAGCATGAAAAAACGTATTTAAACAGAACCATACAATAATCATATACACTATCCTTATTTATTTATTATTTTTCATTATCCCTTATATAATCGTCAAATTCTTCCACCTCGTATGTACACGATACATATTAAATATATAACACCCTGTTCGTCTACAAAATTGTACATCCTCGAACTCCAATACAATTGGAGCACGTCCAATTAGAAGTAACGATTTAAAAGTCACCCTGCGGGCCCGCTATTATCACAATTAATCGAACCCACGTCACATTCCGCCGGCCACACCTTCGATTACACGAGGAAACGGATACCTGTATCGCTATGTGCCGTGAAATATTTACATTTCAATTACACTAATTGTCGTCGCGGAATCGCAACGATCAGCACGATTAATGCGCGTGAAATCGCACGTTTTCGATCGTTCGCCATGGTCAAGAACGTCGACGTCAACGAAGAGGAGATATGTATGAACCTTTTCCGGGAGCAACGTGCCAAAATTCGTCCGTCCCTGTCCCTGGGCCGATCGACGATCGCAGGTGTGTATGTACATAGTTCCTGAAATACACGACACACCGGTTCATATATAACAATCAAGTCCGCGGTGCCTATGGGTCGTGTCCAATCATTGTTACCTTCGCGTCCACCTCGATCACTCGTTCGTACTTCTGCCGTGACGAAAATGAGAAAAAGCAAGGGAATAATAAGCCATAAATTATTCGTCGCAGCCGCTTCTCGGTCCCATGTGCATCGGCCAATGTAATGCACGTATCGACACGAAGGAACGAAAGGATCGTTATAATGGGCATCGCCGTGGCTCGCGTCCAACGAACGGGACATTTTAAACGATGCACTGTTGTCTGTCGTATCGTTCGATGCAAAGATAGGCTCGTCGATCGAATAGCAATCGAGGAGTACAGTGGTTTTCGTGTTACCTCGTCGCTTGTAATTCGCAGGTTTGAATAAGCAGCGTTGTGCTTCGTTGCTCTTCGCGGGAGAACATTTCTAATGCTTTCCATGAAATTCGATCTAATATAATTGTGCTGGTATTTTTAGCGACGAGGAATTGCCGTCAATTTGTCGAACATATGTTGCATTGCAATTCCACGCGTTTCGAATGATGTTCAGCAAAGAGTGGAACGATACGGTACCGTTAAATAACTCTGTCGATTGAAGTATACCACTAATCTATTGTCATCCCTTCGATAATCGTTATCAAAAAACATATTTCGTCCTTCTTCTCGAGTAATCAAAATTCTCATTCAATTATAGACATTCTTCAGCTTCTTCGTATCAAGATTGTATTAACCTCCGTTGCATTAACAAAATATATTCCGTGTCCGGCAATTCATTAATACGTTCCCCACAGAATATCGAGACGGGAACCACGTTCCCTTCGCCGATTCTCCAAACCCCGAAACCAGAAACACGACGAACAAACCGTTGCCAAACCCGGTACACGATGTACGGCCTCGCGTCGTATCCACAATTCGTGATGTCCAATATCGCCCCCGTCCATCGCGCGTCACGCAAAAGCGAAATCAAACATCGACTCTCAATTACTGACAGACCTATTTCCGTTCTCCGTCGATCCCCTCCGGACGCTCTCTGTCCTCCAAATCGCCCCCTGCGCGATCCCATAGTGCTCGAAAGGATCCTTTCCGTAATAAACCTTGCTATTATGGCCCTTGTGTCTGGGTGGCGTGGACGATTTAGCCGGCGTGTCAGTGGGACTGTTCCTCGGGCTGACAGTCTTGCTGGGCGTAGAGGACGGGCTGTTTTTCCCCGTGCCGGGCAAATTCGTATTAGAACCGGTCCCAGCATTATTATTGCCCGCCCCGTCGCCGGCCACATTAATCCCCTGCAACGCGTTGAAGCTCTGCATGACGAGATGCGACGCGACGGACATCGTCAGCGGATTCGCCGGGGCAAGAGGGCCCTGTCCGGCCGCGGCGGATTTCTCGTTTCTGGCTACCGTCGAAGCGTTACTCAGCTGATTGTCCGATCGAGCCGCGGTCCCGGATCGATTCTCGACCCTCGCCGTCGAGCCCTCGCCCCGAGTCATCGCCCATTGTCCGTCCACGCTTGACCTTTCGGTCGATCGACCGATCGCCGTGCTGGATCTCTCCGTGCTGATTAGAATCGCCGACTGGCTCCTCTTCGCGGACTCTGCTCGGCTCTCGTCGAGCAGCGGGGAGGCCGGAAACGGGGCGGTTTGCGAGCGATGCTTCCGCGCTGGGATCTGCGGGCTCCTCGGCAAACTTCGTCCGTCTGGCCGCGGGATCGCGGTCTGTTCTTGAGGGTCGAGCGAGTTCGAGAGTTCTGGACTTCCCTCTTGGACGGGCAAGTTTGCCCTGATCCCGCCGGCTCTGCTCGCGGCGGTTGATTCGTCTTGAGAAGCGTTCAGACCGCCCGCCGGGGAATTATTCACGATTCGACCGTTCGACAGTGGCTTCGCGTCGTCCAAGTTGGGCTCCGTTTTTACTGGCAGAGTCAGAGGCGGCATCGCGTTCCCGTTGGTCCCGTTCTGGTGAACCGCTAGATTCGGGTCGCCGTTGGGGAAGCTGGCGTATCTGGCGACGGTTTCGCGTTCCTCGGCTACTTGCGGCGCGAACGGAATTTTTCTCTCCGTTGCCTGCCGTTTCACCGGCTGCGATTTTCTAGCCGACGACGCGTGCGTTCTGCCCCTGTGTTTCCTGGATTCTTGGGCGTCCTTCACAACCGGCCGCGTCTCCGGGAAGTGTCTACCTTTCATTGAGCTGGGTTCCTCGTCCTCGTCTTGGTACAGACGAATATCCTCGTTCGCATCGGACTCTTCCTCTTCGTACTCCTCGACTATAGCACTGGCTTGGATCCATTCTCTGATACGGTCCTTCTTCTTCACCCTGTCGACTGTTGTCTCGATTCCGTACGTGGTCAGGGTGTGAAGCAGTTGATTCTTTTCTTCGAGAGAGCTGTGGAAGCTGTACATCGAGGGGCACAGCTCGTCCCTTTCGTCGGCGCCACCTGTGCACACGCGAAATCAATGGAGTGACTTTAAATGCTGAAGAAAGAGAACGGGGTTGTCTTTAATTCGCGTGGATCGTTACCGTTCATGGCCTTCTCGGCGCCGAGTTTCGCTAGCCATCTGTCTTCCAAGTATTTATTCACTTCCAGGACGCTGACGGGACGTTTCTCAGCCTTGGGTTCCAGTAATCGTTTGAACATTCTGAAAAATAATTCAGAACAGATCTCCCAATGGTATTGTGTGTATATAAAATGATAATTAATTCTTCAGACACTGTTAGAACGCATTAAAAAGTTTTAATTTACTCGGCTCAATATTGGCCAAAAATTATGAAATAATTAGATGCGACGCTAAGTTTCTTTTCATCCACATTCCTGAAAATCACGCGACTGATAATCATCGTAGAGACCCTCCAGGGATAATTTAACGCGCGCTGGCGCCTGATTCGGCTAGAGAAACTGACCTCTGCGCCCGTGAGCTGATCAGCTGAAATAATTTCGGTTTCTTGGCTATGTTCAGCGTCGCGTTGTGCCAGTTTTGATATCTGGTGTAACGCGGGTCGTCCAACGCCGCCTTCTGCCACGGCAAGCATCCGGTCAGACAGACAAATAGGACAATGCCGAATTGCCAGACGTCGTGCGACGTGAGGGCTCTGAAAACGTGAAACGTAAATAAGTTGGACACGCGCGTGCATATTTTGTCATTCATGATCACGCAAGCCACGATTTTGGGAAAACTCGGTAACATTCCCCCCGTGCTTTCGTTGCTAAAGGTGAATGAAGGAAAAATTAATCGAGGCTCTTCGTCTAAATATAGTATACATACAGTTCGAACGATCAAACTTTGGATATGGAATACAAAAAAGCAAGTTATATTAACGAAAATATTGAATTCGAATACTACTGACAGTATTAATGAGAGAGTATCGAACAATTTTTTGTTTTCATGCCTGTTAATTTCCGAAAACAAACCATGTCCATTGATAAACATGTTGTACATGTTTGACTGTGACTCATCGGCGCATCTGAAATGTAAAAATAAAGGAACAAGAGGAAGCGACAGAGTGAACGCAAACTGACGACGAGCATCATATAGCACAGGATATACAGGGTAATTTGCTCCATTCATCTTTGCAACGAAAAGTTTAATTCTATGTTACACCTCTCCTATTGTCGATCCATCAAACATCTAGACTCTAGTTATATCAACGACACAAACGACGGATCGCGTTCTCCGGTATACACGTTAACCCAAATATTTCCTCCGAACCGCGATGCCCGAGCCAATTCCGAAATACCACTTCCCAGAACGTATTAATCTTTTAAGCACGCCGCGAAAATTGAAATTATCACGCGGAAAAATCGGCAGCCCGATATTTCACGGCGGCCTTTAACTCACGAAATTTTCGTCCCTCGAATTTCGCACCTCCATTTTCGTGTCGCCGCGATAATTGCTCGTAATGATCAATTCGTATAATTACTTGTACGTCTCGTCAGTGTCGATCTGCAATACCTCAGGCGGCGAATACGGCAGCCATTCGTTGTGCCGTCGAACCACTGTGTTCACCCGTCTGGTTTCACCGAAATCGCAGAGCTTGATCCGTGAAAAGTCGCTCCTGAACACGAGGACGTTATCGAGTTTGATGTCACGGTGCACCAATTCGCGGCTGTGAATATGATGCACCGCTGCCGCCAGTTGTCTGGCCACCCTCTTCGAGTGCAGCTCGCCCAACCCTGTCTCTGTTACGTTGGACGTTAGGTCTCCTAAAAGTAGTGGCGAAAGTGGGAATCGATGGATATCATCGTGAAACTGTGTAACTTATGCGTGCACAATAGCACAAATGATTGGCATCGAAGCCAGTGATAATTTAATTTGAGCTGCTATAATTAAGTATATTGCAGTGCTTTCAAATTGATTTCGAAAATCTATTGGATTGATTTATTTTTCGCGTATCGTGGAAAGTGGAGTAGGAGTATCTGATTATTATCGCAGTAGAACCTTGATGGCATAATAAAAAATAACATTAATCGTCGAGCGAATCAAGACAGTGCACCAAATCGGTTATTTCGATAATTACATAAACTTGAATGCCTCAGTAGGTACTCTCTTATTGTTAGTTCTTTTCTCCACACCGTCAAGATTCCTCTGCATCAAATATTCCATTACGCCGGGCATCTGAGCCCCAGTAACTCCCAAGAGCGCCACGTGTAAAACGTTAATCGTATATTCGGGACGTAGCATTTTTTCATACATATATTTTATTTATATGTGTAAAATCAACGTGAAAACAAGGCAGCAAGCATCCGATATAAAACCGAGCGACCAAGGAATACCAAAATACAGAACTCGGGACACGTTTTACCAATATGGGAAAAATGCATTATTAAGCGAATAAAAAAATGCATAAGACGTTTTCCATTCTTCCTAAATGCAAAGAAGCTCACTTCTAAACATCTAAACATTCATAACCAGACCATGAAATCGACGCTCACCAAGGGGAGCATACTCCTGACTGAAGACATAGAAACCGGCAGTCTCGAAAGCCACGTCGTAGGTGGTGATGATGTTCCTGTGCGCGGCCAGGTGCAATCCATAGTGGAATTCACGAAAGAAGTCCGAGATGCCGGTGTACGCCTTTGGCAGCGCCTTCAGGACCATCTCCGTCTGGGTGCTGCGATGTTCGGTCAGCAGGATTTTGCCGAACCATCCTTCACCAACGATTTGCAAGATATCGAACTCGTCGATCAGATTCACCTGTTCGGGACAGAGGGAAGCAATGGTTCAGCTGTTGCTACCATATTTTGGTGGCGAGTGTTAAAATGTGCATCATCGACAGGGAACAGCTGTTCTCGTGGATCGATTTCCGTCCGGATAAACAAGACCTCGATCGACCAGCAACGTGTGAAAATTCTATTTTAAATTTCATAGGAAGACGGTTGTGGCACGGTTTTCGATTCTACATCGTCGGATAAATTGCGCCGAATGCTTAAATGCTTTTTTATAATTGATAGCTCTGGGTTTCTTCGAATGATGTAGGGAAAATCGATTTTCTCATCAATTGTTTAGAATTACAGCTATTTATAACGATTGCATTACCTGCAGTCGTTCCTATAGCTAAATCGTGGCTCCTGCCTCTACCTATCGGTTCACAACTTTTCCGGGGCCTTTCGAAGCATTGAAGAAGAACGCGTGTTGCCACGTTCTCGGTAACAATCGAAACGGCGACGTTTTATTACACGCACAGCCGCAGGCTGACCGTTCACGCGACTTCCCGTGGTGTTAAAGGTTACAACCGAGTCGCCCATTGTCATAAAGTGGGCATCGAGCGAGAAAGTTGGTTTAGTGCCAGGGAACGATGCGGAGATTACATGTGTGGCTCGATTCCGATGTAAATGTTGCTCGTGCTAACGCTGCTTCTGGATCTGGACAAGTAGTAGTGGCTGGTAACTCGACCGCGTGAGTTATGTGACGAGTCATTTGTGGATACGTGCTATTATTTGATAAGGAGAATCGTTCCAACGATTTGGATAGTTCTGCGGCTTTATCTTACTTTGGACAGTTATAGTGATTCATCGGGGACGGTAGCCAAGAATGCGAGCTACCGTGTGATGCTCAGTTGAGGGGATGTTAAAGAGTTCATTTGTATTGGTTTACGGGGGCAACCGATTGCCAACTTCTTTACACGAAGTCACATTTGCGGAGAAACAGATGCCCTTTTTAGTAGATTTAGTCTTATTTAAACGCTGAATATTTATTCACCGTATTCTAAACAATTTCCTAAATCGATTTATATGTTTGCTTCGTGTTCTTTCATTCTGCTAAATTATTAGAGTATAGAGTATAAAATTTGAGTGAAAAGGAGTAAGATAAGCGAGGAATAATAAAACTGTACCAGTAGCTTTACGAATCCATGGAAATTCGATAGATATTATCGAATGAAGCTAATGTCAATCTCGACTGAACCAGGAATTAAATTTCGCTCCGGTAAATCGAATAATCGGGGACCATCGCCAAGAGTTCGAATAATCGTTTTACCCGCGCCGTTACGAATTTACTGTAGGTTCATTGAATCAGTTCGAACGAAAAATAATATTATCTGGTAGATCAGCAGCGAAGGAAAAGGAGAAACGGGACGATGGTATCGCAAGGAGGATTCGATTCGCCAATCGAGTTACCTTCTCGAGCTCGAACTCTCGTATCCTGTGAATGGAGCCACCGATTGCCTTCTTCATTAAGCTCATTCTGATGGACGGTGTCGCCGATTGTACGCCACGGGCTCGAATTGAAGCCAAAAGTCGCGTTTAACAGGCCGCTGTGGTCGACGGGCAGATCGTGAGCTTCACATTCTGTCATTTCGCGGTGAACGCTGCACGTTTTCACTGGCCATCCACGTGCTCGCGTTGGTTAAACCTGGACGACACCGAGAAATCTATGAATCGTTTCTCTGCAAAGATTAGATCTATCATAATGCGATTGGTGGAATTTTGTTGCGTGGAGGATATGGATATGTGAAAATACGAATGCTACTTGGAATGGAATGGAAGTGCTAATAAAATTAAAAGGAATGATTGTTAAATAAATGTGTTACATGTGGGAATGAATTTAACTGGAGAGTATATATAAAACACTGTGGAGTGCAATTTATTTGAAAAGAAATCAACGAATTCCCATTATTATTTCAAGTACTATTACAAAACCTTGTTTAAATTACGAAACCTGCCGAATCAGAATTTCAAATTCTTCTCGCTTCACGCGACAACTGTTGCACTCGCCCGATATAATTATTCGATACAAAATTATCTGGTACAGAAACATTCGTTATAACCAGTAGAGCATCCGCGGACCAGGTCCATTAATTCGCATTCCGTCGCAAGTTACGTAAACGGAGTAGAATTAGAAACTCCATACAGCCTGGCGGCAGTTTTGTAACAACAAGATCCTGTTGAGAATTAAAGCGGTCGCCAAAGTGCTGGCGATATAGTAGGGGAAAGTTTGCCGAAAGCCACTTAAACCGCGATCACGTGCAACCCACAAAGCGAAAGCCTAAGCTTTTAGATAATGCGCCCCTTTGTACGGTGTAACGGTGCAGTTTTCGCATGGCTACAAAGCTCGTATGTAGCCGGATCGTTCATGAATGAGAGTGAAGTGACGGAGAGAAAGAGGAAGGCAAAAGACGATGGAAAAAGAAAGGGGAGTTTCGTGAATGACGCCCCGCATCGGGGAAGGTTCACCCGCCACTTCGTCTCGGAGCAAAAAAAATATGTATTTCGCACACGCTCGTGTATCGCTTCGCGGAATCGTGAAAAGAATCGGTTTCGCGTCGTTTGATGTTCGCTCACTTCCGATGGAGAACGTGTTTTCGCGGCGCATTCGAGCCATGAAACATTCATGGGGGCGAGGAGATGAAAAAAGGTATTGGTTGCGTCGGAGGAAAATAATCGTGAGGGCTAGCTGAGTAGAACGTCGAGGAACATGAAAACGTCGACCTAAAGGCAGGGGTCGGGTAGGGAAAAATTAGATACGTTCAGGCTGCTGTTTCTGGCTATTTCTGGTTACCTTTGTCCAGAGATTCTCAGTGAAATTGGAAAACTCAGTAAAACAGTCATATTGGGGATGATTTGTGCAATTGGAAATTATTTTATTAACGATGAGCGTTTAAGACAATTCAGGGATGAATTTTAAACGATGGATGGGAAACGCAGAAGATGCTAGAAGCGTTTGTTCGAGGTTCTGAGAGGATCGCTGTTAAGAGCGTAGTGCACGTGTCGAATACAAAAATAGTCACAGATTCTCGACCATAATTCATAGTTGTGTATTATTCGTGCGAACAAGTTGTTCCTGTCTGTAATATCAGGAGGCTATTTCTTCTGTAATAGAGAATCTAAAGTCCGTAATTCTAATTCGCGATAATTCTTGCGCAAGTTGGAGCACAACGAAACGCTGCAAACGTTGAACGCTATACACGGACCTCGCATCTTTCGCCAAATTTCTTGGCCTGTGTCATTAGTATAATTTCTTTCCTCTGATGTATAGGTCCGTTGCTCTATTTATTTAAACAGCTTCACTTACTTTATTTCCGAGAGCAAACAGTGTTTTGTTTTGTTAAAACGCAGAAATAAACGAGACCAATCGAGTTTGTAAGCAATAATTTTACAACGGCAACTAAATTCAAATTACGACTTGTAAAATCTGTATCAAGTAGAACGAATTATTTAATGGGGCTATTAATATAACAGGTCACTACATTCTTCCAATTTACTGTAGACGAAAGTTTCCGGCCAAATACTAGAAGCGAATGTGAATGCCTAATTGTACCTAAAAGCTCCGAAGGTCTTTCATATAATGAGGCGAGCGATCTTCCCCCAAGAAGCCACTAGTACCTAAGTAATCAGACCTTTATCGTACTTCGCCGATCCACAAGCTATTTATCACTTTCCTCCAACAAATACGCCTCACCAAAAACTTCTTCTCCAACTTTCGTGCACTCACTCACTCGCGCCCGATCGCACTTTGGCACTTGATTCCGAGAATTCGCTCGGCGACAATCCGGGACACAATTAATCCACGAAAATGTCAGCAACACCACTGCCCGGGCACTTCGAACAATCTCACAGAATTCTGCATTCGTGTCGAATTAAGAATATTAATATTATCCCTTTCGAAACGAGGACCGACTTCGTGATGCTCGCGCAGCTGGCCCGTATAATTGTGTCGGCCGGGTTTCGTGATTTTACAGCGACTCCCGTGTTCGCTGCACTCTTCGACTGTCTGCAGTATTTATAAAACACCGACCGGAAAGCGCGACTGCCGAGCTGAATTTGGCGCCGAGCCGGCTTGGCCGCGCGCTAACGCCTCGACGCGGACGTCGTCTTCGTGGTTGTCGTCGACCAACCGAAGAGCCTTCGATTCTAGAAAGAAATCATTGGAAGAAATCATTGAATTACACAGGCGCGTTGACGCGGTTTAGACGGATAAAAATTCAAGCGCGCCTTATCAGTTTCGCGTTTTTCTGCGACCACGTGGTCAGGGATTCATTGCCAGCCGCGAAAATCGTGGATTCCGGAAAATTGATTGTCTGTGGCGCGTCTCGACGAACTTTTCGCGCTCTGTATGGGAACGATGACTAATGCGTGATTTATTTTCACGTGTTGGAACGTGATTCTTGGGGAAAAATGGGGCGCCGCGCTGGGGGGATATTTAGCTGGGGATGAATTAAACGTTCATTTTGGATCGTGTGTTCGAGTCATTGCATTTATTACGCTTTCGTCGTTCCGTAATAAAGCGATTAGTTTATGTGGGCGTAATTTAGTCTACAGGAATATTCGGGCCGATTGCGTGGTATTCGTGGAATTTTACTTCGGTCTTGTCATTAAGCAAGAATACTTTTCGGGTATATAAGCAGCGTTGCGATATTATTTCTGCAGTTTTAATTACGGTGTAACATGGGACACGCAAAAGGAGATTGATTAACAAGGTGTTGGATAAATTTGCGTTCATTCTTGACAGGTAAATTTCAGTGAAAGGGTTGCGCAATTGATGGAATTAATAATGAAGTAATTAAAATTCGGCCGCGGATAATTGCGCCCATCTGCTGCGGACCTCTATCGCCGTCTCCTTGAACAGTCTCTTATTCGTTCTTCGATGTATTTTTAGTCTGTATCAGTTGATAACTACAAATACTTGACCAATATTGCAAAATTAAAAGAATTATAGCAAAGGCGACATGTAAAATAAACTAAGAGATGAGGATATTACAAATAAATAAAATCACTTCGACCTCCAGGCAAACAAGAACAATGATCGGGGTATAAATTAAAGCTAGAACCCCAAACTATAATAAGAAACAAGTGTAAGGGATATTCCATGTGCGATTGATTGTTTATAAATAATTAAACAATTTAAATAATAATTACGGAAAACTGCATAAAGCTACGTCAACGAGATAATTATAGGTGAATAGCTTGTTTATTCCCCTTTCGTTTGATATATCATAGATTAAAAAATAACCACCAGGAGCCGAGGTATAAAATTTATAATTAATATAGCTTTATACAACGTGTCGGTAACGTTGTGTGTGACATGGAAATGGTACGGGAGCACTAGTCACAGACGAGATATAAGAATAGACAGGACATCTTATGGACTTTCGTGGCCCAACGTGACTGCCATACCGACTCAGAAATCCAACACTGATTTGAGCGTCCTCTGCTCATGAACAGTGATCAGTTGAAGAACTATTATTTACTGAAGTAGTATTGGGGGCAGGCCTCACACGATTGTGTGAATATATGTGAATGCTTTCCTATATCTCGTTAGAGCTTTAGCTATCCTTTAGCTATCCTTTAGTTATAGTAAATTGGTTTATAAAAATAGTTTGTAACTGTTATTAGCGCATTCGATTAATTTAGAACAATTGTGCAATCAACTGTTATGTATATCTATTATATGTTCTATTTTATATTCAGTACATTCGGGAGATCTTGTATAAAATTTAATATCGCTTTTACTACAAGTTCTACTGAATATCCTAAATATAAAAGGAAAGATATAATAAACAATTTACATATACACAAGTTACACAATTGTTGTAATTTAAAATAAGCTTTAGCATATAAAAAGTACGTAAATTTTAGTATAAGTTTTATCTGTAAGATATATTGTATATTAACTTCAAAGAATAGCTTATAAGTATTAGATTATATATGTTTATACTATTTTTAGTGTTACATAAATATTAGTTTAGAATTGATACAAGTTGTTCGAAGTTTAGTTGTTGTTCGATGTATTGTAAATAGATATAATAGAATAGTTCATAAATATTAGCTTGTTAATTTGAATTAGAACAGTTTTGTAATTTGTATCTCCATTGATTAGTTTAAATAAATGTTCATTGAAAAGAATTCCACTGCTCTTTTTATTTTCACACCTCAAAAATCCTTGAGAGAACCTAAATCCAGTTCCTTACACAAGAAGTACCGTGGACGAACTTTAAATGCAAAGTCCTGAAGCGAGAAACTTGTAAAAATGGCCCTATACGTTATTAAAGAAAGCAGGTCAAAGACTTGCAAAATTTGTTGGCAAAAGGCTACAAAATTATGCGCCCGGAAATTCTTAGAAGGTGACGTGATTTCCCAGAATTGCTGCTATCGAATACCTCCTCGCATATCATATTCTCCTAATACAAATCCACGATTTTCAGCCAGATATTTTTGCCAGAATCTCAGAAATTTTGCGATCGGAAATTCCTGGAACGTGACGTCATTTCCAAGAATTGCTGCGATGAAAGAGCTCCTCGCATATCATATTCTCCTGATACAAATCCACGATTTTCGGCCAGATATTTTTGCCAGAATCTCAGAAATTTTGCGATCGGAAATTCCTGGAACGTGACGTCATTTCCAAGAATTGCTGCGATGAAAGAGCTCCTCGCATATCATATTCTCCTGATACAAATCCACGATTTTCGGCCAGATATTTTTGCCAGAATCTCAGAAATTTTGCGATCGGAAATTCCTGGAACGTGACGTCATTTCCAAGAATTGTTGCGATGAAAGAGCTCCTCGCATATCATATTCTCCTGATACAAATCCACGATTTTCAGCCAGATATTTTTGCCAGAATCTCAGAAATTTTGCGATCGGAAATTCCTGGAACGTGACGTCATTTCCAAGAATTGCTGCGATGAAAGACCTCCTCGCTTATCATATTCTCCTGATACAAATCCACGATTTTCAGCCAGATATTTTTGCCAGAATCTCAGAAATTTTGCGATCGGAAATTCCTGGAACGTGACGTCATTTCCAAGAATTGCTGCGATGAAAGACCTCCTCGCTTATCATATTCTCCTGATACAAATCCACGATTTTCAGCCAGATATTTTTGCCAGAATCTCAGAAATTTTGCGATCGGAAATTCCTGGAACGTGACGTCATTTCCAAGAATTGCTGCGATGAAAGACCTCCTCGCTTATCATATTCTCCTGATACAAATCCACGATTTTCAGCCAGATATTTTTGCCAGAATCTCAGAAATTTTGCGATCGGAAATTCCTGGAACGTGACGTCATTTCCAAGAATTGCTGCGATGAAAGACCTCCTCGCTTATCATATTCTCCTGATACAAATCCACGATTTTCAGTAGAAATTTAGGTGCCGAAAATCTTGGATTTGTATCAGGAGATTATGATATGCAAGGAGGTATTCGTTCTCAGAAATGACGTTACATTCTAGGAATTTCCGAGCGTTTAATTACCAACCAATTTTGCAACAAGTGAAGACTTTGAAGATGATGGTATTTCCAAGAATTTCCTTCTGCCAACTTTAATAACGTATAGGGCCATTTTGACAAGTTTCCCACTTTAGAACTTTCCATTTAAAGTTCGTCCACGGTACTTCTTGTATAAGGAATTGGAATTAGGTTCTTTCAAGGATTGGTAAGGTGTGAAAGTAAAAAGAGTAGTGGTATTCTTTTCATTCAATATTTATTTAAAGTAATTAATGAAGATACAAGTTACAATAATGTTCCAATTAAATTTACAAGCAGATACTTATGAACTATTCTATTATATATCTATTTACAATACATCGAACAACTAAACTTCGAACAACTTGTATCAATTCTAAACTAATATTTATGTAACACTAAAAATAGTATAAACATAAATAATCTAATACTTATAAGCTATTCTTTGAATATATCTTACTAATATACAATATATCTTACAGATAAAACTTATACTAATCTTTAATTAAAAGATTTTTTAATAACATTAAATGTTTCATATCCTTCGTTGCCTTTCATTGCGGCAAAGAACAAAAGAATTCTTTAAAATTATTTAATTTTCGCATCGTTTTCAATAATCTGTGGGTAACGTTGCGAGTGGCACGGAAATGGTAATGGGACGCGGCGTCCCAGAAATCGTGGCCGAAAAAATACATTGCATGTCTTGTCTATTCCTATATCTCGTCGGTGGCACTAGTTTTCCACAGACAGTCGATAATCAGACATGTGGCGCCATCTCGCGTTGTCGGCCTTTATCGCAGTTTTCCGCGCCGTCAAAATCAAATTCCTGGATTACATCGTTAATTTAAACAATTGCGTTTTTCTCGGTTTCTAGTGCGTTATTTTTAACCGGACTGGGCTTAAATCAAAGCTACGAACTGTTGCTATCTCCTCCAACAGTTTAAACAGTATGGCGTATGTGGTTTAAAAGTTATTAACAATTGAAAAATCGGCAAAAATGCACTCCGGGTCACTGCAATTATCTCGGCTCTTAGTGGTGGTTTTTTAATCAACGGGTTGTCAAATGAAAGGCAAACGAATAAGTTACACGAGAAAAAATACCCCGTTGCTGTAATTATATACAGTTGGCCGTAATAACAATTTTAATTGTTCAATTGTTTATAACAAATGAACCTCACATGGAATAATGTTCACACCTATTGGAGATGGTAGCTTATACTTTTAGCTTTAATTTATGTCCTCTGGTCATTGACGTAGCTCTCCGAGGAGTGGCAGCAATCGAATTTGTTTATAACTTCTTTAAACAAATTCAATTATCTCAGCTTCTGCTGGGCCGATTTTGATCAACAACCTCTCAAATTGAAGCTCTGGGTTCGAGGAACAATCTGATTCATTTGTGAAAAGGGTGTCATGAATAGTTTCGGTGTAATTCTGAAATGAATTATTGAATTGTTTATAAAAATTAAACAGCGCATGTAGCCTTTGTAAATCGTTTATTGTCGTGTAGCGGCATCCTTTACCTCTATTTTGAGCACTCGATCATTAATCTAGCGCCTCCAGAAGCCGAGATAATTGCAGTGACCTAGAGTCCATTTCTGTCGATTTTTCAATTGTTAATAACTTTTAAACCACATATGCCATGGTGTTGAAACTGTTGGGTGGGATAGCTATGCTTCATAGCTTTAATTTAAGACCAGTCCGGTTAAGAAATACGGACTAGAAGCCGAGAAAAAGGCAATTGTTTAAATTAACGATGTAATCCAGGAATTCGGTTTTGAAGGCGCAGCAAACTGCGAAAAAGGCCGCAAACGCGAGATGGCGCCACATACCCGATTATCGACATATCGTTACCGATAAAATTTTTAAAAATTATTATCTCGGCTCCTGGTGGTTGGTTTTTAATCAACGGGTTGTCAAATGAAAGGGAAGCGAATAAGCTACACGATAAAAAATACCTCGTTGCTGTAATTATATGCAGTTGGCCGGAATAACAATTTTAATTGTTCAATTGTTTATAACAAATGAACCCCACATGGAATAATGTTCACACCTATTGGAGATGGTAGCTTATACTTTTAGCTTTAATTTGTGTCCTCTGGTCATTGACGTAGCTCGCCGAGGAGTGGCAGCAATCGAATTTGTTTATAATTTCTTTAAACAAATTCAATTATCTCAGCTTCTGCTGGGCCGATTTTGATCAACAACCTCTCAAATTGAAGCTCTGGGTTCGAGGAACAATCTGATTCATTTGTGAAAAGGGTGTCATGAATAGTTTCGGTGTAATTCTGAAATGAATTATTGAATTGTTTATAAAAATTAAACAGCGCATGTAGCCTTTGTAAATCGTTTATTGTCGTGTAGCGGCATCCTTTACCTCTATTTTGAGCACTCGATCATTAATCTAGCGCCTCCAGAAGCCGAGATAATTGCAGTGACCTAGAGTCCATTTCTGTCGATTTTTCAATTGTTAATAACTTTTAAACCACATATGCCATGGTGTTGAAACTGTTGGATGGGATAGCTATGCTTCATAGCTTTAATTTAAGACCAGTCCGGTTAAGAAATACGGACTAGAAGCCGAGAAAAAGGCAATTGTTTAAATTAACGATGTAATCCAGGAATTCGGTTTTGAAGGCGCAGCAAACTGCGAAAAAGGCCGCAAACGCGAGATGGCGCCACATACCCGATTATCGACATATCGTTACCGATAAAATGTTTAAAAATTATTATCTCGGCTCCTGGTGGTTGGTTTTTAATCAACGGGTTGTCAAATGAAAGGGAAGCGAATAAGCTACACGATAAAAAATACCTCGTTGCTGTAATTATATGCAGTTGGCCGGAATAACAATTTTAATTGTTTAATTGTTTATAACAAATGAACCATACATGGAATAATGTTCACACCTATTGGAGATGGTAGCTTATACTTCTAGCTTTAATTTATGTCCACTGGTCATTGATGTAGCTTTCCGGGAAATGGCAGTAATCGCATTTGTTTACAATTTCTTTAAACAAATTAAATTATCTCACGTTCTACCGAGACGATTCTAATCATCGACGTCTTAAATTAAAGCCCTCGATTGACGGAAAAATCTGTAATCTAGAATATTGGTTGTCAAGATGTTCGAGGTGCGGCAAACACGAGGTCGCACCACGTGTTTTTTTTAAATAAAATAAAAAAAATTTTAATCTATGAGGTGTCAAATGAAACGGAACAAAATAAGCTACTTCTTTGTAATTATCTCGTTGCTCCAACTTTATTCAGTTTCACACAACTGCTAATATTGCGACGCGAATGGGAAGCAAAATGCAATTGTATACGAAAATAAAGACATAGAACCAAAATGAAAGAAATTGAAAAGAGGATTAAATGGAATTAGATAAAAAAAAATTGATGGTTACGCCAATGGAAAATTGGTGAATTGATGAGGAAATCGAGATTAATTTGGCATTACGACAATGCATCTTCGTCGCCTTGCAAGGACGTTCCCACGGGTATCGTTTACACAGCAGTAGTAATAAGCGTACGCATTTCTAGGAATTTATATGGGCCACTGGCACAATTTTCATTCATATTTTTAATAAAACTTCAAACGAATGTAACTCGGCTCACAATGATCGGATCGAGCTAAAAAAAAAAAGCAAATTAATCAGCGCGAATTTCTCTATGCGATAGGACCACATAGAATCAATTCTGCAAAGCATCTACGGTACGATTTCTATTGAAAGCATTCAACTTCTTAAAACATCCTAACACATTCGCTGCCGCCAGTTATCGCAGGAGACGTTCAACTAGGTCGTTCATTTACTCTCGTAGGATCGGCTAGAAGTTGTTCATTCAGCAATTTTTTTCCATCGCTGCAATTTTTTTGCTTTCCCCCAAATCGTTCCCGTCGAAGCAGTGCCGAGCAACAGCTCAGTGTGTTTCACATTTTCCCGCGTTCCCGTCGTATCTTTAGTAATACACGCCAGCCAGCAGATGTCGTAAGCATGACCGTGCTGATACGGCACAAGTGTTCGTAACTCGAGTGCGGCGAGTACGTTTTCTCAGCTTTCCCGTGTCACGGTGTCGTGAGCGCGTCTGTCGTCGACGCTCGCGGTGTCCGTCGGTTTTTATCTAATCGCTGGAGGAAAATTCAATTCCGCGTGAGTGTGCGTACCGGTCGGGAGTATTCGATCGAGCGTGCGTGGCGTGCACGAGATCTGAAGGGTCGGTCGGGTCCACGACGAACGAGGAGGACGACGAGCGACGAGTCAGGCGACGGTGTGAGACGGACACGGGAAACAGACAGAGAAAGAGTCGTCACAGTGGGAGCAAGAAACACGGACGTACAGGGACGGCAAGAGACAGAGCGCGGAACGAAATAGCAAAAGAGAGAAGAAGGCTAGAAGTGTGTCGGGCGAGACCGCATCGCGGAAGGAGCAAGGGAATCTTACTTTTCCTTCCCGTAGGCTTGGCCCGAAGGGGGTAAAGTGTGCGCGAGTGGGTGGGGTGCCGAAAAGGGAGAAACAGAGAGGGCACAGCTTGAAAAGGAAGCGGTAATCCAGCCACGAAGGGTGTACAGGCCTTGCGCCTCTCCGCGAGGGAATAGTATTGTCTCGACGAACGAGACTGCTAGAAAGAGACGGTGCGGTGGCGTGTAAACATACATCCCATTGCCGTGAGTGCGTGCGCGAGTGGCAATCAGCGACAACTTAACCCACCGTTCTCGTCGTCATCCTCCTCGTCATCCTCGTCGTCGCCGTCTTGTTCGTCTAGATCGCACCGAGACCGCCTTTGAATCAGTCGTCTCCTTGCGACGACGAAAGGAGGCACGTACGCGTGGCCGTGGGCAAACGGGAATCGTCGAAAATCGGCCGAATCAGCACACGGTCCTAGGTGGTACGGAGTGTACGAATCGTCGCGGTGTACCAAACACGCGTATGAAGTTTCATCACAAATGACAGTCCATCGGTTAAGAGGGCAAGTCGAGTGCCGGCTGGATTCGTACGTTTAGCGGGCAGAGCGGTACGTGTAATTTTATTCAACGGTACATTTAGTGGACTCTCCTGTAAAAATGGCCCCCGACGCCTCTGCTTGTCCTAACGTGTACACACATCGTACACTCCCACTTCCTCGCGTTCGACCGCCTTGACTATCGCGCGGCATTCGCGCTACGGAAATCATTATTGCTACCTGCCGAATGTCCCCCGTTTAAACATAAATTGCCCCGAATGCGCCGGCATTCGAAGTTTTCGCGACGGGGGGGGATAAAGAACTCGAGCATCGACCGCATTCGTATCATGCATATGCGATTCGTTTATAAACATTCACGACCTACCCCGCGCGATGCGTACGAGCGCGCTACTCGTATACGATAAATGCAAATGACGATGGGACGAGTGACCGTTGTTTGTGTTTCTTCCTTTACTCTTTTTTTCCGTTTAAAGACACATTCATTTTAGTCTTCCAGCAAATCTGACGCCCCGTAGTTATTGCTTGCTGGTGCACGTAACTCGACGCGTCCCTGAAACGCGAGTATTAAACGAATACAGCAATACCTCGCATAGTCCGGCTTCGATTAGCCTGGTTTCACCCTAGTCTGGTTGGAAAGTTGCCCCCCGAAAAATTGTTTCCATCCAGAAAACCAAAAGATACACGCGTACGTACATTAATGTTACCCTCGTTTCATTTACTGAAACGCAGGAAGAAAGAATTGTTTGGAACCGATTAGCCGGACTGGTGAAGCTTCGAACGTTTCGCGCAAAATGCGTGTCACGTGTCTTCTGAATAGTCGGCCGCGTTACACGACTCCGAATCCTCTTGCCTATTCCGGTCGACGAAGATCGGGGATGTCTCGATCTTTTCCGCATAACAGTATCTCTGGAGAGGACGCGGGGCATAACGCAAACACCTGTTTAGTATATTCGTGAAAGCACATACCTGCTGGTATACACGCCGTGCTGTAGAATCTGGCACACGCGTTTAAACATATTCGATGTTCTATCCGAACCTACTTTGAGAAAGGCGAACGCAGGATCAACTATTCGTACAATCCCGTTTGGCATACCATACACGCGTCGTTCGGGATAACAACGAGACCACGGATGATAGGTAGAGCGAGGAGAAGAAAACGCAAGGACCCCGATATCATCGGCAGGTTGACGAACCTGGACGCACTCTGAAATGTTAATGTCTTATTACGTCACGTTCGTTTACCGTGGTCAGAGAAAGGGGTCAAAGCGACGAAAGGAAAGGGGTTGGGGAGGGAGGAAAAGAGTGCGGGACGACTAAAAATGGCGTGGCACGGTATGTACCATCGTCTCACGGATACAAGATTACAGAGTCTCTCAGCGTCGTCCTTCTTTCTTCTACGCCCTCTTCTCTCTATATCTCTCTCCACCTCTCTCCAACCCGCTCGTGGAATGCACGCGTGCACTTCGTCGTCGCGTTGCATCCGTGAAAATTGTCTCGCCCGCGTGCTCCATGGTCGCGAGAATAGAAACATTCTAATCGTTCTTAATTGTCCTCGCCCCGAGGACGAACCGATAGACAGTCGGTGAATAGAGACGGCGAATTCTGTGCAACCCGTTCTATCCTGGCGCGGATTATCAGCTTCCACGTGCGGCAAGCCCGGTATCCTCCGCGTATCAAAGACTCGAGGAATCTTGGTAACGGTACGCGAGCGAATGGTATATATTATATACCAGTTAGAAATTATTGGTTGGTTTTGGTTTTTGGTGCTTAAAGTCGCATCGACTGCATGGTCATTAGCGACTACGGTCGGGTTATGGAACTGTGAACTATGGAGAGACGTGAGTTTAAAACCTATACCTGTATTGGACCTACATTTTTAGGTGGAATCCGAACCACCAGAAATCACGGTGTGTAAAGCATATGTAACATGTGCAGAGGTGCCGGCTGGAATCGGCAGCGGCAGGACTCGAACCGAAGACCGTTCGATTACGAGTCCAGCCGCTAACCGACCGAGCCACCGTGGCTTCTAGAAATTGTTGTTATACTAGAATCATCAACTTTAGTCAACCTAATCCGGCCAAAGGCAGCCAGAAAAGATACAAATTTAGCTACATATTTGTAAAAGTTACGCTGTGCTGAGTACATCTCCTTTGTTCGTGTTTTCGATTTTAAAAATGGCATCATGTGAGCATCAACGAGTTTGCATTAAATTTTGTGTAAAAAACGGATTTAACGGCCCGCAGACCTTGGATATGTTGGAGAAGTGTTTCGGCAACGATACTCTTTCGAGATCAAACGTTTTTCGATGGCACGAACGCTTCAGAAGTGGTCGTGAGTCGGTCGAGGATGACAAACGCAGTGGCAGGCCGTCGACGTCAAAAACCGATGAAAACATCGATAAAATTAAAGAAATGTTGTCCGAAAACCGCAAATTGATCATCAGAGAGCTGGCAGAGGACTTGAACATCGCTTATGGATCCGTTCAAGACGTTTTGGTTAGTGATTTGGGCCTCAGACGTGTCGCTGCAAAACTGGTGCCGAAAGACCGCACCGGCGCACAATGCGATCCTTATCCGTGATTTTTTGGCCAAAAACAACACGAACACTATCCAGCAGCCTTCAAATTCACCAGATCTGGCTCCCTGCGACTTTTTCCTGTTCAACCGACTTAAAAAACCGCTTCGCGGAACGCGTTACAGTACCCAAGAGGAGGTCATGACAAAATCGAAGGCGGCTCTGATGGACATACCGAAAATTGAGTACCAGCGGTGTTTCGAGGATTGGATCAAGCGCTGGCGCAAGTGCATTGCAGTCGACGGGGAGTACTTTGAAGGGGACCATATCGATTTCGACGAATAAACTTGTATTTTCAGTTTTATGAATAAAGTCCTAAAACTTTTTGATCAAGGTAGTATTTGTCATTACTGCGTTTGTGTAATAAAATCCATTATGCAAAAATAATGTCGAGATAATCGACCTGCTACTCGACGCGATAGAGGATAGGGGCAAGATGAATAGAGTATGCACGCGTGTAATTCCAAATAAGCTCGTGGCCGTTTAAAAAAGTTGTTTAAATAAAAATGCGTGTTACGCAGGGGTGACCTGTAGTTGATGTTAATTGTATCTAGATCGTTGGAGAACGCAACGACGTCATAAATAACCGAGGATGGCGGTAACACAGTTCAAGGATCGCGAAGATCCACGACAACGATAATGCAATTATCATTGGGAATAATTGTTCTTTGTTTTCGTCAGATGCAAAGAGGCATTTGTTTATCTTTCGCTGACATTCCTTTGCCGATAATATAATAGATCAGGGGTTCCCAATTCTGTGGGTCGCGACCCTCTGACGGAGTTAATTATCTTAAATTAGATAATTAAATATATTAAGTACTTTATTTAATATATTTAATACATCGGATGTATTAAATACGAGTACATTACATGCGTGCATTAAGGTAATTAAGTATTAAGTTAGTATTTAACAATTAGTATTTAACAAGCTTTCATTACCTTATTATAATAAATTCGCCTTGCTACGTACGAGTGTGCAAAGGTCGCATGCTAGTTGAATATTGAAAAGATGATCGCAATTCAAATAAGGTTGGGAAGCGCTGCAATAGATAATAGTCGGCGTTCGGTTCGTTATCTTTAATCACCTGTTTGATTCGCGAACGACGATAATGAGGGGAATTAAGGAAAAGTTGCGTTCGTCCGCAGCTTTCACGAGTGTAGTTTGTGATCGATGCCGTTAAGAGAAACTGAACCAGTGATTAATTCACTCCTTTTGCATTGAGCAAAAGTGGGTAGCGCGTTACTCGTTTTGCTTATTTATTAACAGCGCGTCATCGCGAGTTCTCGGCAATTTCACCTGTCCCGGAGACAGCGAGATGAAACGACGACGAAGAATCTCACGGGAAGATCTAGCGAACGATGAATGGATGTTATTAGAGCGACGAGGGCCGTCGTTGATCATTTCACAACGTTTACGAGTTTCGTTCGCGGAGCAATCGCGGGCTAATTAAATTTTTTGCCGGACTTTCTAACGAATCACCGCAATCCGTTTGCTCTCTTCGTTCACTGGCCAATCGAGAAACCTGGAAACTAACTTACTGGCCCCTCGCGATATTCGATCTTGCCTCGTTTAAAGTGGAACGCTGCTGGGAAAGTGTATAGATTTCCCCGTTTTTCGTTTTCAACTTTGTATCCCTATCTGTGCAAGATAATTCGCGACTTGTGATACATGAATTTTGGAAATGGATGCTTATCTTCGCGAATTCCTCTCTCCGTATCTGCACGATAATTTATCGAAATAATCGCGAAGGCATGCTAATAAGATCGTATCGCGGCCAAATCGTTTCGCAGATTTCCGTGCAGGTAGCACAGACAAAGGTGTCCTTGCGGCGAAATTGTCCACGAATCTTAATTGAATTACTTTTGTTAATCCTTCGCGTGATACCACTGGCACGGCTGGATCCCCGTTGCCGCGTACTCAAATCCAATTTACCACCCCCTCCCATCCCCCGTTTATGATCTTCCGTCAATTTGCTGGAATATCGAGCCACGCTTTTGTGCTTTCTCTTCGTTTCTTTTCCTTCTTTTTTGTTATTCCTCTGTTCAACCTCGAATCACCGATACGGGGCCGTCGACGCGATAAACTCGTCGCGTCGTTCGCTCACGGAGGAATGCAACGATCCGTGGTGCACGAGTTTGCACTTCCTCGAATGCATATTATGCAACGCTAGTGCGTCGATGGCAGCACGGCTTTGTGATTGTGAGTCAGAGCGAGGCGTCCTGAAACAATGATGTCCGAGGGTGCACCGTAAAAGTTTTATCTCCGTTTGATAGGCTGCACCGCGGCTCATTACACTCCGCGTGTAACGGAACCAGGTCAACGGGCGATAGACAGATACGCGTCGTGTGCAGGTGGACGCAGGGACGAAACGTGGGGTCGTTATCGGTAAAATGCCAGGCCCAATCAGTCGTGGACAAGATATTTGGACGAATCGGACCTACCGTGGCGGTTCTTGCGCGGCTGCATGTTCGAAACGTTTTGAAAGCTCGACACGGGCCAGCATCTGTGCTCTTGTTCCTTACCTGTACGGAGAGCGACCGGTTCGGATCCCGGAATATCGGCCGCTCGATAGGCGGCCGATACAGGTAACCGTCGATGAACGCGATAAGATTAATTAGGTACACGGTAGTTTGCGAGTTGCATTCACGATAGCCTGGAGTATGTATTTCGAAGAGCAGAGGGAAACAGGGTTGGGCTTAAACGGAGCACGCTCGGCTTGATCTTGTTTCGCTATTACGGCACGATGCAGATAGTGTTCAATGACACGTGCGGGATCTTCGGGAGGTGTTTCTATTTCGACGGAGAAATTGATCTGCAGTGTGGGGATTAAGTTTGAGGTATTATTTCTGCAACTGCTGGATCGAGAGAATCGCAGAGGGGGATGATACGGGGTGTTTCTGGAATCGTGGTAAAACCGACCAAGAGGCTGTTGACACGTGAACCGGAGAATCAGTTGAAACTGCTGTATAAAGTTTTATAATATGAGGCTCTCCTTTCGAGAGAAAAAAGAACGGCATTGAAAGTTCGTTGGGTACGCGTGTACTAACAGTAACTCTCGACTTGGTGAACTTCTCCTTCTGCACGTATGCATTTGTATTTTTAAACACAGGCAATGCCATCGTTCGCTTCTTGTTAATTGCTGTTATCTTACTCACTGTCTGCCTGTACTATTAGCGTATTTCGTTCTTGGTTAATGATTAAAAAATTAATAGCCTTATCCTTATTTACGAAACCATTCTAATTAAATGCAATTTTGAACTCATGTTGCACTCACGTTCATGCCAATAGACTTGAATCTTTGGACTTGAGTGCCGATGTCTGGTTAATTGCTGACTAATTATCGTTGCGCTTATGCGATAACACGGCTCTGTAGTAGGTCGTCCGATCACGTTTCCGTATATTGCGATTCCGATATTTCTACCACCGTTTCAATACTTAGGGGGGAATGGATTTTTTTAACATTCCTTACTAAAGGGTGCATCGCTTCGATTGCAAATTTTCGTCAACCGTGCACTTTAATCGAAACGAAATCGTTGCCTGGCTATTGCGCCCGGTAGAATGATAGAAATACGCATCGTGTCGGAGCAAGCCGAGCAAAAATAATGGTCGACTAGCTTTGTAACCAAGACTGGCCTGAAGAGTGGAGGCCCAACTCAACGACACTCCATTCTCGCTTTTCTTAGAACTTTTGTCGGACTCTGCGCGCCCGATTGGACAGCGCCGAGAAGTTTTCTGGCACACGTGCGAATAGACACGTTTTACCCTTCGTTTCAAGGAATAATTTCACCGCGTCCGCGTACGTTTGTTAATCGTGTTTTATTCGAAATTGCGATCGCGTATCGGGTCTACAAAGTCTATTAACCACTCGACGATTCTCTTTTACGTCATTTATTCAACGAACGGGTAAACAAGCTTGTTAAATCTCGAATCGATGAACGGAATCGTCTGTGCAGCGGGGCGAAACATAAATTCACTTGTTACACGTGCCCGCTCGGGCCGATTATTATGTAAGGTACGCGGCAAGGATTATGGAACCGTATCGTTGCGTTACGAAAGGCCGGCGCATCCGGATCGTGATTCTATTCGAATATCTTCGACATTACAGGGAAGCGGGATCACTCCTGTTCGGCTGTTCTTCTGTTCACGTGAACTCTCGACGTTCGGCGTTACGCGTTTAATTTTAACTGGCGTGCGAGAACTGGGCTGTCTTATGTGCACGCCTTTGCACGTTCCTTTCATACTTCCGTGCACCTCAAAGGAAATGTATTTTTGCGTTCGTTTCGTTCTCGAATCAATGCTACAACTGCGCACGGCGAAAGAGTGTCGGTAGAACGAGAGGTATGTATTCTTCCGCCCGTGTATCGTCTACGCTTTGACGCGCGCAAACGTAGTCTTGACGTAAATGTTTCGCGGAGCGGTACGTAGCTGGTAAAGAGACCGGAACTGGCATGACGTGTGTCTGACAAAATATGTATTCGTGAATATCAGTTCTGCTTATCAAGGTGTGCTGTCTGCCAACTTTTTCTTTCCACGGGAGTTTCACCATGAAGAATGTTTCATACCGTCGGGTTTTACAGGTCGCTTGCTTTTACCTGGAAGAAAATTGTTTTACAAAGTGCACCACTCGCGCTTGGTCTTTTTAGGGGTGTTTCTTCATTCATTTTGGGCCGAACTATGTCTGCGTCGACATGGTGCTCCGTTTACTGAGCTATACTTCGATTTTTTGCTACTTTTATCATTGGTAAGAATTATTGCAAACGAGAGGAACATTCTTAAACAATTCGCTCGGCAATTCAGTCGCCATTCATTTGCCAATTGACACTTTTGTATAGCATTTTTCACGACGGCGCCGTGGTTGATTTATTGACGAATCAATTGCGCCGCAAGTGCGGTGATTACGGCGCGAAATCTGGTCCGGTGGATTCAGATCGGTCCGTAAACTATTCGAACCGCTCCTCGTCGGCCGTGGAACGCTGGTTTCCGATGTGTAACGAACTGTGCGATAAGAAAGCAATTTCGCGCGCAGCTGAAACAATCGTAGGGCGGGGATCGCAAATTGCAATCGGTACGCGACCACTTTCCATCGAACCATTATCAACCCGCGAGGAAACCTTTTTTTCTCTCCCGTGATCGATCGTTGGTCGATCGACGATGGGTTTAATTATTACTTCCTCCCGGCTAAAAATAATCGCGACCCTCTGTTCCGTTTCGTATGCCCGTTACAGTGGAAAATCGTCGGCTGAAACGAACGGACCGATCGATTTTCTGCGGCGAAGCCGGGAACGCCGTTTTCGGTGTTCCGGAAGGGATGCCGGAAGCGAGACTGACTCGTTTACCCTTATATACGGGCGAGGAGAAGTGCAAAGGAGCGGCGCAAAAGTGAGAGTACACGACTGCCTTGAGCCCGATTCCACGTTAGTAGTGGGCGTAGAAATTTATTTTCCGTATAAGGCGGACAATCGGCTCGTTGTTGCTTTACGGCTGCGATATTCGCTTACATGTCTCGCCCGTTGCAGTCGCGACGCTCGAATTGTTTCCCTGGACAACGGGAACACAGTTTAAGCTGGTCGCCCGATGTCGGACACGAGGCGGCTTGTAAATGTTTGGAATGTTTACGGCAGTCTGGCGGAACGGTGAAATAAATTTAGTACGCCTGCATTAAGGAATTGCACGCGTGCTTGGTAATTTAAGGGCATGGAAATTCGCGCGCGCTTGTTATTTAGGATGGGAAATTGCGGGCATGAAAATGTTGCGTCGTTTATGGCGTTGAAGCACTGCTATTTTTTGCGTCCTCCATTTGGGAAAGTCTGAATTTCGTCGGAACGACCCGGTGAAATTGTTAAATGTTTAACGAGGGAAAAGTCGACGCTGATGAACGGAAATCACGGTCGTATAATTGAAACGCGACACGGTTTTTGAAGCGCTCCTTCGTTTCGTTTGAACGAAGGTGAAATCATTTTTCGAACGGTTTAATCGTATAAAAACAGGAGTGTGAAGTTCTTTCCTTTAGAGGTGTCAACTTTATCGGTTTTTTGCTGATAAAGCGATAATCTTTGTTGTGAAAATTATCGCGGAGGATGAACGACTAACCGCTCTAATTGAAAAGGTGTTCAATATATGGACCTTTAACATTAATGATGGTCTTAAAAATAATCGCGGAGCGCACAGTATTTAGAGCGGAAAGCTAGCCACTTTCCAAAGGTATTCGCGCGCATTACCTGTCTCTATAATAGCTGCATCCTATTGAAATATGTAATGCTCAGACCCTGCGTAAAATATCGCCCATAAAAACCAACTTTCCAGCTCTGGTTCAGACCGAGGATTAGCCACTTCACATCGAAGATCTGAAATTCGACGTCAATAAAAATAATGAGCAGTTACCGACGAGATACACAGCCTGTAACAATTCCAGATGCAAACGAAACGCATATACCTGTCGGTCGAGAGCAAAAAATTATTAACAACGAAACGAAATTTCCCAATCACCGTTCAACCATTTTAACCGACACTCTGATCAACGCAGTCTCCAACGAGTCCCCACAATTTAAACGAACACCAACAACCCTCGTTTCCACCTGCAAATAACCCTTGCAACCATTTCCCAGTTAAGTTCGGCAAACACGTAACACGGCCGGACACGAATGCAAAACAGATAATTGCCGCGAAAGAAGTCCACCGTCAGCGTGTGCAGCATTCCTTTCATGCTTCTTCGAAAACGGAGCAAGTTTCACCGTTCACGCGGCCAATCGACCATTCACGGCTGTTTCCTGGTTTCAGCGACACGAGATGCATCGGAGGGTGGGGTACAGCAACTACGATGGCAAGATCGCCGGCCTGTACGATCTGGAGGAAACTCTCGGCCGCGGTCATTTCGCCGTCGTGAAGCTGGCTCGTCACGTTTTCACCGGTGAGAAGGTAGCAGTGAAGGTCATCGACAAGAGCAAGCTCGACGAGGTCTCGAGAGCGCACCTCTTTCAGGAGGTGAGCACAGATGATAGCGTTTTTCGTTCTCCCTCTCTCCTCCTTTTTTTTCCTCTTTGATGGGCTGTCTCGTCGATGCGAGCTAGACCAAGGCGGCCGCGTATCCTTCATCCCTTTTGTTCCTGTTGAAACACCCCCTGCGAGACACGTGAATGAAAGTGCGCCAAGCACAAAGCCAGCCGAGAAGGAAATGGTAACGCGTGCTAATCTCTTCCTTCCATCCGTTTGCACGCTCAATAGCCGTGCACGTTGTACATATCGTGCTCGTGCACGGGTTTGCACTGCAATCTTTCTACCCTTTCAGACGTTCCGTTCTCGCGTCTAATGATGTTCCAACGGTTGGAACGACGGTCGGGCGTTTCTCCAAAGAATCTCTCGTAGTTTCTTGGAAGACGGAGGGTGCGCATCGGGAAGGTAATGGCTCGGGGTTGTGAGTAGTTTGGGGTAGCATTGACTTTGATCGATTGCACCGGGCGTTTCGTTTGAGGGGGATGTTACTTTGCGGGTGGATTTCGCCAATGGATAAGTGGGATTCAGTTTTGACAACTGAAATGAATTTCTCTGGACCGTATCTTGTTTAACTGAATCCATAACTAATGACCAGTTCTATGCATAGGTCCAATAATACATCTGCTTAACTCCGAGTTAATAAAAGTCAATTACCTTAGAGTAACTCAATATTCTCCTCCACAAAATTAATACTGTCAACCGCAGGGAACGCGGACGAGCACTTTGGAACTGTTCCATCGGAATATGTACTCTAATTCGCCATTGATCAATAACTTTCGAAGATTCGCGACCAGTGCTCCAATAAAAGGGAACACGACACTCGAGTACAGTATCATACGAGCTGGATCTCCATCGTTCCGCGACATTCGGTATTAAATATTAATGACCGATTGCGTAAGATCCGCTCGACAGCATTCGCGTAGGAAAGATCTACGATCCACGTCGAACTTGTAGATCTCGTTAAGGTCAACGAGATAATGACACGCGGGGGAAGGAAAAAAGGTCGTTGACCAGTGACGCTCGTTCGAACCGCTGTCGCCATTCCCTTTTCTTTTCTTCCCTGTCCACAGGTGAGATGCATGAAATTGGTGCAACATCCGAACGTTGTCAGGCTTTACGAGGTGATAGACACACAGACGAAGCTCTACCTGATCCTTGAGCTCGGAGATGGCGGCGACCTCTACGATTACATCATGAGACACGACAGCGGGCTCAGCGAGGAGGTAAAAAAAAACGTCGCGATCGTTTCATCCTATTGCACCGTAATGATCCTGTCCCGCAGGGAAAATAAAGTCGTTTTACGCGACGGGTTGCACGGGGGAGTTCTTACAGTAGTTACTGAGCGACGTTTCCACGACGGTTTCAGTTTTTCAATTCGTTCGAGCGGTTGCAATAAAATGGAAACGCGTTCAGAATTACCTCTTTCGTAATAGTCTCAGGATAACGCGTTGGAATTCTTGTTACAATTATTTAATATCGCGCTACCTCTGACGACTTGAGAAATAATCGCATGGTCAGATTAAGCGTATACTCGTACATATTTCTGATCTATTTCTACATTGTGATATATTTCTGCCGCGGTAATGGCAAGTCCATACTGTCCCCTTTCGTGTAACAATAATGATATTGAGTTTGCCTCTACGTTGGGTAAAGGTAAATATATTCAATGAACGTGGACAGTAGTTTGACGTAGATTACGCTCGTCCGAATGACAGCAGTCTTATTTAAACGATTGGCCTCATTATTCTTTTGACATGCATTCTAGATCAAGCGTTATCGCTAACCGTATCTCCATCCCTATTAATAGCAATTATACTATCGATTAAAACCTACTTATCATGCGGCCGATATGAATCGCAAAGGACTGCTGTTCGCCTATTCTAAAGATTCCAACATTCCCTATTCATTCCCGAGGAAACGTTTAATAAAGAAAAGAAATTTGTTAACAAAGAACTCCTACAGTACCTCAACAATTTATCTCACTTATTGCACTTCTTTCACGGTTTTAATACTTGACTTTTTATCGTTCGATTGTGCTTGCTCTAAATCTCAAGGCCGCGGCCTTTGACGACCGATGTTCATTGACAGGCTTTTAATCGATCATAGGTGGCCAGAACGTACTTCCGACAAATAGTCAGAGCCATATCGTATTGCCATCGATTGCACGTAGTGCACAGGGATCTGAAACCCGAGAACGTGGTGTTCTTCGAGAAACTAGGCACCGTGAAGCTCACCGACTTCGGATTTAGCAATAGGTTCTGTCCTGGCCAGAAGCTCGAAACTTCCTGCGGCTCCCTGGCGTATTCGGCGCCGGAAATCCTGCTTGGAGATAGTTACGATGCTCCTGCTGTGGGTATGTACAGTTGCAATTGGTTTGTGTACACCGTTAATTTCGTTTCAAATATTGTTCTCATATTGCTTAATGGGGTAAATTGGTTGACAAGTAAAGAATCTTTAAACTTAATTGTGCAATACTTTGTTGTCGAACATGTTGATAAAAAATGTTGAATTTATTAGGCCTTCTTATGTGTTATTATGCATTATTAATGCCGCCTTGATTGATGCTTCTTTGTATCACATCGATTCCGCAGCTATCCCAATATTAAAACTGGATGAAAATGATCTCTACTATTCTTAAGGGGGGTATTTGTGTTTCTTTTTTTTTGCATTCTCTTAAAGTACATATCTGCGAAAATATCTGTGTCAAAGGATATGCCGGAATTCGTAAAAATAATGGGGTTGCAGGCATTAAATGTATCCCGCGCATAAAGTTTCATGTAAACGACAAAGAACACCATATCTCAAGATCTATTTGTCCGATGGTAAATCACAATTCCGCCCTCTCTTTCTTTTCCTTATCAGGCTCAAAGTGACTACAATCGATCGGTGTCCTGCGCCCTGTATTCACCCTTTCTATTCGCGTTTTCAGATGTTTGGTCACTAGGCGTAATTTTGTACATGCTAGTATGCGGCCAGGCGCCTTTCCAAGAGGCGAACGACAGCGAGACCCTGACGATGATCATGGACTGCAAGTATTCGATACCGCCGCACGTTTCCGATGGTTGCAAACGACTTATCGCGAGGATGTTGGTCAGAGAACCAGAGGGTCGAGCAACGCTCGAAGAAATCGCAGCTGATCCCTGGCTAGCCATTGGATCCGACTCGGATTTCGTGGAGGCTTTGCCTTTGGTTTCGAGGCAGCAAGTGTCAGATGATCATCACAATCACATAATAACGAAGATGGTGAACGGGAACATTGCTACCAAAGAGGAAATATTGGAGTAAGTGCTGATTCCGTTGATATTCCAATATTTTTGTAGACGGTTGGACGTCTATACAGTTCTATCTGTCTTATATTCCATCGCACATTTATTATAGCAGGGTGTACGAGTTATATGTAACTGAGAGTTTATAATTAGAATAATAATAATAACAGGAGTAGCTGAGGGGTTACATTGTTAACCCTTTGTCTTGTAACTTTTTCCAGCGACTACAGGTTTCGTAATTGACGGAAGAGATCGTTCAGACCAGCCTTACGAGTTAAAGATAAATTTAGAACGATAGTTCAGCTTTGTTCTCAATATAATTTGTATTCATTGTATTCATAAGAGATTTAATTAGCAATTAAATGTTTATTTATCGAATCATTTGATCTTTGATTTCAGTGCCCTCGACAAGAACGAGTACAATCACATAACGGCAACATATTTCTTATTAGCAGAAAGGAAGTTACGTGCCCATCGACAGGAGCAAGTACAAAAGGCTCGCCCGGAGATCCTGGAAGTCTCACCTAGGTACGAACCGCATTAATACAAAGCTCAATCAGAACGATAATCAGAAACATATCAATAACCTGTGCAACGAAATGTTTGTTCCTTCTAGCCGACAAAGTGACGCCACCACGAATATACGGAACGACCAAAATTTGTTGACCACGGTCAATCAGTCACTGTTGAGCGTCCCACGAACGCCAGGTGACGTGCCTCAGGTATATTATCATTATATTAATGAGAACGACGTTACTCCGTATATCTCGCGCTTTTTGTACCGCGGCAAAACATTTCTCCCACAGGAGTATATTTTCTTTTCGTTGCAGAACGTTCGAACGCGGAAGTGCAGCATCGTGCAAGAAGAAGAAGACGAGGACGACGTGTCTTCCTGTTCCGGTCGCGACGAACGCGGCAGCAATTCCGCGTTGAACTCCTTCAATCGTCGTGGCTCCCGTTCCGAGGGCAAACTGTCGCACATTCTTCAAGAGAGGCTCTCCCAGCTCCCAGAGAAACCTAATCACAAACCAATCTCGTCCCAGCGAAACTCACAAAAGGACATCACTGTGATACCAGTGATAACCGGCGGGGAGGATCGATTGAATTCTAGTCCAAGAAGCGAGAGCAGCAACGATTCTTCGTCGGCTGTCTTGCAGAACACAACGGCCAGGCTTCAGGCGGGTAGTCAGCCCGTGGATAACGTACCTGCGGCAGGCAAGCTGGATTCTACGAGCCGGGAGGCCCTGAAGAACCACCTGGACGATGGATCGTCGCCTAGCTGGCCAAGAAAAGGATCCACAGAGAACAGACCGAAGTCTGTGTCCGATTGTTTGAAATCCGTGGGACCTGTCCCGGCGAACAAGTGGAGGATGGGAACGCAGCATCGATCCTCTGCATCGTCGTTGGACCCCGCTTCCACGAAGGGCACGCCGAATCCTGAGACCAGCACGGCGACCACGACTATCCTAACCGAAGCTTCCACCGTGTCTATTCCACTGCGACCGTTGGGTACCCTGAACGACAATCTGGGATCACTGACGCCTACGTACAAGACCATGCCGTCGCCAGGGAGCACTGGCTCCACGTCTACGCCGCTAAATGAGATCCTCGAAGACGGAGATGCGCTGCCAGTGTCCGGAAGCGAAAGCAGCGGATCGAAGTGTCGGGTAGTCAGAAGAACAGGATACGAACAGAGGAAGAGTAAGTTCCACAAGACGCGTACAACATCGTGCTCGAGTTCGGACGCCAGTGACGACGACAGTGAGAGCAGAAAGAAGAGGGCGCACAAGCTCGGCGCATCTGCAGGGAAATCGATGCCTTCCAGAAGAGACAGCCACGATGACTCCAGCGACTCGCAGGATCCTGGTGGAAACGGCGGCGGCGGAGGAGTCGTTGGCGCCGGGGAGCACGTTACAGAGACACCAACGAGCGAGACGAATCGAAAGGAGAGCGGAAGCAATACGAACACTACCACAACTACCACCACGACGACCGGGGGCAGGCATAGATCGTCGGAGAACCAGGTTATATTCGGTAGAAGACATCGCGCGGGGAGAAGAAGACCCGGTGAGACGCGTCTAAGGGAGAGCCAGTCGTTGAATCGTATCACAGAAGTCCAGGAAGCGGAGGGGCCATCCTCTTGTCACAATCACACTCACGCCTCGCGAAACTCTGCAGTTCTGGGAGTCCAGAGCATCTCTTCTTCGTCGTCCTCAGTGTCCCAGAGTAGCACGGGCTCTCACAGCCTTTCGCAATCCGTGTCGCAGGCGGTGGCCACAGTTCAGAAAGCGAAGGGCTTCGGCGCGAGGCTTCTGCAAAGCTGGTCCCTCAGCACAGGCAAGTCCTCGCCGTCCCAGCCGTCGAATAAGCAGAACCACAGCAGTCCCAACGGCAGGTGCAACAAGGAAACGTCGCGGGACGGCGGTCAGAGGATCGAAATCTGCTGCGACGACAAGGAAGTGAACGGCGGCTCGGTGAATCAGATACCGTCCAACGGTAAGGAAAATAGAAACGGCTCTGTGAACAGGAACGACTGCAAGAGCAGAAAGATCAGATTACTTAGCCGTTATTTTGCTGTTCACAAGAAGCTGTGCGTCCCCTTGCCAGCCCTTTTCGGCAAGGGGCGACTTTACAAGGCACGGTCCTGCGGAAGTATCGCCAGAGATCGCGTCAGTCCGCCGTCGCCGAAGTCTGTGCTGTTCTGTGCATCGGCGGATGAGAAATGGCGGGATCGAAGACACTGGTGCGACGCGAATCACCAACACCGTGGCAGCGACGGGGATATTAATCAGAATTTGGGATTGTCGCATTTAGTTCAGGAGAGCGTGGTGGGGAAGGGCTGCAACGCTTTGCCCGCTGTTTGTCAAATCCATTTGGGCGACGCATCCAAGTGTTGTAGCCTTTGTTGATGAAGCTGCACGACCGGGTGGTCGATGCACAAACGCCGGAGCCACGATGGGCACCCTATGGTTGACCTAGAGTCGTTGGTGCCATGGTCTACGCGATCGTGGACCGGTCGCTATTATCCTGTAGCGATGGAAGATTGCCAGCAGCTTGGGAACTGAGAGAAGCGTTTGCGCGTGGGAGCGCTAAGAGATACGGTCACGACGAAGTGCAATGAATTCCATGACGGTCGTATCGCGCGAAAAGAGGGAAGAAATATAGGGGCACAGAAAGCGGCTTAGCAGAACGCGACTGAAGCCGCGGGAGGTGGATCTTCTTCTGTATAACACGATGTGTCGCGGTGTTCGTTAACAATTGCAACCTCTTAAAGACGATTATGGCAGTATACGTCATAATGGTCAATGTATTCAATCGATCACGCCATGTCCCCTCCACCTGACCTATGCTGTACCAGCAAAATTGTACTCGACGATCCTGCAACCTTTCGAACGGGGTGTAAGTAGACGAGAGTATAAGAACGGGTCGTGTCGAGAAGGTAGGAGCGTACCGATCGATCTGTCGCTCTGCGGGAAGTGTATCTAGTCCGTGTGAACAAACCTACATTAAATATTGCAGAGTTTATTATTATTACTATTATTATTAACATTAATATTATTATCAATATTTTATTATTATTATTATTATGAATATTATTATTGACTATGATTAATTATTGTCATTTACTCGATTCTTGTGACATAGCATCGACGTACATCGAGCGCAAAAGCCGTGAACGAAATTATCCGGTGTCAGCGAGCATTGTAATCTCGCAACCTTGACAAGTCTTCCTCTTAATTCGTCTCTTATTTATCCGTTTGCTCCCCTTCTGACCCCCCATCTGTGTACCTCCGATGAATCGCAACTGTTGTATTATTTACTCAAATGGTGCGCCATCGAACATGCGAGTACAACTTGTGCAGTTCTTTCGCGACGATGCAGACACGCGTGACACCCCGTATTTATATGTAAACACGCTATTCGATTTTGCTTGCACGAGGACTGACTTGATGGAGAACGTCGCCTGTGGTGCTACACGCGAAGATGGCCTGGAGGAAACGGCCAGAGGAAATTCAGGACGTTGAATCGTGGTAGTAAGAACTGTTTCGTGATAATGTCCTGGGAGATCAGTTTAACAACGACGAAACCTACGAATGCAACGATTATTGCCGGATACTAGAGCCGAAAGAATTGAAACGCTCGAATTTGAGCAAATGAGCGGACAGAAGTCCACTATACTGAAACAAGGACACAAGGATCAAGAACTTCTACAATGGAATACACTTTCGAATCTATTATCAAGAAACCAGAAGTTTGGATGATCTGAAGAAGGGGAGCTCGAATCTCCTGGGACACACGATATCGCAAAGAAGCATCGTTTTGTTTTATCTTTATTCTTCTCGTTATCGCGCTTGCCGGCCAAGTGCGATGCTCATTCTCCTTTATCGTCATTCTGAGCAACGTGTATTTGTCCTCTCTCGCACGTCGCCGTCGTTGCCGAATGCACGCGTTCGTTTCGTTAGTGAACGCAAGATGAACGATAAACTCGAGTGCGATGTTGGTCACTCAATTATCCATGACAAGACACGTTTCTCTGTTGCGTTGATCAGGGAAGATGTTAGAACCTATGGGACTCTGTGAATCATTTACTTCGAAGATTGAATGCGGGCCATTCGGCAGGATTCGCGTTGATCCTGAACGATGTATGTGCACATGCTTTTCACCCTCTTTTTTCTATGTGTGTCGCCTCAGTGGGATGATTCTTTAGTACGAAGGTCGAGAGCTCAGTTATTTGGATTATTTCCATTTCTTTCTGTAAACTGCTATTGACGTTTTATATACTCAGTTCATATTTGTCATAGTCTGTTAAGGACCACAAGAATTCATTGATATTAAAGATACATTAACTCTAATTAGCTGAATAGTTGTTTGCCCTAGTTGTGGATCGATGTCTACGTTCTCGCCCCAATGTAGAACATTCGTGAACATATCTGAAACATTTCTACGTTTCCACAATCCGTAGATTTCTAAATGAACTTGTCGCATCGGTGTGCACGAAGAAACAAGCTTGCCCTTTTCTAAATTAGCTATATATGGTACATACATAGCTTCTGCTCCATTAACGAAGTGCACTCTAGTTCTAGTTGTTCATGAATTAGGAATTGGAATGAAATATCACAACAGGGACCACGTCACCACAGTCCACAATTCGTCTCGTTGCATTCCATAGATTACCGCGTAGAACGAGGAATTAAGTGTAGATATAATAAGAGAGTTATATTCTATGGATAATGCTCCGTGTTCCCTTTACGATCTTGCGACGCAAGCCAACCTTTTTACGATCTTCAGAAATGGGATCATTAAGATAAGAACATCGTCAGTTGGTAGCAATGAGAATCTCTTGGACTTAACAGAACTATGATATACCATCGAATGCAAGTGGCTGTAACAATTAGATCTCACAAATGGTACTCACAGCGTCAAGCGTGATTCGTGAGCTTTCTAATCCACATTAAAATTCTCAATCTTCGCACGACAAAATGAACCCGATCTGTTTCGCCAAAGTAAATGACCTATCGACCCTCAGTTCAGGGAACATCTCAACGAAGTCGACGTCCAAAGTACCCCGTGTAGGCCGAAATCGTTTGTATGTACCTAAATCGCACGCCAGGCGTACGAAACCGTGCGTGAACTGTCCGCGCCAAGGCAGACAGTTTCTAGAGTAATACAATTTATTTATTAAAAATATCCTGTGAAGAGGATTCCCAGTCGTCACTGCCGACGATCGTCGACGCCCCCTCCTTCGCTTCTTTCTCATTCCAACAGATTTCTGCCACCCCGTGTCGTCGCCTCGGGAACGAGACCGTTTGCTTCCTCGACAAAGACTGAGCAAATTGTACAATAAATCTCCGTTATCGCTTGAATGCCTTGTGTCGTACGATAATGATGACTCGACGAGACCACAATGAAAAAAAACAAACCGAAAGGAAAGAGAAGGAATCTTCGTTCTTCGGACACACCTGTCCGAGACGCTATCGAACGTGAACTGTTGATTAAAATCGTAATAGTAATACCAATAATAATAATAATAGTAATATAAACAATAATAATAACGATACTTTACACTGAACGGATTGGCTCGTCGTTCGTTTCGAGTCCCAACGAATCGCGACCAAGGTGTTAAACGGGCATTAAGATTATTTCCGTTCAATGGAAATATTAAAGGAAAGATAAAGAGAGGGCAGAGAAACCATGACGCGCGAATATTGCTATTCAGCTAAAGCTACGCGGAACCAGAGTGACGTGCTTCGTTGCCGGACATTTTAAGGGTCTCGCGGTGAATTCAGGCTTGACCAATTGCACACTTCCCCTTTGGGACAATCGTATTGTAGAATTGTAGCTCCGTGTAATCCGTTCGATTCGATCACTTTCCGCGCGGCATTAGAGCTACCTTTGCAAAACAGTAAAAAGAAAAGAAAACAAAAAAAAGAGTTAAGATCGTTGTAATGTATGCCTGCAGCTGCAAATAATCTAGCGAAGCGTTGCAATCAGCACCGAAGTTACATATTCCTCGAGGAAATTTCCTGTGCGACCCTCGGGACCATATGTCCCGAGCGGATGCTATTCTATGGTAAATAAGAGATATTTTCGTGTTATAAAAAGTGAACCCATTAGTGGAGCAGCTGATCCCGTGCGTTTCTAAAAAACGGAGAGGGAGAAAAAGCAAAGAAGATGGAAGAGAAACGGGCATCCAATCGAAGCATGTTTGCCACCGACAAGGAAACCGCTTCGGATAAAAATGACGAAGCGCCGTTTTACGCCAATTCTCGTTCGCTAGTCCCGTCGATGTTGTCCTGGACAACGCTACGCATAAGAGTACAATTGTCTCGCCGTGATTTTTTGTATAAGTGAAAAAGTACCTTTTTTCCACCGATGCTGTACACATCCATCAAACGCCCATGTCTCGGTTATAAGTGAGAGCGAAAACGATGATAAAAAAAAGAAACAGTCACGAAAAGAGTATATACGTATATAAATAAATATATTATATATATACACGTATACACGTAAAACAAGTGTCCGCTTTAGATTTCGTAAATGTCGGCCCAACTTACTGCCAGCTGAGTGTAACAGACAAACAGAAGAAAAAATAAGATAAAAATAAAATATAAAAGATCCATTTGTGTGCATCGGTCACGCGCGCCGTCTTGTCGCGGTGCGCCGTCGATGCGCATAATCATTCATGCAATAAACTGTGTGCCCGAAACGAATAAATGAAAAGTAATGAACCACAGCGAGAGAGCTAAGATTTTGTCTAGTTTCTTCCACCATGACCCCCCCTCGACCCTCTAATTTGATTAAACACTATTCTGTATAAAGGAAATTAATTGCCGCGAGTGTAGTTCGCTGAAATTGCACATGCATATCTAAATATTGACGAACATTAGGTAATGGAAGTCCCATTTGACGAACGAATTTTACGTGAATGTGGATGTAAGTTTTCTTTCATACGGGACACTTGTATTTATCACAGGGGGTGTACGTAAAATGCAACTTTATTAAAATTATAATACTATCATTATTCGAAGGCAATCGTAAAACTTAGATTCGCGATCACGTTTAAAATGTAACGCTATACATATTTGTTCGTCGTCCACGATCCATTATCGAGGAGCGTGATGCTTCAGAAGTATCCATCGAAGGACGGTTTCTCGCGCGAAAAAATATATGCATATATAAATATGTATATATTTCGGTCGTAGTTAGTGCTAATTACTGAGATAGCCGTCGTATTATCGTCGGTATTAGCACGTTTTCGTCCACGGCATCAACCTCTGACGAGTTTTCAACTTGCTCCCGTTAATACGACACTTGGCAACGCAGTCTCCTTTATAACGTGTCCACGATTTTGCACCTTGCAAAATGTCGTGTATATTTGCCGCGTACATAATTTTGGTGATTCATCATCGCTTGAATCATCTCGAGTATTACTAGCTATATACGACTATGGTACAAACGAGACGCCATACGATACATGTATGGTACCGACGCGAGTAAATGCATACGAACGACTTGGTCGCGTCGTCGAAACTAGTCATGGCGAAGCAACCGATTTATAAAAAAAGAAAATATTGAATTCCATATTTTTCGTAGATCGTACGGTCTAATAGGAACCGAAATGTTAACGATTATTATTAGTTCGCGTACGTATTGCGTACGTACAATAAGCTGCCCCGTTTAAAAGAAGTTGCAGCCAGACACTCAGTCTGCGAAGGCTCGAGGTATTTTATAACAGAAGCAATGACAATAATTCCGTTTCGTCCTTCGCAATGGAAGAACATTAACGTGTGCGTATATCGCATTTATACGTGCAAGTACAGGTACAGTGTTGATTGTATTGTAAAGTTGTATTTCAACACTAAAGAATTAGTCATGATCATTAGCTTAATCTAATTTTGTAGCTGATTTCGGACACGTCGTACAATACATGTAACACTGTGCTTGTACTTGAAATTTAAGGTAAAAAGCACCTGGTATTTTTCGAAAGTTCATAGATGTCTCGATGGGAAGAAAGCTTTAAAGTGTAGGGTAACTATCACATTCATTTGCCAGGTGCACTTTCACGCTGCAGCGATTCAGAAGACACAATCTGAAAGACTTTTGTATTTCACGAATACTTGATTGACTTTTGAGGAGCAATTGAAAGTCGCCATTACGTGTGAGCAACGTGGGACTGTTGATCCGCATATTGTAGAGCTTTCTTGCTATTTTCAACGAATTCCTGAAAGACAGTTACACATTTTGATAGATATCAATATTTATGGTAAATGACAGAAGAATAGGATCGAAGAAAAATATTAATTACCATTAATCCACGGCTCATGAAGTAAGGTCTGTTGATTCCATCATTCTTTTCACAATCTTCGCAGAAGCAAAGGAATATCGTGTCTATGATCATCTATAGCACAGAAATCAATTTTGTATTCAGAAATGTCTGATAAGATCTTTTAATTAAAAATAAATCGAGTCTCTGAAGTAATTAACGGGTTTCGATATTTGTATTTCTCATAGTTTTCGATTTCATCCAGTTGTGCGGCAATTGCTAGCTAAAAAGAAATTACCTCATAGATGGAGATGAAGCAATGGGCCACCAAGAAAGCAAAAACGCCGGCTAACGCGATCGGTATCCATGGATAATGAAGTCCTTGTTTCTTCTGAACATAAAAAAGAATTAACATACATTCGTTAAATGAAAGAATTGTTTTCAACGAGAGTCGACATACCTGCATTAAATAAATCCCGGAAACTACTGTTAACGTGACCACTAGAACCTTTCCCAGGAATAGAACGAAATCTCCAACACTGTTGATAGCAGCAACCCTCAAGATGTTGCTAGATAAAGCTTGGAACGCTTTTTTACCACCCGTACAAAAGTTGCATCCGTATATCGCTGTAGAATAATACGAATTCGTAAAACGGGGTGAATAGAACATTTTTTTAAGTACATATATTTTTCGAAAAAAGGAATATTCTGTACCTGTTTCGATATAAGCGTTTCTCGTAAGGAATTTTAAAGCGCACTCGAAACACCATATACAACATTGGCAGCACCATAATATCCCTCGCACCAGATCATTATCGAAACGCTTCAGGCGATTTTGCACGAAGGAAATAATGGCTCTTATCAAGCGAACTATGCCAATGATCAGCGCGCCAAATGCGACTGTACCTAAGTGATATCGTGTTAGATAACAGAAGCCACGCGTGACTGCCAGGGAAAGTTCTTTCTTGTTTCTAAAGGAAATTTTTTTATTCATTTATTTCACAGTTTCGAATTCGCACTATTTAGATTGCTTTCTAACAAAATTCTGGAAGATATCATTTGAATTAATAATAGTAAATTCGTTAAGCAAGAAAATGGAAATTTCCATTACAGTACTGAACAGAAGGCAATCTACGTGCAAACGATGATATCGATCATGTGTCACCTGGTGAAGAACCAACGTGCGACAGCCAAAGCGACGACCATATGCTGGCAGCCTAAGAGAAACTCGCAGGCAACGAAGAAGAAAAACAGATTGTACCATCTAGTCGCCTGCAAAATATTACCTTACGTTATATTCAGTCCGTCGACGTAATATCTTGCCGGATTAACTAAGTCGCTTACGATCACAAGTGCATCCTTTTTGAAGTGTACGTGCTTCTTCTGGTTCATGTAAGCGTTCCCAGCACTTTCTATCCAAAGCATACAGTAAACCCAAACGCAAACAGTTACACCGATTAACAGATAAGTCTGAAATATAATTTCACTTTAACTTCTGAACATGCTCTATTTAGGACAAATGTCCGAGAAGTTGTAAAGAAAGTTGTTATTTTAAAGAGCACTTGTTATTTTATTAAATATCGACATACGTATATTGGCTGAAGAAGAAGTGCTGGCATCGCGTATACAGCCTTTCCTGCCTCGCGGAACAACTGCATTACGAGGGCGATTCTTTTCCTCATCACCAGGACGATCAGAAGCGTTATGACCTGCGAATCGTATCGATATTATTTTATTAAGATAGCAATAATTTCTTTGATTTACTTGGACCGTTGTGCGCATTGAAAGGCAGAATTCTTAGTTTCCTGTATTTTTTAATTTTAATTTATTCATGGAAAGCATTGCGATATTTGTTTAATATTAAAATATTTTTCCAAAGTTTTTCAACGGCGGCCCAAATTGTAAGGCAAGTATAACTTATTTGACTTCGTACCGTAACGACAGTCAATATAATTGCGTAGATAAGGTAAGACTGCACACTTGAGTCTTCTTCCGGTATTTCGTGCGCCTCCACCGCTTTCTTTTCCTGGTGCCACGCAAGCCTAGAGAAACAGGGATACTCCGTTCACGATAATTCTTCATATAATTTCAACAACACATTATCTTTATTGCAGGTGCTGAGCTATGATGGTGTGCAGGTTCGTAAGCTTACCAGAGATACGCTGAACCTCCGATACACGCCACAATAGCACCAATCAGAACGATGTAAACTATCCATTGCACCATATAACGAAATGCTATTAAAATACCCAGGGAAATAGCTGGAAATAAAAGGCGGAGAAAAAGCAATTAATAAAGATTTGTATAAAGTGTCGGGAAAAAAGGAGTGCATACCTAAAGCTATCAGCAATAAGTAAACCAGTTCCCTCCAAGCTACACCAAGATCTCTAGATGCTTCCTAAAGCAAGAAGAATCTGTTATTTAGTCGAGATTTGATGTGTCCAATAATACTACAAAAATCACGCTACACCCAGTGCAATATTTAAACGAAAAAACGTCTACAGACCTTGTAAAAATCTTCCAACCCGAGTTTCACGAGCAGAGAGGTAGCTGTCTCGTGTACATGCTTTGGCACGCAACGGTTCAGGAACAACGTATGCCTGTTCACGAAATAGAATAGAATAGCGAACAATTAATAATCAACCAAATAAATTGCAACTCACAGTCCGAGCCGATCGATTAAATTGTCAAATAAAATTCAAAATTAATCGCCACATTTTTGCGACGAAACAATCGTTAGCATATTACTCGTAATACACCTGTCATCAATGTTTAATATTTCTATCAAAGCTACAAATTTCCATACAACCCCAAACACGCTGGAAACAAACACCCCTTATCCCGTAACCGGAAGTCCTCCCAGCAATAATATCATGTCATACTAACTCATCGCTGCAGTTGGACACGCACTCGCGCGTTTTCACCCCCTTCACGTCCACTTTCACCAGCAGGTACCTGGGGAAATGAATAATTGACGATTATAGTGTTAATGAACGGCCCCCGCGAAAAGTGTCGCTGGAAATTGGAATGTTGCCGGTGTACACCGGCGGCGTCGAATTTATATGCAACGCTCGACGCTAATTAGCCGCATTATTTCACGTGTCACGGCTAAGTTTCCCCGTCGAGATTTCGCGCACAGCAAGGCGAGAGACAACGGGCACACATGATGGCCGATTTTAATCGAACGATCGTACATCCGCGGACACAATTTCGCAATATTCACGCGTGAACACCTCGGGCGCGGAATTATTAATCGTTAACGGCTCTCATTGTCGCGAACTTGTTTCATTCATTCGCCACTTGACGCGGAATATTGAATTCGCCATTGTTATCGCGCATGAAATTCGATGTTAATGCGTTGGAGAATTATTAATCCTTTGGGGGCTACCTGTTTGGAGTGGCACGGATATCGCGCTGGCTCGTTCGTGGCCAAGGGGAATCGCTGATACATTATACAATCGCCGGTATATCGATAGGTTGTTGCTGCACGGATTATCGTTAATATTTATTATGGGGCTGAACGCGATTGAAAAGCAGTCGGGAGGCGGTGTGGTGTTAATTGGAATCTCGGATGGGAGACGCGTGAAAGTGTCTGGCGAATGGTTGGGGGATTTATTAAACGGCGATTTTTAGAGATCAGTTTGAGGACCTTTGTTACGCCGATTAATAATTCTTAAATAGTTGGGCAAAATGTAGCATGAATTATTCGCTTCTTTTGAAGCTTAGAAAGTTTTTCCTGGATCGTAATTTAAACGTTCGTTTACTGTTCTAATTCGCGGGATATTATTTCCTGCATGGCTAGAGAGAAGGGAGTAAAAAGAAGGGCAATGAACTTGTCGAAAAACTGCCTCACTAACCCAATTAATTAATTGAGACATCGCGTCGTTGCATAAAAATTCGATCATTAACAGATTTAGTTAAAAATGAATCAAAACTGATTAATTAAATTTATAAATTATATCAGTTCATTCTTAGATTGAATATAATCAAATATTTAAAATGGACGAGGAATTTCCGAGTAAACCGATTATTATTTTTAACAGTTTATATTATTCCGGTTCTATGTAACATCTGAAACAATGGAAAATTCCAGCAGGATTTTCGTGCCACTTTTACCGACCTTCATAAGGTACGCTTAAAATAATAACGAGGTTATGCTTACCGCTCTTTCGTCTTGTCGTTATCCTTGCAGCCGAATTGTAGATTAGTTTCAGGCGGTGTGACACGACCGCAGACGTTCCCGCAGTCGTCGTAGCCATTTATAACGCGGTAGATGTCCCCTTTCTTCACCACGTTGGTCACCAGGAAACCCTGCAACGGCAGCACGGAAACGGGACGTTCGTCCTGTACGGCATTTCCGAACGAAACAAAATACGGCACACTAAAGAAAATAGAAACTTACGAAACCAATGGCCAGGCCTATCAAAACGACCGCAGCAAGGACATCCGTGCACGATCGATCGGTGACGAAAATCTGATCTGTATGTCTCGACGACATCCCGCCGTGTTCCGTCGACTGAAACCGAAAGCATGAAAGATCGTGGCTGTTTCAAAGTTTGCAAACGGGTCAAGCTTCAACTTTTCTGGGGAAACTTGTTGGTGATATCTGTTGGCGAACAGAAGAATTAAAATGGGAAGAATTTATTCCAAGATAGCTGTTTGATTTTAGACACGAGGTAATTCGGTTTCTGTCGAAAATTACATAGATCTGATTAGGGAAACGAAGGGGAAAATCGGGTTACTTAACCTTCCCACGGCTCCTGCCTTTTCCTTCGGCTAATTGCGCTCCAGTTTCTTTAGAAACGTTTTTTTAATTAAAAGAAAGTTAATCCTGTACGCGTTGCCGTGTATGCAGGATCCATATTCGCGTATTATTTAAGCGAATCTATTTTTCGCTCGCAAGGGAACCCATTGATTGCGCGAAAGAGGATTACCTGGGACAATTTTCACAGAAAATACCACGTCCGCTACAGCTACGACGAGTTGACAAGCATGTAACGAGATTAAATGGTAATGTTTAGACAAAACATTTATCTTTACGTTACATGGATGTCACCATTTTCGTAGAATGGAAAGTTACGATTTGAATAACGCCAAGCTATACATATATATTCGTGCGGTGCATAACTTATATTTCACGTTTCAATGTGCACGATGATGAACGCGATTCCGAGCGGAGAACATAGAACTGTCCGGTGGAACGAGAACGTCTTTCCGCGTAACGATCGAAAACGCCGAGTCCATTGGCCGCGGTCAGCATTTCGGTAAATTTTCAACCCCTAGTAAAATTGAACGTGGCTGAACGCTTTCAACGAATTCGCGCAGTTTCGATGGCACAAGGGAGCTCGTAACCCTGTTACAAGTCGAACGATCGCGCGACCACCAACCTAAATTAATTAGACTGTTCAATGGTGACCTTGCATTAGCGTGCCGCTCGTAATTAAATTCCAGCCCTTCCGTCCGCCTTATTAAAAGCACACCATTAGGACTCTCATTGATAACATCACCGTGACTACACTCGTGCACGACCTAAACATTTCTTATTTACGCCTCGCTTTTGTGGAGCTAACGACGATCGGGAGTAAGGCAGGGGTGGTGCTGGTTTTCTGCTTGGCGGAAAGTGGATTAAAAATCGATGGGAATGAACGTGGGAACGTGTGGGAAAACTCGCGAGGTTCACGGTATTTGTGGTGTTGGAAATATTTCAGGACTCACTGAAATGATATGGTGAAAACACCGTTTTACGTGTTAGCAAAACATTTCGATCTTATCGATTGAACGATGCGTTGCTATCTATGTATGCATACAAAGGGTATTGCGAGGTAAAAACGTTCGCAACCTTTGACAATTGCGACTTCCAGCCGTTAATTAAAAACGAACATGTTCAGAAGAGCATTGAAAGTATTTAACAAGTTCTTTTAAATATGGTAATAATGTGGTTGAATTGTTTTTTAAATTTTTTAGTTTTAATTTAACGCTACTAACTTTCCCTGATGCAAACAAAAGTTTCATAACGAAACTTTGTTTTAAAGTATAGCTGCCCAGAAGCTCGCTCAATACTATATGATAATTTTTAACAGCTGAGGAACTTGTACGCGTTTTTATGCTACAGTTTGCTAACGAAATTAAACATTTAATTACGCCATATTTTGTCAACGTCCAAGCTTACTTCAAATGAAAAAAGGGTTTAATAATATATAAACTGCTGAAAAAGTGAAATTGTACGAATGGACGTAACAGAAAAAAAACTTTGAATTATAAATCGCAAATATAATTTCTGTGCTCGTTAAGAGGATTTCGGTTTTCGCTTAATTACAAATGTACTAACCAGCCATTCGTCGAAATCATATTGCCATTTTGAAAATTTTCCATTTGTTGTCTGTGTAATTATTAATTACGATACAAACGTAGAAGCTTTTTGGCAATGCAGAAATTGCAAGAGAACGTGTTCCGTCTAATTAATACTATATTTACCAAATTTACACGAAGATGAAGTTTAAACCGCATTGTTATTTCTGAATCCTCCTGTATATATGGGCAAGCTCTGGTAACTCTACAATTACAGGATACATAAGTGCAAAAACAGTAATTTCGTCGTACCGTGAATACACGGTCTTCGTATGTACATGCTTGTGATTCATCCCTTGCTCAATTATATTTTGGAATGCAGAGCACAAACAGTTATAATTAAACCATTTATCTGCATTTGCTGCCATAAGAAACTGCTATATAACACGTTGCAACTGGCTCTCTATTTATCCAACTCGCAATTGCCAATTACGGACCCTTTTTGTTTTAGGTTTGAATTTCGCTAGTTCATTCTTGTGCAATCATATTCGATGTATATTAAAAAATTCCCTTCTATGTTTACAAACTACCTATTCTACTGCAAAACAAGATACATTCTACAAATTGCTGTTAAAATTTGTATAATTATTAAGTAATAGTTTGTCATAGAAATATAGCCCCGACGCACTGTAATTACGTTTCTATAATAAGTAAAAATATTTAATTATTGAAATAAAAAGGAGGCGAGGCATCAGTAGAGGCACATGCATGCATTCATGAATGCATAAAAGAGTTTTCATTTGCAAGAAGCATAATAGAATACCAAGAAGTATAATTAAAATTGTGATAGTATTACAGTGAGCGTGATTGCGCCACAAAACGTGAAACATTAAATTCTTCCAGCTACGAATTAATGCGGGCGTGATTTTTAAAACAAGTCACCAAAAAATACAATTCAAAGGCCAGGTCACTAATTGAGCTTGAATTTCCAAGAAAATCCTGTTCGTTAAACTTTGTCTGTACATCACACCTGTAAAATGGTACGACTCTCGTTATAGTATGCTTTTCCCCAAATTTTAGTACAGGCAAAAAATATGTACAGGTACATTTATCAACGCGATCGCCGAATATTTAACCTTCGTATTCTCCAATAACAAATTGTCTCAGGAAACATTTCGCATCACAGTTTCACTCCCCTGTTTACATCACCTGTCCCCATACATTTATACCAACTGCTCATTGTCAATTTTTTTGTTGTTACTCCACAATCGTTTGAAACTTCCAATTTTTCAACCCACTTCCACGAACAGGTGCTTCAATGTCCCGCATAATTTCCTATTATCAAAGGTATACGATAATGCAAACGTTCGTAATGCGCTTCTCGCGAATAATTATCGTTCGTCCTAGGTCACTGTGCAAAAAGATTTGCGCCGTGCACGTAAATTGCGGCGCAAAGTTCAAGCAAAACCAGCGTTGACCCGTTCATGTTTTCTTTCCCCTCCACCAGGACGCAACATAGCCAGAAACTTTATATTGAAATTCTCCGGCGGAAATTCCAACGGACGTAGCCGTAAACAATAATTCTTACCCTGGGTTCCACCTTAGACGATGGCTCGTCCGAGCAGCCGCAACAGCCCATCCTCGACGAGCAAGGTAATCCTTGGAAACAGCCGGGAAACTACTCCTTCTGATCCTGGCCGAGTGCAGCACTGGTCGGTGTCACGGATGCACCCGCTTCTGAGAATAAATTAAAACGAAGGTTCTATAAAAAAAACAGCTGGAGGATAGGCGTATGGTACCGGTATTGTTGCAGAAACATAAGTTCTTGAGACTGATACGATAGATAGATAAGAACGGCGATAATCTTGGAGATAACAGCGGAAATGAAGGTGGAATCACCTTGATCGTTGTTTAAAAGTAATTTGCGAAAATTGTCTTTTAATATTATAGTATTATAGTGAGTAGTCTTCTTTGAATACAGCAGTATTTCTTTAACCGTTTTATTAAATAGCGGGACGATTGAATTCGAAGTTTTCGAATAATTTAATTGCGAATTATTAAATGAGTTCTATGGGGCTGCGTGATATTAAACGCCAAAAACTGGACGATGCATTAAAGTGGAATTTTATTACTTGACAAGTGAAGCAAATGCGAGACTAATCGTAATATAACGTTAACGGAAGTTGAACTCCCTCGGGACGTTTTGACCTATATGCTCCATGTATGGATTAAACCAATTCGGCACTGTGGATGCTGTCCAAAATGGCTCGACACGATACTTGAAATGGGTAATAAAAAACGATGACTTGGAACACGTATACCTTCGAAACTGGGCTATAGAATTGTTCGAACATGATCTTACATCATCACGGCATATATTTAATTTAAAAGTAAGAAATTCACCGATATTTTTTATGCAGAATAAGATTAAAGAATCATCCGCCGCGGTAAAAATGTAAAAACCAGAGGTAATCAATCTTCCGTGAACTTTTATAGAATATACCGGCCCTCCTTTACCTACTTTTTCAACCGCAAACTTTGAATCGCTAAAAATATAAGAGTAAAATATTCAAAAGCTACTCGTAGTTCAGAAAATTCGAAGCAACAATGAAGCTGTGAAGAAAAATTTGCAGATCCCCTTAAACAGCTCCACTAATTACGATCGAGATGGCCGATCGTCAGCTAGGAAGCGTTCCACCGACGAGACAGAATTTAGCGTGAAAAATATACTGCTTTTTTATTTTGCTTTCAGCTTGGTGTCATTAATTTTTCCCGAGACATCCTCTCTCGACGCGGGTCACGTCAGTTTCGATCGATTAATCGAATAAGCCTGCACGCCACGGTGAAATGACTGCTACGTAGGGTTCCTGGGTTGTCGCCTTTCTGTTCCGACGAAGTCGAATATTTTTAGGTGTTTTTATCAAAGGACCTACGTTTCTAAACTTTTTAAATACCCTTTTTCAGATAACGATCTATCAAGATTATAATAGACTGTTCGATAAAAACCAAAAATAATCGAAAATAATTAACGATGACTTGAAACAATTCGCTTACCTTTCGCATTGCCCTTTTTTCAATCGACAGAAATGTCTACTTCCGCCAGGAAAATAATGTTCCTTGTATAGCAGAATAATTTGGGATTACAGCGCGCGGAATGTATGATATAATATTCTGTTACAAGAGTTGGGAGTGGGAGCTGATATCAATTCCACTGAGACAATCTATTAAAACTTTGTTTCACGATTAATCATCGGTATTGCGGCAGTGAAACAACAACGTCGGTAATTGAAAAGCGAGAATAGAGTGAAGCGAGTGGTGTTAGCGTTCTTTGTTAACGTTTTGTGTAAAATATCGATGCAACGTTTGTTCATTTACCCGTAATAAACGCGTATTGTATGTTAATCCTCTCGATGGGAAATGAAATGATGAAAACTACGCGGGTACATTATGCTTTACAGAATACCAATTCGAATGTTGTGCGAAACGAATTAATAAACTTTCTACAATGTACACTATTTTGTATGCAGCAAGAGTGAATTGTAATTTACATTGCAGTATAAAACAATGTTAAATGAAGCTTCAAGATTTCTTTCCGTAAACTTCTGTGCGCCATTGCAGAATCGTTAAGAGAATGTATACTTCTATGATTTCCATCCCACGAAACTTATACTTCCCACAAGACGAAAGCCGTGTAAACTAGAATTTGTTTCACAGAAACTTTGCTCTCGTAATAAAATGTTTACCCCGCGTGTGAAATTAATTTACAACACCTGTCTTCATCCACGAGGAGAAACATTTCTCTGTGGTAACTCTGCAGAGGAAAAAATTCAATGCTATGAATTTATGAAACAAGCAAAGTAAATAGAGAAAGAATTAACGTATTAAATTTATAAATTCAGGCTTGTGGAAAAACGAAACACGGAAGACGATGTAAAGCAAACAAACAATCTCGCTTAAAATGGAAATTCTGATATTTAGTGTACCCATATAAATGCGATGTGTCCTATGTGAAGTTAAGAGCAAGATCGTGAAAGCCTCTTTCCAAATATCGATCGCGCACAAGAGTGTGCCACGTTCGGAAAACAATTTGCACAACGAATTTCAGCACTGTGTGTCTCTTTTTCCTTTTGGTCGATAAACTCGAAGCAACCAGCGAACCGACCGGAACAATACAACTTATCGAGCGACACACATACCTGGTTATTGGCCATGCTAGATAAGAGGCAAAAGGAACGAAGGGATCGTGAAAGCGAAAAACGAGGAAGAAGGAGAGGAACACCTGGAATATGGTTAGGCTCGTTGGAAACCAACGCGACTGTGTCACCTGGAATTAAGTGACGGCACGATATTTCTTTCGCAGCGAACGGAACGTGCCGAGCACGCGAATACCTTGTATCTCGATCGAGTTTCATGAAGTTAAGGAACTTCGCGTATCTCGTTCCGCAGGAAACGAATGTTCTGATTATGGTACTGTTGTTTTCAGACGCAGGGGTGATTAAGTGATTTGATAGTTAAGTGTTTCCGTTTTACCGTGACGAAAATTAGTTGAAAGAAGTAGAATATTCGTAGGTCCCGATGTAACTTCGCATAAGTAAGATCCGAGATAAATTTGATATGAATGGAGTCTTCTTCGTCGTGCAATTTTATAAGCGAATTGAAAAATTGAAAACAAAAATATAGCTCTCAGAATAATACTCGCAATTCAAATTTATACAGCTGTTTATCACTCAAAGAAAAATACCTCTAACATTAGACACATTTCATTTGGAAAGTAATATTGGTCTTACGAGAATTCTTCAAATACTTTCATTAATAATTCCTATAAGTCAAATCTCTCTGTCTCTCTTCTCTTCTATCTCTCTCTCGCTACCCATTAAAAAAGCATTAGGGAACGAATCGAACAAAAATCCGTCAATTATTCCCGAATTATCAGCTCAGGAATTCGGTCACCGTACACATGTGGGAATCAAGGCTGCGACACATACCCGGTAATTGCCCCCCACCCCATTCCCCCATCCCCAGAATATTTTATCCGTCTCCGCGAAGGGGTTGGAAAATCGTTCAATCGAACGATCAAATATTCCACGGACAAATGACACAGCTGCCGGTCAGTAAATTGCGCATTATTTGCAAATTGGTGCGCGACTGTACGCTCGCGATTCCAACGACTATTATCGTTCGCATTATTCCCTATTCTTGATCGAGCCAGTTAGCGATTTCTGCACACGCTATTAAGTTCTGCAACACGTTGACGTTCAGCATCCTCCATTTTTGTTTTCGTCTCCTTCCCGTTTTCCCTTTACGTCCACACACAACTCGGCCTGACTGACCAGGATTTATTGTAATTGCGCTTAAGGTCCTACCAGGACCGCGATTATTTCGCCGTTTTAACGACGATCGTTAAAACGAAACCCCCTGAGGACATCGTTTACGCCATGCCCGTAACACCGCTCGCCTTATCGGACACGTTGGCAAACATTTGTCCAGCGGTGTTCTTATTGAAAATCGTTGCCCGTTTATCGACAGGTAGACGGATGGATGTGAAAGGCGGACGAATTGTGAATGGTGTTTCAGAGATGGTAATTTCTGCTGGTTGGTTAACAAACAGCAGGGGTTGTTTTATAGCGAGTTTATCTTTATGTTAATAGAAACAAACAGTCTGGCAATACCCAGTTACCGCTTATAAGGCGCGAGATTCGCGTCACTTAACTTTTCAAGGCATTACCACCAGCGCGTTGCAAATGATACCACGAAAGTTCTGGAATTTCCACGGCGGTTCTCTGCGGATTTCGAGGATCTACGGACTCTTAAAGTTTTGTACTGTAATCTATCTTGCCAAAGCTAAATGCAACCAATTGTTGGCAAGCGTGGATCATAGATTCAAGAAACCGTGGCACGGTATTAAAGTTGCTCGATACATACCATGCTAACAGCTATTACCCATCGCCTTTCATAACTATTGTATTTCCCCCCCGATTGGAGCTAAAAATAGCGCCAGGAATGCTACAGTTAAATGTTTAGTTATATATAATGATTCCGCTTTGAAATAATTCAAGAGTCCTCCTACTTTCGATCATGATTGCACAAGTGCACTTCACTCAGATAATAGCGTATCATCCATTATTTTCGGAGTAAAGTGGCTGCCGATTGCCCTAGCATTGCAGTTACCCGATATTAATAATCGAGGCTACCGCGTATTTTTATCACGAAGACGCTGTCATCGGGAGACCAGGTAACGAGAAGCAGATTAACATCGGTGCAATTAGCCAGTGGCATGTCGGTGATAACACTTCACGAAATTCGAACAGTGATTGCTAATTCTCGTTCTCAGAGCTACTGTGAGTCATACTGATTACGACTAGAAAATCAGAAGCATAAATCGACTCATCGAAGCCATTAATATTAGACAAGAGAATGCTTCTGAAATCATAATTTTATTACGATTATTGATAATTTTGTTTAAATCGGGTGGTAAATAAAGTAAAGAAAAATATAAATTATTAAACACTTTGATCACAAGTTAAGATAATAAGATTGTAATTCGCAAATTCGTTTTAATTGGAACGAATAATTGCTTCATTATCCGGTACTTTGTTAGTCGATAAAGATTGAACTTGATTGGACTGGTTCGAAGAAACCTGGAGATTTATAAATCACAAGGAATCGTAGATTTTACGAAGATTCATCGGAATGATGATTGAGATCTATTTTTTCCCGAAAAAGTATGATTACGATCTTCCGAAAAATCTAAAGTGCTTTACATAAATCTGATAGGAAATCGATTAGATTTATATTTGTCTTTTGTGTGCCCCTATATTTATATTTAAAGGATTATTAATCGATTCAGATAGCGCGTGTAATAAAATCAATAATTTAATGTAATGTGTCATCTTTATTCGTCGTTCCAGTTTAATTAATGAAAAGGCTGACGCACTTTTGTCATCGGAAAATTTCATGCAATTATTACAATCACCACGAAACAGCATTATTCAAAGTCGGTAAAAGCTACTTAATATTATTTATGGTGATTCTGTTCCATTAATACCGTTTAAACCTGAAATAATGAATCCTCCCTGAGTAATTTCAACAGAGAGTCGTGCATTGAATTTACAACGTGCAATCTCACTGAATATTTTGCATACTTTCCCACAAAAATAGAACCACGGAATTTAAACTAATTTCGTTAAAAAATGAGTACTCCGTTCAAAGGAAACCGAAATTACTAACACATGCTTCTCTCATAATTCACATGCTTTAATAATTGACGTTGCTTAGTATTATCGATTCTCTGAAATAGAAATAAAATACTCCAAAATATTTTCTTTGACATGGATTACGGCGCGTCTATAACATTTGCAAAATTGCTTGAAACGAACGACGACGAAAATGGAAAGAGGACAGTGCAGAAACCGCGAGGAAATAAATCGCCAATCGAACACAGCGAAAAAGTATTTTTATTTCTATCTGCTGTCATCTGGCTATACGAAAGAATGCGTGCCTTACGGAATAAATGAATACACGGCTCTCTGTTATCCGAAAGAAGTATAAAACATAAAATACGGCCGCGGAACGCCTCGACGAGCTGAACCGAAACAATGGTGAGGACGATGTCGAAACAGGAACGGAATCACCATGAACTCGTTGTGGAGTACGCGAGAGGAATTAACCAGAACCGTGACTCACTCTCCGATTGCCAACGAGAAGCGTTAACGAGAGAGTCTTCGCCGTGACACCATTGTCGAATACCCGCGATTTCCGGTAGTATCTATCGCGGTATCGCGACCTCGCTACTGATACTAACGAACAGAGATCACGCTCATCGAAGGAATAATTCCGGACACCTCGCCGGGACGTGAGATGCACTCTCCTATTTCCAAATAATGAGCTCACGATTGCCAATTGACTCTACTTAACGTATAGATAGTCGATCCATAAATACTAGTCGAATCGTGAAATCACCCGGGCGACAAATACTAGTAGCGTCACAGATTCTTTCTGCTGGCGAATAATTTCAAAAATTACTTCGAATAAGATGAGGGTCTAGATGAATGGTTTAATTGCTAATTGAATATAATATCAGTGTACTCGGATGAACGCGTTTATCAACAGCGGCAGGAGCTAATCAGAAGGGTTAATTACACGATTAATTATCTTCGGAGGCGTAAGCCCTTCATTATTTACAGGTGTTGCGATATTATGTTAATCACAAGGCAATGTACATTGCGTGTACTGTTTCCAAGGTGTATAAATTCAAGCGTTAAACTTCCTGGACGAGTTAGATACGAGGGTGACAAGTGTTTGCGGTAGAACGGAAGGGATTGAGCGGCTACTTGGGATGCCCAAGAATCTGCTTCGGAAGAAACGTGTGCCTGAAATGAATTCCAGGAATGCAACAGGAATTTCAGAATAGAGAACGAGAGAAAACGAGAGCGTTCTGGAGTCTATAGGCGTGAATCCAGCTGTTGATTTAGCGTTAACGAATTCGAACGAAATACGACGAGATTCTTGAAAATAGGACGAATGTTTTGGGTCAGGATTTCATATCCAAATGTGTTTAATTAAAAATTTTCACGAAACAAATAACTCTTCGGTCGGGGATGAACATTTTGGAAATTTAATTAGAACGGTTGCGGAGCTCGATGTAGCAAGAGTGGGTGAGTCAAGGGACAAAGGGAAATCAAAGACCCGAAGGGCACAAAGCACAGTCGCAGTCAAAGGGTTAAGTGGTGCAGTTAAGAGTTAAAGGGTTAATGCGGAACGTGAAACGAGGGAAGTTTCAGATTAGCATCGTAATAGGTTCGCCTTAATGCATTGGATTCTCTTTCGTATCTCGCTTATTCATTCGAATCGACCTCACCTTCCACAGCATCGCCTCTTCCTGTATCATGAATAATACACTAGAAAATTATGTACTTATACTTCGTGTGTTACCTACGTTGTACCGTTTGCGAGCAAAGCTTACGCCGGTCTGGTCTAGATGTACTGGATGCTCAATATTTTCTGCATACAGTATTTTAAACGCGTCTTTGCGCGTTACGAAAAATTGTCGATAGAGGCTACCCTTCTTTTCAAACAATACATCACCCAAAATGACACGCGATAAAAATACGATTTTTAATAACCGTTCTTCTGTAACAACTAAATAAATAGGAATGCGATGGGCACAAATATGCGACATATTCGTATAAAACCGTATGTCACTATTAAAAAAAGAGATAAAAGAAAAACGAGACATGCTACCAACGTTTACAAAAGATGTATATAGTTTATACATATTCCGTTGCAACGATACATTTAATTAATCCGACACGAATAGCACATTTATCACACACATATTTCTCATCAAACTAGAATGGCAAGCAAACCATGCCCCGGTAAACCCTATACGTCATATCCAGAATAGTCATTTACTTTTCTATACATTTTCTATGCGCTGCCTGTATAATGGTAAGTGCTCTAAATCTTCAATATCGACAATGTGACTGGCGAACACGGTGCCACGCGTACACCAGCGCAAATATCCGCGTACGTACAACTTCTTCATTTCCCTGTTGGTTTCGCTGACGAAAATTTGTATCGGAATCTCTCCTCCCGCGAGGGACCAGAAGAACGTAAACTTCATTTAATTAAACTGCTAATTAACGGGGAGGAAGAGAGGAATCGCCCCGGGCAACGCTGTTAAAAAGAAACGTATGACTCTGTTTACCATCCCTCCGACCCCGACGAGTAAACAGGCCGCGCGTAATTGAAAGGTGGAGCAGAGTGGATGTCGATGTCGAGCGATTTTCTCGAACGATACCCGCCTCCCTTGTAACAATGGCTGGGCGTGACTAAACAAGAAGCCGAGATTTACGCAACGTTTAATACCGTGAAAAACGTCCAACGTCTACGTTTACCGATATACACCGTCGTTCTAATCGCTTCAATAGCTCTTACTGTGTTCGAACGTTGTTACAGCTTCGTGTTCACGTAGACGGATTAGTTCAATCAACGTGGAATTGGTTCCCTTTGCTGGTTTCTTTTTTATTGTCTTTTTCTTCTTTGTTAAAAAGCAGGGGAAATTAATCGGTATTGGGGAAGATAGAAGAGAATCTATGAGGGATGATTGCTTTTTTACGAAAAACAACCGAGAGGATTTTGTACGATTTAAAAGTGCTGCTGTTGAATTATGATTGGATATATTTTTTTTTTCTGCACCGGTGAAGTTAGTTTCTATCCGAGGGTGGTGACGATTTGTGTAACAGATTAAAGGAAAAATCAATCAGGGTACGTAACTGGAAACGAACATGAAACATGGATAGAAAATATACGATCGATGGTTTGTAGAGTTCCAGAGAGAAATCTGGAAGTAGATAATTGTGAGACTACGTTATCGTCGGTTATACTGCTTTTTGTGCACAGAATTTCGCCGCGAAATCTATAAGACGTGAAAGCGCCGAATTATTTGGAAAGTGAGTGTAACGCGGGGGTCCCTATCAATTACTGATTCATCGAGTAAAATTCATCGAATATCTAAAATTCTATAGAGCTTCGCGGCCAACCGTTCAATGTCGTTCGTTCCATTGAAACGCGCAAGGACGGGGCCTTCTTTTTTTTTCATCCGATAAAACCATTCGAGGCCGATCATTTCGCGCACTTTCATCTCCCTCTATTGTCCAGTAAAAACAATTGCGCATAACCAATTAGAAAAGTCACCATTGTCAAGTGTCGAAGTCCAACGGAGAAAGTCGCTTTACACGCTTGGATATGCCACAATATGCACGTTCCCAGAGTGCTCGAACAAAATCGGTGAGTTTTTTTGCTGAAAGGCACGGGGTGAACTGGTTTAGAGTAATGTCGTTTCGCGGGGAATTTCAATGCTCGACGTTTTCAAAGGCGAACCAGCACGTTGCCGCGTGAAACGACGAAACGGGACGGCAGACAACTAACGTTATCTTGTCGTGCGGACCTTCGCGTGATTAAAGTCCCATCTGAAATATTCATCAGCCGGCCGTATCAAAAATGAGCACTCACGCTTTCACATCGTTGCCCTGCCAGCATTCAACAACGGAGAACAACGGTTGCACTTTCACCGTGCGCATATCCACGTCAATTTGCGCGAAAATATTGGGAGCGCGATACATTTTCGTCACGAGCGACGACATCGTGATTTATATTCCGTTCGGCAACTTCTGTACGTAAAAACAACACCGCTCGATGCATCGATATTTATCAGTATATGCGTGCACGGCCTTTAATTCGGGGGGTCAGAGATAATTGAACGTCGTGGATTATTAATTTAAGATTACCCCTGTTCGATTATCTTCTACTGCAGACGACAAATATTTGTCCGTCTGGAAAAAAAGAACCCCGTTGATCTAGAGTGGCTAATGGTTTTTGCCCTCCATTAGTGGACAATTATCCTACATTTTCGTGCCGACAGTTGAAAGGGCAAACATCGTGCAAGAAACGCGATTTTCAGATGGATAAGAGGGAGAGCCTGGAAGAGCGCTTTCGGAGTACTTTGAAAATTACCGGACGAAAATGCGTGCTGTAAAATCTACTATGCAGCACGCGGAACAACTGGGCGAACAGTATGTATAATACGTCGCTACATAAACTCTCTACCGATTGCAAATTACCAGAGGAGAATTACAAGTACAAACGTTAACTAACTGTCCCTTCTGGCTAACATGAAATTAATTAAAATCAGTTAATTAAAATCAGATACTGCGCAACCACTTTCCTTAATTAAAAATATATCCTCGAACGAACCAATACCCGCTGCTAACAGCGAATCCTTTCACGCTCGACAAAATTATTGTCTCGACTAATCATATACGCACATATCCCCCATCGAAAATTCATTTACTGACACTCAGAGCCATTAAGCTACGAAATAATTGAAACACAGAAAATCCAATTTGAACGTAACACGGTCTGCAATCGTTTCTCCCGTACCTGATAGATATGTCGAACCATTTAGGCGACGCGACGCAACACTAGGCCACTGGAAACGATGATTTCGGACGAATACTCGCGTGAAAGCAAATGGCCACGAGGAAGCAGAGCGAGGCACGGACGTTCCACGCGAAGGTGCGCTGGCAGACGCTCCCGCAGGTAAACTGCACGCTAGTTACGGGTTGAACGAACGCACCAGCTTGCTCTTCAGGTTAATGCCTAACCCCCCGCACCGTCAACATTCAATGCCGGCCGGATGAAGCGCCTATGACAGGCTGTAGGTTCTATGAAATGGGACCGTGGGATGACGAATGGTCGCCTACTGACCGAACCATACTTCCAATTCATTCTCACCTGTATTCGTTGACCCGGGCGAGTTTGACCGATCGGGGGTCGGCGACAGTAGAAATTTTGGAATTCCCCTATTTTTGGGACAGTATAATTTGGGGAACGCTGAACAGATTATTATAATTTAACGTCGGTGACGCTATACAGTGCAACGTAAGAAGGTTTGACATTAGGAATACTATGGTATTTTATTTTATTCTACCAGATGGAAAGAAATTCGCACTGTGTTTTATACGTCTCTTTCCTCCAGCATTCCTCGCGCAGGTATTCAATCAAACGTTAATTTCTACCTCCCGTGAACCGTAAAAAGCGCGCGAGTAAAGCAAGGACATCTGTACGTAACAAATACCTCATTAGAACATCCTTGTCACGTATGATCCACAGTCGACGGGTTCATCGCATGCTGGAGCTGCAAGGTTTTTGCCTTTCGGACGCGTTGCAACACGGATGATCGTCCGTTGTGCAACAACCTTTACATTATCTTCGCGCTGAAGCTACGAGCCACCGGTATCGCCGGCTACCGGGGCTTATCTCGACGCGATAAAAACGTTCGGCTCGAATTTTATATCATCCCCGACAGAAATTTCGAACGGCGAAGAAATTTCCGTGCAGCATGTACCTGCCGGTTGAATTGGCCATCGATCGACGATAATTATTTCGAGTACTTCGATAGGATTCCATTATCAGGAAACGCGTGACCGAAATGACTTAATTTAACGCAATCGTTCGTGTGCTCGTTCGAAACGCATTCAATTACAGGAGATCAAAGAACGTTCTCCGATTGAACGACAATACCTGCGAAATCGTTTCCTTTTTTTTTTCCAAGCGAGGAAACGAACTTGTCTTTTATCTCTTTTCCGCCGAGCTTCTCGAGCTGCATTTTCGCGGTACTTTAATAATCCCCGCCTACGGTTCGCGCGTAGGTGCAAAAGCGATTGAGGCTATGTACTCCTCTGCGACCTCGTCTGTTGTCAGAATATTAGCGCTAAACGCGAAATAATGTAGGCACTAATGCCAGCTTTGCCGAATTACTTATTCATGCGTCAAAGTGCGAATTTCTGTGCTTGAATCATTTGGAACATTGGAACACGTGATTGTTACGCTACTTCCTGATCGATACTCAGAAGGAAGTATTATTACCTTGATAGAGCTTCGATGTTATTTCATCCTCTTCTTTTCTTTTTGTTTCTTTCCATTTTTGCAAGCAAACATTAAATTTTTAAGGATGAAAGAAGTAGCCAAGAGATAGATTGGAAGGCCTATATCTATTAACAATATTCGGCAACCATATTTTCCCATATGGTCATTTTTATGTAAATTTTAATAAGACCACTATGTGTAACTGTGTCAATAGTTTTGGTTATCGATTTCGTTATCAATAATCGCGTATGAACGAGATAGGGAATTTTTTACACGACAAACTTATCAATCACGTGAATGCGTCTTCGCGAATTGTACAACTCGTTCTCTGTAAAAGATTATCCTTATTATCGCGAGAAAATGAATGCACCTATTACACATTTGCGGCCGGTGGAAAAATACGCAATCAGAGAAGAAAAACGAGTGGCGGGATATCAATACGTATAACGTTACAAGCCGCCATCCGTAATTTGCAAAAACAGTTCATGTAATTGACGTTTCTGTTTACCTTTGCGGCCCCGGCCCTGATAAGAGTACTACAAATAGAAGTTGTTAGCGCTGACAACTAAAGACCAATTAAAAATAACGCTTTTGGACACGAGAATAAATCTCTTTTGCAATAACAGAAAAATATGAATATCTATTATTATACGAGCTATACTTAAAATATAAGCTATGATGCACTTCGATACGACTAGCCAGATTTATCATTCGCAGATGTATGTTGCAATAAATAATAGACTCAAACGTGACATACATCAGACTCACGAATATCTGACGCATGCTCACGGAAATATGTATAAAACGTTCCCATTTCTAGTTCAAGCATGAAAACGATACTTAACCGAAAGTTTCAGCCGAAAGGACTCGGCATCCCAAACGCTTCGACAGGCAAGGAAATCGTTCGAAAGATTCGCGAAAAGGGCTCGGAAAAAAAATTGCAGCCTGCATAAACAACTTCGATGAAAGAAAATGTAGGTCGTGGATGGAACGTGTCGAAGCATTCGCAATAATATTAACGGGTTGCGTTGCAATAGAGCCCTGGCAAAATGTGCACAATTTATCCATGAAGTTATATGTGTACATATGTATTTGTAATGCTGGAACTGAATTTCGTTAATCTACTAAGATATCAACTAAGGTATTCACTGTTATATCGTAAGCTTTTAATTTTGGTTCTAACAATTATGGTGCCTCCAAATTCTGCATCACCAACAAATCATTCCCACTTTGTCGTCTAATATTCCAACCCACCGTTTACCAAGCACTTGACTCTAGGTTTGTTAAAACGACTGTCCCATCGATACTACCCAGGGAACGTAACTTCACCCAGCATGATCCCGTGCGTCTTGGCAGAAAAGCAAAAAGAAAAACGCCCGTCCAATGGAACAGTATCTTCGCCCGTTGTTGAAACGTCGTCCTGTCAAATTGTAGCAAGCGTCGCACGAGGTAATACTGTTCACGGCGCTATTTCATTGCACGCAACCGATCGTAAACGTAGCTACGTACCATACGTCGAAGTTGTCCGTTCTCTGTCACATGTTAGGCAAGAGACAATTGTTTTCGCGAAAAACGGAGAACGATGTGTTGCGAGGAAAACACATTGACACGCGGCGAACGTACGTATGTACGCGATATATCGTAGACAAGAAGGAACGAGCGGTATAAAACGGGAGTAGGAAAGGAAGGAGTTAGTCAGCCATGTGCTTAAATCGTTCCTTTGTGTTTGTGCAAGTGGACGATTCGTTGACCCGCGGCTGCAATTCCTCCGTGCTTTTATGTCAGCTCAATTGGTCGACAAAAGTTGTCGACGCACCAGAAACAGAGCTCTTTCAGCGTGCAGCCTGCTTTCCTACCATTTCATAGGTAATATCGATAAAACTGCGAGTGTTCACGGGGACAATACAGTTTCTGCACGGTCACGATATCTCGCGACAGAAACAAACGAGCTTCGATCGGCGGACGCGTGTTCAACGTTATTTTCCGTTCGATCGGCGTGTTAATAGGAATCATCGTTGACAGCGTTGTAATCAGATATAATTGACTGGCTCCCGATATTTATCCAGAATTTCGCCCTATCGCAGCATTCATCGGCACACTTTTTCACGCGAATAACGCGTACTGATTGCGCTGTGCAAAAATCCGATCAGTGTAAATCGAATTCGAACTTGTGTACTGTTGTGTTCACAACTTGTGTTGTGTTCCTAGTTTGTCGTGGGGCTAATTGACGATTTTGCAATTCTTTTTCTTTGGCGATGCAATCTTCGATAACGACCCGCTAATTTTTGTTAAACTCTTCATCGTCGAAAATGACGGAATTGAATTTGCCGTTGCTGCTTTGTAATGTATTCGCCCCCAAATATCTATATTAGTCTTACGATATATATTTCTGTATTATTCTTTATCTTTTTACCTCTGTATTACTCATTATCTACTAGTCACTTAAGGATTCATACGTACAAATATTTTTAAGTTCCGATATCACAAGTACTCATCATGGAACCTTATCACATCACCGCTTCCAAAACAACTAGTCATACTACCTACAATCCCTACCCATCCGCAGTCTTTTAACAATATTTTGTTTTTTTCCTACACCCTTTAAAAACCCAAGGTTCCCCAACTCCTCTATCATTATTATCATACTCTAAGTCCAAGCTCACATCATACAAGTCCAAGTTCGCTCATTATTATCATACAAGTCCAAGCGCATTCATTATCATTCTTACAAGTCTAAGTGTTAATAAAATCTCTTAAAAGCCGAAGTTGGAAGTTCAAATTTTCTCTGTGTCCATTACAGCTTAAATTTAATCGATGCGTAATTAAATGTATAATCGGACAGTCTTAGGGGCATCCGACAATGCAAACCTTGGCCGATGATGCAGAGGGATTAACAATTCCTACGCAGTCTCGTGTCAGCGTTCACGAATGAAACCACAAAGAGAGTAGACACAATAAAAGCAGCTGCCATGAGTCACTGACATAGTGTGCGAGTCTGCTTGCACCGACACAACGTTTCATTCCAATATTTACTCACAATTCCGTGGCGTATCGTTCAACTGTGTTCCAAACCACAATTCTGTCGCAATAAGGATTCGTATCTGGTTTTTCTTACCTGACTCAAGGGCAATGCCAATATATACCTGCCGCGCACCCAAATTATATTTCCCAGTAAACAGTAAGCCACGTTTCCGGGGAAAGAATCTCGACGAAGTGTCTCATAGGTATTCCCGATCGATCGAACAAATTCGACGGAGGATCGCACGTGCTAAGAGCACGTGCGAGCTTCTCTCCACCGATAAACAACGGTCAATCGAGATGTCAAGCTACTCTATCCGGTGCAAACAATGCAGAGAAGAAATCCAGGATGCCTGTCGATATTCCTCGCAATGTGGTTTATCGTTCGCGAAGATCGTCAAGTTCAATTTAAAGACAACACCCATGGATGCTCCAAAAAAAAGAAAGGCAGAGAACAACGTAGATACGAAACAGAAGCAGCGCGTGAACTGTGGATAAACATATTATACTCAGAGTATGACTAAAAGCCTCTTCGAAAGCCCCGTGACGACCTGCCCGAGATAAGAATATCACCGAACGATACCATTTCACTGAGAGTCACGAAAACTGTAGGACCAAAGTGGTAACACAGTTGGCGGGCCCGGCTTCACCGTGGGCACGGTCACGTTACTTTACATCGTAGCGATTAACATTGTTGCCCCGAACTTGCAAGTTTCCAGGGATTTCGAAATTCTCTGGCCGATGCACAAACTCGTTCCTAACGAGTTCGCTGAAACTCCGTCGAGCACGACGTACCTCTCTCTGGTACACCTAGATTCCTGTCGACTAACGGCTCGATCCACCGTGAATCTTTGCTTCCCTCTCTCTCTCTCTATCTATCTCTGTGTTTCTGCGCGGTGAACTCTTTCAGTCCCTCAGCTTCAAACACTGGTACCACTGCTGGTCCTCTCCTAGACCAGCCACGGCGAGCACGAAAATAGAAGCGCGTATCCGATGTCAGCTTCTTGGATGCAACTTTTTCCAACGTTCCATGCACGCGTCTTCGCCTAAGACGATCACGACTGAACGAATCACGTGTCGAACACGAGAACGGAACACGACCTGCGTGTCGACCGAGTACACTGGCGATACTAACTCGAGCCTCGCCAGTCTTGCACGCTGGAGAACGTACTCTTGTACCGGTTAACGATACTCCGTGCGGTCATCCCTCCTTTTCCGCACGACTCCACGACGTACTCGTTCTTGTGCATGTATACTCGTGCGTGGACGCTGTTCCCTCCGTTTCTGCCGACCTTCGTCCTCTTTCTTTTCTTTGGGACCGCCGAGCTCGTGCGTTTTCATTCTTGGAGGAGCGGGTTAGACAAAGCTCGCACAATCTTGTACAACCGCGAGCGGAGTCTTGAACGCGGGGCTGTAATGCGTGCTGTTTCATTTGGTTCGAAGGAAATTGTATGGATGGAGTAGAAAGATTAAACTCAGTACGCGATATTGGTTGCGCAATCGTTCCGTACAATTATCTGATAATGTCCGGCGGGCAATTATATGTTTGTTAGTTCGCCGCGATTCTGCGATAAATCTTTTTTTGCGGTAATCACTCGCGGGGTCTGTTGTTGAAATATTGGAAACGTCTGGTTGAAGTGTCGATAGGTATACTGTAGATTGTAGATGTTTGATGGATACTTTTTGAAATTCTTTCTAAATAGCGGTGGCAATAATTTTGTAACAGCTATGTAGAAACAATTTGACTAAGTGCGCAGGAGAAGCGAGGAATAAACAGACGGAATAACTGTCTCCGCATGAAGTACTTTCACTCGTATTAGTACATCGTGTAATGAGGACTCCATAGCTGCAGGCGCCGTGGTGCGCCACGAACTACGTGGGTTAGATATAGAAAAGGAAGCATATATTTGCAAGTACAAATTGATGTAAATTTGTTTACGCTGTCTCAGGATGGTAAAATAATTTCGTTTCGAAAATAAACCCAGTTTCAGATCGTTGATCCGTCGTCGTACAATGTATCCGCCGCGTCGGTCTTTTATACTAATGCATAGTAATTGCGATCAGCTCGTTAATTAACAAAGTGTACCGTGTTTCGTATCGTCGACCACGTTTCCAGTAATTCGTACATTCGAGCCGTGAAATAATGCATTAAAGAGAAGTTACGGCAGTCCATTGAAACGAGAGTGACCCAGAGTTACTTTGTAAAAATAACTCGTTAAAAATTCTGCTTTGAACATTTTAATTAGACAACCGTGGCGGTCGGTGGAACTTTTTAGAAATCGCCTGGATGATACGAGAGTACACTCGACCGAGCCTCGGTGTAGAATAGTCGGGTGATATCAGAGATCTTATAGACGCGGATATCCGAGCGACGTCTGACCTGTGCGGTCCGGATCTACTTCACGCTGGAGAGGCGCTGGAACAGACACAGCATTTCGCCAAGTGAAAAATGTGCCCCGTCCGACGAGATTCGTGCATCTTGTATTTCGTAGACTCTGAAGAAATTAATGACGTTTACCATGGCCCTTCAGACTTCCTTAGCTTTCATTATTTTTTGACGGCACTGCATTGAATTAAATCAAGAGAGGTCCAAGCACCGCCGTCTCGCTCGCCATCGCGTTTATCATTGAATTAACTTCAGCCAAGTTTGCCGATCAAACGGATACTGCTAGTGCAAGCCTGATCATTTTCAGTGGGTTTCCCTTGTTAGTCTGCAGCGATGCATCAGCACTCGTTCATTCATTCGTTCAATTTTTTTCTGCTTTAGTCTAATATCAGTGGCCGATGTTTCTTAAGTGTGCGTGTCTAACTTCGACCGTTCTTCTTCGCGTGAAATATTACATTTTAATATATCATTTAACAGACAATGATTTTTAGGCATTGAATACTTTATGTATAAACGGAGGATAAGTCGCATATGCATTGCCGACGCGAAATCGATAAGCCACATCTCGTAAGCACGAACAGTAACGTCAGAGTCAGCACGATACACGCTTGTATGCCACAAAGCATGTTCAATAAAATTACGTAACCGAGCACCGATAATTGGATACCTCTAAAATAGAAACGCTTCTTCGAATGCAACCTTATCGCAGAACGATGTAACAATATTAGGTACACGATTATCTATATCGATTTACACGCTGGAAGCCGTACATCGAACTACTTGTTGATATCTGCATCGGTTCTCGAAACTTTGATAGGTGACGCGAACCCCCGAAAACTGTTACAGAATCATACCGTTGCCTGTGCCATGATAAAACGAACGAAACGAGAATTTTTAATCCAATTCGCCGACCGAAAATATAAATCTTCGGTTGAATCACAACGCTCGCGCAATATGGCCGCCGGCCAAACTATCTATGAAAATCATGACAAGCAAACAAAGAGGTCATTTTCCTGGGAAAATATCATTCCGGAGGGAAATTTGCGTGCTCGATTCTAGGGCTCTAACATTGTAATGCATTGAGCAATTAACATAGCTCGAACTATACACACTGTCTACACATTGTACTGGGTCAAGAGTAATTACGGAATAGACATCGCTATCCATAATACGCTGCCGTTGGAAGTTCAACTTTCGTGATACTACCTAAATAACGCGTACACGATATTCATGTTCGACGAGCTTTCATTCTAATAATATGGGCAAGTTTCAAACCGTGTACGTTTCATATCTTCAGTGAAAATCTGTATCCATAGTTTCTACCTAGAATTGAACGAAAGCGTTTCGACGCGAGAATCGTTACATTGAATCGTCGATCTTTTGATGAACAATGCGGTAGCAACGTGTTAATATTTATTATGCAATAAGAGCGTCTACAAGAACACATCGTCGGTGCATTAGAATCGTTATCAATAATTTATCCAGTTCGATTAATAAGAAATCGTTCGACACATCAACAAAGCCGATTGTTTAGCAAGGTGGACGATGGAAAAATTAAACACGAACCGACCAGACGCATTTATTGATTCGCATTACTATCTACTTCCTACTACACATCTACATCAGCGATGTGCTGCTTGGTGTATCTCGTTCTCGCACGCGTATGCGAATTATCTGTTTCGACGAAGATTATCAGTACATCGGTAAAACTATTCATTGTACGGAAACGGTGCATGTCAGGTGTGCAGGCATGATAGTAGAGCACGAATGTTCTGTCAAGTCCTGTGTACATTGGTCTGAATCAATAATAAAAGTCGGTAAAATGTTTCGCGGCACCAAGCAAATTATTCCGCCAGCAGAAATAAATAATTTCTATCTGCCTGTGCGTATCATGCACGGACGGATTTCGAGCAACGTAAGCAAGGGCTCTGTTTTGTGCTGCGTTTGCAAGGAGCGGCACACGTCCCGTGACTACGTGTATCTGGCCAAAGCTCAAGTTTATACATCGGTGGTGCCATCCATTGACATGTAGTCTCATTATGTATTTCTGCTTGAGCAGCTTGCAAGAGTTAGCGTTACCAGCCGTGCAGGCGGTGTCTTCAAAGTTTGCATATGATGGAGTAACAGGATTTCTATATTTAAAGTCTCCGCTATGTTAAGTATGACCCAGTTCGAATATGCGACATGGCAGATCTTAGTCATCATAAAGCGAACCTCTGTTTGACAACTTTGGACGTTTTTTTTTTCGTGTTATTTCTCTACCTTTTTTTGGGATTTTCTTTTTCAACGATCGTTTATCCGGTGCACGCGCTGAAAGCAACAATGCAAAGCGCATGTATTATCGATTTGCTAAATATTGACAGTATCGCGTTGGAGTAATAATAATTACGTGAAACGCGATAAAGTTGCAGTAACGAGATAATTACAGGCGAGTAGCTTATTTCCTTCCCTTGCATTTGACATCTCATAGATTAAAAAATAACCAGCAGGAGCCGAGATATGAAATTTTAAAGTTTAGTAGATGGAAAAAGAGAAAACACGAGGCGCCATCTCGCGTTTGCCGCAATTCGAGCAGGTTCAAAACTAACTTTCTGGATTACATCGTTAATTTAAACAATTACGTTTTTCTCGACTTCCAGCGAGTATTTTTAAACCGGACTTGTCTGAAATTAAAGCTGAGAACCTTAGCTCCACTTTCCAACAGGTTTCAAAAATATAGCATTTGCAGTTTAAAGGTTATTAACAATTGAAGAATCGGCAAAAATACCCTTCTGGTCATTGGAATTATCTCGGCGTCTGGACAGGCTGGGCCAATGATAGAGTGCTTAAAATGAAGATAAAGGATACTGCTACACTATGATAAACGATTTATTAAGGCTACTTGCGCTGCTTAGTTTTTATAAACAATTAAGGCATTCGTTCGAGAATCCCACAGTAATTAAGCACAACTATCGTCGTGGCAAAAAAATAATTTCATAAGGGAACAAAATTTACTTTCGCCATCCTCTAATTTCGTATCCTTGATTTAGCCGGTCCACGTGCGCACGAAATCTCTGGGGCAGCTGCGAAGGCGGGCTGAATAATTATCGAAAGCAATCCTGTATCCCGGATGCACACCACGCACTACTGCAATATGCAACTCCACGTTACAGCGACATCAATAATAAATGCCACAATCATAATTACGGAAATAACCGGGTCGCGTTACAAACAAAATTAACAACGCGCACCGTGTGTACGGCAACGTGCCGCAATTGCGCAATCATGAACAAGCACGTAGAGTTAAAGACGTGGAACGAAAATTGACGAGACAAAAAAGTAGAAGGAACGAGGAAAAAACGAAAGAGCGTCACACGTTCCACCAGAGGCTGCACAGCTGGCTGCGTATGAAAGGCAGCACCACTGGAGCTGCCTGCGTGACGCGTGCGAATAAAAGAAAAAAGGGGATCGTACCCTATACAGCTAATCATCGAGATCATTCCCGCAAGGACAATCGTCGGCAATTGATATCGCGAGACGGTCCGCAGAGACCTTGCGCCACGAATTTCTCATAGAACGGGTAATCGGACCGATAACGTCGGTTCATTCAGGCGCGGCGAGGAAAATTTGACTCGCGGTTTCGGTGCATTGCGATATTTCTTCGTTTTTATTGATTCACAGCGATTCGTCGCAAAAATTCACAAGTATACGAAGGTTATGATGCACTCGGCAGATTCAATGGAGAGGGGACCGTATATCCACACGGACGATCGCATTGATATTTGATGGAGACAGAGAGACGCTGACGGGAGACGTTTCGCGATAAAAACTCGATGATCTTCGCGGCGTTAGTCGTCGATGAACGGCGAAAAATTTCTTCACGCAAACCGTGTGCCGTTCAAATGGAGCCATGACTGTAGCCCAATTTCTATCCTTGCTCATGCTCCTCCGTGTTTCCCGTCTCTAGGCAACCGAGCCTCGCGATCGTTCGTTATCTGCGTGGGTGTATCTATCTACACGCTGATGCACCCACTGCTCGTCGGTATCAGTGCACACGCGCCTGGGGTACATTGGAACGTATACAGAGAAACAGCATCGATTGCCCTTTAGGCAACGGACGCATGGACCCGTATTATCTGCTCGCCAATCCCGACTGACTCGGGCATGCTTGATGATATGTTCCATTAACGCTTAATTTGATTGTACAATCGCAACACCGAGTTGGACAACTAAAAACGATCGATTAGTCACGGGGTGTTGTAATGCGATTAGGATTTGTCCTGCCTGAAAACGCGCCACTGAAAGCGGAAGTGGATGATTCGATTGCAAGGGAATGAATGGACTGAATCTGGGATTAGTCCTTCTGTCTTTTTCGCCGGAATTTCAATCGTTTGTTTGATTCTTATTTTATTCGGTTGGATTTTGATGCAGAGCTGGCGGAGTCTGGAAGTGGCTTAATATTGGAAATGACAAGTGAACACTGTCTATTGTATTCGGAATAATGCGGGGGATGTTAGAGTTATAAATTTTCCTTTTCTCGTTCCAACGGCGTGCTGGAGTCTTTCATTGTTTGGGTGACAGTGGTATAACTAGGTTGTTCTTTAGTGAATTGCATTTTGGAGTTATAGAGCGTAGTTATTAATTTATTATTGAATATTTTTGCGCTAATCTTATTTCCGTGAAATGCACTTTAATTTTTTTAATGCACAAATGGAGAGTTTTGTGGAAAGGAGTTATAAAAATACTCGGTGAAATCTGTAAAAAGAATGACCGAATCTTGAAATGATTAAACGCGCCAAAGATTTATTTCTACTATTGCAACTTTAATAGCAAACAGTGGTAACAACCCGATAGGAACCATTGAATTGTTCTGCTCGTGTTATAGTTGGTGAACAAGAAAGCTCGAATGCTGTTTATTCATCCATTCTCCGCAACTGGTATGTTTTCAAACGTATTCCACAGTATTGCACGATTATTTATTGTGATTCTGAATGTAGAATACGGATGACTGTCCATGAAAGGAGGCCCTAATCTCTGTAGACTTGCCACTCGAATCTCTGTCGATTCGCCTGAATTATTCACAGACGTTGAAGATGTAAATCAGAATTGCTCTGTAAAAATCAGTAAATTAGCAGCTAAATGTTGCAAACTAAATCCATTTCAATCTCCTGTAATTATATCTCTTTATATCTTCTGAGAAATTTATTTGAGACATTTATAGCTTTCGGACGTTCAATATTCCAATATCCGTTGGCAGTGAAAATAAAAATAAATATTTCCATATTCATTAGCGAATTACTCGTTCACGTAAATAGCGAATCCCGTGATTAATGAATGGCGAGAAAATAAAGGTACAAACGCCGCAGTAAAATGGTAAATTACAAATAAGTTGATGGAACGATAACAAATGAGGCACTCCAAATTTCACTGCAAAAGGAAGAACTTCTTTTCAGGTGAACAATTTCCATTAGTATCTAAATCACGAATTTCTTCCCTTCCGACATTGTAATTGCTAACATTCACCTCAATGCTGAATCACGATACACCAAATGTTAAAAAGTGTGTCAAATTCGTAATTATTTCTTCTAATTTAGTCATTCGCCTAACTATTATTACTACTATTACTCTCCACGAGTCGTCCGTAGCTCAAAGTTAGATCTAAAGTGGAACATTAAATATATCAGACAAGCAGATACGTTAAAAGGGCATCGTTCCTGCAAGCTCTAATATAAATCCATCTATCAAAAGGTTGCCGACCTAAATGATTGGGACAAAATTAAATCGAGAAACATTTTCCCGTGAATCATTCAATATCATTCATCTAACAACCTTTCCTTTCATTTTTATATGTATTGTTCGTTCTCCACAAAAAGTATCGACGCGCTTGCAGGTTGAGCAAGCTTCGTTCACCCAGGGTTTTCGAAACATCGAAGAATTCAGAAAAAAGCGCTCGAAGTACAAGAGCTTAAGCCTCTCGCATAAGTAACAACGTGACGCGTCAGTGCGTTCCCTTTTGGACAGAATATTGGATTTCGGATTTCAAAGAATAAACGGATTAGTCGTTTGTGAATAGAACATCTTCGAGGATTAATAGGAGTGATGTTAGGAGAAACGCGACCGTGCACAGTAGCGCACACCCGCCGCACTGTAATGGTGATCGTATCGCATGCGAAATGGGTAATTGAATTATTTCATCAGCATTATTGTCGGTGATGCGGAAACAAACGGAGTAACAGCACCAGTAACACGATTGAATCGGACAGCGTTTGATAAAATAATATTTATTACCTGCACGTTTGAACCGCTTTGGTACTGCCTTTTATGAAAGATGCGGCGATCCAAGAGGGTTTTAATACCATACACGACTGTCATCTTCGATGAATTGTCCCCCAAAGATTGCGCCCTATCGCGTTTTACTAACCTGTAAAGCTGCGATTAATGTCAGTGGCGAATATTTGAAAAGTTCTTCTGTTTCACGTCGGATTTTCATGAACATTCGTCGAGAATAATGAGATATTATTCGGAACGAAGCTGACTGACTGAGACCTGAATGGAAAAGGTTAAACAATGTCGGGACACAGAAGTGCGTCTGTTTCTCTTTCTGTAAATTAATTCTTTGTCTTGCCTTCTTAAAACGATGGCAGATTTTTTTATGTAAAATTAAGTAATGCAAGGTTTTTCTAAAGGAGGAAATTATTCAGTGCTTCTTCTTATCTTTTCTTCCTTCCTGTTGTTTTTGTTCTTCTCTCAGGTAGCTTTATATTTCCTTCGCGACGGGGAAGAAAGTGCAACGAACGCGTACATTCGATGGTGGTATGAAATGAAACGACGTTGTGGTCATATCATTATTATTATCATAAATATTCTTTCGTATCGTGACAAGCTGAGGAACACAATGAGCATCCATACCAAAAAATTGGCAAAAATTTGACTAGTATCATCTCTATTACACAAAGAATCGAGAAATTATGCTGCGGATACGCGATATATCTCTGACACTTTACACTTCTTTTATTTCATTCTTTTTTCATTTAAACGTATCATATTGATCCGATCGAAAATATTAATTACACCGTTACTATCTCCACTTTTCTCACTCTTCTCTCTTTCTTTTTTCTCTCTTTGGCTAATTCTCGAATGAAACGCGTCCCCTATCGAACGCTCGCTCGTGCTAGCTACGTAGAAACGATGACGGTTTCAAAAATACTTATTACAATTGGAAAATCATGTAGAGTATTATTCAGTCGTTGCGATCCTTACTCAGTAAATCGTAACTAATACTAGCACACATCGCTCGTTAATACATAATATATATATATATACGATCTTTCCATTTTTCCATTCCACTTTCTTTCAAGTTTAATCGCTACGCCCCGTCCGTTTTAGCGAAACGGCAAATAAAAAAATAAATAAATCAATAGATCTTTCAACGACAAGTCACAAGAAAATACTTACAATTCGTATGTGTGCCGACCCGTGGCGAACGATACCGGTTGTGAGCAACAGGAAACAACGTTCCGACCGGAAGTAAATCTGGGGGAGAACATTAAGCTCGATATTCATTGCAAACAGAATGCGACTGTATAAATCGCTTTTATTATTCGTTACGTTCGGAGCCGTGTCACACCTGGTTGACAAATGTATCAGAGGGAAACGTATTAAATCGAACTGTGAATGGTATTCATTTAATAAACCGATTCAGACACGAAATTGTACAGAATACATTTGAACAGAACGAACAGAACAAAAGTGTGGCAACGAACGATCTTTTCCTTCGGCCACAAACACAGGCGTGAACATTTACACATTCCCTACTTTCCTATATTTTCTTCTTTTCTTGTTCCTTTTAATTCTCCCCTATCGCGGTGTCTGTTCTTACCTGTTTCCGTCGCGAGAACCTTCCAACGAAGGACACTCCCGCGGGAACAAACATTGTACCGCGTCACCGTCGTTTTTCGGCACCGTTCATTGTACTCGCTTACAAGAATATTAGATACAACAATAGTGGCAACGTAAAGTGACTCGTCGAATATCCGATTCTTCAGGTACATCTCCTCGCACACTGTCAGCATGTACATAATTTCTTTTTGTTCATGTATTTTTATGCACCTAGGTGAACCATGTTATATCGTCGAACTATTTGACATTAGAATCGAGATTGGAAGTGAGACACAGTAAGAGAAATAGTGACAGATTATACACAGACGCAATACATATATATTACGTAGAATATACATGCATGTGTATATATGTATAACCACGCTACGGTAGTCTTCTCTCGAGTTTTATAAAAGTACGAAAAAAGAAAACTATCATCTTCTCGTTGATTAAACGATGCGCAGTAAACGTACTATACGGCATTACACCTACACATTGCAAACACATGATCTCCGCCCGAAAGGAAGCAAGTACATAGTCCAATAATAAAATATTCCTCGGATATTCTCGCCGTTTCATTTCGATTTCTCCGTTCTAAAACGTCGACACTGGTGGACCACGATGTATCCCTCACACGTTTCGTTCGTTGATCGTCGTCATCGTCGTCGTGGGCAAATTGGCGTGGCGCCGCGGCCACAGCTTCCAGTTACCCTCTCTGTCCATTCGCCTCCACGTAATCCACGCTGCTCTCCATTCTCTCCTCTCCAGACCATACCTCCTTAGTAACTGACCGCGATCTTTATTGCGTTACGTTCCCTCACGATCCGCCCTGGAACGCCGTGTTCCTCCTCGTTCTCCTCGCACTGTGGTCCAGATAATTGCGCGACACGTGCGTCAGCTGTCGCTGGAGGATGATCACATGACACAAAGCGGCCTGGACTTTCTTACAAGCACGTCGATTTATATAAACAGCTCCAAAGCGCGAGTAGTTGAATGCGTTACGGTTAACGTATGGCGATAAGAAGGGACGCGAACAGGCCCAGGACCAACCGCGCCGACGGCATCCTTGCCTCCGATTTGGACGAGCCGAGAACTGGAAACATAGAACACACATGCTGCTGCACTCTCGGCGTTCTGTGCTGTCAAGTCGCGTGCTAGGGGCGAAGAGCGCTCCGCCCGGAACGGAACGAGGGGATAAATGAATTAATACTCAGCCGGTGGAGTTGTCTCTTGGAGCATAGGTTTTGGACAGACGGAAAGGGGGTTAAGTGGAATTGGACAGGGGCTGCGTATTCGGGGATGCTTGAGCGGAGAACGTTATGAATTTTCGTCTGCGCGTTGACGATCGGAATGGCTGGCGTTGAATATTTTACGACGCGATCTGTCAACAGACCATCGCGAAACAAATATTTGGGGAAAAAAGGAATGCTTTTGACAAATTGTTGACGCGCACTTTTTGTTTCTTTTATCGGCCATGATACAGAGCTCGGGGATGAATACGGGTGGAAATTTTATACCCTCGGAGGGAGAATTTTCTGGATAATTAAATTTCTGATCAGTCCGTTTGCTTATACGACGCATTAAAATGTGGCACTTTAACTTTGAATTTTTCTTAGGAAATATTTATCCAGTTTGGAGGGGGCGATACGATTTGGTGAAATCGAAGCGAAAATAATTGTTCATTAGGTTCAAGTTTATGAGACGCCACGATATATCCACCGCGGCGAAAACATTACGAACTTTCGACTAGAATCGTTCGAATCTGTCCAACGGCGGACAAATTTCCAATCGATACGTTTTGTCGAACGGCTCCCTCTTCGCCTACCGAACAAAGCGAGGAAAGCTCGAGACCACGATCTGTTAGGCCGCTCTCCATCCGCAGAGGCGCGAAACTTTCCAAATTAATTCGCTCTATTCTACATGCTAATATATCCCCGTGTAGTCAGCGATGTCAGCGCTGAGCGCTGGAATTGAAACTAATAAAACCGCGCTTTCCAGGCATAATAACGCAGAAAAAAAAGAAATTGAAATCGGTGGAACGCTTATGCTTTAATAGCCGCCTCCGGATGTAGGTCATAGAATTTCGATCGCGGGCTTTCGAACGTCGACGGACGACGAAACTGCGTGCGCTACGAAGGAGCAAAAATTTTCCGCCATTCTCGCGTTTCGCTTTTTGTGCCGGTCTGCTTTTCGCCAGATGAACTCACGACACGACGACAGAACGATAAACAACCCGCGAACGCGACGGGCGAAATGATTTTCTCGCCTTTCGACGCTTTCGATCACCGACGGCTACGACGCGACCGGCCGCCAATTAACCTACGCTGGGCCAGTAACTTGATTTACGCCGACAGACTCGATTCAGTCACGGGCCTCGATCAAATATTATTCAATGCTTCTCGAGTGAATTAACTAACCTGGCTCGCACAACAGTCACGCTGCTGGGCCTCGAATAACATTTGAACGAACTGCGACTGAACCGTGACCGTAACCGGACCGCGTGTCACTTCCACTCGACATTTCCACCCGCACCCATCCCTGCAGCAACCCTTTCCCTGTGCGTCGCTGTCGCGCAAACGAATTCTAATTATGACACCGGTTAATCGGCCGTGTTGCCGCGTTTTACGATGCTCATTTATCGCCCGGTTAATTCGACGAATTTAGAGCTGAACGGATTCGAAGGGTGCCATGAACCGCGGAAAATAAAATAACACGTGCGCAGGTACGTTGCATAAAGTAGCACCACCGTGCGGTTCCACGTGCAGATATTAATTACGTCGCTATTCATAAACACCGACCTTGCCGTTATATTACATCGCAGTCGTACTTTAACGCCAGGGCACACGGTTCTTCCGTAGATGTTGCGTCAATGCAATTTGTCGTCGACAATCACGCGAAACGACGATGCGGTTTAATTCGTGGTCGCGGTACCCGATATATATATGTGCGGGAACTTTGATTCGCTCGCGATTTAACGAGCGTGTATATCATTAATCAGAAAACTTGCCTCACCATTGTCGACCAAAGAAAGGTCGATAATAATGAAAGGGTTGAGAGAAACAGATGGGTGTCGCGAACGTACACCAGGAGAGCCGTTCTATAACGAAGCAAATAGCTAACTCAAACAGCCAGGCGAAGTTTCTGCAAGCGGCCGTACGACGAATTCAGCTGTGCCTTTTTTGCCCGGATGATATGATTTCGATTGAATTGTGACCGGCGCTGTTATTATATCACGCGGTCCGCGCGAATACAGAGAAACCGATATCGTCCCGTTCCCCTCTATCACTCCCTCTGTTCGTATGTATTTCCGTCCTGTTTTTTTCCCCTTTTTTTCGTTGTCATACGAACATTGTCCATCTCTGACCGCCGGTGTTCGATAGCAGCCGCTGTCGTTGCCGCTGTTTCGAAACGAACCATTTATGCCCGCGCCGCTGAAGTGCGGCCCACTTGACGCCAAATAATCCAAAGCCGCAGCAAATAATCCTGGAATGCGCCGAGAATTATCTTTGCCGCAGCCTCGGATTAGCCGGCGTGAAACGAATTATTTGATGGTGTACCGAGCTATTTGACGTAAACCGCGATAATTCGGCTGGTTAGATTATCCGAGCCACGCGGCGGATGAACAGACGGATGCACGGCAGCCAATGTCACTTCGTTTATAATCGAACGAGAGGGAAGTACAGGTGAAAAGGTTTTCCTTCTTTGTTGGCCGATTTAATCAGTCCGGTCTAACTGACGTCGCCGTTGGCTCGTTACCGCGAATGGACGCCTATCATTTTGTGGATGGACGATATTTTGGGAACGAAGTGCCATCGATGAGGAAGCTTTCAATGAAACTGTCTCCTACTTCGTTTTATTTTCTTTCGCTTTGTGACTTCGATTAAGGGGATCGCTCTATTCGAATATGGTTTCAATATTCGCAAAACTGGCACCGTTTCGATTCGTCGCTCGTCGGGCGACCTTTGAACTGATATCAGCCGCGCTAATTGAGAATGGGAAATTTATACGGGACGGTCCTTCAAAAGGAATGTGTCGAAATAAGATAGAGACGTGCACGTTGCATGCTGCATCTTTCTACAGTCTTCTGTAAAAGTGATAATAATAAAATATTTTTAAAGGTCCAATTGATTCCCCACTTTTGTCATTGATACAAATTCTTTCGACATCCGCGTATCTTCGATATTCAGATACAAGAACCGCTGTTGCAATAGCGCAGTAAATGGCCAATAAAAATAAAATCTCCAAGGAAGTAAGACACACCGAATCAACCCTCTGGATCCGTCAAAACCACCCTCAATGGGATCAGTATCGAAAGTCCAATCGGTAACAATCACATGCCCCCTATTAGGCCTCCCTCCCTGTAGACACCCCAAGCTAAAGGCACCAACCACACTCAACCAACCCCCATTCTCCACTTTCTAAATGTCAAAGGTCTTGCTGAAAACAAATTGCAATATCGTTACCTTTCACGCCAATATGGCCATCAGGCTTCTTCTGGCCGGTCTGGAAGTTCGGCGGTGGTTGTAGATAGTTTATACCCACGATGGTCGCAGCTGGTTCATAGTGGATCACCCTTGGCCTGTCCTCCTCGGTGCTCACCTCGGTGCTCTGCCAATAAATGTCGTATATCGAGGCACTGCATCGTATCTTCAGCTTGCCGCCGGCGAAATGGTCGTGCGTAACCAGAAACTGAAGGCCGATTTGGGATATGCGCCACTCGAACTCGTTCGTGTCCAAGGGACTGTACGTGCGGACGTGCGACTTCAACGGCTGTGACAATCGTACGGAAGGGTTAATACCTGGGGCACGTCTGCTAAAACTCTCTGGCTCCCGCGGGCCAATTCTCCGGTTAATTGATTGGTACAGATAACGGTTGGGTTAAGGACGAATTTCGGGCGATTAATCGAACCCAATGCTAGAACTCCTTCAACGTGTGAAGTGCGATCTGGGTGATATGGTTCTTAGGACGCTTGGGAATTCTTGATTGGATCCTTTGTGGTTTCGTGCGATGGATTAGTGCGTTTCGCCGTAGTTTGGTGATTCGGACAGAAAAGGATGGTGGTGTGAACTTAATGAACTTAAAGTACAGGGTACATAGTGAAACTCGTAAGAATTGCGTGGGATTGTTTAATAGGCGGTTTTGATTGGATTTTGGGAATATATTTAAAATGCTAGCCTCACGTTTCCAAGTGACGAATTATTGCTCTTCAAGTATATTTGTCAGTCCCAGATTGTAAAATAGTTATCGATTTTTCGAACAATTATTAACCTCGTGTGCCTATTCGAAGTGATAGAATGCTTCACTGCACTTCCCGCGATAATAAGTAGAAACCACTCTGATTGTTGAATACAGAGATACATCGTTCGAAGCGTGGATCAAAAGCCGCAGCCTCTGCAAGTACTTGTTCCCCGGTGCAACTTAGGAAATGTTGCCGCTGCGAAGAGGTAACAACATTTATACCCGACGTTTGTCCGAACTTCGATCTGCCTCACGGGCATACTTGTATCGCCGGAGATTAATAATCTCCTTGTTGCGTAATATCTTCCCTGACGAATTATCGAGGAGAAGCGGTATACAATATTACAGTAAGAACGTTGTATAAATAAAATATTCCTCCGTGTTTCCTAAGTACCTCTTTGAGGAAGTTAAACATTTTCCTTTAATAATAATCTGATTTCGAGAGAGTTTAGGAAGTTCCCCGACAACGGAAGGCAAACAGGTGCAGTTTCTTTAACAGCGAAACGCCGATAAAGAACATCGTGAACGTGAAAATTCGCTTCCTGTTCGTACATCAACCTAACAAAGCAGTTTTATCCAAGCAGCGAAATTGATTGACATCGTATTCGACGGATCTGCGTTTTAATAACACCGGCATTACACGTCCAAGAGCCTTCGATCACTTTTTATTCCCTTCGTTTCTTTTTCTTAAAAAATAGAAAAAAAGGGACCACCATTCACAGCAGAAACAGGCAGCGGAAAAAACTCGTTTATAAGGTTCCTCTGTGTAACGTTCCACTGGAAAATCAAATCCCCGCGCCTCATTGGAATCAGAATATCCGTATTCATTTGGAGAACAGGTGTCTAAAAATCGGCCCCATGAAATATTGCCACCGGGATGAAACAATACGGTCCCATCAGGATTTTTATGGAAATGTCAATTGAATCGCATTTTCCTCTGCATAAATCTTCGCGTGCTGCTCGAATAATTAATGATCGTTTACTAAACCGACCTCGTCAATGCTTCGTCAGTCCCATAACCGATAGAAATTCTACTGTATTAACAGCCAATATTTAGAATGAAGGATGTGGGCCGACGACACTTGACCCACGAATTCACAGACGGATTCCTTCCGCGAGTTTTCATACCTATTCGAGGTCCGCCCGAAATTCGACCAGCTGAATAAACTCGACCGTTCACCGTGACAAAAAAATGAGTAGGGAAAAATCTAGGCGCCTGAAATGGCACGGACAAACGTGAACACCTGGATAAATTATGAGGCGAATATGAGTAGCCCTTGCACTATCTTGTCATTCATGATATATTCTATATCTACAATCGAACCGATTCAGCTAATTCTGTTATACATCCACGCCCGTAATTGAACCGCGCCTCCTGCACCCGGCGTCTAATTCAATTTCCCTCCACATCGAAATAAAACGAGTCGAGCCGGGAAACGGGGCTACGCATTCAACATAATCAACATCCACCCTCGATCGAGCATCGCGGTATAACCGCCGAAAAACGGCAGAGAGCGTTCCAACGCTGCACTTCACCGTCCATTCCCCGCCGCGTCGAACGTTTATTTCAATTCCCTTACACGGTCCCGTTCTATTCGCAGGCAAAATAAAGGCATCCGAACGAAGCTGCGAATCGAACGCAATCAATAGCCCGGCTGTGTTGAAGTATCGAGACGTAACCCGGTTCGTAAGAGCCCCTGTAGAACCGCGCTAAGCCATCGAGCTACACCGCTGCGGCGTTTCCCACCGCCCCAACAATTAACTCAATCTTCAAAATCTCAGACACGATTCCCTAGTTGCTTCCCAACAGTGTATCCGACCTGTGCAGCCCTCGTTGTTTACTCGAGAGCGTTCCTAATGGATAAGGAGCTCGGTTACGTCTTACAGGAGGCCGAGAAGTGGAGGATGGGATACACAGGACGAAACGGAGGGGGGTTAAGGAATTCGTAGTAGCTAATCAAGATCTCGTATGCCAAACCGTACTTGTCGGTCGTTGATGTACCAGGTGAGATTGGCCGCGGGTTTACTCCGTCCGGATGTGCAGTTCAGGCGTAGCATATCGTCGATCCGGTATTTCCTCCTTAATCCGTGTATCGACGGCCCTTGAGAGGGCAATTCTGCGGAACAAGAGACGTCAGGTATACACAGGGGCGGAAGTATGCGGAGCATGTTCGAAATGCTGCTTTGACGTTCGACCGTTCCTACGTACATACGTATATATAACTCGCATTCGCGAGATACGAGAGGAGGAAGTTTTTCAAGATTCCCGGGTGCATCGTGCAAGTAAGCCAGTGTGTGTGTCCCGCGTATAACACCCGTCTAAACGATAGATGTGTCGGCGGCACACGTGCACGTACACGCGCCCGCCTGATGAAAAATTCTTCTTTTATGCCTGGCAATTCCCGCTCGCGTTTCGATATCGGAATAATGCATTCGTAACAGAGACAGCATTGTCCCGATTCTCCTTGCAGGCTGTAGCGCGCCAAATATTACCGGAAAAGTGTTTTCGAACCGTGCGTTTGATATTCCTCGTTCCGTACAAAAGGTGTGCACACGTGTACGCGGCGCGTACGTTGTTGCAGCGAGAGGTGGTTCCGCGCGAATTTCGTTTTTTCTATACGGGATAGAAGTTTGTTTAAGCAGCGGATTTCTCTGTACATGTGTTTTCCACCCCTTATCGTAGACCATCCTCCGGTAGTTATACCTTTTTCTCTTTTATTCTCTCGTTTTACATTTCTTCTTTTTCCTTTGGTCGTTCCGTTCGACCGGGGAGAATTCAAGTGACTGGCGCGCGCTCGTCGTGAAACGAAACACGGGAAGAGCGCGGGGAAACTTTCCACGACTGCGAGATACACTCGCCGGTGCTGATAAAAAAGTTTCCTTTTACCGTGTGCGTACACGCGGCCTTTTATTATCGCTCACCCTCGAAATTTGGGACTTAGCAGAAGTTGAGAACGCAACGAAGAGTGGGTTGCGGGATTGCATCGTCGATGCAGAACGCCCCTAAGCCTTCTGTCTTCCTCCTCCCCAAGCTGCTCGTTGTCCCCGCTAAGCTCCCCGAGACGCTGCCGGTTATTCCAGCAAAGTATACGCTTTTATTTCGAGCAAGACATTTTATATTCCCGTTTCTCGGACGATACCGCCGCGCAATTATTTATACAACGCGCATGAAAAAACAGAGAGCACAAAGTATTTTATTCCCGAAACAGGAACGCCTTATGGCCGTTCATATCGTAATACTCTTTCGTTATTCTTCTCCTGAAAGTATTTCGAATATAGACATCGCGCGCGATGAAAGCGACGTTTCATACGAGAAATTCCACGAACTTACTCGCCGCGATATTACTTTCCTCGAAAATATTTCCGTCCAACCCCAAGATCACCGGAAATAAAGAACGGGGGGGGGGGGAACTTTCGTCCCCGTATAGTAGAGCGAGTTTCGATTCGTTTCAACCCGCCGCGTTCCGTCGTGTCGACGCGGAACACGATGAAAATACGAAAATTCGAAACAGTAGCTATTCTGGAGTAGTCGACGGTCATTCGCGTGTTTGCAATTCGAGCAACGTATCGTTTCTAACAAGACCGGCTAATTCGATTCGCCGCGTTTATTCTCCAGCATGAACGCGTCACGCGAATTAATCAAATAAATCACCGGACCAGCGACATCCTTCGTGAATATTTATGCAAAGAGAAATTCGTTGATCGATGGCCGAACGAGATTTAGATACGTGTAATGTGTACACGCGATCACGAGTCTCGAGCCATCGGCATTCAGCTGTTAATTAATCAAAAACAGATTGCCTTACGAAAATTCGATATTTTCCAGACACGAACCTTCTCGCGAAGTTCGAAGCTTTCGCTCCTTATTAAGCGCGAAGTACAATGTTGCACTTCATTATCCCTGTTCCGTTTTAACCGGCCGTCTTTCGGCTCCGTTACAATCTGCTGCGCCGTTTTAGTTCTCTACCCCTGGCGATCGGCGATTCAATCATATTTCTTGATACGCAGCTGGCACACTTTGCCATTCCTTATTATTTGGAAATGACTGTCGCGTTCTTCGATTTTCCGGTTAACGTGGACGAGAAATTTAACGACGCCGTAACGCGCCCGCTAAAGCGCAATTCTGTTCGAAGAGACGGTAATTGGTTGTCTGTCTTTATTTCGCGTGAAGCGATGCGGAAAAACAAAGAAGAAATCTTGCATCCTTTGATAACCCGGCTGTCACATAATTCATATAAATATGATTCTCCGAAGAAATACATTCGTTCCACAACCCCCGTAGACGTTCAGGCTCCTCTAACTGAATTTCCCAGTTACACCGTTCAACAAGTTTCCCGGGCAGAACGTTGCAAAATGATAGCTGCAATCGTCCTTCTGCTCCCTTCGATTCCATTCGAGACGCGGCGTCAAACGGAACGTCCTTAATTTTACCATTACCGTACGCGCACAAAGGAACACTTCTGAACCACCCCCGGAGCTAAAACTTCGTTAGCCGATGCTCTTCAATTTGTCGCCCGGCGGGCTGAGAAACGAAAAGAGAACACGAGAAGCGGGCGCCGGGCGAAGGTGTAACAACCGCGCGAATCTTCTTGAATTTCTTTTCGAAATAACCAATTTCACAGCAGTTCGAAACGTGCGGGAGAGAAGGTGCGCAGGAGAGAAGGAAAAGCAAACCGCGGGTGGCTTCATTCCACCCGGGTACCTAAGACACCTAATTCCCGTTCATTCCGCCGCGTATACCCGCAGTATTATCTTCGGCTCGGTCCACAGCGATTCACGTAAGCCCTTAAGTCCACGTTGGCGGTGGCTGGCATTAATTCGCCGTTCGAAAGAGCGCGTTAGCTGGCACGATCGAACGCCTGTATGCACGCCCGTACGTGCAGCGGTATTTCGCCACTGTGGGCTATTTGCAGTTCACGTGCATTTCCTTCGTCTTGGTCTGAGGGTTAATAAACATGTCCCCTTACCGACGATGTTCATGGTGGCGTAGACGATGGCCGTGTGAAAGGAAGGGGCGTCCGCGGACACCTCACACCTGTACATCCCGGCCGCGTCCAGCTCCAGATTCATGAGGACGACCTGGGTCGCGTTGCTCTCGCCTTTCTGCAACAGAATGGCGTCATTGGTTTAAGGAATGATATGCTACCGTGGCATCCGTTATTACGGCCAGTGTTTCTCGAATTTGATCTCTTAAGGGGTTTTGCGAGCCTTTGGTCACTGGCTGGATTCTTGTGGCGCTCGAAAAGGGTTGAATGTAGTATTGTCGGTTTCTTTACGTCGAGAAAAGTTTAATGCATACCCTAATTTTCTTTTTTTTAAATTGATTTTTTTTACGTCGTTTTATCAGTTCAATTAATCTTTCATCTTAAAGCCTCGCATTCTATCTAATGTAATTTTTCGAAAAGAATGTCCTGCAATGAAGCATTTACTGTGAATGGGGGAATTCAGAATCCCCTCAAATAACTGGTGACGTGCCGGGTGTGAGCCAGGTAAAAATGTCCGATCGCGCAAAAATTGTGACTTCCTGGGAAAGTCTGCCAGTTGTTTCCATATTTAATCTATTAGGCGCCTGATTTTTATTAGATTACAGTTGTCCTGTTGGTGTCCAGTGCTATCCGCCGGCATATTCCACAGCAGTACTACTTCCTGCACGTTGTTTCGAGTTTCACGGAGACGTCAATCCGAATGTCGCAATCAACTAATACGAGCAGAACAATCTTATCTTCTTCTTTATTGCGAGTCTAGGGTTTCTAGGTTGACCGATAGATTCACAGGAATTATGCAACGAAACGAATGCGCGAGTACGACCAAACTTTCAAGAAATAGCTTTCAATTATTAGAAACTCGATACATACAAAATTTATAACAATATAAGCCAGAAATCCTTCGAAAAATACCCCGACTCTATTCTAGTACACCTGACAATTGAAGAAAAAAGAAATCCATTCGATCACGGTCAATCCTAATCTATCTACCATTTCCACCCTCTTCGCGCACAAAAGAACCGTGCACACGAAATTCTATTTATAAGCGTTCATTGAATCAACCCGATACAAAGAACGTTTGTCGCAAACATCTAAGCGTCTTCGGTCACAATGAATGGCCATCGACAGCCAACAATTTATGGCATCGACTGCCCCGTGCAACTGACCTGCGCCACCTATGAAAAAACAAAAAAAAACCATCGAAAAAGGAAAAAAAAAGAAGAGGACGGAAAAGGGAACAGCGAGGAACAACCGCGGGGGCATCGGTCAATCGACCGGAAGGCAAAGGCCAGCGGTCAACTCGTCGCATTGTTTCGTCGCCTGGCAAATGACGAGTCGCGAGTGTAATCCAATGGCGGAAGACGAACCGATGGACCAGAAACGCGCCTCCTTGCGATATCGATTTGCCATACACTCAGTGTCACTCGGCATGACGTTGCTCGCGAACCGCACGCTGGCTTTTCGCGCAGTTTACGACCGACATTACGCCCCGTAACGACGCTTCGTCGCGGCGAATTTCGCGATGCCAGACGATTTGTAACGCGCGTAGGCTGGTACTCCCGGCGAGGAACCCCCTCGTGGTAAATAGCGCAGGGCTGGCCGACGCGAAAAAAAAGGAAGCGACGCTGGTTGGTTCCTCGGTGTTTATGGCACGGGCGAAAATGTAGAATTTCGTGGAGGATACTTGTCACGGTGTTTCGTAAGAGTTGCTAAAACGATTATGCGGGGGGGTGGAAGGTTGTTTGATTAGCGGAAGTGCTGTTGGTTTGCGAATAGCTGTACGCATGTGTTGGACAATTGTAATCGGAGGAGGTGGAAGTAATATTCGATTTAATGCTTCCAAATGGCAACCTGTTTGTAGAGGGCTGACGGGTGGTAAGATTGAATTTCGCCGTGGTATTATTTAATTCCGGGGAATGTTACTTCGGTTACTGTCTTGCGACGAGGTAAATAGATTAAATAAAGTTTGTGATATGATCCTGTTATTGCTAGGTGCCAACTATATTATTCATATCGCTTCTCTGGTGAAATATTCAAAGCGCTATCTTTCTTAGCCGCTGGAATAGCAGTTAATCAATTTCGTTGGATTAAATAGAGGCTGACATTTCCGTCTGAAAAAAACCACGGAAAATTGTATATTTCCCAGAATATTTAAGCACGATCGAAAGAATTTCGGCTGTGTTTGACCAGCCGCGCAAATACTCTGTTAATTTGTTAAATATTTAAAATATCGGAATTGTCTGTCGCTTATTAATGCATGAAATGTCTACAATTTTTAATGATTCCGTATGAATCGATAGCTGTGTCAATCGCAGTACCTGCGTATACTTCTTTGTGACAAATTTCATTTTCTGCTAATAACTGCTGGCGAGCTAATTAAAATCATCTGTATTCGCGGAGCACAGGTTTTCAGCTACGAATCTGTTGAAATAGAATTTTTAATATTTTTCAAACACCAGCGGCCGCCGGTTTATCAGGAATTGAAAGGGTGATCAAAGCGACATTGAAGCTTAATTTGATCAATTTCACAGATAAAAATGTATTTCCCAGGATCTCGGAAAAACCGAAATCTAATCGGTCTTTCGCAGATGGATCTGCTACTGAATATTGCAGCCAGAGACGATGGGGGAGGGAATTAAAATTCGGCTGGTACGATTATGAGACCACGGTCATTGCCATTAAACCATTCTTCCCCTCGAAAGAAGTTCCATCTCGCCGCTGCTGCTTAATACATTACCGTATAAAACACCCTCTTTATTGCCGAGCATCCTAAACTATTGAATCCACTAGCCAAGCGCTGACTAATCCCCGATTTACCAGCAAACTTTCACCAAATTAACAACTAGTAAGTATCACTTCCCACGTTTCGGGAATAGTATACGAATGCACGAACCAACAATTCCACCAACACCGTTACGCCTGTCATCCGTAAAAATGACACACCCTCCTTAATAATATTCCTCCCCTAAGCATAAGAATTCTCATTTCGTCTCCCAAATTAACGCACCCCCGTACTCCACCGCCATGGCGCGGCCAGAACGAACAGATACAACAATAATCGATTCTTTAAAAGTCCACCTCCATAAAAATAAAGTTTCAAGGCATATATCTGCCAACGAAGCGACAAGGTTCTCTTACCACATTTCCCTCATTAAGAAGACCAACGATAGAGAAGTTTCCGCGAGAAGGGGCGACGTCTTCGCGTCGTATTTTAAAACGATCGGTTATTGTTCCATCCAAGTACCCTGGGCCACGATAAATCCACGAATACTCGCGTCGTTCAACCTAGCCGGCGGCGTTTGTTTTTTTCTTCCTTCCTTTCATTCTTCGTCTGGACGATTGAGAGAGGAGGGAGGCTCAGAAGAGGGAGGCAGGGTTTCGATGCTCACCTTCACCGTCAAGTTCCCGATGGGGAAAGTCTTGACGACCGGGGTCTCGTTCGGGGCATAGCGATAAAACTCTCGATCCCCTTTGTACCACTTGACGGCGTATAAAGGATCTCCCTCGGTGTCGTACCAGCAGTTCAGTATCGCCGAGTCACCTTTCTTCACGGCCGTCGGTATCTGGATGCGCACCTCCCGCAAACCGGAGCAAATTCCTGCAACAGACGGTGGATGGTGTATATACGTGTCATTTGTATTTGATATTTGTACGTGCACGGACGGCGAGGCCGTGTTGGGCACTCTTTCGCGCGGGATCGATTCTAGAAGGTGTCGGTCGACCCTCTCTCAAGTAGGAATTAATGAGCTCGAGACGGGTTCCGGTTGGGGTAGCATTCTCGAAACTTTCTTCGACGAATGAAAAAGGAGAGGGATTGTGGTGCTGGCTGCCGTTGGAAATTGGTAGTCGTAGAAACGCGTTTGGGTATGAGTTTCATCATTGAATTACACCATTCAGGTGCAGCTGATTTATTTCCAGGCCGGCGGCTGTATGGATACTTACCTTTTTCGTGTATCATTTGAACTGAGAGAACTACGTGTGAATTTTGTATTTTCACAAGCCGGTCGTGATGTACATTTACGCTTGACTTATTGTATTCACTGCAATTACATCACACGCTATACCCGCAGTGTATCCTTAGAATGTGGAATGTCAAGTAGTTACAACCGGCTAACTTGAAACGTAGATTCGTAAAGAAGTGTCCATTTCTTTTTTTAATCAAATTACACGATAGAAGTGTTGCTGCTTGCGGTGCTCGTGTGGCCGCAATTTTGTAAATGCACTCGTCCCACATTCTTCAAGTCACTTTCGTTTCTCTGGGAATAATTGCGACTTCCGCCGCGATGCTTCTTAATAATGAAAATTCCAATGTGAATATCTCATTTAGAAAAATGCGCGTCACGTTGCAGAGAACCTGCGTTTTTTCAACGTCCGCTGGAACTACGAACGCTGGTCAACGAAAAGTCCGAATTTTCCGCGTAGAAAAGTTATCGAACACATGTTCGACGGTGCCGTCATTGGTGGATGGAAAATTTAATTCAAATGTTATATCGCACCGATAATGAAGTTTTCTGAGAAAGGAATGAAAAACGAGCCCCATCGGTTTACTCGATAGACAATTTCTATTGCACTGTTCTGCTTTCGACTATTATGTCAAAGATAGGTCGGTAAATGCTGCAATAAAGGCTGGCATAACGATAATCGTGGTCCAGAGGATCATAGAGGAGCAAGAGCAGCGTTCCGTGTGCAACACTAAAGGAAGATCGATGTTTGCCATCAGTGGAAATAGCGAAAGGGTTTGAGGCACTTCAATCGACCTGTCCGGAACAGATTCACCACTTTGAATGCAGTTTAAAGCACAACAGAGAAATGCCGCATGAACCGAGCGAAATGAATTTCGCCGATTACGAACGACAAGGCTTAATATCGTCTAACGATAAGCTAGTTAGATGGAAACTTTTAACAGAATTCCAAGCTGTCGAAAAACTGCAGACTAGGAAATTCTGAAGTAATTCGCCTGATTGAATTTCTTTGTCAGCAATCTTCGTTATTTCTGCTTCTCTGTATTATAACACGAACGAAATATATTTCCAGCCGAACAAATTAACCGTATTACAGTTTTGGTATGAAAGCCTTAATCGTGTCTCTGTACAATTATCTCGAACGAACGTAATATCGGCAGCACATATTTTTAAAGAATCGGTTAGTCACCTCAGCCGAGTCTCGTATAATTTAACTGTCTTCCTATAAGAGGGTGTTTCCACTAAATCCAGCGGCAAGGAAACGTTATAGCTGCGGGGCCATCGATTTCAACTAAATTTTGTCTAGTATGTAGAATCTAGAGCGAAACTGGGCAAATCTAGACCGTACCCATATCCATACATCTGTATGAATATGCATTATTTACGAACGCATCTGATATTAAAGTTTCGATAAACTAAGATTCAGCTTGATTGTCTAAGGATTCAATCAGAATTTCCCATCTTACGTGTTCGACGAACTAGAATCGATATCATCGACGTCACTTTACCGTACAATAATTATTTCTCGCTCCCTGTAACACAATGCTGAATGTCCCGATCCAAGATCGCTCCAACAATCGGAACACCATTCCTATCTCTACGGCGCAAAATCAATTCGGTTCCACAAATATTGCCATTTCCAAATAGGCGTCTGTCTTGGCGCTCGAAGCATATCAAGACATCAAAAGAATACCTCCATTAATCCAATCAAACGCAGCCCACAGGTGTCCACAGACGTCCCAATTTGCCCTACAAAAGCGGTCGATTCTCAGCACAGTACGCTACAATAACAACCCCGGTTACCGGCTCGTTCCAATTCCACCCTCGATTCAAGGAAATCAAAAGAAAGCTACAGCGGCACGGAGGCGCGGGGAGGATTGGCGGGGGCGGGTAGAATAGAAAGAAGAATGAAAAATAGTTAAAGGAGTTGGAATGGGATCGAGGACCGGAACATCGAATCGAGGTGAATGCGCGGGCCTCGGGAAATTAGGTTGTTAAGATTTAATCGGACACAGAGGCATTTTAAACGACTCGTTGCGATAGTTGAGCGACGCTGCGTCGCGTCGCGGGGCGTCCAGATTTAAATTGCGCCAACTTCCTTCAGCCGCGATCCTAGTCGCCGTGGCACGCTGTCCGGACAAGATAGCGAGGATCGTTAAGATTTCTGCCGGATTCCGTATTCGCCGGAATTTCACTTGTGACTTCGTTCCGTCGTCTCGCCTTTGCCGTGGCCCCAGTAATTTAATCGCCGTCGCGATTGCCGGCCGGGTCTTGTTTAAAGAAAATTCTTAATGAACGGCTGAACTGGTTCTGCGAACGCGAACGCCCGCGTTGACGTTTTTGGCGGAACGATGGCGACGTATCCGGCGACAATTTTCGACGGAACTTTTGGAGGCGAATGGGCGACGAAAGAGGCATGTTGTTTGAAGTAATTGGATCACGTGTTTGAGGGAATGAGTTATATTGTCGGGATAATGGGGAATATTGCCGGAGCGCTTTCGTATACAAGGCTGTTCAACGTGGACGGTGAATTTGTTATTACTTTGGACGGTTTCGGACGGTGTATGGTTTAAAGCCTTCTGGCCGGAGAAATATTTCAGGCGAGCGACAGTAATAGTTATTTGAAGGGTGAATTTTAATTTTGCGCACGCAAACTCGTTTTGCAAATGGCACTGTCCGCGGCATAATTAAGAACCGTCTCTTTAGATTTAGCGGTGGGAACTTCTTTTCCTCTGTTACCCGCGAAGTACCAGTAACCGAACAGAGACTTATTAGTTTCCAAGAATTAAAAGTGTAATTAAATTCACCCTTCGCTTTGTCACCTTTCGTGGCTCGGAATGTATTCTTCATGAGCTCCGGGGAGATGAAATTTGATTATTCTTCCCTTAAATTGTACACCTTACAAAAGAAACGAAAATTGACTGCGACCTCATTTTCTCACGGCACTGGCATGAATGTGCATCTACGAACACGCGCGTTTAATTCAAACACAACAACGAAACCCGATCCGTTTACACCCGTTCGAATTGTAAAGGAATGGCAAACTGAATTAACACTGTACACATGCGACTAATGACGTACTAAATCGAGTCATCAGCTCCTGTCGTCTCGGTAAGAAGCACCCCATTTATCCCAGCAAAACAAGTCATTGATATCACTTTATCGCGCAATATCCAAAGAACCAGACTTAAAGCATTCACCGTACCAAATAGAAACTTCTCCATTAATCATGCCCGCCAAGAAATAGTCGCACTAAGGACGGGTATTTTTCAAACGGAACCGGACTCTAGCTGCAAACGATAATGATTGCAAACGGATGCTCGAGTATTAACGACACGTATACACATTGATTTCATAGCAAAATGGGATAAAATAAAACAAGGTTTTAAACAATTGCACTCCGAACGCGATACCTATAATATATACCCATTTATTTTATTATTGCATTATAGGCAATAGTTATAAAATAGACATCACTGTTCGCAGGATCACCCAAACTACTCGCTACTCACTAACACAACCCCTAAGCTGTAAACCACAGAATATCAAAGCTCGAACAAAAAAAGAATCCGGTTTTCTCTAAAGAAGATTCCTTCGCATCATCGATCCACCTTCACCTCGACGGTCGTAATTTAATCGCCGATGCAATTTGCGGCGTGGTGTCCCGGTCGTTTAAGAAAACCTAGGCGAATACATTACCGGAATGGTGACGATTAAATCCCCGAGACCGACGGAGCCGTGTGTTCAACGAAAACATTTCCAGTCGAAACGCACGGACCTCATCGTTACGCCACGACAAGATTTTCCCCCGGGACTTCTCTCCCGATTGTCGGGATGATAAACGGCAAGGAAAATTAGCGAGATCGCGCGGATCGTGTCGCGAGGATTACGTTCACGCCGGTCTAGCATCTTAGCGACAACGACGACGACGAGACAGACCATGTCGCGGCAAATCCCGTCGGTTTTCTTAACCCGAACAACAGCTTGAATTCTAAAGGAATTAAACGCGACGCGGCACCGCGGCTTCTCCCGTGATCTAAATGGGTGCGGATTCCTTGGCTTTCTTTTTCCTTCCCGCTGCGGCAGACAACATTTCCTTAGCCAAACGGACAGCTCGCCAAGTATCGTCGGTTGCGTAAGAAGCATCTGCCGGATGAGTCTGAATAAATCGGGTCGCTCGTTCCACGGAAGAATTGCTCCCTGTGCTTCGCGACTGACGAGCTGTTCAGTTGGGACGGCTGGCATCGCGACGCCGGGTATACCGCGTGAAAGATGACAATCGTCGTGACTCGTTAACCTCGAGGATGAAGGAGGGGCTAAAAGAACATCGTCGAGGAGAAAGAAACTGTATCTGGCACGGGAGGAGTAGAGGAAGGGGGGGCTGAGTAAGAAAAGAGAAACGAACTGCAAAGGGCGGGAGAGGATGGAACGTGCGCCAAGGGGGTAGGTTCGGGGAAAAAACAGAACCGTGGCAAATAAAAGAATATGTCGGGGACAAAGTTGTGACACGCTTCCGCCGCCCGAAGTTGCATTTTTCATGCGGCCGCGTTGGTGCACGTGTATCGGGGGAGATTCTCTGAGATATGATTAAAAAGGAAAAAATTACACAAGGACGAGGAGAAGGGGCGGCTGAGACCGACACAGCGCGAACAGGGACCAGAATGAGCGACCGGTAAAAAAGGACCAAGGAGAGAACTGTCTAAGCGGCGATGTAGCGGAGTAGGGGACGAAAAACAACGAAGAAAGAGGATGGAAAAAAAGGTACTGGCTGTCGATGGAATTGCTACAATGGAATCGACGCTCCGACGCCGCGTGATCGTATTTCACGTCGTCGATCGGCGAAAGGGATGCTCTCGCTGGCGTAGATGCACGGCGTGCGGCGAGGTTTCTCGTTCCTGGACGCGGCGAGGACTCGTAAAGCCGGCAGATACGGTTCGATTAGCCGTGGCGCCGATACGGTTTTTCCGCGTCGAGCTTCCTTCGACAGGGGTTGGAACGACGGCTGGCGGGGTGGATCAGGCGGGACGTGAAAAAAACGAGGAGCTCGATGAAGTGGCAATGAAATAAGCCGACGACGAACGAGGCGAAAGGTGGCTGATGGAGAACCAGGCCAAACGAATGCACAGGGTTTGCGATTTGTTGTAGCGTGTTGAAACGAGAGAGAGGAGGGAGGGAATGGCCGTACCGTTCAGCCCGGGACCGTTGATGTTCGTTCGAGCAGCGTTAACGCAATTATCCATTGACACAATTATTCGTCAAATTCATTAAATTTCTATCACGGGAACGCCTGTTCGGTCGTTTTGTTGGAGCAGTGACCCCTTCGAGAAACATCTCGCCGACACGAGCCACCCCTCGACGAGTTCAATGCACCGACGGATAAGAATCGTCTCTATTCCCGTTTTCTCGCATCTCGTTCCGTATCCCCATCTTTGTCTCCTCCGTTCGTGCTCCGGCCCTTCCTCCGTGTAACTTTCATCTGGTATTCCTTGGCACTTTCTGTCTATCTTTTTCCCCCCTTCTACCCTTGCCGATTTTCCGATTCCTGTCCGCGCGCCAGTATGATATAATTTTGTTCCCGGTCGGTCGATATCTTTGTTTGTCGACGGAATATTCGCCGATTGAGCTGTTCGATTCGCGTTCGGCGAACAAATAGTTGCGAGAACAAATATTTTAAACGCGCGGCGACGATTCCACCGCTGTCCCCCGCCTCTTTTAACTGTACCGTCAAAAACGCTCGAGACATCTGACTTTTATCCGCAATTTTGTCTCCCCACTCGTTCTCCCTCGCCAATTTCTTTCTCTATCGAATCCACTGTCCCTGTATTATCGTACGTATACAGATCTAAGCGTGTGTTCGGTTTTCCTGCACTATTTTATCGTTTCGTTCCTGCAGCGATCTTTTTTTTCTTTTTTCTTCTCCCTGAACAAAGGGATGATCGATATACATGGTCACGACACGCGAAGCGCGGTGAAATTACAAATTTTCACGGAAGCGTCGATACTCGATGAATCTCTCTCTGTGTTTCTCCCTCGTGCTCGCGTCGCTGCAGCTTGATTTCATGCGTTCATTTTTAATTGAACCCCGTGGGCCCGTTAGAATCCGATTCTCTATAGTTCCATCGAAATTTCAGGTACGCATCCTTCCCCGTTAGACACCGCGTAAGCCAGTCATCCCCCTGTCATCCAATACCAATGTATTCAAACGCGTCCGCGTGTATCGGAGAGAAGATCCTCGATATCGTTCCCAGTGAAACGGCTGTCGCGACAACAGAAAGGGGCAGCGTGTTCCGATCCCCTCAAAGAACCGGCCGCACGCCGTTCGCCAAACAACACCCCGTCGTTGGTGCACGAAATCGTACTTAAAATTCATGCCTCTGATCTCATCCGCGAGCTCGTGTTCCGTCCACCCTTCGCTGTGCATCGATATCGTCGGCCCGTCAAAGCGGCGACCGCCAACGAAACCGAGAAACCATCGACAGCGATGCACCCTTGTCAAGCGTACTCAGCGTCGACCTCCCCTGTCCCTCTGGATCGCACAGAAACGAACCGCGCATTAAAGTTTCAATCCCCCTGCTCCAAGAACCTCCAGCGTCTTGACGGCGAGTACAAGGAGTCTAATCCATACAGGACGCGACACATCGGGGCAACGGCCCGTAACGGAGGTCGAGCTACGCGGATCGGACAGGTCAAAACGAAAACGACCGGGACCGATCATAATTAACTACAAATACTCCTATCGCGCGGGGCAAAATAAAAACAAACGATACCGCAATCTTCTACGACACTCACCCACGACGTGAACGAGCAGCAGGATTTTCAGTTCCATCGAAGCTCCTCCTGTCCACACTTCTTCGCTCGACGAGTACACGCGCCTCTTACTCCTGCGACGATCCGTCGTTCCTGCGATAATCGCGTCGCGATTCTCTGTGGTCGTAACGCGGCCGGCGCGACGCGTCTCTTCGCATGTTCGCCTTTCCAGCGCGTGTTCTCTTCCCTCTGCGTGTACCGTGCGTGTCCGCGCCGTCACCGTTTCTACCACTGTTGCTTCGAGTGGTGGAGCCGCGGCGCAACGACGACAACAACGACGTCGAACTACGGCAATGTCCTCTTACATAACAGCGACGTCGCACGACCGACGGGTAAACGGGGACCGATGCACGAAGTACCAGAGAGTTACGTGCAGCACGATAAGAACAACCCCCTGCGCTGTGTGTGCCCAGTCTGCGGAGCCGGGCTGTTCTGTCGGTGCTCCCCTGTAGCCTGGCGTTTCGCGCAGAATCAATTTCCTTGCAAAACGACGGCGAGTAGCGGCGCAGGCGCCCGGTGACCGGTCTCGCGTCTCTTCCACCTTGTCGTCTTTCACCGAGGGGGGCCGAGAGAGGATCGTTTGCGTGTGCCTGTAAGCCGGAGACTGTGTCAGTAAAATCTGGCCCACCGATAGATGCCAAGCAACCCCGAGCCGATAGGCCAATCCCCCTCCTACGCTTTGACCAACCCCTCTTCCACGTCCGTTCTTCGTCTTCGTCCGTCTCGTGCCGCCTCGTATGCGCGGTCCCCTCGAATCCTCCTCGTCTGGCTGCTTGTTGGCGCGTAGTCGCACAGGACGAACGCGACCCTTGTATCGCGGAACGCTAAGCTCGTAGCCGGCGCGCTTCCTTCTTCTCGACACGGAGATGCATCCTTGCCCTTTGTGCTCGCTTCTATTGTTCCCGGCAGCTACTACGGCCCACCGATGCCGGCAATTCCTTTGCCAGAGCCGCGACACACATTGAGAAGGGAAATGGGGAGGCGAAGATAGAGGAAGCTCGTCGAGGATTCTGTCAGCACGGATGCCTGGCAATGCTTTCTCTGGCTCGCGGATGATTCGAAGTTACGACTCGGCTCGGCACGATAGAGTCGTTCAGAAGGGACTGTTGATGATTATCTGGCTGGGTTCGAGTTGGTTGCCTCGGGGAAGTAGCTGAAGGGGGATCGTTGTTCTTTAAATAAAAATTTCGTTACGCAACACCTGTTGGCTGTCGGTTGGCCCTCGTGAACGAATTACGGTCTTTGTGGTTAGTAGGTGACGCGATGGAGAAGTTTTGCCTGAGACTGTTCGTGAAATACTTCGTTCTTCGGGGAAGCAGCTTGCGGGAAGTTTATAAAATTTTGTAGCAAGGGTGTCGTAGAATATTTTTGCAAATTTTAATTTCGTTTGATCCAGAGTTTACGCAAGCACTGTGAATGCTTCTTTTTCCCATTATTCGGGAAAAGCGTTAGTTACGCGGTGCTGTTTAAAAACAGCATTGAAAGAATAAACGCACCGGTTGAGGGCAGAAGTAAGCGAAAAACTAAAGCGCATCTTAAACTACTTTACGCGGAACCCATTTCCTGTTAATGTGTGGCTAGAAAGTATATACCGAATGGATTTCCATGATCTTCCTTCTTTAACGTGGCAATTTTTCAGAATAATCTGTCGGCGAATTTGCCGACGGATAGTCGTCCCGTCAAGTTTCTGCCGGTGCTTCGTCACAGTTACGTCTTACGGGGATTGCACATTTTTCAATAACGTCCCCGGAAAATGATCGATTTGCTTAAGCAAGTGGCATAATGCGGTCTCCTCGGTCTCCCCGTTCGAAGCTCTCGCATTTTTGTCCGGAGAAAGTGGAGCTCCGTTATTTCGCTCACGTATAGAGATCGACGATGCACGCGATCCGCGACAACAGGTTTGGAAGTCATTAAATAATATATAATGGCTTTAGAGTTGCTCGCGCGACGAGCAATATTTTCAACCGCTTTGTAGAGTACGTTCGAGCAGACACTTTGGCCGTCTGTATAATCTGAAACAACTGGAAAACCGTGGGGCCGTTTGTTTTACTCGTTTATCGGGCTGTTGCTGTCGCTGTTATTCGCGTCTTTCAAGTATGGAATTTCACCACCGAATTTCGGGGGGAATTTTAATTAACAAGTGCGCATTGCTCAGGCGAGAAATTATTCAACAATAGTACATATTTATGGCGAGGAAGAAATATACGCAAATCGAGAGAAGTTCCATTTCTTTTTTTATACAAATCCAAATAAGAATCTCTAAAGGCTGTTTTATATTGTTTTTTTATGTTTTTTTATACATCATTTAAATATTGCGAAAATATATTCTACAAGCTTTTCCCCGCATAATGTTAATTCAATGTTCACTGAATTTTCTCTCCCACCTTTCACAGTCTCGTCGACATTTTGATCCACTCCGTCTTCCAACCGAACAAAAAGGAGCCCTAAGTCAAAAACGATGAACCGTTCCACCCAAGCCACTTCTCCCCCGATCGTACACTTTGTAACACGCTCGAATTGAAAAGGGAAATTATTTTCGCGGAATCACCTTACACGCCCGACGTTTTGCCCCCTTTATCTCCTCCTCCATCTTCCGCCTTTCCCTCTCCTAGAACCGCCAGTTTCTCCCGTTACACATATTTATCAGCCACACCATGAGCCAGCACGAATATTCCACAGCGTTCCCCGGAAACCAATACTGTGGAAACTGTTCGCGTGCATACGCGAGTAAAATCTGGCCTACCGATACATTCCTAGCAACCCCTGCTCGGTCGACCCTCCCGCGTTCCATGGCTACAAACTACCCCTAACGCTGACGAAACGATAGCACACCCTGCGTCGTGTCACGCAAAACTTTCACGCAGCCCGCTACACCCTTCTACCTCATCCTCCGTTCACTTTTCTGCGTTGTTGTCGCAAGGGCTCGTTCGAGCCCCTGTTTATCGTCGCGTTCCTTCGGTTTCCAGGGCACCATCTTGGAATTTCCGCAACATTTGCGAGTCACCGAAAACGACGCCGTTCGCTCGAGCACCGCGGCTATAAAAGTTTCATCGTTATCGTCGACGCGTTGTCGCGAGTTTCTGATCACGAACGAGGTCTCGGATTCGGCCCTTCGTTCTCCTTTCCGTGTGTGTTTCTCGAGTGAACACAAAAAAATGGAAACGAAAGGAAGGATGAAAGCTTGGAATACTCCTCGCGGCATAGCAACTCGTCGCTGGCTCTTCCAATTTGCCGGGAAGCTGGCAGCGTTTTTCAGAAGCTGCGTCAGGGCTTTTTTGAACCGATCACTTCCGGAGGGAGGAGTTCTGGAATCTCTACGAATTCGTGGTTGTACGATTTTCTCGAGCTTCCATGGACCCCCCATTTCGTGTTACTGTACAGAGTGGACGGCACATCGATTCTGAGCTCCCTTATCGATACAGCAGTAATTTGCTGTTTAATAAGTATAATCAAATTTCTTATCTACGATTACCTCTTATCTGCCACGTTTTGCTACGCGTTCCCGTAGCGTCACGCGAAGTATACTCCGATTTCACCGACGCAAGGTTAAGAGAAAAAGCAGTAGGAGTTTTCGGGTAAGTTTAGAATCCTATAAGATAGTACCTGTACGCAAGATCGATGAATTTTCTGCACCTTCTGAAACACAGAGTCAGAGTTTCTGCGATCGTGTACTACGCCAGCTATCTGACGGCAGAACTCAATTCCACACGCCAAACAAAGATCCCAAAGTTCACGGGAGAACGCTGAGCTCCGTTTCCCACGATACCAACATCGTTGATTTTCTCCTCGTCTCGGAAAACTTTTTTTTACAGTTCGAAGGAACTGTGTCAGGTTTTCCGCAACATCTACGAGCTTCGCGAAAGAAACGGCGACAAAACGCGGTCCCACGCATTCCCGACTCCGTACACCGAGTTCTCCTCTGCAGCTCGCTGTCTGAAGCGATATTTTATATTCCCGGAATACTGTATTAGCCGCATTATGACACGCGTCGTGTTCGCGAGGATGCAGAAAAATTTGATTTCATACAAGGGAAAGGTGTTTCAGTTCCCTCGGGGAACGAGGGGATCGTTTTTAGTGGTTTGGAAAAAAAATATTTCGCGTTGTCAAACGATTATAGCACGAATTGTTATAATTATTGTACGCGTTTATTTCGTTAAAAATGTCGACGGTGAGTATTTTCGATAATAACGGAAACCCCTGCCATCGCTATAAAACGTGAAAACGATATTATGATATAATATTTCGGTAATAGGAGCGACGATACTTTAATAAAATATTTGTGATAGCAAAATATGTTCGTTGGGATTATGGCGGCAAACCTGGCTTCCCGTTTTAAAATGAACTTTGATGCTCACATTAAAACGTGAAATTCTTTCATCATAATAATTTTATTGCAGAACGTTTCTCATAATTCCGTGAAACTGAGTCGGGTTTTATGTGACGAGGTCGCAATCTTTGCCAAAGGTAGTATAGCGGAACTCGTTTCCCATACGAAATGAACTTTGACTGTTATAACTATAACGGGACGTAGCGTGCCACGTTTATGATATTTTTGTTGTTGCGAATTTTTAATATTTGCAAGTGACTATCACAGCATTTTTACGATAGATGAGCAACTTTGAAATCAACATAAGTCACGGAATAAACCTGACGCGCGGAGCGGAGTTTAACGTTTATGGTGGAATGCAGCGTGGTTCGTTCTATTATACATAATAATTTTTCTCATAAGTTTTTCCAATACTTTGAAAGAACCGCGGCTGAAATTTTACGATAAAAAATATAAAACTTACGCAATATATAAAACAAAACTTATTTGTCATATGAAATGGATGTCTATAATGGAACGCAATATTCTGCATTTATAATGCCAATATCGCATCCATATTTCAAAGCTTTTAACGAATTTCATTCGAGTATTATCATTCATTCTATGACAGTAGTTTAATCAGTAGAAATATGGGACAAACAATACTCTCGCATCACACATTGGATGTCAATATTTATGACACTCTTAGCTTATTTAATAGACTAAGTTATTATTTCCACAATAGCACTATCCAAGCAACCCCGACAAGTTCTCCTTTCAATACATCCTTTCCTCCCTTTCCAATTTGTCCCACAAATTATTATACAATGAGTTCTATTCCTGAGTTAATTCCATGGGAACCGCCAACAAAATGATAGGAACACTAATTTATTTCATACAAAATATTCTGCCATTCCCGACAATTTACAGCATTCCTTTCTTTACATCCTCTATATACCCAAAAATCCATAGCACGGTGATATTCAAAAATCGCCCACGTTTGAAAGAACAAAATTCTTTCGCAATAAACAAATACAAACAAAAGAACGCCAATATTCTAGCTGCTACGTGACTTTCCAATTTCGAGATACCATTCCATCTATACATTCTCGATCTATCCAACAAATGATATCACTGTTCCCTGTACCGTCTTACCAGGCACACGAAAGACGTAACTATAAAACTCGTTTGTCGCGCGAAATGAACAGTGACGTTCACGGTACGCACAGTACGCCACGATGATGTCGTCGCTGGCTTGGCCGTGTCTCCGAGAATTTTCTTCGCCTTGAAGGAACTGTGCAGAGCTTTTCGTGACGTCTGCGTGCCCACGCCAATGAGACAGCAGCAACAACAACAACTAAACTCGTTTCGGACGTGGAACGAAACCACTGATTTGCTGATAGTGGAGAACGTGGAACGAGAGTCGACGTCGCGCGAATAAGATTCCACCTGAAATTGTCACGTGTACGTGGAACTGCGTTTGAACACCGTTGTTTCAAGAGACCGAGGTATCGGAGAAAGGGAGCTTCGGTCGACAGTTTCGTTATGCCTAACCGTTTCCACGGGCGTTGCAAGGAATGACAATGCTTGGATGGATTTTGACCGATTGTTATTCCCGTTACGCGGTCGACGAAGTAAAAGAAAGAGTAAAGCCCGAAGGAGAAATTTGATCTAATTTGTATGCACACTTTTCTAGGATCGCAGGATTGTCAACTTGTATAAATAGTAAAAGAGTTTCTGAGCACGGTGCACGTGTGTACGTGCACGGAGGTGACAAAAGTGCTTAAAGTTGCACAGTGCCGGGCGAGGCAGAATTTTCGAGAGTTGAAAAGAAGTGTCTTCGGCGTTGGAGTTTAAAAAGAACTCCCTAAGTACAGAAATTTCAGTGAAAAAGCTGCTGAAAACTTTAAGGGAAACGTCTACAGTATAACTGTATCAATTACGTGTATATGTATGCTCTCACTCGCAACGTCCTTATTTTTTCTTTTCTTTTTTTGGGGGTTTTTTTTATGCATTTATTTCCTGTTCTACATGCAGATTGTATAGAGCGACTTGCAAGCTAGAATTTTAATTGTGCACGGAACAAACGATCAGAAGTCCCTGACACGCGAAAAATTTCTCTCATTACGGTCGGAAGAGCCACGTCGAGCTTAATTAACAAACGCAGCAGCAACTTGCAACTGCGTTTCATTTGTACTACTCGCGAGGATTAGGCGGCGATGGCTCTAAAGGAAGTGTTACTGCGCCCGTTTTAATTAGATTAGACGGTGCATATATCTCTTATTCAGATAGAAAAATAGTGCAGCATCCGTGCGGATCGTCCAGGCGACGTTTGTCGTAGGAAACAATAATAGTTATCGTTCGACGTTGAGCGTGATATATACGACGCAGTCCGATTCCAGATCGCCGTCGCTTTGATTAAACGAAACTTTCGATTCCTTTCAGACTAGCAGTTTTTTCCGGCTAGGAAGTCAGAGCTCGATGCAAAACTTCTACGGCTTTGTTGCTGCTGCTGCTCTTATCCTTTCCATCTCCCATCGCCGCGCCGTTTCGCCGCTTTTTCCCTGCCGTTGCTAGTTTTTCCATTATCCGGTTTTATCTGTAACCCTGCTGCGCTTCTTTGGCGGGAAGCTGAACCGCGTTAGAAACGAAACGACCGGACCGAGGGAATGGTTATCGGGCTGAGAAATTGCGGGATCGACCACTTAGAAAGCGGTCAGATTTCAATAGAGAAATTACTTGATACAGCAACGCAAAATGGATAAGGCGTAAAATACTTCTTGCGCTGGATAAAAAATATAAATGCGAATGAAATAATCGTGCATGCGCAGAATTTCTAATACACTTCGAACAATGTTGAATAAAAAAAAAATTCATTTCGATCGCGATCGTTGATTTTGTGGAATAGAATAAGCGTTGATTAATGAATAGGTTTCTATCTGTCGACGCGATAGTGCAAAAGTATAATTGGAATGGCGAGTTCGTGCGCTTAACTGTCCTCTTCTGCGAGGTTCAGGCATGGCCTCGAGCAACCCCACGTCTGTGTACCCTGTCTCGTCGCTGTCATCTAAACGGAAAAGGGGGGGAAGTAACGAGGGACGAGGGTCTTTGTTTGAGGCCCCGAAAATGTGATTGTTCGAGCCGCGGCGTCGGCTAATCCGGAATCGTAGTGTGGACGGGACAGCGCACGTATTATTTAACTGAAACGGATTCGAATTTATTCATTTAGGCCCTCGAGCAATTTGCCTGGCTGAAACGGTGATTCAGAATTGCTTCCTCGCTTCTAATGGATTTTACCAATTTTATAGAACATTATGGCACAGACTGCGACTCGTTGTTCGTGATCGTTTCATCCTCGAAACTGTAGCCGTGCTGTTCGCGAGTCTAGAATAAATATTTGAGAAGCCGACGGAGGCATTTGTATTACAATATTTGTATTCTTACTGTATTGCTGTTGTAGTGCTCTCGCGCACGCAGCAAAATAATCCTACGATCTCGTTTAAAGGTCCGCCAAACATCCGCAAATACCAAAATATTTAAATGCCAATGCGATATTTTTTATAAACGGAGGATAGCGTAAAGGGTTTCCGTCACAAAGCGAATTACAGGAACGATCTTCGAACACCAGAGAAGAAACCTCGGTGCAAGTCGCAACCACTGTCGTTACCCGCCATGTCCACTATTCACAATTTCAACCGCGAATAGTATAAAAGTAAAGTCCAATTCCGCGGAACCGCCCCGGCTGTTGGATCGTGTACGTTTATGCGAGGCACGTTGGCCCTTTACCTAATCAAAAAATAAGATCCATCGCCGCGGTCGAGGCAGGTATCCCGTCCACCTTCGCCCCCTTTCGTTTCTTTCTCTGCCACTTTCTCATTCCCGTTTATTAAATTGATTGCCGCCCGGTGCGGAATAAAATTAACCGTAGTGTATCGTGATTAAAGTTGCCCCAGTAAATCAACGAACGTCCTGATCCACGAAAGGAGTAGAAAGGAAAGGATCCCGGTGCTTCCTGGCTGGAGGAAGAGTATCGAGGTCCCGCGATTGTTTCGACGGGGGTTGAGCGTTGCAAATATAGGAAACTTCGGATGCATCGATGTCGTCTGTAATTTACGTGCAATGCGAAAACTTCTGCAGCCACCGTTATTTCCACCCTTCCGTCCACCACCGCAGTCACCCTCTATCTCGCCGCTTCTCCCTCTACCGTTCCATTTCCCCTGTGCTCTTATTCTCCGCTTGCCTGCGTTCAACCTCTCCCGTTGCTCAGTTCCACTGGGAAAGAGTCAAAGCGGGCGAGCGAGGGAGATGGAGAAAGGGAGAAAGAGTGAAAGAAAAAGAGAATGGCACGTCGTGGAGGGGCGGAGGGGCGAATGAAACGGGAGGATGACGTGGCTCTATATATTAAGATCTTGAAAATGTGATTGCTTAAACGGATCCCTTCTTCCTTTTCTCTATTCTCCCTTTCTTCGTGGATCGCCTCCCCGTGTATCGTCGATATGTCGACGAAAAACGTTTAGCCACTTATTGTAGTTTGTACGTCTCCCTTACGATCCCGTCATCGTTGGCTGGCCAAAGATGTCTCCTTAATGAAATGAAGCCTGCAATGAAAGGGGCGCACGGCAGCGTGAATAAGCGCACTTGCTCGAGCCCGGGGAAGAATATTCGCGGTAATTGCGTTCCGGAAACGACGGGGTGCAACCGCGATTCAACCGATCCGCGTATTTAAAAACCGCTTTACCTCGACTTCTGTAATTACGGGCAAGCATTTCAGCGCGGCTTCCACGGGATTTTCAGCCTGTTTTCAACGTAAAGAACGCGGCCCGTGAAAACTGACGTGATATCTCGTTCTCGATTTAAACCCGACTGTCGCGGCGTCGACGATCGTTTATCTTTTAACGTTCGAATACAATTTTCGCGCTGAAATCGAAACAGTGTTTAGCGAACGGCGAGATTGCTTCCAGCTGGAACATTCCTAAGCTAGGTGCGAGTGTCTTTCCGACGATAAATCGCGAAATCTTCCACCCTTCTGTAAGCTGGATTATTCGGGCGATCTTGTGTCAATGTTTAAGATTCGCCGTGCAACAAAGTGTTTGCAGAGTCCGAGGAATTTAGCCCCTTTGATAGGCGGGCAAACCGGATTCGAGTGTTTCTTCAATTCGCCCTCGATCGTGGCGCCAGCGTGAGAACAGCATTATACAATATACGACCTTTGCAGTCAAGGGGAGCATTATGTTGTAAATTTTCGAGCAGACGTTACTTGCTTCACGCGCAGGGAAATGTCAGCAATTTTTCACTGATTACAGACTGTTCTTAGAGGGCCTCGCCTCGTGGTAATATGTCGTCCATCAGGCCGATAGAACGATCAATTTAATTGACCTACGGTGTACACGTGTCGACGTTCCCTTTGTGCGAGCTGAGATTTATGTGCTTCGAGAATTGCGCGTGGTCGAGTGAATAATTCGCCTCGGTTCACTCATTATCCGTGCCCTGCGCCGGAGACTTTTCCAAGCTTTCGTTCATTCGATTGCTGAGAAAATTTACAATTGTCAAAATTATTGCCGACAGAGTGAAAATGAATTGGTCAAATTTCATACACTTTATTGCCTTTCGTGGAAAGATTCAGGGGAAATTATTTAACATTATTCGTCGCTCGAAAATACCCACAAATCGGGCGCGTTCACTTTTCCAGTAGTCCAGAAACCCTTCTCTCGCTCGAACTTTCGAAGGTGCAACAATACCAATGCGGATGGATCAATCTCCAATCCACACGGAAGCCGAGGAACCGTAATATCGCTATAGACTTCCCGTTAAAGGGGAGTGAAGCCGAGGAAATAAAAGGAAAAAAAAAAGAGGAGGCAGAGGCCTCGTTATCTCGACGATGCTCGCGAAACGTTTTAAACTACACGATCCTTCAACCGTGTAACGTCGCTTTTACCGTTTCAATCGTGCTCGATAAATTCGCGGGGCCACATCGATCCCTCTGCGTATTGTCCAACACGCGAACCAGCCATTTTCGCGGAATAGAGCAATCCTCGAAAATATTTCCCGTCCGTTTTCCGCGCCTCTGAATACCATCGCCGTCGTCACTTTTTATCCTGCGCCTCGTTATCGCTATCACCAAAGGGACCCCCGACCAGCGTCTTCTTTCTGATCAAAGAGAGGCGAGGTGTAGAATGCAAGAGGTCGCGTTACATCGAGTATTAAGGGAAACAAGCACCGCGAAACGCAGTCCTTTGAACTTGGAAATGGGAGCACGGCCTTCTCAGCTGTGATAAAACGTCGAAGAAAGAGGCGAGGCGCAGTTTACGTCTTGATTAACGCCGCGCGACCGTGATCAAAGCATCATCAACAGTGGGGAGGAAGGAAAAATTGGAAAGAAAAACGACGAGGGGGAAAGCGGGAGCCTCTTCTTGTTTCGACCGCGAACTGTATCTCGCTACTGAAGAGACACGTTCGAGGAAGGAATTTTGGAGGTGGCCTTGAATGAAGTGGTTTGGAACATTGGCAATTTTATTTTTTTTTTCGTTTTACAAAAAATACTAGTAATGCTGGAATCAAATATTTAGGAAGAACATGAGGGAATGTGAGGAACAGGATCTTTTTTCATTTCGTTTTCGTTATTTCGTTTAAAAAATAGCAATATTTTATTTGGAAGATTACATTTTATATTTAACAAGTATTCAAATAAATTCGATAAGCAACTTGGGCAATACGTAGTAGGATCGATTAAAATGGACCGCCCTGTACAACTGTCGCAATGCGTAGAGGAGGCATGTATTATAAAAAAAACATTTTAAAATACATGATACCAGGTAAACGACAACGATTAATTATGAAAAACAAATAGGTAGCACAGAGTGGAGTGGCTTTCGAGATCGACATTTCCCGATGACTACTTTGAGAAGTACACATACATGCCGCACGAGAAATGGTGCTCACAAAGTTCTGTCAACCTTTCGATTTACTGACTGTAAGTGCTGATGTAGAACTGTCGCCTCCCTCACTCTCTCTCTCTCTCTCTCTCTCTCTCTCTCTCTCTCTCAATGGCATAGTCGACGTCCCCCCTAAAAAATGACCCACAGAGCTGCCCGATGAGATTTAAAAGCTACAAAAACCAACGAGGGCTGCCCCACTCACACGGAATTTATTTTGACTCTTCACTACTAGCAAACCCCTGCTGCAACACGCGTGCTACGATATCGACGCGAGAAGCGTCTGTAATAAAAACTCGGTCCCCTAATAAATAACAATTTTCACTTCGTTATATTATCCAACCCCGTCGACCATTTATATTCCAATCATTATAAAAAAGGGCAAGCGAGAAAAAGTACAATATGATAGATCGGGCTAGCGCTGCTTCTAAAGCACAGAAAGAGCCTCAAAAGGAATTGTTCGAATATCTCGTCCCCTTTCATTAGCCGCAAGAACAAAAGTCCTCTCTCAACAGCTACACCGTAGAGGAATCTTTTCGCCAATGAGACATCGTATCGATTTCCCAACTACGAACAATCAGTATAATTACATTTGCGGGCCACTTCGCGACCTCTCGCAAAAATTTCACAGCGAAAAGATTTATTATCGCCAGGCTATGTACGTATCACTATTTCCCTTAGCAACTTCGAGGGAAAATCTGAGAGCAGAATCGTGGGTTTCGTCGCGATGGAAGAGTCCTGCAGTGAAAAATCTTAAGGATCTCTAAACATGGAACACGAGGTGTCGTGTATCGCTCAAAGTGTCGGTCATTGATCAGCGTCACGGGGGTAAATATCGATTTTAGATGCGTCACGGTACGCATGGTCAACGAGCCTGGTTCAATGCAGTTCTTGGTCATTAAAGTACCATTAGCCGCGCACTTGTCCGTCCTGAAAATTAATGTCGTAAATCCAGCACTTTGGAAGCGACGTTAACGCCCTCGATACCTTTCTTTGCACCTTCTGACCTCTAATTGCGCCTGTCATACGGATGTCGCGGTCAGTCATCTTCGTATCTAATTGTACATTAATTGCCAAACCCTGCGAAAGTTCTTAAGAAGCTCGTGTTATCGATCTCTTATTTATATACATTTTACATATCACATATGTACATACGTTCAACTATGAATGCTACAGTTACCAATTCTGTGCTGAAATTCTAATTATTTTATGTCACTCAAGTTAAATTATTACGTATACTAACTGATATCCGAGATGTGGAGCATTTCCTTTCTTAATGCAATTTCTATAATTTTGTTAAACCGCTGAAAATTGGATATATCCCATATATGTATATTTTGTTCCATTCTCTTTGATTATTTTTACATAACACAATTTTTATTTTAAATATATTACTGAACCCTTCAATCATCATAATCACATTTCGTTCAGTTTTGGTTCAATATGATATATCCCTCCAGAAATCTCCTATAAACTATGATACTTTAATCCCCGAAAAACATCCAGCTCCTCTGGAGCACACAAAACGTACTCAACACCTGCTACAACTCAAAAAGACGAAGAACATCGATGCAAAACATGAAACAGCGATATCCGTATAACACGTACCGGTGCGGAATCACAATTTCCCCAGTACATTCGGCACAGCATCGTATATGTATAAGCACGGTGATGTCGCCGTGTCATTACCGTACCCGTCGCACAACACGTAACACTTTCCCTATTCTACGGATCTGATTTGCAATACGAGACGTCCTCGAGCAGGTATCTTCGAAGGGACGCTTACGAATTCCGGTCTTGCATCTCGTCGTCGAGAATTCGCGGTGAAACGTGTGGGAACGTCTGGGATCTGGAAAAATACGCGGGTGGCCTACAGTCAAGGCTACACGTGGCTTAACGCGAAATCGATATTGGTCAGTGGAAACACGAACACATTTCCCACCTCGGACACCTTTATCGCCCTGTGCTCCGATTTGTCTGGGACCCGATAACGAGTATATAAGCGAGGACCAGCGTGCTGAACACTTCGTCATTCGTCGTTGAAAAATCTCTGACCAGAGTGGATCGTTCGTCAACGACCTCCAGTTCTTTTTTCTTATCACACGGGCGTCGCTTACAAGCCGATTGTGGGTGGTCGTACATCCCTGACCACGCACACTGGGTGTCCTGATTTAATTTGCCAAACGCTGTGGTAGATTTGAAAAATTTGTACAAGTGAAGATATAGCTATGTGTATATTAAGGTAAACTTATTATAATACCTATTGTATTATTAAATCATAGTGCAAATAATGGTCAGCATTGTATAATAAAATCTCTCAGATTTTTACCAATTTTGTATGCGGTTAGAACAGTAAGAGCATAAGGGTTACACATTCAGTAACCTTTGTTTCGTAACAGTTGTTAATTTTAACGCTCTGCTGGTTCAGTTTCAATCGTAATGCAACGAAATCTATATTCCTTGCATCGATTTCCATGTTTCCCCCCTGTTAGAAACCGGTGACATAACATTTCCCGAGCGAAAATAAAGCTGTGTCGCAATATCAATCGGTTTGTAATTGACGCAACGTGTCTGCAAGATGTCATCGAAATTATTTTTCCATCTGATCGGTCGTTACACTCGATGTTAATATCGATCAGAAATGAAATAAAACGAAATAAATATGATATTAAATTATGAACGCGTCATTTTTAACAAATTTCACAAGGAAATCAATTTTTCTCGCATGATCCTCCTCAAACATTCACAAATGTCGAACCTGCGGCACGCTTCACAGAATCTCATAACACATAGACACCATTCACCACCTCAGCCTCCATTTTTCAAATTGTATCGGAGGCAGCAAGTATATCGCCGCCGTGTATTACCTGCAACAGTTTCTCTCGGCTCCCACACTGCGCATTATATCCCGTAGAGAAATGGTGCAGCGTATATTAGGCGTATAACACGCACCACATTCGCAACAAGAATAAATAACCCCAAGGATAACTATCCGATCAATGAACAGTTTCGAGAATTACCGAAAACCGTGCGATACCTTCTCGTTCAAAACCCCTCGCGTCGATCTGTTAATACTTGTGCATAAAAGTTTTATCTGTCGATTGGCGGTTTGCCGATTCGATTAAATTAAAAAGCTACTTCACGTAATAACGATTGATCAATAATAAGTCCTTCATGAAATCGCACTCGATACGGATTGCCGTCAGACACTGCAATATTTCATACAATCCAAATAGTCGTCGAGCGAATTGTCTCGAATTGGGAAGTAAAAAGAATCTGCCATAAGATTTATCGCCGTCGAGCGGCGAGAATTTATTTTCCTTTTCCGAATCGATTATTCTCACGTCGACGGTCAAGTATGTGTGCCAAATATCTAATGAGAGAAAGTACACTATAGTTGTTATTATTATTGCACAAAACGAATCGAAGTTGGTCGAAAGTTTCACAGGTAACGCCACGGTTCTCGAAGCAAAAAGCTTTTGATATGCGCGATCCTGCGAACTTCTTGCTTCCGAAATAACCCTTATCAGTTCTGGCATGAATCATACGTCACGTAGCCTGTACTTTAGCAGGAGAAATTGTTTTACTTTGGTTTTGTGATGGACAGATTAAATAAACATGGCAGTAAATCATCGTAATTGGTACGTGTATAAATTCGTGCGGCCATCATGAATTGTTTAATTAATATTAAAAATTGTATGTCCGATAGTTTTGATGTTTCATTCAGTTACGATTAACATTCAATTACTATGTGTCTGTTTAGTATTATTCAATTGCACTGATAGAGCTATCTATGTTACAGGTAATTTTATACAGCACAATAATATCGATAATAATTCTCTATTTATCATTTGCCGGCGAAGTAGCAGCCATTAGTTCGAGTTGAACAATGAAACAAATACATAAATGCAAATGGGAGAAGCGTACCGTAGTAACAGAAAGCACAAAGAATATGCAAATAAAATTATAACACACATTCTTATAAACAAAACCAACTTGTTGAAACCATGAATTTTCCCCTCTTGAAACGGGGGTTACTGTATTCAAATTTATAAAAAAAAAAAAACTGCAGCCATTATTTAATCGTAAAATTATTAATGCAATCAGATCCAACTAATTCTCGCTAATCTAGCGATCATTGCAAATATTAATTATCCAGGACAGTTCAAGAAGCTTATTTCGGAAAATCGCCAATTAAAGACCTCACCTCGTCCATTCTCATCAAACATAAACAACTAAACCTCGCCTTTTAAAGTTAACATGACGTTATTGCTTAACTGCAACGAATTTTCCACGAGAGGCAGGGAGAAACATTTTCTTATAACGGAGCGTGCTCGTTGCTTAAGCAACGCGGCTGCTTGCAAAAGCAGGATTATTTACGAGCTGGTGGAGCGGCTTCAAAATCGAAACGGTCTCGTTTACCGCGTATGCACCGTTTAAATTGCCGCCATCAATAGCTGCTTGCACGTACCTCGCCTCTCGCCGTCCGATAAAGAAAAGCAGGAAGAAATCCCTCTTCCTCCCCTTGGCCATGCAAGTCTCCTGTAAATAAAACGTGTCAACCGTGCTCTCGTAACAAGCTCGCGAGCCGGTTCTCTGGCTGATAATAGATCCGCCGTGCAAACAGCCGGAATAAGCTCTTATCTGAAGTTCTTCTCTGTGAAAACGACTCAGTCCTTCGTTTGAATGATCCCGACAGCGACGCCGATATAACTATCTTGAATGGGGCGTAATAAAATTTGCGATCGAGCATTACGCAATGCGTTGCCAGTACACATTGATCCGTTCGTGTCGTCTGGTTGGAATTAGATTTCGTGCTACGCCGCTTGTCAATCAGCTTATTAATCTGATGTCTCGTCGAATGGCGTCCTTGATAACGTGTAGTGATATAAAAAAAAGAGTCAACCAGAGATTGATCGGATGAAGATCATTGATATTTCTTTTTAAATGGAATTGCCCGTATTTTTTTTGTAGACATGGTTTCTTTGTTATGAAATAGAAATAAAGGGATTTGCATATACTTGTAGTTGCGTGAAGAAAATTATGATAATTTATTCAAATGTATAGAAAGTGTTTGCCACATTGTATTTATACCCTTGTTATTTAATAGGAAGTTATTTCGTAGCGAAGTGATTTATGTTTAATGGATCACTCTGTAGCTTTGATGGACGAATTTATGCGAATTGAATTTTATGTCCACTGCACGCCATGGTCGTTAATATGTCTCTGTTTAAAGGACATTCGTAGTTTATGAATGAATTACGAGGAAGATGCGTCGATAATAAAATGGATTGTGCTTTCTATATTGAAAACAATTTGTCGGAATATATACGTATATATTGCACGACATGTTTGAACAAAATTCAGGACGGTAGTATTTTTAAGATCCCCGTCAACTGTATTTATTTTTTATATACAAATTTCGGACGTGAAAAGCAGGCAATGAATCGTCACAAAAATCACTCAAACACTAAATGCAATATCGAAATACATATAATTCATATCGCACAGTCATTTCACCGTGGATCTATCTAAAACTACAATTTGTTCCCGAATTTCAAGAAGAAAAACTCATCACGGCGCTTCTTTGACAAGCAAATGGATAATACGAGACTCGTTTAATATTCGCGGGACAAGGTATACCATTTTCCAATCCTTCGTCAAACAGGAACAAGGAGAAAAAGAAGGAAAGGATTATTACCTTCTCTTGATGTGCACGTAAACGAATTCGATGCATGCTCGATAGCAAAATTATTCCATTCTCTGTCCCGTCCGAGGTCCAATGAGAAATCAAAGACTGTCAACGAAATGGGGAAACGTATTATCAGATGTTTCACTCGTTGCGTAGAGGAATAATTGAAACGGCAGCTTACATCGAATAATTAGGGTGACGTTCGTTATCTCCGTTTCTCTATGAAAGAAACTTCAGTGAAATAACGAAGCAGTTCCATTTTTGCTTTTATCAAACGAACAGTGCTCTGAATAGCAACGTCCGTTTAATTATTGCGCTACCGTGAAACGAACCAAAGTAAAGTTTGCAGCTATCCATTTATAATAACGGGAATGAGTTGCGCGACTCTATGTTGCGTATCATATCAAGTAGAATACGCCCGAACTGGTCAGCCATCCATCTCGGCCCGGCACGTGGATAAACGTAAGTAGGTTAGGGCGGCGAGCAATGGGTCGTGGAATGTTATCAAAAAAGCTAACAAGTAGCGAACTCAATATCGAGGCGAACATTTTGCTAGCGAAATAGCGGCAAGGTCAAGGGTAAAGGCTGTCGTCCACTTGAAAGCACAGCGAATACACGACGTCGGGCCAACGTCGACGTAGTCACATTATTAAATGTGTTCACTTATCCGCAACAGCAAATCATCGACTACTCCTTTGTATCGCCTCGAGAGCAGGAATATTCCCGGCATTACGTCGTCGCTAATTAGTCGACGGTCGCATACCAGTTGTGCGCCAATTCGTTGACCACGAAGCAATCTGGTAAAGTTGTTTTGCTACACTGCCCAGGATGGAGAATGAGCAATTAATAAAATTGGTTTGCTGATATATATTTTGATGTATTCCAAGTCGTGGAAAATATTGCGGCATTGAGACGAAAGAAAAAGTTTAGGAGTATCGGAAAAATTGATACCGTAAGGTAATAGGAATAACCACAGTAGATTTCAACGTGTACAAATAGCTTCGCGAACATACACTCCGTGCAACGTCGTTTATGGCACTTGACCATTCACAATAATCATGGCAATTTGTAGTTTGGCGGTACGAAAATTGTGAGCACTAAATTAGGAATCTCCTCGTTAAAGCAACGATAGGGGCAGAAATCTTGCACTCGTGAAACGACTCGCGGAAACCTACATGCATTCTCTCCTTTAAATGCTAAGGTCGCTTTCGATCGGATTCCGTGACGTCTATACCGCACAGGTGACCTCGCCTACATACCTTGCAGCCACAAAAATCCAGCATCCCCTAGCCCGTCTCGATCTAAACCAAAGCCCAACGAAAATTTACCATCTGACACGCACCTCGACCTAAACCAATTGCATCCCCGATCGCAACTTTACTTTCAACTTCGTGCAAGCAGATCCAATGACCCGTTTCGTTAATTGTCCGTTCTAAATCATCGAACATCCCTATCGTGCACAGCAGCATGGCAATAATAATCTCCCTGCAAAACGCATTACCCATGTGTATCCAAGACTCGGCACGACGGCATCGGGACGCCCGATAACAAACCTATGCGTGCAAGGGCACCCAGCGACGTCGCGTCACACTATATCGAAGCGTCGCGACGCCTGCGCGAGTTCCCGCAACGATCAGCTGGCTGGAGGGTTGCACGATGGCGTTGAACAGGCGGAGGGAAAAGGACGTCGATATCAAACTCAGCGGGGTGTGAAAGCGACAGACCGATAAGATGAAGAAAGAGGCGAAATATTGGTAGGGTGAAGGAAAAGAGAGAAGAGTCGTCGAAACCAGTCCGTCTGCTATCAGTAACGGCGTCGAGGGTGTCCTCGTCGACAGCTGCACGCGTTTTCGACAGAATTCTTCGTGCCCTTAGCCGCTGGATCCGCTCGTGGCGATGATGCTGATTGTGTGCACGACGTCGACGTCGACGTCGACGTAGCTCGCAAGCCGGCGCGCGTGTCGAGGATTCCGTTCGCGCAGTGCTGCCGTGACGGTCGATCGAAGCGCAACGCTGAAACCCGGGAGTATCGCACAACTTCCATTTTAACGACTTCACGATGCATCAGCCCGGCTGCCACGTCCTCGTCCCTTTCACTGTGACTTCCTCCCTGGAGGTCTGCAATCACTACAGAAGCCTGGTGTATCGTCAAGTGCCAGCGTGAATGTTTCTGGGCGCTGGGTGCAAGCCAGGAGTGAGCAGCCCGGACCAGTAACTCAGCTGTTCGGGTCTTGGGTTCTGTCCGAGAAATACATGGTGGGCTTTGATACCTTCTAGGAGATATAACCCTGGCGGAGAGATCGTTAAAGGTTCGTTCGTGAAGAGTGAAAGGGGACTGGAAAATGGGTTGACGGTGACGGCGGAGATTGATAGGAAACCTTGATGCACTTTTCTGTTCAAATTGTTGTTCAGCAGTGTTGTTAAATAGTGATTACGTTAATCTGCGGTTCGCGATCGATCGTAATCGCTAGACCATCTATGGTAGATAGAACACAAACATGACGTTCAAGTAGCCGAGGCTCAGTAAGAGGGGCTCGTGTGTTGGATTTTCCCCTGGTTTGAGTCTGCTGCAGCTGCGTACCAAGAAGATACCCTCCGCTGTCGATAACCGGCCAATAAACGACTCGTAGGACACGCTCGCGAGGGAGAAGCAGCGTCGAACGACGCCGGGGTAAGTACCAAAACAAATATGCCGCGCATTCTCGCATGCCACCTTTTCCACTTGCGAACGAAAATGGATCTCGAGATTGGACTCCTAGGTAACCTGCCTCCGTCCTCGTTTTCCCCGTTGGGGTTCGCTGACACGACGGCTGGAGACCTCCTTGAGGGCCAAAAAAGGTCGGTGGGAATACAAATATAGAAGCATCGTCGAGGGGGCGACATTTGGAGAAAGATCGACGGGGAAGATAGAAGCATGGCTGTCTCAGCCTCGCCAGCCGGATCCCCGTCCCTGTGTTCGTGAATCGATACACGGATATTTCGGCCCGTTACCTGACGGAATCTACCACGGCCATCGCAATGCACAACAGAAGGGATTATCGTGCGAAAGTCAAATTGTAATTGCCATCGCGAGTATCAGAGCGACAGAGTGGAAAATCTACGCGCGAATGCCTGCCATAAGAGGAATAAACCACGTCAACCTGTACCGGGAAAATTGAATACCACTGTACAGAGATCTCTGTACGTAAATTCGTGTGATACATCGTCTTCCACGTGTGATACAATACAAGGCGCGGTCCTCGGTCCATCAGGCCTGAGAATTTGTGGCGTGTAAAACTGGGAAGCAGAAACGTTCGTCGACGAAACACGCGGAGGGTTGCGCACCCTTCGAACAGCAGGGGCCACACAGGCCGCAGGTTTCTCGTAGCTGGAGCACCCTTCTGATGGTACTGAGGGTGACTCAGAACCGGTGGACGAGCGCGAACAAACAGCGCGGTCCCCGCGGGCAGCATCGGCATCGTGGTCGCCGAGTAACGTCATCATGGCTCCACGTGTCGCTTCCCCAACGATGATCGCGTTCCTGCTGATCCTTTTTACCGCCTGGTGGCCGTCACGCGGCCAGGCGGGTCTGGTGAAGTTTTTCGAATCGGTGCCAGATGGTTTGCAACCTGAAGAAAGGATCCCAGTCAAGGACTACGCGATGCACGGGCCGATCGTCGACGATCACGATTTTCCTCGCGACTTAAGGGAGCCTTATCCAGGCAAAAGTTTCGGCCCAATGGGTCCCATCGATGGCTCGTTGCCAGACGACGTGTCTTTTCGTAGCCTGTCGTTTGGACAAGGTGAGGATGCTAACTCGGTGGAACACGGGGTGTCCCATGCCGTCGACGTGGCTCACGATGGCGCGAAACGTAAGAAACCAGAGTACAATATCATCTCTGTGGAGTTTCATCGTGTGGAGACACCGTTCGTCATTGGGATATGGATCTTCTTTGCCAGCATCGCGAAAATAGGTAGGAAACGTGGAAGTTAAAGTCGCATAAATCTGTCGTTATCGCGTGGGAAAGTAGATTTGAACCCTCGTTCGGTGAATTGCTTGTGCGCTATAATTATTATTGTTGCTAGGATTAGTATTGAGTTAAACAATTTTTTCGTTGATATTGAAATCAGCGAAATGTTCTTGAAAGCTATGGCCGCAATAGTATTTCAGTAAACCTCGTTCCAAACAGTGCAAGTACGTGTTTTATGCATCGCTGCGTGTTCGTTTTTGAATTTGAAAAAATTTGCCCAATTTGCGTTCGCAGAATGCAGTAAAACAAAGCCTAGTAAGCGCGAATTTTGTTGCACATTTGCAATTTACAACTTCATCAAAAATCACTTAAGCATTTATTTTCCCTCTTGTCTGAAATATTAATGAGCATATAAAAAGAGTAACTACCATTAATTAAACAAAAATTTACAACCGGTATTACTGCTACTAAATTGTTCAATTGCATCGTCCTTTATTTCCATTCATTCAAGACTGATGAAAGTAACCTGAAAGTTACACAGTTACATAAGTTGTCATAATACCAGCTTTGCGTTAAACTGTATAAATAGTAGTACACAGCGTTACGTTGTACCATCATCGAGTTCGGGTGGAATGTTTCCATTTCGAAAGGATACAACTGCGTGGATAATAGAGTGTTCAGGGAACGTAATGGGCTCAATGGAGGCTCGGATAATGGAAGTTCTATTTGTTTCTCCGTAACATCGATCGCGTTTGCAACGTGCTCGTGAAGGACTATATTCACGCCTTAAGACTTTTTATAGGCTCTATATATTTTACATAAATAAACGATCGCCCCCTTTGTTGGACCAGGCAATATCTATACAATAAACGCAAGTTATTAAATCCCAATACCTATGAATACCCATTGATGCTAGTAATAGCAATTGAAATTATTCAATCATACCACGACATCAATACTCCATAAACTCCTAAAATATACCCAAGAATGAGGTAATTAAAAACTAAACAAGAACAAAAATAAGTAAACACTGTTATACCAATCGTTTTATCGTTCAAAGCCCTTTTCATTATCAGTGTCAATATTATTCAGGAGTGAAAAAATGCTTCGTCTCGAGGCGTCCTCATTAATAATACCAGCGCCAAGCAAGGAAACCAATTTCACGGCGCGTTGCAACAGGCGGTTTAAAAGTGGCCCGGCACAGCTTTCACCGAACGAGGGTTAATAATGGAACAATTGTTTGCATGCCGCCGAGGGTTCTCCGCGTTTCTTTCCTCTGCTCCCTTTCTGTTCCAACGACGCGTATGGAAAACGGTGCCGTGTTAAATTTTAATTGTGTACGCGCAGGCTTCCACATGACACCGAGGCTCAGCAAGATCTTTCCGGAATCCTGTTTGCTGATTGTTGTCGGCGTCGTCGTTGGTGTCTTACTATTCCAGGCGAGCAGCGTCCACGTGTCGCCCCTTACACCCGACACGTTCTTCCTCTACATGTTGCCGCCTATTATCCTGGACGCCGGCTACTTTATGCCAAACCGACTGTTCTTCGACCACCTAGGGACGATACTCTTGTTCGCCGTCGTTGGGACTATATTTAACACCCTGTCGATAGGTTGGTAAAAGGGAACGGTGTAATTTGCATCGCTTCACGTCTTCATTTTATATATACATTTATTTTTCGTTTTTTGGCAGAGAAAGGGAGAAGTACATAGCTTCTCCAGTTCGACTGAATTAACAGGCATTGCGTTCTTTTTCGTTTCATTTTTGTTTAATGACTCGCCGAAGCTAGAGTGTGATTACGAAGTAGGTGGAGAAATGAAAGAGAACGATGACGTGGGTATTTCTTAAATCCAGATATTAGTAAATTAATGTAAAGGCGTGTTTTAAACGCGGCCCTAGATTTGTTTCGGGTGAATTCGTGAAAACGCTGCAGGACAATATATAGACGAACACTATTAAAAGCAAAAACCTACGAAGTGATTCTCAAGTGGGCAAACAGAGTGTTTGAGAGATTATTGACGTGGGGCCGGAGGAATTTGTTTCTTCAACAGAAGCAGCATTGACGCGATAGAATCGTGTAAGAGCACTTCTCAGAGCTAATTAGTCCTTATGACGGAATAAAAGATTCGTTCTTGGTGAAACGAGAGAACATTTTAAATAGGCATACTTTAAGTCGCGAGGAAGATCAATTGGAATTCTAAAATATATATTTCAAAAATCCATTAAGTGTGCAGAATTGCAACAAATATTACTATATTTCTAATATTCTTCCAATTAAATCGATTTCTCCGAAACATATTTCGATTCAGAAATTTGAGACAATATTTTTATATCCTCCTTATATTTATTTGCAAGCGAGGGGTGTAATTTCTATTTCTGGTATTAATCTCTCTTTGAATTTTGAATTTTGTTCGTACCTCCATCCAGTCTTTCGCAAGTTTTAGGCCACCTGTTTCGCAACCACCCTTCAGAGAACCATGTAATGCTTACGTATCGAGAGTGAACACGTGCGGATGTCAATCCGCCCACGTGATTTCTGTTTACGTCTCGGCGTTTTCACAAAGCGTCTCCCCGCTGTTACTTAATCCAAGAAATTTCCACCATGCGACGAAACGAGGATGTCCATGATAATTAAAGACACGACTGGCAGTCGATATTCGCGAAAGTATTGACTCGTCTCCGTTATTCTTAACGATAAATTGAACATCACTTACATTAGTCCGCAATTTAAGATTATCACAGCAGAATCATTATATATCAGATGAGGTTGCTCATGCTGAATTGTCAATTAACTTGCTGATTCATGGATGTACTTCAGACGAAAATGATAGATGTATCTGGACGATTAGATAATGTAAGACGAAGGGTGATTCATGGAAGAGGGTGATTGCTTGTATAAAAATAGGTTCAGCTTGCGGAATAAAATTTTATCACGGAAGACTTCACGTTTGGACTTGATTAAAGATCTTACAGCCCCTGTGATTATTATTATTATGCTTCGTATATTTCGATCTTTAAACGTTGGACTTTGATTAAGTTTATAAGTAAGGAGAAAAAGTGGGAAACATTTTAACATAATATTTAAATTAAAAATCGATTTGATCACTGTATAAATTATCGAAATTTACAGTACCATAGTTTCAACTGTTTGATAATTTAGAATTACCAAAATTCCACTTGCTTGCGTTTCAATCATTACTTACTGTATTGTAGGTACACTAAAAAGGGTTGTTGTAATTTGTTATTGTTGTGAACTGTTTACAGGCGCTTCGTTATGGGTGTTAGGTAAGAGTGGACTCTTCGGTTTCGAAGCACCACTACTGCAAATGTTCCTTTTCTCCGCGTTGATCAGCGCTGTCGATCCTGTCGCTGTACTAGCCGTTTTCGAAGAAATTCACGTGAACGAGATCCTGTACATCGTAGTGTTCGGGGAAAGTTTGTTGAACGACGCCGTCACCGTTGTAAGTATCATTCCTGCATAACTTGAAGAGCCCATCGGGGTCTAAAAATTTTCTATCTTTCTTTAATCATTACTCTTTCGAAATTTGAAATGAGATATTGAAACAATGTACAAATATTTGAACTGTCTTAAAATATCATGCCATGTCTAGATTATTCTTCCAAATCGTTAAAAATTACCTTGAAAAAATAGCTTCCTCGAATGTGTACTACTACTTGCACCCTATATTCATTTAATAAAGACTTCCTCGCTATTAATTAGCCCCCACGAAACATCGATGCAGAACATTGAAATTTAACCGTAGCAAATATCAAGAAGTTCCCAATCGTCCAATCTGCGCCGCAGCAGTTGCACAATTAAAACTTCCCCCATTTACGAGTCGTATGTCCGATTCCACTCTCGCAATCGTACTCGAAGGATCGTAATCCCTTCGTGGCGATGGCGAAATCTCTTAATCCGAGAAACAGTTGAGTAAGTCGTGGTTGTTTAATGACACACAGGTGCTGTACCATATGTTTGAGGCGTACAGCGAGATAGGACCGACGAAAATACTTTACACGGACCTTCTGTCGGGCCTGGCGTCGTTCCTCGTGGTGGCGATCGGCGGCACGATAATCGGCGTGATATGGGGCTTCGCCACCGGTTTCGTTACAAGGTTCACCAATCAGGTTCGCGTGATCGAGCCTATCTTCATATTCGTCATGGCTTACCTGGCCTACCTGAACGCCGAGATTTTTCACATGTCCAGCATACTGGCGTAAGTAATTTTCTCCGTACGATAATTGCGCGACGATCTTGCGATTCAGACATTAGAGGGGTTAATGTGAAAAGATAGTGAACATTTATTTTACGCTACGATTCATGGGCGCTAATATTACAATTTTATTTTCATCTAAAACAGTGATCGTTTTTGGAAAATGAATGGTCGCCTGCCCTGTTTTCCTACTTTGATATAAATCTCAATGAATATTAATTTAAACTCGATCAGCCCAGTATTTATGTAGATACAAGTTCATTAATATCGCAATTGTATTCGTCACAAATTCAATGGTACTCTAATCCCACAGTAGTGCTACATTATAATGCCATGATCGCATTGTTTTGCGTATGAATGTTCCCCAAATAAATTCAAGCAAAACTATTGACGTCGAGCTACTCATAAACGTTATAACATTCTACAAATTCAGTACAGGCAAACTAGCAAAAGAACACATACAAACTGCTGTACTATATCTCCCTTGTTTACAGTCACAAAGCGAAATGCTCCGCACGTGGCTAGCACGACCTAGAAATTTGCAGTACTGGTGTAGTTCGCTTCTCGACACGCTCGGCGTGCAATAAATTCCAAAAAGGACTTCCCAGTTCTCACGCGAATCATTGCATATATTTGCCCGAACGCGCATGTTCTGGCCCCAAATGCAAAACGACGATTGATCGACGCGACTTTAATCAACCCTTGGGATAATGAGATAAAATCGCTGATTTTCGTTATTGATAAAAAACAATTCCTGGTTTTCGTCAAGAAGAAAAAGAAATTAAATTGCAAGAAATCACAGGTCCTTACGTAACGACCAATTTGCGCAACGATAAACCGTTCAAGGACATCTGATATGAAAAATATAATTGATCGCCAACTGCAAACCTTACAATGGCAATACGATTCGCGCTATGCCCGTTATTGACGAGTGCACGCTCCCTATTGAAGTCAGGAGCGACGATGATCGATCCCGATGTAAAGTATGCCCTATGTAATACCTGTGCAAATACGTTTAACCTGCAATCGCTGTTTCCAGCCCTCGACCCCCCCATGATTTTTATTTATACGATTAAACAGAGCATGCGTTGTATTTGATTGGCAAACAGACGGGTTTCGAATGCAATACCCGGTGGCCGCGCTTATTAGAACCATATTAAGATACAAGAATATCGGGGAAATGGAAAAAAGGCAAATTTAAAAAAGATTTCGTTCAATCCGAAACCGTGAGCTTACGTATAAATTATTTAAAAACAGGGTGCCCAAGATTACTAATTACTCCCAACTCCGACGGCATACATTTTCCAACCAATGATCGCTGAATATTTCACTAAATTCCAAATTCAATCGTTCCACCCCCGTGCACCGATCAGATTAAGAGATAACAAGTGCCCAAATCACCGAGCGTCTATTAAAATTCGAAATCTCCCGTCGACGAGGCAGTTTCGAGTGAGTCACGAACGGAGCCTGCCAAATCTAGATCGTAAAGCAACTAAACGAACTCCGACAGAACGTACGCGTGAATTTGCAGCCCCTAGAACGGCGGCGATCACGTCCCCCTCGTAAATCCAATCGACGTCCTTACTTCCCCTAGCCGTCGATTTCGCCCCGATCGTACGTTCGAATTAATTTCGACCGCATTTACGAAACAACCGGCGGACGATCGATACCTGAATTTCTCGGTCGCCATCGACTGATCACCCCCCCCCCCCCCCCGTCTGTCCATCCCCATAGATTAGTCGTGACCTCTTTGTCGCAGGATCACTTTCTGTGGAATCACCATGAAAAATTACGTGGAGGCCAATATATCGCACAAGTCGCATACTACGGTGAAGTACACGATGAAGATGCTGTCCAGCAGCTCGGAGACCATCATTTTCATGTTCCTTGGGGTGGCCACGGTGAACAACCGCCACGACTGGAACACGTGGTTCGTCGTCATGACCATCGTCTTCTGCTCGGTCTATCGAATCGTGGGTGAGTAAATCTGAAATAAATCGTGTATAGTCTCGTGGCTAAGGGGTGAGTCGTAATCGCGTCACGTGAATCAATGTATCGAGCCGGATCCCTGTACAAATCAGAACCGGACGAAGAAGGTTGCTAATGGCATCAAGAGATAAAGGAGTGTTAAGCTAAACCGATCACGGCTTGTCGCTGTCACTTGGCGGCCGGTTACACGACCGTGCCAAGAATATAGTTTCTTGCGTTCGGATGCATGTACGGCTTTTTCTGCGGGGTAATAAGGAAGCGTGCGGTACGAAACTTGGCAGAGGACAGTGGGAAGCTGTGTTCCGTGCTGTTTGGTTCCATTTGCGTATCCCCGAGGGTGATTGGAAATTAGATGAATGAATATTCCGGATAGAACACTGTTTCTTGGGTATTTTCGCTTTTTCTTTTCTTTTTAAGCGAGGAAAAACGAAATTGTGAATATATTAAATCCCCCGCCAGAAGTAATTAAATTCTGGGAAAAGATATTTCGCATGCCATAATTCTCCATACAACGTAGAATTTCGTACTATTCCCTGTTATTCCAATAGCCAATATCAAAATTGCCATACACCGTCGAGCGACGGAAGAGAATGCCCGCGGAGGAGGTTAGACTTCTCTTGTCTGTCCTTAAGTTACGAAATATCGCGAAAGGCTTTTAACAGGATTCGTCTCTCTCCTTCCGTAACCAGCAGTTTACATCACGGCTTACTGTCACGGAGTTACGGCTTCCCGTTCCATCGACAGTTTATCGCTAAATCGTCGACCAACGGCGACACTTAAAAAATTCATCGCCGCTTCTATACAACCGGCAATCCCTGGTTTCAGCCTTCTATAACTAGATTGTTTACTGGCGATTCTATACAAGCTCTTCCCTTAGCCTTATTATTTTTATTCGGCAACAGTAAGCTGATTATAACGAACAGTTTACCTGCGAATAGATAGAACGGTACCTGTAATAAAGCATCGAAAGAAAAGATTTCAAAATAAGGGGGTATACATTTGTTTCTTTTCTTCTTTAATTATGTGAACTATTGCAGACAGGTACATACGATTAAGCTCGAATCATGTAAATTTATTGGGTGCTAAATTGCATGGAATTCCTTAACATCGATCGAAATGGGATTCCAGGCGTGATCCTCCTCACCGCCTTGGCCAATCAATTCCGCCTGCACAAGCTCGACAAGGTGGAGAAGTTCGTGATGTCTTACGGTGGCTTACGAGGCGCAGTGGCCTTTGCCCTGGTCCTCCTGATCGACCCGAAACACGTGTCGCTGCAACCGATGTTCGTCACTACCACGATCGCAGTCATCTACTTCACGGTGTTTATTCAGGTAAGGAAACGATAATAGAATCAATTAATGGGCGTCGATGCAGAGTGCAACGACGTGAACGATCGGGCGAAATCAAATATTTCAATGTTATTTGAACAAGCAACTGATGTCTCGATTGTCATATTGAAATACTCTCATTGAATTTTCACGCGAACATAAGAGGATGAAAATATTAGCATTAATTTTTACCGCAAGCCCTTTCCAGGCAATTGTAGATAGAACAGAAAGGTCGAAGTAGAATGTAAAAAGCAAGTTAGTGGAATTGTATTTTGTTTAAAACAAAAAAACTAAAAGATTTCATTTGTTCTATTCCATTTACTGGTATGTGCCTTTATTATAGTTACATACTGTTACGAAGTAATTAGTATCGACTCAAAAAAGAAACTCAATCCAATGTATACGTGTAATTCAATATACGTCGATGTGTCTCTGTGTATTAAACTACCGCCGGGTTGAAGGTAACTGTTATTGCAGTCACGAAATTAAATAGTAAAGACGACAAAGGAAACTTCGAGTCCGAATGCATTCTTGCTTTCAGGGTGGTAGAATAACGCGAGAAACTTTCTCGTGATATTTGCCTTAAGAGAAGACATTTAAGTAAACAATAGAGATTTGTGCATTACGTTCTCTTTCGTCTCCGTTTTAAGCATTGTTGCGGCCAATTCCCATCAAGAACCCGGCTCTCTGTTATACTGCTTTTTACGTCCGCAGTTATAACTTCATTTCTGTTACCCTTTTTTCCCCTTTCATTTGGATTATCTCGATGCATTCAAGGATTGTCCCGCGGACAACAGTTGTCTAAGCCAATGTTTCTGGCTCAACGTTTCCTTCACGGCTACGTTGGTACCATAGTTTCGTAAAAGTTTAAATTAAACTTCACGGTAATAATGCGTGATGGGCTTGAATGTTTTCATTGCATTCGTAGACACGCGGGGGGAAAAAACAATAAAGGCGGCACTGCTCGAATCAGAGAGTACGATACGATGGCGAGAACAACCCCTTCCTCTAAATCAACGTTTCCCTGTAGCCTGTGGTTCTCGCGAGAAGTAAACTTTGAGAAATGTTGATTCTGACTCGAGAACCATTCACTGGCCCGGCGAGGCCGATGGTATTCTTACAAATTTTCTCGGCCCTCTCGATTCTAATATGGCGAGGTAACTCTAGGTAACTCTAATAAGTAGAATTCACGTGCAGCGAACTTTCCCGAAGTTGAATGATTTTCAGGAGCTCGGAAAGCACTTCGGTATTAACAATTGATTGAAACGTACTTGGAAAAAAATCTAAAAGGATAAGGAACTTAAAAGGGTAACACTGTAACGTTTGACTGGTTAATTCTCAATCGAGTTCATTCTGTTTTACAATTAAAAAATCATTTCGGACAGGTCGACGTTCTGTCGTTCAGTAGCGAGCTGTTTAAGTAGAAACGGGCGCGCGTGGTCAGACGGCGAAAAAAGAGCTCAGATAGCATTGAAATTAATTATCGCCCCAATTCTGCCGTTTAAAAAAATCCTGTAAGGAAGATTACAACGTTTGCATGTTATAATCTAAACCAATGCCTGAAAATAAATTTCATGAAAGTAAAAAAGAGAAACAAATATACGATATGTCGCATGCGAATCTTCGATACGATCATTCCTCGTGGGAGCAATCTAACGATATTTCCTGAACGGCCACCAAGGACGTAAGAAAATATGCCACAACATTTTATCACAGTTTCTACTACAGTAATAGTGCAAGTTAGCCGGGAAATGCGAATGTTTACTGCTACGCTCTGTCATTGTGTCATCATGGACAACTACGAACCAACTCGAGCTTCCCTCGATTCGTACAACTTTTCTGACGATTTAATACACAGCCTGGCGCTACAAACATGCTATATTATATTTCCCATCATAATGCCAGGACTGCGTGGGCACGCCACGTGGAGTATCCCGTTCTTCCTTTATGCACGCCCGTTGTGCAATACGATCCGAAAAAGGGCACAGTGCACTCCCATTGCAATTGACGTGCAAATAATGAAGCATTTCAATTACGTCCCTCTTTTCGCGTAATTACCGGCTGGAATTCCTGCTAAAGGCACAATGCGATTTTCTATGAAATACCTTATAAATATACAGTGAACGATAACCTTTCTTTACGCTGGCGCTATCGATTCGCGGCTCTATTTTAAATGTTTAGTCGTAGTGCAGGCTGACGAGCATCATAGATAAAATAAAATCTTCGGGGCCTTTCTAATGTGAACGACGTGCATAATAATCGGATGTGCAAGAAGGTAATGATATTTAATGCGGGATAATGGAATTAATTTGAATGAATTCGTAGCATTCGTGTATAAGTAATTTCAAGGGATACCTTATTCACAGTGCGATAAATGTGCTACGACGGTTACCAATACGCGAATGAATCGTTATTACGAAGTAATTGAACGGAAATAAATAATAAGCACCGCCTGACGATTAAAACATCCAGTGACTCCAAGGAATAGTCATTCGCGAATTATTAACGTTCCCTGCGTAATTGTACGCTTTAATTTCGCCCGGCTCGTCCGACTGGGAATTAAATCGAATCTAAAAAAGCGGATAGCAAACAGACTAAGAACGTAATTAGACTGCAAGAGGTTAAAGCGTTTGGAGCAAAACGAGGAGGGAATAAAAAAACATCCCCCTTTCATCCTGAAGGCGCGTCCTGTTTGCGATCGTCGTTGGACCGACTCTGGGGTTCCATTAATTCTAAAAACACCATTGACTTTACCGCGCAATCGATCGGAAACTCGATATCGACGGCCACGCTTCGTAACGATGCGATCGCTCGATTCTCCTGGACAACTCCATGCACGAGATACTTAAATGTTACTGCTGCAAGAAAACACTTTAGCATCATAAAGTTTCTCATAAACCGGGGCGAACTTAGGGAGTGTAACTAAACCACCCTTTTCGCAGCGAGAACTTTGATGCATGTTGCGATATAATTTTGCTTCCGCTTTTATTAGAGGATTTATTATTATAATTATTATATTAGTTCACGCATAACGCGAATAAATTGGCAGTACAATTAAGTAGTATCGATTCAATTTATCCATGCTTTTTAATGAGCGGGTGACTTCGCGTACTGGTATAATGGCTTGTCGATTATTTAGAACCTGAAAGTAATACTTTGTTCAGGGGCCAGTAATGTAGTGAAAGTATTGAGTACACAGAGTTTCGCGAGGCTATATCGTGTCATATGCATTGAACGATTCGGAAAAGCAGCGGAGGCCATTTAGTCTCCACCCTTCCAGTCACAGTTTCAATATGCCGTTCTAGGCAGATGTGTTTAATCTAGAGTAACCTTTGGCCAATAGTTAATTTCCTGACTGGGGCGTGCGCTCAAGTTTCGTGGCAAACTAAATGCACGGTACACTTCAATAAAAATGTGAACTGCAAATAATATGTGTCAACAGGGACTTAAAAATCGTTCGGCGACGCGATAAAAAAATATCACCCCCCACAAATTTTTCGCAGTAATTTAATATCACGCCCTGGGAATCGTATCTCCAAAATATAGACGACCCAATCATAAAGTGTTGTTTGATAAGAGCAATCTGTTTCCAGGGTATCACTATCAAACCCCTCGTAAAGATCCTGAACGTGAAACGAGCTGAAAGAAAGAAACCCACCATGAACGAAAGGATCCACGAAAGAGTAAGTAGTCCATTCTCTCTGTACAATTGAACGCCTCCGGGCACGATTTGTTGCAAGGAGCTAAGTACAAATACGTTTCACACGGGGAAATCGGTCGATTAATCAAACTGCGGTGTCAGACGGAGGAGAAAAGTCGCGAGCGTAGACTAGAGGGAACCGTTCGTGCTATATAAATTATAGAGGACGCATGGTTATACGCCCTTATCATTGGTGCAAATATTGGAAAAGACTAGCGAGCCACGATACGCGGGAAAATCAATAAACGTTTACCGTCGTATGTGTGCGAGAAAGTTGCATTGATTTTCACCGCGAGCTACCGTCGTTCTTTCGTAAATGAACGTGTCGCGGAAAGAACAATGGACCAAGGCGGATAAAAAAACAATGTTGCCTCGCGGTTTCGTACGTTTCCGTCTGGACGATGTCTATGCAGTTGCACCTGTACATTTGTTATTAACTGAGTGAGTATCATCATGAATCTGGCGAAGTAAAGGAAAATCGCGACTCCGTTTTATTACAGATAATGGACCACGTGATGGCTGGAGTCGAAGACATTTTGGGCAAGCACGGCAATTACCACGTTCGAGACAAGTATGCGTGCACTGTGAATAATAATTAATACGGGGAATATTTGTAGCTGGAATTCGATACGTCTCGTTGGTACAAGATAGTCGATTTATTGAGGCGATAGAAGAAATATATGGGATTTATTGATTCTTTCTGCCCCTAACGGGATGACTCATGGGGTGTCGGAGATCCTTCTGTAGAATTCAGATCAACCTGGTCGTAACATTTTTTACTGTCGTGTATCGAAAGACATTTTAGTCGTAAGAATGTTGTATCGGTTCTGTGGGATTCGAATTTTTATGTCCCATCACCCTATCAGGACATAGGATCTTTTTTTATTTAAATTTTTAACGCAATCTTTTTTAAATTGTATCATCCAACTTCTTCAGATTTGTCTTTCTGCACATTGTCTTCTAGGTTCAAACGATTCGATTACAAGTTTATTCGGCCGTATTTGGTGAGGAACCACTACGGCGCCGAGCCGAAAATACTGGAAACGTATTCGAAACTCGCCATGAAAGACGCTATGGATTATATTAGGAGGAACGCGTCCACCATCGGCAATATCAGCGGCACTGAAAGCATGTCCGCGATATTCCGCAACTATAGCAACACGGGACAATTCAACGGAAGGTACGATTGCATTCTTTTCCATCTCGTCCTTCGTCTTCTCGGTTTCTTTATTCGTTACCCGCCGATCCGTGGCGGGCTGAATTATCTCATTCGTACTTGACCTGCGTATTTCCACGATAAGGGCCGCGAAAGAATGCTTCTTTGATCCTAACGACTGCACAGTATCCCCTCGACGACTCAGAGGAAATATATATACTAATTGGCAAAGAAAGTTACCTCGTCGGGGAGAAAATATCGCAGCGAACTGGAATCGTTTCGAATTCTATATTCGTTTTCCTTCCAGTTTTCCTTCCCCGTCGAATCGAAGAAATATTCGGCCCGCGTTCTTATAACGGCGTTAAAGTATACGATGAGGAAATATTGTTAAAAGAGTATAAAATATTCCCCAGATCGTAAATATTTTATAACAAAATACATCACATACTGTTTACGACCTGTATCATACAGTTTACGAATCTTCCGTATTCCCTCTATCACGTCTAATTTATTTTTATTCGACTTTTCAACGTTACTCATTCCTCGATATTCTTAATGCCGATAAATTATGACAAGAAAGGTACGTTCCAATTTCTATTGAAAAGATGAATACATGGATTGGAAAACAGCAACTACATATTTCTAAAAATATCATCCGCGCGAAAATCGAAAGGATAGTAAATAGAATAAAACGATAGAAAGGATAGAAAATAGAATAGGAAGTAGCTTCCGTCCGGTACAATCTCCCGCAATGTTCACGGTGTATAAGACACCGTAGGGCGTCGAAGCTCTGACTCACCCCATATACATATTGTCCAAAGGAACATAGCAGAGGATAAGTCTGCATTGTATTACGATTGAACAGCGAACCCTCCTCGAAACACGGTATCGATCTTGAAGTGGCAGCCCGTCATAAAATGCAGTCTCATTCTTTCTCCTTCCAGTCCAAGTTGCAGCCAGCTCGAAGCGGGTTGGAATATTGATCTCCAAGAACTGGAGTACAACCCTTCCAAGAAGGACCTGACGGACGCCAGGATCCACCACCTATTGGCCGAGGAACTTTGCAAGCCTTACAAGAGGGTAAGAGACTCCCTCCTGCTGAGTAAAAGATTTTCATACATATTGTGTATGCACGGCTCTAGAAAGCACGCTGACGAGGATTGTCTTGCGAAAGACATTTATCCTTGAGGCATAGCAAAAATGGCAACGGGCTAAGAGTCAAGGTTTCAGAAATAAATGATACCCGTGAATGGTGAACAAGCGGGATCCCTTAAATCTCATCGTAACATTTAATACTGAATATAGAGTAAATTCTTGCACGTAGTTAATTTACAGTAGGATAATACAATTTGCACCGTTTGAAATATATTTCTGTTTCGATCGTATATTTAAGAGTAACCGGGCGCACGTGTAACACGAAAGATACATTCCTGTTGCAGCATCGCCGCTTAAGTTACAGCCGACACGCGGTGAACGATCGCGATTTATCGACCCAAGTCAATTACAGGATGCACATGAACATCCGACGGATGATGGGAGAGCACAAGCATCGTCACAAGCGCAGTAAAAAATTGCTCAAAGTAAGTCGACACACGGGACGGAGAGTTGACTCGAATCGGATCGTTCGGTTTGCAATTAAAATGTCCTTCTTTCCCCTATAAATTCGCAGGACGGCAAGCAGAATCACGTGAGTTTCCCGGAGTTCCAGCAGAACGGCTCGACGAAGTTGTTCACCCAAGGTAGAATTGGCAAAAGAATATCGATGCCCGGCCTGTGAAAAGGTTCTCGTTTGAATACGTGAATTTTCATTGCTCCCAGATTACATCAATGGCGCGCTGTACGAGCTGGAGAACGGGGACACTTCAAAGCCTTCTAGCAAGGAGGACTGGGACTCCGCGATAACTTTTACAGCTCGCACTTCCGGTACGAAGATGATTTTTCCTTTTCTTGTTTTCCCCCTTTTTCGTTAATTCCACGGAAACTTCTGACGACGTCGTTAGTACGCAAAGTTTCGCACGAAATTATCTCTCGCCGTTCAGATTCTTTTGAGAAATTAGTTCCACTAGCGATAACTCGGACTCCTCGTTGAAGCGTTTCGTGAATATAAGATGGGAAGAGAAGGGTAGAGGCCGGTTAATTCTTGCCTCGATTCATGATTATAATTTCTTGTCGCCCGATTTCCATAGACTTGTCGAACGTGAATGCGGACGGCCACCACGGAGCCACGACCACTACCTCAATGGACACCATAAATACGGACGATCCGGAGTTAAGATTCGGACGAGACGGTGAGTTTCTTAAGTTTCGCGGGACGTCGATGGTATCTGTAGTAAATTGTTTCTATTCAAATGGAAATTTCATTCTCTGGTGCTTCTCTGATGAGTACTTTACTCGATTTAATTATCTCGGAAGTTCATTCTGATGGTAAATAGAATTTCAAACGGGGCTCTTAGTATTGAAACGGAGCTGTTCGGCTGTAAATATTTCCCATTAGATCGTCAGAAGTGATAACGTTGATTTAAGTATATTTTTCTCTCCCTTTGGCTTAAGAGAATTTTGCTTTTTTCGAAATTACAGAAAGCTACAGAGTAACCACGCCTACAGCCACGGAGACCATGCTACCGTGGAAGAGGGAAGACGATTACGCTTCCGAGCATCCAATTAAACAGAACGAATTTCCTGCTTGGTGTTCCAATAAAGAATACCTGGCTTACAGTTCACCTTCTGCTACGTTCTTAGGTACGGTCGCGCGGCATAATTACTTTCGGCATCACGAATGTTTCATTTCACAATGCTAATTAGTAACAGATCGATTTCATTGGCTGACTTTTTATGCAGCAGTCAAACAACACTTTTCGTACACCACGCACGCAACACTGTAAAACTGTAACACTTTAAACATCCATGGAGTATGGAGGAAACGTGCTTGTAGAATTTACGAGAAGCTTAAAGCTATTCACGTTTAAGTATTTATATTACTGACCGAATCTTTTTTAATATCAAAAATATATCTAACTCAGATATACGACTTTCTTTCCATGGATCTCGGGTAACCCCGTTCATGCTAGAGGAAAAACAGTAACTCTTCCGAACAACCATTTGCAGTATATATTTTTTTTTTAATTTCACGCATCGTTTTATGTGTAGTCTACCATATTGCAGATCTTCCCTTCGGTACAAGATCGATTCAGTGTTTAATCAACGACTTTGCGAATAACAGTCTCACATTATTTACACACATATCATATCTATCTGATGATCTTCGATTAAAAATACCCCACACTCTTCTTCTGACAGCTCTACTTACTTTGAAAGAGAGAATTGGCAAACAAATTTATTTATGTTTAATTCGGTAAACAGATAAGGATGCATGTGCATACATACGTAAAAATGTTGAAAAACGCTGCTTTACAGGAGAGCCGTATTTGTGAGGTCAAGCCAGCTTAACGAGCTCGGAGGATACTAACGTCGGACTTCCGGCTGGAGAAAATGTAAATGTTACGCATCAAGCCGTACGAAATTGTGTGTCGCTCTGTTCTTTCTCGGCGTACAAGCGAATGCGTTTTATCTCCAATTTCTTTGGGTTACCCAGTCCCCTTGAAGCTCGCAAAAACATATTCATACACGTATACACGCATACAACAAATCACACTACCTGCGATTGATTGTGCATCACACCGGGGAAAGAAAACAGCAAAACAAAACACGTGCATTTATCGAACTTGTCGAATGTTTCGTGCATAATATCAAAGCGCCGACCGATCGTTGTGAACACTTTTGCATTGTCGATTTCTTCCACGAGCACTTGTGCTTCACACCTTTCTCTGCAATGTACTTGGTGTTTCGGTTACTCTGACCACCTGAAACGTCGATGTTTGCTGTTAGATTTAGTTTGCGATGACAAGCACTAGGGCGAAGACAAATAAATTACGAGTACGAAGCTTGAGATTCATGTACTATTCGTATTTGCAATAATCTTCTAAAAATGTTTGACCGATAGATAGTTGTTCATTACTGTGTTCCATTACGTTGAACAAAGTTGATACTTGATCAGCAGGCTTTTTATGTACCAAGCATAAATGGTTAATGATAGCGACATTTCATTACCGAAAAAGCCCGTAAAGTTTTATCCACTTGCTCAGTTGTACTTTCAAGGAATAATACAGTAATGAACCAGGCTATAGACTCGAGCTCAACTTGGATCAATTTCGAGAGACAATTATCCTCGTTTCAGATATAGCACGGCTCAGGAAATTGTACTAATCGAAACGAATTACTTGTTCCTTACGTTTCTGTGCCTAATTACTAAACGCAACAGAGATATTCGAGGTGGTCAAACGGGAGTACTTCACGAATCTTTATAAAGCTCATTAGTGACACGCCCTTTTAATTAAAGGTGGGATCGAGCCGCCAAAGTTCCAGTCAGTAATTGGCTTGTTCCGTCGCGAAAGCGTGTGCACCACAGACGGTATCGATTGCCAGGAAACCGTCGACGAGCGTGACGAGTACACGTTAACAGGAACGGAGCAGACGGAGGACTCGCCCACGAAAACCTCCAGTGAACACGAGCAAGGTACAACGAAAGAAAAGTTGTTTTAAATATATTAATGCAATTATTTCGAGGGTAATGCTAAGTAAAATATAAATGAGAATACAATAAGGTATCTGTAAATAATACAAGCAAAAAGAGCTGACCATGACACATTTTAATAAATAAAATTCTTGAATTAGGTACATCCTAGTCGTCACATAAATTGCATACAATCCTCCAAACAAAATAAGTGGATCGAAACCGTGAAGCAAGTCCAAGCACAAAAAGTTAACATGCTGAGTGTTCCTCGAGATTCGACTTGTTAAAAAAAAGAAAAAAAAGAAACAGAACGAACCATAAAATCAATGAAATTCTTCCCAATCCACTACGTATCCCGAGGACCACAAAATTCCAAATATCGAAATTAACGGACAATCGGCAATAAATATTTGCCCCGCGGCATTCAGCATGTTAACACCGTACAATGGCATACGAACAGAGAAAAAAACCAATTAAAATAAATAGACGACGAACGTTGCAGACGGGAAGAAGGGTCCGACCAGGCGAGTATCCATGATGGAACTCGGCTCCATGGAAAGGATCCGGTCAGACAAAAGCACGGCCGACGGTTCCCATTCTTTGCCAGAACGTTGGAATCCTCATCAACGTCGTATGAGCTCGTTCCCTTACTCGGCCCATGTTCCAAGCCTCTCGACCGCCCTGATCACCTCGTCGGAGGAATCGTCGGAGGAGATCGACGAGGAGGAAGAGAAAGCTTGACCCTTGGGGATCGCCGAGGGGCAGACGTCATCCTACGCGGACGTCGATCGTCGTCTGCATCGCCCGTGGCGACGACAACCCCGACGTTCGTTACTTTCGTCTCTCCTACGACGCCCTAGCGCTCCAGTCTGAACAACGGAGTCCGATTTACCCCGTTATCCGAGAGGAGTCGCACGAAATTTTCTCACGTAACACCGTTCTCCGTGGACCTTTCTGTTAATCGCGCCGCGGTGCTCCCCTTCGTGGATGGACATTTTTGGCGGAAACAAATGAGAAAGAGGTGCAACCGATTCATCGAAATTTGATTTCGTGGACCCAGGTACTCCCCCTCTCGTTCACAGGACCACGATGACGGATAGTTACTTTCACTGGCACGCAGAAACGTGTGCTCCGGGAGTTGTTGTAGGTAGTTTCGATAGTGGGAAGGGTAGGAGAATAATTTGTCTCTTGTGTCGTTGACGAATGATTACGTGGCCATTTCCCTTCGATGTGGCTCGGGGTTGCGTTGTGTTTTGATACTCGGTGATCGCGTGAATCCTTTTCGAATGGTTCGACCAGAGTGACACGGGGAATGATAGCGAAGTAGAGAGAGAGAGAGAAAGGAAGAGAGTGAACGAGCGAAAATGTGAGAGAAGGAGAAAGCTATTTTTTTAAACGGACACATTGTTTCCTCCGATAAACGACTGATGGCGAAGTATTGTTACTTATAGACCGAAGGAACGTTCGTTCGTACTTGACTTTTCAGATGCTTCCTTTAAGAAACCGCAGATAATCGTCCATAGAGGTTGTTTTCGATTTAGAATCCTCGTCGTTGAGTTGCTTTCTGCGTGCTGAGAAAGATCGAGATAAAGGGAACGGATGTGCGTCGCTTTTCCTAGACGTCATACCGTGTATCCCTTAGCGACGATTCGTTTTATGATCGCTCATTAACTTGGTATCGTGGCCTTAAGATTCCTTAAGTATCCTAGCCGCAACTCTGGACCTTTCGGTGTATTGTATAAAGAAATAGAGAGAGAGGGAGGCAAATTAGAGGTACAAAACAAGGAGGGTGACTTACGAGGAGGGAGAAAGAAAAAAAACTCGAGAAGCTGACCCGTGAGTGTGTTAGGAGTTAATTAACTAAACGTTTGCCTTTTGTTTCTTTTCTTTTCTTTGTTCTTTGGCAACGCGATGCGTGATAGTCTTTCGGGGAAATATCTATAAATATATATATACGTTCCGATTCGCCTTCGAGTTGGTACACGCGAGTCTAGATTTAGACGTGCCACGTGGCGTAGCGTTTACACGCATGCAAGATAAAACGGGGACGATTATTATTCCCGTTGGCTTTCGAGGATACGGAAGTCTTGTTGAGAAGAAAATTACATAATTTCGAGTTACTCTTTCCTTTCGACCAGAGGATACTATTACGTGAATTGGAGTTAAACATCTTGTCTTATCGGTTATCAGTTTAGAAATAAATATAACAGTTATCCATCACCGTTTGGAAAATATCCTATGCACTTTTTTCTGCCAGTTATATATGCCCTCGTTCAAAAATAATCCTCTGAAAAATATTCTTTGCATACTGTATTGCAAATCGTTAAATCTCATTCAAGAAGACTACCGTGCCTTTAAAGACAGCGGTGTCCCCTTTTAAATTACTCACTCTATCCATACACTAGTTTCTGCAGTGATTCCTGAGAATTCTGCAGTATAACAACAGGACGTCATATTCGACACACGATCCATTAAATATTATTATTATAAAATAACAGTTGCAGTTAATCAATTTCACGTGTCACCTGGAAAAATCTGTTGCCCATTTCTTCCCCGTTGGAAAGGAAAATCCTTGCGAGATTCACAGGAATCACTGCGATAAACGCATTCAAATACGGCCGCGTTATTCAACGACCGTCGTCGTGTAATCATCCAAATCATCCACCAGGTGTATCTCTAAAAATGGAACAAGAATAATAGCGGCAAAGTAAATGTTGCTTGAACGAAACGCTCCTCTCCTTAAGTATGGCCTTAAAAGAAAGAGAAACAAAATAATAATGACTAAACAAATAAGTAACTAAATAAGAGTCTAAAGTAGAAAATACTGATGCGAAAGTTTCGTACATCAGTACCTAACGCGATGAGTGCCACCGTATGTACAGGGCATGTCACGACTATCACAGATCGGTTCTACACCTCTGCTTTGATAGAAGTTGAAGTAAGAAAGGTGTCGCAAAATTGTTGTATAATAACCAAAATGAACATTAACAAATTTTTGTCATCCTGTGCATACCACTCGATGATTAGGTCAAATTTGTGGCATGCAACTTTTTTACACCCTGTACATAACGGGACAGAAACAAAACTGATGTGAAAACAAAAAAAACTTTTCTTAGCAAAATAACGTAGAAAGTTAATCGCGATGACTATTACTAAAATCATTTATCGGGGCGAGAAATTGAGCAGGAGAACTTTGTGTCGTGTCGAAGTGTGCAACTATAAAGGGGAACTGCCAGGGAAAACTCTAGAATTCCGGTTTTTATGAGAATTGAAACGATCGTGGCGGAATTGCAATGGCACTTACGTTCGTTATGGAATTGAACGTAACGCTGATTAGTTATTCTCTGATCGTTTAGTATTATCAAAGGTACATTGTACTGGCCGAAAATACACTGGCCAAGAACGATTTAAGAAATTGAAAACTTCATGTACGATGTAAAATTCTTTATATATTATGTGAAGAATAGTTCAAAATAAAAAATTTGAGGAGGTAGGTAATATACAATATAGAATGATTTGAATATTAAATTATTTTGCTATAGAAGTAAACACCTAGTATTGAATAACTACTCAATGGAAAATTTTAGATAATTTTTTTTACATGACGGGGGAAGAACAGAGAAAATTGGGATCTGTTTAAAAATGTAGTACAAATATGCTATAATTGATTTTGCGATTCAACTAGTATTTCAAGAATTGCTCCAGTATAGAATTTTCCTCCTAATCTTGTGCCACAATGATGCGTGGTGGCGATTAATGCGTTTTTAAGTTTAGATTCTTAAAATCGCGAATGATTTCAATATATTTTTCAGTCTACGATTTTTGCAACTAAATTGCTAGCAAACAATTTTCTCATTGACAAAAGCACTTTCTCCACAAGCAGCAAATACCATTCTCAATTTATCAAACTCTGAAACACTGCGCTTGATCACGTTTAAATTACACTTCACAGAATTCCACGGGATGAATCGACAAATATTTTGAAACATTATTTCTAAATAGAAATAAGTGCGGAATATATTTTCGACCAGAAATAGAATTAACGCGAAATTACAAACTTCTTGTCAATTAGGCAAGTTTATTCGTTAGGTTTTCCTTTAGACTCGTTGTTTAGGAGACATTTTTTCCACGCACATCGCTTAAACAGTATTTGCTTGAAACCTTAAAACCAATGATTCAATTTTCGTAAAAATCGCGACGAGTTCGAAATTTCCCTTTGCGCAATATATTCCTGGCGGCCGCTAGTTATCTAGATCAGACGGAACGTCAGACTAGTTTCTAGGCGCTAGTCTTTACGCTGTTGATTTGTTAAAATAAATGTTTATTTCGTAAAAAAAATATTAGCAAATTTATATTTAGTATTACCTTCAAACAGTTTCCTTCTTCCTCTCGAAAATTGTCCTCATCTTTCCACTGCTTCTTTTTCTCACGTCAAACATTAAATTAGAAAATCACTGAAATAGTGCAATATCTCGAATAACATGCTAAAACTTTACAATAATTTTCAAACGTATCAAATAATCGATAATAGAAATATTCAAACACTGTGGAAATATTCTGTGGCCAACAATAATTCTTATTGAATAAAACCTTTGCAAATATGTATAGAACATATAGACACCTTAAAAATAAATAGGGAAAATAAAAAAGATGAATTGGAACACTTAGGAAACACGTCGAGGACAAGCTTCGACTGTCGCGATATTAAAGCAGTGCTAATTAAAAACGAATTAGCAACCCGTTAATGAAATTGATGCTTGACCATTCGCTTCGAAATCGAACGCATGAAGCAGATGGAAAGGTACATCGCGAAAGTGTAACACGGATTGAACAATTGTTCTGTCGCACGATTTACAATGCCTGGCGGTGTCGTGTTTTTAGTTTGCATACCTACATTCAACTACGAGCATGAGTTAATATTTGGCATGCCCCTGAAACGAACGAGGAAGAACGAGAAACCGGAAAAATCGGTGGTTGGAGCGAAAGTCGATTTACGGCTCAAGGAAACTCGGACGAAGACTCAGTTGTTAACTTTGGCTGATGATCGCGAGGTGCATGATTTGGATATCGAAGATGATTTGACTGGGAGAAGATACATACATGGCAGAGGCATTTCCGGTCAACGAGGAAGAAGTCCAGTTTTCGTATCGATGGAAAAGGTAATATATATCTTAAGGAATAAGGAAAAATAATATTCTTACCTTGGTAAAAAAGTTTTCCGGAAAATTTTAGTACTACGTTCTATCTGAATTTCTATTTCCAATTATTTGTACGCTAATTAATTGTACCTTCAGTGTACCCTTTATTGCACCTTTAACTATTTAATGAATTACAAACTTATCGCAAGTGTAGAAAAAGAGCCAAGGAAAGTAGAATTCCCACCCCAGTTTGAATATATTACAAAGCGTTTAGCATATATAATTCCTCTTGTTTTTATCTATTGCCACCATTACCGAAGGTCTTAGAGGAGTTACTAAAGAAACTCAAAGTGGAGCACGTTGTCTGGTGCAAAGACAAGGAGAACATGTATTACGAGGTAAGAAGTTAACGCTAATTGTCTCCACTTCTCGTTACTCTTTCCCTTATCCCTCTGGAAAGGTAATATTTCCGGTACCAGCTGGAGAACCGTGCGAAAATTGCTTGCATTGCCTCACGGAAATGGGAATCGGTGTAAAAATGAACTCTATAGTAAGGTGAATTAACGTTTCTGTATTTCTCCTCGGGGCAGCCGTTCCAAATGTCTTTATTTACCTTTAAATAACTTTCAGCGTGATTCCGACACAGTGCACGTACAGCGGCGTGGGCAGCATTGCTTCTGCGGCCATCAAGGACGATATAGCACGAAGGTTCGCATTAGAGACAAATTTCCTTGATCCAAGAAGGGGGCGGATAACGTGGATTTTGCAATTGCAATTTTTTCGTTAGGCGAAAGGAAACGGAAGATAGGAAAAATGCATGGAAGGAGTTCGTAGAATCGATACGATCGAAATTGACGGTGAAGCAGGTCGTTGATGGTGTACGTAGCGGTGGCGATCTTACATTCGATTACGTGTTACTGGTTCTAACAGCAGAGTAAGGATTTCTTCTCCAACATTCCACAGCAAATCATTTTCTTCAGTTTGGTGGGACAGTGATATTTAGTTAAAGCATAAGCACTTTCGAATGTTTTATTAATATTATATTAACATCTATCCGATTCTTATTTATGTGCTTGTTTTTATATTCATTTATTTCGTTTTTACAGCTGCCTGGCAGCACTCGGACTCATCGAAAACAGTGCAACAAATGTCGTAGCGGCGATGCTAGTGTCTCCTTTGATGGTAAGATCCACGGTCACTCTCTTGAACTCTCACCTTCCTTTTAATACAGTCGCTCTTATAAATCAAGGGACCCGTGATGTCGCTAACTTTCGGGACCATCATTGCCGACAAGAGTCTGATCATTATTGGTCTAAAAAGTTTGCTACTCGGAATATTCGTCTCGATACTCTTCGGCTTCATCTTCGGCCTCATTCTCGGCACCACCGAGATGCCCTGGGGTTACAACGATTGGCCAACCGATGAAATGAAAGGCAGGTACGTCTTCACATCGAATAAAAATACATATACATCCAGCTTGATCAGCCGTTTGAACAATATTCCCATAAATATAATCGCTTTCTCTGCAGAGGTAATTATAGATCCCTTTGGATGGGTGTGCTATGGGCCCTGCCTTCGGGCACAGGTGTAGCCGTGGCTTTATTGCAAGGGAGCAGTGGTCCCTTGATCGGAGTTGCCATATCAGCCTCTTTGCTACCCCCTGTAGTTAACTGCGTGAGTAACGAATAATCATTCAATTTCGTGAAATCGTAAACACAGCGCGCGAACATATGAAAGTAATCGAAAAAGAAAGTTGACGATTTTTCCCATCGCTGGTTTAATCGCGATGGAGAACGAAGTACAATACAGTTTCGCAAAACACGTAATTGCAAGGCTATCGATACGTACAGACGGAATAATTCACAGGGGGAGATAGTTATGGGAGAGCTATCGGCATTACAGCGGTGCTCTCATTCCGTCGGGGTTGATTAATGGGAGCCAGTTAATCTGACTGTGGCAATCGATGAAATTTATTCCCGCAGGGTTTATTCTGGGCACTCGGATGTATATGGCTAATTTATCGACCGATTAAAATGCCGCACATGAAAGGAGAGTCCTACAACGACTACAACACCTCGTACGTTTACGTGTACACCGATTACCTGCCGGTCGAGTTCTTCTGCAATGGTATAATCAGCGCATGCCTGACCTTTATTAACGTAATGTGCATCTTTATCACGGCCATCATCGTGTTGAAGGTGAGCAAAGTCACGAGCTCATGGACTAAAGAATTTACAAGGGTGTAAGAGATCGTTTGTGGCACGTGATGCGATCTTCGACTCGCAGGGGAGATATGTTAATTTCTTTGAGAAAATGACAAAAATAGAGCGACATCATTTTATCTTTATTTTTATTAAGGAAATATATGTATGTATATATTTTGGTACTAACTAGTGATACATGATTATACGATTATACGAAATATAGGACGAAGAAGTTGGCAATATCCAGTAAGATTAAACAACGTGGTTTCCATTTAGATTAAAGAAGTCGCTGCACCGTACACGTCGACACCGGAGGTACGCCGTTTCTGGGAACACGATATCCGCCTGGTTCGAGATAAGAATATCTCACGAGATAACAGCTCTCTTGACTCAAGGTGATTGAAGAAAAAAAGCAATTCGACCTTTCGTAAAAATCATCCGAATGTAGAATATGAGAAATTTTTCACAGCTTCTACGACGGATTAAGCAAAACGAAGCAACGGGCCCTGGAGGAGACGCTGAACGAGGCAGTGCGTGAAGCCATAGACGACGAAACGTTCCGAAACGTGCAACGACTGAGTTACGGTCCACATGGTCCAGATGAGGTATTTAAGATTTGACGAAAATCTTGGGATAAATACATATCCTGCGTAGATAAATAAAATATCTGAATACAAATATTTACATCCGATATCATCATGTACAATAGTTCACGCCAAAACTTGGTCTTCATACTACCACCGGAGTAAGCAACGTTACAAGTACTGAATACAAGAAAGGTACCGTATCTGATGGATTCGACCCACCGGAGGCTTTAAGCAATTCTGGCAACGCGAACGAAGATTTGGATGCACTCGATCGATTAATCACGTGCCTCTTGGGACAACCGAATAACGCCGGCTCTGGGCAGTTAGATTCTTGGCGTCGTTCCCGTCGGGCCAGCGCACGCGGTTACAGACAGATTGGCTCGAACATCGATACGACGCCACTCTAATTACGTAATTAAATAAACTGAAATCGCCAAACAACGCGTGGGCGCAGGCTTGTTTACGTACAGGTAATTATCCGTCAACCCGAATGTTGCATGCATTAGGAAGTGTAACACAAATTTTTATTAAAGATATATGAGATTACTGTATTCGAATTGTAACAGATTAAATAGCTGCCTAGGCTAGACACTGAGATCCTAGCGATAACTTGCGTCAATCTTCGATGGTAGATGGCTCGGTTCCAAAGTATCGGTCACCGAAGTTACCTATACCAGGTAGCACGTAGAACTTCTCGTTTACCACTGGATCCAAGGCGGACGTGACAATTTTCACGCGTGGAAACGCGTAGGCAACAGAGTGCACGCCAGATTCTGCCATGAGGAGGGACACGAGTAGCACGTTCTCCTCGGCAACGTCGTGATCCAACAAAACCCTGATGGCCATAATGGCCGCGGCGCCAGTTGCTACTGTCGCGTCCATCAGTATCACTTTATAGTCTTTGATATCCTTTGGTAATCGGAGGTAGTAAAGCTGTAAGCGAGGTTTAAGGAAGATTTAGCAGGTCTAGTCGGATCGCAATGAAGGATTATAGAAAAAAGGATTATAGAGGAGTATTACCTCTGGTTCTCCAGTCTGTTGATTAGTTTGTATAAGTATTTTTCCTATCCTAATGTCTTTGCACACGTCCCGAACAGCTTGTTCCATGGTTTCCCCGGCACGCAAAATCGAAACACCACATATTTTGTCCGTGGCAGCACGCTTTCCGTGATACAGTACACCTTGCGGCGTTTCCACTGTTACATCCTTTAAAAGCATAATGACGAATAAGGAGAAACGATTGTGAAAGCTTTTGCCACCTTTGCAGTAGTCATATTAATATTTACCTCGAAAGGTAAAAGGGACAGCGCGTATTCGATTACCAAACGTATCAAACGTTTAGAATAAAATATAAACTCGTCTCTATACGTTTCCTTGTTCCTTATGAATGTATGGAGGCCCTTAATCTGCGGCGTATCTGGTAGTAGGTAGAGAGAAGTTGGCAACGGCTGACCGATATACGAGTGAGCTAATTTTTCTCTGACCTTGAAACCCCTCTAAAAAAAGAAACGATAATAATTAATACACAGTAAGAAAGGAAGAGTGACCTTCGAAAAGCTATTACTTGTCTTACCAATTGAAGTTGAGTATGAACATGCTGTACGATAAGTTCTATCGCCACTTCGTTCTCTCCACCTCGTGGCACGATAATATCAGCGTGAACCATTAGTGGGGCAATATAATAATAAAACGCAGGTTGCACCATAGTACTGTACTGTTTGAGCACACCCTCCAAGTCTCTGCCTCTCTGCGAGATATCCCTGCGCAATCTCCGCGCAAGCCTCACATCAGCATCAGTATCCACAAAGACCTTCATGTCACACATCTTGACCAATCGAAGAAACCAGATCAGTGGTGATTTGTTTTTTGCTTTTGTACCTTATAGCGTTCGTCGAACCTAATCGTCCTGCTTCCCTGACAATACGTCGGCTTACCTTCAAGACGTCGACATTGTAGAAAGTCAGTATTCCCTCGAATATAATCACGTTGGCACCGTACATTGTTTTCTTCGAAAGGGAAACGAACGTGATATGCAATAGTACGTTTATAAGAAGATATAATTAATCATATCGCTGACAACTCACGGTTCTACTTTCTCTCCTATGCGTTACGAAATTATAAATAGGAACTTCCACCATTCTACCCTCTTTCAAACGCTGCAGCGTCATTTTCAGTAACTCGAAATCAAAGGCGTCCGGATGATCGAAATTATACTCGTTCCGCGCAGCCATTTCGTGCTGCTTTTCGTTTAGTACCTAGGCCAAAACGTTTGATGCAATTACTATTATCGTAGGTTCTAATCTGATTCGGAGCATTCGGGCGAATCGTAACAAATTCTACTTACTTTATAAAACGAGTCCATGCTAAGAAGCGTAACCCAAGGTACATCTAAGGATTCTATAATTTTTGTGGCAACTGTAGTTTTACCAGAGGCACTGCCACCACAAATACCTAAAACAATATACTGTTCACAATATCGCATACTCATTTCCTTTGAAGGGATACATGAATGTGCTTCGTATCCCTATTACCCACCAATCACGAAAGGTTCTACTTGCTGTCCGGCTGAATTATACCACGGTGGCCTACCAGCTGTGTATATAGTTCTTGTCTTACTTCTAAGGATAGACTCTGCGGAGGTCTTTTTACTAGATTGGGATAAACTGGTAGTTCTTTGTCTTCTCGACCTAGGCGATCTCTGAGAACCTATTGTATCATGAAACATATGTTTCTCCAATTTACACGAAAATTGTGAGAATGAAAACAATTGCGTTACATAAAACTAATAGCAAGGCACATAAATAGAAAAAATTCAGAGAAATTCAAAGGATATAACTTCTGGACTAGGATGTAAAGGATAAAGGTACTTTTCGGATTTCTAGCCATTTTCTTCAATTTATATAAGCTTTCTACTGCTGTAAACCGAGTACATCTTGCTTGCCAAATACAAGTGCTCCAAATCATTGACTCTGTAAATAATTAATACACCATCTACAGAATAGTCAAGGGAATTAACGCATGGATACTAAACAATGTGATGCGGAGGAATAAATACGACGTATACAATCACATCGACGAGCAATGAAGTTTATACGTTACCAAATTCATTTCTATATATTTATCTCACCCGTTGAAGGTGGTCTCGGTGATTGAGGCGTAGGTGTCCCGATATCGGAACGTCTGTAATGTTCTGCATCCTCGCACAGCTCTTCCGCGAGAAAAATTTCTCTGTCGTCCAAACAGACTTCTCCGTCTTCGCTGTGTAAATTAGGAAAGTATTCAGGGTATACGTATGTATACAATTTATCGTGCGAAACTAACGTCAGGGTAAAAATTAGCAGTAGTAAAAAATAGCAACAACATATTGCAGTATACCTCTCGGAACTCGCTGAGCTCGGTGGATCGAAGTGCTGCATCTTAGCAGCCATATTATTAGTCGCGTGTGCCTGAAAATTCAACGTGACCCACGCGAGTACGGCTAGCGTTGTACAAAATTTTTCAGCGTAGATCCTTCTGTGTCTACGTACCGAGAAAAACTAAATTGCAAAGTCAAGTGACGATAACAGCCGCTTCATGGCATAAACGAAATGTAGAATAGACCTATCACCTTATGAACTTTTGTTACCGACGAGATATATCTCGTCTGTGGCTGGAGTTCCGCATACATACATAGATGGTGATACCATAGCAGGCGCGAGTAGTTCATGGAGTTCTGTGTAGATGGCAATACCATTGCTGGCGCGAGTAGTTCAAGGAGTTGTGTCACAGACGAGATATAACAATAGACAAGACATCTTATGGACTTTCGTAGCCCAACGTGACTGTCATACCGACTCAGAAATCCCACGCTGATTTGAGCGTCCTCTGCTCATGGGCAGTGATCACTTGAAGAACTATTATTTACTAAAGTAGGGGGGACGGGATTCATGCGATTGTGTGAATATATGTAAATGCTTTGAGGGGATCAGGACAGCTTTTTCTCGAGCAACGTTTCGGTAGAAAAATTGAGCTACGGTGCCTGGTCGCGCGATGCACTTCGGCTCGGCTCGAGTTGAGTCGAAACCACATCGCGATGCATCGGGGCAATGAAATTGACAGTGTCACGTCAAGCGTCCCGCCTGTGCTGTACCGCTTTCATTGCGCAGCAAATAACAAAAGAATTCTTTAACGAGGATCGTAGGTCCAGCTAAAACTTAATCAGAACCCGCAGAAGTTCAATAGGCACGACCCTAGAGTCGTAGGTCCGGCTAAAAGTTGGTCAAAAAACTTAAAAGTCCAGTAGGTACAACTCTGGGATCGTAGGTTCAGCTATAAGTCGGTCAGAACCCGAAGAAGTACAATAGACACGATCCTAGAGCCGTCGGTCCGGCTAAAAGTTGTTCAGAAGCCGGTAAAGTCCAGTAGGGACGACCCTAGAGTCGTAGGTCCGGCTAAAAGTTGGTCAGAAAACGTAAAAGTCCAGTAGGTACAACCCTAGGATCGTAGGTTTAGCTAAAAATTGGTCAGAAGTCGAAAAAGTTCAGTACGTATGACCTTAGTACAGTAGTACGCACAACCGCGGTCGGAGACCTTCGAAGAGTTCGGAAATTGCGAATACCACCGAGCGCGACCGAGCGCTACCGACGCGCCGGCGCGTCGCGGAGTGGGGATGACGGTGCGCGGCACACGAGGTGTCACTATCAGTTCAAGCGTCGTACCGTATGGGTCGTCTATGCTGTCGAAGGTTAGCGACATACATCACCTTACAATACAATAGCATCTCGGGGTTTACTTTACCACCGCATACGCTTGTCTATTAGCTTCTATTAATTAATACGCGTTTATTTAATAATCGTTTGACTATCGCGGATGTACATTAAAGTCTTTATCGAGTCTCTTTTGCTGGACGCTTGACCGGTCATCCGGTACCATCGATTCTTTGATACGCGGTAACTAGTCGTTTATTAAAATATCGGATTAACTAATTCATTAGTTTGAACGGTTTTTCGAATCATTATTATATTTTATTAACGATTACTCGGATTCAATGCGGTGTTAAGGTTGCGTTTATTTTCTTTGCAATGTCACTTACATACTCAGTTACATATGTCCTTTCGCAACTTTGAATTCGATTCTGATTTTAGCACAGGTTTATCACGTTGCTTTTCTTTTTGTTGCAGGTACAATGGGTGATTGGTTGGTGGAGGATAATATATTGAGGCTGCAGGAATGGAGTATTGAGATACAATTACTGCGATGCATAACAATCAGTCCGATGACCTATGATGAAGGATTGGTAACATTTAACTTATTATCCCAACGGTTTACGTATATTTCTTGTTATCTGGCGATTGGATTTTGGCTCAAGTTCTTTTCTTTCGGTTGAAAGTTATTGAGCAATTTAAACATTTTAAATAGAACTTACAATATGCCACTCGCGATTGAAACTAGAGTCTGTAAATTTCATTAATTCTAAACGAAAAATTGAAATACTTTCATGTTTCGCTGCATATCGGTCGCGATTTCTGTTATAGCTTCACTAGTATTTTTAAAAACTTTTAATATCTCTGTGACTTTGCACAAGTACGGTCAAATTGTATTTTCGATGCAGGATTGCCCGCGTACGTACGTACTGGTTGCCATGCACCTGAAGCATGATAAATAGTTTCGAGTCTTGATTTCTACAAGCAGCTAGGAGAACTTATAAATTCGCGATATTGCTTGCTTACTAAGATCATGATCACCTTTAAAACTCGGGCAAAGAACAGTCACAGTATGCTTTTGATAAATCATTTATATTAATCTATAGTAGTATATCTTGAATAGACAATTAACAGTAATTAAATCAGAATAATAATACGGTAGTACTTTATTAAAACAAAGCAGTATTTCCTCAACAGACGTTTGACAGGATGAAGAAATAAGAAAGAGATAAATAAAATCAAATGTGTATTGCTTCAATTTCTACCTCCTCACCCTATTTACTAACTTGTACAGATTCTCTTTCAGAAAATTTTGATGACCGCGCGCAATGCGGTCAGTAGAGTCAGTGCTTGCTCCGTCAAAGTTCTTTTTATTGTTTTTAGAGCGAAACCGCTCATAATAATTATAACTAAATATAAATAACAGTAAAGATACGCGAAAGTAGAGTCAGTGTTTGCTTCGAAATATTGCTCTCGCGAAATTAGAGTCACTTTGTTCGTCGATCACAATTGACGTGCGCGATAGTAGTCTTTTATTTTATTTTTTTTTCTTTCGCAATAAGTGTTCCGGTATTAGAGTCAGCACCGATGCAGTTCGGCGAGTTCGGGCACTCATCCATCAACTCGAAGAGTAAGTATGTCTGTATTTCTTTAATCTTATTTTACAATGGTCTTTGATAATTATCATGATCGAAAAGTACTCAAAACGCAAAGATTTCAATGTTGTCTGTTCTTGTGAATGTTTCAGAAGCTGCCATGGGCTCAATTGTATCACCATAACGATATTGTTGGCCGCGCGCAATGCGGTTGGTAGAGTCAGTGCTTGTTCCGTCAAAGTTCTTTTTATTATTTTTTGAGCGCAGCCGCTCTTAATAATAATTCAACATAAATAACAGTAAAGAGACGCGAAATTAGAGTCAGTGTTTGCTCCGAAATAATACTCTCGCGAAAAATAGAGTCACTTTGTTCGTCGATCACAACTATTCCGTTTCCTTTTCCGTTCTCGGCTCGGAGGACTGATGGTTAGGGACTTAGTGTCAGCGAGTTACGATGTGCGGGGGCGTGATTGTGGTTCTGGACCCTGGTCACGAGGCCCTCTGTTAGACCACATATAATCTCTAATTTGGGTAGGTCATCCACCATTCTGGAATCGTGGTCGCGGTTCTTGCAATATCCGGGTTGCAGTGTCATCGGGGGGCGGTGTGTGGGGCTGTGATTGCTTTTCTGGACACTTTGGCCCGCCTAGTAGGATTTTCCTATGTGTTAGACCACGCCAAGCACACCTTGGGGTGGCAGAAGGCATACGGGTCATAATCTAGAATCGTGGTTGTGGTTTTGCATATCCGTGCCTTAATGATTTCTGTGGCTCGGAATCGAAACTGGTCTCGATGCTAAGTCGTTTTACTGTCCAGACTCTGAGCCGAGGACTCGCGGGCTGCTCGGTAGCAGTCACAAAAACAGTAGAAATACTGTCGCGAAATTAGAATCACTTTGTTCGTCAATCATAAGTGTTCCATTAGAGTCAGTGTCCTGTTCAGCGAGTTCGGGCTTTCAGCCATCAATTTGACGAGTAAGTATCTCCTTCGTTCTTTAATCTTGTATTGCAATAATCATTGATAATTAACACATTCCAAAAGTACTGAAAATACATAGATTTTAATGTTGTTTGCTCTTTTTGAATGTTTCAGCAGCTTCCATGGCTTCGATGGCGACGAGCTTGACCGCACACCTGGTGAGTCTGCAACCGGTGAGTGGCATGCTTTAAAGTTCCTCTGGTCACTCAATCATGTCGCAGGACGAAAGGTCCGAACCGACACGGGTGACTGGTTGTAATTACGTAGATTTTTCTGGCAAGCACTGTGACCATGGGTATATGGAAATATACTCATGAGTAGTAACTTCTTTACTGCTTTATATTATGTGAGGATAGGTCTTCTTGTACAACGCGTTTTTAAATAGCTTGATAATTTTAAAACAGATCATATTTAGTACAAAATATATCACTATATATCTTTTTATAATAGAGTATTTAATTGAATACCTATGAAACGATATTTAAATAGTTATTAATTATTGAATGAATATAAAGTAACGTCCAGTATTCTACGTGCATTAGTTTGTAGTGGAGAAGTCGAATACCATTCGACTTCGTTTACTTGTCAATTGCAATGACTGCACAGTTAGAATAAATTGCATAATTATTGCTGTTAGTAAGAGTGTAGTATTTCATCTTTTTCTACTTTGATAATATATAAAGTGAAGGTACTCATTTACCTTATCAATTTGTTGGAACTATCGAATAATTTTATTATTCGATATCCATATTAGTCTTTAGCGTTTAAAGATATCGATACGTTCATTGTTTCCGTACAAAATGTTAATTAAACCTGAATGTACAAGAAGACAATACGCGAACGGGTAGTTTTCGAAATCAAGGCAATCAACTTTTAAAGCAATCTTGCGTTTTAGAATCAATGCTTTGATAACGGGAACGCCCGAGGATGTTTCAATTTAATTCAAAGTATATTAAAGTAGAGTCGTTGAATAATTTCTCTATTAACGTAGAGTCTTTGAATAATTTTTCTAATAAAGTAGAGTCACTGCATAATTTTTCTAATATAGTAGAGTCATTGCACAATTTTTCTAATAAAGTAGAGTCATTTAATTTTCTCTTCAATAAAATAGAATCATATATAGATCTGTTGTACATATATATGTATTTTAGCCCGTTAGAAAATCAGTATGTCCTTATCATCTTTTTAGACGAGGATTTTCAGGTTTAACCCTTTCCGTGTTCACTGCCCGGATCCCACTCACGTGCCCCGGTGCTACTTGGGTGGGAAAACGGTGGTAGAGCACGATGATATTTTTTAGTTTATAAGCCATAAAATGATTTATTGTTGGCGACTGACAGTGCGTTGGTGTATCGTGCACGACGTAATATCCGCATTGTGTGTGTGGTTAGGCTGTGGATTTGCGTCGTTCCGTATTAAAATGTAGCTATTATGACCAAGATAAGATGTCCATCAATTTAAAACAGAGACATCATTTTTAGTATTATTTGCTTCAATAATTCCTACTATACTTGGGCACGAAGTTTTTGTCATTTAAGATGACAGAGGCCAAATGCCAAAAAGAATTGAATATACTTATCAATTGCTATCAAGTACCTCTTGTATCGGTGCTATTTAATTATTTTATTAAATATCTATTAAATATCTCAACCGCGACGTGGTTTTTTCCACGTGAACGCAGAGATCCCAGCCACTGTCAGTCGATTTCAGAAAAATGGTACGTACATTAGAGTGTGCAAGTTGTGTGACAGCACTTGGGTGTCGGGGGTGTCCCGGGACGCCTCCCTAGTGTAGGCTTTTGCGCCCAAGTGTTTGACTGAGAACCGTGGAGTGTCGTGTGTTGGTGTGTTTGTTTGCCATTTTTTAAATATAGGTCCAGGTAGGATAGGTAGCATACTTTCTGGTGTGATTGATAGACATAAGTAGGTAGGGCCGGGCAGGTTGACACAGTCTCCGATCGGGTAGGCACTATTTCGCGTGTTCAACCTGTTTCAGGAAATCTGATTTGAAAAGTCGACGGTGAAGCTGTGGCGCGAACGAAAATGCGTTCGCCTCTGGCTTTGCCTATCGATTTTTCGAATCCTTCGCGGTCGTGGTCGCGATTTAGGCTCCGAAACGAAACGCGTTACATTATGCTCGAGGCTGCACGTGTGAACGAAGAACGATTACAATTTTAATCGTAATCTATGTGATTTTCCGTAATCACAATTTTACGATTTTATTTGATCGCCATTCGGCCACGTGTGTTCCATTTAGCTCCGCGATTCAAACTCTTTATTTCACCTTTATAAGTTTTTCCTTGGTTTCCGATTAGAGTCTCGAGCCTAGTTTAAGTTTCAGCTGACCTTTGGGTCCGACGAAATGGAGAGGCTTATGCCGAAGAGGCCCGACAAACTGTCACTCAAGAGGGCAACTACTAATGGCTCCCCATTCTTTTTAAGAATGGGGAATCATTCTGTGTTACTACTTTGTCACTGTGCTTGCATTTTCATTTGTAGAATTTTTATTTGTACTTGGCCGATGCACATTCCGGCCCAACGATACAGCCCTCCCAAAAATATCGCGTCGCTTTAGAGTTGCGAAAAACTTGCGAACGGGTCGAGTTGGAGTTGCGTTGAATGCCACTTATTGCTATTCTTATTGCTAGTTAAATTGTAGTATTTTATAATACACTTTACATTTGAGCTTCTAGTGTTGCGGAAATTGTTTTCGCGTATTGGAACTTTCAGTTCATTTTTCAGAGGATCTTCAATTTGCTTAATTTTGGATAGTACATATAATTTACGCGAGTTCCAGTTAGCGTTGCGTTGATTAAAGATCGCGTTTTTAAGTAGAGTTGCGACTACTAGTCCCCATCTGCTTCCAATTGGAAGCCTGTTCCTGAACCAGGAACTTTTTCTTTTCAGCGTTTTATATTAGCCTTTCTTTTTATTTTATTTTTCTTAATAATTATACTACCTGGAATGTCTGTTGATGGAAGTACTGCTAAAAATTTGCATACATATTAGTAAATTACTGTGTGAACGAAATGAAAAGAAATGAAAAAGAAAATAAATGAAAGAGAATGGAAAGAAAGAAGAAAAGAAAAGAAAAGAAAAGAAAAGAAAGAAGAAGAAAAGAAAAAGAGCAAAGTAAAAAACAGATATAATTTGCAGAATCTTTGATAAATTTATAATAATTCTAGATAGTAGATTTAAATTAGAGTTAATACTAGTGACTGTTCATTATTGGAGTTTAACTCTTAAATATTTCCTCTTAATTGTTGCAATTCTATCTTAACCTTTTCTTTAGTAGAGCCAATTTTTATAACTTTTCGAGCTTGCTTTGTAGAAATTGAAATTCACTCGCGATATCCGTAAATGTTTAAACAAAAATCCTTGCACGAAAAACGTTATTGGCAGTAGTTGGGTCTCGGCATGGTGATAGTTGAAGTTTGATATTTTTCTTCCGAATAATCGTTTGTCGCTTCTTTGTTGAAGCAAAATAGAATCAATTGTAGTGAAATGTGACTACTTCATTTTGAAGTTTTTAATGAACGTGATACCACCATTCAGTTTGATCTAGAACGTACAAAAGAATATATCACTTTGGCCGAAATCCAATTAACTATTGTTAACAAAAAATAGCAGCATTTTTCATATCAATTCTGATTTATTAACTGCGCTAAAATTCAGTTATTACGAATTAAAAGCAGCTTCATTTCGATATAAAATGGGCAGGCTTGGGGATGTCACTTATCCAATGCTTGAGATTGTTACAGATTCACAGATGAACCCAAATATGCTATATTAAACAAACATAAGTACATACGTCAGAGGCTCAAGGGTGGAATATATGGAATACAGATCCAGAAATATTATCAGACTCGATTGGAATCTTTAAAATTAAAGAGCCAGCCGCGTCGATCCAATTTGTGAGTTTAAGAATTCATTCTTATAATGCTTTACTAATTATTTCGAGTTTGTGCATGTTTCAGAAGCATTGAAAAGAAGAGGGTTCATGAAACAATGTATAATACGAACACACCCTCACCCCATCCCTGCCCCAAACCCCTGTCCTTATTAACTAATTACAGGTGTTAGACAATTAATTAGGCAGGCCCAAATATAAATCGAACAATACTTTTAGCTCTTTATGTAGGTAGGATTTGTCTCAACACACAACCTTAGAACTTTATACAGGCAGGTTTTACACGAATTGAAATTATTAGAGTTTTAATTAGGCAGGGTTTATAAAACCAAATATTGTTGGCAGGTGCTGCAATTTTTTGGTTCGGGTTTCTGTCTGTTCTAGGACACCATGGACCACGAGAGATTAATACGGACTAACCGAAGAGGATTTAAGTATATGTATACTCATACCTACATGAGTATGGGATAGTATCTATTACAGTCCTATGTAGATAGGATATTATTGAATTTGTTCTTTTATTCGATCTGTTAGATGTTATACTAGGTAGGGTGATTCTAGTCTTAAGTTAGCTCTTTAGTGAGGCAGGGCGTCTTCGAATCTAATCTAAAATTTAAGAAAGTAGCGTTTATTTTTAAGTTATGTCTTAGGCCTGCAATGTTCACCACTGCAATAATATTTCGTTGTCTAGTTTTCTAGATCATAGGATATATTTTTAAGACAGTTTTATTTCAGGAACGTGAATTCTCTTGCAGATTTTCTTTCAGGTTTCCTTCTGATATTCCATTTAGCTTTCGGTCGTGAATTTTCCAACTACTCCTCTTGTTGTCCTACTTGTACTACGATCAATTACTGAACGTTCTACAAATTGACAATAATAGGAGATTTTTCTTTGTCACATGTTATATTAGAATTAGTTTTCGCGTAATTGGAGGGTGGAAGGGCCGTGGCTAGGGTGGGTCTCCATGCGCAGTAACCTCCACGTGGTGAGACCCGGGCAATCAATTATTTATCGTATAATTATTAAACGTTTAAGAGACGTTTGATAATTATGTGGAAAATAATTCGAGCTAATTAACTGCGCATTGCACTTTCCCCTCTCATTCCCTTTTTTGCTTCACTTCGTTTTCTGCTTCATTCCCTTTTTTGCTCTCGGCCGGCAGCAGTCACTTTCGTTACATTCCTTTTTATTCAATTCACCACTATTAGCTTCATTCCCTTTTCCGTTCTCGGCTCGGATGACCGATGGTAAGGCGCTTTTGGCACCTGTTGCGATATTTGGGTTGCACTTTCAGCGACGAGCGGTGTGTGAGGCTGTGACTGTGGTTCTGGACAGGTGACCCGCCAAGTAGGATATTTCTCCCCGTTAGACCACGTCAAGCACCTTGGGTGCTGGGGTGGCAGAAGGCATATGGGACATAATCTGGATTCGTGGTTGCGGTCTTGCATATTCGTTCCTCAATGATTGCTGTGGCTCGGTGTCGAAACAGGTGTCGATTGTAAGTCGTGTTACTGTCCAGACTCTGGGCCGAGGGCTCGCGGGCTGCTCGGTAGCAGTCACTTTCGTTATTTGCCTCCCATTTGATCCCACTTGTGAGTTGAAGATTTTTATAATGCTTTACTAATTACATCCACTTTGTCTTTGTTTCAGAAGGACTGAAAGGAATCAGCTAAAGAAGATGAATGCTTAAAAAATGTATAATATGACCACACTCTCACTCTGCCCCTGCCCTGCCCGTGCCCAGCCCGTGCCCAGCCCTTACCCTTACACGTGACCCTGCCGCTGCCCTTTTATACAGGCAGGTTTTACACGAATTGAATTTATTAGACTTTTAATTAGGCAGGGTTTATGAAACTAAAAATTGATTCAATCTGTTCTAGGACACCATGGGCCACGAAATTAATTCCTCTTCAATTAGTCCATATTAAGCATATGCATACTTATACCTACACGAGTATAGGATAGTATCTATTACAGTCCTATGTAAATAGGATATTATTGAAATTGTTCTTTTATTCGAACTGTTAGATGTTATACTAGGTAGGGCGATTCTAGTTTTAAGTTAGATCTTTAGTCAGGCAGGACGCATTTGAATTTAATGTAGTATTTAAGAAAGGGGGATTCATTTTTAAACTGCGTCTTGGTTTTTAAGACAGCAGTGTACACTGCTGTGATAATATTTCGTTGTCTAGTTTCTAAGATCATAAGATATATTATTAAGAAAGTTTTATTTCAGGAAATTGGACTCTGATTTTCTTTTCTTTTCTCTGATTTTCTTTCAGGTTTCGTTCTGATATTCCATTTAGCTTTCGGTCGTGAATTTTCCAACTACTCCTCTTGTTGTCTTACTTGTACTACGATCAATTACTGAACGTTCTACAAATTGACAATAATAGGAGATTTTTCTTTGTCACATGTTATATTAGAATTAGTTTTCGCGTAATTGGAGGGTGGAAGGGCCGTGGCTAGGGTGGGTCTCCATGCGCAGTAACCTCCACGTGGTGAGACCTGGGCAATCAATTATTTATCGTATAATTATTAAACGTTTAAGAGACGTTTGATAATTATGTGGAAAATAATTCGAGCGAATAGACTGCGCATTGCACTTTCCCTTCTCATTCCCTTGTTCGCTTCATTCCCTTTTTTGCTTCATTCCCCCTTTGGCTTCATTCCCCCTTTTGCTTCATTTCCTTTCTTGCTTCAATCCGTCTTTTGCTTCATTTCGTTTTTTGCTTCATTCCCTTTTCCGTTCTCGGCTCAGAGGACCGATGGTAAGGCGCTGTTGCACCTGTTGCGATATTTGGGTTGCACTTTCAGCGACGAGCGGTGTGTTAGGCAGTGACTGTGGTTCTGGACAGGTGAACCGCCAAGTGGGATACTTCTCCCCGTTAGACCACGCCAAGCACACCTTGGGGTGGCAGAAGGCATAAGGGGACCTAATCTGGATTCGCGGTTGCGGTCTTGCATGTCCGTTCCTCAATGATTGCTGTGGCTCGGTATCGAAACAGGTGTTGATTGTAAGTCGTGTTACTGTCCAGACTCTGGGCCGAGGGCTCGCGGGCTGCTCGGTAGCAGTCACTTTCGTTATTTACCTCCCATTTGATCCCATTTGTGAGTTGAAGACTTTTATAATGCTTTACTGATTACATCCATTTTGTCTTTGTTTCAGAAGGATTCGAAGGACTCAGCTAAAGAAGAGGATTTCTTAAAATATGTATAATATGACTACACTCTCACCCTGCCCCTGCCCCTGCCCGTGCCCAACCCCTGACCGTGCCCAGCCCCTGCCCAGTTGCCAGTTGTCTGTTCTAGGACGGCATGGACCACGAAATTAATATGGACTAATTGAAGAGGAATTAAGAATATGCATACTTATACCTACAATAATATGATAAAGTATCTGTTACATTCCTATTTAGGTAGGATATCATTCAATTTGTTCTTTTAATTAAACTCTTAGATATTATATTAGGTAGGGTGATTTTAGTTTTAAGTTAGATCTTTAGTCAGGCAGGGCGCATTTGAATTTAATCTAGTATTTAAGAAAGGAGGATTTATTTTTAAACTGTGCCTTGGTTTTTAAGACAGCAGTGTACACTGCTGTGATAATATTTCGTTGTCTAGTTTCTCTGATCATAGGATATATTATTAAGACTGTTTTATTTCAGGAAATTGGACTCCCTTGCAGATTTTCTTTCAGGTTTCCATTTGATATTCAATTTAGCTTTCGGTCGTGAATTTTCCAAGTTACTCCTCTTGTTGTCTTACTTTTACTACGATCAATTAATGAACGTTCTACAAATTGACAATAATAGGAGATTTTTCTTTGTCACATGTTATATTAGAATTAGTTTTCGCGTAATTGGAGGGTGGAAGGGCCGTGGCTAGGGTGGGTCTCCATGCGCAGTAACCTCCACGTGGTGAGACCTGGGCAATCAATTATTTATCGTATAATTATTAAACGTTTAAGAGACGTTTGATAATTATGTGGAAAATAATTCGAGCTAATTGACTGCGTATTGCACTTAGGATACAATGTACATTAATGGCCGCTTAATGTTCGTTTTTTTTCCACAGTTAATGTTCGCGGAGTCATCCCTACCAATTCATGGACCTACTCCGAATCGGAGTATAAATTTTACTCCAATTATTAATTTGGTATTATATATTTTCAGAAAAATCTCGATTAGTACACTTCGCTCGGGACCGAATACGAACACTAATCGTTTGCAGACACGTTTATCGCAGGAATTGCCTTATATTAGTAAATGAGTTACTTCGTTTTTTGTTTTTTTTCATTAAAGTTTAACGTCGCATCAACACCAGGGTCATTAGCACTTCGTTATTGTTATTAGTTGAATATAAATAAGAAATTGCGCCTTTCATTAACGATAAAATTGCTCCAAGGAAAAAGAGAATTAAAGAATTTGTCTAGTAACTATACAATTAAGAATTGTAGTATACAATTATCGTCACTATCTTTTTCATTGTGGCAACATTATTGTTTGGGTGTTAAAAAAATATACATCTCTTAGCTCATTTTTTTTTTTGTGAGTTATCAGAAAATAATGTAAAGTATAACTTTAAAAATTATTTCGTTTATTGATAGTACAATTGAAATAAGAAAACTTTTTATCATGTGTTTCATTAATTAAAAGATTTTTAATTAACATTAAATGTTTCATATCCTTCGTTGCCTTTCATTGCGGCAAAGAACAAAAGAACTCTTTAAAATTATTTAATTTTCGCATTGTTTTCTATAATCTGTTGGTAACGTTGCGAGTGACTCGGAAATAGTATGGGTCCCTCAGGCACCCAGAAATTCGGGCCGAAAAAATACATTGGATGTCTTGTCTATTCCTATATCTCGTCAGTGGTAATACCATAGCGGGCGCGAGTAGTTCATGGAGGTCTGTGTAGATGGCAATACCATAGCGGGCGCGAGTAGTTCAAGGAGTTCTGTATAGATGGCGATATTAACGGCCACTTGGGTGTAGATAAAACAGGGAAGTTAGTTGTACGAAATTTCAAGTACTTTATAAATAGTTGCACGATAAATGTAATAAAGTTTGGTTATTTGTCTTCATTAATAAAATTAATTTTATAGTGCTCTAAAATCGTTTCGTATTCACATTCACAATAAAGTGTTAGCAAACACATACATTAATATGTATATTGACATTGTACGCTCCATAACCCATTTTATTCTACAACAATCGAGCTCTTTTCCAAAGGTAAATCCTTTTGTGAATATTTCTTTCTTTAAATAAATTTCCTAGCATATAATAAATACATACTAATAGTAGTATTATTCATTATTGCGGTCTCGCAGCCGTTAAAGTTGGGGTTAGTGTACATATAACCTATCTTTGCAATACTATCTTATCTCTTGCACTGTCATCATCTATTTCGCTCTTCCTTTTAAAACGTTTTCTACCTTATGTATCACATTATTCTTATCTCTTTATTGCACATGTATTATACATCTTTCCATTTCCTCTATGTTTCATTTCAAATTCCTAAGTCATTTTCGCCCTACTAGTTGCTGGCCCTTTCCTGTTCCGTCTTTACTTTGGTACTGTTGGTATTGATCCTGTTTTAATACATTCAAACCTTTCATTATATGTTGCTTCTTGTATTTTTCTTTGAAGGCTCTCCGTTAGATCCTTTAGTTCCGTTCTTATCAAATTTAGTATTCTCGCACTCGTTCCATTTGTTCTAAAAGACCCGTCTCTTATGTTTCTAGTTTGGCCCGCCCTACTTTCTTTTTCGACTAAATATCTTTTAACAATCTTTCTATCTCCTGTCATGTACTTACTAATATATTTTTTGTGTGCGTAGATTTTGTAGGCAAAAGATAAGGAGCATTGACCGCCAATTCTCATTGCGCATGAAAAAAATGAGGAAGAAAGAATAACTCTCGCAATATACTTCAGTTATATTAAATTGATTTTGTGGGATTGGAAGGTGTATGCAACGAAGGCTGATGTACGTGTCTAAATATCTTTTTCTTTCAATAAATCTTCCTGCGTGTAATAATTACATACTAACAATAGTATTCCTTTTTATGTCGGCCTCGCAGCTATGAAATTTCGACTTAGTGTACATATAACATAACTTTAGATTGCTATCTTAACTTATGCATCCTTCTCCTCCACTCTTTCTTGCCAACCTTCTCTACTTTACACATTATCCCATTACTTTTCCCCTTATTTCATTTCGATTATACATTTGGTCTTTAAGACTCTCCATCACTTTCTTTACTTCTCTTTTCATCAAATTCATTCATGTTTGATTCATTCCATTCCTTTTTAAATAATCCCCCCCTTTTTTCTTATACTTCTTGTGTGGTCTTTCCCTATTTTCTTTTCGTCTAACTATCCTTTAACAATGTTTCTTTCACCTGTTACATACTTACTAATATATCTTTTGTGTGTACAGGTTTTGCATCCAAGGAGTAAGGAGCATTAACCAGTGCATCTCATCATGCATAAAAGCAAGAAAGAAGAAAGAATAACCCTTGCCACATACTTTAGTTATCCTTTAGTTATAGTAAATTGGTTTATAAAAATAGTTTGTAACTATTAGCGCATAAGATTAATTTAGAAAACGTGCGTAATTAACTGTTATGTATATCTATTATATATTTGATTTTATATTCAGTTTATTCGGTAGATCTTATATAAACTTTAATAGTACGTTTACTACAAGTTCTACTGAATGTGCTAAATGTAAAATGAAAGATATAATAAATAATTTACATATGCACCAGTTATACAATTGCTGCAATTTAAATTTATAAGCTTCTGCATGTAAACTGTGTAAATTTTAGTATAAGTTTTATCTGTAAGAATATGTATTGCAAATTAACTTCAACGAATAGTTTATAAGTATTAGATCATTTATATTTATAATATTCTTTATATTATATAAATGTTAGTTTAGAAATGATACAAGATTTACTTGTACGATTAATTGTAAATTGATATATAAGAATTGTTCATAAGTATTAGCTTGTAAATTTGAATTACAACATTCTTGTAACTTGTATCTGCATCTCCAATTATGTATCTCCAATTAATATTCGCCGAGACATTGCTACCAATTTTTTGATCTAATCCTATGCATCGCATCGGCCGGAGCGAGCATCCGAGTTATCTCCACTTGCGATCAGCAATGGCCCTCACGCTGGTTCTCAGTACATCTCAAGCCACTCCTAACACAGCCTAAACCGAGCGTGCCGAAAAGTGATAAGCATGAACAATTCCTTATAAATCACATCCCTGGATAGTGTTCGCTAGGCAGCTTCGAAGCAGCGAACATTAAGTGGGCATTACTGTCCACTGTAGTTATTTGAGCGGAGAGAATCTTAAGTTCTTATTGCAATTACTTTTGAGTTCTCGCTTCTATCTTTGTATCCATCTGCAGCTGTAAATATTGTGTATTATTTATTGCCCTGCTTCTTATGTAAACCCTTCTGTTTTCTGACGCTTTCGAGATAATTCATTAGTAACATAAATCATATATGTTTTGCCTAGAGAATTACATTTTCTTATTTCTCAAGAAGCCTTCTTTTTTATAATTGAAATACCCGTGTATATATCATTTAATTCATAAATTAATTAATATCTGCCAAGATATACTTGAATCTACGCGGGTCTCTGCCATATCTACAGTGCCTGCTATGGTTTCGCCATCTATACAGAACTCCTTGAAACCACTCGCGCTTGCTATGGTAGTCCCATCTATACGGAATGCCTTGAAAGTACTCACACCCCTTACTTACCATAAGTGTAGATATGGCAGAGGCCCGAGTAGTTTTAGTCAAGTCTGTATAGATGGCGATACTAATGACTCTAGATAAAGCAGACATACATACAGTTTCGAGCAGTTTTGTATAGATGGCGAAATTAAAGCCCACTTTGGGTGTAGGTAAGACAGGGTTGCGAGTGGTACGTAAATTGAAGCACCTGTTTATAAATAGCGGTGCGATAAAGTTCATAAAATATGGTTATTTATGTTTTCATTTAGAAAATTAAGATAATAATGCTCGAAAAATCGTTTCGTACTCTGATTTTCATATGAATAAAGTGTTAGCAAACATTTATTACAATCTACATTAAAATTAATATGTGTAGTAACATTGTAGGTTCCATTGTTGATTTCCTTGTACGACAATCAAGATCATTAACAAAGGTAAATACATCTACGAATATTGTATTCTTCATTTCGGTCTCACAGCAATGAAAGTTGGCCTTAGTATACGCATAACCTATCTTTACAATACTACCTTAACTCTTGCACTGTCATCTTCCGTTTTCCTCTTCGTCTTCATACCTTCTCTGCCTTACGTATTACACTATTTCCTATCTCTTATTACATTATCTCTATTACACATCTCTCCTTTTCCTCCCTGTTTCATTTTAAACTCCTAAGTTATCTTTATATCCTATTATCTCTATCTCCGTAGATCCTGTTAACAGGTTGTAACCTTCCAAATTCTGTCTGCACGGGTCACATCTTTTGTTCTTCTCCTTCTTCCAATATTTATTTCATCCTTTAATGCTTTCGCATCTATCCCCGTATTATTAATTGCCGATTGTGCCATCTTCCGTTCTTACTTAGGTACTTTTGTAATGTTGCTTTTATAATATATTTAAACATTTCATTATATCTCGCATCTTCTATTTTTCTGTTTCATTCCTGCTGTTGTGTTTCATAGTTTCTTCGTTTAAGGCTCTGCAACAATTCCTTTACTTCCGTTTTCATTAAATTCTTTCTTACCAGACTCATTCCATTCCTTTTTAAATAATCATCTCTTTCTCTAATGCTTTTGGTTTAGCCCTCCCTTCTTCCTTCTGTCTCCTGTTATATACTTACTAATATATGTTTTGTGTGTGCAGGTTGTGGTGGCAAAGAGTAACGAGCATCGACTAGCACTTCTCATCGCGCATAGGAGCAAGAAAGAAGATAGAAGAACTTTTGCCAGATACTTTAGTTATCCTTTAGTTATAGTAAAGCGATTTATAGAAATAGTTTGTAACTATTAGCGCATAAGCTTAATTTAGAACAATTGTGTAATTAACTGTTCTATGTACCTATTGTATACTTTATTTTATATTCAGTTTATTCGGTAGATCGTATATAAACTGTAATATTACTTATATTACTATTACAAGGTCTACTGAATGTGCTAAATGTAAAATGAGAGATATAATAAATAATTTACGTATGCACAAGTTACACAATTGCTGTAATTTAAATTGTATAAGCTTCTGCATATGAGGTATGTAAATTTTAATATAAGTTCTATCTGTAAGATATATTGTAAATTAACTTCAAACAATAGCTTGTAAGTATTAGATTATTTATGTTTATTGTATTTGTTATGCTACATAAATGTTAGTTTAGAATTGATACAATATTTAGTTGTACGATCTATTGTAAATAGATATAAAAGAATAGTTCATAAGAATTAGCTTGTAAATTTGGACTACAACATTTCTGTAACTTGTATCTTCATTGATTAGTTTAAATAAATGTTCAATGAAAAGAACTCGACTGCTCTTCTTATTTTCACATCTTAACAATCCTTAAAAGAACCTAATTCCAATTCCTTATACAAGAAGTACCGTGGGCGAACTTGAAATGGAAAGTTCTAAAGCGGGAACTTGTCAAAATGGCCCTATACGTTATTAAATTTGGAAGGAGCAAATTCTAAGCCCTCACTTCTTGCAAAATTGGATAGCAGAAGTCCAAAAAATTAAGAGCTCGGAAATTCCTGGAACGTGACGTCATTTCTTAGAATTGCTGAGATCGAATACCTCCTTGCATATCATATTCTCCTGATACAAATCCACGATTTTCAGCGAGATATTTTTGGCAGAAACTCGGAAATTTCAGCGCTCGGAAATTCCTGGAATGTGACGTCATTTCTGAGAACGAATACCTCCTTGCATATCATATTCTCCTGATACAAATCCAAGATTTTCGGCACTTAAATTTCTACTGAAAATCGTGGATTTGTATTAGGAGAATATGATATGCGAGGAGGTCTTTCATCGCAGCAATTCTTGGAAATGACGTCACGTTCCTGGAATTTCCGAGCGCAAAATTTTTGAGATTCTGGCAAAAATATCTCGCCGAAAATCGTGGATTTGTATCAGGAGAATATGATATGCAAGGAGGTATGCGTTCTCAGAAATGACGTCACGTTCCTGGAATTTCCGAGCGCAAAATTTTTGAGATTCTGGCAAAAATATCTCGCCGAAAATCGTGGATTTGTATTAGGAGAATATGATATGCGAGGAGGTCTTTCATCGCAGCAATTCTTGGAAATGACGTCACATTCCAGGAATTTCCGAGCGCTGAAATTTCTGAGTTTCTGGCAAAAATATCTTGCTGAAAATCGTGGATTTGTATCAGGAGAATATGATGTGCGAGGAGGTATTCGACTTCACCAATTCTTGGAAATGACGTCACGTTCCAGGAATTTCCGAGAATTTAAATTTGAAGAGCTCCCATCAAGACGTATTAATTCCTTAACAATTAGCGCCAACGTTAATAATGTTCAGGTCTATTTTTACAAGTTTCTCGCTTTAGGACTTTGAATTTAAACTCCGTCCACGGTACTTCTTGTTTAAGGAAGTGGAATCAGGTCTTTTCAAGGATAGGTAATGTGTTAAAATAAAGAGAGCAGTGCAATTCCTTTCTTGAAGATTTATTAAATTAATTAATGAAGATACAAGTTACAAGAATGTTGTAATTCAAATTTACAAGCTAATATTTATGAACTATTCTTATATATCAATTTACAATTAATCGTACCAGTTAATCTTGTATCAATTCTAAACTAACATTTATATAATATAAAGTATATTATAAATATAAATGATCTAATACTTATAAACTATTCTTTGAAGTTAATTTACAATACATATTCTTACAGATAAAACTTATACTAAAATTTACACAGTTTACATGCAGAAGTTTATAAATTTAAATTGCAACAATTGTATAACTGGTGCATATGTAAATTATTTATTATATCTTTCATTTTACATTTAGCACATTCAGTAGAACTTGTAGTAAACGTACTATTAAAGTTTATATAAGATCTACCGAATAAACTGAATATAAAATAAAATATATAATAGATATACATAACAGTTAATTACGCACGTTTTCTAAATTAATCTTATGCGCTAATAGTTACAAACTATTTTTATAAACCAATTTACTATAACTAAAGGATAACTAAAGTATCTGGCAAAAGTTCTTCTATCTTCTTTCTTGCTCCTATGCGCGATGAGAAGTGCTAGTCGATGCTCGTTACTCTTTGCCACCACAACCTGCACACACAAAACATATATTAGTAAGTATATAACAGGAGACAGAAGGAAGAAGGGAGGGCTAAACCAAAAGCATTAGAGAAAGAGATGATTATTTAAAAAGGAATGGAATGAGTCTGGTAAGAAAGAATTTAATGAAAACGGAAGTAAAGGAATTGTTGCAGAGCCTTAAACGAAGAAACTATGAAACACAACAGCAGGAATGAAACAGAAAAATAGAAGATGCGAGATATAATGAAATGTTTAAATATATTATAAAAGCAACATTACAAAAGTACCTAAGTAAGAACGGAAGATGGCACAATCGGCAATTAATAATACGGGGATAGATGCGAAAGCATTAAAGGATGAAATAAATATTGGAAGAAGGAGAAGAACAAAAGATGTGACCCGTGCAGACAGAATTTGGAAGGTTAGAACCTGTTAACAGGATCTACGGAGATAGAGATAATAGGATATAAAGATAACTTAGGAGTTTAAAATGAAACAGGGAGGAAAAGGAGAGATGTGTAATAGAGATAATGTAATAAGAGATAGGAAATAGTGTAATACGTAAGGCAGAGAAGGTATGAAGACGAAGAGGAAAACGGAAGATGACAGTGCAAGAGTTAAGGTAGTATTGTAAAGACAGGTTATGCGTATACTAAGGCCAACTTTCATTGCTGTGAGACCGAAATGAAGAATACAATATTCGTAGATGTATTTACCTTTGTTAATGATCTTGATTGTCGTACAAGGAAATCAACAATGGAACCTACAATGTTACTACACATATTAATTTTAATGTAGATTGTAATAAATGTTTGCTAACACTTTATTCATATGAAAATCAGAGTACGAAACGATTTTTCGAGCATTATTATCTTAATTTTCTAAATGAAAACATAAATAACCATATTTTATGAACTTTATCGCACCGCTATTTATAAACAGGTGCTTCAATTTACGTACCACTCGCAACCCTGTCTTACCTACACCCAAAGTGGGCTTTAATTTCGCCATCTATACAAAACTGCTCGAAACTGTATGTATGTCTGCTTTATCTAGAGTCATTAGTATCGCCATCTATACAGACTTGACTAAAACTACTCGGGCCTCTGCCATATCTACACTTATGGTAAGTAAGGGGTGTGAGTACTTTCAAGGCATTCCGTATAGATGGGACTACCATAGCAAGCGCGAGTGGTTTCAAGGAGTTCTGTATAGATGGCGAAACCATAGCAGGCACTGTAGATATGGCAGAGACCCGCGTAGATTCAAGTATATCTTGGCAGATATTAATTAATTTATGAATTAAATGATATATACACGGGTATTTCAATTATAAAAAAGAAGGCTTCTTGAGAAATAAGAAAATGTAATTCTCTAGGCAAAACATATATGATTTATGTTACTAATGAATTATCTCGAAAGCGTCAGAAAACAGAAGGGTTTACATAAGAAGCAGGGCAATAAATAATACACAATATTTACAGCTGCAGATGGATACAAAGATAGAAGCGAGAACTCAAAAGTAATTGCAATAAGAACTTAAGATTCTCTCCGCTCAAATAACTACAGTGGACAGTAATGCCCACTTAATGTTCGCTGCTTCGAAGCTGCCTAGCGAACACTATCCAGGGATGTGATTTATAAGGAATTGTTCATGCTTATCACTTTTCGGCACGCTCGGTTTAGGCTGTGTTAGGAGTGGCTTGAGATGTACTGAGAACCAGCGTGAGGGCCATTGCTGATCGCAAGTGGAGATAACTCGGATGCTCGCTCCGGCCGATGCGATGCATAGGATTAGATCAAAAAATTGGTAGCAATGTCTCGGCGAATATTAATTGGAGATACATAATTGGAGATGCAGATACAAGTTACAAGAATGTTGTAATTCAAATTTACAAGCTAATACTTATGAACAATTCTTATATATCAATTTACAATTAATCGTACAAGTAAATCTTGTATCATTTCTAAACTAACATTTATATAATATAAAGAATATTATAAATATAAATGATCTAATACTTATAAACTATTCGTTGAAGTTAATTTGCAATACATATTCTTACAGATAAAACTTATACTAAAATTTACACAGTTTACATGCAGAAGCTTATAAATTTAAATTGCAGCAATTGTATAACTGGTGCATATGTAAATTATTTATTATATCTTTCATTTTACATTTAGCACATTCAGTAGAACTTGTAGTAAACGTACTATTAAAGTTTATATAAGATCTACCGAATAAACTGAATATAAAATCAAATATATAATAGATATACATAACAGTTAATTACGCACGTTTTCTAAATTAATCTTATGCGCTAATAGTTACAAACTATTTTTATAAACCAATTTACTATAACTAAAGGATAACTAAAGTATGTGGCAAGGGTTATTCTTTCTTCTTTCTTGCTTTTATGCATGATGAGATGCACTGGTTAATGCTCCTTACTCCTTGGATGCAAAACCTGTACACACAAAAGATATATTAGTAAGTATGTAACAGGTGAAAGAAACATTGTTAAAGGATAGTTAGACGAAAAGAAAATAGGGAAAGACCACACAAGAAGTATAAGAAAAAAGGGGGGGATTATTTAAAAAGGAATGGAATGAATCAAACATGAATGAATTTGATGAAAAGAGAAGTAAAGAAAGTGATGGAGAGTCTTAAAGACCAAATGTATAATCGAAATGAAATAAGGGGAAAAGTAATGGGATAATGTGTAAAGTAGAGAAGGTTGGCAAGAAAGAGTGGAGGAGAAGGATGCATAAGTTAAGATAGCAATCTAAAGTTATGTTATATGTACACTAAGTCGAAATTTCATAGCTGCGAGGCCGACATAAAAAGGAATACTATTGTTAGTATGTAATTATTACACGCAGGAAGATTTATTGAAAGAAAAAGATATTTAGACACGTACATCAGCCTTCGTTGCATACACCTTCCAATCCCACAAAATCAATTTAATATAACTGAAGTATATTGCGAGAGTTATTCTTTCTTCCTCATTTTTTTCATGCGCAATGAGAATTGGCGGTCAATGCTCCTTATCTTTTGCCTACAAAATCTACGCACACAAAAAATATATTAGTAAGTACATGACAGGAGATAGAAAGATTGTTAAAAGATATTTAGTCGAAAAAGAAAGTAGGGCGGGCCAAACTAGAAGCATAAGAGACGGGTCTTTTAGAACAAATGGAACGAGTGCGAGAATACTAAATTTGATAAGAACGGAACTAAAGGATCTAACGGAGAGCCTTCAAAGAAAAATACAAGAAGCAACATATAATGAAAGGTTTAAATGTATTAAAACGGGAGCAATACGTCAGTACCAAAGTAAAGAGGGAACAGGAAAGAGTCAGCAATTAATAGCGCAGAAATGACTTAGGGATTTGTAATGAAACAGAGAGGTAATGAAACAGAGAGGAAATGAAAAGATCTGCAATAGACGTGCGATAAAGAGACAAGAAATAGTGCGATGCATAAGGTGGAGAAGGTATGAAAAGGAAGAGCGAAACAGAAGATGAGAGTGCAAGAGTTCGTATAGTATTGCAAAGATAGGTTATGTACACTAACCAAACTTTCATTGCTGCGAGACCGAAATAAAGAATAATACCGCTACTAGTATGTATTTATCACATGCTGGAAAATTATTTAAAATTATTTAAAGGAAAAAATATTCACAAATGCATTTACCTGTGCTAATGAGCTTGATTGTTGTAGAATAAAATGAACAATGGAACTTGCAATGTTACCGTAAATATTAATTTTTATGTAGATTGTAGCACTGTGTTTCCTAACACTTTATTGATATGTAAATGGGTGTACGAAACGGTTTTCGAGGATTATTAACTTAATTTGATGAACCAAATTATAGCATCGCTACTTATAAACAGGTGCCTGAATTTACGTACCACTCACATCCCTGTCTTACCTACATCCAAAGTGGGCTTTAGTTTCGCCATCTATAAAGAACTCCTGGTAACCACTCGGGCCTCTGCCATATCTACACGTAAGGTAAGTAAGAGGCGCGAGTAGTTTCAAGGCGTTCTGTATAGATGGCAATACCATAGCGGAAGCGACAAGTTTCAAGGGGTTCTGTTTAGATGGCGATACCATAGCAGGCGCTGTAGATATTGCAGAGACCCGCGTAGTTTCAAACCTATGCGATTTTAATTATAAATTTTATATCTCGGCTCCTGGTGGTTATTTGTAATCTACGAGGTGTCAAATGAAAGGAAATAAATAAGAAAGAAAATAATTTAAATAATAATTACGGGCAACTGGATAGTCATGTAAAACAGGGAGCGTAGTGGAGCAAGCAGGATGCATGGGAATGAAAGTGAATGCAGAGGAGCAACTTAATTCCCAAACTGCAGTCTTAGATAATTTATTATACTAAGCAGAATAACAAAAATGTAGCTATATGATTTTCATGCTGTATTAACTTGATTTTATAAATAAAAATGCAAATAAACCAATTTTTTAAGCCAGACGAAAAAGTATTTACGTAAAGGTAATAGTACCATGAATCAATCGTTTTTTCAAAATCGTTTTCTTTATTTTGTAGAAAACTGCGTGATAAGTACACCAATAATCTTGCAATGTCGAAATGTGGCCGATTCATACAGGGGGCACGAAGGGGACTGTCCGGAGCAAGTTCTTTCGATTGAATTACGCTCATTATTAATCAACAGTCTTTTTGTTTTTTAATTTCTTCGAACCTCTCCTGGTCCGAACAGCCTCCAGGAGGCCCGGTTAATTGTGTTTTGCTGTTTCTAGCAAGCCAGAGCAGTGAACAATGAACATCATTTTTTCCATCCCTATGTGGTACAATTAGTACAACTCTACTGTATAAAAGAAACCGTTTAGTTTGCCCGCAAATCGTAGACGTGCTGGAAAATGGACGCAAGATGTATTCGATCGAACAAAAGGGCCAAACGAACAAGGGGTAATACATGAAAAGAGAACGGACCAGGGGGGCCAGGAGCTTCAAGAAGATTCTCCAACGCGCCTTTTTTCTTCTTCACAATTTCGCGCCACTTTCCAGCGCGTCCGTCATGGGGCCGGCGACGCGACTTTCAAATTACGTGAATCGTTTCCCTCTCATTTTATCCCTCGAGATGACATGTTTTATTTTACTTTATTTATTTATTTATTTTTTTTGGGTAGAAGCGGTCTACTACTTTAAATGACACTGTTCCTACAACATCGATTGATTACCTTGAAAAAAGTTTTTCCCAATTTCTCGCTCACATTTTTCTTTTTCACTCTCGCCTGTGCTCGCACATCACGACGCGACAAGGAAACGACGATTAAATTCGACTCGAATGACATACGTTGGCTAGTGGTTCTTTCTCCCGTTACATGTTTCTCTCCTCTGTTCTTTTTTCTTTGCCTCTTCTCTTTAATCTCTTTTAGTCGCACGTTTTTCCATTCTCTCCCACCACGCACACACGCACGCACGCATCCTCTGTCCATTTTCTTTTGGTACCCGTCACCCTCGTTCCAAGATATTCCCGTTTCGTTCACGCCCCCAATAATAATAAGATCAGTACCAGAAGATTATACCATTAAGACACTGCTACCCCGAGAAACCACGAGACGGTCTAAAATTTTGATTCTCAGATTTGCATCCGTATCAGTCTGCGGGTCTGTGCATTGATTCGTTTTCAAACTCCCCGTGTAGCTCGATCTTTACCAGTTACCTAACAACGTAAACAAATGAAAGAACGTAATTTATATTCCTAGGCGTGCAGGTATCCATTGACAACGAATAGCTCTCCCGTTACTCCTTACCAAGCGTAATCAAGTTACGTCGATGATTTCAAACGGAGCAAAGAGGCGCCCTTAACCCTTTGACCGATGTACGACGAGTTAACTCGTCACGGAACTTTAAAGAATACCAATTTGAATTCCATGCGTCGTTTGTTCTCATATTACTAGCACGACGAGTTAACTCGCCCAACCGTGTTAAAAGGTCAATTCACGATGAACACCCACCGCCATGTTCGACTAGACACACCAATCTTATCAACAATACGGCGATAATTATTAACTTCATGGGAAACTCGATAGTAAAGTCGAATTTCGTATATTTCGCGTAGAAAACGACGGACAACCGACGGTCCGTGAATTTTGGAACACCTCGTGAAATCACAATCGCGCGTTATAAAATTGGATCCCGAATTCTGGGACCGCGTCAACGAGAATTGATGAAACGATCGATCAATTTCATTCATCGACAGAACGCACGGCTCAGCATGACTAGATGGACCGGAAGCGGCCAGGTTTTGACGAAGAATCATCTTTTAATCACCGGGACTAATCGAATCGCCTTTGCTGGAACGACGTAACGAGGATCGTTGGAACGACGATTGAAGCATGGACGCGGTGACACGCTTTTAAAAAGTCGCGCGAATAGTGCGGGGATAAAACAAAGCGAGCTTTCACTTGCTCTTGACGTTCAAAGCAGCCTCTCTTTCCTCACTTTTTTGTTTACCATTATTTTCTAGAAAACAACTAACGACTGATAAAAAAAGAACCCTTCTCGCAAAATGTAAATTATTCTAATCGATTTTGGCGAGACGATACAGGGCCACGTATTAGCCCTTTCCCCGCGGAGGACGTACATATGTATCTATGCATATATGCTCTCAGATATTCAGCAATTGTACGCCTAACATTGATACAAATGCTCTCTACAACAATGGGTCATTGTCGAAATTATTTACACAAATTATACCTTAGTCAATTAAACAGAGTACCTAAGCGTTTATACGTATTGCTCTTCGATATTAATAAAAACTGTATAATACTGTTTAGTGCATCGAGGACATGTTTCCTTTTCAAGGTATCCCAGGCGACAGGATTAAATGTTCGATAAGATCGTGATAAAGTCCGATAGGGATTAATAAATAATCGATATACTGCTTTGAACGTCGACGTATTGATCGTCGATCCAACGAGTTAAGCTGTTCGTCTGAGCCAGCCGATTGACTCATCGAAAGTACGCTACGAAATCGCGAATCCCTGTGCTGAAGGTATCGAAACCAGCCCGTCATTGTTCCAAACAGCTCGATCGCCGGTGATATTCAAGCGAAAGGCCACAGTGATCGATCTCGTCGCTCTCAGCTGGATCGCCGCAACGAATCGTTATAAAATAAACAAAAAAGAAAAATCCGATCGCCACGATATGATTCGCGAATTACTTATTAAGAATCGTACACGCTAAAAATTCATTAATCGCTCCGCCATTTCACCGACGGTACTTAAAATCACAATATCGCGCCGAACGTTTCGTCTTTCTTTCCTTCCCCCTTAGAATACTATCCGCATCGGCGACGGTCTTTTAAAAAATTCAATCTAATTCGATATAACAGTAGCTTTCAATTTTCTCTTTAAATTTAACCGAGGCTTGCACAAGACCCATTTCTATTTTTTTTTTCTTTTTTTCGTTTTCTTCTTTTTGGATTTAGTCACACTTCCATTTCGTATCTTTGCTCTCCTCTTTTCTGTCTCGTTTCGAATACACGTTCACATGCAGACACACATACAACCCACGCGCAGAAAACACGTATACACACGTACACACATACACACACCCATACGATCTCTCTCTCTGTCGAGTTTTCTCGTCGATTGCTCTCTCGTTCAATCGCGAGGGACCGTATTGTTGTTAGTCCGTTATTGTTCGGTTCTTTCGCGTCTCTTGTATCTCTCGTTCTGCTTCACGTTCCTCTCATTTCTCTTATTATTCTCGCTTCCTTTTATACCGCTTTTCTTTCTGTACATAGAGAAATACGATTAATCTTCATCACCTAATATTGCATGCGCGTGAACACATTTTTCATTTTGTTTAACGATGGAAAGAGCCTGCGTTCTCTACGCGATGTACGGATCGCGATCGAGTGTCGTTTGTAGAACTGCCCGGACCATTATGTATATTTCTCTTAAACAACCTCTGCATTTACGTAATTTTCGTCGGCATTGGTTTCAATTTCTCCCCTTTCTTTCACTTGTTCCTCTGCTTCCTTTTCCTTTTACGCGTATTTAATTCGACGCCGAAAAACGCGCCTCTTTCGACGGCGCTTCCTTTTCTCGATTCGAGCGTCGCGTGAAAGTGTCTGGCTGATTATCATTCTCAATTAGCAAACGCGACAGAATGTTTGCAAGCGATTTATTTAATTGTTTTTTTCTTTTCTTGGTAAACGAATGGATGAATTCTGTCGACGGAGATTGTTGTCTTTTTTCTTTTACAATTGCGCGCACAAGAATCGAGAGTGAAAGCTGCCGGTAATTTGTTTGCAATGTTACCCCTTCGTCGTACGGTTTTATGGATTACAATAAATTGGTGACTTCTCATAAGATACTTCAGTAGTTTCGTTCTGTCCCGAGTTCGAGAACCGAAGTCGATGCCGCCGTTCAGCTTGGTCTACGCGCACAAAAAATCCCGTGTTTTCTACATTCATTTGTAAATACACGCCTTCGAGAATCGATCGATATTACATCTCGGACCGAAATGGGATAGTAGAAATAGTTTTTAGCGTTTACGATATAGCGTTTCTGTCTGATTGCCGTGGACCTTCTATATTTTTGTATTTGGTAAGATTTGTTGTTCCCTTGGCTTGTGAGCACGACGGATAGGGGGATCTGTGGATATACGATTAACGAAAATTCAATTGACCGCTCCTGCAAGTGATAGACGCGAAATCGAACTAAAAGAACAGCGTATATGACAGCTCCCAATACCGAATGTGTCTACGCCCTCTGTTTTATAAATTATATATCATAACTGTTCTCTACGGAAGTGCAATTCTATTTTTCATAGTTCCCGCAAAGCGGGCGAAAAATTATAATTTATACGCATTCCGCTATGCGTTTTGCTAACAGAACCGAGGGCACAACAGATTGTACTTTGTCGAGGTGTCGAAGGCCTTTCTGGTGATCGCATTTTAGTAGAGAAATTAGCGCAGCTGGCGCATACGATATCAATAAAAATACTATTTTCTTTTCATACCTTTATGTATTCCTCTGTCTCCGTTGCTTTTTCAAGAAAAATATGAAAGTTTCAAAAAATTACGCTTGAATTCCATTCAATTAGAGGGAAACACTAATTTCCCTGCCCCCTTACAAGAAGCTCACGTTCCCGTTCGTACGCGGGAATACGGGGGGACTATCCTTAAATTAACAATGTCATGGCTATCGTGTAAAAAATCTGAAGCATTCGATGCTGGGCTCGAATCGATAGAATCTATTTGGTACACATTGTTCACGTACAGAGATACCAGCCTTAGAAAATAATTTTCCCTTCATCAAACTTTCCATCTTTTTACGAGAAACAATCTCTCAGGAACACTGTCAATGGTATACCGGAACGGTACACCTAATTAATAATACGTTCTAACGATATACCTAACGCGATAGGTATATCTAAATCTAAAAACGTTAGCGTAAATTCTAACTCTCGTGAGGAAGTCCGCGGCAATCATGAGCGAAAACGATTGTTCCGTGGTTGCTTTCGATAAAGTGAACGAAAATAGAAGAGAAAAGAAGAGGAAAAAAGAAAGAAGAAAAATGGGGAAACGAAGCCGGTGGTCGACTATCGGTTCGTCGTCAAGGCAGATCTCGTCCTATTCTTCTTTTTTTTGCTTTTTCTTCGTCAGAAAACTGAAGCCTTATCTATCTGAATAATAATAAAGTAGCGTTACATCAGACATCGTGCGAGCCATTCGAAACACGGCGAGACGCGCCAGCCGATCTAGCGTCGCGGCGCCCTTCGATCGATCGATTTTCCAATCTTTTCGTTTCCTTTTTCTTTTCATTCCCCCCCTTCGTTCGTCGCTCCGTCGTCGCCCCTTGCGGCTCGTTCCTCGACTCGTTACCAATCACTAAAACGTGAATACCGATCCTACATTCTCGCGTATAAAGCGACGATCGTCCGTTCCTCTTCCCTCTCGACAAGAGAAAGGAAAAGGAAAAGAGAGAGAAGGGGCGGTGAGACAACGGAGTCGACGGACGCGGATGTTACACTGTATTGTTCGCCGCAAATCGAACAAATCGACGGATCGCTCGCGACGCTCGAAACGATTATTTTTCCGTTCACCTTCATTTTTAAATCTAAAACTCTTCTCACGATGGCCCACTTCGAAAAAACAAAGCGCAACGCGTGTCCCAGGGCGATTTCGTACGGCCCGTCCAACTCGTGTTTTAATGCGTGGTGTAAGGTTTATTACTTTTTAATCAAGTATATAGAGCATATCATTTTTAGTCGTAATAATTATATTGATATTGAACTACCTAACCTAATATTTACAGAGTTTTCATCATCTTCCTCCTGTGTTTTTTGTTCTTTTTTTTAAACGCTCTTGGCACTACTTTTCTCCTGTCGCCTCTACCCCTTTCATTTTCACTCTCTCTCTCTCTCTTACTCTTGCACGCCACACGGAACCTTGGCAAAACAGTCTTTCAAAACAAAAGAAAAAAATCTTCTCACCCTTGCGTGTCACATTGATTGCTCTCTCTCTCTCCCTCTCTTTTTCAAAGATATTTCCCACAGCTTTTTACAATCTTCTTCACCCCTTCGTTTCGCGTTCTCTATCCTTTTCATCGGTCCCGTTCGAAGTATCTATCCTCAGCATTCACGCAATCCACACACGCAAACGTGAAGTATCTATCATTCGTACACGGACACATTCATTTATTCTAGCGCGTGTCGCGTTCTTCGCGCTCCACGTTTCCGTTTTTGTCGCGCGTCTAACCGCGGACCCGGTTGCTCGCTCGTCGCATTTTAATAACACCCCCCGAAAGCCCCGAATAGAGCGCGGTCCGCGGGATCGTCGCCAATAAATAATTTACTAAGTCTTTTTCGCAGCGAACAAACTTCCAAAACGATATACATATACATATACATATATACTCGATGATCAGAATCGTCCTGTCGGCGTGGTCGCGATTGTCGGTCGGCAGCAGAACGGGTCGTAGCACACTGTGTCAGCTTTACTTCTCGTCACACCGTGTACAATTTCTTTCCCCCGGCGATACTCTCTCTCTATCTCAATGTTCAACTGTGCACGTGTCAACCCTTGCTTGGTAGCGTCGAGACAGGGCCACCCGTGTACTCCTACTCTCATCATTTCTCTCGCAATCGGAGCATAAAACGTCTCTAGTTTCGGCTGCTTCGTGAATCGACACCCTCGTCAGTCCTTTCTTTCTCTCGTTTATGTATATCGTAGGCCTCTCTTCAGTTCCCTCCCCCCACCTCCGTTTCCTTCGTTTCTTCTTAACATATTCCTATTTACGATTCCCGTCTGACCGTACACGTACAAATCCTCTCCTCTTCCAATAATCTCCCGAATTAATATCTCTCGATACGGCCCACCGTGTACTATCCAGTTCCTCGCATCACTCACCTCCCCGTAGCTACATACATACGTTACATACGTTAACCACCTCTCGTCGACGGTGCTTTGGAATTGTCTGAGATCTAGGCTAGAGACTGGCCTCGTACCATTGCCATCGCGCGACGAGTAAATCGAGCAGCACCAGAAGCACCGAATGGGACCGACCCACAAACGCGGTCCACCGCGTCGATTCGTATTCCTCTCCGCTGTGTCCGCTTCGCAACACGACGAGCGGGCCCACGGGACGAGGACGCTTCTCATCCGAAACCAGCTGGAGGACCGTCGTCCGCCCCATGGTCCAAGGGAGGAGCGACAGCAACAGGAAGGCGGTGTCGGAACATTCCGACGTATTCCCTCTCGGTGTCTCCTGTCCCCGTGTCTCTCGGTTTGTACACGACGACCCGATCCACGCCCGCACACGCTGGAGCAACGTGGCGTCGTCAGCTGGCCGAACCCGTACGAAGTTTCGCCTGTCGAGTCAGCCTTGAGGGATCCTCGACAGCTCGAGGATTCTCGTGGCGGGTGGAACAAGCGTGACTACCTCGCCGTCGCCGGTAGCAGCGTCCTTCTGCTCGTCGTCGACCCGTTCCTTCGTCTTTTCCCGTTGCTCCGCCTCCAACGGGACGGCTCGTCGCCGCTTGCACGAGGTCCTTGGCCGTCCGTCGACCTCGAGGAACCCGCTGCTCGACGCGAACGTCGTGGCCTCGAGTGCTCTCCTTCTCGGCCACGCCTCGGATCAGACGTGCTGCTGTTGATGCTGGTGCGGCTGCTGGTGCGGCTGTTGATGATGATGATGATGGTGATGATGATGCTGGTGCTGCTGACTCTCGTCGGTTTCGCAAGGCACCACCGTCAAACTGGACAGGTTGCTCAGGTTGCTACTGGACTCGGAATAACTGGACAGGGTCGGTCTTCTGGGCGGCACCACAACGGCTGGCGTCGAGCTACCTGGGCTGGGGAACTTCCGGAACACCCTTAACAGGGAACTACCCGCACTGTGGCACCGGACTATCCGTTCTGGTGCGTCGAGTAACGCGGACTGACTTCTGTATGGCGGCGGGCTCTCGCTGTCGAACACCGTCCGGTTTGGCGGCGGTCGTACGCACTTCTGGTATATCTCGCTCTCCTGAAAATGTGAAACGACGGTTTTAGTCGGAATCGGATCGATAGGCACAGCGGGACATAGGTTTTTAGATATTAGCTAGATTTATTAACCGAGAAGCACGGGAGGGAGAATTATTTGATTGTAATACACGACTGAATTTCTATGAACTGAACGAAAGCCGATGGGAAGAATCAGATGGATTCCTATTCTATGAACGACCTGATTACTCGAACCTACTTGTCCCTCGACAGGTTCGTATCGACTGCAATACTAAGATAGATCGAACTCGATTTCACAACCGATGGGGTTAAAAGATAGTCAATATCTTCTCCTGGTGAAATACCACGCAGAAGAGAAAATACACCGCCACGCTCGGGAACATCGACGGCTAAAAAATCCATATTCAGTTTCCGCGAAAGTGGTTGCACTACACGGCGGGCGGAGCATCGCAAACGATCCTTCAACGTCGAGCATCACCAGAGGCGACGTCCCCGTCCAGATAAACGTTCGTGGCCGCGTTACGTCGTGTTCATTTCGCGACGGTTCACAGGAAAAATCGAAAATCAATCCTATCCACCAACTCTGCGCACCGTCCGTAATCGCAGGCGTCCGCCAGTCGAGTGTATATAATACCGTTTTGTCGCAAAACGTTCTGTAAATATTCACGAACGGCTCGTGCACTTGCATATGGGCTGTCGAGCAGAACTCGAAAATTCGCAGACGAAATTCAAGGAAACCAATACAGCACATATATTTTATTTTCGTTCAGGAAGTGAGTTCGACAATGGGCGGACCAACAAAGTCCGTCATACCTTGCGACATAGGTATATACACGTGTAGTGGCGTAGAATTACTGAAATTCTAACCCGTGGCCTTCGAGCAGTCCCAAAGTATGCGCGTGTTTCAGCTTGATGCCGGCATCCAGAAGCCTCGAGGAGGGTAAAACTCGATCCCCCGTGGCCGTCTTCTTCGTGGCACGGTCGTAACGCCGGGTCGTCTCATCGACCTTCGCCGAAAATGGCACGAGACCAGCGGTCACTCGATCGTCTGCGAGCCTTTTGGAACAGAGATACTTCCGGTGTCTGGGCTAGGTAGGCATATATTCGGGCGACACGGAAATAAGCGATCGGTCTCGCGAAATTGTGTTTCTTAATTTGAGAAAAAGGGGATCGCGGTATCCTGGGAAATCGACACCACTTCATTTTCCAGCACATTCCGATTTCGTTTTTAATATATGAAAGAATAAGGGATGCAAGTTGCTGTGAAGTATCGATAATAACAAGGCTCGTGTAGTTCACGTGAAGTACATTGTAATTATATAGAACAGAAGCGGTTCGCAATATTATACACGAACGAATAACTTTGGATGGAACACTTAGAAATTATAAGAGCCGAGGCTAATTGGTTAAGACTAGCCGGGCGATCGAGGTGATAAGAGTAGGATAATAAAAACACTGGAATATACTACTATATATTACAGTAACTCGAATAACTATGATAATCCTAAGACGAGTAATGCATTAAAAAATATTTTATCACGCAGATCCTATACCAGCGTCCTTTTTATGCACGTTCCTCTATTACAATGCAAATTGGACACGTTTCCCCTAGCCAGCTACAAATATGTAATAATATGCATTATCGGAAGGGAAACCTGTTTTCCCACTCGCCAATGCAAACTCTCGGCACTCCGAAAATTCTCCAATCGTCGTCTCACGTGTCAAAGAAAAAGAAAGAAAGTAAATCTGTGCAAGAAATATATAAAATCGGCTTCGCCCAAGCGACAACAATTTGTCGAAAACAGAAAATCCTCTTAACGAGCAACTTTATGACCCTTCGCGTTCCATCCACGCGTCGTTAATAATTTTTAATCATCGTAATGAACGAAGCTAATTACCGTACAAGCTTTAACAACACCGGCCACGATATTAAGCAACGAAGCAACCCCGACAGATAAATGAACGAATTCGCGAGAGGCTTGTACTCAACACCTGTGAATCGTTCGACCCCCTTCCACCGACTACCTGGAGCGACGAGTAATACCCGCGACAATCCAACAACGCACACACGGCGAACCACGATTTAATCTGAAGACACGAAGCGTGGAAAATTTATCCGTTTTTACACGCGTTATTACCCACGGTTCGTGCTACTCGAAAATGTGCTTATTAGCGGCTGGCTAATCGAGTCGCGCAATCGATAAACGGAAACGCGATTGGGAATCACGTGCGGTTCATAGCCAGTCGGTCAATTGGATAAAATTGTGCCCGCGTTTTTTTAATGACATTAATATGCGGATATTAATGCTATCGGGACCCGTGAAAAGGCGTCGCTGTATTACACGAATTACCCCATTGCTTCGGGAAAATGTCAACTCGCTCGTGAATTTAAATTAACCTCGCTAGAATCTACAATATTCGTCCCACTCCAGAAATCGCAAAATTCTACTTTCTCCCAAGCACAAAACAATAATTACTACCTGGCAAAAATTATACAGCTCCGTTTGTCCAGCTCTTAGTGGGCCTTCAATTAACGCATTACAGTTTTACCGTGACCCATAAATGGGAGAAACGCTGATACAGTGGCTGCCAACAATTTCCGGCCGAAATCTCATTTTGTTGCATCGCTATTATTAAATGTTTTTGAAAGTAGTTTCAAACGTTCACAAAGCGCTTGAACTTTCGGCAGACACTGTGCGTGGAGAAGACCCCAATAAATATGTTTCCCGAGTCGAAGGCTCACCTGCTCCGGGTCGCGCAGGTGAAGGGTGGTGTGCGCTCCGTACGGTCGTTCCTCGCCATCCGGAAGCTGCAGCCGAGGGGGTAGGTCGAGGGCGAGGTCCTGCCGGACACTTCCGGCTCGAATCGCCCGGTCTCTAGCCGCGGCGACCATCGCTTCCTGCATCCCATCCGTGGCTCCTTCGCCACCACCGCCGACTCCAACACCGCCGCCACCCATCACGGCACCACCACCGCTCGGATCACCCTCTAGTCCGCCAACGAGGCCGCCGTGACCACCGCTGCCTACCTCCATTCCTGGGCTCACCGACAGCATCTATGGAATAAACAAGGAAATTCAGTAAAAGTTGAGTTTCACTGATAACTACCGATGCCCTAGCTTAGTATTCGAAGTGGATCCTAATAATTGTATCAATAAAGTGCTCCACATTAAACCACTTTTACTACCAACTTTGTTACTTTTACTCCCACAAAAATACCTTTCACACTGTTCCCCTCACGACTGAACCCTGATTTTATTTTAGTCTATAAAATCTGCAAAACCCTTAATTCATCAACCACTTGTGCCTCCACTCAATACGCATGCACATCGCCTAACAGAAATAACCAGCGGGACACATTCAACAGAATTCACGAGGATGTAAAGTTTCGACAGCTACTAAATATCGCCGTTTCAACGTACGAAGAAGTCGCGTGAACACTTCGTGAAACTTCGTCCCTAAAACACACACACACACAGCAGGGATCCGCGTACAGTGAGACATTAAGCCGAGCAACGTCTTCCGGCGTCGTTTTACGATCGCGCCGATCGTATCCGCAGAATAAGAAGCGATACGAACGCAATCCGGATCAGACGTTCCATCGGATGATCGGGTGTGCTTCTCGGGCATAAAATTTTCAGGGAACTGGGCCAGTTTATAGCCGGGATTGAAAATTTCGGAGACACCAATCGTAAAACGGACACGCGCCACCCTGACACGATCGAGTACGATGGAAAGCGGCAGGTTATTCGGTCCTGGAGCGAAAGTCTGGATTTGAGGGGGCGGTGTTTCGTTGACGATTCCGATTTATCAAATCTTGCATCGTGGAAAGCAGAATTGTATTCTGGAACTGTTATTTATGCCGAGAATTTTCGTACGACAGAATTGTATTACTTTCGATGACGAAATTTAATTTGAAGGGAAATGGATAATTAGGTCCGTTTAAAAGTTTCTTCCGTTTTTTTCTGTCTTCCTCGAGGATTACAAGTTTGGATAAATATCGTTCTATTGAATGTCGGCTCGAGGGACGAATAGGTGAGGTGTAAAGGTGTTTTAGAAGTTACGGTGAAATAATTTTCGCTGTATATCGCCAAGAGAAACGTGAGCTTACAGCGTTTTGAACAAGCTCTGAAGGAACTGCGGTGGAAGAGATCAATACTTATACGACCAAGACGGCAATATATACTGTGACATAAAATTTAAATAAACAGGCGTGAAACGTGGAAGTCGATGACATTTTGCAGCCACACCTAGATAAATTTTAATCCAACCGAACCAAACACATTGTCCTTACTTGCAATCATTTTTACTCGGATCTTCCTTAATAAAGCATTCACATGCAAATACTTTGGATGCGCCTAAAAATTATAGAAAATTAACGCTGAATGAAAATTAGTATCTGGCGCATTTTCGTTACGAACGAGGGCCACGCGTATCCTCGTTGCAGTTCAACTTTCCATCTGTTCTCCATGATGATCGCTAAATCGAGTTTGCTCGGTTCAATCGTGCGTTTCGAACGCTTCGGTTTTTTAATGACGAGACGCATTAATTCGTCCCGCGTGGTTTTCAGTGTGCCGTTTATTAGTTTAATCACCTGCGAATCGTTCTGAACGGCGGTTGTTAAAGCAACGACACAGCAAAAAAATAAAACAGGCCGGGAAAAAAGCATCGCGTTTTCTCTCACACCGAAACCGCGATTAATCCTCTTCCGTGTCGACCATGTCGAATTCGACGGGCTCGTTATCGATGTTCGATATTCAGCGGCACGTTGAGTAATCTCGTCGGCAAAATCGCGTTCGAAGAATACCACCCCATATTTCCACGTAGAATGGATGGAATGATCTACGTAATCAAGATTTGGTTTTTTGTTCCAAAGAATTACAATAGTGCAGGATTTTTCGTATGCACTTTATATAGGTATCGTATCCTTCGACAGATATTCGTTTCTAATTCTTGCTCCTCGTTTTATGGTGGAATAATATTTCCCATATCTTCGACGATGATTCATTTATATTAAGAGATAATTATTGAAAAAGAATTATCTGTTTGGTATTTCCATTTTATTTGGCGGTTAATTGATAATTATAAAGAAATAGGAGAATTGAAGTTTCATTCTGAATAATTTAGTTGAAGTGAAGGCTGTAATTTGAGAGTTCCTTTAATCGTTGCGATATAATACCGACAAGTATAATATTTCATTGATGACAGCAAACATTTAAACCGAGCATCGATCGAATGCATACGTGTTCAAACGAACCTGAGAGGATTGCTTCGAAAATGGAAATTCTATGCGAAATGAAGTGAAACTATGGATTTTACTTTCTTTCCTTGCAATACAAAGAGAATACCTAACTGATTATTTACGTTCTGTATCTTCAATTAATCGTGTGAACAGATTTTCACGTTCTCGAAAGCTATGTTTAGAGCAAAATATATTCTAAAAGTTGTTCTCCCATAAATAAACATTCGTCGACCAGACTATCCTGCACCTTGAACTTCAGCCCACTTTGTGTGCCAAAGCTTACCTAATCCAAGCCAAAAATTCTGCGTCATCGCCCAAGCAAACGATCAGATCTCAAAAATTCGAATTGACCATTATGCATGAATTCTGCACACCGTCCTATACAATTTAATCCACCCTGTGCAACAAAATATTACGACAGCAATAAAAGTCCAGTACATTCAAGGGTCTAAATTTAAGCAGATTCTAACACCTAACAAATGTACTTGTTTCCCAAATTATGTCAAGCACCGTAATTTCACTATAATCGAAGCATTAATTTCAAATTACTCTGGAACTGAAATTCCCAGAGCTTAATTATTTGCTCGCGTTACAATGAAAACTCCAATTCAAATAATTCCGTTCACAAATCGCCCATCCCAATCTTCTATACCCCGAAAAGTACCACACGATCTCTTTCCAATACCTACACACGAATATTCTCTATAATCAATTTCACAATCAGCAGACACAATCGTACATAACAAATCATTAACAAACCCAAGACAAATAATCTCACGCCAGTTAATCGAGTTCCCACAGTACCGAAAAAGAGGAAAACCTTCGCGCCTCGATCGGCCACAAAATGAAAAGCTTCCTAACGCGACGCCGTTTCTCGTTCGCCGCGTTCCTATTGCCAATGCAACGACATTGCAAACCGCTGACTAGAGGTATCTACACGATAATGACGCGAAACGCCAGACACGACATGCGGCTAGCTGTCTACAGTTCGTCTCGACCACGGGATCCAGTCGTCATCGGCGATGTTGTTTCCTCACGGCTGCCCAACGTGTTTTGGCGTGCACGGTATCGCGACATTATTCTGGTTTGCGACGAGCAGTGCAACTGCCCGTGACTGGGCCGACGTATAAATTCCTCGTGTCCGTCATTTCGTGCTCGTTCCCCGTCTCCGCGCCGCTACTTACGTGATCTATTTGCCGCTAAACGACAGGAAACGTTCCAAGCACCGAATATCGCGGGCGCGGGCGCGCGCCTGCGGCGTGTCTGCGCGCGATTGTCCTAATCCCCTGCCGCTCGGGATTACGGCCGAGGGAACGGGGTTAACGGTAGCTTGGATTTCGTTCCCGACATGGAAGTCGCGATACCTTCCTTCATTTGCCGTTAAATCGACGACGTCTCGTTGTACCTATGGCGGAGTATATTCTGGCTTCTCTTTGCTGTACGTCGCGGGCACGTTCACAAGGCACAATGGAACTCGTTTCCGAATCGAAACCCGTGCGATGATCCCTCCGTCGAGTGTCCAGAAATCCATGTTTCGCGAGTGGTAATTTTGCTCACAACCGTCGTGGAACTTTGTTAAATGAACCGCGAAACTACCGGCGACTATAGTTGTCGTTCCTATCGAACGCTTAAGCGACGACTATCCGCACAAATCGAGGCGACGCGTGTTATGCGCGCGGAAATACGAGGATACGCTACACTCGTACGCGAAACGTGGGACCGTAAGCAAAATGATCGTTGCTCGGTAACGCTACCTTTCAATGCATCACGATAAACTGGAAGACGGGACGAGATTACGTGGCACCGTTCGCCAACCGGCGCGATGAATTTATCGTCAACGTGCTCGTTAGAGCGCGCTTGTCGTTCGTCGGATTGCCTTCGATATTTTCTTCTCTCGTTTTTTCATTTCCGTGAACGGGACGCATATGGTAAACCGTGCGATTCAGAATCGAACGAAGATGGGAATAAATGGAAAATTTCTTCGACATTAAAAGTACATTACTGTCGATGATTTTCAGACGAAATATTTTACGATCTGTTATTAATCTGTTATTAATTGAATTGAATAGTTATCAATTGTGAAGAAGAATTCCTTTCTCGTCAATTTTATATTATTCTGTTCGTGGATTATCTGTTAAACTTAACCGCATTAGTAAAAGCATGATGGAGAAAAGGCATTTCTTCTTTGGAATAAATACTGTAATTGCGTTAAGCAATTCGTGATATGAAACGCGTTTAATAATTTGTCGATCGCCGCGTTTTTAAACGCCGAGTGGCGAAAGTTTATTTTCGATGAGAAATTCGGCACAGCGGGTATTAAGATTGAATAATGTTTGAGAAGCTACCGTGCGAGGTATAATTGCATCGCTGGTTTCCAGAAAGTCAGTTTACCGTGAGTAATTGAAGTATTCATGTACGTTAAGTAACCAATCATATTCGGAAAACAGCATTAATTATCCTTCCCGTAGCAACCCGGAAGGCAATAATATAGCAGCTAAATTTTCTGGCTGATTAAAACATCAACAGCACGCGTGCAACGCGTTCAGTGTAGCCCAAGACAACTGTTATGATAATAATTTCATTGAATGAATTATTAGGTTCAGCTGTTAATAATAATACAGCATCGCATCAATCACTGACGTTACTAACAGAAAATTCCTTCATCAACAAGGGAAAGGTAAAATGTCCTACATAAATAAAAAGAAATTATTCAGAGATAGTGGCAATATTTTCCCAAGATTATAAATCAATATAATGAACACCTGATTATCCACGGACATACATTTCCATATAATAATCTCCAAGAAAAACAAATTTTGACTACCCATATTTTTTAGCTAGTAGCACTCGACGAGTTTATCGATTTTAGGAAGCAAACTGGTACATTTAAAGTCACCACGAAGCATAATTCACAGAGCCAATGGAACGTTTGCAATCAACTGCACGACGATACATAGACCTCCCCTACGTACTCGCTAATTATCGACCTAAATTCTGTACGCCAGTAAGCAGGCGTTCCCATTTTATCCCATGCCCTTTAAAGAGTTCCGCTGCGCAGACAGCAGGTTAATTGGCCGATTTCCACGGGCGAGTTTCATCGAATTTCCATTAGATCGAGGGACGACGCTGCGTGCATGGCCCCGTACACAAACCTCGTAGATCAGACGTGTGACCGCAAGTAAAACCGCTGTTGGCTACGATAGTTGTTGCGTTTCAACGCATCCTCGAGTGAACAGGGAAAGTGGTACGAGTGCAGACTGTCGACGAACGATTTCCTTTTCGTTCGTAGTGGATTCTTCTAACGGGCAACTTCGCAGAGGACTGATCAAACGATTCGTTATTCACTCGTTCGATTCATTTGAATTGGTCATTTTGGAAACTATGGAGATTCATATATAAAAAAATATCTATCGCAATAATAAATCATTGGCCGTGCACTGTTTATATATTAATTCGAATAGGACCCACGTTATTTTCCTCTTACAAGCAGAGACTCTAGTTCAATCTTGTATACTTAAAACGTGGAAACGAAATTCGTGAAAGATCAAAGCAACGGAGTTCCGATAACGATCCAGCCACGCTCAGACAATCCAAATAGGTCAATAGCGATCTTGCGCTAGATGCAGCCGTGTCTAGCCCGAGAGATCGCGAGAACTAGATCAACGAGCAAAGTCTCGTGTACGCGATTCCCCTGTACACTGTTACACGTGTCGATCCACGGTGATCCATGAAGCGTCACACGTTCCAGAAACACTGACTCGCTGCGCCTCCAGGAAGCAATTACGGTAGGTACAGCAGGTTCATTATACCCCACCGTACTCTGAATCACCGTGCTCCTCTGTCAAAAATAACATTCCCCCAGGGACGATCGTCGTCTCGATACCGATACAGACATCTATCAGCAATTGCACGGCGTGTCGTATCGAAACTGCACCGTATCGCCCAGCGCGAATTATTCCCTGACACGGCGGAATTAATCGCGGCCCGATAACGCGACCCGATAACGTTGCCACACGGTTCGAGAAGAAAAATGTTGTCACGCGTCGATCGGTACTGGTCATTACGGGAAACGAAAATAATACTGAAGACAGAGAGGCGAGAAAGTAACGGCGAGAGGGCAAGGCTGGTTTTGAAAAGAGGTTCAGGTTTAGAAATTCTTGGTCGAAAAGTGTCCCGAAGTTACCGTCTCACCAGCGTTGCCTTCTCGACTATCTTGGGACTACAGTCGATACGATTCCCAATCATTTCGGCGGCCAATAACACGAGGGCGTGTCGCGGTTTTGTCGTAGATTAAGTGTCGCGACCTATTGCTCCATAGACTGGTTCATCGTGGATCTTGAGGTGGTGAAACGTGGTGGATCAATCGTGGACGTTGCGTTTTAATTAGATGATAAGAGACAGCGGGGGAAAAGTTTGCTTAGCTGGGCCTGATATATTTTGTAACGTGTCACTCAAGAGCTGGGAGTCAGTAGTGGGAGGAAAGGTGGAGTGGAATGTAGAGTGAAGAATTGGAATACAATCGAAAAAGAGAAAAGAAAAAAAAAACAGAGGCACGTGTTTGGGAAGACAAAAGAAAATGGTGGGAGGTAGGTTTCTTATCAGCCTGTTTCTCCTCTCAGCGATCGAAGATTCGATGACTCGATCGAACTGGAGGATTGTGAGATTAGTTATTTCCATGAACACGCCGAGAATCAAGTTTATTTTTTAATGAATAATCGTTCCCCGATCTGATTAGATTTATTCATAGGCGCGGGTCGTCGTAGGATGGAATGGAAAGTAAAAAAAATTGAAAGATATTTTTCTGTAATAAATCGACGGGATAGAGTCGCGGAGAAAAGAAATGGACAGATAGAGGACTTGTTTAAGAGGATGAAAGAATTCTCTGGGGATGGCGAGATAAAATTGCGCAGATATGAAAGATATAAATATGGAATGGTAAAGGCGATTGATCGGGAAGATCAAACCTTGATCTATAATGGCGAAGGTGTGTTATAAAGTGCATCTTACGGTGGTTGAACAGGGGCTGCTTAAAATTTTACGAACCAGGGAGTCTCGAACTTATACGATTCTCCAGGGTGCATAACAGGAGGAACGTTCCACTTTGCCGTACACTCTTCGAACTGCCAAACGACGTATTAAACTGGAATTTAGTCCTCATACTTGCTACCTCAACGACGCTTCAGTCAGTGATCCACAAATTTACCGATTTGTATTTAAATAAAATTACGACGCCAAACAAATCAAATTTTCAATAATTCCAACCTATTCGAGGTGACAAAATTCTACCATAGAACAGACCCTATCTGAAAATTTAATCAGAAATACTACATAATCTACCAAGATCGCTACCATGAATTAATCCGACCGTTTCAAATCCACGTCGAAATATCGCAACTGATCCCCAGCCTCATCTACCTAACGTCTTCGCCCCTAAGAAAGCTTCCTTGCAGGGAACAAAATGCGACGGAGCCCGGGTTGAAGCTTTAAAAAGGTTCCTCGTTTCTACGGAGCCAGTCGAAAGGGAAAGCTGCGACCGTCGTAATAGCAGCAGGGACGATAACAAGCACCAGGGGACGCCGATGGCTCATGGTACCCTGTTCGTACCACTTGTATTGATCGCACACAATGGCTTCGCGTAACAAAGACGCGCACAATGTCCACGGGATAGGTCGCGAGATCGAACTCCGGAGAGAAGTTCGAAACGGGGTTACTCGAAAATTGAGTTCCTTCCTTTCGAAATGAAAATTGCCAGATCCATTTAGAATTGGGAACTGAGTAACTTTATGTTCGCATACTGGCGATATATTTTTGAACAGTAGTTGCGTCTACTAATTATGTATTGGAATTAATTTTAGGTATTTAAGTAGAGTATGCAACAGTCTAGTCTGACATTGAAAATTGTTTTACGTATTAAATTCCTTACGTGTAGAAATAAATATGAACAATCTAGCGTTGGCAGTTTCAAGATAATTTCCAGTATTCAGAGCAATGAATGTTAAAATCGATATTAATTATGCAATTTTATAATTTCAACTACAATTCTATTAGAATACAATACGATCGACTTAAGAGAGGCATCGCAGAAACTGAAGCTCTCTGGCTTCACAGACTACTTTATAATTATCTCAACGCAGAAAGTGAAGAATAGACGCGTACTCCAGATTAAGGGGAATTAGAGAACGGTACAAAGTACGAGGAATAGTCGCGTCTGTGTCACGTCGATCAGTGGAAATCCTCGTCGGGATGTCTCGTGATCGGATCGTCGAATCTTCAATGAATTGACGTGGCAGAATATTATTTAAAAATATACTTGCCGAAAAAGTGTGCGCCATCAGTGTGTCACCCTTCGTTTTCTTAGAATATCCCAAGATTTTCTCGAAAGACACATTCCTTTAGGATTCCCTCCAAAAAAGAGTAGATAAAGAAGGATTCATCGTGTTTGGCGTATTATTCAACGTCGCTGTGAAATTCAATTCAGAACCCCTCAGGGGGTGAACCTTTCACCGAACCTTCTAGGATTTTTAAAATAAAAAATCCGTCCCAAGAAGGCAGGAATATCCTGAATGCATAATAACTTATTTCCCGACTTTATAAATCGTACAGAAATTTATCAGACATTTCTGTTACGAATGACATTCGACTTTCCGACAGGAACTGTGATTAAGAAGACAAATAACGAGACGCTGAAAGGATCACCGTAAACAGCAGCTAGTATTTGGCTTCGTCCACGTTGATCAGGATGGGCCGGTGCCTTCATCAACGTCGCGGCTCAAGTTCTTCACAAACAGGGGAGTTCAGATACATCAACGTCGACGAGTCGTTCACTGCTTGCCGATTGAACGGCAGATTTCGAACGTTCTGACTTTCCGGCTTGAATCTGCTCGGCGCGATAACGCGGCGCGTAGTGGGAAACGACGAGCATCAATTGTCTCCGGGAATGGTTACGGTGAAATTTTCAAGTATTGAAGAAGACTATACATATATTGACTTTAGTATAAGCTTTGGCAAGTCTCTATATTATTACCGGGACCTGGCCGTAATTAAAAGAATGGGGAGAAAAGAATAGAAAAAAAATGGAAAGTTTCCTTTTTAATAACGAGGCGATATTCCTGCCTCGCGGATAATGTTTCTAGAGCGTGCAAAGTCTGTCACACGCAGCGCATGCCTTACAGTAAAAGGGTTAATGTCCTTGGTAATTGGAGACTTTTAAAGTTCAAGTATCGTAAGAATGTCTTTGCTGCCTTCGGCGCGATTAAATTATAATTTTTACACGACGCGCCAGTGAAACGATTTGGGAGGAATATACAATTCTGCAAATGCTTTCCCTGCTTTCATCACAGTAAGAAGAAATACTAATCGAGAAATAGGCGTGCCCGCGTAAAATCTGAGCACCGAGCAGACGAGAAAAAGGACAATCGAACGACGAGGGAGGATTTGCTGTTCGTCGAAATAAAATTCACCACAACTTAAGACACCATTTTATAGTACTACGGCTGTATAACATCGAGAATTTCCGAGCTGTGGGGAACGATTCGAGCTGTGGTCGAGGCAAATCGATCGAGGAGCATATTCGCGTCACGAGGGCAATGCACCGACGATACGATGCACCAGTTGCACCGACCTCGGTAACTAGGATAACCCTCTGTATAGAAATGGCATCGTAGAAAAATTGCAAAAAATTCCGTGAAGCAGAAGAGTGTCGTAAAAAAAATCGCAACCTACGGCCTAACGTCAATATTCATGGTGGATGAAGCAGTGCTACTATATCCTGAACCTTTCATCAATTACAAATCAGGTATTGAATACAATAAAAACTCTATAAAGCTACGGAACATTTTTCAGAATTGAAATAATTAATTCAGCATTTACATTTCAATAATATACTCGTGTTACTATATATTTCTTCGCGCATGCTAGAGTCATTGTAAACAATACACCTAGTACAGTACTATCACAAACAGTTGAATCTACAAAACGGAAAGACGCAACGCTACGAATTTCGGCCATCAGCAAAAAGACAACAGCCAACGAAACACCCCGAGAACTAAAATTTCCGAACGAAATCCCCTTTCAAAGCGACCCAGGCTTCGACACGCGAAGAAATTCAAGACAACAGACGCGCTTGCACGTCAAATACATTCGATCGAGGCGTTCCCGACTCCGATGGGATTGCGAGAAACCACGAGACGCTCTCTCTGTTCAAGGAGATTAAGATCGACAGGCATCAGACCGGGTTTATGACACTGGAGAGCGAGCAGTCACGAGAGCTGGCTGGCTAGGGTCGACGCTCTTTCGCGCTACGTGATCGTGTCGGGGCATGCGAAAGAAACGTCTTGCGCAACCGAAAAGTCGATTATCGCTGGTTGTTCTAGGCCTTCCAAGGCCTCCCGTAAAAAGGAACACCGTTAGAGAAGCGGAACAGAGATTGTGCAGCCGCGAAACCAACGGCGAGAAAACGAAAGTGAATCCTCGCGGGCCGTTTTACACCGTTAGCCATCGCCGCCGTCGCGTACAATTCTGAATCCTTGATCTCGTTCGAGCGGAAGCGCGGCCGAGCAAAATGAAATCATTACGCCCGGCTCGGTTACGAGCATCGATCCTTGCCGCGGTTATAAATAACCGCGCCGTACGGTATAAGATTATAGTTTGCGATCTTTTTGTTTTCCCGCTCCCGGCTGGAGAATAAGGAGCACGCAGGATACGGATTGTTCGTCGTTATTGGCGATGCATCGTTATGCTAATTTTGCGGAGTCGTGTGAGCACGATGCGCACGCTCCTTCCTGGGAACACTTCTTTCCAATGCGGTACATGAAACGCGTTCGAATAGACAATCATTGAATGCAGCGTTCTCATTGAACTTTTCCTACGAATCACATATCCCGATCGTATTCCCGGATTGAACCAAAAAAGAAATAAAACCTCTTCGAACATCATCGATGAGCAACCCGACAGAAAAACGCATTATGCACTCGTCAAACTACCTCCCCAACGCACAGCGCCACGTCTCTCCCTATTAATACACACTACTCCCCTCTCATTACCCTTCTGCATGACCCTAATTCCCCTAATCAGGCCGAGCAACAGTATCGCTTTACTCCACCGTCCACCAAAATATATTCCAGCCGCCCTATCGTCCGCCGACACCGCGAACCGATAACCCTTTAGCCGCCCATCTTCAGTCCTAAAAACTAGCCCTGCCCGATCACCCTATTTCCCATTGTCTCTAACGATCGCCTCCCGCGAATCGTCCACAATCAAAGCAACGCTCTCCTGTCCATCTCGCAGGACCACCAACGTGGCCTAACACGAACGAACGTTTGCTGGAACCGATGATGGAAATAGCCCTATTAATCTCGATTGGTCCAAGTGTCTGCGATCTAGCGCGACGTGCCGGCTAGACAAGCCACGTATTCAGTCCGGTCGTCGCGTAATCGGCCTCTGCCAATTATCGTTATCGTCCAAGGCCAGCAGACAGACGATCGGTTCCGCTCTGATGTCACGCGCGCGTGTTTCGTGTCGGCGGCGACGCGACGCCAGCAATAGTCTCTGTGATCGGACTGGCTCTATTCGCGGCAGCGGCCGAGAAAACTGGGCCGGTTGACAGGACGATTAGGTGGTACATAGTATCATACATACATAGTCGGACGGTCCGACGAGGAACAAGGGGAACTGGAACGGTTAAGTGGAACGTGTTGTCCGTTTCACGTGCTGACGTAAGCGACTCGTTATCGGAGCGACCTTAAGGCCAAAGAAACGCGATTCTACGCTCCAGAGCGGAGTCGTCCACTTCCGGACGGCGGTGTGCGGCGAGGAAGGTTGATCGTGGTCCGAATTGATCGGATGTATAATACCCGGGGTGGAATTCATTCTGTTTGGATGAACGAAGTGTATCTAAGCGGTCGAATGTTTTGTAAGGGGAGCGAAAAAATTGTTAACAGAGAAATTGCGCGTGGTTTTTTCATTGTATATATTAGCTAATTGTGTGAGATATGAAGAAAGGCTGTTCTCTGATAAATGTATTAAGAGTTCGAGGAATTTTTGAGTAATTTTTGTCAAATTGCCTTATGGCTCAAGAGCAACGGTATAAGTCGCAGGTAGGATACCTGGCGAGGGATGAGACTGGCTCGGGTAATTGAAGGTGTATTGGACTGACTTGAATGGGTATAGAAAATTCAAGGTTTTTATGTTAGTTGGCTGTATTAATAGAAATGGAGGTTGCACGTGGGAAAGAATATACATATCTCTGATGAATGGTGAATTCTTGTGTGAGCTGTATTGTTGCTGATAATTTGGAACCTTGCTGCGTTGCCTGTGAAAGTTATTCGCAACAATAGTCAATGCTTCCTTACCATCTGCACGGATGAGTCAAAATATTTGATTTTTAACCATGTCGATGGCAGACTCGTTTCACTTAATGATATTAAATCCAGCTGATATTAAAGCTTAATATAAACGTTGACATTTTATCTTTGAATAAGTTTCAAATGCCATATTACTGTGCAATCGAACATGGAAATCTAAAGCAACACAATTTTCGCTAATGCAGACTTCCAATTATCGACAAGGACTGCAAAAATGCATAGAAATTATCGCCAACTTAATATATACAGCTGCAATGTTATGACTATTTGGTGATACCGATTCCAAGTAATTCGCTTGATCAACACACGCGGACGACTCTTAAAAGTAATTATCGACAGACTCCATTACTCCAACTGACGACCGCTAATAATTATGATTTTCGATTATTCGAGGCCGGCGACAATAATTATATGCAAATTATCAATTGATGCAGTCAGTTACCATTTCCGGATTCTCATTTAGTGAAGATCGACGATTACACGTAATAACCGCGGCAATTATTCAATGGGGGTCCCAGATTATACCGATATCTCGAGAAGCTTTGCACTTTACGTGGCCATAGACTTAATGCATACGGATTAGCGATTATTTATGAGCTGTAAAAAAAAGAAGTACTTTCACACTGATTGTGGATGGTCTGATTTTCTGCGTTATCTGACGTCAAGTGTCTATAAAAATTATACAATAAACGTCATCTGAAATCCGTGGACCGCGATCATCTCTTCTCGTTCTATGTAGAACAGTGTTGTATTCCACTTTATGAAGCGTTCGACTTTGGCCGTATCGCGCTATTAAAGTTACTTTTAAATGGGTTCCCATTTTATATGAAAGGAGAGGAAAGTAGCGGTTGGAATTTTTTCATCGGCTTTTTTTGCCACGATCCGTGGTACTCGAACGATTAATCTCGTTAAAGACCAAGAGCCCACCAGAATCGCCAATAAAATCTTTTATTGGCCTGGATAGGTTGAATCGCGTAAATTCGTGGCCGATGCTGCAAATTCTTTACCGGAATTTTTGCAGCCGTTTTCTGAAACGTGATTTCAACAAACGATGAATTATAATTACCTGCTGCACGCAGGTTTTAATCTACGCTATTTAGGAAGCCTAGGAGTACGCTTGCTTACATCTGTTTAATGAAATACGGTAAAATTTTCACCGGTGAATATCGACGGAATTTAAGAATGTAAAAAATGAATAAGAATGCAGTCGAAGTAATAAAAAAGATCCTCCAAATTCATTCCAATTCCCCACTGCCTAGTTATTCAAATTTATGCTTCATTATACTTGCATTTCAGTTTTCCCACAAGATATTAACATTAAAAAGGTTTGTCAAAATATTTCTTTAATTAATGCCTATTATATAACTCCTCAAAAGTAAGCGAATAGACAGTACAGTGTATAATAAGATATTTATATTTAAACGAAAATTATTTCTACCACGTCATTCGAGATATTAATAATCATTCCCGCCTCTGGGCCGAATTGTTAATCGTCGTTCCTTTACTCGCGTGAAAGTCAGTGTTGGCCACGTCGATGAATAAATCGCGAAAGTGTCTAGACCCGATAGCGATCGTAAAGTTGCGTGACGTCGACGTGAACGCACCGGATGAAACGCGTTTCCGCATTTATATTTCACACGACGTATTTACAGTTTTACATTCGGCTAACACGATAGTAATAACCGCGATACGCAGGTGACCCACGTGGACGGGAAACGATTTTGTAACCCGTGAGTTGCACGCAGTGATTTCGATGCACTGTGAGATATAAATTGGTGCTGTGTTTTCTCTAATAAATTTAAATGGCGAACACCATTTGATGGCATTCCAATTGATAGTACACAGTTCTATTTAGCTGGGGTACAGCCGTTCATGTTCTAAGATGTCTTTAAACAAGTTCATTGGTAGAAATTCAATACCTGTTCTGTTCAAAGTTCTGAATGGATAGTCATGTCACTGGAACGATTGATTACAGTAGTGACACAGAATTTTCTACTGATAATACTATTTTGATATCCAAATTTTACTGCAATTATTTCACTCGTTCATCAATGCCTAGTAGTCTATCGTATATTCCAATTCCTCAGTCTATGCCGATGTTATTAAATAAGATAAAATAAAAGCAATAAACTTTGCTACGAATGTATTTGCAACGTTCCAATAATTTTTATATCGCGTTATTCTCCTACTATACTCGGGCAAATCTAGGCCGACGCATTCGATCTGGCGACCCCATAAAGGCAACCAAAAGAAACCACCGGCGATAACATCGTATCTCAGTGCAGGCTGCCCCCAATCTGCAAATAATAGCCGAGGACGAAACGATAAGACTTCAATTGTTCCGGACGCACTAACCACATCTTGTATATACTTGAAAAAAAGAACGCAGAAAAGTTTCTCCATAGTGAGTCGTTCCAAAATCATTGGTGAAACAATGTCGGCAACACCAAGGCTAATTTTATGGATACTGTTAAAACTGGCGACGTTAATAATAAACTTGTTTATAGTCTGCGCTATCCGATTTTTTCGTAGTCACGTTGATAACAATTTGTCATCATTTGTCGCGGACGTCAACGGCGATAATGCAGCGCCGCGTTTTCAAGAATTTGTCGTTTGACCGCACAAATAAAAACAAACAAAAAACTGGGCAACGTTAATCGCGTCGGGTCACTAGTCGGGACATTATGCGACCGAAGTGTGCAAAAAAGATAACGTACGCAGATAGACGTACACTCTGAGCAGAATCGATTAATGCGCGGCGAGTAAATCAAAGCTTCGCGAAATTCTCGATGGTTGCCTGATAATTAATCGCCGAGATATTTGAACCTTTATCTTATTAATTGTAACAAGAAAAATCACAGAAAAGTGCCGGGGAAAAATATACATTCATACAGTTCTCTACACTACACCGCAGCTTTAAAAATCGTATTCGTTGTTAATCTCACCCTTCCGGTCCTACTTTCGCGCCGTCTCGAACGAAGATCAAGCTTTTCCAAGAAAATCTCTGCCACGACAGAGACGATTGTCTCACAAAAAACGAATCTCCTCCACAGTGCCTCGCAAGTGTTCGACATTGTTAATCGCCGGTGTGGATACAGCGAATGATTTCTCGTAACCCCTGGACGAGGCTTCAGCTGCCACGTGAAAGAGTACGCGACGAGGCTGAAAGCGCGCGAGTGCGGCCGCGTTGTTCCAAAGGACTTCTTGTAATTAACTGTCTAGACTGCCGACGTTATTATCTGGGCCTCGTTAGCGTTATCTCCAGCAAACGGGAAGCGTCTGCTGAAAATTACGCGAGCGTGTGCACGCGGCTGCTCGTGATGTCCGACTCGTGTGTGCTCGCTCGAAAATTGCCACGTGCCTCTCTTTTCCTTTTATTTTTTCTCTGTGTTTCGCGTGCGTAGGTGTATGTATCCCTTTCGAACGCGACGCGACATTGACACCGTGTAATCGATTAATTAATTGCACCCGCCCGTCCGGCTCGACGGGCCGCGCCGTTTTCGTAACGATTTCCAAGTTTTTCGAGGGCGCCGCCGCTCGGCGCCGGCTGTGCATGTTAATAACCCGGCTCGTTGCTCGGTAATTGTAGCGACGTGCACACAAGGACGACTCGAAAACGTTCGACGGACGCCGCCACTTCGATCACGTTTGAATTGTTGCTGGTGGTACGTGTCCGCCGAGTATCTTTCGTATTAGCAGAATTGCACGTCACCGGTTATACGGGAGAATTACTACTTTCGACTCGGGCATTGTCGCAAAGAGAGATAAACGTGACATTGTTCGAGAAGATTTGCGTATCTTGATAAGGCCTTGCATTACACGGTGAATAGAACGGGCAATGAGTAATGGAGAAAGTGCGTAGCGGTATTAAATGTTGGGAAACTTACGATGCACGTTGTCGTTGCTGATTAACAAATTTTGTAAACGTTGAAGAATTAAATCGCGCGAACGAATATACGGCGAACATTTCACGGGCGTGCATCTAATTGCAATTTAAGAAGAATCGTAGGGAAGTTTATTCCCCCGTGCGATGCGTGGGAGGTGTTCGAAAATTACGTGTTTCTAATTGTGTGTTCTAGACGGAGGAATCGTTCACCTGCTTTGCGTCGTGTTTCACGAAAAGTTTCGACCCGTTCTTTTTCTCCTGGCGATTCATCACTCTCGGGCGACAATCTTCCGGAGCCATGCGATATCTCGGTTATTTCCGCGAGGGAAGGAAAAGTAACGCGCGATTACACGCGGGCGTATGCAAACCGTGGCGAAAGGGTTGCGTGTCGACAGTGTGTTCGTGTCGGTGTCGGCGTAACGCCGAGATAACAGCGGGTCGACAACCACGTTCCAGAAAACGACGGCATTCGTAGAGCAGGCTGGAACGAACGAGAACGAAGAACGCGATCGCTTTTTGTTATTGTTTAATATAATAAAGCAACTCGAATCTGACAGCTCGGAAATTGTCATCTTGACAAGCGCTGACAAGATTAAATGACCAGAAAAATATCTATAGTAAATTGCATTCGTTTAATAATAATTATTTCTGAAATCCCCGTGCACCTCGATATCTACATAACCAATTCATACAAAAAAGACTTAATAATATGGCGAGACACCGACGTGCATCTTGCGCCACAAGTATAATGCAATTATTATACATATATTCACGTTGCAGGCCACGTTATATATTCAGCAATATTTACACAAAGCTATAAGTATATCATACTAGCCAAAACTCAGATCACTCGTAATCCATTTTTGATAAATACCTTCAAGCTCATTTTCATACAATTATGAACCATTATTTGCGAACATCTATTACAACAGAACACTATTACAATAAAAATTCTTCAATCATTTTACACGGCCGACTACTTTCGCGAGCAACTGTACATATTAATTTCATGTCTCGTTAAAGAAGCAATTAACTATTCACCGTTCGCGCATAAACTGTTCCCTTAAACCGGAGAATGATTCCATATTCCAGAAACCGACCGATATATTAACACCTCGCACCAAGTACCCTAACAATAGGTGTGCGTACTAAAAGCAAGTAACCACATCCAGCGATTATGTTATTATTAACAGGCGATTGCTGGCACAACCGATCGACGCGACGTGACCGTAATTTCCCGTCGATTTCCTGCTCCTCCATCACCGCCCGCTAAGTTGCCTTCGGCTCGCGAAATTAAAGCTATTGTCGCGCGTAGTAACCAGCCTTCTGTGCACAGTCCATCGTGAATGCGTTCTCGTAAATTGCAACTGGATCACAATGGGGTCGTGAGCGGCAATGATGCGTGACATATTCTATCTTACAGGTGCGTGAATCGGGGACCGCGAACGGGCATCGTGTAACGACAGAACTTCCGTTCGTCGAGTGTACATATAGGGAGGGAGCGAGAGAGAGGGAGAGACCAGTAATTACGATACATAACGTGGTCACGAAATTTTCGAGGGTTGGCTAGAGCTATGGGGAGGATCGTGTAACGACAAATATTGAATTTGGTGCTCGCACGATATTTGAAGGCCAGTGCGAAAATTAAATACCCGGGGACGAGACGAGTTAGCACGCGGTGATAATGCGGTTTGATAATGAGAATCTTCTCGATGTATGGCTATGAGACAGGGAGTTTCAATGCGGTCTATGCGCGCCGCCGGGTGTGCCAGAAATGAGAGGAAACAGGATTATTATACAATATAATGCTCGAATGTAACTTTCGGGGAATTGTTTCCGATTTATCGTATACTAGTTGATTGAATCATTTAAAAACATGAATATATAATTAATTTAATTTAGAATCTAAAATTATGCAATATACAAATTGAATTGGACTATACAAATCTTCGAGCAACAAATTCCGGTGTGATCTAAAATGCAGGTAAATCAGACGTTCGTGAAACGAAGTACCGGGTTGCGCATTGACGGAAATGAAATCTGTAACTTCCAGTCGATTTTAAAATAACGCTACCAACGGGCGAACACCCAAATCCACCCCAAGGATCGCTACCTCCGACAAATCCCCGGTAACCCAAACAAAAATGAACTACTACCGGCAACAACCCACAGCCCGGTCGCATTTCGAAAAGTGCATAGATCCTATATGTACAGGATTACAACAATTCGGATTCCAGTTCCGTGTTTCAATTCTCGTCATCCCCGAACGCTGCCATCGCGTCCACAAATCCGAGGGGAGAAAACAAATAAGTACCGTACATCCACGGTGCCGCAATATGTAAATCACAGCAGATCCGTAAAAATCTGCAGGTCGGACGAGCCGCTTGAAAATCACGGCGCAATCTTCCGGATCGAGCAAGTGGAACGTGAAAAGCGTTCGTCGACACGGTCGATCGACACGGTCGGTGGCTGCTGGAACGGAGTAGCTTCCGACGCGTTTCCCACGGGCTCGTCCCGTCGGGGCAAAAAGAAAGGGTCGAGAGGATGAGAGGCGAGGAAGGGAGAAAAGGAAGGAGAGAAAAAAAAAGGGCAACGGAAAACGAGCGGGATGACCTTAATTTCGTCGCGGAAAAGCACTCGTCCCGATGGCCGGGAAAAAAAGCGCGCACGCGTGGGTTGTGCAGTTCTGCATGCGAAATAACTTTAAAATATATCGCTGTGGCCTTCGATGCTGATGACCCAGATTAGATAAACCGTTAGATCCCGCGACGAGATATAAATCGGCGTACGTATATACTGCATCATATGCGAGAGTGTATAGGAGTATCGTTGATGAGCATTGCTGTGTCCTGGATTCTTGCTCTGACGAGATCCATCGTTGTCGACGAAGATATTGACTCCACAGGGTATAGCGCGGCTATTCATGTCCCATTTAATAATTAAACAACTATGCATTCTATTTTTAACGACTTTCGTGTATGTAAGTTGCTTACGTTGAATACGTTTCTAGAAAAGTATTCTTATTCTTGGGAAGTGAGTATACGTGTGGTTTCATTGAATATCGAAAGGTGAAGGGTGTGGTTGGATGTTCTGGGCGAGCTATAGGTTGCTAGATTGCCGCCTGCACAGCAATACCATGCAAGATGGCCCCAGGAAATGGTATTTGAGAATTTAAATGGGCGTTGTTGTAATGTCTGAGTTAGCACTGTGCGCACAAGGAGGATTAAAAGGGTTACGGTGGACGACAAAAAGGAATTGAAGTTTCGTGGTGGTTAACGAGCGAGAGGCACGTGTTCTTGGATTAATTTGTTAAACGAACTATGACGCAGTCGGTTAGACTCATTTTGGTCCTTGGCGTACAGAGAAGTCTCGCTGAGGGACACATGCGTGTGAGAAAGCTCGGGGTTTACGATTTGCCATGGAATCGTAAAAAAAACTCGTTCAGCTGGCTGTCGTAAACCTAAATGTTAATTACGGGCGAAATTTAAGCCCCGGATCATGGTATCATTCCACTGTCAATTTATTTAGCATTTGTCCCGGCGAATTAACGATCGAGTAACATTTCTTTCTTTTCATTCTGTTGCTGTTGCCTATAAACTTCCGTCGAATTGTCCAATTCTTATCTCTTGTTTCTTCAGGAAAAATAAACTCTAATCCCTGGTTCTACTTGACGACGATACCTGGCTCATTACCTGCCATTTCCTTCTCGTATCTCGAGCTCGATTGCAGAAAGTACACGCGATGCACAGGCATAGGACGGGAATCGTTTCCCATAAGGAATTCATACGAGAGGAGTACATAACTGAAAATATCGAAGACCGGCAGCACAATGGTCTGGATGTTCGTCAGCAATGGAGAAGAGGCTTCGCTAGAATTCTAGCAGAATAGACCCGAACATCCCCATTTTCTCTCATGCGGGAAAAAGGAAAGGAAAGCAGAAAAATCAAACCCAAGCGGCGCGATGGATCAGCGCGAGGGGGAAGAAAACGCAAGAGAAAGGGACCTCGATGCAACGATGGTTGATTGAACTGAAAAATAGGCGGGGGCAGCTGGAAAATCGATGTAGAAGGAAAGTATGATATACAAGTCGGTGTTCGAATTTGAACGAATCCACCGCGACAGACTACTTCTCGCGAATCTTACGTAAATGATCAATCGAATATAATGAAAGAACCATCGACTAACCATCAACCGACACCAACCCCCTCATTAATTTCCAAGCTTCGTAGCTCTAAATTGGAATCGCGTCGAGCAATCTAACGTTTCAAACATTTCGCAGCATCCCGTCCGTGGAAAACCGATCGATGTTCTGAAACGACAACCAATTTCTCCCTCCCCCAAAAAATATTTAACACCTCGGGGGTCGGTCTAAAAATATTCGATCTTGAATACCTCATCTACGGACTGTCACTCGCTTCACCGAGAGAACATCTGCTACAACCTAGACCATTTCCAAAGAAAAAAAGACAAAAAAAACGAGCAACTTCAAAGCACGCCCCCCGACTGTAATAACCCGCGATCACCCATTTTTACACCTCTTTCGTGGTTAATGGGACACGTCGAGGCCAGGCATTTTAGGCACACCCTGTATAAGGAGTCGTCGAGGCCGACCTCACGATCGGGCTGATGACATTTAAAAGTGCGGCGGGAAGGTATCGACCGACAGAAAAGGGCGAGAGGCGGACAGAGCAAGAAAGAGAGGCGAGACTTGCGAGGGAGAGAATGTAACGAGGCAACGAGAGACAGAGATGCAAGACGGACAGACAGGCGGACAGAGAAAGAGGAAAAGGGGAATCGTAATGGGAGCGAGGGAGAACGATCGTCGACCCAGACGAGAAAACTGTAGTGAAAGCCCGACTCGCATTCTGGGCCAGACGGAAGAAACACGAGGCAGACGGTGTAACGGCCTCTCTCTCTCTTTCTCGCTTCTATCGATCGCTCTGTCTCGATTCGCCTCACGGCTGGCCGCGTCCACGCCGCGCCGGCACGCTCGTTTTTCCTATTTTTCTTCTCTCGAGCCGCGTAGTATCGCCGACTTTCGCGCTCTCGAACGTCTGTCGAGGGCGAGGGCGGAATGTTTGATTATGCAAACGACGTGGGCTCCGATTTGGCCAATGATTGGAAAACCTTCGAGAGTGGTCTGCATGGGGGTGGGAGCAGGGTCGAATGAATTAAGTAGTATCGGTCTGCGACTATTATCTTCTTTTTTTTTATCTTTTACTCGAGTGAAGGGTGAAAGTGTAAAGAGTTATGCGTGGTAATTTGTTTGTTTTGTCCTTCTTTTTTTATCCAAGAAGGGTTGAATGACTGATGCGGAGAATTTCAGGGAAAGTTTAGGGAAATTTATATTGAAACAAGAAAGAGCGTGTGGTGTGTGAAACGTGACGTGGATTGAATGAAAAAATTTGACTAAATCATCCCTCAAATAAAGTCTAATTAAACAATAGGAGAAAAGCATTCAGTAAAATGACGGAAATCGTCGATTCACACCACCGAGAGGACCTCGTTCGGCGAAGCTATCGATAAGCATTAGAAAATAATCGACGCTCGACAAACGTCGCATACTTTTCGCGAAATTATTCATGGCTCAATTATAACGATCAGTCTTATCGAAATACAGTTGCCGCGGGGCTGAGGTGAACCGATTCCGTGGACGGTAAACGGGAACCGTAGATAAGCACGGAACAGAAACAGCAGAGAAGCACGAGATAGCACGCGAGCCGGGCGATTAAACGATTAAAAATCGACGTCTGCCGGATATCAAGCGTGCCCTATTTTCTGTCGAGCGTCCGCTGACGTCGCGCTTGAAGTTCCGCCTAATTAACCAAGTTATCGACGTCCTGATTACTTCACGCGCCGCTAATAGATTTTCCCTTGGATCGATGTTTAACTTAACACCGGCGAGTCGATTCGATGGAAATTAACGGGTGAAATTTTTAACAGGAATGTTTCTGTAATGAGATGCTGATTTTAAAAGAGCCATCATAGGACGATATAGAAATGGGGAATGGAATATTGATGCGCGAATTGCATTTTGGAGCACGACAATCTCGTACACCTTCCGATCTAATAATGTCAAGGTAGTGATCGAATTACGAGAATGAAAATCTTATTGACTGACGTCGATTGAATTTTTTAGGCTTCACCCAAACTGAGGGTAGACTGGGATGCCAATTGGATTTTCGGAGGACACATATATGAATTATACATATATGTAATAATTCGTTCAAAACGAAATCTCCCGGTACGAAAACGATGCACTGCTAAGAAATTAACCCTTTCGATTATGAAGGTGACTATAGTCACCCGACGTTGAGGGGTATACTAAAATTGAGTCGAATCACCTGTACAAAGGTGGCTACAAACACTTGTGCACAGCAACGATTGATACCCCCAAAGTAACTATGGATATTTCGTAAAAGTCTTTAAGCAATAGCCTTGCTACCTGTGCAAATAACTTAAAATATACAAAGGGTGCGTTTCACTGCTGTTAATGATAATACACTGGCAGCTAGCCCCGCCGTAGGGGAAGGGTTAAAACTCTATAACGTCGACATGTACCTGAATGAAATTCGGAGTACTCACTATTAAACTATTCTGTGCTCTAAATACAGAGCGTAAACTGATGCACGAAATTAACAAAATCGACATTTCTATTATTTCTAATAACCTTTGGCAGATCTATGGATTTAAATTACCAGCTACAAATAATCACAGTACAGTAACTGTAATCGAATTCTAATCGCACTCCATAATTCGCAGGCAATACTGCCAATAAACCTGAAAATATACAGTCTCTCTGACAGTCGCGTATTCGTGGCAGTATCGAAAGAAATAAAAAGTGGTTGAATAGGAATGAAACAGATTCAATGAACATACCACAAGGGCCATGTCGCGTGGCTTCGAACCCTGAACGTGAAGGATTCGTGCGCCCAGCTCAAGCAGCTTTCTCCTCAACTGTTTCACGGAGACGCCGAGCGTCTGCATGCAGCGACGCCTCAGCTTCATTTGAACCGTGCCGCCAGGTTGTCGACGTGCTGGAAACCACTGGCCGTCAGCTGTCAAGCTGGCATAAACACACCCGGACTCCCGGCGTCCCGTTGCTATTTCACCAAACCTTCTCCGTTCCTCGAATTTCTCGTCACTGTTCACTTGTTCTTCTTCTACCCCGCCCGCCTTCGCGTTCGACAGACAGAAGTTTCATACGAGTTCTTCTTCACCTGTTTTTCTCACCGTTTTTCTCCCCTCGTCGTCTCAGAATATTACGTACGTGCGTGCGAACGCTTCAAAGTATCGTCGCGAGTTCAGGTGATCCTTGGACGCGTCTGGCAATGTTTCCATCGAACCACCAGGAGATCGATTCGACCTCCGGTAAAAGGCAACGAACTGGCCTCTGATCAATTCGATCGTGCTGTTCGACACTCCTGACTCTACTTAACCACCACGGGTCTTATTCTTGTATTCAAAGAGTTCTGTAACCATCACGCATGTCTACGCGTTAGCTACGTACACGTCTTACGATAATCGAGCGGAGAAGCAATCCTCGTGGCGTGCACAGGTGAGACGTTAAACGGATGCACCGGTACACGCGTTGTTCCTTGACAGGCACGACCTTGACTTTCGAATGGCAGACACCGCGGTTCTCGCTCGCGCTTCGTCGTGCTCGACGCCGAATTTCTCCTATTAAACCGCAGTTGCTGTGTAAATGTATCCCTGCACACCATTCGCGGAACGTTTAAATGTCCATCCTCAAAGCCTCCGCTCTTTTTCTATCGTCGGTACGAGGCTGACAGTCGGCCTGTCGCCGTTTTCCCATCCCCGGGGGACGGTCATTCGTTCACGAAACACACCAGACAGGAGGGGGGGCCACGGTGTAGAAAAAGATACACTGTTGGCCGACTTCCCGTCGCTGGCCCGGCTAGAAATGTCAGTGACGCTGTTACGAAAGTCGCGATTGCTTTCGATAACACCGACCTCGTGTCACTTGGATATCAGGGACGGACGAACCATACAAACCGCGTACACCTCTAATGCAAAAACCGAATCACACACTGCCGAAGGAACCAGCGTAGTTTCCCGTTTCTTTCTCTTCCTCTTCCTTATCACCGTCGTGGCCGCTAATCGACGATTACGTTCTCCCGTGTTTCCGTCCCCTCTTGGCACTCCTGTCACCGTACGCGGCAAGGTAATACAACGGAAAAGATACTCCGCGATGGAAAAGCCTGGACGAAACCCTCGACACATACGACACGCTCCAAGTCCAGCGGCAGACTGAATTCGTCCGGTGGCTGTCAGGCTGCAGCACCGTCGACGGCGAGCGCTTCTCCCACCGCTGTTACGACCCTTTCCACGTGACTTCCCACCACCACTCGTCGCCGGCGCAGCGGTCGCAGCGGTCACATTTACCTTCTCCTCCAACCCCTTCGCCCACTCAACCCTTATAGCACGCTGGAGAGACTGCCGATCTATCGCTCTCTTTTTCTGTCTGGTACACACGGGCAGACGTCGCGTCGGGACGCGTATATATACGCGTACGAATCGGCCGCGTCGCGTCTGTGCACACCGTGCAGCGGGTGGCCCTGGGTGCCGTGGTGCGACGAGTTATACGCACGTATCGACGTAGATGACTGCATACGAGACACGTATGTAGACGGCCGAGGAGGCACGTGCGCCTAGAAACAGCAGCCGGTTAAGCTGGTATATATGCCGGTGGTGTTTCGACGCAAAAATCAGCCGCGTGGCTGATACCACTGACACCACTGATGCTATTCTGGAAGGGGCAGGTGTAGGTGGGCGATAAGGACGAGACCAAGGTTCACCGTCAGGAAGCGCTCGATTAATCGCTGGTACTTAATTCATCGAACCGTCTCGAGCGGATGAATCTCGAGAGGAATATGTATCTTAAGTATCCGTGTTATGGGGAATCGAAGGGAGTGCGGCTGGATATCGGGGAACGTTTTATATCCTTTTATTGTGCATGCGACGGTCCCCTTTCTACCCGATATGGAAGAAAACGAGAGTTCCCGGAGGGTCGTAAAATTTTCACCGTGAAACACACGCGGTCGTGGTATCGCCGCGTGGAAAGTAATTACCTCTCGCCGGAAGGTAAAACCCCGGAATTTCGAGTGTCGAAATCTCCGAAGGGGAGGAAGGGAGAGGTGTATATACGTACATATATACACGTATCGTGGTAAAGGGGGGCGAAACGAACGAACGAAGAAGCAAGCGAGCTAGCGGGTGGGCGCGAGCACGCACGCGTGCTTGCAGTTACGCGTATACATTCACTCGCGCGAATTATTCTCGTCGACGGTGCTCCAGCCGGTTCCATTAATTCGAGTGCGCCACTTTACGCTGTAGAGGGTGAAATTACCCTTGAAATTATAACAGGTTGATACTTCAACCGCACCGGCATCGACCGTCGGGTCGCTCCGAGCGATCGATACCACTTGTTCGATGCGATATGGGGACCGGTAGCCCGCGTTGCCGCTTAGACAATAGTTTTCAATTAAGCACGGCAGGAATGGCAGCGACAAAATAAGCTGGCCCGCCCGTTCAATCGTTCGAACGAGCCACGTCTCGAAACCGGATAATCGTCGTCGCCAATTAAGCCTCGCCGAGCGAGACCACTCCGAGCGCGACGCGACGATGACGTTCGTGCTCGATTTTTAATCCGTTTCGTAATTCCATTGAACGTGGCCAACGTCAACCTCGATCCATCAACGGGGGGAGGACAACCACGGTGCGATTCCCTCGATCGTCCTCTCGGCCGTGGCAAAGGACGTTCGTCCCCCCTTTCCCGGAGGAAGGAGACGTCCTTTGCCGTGATCCACGACGAGGACGGCGTTCCTGATCACGGATAAACGACGCGGGCAGAGCAGCGATGCTCGCTGCACAGACGGCCACGCATACATCCAACTGTGTACTTTCTACGGTGGTAACAGACGCCGGTGATCCCCACTGCGCTCACACCACGAGGGGCCAAAGTTTCACAGACGAATTCTCACACCCGCGCTCTGCCAAAAGTGAGCTAGAGTATGAAAGAGGAGGAGAGGAAGAGAGGAATAGAACGGGAGGCAGCGATGCGGATAGACAGAGAGAGAGAAATGAGGATCGTGAAAGTGTAAGTTAAATGGAGGACGGAGATAGGCAAGAAGATAGGGCCTCCCGCGATAGTTGTTCAGAGTGTATAGGGGGTTTCGCGACGAGATGTCGTCGGTATAGGCGCGCCTTAAAGGAACTCCGACGCGTGACCTTACATCGGCCAAGGTCGTGCCACGATGAACCGTCTGCCGTCTCTAATGTCGTTTTGACTGACTGCGATCCGTGTTTTGACGAGCGTCGGACCGTGTGTATACCTCACTTGTGTGCCCAGTCGTCGCTGGGCACATGCACAGACGTGTCTACGTACGTCGACGTCGGGGCGCGTTACACGCGTACGCCAGGAGCCTGGTGCAGCTTTATTTCCACCGGAGCCGGCACACACGGCCCGTTTCGCCGACCGAGACCGAACTTTTCCATTAGACCGGCTCCTGGTGGCCCTTAACGACCCACCTCTTATATTAAATTCCGGTTCGTGGTAAAAGTATTTCGATACGGGACCGCCGCGCCGCTTCCGCCGGCTCCCAAGGGTGGTGCCGGCGAGAAGCATCCGTGCAAGCCCCTAAGACGTAACACAATTGCATAATTGACTTTTCGAGCCTCCGTGAAGCGACGTAGATCTCTCCCTCGTTCGCCTCCGAAATTCGTGCCTCCCTAAATACGCACATGTATGTATACTTTATCTCCCACCGACCCGGCGAACTTTTCACCCTTAGCAGTCGCGCGGACGCGAGACTGTTCCGCGCGGGCTGGGCGCACAGCTGAAAACATTTTCGCGGCGCGTTTAACTTTCCCTTTCGCGGCCACTGGAATATTTACCAAGGGAGCGAAGCGAATTCGCGATTCAAACGAATCACGAGTCTCGCAGACGATCAATCTCTCTCTCGCTCTCTTGTTCCCTGTGTATCAGAACACGTATCGTATCGTCTGTGCCGATAGTGGAGCCTATCTGGCCCCGGTTGATGCACCATTACGACATCCCGGATAACGACGAGCGACGGCAGCCGTGGACTTTATCGCACGCCCGTACGCTCGCTCGTGCGCTCGCGAACGCGTGTCTGGTTTCGTGCGTGCGGACGCGGCTTAATACACACCGGGGGCAAGACAGAGACGAGCCGTCGAATGGGCAAGTGAAACGAAAACGGCGAGAGAGGGAGAGAGAGGAGAGCGTGGTTGGAAGGAGAACGAGAGTCGCACGAGGTAGTTCAGCGCGCGAGCGTACGTCTGTGTGCGACGCTGGCTGCGAGTGTGTGCGCGCCGTCTAGACAGGAGGTTGTTGGGGCCGAACGAGGGTCGGCGGAGAGAGGCGAAAGACGACTCTGGGTTGGAGGGATTCGTACAGAGAGAGAAGGTGGGGTTGATACGGGTACGAGTAAAAGCTGGCGGGACAAGAGGCAGCGGTGGCAGCGGTGGCAGCGGGGGGAGGGGGGGCAGCAAAACGAGATAGTGGGGAGGGTATGATAACCGGCTATCATATCTCAGGGCCGCTGCTACGAGTCTTCCGTTTCTCCTTTCTTCCCCGGCGATCCTTCTCCTCCTTCGCTCCGTCTGCGATCAGTAGGTATCCTCTTCTTCCTCGTCCTCCTGTTCTTCGTCGAGTTGCCGCACCGACCGGTGCAGAGCAACCTCCACCACCACCGACAGCTTCTGCTTCTTCTTGTTCTTCTTCCTCCTCCGCCGCGTCCTCTTCGCTTCTCCCGTTCACCCCCTCTGCTCATTGTTTCTCTCTTCCTTTTCTTCCTCCGCCGCGTTTTTTACCTTCTGCTTCCTCTACTTCGTCACCCGAAGTCCCCCCTTCCTACCCCCTTACAAATCGACTTCGCCGCGACGTGGCCCAGACGGAACGCGATAACTCTCTCTCCGCGTGCTCCTTTTTTTCCTTCCCTTTTTTAACCTTGCCCTTTTCTTCTCTTTCGATTACACTCGCCTCCCCTTTTATTTGCCCTCCGCGAGACACATCGCGCTGTCTTATCGTTGGGGAATGGGGTTGCGCCGCGCCGGCTGCACAGTGCTTCCAATCACGCTTCCTTGGAACCGGGTACGCATCATTCCGTGGGTATCGCGAGATTCAAGGCGCAAAAACGACTGCTGCTCGTAGCGTATACTCGATGGCCCGTGTCCGTTCTCCATGGAAATGTTGCAGCACGCTGTTTGTTACGCAACATCTAGTGCCTAGGGAAACGTCGCGTCGCTCGGCTCCGGTACCGATTTTCCTCGTAATCGTTCGGGGAGAAATGGAATGGACGTCTCGGAGGCATTCGAGAAGATTCGTTCCCAGCTATTGCTACATAGTCGAGCGGTTTGGAAAACGCTTCGATTAGATAGCGGCACGCGCATCTATGGATTTTGGAGCGCAGTGTGCCAGCGGGGGACCGGCGCAAAATTTTGTTCTTCTTCTAAATTCCTCTAAGCGTGAGAATGAAATTCTTCTACGAGGCTTGAACTAAATCGTTTCGAGAGTCCTTTAATATTTAACATCGAGTTCAAGCTATTCTGAGACGATTCAGCTGCGAGAATTCGTGACTCGATGAGATTTATTACAAATTATTCCAGCTTATTTTTAATAGATTCCATAGAATTGTGCGAGGTGTATGCTTCGTTTAGTGCTACCAAATAAAAGAAAAGAAAAGAAACACCGGTCCGGATTTACCGGATCGTCAAAATAAATACCTTTTTTTCCCCCCGAGCGTAGCATCCCACAGTGTCCACTGCCTGCGCAAACAGCTTGTTATGCCCCGTATTATTCGGTTATGAGGAAACCTGCGAATGGTATCATTTGCGTGGGTGGATGGGCAAACTTAATACGATCGTATCAATGGGGCGGCAATTTGCCGCTAGAGGTTTCGGAACGGCGGAACAGAATTAACGGAGCCCCTCACAATGTGCGATAAATCTTACGAGTTAACGCGTGACTACGCAACACTGCGTTTCGATCAATTCAATTTCATTCGCGGACAAACGTGGCTATTTAGTAGATTCAAAGATGAATAGTTTACGTAACCTGTGAACACGAACGTGAACGAATTGTGTCCGACCATGTTCAACGCAGAACGTTCAAAATACACCGTGCGACTGGTGGCTCGAACGAGAAAACGGAATTGTTAATTTTCCCATAAAAATCCCCGCCAACAGTGGCCCCTCGAAATTCACTTCGCACGATCGAAGTGCTAAACCAGAAAATCTCTCGAATCCACGGAACGATCGATGGTATACGCGCTATTCGCCGCTAGCGATTACATCACTGTCCCCGTCACGTTCTCCCGTGTAAGACCTCGACCGAGTAACGAGGTGCATACATCGTAGTCCAGTTTGATCGATGTCACGAGCAAACGTGCACGCTGGACAAAGTAAAAGCGCGAACTCGAAAGCGTGAACTGGTGCTTGCGGAAGTGTGCGAGTTCGCCGTCAACTATCCCGATCGTGTCCCGCTTACTGTCGCGTCCAGGAGGTCCAGCTACGCGGGGGGATATCGAGGTTTGTCTCGTACCTTCTTCCCTTCTTTCCTTTCTCATTCGCCCAGCTGGATCGAGTGTCGCCTGCCATGTCCAGCACACCCGGGGGACCAATATCGGCCCACGTCCATTTCCCGCGGCAGATTATTTCGAATGTCATTAGGAAGGAAGGAGAGATAGAAAGTGAGAGGAACTGTGCGTGCCGTGGGACCAGATAAGCGTATCGAAGCCTCCCGTAGGTCAGGTATTTCGTGGTGCACAGATCTCCCTGGACCGGTGTGAGCATCTTCCTCCTTTATTCGTTTCATCGTCGATGTTCCAACGCGCGGTGGGCAGACTATCGATTTCGTCAGACAATTTCGCGATACCGTGGCCGCCGAAAAGCAGCTTGCACTTTTTCGTTCGCGTCCACGGGAACGCGTCGCCGGATTCCATCGCGAAATCTCGTAAAATGTTTTATACTACCGCGGGCCCGATGTAAACGACGTCGCCAAAGGTGGCGGACATTTCGACAGAGAGGACGTTTACGCGCCGATATCTGTGCTATAAATTTTAATCCCAGCGATGGGTGTCTGGGTTCCCCGACGCCCTGTTCCGCGCCTCTTCGCCCTGTCTCTGACCAACGACGGCGTGCTTGATAAGAAGCGGTATCGTGGCGAGGATTTTCGAGATTAGGGTAAGGTGACGATAATTCGCGCGCATTGTAACGACCAAGGCCGCGGATATTATCGATCGTCGCTGATAACGCGCTTTCTGTGAGTTCTCCGAAGGCGAACTTGAAATTGATAAAGCTAAATGTATGCACGAGGCGAGTTTCTTCGGTTTCTTATTTTCCATATCTTTTGGAGGGAAATCTGATAATTCTTTTGCCGAGGAATTGGTGGCGAAGTGAAAACAATTCACTAGTGAAATACAGAGGGAAAAACGAATCTAGGTTCTACTAATACCAAAATAGTGTCACGAGAGAAGCGATTATAAACAAGCATTAATCATGAATTTAACCAGTCTTGACGCGTGCTTCGTATAGCGAGCCGAATCATTAGTCTGACGGCTTAGAATTTCATTTTACGACGAACTTTAATGCGCAAGGAATATGATTAAACTCCGACGCAACTATTCCTTATTGCTTGCACGGTGGAAGTTTGTCATACGTTGAACTATGTTGCTTAATTCTGTTGTTCTTGGATCTGCTGTTCTGCAATCATGCTGCTTCGAATAATTACAGCTAAGGTCTCCAAACCAAATTAATTGGGAATGTCTAGAATATTTTAATTATATTAGTCAGCTTACTTCCGATGCAGATTTTAATATAAAGTAAGAGGAAAACTGCTATGCTCAGATTCGCTTTTAAACATACAATCGCGAAGCTTGAATAATGTCATTTTTTTAACAAAACCGTAATGAAAATCGAACCTTTCGATTCTAGACAGACTTTTTACGACAAGCGTCAGGCGCGCGTGATTTCATTCTTCAAACGATTTATATCCCTATCAGTATCAGATTAATCGCGCAGCCTTTGAGAACTGTGGCCTCTTACGATATCTAGAAACACGTTTGTCTACCATATAATTCCTAACATTCTTGTATGTCTCACTTTTGTCTGCCCTAGTTTGTCTCAAGTATCTCGATACTGTCTACCGCTGACCAAACAGAGGAGCAAACGTAATGACTAACGTGCAAATAACCTTCGATCCCCTTATCAAATCTACGCCAGACTGCTCAAACTATTACAACTGAAACAAGATTAAAATGTACAATAAAATAGTACTCCAAATGCTGCACACTAAATACGCGCATCGTAACACCGCTGTATAGTTGCAGAAATCAAACTCCGTCGTCGAATGAATCCCAAAAGCCGAACTTCGAAAAACTCTCGAAACTCTGGATCGAACCGTCGTTTTTGAAACATACGCGCGCAAGTATATTCCTGCTTAAAAGTCGCCGCGCCCCAGCATTTATGGAACGGTTCATGCTCATCAGTCAGCCGGGAATAAATTATGGAATTTATGTGCCTCTCGTCGATATTTGTCAGCCAAGCGAAACGAAAAACGTACGATTAATTTATGCCCGGCGTTGCCAGTACTTGTAGATATCCATACGTGCGCATATCCGCGCTGCGAATTAAAATACAGCCGTTCGTTGGTGCGAGGAGGGGCAACATTTATCAACGATTTTAGGGGTGAAAGGCAGTGCGGATCGAATTAATTCGATTGGCGGTAGATGATCGGTTCTTCGGGCGCGATTATTTCGAATGAAATTCCCTTCGAATGGGAAAACACGAACGGGAAAAAACGAGCGAGTAGATGGGGGACGATTGGGAAAATTCTAAGGGTCGACGACACCGGCTCCGTTGTTAAACGGTACTCTGTCGAAGGGGTGAATTGTCTTCAACCGGCGAAAGTGAAAGTTGCGACGTGGCGGGTCGATAAACGGACTAATGAGCGGGAAAAAGAGGGAACCGTTTGATTTTAATACAATGCTGTTCACCACTGTTTCGAGGGAATAATGTTAGTAATAGGGGAATTAATGAGAGGGACGTAGTTTTTAGTTTGAACAGTCAAGTGGAATAATTGCTGCGTGTACTCGGATAATCTGATAGCGAGTTCTTATTCTGGTCTTCTATACTGATAATTTCATGACCTATTTTCTTTAATTAGAAAGGATTAATTAATTAAAACATTTGCTTCACTTTAATTTATAGGTGATTCTCAACAGGTATACTCTGAGGTATAAGGTTCGAGCAATTTTAGGGTCATAGTATTAAAATGTTATGAACGCACAGTGTACAGTAAACGTTAACATTGATCTAGCAAAATGTAGCAAGAAATTGCAATATTGCAAGTAGTTCGTTACCGCTACAAAGGACCTACAGTGTCAGTTCTTTTAAAAAAATTGCCGACACGGTATTTGGAAATTCGATCTCCTCGCATTTATGTCCGTTTCATAATCATCGAAACGATTATACGATTCACGCGAAGCTAGTACAACTGATGCATGTTATTAGATATAATTCATTGACCTGTGCTTGTATTAATTACCGTTAAAACCGAATATAAAGGAAGGGGCAAAGTAAGATAATGGTAACAAAGACGTTTAATCGTTCCATTAATAAAAAGAATAATCTCGACGAAAATTACGGAAACGATCAGCACCTTGACGTCTTCTGGACGGCTGACGATATCGAATCACGCGCTATCGTGACGTTTATCCGTATCCGTGTGATTTCGATCGAGTCGATGATTCACCTGGTCGATTCCTCGCGATATCGCGCCTCGTGCGGGAATCTTCCGACATTCGTACGTGAATAAATATAAACGCACGCGAAGCGAAAGGGACGCGGGTGCCACGAGCATTCGTTTTGCGTGGATCCATCCACGTAGACGAAATGTCTTTTCTTTATCTTAATCCACATCGATATTGCGATACGTTAGGCTGGAAACAAACCTGAGATCGAGTGGGTGCATTTTCTGTAGAAATAATTCTCGACTTTATAACGTGAATTACATCGATCGACTTTTCGCACTCGTGACAAAAAGCAAGACACTTGATTCTTGACAAAGTTAAGAATTAAAGCAAAAAAGGAAAAGGGAGAAAAATGTAGACTGCAGTTGAAGAAGCGATTGTACGTACGAAATCCCCAATTAATTTCATTAAATTGAAATTTCGGATTGATATATCAAAACTGCAGATTCACACACGTCACATTTCTTTCATACTTCGATAAACTTGTATCGATACGTCGGGAACCGACCGCAAAAAAGTTGCTCGGACGCGTATGACGTTGCCAGTTTCCTAATCAGGAGATTTAGTCTCGACATCCAGCAAGGGCTGTTGATGTTCGTTTATAATTAGACGAGACACGACCGATTGATGTAGTCAATGCTCCAAAATTGTACGTACTCGGCTGTCCAATGTTTCCGGGGTTGTGCAAAGTGTGCTCAATATTATCGCCGTTCCATAAATGGCTGCTATTTTGGGATCTCGTTGACTCCTCGATAGCGGAGAATATATTATAATTTTGTCAGTAAAAGAAACGTAAACAAATTTTATCGGTAAGCTATTAACCACGCGAAGCACGAGATTCCGGTTCTTCCCAAAGTATCCTGTGTTTATTGCGAATGCATTGAAGACTTCGGATAATTTAGAGTATCTGCATTCCTAAGGTTCGGGCTGCGTTCAGTTAGATACGATCTCAAGTCATGCAGCAATGAATAATTTTGATTGGAAAATGAATTATATTATAGGCGAAATACATTATTTTATTATTACACCCAAATGAATCGCCGATACGTATAATTAAATTCATAACATATACGTAGAATTTCAATTAAAAATTACCACTGCGACGCGAAGGCGACGAATCGCGAGATGCATACCGATAGTTATTCAATCATGATTCTCATTGCAGAAAGTTTTATAAGAGAAGGTGTTCTAAGTGGTGAAAATGAGAATAATAATTCCTTGACCGAGGTTCCCGCGTATCGTCTGACCGGGGTCCGCAATCTGCCGCGACGTGAACCCTCGGGCAACGATTCATTACTAGCGTGATAACTTCATGATACGCAGGGGCCACGAATAATTATTGTAATTCCGGGAATTACGGCGTTTCACTCTTTCCTTTATTTTTATGTCTTTTTCGTCATCGCAGTGAACCGTTGATTTTACAGACATCGTCACGTGCCTCGTCAGCGAGCGAAATCATTTCTGCGGCGTGCAAAAGTGAAAAGTAAGAATTTCGTTCATTTCACGCGGAAGTATAAAATACACGTGCTTATTATATTTCTGTTTAGAAGACAGTCCGCAGCAAGACGATTGCAGGTATACGAAAAAAGCAAAGGAAATCACTAGGAACGGAGTAAACATTGCCCCACCTGCGGACTACCTCAGCTAATCCATTTAAAACACGAATTGATAATGAATTAAACATTAAAAAGACTTTTCTACATACATAAAATTTCTTTTCCTGCATTCCACACTTTTATCAGATCAAAACACCCCGAGTCACCCATTATTCGCCTTTTCTTATTTACACAATCGCCAAAAGTCTCCGGACCAACGTCATCGTCCTTCGAACAAGCGACGCCTTCGACTATACTTTCCAAAACGAGTTCCATTCCTTTTGTTCCACAGCCATCAAATAACATGATCTCATCCTAATACTTTTCGTTCTATTTTACCGAATCTTTCGCCAATGACGATACACTTCCATCCGTGTCTCGTTTTCTTCCCTCGCAACCACCCCCACCTCCACAGCAACCCCTCCTTCAAACCCTCTCTGTCGCCCTGTTGTCCGTCGTCCCTTTTTCTTATGCACGCCCACGCGATCGAATAAAATTACGATCGCGTCTGACTGTCCGTCGAAACGGAAAAGGAGCCAACGATCGTCGGACTCGCGTCGATCAGATAGCCCGTGTAGTATTTCACGTCGCTGTCGATCGATCTGAAGCCGACTAGACGCGTCCGACCGCGCCGCGTTTCGCAAGCAATCTCGCGCGAGAACGCGTTTCGTCAGACCGGTATTCCTGGAGGACAGGTGCCCGTCGAGATCGTGGCACGGATTACGCGGTCGACCAGATGCGGACCAACGAGTCCACGTGGAATTTCGCGGCTCGGCTGCGACACCAATCGATCGTTGACCACGTGAATGCAGCGGTGAACGCGTCCAAAATGTTTGGTATTGCAGGAGAGAGAAAGAGAGAGAGAGGGAACCAGACACCTATCGATTGTATTGGTAGATTTACAGATTGTAGTAGTAATCAGGATGATGAGCTTGTAGAGCGATACGAATTGCCGATATAACTTTGCCAGATGATCTAGAGTCTAGAGAATTGCTAAAATGAATTCTACAGAGTTTTGTACGTGCGTATAGACCTATGTATTTTATCGCGGAAGAGATAGAGACTGTGGAATTTAGTGAGCCAAAGCGTGGGTTTGTATTCGGAGAATTTAGATACACGTATTTAGATTTGACAGAGTTTCTTCTATAATCTTGGCGAATGATAAAAAGTATTTGTCGGGCGAAAGGTAAGCGGAGTTGAATTGGATTAGCGAAATAATCGGGTGACACGGTGATGTAAGCCATTATGAGATTATTGTACGCGTAGTTAGACAGTGAAATTATTCTGCGAAAATTTGCGTACTTCTGGTTACGGTACTGGCGATTCGAGTAGTTCATGTATCCACTGAATTTTCTGAGAGGACTTTGAAACTATTTACCAGCATTCGCTATCGTTTCTTGTACTCGTATCGAAAAAATAGTAATTACTGTTTACACAGCGTGGACAAGCATAGGGCGACTTTTTGACGACAACGCGTCTGTAAGTGCTCGTAATCTCTCATCTTTTAATAGACAGTCTTATGCAAGATCCTTCGTCTCCTTGCTCTCGCATCGCTGTTCTTCTATTCGCTTTTGACAAAAATTTATTAATAAACCGTCTTATCTGTTCCAGACAATCTCGACGCTTATTCCTATTCATTCGTATTTTCCTCGCTTAATTCCAAACATTCCACTTTAAACGTTTTCACAATTGAACGACGCTTCACCATGGATAAGATTACCCTGCCCGCTAATTAAACTCCAAGTACGTACGTTCTTAATGTCTGCGATCACTTTATCGAGCACACCCCATAGACTCGTACATGTACATGTATAAATACGATACGTTACGATAAAAGTCTATAATTTAGTCACGCGAATTTACATTGTAAAATTGTGACTGCGATAAATTTCGCAGGGTCCTGAAAATTTGCGCCGTGACACGTCTAATCGAGGGTCGTGCACCAGTACTTGCTGGTCGCGTACTTGTTATACTTGTTACATGCAGCCGTTCAGAATCGAACGATGTTCATCGCGTTACGAAACACGTCGTATCCGATCGACACCTCGTAATTTATTAACGAGATGACCAGTCGATAGCCAGGAAAGGATTAAGCGTTCGTAGAGAACAGTAGCCGTAGGGCTTGCCAAAGTCCATTAAGCGGATCGACGAACAGCTGGGCGGCTTCTTTGTCTCCCGTTCGGCCCACTCCGATAACCAGTCATCGAGTTATCGCCCGTAATAAATTCGATTCTAAATAGAAACGATAGCAATCCGGGGAGACAGCGAAACGCTTCTGTCACTGTTCTAGAATCTCCATGTAGGTTTCAAACAATTTTCCTTCTGATTTCTTTTCCACCCGGAATCCTCTCCACGTTTCTGTTAAATAAATTTTGCATGTCTGCATGCATACGACGGCTGCCAAACGCTTCCGAGTAAACAGTAATTTCAATGTACCTCTTAAATGAGAATTAATATGATTTCTTTCAAAGCTTGACAAGTGGTGCTTTATAATTTAATATGCAAGCTATGCTTTTTTAAAAACAGTAATCATTATCGTTGTTTCAAATAATCCTAAAAAATATGATATATTAAATCGTAAGACTGAATAAGGTGCACGAGGTGAGACTGTGCCCCGGCAAACGAGACCACGATAATGGTACACCCATGAAAGTACTCTGCCCGAGGGGTGTACAATGACCACGGTCAGGAATTGCACCGCATCGCGAATAATTTTCACCAAGAAGCACGGTCGGGAATCAGATGTTCTAGGAGAAACGATCGTCTCTACGTAGAAGACACGTGAAAGAAGAGACGCAGTTGACTGCAGACGCAGCAAATGGACGCGATTGGTCAGTCTCTTTCTTCCTTTCTTCTTCTTCTTCCACTTCTTCCTCTTCTTCTTCCTCGTCCTTCTCTGATACTTCTGCTGCCGTTGCTGCTGCTGCTGCCGCCTCGTCTTCGTTCTCCTGCCGATGTTCTCCAGGGTGACCGACCTCGGCGTCGCGCCAGCCAGGCTGCGAGAAACGGATCGTAGTATCTGCCGGTTTTTGCAGGGCTGGCGCGGCCACGCCAGCCGAGTCGAATTGTTGATACCCGTCCGCTGTAAGCCGGATTAAAAACCGACGGAGATTACGCCGGCGCAAATTTATTCGAAGCGTGGCCAGGAATAAATGGGCAGCATCCTTCGATGGGAGTAGCGGAGGAATATTTCTTTTTTTCTTTTTCCTGCCCACCTTCGAAAGGTAGAAATTTTTGAGACGGCGATCGCGGTCGGATAGTCCGAGTGCTTTGATCTGGCTCTATTGTAGGTACACGCGTTTCAGTAATTCGTACGATTATGTTGTTTGAGAATTGGCGGTGTTAAGGGTAGACAAACGGCTGGGATACTGTGTTATAAACGAGATAAATCGTGTTGAATATTAGTGGAGTAATTGTTATGGTATTGTGTTGGAATAAATATTATTAGACTTCGGTGCTGAGAGATTGTTGCATTATTTAAGATTAACTTAGGAGTGAATGTAATGGATTTGTTCGGCGGTGCGGGGAGTAGTGTAATTTTAAAGAAGTTGGCATTTCAGTGTAAAATGTGAAACAGTTCAACTGAATGCATTCAATATCCAACTGGATATGTATACAGGAATTATTTGTTCTTATTTTTTAAGAAGTTAAAAATATAACAGACCTTTGAATCTATTTCGAGGTGAATAATGTATTGGCAAAGTTTCATTTTAATTTACAAGTTGTTTTACCAGCTGACGATGGAGGCTGCTTGCGTTCATCACGAAATCCCGCGATTTTTCACCGTAACCAAAGGAATGCATTAATATGTAAATTAAAACCGATTACGTTGTACTGATCCAACCGGCAGTATTTCATCGACAAAAGTGTGGTCGTATATTATATATCGCTGTTTCCGTATTTTTTCCATTATGTCGTGTTTAGTATCGCAACGTGATACATACCTAACAGCTAGAAACATTCTCCAAGAACAAGTAAAAAACGTGGACTAATCTCGCTTTTTCTCCAGGAATACTGTGCCGTTCATTTGTCAGGTTGCACTATCAGTTAACGTGCCATCTGCACATTCTTCAATAATGTCAACGGAACTTTTTTCTGTTTTTACGAATCCAAAGATTTCCGTTTCTTTCTGAATTTGAATAGCTTTCCGAAAAGACATTCCACAAATTCTAATCAATAGTCCTAGAGCTGAAAACGGCTTAATACTTTTCTTTTATTTAGTCGCAGAAGCAGGCGGTGTCAGAGATACATAAAGTTTTCATGGAAGAGTTTAAACTAATCCCGATATTCTTTCCAGTCATCGTCTTCTTCTTCGCTCAGGTAGCCGGCGTTTCTTACAGCGTTATCCGGCCAGACATTTTAAATTCGGTAGCACTTTAAACGTCATTCTGCAAAGCTTAAGGAAGTATAAGAAAATAATGCCGGACTATCGGTAGCACCTAAATGACTTTTACAATGACAGGAACGATGGTATATTTCATTCCTTTTTTACCCTTCGACTTTCGAATTCCAGTAGCGGTCGAAGCATCATTTTTTATTACTCTTTCATACAACTCGGCGTCAATGGAGCAGCAAGAAAACTGTGAAATAATTGCTTCACTTTGCAAGAAAACAAAAATAATATTCAATATTTCCTTCCCATCGTATTTAAAGAGCATATAAATCATCATGTCCACAAAAACAGAAAATTATTTTTAAGAACGCAGTAATTGATTCTCCAAGTCCCCTGCGAATATCCAGCGACGCCAACTAAACGCAATATGGACTAAAATTCAAACAAAAAATAAAAGAAGAACAGATCCACCAAGCAACCATCTAAAAACAAATCACTCCAAAAGCAGCTCACCACAGCGCGATCGGCAGAACAACAACACGATACAAAGCGAAAAGGAACAGCGGACCGCCGGTGGCAAGATCGAAAGAACGAGCAGGCCAGAACGAAGGAGGCCGACGCAGGAATCCGCGGAGCGTTCGACGTCGATCCAAATGACTGAGACTAATAAAAGGCGAAATAAGAGGAACGCGCTTACGTCTGGCTAGTGTCTGGGGGACTCTTTCTACTGACCGAGCGAGTGCGACGGAGTCGGGCAGAAAAGAGGGAAAGGAGAAAAGGTGAGCGTGCATGCGAGTCCAGAGTCAGCGAGACTGAGTCATTAGGCATAATAAGCGAGAAGTCGCGTAGCCGTGCGTGTACTCGACAGACTTTGATTCACTCGGCGTCTTTTGCTCGGCTGGTATCCGCCCCCACCCCCGTTTCCCTGGACTTCTTTCAATGTCCGACCCCCGTCGTGGTCTCCTCACTCGAGACTTTTAGTCACGATGACTAGCCACGAGATTACAAGTGGATAAGTGAGACATTAAATCGGCCCACGATTTCCTCTACCGACTGCTTGGCTGTTCTGTTGTTATTGTTTCTTTTCCTCCGCCTTTTCCCTCGAGTCGCGGGACGGGAAAATTGCGATTGCGGCATCGATTTCAAAGATGTCTGGAGCGGAGGCCGAGTAATAGGTCCGGGCTATTGATCAAATCGGTGAACGATACGGGGTGCATAATAAAACAGTTCCTCGGTACTCTGTAATTTCAATTGCTTCGCGCCGCTCTACTTAAAAAAAAGAGCCGCCGGAGCGAAAATAAAGTTCACCCGACTGCACAGCCGCGTCGTTTACATAAATGAAACGCAATGAAATCCTTGCGCTCCGGAAAATAACGCGAGGCAAAATAATCGCACCGACTGATAACGATCGAAGTCTCGAGGCAACCGCGAAAGGGGTTCACTAGTAACATCGTTAGATCCACGAGGTCGACTGTGGTGATCCCACAGGCTCGCGATACAACAGGGGATCCCCCAAAGAGAGACGAGGAGGACAATGAACTCCGCTGGAATGTACGTGTGTGTGAGTACGCGCGGGCTCCACGGGGATAATGGGTAAACAATAATGAGGGAGAAAAAGCAAGGTGGAACGAGGTAGAAAAGGAGCCGGTGGAGGAGCGGTGGCGTTAACGAGCTAGAAAACTAGCGGAAATTTACGCTCTGACAGATCACGGTCGCCTTCCTCTGAACGATATAATAATAACTATAATAATGGTATCGGTCGATCTTGCTTAAAGACGCGGTTCCCGTTCAGGAACGCCGGTGTTCCGTGTGCAACTTTATCGGTCGTAGTGAAACGAAGGTGCAAAAGCGCGATCTGATGCGCTCTGTCGAGCGTGCGCGGTGGCTGATATAATGACAGTGTCCTGGCGTTAACCTCCGAGCAACGGTGTGCTCTTTATTATTACTACGGAACATCATCGAGGCGAACGGGCCGAAAGTGAAAAATCGCCGATCGTAATCGGGATCGAGATGGAAGAGATCTGGGAGAGAAAACGGTAGTGACTGGGAGATCGCGTTGCCTTTTCGTAGACACTTCGCTGGATGGCGAAATTTTAACGGGGAACAATTCATCGATTTACGTTTCCGACGCTATTATTCGGGGCACGCCAATGGTATATATCTACGGCACTATAGTTGTCAATTTAGTTAGTACTCGGTGTTACGTCACAGCAACCTCCTGCACCATATACTTCAACAGCAGAGCTTCAACTGAATTTGAAAGGCGGGCGTCTGTCTATTCCCTTCGTCTGTTTCTGAAATCTTATAAACTACCCCACCATGGTCCTAAACAAAAGCGCAATTCTACACCGCTGACGTTACAACGGTCCTCCCAGCCCGATAGTACATTCGTTTCTGCGATTAAAATAATTCATCAAGCCGTGTCCCTTTGGTTTCCTTCGAAATAAAATTGCCTTCAAACTCAAACGACATTTTCCTAGAGACAATTCTTAACCAACAAGTCGCAGGATTTCTCCACTCCGACGATCGGCGGATTGTCTCAAGCTCATACACGGAGGAACCTACCAAAGATGGAAGACAGGATGATGAGAAAGAGGCATGTCTCCTCGTCGTTCTCCAGGCGAGGGACAGAGGCAGGATGAGTACCTGAAGCCTCTCATCTAAACGGAGGGGGAACGTCAATCAATGCCTTTTCAGGGAATTGCGTAATCGTCTAGACTAGCCGACCTCTTTATCGCTCTTATCGGCTCACCAAGGTTGATTCATAGTCGACGACGCCGATGACGGGAAGAATAAGGTATTATTACCCAGCAGCCGGCTCGCGAAGGTAATTATCGAGCCGCGTTTCCTATCAGCCGACAACGGTCACGTTTCCCTGCTCCTTTTTCAATCCCCTGATTTTCGAAACGCTGTCTCGCCGTGCATTTTTAATCAGACGAAATCTGTCCTGCTCTATTTTCGGTACGACGATTTCTGGTTCGCGAACAGGCCTGCGTTGCGCCGCAGAATATTCCTGTCTGCCCTAGTCGTGCTACCCCTTGTTATCAACCGGTGTGCTGGCTTAAAAAAAAAGAAGGAACGATATCGCGTAACACAGGGGAAATCACGGCGAGCTTCTCACGAATGTATGGAATTTTTCATCTTCGCCCGAGCAACCGACGCTGCTACTCTTCCTTGGACCACCGAAGCACCCATAGGTGATAGTGAGACCTCACCCTACCTAAGATTTTTATAAATGCTCGAAACTCCTGGCGAGCCTCGCAGGCATATTCCTCCACGTTCCTTCGGCTCGTAGTTTAGTGCGGCAATTTTTGTAGGACAGCTTTTCGACGAGTTAAGCGAGATTAATCTTGGGGAGACTGTAGAGAGTCGTGGATCTATCTTTGGTGGAGTTAATACTAGTACAATGGTGGATGTTTGTATATGCTGGAGCGAAGAGTTTGGTGATACATAGAGAGCAATTTAAAAAAGGACAAAGTGTCTAATGCATTCGACACTTGGTCGTTAGAAAGAGAGCACGATAAAATATGCGTAAAATATTCTATGAATTCCAGTGAATGGTGCCAGCAATAACTGCTGCTCTCAATCAACGAAAATGCATACTGGAAACAGTACCAACGAACTTACCACAATTACCAACGCGTAACATTCCACCATGCCGAACCAGTTCCAGCACCGTCTAACACCACTCATCGTTCCCCAATCGTCGCAAAGCAACCCACCAAAGGGACCATCCTCGATGTCCAACGTCTCGTATGTAAGCGAGGGTCAATGTAAAAACAAGCCACGCGAGCCTTTTTTTCATGAAGCAACGAAAGCACTAGGGAGCAGTCTCTCAGCGGCGACAGGTCGTCCTACGAGCCTTCTGGCTCGTATGCAAATGCCCGTGTCTCGTCTTGTCCGTCTTGTTTGCGGTGGACCCGCCGACGTGATCGCGTCGTCTCCTCGAAAAGGCCATTGTGGGGACAGCAACCGCGGAGGAGGTCGAGGTTAAGACCCGGTTACAAGCTCGTTGCGGGTCGCGTCCTCGTCGGGGACTGGGTCGAGGTTGCCGGGGCCTCTGGGCTCTCGTAAAAAGAAGGGAGAAAAAAAAACCAGCACGCCTGTTGTACGCGCGTGAAAGCTTCGTGAAAAGTGCCGTCGCGAAGTTTTTCGACCGGTTCGGAGTCTCTCTTCCCACCTTCGTTTTAGGGAGAAAGGCCAGCAGACGACCCTCCAGAGGTCGAACCAGTTCCCGATTATTGCAACCAGACATTTCTGCCGCTCGTGACGGCCAATTTCACGGGCACGGACGCATCGACCTTCGCACCTCGGCACACTCATCGCGTCTGGGGGCTTTTGTGTCTGTATTTGGTCGGGCCGTGTACCGATTCGAGTTGGTTTATGGCTTTGAGGTGGTTCTGGGTGCAAACAGTCGATGGAGGGGGACCCTGCGGTCTTTTATGATTTAATTTTCGGCGTTTCGTTGCGGCCGTTGGCTAATATTTGAGTCCGCTGGAGTTAAATGGAAAGATGCAAGGAAGATGGTTATAGGTCCGCTTGGAGCGTGGCGATTAATGTATCAATGTATATATCAATTGCATTGAAAAACCGTTCAGCACGATGCTATTAATTGGCCTCGCCGATTTCATCGCTCCATTTACGTAGTATCGACTTTGCATCGTATTCCTTGATCACACGCTAGAATCCACGAACGAGAAGTTCCATCGAGGCGATAGAAGCAAACGAATCCGTCTGTTTTATTATTAAACGAGACATCAATTTCCCGCGACTCCACCTGCCAATTATTTACCCACCTTTATCCCTTCTTGGAAGTTACTTTGGTGTATACATGTACAAACGACGATCTCGAGCCGAACGGCTATCGCCTTAACGATCCTAATAATTCCTTCGACCTTCTCGTTCCGCGAAAAGAAACATTCCCTCCGATCTGTCGCTGGTTACCCTTCGTCGCGCACCGTCCACGTGGCGCGTAGGCGGCGTTAAATCGTCGGCAAGGGGTGCGCGATAAAGAAGCCGGAAAGGTGGAGCGGCTGGCTCGTATATATACGTCCGTGGACGTGCCTCGCAGGCCCAAGTCGGCTCGATTTCTCGGGAAATCGCGGGGCAATTTGGAAAGCGCGCGCGCCGCGCGTTTTACGCGTGCGGGACACGTACGAGGCGGCTCTGCGGCTGCACAATGTCCTCGACTTGCCGGCGAAACATGCTCGAGTGGCCGGTTACTTACGAGGAAACCGACTCCGCCACCGTCCATCCGACGATTGCCGCAATGCAGCCGCGATTGCGCCGCGGGTAAATACGTCTAGACATCCGACTTTCACCTCTGTCGCGGGCGGCTGTTGTAACCGGGCTTAGCTGCCGTCGCGAGCAGAAGAGACGAAGGACGTCGCGGTGCTTCCGACGATTGATCGTGACCATCGGTTACCGAGAATCGGCCGGGGGTAGCTCGTCAGAAGTGTGTTAATTGAACTGCCAGAGAATTTCCACGCGTTTGTCTTGCCTCGAACGGCACGTGACGCGCGATAGGTTCGCGCGCGGTTTTGTTCATTTGCAGGCTGGCTGCGTGGAGAGAATCGTCGAGCTGGAGTGGCCGAGAGATGAGTTGTGAGGATACTCTGTTCGCCGTGTTGGTCAATATTTGAAGTGTCACGACGCCTTGTGCATACCTCCGGTGAAAATTGACTGACAAGCCTCCGTGACTGCGATTCGTTTTGCCTGCTTTGTATGCTGTCGAGCCGTGGCGGGGCTTCGGTCCTCGGGCTCGAATGTTAATCGGTGAAACACCGAGTGCCGGTGGTACGATTAGAGTGTACCGGGTTTGAGAAATTGTGGCAAAATTTCTGGGATACCGTGACGCATCAATTATAATATTCCAAGCTTTCCAGCAGATACGATTTTTATTGCGTCGGTCCCAAATGTAGAAAGCTGTACTTCTTTTTGGACGAACCAGCAAACGGCAGATGCGTTCAAGAATGAAGGAAATAGAGAATCCTTTCGACCGTTCGCGTTCAGTAATCTCTAGATATGCCCCACTTTCCCTTCGAGATTCATTGATAAGCATTCGACGTGCAACTGTTTTGCATATTGCACCGCGGATCATTCCGTTCGCAGACAGCGAACGATGCCAATCGGTCCGCGAGCGTAAATGGAGCGGTGCCACGCGCCCAATGTTTTCCGCGCGTTCCATATACAGACACCTATTTTTAGACGAAACCGGTGCAACACCTACGTCAATCATGCGGCTTCGATGCCGCTGTGACAGGAATGAAGTCGCGGCGAACGGTGTTCGTCGTTCTAGAAATAAATACGTCCAGCTGTCCAACTTTCACTTGGCCGTCATCGATAGGCGAACTTTTACACGCCGCCGCTCTTAAACAATGTACTACAGCCCCCGCAGCCCCTGTGCAGCGTCAAATAAATATCTATTGACAATCGGGCTGACAAATTGCATTGTTCAAATAACTCGCAGCGGATGCAGGGGAGCAAGCGGCGCGATCGAAACTGCGAGACGTTGATGTTGAAACGGAAGACGACCGAGTGGATGTTTTTTGCGGTCAAGGGCTTAATTCATCGCCCGGATGCCGCGACCGGCGACGATCGATAATCGCGGCCGCGGCAGGAAAGTCCGAAAAGTAGCGGAACGACAGGCGGAAAGACCGCAGACGCGGTCTGCGGTCTGCTTCGACCGCGTCGGTCTTCTCACGGCTATGCAACCGCTCGGCAGACCGGCGAGCATCCTGACCGCGCGAAAATTCGAGTTAATTTTCCGCTCGCCATCGACTTAACCGCACGTAAGAGACTTATATACTTGCAGGTATTCGTGCATTATTCTTTGGAATTTTATATTCCTCCGATTCCTGTACGCGAAACTGCCACGGTCTGCGATTGTTCGATTCTTAACAATTTGATTCCAATTCGAAGAGCAACCTGTTTGAAATGAACCAGACTATCCTATGTGTACGGTGGTTCCCTTTTCTTTCCTTCCTTCTAAATGCAACACAGATTTCGTAGCGCTGCTTGGAATCTCGATTGGAAGACGGAGGAGTATGAATAATGTTTAAATTGGCAGGGAGCTACAAATGGAGACGATAATTGACCTGCCTTGGTAAATGTACTGTTAGCTTTTCAATGTACATATTAATATCGTAAAGCCTATTTGGTGAGCATACGTGCCGGAATGATGATTTTGGACGTGATACAAAGCTGTGTTGCGACGAATATTAAAATGGTTCATCCATCTATTAACTGATTAATTGGTCGTGTGCGTGTCGAAAATATTGGCGTATCTGTTTTATAATTTTTGCTGTTGTGTAACCTTTTAGGAAATCCATGCGCCCATTCGTCTAATCCTTTACCATGGAAAATATTTTCCTTTTTAATTTTTCCTCAGACCGTTGTGAACTTTCCTGGACTTTGCTGGACTGTTCTTGTATCTTTGCGGCGAAAATAAATATTATCATGTGCGAGCGTATCCCATACCCTCGTACAGAAATCGGTACAGCGTAAGTAGATTACCATGGACTATGAATATGCGTGCTACATTATGCGGCAAGAAGGATGTTATTTTTCAACTCTACATGCACCTCACATGCCGACGTTTCCCTCTAATCTAGCCAGACACGTATTCCGTTTAATTTTACGGACAAAAGGAACGGTGACTCATTTACCCGCCTCGAGTATTTCCGGTCGTTTTGTCAGGAACTGAAAAGAATCGCCGCGCGCCGCGGACAAGGCGTACGCATTGTGTGCAAACAAATTTTATTTCAAGGGATTCATTGCCTCATAAATATTGATAATTGCTCCGACGGATGATGCTGTAATTACGGCCGCGTCAAACAAATGTTCCGTATCAAATAATTCAATCCAATCTTCGCGGCGATGTTACAATTAAAAAAGAACTACACAGAGACCAGAGCCGCCGGGGCGACGGCCCTGCACGAGTCCAAGGATTCGCGCGAAAAATCGATAATGTCTGGCCGATAATTCCGAGGTGAGATGGAACCGTGGCGGCGCGGAGATTAAATAAACCTTTCACGAGATCGCGAAAGGTTGCTCAGTGCCGGCCTAGACTGATACGGTTGAATTCTTAACGCGCGTAATCTCCGCGCCCGTCTCTTCCTATCGCTTATCGTGGCTTTTAGGCCCGGACTCGAACGTAAATTTCCGTCGGACAAGGCCCGACGAATCGCGAACTCGTCTGGCCGAGTTCCGGTACGCCAACCACGCCCGTGTTAGACACGAGCCTCGCCGCCCGTTCTCCATGGCCTCCACGAATCTTTTATGGGGCTGAAAAATTCAGCGGTTCGCCCAGCGATTACGAGGGTCAATCCTGTTCCCCTGCCCCTCCGCGTTTCGCCCCTGCGGCCGAATAACCTAATTTCTGCCACCCTCCATGATCGATCATCGTGGTTCGTCCATCGTGTTTCAACGTGTACGCTATACAATACATACATATACATATAATAGATGTATGCATGTAAGTAGACATACGAAGGATTTCAACGCGGTGAATTGACAAATTATTTGTTTTTTCGTTGGAAATATTACAAAAGTGATTGTAGCGTTCTTTATAGAAAGGGTTAGGAATAATTTAATTTCTTATCGTCGTCTGTGATCAATCGAGGTGGATTAATCATTGGGGTTCAACGCGGAGAATAGGGTGGAGTTGTATTGCGATTTAATGTATCATCTGATTTGGATTGATATTTGGAGAGGCTTTCAGCTGCGTGGAATCTGATTTCTGGATGAAACATTTTTATACGTAATAGAATACTTGTGGAATGTCCAAATGCGATAGGGAATAAAAAATCATGTTCAATCGATTTTTTAATAACAATTTGCAAGAGAGGAAAAAGATTTAAAAAATCAAAATCGCCTCGAGCTTCCATGAAGGAATTGTAAAGTCGCTGAAAACTTGAGGGACTTAAAGTCGATGGGTTTGAGCGAGACGGGTTCAATTTATTTTTCACTCGACGCAGAGATAGAAATGTGGAACGACGGACGTCGAGTCGTACATAGGGCCGAGCTTTGACAAACACATCCACGTAATTTGCTATCTAATCAGAGCTAGCCATTTATGCAAACTAGTTTCCAGAGTACAGCACGTCCTGCGTGTCCATCGTCTGCACGACATGACGGTTTCCTTTTTGTTCTGCTTTATTCTTCTGCTGATATTATAGCACACGGCGCAATCGATAGCGGTGGCAAGATTTATAGAGCAGCAGTGGCTCTGTATTAATTAGTTCATGATATAATGATAGCCTTGGAGTATTCGAGGATCTCGCCGATCATGGTCGTTCGATCGCGACTCCTTCGACTTGTCGATCAATCTTCGTCGTCGTCTCTTTTTGCGTGCGTCGTGCTTCCGGTCGCTGTGCGGTTTTTATTTTTAAACTTACACGACTCGTCGTGCAAACTTCGTCAGAAAATAATCGTTGCTGACGCAGCGCATAAATCACACGTCGTGGCCGCAGAATTCTGCACACATATTCGGGACAAATATTCGGCGTATTTTCGCGGGCGATTTTTCGCTCGAATAGAAAAGGATCCAATAAAATCCACTTAGCCCATAAATACAAGCTCCGTCGTGGCTCATCGAATAATCAACGCGAGGGTTCTTCAACCGCCTCATAATGACGCACAGCGCGTCCCATAATGATCCACAAAAAGGCCAACCCCGACTGGCAAAGCAACCCTTGTCCAGCCTTATTATAAGCACCCCACTTAAATGCGTTTCACCGAGGCGCAGAAAAAAAAAAGCTGTCGCGACAATCGATGCCAGAAAACCCGTCTCAGTCGCAGGGCGGCGAGCCGACTCGGATTAAGACGCGTCCACCGGTGCGGTGCGGTGTGGCGTTCCCTCGAAAGAAACCCGTAGCCGCATGAATTCCAGGAAGATCCCCAAGAAATCCTTCGCCTATCCTTAGAAAAGGGGGAGAGAATTCGATGGTTGCTGACAAAGGGACGTCGTCGTCGTCGACGTCGTCGTTGGGATCGTCTTATCGGACGCTCGTTACCCAGACGTATATACGAGAACGAAAAGTCTCGGAAGGAAGAAATCCGAAGGGAAACCTTTCGAAGAGGATCGAGTTCTTCTGCTTGGCTCTTTACGCGACACGGCAGTGCCGGGGATAATCGTTGACACGTGTAGACTGGCCGAGTGTTAGGCTGGATCGGAAGTTCCGCTCGTTTGCTTCTTAATGCGACGACGATAAGCTCACGGGCGGTTCTTAACGAGGGTGAACAACCCCGGAACTATCGATGAAGCGAGGGAGCGGCAGGGAAGTAAAGCGAAGTACGGGGATAAATTTTTTCGTAATCGTATGTTCGCCGAACTTTATCGTTGACACGTGAAGATTAGGTGGGTGTAAAATGATAGGCGAAATATGTATGTATGCAAATGGTGGGCGTTTCAGTTTTGATATACCGTGATAGTTATCAGTGGTCGATTGTTTTCATTGTTCTCTGTATCACGGGACAAGTTACGTTTCGTACAATAAGAGTTTCTAAGCTCGATGTATCTGTTCGAAAAGCACCGAAATTATTTGGAAAACCAATACATACACTTGAACAACGCTAATAAAACAATACACGGCTTGCGGGTAATCCCCGTTCATGGAACAATTAAAATATTAGCACAATACTATCCCAACGTTAAATTTCTCCCCGCGCTTTTCACCGTGGCCTGTTCTCCGAAAAATTCCAACCCTCGGGTAACCAACGCACGCCGCAAAAACACCCTAGAACGCTGCGATCAAACGTTGCAATAGCAGACAGGCCACGGACGTGAAAGGAAACAGAGAGATCGTTTGACGAGCGAGGGGTACGCATCTGTCGTTGGGTCAGGGTCGAGCGAGAAAATCGAGAGGGAAATCTGGCCGCTGCCAGTCGATACATCCGACGTTGCCCTATCCCATATTGCACACGACGGGGGATGTTCGGCACGTCCCATTCACGAGCGATTATGAAATATTCCGCAACGGCTACTATGAACCCCGCAACGCGTGACCAGACAAGCGTAGAAAAAAGTTTCCTTCGTGCCAGAGATTCCAGCCCTCGTAAACCAGCGAGATCGTCGCCCGGATCTTGTTAAGGGGGAGCGCGAAATTTTATATACCCAGGCGGGGGCGTTCTTGGCTTATCAAATTCCTGGATTCCTTTGAGGAAACACGACCGTGTCTACGGACACGTCTGGCGGCGACGAAGCGACCAAGACCTCGAGGAATCGTTCGAGAAATCTCAGGGAAAAGGTAGACGATGTATCTATTAAATAATCCACATTCTGCGTTACAAGTGGGATCAATTTAAATTTCTCACAAAATTCGTTGGAATATACGAAAATATAATTTCAAATATCTCCCAGTGGTTTTGAGGCGTCCTATGCACAACTGGCATCATTCTATTATTAAAAATCTAGAGCTTCCAGAAAGCATCGAGTTAAACCAGAATCGATATTAAACCGAACGACTCACGATGTAACCGAAACCTACCCCAAAACGATTCTGGGAGGGAAAAGATACGACTGCTACCCTTCAGAATAAGATCCCCGAATACATCGGCGCGTCAGTTTCACCGGTAGGTGCGTGTCTAGTCACCCAGCGGCTGTCAAAAGCACCCCTAAGCACGGTACTCTCGCACCCCGCAACGTCGACAAGACCAGAGCAGGGCGGTTTCGAGGTTCGATTGCACAGCACTCCCACAATCGGTCTGCTTATAACCCGAGACCTTCGACAATAGCTCTGCAGGGGATGCAATCGGATCCGCGCGGACTTATTTCGCACCTGGAAATTGTCCTCGCACTTCTCGTCACCGACGTGACATTTCGTCGGGCTTTCCCAGCTTGACCAACTCGAGGAACCTTCCCGAGTTATACATTTTTTTTCACAGTCAATAAGAGGAAGGAGACAGTGTCGTGAAATCGTGGACGGAAGTGGCAGCTGGAAGGGGTGTGCTGTTCGATGGAAAATTGTCCCGTCCGGTTTGCCGTACTCTGCTGCAACTGGCAGCGGATAAAATCGACCTGTGTCCGTTCTCTCGTGGAATCACGGAACCACGCGACAAGAGTGGAAGAGCAGGAAGAAAACCTCTGTCCCTCCTTCTGCCGTGACGTTTCCGTTTTAAGTGCGACCCTGACAACGGGTGGCTCTGAAAAAGCACCCTCGGCGCTGTCGCATCCTTACAATCGTTGTTCAGTGACGAGTGTTTGGTCCTGGATGCTTGAATGCGGGCGGAGGAAGGAGGAGGTGGCGGAAAGGAAGAAAAAAGGAGAGACGTGGAAGGTGGAAGAGGGTAGTGGACGAACCGAGGGAGGCGGAGGAAGGCACCGCCTCGGGGGCAGTTTTATTTAAATCGGACTCCGGAAGAAAATGTGGCCCCGGGAGAGCCGAGACGCAGCTGAACACCGTGCTAAGTTGGCTCGTATATTTTTACGAATTATTCCGTGGGACGGACCCGTAAAACTGTCCTGCGGCGTTTGCGGCTTGGTGGAAACGAGGTGATGGAGATGGCGAGTGCTGATTTCCCCTGGTTTCTCTTGCTTTTCCACCGCTCTCAAAGGAGATTAATTCCGTGCGGTATTTTTGCTCGGATAGAGTGCATCGTAGACTTCAATGATGCGTCTGTTACGGGCCCTTCAGACCTTCAAACGATGGTACAGTTGACGAGGCGAAACAGGTTTCAGTTACAAACACTGGTTGCCCGAGTTGATTGCTGTTATTATATTGTTTCAGAATACATCAACCGCCGTAATTCATGCTCGGACGTGAAAACGACTTGGTCTAAAAAAAAGGAAACGGCAATTTATGAACGCGCGTTTGTCGTGTCCATTAATCAAACGCGCATCTACCTCCCCTGCAGGAACTCACTCCGAGGACACAGACTCCTTGTCCAGCCGTAGCCTAATTTATCGAAGGATCTTATCAATCTTCCCTATCGCGCCGTTCCAAGGGATCGATTCGGCGTTCTTGCAGCCAACACCATCGGCGAAACAGAGTTAGCGAAGAAAGACGCTCCAGCCTCTTCATCCTCGCTTCCCCATCAACCCGTTCGGTAACAAGGTTTCACTTCAACGATACACCCGGTCCCGAGGGAAAATCCCGTTGATACATCGACGAATAATTTACGAGCGATTCGCGGGGACTTGGGAGGTTTTAAATCAGGATTATCCGGGAAATCCGGCCGCTTTTTAGCAGCTCCGGGCTTTGACGATCGACGAAAGGGTGGAGGAACAGCGGCGAGGCGGAAAATGCTGATACCTCGCCCACCGGCTGGAATTTCGTATCGATTCCAGCTCTGCCTGGCGAGTTCGGCCGTTCCGGCGTGTTCCACGCAGTAGAACTCGATTACAGAGCGTGCAGGCTCCACGCTTTTGCGGCGGTCCGAGTCGTCTTTCTGCGGACCAACGATCGCTTTAACTTCCAGCAACCGTGCCGCACGGTGCAGAGGCAAGTACTTTTACTGCGGTCCACGGGCCGGATACTGCTACGCTTCTGAGCAAATAGTTCCTGGGATTTCGCGTCTGCGATTTCCGCAGCTCGGCGCCTGGGCCGAGAGGGGTTTCAAAGATACCACGGGATCTTTCGCCGGGGATTTATTGGCAGAAACTGCTTTGGTAGCGGCGGGCAAAGGTACGTTCGATTATGGGCAGCGAACGAACGAGACGCATTTTGTAAGACAGAGTTGAATGAACCGCGAGGGATCGTTAGCCTAGAAAACTTGGATCTTGCCAAGTGGGAGACTGGGTTTATTGCGCGCGGAAGTAGCGACTAGAATGTATCTATGTCGTCGGTAGAACCGAGATTCTACGTTTGGAAATTTTAAGCAGCGTGTCTGCGAGTAAGTAGTACCTATACGTAGTAACCCATTTATTTTCCTCTGTCATGTTTTTTTTATTTTCTACTTTTTATTCCATAACTCCGCCATCCTGCTAATTTGCTGTATTCATTAGAGATTAAAGTCCCGACACTTTGCCGTCTATTATTTTTCACCTTAGTCGTATTCATTCACACGCTCACTAGAATTTTTCTCCCAGACAGTCGGAAATTCTCCATCTATCTCGAGCCCATCGCAGTTTCCACTTTGGAATCTAACAATTTTTACCTACCCGTCGCACGTAAGATCTCACCTCGTGCAATCCTGCATAAAACTTTAAACAGAGAGCGCCTAAATATTTCCTGCAAGATTCCCGGGGCCACGGTGGAAGCTGCAATTTCACCCGTGACCGCGAGAGCGAGCGCGGAGAATTACAATATAACGTCGGAGAATCCCATCGTAGAGCTCACCTTAGCGTCTCGGCTAGATGATTCACAGAGACGTGCACGAAACTCCGTCTAGACGGAGTATATTTCCGGAAAAAGCAATAAAGGTGGCCGCAGGAGGCCCCGGTGAACAGGAGACATTTGCGTCAACCTGGGGACGTCCCAATGACGTCACCGGGGTCTCGAAGCTGGATGACTTGGCCTCGCTGTATACGTCCATGACGTAAGATATGGTGGTATCAAGCGACGGTGTATGGTTTCTAAACGACGGCCAGGTGAACGGCCAGGTAAATCATATCTCGTCGGTGACCTGGATTTCAAGCCGATCGCGAGAGGATTTTCTTCCCGTGATTATTGTAACATCCTCAGCTGTTACGGTACGCAGGTTGCTGTTCTCTGCACATCGATTATTCCTTAGAATGTGGGATGATATTTTTATTATTTGCTGTTTCGAGATTTTTGTGCATTTTAAATACTGCTCGTCTCGTATACGGAATATTGTGAACTTTGTCCCGTGGTAATCTTCCTCTATCCAGTTCTCCTCGGGTTCTGTCTGCTGCTGCTTGCTATCCGATATTGTATTTTGTAAATTTCAGTATCTCCGGAATTTCGATTCTCGCAATTCAGATATCTACTGTAATCCGAATCCTGACAGGACGACCTGAAATTTCCAACCTTCTGATACTTTTCGTCAGATTGAAGTAGCGGTCGATGTGGCAATAATGCATTAGTCTGATCGAATACGACAGGAGGACCTATCAATCATAGCGTGAACCACCGAGGGACATCTAATACGCAGTGTACACGCAGGTTCTCCGAGGCGCAAGATATTTTTATCCGGGATTATAGCTGTAAAGCTTCCCTGTAAGTACAGTGATAACAGCCACGAGATATCCTATAATTCCATAAACTGTTAATTCCCCGCTGAAGAAACAGAAGCTGCCGGAAATGAACCAATTATGCAACACCATATTCGGCATTACGAATTTTCAAATGACACAACCTGCCTACGATCCAAATTCGATTTCACCACTTTCTCACGCGTCCCCGCGAAGTTTCTCCTTAATTCCCGTCGAACGATTCCTGAATACCTAACCGCGCCCATGCACCCCCTTCACCCTGAAAGGATTAAAAACCTTCTCGTAACGCGTCTATCACTCCCTCGCCCCTTTACACAGCCGCGCAACCCCCGCAACTTCCAGGGCGCCATATTCGAAAAAGCAGCGGGAGGCGCGCCTGTTCACCGTCTACTGTGTGTCCCGGAGACGCGCGAAAGAATTCGAGGAACGAACGGCGCGGCGTACGAACAGAGATCTCGTCCTTGGCGTTTCTTTTCTTCTTTATTCTTTCTCCTTTTTCACCCTGCTCTACGGACGATCTCTTTTCCTTCCCCGTTCGACACGACGACTGCTGGGCCCCGGCCCGTTTGCATTTGGCAGCCGGAGCAACGTCGATGCACCGTCGCACTTGGACGCCACCCAAACGTAATAAATTTCAAATCAGGTCATTGCTTCTCGTTGCACTTAGCGTGATGCACCGCGACGCGACGCGTCGAAGTCGAAGGATGAACGCCGCGAACAACGAACCGAAAAGACCGTTCGCATTACCAACGAGCGCTGTGCCGTCGACGAGTTATCGTTACACGCGCTGCCCCCGGATAAATCATAGGACAAGTGATGAATTCCTCGGAAAATCGCCGGAAAATTATCGGTGTCGCTAATACAATACAATAATTCTAAAACAAAGACTAATATGAGACATGTTGTAGACACGAAGAAAAGTTATTTAAATTTATTTAAAAAGGTGTCCTATGATTTTTGCCCGGGGGTGTATTGCGCTCGTCCCTGTCTATCGTCGCATCGTGTCGCTCGTTGCATATCCTGGTCAGAGAGGTAGAGATGGGGAGAGAATGAGAGAGAGAGGGAGTTTATCGGTCGCTTCCACCGGCAAGATTATCGTTCAAGGGACGATTGGCGGAACTGACGTGAGAAATGAAACGACGCGGCTCGATTTGAGCGTCATGATTGGCTAGACGGCGAATTGATTTGTTACGCAGAGACAGTGTTAATGATCTGCGATGTACGAGTTTATATCGCTTCTCGTGAGAATGGACACAGTGAAAATATCTTTCAAGAGTGGAGAACTTCGCGGCAGTGGTTGAAATAATTTTTGGCGTGGATGCGTTCAGAACGGAACCGAGACACGATTTGGAAAAACAATGGCAGCGGTGCTTGATATTATGGGACATTCTTTAAGCCTGAAATATTGCATTCCTCGTTTATAAATGGACTTTCGATGGAAAATATTTGTGCCGTACTTTGTGCTTAAACCAGGCGGCGATAAATTAATTTGGGCAATTAATCTATGTGTAATAATTAGTGTCTATTACGCTGAAGATTGATGGGTGGCAGTTTCTTAGCTATTCTTCGTATTAAAAACTGAACGATGGAGCGTGTTTGCCGATCGATATTAATACACACATATGTATAGAGGCATGCGCTACGGTTTACGCCTCTAGCCGAGTAACCGGGAATACTCTTTCACATAACAATAGACGAATGAAAGGAGTTAAATCTCCTCCGAAAAGATTCGGCGCTTGCCGACGCTAAAATAAACCACTGTGACGTCGTTTTGGAGTTCTACGAGGTACGTCTATTAATATTGAACGGGTCCAAAATAAAGAGCGGCGCATAAATATGTCTAAAGGCGAACAGAGTCGGGCATTTCTGCGACCGAAATTCACCGGCGATTTTTTTTCCCACGAAGTATCGTCCCTCTGTTTCCGAGATGAAAATTTGTCTGGTTGCCCCGCCGGCTGACTCAGAGATTTATTTATGAACGATTTGAAAAAGCAGCCGCGCTTCTGTAATAACAAAAACATTGACACACCGTCTCCGAGATAATTCTTGCCCGTTTACGACGTCGAATAGTCAGCGCACGCGGTGGAAAACGACGCCCCGACGCCGGTTAGACAAGCAATTTCCGCGAACCAACACGACAGGTGCGCGATCGAAAACATTTCGCACCGTAGGATTTCGTCGGTGTGGTTTGGTAGTTTTGCTAGGTGCAAATTAACTGGCATACGGTCGGCTTCGGGATACTAATTGGTAGCCAAATTCTCGTAAATGTGACTGGCTTTGGAGAACACGATGTATCGTCGGTTAATTACAGCGACAATGATTTGGAATTATTAGTAATCAAGGGAGAGTATATTAAATATATATAAATTCGGTTCGTATGTGACGTGAATAAGCGGCTAGAAAATATTGTATTAGTAGTTAAATATATACAGATTCATAATAATGTTATCGTGGAACATCAAATTTAGTAACACTGTAAATATGCATACAAACGTGAGCGTTCTCAATGAACTATCCCCGAGCATTTTGTTTCTCAAACCAATGGAAAACTACCTCTCTCGCTATTAAAGAGAGCCCAGTGACGCAGACAAATCCGTCTTCTCAATAAGCAGATTTCAAGAACCACACTCGAATCCCATCGTTTCACCGTACGAAATAATATCGGAACTACCCCTGGCGCAGGATTCCCAGGGTTCAATGATTTTCGCCGTCGTGAGACGGGACGGAAAAGGTGGTACACGGCGTGAATCCGCCCTTGCTGTCTCTGCGGACAGCGCAAGCTCGTTCGGGGCCGAGTATTTCGCGAATGGATCCGAGGGCCATTGAAAAGGACAGGGCGGAAAAACTCCATAAGAAAATCTTATCGTTGAATGGACCGGGACAATGGGGCGGAGGGGCCAGCAGGGGCGTAGAGAAAAGGGACGAAGGAGCTGTGGGTGCTCCAGGGTGCGTCCACGCGGAAGAAAATCGAGAACATCGTAGAAGGGAGGAGGTCCGGAGAGACGTAGCGTAGGAATCGGTGTAAAAACGTGTTCGCTAGACGACCCCGCGTGGTCGCCACGGCGAGGAAATCTTTCGCGAAGGTGAGAGAGGAACCGCGTGATCTGACGTGTTCTGGTATTAGTATTCCTAAGAACATCGCGATTGCGACGCGCGGGGGAAAACAAAATTGCGGTCGGAACGAGGACTTCCTTCGTTTCCAACGCACCTTGTTGGAAGCATGATCGACGGTCTGCGAGGCGAAACGCGCGGCCGCCGTAAAACGAGAAAAATCTGCGAGAGAAAGAAGGAGGACTCGTAAACAGACTGGCTGTCGGGCGTCTGGCCGAAAGTGTGCGACCGGGGTTTAAACGAAAGCGTGGGATAGTGGTGGCTGTGGATTTAGCGTGATTTAGAGTGTACTTCTGAATGGGGTATTTGAAATTTTTTGGTAAATTGCGTGCTACTGCTGATATATTTAGTGACTTTCGAGTAAATGAGATTGGGACGGCCGTAGTGGATTTTCTGGATTAGAGAATTGTCTTTCGATGTGACTCTCTTTCCTCCTTCCTTTCTTTTCAAACAATGGAACGCCAAGCTGCGCTGTTGTCGTTAAAATGTGCTTGATATCTTCTTATCGTGGTTTGCTAATAAATTTGCTATCGTTCATCGAAATATCATTGCAGGGGCAGGAAGTGACGGGTTTCTTTTTAAAGCCGCAGGAGAAATGATCGATAGATCGATGAGTCGGTAATCAGAGTTTCGTCTCGTCAATGGCGATTGTTTCGCGACTCCGGACGAGAAGAAAGGCAGGTAGAAGGAAAACAATCGTAGTTTGCCGTAACCAGAGACTCCCGCTATAGCACTAGACATAATATTTACTTCTGCCCACCTGCCCCTCGGGCAGCCACCACCGTCACGCCGGCCATCTTGAATTGGGAAGGTCGGCTGGAAGGTCTGAAGTGCACAATACATACGTGACTTCTCGCGAAGGATTGTCGTTAATCATATTGTCAATTAACTTATCGGAAAGAAGAAGTGAAAGGATAAAACCGAATCGCTGAACTAAATTGTACGTCAAACTCTTTCTTTGTAGATAAATGTAACATTGCAAAGTTTACTATCCCATGCAATTACACGAATAAGAATAATTTCAAGTGCCTTTCAATCGTTCCGCTAATAATAGTTCGCGATATTTTCCCCCTTCATCTAAATTACGATTCCATTTTTTCAAATTGAACCGAAACGCCATACGACTTGGGGAACAAATTATTCTCTCGCACAACAGAGAAACATTTAATTCCTCCGCGTCCGCCCGAATCATTTTACGCTCGACGAGTACAAGCCAATAATTCGCCTATCTAATCCAATCGACGAAACGAATCGAGTCGGACGACCATCAAGCGTGTGTCGATACACTCCACAAGCCGCCGCTCCACTCTTTTCATTCTTTCTTGAATCCCACATCCCCGTTCCCAGGCTGCGTGCAAAGTGAACCAGACGGCGATTTCCTCCCGAGGTCGACGATTTATCAGCGCTTTCGGCGGGACACGGGAGGCTTAGCGAAAGTTTCACGCTGAAACTAGTCCACGGTGTTCCATCGGGGCCGTGTAAAACCAGTCCTACGAGTCCGGGCAAGGGCACGCATAGATTACGAGTTAAACGGTTTTAGGGTAAGGGCATCGCGACGCGGCACGTCAAAAAGGAACGAGGCGACGCGACGCGACACGACGGTCTTGTCGCCAGAAAAATCCGCCAGGCAGTCATTACTCGTCGCGACACACCTTCTTTTTTTTCTCTCTTTTCTCTCTGCTTTTTTTTATCGGCGATATCGTTACGCGACGGATAATTGGAAGCCATTTTAAGTTCTCTGCTCCCTGCCACTTCACTCTCCTCTCCCGTTTCTCTCACTCTTTTACTCCCCCCGTTCACCGGCTGAATGTACAGTCGTCTCGTTTCGGTCGTGCGTAGGCACACACGCGCACCGGTAACGTGAAATTAAATCGGGTCAATTAAGAACGCATATTAATTTTGCTCATTAATCATCGGCGCGCTGATACATCGATTATTTATTCGTATATCAAATTTAATTAGCGACTATACAACCCCGGCCGGACTTACTCGGTCGAATAAATCAATGATTTCCCAAAGCACGAAGAGCGGCCGGCGGAGGAGGCTGAGAGTTCGCAGAGAATGGCTCTGGGAAATGAGGGGACACGGGCTCGCAGGACGTTTGATTGGGCGTGGGCAATGAACGCGATGCTTGAATTGCATTGGAATAATAAAATAATGATAATAATGCTGTCCACGTCGGTCGAAAAAAGGTGCAATTACGGTACGATCGCGGCTAAAGAGGATAATGCACAGGAGGAAAGGGAAGGGGAATATGCAAAATGGGGAGAGTTTGATGTTAGTGTTTTCAAACACGCCCACGATAATAAGTCCGACAAGCCGTAGAATTAAATACATTGACAAACTCTTCGTGCACAGCCGTGTATTGCAGTTATTGAAATTAATCAACGGATCGCTAAACGAACAAAAATCTACCTGAAATATATTCGAAGTAAAAAACGAAGTTTCCTCTTAATTCCAAAGTATCACGGCGTTCGCAATTCCTTCCAGCTGCCAATCGTGAGGAAAGCTCCGTGAAGAAAATCCGGGTACACTTCGAAATCACTTTACCGCCAGGTAAGAAGAAAAAGAGACGAAGGGCCGTATATTTTCTCTCCCCGACGTAAAATCAAGGGAAAAAGGAGGACGAAGATGGCGATTCCGGATTTCTTCGGAGGACGCTGAGCCTCCAACGAAATCCGACCTTTCACTTCTACGCGGCGAGCATCGCCTCGCGAGAGGGAACAAGGCTGCTTGCGGATTCGGGTCACGCGCGAGACGAACACTCGGAAAATTCCATTTTCCGCGTACTGGAGAGCGATATCCATGCCGTCTACACGCCTGCAGGGCGAGCCCTTAAGCCACGATGGCCCTCGCGGATCCGTGGATACGAGAAGCGAGCAAAGGAATAAAGTCGTCGGATCGATGCGCTTCCGTTGCTGTCGAACGATATCGATTACGCTCGCTTTCTCCCGGACGAACGGGATTACTCTCGGAACACGTAGGAAAAGTCTTGCTATTCGTCTTCGTGGCGAGACGGCCGGTATGTGTCTGGTACCTTTCATCGCGCAAAAGCAAAAGTGAACGTTTCCACGCATCGACGGACATAATAGTTTGGAGAACCATAGTTTCAAGCGGAATAATAGATATGCAATGGAGTATTTTGTACCGATTACGATCGCTTTGTTGGTGGTATGTTTAGAGAACTGTCGGCCCATTTTATTGTTGCATTCTGCGATATGATATATATAATAATTTTGTCACGGTAATATAAATCAACAATATAGCAATAATATCATTAATATGATCGTGCTTTTATAGTGATAAAGCACAGTGTATTACTGAAATATTAGTAAAATGCAACAGGCATTGTTACGTAAAGAAATTACCTGCTCTTTGTATTTCCCAATTTCAACTACAGATAAAGAACTAAAAATCTCGCAAAATTCCCAATCACGCGAACTTAAATCCTCCGAGTAATTTTCGAAATAACCACCAGTCCGCGTTCCCGTGGAACTGTTTTACATATTTCCGGTGAAATTTTACGCTGAGCCGGCTGAATCTCATCCTGAAGGATCAAAACCGAAGCCCTTCGACCCAACGAAGACCAGTAACGTGCCCGAGGAACTCGACAGTTGTGGGTTCCGTCGCCTCGTCGAAGCCACCGGGTCCACCCTCCAGTTTCACGACCATTGTTATTCTAGATTGCATTGCAAATTAGATCACGAACTAGCGTCACCCTTCTGCCCCCTTGTCGACGGCCCGCTCAAGTTGCAACATCGTTGCCCGGCTGCTACTAGCTACGAGACTCCACCCCGCGAACCGCCTTCCACCCCTTTCAGCTTGTATTTCCGCCACTCAACCCCCTTTCCACCGTGGATCTTACAGAACCGTGTCGCGGAACCGTGTACACGCTCGCGGCACGGCGCGGAAACACGAGAACCAAAGCAAATTGTTTTTCCTCGAGAGCGAATTTACCCTGGGCCCTTGTTTTTCCTCGCATCTCCCGGAATAATTGCTGAGCTGTCGTCGCGGTTCTTTTGGTAAACGCGAGACTAGTTGAAGCTTTCTGAACGACCGGTCTCGATGCACTTTATCGGCGGGCGGCGTTGCGTCAAATTTTTGGGCAATTCTTCCGTACACATCGAGAACCGTGTTACGATATTAAATACTACGGGACGTTAAAAGTTCCGAAATTAGAACCGTCTAGAATTCTATCCGATTCCCAGGTAAACTCCGAATTCCATGCGGTCGAGTAAAAATTCCCACGGAAATTTCCTCGTGCGAGGAACCTCGAACCGAAGTCAGGTGTCCCTAAACGCGGTGATTTAAACGCCTGACGCGTCTCCACGATTCGCTACATCGATCGAAGCCCGGAAGACCACCGCGTGTTGCGGTGGCCATTTGCCTGTCGGCCGCGTGGCCGAAAATTTATCGGCTAATTTCTATTTGTGCAGGTCCGCGACGCAAGCAGGCCTGGCGAACAAATCGATAACGTCTAGCGTCGGCGGTGGCGGCGACGGCGTCCTCGGAGGCAAACAATACGTCCCGTGTTCCGGAAGTCCGACGTCAGGGCCATAAGCACGTCGTAGCGCGAGACAAATCGAATCTGGGCTGTTCCGTCCCTATCCGTTCGCCTTTCCGTTTCTCTCTCCGTTCCGTGTTTCCGACGCTGATGTTATCAGCTCTTGTCGCGTCTGCTGGAAATAAATCTTTTGTGGAGGCGACGAGAAGGACCGTCCCTCTCCTCTGCCACGCAGAAGGAGGACCGTGCGCCTGGAGGAAACAAGAGAAGGAAAATCCCGTCGGCCTGGTTGAAAAGGAGGAACAAAGCGTGGCGAAAAGGGGAGCAAAAAAGACAGGAGCGAAGTAAAACGAGAAAGGGAAAATAAAAAGAGGGCGATGAAAAGGCGAACGGCGATAAGAGGTATGTATATACTGCTTTCAAGGTTCGATCTTAACATCGCCTGGGTGATTGGGACATAGAAAATTCATGCAAATATTCAGAATTCTATTCAGCTCTTTTCTCAGACAATGTTCTATGCTATCTAGTTAACAACAAAAAAGTACTCCAAAAGAGGAAAAAAGGGAACGATAATGAATATCAAATATCCGGATGACACTCGCAGGTACATCGCAATCTCTCGTATTGTATCGTACCACGCACAGTTAGCATTCCTAGAAATCATTAGCCAATTCCCATAGAGCGAAAATCAATTGCCAAGCCTCGGGGAGATAAATTCCTCGCAGAAACGGCGAGACGTCATCCGTGGAAGAACGTCTACAGAGGAAAACCTTGAAGGCGGAACGCCATGTCTAGCGAGGAACAAAAGGGAAAAAGAACGAAGCTGCGATGAAGAAAAATAAAAAAAAAAAGAAACTACGACGGAGAGAGGAAAAAATGAGACGGAAGAGGAGAATGATGGAATGTGGGCACGAGAGAGATCTGGTCTGGTTTTCCAGACGGCCACCGAGAGGAAAACATGTGGGTTAGATAGGCGCAGCTGCGCTACCATCCCGACCGAGATTAGATATCAGCAGCTTTTTTTCCAGACAGCCTTCGAAGTTCCACGAATCGCGTAATAATCTCGCCGAAGGTCGACGACGTCGCCCGCAAGCATCTCCGTCAGATGGGAAATCGCACTTCCTTCTGATTTCGCGTCGCATATCCCTATCGTCGTTCGAAAGACCAGAGGAACGCGTATGTTATCGGGAATCGAGAATGCGATCGAATGCCTGGCCATGAAACGCGGAAAAAGCATAGAGGCGAGAATTCTTCTTTGATTCGGTGTTTAGCTCGCGTGGATAAATAGGGCAGGATATGTTGCAATTCCTGTGGCGATTCTTGCGGGTAAATCGGTGTAAATGTTGCACTGGCAATTGGTAATAGAATGGGTTACGATTTTTAGTCTTTGTATTAGTGTCAGGGTCTATGGTTTTAGGTTAGCATAGACTTTTTTATTTAAAAGTATTTCAATTTAAGCTGAATATGTCAGGATGGTATTCACGTTGAATTTGTTCAAAATTTATTAGAATTGAATTTAAACGTTTTCAATTACTAATACTTTGAGAAACAACGTGATTGTTGAAGGCTTGTTGTAAGACTTTTAATGATAAACATTTCAACTCCTGTAAGCATTTTTCCAGCAGCGTCTTATACTTAGCCCGACACATTTATAAGAAAAATGGGAAATGGGATCAAGTCGATCTGCGATCCCCGAACAAATAAACTTATCAAGCCTACCAAAACTGCTTTAGTCTCACATCCAAATAAAATATAGTTGTCGACGTTCGAACCGTCGACAAGAAGGAAGGAATAATAATAAATCACTCACCGGTGTGCCAGGATGCCGATGGTGGTCCTGCAGCAGGAGACGTCGTTGGTGCGACGCAGGCAGTTCCTCGCGATGATGATGATGATGGCGGTGATGATGATGCCGATGGTGATGTAAAATCGAGGCAGAGGCAGGCTCGTGCAGTAGCAGTCGACGATGATGAAGATGATGCGACACCGTCGCCAGGACACCCACCAGTGCTCCGACTATCAGGACCAGCACCACTGACACTATGTAGCTACTCGCGCTCACTATGAACAGGAAATTCAAAATTGTCACATTATCGTACTGTAATATCACTGAACGCTAATAATCCAGTAAAATAAAAGGAAAAATAAGCGATCGAAATATTCCAAATAACTGATTGACTGTGAGCGGGTTTAAAATTTAAGACTGAATATAATTGAAAGAAAATTGTTGCGTTTGGGAGTAAGGTGAGGAGATCAATAAAATATCTATCATAAACGTGGAATTCTAGAACGGTGGGTTATTGTTAGAAATTTTGATCAACCGGGGCTTACTATAATATTTTCTACGGTAAGTGATGAATGTTAACAAGTTTCCCTTTCTTTCGTAATTATTAAATTGGTCTTCCATTTTATTTTACCGTCAATTCTGATCGGCGACTATGCAGTGAGTTATACTAGCGCAACTGAGGAACGTATACCCCGCGTCGTAATCTGTACGGTAGTGATAAGTGATAGGCGATTTTTTTTCATTTTTTTTTTTTGCTGGCACGTTCCTTCCCAGATCGTTTCCTGCGGGATCTAGACGTTGTTAAGTGAAATATCGCTGGAGATAAGTGGAACTCTGGGAAATGATATCGGTGTACATTGAAAGAACGAACTAGACCAAACGAGAGATATACATATATTTCTGCTGAACTTATTATCGTGGCATTCGTTCCTCCATTTCCATTTGCCCGATGCTTTGTCATTTTTCTATTTACTTATCAATCGATATAGAACGCGCATTAATAAATGTATTTACTACCACTTTCTTACATTATCAATCAACCGCATTCCAAAACGTAATTAAAAATTGCTATTTTATGATCTGATTGAGTTTCCTTTTCGCTAAGTCAATTTCGTTTGCAACAAATTATTCACTTATTCCCCATTTCGTAAATATGTAAAACGGTTTCAAATTGGGAGGGGCCATCCGCGGCTGCCAAGTTTCACAGACCTATACTACTGCGGACGCCGTACAATAACTAGAGATATACTACTAGAAATTACGTCACAGTTTGACGAGCCTGGAATATACGTAGGTGAGCTGAATCCCTTTCGAAGAATAATTCGAACTGGCGCACAGCGGAACCGTCGACGCTTTTCAGAGGCGTCGTTCGCGCGGCAATGTACTCAAGGTATCGACTAACTTCCCGCTTCCAGTCAATTTCGTACGTGATGCGTGAAAAAGACTCGGTGGCTCGAAGTTGGAACGCGTGTTCCCATCCTTCGGGGCGGGCACCTTCCCTGTTCCCATTCTCCAAGTGTACAGGACTGGAAAATTTCTTATAGTCACGCTCCGCGTCCTGCGTCCAACATCTCAAGTAGCAAGCGTCGCCTCCGCTTCGAAATTTTGCGAAATTACACGGGGTGTCTCGACTAACTTCCCCGTCGAACAGCGTTCCGCTACCCTTTGACGGCAGTCGCGGGAGAAAGTTTGCCCCGGAAAATTTCGTGCTCGATACAAAATAATTGTTTTTTTTCTTCGTGGTTACATTTTAATAGAGTTGCGATTAAATTTAATACGAGTTGATAATATTTTCCCGTACAAAATGCGTCCTGGATTTGAATGAAACAGCGAAGGGTTCCGACTTTCCAAAGTTATTCCACGAAGAACATAAACGAACCATTCACATTTCTGCGACCGGTCTACGAATTTCCCAGTCACAGAAGTAGTACCTTATATCTCCGTCGAATCTTACCGAATCTCGAATGAAACTTCCCGCTTTCTCCCTCTGCTTCGCTAAAGAAACGCATTTCTCAGTTTCCTTATCGAGCCAACGAATTTAACCCCATTTCCCACCGTTGTTTTCCACCGGCTTGACCTCGCCGCGAGCTCGTTCGCGTCACGAGAGAGGGCAAGGTGCAGCACAGAAAAAGGAGGAAGAAGGAAAAAGGGGCGAACGGCGCCGTATGCTCGTAACTTGCCGTGTACCCAAATAGGTAAGCGAGAGAGACTTTGTATGTGTACGAGAACGTGGCGACCGCGATTGACGGGACAGGATGAGACACGACCATAAAACCTTATCAACGTTCATCATCGCCGGTTCAACGGTTTGAACCGCTCGTCACCCAGCGCTCGTTAAACGCTCTACGAGTCGCGACAGTGCACCCTGCGGCCCCGTGGTCACGTCGAGACGCTAACAGCGGCAGCGAAAAAAACAGGCAGGAAAGGGCGAAAAGAGGTCCCTGACCCTAGCTGAAACTTCGCCGAAACCGTCGCGCACCAGTCGCTGCACAGTGGACAAAGGATTGAGAACCGACGCGACGCTGGGAACTTGTTCGTACGAACTTCTTTCTCTGGAATTATTGGTAAATTCATGGGTGTAGATATTTCTGTAATAGCTTAAAATATGTCGAACTATTTACAGAGGAGAAGCTTCGTGTAATATGTGTTACGATAAAGTGACTTCAGGTTCAAGTAAAGTTCTAGCATAGACGTGTCATTAAGTTCTGAGTTAAAAACTTGGATTCCCATATGTCTGTGTACCAAGGGCGGTTATCTAAGCCTATCTGAATATATTTAATAATATAAAGAAGACATGCAAAGAAAAATATCGAAGAAGAACCTAATCCAACCAGTGCCTTCTGTCGAACATTATTAGAACAGGGATCAATGAAAATTGAACATCCATTATCGATCCTTCCAAGGTAACTGACGAACGGATATTAACTTGGAGTACCTTTACAGAAATTACAATTCCAATCTTCCACTCGAAATTACTCCCCGCTGTTCTCGAGACGGAGCCTAATCTTTATTACTCGCCGCACCCCCGAATCCTGACATGTTTGAACGCGACGATCCTCTTTCGTCGCACAATTCCAAGGGAAGGTGAGGTCGCGTCCTGGCCAAGGTTGCCTGCAGCGCGGATCACCAAACGTTTCGCGTGTCAATATTTGACGAAGCGTTTAGGATGTCTGGCGTCTGGACGCGCAGATAGCTCGACAGGACGAAGGTCCTTGCACCTTCGTCGCCCTCTGACTGCGAACTCGATTCGCCAGGACACGGGGGCGTCCAAGAAGCAGAGCAGAGGAGCATCGAGTTGCGAAGTCGATAATTTGCGAGGGTCGTTTACTTCCGCCTCTCGAGAAAGAACGCTCGGAATTCCGGCCGAGCGCGCGATCAAAGGCGAGAGCAGACCTTTTTTTTCCCCCAGCGGGGGGGCCAGAGATTTCCCTGAAGAGATTTTGAAAGACGGCCTTCGTGACTACGTGTGAGCCAACTGTTGACGTTGCCGGATCGTATACGCCGACCACGAGTCTGAAGAGTTAACAGAGGAGAAGGGTAGGACGATGCTGCATACACGGTGCGTACAAAAAGTTCACGGACTACACATCGAACCGCGAATATTTCAGCTGGGAATTTTCGTTTTTATGCTGTTTTTCAATATACACGCTTCCCCCTTGGGAACCTTCTTGTCGGAGTGCTCTTGCGTAAGCTCGCTACTTCTGTTTCAATGGCTCGAAAGCGCGCAGCCATATCGCATCCCCCCCGTTAACAATTGTCGATTTACAGAATAAGAAATCGACGAGCATGATGGATGCGCGAGGTCTACGACCGGACGCTGCGTAAAAAGGGAAACCGAGGAACCGAATTACAATTGCCGACGAATGAATGGGCGCATTATCGTGCAGCACAGCCGAATCCCTCGACTGGTACAGTTCTTCTCTAATGCACCGGACTGATTTATTATCTTCGGCGGGTTACATTTTCGCAGAAATATAATAGCTCACGGGCGACACAGCGGGACCAAGGCGAGACCAGAAGAATTTTTACGATAGACTGCACACTAATGTTCAGGTCGATTTGTAATCTTTCTGTTTCAATTTACAAAAATCCCGCCGGATAGCTGCTTGCGCGTAGTATACAACGAAATTGCAGCGTGTCAACTCGTTCCTCCAAGCGTCGTTCCTCTTTCATTTTCCTTTTACTCGCCCCCTTCTAGCGTCCGACACGAAAGGCACCGTCGAGGCTCGAGGTTCTTGGACTCCGTGTTCCTTCCTCCTCTGCGTCCAGCCTTGTGGCATGACGACAGTCTCGACCGCGTCACGCCGATCCTTCTTCGCCGTTGACGATTTATGCAGTACCGTCGGACGCTCGAGACGGAATAGAAATGTAATTTCCGCTCGACAGGGGACTTCCAGTCGGGACTTTCGGAATAGAAAATCGCACCGATCACTGGCTCGCGCAACAGCGACGAAACAGAGATCGACCTGGCAAATTACCTGCATGGATCCCCGACGCGAGTCAGATTGCTGCCGATGGATTAAATGGCGACGATGTGTTTTTGCTGAACGGAGGTTCAATGCGGATCGCGAGGCAGCGATATTCGAGGCACACTGACTGAATCTTTTATCGCGAACGATCGCCCTTGCAAAAACGGCATCGATCAAGTATTCCGGCTTCGGACAGCGGTATAAAACGGCAAGGAATAAAAATCCCTGCTCGCGTTGTACATTTTAATAAGCGGCGAGGCACCCGTGTCTCGCAGGGGTGCGCCGAAAAATTTGTGGCAACGATTTGTTAAGCTTTCGTTCTACTAGACGGCAGTGGAAGCAGTTTAGCTTCCAAAATCACAAACTTAACCTGGATAAAATAATTTAGAGTAGAGTAGTTTCTATCCATGATCATAAAAGTCTTTGTTTCTAGGAGCAAGGAAACGATACACATGTTCCATATAACGGAAAAGACAAACGGAAAATGCAAATTACTTTTTCTCTCTACCTTAATACGGTACTTTACGAGAAATATGAAAACCGTGTCTCTGTATCAGAAGCTCCGACGCGAACTCGTTTGAAATAGCCCGAGTCCTTGCCCGGCAAGGGGCATTGCACGCATTATCCAATCAGCCGGTGAAAATGTACCGATAGGCGCGACAGAAAAATCGTCGCCGGGGCGAATCCGCAGGGGTCAATTACGTGTTCGTTCACCGGCTGCTAAAAATTACAGCGTCGCCTCGTAACCGTTCCCAATCGATGCCGGCCGTCGCGACCGAAAATCCATTCAAATTGCCCGTGGAATCTGCCGCATGTATCGCAACGAATCGTGGAACTACGACGATAGCGCGTCGGGATGAATCAGCACTGATTCATCGGCGTGGCGCGGCGTAACAAGGGAGCCCAGAGATTAAAGTCTAACGAGAGCACACACATACACGAGAGAGAAACAGACGAAAATTTCCATCTCTGTGAAATATCTTCTAGATATTATGATTTTGCTATTACAAATTACGCAGTATCGGTTAAAGGAAGAAGGCAGAAGGTGCCGGATATGCGAAAAGGTATTACGGGGTAAGCTGAGACATCGGAGGAGCGTGAAGATGCGAGGGCAGCAGGGATCATCGTGGAAGAGGTCGCAGCAGGGGTTGGCGGATAGAAATCCAGTGAAATGGTTAAGAATGGTGGAAAGGGCAAAAGGGGTGAAAGGAAGGAAGAAGAGGGAGGAAACGAACCTAATGGCAGGAAACCAAAGAGACAAGAAACAGAGACGGACGGGGAGTCTGATAGGTAATAACTGTAGATATTTGCAGCAGGTAATAAGCAACGTGCAACATCGGAAAGTCTGAAGAATGTTACCAAGAATGTAAACCAAGTACATACTGCTTCGAGGCAGCCAGGCAGAAATAAAAGCATTCTACCCCGCATCAACCCTTCTAACCATTGCAACGCTGTGCCCCAGGACATACGGCACCGACAACCGTCGCGACGGCACGGCAGGTGCATCGAGATCCAGGCGGTTCTTCGACGATCATAACCGCGGTGCACGGCAAACGTGTACAACGGAGTCGCCGCCCTCCTGGAGGTAGCGTGCGGTCACACACTCGACACGAGCCGTTTGCATGTGCACCAGACGTTTCGGTGCGTTCGTGTTGGCGCACTTAGGTCGCCGCGCCGGTACAGTGGACGTGGCGCGGCGCATTGTGGAGTAGCGAACGGCCGAAAGGGGTGAGAGAGGAAAGAAAGCTGGACGAGTCGGCGGCGACGATGGCGGTGGAGGAGGATGGCGATGCGGTGCATGCAGTGCAGCAGACAAAAAACGATGAGCAACGGTGGGGGCCAGACGGGGGGCAAAAACACGCGACGGGCCCCAAACCCAGGCCCCTCCTGTGCCGCAGCCGACTCCTTTCCTACGTACACGCGACGTACGTGCATCGTGCTCGCACGTGTGTGCGTGGATGCACTTTAAGCGCGATGCATGGCCGCCCAGCCTCGTGCATGCGCCGCGATAGAAGCTGTTCCACGGGGGTGTCGAATATTTTGGCCCACCGTGGACGCAGGATCTGAAGACGGTCGAACGTTTCGGAGTAGGGTTTCGTGGCGGCCGCTTCGAAGAAATGTACGGTGACTTGTCGTCTACTTTTATGTTTCGAAGGTAATGGCTCTAGCCTTGTTCCTTGGTCGCTCTAGGTGTTGGTGAAATGGTGAAACGTCCTGGCGAAACGAAGTCACCGAAGTGTTGCGTAAATGAATAAAATTAAGGATATTTCCCGGTCGCTTCTTCATGCGAAAAGTAGCATTCGATGTTACAATTTAATGGCACCGTTGCAGTTCATCTGCAATTAACCGGGACCCATTGAACATTTAACGCGACCGAATATTAGAGACAAGTGTATCCATTGTTCGCTCTTGTTATCAATGAACACAGTTGTTCAACCCAACTCTATAATATCGAGTATGTGCATTTAACGGAGTATCCTCAGCCTCCGTTCTACGTCCGGCCTTGGATCTCCAATTGATCCTCCAAAAAAAGACAACATTGTCTTTCACTCGTCTCCCGTTATCGTTTCGCCGAGCATTATCACTTGACATTCGACCCCATCGTGTCGCGCTCGCGAAACCGCGGACAAGCTTGTTCGACTAGAATGGGAATGCAAGGAATACCGGGCGATCGATAATTCATCGTTGCTCCATTACGCAATCCTTTATTACGGATTTCCAATATTGCGCAGGTGGATAACGCGATGTCGTAATCGAGACGAGCGTGCAGGTGCGACCTTTGATACTCTTTTTGTGCCCTCCCTTCCCTCGGGTCCCTCGTCCGCCTATTAGACGCGACGGTCAATGTACAAAACGCCACGTTTCGCAGACAGAAAATATATGGCAATTAGCCGGTGTTGTAATCCGTAAATACACGGTCTGACCGGACTCGATGGCCGCGTCGACGATAAATGACGAGGACTTCCGCGATTTTTGCATTTCAACCGTGACGAATGTCGCGCGGCCAGACTGCAAATACGCGTCGACCAGCGGCGAACACGACACGACCATCGAAGCCGCGCGTGTAATCGTTGATCGAATCGGCTCGAAGCTGATCTCGTTTGGGGCGCGTGCAAAAAATCGCGTGGATTGGTCCATGATTTTGTTTCGAATGAATTCGCAATCGACAGAAATTTTCGTTTCGAGTGGCTTTGGCATTACAAATCTACCATGCGGTTAGCGCGGCTAATGGGAAAAATATGCTGAAATTTGTAGAGTAACGTGGAAATAATTGGACGATTAATTACGGATGACCAGTGTGCTATCAAGTAGACATTTTATGTTTCTTTTTTTTTTTGTAATGGGGGTTAGAAGAATTAAATTTTAGATTGTTTAGAATTTGCTGAAGAAAATTTAAGTGTACATCAATTTTAGTAGCATGGTTACCGTGAAAATATTTGTCATGTAACATTTTTGTAATGCAAGAGACATGGTTCATCTTCGCCATTGTACGACTGTATGTCCGGAATACGCGAAGATTAGCGTCGCGAATTTTCGCAGCAAGGAATTATATTCGAAGATCAACTTTGCAAAACTTTCCCGCAGCGGAATACGAAACTTTTGCCACGTTTCTTCGAAACTGGTTAAAGGACCAATTGAAATGCAAATGTATGTGTAACAACTTCGGTAGGATGTTCAGCGTTTTGTTCACGAACGAGACGGTTATTAACCTCTGACCCCGTAAATCATAGCCAACCCCTGGGTAATAATTTGTTATATTTTTCACCAGCCGTATTTTATTTGCCCCGGCAGCGAGAAACTTCCGATCAGGCGCAGTCCATCAAAGAAATTAACAGTTACCATTAATTTCCCATAATGCGGTGTATAATGGAGCAACGATGTTCGACAGAGCCGCGGCCTTCGCGTACGCGAACTTTCCACGCGAACAGAAATTAATTTTCCCCGGGACCTGGGCCGCAGCTTCTTTATAAATTATTAAAACATTCGCGCCAGTCTTCACGGACGGAATATATCCACCTTTGCCGGTAAATCTCTCATGAATATGTACCCAAGGCTTGTAACCGGGTGTCGGCGGTTTTTCTTTTCGAACGGACACCAACTTCGTTAATCTGTCATCCGGGAAGCGTTTTGAAACGCGATGGGTAAAAGAGATACACACTTGCTTCTTGTCATCGCCAGGAGAACATAAGGATGAAAAAATTGAAGAACAAACTGACAACTTGGTTCTCAAACCATCAAGCATTTTACACATCGCAGATCAAACATATTCCTGCTGGTTCAGAGGAATTGTATTTGTTAATTCGTATATTATCAATTTAAACTAGAGTCCACTCGCCGGAACTGCAACTATCTATAATATATACGTGAACAAGAAGAGAGCACTTATACAGGAATTTTAATATCTCATCCGACGATAGGTTGACATACGTCGAGAGTTTCCCATTATCTACGACGTAAGACTAGATGCCACAAAAAGGAAAATCGTGTCTATGTGGGACACTGATATCGTGAACAGATGGCCCCGCATATACGGGTCGTAAGACATCGAAATATTTTCACCCACGGTTGCGCAATATCGATCGCAAAATATTTTAGTCGCGCAAACATCGCGGGTAAATCTCATACATTCGCAAATCCACATAGAACGACGCATTAACCTCGTGAAACCATTAAACGTTGGCAGGAATTTTTGATGGATGTTTCTTGGTCCATTACTGCATTGCCAACGTTTATACAAAGCTATGGAGCCCGTGAAACGTTTCGCAGAGTTCACGATGGAAAAGTCTTTTGTCTCGAGCCGAGGAACTAGATGCAAAAGTTACATTGCTCTTGTTATTCCTCTGGAACGACGTTATTGTTCTGTTTTTATTTTCTTCTATCGTTTTTTTCGTACCTGGTAATACAGTAAAAGCCTCTCAACCTAGTTGCTATAAATAGCCGTGAAATAATTATTGAAATCACATTCCACATAATTAATATGCAGCACGGACTCTATTCTTCTGTCAACAGTATGGGACAAAGTTTCGATTAATAAACTTCGAATCGTGGCAAATTATGCACCCAGGAAAATACGTATCTCGGATAATTATTCGAGCGCAAATAATATAAAGTATCGGAACGAAGTCTACGCCGGACGTTCTGCAGACGGCAGACAGGGAAAGAATATTACGCGCCCAGAGAGGGTCGAGGCCAGTTCAAAGGGTCGAATCCGGAACGGAATACCGGTGGCGCGCGTCTTTCCGACATTTTTCTTCGATTTTTCCCGACGGAATCGGCAACAAGGGTCCACGGACGGATCGAGCGGCGAGTCGAGGCGAAATCCGGTTTCCATTTCAACTCGATTCGCCTTCTGCCCTTCTCGTTCGCCCGGCCAACATCGGCCGGGTCAAACACGTGTCTAACCCGCTCATAGGCGTGGAAACTTCACGGGCCTTTGTGCGCGCGTACTTGCATTCGCGTTGCACTCTCGCCCCTGAGGGAATCCGCGAGAACCGGAAGCCAGATACCCCGGCTGCTTTCCAGGATTCGCCTTTTCCCGATTGGGAAAGACGCCGCGGACGACGGACGAGGAGAGAAGGAAGCGCGAAAGCAAAAAAGAATCGCGTTATGACGCGTTGGCGACGATGCTAATTAAAGTCGCCACGTCGCGTCAGGCAGACGATGCTATCGCTCAAAAGCTGTACTGCTTTCTATGCCGACCTGGAAAGGAGGTCGAACGAGCTGTGCACCAGCGTCTACATGTCTTGTGTCTTTTTCATTAAGGATGATGATGAAGATTTATTGAACTTTTTATTACGAGCGTCCTCGGATTAGTTGTTTGTTCCTTTTTTTGTTTGCAATGGAAGAGGAAATAGAAATGGAATGGATAATTACCCAACAGTTAGAACGTTATTACCATAGATCAAGAGTAATTTATTCGACAGCAAGCTCGGAGACTATTACCCTTCCAAAGGTAAACTTTATACGGCGCAACTTCATTGAAGTTATCGTGTAACGCGTGTAATAAAGGTGTGTAGGTTCAGGTGCTCCAAACGTAAGCAGAAGTTGTCTATTTTACAGTGCATTAATGGAGAACCTGCACTCTAGTGCACTCTATTGGCACAAGTATTTGCGCGAAGGAAAAGAAGAAGAAAGGACGTTTTAAAAATTAAATTTCCAATCGAAAATACCACAAGACAATCGTTACCTCCGCCCTGCGCAATTTTCGCAAAATTCCACCCCATCGACGAAGTCTCGTCCTAATCGCCCATCCGCAACGCTACCAATTACTCCAATACCATTAACAATTACAGTAAAAGATTATTCCTCTGGAACGAAACCCAGCGAAGGTACAATGTCGTTCCCATTGAGGCAGCAACACCGACCTCTGCATAATCTCCCTTCTGAACCAAGCTCGTCGGAGCTTCATTTGTGAGATCAGAGAGGAGAGCAGCCGCGTTTCCAACGTGGCGGCACACGTATCCGCGTATGTATGCACGCATTCATTTGGCTACGTGACGACGCAGACGACGAGCAGAGAAAGAAGAAGACTCACGGTTCTTATCTTCGCCTTTCTCGCGCCTCGCTATCCGCGACGCTTCTTCTATCTGGGTCACAGGACAAAGAGCACGCCTGAAGCTAGCTGCCTAGACGCCGTAGAAGAGCGGATCGTGCTGCAGGGCGAGAGGCTATAAGGGGAGAAAGAAATAAGAGAGGAGCCGGCTCGAGTACCAGGAAAGAGAGACACGATTCTTGGTAGAGGAGCACCATCTTCCTTGCGACTTTCGCTCCGGCTTTTTCCTCGCACGCCACTCGACGTTCCTGCCTGGCAAAAACGTGCCCGCGCCTCGAGGAAATTAACGCGACTATTTATGGGGATGGGATTGAAATATATAATAGCCGGTGGCGCACAGAGTGGTCGTTGTTGCTTCTAGAAGCGCCTCGCGGGAGAACCCGTTTAGCGAACACGGTGTTGTATTATTAAAATGGAAATTAAAATGGAGCGGGAACGGGGATTGGTTAATTTCTGGGGAAATTCTCATCTCACGTGGACCGGGATAATTTTCTTGCGTCAACGCGTTGCGGGTGTATTTAATGCATTCTTTTACTTAAACCTTCGCCTGCCTGTTACACAAAATCGTGCTTAAAATATTCCTCTATTGCACTTCAATTCTACTCGGTTTCAGATTCGAAATACCGTCGCCAAAAACAGCCGCAGAAACGCCAACGAAAATCTGCCGCGGTTGAACACGGTGCTTTATCCGGCCGCCAACAATCAGGAACGTGTCATCTTTACCGCGGGGACCGACGATCCTCGAAAACCTTCACGTTCACGAGATAACCGAGCACGGCAGATACACCACGGCAGATATACACGTTGGAACGCGAGGATCGACCGAAATACCAGCGTGCATCCTGTCGTGGCCCGTAAACGCGAACAATGTGCGCGTGCACTTAGCCTCCTATCGCCACTTGCTCGTCCAGGTGCTCTGCGCGCTGACAAAGGCGGGACGGAATTACGATCGACGCTTAAAACGCGGATCAACTGGCCCGCAGTAAAGATGACAGGCTCTAGATAACGGGAGAAACACCGTGAAACGCTTCGCAGGCCGAGACATTAACCTCCCGTTTACGTTTCTCGAGTGGAACGGGCGTGAGCGAATTTTTTTTTCATTTTTTCGCGAGTCTCTACGTTTTCGTGTGCAGAGGCTGATGGCAATCTCGATACGCGGCGCAGCGAACATAATTCCCTCCAGTTTTTCCTGTACACGCACGATTTCGCGTCGCGAACGTTCGCGACACGAACGAACGGCTATCTCCGCCGCGCGTATCGCCGAGACATCGGGTTAATTAATCGGGTCGGCGATCTCGAGCGCAGGTAAAAACGTTCTTTGCGTAACCGTAGCTCGCGACGGCGTTGGCGCTTCTGCTTTTGGAATGATGGATTTCGGGAAACGCGTTCAGAACGGAGCAACGAGGATTGAAATTTGGGGGCGTGGGGATAAGATTGAACTACGGAGTTACCTAAGGGGTGGTTCGCTTCGTATTGTTCGCGCTCGCGGGAGGTTTATCGCGGCGTGGAAATTGCCCTGATGAGATAACGCGTTGAAAAATACGGCGCCGGATAATTGGACGGGTCGTTTTGTCTTACACAGTTGCCCGTGCTGTTTCACAATTTGCGGAATGAGTATGAATTACTGTGCCCCCGTGAACTGTGCCTCGCCTTTGAAACGACGGAGATTTGATAAAGACGCGGGACGTTGCGGTTGGAGCCGCAACCTCGAGCGAAAATTGTTATCGAACGCAGGGCTGATCAGAATGACGAAGGGTAACGATTTCGCGCGTATTAGAAAAGCCGAAATCAACCGGTCAAGGAAGTGCTCGCCGGCCTCGCGGTTTACTGCAAGCGGATTCGCGCGTGTAATTGATGATTCGGTCCCGTTAAACGGCGGTCATAAGGAACGCGCCGAAGAGCGAAGGAGCTTGGAAAGCGGAGAAAATAGAAGGCGAAGAACGGGGCGCTGCACGCGTCGTTGATTTCGAGGCTAACCTTTCGGCCCACGGACAGCTCGCGGATACGCGCGGCTGGTGCACGAAACCTAACGGACCAAGGACGACTTTCCGTCTCGCCTGCTACCGATGGAATTTCTGGATTTCGGAGGCGCGTGGGCTGGCGAGGTGCGGCGGCCACGTAGACACACGGAACCGATGTTGTCGCGCGAGAAATTCGCAGGTACGCTTCTGTTCGTCCCCACACAATCGTCCGTGCCAGGTGCCGACTAGATCTCTTTTCGCGGGGGCAATCGGTTCGTTATTGTTAATCCCCTTCTCCATATATTTCCCCCATAAATTGAACCTTCTTGGTCTAACGAATTCGCCCAACTCCGTAGAAAAACAGATCCACTCGAAACCATTTCACCAGCTTCCCACCCTTGATCGTACCCTTCGTTCCAACCCGAAGGACCTCTCGGAATCTATCATCAGCGTACGGGGAAAAGAAAAATCATCACCGGCCGACAATCGCAATCGTGACACGGTGTTTCTGTTCTAGGAAGGAATCGTGTGGCTCTTCCGTCGCGTCGTTTCCTCGTTAACACGATCCCAACGGGGGACGTCGCCGCGTCGCGTCGCGTCGAAGAAACGGGAGTACGGGACGCACACATAGAGAGGGAGGAATTGCGGCGAGAGGTAGCTAAGATGAAAACCCTGGTAGTTGTGTGCCGTTTGCACGATCCAAGGGGCAGGCGTAGCACACGTCGCATAGAGAGGCTGGACGAGCCGCGCGCTCGCGCCTCTCTCGCTCTCTCTTTAGTCTATTGTCCCGGTTGCACAGAGCTCCTCGTTAGGGGATCCTTAACGATCGCTCTTCACCAGGACGGCTCGTGGTTGTCGTCGAAATCGTCGTATCGTCGATCTTAACGAGACTCCTAGTTTATCTGGCAGCAGAAGACCGAAGAACGAGCTTAGCAGCACCTCGTTTTATCGGCGTTGCACGAGATGGAACGCGGCGCTCGTTGCTACGGGGATGGTGCCCCCTTCTGTCCAGCAACATAGCACGACACGTCGTTTCGACCGTCGATAATAAATGCGCCAAGTTCCGGTACGATTGATACGCTCGTGTCGAATAACGAGGGAATATTCTGTGACGCGTTTGGAACGGTGCCGATCCTCAGATCTTTTTTGCACGCCAGCTTTCAAGCGAGCCAGAGATAACCCGGCCTGGCACGCTTCTCGCTGGAACCGTGCACTCGTTTGCATTGGAGTTCCCCGATATACACACCAGGGGAGAGAATGGTTTTTCACGCTGGGCTTTATTACCCGTGATACGCGCCAGGTAACAGGGACCGAGACTTGATAAGGCCAGGCGTATCTGATTCCTCTTGGGCTCGAAGAGAATTCTGCAGGTGTGCGAATCGCGAAGGCCGATCCTGGGGGCTCGGTGGGCTTGGGGAAATTTGTGGAACGTGTACCGAACGAAGGATCGAGGGCTAGCGTACGCCGAGACTGTGGTGGCGGGGTCGTTTGATGTTACAGAAATATTTTGTAAGACCGTGGCAAGGATGCGTTACAAGGATGATCGAAACTCCTTCGATCAGCGGTCAACGCCTTCGAGATTAACGATTGAGAAATGCGTCTGAAAGATCGGCAAGCAGTCGACAATAGGAGCCCCAAGGGGTGTTCGAAAAATGGAGAGGGGCAATTCACGTGTTAAAAATAGGTTCACGGACAATGCGAGCCGCGTTCTGCAACGCAATTATCTATTTATTAAGTGCGTCACCGGTGTTCGACGAGGCGCGGAGAACAAAGAGAAGGAAACGAGACGGAGTAACAATGGGTCGATAAGGATCTGGGTGCAACCGAGCGTGCAGAATGCATCGTGGATCACCGCGTGACCCATCGTCGGTGGTTGCTGTCATTTCGTCGACGGACATCATCCGCGTGCTCCGCGGCGAACGTCGGACGTCTCGACGCCTATCGCCGTAAGGATCGTCGTGACCGCGATCGATGAACGTGCAAGATCGCCCTGATCGAGATACGTGTAAAGCGGCATCGACAGACTTTCTTCCGCTGCGAGATCTGTCCTTTGTACGCCACTCGGCAGAACGACGAGCCCACTTGCGCGTGTTGTAAAGCAATTTTTCTTAATGTGAAGGCAGAATAATATTTTTCATTCGAAACAAATCTCTCGTTCGCCTGTTCACTGAAGCGGCACTGCGATCGTCAATTCCATTGATTCTCGAAGGAGGACGACTCTAGAAAGAGGGAGAACGATACGAGTTTCACGGATAATCACGAGGGACGTGAGATCGCGGGGGAAGACTGTCAGAACGGGGGGTTGCGAACCGTCCACGGGGAAGGTGAACAGGGGCGGTTCCACCGACAGAGGACGAGCCGCAAGAAAAATTCAGCGCCCACACGGATGTTCTGGCACGTGTGGGTGATCGTGCTATGCGTGCAGCGAACGCCAGCAGGGAAAAAAAAAAGATAGATCGTCCACGAGAGACGAGCGGCGTAGATGTGCCCGAGAGTGGAGCGGGATAGATGAAGAGAAACCGGGAGGTAAAGGAAGAAGTTGGAGGAAAAAGAGAAGGAGAAGAAGGTGGTACCACCAGGTTGCGAGGATCGAGGCTGGCCAAGGCCAGAACGTCGTGGAACCGAGCCGGATTATTTTTAGCGCTTCCTACTATTGTGCAAAGCTCAAGTCTGTCAAGTGTCTAGGCGGCCGCCTCGACGAAACGGTCCCCCGTTATACACTCTTACCCCGAGTCTCCCTGATGTCTGCCTCGAACGCTAATTTCTACTACTTTATACCCGCTGCGATCCGACGCGCGTGCACTCGCCTTGGCCCATTCCTTATTGCGCGCAAGCAGCGAAGCCGAGGGGTAACGCGATTGCACGATCGAGTACGTTTCTGGATCGGTACAGCGGAAACTGTATTCTTTTTTCTCGAGATTTTAATTGCAAGGTTTGGAACGCTGCGTATAGGACACTGTGTTGAAAATCCCATAGAACGATTCAAACACGCGCTGAAGAATTTAAAGCGAAGCGAACGAATAGGAGAAGCGGTTGGTACTCGTTTCTTACGAACACGCACTCCGATGTCAATTGAATTTTTATGCAACGCATCACGTGGTCCCGCAGTGTGGGCGATTCGTATGCAATGTTTCTCCAATGGTATACTTATTGCTGTTAGTTGTGCAATTTACTAGATTGCGTCACGCGCACGGCTGGATTAATCGTATAAATTAATGGTCGAACAAAATCGACTGGCTGGAATCCCCACAAATTTCCCTTGCTAAACGCTCGAATCCCCGAGAACCCACAAAACGCTCCAAAGCGTCTTACGATCGTCTGCCCGGAATCCGCTAACTGCACGCCGATCCCCGATGCTTTAACGGTGTAAGAAGCAGGCTTCGTCATCGCGAACAGCCGCGAGGTAGAAATTCTGCCGTACACGGCACCGCTAGCTGCGATTAGTCGATTTACTTAAAACCCCTCTGTCTCTTTCACAGCGACGAACAACCTTTCCCGCGACTAAGCTAAGGCCATACGTCGTCGATGCGTTCTGGAATCCGGCTTATCTTTAGAAAAGACGGCCTTCTTCTTCTATACACGTGCACGCCGGTTGTGCCATTTAACGGGCTCTCTCTCCATCGTGTTTCAATTGACTGGCATCGTGAGCTCGCGGCCTTACCAATCGGTCGCTCGATTAACTTCACGTGCCTATCAAGAGTTTCTCTAAGCGAAGCAAACGAGCTTACAGCCAGCGAGACACACTTTTGCATATTTATGAGTCTCGGTCTCGATCGAATCTGTGTAATTGGCAGACACTTCCTGACGCAACAATCGGGAATTACACGTAGAGCCTTGATTACGTCTGCTGATTGGATATTTCTGGCTTCGTTGTCTCGAGGACTCTGCTCTTGTTCGATAGGAAGTGACGAAGGTTGTCTTTTCGCATTCCCCGATAAATCTAATATTGTTGTGCCTTTGTTTTGTGTTTTACTGTAAAACAAAATACGTCGCGGTTTCATTGATAAAACGATTTACTTCGAACCTTTGCGGCCATATAATTCGCGCGTTTCAGTTCACAGGGCAAATAAAAATATCCGCGAGAGACAAGCACTTAGGATGCAAACCTCGCACAGAATCATCTTCCACTTGTATCGTTCTATCGCGGCCGTCCCACAACTTTCAACAAGCTACCCAAGAAAAATTCACTCGGCTGCTCGCGTCACCTACTTACAGAAGGAAACCGCCAGGCATGAAATCGCGGAACACGGGTCTATTCTCCTGAATACGCGGCGTGCACGCGGAAGCCGTGCCGCGGATTCGTTTGAAGGACAATGGATCTTAATTGAAGGTACTTCCTCTAATGAGAGGCGGATTCAAAAGTGCATCGGCGGGCGACGCTGATGCGCCCGCGCCAAGTAGCAGCTGCCTAGGTGCATCAGCACCCGCGCGTGCAATTGCAGTCAACGTTGTTACAAAGGAGGTCGCGTAAGGAGAACGGCTGCGAGGGAAAGAGAGGGCAATATAGGGAGAGAAAAAGCGGAGCCAGACATGGAGACGCGTGTTGTTACGAGCTCCTTCGTGCCAAGAGGAACGAGCGTGTCGTCGTCGCGACAGCCAGGGTTCGCGGTCGTTTCGGTATGCAAATGCAATCGAAATTTACGTAATAGCGACGCGCTGTCACGGCAAAAGCGTAACAACGCAACGACAGAGAGGCCCAATGACCCGATTCCAGACGCCGCTCGAAAACACACGAGCCCTCGCCTCCATTCAATTTCCAAAATCAATAGGGGAGACGCACGAGTGCGGATAGCGGTGGCTCCGCTGCCTCGCGAACGAAAACAACGGGGGCCTCGTAACAGAGAGGAAACGGTCGGATGATGTATGCACTTGCATCGTCGAGCAACGCGTTGCGGTGTTCGAACGTTGTGTCGACAAGCTCGAAAAAAAGCAACGAAAAGCTACGATGATTAAAGCTGATTCCGGGGGAGGGCGGCGGGTCGTCGGGGTTCGGGGGATGAAGGTCTGAAAAATTCGCGTGTACACTGGAGGCGGAAGTAGTAGGGGGGAAAAGAATATATCTGAAACGGAGCTAGATGCCCGATCTACGTGCGCTTTCTACGTTTGCCGTCGATATCTTTATTCTTCTTTTTATATACACTTTTATGCCGTTGACCTCGACGTTGATCTCCGGTAATCCCTTAAGCGGTTGCGTCGCATATCTGCGTCTGGACTAAAGTTAATACAAAGCGGAGACGTATTCGCAATTACGACAACCGGGCTAACGATCAACAGCGCGAAACGATGAACAATACGATGGAGCAAGTGGACGTAATACGCATAGAAATTCGTGGTTCACCGGAATCGCTGGTGGTACCAGAAAATTGGTCGCAATTTCCTGGAACGTCTCACGTTCCTCGCCTCGAGACGCGTCAAGGAAACGAGGACGGAACGGCGCGACGCGACGTCGAGACCCACGCGTGCCGTAGCGTAGCCGCGTGTAACGTTATCGTGCTAAGTGTTACGTGTTAACCCGCTGTTAAGGAGCGCGTCCTTGGTCGAGCGACGGAACGTGCTCGGATATACATATACTGTTATATAGAGCGGTTTTACATAAGGCAATTATGGGGCTACCGTTCCACAGCACATCGTCGACGGAGCCGCGGAGATGCAGCGGGCTGACTCATCGCCGGAGGCGATTGCTCGTCGATCATTCGATCATGCGGTCGAACCATTTCTCGAGCGAGATAACCCGGGAATGTTCGAAATTTATGGTGCCGGTGTAATTCGGCGTGGGTGCAGGTTAATCGTGGACGAAAATTTGGAAAACTTACTTTGTTTCCCTGGCTCGGGCACCTGTGGATGTTTGGAGGTGGAGCACGGAGGTGATCGTGTAGATCAATAATTAAGGAGATGCGGTGAATATCTGTTGTTTTTTTCTTTTTGGAGAAGAGGAGGGAAGAATGTTGGGCATCGCGAATATTTTGTAACCATGGGAAAGGTATCGAGATGGTAGTGCTCGTTTGGAAGGGACACGAGATCGAAGACCCCGAGCACGATTTCGTCCTGCACCGGTGCAGTGTCTGTGCAATATGCATCGAATCATCCGCGAGTACGTTCACCTCGCAAGGCCAATTGCATTGCATTACATCGGCGATGCCTCCCTCGGCCCCTTTTAAGTTCTTCGCAGGCATTCAATTCTAAACGCCTCGTGAATAATATCGTGTACCCGTGAATGGCCGTCACGAAACGGCCACGTGGTGGGCCAAACAATATAGAAACGCCAGAACGATTTCGGACAATCATGCTGGTGCACGTGCCCCTTGGAAACGGCGACTGTATTACCATTTAACGTCGTGGAATCGTTAAAAAATCAAGAGAACAAAGGAAGGGAAAATAAAATTGAAAGGTGATCAAAGAATAAGTCTCAGGGTTATTGACGATCTTCGGACACGAAAGTTACAATTGCGATAAATAATACAAATTAACTAATTGATTAATAATAAGGTAGCCGTGAAAATAAAAAAAATTGTACGCATTACAACGCATGCAATAATAATTTGCAAATGAATTTCATCAATGCCTCGTCTGTTGCAAGTATGTATATGTATATGAACTCGAACACAGTCGTTCGTCGTGAATTCCAGCATAACTGTATTCGCATGAGTCTAGACAGAATCTTTTGCAACCGTCTGTAAGGCCGCGTCCTAAGCTATTCAATGTGTGATTTCAACATCAACTTTGAAATAGGAAATACTGCGAGTATCAGATAGTAAATTACTACTTTCCGCGGCAATACATTTTACGAACACTTGATGCATACTCGCATAACTTCCGTGAGATCAGAGTTATTCCCGCGAGCTAGCTATCTCGCGAAGCGAAAAAGAAATCATTCGTAAGTCATTACTCGCAGACAGTATCAGTTTCAATCAGGCTGCGGAGTATTATACCTACGAGAATAAAAATTGCCTGCATTTAATAATATGTAGCGATTGCTAAATCGTTTCGATCCGGTATCAACTCGCAAACCTATTTACCCCGGAGTCATAAAACGAAGACAGACATCCAATGTGGCTAACGATGCGTATTGTGCAGATGGGAGGCTGCTGATAATTTGAAAGGTTCACAGAGCATTCTATGGAGCTATGATTATTATATTGCTGCATGCCGAACAAATCAGACGTACATATTGTATTCCTCAATAGCCTACTTTGAAGGCACTAAAGTAATTAACTGGCCTTCGCATTTTATACGTCGGGCCTTCCGATAACGAGTTATTAAACACGGAGGATAATTACGAATAATACGATAATTACGAGAGGACATGCATCGCCTTCTATTGAGTAATTGATTTAATTCATTTCATTAATATACTGCAACAGATCGTTCCACCCACGGGGAGGGTGGAGTTTCTCCTTTCGCAATTCAATCCTCCCCGATTTTATCGCCACTTAACTCCTACGTGTCCTCTTTATTGCAACCCGAGCATCCAGCGCCACAGAAGAATATTACCCAACGTCCACCGAAAGAATTCCGAATCGTAACAGAAGCTCAACAGTTTTACAATCCGTCCTATATTCGCGCCGACGGGAAAGCCATTAATTCGTGCATCGAACGCGTATACACACCGTCAACCATAATAATCTACTCTTGCGACTACTCGCACCGGAAACCAACAGATCCCATACACTGTTCGAAGAACTACGTTCACAAGTGATAAATAATAAAAGACACTATCCCACGCATCGTATCTTTACGTTCCCCTGTCAGCCGTGTTACTTTCTTACCGCCCTCTCCGCGCGCGTGTATGTGCACAGACACCTGCGCTACGTATGCAGAGAGCATCGGGACGCGAGGCGTCCGCACGGCGGAACGTGGTTAGCCGTAAATTATTTCAATACACCTAGAGCGTCGAATATACCGGAGAGTATTATTTACGACGCCGGGTTCTCTAGGTGCAGCCTAGACCAGCTCGTATAGGCTGGGATACGATTACATCATGGCATAAACAGTCGGCAATAGTGGCTCAAGGTCTACTATGCGCATATGCGTCTAGCCGCTGCCGACGCCCGCACCGCCGACGCCGCTACCATTCCATAACCCGTTCAACCCGCCGTTTCCTCCCTTTCGATGCTTCTTGCCGCGGGCAGGTCGCCCCACGTGCGTACACCCGCGTGCAAACACTTTTAAGCACTTGCCGGCGAAAACGGGGAAGCAAAGCGGTCGATAGTAGCTCGTGTAATTGTTATCGCTTACACTTTTCGGCAAGTGTTCGCGCATTGGGATGAAGGCCGAGCAGAATCGAAATCACCGGCCGCTACATTGCGCGAAACGCTGCAAAACTATCGTGACGGCAACTCGAACACCTTTAAACGTCCCGTGATTCGCGATAATCCTTATCTTCGAGGCCGCTCGCTTCATTCGAATGCAGACGGTCGTTTCACGTTCATAGGATAGCGATAACGCTACCTAACGCTGATTAATACGTCATTGACCTGGTCCCCGGCACCGTCGATGTAACGAGGTCACAGATCAACTCGTTCCGAATAACGAGAACGAGCCACGTACTTCCCTTGCTCCAGCCCCGATCGTGGAACAATCCTGAGACCCATCGTCCCATAGGTTTAATCTCCTCTAACCCCCGCGGGCGTGTACGAATTCACTTGGCTTCGAAGTGTTTCTGCGTTTTCTACTCCGACCGGCTCCGCTCGATAATATACGCGACCAGAAGCGTAATCGAGCTGAACGCTAGGCAGTGCGACGTCCTCTTTGCGGCAACGCGCATTATTAATAGCCGCGCGCAGCTACGAAGATTACAACTAATGGCCGATGTTGGATATTCAACCGGCCTCGCCTAGAATCCCAGAAAAATCCGCGGAACGAGTTTTCTCGGGCTCGACTAGCCTCCTGTCTACCGCCCTAGACGTTCGAACCCTCTCCTCCCTTCTCGCGGCTCCATTCCTGCATAATCGTTGGGCATTCGTCCGACCACTCGGCGACGTGCGTTCGCCATGCATCACAGACTCTCCTTATCTCGCTTGTTCCACGCTACTCGCTTTTCCACGGCTGTGAAAACGCTCGACCAAGGAAAAACCAGGCTCATCGCGGAGAATCTTGAATAGCTAGACTTCGCTGACTTACAATGCAGCTGCGTCCCGATTGTTTCTTATTTCGCCGACAACAATACTGTTTGAGAATCGGGCAGATGGATTACAGGTGGAAATAAATTCGCCGGGGATCATTTTCAACAGTGATGCACAGGAATGGAAGAGTTCGAGGTAAAATCGTACGGAATCGTGGCATGCATCCGGGACTCGTCGAGAAGCACCGCAATTTCAGGACGACCCATTGCACAGATACGACACGACAGAGCTGGCGATCCATAAAACGGTCGCGTCGCACGGCGAAATAAAATCCAGCCACCGGGAGTTTGATGTAACTCGCGGATCGGTCGACAGCAGCTCTCAAGAAAGACGAGTGCAGCCTGGAGACGTCCATGGCCAGGTGAGCAGCTGCGCGCGGCGCTTCTTATTTTTAAATCGACAGCCATTAAGGTACAGGCACAAGGTGTCCCAAGCCGACTGTGCCCGTTTACGTGTGCAGGAACGTGGAGTCACGTCGACTCGTAAAATCGTCGTGAGGCCGACCTGGCCCGAGATTTTTCGGGTGAAAAATCGACGAATCGCGGCTACCGTGACACGACACACGGCCGTATAAACGAAGATTGTCTGTCGCGTTGGGCGACCCGCTGAGAGGATCGCGCGAGCCTAACAGAGTCGTGAAAAGTAGCTGCACGCTGTGACAGCCGTATATAAATTATATATAAATTACGTGCGTGCCTTGCACGCAACGCTAGCGCGTGCACGCTTACGTTGACTTCGATACGTGAAATATTGTGTAACGAGATAAGTGATAAAGGTCCGCTGTGATTCGTACTTTTATACATTTCCTTTCTTTTCGCGTGCAAATTATATTGTCGGTCTTCAGGTATCATAGTGCTAATTGCTGATCTCGGAATTATTGAACGTTCACCGAAGCACTTTATTAAACGCGTGCAGGGAATCCCGAGGCAAGTCTAAGCAAACCACAGAAATCTATTCAGAAAAATCTCGATCCATAAAGCATTGCGAAACCACGTAGCTCGATGAATACGAAAACTAATCACGCTTTTTACAGCGAGCAACAAAAGTGCACGACCGCAACAAAAAAAAACAGAAAAAGTGCAGCGCTACTTTACGAGCCCTCTCATTATGCAATCGCATAAAATCTTTACGTCCCACCATGAAAACGAAAAACGAGATAGACACGGAAAAAGAGGAATCGTTCCGACTTCGATCCTGAACCTTGCACGTGCACGTTAAATCACGTTTCCCGGCAAAACCGGGCAATTAAAAGCAGAGGTAGATGCTGCTCCCTGACAGTCACATACTACCGAAGTAATACAGAATCGCGGACAAGGATAATTGGCACGCGGTCGAAGCACACGATTCGAGACAAGTTTCGTCCTTTCTCACCGACCCTCCAACGATTCTGTTGGTGTGCTAAGCAGCCGGGTGTATTATAACGATTATGCATACGTACCCCTGTGGCGTGTACAAAAAAAAGTAGATGCAAGAATGTGGCAGGGCAACTTGAAATGCGGGGTCGCATTACTTCGACTGGATTTATATATCGCTCGTTGCACTCGTAATCGATGAAAAGGTATGGGGGAGAGCCCCATTGCACGGATGGCATTATTAACACTTATGTTAGCAACCGGGTACCCAGTTCTATATTTGCTTGAATAATTCTTGTATGTTCTTGATAAAATATCGCAAAATCGCTCTAGATCTCGATTCTTTGAACAATTTCACGTGAAAGCACATTTAAGCAAAATAATTTGAATAACTAAGCTTCGAACTTCTACTCCATTTTGGTTGCTAACATAATGGGTTAACGCCAAACCAGACCTATCCATCATTAATGTCGTTACGATCATCCTGGTGAATAAACGTATTTCCCAATTTTAACCGGGGTTGTTTAACGTGCAATCGAGTCGCAGACAGAGACACGTGTACGTAACGTAAAATTAATCTAGAAAAATCGTAACAGTGAATCGTTCGCTCCGAATTAGCATCGCAGCATTTTCATTTGACTCTATAATATACAATTTCCCTTTTCGATACGTTTCGAATATTTTTCAGTAAGCACGCATCTATTTCATTCTCGAAATCGGTTAAAAGTCCCCAGAAAGACTCGTGCCACCCCCGTCGCTACTATCTACGGGAACTCGATCTTACCTCGCAAATGCCATTGGAGAAATCGCGGGTCCCGGACCTCGGTAACGATCCAGCAGCGATCCTTGGATCTCGATCGTGATCGCGTCGCTGGGACACGCGGTTCGTGGTCGGACGGTGAACAGTGGGATCGTCGCGAACGGAACACGCGTGCAACGGGATCGAAAGCGTTTCCTTCCGCGGTTCGCGACCAAACGAACGGTCCCAGAGCGTGGCGGAGCGGCGCCGCTCGCCTGTATCGGTCGTTGCTCCGATAGCTCGAATAATGCGCGATTTTCATTCGAAGCGGGCCACGCGTGCAATTTCCGCGGCTCGCAGACGACCTTCTGACGCAACCGTGGCGCGCTCCGAACTTAGAAATCCGCGTCGACCGCGTGCGCCACGGCGACGTCCAACGACGATGTTACGCGAGCGTCGACGCCGCGTTCTTCGAATTGCAACAGCGTGATCCAAAGCGACCCGGTTAACATCGGAAACCGGCTGCAACCAAACCGTGGGCTGGAACAGGGATGACTGGCGGCGGATGAATGGCTAGTTTCGCGGTGCACGCGGAACAGGAGGGTCCGAGAAAGATTCAGGAAAGGAGATGAGGAAAAAGGAAGAATGGGGAAGGGTGAAGGAGATGGAAGGAGGACGGGGACACGTGAACACCTTGACGGTATTATCGCTGCAACGTGACGCGTCGAGGCGTAGAATTTTTCTGTCTAGCCGCTGTCTGCCGGTGACTGCGAGCACTTATCGACAAAGAGACACGCTATTAGTGTCGGCCGGTGCTATCTGCGACGCATCGTTATAGCACACACGGTCGTATATTTTATTCATTCGTCATCGTCTGCGACGTTTTTATCCCCCAGCTGGTGCGGCCCGGACAACGGTGTGCCAACGTTTCAAATGTGTATCTTCCTGTCGTTCGGATCATTTCTTTATCTTTTCTGTTTCCTTGCGCGGCCATTGGAGTGGATGCAGCGTGGACAACGCGTGGCAAACTGGGCTTGAGCGGAGGTTTTGCAGGTTGTGTGCGGACTATTTTATCAACGAGACACTCGTACCTTTTTTTTTTAATCGAAATCAATGTTTCAGATTGCACGTTTTCATTGACTACCTGCTAGTACAGGCAAAGGCTAGTATAGACCTGCTACAATATTTGACAAAAATCACCTCGATAATTTAATCAATTAATCTGCCCAGGCGGTTCACCAGAAATTCCATTCCGTCGAGAAACTCCAAACAGGTCGGAAGATCGACGTGCCAGAATTCAGAATAGACCGACGTCTAAACAGTCTCCAACTTCAATTACCAAAACGCCCCGTTGTTCTGGTATTATCAATTAAAGGGGTGCAGGTGTCGCTGATTTAAGGCATCGACAGGTCGTCCCGATGCCAGACGAAAGACACGTACGATGGCTCGCACGAGGCCAGCAGCATTCGAATTCCATTTCGTGGCAGGGAAGATCGCCTCTGCTGCCCGCTTGTTTATCCGTTTGTGCGCCCTTTTAAAAATAGGCGTTCATTCAAGGATCCCGGCCAGACGCTGGCCAGACATTCGACGCATTGTATACAGACGGGCATTTTGCCGGGTGCATTCTAGCCACGCGTGTCTTTATCGCACGGCAGTGTACACAAACGTCTTTGGAAAGGAAACAGACGTGGCGAGAAACGCGCGACGAATTGACGTCAGTGTTGGACAAGTGCATGTCGAAATGATGATCAGCTGAGAGAGAATGCAATTGCGAAAGCGCGATTTCGTTCGATGGTTTGGAAACGAAACTATTCTTCGTCCGCGACGTTTAATTGGAAAATGATTTTTCTAATTTATTTCTGTTTTATGGGTCCGGTGTGTTGGTGCCAATATACTTAACACTAGAACTACCAAGCCAGTCAAAATGACTGGTTTTAGATTTCTTGCTTTAAAGTTATTAACATATAGGTATCGCTGCAGCAATTCACGATGACTTTCAATAAGGCAAAATGACAATTATGTATCTTTATTTAATGTCCATTCACCCACTTTCGTGTTCGTAATCTGTCTAACCTATGCTGTTTAAATAGTATCAAAACCTATCTGTAGTTCTAGCGTTAAGGAATGAATACAGCTTGTCGGCCTAGTAAAGCACGAGTAGAAGAATAACATACAATATCAATTTCATTAAATTTTCATTCTTAATTTCAGGTGAGCACTATTACTTGGCTGACGCGATGAAGAATATCTTTAGCTAACGAAAGTAAGGACTTTTTCGATCTTCAAGGAAATCCGGAATTACTCGTTCCGGAGCAACATTAACAAACACGGTGTCCCACATTTGTCCAACATTTTTCCGTAATTTCAGTAACACCGTCGTTCCTCATAATTGCCCAACTTCTGCCCGGTGTCCTTCTATTCCCAAAACGGCCATCGAAATTGGACCCGTTAACTAATTTAGCTAGCGTTACATTTTCCACATTCCCCCGGCGATCGTTTCACCGTGGCGACGTGCTCGTGACACTGGCTGATAGCTCGACCCCAGAGCCCAGCCAAGAATTCGATTGCACCTTCGTTGGTTGATCCGCGCACGTCCAACAAATCACCCGACGATCTAATTGCATGTAACAATAGACAAGGGTGCGTGTGAAGTCGTGGCAGAAAATTCAATTACCGCCGCGCTTGTCCACGAACCGGTCTTAATAGAAATGTGCGAATTAGGTGTCGTCGTTCGGACGTTTGCCTACATCCGCGGCCGTTCTAAAGTCAAAGTATTCATCAACTTGAAATCCTTTGATCCAAAGAGATAAGTATTTTCAAGAGGCCCCGGTGCTTAAATCCAGCTGCTTTTTAACGATCGGTTGAATTTATGGCTACCTTTATGCACACAAATCTCTTCCGACGATTATACAATACAGTTCGCAACTTTTAGATACGATCGTTAAACTTCGTAATGTTAAGACATTTATTTGCCACATTTTTCGGCCACAATCCCTGGACGATGTATATTTTCAAATCTTGGCGGACGGAGAATTATGTACCCAACAACCGATCGAAAATAAGGAATCAGAATCGGGTGGAATTGGGAACAAAGTTCGAGAAGTCTTTACTATATCCCGTCTGGAAGGTAATGTCGAATGTGTAGATCAAATTTGTTTGGCGAAATGTTGAGTTCACCCTGTTTGCTCGTAACGCCTCGCATGAGAGAAGGGTGCGAGACGAGTCACACCGATTCGTTAACGCATTACGAAACGATCGTGGTTCATCCGCGGCAACGTTCACTGACCATACATTAACTTTCTTCGTACCAGAAATATACTTATGTCACTCTCTTTTCTCGGTGGCAGCCACCGTGGCAACGTGCACGCCGCGAGAAGTTATTTTTGTTTAGTCTGCCGCTTCCCTTCTAAACGCCTGCTATTGCGTCCGACTTATAGGTATACGCACGTACACGTTGCAGTGCGTACTGAATTATTTCGACACTGTGGAATAGCCACGTGCAGTCATTTTTCGGCGCGCTCCCGTCCTTTGAGACTCGAGGAATAATTACAAATCTCGTTTGCGAGTTTAGAAAAGCAACGCATGCATAATCGGCGCCAATGAAATAATATTATAAAAATTATAATACGTGCGTTAATATCGAAGATGTGGCAAGAAGATGCGCATAGTTATTATCCACCGGGGGGTAGAAAGTTAACGATCGACCACGGTTAACAAGTATGCTCGATTTAATGGATCAACACGTGAATCCTCGAAGTAATTCCATGGAAACCGCGGGAACGTCGACGCGGTGCAACGTGAGAGAGGGGCGTAAACGCAAAGGCAAGGGGTGAACTCGCGACGAGATGGCGTTTGATTACCGTGTCGTTCTTTTCACGGTGACCAGGGGGAGAATACGGGCGTGTACGCGATCCGAGTACAAAGAGCTCGGCGAATGATCGTGATTACGGGATCGAATGACAGGTACGAGCGCACCCCGAACGATTTAGGAGTGCTCATTAGGGTGCATTGATTTAATTCGCGATAACGGCTCGCACTGCGTGGATCCGTCGTACAAACGCGGTTCCGGGGTTCCGACGATTGCACGCTCGAAGAGTTTCGAGCGTTCGAAAGGAGCAGCGATTGCGGAAGATCGATCGGTCGATACTCCTGTCTGCTTCGGGCAAATTTAACTTCCTCCTGATAAAAGTGACGAGCGAAGGTGGTGGAGCGAAGAAAGTGATAGAAGTTTTCGAATACTTGTTGCAACACTTATATTCAATGAGAACAATACGAAACTACGAATTGTTCGCGGATTATTCCCGAATAGGATTCTGCGTGCCTGTAATTCGATGAAAGTTATCGCGCTGGTGGAAATTGGCCAAGAGTACCGGACATACGACAACCGCGAACGACTGCTGGTCGATGCCCCAGTACTGTGCACTTGGCACCATTTTCCTACCCTACCCAACGCACCCTCTCTCTGTCCCACTCCTTCCCTTTTTCGCTGCACGCACTCCTCGCACCGCGGAGAAGGATAGAGAGGGAACAGGGAGAACGGATTAAATCAAAGGGAGGAGGGTCTGAAGCGGCAACGGTGTCAGCGCGCCGGGATATACGGGGTGTTTTCAACTGTACGCACAAACTTGTCCGGTTAATGGGACGTGTGGAAACGGCGCGTGGCTGGTTAATTGCTGGTTAGCAAACTGATGGCTCTCCCTAGATATTTTTAATTCAGCGCTTCGTCCAAGGAATTTGTACATGTTTGGTCCTTTTTTACACAAACGTACCCTGTGTTGGAGCTTGAAACGGCGAGGATACGCGGTTGAAGCGTTCGGGGGAAGTGAAAATTATTTCACCACCGCGATGCTTCCCTTTTCCCAGTTTTTACCTTTTCAAGAAATCGCGGGCACACGCGCGTGTAGTTAATCTTGATGAAAAGCTGAAGAAATAGAATCGAATAAAGTGGAGCACCGGCTACTTTAAACATCGTACACAAACCACAAATATAAAGTCAAGGAGCGTTACCGCGACAGGATATCAAATATAAAAGCCCAACGCCCACCGTTCCTCCGCGGTGGCAATAAAAATAGCCTGGAAGAGATTCTTCGAATTCTGAAGTCCGACACGAACGGCAACCGCTATAAACGTTTCATTAGCCCAGTGAACGGGTGAAGTATTCCAATCGTCGGGGCGCGTGTCTCGAAACGATCGCTATGGAACGACCGCTTCCTTGCGTGTGAACCTTAACGCCCGCGTGGATCGCAACGTCATAAATTCGTAGGCAGACAGGGCCGACACGTCGCTTCAGCCCGAGGAACGTCAGCAACAATGACGCAAACGAGGTGGTGGGTCGACGAACCCGACTTCGAAATTGTGTCACGTGCTTCCCACTATAGATTACAGCCTAGACACTCCATTAGACGGCCGTGCGGAAGAATCCCTATTGATAAAACGCGGTAATTAGGCCGAACATCCCGTTTCGCTGCGTACACACTCGCAGACGCACGGAGAACCATTAAATAGACGCGAGGCGACGCCGGGCGTCGGGATCACCTTCGTGGCACCATCTTTTTGTCCAGCCGCGCGCGATTTACCGCGGTAATTAACACTTATGCTGGCAATTAATGACGCGGGGATTTAAATTTCTGTCGCGGATCGTCGCGTTCTCCTCGTTGGAAACGATCGAATTGTTTTTCTTTCGTAATTGGCGATGCTTTTTTTTACGTGTTCGGCACAACACGGTAAAAGAGGTAGGGTGTGAGCCGCGAGTCTCGTGCCAGACAACGTGTTACAGGTGAGATAAGAATAAGGAGGAGAAGATTCTGTATTTCGTAATTGGTCGTTTTATCGCTGTTCTTAATACCACGGGGAAAAAGCGGACGAAGATATTCGAAGGAATTGCAACTGGTAGCGTCGCTTAATCGTGAAACTGGTTACGCACACCGCGAGTTTCGCCACCTGCACCTCGCATCGTCGTTCGGTAAACACCAAACATCAACGGGTTCAGTTTTCCCCGCGTTCGCGTAACTCAATCGTCCACCCAGCATGAGTCTATCGCATTAATTTGAAATAATACTGCCGCGACATCTCACGCCACGTCATCGATTTTGTTGACGATGATTGTTCTGAAGTAAGTATCGTAAACCGTATCCACGGCGGCTATCCAGTACATCGACGCACGATCGAATCATCGCTCCTATCCAAACGAGGTTACCTGATACGTACACACTAACGAACGAACGAACGTTGCAACTCCCCGGTTACCTCTTTTATTTTTCCTTTCGGCCGGATTCTCGCTCGGCATGGAGCTCTTAAAAAGCTGAAAGGTATTTCCTCGGTTCCGGAAGTCGCATTATTCCTCCTGGCTGGAGGCGAGGACCGAGTGGAGTCTGCCGGTATTATAGGGCCGGTGTACATATAGTTCTCTGTACAACAGTCAGTCAATACTTTATAGCACGAACCAACTTCCCATCTCTCCCTTTCTCCCTCCCATTTTACCCTTGCCCGCCCCCTTCTCGATCCATCCTTCTCCCTTCAGCTAGAGAGCCGTGGAGGGTACCAAACCCCAGCGTCGTTTTCCTCTCGTCCTTTCTTCCAGCACCGGGGGCAAATACGAGCGACGGTTTCTACGATCTCCCATCGGTCTCTCTGTAGCGGTGCTCGCAATATTCTCGTGTATATCCTTCTAGCTCCCCGGAGAGAAGAGAGGACGTAAAGCGATGAAGGGCTGCGAATTTGCAGCAGCGAGCTTCAAGCGCATTGCCACCCCACGAATAAAACGGGAAAGAGCCTTCGTTGCGTGTCGGGTGTAACTTTGCTACTTTCAGCCCGTGACGAAAAGACCGGGGACGATAGAACGACGCAGATGCTTTCGCGGCGATGATACTACTTTGCTGTATTTCGTTTCGTTTCGTTGGTTCGCTTTAATATGCAATTCTCGCGCACTCTCGCGTCTCAGAATATATACTTTTCCTCTATTTATTCTGGATTTACGCGTTCGCTTGGGTGTGTAGGTGGAGTTTTCGATCAGATTCGTATGTGTTTGTGGAAAGGTGGAGGAGGTCAGGGTTTACCGAACTGTGAATAACACCCGGAACCTTTCGTACACCGGTCGACTGGCTTGATCAATTGAGCTGATCAGATCACGGCTACCCTTAATAGAAAGCCCCAGGCCTAACGCTGCGCCCTCGAGATATCGTTCACCTCGCAACGACGTTCCAACTATTTTCTGCTGCGCTGTACGACAGGGACCCGGTTCTTGACTGCGATATTATTTAATCGAAACCAACGCGACGAATTGAAAAACGAAGGGCAAATAATCCATGGCATTGGCGGTTTATGGAAGTACTATTTTACATGCTTCGACTTTTGCAACCAACTTCCGTCGTAGACTGTACAATATCACAGCGGTTGCAAGATAATAATGAAAAACTGCGCGGCTCTAATGAATCAGCACGGGAGTAATTGAACAAAGTCTAGAGCAGAAGGGAGCAAGACTCCCTCCGCGGGAGGGCGTCGTCGAGAGGCGAGTATCTAGGTCTGTGTAACGATTTTTAGAGTCTCAACCCTCCGACAATCGTCCAGCCCATAAAAAACTTGAGGCACCCCACAGTCAACGCGCTGCGCCAGGGTTTCCATAGCGACCAAGCCCTTTCGCACCCCTCTGTCGTTGACCTATACCCACGTCGCTACCCTTAGATCCTGGCTGCCCTAAATCTATTAGACGAATTCAAAGATACTACCTTCCGTGGAAGTATCACGATCAAACGAAATAAATCACAGCGTCTGGATGGCCGCGGGCGAGAATTTTCTGCCGCGACGGAACAACGAACACGCAACAGTGTCTGCTCTCTTTGAGATTAGATCGATGGGACTAGACGTTACCGATAGACGGACACGTTTTCGTTTTGCACGCTCGGCGATACATAGGGGACGGTCCTGTCGAATGTATACGATATTGAGAAATAATTTTTAGATTTAGAGACGGCCCAATAAGGCGGCTTTAATTGCGGCCACCGGTGAAACGAAACTGTGCAGCGTTTGTAACAAGGCCAACTTTCCTTGCGCTCTTTTATAATTCACTTCGAAAGATCAGCGCGGTGCAGGGTCCCCGCGAGGGGTCCATTATCGAGCGTCGCCGAGGGAAATTTAGGCGTACGGAGAAAAGGTGGACAGAATGGACGAAGGAGAAAAAGAGGGGGGAACACGAAAAGGCGGAGGAACAAAAAGTTGCTTACACGGTGAGAGGAAGAGGAAGAGGAATCGAAGGAGCACGCCGGGTCCGCCGACATCAGACATGCAGCGCCGACAAAAAAAGAAAAAAAAAGGGAGAAAAGGGAAGAGAAAAAAGGTGAGAGGCGCGGAATCATAAATCGAGAATTAAGTATGACGGCGAGCGGTAAGACGTATATAAATTTTCCTTGCCGATGAATAATAAATGGCGGGGTACCGGTGAACACAAGGGGGAGAGACACTACGAAGTAGAATCGCTGCGCGCCACAGCTTCGTCGCGAAGTTGAAGATGAAGAAGGGCGTGAGGAGATCAACGGAGGGAACGAGAGGGAAATTGAGAAAGAATAAGGGAGAGAAAGGGAGCGGTGGAGTCGTGGCAGAGGCAGAGTTCAGAAAGGAAAAGGGTGCGCTGACGACGAGAGAGATTCAGCGAAGAACGGAGAAGGAAAGAAAGGAGAACGAGAAAGAGAGTGAACGAAAGGACGTTAACCCTTTTCTTGTTTCTCTCCGGCCCATCCTTCCGTTCCTTCTCATCACAGGAGTGCGCCTTTCCGCAGGAGAGTTGCCTCCTCTCTCTCTTTCTCTCGCCTCTTCAGTCACTTTTTCCACCTCGCAATCCTCTCTCTTTCCAGCCTTCTTTCCTCGGCTCTGTGCGTTCTACCGGGGCCCCTCTGTGTGCCACCCCCCTTCTCAACCCCTTCACTCTGTCCCTCTCTAGCCCTTTTCCATCTCCGACTCTCTCCTCCTCGGCATCTTTCTTTCTCCCTCGCCCTCGCCCCCGTTCACTTTCTTACTCACCCTTCCCGCCGAGGGGAGAACAAAAATTACGAATCCGCGAGGCATTTGTCGAGAGCCACGGGGCCTCGATCGAGGGGTTTCGCTCGGCCGTGCTCGCTGCACGCCAACCACCACGTTTCAACCACGGCAAAAGTGTTTAACCCTTCGCTGTCCGTCACGGAATTACGCAACGGACCGTTACCAGGCGAATTTATTCAGAGAAGCCAAATATTTCCGAGGGATAGACAACGACGGGAAATAGATAGTAGGCAATTGTTTCCGAATTGCGTTTCTTTTTAATTACCGAAGCATGCAATTCGATTCCGCTGAAATATTGTCTTCTTTTGCATAAGAAATAAAATAGTTAGTTTAATTCAACTCCAGGTTTAATACCGGCGATGCTGTAATTAAAAGTCGAACGTTTGCCCGTAACGTAAAACCCGAACGGCTGCTGGTACAGAACGACACGAAAGAATCGCCGGAATTCGTGATTTTAAAAATAGCGAACGTGCACGTCCGCGGCCATAAATCAAATCTGCATTACTGTCTTTAACGATACAGTTTACGCCGTGCACTTTAGCTTTCGAAAGAGAACGATTCAAGCCCCGGTGAGTAATTACCGCGGAACGAAAGCGCAAATAAATCCGCATCAGTGGGCGGGAGAAAAGGCGGTGCTCGCGTTTCGCAACGCGGCGAGAGGATCGCACGTGAAATTCTTGGGACAGTTTGCATATTTTCGTGCGACCGTGTATAAACGTACCGGTGGACTCACGGTTGCTTCACCGTGGGAAGGAAACCTTCAGACGTTCTAATTATTAGAACCAATTTGTCCGTCTAATAACACATCATTATACTATTACAAAGTCGTAAAGATAATCATCGTGTCTACCCGGCTTTGCGAGCCCATTGTTTCACGGCCTAAAGGCCCCCCCACCCATCCAATTCCTCGAGATCATCGTAAAAGATCATGCGTGTTCACGTAACAGCCTCCGCCCAGATTGTCCGTCTCGGTCCGGTCCCGATTAGTTACCTTTTAATACTTGCCGGAGTGATTAGCGCGGAGATGTCACGCAATCGTGCGTGGGTGAAAAAATTCGTCGAGTTAGTCAATCTTTACTTTCTTTTGCCGATTGTACAATAATCTGTGAACGGAGGATATATGCGAGCCAAAGAGCTTTTCCAATCTTTCGAGTGATGCGATTAAATTGGTGAGGCTGCTCTTGATGCTCAGCATAAAAACCGCAGGAAGCAAACGGCAATAGAAGAAGATCCTTCCGCGGGGGCCAACGGGTTGTCAGGACCGCCAGCGCAATTCCAGATCTGGACGAATCGTTATTTAAGAAAACGAAGTTATGTCGGCGCTCCGGCGTTCCCGGTCTCGGCATATAATTAGGGACCACGATCCTCGTGGTGGCTGAACACGTACCTACACGTATCTTGACGAGCTCAACGGCGCGGGAATAGCGCGGAACGTTTAAAATAAAGTCGCGGCGGCGGTAAATTTATCGTTCCGAACGCGAAATCTGTTTACCCCGTCCCTTGGGATCGCGTCGCGCGATGAAAACCACTAAAATACCGGCTGGAATTTGTACGGGTCTCCTGTAAAAACTGCCTGCCCCCCTTGTCACTCACGTGTCACTTCTGTATAGCGGTGGAAATAAGGCCGAGTTTTGGAATACCTGACCGGTTAGTCAGACCATTTAGTCATTCCTCTTATACCGAGTACCGGGTATCGCGTAGTCACCAGAACTCGCCTTTGGGAACTATCCAGATCACGAATTAGCTCGTAAAAAAAACGCCCCGAGGGTTACAGAAGCTCACCGAAATAAACGCGTTAAGTAACAACATTGGAGTACAACGGAGGGAAACCGTGTATCGCGTGTTTCGCCCAACGAGTTTCACGCGTCTCGGGGACACCTTCGAGAAAATCTCTACCTTTGTTCTGTGCAATTAGTCCAATGCCAGTTTCATTGGGAATGTTTAATTGATGCTCCGACAGGATGTACGGTGCACGCGCTAAACCTATTGCTGGATGGACACTTTTGCAGATGTTTATCATTTTTTATGCAGCCGAAGATTGATGCGGATAGATAAAGGTATTGCATTAGTACTGTAGTGATAAGAGGGAGAATACTGGCGCGTGTTAAAAACGAGGTTATTTCCTGAGTTTCCTTCGCGAGGACAATATCGGGTCGGTACATTTCCAGAGTGCTTACGATCGTATCTAGTTCGACCTGTTATCACCCTGTCCCCTTTATGGAATCATATTGAATCGTAGACTACATGTGGCGCGATTTGCAATGAATATCTATTCTACTGCAATGTACTTTATAGGTATAGAAAAATTAAGGACAACGCCTGATATCCGTGGTGGTTAACATATTGATAAAAGCATTAAAAAAATCATGTGGCCAATTAGTAATTGCAAAGAAAGAAGACCTATATTTTGTCGAAAGCTCAATGATGAAACTGTCTGTACGAACAGGAATTTCCTTCGCGGAAACACGCACATCAGGAAATTAAGCCCATCAAGTAGACAATGATCTAGACTATCGTAATGTAATAAAGCCAGAAACGCAATCTTCCGACCCCAATCCCATCGAACTGCAATGAAGTGTATCAAGAAGACACGCGAACATACGAACCCAGTGAAAATCACACGTTAAATTACATACATCGACTGTAGTAAAACTTCGTTGTGGAATTTCTCCTGTACGCCAATCATTTTGCGAAGCCTGTACCTAACAAAATCTAGAAAATTATGCTGCATAAAACCGCGGGCAAGAGCGCGGATTAACCACGGCAAGTTTGGAGCGACGATATAACACACTTCAAAGAGGCATGAATCTTTGGTACGAGGGTGCGTTAATTAGGAGAAGCAATGAATCGTCCGACGCGAAAAATGAAAGGGGGCTAGGATAAGGGAGAGAGGCAGGGAGAAAGAGATAGTGGGAGGGAAAGAAAGGAGGGGGAACAAGGGACCAGGCAGAATCTGGGAATGTCGAAATTTTTGGCGCACCGCCAATCCTCGGTTATCTTATTATGATCAAACGGAATTAACGAGCTATTTATCGAGATTACACGGGGCGATATGCAACGTTATAATCTAAAATAAACCGCGCTCGGTTCCGCGGCTTTATCGAGGCTTTAAAGCGGTATTCGCCAAACACGCGATACAGATATCGCGATGTTATCGCGGACAACCGCGATGCCTACAAAGCATCGCGACGCTTCCCCCCCAAAAAACGTGTCTTCTTTGGGCACGTCTGTGTACCGCGAATTCATTTTAATCGCAACAACCATTGATTAGACTTTCGATTAATCATTGATCGATTCGGGCCGTATCTCGTCCACGGATCTGTAAGGTGCAACGTTGGCCGCGATTTTCATGAAACAATAGCTCGGCTGCTTTATTATGAAACCTTCCTCCGTTGTGTTTTTATCGTAATTGAGGTGGACTTTTCGTTAACGTACGGACGACCGATGTTCTATATCGAGTTTCGTGCTCGGCAAGTGGATTCCGTACAGTGCGACCGTAAATCAAATTACGTGTTGCACGTATTGCGTGAAACAGGGTAAACATGTAGCGTTGCGGATGAAAAATATGTATGCACTTATATATAGTCTGGAATTTATCGTGCATTAGTCACAAATTTGTCATTACGTGTATGTTAATTTACTGCTTCGTTGTTTCTCGCTGTGCATGGCGTTGAAACGATATGAGACACCTCGAACTTGGAATTTCAAGTTTTCAAGTATATTGTTCAATCGATTTTAATAAATAAATCAAATTCGCTCGCCAAGTATCTAAGGTAACATATCTATAAGTAGTACTACAAAATCAACGATCTCTTGTTCGCACTTGAAAAGTCTTGGAGGACCGTGCAGCTACATTGTGCAACCCTTTATCTACTTCCTCTATGCAACTGAGCAAAGTAAACCCGACCGTTCTGTTTGTAGATCAACACGATACAAGCCTAAAGAGCGTAGATACGAATCTAGCTAGAAGAATATTCATGCGCGTCTGTCTACTATCTAATGCATCTGAGCAACTTCGTAGACGATCCCCGTGATCTACCAACCTATTCTCGACAAATCACGCGGAAATATCGTTAACCGTCCTAAGTAAATCCCAAGCTCGGAATTGCAAATTAGACCGGCGCGCTAGCGAAGCACAAGCGCGCCTCACAAAATCGTTAATGAATGCCGCAGTAACAACAATGCAAGGATAGTTGAGAAAATGCCCCGCCCGACGAGTGCAAGAAATTCGACGACGATTCAGAAGGTTTTCAACAAAAATGATTTCCCGCCGAGCCGCCGCTACATTGCGCGCAATTCCCGAAGCGAACGCTTATCAAGCAAATATGCTTTTCTTAAACACTCGATTTCTCTTCCGCCAAGTGCCCCGCGAATTTCTTTCCGCGGGGGCTCGTACACGTGCGAGGTGCACGAGATAGAGGACGCTGTCGCCGCGACGAAGGGTGGCCCAGAAGGGCGACAAAGAAAGGTGGCGATGGAAACAGAGATCGCTCCCGTGGATTTGGCCGCATTCGCACGCTTCATTCGCGCGACAGACGAGGGATGGGGTAAAAGCGGAACGAGGCGTGCGACGAGGCGCGCGAGAAACGGGCGTACAGAAAGAGGAGACGGAGTCGGCGGTCGGCCACTGCGCGAAAAGAATAGACGGCTGATTCATACGCGAAGTCACGAGCCGCACGCAGCCGGCGTACGACCGTGCAAGCGTAATCGAAAGCACACGAGATGCACACGTTTTGCCGCGACGAGCCTCCCTCGTCTTCGTCCCCTTTTCCTTCGCACGGCCGGTGCACTCTCGTTCCACCTTCCGCGAAGGTTGCGGGGCTGACGCGAACATTTCGGAGCCGTCGATTGCATTTTCTTGTCAGGAGAAGTTCCACCCCGTGGAAAGTAGGGGGACGGGGCAACGAACTCTTTGTAATAGGGTGGTCGTTTCTTAATGTAGATGTTGTCGTCCCGTTTTGGAGCGAGATTCCGATGTTAGATGGTGTTCGTTGGTGAATTTATATGGCACAGAATTGTCCGCGGGACATCGTCTGCCTCGTAACGTAGAGTGCAACTAACGGATATAAATTCGTAAGCAACTAGCGCGGACGAAAGTCTTCGTAATGTATGCGAAACGGTTAATGAAGATTCTAATTCTTGAAATAAAAATAAAGTACGATTTATGTATAACTGCAGGAATACGTGATATATGAATCGTACAATTCCTCATACCCCCCCGAGTATTATATGCACATACGTCCGTTGCATACGAAGAAGCTCGGAGAAGGAAGTCCCTTTGGATCTCGCGCAGCAGCGCATTACATATTAAAAAGGCAGTCGAGGCGAAAGGAAACAAAGCAAAAGGGAAGGAAAAAAGAAACGAACCGAAAAAGTATAAGGAGTCATCGTGCGTAAAAAAAAAGAAGACAAAAAACGGGGACCTCTCCCTCTGCACGGTGAAAGGGCCCAACGGAAGGGCCATCGAGCAGAATACGAAGACGAGCCCGTAGTAGAATGGCGAATGAAGGAGGGAACGAAGGGAGAAGGGAGGTCGGTGAAAGTGGCCGCACGGTTAGAATAGTTAAAAATAACCTGGCCAAGGGTCCTGCGCTGAGCTTCGGTTCCTGTAAACACGCCCGTGGGGAGAGGCACGCAAAAGGAGCAACGAGAAGACACGCGGGCCGCGTGCGTAGCTCTCACAGAAAGAGCGCAGAACGTTGTTGGGCTCCCGGTAGCCAGAACGAACGCGAGAGAGAGAGGAGGAAAACATGAGAAACAAAGGGTGAGTAAATTTCGTGGTACTCACGTGCTTCCATAGAGGTGTCTTGACTCGGCGGTGGCAACTGCGTCGTCGTCGGCGACGTGCTCGTGGTCCTTGATGTCGACGTAGACGACGAACCTTTGGCCTGTGATACGGTGACCTTGACCTGTTCTTCGCCGCTCTCGACCTCCCCGTCCTCGCTCGCCGCCTCCTCCGGGCTCGGGCGTGTCCTTACACTTTCAGCTCCCGGCACCTCATCTTCAGGATACGACCACGATGACATCGGCCCGGCGACTGTTGTGGTCCACTCGACGACACCACCACCACCTACGACCTCACCACTACCGTCTCCCGCGAACACCAATCTACCCCTGTCTTTGCGAGGCGCGACACCTACTCCTCCACTGTCGTCCTTCGCTTTCCGGTTCCGTCCTCCCGCGAAATCACTATCGTCGCCCGGTAACCGTGGCACAGTTCGATGAACCAAACGAAACGGTACGGTAATCCAAGCGACCGATACCGTCGTTGTCACCGACGTTGTTGTCGTCGTCGTCGTCGTCGCCGCCGTGGTTGTCGGGTAATTCTCTTTCACCGACGTCTCGCCACCGGCAGAGTCCTCGAGGTCCGACTCCGACGAGTCACCGCGGGTCGTTCCAGCAGTCGCGAACGCGACGATACCGTGGCGCCGTTCCAGCTTCGCTCCCTCGACGATAGTCGAGGACGATTCCGTGTGACGTGGACGAGAGAGTCTCGTGCGAAGCCAGTGCGGTTCAACGAGACCTAGAGGGGTTGTTCCTCGATCATCGAGCAGGCTTGCCCCGGCGACCTGCCGCCGTCTCGACTTCGTCCCCTCGCGAGCCAGACCTCCTCCTCTTCCTCCTGCCGACACAGGGGAAGAAGTGTCCTTCCTTCTGGTGGTATCGATTATCGATGGTCCCTGGGTAGAGAGCGACCGTGTCCCGTTGATACCGTCTTCTCGTTCAGCCGATAGCGAAGATGCCCCGTGATGATCCAGCTCTTCCTTCGCGGAGCGTAAGTGCGTAGGACTCTCCGCCGGTTCGTTGGAAAATCGTCGCGGCGCTCTCCGGAAGAAAGGCAGGGACGACGGCGACGACGATGCACGGTTCGTTGATCGAGGCAGAAGACGAGGAGGCGTAGCGTCGAGGGCCACGTACGGATCCGACACCACCGGCACAGCCGTCGTCGTGCACGTTTGGTTGCCGAGAAAAGCGACGACGAGAAGAAGCAGGGGCAGGCCCACCCCCGCCCCCGTGGTGGCCCCTACAACCCCCGGCCTTACCACGAAAACTCGCGAGGCCGTCCAGTCCAGCTGGTTGTAGGCCGATCTTGCCGATAATGAACCCGCAGGATTCGAGCTTCTGTTCCTGTTGCCTCGTCCTCCTCCTCCTCCAGGTCTGTCCCTTCACACTCGCCAATATTCCTCGTCTTCTCCTCTGCCTCTTCTTCCTCTTCGTCCCCCTCCTCTATCTGATCTACATCCAACCTCCCGTTGCTATTCCTCTTCTGTACACCTGCTCTCGTCCACTGCCGCCACCAGTTCGGCTTCCGCTTGCATCGACCCGATTCCAGGCGCCGGCTTTTCTTCTTCTTCTTCTTCTTCGTCGCCGCGACAACTGGTCCACCCGCGAGATTTCGGTCTCGCATTTATCCCGTCGCGTGTCGAACGTTTCTATCGAGTTTTGTGCGTCGCGCGAACTCGACCGACGATATCGCCTGCTACGCGACCGCGTTCCGCCATCATCGCGAGCGGTGCCGACCGTTATCGAGAACGACCGTCGTACGAGCTTTCGCGAGTTCACGTGCCCCCGCTGCTCGACCTGGCATCCTCCGTTCTTCTCGCGACACTTAACGTCCCGGATTTTCGCGACGCGAACGCGTTCACCGGCCCCGGCGTAGGATCACGATATATCTGTAACAAACAAGAGAGGGGTGCGCGTTAGGAATGTCGAATTTTTGCCTCGATTGATAAGCGAAGGAAAGGTGGGCGGGTGGGGTTAAGACACATGTATTTGTTCGAACGCGAAGCGGTTAAAAAATCGAAGGATAGAACAGCATGGCCACTCGTTCGGTCTCTTTGTTGGAACTCGGTTCGTTTTCATTGGGTTGTGAAATATGTGTGTGATAAGAACGATGGATATCTGCGATAAGAAAAAATTATGTGAACAACGCTGTATACGTACAATATGAAGGAACCCATTGATATTCATTCCTTACTCAGATATGACGTGAACAAAACGAAGAGAATAAAGAAGTTTAATCGAACGCAAGTATGCATATATATAAATGAGATAAAAGCAATTAGAAAGTGAACGTACTCTTAAGTGATATCAGATAGCGATCAGTCATTATCATTGCCCGTAATCGTCTGCGAGGAAAGTCGAATCTTAATCACGATACACAAGTTTCGAGAGTGTGACGAACATTCCGCGCTCGAAGCTGCTCGTACTAAACCAATACTTCGTTATACCCAACTCGTGAAACAAAAATCTTCGTACCATTCCCAATAAACTCCCCGCTATTTTTGATGTAAAAGAGAAATCGATAATCGAATTCTACGCTTCCGTCCCATGCATGTCATGGGAAGCTGAAGCCACCCACCGTGGGTCACTCCGATAAGGACTTCGAACGTCCAAAGGGTATCGAACGATCCAATTATAAGCAAGAGGAGATGAACCACGAGATAAAGAGGAACAGCTCCGTGCAGTATGCACTGTCTTATTCTGGCCCATAGACTCATGCTTGCTACAACTTCCTAAAATACGAGCCCCGAGGAAATAGTTCACGAACGGATCTCGAGTGATTCGTCTCGTTCTACCTTCTACCCTCGTTCCGTTCCCCTTTCGCCCCTGTTTCCCGCTTTGTCCAAGCCGTGCTCGCGCGTACACCCGACAATACAATGTAATGAATCGATGCCCAACACACGTGATCCCTCGATCCCTCCCCTGTCACGCGTGTTCCCATGGCACACACGCAGGCGCGGTATAATAAATATGAAAATGTTACCCCCGCGAAACCTCTCGCTCGAGATTTCGATTATGCGTTCATCCAGGTAATCGCTCCACCAGCGTGGATTTATTACTTGGGTCGAGGACCCGTCGATCTCCGTGCCCTAGGCTCTTCGCACAGTTTTACGGAATTGTACCCCTTGACCAACGAAGCAAATGCTCGCTTCGCGCAAGAAATAATCATCACGACTGCATCGAACGGCGGTTCTCGAAATAAACGGTAATCGATACTCGCGATGCGCGTTGATAAAACGAAGAACAATGATAACGATTGATATCGCGCGAACGATAAATCGGATTTTCGGTGGACGTGCCGTGGAAATTTATTCCGATCGGGACCCAACGTTTGCGTTTTCTTTGTCACGATCGTTAAGTTGTGCATCGACTAGATATTTAGCGCGCCCCGTTTCGGAGCAGCAGCTCTCGACACAGCGAGAGGTAAGAATCTTCGCGAAACTCCTTCGCTAAGTACGCCCAGCGTCCATTTGGAAATTCCGCATAAAATCCTATTTTTACGAACGGCCGTAGGATATGAATAGTTCGGCCCACCTTTCGCTATTGGCGTCTCCCCGAGTATTACAACATACGTACATCTGCATAGAATCGCAGAAGTGGAAAAGGGACGCCGGTCGTGAACTGGCAGAGCGGCCCGCTTCCACCGTCCACGTTTCCCTCCTAATGCAAAACTCGTGTTGCCGCGATAGACTTGGAGTTTTAGCCGCGCCACAGACGACTGCCGGACAAGCCGTGTTTCGCGGCGCATGTACTCAACGCGAAGTACTTTATCGAGCAGGAAATCGCGGGCAACGAGGAAAGAGACGTCGGCGACAGAACCGGGCGGATATTTGTTTACGCAGAAAACGTGAATCCCGCTAATTATAGTCACGGAATGGAAGGGAGGAAACGGCGAGGAAACACTATTTTTACGAGTCTCCCGCCAGAACATCGGCTGAACGTCTGCCTCCGTGTGACCGCAACAAAGCCGGCGGACGATAAACGCGAAACGGTAACCTTTCTGGTTACGTCTTACCCCTGCGCTATAAAAGTACATTTACTGCTACGATTCTTGCCAGCCCCGTGCTACGCCCGATCCTTTAGGTGTAAATATTTACGGCGGTGCACATGTTTTGGGCGCATCGAGCCGCGAGAGCAACTGGACGCACCTTTTAAGGGCGGCCGGGGGGGGGAAGGGTTCGATGCATCCCCCGAAATAGGAAACTGACTGGTCAACGTGGGCTTTTTTATTCGACGGTGCATTTCATTGAAACGACAACTGCAGACAACAATAATAATTGATATGGACGCTCGACGCATCGATCCGACCCTTTCGCGAATTCTTCGCGAAAATTGGAGTAGAATAAGGCAGGAGCGTTCGCTCGGTCTGTGTCGCGCGCGCGTGTCAGCGAGTGGGAATTCGCTGTTTTCATGAGGAAAAATGTGCGCGGCACGCGCGCTGACGTTCTATTTTCGAATGAAAGGCGCGATCAGGGGACAAGAACGAAAGAGAGATGCAGAAGCCGGGCGAGAAAGGGAACGAAAGAGAAAACGGAGAGAGAGGCCGCGGTGAAACGGAGGAAGACGGATGTGCCGGGCGTGCGTGCGAGGGAGAAGCGAACAGGACGGACAAGTAGAAGCGGGCTTGCGATGGAAAAGCGTGGAGGCAGAAAGCGAGAAAGCGACGCAACGAGAGCAACAACATTGTGCAAAAACGAAGACAGATTGCGACGCGTCTGTATGCGTACGTGCAAGAGGGAGGGGGACAGAGCGCGAGTGTGTACTCTTTGAATGCACGGCGGGAGAAGGCGGACAGAAACGGAGAGCGAAAGGGTTGAACAGAGGAAAGGAGACCGAGAGAGCATGCTGCCGTTGTAGTGTGGACACCGGCGCGGCAAGGAACTCCGGACTCGTCTTGCGCTAGGCGGCCATGCTGAGTCTCACTTGCGTTCCGAGAATGGGTACCTTCTGCGCGCACGATGGAAACTCGTGTTTCCCCTAGCAGAAAGTACTGCGGCGCGCGTTGTCGTTCGCGGTTGCGTGTCACCCCGCGACTCGTAAACAGCGTAACGTTATCGCGCGGCACGGCGAACGATCGCTGATATCGTTCGCACGGGAGCAAGGGACGCAAGGAGGAAACGGAACGGCGTAAAAGCGACCGGGGACAGGAATGAGCGAAAAGGAGGGTGACTCCGCGAGCGCGGCAACGTGCTCCGGCCGAAGCCAGCCGGGGCTAGGGGGCGAGAACGAAGCAAACGGATGCAAAGTAAAGGAAAGCAAGCAAACAAAAACCAGAAAACGGAGTAAAAAGCGTGCGAGAAAAAGAAAGAAAGGAGGCAAGCACACGCACCCTGTTGACCACCACGCGTTCGCCGCTCGGAATGAGGGGAGGGGACACCTCTGTTCACCAGCACGACCAGCGTATATACGCAGTACACGTAAAACTACGCGCGGCAACGACACACACGACCTGTGCACGCGTCCTCGCGGCGGCCCCGTCTTTTCCACCGTGTGTAGCGTGTCGATGCTGGCTTTTCCTTTCTCGGCATGGACGCTCACGGGTGCCACGCCAAGACGGAAGCGGATCGAGCGTGGATCGTAGAGCGAACGACCGGAGCTCAAAGCGAGCGAACGGAAGATCCGTGGAGCAAGCGGTGCTGCCTATCGGATGGCACTGCGTTCAGCGCCGCGGTGCGCGACCCCCGTCGGCCTTCATCGTCTTTCCTCGTCGCGCCTCGTCCCGTCTCGGCGGCGCTCGCTGCTTTTCGCCCCTTTTCGTCCCTCGAGTTCTGCCGCGTCCACACCGGTCCCGCACCTCTGCGCTACCTTTACTCTCCACCCCTCTTGCTCCACCGCGCTACCATCGCGCGATCCTCTAACCCCTTCTTCCGCATGCGACACCCTCTCCTTCCCACTTTCGTCGCTGCGGCTGCCTCCTTCAATTCTCCATCTCGCCGCCATCGCCACTGTTACCACCACCGCCGTCTCCTATGCCGCCTCCGTCTCTGCCACCGTCACCACCGCCTCCGCCACCATCGTCACAGCTGCTGTCGTCGCCACAGTCGACGTCCCAGTCATGGTCGACGAACGCCCGTCGAGAAAATCGTTTCGCTTCTCTGTTTCTTTTCTGCGAGTCGTTGACCCAAATCAATTCGGCGACCCGATTGTTCGGTCGCTCGATCGCGCCGACCCTTCCTCGCAACGATCTCCTATTTTACTAATTGACCACTGCACAACGTACAGTCGGTGAGACTGCTCCGAAATTTCATTCATCCCTGTTACCCTTCCCGCATGACGCACGATCTCGCACCGGGTTTATTATCAACGTATGCAACAAGACGGAGGATGCTGTCGACTTTCCGTGTTTCCCATGGAAGAACGTGTAATCATGGTAACAATGCGGCGTGAATGCACGCGCACTTTGCGCTAACAAGGCACCGCCGGCAGTGCATTGACCACGCGATCCATGCCACGCACCCACAATGTCCCCTAGACAATCGGACAACAGAATCCGGGGTTCTCCGATGCGGATGAACCTATGCATATTTGGCACATCACACGCGGCACGTTTCGTTGACTCACCCCTTTCGGTCTCAAGCACGCGCAACAGACGTAACAGAACGCATGCCCGTCGCGCTACCGAATTTTCATACGGGATTACTATTAGATTTTCTTATTGAAAATCGGTACAAAAATTAATGCTTCATAATACTGGTGCTTCTCATCTCTGGCTATAAGGTTTTCTCTATTGTATATATAAGGGTCGATAAGGTCCCGCACACAACCGAGAGTAGTCGTCGATGCTTTAGGAAGGGCATCGGGTCTGTCCGTAAATTTCGATGCTCTTAGTTCCTTCAGACCATTGCAATAGTAAGGAAGTCACCCCCAGTGCGTGGCCAATACAGTATATTAGAAAATCACAAACGAGTCAAGAGTTATTTAATATACCCATTTCCAATAATTACGGCAACTCAACTTGCCCGGGCAACTGTGCATCGCCCAGTTTAAGAAAAGGGGCAAACGTAAGAAACAAACTAAAACAATAGAAGTCGAAACGCACTGCCGCCGTGGGCGAAGTACCGGCGTCGCACCGGGTCAACGGTAATAATTCATCGGAAAGGTTAATCGTGGAATGCCAGGAGCGGCGCGATATGCATTCCGTGGCTTCTGTCCCGCGTGACGGCCAGCGGCATGTTTCTCGCCCACCCCTTTTCAACCCCCTCGGGAAATGGACCGCATCGACGTAACCAAAAGCGTTCCTTATTTAGGAAGAAAGAGACGTCAGAGGCGTCGCGAGTAGTCACCCATTATCCGTAGTCGACCGACCGGTTTCAATAATTCGCCGCGTCTCTCAACCGACCGTCTCTGTCCCGCGATTCTGTGAAACGTATTAAAAATTTCGCTCGAAACTATCCGAGGCTGTCTGCGGTGCATCGATCTGAATTGCAACAGTATCCCGTCTGTAACAGAATACGCGCAAGCCGCACCGGCTGACCCGAAAACTTCAGTCGTCGACGACCGAACCAAACGCGTTTGATACAACATCGTTAAGATTTAATCGAATACTAGCTCTGAGCTTCCGTGTTGCCACGCTCGAAGCCTCCGCGTATGGTTCCCCGTGCGAACGCGTGACCCGTCCGACGACTTCGTCATCGGCGTGGAAGACTCTCAACCGAACGTCTCGTGCCACCGTAGCCGCATCGCGAACTACATACGCGGCACGTCTTATCTTCGTCGGAAATAAGGGGTCTTCGATCTCGGACAGCCCAGCCGCGTCGTAAACAGAATCGCGTAACGAAGTAATATCGGTGGTCCCTGCCATCGCCTGTCTGCTGGCCGAGGGAACGTAGGTCCGCGAACGGATCGCTCGCCGCGTTGGCGAAACGCGAAACGCGTGGGCCGATGGACAGAAGGAGGCACGAGCCCGGACGGCGTTAAAGAAAAGGGAAGGGAAGAAAATGCAAAAATGCAAGCTCTGCGCGACTCACGGACACAGCGGCATTCCGCGGGCATACTTGGAACCGGACACCGAGTTCGTGGAACCGGGACGGTCACTCGAGAACTATGCTATTTAAAGAAAGGCACACCGTGGAGCACCCCGTTCACCGTTACTATCAACCTCCGCCGACCTTTTGCCCGTCACTTACGCGGCCAGACAAGTTGAATCACCGGGCCCGCTGTCGCAATCGGGATTTCATGGTTAACTCTTTGAGCGTGATATACGACCGCGGGCGATTACTTGTTTTTTAGTTGGCCGAGGCGGGTCCCGGGCCTTCCGTATGTTCCCGATACGTATTATGGTTAGAAATATTTCATTTGCATTAAATTGATGGGAGATTACAACGATCCACGCGGACCGTAAATATCGTGGACTCGTTTACAGCGATAATTGAATATGTAAATGGCAGTAAAACCTATAAAAGATCGTGTTACAGCGCAGCTGCCGGTGCAGTACAACGCGATATTCGCTTGCGCGATCATTTTTAGCCCGACGCGGTGTATTAACGTCCGGATGGAAAGGATTGATTCGGATCGAGGAGGAGTGTCCAATCAAAAGTCGCAGGTTTCACTCCGGAAAATAATGAGCCAAGACTTATCCGAATCGATTGCGTGGATAATATCGAATGTCGCTCGTTGTTCCAACGTCCGCGAGATGCAGCCGCGCTCGATCGTGAGTTTAACAACGGGCATCGAACAATACACGATGCAGGGGCGGATTCCAATAAACGACCGTTGTTTTTCGACGCGATGCATCCCGCGGTGTAATCGTCTTATCTCTTCGCGAGACGCGGACCCTTTCGTCTGAGGAAGATTAGGTGTATCGCCGACCGTTATCGAGGACGTCGTTAATAAATATTTTCCTCGTGGATCTGCCGGTCGCGTGACACGGTCTTAGCGACGTCCTGGGATCAGAATTAAAACACAATGAGGGAGGATCGAAAAATACAGACAACCCGTTCGAAAAGTAAACGGAACGGTCATTCGTCGCGGGAGAGCTGTGACAAGTGCGGAGGAAATCGCTATTATATCGCGCGATAGGTAGACACACCTTGGAAGGCGAAGAATTTCGTGGCGACGAAAAAAATGGGGACAAAGCTGGAGGAAAAGAAGAGGGTGAGTGCGGGAGGGTGTAAAGGGTGGGAGAGAGAGCCGGAGATACGAGGCACGATGAGAAGGAGCGAACGCAGTAAAAGGAGGTGGAGCAGCGAAGCGGAGAGACGTTTAAAAGAACCTCAAAGAGCATAAAGACCAAGTGATAATCGGTCAGAGACCCTCTACCGGGGCCAGACGGCTATGCACTCGGTTGGAGTGCCAGGGCAGACAACGGACAGACGTACGGACGTGCACAGGAACGGACGGACAGACCGAAGCAACCAGAACACATTGTAATGGCCTGCTGCACTGGCTTACTCTCGTTCCTTCTCTCTCTCTCCCCCAAGCTCTACCATCGCCCCACCCTTTTCTCCTTCTTCTGCTTCACTCTTCTCGTATGTACACTTCAGGCCATTGCCATTCACCGGCATGTCTCGTCTCTCATTTTCCAAGCAATGGCCTCACTCTCCCTCTCTCCCTCTCGTTTCTTCGGCCTGCGAGCCTCTTTTCTTGCACCGGCCTGACCCCTCTCTTGCTCCTTGCATTTCTCTCTTTTTCCTCGCTCGTTCGTTTTTCTGCCGATTTTTTCCTTCCCTCCCCACGGTCCGCCACCCCGTTGCACCGCTCGTCCATTCTTATCTCTCCCTACCATATTTCACGAATGATAAAGCGAAACGGGGCCGATTTCACGCACACGCTTGGAAGCTCCAAAAGAGACGCGTGTCCCGTCATCGTCGCCGATTTTCATTTCTCCCAGCCCGAGCCCCCTGAACCATCTCCGGCTCATTCACTAGAGCTATTCGACTCACTTGCGTGCGTGACTTCTCCTTTTTCGTCGGCCCGTTCCACGCTCGCCCGTTCGCATATACGTTGTCCAGAGGATCCCACCGCACCGCTCCACGCTCCCGCAAATCGTGTTTCTACAAAACGCGCCGACTTGTCTGAGAACGCAGGGCCAGCGAGCGCAGCCTTGAGTCGCGCGCAAGAAGAATACGTTTAACGATCCTCCCGTGGCTCCACCCGCGTCCCTCGATTCCCCGCGAACGCCGGGAAAATGTCCAGGAGACGCTGGATCCACCGGATATGCCCTTATTCGGTAGGAATTTTTGTAAGGGTGAAAAACAAATTCCGTTCGCGATAGGGAAAAAACGATGGATGATTTTTTTTGCAGGTACAATAGCGTACAAATGAGCGGATTATTTGTTGTACCGCAACTATTATTTCGGTCGAAATTTTCAATACAAAATTTGCTGGGTATCGTGAAATATAGTATCGAAAGGGTGTCCAGGTATTGGATTAAAAAAACATTCTAGATTTTTACTATTTCATCGACCGGACGAAACCATTCTTCCATCGAACTTTCGACGCTGTATTAAATAACCCCAGACTTAATGTGTCGCAATACTTCTTGTTAGATTAACAACAGAATTCGGATACATCTCGACAATTCCAGGACACCGTTCAGGTGACACCTCGAAAGTTCCGGCAAGTCGTTTAACGAGCACAGTCGATACCCTCCAATATCCAACGAAGTTTCTTTTATTAATGATACGTCGTTTAGGCTGGTTTCGTGCAACCTGTCGCAGCCGGTCCTGCGTGCCGTCCTGGTCCCAACACGTCATACCGCACTGGAAACGAGCCCCGTGCATCACGAATCTTCCCCGCTCATCCTGTTATTATTCCATCAAATACCAGAAGGCAGCCAAGGGCGTGGAAGGGACGGCCAGAGGGAGATAGAACGATGCAGAGAAAGGACGATGAAACTGGACGAGAAAACCAAGGCTCCAGGCAAGGGCTTCTCTCCTCGAGCAGCCTGAATTTTTGCGGCTGTTTTTTACAGTTACACCTGCCGCTCTCGAACCACTCATCGCGAACGTCACGCACGACGTCGTATCGCTTCGTACTTCATGCGTGGAACATGAGGACGGGTCTTGTATACGAATCGCGGGACCGTGGTGCGGCAGCGGCAGGAACAGCAGCAGCAGCAGCAGCAACAGCGGCGGCCACGAGGCCAAAAGGAGAAACAAGCAGGAGAGGGCGGCCAAAACGAAAAGGGGGAGCCGAAAAGAGAAATCGACGACCACGAAAGGGAATATACTCGTGACGAACCAGACGTATATTCGCTCTTGAAGTCATTCTTTCAAAGTCAATGAACTTGCCGATTATGCGAAATCAGCTGCGGCCTCTCGCTTAAATATTCAATTAAACTGCCGGATGAAATTTATACGCGACCAGCATCCACCGCTCGACTTTGGAATCGCGCTTACAGCACGCTACGTTACACGTATGTATGTATATGTATTGTATATATATATATATATACGTATACATCGACGGGAAAAACCAAGAAGATGCCGAATCGGTTCCCTTGGCCGTCTTCGCAGCTCACCTGACCGTTCCGTACGTATCCGTCTCTGTACCTTCTCCCTTTTTCCACCCCGTCCCATCCGGCATCTCGTTCGTTTTCTGCCCCGTGTATACCTACCCGCGCGACCCTCTCCCACCTGTTAATAACTGAAATGTTTACGCGGAACACTCTCGGGGCGTTGCGACCACGCGCAAGCAAATAACGCGTCGCCTCTTTGTACTCGTCTCGCGGCCACCGCCTACGCTTTTTTTACTCCCCGCGAGATGCCATTTCTCGCGCATCGTGGCTACACCTGTTGAATGGAACCCCTTTAATGCCAGCGCGCCGTGAATTACCGCTCGCCACGCACGAGGCCGGTCGATTATCCGAACGTTCTAAACGTTTCTCGCCAGGTTCGATGCTCGATGCGACGACGTTCGCGTTCCGGCCGCAAAACGCGTTTCAACCGCCCTGAGAGGAGAACAACGCGTCAGCCTCCGCTTTATCCCCCGACGGGGAAAACGATCCACGGTTCAAAAATACTTTCTTCCCTGTCTCGTTCCCGGTGGCCGGGACCCGGCAGTATACGCATGATTCCAGAAAATTGAACGGCTCCCCGTCTGACGGGGGGCATTTACTCGACTGTACGAAGCAGACGGTGCAGGCCCGTTGAAAAATACACGCGCCGCTCCACCCCCGTCAACCCTTCGCCCCGTTCGTACGTATATAACGAAAGCTCGCCCGCTGGGCGTCGGGGGCAAATTGGATTATCGACGATCAAACACGGAATCCGATGAAATCGCTCGGAAAGGGCTTCATCCTTCATCTTCATCGGTTCAACGCCGTCGGATCCCCGCCTAACGCGCGTGCGACGCACAACGACCACCGCCGTCCAATTCTACCTGCTGATTGCAATATTTCGCATTCCTACGACAGATCGCCGGCCGAAGACACCGGCTCGCCCGACGCTATCGCCGAATCGCATTAATCGCGACGACACGATCACACGATCACGGATTACACCGAACATAGTCGATGGTTGGCTAATCGAGTTTGATCCCGGAGAGAGGCGATTCCTGCTATATTATTCCTCCGCGTGCCGGTTAATATTAGAGCCGAGCGGGTTGGACAAGCAGTTCGTTGGCCTTTGCCCTTAATTTATCGGGGAAATCGTTCTTTAATCAGCGGAACCTCTTCTGAGCGAAGCCGTGAATTGATGAGAACGAACTGCACAAGTATCTACATGTAATTGCGAATTCGCTGCTCAACGAAATCGAGCATCATTCATTTCCCGTTCGCCGTTTCACCGCCGGCCGTTCTGTTCGTTGATTATTTAAAACCCGAACCCCGCGTATTTCGAAATTAGCCGATGGTCGTAGCCGCGATCCATTGCCCGTTCGCCTGATCAAAGGCGGCACGCCGCCGCTGGTTGCTCCGTTTCGCGTTGCTTTTCACGAAGCGGGGAGAAAAATCGTGTTTCCTGCCGAGGGGCGAGGGACGGGGCGAAACAGCGGCGGGAGAAAAAATAAATGGAAGAAAAAAGAATTACGCGATTACCGCCCAGGGTGGAGGAGGGCGATAAGCCGTCAAAGGGCATTTGCCGCGGCTGGACCAGTCGGATCGTTCGCCGCGTTAACCGCGTTGCCACGATGACGACAGAAGAGGCGCAAGAAGCGGAAAAGGGAAAGGGGTGAGAAGCGGCAGGCCAGAAGAGGGAACGAGGGAAAAAGGAGAACGAGGAAGAAGCATCGTCGGAGCAGCTAGGTAACCGCCAGGAGTCGAGAGTTATCGTCTGGCGATAAAAGTCGATGGCGATAATAACGGCGATATACTCGTTCCCCGTTTGCTCCTCCGCCACGCTGCTCATACCACCGCGTTCCCCTGTCCTTCTTTCGCTATCGTTCGACCGGGGTGATGCACTAGTCTGGCCTGCGTCCGCCTGTCTGGCTGTCAACGGGTCGTTGAACCCCCCTCTTGCCCCTCTTATATCCCGGTCGACCGGTGTCTTCAAAGCTTCGAGACTTATCGTCGTTTAAATGCAACGACGCGCCGCGGTCTCCGCTCCATGGCTGCACGCAGTCGACCCTCCTCTTTGCCCTTACCCCTTCTACACGCCGTGGAGTACCGCCACCGCCGCCTTCACCGCGATCTCTCGGTGTCCCTCCGATGCGGATGCGGATACAAAAGTGGGCAGCCGTCTCTGAACGGGCACGATCCATCGATTCGATCGTTCTTCCTCAACTTCCCGGCGATCCACATACTACTGTCCGCCTAAATGACCGAACTTTTGCTCAGTTTAGTGACCACCGTTATCTCCAGCAATTCTTTGAGCTTGGATCATGGAGTCTCGAGCATTGATTCGTTATCGGTGACTTGCCCGGGGCCAGGTAAACCTTGGGAAGTACTGTAGGTTTCCCGTTGAACGCGATCGTAGATCGTCAATGAGCATGGCTGCGTCAATGAACGCAGTTATGTCTTTGTCTCCCCTCTTTTATCTTGCACGTATTGTGGTTGGAACCGTGCTATGAATGCAGCGCGATTCACGGGAAACGGTGTCCCGGGTCGGGTTTCGCGTGGCCGAATGTTTCGAGGTCTATCCCAATAGATCGAAAAGTTCTCGGGGCATTTAAAATACTTCGAGCGCGAGGAACGGAACGTTCGAGGGGGAAATTAGGGGGACGAGACTCATTCGGACAATACGATGTCTCCATTCAAGGAAACCTTCGTTTTATGAATGAGATGCACGAACACGCGTCGCGGTGGCATTCGGAATAGATCGAAACGGGAAAGAATTAAACTACACATATTTCGAGGCGATCAATGGCAAGAAGTCGAGACTACTGACGACCATTCGGAGGGTAGCTCCGTTCCGAAAGCGAGGCGTACTCTTATTTAACCGAAAGACAACGAAGCGCATCAAAGATTGCGCTCGATATCCGTATCGATACCGTAGTCATCGCCTTATCAGAGACTCGCGAATCACGTTTCCGCGAGACAATTTTCCAAGATCGGTCACGAACTTTCCCCCCCTCAATCGGCTGATGAACGGCTGTCGGTGAACGGGAGACTCCCCGTGACACCCGGAGGGCGAAGAAGATCAGCAGATAGCGAGCAGATGCGATGCATTTACTTCGGAAACAATTTAAACGACGCCGCATCCCCGTTAACGTCGACGCTGGATGAAGACGAAGAACAGGGGGTCGCGATGAGAGGGGTGGAAGTCAAGGGAGCGGCGAGGAGAATAAAAGAAACCGGGATGGAGGCGAAAGAAGGTGCCTACTAGAAATGGTAATAATAAAATCTGGAGAAGTCGAGAGTTAGGAGTTGGGAGGGGGAGGGGAAGGGGGTGATGGGACAGAGGGTAGATCGGTGGAGGCGCGAGGACAGAGTATTTTAACTTTTTAAGGGGGTGTACGGAGCAGTAGGAGCGGAGCAGTTCACTCGAACAGTTTGGTTGGCTTGTCTGCCGGGGGTGAATCGGGGGTTAGTCTAGACGGGAGTCCCCCGGCTTCCACCACCTTCACCCTCTAGCCTCCGCCGCCACCCTCGGCCGCACCAGCAGCGTCACCACTACCACCGCTGACTACCTCCGCTCTCAGACTACGAGCAGACAGGTTGCGACCAATGTCGTAACAACCCCTCCTTTCCCACCCCTTTCGCCGTCTCATTCTCTACCCCATTCTCCTCGCACCTTCCCCGATGTACTCGTCCAAAATCTCTTAACCGCTCTCTCCTTCTCTCCCCGGCCTTCTCTTTCCTCCCCATTGCGTTCAAACCAACGAGTGGATGTAGAAAAAAGCGGACGGGCGGAACAACGCGAAGGAGACGGGACGGAGCGGAAAAAGAAGAGAGGAAAAAAAAGGGCGCGAAGAAAGCGACCCGGGAAGGAAGAGGCTGGCGTGGTTGAATATCGACGCCGGAAAAAGGGAGAGAGAGAGAGAGGGGGGGGCAGAGAAAAACGAAGCGTTATCCGGAAAAACGGGGACCGCGAGAGTCGTTTGCGTGCTCCGGAGGACGCACGCGGATGTAGCGAAACGCCACGCCGCGGCGCCGGCGTGCACGTTCGACACTCGTGCAAGCCACTCGACGCTTCGGACGAGGGACGTGATGTTAGAATACTAATAATAGAGCCGCTTGTTTGCACGACAACAGGCGTTCGGCTTGCTAAATGACGCGGTATTTATTTGTGCCACCTGAATAGCGTAAATAAATACCGGTTACCTAGCCTGCGGGCAAAAGCGCCGCTCCTTGCGCGTGTCGTCGGACGCTGCGTAATGGATAACGGATCGTGTTTCGCGGTCCGCGAGAATTTCACGCGCCGCGTCCAATTATCCGTTTGCGCGGTGTTTAACGCAAACGGCCAACCGAACGGTCGTGCCGATATTTTTGCGCAAACTTTCAAAGCTGCCGGACAATTTATCCAGCAACAAAGCCGCCTTCGAGCCTCAATTATGCAGCCAGGGCGATATAACGACATCAGCGGCGCTGCATCAAAGTTGCAACAACGTTTTACGTCTCCCAAAGTAGTATACGGTCTATCGGGTGATAAAGTCGCCTAAGTACATCCCGGTCCATATTGAACAGCCTGGCGCGAAACTTCGCCCAGGCGCCATTATCTCGGAAGAACGTAATCGCAGGAACTGTTCGATCGTGCGGTTAAACAGCCATTAGCAGGAGAATAGAATCGTGCAAAGGCGTTGCGCGCGGCCTTATCGCGGACAGACATCGCCGTTCGATACGATTGGAAGAAAGGGGAGGAAAACTCCGGCAAAGATTCTCCGCTTGTTCGTCGCTTAATGCGCTTTGTGCTCGTTGCATACATTTATGCGGAGATAAATAGCGTGACGAGGCTGGGGCCCTCTTGAGAGGACTTCGAATGCCAGCCACGGCGATCCGTTGAATAATAATATATTCGCCGACGGGCTCCAATAATGCGGCATTGAATCCTCGCGCGGTCGTGCGAGGCGTTCGTGGGGCAGACACGAGTGGAACTGTGCCTGTGGCTCGTCCACGTGTTCGAGGCGCATAAGCGCGTCACTGTCCCATTGCGACGGTTGACAACGAGAGATACAGCAACAATAACATTATACGTGTAAACAATGGTGCAACGACCTCGTTGAGATCGTGCGGCCGGTCAACGAGTGCATACGCGCTTGAGGGAGCAGAGAAGTGGTCAGCCTACTTATCGTGCGGCGGGCTGCGCGCGAGTGCAAACTGCGATTACGCACTTTCGTGGAATGTAACATTTGTCTAATGCAAAGAAATTCCTGTGCGCTCGTTCGGTTTATAATCAGAGAGGAACGAGGAATGCCGTTCGTGCAAAACTCATCGAGGGGGGGAATGCGAGAAATATAAAGCATAATTGGTCGTATAGTCGTGCGCTGCTTGAACGGGCATCGCTGCGAAAATTTCTCCCCGGGTAGATATAATTAGATACGAAGATAAAAAGTTCGCTTTGGAGCGTTGACTCTCGATGGAATGTTCGATTGTATCCAAAGTATCATGTTTCCGATATTTAACCCTCGTATAAATTGTTATGTTCCCCGTTCCTATATATTATTTAAAAACGTGTTTAAAAGACAATGAAACTTCGCCTCGTCCCTGGACCTCGCCGTACCCCGAGTGATAACCGAAATGATCGATTCAGACGATCGATTCACGCACGCTTCGCTTCAAAAATTGTGTCTCGCTTGAAACGATAGCAGGAAGCGGCGCTGGCACGAGATCGCGTAAATTTCCAAGCTCGCTCGCAATTTTCAAACAAATTGAGACGTCAGATCGGCGAGGCTGTGGCGCAAAGTGACGCTGTTTACACGCGCGATTCCCGCACGGTCCTTCAATTTTCCTCGAGTGTAGCGCATAAGCTGAAGCGTCGTGCCGGCAACAAGCCCAGCACGAAATTTCTTTTGTGGAATCAAAGGCGAGCGCCGGGAACGAGCGAAGGGCAAATTCTCTGACAGCCGCGTGATACGAGCGAAACGCGAAATACGTGCACGATCCCTTTGATCTTGCTGGTGACTGTCCGCCACCTTGTAAAGCGTATTGAAATTTTCCAGGAGCAAATCGTGGCGATGTGTGGCCGGGCAGAATACGGCGGCGGGTTGGGCACAGCTCAAAGCGATGCGCGGAATGTAATTGTCGGGCTCACGAAGAATGCACGAACGTCTGACAAAGATGTTGTTACCATAGATCCCCGCGTCTCTTTTTCTCTCTGTCGATCCCCCTTTCTCCATTCCACGACACTTCGACCACGATGCAAATAAATACCCCCTTCAGACACAGGACTTGCAGTTAGCACCGTTACCGGCAGCTCGTTGAAAAGAATCCTGTAGGCGGCCGCTTGAGAAATTGTTAACGCTGCCTTTTCCATTTCCTGATAGCTGCAAGCCTCAGATTGAGAATTCCAGATTGTACCTACATAGTTTTAACCACGGGGAAATTATATGCACGCCTCGGCGCGCAACGGTTCGTTCCTTGCTACATTGTAGAGGTCTCGTTGTCGGGGACGCCGGCCGAAGTAGAATGTGTCGGGTCTAGTTCAGACACAGACGCGGAGACTAGGACTCTATATTGGAAACATTGATTATTCCGTCACAGCTAGTGAATTTGACGCTGGAAAAACCTCCCCAAGGTACTCTGGCGTGTTTGCCCATTTATATAAGTTTACTACTCAATGTCTAGTAATCGCTTTCGTAAGTCGTGTCAATGCGTAAATACCAAAGAAGCTGTTCTCCATACAAAGACCCGTAAAACGGAGACGCGTTATTCAAAAGCGAAAGCGAGCTCGCGCAATCCGATTTATTCGGGAAATAATATGTTTTCGTGCAGTTCTGTGATCATTGCGCCTCGCTGGGGTCGCGGTGTTCCTGGAAAATGCACAATGCGATGCGGCGAACGTTCGAGCAGCGCACGGACCACGACCAGCCAGCAACGAAATATAAATTGTTAATGCAGGCTGGTTATTGTCGAGTTAATTTTAATAGCGTTTTATGCCAAGATAAACGCGCCGGTCCCCGTGGCCCGCTTTGTATATTCATGACCGGCGATCGTCTCGTTGCTTAATTCTCTGGCGCGGCGTGGCATTATGCTCGCAGGAGGAGAACGAGAAGGAGATCTGCCCTCGGCGATCCTTTCCAGAACAGTACGTTAGTGCGTACTATGCACCTCGTCTCCTTCCTCCTTCTGTCCTCCTCTGGTCGTTTCTTCGTGCAGGAGACAAACAAACGAGTCCGCCTTGTTCTCGCTCGCGTAAAAGACAAACCTTCTTACAGGAATGCACGCGGTTCAACTGGTATTATTTCCCCTTTTTTATCTCCCACTATTTGCAAACGGCACCTTCAAGATGTCCGATGACGTGTCTCTCGTTTGTGCGATCTGATTCATCTCTCACAACTCACACTTGTCAGTGAAAAATAAATTTCGTTCAGAAAAACACCCTTTACGGATGATGAAATTTTGCAGAGTGTTAAATCCCCCACTGAAGCTATTGTTATGGTGGTCAGGTACGTGCCAATGGTTACTCGTTTACCAGATGTTACGCATCAAAGATTAAAGAGCGTACTTGGCTTCAAGCACTACGATATCAGAAAGTTTTCATCGCAATGAAAGAAAGCTGACGCTTTGGGAATCATAGATCTCTGACCTCCCTCGTGGGAGATTTTGACGAACTTCGTCTCGAGTCGCGCCCTCGACGAAGTTATCGCAACCCGTCCGTATTCGACCCAGCGAGCAACGGGAAGGCTGCGCCAGCAAGCCAGCGATTCCAGACTAAACAGAAACCATCTGGTTGCACTTTTTTTTCACCGCGCTGTAATCAGCGAACCTAAGACATTCGTGGTCGCGTTCCTGTCTCCTTGCTATTATGACTGAATGCAAGTGATAATAAGTTTCTTGGCCTAGGGCCGGAGATCCCCGTGGACCGTGAAAGGAAAACATCTTCAGATCGTGTATACAACTCTGTGTACAGAGACCCACTTCCCGCGCATCCTTGATGCGGCGTGTCTCGAATGCTCCTGAATTGAAAACGTGACGGCAATTCGAAACAGTGCTCGATAATAATAATAATAATCAAAATTCGGATAGGAGAACTCAATGAATCAGCTCTTGTTCAGAATATTATCCGAAAAGACTACCAAAATGGCGACTTAATGGACGACCAAAAGAATCATGAAAAAATGCCAACAACGAGGTGGCAAACCTGCACACCTCCTCCTACAGAGAAGATTGCTTTCACACTGCGCGCAAAGTCCACGGGTCGTAGTTAAGAGGACGCCGTGTCGCGTGCGTTATACACACGGGAAGCTAAGAATGGGGACGATTTTAGAAGCGTGGCTGTCGGTCGGCGACTAAAATTAATCAAAAAAGGACGATTTTGATGGCTCCCTCCTTCGCAACGTTCTCTTGCTCGCCGCAACCGCGAGCCTCGTTTCCCCTGCCAAACGTTTTTCCGTGTCTCTGCACACCGGTTAGCTGCTTAACCCCTTAAAACGCTGGATTCCACGGCAACATGTTTACATAAAATCACCAAAACAACCCCACCATCGCATCGACAGCGACGGGTATTACCTCGTGAGGACAACCCGTGGAAACTCGTCGAGACGGCTTCTCTTTCCTTTTCCCATTCTCTCATACGCGTCTACGTATGTGTTTATTTCTCCGTCTGTACGGCACCGTCCTCGTTCTCCTTACTCTCTGGAATCTCCCCCAGATTTCTCCACGTCCTGCATTCTTTTCCTCCGGTGGACGTCATGCCGACGAAGACGCGAAAATTCATGCCCCGTGAAACTCTCGTGTCCATTCGCAACGACGGCAACGAGAATAACGAAACTACTGGAAACGCTTTCTACGATAGGTCTCCCTACTATTTTTCTCCCCGGTTTACCAAGTCCGGCGGCTTTCCTTCACATGGGAAAAGCGAAAATGTGCAAGGTATCCCGATCAAAGTTACACTCTCCGAAGTGTAACGTGCAAAAACGTTCTGCACGATTAGTCTGGGTACATAAATGTCATTTGCCCAAGGAAACCTGTGGTGAATCGTTGCGCCGCGGTATTTATCGTAATTATTGTGCCATCCGTTGACAGATGCGTTTGTTTTCCAATGATATCGTGCTACGTTAGCGGAACAGAAATACCGACGCCAGCATCGCCATTCCAGAGTTTCCACGCGATACTTCGCAGCACCGTAACGAGCGATCGTTTAGGATCTATCCATAGATTGCAGAAGGCGAATTTTCCAGCGGCGATCGAATGGACAGCGCCGGTTCACCGAGTTCGACCAGCGTATGTATAAACAACGCCGACAGAGACAATACATGTGGACAAGCACGTTCCGGTGGCGCGAATCGGGCTCGCTAGCAAACGTTCGCATATTTTTACGTGGCGGACTCGTGCAGCTGCACCGCCGCCGCGAAATATATGCGTGACCTTTAAATAGTTTCCCTCGTACTTGCTGCAGGAGCCCGCATTTCAAGCGAGCTCGCTTGCGTAAGTTCTGTTTTGCGATGAACGCTACCCTCCGGTACGTGCGCACCTTTAACGGGGGGCGTCTTTCCATTTGCGAAATTCTTACGGCCGCGATGCGTTTTAGTTGCGCGTGGATCCGCGTATAATTAAACCGTAATGTATGCAGAGGTAAAGTATCGAGCTTGATGCTCGTTCCGGGAACGTATCATTTTAAAGGAGGAATGAAAGTTACTTGGGGGAAGGGGTTGGGCAGAGAAACGAGAGAAATGGAATTAGCCGGAAAGTGCGGTGAAACGAACGGACTCGGCCTGGTCTTATTTATTAAAGCAAAGCGTACGAGGAGGCAAGGGTCGGTCGGATGCCCCAGCCTTTAGAGGCCAGCCACACTTTACGAGCGTGAACCGAGATCGTCATAAACACGTGCAATAGCAGCTTGCCGCGAATTCAATTGTTATTGACATTGTCGCCGACAGTAGGCGAGTCGACGCTTTATTTGTACGGACGTCTACGCTGCACGCGTGAATGGAGGAATGCAGGAACCAACGGGTTGAACCATTTTCACGGTTGTCCGAGCCTTCGTTATTTTTTTGTTTTCTTTTTTACGTTATGGAAATGATATTAACGTCCGAACCGACTCGAAATTGAGGGCACAATCGTGGTGTAGAAACTAGCTTTTTGAATATCAAATGATGGACAATTGGAGAGTCGATAGGGGGCTATTAATACCGAAATATTCCCATGCACGTATGAAAGGTTAATCGTACCGTGCGTTGTACAGGTATGCGCATTTAGATCGATGCATTTCCTCGTGCGTAAAACGCAACCACATTTTTGTCCTTATTGTTAAGCGTACCCTTCTATATGGGACTAGGCAAATGTGCGAAATAGAATGCTGTGTTATATGTACACGAGACTATTTAAATGCAGTTAAGTATACAAGGAAAGAAGCATTGAATAAAAATCATAAAACATTGGTCACGGTTTATTTGCTTCCGCTCGACGAGGCTTAAACGCATTCCGTAATCTCTCGTTAGGCTAGCATTTCGAATGCCTATCACGAAGCTCGGCGATATACTTATTAAATGCCATTTGGAGATCCGGTTCTGCGTGCATCACATCACAAAGATCGTGCACGGCCCTAAGAAATTTAATTAGCTCACGCGGCACGTCGCTGGAAACCACGGTTCACAGCTGAAATTATTTTCCACAAAAGAACTGTGCCCCTATCGCTGGCCGCGGATCTTCAAGGCCATGAAATGTCTGTCTCGCATCGCTCCCCTCAGTCCATAAAAATTCAACGATGCACATCTACTCTCGTGTCTCCCTGCCGTGCGTACCTGTGCGCACGTGTGCGGGTGTACGCGATTAAAAGCGCGTGTACGTGTACGCAGTCACGATTAAACGATAATAAAGTTCACGAATAACCTTAAACGCTGTTCCTAATTTAAGCGCATGCGTAAGAGTGCAAGCTTAAGGGTACGCGGCCGTTTAGTCCCGCCTAACCTGTCTAACTCATGGGCACAATCACCGATGAACGGTGCATCGTGAATCACGATATCGCGGTAAATATGATGGAAAAACTCGCCCACCGTTGATATCGTTAAACGTTGCTCTCGTTGACAAAGATTTCGAGCTAACATATGCAACGCTACAAGGAAGATAAAACTTGTACGCTTACCTTGCCGCAACGCCAAGGTTCTCTTTTCAAATTGCGAGGGGAAAGTCGCCGTCTTTCTTCCTCGGTGCGCCACTTAACAATTGAAAGGAACAACAATCAAGATCACTGTCGCGTCGCGCACCAACAATTACCGCCTGATCTGAATATAATAGAATCGACAAACGGAAAAAGACGTCCCGCGTCTTCGGTAGACGCGAACACGGCGAAGCCCGCGAACTTTGAAAATTCGCGAGCGCGTTGCTTAATTAACTCGACAGCGGTGACATCTAGCGATGCGCGGGCGAAACGTTCACGTTGGTATTCGGCAATTTACGTGCGCGTGGGGCGGAGAAAGCCGAATGGTACCACAGGGATACCTCCACGTTCGTTGTGTGGAAGTCGTTTCGGGTTGAGGTGGAGGGGGCGTCTAGACGCAACGTCACGAGTACGTAGCCTCCCCCTGAGCCCCTATCGGTCCCGTGTTCCCGCACACCCCTAACCATTATACCGGGTGTGCTCCTCCCTTGCGTCCCCTAGTCATGGCGATGACGGTCGCAGCCAGACACTCCCGTGCAAGGGGCAAGAGAGGGAGAGGCGAGGGTGACTCCGGCTTTTTGGTTAGGAATTGTTGCCGGTCCACGCACGTGTCTGCGAGCCTGTCGGTGTGTACGAATGAGTATCTGCACGTGCACATGGAGTAGAGATCGGGATAAACTACTACGACTATGCGCCGGTGAGAGAGAAAAATAGATGGGCAGAACGGTTGTAGAGAGTAGTAGGAAGAAGAAGGAATATATCTTGCGGATTTGTATCAGCGCGTATCCGACGATCCACCCAGATGGAGGGTGCGTCAAAGTGGCCGCGAATTGAGTTTTCCTCGGGGCACGTATAATTCTAGCTCCCACCCCTCAGCCCTTTATTCTCTGGTTCTCCGACCCCTTTCCTGTCTGTTTTTCTATCTTGCGCATTCAACTAACCGCTGTGTCTCGACACGTGCCGGTCAGCTCGCAAGGGTTACGGGTATGTCGCGCGTCACCGTGGTACATATACACATGTATATTATATTCATGCTGTACGTCAAAGGTAGGTTAATCTACGTGTGGCGGGATCAAAACGCGTCACTGAAAAATCTCGCTTTTACGCGGCATTTAGTACCAACTTTTTTCAATAAACGAGGTGTCGCGTACTTGCAAAGACTTTGCTTTCACGTGCAAACGATATTGCAAAGATGAATAACCGACTCGCGCTCTCTGTCTGTCTTTCTCTCCCTGCATTTTTAAAAACGATCCCAGCACACTCCTGGAGTCTGCTAATTACGATCTGATTCTGTTTCATTTTAATAGCATAGAGGCACCTCGCGCCGCGGAACAAAAAATTTGAATCACAATCGCATGCAACGATAGCTATTCATCCCGTTCAACTATAACCCTTCGTTCCATCTCACCCTCGCTTCCACGTCTTCGTCAATATTTATTATGGTTTTTACAAAACCAAGTAACACTCGAGGGCTGTTTCATCCGGCACGTTTAACGAGCGAACGAAAAAGATGAAATCGCGCAAGTGCTCAGAACCACCTACTTCATTTTACACCTTTGATGTGACACGAGTCGTATCTTAATTGTCGATTAATAGATGAATAAAACATTCCCATTAACCTTTTCCTTCCTCTGAACAGCGTGCCGGCGATCGATGCGACGAACCCGTGTCAAAAAATGCAAATAAGATCGAGGTACATCGTGGACGCCCGCTCCTACCCCCCGAGGCCGCGGCACAATATCGACCGACCCCTGAGATTTTTCATTCGGCGATCACGCGCGTCCTGCGTACGCGTCGCGATCGAACTCTTTTGACAGCGACGTATTTTCTGGGTTATTTCACGTGTAGACCGTGTATAATCCAGACACGAGCTCTAAATGTGGCGAACCTCCTATTTAGACTCTGCAGTTGACTCATACCCAGTTATTTCTGGCAACGGCGTGTTTTCGTCCGCTCGTACATACTCACGCGCCGCTACGTCCGGGACACGCGTGTACGGCTTCTACTCACGATAGAAACGCACGCGTTTCCACGGATGCAGAGTTGCTCGCCCGAATTACATCACAGGGCCCGTTCAAGTCGCACAAGTATTAGGTGTACCAGGTTTTTCGGTAACACAAAAAATCAAAAAGTCTATACGCGCGACCCGTCTCGCCCGCTTTGCAACGAAGTTAGGTCACGTGGCATGCCCATGTATAAGTATAAAAGACACGATGTTCCGGCTTTCTCCGTTCATTTTTCATGCCCCGATGCGACGACCCGTGGACGACAGGCTTGTACCATTCGTGTATTATATACGTCGTACGTGTTCGTCACTCGCGTCCCCATTGCGTTTCATGCGGTCTGACTGCACGGCGCGTTTCTTCTTATTTTTTTTCACGCTTTTCAATAACTCGTTCGTGAACGTTCCCTACCCCTTTCTCACTTCCATTCCATTGGTCTTCGACGACAACGTATATGCAACAAAACGATTTCCTTGATAACACCACTCGTGCGAGGCGACGAAATGTGCAGCTGTGAGCCATAATAGAACTAGCAATATGTACTCCGACCCCTCGTCACTGCATCGTACCAGGGAAAAATAAGTTTTTATCGATTACTAACCTACGACAACCATCTGGCCCGACTTGGCATTCGCTATTGACTACCGAAGAACGCATACGGAGTCTCGATTCCAAGATCTGTCGTTGCGAATTTATCTACTTATTTCATTTTCCTTTAATATTTCGCGCACAATTATTTTCTCGGCTATCGCAGAATTACTCGAATTGGAAATCATCATTTGAAGAAGAAAATGCAATGATTCAGAGCATAGCTTGTTCTGTTATGTCCTCGTGTTTATAAAACGCAAATGGAATATACGACCGTGGCGAACGATAATTACCATTGTATTTTCCCTGCGAGGCAGTGCAGTAGTCGCACTCTGTTCAAATAAATATTGTCGCACGGATGATACGACGCGACGTCGCGTCGTATAAAAGCCGCTCGTATGATCACAGTTTCACCTACTTAATAATCTTTCTCAACTTATTAATACGCACATAATCTTATTCCCGCTATAATCCGGTACAATAATTTATTGGGTACTTTATGCTGCCCAACCAATGTTTTTTCTAACAAAGCGCCCTCCAAACGAATCGAGAGAAAATTAGCCAACGGAGAATATAACCAATTCCAATACCTCAGCGTCGGTTTCCACCTAGCCGATCGTGTCGAATAATTATTTACCGTCTACACGGCGATACTAATAGCCAGCGATATATGTATATAACAGACCCCGTAAAATATCGATTTTCCCCACGGAATTCGACCGTTGCTCGCCTCCGTCTTTGCTTTATGATGCTCGTCGAGGCCCGGTCTCCAGAGATCTATCGAAACGATTTAACAGCAAGACGATAATTAACGTACGTCCCCTATCACTGACCTTGCTACGCAGCTAGCAAGTCCTCCAGGTGGTTGGATTATTACGTCGTCGACTATACATTTGGGACCTACCCCAATCAAAGCGAGACTAAACTCTTGGGCTCCCAAGCCAGACCTAATCGTCTACAGTCACGCGACGAGGAAGGGGCGTCTGGAAAGTGCTAGGAAGCTTTTTGCGTGCGTTCTTCGATCCCCTCGGAACGCACCATTCGTGATCACTCGTACGCATCGAGCACAAAGAATTATTTACGCTGGACACTCGGAACACCCGGACAGTGCTCGTCATTGTGCCGCATACCGAGTGTACAAGCCATTACCTTTGTGCGTTTCGAAGACGTATTCGAACGTGGTTCACAAACGCGCGAGCCATTAGAATTCTCGGCCGAGCGACGCTAGCTTGCGCTATTTGGATCCTTGGACAGTATAATTTCCTCAATTTCATGCCTTCCGTCGCATTTGGAAAATAACCCCCGCAAGGGCTATCGCGTGATTTCAAATGTCACAGCGCCGACCGAGAGGATACCCCGTCGTATTGTGGAAAAATTGCCGGAACAGGTACCATGCATAATAAGGTCCCTCCAATTGCGAGCTACGGGATCGTAGCGGGTCCAATCATATTTCAGGTGCGTCATACGGATACCAGTTGCCTATGCGTCGCAATCAGACGGGTGACGGGCGAAGTCCGCTTCGAAGTGTGTAACACGAACTTGATATTCAAGATCTACGAGGGGATTCGTACTTAATCGGCAATAATAATCAATTCCCCTCCCGGTGCATAGAAGTCGAACGCCATGGACACGCCGTGGAAGGGCAAACATTTTCATCCTCGACCCAACAACACCGTCTCGCCGATGGGTTTTCGGCTGCTATACCCGTACACACGGTCCTACACTCTGTGACGATGGTAGGGTGCATTGCGTCAGTTTTGGCGTGCTACATAGCATAGCCTTCCGCGGTGCGGAGACTATAGTCGCTGGCTAGACTGCACCCCCGCTAACCGGGGAGAAGGTCGGCGGAGATCGTGGGACGAGGGTAGAAGCAATGGAGGCGGGCAAGGGAGGATGGGTGGGGCAGTCGGATACGGTGGAGCAGGAGAGAAAATCGGAGGTGAAGTGAGAACAACAGTGATGGAAGTGGAAGTGAAAGAGACAGAGGTAGGTCGCAGCGGGGGCGAGGGCTCCGACAGTTCGAGGTAGGGGGCGCTGGCTAGACACCGCTCAGACGGTCCAGGGGGTCGCAAGGGGTAATTTCTGCATTGGCGTCGAGAGCTGGGAAACGATCGACACCGAGGTCAGATCGAGCCGTGGCAGACAGAGACTGCAGCTGGCGCTGATCGCGAGCAGGGTGGCCTTTCGAAACGGGAAAGGTCACGGTACGCGTCCGTTCGACGCGCACACATTTCGAGCTGCACCTGCATCGACGACGGCCGCCGGCGCACGTGTTCTGATTACGTGCGTGAGACAAAAAAGGATGTCGCGACGGCGGCGCGTGGGTTGGCCGTCTCCGCCTCGTGAATTCGATTCCCATCTGGCAGTCTGCGAAAGGGTAAACCCGTTCCCGATTAGCCGGAACGCACGCACGACGTGTCGGTAATTGTCGTGCGGTTCCATAATTCATGCAGCCATCCGGTAGAATCATTCTTCCCCTAACGGCTATTGATAAATTCGTTTCGCCTCTAGTCAGGTGCTCTTCGGTCGATCTTTATTGCGCACTTATATACGCATATATTATATACCTTCTTTGGCTCGTGTATGCCTGCGTACATATTTATGGGCGCACACTTATTCAAAGTGGAACACTATTCTTTCCCTTCGTTCCGCTTCTTTGATACCTCGACGAACGTTTCAATAGGGATGCACGCGTAAAGAGCAACGGCGTCAGGAATCGAGCAAACTTTAAATTACAAAGCGGGTAGAGCGAAGAGAGTCGCATTGACGTGGTTCGATCGGACGGGGTGGAAACGCGGGGGCCGGCACAGGGAAGAAACCTCGCCACGGTACGCCAATGCATTGGACGGCCAGGAAAGCGGCGGACTGTTTTTTATCGAGTGACTGCAGAGAGTTGAGAGTTGAGTCGAGTCGAAGCGGGTCTAGACGACCAGGCGTCTGCCATCCTCTTTGCCTCCTTATAGACGAGTCTGTCCTACCGGCTGTTCGCAGCTCGCCATCGCCTTACGTGGCTTCTCGTCCTCTGCGCTATAGAAGGAGACGTCTTTTTCCTCGTTAAACCCATCTCGATACCCGGTACCGACAGTGACCGACCGCCGTCCTCATCGGCGATCACGCGGAAGCGTCAGACGAGACGCGGTCGTATGAAAAAGAGCTGACTCGCGTTCTGACATCGTGGGGGCAAGCTGTCTTGGCCGCATACCAAGAATCACGAATGATAAAAAACAAGAATTCTGTTCGGATGAAGCAGCAGCTCCACCGGCATTCGATCGACCTCGGTGCGATTCCTTTCCGGAAGCGCTACCGCGTAACCCTTTTCTTCGAAACGAAAAATCTCTCGACACTTCGTCCTTTAATAAAAGAGAAATCTCTATACGCAGTGAACAATCTCAATCATTGTCCGTACTTCTTTAATGAACTACCCGCAGCTCTATTCAATCTGTCTCCATTAAACGTAACGATTACTCCAACGAGCTGGGGGTCCCGATTTCACGGTTTCTCTGTAAATTCCGTCGTCCGTTTGCGAGTCTTCCTCGGGCACAGACGTTGCCACTTGGCCCTCGTGGAAGCGTGAAGCGTTGGGTGCTTGGCGAACGGATGCAGGAACGGACAGACGGATGGACAGGATACGCAGGGACAGGTGGCCGGTTGACGATCGTAAGTGGGCAGGAAGGAGGACATCGGGCCCCTGACGCGTTCAGGGAACGACAGACAACCGGACAGAGAAAGCGATCGACGATGGAGAGAGAAGCAACGGCTACAGTTCCGTGTCCGTCCGATGCGTGCAATGCAATTTCCCGCAGGGCCGTCTGTCTGTGCGGTCGTGCATTCCACTTACGCCATTGTTCCTCCCCCTTTTCGCATACGAAAGTGAAGATTCCCGTGATCAGGATGGAATATAACGCGATCTTGCCCGGTCGAAACCGCCTCGGGACGTGTATCGCTCGGGTCTACACACCCGTCAGTTTCGATCTTTCGATCGCTGGGAAGGATACCTGTACACTTCTGTACGGCGAGACGGCCACGTTCCTCTACACCTTGATCGTTCCGCCGTACGAAAAACGGACGTCCATTTCGCCGAACCGCAGTGCATTCTGTGTGACGTTTGAATCTTTCATGCTACCGTGGGTATAAATACGCTTCCCACTGTGCCTTGGCGGATCGAATTCCGTGCAAAACGCTCCAGTGGCCAGTGCAAGAGAATGCCACGAGCATCCTGTGCACGGCCGAATCGAGTACGCATTGAAAATCGAAGGAGCAAGTCGAAAACCTCTCTTCGGCGCAATACTCGAGTGGCGATTTGACCCTTTGATCGTTCGATGTGACTGGGAAAGGCTTGGGAACTTTACAATTACATACATACGTGCTACTTCCTTTTTATTATTGCTATTAATGCAGCATGGGTGCTGGAATAAAGACCAACGAGGAAACCTAAGAATTCCTGTTACTCTCAGATTCAAATACAATCCCGTTTTTTGTATAGAAACTTTTTATGACCCAACTTAATTATTTTTGAGTATTTATGTATGAAATCTTTGCAGTTTAGTAATCTAATATTTCGACTTTACACACGGGTCTCAGAATATTCTATTGCCGATGGGGATTTTATTATCGATGAATATTTAACGCGGACCTCGGCTCCGAATCATCAAAGAAAAAAGAAGATCGCATGAGAGGGGACGTAGGACCGTGAAGGCAGATTTCGATCTATTCGTCTGCCTGTCCATCCGTCGGCCGTCGTGAGGGGGATGCCCGACGTAACGTTTCAATGTCACGGTCGCAGGTTTGGGCTGTCCCCTCCTCCTTCATCCCCTGCTATACAGGGTAGACCGCTCGAACCACATCTGCTGCGCCGTGAGCTGCCGTTTAACACCATCCATAATCATCCAACATTGACGCACGACGCGGGCTATAAATCACAATGAGTGCATTCTTATTTTTTTCGTGTCGTTGCTCGAGGCCGTTTCGAAGATGTTGCATTCAAAGCTCCTTTTCATTCGCGTAGCTCTTTTGGACACCAAGGTTGCACGGCGAAATAGAATTAATAGGCCTCTCGCATCGCATTTAGCCGCATTCGAAAAGTCGGGTATCCGTCTCGCAGCAATCAATGCTCGTCGCGGAGCGGGTGATTGATCTTCCAGAAGGCTCGAGGTTCTTCGGCTCGACCTTGTACACTTCGTCACCGAGCGGGCGTCGATCGCATCCACGAGGAGAAAACGCTCGTAACGGGCTCGTTCGACGTTTCGAGGAGTCTCCGTTACCAGAACCTCGGTCGTCTGGAGTGGCGAGGAGTTTCGTCGGGACGCGATCGGGGGTGGCGCGGCGCGCAGCGTCGGTGGTTCGAAGGGCGGCTAGACGGGCGGTCGGTCGAATGAAAGGGTGAGACAAGCCGCAGGGGGCAAGGGGATGGCACGGTGAGACGAGAGAAGGGTGAAAGGAGAGATGAAAACGACGGCGGCGACGGCTTGGCGGAGAAAGGGGTGGCCGACTGTGTGGCGCATAGTGGTAGGAAAGGGGTGAACCGGGGGAGGGCGCACGGGCTGACTGGCAGACGTGATAGTTGCACGATGCTGGAGATTCCGGGAGGTTTGAGGTTTCGAGCCTTATTTCAGACGCCTCGTCTTCCCCGCGACGAATTCTCCCATTCCTTTTCTTCCACCCGTCTTCCACGGCACTTCCGCGCAAATATCGGGGAACACGTGAAACCCTGCCACGCTGCGTATGACGCGTTGCACGGTGGCAAATTACTGCCGGCCGAAGCATCGTCAATTGGCAAACGCCGCGGCGAAGCCAGTTCAGCCAATTGTCGATTGCAAATGTGTCGCGTGTAATTGTGGGCACAATTTGTCAATCTGTTTGTACTCCCTTTTGAGCGGGCACTTTTTATTCGCAGTAGGCGTTGCGCGCGACAAAGCATTTGTTTCAGCCTTTACCACGCGCAGCATGAATATTTATGCGGATCTCGTTGTCGGCGCTGTGCCCGCAAGTGGAACTGGAGTGTTGCCATTCTTTGATGCATATGGGTCGCCAGCTATCGCCAGGGAAACCAGGCCGGGACTACCCCTAGGTCGTGGAACTCGACCGCGACCACCCTGGGTTCGCACCTGATGAATTACCATCCCCCTGCACCAACGTTACAATCTTCGTAACTCTTTTGCATAGTCCAGGGTAAACAACAATTCAGTTCAACTAGAAAATCATGGAGGCCGACGTCAGCAATGTCGGTAGGGAAAAGAGCGGCGATCGCAGTGAAAATCCGCACCAAGAGAATGCCTCTTTGTCCAGGACTCACGAAAGAGTCCAATTTGTCTCGTGGAATAATGCGAGTCGAATCAACGCGCGCTCGGCCGGCGCGCTTGGCGCTGTACTTACCGCGCCGCCATAGAAATGCCTGTCCGCCGAAAAATCCCCGCGTAATCACCTGGAGACTGGAACGGGCTCCTGGACCAGCTCTCGCCGAAAAGCGCTTTTAATTCCCCGGCCGCTTAATTCCGTGCGTACGAATGCCACACGTGAATATGCATGACCCGCGCCTGTAACCGTATTGTGGAACCGAGAGGAACAGTTATATGAAAACGAGGATGGGCAAAGGAGAAAGAGCGGAACCCGGCCTGTCGCGACGCCGATTTATTTTGTTTTGCAACTTTTTCGCTCGAACCCCGCGAACCTATTAAAATGCCGTCCGGCTCGACCGCGCCCGTCTGCTCCCTATCTGTTCGTTCCCTTTCTTCTTCTCGTCCCCCTTTTTCACCCTTTCGTCCGTGACCGTTTCGTTTCCGTGAAAACTTTACCCCTTCGTTTTGCGGAGCCTCGAGCGACCATGGACACGGGACGATCGCGTTTCTCCATCCATCCACCGGGAATTATTCCTTTAATCAAGGGAAACGAGTCACGAATAGTTCCGTCGCGCGTCAAACATCCTTAAACGCGTCTTATTTGAGCTTCTCCCTTTTTCTTTCTTTTCATCTTTATTGTTTGGATTTAAATAGGTGTATTTAGCGTTTTTATACGTAGTACTTGGTCGCGGTTCCCACGGAGGCCAAGAATTGTAACTTGGAAATATTTTCCGTTGTTCCACGGGGAAAATAATTTCGGCTCGCGACAGCCACTTCCTTCCTCCCCGCGATTCCGTATTCGCGATGAAATTTTCAAAGGTGCCAGTCCGCCGGAAGAGGTACGCCGAACAATTACTACCTTCCTGGTGTCGCGTGAGTTACGTTTTATCGTCCAGGGAACAAGAACTGTTTAGCGCCGTTTTATGCAGCTACGAGCGTACCGGGCTGCACCTTCTTGCAGCACATTCTTTTATCCCGCCGGGAAAATCCTCGGGAAGGCTCAACTAAGCGGTACTTTCGTTTTCATGAAAGCTTAAGATACGTTCACATCTCGTTTAAACTCTTCGCCAGTTGGCCCATTCCCTGGCACCTTGATCTTAATTCAACTTGTTTGCCATTACTGTAATTGCGCTTCAAATAAAAGCTTTTCTCGCGCGGAAAAGTTTTGGCCAGTTCCACGCGTTCCATAAATTTTACTCTCCAAAGAAATTATTTACCGCGTAGCTTGTTTCTCTAATCGCGAGTTCAGTTTGAACAATCGACGGACCCGCGCGCAGTTCAGACTACCTGACCTGAATGTCTCGTTTACCTACCGACCACCGTCGCCAGGTATTTTCCCATTGCCACGTGCGCCGGTCTAGACGGTTGCTTTGTCGCAAACACTGGTACGCGCTTGGATGATACTCCTGTGGACGTCGCGTTTGTACACAAGTGTTCGAGGACACGTCGAGGTGTCGTAGTGCACCGGTGGCGTAGTGCAAAGTCTAGGCTTTTCCTCTCGGTAAATGAAACACGCCGCGACGCGACGCGTTTCGTGGCCCTTGTCGTATTCTCCTGGCGGGGCAAAGAAAGGGACAAAACGAAGAAGTAGGAACAAGAAGGGAAAAGGAAGACGATGCTTCTGGCCTGTGGGCGAGATTGTCTCTCGCGGTTGCGTAAAACACGACGCCGCGGCAGAACCGACGGCGACGCGCGGCGCGGCGCAGCGTCGAGTAATCTCGCGTGAAGATGTTCCTGCTGCGCGTCGTGTGACGCTATGAGGCCGGCGACACCCGTTGTAGGAGGTGATGGATATTAATAGGTGGTAAGCAGCGTTTCATTCATGGCAGTTGCGTCTTTAGCCGTGTCCCCCTTTTTGTTTACCGGCCTTATTCTAGTCTGACGTGCTTCTTTCTTTTTTGTTCTAACACTGTCGTGCCGCAAACCTTCCTCGTCCTTTCACACGAGGATAGTAGAGGAACGCCGTTCCGAACTATATCTGTTGAGAGAAGAATATCGACGACCGACAATGCTTGATATTATTATGGAATATTGCTAAATTTTCGTCGAAATGTTTCGTCAAATGTACGGATTTTCATCCGTTCTAACGAGGAGTCGGTTTCACCGCCGAAACGTTCACGATCGTCGCCGTTCTAAACGCGACGGTTAAAAAAAACAATGGCTGTTTCGTTTTCCGTCATTCTTACGGCGTTTCTCGCGGCGTTGTCGACGTTTCAGCAGAAATACCTCGAGGCGACAAGATGAGGGATACTCGAGAATTACCGGAGAGCCAACAGATTCCGAATAAAGCGCCGTGTCGAGGGGAAGGGACGGGAGTGGAGGCGAGGGTAGCACGGGTACGGGTGGAAATTTACGCAAATGCATCTGTAAATAAGAGAAATGAGGCGCGATGTTAAATTCCTGTTCCATGAGCGGGAGCAAGGAAACGGTGATTCATTCTGTACTGTCGGCCAGCGAGAAAAATGTCTGGAAGAAAGCCACCGTTTCGACGTAATTTCCAGAGAGCACAGCCGCCGTCTCGTGACCTCTCGCGTTCTCGTAAAAAAAAGTTCCTCGGTCGGATGAGATTGGGTCGTGGCACCGGGATGAGCGTTTAACGCGTAGACGGCCGTCACTTGTCACTCGAATTACGAGAGTCGTCGCTTCAACGACGGACCGGCTAGACGTCCTTGCAAATTATGATGATTAGCGCATGCGAGGCTTTATGGCGCTCGGGCATGTCTACGAATAATGAGAGCTTTTTGTCCCAACGATTTGCACGGTCTTGTTCGCCGTGTCGATTACAAATTCTCGGCGAAATTTAGCGCGAGAAGAGGTCTGCGCATTAAATTCTTAGTTAACGACCGTTACTTGTTGGCGTACAGTTTTATTGGACCTCGGAGTAAAAGGGATTAAAAGAGATTATGCTTGCTTGGATTGAGAATATTTTCTTCTAATTTCAGAGTAGCGGAGGTTGGAGAACGGATGAGACATGCGATTGAATTATAAATTTTTTCCAGAAATAGGGAGATTTCGAAGGCTGAGTCCTGGGCAATTTCGAGCACCAGAAATGCCTTGTATATTTGTTTAATATTCCGATAAATTTTCGAGCACGAGAAATTTGATAATGGTATTTTTGCACGGTAGATGGACCAAAATCGAGTGTCGACGCTTGGACAGCTGCGATTACAAATTCTGACTAGGGTCTGTACTGGATGGTTCAGCAATCTAATTATCGTGGCATAGGGCTCGTTTCAGACAACGATTTTAAATGGGGTGGAGGAGGCAACGAAGGGAGCGATCAAACTACAGGAAACAATCCCCTCCCCGATGAAACAGGAAATACGAACACTATCGAGTTTTGTATAAACTTGTGAAAAAACCTTAGTCCCCAATTGTCTTGCCTTCCTTCTCTTTATATGAAAAACCCAGCATAAAAGAAGCAAATCAGCAAATATGAACATTAAATAATTCAACATTCTTTCCGACATGCATACGTTACATTAAATTCCGTCACAATAATATTCGACAATCAGCCAAATCGAAAAACCGTAATCGCAATTTAATTATTGCTGCTCCTCTATTCTCGCGACTCCCACCAGACAGAGGCAGTCCAACTAATGACGATCGGTGCACAGAAACGTGGACGACCAAGCACCTGAACACCAATACGAGGATCAATAATTACACGTCTATGAACTACATAGCTCGTCTTACAGCCTTTCTACCGGAGGAGGGTTGGCGAGCAGACAGACACTTGTAACCGGCGGCTCTTAAAAAGACGCTCGTTGCGAGGCATTCAGCGAATCCAGCGGAGCCACTTAGCACCGGCGCGGTAATTAGATCGAAATGACGCCAGACGACGCGGCGTCGCGCGACTCGTTCGGAATCCGCTTAATTGAATGATTCACGGCACTAACTGTTGTTTCAATTAACGCTAGCAGCGTTGCAACGTGTGTACGGGGGCTGGCATCATCTGCATGGCCACGCACCTGCACGTGTCGAAGACGCGTCCCGACGTTTCGCGGTTGAGCAGGGCCACGTGTACAGGTATTCGACAATGCAGGGGAGAAATTAGGCTAGAGTGACACGTCTGTCCTTCTGCTGCACGCCAGCCTCCGCTTGGTCTTGGTCATACGCCCTGTCGTTTATTCGCAATTATCTTGTGAAAATAATTGTTCTTCGAGCCGAATCAAATATGACCACGAACCTCGGAGTTTCCTCGCCGTTCAGCCGTTAAATTGTTAAATTACCCGTACGTGTAACATTACCGACAAACGAATAACCCAATTAACCGACGACAAGGCCCACGAGCATTTCGTTAGACGATCCTCGAAGCCGAAATATGTATGCACAGGCGAAACCGCATACCGGGGAGCCCGACGCGCGTGTAATGGTATAATTGGTCAGTGACGGTGCATCAAACATTCCAGTTTGTCAGACAAAACAAAAACTTCGCGGAGGCTGGAAAGGCAGACGGGAGCTAGACGGCCCCGTGTCAGTGGCGGGTAACTCGAAACCGCAGGGATGCCGCGCCACAAAATCTGCGGGGGTGGCGATGGCGGATGATCGAGATGGGGTGGCTGCAGTTACGACTACGCCGCTCACTCGTCAGCCACTCCTGTTGCCCTTGCTTCCGGAATCACCCTTCCTTCGCCCTTTTTTTCGGACAATTCGCGCGAATAAAAGGCCGCGTAAGCGAATAAAAAGGAAGGGAAATGCGACGGCAAACAGGGGACGTTTGGTCGCGGCGCGACACCAAGAACTCGGCGCAATTATTTTGCAACGATCATCGTGTTGCCCGACGACACCGGCGAATGTCGCGAATACGAAACAGTCGTCGGGCGACCGCCGGGACGTACATGGGATCCGAAGCGACGGAATTTTCGTTCCCGATCGATTTAGCGACCGGGCAGCTGTTCAGCACGACAGAGTTTCGCACAATCGAACAACGCGGTCGATGAGGTATCTTGATTTTTTTGTATTGTTACAGGATGGGCAGGCATATGTGTACATACGCACGCATGCAGGCATATCCGGCGATACCGCGGGCTTTTTACCAGCCGTTAGTCCGTCGTGTATGTTTGACAGCCACTCGGGGAAATAAATCTGCCGATTGGAGCGATGAGACGCGCTTTGTAATTTACGCTACCTCGTTGCGCACCCTTTTCCCCCCACGCCGTTAAAGGGGCGTTGATAAAGCAGCTCTTATTTATTGTTCGCGATAATTTTTGTTTTATTCGTTCGGTGAATGGAAATATATTGTAGTTCTCAGATTTAAGAAAAAGTTGGCTGCTTTAGTGAAACTTAAACTGCTGCTGGATCTTTCATTTGGAATCTGTATGTATACAAGTGTTTGGGTGGGACGGAAGAAATTTCCATTTCGTGCAACGAATAAACCCTAATCGATGGAAGTAATCGGAAGACGACAACGCGGAGGAAATAAAATTTCAATCAGAATGTGACGAGTCACCCTTTGAGATTACTTAAAATCAAAGGGTCGTCGCCGATAGCGGTGCTGTAGAGTTAATTCTGTCCCCCACGTTCAAGAAAACCGAACAGACGGACAATCAAATTTTCTGTTACGACACGCAATTTTCACGGTCGAGTTCGTTAATCGTAGAATGTTCAAGTTTGTACGGGGTGTTCATTTTAGACGATTCGAAGTTATTAAAGAAATCTTCATACAAGGGGGCATTAGATGGTGTACATAATTTTTCAGTAAAACAGAATTTTGCTCAAATAGATATCTACGGTAACACATTCAACAATAACTAGAAACAATTACATTTTATACAACTAATAGAGTTCATAGTAAATGCTACTCATAGAAAGATTATGTTCATCGGGATACAAGGGAAAGAAAGAATTCCATCAATGTCGCTGAAAGCAATTGGTACCCAGCACACCTCGGAGAATGTTCGGAACAACAATTTGTCAAACGTGCCCCTATCGATAGATCGAATTGGACGCCAGCAATATTTCTGTCGCGTGCTTTTCCCCGACGTGTCTGCCACGGATAAGAATCACAATGGCGACCACCCCTCTATTACAGGCTGTTTCAGCCGATCTCATTTCTGCCCGTCGGAACAACGGGCGAATCCGATCTTCGGACGTGTCCTGAAACCGTGAGAAAAATAACCGATCGCGAACCGTGCACGGCACAATTCATAAACGATGACGAATGTCGCTTGCCGCTGGTATCTATTGCTCGTTACCGTTCCTTCGCTGCGTGCAATTGTCCTGCGATGCAAGTACGATCGTTCGTCAAGTAATAGGGTCGCTGCAATTCCGTTCCTGCGAAATACGCGACTCGAAGATAGATCGGTGAATTTTTCGTCGGCTCTTCAACTAGGGGATCAATGTTTCTTCTCGCGTCTCGCGTTTTATTTTTTATTTCCAACCATCTCTCGAATTAATATAGAAAGGGTCGCATCTATCTCGAATCTTCTCAAATCCTATTCATCGAATACATCGTGTCGCTACCCCCCTTCGTTAAACTGTTCTTCTAAATAGTTCCTCTTTTCTTTCAAACTGTCCCCGTCGTTTCCCTCGACCATTAGTCAAAGTTCAAAGAAACTGTGTCCCATTGAGAATCATCGGATCGAGATCATTAAAACAAGGTTTCGCCAGTGTCAGTCGCAGCAGCCGGCCCCTCGACAAACGCGATATTAAATAATCTCGATGAAATTCCATATTTATACGGCTCTGCTAATTACGATTCGTGCCACGTAAAAACGATCCCGCTCATTACACCCGAAACAATTAATTACGCGACGCAACCGTTGGCCCTGGGGGAGGGGGAGGGGGTTTGACGACAAAAATGGAAATTTGCAGGATAGCCCGTTTTTCCATCCGGCCGTATATACGTTGAATCCTTCCGTCGCGGCGCGTCGTCCTTTTTCCTCTCCTCGTCGCCACCTTTTTTTCTCTTTTTGTTTTATTTCCCCTCTCCACCTAGCCGTATTTGTCGACCGCCGAACGGCGGTGGAAACGAACGCGGAACAATATTTCTCGGTGGCGGCGCATCGCGTCGCGTCGGCTGCCGATAAATACGGACTTCGCGCGTACAGCGAGAAGCACCCCACCGGTTTTGCGGTATCTCGAACGGCTTAATGGCACTGTTAACTGCCGTATTATTTAACGGGGATTTATGCATTGCAGTCGACCGATTAAAACGGCGACCGGCCCGGGGGGTGGTGGCGGGGTGGCGGGATATCCGGAACGATATAGGAAGATGCGGACACATCGAGGGGGATGGAGTGTATCCTTAATTCCCTGCGAAAGCCCCGCGCTGATCGAAACGACAGCTTCTGCAGTCGCTTGAAACTGATGTATTATAGCTCGGTATTATAAACGGGTGTTATGCGTATGCATGTTCCGGATATGGGTATTAGAAGCGGTTGGGTACCGATTTATTAATGGTGCCGTTGAAATAAACAACAGTCGATCGAAATCGTAGAAAACGGGCAGGTGAATGTAGGCACGAACGTTTGGCGTTTATCTTGAAATAATAGCAGTTGCAGGTCGACAGAGGTCTGTTACGAAATCGGACGGCAAAAATGATGCATTCTTTCCGCAAACTTATTGCATAGATTATATCCGTATCCTCGTCGCACAGGAATCACTGATAATCTCGTTATTAATCTGTTTTGGTGGCCGCGCGACCACTCGAAATTTCGCATTCCTTCTATCCGCATACCTGCATGCTTATCCATCTGCAATTCTCGCGGCATATCGAACACCGGGGGGACCTTTCAAACCAACAACCCGCGAAATTTTCGCCAAGAACGGGAACATCGCGAGACAATTCCGAGGTCGACGGGTAACGCGTCGAAAGGGGGACACGAGGTGGAAAGGAAGACGACCGGCTCGTGCGTCATCCACGTCACGATCGTTGCCAATGGGTTCTCGGATGCAGCAGCGATGCTATTGAGGATTTGCATCTCTCGCCTTCCGCGGCGAATGCGAGAGGAAGCTCGTGTTCGTGAGCCGGTGCGACGAAAACGATGGGAAATCCGGTTGAGAGCGTATAGGTATGCTCGCGGATGGCCGAGTGGGACGAGGAGCGTGACAGTATAGGTGGAACGATAGTGGTAACCAGAATGGGATAGAACATACCCGGAGAAAGAGAACGATAGAGCGAGAGCAACGAGAGAAACGGAGCATGGTCGATGTGTCTAGCCTAGCCCGGTTGGCTGGCTGGCTGGCTGGCTGGTTGGCTGGTTGGTTCGGGTGGCTGGATGAACCAGGGACCGTCTAGGTTGCGTCTGCCCCGCACAAACTCGGTATTATCTATACGTCTAGACACCCCTGCGCCACCGAGAGAAGACCATAGCGGTTTGGCGCTCCGCTTGTAATTTACAGCGCGCCCCGCCGTGTCTCTACATCTACGATCCCGCAAATTTCTCTCTCTGCTTGTGCCCCCTTTGCTCCGTCTTCCTCCACCCTCCTTTCCATTCTCCTGCGCTTTCACCTGCCTCTTCCTACATCCACCCGGTTGACCTCTGTTCCGGGCTCCCCGGGTACACCCCAGATACACGCTCGACCGTGATCAGCGTTGCCCCGTTTGGTCGCACCGGTAATAATCGTCCTCCGCTTAACGTGGAACGTTTGGCAACGTGTGCCAACATCGACTTACGATTACAGAAGACGCGGTGCTTGTGCTCGCTTCAGCAGTTGAAACACGAAGACATGAATGAACGTGAAAATGTATTTCCTCCACCGGCGTACAATCGCCGCGGGATTCCTCGGCACGCTCTTCCCGTCGATGTTGATGAAGCTCGCGTGCGCGATGCGCCACTTCAGATATCAGCCGCGTACGTACGAGCGATCGAGGGGATCACAGGCACAATGAAAAGGGATGCAGCCGTCAGTTGGTGTACACGGTGTTACACGGATCACGTGTGAAGAGAGTGCGAATATTGGTATCGCGATAACGTTACGGGGTGCCCTCGCGTGTCCGAAAGTACGTGGCCACCCTAAGCAAGCACGTTATCCCCGAACGCCTGCGTTATATCGGCGATCTCTCCGGTGATTAATGCCAGCTGTTAGTACCAGGAGGCTCCGGTCAATTGAATCTCGTCGTTCGTTCGCGAGAGTCTCGCCTATTCGCTACCCTTGCCCGTGTCCCTCTGTACATACGTATCACGGGAGAAACAATACGCGTGCCTCTCGAGTTCTAGGGTCGACGCGTAAATAATAAATCGCCACGGAATCGCCTTATCGTGTCCGGCGGAAAAGTGGAGCCGGCGGTTGTCCATTTCCCGGGCTCCAGGTACGGTAAGAATAAAGTTCCCCTGGCGGACTTGGACGACTGGCAAAGTCCTGACAGGCGCGTGGCACGTTAAACTTTGGAGTTTCGGGAACGCAATTTTCCCAAGGGAATCAGTCCACGCTAATGCAAGAGCGGTTATGGAGGGTGACGGCGGAGGATGCAGGGCGGAGAAAGCGCGAGGTGAACAGGTATAAAAGGGGACGATATAAAGGGGGCGGGTGAGGGACAGGGGGAATTGTACGGGTGGTAACGACGACAGAGTTTGAGGGTTGAACGAGCTGACGCTTTAAGCGATGTAAGTTACAGAAACTACGCTTCCGACCAGTCTCGGGCGCAGATTAGTCGTAATCTCGGCGCATTGCACTCTGCAGCCGATTCCATCCCCCTTTCTGCCGCTCGAGACCTCACAACTACAAAGCTTTCCAAACAGTTACCTTCTCGTCGAACCAAGGACGAACGTGTTAGATGCACCTAAATTCACGCACACCAGAGGCTAGATCGTTCCCGCCGCAACGCAGACTATGTGCATTTGCCTGTATCGCCCGCTTTGATTATTTCCTGCAGGCTTAAGCCACTACGTCTACGCCTTCCTCCGTGGCTGCGGGTTACAACTCACGGCGAAGATTAAACGCATCTTGGTTTATGACCTCGTAGCCGGTCCTTAGGCTCGGTTTATTCGAGCTCAACGAGATTTTCCGCCGGTTCACCTCGCTTCCTACCTTTCATACGGCTCTTACTGAAAATCGATAATCCGGTGATCGTGGCCTTCGAGACTTGCTACTAACGGGACCGGTCTCTTGGCGGTGTACGACTGCGGAGAAGGGCAACGATAGGTGTTTCTATAAGACTCACGGAATATCGCGTAGCCCGCGCAGAATAGGGGAGAATATCGACTATGGCAACGGATATAGCATCGAACAAACTGCAGGTGAAATACTCTACCTGTCTACTTGTCTACTTGTCTACTTGAGCTAGTGCTCAATTTCGAGCCGCTGTATTGATAGTATTTACGTCTTTTGCGAAAAGTCATTGTGGTAGAATGACGGACGAACAGCAAGATACGATAGAGGGTAGAAAGGTCGAGGAGACTAATGTTAAGAATCCGGTGACTTTCGACAGAATTTGGTAGGCACGCGCCGTAGAAGGAATAGCTACGTACAATTGTTTCCGCTAGTTTTGGGTAATGTAAGCATTCGTGAATTTCAGCAAGGAAATTATACTGCGGAATAAATTGTTTCAACGCAGTTGGTCCACAAAGTACGAGCACTTGTCCGGTGAATTTTTTAAAAAGGTACCGCGCACTTGTCGAAGGGAAACGCACGGTGCACCATCCACGACGTGCACCAGACGAATTTTAATGTTTCCCGGTGTCACTGACCGTAGGTGTTAGCCGAAGAATGCAGAAAGGCGGGACTTCCGGCGGACACTTTCGAACACAAACCGCCGGAAGATGCGATTAAGCGTTCACCGATTCCTCTGAAATCTTCGCTGCCCATTCCGAGAACCACATCCGGTATGGCGAGCTTGCGATCATCTCGTCCAGAATGTAATCTCGAGTTCACAGGTCATTGGTATGTGTCACCAAAACGAACGATAGAACCGCCTATAGAACCAGCTGAATTTCGTGTCACCCAGCAGAGGTTCGCCTTTCTCGGTTAAGTTGAATGAAACGAAAGAACTTTGTGTAATCGGTCGAATATATATTTTGTACACAATTTCATTGTACAATGTAACAAATGTGTTGGAAAATAAATTGCCGTAGTCCTGTATAATTATAAACAGTAGAATCGTGGTGGAGCGTTGTAGGAATACACGACTCGGGGTTCCTAAGATAGCATGTGTTTTTAAAACATGCTTACAGCTTTGTACACAACATTGAATCCCACCAAGTTAATGGGATCTAATTTATTTTCAATTTTTTCGCACTATTTACATTCCGAACCACTTCTGCTTGAGAATTGGGGGCAATTTCTCCGTCAGAGATGTTGGATTCACTTCGACAGCTGCCAATTCTTCATCGTTCAACCAATCCAAGTACACGAGGTGCTGGAATCAATGAGTATTGGAGATAATTTCATTTCGTGTATCTGTATGTTACCTGGTAAGTAATATTACCTTGTACTTCTTGAGAACCTGAAACGTTTGCTGAGATTGCATACTTGATACTGAATTACTGTCATCTGCTATGTCGCCGTTCTCGCGTTTCGGAATTTTCGTCTCCTTTTCCGAGAGCTCGTTCAATTTATCGATTACATAAACTGTCGAGTCGTCGTGCATTATTATAATGTTTTCGTTGCGTGGGTCGAAAATTATATGCGTTATTGGGAACGATCGCGCCAACCACTGCTTGGGAAGTCGGCTTTGCAAATTGTTCGAAAATGCGGTGTATTTTCTTCCCAGAATGTTGTACTCGACAATCTGAAATTAAGTACAGGGAAATGAACGTCGCGTAGTTTTATAGTTTTTCATTTTGCGCAGAGGGATTATATTGTAAGTAAATTATCGCCGTAATAATAATTTAGTGCAACTTTCATGGAAGGGGCAGGGAGTGCAAGTCATAGACCGATTATACGCTTTTTATGACAGTCGTAAATACTATTATCTCATCATTTTATGATATATCGTTTGCAATAAGGGTGTCCTAGTTTTATTACCTAGGGATTAAAGAAAATTCTCCCTGCACGTTGCACGAAATTAATTTTCTTCTCTATTTAAAACATTTCTGCCTTACCTTATGGTCAGAATAGACAACAACTAAATTTAGAATGCCTTTCTGGACAGCCATAGCTGTTGGTGGGCAACTATACTTTGGTAACAACCATGCCGCAGGTGTGTCTATACTCGCAGTTTCGCTAATGTTATATACAGCAATACTACCTTGACGGTCGGCGCAAACAAAGTATTTACTGTCAGGTGAGAAGCACACGAGTCCAACATTTACAATGGATTCCTCGTTTGTGTCAAAGGAACGTAGGTACCTCAAATGCTTCTTCTCTACTATATACAATGTTATAGTGTTCTTCTTCCCATCGTTATTTATTGTTAAGAATAATTTTCCATTTGGACTAAATAACATCTTCTGTATTCTGGTTGCAGAAATGTCTGTCTCATTTTTCGACAACTGTGCCTCTCCCTCGATAACATCAAAGTTGAAAACTCTAACATGACTATCAGTTGAATATACAATTGTTTTAGAGTCTTTGTTAATGGCGCACGAAATAATAAATTCATCTCTTTTTGTCTTTAATTCCAATAATTTGATGGGCTCTTCTTCTAATTGATGAAACATCCCTGGATGTGTCGATTCTGGAGGAACTTTGGTAGACGAACCAAGCCTCCACAGTTCAAGAAAGTTGGTGTATCTTAACAAAATGCACCTAGATTTCTTGCAAACTGTGGCGCATGGTGATTGAAGTAACGGTGGATATTTAACGAGAACCTTCGGTGGATAACTTGATTGTGCCAAATATCCATCCACGCCAGCTGAATACAATTTACCGTCTGCCTCCACTAATGCTCTTACATCGTGTGTATGTAATCTCCTTTCAATGCCTTTTACCCATTGTGGCCTACCTGTAGATTTCATTATTATTTTACAGAAACTTCTTACCACTGGATCAACGCCAGCGCAATACACAGTATCGCATGATAAAGATACAGCTAATATATCAGCCGTATGACTCTCGTGGGATTCTATTAAGGTACCCATATGTGGATCCCAGAATGACAAACATCCCCTGGAATCTCCAGAAACTATAACATTATCGTCCGTAACTTCCAAACACCAGACAATAGTTTCTTTCTTTGCTTCCTTTCTGGAAGTCGTCATTTTATGGACAGCATGGCCCGATATGGCATTCCATACCCTAATTGTATCGGTAGATCCTGTGTAAATCATTTCCCCTGTCTTATCCCATTTAATACAAAGGATTCTTCCCTTTTGTTTATCAAATATCCTTTCGTATATCAATGTATCAGTAGCGACAGTGAATGTGTTGATATATCCATCCTCTGTGCCGACAGCTATACATGTTTTCTTATGATTGACATCCATACACCAAGCCGCGCCGCCAGTTACCGCTACCTCATTTTTAGTGGTTAACGTTGTTAGATCGTATTCAGCTATCATGCCGTGAAGACCAGTCGAAAATAATCTTGGTCCAATCCACAGAATGCATTCTATAGAGTTCTCCGCGTGACCAGGTATTGTATACTCCACGAAGGGAGCATTCCCAACATTCCAAACTTCGATTGAATAATCGTTCCTGTAAAATTGTTATTGGAAAAAAATAATAATAGCGTTTTTCGTGGTTCAATAAAAGGTATATATAAACACTGTATAACTAACCTTGCAAGAGCTAACTTTTTTGTTTTAGATTCGTATGATAAACAAGTAACAGGCCTTGGTTCGAGGTTATAAAACCTAATATTGTGTATTTTACAAGTTGACATGATTTAGTTGATTTTAAACGAGCATTTATAACAATTGTTGTTGATCTTAATAAAGTAAACTACACTAAACAATAGGAAACATAACCAGAACTGTCACGCACGTGGGCTTTGCAGATGAGTCGTTTCATTTTTCTATATTGGTACCCTGTGGAAGTAGTGCCACATAAATTCATATTGTGGTACACGTGAAATTTTTAATTGGCGCATAAATTGCGTAAAGTATGATAATACGTATATCTTTATTAAATGTAGATAAGTTGTTTTCCGTACCCTGTCTTTACAGTGATTTAAATATTAATCATTGAAACACTTCAATGCATATGACATTTTACGTATAAAACGATAAGGTGGCATTTATTAAATTTTGGATAGCTAATAATTAACAAACATCGTCACCCAATATTCTGCTTTTTATTGTACAGATTTGTCCTTTTAATATATCTTTTATCCAAAATGTAATTAATTTGATATGTGTCACAATCATCAGATAAATGTTTGGAAGTCGATGATAAAACGCAACTGTATTACTCATTTTACAATATTTATTAAGATCACGTTACGTACCGTCTTAATCATAAAAATTTCGGGACACATCTACGTAATATTTTTTCTAGGTAACGACGTGATAAATGCATTGTACATATCGTATACATACATATACAAAATGCGATATGGAACTGTTTGTAACAGTAAACAGCGTATAGAAAAACCTGTTACGCAGGCGCATCGTGCGTTAAAGCATAGCTTCACTATATTCAACCTACTTCATATCAGTTACTCGCATAAGATTCGACCGAGAGTTGATAACTGAGGAACGTGAAATTTTCAACCGCATTGCAAACGTAACCACACGTTACGAATTGTGCACAACGACCCTCTATCCTTGAAATAATTACCATTTCAAGTAGCCGAAATCGACGCTACATATAAGGATCTTAAGCATTCCAAAGAAGAGGTAAATACATTTAACTTGCATTCGGCGCACGAATGTGGTTATCGATTGTAACCATTTCCAGAAAGTGCGCATGACGCATCAAATTGACGTGTGCAATTAGAAGTACGTCTCTTCTGTATATTATTGCACATATTTGTTAGAAAATGTCATGACGTAATTGCGTACATTGTTATGAATATGATACACGAGACGCGGTAAACCGCAGCTTTATTGCACCTACTGTCTGGTGCGGGAAACCTTTAAGTTTTCTACATTGCGGTTACGTTTCGCAATGTTATGATCATTTCTCATGATCACATCACGAAGCTAATCTCAATTTATAGTGAAATATAACAAACGAAATGACCATCACGGGTTTTTAGACAGGATGCGTAATATTGCCTAGCTTACATAACGCTGTCAACTTCTGCTCTTTTTTATTCACAGTGTTAGTGTCAAGGATATCATGTGTCGTCTATATACGTATTCTTAATATCGAATGATTTTTGTTTTACAACAGGAACATTGAATTGTAATACCGATGCGAGTTTGAAATCGTAGGTAGTCGTAAATATAGTACTAGTTATTAACTGGTGTTGCTAATGTTATTTCCAGCGAATCTTATTTCCATTGAAAAATTACGAAAAAATTAGAGCAATCCTTGTGTTTATAGTAATTAAACGCACGCGTCAACAAAGATGCGTCATCTTTCAATCCCCAAATGTTCAAAGTAGTCTTGTTAGAATTGTTTGTTGATAAATGTGGATTTGGATGAGTGTCCCTAAATGCAACGTTTCTGCATTTTATATTATCTACAAGCGTTTTGGGCATATCTTAAATCTTTGCTATAAAATTATGATAAAGTATGAGATATGACAATATCGTTTAACGTTTGGAAAATTATACCTAATTTGAAACTTATGCAAGAGTAGGGTTTGCAAGTTACATTGGTACATGGGGTTTAGGTAATAGTTGCTGTGTTTTTAAGAATGAGCATGTTTCTTCTTGTTTTTAATATTGAGTTCATTATTTGATATTGTTTTCAATTGAAGCAAGTATCAGAGGCAACTGTGTCTGTTTGCTTAGATGTATATAAAATGGATGGAATGTGTTGAGAAATGGATTCTTTTCAGTAACTTTATGTACTATTCTATTTTAAGGTTGCTGGTGCATTTGTGTGTCTGGTGTTCCATTGACGTTCACTCATTGCCACAGTTATAATATCATTATAATACTAGATTATTTTTCAGCTAAAACAAGTATCAAAAGATGGCAACTTGGCAGGGAACACCTGGTACAGGATATTATCCAGGCCAACAAGGTTCTGATCTTTTTCCTAAGTTATACATATTCTTTATAACTAAATAACATATCTTTAGAATATTTAGCAAATTACAAGCACCACAATGCTTGTTTCAAATGGCAATCGTCACTCAGTGTCGTCTGAGAAACTATGAAATTATTAATCATTATTCATGGCCAGTATCAGTTACAGAGAAAACTGATATGTAGTGTATTGCACGTATATTGAAAGAGGATAGTATGTTATTGTAATCCAAAAATATCAAGCAATTCATTTAATAATCAAGCTATAAATTAAAGAGTAATCAATACAACGACAAAGAATGTACGCACTAACAGTTAGTGGCTGTATTAATAGAGCACCCAAATCTTATGATGATCAATGCTTAAGTTAGAGTGAAACCACTATACCACTGATATTTTATGGCCATGCAAATTTGACTGTGCAGGTTATCCTCAACAAAATCCTGGGTATCCACCACAAGAACCATATAATCCAGGATATCCACCTCCATACGGAGCAAACCCACCAGGTTAATGCAATGAAATTATTCATTTTCTGTCAAGATTTTTAATGTCTGTCTAATAATCATATAACAAAAATATTTCTCTCTCTAGGTCCTGGTTTTATTCCTCCAGGCGCACCACCTTACGGGCAAGTCCCACCAACTGGCTCGATATTTACTGCAGGACCACAACCAGGCATGTATGGGTCAAATTATGCAGACGATCCTATGGATTCCGAGGTCAAGGGGTTTGACTTCAATGAAAAATCTATTAGAAATGGATTCATCAGGTATGTATTTGAATCGCTTGTCATTCATATACACGGAACTTGTCTTATCGTTATTTTCATTTCATTACAGGAAAGTCTACAGTATATTGATGTGTCAATTATTGATCACCGTGGGACTGATAGCATTGTTCCTCTACCATAGACCCACTCGTATGTGGGTGATGGCCCATCCAGAAATGTTTTGGGTCTGCTTTGTAGCAACGATTGTTCTGATTATATGTATGGCTTGTTGTACAAGTGTAAGAAGGAAGTCCCCTATGAATTTTATCTTTCTATTCTTATTTACTACGGCAGAAGGTTTCTTGTTAGCAACAGCTGCTTCGACATACAGCTCGGAGGAGGTAAGATAAGCACAATATAAAGATCTGTATATATACTTTTGATTTTTCTTATTATACAAAATTGAACATATTTATTATAATAATTACAGGTACTCTTAGCCGTTGGGATTACTGCAGTCGTTTGCTTTGCGTTAACATTGTTTGCATTCCAAACGAAATTCGATTTTACTGGTCTCAACAGTATTCTATTTATTGCTTTGGTGATTTTTATGCTTTTTGGAATAATCGCAATGATATGGCACGGAAAAATTATGACTCTAGTGTATGCATCAATTGGCGCGCTACTTTTCTCTATTTACTTGATCTATGATACACAAATGATGATGGGTGGCAACCATAAATACGCGATCTCACCAGAAGAGTACATTTTCGCTGCGTTGAATCTATACATCGATATTGTTAACATCTTTTTGTATATTTTAACAATTATTGGTGCCGCGCGAGATTAAGCATTGCAAAATATAGTTTTGTCGCTGGATTAATCATTAACGCAAAATGCTTTACCTTATCATCGTTCTGTGTTTACCCTCTTCTCTTTGTATGTAGAGAGTATATTACAGAAAAGCAATGAAAATGAAAGAGAGGCACTGTCAGAGAAGCATTAATTTCTATGAAATAATAGCTTTTACACAATTTTCAACCTATAGCTAACACGGAAAGTACAGAAAAATTATATTTTAATGTGCGACTTCTAGTCTTGTAAGGCAGACAGCATTATTCCTATACTCACCTAGCAAAGGGTGTCAATTGTTAACTTAATTAACACATACGTAGTTATGACGAATATCAACGCATTTGTCTATTCGTTTTTCACAATTCGCCTTTTGTATCATACAAAAAGTATTATTTTCGTTTACATTGAATTTATTTAAAGAATATAATAATGTATTTTATGAAAGGATGATAGTTTTTTTTTTTGTAATATTTTGCAACGCAAAAGAATTTCGTATACCCAGCAAACGTTTGATGCAATTGTTGCAACACGTAATATGAACAGCATTCGCATACTATTAATGTCTGTGCGTTAGATTGAGTGTTGTAACATTTAAATATTGTTACAATTCCAGATTATCTTAGTACTGTATTTAATCGTTATGTGTGTTTAGAAATCAGATGTTATATTATTTGAACATATTTGCATAATAAAAAGGGATGTATTAAACAGTATTTGTACTTTTTGTTGCACAGACTTGTTTCATAGTAATTTATGTATTTTCTTCGTGGTGAAAACTTATGCACTGAAAATTGTGCTTCTTACAATAATCATAAGGCGCACACTATTATTGTGCCGTATTATATATGACGTAAGTTATAGTTGTTGAATATATTTACTGCAAAGGGAAATAAAAGAAAGACAGTTAATCCGAAATCGTGAATGTTTATATTTGTAGTAAATTAGTTTTACACAAATAGAATAAAAGCTTTTGGTCTTAAGCTTTTATATTTTAACTTAGGATGTAAATAAGCATATGTAGTGCAATGTCCGTATGAAAAAGCATTCAATGTTCACATAGATTTTAAAGATTAAAAGCCCACATTCATTCTCATTCTTCTTATAATGGTAACAAATTGCAGCCTCATAACAAACAAATTGTTCCTAGTTGACTTTGTTCGTGCAACAACGCATGGATTTTCCCATAAAAAAAATCGAGCTTCATCAGCAGTACGAGTTATTGATTCTTTATGTTCATTACAAAATCTGTGATGAAACTTTAACGCTTGTATACATGCAATAGACATGTTTATAAATACAGTCGTATATGTGACAAACAGCATTTATATCCCACCCTTTGAAACCCAGGTATAATTAAAAAACTTCACTTTCAAATTGTAGACGACTTTCTTTTTGCATACTTTGAGTTTAATTTAGATACCTTTTCTTTTATCAGGACTGGCATCAAATACGTTCAATTGAATTTGATTAGGCAGTGTCGTGAAGAGTTTAATTATACTATTATGCTTTAAATTAATGCTCTAAATCTATCCACAAATCTATTTCAAAGTGGCACGAGCTGATATATAGTATATTATGCGCCGTTAAAATAAATAATATAAAATTAGCAGCACCGATTAGAACTTCTTTCCACCCTCCGATCAACTGTTACTCTATCAAGAGCATCTTGTGGTTCTTTTCCATGAGTTTTCTCCAATATTGCTTCAGCCAGTTCGCTAAAGGCCTGATCGATATTTATATTCGCTTTTGCAGAAGTTTCCATAAATCTGATTCCATGCTCTCTTGCTATCTAAAGGGACAATTAATTGATCAGTTCGCGATGGTTAGAAGTTTGACGGAATTCAAGTATTAACCAGTTTACCGCTTCTCCTCTTTCTGTGCTAACAACACGTTTGTCGTCCATATCACTTTTGTTTCCCAATATCATCTTTTCCACATCCTCGTTAGCATGCTTAAGTTAATGGAACAAATGCATAAACAACTGGTACTGCCTTGTTCGAATACGACAACGAACACTTCAATTTATACTTACTTCATCAATGTTTCTTAACCATTTGACAATATTTTCAAATGTTTTCTCATTAGTAATGTCGTAAACTAGCATGATACCCATTGCGCCTCGGTAATACGACGTGGTAATGGTGTGAAATCTTTCTTGACCGGCTGTATCCCTATAAACGTAGAGATTAAGGGCTGTTTAGAAAAGTTTGATATTTCTTAAACTTACCATATCTGTAACTTGATTTTCTTTCCTCTTAATTCCACTGTCTTTATTTTGAAATCAATACCTATGTGACAAAAAGTATAACATATATTCATGTAACACACTTCGTGGTGCTTTAGCATTAATTATGTACATAAAACAATTAACTTTCACATCAATTACCATACCATCGATACGTATGTTTTACGTAATAACGGAAAAACCATTTCTCGATGCTCAACTATTTTTTTGTTTAACGAACTGTGATTTACGTGTTTTCACTCAAGGTTACTATTTCGCCCTGGTATTATAACCTACTATACTGAAAGTAATTTTTCCAAAGACGAATTGTCTGATTCACCAAAACACACCGATTGCAAATAATGATTATCTTGGTAACACTTCTCTTACCTATGGTAGAAATAAACGTCGTTGAAAAGGCATCGTCTGAAAATCTGAACAGTATACAGGTTTTGCCGACTCCGGAGTCACCGATGAGCAATAACTTGAACAGTAGATCGTACGACTTTTTCGCCATTTCACTGTTGTTACGTGTAAACGAGGCGCCGAAGGAAATAAAGATGAGCTGATCCTATGGAAAACGATAAACAGTTTTCCAGACAATGTTTGGTACATCGAACGCTATGAACGATTATAGATTTCAAGGTCGAACGAGGGCGCGTCTTGACGTACAACGGTGCCTCGTTAACGACGGAAAAACCGGTCACAGGGGCTGACTATTAAAAGACAATGCAACGTCACACAACACAGTAGCACGCAGAAGCATCGGGGTAACTTTTGCACTTTGCGGCTCGCCACGGCATTAAAAACGACTTGACATCAGCCGAGCAATATGTAATTATTAGTACGACCGCTTGTTCATTGTAATTAGCGGCAATCGCAAAAACTGTGCCGGGTTGAACAGCAAATATTTCATCTACCACGGGAGGTCACCACCACTGCAAGAAATAATTTCAAATTATACCCGGATGTTACTACAGGAGGCACTGTAAAAATATATATTATGTACTTGTTTTATCGATTTGTCGCTATTGGTTTACACGTTTAGTAATTATACTGATCGTTTCTCCACCGTTGGGTATTAAAAACTCTGTTTCCTTATCGCTTGACATAGATTAAAAAGTAAGCACCAGGATCAAAGATAAAAAGTTTATAATTAACATTGCCTTTTTTAAGGTGTCGGTAACTCTAGAACTCCACAGCACTGACGAGATATAGGAATAGTCTTATGGACTTTCGTGCCCCACCGTGACAGCTATACCGACTCAGCAATCCGACACTGATTTGAGCGCCCCCTGCTCATGAACAGTGATCACTTCAAGAACTATTATTTACTGAAGTAGTGTTGGGGCAGGACTCATACGATTGTGTGAATATATGTAAATACTTTGGGGGCATCAGGACAGCTATTTCTCGAGCAACGTTTCGGTAGAAAAATTGAGCTAGGGTGCCTGGTCGCGCGATGCACTTCGGTTCGGCTCGAGTTGAGTCGAAACCACATCGCGATGCATCGGGGCGATGAAATTGACAGTGTCACGTCCCGCCTGTGCTGTCCCGCTTTCATTGCGCGGCAAAGAACGAAATAATTCTTTTACGAGGATCGTAGATTCAGCTAAAAGTTGTTCAGAAGCCGCGAAAGTCCAGTAGGAACGACCCTAGAGTCGTAGGTTCGGCTAAAAGTTGGTCAGAAAACGTAAAAGTCCAGTAGGTACAACTCTGGGATCGTAGGTTCAGCTATAAGTCAGTCAGAACCCGAAGAAGTACAATAGACACGATCCTAGAGCCGTAGGTCCGGCTAAAAGTTGGTCAGAAAACGTAAAAGTTCAGTAAGTATAACCGCAGGATCGTAGGTTCAGCTAAAAATTGATCGGAAGGCCCAAAAGTTCAGTACGTATGACCTTAGTACAGTAGTACGCACGACCGCGGTCGAAGACCTTCGTAGAGTTCGGAAATTGCGAATCCCATCGAGCGCGAGCGAGCGCTACCGACGCGCCGGCGCGGCGTGGAGTGGGGATGACGATGCGCGGCGCACGCGGTGTCACTATCAGTTCAAGCGTCGTACCGTACGGGTCGTCTATGCTGTCGAAGGTTAGCGACATACATCACCTTACAATACAATAGCATATCGGGGTTTACTTTACCACCGCATACGCTTGTCTATCAGCTTCTATTAATTAATACGCATTTATTTAACAATCATTTGACTATCGCGGATGTACATTAAAGTCTTTATCGAGTCTCTTTTGCTGGACGCTTGACCGGTCATCCGGTACCATCGATTCTTTGATACGCGGTAACTAGTCGTTTATTAAAATATCGGATTAACTAATTCATTAGTTTGAACGGTTTTTCGAATCATTATTATATTTTATTAACGATTACTCGGATTCAATGCGGTGTTAAGGTTGCGTTTATTTTCTTTGCAATGTCACTTACATACCCAGTTACATATGTCCTTTCGCAACTTTGCATTCCATTCTGATTTTAGCACAGGTTTATCACGTTGCTTTTCTTTTTGTTGCAGGTACAATGGATGATTGGTTGGTAAAGAATAATATATCGAAGCTGCAAGAATGGAGTATTGAGATACAATTACTGCGATGCATAACAATAAGTCCGATGACCTAAGATGAAGGATTGGTAACATTTAACTTATTATCCCAACAGTTTATGTATATTTCTTGGTATCTGGCGATTGGATTTCGATTGAAAGTTATTGAACAATTTCGTTATTGTAAATAGATTTCAATACTTACTTCCCTCTATTCGTATATCCATGTTCATTAAATAATGAAAACATTTCAAATAGAATTTACAATATATCATTCGCGATTGAAACTAGAGTCAGTAAATTTCATTACTTCTAAACGAAAAATTGAACGACGTTCATGTTTCGCTGCATATCGGTCGCGATTTCTATTATAGCTTCACTAGTGTTCTTGTTGACACTTTTATTATCTCTGTGACTTGGCACAAGTACGGTCAAATTGAATTTTCGATGCAGGATTGCTAATTGCTAATTGCTGCAGTAATTACTTACGTATTTATTGCCATGCCCTTAAAGCATGATAAATAGTTTCGAGTCTTGATTTCTACAAGCAGCTACGAGAACTTATAAATGCGCGATATTGCTTACTAACTAAGATCATGATCACCTTTAAAACTCGGACAAAGAACAGTCACAGTATGCTTTTGATAAATCATTTATATTAATCTATAATAGTATATCTTGAATAGACAATTAACAGTAATTAAATCAGAATAATAATACGGTAGTACTTTATTAAAACAAAGCAGTATTTCCTCAACAGACGTTTGACAGGATGAAGAAATAAGAAAGAGATAAATAAAATCAAATGTGTATTGCTTCAATTTCTACCTCCTCACCCTATTTACTAACTTGTACAGATTCTCTTTCAGAAAATTTTGATGACCGCGCGCAATGCGGTCAGTAGAGTCAGTGCTTGCTCCGTCAAAGTTCTTTTTATTGTTTTTAGAGCGAAACCGCTCATAATAATTATAACTAAATATAAATAACAGTAAAGATACGCGAAAGTAGAGTCAGTGTTTGCTTCGAAATATTGCTCTCGCGAAATTAGAGTCACTTTGTTCGTCGATCACAATTGACGTGCGCGATAGTAGTCTTTTATTTTATTTTTTTTTCTTTCGCAATAAGTATTCCGGTATTAGAGTCAGCACCGATGCAGTTCGGCGAGTTCGGGCACTCATCCATCAACTCGAAGAGTAAGTATCTCTGTATTTCTTTAATCTTATTTTACAATGGTCTTTGATAATTATCATGATCGAAAAGTACTCAAAACGCAAAGATTTCAATGTTGTCTGTTCTTTTGAATGTTTCAGAAGCTGCCATGGGCTCAATTGTATCACCATAACGATATTGTTGGCCGCGCGCAATGCGGTTGGTAGAGTCAGTGCTTGTTCCGTCAAAGTTCTTTTTATTATTTTTTGAGCGCAGCCGCTCTTAATAATAATTCAACATAAATAACAGTAAAGAGACGCGAAATTAGAGTCAGTGTTTGCTCCGAAATAATACTCTCGCGAAAAATAGAGTCACTTTGTTCGTCGATCACAACTATTCCGTTTCCTTTTCCGTTCTCGGCTCGGAGGACTGATGGTTAGGGACTTAGTGTCAGCGAGTTACGATGTGTGGGGGCGTGATTGTGGTTCTGGACCCTGGTCACGAGGCCCTCTGTTAGACCACATATAATCTCTAATTTGGGTAGGTCATCCACCATTCTGGAATCGTGGTCGCGGTTCTTGCAATATCCGGGTTGCAGTGTCATCGGGGGGCGGTGTGTGGGGCTGTGATTGCTTTTCTGGACACTTTGGCCCGCCTAGTAGGAAATTCCTATGTGTTAGACCACGCCAAGCACACCTTGGGGTGGCAGAAGGCATACGGGTCATAATCTAGAATCGTGGTTGTGGTTTTGCATATCCGTGCCTTAATGATTTCTGTGGCTCGGAATCGAAACTGGTCTCGATGCTAAGTCGTTTTACTGTCCAGACTCTGAGCCGAGGACTCGCGGGCTGCTCGGTAGCAGTCACAAAAACAGTAGAAATACTGTCGCGAAATTAGAATCACTTTGTTCGTCAATCATAAGTGTTCCATTAGAGTCAGTGTCCTGTTCAGCGAGTTCGGGCTTTCAGCCATCAATTTGACGAGTAAGTATCTCCTTCGTTCTTTAATCTTGTATTGCAATAATCATTGATAATTAACACATTCCAAAAGTACTGAAAATACATAGATTTTAATGTTGTTTGCTCTTTTTGAATGTTTCAGCAGCTTCCATGGCTTCGATGGCGACGAGCTTGACCGCACACCTGGTGAGTCTGCAACCGGTGAGTGGCATGCTTTAAAGTTCCTCTGGTCACTCAAGCATGTCGCAGGACGAAAGGTCCGAACCGACACGGGTGACTGGTTGTAATTACGTAGATTTTTCTGGCAAGCACTGTGACCATGGGTATATGGAAATATACTCATGAGTAGTAACTTCTTTACTGCTTTATATTATGTGAGGATAGGTCTTCTTGTACAACGCGTTTTTAAATAGCTTGATAATTTTAAAACAGATCATATTTAGTACAAAATATATCACTATATATCTTTTTATAATAGAGTATTTAATTGAATACCTATGAAACGATATTTAAATAGTTATTAATTATTGAATGAATATAAAGTAACGTCCAGTATTCTACGTGCATTAGTTTGTAGTGGAGAAGTCGAATACCATTCGACTTCGTTTACTTGTCAATTGCAATGACTGCACAGTTAGAATAAATTGCATAATTATTGCTGTTAGTAAGAGTGTAGTATTTCATCTTTTTCTACTTTGATAATATATAAAGTGAAGGTACTCATTTACCTTATCAATTTGTTGGAACTATCGAATAATTTTATTATTCGATATCCATATTAGTCTTTAGCGTTTAAAGATATCGATACGTTCATTGTTTCCGTACAAAATGTTAATTAAACCTGAATGTACAAGAAGACAATACGCGAACGGGTAGTTTTCGAAATCGAGGCAATCAACTTTTAAAGCAATCTTGCGTTTTAGAATCAATGCTTTGATAACGGGAACGCCCGAGGATGTTTCAATTTAATTCAAAGTATATTAAAGTAGAGTCGTTGAATAATTTCTCTATTAACGTAGAGTCTTTGAATAATTTTTCTAATAAAGTAGAGTCACTGCATAATTTTTCTAATAAAGTAGAGTCACTGCATAATTTTTCTAATATAGTAGAGTCATTGCACAATTTTTCTAATAAAGTAGAGTCATTTAATTTTCTCTTCAATAAAATAGAATCATATATAGATCTGTTGTACATATATATGTATTTTAGCCCGTTAGAAAATCAGTATGTCCTTATCATCTTTTTAGACGAGGATTTTCAGGTTTAACCCTTTCCGTGTTCACTGCCCGGATCCCACTCACGTGCCCCGGTGCTACTTGGGTGGGAAAACGGTGGTAGAGCACGATGATATTTTTTAGTTTATAAGCCATAAAATGATTTATTGTTGGCGACTGACAGTGCGTTGGTGTATCGTGCACGACGTAATATCCGCATTGTGTGTGTGGTTAGGCTGTGGATTTGCGTCGTTCCGTATTAAAATGTAGCTACTATGACCAAGATAAGATGTCCATCAATTTAAAACAGACATCATTTTTAGTATTATTTGCTTCAATAATTCCTACTATACTTGGGCACGAAGTTTTTGTCATTTAAGATGACAGAGGCCAAATGCCAAAAAGAATTGAATATACTTATCAATTGCTATCAAGTACCTCTTGTATCGGTGCTATTTAATTATTTTATTAAATATCTATTAAATATCTCAACCGCGACGTGGTTTTTTCCACGTGAACGCAGAGATCCCAGCCACTGTCAGTCGATTTCAGAAAAATGGTACGTACATTAGAGTGTGCAAGTTGTGTGACAGCACTTGGTTGTCGGGGGTGTCCCGGGACGCCTCCCTAGTGTAGGCTTTTGCGCCCAAGTGTTTGACTGAGAACCGTGGAGTGTCGTGTGTTGGTGTGTTTGTTTGCCATTTTTTAAATATAGGTCCAGGTAGGATAGGTAGCATACTTTCTGGTGTGATTGATAGACATAAGTAGGTAGGGCCGGGCAGGTTGACACAGTCTCCGATCGGGTAGGCACTATTTCGCGTGTTCAACCTGTTTCAGGAAATCTGATTTGAAAAGTCGACGGTGAAGCTGTGGCGCGAACGAAAATGCGTTCGCCTCTGGCTTTGCCTATCGATTTTTCGAATCCTTCGCGGTCGTGGTCGCGATTTAGGCTCCGAAACGAAACGCGTTACATTATGCTCGAGGCTGCACGTGTGAACGAAGAACGATTACAATTTTAATCGTAATCTATGTGATTTTCCGTAATCACAATTTTACGATTTTATTTGATCGCCATTCGGCCACGTGTGTTCCACTCAGCTCCGCGATTCAAACTCTTTATTTCACCTTTATAAGTTTTTCCTTGGTTTCCGATTAGAGTCTCGAGCCTAGTTTAAGTTTCAGCTGACCCTTGGGTCCGACGAAATGGAGAGGCTATATGCCGAAGAGGCCCGACAAACTGTCACTCAAGAGGGCAACTACTAATGGCTCCCCATTCTTTTTAAGAATGGGGAATCATTCTGTGTTACTACTTTGTCACTGTGCTTGCATTTTCATTTGTAGAATTTTTATTTGTACTTGGCCGATGCACATTCCGGCCCAACGATACAGCCCTCCCAAAAATATCGCGTTGCTTTAGAGTTGCGAAAAACTTGCGAACGGGTCGAGTTGGAGTTGCGTTGAATGCCACTTATTGCTATTCTTATTGCTAGTTAAATTGTAGTATTTTATAATACACTTTACATTTGAGCTTCTAGTGTTGCGGAAATTGTTTTCGCGTATTGGAACTTTCAGTTCATTTTTCAGAGGATCTTCAATTTGCTTAATTTTGGATAGTACATATAATTTACTGTTTGCTTTCTATCAGTCTTAATAAATAGTGTTGCGAAATGATTGTATCGCGAGTTCCAGTTAGCGTTGCGTTGATTAAAGATCGCGTTTTTAAGTAGAGTTGCGATTACTAGTCCCCATCTGCTTCCAATTGGAAGCCTGTTCCTGAACCAGGAACTTTTTCTTTTCAGCGTTTTATATTTGCCTTTCTTTTTATTTTATTTTTCTTAATAATTATACTACCTGGAATGTCTGTTGATGGAAGTACTGCTAAAAATTTGCATACATACATATTAGTAAATTACTGTGTGAACGAAATGAAAAGAAATGAAAAAGAAAATAAATGAAAGAGAAAGGAAAGAAAAAAGAAAAGAAAAGAAAAGAAAGAAGTAGAAAAGAAAAAGAGCAAAGTAAAAAACAGATATAATTTGCAGAATCTTTGATAAATTTATAATAATTCTAGATAGTAGATTTAAATTAGAGTTAATACTAGTGACTGTTCATTATTGGAGTTTAACTCTTAAATATTCCCTCTTAATTGTTGCAATTCTTAACCTTTCTTAACCTTTTTTTTAGTAGAGCCAATTTTTTTAACTTTTCGAGCTTGCTTTGTAGAAATTGAAATTCACTCGCGATATCCGTAAATGTTTAAACAAAAATCCTTGCACGAAAAACGTTATTGGCAGTAGTTGGGTCTCGGCATGGTGATAGTTGAAGTTTGATATTTTTCTTCCGAATAATCGTTTGTCGCTTCTTTGTTGAAGCAAAATAGAATCAATTGTAGTGAAATGTGACTACTTCATTTTGGAGTTTTTAATGAACGTGATACCACCATTCAGTTTGATCTAGAACGTACAAAAGAATATATCACTTTGGCCGAAATCCAATTAACTATTGTTAACAAAAAATAGCAGCATTTTTCATATCAATTCTGATTTATTAACTGCGCTAAAATTCAGTTATTACGAATTAAAAGCAGATTCATTTCGATATAAAATGGGGAGGCTTGGGGATGTCACTAATCCAATGCTTGAGATTGTTACAGATTCACAGATGAACCCAAATATGCTATATTAAACAAACATAAGTACATACGTCAGAGGCTCAAGAGTGGAATATATAGAATACAGATCCAGAAATATTATCAAAGACACGATTGGAAACTTTAAAATTAAAGAGCCAGCCTCGTCGATTCAATTTGTGAGTTTAAGAATTCATTCTTATAATGCTTTACTAATTATTTCGAGTTTGTGCATGTTTCAGAAGCATTGAAAAGAAGAGGATTCATGAAACAATGTATAATACGAACACACCCTCACCCCATCCCTGCCCCAAACCCCTGTCCTTATTAACTAATTACAGGTGTTAGACAATTAATTAGGCAGGCCCAAATATAAATCGAACAATACTTTTAGCTCTTTATGTAGGTAGGATTTGTCTCAACACACAACCTTAGAACTTTATACAGGCAGGTTTTACACGAATTGAAATTATTAGAGTTTTAATTAGGCAGGGTTTATAAAACCAAATATTGTTGGCAGGTGCTGCAATTTTTTGGTTCGGGTTTCTGTCTGTTCTAGGACACCATGGACCACGAGAGATTAATACGGACTAACCGAAGAGGATTTAAGTATATGTATACTCATACCTACATGAGTATGGGATAGTATCTATTACAGTCCTATGTAGATAGGATATTATTGAATTTGTTCTTTTATTCCATCTGTTATATGTTATACTAGGTAGGGTGATTCTAGTCTTAAGTTAGCTCTTTAGTGAGGCAGGGCGTCTTCGAATCTAATCTAAAATTTAAGAAAGTAGCGTTTATTTTTAAGTTATGTCTTAGGCCTGCAATGTTCACCACTGCAATAATATTTCGTTGTCTAGTTTTCTAGATCATAGGATATATTTTTAAGACAGTTTTATTTCAGGAACGTGAATTCTCTTGCAGATTTTCTTTCAGGTTTCCTTCTGATATTCCATTTAGCTTTCGGTCGTGAATTTTCCAACTACTCCTCTTGTTGTCTTACTTGTACTACGATCAATTACTGAACGTTCTACAAATTGACAATAATAGGAGATTTTTCTTTGTCACATGTTATATTAGAATTAGTTTTCGCGTAATTGGAGGGTGGAAGGGCCGTGGCTAGGGTGGGTCTCCATGCGCAGTAACCTCCACGTGGTGAGACCCGGGCAATCAATTATTTATCGTATAATTATTAAACGTTTAAGAGACGTTTGATAATTATGTGGAAAATAATTCGAGCTAATTAACTGCGCATTGCACTTTCCCCTCTCATTCCCTTTTTTGCTTCACTTCGTTTTCTGCTTCATTCCCTTTTTTGCTCTCGGCCGGCAGCAGTCACTTTCGTTACATTCCTTTTTATTCAATTCACCACTATTAGCTTCATTCCCTTTTCCGTTCTCGGCTCGGATGACCGATGGTAAGGCGCTTTTGGCACCTGTTGCGATATTTGGGTTGCACTTTCAGCGACGAGCGGTGTGTGAGGCTGTGACTGTGGTTCTGGACAGGTGACCCGCCAAGTAGGATATTTCTCCCCGTTAGACCACGTCAAGCACCTTGGGTGCTGGGGTGGCAGAAGGCATATGGGACATAATCTGGATTCGTGGTTGCGGTCTTGCATATTCGTTCCTCAATGATTGCTGTGGCTCGGTGTCGAAACAGGTGTCGATTGTAAGTCGTGTTACTGTCCAGACTCTGGGCCGAGGGCTCGCGGGCTGCTCGGTAGCAGTCACTTTCGTTATTTGCCTCCCATTTGATCCCACTTGTGAGTTGAAGATTTTTATAATGCTTTACTAATTACATCCACTTTGTCTTTGTTTCAGAAGGACTGAAAAGAATCAGGTAAAGAAGAGGAATGCTTAAAATATGTATAATATGACCACACTCTCACTCTGCCCCTGCCCTGCCCGTGCCCAGCCCCAGCCCGTGCCCCTGCCGCCGCCCTTTTATACAGGCAGGTTTTACACGATTTGGATTTATTAGACTTTTAATTAGGCAGGGTTTATGATACTAAAAATTGATTCAATCTGTTCTAGGACACCATGGGCCACGAAATTATTTCCTCTTCAATTAGTCCATATTATGCATATGCATACTTATACCTACATGAGTATGGGATAGTATCTATTACAGTCCTATGTAGATAGGATATTATTGAAATTGTTCTTTTGTTCCAACTGTTAGATGCTATACTAGGTAGGGCGATTCTAGTTTTAAGTTAGATCTTTAGTCAGGCAGGGCGCATTTGAATTTAATGTAATATTTAAGAAGGGAGGATTTACTTTTAAGCTTTGTCTTGGTTTTTAAGACAGCAGTGTACACTGCTGTGATAATATTTCGTTGTCTAGTTTTTAAGATCATAGGATATATTTTTAAGAGTGTTTTATTTCAGGAAACTCAATTCTCTTCTTGATTTTTTTTCAGGTTTCCTTCTGATATTCCATTTAGCTTTCGGTCGTGAATTGTCCAAGTATTCCTCTTATTGTCTTACTTGTACTACGATCAATTAATGAACGTTCTACAAATTGACAATAATAGGAGATTTTTCTTTCTCACATGTTATATTAGAATTAGTTTTCGCATAATTGGAGGGTGGAAGGGCCGTGGCTAGGGTGGGTCTCCATTCGCAGTAACCTCCACGTGGTGAGACCCGGGCAATCAATTATTTATCGTATAATTATTAAACGTTTAAGACACGTTTGATAATTATGTGGAAAATAATTCGAGCGAATTGACTGCGTATTTTACTTAGGATACAATGTACAATAATGGCCGCTCAGTGTTCGTTCATATCCCCAATTAATGCTTGCCGAGACATCGCCACCATTCCTTGGACCTACTCCTTATCGGAGTATAAATTTTACTCCAATTATTAATTTGGTATTATATATTTTCAGAAAAATCTCGATTAGTACACTTCGCTCGGGACCGAATACGAACACTAATCGTTTGCGGACACGTTTATCCCAGGAATTGTCTTATATTAGTAAATGATTTACTTCGTTATTGTTATTAGTTGAATATAAATAAGAAATTGCGTCTTTCATTAACGATAAAATTGCTCCAATGAAAAAGATAATGAAAGAATTTGTCTAGTAATTATACAATTAACAATTGTAGTATACAATTATCGTCATTATCTTTTTCATTGTAGCAACTTTATTGTTTGGGTGTTAAAACAATATACATCTCTTGGCTCAATTTTTGTTTGGTAATTTATCAGAAAATAATGTAAAGTATAACTTTAAAAATTATTTCATTTATTGATAGTACAATTGAAATAAGAAAACTTGTTAACATGTGTTTCTTTAATTAAAAGATTTTTAATTAACATTAAATGTTTCATATCCTTTGTTGCCTTTCATTGCGGCAAAGAACAAAAGAATTCTTTAAAATTATTCAATTTTCGCATCGTTTTCAATAATCTGTGGGTAACGTTGCGAGTGACACGGAAATGGTAATGGGACGCGGCGTCCCAGAAATCTTGGCCGAAAAAATACATTGCATGTCTTGTCTATTCCTATATCTCGTCGGTGGTAATACCATAGCGGGCGCGAGTAGTTCATGGAGTTCTGTGTAGATGGCAATACCATAGCGGGCGCGAGTAGTTCAAGGAGTTTTGTATAGATGGCGATATTAACGGCCACTTGGGTGTAGATAAAACAGGGAAGTTAGTTGTACGAAATTTCAAGTACTTTATAAATAGTTGTACGATAAATGTAATAAAGTTTGGTTATTTGTCTTCATTAATAAAATTAATTTTATAGTGCTCTAAAATCGTTTCGTATTCACATTCACAATAAAGTGTTAGCAAACACATACATTAATATGTATATTGACATTGTACGCTCCATAACCCATTTTATTCTACAACAATCGAGCTCTTTTCCAAAGGTAAATCCTTTTGTGAATATTTCTTTCTTTAAATAAATTTCCTAGCATATAATAAATACATACTAATAGTAGTATTATTCATTATTGCGGTCTCGCAGCCGTTAAAGTTGGGGTTAGTGTACATATAACCTATCTTTGCAATACTATCTTATCTCTTGCACTGTCATCATCTATTTCGCTCTTCCTTTTAAAACGTTTTCTACCTTATGTATCACATTATTCTTATCTCTTTATTGCACATGTATTATACATCTTTCCATTTCCTCTATGTTTCATTTCAAATTCCTAAGTCATTTTCGCCCTACTAGTTGCTGGCCCTTTCCTGTTCCGTCTTTACTTTGGTACTGTTGGTATTGATCCTGTTTTAATACATTCAAACCTTTCATTATATCTTGCTTTGTTTACTTTTCTTTGAAGGCTCTCCGTTAGATCCTTTTGTTCCGTTCTTATCAAATTTAGTATGTATTGTCACACTCATTGCATTCGTTTTAAAAGACTCTTTCCCTTATGCTTCTAGTTTGGCCCGCCCTACTTTCTTTTTCGACTAAATATCATTTAACAATCTTTCTATCTCCTGTCATGTACTTACTAATATATTTTTTGTGTGCGTAGATTTTGTAGGCAAAAGATGAGGAGCATTGACCGCCAATTCTCATTGCGCATGAAAAGAAGGAGGAAGAAAGAATAACTCTCGCAATATACTTCAGTTATATTAAATTGATTTTGTGGGATTGGAAGGTGTATGCAACGAAGGCTGATGTACGTGTCTAAATATCTTTTTCTTTCAATAAATCTTCCTGCGTGTAATAATTACATACTAACAATAGTATTCCTTTTTATGTCGGCCTCGCAGCTATGAAATTTCGACTTAGTGTACATATAACATAACTTTAGATTGCTATCTTAACTTATGCATCCTTCTCCTCCACTCTTTCTTGCCAACCTTCTCTACTTTACACATTATCCCATTACTTTTCCCCTTATTTCATTTCGATTATACATTTGGTCTTTAAGACTCTCCATCACTTTCTTTACTTCTCTTTTCATCAAATTCATTCATGTTTGATTCATTCCATTCCTTTTTAAATAATCCCCCCCTTTTTTCTTATACTTCTTGTGTGGTCTTTCCCTATTTTCTTTTCGTCTAACTATCCTTTAACAATGTTTCTTTCACCTGTTACATACTTACTAATATATCTTTTGTGTGTACAGGTTTTGCATCCAAGGAGTAAGGAGCATTAACCAGTGCATTTCATCATGCATAAAAGCAAGAAAGAAGAAAGAATAACCCTTGCCACATACTTTAGTTATCCTTTAGTTATAGTAATTTGGTTTATAAAAATAGTTTGTAACTATTAGCGCATAAGATTAATTTAGAAAACGTGCGTAATTAACTGTTATGTATATCTATTATATATTTGATTTTATATTCAGTTTATTCGGTAGATCTTATATAAACTTTAATAGTACGTTTACTACAAGTTCTACTGAATGTGCTAAATGTAAAATGAAAGATATAATAAATAATTTACATATGCACCAGTTATACAATTGCTGCAATTTAAATTTATAAGCTTCTGCATGTAAACTGTGTAAATTTTAGTATAAGTTTTATCTGTAAGAATATGTATTGTAAATTAACTTCAAACAATAGCTTGTAAGTATTAGATTATTTATGTTTATTGTATTTGTTATGCTACATAAATGTTAGTTTAGAATTGATACAATATTTAGTTGTACGATCTATTGTAAATAGATATAAAAGAATAAGGATTAGCTTGTAAATTTGGACTACAACATTTTTGTAACTTGTATCTTCATTGATTAGTTTAAATAAATGTTCAATGAAAAGAACTCGACTGCTCTTCTTATTTTCACACCTTAACAATCCTTAAAAGAACCTAATTCCAATTCCTTATACAAGAAGTACCGTGGGCGAACTTGAAATGGAAAGTTCTAAAGCGGGAACTTGTCAAAATGGCCCTATACGTTATTAAATTTGGAAGCAGCAAATTCTAAGTCCTCACTTCTTGCAAATTGGATAGCAGAAGTCCAAAAAATTAAGAGCTCGGAAATTCCTGGAACGTGACGTCATTTCTCAGGATTGCTGAGATCGAATACCTCCTCGCACATCATATTCTCCTGATACAAATCCACGATTTTCAGCGAGATATTTTTGGCAGAAACTTGGAAATTTCAGCGATCGGAAATTCCTGGAACGTGACGTCATTTCTGAGAACGCATACCTCCTTGCATATCATATTCTCCTGATACAAATCGAAGATTTTCGGCACTTAAATTTCTACTGAAAATCGTGGATTTGTATTAGGAGAATATGATATGCGAGGAGGTATTCGTTCGCAGAAATTTCCGAGTTTCTGGCAAAAATATCTCGCTGAAAATCGTGGATTTGTATCAGGAGAATATGATATGCGAGGAGGTATTCGTTCGCAGAAATTTCCGAGTTTCTGGCAAAAATATCTCGCTGAAAATCGTGGATTTGTATCAGGAGAATATGATATGCAAGGAGGTATGCGTTCTCAGAAATGACGTCACATTCCAGGAATTTCCGAGCGCTGGAATTTCTGAGTTTCTGGCAAAAATATCTCGCTGAAAATCGTGGATTTGTATTAGGAGAACATGATAAGCAAGGAGGTATTCGACTTCACCAATTCTTGGAAATGACGTCACGTTCCAAGAATTTCCGAGAATTTAAATTTGAAGAGCTCCCATCAAGACGTATTAATTCCTTAACAATTAGCGCCAACGTTAATAATGTTCAGGTCTATTTTTACAAGTTTCTCGCTTTAGGACTTTGCATTTAAAGTCCGTCCACGGTACTTCTTGTTTAAGGAAATGGAATCAGGTCTTTTCAAGGATAGGTAAGGTGTTAAAATAAAGAGAGCAGTAGAATTCCTTTTATTGAAGATTTATTAAATTAATTAATGAAGATACAAGTTACAAGAATGTTGTAATTCAAATGTACAAGCTAACACTTATGAACTAGTCTTATATATCAATTTACAATTAATCGTACAAGTAAATCTTGTATCAATTCTAAATTCTAATAAAGAATATTATAAATATAAATGATCTAATACTTATAAACTATTCTTTGAAGTTAATTTACAATACATATTCTTACAGATAAAACTTATACTAAAATTTACACAGTTTACATGCAGAAGCGTATAAATTTAAATTGCAGAAATTGTGTAACTGGTGCATATGTAAATTATTTATTATATCTTTCATTTTACATTTAGCACATAAAATAAAAGATATAATAGATATACATAACAGTTAATTACGCAATTGTTCTAAATTAATCTTATGCGCTAATAGTTACAAACTATTTTTATAAACCAATTTACTATAACTAAAGGATAACTAAAGTATGTGGCAAGGGTTATTCTTTCTTCTTTCTTGCTTTTATGCATGATGAGATGCACTGCTTAATGCTCCTTACTCCTTGGATTCAAAACCTGTACACACAAAAGATATATTAGTAAGTATGTAACAGGTGAAAGAAACATTGTTAAAGGATAGTTAGAAGAAAAGAAAATAGGGAAAGACCACACAAAAAGTATAAGAAAAAAGGGGGGATTATTTAAAAAGGAATGGAATGAATCAACCATGAATGAATTTGATGAAAAGAGAAGTAAAGAAAGTGATGGAGAGTGTTAAAGGCCAAATGTATAATCGAAATGAAATAAGGGGATAAGTAATGGGATCATGTGTAAAGTAGAGAAGGTTGGCAAGAAAGAGTGGAGGAGACGGATGCGTAAGTTGAGATAGTAATCTAAAGTTATGTTATATGTACACTAAGTCGAAATTTCATAGCTGTGAGGCCGACATAAAAAGGAATAATATTGTTAGTATGTAATTATTACACGCAGGAAGATTTATTGAAAGAAAAAGATATTTAGACACGTATTACACTTACATCAGCCTTCGTTGCATACACCTTCCAATCCCACAAAATCAATTTAATATATCTGAAGTATATCGCGAGATTTATTCTTTCTTCCTCCTTCTTTTTATGCGCAATGAGAATTGGCGGTCAATGCTCCTTATCTTTCACCTATAAAATCTACGCACACAAAAAATATATTAGTAAGTACATGACAGGAGATAGAAAGATTGTTAAATGATATTTAGTCGAAAAAGAAAGTAGGGCGGGCAAAACTAGAAGCATAAGTGAAAGGGTCTTTTAGAACAAATGGAACGAGTGCGAGAATACTAAATTTGATAAGAACGGAACTAAAGGATCTAACGGAGAGCTTTCAAAGAAAAATACAAGAAACAACATATAATGAAAGCTTTAACTGTATTAAAACGGGAGCAATACGTCAGTACCAATGTAAAGACGGAACAGGAAAGGGCCAGCAATTAATAGCGCAGAAATGACTTAGGAATTTGTAATGAAACAGAGAGGAAATGAAAAGATGTGTAATAGACGTGCGATAAAGAGACAAGAAATAGTGCGATGCATAAGGTGGAGAAGGTATGAAAAGGAAGAGCGAAACAGAAGATGAGAGTGCAAGAGTTCATATAGTATTGCAAAGATAGGTTATATGTAAACTAACCAAACTTTCATTGCTTCGAGACCGAAATAAAGAATACTCCTAGTATTAGTATGTATTTATCACGTGCCGAAAAATTTATTTAAAGGAAAAAATTTTCACAAATGCATTTACTTGTGCTAAAGAGCTTGATTGTGTAGAATATAATGAACAATGGAACTTGCAATGTTACCGTAAATATTAATTTTTATGTAGATTGTAGCACTGTGTTTCCTAACACTTTATTGATATGTAAATGGGTGTACGAAACGGTTTTCGAGGATTATTAACTTAATTTGATGAACCAAATTATAGCATCGCTACTTATAAACAGGTGCCTGAATTTACGTACCACTCACATCCCTGTCTTACCTACACCCAAAGTGGGCTTTAGTTTCGCCATCTATAAAGAGCTGCTCAAAACTATGTCTGTCTACTTTATCTAGAGTCATTAGTATCGCCATCTATACAGATGTGAATGAAACTACTCGGGCCACCGACGAGATATAGGAATAGACAAGCATGCAATGTATTTTTTCGGCCTCGATTTCTGGGACGCCGCGTCCCATTACCATTTCCGTGTCACTCGCAACGTTACCCACAGATTATTGAAAACGATGCGAAAATTGAATAATTTTAAAGAATTCTTTTGTTCTTTGCCGCAATGAAAGGCAACAAAGGATATGAAACATTTAATGTTAATTAAAAATCTTTTAATTAAAGAAACACATGTTAACAAGTTTTCTTATTTCAATTGTACTATCAATAAATGACATAATTTTTAAAGTTATACTTTACATTATTTTCTGATAAATTACCAAACAAAAATTGAGCCAAGAGATGTATATTGTTTTAACACCCAAACAATAATGTTGCCACAATGAAAAAGATAGTGACGATAATTGTATACTACAATTCTTAATTGTATAGTTACTAGACAAATTCTTTAATTATCTTTTTCCTTGGAGCAATTTTATCGTTAATGAAAGGCGCAATTTCTTATTTATATTCAACTAATAACAATAACGACAACGTAGGGATCTTGCCACGTCACCCAGCCCGCCGCTGCAACAACTTGCTGAGGACCGTAATTTCTCCGGGGAGAGGAGGCATGTCGAGGAAGGAAAAAGGATATTGGAGTTTGGATGTGCGTTTCGTCTCGGAATCGACCGCCTAGACTCATCAGTAGGGCTGCAGTCGACTCCTGCCCCAGACGCAAGGATTCAAGATCGGAACTTATATATATATGAAGTGGCCAAGGGGCGACCACTTGCGCGAAGACGACGACGACGATGGCGACCTGGTGGCGAATCCTGCGTACCAACTTCAGGCGCTTAGAAATAGAATTAGAAGAGGAACGTATGGAGGGCGTTCTCTTTACCGACGACGATCTAAATCAATACGTCGAAGGCGATGCCGGCAGACGTCACACATGCAATGTATTTTTTCGGCCTCGATTTCTGGGACGCCGCGTCCCATTACCATTTCCGTGTCACTCGCAACGTTACCCACAGATTATTGAAAACGATGCGAAAATTGAATAATTTTAAAGAATTCTTTTGTTCTTTGCCGCAATGAAAGGCAACAAAGGATATGAAACATTTAATGTTAATTAAAAATCTTTTAATTAAAGAAACGCATGTTAACAAGTTTTCTTATTTCAATTGTACTATCAATAAATGACATAATTTTTAAAGTTATACTTTACATTATTTTCTGATAAATTACCAAACAAAAATTGAGCCAAGAGATGTATATTGTTTTAACACCCAAACAATAATGTTGCCACAATGAAAAAGATAGTGACGATAATTGTATACTACAATTCTTAATTGTATAGTTACTAGACAAATTCTTTAATTATCTTTTTCCTTGGAGCAATTTTATCGTTAATGAAAGGCGCAATTTCTTATTTATATTCAACTAATAACAATAACGAAGTGCTAATGACCCTGGTGTTGATGCGACGTTAAACTTTAATGAAAAAAAACAAAAAACGAAGTAACTCATTTACTAATATAAGGCAATTCCTGCGATAAACGTGTCTGCAAACGATTAGTGTTCGTATTCGGTCCCGAGCGAAGTGTACTAATCGAGATTTTTCTGAAAATATATAATACCAAATTAATAATTGGAGTAAAATTTATACTCCGATTCGGAGTAGGTCCAAGAATTGGTAGGGATGACTCCGCGAACATTAACTGTGGAAAAAAACGAACATTAAGCGGCCATTAATGTACATTGTATCCTAAGTGCAATACGCAGTCAATTAGCTCGAATTATTTTCCACATAATTATCAAACGTCTCTTAAACGTTTAATAATTATACGATAAATAATTGATTGCCCAGGTCTCACCACGTGGAGGTTACTGCGCATGGAGACCCACCCTAGCCACGGCCCTTCCACCCTCCAATTATGCGAAAACAAATTCTAATATAACATGTGAGAAACAAAAATCTCCTATTATTGTCAATTTGTAGAACGTTCATTAATTGATCGTAGTACAAGTAAGACAACAAGAGGAGTACTTGGTAAATTCACGACCGAAAGCTAAGTTGAATATCAGAAGGAAACCTGAAAGAAAATTTGCAAGAGAATTCAATTTCCTGAAATAAAACTTTCTTAAAAATATATCATATGATCTTAAAAACTAGACAACGAAATATTATTGCAGTGGTGAACACTGCGGGCTTAAAAGCTAAGACATAACGTAAAAATAAACCCCACTTTCTTAAATTTTAGATTAGATTCGAATACGCCCTGCCTGACTAAAGAGCTAACTTAAGACTAGAATCACCCTACCTGGTATAACATCTAAGAGTTCAATTAAAAGAATAATTTCAATAATATCCTACCAACATAGGAATGTAAAAGATACTTTACCAAACTCATATAGGTATAAGTACGTACATATATGTTTAATTCCCCTTCAATTCATCGATATTAATCATGTGGTCCATGGTGTCCTAGAACAGACTGAAACACACACCAAAAAATTGCAGCACCTGCCAACAATTTTTGGTTTTCTAAACCCTGCCTAGTTAAAAGTCTAATATTTTCAATTCGTGTAAAACCTGCCTGTATAAAGTTCTAAGGTTGTCTGTTCGAAAAAATCCTGCCTACATAAAGAGCTAAACGTATTGATCGATCTTAATTGGGCCCACCTAATTAATTATCTAATAAATGTAGTGAATTAAAAGGCCCGGGTAGGGGCAGGGGCAGGGCGGGGATGTGGTCATATTATACGTATGTATTATCATGAATCTTCTTCTTTAGCTGATTATTTTCAATGCTTCTGAAGCAAACGCAGACACGAAATAATTAATGAAGTATTATAAAAATGACTTCTTAAACTCAGAAATTGAATCGACGAGGCTGGCTCTTTAATTTTATAGTTTCCAAACGTGCCTTTGAAAGCCCGAACTCGTCGAACAGGGCCCTGACTCTAATGGAACACTTATGATTGACAAACAAAGTGATTCTAATTTCGCGACAGTATTTCTACTGTGTTTGTGACTGCTACCGAGCAGCCCGCGAGCCCTCGGCCAGAGTCTGTACAGTAAAACGACTTAGCATCGACACCAGTTTCGATTCCGAGCCACAGAAATCATTAAGGCACGGATATGCAAGACCACAACCACGATTCTAGATTATGACCCGTATGCCTTCTGCCACCCCAAGGTGTGCTTGGCGTGGTCTAACACATAGGAATTTCCTACTAGGCGGGCCAAAGTGTCCAGAAAAGCAATCACAGCCCCACACACCGCCCCCCGATGACACTGCAACCCGGATATTGCAAGAACCGCGACCACGATTCCAGAATGGTGGATAACCTACCCATGTTAGAGAACGTAGTCTAACCGAGGGCCTCGTGACCAGGGTCCAGAACCACAATCACGCCCCCACACATCGTAACTGGCTGACACTAAGTCCCCAACCATCAGTCCCCCGAGCCGAGAACGGAAAAGGAAACGAAATAGTTACGAAAGGAAAGGCAACCTCGGGGTCGAATGCTAGATTCGCGCGCGCCGAGGAGGAATGGAAGAATAATTATGAAGGGAAAAGGGAGCCTCGGGGTCAGAATGCTAGATTCGCGCGCGCCGAGGAGGAATGGAAGAATAATTATGAAGGGAAAAGGGAGCCTAGGGGTCAATTCGCAGTCAATTCGCTCGAATTATTTTCCACATAATTATCAAACGTCTCTTAAACGTTTAATAATTATACGATAAATAATTGATTGCCCGGGTCTCACCACGTGGAGGTTACTGCGCATGGAGACCCACCCTAGCCACGGCCCTTCCACCCTCCAATTATGCGAAAACAAATTCTAATATAACATGTGAGAAACAAAAATCTCCTATTATTGTCAATTTGTAGAACGTTCATTAATTGATCGTAGTACAAGTAAGACAACAAGAGGAGTACTTGGTAAATTCACGACCGAAAGCTAAGTTGAATATCAGAAGGAAACCTGAAAGAAAATTTGCAAGAGAATTCAATTTCCTGAAATAAAACTTTCTTAAAAATATATCATATGATCTTAAAAACTAGACAACGAAATATTATTGCAGTGGTGAACACTGCGGGCTTAAAAGCTAAGACTTAACGTAAAAATAAACCCCACTTTCTTAAATTTTAGATTAGATTCGAATACGCCCTGCCTGACTAAAGAGCTAACTTAAGACTAGAATCACCCTACCTGGTATAACATCTAAGAGTTCAATTAAAAGAATAATTTCAATAATATCCTACCAACATAGGAATGTAAAAGATACTTTACCAAACTCATATAGGTATAAGTACGTACATATATGTTTAATTCCCCTTCAATTCATCGATATTAATCATGTGGTCCATGGTGTCCTAGAACAGACTGAAACACACACCAAAAAATTGCAGCACCTGCCAACAATTTTTGGTTTTCTAAACCCTGCCTAGTTAAAAGTCTAATATTTTCAATTCGTGTAAAACCTGCCTGTATAAAGTTCTAAGGTTGTCTGTTCGAAAAAATCCTGCCTACATAAAGAGCTAAACGTATTGATCGATCTTAATTGGGCCCACCTAATTAATTATCTAATAAATGTAGTGAATTAAAAGGCCCGGGTAGGGGCAGGGGCAGGGCGGGGATGTGGTCATATTATACGTATGTATTATCATGAATCTTCTTCTTTAGCTGATTATTTTCAATGCTTCTGAAGCAAACGCAGACACGAAATAATTAATGAAGTATTATAAAAATGACTTCTTAAACTCAGAAATTGAATCGACGAGGCTGGCTCTTTAATTTTATAGTTTCCAAACGTGCCTTTGAAAGCCCGAACTCGTCGAACAGGGCCCTGACTCTAATGGAACACTTATGGTTGACAAACAAAGTGATTCTAATTTCGCGACAGTATTTCTACTGTGTTTGTGACTGCTACCGAGCAGCCCGCGAGCCCTCGGCCAGAGTCTGTACAGTAAAACGACTTAGCATCGACACCAGTTTCGATTCCGAGCCACAGAAATCATTAAGGCACGGATATGCAAGACCACAACCACGATTCTAGATTATGACCCGTATGCCTTCTGCCACCCCAAGGTGTGCTTGGCGTGGTCTAACACATAGGAATTTCCTACTAGGCGGGCCAAAGTGTCCAGAAAAGCAATCACAGCCCCACACACCGCACCCCGATGACACTGCAACCCGGATATTGCAAGAACCGCGACCACGATTCCAGAATGGTGGATAACCTACCCATGTTAGAGAACGTAGTCTAACCGAGGGCCTCGTGACCAGGGTCCAGAACCACAATCACGCCCCCACACATCGTAACTGGCTGACACTAAGTCCCCAACCATCAGTCCCCCGAGCCGAGAACGGAAAAGGAAACGAAATAGTTACGAAAGGAAAGGCAACCTCGGGGTCGAATGCTAGATTCGCGCGCGCCGAGGAGGAATGGAAGAATAATTATGAAGGGAAAAGGGAGCCTCGGGGTCAGAATGCTAGATTCGCGCGCGCCGAGGAGGAATGGAAGAATAATTATGAAGGGAAAAGGGAGCCTAGGGGTCAATTCGCAGTCAATTCGCTCGAATTATTTTCCACATAATTATCAAACGTCTCTTAAACGTTTAATAATTATACGATAAATAATTGATTGCCCGGGTCTCACCACGTGGAGGTTACTGCGCATGGAGACCCACCCTAGCCACGGCCCTTCCACCCTCCAATTATGCGAAAACAAATTCTAATATAACATGTGAGAAACAAAAATCTCCTATTATTGTCAATTTGTAGAACGTTCATTAATTGATCGTAGTACAAGTAAGACAACAAGAGGAGTACTTGGTAAATTCACGACCGAAAGCTAAGTTGAATATCAGAAGGAAACCTGAAAGAAAATTTGCAAGAGAATTCAATTTCCTGAAATAAAACTTTCTTAAAAATATATCATATGATCTTAAAAACTAGACAACGAAATATTATTGCAGTGGTGAACACTGCGGGCTTAAAAGCTAAGACTTAACGTAAAAATAAACCCCACTTTCTTAAATTTTAGATTAGATTCGAATACGCCCTGCCTGACTAAAGAGCTAACTTAAGACTAGAATCACCCTACCTGGTATAACATCTAAGAGTTCAATTAAAAGAATAATTTCAATAATATCCTACCAACATAGGAATGTAAAAGATACTTTACCAAACTCATATAGGTATAAGTACGTACATATATGTTTAATTCCCCTTCAATTCATCGATATTAATCATGTGGTCCATGGTGTCCTAGAACAGACTGAAACACACACCAAAAAATTGCAGCACCTGCCAACAATTTTTGGTTTTCTAAACCCTGCCTAGTTAAAAGTCTAATATTTTCAATTCGTGTAAAACCTGCCTGTATAAAGTTCTAAGGTTGTCTGTTCGAAAAAATCCTGCCTACATAAAGAGCTAAACGTATTGATCGATCTTAATTGGGCCCACCTAATTAATTATCTAATAAATGTAGTGAATTAAAAGGCCCGGGTAGGGGCAGGGGCAGGGCGGGGATGTGGTCATATTATACGTATGTATTATCATGAATCTTCTTCTTTAGCTGATTATTTTCAATGCTTCTGAAGCAAACGCAGACACGAAATAATTAATGAAGTATTATAAAAATGACTTCTTAAACTCAGAAATTGAATCGACGAGGCTGGCTCTTTAATTTTATAGTTTCCAAACGTGCCTTTGAAAGCCCGAACTCGTCGAACAGGGCCCTGACTCTAATGGAACACTTATGGTTGACAAACAAAGTGATTCTAATTTCGCGACAGTATTTCTACTGTGTTTGTGACTGCTACCGAGCAGCCCGCGAGCCCTCGGCCAGAGTCTGTACAGTAAAACGACTTAGCATCGACACCAGTTTCGATTCCGAGCCACAGAAATCATTAAGGCACGGATATGCAAGACCACAACCACGATTCTAGATTATGACCCGTATGCCTTCTGCCACCCCAAGGTGTGCTTGGCGTGGTCTAACACATAGGAATTTCCTACTAGGCGGGCCAAAGTGTCCAGAAAAGCAATCACAGCCCCACACACCGCACCCCGATGACACTGCAACCCGGATATTGCAAGAACCGCGACCACGATTCCAGAATGGTGGATAACCTACCCATGTTAGAGAACGTAGTCTAACCGAGGGCCTCGTGACCAGGGTCCAGAACCACAATCACGCCCCCACACATCGTAACTGGCTGACACTAAGTCCCCAACCATCAGTCCCCCGAGCCGAGAACGGAAAAGGAAACGAAATAGTTACGAAAGGAAAGGCAACCTCGGGGTCGAATGCTAGATTCGCGCGCGCCGAGGAGGAATGGAAGAATAATTATGAAGGGAAAAGGGAGCCTCGGGGTCAGAATGCTAGATTCGCGCGCGCCGAGGAGGAATGGAAGAATAATTATGAAGGGAAAAGGGAGCCTAGGGGTCAATTCGCAGTCAATTCGCTCGAATTATTTTCCACATAATTATCAAACGTCTCTTAAACGTTTAATAATTATACGATAAATAATTGATTGCCCGGGTCTCACCACGTGGAGGTTACTGCGCATGGAGACCCACCCTAGCCACGGCCCTTCCACCCTCCAATTATGCGAAAACAAATTCTAATATAACATGTGAGAAACAAAAATCTCCTATTATTGTCAATTTGTAGAACGTTCATTAATTGATCGTAGTACAAGTAAGACAACAAGAGGAGTACTTGGTAAATTCACGACCGAAAGCTAAGTTGAATATCAGAAGGAAACCTGAAAGAAAATTTGCAAGAGAATTCAATTTCCTGAAATAAAACTTTCTTAAAAATATATCATATGATCTTAAAAACTAGACAACGAAATATTATTGCAGTGGTGAACACTGCGGGCTTAAAAGCTAAGACTTAACGTAAAAATAAACCCCACTTTCTTAAATTTTAGATTAGATTCGAATACGCCCTGCCTGACTAAAGAGCTAACTTAAGACTAGAATCACCCTACCTGGTATAACATCTAAGAGTTCAATTAAAAGAATAATTTCAATAATATCCTACCAACATAGGAATGTAAAAGATACTTTACCAAACCATAGGTATAAGTATTTTACCATAGGTATAAGTACGTACATATATGTTTAATTCCCCTTCAATTCATCGATATTAATCATGTGGTCCATGGTGTCCTAGAACAGACTGAAACACACACCAAAAAATTGCAGCACCTGCCAACAATTTTTGGTTTTCTAAACCCTGCCTAGTTAAAAGTCTAATATTTTCAATTCGTGTAAAACCTGCCTGTATAAAGTTCTAAGGTTGTCTGTTCGAAAAAATCCTGCCTAAATAAAGAGCTAAACGTATTGATCGATCTTAATTGGGCCCACCTAATTAATTATCTAATAAATGTAGTGAATTAAAAGGCCCGGGTAGGGGCAGGGGCAGGGCGGGGATGTGGTCATATTATACGTATGTATTATCATGAATCTTCTTCTTTAGCTGATTATTTTCAATGCTTCTGAAGCAAACGCAGACACGAAATAATTAATGAAGTATTATAAAAATGACTTCTTAAACTCAGAAATTGAATCGACGAGGCTGGCTCTTTAATTTTATAGTTTCCAAACGTGCCTTTGAAAGCCCGAACTCGTCGAACAGGGCCCTGACTCTAATGGAACACTTATGGTTGACAAACAAAGTGATTCTAATTTCGCGACAGTATTTCTACTGTGTTTGTGACTGCTACCGAGCAGCCCGCGAGCCCTCGGCCAGAGTCTGTACAGTAAAACGACTTAGCATCGACACCAGTTTCGATTCCGAGCCACAGAAATCATTAAGGCACGGATATGCAAGACCACAACCACGATTCTAGATTATGACCCGTATGCCTTCTGCCACCCCAAGGTGTGCTTGGCGTGGTCTAACACATAGGAATTTCCTACTAGGCGGGCCAAAGTGTCCAGAAAAGCAATCACAGCCCCACACACCGCACCCCGATGACACTGCAACCCGGATATTGCAAGAACCGCGACCACGATTCCAGAATGGTGGATAACCTACCCATGTTAGAGAACGTAGTCTAACCGAGGGCCTCGTGACCAGGGTCCAGAACCACAATCACGCCCCCACACATCGTAACTGGCTGACACTAAGTCCCCAACCATCAGTCCCCCGAGCCGAGAACGGAAAAGGAAACGAAATAGTTACGAAAGGAAAGGCAACCTCGGGGTCGAATAATATGAAGAATAATTATGAAGGGAAAAGGGAGCCTCGGGGTCAGAATGCTAGATTCGCGCGCGCCGAGGAGGAATGGAAGAATAATTATGAAGGGAAAAGGGAGCCTAGGGGTCAATTCGCAGTCAATTCGCTCGAATTATTTTCCACATAATTATCAAACGTCTCTTAAACGTTTAATAATTATACGATAAATAATTGATTGCCCGGGTCTCACCACGTGGAGGTTACTGCGCATGGAGACCCACCCTAGCCACGGCCCTTCCACCCTCCAATTATGCGAAAACAAATTCTAATATAACATGTGAGAAACAAAAATCTCCTATTATTGTCAATTTGTAGAACGTTCATTAATTGATCGTAGTACAAGTAAGACAACAAGAGGAGTACTTGGTAAATTCACGACCGAAAGCTAAGTTGAATATCAGAAGGAAACCTGAAAGAAAATTTGCAAGAGAATTCAATTTCCTGAAATAAAACTTTCTTAAAAATATATCATATGATCTTAAAAACTAGACAACGAAATATTATTGCAGTGGTGAACACTGCGGGCTTAAAAGCTAAGACATAACGTAAAAATAAACCCCACTTTCTTAAATTTTAGATTAGATTCGAATACGCCCTGCCTGACTAAAGAGCTAACTTAAGACTAGAATCACCCTACCTGGTATAACATCTAAGAGTTCAATTAAAAGAATAATTTCAATAATATCCTACCAACATAGGAATGTAAAAGATACTTTACCAAACTCATATAGGTATAAGTACGTACATATATGTTTAATTCCCCTTCAATTCATCGATATTAATCATGTGGTCCATGGTGTCCTAGAACAGACTGAAACACACACCAAAAAATTGCAGCACCTGCCAACAATTTTTGGTTTTCTAAACCCTGCCTAGTTAAAAGTCTAATATTTTCAATTCGTGTAAAACCTGCCTGTATAAAGTTCTAAGGTTGTCTGTTCGACAAAACCCTGCCTACATAAAGAGCTAAACGTATTGATCGATCTTAATTGGGCCCACCTAATTAATTATCTAATAAATGTAGTGAATTAAAAGGCCCGGGTAGGGGCAGGGGCAGGGCGGGGATGTGGTCATATTATACGTATGTATTATCATGAATCTTCTTCTTTAGCTGATTATTTTCAATGCTTCTGAAGCAAACGCAGACACGAAATAATTAATGAAGTATTATAAAAATGACTTCTTAAACTCAGAAATTGAATCGACGAGGCTGGCTCTTTAATTTTATAGTTTCCAAACGTGCCTTTGAAAGCCCGAACTCGTCGAACAGGGCCCTGACTCTAATGGAACACTTATGATTGACAAACAAAGTGATTCTAATTTCGCGACAGTATTTCTACTGTGTTTGTGACTGCTACCGAGCAGCCCGCGAGCCCTCGGCCAGAGTCTGTACAGTAAAACGACTTAGCATCGACACCAGTTTCGATTCCGAGCCACAGAAATCATTAAGGCACGGATATGCAAGACCACAACCACGATTCTAGATTATGACCCGTATGCCTTCTGCCACCCCAAGGTGTGCTTGGCGTGGTCTAACACATAGGAATTTCCTACTAGGCGGGCCAAAGTGTCCAGAAAAGCAATCACAGCCCCACACACCGCACCCCGATGACACTGCAACCCGGATATTGCAAGAACCGCGACCACGATTCCAGAATGGTGGATAACCTACCCATGTTAGAGAACGTAGTCTAACCGAGGGCCTCGTGACCAGGGTCCAGAACCACAATCACGCCCCCACACATCGTAACTGGCTGACACTAAGTCCCCAACCATCAGTCCCCCGAGCCGAGAACGGAAAAGGAAACGAAATAGTTACGAAAGGAAAGGCAACCTCGGGGTCGAATGCTAGATTCGCGCGCGCCGAGGAGGAATGGAAGAATAATTATGAAGGGAAAAGGGAGCCTCGGGGTCAGAATGCTAGATTCGCGCGCGCCGAGGAGGAATGGAAGAATAATTATGAAGGGAAAAGGGAGCCTAGGGGTCAATTCGCAGTCAATTCGCTCGAATTATTTTCCACATAATTATCAAACGTCTCTTAAACGTTTAATAATTATACGATAAATAATTGATTGCCCGGGTCTCACCACGTGGAGGTTACTGCGCATGGAGACCCACCCTCAAAAAAACAAATTCTAATATAACATGTGAGAAACAAAAATCTCCTATTATTGTCAATTTGTAGAACGTTCATTAATTGATCGTAGTACAAGTAAGACAACAAGAGGAGTACTTGGTAAATTCACGACCGAAAGCTAAGTTGAATATCAGAAGGAAACCTGAAAGAAAATTTGCAAGAGAATTCAATTTCCTGAAATAAAACTTTCTTAAAAATATATCATATGATCTTAAAAACTAGACAACGAAATATTATTGCAGCAGTGTATGCTGCTACCTTAAAAACTAAGACACAGGTTGAAAATAAATCCTCCCTTCTTAAATACTAGATTAGATTCAAATGCGCCCTACCTGACTAAAGATCTGACTTAAAACTAGAATCGCCCTACCTAGTAGGTATAACATCTAACAGTTCGAATAAAAGAACAATTTCAATAATATCCTATCTACATAGGACTGTAATAGATACTATCCCATACTCGTGTAGGTATGAGTATGCATATACTTAAATCCTCTTCGGTTAGTCCGTATTAATCTCTCGTGGTCCATGGTGTCCTAGAACAGACAGAAACTCGAACCGAACAATTGCAGCACCTGCCAACAATATTTGGTTTTATAAACCCTGCATAATTAAAACTCTAATAATTTCAATTCGTGTAAAACCTGCCAGTATTAAGATCTAAGATTGTGTGTTGAGACAAATCCATAAAGAGCTTAAAGTATTGTTCGATTTATATTTGGGCCTGCCTAATTAATTGTCTAACACCTGTAATTAGTTAATAAGGACAGGGGTTTGGGGCAGGGATGGGGTGACGGTGTGTTCGTATTATACATTGTTTCATGAATCCTCTTCTTTTCAATGCTTCTAAAACATGCACAAACTCGAAATAATTAGTAAAGCATTATAAGAATGAATTCTTAAACTCACAAATTGGATCGACGAGGCTGGCTCTTGAATTTTAAAGTTTCCAATCGTGTCTTTGATAATATTTCTGGATCTGTATTCTATATATTCCACTCTTGAGCCTCTGACGTATGTACTTATGTTTGTTTAATATATTTGGGTTCATCTGTGAATCTGTAACAATCTCAAGCATTGGATTAGTGACATCCCCAAGTCTCCCCATTTTATATCGAAATGAAGCTGCTTCTAATTCGTAATAACTGAATTTTAGCAAAGTTAATAAATCAGAATTGATATGGGAAATGCAGCTACTTTTTAATAACAGTAGGTAATTGGATTTCGGCCAAAGTGATGTATTCTTTTGTACGTTCTAGATCAAACTGAATGGTGGTATCAATATCATTAAAAACTTCAAAATGAAGTAGTCACATTTCACTATAATTGATTCTATTTTGCTTCTACAAAGGAGCGACAAACGATTATTCGGAAGCAAAATATCAAACTTCCACTATCACTATGCCGAGCCACAACTACGGCCAAGAACATTTTTCGTGTAAGGATTTTTGTTTACACATTTACGGATATCGCGAGTGAATTTCAATTTCTACAAAGCAAGCTCGAAAAGTTATAAAAATTATCTCTACTAAACAAAGGTAAAAATACAATTGCAACGATTAGGGGAAAACATTTAAGAGTTAAAATCCAATAATGAACAGTTACTAGTATTGAATCTAATTGAAATCTACTATCTAGAATTATTATAAATTTATCAAAGATTCTACAAATTATTTCTTTTAATTATTTCTTTTTATTCCTTTCTTTTCTTTCATTTTTTTCATTTATTTCCTTTTCTTTTCCTTCATTTCGTCCACACGGTGATATACTATTATGTATGCAATTTTTTAGCAGTATTTCCATCAACAGACATTCCAGGTAGTATAATTATTAAGAAAAGTAAATAAAATGAAACGCTGAAAAGAAAAAATACACCATGTAGAACAATAATTGACAATGAATTGGCTTTGATAAAAAAAAAATGTTGAAAATGCCTGAAGTAACAGGTGGCCAGAAGGGCCGCCAACAACTTTATATTATTTAAAGAATATTTATGTAACGCAACGCTAGTATACTACTTTTAAACATTATAAAATTCAATAGCAACACAAATTTGTAAGAATCAGACGCGAGTGGTGCTTCAATATGTCAAATAGCAACTCTAATTCAAGTTAATCATTAATAGTATTAAAAATCAGCAAAATCGCGATTGGACGCAACACTTATGAAAGAATGACTCGATGCTCTATGCACCAATTGTCTCTTTAAACGCAACACTAAACGCGGAAGATTCAGCTATGGTCTTTGGCTGATGATGATGTGCCACCCTCCAGGGTGGCTCATGAACAGGCTTCCAATTGGAAGCAGTTGGGGACTGGTATTCACAACTCTAATTAAAAACACGATCTTTAATCAACGCAACACTAATGGGAACTCGCGATGCAATCATTTCGCTACACTATTTATTAAGGCTGATAGAAAGCAAACAGTAAATTATTTGTAATATCAAAAAGCAATGTAATTGAAGATCCTCTGTAAAGTTAGCTGAAGGCTCAAGACGCGAAAATAATTTCCGCAACACTAGAAACTTTCTCATATGTAAAATATATTATAAAATACTACAATTTAACTAACAATAACCACGGCAAAATTGCAAGAACCATCGCGGTATCATTGCGCAACGCTAAATCAACCACGATTTTCATTTGGTCGCAACTCTAATTAAAAACCGCGAGTCACTTCGCAACTCCAAGAATACGCGAGACACGTTTTCTTTTTCGCGACACTACTTGAAAAACGGCGTGGCATTTAACGCAACTCTAATTCGACCCGTTCTCAAGTTTTTCACAACTCTAAAACAACGCGATATTTGGGAGGGCTGCATCGTTGGGCCGGAATGTGCGTCGGCCAAGTACAAATAAAAATTCTACAAATGAAAATGCAAGCACAGTGACAAAGTAGTAACAAAGAATGATTCCCCATTCTTAAAAAGAATGGGGAGCCATTATTAGTTGCCCTCTTGAGTGACAGTTTGTCGGGCCTCTTCGGCATATAGCCTCTTCTTTTCGTTGGACCCAAGGGCCAGCTGAAACTTAAACTAGGCTCGAGGCTCTAATCGAAAACCAAAGAAAAACTTATAAAGGTGAAATAAAGAGTTTAAATCGCGGAGCTAAATGGAACACACGTGGCCGAATCACGATGAAATAAAATCGTAAAATTGTGATTACGGAAAATCGCAAAGATTACGATTAAAATTATAATCGTTCTTCGTTCACACGTGCAGCCTCGAGCATAATGTAACACGTTTCGTTTCGGAGCCTAAATCGCGACCACGACCGCGAAGGATTCGAAAAATCGATAGGCAAAGCCAGAGGCGAACGCATTTTCGTTCGCGCCACAGCTTCACCGTCGGCTTTTCAAATTAGATTTCCTGAAACAGGTTGAACACGCGAATGAGTGCCTACACGATCAGAGACTGTGTCAACCTGCCCGGCCCTACCTACTTATGTCTATCAATCACACCAGAAAGTATGCTACCTATCCTACCTGGACCTATATTTAAAAAATGGCAAACAGACACACCAACACACGACACTCCACGGTTCACAGTCAAACACTTGGGCGCAAAAGCCTACACTAGGGAGGCGTCCCGGGACACCCCCGACACCCAAGTGCTGTCGCACAACTTGCACACTCTAATGTACGTACCATTTTTCTGAAATCGATTGACAGTGGCTGGGATCTCTGCGTTCACGTGGAAAATACCACGTCGCGGTTGAGATATTTAATAGATATTTAATAGAATAATTAAATAGCACCGATACAAAAGGTACTTGATAGCAATTGATAAGTATATTCGATTCTCTTTGGAATTTGGTCTCCGTCATCTTAAATGACAAAAACTTCGTGGCCCGGTATATTAGGGATTATTAATGCAGTTAATAGTAAAAATGATGTCTCTGTTTTCAATTAATGGACATCTTATCTTGGTTAGAGTAACTACGTTTTAGGACGGAACGACGCAAATCCACAGCCTAACCACACACACAATGTGGATACTACGTCGTGCACGATACACCAAACGCACTGTCAGTCGCCAACAATAAATCATTATAAACTAAATAGATATCATCGTGCTCTACCACCGTTTTCCCACCCAAGTAGCACCGGGGCACGTGAGTGGGATCCGGGCAGTGAACACGGAAAGGGATAAACCTGGAAATCCTCGTCTAAAAAAATGATGAAGACATACTGATTTTCTAACGGGCTAAATGTATACATGTATACATATATATACCCGATCAATACATGATTTTATTCTATTAAAAAGAAACTGAAATGACTCTACTTTATTAGAAAAATTATGCTATGACTCTACTTTATTAGAAGAATTGTGCAATGACTCTACTTTATTAGCAAAATTGTACAATGACTGTACTTTATTAGGGAAATTATTCAATGACTCAACGTTAATATACCTTGAATGATATTGAAACATCCTCCGGTGTTCCCGTCATCAAAGCATTGCTTCTAAAATGCACGGTTGATTTTGAAGTAGATTGCTTTGATTTCGAGATCTACCGGTTCGCGTATTGTCTTCTTGTACATTCAGGTTTAATTAATATCTTGTACGGAAAAAGTGAACGTATTGATATCTCTAAACGCTAAAGACTAATATGGATATCGTATAATAAAATTATGCGATAGTCCCAACAAATTGACAAGGTAAGTAAGTACCTTTACTTTATATACATATAATCAAAGTAGTAAAAAAGAGGAACGACTATACGCTTACTAACAATTTATTATAACTGTGCAGTAATTGCAATTGACAAATAAACGAAGTCGAATGGTATTCGACTTCTCCACTACAAACTAATGCACGTAGAATACTGGACGTTACTTTATATTCATTCAATAATTAATAACTATTTAAATATCGTTTCATAGGTATTCAATTAAATACTCTATTATAAAAAGATATATAGTGATATATTTTATTCTAAATATGATCTGTTTTAAAATTATGAAGCTATTTAAAAACGCGTTGTACAAGAAGACCTATCCTCATATAATATAAAACAGTAAAAAAGTTACTACTCATGAGTATATTTCCATATACCCATGGTCACAATGCTTGCCAGAAAAAACTACGTAATTACAACCAGTCACTCGTGTCGGTTCGGACCTTTCGTCCTGCGACATGATTGAGTGACCAGAGGAACTTTAAAGCATGCCACTCACCGGTTGCAGACTCACCAGGTGTGCGGTCAAGCTCGTCGCCATCGAAGCCATGGAAGCTGCTGAAACATTCAAAAAGAGCCAACAACATTAAAATCTATGTATTTTCAGTACTTTTGGAATGTGTTAATTATCAATGATTATTTCAATACAAGATTAAAGAAATACAGAAGTACTTACTCTTCAAGTTGATGGATGAAAGCCCGAACTCGCCGAACAGCCTAGGTGTTGACTCTAATACCGGAATACTTATTGCGATAAAAAAGAATAAGATAAAGGACTACCGTCGCGCGCGTTTTATAATTGTGATCGACGAACAAAGTGACTCTATTTTTCGCGAGAGCAATATTTCGAAGCAAACACTGACTCTACTTTCGCGTATCTTTGCCACTATTTATATTTAATTATAATTATTAAGAGCGGTTGCGCTCAAAAAATAATAAGAAGAACTTTAACGAAACAAGCACTGAATTTACCAACCGCATTGCGCGCGGTCATCAAAATTTGCTGAAAGAAAATCTGTACATGTTAGTAAATGAGGGGAGGAGGTAAAAATTAAAGCAATACACATGTGATTTTATTTGTTTCTTTCTTATTTCTGTATGTCTGTTGAGGAATTACTGCTTTGGTGTTTTAATAAAGTACTACTGTATTGTTAATTGTCTATTCAAGATATATTATTATAGATTAATATAAATGATTTATCAAAAGCGTACTGTGACTGTTCTATGTCAGAGTTTTAAAAGTGATCATGATCCTAGTAAGTAAGCAATATCGCGCATTTATAAATTCTCGTAGCTGCTTGTAGAAATCAAGACTCGAAACTATTTATCATGCTTCAAGGGCATGGCAACAAATACGTAAGTACGCGGGCAATCCTGCATCGAAAATTCACTTTGACCGTACTTGTGCAAAGGCACAGAGATAATAAAAGTGTCAACAAGAACACTAGTGAAGCTATAATAGAAATCGCGACCGATATGCAGCGAAACATGAACGTCGTTCAATTTTTCGTTTAGAATTAATGAAATTTACTGACTGTAGTTTCAATCGCGAATGAAATTAACGTGATAAACCTGTGCTAAAATCAGAATGGAATGCAAAGTTGCGAAAGGCCATATGTAACTGGGTATGTAAGTGACATTGCAAAGAAAATAAACGCAACCTTAACACCGCATCGAATCCGAATAATCGTGTAATAAAATATAATAAAGATTCGAAGAACCGTTCAAACTGATAAATTAGTTAACGCGATGTTACAACAAACGACTAGTTAATCTCATATTCGTTCAGCAAAGGAAACTCAAGAAAGATTATAATCTATAAAGTTTAATGTACTGTTGCGATAGTAGAACGATTGTTAGTTAAACGCGTATTAATTAATAGAGGCTAATAATGAAGCGAACACAATGGTAAAGTAAAGCCTGAGGTGCTATTGCGTTGTAGAGTGAGGTATGTCGCTAACCATCAACACCGTAGACGACCTTACGCTGCGACACTCCAATTGAGAAAGAAGGGGCACGCGCCGCGCGACGGTCGACCACACTTCGCCAGCCTCCCCACTCCGCTACGCGCCGGCGCGTCAGCTGCGCTCGGCGGTATTCGCTATTTCCGAAAAATTTCGACGGTCGCCGACGGCGACCGGCGGTCTACTACCCTAGGGTCATACCTAGTGGACTTCTACTATTTCTGACCAAGTTTTAACCGGACCTACGACTCTAGGGTCGTGCCTACTGGACTTCTACTATTTCTGACCAACTTATAGCCGGATCTACGACTCTAGGGTCGTGCCGAGTGGATTTCTACTGTTTCTGACCAACTTTTAGCTGGACCTACGATCCTCGTTAAAGAATTCTTTTGTTCTTTGCCGCGCAATGAATGCGGGACAGCACAGGCGGGACGCTTGACGTGACACTGTCAATTTCATCGCCCAATGCATCGCGATGTTGTTTCGACCCAACTCGAGCCGAGCCGAAGCGCATCGCGCGACCAGGCATCGTAGCTCAATTTTTCTACCGAAACGTTGCTCGAGAAATAGCTTTCCTGATCCCCCCAAAGCATTTACATATATTCAACAATCGCATGAATCCCGTCCCCGCTACTTCAGTAAAGAATAGTTCTTCAAGTGATCACTGTCCATGAGCAGGGGACGCTCAAATCAGCGTGGGATTTCTGAGTCGGTATGACAGTCACGTTGGGCCACAAAAGTCCATAAGATGTCTTGTCTATTCTTATATCTCGTCGGTGACGAAAGTCCATAAGATGTCTTGTCTATTCTTATATCTTGTCGGTGGTGACACCATAACAGGCGCGAGTTGTTTGAAGGATTTCTGTATAGATGGCGATACAAGAGCACGGGCGAGTAGTTTCAAGGAGTTCTGTATAGATGGCGATACCATAGCAGGCACTGTAGATATGGCAGAGACCCGCGTAAATTCAAGCATACCTTTACAGGTATTAATTAATTTATTAATTAAAATATATAGATGGGTATTTCATTTATGTAGGAACTTTATAAAAATGAAGGGGAGTAGTCATCGGGAATCGAACCCGAGACCTTCGTATTACTAGGCACTGATCAGTCCATACACGCTGTTCTTATGTTCCTCTTATATGTTCTTTGATGGAGGCGCCCGATCCCAAATTTATAAAAAAGGCTTCTTGAGGAATAAGAAAATGTAATTCTCAGGGCGAAACATATATTACTTTAGAGAACAATTGTGTCTAGAACGTTAGAAGCGGTGGAAACTCTACTGGGCAGATATATGAATAGGCAAATCACCTTATGGACTTGCGCGGCCCAGTGTGCCTGCTTTTGGCCTTACTGTATAAAGTGGTAAAAAACATTTGTTATATATAACAGTGAGAACAAAAACTGATTATATTGTATATAAATTTCACAGTCACATAAGTTGTGTATACAATTATAAATAATAGTATTCAGTGGGATAGAGTATATATATACTGTGGATATAAAGAAAATACCTGTACGTATACATACATGTATATATGCAATATATGTTTATTTACATTCAATATGTTGTAAAAATGGAAAAACCTAAATGATTTTCAATGATACACATGGTGTTAATTGAAATAAGTCCTCTCAAATAACGCACTGTTACTTAAAAACTTTAATTTGTAAATTGATAACAGTTTCCGTGATATCCCGACGCTATTGTTCCTTTTAGTAGAACAAGTACCACAAAAATGCATTATTGAAACCATGATAATTTTACTGATATAACGTTTTCTCGGTGCAAGTACACATATGTACACGTATTGTCATATGGTTTAATATTGTCCTCGATACATAAAATTCAGCAACGTGCTAGACTTGTAATACATGTTCCATAAGATATTGTCCGCAATTTTCGCATTATTGTTGATTAAATCGTATATGATTCGTTTGTTCAGAAATTAAAATATTTTTCCGGTCATTTTTCCTTTCTTTTAGGATGCGTAAGTTATATTTCGCCAAGTGTACAACACGCCTCAGCGGCTGGGCAGAAATATTTCTATCGCCATAAAGCTGCATAGGAAACTGCTTGCCATGATTAGTTTCCTTTGTCAATTGCTTCGCTTGTTGTTAATGATAGAAAAAAATGTTAAAGGAAACCATTATGCTTATTTTTATCATCATGGAGCGATAACTAAGGTCGAGGCCAATCCAGTGACTTATAATATAAATGAACAGGAATAATAAAAATGAAATTAATCTTATCGTATCTGAAAACGATAGCCGTGCATTTAATTATATGTCACAAATAATTAAATTTGTAATTATTGTATCTAAAATTTATTTACCGTCGATCAAAACGATCTGTATGAGGGAGGATAACGTGCCGGTATACTTGCGATAATATGACGCGACAAATGTTCCCACCCAAGGACTTTTGCGATTTCTATACATTTCTCATCTACTTCTTTCAATGGATGCTCCTCGTAATAACGCAATAATAATTTCAAATAACGACCATAATGATTGTTAATATGGGCATGCCATAGCGAAAGAGTAATGACCTGTAAATAAAATGAAATATATATTTATATCGTTGACGTTTCATAGTTTTATTATACGATATTGCAATAATATTTTATATGGAAATTCACTTGCCTTAATATCAGCTGGTTCTGCGAACTTTTGTACTTCTTGCCAATGATGCGACACGCTCTCTAATAAATGTTCGTACGACTGGCGATCTCCATCCCCTTTCTTTGCGCTGTGTACGTACAATCGTGCTAATGCACACCCTTTCTTTACTAATGCTTTTATTAAGCTGAACTTCTGTTTCTCCATAGCTGTCTTAATCTTTGCCGCGTCATCACGTTGATCGCTCTTTAAGCCATAATAGGCCAAGAGTTTGTCTTGATCTATATTTGTAATCACAGCATCGGCGACAGAAATGATTTGGTTCGCTAGAGAAACAGATTCTTCTGATATATCATCGTGTGGCACGTGGCGTCGGGCCCCAGGTGAATCCAAAGAAATCAGCATCGCAGTGTGAACGGGTAAATGGTCGGAGAAGAGATTCTTCAATTCTCCATATAATAAATTTGCATATTCGCCAGGTTCTGTTACAAATAACAATAAATTAGTTTCTTTGTTAATACAATAGTGGAAGGGGATGTACGTTTCTGCTGCGAACAAAAGAACAAGCTTCTCATAAATGTTTATGAAATGAATAGTTGGGATGTATAGGAATTCGTTTGCAGCATACAATATTACGAATAATTGTGTCTGTGTTCGAATCATAAGTAATAATTTATTCGTACGTAATACGCAGTGTTAATAAGACTTTCTTTTGAACATCACAGGGGGTGACAAGTTGAAAGTAAATGTTTTGTTATATGTCATATAGTCGTGCATTGGAACAAAATAGATAATTAACAATTGTGAAGATAGTATAAATCGAGCTGCACGGGTTATGGAAACATAAAATTTGGAGTAACATCTTATCACACTCTCAACAACTTACTCGTAGAAGGCGCTATTCGTAGAATTGAAACCGGAAAGAAAGAACACAAAAATTTATATGGTGATGATAACATATTGCATAATATACACCGACATATGATTAATATTAGATAAATGGGAAATTTAATTACCCAGCTTTGTGAGCCAACTGCATTTGAAATCTCGAAGTGCCTCGTTGTATTCGTCCCATTTAGTAGTCTTTTCTTTGTTCGATGAAGTAGAGGTACTGTTGCTACTGTTACTGGATTTTTTGTTTTGTTCAGATAAAATATACTTAAATGTATGGCAGTCCACTTTCTTCCCATTCTCATCTTTGCAGAATGTCAGTGTACCCTGTAAGTAACTACCATTTCCCAAGGAGGCACCTCTGGAAACTCTTTAAAGTAAAACACGAAGTCAATTTTCATCCAAAGGATTTAATTTTCGATATTGCTTGGTATTAGTTAATCGCTACAGTGAACAAGTATAAATGAACCGAAATATGATGCTGTGAAATTAAATTTGGATCATATTGAAGTGTATAACATATGTAAACGATAATGTGATGCTCGATGGAGAATACTCACTTGCTTTCATTAGACATAGGAGCGATATACAAAGGAAGGGTATGACCAGGTGCAACTGAAGCTGCTATCATTTTCTTGCCACCAATAAGGGCTTGTGATTGACTCGCATAAACGTCTAGATTAATTGGATTACTTAGCTTGTAACTTAAAAGAACCGGCATTTCCGTTAATTTATCGAGCAAATCTTTCTTTTCGTGTCGTACATGCAATTTCAAAGAGTAATCGCCTTTCTCTAATTTCTGGTTAGCATACTGTAATAACAAATAGTGTCACTTCTTTATTTCGTAATCTTCAAATTCTGTATAATCCTTACCTTGCATGAATACGCATCTCCGCAACAAATAAGTTGCTTATTGCTGTCATATATCATCCACATCTGACTTTCGTATTCACTTTCGTACAATAAGTCGCTGAGCAGCGATGCATTTGGTGTTACTTCAGTCGTTTTCGCACAATGGAACGTATACGTTAATTGCAACTCATAAATTTGTCGCGAAGGCGGAATAATATCTCGTTCCCGTAGCGGGGCTATTTTTGCATCTGTAGGTCTACAATAATGCATTAGAGAAACATAAATAGAATTGAATTAATCTAGAAACAAAGTTAATATCAATTAGCAATTTGAATGGTACACACTTCAATATTTGCACGGATGCTTTAAGACAAATACTTGGGACTACTTCTTCGTTTCTAAGTGAGCTCCGCACTTCTAAACGATTTATCCCATCGCCAACTTGCATTGTAAGATTACCATTTATCATGTGAACACCATGGAATTCTATGACATAATCGACTAACATATCACCTATATTCGCCCAATACTTTGCAACAACAACTTCTAAAACTAATCCTCCCTAAAAAGAAGCGGAAATATACATAAAAAGTGAAATAAAAAATTAAATTACATATTACTAAAATGTATTTATAAAACTTCGAAATACCTGCACAGCAAACGGATGGACAATTTCTGATTGAGAAGTAACAGTAAACAATTTATTGACTTCGAGAGTTTTACAGGACAAACGAGGTTTCAGCTGTACGGTATGAATTACAAATCGTCCGGTTTTCTCCTTTTCCGTACTCTTCAATCTAATGACTGTATCAATTCATGCGAAACTATTAATCTTCAATATCTTACATGTACGAAATTGTTGATAAAAATAATATTTACCCGCCCATGTAGCATCCTCTGGGATAAGAATAAAATGTCGTCGCAACGTGTTCGGTTTAAATAAAACACTCGTATGCGCTAAGTCTGGAAGGATTGCAGTTTTTGGCAGTGTTTGAGGCTGTACAACAGTAACTGGTATTTGGAACACTGGTCCTTTTGCAATATTTGTTACATCATACGCTTTGACACTAGGGGGAATTATTGATATAATTACTATGCCTAAACACCCCCAAAAACCTTAATATTCATTTGGATATATTTACCTGGTTGTATGAACACCTTCGGGCAAGTTGCAGCCATCGATTGTGATAGCAAACACGCGAACCATATTCATTAAAACGAAATGAGTCGGGAAATGGACCCAAGATGCATCGCATACCAAATTTAAGTTTAAATTGAAATCGATTTTTTGTGCCGGGTCTATAAAAGAGCGAAATATTACGATAAATTAGACCCAATTAGAATATATATACTGTGGCATCAACGGGCATATAAAATTGTTACCAGTATTTTCACTATTAAGGAATACAGGTTCAACGGTGACGGCATAATCTTTTGCCCGGTCTATGACGCCGCTTCTCATATGAATCCCTTTAGCATTATTTGGGCCGCAACAAATGGCGAATCTTACATCCCTTTCCGGTACATCACTGAAAGTAACAAGATTTTCAAACGCACGTTCGACCTGTAGCAATCCCGAACCTTGCGCAAAGGGATCTAAATTTGATATATGCAGTGCTGTGTTCTCGAGTGTCCTTTTTATGTGGTACGGCGAATAAGAGCAACCTTTGGCAAGGAGTCCAGATACAAGTATTGCTGTGAAATAACCGCAGAACAAGTTAATAGACATTTTTTTATACCACCGTATCATTTTTGTATCATAATACTCGACACGTACCAACAGCTCCAGTTACATGCGGAGCGGCCATGCTTGTTCCATTCATAAGCTGGCTATTTCTTAATGTAAAATTGGGAACACTAGTTATTGCACCACCCGGAGCACATACAGTGATCCCGGCACCACCATCGATCGTTGGACCACGAGATGACCACGTGTACGTCATACCCGGCATTATTTTTCTTAAAGAATATTCAGCTACCATCATGTCTGGAGAAACGTATGCGCCAACGCTGATCACACTGCTGGAACTAATGTCCGGCGGTGTTCCTGTGTGTTCAAAAAAATTGATAGATAACAAAAGATTGTGAATATTTGATAAGCATACATTTTTCAAAGAACTCACCAATAGTGCATAAAGCTGGTCCGAGATTGCCAGCTGATGCTACCCACGTTACTCCGTATTTATCGATAACTTCGTTCATTAATTCTCCGATTCTTCCTGAATTAGACCAATGTGCATGCTCTCCGTAGCTCATATTTATCACTTGCACTTTCTCTTTGTGTTTCATTACATGTATCATTGCTCGCACCACTGCCGTTCCTGTTTCCATGGTACCAATGCGGCCATCTCCGATGCTCAATGAAATGATTTGGGCACCCGGAGCTACACCATTCAATTCGGGATTATCGGGAAAATAAGCCGCTGCAATGGATGCTACATGTGTACCGTGACTTGCTGTAACACGAACAAATTAATTATAGTGGAACGAATTGAAAAAATTCGAATCAAGTATCAGCGATACTTACAGCACAGACTAACAATTTCTAACGTTTGTCCATCGTCGTGAACATTAATACTAATATTTAATTGATCTTCTGGTATAAGGGGCGCATATTCCCTGGTCACAGTGTACTCTCCTAGAAAAACACCGGCTTCCAAGTTACCTACTTCGGATGTGTCAATGCACGCTCTATAAGAAAAAAAAATGATATAAAGGATTAAATTAAATACCAATGTTTCGAGATAAAACAGTTTCAACGTATATCCGCCAATCCGAATACATTCTACTTGTAGCTTTACCTCCAAACCTGACCATCATGAAAGACAACACAGTCATAAGTAGGTCCTCCGTCAGAATATTTTTTCTCAATGTTATTCAATATTTCAACTCTTGCTTCAAGTTCTTCTTTTTGTAGCCTCTCTTTCAAAGTGGTTAATTGTGAATTCCCTGCCTCAAATTCCTATGTGAAATCGTTATATTGTATAAATATCGAGTTATTCCTTCGATTTTGTAAAAAACAACAACACACGTGCACATATATCTGTATTTATATTTTAATTGAATTCCTATTTTTCTATTTTATAGACATACTAGGAGAATATATATATATATATAAAAACGTGCTACAGTCTAATTACATAACGAATCAATGGCTTTACAGTAGATCAAACTGCCAATTACAAATATAGCATTAGATACAGATCACTGTGACGCATTGTGAAACTGGCCTCATTTGATTGAATGGATCAACATACGTACAACAACCCTATCTTTGGATCACATGGTCCAAAAGCCTATTTACAAACGTGTTCTTAAACATTTGTATCAAATTATATAGAACAGAATTAGCTTTCAATGAAACATCTTTAAAGCGTGATTAAACTTTACATAAATTTAGAATATCAATTTCCATATGCAAGAAATGTTTTCTATCCGCCAAATTAAAAGGTGACTTATTTTTCAACATATTTATCATGCATAGCAAAGGTGCAATCATTAATTTTGTTACTTGTAATTGCCTAGATGCTTCTGCAAGGGAAGATTTTTGACAATTGTCCCATAATCGCTTTTTCCTCTCTGCTAATACTCTTTCCCGTAATTTTCCTGGGTACAATGAGTACAAATTTTTCACGCCAATGTGATACTGTCCAGTAGGATTTACCCAATTGGATGGAACCTAAAAGATAAACAATTTGCTGCCTTAGCTTTGTAAATTATTATCCGATTAATATTTCTCAAAGTTCCTATCTGTATTGTACCTTCAATTTACGACAAGTTATTCCATTTATATATCCGTCAGGAGCTTGTACAACTTTGCTAATGTCTACATCTCCAGCCCCACTGCAGTCATACCTTTCAATAACTTTTGCCTTTCCATCTGAAGTTTCCTGGATAAGAAAAAAAGTTTAAATTTAAAGTTGATTAATCGGATCAAATAGAACTTTTTTCTCGAAGTGACCAAACAAAAATTTGCATTAGCATTCCATAAAATTCTGTCATTCAAAAAAGAGCGATAAAGTGGAAGGAGGTATGTATGACTAATCCTTCCATTTTAAGAATTTCATGATCGCATCATTCCACAATAAACAATGCTCGAACAATGAATGTAACTGCAGAGAAATATATATACAATTAAGTTTAAATAACTGTACCACTGTGCAACTGAAGTGCAAGGGGCAAATATAACCGAAAAAAGAAAGAAAGAAGAAAAGAAAAATAAAGACTCCAAATAACGCTGGGCATTGTATCCGATTTAACGCAAAATCGTACAAAATGTTTCGCTTTATATACTACAGAGCAGTGGAAGCAGAAATTCGTGAATGAAACCGACGCGTTCATTAGTCAAAGATTAAAATGCATTAGAAAATAAAAGAAGATGAAAATATTAGGCCGAGAATGAACAAAAAAAACTGAACGAAAAATCAGTGATTTGGAGAATCGCGAGGCGTGTCTATATAACAGCTTACTTACCCGCATGCCAGGAGCCCCAGGATCAACCCCCGAATCGAAAATTGCAATGATAACTCCCCGTCCGTCATATTCGGGATATTTGGTAAGGAATTGAGTGACACCAGTTTCTTTTTTCGGTAAAAGGCCCCAAACCGGAAAATTACAATCAATGACCTCTGCCATATTTCAAATGCCACTGCCACTGTGACTCCAGAAAAACTACTTGAGATGTTTCCTTTGTACTGCCACAGCCTTATATATCAATCAAAAAACAGCGTCTGCGCCTGCGTGAATGTTCACATAAAATTTTGAGGTTAGGTTTGACGTCAGACCAAACGGACAATAAGAAACAAATCCTGTGAAACGTTTGCGTTAAGGTGTTCAGATAGCAGCACACGGCATTACGTCAATAAATTAAATGATACGGTGCTTAAAAATTCCAATTCCATGATACGTTGCATACTAACATAACAGGTTATGTCACTTTATAATGAAAATCGAATAATGACGTGTTTGTTGCGGTCAGAAATGATCTCCTCTATGGTACAGTGGTATGGTATCAATCTGTGACGTAGTCGAGGGGAAAATTAACGTCAATATCTTCGATGACACGTGCAATGTTAAAGCATGGTTGTCACACCACGAAAGATGAAACAGGTTGCCTTTTCCGTGATTTGTATAATATTAGGTAAATATCTGCAATTATCTTAGATTGCTCGCGTGCTTCGTCAACATTCGCTCATGAGCTGTGACCGTTCGTCTTTGAATGATAGTATCGTTTTCACGTATTTTGTATATATTGCAGTACTAGGATTTTACAAAACATTAGTCAATCCAGAAGAAGAGCAGCCTTTCGCTCGAATTCATCCACGGAATCGTAAACTTCATTTAGGAGGTATAAACGAGGTTGATTCTGTCAACGAGAGAACTCGAGACGCAGACGAAACTGTACGTTACAATGAGATAAAAAATATTGAGGAGGCGAAGATGAGAATTCAGGAATTGGAGGGTAAACTGCAATATCTGGAGGCTAAAATTGAGAACAGAGTGTCGAAGGATTTTCCAACAGTAAAATTTCTCAATTACAAAAGCCGCAAGAGAGTTTTGGTCACGGGCGGAGCAGGCTTTGTTGGGTCTCATTTAGTTGACCGGCTAATGCTCGGTGGCCATGAGGTCATAGTTGTAGATAACTTTTTTACCGGAAGAAAACGCAATGTTGAACATTGGGTCGGACATGAGAACTTTGAGCTTGTTCACCATGACATTGTTAGACCTCTTTATTTAGAAGTTGATGAAATCTATCATCTTGCTAGCCCAGCTAGTCCGCCACATTATATGCTAAATCCAGTTAAAACAATCAAAACAAATACTTTAGGTACAATAAATATCTTAGGTACGTAAATGATATGTCTACCTAGGCTTAACACTTAGCCGACCGATCGGGGAGATCTCCCCCAATTCTCAGTTCTCTGTGGCGCGTGCGGTCGACTAAGTGTTAAAAATGATATACGTCTAAATGATCAATAATACTAATTAATATGAATATTCGCATACATCAGGTCTTGCAAAAAGAGTAGGAGCAAGAGTCTTAATAGCTAGTACATCTGAAGTATATGGAGATCCTAACGAACATCCTCAGTCAGAAACTTATTGGGGCCATGTAAATCCAATAGGTATATATAACAAAAATATTATACCTGCTGTTCGTGACTGTAATGAATATAAAATTTCGTAATACAATTTTCATAGGGCCAAGAGCTTGTTACGACGAAGGCAAACGCGTTGCGGAGACCTTGAGCTATGCGTACATGAGACAAGAGGGTGTTTCAGTACGCGTTGCCAGAATTTTCAATACTTTCGGTCCAAGAATGCATATGAACGATGGCCGCGTGGTATCAAACTTCATTCTGCAAGCGTTACAAAACGATTCGATCACGATATACGGCAGCGGAAAACAGACGCGGTCTTTTCAATACGTGTCGGACTTGGTTGATGGATTAGTTGCTTTAATGGCGTCCAATTACACTCAGCCGGTAAACATTGGAAATCCTGTCGAGCATACAATAGAAGGTATACACCTTGTTACTACGCACAGTTGAAGCAATTGATTGTGTACCTGTTAGAAAAATGCACATCACGTTTTAATGATTACAGAATTCGCTCTTATAATACAAGACTTAGTTGGTACAAATAGTAAGGTAGTCGAGCTTGCCGCGGTCGAGGACGACCCTCAAAGAAGAAGACCCAACATTACTAGAGCTAAGGAATTCTTGAATTGGGAGCCCAAGGTTCCTTTAGCCGAAGGACTTAAAAAAACCATAATGTACTTCGCTAAGGAATTACAAAGGACTAAGCATTCCCAGAAAAATAGTTTCAAGCAATCTTCATACAAGAACGATCATGACATAGTAGAACAACTTTAAGGGACAAAATATCGATTCAGTTAATTTATCCACTTTAAAAGAAAAAGTGGCTTCGGAAAGTGCCATTACGCTATGGACCACCATGTGCCAAAATACTCCCCGTCCAAAATTCAATTTTCGTATAATTTAGAATTTCAACGATTACATCTTCTTGATTTCGGGAAAAAGTAAAAGTTTCGTAATAGAATTGGTTATTTACGGCCGCGCATCCGATGCTTAATTCAACCTTCTTTAAAGTGCTTATTTCACGCCTGCTATGTTTCGTCCGTGGTTTCATTTAGTGTGCGTAAACAGAGTATTGAATCAACCTGATAAATACTTAAAGCGTACTATTTATTTCGTGATAGAGCGCTGAAATTAAATAGTTGTACAGCGTTCACCATTCATCGTTACGTATGTGTTTCGCGAACGGTGAAAGGTGTTAGTATCCTTTCTTTTCCGCTGCGAATTATGGCAGTAAATTATATAAAATTTCGTACTCTAGAACTGGTCTACTTAACATTAATACATAATCGATCTTCCTATGATTGTACATGTTTTTGTCTACTATCGAATTTCCTTAACGATGTATGATAGTGATATAATCAATGTGCACTTGTAATTAGTAAATTCTAGCAGATTTTTCTGTCACCGTATTTTTTATCATAGAGGCAAATGCGTTCTCAAAGATTCTCATTCTTATCTGACGGGGATCTCGAACGTTTGTATCATACTAGCAGTCGTATTGTGTAATATATATATATATATATATATATATATATATACATACATGGTATAAACGTAAGACGCGAGTAATGTAATATTTCGTCAACGCGTAAACAGGAAAGTAATTTTATACTGTACGAAACTGTATTGTACACAGGTGTAATTAAGTAAATCTGTTTCGTGAAGACAATTCTGCTTCTTTACGACCATACAGATAAACCACTATTGCTGTGTATGCACAAGGAGGAAAATACAAAATCAATGTTTTCATCGTAATACGAGTATAACTGTACACCGAAAGACCACCACCAACGACCGTTACTTACTCATTTTCAACAATTTCAAGCGATCGCGTCACGAGAATGCCGTACATTGTTGCATAACGAGCTGGTGATTCTTCTTGTCCGGTTGCGCTCCAACTGGATAATATTATAATTCCGGCAAGCGCGACCACTTGCTGAAGACACATTCTAGGGCGAGATTGGAGAATCGCCTGCGCTGTTTAAAGTGCATTTCAAGGGCCGATTGCCCGTAATGGGTGTCGCGTGGGCCCTGACAGGGCGCACGTGGTCGTTCTGTCTCGAAGACAGGAAAAGATCAAGCAGAAGGAAGAAAGAGAGAAACGAATAGATTGGCGAGGGAGCAAGGGGTCGGGAAGGACTTGCTGATTCTTAACGATAATCATAAGCATCCGGGATATGTCGTGGCTTTGTCATCGCGGATAAAAATGCCGCTGGGGTGAAGATGATCTAATCGTTCTGACGATAGTCCACTAATGACACAGCCACGAAGGAAATAAGGCACTACATAAATGGAACCTCGCTTCTCTTATTCTCTGGTTATATTATACATTCTCGCGGTCGGTTAGAAGATTTTCATTTTAATTGAGCTGCTCAGTTTAATTTCATACGGCCGTCGTTTTCGACAAATAGCCAGATGAATACGTGGCGCGGGTCGCGCAGAAGAGAACGCAAACGTTTTCGTTTCTCCGATTCACCGAGCAGCTCGTTAAAAACGCGACGCAGCGTGTACACGTTAATGAACGGGAGGGTGTACCGCGTAATCGACGAACTTCAACGACTTCCTGTCTGCAGAGACCGGAGGAACAGGTGACCTAATTCAGCGTAAAGTAACTCTTGCTCTCTATCCGCCGGTGGTCCGCCAGTAATTCGATCCGTCTATTGGTAAATGAACCGGGGAGAAGTCACCTAACGCGGGCCCGGCACGTGAGCAACGTGTTACTTGTTACCTGAGGGCGAGTGTATCGTTCGGAGAACGCGAGGGGCGTTTCGTTCTATTATACTGTACGAAGTGTATAGGTACGACATTCGACCGAATTATTAGGGAAGAAATAGAACGTTCGATAAATATGAAAGAGCAATTCTTAACACTGTTACGTCCTTTGGATCCTCTTCGACTGAACGCGGTGTTATTCCTTCGAGAACTTTTACTGTTCCAGAAAAACTATCGAAATTGTCCTTCCTGTGACATAGAAAAATAGTTAGAAGGAACCATGACTGATGGTAAAGTCGAAAGGAAAGATAAATAATATAGAGTATTGGTTTAAAATTTGGTTTCACATCCGACGTATAAAGACAAGTAACACCTAAAATACATTTCCCCCCCAAACCTGCAAAAATGTAATTCTATACTTTTAATTGACCCATAGAATTGAATATACGAGTCACGTATTATTCAGGTCTTTTTAGACCCAAAGACCATAAACGTATAAATTGAATCGAACGCCGTGGCACAGGTAAAGAGGAATATTGCTACGAATTCAGACGCAACAAGAATAGCATACTGTAACGCGAGTTCCATATGCGAGTAAACGTATTCGTCGCGAATCTCGGCGATTCATTCTCGCCTGCCGTAAATATATTCCATTCTTATTGGAATGGAGCAGAGATGAAGTCGCCAGATACCCCCAATGGAGTTTACGTTCTCGCCTCTTCGCCGGAGAAGAAAGAGAGGCAGACGAAAATAAGCTATTGAAGCGGAAGAAAAATTCGCCGATATACTATACGACGACCGATCGAAAGTTTTCGCCCGGAATTTGCATTACGGGTTTAACATGCCTGTTATCCAGCTGCCGTTCATCTCTACTTTGTCCCTGCATTATGTATGATGCGCCGCAAGCTTCTCGACCTGCAGCCCTGTTACGGATTCGAAAGTGTCGCAGACTACTCGACATACATTCCCCTATCTAACCTTCTCCATCCTTATCTCGCGTGCTACCTTTTAACGTGCTATCAGTCAACATTCTTACGCCCTCGTGGTTAATGATAAAGGCAAGAAAGTCTGGAGGCAGAGAACATATCGGTTAGCGTCGTGGAAACATCGGGTTTTCCAATAAACTCGTGAGAACTTGGTCACCGAATGCCGAATATGAATAGAAATATACATATGTATGTGTGGACGAAGCGCTTCGGATAAGTTCATGTGCAAGAAGCTCGAAGAAAGACGTGTAAGTGCAACGAATATTATACACGCTGACTTACACTGTCGTAACTTCGGCGGGTGCATTCCTGAAATTCTGAGGGCACTGTCCCCAAGAATTTACGGAAGGGTACCTTTATGGTCACCCTTAACTTGCCACTGGAAATTCCTTCACACACTCAATTAATATTCCTGTCTCGAAGCTCTAATGACTCCCTCTGGACCGTAATGACTTTCTCCATTCCTCCGGGACGTTCGGTACGTTGAAAGTAAAATGTCCTCCGACAAAACCCACCCTGATGAAGCAGCCGGCTATAATCGTCATAACTGTAATCTTGATTGGTCCATACGGATGTCTCGTTAACGCGACAGCGTTTTCCAACTGCAACGATCAAAGCAACGGCGGCCGAATGCAATTATCTCGTGACTGACGCGTCCAAGTGTCGCTATTACATACCATCGGGATACGTTTACACATGATCTATGAGAGTTTAATTATGCCCCCGGGTGGTCGGAAAGGAACGGCGATAAACGATAGTAGTCGCGTGTGCTGTCTGACAGGTCGCCGCCGCTTTAGTAAAACGGAAATAATTACTAGGAACGATTGGCAATAGTCGCTTGTCCTTAAGTTATTCACGAAATTGGCAGTTTGAGTTGAATTTTTCGACAGAAATATTAGGACTTCTGATCGGTCTATGTGCAATGGTGGACGGTCACATTGGATACAAGGGATCCCTTCTCAATTATCGTTCACTCCGAGTTCAAGTGAACCCAGTTTAACGCGGAACACCTTGGTTATAGACAAAGTTTAAAGACCACTGTAGATCGACCCGTACCATTTGCGCCATTCAAGCCTGCGATTCTCTTACGACCGCTGCGTCCATCTCAATTATCGTCGATCGGAGTTCTGGAATCGAATGGCAATCGAACATACAATGCCAGCACCTGAAACTTTCCTCCCTCGCGTTGCACCCTTTGTGTCGAGCACTGCGAAGTTCGCAAATTTAACACGGATTCCGTGTCCAAGTGGGCCGTTCTCGAGATTGCGACCGAGAGTGCGAGAATGTTGAGGTATTCTTTCGTTGCATATTTCTTTATCAGCCTTTTCCATCTCGAGAAGAAGATACCCGAGCGTGCATGTTCAACGAAATGCGCGAACATTTCACCTGAGCCGCCCACTCGAGCCAGCCCCCGTAATATCGCAAAAATTTATGGCGCCATGGAGCCGATGTCTAAATAAACAGGCGATCGACGAGGACTGTCGGTTATGCTCGCGACTTGTTCAAAGCGTACCACGACTCTGATGTTCGAGGGCTTCAGAATGTCGACTGGTTGTACGAACAAGTGGTTCTACCTCTCGGATAGCTGGGGAGATCTACGATTCGTTTCCCGCGGCGGACAGTTTTGCGGTTTTCAGCAGGATGTTCAACTGAAAAAGATCTTCTTTATTGTTTAAGGAGCACTTTCAAATACGAAAAACCTCGAGAAGAAAAAAATAGGGAACACCAGGAAGAAATGACCAGATCAGAAATTGGTACACCCATGTGAAAGATAACGCCTAGGTTAATATTTACCGTGGTCTACCGAGCAGTTATCGGTGTGGTACAAGCAAGTCCAGAGCAGCACACTCTGAATCCTGGTTAAAGCGCCGATAAGCTACGGAGACCGTGCATGTTGCGGACTCCTCGCCGAACTTGCTCTTATCGGCAGGGTTCGAGGTCGTTCGATTGCAACTGCACCTCCGTACTCCGTTTAACGACCCGCAAACGAAGCTTTGCTTTGCTCGCGAGTATTTGGCCCAATAAGCGTGGTAGTCATGGCAGCCGGGGCCTTCGAACGATACGTTCCGTAATAACCGTAGGGCTAACACACAGGTGCCGGTTTACAGCGTCCGGTAAGTAAATGACGGGGTAAACGCAGTAAAGGCACATTAGCACTCGGGCAATAAAAGGCTGGTACGGTTACACCGTTCCCCACGGGGAATGATTTATCGAATCGTTCGTCGAGTCGAGAGTTTTCATCGTTCCTTTTGACCATATTTCAACGACGTGCTTTAAGATCCTGGCGGTTGGCGTATCGTGACACGGAAGAACGTATGAAACAGTGCACGTTTCGCAGTCATAGTTTTTTTAACACGACCTGATTATGTACAAACACCGGACAGTTGTTTGCCGTCTATGGGTGGACACTTTACGAGGCGATCGAGAATGTTTCGAGTGGTAGGTGTTCTTCGTGCTAAATTTGCATCCCCTGAGTGGTGCATTCAGCCGCGTATGCAACGCAGGCAACTATGCATACATACATACATGCATACGTGGGTTTCTCAGCCTCGTGTGAACGACCCGGAGTCTCATACGAAATGTAAATATTTACACGTGAGAGCAGCTGTCAGCTAAGGGGAGTATGCATTCGCTTTTTCAGGTAATGGCCCCCCGATACTTTGGTGTCGTCTAGGTGTGCGATATGTTACCCTGCCACCGGCATACCTTCCCCCATTTCTCGGTCGATTTTTGGTCTGCTCGTTTGGGAAAGTGTGTACACACATTTTCCTCAATTTCTCGCAAATCAATTCAGAAGCCACTATTATTAGCGACAATTTTTATTATCGATAAAAAGCTAGTTTCCCGATGCAGGTTTTCGATCGCAAATAATACTTGTTCATTTTTTCCTGGAACCGTGTCAAAATATTCTACAGACGTCCACACAGAGAAAGGATTCTTTCAATCCCTTAAGACATCCACGAACTATCCAAGCTTCGAAATACAATTAATAAATGACCATTTCCCAGCCGACTATAAGCAACTTTGTTCTACCCCACGAGCGCCATAAGCAATAAGCAGACGAACACCGGGCAAACCAGCCGTCCCAATAGGGCGAGACGTGATTTTTCTGCGGCGTGCCCCTTCCACGAGGCGATCTGCACACGCAGAAGATGCACTTGGCGCGGTGTGCCGGTCCGCCAGGCGACGGAGTAGTTTTCTGGCGCTGGCTAGCGGAGCAGCTGTTTCCAGGCTGGAGCGGCAGCCTCGTTGGAAGTTCAGTCTCGTTGCGGCCGTCGGCGAGGTCGTCTCGTGGCCTGTCGTTTTTGTGCTCGCGTTTTACCTTCCCGCCACGTGCGTTTTTTCCACGGTCCTCCCTTTCTCTGTCTCGGTTTGTCTCGTTCATCGGTACATCTCGGAACCGGCTCCCGGTCAAAAGTATCCGTCCGCGGCGAACCACGCGACGTGCACGTCGTCCAGGAAGGAAACATAAACGGGGGCGAGAGATTCGAGAGGAGGATTCAAATTCGTAGAGACGCCAGTGAGTACTAAACTTATATATGTATATCTGTTGTTGTTTTTTATGAAAAGTTAAGTATAGAAAGTTGTACAACGGTTTGATTAGGCGCGCATCAGTGAAGGTAGAATTGTTAGAGTTATTCACAATTGAATGATGGGAATAAATTAATGTGATTCAAACTGTGACAACGATATGACATTATAGATTAGAAAGTGATAAAAATTATTTCAAGCATAGGTACATACTGTCACAGAACATAGTAAAACATTTGTTACTCATTTTTTCGAGTATCTGCTTTTTTGCTAAATTTTTGTCGGCAAAGGTACTTACTTATGCACACACACTTCGTTTCAATATCGTGGCGCGTTTTGTCGTCCCATTGAAATCGCGGTTCTTCCACCGGAAATGCCGGTTCTTTGCCGACGAGCCGGGTGATATATGCCCGCGTGGCCCCTTTCTCGTCTCGATCGACTGGTCACTTCGAGGAATCGCTAAAAAAGAATATAAATGCATGTGTCCCCGGGCTGTTCTGCAGTTTGGAACGAGTGCAGGAGGGTCCTCGGTCCATGGACCATTGACTTACGGAATATTATTCGGGACGCCTGTTTTTATTTGGCGCTGACTGCAGAAATTCGACGCGTTTCTGAATATTTTTACGATGGGGCGTCGCGACGGTCCATTCCAGGCGAGCTCTGTTAGCACGACCCGGGGTAGTTTTGTTATTCCATTACAAGCAGCAGTCATTTACAAGAGAATGATTGAATTATATTCAGCTCTGTCGAAGTAGTAGTCTAATGGATACATAATGAAATTACTAGACATTAATGGACGGAATATTCGACGAATCAAAGTGGTAATCGGTTAAAAGCTATTGGCTTATCGGAGCTCTATCACGTGTAACCGTAAAAATTTGTCGACGATACTGACCGCTCGTTAGACGATACAACAGCGTTACCGTGTTACAGCATGGAAATTCGATCGCTTTGAATCAGCAATGTTAAATGGTAGCCGGTTGAGACAGTAATAGCATAGAAAATAAACTCGTAACATCCAATTGTATAAAGACTTGCAATTTCGATTCATAAAACTTTCAACACCTGTGCGGTCCCTTTAATATCTCCAATCGTTCACGACGCGTTCAAAAAATGTCCGCAACTATCGAAATATATTTACTTTAAAACTATATCTTTAATTAGTAAAAAATCGTTCGGAAATTTTCGATAGCCGATCACTGTTCATCAGCAGAGTCTCAGTCAGCGATCGTCCTTGCAAACACGTATCGAAAGGGTTACTAAACTCGAAAGGTCGTCGCGTAGGAATTGGTGCAGGTCGATCTGCAATTGTAGGCACCTGCGTTCAGAATCTCGCGGTTCGATGGGATGATTAACGACTCATTGTGCGATAGTTCGTAAAAGGAGCGACCCACAGTGATCGTTCATCTTTCCCTCTTTCGTTTCAGCCCGGTCTATCGCGCGTGTAGCTTGCAAACGTTGCAGTAACTCGAGCCATCGCATCGGCTGGTGTAATTGTTTCACCTCTGACACACGTTTTATCCTAAATTACTTCCCGGTATGGGACAGCATCCAGTTTGCAGTGACTCAGAGGAGCGTTTCAAAATTATAAATTATCACAGATTTCTTGGTAGATGAACTCTGGTGAACCAGCCTTGCAGAATGATTCCACGAAACGTTATATAATATTACCATAAAGAACGTAAACAACAAAATAATATATAGAAAGGGACAGGAAAAGTGTATTGCCACGAGTATGCAAAGGCGAAAACATAAATGACCATTCTCGTTCGTGTATCGGTAAATATATAGTTTCTCGTGGAAAAATGTTTGCAAAAGGAGTCCCACGAGATCTCCAATTAAAATCGAATCCTTTGGTGTATACGTTTTCGCGAATCGTTTGCGTTTCAGCTAGCACGAAACGAATCGCGGTATATCCTGTCGGCTCTATTCGCACGAATGCAATGTGACGTTAATGCAAAACGGGGCCAGTGCGGTGTGGGCGAAGATGGACGTTTGTTATCGGTGTAATTTGTTAGCGTAGTCTAAAATCGCGCCGTTTGGTTCTGCATTATAACCTGATAGCTGGCAAATCACTGACCATGGTTTAGTACTTGGTTCGTTATATTGTTGAAGATGATTAAGCATTTCACTTCAACATAGTTGTTGATTAATTGATGGTCGCTGTAGCGCTGAGCTCGTTGCCAATGAAACAATGAAACATTCTGATTGCAGTACACATTATGTGTATAGACAAACGGATGTTTCAAAATTGCAGTATTCGACAGAGAATAAATATTGTCGTGTGCACTATCAATTGTTTGATTAATTTTAACTTGCAACTGCGACGCGCCTCGAGCTCCAAGATATGTACGAAGCAATCGGTTGGAGATTGTTTATTCCCGCGCGGCGCTGAAAAGAGAATGTGCGTGGGCGGCTACTTTTTTCAGAACGTTTGTTTACCATACCGTGAATTACTCGGTACCGATATAATTTTTATCGATGGAACGTTCGTTAAAAATTTTCTGCGAAAAAAAAATGGCAGTCCCCAAGAGAGCAATCGATTTGCAACCAGCAAGGTTGGAACCGAGGAAATTTTCAATGAAATTCTTTGTGTCGAGTATGGGGCTGGGATATAAATATTTGATATATATAAGTGTACGGGACGAAAGTGATACGATCGAAAAAAGTGCAGCCACTTCAACCATCCGCTCATTAGTTATACTTTTTAATGTTTGACCGTGATGCAGAACACTTTATTGGAGCAAAAAACTGAATCGAGTGGAACACTTCTAATGATTAACGAAATGAATGAAGTCTGTGCCACTTTTGTTCGTACATTTCTTGAATTTCCTTTAACAATTACGTCTCTAGAAGTACATATACTCGGTACACGATTGGTATTTCGCGAACTTCAAGGCTACGGATATCCCCGAGAAGAAATGCCTTTGCCAAACGGAAGTTGATACCAGCCAAGAGTTATCGGATGGTGAAAAACTTATCGTCGAATTTTGTGGACGTAGCAGCACATAGTTGCTCCTGCCTTCGATAATATTGATCTTGTCTGGCTAGCGGTAAAAGTTTCACGATTTCTTCAGCATCGAATTCTCGGACTCCGATGCCAGAAATATGTACCGGCTGTCCGTTCAGAGTCGAAATTTTTAAATCCCCACTATGTTTTCTTTTCATTTTCACGACGTTTCACAGTGAGGGAGAAAATAAGTAGAAATAATTTCATATTACAATTGCTACAATTAGTTCAGTCATCGTTTGTATATTCTAATATTTCCTCGTGGTCACCGAGGATGGAAGATCGTTTCGTTGAATTGTAAAGATGTTCTTCCTATTATTGTTGGAATAACAATATCCACTTGAAAGGAAGAGAAAATCAATATACAGAAGCTCTTCGATATAATTTTAATATGCTTTCATTCGAATCGCTAGTCAACTTGAATTACGATAATGATTATAAACATTATTCGCACGGAAACCGTCTGTAAGACCTGGCCGTAATAAATTATCGGATTATTTCCGAGTTCACGAGGTACTTCCGTCAATAAATCGTATACCATAAATTTGATCAAAGGATCAGTGATCAGATTTCCTTGAAACACCTGCAGAAATAAGACGCCGCGTGACAAATGCACCGTAAGTGGCTAACTAAACATTTTACCGTTTCTAAATTGGATTTGCTTGGACCGACCGTAACCGAGCAAAGGATTGGCAAAGTAAAACCCCATTTATTCGCGGAACGACTATTAACGATCCACGTGTCGTATGCGTGTTGGACGTTTATCAGTGAGCAAGTTTCTTTACTATATTAACGACGGGGTTCGGGCGAGTTTATACCCTCGTTTCAGATAGAACGATCGCTACTTCTACGATGATAGTCGGCAGGCAGCCGGCAGGTATTGTATCGCACAGTAAAAGTTAAATAGGCTGTGCATGTGCGAAACGTGCGTGGATGAGTTTATGGTGGTTTTTATGGCATCGTACCTGGGGAACGGGGAACATGTCGCACGTTCTGATTGTTCGATGATTCTTCAGGTAACGTTTCTCGAAAACAGGGGCCACGAGGCCAAGAAAAAAATGGAACGTCATTTGCGAATCGAAAACGCATAATTACAGACTTTTGCTTCGAATTCCTCCTTGATATTTATTCTAGAAAGTAATGTTTGGACGTGGAAGGTTTCGCCCCGCGATATAGACTCTCTTAAGCTCCTCTGAATTTCACCCTCACGACACACTAAGTGGCCGTAAAAATAGGCACTTCTACGTACGTGCAAACGCACTCAGCCACGCTAAAGCACGCACTCACGAGTCGCGACTTTTCATACGTTGCAGTCGCAACGCTTTGCTCTCGCGGATTAAAAAAAAAAAAACACCCACACAGAATCTGCGACACCGCGCACAGAGTTTGGAACCGAACGCAACGACGAGCTGGAACAACGTTTTGCCATTCTCTTTCTGGCAACTTGTCAATTGTTCGCCGTCGAAAAGTCTGCGAGTCGCGGAATACGAATATCGTTCAAAAATCCTCCGTCCAGTAATCGAGAAACTTTTCACCGTAGTCTGAACGGCGCCGCTTCCTGTTCCTGCCAAGTGACACCGATTTTTCATTCCAAATTGACCTCTGCCGCGGTCCATTCAATTCGCACTTCTTTAATTCCCCGGAGTTTAATGTTCTGGACCGTCCTCTATTCTTTTAACGACGAGCTTATCATCGATGACGACTCTCTATAAGCGACAGAAAGCGGCTGAAGATGCGGACCGAACGGAAAAGCGTTCAATTCGAGTCATCTCTCCCGAAGCTCGGGGCTAATCGACAAGAATAACGATCCCAGGAGTGGAGATCAAGGGACGTTTCGCTGGCTTATCAAAATCCTATGCCATTTTCTTTAACCGTTCCGCCTTATCTATCGCGCGGCCAGATATTTTTAGCGGCGTGATATTGCGCGATCGATATCGATAAATCGACTGCTTCTGGCTCATTACTGAACCGATGGATCTATTTATAGGGCAGGCATCTCGATCTTTGGCCAAGACGTCGCGCCGGTTAAATGGATCGGTCGGACTCGTGTTTGCTCGTCCTCTTCAGGTGTTGAACAGGCCGGGATGGTCCTTTATCTTTATTATCCCCGTGTCTGTAGACAACGCCGGGCATCCTTATCGTTTTAGACTGGAGTCATTACGAATTCGCAACACCATCAGCGATTTATTCACGGTTCGGCGTTACACTTTATTTCTCTGGCGATCTTCATTACGAAGATACTCCACGCTTAAGGTATCCACGATTCGTTGCAGCCGGGGGATTAGAACCTCAGGAGCGTCGCGAACGCCCCTTGCTCCCTCTTAATCCGTTCGCCGCGTTTCAATTCGAAATTCGATATTTTATGCAGATTTGCGGCGGACCAACGGCCGGTTAAAACCGTATTACGGCACCGTAGGTGTTAGATTCCATTTGATGGTTCCCATGCCCGTAACTCAGCCCTGGACCGCCCATGGTGACCCATTGTGGCTGCCGTCAGGCCAATATCCATCCGGCCACCCTTTTCTCGCGTTTCTTTTCGCCGGTCGTTAGCGCGACGCGTCGCGATTCGAGCAAATGGAATTATCAGCTTCGCGGCCGGCTGGTTGCATCCGATTTCGTGTATCCGCGAGAGGGAGATCAATCGTTAAGCTCGATTGGAAATGGAGATTTAAGGTCCGCAGTTCGTAGAACCGTTGACCGGCGAAACAATTAATTGGCCGCGAATTGTAACGACGGCCCGCGAGGCTGCGTAGGTCTAAGAAGAATGGGAAAATGATTGAGGAGCATTGAAACAAGACGTCAACCGATCTCGTCCGATGGAAAGTCGATAGGAATTTAAATGGCCGGCAATTACAATGTCCAGCATCGATTGGCCGACGAACTCGTCGATCAGCAACGGAGCAGGCACGATAATTCACGGTTATCAAATCGGCAGGGACGCGTGTCGCCAGTTCGTAGCAATTAATCACTAGGGGCCACAATCCGCGTAACGTATTCCCGTCGCGTAGACGCGATTCATCTTCCTGGTCGGCTGTTCCTCCCGCAGCATTCCTCGTGCGGAATACCGTGGTTCTTCGACGAAGACCAAGGTCGTTGCGTCTCTGCTCCTCAGCCTGTTCCTTTCTCTTGTAATTACACCAGTAATTTCAGCAAGACCGAGACGGAACGCAGCCGATCGTTGACCCGTGTCTCGAAGTCTCGAAGAGGCCGAAAAATTCGCCGCGAATTTAAGTGAAAGAGGAAAGAAAAAGAGGAGAAGAAGACCAAGTGTCTGCGGTCGTTAGGTCTCGTCGTCGTCGTCGTCGTCGCGCATTTCGTATGTAAGAATCCTAAGTACTCGCAGCCGGGGCCCGGCCACTCGAGCAACGTCGCTTCATTTTGGCACCCAGACCCGGCGACCGCACCCCTTTGGCTTTTTGTGCCCGTCACGAAGGCCTTCAAGTGGCAACGAGACCATCTCGCCCGTCCAAATGGCTTTCACCGGGCTACCATGGGGGCTGCTTTTCGTCTGCGGACGCCAGCACCCTGTTTCATCTTAAAGTCTGCCCAGCACCGTGCATCCGCTCCGTTTAATTAGAAGGCGAGCCCTGGATGGACCACTTATACGAAGTTGCGACATAAAATACAGCGTGATTGAAGAAATTGGTTACGTCGTAGGTTAAAGTGCCGAACGTCGATACTGATTATAGCGCAGTGTGTGCAGAAGAATAAAGATTTTTCTCTTATCAAAAGTGTCTGCTGGTATTAATTACGCGACCTGACATGTTTACAGATGATACCGTATAATTAACGCATCGTAAAGATTGCGCAATCAGCGACGCTGAATTTCGCGGAAGTCGTTGGAAGCGAGAGCAGCAACGTGGAAGAGGTTCGAGTCCGACTTGCGATGAATTTTATTTTTCTTCGAGCTATTGTGGACCCCTTCTCAGCCGGGTCCACTGTGCTCGTTTTCGCACCTGCTTGCCCTCGCACCCGTTGCGAGCGTGCACCAAATTTTACGCGCCGCGGCGATTGAGAACCGTGGAATTCTTCTGTTTTGGAGTGCACAGTTTTGTGAACGAGACGCCTGGATTAAGAGAGGTATACCTGAAGTTGAGTTCCCTCGCGCCAGTGCTTCCAGGTAAAAGAAATTTCTTGCGAAGTGTTTCATTGGGGGAGTTCGATAGACCTGTCGGTGAACAAAAGATGGATTTTCTTCGAGGTTGGCCGAACGTAGCGCCTATTCGCCATCTGGTATGTACGGTCGCTTTCGTTCAGGTAGCGTACTTATGTATACGTATATACATAAATACATGCATCGTGTCGCAAACAGAGGGAATAAGAAAATCGGATACTTTGTCGTGACAAACGGTGCCTCGTGAAATAATTTCAGAATCGTTTGTACACCGTTACTGGCAAATTCAATTGTGCCGCGATGAATTATTAATCGTTTGCGCGACTGCAAAGGATAATAACGGAGCAGGATATCGTTTCTATCTCGAGCTTTCACACGTTTTCACCACCGGGCTTCAGAGTTATAGTTCATTGTCTGTTAACGCTGATCATAATGAATCCTTTCCCTTCCGCGGCACTTTTTCGTTCCACCCTTTCGCAGATTCCTATCCCCTGTTGACACTTGTTTATTTGTCACGGTTGTTATACGTGGACAGTAATGGATACGCCGAGTTTGAGCAGTACCGGTCGAACGCAGCATAATAATAGGACCGGCAAACGGTCCGAGCCTCGCCACGCCGCGTGACTAATTCGTAACTGGCATTGTAATTCATTTTTCCCCGACCATCACGTCCCGTTGCCATTGCTATTTTACGCCTCGGCCTCGCCTTTCAGCGTCCACGACGAAGCGGAAATAAGGCTTTCCATCTGACACCAAGCTGATAGTTGGTTTCGAAGATACTAATTAGCAACATGCATAGTCACACTCGAGTGTTCCGCATCGCAATTACAACCTGCGTTATGAATCACTGCGATTTTTACGGCCCAGCCACGTGCAATGGTTCCCTATCCAACGTTAGTCATAAACATAGGTCAGACCTCTGCATTCCTGCATCAATCGGCCACTCGTGCACTTGAATAAAGCGTGACGCTGAAAATTCGGTGACTATATACTGCTGCCGTGCCGTGTAAATAATATTTACGGCCACGTGGCCGAATGACGTAAAGGCGAACGACGTTACTCCAAAAGGGTGTACGATGTCCCCTTATTGGGACGACAAAGTTGAAATCCAATTTTGTGCAACGATATCGTGGGTAGAGGTTCCCGCTGAATGATCTCACCAGAGGAAGCAAAGCTACTTTTAAACGAACTTTCTCTTCGTCCCACAGGTTACTGTATTGTCATCTTCGTTTACGTCTTCCACCGTCGGCCTGTGGAATTGAGACGAATCGCCGTCGGGAGTAAATGAAAAAGCAGAGCACGTGGAGTCGCGTGGGCACGGCTCGTTTCGAAAAGATTTATAAGTTAATCGTGTGTAATGGGCCTGGTAACAGCGCCCTAACGCAACGAGTGCATCTGTCCAAAGGCGGGCTCGCATATTTATTCCCGGGCAAGGGTCAGCCCTTGCAAAAGCCTAGATACAGATACATTAGATATACCGAAGTGTGACTCACGGTCTATTGTAACGTCTACCCCCGGTTAGATCGAGATCGCTTTACGGTTGTGTATCGATAATATCTTCAGGGATATCTCTTTTCGTTCGCGTATCTGACGAGTGGGGCAATCTTCCCCTGGTACGCCCACTCTTTGAGGCGATACAGATACAGAATTATGGAAAGGTAACCCCGCCTGGAACCTGGTGACGATCACCGGGGTAAGTAGGAGGAGAAGGAAGGTGGTTGATTGAAAGCGAAAATGGTTGTTACCTCGAGTGCTTCTCCAAGAAGTACGCGCTCTATATTATCCTCTAAGTCCTTTCTCCTTTGAAATGGAAAGGTAACTCCGAGGGGTTTCTTTGAGGTCAGATTTATTTGGAGTAGGTATGTATAGCTATTGTCCCTCTGCTCGAAAGAATTGTTAATCGCAAAAGGAGCTAATTATTTTAATCAGTGTATTAAGGGGAAATATGCACCTAGTTAAGTAAAGAAATTTGGATTTTTTGCATAGATATTTCTAACACCTGATATGTTAAGAATCTTTCTTTACAATTTGGGAACTTCGATGACAAATATTTCTATGTAAAAAAACTGAAGTACTATACTCAAACATATAACTAATCTAAGAAAAAGCAAATGAGTGTACATTCATTAATAAACGCGCGTCGACGTAATCTCGTACAATTGTTTCAAAACTACACCACGGTGATTACCGCGTATCGCCGCGATTTATCGAGATAATTAATATTCCTGAAACTTATTAACGCGGCCAGTACTACGAGCCTCCATTTCAGACGAGGCACGATTTATCATTATACTCGCGTGCCTCCGCCTTATCTTCATTGCTCTTGGCGGGCAAACAACTCAACGCACAATGACAGTCCACGTCCAGACGTGGCGCAACGGCGATCGGCATTCGCGTTCTTAACAAACAAACAAAAGAATAATCAAAATCACCGTCAAGAATCGCACAGTTCGAGACGATAATTGCGCGCACCGTGTCGGCCAGGTGTGTCGCGTTCGGCCGGTTGCCTAGCACGAAATTCGCGACACACAAGAACCGTGGTCGATCGAAATCGTTCCGCGAACACCGCCGTGAATCCGTCCCACAACTTGCTCATTGTGTTCTCTATCGATTACGCAATCGATAGGGCTGGCCTCAAGGAGCAGAGGCTGAGATTATGCAAAGCAACATTTTCCAAGCTGGCCAGCGAGCGAATCGTGTTCTGGAGTGAACAAGCACCGCCCTGGCTGGCCGGCCGAAGGTGCTCGAGGAAGAAACGAAGAAGAAATTATTGCGTGGCTATCGGAGGAGACGCCGAGGACGCCCAAGGTATGCGGCACGTACAAACGGCTTTACGATCGATTCTGTCCCGGTGCTCCTTCGAGGTTGCTTTTTCGCGGAAGTGCATTAACCGAAGATAAATATACGCTTAACTCGCTTAACTTCGCGCTGAATGTTAATACCGCGGGGCGTAGCGATACGGGGACACCGTCGCCGGGCAATCGTCCAATTCTCGTGCCGTGCAGCACAGGCCGTACGGCGACCGTGAAGCTTAAAAGTGTTAAGGCTAATGGTCGCTACGCTATAAACGTTTCAGCGGTGTCTAGCCTTTCGGTCATTAACTTCTGCTCGAGACGGGGAGAGCATCGATGCCTGGGGACGTCGTGGATCGTTGTCATCGGCCGACAAATTGACCACCCCATTTGCTCCGTGATTTCGAGCTGGATAAATGATCGTGTCGTAGCCGGTTCTCGGGACTTTGTACACTGTACACGTTGCTTCCCTCCCTTTTTTTGCCGTAGTGGCCTTAGCGAGGAATCGATTTGTTCGTTCGACTTGCTTTATGAGTTCTCCGGTCGACCTATCGCGAACGAATCATGTGAATTCATTATTCATGGGATCGGGCACGCAACGAGTCGCGGCAACGGCGATCTGCAAATGAGATCGACCCACATCGAGACAACTTAATCAAATTGCGTGGAAATTCATTGGAGCATTGCGGCTGAGATCGCCGATCGGAGCTCACCGTCCGGGCGATTTAATTTTACTCCGACGTGCAATTAGAATTTCGAGCGTGTCTTGAATAAATTAAAATAGCACGCTTTCGTTTAACAATGTTTATCAGACGGAGGGAATAGAGTTGCGACGCCAATAATTGATCGCGTGCCAGATTATTTTAAAACGCCATTCCTTATTTTTAACCGCACGGTAAGTATACATATGAAATATCCTACGGTCGAACTACCCCAAGCGTCCAATAGTAAGATATACGAGACATCTGTTCGAGAACTCCACGTAGGGCTATTCGTCGCGGATGTTAGTGTCGATCCCCGCGCCGAAAATAGTGCAGGCGGTGTTGCTGTCGGAAGGAGTATAAATATCCCGCAAAGATTTCCCGGAGAATCTGGAAACCCTCGTGGCACGGCGCGGTCAGCTTGTATACTGTTAGGTGGAGTCGCGGAAGCGTGGCGTTTCGGTGGAGAAGCATGATTAAACCGAGAAGCCGGCGATAAGCTAATTTCGCGCGAGTTTATCGCGGCCCGCGACGTGTGCCCCGACGGATTAAACGGAGTATGAACGTGTGTACGTTGGCGCGTTGGTATCTGCGTGGCGATACGACGAATAAATAGCGGCGATAAGGGGAGCGTATACGCGCGATAAGTCGAATAGTAACCGCTGATTAATCGGAGAATGCTCCGCTTTGTAAACAGGCGCAATTAACATCCATTGTCGGGAATGAAAGCGGCGACGATGAAGATAGAGTACTCGATCAATGGGGCAATTGCGCAACTACCATTGGGGATTAAAAAGAAGTCGTTTCACTGGGTGGCATAATTGAACTTGGAAAGAGTGTCGCATCGTAGGATGGCACTTCTGTTACATTTAGGCCGACATAACGGGACGACGATTTGTAATAAATGGTGCATACCGTATTTCCGATTTTTGTTTTGTTTTTTTGAAACCTTTCATATTATGTCGTAGGTCAGCGACTAAAAAGTACAATTTTACTCGCACGGATTCCTAATGAAAATGGGAGAACGCTCGTCGCATTGCACGCACGATGGCGAATTCGAAAACTGCGGAGCATGAAACGGGAAACTGGGTTGCCTGTATAATTTTACAGAGACACGCGATATGTTCGCCCAAGATCGAACACTTCCACGAATTGCTACAGAGAAGTATCATTTTTCGTCGAAGAAAAAACCTATCTCGCGGATATATTTTCGGAGCAAGCCCATCCAAACAGTGTGTGCAATTTTCAGCACACACATGCTAAAAAATCAGTGAAAAAAGTCGTGGCAACTTTTGCTGCGGGAATTCGTGATTGTTTTCCTAATTGTTCTATTCCATACAAGAGAAAAATTCAAGCCAAAAAGTTGCAGTTCGATTGCAAAAAAGAAACCCAGAAAATCAATGTGACTTCTTGTTTTCTCGAGAAACGAGAAGTATCGAGAAATCAGGAACACTACTTCCATTCTACATTTTTGAAGGGCAGGAGAGACAGCTTTTAACCCTTCGCTAGCATTTCAAGTTCTTCTGCCTGCTCGCAGACTGTCGTTATTAAATTTGTAAAGACCGGACAAGTGTTTGCCTAGAGAAACTGTAATAGAGATTCCAACAAGCAGAACTACCCTAGTTTGCACACTTTTTAACGGGGCTTCGCTAGTTTGTTGAACCGAACGCACTCCACTTTAGCACACTTTATTTACGTTTCCAATTTGTCCGATAAATCTTCTCTGTCACAATGAAAGGGATGAAGCTGCTATTCCCAAACTATACATCAAACCACGCAATGGCCATTATAACACCGAAATTCATTTCCTCTATACCAGCTGAAATCCCATACAAAACCGTCATCCCCTAACCGAATCAGTCATTCCTTTCCCAAACACACGTAACCCCGCAAATCGAACGGTCAAATCATCCCCAATAAACATCGCAATGATACGCGGGCTGTTTGCCAGGAATTAACATAATTGCGTTCAACAAAAGAGGATCCACCGCCGTCCTTTAAAAGCTCGTCTCTCCTCGTTCCTGTTTTCCTGCCACCGTGCTTTCGTAGTTAATTTCCCCTCCTCCCATGGCATTGTGTTCCCGGCTAACTGGCAGGGGAAAATCATAGAGAGGCGATGTCCAGTGTCCGGTTCGAACGTTGGGAATATTGTTCAGCCATATGTTACCGAAACCTGGTCAGCTGTTTATGACGCCGACCAAAACGTCCCTGTCCAACCGAGGGTATTGGTTGTCCATTTATCAATCGTAGGTATCGGTTCTCCATTCTGGGTTCAAAGGGAAATAAAAGCCACCGAACAAATCGTGAAAGGGGCAGCGATCTCCAGTCTCATTTTGTTCCTCGGGGTCAATATCTGTCGCGATTGCCAACGACAAAACTGGTCCTTGCTTTCCCTGGCCGGCCGTTCGATTCTTTGCACACTTGAATCTGGCGACAGGTATCTCCTGAATGGACTTGAAACTTTTATTCGCGATCCGAGGGAATTCGTATTGTGAATCGTTAAATTCAGTCACCGCGGTGACCAGCGTTCCTGACCGGTTCGCGGATCAATTCCAGGTCCGAAGTAACGTTTGAATTCGTTTCGAATTCGCCGGTGAATGAAGAAGGGTGGTCTATCGTTCGCGGCAGAGAGGGGGTAAAAAACCGTCCAGTTCAAGAGTGGAAATCAATCATGCGGTCCCCGCGCGAGAGGAAGAAAAAGGGAAACATTGAGAGTGCAGAGATCGTGTCGGAAACAGCGTAGTGCCGGCGAATCACGTGCTTAGATGTGTTTTCAATGGCTCATTTGGAAATTACACGCCATTCTCACGTCAAGCCGGCTACTTGGACGTGCTCGAAGACGTTGCGTGACCTCACCTGGCCCCGCCGTAGGTTACACCAGTTTGCATCGGTCCGCATCAGTTTACCCGACTCACGGTTATGTTCTGAGTGGGCTGCCAGCGTCGATCAACGCGTCGTTCTTTTCTTTTCTTCTCTTACCCACCTCCGACGTCGTGATTCAGCGTTCCTTTTACGCGGCCAGAGCTTTTTTCCCCCCCGTGAACTTTGGCGCAACGTCTGTCGCGCGGAAAGTCGTGCCGGTAACAGCCCTGAGGGGCCGACAAATTGATGGCTGCGGGCGTCGAGGTAGCCGTAGAGGTATCGTAAATCGTGGCGAACAAACAGGCGAATGGATATTCCTCGGCGGAAGCTCGCGATCGATTGATTCTTCGGCTTGGCGGAAACGTTTCGTCGCTGGTTCGAGCGACAGACACTCGAGCGAAAAATATTCCTTCGGATGGCGAAGGGGCGGGATGGGACGGGGTTGTTATATCGGCGACGCGAATCGTCGCTGACGGGGTGGCTGACAGTGTTCGAAGGAAGCGAAGTAAAATGGGGTGAAACGGGAGGGACATGTCGATAATTTCGCGGATGTATAATTCTGGGTATTCTTGCCTCTGAGGAATCGTTGAGCAACGTTTGATATTATATTCCGTAGTTCGTATTCGGGGTTTGACAGGGGCTGTTGACTTGATGCGGCAGCGACGTCGTTCGTTTCGCGATACGCGATTAAATAACAATTTCACGGTTATAAATCGGGACACTCTGGGAATATATTTCAGCGCGTAATTAAACGCAAAGGAGGTTAAATAGCCGGGGCGACGAATTATCGCGAAGCTGTCGCCGCGCTATTTTAAGTCTTCGATCCCTTGGAAGTTACGCACGACTCGCAACAGCTGGCTGTACACGGTGGCCGAAGTTCATTGGGCGAATGTGAATTTATGGCCCCCGTTGTGCAGTTCCTTTGCGCAGCTTGTACACGAGTCTGATTGCAAGTTTCATTAATGTACGGGGCGGAGTACGTCGCGAGGCTGGGAAGTTAAAGGAAGGAACGAAGATTCCATTACTCGCCTACGATTTTGTAGTCCCGCTCGGAATAAATTCCAGGGCAGCGGGCAAGCCTTGAGGATTGAAAGCGACCAGCGAATTTCATTAGCCAAGCAGAAGGAGCTACTTTGTCGATAAACAGACTCAGGCTACACCTTGAGAAACCATGTAAAACGATACGCAGAGACACCAGGGTCCCTTACAGCGTTTCTTATAGCCGCGGTAGCAATTTGGCAGCGGTTTCGCATTAGCAATCGAAGCGGATGCCAAGGCGGGATTGGAAAGCAAGAAAGGTCGCCTCATTAATCGACTAATAGCTAACAGGTACACCAGGAGCTGAGGAGGAGCTGGTCCTCGTAGAGTGACGCAAAGTGAAACTTAAAAACGATTTAAAAGATTTCAAGGAGCAGTCATCGTTTGACGCGAAGCGAAATAATTCTTTCGATACTCTCGAGACCGCGGCGTTATTCTTTTCCCTTGGTCGCAGCAAATCCTGATCGGCACGATAAAAATCCTTGCGGCTTTCCTTCGCTGCGAGGAGCTGGAAAAATAGTTTCTAGAACCAGTTAATCCTGTTGGAGCGTGCTGCGTATGAAAAGGGGTTGAAACGTCCGATAAAAAACGACGAAATCGTTTTCATCTGGCCGATCGATCATCCCCGGTGCACAGCGGGGTGCTTCCTGCCCGCTGGGCCCGCGCATAATGTATGCGACTAATTGCCGGCCGTTTCATTGCCCGTAATTTCAACTTCGGTTTCCACGCGCCTTCTTGTTTCTTAAATGGCTCATCAGCCGACGCCGCCACCCACGCGAACGAACCGCGATTTATTCGTTGCATTTTAATCGAACTTGTCTCGATGTAAATTACGGAACGGAGTAGCTGTACTCGCGACTGGTTCCCCCTCTGCTCGTATTGTCCCGCGTGTCTCGCTAATTAATCGCATTCTTTTCTTCGCGCGATCGCAGTGTCTGGCGCGGGTTACAATCGTGATTTGTTCCGCTGTTTGCTCGGTGTATCATTAGTCTGTTCGATCTGAAACTGATCGGGTGAAAAGGTGAGCACGGCCTTGCGCTATTAAATACTAAATCAACTGGTGTAATTATCGATTTCGCAGCGATCAACGTGCACGATTGTAAACCAACAGCACCGCGGAGCAAATGGCGAATTTCCTTCCTGCACAATTACACCCACGCGAGGTCGAGTGCACGGTGGTAAAAATGAAGAACGGTAACTGGAAGGAGTTGAATAGGTGTGGCAAAGTGCGAGGGGAAAGAAACGCGCATAAGATTCATGCTAAGGCGGTGCCACAGGAATGGGCGTAGTGATCGTTTCGCGACGGGCAGGCTGTCGGCGATCGACGAACCTGGATCCGAACAGAAGAACTGCCACGGTGACAGAAAAACGAATCTACCTGGGCCGTCTGACTTGGTAATATCGTCGACGATACGCGATAGACGAGTGCACTCGCGTCGCCTGGTCGAGTTGCACCATTGTTCGCAAAGGTCGCGTGCAAAACCGATCGGCCATTTAAATACAATCGCGAGTAGGGAACGTGTATTCGATAGCCTGGCTAATTGCGATTCTCCGTAGACCCCACGTTTTTTCGTGTCCAGCTCGTTACGGGAATCTCGATGGAATCGTTTAAAGCCTGAACGATAAACGATTCGAGGCAGGTGTTTTCGAAGGACGATGGAAATGTCGTGAAATGGAGCGGGGTTATAGTTGTTGAAATACAGCTGACAAATGTCTCGAGCTCGGCAATGATGCGAATATGAATTCGCCAACGTGATTCTCGTCGACGCGTCATACGGTTGAAAAACAGAATCGATCGAGGGACCCGCGAGAAATGAAATCAATATCCCGGGCGATCGTAACCGAATCCATAAAAATGAATTCCTCTGGTAAAAGGTTTCGCAGCGCCGGTTATACGCCCGCTTCTCTCTTATGGCCCATAAAAGGCAGCGTTTGATTTACGCTCTTGCTCGCGCGACTACGCGGAACGACTGTATCTCCCGGGCGTTTCGGTGGCGTTCGTTTTCACGACTGAAAACAAGCGAAGAGATCGGCGCCGGCAATTAGTCGCGGGGCAACGGGACCGTGCAATCAGGAAGGGTCGCAGAAGGGACGCGTGGGTGGCAGATGAAGGGCGCGATAATCCGCGTGGCGGGAACAATGGCGCGGTGGCAGGCCGTCCCTGGCCCGTGCGAAGTACATTAAATCGCACTTAACTTTCCTTGCCTGCTTATCGGGCGTTATTACTCTTTCGTCGTGCGTTTTATTGCCGAGACGCGACGGTTCTAATTGGCTTAGTCGCGAGAATGGGAAACGAAACTACTGTACTGAGATAGCAGCGGGGTTTCCAAAACACTTGCTGAGAGGCTGTATTCGAGGCAGTCACACTCGTCGTACAATACAATCTGATGGATAATAGTGTGTGGGTTTAGAGAAAAGGGGAGGGAACGTTAACAGTTGGATCTAGAATTGAACGCAGGGGAATCGTATAGATATTAATTATCGTTACTGGCAAGCAGGCAAAATCCCGTTTGTCGTTAGAGAAATTGCAAAGGAGACCGCGTTCCCGCCTTCAGCCGGACCCCGTTTTCTCGCGGTGCCCACGTGAAATCACGCCGACTGGCATACTGGAGCGGTTGTAAATCAACGTTGGCAAGGAGTTTCAACTGTGACACGAGGAGATCCTCCCTTTCGCCGGGCTGCCAGCTTGCGATATTCATTGGCTTTTGGCTACATGCCTCTCGAGTAAAGCAGAGCCTCGCTTATAGTCTGCACACGCGTTACACAACTATACATTGGATCGAAACTTTTCATCCCTACTGTAGCCGCAGTTGCAATCAAATATATTCTGCGCCTTGTTTCGCCCTGTGACGGTGTACTTAAACGAAAAAGTCTATACGTGCTCTTCGTATTCCAACGCGCGTTTCAACGTTCAACCCGGCACAGAGGAGGCGGCTTTTTACCAATTTACAGCGCAAGAAAGTTGCTCGAAACAGGACAGAAGAGTCTGCATTATCATTAATAGCTCCGGCAATCGGTTCGACGTAGAAATTATTTACGAACGGCCACCGGTGCCAGCGAAACATAGAGATAAGGGGCAATCGTTTGACGTCGCGGGCTAATAAGCGAGGCTGCTCTAATTGGGATGAACTCTCTTCTGCCTGATCGTTATCAAGATCCACGGGGCAGTTCGAACGGACGACGCGTCTGTAGTCTATAAGATCGACTACGAAACGATCTGGCTACGATTATTTTCCTTCGACGTTCGCGTGGGAGAGCGTGTAGCAATGCAACGGTCGCATTCTACACATCGAGTAGAGTTGTCCGATGCGTGTGCTGCAACAGGGGAACGTGTGCACAATGTCGTAAACATCGCGGAGCTTATTTATGCGTTAGAAGAGAACGAGCGACGCTGGCGACGCTGGCACGCGGTTATTAGACAAATGTTAAACGATACGCGTTTACCTGATTAATGCCGCGGCAGTCGCACTGGGTGGCGCCATGGAATCTTAATTGGATTTCCACATTTCGCGCCTTTTTTTCCCCCTTCGCCCGTGTGCTGCGCGACTCGATCGAACTTCAATCCTGCGTTTTACGAGGCCAGGTGGTTTTCAAGGGGCTCGATGCCCACCGGTGTCTTCGCCCGGTTTAATCGTTCATTATCCTTCCGGCCTGTTTGTTGGTTTTGTTGTTGCCCTACGGCGACGGATAATTTAGTAGCCCTCCTTCGGTAGACGGAGAAGTTCCCACGAGACTTCTGACACGCACGTCGCGCGACGTCCCGTGTCTCGATCCGCGGAATTCACTGTGTCACGAAACGAAGTTTCCTCGCGGGGACAAGAAACCCCGGTGCATTCCACTGTGCGCTATCCAGAGTGCCATTGCATCTCTGTTCTTCGAGAACGTTGCTCGATCGTTCCCACGATCTCTCTCGATGTCGCGATCCAATCGAATTAAAATATATGATAAATTGTGGAACAAACCGATGGATCTCTTAAGAAAGAAATCATTTGTTATTCCATGGACCTGCCTGTTAATTAATACAGAAATTCTCACACAGACTATCGAGCGAGGGGCTCGAGTAATCAATCTAAACGTATCGAGCAAACCAATCGGCATGCCTCGTCGCCGTAGCATTCCAGTCGTCGCGGATCCCAGCAGTGTTCCATCGACAGTTCCTTGGAGGAGCATCGAATTGCCTGAAACGCACGTCCACGTCGGATAAACGAAATGGTCGTTGCACCACGAAACGTTTCCAATTCGTTCGCCCGGTGCGCGTAAAAGCCGGCACAGTCGTCCCCTCAAAGGTAAAAGCTTTTCGATTAGGCCAAAGCTGAAAGTTACAGCGCAAGAAACCATTGGCAACTCGTATTTACATCTGATAGCTGTTCGCATCGTTGCACGCGGGAATCAAGTTCCCAATTGCGACTCGGCATCTTCGTTCATTTTCGAATCGACTAATGAGATCGGATGTACGCGTGTATACCTTGCGCAATTCCTAACTACCCAGCCGCAGAGATATCTGGTTCTCTTTAGCCTTATCCGACTGGCGCTTCGAGATTATGAAACCTGAATAGGCTCGCAATTTCTGGATACGATGCTCGCTCGACTCTTCATTTTGTTCATTCTTTGTTTTTTGTTCAATTACGATTGCAAACTGGAATCCTCTCATAACCTACATCCATGGTAGCACACGAGGACTAGAAAAATGTAGGCACAGATATCCTGGTAGTTTTTCGAATGCCATTTTCTATGGATTGAGGATCTAATTAATAGTTAAATTTGATAAATAGTTATTAATTCTTCCGTTTTTAAGAATTCATTAAGAATGGGCTTACTCTAGCCCATTTTATTTTATTACATTCTACTCTATTTTATTTTATTTAAATTGTTATTCTTATCTGTAATTATGTTTTTATTCTATACTGTATATGATACTATTATTCTCTGTGTGACACAATCCCCTGTATACTAAAGGGTTCTCTAGCCCGTTGATTAACGAAATATATTATATTATATCTACATATTATATCTAATTATTGTTAACGATATCGGTGACGCTTATCACAGATTCTTGCAAGCGTTTTCTTTTTATTGCACGCCTAGCTGATTATGTACTGATTATGACGTGGACAGGCTGCCCTGTGTAAAATGAAATTTAATTAACAAAATTTGATTACCTGCCCTATGACTTATGAGAGCGAGTGTCTATAATAAACCCGGCGAGTTACTGAATTATTTCGCGTAATTGATTCCGACGCGTTCAATTTCACGTGTTGCCGCACGCTCGACGCGAAACCGGTCTTAATTGACACGCAGCTTCCGCGGTCAACTAATTGAAAATGCTAACCGTCCAACGGCGTTGTTCCTCCCGGCCGCGTACCTGTTATCGATTCGTCGCCGCCGGATGATAGAGAGCGCGAAACACGGTTAGGTGTCTTCCGCTCGATCTACGCTACGCCGTGGACATCCGCGATGATTGATGAGCTCAACTGGTGTTCCATAGTTTATCGCTGCCCGGAAACACGACGGGTATAGTTGAAGTCCCCCGTTAAACGTCCTTTCGATCGGGCTACTGAGAACATTGCTTGTTTTCTGAATTCCAGTTGGCTACTGGTTAAATTGGACATTTTCCTGGATTATCGTACATTTTCAATCTCCAGCATCGTTGCGTTGATCGAGGTAACACTTCTCGGAGAACTAACGTCGCCCTGCGTTAACACTAGAACTACCAAGCCAGTCAACATGACTGGTTTTAGGTTTCTTGCTTTAAAGTTATTAACATATAGGTATTGCTGCAGCAATTTATGACGACTTTCAATAAGGCAAAATGACAACTACATATCTTTCATTAATGTCCATTCAACCATTTCGTGTTCATAATCTGTCTAACGTATACTGTCTCAATAGTATCAAAATCAATCGGTAGTTCTAGGGTTAAATGGAGAACGCCGCATTATTCTAAGCCGACTCTCCCAAAACGCGGAGGATCCTCACATCCAAAAAAAGGATATCGCTAACAGGTTCAAAATCCGCCGTATCGTTTTCCAACTCGATCAGCAATGAAATCCTGCAGTCGTCTTGAGGTGTTAGCGACGGCTATCCAAGATCCATTCATCCACTCTCCTTGCCGGTATGCTCGCGGTGAATGCCATTAAAGCGTGTATTCGTAGCACCTCTCCTTCCGACCTATTCCACTGGCCCAACAGGTCCTTCTCTCGCAATAGGTGAGAGAACGTTGCTTGCATCGAGGAGGTGTGCCCCGGGTACGTCTTCATAGAGCGGTCGGCGGTGTGCGATGGCACGCTTTGGTTAGACGATCGTCTCCCCGGCTTCCGTAAATGCCCCCTCGCAAACAGCCTATATAAACGTGGCGCGGGTATTCGAGATAACAGGCAAGCCAGCGGAATGCAGGTACGTCGAACTCGTACATACATAGGCAGCCGTTCTATCTCCACGGCTGACCAGTTCGGTGCACCGTAAGTAGCTTATTCTGCCCGTTTAAGTGACTTAGGGCCGAGTCGTTGCACGTGCGTACCGTCGGCCGGGCACATTCGTTGACGAATATTTATTTATACTTGGAAATGCGGGATAAGCGAACGACGGAGAACAACGGAGAACAACGGAGAACGGCGTGTGAATATAAAAGAAACGAGAATAAAAGGATACGCGTGTACGTATAATACAGTGGGCAGGTGGGGATATATTATCGTCGGAATGGGTGCAACTGACGAATCTAGTTTCGCGTCCGAATACAGCAGAATACAGATGGAAGACAACGGAAGAGCATGGCTATACCTTCAACTGTGTCAGTGGGACCGCAGAGCCGGCCTTTATACAGCCGCGCATGTCGCATGATGTTCTGCCGAAGCAGCTTCTTCCCAGAGTCTCGCTGCGAGCATAAAACTTTAATAGCTCCGAGAGGTCTGGGTAATCGAGGCAACTGTGTATTTGCATTTACAGCGCTGAGTGCAAGCATTGCATCCTACATTTCCGCCCCAAACATTGCAACACTTTCCACTCGAAAACAGCCGTCAGACTAAACATTCCTCGGCTGCTAATTCTATTCCGACTAACCGTGTTACGTCTGCGGCGCAATAAAATCGGCAAGCGGAGAACGCGAATGTTGCAACCGTGGTCGCACGTTTTTCAACACCGATATTGACCGTGGTGCGATCCGCGTCGAACGGTGGAACGCGTGAACGTTGGTTCGAGGCGACGGAAGGAAATGCCGGGGTCAAAAATGAGAGGCAACGGGCGACGAGCTAATCGAGGCGATTTACAGACCGGTGCAGTTCAATCCGCGCGATTGCAGAGACGATCTCGTTAGCGCAGACACGGATCGGTTGGCACGCTGCGGCGTGCCATTGTGGCGAATCCATCGAGCGACGAAAAGAAGTTCAAGCGCAAACAGCGCGACAAACGGGATCCGGGTCACGGTTACAGCCGCTCGCGTAATTCACGAGCAGAAAGCACCGAGATACGAAACAAGAGCCGAGGGTGGCCGAGAAAACATGAAAAAGTTCGCCTCGAGCCTGTGACGCGTCAGACAAATTGCCTCCGGTGACATCGTCTTGGGAAAACAGAGAGGCCGGATTGCGCGAGCTTTCCGCGCCTCCACGAAGAGAGTCCAAGGACTGAATTTGCTCGGCGCGACATCGAAGGAAAATATAGGAAACAATCGAGCGCTGGCAAATATTTGACGGCGTTAAAGAATGCATATTTGCTTGAAGAGGAAAGACGGCGAGGAAGGGTGGCTACGTTCCGCGTCGTCGGGGAACTTGTCTGCCAGGTCCATTTTCTTGGAGTAGTTAAGGTCTCCTTTAGCCTAAGTAGAAGGTCCTAAGCTGGACTTATTTCTACAGCACGCTTGGGATCCTCTTTGCTTGGAACTTATTCGTTAGGCGAAATTAATAAATCTTGCGAGAAGTCTTATAGAGGGACATGAAACATAAGGATTCGTTCTATCGCACGTAGATTCGATTACCAATTAACACGGGGAAAATAGTGGGCACTAGAAGAGCTTTACCGCGGCGCCAAGGGTCCTAAAGGGTTGATAGAATGTTTGGGGGGCAAGCGTATCGCGAAACGATGCGAGCAAATATGATAATGATAATAATAATATCTTGTTTCGAGCATTTTCGTCGCCGACGTCAGTATTACCCCTTGGTCGAACTTGAAGCACGAGCCCCGGTATGCCCAGCTTCCTTATTGAAATTTCGCTGGAACAGGCTTTCGACGTATACTTGTTCGCATTGAATCGTTTCCATCGTCTGAGCCCTTCGACGCGACGTCAAACCCACGGGACGGTCTGGGAACGCGAGCACCTGTTACGAGGACGCTTTCGTTTCTGCTTTTGCCATTCTTTTCGAGCATCCTCCCCTTCCGCAGCGGGCGCTCTGTTCGCACGAGTAAATCCTTAACTTCGGGAAATCGACGTGCGTTCAATGGATACGCGGATGATTTCGTTGTGGAAGAATGGGGAAGAAGAGGAGCCGGGCATATTCGTTTTGCAGGCAGAGAAATCTGTCTCTGTGCATGTTAAAGTGGAGGGCACTCGGCGCCCATCGAGACGCAGCAACGTTCTTGAAATTCGGGCTTTGATTTCGGTCGGAAGAGAGAAAAAGACAACGGTCCATTAATATTGATGAGATTTAGCTTGATTAAAGAATCCAATTATTCATTCTGAACGGTACCATGTTAATCGGTTGCCCGAAACACGGACGGACTTTTGGTTCGTCGTGTTGATTATGCATGAGGTATTTTTAGCCGTTCGCGTAATTTAGCAGTGTCCCGAGGTTGTGTAACTTCATTCATGGCTCGGACAAAGTTATCGAGTTAGTATCGGTATTTCGTGGGCCACTTCAGCCTTCGCTGATCCAATATTGGAGTACGCGTTTGCCTAACCGGACAGAGGTGAATCGATTTGCGGCAGTTCTGAGATGAACGAGACTGTGACTTCGCGATTCGATCGGGAACAAAAAATCGCGCTCGAACGACAGCAAGAAAGGTACGTGTCGAAGCACGGATTGCAATTAGTCAGCGGACGGTCAGTGAAAAAAAAAAAGAATTCCTCGTAGCAACGTAAAAACGTTCTCTACTACGTATCTAGAGCCTGTAATTTCAGCTTAATGAATTTAATTGGCCGGTCAGATAGCTGGAAACCGGCTAAATGTTATGATCGACCGTGCAACCTGTTATTACGTTCAATTTTTTTGCCTCCTTTTCTTTTTGCACCGTTCCCTTTTTCCCATTGGAAAACCGCCCGTCGTGTGTTCCAATCGACTCCCTCGCCTAGGAGTAAATCATTGGAAACGATTACCAGGCTGGAAGTATCCGCCACTTATCAATTTCGCGGATTTCGACATGAATTATTGCAACGAGATACTTGAACGCTCGCGACAACTTGTCGATTCATGAAATCAGAAGCAATTTGCTGTAAAAGGTGTGCACGCCGGAGTTAAACCACTGCGAATGCATTGCAATTTCCGAGAATCTATATTATTAAGTATTCCGCAGGGTCGTTGTTCGAGTAGAGAACCGAGGAATTTCCACCTTCTCCCCATTAATTCAACCGAGCCCGTCAAATTAATATTTCCGTTATCGTTTACCTTTGTACCGGCGATACTTGCTAAAACGTCGTCTTTACGAAACAAATACGCTGCTTCGTATTCTCCCTTGTGGGTGTCTTTGTAGCATCGGTGAGAAATTGCAACCGCAGACCACTGCATTAACTAAAGTGCACCTTCGAGGACGCCAAGGCGGCATCGTCGATGTATCGCATTATGGCCCAGCATTTTCCTGGCCAACGATATTTTTTCTTCTCCTTTTCGTTCGTTCTTCATCGACGCCGATGGCGACAGCATCGATTGGCCTGGTCTTGGCTCTTCGCTATTAATCCGCCTCGTGGTTTGGTTCAAGGATGAGACTGTTGCAACAGGCAGCAAAGAGCACGCAGCAGCTCGAGTGCTGGCCCATCGATTGTGCAACGCGATTGCATCTGCCGGTGGACGAGTTTTTCTTTTCGACCCGGTCGAAAGAACGATCCGGTTGCATAATCGTTCGTCTTTGGGTAGTAATCGCGTCAGAGAGGCCAGCGAAGTTCGAAAAGAATTGGCGGAGTTGTGGGTTATACTGTAACAGGGTTCAGATTAACGAATAAAAAAATATTAAAATAATAAATAATAAATTATTATGCGGTTCTTAATTTTACTGCATAATATATATATAAGTGTACGACTATGTAGCCTATCGGTGCTGCAGGGATATGCAAATAAATTCCCAATTAATGATCGAATTATGAAATTATTCCACGTCGTTTCTGCGATGAAACCCACTACCTTTCGTCGCACCCTCACAGGGTGTGTAACCCTTTTTTTTCACGCTGCAGCATGCAGCCACGGTGCTCGCTGAACGCGAAAAGGATTACGGAACTTTATGATAGGCAAAGGTGTAGCAATTAAACAGGTTGGATTGACTGGTTGCAAAAATGTGAATAAAAACGGCACGCTAATTAGCGGCGCGAACGCTGGACGAGGCAACGAGGAGAGGAAATTATCATCCTGCAGGAGCCGCGTGCACCGCCTTATCGCACCAATATTCAAGGTGTACGATTCGAGCGAAAGTAAAAAGCCGGTTCGGTCGGAGTATGAATCGATGGCGCATGGCAGGGAAAAATTGCAGAAATTCACGGCGTTATTACGGCACGCGTGTTGCCTTCGCCGTGGAATTTGCGTTCTTCGAATTACGGTATACGAAACGGAATCGTCGATAACGACGCGAAGCGTAATTGCATGTATCCTGCGCCGTGATAAATTAAATGAGTTGCCCGGCTCGCGAATTGCAATCAACAGGTATACATAAAGTAAGCGATTCGGGCGTTTGATAAGCTTATAATTAAATTAGGATTCTATAAATTATACGGCAAAGGAAAAAAGAATGCGCAGCCTCTTCTAAAGCATTCTCGCAGCGAGGTTGTATAGAAGACACGGAATGTTCGCGATGCCCGAGCATTAGAAGTTAAAACGCAGGAACTCGAATGCGTGGGTTGATAAAGCAGCCGCCACGCAGTCTAGCATTCTCCCTGGCTGGTTTCGTTCCTCGTCTTGCCGCGATCGTTCTCTCCTTTCACCCTTCGGCTCGTCTGCCTTGCCTCGGCCGTCTGTCAACTTTGTGCTTCACCGTTTCTCCCCGATGCGTATTCACCCTACCCCGGGGAACGCGCACGCATGCGTGCTATGAACGCCCGCGCCGACTACCACCCTTTTCTCCTCGTTAATTACGTGTCGCTAATTGTGCGTTATCCACTACATCGAATCCACCGCCACCTTTTCACTTCTTGCCCGTCTTTTACCTTCCAATCTTTCTCACCCCCTCTTTTCCTCCCTCTCTGTCTCTTACAACTCGACTGATTACGATCTCGAATGTTGCTTCGACGCGGGGTAATTGAAGAGAGTGACGGTAGAGATGACGCCTTTAGAAAGTACTGCCTCTTACAGGTGACGTGTCGTTAATAGAATTATATAAAGGAGGGCCGAGAATTCTGCGCGAGAGGCAGAAGGAAGTAAAGAAGAAATGTTTCTTATATCGCTGGAGACAGATGAAACCTCTGCCAGCGAAGTTGTATAGACGGGGGCGTTGAATAGAGGAGCGGGTAAGTACTCCCGGAAATTAAAGTTGGGAACGAAGTCGACGATGCCTTCGCCGGTTTCGTTCCCCGAAAAATTTCTGATTTATCTCGCCACGACGTTTAGCCGGGAGAAAGCAGTTGGGATTTTTTTCCCTTCTTCCTTTTTTTATCTCGGCCCCCCGCTCGACTCCACAGCTTTCATTCAAACTCCGCTCGCCCGTCGTGCTGCCGCGGAGAGTGTACGCGGGCCGCGATACGATCTCGATTTCGTCGCGCTCGAGATGCTCTGCCCCCTCTGGAGATCTTTCCCTCGAAATCTCTGGCCTCTTCGTCCCGAGAAGAACAATAACTGGCCGTACGAGAGGTGGTGTCGCGTGAGCCTACCTCTGTCGTTTCTCATTTTCGCGCTCCCCGAACGTTCCTTTGGTGCCCCTATCGCCGGTTCACCCTCCATTTATTTTTTCGACTACGCAGTGCTTTCCCTTGGGGTACAAATCACGCGTCCCGTGCCTCGGCTGTCATAATAGATAGGAAATTTTTGGAATTTTTATTTCTACCCAGCCTGGCGGTATGATAATCAGATTTCTCTCCGTTTTTAATTGCTACGTCAAAGCGGTTGATGTTTCTCCTCGTTTAAACTTATTAATATGAAGTTAGTGTATTTGCGGAAATACAGCAATAACGCGAGCAAGAATTGTTGCCACGTACTTATATGAATCGACGGATAATAACTAGACGTCGAGAGATGGCAGAGATAATAAAAATCATTCCTTTTCAACGCTATGTCCCTCGATTAATACGCGGCACAATTTGTTCGAATGGAAGCTTCCATGGACGAATGCAATAATAAATTAACGCGAACGGCAGAACAACTGGGAGCAGTCGGGCAAATAGCAAATAATTGTTACCTCGCTCAACGCCGAGAATTAAATCGCGCGACAGCGCAATAAACAATCGTAGAATTCGCGTGCAGGCGCAGACTCGTCTAAATACAGCCCACAGAGGATTAAAACAAGCACCGTTGTCGCGTTAATTGTTTTAACATCCTCCCCGTTGAATCATCGCGACGGTAAAATCGTCACGAAGACTCCCCGTCGCTTCGTTCGGACAGTTTAGTTAATTAGCCGAGGAATTCGCGCGATTTCAAAGCGGATACAGGAAACGGCCATCACCGGGGCTCCGAAGCGTGTGTCGTGGCCCGCATAGAGTCTGCGATGTGGGACAGGAAGTTTCCCTTCTGTTCGAATTCGCCGAACTCGATACTACGATCGCCGCTAACGAAACGCGTGATTGTCATTGTTGCTGTTGCAGTGGAAAGTCTGGTATACGTTGTAGATACTGGAATGGGATAAGAGGACTATCTCCCAAAAGTGTCGCTTCGATAAATGGTCGCGTGTCAATGGTGAATTGTTGTTAAAATATTGCGAAGGAATACACGGCAAGTATTATTAGTGTCGCGTACAGCGTTGTATCTGGTAGTTGGAGGATTGGTTGAATGATGGTAATTCGATGGTAGTCAACGCAGAATGACAGTGATTTTTGTTTGCCTGGAAATAAGAATACTTTCTAGTCCAAGTCGTTTCCTTTACGATGACAGTTGAAATTCTCGTTTCCACTTGCCACGAAGATTCGTACGGACCTGATTAAGGCACACATGGCGGCCAGATCGACGGAAGTCAGCGTGTTGGAGAAGCGTTCGACACACATTTGAAGATCTTTTCGAAGCAAGGAACGAATACCTTTGTTCATCTCCTATATTATTGATAGCTAGCTAGAAGCTAGCTAGGTAGCGCGAAACAAGAGTGTATGTTCGGTTTAATTTTTGAGGGGCGAAGACGATCCCTGAACGGCGTTCCGAACGACTTCGCCGGAAATAAAGATTCCTCGCGACCCACGGGACTATTCTAAAAGTAGATAAAATCGTTCTACTATTTCAATTTCGTACCCGCTGATATATGCTTCCTACTATTCTACGTTCCCCGAAAACGCGCTGCTCGCTACTTCGTTCCTTCGTAATTCTTCTTGGCAGTTTTAAGGCTATCGTTACAACGCTCATCCCCTCGACTTCGCTATTCCACATAAAACTAAAAGAATGCCCGGAACGACCCCGCCGCGCGGGGCTTTGATACATTCGACCTGCAGAACAGCGTATCGCAGAAACCAGTATTTCTACATAGCGCTGGACACGCAAAAAAAATCGGTTAAGAACGTTTAATGGAGAGTGGAATCCTGTATCGGTGTTCCGTTTGGAGCGAAAGATTTATGAACTCCGGAACGAAATTTTTTCATACACAGTTAAGTTGTATGATGAACTAGTACACGTTTGGTCACAGCTTAGTCGTGACAGGATTAGCCTGTGGCGGGACGACGAATATAGAATCGACAAATACAAATTCCAACCCTTATCTCCGATGGTTTCTCTCTGGTGAATAATGGTTTATTAATGACCAGCGGAGAAAGCTGTTTTCCCGTCTGCGCTAATGATTCACGGACTCGGTTCTACAATAACTATATCCCGACACACCAACTAACACGTCGAACAAGACATTCAACATAAGACAGCATAAGATTTCTTCGATACACCTGGCAATGAAAAATCCGCGATTCTTAGCAACTGCTTTACCGTTAAAGCGTTAACAAGCTGCAAGACAATTTCTGCTCGACAGATCGACAACCTGGCCATTGTCGATCCCTCGAGTCGCGTGTTTAACGATTGCACCGTGCTGGGTGCAGCTTACGAGAGGAACAGATGCATCGGGTTGGTGTGTGCTCCAGCGGGTCGTTGGGCACGCGAATCGGGTTGCGTACAAGTCGAAACACGCGACTGCACGCCGCTGCCACATTATCTGATTGCGCTGAATTCAGATCGCGTTCGTTCCTACTGTTCTGTCCAGGAAGTGACGTCAGAGATCGCATACCGGGGCGCGGTGCCCTGATCAGGATTTACGCCCCGCCCCGGCGTGTCACGATGTGCGTTTTGCAAATTGAAAAAAGAAAAAAAGACTGAAGATTTGCACGAAGGAGATTTGCATACTGGAACAAGGAAATGCGACGAAGGTTGCTGTAACATATCGAACGATTCGAGGGTATTTTTAGAACGACTGATTCATTCCTGCGAATGTGATTTATAGATAGACTTGTTTCTTTTTGAACCCCTTAACACACATTACTACTGGAATTACCACTTGCCCGATTGTGTCTAAATTTCCGAGAAGTAAGAATGTTTGCAATGTGGATTTTATATTTAATTCGACTGCTCCCTGCGAGGATGATTTTTTCATAGCGATAATTCAAGCTGCTCTTCCATGTTCCGTCGTTTTATTAGCGTTGCAATTTACTTAACGCGATTGAACTCGATTTATATACTTGTCCGTCGCACGAATCAACTTGCCACTCCTCATTCGACAATTCTCTCGCCCGAACCTTCTTTCAATCAACACCACTGTGCGCACCATAGGTCCTCGGTGCTGCGTTTTCCCCATGCGAGAAACAACGTGCACCCCCAGTACGTGATTTTCGTTCGCATTCAGGCGCGTTGATCGCTATCGTGATCAACGGCACGATCGTTCGGCTGCCCGTAAATTTCATGGCGCTTCCCACGCGCGAACCACCTCGAATGAATATTCAGCTGGTCTCGGACGAGCCCCGACCTACAGAGATCGACCTACACTCCCCGGCGTGGATGAACGTGTCGCGACGCCGGTTTACACGCGAGCTACGAATACGTAACATCCGTTTTACCCTGCGACCTACTACGCCGTATATAGCGTACATCTGTCGATAGCCTCTCCTCGTCCACCCACGCAACCTTTCAGCGTGCTCGTGTAAATTACGTTGGCGAAGTAAACGGTCCGCTCGGGGAAGATCGAAGGTGAGCTGTCCCATGTATGTATGTATATGCAGCAGAGGCGAAGAAGCGAAGGATACGCGAATCGAATGTAAATGAGCCACCGTGCAGCGTGCTCGACTCACTCAGGACACGAAACCAAGTGCACACTCGAGCACACGTTATTTACGAGCCCGATCGTGTCTCGGGCGGATCTGCGTTAGGTGACGAAGCGCCGTGAAGATTGATCGCCGTTAATTGATCGATATCACCGTTCCCTGGAGTTTCAAGGGGGTGGCCCAAGCCGGTGCAGCTTCCTGGGAAATCCTGGACCCCCTTCACTGCTCCGCGGTGTCAAACCTATACTACTTCGTGTATACACGGCGGTGCAGTTACTCAATTGCTGGCGCGCTTGCGAAACAAACGGAGGGATTATTGTTTTACTATTCTTAGCCGCCGTGTCGGGCCGACTGCTTGAACTCCGCGGGTACAACGGAGAATATGGGAGTTCAATGCACTCGTGTTCTGTGTTTTGCTATGGGAACACTCGGGTCCGTTTGGGATTGTTTTGCGCCGACGTAGGAAGTTCGCCGGGCAATTTGGGCTAGCAGATCGAGAGTTCGTTGATGGTGGAATTGGCAATGGGAAGAGTGCATCTATATCGGAAGTTCTGAAGACAGTTTTCTTCGGAATCTTTATGTAGGTGGTTCCTTTAGGGTCCGGGAACTTTTGCATATTTTATCGAAGTCCACGTGGTCGATTATTGGCTGATGAATTGCATAATACACATCGCTGCAGAATTCTTCTGACAACGAGAAACTTTGAGTAAAGGGGTATGTACATATTGTATCTTGCTCCCATTTCCGGTTCTTGTTTGTCCACCTCTTTCACCTCGTCCACCTTTATCAATTAACGACAATTAAGGCAGGACCCGAGGCAACGGATCGAACGACCGCTCGTTAATCAGCGATCCATAATGATTGGCATCGAGGGAGTTCGCGTTTGAGGGAAACGAAATTGCAAAGGGAAACAGCACGTTCTGTAGATCCTTTCAGTAGATCTACGTGAACTTTGAAATCCATTCCTGCGGTCCATTGTATATACGTAAGATATGATCGACTGAAATTCTCAGGAAGTAAAATACCAAAGCGATATCCCTGGCAGGTCGCGAAGAAGCGATCATTCGCGAGAGTGTTACCTGGACGGGAACAACAGGCCAGATGGGATCGTTTCTTATTCGAGTCGCGCGAGTGGTAACGCCGGGAACAGTGCGGCACGTATCGAGAAATTTAATAAAAGGCCGTGCTCCCCCGGAAATAGGTCGGGGAGGGAAGGATCGCGACGCGAATACCACGATCGTCGCTGAAAAAGTCTTTCGTGAACGTTTCCACGGTTCCGTGGGAACCCGTTCGGATCGCATCGTATATTTTCTCCGCCGTTCAGTTATCCGCATCTATATTCCACTTCCTGCCTTAAAACGCCGGCCTTCCATTCCTCCGCGCCGCACGATCGGAATCGCGGTCACTTTTAAAGCGATCCTGAAATACCTTCCACCACTGGTCCGTCGTGGTTTATGTTGGAAAAAGACGGGGAGGCGCGGAGGAGAGCAGAGGCTGAAATTCGTAGCCATGAAGTAAGACGATGCTCCTATTGCACAGTTATCGAACATTTATGAGAAACCGATCATCACGGGTGTTCAAGGTATTCTCCACGCGATCCAATATCTAAGTACATAAGTACGTACCGGATAGATACACATCCATGGGATACGGGCGTTCGAGTTATTCTCGGACGAGCCGATTCCCCGCGGAGAAAGTAAATTGAAATAAAGTTTTAGAGGATATCGACACTTCCCCCAGCTACAATAAATCCGAGAACTGTTTTCGCGACCAGGGGCCACGAATGGCATAGGGAACAGGGTCGATTTAAACTTGCACTGTAGTCTAGTCAATGAGACACGGATGATTCAGGCGCTAACGACTATTTACGAGGCAGTCGATCGTTCGTGAGATGTCTGCCGGTAGGAATGCGACGAGGGTTGCCATAAAACCCCAACTATCCGATTATGGTTGCACTGTGCACGCTGCCTGTGGCTCGGTTAGGTCGCGGCTATTCTTTTTCCTTCTTATTTCTTTTTCGTCTTTCGCTCTCGACCGCGGTAAGACCCGCTGTTCGCCTTCCTCCCCGTTTAGCTACGAGGATCACGTTCAGTTCGAGTATCCGATGAAGTTAAGTTACACGTTAATTGTTTCGCACGCTGCACGATCGGGCCGCCGGAGTTATTGGCAGTAATTAGCGGCCGCGTATCCTGCTATCTGTGGCATTAAGTTGTTACGCAATCCGTTTCGGACGCGCAAGAATTCTTGCCCTAGGCGACCCGGCAGCGGATCGTGCAATCTTGCCGTGTGGCGTGGCCCCCAGATGGAATTAATTCCTCCTTCGCGAAACGAAGGTTTTCATTAAAAATTCACCTCGCGATGTTATTCGGCGAGACGTGTGCGACTGCTGTAAGGGGATTAAAATTGATATCGGTGATATCGGTCGGGATAGGTAAATTAATTTTGGCCGAGCTGTGCATCAATCGAGCACGCGTAACTAATCTCCACTATAAATTCTGAAGTATCTCCCATCCATATAATCATCGTTTCCGAGAAAGCGGTGAAAAGATTTGTCAGATTAGGACGATGGAACTGGTTTCCCCCGCGCCACGAAAGACATATCCCTCCATCCAATCAACGTCACAGACAGACTGTTCATTAACGTAAGATACGCCCTGTTTGTTTCAGCAACAGAGAACGCCATGATATGACACCCGATTGAAAGTAAAAGCGTGTAACCGACGACCAAACCACCATGAGGATGTTACTGCAGTTTTTGATGCTGCTATTGTTGGGTGTCAATGCCAGGCGAACGGACGCGGACACCCCTGCGGAGGACGTTTACGGTGGTCAGCGTCGCGGTTCCCTTCACAAGTCTAATTACAACAGCGGGAACAACAATTACAATTCTCAGTCGAACTCCCCCTATCTGCCGTACCAGCAGCCCAGGGAGAGGAAACCGAACATAGTCCTGATCCTGACGGACGATCAAGATGTTGAACTCGGTTAGTGATTCCATGGTATTATTATCTGCCCCCACATTATTGGACTACAAATCGGCAGAGGTAAATTCGCATTCGAATTCGATCGATGGCAAGCGAACCACGGATCCGTTCTACGAAAACGCAATCTCTGCTGTTCTTCGAATGAAGGACCCCCCCTATCTATCCCTCAATCCCAGTCCAAGCCCTCTTTTTCGAAGCACATCCTGATCGTGTGTTGCGGTTGGTCCAATCCCTCAGGTTCGCTGAACTTCATGCCACGGACCCTAAGGCGAATAAGGGACGAGGGAGCTGAGCTGAGACACGCATACGTGACCACTCCTATGTGTTGTCCAAGCAGGAGTTCTTTGCTGACCGGCCGTTACGTTCACAATCACGAGGTCTTCACGAACAACGACAACTGCAGCAGCCCGCAGTGGCAACGAGATCACGAGCCACACTCGTTCGCCGCTTACCTGAGCAACGCTGGATATCGTACCGGTGAGTATCCCCCCAATGAAACGGCCGCCCCTTCTCCCATCGCTCGCGTTGCACAGTTTGCAAACGCCGCGATACAACTGTCCACCGTTTGGCCCCTGACACCCGCGAAACCAGAGAGAATCTGGCCACCTTCAATTGAAACGCGGATTCTGCGCGCGTGCAATTGGAGTTAAGTGCGTTCGACCCGATAAATTCTCGTTGCGCAAACAACTACCACGTGCTAGCCAGACAACGTTTCATAGTTCCACATACGTCTCCGCTGCTTTCCATTACACGCAGCAGAATTCTGAACCTTATTTTTCCCATCATTTTAATTGCTTTCGAAGTTCCATTCAAGCGAACAGGCGTAAGATCGTACACTATCACGCGCGGTAGAAACAATTGTAACCGGCGATGTTCGTAAACCGCTCTGGCTGAATCGAGTTATCCGAAATTGTACCTAGAGCCACTCGTAGCCCCGTGATTCTCGCTTATCCCGTCGGTAATTACCCGCCAATCGAGACACTCGGCCTCCAGTCGTGCCGCAACGTCGAATATGGCATTCGATTCCCGTAGAATTTCTCGAGGTTCGATCTCACCGGGCGAGTTGTTGGTCCGCGTCCGTCGAGTCCGCAATTGTGTGCTCCTCCCCCCTTGCAGCCGCTATCCAGGCGAATCTTGGCCGCTTGTGGAGGGAACAAACGTGCACGGACAGAGAGGAGAGAGAGCGAGAGGGACTCTCCATGGAGCCAAAAACGGTTGCAACATGTTCGCCTGGGCGATCGATCATCGGAGAACAATAATTCAGGGACCAACGGCGGATTGAATGCAGATGAATCGCGACGGCGTATCGATTGTTTGCATTGTAACAGCGTTATACGCAGTTACAGCGTTCGGGCATGTGCGTGGCCCTCGTCGGCTGCGTCGCGATGATCCGCATCCCCCGACGGACGAGTATCCTCGACGCGGTACAATTAACAGTGGAATCGAACGAGGACTCCGGTTTCAAAGCTCGTCGAGATTTTTTTCGAAGGGACGCCTGATGATCGGTCCACTTCGATCGAATCGTCGAATCGTCGAATCGTACGGGCGTTTAACGATGCATTCTTACGCGCGGTTCGTATTGGCGGTTTAATTCCGGATACGCGTACGCTGAAAAAGAAACGAAATATCCCGGACACCCGGCACCTTGGTCCTTTTGCGATTTTACCGAAGGTGGTCGAGAGTTATCTCGTTCGAATCACCGGTAAGGCTTCGGTGCTCCTTTCCCACTAAAAGGGAGAGGGAGGATTCTCATCAGCTGCAGCTGTTTACAGACACCTTTTTATATACGGCCGAAAGCGATCCGCTGCGTGGTCCGAGATGAATCGATTTCGCGGCAACAAGCGGCAGATTTCGAGTCACCGACGACCGATCGATCGACCGGGGGAATGCGAGCCGCCGTACCATTGTTCGCGGTTGGTTCGGTATGCAGGTTATTTCGACGGCAGAATCTCGGCGAATCCTAATTGTTAGACACGGGGATTAACGCGCCGATGTTCGTTCCCGTGAAAATTCGTGTCCATCGGACGGAAAACGCAGTTCCTCCAAAATCAGCCTGGTTAAATTTAGCAGGGAGAGTTTAAAATGTTGGAGAACACTTGTGATTCCACGGGAAAGGACCTTCCAGCCACTGGTCCGGCGGTCACAGATTAAACAGCCGCTCGGTTTTATCTTTCCAGCCTACTTTGCATTACACTTATCTACGAATCTCGTGGACTGTACCTTGGAATCACTCCGCTTTTACCTCTCGCGGACACGTTACATGATATTGCAGCCCCTTGGTAGCAGCTTTATGTAATAGTTCGTGCCGGATTTTAAGAACCAATGCAGCCTGGGTACAGTGTACACTGTTTTACCTGCTACATACCTGCTTTCCTATTTCGACGAGCGCGCGTATCGCCCTCCGAATCAGTGACACGAAACTTCCAAACGCACGTTCCTATAAACCAAAATCAATTCCACGGCCCACTGTGATATTCTTGCCCCACATCTCTCGCGATACATTCGACAGAAGAAGTCTACAGAAAAAAATCCTCCGCAACTTTACGCAAATCCACGGCCACCATTATCGACAGCAGCGTCTGTTAAAGGCTATCGCGCATCGGGGCCAGCGAACAGGATCTTGTAAATTGGACCTCGCCTCCGTCGTATCTCAGCGTACGACTTCGCATAGATCCTGCAAGGGGCTATCTCCGCGGCGGATTATTCGCGAAACCGGCCCGGTATACGTTCGAATGGAACTTCGTCGTCGATCACCGCGGCCGGTGCACAAGAAAAGAGATCACGACCGGCGTTGGTGCGCTCGCGGAGACAAAAATCTTCTCACGATCGTGACAGTTCGACCCTTCGATGGTTAGACAGGCTCCCGTTGGTAGATCCCTTCGAGCTCTCTCACCTTCCCTTTAACCACGACGGAACGTCTCTTTCCTTCTCCATCCGCGTCTCAGCGTTGCCCGCCGTCCGTGCCTCCTCTACACCGGCTTCACTCTACGTATGACCATATTCGAGGAGGTAGGACGTTGCTCCCTGAAAGCGGCCAGGTTTCTCAGCCTTTAAGCCCCGTCCACATCCGGCACAGGTTTGGCGTCCTTCCAAAAATTTCGCCACGCAACGACGCCCCGTGAAAACGATCCCTCCGCCGTTGTAACGAGGCTGTGCTATCCGCGGGACGGCAACGTCCGCTAATTATCTTGATACGTACTCGCCTTTATGCGTCGACGTTCTACGTCTAATAAGGCGTCCGGTTGCAAGGATGCGGACAATGAGCACGCTGTTCCTCTTCCGCGGATAAAACGATCCACTGTGTCGTATCGAGAGAGAAAGAGAGGGGGAGAAAAGAGGTGATAATTAATCAATTTACTCGGACGGCGAGATCCCTCTCGAGCCAGACGGCCATCCATCTTCGATGGAACGAGTTCGAATCACGCAGGCGTTAAACAAACTTTTGTGCCTGCTCGCCGGTGACTACCGGCTTCTGTCGTTAAATTAAGAAACCTGTTACATTCACGGCTGCGTACACGAACTGGCTCCTCCTGCAAAGGGAGGATGCTCAATTGTCGATGGTCTATTTTCTTCGAACGGGCGAGCCTTCGAGGGTGGGTCGGTCCCGAGTCGGTCCTAGGAATAATTACGAGCCGTGAACCACGGCGATCCAAGCCGATCGCCGGCACAGAACGGTCCGAGAGAAAGAGAACTGGTTTTGTTATCGTCGTCTGTTGTACGAGCGGAGTGTCCCTGACCAGAATACCGGGGCTGGCAGGCCGGGCGACAAATTTTCTTCGCTATCTTCGCAAGAGGATCTTGTCACGCGCGCATACGTTACACCGGCCTCACCTTTAGGCCGCACTCGAGACCCCACGTTGCACTGACGGGCGTGAAACTAGACCTGAATTTGCCGATGCTAATTAGGTCCGAGAAACTAGTCCGTGATCGTTTCCCGCGTTGCCCACGAGCGGCGTGCATCTTGCCGGCCGATAATACAAACGGCCGAGGGGCTGGTTTATAAAGTGTGAAGCCTGGCTTACCGGTTGAACCCCTCCACCCTGTTTCTGCGTTAACCGATTCACCGTGGACGGCCACCGAGGTCCGATTTCACGGGAGAACCACGAGGCGACCGTCGTTCGACAATCGATTCCGTGGCTTTATTGAAGGCATTGCATTCGTTGTATTATGCGGCGGCAGGAAGTCGACGCGAGGCGCGGTCGTGGCAACGTTATTGCCTCGGTCGTTCGACTTGGACGCCTGATATTTGAGCGCAAAGAACACTGTTGATTTTGTTGATTAATGAACGCGAAGGATGGGACCGGTTCCCCGAATCACCGTCGGAGCCAGAAAATAATTTTCTCCATTAGTCACTTAACGAACCGTTATTTGGCAAGCCGAGGGCACTCGTGGCGGGATGAAAATTCGTAATTGCACAGCGTGATTCATGGGGGGGTGAGGTCATAATCTTGCTAATATAATTTCTAATTATTTCCATAACGCAGTTAACGAACTTTGCGTAAAACAGATAATTATCGTCCAGCCGGTAAGCTGAGATACAATTTTGGAGTTCAGTTTAATTTAAGTTTAATGTCACTTTTTTTAACAACCGGTTGCGATCTCGAGTGGCCTTGTATGGCCTTGGGTGTACCTGCGACAAGGGCACTCAACTCAACTCAAAAATGGCTTTCACCCCGCGTGGTGGAAAAAAAATGAACAGAAAAAGAAAGAAACGCAGCATTCCATTTGAAGAAACGATGCCGACCCTGAGATCTTCTTAATGCCTCCACGTAAAGAGAGTAATTCTTACCACCGTGCGACATTCTTCTCCGAACTCGCGTTTAAAGCCGTTCCAAAGCCCCCATGTTTTACACGAATCGCGCTCGAAATGACATTTCTTTTATACGCGAGTCGTGGTAAATCAAATTGCGAAAGATGCAGCAGTAAATACGCGTTGAACCAGCGATTCTCGAAATACACACTCGGAGGCGCGAGCGTCCCCGACAGAGAAGTCGCTGTTTGTGCGGCAGAGTTTCGACAGCATCTTTGCACCATGTTTTTTCACTTTACGACACCCTTCGCCGGTCGTTGGATATAATGATAAGGCCACACACGACCCGCAACCGCGCCGGTTACAGAATACACGCAGAATAGGAGAGGCGAGGGTTTCGAATCGACGCTCGCAGCGTCGAAAGTGAGAACGAGCAAAGGAAACATTCGGCGATGCACCTTTCAGTCGAGCCTGTTCACCTGGCGATCCTCGACCAACGCAGGCGAACGGTCTTCAAAGTAAACACTAGCATCTCTTACAGGCGTATAATCAACATGCGAGGATCCCCGCTCGCAAAAACGACGAGAATATCTCTCGATTTGTATAGTTATTTTTATTCGTGCCACTAGGGTACCAACCGACGACGCGAAGGAAAATAGACCGTTACCCGGCTTCAGATATCTTAATAGAATATCAAATATATCCTAATGGATCGGCTGTAGATCGATATCCCGCAGATTTCCTCGGCCTCTGCCTAACAGATCTCCTTATGCAAATCGAACACGAGTCCTAGGACTGCCGTGTTATACTCATTTAACTGGCCGTGGCACTTCGATCCCGCTCACGGATTCTCAGGGGAGATATCACGCGACCGTACCGCGCGTTCTAGGCCGATTCATCGTATGGCGTGCACGGTAACACTTTCGAGCGTGAAGAAATTACGAATCGTGTGTAAATGTAGGTTCTTGGGGCAGCTTTTTAAAATAAGTTCCGCCTGCTCGTCACGAGAGGAACGTTCTCTGCACGAGATATAAGTGCTGTCTCGATAAATCGTTCATGGTTCGTGAGGTTTTCTCGCGTTTCCTGGCGGCTGGAAACGGATCCCTGTATCGCGTTCGTGTATACCTTCGACGAATTTCTCCGCGCAGAAGGGTGTACGTGTTTTTCTAGCCGCCGCCGCGGAAACACTCTCGATAATTAGCGGTTCGCCGGCGACCGCAACGTTTTGCCGCAGCTGCACGCGTGTTTCACGAAAATAAGCCGACCGGGGGAGCCGTGAAATCGCCGAACCACGAACGATTTGCCCCGCCGTGTACGCGGAACAATTGTCTGGTGTCGAATGAATTTTTTGTTCGAATAAAATGGAAATGTTTCGAGGGTCAAAGGAAAGGGAAACGTTTCGGGGTTAGTAGTATCCGTAATCGGGTCTCGGAATCACGTGGAATGCTCGCAGGGACGGATGCACCCGTTATCTGAAAGTCGTCCGGTACCGTATAATTTACGCAGGCTCGCATAGGTGTGCTTAAAAGCCAATTTTCCGATATCAGATGTTCGCACGGCGACGGGTGGGCAGCGTAGGAAATAGCCGTGCGAGAAATACACGGTTACATCGTCCCTTCCATTGAATAGAGATCTCCGGCGATGGGGTTCGAGAATGGTTGTTACGAAACGTCAGGTAGATCCACAGTGTTTTTTGTCTTTTTACGAAATTAATTTAAATTAACGATTAGAGAATCGTGCCGCCTTGGCAACTGAAAGCATCGTCTAAGCGCACTCGTAATCGAACTACGATCAACTCGAGGCAAAGACTTTTAGACGATATTCAGTTCGAGATAAATCTCCAGTGCAAGCCGCGAAACCAAATCGACACGAAAAGATTCTCGGAATATAGAATAGCGTGCCCCTTCGCGGAATTCACGTTTCATCGTTGTACCCGTTTGTTCGCGGCCGTATTTTCGCATCGACGTGGCCCGAGAATTTCTACTCGACCCATCTACCCTCAGGCACCTCGGGCCCAGCCTGCAATAAAACAAATCCCCTTATACGCTTGTAAGTTCGCACGGTTCCGGGATGTCGTATATGGCAATCGAATAGGTTATTCCGTGAATCTTGGATACCTTGTGGTTCGCGGGACGAAAGGAGGAGGTATAGAAATTGCGATGACTTGAGGAGATGCTGGTAAACGATATATCGCGTTGTTCGACTCGCGTTCCTCGTCCGCTGTCTCATAATTCGCGAACACCGTACATGCTCGCGGTTCTCCAAGCTTGCACGGGTATTTCTATAAACCTAGACGATTCAATGTTCAGCAGGTATCGTACTTTTTCCCTCGGCAAGTTATATACGGGCTATAAAATACACGTATTCAGCGTGGTAAACTTTCACGCGGAGGAAAAAATGTTAATTAATATCGTAATAAACGATTGAACGTCGCCACGGATGTTCATTCATTTTCATGTAGCACGAACAGATGTTTCTGTCAGCAAACAAAAATATTTTTACGAGTAAAATGCTGCGAAACACTTTCTTCTAGAAGCATTGTCAAAATCGATTTCTACATTTTTGCTCATCCATTAGAGGGCCCCTTCTAGATCTCGAGAGGCGAGTAAAACAGGATGCTATATCTCTAGTGCTATTCATGTCCTGCAACATGGACAGGATCGCGCGATCCTGATGGGAGAAACTGGGCACAGATACAAGCAGAGATGCGCCAGTACCGTACGATAGACGGAGCAATGTTCGCGAGGATCCTGGAGCAACTAGCCCGACGTTATCAGGGTGCCCAGGTCGCTGTTGTTACTCTGCTGTTCGCCTGAGTATCGTGTACAATACATCGGATGAGATCTGAATATGGGACATGCATGTTATGTCGTGTCACGTTACAAAGTGCACCCATCTGTGCAGTTTTTAGTTGATGCGCGAGTAAACACTTTGCCAGTTTGTCCAAGTAATGGTACAACGAACCGCGTAGACAGTAGCAATTAACTGCACGATTTCTAACCGCGGATGTTCGTGTTCTTTGTATTGAAAATACTTGAAGGCTCGCAGTGGATTATTTTGGTAAACGAATCCCTGACGCGACAAAAGTTGTATCCCGTTTACTTCGACTTAAATGGATCCTGTACCGCAGATGCTAATGGTACACGAAGTTCGTTCACTTCGGTTCATTAAACTTAACTTCGGTGCTCGCACGAAGACGCTATCCGCCAAAGTTGTCTAATCCACGAGTGCCGCGGCCAGTGAAAACTAATTGCAAGTAGCAATAAAGAGCTGAGCCAACAATGGAGGGAAGCTTTCCCCGGTACGCGACGCAGCTTCCAGTTTTCGCGCGAGTAAACGATCGAAAGGAGACCGCCAACCACCCACACGGTGGCTCGCCATCGTGTTGCACACGCGGCGTGTAGCACAGGTAGCAGCAGCTCCTTCTCGGTTCGCGCAGGTGAGATTATCGAAATTTAAATCGCGGCACAGCAGCGTGGAAGAGCATTGTTCGCGGCTGTGTTGCGGCACGGGAGAACGCACCGCCAGTTTTTCGAGTGCTCATGTGGGACATGAAAGGGGGAACGCGGAGGATGAGAGCGCAAGAGGAGAGGAGAAAACGTCGAAGACGAGCCGGGCTAACACGGGGCACCCACACGCTCGTTGCAAGACACACGAGGGTCCGCGTGCACACAAAAGGGCCCCCACGATGCAGGTGCAGCACTGCGGATCGGTGCATTCAGTGGACTTTTGCGACCCTCTATGCGCCGTCGTCAAAAGGCGTGCGACGGAGCTTGCGATTGGGTGAAAACGAATGACACCTTAAGCCCCGCCGGAGAGGCAGTCTCTTACCGAGACTTATGCCTGTGTATTGCCAGGTGCAAAAGGGAGGAATAAATTTTACACCTCTGGGAAGTTGTGCTCGATGCGGGGACGGTCGAGTAGCTGGAAGAAACAGCCAGACGAAATTCGTAGAAGTTAAATATTCGAAGTAGCAATAAAATTCTAAGACAGAAAGTATGTACTTCGTTTTGATTTGAAACGGTGCAAAATTCTGGTCCGACGCCCGCCGCGAAACGTGGACGGAATTTGCTTAAAGGTGATACGGTTTATATCGCGCGGCATTAAATAGACACATGTTATAGCGTACGGGTTCTGTGGGAAGCACCCACTCGGATTCCTGGATATATGTCGCCCACAGGCACGTGGGTGTCGGCAACTGATAGTTCACTTCGAGATGCAGGTGCAGCTGCACTACGTGGGCGTTCCTACCCTCTATAACGTGGCTCGCTAACGATTGATTGTATAAGTGGATCTTCCAATTCCAATTCTGCAGCGCTAACCCCGCGACGATTTAGTTGTCTCTTTAGAGATCGCGACGGGGCGCAGATGCCTGCGATATAATGAATGCCTCGCTGGTAATAAGTCAAATCGTTCCTATTATTTGTATGATCGTATGATCACGATAACTGCGTAATGACGGTATCAACGCTGGAATGAGGTACCATAAATGTCGTCTGGGAGGTCTTCTATGATTAATGCAACAGTACAGTCGGATTGTACGGGACTACCCTGTGCTAATCCACAAGAAAAAAAGCGACGCACGTATGCAATGAGGGACATGTAATTGCACGCTTAATGCGGTACTTTTCAATTGCGATGAACGAATGACGTTTTAATTTCTTCCGAGAATTCCCTGCCGCATATACACATCCCCGTTCTTCTTTGCCGGGAGTACATGAAACTAAAGAGCAAACAGCCCGAGGGAGGGACATCCTGCCTGCTCTCATGCTTGTCAAAATACGCCTCAAAGTTCTTTGCCTCTTAAAATGAATTTCTCGCGTGTCCATCAACCACCGGCTATGTCATTACTTTTATTCGTCGCAAAGTACTGCGATAATAACCTATGATTCGCGGCCGACGTATTGTCCTCTACTTATTATACAATTTGTTTTACAAATAACGTTGAATTGTAGCAGCTCGGTGCATGCGATACACCATTATTTAATTACACCTTCGTGCGACGTCGAAAATCGTAGAAACTGGTCGCGGATGATCGACGGGTCGCCTCTGCGAAAGGGAGTTAATGCCCCCAGTACACGAAACACGACCGGCCGTAGTAATCGATAGAAGTCTTATTAACTTATTAATTATTTGCTTCTTCACGCGACGATACGCGTTAGTACCGTGAACAAGGTGACGCGATTATAATTTGCTTCCAACAGATTTGACGCAATGAAAGGTAGCTGCACGCACTCTGCGAATCACGTAATAGCCCGTGATTACACGTGACGCGATATCAACGTGCTCCCACTTTAAAGCATTGCTAATTTCGTCGGTATTTGCTAATACGACCGCCTTCGAATACGTCGGGCCGCGTTCGTGACGGGAATACGAAATGATGACGACGGCTCGGCGTACAATGAACCTCGAAGCTCCTTGCGATACACCGGATGCCGTTATGGAAGAGCTTTAACCCGCTTCTATCAGATTTATGAACTTCGTCGCTTGCAGGTAATCGGATTTAACGAGCACTGGCGAGCCAGGCTTTTGTATAGTTTCCAGCGGGCGGAGGGTGGGCTGTTGTTTCTTGTTCGTTCAGCTTCTTTTACAGCGGTGCTTATTGAAGAACTGTTGCGAAATATTACAGGGGATATTAACGAGGAACTCTGACGGTTCAGATCGACTCTAGAATAATACCCCTGCGCGATGAAAATTAATCTAGTTCCCTAGAAGAAAGAAGACACGTCGCTCGATTTTAATTCCTGAAACCGTGCACAGCGATAGCGTCGACGCATTTCAATCTCGAACAATCAGAGCGCATCGTTTCGTCGAAAAAGTTCGTTCGCCAAACCCCAGACAAATCAAACGATTACAAAGCGAGCACCCGCCACGAACACTCGCTTAATCGTCGAATGATCTTCGAAACTGAAAGAATTGCGAGGAAAAAGTAGGTCGATCCGTGCACCGATGGCGCGCCGCGTTACCTGTTGCTTCGCGAATGCAGCTGGCACGGTTGTGTGTATCGGGGTCGCAGAAAACCGCACGAGTCACCGGTGAAAATGCAAAAATAATGGCCGCCCTGTCCCGATGACGTTCGATCGTAAAAAGCCTGGGCACCCGGTCAGTCGGTCTGTTGGACAAAGCGGGGCAAAAGGACGAGTCGGGGGAACCGTGATATCCTGGCGCCAGTCGGTAGAAACAAAACGAACATCCGACGGAGAACGAGACGGTTGCAATGGTCGATGCAGCGAATATACACGGTCGTGGGGGCGGAATATCGGCCAGGGCAGAGCAACGAATTCGTGAAAAGGATGCACGTATCGGGGCGGCAAGCCGACGCGAATTGGGGCCGACGCCGAAGCTTGTTGGCCGACGTACGTACGTATGTTTCCGCGGGAGGAAAGTCGGTGTAACGACGTTGACGTGACGCGGACCGAAACATTGGGACGAGAGATAGTAGCTGCGCTGTGGTTTCTGGTCTCGTATTCGAATTTGGCTCGTTTCTCGCGAAGAGTGACGGTGGTTGGAAATAGGGAGGAAGGACGCGACCACGATCGCGGGGTTTCGTGGAATGTATTTCATTTTTTCCTTTTTTCGAACGGGAGGATGGTGACAGTGATTGAGTGGAGTGACGTCGCGACAATTAGACTCTTTACCAGTTGGGCGATTATTATTGGAGCACGGTGTACCGCGTCTCGCGTTCCTCGCATGCACGGCGTCGGGGGATAAGAATCTAATTGATATTTACGGCTGCCCTAGTGCATCCAGGTATTTTTAGGTTGGCGCTAAGTCAGCGCCATGTAAAGTGTACTTGAAAAGGGAGGGTAGCAACGACCTCGAAGAATGCACGTAAGCACATACGGATTGACGAATACCGCGGGGGAAACAGCGGAGGGAATCTAATAAGGAGAGATGCATACGTACATATAAACACGTTGCGAATATTTTCGGATGCGGTTATGCATTGAAGCTCGTTAACATTTTTTGTTGGTTTCGAGTGAAAACTTCGTATCCATCGTGATTAATGTAATTATTGCAATGACAAGAGGAAATGTCATTCTTGATATTTCAAGTGTTCGCGGTACGTTATCCAATGAAGTCGAATTATCGATAATTAAAGCGCAATCGTGGAAGCTACCAACTAACACACAAACGGGAGCAACAATCTTTTATGCAAATCACCCGGCCATGTCGGCACGATCTCTTAAACCTGTTCTGTGAGAAACGTGTCTCGCTTTCAAAAAGTGGTCCGACGGTATCTGCGATCGGACGAATTCTTTTAAACGACACGGCTAATTAATCCGCGATTCCTTTTTTCCCTCCCTTCCGATGGCACGCATCGAATAAGAAACCAGGTCGGACATCCGCCTGACGTTCTTTCAGTTTATAATCATCATTTGAAACTGATCGAAAAATCATACGGTTCTTCCATGACGTTTCTAACGATATAATGGAAATCCCTATTCCACAGTTTTGTATTTGTATAATTTCTGTGCAAAAGATTTATGCGCGCAAAACGTACTATGTATTATATTTGTCCTCCTATTGCATTCAACTCATGGGTAATCTATCATGGACACTCCGGATTGGCTGATCTTATTCTAATTTTACATGTATTTACTTATCTAAATGTATATATTTTTTTACTTCGAACATCTATTAAATTTGCAAATGTACGGTTGTTTGGAAAATGTGTGGTCCGTCGCTTCTCGACTTTAACAAAAATTTCGTCTCGACGTCGGCGATCCGTTCGACAACCATACGGTATCCGTCTCGAATCCTCGAGAGGGCAACGCCAGGTCGTCGAGGAGGATGCCGCGCGGAATTTCCGCTCGGAGCCACTCGTCGTCTGTACCGGGAAGATTTACTGTTCTTTATATTTGGCGGACAAGGCGGCCTTTATTGAGATATCATCGTTTAACGCAAAACGAGAGTAATGCGATTGGTCCAGCTCGGTGGTCCTCGGCCGGCAAAAAGTTGTCCCGTCCTGAATCAGCTCCCTTCTTCGTGTAACTATTATAAATAAGCTTCGCTTACAGGCCCCCGATAGCGGAGAGGCTACAGGTATGTAAACGCCGCCACGGCAACCACGAAAGGGACGGTGTGGTACTTTTGAATTAATTATTTGATGCTACCCGTATGAATAATTCAACGCTGCCCCCAAGATGAATCTAGAGGATGTGCTTGTACACTGGGAACGCCGAGGGTTAGCGAGCGGAAAATGGGATTGCCCTTTGATTTATCTCGTCTTGCACGAAGGGACAAGCTTCTGTTAGGAGTCTATGATAGTCGACGAGGATGTGAAATTTCTCTTAAAACAAATGTTTCCAAGGTTTCCAAGTGAACACTGCAGAGTGGTGTATCTTTCCTGTCGCTTTCTTCCGGAAGCCAATCTTGTCGATCGGGCGATGGAAACCTCGAATCGCGAGAAAGTTACGTTCGCAATCGATCGATCTTGCGCGGTGGTTCCCGATTACAGGCACCAGGGGAAGCAAAAGTAAAAAGTCCGGCGGGGTAATCGATCTGTTACATGAGTCAGTTCCTGTGACGTGCCGAGCGTGTCCATAGCACATTAATTACTATTGCGATAGCCGGGCTTGGAGATCTTTCTTTCGTTAGACTTGAAACTAGCCGGCCACGCCTCGGGTTCATTACTCACCTCTTCGCGGCCAACACTTTGATTCGTGCCCCGTGTCAAACTCATTCAATTCTCGAGAAACAAACAACGTTCGCACGCCTGCGTACTGAGAATGAACGAAGGAAAGAATGAATTGCACGCTTCGAGAACCGAGATCGGCCAATTGCTAGAATATCTAGAATAACCACATTCACCGAGGCAAGATTGCGCGGCGCGTACCGCGCGAATTTAATTCACCTTATCGCAAACACACGTTTCAGGGTACTTCGGCAAGTATCTGAACAAGTACAACGGCTCGTACATACCGCCTGGCTGGCGGGAATGGGGAGGTCTCATAATGAATTCACGGTACTACAACTACAGCGTGAACATGAACGGCAAGAAGATAAAGCACGGCTTCGAGTACAGCAAGGACTATTACCCGGACCTGATAGCGAACGACAGCGTGGCTTTTCTCCGTCAAAGTAAACACAATTTCGCCCGGAAGCCAGTGATGCTGGTCGCGAGCTTCCCGGCGCCGCACGGACCGGAAGATTCAGCGCCGCAGTTCTCGCATCTCTTCTTCAACGTCACCACTCACCAGTAAGTACCAGGAACTTTGTCAATTCTGTTTGCCTTCGTTACAGGATCAGCCGGATAGATCTGGGTCAGTTCGTTAGCTGCGAATCGGGAATTTGTTTGCCAAGCAATTACGCTACCCGACGTTTTCACTCTGATTTCAATTAACCCTTTGGCTGTTTAGTAAAATCGCGTTATTCCGTTACTTGCTCCGGTCTGTTCGACGACACGTTTTATGCGCGCAATTTTTTGCCGTTTTGTTATTATCGACTTTATGTAGGATTTTATTGTTTCGTTTTATTTTAGGAAATTATCGTAGACTTCTAATAATTCTAATAATCTAATAATTAAAGAAATTTAATACCAATATATTTCCCTTTCTGTATCTTGCGTACAACGTGTAGAATACTATTGGGTTAACACTAGAACTACCGATACATTTTAGTATTATTCAGATAGCATACGTTATAGACTGATTATGAACACGAAAGTCGTTGAATGGACATTAAATAGAGATATATAATTGCCATTCTGTCTTATTAACCCTTATGTTAGCAACCGGTTACCCATTTCGATATTTCCTTTAATAATTTTTGTATGTTCTTGATAAAATATCGCAAAATCGCTTTAGGTCTCGATTCTTTGAACAATTTCACGACAACTCACGTTTTGTGAAAACAAATTTATGCAAAATAATTTGAATAACTAAGCTTCGACTTTCTACTCCATTTTGGTTGCTAACATAAGGGTTAAAACTCATCATAAATTGCTACAACGATACCTATATATTAATAATTCTAAAGCAAGAAATCTGAAACAAGTCATTTTGACCGCCTTGGTAGATCTAGTGTTAAATAGTCGTCAGCTAAAATTAATTAGGAATTTACTATTATTATTATTATTATTATTATATGAAATTGAAATTTCACTTTCGCTAGCAACGAATCTGACGAGTTTCGTCCATATTCGCGAAATGGATCTCGTTCATCCGACCAAGCACTTCCACCGTGCAATTCCAGGCAACTGGCTGTATTGTTATTTGCACACGTACCGCGCAACCCTCTTTATGCTTTACACGGGGATCCTTCGCTCGGAATTCACCTTCTTTTCCTCTACTATCTGTGAGATTCTATCGTCGCGCTGAGCTCGGGAGGTACACGACAAGGATAATCGTTTCGTCGCGTTAAACTGTGCAGCCTGCGCCAAACTGAACTGTTACGATAACTGGCGCGGACGCTAACGAGCAACAGATGATTCCTCGGGAGACTCAAGAATTCCTGTTCGAATAGCTCACAGGGGAGGGCGGAGCAATGAATATTGCCGATGACATGAGAAACGATTTCATTCGACTGGCGAAAGTACTCCATCACGACAGTTACTCTTCCAACTCTCCCTCCCGCGGAGTGACACGTTTCGTTTCCATTCACGACGACGTGCGGGCAACATGCAACCAGACCGTAGGAAACGTCAAACGTCACATCGTGAGCCATACACGTGCTTCCTGACAATGAGGGCCGTTTCTCCGAACGAGCGTGCACGTTAGCGCCAGTCATTCGACGTACAGTGACGAAGTTTTCTCGAGCCTGCGAGACCATTCAGCCGTCGTTCTAACGAGGCCATATACACATATGCAATATGTATATGCATACGTACACGAGGCACACGATATTCTGTGCAACGGCGGCGAGGCCGCTGCGGGAGAAAAGGATTGAAAATACGACGAATTTGCGAACGGTCTGCGGACGAGTTAACAGCACGTAAACGAGTGCAGAGAAGGAGGGAAGGGCCAAAGGTGGTGGCGAGAAATGAGAGACGCAGAAGCACTGTAGACTAGACAACCAGATAGATAACTGCAGCCCACGGTGTCATCGTCGCGTGATGGAGTGCCCTAGACGGGGTGCAGTGTGCGCGATGAAAAGCACTAAAAACGTGCACCCCTCTTGGTAGTCTCGTCTCGCCCCTCTGGACAACGCCCGTCATTGTACCTCCGCGATGCAGGTATTATACTCACCTGTCTTTATTCCACGAGAGAGGGGGAGAGAGCGAGAGAGAGAGAAAAAACGACATCCTCTGTCCCGTTCCTGCCGGCTTGAACCCTACTTCTTCTACTTTTTGTCTCTCTTCTCGTTGGCCGAACGCGCGTGTACCTGCGTCTATGCACGATTCAGACAACGACGAGATGGGGAGTAACGTGTGGCGTTTTCCCTTTTTTTCCGCGAGGGATTTCTTTTTCCTCTCTTTCGCGAGGAGGAGACTACAGATTGCCTTATTGTACGCGGTACATACTTCTGCCGGATCGAAGATCCCGTCGGGATCGATTCCGAAAGGGAGCCCCCTTGTATTCTATTCGACTCTTCCGGTAAATGCCTCGTAAAGTGGATACACGCGGTTCCCCGTTCGTCGATGGATTGTTCGTGTCGCGCGTACAAGTGTATCGCGATGTCGGAATTCTTGTGGGAATTCGATCGGGTCTGTTATAGCCCGCAGTGAAAATGCGTGGCTCGTAAAACGTCGTTCCGCTTGCCGTCCACTTTTTCTCCCCTTTACACGCAGCTCGTTACCTGGTGCGACGCAGTTGTCGTGCGTTTAGATACCTGCCCCTTACCACGGGGAGGGAAAAAGAGCAACCACCGTTGCTGTCCGTCGACGAAAGCACGATTCATCGTCCAATTTTCCGCGAACAATACGATTTTCTTGGCTCGCGCGGAGCAGCGATATTCGTTTCGGTTCTTCTCTATCTTTTGCAACGCCGCATTCGTGACGTACGAATAATTTTCCCGGATTAAAATTGAGCCTCGAATATTCGTGCCGCAAAGCCGCGTCCGATTCCACGGCGGGAATGGGACATTTGTTTCCTCGATACGCGAAACAAGTGTTTTTATCCGGCACGGCAACTTTCGCGCACGAACGCCGAGCAGTAAATTATAATTAAACGCGATCCATAATGCAGACCGACACCAGAGCCGTTTAGAGGAATTACGGGGGCGAGGCTAGTCGTATAATTCCACAACCGGGGTTTTAATTCCGCGCTCATATGTACATCACCCGATTCTCTTGCCGGTCAAAGGCCGATCGAGAGAACGAGAGGTATGGAGTGAAATTAATGCGTGCACGCGCAATTATATACTTTCGCGACGCTTTTAACTCGCTGCGTGCCCTAAGCAGTCGTTTGACCGAGTCTTTTCGTTGGGAATTAATATACAGGTACAAGGTAACCCTGGAGGCTTCGATACACCTCGAATTCGCCAATGAATTATATAAAAATCAAAACTGAACGTAACCGAAAGTACTTGGAAATAGTGTTAACCAATATACCTGCCGACCGTACTCTTGTATCGCACGACTGCTCGTTTTTCGATCGATATCTTTGCAGATTTAAAAGGTAGCAGCGGTGATGTAATGGAGTTCGTTTCGGCGTGGAATCTGGCATAGTTTAATTGTGTAGCAGGTATCGGCTCGTATAATTTCATTCTGACAGGTGGAATGATACAATTGCGACATATTGTACGGTGCGTTTTCCCGGGCCAATCGCAGCAATTCACTTTTACGAGCGCCGCAGGATTTCTTATCTGTTTTATGCAACATCTGATAGGCGAACCGCCTTACTAGGACACTGCGAGGCTGCATCGATCGACGCCCGATTGAAATCGAGAGCAGGGGGGCTTTCATCGTTCCGGGAAAAAAGGCGAAATGCAATTTACCGGGCGGGGAAACGAGCGTCTCCTATTGCTCGACGTCAAACAGAACCCGAGAAATCCGTCCGGGCTTTTCGAAGGATCTGATGGAATTACGAATAAGACCGAGGAAGAAATATATCGGCCGATTTCTTCTTTACAGCACGACGAACGAATTATTCAATCGATAAGAATAAATAAGAGGACAGGCTATTAACAAGGGAAACGCTAACGACTTGCAGAGAATGTACTGTCTAATCTGAACATCTATCCACGAGGATCTACGATCCAAAGTTGTTTCGTGCCAAGGGGGTTCGGTATAAACGAAACACTGTGCATGACGTGCGCACTTCTCGAATGGCCCGCCTTAACGAACGCAATCTAAATCCAGAGCTAACAAGGTCAAGTCACCTTCGACCAAATTGAGTAAAAAAAGCTTCGTGAAAAAGGGAGAGAAAAAGAAGACAGCCTCTGAGCTGTTAGTGCTCTGCTCCAAAGAAGCTTTAACCGAGCCCCATAATCAATACATTCACTCGGATCAAGAACAAGAATTACCGAACGGTGCCTCGTTAGTGAAGCAAAGGATCAACCGATGGTTCATCATCGTTTTCACGTGGTCCATGACGTTCACCAGCGATTAACGCGACCAATCCATTCTAATCTGCTCCGAACGGTCATGCTAATGGGTCCGTGCCGTTTTGGTGATCTGTTGAACACGCGTGGACACGAGCAGGGACGAGCCTTATCGCGGCACGAGCAGGCTCATATTTTGACAGGGTCCTTTCGCTGGACCAATCCGAGGGAACGGAGTTCATCAGAGATTCGGCTCGCGTTAAGTGCGGCTGTATCGCGGGCAGCGTTTTAATTCCACGGAAACGCGACAGTTCCCCGTTAAATCGCCACCGATCAGATAATCGAAATTTATCGTCCGTGTAACCAGCGGGCGAAATTTATGCGGCAATTATAAACGCGAGGAACGATCTAGGCAAGTTCCTGGCGGGCGAAGAAAAATTAGACAGGCGAAAAACTATATTGAAATATCCCAAAGGGGGCGAGAATCCGTATTTTCAGTATAGAAATGCGCGATCATGATCGATCGCCCGTTCGTGCAACTCGACGGCGATTTCCGTGGTCAGATCCGCTTAGATAACAGCACTGTCGGCGGGTGGAATTGATTAACGAGGCGCGGGTAAACACGGGGCGACACGACGTATCAATTCGATCGCGAACAGATAGAAGGGACAGGAGGTTGCATCGAGTTGCTCCGCTGCGTCGAGCCGACGGATAAAAGGGGTAAACGGGAGAAACGAATGGACAGTGATAGATGGCGTCGATACGGGGATCTTAGATCGTTAATAGTTCACCGTGGTGAAATATGTGTTCCGAGCCGAGGCGACGGCCGGTCGAGGTAGGGCAACTCGGTTATTTGTACGAGTCAATTTGAGGCGCGGGCATTCGCAACTCCTTGACAATCGATCCGTTGCGAATCGATGCGCGAACGATACGGTGTCCGTTCGAGATCGTCTTTTAGGGCGTCAATGGACGTAGGCTGTCGCTGAAAAGAAGAAGGAGCTTGCCGTCGTCGAGGATCACTTATTTTCCCGTCGGTTCTGCTCGGCCCCCGCTTCCTGATCCTGCGGCGGCCCCCGGGATGCTTGTCAACCTCTCTGAGTTCCTCAAATATCGATTTCCATCGATATCCTCCCTTGGGCGCGAATATCTTCGCGTTCTTCCGCGGCAGAAGGGAAGTAATTTATAACGTTCAATCCATTCTGGCCTCGCGCCGGATTTTTCAAGCAAAGATTCTCCTCGATATTCCCGCTGAGTTACGTTCCCCGAAGGGGGTAGAAATAAAGCGGCGATATCAATTGTGCAAGTGAAACTCGTAACGAAACGAACACGCCCCGTAACGGAACGGCGATTCACGGTCCATTGTTGTGCGTCTAACAACGAAGTGTTGCACGTATTCAACGATTCGGACAGTGAAAGCGACGATCCACGGCCAAACACTGAAACTATTGAACGTCTATACAATTGGTACCGCGTTCACTTTCACTATTATGCGCCTCGTTCGAGAAGGCTACAGCTTTCTACGCGCAACATTAAACACCGTGTATCGCTAATCAAACGTTGCGCCCCGTGCAAACGCTTGAGTTTTTGTTCCACGCGATTGATTCGCGTAGCGCGTTCTCGGACGAGAATCGCAGAAGCATTTTCCGCGCTTACTCGGTCTATAATTAACTATAAAACCGGTCGATTATCGTCCCAACGACTGCCCGCTCCGCGAACGGAATGTTCACGCGAGCACAGAGAGATGCTACGAGTTCGTGCGCGCCGGAAGGTGCGGGGGCACGTGTCTGGGTGCAAATATAATCGTGGAGTGTCTCGCGGGAAAGTTAAGTGGCTGTGGCGAGCCGGTGCACGCAGAATAGGCCGCAATTAAGAAGTCCAGACGAAATATATACGAACATTGACTGCGCCGGTGGTTGCGAGGGCTGGGGGCAGGTTATTCTTCGCTCCAAGACCACCGTCGGATTGCGCGTTTTATTTTCAATGCGCATAAAGCGGCGGGCCCCGCTCCCATTCGAGCGAACGAAACAGCCATCCGACGGAATTAACGGGAGGCAATGTTCTCGTTTAAGATTTAACCATAGCTAGATTCGTCTTTCTCGTTGCCGGATTCACCCTGCACAATTCATTGTCGTTGGAAAAAATGGACCGCCTGTGATTCGGTTCGAAAAGGCAGCCCTTTTTCGCGTTAGTCGCGCCGGTCGTGGAATCGGCGACGGGGCTTCAATTCAACAAGGGGAACGGCATTGATACGACGTTGATTCCGTCGAGGTTGTTCCTCACGAAAATCGAGCACGGTCCGGTTCGATGTGCACGCGAAACGCTCGTTTTCATGCGCCGCCGACGTACCTCTGCCTTCGGTGAAGACTCAATTTCATTTAATGGGAATTAATTTCGAAATGAACGGGCGGAGCGAGGGAATTCGATTAACCGCATTTCTCCCGACGAATCGGACGCCGAGGAGCGTCCGACGATTAATCGCAAGCAAGTTGATCGGGCGTGAACGAAAACGACATACATATCGAATCTTTCTGTTATCCTCGCGGTTCTCTATGAAATTCCGCGCGATTGGAGCGGTAAACCTGTTCCTGCATCCCGAACGAACGACCGCCAATAAGACAAAGTTCCAGCACGTTCGAGACGAACGTTTCCGAAGGACGTGGAGGAAGGTGAAGGAAGGTGAAGGGCCAATTACCCATAATTTCGTGTCCTGGGTAATTGGCGGAGAGCTAGGTTCGAAAGAGGAAGAGAATACGGTGTCTCGAGGGTCCACTGGCTTTCACCTACTCTTTGCATCGAACTCTTGCGCCTCGCTGGACACTCGGGATTAATTCAATTTCCGCTATCCAGCTGAGATTTCATTGCCGAACTACGTGCACGCTCTGGAATCCTAGTTAGCGAAGTGATCTGACCGTTTAATGGGTTAGCATAAATTTTCCGACGACCCTAGCAATTTGTTTGATGAATCTTGCACGAAAATCTATTCAACCGTAACGAAACGGGATCATGTTGTTTCATTCTCGTTGCAGCACCCCGGCCTACGATTACGCGCCGAATCCTGACAAACAATGGATCCTGCAAGTGACGCAGAAAATGCAGCCGATTCACAAACAGTTCACGGACCTCCTGATGACGAAGAGGCTCCAAACGTTGCAGAGTGTCGACGACGCAGTGGACAGGGTACGAGTGATTCACGCCGTTAACGTTTCCGCAGACGTGTATGAATTGAACCTTTTGTCACAGACGTGCCAAGAGACCAGGCCTCGTTTCGCTGGAACTACCGTTTATATTTCTGCGTCCGCTTGTTAAACAGATTTACCAGGAACTGAAGGACTTGGGAGAGCTGGACAACACCTATATCATCTACACGTCCGACCACGGCTACCACCTTGGACAGTTTGGTCTAATCAAGGGGAAAAGCTTCCCCTTCGAGTTCGACGTCAGGGTACCTTTCTTAATCAGAGGCCCCGGTATAGAACCCGGCACCGTGTAAGCACCGCGTTATTGCTTTTAATAATACGATTCTCGGACACGCCTCTGTCGGGGAGACACAGTTTCCTATGAAGCTCCAAGTGTTTATGTCGTCCAAGTAAATGAACGACGATGAAACGGTCGAAGGGGAAGGGGCGTGAGGTTGTTGTAAATCAAGAAAGGACGGACGTATATAGACTGGTAGCTACATTTGGATAAATTGATTCGCCGGTGGAGGAAGATTTACCGGAGGACGCGTGTCGGCACGGCCAGGCTTTTCAACCTTTGCCTCGCGTACGGGCAATTGGAACCATCTTCTCGTACATTAACTCGAAAATGACGAGCGCGCAATAATTTCGGTCGATTGCGTGTCGTTGGGATTCGCGGCGAAACGGCGCGGTTACACGTGCCATCGAGAGAGATCCCGCTCCTAAATCCCTGCCGCCTGGTAAAGATTTCACCGCGATAAATAGAGCACTCCGTACGTGTAAGTGGCCGTTGTCGGGTCGTCCCGTGGAATTACGATCGGGGGCAGCAGTCTCGAGAACGATAAATTATCCGTACCGTGAACCGTGGAGGGAGCCAGGAAAAAACAGCCGCTAACTGACGGGACAGCCCACCGGTCCTCGTTGCCAAACTACCGTGTGAACGTGAATTCCCCGTCCATCCGCGTATAAATTGAGGCGCGTCCGTTATAAACATCGTCGTTAGATTAATGCCGCAGCGTGGCCGCGCCATGCTTCCGCGTGCAATCCCTTCTGAATTTAATAAACGGCGCCTGGTTTCCACCGGGCCACGGAAGGAGATCGCTGATTAATAATACGGAGGAAAACAGACCGGTTGAGAAACGAATTTTCCACGGGACACCCTGCTTACTGCAGGGTGGAAAGTTTCTGATCGAAGGGTGGGCGGCGGTTAATGTCGTCGTTATTTGCGACGGTGGAACAGAACGACCGGGGGTAAAATTGTTTGGCTCGACAGAGCAAATATTATGACTGGCAGATAATGCTTCTCAAGGCTATCGTGGCGGGGTTCTTTTTATCAGCTGTTTGCTGTTGCAATGTTCCAAACGGCCTCGACTGCGGTACCGAATGGTCTATAATCTATAATCTATAAGATCCCAATGCTCTCGAGCGCGAAAATATATTTCAGCGGGAGTGCGGTATGTTATCGCGACGAGGCAAAAAATTCTTCTCCCTCGAATTTGATAAAAACGAAATGGAATAAAAATGGAAGAATCTATAATGCGATCGGAGAGATATAAGGGGAGGAATTCGAAGGACGAGAATATACGCGGCGACTTTGCTCAGCGCGGTATTTACCCCCAGGGGGTGAGCTGCGATATCGGATTACAATAAAGCATCTCTATATGACGTTGCAGCGTGGACGACATAGTTCTGAACATCGACTTGGCGCCGACGTTCCTGGACATAGCCGGCGTCGAGACGCCGCCGCAGATGGACGGTCGTTCTTTCAAGAAACTTTTTCAGAAGTGAGTACTGCATCGGCAAATTTACCGCAGTACAGATGCGCGATGTTTTGTGGTCGAATTTTCGAAAAAGTAAAAGAAACCGGGACGCGGGGAAAGATTTAAGGGTGCCATTGTCCAAGAACGATTGAATTTTACAGCAAGCACGGAAGAAGATCGAAATTCAAGTGGCCGGACACGTTCCTGATCGAATCTTCCGGTCGTCGAGAAACGCCGGAATCGATCGCCGAGTCCAAAGCGCGGGAGGCCAGAAAACAGAACCAAACTCTGGCGAAGCAGCATTCGAACGCCGCACCGGAAGAGGAAGAGGAGAGCGGTGCAGATCCGGATGGTGAACACGAATCGGAGCATCGATTCTTCGAGAACGATACCGGCAGCGATCAGGACATTTCCGAGGACGAGGATTTCGAGGACTCGATGATCGACGAGACGAGTAAAATATTTGCTTCTCCTTACTGCGTATTAATAAATAATCATTCCTATCCTTTCCATAGACGTTCCTCATCGGGGACGCAATTTCCCCGCAGGAAGGCGTAACACTTTGCGCTGATGTTGCGCTGACCTTTTCGCGGCAATAAAATTACTCTCCGCTCGGCGAGCTGCAATCTCCCATTATGATTCGATCCTTCAATGAATAAATTACGCGCAGCACAGATTTACGGAGTTAACGACGAGATCGAGTGGATACAGCCCTTTCAATTGCCCCCGCGGAATGGAAACAGAATTGCTAAACCCGTGAAGAAATCCAAGGAAAACTCTCTTAGCCGAGCTTCGTCTTGTACCTCGCGTATACTTTCATCGAACTAATTAAGTTATGGGCCGAAGAGAAACTACTTTGACGATTAAGATCGATATCCCGCGAAGTTCGTCGAGCTTCGTCCCCCCCGCGGGACCACGGGGGCGTAAAGTTTTAATTACTTCCAACAGCCGTTGTATCTCGCGACACGAAAGAAACATCGGAGGATCTTGCCTTCGGTCCGCGCAATTGAAGCTCGCGATTAACTTAAACGAATTCTCATTCAACCTATGCGGAATATCGTGTCGAAAGGGGTCGAAGTTCCTTGTGCGGGTCAAACACAGATCTCTCCGCGGATTTCGCTAGTCAGGATTCACGCAACGATTACTCTCAAATCTTATTTCATCAAATCCGCCGCGCTTGTTCCCTTAATGCCCACTTAACTTTCCGTCGTAAAACACGGTCCTTGAAGTGATTATTAATAGCAACGCATTGATAGACCAATGAAAATATCTGTAAAAGAATCCTCCTTTCCTTTCAGACTCTGAACCCCACTTGGATAACAGAGTTCACCCATCATTCTCAACGAAACACGAACGACTGGCGATCGAGTGCTCGCGACCGGAAGCACAGGCGAACTGTGTTCCTGGCCAGAAATGGCGTTGCGAGAGGGATGGTCATCGATGGAGGAGGCACAAGTGCAAATACGCGGCACCCCCGCCTAGGATTTCGAAGAAGTGCGCCTGTTTTACGCCGAACGGAGTAGTGTACACTAGATTGGAGTCGAACGACTACGACGGGCATCGATATGGCTTTGGCAGGGACAGGAGACCAGTAGATGTGTACACAGATATGGCTAGATACTTTGCCAGACGAGGTACGTCGAGAGTGCTAATCGTAATCGAAGATCTTGGTTAACCCTCTGTAACCACGAGTAAATTTGAACTCCTATTTCTTTTCTTTTAGTGCAATTTGCCGCAGCATTTGTCTGTCAGTATTTTAGTGATACAGTTTTCTTCTTAGATTAATAAATTAGTTATCAATCGGGACGGTTTGAATCGTTTACATTTTAAGGACGATGTTTGGAAATTTATCATTCCTGTGTGCATACGATGTTTGTTAGGCAAGCGAGACGTGTCGGGTGCTGATAATTCTACGCGAGATATCGATGGGGACGATGATTATTATAATGACGGTCGAGATCGCCGCGCCATCGACGAAGAAGACGACGAGGACTTCTTCCAGGAGTTGCACAGACTGGCGGATGAGGTGAAATGGGAGTACAAGAACTTGATGTTTAGGTAAAAAAATTCAGGAAGTTGATAATTGTTCTGGACAAGCCGCAGGTTCATAGGGATATGAAATGATTTCATATTGATTTCATAGGGATACATTTGCCAACCGATCGTCGAGAGATCCGGCATTGGAGCTTGATAACTTGAACGACTCTGAGTATTCGATACAGGATTTCGATCCTAGCCTGGATAAGGTGGTGATGGGTCGATTAAATGTTGAAGATGTGGTGAGAAGGCATAGAAGGATAAGAAGAAGTGTCCCGAAGAAGGACACTGTAGAACACGTGACTAAAATTATGGAGAGCATCGAGGAGGAATTGGATGACTTAAAGGTGGCGTTATTTAATGAGATTCGGATAATCGTTTCAATTTCGATAGTGATGTAATTTGCGTTCTCGTAATTAGGCTACCCAGGCACGCCATTCGGAATCGAGGAGACCATTGCCACCGAAATGCTCCGTGTTACCACAGGGTGGAGTGAACTGTTCAGAAACCGTCTACCAAGATCCGAATGAATGGAGGATCTCGAGGCGTGAAATCGAGCAGCAGATCAAGGAAATGAGACTGCAATTAGAGACACTGAAGGTAAATACCAATTATCAATAATTTGCCTCGAACGAAAACGTGTAATTATACTCCTTTCAGGATATTCGTCGTCACTTAATGACCAAGAGACCTCCCGTTATGCGGGACCCAGAGGATGGCGCAAAAACCACGGAAGAGTCTCACAAATCACATCATCATTCCTCGAAGAACCACGTGAATCGTCATCACAAGAAGCACGATCACACCAGCACGTTTAATCCTACCGCGACGACCGTTCCTTCCACTGTGAAACAAAATCAAGTCACCGAGGATAGAGCTGGATCAACAGAGACAACGGAGGGACTTAGATTTAGCGTTACCACGATAGAATCTACCGAAACCGATGCGATAACTACGACTGATCCAACCACGACCACTCTATCGACGACGTCCAAGCCAAAGAAAGTGCCCCGTCGGCAGAAGATAAAGGAACCACTTAACAACAGAACGGAAGTGGAGGACGACAAGCCTCAGAGACGCAGAAAGGTCCATCATCATCGACGAAATAATACCATACTTACAAACAGCGTTCACGACGAGGTGGCAATAGTAAACGTTGGCGAAACAACGGAAACAGCCGCGACTACGCAGAGACCGACGACGAGTCAGATGCACCAGCATCATCAGACTAGGTACACAACTGTACCTACAACGACGAGGGACACCACGGTTCAGAGGGAAACTTCCAGCAGTACAGGGACCACGAATGACTTGACCAAAGAAACTACAACAGGAACTGATGCACAAACAATACTGTCTACTGGACCCGATACGTCCCTCGACCCCAGTCCAGGTGAAACGACAGAGCCGCAGAGGACAACACCGTTGTTCTCCACAGCAACTTCTGAGGCTCGTACTAGGACAACATTGTTACCCACAACTGTGACTACGAACCCGATGACCACACCAGTCACGCCGACTCCAGCCAGAAGGTTGCCGAAAATTTCAAAGAATAAAACGTCTGGCAATCTCGGACCTTCTAGGATCGATGTTACCATTTTAGAATCTCCCGACAGGAGGAGCAGGCAAGGTCAGTAATTCATAGAGATTATTTACTGGATTTTATCATAATATATGGTTCGATTAAACGTGCTTCTTTCGCGATAGATATAATAGACATAGCAAATAATAATCGTCGGCTACCGCCGATGCTGAACAGTCCTTTGGAGGCTCGTCATAAGTGTTACTGTGAGCCTGATTCCTACCCGAAGAAGGACGAGAAGGAAATTGCCAAAGAAGAACGGAGGAGGTTGAAAGAGGAACGGTTGAAAAAGAAGGAACGAAAGTTGAGAAAGAAGGCCAAGCTCGAGAAGGAGTGTTTAACGGAGAAGATGAACTGTTTCGAGCACGACAACGATCATTGGCGCACTGCCCCGTTGTGGAATGCAGGTCCATTCTGTTTTTGCATGAACGCGAACAATAACACGTACTCGTGCATTCGAACCATTAACGCGACACACAATTTCCTTTACTGCGAGTTCACTACCGGTCTGGTCACATATTACAATCTAAGGATCGGTGAGTGTACATGTTATTTAAGTCCGGGAAACGTGTCTCTTATTCGGTCCCTTTCATTTCCTATTCAGATCCGTTCGAACAGTGGAACAGGGTATCATCGTTAACCCCTACTGAACGATCGTATCTTCACGATCAATTGGAACACCTGAAAGGATGCCGAGGAACAAGGGATTGCACCGTTGGAAGTGCTAGAGAGGCTTTACCGCAACTCCAACAGCATCAGAGGTTCATATCGAAGAGGAAATACGCTAATTCCTTCGGTAAATACGACTGGTATACAATGAATATATGCCAACGAACGAAAAAATTGATTTAGTGCTGATTTTTGTAGAGGACATGTTTGTACCGTCAACGTTACAAATTATTCGCGAGAGCGAGTTAGGTAGTCCGCCGAATAAAAGACGGAAAAAATTGCAAAAGTAAGCAACCCTTTAATAAAAGGCAACAACAAACGATGATCTATTGTATTGTTCTGGTATCAATGAATCTTATTGGTATTTCTCTTTAGCAACCTTTGGAACAGACGAAGTAGAAGCTGGCAAAGTAGTTGGAGGCAGCACCAAGACGCGGTGAATTATCGGCGGCACAGACATCAGTACTGATATCACGGTTCGTTTTGTTTCGCTATGAAAAAAATCGTCGAAGGGTGCGTGACAGCATTGCCTTGGATGTATATTAATTTCGCGATGCATTTAATAATGTAATTTATTTAGTGATATTTAATTAGGAACGGATACGTGATATTTAATTGTGAACGTTCTGATTCCATTATTAGACTCGCGCTGTTCGAACGAGTATACCGCGTATATTTTTAATCCTGTATACCTTTTACGGCAAAAATGATTGCGACTGACCGAACGCGTGTACGGTATTGCGTTTTCACGCGTATAACAATCGGGGATGATCTAAACGACGATCCTTTTTTTACTTAATAGCCGATATTTTTTATAATAATTTATTTACCCTCGTCTCTTTAGGTCTTTATACGCGAAGGGAATGAAATCGTTACTTGCCTAATGAGAATTAGTGCGATTTTGAAACTTCGTTTAACCGGAATTAGAGACACGTTGGTTCTTTGAGGAGTGAATTTACCGATACAAGTAGCTTTCTAGGCAAGTAGATTGTCTAGGGGAAGGGAAGAATCTGAGGGTTCGTCTATCGCGTTAGAGGGCAGTTCCAAACTCGATTTCGTGACTACGAACTGAAACGCACAACGAAGAGAACATACACAATAGGAAAATCGTCCTGCCAAAAATCATTATTGCCGTTTCTTGCGAAAAAGCATTCTCTATACACCGATACGTTCGTAAGACGTTTATTCTACCGAAGCTGCCATTCGTTTGATTTTTCCTACTGTCTTCGAGCAATAACGATGCAGAATAAATTGCCACTGCCATGCAATATGTCTTACAATCATTCTGAAATCATTGACGAGGAACCGGGATAAAATGTAAACCGAGATACAATCTAAAGGTATGCAATGCCGAGACTGTATGTTTATCAATGAAACTGAAGGCACCATTTATTCTGCGCAATCTCCTGTCTTACTAGAAGTAGCAAGAAAACTTTTGTGATTGCTACATTCAATAGTCTCTGTTGTGAAAGAAAAAAAAAGAGAAAAAGGAGAAGAAAAATGGAATGCTGATGGATACACACGCTGCTTTAAGTATACAAATAGGAGGTTGCTTTACCAAATACAAAACGATTTTAAACAATGTCTGTTGTTTTGTACTATACATATGTATATGTTATATAGTTCGATTAACACATCGACTGTGGGACAATGGGATATCAAAGGGTCAATCTGTAGGCCAACAGTCAACATGTTAATAGTTCGAAAATGTATTACTACACAATATAGTTGGCAAACTATCTCCATTAGCATTTTATTTTTTTCTTTTACAAGTATATGTCTGTGTTATGTACTAGATTCTCAGTTAGTGTCCTGAGAATACCTTCAAGTTTTTGAAATTAAAGCAATGTATTTAAATCATGTGAAATAAATAAATAAACACTGTCCAACTTTCACTTAATATGTCATTAGCCAGTTAATTAAGTTTCAGCTGTTTAAAATGAAAAAGCAACAAACATGAAATCAATGAAATAAAACATAAAGTAAATATTGTAAGAAAATCAATCCATGGCCTACACATATATTTTGCGACGGTACCGTTGGAAATTTGTATAGCTAAAGCAATGTTTCGAAACAGAAAGACGATCGAATATTAAATAACCATTTTCATAAAATTATTAAATTAACAAAAGTGGTTGTCATCTTCAACTAAGCCAATATTATAACACAGATTAAAAATTATTTCGTCTATTAAAAATAAATAATTTAAAAATCAATACCAAGATCGAAGTCTTCGTTATCATCAAAAATATTTCTCGTAGATTTTGATCCTAAGGTACTTGTCTCATGGCGATCCTTGTTTTCCTTATTATTATCATTATTGGATGTATCCACCAGTGTCTCCTTCACTACACTATTGCTGTGTTCTTCCACATTATCACAGGTTTGGGTAAAATCATTTTCACAAACAGAATCATCATTTATATTTGTGTACTCGTTTCGGGAGCACCCATCAAACATTGCATTCTTGTTTTCAGTATGCACAGATTCATCAGTCTTTTCGTAAGTGGTTCGACTGTTCGAATCATCGAAATTATTAACTTGAACTTCCTCTGATGTATCCGAGTACTTTGACCATTCGCACTCAGCTGTTTTTAATCTCTTTGGCTCAGGATAATTGTCAAAAGAATTGTCATTCGTATTGTTACATTCGTCGAATGATGTACCGTGCTGATTTTCGTGTTGTCTAGCAAGGTTTAGCTTTTGAACAAAAGTACGACAATTCTTTCCTGAGCCATTAAAATAAACCTGAAAGATCGCGATTGTTGATTAATACGTCGCACATCGATTATTGTGCTTCTGCGAGTACAAGAAGGATAATAATAATTAAAGCTCACCTTTGTCAGTATTTGCTTGAAATAACATATTTTACACTCCCATTTCTTAGCTTTTTTTACTATATGCACCTGTTATACGAACGGAACGGATAGATCGTAAGACATTGTAAGATACGTTTACTTGTTATTCGAAAATACATAGCTCGATAAATACCTGATATGTTTTACACGAAGAACAGCGTAAAATATTCATTTGCTGTGGCATGGTGTTATAATTGTTATATATTTGATACTAAACGACACTTTTCAATATTGTTACTATTGCGTTCACTATTCACACTTTCGAAACTATTTAAAACTTCGATTACCTCGACACTGTTCGAGCAGCTTAGCCAACATGGCAGCATGAAATTCTGGCAAGGGATGCAACCGTTTCTCCAGTTGGACCCATTTCCGGTACTTCCGGTAAATTGAATGCGTTCGATTTGCGTATTGTATTTATATTAATATTTATATTTTTCCATTACACGTTACAATAATATACATTTGGGGCAATATATAAATTATTCACTCAATATCAATTTTGCAGTTGGGCAAAGCTTCGGTAAGTTCCTTACGAACGGTATCCTTATTCGTAATACCTGGTAGCCCCCTAATTGATAGCGTTTCTAAATTTCTGAAATACCAAAATTTCGATGGTTGTAAAAACACAAAATTAATACGAGTCTTTGTCATTCTTATGTGTATCACATACTTCAATACTTTCAATTTTAGTAGGCCATCATCATCGACTCTTGCACACTTTATAATTTCAAGATTAGTCAAGGAGTCTTTAATTAGCGACAAATGCGGCATAGCCTGATTGTTAATATACGTACAATTTTCCAATTTTATTTCTTTTATGTGCTTACATCCCTCTAAATGAATAATTTAATAAATAATAATAATTGCATTCAATTTATTTCAGACGTTCAATGAAATTTAATAAAACCGACCGAAATGTGGAAATCCTACATCACAAATCCCAGCATTATTTGCATCAACAGCTTCAATACAATAACTTCCACTAGTTGGTAAAGTATTATAATCTGTTTGCTGTTCGACAAAACCTTTCCATCTAACAGAAGCTCCATTTCTTAAAAGCCACTCTGCACAAGCACGATCGGGGCCGATCTCTTTTATGCGATCTAAATCGAGCCTTCGAACGAAATTTCTTACATACAATACTGTTTATCTTACGCACTACAAAAATCCATTCTTTTTTTTATCGCAATACCTATTAAACTCAACGGTTACCCAATAAAAGAATGGTCTACGATGATGTGTTTTATTTCGAAAAACAGCAGAAGCTAATCTGCTAAAGGTCTGAAATTAAACAGTACACTAGAATGAGTTTATCAAATAGTGCAACGATGCATATTTCTTTTGTTTCGTACATAGATTGTCATTGCGTTCTTGTTTATTTTTTACTCTCGAGACGATAATGTTAACGACATCGAAACTTTGCTACAGTAGACGTTGCGCAAATTAATTGCTTGCAATTAATTGACAGTTGCACAATAAATGGGAGAACTGTTGCAAATACGTGTGGTTAAATTATATGACTGCGTATAAACGTTCAGAATGCACAATACAGAGTCACGTTCTGATGCAAACTTGTTGTGAAACAGAATGTAAATACTCCGGCAGATGGCGTAAGAACCTACTCAATGAATAGTAGACAATTCTTTCAAGAAATTACGATAGCAGTATTTTTCGAGAAATCTGTGCAGGCAAACGTAATGCGAAAATATATCTCAATTGTTTTACTTACAATTATTAAAATATACCCGTGTCACTGACGAGATAAAGGAATAGACAAGTCATCCAATGTATTTTTTCGGCCACGATTTCTGGGTCCCGGGGTCCCATTACCATTTCCGTGTCACTCGCAACGTTACCCACAGATTATAGAAAACGAAGTAAAAATTAAATAATTTTAAAGAATTCTTTTGTTCTTTGCCGTAATGAAAGGCAACCAAGGATATGAAACATTTAATGTTAATTGAAAAGCTTTTAATTAAAGAAACACATGATAACAAGTTATCTTATTTCAATTGTACTATCAATAAATGAAATAATTTTTAAAGTTATACTTTACATTATTTTCTGATAAATGACAAAAAAATGACAAAAAAAAAACGATCGCTCCGAGCCGAGGCGAAACGCTTTTGACCACCTGGTTCTTTAATTGCCTGATTCTTTAAAAACATAAAAGCATACTACAATAATCATGGGTATCTTATAATATAATGGGCATACTTTTGAAGTAAAAAATAGAGATTATAATACACATTAGCTTATAGTTAGTTCAAGTAAATAGCATATATTAAAATTATTCATTATTGCGAAAGCTGAAAATAGAAATTCTGTTAGACCTGACTAAAACCAAAGAATAAGCATTATAATATAAATTAGCATGCACGTAATTCAAATACATTCTACCTTTAATTAAGGTAAATTAAATCTTAACTTAAAACATCCTACCTGACTAAAAAGCTAATTCAATTTGGAAATATCCTATCTAATTGAAAATCTGAAAGGACAAGGGGGGGGGGGCAAGGGATATTTCATGATGAATCTTCTTTCGCTAAAATTGTGATCGCGTAACCTGAAACAGATCGAAGTTCATAAGATTTTAGTAATATTTCTTAGGTATCATATGATTTCCTTCGATTTATTTGATCCATACAACATCACTTTTGAGCCTCTGATTACTTACATATTGCAATGTATGTTATTTAATGTACTTGACGCAATATTCTATTCCTTTGACATCTCCTTTAACTTAACAATTCTGTAACAGACTTTTTTATGAGAATAGTAATTGTGGAGAAATAGTACAGTAGTACAAAGGGAGCATGTTCTTCCAAAATGCAAATATGCTGAATAATAATTGTTAATTACAAATACAAACATTTACTTGGATACTAAGATGAAACAACTCGTTTTAATGTTAATAAAAAGGGGAGAGGCGAAGAAGAATAATAAATTAGAACATTGAACACACAAACTCAACAGCCAGAGGGTCATTCTACTATTAATTATCGTCCACTTATTATAAACCCGATTGAAACCCGTAAGTGGATTATCTCTTTCTTTCGCAACCCTAATTAACTGCATTACTTGCAAAGTCAATCGCGTATGGTGCTTCGTTATCTCTAATATAGTATTTCGGATATATTAAAAAAGATAGGAAAAAATAATTCACTGCACCCATCATTTTTAACTCGCAACACTAATAACGAACGAGTCATGGTAGTCGCATCAAAGACTACGGTTGCAGCAATCACCTTATGCAGCTTTCGTAGCTGCCTTTCGTGACTCAGGAACCAATTTGGGCATTTCATTGTGGTCGCAACGCTACTTACAAATCGCGACCATTTATCATCGCAACACTATATGAAAATCTAAGAAAAATATTCGCGATAGAAAGATATCGCAGCACTGTAAGTGCTAATTAAAACCTGTGTAGGAAAGGAACGCGAAAATTATTGTCGCAACGCTAAAAGCAAGTACGTATCGCAAGTACAATTTAATACAAAAACAACTCTAATTCAAGCCGCAATCTGTATTAATTCGCAACTCTAATTCAAACCACGATATATTTAATCGCACCTGTAAAAAAAGTGCCGCGACCTGGGTCTATCCGTAACTCTAGTTGCAATCGTGATGTGATTTTATTCGCAACTCTAATGCAAACCGTATTCAATCGTACGCGACGCTAATAAAAATCGCGATTTGCCCAATGCGATGACGGTGGGCCAGGCAATACTGCCGGCCAAACAATAAACTACAACTACGGCATACAAAAGCGAGCATAGTGACAAAATAGTAACAAAGAATGACTCTCCATCCGAAGGATGCAGAGCCATTGATAGTTGCCCTCTTGAGAGACAGTTTGTCGGGCCTCTTCGGCTTTTAGCCTCTTCTTTTCTTCGGGCGCAATGCTCGCTGAAACTTAGTCTAGGCTCGAGACTCTATTCGCAAACAAACAAAACTAAATAAAAGGCTAAATCGCGTAGCTAAACGGAACACACGTGGACGAATCACGATCAAATAAAATCGTAAAATTTGCGATTACAGAAAATCGTAAAGATTGCGATTAAAATTGTAATCGATAATCGCCTACACGTGCAGCCTCGAGCATAATGTGACACGTTCGTTTCGAGACCAAATCGCGATCGCGACCGCGAAAAATTCGAAAAATCGATAGGCAAAGACAGAGGCGAACGCATTCTCGTTCGCGCCACAGTTTCGCCGTCGACTTTTCAAATCAGATTTCCTGAAACAGGTTGAACACGCGAACGAGTGCCTACCCGATCAGAGACTGTGTCAACCTGCCCGGCCCTACCTACTTATATCTATCAGGCACACCAGAAGGTATACTACCTATCCTACCTAGACCTATATTTAAAAAATGGCAAAGCATTCACACAAACACACATCATTCAACGTGTCTCAATCAAACACTCGGGCGCATGAACCTACACTAGAGAGACGTCCCGGGACGCCTCCGACACCCGAGCTTGGCATACAATCATTCACACTCTAAGGGTACGTACCAGTTCCTGAAATCGGCTGACAAAGGCTGGCGACCATTGCGTAAATTTGCGCAAACGTATATGCTTATGCATTACTTTCGTATGAAATATTGATTGCTCAAATATGTATATTGTACATTTTCTTTCTACTATGTACGCTTGGTTTGTATAGTACTCTATTCGTTGCCATATTTTCATAATTCGTTACGGCATTCATAGTATTATAATTTGTTATGAAATTCCCGAGCCGACGCAATTCCATGGCCTAACCCACACACACACACGGTATGGAAAATACGTCGTGCACGGTGCACTAGCAAATGTCAGCCGCCAAACATTGTTAGAAATTTAAAAACCATATGATCATCGTGCCCATTGCCTCTCACTCACCCAAGTAGCACCTGGGCACGTGAGTGAGTTCCTGGCAATCAACACGGAAGGGATTAAACCTGAAAATCCTGATCTAAAAAGATGATTAGTACACGTAAAATTGCAACAGCTAATAATATATTTTATTTTCAATCTTTTTAAACATGACTCGACTTTGTAATTTAGGAAATATCAATAAAGACTCAAAAATTACTGATAAATAATTTATTTATTAAGGGAAATGACTGTCATTGAAACTGATTTTACTAGAATAAGTAATGCAATTAAATTTACTTGGAAAATAGACAAGATATTAAATAAGCCTCAGGTGATTCCTTAATCGAAGTAAATTGTTCAAGATAGTTACTCCGATTTGAAAATCTACCCGTATACAAAGTGCCTTCTTGTACATAATGTGTAATAAATTTCATTCGAAATGGACTCGACTATAGCATATGAAAATTAATAATAAATGCTATCATTGGCTATGCATATTCAATGCTGATTTCAATAAACGTATCGTTACATTTATTTACTTTAATACATGATTGTTATAATCATGTAGCACTTGCAGTAACGAAGTCGGGGGGCATCCGACTTCTGCACTGCTGAACAGTGAAAACAAATTTCAACTGATTATAAATGCAATTAGAAATTGAATATGGAATGTCCTCAATATATGTACATTTGTGCAATGTATTTGTTACTGTCATCATATATTTTTATCGAAATAGAGGAACCTACAGGATCAGTGCTTCTTTGATCAAATATTTATTCGAGTAAGAAATATTTCTATGGTCCTTAATCTTTTTATATTAAAAAACGCGGAGTACAAGAAGGCAGATCTAACCTCGTATAAGAAATAATACACATGAAAATAACGTCACAACTAACGGGTATAAAAATTATTCCCGTAGTCACTACGCTCGCAAAACTACTAAAAAATACAACCAGTCACCCGTGCCGCTTCGGACCAATCGTCCTACGGCATGATTGGGGACCGGAGGAACCAAAACACATGCGACTCACCAACTCGTTGATTGCAAAAGGAGAGCAAGTACTCGTGGAAGACATCAGGAACATCACCGGGGCAGCTCGATTGGACTCAATCGTCAGGAAGTATGCAAACTGTAACTAAACAACAAAACAAAAAACATTAAAATCTACTGCTAAATTTACAGAATTTAACTGTTCATAGAAAACTGAGATTTGTTTTAAAAATACTTACATTTCTCGCTTCATCAGTGTCGCATAAAACATCCCCCTCAGTGATGCACTGATTCTGCTTCCGATAGCGAATACAAGACAAAAATAAAAATAAAAGACTATGTACGCGACCGCAAATTATATCGGCGAACAAATTAAGATGCTACTTTTGCGATTGAAATAATTAAAGAGGAGCACCGGTGCTCTGATAATAGTATTAATATCTAGTACGTGACAAACACTGGCTCTACAATCGCGTGTAGCTAAAGTGTGAACGAAAATTTAAGCAGAGCCACTTGCTCTGAAAAAGCTAGAAAACTTCGAAGCAAGTACTGACTCTACCGACCGCATTGCGCGCGATCACAAAATATTCTGAAAGGAAACATGTTCATCCTATCGAGTGTTCGTTATCAGTGATATATATGAAAAATAAATATGCACGAAAAATATGTAAATATGCATTAGAAATATGTAAATATGCATTAAAAATATCAAAATATGCATTACAAATATGAAAGTATGCACGAAAAATATGCAAGTGTGCATTAAAAATATGCAACTATGCAAGAAAAATATACAAGATTAAAAATACTTTTTGCGATTATTGTGATATACCACAATAAAGGCATGTACAAGGAAAATACATATGCAATAAGTTATTGCATATGCTTCAATATAAAACATGAAAACATATGCATTAAACAAAAAGTGCAAAATAAAAAACCCTATTCCAATTGCAATTACTTAATTGTAATTGGTATAGAAAATCGAATTGTTTTTATAATATTTGAACTGTGGTTGTTTCATCTTAGTATCAGTCATACACCATATAAAACCAATATGAAAATATAAATAAATTGCTCACATACACAGGTGTTGGCTGCATTGAATTATTAGGCATCATTGTAGCTATTGGCTTACTTTCGTCCATATAATCAACGCTCTCCATACTCCTGTACCAAAGAATAACAACGAAATTAAACAAGTGCACGAAAGTAATGAAAATTTTGATATTCTAAAGCAATAATTCAACTCGAATTCTGTAGAAAATGTGAAAATTCTATTTGCAAATGTATAGGCACACGATGTTAACAAAAGATTTAGTATGGATGCAATATTATGTGAGGTGGTAATTAGAATCCTATTACATAAACAGCAGCGGTAATAGAGTGGAAATAATTATGGTATAGCTATTATGAACGCACCTCACTGTGATGTCTTCCCTATGTTTTGTCAGCTCGGAGTCAAGTAGTAGAATGACATCCTTCGCCATCGTCCTTTGCCGTTCGGTTGTGTTCGGTACCCAACTAAAGCCAAACACTATTTTTGTTTACGGTCGCTCGCGTTTCCTAGAAATATTTCAACGCATACGTTACTTGATAAGTGTCTTTTTTTGTTTCGCGATAAATAGTCGATATTTTCCAGGAAAAACAAGCTTCCCGACCACAGCCAGAAACAGCAATGAAATACTCGGAAATAATATCTTGCATTATGTTACTACTTGTTTACAACGCGACTGTATATGATACCAGTATTATACGTGGTATGAATTATAATTTAATACAGATATATTGCTACAATTCTACTTATTTCAACAAGAAATTTGAAGAACGCTTACCTCTCAGCGTGAAGTTGATTTAACAATATGGCGCCGCGTCACTCTGCTCCTGCGCATTCCCGTTTGAAAGCGTCGCGTTCGCGCCATTTCTGATTCAAAGCTAGCGAAAGAGACGCCATGGAACAGAATCTAACTGAAATCAGAGATAAATGTATTAAGAATCACCAATATCATGGTAATATTGCTAAAAACTGCAGAATATATTGCAAGATAATGGAATTCAGAAGTGAAATACGTCAAAGATAATACGTATATGCATACTGGAGTCGATTAGAAAATGCACGCCGCGCGGTGTGATTCCGTTCACTGCACAATATTTGCTTAATTTCTTGCAAAATATTCATTAATATTAAGAAAGAAACCACAGAAAACTTGAAAGACAGGGAAACGAAAACAATGTATATCATTTCCTGTCTTCAAGAATATATTAAACTATGTGACATACCGTAATTCGACGGGCACTCTGAACACGTCTAATCGCTACGAGATCCCTTGGTCGAAAGAAGGAGAGCTTTGAAATAGATTGCGCTGATTGGCTGGTAGCTGATTGGGCGATGGGGGTGATGTTCTTTCCTTACGGCGGGTGTTTTTGAATATCATATCGAACTGAATATTTTTTATTGCAAGTGTTACAGTATGGATATTAGTCGAATAGTAGGATGCAAATATATTTATTAGTAATAACAAACGCATCTGTGTAATCAAATGTTTGTAATGTTTGTTGCACTATAGAATAAGTAAACTATTTCCGTCCAACTAATATTTGTTTTTCTTTAACTTTATTTAAATTACAATTCCTACCGTTGTGAACGTTCAGATAGTTTTCTAGCATCTTTTCACACAGACGAGATATAAGACATCATTTCACTGACGAGATATAAGAATTCATATATCTCGTCTGTGACCGTAGCTCAATTTTCCGACCGAAACGTTGACCGAGAAACAGCTATCCTGATTTCCCCCAAAGCATTCACATATATTCACACAATCGTATGAGTCCTGCCCCACTACTTCAGTAAATAATAGTTCTTCAAGTGATCACTGTTCATGAGCAGGGGACGCTCAAATCAGTGTCGGATTTCTGAGTCGGTATGGCCGTCACGTTGGGCCACGAAAGACGATAAGATGTCCTGTCTATTCCTATATCTCGTCTGTGCCCGTGTTAGCCAGCAATGAGTAGGCATTGTTTAATACAGATGTCAGCGACAAAGTGTATTTATCTCGGCCACGGATAGTATTCTATGTTGTCCGTAGTCCCTGGATTTTATAATTGTATGTGCCGCCGGTTTGAAGAGTCAAAACAAACCTGTGTGATTTTGCACAACAGTGGTTGCGTTTCCTAGATAAAGTAACAAGTACCAGCAATATGAGTCGAAGAAAAAGAGCGAAGGTTTGTGTCGTTGTTGTTCCCTGCTGCACTGAGTATTGTTTGTTCGTATGCAAAGTTGTACAACGAGTATTGTTATGGTGAAGGGGTTGATACACAATGGTTTATAATATTTACCGTAACGTGAACCAGACGTTCTATCTGGTTGTTATTCAATGGGGTGATGCAGAATTTGACAAGTTCTTGTGCGAAAAATAATCTCTCTGCGTTCACGATAAACGGATCGGTGGTATAAACACGTAGACTAGGTTATGTTTTGGTTAGACGCTTTATTTGTTGTTTACCTTTATAGCTTACCGATTGTACGATTACTCTTCCATAATCACGATCGAATGCGCCTCGTACAAGTTAACATGAATGTCTTTCGTGCAACTTTTAATTCATAAACAATTGTAAATAGATTTAACCTAAATGTCAAGGTAAATTTGTGTATCCTCGAGAAAGCTGTGCTTCGAGAAGCAGCAATGGAATATGTTTACATTACACACCGAGTATTTAATTGCGATACATTCGTACTTGCTAATAGGTGGAATATAGAGAAATGGAGGAAAAGATGGAAGACGAAAATGCTTCAGATACATCGGAGAAATCGAAACCTGGGCTAGTAACACCGGAGAAAAAGGTTGTAGCCGAAGTAAAGAAAGATTCCGACACGAATATATCACAATCTGCGCCCACATCATCGGCCCCGAAAGTGGAAGTGAAAGAAGAAGACGATCAATACAGCGATCACGAAGATCCTCATGGTATAGACCTCTCTTAGGAGACGACTATTTGGTCCTTAATGGAGAAAATTGTACCTTACACATTTTATTACAGTGAAGGAATTACTTAACGGATTAGAGGGGGCAGCATTTCAAAGCCGTCTTCCATTTGATAAACTAACTTCTACAGAAGCAGCTTGCTTCCCGGATGTCTCTGGTGGCCCACCACAAACTCAAAAAGTTTTCCTTCACATTAGGAACAGACTTGTATGAAGTTTATATATATCGTGGAATTGTACTCGTTAATGTCCTTTCTTGTTACTCACGAATGATTTCGTTCCAGTTGCAATTGTGGCTCGAAAATCCTAAGCAACAATTAATAATTGAAAATGCCCTACCAGCAATAGAACCACCTTATAACAGCGATACCGTATTAACACGTCGGATTCACGCATTTTTAGAGCGACACGGCTTCATCAATTTTGGAATATTCAAACGTCTGAAAGTAATATATGCTTGATAGCCTGTTTATTCCTTTTACATTTAATTGATTTGCAATGCACGAAATGTAAGTGGCTGATCTTCGATTTTAGGCATTACCTACCAAGAAGTTAGGTAAAGTGATAGTAATTGGAGCAGGAATTGCTGGCTTAGCCGCGGCGCAGCAAATGCAGCAATTTGGTTTAGAAGTAATTGTACTTGAAGCGCGGGTAACTATTGCTATGAATTTAATTGCGCATTTAAATATGTGTTTGGAATCATGGGTATATGTTTTATATTTTTTTCTTTTTTTTTAGGATCGCGTTGGTGGTCGTATCGCAACGTTTCGTAAATCGTCGTATATAGCGGATCTTGGCGCGATGGTGGTTACTGGTTTAGGTGGAAACCCCGTAACAACCCTTAGCAAACAAATTAATATGGAACTCCACAAAATACGGCAAAAGTGTCCTTTATACGAAAGCGACGGTCAAACGGTCAATATAAATATACAATATATAAATGTTGTAATGATTAAACGTTTGAGAAAAATGATTTATGAAGTTTTTAATATTTTTGCGGCCAATAGGTCCCAAAAGATAAAGATGAAATGGTAGAAAGGGAATTTAACCGGTTGTTGGAGGCGACGTCGTATCTTTCGCACCAATTAGATTTTAATTACGTGGGCAGTGCTGGTTCTGGACAAGGTGGTAATACGCGACCGGTTTCGTTGGGTCAGGCATTGGAATGGGTGATACGTCTGCAAGAACAAGGCGTCAAGCAACGCCAAGTAGCTCATTTGCGTTCTGTGTTATCGCTTCAAGGCCGACTTATCACTAATCAACATAGGGTGAGTATCTTAATTACTCGCGCTTGACAGTTTCAAGAAACAATAATGCCACCGATGAATTTTAATTGGTTGCAATAAAACACGATAATACGTTCTACATTACAGATGATATCAATTATGGATCGTTTAGTCGAGCTGAACAAACAGTATAAAGAAATGACCGAGTGCAAATTACAAACGCGTGACATAACACAGGAATTCGTATTGCGTTCCAAGTTACGCGACCTTCACAACGCATGCAAGGTATAAAGTTGTTCGCCTATGATTCGTACGACCTTGAATGAGCCAGTTTTTATTTCTGCACTAGGAATGGGATCAACTTGCTGAACAGCAAAAGGAGATAGAAGCAAAACTACAAGAGCTAGAAGCATCTCCTCCGAGGTGAGTAATACTTTTCTCTTTTTTTTTCTCCACAAAATCCATCGTGCCCCAAACTTGCACGAATAAAAAAGAAACTTCGATCTTTCCAGCGATGTGTACCTCTCCTCCAAGGATCGTCAGATACTGGATTGGCACTTCGCGAATTTGGAGTTCGCCAATGCTACGTCCCTCTCGAACCTGAGCCTGAAACACTGGGATCAGGATGACGACTTTGAGTTCACCGGCAGCCATCTAACAGGTAAGTCGCTATCAACGATAATGCTATAATGTAAAGTAACGCTATGGTGTATCAAATCAGCTGTTGCTTACTTTCGCCGCGCGATCAATCTGAATTTAGGTAAACCGCTAGTTAAATTGCCCGCAACTATTATCGTTCGTACGCGTTGCTCAATGCGACGCGTTAAACACGCGAAAACATTCTAATTTCATGCATCGTCCGCGATTCGTCGGTTTATCCCTGTTCGGCGTAACGCGTAGACGCTATTATATCGACGGCCCCGAGAAATTGCTTAACCAGCAAGTAGATGGTATAGATAACGGGTGAATTATTCGCGGGTTGCATCTCCTTTACAGGCGTCGGATAGTCTCTCGTACTCGGTGTCCGTGCGGTTGACTTTATCAACCTTATTGAAAGTCGATAGCATGAGATTCCGTGTAGATAGTCCCTATACCCCTTAACCGATCGGTTACCAGAGTTCTCATTATGTGAAATTATACTATGATCATGGCGTGTACGTTGTACTCGAGCCTACTAATGCGTTAACAAAAACGAAAGCGGCGAGAAATATGACTATAGATAATCAAGCGGTTTCGTATTTTACACCGTCCCAGGGTTCCCTGTGTTCCCAACTCGACAAGTCCGAGTTAACGGTATCCATCGCTATTTCCCTAATCATTTATCCCAAGTATTTACATTAAACAACTAAGCCTCCGCGGAAATAATTGGCATTCCCCCGTACCGTTCGAATCACTGCATCGGTCACCGCTATTAAAAGCTAAGTGCACCTGGGCGTTACCGACGTTCCCGATACTCACTGCTCCGCGCACTCATATCGTGTGCACGACAATCGAAGCGAAACAGTCGCCAACGTTAACGCGTTCTCAGAATCTTCTGCCGGGGCCCTTAATGACGTTACTTGTAATTCTGGTGACACGATTCACACCCGGAAGCCACCTCTATCGTATCAACGTCGGGAACCCCTAAGCGCGTATATACAATCTGGCCGGGATCGCCGCACAAAATATCGTCCCTAGTAAACGAACGGTAAACGGAACGTTAATAGATACCCGAGCTTGGACATTGCTGGATGCTGCGTATCGGTGGACCCAGCGGAATAACGTGGCCGCGTGTGTCGCTACCGCGGAGCACACTCGACTGACAGTGAACAAACGAACCGGTCGAGTCGGGCTCGAGTTCCAATATTGCTCCGCTGTCGTTCGAGCAACGAGGCAGTCGAGTGCACTGTGCGAGAGAGCGGACTCGTTGCCAGAGTGCTCCCTTAAGCGCGGTCTGAAACAGGAGACACGATACGGGGAGAGGAGAATGCTGGCGCGGCCATGGTGGTCAATTCGAAATTAAAGCGATGCCCACAGTCCATGACTGACGTGCATCGATGATCATGACGGCGTGGCCGCAGGTTCTTCCCGGCGATTAATGAGATGTAAACAATTTAACGCTAAATTAAGCACAACAATAGGCGCTCACGCGAGTCCCTTGGCCAAACGTTCGGGGCCCAACGGCGGATCCTCGATGTAATCGCTTCCCCGGGCGGGCCTCGAAATCCTCGCGGTCCACCGTCTCCGCTTTACGGACCATCGGTTCCTTCTTGCTATCAAACGAATCCCGCGGCACGAGTTTAATAGCCACTGACCGAGAAGCGTTTAGGTTGAAATATTCTTTGAGATACATTTTCGCTTTGATTGTCGCCGACCGTGCTACGCGTGTACCGCCTATTTTTCCCCCCTCCCATTTTTTAATGTCAGCTTCGGGGACCGATGTCACATCTTGCTTTTGCTTGTCAATTTATGCAAATACAAACTTCTGCCTGGGCGGAATACGAAGATCGCTAGAAATTCTATTTAATTCATGAGATTGTCCGCGGCGGTGAACACCCGGCGGAGTTTCTGCCCGTTTTTTTCAAGTCGTACGCGACGGGAATGAATTTATCCCGGGTACAGCGTGTTCTCGTCCGGCCACGATTTCGTTTCGGAAACATTTGGTAGTAAAATTCTGGAATGTACAAGAGGGAAGTGGTCATCAGCGTCGCGACGGTCCTCTCCCGGTTCCTTTTCGATCGGTCGTATAATAAAGAGTTATCGCGCTTTGTTCGTGAGCGTGGAGACCGGCCGCGTCGTCAGTGTTTTCGATCGTTCGTCGCCGGTCCTTTCATTGGTAGAACGAGAACGTAGGCAGCCCGATATTATGCTCGTGTACGCGTACACGAAGTGTCGCCGAGATGGAGAACTGGATACGACCCCGTGAAGAGGCCAGGGATGGGCCATTTACGACGTATCGAAGTCTTCTATACCGTTCGTTGACTCCGAACGTCGCATTCCACGCCATCCGCGTGTCGCTACCAAAATTATATTGTCGTAAACTTCACTTCACGCGCACTTCTCCGGCCCCTCGCTTCTTTTTCAACGTTCCCCGTTTCGTACGACCGTGCCAGCTCGATGAACGCCTTCGCGTCTATTGTTCGTTACCTTTTAGGAAATCACACTTCTGTTGTGGACCGGGTTATGCTTTTTAGTGTTTAATCGACAGTTCGTTTCAGGCTTCCATCGATCGATTGTACTGGGTTGTCGGATAAGTCCCGAACGTTGAAGGAGGAATTTTTTGCTCAAAGAGAACAGGAGTTCTACGTGGACGGAATAAAGGCGTCGCTCGATAGATTATTGAAAAGAATGGCGCACGTTTGAAAGAGTTAGAAGCTTATGATCCGTATCTCTCAAAGATCTGAGACTTCACCGAGAACCGGATATTTTCAAGCGAGGGCAGGCAGGTAAATACGATTACAGTTGTCAGGAGATGTCCGGGGGAAATGTTGCAACGATTCTGCAGCCGGACAATGGCCATCGTTTAACTCGAACACAAAAATATTTACGGTTCGGCAAAGAATCCGAGCGATCTAGGTTGGAGTTATTCCTGCGGTCGTCGAGATCGGAATCAGAGGATCGAGTTAAGGATCAGCGTTGTCGCGACGACCTGCGACCAGGTCTAAAGACGCGTTTCGTATTTCCCATTATAACGTTCCGGCGGGTTCCGACGAAAATTTACGGACGACGGGAATATCGAGGGAATATAGGAGAATCCGAACGACCCGCGGCTTAATGAGCTTTCGTTTTCGATCTCCGATCGATTCAGCCGCCGGGATGCCGAGCGGCGTGCTCGGAAATAAACGGGACTGGCCGAACGATCTGGCTCATTTGGCGAAACAAGCTCCCTCGAAAAAAGTGTAAAATAGAATGGTGTCGAAACGTGTCGCCGAGGGTTCGTCCAGGTGGACCCGCGGCCCGGCCAAGCAACGGAGCGAAGACGCCGATGTTTCGACAGGACGAAAACGTAGGCAGCTTAACATTAGTTGAGCCGAGAGTTGGACGGCAGAGGGGGCCCCGAGTGGTAATTTACGAGGTATCGAAGACCTTGTACACTCCTACCCGCCAACGAGCCGGCCTCGCCCCGCGGAATCCAGTCTTGGCCTTAACGCACCGATACCTTTCCCATGATCACTTTCGGCCTATCTGTACACACGCGCTGTACACACGTGCGCGTCCCTCACGGCTGGCTTCTCCGGGCCTGATGTTTGTGCCTTTACCATTTACAGTGCTCCTCGTGTCGGCGACGCGGTAGGGTACCTTGTCGATATAGTCTATCTGGGCCTGTGTTGCACCGTATATACCCCTGCCCCGTGATCCACGTGATTTCTCTTCTTAACGTCACCTATCGCCCGTGAAGTGTCAACGAGGCGATTTCTTAGCGCCGTGCTTGTTCCCGGGGCCCCTCGAACAAATGGTCGGCTGACACGCGTCCCGGATTAAGTCCTCCCGCCTCGTTGTCCCGATATCATCCCCCGGTTTCTTATCGCAACGTATTCTCACCTCTTTCATACGCAACGTTGCATAAACTGGCACCGCGGCTCTTCCTTCTCCGATTCTTGCTTTCCCATGGCCCGTGTTCCATAGTCGATCGAACTAATGGCCACGATTAGAGGCCGTACGGTAGCTCGTGGGATGATAAGTCGACTCAGCTGGAGCATTACGTGTCAGCATGAAATGTGCCAGCCCGTGGTCGACGCGTAATTAGGTCGTCCATGGCGCATTAGATCATGATATACCTGAACGAGAGATAGACCCGGCCTCCAGAGGTTCTCAAGATCGGCCGATAGCTTGTACCCTCGAAACCATTGATTAATAGCGCTCAAAATGGCTTCGCGTGTAATTGAATCGTACCGTGGCCGCTTCGCTAACGAGAAAGTCGTGTACGTCGACGACGACGGCGACGGCGTTGCTTTACTTATCGAGGGGGGTTAAATTTATTTCCCGCGAAAATCCCCGGCTCGAACGTTCCGCCCCTCCGCGATGGAAAACGTTAAGTGGCGGGGCACGATCGTGTATCTACGCCGGGTTAATCAACTTCCCGGCCGCGTCACGGCCGTTGATTTACGCGTGGAAGTCGTCGGATGCATTCGCGGCGATAACAAAGCTATGCGCGAGTACTCGCGCGCGGAATGACGCGTTTAAATTTCCTACGCGCGGCCGAGAGTGGATTTCCTCGACGCGCCGGGGTGTTAAGTCCCCGATAGATGTACTGGCAACGCACTCGGGGAGTAACTTAGGGTCCATGAAGTTGTCGCGGCGACGAATTATTTCCCCGGCCGCTTTGTACAACCCGCGTTGTCAATCTGTCATCGGGTTATGCTCGTTTCTGCACGCAACTACGATCGCTAGGCGCAATTTCGTGTCCGCCCGTGTATTCGCGATCCCCTCCCACGGGGACACGCTTACGCCGGATACACGCATCGGTATCGCCGGTTACTTCGAACAGAATTCGGTTCTCAATTAGCCGGCCCGCTCATCGATCATCCGCCCAGCCTGATCACCGTGTAGGCGAGATTATCGCTGGCAGCCGTGGACACGGTCCCTCCTCGTAAGATCCCGTTTCTGGAGAATGTTGATGAACGGAGTCGCGAACTACACGAAAGCTTGTTACGCTCAGCTGCGTAGAGGAAAAGGTGACAGTCGATCTTGCGTGCCTGTCGTTCGGAACACGTTCCCCCGGCATAAGCAATTTCCACCGGGCTGCCCTCCATATATTGTCGCAGGCATTCCTTACGCGGGAGCCGTCGTTTCGACAAAACGAAGCTCCAAATCGGTGCACAGGCGACCCAGGGATGAAAGCTAACACCGTTCCCGACCCTGCGGTCTGAACGGTAGTCCTAGAATAGTCTTCGCAGTGTCCTTTTTTTCCTCAACCGCACCGTTCGTTTCCCCTCGTTTTAATTGGACCCTGGTTTCTACGAACTTAATTAGGGAGCACCGTCGAAGGAGCCGCCTTACTCACGCTTATTGACCAGCTGAACCCCCAACGGGGGGCGGTAACGTCGCGTTTAAGTTATCCGAATAATTCGAGCGTCAGGGACGAGGCTCCCATGGAAGCCGGGCTCTCGCCGGCGAAATTGGGCTGCCGGCAAGTAGAATTGGCCCGTTAAACGATATTGTATAGCTCCCGAGTACGGTTTCCAGGCTTCGTATAAATCCCAAGTGCAAAAGTTCGTTTTAACGCCTGCGTAATCGGCCAACGATGGGCGTACTCGATGTTTTCGGTTTAATAAGCTTACGCCTCGCGTTCCACGGACCACGACGGCGGGGATGCATACCCGACGACGACGACGCCGCTACATTTTTCACGTTAATGCCCGGTAATCTTGTCTGACAATCGTTTCAAAAGAGGATTACGTGACGGGGTGACCGAGAATGATTAAACGGGCCCCGGCTACGTGACGGTGAGAAGAATGACGCTGACCATTATGTGTTAATGCCCGGCCACACGCCACACGACGATTACGCGGCCTTTCAGCATCCTTCGCGGTGAATTTGCGCTGGCTAAAACCTAATATCTGTTCAGCCCTGTAGAGTTTTCGCGGGGCATTTATCTTTTTCCCTAATGGATACGACCATGCGTATGTTCGCGCGCGCGCTTTGAATACCTGCTCCTACGACGGGGACGGCCAATGTGTGTTGTCAATATTTCAGAGTTCTTAATCAATCGTTGCACGCGTAAAGGGAACCTAGGAAGATCGATGCACGGCGTGATAACGGGAGGGTTGAAAAGTTCTAGGATAGATAGTGTAACTCGTAGCCTAAGGCTAAGTCGAGACGCACTAACGGGAAAGGCACGGGGCCTGTCCCGAGCTACAGTTTCAAGCAGAACTTTTTCGAAGTATAATTATAGTAAAAGGGTTAACCGCACGTGGGGTCGGTGAAAATAATTCCTAGGCAAAATTCGGAACAACCCCGGAGCAAGGACTGATTTAGCAGATGGCATAGATCGCTGTCGCCTTGGAGGCAGCACCTGGTGACCAGCCGCTTTCAATCTGCCACCCTACGCCGCTCGTAAAACTTAGCTGCTCTCTCTAACGATGGTCATTAAAGGCAACGATAGAAAAGTTTGGGCCGCGCTACGCTGGCGATAATTAACGATCGAGCGAGCGTATCCCCGCGGACGTGAAACATTAACCGCTGAAAAACCCGATGCTTATCTCGATGATGAATTCGACAGACCAAAGCTCTTGAGAGGGCTATTAAACCGGAAGCCGTATTGCGTAGTCTTAATATCGTTAATGGCGTCCAAATTTGCCGGGGATAAATTCGTGGCGAACCGCATCGGAATTTATTACGAAGAAATCGCCCCGTCCATTAATCTTTTTCCTCGTTCACGGTTTTCACGGCGGCGTATTCCTGGCGGAACGCGCAACAGCTTCCAGCATCTTCGACGGGCGCAGACGCCCCGGGCTGTTTGTGCATCCTTGGAAAATGCCAGACGAGGCCGAATTCGAACGCCTCCCACGTTTTGTTCAAACAATTACCGCGAAAAAGATCGCGAGACCTGGGAACACCGTTCCTTCCTAGATTCCTTCGGCCTCTCGACTTTCGCCCATTGCCTGTCACTATCGACGTGTGCACGCCGATAAATATCCACGGTTAATGTCAACCGAACGTTGCGAGGCAGCTTGTACCAGGTGAAACTCTATCTGTCGATAGGTTAACTGCCGGCCATAGGATTCGCTGCGTACACCGTTTCTAAAGTGCAGCAACAGCCTCGCTTCCTCGCCCGTACGATTCGATTCTTATTAGGTGCGATCCTACACGGACACGCTCTCACGATGAAACCGCGAACACGAACGAACAATACTGTGAACTGTCCCCGCTTAAATAGACCGAGGGGGGCAGGGGACTCATCCCTGTTTATGCTCACCGTGTCTAGATTATTGCTCAGATACGAAACCTTTAATCTCGCGGTTTCCCGTGGACGTGTCTGTGCCCGAGCTTTTCGATAATCGCGCTGATTACTCGGATGAGATATACCACTCAAGGAAACGTCTGTAGATAAACGGAAACGCTCTCGGACAGATGCACAGTGTGCAATTTATTCCGGCGTGCCGGCGCAGAGATTTTCCATCCGCGGGAAAAATCGAGGGACGGGGCAACGAGGCGGGCAAATAAAATAAATCCGCGACCCTCGCGCTCGTCGGAAATAAAATTTCCTTCGCCGCGTTCCTTCTCTCCCGCGGCATGATTCGCAAGTTGGAAGTCACGCGATTAATTGCATCGTTAATCGAGATTACGCGCGCGACGCACGTGTATCGTTTTGCACGCCGCACGCCACGTTTCTTACAATCTACCTGCGACCCCCAGGAACAACTTCCTTTCAGGCGTTAAAATGCGCGAGCCAGTCGAGCTGTTTTAGACTGTCACTGATAAACTGTCCCGTGGGGGGGCCGAGTCCTGATCGCGTCGTCTAGGTTTACGGGAACGGAGATCGAGTGACTTCGACGCCTGTTCCGTCTCTCGGCTCGCCCTGCTTTTTCCTCCCCTTCGATTTTCTACCCTCCTTGGCGCCCCGACTACCTTTCCACGCGAGACATCCTTCGCTTGTCGTCGGCCCTCTGAGAAATCGTTTCGGTCAACTTGCCAGCCCCACCCCCGACGACAGGAATATCGAGGAGACCTGAAGGATAGTGGCTCTGAGTAATCTTTAAACGATCTGGGTTTTGGATAACATTTTCTGATGCTCGAATTTTAACAGCTGTTTCTCAGAATACAACCCTTTCGTTAACACCTTCTCCAGGCTTTTAACCGGTGAACACACACCGGTCCGGTGTAGTCGTTTTACTAGCAAGATCCTTTAAACTACTCCGTAAACACCGCAGCATTCTTTCCCCCATCGCTTCTAATCTGTACGAGATAGATAAACGAGGTTTTAACGAGGGACTCGGTAGAAGTTATCCTACGAGTTTTTCCTTTTCAGATAACGCGGACGCGTTAAATCGTTTAAATCATCGTAATTCCTTTGTTACACAGGCCACGAATTCCGGAGTTCGAGAGATCGTAACCGGGGAGGCCTCTATCTGCCTTATCCCCATCGTTACGATTTCCTGAAAGCCTACATAAACCTTTTTAAATTCTTCACACGAATCGAATGATAATTAATCGATGAACACTCTTTGAGCGTTGATGGAGTTCGATGTGGTTTCTGTTTAAATAAAGATGAAACAAGAAATTCATTTCAAATGCAATTGGAATCGATTATTCAGCGCTATCGTTTTCAGCCTATTTACCACAGAGATTCGTGTTAAAGCTGACGCCGATCTCGTACGAACCTTTCCCACAATGAAAACGTGTGTGCCCGGCGAATAGTTTCACCTGCCTGCCGATAATAAACTATCCGGCACGAAACGGAGTGTACCCTGATCGCTTTGTCGCGTCGCGTAGGTTTACGGGAACATGGATCGAGTAACTTCAACACCTTCCCACCTTTTTTCTTCTCCCTTTTTACTCTTCAATTTTTTCCTCCTCACCCCTTCCGAACTTCATCTCACCCCTCTTCCCCCGCGCTGTTCCTACTCCGTTCGTGTTCTACGAGTCAGGGCAAACGAACGAGGGACCCCGAATAGAGGGAAAAAGAGGGATGCTGTTGCGGTTTGTATGGGGAAGAAGAATGATAGAGAGAGGGCAAGCAAGCCAGATCGGCTGAGATGTAACTGGAGAGCACATTACCTGGTATTAAGTCACCGAGATAACTACCTGTGTGGGAGGTTCCGCGCACCAGACCTCGTGTAAAATACGACGACGCGATTGCGTTGCTCGCGCTCTTCGTTTTACGAAATATTCCGATTTTTTTCACCGGTGTCAACGAGCCCCTCCAGGAAGTACGGCGACGCGTACGCCCGGTGAACGAGCAGAGAGCAAACAGCAAGACACCGCCGCGAGGAAATATACCGTCGGTGTCCTTTTCCGATTTATATGAAGCATCGCTGATGTACCGATCAGCCTTTCGAGCCGTGTAACGCGTATTTCTTCTGCATTTCTTTCCTTGTATTTCCCTCCCTCTGTCTCTCTGCCTTTCCCCCCTTTCTTTTTATCCGTGTGTTACGGAGGCTGGTAATGCTCCACACCGGTTGCATCGAAATAGAATGCATGACGAGGCGCGGAAGTGTGATTCCACGAGACCGGCTGTATCGTTTCTCCGCCCGATTCGATGCAATCGTTGGAACAACAAGTGGTCCCCGCGATACGTTCCGTCGATTCGGTCGATTCTCCACGATTCCCTTTTCCCCCGAGCGATTAACCATCCCACCCTCCGCGCGACAGGAATAAGGGAAATCACGAGTACAGGAAACAACCGCAACGCGCACCCGAGGGGGTGGTATACTGGAATTTGCACGTTTATTGTCGCATTAATAATTCATGGTGTTGCGCAATTTTTAATCAGCTGCCGTCTGCCATTGATTGATGCTGCCCCTGCGCCCCCATGGGGCTCGAATTTACATACAGAACGAAAAGGAAAAGTATTGACACGTGATACGTTCCTACCAAACAAGCAGCAAAGTCCAATCGCACGTCATAATGGCGCCGTTTTCTATCTCCCTTCCTCCACGCTCGTTCTTCCCTGAACCGATCGCCCCTCTCTCTCGCTCCTTCGATCTTTTACCCTTCTACCTTTCGTCCGTCCCGCCGTCCTTCCTCCCTTCAGCCCCGTCTTCCTTCCACTGACTCGAAGGGATCCCACAAAGAAGCTAACAAATCGGCCGCGGTGCAGGTGAGGCTTTTTATTAAAAAATTTTTATTGCACCCCGCGCAGCAAAAGCATACGTCGTCGTCGTTTGGGGCTCCGCTCGAAAAACCTGTTTGCTCTGCCGCCACCATCACCACCACCATCGCTTCCTTTCAGGAGATATTGCTTTGCAATACTATATTATATTGCGCGCTACGTCGAATTTCGCCTGTTTGGATTTAACGAGAGAATCGCAGGAGAATCGCGACGCCGCGGATTTCGCGCTGTCGCTTGTTCGTCGATGGAACGTGTGTGCGCGTGTACCTGACGATTATGCGAAGAATATTCCCCCTCGAATATAACAGATTTAGCGACAGATTTTCCACTGAGCAGCCGCGAAAAAGCGAAAAGACCGGGGACGTATCGTGCGTCGCGGTATTGATCGATTCTCGCGATTAATTCGGCGGGAGAAATTTGTAATTGTTTCCCCGAGCCCACTTCCATCGCGTCTGAAATAATCCTCGCGAACGATCGCGGCGCGTTACGACAAATCAGCTTTCTTTCCGGGCGGTGCGTCGCACAAAGTACGTGGTTCGTAGGTGTAGACGCGTCGCCATTAATCTTCCGAGATGCCCCGCGCGCATTGTCTACCCCGCGGCCGCGATTCACCGCGCAAAAACGCAACGGAATTCTAGCAGGGGATTGGCAACTTTTTTCCGATATCCGTGGCCGTGCTGAATGACCGCTGAAGCAAATGCTAGGTCCTTAAGTTGCCGGGTATATCCGGCCAACGCATGTAGAGACAAGCTTTATGGCTCTATAAATTGTTGCTTCGGCCCTCTATTGTATATCTTTATTGACCTCCGTGCAGCCGGACCAGTTAAGCGAAATGCCATTAATAACGAGAATGGATATTCGATTAGCTGCACGCGGGGCAAAAACTTTGCTCGCGGACTAATTCCGCCGGCAAAAAGTGACGGTGACGATATTTCGTTTTATGGCTAAATAACCGAATAACGTCCGCTTAAAATTTTTAAGCACTCTCCGTGATAGCGTAATACACGGCTCATGTGCCTGCCGTAAGAACGCGTTATGTTACTTTTGATTTATGCGTGTATAAATACGAAAGTGCGCCCCGCCGAACGGAACGGTGGGAAATATCGGCCGCCACGGCGAACGATTTTACTGTGCCAATATCACGATCGCGATACCACGCGGAAAATTCGCTTCGACCTGCGGTTAAGATTCATCGAATACCATTTGGATCCCCGATTAAACGAATTACCCGATCGTGCTGTATACGCACCAGCTACCCCTTTAACGATCCCGCGAAACCGATAAGGAATTCCGTGACGGAACAGGGAAATCGTCGATGTTTAAACGGAGGGCCTGAAAAATTTCGGTCCCTGTCCTGTCCATCTCGCTTTTCCTTTTGTCGAAGTCCGGTCGGTGTCTAAAAAATTTCTTGACTAAACTGCGGGCATGTACCGTGTCCCTCAACCCTGATGTAGATCCCTTTATCGCCTCGGATCAGCCTTGCCGGCGCACTTAAAACCCCCAAAAGCAGCGTAGGTACCTGAAATCACTTGTATTGCTACATTCGGATCGTCGATCCTCCCGTGCCCTTCTCGGTTGCAATCATCGAGAAAATCGGTACGGGTACGACGAATGCATCTAGGGTGGCGCGATTCGGGGGCGGTACAGGTATCGCTGTTCGTCATTCCGCGGATTATTTGTACGCAATCCGTAAACCGGGGCCAAGCCAGAGGGAAGGCAAAGCGACAGAGAAAGGGAATAGATGACGCGGGAAAAAGAAACGAGGGGCAAGGAAGCGAAGGGCTCGTGTGCGCGGGGAAGGTTCGAGGAAGGGTAAAACAGCCAAGGGAGGTACCACCGCCGTGCATGTATCGGAAAGAGCAGCGAAGAAAAATGTGCTTTTTTTGTCTCATTTCCCTTTCCCCGTGCCTCCCCCCTGTCCGCGTCTCTCTTTCGCTCCAACGTTCGTTCAAAGCTCCGGGCTGGTTCTCAGAAGCTACCGGTGCTGGAGGAATCCGCGTGGAGCTGGATTATACTGCCAAAGGGTATATTTATCGGGCGAGAATGTATGCAGAAGCGCGGACATCGGTACAAAGGGGCCGCCCCTGCGGATTTAGCCTTGACGCGAACTTCCAGAGTGGACTCACGGATTCGAAGCTGGCCGCACTCTCCAGCCAGACTCTCGGCTCCATCCCCGTGTAATGGATTGCCCAACTTTCCTCTTCTTACGGTTACGTTTCTTCTTCCGAACGCTGACCAGCCAGGCCCCTCCCTCGCCTGTACTCGCGTGCGTGCCCTCCGTCCACGACTATGAATCGTTTTTATTGATACGTTTTATTGAACCACTTCATCAGACCGGCGCGACTCTTCTCATCCCCTGCCTTCCTTGCGCTCTTTATCATCCTCTATTTCTACCTCCATCTCTCCCCCTCGCTCTATCCCTCTCGGCTTCGTTCTTCGCGCGAGTCTCGCTGGTAAACGTCGCGCATCGGAGCATGTACGAACCGTGGCCATCAAGGCTCGCCGGGGAGACTCACGACGGATAAAGCCGTCGGAGTTGGATTGGCCGATTATGAGCTCTGTTTATGGCGGACGGTTTCCACCGTGGTTTCATCTATTATTTTCACACCGCCGCGAGATTAACACGGTTATGCGCGATGGCCCTGCGTCGTATCCGCCTCGTAAAACTCTCAATGGGACAAAGTCGTTTCTTTCGCCGGCTGGTAAATTGCTCGTCGGGCTTCCAGTTCATCGGGAACGACGTACCAAGCCGCGGATGTTTAACCGCCTTCCGCTGTCTCGTACGGTGAACATCCTTCGTAGAAAATGTCCCTCGACGGGGACGAAATTTACAGTACGACGCGGCGTCGGCCAGTTTGTCGCGCCCCGATTGTACGTCGTTCCGGTAGGACTTAACGTACGGTAAAGTGTGATTGGTGGCGTATAAAATTCTCGTTTGGGCCCGGTGATTATCGGCCGTCTCTCTGCGGGGACGTTTTTAGCAACACGATCAATTACCGTGGGCGCTGGTTAAATACACGGGTTTATTTAGATTTCTGGAATATCCGGCCCGTAAACTAGCCGGCCGGCTAGGTAATGAGTCACCTTTATAGACCAAGTTTTTAATCTTCCTCCGTCGCGAGTATTTTATCGGCGAGATCTCGATACATTCGCGGGTGTAATGAAATTGTAGGAAAATGACAAAGAAAATTATTGGAACCGAGAATATATTTGGGACAGTCCTCCACCCTTTCTTCGTGCTTTACGAAATTTCTATTTAAAATCCTCCCGTCCTCTTAACGCGTCTCAAAGCTTGCGGCCCCACTTCTCGTTCGCGGTCGTCGATGTTCCACGGAACTTTCCTCGCGACCAGAAGATCGGTATCACCGCTATCCCAGGAAAGGGGCAGTTCGCGGAACAGAGAGAAAGAAAAGAAAAAAGAAGGAGGGATCGCGTGTCTTTAACCCAGGCGTATCGTGCTTTGACGCGAGTTTCGTGGGTGCAGTTTGTGCGGTTTTCAGGGCCGACGTCTAGCGAGTTGGTATACAAGCCCGGCTAATGGATTGCCCAACTTTTTCTCTGTCCTCTTATTCAGCCGTACTCTCATTCATCCTTTCGCGGCTGTTTCGCCTCCGACTGGCCGGATCCGCGTGCTTTGTTCGTCATCGAATCGAGGGGCGGGAAATATGAGCGGCGTCAAAGGATAATCGATGGTCGAGCGATAGGGGAGGTATCCTTTCTTTTTCTTCAAATATTTTAACCAGCTCGCAGGACACGGGATCGATCTCGAAGTTCATATTTCTCGGGGCAGACGAATTTGTCGCGAGAGGCGGCTCGCCCGCGGAATTTATTATTCGCGTTTCGCCGGCGAATTTCATGGAGCCGAAGGCCGTCGCGGCCCGTCCCGACCAGTTCGGGTAATGGATTGCTCAGCTTTCCCTCTTCCACGTTCGCCACAGCGTCCTTGTTCCGCCCCTGGGCCAAGACATTGGAACGGAACCGCCCGAGGATCCGAAGTTCGAGCGTCCGGCTCGGCGTGTTTTTATTAGAATTCGGCATCGGCCAGGGAAACCAGAATCCTATACCGCGCGCCGATAAGATAAAACAATCTTTCGATTAATTAGCACCCGGTTATGGTACAGCTTCCTGCTTTTAATTAAAGAAGTGTTCGCGGCGGAGTCGCGAGATAGGCGGAATTTATTACGCCGAGAGTTGTAATAAATTTTACTTACCTCGTTGGGCAGGGACGCGTTCACCGTCGTCCCCCTTCTGTCGCGGGTCGCCTCTAACGTAATTGTTACACGCGCGTGAATTTTTTTTCACGGGAACGCACCGCGATACGGCGCCAACAGTGAATGGAATTCTTTTCTCACTGCACACGCTCGCGGGACCGATATGCGCGTATAATGAAGTGTGGCGGATAGGAAGAGGGAACTCGGCGAATGCGTGCCACGAGAATGGCGCGTTCGAAACGGTTCCCATAAGGGCGAAGTCGACCGAAACTTCTTCCATACTAGCGGACGCCTGATCACCGACGAGATATAGGGATGGACCAATCGTACAATATATTATTTCGCCTCGAAGTCGTAGGTTCAGGTGAACGTTAGTCAGAAAACGCAGAAGTCCAATTGGCACGACCATAGAGTCGCGGGTTCACCCCAAAATTGTTCAGAACCCGCCGAAGTCCAATAGGTAGGACCCAAGGGTCGCAGATTCAGTTTACACTGTGAAAATCAGGTGGAACCCTAGCAGGTGGAGCTAGATGAACGCTTGTAAACGGTACTCCGCTATCCGATCTTCAGTACGCACGTTCGCATTTGGAGAGCCGTGAACTTCCATCCAGTCGAGCGAAAGATATTCTTTCGCGAAGTTTCCGGAATGGTGTTTCGTATAGAGGGCGGGCAGGGATGGAACCGGAGGATCGGGAATGGCAAAAGGGAAAGAAAAATTCCGGGTCAAAGGGGGTCTCAGCGGGACTAAGGAGATTACACGTCGAGCCGTATCGGTTGTTTTCGCTTTAACAGTCAACCCTTTTAGCAGTCAAACTGAATGCCTCTCCTCCTCCACGGTTTGCGTCGATTTAGAGCGCGAGCGAGGTCTGAGGCTTACAGCGATATCCACTCGCGTTGATCCCCGTTTTCCCGCGGCCGGCCATTGTTGCCGAAGGAACGAGAGCGTAGCTGTGCCGGAGGGATATCTTCCAAGCCGACGGGGATGGCACCGCGGTACGGTTATGCTCTTCCGGGGAGCGGGATCACCGACGCGTTCCTTCCATCTTTCTTTCGTTCGTCGGCTCGCTTTCGAGGCGACGGGAATCGAAGTGTTTTAGTATTCCGTGGTCGTTCCGGCGGACGATTTATGGGGTAAGAAGAACATGCGGGTCAAGGGGACCACGCATATTAACCGGCGCACTATAAATTCGTTTGGCCCGCGTATATTTCGTGCCTACCTGCGGAGGCCACTTTTGGGTGAAACACGACAGCAGCCTCTCTAACCAATCGAAGGGGCCCCGTCAAGTACGACGATACTTCCAGCCTCACCTATCTACCGGGCCTGTGAACGCCGCGTGATTTATTTATTTTATTTATTAATTTGTACGGGAATAAAGTATCCCATTAATTTACAAGCTACAATTAACATATTTCCATCGTGGTAATAACAATACAATACAAACTGAAAATGTTCAAAATAATTTGTGCACGGCTGTCTTAAAGGAGATTAACGAGGTGTTAAAAAAGTCTAGCTTAGAGCTGTAATTATTTGCTGTGTCACATATTCTGTTAATAGGGTCGGAGTGAATAAACCTAGTTAAGTACATGCGCGGTAGGAAAGTACGCGACGATCTGACAGGCCTTTGTGGAGCATGGAAGTTTACCTGTGATAGCAGAAAGGGACAACATATATATCCATTTAAGATTTTACGTAAGAGTAGAAGGTCGTTTAAGGTTCTCCGATCTTCAAGCGACTTTAAATTTGTTCTGCCCATGATTTGCATATATATATATACGCATATATACGCGCACGCTGAAAATTACCTAGAAGCTACTAGCGCCGAATAAGACGCGCGTCGTGGCAGATTGCTGGCGATTTTTCACGCCGTCCGGTAATTTACGCGTTGGTCGCGTGGGCGGACCACGTCTTTTCTATCCCCGATTGTCTGTATTCCATAGGGGTTGGCGCATACGCGCAGTCGAAGATGCCCCGAAAATAAAATCCTTCGCACCGATTGCTCGATCGCGCTGTCGTTTCGCGAGTCGTTCCGAATAGACCGGTCGAAGTCACGGAACGAATTTCCCCGTCGGTGCACGGGGAATTTACTGCGACACCGGCGATCCTCGTACAAATCTCCCGTCCTTCGTTCGCAATACGTTCCCGTCCGCTGGAAAAAATCCTCGCGGCGCGTTCGCATCGAAATGGATGGCGCGTGTACGAGCTCGAGTCGTGGCTCTCGCGGAATCGAGAAACACGTAGGGGAAAACCAGTGTGGACCCTGTTTCTTCGGACGAGGAACAGGAGAAGAAGGGTACGAAGGTAAGAAGGGACGTTACGGAGAGAGAGTGTGTGTGTGTGGATAGATCGCAGCTAGCCCGACAATGGTGGATTCGAGGGGACTGTGAAAGTAACGATGCCGGCAATTATCAATGTAACATTATTGAACGGAGAATAAGTACAGGTATAAGAACAGGTGTAAGTTTTCAGTAACATTGCCGAAAAAGATATCGTCTAACCGAGCCGTCGAGAAAAGGAATCCGTTTGTACGCTAAAGCTTGCTGCCCGGTTCACGCTTCGCTCCTCGCGCTCGCTGGCAAGTGGAATCCGTTTCGTTCGTGAAAGGAAAAGCCTTTAGCCGTCCTCGAGTAGCGAGATAGCCGGATTTACCAGCGACTCGGCTCGCCGATTATGTCGATATCAAATACCACGAACTGCACTCACAGAGCGGAGTAGCACGGTACGCGGCTGCTTACGTGGTTGCATATTGCGCGCACGCCACCGTCGTCGCCTGCATCGGTCTATTAAATTCCCCGAGTAAAATCGTATTGTCTTTCCAGTCGACCCGCCGCCGTTGCGATGCGCTCAGAAGCACTTCATTACCATATAATTTCCAGTTCCCTCGCGGATTACCAAGCAAAGGGGTCGGGGGTACGGTATGCCTTCGACTAGAGCTAGCTGTACACCTAGAAACAGACCGTGTCTCCATCCAGGCCACATGTGCTTCGCCTTGTCTTCCATTTCCTTCTTACCACGTTCACCAGCCACGTACCACCAGTATTCCCTCGCCGGTAAGTTCGAGTACGTCTGGCTAATGTATTCAGAGGCCTCGTAGTCCCGAGACATCGCTCGGGGCATTAGAACGAGACTTAGGTCGCGAGTATTGTCTTTTGTAGACAAGCGGCGTGGAGTTAACTTTGTTTATAACCTGGCTGGGGCGAGCGTACGAGAAAATATCCTAGCCGATGAAACAGACGAGGCACGCACGTATACGTACACCGACGTACACGCGGGGATTGTGTCTCTCTGATCTGCCATTTCGAAGTAACATTGTCGCAGGCGAACGATGGGCGGGATCCTCCTGGTGACATCCGTGTATATATATATATCGGGGGTTGGGGTTATTTTCTCGAGTAATTGAGACGACGCGACGTCTGGCTACGGCACCGTGCCCCCTCCGTGCACACTGTCTTGTAAGGAAATAACAGCCATGCTTGCTTATCCCTCGTTGAAATATTGCGAATTTGAATTCGCCTCTTCGCTGGCAGATGATTGATCGGGGACCATGGACAATGGGGTATTTCGTACTCCCACATGATGAACGTTTCGGCCCGGCTGTCGCGTCGCGAACCGGCCCCGGTCGAGACTTTGATTTAATTACTGCCGTTTGCGACACGCAAACTTCTGAGTTCTTAACACGGTTTCACCGTGGCGACCCGCCGTTATATATAATGCGTGCGGTGCTACGTCCTGTTCCAACGCGACAGATGGTAGCCGTGCTTTTAATTGTGCCTCGATGTTTATTTATCGCACGAGTTTGCTAGGCGGCCGATTATGAGAAACGACGGTGCAGCCGATTACGGAACGATTAGAAGTATCGAGGATAGCGTGGATCGCGAAAACGTACCACCTACCTGGACGCAGATCAGGATCTGCGAGTCGAGCGCAACAACTATAACCGTCGAAGCTCAAATGTTTATTCACCCGGGCAGCCTGATTTACCGCGGCGACGACAAATTGCTCGACACCGGTCCCTCGTTGCATCCGCGTATCCGCCGCCGCGGATTTTCGCAATCCACCCTTCGTCGTTGCCATCATTTCTTTCATCGGCAGCCACCTTTCGCGGCGTCTTTCGAAACGTTTTCAAACGCGGACAATGCCCATCCTGGACCCGACCAAACGGTGTACACTAGCGTACACTGCCTTTCGAAACGCCTGGCGCTTTTGAAACTTGCCCGGACGGACCGCGGCAAATTGAAGCACGGAAAAACGGAGCGACGTCGTGCTGTCCCCGGTTTCGCAATAATGGCGGAGTTATCGAGCTACGCGAAGTGTCCGTCGTTCTGACGGGGAACGCGACGAACAGCCTTGCCGATCAAAGCATTCATCGTTCTGAATTAATGTTTGCCGGCCTTTGAATTCCATCCGCGTGGTATTCGGGCTCGCCAGATTTCATCGGCACTGAAAGGACGCTTTCAGTGGCGGCTGTTTTCGGTGGAAATAGTTTTCTCGGGGAAACTGTTCGCCGGGCTGAATGCTCGTACTTGCGGGCTAAAATTTAGTTGCATCGGCTGTGCTCAGCGTGAAACGCGTGGTGGAATATTGCTAGAGAGGAAAGGAGAGGGAGAGAGTATAATAGAGAAAAAAAGAATTGCACTCGCCTTGGTAGCCCCGTGCTGTCGGTTCACGATATACTTATCACGGTGCATCGATATGGTAATGCGCTTAGAAAGAGTTATAAGCCAACGGATAACCTGTACAAAGGTGTCGGATAAGTATCTGGTAATTGAATTAAGAAAATCAATATTTGCCCGAGCGGCTCTGGTCTGATTTATTACGCGAACAAGGAATTGTTGCGAGGCACCGGTGCTCCGCGGAGCTATACGGTTTAACACGTATAACTCGCGGCGTGTAAACCAGAGGATTGACGCAAGACCGGTCATTTTCGTAATCTACCCTTTGGCACGCTGCTCGTGACTACAATTTTGTGACTGCTGAACAACGCTCGTCCCGGCACCGTGATATTTCGCTCGCTCCCCTGCTTGTCGGTCCGTGAAAGAATTTCAAGCGTTGTTGGCAGAATGGAAAATGCAAAAGAGTCTCGTTGCGCATTCCCCGTGTATGGCTGTCGTGTAATTAACTGAAAAGTCGGGGAACACGCGGCAGCGTCGGTGGTATTGAGTCGATCGGCCTTATCGCCGACTCGATTATCCAATTAACCGGTTGGCAAATGCATGGGCGCCGGTATTGATTGAACGGCGGTAATGACCGATTAAAACAACATATCTCGTTGGCAAGACAGTGATACGAAATTTACGACGCAGGGGAAGATTTAGTTGGAGAGGAAATATTTGATTGCTCTCCGACCGGACTTTAATCGATCTGGAAATCGTATCAGGTGTCTATTGCAGCATTTCTGAACCCTTGACCCAATATTGGTTGGCGAGTAGTTGAAGACGAACAGCAACAAAAATGATATAAGAGGCTCGAATAAATATAATCCAAACTGTTTTAGCGATTTTTCTCATTTCCAAACAGCCGGGCGGATTAGTATCGTCGGGCTTGGATTTTTTCTTAATTGAAAAGTAGTTCGACTGATCAACAATGGAACTAAATATTGTAAATCGAAATTCGCCAGAATCCTTCTGGGTGGAAATCTCCTGAATGCCCCTTTTTACACGCGAAACTTTATTGTATGCGCTTAATTGCTAATCGCCTTATCACTGTACCGAGATCTAAATCTGTCTACAGATTCGAGCATCATTAAAAGTGCAAGTAGCCCGCGGTTTCAGTGCCCCCACATATTTCTGCGTCGAATAAACCTGACAGAAAAATATCGGCATTCATCGAGTCTAAGAGAAAACTGAAGGGTTCGCGTGGACATTTTTCCTCCGCGTTCCTCGGAATATTATCGCGTGTCTGCTTTAATTTAAATACTGGCCAGCATTCGAAACACGCGGCCTCAGACGGTGCGCTATTTATCTTATTGACGGTTCAATAGGCGTGATAAAAAGAATAAAAGGGGTGCGACGCTTTCCTCTCTCGTTCGTTACTAAAATTTGCTTACAATTAGTATTGTCCCGGCGCAAGGATAGCGGGCGCCCCGTAATCCTTGGAGTTAATCGAACGTTCGACTCGCGAGGGACCAGTATCGGTTTCCGAAATGATATTAGAGAAGTCAAGGGTCGAATGCTCCTCCAATTATCCTGTAATCGTCTTGGCCGCTTGAATCGGTTACGACAGCCGTTATCCTCGTTGAATTTCGATTCGTTCGGCTGCCAGGACCCGCTGCCGCCCATCTTTCTCTCGTACCACCTCTCGTCCCTATTCCATCGCCGTGTTCTCCTTCTTTTTCGCTCGCTGCCTGCTGGAAAATTGTGCTCTCGACTACACGCGTTGCGTGCAAGATAATTGGACCCCTTTTCAAGTCCCGCGCCGTGGCCCGCGAGACGTCCTCTGCCTCGGTCGTGACGAGTTCGACACAAAAGTACTAGACTTTGTTCGATCTCCGTCAGCCATAATAATTCCGTTTACGAACAGCGAAATTGCCCCGGCGGACTTTCCATATTTTTTATTCTCCCCTCCCTTAGAGCAGAGAAGCATCTTCCTTCGTCCCGTTTGACGACTCGTCATGCCCACCTAATATCGATAATAGCGGCAATACACCGAACGATGTCCTATATCGTTCTTAACAGGCTTTAACGATCGGCTTGCTTTTCCCTCGCGAACCGATCCCGGCCCGAGCAAAAAATCGCCGCGGTTCTGTCCACGACAATTTACCGCCGACGTACATGCCTTCCCTTTTCAACCCTTCCCCGTCGGTTAATTGATTTTACAATTTCCCGCATGCGGCCAAAGTGTTACACAGTTGTCGGCGAATTCTCTCGAACGGATCCAAATAAGTATGCACCCGGTCGGCGCGGTGCTCCATTTGCCGCGGGTACGGTGTAATTGACGAACGGAAAAGGGTAGAGGGAGAAGAAGAAGAAGAAGAAGTAGCAGCAACAGGGCCCGATCGAGACATTCCGATCCGCGTTTCCTTATTGCCGCTCGATCGACGAATAGATCCGTCGGTCATTACGATAATAATTTTCCGGTCGGTCGGTTGTCCGCGTTCGCGTTACAAGAGACGTTCCTTTAAATATCCCGGGCATCTCACCCGTTCTGCACCCGTTTTTAGATCCCCGTCGATCGTGATATCGCGACGTCCGAGGAACGCACACCCCGTTCCTTTATTTCTCATTCGTTGCACGGCTGCCCGACAAGTGTCAGCGCGGGCAAGCCAAGGCTGCTCAAAAACGTCGGAAACAACCCGTCTGGATTCGACCGCCAGCGTGTAATTATCTCTCGGGTACATCTTCTATCGACAAGCTCGAAAGTTTCAGCGGCCGCTGCGTGCTCGCGATCTCGAAGCGACCTCGTCGCGATAAGTCGTTGAACTCGCGTTCTCGAGAAGCTGTACCTCCCTCTCCCCCTTTCGCCGTCTTGCTCCCTCGCACTCCGTATCTCTCTATCTCCCTCTCTCTCTCTCTCTCTCTCTCTCTCTCTCTCTCTCTCTCTCTCTTTGTAGACGATATCGAAAAGTGTAACGCGTGCGGCGGATATAAACCGCTGGCAGGATTCAGTGAAATCGGACAGGCCAATAAAGGCAGCCGCATGAAAACGTTGCCGTGTTCGCGTACAAGGATCGCCGAGGTGTGCAACAGTTGCTTATAAATCCGATAGCCGCTCTGTTAATCGCATGGGGGAAACTGGCTGATCCAGCTCTCGTTTCGCCCGCTCTACATTATCGGAATCCCCGCGCACCCGGCGTATATACTCGGCGGGCTCGGGGCCGGGGCGGTTGGCCCCGTCGTAAATCATAATTATCATCGTGTACGCTTTTATTCGAATGGAAATTCATTAGGCTCGCTCGGTGCATTGTAAACAACGCGACCACCGCTCGGCGAAGGTGGCAAGCGTAAATGCGGAGGGTGTGCGGGGGACAGGGGGCAGAGGAACGAGGCAGAAGGAAAGAAGGTGGAGAAAAGGGGGACAGAGAGGATACGTTCGGATGAGATAGAGAATACACCTCTAGTGATGGCGAGGAGGCTGGGCGAGAGCGGTGCAGGAGGGTAATTTACAAGGAGAGCCCGAGCCTCTCGAGCGGATCGTGAGTTCGAGGCACGGAAAGGTGAGTTCGGCCGACGGGCGTGCGGTATCGATATTACCAATAATTGTCGGCCTGAAAGGTTATCTCAAGAAAGCGTGCATAGCAAACTCCCCACCGACGTGGCCGATAACTTACGAAGGCCCCCTCGCGTCTTTTGCCTCCCTCTGAACCCCCTCGACCACCCCTCCTTGTCTCTCCCCTCGTTTCGTCCTCCCGGTACGCTCGCCTATGCATGCGAAAACGCGCACGGCTCTGTACGCGATCGAGCGTCAGCTTCGTCACTTCGCTGTACCTGATGCGGTGCACCGATCGAGGACACGTTGCCTGTGACTGACATTTTCCACGGAACGACGCCGTGTGCCGCGTACGCGCGCCGGACTAAAATGTGGTCGTTGAAAGGTAGCAAGGTGTGGCGTCCAGGTGGCCGTCGCGGGGGCAAGTCTTTCTACGCTGGAAATCACTCCGCGGTTCCCCGATAACGATTATCGTCGGTGCGAGACGAGATCGGGCCGCCTCCGAGATCCCGTCGATCCTCGATCGTCGGTGGTTTCGTTTTCGCGTGTTTTCACCTTTCCGCTGCGCGAGCGAGAGGCCGCGCTCTCCTGTCCCCCTTTAAACGCGCCGCGTTCTCGACGTCATGCCGGGCACGGTGTCACGCCGTTGAAACGCCGGATGAACACCGATATGAACTGAATAGGACGCGCGTGGGACATTCTTCTCTCTGTCCTCCCCGTCTCTCTCTGTCGCTCTCCTTTCCTCTCTATCTTCAGACCGTTTGGAATGTGAAACGGACGGGTCCTGATTACGGTACAATTTGCAGCGGGCGACATTTTGTAAACGGCCCCTTTAGGCTTGGCTGAAAGTCACCGGCGAGCTCTGATTCACTGCCTCCCCTACCGCGAGGAATTGTCTGAACGGCCGAGCGCTAAAAGACTGGAACGCGCGAAAGGATTCGTGCGCCGTTTCTGTAACGTGCAATTTGCGGGAGAAATGATAAGTGGAGCCCGTGCATTTCTCTGCCGTCGGTGAAAGGAAACGCGAGGGGCATCGTTCGCCTAGATCCTGCGTCCTTCACCTGCAACCTCGTGCGACCCTCTGACATCCTGCCCGGTCCCAGGAAACCGTGTCCGCGCGGCGGTATTCCAATGGTCCCACGAAAATTGAATACGGAACGGCGAAACGGCCAGAGTCGTGTTAGCAAATATTCGGCCGGAGAACAATAAACGAAGCGTCAGGGAGCATGAATCTCGTAACGGCGACAGGTTATTCGTTTGCAGCCGTGGGGAAAGTAGAGAAAGGTTAAAGGATAAACGGTAACTCACAATTACGGAGTCGATAGTCAATGGCCACGCACGAGTCTGTCCGTCAGCGTGACGTTAATGCCCGTGGAATATAAATAGATGGGTCTCGCAGGTGTGCGATGTATTAATTAACCCGCGGACGATTACAGCGATCCCCCGGGAGTGGGGGTGGTTCGAGATCGCACATACGCGAATGGAAGCACCGCGGCACCGTTCGGTGCTTTCCCACAGCTTTCCCCGTGATCTCGGGCGGGCAGGTATCGCAAGTACACCTCGCGTCGAACGAGCTCGTTCCCCGTGAAATATAACGGGACCGCTGGTGGACAGTGGCATTGTGGCACCGCGTTCCACAAAGGATACAGCAAAAAATAAATAGGAACAGCGCTCTCTGTTACGCGTATCAAGAGCTCTAAACATCCGGATCTAGTCGTTCGATCCGCCAAGGTAAATTACACGCCGGCTTAACGCGTGTACGTACTCCTCGGGCCAACAACCGGCCGGCGGCGGAGCGGGGCTTATCCTTCCCTCGGTACACCGTAACCTCAACGTGAAATATCGAAGTCGCGTCCCGCAAATGTTTATTTGTTGCTCGTAATAATATCGTGCTTATTATTCACGACGCGTGTCCCCTCGATTCCGCCACCTCGGTGCCGTTGGCCGGCGTCCCCGCGGACAAATATCTTCGTGGCTCCTCCGGCGAGCCGGGTAAATGATGCCCTCGCGGTGTCCCACCTTTTGGAATGCCATAAACAAGAATTCACTCGATAATGTATTTGAAAGCCCGTACGTTTATTTCAAGCCCGCGACGATCTCTTTTTTTCTTCGCCAAAGACGATCCGCGAAGGAGGCGGGGGTGGAAGGGTTGCGCGACGGCGCATCTGTCTATCTCCCCACCCCTTGCCCCCTCTCACTCCCTATCCTCCCTCTGGGATTGTATAACCGCGAAGGAAAAAATGTACGCGCAAATATATTCCGACGGCCGTGGCTCGCCTTTATGCGCTGCTCGCCTGCCACGCTGGATATGAATTTTCGTGCAGCATCGTTGTGCACATGTATTCCCACCATCGAGCGCCCATATTCTCCGCAAGTTCGCGGCCAGTGGTGCTCAGTTTTGGCCGAGGGATCGTTCGCCGAACGGACGCGTCCCGATTCTGGCGGCGAAGGATGAGCCGCGTTATCGCGGCGATACCCAGGAAGACAGGTTGCATGGATTTGTTCGGCCCGCGACGTTCACGGGGGTCGTTCCGCGTTCGCTATCGCGTTGAATTACCGGCCGGTGTTTTTCGCCCGGCGTTAAGTGTATTCCTGGATACGCGGCTGCGATTGATTTAGACGGGCCCGGGGTACGCGCAGGGATTCCTATTAGAGATAGCGGAGCTCCCTTCCGCGATGCCTGTAATTGCTGGCGTCGAAATCTCCCGGTTCCACCACCTTCGGACGTTCAAAAGGATTTCCATAGATTTCCACACCAAGTATTCCGTTGCCGGGGCAATTGCGAATCACTGGCCGATGTACGTAACGCGAGAGTCGCGGGGAACACCTTGATTCCCGGCTTCCTCCGGGGAAGGATAAGTCGATACATACACGCGGCTGTATACGCGGCGTGAATCGTTGACACTCGCATAATACACATTTCGTTTGCGTAATTAACGCGCTGATGTATAGTTACACGGGCCGGCGAACGGAAAGTCATTCATAATCCGACCACTCGCCACTCTACGATTACTCATAAGGCGAGATACGTATCGCGCGAGCTTCTTTTCAGGCGAAGAAGTATCGCGCCGGTGGACCGGCTTGGTTTTCGGGCCTCGTTACACACCGGGAGGCTATACGTTCCTGTCCGTAAAATGTTACAGGACACTCGGATTCCCGTTCCTACTATTCCCTTATTCGACGGGGTCTTGTTCCTCCCCCCGTCCCCTTATCGCGTTCGGTCAAAACCAGTGCCCCGCGTACAAAGAATTCCAGGATCGAGTTGGTAAATAATTCAGGATTCCCCCGGCCGGCCGGTTCGTCTAGTCGACTCGCGACAGAATTGCAATTACGGACACGTGTACCTGTGCAGCGTTCACCTTGCTTCGCGTATAAAAATCGCCGGGACAAGCGGAAGCAGTTTTCCTCGTCTCCGCGCGTCGATGGGTCGACGAGACGCGCGGCGCGAACCGCGGTAGAAGAATAATTTACGAGCGGTGCCGGGCGGGTTCGTGCGCGCCGCGAGTTAAGAGCACGTCGACTCGTCCGATTAATTAAACGAATTCGAACAACGGGGCAACGATCTGTTAATAACGTCGCCCGTATCGCGGTAAATCATCTTTGGGGGAGATTTTCGCGTAATCGTCACGAATTTGGTTGTATAGAGGCGCGTTCGTGACTGCACGACCGGACGGGCATCGATTATCCTCATTAGAGACGCGTACGATCGTGAATAATTCAATGTTCGTTTGCGAGAAACTGTGACCGGGCGCGAGGGGGCCAAGGGAATCGCGACTTATTAGCGAGTTGGAGTTAATCTAGCATACTGGCACTGACAACCTCGACGTTCCGTAACACGGCAGCAAACCGTGGTATGCGCTTTTTTCTTACTCTGAAAAGGCTACGGCCGGGTGAGGGGAGCGCGAGCGAAATAGGAGGAAGAGGAGGACACGCGGGCGAGAATTACGTAAAGAACGGGTGGAGGGCGATAAGTGTAGTCACGAAGGGAGATGAAACGATGGCGGCAGCGGGGGAGTCGAAGAAAGAGAAGGGAGCGCGGTGGAGAAAAAAAAGAACGAAGGGAAGAAAGAAGAGGACACGGTGCGAGGGTGGGAAGCGATGGCAGTGCGAGCGAGGGAGAGACAGAGAGGGGGTGGGAGAAGCAGATTGAGGTTGATAGGAAAGAAAATCGCACTCGCACGGCGTCGTTAGCTTGTTAAGTTGCACGCAACACCTTCGGCTCAAATACCGGATACACCGACCTCCTCTTCGTGCAACCGTGCCTACCTGCCTTCTCTGTCCCTCCGTCGCCTTTTGTTTCTCGTCGCGTTCCAGGCCCTTTTCACCATCCTTTTCCTCGACACTCTCGAAACGGATGAAAATTCATTTCGAGCGAAACGTTCGGAACGCTCGAACCTATTTCTCGGAACACGAGGAGGGACGATGCTCCGGGTCACTCGATAGATACTGTAGATACGATTTCTTCGCTCGGGACGACCCTGCGTTTACATTTCTTCCACAGCCACCGGCATCGCGAGGAACGTACTCTCGTTCCCTTTTTTTTTTCTCCCTTTCTTTTTCATCCTTTTTATCCGCCGGCTGTTCGCCGGCTTCTTCCGGGAACAGAACTCGGTGGGACGGAGTTTTTCCCGACCGGCCCGCGATTTCTGTCCTCGTCGAACCCGCGGCGCGGCCCGCGAGAGCGTGCTCCGGCTGGAATACTTTTTCTCGATATTGCCCGAGCGAATGGTATTAGCCCCGGAGACAGGCTGCTCGAGAAAGAAAAGTTCGCCGGGGCATTCGATACAGGGGAACGCGGAGAAACACGGGCCGCGCTGAATTATTCCTTTACGTCGGGTATCGACGTTCGTTTGTGCTACCCGCGACTGCCATCGGTTGCATCGCCGGCGAAAGAAATGCAAGTCAGGGAATTGCATTATGCACGTATCGTCGCTGGGCCGGATTGATTCGTTTCTTCGCGTTATTAAGAAGTTCTCTCTGCGCCTTTCGAGTATGCACCGCATAGCGTTCTCCTGTATTATTCAGCCGGGCTGCGCCGAGCGCGGATTCTTTGTTGCGCGCACAGAGAAACTCGCGCGTACCGGTAAGAGAATTAATACCGCGAGGAACCGAGCAACCGCTGTTCATTCGACAAAAACAGAAAACAACGGGGGAAAAGAAGGAACTGCGGAATCGTGGAAATCGCGAGGGCTATACTCGCGCGTCAGCCTTAAGCGGGCACGTTTAATTACTGCTGCGACCTATGCGACTGTAAACCGGCTTTAAGAGGCGACAAGCGCGGTCGGTCTTGGCTCCGAACTGAACTCGACGCCGCGATCCAGCCTCGTCTTCTCCTCGGCTGACTTTCCGCGAGCCACCGGTAGGTAACCGAGGACAACGTTCCCGAGCAGGACGAAAACTTTGAGGGCACAGAAGACAGAGTGGGTACAGCGTTTCTTGTCATAGCCCGTTGGAAGGAAGGTGGACGGGCGCTAACCCACCCCACCACCTGGTCGGCGTTGCCCGGAGGATCCTTCTGGCAACCAGGCAACCGTGCAACCGTGGCATGCGAGCGTGCAACAGACGAATGGCTACCTCACTGGTGGAGCAGAGTTGTCCCTCTGTCGAACCGTTGCGTCGGCCAGAGGATGCTACCGGGCACCGCTGGGATCGGCGTCCCGATCGGTATTCGACGTTCTAGCTCGATGACATATATGGCGTAAACGGTGAAGGGAAAGGAGATGGCCGGTTACAACGTGGACGAGAGAAGAGGATGTGAAAGATCGGAGGTACGATAAGTTAATAGATAAAGCATCGGTTCGAAACAGCTCGAGGAGAGGCTGGCCGCGCGGAGGATTTTCGGTGGAGCGCCGGGAATGCGGCGGCGATAGTTCGAGGCTTGAACGCTTAATTGCTAATTGAAAATTCTTCGTGGCGGAGATACGCGGCGGATGGTTGTCTAAAATATACGGCGCATAAGTAGCGGTAATGAGTTGTAATTTTTGCGGAACGGTCATCCCTGTGTCGTGTAGATACTTTCTATAGTGGCGGAAGAATGCGGCCGCCATTAAAAACGTGGCTGGGAACGTTATCTGTAATAATTGTAACAGTTTAATCGCGAACGCGACGATTTACTGTTAGCGTCGCTGATTATAAAGAGTCCAGGCTTCTCCTGTTTCGCTCGGTGCCCGAAGGTTGCCGTTCGAGCTGCCTCTCTTCTACAGCGACTGCCACTTCTGTCCCCTTTTTCGTTCGCTCGTGACCGAGCTGAGCGTACACCGCGGCAGAAAATTGGCCCGGTGTGGCCGTGACCGTTTCAGGAACGGGGGACCAAACTCCGCGGCCATGGGTGCTCTCTCGTGTCCCTACGAACCGTGAACCCGGGGCGGAGGAATTATGGCCGGGGTCGCGCCGTGAACCACGCGCGCTGATAAATTCGCCGATGCGCTGGCGAACGCGTGTATGAATTTAATCGTTGCGCAGGGGATCAACGTATCTGGAGCGATGCGCAACTTAATCCCCGTTTCTCGCGAGGAAATTGTGGGCTATAAAGTATATCTTCTCTCTGGACGAACGATTTTAATAAAAGACTCGGTTGCAATTTCGGATAGTACAAATTTCTCAGCCGTGCAGCAGTCACGTGAATATGTACTATACATGTCTATAATCAATTTACATATAACAGTACAAATGAGCCTACCTGCTCCAGAATTGGTCACGTGCAAAAACAATTATGGAATTCTCGTTGGAGAATTTCCAGCGTCCGCAGCTGCCCCGTATTTTCTTCGCAAAGCAGATGTTCCCACTTTGTACCCCGTTGTCAGATTCGCTTATCTATACGCTACTGGCTCCTTGTTTCCTCTAAAGTGTAAATGATTGGTTAGCGAAAACGTTGCTACCTTTTTCCATTTACAAAATCGACGGCGAAGGGAAGACATTTCTGTGGACGAATGCTTTTCATCTTGCCGGAGTTTCCTGACACTGGGACCGCGTTTTTAACCCTTTGTGGGTCAATTTAGTTTCTCCGTTTCTGCGCGAGGGGCGATTTATGGAAGTTTCGGACAGATATATTGCCGATCATAAATTCGGGCCACTCCTTGCTCGAACGAAAAAGCGGGCTGTTTTATTGCTGTTTACGAGGCTCCAAGCTTCTAAACAGCCCTATGAAGGAACGTGAAGTATCGCTTATTTCACTAGAATCGCTGATTTATTCTAATTGAAGTAATTAATTCGGTTTTTATAATGGCCCTCCTTGGACACGAAGCATTCTATTTCTGAGTTCCTTAATAGTAAACATGCTGGCGGTGATCGTGAGTCAGCCGACATTAGATATACATTTTATATTCTAATTTCCTGAACACGCTGCTACGTATCGAAGAATGTCCTCTCCAATTTACTAATAATAGCTATATACATACATGTTCTGTTACATCATTTTGCCAGCGGATCCTTAGTAGCTGCTTCGCGAGAACTATTTCACTGTATTTCGAATTTCGCCTCGGGGCAAAGCCTTTTTTTTTTGGATTTCCTTGCTGCGTTCCACTTTGACGTTTAATCACGTTTTTTTCTGTCCTTTCTGGCAACACGCAAACCTCATTTACCTGGAGCCATACCGCCTTGCCTATGGCCACATCGTTGTCTTACAAATATTTGTATAGCGGCGATACTGCACATAATAGTCTCTTGTGACCGTTTATATCGTTGTCGTGCCTTGGACCATTCCTAGATCCGTTTTATTATACTTCTGAATGGAACCAAATAATGTAACACGTCCATAAAATCGTTTCACCTCGGCCGTGGGCACATCCAATTAAAATTCCCCGGAATCTACGATACCGGCAAGGATCGTCTCTCAACACCGATCCCCTCAACTTCTTCTGGATTGGAATTGAATGATCGTTTCGCACCGGCGAGAAGCGGAGACAGCATTGCGACACGGATCGCCACCGCTATCGATTAAATATTGACGCCACGCGTAATATGCACAATCGATGCCGAAATAATAAAATCTCGTGACGAATCGCCGCGCATAATTTCGTCGGATTAATTTAAAATGCGGATACAGTAGAATCGGGCTCATTACTGTTCGACATGCTGATAAGGGTGCTTAACGATCGAACGGGATGCGGTTGGAATAAAAGCAAAGGAAGCTGAAAAAAGAAAGGGGGAATCTTCAACCCCGATGCTCTGTGTTGGCTGGTTTTAACCAGCGACGAGGCGTGTCAACGGAGTCCCATGGTATTATTATGAGCGAAGTCTCAGGGCCAGTTCGCAGCCCCCAGCGTAAAGAAGAGACGATGGAAGGGAAAAGGAACGAGAAAGCGAGGAAAAGAAAGGGAGAAAAAAGGATCGCCGAGCCGACACGCCCCGCGACTCGTTCTACGGGAGAGTTGCGCCTGCAAAGAGTTGATTAAAGTCACCGGTCCCCTGCAACTTGTATTTTCGACCTCTCGAACCCCGTATAGGTTGGATCCGATTCAATGTTCCACGAAAGTGCTTCGTAATCGATCAAGACGCTCCGTTCGAATACGCTTTCTTCCGGTTGTGTCAGTCCCGCGTGGACGGACAGCCAGATCCACCTCCTTCGATCCGCTGCATAATAATGTTTGCTCGACGCCGGCGATGCTCCCTTAATAAATCGAATTATCGAACATTTATCTCGGTTCGTTAAAAGTCGATTTAGTTGCCGCGTGTCGTAAACGAGTCGTCTTATGCGATCTGACGATCGAGCGTGCTGGGCTGGTGGACCACGATCCTTTTGCCGCTCGCCCTCGACGATCCATCCTTTCGAGTGCGATGGGAAGAGGGACATTCGTTCGCGGACCGTTCTCCTGGAACAACCTTCTTTGTTCTCTCCTCTGGACCCCCAGCAATTTTCTATCCTCCGCCGTTAATGCTGCACTTCCTACGTTTCCCCTCGTCGTCCCAGAGAAATTCCCTCGGCCCGCTTGTCTCGCAACTTTTCTTTCCCTCCGCCTATTCTTCGTTGGTGTTTAGCGAGGGATCGTAATTAATGCCGTCCGGAAAGAATCGTTGCAACGCAGCCGGTCGAACGTCGCCGATCCTGTCGGGACGTTCGAACGTTCCCTCGCAGAGGCTGAAAATGATTTCTGCGAGTTATTATGATGTTACCAGTTGCGGCGCGCACCGGCCATCGCCGCGCCGTCGCGACGGTGTATATGCAAGAAGGTATCGCGGTGTAACCGTCTGTACGTACCCGCTCGCATAATCAGCAAGCCGAAGCGGCTACACGCCGAGCGGCGGTCCAGCGCGGTCTGCGGATAGTGCACGTGTGAAATATGCATTCGCTCCGCGAGACAATGCGAGCCGGACACTAAATTCTCAATCGCGATAACTAAACTACGCGGCAACAGTCGCGTACACGCAATCGTACACGCGAATATAAAGTTCACGTGCCGATGTCGCTTGTAATTGAAGATACGACGGCCGGCGCAGCTTGGCTCGCTCGAATTTCGTTCTCGATTAAATGCTCCGTTTGCTCCCCGGCGAGCAAATATTTTGTCGAAAGTAACTTGTCGACTCGAATGGGATATCAATTATTGCAAATTAATCCGTGGTATTGCGGCGTGGTGTCCCATTACGAACCGAGACGCGTGAGTATGCTCGTGGATGGTATACGTGAAATGAGAATATGCAAATTATTCGTGACAAATCGAATTTATTGCATTCGAATTTTATACATCGAATCAAAGTACTGCGGAGAAGAAATTTCGTTTCATCTCTTCGTGCCTTCTGAAACGAAAACGTGCTCGCATCGAGCGGCCGGATTTGCCCCTTTTTCTTTTTCGTGACCATCGGTCGCGTGACCGTTTCTAATGCGAAATCGGGACGACATCACGTGAACCTACGCTGAAACCTTTTGTCCCCACGCGAAACAGAACGTGTCCGTGGGCCTGCGCTAATCGGTCGCCCCGTTTTACAAAAGACCGCACGAATCGTCCATTTGCTGCAGTAAAAAGGGGTACCCGGCTATCTCTCGAATGCATCGATGCACGGGGCGATTTCGACTAACGATGCCTTCCGCTCATTGGTCTTAATCTGAGCCACGAATCACAATCGGCCTCCTCTTCCTAACATGGCCTCGGCCACGACGAGAGAGCAGAAGTCGCGTGTGCCGTTGCGGCTGATAGTGCAAACAGAAATTCCGTTATACTGTATAAAGCATCGGGCCAGACTATCCTGGACGGGGCAGAGAAGAAGGCTGGCAGGCATGCGAGTTGCATTCTCCCCGGTTGCTTAAACTCGCCGCTAAACGAACGAAACGAACGAACCAGGCGAAAGGGGAGTATTCGAGGTATAACCCACACTTCCACCCCATCGTCCGCCTCTTCGTTTCCCCGTTTCACCGTCCCTAATTCATTGTTTTCCGCGCCAAGATCTTCCACCTTTATGATTCGCCATCATGGTTTATTCTTCGTCGCGTGTTCGCCACGCCGACACGCGGCCAGTATCCTTTCGCCCTCGTTTTCTCGCCCCTCGCATCCCCCTCTGTTCTTTGCGCGTGTTGCTTTCCCCCGCGAACGTTCTGCCGGCTTTTACGACTATCGCGGCTACTCTCCCACGTTTTTCCCCCTTTTCCACGTTGTTCCCTGGATTTTTGTCGCGCCGTGGCTTCTCTTACGGGCAGCGTTCGAGGCAGTCACCACTTCGTTTGATATTTTACTGCGATATCTATGATACCGCTCGCAACGAGTTGAACGCTTCGCATAGTTCTTGTGCAAAACTCCGGTGCCGAAAGTGATTGTTCCCCAAAAGAATCGACCTCCACCATTCCTAAATTCGTTCACCCCGAGTCCAATACTCGAAATGTGTATCTCTAACAAAACCGCTCGATCACACTTAATACCAGGATCCCAACCGGGACCCAATCTCGGCTAACGTTCAATCATCGTTTTCAATCAGATACAGTATTGGATCTTTAAACTCCATCGGAAAGCCGTCCACTGTATTCTTTTACGCAGGCTAAATGTCAATCGCGCCCTTCCCCGTGCACGTTTCCACGCCGTGTTTAGAAACTCCTTGCGCCAATTTTTACGCCCCCTATCAGCCTGGCTGGCGTCGATCTATTACACACGATCGGCTAGACCGTGGATTAAACCAAGTGCGAGCCGTCTCGATTCCCAGGTACCGTTCTCTCTGTTCCTTTAGCAGTCGCAACAGGTTGCCCCGGTGCCGCGGATCTTTCCTCCTCGGCCCGTGAAATTATAGCTCCGTCTGGCCGGGATGGTCGGAAGCTTTCAGCGTGGTAGCTGAAACGATGCCCCGCGTGATATGTTGTTAAGGGCTTGTTAATTACAAAAGTGGCAGAACAGGATCGGCGGCCGTCAGACTGGGGGCGGGGGGAGCGGATCTCTCGTTTGCTAGTCGCGCGACGATACAGAGAGAACGAAACGGCGAGCTAGTTTCGAACGGGGCACCAACGCGGCCCATAAACGCTTAATAATACTCCGATAAGATAAGTAATTGAATCGAACGAATACGTTCTAACGATCGGTGCCTGAGATATAATACGCTTGATCGTTCCCGGTCGAATTTATCCTCGGAATTTGCAATTCATATTTTAATAGTTGTCCCACGCGGCGCGCGTATGCTAAGCGTCTACCGGCGAGCGTTCGTTGGCTCCGAAAGGAAGGCCCCTCGTGCTCTCCGCGGATGTCAAGGTGTCCGGAGAAATGGACTCGCCTCTTTGATCAACTTCTCGAAATGCTAGATCGTTGGGGAATAAATATCTGATCGGTATTAATGCGTGAAATATTTGTGATTTATGCGAACGTTTCGCCTCGTTCTTTCTTGCTGGCGGCGCGGCCTGTTTCTTCAGGGGAATAGTCCGGGTGTTTAATCAATTGTCGAGTTTGAGGAAACCGCGGAATACGAGAGAATACCTTCTGCTTTAATTTATTTAGCTTACTATCATTCTCGTTGGTAGAGATTTATATCGACATAAAAATTCCCAGCTTCCCCTGTTGGCAAAGTTAGAAACGTTCGTTGAAGATAATCAACTACTGTCGCCGTGGCAAGGCTTGCCAGTAATTTCATTCCCGCCGATCTGGTACACGCATCGTATCATTCGCGCGTCCTGAAATAACTACCCGAACAAATAATTCAATTTTCCTGCCAATCAATTCTATGCACGCGTATCGACGATCTCTCCCGGCTCGGCGATATTAGTATTCCCTCTGTCTTGTCGCGCCAATTACCATCGTACGTACAATGCGAATTCCAAATGGTATTAAACCGAACGGCAGTGCACGGTAACACAAAGAGCGTGTGGGACTGCCGGCTTCTTCCATAATCGTGATTGTGACGCATATTCGCGTCGTTCATAATATCGCGGTGGTCGCAACTCTGCGTCACATCGGGTGCCCGTCGATTCGATTACCGGGGCGATTGCACGCAATCATAGATAACTACTCTCGCGCTTGCATATCGATGCGAATTACATTTCGCGCGGTTCTAATCGCGTCGTTGCCGCTGGCATTTCGTAGGATCTTCCCATTCCTCGCAATTGTTATTCGACTTCTTTCTGGCATTCCGAAATCTTCGGCGCGCGGGCAAACGCGAAAGAGCAATCACGAATCGCTGGGATTTTTCTGAATCTTCTGATATTTCTGACCGCTCGTTCTTCCCGATAGGTTTCGCGGGAAACCGTGGAGAAGTCGAGGAGGATATTCGGAGATTAAGACGATGGTTTCCACGAGACGAAAGTTTCGATGGGTAGCGTCTAATTCGATTACGAACGATCGGTCGAGAGCTCAGGAGTTCCTGTTTTATGTAAATACTTGGCGCAGAGTATGCAAATGAAATTTCCGGGATGCTGGTGGCTCCGGCCGAATGATCGAATAAGGATCGTCGAGTCGTTAAATGCAAAATGCCATGAGACTTTGTGTAGCGTTGAGGAAGAATTCCACGAAAATGTTCAGCATTCCTCTTTCAGCGATCGCGTATTGTTGTCCGTTCCGTTGAGCACGGCGATTACGGCGACGAATCAATTACGCCATTGAAACGTGCCATCTCGGGCTTTCGTTCGGTTCCGGTTCGTCGAACGGAGGCCGCTTTTGCAAACGAGAAGCGATCAAACTCTGGAGCGGGCGTCGTTCTCCGTACGGCCTTCCAGCCGAACTATCTGATTTCTATTACAATGAGGCTGGTATTACTTATTCCGTTGATGTAACGGTAACGAAACGTGATGACAGTGCAAACAGACGTGACTCGATTAGCATAAGCTATTGTCTCGCGAAATCCTCTCTCTGAAAACGAGCAACGTACTCGGCCCGCTTGCGCACCCCGACGCCTGGTAGATATTCATTTAAATAAATATATCGCTTGGCGCTTCGCGCCACGGCAATCGAGGGGGGGGGGGGGGCAGCAAGAGCGAGAAAATTCGGACGAGAAATAACAGAAGGTGTTAAAAACATAAAAATAGAGCATTTTATTGTTCAGTCACAGGATTTTATTCTAATGATATCTTTCACGTTGTCGAGGGTAGTCTGGCAGAGGAAAGAAAATCAAACACAGAAGGGTCGCTTGCGAGGAAAGCTACAGGAGAATTGTTTCACGTTTGTACATTGTATTTCAATTATTTATAGCGCTTTGCGTTACTTTCATTTCCATTTGAATCCGACCGTCGCAGTTCCGTGCGCGAAGAAACAAATTCGCCTATATATATACGAGTTTATAGTCCGTTGGAACGACGTGGCTAAGCCAACGACGAGAACCAGACTAGCGAAATAAACAGGCAGACCGTCGAATTCAAGTCGAGGACCTCGCGTGGGCGCGATGCCGAACATCTCGAATCGACGCCACGCGACGCCTCTCGTTTAACGTTTTCCGGACGAAATAAATAAGATATAGGTTTGCACGCGTTAATACTTTACAATAGTAGACAAAAAGAAAAAATATATATATATATCAAAGACAATCGTCACGCCAACGCGTCGACGTATCACCGAGAAACGCAAGCTGTCGCGCAACTGGGAACCGTGTCCGCCAGTTCTAAATACAATTAAATACACATTTTATTAATAACGCTACGATCAGAGGAAGAAGTAGTATCACCTGTGTCAGCTCGCGATATCGTTTGTCGATCGAGGATCGAACGACAAACGGGAGAGAAACGAAACTCGACCGCGAGACGTTCCTTCGTTTTACGATCCGTTCGCTGCAAGGAATTCGATCGACTCGCCGAATCGTTCACGTGCGGTTCACGGCCTGCAATTTACGATCACGGATCGTTCACAGCGACGGACAAGCACCCAAGGAACCATTCACGTAGACGATCGGGGCGGTCGTTCGAATTGCCGATCGATTTCACGCGGCACGAGTGACACTGTTCGACGACGGGGCTGTGTCTCCCTATCTTTTTCCCATTGATTTTCGTTCCCTTCGTACAATATGTCGCGCGACGGGGTCGAAACACGTAAATTCACATGGCACACGGCGTGTGCACTGCGCGGCCCTCTGCGCCGCGATCGCTGGCGTGCACCGGGTGCATCCACGATGTGCTGCTACGCGAGAATCTTTCGTGCGCTGTTAATGGTAAATTAACCGTGAGACTGGTTCGACCGGGGAATAGTCCTAGGTAGGCACGTATTTACAATGACTTTAAGCTATCTAGCAAACTCACTGACTCGCTGCAATGTACAGAACACCGGGCCTCTAATCACGAGGAAGCACCTTAAACATTAGAATCACTCTCCCTCTCTTTCCGTCTCCTTACAATTATGCTATTTACAAACACACACATACACGCGCGCACACTTTTTCCTTTCTCCGTTTGGTCCGCGAGCACGCATCGTTTCATTCTTCCCGTCTTCTTAACATTTATACGTAGAAAATAATGGATCGCCGCGGTGTTACATATTATTTACACTCTATATATCTTATGCCACCGTATTGCACCGTAGCGAAACGCACCGTGCCGCCGCGAGTCGCGTACCACCCAGTCCTTCTTCTCCTTTCGGTTCTTCTCTTTCGTTCAACTCTTTCCCTTGCAGTTCGCGTCTCGCCGGTATAAACGGCTGACGCCCACTCCCGCAGTCCACGGGATGAAAGAAGAGAAAAATAATGAAACGCAGACCGGCATACCCTTGCACAGCACAACACCACGTCGCACTCATATGTGCACCGAGACCGTACGCGATCCGTTCGAGGTCCTGTTGTTGTGCTGCCGTCGGACCGGCGGCGGTTGCCTCGTTCTCTGCGCGGTCCTCTGATTGTTCGGCACGTCCGGAAGAGCGAACCGTAGCTTCTCCCAGAATAATTTATCGCCCCACTGCAAGTACGTGTTGGTCTTCAGATACAGCCTGATGTCCGGATCAAGGTCCCTCTGATGAACGTCGCCCACCAGCACCAAGATCAGCCTACGCCTCCTGTCCCGTAGCACCTGATGGTGCGCCGATTTGAAATCGAACCGGCACCATTCCGACTTGATAAAATTCTCCGACAGCACCATTATCGTTCGCCTCGACGATTCCACCGCCTGTACAATCGTGTCGGCTATAAAGCTCCCGACAGGAAAGTCTCTGTAGTGCAGGCAAAGCTTGTACGACGGATTGCCCATCTCGAGGACCGGCGCCAGTTCCTCGGCGACGAACGCCTCGTCCTTGGAGCTGTAGCTGACGAACGCGTCGAACAGTTTGTCCCGATCGTCCCGGTCGGCCTCCTGGTTCCTGTAGAAGATCCGTACACCGAAGCGCGAGTGGAACCACACGCGAAGCTCTTGCCTGAATACGAACGCCAGCATGCAGAGCAACACCACGACCAAAGAACCGACCAGCGTGGCGACCAGCAGGGGTAGATAATCCTGTAGCACCTGTTTCTCGATGATGGTCTTGGTGTAGTTGCGGTGCAGGTCGTTGTCGATACTCGCCGCACCTGTACACACACTGTCGTTGCTGCCTTCGTGGCCGCCGATGGTTACAGAGAAACCGAACTCGTTGTCCGCGAACACTTGGTCGCCGAACGTCTCGAACTCCGTCACGTTGTACACACAGCGCAACGCGGACGCGTCCTTCACGCGAACGTTCGGCTCGCGGATCCACTCGCGGTAACTTTGCAGATAGTCGCACTCGCAGGACCAGGGATTCCCCGATAAACTGATCTCGATGGAGCCGGGCAGCGTCCACACGGCCAGTGTCGTCAGTCGATTATTTCCCAGTCGAAGCACGCGCAGCGATCGAAGGGAGGCGAACGTGTCGTTCCCTATCGAAGCGATTCGATTCCGCTGCAAGTAGAGCAACTTGAGCGCGTCCAATCCTTCGAATTCGTGTCCGCGCAGCTCCCGTACCCTATTATCCTGCAGGTGAAGGTCCTCCAAGTCTCGCAGGCCGTTGAACGATCGGTTCTGCACGATCTCGATGTTCGAGGAATTGAGGAACAAGACCTTCAGCTTCTTGCGGCCGATAAAAGCGTGACTGGACACGACGCGCAGGTCGTTCCCGTCCAAATACAGTCTCGTCGCGTCCATCGGTATCTGTTCGGGCAGCTTGTTCACGTGACCGCCGTTCGAACAGTCCACCACGTTCGCCGACCACGACTGATCGTGGTAGCACGTACAATTTAGGGGGCACGTCATTTCACAGTCGCAGGCATCGAAATCGCAGCAGTGGCACAGAGCGAAGCAGTGGGTGTCGTACTTGCAGAGGAACTGAGAGTGAGACGCTTCGACCAGGGGGACAAAGGCGTGTTCCCGATCGTACAACAGTTTGCAATAAATGCTCTCCAGGTCCATGACCCGCGGCTGCACGCGGGTCTGATTCTGCCTGTTCACCCTCTGCAACCACTCCATGGTGCAGTCGCACAGGTACTGATTATCACCGATGTAAAATTCGGGCAGAGGTTTGTCCGCTGGGACTGCGCTGATCCTCAACGCGTACGGCTCCAGGTTGCGTATCTGATTCCCCTTGAGCTCCACTGTCGTCAGGTTCGGCTTCTTGAAGAACGAGTAGCTCTGCACCTTGGATATCTGGTTGTCGTTCAGGTACAACCTCTCCACGCTCATCGGTATCGCGTTCCCGGTGATCTCGGTGAGCTTGTTCTCGCTGGCGTCGAATGTGCTCAACTGCAGCTGGCTCTCTATCTCGAAGTAATTCCCCAGCTCGCGGATCTCGTTCGAATGGATGTCCAACCATTGGAGGCCGGTCGGTATCATCGCGTAATCGAACCATCGTAGCTTGTTGTCGCTGACGTTCAACCAGACGAGGTTCGGTAGATTGGTGAAAAGGCCGGTGATGTCTGTCAGTTGATTGCCGTCGAGACGGATCGCTTGCAGATTCAGGTTCTCGTCGAACGTGCCGGGTTCGATGTACTGTATACGATTCATCGCGAGATTTAATATCTTCAGCTCCTTGATACGATCGAAGACGCCCTTGGTGAGGTTCCCGATATGATTTTCGGTTAATCGAAGACCGTATAGCTGCGCCACGTGGTCGAACGTGCCGGTCGGTATCTCCGAAATGAGATTCTCGCCGAGGTCGAGAGTTCGTAGAAGGGGAGTGGCTTTCAGCGCGTCCGGGACGGACTTGAGCTGGTTACGGTTCAGGTGGAACTCCTGCAGGGACGAGGCGTTTCTCAAGGAGCTCGGGTGGATCGTGTGCAGCCGGTTGTTGTCCAGGGACAGTAGATTCAGCACGTAGAGGCCGCTGAGCGTGGTGGCGTCGATAACAGTTAGCAAATTATCGCTGAGCAGCAGCGTGTGAAGATTATAGAGCGCCGAGAACGTGTTCTCCGGCAGGCTCTCCAGCAGATTCTCCTGCAGCCGGAGAATCTGTAGACTGTACAGGTCGCGAAACACCGTTGGATCCAGCCGAGCGATACGATTGTTCGATAGATCGAGCACCACTAAACGTACCAAACCACTAAAGGTAGCCGCGTTCACCCACTCGACGGTTAACTCGTTATGGGACAGATCGAGCACCAACAACTGCGTCAGTTCACTGAACAAACCGGGCGGGAGCACGTTCAACGTGTTATTCCTCAGATGGATCTCCTGAATATTCCTGGCGTCGCTGAAGAGTTCAGGCGGCAGGCTGGCGAGTCGATTGTCCGCGAGCCTCAAGATGGCCAACGAGGAGAGGCCCTCGAACGCTCGGTCCGCCATGAAGCTGATGGCGTTGCATCGCAGGTCCAGGCTGTGCAGCCTCGTCAGACCGGAGAACGCCGCGGCTGGCAGCGATTCGATGCTGTTGTTGCTCAGGTCCAGTTCCTTTAAATTCGATAAACATCTGGCGGCCCCGTTGAATCGAAAGCTGGTCACATCTCTCAGTCGATTTCTCGTTAGATTCAGTATCTCGAGATTGACCAGCGGGCACAGGGCGCTCTCCGGTATGCTCCACATGTTGTTTTCGCCGAGGTCAAGTTTCTCTAGCTGTCTCAGCTCGTCCGTGAACGCACCAGCCGATACATCCAGTGCCATAGCCGACCAGTCGGTGTTGTGCGTCCTCACGGTCAGGTTACGCAACTCCTTCAACCCTTTGAACGCGTCGTCCGACAGGTTGCCGATCTTGCAGTACTCGATTACGAGTTCCCGAAGCTCGACCAACGGCCTGAAGCTACCAGCGCTCAACGAGCTCTGGTAGAACAACGCGTCGCTGCATTCCAACCTCAGCCGGACCGTGTGCTGCGGCTGTATCACGCTGAAGTTCGTGTTCTCCAGCTCGCTGTTGATGGTCCTCAGACGACAGACCAGCGATACGTCGTCCTCGGTGTCACCGGTCGCGACCCACTTGCATTCGTCCGGCGCTTTGTACCGGAGCGCCTTGCTGAGAGACGCGCCGAGGACGCCGAATATCGTGCCCAGTAATATGGCGAAGAACGCAGGACTGCCCCGCATCTTTCTCGCCCGTTCTTCTCAATCTTCCATCAAATCTCCCGACAAAGCTCACAGAGAGTGTCCACAGTGACTCCTCTATCTGTCGCGAAACCGGCCGCGATCCATTTAAGTCACGGATCTCCCTTGATCTCTACCTCACGTCATCCATATTACATTTACTCCTTCTTCTTTCCGGAGGCTAGCATCATTACGGACGAAACGAAATCCGCGCCGATATCTCCTTCGATTCGCCGGTGTACAATTATTTTCGTTTCCTGGCGCAAGGTAATCTTTATTCAAATAATCCTGGGGGATTTCGTCCCCGAGTGCGGGCGAATAATATGTCCAAGAATAAAAAAGTGATGGCACTGAGAAACGTAACGCTCGTTGGTTCACCGTTGTTGCAGCGACTACCGAATGTACTCCCGCGGCGGAAAGAAAAATCTCGAGAAACGACGAAACGTTGCGGCCGTTAATATACGTGTATACCGGTCCGGTAAGACCCACGGTTCTCCGAGGACTGGTTGGCAAGTTGTAAGGCCCGAACTGCCACCGCTACCCTCGCCCCTCCGCCCACCCTTGCCACTGTTCCCCTCGTCTCCTTTCCCTTCTCGGCCATCCTTCCTTCCCCTACCTTTACACCTTCTCTCCTCGTCGTCGTCGTCGTCGTCGTCGTCCGTAGCCGGGGCCCGACGTTCTGGCAAGCCTATAAAAACAAGACAGGTACACTCTCTCGGCCCTTACAGTGGCTCCTCACCATCTGCAGCCTCCATCCGCCGCGTTCTCTCCTTCCTTGTCCCTCCTTTGCAGCGTTCGTTTAGCTCGATCTTCGTTTCGCTCGATACGCAGCCTCCTCGTACTCTCCGCATCTCGTATTCCTCTTGGCTCCCTTGCTTCGCGTTCTCTCGCTCCACCTTTACCCCTTTCTCTCAGTCGTTCCGCAGTATTGCCGTTCGATTCGTCCGTGAAACCTTGCCTCACCGTCATCTGTTCTCACATCGTTTCTACGATTCTGTCACGAAGAATGAAACCTCGAAAAAGAATGTTTGCTCAATGCCTTTGTGCGAATCCCGTTCCCATTCGCATTCCAGTTGTCGCGAGTCCCCGACTAGTATTTTGCAACTAGCCGTTCGTCTCTTTCGTCCCGTTCTCTCCTATCCTCTCTCTCCCTCCACCCTTCCTCGCGCTCCTCCTCGCTCGTTTGCTCCGTCTGTTTCGCCTTCTCGTACTGTCGATTTATAATCTACGCGAGTGGCTGCACGCTGTGTAGCCGATGTGTTACGCCGCGTCGGGGTACACATTGTCCTTTTGTCGGGAGATCAGCGGATTTTCGCGGAATTGAAAATTCTCTGTGCCGGTGGTTGCGGATAAGAGGCCGGTCGGATAATCTCGAGCGCGGCGTGGCGCGTCGCGTGAATTGCGCGCGCCCGATATCCTTCGAACGGGGGACGTGGTACGATCATCGATGAGCGCCGATTGCAGCCACGAAACAAGGGAACAAAGGAGGGAAGAACGTGTTGGGGGAAAAGGAGGAACGAAACGAAGACAATAAGGGGCACAGAAGCGTGTGTCGCGTTGAATGGGGATGCGTGTGGCGTACATTTCTTTCGGGCCCATTTCTTTTTGCTAAAGTAGCAAGTGAAATACTTTCCTTTCACGCGCGTTTTCCGCCGCGTCATTATTAGCTTTGTGGTCTGTTTGGGATTCGCGCATTCCCGGCCCCATTCAGCGTAAAACGATCGGACGCATTGTGTCAGGAACCGTGTGTAGGGACACGTCAAGTGGTTCCCCACAGAGAAGTCCGCCTCCTTTCAGGAAACAGTGTTCGGTAGCTTCCATCTCCCGTCGTTGAAAAGTGATTTGTTACCTTTACCTGGCCAAAGTAGGGGCCCACATTGGCAGGCCGCCCTCTCGAACGCGTCGTCGTTTCCGCCGCTTCATTTACTCGTCGGAATTCGAATAGAGGGATGCATCATTTCCATCGGCTCAATAAAAGTGTCATTAGTGAAACGAATACCGACTGGCCGGCCTCGATTCGTTTCACGTTGATCCTCGCTCCCTGTTCTCCGCCCCTCTCTTTTATTTGATCGGTCGAATCGCTGCTAGAAAAGCCCCGCGTACCACCAGAATGCATCCGACAAATGATACGCAATTACGAGCACACGCAGCAGCGAAGAAATAACGGATACTGGCCATTGTCATTAATGGCGACGGAGAAAATGAATCGCACGATGGAAGTGGATCCTGCGGCCGGAGTATTTTATCGTCTGGCTTCATTGATCCTTATTACAGGATCTTTACTAAGGCCGCGGGCTTAAATCGGCATAATATTTCACCTTTCCGCAACGATCGTCTCTCGCCGCGGTAATATCGTCGATGGGTCGCGTTTCAGGCCCTCGGTATCATCAGCCCCTGTGTTTCGCGAATTAATCGCGCATCACGCGTCCCTCCAGTGAAAGTGTGACGAATCTGTTACCCCTCTCCCTTTCATCGCGATCGCGTCCCATTTACATGCGATCCCGTCGTTGTTCTAAGAAAAAGCGTCTCGTTTCCGAGCAGCCGCTCGTCTACCTGCCTCGTTAACGGGGAACAGGTACAAATTCGGCTTCGTTCCGTGAACATCTAAATAATACGAATCCAGAAACAGCGTGCGGCAATAAATCAAAACGATTATCTTTGCAATTCTGCCCCATTATATCCCGGGATTCGCAAAAATTACGGGCCGGGTCTCGATAATTTGCCGGAATCCTTCGCGGGGACTGACGGTTGCGCAACCCGAGCCAGTTTCAGCCACGAAAAGAATGGATTCCCATGATTTCTCCGGGAACCGGCGATCCACGCCACTTTTTCCCCCCGAGTTGTCGGCTTTGATTAGCGAAGCGATGTGAATGAGCCTTAAAAAGGAGGATGCCCCGATGGCTGCGCCGCTGAAAGGTGGCTAGCTGGCGGCTGGGATCGTCGAAAGCGGTCAGTGATCGCTGGGGCCTCATGCTCGGGCCCCTCGTTGCTCACCATCGTCTCCCACTCTTTCTCCCTCCCCCCTTTCCTTCTCCTGCCCCGTTCCCCTCCTACATTCTGCTCCTACCTTGTACAGGAATACCCCACCAGCACGCCTCTGGGCCTAGTCTCCTTTCAACGGCGCAGGTGACGGGGCATTCTTTTAAATCTAATCAACTACCGAACCTTGGCCCGATGCATACAGGGTGTTACCGAACTGGCCCGTTTGACAGCATCCTTAAAAATAGGATAGCGGTCGAGTCCTGACAAGGTGTCCACTTATCGAGTCGGCCAACGTGGCCCCTCAACGTGTAACTCACGGGCCCGGTCGGACGAACAGGAGGCTGGCCCATCGCTCGTCCTTTCCTCTCGTTCGATTCGATTTCAAGGGCGATCCTGTTACGAAATCTTTACATAGACCAGGGAAATCGATGCCGGAGTCGTGCCTCTCGCGTACAGGTTAAACGACCGACGAAATCAAACATCGTTCCACGATCTTTCCAACGAGGCTATATCGCGATGCGGTTTCACCCAAGGTTTTACGAGCTTTCTGCCAACTGCAGGTTGAAACACTGCGGCAATTGGCTCCTTAGAGAGAAAATTGCCTGGTAATGCATTAAAGGGGAAACTGCGCGTTTCTTGCGGCCACGTGGTACGCGAGGGAACGCGTGCACCACAGGGCCCACCCTGTATATACCGTAGCTACGCGGCTTAGACACGGTGACAGCGAGAAAACGATTTATCAACCGGGCGTACAAACGTTTCGGGGACCGTGAACGCGGCCAGAAATCGATACCGTAGCCTTCGTAGCCGATTCTTAATCACTCTGCGTGCGCTTTCCCCGCGACTCTCAGAAATATTGGCTCATTAACCGACGACCAGAGATCCATCAAACGCGTCCGGACCGTGGCGCATAATGCCGCGCAAAACTACCGGATTCCGATCGTCGCTCTACCGGTTTGATAAAGACGGATGCTCGCCGATAATTCACCGTGTCCCCGCGATACCGCGTAATTTATTAATCTGGAATGCACCTTTGACAGGCGAGAGAGACTGAACGCTATCCAGGATACCGTGTCCATCGGACGTCGAAAAAATGCAGCCTTTCACGGTGATTCGACGAGGAACGTGTCGTCCCGTGGTCCTTGACGTTCGCGTCGCTCATGGATCGAGTTGTCCCGACTGATCAAGCGATTTTAGCGACGCTTTTTAATGAGCGTATCTGCCGGACGATCGGTTACCTAATTCTCGCAGGATTCGCGGACACTTCGCGCTGTCGTTTTGTCAGGGTAATCGTCGGCGGAAGATTAGCATCGACTGTACCCCGACGCGCTATCGATGGCCACACACGTGTTTCGCGTGTGTCGAGGCTCATCGTCTGACGGGGACACTTCTATGGGCATGTTCCAACGCCTCGCGACGGATCCTCTGTATGGCTTGAATCGGTCCCCGGGTAAACTGGTATTCGTTGCCGGGCGACGTTTATAGGTGGTTCTGATGGGGATTGACAGGGGAAAAATGTGGTGCCCGACCGTCGAGGCTGATTGCCTCGCTTAGAGGAAATGATTTTGTAGGTAAATTTAGTCGGCGAGGTGACTTCTCTTCCTTTTCTGCGCAAGCTTGCGAGACGCTCCTACGAGAACTTGTGATTAGGCGTCTCGAACGAAATGACTTCGCAAATGGAGCCACTTTGATGGTGGTCTCGCGAGAGAAGACTGATGCGGGAAAAACGAAAAAGATAATTGCGCCTCTTACGAATACCATTTCGACGAAAGTCTCTCGGCGCTCGTCCATATACGATTTATGTAACCTGAACGGGATGGAAATTCGTCCCCCGGGTTCTCATAGCTCGTTCCTCGCTGTCTTTCAACGTGAGAGTGTATCCAATTATTCCGTGTTCTGTGCTTTACGCAAACGACCGTGCCCGATGGCATCCTGCAATTAAACCGCGACCGTAGCCGCGAATTATCGCAACTGAACGTTTCAAAATGCCGGAGGAATTGGATCGAGATTGGGACAGAAGTGCCGCGAGGTTGCGGTCGTAGATCCCTAGGATGCTGTATCGCTGGCCTGCACTTTCACTTCGACGGGGCTTTTCTTCGTGTCCCGGGTGCCGCGGTGTTGTTTATTGTTCCGAGGCCGGCACGAAATCACGAATCCCGAGGCAATGCCCACGACGACGACGATCACCTGCTAGCTTCGTCCTACATTCCTCTTATCGTTCACGGGGCTTCTCGCTCCCTCGCCTTTTTGCCAGTCGCTCTATTGCCGCGGCAACAATGGGTCGTAACGATAGCTGCACGCCAGATCCGTGGAATAATTTTAATTTAGACCGCGTGAGAAAGAACGGAAGGAGATCGAGCGGGGCAGACCGTTCGCGAGACCAGCGACCGCGTATGAAAAAGTGAACGCAAGAAAGAAGAAAGGGGCGAGGAGTGGTGGTTGCAGAAAAGTGGTGCAGTTGCACGGAGTGTCAACTTATCATTAGCTCTCGTAAAGTGAATGGAGCGGAAGGAGACGAATAGCTTTCATAAAAGGCCCACGGAACGCCTGGTGCATCGAGTATTCCATTACAAAGCACGTTGACTCAATTACCTTACGTCCTCTCCTCGGTTCATTATTATGGTACTAAGTTCACCGTGTTTTAATGCACCACTGTTTCTCGTTCCTTAGAGGTACGCGCCCCGAGAGTTACGTCCGTGTTTTACGCGGGGAACAGTCCATAAAGGGAGTTCCCTTCAACCGAATTATGGTGCTGCTACGCGATTTCACTCAAACGGGGAGCGTTTGTTCTCGACGATCGAATTAAACAAATAAGAGCTTAACAGACTTAACGTTTTCGCCCGTAGAAGGAATCGGAACGTTCCGCGGAAAGTATAGGTAGCGGATGTTTAAACCCATTCAGGTCGGAGTGTCATTAACAGGTTCAATTTATGCACGTTTATTATGCACAGAGTGACGCTAACAGAAACGATTAATCATCGAACAGTGCACCTCTCCTCCTAAATGAATTCGTTATAGATACATACAGATATCTATTCCACTCGTTATAGATACCGGAGCGATATTCCAACGTTCCATCGAACTCATAGCTGCTGCAATTAGTTCTAATGCAATTCATATAAACGGCAATGGAAGTACAGTCGAACCTCGATAACTCGAATCCCAAGGGAAGAGAAAGAAACTTCGAGTTACAGAGGTTTCGTGTTATCGAATGTTCGAGTAAGGGAGGTTTAGCAGGCTTTGTATGACGGTATAACCGCACTGCGGGGAACGCGTGCGATTTTCTTGTACCCGGTGATATCGTCCGCTCCGAAATTATGCATCCGTATATTTTTCGCGACAGCGATTCACACAAACGGAATCACCGTCGATTACTTATCATCGATTAACTCGGTGCCGCCGGTTCGCCAGCAGCGATCGTCCCGGCCCGCGTTTATATTCAATTACCCGTGAAAAGAGCGACGAGCGGTAAGCAGGCGTCGATTAAATCAATTCGCGGGCACGAGGTTTAAACTGTGCCAGCCACCGGTGCAACGGTACCGGTCGAATAAATATAAATTCGCCATCGACGGAACGGACGTACGAGACCCATTCTCCGTCCATTTAAATAATCCCGGTGCACGTAATAACCGCGCGCGTAACAGATGCCCAGGCCGCGAAACGTTGCTCCGGCGCCCCGCCTTTTCCCGTTCGCCACCTTTCGACGGCCACTCGTCATCTGTCGTTACCATAAACTTTATTATCGGCGCGGTTCACGGGGATAATCGACGCGCAGCGATAATCGACGTGGAAAATTTATCACCGGGGGAGGCGCGATCCCGAGAAGTCGTTTTCCGCGTGTAACTGGCGCGCGGCTGCACGACGAGCCGGCGCGCGTGAACGAGAGGATCGCACGACACGGCTAGGAGGTAGATCTCGACGGTAAGATGAAAAAAGGGAGGAAAAGAAGAAGGAAAAAAAAGTGACAGAGGGGATACACCAGCGAGTAAGGGGCGGAGGGAAAGAGTTAACTCGCGGGGATTAGAAGCGCGATTCAGCAACGAGAGAGAAATCGAAGTCGAGTGGAATGTTGAAGGAGGACGGAGTAAAAGTGGGGAAGAAGGCGGTCGTGGCGCGCAGGAGGAATGGAGGAGGATAGAATCGTACACGTGCGAAACAGAGAGCTAGGTGGGACGAGGGAACCGACGATCGTCTATAATCGAGTTGACCGTGAAATTTTCATTACACCTTTTCTGAGTTATGCATATAAATAAGGAAGGGAGCGGGTCGGTGCGCCGGGAGCGCAGAACGTGGCAATGCCTTTGTTAGCGGAAGGTTAATGGTAAGGGACCCCCGGCTATCTTACCACGCTGACAGCAGTCTCGTTAACGATTACGATAACTCCACGATCTCCTCTGGGGATGCGTAGCCGGCTGGGAGCGATCGACCAGGCCAGGCCAACGCCAAGGCAGTCCAGAATTCACTGGACTGGTCTGGCGGCTGTCGAACGTATGACAAGCCATCGTTGGGAAATGTATGTTTGGACCCTCCTCGTACGTTCTCCCTTTGTACGTTTCTCGAGGATGGAATTCTTGCTTTGGGAACAAATTCCGATGAACGGTCCTCGATCAGCTCTGATCGATCGGTTATACGACGCTTGGAAACAGGGAAAACCGACTGGAACGCGTTTCAGATGGTGCTAGTTGTTTTAGTACAATGATGCGCGATGAAAAATAATTACGGAGCACGCGGGATCTATCCTTTACAGTTTCACGTAGCTGGAACATGCTGATTGCCCCCAGGTACGTCCAGTCCGCTCCATAATTCGTCAAAGATGCTTCCAAGTGGGCGCGTCCAAGCACTGGTCAGACGGTTGACTCTCTTTTCACGCTGACTGCTTCATTTTTTGCCGATCCGAGTTTTCTGACACGATAACTCGTGCATCGTTTAATAGCGCGTGAAAGTTTGACATCTTGACTGCTTTTAATAAGCACCCTTGTGTGGAAACGAGCGACTGTTGCGCCAAGGCCGTTGAAAAATAATGTTTGGCTGCTAGTTGAAAAGCCGGTAGCGTAAACGAGGGGTTTCCGTTTTTCCTCGCGCGTCGAGGGAAGATGGATCGGCTCGCGAGTCGTGAGAAAGTCTCGTTCGCCTCTCGAACATTAATGGATCACGCGTTTCATCTTTTTAACCGTTGATTTCAGGGCAAACACGATGAAACGATATCTAGCGGATAAGATAGCCTCGATATCGTGCTCCTTGGACATTTCTTCTCGTCGGGTCTCGCTTTCAGCGCGTCAGCACCTACCATTATCCGTTTCATCGGGCTACCTTGGCCTTTAAATATGATGGGCCAAGTTCGAACGGTCCAATTCCTCGCGATACCTAATACTCCTTACTTCGATACACCTTCATCAACCCCTTAACTGGTTACGCTGTGTATTATACGTACGTCATGGCCAAAGTCGATGCACAATGGAAATAAATAAATGATTTAGAATTTTGAACACAGAAGGGAATTTTGTCTGGCTATGATTAACTCATACTACTGCGGAGCGCGATTTCGCGATGACACTTAACTTTAAGGTGGCCGAATACTATTACCACTGTTACTAAACTATTCAATAACATATACTATTATTTATTTCTTTATTTATTCGTTTGCTAATCAACTGGTTTAAGAACCCTTTAGCATACAGGCATTGGAATACACGCAGAGCAGTAGTGCCGCGTACAATATAGAAAATAAAAAGGTAATACAAAGAAGGGAAAAGGAAGGGAAAAATGAATGAAATGAAATAAAATAGAACGAAGCGAGGAGACAGAAAAGTAACATTACACGCCGTTGTCAAATAATCTCCCCTTTATCTACGCGAAGCCTTTCTTTCTATCAACTTTCATTTCGAATTGGTAAAATTCGAAAGCGCTTCTCCCCGACACGGATCGTGCATTCTCACGTTCTCGCGGATCTAGCGTACCTTCGAAAAGCTTCGGGGACCAGGCCAAGGCAGCCGAAGGTAATCTCGGGTTCAGAGACTCGTCAGTGGGCGAGAGACGTATCCCACCGGCGGCCTCTCGAAAATTAACGACCTCGCGAGCCGGCTAAGACTCGGTAAACGAAAACTGGCCAATTTTTTTCAACCGCTCGTTAAAGGCCCGTCCACACGCTGCGATACATAAGGGTACGCGGGCGTGTACGCGCCCCATGCCGTAGCGTGGAACAGGGGCGGATTTCGTTCCACCCTTTCGCGATTTTACGAGCCCCGCCGTGACTCTGGCCTCGTCTCTTCATTATTCCACGGAACGAACGGAATCACGCCTGCCGTCCCACGTACTTACAAATTGAATTATTTCGCGGATCGCGGGCTGATGCTCGCCACACAGCCGATGCCGTGTATCATCCGTTATTGGGCTTCATTATTCTCGAATCTCAGTCGGGAAAGTGAAATATATATTTGATATATCGCGCGTACGGCACGTTGAGCGTAGCGGGCATTACCGAATCGTAACCATAAAGATCAAAGGCAATTAAATACACCATATTTCTTCCATTCGCGACGCCGTTTACAGGCAGACATACGAGATCCCCTAATTACTTTGATGCCGCCAGAAGGTAGAAGAAAACTGGGACTACCTCGCCGCGTACACGCATATATATACATATATATCTATATAAGTGCATGGAATTTGTTTGTATTATTTTCACGAGGTGGAATCGCGCGCACGCGAAAGCGGACGGACGAGCACGCGTAATTATCCCCGGCGAGGCGAAACAGGGGAACAGACGGCGGCGGACAGCATGATTAATAAATTTATAGTTTTATTTCGCCACGCCGCTCACGGCTCCGGCCGATCAGATACACGGCAAGATATCGTTACGCGCTATTGTGCTGCTAGATTAATTCGCGGCAATAAATCCTTCGTACAGCCGGCCCGGTTAAGTGATACAAATGAGTTCGATATTCAGTTAAATATCTGCTAACCGTTTCGGCGAGTCGGAGTCCGCCCCTGGATCCGGCGCAGTCGGTTACAGATCGCCTTGAAGAATGGCCGCGTCGTTATGGAGCGCGGATTTAATGGAATTAAACGGCGCGGACGCGTGTTCCCAGGTGAATCGTTCACCCTTGTGAACCGGTGCGATATGACTGGCGCCTTATCGATGACTGCCTTTCGCTTCGACACCTGCTCACTTTTATACGAGAACGACTCCCCATAGCGGATCGTCCCTTGAAATAGACGGGAAGAGCTTTCACGCGTCTACAGAGGCAAGAACGGCGATCCTCTTCCGAGCAAATGGAATTGTGTTTTCCGACGAAACATTTCGATCTTCGGTGGAGCACGCTCAAGTCTTAGACATTCTCGTGAATATCATTCGCCTTTAGTAGTTGATTCAACTACTTATTTGTAATCAATTCTGCAATAAGAAAGGAAGAAAGGAAGGGAAACGTGTACGCACAATTCCGTGTAGTTAAAAATGTTCGACGCGCTCGCCAACAGGAACCGTCGCACACTGGTGCAAAATCCCCAAAATGTGGTAAAAATTCGTTTGTTTATGGAAACGACATTTGTTTCAACTTTTCTCATGTGGATATTTTTCAACGCGATAAGCACTTTACTTTAAATTAAAGGCTTTAAACAATATATAAAGTTGAAAGCCAATTATTAATTTTGTTGTTTATAACTAATGCCCTTCGAGTCCCACTAAAATTTTTGTTTTGTTTAAAACTAGAATTACGAACATTCTAGTGCAAAAAACTTGTGCAACTTTTTGCAACTTCACTAGAAATAAGGTCACAAAGGTGATGAGGGTTTGCTGCTTATTTGAATAGAATCACGTTTTTCATCATCTGTGCGTCGGTCGAACGCTCATGAACGGCGTTGTCGCGAAAAGTATTTCTCGCTGGAACGAAACGGGGCCGCAAGGATCGGCCGTGAAACCGCCGCCTTCCTGTTGGTTTAACACGATCAACCGCCACCGCGATATCCACGGTATTGCTCAGAGGCCGGATCATGGCCAGGGCTATGCATGCGTGGGGGCAGGCTCATTTATTTACCGAGGATCAGTATTGGCAGGTTGTAATTTACAAATGCTGGGACCCGCTGGATTTATCGGCGCTCCGCTACCCTCTCATTACAACCCTCTGCCCTCCGTCATCTTCTCTTTCGCCCTTCATCCTTCCCCGTTCCCCTTGCCCCCCGTCTGCCCCAGCCACCCCGAAGCTCGCCTCCTCGGGCTCGTTACATTTTCAACCCTCCAATCGGTCGGCCTTGGGTATAAACTCCGCTCGTGATTATCGTCGATTGACCTACACTCGATTGAAATACGTAATAAAAGAAGGTAGAGACGCTCGCCGGACGACCCGAAGATCCGATCGGCCGTTCGACTCCTCGATATCCAACGTATCGAGCCACCAGCTACGCTGCCAGCGAACCACCGCGCCGCCGACTTCCTTCGATCCTTTCCATTCTTTTTCTCGTCCCTCTGCCCGCGGCTACGTGCTCCTTTTCCCTCGCGGCCCCCCGAGATACCTCGTCCAGCTTCGTGTTACATCGCGAACTTATCATTGATAATTCCAAAGAAGAGAGAGAGAGAAGAAGGAGAGGCGCGGAGCGCCTGCCAGGGTTCGCGTGACGACGTTTAACTCAGATAACGCCAATTATCGCCGCGGATACGATAAGAGGAGTTTCTCAAATTCTGTGCGCGCACATGTATGCGTGTTCGTCTTCTTTTCCTCTCTTTCTGTTTCCCTCGAACGAAGCTGGAATAATTAAGAGCGCGGTGGGGACGACATTGGTGGTCGCTATTAAGGATGCTCGTCGATCATCATCGTTTCGTGGATCGTTCGGGGTTTGACAATGTTGAACGGAAGAACCGGAAATTCCGGGGCGTTAACGACGTCGAGGGATCTCGGGGCAGAAGCCGGTAATTACAGGCTGCGACGTCGAAACGACGCGAGAACTATCTGACCCCGGCGTTCCGGCGGAGCTCTCGATCAGACTGTCAGGAACGTCGGTAGAACGGCGGGCCTGCATTTCGAGAAATTAATCGCGGCCGGTTGCGAGCATGCGCCGAAAGAATTCCCTCGGATGCATCCGGAAGCTCTATAATTATTCCCGCGCGTACGCTGCGTAAATACTAGTCTTATGAACAGAAACCACTTTGCAGGTGTGACGCGCACCGTCGCGAACCGTATTCCCCTTTACCTTGGAAAAGTTCAACGGGATGCTGGCATAAACTACGCGTCGCGCACTGTTCTAATCGAAATGATTGTACAAAAAATTCACCGCCCTTCCGAGCAGTAATCGCGGAAAGAGAAAATTCGCGTACAGGTGGGGGTCCATTGAAAAAGGAACCGTCCGAGACTAACGATCTGACTGGTTCGTTCGTGACTGTCGTAAATAGATGGAATATCCTATAAGGCAAGGGCTTTGTTAATGAAGGGCCCGAGAGGCCACGGTATTTCGCGACTCGCGTGCGTTTCCAGCAACAGCAGGAAGATGCCACGGCCAGATTCACCACGGCTGCTGCCTTTCTTGCCCCGGGGATATAGCTCCAAGGTGGCCTCGAGGAACGAAACGAAGAGCCCTCTCTCGACTTCCTCGCGTCGGATCCGGCCGCGGCGGTTGTCTTTAAATTCCGAACCGTACGGAATTCCGCGAAAGAGTAATGCCGACATTACGCGGCTCCAGCGTTTCCAACGAGGGACTCCTCCGGTCTGGATGTACGCTGATTCAATAAAGTCTTGGAAACAGCGACAGCGCCACAATGGGCCTGGACACAGGCCTTGGGCATCAACCACTTCGATCTGGGATTTTGCGATCGCCAGGCGAGAAAGAACGCCCCGGCTGTGCTCGATTTTGTTGTACCTGTACGAAGATATCGGAGCGGTCCGCGAGCGGGCTGGCGATCGTGTCCGTTTTACTGCATCGCAATCTTGCGGAGGGAATATTTGTTGGATCCGCGGGAAGTTCCGAAGCATATCGCCGGGCTGCCGGGCGTGATAATTTGAAAGACAGATCTGCCGTCTTATGGGACATCCTTTTATTCTCCATTGCACGGAGAGTAATCGTTTTCCATCGACTCTTGTTGCATAATAGAATTCCATATTGCGCGCGGGATTTTTTAAACGATATTTGCCAGCTTCGTTACCAGACCCGTTTTGCATCAATTTTTCAAGCGACTTTCTAAGCCGACACGATTAGCCTTTTTATTTCAAAATCGTTGGCATTTGTTTGCTATCTTTAGTACGGCCGGCTAATAAACTTTCATTGCCTCGCGTAGAATTTTCAACGGAACGGGCAGCCCGTATAATTACTCTGCTTGCAACTTTGATCGCCCTCCAACAGTAAATGAAAATTCCAGTCGGAGGGCATTCCGACTATTATCTTTCAGAGTAACGTTTATTTCGTCCCTATCTCGTGTTCCCCTAACGTTCTGCCTCGCATGAGATCATAAAGGATGCATCGCGACCCGGTTTCTTTCGTCGCCGCGGAATAGAAACGTTCCGGCGACCTAGGTGTAAAAATGCAGGTACAGTTTCTCCGAGTGCGGCCGCGGCTTCCGGAGCGGGCGTAATAACAGTGATACAGCGACACCGCTTAGGATCAACGCTGGCGATATACTTCACGTGAAATTGCAGCTTGTACGCATATTGCGCCTAATACTTCACGCCGTAATCCACTGGGGCCGCGAGTCATGCGAGATTAACGAGGAACACGCGTCCGGCGCGGCTCGACAATTCGAGAATCACGATTCCCGGCATTTCCTCCGTTTTCATCTGATACTTTGAATGTTAATACACCGCTAATCCTTTCGTTACGATCAGCGTACGCATGTACAGGATGCATCCAGCGGGATTAACCCCTTCGCCACGGTAGCATAAAGTATGAAGGCGCGGCAGAAATTTTATTAATATCGAAGGCTATACATGTGTAAACGATACTCCGTTTAATTACCTGCGGTTTAATTTATACAAATAGTTGAACGGATGATGCGCCGTTGTACAGGGCGTTCATGTATACGATCGTGGTAGCGAATGGGTTAGCCGCGTTTAATCGATACCTTCGTTTATTAAATAAATTATCCGTGTTCCAACTGTCCCCCCGCGCAGCATCGTTCCGCTGTCGATGTAACAGCCGTGGCCCGTTCCATTTTCAACGATATCGATAGCGAACCGGTTAACACGCATCGGATGGACCGCGATATCTGCACGGTCTATGGAAATAAGTGCGCGCAGCGGTATTCCGGGTTAGAAATTCGCAAGCGATATTCAACGTGCCATCCGAACATCCTCGATTCCCTCTGATGTGCACGGGTCGGCCGTGAAATCGGACGGGAATCGATATCGCAAGCGCGATATAGAAGGAACGTCGAAGGAAAGAGACTCGTGACGCGCAGCAAGAACGACGGCCACGTAGCGCACGCAGCGAACCTGGACACAAGCTCCTCACGGTCGAGTAGCTGAAACGACTGGATGCCTCGTGCAGGTATTCACCGACGGCGTCAAGCCCTATGTTACGCCGACAGTCCGATCAGAGGAACACAGGAAAGGGAGTAAAGCAAAGAGAGTAAACCGAGAAAGATCGTCTATTCTCGACGCAGTGCCGTAAATAGGCGAGGTGAATCGGACGCGTACAATTCCACGGGACTTCGTTCGAAAGGGCTGCATCGAAACTGAGTTTGGGCCGTTTAACCCCATAACCGCATACCCATGGCGGAGCGAAAGAACGAGTCTCTCCACCTATCTCCTTCCCTGTCTCGCCTTCTACACTTCCCTCTTCTGTTCCCTGTGCGGTGCTGCCTTCTTCCGAGCTGCTCCTCCTTCCTTTCTGTTTCTTCTCCTCTTACGCTCGCGATGCTCCACGTCGCCGGTCCCCGGGCTCCTTTCCTCGTCTCTCGCTCGTTCACTTTGGTATCACATGGCGCACATGCATGCATGCATGCATTTCGAAGCGAGGATGGCTCAACTCTCGGTTCAGGCCAGGGTCTCGGCTTTCCTTCTCTTCGCGGAGAAGAGAACCGCAGCTCGTTAAAAAGTTGCCCGACCGGTTGGGCGCTCGGAGAGCTGACTCTGCTGTGGTCTACGACCCGACACCCAACACACACTCCTCTCCGGCTCTCGCGCTCTTGTACACCCCACGTACACACACCGCCACGAGTGGAGACCGTGTTCTCCAGTATGCAGCCGGCTAAAGGCTGGAACTCGCAAGAGTCGCTCGTGTATTCCCGCCACACCGACGAAGAGAGCCGGATATTCACTACACGCGGATGAACATCATTGAAGGCTCTCCTCTCCTCTCCTCCCGTCTCTTATCCTGCCCCCCCTCCCCCCTTTTTACCTTTCCTTCGCCTTTCCTCCATCCTTTCGTCCTTCTCATCTTTTTCTTCCCTTTCTTCAACCCACCCGCCTTTCTCCCTCCCTCGTTACGTTTCTCTTTCTCATACCTGACCAACGTATATCGTACCACGTCGATTCCCCATGCCTTACTTCTACGTACATTTCGACTATCACCGCCGCGAGTAGGATATCTTGTCTTACACTCGCCTTCACCGGTATTCGACTTTCGGCCCTCTTCATCGCCATCCCTCTCGTTTATTCCGTCCTCCTCTGCCCACCCCCCTCCCCTCGTTCCCTTTCATTTCTCTCTCGTTCATCCCTCTCGCTTTCTCGCGCGTTTGAAATACTGCCATGCCATACGCGTGCATACAGCGCGGGAGAGGAGAGATCCTCTCCGAATCGCTGCTCTTTCTCGATCTCCTTCTCGAAACTCTCCGTCGTCTGCCTCGTCGCTCGTGTTCACCGTTTCGTTAAAGTCAGTACACTTTTCTGATGCCCGTTTGCCCGTGTACTTCGTTTTCGCCATTCCTCCGCCTCTCTCCGCTATTGCCATCCTTGATTTACCCTCTTCTCCCGCCTTCTTCTTCGTCTCCTTCTTAAACCGTTCTCCAGGTTGTCTCTTTTCGCGAAACGAGTTTCCTTCCGTCGCCTTTCCGCCTCCCCTTCCTCCCACTCCACCCTCCAACTCTTTCTCCGCGTTGTTCTTCATCTTCTGACCCGGCTGTTTTTGGCCCACCCCTCCCCCTCCCTGCCCCCCTTCTTCCGTCTTCCTCCCTCTATCCCCCTTCGGCTCTTTTTGTCCGCGGTAACCTTCTTCGCTTATCCTACCGAGAGATACCGATGATCATACGCTGGAAATTCCACGCGGACGAGCATCCTCCGGAGATTCTTTTATGCTTCTTGCAGCTCGTCGCTTCTTGCCACGCGCTTATTATATTGTTTGATTTGTTCCGGCCATTTCGAACCACCGAACGTCTCGTTTTCGATCCTTCCCCCATCGCTCCAAGTTTGTCCTGCGTTCTAGCGATTTAGTTGTTACTTATTCGCTCCCCGTTTCACATTTTTTTTAACAAGAAAGAAACAAGCACAGATCATTCCCAGCAGTGTTTACCCAATTACGTGGGACTTCATTTAGATCCCTTGTGTTAAAAATTCCGGTGTCTCTTCTGTCTCTCTCTCTCTATTATTTATCCTGTCGTCGTTTCGACAGCCTGACGTCACCGCTTTTTGTACGCGGCTGAGCCTTTAACACCTACCAGCCATCTCTCACCTGTAATCACTTAGGCAGACGAGTAGAAAAGAGCAAACCCCCTCATTTCCCCCCGTTCTTTCCCGTCCCACAATAAAACCTTTTACTTTTCACTCCACTTCCTAATCACTCAATTCTCTCGCAACCTCCGCGCGTTCCCCGTTTAAAACACGAGCCCGCTCCCCCGCCGCAGCGCAATCGAAAAGTCCGGACGCCGAGTCAGTCGCGTCCCAAGGATCCCCGGGCGTCTATGGCCGCACGAAGTGAAAGCAACTTGTCGCCGGTGGTCGTGGAAGTTAGTTAGCCAAGATTTTCCGCGGTCGTGGCGTATAGTCGTGGCGAGTTTTTGCCTCGCCGCCGCGGACCGTCCAACAAATCAATTCGAGGGAGGCCGGCTTCCAGCGGCGGAACAACGATCGGCCACGATAAGTACAAACATCGATGAACGGCGTACAACGAGCAGGATCCGTGACTTTTTTTCGCTTCTTTTTTTCAACCGCGGGGCCTTCCTCGCTCCCGACATTTTTCTTTGCCCCGTTCCAGCGTCCGTTTCCTTATTCTCCTCGGGTCCCCGCGAGCCCTGAACAGCCGCACCCGGGCAAAAACGTTTCCACGGAACTATGAAGCTATTTCTGTGTGTTCGACAACGTTCGCCGAGGCATCGATCTGAGCCTTTTAAGCGGAGGCCAATCGCGCCTTTTTGCCGGCAGTCGTAACGCCGCTGGTGTAAATTTATAGGATGTCCCGGTGACGTCGACGGGAGCCTTGGAACGTTCTCGAGCGATCGTTTTTCCGGCATCCCTCTGTCCGTGGCCATTTGCCTTCGGACGCCTCCGCGGCTCGCGTTCCGCCCCTTCGATGGTGGAATTTCGAAATTAACGAGGAATCCGTGATTTTTGTTTCAGGTACGTTAATCGAGTGGGCGCGAAAGCTCTTGCGAGGGTGTGCCGTCGTCGGTGAGTATTCCAGTTTAGCGTGTACAGAGCGTCCAGAAGGGGACTGATATTCTGCGAATAGCTAGGTTGATTTTATACATTGTTTTTTAAGCTGAACCGCGATGACCTGGGGCAACTTTTCGCGTCGCAAGATAATCAGAAAATATTTAGAGGTTCTTGTGAGGAAGAAAAATCAATTTTTGGAAAAGAGAAACAAAGTGCACAGGGTTTCCATAAAGTAGCTGTTTGTTGGAAGAGATATATTAATTAAAATTGAAACCCACTATCTGAACCATTTTCCGCTCGAAATAACCCTGAAAGAATCATTGAAAATCTTCTTAGGGGGGCAGATGGGGAGAATAAAAAATAATTAACCACGTTACGAATAGAAAGAAACGAAAAGGGACGCACCGCGACGCTTAACGTCAGGATCAGCATCGCGGCCGATAAATAGACTTCATCGCGGTCACGCAAATCGTCCGGAATCCGATTACCCTGCAATAGAATGCGACACGGCGTATCAATTCGATTCACGGTTTAACGGAATGGGACAGAGTAACAGGGAATCGGTGGTGGCGAGCCAAGCGATGGGAATAAGTAACGAAAGAAAGAATGAAAGAAAGAAAGAAAGGGAGAAAGAATGAAAGAAAGATGCCAGGCATCAGGGTCTTTCCGGTCGTTTGACAGTAATGAGGAAGACGTCCTGGCGCCGTAAGCTCCTCTCGGAACTAATCCTCCGTAGAGCCAGTTAAGGTATTTGTATTTTAATTAGCTCCTCCTTTTCGATGGCCGTTTGTTCTGCCCACACTGTGTTCACGCCAGCCCCGTCTTCTACTCTACGCTCTTCTCTCTGCCCTTCGAATCGTTTAATCATAATCTAATAACCGGCTGACACAAAAAACTAACTCGATAAGTGCACGCCGTTAGCTTAGCGCGAGAGGGTTCTCACGAACACCGACGAACCTGTCCTACCTGTGCACCTCGCCACGTTTGTGTACGCCTTTGTCCGTGATCCTCCGTGTGGTTAACGTGTTTCGGCGGTCGACCGGGAACGCGTGTGCATCTCGACAGAGTCGTATGCGAGTGGGCCGCATGGAAGTCGAGGCGGAGAGAAGCCGAACGTCTCTCCAGATATTATCTATTGCGGTCTGTCTGTCAGACAGGACCGATAGTCGGGGTGGACGAGCTCACCGCTACGGGATGAAGTGTCTTCTGCATAGTCAGCCTCTTTTTATGCCGGTGCCTCAGTTCGACCATCCCGCTAATTCCGTCGTAGCACGCCAGGCACGCCAAACCGAAGCTTTCCGTGCGACTCCCGGTGCTGCCTTTATTTTTCTCTTTCCATTCTGCGCTGCTCTTCTCTTCCCTCTTCGCTGACGTTCTCCCTTTGCTTTCCTGCCCAAGGCATCCTTTCGTCTTCTTCTCCTCCTCCGTCTCCTTCTTCTTCTACTTCTTCTTCTGAGTCCTCTCGATCCGTGCCCCTTTTTTCGCCTCTTCTTTTTGTTTCGCGTTATCTTTACTTTGTAGTCCTGCTGCTGCCTCTCGTACCGCCGATAACGTATCTGGCTCCATCGACGACGAGTTCCCGTCGCGATAAAAAGCAATCGCGAATAAGACTCGTTGGAATCGCGGGAAGATGGAAGAATACGGAAAGCTTATTAAGGGGAATAATCCTTTTGCGGAGTGCTGTTCAGAGCAATGAAGCATTAGCAGGGGTTGTTGGTTGGAAGTTTGCAACGGGTGACCAGTGCAGTTAACTGTGCATACACGCTTGTAATAATCTTGAGTGTATCACAGCCAAACGTTTAACCACGAGTTCAGTTCTAAAGACATCGACGTAGCTCGTCCCAGGGAAACGATTCCGTCCCGTCTGAGACGTTCCATCGATCACCGGCCTTTTATCAGCGATATCACGGCTTCATCAGCGACGAAAGTGCCAGTGCATACGGACCTAATATCCGAAGAACACACAGCCAGACGTTCATTGTCGAAGGAACAAAGCCTGCCGGTACGGTGGCCGTAGTCCAACGCCCTTATATTGGCCCCGGCTCTCGGTTTCTTTGCTTGCCATTCTTTCTCATAAAACTTCATACCGTCGTCCTGGTCCCCCCCTTCATATTCCTCTACATTCTACGCACCGTACGTACGCGCACCGTTAAACGAGGAAAGGGGACGGAGACAGAGGTAAGAGTCATCTACCATTCTGCGAGTCGGGGGTGCACCAACACCATAGTCGCCAGTAAATCTTTCCACCTCTAACGAGGTGTCGTAAAACGCGATCTTATTAGCGAGCGTGGTTCTGCCTTTAAAATATGTCGACTTCCCGGCTGTGTATCGGTGCGCGTCACGTGGGAGGCTTTGACAGCTCTTCCTCTTCTTTCGGAGCGCTGCATCCACCCGGACAGAGAAAGGGTTGCCCTCATCCTCGTCTACTTCCTACACTTCTTCTTCTTCCTCCTCTGGTATGTGCAAGTGGGCTTTCAATCCCTTTTTCGTGGATCCAAAGAGCTTGGTTTAGGTTCTTCTCGAGTCATCTTCCTGTTTCGTGCTCGTTTTTTCCCTTTTTCATACGCGCTGCGGTGACGTTTACGAATTTTCCACTTTCAATAATTATTTAAATATTTTCGGAGCCTCCGCATATCGTTTGCGAATTTTCCACGCCTTTGCCGGTTTCTCCCCCCCCCCCCCCGTGCACTCTACCTATGCGTAATACGTGCACGGTTGTTTAAATTTTCTACGGTTCTGAGTCGATTCCACGGTCGGGGAGAACCACGTCGATCCACAGCCGCGTTTCACACCCGTATCGACCGATTACGACACGCGTTAGCCTTTATTATCGAGACACGCGACAGCAATCGGATCGCTCGCCTCGGCTACTTGCGATGCAGCGTGCACACGCTCGAGTACGAGTGGCCACTTTGGCTCGGGGAGGTGAAAAAAAAGGAGCAGAGAGAAACGTACGGGGAATAATCAGCGCGCGGACAGCGCTGACGAATGGGACTCGGCCTCTGAAGACATTGTAAGATCGATAGATGGAATCGGTGTGTGTAATGTAAATTGACTCGCAGCCCGACCGCGAACGGATCGACGGGACGAAATGATTGTTGACAGAAACGCGGCCGCTTTCCGATTCGAAACCTCCGTATTTTCTTCCATTGGCAAGCATCCCACCGGCAATTTTCTATGGGACATACAAAGTTTCTGCGGTCAATATTCTTTTTTCCCCTAGCGCGGAGAGGAATCGGCGAGGTCCAAATGTTAACGAATAATATCCGCCCAGATTGTCAATTGTCTTACTGCATTTTGTTTAAATGTGCTCCGAAGTGTGTTACACCTCGCGCAACATTCTGCGACGAACGAGCTCGATATGTATTCCTGCTAGAACGATCATTCTGGCCTTGTATATTTGCACGAGGTGTGTGCCGACTAAAATGTTGTTATTAATTGCTCGAAGGACCAGCCGAAATATATGCCATATTCCGGCACTATGTACAGCGAGGTAGAAGGGACGAGAATGTTCTGTCGTGTTCTTTGGTTTTTGGGTAACTGCTTTATTTTACAAAACGTGTGCTAGTATACTAAAATGGGTACCGGGTGTCGACCAATCAGCGTGTTCGCCTGCTGGTGCTCGGTTTGCAAGGCTTGCATACCTGGACCAACGGTACCGAGCACATTTGGTTTGGCGGTTCTAACGCGTTTCCTCCAACGAGGCGTCAAAGTTTTTATGATACGGCAATTGCTATTCAGAGACAATAGGCGTCGAAAATATGTGGTATCTTTTTACAATTCTGTACCAGTACAGCGACTAAGTACTCTAGCTCTACTTTAATGTGCCCGATGTATCTGAATAGAATTGAAAGCTAGCCGTATCATAAACCCGGAGGCCGAAATCGCCGATTGCCGAAGTCCTAGCAGACAGAAATACCGAAATATCGCATTCGCCGCGAATAATTTCTCCATCGTCCTTACATTTTATAACGCGCCCGTGAAATTGAAAGGAACACAGTCCACTCGGTGGACGCGTTAAATTAAAAACCCCCGGTCCACACTTACCGCCTGTCCCCGTTAGCAATCCGCCAAGCCGATCTCTACCCTCCCAGCACAATTACCGTCTCGCATTCTTCCCCGGTATCTCTCGCGATAAGTCGCACCGTTACCGCGCCACTAAAAACCGTTCCCTTGTACCACGCTCGCAAAAACAATACCTGATAAACGACTTTATGAATGTTATCGTCGAATTAACCCGAGCCCTCGTGCAGGCGCTCACGGTTTTGCGCTCCTCTGGCGAGCCGCGTGTATGCGAACGGTGGCGCGCTTTCCGTTCACCACAAAGGAATACATTTCCCGTGGACGCAGAAGCGGGCGCAAGGCGAAGACCGAATAGGGTTTAACGTGGGATCATATTGACTCGATCGCTCCACATTGGCAGTCGCGGGATTCTCAATATGCATCGGATAACATCGGATACTGGCAGGAAACGGCGCGGTGCAACCGCCCTAATATGGTTCGAGTCCACATTACTCGAAGCCCTCCGGTCGGATACCGGCGGCCAGACGCTCAGAAACGACTACTATAGCCGCTATGGCCACTATAAGCTGACTGTTCAGCGTCCACCACGAGCGCCGCCAGCGTCGTCACTATTGCTCGGACACCACCACACCATCGCCCCGATGCCCAACCAACACCAGCCGTCGCCATTGCAGTCACCGATTCGCGTTTACCATCACCATCGTTTCTTCTACACGTACCAACGTTGATGTAACCGGTGCGTGCCTCTGACCAGAGAACCACCGTTCTCCATCTCTTAACACACACGCACACACATACACGTATCCTCTCTGTGTCTCTCTTTCCCTCTCTCCGACCCTTGTTCCTCCGCTTGTTCTGTGGGCAGTAGCTCTGTCCAGGTTTTCGTCTCTCGCAGAGGAGGAGGGTTTAGCGTTTCCTTGCACTTCCATTCCACATCCATATTCTCCCTTTTCGATAGGGAGTATTCTTGCTTTGCCTCGGCCCGGCCCACACGGTAACGACGATCGTGGACCGATCGCAAGAACGGCTTGCGACCGGATCGCCACGATTTACTGACTCCGCGATCGTTTAACGTCCACGTCCCACGGTGCCTTTAATCTACGGTCTATCGCCGTTTTAATTACGGACAGCTAGAACTGTTGGCCCATCAGCTGGCTGTTCGATCGTTGGTTCTACGGGTTTTGATATTCCCGCAGACTGCTCCGGGTATCGCAGGACATTAAATCGGGATACGTTGCCCCGTGGTTCCGTTACGATCGATTCTATCGAGTCGGTGACGCATTTCCGCCGTTCGCTTAATTACAGCCACTCGTTAGATCGCGCGGATATCGTACTGCTGTATGTAGAAGAAATTCGTACGCAGGCATCGCGGGGTACAGCTGCGGATTAGAAACGTGCGCGTCGCGAGCGTAGTCGTCGTAGCCAGTAGTCCTGGTCAATAATTAGTGGTTCGAGAGATCGAATGTGCGTGGCTCGAGGCGGTGCCAGTCGCAACTCCTCCTTTTCCCCTAGTCAATCGTTAAACGACGGACAACGGGCCGACGAGTTTCCTCGATGCTTCCGTGATTGTTAATTAACCGATCGGAACGACGTTTAATTTGTCGATCATGGTAGCAGGAAGCGCAATGAAAGGCAACTTTAGCGGCACTTGAAATTCTTCGAACCATCCAATTACGTTTCCACCAATCACCCGTCTGTTATTTCACCATCGATGCTACACATTTCGACGGAGCAATGCTGAACATTTTTCCGGAAGAAATGAAAAAAGAAGAAACGACAAACGAATGGACCGAATGGAAGCTTTTCGTCGCCGTTTGTCGCGAGCTTGCGAGCTCCGTTACCCGAGTCCGTCAGGTATAACGAATCTGGCACCGATCCAGGTGTGCCAACGATTTCGCCGATTCGAGGACTTCACGTCGACGTGCGCAACGTTCCACGCGACGACGGATGCAACGCTCAATACCGTATTATCATTAAGTCGCCCAGCGTGCTGGAACATTTACATATAAACGTGGAACGCGACAGGAGCACGCCGCACCCCTCTAGCGTTTCGCGGGACGAATTTACGGCTGTTCGTCGCTTTTCGCAGACACTCTGGAGGAAGCCGTGCGACTTTTCGTCGGTCAGCATCGCGTCGATTATCGGCGTTTCGATACGTTATTGGGATCCCTCGATCCCGATCGCCTTTCGATTCATTTGGAGCGGAAACACGTGTTTTTTGAATGGATAAGAAAAATGTAGTGCACGAACGTGAATGAATGTAACTGTCCGGAGATCGGGAAGGAAATGAGATCGGTGAAAGCGTGACGGATCTTGGGGTAATCGACGATCTTCACGATTTATCGTGCTCGTCCCCGGAACACGACTCTCGAACGTGGAAACTTCTTGTTCTTAAGATATGCGCGGGAAAAAGCGAAAAGAAGCGAGGAGAAATCTGTAACATTGAACTATTTATTGTATGCGGCATTGAGGCTGATTAGTCTGTATGCGATCTTTATTATGCAGGATGTTCCATTTAACTGGAAACGGTGGAGCATCTCACAATCAGTAGAGATTAAAGTTATCAACAAAAATGTTCTTGCAATAATTGATTTGTATAAAGAGGGTGGTATAAAATGATTTGTCAGCTCCCAATAAATAATCTATTACCTACTATCGAATGTTACAATCGCGTACAATACATACGCACACCGTGCGCATTAAAGCAAAAGAATTCCTCCACTCATCGACTTTCTCCCGTGCCCTGCAAAGTGAAAGACGAAAGCCGGAATAGATGATCCCGCGTAGCCCGAGCAAAGAAAACGGAATGAATGGAGCGGGCAGCGCACGCTGAATGTCATACATATGTATATGAGTTGTATCCGATTAATCAACGTAATAGAGCGGGCCGTAATCGCGGCGGACACTCCATTATGATCGTTCGCGTGTACAGTTTCATGGCCGCTAATCTGAAATTAATCAGCCGCTTAATCATTACCGTTCCACGATGAACTCTTCGCTCGAGGTGCCACGCGTTACATACTTACCTGGGTCCCGATTGTTTCACCAACGCCTTCCACCTTCACCTCCGTTCCAGCGTCCCGTCGTCCTCGTCGCGTCTTCGCGACCGTTCGTCGTCCCTTCTCCCTCGTTTCCTGGACAAGCAGTTTCATCTTCCTCTCGCCCACGTAACGCACCGCACTCCGTCGCGTTTCTCTTCTTGTCTCCATCGATCTCTCGTCCCAATCTCTTCATCTCCTTCCCCCGTCCGACGTTCTTCGTCTCGATCGAGGCCACCGCGACCTATCGAAGGATTTATGCTTAACGACGGAATGCTCGATGAACTACATTAATTTTGCGTTTTCGGGGACGCTGATGTATCGCTCGGCGCTCATTATCGTTCGTGTCCCGGTCAGAATTTATAGTGCGACTCAATCTATGATGTAATCTCCACGTTTGTTCTCCGTGTGGCTGGCGTCGCGTCGCTCGCGAGCCGAACGTGTACGTATCGGAGCGGCGCCTCTCAATCTTGGAATTCTTCCTTTTTCTTTTCTTTTCGTTATAACGCGCGGACCCGATCGGTGATCTATAGATCCGGGGGGCCCTCTCTAGCGTCGGGGAATACATTAAAACGGGTGGCACCGGTCTACGCCGAATTCGACGCGAGATCTCGCTTAATTAGAATATTTTCTGTTAACGAGACTCGGCTCGCTCGTAGACTGGGCGGATAACGAATAGTTGCGCGTTGAATATTTTTTACGGTCACCGTAAATTGTAACTTTTCAACTGCCCGCAGGATTATCCGATGGGCCACACACCCGTCGCCCGGTAATTGTCCGTATCTCGCGAGAGATCGCATTAGCGACGGAAAGAAATATTAATTCCTCGTTCTCGTACGATTTAAATAAAACCATTATAATTTCGACGACTCGAGGCACGTATGGCTGTCGAAATCACCTGGATCTTGCGTTTATTTGCGCACTTTCTTTCGAACAAATTGACTTTTCCCCAAAAACCTTTCAAACGTACACATAAACTTCCAGAAAATATGCCGTTCCCGAAGCAGCTTCCACTCCACGAATTATTACAGATATCTGCTCGAAACGTTGCGTCCGTCTTGAATCCCTTTGATCACGCATGCATGCATTCACACAATGCCCCTCTAAACTACCTGCCCCGCCGTCGCCGAGCAGGAAACCGAATTGAAAGGTGTCTAGGCGTCGAACGGGTCGCACCGTGAAGTTTTTCCAGCGGCGCGACCCGTGATTAATCGAAATGAATCAGCACCGGGGGATCTCGGCTGATCCGAAGAGACTCGTCTTCCGATCGGGGTGGGCGTAAACTATTACGCGCATCGGCAGGAGTTGTCAGCCGGGGCGAGTGTTGTTATTAATTAAACGTCTGACTGATAGTCATTCCCTCGCGGCCCTTCTCTCCCCTATTAGACATCATTTGTCTCTGCTACCGGCGATGCTCCACGGTTGCTCCCTTTTCTTTTTTCACCTTTTTTAATCGCGCTTCCCTTCCCACCGCGCGGCGCCTTCGCGAGCCCGTGATTCTCTATGGAACCGGGCCTTATAGCATGCCGCGTGCGTGTCGTTAACTCGCGGCAATTTGTTATCCATTTAATAGTCTTCATTAGACGGGACGATTCTCGTGGACGCTCGTAAAACTGCGGGAGGGGTGAACCTGGCTATTGTTTATCGAGGCCGCGATTGCGACACGACAATGGCAGCGATAAGCAGAAGCGCGGAGTTCCGTTTCCGTCGTTGGAGGGAAATAATTGTGCGAGCCCAGGGTTCGTTTTATTTCCGTCGTGTCATTTGCTTTTGTTTCTTACGTTCCCCATTTTCGTAGCCCATTCTTCTGCCTCGGCGCGACAACGGGCGTCGTTGCCTATCGTTTTGAGATATTTCAATTTATCGTGCGCCGAAGACGTTCTCATCGATCCTGGACCGTCGTTGCTATCCTCGACGTCGCATTTTCGCCGAGAATAGTCCGAGGCGAATCGAAAATCATTTTTCGTTTCCTTCCGGCCGATGAAACATTTATTATCGCGGGCACGCTCGCGGCACGAACACGTATAATCGTCGCGATGTTAAAGGCGCGAGCCAGCTGCCGCTCTCTCGCCCGCAATACATCACCTCGCTACAATGCCACGGATAAGTAAATGAATTAATCAAAATCCGTCTTGTTTGATAGCGAGTCGCTTTGTCCGGTCACCGGTGCAATTACCGCCGAGCCAAATATGTCGTACGCACCTGTGTACCTAAATAACAGCCGGCTCCAACACCGGTTGAGCACCGGTTGCCCATTCACGACGCGACGTGAACGACAACGATGACCACCGAACCGTTCCTGTCCCATCCGCGATATTTTCCCTCCTCCTTCCAATCATTCGTCCCGCGTTGCACGCATCCTCCTTCCACTCCGGGTGCGCCGAAGTTTCGCGCGGGCAACGCGGCAAGTTTTGAATCATCGTTTCTCATCAGCCGCATGAAAAAGCTCTCTAGGTATCGATCCGGCAACTATCGTATCGTTATGCACCGACAGATACATACGGCTTATTAATATTAATGAATGGCCGCTCATAAGTTCCCCTTGATTTATGTCCCCGAGTCCTACGCCAATGTAAGCTTGTTGCCCCGTCGTAAATCTTCGCGGCGTAGCGGGACAAAAGTAATTTCTGTACGTTATTTGTATTTTTAACAGGTCCCCGGCCTCACCGCCGGTGAAATCCTCGTTTCGTCGCTTTCGTCTTCTCCTCCCCGTCCTCTGGAGGGCCCGCGAGCAATCGAATTCGCCACCCTACCGAACCACCATTATATCTATACTCCTCTCGGTTCGTGCCCACGGTCCTGGAATTTCGCGCCCGCGGCTACACCGCGAAGTTCGTGGCTTCGAGATCCTCTTCTTCTTCTTCTTCGTCGTCATCGTCGTCGTCGTTGTCTACCCTAGACTGCTTCAAGGTGGATCCTGATTTACTCGGCCCGCGTCGAAGCCGCGCTGCTAGAGATGATTAAGGGCTAGCAGCTTTGGCTGCCTCGCTGTTTGATCAAGCATTCCGTCTGCTAAGTTCCGCCGGCAGGATGCTCCACAGATTCGTTCGCCGTATTCGTGCGACCGTAGTTTCGGTTCGCTGATAAGGAGGATTGGCGGCGGGGGAATTTCTGCGGAGAGGCATCAAGGAATTTGGAGACTGCTTCGGACGTGCCGCGAGTGAATTTAATGTATTCTGCAAGGCTCGTTCCGATGAATGATCTATCGTGATTATTAGATGGATCGCCGGTGGGATATATGGTTTCGATGATAGGTGAACAGTGTTCGACTTTTTATTCCGATCGGAATCCGGAAGAGCGATGCTGCGCGCTACGAATTGTCGATCGTAAATCGATTTACCGTTAAATCCATCGGAGTTTGTGTTTAAGAATAGGCCAGACCGATTCTTCTTCCTTCCACCCACGCGCGAGATGAAAAATCCTGTTTCCTTGGAACTCGCAGACTCACGCTGTGAAAGAATCTTCTCGGTCCCCGTGACTTCCAAAATTCGTCTATTTTTAAGACACCGTCGCTACGAGTTCGCGGCTGTTCCGAAGATTCACGACGTCTCGACCACCTACCGTAAACTCATTCCCTGCGGCCGTGGCAACAAACGTTTCCGGGCACATGCTCGCATGAAATCTTGGCGAAGCCGAACTGGTCAAGCCGGTCGCGTCATTACGGCTGAACAGTCCGCAATGTCAAGTCTCTCGGTACTTAACGAATCACAGTCTTCCCGGCTTCGGAATAGGAAACTTGCACCGGTTGTTACTTGCAAGGCTGGGCAAGGTCGATCGGGAGGATTGCAGCGTTTTCCAGGGATTTATTTCATCGGCTAATCAATTGTTGCTGTCGCGACTCTTCCTTATATCCATGTATTATTACAATTGTTCCGAGGAGAGACTTCGGTGGCTGCTTGGAATGCGTTCATATCGCGAATGTCTGTCAGGCAGCCGTAAAAAGAAATGTTTAAAATTCAATGAATGACATGAAAATTGTTACGAGTATACTTGTTTCTGTCCCCTCAATGTTGTATTAGAAGCGCATTGTCCCTGGTCGAATGGTATAGAAATGGTAAAAATTTCGGGTCGAAAGAAAGGATGAGTAATATCGAATTTCGTTTTCAAACTTCATTTCTCATCAGACGAATATGCGTCTGCAATCGACGATCACGATGAAAATTATATTTCCATACCATCACTCGAGTCATAAAATTAAAAATTCGAATCTCCACATATTCGGGTCTTCTTGAACCCAAAGAACTTAAGGGTCCAGGTGAATCGAAGACCGTAGCGAGGTTAAATATACGATCGTCTTTCGAAATGGTAAACTATCGCACTATTTCACCCCGCCTGGAAAGAATACACCCATCCAAAGTTCCCCATAACTCTCCATCCTCTGAAAGCTGCTCTCCTACGCCCGTCTAATAGCCCCTCCAGCGACTCTAACGAGAGCTTCTGGTAGCGACTAATTTGATTAAAGCCCTTACGCTTATCGCGGGGCCCGTGGGCGCCCGGGAGCAGCGGCGATTCCACGGAAAACGGAGGGGGATAAGTTTCTGGCGTGCGTGGACAGTGAATTATGGGCGTTATTGTCCGCCCGCGAACAACAGGCCGCCTCATTACATGTGGGAATTATTGACGGCGGACCGCCTCGGTGGCTCTCTAAGTGCGCTACGTGAGAGCCATCTTCCAGCTCAAGCGTCGCCTCCACTTTACCTTACCTCGCCTCTCGCCTTCTGGCCTGGTCTTCGGTGGCGTGCCTTCGACCCGCTCGTGCACACACACTCTCGCCACCCACTTTTTTCCATTTTTCTCTTCTCTTTTCTTTCTTCACTTCGTTTTATTTCATTCTTTTTCTTTTCGTTCCCGGTCGAGTCCTGCGCATCCTTACTCCCTTGGTCGTTGGCGTTCGTTACCCCCAAGGTTCTCCGAGAGACCCTACAGCAAGAGACCCCTTTATACGAGGGAATATGGCCAATTCCAGGTTATTCACGACGTCGGAGGAGCTTAGAATAGCGGGCGAGAGGTCGTCTCACGCGGAAGAAACGAACCGCAGCAGAGTTCCTCTGGAGTGTTCGATTAAACAGGCTCGCGGGGGATGAAATCGTGAGAATGGCCTGGACGAAACAATGCGAATTGGCACGGCGAGTATACTGAGAATTGTGTGTACACCGGGGCACTTGAATGGGGTAAATCGTAAACTTGCCTGATAATCTCTTTCAAGTTTCTCGAAAGCGAAGAGAAACGAGAATCCCGTCCAAACACTAATCGACTCCCGTCTAATCCGTGGAATGTCGTTCGAGGAAAATGCTCACGATTTCAATAGCGCGCCTGTGGAAAGTTCAAGGGTTCGCCCAAAGCCGGCGAGAGGTCGTGGCAGATAATTTTAGAATCGCGGAACGGGGACGGTGGAACGGCGGTGCCCGATATCGGGCGAATCAAACGAGAAAGGTCATTTTATTCTCTCGCGGAGCCAGCCGGCCGGCTCATCCTTGCAACCGTGGCGATCGCGTTGGACTTTCTAAAACGAGCCGGCCGAACAAGAGAGCGAGCCGCGCTTGAAGCGAAGGGGCGAAACGAGGAGGGATGGATCTCGTTCTCGCGCGGAATCCGCTCTCGTGCGGATTTGCGCATTTCGTGAGAATCGCGCGGACCTTTTAGAGAGGCTGACACTAATTAATTCTCGAACGAGATACGATCGTGCGCACAATAAACAGGAGAAAGTCGCCATTAACTGACAGAAAAATCCGGCCGCTTGTTAAGAGGGAACAGCTCCGCGGGGCCCGGGTGTATCGTTATAAAGGCCGATCGAAGATAACCTGATATATTAACGTATAGTGTAACCCCTTTTTATTCCGTGGAAATTGCACGGCGAACGTCTGCACGGCCTGCCTCACTCGCTATCACCGGCTAACGGTTTATTAAAGAATCGTCGTCGTTCAGCGTCACTCGTAATTCGCGAGCACGCGGCTCGTGCAGCTATTCGCGTGCACGTAATGCACGCGCGGGATCGTGCCTGCGAAATTCCGCGAGCGCTTGTAACGGTCGGTACCTTACAAGCTCCTGGTAACAGATACACCGGTGTACGCGTCAATGGGAATCCGCTTCCTTTTCGCGTCAGAACTGCTGGTCGAATTTTTCTGTTTTTTATTCTTCATCTTTGTTCTTCTCGTATGGACGTCGCGCAATTCGTTTTCTGCGGGTTTCGGCAACGGATGCGCGACGCTGTTGTTTCTCTGGGTATATTGTTTATGTTTATACGCTTCTGCTGAAGCGGATCATCTCAGACGGTCAATTTATATTGTCAATATTTCTGGGTTCTCAGTGTTAGTGGTTCGTGTACGGGGGACCTCGGGCGATCAACGTACGTTGCATTGTAATATTTGCTTACATACCTTCGGGGAAATTGCTCGAAGCGACCACGTCCAGCTTCAATGCAGACGCGTACACGTCGCATCGGAGATTGTCGATACGCGCTCGAATAGACGAGGTGCGGCACGAATTGGGTGGGAACTTTGGCCGACGCGTTGAAAAAGTGGTAAAACAGCATAAATAATATCTCCATTCATAGTACAATACTTACGCGGCAGTGAAATCAAGCACCCTGTATATAGCCAATACTATGTTGTATTCCGCAGAGCTTTATTTATTATATTGGATAAGTACAATTAAGCTTTACGGACACTTAGACGGAACTACGGAGCGGCGAAGTACAGCTGGTATTTCCCGTAACAATTTTACTCGAGTAGAACTACGTGGTGTACGGTCTCTAGTCTAAGGGAGCTCTGGTTCTGTTGGATGGTGGTCGAATATATTTATGATTGTAAAAATGGGGGAGTAGGAATTATCTGCGGTTTAGTAAAGGATGGAAAAGGGAGTTTGAAGTTCAAGGATCAGAGGATGGTTAATGGGTAAAGGTTGGGGTTGTTGCGTATCGCGAGGAGACTTGGAAAATTTGGTATCGGAGTGGAAAGGACCGTTTATCTAAAACTAGCATGCGCTACGGCTAATTCGTAGCTTGTCATATAAGCTGAGTAAAAGTAGTGAGTAAGTTGGTATACAATAAATATCGAGAGCCCAGAAATATGAACAATATATATATATGTATATTGGTGTCGTAAATATACATTAATATGCAATATCCATGTAACCGACTCGCCAATTTATTTTTATCAAGGTGTATACTTTGGATGGTGTTATCCCATTCTTGGAACGCCCAGCAGAGTGGATTGAAGATTTACAAAGTAAAAGCAGCCCGGAGTTATAAACGCGACGGGCCCAGTTTGCATCCTAATATCAATAACCCTTTCTCCATCAAGCGACGATGTTTCTCGTTGCCGTCAGAATGCTCGTGGTCGCATGAACGAGTGTCTGTATTCACAGCAAACAGACGTTAATTCCTCGCGAAAACACAGTGATAGAGTAGAAACGAGACCGCCTCCTCGTGCCCACTCTATTATCAACAGAGACGTAATCACGCCCTCGCGTTATCGCTTATCTCTTGTTACGGGCGTGCAACGATTCCATACGAATCATCCCTGGCTTTTCCCTCCCGCCACCCTCCATTGGGTGAACACGATCCACGGTGTTTCAATTGTTTTCGAACGGCGTGCTATTCGATTCAATGCGCTGGACAAACACGGCTCGAACGGGAAAGTGCACGTTGCGTTGAAAAATCGATGGAACAACGCGCCATTACTCCGCGGCCATGATCATTTGCGACGGTTTAAAGGCGCGCATTACCACCGGCGATCTCAATCGGCCCCCGATAATCCCACGAATTCATCGGCCCACAGAGTCTTATGCACAGAGCCATAACGATCGCCTTCCGATGCTATCGTGCCTTCTCCGTATTTACGTAGCACCGATACGCATCTGCCCGCGTCCGTCCACCACCCAGAGGTCTCGAGACGTGTCCCGTTTCGCGATCGACGGGATCTATCGATAGCATCGTTGGAATCTAGGAAGAATTCCACTTGAATGCGTGGATAAACGCGTGTCCTATCGCGTATAAATAAATTGCGCCGGAGGTTAGCAGAACAATAATTGCAGCAATTGTATTTTGTAACACATTCGGCTCGAGGCGATTTCCTTCATTTTCATTTCACCCCCCGCAGCGGCTACATTCAGCCCGATGTATTTTCCTCCAATATTTCATACCTTTCACATCGGAAAGGACGAATCGCGTTGGCTTTCCGTCCCCCGCGAAATCACGACCCCTCATTACATACCACCGTCGTCACCCCCCATCAAACGGACGCAATAATCTCCCCCATGTTATCCAGTCTTTATCCAGCGCTTTATCAAGCGCACTCGCCACGCACCAGAAGCAACCTCCCGCGAGGCGAGGACGGGGATGGTCGTGCCGCGTCGATGAGACACACGGCTGCGAAACGTCGGTGCAGCATGGACGGGCGAGCAGGCGAGAGAGCGTGGGCCAGGGCGTAATAAATTTCAGCCGGTAAAAACGGCACGCTGGGTTACGAGAGATTGATGGAGCGACGCGCGAGGTGAGAGCGCGAGGCCCCGTAAGCGGCCTTTTGCCCACTGACAGTGATCATCAAAGCAGAAAAAGTTGCCACCCGGAAAGCTCTGCCTGTCGGACCGCCCTCGATTCGGTCTAACCGCTGTAATGACCACGGCCACGGCCACGGCCGGTCGAAAATAATTTTGACTCAATTACTCGCGGCCCTCGCCTCATAGAAAGGACTTTTGTTCCCCGGGCAAGGAGTTCTTCACCTTTGCTTACGCGAGCCTGATCCCTCCTCGTCGATGCTCGTTACGCGGCGTGACTGTCTTCCCTTCGTTCGAACGCTTTTGTTTAAGAACTGCTACCGCACAGCTGAACGCACCGAAACCCCGTACCCGCCCTCCATTGCGCTTAATGACCACGAAAAGGGAACGGAGTCGCGTTTTCGCGATTCAACCTTTTTTTCTTTTTTTTCCGCCGGACGGAAGCGCGAAACGCGGCAACGATTTAACTGTGACGTCGTTTGACGGGTAATTGGGAACACGTGTGCCACGAAGTCGGGGCTTCCGATTGCCGGCTGATACGCTGGATAGACTGGATTGGTTATTTTACGCTGCCCGCGTCGAACTATTTGGCTAGCAAACTGTTTGCGATTCCGTTTAAACGTTTGTCACTTCGATTCGAGCACTCCGGCGAACAGAGGGAGGGCGTACAATGCTTCGCGGCTCAGCGCAATTTGTCGAGCTCTCGTTCTTTCTAGAATTTTCGGGGGAACGATCAACCCTTCGCAGCGTTTGGAGGAGGAATACTTGTCCGTCGAAACGGCCAAGCAAGACTGTGCATCGAAAACGGGATGGGGTTAAAGTTAAACCAAGTCGATCGTTACACCTTCTCGCATGGCCGCATTCTTTCGTCGACGCCCGCTGCGTTGCCTACCGCCAGGGGTTACCTACCAAAGGAGCGACGGTGTCTGGCAGGCGGCTCGCCATTCTTCGAAGCGAATCCCGTATCGGCGCAGCAACGTTTTACATCCATCGCCGGTCGAATCGTATATAACGCGAACCATCAAAACGCGCTTAAACCAGGCCGAGTTATTACTATAGCAAATACGCGATACGGTTCAGGGGGCGCGATGCCGCGCTGTAAATCAACCGGGTATTCCCTCTCGCGCTTGTACTCCTGTCTCGCCTCTCTTCTCACCCTATTAATATTTGCATTACCCCCCACCCACGTGGTCCGTGGTCCAGTCACGCAGAGTGTATCGCGTAGTTCGATGAATAACGAAAACTCGGTACACGTATGTGCACGTACACGTGTGCGCGCGGAACGTCTCGTAAATTCGAAAAATATCAAAGGGAAACGGGCGGGGAAAGAGAAATGGGAAGGAAAAGAGAATGACGAACTGTGCACGGACAGAAGTACCTGCATACGTGTAATACTACTTTCCTGGTGATACCGGTCGAACGAAACGGGGTGGTACCCTCGGGATTCTGACGGATTATATTGACTCGTGAACGGGATGAATAAGCAACCGTTGGAAGTGTATCGGGGCCGTAAGATGACGATGCTTTACGATCGAAGATAACGCGCTGAAGACTATACGCCAATTTCAAGCCGCGTTCTTCCCCCCGGAGGGATTAATCGGGCCTCGTTTAAAACGTTCGCCGCAGCCCGCCGCGTTCTTCCATTTTTTAAATCCTCCCATGGCATCATCCCGTGGCCGTCGTCCCGGTTCCGAGGTGGTTCCACACACGCACTCACGGCGTGCACACGTGGAAAGAGCGTGCACGTAGGTATATTGTACAGCGGCGGATACCGCCGGAACACCGGCGTTCACGTGCACGTATAGGTAAGCACTCTAATTATCGAGATCTCACGTAAAACGAGTATGTAAACATAAATCGACAATCTTGTCGGGGGAAGCGGCGCGCGATCGCTTAACTGCCGGCCGGCGAACGAATTTTTCTTCCGGTAACCCGGTGCGTAGACCGTGTCCTTGACGTCTTATTACGCCGATTAAAAGCCACAAACCCCCCTTCCTCTTCCACGGATACACCCCCCTTTTTTTTATTCCCTCCTTTCCTTGCGTGTTGCTCCTTCTTTCCTCTCTTTAACCTCGTCGCTGATTTATTTTTTCCTCCTTCTTATTCTTCTCTGCTTTACACTCTCCTGCGGTCGAGATTATTCTTTCGCCGCTTATCACGACTTTTTTCACTTTGTAGCCCTCTCGCTGCTGAAGGCGGTAGGTAGACGGCAGGAAATTCCTTGCCGGCGTTCTTTGTAATATCTTATTTTCCTCTCTCTCTCTCTCTCTCTCTCTCTCTCTCTCTCTCTCTCTCTTTCTCCTTATTATGGAAACGACAGATGCTACGTTTTTGTTTCCCCGTTTTCTTTCCTTTCTATCGTTCCTGCTTATCGATTAACCGGCCCTCTTAGCTGTCGTGAATTTACCAACGTCTGTGGGGAAAGATGGAGGGGAATTTTTTGTCTCCGTCGAATTATGTACCTGGAAAGTGAGCGCACGTAGCGCAACTAGAATGGAGGTAACGTTAACGGTCGGCCGATGCAATATGCCTGTTCTAGGGCTCGGTGCGCCAGAAACTGATGAAACTCGAGATTATTAAGAGATTTGCATATCGCGGGATTGTATCTCGCGAAAGCAACGCGTGCTTTTCTGCTTCCATTATCAAACAGGTTGAGACACATACCATTATCATTGGGCCAGTCTTTGCAACAGTTGACCCGGTTCATGACTCACGGCTACCATTGGCTGTGTTGCAAACCTTTCTGTCATACTTGGATTCCGATGTCCGTGACGTGTCCGAAACGAAAATGAACGACGCAACGATCATTCTCGATATCGAGAACGATAAAAGAAACGACCGTGCCGTAATTTGTACGGGGCCCTCCGCCGCTAAATTAACTTTAACAACGACGAAAAGGAAGCAAACAGAATGGAGGAATCACAATCCCCTCGGTAACCGAAGTTTCGTTGCAACGATCGCTTCCAGCGAGAGGCACCCGCCCGATTCGTAATCGTTTCACGGGAAAGCAATTTCTCGGCCGAAAGGACGATCATTTTCCTAGCCCGAGGCGAGCAGGGCTCCCCCTCGGCACGCACACGGGATGGAATTGAAACGGAGAAAAATTTGCGAAGGAAAGCCGTACAGATTGTAGCAGTCGTTCGAGAATTATACGAGAATTCGAAGACATTTTTACAGTCGTGAAACGCGGTCCGCCTATTTATTATTTATTTCACATCCCCCCATCGCGAAGGAGGTGGTTACCGTGGCTCGCACGGTAGCCGTCCGATCTGTCGCAAGGCTCGATTACCACGCTTGTAATTACACCTGTAATATACAGCGTGCCTTTTTCGAAGAATCCCGCGAACGTGTAGTCGGATATAATAGCGGGGAATCGTCGATGGGTCGAAGGCAACTCGAAGGAGAAAGAAATAAGACGAACAGACACGGGACTGGGGGGGGTTGGAGTGTAGCATAGAGTGGTGAAGAGGAAAGATGAAATGCTGATGGAAGGAGAGTGTGGAGAGAAGGAGAGAGAAAGCGGGAGGGCCGAAGGGAAACGGAATGGAGCGCGCACGCGAAAAAGGGCCCCGCGTAAATTGAAAGGGGGCACGGCTGTCTTGTTGTGTTTAAAAAGGCAATTTGCGGGCCTGAGATACGGCCTATATATTACGGCGCAACTGGTACGGGTGGTGGGAGATAGCTCGCTCGATAGCGCCCCTTGGCTCTCCGCCGGACTAGAGGGGTGGGAACGGGGACTTTCCGTGGGCCTTACCGGCTCCACGCTCCTTGGACCTAGCGATGGACTCAACTGCTGCCTTCTATCGTCCTGAAATCGCGCAAAACTCCCCCGGAGCATTAACAGTATTCTCGTACAATATTTTTTGCCACCCTTGCCAATTCTATTGTAGCCAGTGGAAATCTTCGTTCACATTAAAATTCGCAGGTGGCCTCCTAAAAGTGGATGAATGATACATGATATATATCTGGTCGTCGGATAAGGCTTAAACCTTGAGTGAAGAATCTTTTACTGAGAAAGAACTTGCATGCTTGGTTTAATTGTATCGCACGATTGACACGAGGTTTTATTCCGCAAGTTTCAAGGAGAAATTACAAATTCGTTCGCCGGAGAAGTTTACAGGGCTTCGCCAGTCGTGCCCTTTCGCTGTGAGCCTTGCTGCCCCGATCCCGCGGGAGGGGCCCGCAGCCCCCACCGCCGACATCCGGCAAATGCATTTCTTGTGTAGCACGCTGCTCGTTTGCGAACAGGTACGATTTACTCCCGGTATATATAGTCGTATTCAAATATCTTCTTACTGCTCGCCGGTCCCCGTTCGCTCGCTCGCTCCTTCTCCTCTTCCCCTAGTTTTCTCCCAGCCTCTTTAGATAATCTCTCGCTGTTGCGCGCGTAATCCACTGGAGCTCGATGTGCTCGAACGAGCGATCGGCCAATTCTCCGCAGTACCGAGCAATCGAAACGGCGAGCTCGTTCGTTCGGCGGTTTAATTATTGGCGGGAGGCTGGTCGAAGTTGCGAGCAGTCTCGTTTGCGGCTGGCCCTGTTCTACCCTTAACGGGAATCGATCCCAACGCGAGCATAGTGTTATGGTTTCTGGAAAATTTGGCGTGCCGGGAACGAGGGGCACGGATTCGTTAGTTTCGTGGTCGTAGCAATGGCCGGATGCCTGGCGTTAATCCACCAGGCACTGCGCTGCTCGATCAGCTTTCTGTATGTTAAATCGGTTACGGTGGTAATTCACAGGAGTATTGTATGGAAAATGTTGCACGTATTAGATGCATACCTGGCTCGGTATAATAGTTGTTTCAATACGATACGGGGTTGCGGGTTTAATTAAAGATAAATTAATTCGCTGAACAGCAATAGCGGTAGCCTCGTAATTGGGGTTGTATTTTAGTCCCTGCTTCTAGCAACCTCGAATATAGACATTACGATCGTTTGCAATTCGTTCGTATCACCACCGACGGGGTTCATGAATAGGCAAAGCAGTTGTCCAGCAGCAGATTCAGCTAAAAGTTGGTCAGCCTCCGCAGAAGTCCGGTAGGTATGACCCTAGGATCGTAGGTGCAGCTGTTAAAGTGAGGGGTGTTCAATATCCCGGGAATTCGGGCCGGACGAATCCGCTGTACGATTGTTCTATTCCTATATCTCGTCGGTGGTATTACCCGCGCCATTCTCGGATCCATCGATCTTTCTGTTTTACCGACCATTACGAAGCAGTTGAACCGCACGTTTACAGGTGCCGTTTCTTGAGCAACTAGGAAGGCGCGCCAACGAGGCACCTTATTCGTAACTATTTCCGCTAATTACAGCAATGAAACAGGCGAACTTCCATCGCGCTCCGCTGATCCATGAATTCCCCCGCGACTTATTAAACTTGCCCGGGCAAAAATTCATTGTATCGATAACTTTGCGCGAGAAGAATATCACCTGTCCGCGTGGAGGAGGCCGGGCGGCGAGCGCATCGGCTACAGGCTCATTTGCACAGAATGTGTGACAATCGTAATAAATCTGCGGCACGATATCGATCTCCCTCGCGGTGCGTTACGTACTAGCGCGATCTAGGAATCTCGCATTCTGTCGTTCGCGAACGGTCGCTGGTGTTCGAGGCCGGCAATCATAAATTCCGCGCCAGCCCCCAATTAACTTTATCGCAATCTGAACAAATTATACGGAACGCCGTCGATGTTAAATTCACCGATGCGACCAGGACAAACGTAGATAACCGCCGCGGTAGAAAACGAGAACGACGGTGGAAGATAGCGTTTATTTTTCGCACGCAGACCCACCTCGTCCTTCACCGATTCATTTCCAAGCGGGAAGAAAAACCGGCGCCTACCCCTTCGTTCTTTCTCAACCCTTTCCTTAACCCTCTCCTTGACCCTGTCCCCAAAACATTTTGCGATCCCCTTGGATTTAGCTGGCTGCCTCGGCGGAAGGTTAAATTTCCTGCGATAGCTGGAACGACGATGATATTTCCTTCTTTACGCCCAGAGCATATCGCGTCGAATATTTCCGCGTTAAGAAAATTAAATTGAGGGAACGTCGTACCGAATGATTTGAATGATAAGTTTACCCTCGTGCTGTTTTCTCCGCTTCGTCTCGCGGCTTTTGTGATCGCTAATTTATCCCCATCGCGTCTGTTTACCTGTCAACATGGAGCTTTGCGTCGTTTGAGCGGAACCGCGTGGTCGGATAGGAAGACGACGTTTGTCTGCTACCGAGTTAAGGGAATCGGAGTTCATTTTCGATTGCGAGGCAGTTCGAGAACGCGGTTTGTCGTTGTTAACCACGCCACGTCACAGTAACGAGCAGCTTCTAACGGAATTGCACGACGACCTGCCACGCCCGTGTATACTAATTTCCACGGTATTCCCGAGCAACCCTCCCGTGTCACGCGGCAAACACGCGAATGTTTAATCTGTCGACGTAGGTGCACCGAGCAAAGCATCTTTCACTGGCAAACACGATTCTTAATACACTGTTTCAAGAGACCGAATGATCGAAGAAAAAACTCTGATATCAGACCAGACGATTCTAACATCAATGCATATTATTACAAACTTTCAATTTTCCAACGCTCTTTCATCCCCTACCTTTTTATCCTCCCGCTTCTTCAAGGATATCTCAGAGATTCCTCCCCGCGAGTGCCCGTCAAACAACCCCCGATCGATGTCGACAAACGTTACACAGAACGATCGCGCCCCATAAAGGACGTATCTTCAAAGGTCAATCGGCTTCTTTGCGCATTGATTCGCCGCATCTGAGCCATCCTAAAGTCCGGGTTATTTATTTATTAAATATTTGCACGAGTCGAAACGGAGTTCGCCGATCAACCCGCCCGCAAGGGTTGAAGTTCACCTGGAAGACCCACACGGGCGCGGTCCTGCCGATTTCTGAAAATCAATGTTTACACGACGAGGCAAATGAGACTTCCTCTCCCTTGTGTGCACGCTTCCGGGACCAGCTAGGCGGAATGTTGACCCAACGGGTGGCTGCTCAAGAAAAGCACCCCTCCGTTTCTGCAGAGTTCCATGAGTCGTGAAACCCCGGTGAAATTTTTTTTCCGAATATCATACGTCGGATGTGTGTAATTCGTACGATTTCTCGTAGGTGGCTTCTCGGTTTTTATATCCGGGGCGATGTTTACCCGCGGCTGGGGCATATTAGCATATTTTTCCTGCGACAGCCGTTTTAGATCGTATCGGAGTTACTATTGGAGGATTTGGGTAATGTATGCTAGTCATTTGGTAGGTGTTTACTTATCTTTTATCTGCAGTCGATTATCGTGGAAATTTAATACGTATCGTGTTCCATTCACGATCTTATAGATAACTCGGTTTCCTCCATTTTTGGGCAACGTTTATCAATGATCAGGGAATTTTTCATGTACACGTACGACGTACTTGCCTCGGTTACATCCTTTCCTTCTATCGTAACCGTATAATAGAAGCTGCTGCTTAAAATTGTCAGACCACCTGCCTGCCTATTACCTTTTAAAAGCAGCATTTCGTGCAACACCCTGTCATGCTTCCTCTACACTCTATGCTATACATCTGTAGCGTGTAGCTCTTTTATATAACGTCCCATCTAAGCGTCCCTTTTAGTAGCAGCGATACGAAAGATATTTTGTATGCAACTTTAACGACATCAATGGACAAGTGCATTGCAAGAAAATTACTTGAAATTTATATTCCCAAATATATCGTCGTCCAAAGCATTCACTGTCTACGATAAGTTACATGCTTTACTCCAATACAGACTACAACTAACACGCTGCACAATAAACGGTCCCTTTCGTACACGTATTCCAGTCTACCGTGAAACAAAGGCCTCTCCGTGGGATCGCCCCGCGTAATGCTATTTCCCAGCGTACCGTATCTTCCGCAAAACAAAAGCCAAAACCATCCCCATCCGCCCGATCGTGATCCGCCTGCTTTTCTCCCCATTTGCCCGGAGTTTTCGCAAATCTGCTTACAAGCTACTCCGAGCGTCGCGTGCTCGATTTCAAGCCGTATTCGACGGATGCAAATTCCGTATCGGTACCCGGACGAAAGTGTATACACGCGCCAGCACGTTTCCTAGTCAACCCTCTTCCGATTTCGCCTGTCCCGTCTCGGCGGCACGTAAAAAAACCCGGCGCACAGTCGCTGTTCAGTGCGTTGAACTCGCGGGTGAACACTTCTGCCGGGCTCTCCTTCTCCCGGGGACCGTTTCAGTATTTGACTGTTCGACCAGGAGGACGCGACGACGTTCTGCCTCTACCTACTCTTCTCCGTCAGTTTGCCACCTCTTCCCCCACGCCCTTCCTCGTTCGACTCGCGGTTACGCTCGATCCCTGTCTATCTTTCGCCGTTCTCGAGGCGCGACCCTCGCTGTTGCGCTCCCGGCTGCACTTCGACTCCTGTCGAGACGACAGAACGCCATAAGCAACCAATTTAAATGTAAATTGAAAAGCGGCGCGGCATACAAATTGTTCGACTCGCCGTCAAAAAATACTGCGAGCAAAGATCAAACGGAAGACAAGACGCGAGAGGGTAGCACGCTTGCCTCGGCGTGCACCTCGTTCCCGATGCGACCGAGATAGAGCGAGAGGAAGGCTGCGTCTCCGCCCGTGTGCCTGATCGTTCGGCGGTCCGTTGCTGCCCCCGACGTGCTGATAAATTCTTCGTTAAATATTTGCGCTCGCCGGTAACGCCCGCTTCCGGTGCAACCAGGCGCCCCTTCCGTTTGGAGAACCGAGGAATCGTTTCCAACGATTCGACGGACCTCTGTCCCTCCTCGCGACACGGGTGGCGCATTCTTCTCTGCGGCGAGAATGTTTATTAGGTGACGCGCTTCGTTGGACTGTGGAGTTTTCTGAATTATTTTCGTTCTTTTTATATATGTATGTACTTGCGGGTTGGGAGATAGATATTTACCACCTCGATACAAATGATATTTTCCTCCAACGTTGTTCTTTCTATCGTCAGAAACGGGTGAAATATTCAAGCTGATCGCTTTATACAGATCCTGTCTGCATATTTCTTGTTATTATTAATAATTGCCACTGACGCTCAACACTATCGTTCAACCGTGCAACGTTCCCTTTAAATCTGGATCTCTGGTACTGTCAGCGGGGTGTATGCATTATTTACGAAAATCGAAAGCCTGTTTCCCCGGCAGACGTTCCAGAGAAACGGAAATGCAGCAAACGAATTTTTCATTGGACGGTAGTGGAGGCCGCGCGGGGCTCGTTGAAAAATTCAGCCGGTTTATTCGCGAACGAGAGCCGGAAAAACGGCAGTGGGACTTGAATGGGCTTCCGTTTGTTCTTTGTTTGCCAGATTTCAGAAATGATTCTCTGATGGAAAACACCATACGGCCCCCGCCGCTGGTCAACAAAATGCGCGCTCCGGCCAGCAGCGAACGTTTAAATGTTCTATTCGTGCTGCAACACCGGACAATAGAAGTGTGCGCACATGTTTTCTAGCTTCGTAGAAATGCAGAAACTATAGCAATCCAAAGTTGCTCGCAGTCGGTGCTGCGATCGATGCTGTTTGCGCGCAAATAAACATACGTATTCCGACAAAACAATAAAGTGAATTGCAGGAACATATATTAAGTGCAGCACCTGGTAATCTACGATAACTGACATTCTTCATAGACGTCGCGCAGAACAATTGCTGCGATTAATTTCCTACCCCGGCCGTACCCGCGTTACGGTTCGTATTAAAATGTTGCCGACCGAAACAAACTGACGGAGAGTCGCGCGAGGAAACCGACCGAAAAGAAATAAACGGCGCAAGGACGAAACGGTGGAAGTGAAAACGGGGAGAAACGAAACCGGATCAGTTCGTCCGCCGCGGACAATTTTCATCGACTGCGAGCCGACCGGGCTCATTGCGATGAATTAATTTCTCGTTCCAAAAGTGGACAGAGAACGAGAGACAACGAATAACAAGGTGGAAGCGAAACAGGGCCGACCGGTGGGAAGTGGGATCGACTTACCATAATTTTGGTAGCAGCGGATCGTTCTCTTGACTGGCTGTTGAATATTCCCTCGCTTATTAGAAAGGGTTTCTGTAATCGACGCCAGACACGAGCGAGAGTCTACCCGTGGCACCGGTGTAGCCGCCAGTCAAATGGATTCCAATTAAAGTAATAACGAATCCGACCGTACGGACGTTTTCGCCGTCGCAAATAATCGTGCGCAGCGGATATCGGTGGCTATGCGTCGTCGTTCGCGACTTGTTCCTCCCCATTCGATACTTTGGGCCTCGTTTCTCTCCGCGACCGCGGCCCGAGGAACGGCCCCCGTGAATGGGACAGCGTCGAATTTAAATCGGTCGAATTAACGAAACGACGAGGCGACTGTCGTTCGACGCGACGATAAATTTCTAGGTGGGAACAGGTCCAGTCAGCCCCGACACGATGGAATGAGAGAATTAAAGGGGAGACTAATAGTAGTTTCGCGGGACTTTTCTAGAATATTTGTTTCTTTACATCTGCGAACACCAATTTCCCCTCGGTCATACATCATGTCGAAAATTATGAACGTGTAACGTGCACGTTGCAGAGGTCGGTCTTGGGATGTAAAACGAATTACAATGGAGGAGTGCAATTGTGAAATTGAAAAGGGAGGTTGACAAAAACCAACTGGGTGGACGATCATTTAATATACACAATCGCAGTACAGTAATTAAGGGCTAACAGCTAGATACAAAGTCGTTCGAGAATTAATAAAAATATCATCTTTCAACATTTTGTAACACTTTAGAACACTGAACTTACTCTCGAACGCTCTAGAACCTTAGGTTGCCATAAAATGGTACAGCACTAATGTAATAAATAATATGTACATGTAAATGCCTGTGCACGTCACCCCCGAGTTGCAGCGGCAGCCTGTAGAACGTATAGAGGGTTGGAAAGCCTTGGCCACTCTGATTTTTGTATTATCGCGGAGCGATATTTTATGGGGGAAATGGTAACAACGGGGATACAGCGGATCGCGTAAATTTAAATTCTCTGAAATGGTATTTCGCCGATAGAGGAGAGAGACGCTTGTTAGCACGCTGCTGGCCATCAACATAATTAACCCCCTAAGTGGAGACGCCTGTGTATCATTATTAGTACATGCGCAGCCGATGTTATGGGGTTCGAATGTGCTTACGAGAATTTAGGGCCGCGTCAGGTGTCCCGATTTGGCCACGCTAATGCGAAATATCCAATTAAACGGTAATGGAGCCTTTATCGCATCCGTTGACATCGTTCCGCGGAATTTCGACCCTGCGCGGCCCCCCTTTGCACGGGTCCACGCGAAACCGAACGCCAGAGGCCGAAAATACACGGTAGCAGCCAGTCGTTTTGTAATCCGTTTCGATAATCGTGAGCTTCGAGCAACGAGATTTCGTACGAGAGTAGGAGCTGTCGTTTCTGGTGGGCCGCATCGTTCAAAGTAATTGCTGGTTCCTGTAGCTGGTGAATTAGGGGCGGTTCTTGTTTGTGATGTATGATGATGTTCTTTGCTCGTCTTTTCATGCTCCTCTTATTGGACACCATGTGCGAAACAGTAAAATAAAAATTCTCTTCGCCCTCTATTTCCTAATCACGCTATCAAACAGAATATTAACGCGCCGTAAAATCTGTCGTCCACGAAACGAACAATAATCTGTGGGGTAAAATAGAAAACACTTCAGTACTAGCGGCGAGACCTCAGTCTTCAAAATGTCCTATCAGAATGCTATTCACGACAACGACGGCAGACCTATTCCTACAAGTGATAAATTTATCGTCGGCACTGGTAACCCTTTCGCCTGAATTTTTCCAGTTCGCAACGGCTACTCCTGCGTGCCTGTCTCGCTATCCGAGGGCCTGGACATCCGGTTGAACACAGCAGCCAGGGCGGTCCGTTACGGGGTGAACGGAGTGGAAGTGTGGGCCGCACCCTCTCGCAGCCCCCACACTAATCACACAGTGTACAAAGCGGACGCAGTGCTCGTCACGCTGCCCCTTGGCGTCCTCAAGGCCTCCGTTCCGCCATCCGCGGTCGCCTTCAATCCACCACTTCCGGATTGGAAGTCTCAGGCTATTCAGAGGCTCGGTTTTGGCAATTTGAATAAGGTAAGCCGTTGGTCGCGCGCACAGGCCCACCGCCTGATTTATGCGGCCGGCGAAAACGGCGATCGAACTTGTCGACCGGTCGGAATGAGATATATTGTGATCCGGCGGTCCCTTTCGTCGCGAGGAAGATCGGTGACGTGGCTCGTGTCGCTTCTTACGCCGGGACACGTTCCTTTTACGGCCTCCCGTAGTCGCTTTACGAGCACTGTGCGCCTGGCCTGCTCGTACGAAATTAAAGGCTCATCGCGTGGCCAAACGGGCCACGGCTGTCCGGATCCCTCGACCGATAGCTCGTCCACTCGAATAAATTCGAGGTAATTTCGAGGGTAATTTAGGAATCGAAGGCGGTCCGTGGGAGAGGAGTTCGGTGGTTTTAAGACGAGGGGGGGCGACGTCTTTCCGTTTCGGACGCGGATGTCTTTGGGATCGCAGATTTCTGCGGGAATGTAAATTGCCAGTGTACGAATGACGGGGAGATGATTTTGTGGGCCCTTCGTGCTGTTTTCGTACGGGCGGCCAGTCCTCTTCGGCTCGAAACTGTGAATATTGTGTTACCGGTGGATTCGCCATTTCTTTGGAATCCTTTATTCGAATAATTTCCAGCGGAGAATCTGTTCCCGTTGCGTTGAACGTATGTATATATTTCGTACGATAGTCGAACATATCCTAATCGTAAACCGCAAAGCCTGTTAACTTTGAAGCGCCAGAAAATCGTGACACTGGCCGTGTATTAACAGAAGGGTTAATCGTGTCTTGGACACTCTGTAACGAAAGTAGCGTACTTTTCACGAACGGTATCAAAGCTTCTCGGGCCAGGAATGGCAAAGTCCATTCATCCCCTGTCCCACAAACGTGCCCAGAAATTGCAATATCTCGAAGAAACTTGTCCCGTCGCGTCCATCTTCGTTTATCCACCTAAAACTCTCGTCCCGGCGATTCCCCCATTCGAGGGTCGAATCACTGTGTTGAATGAGAGTAATCGGTGGACCAGTCAGCTACGGGGAGGAAGTAACGTTGGAAAATCCGTCACGTCAGGTGGTGCTGTGCTTCGAGAGGATATTCTGGGACCCGACCGCCAATTTGTTCGGCCACGTGGGAAGCACCACCGCTTCGCGCGGCGAGCTTTTCCTCTTCTGGAACCTCTACAAAGCTCCGGTTCTCCTGGCTCTGGTGGCTGGCGAGGCTGCCTGCGTGATGGAGAACGTCAGCGACGATGTTATCGTCGGTCGTTGCATCGCCGTTTTGAAGGTAAGCTTCCTGCAACAATTGCATATCTTATTTTCATCCTCGGGGCTATTTTCTTTTAATCCGGAAATTCAGAATAGGGAACGAATATTTCGATATAAAGCTCGTGTGAATATTTGTGGAAATATTTCAAGATATTTTTCTTTGCGGCACGTGATTTCTCAATAATTCGAAATTATATTAATTTAGAAATCTCGTCGCGGAAATTGAACTTAAACGTCCAACATTTTCTTTGCTTTTAATTAAACTATACGATATTTAATCCGGCGTGTGTTTCAGGGTATCTTTGGAAACCAAGTGGTACCGCAACCTCGCGAGAGTGTGGTGACGAGGTGGAGAGCGGACCCGTGGGCAAGAGGCTCGTACAGCTTCGTGGCGGTCGGCAGTTCCGGTAGTGATTACGATCTTCTAGCCGCCCCCGTTGCACCCCCTACCACCCCCGGCGCTCCAGCGCCGCAGCCGAGAGTCTTCTTCGCGGGTAAATATTTAGCCTCCACCATATTTTCAGTGGCTACCACTTTTTTTCTCTTCCCTTTCGGGAAGGGAATGAAGTGGACTTTGGCGTCTGCTGGCTGGTAAAGAGTGCGCAATTTCCATGGACCGCTATGCGAAACGTATCTTTTTCAAGAGACTGGATTGTGCTTTTCTCTGCGTGGCTTTTATGTGGGCTAGACTTAAATAGACCTTTGAAAGAGGGGTTTAAAGGATACCTTCGTAGTTTAAAGAGTAGTTTCGCGAAGCAGTATTGCGCACGCGAGGTGTTTCATATGGGTCAAATAAAATATCCTGTCCATCTAATTATTACGCTTCGAATCGAGCCCCCTCTTCGCCGAAGGATTACTCGTTTACCAAAAAAACCAATGAAAAATATTCAACACCGACGCTGTTCGAAACTACGAACTTTCCAGCAGCCGCGAAACTTCTCTTGACCCGAGTCAATTTTTTCCACCTACTCTTTCCCCCAATACGATCTCCGTCGTCGTCTTCAAAGAAACGAGAATCCACGCAAATCAACAGTCCTCGCTCCTTCTCTAACATAGTCCCGAATCGATCTGTGCTTTCAGGCGAACACACCATACGAAACTACCCGGCGACCGTGCACGGTGCGTTTCTGAGCGGCCTTCGCGAGGGTGGAAGAATCGCGGACCAGCTCTGCGGAAGCCCATACGCGCCACCAACGATGCCCACTTCCGGTACTGCGTCGACGACCATGCCCGCAGCAACGACAGGCTCCAGCTCAACGCCTTAGCATTCCACCACGGAATCCACGGCGTTTGAACGATAATCAGCGTTATAATTACGATTATTAAGATTAAGACTATTATTATTAATTTTATTATTATTATTATTATTATTATTCACGCTTAGACGAAGAAAAAGAAAACCGAGAGCAGTAACTGGGGGACCTTTCTTCTTCAGAGAGTAAGATAGACTGTTTTCCGTTTCTTCAAGTATCAACAGGAGTTCCAGAGACTGCTCTCTCTCGTTTATCGTGTTTCGATTGTAGCGTCAAGTATTAATTAAGCTACCAGCACGTATACGAGCATACTTAGCTAGGGAAATCTGTCCGCCAGTGGCCAACCCATGTCGCTCGTTTCACGATTCTCTATAAATCATCCTGCTACGATCCTCGCCGGGATCCGATCGATGGTTTCCTCGCATTGAATCGACTGTTTTGTGTTGTTCATTAAAATATAATTGAGAATCGAGAATTGTGTAGGCACGCAAAGATAAATTAGAGATACGGAGGATCGAGTGAAATTTGCAGATCGTATGCCGGGCCAAGCGTTTTGATTCGCGTACAGGCTACCGTACTCAATCCTCTGCATCTCAATTTCTATTTTTTCTTTCTTTTCACGTGTCTGTATTCAGTTGCAGAATTCGTTCGAGCAAATCGATCGAGAAGATCGTAGCAATTTCATTGTTAGAGATACATCGTTTCATGATAAGAGAGATTCGTGCCTTTCCTACTACGTTCAATCGCTATCATACCCCGCGTCACACTATTAGCCTGTATCATATCGTAAGACTCGTTTCGTTGTGTACTTAGCCAGTATACTATACCGTATCAAGAATTCCTTTCTATTCGCTTCGAGCTCCGCTTGCTTATCAACTCGTTTCTATACAAATCTTCCTGCTCTATGGATCATGCTTCCACGAGACCCCCCCGATCGCTGTCAGCACCGTTTCGTCCGTTAATTATTATTTGTCCCGCCGTATTGAGCCAAGCTCATATACAATGTATAAACAAAAAAAAAAGAAAAGGTATTCGATGGAACATTAAACGTTTGCCAAATGTCTGCCAATTTTTGCTCTCTCTAAAAACAATTTACAGAGTCGATCATCTCTGATCGATTCAACGGTCGTGCACCGCATTATCGCGAACGCTTTTCCAACGGAGCAACAGTTGAGACATTCCAACCTCCGCACCGAGATCGGATGACTTCGAGCACGATTTCGTCCCGAATCGCGTTCGCCAGGAAGCAGCCAGGCGGTTGATCCGTCGAGAACAGAATTCTCCTTCCACTCGAATGGACCCGACGAAACAAACTAGGTCGAGCGCGCACTTATCTTTTAAGGCACTGCGCCGGATAACACTGTACAGCGTAGGGCGCTCTAAATGTTCAACTAAATAACTATCGAAGAGTACACCGCGCTAGTTCATTCCACCAATAATAATACTAATAATAACTCGAACGCGAGGAAACGATGCGCATTCATAGATACCGACGGAACTCTCAGCACTGTGCTGCACTGTTCTATTGTTCTACACTTGTAAGTGGATAATTTGGACAATAGAATTAGCCAAACTCCGCGGAGAATTAACGCGCGAATGCACCTAGTTCAATGACTGTTTGTACGTCAAAGAACGTTAATGCGTTCAGCTTGGATAATGATAAGCTGCCCCTGTAGCATGGCAATCCTGTCTGCCATAGGAACTCGTGTACAAGAGCTCTCGTGAATGGTGCCCCATCGCAATGAAATATTCTATTCGGTACTTCGATACCAAGAAGAACCGTGGCCTGAAGCTTGTAAATAGTGCACACCTGACGACGCGACGCTTACAGTCAGCTGTCGCCATCGTTTCAGTCATCGACGATCGGAAGAGCGGCTGATGGCTCGTTTCAACGCTTTCGCCATCAAAGACCCATGTCGATCGAGCGATACACATCCGAGTATTGTGAACGTCTCCTCTTCGCAGCTCGCTTGTTCACCCTCGAGCTGTTCTCACCGTTGTCCGAGGAACACTTGGGGTGTTACGTTAAGCTGTGCGCAATAAGAAATGTCAATGTCTCAAGAGAGGATTCCTGGCCGACTATTCCGCGGCACTAGGTGAGTTGGACGACTTTGCTGCACACCACTCGTCGGTTTCTTGCGCCTCTGGGCAAGAACCTCCTCATCTGGCTCTTTCACCGGAGTCTGACACCTTCAACGTGCGTCTATGTGTCCCTCGTGCGGGACACGTGTGCCAGAAACGTGGCTTCTCGATCATGGACGCTGCTGGTTTGAAGGAGACCTCGGAGTTTTAATCGTGAGTCGCGTCAGGCGAAGAGGAATTGTATTACTCTCGGTTTTCTTTGGAATAAATAAGTACATGCTCGGATGATCCATGGATTGGGTTGGAAGAAGAGTTTGGCGAGGTCCGGATTGGATCCAAGTGTCATTCAGTTGATGGAAATTTCTTTTTGTCAAAGGATTATGCATGGGGTCTACGTTCCCGCATGTACCCCACACTATCAAAAATTTAACGCACAAATACTCATATTAGGAGTACTTACAGGCTTCAGCGCGTGGCCTCATGCCTGGGGGAACCACCTCGTTGATCATGGTGTCCCCTACGCCAGGTTAGTATGACGGATACCTGTTCCCAGCTCCGTGATTAGCACTAGAGATTGCTGTTTCACCTTCGAGAAATCGCGGAAAAAAGAAACTCCATCCATCGGATATTTGGACAAACTATTTATAATAATTGACTGGCGGATCGACGGTCTTCCGATTCATTCACAGGGTGGCTGGGGAAAATTTCTGTTGCCTTAATTTCACGCAAAGATCTTTTCTCGGCCAGCGATATCATGGTTGCATTGTTCGTTAGATCGGCTGAGATTAATTTGCGTTGCGTTGAATGGAATATATAGCTTAGTGTAATATAAGGATAATGTTATTCTTGTATGGATCGAGAACGTTCTCCGAATTATTCAGACAATTAACGATTGCATGAAAACGAGCATCCCCTTAGCAGAACAATAATTACCCGTGCAGTGGCGATTTAAAATGTAAGCAATTTTCGAAACCCCGATTTAAGATCCAATCGCGACTTCTATAATAGATTGAGTTTATGCATTCAGACTTGTACAGTAACGGAGTTGCAATAAAGCACAAGTTTCCTTAAAATGCTCCCGATCATTTCCCTGATTACAAAGTATTCTGTAAGCATCGAGGAATAAATTCCGCGCCCGATGAACGGGTATGAAAAGTGGTCCACGGTCGCAGCGTGTTTCGCTCGAGCTGCTTCATTGGAAGGTAATTCTCCGGTCGACACGTGCAGCCGCCGCGTCTGTCGGTGTAATTTCCTGTCCAAATCGGGGATACTGTGTTCTTGATTATTTCGATATAGATATTGCGTTACAGCCATGGCCGGGGGCGTGTAATCGAACTACGCGGAGTCTCGTAAACTCGATGAACTTGAAAGACGAGCCACCGTCGAAGTACTGAAGTTCTGACGGCGCGCAATGTTAGCACTTTACCATCGCGGCCTTCTCTACCCCTATATCTCTCATGCCGGGAAGCCCTTCTCCAACACGCTGTTGCTCTTATCCGTGATCCGACGATTTCCACGCGGAATAATTACTTTTCCGGGTGTAAACGTGTACGGCGGTGCACGACGACCGAGTGGAGTTATAAAACTTTCAAACATACTGTTCTGGACTAAATTTAGAAAGATGTAATTGTATTCCCCTTGAGAATTCTGCGAAAAATACAAAATTCTGCGTTAAGACAAAAGCTGGAGGTGAACGTGGATCTCATGGAGACGCCACTATTTCCCACAAACGATCCAATTATCGTGTCAGAAGCGGCGGTTTCGAACACCGTGGAACGTATTCGCGTGCACCAGTCACGTTTCAGAGCATTCAGAGACATCCGAGTGTACCTGGCCTAACTATGCCGTAATCAGACCGACGCGACATCGCAAACCAACCCCGTCCGCCCACCGCGGGCTTAAATATTAATTCAATAGCGCCGGGGATCGTCATAGCAACTGTAAACACCAATTCAAACGTCGATGCGTCGTTGAACACGGCGCTCGTCGTTCGCGGAGCGTCATTTCAGAGTTTCTAGCCCCTCTAATCGTGCGCACATGAGTTTCTTTCCGACGGAGGAGGTACGATGCGGTCCTTTGAAGCCGACGAAACATCCTACGGTTGTAATCGGCAGCTCGCTGACGCCGTTCGGCTACAGGCTACAGGAGAGATCGAACTGCAGGATCGTGAAACTTCCAGAAACGTTCGAGGGCCTCGAAGCGGAGAAACGGAGAGAGTATGAACAGTTGATAAAGATCCAGGAATTCGAGCAGGTAACTGGCAAGAGGATCAAAAGAAAGAATGTCACGCAACGCGTTCAGCAAGGTACTGAAGGACTCTGTTAGACCGCGTTCACCACGTGGACAAACGTGAAAGTGAGGGAGGTGCGTGTATGATAAACGATCGGGGTCCATGGAAGTTCTATCATAACCTTCCACGAATTATAGAACGAAATATTTTCTACAATTAGAGAAATTTGTTGGTGAAAGATGGGACGGATAGATGGTAGCTGAAATTCTGCTCTTAAAGTTCCGTTTGAATTCTTGATGGTCCTACATGTCTTTACTAGATCAGAGTTTCCTATTTCTACAGAGATAAAATGCAATGCAAAATGATTTATATAATTGCATTCACTTTAATTGAGATGGGGCAGCCGGGTATCGTTCGTTTTATTCATTCTTCTAATTACAAAAAACCACCTAATTCCTCAGGGCTGGCTGCTTACGAGGACACGGTGAACGACCGTCGAGAGAAGCTGCGAGAGATCCTGCTGAAAGAAGAGATGAATCTGACGCGAGAAGTGATAAACCAGGCCCAACGCGGTGACGACGATAGGATGGACGAGATGCGTCGTAAAACGGAAGCAATTCGCAAGGAGAACGAGGAGAAACGTCTGGAGATAGTTGCCGCTAAAAGAATGCAGCAGCTGCTGGCCAAATGTCCAGAAATTCGTGAGCATCAGATGAAGAAGTTCACGATCGAAGCTAAGCAAGTCAACCTGGTCCAGATGGCTGACAACGGGGCTAGGAGGCAGGCAGAGAAAGAGCTGGACCAACTCTGGCACGAGTTGATGCTTAAGGAAGTGGAGGCAAAGGAGCAGAGGGAAGTGGAGGAAGTGAAGAAGCGTTACCTGGTCGAGCAGAACACCGTGAACATTTTGGCGAAACAGGTGGCAGGAAGACTGGCCCTCGAAGAGTATACGAAGCAGATACAGAAGGAGGACAGGGAATATTTGGAACAATTATGGGAAGAGTTACGCGAGGAGGAATTGAGGAACCTAGAAAGAGAACGCCGGAACAGAGAGAGGCTGAAGAAAGAATTACTGGAGCAAATTATGATCGCCAAGCGGAAATTGGCGGAACAGGCTCGCCACGAGGCGGAGATAGATCGCTTTAGGCAGACGCTAGCTGCGGAGGAATTGGTGAAGGAGCGGTCAAACATCAGGGAAGCCAGTGAAACACTCCGCAAGGAATTGGTGTCCTATTTGCAGTATTTAGAAGACGTGAGGAAAGACGACGCGAGGAGGAACATGGAGGTGGATCGAATAGTGGAGCAGTCGCAGAAGGATGCGTCGAGCAGACGAGATCTTGCGGTGAAGAAATTCAAGGAAGCCAGAGAGAGGGATCTGCGGGAGGTTCTGCGAGGACGCGAGGAGCAACTAAGAATTAAAAGGGGGAGGGAAAAAGCGGAAGCCGAGGAACGCGAACGGGAGAAAGAGGCCATGGAAATGCGTATAGAAACGGAAGCTAAACTGGCTGCTCATTATAAGGCGGAGCAGAAGAACAAGATGTTGTGCTACAAAAAGGATTTGGAGGAGCAATGGAGGCGTCGTACGGAAGCTGCCGAGGAAGAAGAGAGGTCGCGGTTGACGGTGCCGAAGAAGGATCAAGAAGATTACCAGAAATTAATGGATGAATTGATGAAGGCTTCCGAAAACGTTGTTCCGCATCCGTTTAAGCTCTTGTTGAAGGAATGCGCGGCTCGATATGCTGCAGAAACGGAGGGGAAATGTTATTGCCCTCCTCCGTTGGCTGATGAAAAATCAGAGATATATGGGTGAATTAAAAAAAATGAATTGCAAGTTGTGTACATTCATGGTAATGCGTACATCTTCTTTTGTGTAATTGTCCATTGAAATTTGAATTTAATTCTTGCCCGCCCTGGAAGGATCTATGATCCACGCGCGATAGTCTATAGCTCGATTCGAACAGCTCGTACCATCTGTGCGAGACCTGAGGAACTTTGAACCTTCGAATTGGGTGATCGTCAAGGTAGAGCTCTGCTTTGCTATAGATCTCTACTGCGGCGCAATATTTGAACGAAGTGTGCAAAAATAAATCACGCTTGAAATAAAAGGGTATTCGATTGCTTTATATTCTAGTTAAATTCGTCTGACCCAAACTGGAGTGGCGAAATGAAATGACAGATCGATCGTTGGAATATATGGATTACCTTGCACAATGGGACACGAGAAATATTAATAATAATAATAATAATAAATACGTGATTTGCGGGGTACAGGCTATGACAAATTCCACTGGGTTTTAACGATGATGGAATAAAGCTGACAAAAAGTCATTAGCAAAGCGAATGGCGTACGAACAATTTCATCATCGATGGGCATTATTTTTAGCAACGCTGCGACTACGAGTCGCATTAAAATAATTACGTCTCTGGTTGAAATACCGTTCTTTTTCCTTTCTCTGTGTCGAGATTTATATACACGTATTTTTTTGTTCTCCTTCCTATTCTTTTTATTGATATTCACAATGGAAACTCAAACACAACTATGTTACAAATAATTGAAAGCACATTTGGATTAAATAACAATTAATTGCAAGAAATCGCGTCCCACAAGAATAATATTTGAAGACAGGAAAATTGGAAACTAATCGCATTCTCATCAAATTCAGAGTAACATTCATCTATCGTGCAACATTTTTGCGATCATTTTCTTTTCGAGTCTCCTTAGGCACTTCTTTTATAACATCGATATTGGTGGGTGCACCTAGGATATTACTGATAAATGATGCAGTCCGCTATCTCAATTACTCCTTGATAATATCCTAAAGAGGTGCAATTCTGATCCTCCTTGCTATGGAGATATTTCTACATAAGTGCACTTTTATATCTCCGATAGCTACAAAATTGCTTCCCCTTGTAATCATTCAGCAGGAGCAATTCCCCCCCCCCGTGGAATTTTACGATTAAACGATGCAATTTTTAACGCCATCAAGTTTCCCTTACCGGCGCCCCGTCGCTCCTCTAGCCGATCGGAGAAAGCTAAAAGAATCCCCGGAAAGAAGCGTTCACCCTCGGCTAATAATAAAAAAACGATTATGTCTCTAACCACCGATGACTCAGCTTAATGCATCGATCCTCGACGCGAGTGAATTTCTAACGCAATCCACCCAAAGAAATACGCGAATTATTTATGTTCATCCCATAAGAACGACGCGGCGTATCCACCCCGGAAACCGCGGCCACCCAGTAGAATATCTATATACATATATTATAAAGCATCCCCCTGGCTATATTAAAATATTTCCATTTGGTCCAGGAGCGAAGCCCATAATTCCTGTGTGTGACGTCGTGTAGCGGCGAAAGCGTTCGCCGGCGCGGAAAAGCGGAAGTCTCTAACGGGGCGGTGGACACGTTCCCAAGTCGAAGCTATTTAACACGGAATTTGAAGCACGACTACGAATTGTATTCGCGTATCTCCGAGATAGAGATTCTTCGGAGGGTTCTATGGTTATGGTCTGCCATTTTCCGAATACTAATACACGAGCCGTGGTTATCTTTATAACGATGGAAAAACTTCCAACCACCCGCCCCCTCCTACTTACCCCCTTGACTTTCGTTAGGGGACGATCCCTTTTATCGACCCCACCCCGTTCTCATTCTTCTGCCCGCGTTTTTTTTTTGCTTCTTATTGCTTCCCCTTTTTCCTTAAGAGCCTTCACCCCGGCGCGTGTTTTTTCTCCTTTCCCCAGCGCGGACAGGCGAAGCGATTAATTGATTAGCAGCTCAGAAAGGGGTGTGTTCAGCGGAGCCACTGGGGAAATAGGCTGGCTGGATTGTTCTTCGCGTGTTACGAGTAAACAGAAAATAGTAACTCTAGAAACTTACTAATAGACGATTTCGTGGACGACTGATCATTAATTCTGTACCAAATTTATTCAACGATATTTATGGAGAAAAAAAATAGAAAATTTCCTATTCAAACAACCCTCTAAGTTACGAACTATCCACCCTCGTACGCGCTCGATGCTCGCCAGATTCCACCCCCTCGAGGCACCGCGGAGATTCCCCACGTTTCCCCATTCAAACGGAAACAAGGTACAAATCCAACAATTTACACCCACGCCGCTCGATCATCACCAGCACCCTCGATCATGAAACTTTCAAGCCTAACGAGACGAGGGGTTAAACGGGTTCGATTCGAGGGCCTGCATGCGGCGTACGCGTGCATCCGTCGACGCATGTGATTGATCGAACAACGTGCAGGCATTGCGGTTTGTCTCGGGCCGGCTAGGTTCGTCCCCGAGGTTAGGGGTTGCAGTTGTCGCGGCTGGCGATCGCTTTGAACCTCGCCCACACCAACCCCTACGGATTGGACCGCGCCACGACATCTTCTTTTTTTTTTCCCTCGCCGACGAACCGTCTCGCTCCGGTGGCCCGAGGCGAGGTTGCACCTGCACGTGTATGCATATCTCGAACGAACGGTGGCGTTCAGACAAAGGGGGATGAAGAGGAGCCGTTGAAGACGGTGTCTGTTGAGAGGGAAGGGAAATAGAGTTGAAATAGGGGGACGAACAAGAGCGGATCCGTTTCTTGAAAGAGATGAACCGAGGGCGTAAATAGTGGAGGAATGAAGTTAGGGGATGGGGATTGGTAGCGGAGGTATTAGGGGGATGAATAAATGGTAAATATTGTATGTAAGGCGGCGAGTACGTGTCGGGATAAGTAATGGGTAATTAAGAGAAAGGAGAAGTCGTAAAGAAGAATTTATAGGATTATTTCTATGGTCATAAACCTCTCATGCTGGAGTGGATGTTCACTGTAATCTTCCTATGTGGTTTTATCCATATGGCGTGAACTATTCGCACACACAGTTGATGCCCTCGAATCGGAGCACTCCAATAAGCCCCATCTTCATCTGCGGTGCGACAGCAGTTCCCTCTGCTTCCCAGAATGTTCTCCCTTCGATATACAATAGTCCCGTGTGACTCCCTGGACGGAAATAAGATTTGCCAACGAGAATAAAATTATATTACAGGGTGATACAAATTCGGGATTCAACTCAATTTTTATTTATCTCGATCGATGAACACCGTGGGCTTGCAAAGTGTCTCCATTTTTTAAAACCGTTGCATTGAGCGACGACTCATTCTGACCAATCTTTCCGAATGAAAAAGGAAAGCATGTCGGAAAATTAATAAAGGGGATAATCAAAGCCGTTTTGAAAGGGTCAACCAGACAAGTCGTCTAAACCAAAGAAGGGGCTAACGAAGAGGAAACGAGGAAGAAACGTTCATCGAGTAGACAGGTGAGGAGGGGTAACCGAACTAAAGGGTAAAGAGCAGCTCTGAGGAGAAGTAGTCGACAGAAGGGAAAGAAGAAGAAGAAGAAGAAGAAGAAGAAGAAGAAGGGAGCCATGGCGGGGATTGCGGACTCGCAAGGAGCGAATGGACTTTGCCTCTGGGGATGTTCTTTTGACAGTCATGTCGCTGTCGTCTCCTAAGGTCCCCCGGCGGAGTTGCATTAATCTTCTTCTTCCGACCCCGCCTTATTGAAAATTCTACAGAGTGCTCCACAGTTTTTGCCACCGGTTCGTCCTTTGTACCCCACCCACACCCTTGGGGACATCGCCTACGAATTCACCTGTGTGTCGATCGTCGCGGCACCCGTTTCGTTATCCCGGATCGGTCTACAGACTTCCAAAGATTTTCCACAGATAACTGCCAACAAGTGGCCGCGTGCAACGTGCAATCGAAGGTTCTCGACCGATCTTCAATCGATGCTCTATTGCGGCCGGTTCGAAACGGAGGGTCGAAAAGGGGTCGAAGCAAAAGTTTTTGCCCTCACGCGCGTGGTCGTGAAGACGAAGATTTTAGTGGCACGTTCGACATATGCTTGGTAAAGCGAAGTGTATTTTAGATACGGAGGGGAAATAGCGCTCGCCGCTCTAGGGTACGTGGCGTAGAATACGCTTCTGGCTTGGGGATAATTCCGCTCGGACCTGCCTCAAAAATTCCCCGCGTATATTTCCCCCGACTTTTATCCCAATACCGTGGAAGAATCCGTGGCAAGAAAATCTTGCGCTGCAGCTTTCCAGAATTTCCGACTTGCCCTGTAAATTCCCCCTACGAAGCGTCTTCGAAGTTTCCCTCGGAAAATACCACCATTAATGCGTTAGTTAATTTCAATCTCAACGGAAGTGGCAGCGTTCAGCAACAGCGACGACGCGTAATTGCTCGTCGAGAGGGGAAGCATTTCTTTAGTCAGAAGTGGCTGGATCGATCGAGAAAGCGATCGCCGAGTGCGGGGATCGTTAGTCGCTGGCGAGGCGGGCAAATTCACGCGCGTCCACCCTCCGCTTTGTAATTCGAAGGGGCAGCGGCGCGTTCCTCGACGAGGATTCCGCGCGAGCGTCATGCATCGCTTGCGCTCGAATACGCCCGCTGCCATGGCGATTTCACGCCTCTGGAATCATCCCAAGTAGCCGGCGCTGGCGAATCTCGAGCCCCTTGCGCTAATGGAACCCCCTCGGTTGTGCGTGGTTCGTGGACGGGCCTCGATACTGGTATTGTTATGCTGATTTGGAAATCAGGTTTCGTTAACGGTATACGTAGTCAAATAAATTGGAGGAACTTGGAAATTTCTATGTACGAATAGTCAGCCCCTAAAGTATTCACACCTTCACTGTTAATAATAGAGAATGGTTCGAAATTGATTGACGGGTTCGAGTTTCCGTCGAGCTTCGACGGGTTTCCAATTTCTTTTTTGTCATAATGTACTTAAAATAAAAAACGTACCTTTAAACACTGTATAAACGAGGACTGTACGAATACTTATCGAACGGCCCTAAAATAATACCAAAATTGTGTATCTGTACAGTGCCCGTGCAGGAAGCTTTATATGCAAGATTAATAATTGTCCCGGTGATTAACATTCTTCGTAATTACGTTCATCAACGTGCAGTGATCCCCTGCCCTCCCTTCTCGTTAGTATCCAAAAATAATTACATCAGTATCATATTCGCTGGATACAACGTACAAATTTACACAAGTACCCCGATACTCTGTAAACCATGAAGCAAAATTTCCACGCAGACTGTCCACTTTTATTTTTCATTTACAGCGTATAAAATTTCATCCCTGATATTCCAATCACGAATTTATAATAACTCCACGTACACGCCCTCCACGCCCAGTATTCAACACCCACACCCCAAACGTCCAACTCACTCCGCAGAAAATCGAGTTTCGTCCCTCCCACCCTTTCTGTGTCGCTCATTAGAATCCCTAAATAGCAACAGGGGGAACTCGATATCCACGGGGCGCCCATCCAGTCTAGCCGCGTTATCAATCAGCCTTATCGATAAAGGTCCCTGGGCACGTGGCCTCTGGTACACGAGTCGCGTCCCTCGACGCCGTCGTCTCGCGATGCCCGATAAGCGCGTCGCGACGTCGTGACTCGCGGGAAAAGATGAACAGGGGTTCCTTGGTCTTCGTGGGCAGAGTTAATCCAGTGTTAATGCGCCGGGAAATTGGTAACGTTGCTCCACGTCGTCGTGGTCCAAGAGCAGCCACCTTCTTTTTTACACGAGACGTTATAAATCATAAAAGGAAAAAAGAAAGGGGGATGTGGCGACAAGAATCGGATACTCGGGGAAATGGGAAAGACGAGTAGATCGTAACTGTAATTATTCGTATTAGGAAGAAAGATATTGAGTGAACGAGTAGATATACATTTGAATTGGAATCGAAAGTAAATAATTTTGTGATTATTATTGTATCTACGTTTACAATATAATTGCGATAATACCTTTTTCATATTTTAATCCTTCCTTTACTTTCTTTGCTTTATCCAATGGCAGTATTTCAGGTTCGACGTCTTGCGGGAAGTTGTTGCGTGGAAATCGAACGTATTAACCCCTTTGTGCACGACAGTGTAAATCATCCCCCTTTGATCAGCAGCTGGCCATATGCCTTTTTTCTTTAAATAATAACGATGGTGTTGGACGATCGATTATGGCGTGAAAAGTATTTCTTTTCCCCTACACTTCCTTGTAATCATTGTGCACAATTATTCTCCCTTGGTGGAAATGCAGTGTGGATGAATTTTTTCACACCCTTTACACACCCCTCGGGCGTGTTATTTCTTCGTGTCAAGGTGTACCCAGCGATATTTTAACGCGGCCCATTTTAGAAGCCGACCAGAAGCTGAATATCGAATAGTTGTTGCAAGGAAATTGGATATATTAACCCGTTTCTATATATTTTTCCTATCATAAACGGGTATCGATCGCGCGCCGAATCGGAGTCCTCAAAGCAGACGTTCCAGGGACAAAAAGTATACAAGGAGGCGGGAGGAGACTTCTTCATTGATATTTTATCGACGAGACTTTTATCGTGGAAGCAAAGACGAACGACGTTGTAATTATTCTTCGCTGAAACGATCGCGGTCTCGTCGAGTGTTTTAAATCTCTTTCGCCCGCCCCCCGCCGCCACTTCAATCCTTACAATATGCAATCGCTCCTTTCCTTCTTCAAGTTTTCGCCCTTTTTTTCCCCTTGTCCAGCTCGCCAGTTTAGTGCATCATGTATTTTACATAGGCGATGGGGAACTCTCTGGCGAAAGAAACGACGATAAATGCGATACGATCGCATGGAAATGCGATGTATTTACCCTTTTATGCGTGCTAGAATCAATCAATCTTCCGTCGGTTACGATGGCTTGTTTTTCCCCGCGAGCAAGAAGGCGGCGTCGCTCTATTGATCAAATATTCCGCAAAGAGGTTCAAAAAGCGAGGAGAATAAGGAAAAAAGGCATCGATCTTTCGCAGATTCATTCCGTGAAAAATCTTCTTCAGATTTTTTTCTTCGTCTTAATTGGTACCCAATTAATTTTTGCGAGAATCAGACCCTGCAAGATCTTTCCCCACTCCGTGAACGATTCACTCTGCTCGTCAGTCGATCGTTACGCTCGTTCGAAGAATTGCGCAAAAATCAATCGTGTAACGATTGCCAAGGTAGACGTGGTTGATTAGCGACAGGCGTGTCAACCCCGTCATTCTTTAAACAAAAGCTAGCCGCGGGATTTGACGTCATCAACGAACCCATCGTGACTCCTCCGTGACTAATTATTAATTATATGTCTTACCGTACCGCCTCGACCATTGACCATCCGTTCCAACATTTCTTGCCCGATTTTGGCCTGTCGGCTGCCAATCACAGTGACCCATTATCCCGAACAATCGACATCCCGGTCCTGTCACGTCGCCGTACGAATCTTGACGACGTTGACGGATGATTCGTGGAAAAAATGAAACGAAACTAGCATTGCTCAACGTCCACTTGAAAACCATCGTTCCATATATATCCGTAATTTCCATTTTATCGTATTCGAGGAACCGAGCCTCTTAGATGCCATTTAAAAATACCATTCGTGTTCGATTAGGGGGGACGTTCGACTAATTTTTCGTGGATCACTGTCGATCGAAACGAAGATTTATGCAATGTTCTCGTTCTGTCTACTAGTTAGAGAACCCCGTCGCGAATCGTACGACGTTGCCTCAATTGTCGCGTTAATTCCAGCATCATGGGCGCCGAGATTAAGGCGATTCGAAGCTGCGCTTAATTTGAGAACCCTCGTTTGCCATCACGTGTAAACACACGACCCTTCGAGCCAGATTTCCCATTAGATTAGAGAAATCAAAGGCTTACGCGTCTTCCCGGGTTCCACGCCCCCGCACCGCCAAGCCTGCACCCTCTAAAATATGCAGATCCCCCCTTTCGTCGAGGAATTTTCTGTTTAGCACCGCTTCGATACGCGTCAGAGGAAATCCCTGGGCCACGTCTCTGTCGATTCTGACGGACGGAACCAATTCTACTGTTTCTCGTTTCTCCCTTGATTATTTCCCGCATGATTCGCCGAATGTTGTTCTGTATTTGCAAGGTTTGGCATTTCGACAGTTCTATGCCGTGGTCCAGTGTATTGTTGCGATTTAATTAATTATTATTAGCATCAATGCAGTCACGAATAATTTTTAATAATATTGCCGAATGAGTGCTGGTAATGAAGACCTTACTAATAATTACCTTAATAATTGTTCAATTTAATTGCTGTCTAAATTACAAACCACGATTGTTATTTTACAACCCTACCCCCCATTTCCAAATGCAATCACGATACAAATGTTGCATTATTCACTTCATTTTCTACGCGGGAAGAATGCCCCCGAAAGATATTCCTCGGCGACAACGTTACGTCGCGCAACGCGAAACAGCGTTTCCTTCGTGGCGCGGCACGATTGAAAAATAGCTGGCTATCGATTCGAGGTGGCGTTTGTTAATCGTCGACAGAAAGCAATACGTTCAATACGGGGTGAAATCGAGCGTCGCGCTCATCGTGCCCGATCGTTTCGACCACCCTCTCCCTCCTCCAACTCGTTCCCAGTCCCTCTGGACCCTGTCGGTCCACCGTTGCCCAAGATTCCCGTCCCGTTATGATTAATAACGTCCCCTGAAAAAGGAGCAGCCAGTCGCGTGACAGCCGAAACACGCGCGCTGGGAAACGTTGGCCGCGAGTTTGCCGAAAGGAAGGGCACAAGCCGCTCTTCACCCTCGACCCTGTCACTCCAGCTACTTGGCACATTTCGCGCTCGAACGACTGCTCCTACTCCTCGCGCATCTTCTTTCGTGCTTACGTCGCGAGGATTTTTCGCCGGATACGCTCGGGACGGGGGCTTGGAGCTTTGGATTGTCTGTCTTTCGAACGAGGGTTTATGAAAAGGGCGGGCGTACGAAGATTCTGTTACAAACTTGGGCTGTCGAGCTCGGGGGTTGATTCTATTCATTTTCACTCAGCCCTTTGGAGGTAATAATACATAGAATCTATGGTGTTCTTTGTGCTCTTTATTTAACAAGGTAACTGTGTCAATAATAATAATAAGAATAATTTCTCCGGGGAAAGGGTTAAACGTACGGTTGGCGTATTCGAAAAATCGCGCGAGATCTCATTACTCGTTACACGGCGAACTCGTGTTCGCCGAGAATCTCCATGGAAAGCGGGAAACCATCCAGCATGGTTACAGAGTTGAAACATTAATCCACGTCGGCTAGGCTACGCGATGCCGTTTCCCTCTCGTCCATAACCGTGCGTTCTCCCGACTCTTCGACCAAGGGTGGAAAAAAAAGCCACGTTACGGGCATAATACAGGCGCACGGAAACACGTTTAACCCTGCTGCACACGCAGAGCTTCGAATCCACGGCTCCTTTTTTACCGGGACGCGGTTCTAGTTTCTCGTCGCAGTCCAAAGGGAGAGAAGGAGAAAGAGAGAGCTCGTACGATGGACGTAAGCTTCGAGTAAATATTAATTTCGCGGTATAAAGAAGGATCCCGGAGCTTGTGCAGGGCGGTATTGTGCTAAACTGCAACGTTTCTCCACGCTGAAAGGTCCTATTGTTAACCTTAGGCACGTATGAGGGATTTCTTGAAAAGCACCCTTGCTATTACATTTCTAAAGAATGCCGGAAGTGTACGTTGACTTTTATGGAGCGCGTCAACAATGCGACCGAGAATTATTTAAAACGCCCAATCGATTTGAGAACAGCGTGAAAGAATAACCTGAACCCCGCAATTTTATTCTATTTTGCTTTCCTTACTCGCCCTCTCTCTCTCTCTCACCCCCCTTCTCTCTCTAAAAAAAAGTATTATCCACAATAAAACGAGCAACGTCAACGGATATGAAACGACGGCTCTCGAATTACCAGTGGTATGAAAAGAGGGGGAAAAAAGCGACAGATTTATCCAACACTGGGCACGTCAATTGAAGCATCGCCACAGTCACCAGGAATCGCGGCGCGGCGGCTCGATAATGTTATCGATCCTCGATTCGGCTGTGGTGCGCGCTTGCGTGCGCCGGGATGCGTGCATGCGGAAGTGCACGCATCGCTGGGCAATTCGTGATTGCACGCATATGCCGACGACTTGATGGCCCCGGCCGCTGGAACAAGGCAAATAGTAATTTGAGGTTTCGTGGCGGCGATCCGTCGCGACTAAGCCGGGATTCGATTATAAATAATGGGGGTCTGCTTTGATCAGATCGAGGAAGGGAGGACGATCCGAGACACTCGAAGGCGGACAAATCAAAGGAGTCGTGCTCTGCACCCCGTGCTGAAGAGTATGCAACAATAAAAGCCAGGGGTTGATTCTATGGAGGGAGAGTGGCAGAGAGAGAGAGAAAGAAGGAGGGTTGAAACGCCACCCCACGGTGTTTAATGTTTTATGCCCGTATATATCCGCGTCCAACTTCAGACAGAGGGAACTTCATCCAGCCGCTGTTATATTTATCACTCTGTTCACCCGCTACTTCCACCCTGTTATCGGTTAAATGGTTATTAAATGAATCGCTTTGAAACGAGCGCGCTTTCACTGTACCCCCTGGCACTTCTTTTTACCAGTTCGTATTTCTCTGGCTTTTCGGCATCCCTCCGACCCTGTTGATGCTTGTTCTAAACCCCTTTTGATGCGAAAGGTGTTTGCACGCGCCCTTAGGAAATGAGTCAATTGCTGGAAATTTATACGGATAATCCCTTCCAGCCTTGGTGCCTTCCTTTTTATCTTCTCGGAAATAGAAGAAGGTAAATCGTTTGTGGAATGTATATTTGATAAAAAGTCTGCTCGATTGTAAAAAGGGGATTAACTTCGTAGGATATATTGCGTTAGAACGAGGACGCTTTGATCAGCCGTCAAGAAACAAAGGGGAAATTCGAGGAGAGCCTAAGTCGAAATTGATTTTACCATTTTGCCGCGTTCTCATTACCGTTACGCGGCACAGCCTCCAGCGAATCACCGTCGCTGATCCGCCCTTGTCCTTAATGCAAAACCGATTACTAAAAGTAGCCCCGAAGGAAGGAATGTAATTCCTTTCAGTATCGAAACACTACATTATCCCCTCAGAATTGGTCTTTTCCACGGTGAAACTTGGAAACACAAGTTTCAACGGCTTCACGCCCGATAAGAGCGAAATTAAAATGTCTTTCCCCAAAGCACTCCGAACTTCACATTTCAGTATCCTCAATCGCGTCCGAATTCACCCGTCTGTATTCTATCCCCCAATATCTGCCTCTTAATGTTACATACACAGTGAAAGGAACACTTTGCGACCGCTAATGCAAAGACAGTGTGTCGTCTGTAATTATCGCGATGCTTCGGGGAAGGAAGAATCGGATTCTCTCCTCGACGATTGACGCGACTTCCGAAATAAATTCGCGGCTAACGTTTGCGCCGTAGACCCAGACAAGGGTTGCCACCCTTGCCAGCAGAAATGGGGGTGCCGTCGTTGGCCCGACATTCTATTTACTCTGGAGACGCCGATATTATGCAATCGATGACGGCCTCGTGTCTTGGCGAGAACCACCGTCGACCACCGCCCCCAACTTGTTTTTCCACGTTTATCCCCCATATACTTAAGTCACTCGCTGGATTTCGATTCGTGCTTTTTCCCTTACGGATTCAGAGTCACTGGTTAACCGACCGTCGATGGAACTCGTGTCGGGTATGTATTCTCTTTGTGATTTTTCGAGCTTCACCGAACACAAGGCTGGTCGAAGAATTTTAATGAAATTCGGGGTGGGAAATAATTTGTTAACATTTTCGGGGCGGCGTCGTAGAATTTAATCGTCTGTCCATCGTGTCGAAAATTAAACGCGATATTCGATGCTTCGTGCCAATACAAGATATAATATTGATAAATATGTGCAATATTATATCGACATAATCTAGTTAAGATAATTATAGTGGATGGGACGAAGTTTCACTGGAGTGAAAAATTCTCTACCTTCTTATTTGCAATTCTTTTTCCCTCTATTTCCCTTCTTGTTTCCCTTACAAATTCCGCAGACTATAAACAATGTAACCAGTAAACAGAGCAACACGGTGCATCAGTGAAAACATTTTATCACAAACATTAATCAACATCAAGATAGAAACTTCTCCATCTTCCTCCATTTCCTTCCCGTCCCCTATCCATCAAATCCATGGCTACCGCTGTCACTGGGCAATCATTATCCACCCCTTTCTCGCGAAATAAAAGAACCATCGCCGCAGCCTCCACCCCGTCACGTACTCGTTCTCGAAATTCGAGGAAACCCATGATCGAGGGACCCAAGTTTCCGGTCTGGTTGGCCGAGAACGACGGCGCGGAATCGTCAAATGTTCGCGGGAAGAAACGATCGGGGGTGGTTCCAGCGACCCCGTGAACTTCCACCATAGGGCCAGGGAAACGATCTCGCCCCTTTCCTTTTCTTTCGACCGGGTGAGTTATAGGAACGGCTTGCGGTATCGCTATGTCGTTCCGACCCGTCGTTGCATAGACATTCCCCATATATTCGGCCGGTATTGCGCCGATATTGCGGCCCATCCCTCGCTTCTAACTCCATCGACCCCTCCACGCGATGTTACGTGTCTGGGTGTCGTTGCTTCTTTCCCTTTGTTCTGGCCCGATGACTTTTAGGCTATTCGTATCGGAGAACACGCTCGCCCGCAATCGAATTCGCGGCGGAACTTTTTTTCGTCCCGACTGCGAGGAAACTTTTCGACACCCCGTCGTGCCGAACGGGGTGAAGTCTCGTACGTTTCGCTCGATTACAAAATTTCCCCAGCTTTTCCATAATCGATAACAGCATCAGAGTTAGACAAACCGTCGTCCATGCGACACTTCGGATCACCCTTAATCTACCGGATACCGCCTCCACGAGAAATTCCCCACCGATTACACACCACCTGCGGAATTACCTTCCAAACGAGGAACGAATCGAGCCCGCTCGCGATCCGTCGAAATCCACGTGCCAGTTCACCTCGAGCACCTCCCGTCTTGTCCGCCACACTTCTTGCTGCTTCTTAAGCATTCCATCGAGCCAGCGAAAACGCATAACGATAATTGCCCCGATTAAGTCTTTAATTAAGCCCGGAACGCATTCCACGAGTTCCATCTTTCCATCCGCCCCGGGGCGGATTCCTCTGCTCCCTCCAGCCTGGGCCCGAGCGACGTCGATTAAGATGTCCCCCGGTGGATCCATCGTCCGGAAAGAACTTGGTTCGTCGATCCTCCAGTCAAACCTGGCGCTGCAACCGCCGCATCCCTCCCAACCGCCAGGCGCTGTTGGAAAACGCTGGCAGTAAGAAGAAATCCGCTCGACCAAGGCGGACACCTTAATTACAGTCGATCCAGCCAAGAGGATTCGGCTTATCTTATCCAGGATGTGTCGGTATCGGGGACGATGCTCTCCTCGCCGAACGATATTAGCATAACATAAGACGAGCGGGCTGCGTGGGCGGCGCGGATCGTCGCGACGACAAGCAGTCGAGCTCGAGCCGAATCGAGCGCACAGGCGACACGACGCTGCCTCGCATCAGACCGATATCGTGTTTGCGTCCGACCCGATTGGAACTGTTACAGAGGTGGTAGAGCAGGATGATCTGCTTGGAAATTTTGGTTGGAGCACCGGGACTGTCGTTTGCGGGATGACGGTTCAGTTTGTTCGTCGCGACAGAGGTTCCGGGGTTCGGTTGCTCGGGCATTGTGTTAAAATGTTCTCGGCGAAGATGTGGCCCGCGGCGATCTCCTGGGAGGTTGTAGCTTGTTGCCGTTGGTTCGGTGTGATATTATTTCAATATTGCTCAACTTTGTATAAGTTGTGACCGAAATTCGACTGGCGGGCAGGTGAGGCGAAACGAGATGGAGAAATCGATTATTAGTATGGCTTTGGATTGGATGCATACGAACGATGTATTTGTCGAAGGTCCGATCTGAAATGAAATACTATTATTTAACACCGTTTGCATAATATTGTATACACCGGTGTTGGAATATTCGAGGTACAGGAACGGCCGAGGCGGGCCATGTGCATTTTGCTGATGCACGCTGTATTTGTCTAGCGTAGCTTTCCTTGGGGCGAACCCTAAAATGGTTAAAAAAGGGCCATGGTGACGTAGGCGTCCTCACCGACCGACGGTTTTGCCAAGGAAAGGCATTCTTGTATAGACTACGGTCGAGAGAGCACAGTTTTAATAAACAGAACACCTAAAAAGTAATACCTAATCGAGACAGAGAGACTTCTCTCCGTTCGATTATCTTACACCGGTGTTGGTATAACATTGGAAAATAAATTCGAACTTAATAAAGGGGAATTTCGTTTCGTTCCTGCCGTGTGGAAAGTGTGAAGAGCATTGTAGCGTCATTCAACGCCTCTGGGTCGGTGCAGCAACAAAAAAATCTACCACAACGTTCAAGGAAGCACCGAAACTAGGGTTAACCCGGCGATCGCGACAGAAAGTCGTCCCAAACAAAAGGGCTCGACCCACTGTATCTCACGCGGCTGTTCGACCCGCAAAAGCTTCGGTTCACGGTTCACAGCGAACACTCGCGGTCCCCAAGACGTAATTGGCGAAGCTTGTATTCTTGGCGGTTCGTATTCTGCCCGGCTAGCATTTCGCGCTTATCGCCGCTCACCGGATCGAATCGAGGCACCTTCTTATCTGCTCGACCGCGCAAACACGGTCCAAGAAAACTGACGAACTCACTCTCCTCGCTGCTCCTTTCTCTCTCCATCCCGCCACGGGGCCCTTATCAGGGTAGGGTCTTAACTCGTTCGCGGTCCAAGTCGCAGCTTCGTGGCCGTCGATGCCTCGACGGGATCGAAGTTGCTGGTATCTATCTTGCCTCGAGATACGCTTGTCCCGTTGGAAAATTATTGCGTCCACCTTTATCTCCCTCGCTGTCTGCCTTCTTATGTCACAGGGACGCCATTGTTCGGTGGGCACGATGGAAAGAATTGACCCACTGGTCGTTTCCAGATATCTGTTCTTCTGTGGGGAGGAAGGGCTTGTTTGCCTGGGCAAGTTTGGCGAGCGGGACCATTAAAAATGTACACCACGGCGGGTGTTTGGAATTGCAGGAAAATAATAATAGTGGTGGTGAAAATGGGCAGGGTATAGAAAACGCGACTGGCAAGAAAGAAAGATAATATACGTTCGCTGTAATGTAAATCGTGAGATGTTCTTCGCTGGCTGTATGCATTTCGACAAGCTTCTTAATTCTACTGTCAGGTTTAACGAGGTGTAAGAAAGGTATGCTGCGACGAACTTGCTTGGTTCCCATGCCACGCTCGTCACACATCTGTTCGACGTGGAGTACATTGAAAGATATGCGTCTAGGGTTAATCCGTTCCAGGCCCATAGGCAACAGGCATAAAATTTACTATCAACAATTGTCGTTTCCACTGTAGCCTTCTTAAAAGTCGCACTTAAAACGCAGCCGCAAGGACAAACGCTTAGAGTTCTTTATTATCAGAGCAACCTCCTGTATGTACAAGTACATCTGCCATTCTTTCGCCAACAGTCATCTATAGTAAGAACCGATCGAAGTGGTCCAAAAAAACCCGACGACCGGTACAGTTCGACGGTGTGGCAGGCCACGAGGCCCATATACGCACCGGTGCTTCGTCGTTACCGGTCGCTTGAATAATGCATGCCGCATATATTGAAGGCGAGTCAGGATTAAAGCGACATCGGGGACCAGGTCTCGGTTCTGTTCGAGTATCGTATCGAAACATGGCTCGTGATATCGCGAGGCCCCAAAGAGAAAGACAGAGAGAGAGAAAGAGGTGTTCGAGAGGCCCAGGCCCGGCTGGAACTCGTTTTATCGGGGCGAGGCTCTCCGCCAAAGGACCCGAAAGGTTGATTTTATTAAAAGAATATATGGCTCTATTGTTCTTGCCGGTCGAATAAGAGCATCGGGAACGGCGTTTTAATTAAGCCAGATAGCGGTGAACAAGCTGCATGGGAACAGCCGGCCAAGGGGTTGGAACACCGGGGATAAAATTGTTTTTTCCTACGGTGGAATTCGACGGGAAGTGGGGGGAGGTTAAAACGTATGGGTCGGGGATGTCGTTTATACGTGCTTTTCGGGGATTGAATGTCGTCATTGTTGTCTGCTGCCATTGTCGAACTGGTTAAGGTGGATCGAATCGAACCCCTTCTCGCGTGGGAGTTGAAAATATAAAAATTTCCGAGACAATGTTGATTGTGAATTATTCGCGTTGCGATCGCCGCGTTGCATGTAGGTACGTACTTTATACGTGAATCGGTATCTTCTTTGTTCCAGGGTCCTTTGATTTTCTTCGCCGCGTAGGAAGCCTCTGCCGGCATCAAGGATTCATTTATACGTCAAATCTCGTTACCTGTACTTAGACGGAAATCGCAGCGACGATGCCGGGGATATTGCACGCGCGAGATAAAAGTTTTACCTCCGTTTTCAGCTCCACGGTGTCGTAAAAAACAGTATTGGGATCAAGTGTACCGGCGATCTTAGAATTTGTTACGGGACACTGTGCGAAATTCAATTTCGATAAACGTCAGTGACGGATAGACGTGGTCCGTTGCACGGACGGAACATGTCCTTTGCCGTAAACGATACTCAATCGCGTAGAAGAATCGCCGGATCTTTTATGCTGATTGTCACGCTCTAATTTTTAGAGAATCGAGGATTGAAACGTTGCCCCGCCGTCGAGGCAGGGGGGTAGTCATCCCTGCGAGCCCCGGCAAATGACTCGGAAAATTGCCATCTCGCAGGTCACGCAGCTACGAGTCGAATGGAAGGGCCCTGAGTTCAACTGCACGCAAAACGATATACATACCTACATACGTACTCGGGTATGGGGTCAGAAGTTCCGAAGTTGTGGTTCGTTGTGTCGCGATTCGCCATTTTCGAAATGAAACTGGAAAGCCGTCGTTTTAATAGCATTTAATGTGCATGCTCCAAGTTGGAATTACACGGTCCTTTCCCTTTGAGTTCTTTTTCCATTCGGTTTTCTTGGTGTTAATACTTATTGTTCGGCGGATTTGCAACAATGCAAATAGGAATGATGAGGGACTTGTTTTAATCTAATTATCCACGGTGCGATAATATCAGGTATGTGTAAATCAAAATTCAGTATTTCACGCTATCTGTAAATCTACGCAACGTACAAAGATAACTTGTATACGGAATTCGTAGCGGGAATTAATTCAAGTTGCGTTTTATCATCTGCACCTCGTTTTGTTTATAACACATTAACCAAGGCTACGGGCTCGGGACACGCATAATTTAATTAGCACAATAGTAATACATCTGAGCTACAATTTTTCTGCTCTAAAGAATTTAGGAACTTCTCGAACCGTGGGTCGATCGCGTAATGACACGAAAATGAGAAAAAGACTGAACTACCTGCAATCTTATTCGTTCGAGCGAATTGGAAAGCCATCGTCGTGCTCGTTTCGAGTACCACCGTGGAAAGGACGATTTTAGCATGCAAAGAAACTCGTTGCTGCTTCGCGCAATATCGCTTACGCTGAGATCGCCGTTTTGCAATTTTCTTCGCAGCGGAAAATCGCATGGCCCTGCTCGTCGACTCGATGACCCAAATGTGGCGGTGGAAATTAAAATATCAAAGGATCGTCCGTCCGTGAACAGTGTGCCTTTGCAAAATGATCGAACAGGTATGTACGAGAATCTTCCGCTGACGGTCCCCAAAACGATTCGAGATTCTGGAATAAATTGTTTGCCCGCGTAAAACATTGTCCCTTCTTTGCCCCTCGATGGACGACTTTGTAATTCAAGCTTGTGAATACTTACATAAAATTCGATTCGACGCGAGCTGCATCGCGAGCTGCCTTTATTGCACAGCTTTATGAAAAGCTTGCCGCTATCGAAATTGGCTTATTAATGAACCGCGTCGTAAATTGGAATTCCTCGAAGAGCCCGTGATATCTTGCACGAACTTTCCTTTGAAAGATGGCTCATTATTGGCGACTTTAAAGAATCTCTAAAGTTGAACAGGAATGATCAATTATTTAATTACGAGTCTTGTGTTCCCTATTTGCAATAATTATTATCTGCTTAACCCTGCTGCACCCTTTGGCTCCTTCTCGACCCAACGTGTTCTTCTTTCGTCGAGAACTTTGACTGTTTCCAAAAGACACAGTTGAATCGCGGACCGTAGAAGGGTTAATTGATTAACAGGAAAAACATCGAACCGTACACCTACATGTATTTAATGCGATGTATAACAATTAAATCCTTGCTGCACTGAAACTGTATTAATAAATAAAGGGCTAATAAATAAACCAGCAAGGATAATATGTGCATAGTGCACCGATAAAATCAATACTATTTTTCCAACCGGTCCGAGCATTCAGGAAATTCGACAGCGTGTTTTGTAACAATATTAATGCAAACAATGCGCTGAAAATTGAACAGACCCGGAATAAAACAGAAATCAAAATGGAGCGACGAACGAGAACAAAACTTATCGATCAACTGCGAGCGTTACATTCGCGTGGCGAACAGAATAAACGAAGGTCGAACGACGTGCTTACTGCGGTGTCGTACAGAACTGACGATAACATCCGACAACTTCCGCCGGCTCTGGGGGGACACCGCGTTAATTTTATTCGAGATAAGCCGGCTGAAAGCGCGACACCGTGAGCCCACGGGCCTAAAATTTATTTACCTCTATCCGTCTTTTGGAGAACGGCCGATCTCTAGCCGATGTCGCGTCAACTCTGCCGATCATTATGATCCATCACACGGCCAAAAGACGCGGCCGCTATACCACGTCCGATTCGTTTACGATTATCATCCGTCAACCCGCTCGAGGAACACGGCACGAGGAAACGAAACGGAGCACAAAGGGGCACAAGTTAAATTATAGATCAGAAGAACGAACATCTATTTAGCGCGCATACCTGTTGTAGTTTTCGGACTAGTTAAATAAACTACAATCTAGACGATGTTTGTCCAGCGAAGTTGACATCTTCGAAGTATTTTAATAGGTAATCATTTCTGTACCTGTATCCTACGACAAAGATAAAAACTCTGGGACACGGTTCTTCTTATCGTGCCAAGAATCGAGCTTCTTTTGGAGAACAGACTACCAGAATGCTACCAGGCTTTAAGCGCCATAAATTCTCCCAACATTACAGTCCATCATACTGTTATCGTGCAATCCATCAAAGATCATTACACCTAGATAAGCCCGCGCTCTCTAAAAGTGTATCTGCATTCAGCTGCACCGGCGTGTTTCAGCGCCCACCGGCTGGTATATTAGAGCCTCGTCCTCGCGACTTTTACGATCGCTCATTCTTTCCCCGCAAATGTAGCGATACTAACTGCCCTCGTCATTCCCCGTTCCTCTTTTCCTCTCCCTTCGTTCCTCTTGGACCGCCCCGTGACTTTTATGCCGGAGTTTAAATATATGGCTCTCGATTATTCTCCGCCGGGGCGCGGAAACTTTTTCAAAAAGGGCACCCCATTAAAGCGGCGCGCGTGCGTCCAGCCAGAGACGTTCATCGACCAAAACGGTTCGATCCATCAGCCCTTATCATCCGTGCGTGGCTGTATATGAGGGCAGAAATTCGTAAACTTCGGGAATACATAGGAAGTTCCGTGACGCGGCCTGGTATGGGAATAAATTCGGCCAACTATGGGGATAAACGGCGCTGGTAGGCCAGACTCCACCGTGCGGCCCCTGTTTAAAAGTTCCAACGGCAGGTACGTAAAGTCGCTGGATCACGCGAACTTTCCCTCGTTCCGAACTCCTTCTATCGATTCTCGTTAAAGGGGCCTCCCCTTATAGGAGGAGATCGAGCAAAGGGTGTGCTCTTTTTCTTCCGTTTAGACCCTTCTGGGAGAAGTGCGTTCACTTTGGTATACACGATCTGACATAATGGTCCTTATACTCCCGGAACAGAAACGGGAATATAATAACGACATGACGTAAGAATACAGTTTTATCTCTCGATCCAACCCCCGCCGGCACGGCGGCCATTATATTTATCGTAGGCTACTTTTTCTCCGCGCGTTGCAAGTCTTTGTATATCTACTTCGACTCTCGAAGTTCCATCCTATTTCTCAGATATTTCGCGCAGATAATTCTATCGGGCCGTAATTGCTGCGCAATATAAACATTGAAAAGTATTCGACATGAAATGAACGTGCTGTTATTTTAAATATTAAAGAGCCTATCAGGGATGGTATTAGTATGGTTTCGTATTAGCGAAATTAGACGTGTATTATTCATTTGTTCCGGACGTCGTACAATTAAACGCGTAACGCAACGCCGCCACCCGGTCACCGTACCTATCTCGCGTTTTTTCAAATGAGAATTTCTGCCAACAAACAACCGTACGTACACACGTTAAGCTACATTAATTATACGCCGGCCGTGGAAGCCGACGTTTCCCTGTCCTCGTCTCGCGGAGCGAACGGTAAAGCTGGATCGTGGAAAATAATTTTCATATTACCGCCTGAACTGCAACGTATTGCGCCGAGGTATTAAATAAACGCGTGATTATACTATTATACTTTCGACCGAATAATAGCATAAATGAAACGCGTTAGCCGAATACGAGAAATCGACCTCGAACACCATTAACGCTTTAACACCAAGCGTTGCACCTGTGTAACCTTTTCGCATTTGCATTTTCAAAGTCCGACGAATTCTGTCGTTTAATTTCTAACTTCTGTCAGCAGAATAGAGTATATGATAATATACTTTGTGACGTGATAATAAGAATAAGGTAGCAAATTAAAATAACAAGATGCAACGTAATGGCAATATCAAGTATATCAGTCTCAGAATATTGTGATAATAACGATTTAAGGATCGTTGGGCGTTCAAGAGTTAAATGGTTCGATAATATGTTAGCCTGTCCACGAATCTTCGTTGCACCCTTAAAATAAATAAATCATTTGTTCGTCAGGTATCCCGATCGTTTCCTACAATCTAACCGGTCGCCAAAATTTCGAGTAGAATACGCGAGCGTAGAATATGTATCCGTGGAGTATCTTGTCCGTTATCATCGTGAATGAAGACTGACGTTTTGGGATCCAGGGATTCGAGCTTCGCGGACTGTCATCGGTTTTCTTTCAAGTGACGCACACTGTATCAACGGGATGTGCTTTAGCATTATAAAATCTACAAGCCGATAGTTTCTCGTGTATATGTTTCTTTAAAAGGAAAAATCCGCTGAAAGGTTTCTGGTTTGAACGCAAGGCAATCCGTCAGAGATGAAATTTTTTCGGGGAAATGGCATCCGAATGAAATTATCCTAGCGTTTCATTCGCTCTATGAAACCGTTTAACCTGTATTTTAACTTGCATCCTTCTCCCTCGTTCTACCGTCCCCTATTTCACTCTTTCCCTCCGCCTTTCTTTCCACGAGCTCCCCGATAGAACACCGGTTAAGTACCATTTCACCTGTTAAAGCGACGAGCCCGGGATTCGACCTGATTCGAGGCAATTTGTCTTGTCCTTAGTCAATTTACGTTTTTATCGCGGACTTTGAAAACGCTCCCTATCAACTTTTCCCTCGCTCGCGATCCCCCTTATTCCACGTAATGTGTTTTATGAGTTTCAGAATCTCATCCTAGTAATCTTCCGTTCGCACCGCCAGGTGTGCCGAGCATTTTGCAAATGTTCTGCAACCAATCCGAGTTTCGTTCTTATTCGCATTTCGCGAATTCTAATGGCACCGCGAGACGAATCTTTTGCCTTCATTTGCTTTCCGTAAGTTGCAAATGGTGTCGCATATGAAGCTGACTGTAAAATACAGCGTTGCCTACATTTCGCTTGGCAATAACTGACCAAGTTCGCACGCGGTTAAAGAAACGGAACTCCTGTTACTATTAATATCTACGCACGTTAAAAAATAATCATACGTGTATAGAATATATACGTTTGTTAACAGCGTATGCGCCGCATAAAATCAAACAATTATTTTATACAGGATCTACACAATAATATCGTCAATGTTGCCACGGTGGAAGGTGTTAGAGCGACCCGATCGTTAGAAACAATTTTATTTATCGCACAATCGCGCGACCGCGATTTTCCCCCCGCGCATTTCTTCGTTTCTCGATTCGCAGCTCCCAGAGCGCGCCCGGTCGCCGCGAAAAACAAAATAAATCAATCGACAAAAAAGCGGTAGGAAAGCACTAAAGAGGAGAGGGGAATAGGAGAGGCACCAAGCCCGACTCGCGTCGTCCGAGCATCTCTCGCTTTGCCTTTTCTTCTTATTTTCCTCGCCAAAGAAAGTGAAGACGTGCCGCCCGCCCACAACTCGTACGGCACACACGCGCGTGTATGAACACGCGTGCGAACCAGCCGTTCACTTTAAGCGACGAGAGCACACGCGGAGCTGCACGTACGCGCTTCACGATGGCAAATGCATAATACATGATCGCGGCGTGCTGCAGGCGGTCATGTTTAAGGATGTGTACGGAATATAACGTCCGGGGCTTCCTTTTTCAGGAAAATGAGATTAGAGATTGGCGCGCGCACGTCCGTGTTTTTGCGAGTTTCTGCGTGCGGCCCTCCAGCAACGTTCCTTGGAAAAGCGAGCACTCTTCTCCTTCCTACGGATGCACCCCCTTCTGGCTTTGTTGAGCTTTCCCTGTTCTAGACACCTCCATCGCGCGTACGTATGCGCGTGGCGTCGGTATCGCAGTCGAATTGGCATGCCTGTAATGCGATGCCTCGTTTGAGGGATACCGATGATAGGGCAAGGGTTGCTGACAAGGAGAATTATCGTCGGGAAGTTACACACACCGAGTGTAATATAAATTCTGGCACAGAAATTATCCAACGAAATAGAAATGTTTATATGGAATGTACAGTTAATGGGATACACTAGGTATATCGGGGGATGTTAATGCGTAAAGGGTATGCTTTATTTTTAGGACAAATTTCATAGAATACCCACCACTTTTTCATAACACATCTATTAGGCATAAGGAGGATTAAATGATTTATGTACAATATAATATTGCATGCGAGAATAATCGTCGAGAGTCTGCAATTCACATCGCTGTTCGAACGGACCGAAGGTGTATTTACATGGGGTTTGAACGGGAGTAGAAGTTGTCTAATAAATTGCAGGTTAAAAAAAAGTCGGTGGCGAGGCAATTCAGAGAGACATGCAACTTTCGACGAGGAAACTTCAAATGAAATATCATCCCTGTTCCCGCGATTTCTTTCGCAAGTGCATGTTATTCGAAGAATTTCGGCAACATCCACTTCCATGCTTTCCCAGAGCAATTCAGACTTGGGGTTCTGTCCACGTTTATTGCTAGCCGGTTTTTCCGTCCCGATCTACGGAGGATATAAAGTTGCAAGTTCTATCAACGGCCAGGCCAATTCGTTGTCCGCGCCACGGTTTTTCTATCCCCGTTGCTCGACGCGTTTTTGACGCCGCCTGTACAATATACCGGATCCTTTCAGGGATTTAAAGTTGCCATTGACGTTCATCCTCCGCGACCCAATTCGCTTTTTCTATCCCCCAATGTTTCGTGTCTATTGCACATCCTATTTTCACGCCGCCTCAGCCGCGATTCTTCCGGCGTACCCTCTCGCGAAAATAGATTTCCTCCACGGGGTTCCTTCCCAGCCGATAGTATTTCCCTGGAGCATTGCACGGCTACGTTATTTAGGAAGTTAGAATTCTCCGAGATTCGTTTGCCGCGGCAATTTACTAGCGACACCGCCGAGATATAGTAAAAGACCAATCATGCAACGTATTCTTTCGACCCGAATACCCGGAGTATTGAATACACCTTACCGTTTCCATGTCACTCATAACGTTGCCAACGGATTATGTAAAAGTAACGAAGTCCAGTGGGGACGAGCCTAGAAACGGAGGGTCAGATAAAAGTTGGTCAGAAAACGTGCAAGTCCGATAGGCGTGGCTCGTTTCCACGGATCAAGTGCAACCTGGATCACGTTCGATTGCACAATTATGGGATAATTACCTGACGTGCTGCTATAGTAATATGTTTACCGTGCCGTGCGCTCGAGCCCGCGGCGTTGAATAATTTAAGAGCACCTGGAAAGAAGAGGCGCGCTACCAAGCAACCCGTTCAGAACTCCAAAGACAGAGATTACGTTTCTGTACTCCGCTGGACCCTTTGAATTGCAAATATCTGACCGTGCACTAGACCTGGCATTAATACAGTCCCCGGTAACGCAACGATGCACGGGAATTCCCCTGGAACCATGGAACATTCGCCACGAAAATTAGCCCGATAGTCGATATCGATTATATGGCCTTCCACGCGAAAACCTATCGGCGGGATACACTCGGCTCGTACCCCTTAAGAAACTTGCACGACATGGCACGACACGGGCCAACGATGAGTTAACCCTTCAACAGTCGCGTTACAACCTGTAGGTAGATTATGTAGGTAATCTAGGTGATTTTTATGGGTTCCCTTTGACTGTGCGGTTGGTTGGCTTCGGTGCTGTAGCCTGTAATACTTTCCGAACTGAATAATGTTGATGGTTGCATGGGGAGGCTATGTTATTTAATAATAATTGTTTTACTCCAGAGATATCACCGATCAAAGATTGCAAAAATCTTATATAGAACAATTCATTTCAAATTCAAATTATTAAAAAACCAGCGTTAAAAAGTTCTCAACACCTTTTACAACATATTATATATTGGCCGTCCGAGGTCATCCCTGAACAATTCGGCGCATGAACAAAACGATAAATCGCTGATGGTCGTCCACCGATGAGATCGAAAAGGAAATACTCAACGCTGTCGAGTCGTTGAACGATTGCAAGCAGCCCGACAGCATCGAGGAAGTACCCCGAATCAACCCCCGCCACAAACGGAATAAAACTCCGATTCCCAGGGAAGAAGCGCCCCCTGAAATAGGGTTCTCGAAAGCTTTCTGCAAACGGAGGGGAGGCAAATTGAACCGCAAAGCGTAGCTGTTACGTGCGTCCCAGGGTCCCCGAAGAACCGCGGCGAGACATTGTCGAAAATAGTTACGCAATACCCGCAGCTGTATCGCGGCGCAAAGGGTTAACACGGTGGCTGCCGGCAGCAAGCCTGGTCCCCGAAGAACCGCAACAGAGGGCTGGACGTGCCGCGCCGCGTCTCGGTTCGATCCCGCGACATTCTCATTTCCTCTGGCTCGCAGGCGTCGCGACGCGTCGCGCCGTTCCGCTCGCGCGAGTCCCTCTTCCCGTGGACAGGACGCGCCGTGTTCCCGCGGGGCGTCGGCTGCGTTTCCGCGTTGCCTCGTAAATCCATCCTCTGATGCTACGTTCCGCCGTTCCTGCGACTCCGTCGATACGACGCGACGTAGCACCGGCGACGAATTGCCGCGCGAGGGCAGAAATGTGAGTGCAGTACGTCTGGGTGAGTGTGAGTCTACTTGGAGGGTTGCTGCTTTGCAGAAACGATTGGAAATTGAAGGGTTTGCTTGCTCCGCTATTTTTATATATTTCTAATTATACGTCTTGGAAAGAAATATGCGACCCTTCATTCACCAGTAATTAGGTGAAGGTGGTTACCTAACAGTGTGTTAGGGTGACCGTCAACTCTGGATAATACCGAAGGCGAATTTGAAGATGGTTTCATCTTGTAAAGTTTAAGTTAGATACCTTGGGTGAAAAGATTAATGCTGTTAGAATACGGCGTTAAAAGTGCATCGGCATAAATGGAACATTTAAAGGGACACAATTGGCATTTATCAATTTTTAAGCTGCATACATATATAGATGTGCCGAAAACAAACCAATCAACAGGTCACAGGTAACAGACACGAAAAGCGCATCTGGCAGCACAAAAATTGCAGCCTGCTGAAGGGCTCGTGCGAATGCAATACTTTCAATTATGTTTCAACATTGGTACTCGTTTCATCGTCGCACAATGCGCCTCGCGATACGTACATCCCTTCGTTATTATAGCATTGAAGCACCTCTAAAATGCCAGATCGAAACAAGCACGATAGCACAAAAAAAACTCCCGTATACAGCTAAACGATCCAACAAATTGTTTCACATTCCCGATAAAAAAAAAGTTCCTCTGATACACAACTCTTCACGAACTATGAAAACGAAAATAAAACACGCATCTCTATTCTCTCATTACGATATCCTTTGGAAAATTGTCCTAAACGCCCATCGTACGCCCGACTCGTCCCCTTGAAAAATCCCTCGAACCACCCTCGATCCTCCGGTAGCAGAAGACCTGCTGTTCGTCTCGCGAGGCTGGACGTTTTAAAAGAGAGAAACGTCTAACAGAAAAAAAATCTCTCTCGTGAATCGGACGCGTGGCCCGTCTCGGGCCAAGTAGACGCCCTCGACGCGGTCGAGAGCACCCTGGGGTGCACATCAAAAGTTCAGAGCGAAAAGTACAAATGCGCTTAAGGAACTTTCCGGCCCGCGACCCTCAACCTTTGTCCATCGGGCGTTCCCGGGCGGAATCCTAAGAATGTCGTTACGATATTCCCGACCTTTTGTCGTCGAACGTGTTAATCCACTCGCGGATCCGAGGTGCGCGGCGCGACCCACCTCGGGGGGTGGAGTTAATTAAATTTCTCCGAACCGCCGTCTTACGCTTGTCGTTTTCTGTTTGACGTGGCCCGGCGTTTTTAGGTAAATAGTAGCACCGGTTAATCCCTCGACTTCTGCCCGGCCTTCCGGAATCCCACCGCCTCGAGGTTGAGCCATGTACATGTGTACCTCCATTGGTAGGACGACGGTGTATAGATTTGCCGAAGAGTTTGTTTTGGGAGAGGACTTCGTTCGGGGACTTTGTGTTTGCTATTTTCCCCCTTTTTTTCCAGGTCTACCAGCCCGAAGTTCTTTACAGACATTTTAGAGAAGTGTATACGGCGAAAGACTGAACCGTTCGCCGACAGAAGGCGAAGTTAATCGTTATCCGGAGTAATTCAATCTCGCCCTCCCCTACTCACAGCGTGGAGTTTCGTTAATGGTGCAGCAGGATCGAAAATGATTTCACAGCCAGGGCCGCGACGCGCGTGCCACCCCATCAATTGCTACAGTTTATCAGCTCGCCCCCAAACCCTCATTATCCGAGCCCCGATCGACGAAATTCGACGCTGTAAATCATCCTCGCGTGCCGCCTTTTTAATAACTCGATTCCGTAACGAACCGCCGCGCCGCGCCTGTTTATTTATAAAGTGGCGGGAGCAGTTTAAATTAAATTCGTTCTCGCACGCGCGTTTCGCTCGTGCACGTGGCCACCGCGGTGACTCCGCGCCGAAGAATAGGAGAGAGTGTACGACGAGGAACATCAAACAACGGAGAGAAGAACGGCGTAGAAGGAGAGAAAGTGAGAGGCATCTTTACCGAACGGATTATTCCACCCTAAATCGTGTTTTCGGTTGGAACATTGGCATTCGCTGCCGTGAGCCGACGCAGCCGTACAGGGGGGGACACCTGCGTGGGCAGAAGGGTTCCGGTTCCCTTCTTTTGTTGGTCGATATTGGTTTTTTCCCTAATGCTCCCGGGTCGGCCGTGGCGAGAGGACAAAGCGGCGTTATTCGGCATCGACTGGGAAAACGCTGCAAACTTCACCGGCGTTCCACGTTGTATCTCCTTCTTTAGCTAACGAGTTTCGTAATTTCACTCTTGTTAACGAGTTTTTAATTTTCCCTTTTAAATCTATGAGCACCGGCTCCACGCAGCATCTCGTAGACGCTCCGCCCTCGATACTAATATATTTTTCAGCCCGGCTCTTGCCTTCGGTTAATTACAAAATTTCTCCTGGCGGCCTCCCTCTTTCTCGGACCTTTTCCTGTTTCGCCCACTTCGTTTTAATTCTCCTCCACTCGTCCGTAATAGGTCGCCGATATTCCTTTCCTCATTTTCGTTAGAGCAATAAACCGTATTGCTTGTTCATTTCTTTTATTTCGTTGAAAAGAAACAAAAGCTACGGGCTGATTGCTAAATTAATTCTAACTAATTAATTAAACTAATTCTAACAGAAATTTGAATCTTTCAAAGGCGCCGCGCCGTTGCGTCGATTGTCGAATATTCCGGCCCGTCGTATCCGATCGTGATTTTGAACGAATTAATAGCCACGTCGAGCAGGATTACAAAAAAAGATTTCCGATTTTTCTGTTTTTACACGTTTGTCGGGGAGGGGTGGGTGACGAATGAATTCCGCGAAGGGTAAATAAAACTCCGCTTTGGCAGCCTGGTGTACGCGCGCTTCGAACACGTCATTCGAGATGTACCAGAAAAATCTTTTCCCTGCAATTTTTCTATTCCTCTTCCTGCCCCCGCCTATCCCCCAAACGAAACAGCGACGCAAAATGGATTCTCCGATTTGCAACAAGAATTCGACGTTCGAATATTGCTGCCCGCCGCTTCGAAACACGATCAACGGGGATAAATGGAAAAAGAACAAGCTTCTGCGGATCAAAACGATCCTACAGGATCAATGGAACTTTGAGGAACATTTACCGTTCGGACAGCCCTGTTATTCCTTCGTAAATAGAATCGTCCTCGCGGGCATTCCGATACGACGAAATAAATCCGTGAGTGAATCGTAAAAGTCGTGTCAGCACCAATTTCGATTTTTAAAGCGGTCAAGCGGACGCTTGGGGGCTGAATAATAAAAGTCTCGGGTCTTCCCTAAATTTCTTAAGTTATTTCATTTCGCCTTGGCGCAGGGGAGATCGGTCGATTGATAGTAATTGGCCTCTGGCGATAACGCGGCGATGTTAAATAAATCGATTGGCGGCATTACGACGAGACTGTATAAAAAAGAACTCGTTGAACCTTCGAGATATAAAATCACGCGGTTTGATCATTGCTTCATAATTAACGACGTTGCAAGACCTGGATACAGTTATTGCCGAGCAATAAAATTAATTGCCCTCGTGAATGCAACGAATAAAGCAATACGTTCTGAATATCAATTGCACCTCGAAACACCTGCTACAATTATTCGCCAACGATGCCCGTCGCTTCCGGTACACCGAAAGTCCCACGACTTTGCACTCCGAATTCGTCGCACCTATTCGATAGCCGTGATATCCGATGAACGATACTTTTACAGGAAATGTACGACGCTTTTCGAAGCTGATCTCGAGCGCATCCCGAGGCGTTGAAGCGCGTGTCGCAGGAACGATCGCGAATCCTTATAACGAGTGCATTCATCGGTTCGCGCGTCAATTTTCCTGGAGCACACGCGGAACGAGTCACGCAGTTGGGAAAGTTCGTCGCCGGCCCTCGTTAATAATTTGCGGATTCGTCGCCGCCCACTCGATCGTCCGTTTCGCGATATCCGCGACGCGGTGGAAAGTTTCTAAAAAGCCACTCGCCGCGGCGTGAAAAGCCCGAGCCCCAACGGTGCTCGTTCAACTTTTAATAACCGTCCGGAAATCACGAGCGGAACGACCCATTACCGACTCGACGTTACATCCTCGACAGATTGACCGAGTTTCCTTGCGGGTACTCCTCGTACCTGGAACCGCTGCCTTCCTCTGTTGCACGGTGGCTTTATTGTTTGCACTTCGTTCTCCTTCTTCTATTTGACGAAGAAAGCATTATTATTGTTACGATTACGCTACTTTAATAGTCGCTGCAAGAGAGACGACGACCAATATCTAACCCTTCCCTATCGTCGTAGATCGGGGAACGAGGCTAATCTCGACGATCGACGGGGTAGCAACCCCCTACGGGGCTGTGTACATTGCCGACCGTTTTTCCTCGACCAGCCGGAAAATTTTCGACCGCCATTGTGCACGCGTTGGAGTGATAATTTATGGACCAAGGCGGTACCTACCCACAGGCGAGTAGGACTTTGTGGATCGAAGAGGCTCGCTGGCGGGAAGAGAGAGAATACGATAGAGGGGACGAGCGTGTGTGACGAAGGGGATGGACGTAAGTGGATCCTGGCGGTAGCTAACGTTACCCCGCAGCACGTATCGTAAACTGCTAGAACTTCGCCGAGACTTTGGAAGTAGCTCGCAGATATTATTGAAGCCCTTCAGCATTCCGGATAGACGTGCTTCACCGTTGAATATCGTGCTTTATATTTACGGGGTGCTCCGCAAGTTCGCGATCCGGCCGCGTTGGTGTTTCATTTCGCGGCGGGAATGACGGCTGCTGTCACGCGATAAATCGCAGCTGAACACTCGACAGGCCTGGGGAATTAGCGAGTTACCTTCGCGATCTTATTCCGATACTTTCTATGTCGAGGAAGACGCAGTAAGAGATCGATATTTAACACCGTGTGGAAAATCTGGCTCGCCGGACGGGGTGAAATTGGTACACTCGTTCGAACAACTGATATTTGCTTAAAGAATATAGAAACATTCGCATATGAGTATCAATGTTTTACGCAAGCAAAATTCCATTTCAGTTCTCCTCGAACTGCAGGGGAATTCTGGCCAGCTTCGCACAGCTACCCTTTGTCTCTCGCTCGAAATTTTAGGCAGCACCACCCGCGTCGTGCCACCCCTCGGGGAATCAACGATTATTGTAGCGGTAACACGGAACTGCCGGCTAATAATAAGCAACGCTCTCAACCCCTCGCGAGCAGACAATGTCCGCAGGGGGAAACGACTTTAGGAACACACTGTATGGATGCTAACGGGGCGGCCGTTGCGCGCCACGGCGGCGGCGCCTAATTAATTTTCTTTGCAACTTAACGAAGCGCCGCCGCGAAAACGGCGAAAATTATGCAACGGCCCATCGAAACTTTACCCGCTTTCTCATCATTACTTTGGACGCGCTTTAGATTCAGTCCCGTTCTTCCCTCTTTCGTTTTTTTCGCCGCCCGTCCCCGTCGAATCTGCCAGCGCGTCCTTTGGCGCACGCCGAAACTTGGGAAATCGCGTGTTCCACGCGACGATGTCGTTCGGCCAAACTTTCGCGAGATTAGCGTCGGAGTTTCTAAGGAGCACGGTTCCCTGCACTAGGAGATTCCGAACTGCTTTTTCGCGGTGTACACGGAAACAATCTGCCTCTTTACGCCATACCAGGTTGTACGCCGAAATCGTCGCCGAATGCTTCCTGCGCGAGGAAATCGAACCGTTCGCGACAAACGTATAGGGAAATTAATGTTCTGTCCCACCGCGAACATCTGGCGCTTCCCCTAAGGGAATACTTTCGGCACCGACGAGATATAGGAATAGACAAGACATGCAATGTATTTTTTCGGCCAAGATTTCTGGGTCCCGGGGACCAATTACCATTTCCGTGTGACTCGCAACGTTACCCACAGATTATAGAAAACGATGCGAAAATTAAATAATTTTAAAGAATTCTTTTGTTCTTTGCCGCAATGAAAGGCAACGAAGGATATGAAACATTTAATGTTAATTAAAAATCTTTTAATTAAAGAAACACATGATAACAAGTTTTCGAATTTCAATTGTACTATCAATAAATGAAATAATTTTTAGAGTTATACTTTACATTATTTTCTGATAAATGACAAAAAAAATTGAGCTAGGAGATGTATATTTTTTTAACGCCCAAACAATAATGTTGCCACAATGAAAAAGATAGTGACGATAATTGTATACTACAATTGTTAATTGTATAGTTACTAGACAAATTCTTTAATTATCTTTTCCCTTGGAGCAATTTTATTGTTAATGAAAGACGCAATTTCTTACTTATATTCAACTAATAACAATGACGAAGCTTCTCATTTACTAATATAAGGCAATTCCACCGATAAACGTGTCTGGAAACAACAACTATATGCACAAGTTACACAATTGTTGTAATTTAAAATAAGCTTTAGCATATAAAGTACGTAAATTTTAGTATAAGTTTTATCTGTAAGATATATTGTATATTAACTTCAAAGAATAGATTATAAGTATTAGATTATTTAGGTTTATACTATTTTTAGTGTTACATAAATATTAGTTTAGAATTGATACAAGTTGTTCGAAGTTTAGTTGTTCGATGTATTGTAAATAGATATAATAGAATAGATCATAAGTATTAGCTTGTTAATTTGAATTAGAACAGTTTTGTAATTTGTATCGCCATTGATTAGTTTAAATAAATGTTCATTGAAAAGAATTCCACTGCTCTTTTTATTTTCACTCCTCAAAAATCCTTGAGAGAACCTAAATCCAATTCCTTACACAAGAAGTACCGTGGACGAACTTTAAATGCAAAGTACTGAAGCGAGAAACTTGTAAAAATGGCCCTATACGTTATTAAAGCAAGCAGGTCAAAGTCTTGCAAAATTGGTTGGCAAAAGGCTACAAAATTATGCGCCCGGAAATTCTTAGAAGGTGACGTGCTTTCCCAGAATTGCTGCTATCGAATACCTCCTCGCATATCATATTCTCCTAATACAAATCCACGATTTTCAGCGAGATAATTTTGGCAGAATCTCAGAAATTTTGCGATCGGAAATTCCTGGAACGTGACGTTATTTCCAAGAATTGCTGCGATGAAAGACCTCCTCGCATATCATATTCTCCTAATACAAATCCACGATTTTCAGCGAGATATTTTGGGCAGAAACTCATTAATTTCAGAGCTCGGAAATTCCTGGAACGTGACATCATTTCCAAGAATTGCCGGGTTCGGATACCTCCTTGCATATCATATTCTCCTAATACAAATCCACGATTTTCAGCGAGATAATTTTGGCAGAATCTCAGAAATTTTGCGATCGGAAATTCCTGGAACGTGACGTCATTTCCAAGAATTGCTGCGATGAAAGACCTCCTTGCACATCATATTCTCCTAATACAAATCCACGATTTTCAGCGAGATATTTTTGCCAGAAACTCACTAATTTCAGAGCTCGGAAATTCCTGGAACGTGACGTCATTTCCAAGAATTGCTGCGATGAAAGACCTCCTTGCACATCATATTCTCCTAATACAAATTCACGATTTTCAGCGAGATATTTTTGCCAGAAACTCACTAATTTCAGAGCTCGGAAATTCCTGGAACGTGACGTCATTTCCAAGAATTGCTGCGATGAAAGACCTCCTTGCACATCATATTCTCCTAATACAAATCCACGATTTTCAGCGAGATATTTTTGCCAGAAACTCACTAATTTCAGAGCTCGGAAATTCCTGGAACGTGACGTCATTTCCAAGAATTGCTGCGATGAAAGACCTCCTTGCACATCATATTCTCCTAATACAAATCCACGATTTTCAGCGAGATATTTTTGCCAGAAACTCACTAATTTCAGAGCTCGGAAATTCCTGGAACGTGACGTCATTTCCAAGAATTGCTGCGATGAAAGACCTCCTTGCACATCATATTCTCCTAATACAAATCCACGATTTTCAGCGAGATATTTTTGCCAGAAACTCACTAATTTCAGAGCTCGGAAATTCCTGGAACGTGACGTCATTTCCAAGAATTGCTGCGATGAAAGACCTCCTTGCACATCATATTCTCCTAATACAAATCCACGATTTTCAGCGAGATATTTTTGCCAGAAACTCACTAATTTCAGAGCTCGGAAATTCCTGGAACGTGACGTCATTTCCAAGAATTGCTGCGATGAAAGACCTCCTTGCACATCATATTCTCCTAATACAAATCCACGATTTTCAGCGAGATATTTTTGCATTGATATATTTCCGAGTTTCTGGCAAAAATATCTGCTGGAAAATCGTGGATTTGTATTAGGAGAATATGATATGCGAGGAGGTATTCGATAGCAGCAATTCTGGGAAATCACGTCAGCTTCTAAAAATTTCCGGGCGCATAATTTTGTAGCCTTTTGCCAACAAATTTTGCAAGACTTTGACCTGCTTTCTTTAATAACGTATAGGGCCATTTTTACAAGTTTCTCGCTTCAGGACTTTGCATTTAAAGTTCGTCCACGGTACTCCTTGTGTAAGGAATTGGATTTAGGTTCTCTCAAGGATTTTTGAGGTGTGAAAATAAAAAGAGCAGTGCAATTCTTTTCAATGAACATTTATTTAAACTAATCAATGGCGATACAAATTACAAAACTGTTCTAATTAAAATTAACAAGCTAATACTTATGAACTATTCTATTATATCTATTTACAATACATCGAACAACTAAACTTTGAACAACTTGTATCAATTCTAAACTAATATTTATGTAACACTAAAAATAGTATAAACATAAATAATCTAATACTTATAATCTATTCTTTGAAGTTAATATACAATATATCTTACAGATAAAACTTATACTAAAATTTACGTACTTTTTTGCTAAAGCTTATTTTAATAATTGTTCTTTAAGTGATCACTGTCCATGAGCAGAGGACGCTCAAATCAGCGTGGGATTTCTAAGTCGGTATTGACAGTCACGTTGGGCCACGAAAGTCCATAAGATGTCTTGTCTATTCTTATATCTCGTCGGTGCTTTCGGCCTGACTGATAAAGTTCTCAAGAGATCAGTGTCGGCACAAGTTCCTCCGCTCGAGCACCTGTAAATACCGACCAGAAACAAGGCACGCCCCTTGTATTCGCGGCCAGGAACCAGGACGGATCATTTTCGGAGACTGTTACCCACAACAACACGGCTTTTCTTTCCCGCGATCGTAGCCACCTTTCGTTTCGACACCGAGCAGCTGCGCTCCGCCCCGCTTGAAACACCCTGTCCCGTGACTAACGACGACTTTTTTTCTAGCCCGTTGGGGTGGCCAGCCCCCGAAGGTATACACGTATGTACTTGTTTTCCAAAATGCAGTTCGAAACTAGGACCCATGTTCACGGATCCGTATCTCGCGCGCCAATTAATTCACCCTACCAGCCGCACCGTGTGCTTTCGTTCGTTCCTTCCTCGGCGGACTGAAAGGCAAAGAACACGCGTCCCAGTGGCTGGCGGACACATTTTTGTGTAACTCGATGTCTATCGGGGCGGGACACGAGCTCGTCCACCGCTAACGATCGATTCTGCTCGTTCGAACGATCGCTGAATATCTATTACACTCCTGTACGACGCGATAATTACCTACAGCTGCCGACACCACGATCGATCCCTACTACCGTGTCAAGTATATATGTATACGCTTTTCCTTCGACTGAACTAATAAGAGGTTCGGTCGGGGAAAGGAGGATTCTGTTTCGAGGAAGAAGAAAATCCGCTTCTTCCGTCAAACGAGAACCGAGCCATGTGTCGACCATTCTTCCGACTGTCCCGACTGACCCACTTAATTACCAAGACGGCGACAGATATCCTGTGCTCGAGGAATATTTCACGACACCCTGCTCGTCCTGGGAAGCAGAAATCGGAGATACTATTACCACCGGGAGTCGTTTTCCCGTCGCGTTCCCGCGCCATCCGTTTCAGACCATTGTTTTCTGCGTTCTGTTTCTGTACATTGGAATGGATATTACAGATTATTGTTAGCGCGTTTTATTAAAGGCGCGAACAGCAGCGCAGTTGCATTATACAAACGTTAACAAAAAATTGCTGATATATATAATGACCAGAAAATTGACAGATCGGTTCGCGATAATTAAGAACGAGCGGGAAAATCGGCTACGAATATTCTGCGCACGGAACAATGGAAATATAAAACAAACATGTCAATGGAGCTTCTACACTCGACAGCACGGAAGCATTGTCGAACGTGAAACAAAAAAACCAATATAACACGTGTAAATATTAACTGCGCCGCAAGCGGCGACCGTTTTAATATTCTCACGGTCTATAGAAAACCGTGGCCCTCCCGAAAAGTAGGGAAATATTTTCCTACGACCCACTTACAACCTGCTGGACTAACACAACCCCGGTCTCAAATATAGTCCAAAGAGCGTGCCAGCTTCGGCTAACCCATGATCATTGCATTACTCGCGTCGCTTGCCGCTCGTTATTGCCGCGAAAGTTATCGCTAATCGGCGCAATAAATTTACGCAGGACGGCCCGCGAGAAACGGATTTCCCAGCGCTATTGCGCCGGAAATTCAATAAACCGGCCGGCGGACGACGAAAGAAATGCCGTCTAGCGATCGTCGAGAACCGGAGGTCGCAGCCGGCGGACCCCCCTCTTCTGGTTCCTCTGTACACGGACCGGCTCGACGTCTAATTAATTTTCTTTGTAACTCGATTCTACCCGCAATCGTCAAGGTGGCGCAAAGGTGTTCCCGCCACCCTTTCGTTTCGCAAGAGAGAAAGAAGGGAGGGCGGGAGACGAAGGAGAACTTTCGCCACTGTCGTATTGCGGATTTAATAAAGAGCCGCTCGGCGAAGTTCCGTCTTCCCTTCGAAAAACCGGCTGAAAGTGACCGACCGAAGGGGGTGGGACAGGGGGTTGAAAGAATTCCCTTTTTCGAAGTAATCAGCGCCGCTTCTCTGTCGCGAACTTCGTCGAAAGCGTAGAAAAGAGGAAGGATTCCCTTGGTTAACCGATGATGGAAAGTGCTTCTGTCTGAGGAGGAACGAACGGGAAGTGTGTGTACACAGTGACAGGGCGGCTCGGATTTCTGATGGTGCCTATTCTTTCTGGGAAATTATTAGAACTGCTAAACAGTGTTTCCCGGGGTAGTTTTTAAGAGATTTCCGCTCTCGACTTTATTACTATTATTATCGAATATTAATTGTAATTAGTAATAAGGAAAATTATATTTTCCCCACCATAATTAATATACTCTATATTCAAAGAAATATATATAAAAGGTCCAAAGTAATCCGTGTTTCATTTCAATCTAAAAATACGACGCCCGACTCGGATAACTCTATGTAAACGCAGTAAATATGCGCGAGGCGAAGGAAGATATCGGAGATGTAATTTAGTGAGAAAAAGATATAGGTAGAATCTCTTTCTCGAAACTGCACCCCAGAGCCGTATTTCTTCCCCCGACCGTCAATCGAACCTTCAAGAAACGGGACGAAATTTCCTCTACGCGGAGAAGAACAAAGGGAAAGCGAGAGAACACAGGCAGAGAAAAGAGGGGAAAAAACGAGTGGATCGCGTCAACCGATGCTAGGATACGAGCGGCAGCTGCAACAAAGGGCCAATGGAGGGCCATGAAGCTTTTTGGAACAATGTCACCCTGGCCGTAGAGTTAGGTAACCTCGCCCCAGGAAATCATGCGGTCGTTTCCATCCCCGTCTATCCAATACCTCTGTCTTCCTCGAACCTGTCACTTCCTTGACGTGTCGTGCACGCCCTGCCGATGCCCCTTGCCACCCCGCTGGCCTGCTACTAATGAAATGTGCATCGGTGGGCGTCGCATGAACCGGAGCCCTTAAGGGCCGCGTTTTACGTTCCTGGGATTCCCCGGTGAGCCGAGCCTCCCTGATAAATTTCAATCCCGTGCTGTCGTTCGAAATTTCCTACCTCCACAGATCTAAACTGCTGCTCTCACCTCTTATCGTGAATCATTCGAAATTTTACCTACGCCAAGGGGGCACCCTATCCACTTTACGACGTCCAATTTCATGATATTTTTGGAGATGTTAATTCGGGTTGAATTTTAAACAGGAACAAAATGATTTATCACTCTTGTTCGTTTTCTATGGTTGCAGTTTATATAGATACGTATATATGTACGTGTGTATGCCAGAAAGGAATTTCCTCGGAATGGCCATTCTACTCGTAAAAGCACGGCCCAAGTACACAACAATGTTCATTTGCCCCTTCGCAAAAACAAACCTACAAGCTCAATATCACACCGGTCCTTCGGCTATGTACGTCCTAGCCTACCCCGGTCGAGGTACATACTCGAAGCGTGGAACTTATACCAGTTTCGAGCTGGTTTTTCCGGATCTAATGGACTTCCTTCGCTCGGCGTCATAACGTAACGAACGCCGAGAGAATTGTCTCCGCAGTCGTGGAACTTCCCGGCAAGACACGCCCTTAATCAATTTCAATTCAGGGAACTAGTCTGGCCGGGGATGCCTTGATCAATTGGCTTAATTGAAGGTGCCGGTGTTTGCGAAATTCGTGCGGCTATAGCTACGAAGAATACCTAATTGGATCTTCACGAATTTCTTCTCACGAGTCGTCCTTACTTTCGAGATGCTCGCCAGTGTATGTGTATGTATACACACACCTCGTAATCCTGTAAGCTGGCTTTAACTTCCGGCAATTCATTCCACAGCCATAGATCTTCCCTGTTCCGTGCCCCCAGAAAGATCAACATATGTTCGTTACACGAAATTATGTATCATCTGGCAGGGAACGTGACGTTGAACGTACAGTGGTTATCGTTTTCTTAATAATTGGTTAAGGGTGTCGCGGCTAGCGGGCTGTCGTCTGTTTAATTGATGACACAGCTATCAAAACAACCGGGAAGATCGTGTTACAGGATGACGTAGGACAATAGGGGACGATGTATTATAAGGGTTGAAACGGACTTCATATTAATTAGATTAATCACACTTTTTTCCTAGAAGTCTCGCGTGCATGCGACGTGGATCGACCGGTCGGAGGTGACACAACGCGATACGCCGGGTGTATATGTACATATAATTTCGAAAATGGAAAAACCCCCGAGAAATCTCGAGGAAATTCTCTCGAGGGCTTATCGTTTCCCGCGTCTATCACCGTGGCTATAGCCGGAGTGTCTTTACGTGCGACTACCACGCGTTCAGGATTCCCCGGCTACGTGTACCGATAAATCTTCATAAATTCCGATTCAAGAGCTTCGCGTGGCTGGCTCCTGCCATTGTATTCGCCGCGCAAAGCCACTCTCTGTTTAAAATAAGGGCTCCGTCGGGTCGATCCTCGACTTAAGCTGCCGTTCGAGACGCGAGTTTACATCGAAGTCGCGTAAGCCCTACCTAAAAGCGACTCGCCACGATCCCGATTTAAACGCGCCTTCGTCTCTGCCCGGGAGAAGGCGGGCGAATTGTTTGGCGCGTGTGCCACGGAAGGAATCGAAGGATCTGGTCTGTGGATCACAACGTGGCACCCCGCTGAGATTTATTTTGGATCTTATTGTTGGCCACGAGGTGTGCGTTTGATGAGGTAGGAGTGATACGGTTCATTATCTGGAATTAGTCGGGAATTAGTTATTACAAATACTTGTAATTATAGTATTTTATTTGAATTTTCTTTAGTCATTCCTGTTTCTCGTTTTATTTTATACCTGCTGCTTCCTTGGGCCTAGATATTAACTGTGCATTATATATTGTATAGAATAATATAGATTAATTACAATTCTACTAATAGTAATTGAACTGAATAAAGGTAATTTAAATCTATCTAAGGAACAGTTTCTGGCACACCCATTGTACAGTACGTGTTTTATCCTAGACATAATTAGAATTGAGCCCAATTTACTTGATCTGGATAATTAACGTGGCCTGAAATATAGCCAACCTCTAATTTCCCCCATGATGACACTCAATTTAATCCGGATTAGGCTTCAAGACCGTGTTTAATTCATTCATAATTCAGAATCCACTCGAGTAACCCAACCCTAATCTACAACGCAGTCGAATGGCAAACTCGAACCGTCCCTGTATCCAATACGAATACAACGACGAAGCGCAGATAGTTCATACCTCGTATATATCGAATCACCAACTTAGGTCTAAAAAAAGAAAATGGTAAAAAGCGTTTTACCAAAATTTTCTTCTCGCAATGGAAAATATTAGAGATAAGTTTTCTTGGAAAGCCTGCTTCTAGGCTGGTGTGCGTTTAGGATCGTGACGAAAGTCCACTGTCGTGGGATTCCCGTGGCTTGCACCAATAAATCTTCATAAAATCCAATCCACAGGGACAGTCGTGTGTCGTTGGACTCCTCCCGCGTGAAGACCTTAATGAGCGCTCGCGTCGAGCTGATGGATAATTTGATGCCGAAAAAAACTGGCAAGCTTAACGACCCCTTCATTTGTCCCTCCTCTGCTCTCGATCTGTCGCGAAATTACTCGCCCAAAATTGTTAATAAATTATTTGAACGCAGGTAACGAGCCGAGCTACGAAATAGAGACTGTCGCCGTTCGGGCGAATCGTTTTATTTAAACGAAAAAGAAAAAACAAGAAACAAGTGTACGGTGATTAGATTGCTCTTCTTGTTAATCAATTTCAATGGAAAGTAGAGCAGAAAGACAGATAGGGAAGGAGGGAGAAATCCTCGAACTTTTTACGCCTCATCTAACGATCTTCCGCGATTTGGCTTCTCAAGAAGAAGAGATTGAAGAAGTTAAGCGCTTCGGTACAGTTTGCCCGACACAGTTCGCGACCGTTGATTATCGAGCAATTTGTTTCGTTCCCCGAGCGAGAAGAAACTGGCGTTCGCGGCCGCGCCTCTCGATGTCGTCCCAAGGAACTCTCTCTCTATCTCTTTCTTCCTCCTTTTCCCTCAAGAGAGTCCAGGGACTTCTTCGTCGATAAATCTTCATGAGCTCCGCCAGTTCCCGACGGCACTTCTCTGCGAACCCTCCCCGTCAGCTTTGTTCTTTCGCGAATATCCTCAACCGCGAGACATCCTTCGACGTCGAGCGTTTCTGGAAAAAGCTGGACTCGATAAAGCAAACAACCATATACTACCTTCGAATCATCGAACCTCCATTTATCATTTTCAGCCCCGATATTATTGAATTCCCGTGAATGTTAATATATCGCTGACCCGACACAAAAGAATTTCGATCGACTACTTCCTATTAATAATCGCCGCTCCGCGAACGTTTCTAAGCGACCGAAATACTTGTCCCACATGGAACGATGAAAACGGAGCTCCTGCTCTCACCGCGGGGATACCTGCATGACGTTTGCATCAGAATCGCAGCTTTTCTACGGGCCGATAAATATTTATATATCGTTTCGTAGACCGTGCCGCACCTCCCCCCGTCTCTCTGCGTTTATTACGCAATCATGAGCGCGAGTTTATACGGGCTAATGGAGGCTGCAGGAAAGCTGCTGCGTGGACACCGATAGCCAAGCGCGAATGAATGAAATGATGCGCGTCCACGAATATCGAAATATGTACATGCATTGCCCGTGATGGCTCCTGCTGCCGCCGCGCAACCTCGTCTACGCCCATCCCGCTGACTCTTGTCGTCGTCGCTTTCAACTCTATCCACAGTCTGTTGACTCGAAAACCATTTCATAAATTTGTGCCGGAATTCTCTGGTAGCGATCGGCAGAATTCAATCACCGATCCGCAATAAACAGACCCGCGTTCCGCTGTTCGAAATTCGTATTCCGAACGCCGTTTCGCGGAATCAACTTTCACACTGTACTCGCCCCGTTGCTTCAACGCCGTCGCGATCGATTCGCCGGGACGTTTAAAATTGGACGGTCGTTAGATCGCGTGGCGAGCGGCGCCCCTTCGGGCAAAAAATGGCGAGCAAAGGAGGAACGGTTCCCGGCGAAACAATTTCGCGTTCACCTCGCGGGCCGAATTAGGCTGATCGACGAGGTGTCTCGCGCCCACCGATATCCAGTTCCGTGGGATGCATTTTTCATGAATCCAGAGCGCACGGCGCTTGCCGGCCACCCGTTACACTCGCCTGTTCGCCTACCATTATTACACAGTTTTCTGGCCAACAGACGGCCAGAAGCTGACATAACATTCACGACGCTGTGTCTCCTTTGAGCACGTCTAAAACAACATTGCCGGTACGCCGTCGTTTGAACGGGTCTTCGCCTCCGTGGTCTATCTACCCCATCTTTCGCCTCTCATTTCCCTCGCGCACCCCCGGTTGCGCGAACCGCCGCGTGCATGGGTTGCACGAGGCGACCGTGAAGGCAACTATAATCCCTAACACGATGGGAATTAACGACATCAGCAACTTTGTGCCACCGGGCCGCTGTTCGTGCGCCTCTCTGTGCGCGCGTCATCGAATTTCACCCCTTGAGCGAGAACACGGCTTGGCCCGCTATGCTTTCGCGCCCCCGGCGAATTTTCCGTGTGGATATTACGACGGAGATGGGACCCAATGCGGTGCAGCGTTACTCGGATGCACGGGCGATGTAAAGGCGGGTACTGGTGTCCGATTTTTAGCGCGTCCGCAGCATTGGCAGCATTGGTTTTCTCGAGGATGATTTTTTAGATTTTAATGAAGGTTCGCGGTTTATTAGGCGACGCGTAGCTCGCAACGCTGATAAACACCTGCCCGTTGTCGGGAATAATTTGTTTCAGAAGCAAGTCGTGCGCGAGCTGCTGGCATCGAAAAACGAAACCCGTCAGAGTTCCCGTGCTTTATTGCCAGGGCGTCCCCCGCCCGTTGGCGAAGGGCTGTGTGGTTAGGCTGCGTTCGAATTTCGTGCGGGAAAATATGCTAACCGTCGCCGACGAAAAAGTTCGTTAATTAGCCGTGAATCCGGGGAAACGAACGATAACGAGGATGTTTTCTTACGCGAGCCGCGAGACGCGCCGGCACTTTTATATTTTTCAGATGGAGCATCCCCGGGCCGCGAACTTTTTCCACCCTTTCGCCGCGTCAACTCTTTCTACCGAGTATAAAGCCGCCGATTCTCCGTTTCGTTGGCGTGTCGGGGAACAAAAACACGACGGGGAGAAGGAACGAAAGAGAGGGGGGAAGATGAGCAAAACGAAGAAACGGGTAAAAGAACGGCCGCCGATACCGCCTTTAAATACAATTTTCCACGACGCTGCTGCTGTTGCCGCGAGTACCGGCGATGGTGGTGGTGGTGCAATCAACGGAAAGGTATTTGCACGTGAGCGGAATACGCAGCCTGTCCCAATTCCGTGGCTCCATTTTGCGGAAAAATTCGAGCGTTCAGGGACTGTCTTAATAACGCCGGTCCGGATTGAAACGTTTCTCGTAGAGTCTGCTCTGGGGATATCGTTGGCCGAAAATTTATACGATGTACGTGCGGCCCATGCACGTGGCGGTTCTGCGCCCTGTTCCGAGCACTCGTGTTCGAGGGGTTAATTGTAAAATTAATTTCTTTCCTGGGTCCTAGGAGCAGATAGCCGCTTGGACGTTTGTTATTAAATGTCCATTAACGATATGAGTTTGTTTGCACGTCGATGAAGTCACAGATGGGAATCTCCGTGTATCGATAATTATTCCGTACCATGTTTTGATAACGATCTCTCCAAGGATAGGCCAGTCATTAGCCCGTGCAATGCCGGGGCGTGCAGGTATTATCGTTTCAATGAACAGTAGAACTCACGGGTTATTAACTCGCGCATGTAAGAGCCGCGAATTAACATCGTAATTTGATCACCATTACACCAGCCTAATTACGGCGGTGCTCTCGCGCTGCGAAATATACCGCCGGCGGCTATGAGAATTCTCCTTTAGTGGATGCATGTTTTGTCATCCAAAAGCACGACCGGTCCGCGCTTTCGCAGCGACAATTCTCCTGCAAGTGAACGTTGGTGCGCATTTTTTTTCAATTTCGTGTCCCGCAAGTAAAATGGCATTCTAATTTATACTAATTCAGTTGAGGTAACATTTTAGCTTGACAGAAATAATGAATAAGTACATTATGCTTTACCCTACATGCACATTGTCTACGCAATTTTCTCAACAGACACTATATGTAACCCTTTACGCACCCGTGCAACTTTGATGTCACCTACTCGACATCATACATTTTCCAGATCTAATTTCAATTTTTTTCTTGCTATGAAATCGGAGTCACAAGAGTTCTTTCCGCGACAAGTCAGTGAAAATCTGTGCAAGTGTGAATAATTATTATTATCGTCCCACAGAATTTCTCTGGCACATATACAAGAAAGAAAACCTTCCACTTATATATTTTTCCAAGTGGTCCAACATCGGAGATTTCACACCGGGCAAAACCGATTTTTGGTCTCAGGGGCACAAAATTGCGACGGCCAGGCGGGAAATTTTTTTTTCACGAAGAGCCCACGTACGTTTCGCGGGGAACAGTAAAATTGCGGTCGGGCCGGAACGTTGACGCGGGCAGACCGCAGTTTCTAACCGAGCAGAACGAAAATATCGGCGCGCCGTCGAAGTGCACGGCCAATTAAATATGGTGAACGTGCGTGGACGTTTCGCGTTTCCATTCTCGCCGACGCGACGGAGAAAAAAAAAGGGTATTTTAATAAGCCCGCCTTCCACTCGTTTTCGTTCCCCGCTTCAAAGCACCGAATTGCGAATGCCCTCGGCCCTTTTACGCTCAATACGTCCCCGCCTGCCGCGGCCAATTGTCGATTCTACGACGTTTCTTCCCAGCCGGCTAATTCCCCGCTGTGGGATGGCCCCGCTTGTTTGTGGCTGGAATTAACTCTTCTTCCCCCCCTGAATAATGAGAGGAACGAGTATATAGTCACATTTCTTGCAGACGCTTATTGTTCGCTTCGTGTCGCACAGAATGGAGACGCTCAGCGGCGGAGTTGGTTGACTGACGTAATTCTATTACGCTCGACTCTGACACGTGGACTGTTCAGATATAATAGAATTGATATCTTATATCCAGCGACGCTTGGTCCCGCGAAACAAAATTAAACCGCGTCGCGCGACGAACCGTTGGATACGAAACGGCGAATAATTAATCCGTACGCCAATGTTAGAAACAACGAAACTGATTAATCAAATATTAACTGTACGTTTAATCGCTCGACAATGCAACGACGCGTTTCGTTTACTTAATCCGCGGCGCCATCCGGGCGACATATAGAAATAGAAACATTGAAATTCCATCCGAATATTCTTCACCAATAGACAGCTACAAATTCCTCCGCGGGAACTAGCTTTACAGTTGACCGGCGAAACGACAATATCGCGAAGCCCCGAAACGTTTCGTTTCCGCTGGCGTATGTATTATATTGCACATACGTACATACTGGAAGCTCGTTTAACGCCGTTCCAAGTGTACACACAGAATCGAGGAGCGTGCCGCTGGCGCTTAAGTAGTCATATTAATCGAAAATAAAGTTCGCCAACTAAAACAGCCGCGGGTGGCACAGGCGGCGGCTATAAATTTGTGAAAAGCCGGCCGGTCGCTGTTGCGCCAGGACCGGAGGCGGTCGATGGCCGCGCAATTAGCGGCGCGGAAAGAAGGTTTCGCCGATTCCGTCGCCGTAATTGTCTGGGGCACGCGATTCATTGGGACACCGGCGATAATTCATTTTACACGAGCCACGCTAAGACCCCGTGTGTATCGAGCAACGTAGAAACTGTTCCACCGTTGAATCAGAGAATTATGATTGCGGGGGAGGCCGCGTGTAATCGCGAATCGTTGGGGAATGATTAATATTTTGGAAGGAGCAAGTCGTGCATGCAGGCAGCCATGAAATAGAGGCATCACCTCGCACCATAAATATTAAGGGGCAAGACAAACAATTATAAGAAACGTATAATGTCCGTATCAGTTTCCCAGGTACGACATTGTGTATGTATCGTTCTGTTTCTTTGGGATGATGCGAATATATGTGTACGTCTGGGCGAAGTCAGTGGTAGTAAAATTGCGTTAACCGAGACATACAATAGGGGCACTTCAATTTGGAGAACAAGCGTGTACTCGAGTGTACTTAACGATACCACAACACCGGGGGTTTTCAGCGCGAGCATGCTCGAACTCAATTGCACGTTACACGGCTATCATTTTCATCCGGGAAAATAGTTGCAGTCGAAAGTCGACCGGCTGTTCGATGTGCAAACGTGTGCAGAGAGGGAAAAAATGATCCGCCTGAATCCACACCGCTCCTTCGCGTTAAAATGCGCGCAACAAAATGTTGACACATCACGCGACCCAGCTTGAAACGAAAACTATCGATCCTCTTGGCTGAAACAATCGTCACCGCGGCGCCTAATAATATTCCGCGGAGATTCAATTAAACTTCGCCAACTTTATGAACGCGCCGCGCCTTCCTCGCCGCCTTTTATTTCCGCCTCGACCGCGAACTTTTCGGCATCGAGACAAATAATGGCACTCTTACACCCTTCATTCTGAGGGGGTAATTGACAGTCTTGAAAGCCAACAACGAGCTTCCCTTAAAAACAGCAGATCATACTCGAGAGCTAGTAAAAGGGTTAAATATTGCGTGCAGTAAGGACGATAAATACCCTCATTACCTCGTGATCGAATAATACATGAAAAATATTGTAAGAGTAATGAAGGACTGCTATGCAAAATTATCAATGAAAAAGAATTCACCGACTATTTCGACGCGCAGACTAAAATCAGCACAGTCTCTGAACACCAATGGCCAGGAATTTTCCGCGGAACTCGCCTCCATTCTTTCGGAAGCATGTCCCGGGGAAACAAAAATCCCAGACTGTCAATGAACCATCACGGTCGACGGAGTCTGCACAGAGCTCGCGGTCCGTGTATCCCGTCAAAGAAACGTGGCCAAGACCGTTTTCCTCCTCGTGTAAAGAGCAACGAACCCGCGGTTCGTCGCGACCGTGGATCGCAAGGTGCACAAAACACGCGGCACGCATGGCTGGCCGCGGATAAAGATCTTCCTTTTCACCCTCGTCGCCGTGAACGCAGACTCGCGGCGAAAGAGAGCGAAACGAAACGTTTTAGCGTTCATCGGAGCAGAGTGTTTTCCCGGTGTGTACACATATATCCCGGTATCTTGGTGAAAGCGGAAACGAGATGGAAACGCGACCCCCTCGAATGCAAATATCCGCGTAGTCCCGACGGGATTGTTTTTAATTATTGTTTATTATCGGGACGATGTTACGAGCGGTCGTGCTTTGCCCCGTATTGTTCCCTCGGGGGTGGATGAGGAGCGAAGGGTTAACACGAGCGGCTGGCACCGACGCGACGAAAAACCACCGGATAACCCGTCGTTCCCAGCCAGCCAATTGTTTTTAAGAGGGCCATCGCGCGATTCTTTTCGCCGACCTTGTTCGCCAGGATTTCGACTCACCACCCCCCTCCAGTATTAAACGACGGAATTTAGATAGGCTCCGTTTTCCGACCCTCCCCTTTCGCTTCTATGAAAATGAGAGCGCGGATCGCTGCGCAGATAGCGAGGGCGGAAATTAACGAACGACGAACATCGCGGGAGAGTGGATTATAATTTTGATTCGAATGGGGTTGCGCAGGTTCCTTGTTGTTGGAAAACCGCGCGCTCTGATATGGTAGGAGCGTTGCGAACAATCCGGCGGGAGTGATTTGTTATTATTTACTCCACGGCTGTCATCTATTCGTCGTTGCGTGTACAACGGCACGCCACAGCGAGATGCCTAACGCTAAATCTTTATTATTGCCACGAGGTGTTGTTACCGTTAGCGAACGGGATGCGTGGGTCCATATGCGTGGACATGACACGCGCACCACCGCCCAGCAGTATATTATCCGCACGAATGTTACGGTTTTTACGAGAGCCTCAATTTTCCGGAGAATTAACGAGCATTTTCCAAACGTGCCCGAGCATTCGCCACTTTTTATATACGCCACACGCGCGTCGATAGCTACGGGAGATTTTTGTAGGTGCGATCGAGGAAGCAAGAGTCGTCCGGCGATAATGGAAGGTGGACCAACGCGTAGGACACTTAACAAAAATTGACAACGGGCAATTTCGTAGACGACGAGCTTTTACTTTGTGCCACGTACAAATGATTCGGATTCTTTGCCCGATTTGCTGCCTCCCGAGTCTACTTCACTTTGAATCTGTACTTCGTATCTATTTTCGATCCGGAGCACAGTAGACGTTCAACAAAGAATATAAAAGGGACCCGGCGCAGCGGAGGTTCATTGAATCGTTCAGGGGCACCTGATACCAGGCCATTCATAGACGATTTCAGCCACTTTTGCCAAATTTTTTCTACCTTTCACCGTACGAAAATTCGCTCGGGCTTGAACCACTTTTTACACGTCGATTCAGCCGAAGCTTGTTTCGACGTTCAATGATGTACAAACTGACAGCAGTAAAGGTATCTATTGTCGGAGATTAAATTACTATTATTAATAATTACATAAAATATTAATAATAATGTCGATAATAATGTTAAAACTTCAACAAAGATATCATCGACTTTTTACTAAACTGCCACCGCTTCGGCAAGGTAAAGTAAAGGGTACAGCCCAATAAGCGGATCATTATATCTTATAATGAGAGACCCGGGCTACGTATACTGTTATACACACGATAAGGTAAAAAATAGTGTTCCTTAATTTTTTTTACGGCAAAGCACCCTTCCAAAAGATCTGAAAAATTATCAGTCGATTTAACAAACATTACGGGCAGCTTCTACTGTAAAAATATAAACGTAAACAATAAAAAAAACCAGCAACTTAAAATTCTCCTAATATTTAGAAAATCGTCGTTCCAATAAAAGCATCTGAATAAATTCTCAGACGTGTAATACTCTGGCTACAGTATCCCTGACTTTCTCTCCCAACTGTTTCACAAAATAGAGCAAAATAAATCAAACAAAAGCTGTAAATCATGTCTAGATCAATAACCAGCCAGGGCAAGGGTTGAAACTTTGTCCAAATAATTTTCCACGGAAGCTCGTTCGATCGACGTATCGCAAGTTTAATTTCGCTTAGCGCCACTTCGTCTATACCCCTTAGGATATCTCGAAACACCCTAAAAACGTCCATGTATTAATACCCCGAGCTGCGTTCGACGCTGCCACGGCTCGTGGCAAGAAATCGTTCCGCGTTTACAGGAAACTCCGAAGCCGTAAAGGTCGAGCCGCGTTCGGATTGTTTTGACGGTGAATCAAAGAGGGTTTTTCTCTATGCTGAGAAGGGGGTTGTGGGGGGGGGGGGTGCATGTTTTGCACCGTCTCGCGATATTTTATCGGCGACAGTTGGATCGTCTCGCTGTCGTTTGCGCCGCTTCTCAACGACACCGCTCATCCCTTGGCCTCAGCCGTTTCCTCTTCGCGGCTTGACAACTTTTTCGGCCGTTCCTCACGGAATTCCACGCCACGCGAACACCACCACCCTCCCACGCCTCTTATTCTGTCATTTTTCATACGCCGAACCGGTCGTAAGCAAAGCCCTCGACCCTCCTCGCGTTTGTGTTATTATTATTACCATTCTTTTTAATGTGAAAAACAATTCGCGAGAGTGGAAATATTGTGGGAGTAATCGAGAGACGCCAGGCAAAAATTGAAGCGAATATTTGTCGCTCGTTCGCGCAACGCCTAGGGCGAGCCAAAAAATTTGTCGGATACCGCTAGGGCTGCGCTCTAAAGCTACCGCACATAGCTCGTCGATGATAATAGTCGCTCGACTGGGGACACTTATCCTCGGAACGCAAAAAGACAGCGAATGGAGAAAGGGAGGAAGAGCGATCGCGGAGGGGCGAAGGACGAAAGAGGGACGGTCGAGAAGCCTCCGCCTTCATTATTATTAAAGTCTCCTAGATGAAAATGAACCACGAAATTGGACCCTGAATGGCGGCAGTCAGGGAGAGGCCAATAACTGTACAGGGGCCAATAACTATATAACTTCCCCTACCTACTTGCTTGATAACGACACCTAGATCGATATGGAACCAGCTACCCCTGGCGGACCAACCTCCTTGCCGTTACAACCACCCTTCTTCTCGCCGCCTTTACGAATCGACTCGTCCTCCACCCTCTCCCCTTTCACTGCGAATAGGAGCTGCCAGAGTCGCGGTACGATTCCTCCACATTCGTGTCTAGCAGCGGAACGGTATCGCAGTCTCTGGAGGTAATTCCGTGCCGACCCGACGTTACGCCCTTTCGAACGGAAACACCGACGGATATCAAATTAAAAAGGAACAACGCGGACAATAATGAAGGGCGAGCAGGCTAGGCCCTCGACTCGCGAAACGGAACACCGGCCCATAGTCGGGATAGGTGCGCGAGTATTTTTAATTACGAAGCGGAGAATCGGCGAAGGGAAGTTCGAGGGCCACAGGAGACTGCAACTCTCGCGGTTCCTTTATTAGAACGCGCGCGTCTTCGTTATGCCGGAAGATTTGTTTAATGCAACTTTACTCTGGAACGAACTTCCTGGAGGAGTCTGCCGTGACGCTGTCAATAGACGAGGAGAAGAGGTTCCTCTCTCTTTCTCTCTGCTTGTTTCTCACGATTGCGCGTCGAGTCGGACTGAAAGAGAAATCTATTTTTTCTTCCCCGGCTTCCTCGCCGCTCCTCTCCTCCCCCCCCCCCTTTTACTCTTTCAAAGTTGCCACGGTGAATGACGCTTCCCCGGGAAAAGAAGATACGCTCGCGAATTGCAGCTACGAGATGCCTATTGGAAGCTGGGAAGGTCTGTCTGATTACGGCTCGCCTCTTCAGAAATGACGTCTCCCGGCTCCTCTTCTTCTTCCGGAGTCGAATGTGAGAAAACTCGGACGATCCAGCCTCGTGATTCAATGGGGAACTTTGAGCGGGAGCGTGCTTCACCAACGCGACGTTGCTGTATAATATGTACCTATACAGGAGGAACCCGTTCGCTCGTGTCGTTGAGACGGTGCTGATAAATAGGCGACACTTTTTCAGGATCGATTCCGCGTGTTGCAACAGCGGGAGGTGTTCATTAATCCGATAAGCCGATTCGTCCGGCCATGCATTGGAATATCGCCTTCGTCAATACTGTACGCGAATAAAGTGGAATCAATCGCGCAGCCCGGATCTAGATATCTTCCGCGAGCCTTCTGTTTTCCGAGATTGTAAAACAGCACAATAATTCTCGGCGAAGAATACATTCAGCGTAGTAAATCCACGGCAATAATTGCGAAGAATAATTCCAAATACACTTGGATCCTGCGAAATATTGCGATCGCTGTCTGCAAATATTTCCATGCCGGATAATTGCATTTCACTGCAGGCCAGCTTTCTTTCCCGGCATTCCCCCCCTCGCAATTAAAAACTTCGCCAGTCACGAAATCACGATCGGCAACATTTTCAGCGACGAGAAGCAACGGTAGTGGTACAATCGCGTTCCCCTCGGGTAATCGAGGTCTCAGTGGCACGCAACCGAAAAGATTTTACAACGCCACGAGGGAGGAAATTAAGGAATACGTCGATCATCCCGGTGAACGGGTTAGGGGTAGATGTGACGTGCGGCGAAAATCAACGGGTAGCGACTGATTGAATTTTGATAAACGTGGCCTGACGTGATCACGATACCTGTAATCGTGGACGCGGACACGCATCTATGCTGCGGAATGGATCAATCCTGTTTCATTATTAGACGGTTGGTCTGAAAATAGATCCTTTTTTAAATGGAGATTGATGGATTGCTTTGTCCCATTGTAATGTTCGAGGGACGAGGACCAGTAAGTGGGCCGTTTTAGTCAAGCTGTTTCAAAGATGAATGTGTTTCACAGTCAATTGGACATTTGGCCCCGTTATTCCTTAATAATAGAATCTCCGCGTTTGTTCGGCAATAACGTGCATTACGCTGTGCACCGTTGTCGTATATTTTTATACAATACGTTATTCATTCTACACCAAGTACAAATATATTTCACTTCGGTGTTGCTCGAGTATAACGAAATAAGAAATGAATAAAATTGAAATTCCTGCGGAAGATTAATTAATAATGACAATAGACCGCGACGGGCAAAACCGTCGCCGGGAATAATTTACGAACACCGTTCTATAATTAACGCGTTACGCAAACTTCACCTGTACATATGCACGAATTAAATCGTACACCGAAGAACTTTGTTATCCGCGGTCGTGAAATGGTGGAAACGGTGCCACCGTTTTGTATACGTCTACCATTTAAATGCCGGATAATAAAAAGACACTTCGATGCCTTCCAACAAATCCGCCGTTGATCTCTTTAGAGTAGACTAAACATTCTAAGTGCCCCGAGAAAGAGGTGTCCGATGGAGAGACGCGAATGTAGCGACGGATAAATAGCTGGTGGGGAATAATAGTTCCGGGCACCTCGAAACGTCTCCATTCTTCTTCGTCGACGACGTGCCGTAAGCACGCCAGTCGCCCCGGCTACGTGGTGTTTCCACAGTCGAATTCCCATTGCAGAGCGGTGGCATGCACATGCAGACACGCCGACGGGGCCGCCGTTATGTCGCGCGGACGGTGTAAAGTTCGATTCTCGCGTTGCCTGCGGTTTCTCGAACTTTGCCTGATCTGTCACGTCCAGATCGCAAACTCCGCTCGGCCGGATCCGGGCCGAGGGTTAAATCGACCGTTCCCGATGGGATGGAAACGTTTTATGTACTACGGGGGGGCATCGAACTTCGAAACGCCCGCCCCTTTCCATTCGAGTAATATGCGACGCCTGTGAATTGAAACTTTGACTCCGTTTCGATAATTTCGATCCGTCCCTTCTTTCCTGGATCGCGATGAATTAATCGCCCGGAAGACGTTCCCACGCTCCTCGTTCGGCGGCGAAATTGGCTGAGCGTATCCGCTCCTCCACTTTGACCTTTTCTTCCTTTTCTCTATTCGAAACGAAAAACCGCACCCGCGGTTCGTTCACTTTGCTTTAATATGGCGCGGGCATCGCTCCAGAATCCATTTTTAATTCGGAAACGAATGGGGCGACGGTTTAACACCGACAGAGTCGTGGCTGAAAGAATTAGAGGATCCCTTTCGGAGCAAAATCGATGGTTTTGCAAATGCTGTATAACTTGGTTAAAAAAAATGGTACAAGAATCCGTCTGAGCTTATATTAAAGGGCGAAGCCTCTATTTTTACCTCTGCCTACTGAATCAGCTCGAAATTTTGTTTTCGATATTCCTCGATATTTTTCGTTCCTCGAGAAATGAGAAATCAGATTTGCATTTCTCAAGAATTCTCGTGGATCGTCTAAAAAAAATATTACAAACTTTACATTTTCGCACTAATACTAATAATAACGACAGCCAGAGAATTCTGAAAAGACTCGGCACAGAATATTTTTACGTATCGTCGACCCCTCTAACACGAAAGGGTGAAATCACGCATCAAACGTATTCCTATATACGTCACGAGTGTACGACAACCGCAGATATCGGCGTATCTCCTTTCACCGCGGGCAACAACGTTGTTCCACACGGATGTTGGACAGGGTAACAGGCGGAATCGCAACGCGCCCCGAAACTCGCCGTCGTATACAGTCGACGTGCGCATCTTCTATCACATTTCACGTGTCTGGGGAGAACACACCGTTTGACCATGTCAATTATGTCCCCTGGTCAATCCCCTGGCCGTCGGCCTGTGCATCTGCCGAGTTTCACGAGCCACTGTCCCCCTCTGTATATCCAGGATAAACGCGAACGTTGCCTCCTGGCACGGCATCGTTGCCGATGCAGAATCACTTCAACGTTCATAGAACCTCCGCCCTGATCACCGGCAATTATCGAGGGAGAAACTAGGGGCGTGCAAAGTTGTTTCGCCTCGTGTCTGAACGAAAAGCGTCGGGCTAAAGTCACCGAATTAAATTCCCTTTTTTTAACAGACAACCGGTTCTCCAGTGACACATTTCTTTCCTCTACCTTCTCGTTCCCTTAATGGACAGGGCCCGGTGTCGTGGCTTCATTAGAATTAACAAGAATTCCGGGGACTAGATAGTTCGAAATTGGAAAGCAAGTGGTCGCAATGCGATTGTGATAAATGTTCTTCAAGATTCCCGTGACGAATGGTGGTTTGGGATCGTGTTCTGGTCGTAGGTCCGGTTCGATGGAAGAGATACGGCGACGCCGTAAATCGAATGAGGCGTCAAAGGGTAGGCGTGCAGGGCTGCCAGGGAACAAATCAAAAGCCGGAAGAACGATCCCACGAACAAGCCTGACTTTGTGTCATCCGACATCCGCTGGTCGTCGTTGTCCACGCGTTCCTTCGCGAACAAATTGACGCCACGGATGCACGACAATCCCCGCGGTGATTTATTGATTCGGATATCCATTGCTCGGTTCGGAAAAACCCGTCAAGCGTTTTCATTCTCCTTACAGCATACTCGTAACATTCTAACAATCGTTCTGCGCAAACGTTCCCGCAAACTAAAGAGAAATTGATATTTCGATTAAGCGCGCGCAACGTGCAATTTCATCTTTCTAAAAATACGCGCACGAAAATGACTCGTCGGTTGTCTTCATACATTTCACGCAACAGACACAATTTGTCCCTTTATTCCGTCCGTGCTGAAACTTCAGGCTTCTCAGTCGACTCGGTTCCACCAGACCGAACTCGACCGCAAACATCTACGATCAACGGTGAACAGCGTCGTCCAGGTTGGCTTGCGTTTCTTCGAGCCACGGAAGAGAATAATTACGAGCATCGACAGGCGTTAACAGGATTATAAATCCAAGGGGTGGCACGAAACACCCTCCACGAGATCGATAAAGTGGCGTTCTCGCAACTCGAGCTTACGGCACCGCGATATTAGCTTCCCGGTTAATTCTGCCCAAGATTGTCCGTGGCCTAACCGAGCTTCTGCAATCACTTTCGCGCGTCCTGCGGTATCTTTGCTAAGTAATCGTTACGGCTCCGATGCTGATTACGAGCAACGAACCGACGTGAACCGAGCAGAGCGGTGATCGCAGCCGTGGGACACGTTGTAAAAAAAATGATTGCCTCTTCTATCGAACCGCTTATATACGGTGCATCGTTAGCGGCACGTCCTCGGGGTGCCATAGACCACCGACACGTCGTAGATACCGCGAGCTAATTTAGAACAGGAGGCGTGAAATCGAGGGAAGGGAATCCCGAGCATCTGCTCCGCTTTAAATCGATCCGCCGTCTTGCCGCCCTGGATCATGAGCCATTCCCTTTGAGGCAACTGCTGCAAGAGGTGGCCACCTTGCTTCGAATATGCGGCTACGAGCGACAGTGATAACGAGGTGCAGTGACGTTCGATATCAGGCTCGATTTGGACGAGCGCGTTTCGAAACGGAGCCCTGTGGATTTTCGAAATTCGCGGATCGCGAACGATGTGTCGTACCAACGTGTGCTCGCGAGGAATTATTTATCTTGTTTACTTAATTATTTCTTGGAACCCATTAATAAGCAAAATGACAGAATCTTCAGATCGCGGTGACAAAATAAATCGGACAGTTCCAAAAATTGTTCTCCGTACTCCGTACTCTGGAGTTCGCCGGTAACCGCGTTGAAATATCCTCGAAGCCGCGAGGCTTGACCGAGGAACCCGATTACACTAGAACTACCGATAGGTACATTTTGGTATTATTTGGATAGCATACGTTAGACAGATTATGAACACGAAAGTCATTGAATGGACATTAAATAGAGATATATTGAAACTTATCATAAATTGCTACAACGATACCTATGTATATATTAATAATTCTAAAGCAACAAATCTGAAGCAAGTCATTTTTACCCCCTTGGTAGTTCTACTGTTAAACAAAACTTGCGATTTGGAAGAAAGCTGCGCAGCGCGGATTAATATCCAATTTGTCACCGATTCCAAACAGCGCGTTCCGTAGCGATTCTAAACGCACCATGGCGAATCAGTGACGCGTCGTTACGTTTCAGGTATCCTCGGAGCGCAGGCGGTGCAGCGACATAATTTCCACGGTGAAGGATTTGTCGCCGGCACAGGGACGGCCACGATGGCCAAGGTATTTTTCGATCGCCAGTCCGTGAAACGAAATTGACGCTGATGCAGCGGATGTTAATGGCCAACGGGCTGATATAATCCGCGAAATTCCAGACGCGGGCAGGCCAGCCCGTTGCGGACGTAACGTGCCGGACCAGGTCTGAATTACGCGTACGATACTGTATTAAATTCCTCGCCGGGACGTATACGGCAGACATGCGGATCGTTACGAACACGTGCCGCATTAAATTCCCCCGGGGAAGTTCTCCTGACGTGGCGGCGTTCGATCGCCGCCCGTTTGTCTCGTACACCCGCTCGAACACGGGCCCGATTGTCACCTGTTTCTTCCTTCCGCGGGCTGACGTTAACGAAATTCCAGCGACCGAGGTGGCGGCTGAATAATCGCGACCGAGATTCGCAGCGTCGTCGAAGATTCAACGTGTACATCGTTCGGGGTTGAAAGTTTTCTTTCCGCCGCGGCGGTGGCCCGGATTGAAACATTTAGAACTGTAATTTGCTTCGCGGTCGTTCTCGAGACAAATACCTGAATAATAATAGCGAGCCGTAATCGATTATTAATTAAACTCGAGTACTGAACGCGCGGCGATTAAAAGCCGCAGGCATACTGCAATAATTTAGAAAACGGTCGTGCCACAAGTCTGACTACTCTGTACACGTTGCGCAGATTTTGACAAACTGCTACGCCCCGTAACGCGTTGATTTACAGCGACAAATGCGCCGTGACTGCGAAACGATTCTACATAAGTCAAGTATCCTGTACAACATAAAAATGTACTCTAAAAATCCCATAAAAAAAAGAAGAAAATAACTCAAGGGAAGCTGATGCAAACGGATGCAACCATTGCTCTTCGTTTGTTGCCGATATTAATAAACTCCCCTGTACATATACCTGTGCTCGGGCCGTTCGCCAGGTAAAATAAGAAAATAAGAGACGGCACCGTTCTTCTAAGCTACTGTATCGTAAAATGGCTGACGTGGCCCGGAAAATTTGTCGCTGGTTCGCGGCGCGTTAATTCGTTGCTCGCCTAACGACGCCCGCTTCTCGCGGAGACTTCTACAGTCAGCGTTTCGCGGCGCAACAGCGGAGATACGGGAAATTCGTGAAACTTTCCCGGCGTTCCTTCTGCGTTCCCAACTTTTCCACCGGTCTGTGGAGCCGACGGAAAAATCGGGAGGGGAACGAGGAAGATGAGAAGAAAAAGAATGAACCGCGATCTCTAATTTCTCCTACGTTTATTACCGACGAACCTTACTGCGCGTAGAATTTCACGTTTCAGCAGAAGTGCAGGGTCGGAAAGATCGTCGGGCGGAGAGACGAAAACGGGAGACGCAGGTCTGTTCCACGCGGAGCGGACCACGTAAGCCGCGAAATGAAATTCTCCGAGATAAACTTGAGCACGGAAGATGAATCGCGCAACGTGCTTCCATTTTCCGCGATCTCTGCCCCTTCGAGGGGGCGCAGCCTTTCAGGCGTCGCCGTGTCGCGCACGATTCCTCTTCGTTGCATAAGAATATTGTTCGGAAAGAGTGTCTGCAATCACGAGGCCGATCGCAAAACCAGTTTAGACGACGCAACACAAATGTATCGGGGGATCGTCGGTGTAAGGGCACCGGGTCGGCGACGAGCCACGCCTAAACGTCGAGACACATTCGTCCTCGTGGCGAATCGCTGAGGGCTCGAACTAAATAAATTATACAGGATATTCGCGATGCCATTGGAGTAGGCACTGATTTCGTTGGTGTGAAATGAAATGAAATGGGGCGTGGCAGATTTATTTACAAGTAGCACGTGGCAAATATATTTTCATTACTTTCGACTGTCTGTTTAATTTAAGATGCACCGAGTATTTTTTTTAAATTAAGCCACTACTCCCCGATTCGACATCGGACAGAGTATTGTATAAAATTTTCACCATGTTTTATTTAATTCAGTGTTCTTTAAATGTTCGATAAAATATTCATACGCAGGCGAATATAATATATACCGTTGCTCTGAATGCGAACGAATAATGGAATAAGATGCAACCACGGCAAGGATCGTGCCTACCTGTTTCATACGGATTCGACAACTCGATTTAATCATCGACGAGGAGACAAATACCCGCGGCAAGAAATTCTTCGGCCCGGCGGTCTCGCGCTGTGCCTCGTAACGAATTTCTAACGCGCGTTTAATTATTACCGATCATTATATCCAGATCACCGGGAGATTAGAGCGATATGAGAGAGAGAATCCCGGCCGTTGCGGGTACCTGGCTGACGGTCGGCTATCGGAAAACGATTACAACATAATTCACCGTATCGATAAAATTTAATTGCACTTTATATAATGTAACGTGTCGCGGGGGCCTCGGGGCCGCTCCTACCCCCGCTGCAATTTATGCGGTGTCACTTTCAAAATATTCCAGGGCAACAAGGCGATTCGGACGCGGCGTAATATAATTCGTTATCTTCCGGTTGACTGTTTTATCATCGCCGCGAATCAACCTACGTTCTGTATCTTCCCGTTGCGCCTCGGAGCCTGACGTTTTCCCGATAAGCGCCGCATAAATCTGCCCGGCGATACCGCGGACCGACCCGGCTGCCCATTTGGACGTCGACCTTTGCCGAAAAATTCACGGGCTTCCCTTGGAGAAGTGCGGCAAGTTTGAAAGTTTATCGATGCGTCCGTCGACTCCGCAAGTGGGTGCAGGACATTGGAGATGATAAAGAAATTTATAAATTGCTAGAAACAACCAGTACTCCTAGCGTTTTAATTTGATCGTTTTGAAAAGTCTGTTCTCCAAGTTTGTATTAGTCGGACTTGTTCGAAACCTCGCGAATATAGAAACGGGGTTTCCAATAGGCCCTCTGAATATTAACAAGTCGATGATCGTCGTGCAAGGACCCAAACGAGGTCTCAAGTTGAACGTTCAGAAGGTAGATAACGGCGCGATAGAGTATCTCCCGCCGCCAGAAATTCATCCACTCGCGAATAATCCTTTTGCCCGCCGAATAGTCAATTTTCTCGCGAGAATCGCTATTCCCAGCAGCCGTTATCGTACGGGGACCCAGTTACGGCTCTGTGCTCCGCGCGAAATCCACGAAACCATTAACGAGGCCGTTTGCAATAAAGCGCAGCGCCGGAGGTGAAAGCGTGGGTCGCGGACGAATTAAATTTTATCGATTCGCCAAACGCCAGCGGGAAGACGTCGGCGAGATACGGAGGGAACGACAACAACGACAACAACGACACAACGACAGCAACGACGACAACGACGAAGAGACGCATATCCACGCGAGTCAGACGTTACTGATAGCGTTGAATTGCCGCGGAACGTCTTCAGCATCCCGCAGACGCAGCCGGAGAATGTGCGCATAACAATTCGCGTGCTTTATGCCGGCGAGAGAGCTAACTGAATCCGGCGAAAAGATACCGATACGCGGAGAGACATAAGCTAGGTTTCCCGCCCGTATCAGATATTTCTCATCCCTTGCAGTCGCATTTTTCTACCCCCCACCCCTCGGTCTTGGAGGAACGTAGAAACGTTTTCTGAATGCCTTCGAGCTGGATCCTGCACCGTTGAGCCACTCGCCAGCATCCGTGCTCCGTGCAGTTGTTCTTTTCCGACGTTTGATAAACGACGCTGTTTCCCTTTCGTGAACGATAGGTCTGGCTCTGTACGCGCAAGGAAATTTTTCGCGCGAGGTACGATGAAACCTTGGGGTTCGCGTTGAATTTTGGATGCAAACGGGATCGAAGAGATTGGAAGAACTGGCTGAATGTATATTTAAACGCGTGCGTCGCTTTTAAGGGTTCGTGGTTAAATCGCAGCTTAAATGTGGCATCGTGTTACCTCGCATTCTTTAATCTTTCTTTAAAGAGCAGCCCGCGATGTTCCAAGGATTTTAAAAAGGGAACGCGATTCTCATTCGCTCGCCCTGCGATCGAGGCACAGTAAAGGATCGGTTCCAATGGAAAACGATCGGGGACGAAGCCAGAGAGTGGATCCTTCGGTCCGTATTTTCGCGGCGAGATCGCGCGATTTTTGCATTCTCGAGGAGTAGAGGCAAAGCTTTGTTCTCGTCTAAGCGACGCTTCCAACGCGAAACAGGAGTAAACGTATTCCGCAGAGGATTTTCGCGTATCCCCGCTGGAATCTCGAATACCGTATCCTTTGGGGCCAACTCTGAGCCTCGGCAACGACGACACCGGATATCCCATACACTGGCGGACGAAAATTTTTCTATTCCGTTATCGTCGAACACATCGTCTTCCCGGCCTGGCACCATCCGCGGAGGTCTTCGAATCGTGCCAAACGCAACGAAAAATTCCCCCAAATTGAACAGCACAACCACATCGATACAAGACGCAATCGTGGAACCCTTTACCGCGACCGATGAGCACGGCGGCCTCGAAGAATCAGCGTGACGAAGGTGGGACCAGCCGCAGCGCCAGAGAAAACGCTCAAGATAATTGAAAATTGCCAGGCGGGGATCCCGGGCATTCCAGCGAGACATTCGGCGCATACTTCGGCCGCGGCAGCCGCGTTTACGTGAGCGTGGACGAAAAGGGAGAGAGCTGCAGCAGCAGACATAATACCGTGAACATGTAGAACGGTTTTAAGAGCACTTCTGGGCCCTGCGGGACCGCCTCCACTTCCGCTCTCCGACAAATTGACAAACTTTCCGCGGAACGCGACCGCTTCCCTTAATATCGCGCAGCATTTTTCGCCAACGTTCACGGACTTTCGACTTCCTTAACGAATAGATTACTTCGCCGAGCATCTGCCTTCCTCGTCCGCTCCGCCATTCTCGCCCCGCGTGGCGTTTCCGCCGTTCTCGTTGCACCTTTCCACGAAGACGGAAGAGGAGGGAGACGACCGGCGACGCGGTGCACGGCGTCGAGGAGGATGCGGATCACGCGAAACTGGTTTCAGAAAGAAGCGGCCCTAGGAGAAGACGCGCGGAACGCTCGAATTGAAGTGCGCGGCTTCCGCGGCACTCGACGCGGCGCAGCTGGCGAGAGATTTCGAAAAAAGAGATGGAAGGATTCACAGCGGAGAATTCTGCTCGGAGGGTGCTCTATCTCTCCTTGATGCGGAAGACACGCTCCCAGGGAATGTTTACGTATGTCGAGACACGTAGCCGTTTCTTAGTTCGTTTCTGAAACTCCTCTCAACCCGATAACCCGGCTGAGTAGTAGTAAAAATCGTTCCCGCCGCGCCGGAAATTCTCTTTGCCGTGGGACTATTATTATGGGCAGACCTGCGGGGTCCGTTACGCGGGGTATCTCGCGTGGAGAATTCGCGACGGTGGATTATTTCCTGCGCTGCTATCGATAAGTTACTGCGACGCTAACGAGCCACGAAATCGGAGCCACGTGCTATACGTTTAATTTCTTGTAGTTATTTTGTAACGTTCGGAGAATGAAAATTCTCTTTGACGAAAATTGGAGGAAATGTGTCAACTTTGAACTTTGCCGAACACAAAAGGATTTTTGAGAGAAAATTCGATTCGCGGTTGCAAAAGTAGAGGTTTCACTCTTTATAGTGAGTTTGGGTGGACTGCTGTACGATTTTTTTTTGAACGAGTTACAGCAGTTCAGAGATCGACTATTTTTCAGGCAAAATTTATCGATATGTACTTATATTTAAGCGCCGAGTGTATTCCCTGACTATCTTATATGCGTACAATTATTAGATTTAATTAAAACGAAAGAATAATAATAACAGTAATCCATTACAAGCGATATCACAGCTACTTTTTACAATGTGCACTTTTTCATTATACCTACTTACACCTGCACCTGCTCTCGCCCACTTTCACGCTCACACCTACTTTCATTATAACAACGCAAAGTACTTATTATTCTATTTAGTCTTCGGCAAAGCCGTAGAAACACCGAGGGGAAAATAAAAATTCCCACTTTCCCTACTCTCATATAAACCCACGTTAAAAGCGAGTATTTTTCTTTTCCAAATAAACTAACAAACTTTCAGAATTCCGCTCGCACTTTAATATCCGCTGTTCACGAGAGCAAAACGCGTTTCACCTGCCCTTCGTCGCTTTTTCCACGACACGGTCGTCTTTACGGCGGCACGATGTAACAAACTGGAAGGAGCGAGCCTCGGCGGCTCAATTATTCTTGACATTTTTCACCGCGTACCTCTTCCCCGCTACTTGCTACGCGAGAGTTCGCCTTACGTGTTGCTCGCGGACAGCTTTTTCTGCACCACCTTACCGCGAAACGATCGCCGGTCGCTCGAAAAACGGTTTCATCACGAGGGTCGTAATGGAACGCGGGATGGTAACTAGTTGTTCGTCGAATACGTTCGTCTTTGGATCGACTTCCTTCCTCGTCTTTCTCTAAGTTTGGTGTTTCGAGGGACAGCTTTGAATTTTCTATACGAAACCTCGGATGGTCCATATATGTATAATATATTGTCAATAACTTTGAGAAGAATGTATTGGTCATCCGAGGTCCTCTTTGCGAGAACCGAAGGGGGTAAAAGTTTGTCCAGCGAAGTGTTCTCCATTAACTTGGAGAAGACATTCATTATTTTTAAAGTTAATCCTCGTGGACGGGAAGCACTTAAGACGCTCTTAATCGATCGTTTCTCGGCATTCTCGCCGTCGCCGTGGCGGCTTCAGGTAAATATTATCGCGGAATTCTAGCAGTCAATTTTCGCCACGGTTACGCGAATGAAATTGCCCCAAGTTTCAGCGTTGGCTTGTCGGCGGCGGACGTTCAAACTTCGCCAATTTTTCTCCACGCGGGGGGGTGCTTTAAATAATTTCATCGAGCAACACTTTCAAATTTGTCCGCGATATCGAACATTGTCGTATAAGCATCGCGACGAGACCTGGCGGCTATTGGTATTTTTAAAATACATTCATAAATTCTCCTTCGTTCAACACCTTCTGCATTAATATATCGATTGCGCACGGTTTCCACGCTTTTCCCACCCCTTGATAAAAGCACCAGCTCGCCCACGGCGGGTCACATGATCGCGTGTCGTTAGGCAGCCCTGCACCCAACGAGCATAAAGTATATCATTCGGCATAACGAGACTTGACGCGAAATAAATCAGAGTTCGCGGCGGGAAAAATAAGAAAACAAATTTCCACCTTGTTATCCGTATCGTGGACGATACGGGGGATGGTCGTTGCTCTCGGACGGCACAAATAGGCTGGTCAGGCCATGTCGATGGGAAAGAGGGCGGCAAGAGAAGGGAAGACGCATAGGGCATTTCGCTCGGTCCATTCGCAACGGCGCGTACGCCCACCTATGGAACGAATAACCATATAAATTTCGTCCCGCGACACGTCCTCTTATATTACATGGAAATGCGCCAGGGGTGAGATGTCGCGCGACGAATTTGCTGACTCTTCGCTGGCTGCGTTGATTCTTTCATTGCCACGGGCTCTCCTATCGATTGGGGGGGTTCGTCTCGTGGGGAGGACTTCATTATATCACTTGTTACGGTGTATTCCGGGGATGTAGCAGCTGATGGAAATTGCCATGGGAATGATGCGATCATTTTTTAATAAGAATCTCCAGCATTTGGCAGGTGGATAATTTAGCGATCCGATATTTCTTTCCCCGTGCGGTATCTGCTAATTATGAGCAGCACAATACAAACAGTAGGCTGATAATAATGTTGGATATGATGATAATAGGGAATGACTGTAACACCGTGTACATGATGGTTTGCATGGGTGACCTGAACGAGTGCGATTGCTGTTTGTGGAAACGCGTGAAGAGAATTTAGTTTTCAGCTTGGATACGAGATCAACAGATTAGCGAAGCGATGACGGAATATTTTGTGAAACATTCAGTGTGGTGTAATATTTAATAAATCAATTCTGTTCTTTATTCTCACTTTCCCTACAATAATAATAGCAGTGAGTGGTGGGCGATTTTAATATAAGTAGATACGAGATAGGGGAAAAATCGGATGATTATGAATCAATGGGAATGGTAGATAATAATAGTAATATTAATAATGTAAGCCAGATCCGCCAGTGCAATTGGTACGACCGACTGTGCCATTCATCGACGAACGATATTCAACAGATATCCGCTACTCGTACGATAGACCTTCACGTCCGATTATTAAGCCATAGAAAGGATTAAATACCCCCGGTTTCGAGATGGAAGATATCGAGTCTTCGGGGATAGTAATGGCGAGCTCGAGCGGTCGTTCCATGCGTGTTGCCGCGCCACGTTTATTCGGATAATGAAGATATCGGCTTTGTACGGTTAATATGGATATTACCGAGATATTTGGATAATGCAAGTGGCATTGTGATTGCAATACACAGGCCCCCGATACACGCTGGCGCGCCGCGGAAATTTATGGATCGGCTGTGCATTGCCTGTAGTTATTACCGCTGCTCGAATACATACTTTCTTCGATATTAATATCGACGAGTGTGCGGTACACCGTGCGGAACGCGCCAGGTACACTTGTGCAACAGGACGGAAGTGGAAGTGCACCACTTCAGATTATTGTCCGATTCTCGAGTGCTATCTGTGATCACGTTCGCCGTGCCGCTATAACTAGCCGCCGATTCCCGTTGAACGTTTAATAGCCGACTCTGTTTTAGTTGAAATTCCGCTCTCTCCCCTACGATCGGGATTAACGTGCAGGTATATAACTACCAATAACAAGATCGATCCACCTAATACCAAAAACCCGGACGATCAAAAACATCGGATTGGCCCTTTCACTACTTAATTGCAATTTCGCAACGATCAAAGTGCTCCTTACACAACCCACCGTCAATAATATCCTCGCTAATTAATCAACTTCCGAACTGGGTCATGTCTGTTCGATCGGGGCTGCCCTTCGACGCATCGTTAAAAATCAACGAAAGCAAGTTGCGATATTATTGCGAAACCGTGTCGATGCACGCGTATGCCCGTAGACGATGATTTCCATATGAAAAGCGCGAACGTCGAACCAGTTAAAATCGTAACGCGGCAGAACGGCACAAATTCAATCGGACCCCGAGCTAATCATCTCCAACTAGTCTCCACTTGTCGATCAATAGCCAACTCCGCAACGGCCACGTGTTATCCGACCGTAATTATCAATAGGGACAGGCGTATAGGAGAGTCAAAGCACCGGGCGCGCATCAAAGCCCCGGCCAAAAGGCAACGGCGATCGTTTTCGAAACGCTGACCGTGCAGTCGAGGACCTTTGACGTTAGTGAAGGAAATAAGAGCGAGTCACGGGAGAGGAGAGAGGGCGAGGCGATGAATCCGGCTGCAATCGGATGCGCGCATAGGGTGATCCGCACTTGCAGCCAGAGGGGGATGTTGCCGGAGGGGGATGGCAAGGATTCATTCATATCGCGGGGCCGTGTCTCATTGTCGGACCGCCAGGGCGGACAAAGCTTGCGCTGGGGATGTGAAGTGCTGTCAGAAGCAGCTCACTCGGTTGCGCGACACAAATGGCAACCAAAAGTGGATCTGACGGAAAACGAAAGGGGACGAATTATTTCTGCGCGCCCCGTGTCCGTGGGATTTTTCTGGAATATCCGGGATGAAAAAAGGGGATGCTTCCGGTTTCGCGTTGTATTCGCGAGATGTTAATTAATTGGCGCGCAGAATTATCAAGTCGACGTTTCGATCGATGATGGTTTTTAATCGGACTATTTTTTTTTTGGGCCGATGTGGGTCATTTTTTTACCGATACGTTACAGTAGACTGCCTCGAAATAAAACGGAAATAAAATGAAACACAGATGGGCACGTATTTGCATGTAATATTTCTCATTTGCATATAAACTCTGGATATAACGTATGGTCGTGGATGTCATATAACAGCAAGCGAAGAAATAATGCTTATCGAACGTGTACTTGTATTTACAAAGAAATCAGCAATTTTTCGTCGCTAGTCTCTTCTAATTGAACGAATAATAATTGCCGATAATTAGTAAAGAAATAGCACGCCACTCGATTGAAATAATTAATTAAAAACCCGAAAAAATCCGAATAAGCGAAGATCCCCGAAAGCAATCAGTCAAATTATTCCGTTCAGAATCTACAATTTACCTCCTTAGACATTTCTAACTCGATCGTTAGGACGTTAGAATGCTAAAGGGCCATTGTCGGTGACCGGAACTCGCGGGAGGCGAAGTATTAAGCGTAACAAGGTCTCCACGTTATTACGAAATGACGATGCACTCGTTGACTTCTCATCGCTTTTCGAGTCGCGAATCCACGGGAATAATTAGAAAGGTGGGAGAAGCTCTCGTCGCGAATGTGCCAGCGGAGCAGCTTTCAGCAAAGCCCATGTAATTGCTGCTCTAAGAACTCGTCTTTATGACGGGCGGCAAGACTAGAGAGATAGCTCGATTCCTCTCGTCTCGCGGAGATCTATTAACCTACATCTCGTGCTAGCGAACAACTATTATTTCTCTGTGAAGCAGGAGGTCGTGATGTGTCACCGGTTTGCCCCTTGTTCTACGGAAGGATGAATTTGATGTGCTATCAGAAAGGGAGAATGAAGCATGAATCGTTTGAAAAAATGATAAAGAGATTGCACCGCGAAATCGGTTAACTCCAGAAAACATCAAATAAGGAAATTTATTTTAAATAGAAAAGCATAAGAATCAATCCACAGCCTTCGCGACAAAATTTAACACGTTCAATTGTTAAATACTGAAATCCTGAAACACGAGAAACGTGTCTCGCAGTCGTTGATTCGAATACCAATAATTTTCACTCCCCTTCTTCCCTGACAATAATTAACGAAAATCGTTGACAACGACAGTGGCGAAACGTGTGCTGGCAGGGTCAGGAATTTTTTGCTCACTCGCGTTTCAAAGTGTCGCGGCTCGTTTCGATACGATAATTGTTTTCAAATCGACCGAGGGTATCGGGGAACAATCATTCCTCCCCATGGAGAAATCACGTTAATGGCAGACGGGGCGGGGAGGCCTGAAAAATATCGGCAGAACGAGGCAGACGTGCGCGTGACTCGAATCCCCAATAGCCGAACGGTAATATGCACTTGTTGCCCGATATTTCTCAATCAACTTAATGTAATGGACGTGGACTGCACGCGACCGACTCACCTCGGCCGCCATGGGAATTAGCAATGCCATGGAAATTTGATGCAAACATGTAGTCGAGACGTGGTCTTTTTCCAGACATTGTCTAGGTCTCTGAAACGGGACAATCCCCCTGGCTTGTGCAACTGTTTCGAAATTTCCATGAATTTTGTACCCGGGACTCCTTCAAGTTTTACAGAATTCACTATTTCCGTCTCCAACCGATACCTCTAAATTAAATAGAAATCTAAGAATGAACGTTTAATGGAAGTAGAATATCTCGTAAAAATTCTTGTGGATCGATAAGGTTTCGTGATAATTTCGAAACGATGGTTCTCCGACGATTCCGGGCGCGTACCTCAGTGTATCTCGTAATACCTGGGGATTTATATTTCTCATCGTCAGGCATCGTTTATAAATCGTTCACGAGCCAGACTTATCTCGTTACAAAAGCAAAGAAATGGAAAGGAAGAGGGAAAAGGAAAAAATAAGGTGGAAGCGGGCGATTGGTTGTTGAATGTAACATGAAAATTCGATCGCGAGAGCTAATGACGTTAAATGCTTTCGTTGGAGAATTCGCATGCAACCCTCCATAATACATACCGGTTGATAGAATTTTAGATCGCTACGCTCTTGACAGATCTCCAGTCCGTGTGTACGGCTGATGGTCGATCCGATTAACTGCTTGCTAAGTCCATAAAGATCGATCGATGCGCAGACGGACGATACTGCTGTTGATGGGTTTAAAAGGAATGGTTTTCCGTGTTGTGATTAAAATATATATAAATAACTTTATTGTTTATAATAAAATGCCCTATCTATTTTACAAATATACAAAACTCTTGCTATGTACAATTAAATCTCTCCATTCGACGAGAAACAAGAGAACGCCCATCGAGGATCGGAGGACTCACCTCGTTTTTTTTGAATACTTATAATTTATATATATATATATAATCTCTCGCATTCTTAATAATCGATCATTGGATTAATTTAAACTAGTCAAGTTCGAGTAGAAAGAGAAAAACTTCGTTGCAATTACGGGTTAGTAAAGGGTAGTATGCTTGCTGCGTGTACGTGTGTGAATGTATATACGTGTTTTCATTACGATCCTTCCCCTCCTGGCTGCACCTCTTCGTCTTCGCGTTCATTATACTTCTTTTTGTCGTTCCACGTTTTGTCGTCATAGCTCGTTTAATCGTCTCTTCCAATTCTGTTTGCCTCTCGCAGTTTCGCCTTTTTGTTTCGTTCTGTTCTGTTCTTTTTTTTGTTTGTTTGTATTTTTTCATTTGCCCTAATTTACATTTGCACACTACGAAGCTATCACGAGTCTCAAAAATACGAATAAACCGTTTACTTTCGGCGTGGACACCGTGTTACGGGGTACAATTGCGATAGTAAGAAATACTTCTTGATAATAAGTAGAGAGAAACGTCGCGACAGTCGGGAAACCTGCAACAGAAAAACGGCGAACGCCTGATTAGAAGGCACCACGTGTGCTATTCTGTACGCCCCTTCCAACCCCCTCGCCCCCTCGTTGCTTCTCGTTAGCCGAGCTCGAGAAGAGAACCGTGCCTCGAACGATTGTTGCGAGAGCAATTCGGAGCAACGACTGCTCTCAACGTTGCATCCGCCTCGTATCTTTTACAATTGAAACTGCTCCGCGCTGCATTCTACCGTTACTTAAAGCCATTTCAAAAAGAAATCTCGTCCATAATTAAACAGCAATTAAATCCATCGGGTATTTTCATGTTTAAGGGTAGCAAAATTACGAAGCTACAGATGCCGCAGTGTTTGATGCCGCGACAAAAAAGATTTGCAAACCGTTATCTGTAATTCCTATCCATCGTGACTGCCGTTAAAGGAATTTTAGCACAGCCCTTTTTCTATCTGCGAATAATTCGACGGAAAAACAGAGGCTCACCTTGCCCGCTGCGTATCTCCAATTACTTCATACGTAATGCGAATCGATAATACTTCTGGCAACAGTTCACATCTGGAACAGAGAAAAAAAGGACACGGTACGTCCGGTTACACCACCTATAAATCACGTCGACGTCGACGACGCCCTCGACGCCGAGACAAATTCCCCGGCGAGCGTGTTTTCAGGAAATAAAACGCGGAACGCCGGTGGTCACCGTGAGACACGACAATTTGTACGCGTAGCTCGGTGCACAGGCTCCGAATGTGTATGCACTCGATTGTTTCTTGGCCTGTCGTGGATGGAACGGACGTGCCCGTTCGAAGAGGAACCACGTGTTAGCGGAATTAAATTTTTCCTTCCCATTCGAGTCACTTTTAACCGTTTAATATATCGTTCGCTCTACGTCGATGCGAATTCAGACTGACACGGTCGGCGAATGAGAGAGGCAGGATCGAATTTTCAAAAAAGCATGCAAAAAAATTGCAATCAATTGCAATAAGTTCGTCGGATCCAGATAAAATACCTCGTCGTTATCGGGAACAGTAAACGAAGGGTTCTTACGGGCTGCATATTTTAGGGCTTGCATCGTACCGCGAGGCATTGAATAGCGCGGATCAAATGACCGATCCGCTCGTTGCATCTTGCGTTGCATTCGAAGCCCGCGCCCGTGAACGATATAAATTGCAAATGAGGCGCAACGGTTTCGGAGTGGAGGGAAAAGTACTCGTCCAGGAGATGAGGGATCTTTTAAAGTCCAATTACTGTTTCCATCGCGCGCACCTCGGATCGCACCGCGGGAATGGAGATAAAATTCTCGACCGAACTTCGATATTTAATGCCACAATTTCATCGTATTCGACGAGGCGGCAGAATCTATCGAAATGCGAGAGCAATCTGTCGCGCGCAGCGTCGACGGTCTATTAAAACTAAAATGAAGGCAGCCGTAGGATTACCGACGAACGAATTACAGGAAGAAAATCCTGTCTATGTCGTTCCCCGTGGCCCAGAGAAAATCGGGACAGTTCTGAAAAATATTTCGACAAAACATCGAATCGTTGTCATTTTCACGGGGACAGTCGTCTGGAGATCGTCGAGCGACGTTAACGAACGAAAGGGCAACGGAATTGTTTCACCGGAACGAACAGGCGACTAATTGAGAAGCAACGGGAACGTCGAACGACTGGAACAACGCGGGGACCAGCCGTCGATCATTAATTCGTCGTGGAATCACGCGGCCACCGTGCATTTCCACAATGGCTGACGCACAATTTTGGTGATGACGACGCGTCAACTTGTCCGCGTTATGAATGTCCGCAGGACCAAGTGGACGCGATTGCTCGCCCATTATATTATCAATTAGACACAATCGGGCGGCAAGGGTGATTAATTATGCGCCACGTATGCGCGTGCAAATAAGAGTGGATCGATTTAGCGCAACGGGACGCGGATTTGTGCATACAGGAAATCCGGCGCAGCCTTTGTTCTTGTGGAAATTCGCGAGAAGAAGCGCGATTTGGCGCACGGTTATTTAGACACTTCTACGTGAATGCAAATACGAGATTAACATTAAACTCGTGGACAATAGATTAATTTGGAATTCCATTCTACAGGACGGAGCACACCTTCGCACAGCGTGGCCAGGTAATCCTGTTGCGGTCTTCGATTAAACTGTACACTCAAGGTCTTTGTGGCCCAACCAATGTAATACAAATACAGTCTGTTTGTGTGGGATTTTTCTTTGTGCGATTCTTTTTGTGCGATGTTTTTTTATGGGGTATATGAATATCGGGATTCTGTTCGCCATATGTAAGTTCGCCGCGTGGTTAGTGTCAATCTCAACGGTGTTGTCATCACTTTTTTTCCTATCACTGAAATGAGAAATAAATTTTTTTTAAAATATTTCCATGTGTAACTTAATTATTTATTTTGTTTGGAAAGCACTTTCTCGCTATTTCGTAAAGCTTTGATATATTTTCTAACTGAGACTTTTTTTATGCGGTCCCTCTCCACCGCATAAAAAAAAATTTCTTTAATATGTTCTGAAAAATTATTTGTTCTATCTGTTTATGAAGTTTCTGAATAATTTTTTTTGTGCGGTCCCTATCTACCGCACAAAAACAGGTTTGGCTGTATTGTCAGATAAAAACCAATTGAATCGTGATAATTAATTCATTCAGAAGTTCTTCATATTTCTAATGTCTTATTAATTCGTGATTAATACATAATAGAATAGCTTTATTAATGCTTAACTTCCCTCCCGAAAGGCAAACCGATAATCAGGTGCTATCGCCGCGCTGCGATAAACAAAATGATCGACCGTTCCATTCGGCGCACCTGTATGATATCCACGGCAATTTAACGAAAATGTTTGACAGCCTGGTCGAAGTAACGCAATCGCGGGAAACTCGATTTAAACCGGTGACGAAAACATCGAATCCTCGGCGGACGGGGAGGGTTGCACACCCCTCGAACTTTCATCTGCCCGGTGATTTCTCGTTTAGACATCCAACTACCGGCGCGACTTCCAGCAGTGGGTCACGTTCTAACCGTGTGCACGTCGATGCCACCGTGGGAAATAATTTAAAGGAGACGGAGCCGAGTAACGAGTCGCGAATCTGCGTTTGACGAGTGGAACTCCGGTGCTTGACGCGTGAAACGTTCCTGACGGCACTTGAAGATCGCCGATTTTCACTCTGCAAACGATTCGAGGCTTCCGGCGTGGGTAGCGTTAAAGTATAAAGTGATGGCGGCGAACTGCGATATTCGGCACGAAATATTGGCAAAATATCGAAGTAATAGAAGCAACGATATTCAATTAAACTATACAGATAATGGGGATGATAAAGGAAAAAGAAAGACGAGGATATAATTGTTGATAAATGATGGACCGTGATAGAAAACGAATCTTCCCAGTAATTCGAACATTTCTCTCTCGTCGAGACCGACGAATCGTAACAATTTAGTATACGATAATCGGTAATGAATTCTTGCTCCATTATCACCTACGACGGTGCTCCGTTCCATTAATCACCTGTTCAGAATATACCTCAATATTAACCGCTGCGAATAAATCCAATCGTTTCACTCTTTCGTAAAACAAGAGGACTACTTGTGGCACAATCTAATATATTAAAAGCCGCTGCGTTTCCCTCGTCCAAGAACGATTTCAATCTCGTTAAATGGCCACCACCGCCGGCAAACGTATCTCGTAATCGCACACCGCCCGCTGATTATTTCTGCAATCGGTAAGGGGATCCTCGCGTGTGCGTTCCCGTTAACGAAGCTATATTAATAACGAGACAGGCGTGCTGAACCATTCAGACACGGTGTGCACAGCCGGAGTAATTTACACGAACGAATTAATATACTCCACGCGAGAGCCGGTCTACGGCGTTCTCGTTCGCTGACACGGACCCGCCTGAAATTCAGGCCAAGAAAATGCGGCGACGCGGCTAAGGAGGCCGGCGTTTGCTGGCGGAAAGAAAGTAATATCATTCAAAGGCGCCGGAAGTTATTCCCCGATGCGAAAGTTTCTCCAATTTTACATTAAAGGGAATGGTCCGCGGTGGATGTTAGTCGCGGGGAAAACTTCATCTCCGCGATAACTTTTCCAATTATTATCAGATGGCAAATGGACAGCTTTGTGTTTCCTTGGGGCCGGCCTCAGACCGCCATCGCCGTCGCTATCGTAACCGGAAGTTCAAGAAGTAGTCTCGAGGAGGAACTCGAGCCACGTCGCACAATACCGCGTTGATAAACTTCGCCGAACGGCTGGGGAACCTATTTTTGATCGAACGCTCCATGTTTTCCGACCGCTTGCGCGAGCTCATCGCGGACAATGATTTCGACCGGGCGGAAATGGAAGGAACGGGGGGAACACGGTGGACACGTGTGCTCCGATTCTTTTGACGCGGCGGACAATCGCATTAATCACGGGGAAAAGGTGGCGGAGTAAACGCGGAGGAAAATTAATTTTCGGGGAAATAGAAGGTTTTCTATTTGGCGCCGTTTCATTTTCATCGAGCGAAATTCGTGCAATGATTCAGATTTGGTAATGCACTAATGCGGCGTTAGAAATTCAGGAGCTTTTACCGCTTTTACCGCAAAAAGCATATATGCATGCATCGAAATTGTTAATGGATATGGTTGTGTAATGGATGGGTTACACGTGAAAATAAGTCGGAACAACCTTGTTCGAAGACTGGCGTTTATGTTAGGTTTATAAAATACTTATACGACGACGATGGACTTGTAACTCGGATTTTGAAATAAATAATGCTCCTGAGGAGGAATGGTCAAGGGTTTATAAGGGATCTGAAATATAGGAGTAGGGGTGATAGGAGAGGTCGAAAGTAGGAATGGAAAATAGTTGGGGACATAGGTCAGGAGTTGGAAACATTGGACGGGTGACTAAACGGGGTGACTCACAGGGTAAGGGCAAGGATGAGGAAGGTTTGGCAAGATGCAATAATATTTGTTGTATAGCTTAAGATTAAATGGGTTGGTACATTACAGTTGCAATTAATAACGAAGACAGTTACGCGAAGGGTCTCCAAGTCTTTGTCGACCCGAAATAAATAAAAGACATATGATAAGAGCCAGCGACCCGGAGTGAAATACTTCGAGGGCGTGATCAATGGTTAAGTCGAATGATATAATAGAACAAGGGATAAAAGAAACGAATCATCAACGTACACGCGTTTCAGGTGCCTCTCGTTAATCGCGTCGCTTTGTCAACGGAGCAGTAATCAAGTAGACACGGCGAACTCCAGATAAAACGTACACCACGAGCAACATTAATTACACCGCTGGCTTCTGCGTAATCGCGGCACGGCTGCGGCGAATTAAAAGTGGATTAAGATATGAAGAAGGGGCCAAAGTGAAATGTGGGCCAGTGTCCCGCGGAGATAATAAAACGTGGCCGGGGAGATCTCGAAATTCCACCCTCGACCGTATAGAAATGGAAGAGAAGTCCTTCCGTGTTTACAAACAAGCGGAACTGGTTCTGAAGGGACAGGCTGCGACGAGTGGACACGCCCTGCCCTGTGGCTCTCGGCCGTGTGAAAGAGCCTCCACCGAAGTGGACGAACAAAGAGCCACTGTCCATTGTCTAGGTCGTTTCACGACAGGGTGAATAAAACGCGAGCGTGTTAATTAAAGCCGATAGCCACGGAGCCTACCTTTATTACGCGGGATAATCGCGAGCGCGGTGTGCAACGGCGAAGGGGTAGGGAAGAAGCGCCGACGGAGAAAGAGACGCGCGAAGGTGCGCGACAAAGATAGACACGTGTGGAACGGTGGAAAAATCGTGACGAATGAAAAAGGGTTGGCGCGAAGAAGCGGACGGTCGAGATTTATCCGCGATTTAAAAGTACGTCGAGATGTCGTGTCCAGCGGCGGCGGTGCAATTGCTCGCCCCTCTAATAATGCGCCCGCGGCCGGTTAATTAATATCCCGCACAATAACGGCGGCCCGATTGCATCACGATTTGTATTACTTTTATTATCGCGGTGACCGCCAATTAAGACATCGCGGCCAGCGCACCGGCCCGGCCGGTCGTTATTAACCGCCATTAGCCTGCGTCGCGATCGTCGTTAACGCGCTGCGAAATTGAAATCCCCACCCCCGTCGTTCGGTGTCTATTAACATTCCGCGACGCGACGCTGCTCGCGGTGAGGGTTGGCTGCGGGTTCGTTTTAAACGGCCAAGGGGGATGTTTTCCTCGGTGGATGAAAACGGCGGCGCGTTCCGCCGGCTAATAAGACCGTCCCGATAGTTCCGATGCATTATTCCTATCCACCCTGCTGTCGTCCGACCACCACCCTCCCGCGCCCCTTTGCCGCTCTGTACGACACGTATATACGTATCGAATGAAACTTCGTGTCCAATATTCAGAGTGCGGCTGAAATTCCCTTCCAGGCAGGATTTCAAGAAAACGAGAGACACACGCGGAGTGGAACAGCGAGAAGGTAGACGGGGGTTGGATTGGATAGAGAGAGAGGGGAAACTTTCGGGGGAAACTTTCCTCGGCCCGAACAGGCTCTTCCCCCCTTTCTATCTGTACTTCGTGCTCGGTTCATTAAAATTGAAGGTTCCTCGTCGTTGCCGTTGCCAAGTCGAAAGTCTGCAGAAACTTCCCCGATGTATCTCTCCGCTTGGTTTCCTTCCCTGTACTTCCCTCGACTGCTCTCTTCCACGCTCGCTACTTACCCCCTTCCACGGTCGTTCCAGCCGGCAAGGCGAGCGGGAAGAGGGGGCTGGTAACAAAACGTGACACGGTCTTGGATATTTCGTTACGTGCATCCCGGTGACGGAATCGCGATCGTGGAAGGAGAACTGCCTACCCCTTTGGTGTCCCTCCACCCAGCCACGAGGGAAACAGTGGCTTGCGTGCGACCCGGGCCCGAGTTGCCCTTTCGAACTTTTCGCCGGAGGGGTCGCTGCACCGCCTACCCTTCTTGATATTCGGGCAACATGTAAATTCGCCGCTCTTCTCCGCTGTTCTCTTGACTCTTCGGCAGTTTTCCTTCTTTTTTTTGGAACGCCCGGCACGGGGGAGTTTACGGCGACTGGCGGCATCGCCGGTCCTGGCAAAGTTTCGAGGGAACAAGGATTCCACGTGGACCGTTAAGAAAACGATTCGGATACGCCGCGCGGCCATTGGAAACGATGGGCCGGGAATTCCACGGGGCAGGAATTTTTTAAACCGCCGCGGGAAGAGGTTTCGATTGGATTTTCCTTTCTTCTTCTTTCCGCTCCTTTTTTTTTATTGTTTGCATGCGTGAAGGTGGTCGTTGCACGGGGTGGCACTTTCCAGTGATAGACTCGGAGGAAAAACCTATCAGGCAATTTAGATAGCTCGAGTGGTTAAAGCAGTCGAGATAAAGGAAGGACCTATATAGCCCTTGAGTCTAGTTCCAGGAGGGTGATAGCCATTTGGCGTTATTAGAAGGGGAGGTCTATGAGAGCACTGGACGGTGTTCAATTAGCTAGAACAATCCAGTCGAACGAAGATTCGATTCCCGATCTCGAGACTTAACCTGGCACTTTCGAAGGCCCAATTCCACCATCCACGGTCTGCGGAACGAAAAACGACAGCTCGGAAGGGAAAACAAACACACGATTGACTGTTTAAACCGCGAAATAAAATCGGGTCCTGTCCTCGCGAAAGTTCAATTCCCCGTGGCGTGTTTAAACCGAGCCCGCACCTGGATACCGATCGAGCCGATGGGTCGATGATCAAGAGGAGACGGTGGAAAATCATCGAGGACAGGTGGCGAACGCGCGGTTTTTTTTTTCTGCCCCGGCTAAAAGAATCAGCCGCGAACGACGGGCGGGGCACAATGGCGGGCCAAAATCTCGTTTCGCGTTGCGAACTATCGAAATCGAATGAGAGGGAGAGAACGAGGAGGGCGAGGAACGACGGGGGCGAGGAACGACGGGGGCGAGGATTGGAGGCGATCGGCAAAAGCGTCATTCAAATTTCGGCTCGTTGCACGCGCGGCGTGGCTTCTGAAGCGGAATGACACGACGGAATGACGACGCCGCAATGGTTCGGTTTTTCCCCCGTCGTTTCTTTTTTTTTCCCTTTTATTTTTGGCCCCTGCTTCCACCGGCTCTGAATGCGAATCGAATCTATCCGGTCGAAAGGCGGCGGCCACATTCGATAACGAGCCGCGGCTCGAAAAAAATGGGAGAGAATTGTCGGTCGTGCCTCTCCTCGGTGAACACTTTGCACTCGGACACGTCGACGCGTTAATTTCTTTTTCGTTCCTCGAACCAGACTCGATTTCCTTTCGGGTCCCGCGAGATGAGGGGAACGATTAAACGACGCAATCCGGCGTACCAGTTTCACCGATAATAACGCCACTTTACTCGCAGCTGTGTGCGGTGAACGTGGATTTACAGAAGCGTTGAACGATTGGGGCGAACGATCAATAGGTGTTCACTGATTCTATCTTCTGTTTAACAGGGGCAATAGTCGTTGCAATAATTTTATACGGATAGCAGCTCAATCTGGGAACAGAAGGGTTGCGGAGTTCTTTCGCGTAGAGGCGATCATTTCTTTCGGAATAATAATACTAATTGCAACAACGATTCCAATGGGAGATTATCATAAGTCTAGCTCACTATATTTCCATTAATTAAACACTGCGATACTGAACAAACGGCGCGCGTATAAATAAATTAACACAGCACGAAGTGTAGCTTCGGATAAACGAAGGTATTTCTATAATCGAGACGAAAGTATCGACCAGAATACACGATCACCTTCGTCAAGCTCCACGATCGTGCGCATACACCCTCCGCACGTTAATTCCCCGCTTCGAAAACGACGGCTTCCAGATTTCCTTTGGACCCGACGAGTGCCCGGCAAAAAGGCCAACGAATATCGTATATCCGCGGAGCGGACGGAATCGCGATGTAACGATCGGGTGAAAGAATTTCCTCTGACGACCGTGACTCTTGCAACGGCAACGAACGAAACAAAAACGGAACGGAGAATTATTCAGAATCGATGTTCGTGCCACCGAATATCGTCGACGTCGAGTTTAATACGGCCACGCGTACCTCCACCCCCCCCCCCCATCCCCGTTGCTTGAAAATTTCTATTTGTAATTGCGCGAAAAGGGTGAAAAAGTCTGGTCCAGGAAGCAAAGAGGGGGAGGGGGAGAGCGAGAGAACGAGCGAGTGAGTGCTTGGAATAAAACAAGCGGACGGAGAAAAAAGAAAAAGATGGAAAGGGTGAACGCACGTGCATACATACGTGCGCACACGTATGTATGTATACACGTGACTATGGAAATTTCGCTTGGAAGCCCGAGCCAAGTGAAATGACGCATAGGAATGACGACCCGCAACGCTCGTTCTCCCTCGTCGTTTCGATTCGGCCATTTGCGACGATCCCGTGGACCGGTCTCTCTATTCGGTCGAACACAATGTAAGAGCACTCTTCATGCTAACGAATGCGCCGTTCCGATTTGTCGTCCGGTTATTTGTACGCTCACTCGTTCGCCCGCCTATGATTTTCGTTTTTCTTCGAACGTCTGGGGCCCGATTTTTGTTTCGTTTCTCTTCGTTATATTTTTCTTTTTCGCTTCTAATCCGCAACGTGGACAAAGAGGGATCGTTGTTATTTTGCTGATGGGGTTGTTTTTTCGGATTTTTTTCTTTTGTAATGAGCGAGCTTCCGGATGCATTTCACGTGAACCGAGACATCGAGGGGAGTAATTTGCTTGGAAACATGTTTTCAATGCGCAGAGATCGCGGCGGGTATGGTGGTTACGAGTTTCTTATAGAGTTAGCATTCGTGACCAGTAATGGGAGTAGTTCTGACGTAACTTCCTATTCCCTTTGGCGATAGCAATAAGTTTCTGTGCTATCTATTCAAATTTCGTATCAGAATACAGATTATTTCGGTACGCGTTGTAATCACGATTCCGCCGTAACAATTTATGTAAATGGAACTGAATTCGGTCGTCCAATTTTTGTCCCAAAACTTTTTTTCCGTTTTTTTTTTGCTAAAAAATATATTACAAAATTTGTAAGGAATATTTTTATCCAGCTGGCTACTAAAATATTGAAACACCCTACCCGACGCGGAAAAAGATAAAAAAATGTGAACACATATTCCCCGTTGGACAGGAAACAGCAGTGTTGATAACGATCGGCCAATATCGGTAAATTTGTGCAGAATTTTTCTTATCGGGAACCAGCCATCTGTGCGAACTTTTGCTCGCCAATTTCATCGACGAGCATAAAAAGACGGAAAAAAAGAAGAAATAGAAGATGAAATAGAGCCCTTCCACAGGAAACGTTTGTTACAGGGGACCAGCCACGATCCCCGTACGCTTCCTGGAAACTAGCACGAGTATGAATTTCGCATACGGTGCCGTGTAGACGGCCACGTTGGCTGACGATTTCGCGTGCGTCGACGTAAAAGCGACGATATAAAGTCGACCCCATCGTCGAACCTGTTTCTCCCGTGTCTCCAGAATGAAACGGTATAAAATAGACTGCGGAACACTTCGGACACTTCGTTGAATAACAGAGGATCTACGCCTGCAATTGTGTTTCGACAACGTTTCCACGTGGCTCAGAAATTCTCATGAACAATATTATCGGTGTTTTGTACATAGGTATACATACTTGCCTCACACGTTCTTCATTGTAGAACCTGCTAACGATAAAACGTTTCGATTCAATGAATTCCTTCGACGCACGTTTCACACAGAATAATATAATGCCAAACAGGCGGAGTACCGAGCTGATATTTAATTCTGCGTATTCTACTATACTGAAAAACTGGCCAAGAATATTTATTAAGAAGTCGAATATTTATCGTCCAAACTTTTCGTTCGCAGAATATCAACCACCGGTCGTTATTTCTGCGAAGAACCCGTCAACGACTTAGATATCCCAGTTGCTCAAGGTAGTCACCCTAAACTATACTAAAGCCAGAATTACGTCTTGGCTGAGTGCAGACCAAGTCCAAGTTAGGCTATGATAAACTGGATTAAATCCACACCAGGCTTGTATACCTCTGAATTATGTCCGGACTAAGTCCAGCTTGCATTATCCTAGGGCATCCTTGATCCAGCCTTACTCTAAGACAGAACTACGTCAAGCTTCCCTATCTGGTGTAAATCTGACCTTTAAACCAACCGTGTTCCCTGCGATCGCGAAACTAAACGAAAACGAAACTCTGTATAAGGGATGGTCCTGCGATCGGGATGACTCGGTCTCAGAGTACGAGAGAATAGCCTATTTTTCATTATTTCGAACAGATCTGCCCCTATTTTGTAATTTCACCTCGATATTATAATTTCACGTGCGTCCACTTATTCGAATATATATTTCGTTCACTTTGAATATCCACATTTGCAAATGCACTGGCAGTTTTCGAAATAGTATTCCATTATATTATACAATACAATAAAATACAATTCGAGTAAATGTCGGTGCATCAATCAAGCTTAAAGCTGCCAGTCCTTTTCGAGGTTGTAAAAAAAAAATAAACGTCCATCGATCGCAGCGATTTGACGACACCTTTTTACGCGTTCCAGGCCGGCCCCGCCGAGTGGTAGGTAATGCGTCTATGAATCGGCCGGACGTGAACGTAGAACGGAAGAAGAGGGTACGCGGCACATATACATTTTCCCGCGTGTCCCACAAATTTCGGTTTACCCGTGGAAATCGGATTGACGTCGTTGCACCGCTGCCGTGCTTCCCTTCGTTCCGAATCGTCGTGATCCTGATACGAATTGAGCTCCATCTGACCCGACACAATGTAAGAGACCCACCACCCTGAGTGCGAACGATCCAGATTTATCGTCGAACGGACGAGTGACGTAGGTAAGGCGGTCTCGTTTCCGAAAGTACGATAGAAGGATATCCCCTTTTTATATTTTTCCTGGACGGCAGTTTGTCCGCGACAGGAGCTCGCCACCCGGCGTTTCGTCGTCGGTCTTTTACGCGGTTAAGTGGCTGTAACGCGACACGATTTGAAAAGGGAAGGATGGTGGTGTGTCTGTATACGTATATGTACACTTCTCCTTAAGGGACGTGTCGCGCATGTGTCGTTTGGAATTCAGACGTGCACTTCGCGATTTTTATCCGCGACGGGTTCAACGAAACGTCTTTGAAGTGTAATAAAATGTATTCTATAGGAAATAAAAGAAATGGCTCAGCTGTAAGCATTACTATGAGCTAACGCAGAAGTTTTAGTCGAACTTTATTAACAGGCAGTAGGCGTTTGGATGCCTTTCTGCCTTCCAAATAACATTCAGTAGCCTGCCGTTGAGTTTTATCAAAAAGAGAAATAAAGATAATTTTCACACCGTGACATTCTTTCGGCCCCGTCGATTTCATTTTCACAGTTTCGCATCAAATTCGTTTCGGGAGGTCTGCCAAACGTCGGGGCTATTTTACAGCGAAGCTGAAGAGTAACAGAAATATGGGCCATCAAATTTGCTCTCCGACTTTTCCGCCTAGTCTGATTATGATTAAGCGCATCCTATAGACACTGGAGCCTCGCGACGGCCGCCTCGAAGGAAATTGTTCGATTGTCGAACGAAGGATAAGTATGTTTGCCCATCGCCCTCCCCATCCCTCCGGTTCATAAAGGGCAGGAGTAACTTGGAATCGAGGGGTGACTGTTTTGAAACGGCGCCGTCAGACTGTTTTAAAACGTGGCGGGAGTTAAGTGCTGCGCTCGATAAATTTTTTCGAGCACTCTTTACCTTTCCCCCCACCCCCTACCGTTGCCACTGTGCACGGCTTTGTACTTGCCCGCCACCTACCCTTTTCCTCACCTTTCAACCCTCGTCGAACGCCTGGAAGCCTTGAATCTACCCCTGAAAACTGCTAGCGGATTTTCCGGCTCACCTGATATGCCTCTCTTTCCCTCTTTTGGTTATTTTTCCCCTTCATCCCTTTACCCCATCGCTGCACCCCAGCCTGCCGTGAATTTCCTTTCCTCTTGGTTGTTCTTTTCCCCCTTTGACACTCTACCACGGACCCCCTCCTTCTTCTTTGCGCCCTCCCTTCCTTTTTCCTCTCTTTGCCACTTTACACCGCCACCTCCTTCCTCCCTTTATCTCTTTGACGTCCCTGCACCTTCCAACTTTCACCTATATCACTGTCCGTCCTCCCTTATCACTCCAATGATACCTCTTCCTCTTCATTTCTTGTCGATTTTCCTTTTAGTTCTACATCTGCATGGCTCTGACTTGTTCTCTACTCTGTTATTCTCTCCCTTTATTTCTCTATTTCGTAAAATTAACTCTGGTGCCCAAGATTTTTTTATTAGATTAACTGGCAATTCGAGCAGCAGCGTCTGAAGACATGATGCAAAAACAGTGTTCTGGGGGAGAACTCTATCGTCGAACGGAACGGAGACCAATTGTCTACGTTGATCGTCCCGTCGAGATCGAGAAGGTTTTAAAAAGAAACGACATAATTCACGGTCGGCCAACTTGAATTGAGGCTTACGAAGTAATCACAAACTTTGAACAGAGGATACGTTTGCTTTCTACCTATCTGACAGTCCTTCTCGCGTGCCAGTCCTATACTTGACCTGGAAACGCGAAGAACACATACCACCGACCTGCACGCTGGGGAAAACGTTTTATGGTACCAGAAATCATTGGGTCCCGTCACGGAAGTTTACCAGAATGATGGCAGGAGGAGAGAAAAAATTGGATACTATTTTAAACAGAAGCTTCGCAGTGAGCGTTAAAGGCAGACAGAATTGTGCGGGAAGACACGAATGCTGGATATTATTAAAACGAAATAAAGATAATTGAAAATAATTTAGAATACATACATACATATTTTTCATATTATCGTACCATTGTTATCAAAGTGTATCATTGATGAATAAATACATCATCAATTTCAATACAATGCCCATGAATTATTATGATGATTATCGTTATCAATTTCATTTATCATTAGATTCACAAGCTATTTAAATTCACACCAATATCTATGTTCAACGAAACTTGTCCAATAACAATTGCCCCATTAAGGAACGCCGAATTTCGACCTCGACGGTGAAATAAAAGAGTTTAATTAAAGGGAAGTTTGCACGGCATGCGACCCAGTATAACCGGAAATAGCCGGGGAACCGAGGCGTTCCACTTACGTACAGAAAATGTAAAGGCGAACGACTGTCGATTGGTTCGGGTTCGATAAGTAGAACAGCGCTCCGCTCGGGACAAGCCGAGGGAAAATGGCGTATGTCACGATTTCCGTTATCGCAGCCACATTCTCCGACGAGCAGCAGTCGCATTTCGCCAACTACTTCGGAAGTGCACTCAACCGATCCTCCTGCCGATCTTCCCTGCCCGTGTTTCCTCGTCAGAACCCTGCCGAACCGCCACTCTTTTCGAGCCACGGTATTATGCGCAACTTCGAGCCGCAACTTTTCCATCCCCCTCGGATGACGGTAAGAAAAGTTTTACCCCCGACGTTCTCTTCATCGGGCTCAGTCAAATAATTACTGTCTGAACGAGCTTGCCGCAGCAAGCTGCTCGTCTGCATTCAAACTTTTCGAAAACATGTTCATTTCCCGGATTTTAGAATGACGAGAGGGTTCGGCGATCGATTCGAATCGGGGTATCCGGAAACTCGCTACTGCTTTGGTTAATTGTGTTCATTTTGGCTGGGAAATTGTCGATTTTTGGATAAACTATGGTTACACTAATTGGCAAAGCCTTTATTTTTGCGTGAAAAAGTGGAGGCGTCATACTTTGCAACGAGGCCGGCCAGACTGTCGCACGATTTTTTTTCACCAAGTTAGAGGCAGTTCAAATATCGAGAATTTTTCAGCTAGGATTAGCTGGTCGTTCAATTTTCTTGTCGACTGTATTTACAGGGCGATAATCGTATCTGCGCTATATTGGATTTCGCGGTCCACGGTATATGTAAATATAGAATTTTGAGAAACACAAGTTGACGTACGAGTACACAAGGGCAAAACTTTAGCAATCACAACCGATGCGCGGTTTCGCCCGGCGGAACGCGATCCGAAAAACACAGAAGCAAACGCATACATGTAATACGTACACGTACATAGCCCAATACGTAGACGCGTGTGCAAAACAAAAGGGAACGGAATAAAAATCGCGGGGATTACAGCCACCGTTCCTCGAGCAATTTTTCACCGGTATCGTTCGGCCGCCGAACAGAAATTCCCGTCCATCATACGTAGACGCGTCAAAGCTTTCGCGCGGCTCTTCGAATAAATCTCGCGATCGCGAAAAATCTAGCGGGACCGAAACGAACGAAACGACAAAACGAAAAAGGGAGAAAAGAAAAAAAGAACGCACCAGCCAAGGGGAAAAACGCGCCGCCACAATAAACGCCTGACCAGGCTGATAACGAGGGGGTGGTGGTGGTGGTGGCAAACGGATCGACAGATAACAGCGAGCGACAAACTAAAAAATGACAGAGGAGAACCGTTGGTTTGTTCCTTTCTGACCGCGGTCCGCGGGAACCTATCGATAATATTTTATCGCGTCGCCCTCGCCATTTGAGTTCTGCCATTTGCGAAACTCCAGCCGGGACACGCGGTTGAATTTGTTCGCGCGGAAACGCAACGCGGCCGTGGAAAATAGGCCGAGACGATTAAGTGTCGCGGATTGAACTTGACGACCTTCAAGAACGAGGACGCTGGATCTCCGACGATTTGGAAATCCTCTTCCTTCATTCGAGGAAAATGCCGGCAGTGATAAGGGTCGGGAGCACACGCGAACGGTACGAAAGGGGAAAGTGTGGATCGCGTTTCGTGGCCACGCGAACGGTTAACGTTCTGTCCAGGGTGAAGGGAGGAAATGTCCGTGAGCAAGTCGGTGCGGGTGGTAGGGGGATGATTGCGATGCTGGCTGCGGGTACACCGGCAGGAATAAGCACCGCTCGGTTCGACGGACTCCACCAGATACGAGGAATTGGATGTTCAAGATAGAGGACGGAGGATCGACGCTGCTCTCGAGCAATTCTTCACCGTGTATTGACCGTGGGTAAATCAATCAGAGACAGTCGTTTTGACCTTTACGATCAGATTCCGCCCGGCTGCGTCGCAAGCGGAACCGAGAGAGAGCGAGCTGAAACGCGAAGGAAGAGAACGGTACCGGACGGAACGAGATTCTCCCCGGGACCAGGAACAAAAGGAGGAGACGGACCAAAGGGGATGAGTGAGAGCGAGACAAGGAACGGGAAAGCCGATCGAGAGCGAAGGAGCACGTCGACATTGTTTATCCGATCGTAATTACAGTACCCGGGACCTCATTTCGATCGAGCCAGGCCGGTCGGTGAAAACCCTTTACCAGACGATTCATGTCGCGGTCCTGCGGACGAGAAATGTCCAGGGGGTTGCGCGAGTTTTGAAACCTGGATCGCTAGAAGATGGTACCAGCGCACTGCGAACACAGGTTCATTTTATACGATTTTCTATTCGTGAATAATCAAATGATTTAATCAACAGCCAATAACTAAAAATAACAAAAGATATATTGCACACGTTTTCGATTCGTCTACGAGTGGAACGATTAGTAACTAGGGATGAGCTAGGGTTAAGCAGTAGATATTCTTCCGTGCGCAATTTTATACGGATGCGAAAGGGGAACACGGTTATCCGTTATAAATGGCAAATTCGCCGTTCGATGTACGCGAGGAATATATCGATAGCACTGGTTGCAAGGGGTTGGGGGATTTATAGGGCCACCCCCCCCTTTTGGCCCCGTACTCGATGTGCAGATGTTTTATCGGGCTTCTTTTATTAGCCCCACCAGTTGTTCGAATTTATTCCATGCTTCGCGTAACTTTTAGCGCACGAACGATCTTCCACCCTCGCGGCACCCTTTTTTTTTTCCTCGGCTCGAAATCATTTCGAGTCGTTGCCTTCGGGGCCGACTCGTGGAACGACTGGTTTAACTTTTCCGCTGCGCTGCTTTATTCTTCTTTTTTTTCCCTCGATTTACTGTACTTGCAGAGAGTTTCCTGGTGTATACGATGGATTTAATAAAAAGAAAGGGTTGGAAACAAACGCGCGGTATGTAAGTTCATATTTATTGTTGTCTATATTCTATTCTATTCTATTCCTCGGTCGATCCATGATCTCCAGTGTCCTTAAGATATTCTCTGGAATATCTCCTATCACGTATTTTATAATACATACGTCGTGTTTTTCCTTTTTCCCTTATTCTGATCGCACTACGCTTTTGTTTCAGTCATTTCTGTAATGTATATGTATCTCCTCTACGTCTACCGCACCCTGAGCAAATCTGTTGCATCAAAGGGCTTATTCCGCGAAACAGACAAGCGCGAATGAACGAATACAATTGTTCTATCCACCTTTAATTCGTTGGTAAGCAAACGTTCCCCGTCGCGTTTCCAAGAAACTCCCACCTGACCATGGTCGGCCCCTGAATTATTAGCTGACGCGCCAGGTTCTGGGCAACGTGGCCGGGCCAGCAAAAAGCGCATAACCGATTCAAGGTGCGACCAATCATTTTCGGGGCGAAAGAAATTGCCGAGCAAGCTGCGCGTACCGTCAAGGTACCAGTGGCCTTGGAACACCTGCCGCACAGTTATACGACGCTCCTTCCTGCAAACTCACTCACCCCTTGCTTCTTTATGCCAACCTGCATCCACTGTTCCCGCTCGTTAAATATTTCCGAAGAACCGGTGACCCGTCTAAGTTCACGAGCAAGGGAGGAGAAGTTTCACCGTGGCATCAGTTACGAAGAATTTACTTCACTTTCTGGCCCCCTCGCTCCTCGTGATCGCACGTATACAGAGTGTTGCAGAAGTATGCAGATGGACGAAGTTTAACGGCACGTTCTACTGCGCTGGTCGGCAGCGGACAGGTTATACGAAATAGGGAAAATTTTGTTCCCCCCCGAGTTGAAGACAATTTTGATTTACGACGGTATTTTCCAAAAACAAGACGAAAAATAATGAAAAAAGATTATAAGGGTTTGGCGAAATAATATTCACCCCTCGCGCGACAACGCGTTTGATAAATTCGAAAACTTTCGCCCGTTACGAGTAAGATCCTCCCTGTGAACTTTCCGCATCTATTTCTGTAGCACCCTCTATATAATATAAAAAGAAGTCGCGGGCCAGATGGCGGTCGCGTTAAAAAACTTTCCCGATCATGATTTTCCAATTGGAACGGCGAGCCACGTGTCGGTTGCGCGATTACCCGGGGCAAATTTCTTTCGAGTGCAGTTTTATGTCTTTTTGAAGCGGATTACCGAGTAATTCGCACGTGGCGGCCGCCTTCCGGCCGTGCGGCTCGTTCGATGCGCCCTCGGTTGTTATACCAGTACCGTCGACGGGCCGAAAACAGCGACGTTAGTGGCCGTATGAATCGAATTATCGGTGGGCGGGCACGCAGGCCGGGCCGGAGGGTGGATTTTGAAAAATGCAAATGGTCGATTCGACGGGACGCCTTTGTGCCAGGAGCTTCATTCAACTCGGTCGCCCGGGCGGGAAACGCGCTCGGCTACGATTATCGTTGGACGATCGATTGGCGAGCATTATTGCGACGTTTCCGTCGCCGGCGACACGATTTTTCTATTATGCTCGCGCCTCGCTGGTCCACGGCGCACGCTTTATTCCCCGGTCGCGGGGAAACGTGTTTCATTAGCGAGTAATTGTTGATCGAATTATCGACTACCGTGGAGAACCGGGGAAAAATATCGCGGGCCACTGCGGCACGAATGCTTCAACGAAACGGGCGGCGTCGCGACGACGGTGAATGGAAACAAACGCGGCCGGCCACTTTGTTACAATTATCGCGTCGCTCCGCTGCTGGATGATATTTAATCAGCGCATAATTGCGATTAATTAAACCGTAGAACGAACGGCAAATGATGACACAAAGGTCCCTTACTATTCGCTTACGATCCGCCAAACTATGGCGGCCGCCGGGTAATTGACGCGGGCCGCGTATTTTTCGCGTGTACGCAATTACGTCCGCCGCGGCGGACACTCCCCGGAACGGTCGGATATAAATTCTGTAAATGGAAATAGTTGCAGGCGGCGCGAAATTAAATCGACCGGCGACACTTCGAACTATGTATTTAAGTAGAATGGGACGAACGGATCGCAATTCCGAGCGACAGGCGCGCGGCGGTTAGCCGGATAAATGCAGCGTTTGAGTTCCGTGCGATCCGACACGCTCGCTGCCTTGAAATTCCGCGCTCAATCCGTCAATTTCGCCGCCGATCCAACCGTTTCCCTTTTTTCCCCGCCGGGTAAAACTGCGAGATTTTACGAGACTCGTAAAAAAAAGAAAAACATATCCGCGGGAATTTCCAGCAAATGGAACGATTATGTTGATACGAACGGTGTTCGGTAGTTTACGAGGCACTAATAATAAGAACTGTACGCCAGCGCGTATGTATATGTAGTCGTTCGATGTTTCGTGAAATACCCATTGACATATTTGCAATATTCGCAACGCTGCATAGTACCTGCTAAAAGATTAAACGAGGGGAACAAGACTCCGCCATCTTTATCACTTTTTTTATAGATAAGGGCAATACACTGATTGTATTACACAAGCTTCCCCTTACCTGTTATATATTACTACCGAAGATCCTCTGGATATTTATTACGCAAACAAAATAAATAAATGCACGCGGTGTCCCGCAAAATTAATGAATTCCAACCAGATACGAATGAATACGGCACACCGGGGAATCCTTATCGCCACTATCAATCACCGCGACAGTAATTCCCAACTCATGAAAAAATAACGATGATGTAAGCGGAAAAGCATGTCGAACTCATCCAGGCATCATCCAACATCGCCGAAAACCCACCCCTACACTTTCCTACCAACGACACGATCGATCGTCCCCCAAGATTTCCTTCGCGATCCAGCGAAAGCCGTGCAGCGATCGTCGTTCAAAGGGAAACGGTAAGTACACGCGACCTATCGACCAACGGATGACTTACAAGTCGCGCTACCTCGATTCCACGCTCACGATTTTACGGCCGAGGATTCCAGCGGCAGTCTTACAGATGGAGGAGCGATGGTAAGTCGGACGGTCCATAGGGCACGAGGGGAAGAAAGTGCACGGCAGCACGCGTATCCTGTAATAACGATAAATAATCGTAAAAATCCACTATCGTTCACGGTTGGTTAACCCAGCCTCTTCCCGTCGACCGAGAGCCAAACTCCAGGCAACCTCCTAAGAATTCAATGCGCGAGACGTCAAATAAATATTTCTTTCCCTACGAGACGCGCGCACGCTGGATACACGTGTATACATACATACGTAAGTATCCGTACGTGAGGTCCCGTCACATAAAAGAAGATACACTTTGAACGAGAAAAACGTTGCAACCGTCGATCCTTCCTGGACAGCACGTATATACACGCACAAAGGTTTCGCACACAGGGTGGGGGTTGGGGGGTGGTTCTCAAGATTTCGGCGCCGCTGAAACGACCGCGAGCGCAGACTTCGTGGTGCAACGAGGGCGGCATGCGAATAGACACGTTTCGTTATCTTGGTCACGTCTCGTCTGGACCCCCTGGGCGCGTTTCCTCGCTGGAAAAAGAGATACTCGAATATTTGTTGGCCGATTCAGCTGGCGATCCATAACCGCGGGATCTATATGGATCTTTGCAGGCGCGTGCACGCTCGCGTACGTGACGCGATACCGTGCGCCGCCGTCTCGACGGAAGAGTGACGGCCGCTTTTAAATCACCCTTAATTTCGTTTCGAAACTCTACGCGTCCTCTTACTTATATTCGCGGCTCGCACGCCGCGTCGCGCGGCGTTATGTTTTCTCGCAGCTGACACGGGTCTCCGGCGTATCCTCGCGGCCGCCGTTGATATTATCACCCGACGCGCGTTCGTTCGTTAAAATTCATGGTGTTTCCTGCGCAGGAAGCTCCCCGCGAGAGATACAACGTCGCCGTTGCTGTTCCGGGCAACGTGGGATCGAGGTATTTAGCTTACAGAGAGTTTCCTGTGTGCTTGTTTCTTTTTTTTTCGCCTGTCTTCGAGACGCGCGAGGATTGTTAAAGGGGCATGGTTGGTTGTCAAACAGTTATCAGGTTGTCTGGAAGTAAATTATATTTGTTGTACGGTATTGCACCGTTGAAGAGTAGACGTTCGAGCTATCGTTCTGATTTGTTCTGGGAACAGGTTATTCAGCAATAGGGAGCAATGCGAGGGAAGCAGGTGTGTGGAAATGTTTATACATTGATTAAACAAGGGATGTAATCCAATAGAGAAATCTTAATCGTGCGTTTGGTAAACATATAATAAAACAGAACGATGGGTCAATGAAATAGTAAATTCGTGTTCGGACATCGTCTCGCCACCTTCGTCTGTGACGATTCAATGCGAGCATTAAACGCACGCCTATAATAAAAGAAATTATTACGGAGATACCCGCGGTCGGAAAGATAAATCGTCTTCGAATGGACGTTTTTATACCAGACAGATATAATCCATTCGAGGGGTCCAATATAAAGGATTTAATTGATTTCTTTCTTCGCGCAACGTATCCGATCAATCTTGTGCTTACCCCCGGCATGTGTATCCGTTATCTTGTGCACCAGATAATCGGCGGTTGCGTAAAATGATTAAGCGACCCCATTACTCATCGAATCGTCCCCACCTCTATAAAGCGGCCTGAGCCCATAAACGTCGGTGAACTATCGCCGAGTTTCAACCCCTCGTCTCGACGCCGCGACGTCACGTCTTCAACCATCTCTCCCTATCTCCCGATTTCCTCCCCTCCTCTGGATCGATTAAGATCACGCGTTCTTTCAACGCGTCCTTCTAAACACAGCCAGAGATACACTCGAACAAAACGATCACACGGAGAATAAATCAGTCGACCCAGCGTTGTAACCGTTGCAGCGTGGAAAAAGTTGAATCATTCCGATGACGAAATACAGTATCCCGGTAATTTGTAAAAGCGACGCTGCAGCGAAGACAAGAGAGAAATACGAAGCCCCGGGGTTCCGATAGAGGTGAATAGACGGGGACAAAACTGAGAAAGAGAAAGGCGACTTATAATGGAATCATCTTTCCGACGCGACGCTAGGTAAGAAGGCCGTTCGCGTTCGCGGTGATCCCATAGAAAACTATACATACATCGTTCCCCCGTAATTCCTTCTTTGACGGGGAAACGACTGCGCCGTCCACCTCCTGCCCATTTACCCTGTCTCCCTCTGTCTACCTGGTGGATACACGCCGACGCAGGCTGGGTATACACCGGCCGAATGGAATCGCGCTGGACCGTAAACTTGACACAATTGTACCTCCAGACGTAACTCGGGATTAGCACAATGGCGTTGCATCTCTGTCGCGCCCCTGTTTCTTCGTCCTTCCGTCGGGATACGAGGGGGAAGAGTGGACCGTTTGCCTCGCAGGAAATGCCGAGAACACGCGTGTGTCTCCTGAGAGTGATCTAAGAGGTTGAAAGGATCGAGACAAGCCGAAGGAACAGCGGAGGGAGATGCCCGAGGGAGAGGCGCGCATCGATTATTTGCAGTTTTCGATTTCGATCCGGCATTCCGAGCTGCTGTAATAAAATCAGGCTGGAAGATGGACGGGGCGCGCGATGGCAAATTGAAGCAAATTGGAAACGCGTCAAGTATCGATCGATGTAAAGTAATGATTGATTGTCGCTTTCCTCGGATCGGAACACTGTGCAGCAATGATAATGGCAATAATAATAATTATAATAATAGTACCTAGTGACGCAAACACGATACGCAAAGGGAGACGAAGGAAGTGGAGAAATATGAATAATAGTACCATTAACGAGTAGAGACGTGACATAGAAACAAAACACCCTAATTGTCTTGGCAAAATAATGACAAAAATAATATTAGTGACAGCAACGGCGTGCCCCTAAAATTTGCAACAACATAGAATATCCCATTCGATTCATGTTGGTCCAAGGGAATCGGTTCGCGACGGGCCCAAGGTGTCCGCCGAACACTACACACATACGTGCAAGCGTACGCGATCTCGCGGGCCGAAAAGAATTCCAGGAAAGACGAGCACAATGCTGAGATGCTGGAAAGATACAGACGGCCTAGCAGACGGCTCGAATAGGGGAGATAGATGCACGGATAAAGCAAGATGGACACTGATACGTCGTGAACGGCGGAGAAGACGAGAATGGGGACGGATGCGCGGCGAGGATAAATGGAGGTAAAAGTGGCACGACAAAGAAGACACGCTCGACGGTCCCCCGAAGGAGCAGGGGGAAGAAAGGTGGGGCCGTATTGAATCGGTTCATAGGTTTACAGGCGACCACCATTATTTTCGTCTCGCATTCTGGATCCATTGTGCCGGGGCGTGAGGCTGTAGAGTGAGCATCTGCCTCCCTCGGTTTCACACAACACACACGCCGGCTGTTTCGTGCCGGTATCCTCTTCGTGGACGATCGTGCGCGCGAATTATCGCCAGCGAGAGGCCCTTTATTCATCGTGGACCAAAGGGAACGTGGGGGCAGCAAGTTTTCACGAAAAGGTAAACAGCCGGGGCCAATTCCAGGTCGAGGTCCAATCGGTTACTCGTTTACGAATGTCTACGTCACGGGCCAGGTACACCACTTTCCGGAGTTAATCCGTGTCGCCGTCTCGAAGCAAATATTTATCGCGAACGTGGCTGAACTTTTTTGGGGGCAGACTGACGTGGAAATGGAACCAGCGGTCTCTGTTCGGGGGAAAATTATTCGGTGCAGGCATCTGCGCAGGAAGTACGCACTTTGTTATTCGATTCCCATGACTTTACCACGATACACAGTATATTAGAAATCGTCTTTATTTATTTCTAATCGAAGATCGTTTCGTTCTCGTAGTTTCAGCGATATTAATTCATCCGCCTGATTTAACGATGAATATTTACTAAATCATGTGGGATTGATTTGTTTCGTAACTCTTGTCAGCGAATATATTGAAAGTGTCTACGATAAAATAAACGCAAATGCAGCATATGCAAGAATTACTCTTGTAGAAAATAAAAGTCTAGCAGTCTTTATAATGTTTGAATCATTGGACCCCCTTCAGTTAGCACAATTTTCCTTACAAAAAAGTGAACGGTAAAGTAATAAAATACCAGTTCAGAATGTTTGTAATTAATACAACAGGCTCTGGTAGATGATCCACGCGAATGACAACTGCGTGAAATAAATTAGAAGTAACAGCTCCCTGCCCTGTCCCCGACAAATAAACCCGAGGGGTCAACTTTGGCTTCAAAGGCGGCCGGTCGCCGCGATAACGTGGAAAAAGGGCTGATTCCCTCTGTACGGTGGTTTTCGTTTTCCGTGGTCGAACTGCGCGATCGCGGACAGGACAAAAACCTGGTTCGTCGAGTTCGAATTACGTTTTTTGTCGACGCTCCGGGAAATTAACTCTCCAGCCAGAGACCCGACCAGGGAAATTCTATGCAAAGCGATAAATCTTCAACGCTACATATTTACCCCGAAATACGCGCTAATGGAGAACGTTTTTATTCTATCCTTCGGGGGCAGCCACTCGTGATGAATCGCTGCCGGACGTTCGGCGTCGCTTTCGTCGCGTATCCGTCGAGCATTCGGCGCGCTTAATTAGACTATCGATTAAACGGTATAATAATACAAAAAAAGATCGAGAAAAACCACGGCTTTTATGTCCGCCGATAGCGGTTTATGCCGTTTTTAATCGCGCCTCGCTTTGACGCCCTCCAACAGCGCCGATATATCGTTCTTTTCACGACCCATCGGGTTTGTACGTTCCGAGGATTCCCCTACTGTGCAACTGCGATGAATCGTGACGACGTTATATGAACTCGAAGACGGACCGAATAGATGATGCTATTTTAAAGGGGGAAGCAAAGGGCTGTATACAGCAAGCCGCTGGAAAGAAAACGACTGATCCACCTAAATATCGCAATGAAATAGCGCGGTGGGCAATTTGAAAGAGAGCCGCCGTGTTATTCGGTACCCGTTCGACGAGCCCATTCTCCGACAAGTTACGCGACGTCTGTCGCGGTATTTAATGCCGCGGCCGGTAATTACGGCGCGGCCGGAATCACGGAGGATCGCGGTATGATTTGTCGCGAATAGAATCGCCTGGCCCACGCAACAAGTAAACTTCTCGGCCCGGGAAGCCGAGAAGGGAAACGATTCTGGCTTCTGCTCGAATTTCCTGTGGGATTCTCCGTCGACGGAAAGACGTCGGGCTCGTGAAATTGCTTCCCTTTTGTCCGCCAACGTCGGGACAGCGGTCGCGTCTAAGGAGCACCCCGGCGGCCGGGAAAAATCGCCATTGTTCCTCGAGCAGAACCGGCCGTTTCGCCTGGAGAATGAGGCGGAGATCCTGTTACGCGATACTTAATGCCATCATCGAGGAACGAGCGTCGCGGCGTTATTGTAAGACGGTAATTGACGCGCTAATACGACGGCGTAACGATGTTACACGCGAGCGTTAACCGGAGTCAACGGTGGATCGAATGGCAGATAAATGGATCTCTTTTCCCAGGATTGGAAGAGGGAAGAAAAATATCTTGCTAACTGGAGTGGAGTGTCGTGAAATTGTAGAACCTGGAAACATGAGGGGGCAGTTCAGCGAAGAATTATTCTGATATTTCGTTAAGGGGGTGGCTTTGTTAGTAGGCAACCAAGACGGGGAACAAGCCCGGACGGAGATAGGAAAGTTCATTCCCTGATTGAGATTCGTTTAAGGGAGTTTACTTATTTCACAGACGGTCGGGCAGCAATCAGGAGTGCCGGGTAGGTACTCGATTGGTCAGTCGATCGGCTAAAAATTGGAAGCAGCTACGGGAGACGTTTAAACGATAGGTCGATCGTTCCTTCGATTCTGTATTACTTAAACGGGTATAAACTGTCCTCCAAAACGAACCAGTGGAGGGTGACGAATATGGTGCAGACGGGTTTTATGTTTCGACGTGAAGAATTTGAGGATAGCCAGAAATGAAAGAGAATCAAACGGATAACTTTTGGGGAATTTCGTGGAAACCGTGCTGCTTTGAAAATATTGCAAACATTGTGGAACAATCGATGTTCAAAGCAAATTTCCAATAATTGTCAAAGTCGTAGCTACTGTACGCGATTCGAAATCACGGTGTCCCATATCCGCGCCATCCCCCCGGTAAATATTTCCATCGTGCAGAAACATTTCGCTTTGCGGCATAATTGCATTGACTTGCACTCGGATATTACCGAGATACGTGGCCGGTATTTTCGCTTACTAATTAAAACGCCGTCGCCGTCGAACAGTTTCTCCGTTTCATTCAAGCCCCGCGTAAACAAAGAGCGTCGCGGACAAAGTGAAACAGAGAACGCTGGAAGTTCTGGCTTCCGAGACGCGGCGCGCCAAGCCATCCACGATCACGCTTTCATTTCGCGCTTTCCACACCCTCTGGTCGGTCTGGTGTCGGGAAAGGGATGGAAAACCGAGGGAATTCCAGATTACGAGCGGCTGCGAGCTCGGCTCGAAAAATCAATCAACTGTATATTCATCTCTATCTTTCTCTATTCCTCCCTCGCTCTGCGAGCCTTCGCGCAGCACTGCCAGCCGATGAAGCCTTTTTAAATTTACACTTGAGAATTCCCACTCGGGGATACGTCGAAACTATTCGACACGGTGTATAATCGATTTCAACGGTTCGCCTGATTACGTTCCCCTGTGCAGGTCAGCTTCGACACGCGTCAAAGGCAGCGTTGCTCGTTTTCTCGTTCTTGTCGCGGCTCGTGAAAAGCCGTTTCCTCCCCTCGTAAAAGCCACGAAGACAATTCGAGCGGCGATCCGGTAATGAAAGGAAGGCAACGAACACGCTAATCGAAGGATCCAGCCGAACGAAAGAAGAGGATCCCCTTAATGATCCGTCCCGCCGGCAGAGATGAACCGGCGGGTTCGGTAAAAACAATTAACACGAAGGCGTGACGAATCACGGCCGTAAATTATCGATTTCTCGCGGCGTTGATTCAGCCCCTTTTCATTGAATTACAGCCGTCCTCCTAGCAACTCCTCCGCGCGGATCGAACGCCGTGTCCCTCTCCGTGTGTTTGCTGAATAAATTAACGAAGGTGCGTTCTTTTCACGTTGACGGCCGGGGCCCGGGGGACGGCCGCGGAGACTTCATAGGCGAGCCACGCGGTCAACGGGTTATTAAGGAGGAAACCAGAATAAGAAGAGACAAGACGAAATGAAACAATATAAAAGAAGATCGAGTGTCGGCTAATGGAACAAAGACGCGCACACGTGGTGCCTTGTGGAACTGGAATGAACGGAACGAAAATTACACGGTGGATTTAATAAAGCGAGTATCATACGAGGATCCACGTGTGTGTGTATATATATATATACATATTCGTGCGTAGCCTGAAAGTCTCTAATGACAGCCGCTGGCAGTAAGTATTTCGTTCGGATTTTTCACCTCCGCCTTCGGGCATCGTTTTCTTGCCCGTGACTCGAGAAAGGTTGTCCCTCGGGAACCCTTTTTCTCCGCGTTAATTCGTGCCCAGGAACGTCCGCCGCGATACTCCTCCACCTTCACCCTCTTTTCTTATCCGATTACACGTTCCCCGCAAATTATCGAACACTCCGTGCACCCTTCCACCGCTGGGCCCTCCATTGTGCTCCGCGCCGCAGATAAAAGCCGGAATATCGATAAGCTGGCACACGTGGGACGATCAAGGAGAAGCTGCAGCGTGCACAATAATTGGAGGAAAATGTTTCTGCTATATTAATAATCGTCTCCGATATGGTCTAAAAAGAAAAGTTCGCAGGTGCGCCGCTTCGACCGGACAAATTCTACGAAGTTGACCGCTAGAAAAATCCATTGTCCGAAAACGGAACGGCGCCTAATTACTTTTCCCCGTTGAAAAATTACATCCGTGGCTCTGCGCCCGCAGAGCAGGCAGCAGCCGTCGCACGACTGGCAATATTTCAACCTGGCTAACTAGAATCCTATGGTATCCTTTCTTGCGTCACGTTCAAACGATTTCCCATTCACCGACAATTTTGTAACACTCAAAAGGCGAACATCTTCCCCCATTGTCACGAACAGTTTGCCTGCCTGTATATTCGTTTTCGATATTCCCTCGTAGCACGTCTCGTTACTCCGACATTGTTACCATGAAAGCGAAGATGTTATGATAGGCCGGCTCCGCCCGTTTTGCGGATAGCCCGAAAGAAAGGAGCACAACACGAAGAATAGGCGACAGTAAACGAGAGAGAGGTCAAAAGGGAGAGGTAGAAAAAGGGAGGAAAAGGAAGCTGCAGAGGAATACAGAGACGGGACCAGCTCCTGCCCCGTCGAATACTATTCGTCCCTCTCACGGCTATCATCCCCTGAATGGACACGGGGGGGAGGCAGAAAATTCTGCCGTGCCGTTTTGCTCTTTTGAAACTCGGGGCCTGGGCCGAGCTGACACTTCGATGACAGGTAGAGTGCCGGCAATTGAAATAACAAGGGGAACCCCGAGGAGGATGCTGTGCATGAAAAACGGATAGAACGTGGCCGTCCTCTGCCTCCGACTTGGCTGCCTGGATTCCGAAAAGTTTGTTTGAAAGGAATCCGCCGCGTTGCTTCGCGGCATTCGTCTTCCGTCCTAGATTCGACGAATTGCAAAGCGCCCTGAAAAATTGTCCTTTTCAAACTCGTCGCCGGGCGTAACAATGGCATCGCGGCGTGCTCGCCGATGCGTTCGTCCTCCACTCCGGCCTCCTCTATCCACCTTGGGATATTATCGTTCCTTCCGTATGAATTAAACGGCCGGGCTTCGCGAGCGCTCGTAAATAATTCACGACCCAGCCGGCCGACGCGACGTCGATACTCGGGGCTTCCTTCGGGACATGCCGCAGGGAAAACTCGAGCAGAGCCTATACCGATCCGCGCTTTCCCTCCTCGGTTCTCCTTCGGCCACCGCGTTACCTTCGCGAGCGCTCTTCGTGCAGTTTCAACGACTCCTCGAAACGCTATTAGCCCGCTATTAATCTCGTATCATATCCCGCGGCACGCGCGATGCTTTCGCCGGCATTGAATGAAACGCACGAAATATTTCCCCATTTCGATCGCCGGCGAATGGGATTCGAATTGTGATTTTTCCATTCATCCATCCGGAGGAAAAAAGGGGTTGAGCTGGCAGCTCGCCTGTTAATCTCGTCGACACCGGTTGCACGCGAACGGTTATACCACGTAGCCTGTCCATTAATCAGTCACAAAGGAAGAATCGACGAGCGGCGCCGGTGCAAAAAAAAAAGAAGACGAGAAAATAATTAAAGTTAAGGGCGGGCACGATGGTAAAATCATCGACAGGCGACAATGGCGAGACGGAGACGCACAGAGGGCCCGGATCTGAAGGCAGGAAAAAGTTCGCACAAAAGCGGCCAACCGATGCAGTCAATGGTCGCGACTGTCCAGAAATTTCTCCGCCCATTGAGCGCATTCATCCAGGCACCCCTTGATTGTCGTGCGCACGGTTACAACGGCGTAACACCGAAACGAATTCGACGCTGGTACCGCATATAATTGGTTTCGTTCCTCGTCTATACCACGACCCCACCCCGCCCCTGCCCCGTCGACGTTTTCAACCTGACGGCTTTGTGCCGCCACGGAAAATATTCCTGGGTGCGCGTAATCTCTGACAGCCTCGACCGGTCATGGATCCAGTTTCCCCCGTCCGCGTCGTTAAATCGACCATATGCTTAAGTCTGGTCACGTTCGTGTTCCTGGCTGATAAATTGATCGCGCTTCGGAATTCGCCATGCTGTCGCAGCTGTTAACGGCGCTGGCCTAATTTCACGAGGCGTCGGCAGTTATCGTTGCGGCGGTGTCGCACATTTTCTCGCGGATCGGCCAATTAAACGGCGATTAACCGGGTCGTGTACAGGATGGTCTTTCGCCGGCCGGGGTGCGCCAAGTTTGTCGTTTTGTGCCCCGCGGCGCGGCAACCGGAGAGGACCGGTGGCGTTTGGGAACATCTGTCTACCTGTCGCTGAAATCCTACCGCGATTCGTCGACTCGAGTTGAAGGGGTCCGTACGCTTGGAACTCTTGAAACTGTAACCCGGCAATCTTCGCTTTATTAACGTCGCCAAGTTATTCTTCGTCCGTGGCACGGAACGGGAATTTCAATGGAAATTGCGATCGGCGGTTTCGCGACGAACGCGTTGAACTTCCCGGACAGGAACGTAATAACGTTTCTATTATAGAAGCGTGGATAGAGGGGGGGCAGGATCAACGATAACTTTCTGTATCAAGCGAAACGTGGCCGGACGCGGGGCTAATTCAAAACGGTGGACGCGCGTGAAATTATTCCGCGGGAATGTTTTCGTTTCATAAATAAAACGGCGCGCCGCGGCGTATCTGGCTGCGGGGTGTACGATACGGTGCCTAGGGTTTACAGTCAAAACATCTGAAAGTTTGCGCCGTTGGCCGCGTTAAGGTCAGCCCTGTTATTTCCGGTAGCCGCGTTGCTCATCCCCCGCGTTTCCGTTCCCATCCGTGCTCTCCTTTTCTTTCGTCTCCGCCCGTTGTGCAAATAAACCCGCCGCGGTCCGTCGACGCTTCGACCGCCGTTCAAGTGAACAAACTGTGTTGCGTGCTCGTCTGGAAGCGTTGCGCTGGATGACTTTTCGAAAAGAATTGAGAAGGGAAAAAGGTTGATTAAATTGAGTGGCTGTGTTCGGTTGTTCCAACGCGAAACGTATCGATTTACACGCCGCCGTGAATCCACTGAAAATTCCCAGTCCCTTCTGGTGAGTCACATCCGATCCTTTGCATCGACCGAACAACACGCGAGGGGTAAAAGCACGGCGAAAATGGGGGATTCGCCGAGGGGGTGGTTTTCGTAAGGATAACGGAGACGGTGAGTTTGGGCGGGGAAGAGAGGGAAAAAAAACTAATCAACGTAACCATATTTTACGGAAGCTGTGTGTATACGCGTGGACGTATTATAGCGGCCGTGATAAAAAATATAACGCGGACGGAAGGCGGACCGTGAAAAATTCCGCTGCAAAAGGGTCTAATATAATATTTTCCATGCACGGGAATGAAGGCCGGTGTAATTTCCGCGCGACGCTACCGCTTCGATGATTAAAACAGCCGGGCCGAACGAGGAAGTTCGGGCGGCAGGAAACAACAAATTGTCGAGGGAAAAAAGCGGCCGACTCGGTGGCAGCTGAAGAAATACCGAAAAACCGGCCGGGAAGTAATAAAGCAACACTTACGAAACTATTCGCCTTCGAAATATTCGTGCGACTGTGCGCGGCCATTTTTATAACTCCGTTGATAAGATAATAAGAGAATAAAGAACGAAATGTTTCGACACGCTTGCGACCGAAGCCGCACCATTTGTACCATAGAAATTGTAAAAGAAACTGTTAACCCTCAGTGAGCACACATTAATTGCTGTGAAACTAATACCGCGACGGTCATTAATACCCCCCTCCCTCCCGAGTTTTCCGACCGAACCACGCGTCTCCCAGCATCGATCCATTATGGCTTAATACGGCAACACACCCGTGTCAAGGCGGAATGGAAGAAGCCGAGACTAATGAAAAAAGAAGAAGAAAGAAGCGAGGAGAGCGGCAAGGGACGTTCGATAAGATAAAAGGCAATATTAAAAGTAGGAAGCAGCTCTTAAGTAAGACGAAAGAAGGCACTCGGATGACGAAGTTAGCCGGGGCCACGACAGAAGTCGTCAGCCGTTAAAGCGAAGAGATGCTTTCCAAATTGACCAACACACGGCTGCCGAGATAAGTCTGTTAACGACTTCACTAAAGCGGAGAAGAGACGCGGGCCGTCTGTTCTAACGCGGTGGGAAAGGAGAAAAAGAGAAGAGAAAAAACCTCGCTGCTCGCGCGTACAGACTAAAAGCGTCATAAAAATGCTCGCTTCTCAAATATTGCGCGCGGATGCAGGTGGTTTCCGGGTACATACCGGCGTGTCCGATAAGATTAGCAGAATTTACCGAGAGCACAATGCTGTCGTAAAGCGGCGCGCATCCTCGGCGTCGGTCGCGTTGCGATATTTCAGGGGGGGCGGGGGGTTTTAGGAAAATCGTTCGAACACGGGGATATTTTTTCAATATTTGTAACAGGATTGGTTTCTCACCGTCCGATAAAAGCACCGCTAATGAGGAACGCGCGAAACGGGGGTGGTTAATGAGCAACCGGAGGCACGGCGAATATTGACGTTCACGCGATTTCCTGTTTATTTTTTAATAAAAACCTCGGCTCCGCCCCTTTGAGAAGAACGACGACCCCTGCCTCGCACGGCGAGGTCGCAATTTTAAACAGATTTATTACGCCCGGAACGAATTTCCCTTGCTATTAAATTTGTCCATGCGTTCCGAGGGTTGAATCGTAGGGTTTCCTTTGCCCGTGGAACGCCCGTGAACAGATTAGGGAAATCAGGGGCGACGTTGAATCGATCCTTCTAATCGTTATACATATTTTCCAGGGACGAGCATCCGGTGTAATTGTTGTCCGGCCAAATGGATCGTCTCTTTCTCGACACGATTTCGCAACGATCGTTTCCTTCACTCGACGCCGTTCGAACGAGGCCCGTCGTTTTAACTATCCGCCGGCAGAATTTGCAATCCGAATCGACGCTCGTTATTCGCCCATTCATCCCCGCTGTACGTGCGTGTCCGTTCGAAGGTGTCGCGAAACGTCGACGAAAATTAGACGGATGTCTGTGCGCGTTTCACTTTCACAATCTCTGGCTGGGTTGAGGCGTTCAAACTGATTCGAGGAGGATCGCGGCCGCGTAACGAGCCAGACCGAGAAAGAAACCGCCCCCGTCCAGAAAGAGGAGCGAAGAAAACGCGCGAACAAAGGAGAAGGGTGGATAAGTATAGGAATATAGAAAGCTGGAGGAATAGAGAGACAGGAGCACGGAAGCGGGGAGAGATTTTAAAGGAACGGGGAACAGGAGCAACGTTGTTCGACTCGTTTCGCCCGCGGTACCTGGTGTTACATTTACGCCCGCGGAAAGGGCGAACTTTCCAAGGGATTCGTGGCAAAAGAGCTCACAATGCCGACGAGACGAGAGGAACGGGAGCTTTCGAACCCCCCGCGGAGGCGAACCGCTCGTGGAAGGGTTGCTGGCCTGGTGGCCTCGTAAAACATCGAACTGACAATAAGAGGCCACGGAGGGTTGGCTCCGACCGCCACGGAAGTGCGTTTCGCCATGGAGAACGGACAATGCCAACGGCGACGACTGATACGGCCAAACCCTGGATGCGATAGTGCGCTCGTCGATACGGGGTGTGCACGAGGCTCGTCTTTCCTGTTCGGACGATTCCGACGGTTCCGACGTGAAACGAGCGAACGCAACGAGAACAACACGTGGACGAGAAGTCGCGTCGTTTTATTATCGTCCAGTGTGACGTACGAGTGCAGGATTTTGCTTCCTTTTTCTATACATTTACGATGAGAAAGGTACGCCGGCGAACGGGTTTTATCGACGGGCACGGATACGTTGGAGCAGGATGGAAGATTGGTTCGTCTTTGTTATGCAAATGCGCCGTTGTGTTAATAGATTTATAGAAATTTATGGGGGACTTAAGTGTGATCTACGGCGCGAGTCCGAAGTGATGAGGATGGAGTAGGATAGCGGTGTGTACGGTTTCCGTTTGCACTTTCCTCCTTTTGCTTTTTCGTCTATTGCTTTATTCGTGCTGCTCTGGCTTCCGAGAGAGCGGCGTCTGGATCCGAAACGTTTGGAGGTACCATTTCTGTATGTACAGAACGACGACAGTGCTCCTCTGTGCGTGTAATTAAAGCAAGTAACGCCTGCACCTGTGAAGTTTATCGTGCAATTTGCGCAATGTGCGTGGAAAATTCTAACAAGTCGGAGGCCTGCGCACGGCCCTGCGGTTTCTTCCAATTAATTCTGAGGCGAGGCCCTCCGACGCTCGCCGACTAAATAAATAATCGGGGCATTAAACGCAGTCTTTGCTGAGGGGAAAGGCGTAATGAAGGAGAGATCCTAGACAGGGGTACAGAGTGGGAGAAACGAGAACCGACCGGGAATTAATTAAATGAGAAAAACAAGCGTTTTCGTATTTCCTTAAATTCTTCGTTTATTGCATTCACAGTCTCCACGCAGTCTTTAACTTATCCGTCTCGCTTTCTTATTCGACTTGTCTTAAATTAAATACAGATTGCCCCCTGACGAGAGGGATCCGACTTCGACTATTTACAAAAGGCAAAAAAGCTACTATATATACAATCTAGTTTCACTTGTCGCGACGTGAGGAAAAATGAGGATGGCCCTTCGACCATCCCCCTTTTCTTTCGTAAATCTGGACGGCGTTGCGGAACGACCACCCACCGACGTAGAAAGGGCGCGCAAAAGAAAACAAGAGGAAAAAATAATAAACGAACCACCGGTACAAATCCTCTTTTAATTTCTAACGTCCCTTCAGGGGCCCAGGGAAAACCCTTGGCCGGTGGTAATCCCATTTGTCTTCCAGATTCGGTCCAGCCGTTGTCAGGTACAAATGTAAAGGGCGACGAACAGGTACACGCGATCGTAGATCTCTACCTGTTCCAATGGTCGCCTCGAGACAGCCCCCGTGTGTCCGTGCTCCCTTTTCCTTTCCCGTTCGGCGGCGCTTTCGTCCGGGATTACTGGAATATTTTTCGTTCTCCCGGCGAAAGTTTGCCGCACGGACGAAAAACAAAACTGGCAGAAGGAAAACTGCCCCCCAGGTCCACGCAATTAGGATGCGGGACACGTATTTTCGAGTGCCTGCGCGATCGAAACGGCGAAGAGCATATTTTTGTTTTTTTCACCGGAACCGTTGCGGATCTCGCGCCTGGCAATTTCTATGCGCGTGCATTACGCGTCCTTCGTTTCGCTTTATCCCGCTCCTACCCTCTCTGGCCGTGGCTGTAAAACACATAAATACAAGGAATGGAATTATGGGACTATATTACGCGGTACATTTGACGGGGTGCGCGCGCGAGCTGCATACGAAGTTGCTCATGTCTGGGCCGAAATCGATGGAAACCCCATTTTTTTCCGCCTCGTACATCATAGCCGAAATCGAAACTGACAACAACAACAAAAAAAGCCCGCACCCGCTACGCTTATGGCGCGCAATAAATCACGATAAAAAGAGCAGGATCCCTTTTCCCTTGCCAGGGCATGACGAAACCCTAGCTTCTCCGTTACCAGCCTCCTGCCTTTCGAACTGATCTTACAACAGGTCACGATCTCTCTCTCTCTCTTTCTGACCTATTCAGGGAAAGACTCGGATTCGAGTAACCTTCATCTACCCCTCTATTTCCTTTCCACGTACAGATCATCATCGAAATATTCGAGACACGAAAATAGAACGAAAATCTTCACGACTAGTTTAGAAACATTATCTGTCCCTCCTGACAAGGCACCGCTCGATCCACTATATATATATACATATATATATTTGCAAATCATAAAAACCAATGCCTTCGGAATAGAGTGTATATAAAATGTCGATCACTATTCCCCGCGTCTTTCGCGAAAATAACGAGACAGCGCAACGAAAGATGTTTCCTTCCATTCATGCATCCACCGGCGAAATATATTTTTTTACGTAATCCCGTAAGACTCCCGGATCTAGGGTGATTTCACGGTGAATGGCCGGGCCCGTATCGATGCGGCTTATCGGCGGATCAGCCGCTAATGGAAACTTCGTCGACGTTGGCGTGAACGCGCCAGTCCGCCGGATAAAAAGGGTCCACTGACGGACCCTTCGAAAACCTGGTTCGCCCCCGCAGCAAAACACTGACCAATGGCCTATACAACAGAAGCAGCTGAACCTGAGGCGTGTCACGAAAATTTGACGGGACCAGGCCGAGTTCTGGCGGACACGGCCGGCCACCTGACACAAATAAAAGGGACACAGTCGTGCGAGGGGGTGTGAGGCCATTGTCGCCGCACAATTCCAGGGGACCGGCTGATCAATCGACTTTTCCTAATTTCCTTCCGCCGTTCCACCGCCGTTACCAGTGTACCCGACTGTGATACGTGTGTCGGGCGAACATTAACGCTGTACGTGAGTCACCCCGTGGAAGATTGTTTTCGAGTAGATTCCGGAGCCCGTAATTTCTCGGGGGGACGAAAGTTTCGTTTGCCATCTGGACCGGTGCTCATCGAGGATCCTCTTTATTCAGACTTTCTAGCTTTTGTTCTATTTTTCAGCGGAAGAATACGAGAAATACGAGTGACGTGTGTATACGTCATCTAAATGGTGGTCGATGCAGAGTACGTATCGAGGACACGTTAATATTAGAAGAGAGCGAACGGCTTGTGCAAATGCACGATGAGGTCTATATTGAATTAATAACGACGGTGACTGTGATAATAATATAATCGATGGAAGGTAATGCTCCGTACACACGGAACGAGCACGTGATGTAATTTGGAGTATATTCCTTTGCTCTCTGGCAGGGAGCCATCCGATAAAGGAGACTTAATTGGTAAGTGGGTGAGAATTGTTGCGAACCGCGGCCCACGAAGGGACCAAGTGTTCGATCAATAGGGTTTTCTAATTGAACCGGACGACAACTGGGACAACTGGTCCCGGGGACGGCGACAAATTTCACGCGTAACACTCGTTCGTACACTTTCGAACGGGCCATATGTTCACGGAAAACCCGCCCGCCGAAGATGGCCCCATTCATGTTCCGATCACAATGGTGCGAAACGCGCCACCGTTAAATCGGGCAATAGGCCCCGTGTTCAATGGCACGGCCACAGTCTCGTTAGTTTGTCATTTGGGAATGATATATAATTTTCGAGCATTGCTGGTAGAACGATAGGGCTGTTCGCACATTTCTGCTCCGCGTATAGATTGGGTGGTTATAAATCTGATCGGAGGATTGGGCGTTCTTGACGACGCACGAATTAGACGGAGCGAAGAATATAATAAATGTATACATATATATATGATACAATGAAGAGAGATCTTTTCTTTTGAAACGCTTAACGCAACGAAGAACGGAGTGGATTAGATTCGCCGTGAATCGGGAATGAAATACGTATTTGCAACGGGTAAACGTTGCTCCTCTAGGAAACGAGGGAAAAGAGAGCGCATTTCTCTTGAAAAAGAGGAACGACCGGTATTGTCTCTCTGGTTCAATTTTAAGCCAAAGTTCACCTCAATTCCGCGCCACTCCGTTTCGCTCTTACCTACTCAACGGTCTATCGTTCCCCCGAACGGGCACGCGAAACGAAAGCCAGAGGCAGTCTCTAAGACCAAAGCGTAGGAAGATTAAATAATGACTCTTACCTAAATAATCGCAGTTCTACGTCCATTGGTGGTGTATCGGTGGCGGGGGCGGCGGCGGCAGTGGCAGGGGTCTCTCCAAAACGGGAACGGGGGACACGTCTGGCATGGCGAACCTCAGCTTCTGCCAAAACAACTTGTCCCCCCACACCAGCACGGTGTGCGACGAGATCCTCTTTTTGAGATCGGCGTCGAGATCCCGTGGACACACACCGCCTACCAGGAGCAGGATCACCGAGCGTCCCTTCCCCTTTAGAGCGTCCCTCAGCGCCGCTTTAAACTCAAACCTGGCCCACTCGCCGTGCAGAAAGTTTTTCGACAGCACCAGGATGGTTCGCCTGGATGAGTCGGCCGCTTCCGCCACCGCGTCGGCCACGTTGCTACCGGCGCCCAGGTCGCGGTAGTGCAAACACAATCGATAAGATGTCTCCAGGCCGGGTACAAGGATCGTCGAGACGAACGCTTCGTCCACGGCCGAGTAGGAGATGTAAGCGTCGAACGGTTTCTCCTGGTCCTCGAACGCGGCCGTCTTGTAGCAGGCTCTGAGGCCGCATCTGCTTGCAGCCCACGTCCTAAGCGTGCGACGGTGCCTAAACGCGCCGCACACAAGCGCCACCATGGCGAAAATCAGCACAGCGGACGCCAACAGTAGCGGCAGATAGGCCTCGAGCGGGCGAGTCTCGATGATCGAGGTGGTGCCCGTTAATGCGGCGCAATTTATGACCGATCCGTTCGCAGGTAGAGTTATAGGCACACCGAGGGAACAGGTGACCGTCCTCCAGTCGCTGATCTTCGCCCTGTTACGGGACATCCATTCGCGTACGCTGTCCATGTACGAGCACTCGCAGCTCCAGGGGTTGCTCGACAAACCGATGTCCACCAAATACGGATTCTGGCTGAGCTGCCAAACGGCGAAGGTCCCCAGTCGGTTGTTCTCCAATCGTAACACTTCCAGCTGGCGTAGCGGAAGAAACGTGCCGTTATCTATGTACGCCAATACATTGTTCTGCAGGTAGAGCTCCTTCAGGTTCTCCAACGGCATCAGTTCCATGCCGCTGAGCACGCTTATCTGGTTGTTCTCCAGATGAAGGACCAGCAACCGTTTCAAACCGCTGAAAGTGTGATTGCGTATGGCGCTGATGTTGCTGTCGTTCGCGTACAGGATCTGCAGGTTCTTCCGGCCGATGAACGAGTGTGAGGTCAACTCGCCGAAATTGTTCCCGTCGAGGTAAACCTCGGTGGCGTCCATCGGCAATCGGCCGGGCAGCGTTTTGTACCCGGAGTTGGAGCAGTCCACCACGTTCGCAGACCACGATTGATCGTGATAGCAAGTGCAGTTCGTCGGGCAGGTCATCTCGCAGTCGCAGGCGTCGAAGTCGCAGCAATGACAGAGCGCGAAACAGTGCGCCTTGTACGTGCATAGAAACTGCGAGGGCTTCGCCTCGAGCAACGGTATGAAAGATTTGTGGCGATCGTACGGGAGCCGGCAGTACACCGACTCCAGGTCCATTACTCTCGGGTGTTGCCTCAGCGACAGCGAGTTGATCCTCTGCAACCATTCGGTGGTGCAGTCGCATATGAACGGGTTACCACCGATATAGAACTCTGGCAACTGTCTGTAGGCCGGCACCTGCGTCAACTGGAACGCCGAGAGGTTCATCTTGACGATCTGATTCGCGTAGAGGTCCACCCGTGTCAGGTTCTTCTTGTCGAAGAACGTCTGCGGCTCCACGGTCTGGATTTGATTATCGTTCACGAACAGAAGCTCGATCGAGTCCGGTATCGACCTCGAGTGTATCCTCGTTAGGCGGTTGAACGACACGTCGAGGGTCTGCAATCTCATTGCCTGTGGCGCAACGCCGAGATCCATAATAAGATTTTTATGCAGATCCATCCACTGCAATTTCTCCGGCAGGTAACTGTAATCGAACTGCATGATCATGTTGTCGGACATGTTCAGCCAGAGGAGGCCGGGCGCGCTCGCGAATATACCGGACATGTCCTGCAACAAATTCGAGTCGAAACGTATCGCCTGCAACTCTGGATTCGCGGAGAACGCTCCGTCCTCCACCGCCTCGATCCTGTTCCGTGCCAAGTTCAATATTTGGAGCGCGGGCAGCTCGGCGAAATCCTCCACGGTGACGTTCGTGATCTCGTTCCCGATCATTCGTAATCCGTACAGGCTAGACATTCCGCGGAAACCGGGCCTGTTCAGGCTTCTGATCTGATTCTCACCGAGGTCCAGCGTGCGCAGCATTCTCATGTCCTTCAACGCGACCGGTATGCTGTCCAGACTGTTGCCAGACAGATTCAGGTCCTGCATACTGGAACAATTCCGAAAGGCATCCGGGTGAATACCTTCGAGCTGATTAGAATCGAGCGACAACAGAGAAAGTGCGAACAACCCGTTCAGGGAGTAAGCGTCCAGGTAAGTTAATCGATTAAACGCTAAATCCAGCGTGTGCAGATTACTCATCGGCGCGAACGTGTCCGCCGGTATCGTTTCGATCTCGTTGTACTGTAAATTCAATATCTGCAGAGTGTAAAGGTCTTTGAAGAGTGCCGGGTCCAGTCGACTGATCCGATTGTGCGACAGATTCAGCAAGACGAGTCGAATCAGGCCGGAAAATGTGCCCGAGTTCAGCCAGGAGCTCGTTAACGCGTTCCTCGACAGGTCCAGGGCGACCAGCTGGTTCATGTCGGCGACGAGACCCGGCGTGAGCACGCTGATCGAATTATTTTGTAGCCGCAGCTCCTTCAACGATTTCGCCGCATCGCGGAACATCTCCGTCGGCAGCGCGACAATTCTGTTCCCAGACATGTCGAACGTCTCCAGGGACCTCAGCCCGTGAAGCGCCTCGTCCGCCACAATGGAGATCGCGTTGCTGGATAAATTGAGCACCCGTAGCCTTTTCAGCGAGGAAAATCCATAGGCGGGCAGCAGGGAAATATGATTATTCGACACGTCCAACGACTGTACATCCAACGAGCACGAAAACGGGGACGACGTTGATTCCTGTAGACGGATGTTCCTCGGATGTTTCTCCACGACATCCCGGAATCCCAGTTCGTCGATATCCTTCAGCATGTTCCACGAGATGTTCAATGTTAGGAGGTTCGACAACGGGCAAAACAAGTGTTCCGGTATCTGCCAGATGTTGTTCCAAGATAAATCGATCTTCTCGATCTGCGGCACCGAGTCGAACGCGTTGCTCTCCAACTCCAGGCTGTACTTGCCCTTTCGCCCGTTCAGGCTTCTGATCGTTAGATTACGAAGATCCCGCAGACCGCTCAGGACTTTCGCCGGCCAGTGTACCAGCTTGCAACCGGTCAGCCTCAACGATCTCAATCTCCATAGCTGAACGAACCCGTCCACGTTCAGGACACCGTTCTCCAGCGACTCCGAGTCCTCGCAGACGACGTTCATCGAGGTCACGTATTCGCTGGTCGCCTGTGAAAAATTCGTCCTGAGGGAGTCGTTGCCGGTGTAACGGTGGATGCAAGTGAGCGCGCCATCCTGTCGCGAATCCCAAGAACAATGCTCGGGCAAATCGAGTCTCGGCGGTAGCTCGCTGGTCACCGCGAGCACGTGGTACACCGGGAGTAGAAGATAATAGTAATAAGCCAATGACAGCGATCCGCCGTGAACTTCCGCTCCGATCAACCCACGCATCTTTAGCAAACTCGTTGCCTTCCCTTGTTTCCGCTCCTCTGTCTGCTCCCGCTCATCACACGCTACTCCACCGCTCGTCGTGCGTTCGTTATTAACGAGCCCTCCAATGTTCGTCCTGCCCTTCGCGACGAACGTCCACCTCGCCGTGGCTCGAAACGCCAAATCGATTCGAATCGTCTCGATGATTTCGTGCCCCGTTCAACGCGAATTCGCGCGGATGATTCGTTTACGAACGAACGAAGAGGGGCACCGCTATTATCGCGTTCCACTGAGTATGTACTTCCGAGAGCAGTTTACACTTAAAAGAATCACACTTCACTCAGCCGACAAATCGTTCAACCAGCGCGCACGCGAGTACCCTTCGTGAACCGCGAGTAAAGCCACCAACGCGATTCGACTCGCGGGACACTCGACCGATCTTGACTGGGGGAGTAATCCTCGGCGATGTACCCGCGACAAGTGCAAACGTCGAGATAATTACGCACGCGTCGAGATGCCTCGGGATTTCAGTCCGCGCATCCCGTAAACCTCGTTTTCAACCCCCTATCAAAATGGTAATTGTTCACGGGTCTGACTCGCCGGCGAATCAACGTCGTTTCCTGCTACGGTGTTCATTGCTTTTCCTCCACGATGTATTTTACCAACACTGTGCGTATGCTCGCGTCCCGTCAACGGCTATTCGACGTTTCCCAATTTTTCCATCGAGTCACTGTTTCCAAATTCGAGCGACGCGTACACACTGTTCTCGCGGACTGTAACCCGTACTTCACCGAAATCCAATTTACCCTAACCGGGCGAGGGAAACTTGCGCGAGTTCTGCGTATGAAAAAGATCAAGGGAAGAGACCAAGAACACGGAGCAGCCGTAGAGTACGATATCCTTAGCCGTAGATGTACTCGGTACGGCGACCACCGCGCAACTGACGGTTCAGATCTCCACAGCATCTAACTCGACGCAGCGTTCACCAATCGTTCCTTCCCCTCTATAGGCGGCAGCACTAACACACCGAGCAGGCGCCTCTCGCCCTTCGTTCGTGGAGGAAGGAGGACAGCATACGGGACCCTTTTACCTTTCTCTTTTATCCTCTTCTAGCTTAAATGGAAATTATGCTGGTTTCTGTTCGACCAACGGTTGTGTACTTTGTAACTATACTCGCGGTACAACCTGGGGTAACGCGTGGAAAGGGACACGGCGATAGGCATAAACTGTCTCTATCTTCTCGCCGTTTGTGCGGTCGAAAGGGTTGCGTTCGAATTCGCGTGCGTTGTCCTCTCACCCTCCTGGACGATCGAGACGATCGAGACTGCGAACGGGACACCTTACACCTCGACGCGGACGACCACCCTCGTTCTATGCGATGAAATCTTATTCCTGTGTACCTGGGCGACCGCCCCGATCACCGAGGGGGCAGAGGTGTATATTAGTCGAGTAATGCACGAATTCGATCGCACATGGGGGGAAACATTGCATAGATATGTACTATACGTATGTACGTTATAGTAACCTTCGTGTAGTGCTACGCGTAGATCAGGCGTGTATTTATTTCTGGAGCTCCATGTTGCCTGCTTTATTTATTTGTTCTTACATTCTCGAGTCGAGAGTTCCTTGCCACTCCTGGCTGGGCGAACCCCTCTTATTCGCTCGGCGAATATGTTTGAAAAGTATATCGAGCGCTCGCTACTGCGCATGTAGGGCAGAATTGAAACCGATCGAGCAAGATTGCTTGTCTGATTTCCGTAAATGGTATTTCTGATTTGCAACTACCCACGCTGCTCTCGTTGTGCAATTTATTTTATAATTAAACACTTGCATTTCGGACGTAAACGCGAATCGTGTGCAGAATTTCATTAATATTATAAATAATTCCACTCCGAACGACGAGACTTTTAAACCCGGGTAAACGAACCCTTAACTTATTGTTAGTGAAATTGAAAGTACGAGTTTCGCAAACACGAGTCCCTTCAGACCCATAGACCTTACACGAGCTTACCAAGGTATGTAACTTAAATATTAATATAATATCAATTACAAGAAGTACCCGCTGTTACAGTTTTTCTTTCGCGATAGCCAGAGCTGCAAAGCTTTGCCCGAGGGCTGCTGGTAAAAAGGTTTCGATCAATTTTTAAGTGGTCGGTCGTCGTGAGCGCCGTTCTGCTTCTCTTTTTAAGAGATTGCCGTGGTAAAGGGGGGGTCGAGACGAATCGGGGTGGACTGGTCGGGACGAACGTGGGCACATATTTATAGTCGCACCGGCGTACCTCGCGTACCTATCGGGATGTTCGATTTGTGTGTAACACGACGACTGACTCCTCCGGATCGGGGCCCTGATACGCCCTGAATAAGCCACGCTGATTCATTCTTGTCCACCCGTCGAGAGACTCTCGAGTTGATCGATGGTGATCCAGGATGATTTGTATTGTTATATGCCCGTCGCGGTGAATTGAATTTCGGGGAATCTGCGTGTGCAGGTATGTATGCTCGTTTCGTGCGAACGCGATAAGCCGGCTGAAAAGGAGCGAAGATTAGGTTTCCGTTACGGCCGAGGTTCGATTAGAAATCTCGAACGTTGGGCCATTGAAACTCCCACGCGAATCTACGGTTCGATCGAGGTGTATATTCGACCGGGGAGTTTTTCTGGCGATCATGATCGATCGCCACCTTAATTGACGCTCACCGAGGCGAAGGAGATCTCTCCTCGACGGTATCACCTGTTACGGGGAATTATTATTGGCCGTGAATAAACGTCAGGATTACCCCACGCTGTTACCGTGCCCCTTCGTTCGATTCGACACTTATTCTTATTCAATATAAGCCTTATTCAATACGTTCGGGGATCGGCCTCATTATTCGACGATAATTAGCGATGATCCAACTGTGGGATGACCCGCGGCGAATTACGCGATTCGCCCGATGAAAAATCTACGATAACCGAGCGGATATACGTTAGGGGGAACGCTTGAAACGTAATTAATACTTCTTAGCCGACGGGACGGGATCACGCCCTATGGGCGCTCGTAATTAAAACAGTTAGGAACCGAGAGGATCGTGGATCGTTATAACTCCGATGGGAGTTCGCGGGAGGTCCAAGAAAGTTCCCGCCCTCTAAGCGGGAAACAGTCGGGAAGTCAACTGCGGGAACGCCTGAACTACGATGTTTGTCAGAAATAGATGTCTGTCGGCGAACAACGCGCACCTACGGGCAGACAGGTGTTTCTTTGATGGGTGAAACGGCTAGAAACACTTGTTCGTCGTAGATAACTTTGCCTCGCTTCCTCGCTTCTCCCGCTGGCTTTATCTTATTTACGTTATGCTTCCGCCGCTGTACACACATTTGCCTCGTTCGAGTAACGCTCAAAGAGAATCGTCCCTCTTGATCGCCGGCTGCGGATTGACAAATCGGGGCCGGCACAATTCTTCCGCGTCCAACCGCCACGATGAACTTTCCTTTTTGCCGATTCGAAAATCAATTAGCGGCAGATTCAGTTTCCACGTAAAGAGGCGAATCGCGTTGGCGGCGCGCGACCTTTCTGGGCGGAGTAGCGGCCGGCCGAGAATGGCGGTGAAAAAGAAGTTTTAATTAAAGCTAGAATAAGAGTTTAATCGAGCAAAAGGGATTAATTGCCTGGGGGTTAAAACGAGTGAGGGCTCAAAGAGGCTGCTGCCTCCTCCTCGATGATTCCTGGTGGCTTCTCGAGTGCCGTGGACAAGAGAGAAAGGGAGACAGAGAGAGAGAGCAGCCCCATAAATACTCGCGTCGAATGCTTCTCTGAAAGCCCTTTTTCGTTCACAAACAAAACCGGCCGCCTCGATACTCGTGCCAATGGGAAACGATGTTATTAAAAGCGACGAGCTTCTCTGGTAACGTCACAGTCAGAGTTGTTGAGCTTTCAAGTACTTCGCCAAACGAAACTTTTCGTTACTGCGTATCGATTCGCGTAACGCGTCGAGCGCGGGGTAGCTTAGCTAACCATCGCCGTTTTGATTACTTGGGAAAAACTTACGGACCGCCTGAAGACGTTTTCTGTTCTAACGAGTCGCGTGCTTCTTATCGTATCGAGGAAAGTTCTGAGAGGGTCAATTTTGTAACCTTTTTTATTGACTCGTGTACGACGATAAGTAAGAGTGTATAAGTTCAGGCGGTAAATTGTAACGCCGCACTGTGCGTATATACGTTTCGGTGAAAGTATTTAACGCGACGACTTTGGCAGCCTTTAAAGAGTCTTGTATCAGACACTTCTCTGCTTATAATTTGACGAGATCGTACGATAGAAAATAATAGTCTTCGCTATTGCAACCGATTTCAACGGGTATTGTGTGTTCTCCTTTACCTCGAATATCGCCCGTGATTCGCAATTAATTAATATAGGTATCACTGATTGCGATACGAAATGCGGTAATAATAGCGCGTCGGTTTAACATCAAGTCAAATATCCACCGATTATATTCACGGTAAAATAAAATAGAAAAAGGAAAGATAAATTGGTATATATTTATATCCCTTTCTGCGACGTCGTCCATCTGACGATTCTCAGTGCAGATAAATCCGCGGTGCGTTGTCGTGTCCGTTAAAGCAACGAATGTACAGTTAAATGTACCTACGACGTACATCGATCCCGTTTTCGAAAAAACCAATGGTGCCACGAGGAACATTCGGTGCAATATCGACGCGAGGCATCGGCCCTTCGAATCGCTTTTAACAGGCCGTATAGCCGCGTCGATCTATGACGCTCAGAAATTTCTGGTGCAGAACGTTGTGTCGCGGCGTCCTCCGCTATAATGTGTCGAACAACAGTGTACTTTACGAGGATTTGATTTACATTGGATTTTTCCGGGCCGCCGGCGATATTTCAGTCGTGGCGTATCGAAAATCTGCGCGACTCGCGCCCGCCCACATTCGTCCATTGATCTTTGTCAAACAACTCTGTCAATGTTGGCCCGACACGAAGGAAAGTGCGTGTAAAACGTATGCCGACGCGAACACCTGGCCAGATAGTATCCATTTTGCATGAACGGGCAGGGAAAACATTCTAATTCCGGCACGGGGATCCGAAGGAAAGTCTTGCTACGCGAATAAGATGGTACGAAACGTGTGTCGTGTAGCGACATTAATATTTCCACTGGCCTCAGTGATATCGTATCAATCACTGCTCGCCCTATGCGGGCGACAAAGGGACGGATAACGGGCGAAAGTAAGACGCTTCGTTGGAAGGGAGGAAGAAACCATCGGTCTGAAAGTAATTGGCAATCAGTTCCCCGACTGTCTTTCAATATTGGAGCACTCGGCAGTATTTACAACTTATTGAAAGTTCGGGACGTCGAGTCGGGTCGCGTCGCGTCGTAGACGTCGAGCGTAAAGGGTTGACGCGACTTAAGGGCGGGTAGGAAGATTGAAAGCTTGGAGGGGCGACGACAGTATCGGTATTCGAGGGACAGTCGCGTATTCGATTGGTCGATCAGCTCTCGCTCTCTCTTTGTGCAGCATCGAATCACCTTAACATTCTCCAACGCAATTCCATGGAATGCGGAGCACAGCGAACGACAGGTGAAATGTGCGCAGCGTGATCCTGTCGAATTTACAGAAAGAGATAGGCGGCGATAGGATTAATGATTATCATAGTCTGGATATAATCCGGCCGCAACTGTTTTAACGTCGCCGCGGTGAGGATAAAAGGCGCGCGGTAGTAAAATTTTATTGTGCATAGCGGCGCGCGTATACGCGAGATACAGGAGCGAAAAGTTTTTCGAGAATAAAAGGAACTTCTGCTACAGAAGGCGCAACACTTCCAAACTACCGCATTTCGACGGTATTTTCCGCGATGCACTGGCGAAGCAAACTACCGCATGCCACAAATGAGACAAGCACTTCCCATAAAGGTTGTTCTGTTTAAAAGGATTGACCACCCGGCTACCGCTGTTTGTAGATCTTCTTTAAGCCCGCCGGGAAAGTTTGATCCTTTCTTAATTAGACGCAGTAGAGAAAAAAAGTGGTAATTATAGCTTCTTTGTGATTATCTTATTTATAGCAAAAGGAAATAGTGCTGCGATATAATTAACAAAACGATACTTATAATTGAAGATCTTTAATCATTGATAATTTTGCATCTAAACAGAAGGTTTCCAAATTTATGCGTGTTGGTAATTTGCCCGCTCCCCCCTATAATGAATGATACCATGGCGCCTGTGCGTAGGACTATCAGTAAGAGTGAAAGCACGAGCGCCGAAACTCATCTTCCGATATATCAAATGCCCAAATTCTTGACGAGCCCTCCAATAATAATTTCGTGCCGCCCCACCTGTATCGCAGAGAAACAGTCGTCGTCATTTATTTTTTAAAAGCATACGAAACCTCGGGGCATTTCTTTTTTCTTTTACTGCGGTAGGTACGAGCTCTCAAGGGAGACAAAATGCCGGTCCAAAAACGCGTGCATCGTTCGCATTAAATTCATCGTGCTATTTCGCGAAAGATCGCCGTTCGTATGCAGCCGTACCGTCTCGTTAAGTCGTCCGGCATCGACGAAGAACAAAACCCCGCAGGGCAGTCGATTCGCGTGCGTGCAATTTTTTATTCCCGCACGGTTCGATTGATGCAAGTCAAATCGATTCGAGGAATGGGTCCCCTTTTTGTTAGAACCGCGCCTCTCTACCCTGAATTCCGACAATCTACTTCTCTGCCCGACGCTGCGTCCGTTCGATTCGAATCGATTTTTCGCCCCGATCGGGCCCGTACGAATTTCATTCCCCCTTTTGACCGCTGCTTTCGCGATACATTATCGGCGCGGGAAAAACTTGGCGCATTCATTGAGAAGTCCGGCGAATCGTTTCCATTCGATCGTCGGCACGAGCAATCGTATACGATAATGTACGGCTAGTCACACGTTCGTGTTTGGAAACGAAGAAATCGTGGAGTATCGAGTGTCCCTCAATTCTCGAAGGAGGAGAACGACAATCGGTGAATCGGAGCCACGCTGCAGTTCCTCCCGATTGAAAACCTCCTGGCTCGGCGCGATTTTTTCTTTCTTTTTGCCAGCCATCCTAGATTGGTAATTTGTCGCGTAAAACGCGCGTCGAATGCAACTACACGAGCGCCGCATGATCTGATTTCAATGCGACAGGCTCCTCTTTCAAGCTGCACAGGCACAGCCTGGACGACATTTAACCGGAAACTTGATATCGGTGGACATTCACCGCTGCGAGCTCTTTCAATTGATCGTGCTCTACACGACAATGAGGATCAACAACGTCGAAGGAGCGTGGTGTGTATATACTTACAACGGTGGTAGTAAGCAGTGCTGCCTCGAACAAACGGGCCGAAACTCGGCGAAGTCTTTTGTGCGTTATTGAGTTAGGGAGCCGGTAGATAGAAACGTTTCTCGAAGGAGTCCCCCCAGATGCTGCTAACGATTATCGATACACAATAAACGTATCCGCGAAACGGTATCGTTGAGCTTATGGAGGTTGACGAAAAAATGAAAGTCTACGGGCATTTGTTCGAGTACGGTCGTTGCGATAAATGTACGGGAGTCGAATGGTGTACACGTGTGTACACGCTGTTTAAGAATTTGGTGTGAAGAATTGATGACAAGTAGCGTCGCGCTGGAAACGCTACACGTGTTGAAACCACTCGAGAGGGTTTCCGTATTACGTCACTGTCACCCTTTACAAATAATCCCTGCAGTCTAGTGTAAAGAGTTTTTTTTATCACCAATTTATCCCGCGCATTCACATGACCGAGGATGCTTCTTAAATAAACTGCTCGAGCTTCCGTGCGAGACAAGTGCTTCGTCTGTTGAAAGTATGTAAGTACGTATGTATACATGCGTACTCGGAAAGTGTGGCGTTAATTTTTAGAAAGACCTTGGCACCCCGGCCACCTCAACCCCTGCACTTGAACCCCAAGGTTCCGAGCTATCGGTGTTTCCGTATAAATACTTGGCGTATTAATATTGAAACGAAAATATCGACAAGGCTTCCTGTTAACAGTCTCCCCGATGCGTTCGACGGAGGATTATCAAAGGCAGTTCGCTGCGTGTATGCGCCAGAGAATTTTTTTTCCCCTCCCGACCATTCCATCGGTTTCTCTATCGGCCAACGTGAATGGAAACAAACGTTCGGCGCGTCGCGTCGGTCAGGAAATGTTAAATCACTTTGAATATTCAGAGCGCGTTCCGATATGCGCGATTCGTAATTCTACGTCCCCGTTGATTCTGTCTGCTCGGCCAATCGATAGGGCTCCCATTATTATTTACTTGGACGCGTTGCACGCGCTGGGATTTTTGCCATAGTTCGAGGCAACCGTCCGGTAAGCGGCAAATATCGGCAAAAATTCACCCCCTTTTTCACGCGGACGATCCGACCGCCAAGACACGCCCACGTACCCGTATTTGCTTATTGCAACTCCGCTGGATCATGCGAGCAAACATTTAAACGGATCGAAACGGGGGATGCTCGCGATGAAAGATTGCTCACGATCCCCGGGCACGTACGCGGGGGATACATCTCGGATACGGCACGGCGGACGAGACGTGTAGCTTTATTGGAAGGAATTGGTTCTGGGAAACGTGCAACAATTTGGTCCGCGGTACTGCTATCGGGTGTAATGTCGCGTACACGCGTTGGCGACGTATGTAGCTCGATCGTACACGTTCAATAAAAGTTCCCGGACCGCGTGTATCGTCGATGGGCAGGCGTGTCCGCATAGATCACGCTAACTACACCATTACGATGAGATCCACGACGCGGTCGACGTCATAATCCAGCCGCCATCGAAATCCTTCATACGCGACGCTGTTCGAGTTTATACGACTTACAAGAATACCGCGGATATACATGCCGCGTATAAACGGTGCCATAAACGGGACATCAATGGGACACTTTGGCCCGGGAAACGATCGTGTCCTAAAATTCACGGCGACCGTTCCGCGGTCCGGCATAATACGTCTCGTTTGAAATCCAAACGACTGTCTCACCCAGCAGAGACTGATAAAGTTGAACGAAATCTAAAGTGGCCACTTCTGGCTGGCCTCTCTCTATCTTCTCCTTGCCGCGCCGCGAAACGAGAATTTCACCTTTACACAGTCCACCGTGGGGCCCCTGGATCTAATGGAATACAGTCGAATGAATTTCAAAGAGGCAACGGAGCCCCCACAATGCCGTTTCCAACGTGGGGAAAAAGTTTCGAATTACCTGACGGTGAAATTCAACTACTTTCACCGCGGTTTCTTACATCACAGAGAAGAACCGTCCCTCCGCCGTTGGGCATCGAAGTATTAAATGCTCTTATCGGAACGATGCCGCGTACCTGTACGTGCATCGCGAATACCTGGCGCGTGTGTACGTACTTCGCTGTTCCGCCCCGCGAAGCGGCGCGGAGCGCCGACAAAAGCGCGACGACAACGCAACGGGAAACAGTTGCGTCCATCGATTTTCTGCCTCACGGAGGGTCTTGTCCTCTTCGCTGCGCGACATCCAGCCGGCTAATTTCGAGACAATGGACCATCGGCAGCTTTTATTCCGCCGTGGGCTAAAAAGACGGCGGGGAAAAAAGAGGCACCGCTCGCGACGACGGGGGCAGACCGGAGGGAGAAGTGTGTGGGAACCGAGGGAGAAAGAGAGGCTTGCGACGAGCCACGGTCCCTAATCAGCGTAGCTACATCGTAATTCCGAGGCGCGGATAACGCAGGACCGACTAATCTAATATCGAAGCGAAATTACGCATAAGGGATGCAAATCCACCCTTGCACCCTTCCGTACGGTCTCGTTTCTCGTCCGCCGGCGCTCGCGTCCTAATAAACTCCTTTCATTAGAGCCACCCCCTCACGCCCCGCGATAGCGATGGCGGCGACGGCGGTGGTGGTAGGAGCCGCGCGGCGAATGAACAAACTGTGCAATCGTAACACACAGGCCTGGCAACAGCTGCGAAACGAAGCGAGCTCGCGGTTTTCTCCGCTCGCCGTCTCGCTTCGAGCGGAGTGTCCTCTTTCGCCCCGGACTAATGCGAGGCTGCACGGGGCAAATGCATAGTGGAAAGCACGTAGGAGAGGGTGGGTAGAACAATGAGGTAGGGCATTGTCGATAAGGAAAATTAGAGTGCAGGGTACGTAATGGAATTCGTATAGTGGGCCACGATTAAAGATTGCGCTGCGTTTTGCGTGGAGCCGGCGCATACTTGCGTAGATTTGAAGCGGGATCTTTTTTGTAGGCACAGGCAAGATTAAACCCTTTGCACTCGGAATGCCGATCGCGAATACCATACACGGATCGATCAATTTTTTTAAATAACTCGATCCATAAATTACGAAACGTGACGCCTCGTTTCACCAGCGCAAATGGTAAGCGTAATTTTTGTCTAACGCAGTACGGTTATAATTGCCGTCTAGCTGATGGAAGGGAAACCTTTGAAATAATTCCCGAACGCAGATGGTTCATTGTTGCTGGTATCATTCAACGCGTTATCGAAATTGAATAGGCTGTTGACTATTATTGATCGTTCGAATCCTGTCTGAACGATAAATGTAAAACGTCTGTGGAGTTCTCTAGTCTAACCGAAGGATCGCTGTAATTGAAACGGGCACAAAATAGCCAGCGTACGCCTTTAGAATTGTTCTTAACCGTTGCGCCAATCGATGTAAATGCAACCTGGGTAAAAGCAGGCCGCACCGATGCGCACGTCCGTGCATGCATTTTCCACGGTGTATTGTGGGGGTGCACGATTGCATAAGGATGTATTGTCGTGCAGCCAGCACTTTCAAACTCGGAGCAACGCTCGACCACAATTCTACGTGGAACTGCGGGGGTTTGTAGATAGAGAGCGGAGCAAAGGAACGACGGAACGAGTGACGAATGCAAGCCACCGTCGCGCTGCAAACAAATATCAAATAAATGGGACGGCCACGCGAGCGAAACCTCGACATTTTAATTACTGGTATTTAGCCACGGCACCGGCACGCCGAGGGGGTTCCCCCGTTCTCCCTCGCGTTTTCTATACCCACGTTCTTTCCCGAGATTTTCCTGCAGCGAAATAGCTGTACAAGCAACCGAGGTAACCGTGACGCGGTTCGTCAACCCGTTCGTGCCGCCGAGACTTGTAATTTTGTTGGCGGAAGCTGATTTTCAAAACGGACATTCCCATTTCGACCGTGCAATAAGGGCGCGCGCTGGCGTTCATTCAAATTTCATTGCGACGCCTGCCCCCCCCCCCCCGACAACGCGGGTTTACTAATCTGACAAAAAGAAGACAAAAAGAGGTAAATTGAATCGGCCAACGTGGAAATCGTGAAAAGAGTTCCATTAACCGGCGACAAGTGGGCCCCGGTCGAGAGGGGGGATACTTGTTACGCAACCTGCTGGAAGCGGGTCAAAAGACTTTGCCGAACTGAACACGCGTTCGTACTTGGGTCAATGCCGGATTGAGTTGCCGCGATACCGCGAACCGCGAAACGTTGACCAAAAGTTCGACGAGCTATCGTAGGCCAGAATTTCCGCCGGGGAAACTTTTCCCTTTCGCCGAGGTGAAAGATTTCGAAGTACGCCGGTGACGCGGTGGAAAAGTCATGCATAAATTTGCAATTCGGCCAGATTACCTAGTAAAGCGATCCAGTGAACGGAGGATTCGATAAACGATAAAGATATTGATCGTTTCTCCAGCGACGGTCTGACAGCCCTCGCGACTTTCGATAAAGAAAAGGGCGAGAGGGCTGACGGTGAAAGAAAAAAACGGACGGAGGGCTCGCTGGGAAGGAAAGGGGGGAACGTTGAAACGACGCGAGTCAATTTTGAACGGGATCCGGTTGTGTTTCGGGTTGATGCCGCGAGTACGGTGCTCGAGGAGTGAAATATTTAAAGGTAAGCTGTACATCTCACGTCAGCTTATAATACGTGCACACGAGCGGCGATACCTGTGCGCGATATGGATATCATTAACCGGGCATATTACGAGTGTCACGGACTTTAACGACCGGTACCTCGTTACCAGATAGAAATTAATTATTTCAGGGTAATGAAGTGTCAAGGGAGGGGACACGTTGTTCGAAGTTATTCGACGGAAGATATTTCCTCCTACGTGAACGGTTGGGGATCGGTGCACGGTTGGTCGAGAGTTATTTCTAATTATGGGAGCCGCGTGATCCTCGAAGCAGATTACCCAGATAGAAGCCGTTCGAAGATTGAAGGAAAATTACGGAGCATGGGCGGTCGTGTCACGTGTGACATCGGTCCTTTTCAGCTACACGTAAGTAGCTCCACTCAACTGCAATACGTAGACAGAAAATGTTGTACAATATAATCGCGAAGCAACCTAATCACGGGGCAATTTGAGAAACATCGAGATACAGCAGAGAAGGTCGGCACGAACTACCCCGTTCGAGTCAGCAACTTTCAAAGTTTGTGGGCGATTTCTTGAAACGTCGCGCACGATAGTACACCATGATTATCCGACAGCCTAGTCGGAGCAAAGAACTTGATCATGAACAATACAGTAAAACCTCGTTTATCCGCACCTCGTTTATATGAACAAGTTAATGCTCAGCCTCTGTTATACGAACTCGTAGGAGATTAAGGAGAAGCGGTTGCCTAGAAACGACATAATCAACTTCAGTTTTTCGCATGCTAGCTTAGCTAGCTTATGGAAAAACAATAAGTTATTGAAAACATTTATTCCTCAAAGTTATTATGTTTTAGTTAATTGAAGTTTTTGTTTTTCTGCACCCTATCATTTTGTTACGGTCAAAAATTGACAAAAATCAAATAAATGTTTACTGTACAAAAATGAGGCACTGCATTAATATGAAATTTGCACATATACTCCATAGTGTCTAGGCTGCATGTTGAATAAGTTTCAGCAGAATCGGTTGACTAGGTCCAGAGTTATGGCAAAAAATCCAAGTGGACCTATCATTATGTTACACACTGTATGCTGCACTCTTACAATTCGCACGAACATCTACAATATGATGAAAAAGGATACAAAATAGTTCACTTTAGAAATTTCAGACCGACTTTGAGTTAGTTATAAAAATGCGGTATTTTAGAAATAAATTGTTTGATTAATAACGTCATTCGATTACGCTGTCGCAAATGATTGAAAAATCCTGCCGACTGTTGCAGCGAGCACCCTGTATATTCTCCAGAACCGAAATATTTTTTATCGGACTACTAAGAGCAGCTAGTGGGGATTGGTAGTGAACCTCTATTATCGGAACTACTCGGTTATCCGAACTGCCTTGTCCCCCAAGGTGTTCGGATAAATGAGGTTCTACTGTACTATATCTACATAAAAATTCACTAATTATTCGATGAGATGTAACAAACTTCAAAGAGCTTTAAAGAACCGGAGCAAAAAGATGTCCTACTAGAAATTATTAAATGACGATCGGTCAATTGACAATCGCCACGATCGAACACATTCGTCCCGGAGACTCTTCCCCAGATTATCCAGCCCATTCTCAGTTACACAAGCCAGCAAAAGTCGTCGAGCTACAAAAGTTGTTCAGCTGCCGCTTGAATTACTCCGCTTCGCCGCATCGTTTCCGTGTTTCTTTCTCAAAACGGATCCCGCCAGTTCCTGCATAGAGAACGTTCCGAAAAACCGGCCGTGGTACGTTCCGTGTAATATAGGAAGCTACTTATCCCACCAACACTTCGCGAGGGTTCATTATCCGGTGGCATAATGATATGGCACTTACGCGCGTACGAGAGGCAGCTTGTGCGCCGGGTTTCAACGCATTCTCAATGCCACGGCGGCGAGAACTGGCTGGATGAAAGCGCGGTCCTATACCGGGGGGCGAGCGGACACGAGGGGTGGACTGGAAGGTTTTTACCCCTTTTGTCCTTTAACATCTTTGCGAGCGGCGACATGTCAAACGGCCCGTCCCCGTTGGCTGTCCTGGGAATATAAACAAAGAACCGACGACAGAGCTGCAGAAGCAAGTATAATGTCCCTTCTGACCCCTTGCTTCTGTTCGCTCGTGTTCCGTCTTCTCGATTCTACCCCCTCCGGCACTTTTGCTCCAGACCGTTCCTTATTCCTCGATCTACCACCTCCTGCTCCGCTTCACCTTTCCCCCCCACCCCTTTGTCCTCCCCAGCTCTCCTCCTTTCCGTTCCTCCTCTCCTTTCCGTTCCTCGTTTGCATTCGTGTCCGCGTTGGCGTTCGTCTTCTTCGCCCTTCGCGATCCACCTTATTCCAATCTGTTCTCCCTTCCCTTCCGACGGAGGGCCCTCCGCATTGTCGGCACAGAGAAACGGAGAACGTCCGCGAGATCTTAATTCCTCCTCGCCGGCTCCGTTCCCGGATTTCTCGAGCGTGAAATCGCCGCTGTTCGTGCGCCCCGCGCAACCCTCTCGACCCCTCGTCGGCCGCCTCGCGACAATTCGTAAAGAACAAGACCGTGTCCCATTATCGGATCAAGATATTATCATAATTGCCTGCAGGCCTCGTCGGCCGCTGCCTGGCTCGCTCGTTCTCTCGCGGAGTGCCCGCCTATTGGGACGGCTGTCGGGTCGAAATTAAAGTTGAAGCAAATACGATACTAAGAAACCCTCGTTCGGCGATAGCATTTTCCTCGTTCCGTATCGACGCGTACGAAAAGACATCGAGCTAGTTGACTAAGGGAGAATTTCTCCTGGTAACGCTACAGTGTTGGCTGTTTTCTTGTTCTTCTTTCCACGGGGCTGATAGCCGGCGGAAATTACGCCGCTGTGAAATTTATTCCATAATTCAGGCTACGGCGGGCGCAGCAACGTTTCCCGGGGCATTAAATTATTTAACGATAATGGGTTCGTTTTAACGTTTCAGCCTGTTTCGACGAATGCCCCGGAATAACCCGGAGAAAATACAGCCGCCACGCCGGTGTGGCTTTACGGTTTTAGATATTGAAATTTTCAATGAGGGTGCAGGGAAACTCGCGCCCCCGATACACGCGGCCGGTCGTCTCTGGAAATTCTGTAATCCCATTGGAACTGTGTGTTCCTCGAATTTTAAAGGATTTCCACTTGGCCGGAAGATATATCTCTGTATATCTATATCTGTGCAAGTTCATCCCCTTTCGCGCTCTTTCGCGGGTAACCCCCGGCTCGTGCGGGGGATGAGAGAATTGCCAGCGCGAACGTGCAGAAAGTTTAGCGTGATCTATTGGCTGGTTTCTCGCCGCGGCGTCGACGGAAGCGCCTTTGGAATTTAACGAGCCACTCAAAACGAATATTTTGTGCTTACGGCCGTCGAGGTTGTCTTGGATACGGTACACGTGGTACGGGTAATTAAAGTTTTCTAATTTGTCCAGATAAATCGGTGATTCGCGTTGCAATTCGGCGCACACTCGTTCCGGAACTTTCCAATCATCGAAAAGCCTTTGCGGTCTTGGCCCGCTCTCATCTTCGGGGTCAAGCTCCGTCTCTTCTAGTTTCACCTTCTCCATTTTTGTTTCCTATTTTTCTGACGTTTTTCTTGCCCCTTATCGGTCGCGGTCGAGAAGCCCTCGGAGAAATTCTGAACGGGGGAAAATATTTTCTTTCGCTCTATCCGACGCGGGTGTATCAAAAATTTTTTTTGTCCACCGTCCGTCTCGCGCCGTCCAATATGCCGCAATGTGTGTTGGGCAAAAATGAAGCTCTTGAAAAAACGAGTCGGACGGAAGAGCGACGGATAATACCCGGAACCCATACGGGATAATCCCCGAACGAACGTCGATGTTATCAGATCGCGATCGAAATAAAAACCACCATACGCAATTCCGTTCGTCGTTATAAATGTTGGGGATGCTCATAATGTCTCTTTATGGGATTAATAAACGTTGCTTTCCTGCATTCGTCTGCGTCTTCTTTCGTACAGAAAGAAAATGGGATAGTTGTACGTGCTGTGATGAAGGATTAGCTACAGTATGATTCGAGATACAAAAGGTACCTACAAAGGGATCCTCAACGATCAGCTATCGCTGAATGCTGCATAGGATGCAAGAACGACATAATTTCTTTTCAAGCAGCTTAATCCTAAGTAAACAACTCCATTTCTTTCGACAACTTTCGATTCAAGAGAGACCCGGCATACTTTTCAACGCGGAATATTTGCGTCCCAGTGCCTCGAGTATACACGTTCATATACCGGGAGTACTACAATACTTTCAGCACACCTGCGTCTAGAATATTGAGGAATAAGAGTGCACACGTACATAAATATTAGAATATCTAGAATACACGTGTACCCTAGGGAACTGGTGTACCTTCGACGCGTGCATTTGGAATATTAAACAATTTGTGTAAATATTGCATTGTTCCTGGCGTACGAGTATCCGCAACGAGTAGCTTAATTTTAGTGTTACATTGATAAATACTGAACGTACACATAGAATGTCTATTCAATACCAATAAATGTCTTCAAGGGAAAGAAGAAATTACAAGCCGCGCTGAATCCACTCAACTCGAATTAAGTTTTTGCTTCCTCATAAACAAACAGAACGCGTAGTAGGATTACGACGGAATTCGACGGAATTCGACGGAATTCGGCGAATTTAATTATTTATTTTTCGAGGGATCGCGAATCCCCCGGCGGTATCTCGAGGTGAACTCGGTAGGTAGAGATCTTTGTTTAATGAATTACCCTTCTCGACGCGGCATTAGATTAAATCTGAAGGAAGTCGGTGGGCGTGAGGGTAGCTCGGGTAAATTGATACAAACGACACACTGCCCACCCTCCGGCTACTTTCTCTTCCTTCCACCCGCTCTTTTTCTCGCTTTTTTCCCTCTGTTCTCCGGCCCCACCGAACCCCGTTCGTCTTCGTTCCCCATCGAGGCTGCCGTCCACGTCGCGATCGAAAGACGAGGAAGGCGTTAGAAGTTATTTCCACCGCCGTATCCCGCCGATCAAAATGCCGAGAGGCGCTTGAATTAATCTCCCAAGTACTTCTATTTCGTCAAACGTCATTCCCGACACGCCCTGATAAGTGTACGGTCCGCAAATTGAAATTGAAGATCGCCCGCTGGTATATTGGCCCGTCAATATTTGTTCCCTCCTCATAGGCGCGGTTTCGAGAAATAATTTCCGTTTTACAAGCGGAGAGGGTTGTCGCGTTATCTCGTCGTCGTCGAAACGCTACCTTCCATCCGGATGCGCGATATCGCGGGGGGGCTTGGGGGAAGGGAAGAAAAAATAGTAGGAAACGTCGACGCGTAGCCCGTTCGAACGGCTGAAAAAGTTTTTCGATTAAGAACTAGATAGGATATTTCGTCGCGCGGTATCCGCAAGGCCGTCGTAACGAGTGAATATTCAACGAGACGGGAGAGTTCCACCTTCGCCGTTACTTTTATTGCGACCACTCGACGCGAATAATGTATTTCCAGCCGGATGCGGAAGTACCGTGTGGCAAGTTCTATCAACGGGAACGCGCAAATCGTCCGTTACTTCTATTTCGTTTTTTCGTTTCGTTTTTTTTTTCACCGTCATCCACCGCAACCGAGTTTCGACCGATCTAATGTAAACTTGCGATGATTTACGCTCGACTGTGGTGCTCGGCTTGTTTTTCGGGGCACAGTTTATTGGCCGTCGAGCTATGCGCAAACTGCGAACATTTTTCTCGCGGTTTTTCGCGCAGCCCGCCTATCGTAACGGGGTTGCATCGGCGTGGTCCGTCGACCGGGACTTATTTATTCGCTTCGCGGCTCGTTGAGCCACCCTCGCCCCTTTCCGTCCAGGGGTGGCAGCCACTAAATTAATTTTAGACACCGAGGGCGAGGGGCGGCAACGGGCGGGAGACCAACAAATTCCTTCCGACGCAGTCAATGAGATGCGGCAACTTGGTGGCGGAGAGGGCGGCGGCGTCGGCGAAGAGGGTGGCAGCAGAGGGCGGAGAGGTCTACCCCGAGCTCTGCACGGTACCTAGGAGAGATTATCCTAAGAAAACTTTGCTGGGAGTTCCCTGCCGGTATCCAGTGCGTTACTGCAGTTAAACAATCTACAAAATTGAAATAATATGCAGATGTAATTTCCAGTAACTTTATATCGCGCCACCGCCGCCTCATGCGGAGACCTCTTCAAGTGTCCCAGGGCGACGGAACTTCGTGACGAGCCTCGATACTTTCAGTCCGGGCCGAGTAAAACGCTACTCCCCTCGCGAGCACCTTCGCGAACTAAACGAGCGAATATTTCTCTCCTTTTCTTTTCCTTTTTGCCGTCCTCTTTTTCGAAAGGCTGACTGGTGTGCGCACAACGACGCCCGGTCCGCCACCCTTGGCCTTTCCCTTATCTTCTTACGTCTCGCGGAGAATTAGCTTTCAGCTTTTTCTCTTGTTTGCTTCCTTTGGAACAACCGTACGCCACCGCGGGGAATAATATTTACGCTCATGAAAACTTCCATCGTTGTTGACTCGCTGCTTTCATACCCAACTGTTCGCCGGATGACAGTTGTCGCGCAACTGCCCGGATCGATGCGACCGTGATTAAGCGACTGGCCGAATTGATGTATACGAACGTTGAAAACTGGAATGACGTCGTTTCCGAAGTCTGCGCCAGCGTTTCGGTGCATTCGGAAGTTCCAAGCTCGTTCGAATTCAACGTTTCATTAGCTGCGATAATGCGATATGGGGAAGGTACCATTACTATAAACAATGAACGAACACTGATAATTCTAAATTGCGCAAACGAAGGGACAATCTTTCAAGCAGCTTATATCATAATATTTCTCCATCGAATAGAACCCTTTCTCTGCGCGCCGTGAAAAAGAAACCGGCTGCGAAGAAACGTCTCTACAAAACACTCTGTTTACCGCGAATTCTAACAATAGGTAAACAAAAGCATCAAGCTGTATTAGAAATTGTCCGGTCCCCTTCACGCCGCCGGATTGTCCATAAAAAGGGATTGCAGTGGAAAAAGTTGTTTGCCGGCACCCTGTCCGTTCGCCCCTTCGGGCGGACGATAGAATGTCTCGTCCGTTGTCGCCCAGTTCGCGATGGCATTCGGCGAAACCGAGCGTTCCCCGCAAAACGGTGACGATCATCCGTGGTGCACGCGTGCTCGCCCCGAAATTATATATAACTCATTTACCCCGGGATTTCTTGCCTGAAGGAATTCCATTCCCGCGACAATTATCCTTGGCCAAGAAAATCGTGCTTATCCGTGCGCCGCGGCGCGTCCCGTCAGCTAAACGAACACGAACGAGATGGACGCGGTATTACGAATTCTTGCCCGACGTGTACCGTCCATAAGACTTGCCGTAATAACGGCGCCGCGACGCGAGTGTACGTACGTGCAGGGGCGCGTCTGTGTGGCCGGCGTCGAAAATGTTCGGTATGCGGGGTCGTATATCGTTGCACGGTCCGTCGCGGCTTCCGAAATGCCGAGGATACTCGTGTCGCGTAGAGATACTCGGGGCGAAGAAGTATAATATCGATCTGACGTCATCCATCATGGTCCTCGCTCTATTAAAGCAGCGTAGCCCAGTTTTCCCCTGACCCCTTTCTCCCAATCACTTTGCTCATCTTATTCCACGCCGCCCTTTTCGCCGCGCGCCATGTTAGTTAGATCTTTGCTAGAGCCCCTCGCGTGTTCCTTCGATCTTGGATACTCCTCTGCTCTTTTCATCCACTGCCGCTTCTAGCTCCTGAATCTTTTTTTCCTTTTTTTTTATCTGCTCCTTCGTTCGTTCGTCAGGACCGAGATTTTTCGGCTCGCTTCCAACTGGATACTCCTCGAGTAATCTTTATCCTTTCTCCAGCCCTTAAAGTCGTCCTCGTTTCGACAGCAATCCGAGATCCCCAGGCGACTGGGTTGCGATTGAACGCCGGGGACAGCTTTGACGGATGCTAGACGAATGCCTTGGGCGGGTTTTACACCGAGGCTAATTACGATCCCCCTTGGAACGAGAGAAGGGCGTTGCGATCTTTGTTCTTTCCGGATTGCCGTTCTGCGATTTCGGTGAATTTCAATGCTCGAACATCGTGCAGCAGCAATCGGCCCGTTTAAACGGTTCACCTTTGTACCGAGATTTTCACCACGGTGTCCATCAGGAGGATGTCGTTACTCGCGTCATTGGATTTGGAATTTCCAGTATTGTTGTCCCCGGCGAAACGGTCCCGTGTTAAATCCGACTTCAATTCTAATCTCGTGGCAGCGATCGCAGACGGCTATTGAACGTGATTAAATTATTGTTAGTTTAGATAACACGATTCGCCGGGCGTCTCTGCTGCCCTGTCAGTCGAGGACGCTGGACTTTATCTAACTTCTGCCGCGCACTAAATTGACTATTAAAACATTAATCCCTTAAGCCCGTTCAACTATATCCACCGGCCAGGGTACATTGTCTTCGGCAAACTGGTAATCTAGCCTCCGTGTTATCTAATCGTCGTAAAATTTGCTTCGTTAGAGAGCACGGGGATCGCTATGAAAGTAGATCGTGAACGCGTGGCGTTGGCGAATATTCAAGGTTCCTGAAGAGCAGAACGACGAGGTCGACGTGCACCGTTCGAAGAATTAATTCACTGCTATATCGCGTTCAGGTGAACGGATCGAGGGTGCGACACTTTTGTCCGCGATCCAGCTTGGTCGTTATCGGGCCCGACGTGGACGCATCGGTATTAATGACGTTGATGAGCCGGTGCGTTTATCCGTTCCCGAGAAAATTGCAAGGGGAACGCACGTTGGACAGGGTAATCGGCTTTCGGGCTTGCATTTTATCTTCGCCGCGTTTGATTGCAGAAGCGAACGCGACGCGCCCGTGACTCAGATAAATCCATCCGATATGAATCCCCGTCCCAGCTTCAAATTTACGGCATCTCGACAATTTGCGAAGACAAAAAAGGGAAGAACTTCGCCATCTATCCGCCTCAATTTTGCCCACCCACGTTTCAGCCCGTTTCCTTCGTCGTTGAACCCGTAGCTAGTCGTGCCGCGAAAACGCGAAAGAAAATGTTCGAGAGAAAAATGTATTAAACCGCCCGGACGGTTTCATGTAGGACAAATTCCAAATTGATGAATTTTGAGGTTTTTTTTAAAAACCTACTCAAAGTTAGTTAAAAACCTACTCAGAACAAAAAAAGAAAAAAATTTTATTCAAAATGTTAATGCTGAAAAATTGACTTTTGGCCACTTTTTCGGGGTTTCCAGTGCGCACTCAGGAAGTATCTGATAGAAGCGTCCCTCAAATAACTAACATAATCTCGTACCGTGCGTCTTCGAATAATTTCGTCGTCACTGGAGCAAGGAACACGGTTCGCCGCTATTGTGCCGGCGATTATTATTGCAACGACACCCTGGAACGATTTATCGAATCGAATCTGTGGCGATCGTTGCCAACGCCCTACAGAAGATCTCATAACGCCGGTTACAGGGGTGTTTGTTGTAGCGCGTGGCATCGCTACGTGCCGGGCTCTGGTCGAAAAACAAGAACCGATTACGAACGGCGGGGTTGGTGACTTTGCGGAAAATATTATTCTTCGTGGAAATGGCGGGGCCGCCATTGTGCCGGTGAGCGTGGAAATGAAAAGAAGGAAAAAGCAGACCGCCGACCTCCCCAGTCGTTTGTAATACTTGGGTTTGCTCGTGAACGAGGAGGGAGATACGAGAAAGATGAGGAGGGATTGGGGGGTGGGCCGTAGTTCCTTTCGTAACGCAGTAAATCGATTTCCTATTATCAAGCCATTCTTCCCTATAGAAGAGCCGAGTAGATAGATTATCCATAGCATTATCAAACCATTTTTTTTCTCCTTTTTATGGACCACCGTAATGGGTGGCCGGAACCAATGACACGCTCCATTCTTGGCCTCGCCGCGGAATGAATCGGCGCTGTCTAGAAATTGAACGCGTGCACACGTACTCGTCGCATGCGTCGGCCACGCACAAGCGTTAACATCGCTGGCAGCTGGTGACAAACTCGATGAACTCGATTTTTATGGGCTCGTTTCGACTCCAATTTGGCACGAGAGATTGCTGTGCACGATATTTTAGAAGTTGCCGCGCTATTGACGCACGCGAGCGTTCCATTTCAAAGGAAACGTCACACTTTCGCGACGGTTACGTGTTAAGGCATCTTTGTACGTCGATGGGGACGGCGAAACGTTTTCGATCACTGAACGAATCGGGGAATTCGATTTCTTTCTCTTTTTTTCTCTCGTATGTACACTCCTCTAGGTAGACTGTTGTAGGATTTTTTACCACGCAGTTGCGGTGGTCGAAATCAGTCAAAATTTTGTGATAATTCAATTTTGTGGAGGAGTGTGCACGTGTATTGTCTTGCAATCAGTTTGTCAGTCATTTTTGGACAATATGCATCGCAATTTTCCACTGTCGCGTTGAACCATTGCTGAAAATCAATACCCAGTCGACAGATTTCGCGTTACACGACAGGATTCGAGGTAAAAATGATATCGTTTAAAATTACATCTCGGTCGTTAAATGTCTCTCTTTGGCAAACGGTTGACGCGAACGACGCACAGCGAGGGAGGTTCCATCGAAAATCATTTCCTGGCAACGGTTTGACCGACGCGTCACATTTCACCGCATTTGACGTTAAATTAACTACCCCCGAGTTGGCTGGTTTCAGTGAAATAAAAAAGAATATATGATTACTATGTTGCTATGACGGCTGTCAAACGACGTTAATGAGACTACGATGAACGAGTGTCGCAATTATACGAAACGACTTACTTCGATGCGTTTACACGACTGTTACTGTATTACAATTAAAGTGTGTTCTTTTACGCAAAGAAATACTAGTCTCTTGTATCGTAGCACGTGAATGAAATATATGTACATCATGAATTTCTCTCGAGACTCCGTAAACGTTCTGCGAAAACAGTGGAAAGCTCGAGAAATAGCGGGACGCGAGACCAAATGAAAAAAAGAAGAAGAAAAAACAGAAAAATTATTCAAGCGACATGGCCGTTGTATAAACGTTACCTATTTTTCCAAAGCAACTGGCGTATCACCAATTTCTATACAGAACGTTCACCCCCGTTCACCCGTGTTTTCATCCTTAATATTTTTACCGTCGCGTCTCGATCGTGCCTGAACAAGTCGCACGAGCAACATCTCTCGCGCGGCCAGTTACGATAATTAGTGGCATTAAAAAAACAGCAAAATTCCCAACCGTCGTCCGTGGCGCGCGCAAAAACTGGCTCCGTCGTTTGTAGCAACGAGAAGTCACAATGTTGAGTCTTCTCTAAATATTTAACCGCGCGCCGCGCCGTCTGTACGTTCAAACAATTCTTGCCTCCGTTCTCTCCTGCTCGTCCAAGGAAATTCTAGCAGCTCCACGGCGCTACTTTGTTCCGCAAATTCTCCTTCGTCCTCCGTGGAAAAAGAAAATCCGCGTCGCTGTTAAAGCTTCCAGCCCGTCTCGCTGTTTATTCCTGCATTTCGCTCCGAAAATTCGCCGGATCCCCCACGCGTCTTCCGGTCGAGATGGCGTTACGTCAGGACCTATCTCTACACTTTGCTGGCTGAGTAGGTCACAACGGTTTCGGCCACGTTATGTACTCCGACGAGCAATGATAGCGCTCGATGAGTACCTATACATATTATACATATGTACGTGTACGTGGCACCCTTTCACGGGCGTCGATTCTTGCCAGACGACATCTCGTCCCTAACCCAAGCGGAGAACGGGACGAAGCGGAGAAGCTGCGATAAGCTTAATGTAGTGACTAGAGGCCGAAGGGGATGATGTCGGTGGGATGCGCGGCAGAAACTATTGGTCGTAAAACGGTCGCGTAATTTCACGCCACGGAGTAGAGATTGTCTAGTATTAAGAAAGCTCTGGGCCGGGGCAATCGCCGAGGGAATTTTTCACTCGATCGAAAGGGAGAATCGTTCGGCCCACCCTGCTTTTCTCTTTGCTCCCATTTCGGTCTGCCTGCGCTCTGTAACACGAGTTACGTTGCCGCCTTTCACGCGGGACAAAGATCTTGGAAATGAATTTCCTTTTTTTTTTCCTTTCTTTCTCAACATCGCCCCGGCACCGTTCGACCGCTGACGCGTCTCGATGCGACGTGTTTCCAGTTCGATGCGCTGAACAGAGTGTCGGGGCCGGTCCCTGTATTATTTGTCGTCCCCGCCGGTTTATTGATACACGGGCGAACGTGATCCTGTTCCAGACTGCAGCCTGATCGAATGTTAATTACTGTTGACACTTTCGACAACGCCCGGTCCCGTGTCGCTTTCGACGACCATCCGGGACACATTTACGCGTCGTATTATTTTCACGCATTGAAGACTCCCCGAGCACGAGGGCGATCGACGGGGATCGTTCCTTCGATCGATCAATAGATCTCGTCCACGAACCACCGCGCGCACTCCATTTATAATGTAGTATCCTTCTCTCTGGCGACACACGTTGCACGATAATTATACGTGGCCGTTTTTTTGTTGCTCCATTTACATATTTCGCCCCGCGCGTTCATAATTTTCCGCGGCGTGGCACGTCGGCTGTGTGCGAGTGTGTGTCTGTGTATCCGTGCCGGTGGGTCGCGGGCGCCACGCTCGTTGCGGAGCTTCAATTCATTCAAAATTATCTGCTTCCTTCCTGACCCTTTCACCGCTGCCGCGAGACAGAGCAACTTGTGTGCGCCACATTTTCAGAGAATTATGCGCGTTCGTGTCCGCGCGGGTTAATGCAGAGAGCGGCCACCGAGGCGGCAAAGCGAAATATGAAGCATATTTTTCGCTCCGCCACTTTCAACGGGAAATTATAGTGCTTGGTAATTAGAGTTTGTTCAAATTCCTTTCACCCGTGTACCCGTGTCGTTCCGGTGCCCCTGTGTGTCGTTTATCCCGCGCCCGCTCGATGGCCGCGTCGTTTTCGCTTCGAAACGCGGCCGGGCAACAACAGCAAACGTTGAAGATTTACGCGCCGTGCCACGCTTCACGCATTCTATTTTCGATACAGAGGTAAACGCGTGGCCCTCCTTTTTCACGACTTCTCCGATGTCAGTCGGATTAGGAGGCCCGTTTGCGCGACGGCTCGCTGCCTAATCGTAAGTTCATGCTCGACAGAAATGTAAGATGGACCACAGATAGGATACGTCTGTTTCCTTGCTGGCAGTTTCATCTAAATATCCATCTCTGCGGTGTTCTTTCGAAGTCATGCAGCATCCGGGAAAGGATCTGCCTGAGTCCGTTATTAAAATGACTACGCTCATCCCGATGAAATAACAAGAGGTATCCGCGTCGCTCTTGACGACATCGAGCAGAAGCGCTAGCGGATCGTTGCACTTACCCGACGGTCGCCAAACCGTTCACCGGGTGCCACCGCAACAGGTGAGAGCGCAGATATTGATATTACAATTCGGAAAAGTCCGCCAGAGGGGAAGATTTATGTTGCGGTGCACGTCCCGTTTCGCGGGAAGTCAGCGCTCGACCGGTTCCAGTCCGCGAGCTGGATTCGAGCGGGTCGGATCGATACTCTGAATCCCGGCCAGCGTCGCCGTCGTCGTTGTTCGAAGCCGCCCGAGTGACGGGGGTGTCTTTTGGAAGTGTCTCCGGCAACGACTCCGCAGGTTAACTAGACGCAACCACTTGTTGGCCCTGCCACGGCCACCACCGCCGCGACTAATTCGAACGTTCGAGCCAGTGACTCCACGGTATCGTTTCCGGCGTCGCGTCGCGTCGCGGGTGGAGCAATTTTCCAAAATTGTTCACCATAGATACACTTGCGGATAAAGGTTTGGGAACAAATGCATTTCGCGCTGGTTCGGTGAACCTGCGCCGTGCCAGAATTCGCACTTTTATTTCCCCCTTAAGGGGTTAATATAAAACGTCGGTGCTAATGCACGGTGATATATGTATAAATTTGGTGCTTCACTTTCTCGAGGATCGGAGGAAGCAAGAACGGAAAGAAGGAGCGCGAGATTAGAGTTAGATAGGCGAGGTGAAGCGTTTCCAGAATTGGTTTCGCACAGTCCCCACTGTCCTGTATTGAAATCTACCGTCGCGCGGTGCATAGGTTTTAAATCTCGTCGGGTGGTAGGTCGATTCACGGTGCACCGATTGTATTACACGAACGAGCTGCTTTTCAGTGGGGCGCGGCCCCGCATTGAAAGTAACTGGAGCACAGATTTTCATCGCTGGAAACGGTGTACGCCGGTCTCTTGCCGCGCGTGCATTCTAAATGGCCAGCGACCGTGCCGCGTCTTGTTTAAATTTCAAATGCCCGTTTATTTTATAATGTTGTTTTCTTCCCGCTATAATATCTCCTTACCGAAACGGCGCAGAAGCTTTTCTCTTACTCCCCCTACCCCGGCCGCCTCGGTTTCCTCACCGGCATTGTGCTCGCATTGTTGTTTATTCATTTCCATATTTCCGCGGTGCACCTTGGAAAGACATAGGAGAGGGTGGCGAAGAGGGTGGAGAGAAAAAAGGATACGCGCGCAGGCGCACGCGAACACGCCGGCGAGAGTAAAACATGTTTACCTTTTTAAGTGTAATACACATTTCATTTTATTCGCCACCTCGTGTAAATTCCCTGCATGTACACATGGTAACACGATTTTTCCATCGTCCTGAGCGGCAACAGCTCGCGATACCAACAGAAAAATATCCATGCTAGTAGCACGATGCTTTTTCACTACCTTCTCTATTTCTCCCTCTCGCTCTTCTTTATTTGCAACATCGCTTCCGATTACATTACCCCCGTTACGCAAAACAATCCGGATGACTAAACGCGTTGCAAAAATAGACAAGTCGCGAAAATACTCTATACTAAAACAGAATCGCTTCCCATTTTCATCGCGAAAACAATCGGGTTGGAATGACAGTTAAAATGAAACTTCTTATCCATTGGACGGCTGGTTCGGAAGTAGTTATTGCAGCTCGTGCGCTGTCGCGAATGTATACATTGATTCCCAATTTCCGCGGGCGGGGGGGTTGGAATGAAAAGGGACGCTGTTTGAGCGGAAAGAATGGGATTTCATCGGGCACGGAATTATATCTGGCCCGGAGGAGCACTTGAGATTTTAATAACTCATTGTAAACTGTCTCGAACTCTCCTCGGTAGATACTTATTTCCCAAATACCGATCGCGGAACCTGTTGCTGGACGGGCTTGGGGAAGTAATCGGGGTCCCGGTGCTCCGGAGGGCAGCGTTGCACGGTCGAGTTCAAGAAATTGTTCCTGCAAGCGCTTGCGGTATCAGCAGAAAATCATGCTGTTTGTTATTTATCGTTCGGCAAGCATGAGCTTCTACAACATTGTTTTCCTAGCGGGGCAGGGAATCATACAACGGGTGGTCCATTTTAATCACCCGTACGATAGATCCGGATATGTTTCATTTATTTACAGGCACGCGTATAAAATCCACCCGGGTATCGTAAAAACTCTTTTACGTCGAGCATGACAGTGCGACGAAAATTACTAAATTGATGCATACTCAATACACCGGCGAAAAATCGTTGCAATAATAAAAAAGGGAAAAAAGAAAGAAAATCACGCGTCACCGCACGAAACATATTTTATTAGACCGGGCCAATTCGCGTAAACGAACTTGTTGCAAAACTCCCAGCGTGCACGCGCCTATCTGGAAATCAATCTTCCTGTCGGCGGAGGTCTCGTTTTGTTGTTTTCGAAAGTATTTCCACCCAGTTTCGAGTTGCTCGACACACGCGCACACGTTCGCGCGGTGGCACGTTGCAACGTTAATTCGTGGTCCGCGTGCAGAAGGTCCGTTCGGTCCCTTTGCCTCAATTTACCGCAACCTTTTATTAAAATTATCGATTACCAATACGTTTGGGATACGAGCGCGGGAGGAGGGGAAGAGAAAACGGAAAAAAATATATATACACGCAGTGGTAGAAACGGACGTGTACGTATGTACGTACGTATTGCTAGAAGCAACGCACGAACTGCAATCGTGCTTTTCCCGCAGTATCTGCATCACACGTTCGCTCCTCCCTTCTTTGCTTCCCTTTTTCGCCTCTTTGCAACGAAGACCGCGGTAACAAAGGTACGAACCAATAATAAAAATTCCAGAAAGACCGCGCCGGTGCTTCAGGATGCGCCTTTCTGCGCACCGTCCGTTCGCCCCTTGTATCGCGGTGGTAAGGGGTGGCAGGTCAGAAAGTCTTCCTGTTTTCCTTTCCCCGCTTTTTCGCCTCGTTCCCCTCAACGTGCCCGCGATCCCAGAGGTAGTAAAACGTTGGCCACCGCTGAAATATCAGCGATGGTCGGAAAAATCTCGTCCTTACGCGCTTGTTATAACTCGGACGGGGTCGTATTTTCATTTCTCGTTTCTTTTTAACGCGAACGAAATTCTCCGGCAAAAAAAAAGAATAAAGAAAATTCAGCGCAATTTCGCTGACCGCAATAAAACTAAAATATCGACGTCAGCTTAATCTAGGGAAGAGGTTGCGAATGTAAACGCCCGACGCGAAACCGCTATCGAAGTTACGAAAAAAAGCGGCGGTTGCGGCCGCACTCGTGGGTCCCGCAGAAAACGGTTCACTCTCGCGAGGCAACGATCCGCCACTAATTGCGATTAAATGTCCCGATCGGAGCCGCGACACCGGGGGAACACCGGGGCAATATATCAAGAATTACTTTTCGCTTCCGCTCCCGCGATAATAAACGCACCGAGGCCCGGCCAATATTGGCAATTCTCGCGCGGCAGGTAGCACGGTGCCGCGTGTACAGACGCGCGTGCACACCCGTAATCGCGGTACACACGTTTCACGGTTAGCTCGTGAACCAATATGGAGCCGGCATAGAAAGAGAGATTTTTCCCTATGTCCGTACACGGATGTATCGGGCGATATTGCCAAGGGTCGAAAAACTGGAGAGGACCCTCCCGTCGCTCGAAGCCCCAGCTCGTGTTTGATCGTTTAGTCACCGCGGCGACTCCGCGGATATTGTTACCAATGGCTGAATATTCTCCCGGTTAATATTCACGGATTACTCCAAATACGGCAGGTTTCTTTTTCAATACACCGTGGCCGGAAGTGGTTGCCTCCGTTCCGAGACGAGGCATTAATGAGAACGTTCCATCGGCGTTCCCGTAATTGATGCACTCACGATATACGTACGTAGGTCGGCCGGGGATTACGCCTCGAAAGGGTTTTTCAGGCCTTAAGCCGCACGACAACCGCCGCAAAATGAACACGCGAATCCTTTCCACTTTCTGTTAACAGCCACCGCTGAATGGACAGCGCGCTTCCAGCGCTGCCGGGGTTACCGCGGCACGAAGGAAGAATAATAAATTTAACGTACCCGCCGCAGGGACGAGAAGTGTACAGGCTCGAAGCATGATGCTTTATGAGTTTAGAAGAGCTTAATCCCACGGCGGGCCAATATTTTTCTTCCGCTTTCTCTATTTCTCCCCGGTTATTACCACTCCTCGGCTGTTCGTCGAGCGTGCTCCATTTTTCTCATTTCGCCTTCTCGAGCTGCTCCCCGCGATCCAGGACCGAACTATTCCGCCTGGTCCACCACGAAATCCCACGGATAAGACGGGGAATTTAGCCGAGGCAACTTGTGCGTGTATATACATCGCGGGCTCGTCGTGGCGAGATAATCGATCGGACGTTAAGCGGCGACGTTTACGATTCTAAGAGGCAACGTGCACGGATTTTCGCGACTGCATCGGGGCCGTGCGCGTTCACTCCTTCCTCTGTAACGCTCTCCTCTACGACCCCACTTCCGTAGGCGGGGGTTCTACTAATTGAACGCCTAATTGATGAGGCTGCAGTCTGTACTTACACAACGCTCCAATTGTGCTCAGCCAAGCGCCGCCAGTGTGTGCCAATATTAGCGATGCACTCGACGTCCCTATAACGGACCCCTCCACGCACAAATAATGCCCCAAGTACCATAAATACTCGACGGCATCCGCAATATGCCCGGCCGTTGCTGCCGAGAACTCTGCTTTCAAAGGCGAGTGTCCTCCAAGGATCCGAGACACGAATACCGAAAGATGTCGGCCCCCCCCCCCCCCACTGATTGCATATGCCGTGCTAATGATTTCTCGAGGGTCAAAAAGGTGTTTTGCGAGCTCACAGTCTGCCGCGTCGTCGCCTCGGTATCACCGTCGCAGCTACTGCGATACACGCCGTGGGACATTTTTTTTCTCACACCGAATGGATGCTCGTTTCGAGGCCGGTGAGTCGATCATGTAAAGAACCGATGCTTGTTTCGTGTAGATCGAAGAGACGATGCACGGCGTCCAGGTAGTCGGGGCAATCAGTGACACGTGTAGTTTATATTTCGTTGAAGTGTTCCGGCAGGTACACGATGTTCGGTGTTTCGATGGGATACAATCGGCTGTCAGGCTCGTTCTACTTCGGTTCGATGCCCCGGTCATTTCGATCCTTATCTTAGAGCCGAAACTCGAGGCAAGTGTGTCACTCGTCTCCATAATTCTCATCGATTGCATCGGTATTGTATTAGTATTCGATGCACCGTGCGTTCCACGTGATGCGTTTGGAATTTTGTAACTTCCGTGTTGGTTCGATTTTTTTCATTCGCCGGAAGTGGGTGAAACTGACCTGATTATCGAACGGTGTCGTTCTTTCAGTACAGCCGCGTGAATTGTTTCGCAGGGAAGCAATGCTACCCGCTGTTCTCTCGATACGTCTCTCTGTCGTTTTCTCACCCCGTGGACTAGTACAGCCGGAGAAAACAGCGTTTCGAGACACGAATACCAAAATCCACGGCGACAAATTGTTTTTACGTAACGTTCTACGGTGGCGTCGGGTCGCGGCGCGCCGGGACGGGTGACGCGTGATCGTGCATACCTCGCCGAGGAAATTATGCGGCCGGAAGTCCGTGGAAACTACGGGGGCGTCGGTTTTACCACGTTACTACTTATCTTCGTTAATACATCTTCCCCGGTCGTGTAAATCGCTTGCCACTCGCTACTCCAGCTACCACCGACTCGTGATTCTACTTCCAACGAGACCCATATTTCTCTGCCATCGTGTCATCCCGAATTCGGGAGCGGCTACCTTTACATCCGTTTCCGTTGTCCCCAACCGTGACCAGCAGGTGTCCACGGATTAAAATCCTCCTCTGTATTTAACAATTGCCATTTCACGAGCGTCGCATCCTACCTGCGAAGAGTCCGTGAGAAATCCGTGATGCTCCATAACAATATCGAACGATCGACTCGATTAACTCGGTTATTCTCGGCCGATGGATCCCCGAAGAGAACCCAGGCTTGCCGCGATGCAAGAACGGCGCCGGATAAATAAATCAAACGGCAGTCGGGGAAAGGTGGCGCGAACGACGTGCTTTTCCGACACGCGCATATGAAAAAGCTGCCCTCTGATGCGTGCAAATAATGTCTCGGGGGTGGTGAATCCTTGAACATACTTAAACCGTGTTTCGGCGCCGCATGCGCCACCTCCGGCGTCGTGCGGCCTGCTGAAAGTTGCAGTCACGTACGGGGAATACAGCAACAACAAAAAAAACAATCTGGTTTTATGAGCTTTCATGTATAGGCGTGCTTATGGGAGTATAGTGGTGAATGGACCGCGAGAGGGAGAGAGGGATGAAAAGGGACAGCTAAGGGTGCAGGCAGGGTAAGTTTGCTCGCAGGAGAACTTTTATAACACACACAGGGAGACGGGGCCATAGATCTGAATTAATTCGGCGGCGAAGTTTTCCCTGGCAAATAAAAATAAGTCACTGTATCAATTTAATACCGCTTTATAGTCCGCCTTGTCGTTCGCTTCGTTTATCTTTCTTCCTTTTTTCTCCGCCGGTCTCTCCCTCTATCGAACAGGCATTCTGTGCGCCAGATGAAACGGGGGGTGAGAAGAGACGGCCAATCTTTACCGCGTTATTACTTTGGTCGTTGTTCAAGAATTGGTCAAACATCGGGACTAAAATTACCCTCTGTTCCCCATCCAGCGCCGCCCCCATCCCTTTTCCACTCGCTCGCGGCTTTCCGTTCGTGGAAAAAAATTTCAAGTACAGACGAAATCGTCCAACCCCGCTCTCGCGCCGTTCGCAAACGAAAAGTTATTAAAGCTGCCTTTATTGCCGGACCCTTGCCGGACATCGCATGTTTTACTCGGACCCGGCTCGAGCGTCAAAAATCAAACTGATCGACAGCTCTCGATCGAGTCAACTTCTGTTTATCTTCTGCACCGTCTGTGCTGCGAAAAATGATCCTCAAATAAATATTTAAATAACATCGCCGCTACACGGCCACGGAAACTATAAACGTTTCCCCTCTGAAATAGGCGAAACCCGAGTTACGGAATATTTATTACGATCCATCCAGCGGCGATCCGTCAATAACATTGTCATCCCTGTCAAGTGGCCATTATTTTCCAGCCCCAAAAAGAAAATAGATCGAATACGCAATACGGACACGGGTCCCCGGGCCTGTTTAAATCCCTCTAAACGGCCATCAGTCGAAAGGATGTCCCCTGAGAAGGAGCAACGACAACAGAGCGGATCGTTCCATTGTCTTGAACAAGAGAGCGAGGATTGGAGGATGTTACTTGTCATAGGCAAGGCAAACAGCGGGGCAATTTGGCGTGCGGCGGGTCTGCGTGTTCGACGGTCTATGCGTAATTCGTTTACCCTTAATTCCTCGTTGAGCCAGCCGGAGCGTATTATTCCGACGCATCTCCGGCGGCCGGGGGACTTTGTTTCGCATTTACCCTCGGCGTTACGGCTAGTAGTGCTAGAACGACGCCGCGAGCTGTAGGTACATTTTACGGTTGGTCAGCCAGTAATGCAGTAATTAACGTTTCTTTCATGTACTCTTTTGCTTTCACCGCTTGAAACCAGCTGCGTGCCGCGCAAGAGCTCGCTGTCCACCGGATCGTGCTGTACACACGTATGCATGTGTGCATACAAGCAGACGTTCAACACAGTTGCGAGCGTGTTGCAGCAACACGCGCCGCAGACGAGCGTATTTACAGAGACAGAGGAGAGTACATTCAACCTTTCCCCCCTTCTACTTTTCACCCTTGTTCCTCTACCCTTAGGCCGCGGTGGAAAGACCCCCGTGGCGCGCGTGCCCCTCCCTTCTCCCTTCCGTCCAGTTGAAAAAATAATTACCCCGCAGAGCCGGACGGTTTACGCTCGTGGACCTCGCGTCTACGCGTGTACCGGTGTGTACGCGGCGTTTCTACACGTTCGAGGAAACCGACGGCGCTGGCAACCCTTCCTTCATAGGGGCTTGCGAATCTTTGATGGAGCTCGAACCGGCTCGACGACGCGGCTCAGTTCCTTGGCCGATTGTTTCGCGGGCTTGATGAAAGCTTAATGGAAAAAGCGAGGCGCAATTTGGGGCTGGGTTGCATGGAAAATCGGGGATGTTTACTGAGAAAATTTAATCGCGGCGTTTTGCGACCACCAAAACAGATGAAAGCGCGATACGTCACGAACCCTGAACTCCTGCTGGGGAAGAGGGGACTCGAGATTGGGAGATAGTGCGCGTTATGTCACGCGTCAATTATTGCTGATAAAAGAAATATTGCAGTAGTACGTGCGGGAAGAAAGGGAGATTCATTCGGGATACGGGGGAAGTTTGTAAATAACGAAAGTTAATTTCACGGCGAATGTATTGATTGACTAGACATTTTTTGGATTCCCCTCGGTCGGTACTACATGCCCTCAACAATTTCCGACCCTCTCCGTCACCCTGCATAAAGTGCACCAGTAAATATAGGAAATGCTTAAATTCTAATTTAGCCAGCAGATTGGTTATTCGTTGCAATGTTTCAGAGTAGACTAGATTTTGCAATGACACCGATTTCCAGTAGCCAATCGATAGAGTCGGAATAATAGTGCGTACTATGTTACACGTCTGGTTTCTGAATTTACGCTCGCTCGTGACTCGATTATCGTGGCTGCGGATCGCGATTCTCCTATCGGATCAGCGTATCCAGGCCAAGTGGCGCTCGTTCGGCTCTCTTGAAATACTGCTTTTTAATTCGCGCCCCACCGAGGCTCGTCACTTTCGTCGGCCGTTTACCTTCAGATCCATCGAGCGCCAAATAAAATTAACAAACTCTTCCGATCGGCCGAAAACAGCGGTTTCAGCGCTGCAGATATTGTTTATAAATTCGGCGTAGCATTTTCACCGGTAATGGCAGATAGCAGTTTCATCCACTACGTTGCTATAATGTCGTGACGTCTACTGGCCGAGGTGCCGGGAAAACGCGCAGCGGAAACGATTCGCAGGTGAAAAATGAAACAGTTACGCTTTACCAATCGCGAGTGCATTACCAGCGGGTATTCCCTAGATTTTTCCAACCCCCCGGGGCCATATCGCGAGTGCTTTCATTTTTATTGGCATATTTTTATTGTTACGTCGGACCGAGGAAAATTGAGCCGGTATGTACACGGTGTATCCTGTAAAATTAGCCATCATTTTTCGAGCAGCGGAAATTTTTTAATATCCAAACGTGCAGCGGACCGAAGGTCGAGTAACTTTTGTTCAAAAACGTTTCTCTGGCAGGTTATCGGAAATGCCGAGCAAAACGATAGTTATTCTTTAAAGGATACACCCTGTAGAAGCGGCTGGCAATCACTTTGCATTCGACGCCGTCGCGATTTCTCTCGCTGGATGTAAAGAGCCTGTTCGATCGGCGATCGAGGGCAAGCTGCAGGCTGACTTCTCGTAAAGTCGACGGAGTAATAAAAGAATCGGTCTTCACCGTGGAGTGGACCGGGTGAACCGGCTGACGCTGGAAAACACGCGGCTCTTAAATTTATTTACCCCGACGGCTGTCTGCCGCTTTGTCGACCCACGTCCCCGTCGGAGAAAATTCTATCGACCCTGTACGATCTGTTCTGGCGGAGGAAAATAATTCCTAGCTTCGTTTGGGAACCAAGCTGAGCCTCGTCTAACCGTCTGCACCAGCTGGTCCTAACTGCGCTCCGTCGCATAACCATGGTACTGGCCCACTTTTTCAAAAACAATTATACAATCCACTATACAATCTAAAGAAACCCCCTATCCTATTAAAAAAAGAAAAATATCGCACAACGTTCCCAGTATTCTTCTACGATACACGCATCCATCCACCGAACGAGCTCTTCCTTGCATAACACGAAGACGCACGCATTCCTCCGCGATCGCGCGTCCCCGCCGCATTGTCTGAAATGTCTGAAATGCCTGGTGCAACGCATTGCGAGAGTGCGTTGCGTTGCGTCCCGAATACGCAATAGTACAGCATCGTTCCGACCGAGATGCAGCTCACGGCGCAGCAAATTCGAGCAAACCACGTTCACCCATAATCGTTGCGAAACTCCACGACAAACTCCGTTCGTTTCTCCTTCTTCCTCCTCCTTTTCTTCTTCTTCTCTCAAGATTCCATCCATGCCAACGACGACAACGACGACTAAAGCAGAGGAAACGAAGACGTCTCGCGAATTCCGCGACGAATATGATCTCGTGGCGTTGTTCCCCGTTGTATCCCCAATGCCCTCGAATGTAATAGCGATTTCATTGCTACATTTTGCGTATCCACGGGCGAGGATCAAGTATCGGATGGTAAACTGAACGGCAGCGTTTATGCTCGCGGGAAATTGCGCCAAGTAATGGCCGATAAATGTTTTCTTAGCGGTTCTGTTACGCGAAACATGCTCGAGAGCTTGCACGGAGTTATTGTTTCGCTTCGCTGTTATTTTTGCGCGAACCGGGATCCGAGTAAGCTGTTTCTCTCGTAATGCCACTGCTGTTGCATTTCCCTTCTGAAATTGAACACCCCGCGTCGGCAAATGCGTACAGCGTATACGTCTAGGCGCAGAGGTCGGTGATTACTAATAAGATAGAGTTCGCGTTGGATATTCTTCTTTTCTTCTTGTCCGTGAAAGCGAACGCTCGACGAATGTTCGTCGCAATCATCGAATAAACCTCGGCACGCTGGGTTTTTCCAACGAATTTTCCTTGCCGCCCGTTCGACAAAGTAGAGATTACTCGGGAAACATTCCCAGGCCGACCATTAAATTCCTGCCGTTGCTTGAAACGGCAATGGTAACAGTGTCGCATCGCTGCCTAGTATTTTACAACGCCTGTAAATGAAAGAAGCGCGAACTGCCGCGCTTTTACCCCTTTACCGCCAGCATATTATTGCTTCTTTTACGTTTTCCTCGATACAGGCCAGAGAGTATTCCGCGCGATCTTTCCTACCGATGGAGGCCAGAGCAATACCTCAATCGCTCGGAGATGGAACGTTCTTGCCACGTATACACACCCGATGTATACACCGCGATCCGGTTCTCCCCTGGATCCCGGGGGAAATTTGAAAAAAATCCCAATCCATCGCGAAGGAGAACCTAGCAGGAACTGTACATCGTGAATTTTCGCAAAAATCTATCGCGAATCGCGTTACACGTTTCACGTTCGTTTCCACGTTCCCCAGCGAGGTGAACGAACAGCGTCGTTCATCGGTTCGCCGAACTTCGGGAATAGAAATCAAATTCATGGCCGGCCATCGCCGTGGCGGATCTCGTAGATTTTACACGAAGTGGACCGTGCCGCTTTTTAGGCGTCTCACCGGTCGACGGTTTCCCCCAAGTTCGTTTATATCGTCCGATCGTATAGGTACCTACTCGAGGGGCCTCTGTCGTATCAAACTACCGAGCCATGCTCACTTTCGGGGCTGTTTTCCGTTACGGCTGCGTATAGTTGGCGAATAGCTCGGGTTTTATCGTTTATCAACAATTCACTGTCGAAGATGTTATTGATCCGTGGGAATTGGAACACCTCGCCGCCCATTCGTATCTGATTTTATGATTCCTCGCTTGGCGATGTTCTAGGAAATAATTTCGTCGCGCCGTAGACACTTGTAAATTGCAGGGGACAGAAAGAAATTCGATATACGTATGCACCCACTGCTCACGGATCTGCGGAATGTCGGGAGTAATGTAGAAACGGTAGAAGCTGGTGATCCGTCTCCATGTGTGCCCGTTGCGTTTATTTCGGTGAGCGACAGCCTCGTAAAGACATCAAAGCCGCATCCTCGACGTCGAAATAAAGGCTACGGAAGTCCATAAAAGTCGGGCAGACCAGGGATAAAAAGTGGCGCGATCGATGCGCGGCGTGCGTATGCCGGTCGCGTAACACTCGTTGGATATTTTCAGGGTTGTTTACCGCGCAATTGTGCACGAAGCACGTGTTGCGGGTGGTTTACCGGTAATTAAATTTGTCGCTCGAAAATTGAGCGCGCTTTATCATCAGTATTTATTTCTAGAAAACCGAGCTACTTTTAAATAAATTACCCGGGGCATTCACGAGATTCGAGAATAGAATTCGCCTCGTTATCCTCACAATATTTCAGGCGTCGAATTTTCTGACGCGCTACTCATCAAGCTGTCCAAGCAGCGGGCGCGCGACTATGCATTCGTTTCTAGAAACGAGATTCCTCCGGCATTCTAATTGGTTCCACCCGTTCGACTTCTTTTTTGTATTCACGAATTTCGTTCACACGTTGCCCCACACGTGTGTCCAATTTCGTGCGATATCAGTGAAATTGTAACAGCCAGTTTTTCTCTTGCAATTCCCAGAGGCAAGCATACATACATACGTGTATACGTCTCGCCTCGGGCCCATTACAGGAACAGGGATGGTATTTCAGGCAGAAACACGTACATATATACACGTAACTGCGAGCACATTGTGGAAAGTGCAGGAGAAGGCGCAACGACGCGCATGCATAGGCGCCGTTCGTGTAAAGTGTAAACCATTTGGTGGAGGCTGCTCGTAAAGCAACGAAAGGCAAACATCCGGCTCACGAGTGGCGCCCTCGTAAAGCCTAAAAGATGGAACGGTGTCCGGCGCGATTCGAAACGAGATGTCCGAGGCAGAAGGAAAAGGAAAAACGGGAAAGAAACCGCGGCATGACTGTGGTCGCTTGCTCGGGCTCGTGAAAAAATAATTTCTCCTCGAGGTCTCGAGATCTTCGAGCAACGAGATTATTTCCCGCGGTTCGTTAGCCAATCGCCGGGTGGATTTCAGGGGAGCCGGGCAAAATGAAAGAACGCGAAAAAAAGAAACCGATGAAACGTATGAATAATGGAGAACGAGGCGAGAGCAATGGTGCGCGAATCGATGCGTCGAGGATAAACATACACATAAAATCGACCGTAATAAACGTAGAAACGTTTTATCAGGTTTCGCGGCGCGACGAATTGAATTGTAAACCGAAACGAATCCGCGCTAGGACCGTGTACACTCCCTTTCTCTCTCTACCTCTTTTACTCTCTCTCCTGCTTTCGCTGCCTATTTGTCGATTCCTGAAACGTCGCTGGGCACCGAAAGCGGATATTACGCCGAAATAAACTGAAGCAAATAAATTTTCGTCGTTTATGTAAATAACTAGGGTAGCCGGCGGTCGGCAGTGAATTACGGGGGCAATGATAAATTCGTTGACACAGTTGCTGGTAGCGCTGACGAAGTTAGAACGTCGTTGCGACACGATATTGGAATCGTGATACGGGGGACGAGAAAGAATTCGATTGAAATTATTGCTGGAGCAATTTTAAGCGGCAGATTTAACCCTTCTGCTGGCAAACGAAATTTTACACGCACGTTTGGTAACCATGGTATCCAGGTGCGAGCGTGTCATTTCCATGCAGCGTATACACTGTGGAATGCTTTCACGAAACTTTTAATTTTCCATTTGTACAACTCGGCAGGTACAATTGTAATAAAATTTTAATGGAGTGCCAATTATATCAGCGCCTTTTGTATATTCATATACACACTCTTCTATGAAGGCTTTGGTTATCGTTGTTATCATACAATTGAAAAATTAAAGGGCGACAAACGAAAATTCATCTACGACTGCTCAGGCTTTTAATATAATTCAGGTCGACGTGCAAGCCACGTTTCGTTGTTAAGGTTGCCGTATATATAAATTTCGCGTCACCAGATACCGGTAAGAGGAGTGCATATCGCTAATTAACGAACGAAGGCTGCTGCGAAAACAGTTTCGTATCGCCGTTGCCGGTGTCACGGCGAGTAGAATTAGTGAACGACATTAGCTGGTTTCAACGGACGCTGAGCGTGTGGCTTGCTAATAAACATAATCGCGCGTGGACTCGAATACAAGCTGGTTATAATCGAAATGGACAATTCGATTCTCTCATAATCGTGTAAACGCAAGGTACGATGACTGAGCAGCTATAAACGCGCGACATTAGCCGACTGGCGCAGACTGTAGCTCGATATACATTCGGGATTATGCGGTGGTAAAATTGAAAGGGAAAATTGTGGTATATTAAGATCGCCGTGAAAATAATCGTAATAATAGTAACGGTGAGAATAGTTGAAGAGAAATAGGCAATGCCGAACATGTTGTTTAAATTCTAAACTCTATAGGCACACGTGACAATGGTATGCAAATAATTATGGTAATTAAAAATGAAGTGGGGCGTGTTTTCGTCGTGGAAAAATTGCACCCCGACGTCGCGTATTACAGGATAATCGACCGGCTAAAGGGTGGGAAGGGTATTGCCGGACAAAGGAAGCTTATTTCGGAAACGCGAACAACCGTCCGCGCATCCGGAATACGTGAAAGTTTCGCGACTCTTGCGAGCACGGTAATTAGTAAAGCCTTCTCTTCGTTGTCAAAAGGTTTCCCCGAAGCCGCTGCTCTTTCGTTCGCCATCGACGGAAACCGCTTCTGTGCACGCACACCCGTGCCAGTATTTTCCAAACAAAACCCCAGAGGGTCTCGTGAAATCGGCTCTCGTCTGCCACGCGGAGGAAGGCTCTCCAAAAAACAAAGCCACCTTTCCCAGACGATTATTTGAAATGTACCGTGCCGAACAAGTCTCATCCCTCGGCGAGCAAACTTTCCGAAGCCGCGGGTCTCGCGTTTCGACCAGCCCGCCCTTCCCAGCGTTATTCTCGCGCGGCAGACGGTCGAACATCGCCTACAAATATTCGGGCACTCGCATACTCGTGTAACTGTCGCGATTTACATAGCAACCTGGTTGTCGCGCCCTCGTAAATCTGCGATCCGGCCGCTAGAAATCGTCGAAAAGGCATAACGATTATAAACGCACGCGTTGCACGCGCCGCGAAGGGCCGGCGTGCACCCGCGAGAGGCCTCAGTCACGCGGGTACGCAGGGCTATTAATAAAACTGGTTAATTGCTCGGCTAACTCGTCGTTGGCTGTGGTCGGGCGCAGGTGAAATGAAATAACATTACCGGCTTGAATAATACGCCGATGGCAGAAATTAAACAATCTTGAGCCTTGACTGGGAACGATGATATTTTACGGGACACGAATATGCACAACTACGTATATGTATTTTTATCCCGGTGATACTTTAACCCTTCGCACCGACGGACGAGATATCTCGCAACGCAATGTCTTTCATGCGATGCTACGTACGAAATATCTCGCGACACAAAATCGTTCATGCGACGCTGTGTACGGAATATCTCGCGAAGCAACACCGTTCGCGTGCTGCTTTGGACGAGATACCTCGCCCTTGCCTACCCGTTTTTCAATGTTTACAACTGAATGCCACATTCATAGCGACCTACGAATTCATTTTGACACAAATCGTTGGACGAGATATCTCGCGTTCTAATAGAAAGGCTTGCGAGATATTCCGATGAACGATTTTGTGTCGCGAGATATTTCGTACATAGCATCGCATGAAAGACATTGCGTTGCGAGATATCTCGTCCATAGCATATCATGAACGAAATCACGCGGCGGGATATCTCGTCCGCCGGTGCGAAGGGGTTAAGCTTTCTCCTCCAAATCTTCCCAATCGATCCCAGATTGAACATTATAATTGCCCTTTCGAATCCTCTGCAAAACCTGCGCGATCGTGTCCCGTAAAAAATGTTCACTCCCGGACAGGCCTGAAATTGTCCAATCTCTACCATCGTTTCTCGCGGATTATTATTTAAACGCCATTCATACAGTAGCGCGGCGTATAAATGAAATTGCCGCGACGAGAAACGAATAAGAGCAGCCGTACTTCCTATATTGTTAAATATATTCAAATAATATTTCATCATGAACGAATGATTACTCTGTCATTTGGTGCGTTGAATGAACCAGGCTAAGCCAGATGCCCGTACGCCGGCATATCTCGCGCGGACACTTTTTGTCCGCGCTGGTAATTTATCGCTGGGGGAAGTATATTAACTGGCGAGACTCCAACTCGTGACACGCCGGAGGATTTGTTGGATTTGATACACACTGGTCGCGGTTTAGTTGTACGAATAGTTTGCAAGGGAGACCAACTGCGGAGAAGCGTCGAGGTCTTTGGGGTCGCGTTTTAGAGCAGGGTTAAAGCACAGGACAAGATATATCGCTTCTCCGAGTACAAATGACGCTATTAATTTTTTCCGCTCGCATCGGGAACGAAGGTTGACTTTTTGGTAAATCTGAATGGAATAAATCGGGGATGGTCTTGCAACTGGGGCAATTAAAATTGTTTCGCTATCGTTGGTCTATTCGTTCGAGATTTCGGAAATGAAACCGCTACATCTTTGGAGCTAACTTGTACGTGACGTGTACAACAATTGTCAGCAATTTAATATTGTCGCCCAAATTGAAAACTGCGATATTTGAGGCCTGGAATCGCGTTACACCACAAAAAATGCAAAATGTAGCAGAATCAATGACCAAGAGAACGAATTTGTTAATGAAAACTGGTGGAAAAACAATAAATTATTGAAAACATGTATTCCTTAAAATTATTATGTTTTAGTTAATTGACGTTTTTGTTTTTCTGCACCCTATCATTTTCTTACGCCCAAAATTGACTAAAGTCAGATAAATGTTTACTGTACAAAAATGAGGCACTATCATTATGTTACACACTGTATGCTGCACTCTTAGAATTCGCACGAACATCTACAATATTATGGAAAAAGGATACAAAATAGTTCACTTTAGAAATTTCAGACCGACTTTGGGTTCTTTATGAAAATGCGGTGTTTTAGAAATAAATTGTTTGATTAATAACTTCATTCGATTACGCTGTCGCAAATGACTGAAAAATCCTGCCGACTGTTGCAGCGAGCACCCTGTATATTCTCCAGAGCGAAATATTTTTTAATCTTATCTCGTACCACCTATAATGAAGGACCAGCACCTCAGAAAAGCATCCCTGTGCTTTCACATGTGTCTGACGGAACAAGGTACATACCCCGTAACATGTGGCTTACCACTCACTTAAGTCGACGCTTCTGTGTTGCCCCAGTAATGTAGAACGAAACTGCACGAACCCTTTCTGTTCGATTTTTTTATTCGACGCTTCGTAACCTCGTTTCCATGTTCCACATATACGTACATACATAGGTGGCTACGTGCCTGGGCTTCAGTGTCGTCAATTGGGGCAGCTGTTGTCGCTACCTTTTGTGATGCTCTCCCTGTGCCCGCCCCTTTGCTTCCATGAAATTAGAGAAATCAAATTTGTTGGCCGGCATCGTGCTTCGTGTGCCATGTTTCGACGAGCAGAATTGTCGGGGCGACTTAACAATACCAGCGCCTTTTGTATCCGCGACGACAGAGACGCTTTTATCCGATCAATTCTCGCCCTCGTCGATCGCCTGCAAGTTTTTTAATTAATTAGACCCTTGTAGAAAGGCGGCAAGAGCGGAGTAACAGCCGCGTTGCTCGACGAGGAACAGGGAGGAACTTAACGAACGCCCGGTAATATCTGGGAAAGCGGGCGAAGCCAAACAAAATTAACTTTTCACAGTGTTCGTAGCGTGGCGCACGTGGGCCGCGCTCCTTTAACAAGCCAGGCTTAAGTGTATAGCTCCGCGAACTTGCTGCACCTGTGAAAACATCATAACTATCGGCAACCTTGCTGTGATAATACGGAACTGGCTGCATCTTCTTGTTAATAATCGACGCGAATTTCGAAGCCGTGCGCTCGCAGCCAATCGTTTACCCATCTAAAGAAACTTCGCAGTAGAATAATCGTAGGTAGACGAACGTTTCCCTCGCAGAACCACCAATGAAAAATCTTTCGTTCGATCCATCAAGTAATCTTGTTAAACGCCACGATCAATCTCCATGGTACGTTCAATAATATTTGTAATAAATATCGAACCCATGCATATCCTTTCGGGGCTCGGCAGTGGGCATTAAGTAATTGAAAGTATAGAATGCATCATTCATCGCCTGCCTCGTAGCCAAAGAGGATTACCCTAATCCCCCGTCAAGGATGCCTCCGCCCTCGCTTCCGTATCGCTAAATCGCAGGAAACACTTACGTATACATAATCTGAATCCCACCCCCTTGCTTTCCCTGCCCGGGAAATCGCGTGTCCCATCGGCCAGATAAACGAACGTGGCCTTAAACGCAGCCGGAAATCAGGTTCGGCCGTTATTAAATTTTCCCCGAACACGCAGACCAGCGCAATATCCCGGCGATATCCGGGCACCGGGCTAAAACGGCCAGGTGGGTAATATTGCCAACTTGTTCATACAGTTACGAACACGCGGCGCTGTTAATCACATCGAATTACAACACATGCAGCCCAGCGCGTTTTGAGATACGCGAATGTAGTTAACCGACCGCTGGTGTTAATACGAGTTACGCTGGAAGAAGGAAAATTGGGATAAATGAGCGGCCGCGAATCGAATAATACATAAACGATCGCCGTTCCCGGAAGATATTGCAAGCGGCGCCGCTGTTTGCACGGGGGAACGTAGCGTGGAAATCGCCACTGAATTTCGATGCTGTTTGCTGCAACGCAGAACGTGGCACGGGCCGTCTTTATGACAGCGTTAAATAAACGTTGTTTGCCGTTGGGATTCGACGGGACGGTTCGGTGCAGCGGGAATATAGGGCGGGCGCGTAATTTCACCGCTGATTTGATCCAGCCGGATTCGTATCAGAAAGTTGAGCCTGCAATAAGTATCGGCGGTGGGCTGTTCGAACAATAGATCTTCGGATAGAGAGAATATAAAAGAGGAGAGATCATACGATATCTTTAGAGCACGGCACGGCAGTATTTCTTTTTCGAAACGAGACGCGTTCCCACGTACATCTGCCGGCCACTGCGACACAATTAAACGAACGAAATAGTTTTGTCAGGAGGAACGAAAGGGTAGAGGGAGGGATTTGGAGACGCCGCTTCCAACAATCGCCTTGTAGCGACTCGGTCTCTATTCAAAGCCACGGGAAATCCATTATACAAACACGCGTCCTAAAAACCGTCTCGTCGCGTCGCGTCGAATAAAAGACGGTCCACCGTATACGTACGTATGCGCTCCTTTGGCCCGTTTTCACGAGCACAGAAAAGAAGTCCACCTTCCGTGGACCTGTCCACCGCAAATAGACTGCCTCTGCCCGCGACGCTTCCCCGGGTATAACTCTATTAAACTTTGAAATATCCTCAAGGTATCGTCGCACAATGGTAAGCGATGGAACGCGTCGCCTGTGTCAGCGGAACGCCAACCCCTTTCTGTTTCCCTTTCAAAACAAACTGTCACATACTTTCCGCGCGGGAGAAGCTTTAAAAACAGCAATGAACTATGGTCGCCGGGAGGGCAGAATCGGTCGAACGACGGGGGAAAGGGTTCCAGGCGACTGGGGATGAAAATAAAAGGGAGGTACGAGAGGACGCGGAGACGGTCGCGATAGAATGGGTCGCAAACGACGATGGAACCGAAGTGACTGTTCCTGTGTGCGTGTCGCGCGTACACCGGGAATGATATGTACGCGCGTGTGCGCATACACGCAACGGAGACACTCGTCGGTGAAAGCGACCAGGCACGACAACCCCTTCTCGCGTGTCAGACCTCGCCAGTGCTAGGGGTTGCGCGATTTTATCTCCCTGCATTCTTCCAGCCAGAAGGTCCCCCTGGAACCGCGAGTGGCTCGTCGTCAAACGTGCGTGTATATACGTCTACGCGTGTATATCGGCGTGCAGCAACGAAGATTCGACACACAAGGAAAAAATAAATGGGCGCAAGCGTTGTGTGCGTGTGTGTACACGAGGACCAACGTCGTCCCACGGATGCCTTTCATCCAGCCAAGGAAATCTCGAGACGAAACCGCCCCCCCCCCCCTTCACTGCACGCTGGCAATTTAAGCCTTAATCCCGACGTTTCCTCGCGTCCCCCCTCTCGCCTCTCAAGGTTTTTCTTCTCCTTTCAAGCAACCCCCCCACCCTGGACAAACTCTGTTCTTCGCCTTTCTATTTTGGCGTACCTTTTCAATTCTCCGCGGGCGACATCCGTCTTTCTGCGTACAAATATCGGCCGAGCGGATCAACGATTAGATCTCATCTGATTAGTCCCGGGGAGTGCGTTAGGGGCTCAGGGGATGCACACACGTCCCATTTCCATGAATCCTGACCCGTTCTCCGGTTGGAGACGAGTCGATCGTTGGCCAGGTAGGGAGAGCTTATTGTCAACGATCATGGGACATCGGGAGCGATCGTACGGCAACGTGTTTAAGGGATCAAGGGTTAGGAGCCTTTGAATAGGAACGGGGTGTGGGGGGGTGATGGATTCCTTCGAGATGGATCCTCGTAGATATTAATGCGATTTGCCGTAATCCTCTTCGATTCTCGGGACGGCCGTGTTCATTTTTTCCCCTCTGTCCGTTGATTCCTTTTTTCTCTTACGAAGAGTTGGGTTTGACTTCTCGACGGAAACTAAGTATATCATTTGTCCATCGGTACGGTATTAAACGCGGAGATTGAAACGAGGGTAAAAAGAAATGAATTTTCATTGAATTCAGAATGGGCGGCGCTGTTTGTGCTGTAAATTCCAGTGAATATCGTTTCGGATTAAGAGACGAACGGATTAATCGTTCCATGGCGTTGACAATTTCCGTCGGACGAATGTTTCGCCCTGTGGTTTACGGTGCTCGTGGTGGAACGTTTGTGACGAGACGGCGAGACGTTTTCCCGGTGTCGCAGAAAAAGGAGTAGTATCGCGTTCCGCGTTTGCAATTGCAGTCGCGGCTCAATTGGAGCGTCGCGCAAAGGGGAGGACAGCGTGCAAGGGACGGCGTTGGGAAAATTCCCGTCGACCTCTGATTCCGCGACACGATCGAATGGGGGCGCGGAAGATCTTCTCCTTTTATTCAATCAAGGCGGGGAAAATTGAAATCCGGCGCGGTGAAAAACCGCACGCACGAACAAAGATACCATTTACCCGCGGCTGCGGCTTTCAGCGATCCGGCAGAGAGGGTTCTTGGTATCTTCCGCGATTCCGTCGTCTCCCTCGACCTACAGCCGGCTCAGCTGGTTAAAGAATCTGAAAGCGTGCATTTCTGCTTTTCGCTTCAATATTGTTGCTTAACCTCAGTTTACGTTCAAATTCCATAATGCACAGGGTTTGAGGAAGTGCGAGAAAAATCACAACAATGAGTCGACAATGAGCCAAAAAGAAAAAGGGATCGATTTAGAAAATGTACACAGTACGCGTGTGTTCAATCGCGTGTCGTTTATAATTATTATCATTATTATTATATTATATTATAATTTTCCATTGCCAATCCCGAATGCGCGCCACTCCACCAATAAATCACTGTAACCCAAACCGCCGACGACTCAACCATCCACCGAACATCCGTAAGTGGTACCACTTTCGAACATCATCGTCGCCAAACGGCCAAGTCAGTTTCACGTTTCTGAAATTTACACGCAGCTCGCGTTTCTGCTAGGCAATCATCGAGAGTGGACAACGACACAGGCACGTATAAAATTTCAGCGCGAGATCGAAAGACAAATCAGCCGGGGAAGCCGCTGTACACCGGCGGGTATCATCGAGGCTTGTAACCGAGGGTTGGCTAGAGGGGTTTGAATAATGCATGAAGAGCGTTTCATTTTTCTGTACGGTCGACCGATACAAAGTTCTCGTCCCGGAGGACCCAAAACAAGCTGCAATCTCCGGCAGTCGATGCTTCGTAATCCCCCTGATTTATGGCGTCAGATTTCGACTAGCATAAAGGACATTCTCGAAACGCGCGGGCACATACAGGCGCTGCGGTTATGCGGTGCGAAGTCGATGGGATAAAAGAATAAGACAAAGATGAAAAAAATAAAAGAATAGAACAGACGCGTATAAAGGATACAAAGGAGAAAGGCAAAAAAATAGAATGAAATCAGAGTGCACGGAACGAGAGGGTAAAGAACAAGACGGGAGAGTAAGTATGTCTGCACGATGCTCGCGCACGATAAGCCACGAATCCTTTCCTAGCAGCGGAGGTCCTGCTGCGAGATTATCGAGCAGCCCTCTATGGGGAATCCTCGATGGCCTTGCGATTAGTATCGAAACTTCTGAATGGAAGGGATTCCAGCTACCACCTACCGAGTCGAAAGAGTATCTAGGATCGTTCGGCGCGGGTCAGGCCGTTTCCAGCCCCCGGGACAGATAAATCCTCTTTCGCGCAACATCGAAACGAATTATCGTGGCCCGTTCTCGTAATAATACAGTTACAGATAAATGCTTTTAAGTTAAGCGCATTTGAAATTACGCGATTCGGCCGCCGCGTCCACGGGGAAATATGCGACCAGGTGTTGCGTACACGCGGTTCTTCGCCTTGCGATACCTTTTTTCGTGAATGGTGCGCGTATTGCGGTGAATTCATCGAACGGTGGTAATGGACAGACACACATACACACAGAGACCGGATATGGTTGGCGAAACAAGTGAAACGACGAGGAAGATGTTGTTAATTGAGCGCTTAATAAAGGGGACGCGCATCCTTTTAATCCGGCTGTGATAAACGCCTGTTGGAAAAGAGTAAAGTAAGACCGACGGTAATAAACGGATTAGAGAGTACTACGTATAATTGCGGCGGATGAACGGCGGCAATTAAGCGAATGCCGGCGAATTGTAAGAGCATATTATTAAAGAAGTGGTCGGAGAAAGAGAGGGTGCACTCGTGTTTCCAACAATTAACCCGTATTTACGCGAGCTTCGTTTGTCAAACGTTTTCAAACAAACAATTACATATATCCCCCGACTGTAGCTCAAGGAAAATCGAATCCGACAAAGGAAAGAAAATGTTGGACTAAATAATCCAACTGAACTTCTCGAAAGAACACCAGGTCTCCCTCCCCTTTCACTCCCTTTTACTCTCGTTCGTTCACCGAGGCTCGGTCTGCTCGTTTTCTTCCCGCTTCGAACGCCTCGTCCAGATGAAGAGGTTATAAGGCAACCGGCGCGGAACGATACGTCATTCGTTATAGCTTTTTTCGACGCTCGGTCTCTACTTTTTTTTATCTCCGGCCACGTAATAAATTTGGTAACAAATTGCGAGAACACAGCTTGCCTTCAGCTCGCGAGCGGCAGCTTTGGACGGGAGCGTAGGGTGGAAAAGAGATGAGCCACGGCTTTGCCACGCTTTTAACCGGCTCGCAAGCCAGACGTTCGAGTTCTGGCCGCGATTAATGGCCGAGCCGGAGCAGATGACGGCATTAATGGAAGAGTAAGTGTTCTAAACCGACTCGACTTTTGCCACGGTCCGATCTCGTATACGCAACGCGTTCATGCTAATTCTACAACAGGGCACGTAGCCGCCGGAAGATCGAGCGATTTCTTCTTCGTTCCCGTCTTCAACCTGTCCCCCCGCTTTTCTATTTTTTCCTCTTTCTCGCTTCTTCTTTCCTTCGCGGCAACGTCGGAGACGCGCGTAGACACGTCGTCGCCGAGACGCGAGTAACCTGCGGTGGTGCTTCGATTATCCGAGGTAACGAGCAACCGAGGCCCCAGCTCTGGCAAAAGGGGTTTTCAGATAATCGATCAGTGAAACGAAGGGAACAGGAACGTTAATTAGTCCGAGGGATCTATATCTATTGCGTGAGAAGAATGCTATCGGGCCTTGTATTTTGTACACGTTCTTACTTGGAAATTGTTCGTGTTGCATTTTTTGGATACCTGTGTGCGTTCGAAAACAAAAAGATGTTTCAACATTTTCGTTGGGAAATAACGAGGTAAGTCGTTTCTACGTACATTCGGCTTCCTCGATGATGGAAGCATTCTTTGAGGGACAAGAAATTCCGGGTAGTACGGTGAGGGAAATATTTCCAAGATTTTCTTTTAGCGCTCACGTAAAAGCAAATTAATGTTTTAGCCCGAAAGGATTTATCAACAAAGATTAATCGATAACAATTTCGGTGCCTTACTTTATCTTTCGCTTGCAGATCATGGGCACAGTTAGTACATCTCACTTATGCATAAAACATGCTCCAATTTTGCAGTAATCATTCCCATTCTCGGCGGTTATTCGTTATATTTAATACACCCTGCAAAAACGGTTCTCTATTCATGATTAGCACCGTGGCCCTGCCGCTGCGATATAAGTCGATCGTAATGAACCGCGAGTCAAAAAGCTCTTCATAAAACGCGCGAAACAATGAGAAATCTCACGAAGCGTGCATTGTTCTTCCCGGAATTCCTTTCTGCCGTAATTAGCAACGTGACTCCACCCCCACTGCTCGTGCAAACCATTGTTCCTTTTCATATCGCTGATGATTAATGTCGATTAATTCTCTAGACGCGAAATTCTTCAGGCCTCCCGTTACCTCTTTATCAACTCCGCAGGATCCTTACGGCTTTTTTGCCAGCTGTGAACCGCCCTTCGTTAATCGTTGCTGGCAATTGTGTCGTGGAAGTTTTTGCCGACCACCCACGTTGAATTCATCTGATATATATATTTTTTCCTTCCTTCGGGGGAAACATCAATCTTCCTCGTTGGTTGAGTCCACGTCAGTAATGCGGCAAGAAAGTATCGGTACCTGGGTAATTTGTTGGAGGCGAGATATTTAGGGAGCATCAAAGGCGATTCAATAATATCATCGACGAATCCGTTTGCGAATTTCACATGATGTGATTCAGTAAATATTCGTTATTGAACGATGGGGATAAATTAATATTACTCGAACTGCATAAATCGCAATGTGATACCATTCATTTCAAATATTCTATACACTACCACAAACATAGTGAAACATTTGTTACGTTATTTCCGAGGGACCACTTTGTTCCTTAACTTTCGTCGACAAGTGTATTTACTCTTCTTAATAAATAAAAAGGGATCGCGTGCTCTTATCAAATATCCGGGAGAAGTCGATAGAAAGTTACGAGAACTCCTGTCGATATTCGATTAGATATCTCTGCGAGTTTAATTAGTACTACAGCATTTGCAGTTTCGTTTTAATAAAGTCAGATGTCAGACAGATGTTCGACGATAAGGGATTTTAATCGCGGGGCGAGCACGGGGAGCATTCGTGACGGGTTTCGTTTAACCGGAAGCCGTTGTGATACGGCTGTGGGTGGATGACGGCGAGAAGGGGTAGCGCAAGAAAAAAAAAGAAGAAAAAAAAAATAGAGAGTCCGACGGACACAAATTACCTAGAATCGCGTTCTGTTGCGCCTCGTCGTGTAATTGCATTTACGTAATTCGATTCTAAATCCTGGCAGATTCACCGGCGGTGTAATTAATTCTCCACCGACTAAATAGAACATCGGCTTCGATCGCCGGGGCTGCCGATCGTTATTACCGATTTCGCCATGTTACGCATACCGTGTTATTTATTGCCAATTATGATTCTACCATTCCCTTCCTTAGCCAGGTATCTGTCTCGGTTGTCTGATTGCACCGTAATTCAGCTACTGATCGACTTAAATTTTTTGCGCGTGAAATAAAGTCCAAGGGGACGAATCTCTTAACCCTTTCGTTAAAAACAATCTCGATTTATAAATGAAAGCAGCCATATTTTTATTATACACATCGATGCTTTGTTTAAGTAATTCATTTTGAACTTTCTTGATATACTAGTAGAAATGTTATCGCACGAAAGAAAGCGTTGTATACGATTTGTTCTCTCAATAAATGAAAAATTAGGAAGGGTCTTTGAGAACTTGTCGAGATCGTTCAGAAAAATTCTTGCTCCTGAAAATCGAATGCGAGGTGTATCATCTGAATAGTTTTATTCGGTCGATCGGTTAAATCTGCGTGTAAATTATTTCTCGACGTAGTAACGAAAAATATCTCTCTGCAATCTGCTCTGCGTTCAATCGATACGGTTCGTATCAGTGAACCGCCTGGTTCAATCCACGCGCAATTAATAAACCGTCCCCGTTGATAAATAAAACGTACCCAACGTCGAGGCAATGATTTCCTCGTCGTTATCGTGTCGCGGACAATCCAACCCGATCTGTCGGCGGAGGAAAGATGGCCGCGAGAAATTGAAATCCGCACGGACGCAAAAAAATCGTGTCGTAATGAACGAATTGCGCGTGCCCCCGGGAACACAACGAATTAATAAACGAAACGGATCGGTCGCTGGCCTGCGTCCGGTCGAAAATAACCCCGGCAAAAAGCGCAACAAATGCACGACTGCGGTGACAAAAAAAAACCCCCCAAAAAACCAAAACCAATTATACGCAGAAAACATGGCGAGCCGAAAAATGCTTATTACCGTTCGACGAAAAAACAGGCCAATTACCGAACCATCCTGACCAGATTACTCGCGGAATCGTCCCATAAAATTTACAAATTTCTCTCCAGCCTGTCCCAACCCCCTCGCGCCCTGCGCCGCAATGCTCGCCCCCTCGACGGTTACAAGCATTCCACGCTGTGCCCCGAAAATATCAATAAAGCCAGAACGAACGGGGAAACGACAGGAAAAAGAACGAAACAAGCAAAACGATAAACCAGCCGCGATAAAGGTGGACAAGCTGCCCCTTTTATTAAGGTGCCGCGGTCCCTTCGATCGTCGTTGCCATTGTTGATTATTAAATACGGCTGATAAATCGATACACCGGCCGATAGAGGAGCTCGACATGGCCGGGCCGACAACTTTCTCTGGCCGCGAGACGTTCCCCGTGTAACCGAGCGTTAAGGGTAAAGATCGATCGGCGATTACGATCCATGAATCCGTGGCGCTGGTTCCGCCGGCGATCTACACGGAGGCGATCGCAGGTTCGTGCCACGCTCGTGTTGCGGCCGTGAGTTTCGCAGCTTCACAAGGCCTGGCCACTTTGTCATCGAGGGCGGCATTGACGTTCCACGAAACGAGCCGGCGATAATTCATAAGAAGGGCAAAACGATGCGGGCCGCGATCATCTATGAGAGGAGAGGAGCAGAAACGTTTACCAATGGCATGTTTCACGGGGCGCTAATGACACCATGAATATGTATACACGCATGCCGGGGTGGACGAGAGCGAGAGTGGTCCGCCGTGGCCGTTGCACACAGGGTGTCCCGTTTCGATCCGTCGTCTGATGGAACGTTGAACAGGACAGGAGAAAGATCGCGGTGAAATTTTAGACAGGCCAAAGGGTCGCGCGTTGCCCTCGACGGTATGAAATATTGGCCAGTCGAACGGGCGCTTCGTGGCCGACTGAAAAATTGTCACGAAGTTCCGTGAAACTCGATTGTCGTTTACGCGAGGTGGGGATTGAATAATTCATGGCGCGATGGATAAGCCGTCCTTAATTAAAGTAGACGCGAATATTGTGCGATCGAAGCGGGATAAATATTTTCGCGCGACAATTACTTAATTAAACAGCGGCCGACGCTGTATAACTCGTGTAACGTTTAATCGCGGAACGACTGAACTGAAAAATTGATGGGTTTAAAACATATATTCTCCCGAATGTTGCACATGTTGAAATTAATCCACCGGGGCGCAGCAGTGCGTGTGCGACGAACAAGTCCCCGGACCGAGTACCCTCTGAGGGCCGAACCGCGCAAAAATTGCGCGGAAGCATCAAAGGGACCACCGTCCAAAGGGCAGCCCGGAGACCGGAAGGGCTTCCAGAGTCGAAATTAAAGCGGCTCGAAGCAAACGACACACCGTGTAGACGGAGTCCGGGAGATTAAGGGTGGGCAGCTCTCTGAGCTTGGCTCCGGAGGACCTGAAGGGAATGACGGGGAAATGGGCGTGTCCCTTCTACGTTGTAAAACAAACAAGACCCGTTAATGATGCGAGCTGCTAGTTAGATGCAGGACCAGCGTCGGCCCGTCTCTTCTTCGAGGCTTTGCACAGGAATTCGTTTCACGTCGTTCACGTGCATTTTTAATAAGTCGCCGGAGGGTTGATTCCAGCGGCGGCTTCTACTAGGTCGCTTCGCCGCTATGCATTCTTAGACTTGAACCGGATTTCTGTCCCGATGGATCGGTACTCCGGCTGATGACTCGAAGCTTACAACTTGCCCGTGATCCTCCCTGACGAGATTTAAGACGCGTGGGCTTGGCTTAGAAACGTCACTTCGATACAAGAGATTGAAGAAATACCTGTCAACGTGTACAGTACTAATTAGTAATAATTATTTTACGTGTCAAACTTTCTGGCTTGTCGTGGAGCTTGTAAGTTTCACTATTCCTCGCCGATATCTCTAATCTTTAATCTACGGGCAGTTTAATACACAGTATACCCTGCGAGGGATTTCCAATGAACCTTCGACTATAATGAAGGAATTCCATTTATCATTGTTCAGGTTGATCGGGGAAAAGGGAGACACTAGAGGAGTAAAAAAATGGAGTACGCAGTGTTGCCGGTTTCTCCATGTTATTCGTTTCTCGCGAAATACTCAAAATTATGAATGTAAACAGGAATTGGTTCATAAAGCGTTCAGAATTGTATGCATTTAAAATATACCACGCAGTGATAGAAACGTAATGAAAAAATTTGTCACTTAATTGTTCTTTGTTCCTAAATTTTTGTCAACAGGTGTATGCACAGAAATAGATGGGCTAGTAAACCCAACTAGAATAAGAAATTCTGCTACCGATAATATCAATACTCTTGTGCCTATTATTTACGAAATATCGTACAACGAACATCAAAAATAATATACTAAATATCAATCGAGCTATCGCAGTCGGGTAGGATCGCCCTAGGTATATACATGGACGTGCCGGTGTTGAACGTCGCTTTCAACCTGACGGGCCTTCAAGGGTTGCGAGCTGCGGTGAGCTTGTTCGCTCTCGTGGAACGAGCGATGAATCGAACGCCGCGGTCTTGTCACAGACCGCAGCATGAAAAGGCATTCTGAAAATTGTAGCACCTGCTACGATTCCAGGTCGGCACAGGCAACGAGCCATCGAACGCGTCCACGGAATTATTTAGTCCCACGAGAAGGCTGCCTAATAGTCGCGTTCAGACGCCGGAGTTGCCCGTTCCTCTGGTGAATCGTGTCCCTGAATCGCCGAACAATCGCGGTTTCCGTAACTAGTTCGCCTCTAATTACACCAATCTGCTACGTAGACACGCTATTGTTTGACATTTCCATGAAACTCCAAGGGGCTTCGTTTACGCAACCTTTCGTACACTACCAACGAAAATAGACGAGCACGGTGTATTGGAAAAGTTCTCGAATTTGCCTGTTTACGGAATAGTTTTACTACGTAGACGAAATTTGATTATTTAATCCCTTTCTTCCTTCACACGCGCCCTTGGCAACGTTCGTACAGTCGCTGGAAGCATCTGACAAACTTCACTTCAGCGTTTAATTTTTTAAACGCACCGCGTATTGCTACGAATATTCCCGGTTCATCCGTTTCATCGTGGGCGAGGATAGCTATCGTATAGCCGAATCTGTACAATATAGGATACAGTTTGGAACAGTTCTGAAGGCGTTGAAATAATTTAAACGAGCCGGCTGGCGTCGCGACGCGCATCGTTCAGGTGACCAGGTTCCAAATTGCAGCGGGAGCGCGATCGCGCTATTTATTAGCATAGTTTCTTATCGATTACCATATTCCAACCATAAATTCCGATTAGAAAGCGTATCGTAAATCCCGGGGATCAGGTTATTAACCGGCGGCCCCGCCGTCGACGCTTCCCCATAAATCGACCAGAAATTTATGTAATCGAGTGCACCGGTACGTATGCACGTCCAAGTATGCAGTTGCTGTTCTCGGGCCTTCTTAATATTCGCTGATAAGACGGCATCGATAACGCGCCACGTCGATCCCGTATCGGAGTTTCACAGTCAATCGCCTGGCTCGCGCGTGCATAACGGAGATTAATACCTCTGATACACCTCGCGAGATAGATCGCCGGAAGTTCGCTCCGTGTCGCCCCACGATCGAGATTCGCAAATTAATTGTCGCGTCTGACAGTGCTACAAATACCTGGTCTCCAAGGTATACCAATTTTGCGCAAAGCAAAAAAACACCGGAGCTATTAGCCGGCGCACATAATTAATCCCGCAGAACAACAATTACTCCAAGCGCAATTACGCGCGAATAGCTAGGTCCGCAATATGTGTCGTAGGCGGCGGACAGCCAGGTAGAAAGAGGACGAGGGTGACAGAGGGAGAGAGAGGGCGAGAGGGAAGGGTATGCGGCGAAGGGGAATACGTGGCCGAATCGGGACTCGTTAGTCACAGATTCGCGAAACTAGATTACCTGACTAATTGTCTTGGCAGAAATCTCCGGTCCCTCGGCCTTGGTCCGGGGTCTCCACGTTGGATTCACGGAACAAAGGCCAGCCCGAGCGATCGTAATAATCCGAACTATGCGTTTCATTGGCTCCCGTCGTGTAAATTCACCGTTCTGTTCCGTTCCATCGTCGGTTTCTGGCCGGGGCTAATTGCGAGAACGCGGCTCGGACGCGTGGGTCCATTAGCGCGCGCCAGTGGAAAATGATAAGCTGCCAGAAACGCCGGTTAAATTCTTCAGGTGTTCTTAATACGCTTCGCGATATTACGCGCTCGTGCATAATAATGATAATAATAACTTGATTGTAATATCACGACGATGCCGTCGTCGGTGGGGACACGGCGAATTTTTTCCTGCCTGTTATCTGCTAATGCGAGGGTTAATTGTATATGTATATTCGACCAACGCGTTGCTGAATTTAGCGATTGCAATTCGACAACGTTATGTCAATATCAGGCCCGCGGAATGAAATTGATTATTACCTGATCAGTGATAACCGCGAACCTCCCGTGCCACGTTCGTAAATAGAAGCTCGCCTTTGCGAATCCCTCGCGGAACGAGAGCTCCCAAACGGAACGAATTTGTGCGCAACAGTCGCCAGGGGTCGCTCGTAAATTCGAAGTTTTCGTTGGTCCAGGGCGGTTTGTAAATTTATCGCCCTGGCTGGTCCACGACGACGTCTAATCATTAGGCGAAGCTGGGGGATATATTTAATGAGGCATGCCGTAGGTCGAGCTTGCCCACCTCCTCTGCTTCTCGAATTCTCTGCTCATCTGCGAGGCCCGATCGCATTTTATAAAAGATCCCTCCTACCGTTCTCTCGGCTTCTTCGTCTTTTTGTTATCCGCGAGGAACCGCTGTCAACGCTGACAAATTATGGCAGAACGCCACTTTCCATTGACGAATATTCGTCAGACCGTCTGGAGTACGTTTCACGGAATTCGCAGGATTACTTTTCCCATCGGTCCGAGCAACTCGATCCTCCGTCCCTCCGCCGCGTGGAAACGACGAAGAACCGGAAGATCGTTTTCCTGGTAAGACTGTCAGGTCGTGGAGCATGCGCGAACACGGAGGATCGATGTGCACGCGTGTCGTAACAAGGAAACGTGTTGCGAGCGTCGGACTCGGATCATTGATTGTTCAAAGGATCATCGTTTAGTATGCACGATCCAGCTACTGGCCCCGCTAGTTGTACGTACATCTGCTTAAATCCGGCTTACGAATGTCAGCCTCCGGTGGAGGGGAAATGTTTGCCCATGGTCGAAGATTGCTCTTTAATTATGCACCGCGCGCGGGCTGAATCTTTTTGAAACGCGAAGACAGATGGACCGTCGCGCCGAAGGAACCAAAGATTTCACGAAGTGAATCGAAAGAGCTCTCGTGCGTCCGAGCTTCGACGAAGCTGAGACTGATCGTCGGTCTGTTCGACGGTACTAATTTCGATGGGAACAGAGGGACGGTGGATAATGTTTCCTCCGTATAGGGTATAAAGTTCGAACGAGTGAAGTCCATCCGCATCGGAGCAACTGGGAATAGGTGTAATCAAGTTAAGGGGATTGTGGATGAAGATGGGTGAAATTTGTTTGGTGTAATTGAGATTTGAGTGCCGCTCGCCATCTCGACCATGGAACTGAATTCCTGGAACTTCCTAATCGCTCCTCCTGTATTTCATTCTGCGCTGCAGTCTGTGAGTGAAGCAGCGAGACAGGTTTTCCATGCTCGTTTGTACGAGGAAGTTTCCGTTGCATGCGGGAACAGTGAGGATGCCACTGTGCGCTCGTTAAGAATTTAATAATAACAATAATAGTATCCGTCGCTCGAGAAATGTCTGACACACCGGCACGAGAAATGCTCGCGATAAATAAAATGTACAACCACCGCCCCAAACAGCGTCAAAAGCTCGACGCCAGTTATCGAATCCCCGACGAACCCTCGCCAACTTACAATTTCGCCGCGCAAGCCACAGGGGACCGGCGATTGCTAATTAGCGTCCGAAAAGAGCGGCGATCTCGCGGCGGTCCACGCACCGGTCGAATCGCCGACGAAATCGATAATAACACAGCTTTCGAGCGCGCAGGGGAGCGCGCGACATCAAAGGGTGACGAAGAAGATTCAAATTCGCAATCAACGTGCGGCGAATAGCGCACACGAGCGTGTTCGCGCGTGGAGAACGCAGGGAACGCGCTTATTCGTGCCGGGACAGGGAAACCCTCGTCTCGCATAGGAACTAGCTAACCCGGATAGCGTTATATACCTGCAACCACGCCTCTAATTCGATGTCGGCGGAGTTTAATTCGCGATTTAAGTTCTCCGTGACCCGAATCTCAGATGGTGCGGACAATATGTCCCGCCTTGAAACTAGGATCATCCTCGGGGAAACTAAGCAGCAGCTTCTCGCGTAGTCAAGGGGTGTATTGGATTGCGTTTCAAGAGAAGGAAGCCTCTATCGCGGGATCGGACATCGCGGTGGTTTAAATAGGAGTGATTCTTTCCTTTCATTGGAAAACTGAGAACGACGGCGCAGTTTCACTGAATTCGTTGAGTCCGTAATGTGATTGCGATACAATTACTGTGTCACTGTTGTGAAATATAACGATATTATGCGGGCGGTTCGATTTTGAAAATTTGCAGAAAAGAATTTCTCGGGATAGAAGGAAATTGTTATGCGTATCAGAAATATTGAAAATCGGGGTGACAAAAATGAACAGACTGAGGTTGTTGCAAGCAGCAAGTATCAGGTTCCAATTACGCGTTTCTTATCTCGGCTCGGGAACAATATATCCATATATACCGTGGAAGCTTTTCCGCCCTCCTTAAGACGCATTTGTGAAAGACTATCCTCAAAGGAGAGGTTCCAGGAGGGTGAAATTTTCCCATCGCTGCGACGAGAAACCTTCTACAAAACTTACGCTATGCTTCAGAAACACTTCCCACTTTATTCAGCTTTCCGTCAATTTTTAAGTACACCGTTTTTACGAGACACTTAGCTTCCCTCATTCTTAATCCGTTGCTCGTCTTCCTTGAGAAACCAAATCCTCGTTTACACGATTGCGAAACTCTGCCGCAATTCCCTTCTTTGTTAATTGATCGCAAAAGCATTCTTCGCGTGTCAGAGTTTCTCGAGATATAAAAATTACAGATAAACGTACGACCAAGAGAAAATATTCGAGAAATATATTCCATCAACTCGTCTCACTACTTTCACTGTTATCTATCGTTTACCGAAACGAAAAATGCATTGACAGACGATTCCGATCGCTATCGAAAAGAAATACTACAGTAAATTGAAGTCGTTAAGCGGAAAGACGGATTTACGTTTCCACAGAAGTCACTCCGAGCGTACTTTCATGACTTTCTCCCTCTCGTCCAAGCGTCGCATCAATCACGACCGCTCTCCTGCCGCGAAATTCTGCCAGCACGCGTCTGATACCCACGAGAATAGTCATCGTGATCGATTCAGCGCAGGCAGCATAAAAACTATAGACTCTAATCGACGAATGGAAAGTTGAACGACAAACAAAACGACGCGGCCGCGCTTGGCTGGCTGACTGGTGGCAAAACATATTTCCGCCAACAGGTGCCGGACGATAATTACCAAAGTGGCGGAGCCGAGAGATGCGTGCCGAAGATACACGATGCAGATGTTTGGTAGGTCGGTTCGCGCGGCCGGTATAAAAAAAAGGGGGGAAAAAAATTAGAAGGTTCGAATGATCGCGAAGGACAGGGCGGTCTCGACGAACACGACGGGACAAGGACGACAAGAGAAAAAGTATAAAGAAAGTAGCCGTGTGTGTTAGACCACGAGTAAAGGAAGAAAAGAAGATTGGTGCTCTGCCCTGGTCGGTGGTTAGAAAGGTGAGACGATGGAGCAGGTAGAAGCTAGGGGAGACACGAGATCGGACGAGGGGAAAAGGAAACACAGAAAGGAGAAGAAGAAGAGGAAGAAGAAGGGTAGATAGTGGAAGGAGGGGCCAACACGGCCCTCAGCCGACCTAATGAGCTCTGAGCTCCGGGACGAAAATAATTATAGAAATATCCTGCCGATGAACGAAGCACCTTAAGAAAGATTGCCTCCCATTAATAAGCCACAGACGTATTTGCCTCCAGAATTATAATAAGCCTGGGCTAACTGGCCGCTCGTGTTTCCGTGAAATTCGTGTGCCTGCAGTGGCGGCCGTGCATACGATCTTCGAGGCTCGAAACGATTTAGTTTAGATTAATATGCCACGCCGGTGTTCCGTGTATCAAGACAGGCCAAAGTGGAAAGGGAAAGAGGGTGAGGACTTCGCCTTTCGACCTTATTGATTTTCCTCTCCTCTTGTTCTCTGTCTCGCACCGCGCACTGTCTCCCCTTTTCTACCGCGTTCCTCTTCTGCTCGTTTTCTGCACAGGCTCTTCACTTTCTCCTCGGTTGTAACAAGCCAAGCGTATGTACACCGTCCACGGAGGGCAGAGCCAGAAGTTAAACAGCGTGCATAAATTAAACGTGGATTAGTTACGCCTCATTGATCAACGTAAAAAACGACGCGTCGTTGATCGGCAGACACGAAATTATCCTTTGTATAGGCCCTGCGCCATCGTGAGTGGTTAGACTGATGGAGTGGCCACGGTTGAACGTGAAATGAAAGCTTTTGTCAGCCACAGAAAAAGCTTTTGAGTCCGCGGTGGGGTGGGTTAGAAAAAAAGTATTAAAATGTGGGGGAACTGGTAGGAATATCTGCCTCGGAATATTTATGAAAGAAATAACGGAGACTTCCACTCTTGCTCCCGAGAATTCTCGGTGCCACAGATTTTTTTGTTCCATATTAAAACCAAGAATTTAAATAGCTCACAATTACGTGCGCAATTAATTAACACGCACGAGTTTATATTGTGGAAGCTTCTTCTTTGCTTATTAATCCAACGCTGTCGATCACTTCAACCCCCCAACAAATTTCCACCCCCTCCCTGTCGCCGAATAATTAATTCCCAAACGGCAGAAACTATAAAATTATTATCATCCCAATTACACAAGGATATGATACCCACCGTAGCATCCCCTATCGCCGACCCGACCCCATCCTCCAGGCTAAAACAAACTCGGCACCAATTCATTCCTCGCTAACAGCCATCTCAACCACAGTCTCCCACCCTCTTGTCCAACCATCTAATCCACCTTCCTATCTCCCGTCCGTCCGCATAGCACATAACCCTCTCGATAACTCGAGCCTACCGCACGAACGACGATCCAAGCACGAGGAACAAATCATACCTTAGCACCTACTCGTCCGTTCATCGTCAAATTGGCTACAGCCGCCGCGAAGAAGGGGCTAATGATTCGCAACGCGGCCAAAAGTGGTCCGACGAGCGCCGGGGTGGGGCGCAAACAAGTTCGCGGCGAAAGGGTTAAGTGGCCGACGAGGCGTATCGATTGTCGGCGGGATCATTTTTCACCTGAAGCGAAGAGCAGGCTGGCTCGGACAGGGAAAAAAGCCTCGCGAATCGCGCCCCGCCACGATTTGCATATGGAAAGTCCCCCGCACTTTTCTCACCGGTCATTCCTTCGCCCAAGGAGCAGGGGGGCGCCGCGGTTCAGCGCTGCGAGAACGAGTGAAACGAAACCGACGAACACGTACATACGCAGGGAGTCCTGTTTTCCGATGGGGAAGAAAGGAAGGCGTTCTTCGAGCGAGTTCAGGCTCGCGTGTTCGCCTAGTATCGGGATTTGCATATGCAATGGTGCGTTTCTCTTCTGAGGTGTTTCGACGGGCGCTGCGTGCGATCGGTATCGTTTGACGTCGATTCCCGTGAATGGCAACGCTCTCCGGACACGCGTGGAGAGCAGACACTGTTGAGGAATAGTGGAGGAATAGTTAGAATTAAAAAATGAATAATTAACGAAACGAAGCGCCAATGTCGACGATCTTTGAAAATCGGAAGGATTAGTTTCAGCGCGATTGAATTGTAAGGGTAAGGTGAGGTAATCAAAGTGTTTCGATGCCGAGCTGAAAAAAGCTGCCCTTCTGTCCAGACTATTATTAGTTTTGCAACAAGTTCTATTACACTTTGTTGTTTGAAGAGTTAGATATTACCCGGTGCACCCGGAAACTGTTTCCAGAACCCGCTTCCCTAAAATCTATATTTCATACCCAAGACAGAAATCCTGCAAGAAGGATGAAGAAAGTTGCGCACTTGCATTGCAGCCAGAGGCTGACATTGAAAAAAAAACCGACACGCGCACCGTCCGCCTTTGGAACCGGTATCAAAATTTATCGCAGGTCTACGTGTACGTCTATCCAATGTGGAGGCTTCTGTGTACCTCTTCTCGTTTGCGATGGAAAACAGGTTCGACAGTTTTCATTAGAAGCTCAACTATGCGAGCCAGTCATCGGACAAGATTTCCCTGTCGAACGAACGAGATACGTGCATCGTCGTCATGTGTCACGACAGCGAAATCTTTCTCGCGACAAGAATTATTCGGCGAGTTTGCGAACGGATTTTTCAACGACACCCTGTATTTCCCCCCGGATAAATGTTACAGGCGCACGTAATTGGCCCGAAATTACGCCAGCCTGGCTTATGGAGATTAAGATCGGGCCGCGCGCGAACGATCACGCTTCGAGGGACGAAGAAGGAGCCGAGGAGGAATAAAAAGAGGAGAAATCACCGTCTGAAGGAAGGGAAGGATAGACGTTCCTTTGAAGGAGAAGGAAGCCGAGGAAGAAGAATTGCTTCTTCGTTTCGAGGAACAAGAAGAAGAAGTAGAAGAGGACGAAGAACAAGAAGGAGCGTCCGCAACTCAATACAAGCCGGGGACAAAAACGAGAAGGGGCCAACTGGTCGGTGTTAACCGCGATTTAACGGCTATACGTCGGCAGTCGTTGCTCGACGCTACAATGCCAAGTAATTTCTCGTAATAGGCCTGCGGAATGGCGTAAACAGCGTGATCTATGGCGCCGCGAAGTGGCCCGATGCTCGTCGTCGACTCGCGAATCGATTAAACGCGCCTGTTTTGCTGCATGCACGTCTGATTTCACGCGTCGATGCGACCGCGTCTCCCCGAAAGGGTTGAGAGCCGGCGGTGACTGGCAGAAAGCTGGCTGTATTCGTTTCATCGTGGCTCCTTGAATCTCTTCGTTCTAATCGAATTAGTGAAATGCGAAGAAACTGGAGCACGCTGTTCCTTCTGATCCTCCCTTTTTTCCCCCACCGTTCATTTAATTGAATAACATTTAGTCACCGTTGCACGTAAGTGTTGCCCTTCTTCTTTCCTACCGTGGGAGATGAAAGGAGTTTTGTTTTTTGTCGTCTCTGATCATTAATTCTCGGATACGAAAATTATTGACAGTTAATTATAATTCCTATTCATCTTGCCAAACCTCTCCTACATTCCTGCTCCGCCCGTCTTATACATACACACATGTGTACACTATATCTGAGACCCTGCCTCCGAGAAGACACGACGAAATTAATAGAACGGGCCGGTTGATCGTGACAAAAACTCGTGTCTTCGTCCGTTTGACGAATAACCCAGGCCAGTCGAGCGAGGACGCCAGACATGCTAGTTAATCTTGAACAGGGAACGCTAGATTAGCCGTCGGGTGTAATTAGAAAATTTGTCAAAGGTTGCTCGTTCGGGCGGCGACGATCTAGATGCGGGAAGTCGTGAAATGGGATAGAAATGGCGGCGCTGACAAAAAGCACCGCGGGGTCGTAGGTCGTCGCGGTTATGGAATTCTTGCATTATCAAGGTCAAATGTTGGAGAACGTGACTTTTAGCGAAGCTGTTAGCCACGTCACGCACGACTGGCCATGATAACCGACGACACTGGATGTTCTCGGAAGCATCAGTCTTGCTACGAGAACTACAGAAGAGAAGTGGAGGAAGGAGAGAGAAAGGGGAAGACAGAAAGGGACAGTCTACTTTCTCGTGCAGACCACGTCGAATAAAAAACGATTAAGCTCGACCATCGACATTCCGGAACGCAGAGCGGAACGCGCGGCAGATATCGTTTGGTATCGTAAAATAAATCGAGCTTAAGTGATATCGGGCATGAGGATCGCCTTTCTCCGACTGTCGACGGCGGGTAGGAAGGAAGAAAGGAAGGAAGAAAGGAAGGAAGGATTTTACAATTCGAACCAGGCTTGAAATCTCCCGGACAGAAACGTAGCTCAACGATTGCTCCGGTCAATTATTTTTTCTTTCCATGTTTCCCTTTTTTTTCGCTGCACACGCCACGTGGCCGAGGGAACGGTGACGCTCGTAATTTGTTTCACTCAATTTCATCCGGTCGCTCGGCAATTATTTACACTGGTTAATCGACAATTTCACGCGTAATTACGTTTTAATTTTGAATCATCGCGTTCCACGCAACGGCTCGCACGAAGAGCTTTCGACGCCCTCTCGTCTGGTCGTGGTCTATGCACGACTACGTCAATTGTTCGTCGATTGGCTGGTAAATCGTCGAGAGGACCCGTGGAACGGACGAGATTTTCATTTCGAATCCTTTTTCAGATGTAATATCCGCGCAGCGGCTTAAATAAAAGCAGTTCTTAGCCTCGAAGTATTTTATGCAATGATGAATTCCCTCCGCTGCAATAGAGCTTCACAATTATTCTTATCACTGTCCAACATTCGCAATCAGTTTCCAGTGACACCATCAAAATAACAAAAATAAACCAAACCAATCTCCCGTCACATTTTCTTTTCTTTTCCCTTTTTTACCTCCCGTTTTTTGTTATCAACAGTCACCTGTTACCTAGCTGTCCCTCGTGTCTACCTCCACGCGTAACCTTAACGAGACCCAATACCGAAACCGAATACATACGCCCACGTGCATCAGAAGCTCCAGAATATCGGGTGTCGCCCTCGATGGCCATTTGCTCATCGAACACCGTCGTGTCTCGCAAGATCCGTGTTGAAAGGAGCTTTTTACGTTTTCCAGGCCGCAGCTCAAAGACGATGCGCGAGGTGGTTCTACAACGTTATATACACTTGCCACGGTGGTTTCCACTCGGCCAACCAAGTCCCGATGTCGAAGTATCGCAACGAAGAAACAGCGAAAAAGGTAGGAACGATCGTATCAGCGGAACGGGCAACCGCTCCGCCGTGGAACGGGGATGGAAGGGGCAAACGCAAAAAGAAAAAAAAAAGGAAACCGAAGTAAAAGGGGAACAGAAATACAGTCTGCTGAGATATTACCGTCCGTAGAATCCATTATGCCGGGCAGGGACTCGTTCTTTTGCTACTCCCTCGACAGCCTGGCTCGACTTTATCGGCCTATCGATAGAAATAGAGCGACGCCGGCTTCACTGGCTTTTTGCATGGCACGTCCGTTCGAGTTGCGCGTAAACCATCGAGGTAATGGATATTTATCGAATATGTACCGTGATTCGTTTGTTTACACCGTGGCGCGGCCCGTGCAGGATGCACGGATATACGACGATGGTTACGGTCGTGGGGATAGATTTATGGAAATTGGATCAGCGGGAGGTTGAAGACTGTTCTAGATGAGGAGTCTAGGAGTAGGTGGAACTTCCCTGGGGCGCAGATTTCTCGAGGGATCCTTCGCTCTTTAATTTATTCGTAGCGTTAATTTGGGGATAGGATAGGTATTTAAAAAAAAAATTTTTTTACTTAGTGGAGTGATTTAGTGCAGCCCCGTTAGTGCTACGAATTATTGATAGAGTCGGGGATTCGGTTCATAAACACTCGAATATAAGAAACAGTAAATTCGTCGACCGTATGTGAAAGAATTCCTCGTCGACGAGTAAGTTAATACTGTTCGTATCGCACGCATTTCGTTTATTACTTTACAAAAAAAGAAGGGAGAAAGGGAATATCAATTACTAACCTACGATAAGGCCGCGATACGGTGGGTGAGTCGAATTGAAGTGGTAAATCTGAAAACTGAATCGGGACCGCGAATAGCAAAGCTTCTCCTGTCACGGTGAAATAAGCCTCTTGAACAACTTTGCACGTCTGCCAGATCGGTTTCTAGATTGACAACCGCATAGGAACGCTTCGAGGATTCGTTTTTGTTCGAAGACTTTGTTTCTGGCCGATGCAACAAACGATATTATACCGGGTGTTTGATCGAGGGGCGAGAAATCTCTCTGGTTACCCGTGAGCCAATGATTGCTGGCAGTTTATCGGTGTTGCATCGGCCGTTCTCGAAAAATGAGCGGCTGTAATGGAGGAGCGGCGTGAACAGGTGTGAGAAATTGGCTACAGGATAGATGGCTGGTAAGGGGGTTCACGGATTTTATGTCCATCTTTTTTTTCGTCTGTTCTTTTTAATTGGCAGCTCGATGGTTTAAGTAGGTTGTGATCGTTACGGCGAATAGGCAAATTGACTCCGATGGACTTGTAAATATACGTAGGTGCAATACGAGGAGAATAAAGAACGCAATATTTAAACATATTTTCCTCCGTATAAGCAAACAGAAATATTTCCAGCGCGTGAACGATTCATCGCACAAGCTCAATCGAATTTTTCCTAACGCCGAACCTACAATGCTCTACTGTTAATTATAAAACAATCCAATAAATCCAATGGAATCGCACGAGCGTAACACACTTGGCCCAGTTTTCCACGCGGAATTCCGTAGTCGCCGTATCAAAGGGATTTTTCAAGCGTTTCATCCCCGCGGGGATGCATACCCTGAATCGTTGCTGCACGAATTTCGAGGAACGCTCTGATAAATACGTTCGATCGAAGGTGCTGTCGGATCGCGAAAGCTCCGCGTTCGCGGGCAACGTGGGCTGAAAATTACTAGATACCTCCGAGCCGTTAATGTTTATCGTAATACCCCCATTTTCGAGTTGGGCGCTTGTTTCCCTCTCTTTTTTGTATGTTCACCTCCACCCCAGCCCGCCGTAATCGCGAAAGTGGGAACGATGAAGATTCGTTCGGTCGTTACGATACACCGACTGGCAAATATGAATTATTAAATTTGGACAAAGGTTCGCGCCTGCCCGATGTACACGCAGCACCGAGCGGCCTGCAATAAGAGAAGCCAATACAGCTGTACTCCCTGTAATCAGCCGCAATCACGGCGACTGCTTATTTACACCTCAGGACCCGTGAAAGCTGTGCAACGAGCCACCACGTTAGGAACACGTCTGCAAAAATCGTAAACACCGTGTACAGGCCGTGGGCCTTGTGCGGGCCCTTCAGTTCCGGACACGGCTACGTCGTCAGAGGAATTACTGGCGGATCGGTAATCATCGTCTGACAATGGAACGATACCTCGAAGATCCCCTGTTACGAGATATTCTCTTCTACTTCGAGATCGAACCTTGGGGGGGAATATTCAAGTACGGAGCTTCTATGGGGTTTAGAATATTAATAATATAATACGCAAACGTGCGTTGCGTAATAAAATAATAGACTTTAGACTGTACGTTGCATACTTCGCGGGGCAAGTTTATTTCGTTAGTCACCGGTTTACAGAAACTTTCGAGCACTTTGGGTGCCATGTGATTTTTCACAGAACTGCCCCAACGAAAGCAATTAACCATCGGAGTCCGGACACCTTGATAACAATTTATTGTCGATGCACAGCATTACATAGACTTATACTTTGCCCTCGAACGTTTACAGATATTCAAAGACGCCTGAATTATGTATAACTCGAATTCTGTCTGATACCTTTCGCTTCCGTTAATTTCTATGCATTATACGCTGGTTGCATTTACGATTCGCCAGGCCGCATCGTCGTGCAGCCTCAAAGAACGTTGCAACCGGTTCTCGAAACAAAGAAACGACCGATGTCGCGAGAGTACCGAGCCAAGCATCCAATTCGGCCTGCCTTGTCGTTAGACGAACAATAGCTGGCCTGCGTGGCGATTCAATGGATCGGTTCTCACGTGTTAATCGTGATTTACATCGTAACCGCGTAATAACACGCGTCATTCTTGAACGTCGACAAACAATACTGATCCCCGAACGTAGCAAGCTTCAATTGCCCCCAGACAATGTTTCGATCAAATTCATTCCACCGCGTGGAAAGTTTGCTCGCGCAAATCGAAGGAAGGTAACCTGACATCTTCGATAAGAGATTTTCCATCGAAACGGGAACGTAAGGGAACGGGACACGAACTCCCGCTGGCTGTACGTAATCGCGAGCCGACAGAGGGGACACGGAACATTTGTATCCGCGAATTAGGAACTTTTAAATTGCCACGTGGATCGACGGGCGGGCCAGGGCTTGTCCGTGTAATCTGTTCGGCCTGTCGAAGATCGGTTAGTTGTTGGACGAGAAAAGGGGGAGAAAGTTGGGAAAAAACTTGGCCACCACGAAAGGAACCAGTCGGTCCTAGCACTCGGCCAATCTGTCTGCCCGTGGCTCGGAACATTTTTTCCTTTCCCCTAACCCGATCCCACCACGGCAGGCCGCAAACTTTCCTATATCCGGCGAGCCGGAGCACTCTTTGGCTCGGATGTTCCTTCCTCCCCATTCGATTGAAATCAATTATACGAACGGGGCTGCGGCCAACTCTGATACCGCTCCGACGTTCCTTCCGCCGCTTCCTCCTGGCCCTAATGCCGGGCGACTATGAAATATTCATTTGTTTGCGTTGCCACGGAGAGGAACCCGTGGCTGGAGGAGGAGAATACAAATTGATACGTTTAGGTTAGTAAATTGCATAGAGAATTGAAAGCTCGGGTAATTGGGGGTAATATAGAGTGCCCTTTCAATATAATTTCTAGGTAAAATAATCGTCCACGAAAATATTTAGTCGCGAGCTGAGTCGAATTCATTCTCTTCCGCTATTTTCGTTGCTGAGAAAAACGTTTCGTTAGAATAATTTAGCACCTTCTGAAGGAATTTCTGTCCCATTTCATATTCTAGATTACTTTAATAATTTGTGCAATATTCGAAACTAGATCGAATTAATTTTGGTAGGACAATTGCGAAACGCTCGAAAAGATTTGCGCTTCACTTTCAATTCCAGTTTATTTCAATAATTCGCACGGTCTATTTCTAAAACCAAATCGCTTAAATCTCCATCTGCCATTTCTTCGTAGAGGAATACCACCCCTGAATTAGATCAATAATTTTCTCCCATTAATAATTCAGAACACCCGACGCAGTTTACTCCAGTTTTATGCTCCAGCTTATTTAAATAATTTATATAATATATATTTCCGACGACAAGCAGAGCTTCCATTTTAACAATTCTCTCGCGCGGCGGAAAATAAGATTGCGCCAAGTTTCTCGGTTCTACTTACGAAAGCAGAGCTCCCATTTTACTAATTTTCAACCCCATTCTCCGCCACCCTTTCGAAACTTTCCCGTCCACGTAGGAAACTCGTAATACGCGTATACACTTATTCGCGGAGCGATAACTGCTCCCTTCGCGGCGTGAACTTCCCAGGGGGTGGGGGGAGCTTCAGCGCAATAATTATTCGCGATGGGAAGGGTTGGAGCGGGGGGTTGGAATTCGCAGATCGAGCTCATAACTCAGACATTTTGAACGGAGCAGTCGACGGAAGTCGTCTCGCGGCCCCCGTGGAAAGTTGCAGATCTCCTTGGGCTTCTCCAAGTTCCACGTTCAGGAGACGTGCCACGTCTGCCGTAGCCTGCTTCATACCTGGCGTGGCGTGGCGTGGCGTGTTTGCCAAAGACGTTTACAACGTGCCGTACGGTTGATCCGTTCGTCGACAAATAGAGGCGCGATAACAGTCCCGGCGATATACTGCTAATAGCGGATTCCGAGTTTCAAGCTGGATCAACGGCCGGAGATTAATTTTAATGCCGAGCGAAAACGCTTCCTACCCGGGGGACGTTCGGCCCGGTGTCTGTTTGCGAGGGTGGGCATCTGTTGGAACTTAAATGACGTAGGGAATGGAACGAATAACGATGTTAGATTCGATGCGAAAGTATGTACAGCGGGAATATTGGAGTTTCGTTCGTGAAGCACTGTGTTTGTGAAATGTGCTGTTTCATTTGGTTAATAATATGGTTGGCATTACTGCGTGCACTATTGCGATAATTCCTGGTGCGATGAAAATTGATTGAACGGTTTCATTTTTTAAATGAGCATCTTCGAATTTGAAGTTTCGGATACCAGAGATAGCATTTGCTCTTGGAAAGTGCACATTTCCCAAAATAATTGAATTATTTGGAATGATTTAATCGAGATTGGTATATTGATAATAAAGCATTGTATTATCGACTGGAATGTTACGTAAACGCTGTAAGGGAAGCATTCTAGCTTGAAAACTCTGTTTTATTACGTGTCAAAATTCCACGGCTCTCACGTACAGACGATCGTACGATATTACAGTTCATTACTGGTGCTCTCAGAATCTACCTCATCATTCATTATCTTTAGAAAGTCAGCAGCGACCCATATTCCCCGTACCTTAACTGACCCATACAAGTATATTAAGTATATAATTTAACTGATTACAGAGTTTTAAGATCACTTTTAATAATAGCGCCTACAATATTCCGTTGAATCATAGCCATCAGGACACAAGCTAAAAGCGCTTGAAAATTAATTTCCTTTCCACGATGCATATCATTGCAACTATTTAACGAAGGCGTGCAATAATAATAATAATCCTCAAACACTCTCGATGTTAATATAAATACCGAGCCACGTAGAGATTGGCCCCCTATCCAATAAGCCATCCAAACGCTTGAGAATCAACTGCAACTTGAACAGCAGCAAATTCCATAATTATATCTCATTCCACGAAAGACAACGGCAAAGCAAACGGCGTCGTATATTCCGGCGACGTGTTCCAAACGCAAAGTAAAATCCAACAGCTGACAGTGGCCGCGGAGCCGCGAAGGCCTTAATCCCCGCAAAGTGAAAACTAATTTCCCGGCCAGCGATAAATTCGCTGTGACACCGGACGAATTTTTCCAGTCCTGCCACGTTCCGGCGATTACGTAACGATGAATCGATTTCGATTCCATCGAGCCAACCGGCGGAGGGATAATCGGGCCAACGGGGGTCGGGATTAATTATTGAGAAGCAAAAGGTCGGGCTTGGAAGGCGGTTCGGGGTAGTCAGCAGTTCGTGAGCCACGGCGCGCCGTTGTGCAACGCTTGCAGTTCACCGTTCAGGTGCAATTAAATCCACGGGACTCCAGGTTGGCTGTACCGTGCCCGATGACGACAACCAAATATGTGCCGCGTCGCGCGTTCCCCCGTTTGGAAACGAGGACCGTGAACACGGGGCCGCGCAAACGGGAATTCGAAACACAAATTTCCCGACGTACGTAGTTGCTCTCCGTGCCTACTTGTGCAGGATTGTTGACGACTCGTTCTTTTCCTTTGTAGACGTGGTCTTCTTTGAAGTATGTTACTACCTTGTTATTCCTTCCCGTTTGGAAAATCGTTGCTATGGGCTCAGAAGGGTTTAGTTACGTTGCCGGGCTTGTCAGAACGGAATTTACTGGGAAAAAGTGACTGCGACCATTTAATGTAATTGTACGTTTACATTGAAATCGAATTTCTCGAAGGATTACGGTTCACTTTACTTCAACTTTTTGCGTGACAACGTTTAATTTATTCTTTTATTGGCTAACATTTTTAATGCGGTCGATCGTCGTGGGCATTAACTTGTAGTCGATGGGCGTTTTCCTCGTAGACGACTCGAAATAATTGCACGATTCACGTAAGTATACGCTACGAAAATCAGGAAGCGAGATCGCCTCTTTAATAACAGGAGCCAGAAGATCTCGAAACGTTTGTAGGAGGATACACTTGCGGTTAATTACGTTGAAACCGTAGGAATTAGATAATTAAAATTGATTTTACCAGCTACTTGGTTAAAAGCAATTACAGAATGCTCGAAACGCGCCGTTTAAATATTTGTTTCGAACGGAGCTCGAAGCGCCGTGCATCAATTAGCGCCGCCTGTCGAATTATGAAAATTACCCGGAAACGATAATTCGTATCCGGAACGCGTGTGTTCAGAATGAAACCTTCACGCGAAGTCGGATCGTTGGGTAATCATTTTCTGCATACTTCAACGGAACACCACATCTCAGTGGACTGGTATTATGGGAATCTGAATTTCTATGGGGATCGGGAAAAATGTCTTGGATATCAAAACTCTGGTATTCGATACTGTAATACTTTAAGAGCAGAGCCATTGAATGTTAATTATCATTCTGTATGCCGTGACAAGCGACTCAGAACTATTCGAAAAATGTGAAAGACAATTCTGTGGTACTTCGAAATCGGAGATCATCTGAATGTCTTCGAATTTTCTCTATAAGAAATCAATAAGAACGAAAAAATGAGAATTCCTTGTTCTTGTTATCGATACGTTTCGTTTGAAATCTGCCTCGAGTGGTGGTGAACGCCGACGTAACAAAGTGCCCCGACTACAACACGCGAAATCGAATCGAGTCGACGCAGAAGAGACACATCCCTGATTGTGCTTTATACGGCAAGACGATAACGTTAACCGGGAAAAATATTTCAGCAAGCCCAGTCGCGAGATCTGCGTCACACCGATGTCTATCTTGAATATTAATTTCAAGCTCGATTTATACCATGATCGATATCAAACCCCGAATAATTCTATCGCCAGATTTGAATACTTTATTTTTCAATCGGGATAAATTCTCCTACGCTGCAGTCTTTTTTATCATTTAAATCTTTACATTCAAAGCGTCATGGTTAGTATTAAAATTGAACGTTACATTTCAATATGCCTAATTAATATTAAGATGCCAGTTCAACGTCACCGATCGTGTGACATAACTATTTCGGAGATACGAGTGAAATGATTAAAAATGGCCCAACTAAATTATCCTAGAATTAGCTTCGGTCTTTCGCCGTTCTTTCCTTCTTCAAATAACGGATAGGTTGCTAATTGGAGAGCCACCAGACCCGCGCACTCCGCCCAGCTTCTTCTATTTACATACATACATCGTATCCATGTTCTTGTCGCTCCGCTGTCCAATAAAAACTTAACACCCCGCGGTATCCAATTTTTTCACCATTTTCATTTAAGCTTCTTCTCCGTCACGTCCGCTCCTATCTTCGTCCGCGAAGCGCACAATTATGCACTCCAGTTCTGTGAACCGCGCCGCGCACAGGAAATTAGGTTGCACGTCTGAAAGAGGAGTGCTTCGCGTTACATCTTTTCATTTCTCCTCATTCTCCGCTCACCTTTTTGTCTCTCACAGACCGAGCGTCTTTCTTCGCACACGTGCTCGGCCGTGTGCATCTTAATTACACGATGCTCCCAACTTCCAAACGAGTCCGCAGATACGCAAGTGCGTATGTATGCATGCCCTGTATACACTCGACGTTCCAACACGAGCAAAGAGCATCGGACGTTTTCAGATTCGAGGGGGGGAAACGTTCCCTCCGACTCTATAAATCACTTTTGCCTTTATTCAGCGACAGAATACCGCGGCAGGAATTCGATTCGAACGTCGATACATAGGTGTATATTAAGCACGCACTTTCCATTTCTATTTCAGCGAAATTGCGAGCGAGAAGATAAATTCGGCGTTTCAAATTTTTATTATATAGTGTTTCGATATTGCTCGCGTGTCCGCGCCGCGTTTCGTTCTGTTAATCTAGCAATTATCGCGCGGTTGAAAATATGTTCGCGAGAGAATGATTGGATAACACGTCGAACGGCTGGTGTTGAACGTTTAACCCAGTTTTGTATGCAACGAACCTAGGGGCCCGGTTTTCTCGCAAAGCGTCACGTAGAGAGTGGAATACTTGCGCGGTCTTATCATATTTTTGTCGTGCAATGTGAACGATCGAAATTATACATACATATATGTCTAATATCAGTTTAGTAGGAGAAAATAGAATGTTTGAATAATTGTATCCTTTCAAACAATGGATAGCATATTTAAAACGCTGGAAAATATATCTGCAGGGTTTTTCAGCGGGAGTGTACAATAGTACGAAACAGTGACGATTTGATAAAGGGTGAAGGGGTGGCAGGGGTGCGCGTGTAATTCGAACGAAACCACGCGAAACGCTGGCGAAAATTGTCGGCATTCGCGTAATATCCCGGCAAATTATAGCCCGCGACGGAATGGCCGCGTCGCGACGCCTCGCGTCGCTCCAGCGGCTCGCGCAGCCGCGCCAGTATGCATACAATCTTAAATGCTTTAAGATGGAAATTAAGCGAAGATTGCGCGCATTGTGTAAAGCCACCCCGAGAGCTCTTGAATACATAATAGAACAGTGTCAACACCTGTTTCTGATTACTTTCGCGGGCCCCGTTGTTTCTGACTCTTCTATTACCTACCTGAATTCTTTCCCTTTGCCGTCCCTTCTTTGCTGAACCTTCAAGTTTAATTCAACCCCGTTGGATACGCCAGGTCGGCCAGCGACACGAAAGATTCGGCGAGATAAAGGTATATTAAGGTGTAGTTCGCCAATTATTCGTCGTACGCGAGAATTGGATCAATAAGGAGATCATTAAGAAGCGACATTGTGTTCGTTAAGGGACATTTTTCGGCCCTGCCAGCTTAATTAAGAACGATGAGAGGAAGTCTCGTTTGTCGAAGGCCTCCAGTCATCGACGGCTAATTAGCTAATTACTTTTCGGCACTGCGTCAATTATTCCCAATCCGTCGGGACGTGCTTCAGAAAATGTCGTGATTGGTAGACAGACATTGGGGATATCATCGGGCGCGTCAAAATCCGATCCATCTTCCGTTTCGGTGAATTTATTTAATTGCTTTGTTTTGTACGAATCACAGACAGATCGCAGACTTTCTTTTTTAATGAAAAATAGAACCGTCTTTCGTTCAGATCACGCTGATGGAATAATGCCCTTCTGTAACGATTTATCCCCCGGCTAAACGAAGACGTCGATTATCATTTCGCGCGACAGACGTAACTCGATTCGACGGGAAATTAAGGGAGGACCAGCTCTGTTCGACTAATTCATTCAAATTGCTCTCCCACGCGAAGCGTATTTTTCTTGTTCGATCCCGTGGAAATGGGAACGCGCCGTTTCCATTGTTCCATCTCTTCCGTGAATTCGCCGGCAACATTTCGCCCGAAGATACCTCCGACGATAAAGGATTAAAGGAAAGCCTTGGAACGATGTATAGAACACACGTGGGCGTAATAACACGTATTCGGCGCGCAGGTACGCACAACAGACGACGACGAAGACTATAAAAGACCCCGTTCACGATTCTACCAAAGGAATAATAATTGCACACCGTACGATCCGCGAACCGCCGGGTAATCAGACTAACTAATTAATTGATGGTTTCCATGCGGCCCGTTTGAACGGATGGGACAGGGGAACGAAGTTTCGATAGAAAGTTCGCCACGAAATTCCCTACTTTCCCTCGAAAATTCGTCAGCGTTTCAACGGCGCTGTGCAAGCATCAGTATCGCCTGGCTCGTTTCTGTCCAACGGAACAAGTTGCAACAAACTGGGGCCACGCTTCATTTCGCTGCTCCACTTAATTCCACTGCAAATAGAAACGGAGTTTCGTTTCAATTTCTCCGAATTCCACCAACACTCGAGCTTCGATTAAACCTCCAGCCCCCGAGGCAACAGGGAAGCAAGAACGAGGAGAAAGAAAGCGTTCCACCTTGAAGAACGTCGACGCGAAACAAAACCTGCGCGGAGCTTTTTCACCTGAAATCACCTTCACTCTCGCAGGAATGCTACCGTCTACTCGTACTTGACACGGCCAGCTTCTCCGGTTCACATTCGAGGAATCGGTCGGAATTACCGCGCGGACCAGAGCATCGCGATTAGTCGACAAGCTGGCGCTGGTTGAACGCCATGGAATCCCGATCGAAATTACCGCCGGCTAAACAGGCCCAGGTACGTGTACGAAAGTGTTAACTGGCCCGGGCAGTCCTTCATTGGCTGGGCCGTTTCTACACACCGCGAGGCGTGTGCGTGTCGAAAAGAACGCGGGCAGGCTACACTGCCGTTCAAAAGTTTCGCACCAGGTGTTGCAGGTATTTGAAATATCGATGCCGGGACTTCGGTTTTGGTTATCTCTTACCTAAAGTTTTAGCTTTGCGTATTTATTAATTTTTGAGAAATCGATGAAAAGACTTCCGGTGCTATACATTGAAAGCTGTGTTAATAATGCAGTGAATGCTGCGAAACTCGGAAGCTTGGAACGCGAGAGCACAGTTTCACGTTGATACTTCAGCTGGAGCCCACCCATAATAATTAGCGTTGCTGGTATGTAATAACCGAGGGGGAAGGCAAACAGGAAAACATTTGGGTTGCCACGAAGTTTAAGTTCTCGCATCGAGCCATCTTACGCGTTTGGAATTTTTTTTCGAACGGACCATGATCGTATTGTAATTAATTGTAAATAGTGTTCGCAGGGTAGGTAATAATTGCTAGGTCGTAATATATATTGGACGGTGTTAAGTGTTGATTAAGTCGGTTAATCGAATCCTATGATTCACTCGCATAAAAAAAAAAAAATATAGTATCTGTACGTCACCTACCTTTTCATACGGTCCGTATGATAATACACATACATATATGAAATATTGCATGAAATATATACGTGATAAAAGGCAATGCATGCATATAAAAGTTCAAAATATCGCTGAGAATGGTAGCGTACCGGGTCTGAGCACCACTTTTGAATGCACTCGACGAGCATTCGAATATTTAACAGAGCCTTTCTCTACTTCGGCGATTCCATTTCCAGTGCGCTTCATTTAGTAAGGCGTTACGCACCATTCTAGTCATAGCTATTTTTGGTGTCTTAATTTTTTTATTACTTTTCAAACGAGGAACTTGACACCGTGCGAATATACGCTTTATAAGATACTTTGACTTTCTGAATGAAAAACAGATAACAGCTGTGAAATAGCATTCGATCGCTGTACATGCCATTTCAATGGTACACACGACTACCTGTACGATGACTGCGTGCATCAAGACGAATGACCAATACGACGGAAAATACGACTAATGAAATATGTAACGTATAATAAGAAACATTAGTAACGAAGCGAGCTGATTACTGCGAATAAACATTTCATAAACATTTCAAACATTTCAACAAAAAAACCATTTCAAACAGTAGAGCGATTGGTTCTATTACAAAGTAAGAAAAGAAATTCGAGAGGTTGTGGTCATGCAGATTCGTATTAATTAAAAATGGAGTTAGACTCTATCGCGTGAGTAAATACAAGCTTTAGGCGGAAAAGGTCCCTGCTAATTTTCTTGTATTCTTAATCGAAAGGTCTGACGACCTTTTGCCGAGGACCTCACTAAATTTAAGGATATTGATGTTTGGTGTCTATGACTGCTACTAATTTACATATGTTGTAATAAAATAATCTGTAGTTCTAAATTTTCGTCGCTCGAATGGACAGTATATTAATTTCCATACTATAAAGTAGTTGCCAATAGGGGATGCAAAGAAAGATTATCATGAGCATAGTGCTTGTTTGCAAGCGGACTGTACATATGTATTGTGGTCAAGTATGCTTTATAACGTGTCAATTTTTCTTCATTCACATCAAAATACAAGAACCTGCAATTATTATCATTACCGCCTGCAATCGTCAATTTTCCTTGCGCAAACCTTTCTTCGCGTGCGAGCGTAACATTTGTCGAAAAAAACTCTGCGCAATTACAATAGGGTTGACAATTGCATGAGGTCTATAATAATATGAAGTCCTCGTATAAATAAAAAAATTGGCATGCTATGGTATGAAGCGAACCTGGGCACAAAATGTATAGCTCGCTTTCAGAAGCAACCTCTTTACTCGTTAAACAACAGTTCCTATTCGCAAATTTGTCAATCGTACAAAACTAATTTGATGTAAAAGTTCTATTATCTAAATAATTCAATTCAAATTTATAGTCATAGGCAACCAATATGAATATGTTTCCCTTGTACCAATAGCCGGCACTGTCTAATGAACTAACAATAAGTGGCGTACAATAAGAAGCATTGGCAACAAAATTTGTTGGTGACTGGAAATATCGAGATTTTCTTTTAAAGGGACATAATTTCAAACAGCAGTGCAACCGATTCTATCACAAAATAATAATAAAACATCGTAAGAATATAAAATCGAGAACTGAGCGACTCAAAAACAGAGTTTGACTCTATCACATGATGAAATAAAACCACTAGGAAGAAGAGATTCCTACTAATTTCTCCCTCCGTGTAATGAGTTTTTGCAGAGTGGTAAATACTGTCGTACTAAATTTACTGACATATGTTTTAGGTGTCTATGATTATTGGTTATTTGCATGATATATTTTATAAAATATGTTGCGGATCTAAGCTTCCGTCGTTCTAATGTACGGTTCATTAATTTCCATATTATAAAATAGTTGCCAATAGGGGGCTGCAGGAAAAGATTGAAACATGCAGAAAAGGATTGAAACGTGCAGAAAAGATTGAAACATGCAGAAGCATGAGTATAGTGCTTGTTTTCCAGCGCGATATGCGAATAGCATAACAATTTCTTTTTAATTCGCACGAAAATACCCGAACTTGCCATTATTATCGTTACCACGTGCAATCGTCAGTTTCCTTTGCGCAAACCTTTCTTCACATGCGAGCGTAATGTATCGGAGAAAGCTTTGCGCAATCACAATAGGATTGACTGTTGCAAATCGTATTGTATAATAATTAGCAGTCCATGTATAAATTAAAAAATTGTCACGTTAGTATGAAGCGCACCTGGGCACAAAATGTATAGCTCGATTTAGAAAGCAAGCACTTTACTCGTTAAAGAGCAGATCCCATTCGCAAATTTCTTTATCATACAGGAATTAATGCATGGCTCTAATTTTTAGAGCAAACTAATTTAATGTAAACCGTCTACAAAGTAAATAATTTAATTTAAGCAAATAACTACAGGCACCCAATATAATGAACTTCAGTACGGTAGTATTTGCCATCCGACGAAAACTCATTACCCAAATGGAGTAGATAGTAGGAACCCCTCCTTGTAAATTCAGTACATAAGTTACGAAACGATCCTAACGGGCCAAGAAAACGATCAACTATTGAAAAATACGTTGTAGCATATAATAAATGCAATATCTATTTACATAGATTCCAATAGGTATTTTGAGAAAAAATTACAATCTTTGCACGATAACAACCGTTTCGACTTGGCAAAATCCGTTTCCTAGTAAGAGGTATTAATATTAAACCTCGCGAAGTTCAACTAATTTTTAGCTAAATTTGTTGGATGCTACTAATATGGCTTGCGTCGTTGTTAAACAATGCTATTGAAACTGGGGACTCAAATTATTAGAAAATTTTGTCCAAATTTTGCAAAGCTTTACATCAGTTGCAGACCACCCTCACTCGAGTAACTTGAAATCCACCGTAAATATCCTGTAGGGTAATTACCCTGTGAGGACTTTGAAAAATTGACGATTTTAATAATCTTAAAAGACAGCGGGCTCCGTGATTAGTGTACCTGTTGGCAGATGCAATCGACAGTGCGCGTATATTCCGTTGATGCTCAGTTCGGTACGCGTGCACATCACAAGGTTCCCGGAATTTTACATTATAATGAGATGCGAGGGTACAGAGACCGAATAAAAATTAAACGAAAACGCGAAGAATGTAATTTTTAACGAGACCGTGCGTCTTTTAATCTAACAATCCCGATCGCGAAAAACAAATTGCGAAATATAGAAATAATTCGAAAATTTTACTAACTAAATATTCGTATTAATGATATTATGAATATCGCGATAGAAAACGCGCTTGAAAATTGTTTCGAACGTTAATAGTCAATACTACTGAATTCGTATGTCAGTTAATTATTTCCCGTATCGAACTTGTTCTTTCGGACGAAATTCCCTTGTGTGTGCGATAATATTGTACAAATATTTCGACGCTGGATGCGTGTTCGCAATGAAAAAAGCTTCTTCATATATGTTACGACTCACCGTTCGTTGACAAAGACACCTTGCGATAAACACCAAGAAGACGCCTGATCAAGATGGAGGTCCGATTGTAATCCATGTAGCTTTTGCGTTGAAAAGTATCCATGACTAGGTATCCATTATTATGTATCCATTATTATGTATCCACTATGATGTATCCACTATTATGTGTCCATTATTATGTATCCATTATTAGGTATCCATTATTGTATCCATTGCTAGGTATCCATGGCACTTTGAACTATTAGCACAGTCACTCGCGATACGACCGAAAAAATCAGCGGTGGATATGGACCGACACGCGCGTAAACACAAAGGGCTACTACGTACATCATGGCGTCCGACTTGTACTTTCTGGAAAACGAAAAGCCCGTTCTACTTTCAGTCGTATACCGTTTTGCATCGACCGTTTAAGCCTACGAACACAAGAAAACCGTCGCGACAATGTTGACTTGCAATCCGAAGTATTTAAGAATGACCCGATCGCGATAAATAGCTATTAAAATCAATACCTTCGTTGTCTCGTTAGAAGAACTTCGATCAACGTCACTTGCCACCAGCTACTGCTGCTTCATCAGCGCCACTTCTCCTTAATTTTAAGAAGTACGTTGAACATGTGATTCGCTCATTGGCCCACCTAACCAACAATGTCACCAATCAAACATTTCTTCTGCTAAAAAAACCAATCAAGGCAAAGTGATCAATCGTGCCCAGTCAGTGCATGCTAATGACGCGCAGCACTGTTCCTATATTCTGTTATTCTGTTATATTCTGCAAACGTCTGGTAGCAGAAGGAAAAGATGGATCGCATCATACTTCGACAACGACTGCGTTTCATTGAGCTTTCTTCATAATGTAAATGCATGATTAAAAAATGTTCACGAAGTGTGAAAGCATTACAAAGCAGGTAGAGATCGTACAACAGGACTCTGCGTCGTTCATACTTGTAATCGGTGTTTACAAACAAACTCTCGGCACTCGACGCCTGGCAACGCACCTTTCAATGCATAGCACCTAAAGTCTTTTTCTCAACATCTCAGAAACTATTAAATACGCGAAGCTAACATTTTAGATCTGAGGTAACCAAAAGGAAACTTCCAGCAAAAAAATTCTTTAAATAAAAATTTTGTAGTCACATATTTTTGTCAACAATTTCTTAAAGATTGAATGATAAGTCCCTTCTATTAGAATACACATCAACCTTTTATCAATTACTTTTACCTAAACAATTTTTCAAATAATTGTTACTTTCTATCTCTGAACGCTATTTTAGAAAAGCACCGAATTAATTTCTAACTAAATAGCACAGACTTTTGTATATTCCGGTCAGTGAATGGGAACCTGTAATTGGATATTAATTATTAAACGATCCCAGCTATTTATTATTCATGGCTAAGAATACTTTTTATAGTGACCATTCGTTTCCTGAAATTTGCCATTGGAATAGGAGAAACATTTCATTATCAAAGTACGACCAAAATGTACGGATTGCCAGGAATATATCTATATTCCTTGCACAATGCAAGAGAATACAAAAATATATATCCCACGCGAGCCCTAATTAAATTTAATTTTATTCAAACGAAAAGGTGCAACGGCGGTCAGAAAAAAAATAGCGCACAGAGAAGTGATCCGAAACTTTTGACCAACGTTATACGTATACTCGCCCCGACACAACGCTTCTAGCACGGCAAATTATTAACAATCAGGCAGGTGTTTGCGCGGTTCTCGTAAGATTTGCTAACGAGCCGGCATTTTCGAGGTGCCGACTCGAGGCATATAATTATATGCTCGCCTCCCTGTGCGTATGCAACGCCTCGATACGGCCGGTTATCTACAGGGTGTTCCAATTACGTAAATCGATCGCCGGGTACGCCGGTCGAACGATCCTCGCAAGGAAATTTGCGCTCTGGGCCGAGAATTTCCAATTGCTAAGCATAGCCAGCTTCCGTTTATTGTTTTGACGTAAAGCTGTCCCGCCACGATCAGCTAATATCCCGTACGATCCTTTCCACGGATCGATTGGGAATTATTCGTATTCACCTCGCCATCGATAATTTAACTTAACTTCCTGTTGGAATTTAACAATGGGAGTGCAGAAGAATTCTGGGAACGATCTTATCAGAAATTAGGGACGTGATGCGATGGGGTTTGAAGTTTGGTCACTTCGACTGCCTCCCTTCAGTCGAATCTAATAAATATTAAATGCGTAATATCGTGTTTGGTTGTCCGAGAAAGCTATTGGTTTCGTCGCAGGGAGAAGCACGTGGATTGTAATCGATTGTCAAAAATTTACCAAATACCTCTGTAACATTAGCTTTGCGACTGACTAAATATACTGTGCACTCTGTTCCATACTGAACTAAAACTTCACCACGCACGCCGCATTCCGAATCAGCTTAGCGAAACGGCATTAACCAAGATCGACAACGTTTCAAAACCCAGAAAGGAAGCTGTCCCAGAAATATGCCCAATCACTAAATGGCTTCCAGAATGATCCGAAAGATCCTCTTTCCTAGCGTCGCTGAAGCACCGCTCCATTAGCTCTTAAAACAATTTCCACTACCTGGAACCGACGCGGCACCCTCCGCGAAAAGGAGCCGCAAGGTAGCATCCACAGACACCGCGATTGGTCTCACTTCGCGAGCTCATCGTTCTCACCTGCAACCTACGCCGCTGCTCGCTTTGGCCATCTTTCATCGCGGACTAAACGCCGCGCGTAAACGTGACCGGTGTCCGTCGAAAATTCCCCGGCAATTTCAAACCTGCACGGTGCACACGTTTCCGGTCGACGTGCGGCGACTGCTGGTGTACGCGCGCGGAAAATACAACAAGCCTCGAACGAGCACGCAAACTCCCGGTGCACCGTCTAATTTCACCACCCTGTAGACGAGGCATTGGGGCGACCGCGGCGTGAAACCGGTGGGTATGATTACCCACTTTAGTTAACGATCTTCGCGGCCCTGTGGCGGTTCCGAAAGGTCAGAAAGAAAACCGCAAAGAAAGAAGCGAGAAGAGCCGAGCGGAACGCCGAGAGCACACCTCGTATCCGGCCTGGACGACCGAGAATTCCGAGGCGTACGCGGGTTCCACGACGGCGAGAGAGCTCGAAGACGTAGACAATCGGCCGTTCAGGGTGTTTTAAGGTTCAGAATTGGAACGATCAATTTTTGTCGCGATCATGCTGGCGATTCGCGTCGGGGGAATCGTGGACGAAAAGTGAAATTGAACTAACAGGCCGTTCGATATTTATTGTGATTGGGAAACGTGCGGCACTTTTATGCCGGAAAAATCGCAGGTACATGTTGGAATTGGACGTGCACAGTTCGATCTGCATTGTGCCTGAAAAGTACAGAGCAAATGAAATGCCGGAGAAATTGCAGGGAAATGTGAAAAATTGAACGCGCGCTATTCTATCTTCGCTTCGACACAAATGTGTAACATTCGTGCATACTTTTCGAAAGTAATGAGAATATACAGGGCGGCACTATTGGAGGGGAATATTTTTCGTAATATAGTCATACATTCGTAAGTCATACTTGAAAATGAAATTTGTCGAAATGATTCGTTCAAAAGTATACAGCTCCACACCTTCACCCACGAAAACAATAATTAATTATTTCGGCAAATTTATCCCCTCCAGTGCATCAATTACGCAGGACAATATTTGTTCAAATAATTAATACCCCGAAAAATATTCGCTGCTTCACGCGCCTCTTTCTGTAAGGTAACCCTTGCTCGTTTAAACTTTGCTCAGTGTTCCCGTGTCACCCTGTACGGTGCAATAGAAATCGTCGCACGGTAACATCGTCGAGTGCGAAGAAGTGGTACAAATATCTAGCAGCTTCCATTCCCAGGTATCCCCGCTAACGAACCAGATAATTAAACCGTGCACATACCTTGCGGGGGACGTATCTCGAAAAAATGCAACACACCGCGATAATGTTTAATTACACGCGCTCTTTATACTTTTTATGCTGCAACCTCCCCGTGCCCTTTCACTTGACGACCCTTTCTGATTCTACTCTGTTCCACGCCAGAACGCTTTGACTCTGCTCAACTTTAATTTCTGCCCGCTCACTTTTTCACCCCTTCACGATTTCTCATTACCTCGCCAAGGCCGTATCACGCCGGCACACTCGTCATCCTGAAGTTCATCCACCAGCGAACGATCGTGCTCTCGTGAACACGGTCTCCTTCGTCGCGGACGAAGCGAGATCTTACCGGCGCGCCGCGGCGACGCATCGGTATAAAGTGTTTGAAGCGAGCAGCTTCGCAGCAAGTTTGTACGAGCAAGTTTCCGCGAAGTTTCAAGCACAAAGTGTTCGACAAACACTTGCAAGTTTGGCCATTTTTTCACCTGGTTCCGACGAATATTGCCGGTTGAAAGTTGACGTTCACGTGCTCCATGGACGAGCAAGACGCCGGGAGGACTGGCTACCACTTGACCTACCCTCTCCCGTTCTCTATTCCCTGTCCCACTGTAGAACGATGTTTTCCATCTTCAGAGCGGGTTCAATTAGGGGAAATGAAAAGGTGATCAGAGATTCGATCGTGACGAACGGCTCGTGGAAGCGAGGAACGAGCCACAGAAACGGAAAGTTTAATACGAGCAGCGGTGCGAGCATGCAAATCGAATTTTAAGCAAACCGGCCACGCTCCCTGCAAATATTTGTGCTGCAGTAGATAAGGCGCTGCGAGGAGGCCAATATCGTCGAGGTAAATGTACGATGTGGGAGCCCTCGTGTTATTTGCGGACGAATTTGGGCGTTGAAAAGCAACACCGTTTTGGAACAATAGTTTTCCGAGAGGGTGACGAGGGGAATTGGGAACATTAGGGTAGGGAGCAGGGAGCCCTTTGGAAAGAGTCGTGGAAAAAGGTGGAGAATTCGTGCGAGATTCCACACGAAAATAGCAACTTTTTTATTACCTCAGCTCGGTCTCGAAGGACACAAGTTTCGACGATAAAGAAAAACTCGACGGGCTCGATCGACGCGCGTGGAAAATTCTAGGATCGCTTTTGAAGGAGCGTCACAGTCTATATGTACCATCTGACTGGCGAAATGTCTCGAAAATTTTGTAAAGAAGCAGGCAGGAAACGGTCTTTCGTCGATTCTTTATTTATGCACGAAATTGGTAACAGAAGAGAGAAAAGAAAATGTTAACTCAGGGTTGTCTTATAATTTCTGGTTTACACAAATTGAACGATCTGCACTCTCGCACCGTTTCTATATTTCACTAGTGAGATACTTAATTCTAGTGAATTGTACAATGATTAACTTTTTCAAGCAATTTCTTCGCAGCTACTTTACCCTGAATCGAAATCCACAAACAAGTCTGAATACAAGATTGCGCGTTTCTCATCCATCATTAGCAAACTACTTCTGATACCTCTTAAAAAAATCCACCTAACAACAGCTGAATAATGAAACGAACATCCCTATCGAACTCGTCAAACTCACCCCCTCCGAACTTCGTAATCCAAACCTGCAGACCCTTCACTTTGTCCAGATCTTCCCCGTCTCTTCTATGACGTATTGCACGAAGCGCAGCAGCCGTTGCGGGTTGACGCGGGTCGCAACACCACGCTCGATCTCCGTCGTATTTCAGCTAGCGTGTAGACTCGCGCGACAGCGGGTATGCAAAACGCGTGCATGTTCGTAAGCGTGAAATTACACGGCGTGTGTACGCGAGTAACCCCCGGCATATGTAACGCGAAGGGGAGTACCAACCTAGCGATCAACCTGCCCTGGCACGAGCCGAAAGCCCTTACTTTGGAATTTCGTAAATGGCTACGGCGGCGCAATTAGCGTAATAAAGTGGCCGGATGCGACGCTGCAAGCGCGTACTCGCGCGTGTACGCCTCGCTGTGGCTACACGTACCGTTTCATCGATCGAATGCCATGTCGCAGTTGACATTCTTATGCCGGGGTTGTTTGCCGGTGGCCATTCAAAGGAAAGATGTAATCGATGTTTGTACAGGAGGGGAGGTAATGTTTAGCGAACGATTTCGCAGATGAAATGTTTTCGTTTGTAGAGGACTCTCCTCGTTCAGTTTTATTGGTAGATATGTAACGAAGAGAATTGAGCATGTCGAATTTACTATTGCTCGCGGAATATCGAGCATCGATCTGGCTGGTTCATGTTGAATTCTATTGGACAGAGAATATTACATTCTTGGTCTGTTAGTCACCGGCGTGCAAAATTAAGGGATCGGTAAGACTCGATATTTGGACTGCTGCAACTTCGTGAGAAAAAATCGTACAATAATCCACCTGCTCTCGCGCCCCTGGGTTGATTTTTTACGAGGTATGTGAGGTGTGAAAAAGTGTCTCAAGAGTCGTTTGAATTTGTGAAGTTTTCGAGAAAAAACGTACCTCCACTTTCCGACCCTCTACAACTCTACATGATGTAAAAACATCTGAAGAAAAAATGTAGTCAGAGTTGCGGAAGTAGAGGCTTCAAGCTTTAAAATGAGCGCGGATGGATCGTTCCTCGATTTTTTCCGCCAAATTACAGCAGTTCAAATATCGAGAATTTAGTGATCCTTTAATTTTGCACGCCAGTACACGTTAAGTAAATATTAAATTCCATGGTATTATTAAGTTTGCATTCCTCTTCTTCCACGGTGCTGTTTGCAAACCCGTTAATCCAGATCCTCGTATCATCCGTCCCAAGTGCAAATTCGCACCCCATTTATTCCCTGATCTTTCATGCAACAAGGTGCGCAGAGAAAAGCTGCCGCATTCTATTCCGATGTTTCAGGTGAATCCGATGCGATGACTTTGAATGATAAATGACTTGCGTGCAATGGCCGGATACTCGCGGCCCGTATGCGTGTACATTTATTAGATGAGATTTATGCCGTCATAGGGTGGAATCGGTAAACGGATCGCGAATGCCATTGCCGCGGAGCCGTGGTGTGAGCTTTGAATGGGGGCTTTCGTGGAAAAGCCCGGCCCTGATACCTGTGCACTGCCTCTTAATACTTTATGGGGCTGCGTTGTCGCGCGAACATTTACATCGAATACCACAACGGCTGCACTCCCCTGGAAAAACTTGGATATCTGTATATTTCTTTTTCGACAGACCATGCATGTGCATCGAGCGGATTTACGATTCTTCCTGGCACGATTAAAATCGATCCACGATCGGCATTAATCATTATTCACAATGTTCGAAAGGGATACAATAAGAGTAAAAATATGCCACTGTTCTTAGCATTTTCGTTTCTGTTATCGCCGCGATTATTATTATTTATCTAATCGAATTTTTACACGCCGGGTATATCGATTAACAAATGTGGGGCGATACAAACGGCGCATCGTTCGAAAAACTAGAATAATTCAACATTCGAGTAAACGACGGGACAATTAAGCGACGTTTCGTCGTGGCACGATTTCTGATCGGGAACGGGCGCGTCCAGTAATTAATCGGTCGTTCGAACAACGTTTCGTATAATTTTATCATTACGTCTGGCTTGACGCGTGCACGAGTAAGAGACAGACTCGATGGTAATAATTAAAGTCTTTCGGATCAACGGGCTGTACGCGGTGGACCGAGCACGGACTGCCGTTCCATTCGTGCGATTCGACAAAACCCTCTCGCTGAAATTCTGTTACCTATCGCCAGGTTTCCTGGTGCGATCCTATGCGGCAACGAACGATCGTGGAACGGACTAACGGCGTCGAATTTATAGAGCAACATATTTGACCATTAGTAGCATCGAATTTCACTGACTGCGAGACACCAAGGATACCTTGTTATCTGTCTGTTGTTGCTATCTGGAAAAACAATCTACCAAGGATAAGCGCAAAATAAAAAGGAGAAGTAATCGTGCAAAGAAAACGAATTCAACGAAGCGTCGTATGAATCGTCGGAAATCCCTGTCGATAACGATAATACGTACGCCGGTTCAATTAAACGAAGGGAACGGAAGATCTCCCGGAAATTAAAATGTAGCAAACTAGCTCGATGTATCTCCCGTTCAACTCTTGGCAAATCAATTTTCGATTCGTCTGCTGCTTACAGGCTTCGCGGTATTAATAAAGAAGGAAGAAGGGAGGTATAAATATTGCGTTTAAGGGGAATAACACGCAATATCTTTAATTTCCGTCGTGTTTCCGATGAATTACAAGGAAGTACACGATCAGATATGCGGGAGCATACGTTCCCTGGAAAATTTACAAGCACAGGGCGCGAAGAAGACGAATCTTGGCTGCTTTGCATGCGATGCAACCGCGGGGGAAATAACTCGGTGTATATGGCGTCGATAAAAGTTTCGTGGCGGGCATGTTAATGCGTTACAAATATGCTCGCTACAACAGGCATTCTGATACGATGGAACAGGGAAGGAAAGAGGGGCGACAGATGGTGAGGGATGGCCGGCCGTAGCCGAAGACTTCGTTGCATTAACTATGAATCATATCGTGCGCACCACGTGCCCAACATTTATCGCACACGTGATATATTACTTTGCAAATGATATTCTTTTCAATTTTAACACGCTATCTATTGTTTTCCGCGAAAGTGTTTTCCCGTTAAACTCCTTAAATGACAGTTAATTAAAATCGATGCGTCGGATTTTCGTCCTGGATTACTTAAGAACGTATTTATATAATTACAAAGGAACGCAGATAGCTGCCTTTTCCCGGGCATTTTACGATTTATTGTTTGCAGTGATGTCGCCTGAACCAGGAGATGGACATTATCCGCCTCAGTTTTACCTTAATATCCGCTATCATCAAACGATTATCAATTTACATCGAATACTTTACACGTCCAGCGTCCATCAATTAACTAATTCCTGTCTGGACACCCTAACGTTTACAGAGCCACCGTTAAAGCGGGAAACGTTCGTGTTGGTCGCTTGGAAAAGGGCGGCGGGAAAAGGGACGGAGAAAAATCGCGGTAATCACGAAGGTCACCCACAAAGGGCCGCGATGCAACGATTTTCCAGTCAACCGGTTCCTCCTTTGTATTGACTTTCCCCGATCGTGGAATAAAACCGGAGGAGAGGGTTCGATTCCGCTCGACTCTGCGCCTCCCATTATTACAGGCTTTTGGGTCCAATAACTCTTCGACTCTCACTTGTTGCTGCGGCGTCGCGATGCCCTTCGCGCCGCGTTTCCCTCTTTGCCTCAACCCCTGCCCCTCTTCAGCCCGCGCGATTTTTCATCGTTGAACGAGCAACGAAAGGAAGTCGATACGATTCGCATTGGACGCGAGGAACCGGAAGTTCAACGAGAGACCGGCTGGAATTCGCTGAGGGCCCTTTAATTTCGCGGTTCCACGGAAATGAAAGTTTACGAGCTCGTTTTAGAAAGTTATATGAAGCCCCCGTGCTCGCGATGCAGTAACACGGGTGTAATCACGCGATACGGTTTTTCTATTTCTTCTCTACTGCTGTTTCGTGGCTGGTTGTGCAGTGGAAGTTCCATTCTTTTCTTTTTTTTCTTGCTTATTCGCTCAGCTAAGGGGATGTCAGTGAATTTTTTCACGACTCTGAAGGTTTGCAGTTTCTTTGGAAAGAATGCAACTGATAATGATTACGTTGACAATAGCAAGAAGAAAGCACTTATATTATATATCGCAAATATTATTCGAAGCGATCTCCTGTACATCCAGCAGAAACTCTACAATATTTATGAAGGCAGAAATACTCTTCCCCGACCGACGAACCGTTTATTTTCCCGTCAGGTTGACGAATACCTTTCCCAACGAAAAAAAGAGGAAAAAAAAGAGAACGCTTCACGCTACACAATCCGACGGATCACGACGCTTACTGTTCGAGTGCCCTCAGGATTTCCCATGAAATATTTAACGAAGCGCAGACTTATCGTCACAGCAATGATGAAGAATTAATGTTTCAATAGAGTCGATTAGGCCGTTTCATCTACGAGAACGCCATCGAAATTTCACGATGGTCGCCTGTTCGATATCACGATGCCGACCGTCCATACAAATCGGATCATACTAAATTGCCCCGCAATTTTCACGAGCACGGTTTCGCTTTCGTGCGCTGGAACGATGTACGCGGATCAAGCAGACACAGGGGAAAACTGGTGTAAAACAGAGCAAAAGAAAAGAAGGTAGAAAGCAGCAGGGAGGAAAGACGCTACTAAGCGAACTACACCGGATGATGAAGCGAATCAAGTAACAGTGGTGGCTTACGTGCGATGCAGCCCTAAAGCATCGACCAGGGAACGAGTTTCCTGGAAACGCGTTAGCAACGAAACGTTTGTGCCTCGAATTTTGAAAGCGTGCTGAATTACATCCCCATCACGGAATCAATGGTAGCTGAAATACGTAAGCGACGACAGCGACGAGAACGATGTTGTCCCCCGCGGTTCCTAACTAGCCCGTGGGAATTTTAATTTATTCCCCGGGGGTTGGCGAGCGTTGAGAAGGAGGGTAAGTAGCAGGTTGTTAGCCGCGTCACAGTTTGCTTGGAATTACTGCGGCGGTTGATTCACGAGATGGGAATGTCTCGTATTTGAGCGTTATCAGTGATGGATTTGAAGTGTGATGAAATAGAAATGAAATAGAAATACGGGTCGCATTATTATTAGGGGATCGGCGAAAGATAAACACAGATTAAATAATTATAATTTATTGAAAAGCCTAGAAGCGTTATTAATAGAAACGGATCGGACAATTTCAAGAATTCTTGGTGCATTTGAGGGGGAAATTCGTGGTAGAATATTGGAACGAAGGGGTTGAAGCGTACATAGAAGTGCGTTGTATAAATTAATTGTTATTGTCGTCATATCAAGATCGATGAGATATTATACATCTCCCAATGTACTGTAAGTCACTGTTAACTCGTTACATTTGGTGCTAAGAATTGGTATTCAGTTTAAAGCCATTTCTACTATGCAGCGGCTGTTGGAGTTTGCCAGTTTGGCGCAGAGCTTGAAGAAGTTTCTTCAACTGAGCTCGATGAATCGCTGCTCTGTCCTTCAGTTGTGGTCCATTGAGTGCTGCTTCTTTCGGTTGTGGTCCACGGAGTGCTGTCCCCTGCTGTTGTTCCCGTTTCAGCGCTGTCTTCTTCAGTTGTGCTTGATTGTGTGCTGCTGCTCTCTGGCGCAGGCGTAGTATCTGTGCTTGTTCCCTCGGTTGAGCTTGTTTCAGCACTGCTATCCTCAGTTGTACTGGATTGTGTGCTGCTGCTTTCTGGTGTAAGCGTAGTTTCTGTGCCTGTTCCCTCGGTTGAACTTGGGTCAACGCTGCTATCTACAGTTGTGCTGCTGCTTTCTGGCGTTGTCGTAGGATCTGTACTTGTTCCCTCAGTTGAGCTTGTTTCAGCACTGCTATCCTCAGTTGTACTGGATTGTGTGCTGCTGCTTTCTGGCGTAGTCGCAGCATCTGTGCTTGTTCCCTCGGTTGAGCTTGTTTCAGCACTGCTATCTACAGTTGTGCTGCTGCTTTCTGGCGTAGTCGTAGCATCTGTGCTTGTTCCCTCGGTTGAGCTTGTTTCAGCACTGCTATCCTCAGTTGTACTGGACTGCGTGCTTGTGCTTTCTGGCGTAGGAGTAGTATCTGTGTTTGGGTCTGTCGAACTTGGGTCACTGCTGCTGCTGTCTACAGTAGTGCTGGGTTGTGTGCTGGTGCTTTCTGGCGTAGGCGTAGTATCTGTGTTCGTTTCCTCTGTTGAACTTGAGCCAGTGCTGCTGTCTCCAGTTGTGCTTGATTGCGTGGTGCTGCTTTCTGGCGTAGGCGTACTATCTGTGCTTGTTCCCTCAGTTGAGCTTGGGTCAGTGTTGCTGTCTACAGTTGTGCTCGATTGAGTGCTGCTGCCTTCAGTGGTAGGTGTTGAGTCCGCGCCCTCAGTGGTACTCCATTGAGTAGTGGATGTTGTTTCTGTGCTGGTGTTTGGTGTTGATGGTGTCTCTGGGGCGCTTGGTGTTGTGCTTGGTGTGGTGGTTGGTACAGCAGTGGTCGATGTAGTAGTCGTTGACCATTCGATGGGGGAACCATAAACGAGAACCTTCATTAAAAGTGGCCAACTTGGACGTCCAACTGCCAGTGCGACAATCGATGGTGTCCCTACTAAACCCCTAAGTGGTCTGATGGACACCACCTTTGGGTTCAGATTTGTTACACTGAAGAATGAGATAACGTGACCGGGTGGAGCCGTTGCGCCAATTGTTACTCTGTGGCGAAGTCCGGGGATAAAGGGCTGAAAATACAAAGAACGAAATGCAAAAATGAACACTTGATACTTGCATTAATAACACTGGTGTAATTAGGCTTCACGCATTGAAGAACTTCGAGTAGAAAAAAGCGATGAAAATATGGACACCTCACAGCGCTAATTCAGAATCGACTAACTATAAAACAATTATAATGGGTACTTCTCTCACCTTGAAAATAGTACGATTCTGGAGCAGTATGTCCTCGGGTCGACGCTTTCCAAGAATCAAATTGTTACTCCATGCACAAGCGATCAGTGATACACAGGCGAGCAAAAAGAAAAGACCTCGCATCTTGATAAATATTTTCAGTGCTAGTGACTTAATTGACGTATCGATTCTGCGGTGTAGCTGGCCCCGATATCATTTATAGCTTCCCCTTATCAACAGCTACGTACTATTCCTCGAAGATTGACCGATCATATTAAGTTAGAGATGACTATCATGCGTAAGCTGACAACAACTTATGTAACGATATTTGCCCTCTTTTTCTCTTTCAGTCCGCGAAGGTAACTGATACCTTCAATAGAATCAGATGCAAACTACTTTTTCGTTGTACGCAACATTGTATTTATCGTTGTCCATGAAATCGAATAATTCCTGCGTAGATTGACACGATTACCCCATGACCGAATTTTTTACAGAAATTTCGGGAACGCCTTGAAACGATACGAAATATATATAGATATATAAAATTCATCTCGAAGAGATATTTACCTTTATTTTGTAAAGTCTCTCATGGAAAGCCCCGGTTCAAGTAAATAATTCACCGATTGATACATTTCCCAATCACCATAAAAGTCTTAATTAGTAGCACGCCACGAGAACCTTATTTTCTAAGGTGAATGTGAAGGTGCTTCTTTTCATTGATAACATTTTTCGTTGCCGACTCATTGGGGGTCAGATAAACAGCGATACAGGTGATAATGGAACGCTATGTGTGCAACGAGTTAAAAGTCGCATTCAGGTAGCAATGTTAATCGATAGCATGCTCGTTCTCTTATCGTTGTTTAGGTACATACCAATAAAAAGGGATAACGCAGCTGGAACATAACCTTCGGCATCGTTTAACACATTTCACACAGTGGAATAATTCGCAGAAATTGCGAAATCGCCTGCATCAGGCAACTTATCGTATGTGTAAACCGATTAATCAGATTCCTCGAATTTCAAACATCGGTTTCGTCGGCATCAAAAACAATGCATTTCCCCCTTTCTCGATCCTCCTTGCTGCTCGTTACTCATCGCGGTAATCGAAATTTATTAATACACTGCGATCTTACCGCCGCGCCAGCTATAAATAAACCCGGCTCTGCTCGAAGTTCTGTCTTCTCAGAAAGCGGTTCATCAATCACAGTTATCGTGAGATGCAAGGAAAGATTGTAGCCATTATCCCAAATTGCACAGAAATTAAAAAGGAAAATGAAATTTCGATAGGAAGTAGAAAGGTCCAAAGGTCCATTCCAAACGGGGAATGCTTGGTGATCGAAGAAATCTGATTTACAAACGTCTCATTAGTAGCGTAGAAACGAGGTTTATTGGTTCGTTGCATTGGTCGCAAAGGAGCGGGACGTATTCTTGATTGGGAATTTTCATCATTCGTACAAATTCAACGAAAATCTATCGATAAAAGCGGATTTTAGTAATTCATTTAAAGAGTTTCCATTCGCCAGACGACCTTTAGGATTCAGCCCTAATGCTTCCATCGAAATTTGTATTCACGACGTTCTCACGGCTATTGTGTTCTGCTGTTCTTCTTAGCGGTTACCAAATTTAAGTCTGCGTCACTTAAGCATTAATTTATGTGATACGTGTCGCGAAAACGTGCCATGGAGATTTAGACAAAAATTCGGGGGAGCTTAGATAAAAATGTAGTGTACATTAACCAGCCAAAATAAAAAAAATTAGAAGAAGAGTAAGAGTGACTATGTCACGTGTTTCCTTCTTTTTGATATTACATAACATCCAAATGTTAATTCTATTACGATTCGCGATAAAATCTTATCCAGATTAGCTGCTCATTCTGTGTAATAATAATAAAACAGTAATTTTCATTAACGAAAGTACAGCGAAGTTATTCGATACCGATCGTGACAGCTGTCTGGTCCAACAAAATTCTCACTTCCAAAAAAAGGAACGTAATATAAGAAAAAAAATGGTTGCACCAGACGAGACGAAAAGTGGCCTGTCCACGTAAATCTTGTACGCGTGGAAGTTAAGATCGTTGACGTTTCGGCTCGCTGAAAAGGCGGGAAACGTGCATCCGATGTTGCAGGTCGTGCACGCATCCCCGTTATTACACGTGGCACACGGTCTCAAAGCGGCGGGGCTTGCATAAATCTCTGGAGAAATTAAAGTGCACCGCTCGGCTGTTATACAAAACAGAATTGTGTAGCTGTATGAAAGAAAAATAATTTGTGTACACCGGCAGTCGCAGCCTCGTATTTCCAGGTGCTACGAGGCATTTTTCATTCTATGGTAATCGGTTTTCATGTTGGCATCGTATACTGGTTAGCAATATATTGCGACAAACACCTGGCTGTTCATTATATTAAAGAAAAAGAAGAAATTATCAATGTTTCCATTAATTTTGCTACCTTGACAGATTAATGATTTTATATTTTCTCTATTCAATTCGATGTACAACAATTCGATCGTCGAATAGTTGAAACGCTCTTGAATCCTCCAAGATATCTTGTGATAAGGAACCACTTGAGCAAGGCAATCAGTTTTAATTAATTCACACGATAAGTCCTCTCTATCTATCAGAATTTGACTATGATGAAGCAAACGTTAAGGCCGCCATTCATAACGATGACGAACAGAAAAATCATTCCGGCGCCGTCGAGCAGGTTAACTCCCTGATGCGACTTCCTGAAAGTCCTTTAACGAGGGACTAGACCATAACTGATGTGAATCACCTGCAATTTGCATAAAAGCCCCAGATAAAATCTTCAACGGCATTAGGAGTTACAGAACAGATTTCCAGAACACTCGTTCTGTGCCACTAAAACCCGGAACATCAGCGTATCAAAGGAACATCACAGATCTCCTTAACAAAGGTCCGCCATACAATTTAAAAATAGGAGAACCAAAAAAAATCTCTTCTTCGGAATACCAAGTTGCTGAGCTGTCCATCCTCTACCCAAGAGTTGTCTGAACCGAACCGAATCTACGACTTTATCCCCGGTTCGCGAAAAATTCGTCGATATGTACATAATTATCGATTTGCTTATCGCCAGCCACCTCTCTGTCTCCTCTATCACTCGTCGAACAAACGACCCGACGTCGTAATCAATTTGATTAGCGTTCGACGAGTCCGTGGGATCCTTCGTGACGAGAGAATTGCTCGTTTCACTTTTATCCGCGAATCTCGGCCCCGTGTCGAACGAGCTCGGGGCAATTCTTTCCCGTGAAGGAAGACGGATCAGAATTCGTTGGAATTCGCGGACCTCTATCACTGGGAAAATTATAGCCCGTACAATTTCTCCGTTTCTAGTCGCCGGTCCTCTCTCTGTCTCCTTCTTTCAACGTTGGTCGCAATTTGTCAAGCTAATCTGTAATTCTTCGAGAAGTGGATCGGTCAATTGGGAAATATTGTAAGCCGATGCTGACGTCAATCGAAACGTTGGAGGAAAATTCGAGACACGTCCCTGGCTGGATTAGATCGCCCGAATTTTTTCTTTTTCCTTTACTCCCGTTTCCCCCTATTTCCAACGTATCTGTCTTCCGTACGGAAATCTAATGACGGGCAGCGAATCGTGCGCGAGGGTCCGGGCAAAGTTTTGTTTATTGCCAGGGGTTCCACGGGATCGTGCGAAACGTTAAAACGTTGGAAAATTCGTGAAGGCTCGTTAAGAAATAATGGGAGAATCGGCGATAAAGCTGGCAGATTTATTAGCTGGAATTAGTGTACACGTGCTAGATGTAGTCGATTAATTTCGAGTTTCGGTTAGTACCTGGGATATTAGGACAGGTGAAACGACGCGCGGGCCGTGGATGTTTCCATAAACATGTCAGCGTTGTGGCAAATTAGAATATCGAATATCGATCAAGCGAGCATCGGTACAGTGTGCTTGCGGTCCAGTTGATCAGAGATAATTAATTCAGAACCGGACGACGTGCCCGACGCCTGATCAGGGAATATCTTTCTCTGTGACGGCTATCTTTTCTTCAAACGTTCCAATAGTAATATTATAAAGTTTGAATGTTGCGTTCCATAGCAGATGGATGATTTTATTATATATTACATTTTATACGTATACCATTGGAAATAAAACATTGCCTTTCCCCCTTTCTCTGTCCTCGTCGACACAATTATTAGATTTCCTCAGAGTTTAACACTAGAACTACCAAGCCAGTCAAAATTATAGATAGTTACAATTATATATCTCTACTGAATGTCCATTCAACGACTTTCGTGTTCATAATCTGTCTAACGTATGATATCTGAATAATACCAAAATGTATCGGTAGTTCTAGTGTTAATTACCCTTCTTGCAGAAATCGCTTGTCTTTCAGCACTTGCCTATAAACGCGAACTCTTCCTCGAGTGTCTGCATGCCATCTCGTGCACATGTTAACCGGTCGGTAAGCGAGACGCGTGATTTCGAGAAATATCGTAGATTATGCATCAGCGTTTCTCGCTGAATGGTTCCGTGTTCAGTGATTCGTGAACCGCTATCTGGTCCAGGTGACCACACGACCCTTGGTCAAACCAGCGCCCCGATAATAGTTCTAACCGTGCAACTATATACGTATGGAAATTCGCGTACCTGCGCAGCCGACTGTACACGGTGTCCGTGAATATTCCACGAATTTCCCGGGCAATTAAATAATTCTTCCAGCCTCTGCCAGAAACGAATATAAAGCTACTGTGTTAGGGTAAAATTTGGATATATTAAAATACGCTTTACAATCCACGGAACCAGAACAAATTTTTATTCTTCAATTACCTAGGTTCTATAAATTTTTAGGAAACATTCATACTGTCTTATTATAAAACAGATGCATCAATTCCTTTTCATTGGAAGGCTTAATAGACAGACTTATCGCGTTTCTCAACGAGGTCGTGAGATTTCAGGAACACCCTGTATCCACGTGCACACGTGTGTTCTCGTGGAAACGCGAATCGATGCGCATGAATATGTACATGGTGCGGTTATTATTAGATTTCGATGCGCAAAGGGTGATGGTTTTCCCCGTGAAAATGGGCTGGAATCTAGTCCCCCTGTAACTGTAACCTTCTCGGCCCCGTAAAACCTGTTCACGAACGCTCGACTAATGTTCGTCGAAATACGTGCGTCGCCTCTGTTACCCTGGAACGGCGGGGTGCAATTTTTGCGCGAGCTTTTGTAAAACAAACCAACGAACGTACGTGTATCCGCGGTCCGACGAAATCGGAAGCGGAGGGGCCGGAGTGTCAGATTTGGTAACGATTTAAAGGACCGCGTGCTGCTTTTGTCAGCGGAAAACAGTATCGAGCAGCCTGGTTATTGTTTGATATCCAATTAAATCGCGAAGCTCCGGTGTTTACCCGCGGATGAAAGCGGTGAATTAAACGGGAGATCACCTCTGTATCGATACACCGGTCCGGCGAGCGGCGGATCGGTCGTGGAACGATGGCGTGTTTCATCGGTGGCTTTGAGTTTCGTCACGAATTCCCCGCGAGGGTGGCGGGTGTATGAAACGATTGGATAAAACGAAAATTGGTAATTGCCTTCACCCTACCGCACTCGAAATTCTAGGACCACTCGTTTCAAGAATTAGCTTTACCACCGCCGTTTGAGAATTGTTCGACATAAATTGCCTCGAGGAGTATCGTCTCGACGCTTTGGAAATTAAATTAAAGTAGTTACACGTTGAAGGAATTACACTCAATAGGACAATCTTGATTCTCTGTTGTCCACGATGCTCTATTGCCTACGAGTATCATAAATTTTCAAACGAAAGCGAACAGTACAGTCCCGAATCTCGTCCATCCACGCCCCAATCTTTTCAAAATCTTTCCCTCCGCAAACACCACGCACTCTCCGATCCGCCCCGTCTCTTTACTCGCGAAGTCTACCCACTTCCTAATTAAAAGCTAGTACCGTTCACCCGCGGAAGGAGAAGCGACGCGAATAGAAACCATAGCGTCCACCGGGTCGTTCGTCCAGGTTGTGCACCGTGCCATTTCATTACCGCGAAGCAGACAAAAAGCGTATTTGCTCGCGGGCTGCGCGTCAGTAAGATCGATGATCGCCGCGCGGGGGATGATGTATCGAAACTGGTTGACCTGGATTCGCGGGATTAAAGGTTCTCGTTTGGCCGTCGGCCCTCCTCCGGGACGAAACAATTTTATCGACTGCTGTCTCGCTCCGCGGCGAGCGTTTTTCTGCATTATAGCGACGCGCCCCTGGGACGTAGCTTGGAAAATCTTTGAAACGCTCGCAGAAACCGATCGTTCCCGCTCGTTCCACGGATTGCATTGTCCAATCTGCGCGGCTTTGTGCCGCTCTTTCGGCGACGCCGTCGCGGCACAGTCGGATGGAAAAGGACACGGCGAAATCGCCGTTCGCCGGGCGGGCGTTTCGTTAATTGTCCGACCCAGTGGTCGTGCCGCGACCTGGATATACTCTGAATCCGGCGGAACGATGTTCAGAAATGTCCGGGGCAACATGAAATATGGAATAGCGGAGTGCGCGTGTGTCTATCGTTCGAAAGAGCAATCAGAAACATTGCAATCGACCGGCCAAGCCGGACGGGAAGTTTCTTTGGGGGACAGAAGGGAAGAGAAAAGGGACGCGGAAGGATTTTTCTCGTTCGATTGTCGTTTCGTGGAGCGGCATAAGTTGGACGTTCCACGCGTGGGAAGAAGAATGTATTAGCATTAGAGCACAATGCGAATTTCTCTTTTGGGAGCTCGGCAAGTCTTTCGGTTTGGTCACGCCCCGCCCGGTCCGACCTTGCAGGTTGTTTCTACCTGCGGATAATATCTGAATAGGATACTACAGGTTGCCTGGTCACGCGCGACGCTAAGGCAACGGATATTTCGTACGATTTAACTGGCGTTCGCACGCAGTGGGGCGTCGCAGAATGAAGAATTGTGACGAACGTGAACCCGACGATTTCAGCATCGACAAAAGCGCGAGGAAAGCTTGGGGAAAAATACTCCTTAATAGTCGGAGCGCTGGCAGAGGTATTGCGACTAATCTATCGATTCTGCGAGCTTCTCTTTCGCGAACTATTATCGTTACGACCTTGCAGAGATTTATATCTGGCTTATCACAATGGAGATTGCCCAATGTTGAGTCACTCGAATCTCCAGTATCGGGAACAAGCATCTATACAAATAGCAGTCGACATTTCGTATGAAAGAGACACAAAGAAAATTTTGTTTAAAACGGTTCAAGGAAGCAATTATTAATTATTCGTTTATTCGTATCCACTTGTATCGCCTTGCGATTCGACGATTTGGGTAGCGTGAAATTCGAAAAAGGACCAACGCAATGATATCTGCAGCGTGGAAAACAGAGGAAAGGGCGACTTTCAGTAGCCGGCGAGTCTCTTCAAAGAACAAGCGAAAATCAAGCACGCGTGTATGAATCCCGAGTGCCAATCTCGACGAGGAACGTCTCCTATCTCCCTACCTTTGATATCAGAGGTCCGTCGTACGATAGCGATACTTTCCTGCCTTTGGACTTTCCCTGGCAGAGGGTCCCGCATGTAGCAAGTTACTCTCTCTCCCTCTCTCTCTGCCTCTCTTTATTCCTCTCTGGTGAGTTTAATATCCTTGCTTGCAGATCAAAATTTCTTACGCGCTTCCACGCGGTCGACGAATGCATACCACCCTGGGCAATCTCCATGCCACATATTCGAAACTTTCATTTTCCTTCCCGTTTATTTAAATATTCTTCTCCTTCTTTAATCGTCGCGTACTAAGTGTGCGGATGTTATAGGCTACGAACTTGTTGATACGTGTAAATTCCAACCTTGCTCCAATTTGGGAGTAGATTAGAAAGCATTGTAGTTTTGCCACTTTTCGCGAGATTATCGTTGTGATTCGTAATTCGTGCATCAGTGTTATCTTAAAATGATACAATAAAATGGAAACATCGATTGATCGATATGCCTGCAGCGTCGAAACATCTTTTAGGCGAGCGATAAGAACGGCGAAATGAACATACAGAAACAGTTGGTACTTATACACTTTCAAACAGCTCAAAATCTGATAACGCACTGGAAACGTAATCGATAAACTTCCTGACTATTGCCCGACTACCGAGACCAGTTCGAAAGTTGCCCCGACTAAACGTACAAAACCCATACGTTCCACGCGAGCCAGAATTACCTTCAGAAACAACGATCGTAACAATTGTCCTGAACCAACATTTCATTTGAATTTCAATCTATTCCACAAAGAAAATCCTCAACTGCCAACTCCGAATTCGACCGATTCACTCTTCAATCATTTCTAAGATCGAAAGGAATTCCAAAGCGCGAATTTCTCGCGGAACTTAACTTTCACACGAATGGCAAGATGAATGAAATGCAAATAAAAAAAATCGCAGTTCCTCGACAATAAGAAAAGAATTCGCGAATCCTTCCGTTCTCAAGTGGACAGCCTCGACTCAAAACCGGAAACGAGCAATCGTCGCACGGTGTTCGCCCGTTTCCTTCCCCTCGTTTCGCCCTGCAACACCGAAGGACCGGGTCGAGGTCGACCCAGCGGCTGTTACGAAAATTCACCGTCCACCGTCAGACCTCAGTTCATTAAATACAAACCGGCGTGGCTATGTTACACAGGCCGACAGGCCTTTATCAGTGCGATCCGTAGGCCGTGAAATTACGAGAGGACGCGAACAGAGCGCCTTGTAATTTTACGATTCTCGGGCTACTTCACGCCGAGATACAGGGGTTTCTCATAATCGGCGGTGATCTGTTTGCACGGAAGGGCTAAACGATTGCACAGGGTCGACAACGACTTTGTACATAATGGATCCGTTCGACAATCTGATAGTCGACGGGCGACGAAATGACGGGGCTGTTTCATGGCCAGCCGACAACGTGTTCTGAAAGACGACCGGGCTCGTTCTGCACGATGAAACGGCTGGGAACGGGCAGTGCCGTTTTTTTTCTCCTTCTTTTCCTCCTTTTTTTTTGTTGCGGGGTCGTCGACGATGCTCGTGCACTTTGTTCGCGGCGAGAAAGTCCGCTACTTGCTTTGGTAAGATGACCGCTTCCGGGGAATGAGGGATTAGAACGGGGATTTGCAGGATTAGATAATCGATTTAGTTTTTGTTGCTCTCCTTGGCGCAGTAGTTTGCACGGGGATTTGCTTGATTTGGTTGCAGCCCATTAGTCCACTGTTGTCGAATATTTTTTCTTGAGGCGCGTGAAACTTATACGAACGGGCAATACAAATTACGTAAACTATAATTATAGTAGAGAAAATGGGGAGAAATAAGAATTGTTGCTCTGCGACAATTATTTAATGCAATAGGGGAAAGGGAAGGAAAACAGGAATGCAACCAGCTATCTAGCGAACTTGAATTATTGCAGAAATGATAAATAAAACTGTTATTCTACATTTCGCTTCCCGTTGAGTGACCGCGTTCCGCGGAATGTTTCGCCAAGATCGCAACAAAGCCCCATTCTTTTATTCGTCGCGGCAATAAATTCTGCCATCGTTCGGAAAGTAGCCCAAAAGGTTTGGGTACCAAAATGCTGACGTTGAATACATAAATATTAAACTCGCGCGGCCCAGTGCCGACCTACTTTTGCGAATTAAAATTCTGCCTCCGCCTTATGATCCGGCTGCATTAAATTGCATCGCGTTTGCAAACAATTGTTCTGTAGTTTACACTGAAACGCGTACCTCCCAAACAATTAAGCATCGTAACGAAGTTCCCGGCAAACAAGGAAGCGAGATAATTTTGAACAGCGCTTAAAGGGTTCGAGGAAATGTCGCGATACCGCGTGAAAAAACGGGCAACAGGAAAACAGGGGGGAAAAAAACTGAATTATCTTCGCACAATGCTAGTAAATAGTTCTTACGAATTGTCCTTCGGTGCAGAGATTAGGTTGACATTTTTAACAAACTCAACTCGCGATAAAATATCGCGCGTGTAGCATCCGTACAGAATTTCATTTTCTCGAAATTATTGTAATGCAGGGTAATAATGGACAGGGTACTCTTCGAGATATGTATAAGTTACCGCCGTCTCATGAATGGCTGATCGGGGGAAGTATTTCGGAATCATTGTATACCGGCGATATCGCGCCATATTTAAAGCATTAAAAGCATTAAGTGCATGGACGCAGCGATGGATCTCGCGGCGAGACACGTCGCTATCGGGCGAAAAAATGATGCCCTTTAACACCTTCGAAAATTTTCCCTGCGAAGAATACCAGCAAAAATCGTATCGTCTCTGTTTCTAAGAAAACGCTGACTGTGACCCAACCGACGACGTTGAGGCAGTTTCCTCGTGAAATTTATTCGCAGTGTTTTTCGTCCAAACCTCGCACCAATCTGAGAGCCATGTCTCAAAATATCGCTGACGGCGATGCCCGGTCGCGAATCCACTTCTAGAGAGCGCAGAAGTCCAACAGGGGAATGCAAACTGTGCATACAGGCTGTAACTGTGCCAGCCACGTGTCCGTTCGTCTACGAGGGCATTAAATGGAATAACAAATGCGGCGATTAATTTCCTGCCGCGATTTTTCTCCAGCTGGTCGGCCATTATCTGATTGGCTCCGGCGTTGGAACGACCAGCCGTTTTGGCAGCTTGCGAGAAAATTCTGCTCGCACACAATCGATCCCCTGGGCGTGAAATTTGTTTACGAATCCGGGGAGGGAGATTCAGAGAACTTTGCTCGCTGGAATCGAACGGAACTACGTGGCGGGAAACGTATTTTTGCCGTCAGACATAGCGTTGGGTAATATTTGGATTCGGAGCAACGATCGAAGACTCGTTGCTTTTAAATGAGATTCAGATTGCTTTTAAATCGTTTCTATATAAATCATTCGATTAGGCTATTTTTGCGCGTTCGTCGGCCTGTTATCGGTGTTTGTTTGAGACGCAGGTAAATGCGAAAAGATTGCGATGTTATTAATAGTTGATGACGAAAGGCTTGTTTGCGATCCGAATAATCTTGGTGCGCTTTGCCGATGTCAGAATAAGCCTAAAAAATATGAATCAAAGTTTCTGTAGCTTTTTGTATATATAAAAACTTACATTAATATCTGAGCCCCATTTCTCAACACACAAATCACGCTTTCGACATTCTTTTATTCCATGTTCATTCTGTTAGACGAAGCCGCCGAAGAAGCAGCTCAACTAGAGTCTTAAAGTGCAATAGATTATGGCGAATACGGTTCATCAATTTTCGATCCCATTTCCATCGAACTCCTTAGCGTGAACGCGAGGCAATTTCCTCAAGATGACGCGCGAATCTCGGCGAACGATAATTAGAAGCAAGTTCACAACATCCCTCCCTGCTCGTCCGCGTGTGCACACGTGGTACGACAAAATCCAGATTTTTATGGGGTTGAAGAATACGTGTTAATTTCCTGTCGCAGAAGCAAACAGGCGACAGGCATATCAGAAACAAAACTTTGCCAGTGCGAGCCACGACACCCTTTCACCCTCGCGAATCCATCGTCGATCACGACGGGCTGCCCCTTTTTTCCACCCGTTATAACTCACCTTAACTCGATGCGTTTGGACGTTTCTGTAAAAAAGAAAGAAAAAAGCCTGAAAGTAGCACGTCCCTGTGACGACGTTTCGAAGGGGTTGAATGGGATTGGTCTTGGTAGAATAAAACTTGGTGGTAAATGGGGATGGACGAGGGTTACAAAAGTTGGGGTAGTTGACAGAGATTTAATAGCTGTATTAATGACCTCAAGGATTTGTCAGGGAAGGTATTAATCTTTATTTACTAAAAATGTACAGCATCGTACTATGATTTTCTGCAGCTTGGTGTTCCCAAATATTTTGAACAATCTTACAATTCTCCTAAATAATAATATATCAATAACTGGCACATGGAAATCCTTCTAAAATAAATCCTGGAACATTAACAGTACCATATTATAGCGGTAATAATTTTTAGATAGTTATTTTCCTTGACACCTTTCAGTCGCCCATCGCCAAGTAACCTCGAGCTTCGAATCAATATCTCCTCCAGTGAAACAAGCTACACGAGTTCTCGACGTAAATCACTGAATCCACGATTGCCCGAAATTATTTCTAGTTAAACAAGGCTCCCATTTTCGCTGTTAAACCAAGGCTATCGCCGCCGTCGTTTGCCAACGCGAAGGCACTGTCAAAGAAACTAGCAGGCACGTTGCACACTCGTTCCCCAAGCATGTAATCCGCGCGCTCGTTCCCTTTGCAGCTCTTGCCACTGTTACGCCGGGCTAATTAACGAAAGCGCCAAGCCCGGAGTCCCGTGTTAGATCGTCTAAAGGATGATAGAAAGAGAAAGCCGGATGTATGTCTCTTTGAAGCGGTCGCCAACGACTTCGTAACGTTCTACCCGAGGATGGACGTTCGGGGCTGAGGTAGCTTTGCTGGCGATATTTTTGCCCGGATAGAGCGTCTTTTGATTGTCACATCCGGGAATGTTTGACACCGCAACGAGATGCTTCCCGGAAGGGATAAACGGCAGAAGAAATTTTGGCAAACTCTTGGCCCGCAAGGGCTTGGTTAAGGCCTTTCTGGTTGTAAAGGGTTGGCGAGGGGATCTCAGAGACAGAAGTGCTGTTAGGCCTTTGATCTTCCTTCTTTGCCACCCTCTCTGCACTGTTTGCGTGTATACCACGATTCGGGTAACATGCTCGGTAAACTGTGCTCGCGAGATGAATACAGTTGTGCGAGAAACGAGGGGGTGAAGCTACGTGCAGCTTGCATCGTCCGGCCTTTAAATGGACAGCTTTTTATGAGATGGAGTGATTTCGAAATGACGAGTACCACTTTGCTGATTACTAAATCGGAAACTGAGCCTCGATCTTTATTTCCATGCTGTTAACTGACCGATCCGTCTCATTCATGTTACCTCGATGCATTGTATAATATTTATTTAGCTCGATCAACGAAAGCGAATAAATCCGTTGAAACTTGCCAAATAAAATTAATAATCTCGCGAGCCTGCCGTACCACCCGTAAAAATCGATCAAAATGAAATATTCCTGCAACCTGAAATTGCTTTTTACCTCGCAAAAAGCTGAACAATAGAGCCGGCGAAAACCGTGGTCGTCAACCCTTCAACGAGCAAACGATCGTGAGGTTGCTCGACGGCAGTGCCGGCACAGTTCCCAAAATTCCCGTTGTTCCTCCCGTCTGCACGGCTTGATATAAATCGAGCACAGAAGAGGGAGAAACAGCCGTCCCCGTTGGGTTTCACGCGTTAATGCCCCGCGAAAGTGCGGTCTCGAGGACTGAAACAGATTCGTATGACGGAGGGTAATGAAAGGTTGGCGGAAAACACGAAGGGCTGCGCGTCACGTTGATGGAAAATATCTTTGCGGCGGCGTGTCTTGATGGAAAGTGTTCCGTTGGACGGCCCTTCGTTGTCTGACGCGATTTTCGGCCTGGAAACGGGAGACAAATGTCAAAGGAAATGGTCAACCTCTTTCGAGGTAATAATTGTTGCACCTGATCGGCGAATTTAATATTAGAATTGTCATCGGACCAAATGTATTATAATTTTCACCAATACTTTTCTATCCCTTTCAATAACGAATATCTAAATCGCTAAATCACTATTGTTATATAGGTATATGGGAACGGTGTCGTTTGCCTCGGATATTTAATTTATCGTGCGAGTTATTTATTGACAAGCCTTTCGAGACTTTTCCGAGCAAACTCGATAACGTCAGCGTTGAAATGGACTTTCTGTAGGGCGAGCATGAATTACCGACTACCAGATCCTCAGAATCCGTGACTTTACGAAGCTCGCCTAACCGTGGAGGCCAGCACAGCAAGACACGTATATTTTCAGAGCCACCATTTCCGTGGTAAATAATGGAAAGGATTTCCCGTTCAACGACACGCCTAGTGTCTTCATTTTACTTGGAGAGCCGATAGAGAACTATCGATTCCTCCTCGCTATAAATCGGATCCCACCGACGCGACGCGCCGCGACGGCTGAGATCTAAGTCGTCCGGCTCTTATCGGGGTTTTTTCTTCCCCGAAGAACCGACGGAATTGAAATATCTCAACGGTGCTGGAACATCGCCTCGATCAGTAGACGAACGAACCGGCGGCGTTACTTTTACACACATATTATTTTTACACACTCGTGCATCGAATTTCTGGTACGCTCCAATCGCGACCGTTTCAATAAAGACGAGGCGTCGCTCGCTTCGAAATATCGTTTGCATTGTATTTTAATGGCAGCTCAATTACACCTTTAATTAGCGATTTAATCTCGAGGGTTCGCGAAGTAATTGTCGATTCGTTTCCCGACGGAATTCCCTCTGTTTAGAATATTTGCCCGGCCGATTGTTGATTACGTTCGAGCGCGATATTTCATTCGTTTAATTAATATTTCGCCGGTAAGAAAGTAAAGGCGTGCAATAAATGCCGCGCGGGCAGCCAGTTTGTTTGAACTTCATAGTATCGATTCGAATAAAGTTGACCGCAACCAAAATTATGTTTACAACTATCGGGCGCAATTTCCCCGATATAATTACGGTCTAATGGATATTCCGACACGCCCGTACCAGAACTCTTCCCGTGCAGTTTCGTTTAACGACGCGGTCGTATTCGTATTTGCGTCGACGCATAATTAATAATCGCACGTCGTCACTTTTCACGGGCAACGATCAACGTCGGTGTCATTAATTGGCGCGAATGCCCTGGTCACAAGTTATTCTCCTTCCTCCGAATCGCCATGGAATTCTTCCTACTGTTCCTTAATTTAATCAATTACTATTCAAATGTTAATAGTAATGGTAATTAGTACTTTTCTTGCAACAAGTAGCCGGTTGGCGAGAATATGAACGTTTTCGGTGGGACGCTTCAATACTGAGATTTCATGAGCATCCAAATCTCGTAGATTTACGAGATTCGGCGAGAGCCGTATTTCCACGATACCCGCCTATCTGTCTTACGAGGACGTGTCATAAACGCGATCCTGCGTTACACCGTCTGCCTCGTACGAATTTTATTACAGCTTTCGAGGCCATTTGTCGCTGGGACCCTTTTATCAGTCGCCGCTCGTGCACTCTTAAGAGTCGTTCTCGAAAGATTAAAGTCCAGGTCGTGGATTACAGAACTTTCCAATTATGATAGCGACGATAATCACTATAGTGTAATCACTAGAAAAGGTCCTGTGCGATATTCATTGTTACTACTTTTCAAACACCTCGTCTTGGAAATAAAATTCAGTAACCGATTAATTTGACCCACGAAAGCACAGCGCAAGAAATATTATAACAATAACTAATATAACTGTGAAAATCCAGAGAAATCTTTAGAGAACACCCTGACAGAGATCGTCGATCATCCCACCTTGGCTTGCCAAGGGTTAACGGAATTTTTCATTTGATCCAGACATCCAACCCCGGACGTCCGACGTTTTCCAACAGATTCATCGACAACCAGGTACGCGTCTGAATACAAAGTGCAGAACATTTTCGCGTTTCATTCGCGGTCCCGTTAGCGACCAGATGAAAATGTCGGTGTAACGTGGTCGCGTTACATGCCGTCAGAAGAATTCCCGAACATGCGACCCGCGTTCAATTGTCGCAGCCACTCTGCCGAACAATATTGTCGCGAGCTCCGCCGCCAATCGGCGAACTTTTTAATCTTTCCGCGGCGAGAACCAGCAGATGCTCTCAGACTTTTTGTTCGACGCGACGTCGAGCTTTCGATCGAGAATTTTTCCTCAGCCGCGGCGAACTTTCGCTCGAGAGATTTCGAGCATCGCCCGCCCGATTTTCCCTCGTTCCTACGTGTCTATTTTTCTTGCCCCTTTTTCCTTCAGCTCCTCGCGACGTATTAACGACGGGTTAGCCGTGACGGAGTTCGCGCTTTTTTGTCGTCACCGTTTAATCGCGTCGCGCCACTTGTCTCGCTTTAAAGGATCGATGCACTCGTCCGTTGCGATCTCGTCACGAATTTCCTCAACCGTCCGCGGAAAAATCGGTTTACAAGAGGACACCTTGCCAATGTACGTTGCCACGGATCTCTCGATAAATCCGGTTTGCATCAACATTAGGAGCCCGAAAAATATCTAGAAGTATTCTTTATCCTGCGAAACGTAGACCGTGGATGCTTTACGCAGACAAAAAATTAAGAATCCCCGTTCTCGCGACCGGGAAAGAAAAATCGCTCGCCGGAAGGAAGCTTCAAAGACGTCCGTGCAACTGCAGAAGACCGCAATTCTCGCGACGCGACGTCAAAGAGCAGGGGCGCTTCCTGCGCCGCGTAGAACAACATCTCGGAAGCGAGCCACGCTCCGATCTCCCGTTTCCGGTCGGAATTCCGCCAGCACCTTTCGTCCAAAACGGAACATCAATTTCCCGCGAACCAACGTCCAAAGCGTCAGAGACGTTGGAACCGGAGGAAATTGTCGAGACGGCCCCGACGCGTTTACACTCGCACGATTCTTCACGGCGGATCCGTTCGTCTCGGGGAAGCGTCGCGGCGTCACAGGGCGTCGATTGTTTCTCCCGCCCAGAGTTTCTTCTCTCTATAACGAAGCAGCCTTGCGGAACCGACGTGGCACACCGGAAGCTGAAGGAATTCGGCCGCCCCTATAAGCCACGGAGACACGGTTTTATCGGGGGTCGAGTAAAAAAGTTCGCCCCGATTAAGCCGAAACGAGCGACGGGAGTCGACGTCTCTTTTGGCCACTTTTGCCCGAGACGTCGGCGAACTTTCGAGGGAAAGAAGGATCCCGGAAGCTCCGACGTGGCGTGTCTCGTTGGGAAATCTCGCGATGAAAGCATCCATCCGCCTTGCCGTTCCGCCCCGGCCCGACGAACCGCCCGCACCTCCTCGTGCTGTCATCCCCGCGGCGGTGCTGTGCTCGACGGATTAAAAAACTTCCTGGCCGTGTAAATGCCGGTGAGGCGTGAAGTTCCTGCGGCTGACGACGGGGGAAACTGGGTTTCGTGCGACGCTTGCGAATTAATTCGCGGATTAATCCGTCGTCCTTGTGACGGCTGAGATCGTTTCCGTTTCGTTCGACGGAACGATTGTGACGGCTTCGCGACGCGTACGCGAAGTTGAAGAAATTAATTAGATTATAGAGCGGGTAATTTTTATTGGAATTATCGATGAATAGTTTTAGTATTTCCCTTTTTTAACACCGGTTCGATTAAGGTTATTTTTCAACGGCAGGTAAGTTGGATAATTATGTTCTTTTTAAAGTCAGTAAGATTTTTCGCAAATAGCTAGTTCTGCAAGATATATTACCGATTCCAGTAAATTCTGTTGCGATTTTTCTAAAATTTCATCACTTGTCCTACGATTTACAGGCGTCAGTGTAAGTACTGAAAAAATCTCCTTCATGCACAATATCCATAATGACAATGACAATAAAAAAGAAATGCTTTTCATAGAAACAACAAGAAACAACAACGTGCATTACACAAAACTATTCTATATCCCTTTCGAGGCGCACCTTTGTACCTCGTGGTCACGTCCTAAAACCGAAGCTCACGATGAAGTTTTTTAATCTTATGAACGTGAACGAAGCAGCAGACGCTTTCACGAGGACGATTCCCAACTTGACGCGGCGCGTTAAGAGCTGGCTTTGCATGGGGATGAGAGACGCTCGTCGTCTGCCGCCTTACAGCCCCCGCCCCCGCCCCCGTTTCCACGCCAGGATTCCGGGATACTCTGGACGTCGGAATGACGTGTCGGTAGAGATTTCGTTCCGGATGTCGTTCTCATGATGCTTGAATAACTGTGTGGGAGCGGGGGCGAAGTTCGTGAGCGTGCAGCCGCCGTAGCCGGTCTCTAGGTACCCTCGTGAGGTCGTGTCGAGCGTGAAAATATAATTTTTAACGCAATCCTCGCCGCTAACGTGGCTGCCTCTCGGCGGAAAATTCCTTCACCATTTCCTTCTGCTTGGAAACTAAAAACGTCTACCCTGTGTGTATACAGTTTAAATATTACGTTGTTTCGAGAGTTCCTTTCAGTAGTCGGACGTTTCGCTTCATTATTCGATGTCTATTTAAATAGGCAGCCTGATCTGTTTTTCGACTTGGACGATTCTAGCTCATTCCAGCAAAGGCGAAAAAATTCTAGCTGCCATAGAAAAATGCGGACGTAAAAATCAATATTGGAAGAAGCCGATAGGAGCGCAAATATATTATTGAAACGAGAGGTTCGAAATTCACGTTGCAACAACGATAAAATCAGTATCGGCAGTCTACGTTTGTTCGATTTAGAGTTGCGGGCTAACGTGTTCCGGTTAACTTGAAATTTCTGATTGTAGATTAGAAAATCGGCGGAACGTGAGACGAGAACGGTCGGACAGTATGAAACGAAGCCGGGAAACAATCGGAAAGGAGACACGACGTTTCCACGGCACGGATGCACGCGAATTGTCCGCAACTCAAACACAGAATAATACACAAAGGTTTGATCCGGGGCAGAGGACACGGGGCGAGGGGTGCGTTTTATTTACCGCACAAACGGGTATCGCCACGGCATTAATTGCAAAATCCCGTTTAAGTGTTAACGTAACGTTTGCCTAGGCAGGGAAATTTTGGTCAGAGCGTGCACTTAGTCTCCCGGTACATACGGAATTTAGTTTCTGTATCGCGTTACCACGGTAACAGGCCTGGCCTGACCGTATCCCGTTCTCCATCTAGTCCATCCTGTGGTCGGATAGGCCGATCCCCTCTGAGTTTCGGGATGACGTCAAGAGAGAAAGGTCAACGTGCCGGTGGCAAAGGATAAACAGGGATAGGATGCTTGGACAGAGAGACAAAAGGGAATGGGACGAAGACAAAGACGAGCAAATAGAAATTGGCGTCGGTGGCGTGGAGACAGAGGGAAACTGGGGTGCAGAGGGGACGGGACACGTTGGGGAAACTCCGTTGGGAGAAAGCGTTCAGGTAAAATCGCGAGAAACTGGACAGTTTCCTTGGCATCTGCGGCAACCACCTCGAACCGTGACCGGGCTCCCCTATCTTTCAGTTTCCAGTGCCGCCTGGCGTTATACCGGATGGGGTGATCCGTTGCCAAAAGGGGTTGAGCGCAAGAGGGACGGGGTAGAAAGGTCGCGTTAACGCGATAAAACGACGCTGACGCGAATTACTATGCGTCGCGGGTCGCGATCTTTGGCGTGGCGGGGGTGGCCCGGAGAACGGAGGTGTAAAACGATCTAGGAAGGGTTGTTTGCGCTGCTCGGCTTGGCGAAAGTATGATAGCGATTCATGGCTACAAGGGATGGAAAGGGGGGGATTGTTTGAGGAACGCTGCCGCGGTGGAAAAACGGGATGGATAAAATGATGGTTGACGTAATAAACATTCTACGCTGTGAATGTAAACTCTAATCGCTGTACAGAAGTTTAGAAGACAAACACAGTGGTCCGGATTGGGGTTAAGTGTGCCATATGACCAAAAAATGAACTTTCATATATCGATATTTTTCGAATATATACTACTTCCTAAATGTCCAGCAGTCCCAAAAACGAAAACATTTACATAATTTAATGCCATTTTTTAGTAGAAATGACAACTTAAAGTTGGACTTCCTAAGGGCAGTGTTTTTCATCGAAAAAAACGCCTATTATTCTTTTGGGTATGGAGGTCCCAATTCTACATGTATTTAGTTCATTCTTTTTTTGCAGTAAAGGGTATTCTTCCGTGATATAAATTCACTCTTCGTATTAATTATTACCATATAAAGTTTATTAAAAAATACTGTCGAATGAACTATTACAAATTCTCGAAATGTTTTGTGTTTGACAAGAAATATCTCGCAAGTCCCAAAGAATCCCGCAATTTAGCAACGTGGAACATTTTCCGGACACCTTCCTCTAAATAACTATGAAAATATCAATTCCCCCCTCGTCCCCCTGTTCAGACTATGATTTTTATTATATCGCCTCTTTTTGACATCAGATCCATACATGAGCACTATTAGAATAAAATCGGGTACTAAAAAAGTTAAGGAATTAGATCCAGTAGCTCCAGAATTAATAATTAAATGACAGGAAATGATAATACTAATAATAATAATAAATAATAATAATAATAATTTTGTTTTCTTAACCAATACTTATATTGACATTACTGCATTGTCCAGTCCAATTTTCGGGTCTATACCATTTACGAATAAAAAGATATAAGGCAAAGGCACACTTAACCCCAATCCGGACCACTGTGAGACAGTGTGCCACAATGATTTCTAGAGATACGTTTTTCGAAACGTGCGATCTCGTGAACCAATGCGTATTCCAAATCTGTTCGACCTGTACTGCTTATCCCGCCGTCACGCTCGAAGATCACGAAAACGTTAATTGCCTCTCACCTGGAGCGGCACGCCTCTCAACAATATTATGGAAAAACGCACAAGCCTCGCGTGTCTATCTGGCGAACGCCAAGTCGATGCACAGATTTTGCCTGGCTGGTCACGAATTGCAAACAGCCAGGTGCCCTCGGTGTCTAAGAGGCCGTGAAACGGCTGGCGCAGCGTGCACGCGGAGCCACGAGCCTGTGCACGAGTGCGCCACGGTATTTACATTAAATAGAAAATCTCTCGGCGGCGATCCTCTTGCACGCTGCGACGAGAGCGTCGTATCGTAATTCAATAACGCTGAGTGCAGCGCGCCGGCCAATAAGGGTGGCGAGCAGCCGCGAGAGGAAATGCATACCGATCGACTTTCCCCCATTTCCAACCCCCCTTTTCTCTCGTTTCCAAGCGTCGGTCCGGCCTTCGATTCATTTTTCCCGGTGCGCCGAGCGAGAGGGATCCGCCAGGCGATTTCCAAGTTTCGTTCGCGTCGACCTGGCGCATCAGCGGCCGTTTGTTCCCGTTAGTTATGATTAATGCACTCGCTGAATGGATTCTCCGGTTGTTTCAAGGTAAATCGAAGAATCTTTTTTACCGGCGAATCCTTTTGTTCGCCCTCGGCGGAACGCCACGGGGTTGCCCGGGCTAATGGACCGATGCTTTTCACAGCGCAATGAGAGTTTAATTGGAGTAATTGCTGCCTTGTTTCGTCGCGGCATTGTTTCGCCTCGGTTTGACTTTCGCAGGCGTTTATATAGGTTTAATAAGTGGAGTCGGGGCGATCTGAGTCCGCCAGAATAAACTGTACCGTTTTGAACAAAGTAGAGTATCCTAGATGTAAGTCAAAGGTATATACAGCGTTGAATAATATTAATTATAATTAATTGAATGCCTCGAAATGTTCGTGCACTTAGATGCACAGCTAGGTAAATGAAAATGAAAATTATATCAGTTTTAAGCTTCCGCCGGATGTGGTGGATCCTTAAAAATAATTCACGGTATGCTAAAGTCGAACGATCAATTATCAACACGATTATTAACGCGACTATCGTTCTCTTCTTATTAAGACCAACCCCGATCCCCCGATCCACCGATGAATTATCCATCCGAGAGACTGTCGCGGTGAATTTCGCGTCGCGAAATTTTCGTCCGCGATACGAACAGAAATTTCACGGCAGACGCTTTATTAGATACATCTTGGGATAATGTCTTGTTACGGGAACGGGAACGTTCGAGACACGTTTCATTTGCGCGACCCTGGCACAACGTAGACGCGGAAACGATTTTCGTTCTGGCAGTCCATAAAACGCGATACGAGACCGGCCAAGATGCCCGGGCTGTAAAAAACTATATAATACTCCCGGTTAATTTTTAAAGTACCACTTACGCCCGGAGGCGAGTTTCGTGCTGAAGTTTCGTTATCCACGTCCGTGCAACACACCTTTTTTAATAATGTCGTAAAAACCCTCTTAGCCTTTCTAGGAGCCCCTTGGAAAATTACAATTTTCCTTCTTTTCTTTCGCACTCGTTCCCGCCGTGTATTCAGCATGCAATGATTCGACCGCGTCGTTTCCTCCCCCCGCCCCCGTCTTTTCTTTTCGCCGTGGAAACTTTGTACGCGATGGCCATCGATAAGAACGATTCTGAACGAACCTGCTAGCAAGTTGAATTTTAGTCGCGTCATAATGATGCTAATGGATATGTAGATGGCTACGATAGTACCGTGCAATCCGTTTTATCTTTTATCTCGATTGCTATAGAACGTTGGGAGTGGGGATAAAAATGAAGGAACATCATTGTTGTACCGTGTTGTACCGTTCGTTTTAATAAATCTAAAGGGGGCGAGCGTTACGTCTACCGGCTAGTAACCTCCTTGACGGTAGTTACGTCGAGAATTACTGAATTGCGCGGAACTAACGCCGTCGAGTTTCTACTTGCGCAAAGTTTGCCCGGTGGAATGCACGGGAACGCTTAGTTAAGCAGAAATAAGGCCCCCGAATGTTGCCGGTGGATTAAATATTAACGGCAACGGAGAAGGTACAAACGTGGCACCGGCAAGATTTCTCTCGTTGCTGGTAGCCGTGCTTCCCTCCAGTCTCCTCGGAATGCTGTGTCTCGACAATAATCGCGACCCATCAAAATTTTTCTGGGAAATATGATCGCAGCACCGTTCCAGCTGAACGACCGAACGTTTGGCTGAAGTGGCAGGTTAATAAATGCGGGTAACTTCAAGCAGCCATTTAGAATTTGAATAGGTGAAACGATTAATGGACACGTATTGATTGCGTTTATATTTCACGCCTATGTGTACACATATTTGTCGGCGACAGTCAATTTAATGTTCCTACCCTGTTTGTCCCCACGATCGCCATTTAATTACTTGCAACTTGAAGAGGTCGTTGAGTGCCGCCACGGCTCTCTCTCTCCCTCTTCCTGTCCGTTTGCCACTCGACACCTCGAAAGAACACGGGAGCGGATCAAAAATTCACGGGAATTAGGATTCTTGACGGGCAGATTGCGTAATTAAAAGTTTCCTTTCGTTCGAGAACCTTTTAAAATTAATTGGACAAGTTCACGGAGTTGCAGCCGGGAGCTGGCTGGAAATAGCGAGGAACTTCAACCGCGGCCACCCCCTCATTGTGGAATACATAAATAAACAATCGTTTAACTCCGTCTCGTGCGAGCTTGCTGTCCGAGTGCTTTCGAGGGACGAGCTTTCGCTAATAAGCGGGGAGCCTCCGGGTTAATGAGAATTTTGTTTTTGAATATATTCACTTTATTATCGGTTAAAAAAATTGATTTGAGGGTTAACATTTCGGTGCTCACGGGTTGCGAGGAATTCATTCCTTTTTTCTTTAGATTTTTACTATTTTCTGTTTACTGTTTATAATAATAATAATGTACGGTGTGAGAAAAGAGTACTTGTGTGTGAATACACATGTGAATCTATGACTGAATGTACCCGTGTGAATGAAATCGTAAAAGGCAAAGAGAATGAACGGTCTTCAGTGAGCAGCGCATTTCATTATTGTTTATTAATTTACCCGGTAACAAGATTGTAAATTGAAAAGCGGTCGGCATTAAATGTTCATTCTAACAGAAACATCTATACAATCAGAATAAACTTACAATTCTTAACAAAGGCAATACCACTGAATAATATTCCCACAATAATAATAATACTTTATTTCGCCGCCTGCCTTTCGGCTTTGCGGCCACGCCTCGGCTACATCCTTCTCTATACATCTTTCAATCTCTTACTGTCTACATAACATACTAATATATATTATCTTATTGTTCTTTTCAAAATCTTATCGCTACTATTGCTTAGTTTCTTTGATTTTCCTAACTTCCTTCTCCCTCCACCCCTATTCCCCTCTCTTTCCTTCTCATCCCCAACTGCTTCCCCCATTCTCACCCTTTCCCTTCGTCGCCCAGTAGCTCTTTTATGCTTCCTGGCCATGTACTCATCTTCACGGACTCCCAAGCCAAGTGTTCCAGCGTCTCCTTGGCCACCCCACACAAGTTTATTGTTTATAATATTACTCGCGTCGAAGATAAATTAAAACTGTAAAACGTTGAATATATGAAAGGTCGTGGAAAAATTTCAAGGCTCTGTGGATTCACGCTTCTCTGTTAAATTTCGAGCCCCTCCGTGGGAGCCTCTCACGAATCGAAAGAACGTCGTATAATTATTACGGTGTCCTCCGGTAGATAGAATAATCCTTCACCGGACAACAATAATCTTTCTTCGCAGCCTGTCCACAGTTTTCTCATTCTCGATGTAAGTTCTGAGTTACTAAAACGACATTTAAGGACCATTTTTACTGTGTTGCTCGAGATAACAGAAACAGGATAGTCCGAGTGGGCAGAGTGCCTTGCGCTGTATCCTAGGATCCTTCTTATCCCTTTCAGTTAAAGTGAAGAGCGAAGGAAACGTGTTTATACAGAATATACTTTCAGAAATGTTGTTCTTCCTCGTTTCCAATAAAAGCAATCAAAGATAAATCCCGGCTACCCTCTAAAGCCCGGAAAAAACATTTAACCCCCGAGGAATCGCTATTTATCCGCCATCTTTGTCCTCAAAAAATCCAACCACTTCTAACTTTCACATTTCCCAATCAGAAATTCTGAAATACCTATCTTTAGTCCGCTTGACAAAAAAGGTGGAAAGAGAATGGTAAATCAAACATCGTCGTTCGGCTTCTCCCTAATCTGTTTCCCGAAATCGCGTGCAATCGCAAAACTGTCATGATCTACAACGACTGATCCCAGAATCGAAAGCGGGCGCCGTAACTCTTGACCGATGAACGATCAATCAAACCGTATCGGCGCATTATCAGGGTTAAATTAGCGAAACTAATTTCGCCGTGAGCCGCATTAACCTGATAGCAGGCCGGACAAGGTAAATACTGGGCCGTGATTGCGCCTGGTTAAGTGTACCTGCACGCCTTAACATAGGCCAGCACCCTGTTCAGAGCACGCTCTAATTTGCCATCGACCGCTTTGGCGCCGTTGTTTATACTGCGGCCGCTTTCCAATGGTTCCTTCTTGAACAACTGAAACATTCGTTTGCTCCCGTCGTCCACTCGACACTTTTATCTCCTCCCTCTTTTTTTTCCATCGAAATCTGTCGCCGCGGAAGCACGATCGTGGATAAAACGAAAGTTAATCCGTTTCGTTTCAAATTGCTGTTGCAATGTTGCTATTTTTATTTCACTGAAAAAGTTGCGTTTATTTTATTGCATTTCATTCGATCGGAAAAGGAAAGAGAGCGGTGGGGACGGAAAATATAACCGCAGAGGAATAAATGGAAATGTAGAGTACAGAGGAATCGTTCCGATTCGCGATTAATTTGTAATTTCGCGTCGAGTTAACTCAACGTTCCGCCAAACGCTGTGCCGATATAACTTTCGATTCGCCCCTCGACCGATATTCTTTCCTCCAGGTAGACCGCTACCTGTCTCGTAAAAGTGATCGCTGCCCCCTCGGAATTATTATCACTGCAGATAGGACAGGGGATAAGGTAGCCCGTGAAACGGTGCCATTAATTATAGCAACACGGCTGACTGAACGATTGACCGTGCAATTTCAATAATTAAGTCGAACGACTAACCGAATAATTAACGTGCATTATCATTCATTATTCCATCAAACGTCCGGCTGCGTGGGTTATCAAGTATTGATCCTACTTGACCCGAAGCAGGTCACATGTCGTTTCCGAATGCAAAACTGATTAATTTAGGCAATGGAAGATCAGATGAAATTGTACGCCGAACGTCATAATATTTCAATAATGTATCCCGGCTGCATCGTACGTGCGCAACCGAAACGAAATGGAAACAGAAGCGATGTTTATATCGACGGCCATGACTCTACGTGCCCCATCTATCGATCCAGCTGCGCGGATACGAATATTACATTTACATAAAAAAAATACACCAACATATACGCGACTTCCACGGCTGAGCTCTGTCGGGCGAATATTTACTAATTAATGAACGAATTACGATGCCCACGATGGCGCCCTTTGTAAATGACAAATCCAAACAGCTGTGCAAAGAAAATTGCTAACGATATTAACTCCCATAGTGCTGGTCGAAAGAAAGGATAATTCATTTCAATTATAACAATGTATCCGTTCAGAAGATGAAACGGAGAATTACAAAAATTGAACGGCAATCCTCATTCCTATCTGTAGTTGCAAGTAATCAGAAGTGTTCCGTTCTGTTTTAAATATCCCCCAACGAAAGATATAGACGTAGAGGTTTTTTTCTGAAGAAAAAACCAAAACCTTGTTAAATGATTTCTTTTTATCTAAAGAGGTTTCTTCGCCGAGGGCGCAGAACGTTGGCAAACTTCCGCGAGGGGTAATCGAAAGTTCGGAAACGCGGGGCAAAAAAAAAACGGTGCAACGCTGAGATCGCTCCCGGTGGCCTTACGAGTCCATTTGTCTAAGATCGTTTCTCCGGAACTTTCAATCAAATCGCTGTCGGAGCCACGGATGGTTCCATTTATCGGAAATCGAACATTTCTTTGTTTTTTTTGATTCGTCGTTCGATATCGAGCACGCGATACGTTATATACCTCCAATACTGTAGTCCTGTAAAATATTACAGACACATCGAGTCGCGATATAAATTGCATAAATCAAATTCGTCAATTTGCAGAATGCTTCACTGCAACCAACTTTTTCATTTATTTCGATACCGGGCTTTCTTCAATGATTAAAAATACGTTCGCGCCAGCATCAAAGCGGCGATCTACCCCAAAAAGGTCCCAAAGCACCCTCGAGCATTACCTGACGGGTGGCCCGCATTCGTGACAGGACATTAGGTCCGTTTTCAATCGCGAGATGACAACTAGGACGACACGTGGGCACGCGTTTGATCGCGAAAAGGGGAGAGGACGTGATCGCAGTTGGATAGGGTGAATTCGTAGCAGAAGAACAGACGAGTTGATCGACGAAGCACACTTCTTTTGTGCCTGCTTCTAAGGTCGACTGACTCCATTGCCGAAGGACAAGTAGGAAGAGCCGAGTGGGAACCATGCGACCTCTTTGTCGGCGTGCATACATACCTTCTCCCTCCCTTTCCTCTTTTTTTTCTTTATTTCTTTATTCGAACTCTTTGTAGGACCAGTTTAATTAACATGCGCGTTTAGACAGAGGGAACGGGAAAGATAGGCAAGCTAAACGTTTGGAAAGCTTCAGGAATTTCTTTGTTAAGAATCTTGTTCAACGTTTAGGAATTTCATTTTCTTCTACCTTTGCGTTCTGATGAAGAGCGATAAGGAACGGGACTCGGGAACGGGACTGAATAATCTTCCATATTCCCGTCCTTTATTTTTGCTTATTTCCTAATAAAAGCAAAGATCTCTGAATTTAATGAAAAAATCCACGACGGCCCCAGCCGATTTCAGTCCTCCTTCCGCCTCCCCCAATACCACGTTTATCGCCGGTCCTTCTATTCTCCTAGCTCGGTCGTTCCATCGACAGATTAGACGGTCGTAACTCTCGAATATCACCGGCCACGTTTATTCGACCGAAAGTTTACAACAGCGCGGGCCATTATTCTTGGCTGGAACCTTTATTTTCAGTGAGAAATCGTTATCAACCGCACTCCCACCCCCTGCTGTCCCCAGCTTCTCCAGCGCGATGCTGTTTGTGCTGTTGCCGTTACGTCTCGCGTCGCCCCCGCAAGGCAGCGGGAACAAGTGGAGTAAAAAGCAAAAATGAAGGGGGAAAAAATGGAAAAACAAATGAAAAAAGGAAGTTTATTATCACGGTTAACTCCAGGGAAATTCGTTCATTTGGCGCAGATAGCGCGACCAGCACGAAAGTTTCGGCGTTAAGGACGCCGATAGCGACGAGATGGCCGGTTGTTTTTGACGACGAAACTCCTACGTTGCTGGGGTCGCGTTTCGCCCCGCACACCAGCAACGCCGGCCAACTTTATACCGGACTGTTGTTACAGCAGATGTGAATCGTGCTCTGTTATTTGTTTCTTTTTTTCGAGTTCCCCGCGCGAGGTTCATTTCGTCGGGCAGGTTTTCCGGGGGGGGGGGGGGGCAGAAGGGAAACAGCAAAGAACGCAGCACGACAGCACGATATTGCATGCACTTATTGATCGTGATAAACGCGGCTGCAATTGCATTGCAAGATTTATTAATCGTCCGTAGCTGGTACACGCTCGATGGTTTCCAATTGCGCGAACGCCCGGAAATGCGTCACGTCGAAGACGCGCGGACCCTTTACGAGCAGCTAAATTGACCGCAGCGTTTCTGCGGTTGAATTACCGTCACCGTAAATCCTCATTTTCGGTTTATCGCGGTTATTGTACGCGGTAATGGCTGTTCGTTACCCAAGATCGCTGGTGACCGCAACGCACGCGTATTTGCAATAACTTCGTAATATATCAGCCGGGGGATGGTGCAGCCGTCGAATAAAAACTGTCGTCCGACCCACGGTTATACGACACTGTTCCGTACTTTACGCGGATGTAATATACGTGCGTCGTGCGGTCGCACGTTGAAGAAATCCGTAAAAATGTCCGCGGGCATACGTCGCCGGGCGAGATACGAGTCGAGGGTTAATTAAAACGCTGCCCCGCCTGCATCGACCCCAATTACTTGGCGCATTTTCCCCATTCAACCGCTGTAACTCGATTGATCCTGAAACACCGAATCGTCGGAAGGTCGCAGTAAAGCGGACCAACAGTTCGTTCGCGTCCCCCCGTTTTTTTCTTTTCCCCTCTGTCCCGCGCGACGACCCTTAATTCCATTCGCCGTCTGCGAAATTGCCAGTCGAGAATCGGGTAATTCGATTGGGAACTGCCAAGATCGCGAAACAATTCGGAGACGGTCGCTAGAGCTTTGAAACTTTGAAACTTTCGTAAAATATTGGCTTTTTTATTCGTTGGTTTTACGCAGAATCGACCCCCGAACGATTGTGTACGGCTGACCCGACACGCGGCTGTTCTACTTGAAGTTTTCTATTTAATGGCCGTTTTCACGGTACAATTACATACTTTGGCACTTGCATAGATGATAAACGCTTGTACTCAAAACTATGGAATCACGTCATCGGTTTGGAGATTCGTCTCAACGTTTCGCAGGCATTACGGGCCAGCTTCATCAGGATTTGAGGACACGGTATCGATACTGGAACGACGATTGTTTGCACGCTACCCCTGGTCGCATAATCCGGATAATACCGTCAACTTTGACACGATGATTTAGGTTAGACCGTGATTACACGTTGCTACTGATCAAATTGAAATTTCTTGGTGCTAGAAACACCTATCCGTACTTAAAGCGGAATTGTACCAGTCCGTAAGCTGGAATGATAGTTCTCGTGGCCATTTGATTGCGCGAAAAAAAATCGAATTACCTCTTGGCTTTACATTATACACAATTGTGTATATTTAAATTGAAACTGATACGCTGTTGCAAAGATGCAAGTCGTTGCAACGAAGTAATGAAGCACATTTATCGTGGCGATATTTCTTGAAAAATTCATGGTAGAAATATTTCGTTAAGACTAAATAATATTTTCTCAGGTAAAGAAAAATGTATTTTCTTCAGCGTTATGACAGATCGGTATTATTAAGGAGAGATCAATTATATCGGCTCAAGCACGATTGAGATGTGCAAACATTTTGTCAATTGTATATGATGTATGCAATATTTATATGAATTTATATAAATTTTTATATAAATGTTCGTGTACCTTCGCGGTTTTCTTGCAATTCAGGCTGAATATTTCTTGCAAAAATCCAAAGAACGGGGATGCGGAGCGATATTGAAATACCTCAACTCCGACGATTCTACGAATTTCCAACAGACTTATCGATCCCCGCATCGTCGTGATTTCAAAACCAAACAAGCCCCAGTATCATTATTATTCGAAGCAAGACCTGCCCGTGGTTTTCCAGAAATTCCGCCCAAAAAAGCAGGACCGGTTTCAAAAAACATATACCCCGCCTCGACTTCTGCTTTCACCAACCTACCAGGAACCACGACTCATCGTTCCAAGAAGACAGAAGTAACCGATGACCCAGCAGAAAACACCAACCTGCGTATACACGTACACACGTATACGCGTATCCTGAAAAGTAGCCACCGAATTGTTTCGGTAGCCGGGGTCATCGGGTTGTTACGATGGCATCGACTCCTGGAAAGAACGGTCGCAGGAGAAAGCCAATAAGGAAAATGCTCGGTGGATGGTAGTAGCAGCGTGCAGCTATATATGCTCCACATAAGTGTACGTCCTGGGGGAAGCCGGTCGCGGTACATCAGATAAGAAACGCTGGTCCAGAATAGAACCCTATTATGCCCGCTATAAGTGGCCGTGGCCAGAGCAAGGGAAGAGAAACGGCGGGCAGCGAAAAGATAAGAAATATATTCGACCCCGCCAAGCAAGAGCAGGCCACGCCAGGCCAGACCGTCGTAACCACAGAAGTTGTAATTATACAGCGATATTACTACCGAAAAGAATGAAGAACGGCTGGATTTATATGTAGAAGTGGTTCTCGACCACCGGCGTTTACCCTGAATCTGGATGAAGATACGCCCGTGCCAGATAACGAATGGAATATTTATCGTTCTTGGTCCCCGGTGCCGGTTAAGGGGGTGAATTCTCCGCGGCATCTCAATTAACGAGGAATTCGTTGCACACTGTCCCGTCGACAGGAGTCAACGCTCGTCCCACGGCTGTGTCTTCTCCCTACCTCTCATTCGCCCCATGGTTTACGCCGCACTGTCGAAAATACGCGATTGGATGACGCGATACACGCCAACGCGGTAAGACTGCCTCGGAGATCGAGTCTGCGATATTAAGACTGAGGAGTTGTGCTCGTGGTCCACTGTCGTCGGGGACCATTCACGATGTATTCGATGTAATTGCCTTTGTACCGGGGATTCGAAAGCTTACGAAGTGCATCGCGTATAAACATATGGTAAACGAAACTGACGATCGAATAGATTATTCAATAGAAAATACAAATACAGGTAGAACCGTCGGTCCATTTCGCTTGGAGAAAACGGAGACTCGACCGCGGGAAAAATTGCCCCCATCCCCGTCGGATGCTGCAATTTGGTTGATTTAATTAACAACGGGTCAATTGCCGAGCACAATTGCTGTGTTCTTCTTGTCGCGATGGCACGCGGTAATTTTCGGGGTCGCCGCGTGGATATAAAGCGCGACGGGAAGCCGGGAGATAAATATCGGGGCGGATAGCGGTTCCCGGTAACTCGAGCAATCGTAATTGCGCGTATTACAACGGACAGAGATAGCGTGACTATTAAAACGAAAGAAGTAGCGATTCCATCGTGGCGCGTAGAGCAGCGGTTTTCCCGTGCTCCCCTAAATCTGATTAAAGATACCACGACGGAGGACGGGCGGAAAGAAGGCGAAGGAAAATGGGTATTTATTGTTATCTGAACTCGGGGATAATGAATCTGTCCCGCTTGTATTTCGGGCCCCGCGACTGTCGCCCCTATGGTCCACCCTCTCCCCCTTAATCGCACGCGGCGACACGTGAAATTTCTTCCCTGGAAATTTCACGTCTACGACGGGAACGTGTTGCGGATCGCGCGGATTTAGCGGCGGAAAATTTATAGCGCCAGGTTGAATCCCTTCTTCGGCCTTTTGAAACACCGAGAACCGTCTGATCCCAATTTCGTACTATTCGAAGTTGTCTCGGTCGAGAGAGAGGAAGACAGAGAAGGGAGGAACCGCCTCGAATTGACTATAATAATAAAGGATACTCTGGAAATAAATATCGTCCCTCTGTCGACTCGTTGAAATTTTCTACCATAAGATAGCAGCAAGGGCACCACGTTCGAACGACCTGTCTCCGCGAGACGATACCACGCCGGTCGTCGATTAAGGCGAACTTTATTAAAGCGAACAATTCAACCCCCGTTGTATTACGTATTTACGTAACAATGGCGGCAGCAACAGGAGGAAGCTCTCCTCTCGCTTGAGTTGACAAAGTCAAGTCCCTCCATCAGTGCCATTTCCGCCTGTTCGACGGTAATCTCACCCGCACGAGGGGCTTCTTCGCGTGCAGACGATTGTCAACCGGAACCCCCGTCGACAAGTGTATATGGCGCTGCTTCCCTTAATCGTCTTGCGAATGTCGGTCATGGATACCGGTGGCTCGAAACTCGATGCCTCGGTGCCCACGGAATACGGCAACGGCCGCGAACCGTTTGATAAGTGGATTCGACCGTCCCTGTAAGAACGTCCCGTATATCCGGGGACTATATTTTTCACTGTCAAAGGTAAGACGATTTTCCATCCCTTGCTCGGTTCTTATTTTATATGGGCGGAGGGGTGAGATAGCGACAAGTCCAACGCTTGCCTCAGCGACTTTCCGCAGAGTTTTTCGTGGCGCGAATCTGAGGGCGATCTGGAATCGATACGAATGTTTTCTGCAAATTTGCTGAAACACAGCGAACGGTATTGGTTTCGAATATAAATTCCAACGATAGTCGAGTGTTTGCTATTTCATCGGTGCTTAAATGGAGCAGAATTTGATGCACCAATGTATACATATATATGTTTGAAGTAACGCGAAATAAAATTGGACGATTGATACGCGGGATGGTATGCGTAACTGATCGTGAGATTGGGATCGTTTTGTTTGCCCGATCGATGCGATATATTCTGAGAGAAGGAATATCTGGATGAGGAATTGGAATGCAATCAAAAGTTTGTCCAAGCGAAGCTAAGATACGAGAGAATCTTCCCTCCCCTGGTGGAAGAATTGATATATTGTACTTACTATCCTATCGCTTCGTTTCATCTTCGTTGGGAGAAGCTACGTAGGATAACTTTAATCGTGTTCCAATATTTCAGGAGCAGTATCTGAAAGCAAAATAAGGAAACGGGTTGTTAATCCACCAATTACAGGGGACACTACAAATTCTGCCCTCGAATAAGCTTCATTTGAAATTGACAAGTGTCTCGAAACAGAATTATTTATACGAATCGAGTCCTCTACAGAGCAATAAAAATATTAATTCTCAGCTGAAATAGTAATTACGCAACGAGCAAACCAACAAAATTGAAGCATCGTTGAAAGCTTCTTCGAGATGAACTCGCGTTCATTCACCCCGTAATTTTCTCCCGTGACACTGTGTGTACACGGGGATGAAAAGGCGTTCCCCGCGGCCTCTTAAAGGGAAAGAAACGAAGGGTGTTGCGATAAATGGAAGTCGCTCGATGAAACTCCACGACAGCTCGACTTTGCGGCCACTTCCGGGTACCAATAGCGCAGCCAGGCTCATTCGTGGCCCATAACTGCCAAGGGACGGACCGTGTCATAAGTTATAGGGACGCCTGATTCCCATGACATTCTTCATCGAGTTGGCTGGAGGGTAAATCGAAAAATGCGAACACTGTGTGAAATCGTGGAACACTGACGGCGAAAATTTCGCGGTAATACCATTGGCGGTGGTAAACCGGTAGGGTTGACAAAGGGTTAAGTGGACGGTGTTAATTAGCATAGACCGAAAAAATATCGTGCATTGCGGTTTAATTGTCCCTGTTTTTAACGATACAACCGAAACGAAAAATAAATTCGAATCAACCCCGCAGTATTATTTCCCTCGACTATTATCGCCATGATTAAGAGGTAAATACGGAATTCGGAATTGTGTCTGAGCTTAACTCCAGGGATCGCGAATTTCTCTACCGTACTTCCTCGAGTTTGCAGAACAATGGGACCATCAAAAGCCACGGATACGTGTTCGAGATGTGGGAACATTATGCGGCTCCCGAAGTCTGTCGTCAGACAGTACAAGAAGTCAGTGCTTTCATAGACGCATATAATACGGTCATAATGTTCTACAAATGTTAATGCTTAAGGATCAAACGAGACCCTCCAGTCACGGCGGTGGACACGGACAAAAGGCCAACGCTATTTAGTGCACAAGGGAGAGCGTGGTTCCACGTGCCTACCACCATAGAAACTTTGGCTCGACTTCGGCCAGTCATGAATCACCAACAACTTCGATCCGGCAGCTGTCTCGTCCAAAAAGAGAAAAACCCATTCTTCGCCACGGCGTACAGACGAAGTTCCAGCGTTGTCGAGAAATAATGAAAACCTTGCCTACAAATAATAAGCACGAAAATTGAATGAATAATTCACAGTGAAATAAATGCAGTGCTCGAACGGGCGCGTGTAACGCCGTGGCTGAAACGAAACTGCCAGCAAATGCTCGAACTAAAGCAATCAAGTACCGGCACAGAATTATCGTTTGTTAAAGAAGTCCCCGTGTTCCCGTTCACAATACGGTTATTAAAATTCGTAATTAAACACCGCGACGGGATTACATCCACGACTGAAGCCTACAATGTTCCCCGTCTCGTGGAAACAATTTCACCCAGTTTCCCAGGGGTGGCCCCTAACTCGTGGCACGTTCTCCTCGCGTATTCGTTACGGCGTATTTACAAAGTTCGGCGGTGCACGTCGCGTATAATGCGTTTTGTGTGCAACTTTCGTGCCACGACGTTCCGTCATTCTCCATGGCTGGCTGGAGCAACTTCCGGGGGAACTACAGGGAACAACGCCAGAGCGAACGTGAACCAGGCGACGGTAAAAGAACGGCGCAATGATAACGACGAACGTATAGGAGGTGAGGGGCTACGGTGCTTTTGGCGACAGGAATTTTTCGGCAATTCTGTACCAGCCAACGCGTCGGGGGGAAGGTAATTTTCGTAAGGTTGACATTTTCCGTTCGTTTGCCTGCAACGATCGCCACGCAGGCTTGTCGTGCCGTAAATTTGTCCAACGCGAGCCTTATCATTTACAACCGCGGCCCATCGCGCCTATAAAAGTCCGGTGTCCGAGGCGGCCCCTCGTAAACTGGAGAAACACACGATCTGGGTGTCCGATTGAGCCACACCCGTTGTCCACAGCCTGCCCGGACGGAAAAATGGATTTTACGTGGCGTAGTTTTTTCGCTTCCCGAAATTTCGTTGACCCTGCCGCGGGGTCAGATGTCGCGGGAGCTAGACACTTCTTAACACGTTGAGCGACGGTGGCATATGAGACATTTGAAGCCTGTGCGACGGCTTTATTCGCGTGTTTCTGAACAATGAGCAGGTAAAGAAAATATTTGGTAGTTTATACATTTTCGTCAAATAGTATATTTTGATTGCATGTTCGTCATATACAATGTACTCATTAATGACTTCACTCATATTGTATGGGCAAAAAGATACAGAATAATAAGACTTATTATACTGTTCAACCAAAAGCGTAAACGTACAAAAGATAAACTGCGTACTGAGTACACTGCTCGAGAGTGATTCTTGCTTTGATTATTTCTGAACGATCGTGTACGTTTTATTTTTGGAGTGTAACAAATGCAGATCGGCGTAACCATGCAAGTAAATGAAAATCGATATGTAAGACATCCATACAAGCAAACAAATTCCGCAACATCGCACAGTGCCAAATGCCCAATCTAGGTGGAAAAAATTCACATCGCGAAACAGCCGAGTCTTCATTTATTCTTGTTAAGGAATGTTTGCTGACACTAATAATGGTCATAATAATTAATTTAGTGATTATTTAAGTATGGAAATCGAGCTCTGAAAACTCGAAACGAAATCGTACATTTATTTTCGTTGCAAAGAAAATTATATGACAGGAATTAGTAACATTCTTTAAACTTCTATGCATTATGGAGTATATTGGCATAAGTGAATGTTCACATAGCAATATATAAATTTCAAAAATAATGCCTTTTACAATAAATATTGGATGTTTTCCAAAAGCATTTCTTTTATGTTTACCTGACTTTCATAGAGTAGAACTAAAAAGTTCCAAGAGGTTCCGCTTTGAAACTTTTATGGTACTAAATTTGAACTGTGTAGAATGCATATACAAATTTGGCTGCAAATATCTGCAATTCTTTGAGTTCTATTGTTTTAAAGTTCTTGTAAATTTCGAGACATGCCACCACATTTTGTGATACAACTTAACAAAAAATGAATGTATCAGGCAAAATGCATCGCGGGGCCGGCGCTCAATGTGTTAATCAGCCCAAATTGCAGTGTCCCCCGTGTTACTCTTCTCACACTCGAACTTCAAAGCTTGTTAACATTCAGGAGCATCGCGTTATTGGTTAGAACGATGCTTGTACCGATGTTTCAGACCACCTACTCGTCATCCATGAAAGATCTATATCTGACGATACAGAGGATCGAGCGACTCGATTCCTCGAACGATTCACTTCGGTAGCTCGAACGGTGTCATCCCCGCGCATAATACCTCGATTTCCCTTCGCCACCAAAATTCCCTCTCCGCCTCAGACGAAACTCTTCCACGGATCTCCCGGAGCATTCCAAGCGCAAAACTCCCGGCTCAAAATGGTAGCCCGGCCAGATAATCATCAAACTGTTAATCCAACCTGGCTGGGCGTGCGCCGCGGGGTGCGCTGCCGCGGTATCCAGATCTACTGCGCCGATTAGCATGCTGACATAGAGTCCGGTACCCGTTTGGACGAGGACCGAACGACGTTCGGGAATGTCGTGGAAGCTGCGTTCATTCGAAACGAGACCGGGATTCCCAGGTGACCGCGAGACGTCCCGCGCGTTTCGAGGATACGAAAAGCCGCGAGGGAATCGGGCGAACTCGTTGGTTATTTTCACCTGTGCGCGTCAGGTGCGCCGTTCTACCGAGGCAAGAATCTCCCGGGGACACGCGAAGCCGCTTAAGATCGGTTAAGCGGCTTTCCAGAGCGGACCACGCTTCCGGGGGACTCAGCTTCGAAGCGCGGGCGAGTTTCGTCGTCGAACTAGCGCACGCGAGTCGTGTTTATGCTCGGGCAGGTTCACGCGAGGAAACCTCGAGCGGATCGGCTGACACGCTCGCAAATCGCGGGCGCGTAAACACTTTTCTCGATACGAGCGAGGCTCGCCGTGATTCCCTTGCTGCGTCGAGTGGCAAGGGTTCCGGCATTTTCACCGAGGTTCTATGGGTGCTGCGTGAATTCGTTTGTGGCGCGAACCGACGGGGTATCGATGGCTGTAACTTGCGAGATATCCTGGGGAAAATTCGATCCCCGGATATTCCAACACGCGACACTTCGGTCTTGGTCTGCTTCCATGGTTCGAAAAGACTCGTCGCGTTTCTTTGTGCGATTGAGCTCCTCGCGTCGACGTGTTTCGTTTTGAAGGGTTGATTTCGTCACGATTTCGTTAGACTAGTCATACGAGCGCGACGCGGAAGCGCGCAGTAAAAAGAGTCGCAGGCAGAATAGGGGTCGGAGGGAAGGTAAATGAATGGAATCTCCTGATAAAGGCCCGAGTGGCACTCGTGGCTGACATTCATTTCCCTGCTCTCCTTAATGCCGCACCCCTCGTAACAGGAACACACCCCGCAAAACGCAGAGCGCCGCCGTCATCCCCCTTTCCTCGATTCCTTTGCCCGATTCGATGTCCCGTTGGATGTTTCTTTTTCCAGGAATCCGAGCAACGTGAAAGGAGCAGACATCGTGCAGGCGAGAGCGTAACAGCGAATTGTCGCTCTCTCGTCGCTCCAAGCGAGAGGGTGAAGCGTACGCGCGGCAAATGGAATAGGGGAGCACGAGTGGGCGACGGGGATAGAAAAAAAGAGAAAAGGGCAGTCGTTTCGTGGGAGTCGGTTAGTCTTATCTGTCGCGACTGTCACGCCGTCGGTCTGGAATGGCGCTGGAATGAAAAGGAGCGACGATACAATGACAACGTTTTCTGGATAGAAAGGGGTCCGGTCGGACGGTGAATAAGGACAGCCACTTAGGACGAATTAATCCGGAACGTGGGTGACTTTCGATGGGTTAACGGCCATGCGTGCACGACCGGCCTTTTTGTCAGGCTCGAATACGTGCCGTGGTGTGCCATTAGGTCAGATGGAAGATTAGACGTTGGGGACGGGACTTCGATAATAGATAGAATATTGATGAAATGGTGTTCGACTACCGTGGTGTAGATTTTGGGTGCAGCGTTACTTTCCGATGTCGGCGATGTAAATGTTGGTCGTTAAAATCGATTGCCCTCGGTAGGGCAATATCCCGATAGGATCGGGGGAGGTTTGTTTAAAGTGAGATTCGTAACGGAACAGGTAGCTCCACGATCGATACGTAGAAACGATGTAGCCGGCTGCGTGAACCGTGTAAATCTTGTACATTGTGAACGTAACGTACGCGGCTCGAGATACAATCGGAAGAAGTGTCTCTTCGAAAGTCCGATTTGTGAACGGGACCAAGCGACTCTGCGATCGACTCGGTGGAACGTGGGTACGTTTCCTAATCTGTTTGGAGTATATCGAGCTTGAAGCGCTTGTTGGAAACGCGCGTGGGCCCACGTAGACGTGAATTGCTGTATCGTGGCGCGGCGACAACGCACAGCCCTCTATCTTGGGCGTTCGTGTGTACGTTTCTCGCGAGTAAACGTCATTTTCCTCAGGTGTGTATAGAAGCCCCTCGCGAATGCACGTTGGAGCACTTCATACTGGAGTGACTGTACTCCGCCCCCACCAGCTCGGCTTGTAAACAGCTCCTTGGGTGGCTTCGGTGTTACCCGTTGTTAATAAGCAACCACCATGCGGGAACTGGGTCGTTGAAAAATGGTATTCATGGATTTAGGAGGTTGCCGCACTTGCACGATACTGCTTGGCAGTCTTACGAGCTTGCCGGTTTACAGAATGTCTAATATTCTCACCCACGCGCATGCCGTGCCTTGCTCAGATTCACCGGCAATCAGCAAGTTGAATTTTTAATTGAACCTAGCAAAGCAATTGTCGCGTAGAAAGGACGAAAATGAACTCTGCCTTGTTGATAACCGTGGGTCGAAATTGCTATCGCGTTTCGAACCCTTCTATCTTTGGAACTGAAAGAATTCACTGAGTAGGAAAATCATATTTTGCAATACAATATCGTCTTTCGAAGACGGGCAAAATTCTTGAAGTAAGATGAACGTTGTTGGATCGAGAAAGACCCAAAGGGCGTAGCAGGGATGAATAACCGGCGCCGAAGCCAGAATCGATTCGGGTTACGATTGATCAAAGAGCAACCCTTGCTGTTTCTGCCCGATGTAATGACCAAAAGGAGGAGACGGATACGGCGAAATCTTTTCAGAAGGTGAGCATGGAGGCTCACGTGCTAGATAGACAGAGACAGCGGAACGGGTAGTCTCGACGATGGAATAAATTGGCCGGCGCCGATCGAAATACCCGTGAACGAGAGGATCGGAAATAGGAATGACATATAAAGGAGCCAGTGCACGTAGAGTCAGTTTACCAGGCGAGGCATATCCTGTACACCGTGAAGAATCTCCAGAAAATCTTGTGTATGTCCAGCTCGTCACATGACCCTGGCTGAGACCTGCAGTTGAATACTGATCGGGCCCCTCAGAGACCCAGAAAACGGTTTGCGTCCCTTTGTAAAATCAGTACCGAACCTTTCAGACGTCCTATTGCTCGAATCGAGCAGATCCACGATCCTTTATTGTCGACATTCCTCACTGTCGTCTTTACCGTTCAGATTATAGGTATCCCCGAGATGCGTTCGGATCGTTACGGTTTCCAAGCTGCGACGGATAAGAAGAAGGAAGAGGAAGTTGCGTTTCCCGTATTAACGTCGCGCCTCTGTTCTAGACCGGTGCCGTTTGACGATCGTATTAAACGAAGACGGGAAACATTCGGTCGGCGAGATGAATTATTATTTTGGATAGGGGATCGATGGTGCCATTAAATGTATATATACAAAAATAATGGCCAGTGTTTCCGGGGGAAAGCTTTATTGATAACCTAGGAGTAGCGATAGTAATATCGATCAATCAGAATAATATGCTCCGATATTTATAATAATCTTCAGCGATTTCTCTCGGCAAATTAAACTGCCAATCGGTGCCCAACGCGCAACCGTGCACGCTTAATATTTCATGCCCACAAATATATTACCGACAGGCCGGTGCCGGCGAATGATCGCGGTGGAAATATTTAAACCGTGACGAAACGACCACGGGCCGTGCACACATAATATAATACAAGAAGCTGGCTTTTCATTCGTTGCTCGGCGAGTCGTGAACGCTGACAGTTCGATCGAGGAGAAGAGGAAAGGGCTGGACGATTTTACCGGGAAGCTGTTAGGACGATCGCCCCGCGCCGTTCCTCGTGAGTACCTGCTTCACCGATTCGTTTCGTGGCCGTGTACCCATCAGATAAGCCAGGTAGCCCGATCTCCGCAGTCTACCGTCTTCTCATCTGATTCTGACAACTTCTTTTACTTCCCCGTTCCTTTCGTCCCCGTGTCTCTTGCACTCAGGTGGACACCATTTCCCAGCCGTCCTCGTTCGCCATCGTCTACAGGCCCCTCTTCTCCGTCGGGCATACCGATCTCGTTCATAAAAAATTCCCTCTTTCGAGTCTACCTTTCATCTCGGCTCGGGATCTCTTGCCGGATTACCACGTACAGCACATCTGCCTTCTAGCGTCGCGGAAATATACTTTAATTTGCCGGCTGTCAAAGCGTGCCAGTTCCTTCCGAGTTCCCTTATCAGTGTCCCGTACAATTCTATCCACCCGTTCCACCGGCCCCGTCCCTTTCCTTCCTTTTTATATCGCTGCTGTCTTCTCCTTTCCTCCCTTTTTTCTTTCTTCCGTCTACGAAGTCTGTCACGACGACGACGACGACGATGCCACTGTCTTTCCACGAGTTTTCTGCATTTTCCAAAAGGTCCACTCCCCCGGATATAGATTTCCCCCTATCGCAGACACCGGCCGCCGCACTGTCTCGCGAGTTAAAGCAGACGTCACCTAACATCGCCACTGTAATCCATTTACGTCAAGGATATCGAGATGGCTACACCAGACGGGATTAACTACGAACCCCGTATCCCCCTACCTCGCGAATGGTTAATTTAATTTTTGGTATCGTTAGCAGCTGATCGTGCGAGAGAGGGTCTGTCTACTACTCCCCCCTGACCGTTATACAGTTTGCGATTTGATGGCTGCCAGGGGAATGAAATTACTTCGTCTTCGAGAGGGAGACGGCTGAAACTGTAAAGCTGGGGTTCTAGATTAATCTGTAACGCCCAGCCAACGGAACGTACGTTATGGACGTACGCCTTCTTATCTGTCGCGAATTACTCGCCCGCCCGTTTGCCAGCGACAAGAAGAACTCGGAAGGAATTTTGGAAGACGAGGGTGGAGAATGGGGGAAGGGGGTTGATTCGGAGATGCTCGAAGAGATTCTAAGGATTGATAAGACATGGAATAATTTGAGAAGCCGAACGAAACGGTGGACCGTAGAATTAAATTGCAATTGGAATTTTGGGTGCGGCTTGTTTCGAAGGAAATGGAAATTATACGCGTCTCGTGTGGCACAAGTCTGACGGGTTGAAATTTACTTGAGAAAAATAAAATAAAACATATATATCAGGTCTAGTAATAATTAGTGTCGTCTTTTAGTGTTTGGTGGAATTTTAAAGGAATTCTTCATTTTGAACTCTTACCAACCAACCAAACCATTACAAGTGAAGTGTATAGTGCACAATTGGAAAGTTAGACCGATCTTTGAGAGAAAAAGAACCCGCGCTGATTAATCGGAAGGGCGTCATTCTTCATCACGATAACGCACGATCGCATACTGCAAGAATCACGGCGGAAAAACTACGCCAGTTGGGATGGGAAGTTCTCCCACAACCTGCATATTCTCCAGATATTGCCCCATCCGATTATCATTTGTTTCGTTCCTTGCAAAATTTTCTTCTTGGAAAACATTTCAATAATGAAGAGTGCCTCAAAAACGCCTTGACCGAATTTTTTGAATCAAAATCACAAGAATTTTACAATAGAGGGATTAAGATGCTACCTGAGCGTTGGGTACAAGTAGTTGAAAACAACGGCGACTATATCGTTGATTAAATTGTTTTATTTTGTATTGGAAAACGACATTAATTATTACTAGACCTGATACATACATACAGCAACAAAATTTTTCGAACCAATTGTCGTTTTTTGTATGCCGTTAGTTTCTCGATTAGTCCGGTTTCCAATAGTCCGGCTAACTGGTGGAACCGATTATTGCTGTACATGAAACAATAAGTAACAAGAATTTACATATCTCGTTCTCATTTGCGCAAACGTGCAAAGTATTGCTAAAACTATCGCTCAGGCGAAGTGCTCGGTTCCACCGTGAAGAAATCCCCAAGGAAACCGATCGTTTAAACACCGTGCTCTCCTTTCGCCACAATTTCAACCGCTCGCCGAACGATCACCCTACCAGAATTCACCTTAAGCCGAGAGATCCTCAAGTGTCGTACGGGCAACCGCGGCACGTTCGCCAGACAGACATTTCCCCGCGAGACACGTAGCGTCTCGTAACCGTCCTCGACGAATATTCACGTTCCAAACCGACACGCCAAGTTTCGCCCCCGGTGTTCCGCTCCATTCTCTGTTGATTTCTCCGCCTGCAAAACCCTCGAGCGATTTCCGGAGCGGCGACCAAGGATGTTCCTCGAGATACGCGGACGCGAAACGACGCGGCGGCTGTTCCTTATCTGTCCACGCGTGCCTACTTTTCCTCTCGATTTCCCTTTTCCATCGTATCCGTCTCGCTTCCTTTCCTCCCCTGCTCCCTCCATTTCGCCCTCGATCCCTGTTCAGTCTGAGCATCTCTATTTCTTTTCTCTCGCACCTCCACTCTCCACTTCGACATCCTCGGCTCCTCCGCGTTTCTCTATTTTTTCTCCTCCCGATGACTCCAGGACTCTGCCCGTCGCGGTGGCGCGACGAGAAAACGAGCAAGCAGCGCCTCTTGCAGCAAGACAGGCTGATGGCGAAAGGGTTGAAAAGGGACGCGATATTGCTGGGAGAATCGTTTGCGCGACGCCATTCGGCGAAACGGGCCCGATTGAACGAGATCGCGGCTCGCGATTCCCCGCCAAGCCGGGAGGTACGTACCAACGCGTGTTTGCAACGTTGATTGCGCGCAGACGAACCGCTGAAAAAAGCGGGGAAGGGGCGGGCGCCGTGGAGAGGCTGCAAGAAAAGAGCAGAGATAAGGGGGTGGAGTTGGGTGATCGATAGGGATGCAGGCTGATTGAAAATGAAACGGGGAATCCTTGTTGGAATAGGGCGAATCGAAGCTGTCGCCCGAGGATCCTCGCGAATTCTATTCTCCGACAGGGATTGTCTGTTCCTTTTTCAGGGGAGGGACGCGCGAGCCCTCGCCAAGATCTTGCGCGATTGATTGCACCAGGCGTTGTTTGGGGCTCGTTCCAAGTGCTTCTCGAATCGGTGCCGAAGTGCAATCGAGAATTGTGTTATCCGCAAGGAGGGGGTGAAAATTAGTAGTGCAAGCTTGAAATTGGACGGAAGATTTCGTCGAATTAGAAGACCGAATGGGGCGAAAATGAAGTGGAATTGCGAAGGTGCGGTGGGTTTCTGGGATTTTCCAGCGAAAACCGTGCTCCACGGTGAAACGAAGATCGTCCAAGTATAATCCTAATATTCCGTGAACCATCCATCGTCCAGGATCGTGAAGTTGTTCGCAGATAAAAGCGCCGCGAGTCGCTTTTCGAGTGACTAATCACCGTGACTTAGCTCTGGCTTACGGCAAGTACACCGAGACATCATAAATTTCCGACGATCCAGGCTGCGATGCTCGTGCGGGGAAATTGAAAATCGCGCGTTTACCGTCGCGTCGTTCGCGAGAAATTTGTCCGAGGCATGGTCCGTGGCGCGCAACCATCGATTTCTTTCGTGCACTTTGATTATTGTAACCTGGCTAAAATTAAGCTTCGAACGAAATTCAGACGCGGCAGAAAGGTTCCCGCAGGGGAGAAAAACGGCGTCCGTGTAATTAAAACCCGGCGAGGAATACTTTCGTGCACCCTTTCGCCCCGTAATTAAATTGCGCTACAAATTAATAAACCCCTCTCTGTTTTGTCCAGCTACAATAATAATAATAACGATATGTTTCCACGTCGCTGGCGACAACACGAGCATCCGCGATGTTCGCGTGCAGAATAAAAGGGTTTAAAAAGGAGTCATTAATTTGCCAACAAATGAACTTTATTGCCCCCTTGTAAAATTTCCATAATACAGTTTACATCTCCTCCCGTTCCCGAGAACCGTGATAAAAGTGAAAATTCCACGGATCGAGCGTAGTCAAGTATCCGGAACGTATATTAATTACGAGATCGTTTTCCAACGACCCTCGACTGTTAATGCGTATCCGTGGACACGAGTCGATCGAGCTCGAGGAGCGTTCGATCGGATCGTGAACTGGAACGGGGAGTGAACTCGTAACGACCTATCAATCACGGCAAGTTCGATCGAGCCGCGTGTCTTATTGCAAAAAGCTTTGCTATTGCCCAGATGTAAATGCTGCCTTATCGACCTAATTACAGTTCCAGGATTTATATCGAACAAAAACGAACCGCCTCGATGGCGCGGTTCCCCCTCCGGGGTATACTATCAGGAGTCTATAATTCGTTCGCCTTATCTCGTCGATGGTAATGAACGAACTTTTAACATTATTTCTCGACGAGGATCGAAGCCGGCCCGTTCGCCATCGAAACGCTGCGTCGATAGAACGCGATTTGCCCCGCGAACCTTCTGACTTCTCGCTGATCGTAACTTTCCCGGCGAAACTCGTGCCGCTGGACGGGAAGATGAACGGCGATGATTAGGTGTTATTGCGGAGAGTATACGCGAGTATATAGATTCGTTTGTTAATTGGAATTCTCCTCTGATTCGCGGCGATAAAGTGGCAGTATCTTGGAATACAGAGCACTTGGAAAATGGACACCACGGTTTTGAAACTGTTCAACCGAAAAGATTGTAATTATGTATGATACATGTACACTGTCTGGGTTAATTTCGGAGGAAAAATAATTACCTCCCGATAAAAATACAGTTAAAACATGAAAGTTTCACACAGTAGTCCAGTAGAAATCGTTAATACTATTACTTCTCTAATTCCATTGCAATCTCAATATCTTTTAACGCCAGACAGCAGCATTTAAACAGAGGGGATTTGAAGCGTTCTTCGCGTCCATTTACCCAGTATCCCCGGACGCCCGATAGGGAAACAAACGGAAGAGAAGCACGGTGTCCTTTCAGAGGCCGGAATGAGGGGTTTTCTGTCAGGAAATGGGGATTCGGGATCGTCCTTTCTTGTCTTCGCTTCCGCTATCCGGTCTGGCCGGAATCGGTCCACGGTACGGGTATCGGCGACGAAACGATTGCACATTGGCACGTTATCAATGCAATTTACGCGCGAACGCCGCACAGCAATCCCACGGACGGCGTCGTTCTCGTTCTGCCCGCGTGCGATCCATTTATCAAAGGGCGGTGAAAATTGAACCGGCGGCACGCGTTAAAAAATACGAACATAAATATGCTGGCGTTCAACGAGCCATGATTTTATGGGACGACGTTTTAATCGCATTGAAGATATTTCTCGAGATATTTTTCGCCGCGTTGAATTACGGGAAAACTCGAGGTATTTTTCTTGCGGTATTTTTTGGAACGCGCTCAAGGGACCGTGGGTTCTGCAATTTTGAGGAGCTCAATTAAAGAGAAAGATCTGCCCGGTATGTCTTGTAATTTTCGCGGATTCAATTAGGAGAAAAGTCTCCGCCAGTCCGCCGTGAAACTTCCGCGGGATTTAATTAGAAACGGAGCACACGCGCGACAGTTCGGTTTCAATTGAAATATGCATCATTGAGTGTATATGATCGTTCGTCTTTGTTCGTTAGAAAGTTCTGAAAGAACCGGCAGGTTCCTGAGGAATGTCCGGGACACTTCATAAAATTTCGCAATCTCCACATTTCTTTCCGAGCCCCTCCTCGAGCCCGCTTGCAAATTATGGTTCATTTTAAAAAGTGTCCTACACGTTCCTAGGAATGTCGCAATCTCTATATTTCTACTCCTGCCAGCCGTCGCTGGTAAATTACGACGCGCGCGGAATTACGTATCTGCGATTCGCCGGGAATAATGTGGAAACCTCGCTATTAATGAAACCGCTAACCAAAAGGATCAAATGAAATTCACAGCCATTCAAGTTCCCACAAAATGTCATCCTGTGCACGTCATAGTGCTGTCGCGATGCCTGTCATTCACAGTATCAAACATCGTGCCTGCACACACCCCCCGCAACCCTTCGCCGTGAACCTTTTTAAACCCATCGAACCGATGCTCTCAGCGTCCAACGCCCGACGATCCACTTTCCTTTTTCTATTTCTCTCCCGTTCCTCCTTCTGTCCATTCGAAACGTACCGTCAGGCAGGTGCCCTATTCTGGATTACCGCCTATTGCCCCGGAACGCCATTACCTCGGTGTTGCATATTTCCCACAGGGCTCAACGCACATTGCATTCCCGGGTAGGACACGCGGGGGCAAAATCGATACCGCCCATACATAACGTATAAATCTGTCTGGTTTGATACATAATCACGGGCTGCCATAAAAGTGTAATGTCCCCGCGGCTGTTCCCCGTGTTTTCCCGTTTTATCTGTCCCGGCAACGCGTCGACGGGCTTAACGAAACAGAATGGCGGTGGCGGTCAGTGTTACCGTTGAACATTTTCTTCGTTGCACGGGCAAGAACGATGACAGGCTTGAAATTGCGTCGCCCGCCCCGATTTTCGCCCGCCCCGAAGCGGCGCCGCGTCATTTTTATCTCGTCGTCCCGCGAAATTGCATCGCGGCGCTGATTAATCGCGACGTCTCGAAATTTTATCATCGGGAAGGGGTTTGGAAAGTTTCCGCAGAGCGAACGGTTCGTTCGGTCTTGGTCGGGGGCTACTGCAATTTGGTTTTCCGTTTTTCGCGACTTGGAGAATCAACGGGAAGAGGGAATCAAATTTGAGAAATATACAGATCTTCTTTCTGAGAGGCCCTTAGAATGGTATTCTATCAATCTTTCGGCCGGGAATTAACGCGGACAAATGAATTACCAAGTTCCTGGGTGAAAAACGGTGAAATGAAATTTCCTACTTTTACTTTCGAAGTTGTCCGCGTAGTTTGTCGCGAAAGCAATGAGTTCCGAAAGTTTGGTCAGGGAGTACAGGTGCTCCTTTCCGCGTTGAAAAATTTACTAAACATTATTACTACAAACTGCTGCAAAGTATAATATCCAGATCCCGTGACGGCGAGGTTTTAAAATCTCATACTTTCGAATTAAGGCGGTTCGTCCCAAAAGGGGTGTCAAAGGGGTAGAGAATTCCCTTTGCGCTTGCGAGCAAACTTCCTCGCGTTAGCCGCAACGCCTAGCGGAAAATTCGATGCGTCAAAAGTTCCGCTTTTTTCCCCCGCAAGTTACTCCGCGGACACGATCAATTAAAACACCTGCCAGGATGGCCGATAAAATTCACAAATTCGAAGCATCTGTCTGAATTGCTTGAAACGAGCATCCGCCGTAAACGTGTCGATGCTTGAAACGCGTCAACGACGACGAAACGCGCAAGAAGCTCGAGCGAATGCAATTCAATGAGCCCCGGCCAAAGTGGGGGGAGCGACTTTAAATTACAAAACGTCGGTCGTTGGTAAACGGCGTTGCTGATAGATCCTAATTAGCGCCACGGAAGTATACAACTATGCCCGCTTTTTTGTCGACACCGTGGCTCGTAGCTGAAGTAATGAAGACAGGGCGCAAAGTTAAAGTGGAATGTTCCACTGTGCGGAAGACTACTTAGCGACAAGTGATCCTCGAGGAGAAGAGCGAGAGGAAAACATTGTTAATTTCCCTTGCAGATTCGAGTGTCTCCTCCCCTCGATCTCCGTCCCTTTTCCATCCATCCACCTCACCGGCGCGTCCTTTTCCGTCTTATATACCCCGGAATGGCTGGTTCGCTCTGGCCGTTTCAGAATGCCGATTAAATTAACGTCGTCCCCGTGACGACGCGACGATCGCCACGGACACCGGGGCAAATCGAATTCGCCGGTAATGCCTCGCAAAGTGGCAAGAACGAGCGCCGTTTCGCCACCGAAAACGAAAGGTCGCGATTCGTTGTGTTCGGTCGACGTTCGACGAGATAATCGTGCAGTTGAACCTCGATTGACTGCGTCTGTCTTCCTTTAGTCAAGCCTTTCGCAGTTCGCGCAAAATTTCTTTCCAATCGTTGCCCCTTGGATCTCAGTTTTACTTAACCCGCGCATCGCTCGATCAAGCCGGTTGATCGAGGTTCTAGTGGACATAGTGGAGACGACGCGAGGAATGTTGTGGTTCAATCGTGCGAACATTTAAACGACTTCAATTGGTAAGCAATGGCCTTTTGGATCTCTGTTTCGTAATGGATGAAATAGATGTTAATTATCCCGCTGGTCCCACTTAATTTTGCCTATCACAAATACACCAGGGAAATATAATTGATGATTAAGAATGGCTTCTGCTTGTTTCAATCGACTCGAACGGTCTCTCGCGGCGTATAATTTCGTAACAGAATTAAGATAGAAAGATCGACGGGGAAAGTGGTAATGAAATGATTGTTAACGGGGCGCTCGATGCGGCCGCGAATAAAGGATTCCCCAGTGAATCGCTGCCGAGATAATTGCGAGCCCCGCGATATAATCGAGGAAGCTTCGGTCGCTTTTTAAGGAGCGCCCTTAGCACGTGCGGTTAATGACTCGGCCATCTGAAACCGCGAATATAATTGGCGCTGCGAGCACGGGGACGAGAGTCATCCGGCCCCTTCAACGCGAAAGTTTCACCTTTGAAAGCCTGGAATTTGATAGCGGAGCGGTTTGACGAGAAATTTTCGCTTGCAGTGTGCGTGTTCGATTGAAATGTCATTACCGCTACTCCGACATTCGAGTCCAGTCTCGTTGTGCGAGAAATCTATGAAACGTATAAAATTTACTACAAAAATCTATTTAATCAGAAGCGAAAAGAATGGTGCGGATAACGATCGTTATTCGATGGGGAATAAATACGTTTCCCGATATAAAATCTATTCGCTCGGTGGTCGCGATTCAAATTTCCCATTAGCAGTTAACCCAATTAGCGAAAAGTAGCCGCAAAATTCCAATCAATCAACCGGGACCAACACGGGAGCCTTTTAGCCCACATATTTGATCACCCATCCTCTCGCCTCTCTTTTAACCCCTGAAAAGCAACAAAAAATAAGAGGGGGAAAAAGAAAGTGGCGAACCATCCCATTCACGCGACCGCCTCTTCATCCTCCCTTCTCTCCCTCTGTGTCTCCTTTTTTTATCTAAATTCGATCAATCTCGCCGGTAATCCTAGGATACACGTCGCTAAATAGACACGGACAGTAAATCCTATCTACGCGGCGTCCAACTTGGCGCCCATGCCTTTAGCATACAATTATCGCTTGTATCTGGCCTATCACGCATGGCTACACTTGCGAACGAACGCAACAGTTCAGCTGGACCGACGGGGTGTTAAAGCATTAGGGGATTCCCCCGATCTGTCTGATGATCATTTTATATTAGCCAAGGGGAATCTGCATGACAATGGGCAGCCCCATTGTATGATAAGCGCTTCACACTGCGCAACCCCATCCATATGTTAATATTCTCCCGTGCTTACGGCGCGGCGGCCGGGCAACTCGTGAAACTGAATTATATGTACGCGAGAACGCGTGATGCATCTAACTCTATGTGTAGGTATATACGTATATCCATCTCTCTCTCTCTCTCTTCGTGCCTGTGTCTGTGTTTTCCCCTCTTACGGGGAGCATTGCGAGCAAATCTCTTCCTTTTTTACACGCCACTCTACCCCTATCCCGTTAGTCATGCTCCTTTTCTGTATTCACTTCTTCCCTTTTTTTTCTTCTCCCGTTTCTTCCTCGTCCGCCTGTTCCCCATCGCCTTCTCCTCCCTCGTCTTCATCTCCTTCGTCCTCCCCCTCGCCTATTATCTACTGGAGGCTTTTGTATTCGCGTCGAGCAGAAAGCTTCGTCTGATGCGCTTTTAAGAAGACACGCGAGGGAAGCTGTTGCCTCCGTTGGAACGCTAATTGGGGATTATCAGGGAAACGAGTCGTTTGGGGTGATTGCACGTTAACCGGGTATCCTCGCGAACATTCTGGCCTCCCGAAGGCTCCGAGGCGGCGGGAATTCGTGTTACGCCAAGACGAAAGTCAGCGGCCGGAATTTCGAGACCGTAGACGGGGTGGCAGAGGGTGATCTCGTAATCGAACGGTGATTTGAAGTTTCGCGATAGATCGACGGGTGCGAGTGTTGTCGTTCGTCGCGCGATTTTGCTTATTAACTTCGACCCGGGATCGTGCAACTTGTAAGTCAGAATATCCACAAAACGTTCGAGAGACGGTGGATTGGATCGAGTGGATTGTACGTGAAAGTTTGCTGGACATTTTTTATGGAAAAACGATCGAAACGTTTCGAGATAATTAAATGACTCGACGTCGGCCGCGATAACGAACTAACACAATGCTTCGTTAAGCGGAAATCGCATACACGGGTCGCGACTTATCGAATTAGTAGCCGTGCGGCGGAGGGGTGCAGCCAAACGAAATCGCAGCGACGATTCGAACAAACGCAAGTGTCCCCATAATTTACAAGCAATCAATAGGATTGTACGGTTGATAATTTATATTCATATGGCCGGTTGCCGGGCGAGAACCGAGGCCGGGATACGTGTCTACGGAGAACCATTAGTCACGGGCAACCAATAATGCTGTAGAGAACATTGCTGTTCGCGTGCTTCCTATCCGACGACAAACAGTTGCTATCGACAGTCAGAATCCGGATAGAAAGAACCCCCACGGAGAGTTCGAAGAGTCGTGCGTGGGGTTCGAGGGGAAGAAACCATTCGTGTGTCAATAGAGTAATAATAGGGGTGGGTGCAATATAAACGAAATTTAGAGAATCTAATAATTCAAGCCTAATATATTTGTTTTCAATTATTTCGACCGTTATTCTTGTATTCTTATAATACTACTTAAGTAGCTAGTAACTTAAGCCCTACTTAATTACTCGATATACAAACGCTTTTGAAATATAGACACGTTCAGGAGAAATTGCCTCTAATCGATATAATGAAACACCAAGCATACCTTTCTCAGGGACCACAATTATACCTGTTGTATGCCTGCCTCTCAGTTCTACGAGCCAAACGAAACCACTGTGCCCTACTTATTCAATCAGAAGGAGAGCTTGGAAAATCTCCCCGGAACGGGGAGGAAAGAGCAAGCTCCATAAACCTAATCGAACGTCCACGTTCAATCTTCATCAATTTTAACCCCTTTCGCTTCTCGCAATTAGTATCAGCGTACCCTTCGGCAGTACCAGCTCCTGTAGCCAACAGAGAAAACCCGAACAAGAAGCGCCCCATTTCCAAGCTTCCCTTCGACGATCCGCGTCGACAATTCCAGAAGGCGCAACCTTAATTTCGGGAGGCGAGGCTGGCTTTTTGCTCGAGTGGCTGCAGTGAATTCCGACACCTCGTAAAAGGGTTGCTTCGGCTGGGTCGACGCCTCGCCGTCGTCGGCGTCGCCGTCGCCCCTTTGACAACGGCCAATAACCCACGTCTCGTTTCGGTATCGCGATTCCAAAGGCACGCGAGCATTCCGCAGCGTCGCGCTTGCCATGTCGCGTCGCGTCGCTTATATTCGTTCGAGAGACGACGCCAATCGACGAGACACGCTCGTGTTACTACGATCGACCAGCACAAAGGAGAAATGTTAATTTCGATGCCTGTGCCTCGCACAACGTCGTAGAGGGATGCCATAGCCGGTTCTGCGATTTTACCCGCGCGTTTTGTCCTCGAAAGCGGGGACGAAAGGGTTGCAAGTTCGCGAGCTTGGTGTTTGTTAATTTTAAGGATACTTGGAGCATTTGGAGAGTAAACATTTCTTTTGGGGACAACGTATGGAGAATGAGCTATTAAGACGGGGAGAGAATAATTTCAAACGGAAGAGAGGGGAGAAAGTCAGTGGCGCGTGAACCGCGAGATAACTTCTTGGGGTAGGCAGAATACTGTTCTCGTTCGTCGGAGCTTCTTTCTGGACACTCGTTTCCGTCCACTGCAACATTGTGGGGTAGTAATATTGAAAATAATAATAGGAAAAATGTTAACGTTAGATAATACTGAACTATTAATAGGCGTCGAATTTGTCGGAATAAAGTGCTCGAGGAGTTTAATCAAGTTTAACTTCATTTACAAATACAGTCTCGTTATTCTTTCTAAGCAACTTTCAGGCCCGACGTAACGTATCTGCGGGACGTATTAACGTCCCGGAAAGGAAGCATGAGCACACTGGGTTGCTCTATTTAATCTTCGAAATAAGTCCCGACAAAACAGCCAATTCATCGAGTAAGAATCTTGATCAATGGCGCTGCTCAAAGAAGAGGAAACCTACCCTCGCTGTGAAATACGCGATGCCAGCGGTACCAACATCGATTCCATCTGTACAAGGGGCCATTAGATAATTGAAGTAAAAAGAAGCAGAAAAAAAAGCACGAACGTAGGAGGCACAGAGTCGAGGAGTATTTGATTGGTCTAATCGTAAGAAGGATTTTCGCCGGAGGCAGGGATGAAATGAAATCGCGGTTAAAAACGAGCCGCTTTATTGAACGGAACAGCTTGTGGTAATTGCCGAACAGGAAGTCAAAGAGTCTTGCTTAATGCTCGTGCCCGCTGTTCGACCAATCGTTTCTTCGTTTACCGTTTTAGGGAACGTGTTGATCTCGTTGACGGCGCCGAGGAGTCTCCATCAATTTTAATAACAATTACCTCAATCCACCGGACGCGATCGTTTATCCGATTGCTCGCGTATAAAACGTCGGGGGCGAAACGTTTGCATTCCTGTAACTTTCCTTATCTGCATGCACGTCGAATATTGAATACGCGCGTTCCCGCGAACAACTCGTCCCGCGAAAGTCATTCGAATATTCGCGAACGTCGCCGTTCGCCGTGGAACTGTTATTGGCACGCTAAAGCAATAAAACTTTCTTACGCTGGAAATATTCGTGCGAACCTTTTCGTCGTCGCGATGACACATTCGTCCGTCTCGGAAATGCGGATGCGCGCGCGGTGGTTTTTTTGTTGGCTTTTTCGTTTTTTTCTTTCTCCCTCGAAGGAATTGAGAAACTTTCCCATGGAAGATCCGCCGTCGCGTTCCCGTAACTTTCACCGGCGGCAATAATCCCTCGGATACGCCAATACGCATCCACCTATTGTCGCTAACCAACGTTGCAGGATCGACGATAAAAAATGTTATCCCCGCAACTTCTGCAATTCGCTCCCTCAGTGCTCGCGACGTCTCTGAATCGCTATTAAATTTACAATCAAATCGGATACAGGGGCATCTCGGTTCTGCATAAACTCGAACGGCCATCGCGACGGCACCGGCACGGCTTAAAATTTCTCGATTATGATCGAGTATTTCCTTCGTTCCGCTAAACTCTTCGGTCCGTTTGAATTTCCAATGTTCGCGACTGATGGTCCCTTCTTTCTCCCCTTTCTGTTTCTTTTGCATAAAAAGAGGCAGCAAGGAGACTCGCGAAGAAAGCCGCGTTTCCATGGCGGCGCGTACATCCTGCTCAGCAGGGAATTGTTTCATACGAAAGGAGCATAGAGAGAGAGAGAGGCCGTGTACAAACCGCTACATGCAAAGGCACACGCGACTCTATTACAGACGCGCGTAAGTCCTTGCTAGCGGCAGAAGTAAATTTTACTTCGTGCGCTCTAAGTAAGTTTAGCTTCCGTGCGGCGGATAAGTTCCGCCGTGGGGGGCTCGCAAATTTTACCTGCAATTACGGGGCCGCGCGAACACCGACCCGCTAAAAGATACACGAGCCGTACGCTAATAATGATTAATTTCAATTTTCCCGTGCTGCACGCCGGCGTTGGATACTTTGCGTGTATTCGATTCTCGGTTTGAAACCGGAAGCAATCTCATTGGATAGAAAATGCAACGTACTTGGGGGCGCGACAGAATGATCGCCTTATTAACAATTTAGCGTTGCTGCTGCGTGACACGTGTGCAATTCCACGAGGTAATGAAATCCTTCCTGTCTTATAATTTATCTTGAACAACTTGATCGGAATATTTAATCCTTACGGCTTTTTCATTGTTATATTAATTATTATTGTGGCATTTCTGTTTCAACGTTGAATTCCATTTGAACGCTGCAATTTTATCTAGCCTATTCTGTCTGTAAATGCGAAATAAAGAAAACAGAAGATATACATGTATACCTAGAAGGCTCCCGCGAGCGACCGCAAAAGTTATACAAAAGTGAGCTTCTAAAAAATTCTACTTCCTCCTTTCCGTCTTCATCAATGATCGCGAACCACCCTGCGTCGCACGATCTGAAAAAGATATTGAAAAAAGAGAAATCCTGCTGAATCTCAAAGCGATCCCTTTCCTTTGCCATTTTTTGCGGCTGGTGCAGCTCGTAAAACGTTTCCCCATAAAATGTCCTCGCCCCGCGCCCCGTGGTGAATGGCCACGCTGCGCAAAAGGGGGTGGAAAGTAGGTCGAGCACAGAAGAAGGACGTTCATCAGCATTCGGATGATCGTGCCGATAGACGATCGTTGCCAAAACGTTTCATCGGTTTCCGTCCGCGTCCGAAACAGGCGATCCAAGATTGTGCAACGTGGAAAATTTACAGCACGACAGAACGGCCGTGGATTAAAAAGCGGAATTTCGGTATTATTCGCGGAAAGAATTGCCCGCGCTGTTCCGCCGATGGAAACGCTTCCAAAGTATTTCCCTCCTAACAAGTTCGCCAAGCGAGGCAGTGTTCTTCACCGTTTCGTAGCTGGCTGCTCGCTCGCCAACCGCCTCGAAACTCTTATTCCGCGACATAACTCGCGAACTTTTATTCTCCGCCACTCTCTGTTCCATTCTGTCTTTAATGGAACCTTACAGTGCTTACAAATTCCTGTCTTCGCGCCACCAACAGCCCCGGCTCGAGCTTCATTCTGTTTTCCTTTTTCCCTTTTTCTATTTCCTCCTTTTTTATTTCGTATTTGAACGAGCTCTGTGCGGATCTGTTGCTCGGAATTTCCTTACTCCTGCCAACAGATGTTTTTACAAACGCTGGATTATACTGCTCGTTGTATGGATGCAATATTATTATTTTAACAGAGTGCCCTTTGAGAAAAACATAAAACGGGACCTCATTAACCAAACTTTCTAGGTAAATACAATCCTGTCTTTTCTCCCCGATCTCTCCCCGAAATCTCCCCGAACAGCTCCGACAAAAAAAGAAAAAAACAATCACCGTCGTGCAGAACCGTTCCAAAGGCGATCGTTTCTCATCGACGTCACGCTCATAGAATCCCCAGGTTTTCCGTTTTAATCAAGCGGAAAACGTTTTTCAGCGTTGTGCAACGCGCCGCTGGAGAGGGTTTAGATTCCTCGCGTGGCCTCCGCTGGATCGAAGTCGCGGTTGCGTTTGCACGGGACGTCGACGCGGACCCTCCGGAACTTCAGTCCCCTGTAACCGTTTTCAAGCGCGACGCACCGATCTGACGGACAAAAAGGCCGCGGAGGAACGCAGCTCGCGACTGTGTATACAAAAAACGAAAAAAAGAAGAAAACCCCGAGCAAGAAATAGACGATAAAAAAAAAAGAAGAAGCAACGAGAGTAAAAGGAAGATGGCAGGGGGTTGTGGCGGTGACGCGTTGCGGGAAATTGCGAGAGAGGATACCATAAAGGTGTTCCTCGCACTGTTGCAGAAGCGCTGAATGCGTCTAGACAGTTCCACTTCATACGATGAAAAAACACCGCAAGCAACTCGTGTCGATGTAAAGTTTCATTATTTACGACTGTGCGCCGGTCCAACGCATCCTTCTAGCCTAACGTTTTTTCAACCGCCCCTGCTTTATAGGACTTATTTTTTTTCTTTTCTATTTCTATGTATAACGCAACCTATACGTATGCTTTTACGAACGGTACCTGGCGAACGCGGTGGCGGCTTTTCGCGCGGTCGTTTCGAGGGACATTGAAACCGGCATTAATTTTCTGGGGACAAGGAAGCGAGGTGAGTGAATACCGCGAGGGTTTAGAATTTGTTGCGGTGCGCAGAGTTTATTAATTGCGAAGGAATCTTGGAAAGGTATTCGATCAGAAGGAAGGGGACTTTTCAGGTACAGTCAAACCTGTTTTTGTGCGGCAGATAGGGACCGCACAAAAAAAAACGCACGAAAACAAATATTCAGAAACTTCATAAATAGCTATAACTATTTATTTAAACCGTGCAAACTGCTCGCTGTTTCGCATCGATCTCTCCCGTTAATCGCTACTCTCGCAATCTGTTGTTGCTGAAAAGTCGCGTCGACGTTGCAAAGTCGTCCAAAGCTGCGGAAAAAGGCCAGGCCGCGTTGCTTGATCGAGTTAATCAAGACGTCAGTTGATAGAGACGTCGATTAATTGATGCGCTGGCCGAACCAGAGGCAAGCTCAGTGACGTGCCCTGTTACATAGACGTTGATTAATCGTCGAAACCCTTAATCGACGCGTCCAGCGGACTGATACACGAGTCGAGGGGTGAGAATGATCTGTCTAATGGCGGAAGGGAGAAGAAACTCGGCTGTATTATTACCAGAACGTGGATCGAGGCTCGGACGATCCTCTGCGAGTCGAGCGATAATCAATTTAAGCCACACGGACAGCGACTTCCTCTTCTTAAGAGAGCAATTTGTGAATTATTCACTTGGTTTTCGATCTCGCGAAACCGCCAGTCAGATATAGACCTCTGAATCGCTGCAGCTCGTTGCCGGCCTGAAATAAATCGCACGCGAAACCCTTATTGCTTTCCATGAAAATTAACAAGAAATAATTAGCGAACAGTTACACGGTCCTTTTCGTTAAATTCTGTACGAAAATCCAGTACGCCAAAAGTCGCTTACAGCTTTCGTGTAAAATAAATCCCACGAAACATTGTCATTCTCCGTGGAAATTAAACAGAAGTAATTAACAACTGTCTCGCCACCTTAACTCTAACTCCAACTCAACTTTGTTCATTATTTCGCTAATTCTATCCAAGTCAAATTCCGATTTTCCCCATAGCGCTTCGTAACGGCGGAAAATGAGCCGACCGCGGCAAAATTTACCCGTCTCGTTGCTGCAACGTCCCCGAGCGTTCGCGACGAAATCACCGCGCAAAGGGACCACCCGTAATCAAAAGACAAGAACGTCTCTGCATCTTTATGCCGCGCGTCAGCGTGGCAAGGTGCGTGATCATCGAACTCGACGGAAGATAACGAGTCCGTCTTGTTTTGGTCCCGCGGCGTTAAAACGGCGGAGAGCACGCGATGGGAGAGGGTTTATGTAAAATTGCGGCGAACAGGCAGGAATTAATTAATTCTCCTGCTCCTTTCGGGCATCCGCTGTTTCGTGTAACGAACGACGAGACCAACGTGTTTTGAAGAGAATACACGGTTCGTCGCTGCGACGAAGATCGCAGGAGAACAGAAGGAGACGAAACGAAATGGAAAAGGGAAACGAGGGAGCAACGCGGTGATGCGTAGACGATTCACAATCGGTTGCCGTGTGTGCCGGACGTGCGTTGGACGTGTCCGGTTCCATTCGAGTCGATACGATCGTCGCTGGCCACATGTGACCCGATCGCGAGCACGCAATTGCGGCCCACGTGCGGTGGAGGGCGGCCGTTGAAATCGCCATTTCATGATGGACGATATTATTTGGAAATTTAGCGACGCGTCTGCGACTGCTCTGCGGGATCTTTGATTAATTCCCTTTGACGTGGACCATCCTGGCGTGGACTGGCTCCTGGAAGGCAAAGTTGTATGAAATTCTTGTTCTCCTGGAGTAGAAGGGTTTTAATTAATGCCACGGAGTTTCGCCCCGTTTCCTTGCTGCCTGTGAAATCCCGGAAATTGAAGAAAAATTTTAAAGTTAATAGGTCAATCGAGCACCCTCTCCTCTGTTGCGCTGCAAAAAATTAAAAAGAAATCTTTCGCAAGGGAAGAAAAAATTATACACAGTGCATCATCTCCGGGAGGAGAAACAAACAATGAACTTTGTTAAAATATATCGTCCTTTCGCGGACGATTGTTCGTCGGGCCGACGACCTCGGTAAATTCAGACGGACGAAAAGAAGGAACGAGCGACGACGGGACGAATGATTCAGGGGTCTCCGGTCCGTAGGAATTTCAGACAAACACAGCTTCGTTATACATTCTTTTTCAAACTGCACGACCAACGGCGGCGTCAAACGTGGCCGTGTGTTCGTCCACTAATTTAAATTGCCGTTTCGCCGTCGACGAGTATTCCTAGGAGTAATCAAGCCGCGTTCCAACTGCACACGACCGTGCCACGGACCTCCTAATTATTTTTCGTCCGTTTGAAAATTTCACGACGTCCGCCGGAATTCCGCGGCAACTTGTCGACGCGTCGCGACGACGACGGCGACGACGCGACGCTTTGGACGGGTAAATCCGTGGGCGCTGTCACGCTACCGATTTCGTCGACGATACAAAACGACACGCCGTCGAGCACTCTCGCCTCCTTTCAGACGCTTACCGCGAGCTTTCCGCGGTGGATATCGACGACTCGTGACTACCCTCCCGGAATTTCTTCGTTGGCGACCGAGAAAACCGCGATTCCGCTTCGACGGAGACCGCCCCATACCTCGAGCATACCAATGACAAATATGTCTGGAGGTATCGCGAAATAGAAGAGTGCTCGGAGCATTGTAATTTTGAAAAGCATCCTTGGAAACGTTTACCCGCGTGAACTTAAAGAATGGAATGTATTGGATACACGTTGCGTTTATTCCAGTCACGACACTGACGTATGCAGATAAATACGATCGAATTTTTCATACGAAATGCACCGTCCACTGTCAGTGTTAGCGTCGCGACGAAATACGTGTACGTTTGTGCAGTACGCTCGAAGGGAAAGACAGGTATCGTAGTTGAGAAACAGTGGATCGCTTGGCTGACTTGTTACTGTTCATTGAATGGCCAGCATGTAAAAGACAGTTCCTTTCCGGGCAGTGAACCCGACATTTCCTGCACCTGTACTTACAGTGTCATTCATCTTTGATCTGTTATGCTGCACGTGAGCGAAACACAGGGGGCTTCGTGTCACAAAAGCTCTGGTGAACTATGTCTCGTCCTGTTCTCCATTTTTTATACGTCGAGCGCGGGCTGCGTCTCGTTCCTGGATGCATTCCATCGTCGAGATAAAAGTGGGCAATGTTTAGAAGCAGATACAGATGGAAATGTGAAATATTAATTTCATATAACAGATCCACATCTCCTCGTGATAAAATTCCGCAAAAATTCACTGCAGCACATTTAGATTGATAATCGCTTCAATATAAAACCAACGTCGTTGATAATAATTAATAATTTTCCTAATTGCACTGCTAATATCTTTCCACTATTACACTTCAATCGCTAAACACTCTACTTTCTTCTATCAAACTGCTGTTGAGCACGTATCCGCAAAGCAGCGGGGAAATTAGAATAACAACAACAGAGAGGCGCGAGAAAAAGAACGGGGAAAGACCGCGGCGGTTCAGAAAACCGGGTTGATCGAATTTTTCGCAGCACTTTAGTTCATCATCCACGGGAGGGCGCAAACTCGCGGAACGACATTACCGGAAATGTAATACCCATCTTGATTACAGAACGACCGTGGGGCGTTTCCGTGGTGATGCTTCCTCTGTGCTGCCCTGCCTACGTAATTTCCATCCGACGACGAAAACCACCTTCTTCTGTGCGGCCTGTTTCCCCCGCCGGTGCCGCGGACTTTTCTCTTTATCTTACGACATGCCAGACACTGTCATTGTGCCAAAACTATCTCCCTCGCTCTTTTTCTCTCTGTTCCCGTCTTCCCTTTCGTTACACGCATCGTCTACCTCGCCAACCACTCCATCCCCGTTGTGCTTTCACGCCCTCGGCACTTTCCTTCCGCCCGTTCCGCTTTCCAATTTATCCCTTTCGCTGACTCTCCCCCGCTCTCTCTCTCTCTCTTTCTCTGTACTTCCGAGATATTAAACCGTAGTTCTCTACCTTTGATCCGCGGCTGGGTACACAATGCTCGGTCTTAAAGCCGTCCATGACTGCTTCCGTGTCTCCTATCATCGATTGTTGAGTTAATCGACGACCGAATCGCGATTACTGTTTAATGGAGAGGAATATTTTGGCGGATCGACGTTAACCTTTCGTAGAGGTGTCACGCCGACCCTTTGTATTAGTTAGAGGAGGGAGGATTAACGATCGTCAGAGATCGTGTTGGGTTATTTGTGAGATTGGTGTAACGTATGGAAGTATTGACGATCTTTTAATCGCTGTAACTTGGTGAAAAAAAATCGTACGACAGTCTACCTTGGCTCATTTTGAAGCACGAACCTTCTACTTTTATACCAGTTAGGTGAGTTTTCTGTGAAAAATTCGGCGAGCTCCATAGAGACGATTGTTTCGGGCAAATTTTCGGTGAAGAAAAGCGGCTTGGATTTTCTACTTCATCTTGCGACACGAATTTTTCTCGGGAAATTCAATTCTGGGATGCGAAAGTAGAGGGTTAGCCCTTTATATTAAGCTCGGGTAGACTGTCCTACGATTTTTATTCGCGAAGTTATAGCAACTGAAATATCGACAATTTTCCAGCCAAGATTTAAGCGCTTCCCTAATCATTATTCTTTGCAACATATTTCTGTCTGTACGTAGAACGAGACTCAAATTCCACCCAAAATGACCAACTACATACTCTCGTCCCGCGGAATTTACTTACGACGTGGACTTCCGAATTGAAACGTCCGCCTATTCAAAGTAACCCAAAGTAGCAGTGGCAAAAAGGCCGTTTGACAGTGGTTGCTCGGCATCATGGACAGACGGTTGTGGCAACGAGCACAAAAACGTCCTGTCCCTCTCTGAATATCTGCCCAGTAGCCCCTCAAAGGGGCGAACTTAAGCTGGCCAGTCTGTCGAGTTGAGCCGGGGTGTTACGTCAAAGCGATCCGAAATGTAAAGTCTCGGTGCGGCGACCGTTGCCAAGAAAATCGAACCAAGTCCATTAAACTCGTCACGGGCGTAAACACCGAATTGGAGCAACGCTGTGACGAATCTGCGGTTGTTTTAAGTCGATTTCACCGAGCAAGAAGTCTCCCAATAATTATCCCCTTGGCGGTGAAAGCGAGAAGAATATGCGTGGAGGTAGGTAGGAGAGAGGAGGGAGTTATAGAAGGAAGTAATTTAGTCGGAGGGTAAATATTGGCGCAAACAAAGACCATCCCTTGGCTTGAAGTCTGCAAACGCGACTAAATCACGCCCCCAGCCACTGTTCGCGTAATACGTACGCTACTTCAGAACAACCGTGTTGGACGCACGGAAATTTCTGTGGAAACAGCGGCAGTTTTAAAAGGACTGCAGACAACGACTTCGTTAATGATGTAACGTGGAAGAAAATTCGACCAATTATCCGTGATGAATTTTTACCATAAAATTAACACTTGTCCAATATATATTCTACTACCCCGAAGACACAGAGAAATATTCGCTTCAAATTGTCCATTTCATTTATTATAGCATATCAAAACTTCCTTCGGACTGAGACTGTAGAATGTCCCCTTGCCAACGGATAAAAGAATAAATTAAACAAACAATTCTGTCGCTGTTCGAATTCCAGAAATAAATCCGCGAAATCGTTTCCCCCGTCGTCGCACCGAGATAAGCAAGCGGGGGCTTGTTACGACCGTGCTGGTAAAAAAAAAAAAGACGGATCCATTTGTAGTTGAAAGTTAAGGGAAAGAGAGAAGTGGAACGGTGGACGTTCCATCATCCGGTTCCCCGAGCTGTAATAAAAGCGTGGCCGTGAAAGAGGGGTGGTGGACAGGAGAACGGGGTGGCGAGAACGGCGAAAACAAAAGCGGAGCGGGCGTAAAAATGTTGAGTGCTAAGAACGAAGTGCGAAACCATAACGGTGGAACGGGATCTGGGGCGTGCGGCGCGATACCCGAGCTGTGTCGAAACAATGTCAGCCCGTCTGGCCTGCCGAAAGCCAACGGGGAAGATCGTGCGAGACAGCGGGAAGGACCGGCTGGAAGATGGGAAGAGCCAGAAACGGACGACAACGGCGACAACGAAGTCGATGAAAAAAGGAAGACGAGGGTGGAAAGTGGTTAAGCCGGTGGCTATTAGATATTGCGCAGCGGTGCAAACAAAAACCACCCCGTACTCCCGGAAAATCGCCCCTCCATCGAGACCTCGCCGCACCGGTGTGTTCACTCCTCGGTGAAGAGAAGTCCTCGCAGACAATCGGCCCTCGGCTTCCACGTCGGCCAGGGACGAGCGGCGCGCTATCTTCCCCGCAAAAACATATAAACTTGGCCGGCAGAAGGCAAGAAACTTAATTCACTGGAAAATACACAACAGATAAAGGTCTTTTCAGACCGTGCTTCGCGGCTAGAGAACGAGGAGGGATGAACAGAGAGAGGGAGGGTGAAACGAGTCGCTCGCACGCTATCCGCCACCCCCTCCGTTTCCTCCTTTATTCTTCTCCGCAGCTTTCTCCGTGCCCTCCCCTCCAAATGAGGCCGAATCGGTTAAGAGACGCTGCAGTGTCTGCCGCTACGTCCACTGCGACTATGTACTCGCGCTACCCCTTAATGCCCGGCGAAATAATCGTAAATACTTTCAATGTCAACCGAGCGGTTTTACCGTCCTTCTGCCCCGGCATCCCTTTCGAGGAAACTGCTCCTGCCAGTCCCATTCGAACCTCCCCCGGGCCACTATCGTGGCGTGTAACCTCGTCGTGGAGTGTTTGAAAAATTTATTGCAATTACCACGGCGGCGGGGGCGGCCCGATACCGCACACTACGCTCCGCCCGCCGTCGGCCACGGCTGTACACTCGTACACTCGTTGATGCCTATAATCCGTTTCTATGGCCGTTGCCCTCGTGGCATACGTCGAGCCAACGGCTATTCACCCGCCATTTACCCTAACATTCCGACGAATTGATCGCGTCGCCCGCTGCCGCGGCTATTGCTCGATTCTACCGGGCCCGGCCGGGGAGCAACTTTATTGTTCAGAATCGCGACGTCTGATCGAGCGTGATGCCTTTATCCGTCTGGACAGGCCTTCCGTTGGATATTTACGCCGTCGTTCGAACGTACTGTCACCGCGATTTCGCTTTGTTGCCCGATGCCACGATAAACGGAAGGAAACGGAGACGACGAGGCTCGCGGTTTACGATTCCGCGCCGTTGTAATGCGATTCGTGTCCGTGTCTCGAGCACCGCTTTGCTCTCCTCTATGGCCTCGTAAACAATGGGAACCGGCCGTAAAATGGTGCGCCAACGATGAGCGCTTAACTCGAACGATTAACCACTCCAGACGGAAGTGAATTCGACGGCGGAAAGGGGGACGGGGGTGGGGGAGCGTAGAGGGGTGTTGTTTCGGGAAAGACGCTCGAGTTATGAGTTTTTAAGGCGGGCAAAGAGCATTCTCGTCGGGATCGCCGCGAGTTTACTCGGTCGGATTCTAATTAGAAGTTTGAAAGCTCGACGACTCGTCCACCGTGATTGCGAGACCGCGTCGGTGGCGATCGACGTAATCTCACGTGAATATCCCTGTTTGGCAACAGACGGTGCCCGACGACGGGATTTCTCCATTTGTTTCTGCCAAATTGGGGACGCGCTGCGACGAAGTTCTGCGTGGGAAAATTCCCGATGCTGGCTAAAAATCTCTTGCTCGGTCTGTGCGGTGACGTCTGCAACCCCTTCAAGAACGTTTGGGTTGGCCGGGACGCGACGTTCCCGTCGTAATTGCCAGCGACTTGTCGAAATTAGGTTGAATTAGGATGAATTAGGACTTTCAAGAGTGGACTAATATTTCGCATAACGTCGTAACGTTGCCTTGGACAAGCATCAGGCACAGCTGACGTAAATGTGACGGGTTACGGTGTAGATTTTCAGACGGACAATTCGCGTGTTCGATGCGCAAAAGGTGCAGCGGAGCATTTGCGGCGTGGAAAACCGGCGGGGGTTTAAACTTACGTGAAATTAATCCAGAGCGAGGGAGGGTGAGAGAGGGAGGATGGACTACAGGACTCTCGGTGTGCTTGTTATCCTGCAGATGAATATTGTTGCTCATGTGAATACACTAAATAAATTACGACGTTTCAGAAACAGCCGTGGAACATAATTTAATCACATTCTGCGGAAGTGAATGCGAAGGTAACCCCCAAATAATTTAATTAAACGCTAAACACGCAGATGTATAACGCGGCGAAACGCAGGAAGCACCGCGCTCGTGAACGATTGTGCGCGTGTTTCTCGTTTCAGCGTCTCCAAGACTGAATATGCTCTCGAATACAACCCTTCGAGAATTACCTTTGAACCGGGAACGATTAACCCTGAGACAATTCCATTATTCCCGTCGCGTCGTTTTGCCCTGCCTTATGTTCTCTCTCAGACATGCTGGAACGCATTTATTTAATAGAAAAACTGGGACTCTCCACGTGGGATTAAAAATGCCTTAATATTCCCCGACGCTGCTGTAGAAAATTTAAACGGCTAACTCCGTGTCTGTGGAAATTAAAAAATAATTTATAAGTGTATATAACTTCTTGTATTTCTACGTGCTATTCGTATAAGATTTCAACTGGTTTTAAATATTCGTGAAATGTATAAATTTAATATCTCTTTCTCTACGCATCCCTGAAAATTATGAAATGTAGAATACCGTGCGAGCAAGGGTTCATGAATGCTGACAATTATATTCTTTTAATGTGCGGTTTTTAAGGAAGTGCCTATAATGCTCGTCTAATAATTTCCGTAACCGATAATAATTAATGAAAGTCAAGGATACCCAAGGCAAACTGGCCGTTCGCCAATAAAGGAGTGCACACGATCGCGAGACACATAGCTATCGCTTCAATTTCGTCGACCCCCTTCGTCGAACTTCAAAAGCTTTCGCATTTTACGTCACGCACCGCGCCGCATCGCATTACGTCTTCCTTTCTGCCGCGTTCACAACAAGATCAAACGAAAGCTGGAATTCGATCGAGCTCCCAGTTAGAAGGGTGCACGTCGAACTTTCCGGTATTTATTTGCAAAATGGGATGACCCCGGGTTTAAAGTTGCCTCGCAAATTACTGGAGAATCGTGAATAACGTAAACGTGAAACTCATATTCCTCGCGTGAAAATTGACGCGAAAAATGAACGAAAAAAAAACAACATTGCACTCGAGGAAGATACCGTACAGGAAAAACTATTTAGTTACTGCGTACTAGGTTCCTTTTTCATTGGAATATTTTTGATTAAAATAACACACTGCTGCACACATTTCCGCGCCGTAGGATAATAATTCAAACGTACATGTAAACAACGTCGTAAAGAAGTATGCCGCGTTTCGATCGCGGGATGAATTAATCGCTGTTTACAACAGACATAAAACCGAGAACGATCGCTCGAAACTACGCTGTATCTGCTGTTGCTAAGGCGTAAATACAGTAATAACTGCATTCCGGTTGCAGCACCGGGTCAGCCGCGTTTTCCAACGAAATACAGTACAGAATAATAATGAAACGCCTGATAAGCGTTCGCCCCCCGTTTATTGTATTTATGTTCGCGCAATAATTATTCCCCGCGATAAGCCTGAACGGCGCGAAGCAAAACGAATAGAAAATTTCATAGCGACGTTCACAACGGCCTCGAATCTTTTTTTGTTTCATTAAACGCGTGGCCACCAGCTTGATATGCAAATGTGGAGAAAAAATTCGCCCCATCTCCTGCACGAGAGATCGCAGGCGTTTTCGACGATGTGAACGCCGCATTATCGTTTCCCGCGCATAACACAGATACGCCCCTGAACTCGAATTTGCTCGCACAAAAGACGCGGCAACCATGCATATATGTATTGTATATACACGCATCCCGGTTGCCTCACAACGAGATCAAAGTCGAGGCAGAATTTTGTTGCGGGGTTCCTTAACTCGAAGTTACGCGGCGTGGATCGAAGAGGCCGCATCCCACATACATGAGAATTTCGGCATAAATACAGAAAATGGATGAAAGAAGGTACCGAGACTTTTTATTCGCGGAACTGAGAGCCTTTGCCGCACGGTAACACTATTCCACCACATTTTGCGGCCCCTTGGTGTAATAATCGAGATTTTCAGGATAGTTGCGTATCGTCCTTGCAGCGTGTACTTGATTTTCCCACGGGTTCCCGAATGCCGGAGCAATGTTGCGGATGATACTAGACATTCCTACGGTGATTGATGAAAATTGTCGGCAATTTTGTGCAGCATTTTATACGCAGCGTTTTTTCATTGCTGCAAGTGTCTCTGGAACGTCCGCGTAAATTTTCGTGGCCTCTCCAAGGATATCGCACAGCATCCTGGTTAATCCATGGCAATTGTTCGAATTACCTAATTTCCAAATTGTTTCTAGGTTGTTCGGAAAGTCATTTCGTTTTTTCCCCAGAGAGGACTTAATTGTATTTTTTCCCAGCATTTTTTACACTTAAGCCGCATTATCATTATATATTTTTACAGCTGATATAGCAAGGCTTGTTTGTGAGAAAGTTTGTTTCATTCTGCGCAATAGTTTTTGTTTGGTGCCCTATCAAGTATGGAAAGTCGAAAGCAGCATTTTCGGCATGTTTTACTTTTTTACTATCGAAAACGTAAAAATGCTGTTCAAGCAAGAAAAAAATTATTCGATGTGTATGGAGACGACGTATTAACAGAACGTCAACGCCAAACTGGTTTGCAAAATTTCGTTCGGGCAATTTTGATGCTGAAGATGCACCACGTTCTGGGAGGCCAGTTGAAGCTAATGAAGGCAAAATAAGGGCATTGATTGATGCAAACCGGCGAATAACAACCCGTGAGATTGCTGAGAGATCAAATTTGGCGAATTCAATGAAACATTTATGCACTATAAGAAAATCGTCTTTCATTTTCACCAAAAAAACCAAATGACTTTCCGAACAACCAAATATTTGACGGAGCACGGTCGCTTTTGGAGTGATTCGCAGCAGAACAATCACGGAGCAATGCGTTTCTGTTACGAGCGGCGCAAAGACCGAAAGGGTCCCGATGATAATGCTCGAGCAACAAAATCGTTTGTTAATGCAATTCACGTCTCGGACGTTCGCCTGTTTGAATTTCGCTTATTGCCCAAGGATCTGCTCGCTGTAATAATGAAAGCTGAGGGAACGGCGAGTGTGATGCAAATGGAGGTACGTATTTGTAATGAAAATAATAATGCTCCGGCGCGGAGAAACGGGGAGGGCGCGGCGCAAGTGTTGAACAAAGCTGGAGAACGTAAACGCAGAGAGAATGGAATTATTAGCGTAATTTATGGGTCACAGCGGTGCGCGAAATTGAACGTGCCAAGGGGCCCTGTGCACGCTATAATTGGCGTGGCAGAAATAGGAGGGGCCATCAATGTTCTTACGGCCATTTACCGCTAATGTAACGTTACCTGCTATGTACAATGTAAGACGCTGTCAGGAAGTTCTCTCGTGCTGCGATCGCTCACGCCCGGGGAAAGTAAACTTTTCCCCTGTGAAAAGCCGTTGCCCCTAATGGTCACGCCGCCAGAGCGAGCTTCATCATCGACAGGGTTGTCGCCACCGATCTTCAAAGGCGGCACTGTATCAATGATATGCCGGCAACGTGTGTCGAGTTGCACTGACATCGCGTGGACACTATCTGATTAGGGAGGTCCCCGATAATGGCACGTTCGCAAGCGAATACATTCAACGAATATTCCACTGTGTCGCGTAAATTCAATTTCCCCCTCGACAATTATTTTAGATGCACGCATCTGTGCAGGGTATCATTTATCGTGTGCATTTAAGTCTGCGTCTGGCGCGAATACGGTCGTTGTGTATGTTAGTGATTGAAAGTATTGTGGTATTGGTGGATTTTAGAATATAAGCGTATAGGGCCAGGTTTGTTGGCGCCTTTGGTTTATAGTAGGGTCTCGAGGTTTGTCGAGGCAGTTATAAAATAAGCATGGTGTGAATGAAGAGTGTTAGTAGAAATGTCGAGGTTAGCTCGAGGAAAGAGTGAATGGTTTCGAGGAATGCACGTGGAGTGTTTGGTGCATGGTGACCCGTGGACGAACTGCGACACGTGGCAGGGGTGTGTGTGTCGGTGTGAGTCCTAAATGAGTGAGAGCAAATGAGAGATAGAATGAAAGGGAAACTGTGAGTGAAAGAATATATGGAGTGGCTGATGCGTGCGCGAGACAGAATCGAAGTAGAGTCGAAGCAGAATAGTTGGGGAAGCGAAAGAGAGTAGAATAGTTTTGAATGTGAAAGAGAATAGAAGTGCTTGCGAAGCCGAAGAGATTATTGTTTAGAGAGTATCGTGCGACGATATTTTATATTAATAAAATAGTTAGAAGTAGAAGGAAATAAAAGTCTCATTATCCTGACCTGTGTTCTGTTTTTATTGGTAAAGAAGTTTACTAAAAATAACTTCTACAGTATCGAAAGTATATTATATGTATGTAGTTGCATCTCGGAAGCAAAAGTTTATATCTCTGGGAAGCACGCTAATTTGTAGCAATTATGCAGAGTCGATTACGGTTCAACTTTTAATTAACGCAATTTTTTGTAAAGTCACGCCGGACACCCCGTGTATAAATTTTTGTATCCCTGCCACGACTCGGTACGCGTGTCGGATATCTGTTTTTCAAGCATGTCCGCGAGTGTGTTTAATTTAATGGAATGAATAAACGTTTGTAGCGAATTAATAACGGACACGTTATCGACAGACTAATTATCCCAAAAATAATTCCACGCCAAATACAGTCGACTGGATACAATAGGAAACGCGTTCCTGTTACCTGCGTGCCAATCTGTGTCAAAATCAGAGCCCGAAAATATTTGATTGTGACAGTTCACTGATATTTAACTGGGCTGTCGTTTTTCTTCGTCTATACGGCGTCGATTCGATACCGTTCTTGTCTCTTTATTTTCATTTGGCCGCCAGTCAGAAATAATGCTGAATCGAAGCCAGGGGTATTTATTCAACGAGACCCGACACAATAGCGGGCCTGTATTACGGTTTAAGCGTCCCCATCCAGGGGTTAAGAAAGCGCAGCGACCCTTTTTTCCGCAGCCGCTCCCAATTGAGATCACAGTTGATCTATTTTAATGGCGCACTTCTCGCCGAGACACTCCCGAATCGGCTCGAAAGAGATGCTGAAAGACGGCAAAATTGAGAAGGGCTGAGAAAGGCCGGAAACACGGGAGTAGAGGGGGTACAGTCCTCGCTTAGTTCTTGGCGCAGCATCCCCCTAAATGCAGGTCAGGGTTCTTCAAAGCGTGGACCCTTGGCGAAGAATTTTGGCACCCTGACTGTCCCCAGAGTGATTCCCCTTCGATCGTGCAAACTCGAGGGTTCAGATTTTAGAACTAATAACCTCGATGCAGATAATTATAATCGATGCCGCAGATAATACCAGTGTAACTAATTTCCGAAAGAAATTCTTGAATACTAATAATTATGTGGACCGTTTGTTTTGAAAGTGGTGTAAGTCCATTTTTTAAAAAAAATGAGATATCACATAACTTGTGATTAATTTAGTGTAAACTTTTCATTTATAACTGGTAAAAAAACCAACAAATAGGGGACATGCACCACTTTCAAAATAAACAAAATAATAATCCATGTGTACCGTTAATTGCAGGGTTATATCATCTCCCCCATTCTTTGAATTACTATTTTCTATTATTACTATAAACGTTCCACGATCTTTCAGTCCATTTGAACGACCAAAATATCGATCAATTCTGCCTCCTAACGACGTCAGGCGTCAACTCACCACCCCCGATGCGCTTCGGGGGCGAGCTCACCTGGCCGTTACGCACGCGGTGCTCTTGGCCATAAAGAATTCACGCGTCGAAATTTCCATCCGAAAAAAGGCAAAAGGGCTTGCCGCGAGGAAAAAAAAACTTGGGGCAGCATCGAAAGTTTCGCCGGGTCCCAGTGAATTCTTAAAATATCACAGCTCCTCCGGGTGCTCTAAAACGGACGGCACTGCACAGGCCGAAGAAAGGGGTGGCAATGATGGTGGTGGTGCGTGTACACGTCGGCAGTGCGCGACGCCCGAGGCAGGCCATTAGACGGCGACAATGCACACCCTTTTCCCGACTTTTATACGTATTTCCGCCATTACTGCGCATTCTATGTCGCAATAAATTCTTTCTCCGTCGCATTAAAATTCTTGAAGGGCATTCTGAATACTTGGCGCGGGTGCGGCGATATTGATGTCCCTCGCTGGGAATAAAACGGCTGCGCAACCCCCTATACCGCCTCTTCTATCGTTCGTATTTGGCGTCGCCGCGCCGTTTCAATTCGTCCCCCCCTTCTTCTTCGTCTTCTTCTTCGTCCTCTTTTCTTTTTTTTTCGTCCCCCGTTTGTCCCCTGGTTCGCCGTTACGTCGCCACTCGAGCCACGTTTCGAAAAAGCATCGCGTTCACACACTGTTCGCCCACGCGAATATAGAAGGGGCCATTAGCAGGTGCGGCGTTAACTTTCGCCCACGTGGACTATCGCACACACAGTTTCCCCGCCCTTCCCTTCTCTGTCGCACGCTCTCAGGTGTTTTCAAGCGACGCTCCCAGCTCTCCGACGTGAGTGGAGCACGCGTCGATCGCGGGTTAAACTGCAAGCTGAATTTCTGATACGCGTCTCTCGCGAGGTGTGCGTTCGAAGTGGCGTTCTTTGTGAGCCACGGACGTCGCCGACTTTTGCCACGACGACGACACGTGACGAATTCGGAGCAAAAGCTTCCGTACTCGTCGTATCGTTCCCCTGCTGCACCCGCAACTGCGTTTGCTTGTTTGGTCTCGGCGAGGTCTGACAACGGGTAAGTGATATAACGCGCGATAGAATGAAATGCTGGCGACTCTGGTAATTTTGCTCTGCGTGTTTGATTAGGTTCCGAAAGTGTTACAAAGACGAATAGTACGACGATTTAGCCCGGGGCTTAATTTTCCTTCCTACGTATGGTCCAATTACCGGCAAGTTTGCCGAGGGTAACCCGGCTTCCCATAAACGGAAATATATCGGCTCCCTAGAAGGAAGTTGCACGTGACTCATTTTGTTTGCCCGGTTATTTAAACCACCTTTACCCGAGCTCCTCCCACCCCGTCGCGAAAACTGTTAGCGTTTCCTGAATACAAAGCAGACTTTCGCGCGATGGAAGATAGAGCAACAAGGAGTGCTGGTTGCAGTTCACGGAGGCTAATCCCCGTCGAAAAGGAAACACTTTGCAGCGAAACTTCCTTCGCGTTCTCCCGCAACTGATATCTCCGCGAGGTCACAAATGATTCTAGTAAAAATTAATTACCCGCTGGGACGATCGGCCAGCATTGCCATGGACTGATTAAAATTCTGAGATCGTTCGATCGATTAGAAAACGAGAGAGCAATTTAAGAGATCGCAGGTTCTCAGACTAGAAAAGAAACGAACGGTCTTTGCATACTGATTGCCCCGCGTTTCGCCTCGTTTCGAGCAAAATTGCTCGCAATGCGAAATTCCTCGTGAACGAACTCCTACGCGGCGCCGTTCCGCCGTGTAAATTTCTTAGACCCGCTCGTTTAATGGCTGTCGCGTGGACCAAAATCGTTTCGTGCTGGCAACAAGTCGGAATTTCTGAAACTTCGAAGAATTCGCGACTCAACAAGCTTGGCGAAATTTCCTTCGAAATGCGCCGATTAAACTTTTAACGAACAGAGATGCCCACAGTTGAAGCAGATGCTGTGCCTGTTCAATCTACTTCGGCGGGCGAATTAAAGGCTTGAGAAATATCTTGGCTGAAAAATTGTCGATACTTGAATAGCTGTAAGTTCGTGGACAAAAATCCAACTGCAGTCCACCTGGGCCCGTTTTAAAGGGCGAAACCTGTACTTTCGAGCCGTTGATTTGAATTTTGAAGAACAAATTTTGTATTAGTTAACGCAATGAAAAACTAGGGGTGCGATTTTACTCCGAAAGTTTGGCAAATTCGAATGCCTCTGCGGGGTATGAATTTTTTTTTCGAAAGAATTCAGTTTGTGGATGTCAAAGTAGAGTATTTTCCCTTTAAAACGAGTCTGAGTAGACTGCTGTGCGATTTTTTTTCACGGAGTTACAGCTGTTTCAAAAAACGACAATTTCTCGATCAGAATTCATTGATCCCGTAAATTTGTCACCCAGTGTGTATCACCGTGGTGGGAAACAAATGAATCAGGTCGATCTGCGAATTGATCAGTAAAATCTTCCAAATGACAGATAGTAATATTCATCAGTAACAAATAATGAAAAAGAAAAATTGCCAAATATTCAGCGAAAATGAAATGTCAAGTGCTCTCTTGGAATGACAAAACCAACGTCACGTCGAACGCTTTTGTTATTTATTTCGCAAAAGTCCTTCACTGGTAAACCATCTGGATACCTACTTCTGCCATTATCGCTCTTCACTCTAACTTTTCGAGTACGATCAATAGCAAATTAATTGCCAAACACCGTCGAGTGTCCCGTTTCTTCTTCCCTCTTTACTCCAACGATTGCCTAAATGGAACCTGGCCATGATGTATACATCCGGAGGCAACAATAATTCCGGTCCTTTTTTCGTCGTGCAATTTACTCGTTACTACCTTCGCACGTGTCGTCATTTGCCACGAGTAGCCAGCGACAAAAACGTTTCCACTCGTTCGCGGGGTGGATAAATATTAAAGGAACGGCCAGTAGCCAGGGCAAAGGATCAGAGGAAAAGAAAGCCGGGAAGAACGAGGCGTCGCGACGCGGCGGTAAAGTCTGCGCTCGATTAAATGGAGCTCTCTTCGTTACTGTCAGCCGTAATTAACAATGTACATCCGGAACGCTTAGAAGATAAATGGGAAAAGATTATCCGTAATTATGCCGCAGCCCCTATCTTGCTTGGCCGCCGAACTTTCATGCAAATTCGTGTTTAATTAAATATCGATTGACGCGACCGAAACTGGCTTCTTCTAATGGCAAGACAACGTTTCATTGAACGACGCTAATAACTTTTCAGTATTTCGGCCCTTCCCTTTACACGATTTCCCATCTGCCCCTTATCCTCTGTCGGCTCAGGGGATCGCGCTGAAAATATATACGTACAGCTCATAGAAAAGAGGAAAAGGAGGAAACGATCGCCGCGAGAGTAATTGATTAGGGCCAAGGCAGAAACGGCGCCGTGTGTAACGAGTAATTGGACGGGATGAAATGCCGAAAAACTTTGAATACCGCGCCTCTCTTTCGGATCTCTATATACATATATACGTATATATATCCCACGTAGAGGGGCATTCTACGGTCGAACCAAGGGGGATGCTTTCATCTCATAATTACAGCTTCCTTTGTGGGCCCTTGAACCGGAATGTAAATAAGCTGGATCGAGCGGCCTCCGGGCTACCATTTCATTTCAGAAATAATCACGCTTATTTACCATTATATTTTACCTGTCGTCCACCTTCGTTCGGTATTCATAGAGGCCAGAATTACCATCGCGGCGTCGTTCAACTTTCGCAGCGATCGCCCATTGTGCACCAGACTAATTCTTTATGCCGGTCCAATTTCCGTCGCCTTCGTTTTTCAATTGCCGCCTTGGTGATGCGATTCGCGGAGGCGCTAATAAATACAGCAGCAGTTACGTTACACGTTACGTACCTTCGATCGGTTAATCGAATCGCAGGTGAGTTCGGCCAGAACGGATATCGCCTTCGTTTCACTTTTCCACGGTGGAAATTTAACGCGGCCATTAAGCGGCCTGTTACGAATTCCACCGCGAACGGCGTTTTAATTTTCCTGAAAAATGTAATTGCTGTCCGGCTGCCTGGCCAGGATCGGCTGAATTTACAGCCGGCCAAGTTGCTGGAAAATTGGTCCCGCCGTATGCTGTTATTCGCGGGCAGCGAAAATGTCTGTTGCGGCTTTTCAATAAAAGCGCGATCGCGCCCGAGCCACGAGGGTGGACGAAGTTGAAACAAAAGTGGACAAGGGGGAAAAGGGTAGCGTGAAAAAATGTAATTGTTGCGGACGAAACATTCGGTATGGTGAATTGTTGTTCAGTAACGAGGGGAACGTTTTATTTCATTTCCGTGCGAAGCCAGACAATTCTATCGGTATTCAGTCTCTTAGCTGAATCATTTTGAAAAGTATGTAAGTGTTCATTTTGTACAGAAATTTAACCAGACTTCGTTAATATACGGAGGGAAGTACGCGTGAAAATATTTCGCGGGGAATAATGTCACGTAGGTGGCTCTGTTCATTGACCTATACTACTTAAACTCATTGATGAGGCCAAATGAAAATCAGTGATTCACTATTTACATAATATATTATTTTGTATGTACTTTAAATAACGAACAATTTTCTGCACACCTTAAACGTCAAATAGTTTCTGACTATTTTGAGTATCAAATAATGTTTATCCAAAATTCATTTTTCATCCACGATCCCAACTTTTCGTTCCACGTCCAAATTTCCAGCCCGTCCAAGTCCATTCCCCGAACGCGTTCAGTGCAACTATCCCCTTGTACTCGCAACAGTTTCCACCCCGCCACCATTTTCGTGTCTGCTTCCCTATAATTATCCGCGAAACAGAGCCGAATAAAATGGTCCCGGGGAAAAGTCCGGGCGGAGTACGAACTCGATATCACGCGTGCAATTTCCCAACGCGCCGGAAAACGAAGGAGAGGGATACACCTTCGAATCAGCCGAGGTTAAAAACGCACCCCCATTGTCGCTGCTCGACGGAACGCCTTCGATAACAGACCGGGGGAAAACGACGGCCAGCAACCAGCCGCCAACCATCCAGTTCTGCGCCCTGTTTCTCTTTTTTGCACCAACCCCATTTTCCAACCCTTCGCCAGCGTAATACCTGTTTCCAATCACGGAATTCAATACGAGCCGCGTGCCCGCACATCCCTGCATCTCATATGCGATGCCGGATTAATTTACATTCCCGGGGCTCGTTGATCGGCGAAAAAATAAGCGGCGGATAGAATGGAAAAGCAATCTTCGCGCGACAATGCGGCGCGAGTTGTGTGTCGGCTTTGCGATTGCTCGTCGACTTGGAAAATCAACCGCACTAATTATGATTGCACGTGTATGATTTCGCGCGAGCGCGGAATCGTGGCGCGCAAATGAATCGACATAATCTTGGCAATATTCTCGGTACGTTGTCGGCCAATTACAAATACCTGCACTGTAAAACATGGATTTTAATGGGACGCGTAGAAATTCTTCGAGCAAGCAACGTTGAATCTCGCCGGTAATCGATACGCACGGTAAACAAGGGAAAATGTTGATAATTTATTCTGATTAAAATCCGGTGTAAAGCTACAGGTAATTGCATGAAAAACAAGCTGATCGTTATTAATATCCATGCGAAGCGCGTTGCTCTAATTACATCGTTCATACGACAGCTTTGATCTTGTTAATCAAGGATTTAACGACGACGAAATGTATGAACCAAAAATTCTATTTCAATTTTTCGATTCATCGTCTAGTTGCGCTGTAAAGTTCCACCTGCGTCAAATGGCTTATTAAGAAATTAGGAGAGGTTTTCGTTAAATATTAAGTTCCCTTCGTATGAGTCCTCGACGTTCGTATCGATGATGCGAAAAAGTCGCGGTCCGATTTGCTGGGGGACAAAAGTGAATTACCATGGTTACAATTCATTAGTACATTAATAGAGAACGCAGGGAGGCGAAATCGGCGGCGATCGCATCGCGTACCCTCGTTAACTCGATTGAAAAGATCCCTCCCCCCCGGCCGTTAATCAGCAACTGGTTGTTTTTAATCGGAACGTGTTCGCCAATTAAACATTAAAATGCGCTGCAATTTCCGCCGCGTTCTGTTTATTATCTCGCTCTCGTTACTTTATACTTTAACTCGATCACGCAGCTGATTGTTTTTAGCGGCGACGCGCTGTTCTTGTTAAAAAAATTCAGGATGAAGAAAGCTCTTTTATTCTGTGTTACAACGATGTTTATTAATATTTATAGCAAATATTAATCTTATTATTAGTCTGCATATTGGTCTTTGGCGCCCTAACGTAAATAAGTAACGTAAACGAACGACGAACACAGAATCGCAATTCCGACAATTCTATTGTACTGCGTTATACACGAAGAGGCTTTCTTTTGAAATTCAAAATCTATTACAGCAGAGGCTTACAGTGCCTGAACGGTATTCCGTATTCTGAAACCTGAAGCATCCGTCTACGATCTGCCATTATTCTCTTAGATTCAACGGTGCAACAGTAATTACTGGAGCCGGTTGAGAAACTTGAAGTGCTTCAATTGCAATCTGAAGCCTACATCTGCCTACGAAAATAATTAAACGTCGCCAATAAAAGGGAGAAACAGGAACGAACAAACTAAATCCCGATACACAATTAAATCCGCAACGTGCCCCGTGTTCTGTTTAAAATATCGCCGCCATTAGTGATATCGAGCACGATAAACAATACCGACTACGTTGAGTGCGTTGGCGTCGGGCAAAGTTGCCTCCCGATCGATGAAATTCATTATATCGCATAATTTCCGTGGAACGATGCCGAGCAGAGTGGAGAGGGGGAGGAAACTTATCTTCTGCGGAATGAACGATGCGATCGCGAAACGTCCAGAACGACGACGAGCAAACGAGAGGGAAAGAGAGGAGGTGGAGAGGAGGAGAAGGGAAGATTTCGAAGTGCGTAATTGCTTGGACAATTATCGAAACCATCCACAAAGATCTCCTCGTGGCTGTCTAGCGATTATGAAACCGGAACGATGCTCGAACGGACGGGAAGTTTCGCGGGCCCGCGTCGATTTCCAAAGTCGTTATACATTTCCAGAGACGCGGCTGGGAAATTGTATTCCGGTCCTTTGTTCCAATAGGAAATATTGCGGAAGCTGTACGTATTCTTGCCGCGCGGTCCCTTCTTCTTTCGTCGTTGCTTTCCCCGGCCTTTGTCTAGCCTCTTCCCTGCCCATTACCGTTTTTTCCCGGAAACTTGAAACTGGGTCTCGGCTACGTAGCAGAAACTGCATCTTCGTTCCCCTATTTACATGAACACGGACTAGCCCCTCGTCGACTACATTTCGTATTCCCTTAACGTACCGTCTCGCGGTGATTAAGAAAAAATTCTGGTCAGCTTGAGTTACTCGTTCGTCGATCGATTACCGCGCGAAGGGGATACAAGAAGGGAAAAGGGGTCGCGGAGTTTCCACCGTTGCATTGGCGAGATAATACGCGGAATCGAATGGAAGAATATTTGTAAGGGAGTGGAGAGAAGATTCTCTGAGGTGAAGTGAGGTGAAGTTTACTTCTTTTTTTTAGAGCATTCGACGTTAGCGTGCTCGGGCAATTTTGTTCGCGAAGAATCGCAAAGCTCTCTTGCAACCTGTTTGCTTTATTATTATCAAGCCTTGCTAAGAATTATTTTACGAGTTGGAAAGTATGCTCGACTGGTTCCTAACGAAGTCACTAGGTACTGCGGGAGACAGCGTTTTATGCCCGTCTTAAAACCCGACTGCAAAGAAGAAAATCAATCAAGTTCGCGGAGAACTTCTATCCCTTATCTCGCTTGATAACTCGGAAAGCAACTTTCCACGATCGCAGACGTCCCGATAGAGCTCAAGAACTTTCTAGAATACAATCCGAGATTACATCGTAATCGAGCAAATTATATTTGCGGCTAATTGCTGTCCACTTGAAACATTCTTGAAACTTGCCTCCACGAAAACCAAACAAGAAGACCCGGAAGACCGTAAAAGTTTCGCATAGAAATCCCAGGTGGGCTCATCCGTCGTTGGAAGTAATTAGTGGGAAAATTCACGGGGCAAGATAAAATCACGCAATTCTGTGAATTTCCGAACTTCTGCCACCCCCAAATGGAACAAACAATGAACTCTGCAGTGCTACAAATTTCTACTAACGGGTAATCCACCATTGCAAATAGTCGACGCAGAGATAAACCGTGCTTTCTTTAATCGCCTAATAACTCGGTCATCCAGCATTACGTCAGAATATCAAATTTTCTGAAGCAATAACAGCGAGGGCGCGAAGATTTTGTGTGAATATAGAAGCAATCAAAAATGGTTGCAATTCTTATACATATTCATGAAGTACATTTCCCATGAAATTCCACAAAGTTGCTCGTTTAATATTTTGTTACTTCTACGAGATAAAAGAAATACAAATCGAACAGTACAAAAAGAATTAGCGTATCCATTTAAACTCCCTCTGCAATAATAAATACGTTCTCGTTGCATCCTTTTAAACCACAGAATCCCGAAGAAATACATCAACCTCTCGTCATCATAGCCCACGGTCGAGAATTTCGCGACTGACCGTCCCGGTAATCCTGACGCGTCAAACAGTACGTCTTCGAATATAATCTCTGAAATAACCGGAAACCAGGATGCACGCGTATGCACGTCGACGTCGCTCTTAAGCGGGCTGCGATTGTCATGGCTGTACTCGAGGCTTGGTACATACGTTTCGCTCGATTCCCAACGTTACACATCCATATACATATATATATATGCATGTATATATATACACATATATATGCGCGCGTGGCTTCGGCCACGTTAACACGCGAACAATCAGGTGTACACGAAATTTACACGCGTGCGCTTAATGTGATCGAGCGAGAGGAAACCAGCGTGAAAAGCTGTTTGCCGTGCCCCATTGTCGTAGACACTGGAGCACGCGCGCGCGTTAAATATTACGTGTGCACGTGCACACGATGGCACAGGTGTAACATGCACCAATCAGAAACCCGAGAATAGGCGTCGTTTCCGGGCAGCTGCTCCCGCGCGTCGTTTCCGCGATCTTGTTTAGGAAAAAAGTTGGCGGAAAAATTGAATGGGAGTTAGTATTAGAGAAGGGATGAATTTGAAGGGCTGCGGGGGATACCGTGGTGCAGTTCTTCGTTAGGGAGATTTAAATAATGCCAGAAATGCATGGTTGGTAAAACTACAAATGTATAAGTATTATTTAAGTGTATTATAATTATTTGAAGCGATGGATCTTGCATTATAGGACAGTTACAAGAGGGTTTGCGAAACTTTCCGGCTTACATTGTTGTTAAGAATGCAGCATTCCGTATTTCGGTGAAGTTTCAGACGAAGCCGTGTGAAGCTTTAAAGCGTTGTCGAACGTCGGAAAATAATCGTCGGCTGCAATTATGAATTCCTCCAGCTTGCAGAGATATCTCTCGCGGTATGACGTTTATTCTTGCGTTCGTTACAGATGAAACGAACCAAATACCTGATTAGGGATGGAATTAAGTCGTAATTGGACGAAACGCCTTTTGTAGAGGCCATTTCCACCCTCCGTGTCTCTGGCTGGTTCTACGGATTGTAGCAGGTAAATTGCATTAATTAAAGCATATTCGAAACACGCCGGCGTACTAATGAACTGAATCCAGGTAATTAATCGTAACGATACATTGTTATTCGGGACGGACACAGGGGCCGCTGTGTAATTCTTACGCGTCTGCGATCGAAATCCGATTGCAACGTGGCGTATCGACCGCGCCAAATTTAATTAGCGACAATAACGAGAGAAAGCGTTAACGAGACTTTCTTCCGAAGCTGCGGTCGAAAATCGCGGAATTTAAAGCACGCCGGGCCTTGTTCGTCGAACGTGAAAAGAAATATCGGCAAAAATTCTTTCAAAAGTCTGTTTGTTTGCTAAAAGGCTATTATTTATCGACCATCGTTCTTTCGTTTGCAAAGCCGTTGAAAGGGGACGAAAAGTTCCATCGCACGGTTTAAATGATAAATAGTATAATATTGGAGCATCGTTGGAGCGAAAAGAATTTGTCAAATAAATAAGAAATATAATTATTCTGACCCCTGCAGAAATGAAAAATCAGCAATCAGAGAGTTAACAAAGTCCCCATCCCCAAAGCCTCTGCGAAAGGCGTGACGCGGCCAGGTGAAAGTGTTTTAATTTCGAATCGTTTCTTCGCGGGCCCCATCGAGTACGCCATTATGATAGTCCAATTACGAGATATTGCCTCTTGGAGTTGAAGTGTTCGAGAAGTGCTGGCCGCAGCGGCGACGGTTCAATAGGCACTCGAGGAGAACTTGAAGACCCTTTCACCATTCGAGTCCTGTCCGATCGTAAGTTATGAAACGCTGAATTTCCTAATTAATTCGCCCTTTCGACTCGGGCTGACAGAATGAACCCGGGCGTTTCGCTTTGCACACGATGACTTTCTTTGAACATGTCGCAGTAACGAGAGATCGTTGCGATGGCACGAAAATATTTATTGGATTTTATTTAATTCTCTGATTGAGCTACATACTTGGAAGGCGCGATATATTTCCGTACGTTTAAAGAACAAAGAAAATAAATTGTGGCACATGTGCATCAAGAAGAATATGCAACAAAGCAATATATTATATAAAGATAAAGAAACAATCTATTTATATAATCAGTCTTCGATTCCTTATGCTTTATAAGGCAGTTAAAATATTACACAGATATACATATATGTATATATCGACAAATAGGTGATTATTTTGTTGAACGTGGATTGCGTACATAAAAATGTAAATATTAGTTTGAATTTGTCACTAAATAATCTATGTATTATAAGGATATAAAACAAATAAAAGTTAAGTTTATAACAATAATGTAAAGTCGATTAAATTTCATTCGTATCTATTGCAGATTCCTTTACTGGTATATACATATACAATAAAAAAATCATTTTAATTTCAAACATTAGGAGATATGAATAAAAATTGTTTATATATTATACTTTTATGTATATGAGTAAAGGAATCTGCAACTTTATCCAAAATAGAACAAATTAATTATAAAAGGAATCCTGCTCGCCAGCCACTCATTGTACAATCTTAAGTTAAAAAAGGCAAAAGGACAGCACGTCGTTGAAAAATTCATGCCACGATAATTGAAGCAGGCATTCGCCAGGCATTCCACGTCGTTTAGCGAACGCGTGGATACCTTTTATGCAGAGCGTTTCACCTTTCTCCCGATTCCAGCTACGGAAACGGCGAAGTTTTGAGGATCTGGATCAGCTTGGATTATCGAGCAAAGAGGCGAGAGTGCGAGGCTGAGAACTCGCGATCGAGACATTCCGTGGAGCTCGAAGAAGGCAGCAGAATTCAATTACGAGACCTTGAAACGCGACGGGATCCTTGATTCTGTGGAATTTTAAGAACGCCACGTATTTCAACGAGATGGACGTCCGATTGGAGAACGTCTTCGGAGATTGCAGTCTGAAACTCAAACGTTTTAAAATCGTGTCTGATCGACACTGTCTTGTTCTACTTAATCGCGCGTCGCCTAATTGGTCCACATCTCGCATTGTCCATGATTGACAGATGAACCTCGTACGTACGTACGTACGTACGCACGTGAAAACACGTCGTTAAAGTTAGCAACGAATTTTTATTGTTAGGATAATAAATCTGTGCCTGTGTGTCGCATTAATTTAACAGATTATTTAATACTTAAATAATCTATACGCTCTTCTATTGGTTTAGTAAAGGAGACACTTCTGTAATCATTTTTCTTTCTCCGTCATCTTCTGTCGCTATCTTAAGTTGATATTATTGTTTAAACAAAAGAAGAGTAGTACGAGAAAAATTGGATAGGAAACAAAGCGATCTCTGCATTATTCTTTGCGCGACCGTAATAATCGCTGTTTCAAGATTTGTTTGCCCACCTGGAAACACCGTAATCGAGTTTCTGTAAAAAGGGCGGATTTGCTATGTCGGTGGCCTGGATTCAATTATAATTTAACAAATAAAATGGAACCGCGCCATTACGAAAATGTGGACACATTTCGTTTTACAGTTTGAAATGCTGTCGATTCACGAATAACTAAATTTAATTAGCTACCTGGCATATTTCTACATAATATACTCCGTTGCTATGGAACAATGAACGATTGCTACAATGGATATTACAATGGAATGTGAAAATCGTTCCAGTACGATGATACACTATTACATATGACGCTTGGTTTAAATTGACAGTATAATACGCGTGCAGTTTTAACAACTTATTTGTTATTCCAACATATTCAATGCACGCAAGAACAAACATAATCGGCATATTGAAACAATTCATGCTCCGCCGTTTTTTGATTATTATTCAAAACGAATCGCTATTTTATTGTCGCGCGGAAGTACAACAGAAACCGCATTAATCACTGAGAACACTTAAACCACCGCTCTCGTTTTGCATGACAATTTTCACAATCAACTTTTACAAATTTTTAATGAAACAAAACCATTCTTATCGAATCGCGGCCGTAAAATATCCGGCCATTCCGCTTCAATTATCGTGCCGTTCGCGACTCAATCGCATACAAATTGCGAATGTCTTTGTGTTCCGCGAGGTTTCCTGGGTCGTGCGCAATTTCGTTTCCCCGCGAACGGCGGAAAAAGCAGGTGTTGCAATCTGCGATCCGTGCGGTCGAATTCCGCGCATATCGCCACTTCTTACACGCTGCGTGCTCCAGTGATTTCATCTCACCTGTTTCTTCTCTTTGCTCGCGTGTTATTTTGTCGGTACTGTTCGAAACTATCCTTCGTCAATCTTCAATTCTCAATGACGTTCTGTTACGAGAATGCGAGTACTACAGCTGGCACAGTCATTTACAGAAATCCTTACCTTCAGCTTCCCTTATGCAGTTTTATCAATTCCGCGCTCTTTCGTAAATACGATTCATCGGATCACCAATCACCCAGTTTCCATTACGATTAATTATTCGATTAACAGGTGATTCCATTTCTTCTTTTCCCCACAGCAAAATTTATTTTCCCAAAGGTACAAGATATTCCGTAGCTTTCACGTGAAATCTATATCACTAAGGATCGTGTATACTTCGTTGCAACATAAAATCCTGCGATCGTTGCATAAACACGTCGAACCAAAGCTCCCGATGTACGTGCTAATCTAATCTAATCAAGTATCCAGAAGCAGCATCAAAACTCCATCAGCCCCGAAACCGTAGCGCTGGTCGAATTACACGGTATCCCCCATGGAGAACTCACCCCTTTCCGGCGTGTCCCAGAGACCAGACCCGTAACCGATGCAGTCTCCCGAGTCAGACTGACACAGTTGTCACGCCGCAGAGCTGGCTTCTTCCGTTTCTTGCGGCCGGAAACGCGACAGGGTAATTCTCGCTGGATTTCGTCTCCCAGATTAATATATACGGTGACGCAATCAAGCAGCCCCTGCTCGCGGCTCCTCTACCGGGCGTACACGGCGTGATTAATTAATCGCAAATGTCGTATCGAAATTTCCGAAATTACCGGTTGCAGTTTGCGTTCCGGCGCCGAGCACCTGGCTCTAAGGAGGGCGGCATCGATCAACAGAGAACAGAGGTGGAAGGAACTTCAAGGGTTTCGCCAAGTCGAAGGAGGCAGAGAGTCGGAACTAGCTACACCGGAATCTAGGCACACGCTTAAATATTAACAGTGTACTCAGCGGATACATTAGTAACGCGGAAACAACTTGTATACGCGTACACACGGACACGCGTAGTGTACGTGCACGTGTTCATTGGCGTGCCATGCAGGGACGCGGCCGTCATAGGAGCGGTACGAATGTGTGCGGGAGTGTAGAGGCAGGATCTCCTGCTCGGTTTTACCTTAACGTCTAGACGACGGTCTGGGGGCGGTCTCGGAAGGTCTAGTCGAACGCCGTGTGTGACGACGAGCCTGGGTAACAAGAAACGTCAAAGGAAGTCTTGGCAACGACTTAGGAGCCACTTTGTGCGCCACATCGGAAACGTATACCCTACAAATCGACAAATAGCATGCTGGATAATCGCTGTTATCGGTCTGTTTGCTCTCCCTTTACCGTCTGACTCGCGCTCGCTTTGGATCGAGGGTGGAATGGAAAATTTGCCAATCGCTGGACAATTAACGGCACGATGAATTCCATTTTATGAATTTCAACCGATTTCTGTATTTGATCCGTTTTTAATCGGGTTAGTCGTTGATCTAGAAAGTCTCGGAATGGCTTGGATTGAAAAAGTCACTAAAGGCTTCCATGTGAATTGTGCTGAACAAATATGAATATTGTAAACATTGTACCGGAAAAAGTTCTTGCGGTTTTTTCGGTAATTGTAACCATAAATCGATTTTCGCGTAGCAATTGGCAACTGTAAGACAGGAGTTTGGTTTCATTTTAAAGCTTGGTCTTTCCAGTTGGCATCTATGCTCTGTGAGTTTCAATTGTTTCGTTGTTGCGTAGTTACAGGAACGGTAAACATGGACAGCGAAAGAGTAAAAATTCGTGCTTCTATTCTTTACGAATTTAAATTTGGCAGTACAGCAGCAAATGCAGCAAGACGCATTTGTAGCGTGTGTGGGGAAGGTTGTGTTAGTGAAAGGACCACACAGAAGTGGTTTAAAAGATTCAAAGAAGGAAATGAATCGCTAGATGACGAGCCGCGTTCAAGGCGTCCATCTGTCATCGAAGACGAAAAATTCATCGAGTACGTAAGTTCAAGTTCAAGAAAAAGATGCTCAGAACTTGCTCAAGTATTCGAATTTGAAGAATCTGCTGCAAGAAAGCGACTTTATTCGCTTAATTTCCATTTAAAACAGATTTGAGTATTTGCATTTTGCTCTGAAAATCCGCACGAACTTTTTCCGGTACCTAATAGAACTGTCGACGATGAACGACAAAGGCTGTTGTAGGAAAATAGTCCTCACAACACTTCATTTCCAATCACTGTCAAAGCCGTCTTTCTACCCTACCCCATATTCATTATTAACAATTGATACCCTCGAGAACAGGAAAAGATTGCCCAACGTGTTCAGCCGCAAAAGGAACCGGATTATCGTGGCAGATTATGAAAACCGAGGCAGCTACCACACGGTCAGGCAGCATCCTAGAAAACGCCTACAAATGGCACGCAATCCCTGAATAATACAGGGGCTCTGCGTGCACCGTACGCGAAGTTTTGTAGCTACATAATTCAGTTATCATAAGGTATGCCGTTTAAGTTATTACCGACGCCAGATGTCTAAAATTGCGGTGCACGCGTGTACATTTCGCGGCCGGTTACACATCCAGGCTACGTTTCACCAGCGCAGCTTAATAAAACAAGCGAATAGAATCATTGTATTTCCGCCAGTGTCTACGAGGGTGAAATTGATGTCGTCAGAGTAACAAATAATTTACCCACGATTCTGTTCGTACGCCTTACCAAGGAGCACGGCAGGTATCATTATTTAAACTTCAACCACGTCGTTGAAGCTCGGCTTCTGCTAATTAGATAACGAGACACGCGTATATAACCCTCGACCGACAGAGAGGGGGTCTTGACCCCGCGATCTCTTCGATACGTACTTAACCCCTTCGCACCGGCGGACGAGATATCTCGCCGCGTGATTTCGTTCATGATATGCTATGGACGAGATATCTCGCGACACAGAATCGTTCATGCGACGCTGTGTACGGAATATCTCGCAAGCAGTACGCGAACGGTGTTGCTTCGCGAGATATTCCACACACAGCGTCGCATGAACGATTTTGTGTCGCGAGATATTTCGTACATAGCATCGCATGAAAGACATTGCGTTGCGAGATATCTCGTCCATAGCATATCACGAACGAAATCACGCGGCGAGATATCTCGTCCGCCGGTGCGAAGGGGTTAAAAGATACATCACGGAATTTCTCAGCAACCCGACTTAGGCTACGTTTACGGTGGATGCGTATTCGTACAAACGGTGTTCTGACAAATACGTCTCAACTGTTTCAATGCATTAGTTCAAACAGTTCAGACGTATACACATCCACCGTAAACGCAGCCTTACACCTTATTACACCAGAGATACCTGTACCAAGAACTTTTCCTAACCGTTTTATAAAATATCGACGCCCTCGTTTTGTAACAGAAAACGTGACAAATTGAAAGGTGGAATTCTCCCATTCTACCTCATCGGAATATCTTTTGGTACACAGTGTCGCGGGATCTCTGCCGAGTATCCAAGCTTTAACGCGCGACGATGGAACCAGTCACGTCTGCACACGTCCATCGACATCCTTCCCAGACGACGGTCGTTTCACGGCGTATTTGTCCCGGATGTTCCGTGGAATATTCCAGGCGATCCAAAAGGCGACGACCGGAACACGCGGGGGCTGGCGTGTTCCAGGATGATCCTCGCAAGCCGCCCCCTGCGCCGAATGAGATTAAACCGGCCTGCACGGTGTGTGTAACTCGGATAGACGTACGCTCGTCGTCCTTTGGAACGGTGCTCCACGTCCGGGGATCCGAACGGTACGGACGCTCGGGTGGTTATACGCAACAGGATAAAACTGGGAAGATTAAAATGGCGACGGCTTAATGAGACAGCGGGTAGCTTCGTGGCGCAGCAGTCAAACAGGTAGCTGGTACGCGGTATTAACGAAATCGATACTGACACCGGATAACGATCGGCCGTGGCTACCAGCCTGGCTGAAATAATTAATTCGTCTCCGTTCTTTCGCGTTACTCCGCCCGCGGCCGATAAGCCGGCAATTAGCGGAATTTCGTTTCAGCGTCGTTTGGCCGGATGGTCGAGAAACATCGTGGAACTTGAACGGTGGATCGCGTTTGTCCGGCGGAGAAGAAACGCGCGAGAGATGATGATTTTCGGCTCTCCTTTTACAATCCACACTATCCAGAAGCGCCCAAAAATTGATCGCTTCGACGAATTTTTTCGGAGGACGGAGATGTGGGATGCAAGAATTCGTAGGAATGGTATGAAAGAGCTTTGTATGAATCGTGTGACGGGAAGTAGCGAACGTGGCGCGAGGTGTGAATGAAGAGTGTTAGTGGAAACGTCGAATGTGGATGGAGCGAATGTTTATCTCGTGGAAAGAGTGAACGGTTTCGGGGAATGCACGTGGAGCCTTGAATGCGTGGTGACCGGTGGTCGAACTGTGACACGTGGCAAGGGTGTGGGTGTCGGTGTGTGTCCTAATGAGCGAGAACGAACGATGAATAGAATGAGAGGGAAAACTGCTTGAAAGAATATATGGAGTGGATGATGCGTGCGCGAGCCAGAGTTGAATCGGGGAGTCTAAGGAGAGTCTAGTAGAGTTGAGTCGAGAGAGAATTGAGTGAGTATCGTTGCGAGTCGTGTGTCGAGTTTAGTTGAGATGTATCTCTCCAAAATATGCTTTATTGCTAAATATCTCAATATAATCAAGATACATTATATTGAGATATTTAGCAATAAAGCATATTTTTAATACAAAAGAGTCAATCACAATTTCCCCATGAAAAATAATCCTACAGAGATATCTCGAATTTTTCTGGCGGTGATATTCGGTTAGGTTGGAACCATTTCAGTGGAAACATCGATTGCTAATCGTCTGGGTGGTGCACCCCCTGACCCTTAAAATAGATCAGCATTTCGGAGCAGTGGCTCAAAACTGAAAACAACTGTGGATCGATTTCAGTGAAAGGGACGAGAAAGAATGAACGAAGGACGCATCGTGGATACAAGTGGTGCAGCAAGTTGCATGCACTGCAACGGTATTCCTCGGTCGCGGCAGATTATTCCGAAACATTTGCGCGCGAGTTTCAAGTCGCGAGCAGCGACTGTAAATTGCATCAGATCCCGGCGTTTTGCATGAACTTACCGAGGAATCAGTTTAACCGCGCTATCTCTCTCCATTCTGCCGTGGCGGCGTCGTGATTCGATGGGAATAGGTGGAGGATCTAATTTTCGTGGTAACGTTTGACCCAAGTCGACTCGGGAAGTTGCAGCCAGTTAAGATAATTACGGCGATATTTATGCATCGATGCGAGCTAAGAACGATACACTTACAAAACACTCTGACACAGTTTCGGCAGAAATTACTCCGTCAAGCGCGAGAACTAGTTCCTAAGTTTATCCATGGTCTCTCGGCCCAAATAATATATACATTTACATACATACAAATTATGGGGAACAAATGTTCATTCAATTGTAAAATCGATAAATCGACTTATCCGCCAGAATTTACACGACTTTGATTAATCGTCCCTACAAATCATCACGAAAGTATCATCGAACTCGTAAAATCCCGGCGCAGCGAAAGAGGAACGCGACAAACGGATAAATCGATTACCTTAATCCGTATCTATCGACCTGCATAGTGGGTTTATCTGTATCGATTTCAGTCACTGGAGAGCGTACATACGCGCGAGGCTCACACACATGTATGTATAATGTCGCGTACATTAACAATCGGTAATAACATACGTGCCTCTGAAAGCCACATATGGGAGAGGGGCGCAGCAGCCAGAGGATGCAAATATTAATGATCGGTCCCCAATGAACTAGGAATACATAATGCCTATTTGCATGACACCCCCGCCACGGCAAGGTTAGTTAATCATTCGCACGCTTTGATGTTTGCTGAATCGGCGTTCCATACACACACGGTCCCACAAATCAGCCGTACTGTTCGCTAATAAATCGATGATCATTCAATAATTTATAGAATTGTTGCGGTCCCTTTCCGTCCGGGTACGTCCGGTTAATTATCATTCCTTACCGAAGCGAATTTATAAGCCACCTGCTAATGCTGTTTTAACGATATTGGATTCTGTAAAACATCCCCCGAGCTTCCAGCCGGGCCTAACGAGAATTCATTGACATTTCGAGTGAAACGTTCGCGAGCTAATGTTGTATAGATACGCGTGAAAATCGACCCGCCCATTTTCACGATATTAACCCCAACGTTTCGCGAATAGGAATAGATGCCCAGCCTCGGACGAACGTGAAACAACAAACTTTCGTGCAACGATCGAACGCAAATGAACAGAATAAACAGAACACGCAGAATAAATCAGCGCGCTTGTTGGTACATATTGTATTCGGCCAGAATTATTCGCTTTTATTTCAACGCGATCCCCGTTGTAAACGGAAAAAAAATTCGCGCGGAATGGGAGCACTCGCCCGCGTTATTTCGCATTACATATTAATTCGCAAATAATTTGAATCCTCGTTACGGGTTGCGGCGCAACAGAGACGACGAGTCTCGATCCGCGTTTCTCGAAACGCGCACGGTTAAAACAATAAATATCGTCGCCGGTTAATTTCTCCGGTTAAAAACGGTTCGGCTCGATTGTTCGCCTTCTACCTGGACGGATCGAGGAAGCCCGATTGGATACATTAACGCTATTATTGTTTCGCTGCCAGCGCGGCCGAAATACCAATTCGTTAACGGCGGCTGGAAATTCTTGTTCCCTGTGTCGCCTTTCCAAGAGCGGCGGGGTGCGAGACAAGAAAGAAAACCAATTAACACCCCGGTGAAAGAACGTATCGAGCGAATCGGTCCGATCGTTCGCGATCCTGCTTCTTATCATTCGTTCGTGGCGTTTCCACGGCGCTCCTCGTTCCACGATGGGGGGCACCATAAAATTGAACGACGTCCCGACGAATAAAGGGGGCAACGATAACGATCGTAAAGCACGGGGTTGCGGCAGGAAGCGAGCGCAAAATATCCCCGCGATTTGCACGCGATCGATCGACGAGCACACGCTCTTGTGAGCTAAACGAAACGTTGAAAAACAAAAAAAAGGGGGATGAAAAGTGACGGGTAGCAAGGATAAATGAACAAGCAAACAGACAGGCTGGAGAGGTAACGATAGAGAGAGTGAGAGGCGTAAAAAAAGCAGATCGAACGTGTTACGCGAGAACAGTTGATACGCTTTTGAACGACAAATGTGATAACGCGAATCCGTAGCGCGTAAAGTGACGTAATGGCCATGGAGAAGCCCCGGTGACGAAAGAGTAATCGCGCGCTTTTCAATTACCCAGGGGCACAAAGGGAGCAGAGGTGAAAAATGTTTACGAAACGGGAAGCACCGGCGAAGTACACAGCAGCGCGCGTCGCGTACCCTCGTTGAAACCTTCATAAATGTATCGCTTGACAATCATTCGAACGTGGCGGACGGTAATTGCTTTATTTATCCCGTCGGCGGAGAAACGAGCGTCGCACGCGTTCCATCGTAAGTGCGGAGAATTTTAATTGGCGCCCTCGACCATTCCAATTAATTCTCTCCCGATGTCCTCGAAGGGTCCACGCGTACGCCAACAAGTAATCGATGACGTTGATCAACCAACTACGGTCTTCTCGACACACAAAAACCGATTTCTCTCCGAACTCCGCGCAAAATTCGTAACATTTCTACTCCCCATTGAGCAGCACCGACCCCTCCATCCCGACGTATAATCGGGGTCAATAAAAAGTTCGGTATCCGATTCAGAAAAGCTCGTCGGCATCTCGAGAGAGATCCCGCCGCGGAAGTTTTTTCAAGCAACGTCGAAAGTTAGCTCGGCCTTTGGCCGTCGAACAGAAAGGCCGTGCACGAATTCCTGCGGGGGCGGGGGCGGGGGCCGCTCGTAATTATTAACTCGGTGGACGTAATCTCTGTGTCGTAAGGGGAAAACAAAAGGCGAAACCGCCTGGCGCAGGGTGGATGGAAAACAGGGGAGGGCTGGACGATCAAAAGAACGGGGCCGCGAAACGGAGGAACCGCGGTTAAGTAAATCTCTTAGCCCTCTCGGAACCGCAGGAATTCCTCGCGGCCGTGAGAGCCACAATTTCCTCGAGAGAAAGAGAAGAAGCTTGAGATAAAAGAAGGCGGCGGTTATTCGTGGAAAACTGGTACCTGGTCCCAGAACCAAGAAACCCCGACTTTTTCACTCTGCTCCGTCGAGACGCGACGATTTACGTAAGACAATTTTCGCGTACGCTTTAACGGCGGCCCAGGCCGGCCCTCGAGGCGACAAGAATAGCCCAGCTGGTGAAAAAAAAAAAAGTGAAAGAAATAGTTGCGGAAAACTGAGCGAACGGTAATGGACCACGTTGTCGTGGAAAGTTCAAGCCTTTGTGCTTTTGACGCGGTCGCCTGCATGGGTCGCCCACGTGCATACATACGTCGCACGGAGTCTCGTTTGCCGTGACGCATTCCACGACAACCGGGAAAGCTTACCTGCGGAGCACTTTGACGCGGCTCGAAGGACTCACGCTCGTTAGAATCAGTTCAACCGTTTCACGTGGCTAGCCATATTTGCCGCGAGGAATTGGACAGGACAGGCGTTTAGGAATTCAGAAAATTCGGCGACGAATGTTGTATTGAATCAATGCCTTTATTAACATTTATTAAGTCGCCTGATATCTCTTACAAGGAAGGTTAGGCAACCCGAAGATTCAGAAACGTATGAAACTGTGCATACAAGTACAGTATGACATCCGTAATACAACCCTATTTTCCGTTCGTGCCATAATTCGGTTTTAAGGGGTGAACTCAGACCTTGAAAAAAATTCAGAAAGTTCTTTTTCGTGAAATATCTCGAGAACGCTAAGGGCCATTTAAAAAAAAGTATAAACAAAACTTGTATCGCTTTATTGCGCCTACAAATCTGCGTAATAATTTTGTTTGAAAAATCCACGGAAAGAAAATTGAAGAAAATCATGGACTTTTTAAACAATTTGTTTACGCTGTTTTGTAAACACAATAAAGTGATGCAAGTTTTGTCTAGAATTTTTTTAAATATCTCCCATCGTTCTTGAGATATTTCACGAAAAGGATCATTCTAAATTTGCTTCAAGGGCTGATTACACCCCTTAAAACCGAATTATGGCACGAACGGAAAACAGGGTTGTATTACGCAAGACATATTCTACTTGTATGCAAAGTTTCATACATTTCTGAATCTTCGGGTTGCCTACCCTTCCTTGTTACTACGATGTTGTCTCGTCTGAATAAAAATTATCATTACATTCGCAGCTTCGTCGAACTTGCTGTAATGCAATCGCAGTTGAGGGGTTGATAGATACATTGAAGGGAAGAACTTTCGAATATGAAAGGACGCGGATAACATTCTGCAAACTTCACCGTCGTCGAATTTCCCCTCGAAGGGGTCGAGCCCGTCTAAAAAGACGCCGTAAAAAAATCCACTTTCTCGCTGACACGGATATCTGAATGGAGGCACAGGGCACGACCGAGCGTTACCGTTTCGAAAACGCTTCTTGAATCTGTGTCAACGACGAGCTTCTCCGCCTGCAATGGACGTCGCACCTGGCGGCGCTGATAGGTGGCAGGAAAATGCCCGTGGAACGAAATCTTCCGCCGCTTTTATCGCGATCGTGACGCCTTTTCTGGATCGCGGCTAACGTGGTATGTTTCATTTCACGTCGTCGCTTACGGTGAGTAAAAACGTTTCGCCGTTAGACGAAGCCGCCGGATGTGCGATAACGATTATTGTTTCTTACAAAGTTACGAACCGGTTCGGGCAACGAAAGGCGTCTCGCTGATCTTTCCCTCTGTATTCGCAGGTAAAAATGTTTTTCACGTTTAAGGAAAGGTTCAATCTTTCGAAGCGGCAGTGATCGATGAACTAATCGGTCTACATATTTTACTGCTTCGCGTGTAATTTCGGTGTTATTAACCGTGGCCTTGTACAAATATATCGCCCGTTATTATTCGTCGATTGCTGTTGATTACACAGGTACGTATGCGATTCGGAAGAATTGCAAGCCGATCGACGAAGATTATAAAACGCCTTAACGCGTAGCTACTACTTTCCAAACGCTTCCCAACAGAAAAGTATCAGCCATCGAAGGGCGAGGAATTGCAAAGCATCGGCACTGAACTCCCAAAGTGCAGAGCTTCTTTTTCCACACAGAGTTACCATAGAGTTTCCACCGGTTACAGCCACGTAACCTTCCTCGAAACCGATCTTTTTGGACGATGAATTTCCCGACCTCAAAACCGGCGTCCTCAAACTTTTACAATCGCAGCTTTTACAACCTTGACCCTTCGAGGCTCGTAAATTCCCAATTTCGAAACTCCGGGGTCGCAACCTTTTCGTAGCAAACGTTCATGATGTCAAAGTCCCCGCAGCGTCCCGGAGCTCGCCGAAGCTCGAAGCTCTCCGTGCTCGGCCGCAAGCAGCTTAACGTCGAGTCATTTCAACGTTCCAGCGGGTCGATAGAGACCCCGTCTGCGGCCGAAGACCGAGAAACGGCGAGCCGTTAAGCGAGTAACACCGTTAACCGCTTTTTCTCATGAAAATCACGGCTTGACCATTTATTTTCCTGCCCCCGCCGTCGAGACAACGGAGAGGGAAAAAACGAATCCTACGAAAGAGTAACAAGATAATCGCGTCGAATTATCGTTCCTGCGGCGTCCCGTCGCGCGTTCGATGCTCGTTAAACTGCGATCGCCGACGAAAATGGGGACGAAAGGAAGAGGGGCCAAGTTCGAAATGGAAATCGTTTTTAATTGATACGAACGAATCGAGTCTGGATCGAGTCTCCGCGGGCGCGCGTAACGAAATATCGTTTACCTGGGAAACCGCGGAAATATCGAATTCCCGCAGAAATAATACGAGCCGGGACAAGCTGCCGCCCGTGTTGTGATTGAATTATAAACCGGCCGCTATACCTGCACGCCGCTCACGATATCGCGACCCGCGCAAGGTAACCAAAGTAATAGAGCAAGAATAACTATTATAGCCGACAGCTGTAATCAGAATAATTAGCTGGCGGAACAGGAGATCTATATTGAAACCTGTAGTACGCAGTTCGCCGCTGTTATCCGTCATTCGATTAACGATGGCTCGGTATAACTTTATGATAATTCGAAACGAGGCGCCTTAGCTTCACTTGTTCGTTTCATTATTATTTACTTGCACGATTCCCGGTAAATTATTCCAGTGCAAAAATTGTTCGAATTTACCATAGAACTACCGATAGGTTTTGGTACTATTTAGAAAGCAAACGTTAGATTATCAGCGCGTAAAGTGGTCGAATGGATATTAAATAGAGACATATAATTGGCATTCTGTGTTATTGAAAGTCATCATAAATTGCTGCAACAAAAGAAATGTGTTAACGATTTTACAGAGAGAAATCTGAAAGCAGTCATTTTGACTGGCCTGGTAGTTCTAGTGTTAAACACTGCAGCGAGTCGTACCCGCGGGGAAGAACACAAAGAACAAGGGAATAAGGGAGTCCTCCGCGATTCTAAATGTCACACGGGGAACAAGTGGGGCCATCGTCGGAGCGGAAATGGACAAAAAAGAAAAGCGAGTCGGGGAACGGATTTCGGGCCCTTCGATACGCGACGCTCAGGTTTCGGGCTATTAGGTATCGAAAGAGGGGGACATTTATAATAAAAAGCCATAAACCACAGCCAAGGGGGAGGGGGAATGCCATTGCAATCGGCACGATAGCGGAAGCCAACCTGTCGGGGGCCCCGCGAGAGCACAATGGCTGGCGAAGGGGCGATTTCCAGGCCTAACTGCGAAGTGGTGACACAGGTATAATAATTCGAGCCGGTCGGTTGGCCCCGACAACGGTTAAGTGGCCGCAGATGGGCTGAATGAATGCGCCACCTCGATGCATTTGCAGGCCAAATGATTCAACGATGTAGCGCGAAGGTTCGGCGGACTTAATTAAGCGGAACCACTTGCGTCCACGCGATCGACGGACGATAATCACTTCCGGCTCGCGGTGGCCCGGCCACACTCTGGGGAACGTCTTTCTCGTGACGGACACGTGCTTCGATGTCTGCAGTGATGTCACGTTGCCACTGGTGCCTCGTAATGTACTCCCTCGCAGCTGGGCTGTTAGGGAACGCGTGGGGTGAGAAAAATGCCATGTGATATGAAAAACATGACGGTGGTTGAAAAAGGTTTGACATGTACGTACGAGGATACTGACAGATACGAAGCAGACTGTTGAATGCTCTACTTTCAACGAAATCGATTCTTTTCTGCTTTTTTTTTGAGTGCGTAATAATAAGTTAGGGACGATCGAGCGTTATTTGCAAGAGAAATAATATAGACTCGGCGACGAAATTAGAGGAACAGTAAATGGGTTGGCTGAATGAAGTTGTCGATCTTAGAACTGCTGTAACTTGCTGAAAAAAAATCTCTGAGCTGTCTACCTGCGCTTATTTTGAAGGGCGAAGCCTCTACTTTTACATACCTCAATTGAATTTCTTGAAAAAAAATTTATACCACAATAGAAAGTAAAATGGAAGTAAAATGGAAGTAGAAAACTGATGGTGCCTTTTCTCACCGATAATCCGTCCCACTAAAAACCAACCGTCCCTGCGGTGTCTAATAAATTTTTTCGGCAAAATTCAATTACAGGGTGGGATAGTAGAGATTTCGCCCTTTAAAATAAGCACAGGCAGACTGCCGTGCGATTTTTTTTTACCAAGTATCAGTGGTTTACAGATCGACAATTTTTCGGTTCACGATTTACTGATCCCCCAATTCTCTTTACCGAAACCAAAATTTACTAAATTTACAAAAGGACTTGCTGCAAACGTATTATAATACAGCTTGTTCGAAATGCGAAAGCAACCGGAATATATTTCCAAGTCCATTGTACACGCATACAGCTGTGCAAGAGTGCAAGCTCCGATATAACCGGATATCGATCAATTAAGCACGACGAACGACACTTAAATATTCAGAGCTATCTATAATAAGCCAACTGCATTTCCGCTAATGAGAATTTAATAGCCGATGGAGCCGCACCAATCGTACGGTTTTACAACGCTGGCCACAATACTTCCAACGATACACTAACGATCGCGTGGGAGAAAACGAGGATAGCCCCAGTGGCCGCATTAAATCGGGAGTTGGGGCTTTTTAGGAAAGCTTCTGGATCTCGCGAATTGGGAAAAAAAGGGCACCAACGAGCGGGAAAGGAAAGAATGGACAACGAAAAAACAAAGGACAGAGAACAACGATTCGCCTGGGCAATTCTGTAGTGCGTTAAATAAATATTCATAAGCTCGTGGTTGTCGAATAAATTACGTGTAAACGGCCAGACGTTCTCATGGTATGGGAAAGCAGTCGTTTTTATGGCCATTCTTTGAACGATCTCGGGTAAAGTTGTTTGGTATCATTCCTGACGTAGATATTGTTAATATCTTTGATACTAGAACTACCAGCCCGGTCAAAATGTCTGGTTTCGTATTTCTGGCTTTGAAATTATTAACTTATAGGTATTGTTGCAGCAATTTATGATTACTTTCAATAAGACAGAATGGCGCTTATATATCTCTATTGAATGTCCGTTCAACCACTTTCCTGTCTAACGTATACTGTCTAAATACTAACAACACCTATTGGCAGTTTAGTGTTAAGCAAGGCCAAGTAAAGCCAATTGATAATTATAAGATTGAATTCAACGATCACAGAATTTGTTGAACTATGCGTATATGATATTTTTGTTGCACGGTTCGCAATTTTAATTCGGCCCCGATTGAAGTAATATATTACGTCGGCAAGGATGAAATTTGTAGTTAATAAAATTGCCAACTTTGACAGCTTATTGTTTGACATTGTCTTAATCTTTTACTGTTCTGTTCTTTTTGTTGGAAAGTTACACATCTTGCCTGTTTAAAGAAATCATTGTAAGCTCTACAAAATATGAAAAACTTTTTTTAAATATTAATTTTCGTGAAAATGGCAGGGTCGGAAATTCGCACTATTATGAAGTATGAGTTCTTACGTGGAACTTACCACCACTTCTTCCGCAATTTGGACAACTTTTTAATAGGAAAACAATTTAATTCCGACAATGCTGTAAAACTGGCCCTCCAGCAATTCATTGACTCTCGTCCGCCAGGGTTTTGTACCACCGGCCTGATCAACCTGCCGCTTAAATGGCAAAAGCGTATAGACAATACGAGTGCATACTTTGATGAATAAAATAATTCCCTATATTTATAATATATTATCAACCAACTTTGCCTTTTTTTCTACAAATTTCATCCCTGACGGCCTGATAAATAGTCGACGGAACACCAAGTGCACACCGTTGCAACGTCGCTTCGTTCGAATAGCCCGAAAATAATTGCAGCATTTGAAGCAATCGAGAGTCGATCCGAGTCATCGTGAAAAATACAGAAAGTGGCATCCTGGCTTGCTCGTTCTCGACGATAATAACCGTGCAAAATGAAGCAACTGACCGTCCCGCGTTTTATTTCCACTTATCACGTTATCTTCTTTTCCATTACACGTTCCACCGGCACCGCGTCCTATTGTTATTGTCGCCACTTAACGCCACGTCCACGACAGTCGGACACGTGGCCTGTCCGCTTCCGCTATTTTGCCTCGCAGTTCCGCCACGAAGGATATTCCGCTCTTACTGGTCGCGAAATTCGATGTCGTTCGTGCTCAATCGCGTGCACCCCTTTTATTCGTCCTTCGTTAATCCCCCTCTGACTCCCTTCGACCGGCCGAGAACGTTCAATCGCTCTGCGCGAATGATTGCTGTGTCGATTTTGTTCCTCTGTCATGCGAAAAAGGATTGCGTTCATTTCATTTCGTTTTATCGCGACAGAGAGGGCAATTATTGTTACAGGTGATCTTTGTTTACGTTGCGAGCACGACTTTCTTTCCTGAAGATGAAATATATTTCGATTCATTTCGGTACTATGGCAAAATGAGAAATCAATAAAATTAGAAATTACATAAAATCGTAGACTACCAGAGATTACCAGAATCGTGCCATGCTGTGTCTCCTTCGTTCGATAATACTAGTAAACGTCGAGTGCGCCATACGAAGAACGACGTACCGTGATTCGTGGTAGAATTTTTAAGGGATTAATTTCCCGGATAAATGTTTCCATTACAGGCCATTGAAAGGCGCGATTGTTCACGGTCGACCGAGTCTATACACGAAATCCATGGCGGGCAGAAATTAGTGCAATCCATTAAACGAATGGAGTCACGCGAATGCGAGAGAAAAATGGTGCTGCCGTGTCGTTCGAAAAATTTGGAATTCCATCGAAATCGTTCGAAACAGCCGCGGCGGTTAGGCAGGGTGAAAAGGTACGCACACATCCATATGTGTACACATAGAAACCGATACATTTTTGTCTGCGACATCCCCAACAACCCACCCCAGGCACGAGCGTCTTCCCCATTTATGTGACGGTGATTCGCGTCGCTAAATTGCGGCGATTCGTTCCGCACATGTGTCCAGATCCGATGTCCCCTGTACTGTGAAAGCTACTTAACACGATGATCGATATCCTTCCGATTCAATCCGTGAAACGTGATATATCATAACCGGGATTCGCAATGCCAGAAGAAGTTAATCTATCACGGCACGAATTCATCCAGCGTCCTCCGGGAACGATATGTTCCCATACAGTTAGAATTTCAGGCAGATATATATGTATATAGATGTATATAGATGGTTCTATTTCCACGGACTGAATCCCTGAATTTTTTAACGGGAACAGGGAACTAATTAACGACCCGTTGTGAACTGCGGGAAACTTCCCTGAGCACAATGAATGAATTAAAGCTGGAAAGATAGAGTTGGTATGCACGTATATGTGTATTTCGTGTTCTGAGTAGAGATGCCGGGAAATCAGGGCGAATCAGTCGCTAATTTCGAAAGGCGTAACGCAACGGCACACCATGGCGTGAAACGAAATCGTATCACGGCGGTCTGCGGCCCGGCTGAAAATAATTCACGTCCCATGGGTGCCCTTCGCTAAAATTACCAGCCTGGCCGAAGTATTAAACTTGTTAAGATATTTAGAGCCCTATGGAGATTCCCCGTGAATTACGGCGGTAAACGAGCGAAAGGTGGCGTAAAGTTCCACGGCGCCGTAGTGGAGGCTTGATAAAAATTCGCTATTTCTAACCGGGTGTCGAGGGTTGCGGGGAGAATGGCCTGCCACTTGCCAAGCAGACATCCTCTGGATCTATTTTCATGATTCACGAACTAATCGAACATCGAACACCAAAGAAACGTAAAAGATTCAATGCGCGAGGAAGAAATTCGTGCATGGCGTACGTGTGTACGTAGGTGTGTTAGATGAAAGTTCGCGAGGATGAACCATGTCAGCCTTGTCGCGAGATTCCCTCGCTTCGATCAATGTGTGCTCCAGATTTTGTTCGTGTTTCGAGGATTTGGGTTGCGAGGAACGGCTTAGAACAAATGGAATGCAAACGATAATAGGATACTTGATGCAGTGTCTTCGTCTGTTCGAAATGGAACATTCTCCTTGTAACTTCCAGGGGCGTAGTTTCGCAAGTTGTTAAGAAGATTGCTGTATCGCGGGGAGGGACAAATTGTCATAACAGAAGCGCAGCCGAGAACGAAGCTTCCGTTGTTCGAACGGTTGCTTCTTTTTAAAGAGTGATAGAAGCAATGTATTTTCTAGAATGTCGAATCGCTTTCGTTTTTTCCACCTTCTTTATTAAATGGACGCGGGTAATCGAAAATGTATCGGGCAATATTTCCCCGATCTTTTGGCGTGGAACTGTCGAGGAATGTTGGGGAAGGTGATTCGAGCGGAAAATAAACAGCATTTGTTCGATGCTCCTACGAGACGAGGGTGAGACGTGACTGTGTTTATGGAGGAACTGTGATGATACAAAGGAAACAGACTGCTAGACGAAACATCACGGATAGGACGAATCTTTTCGCGTTTACGATGTTTCACGGACGCTGGAATATTCTGTGGAACGTATTACAATGGCGAATTCCCGATCCGGAATAACAGCTACAGTGTATTTCGAACAAAAGCAAGATTACAAAATCGAGGGAAATACCCTTTGGAATTATTTGTTTTCTTTCTGTCACGTCGACACGGTAGATCGTTTGTTGGCAATAAAAGCGTCGCGAAGAGATGAAAAAGTATTTATACGGCGTTTCGAATAAACTAATCCTAACGACTCTCGAAAGAAGCAGAGTCAATGGGAAAAGTAATAGAGAATTGAAACGTGGAAATATGGATTCATTTGCCGGGCAGCGTAGTCTTCGCGGAGTATTTTTTACCGTGCATTTTTGCGTTACTGGAACGAGCATTGCGAATGAGAAATAGGAGGAAATTGTGTAATACAATAACACGTGGATAACGATGGAAAACAAAAACGGCGTCGCAGAGTGCATCTTCCTCGCCGTTTCTTTTTCTCCGTTCTCTCTATTTTCGATCAACAGCTTACGTAAAACTGCATTCGAATGTGGAAATCAAAGTGAAAAGAATCGAACGGTTTAGAAGAAACAAAGTGAAACATTTAATGTCGCATGAAGAACGGCACGAAGCAATCCTGTCTGAAAAAAGATTCTTTTATCGGTGGGAAGTAACAGACTTACTAAAACCAAAGTTCTATTGTTAGCAATAAAAATAATAACAAACAATGCCACGATAGATATTGAAATACAATCAAAATAATATGTAAATCATCTACAATCTACAATACTGTCTGCATACAAAAAGCCTGCGTGCAACAATTACATCCATTGTTACAAATTGAAACGCAATGAAAAATTCTACGATACCAAGCCACCGATCCATTCTACCCTGTGCCTAAAATACATCCATAAACATTGATAACCAAAAACAACAACCACATCGACGCCACTATTATTCTGCTCCCCTACTCGCGTACAATAATTCCGTACGAACATCCAACGTCGTTTCGACGAGCATTGAACGTTCCACCTTGAAACCCCGTGCGTCGACCCGCCAATCCAACGCAGTACAGGTCACCGTGACTCTGCCCAGACAATGAGAAGGAGCAAGTGCACGTCGGGGGACGAAGAAACGCACTGGAAAGGGGTGGAAAGGGGTGGAAAGGGGTGGAAAGGGGCGGAACGGAGTGGAAACGGAGAAAGAGAAAGCGGAGAAACCACACGGGTCGTAGGTCCGCAGGAAAGCGGTAAGTTTCTAACGAGAAGCATTAGCGGAGTGGACGAGGCGACATCAAATATGTAGATAGCGCTACGGGGAATTTCTCCGGAGAACAAAGTTGCTACAACGAAGCCCCGGACTCGGAAATAGAAGGAGGTGAATCTGCGGAGCACACGGGGGCCAGCAGAGAGGGAAACAGGAGGCGTACGAGGAGGGAACGGTCTTGCCTCATCCTTGGAAGGCAGCTCGCGGCATCAGACTCCCTTGTGGTGCGCCTCCAACCCTTCGCACGGCGGATAATAATGGGAAATGCTGGCGAGCAACGAGCCCCCCTGCACCGAAGGACGAATTAAGTCTGCGGAAACGGCGCGCCGCGCCGTCGTGTCTGGAATTGATTAACCTTCGTGGCTGTGCACGCGGCGCCCCTTGTACGCCTTGGAATATCCAGGTCGGCGGTGACTATTTCGCGCGAACGATGGATTTCAGGGTTGTCCGGCGATTTCGTTGATCTAACGGGAATCGGGAAGTTTTAATGCTCCTCGGAGAACCGTCGGGCAAAGTTTTGCAGCGGGATCATGGCCGGAACGTTTGGCCGGGCGAGATTCGTTTAACCGAAGCTCTCCGCTGTGCGCTTTTTCAAACGCGTTGTTTCAACGATTTGTGTAACGAGACCGATCCGGCGTTCGTTATGAAAGGTAATTTTCAATCCGTGCACCCTTTTTCGCGTCGCTGTTCCGATTATTCCGCCCGGGCTGTGCACGGTAACGAAATGACGCGTCGACACAAAAATGATCCCTGTAACGTCGTTCGAAAATGCGTGATCGCGTTAAAAAGCTCGGGATCAATTTTCAGCGCGTTAAATAGACCGCAAAGCGGGCCATTGTGTCGTGTGTCGTGCTTGAAATGAATGCCTCGGCAATTTGGGGAAAATACTGGCACGCGGGATGTTTGCAGTTTCGAGATAATTGAATTTTTGTAAAGGGTATTATAAACAAAATTTTTGTCGATTTTTCAATTGTTAATAACTTTTAAACCACAAATACCATACTTTTGAGGCCCATTGGAAAGTAATGCCAAGATTCTCAGCTTTAATTTGAGACCAGTCCGATTAAAAAATACCCGCTGGAAGCCGAGAAGAACGCAATTCTTTAAAATAACGATGTAATCCAGAAATTTGGTTTTGAGAGCGCGTCAAACTGCTGAAAAGACCGCAAACGCGAAATGGCGCCACGCGTTTTTTCCCTTTGAATTGAATTAAAAATGTTTGACCCGTCCCCTGGTGGTTACACTTTTTGATCTACGTGTGAAATGAAAGGGAAATGAGACACAAGCTACTCGCCTGTAATTATCTCGTCGCTGTAACTTTATACAGTTTCACGTAATTATTATTATTGCAACGCGAAAGTGAAATAAAATGCTGTTGCATACGAAACTAAACGGACCAAAGAAAAGTGACAGAAATCTGCAGGAATATTAAATTAAAATAAATCCAAAAAAATTGATAGTTACGCCAATGAAAAATCGAAGAATTTATGAGGAAATCGGGATTAATTGGGCACTACGACAATGGTTCTTCGAAGCCTTGCAAGGTCGTTCTCACGCGTATTGCTTACATAACGGTAGTAGTAGCGTACGCATTTCTAGGAATTTATATGGGTCACTGGCTCAACCTTCATTCATATTTTTCACGAAACTTTAAATGACTGTAAATCGGCTCAGAATTATCGGATCGAGTTCGAAAAAAAAGCAAATTAATCAGCGCGACTTCCTCTACGCGATAGGATATGCGTAGAATCAATTCTGTATGGGGTATATAATATGTATTCTATTGGAATGAATTCAACTCTTGCGTTCCTGAACAAAAATATTAACGCTCGAATGGTTGAGTATTTATTTGAGTCTATCAGTAGCAACGAATTTTGCATTAAAGGGGATTGTTTAAACCGATTTGTTTATACAGCACATTTCACATGGGGTTCTTCGAACTTTTCATTCATCATAAAATAGTTTAAGACATCAAAATTTATGCCGTCTCCTCTAATTCTTCAACCTCTCACATTTAACAACCGATTTCCATGAGAAGGCTTACAATCAGCCCCGGACATTGCGTGCCGTTGCGCGGTACTGCTAACTGGGGAATCATCTAATCCAAAGTTGCCTGGGCAGAAAGCGGAATTAGTTAATATGTAAAACAGTCGCGACTGGAAATTCCAGAAATACCGTACCCGTCGGAGCTTCTCTTTTTGCTTGAACCCGAGCTCTTTTCCCCGTTTTCCGGCGATTGTATTTTGCATTTCGCTGTGATTCCCCCATTCCGAAAGCGTCGACGACCGGTTGAAAGCGAAGGCATGGTTACCTGAGCAAACTTTACACCGGAGTATTTAACTATACATTAAACCGCGTGCTTGCTGAACGTTTCACAACCCCCGTTGCACCATTCTTTCGTTAATACATCCACAGACATTTGTCCCAGTAATCGCATCTACTAACATGAAACTACAAAATAATAACATCGAGTGTCGTCAATGAATAATTAATTAAAACACAATTACACCCACCGACCCGTGAAAAATCGAATCAATTCGCAGCAATCGTGAACAACAATTACATTTCCCCAATCTCCAAGACACCTCAGCTCCCTAGAAAACGATTCTATCTCCTCCTCCCCCAAAAAAAACAAAAGCAAAAGAAACTCGTTTGATCATAGAACGTCCCGCAATTAACACGCGAATCCGAGCCGGCGAACGTGAAAACTGTTCGCATCGCGAGGGTGTCGAAACGCGCAAAGGGGCACGGGAGACATCGCGTACAGGCATTGCACAGGACAGGGTGAAACGATGGAAGGGGGCTCGAGGGGCAGAGAAATGGTAAGGGGGAGCCGAGGCCAAGTGGCTGGTACCACGTGCTGAATCAAACTAAGCGTAACGTTTTGGGGTTGCACGAGGGTTGAAGTGTAACGAGAGCGAAGCCGCGCGCCCGACAGGGACAGCGAACGATAGAGGGGTGGTTGGGACGGGGAATCGGTGAAGTATGAGGGCCAGAAAAGGGATGCTCCTCTCAGCAGCTTTCCCCATAAGACGTGGCTAAAGCGAGGGGTGAAAACCGACGGGCAGAAGGTAGATACATACATGCACGAGGGGAAAGACACCGTGATATACAGAAGGAGGAGGATGATAGTACATACCTACCGGGAAAGTTTCGGTGTATCTCACCACGTCGTCAAGCTACTCCCCGGTTGAATGGTGCGGAGTCTTGAAACGTGAACGAAACCCGACACGTCAGCCGCGGCTCCACTTAACGGAATGAAATTTGTCAACGCCTCCCCCGAAACGTCGAATAAAATTCAAATGGGTTTGAAGGGCGCTGCGGATCGGCCATTGGTTTTTAGTCTCATACCGGTCCCCGATGGAGCCCGTCGATCGTCGGGGTGGTTGATGGCTAATTTTGGTTAATCACGGTAAGCAACGATGGCCGCGGAGGAACGTCTCTGCGGGGCATAGATAGCGGCGGTAAAACGATGGTAAATGTTTAAGCTCGCTGTTCGAGGGGCTTCGCTCTATTCTCTTTCTTTCTCGGTCCTCTTTTTTCTTTCCTTTTAGCACTGCTATCTAATTAAGGTTACAGGCAGTTAGGCCGAGGGGATTTTTATCCCCGAGATTTTATCTCGCAGTATTCGGTGCGACGTTTCGTGGATATTCTTTTACGGTCGACTCGCGTTACTTGCATAATTTCCACGAGTGAACTGAGCGGCAAGGATGTTTCATTAATGCAGAGCAGAGGGACAGCGGCGGATTAAGTTACCAGCGTAATAATAATGATTGCACGGTAACGTTCTAGTCGCAGCATAGGAACGAGCCAAATGAGAAAAATCGTGGAATTTAAACCTGCGTAACTAGATCGTACGGACAGTTTCAGATTTGTGGAACTGTGCCGAACGTTTCGACGAGGCTTCTGCGGCCAACAACGTGAACTGCGAACAGTGGAGAATGTGATAACGGTTAATACGGAGATTATCCGAATTTCGACCATGGTTCGCTCCCTGCTTTGCGCGGGGAAATCATTTTTCAAAGTGGAATATTATTTTTGTATAATTAAATACTCGACTACGCGGCGGATTAAAGGCTTTCTTCTTTGCGAGATAATCACTTTGAAAAGCTACGCGAAGCTTCCCAGTTATCTGCAGGCCCCTACCGTCAGTTCGTCCGAGAACAGAAATTTTAATTAGTAGGTAGACGCCTTTACATCCAAGCAAACCGGCCGGACTATTAATTTCCCCACCCGCCCCCCCTAGACGTTTAACCTTTCGTTCTCTGCAAACAACCTGTCCTTCCATCGACTCTGTTTCCCCCTTTTCCAACCCCCTCGGAACTGCCTGATCGATCCATAACAATCTACGAATTTTATCCTCGTTTATTCAAGAAATCCAAGGTACTATAGTGATCCTTAATAATAAGGGGTACAACATTAAATTAATATGGATTCCCAGCCACATAGGAATTGCCGGTAATGAACCAGCCAACGAAGCCGCTCAAGAAGCCACGAAGCTAACACAATGTTAGCTTCACGATGCTAAAACCGTTATCAAAAAGGCCATTGGCGAATTTTGGAACTCTCTGTGGCTCAACGACTATCAAAGGAAACTCCACACGGTAAGATTATATAACCTAAGAAGCTATAGGTAAGAAGCTATAACCAGAAGAAATCAACCCGCCTTACCCGCACCCTTACCGGCCATACCAGACTGACACACGAACACCTACTTACAAAACAACAACCTCCGGGACGTCAGTCTTGCGATTCACCTTTAACCATACAACCCATTTTATTGGACTGTCCAAGGTTCTCATCTAACAGAAATAATTGCAACATTAAAGTCGCACGAAGTCGAATCTAAATGATCCTGAAAACATCCTTAACACGACAGAGTTCTTCCATCAGATAAACCTACTTACCTTAAAGGGACCACCTTAAAGTAAACTCGCAATTAAGAAAAAGAAATCTACGAATTATTCCTGACGTTCTTAAGAACGTGGTCGTTTCTTAAACATTCACACCCCTCTCACGAAATTCATGTAACTCTTAAACGCCCGAATTATTCGTAACACGATACAACCGACCCCCTACAACATAAGCACGCATTTTCCAAAGCGAAATACATGGAGCAAAGTTCTCCTCGGCGTCGTTAAAGTTCGACCATTGAGAGTGCCGGAATAATTGTCGAGTTAAAAATCCTCGACCCGCTATTAACCCCGAAGACAAATGCCCGCGGCATTGATAATTAATCTTTGCGAGGGAGTGAAAGGAGTGCGGAAAGTCGGTCAGCCCCGTGGAACGGCCGCGGCGAACAATATTTTTCGGATCGTTTTCGACTGCCACCGTTTCCACCGATTCACCGTACTTTCCAACCGGCGAACGAAGCTCCCGCTTTCCCGGCGAAAAATCGATCGGGATATTCCATAGAATCCTCTATATCCGCAGACGGTAAACTACTTTCGACTCTTTCTGCCCGGGCTGAAAGAAGAAGCCGGAGAGTCGCAGGGGTAGCTGGGAGCGGGTCCAGGAAGCCGCATTCAAACCTTGGAATATATATGTATATATATAGATATATATATCTACGGCGCTTTGGCATCGAGGAAACTAACGAGGTGGGCATTCCAGGACTTGCCTTAAGGAAGTTTATTTTCTTAATACCATGGGCCGTGCATCAGTCTTCCGGTTAGAGTCGCGAGCTGGCATTCAGAAGCTTCATTAGGAGGAGCTCGCATTCAGAGGCCATTTGATTCGTCTGCTGGTGAACCCGCGTGACCCTCGGCCGTTCTAAAGCTTCGAGGGTTAGAATTTCTTTCTGGATTTTCTTTTTTTATAGCTTTTCCCTTTTTTTCTGCTTCCTCGTTACACGTTGAAACAACCTTACTTGCCAGGAAGAAACTTTTCTAACGAGACAGCGAGACGTCCTCGTGAAACCAGCGTTCGCGACGGGAGAATGTTGTTCAAACAGTCCTCGGGAAAATGTTTGCAAATCGCTTGCGCAGTGTTTTAAATAGACAGTCGGTCAGTGGGGCAAGTAGATCGCGTCGAGCGTGGTCAGACAGCGCGTTCTTGCGTTCGCCTGGAAAAATAATTCCACTTACAAACTTAATAACGGACTGAATGGTAATTAAGCCCTTTCCCTGTCAAGAAGAACTCGCTTCTTTAATAATTCCAATTAAAATACAGACAATACTTGTGCCGCACTGATCAGGAACAATTTGTGCTCCACTGCAAAACCCGTTACGCATCGCTCTCTTATGATTACGTATTCCTTTCGCACTGATCGCTTTCATAAATTTTATATTGACAAAAGTAATCGCTCGTGTGTCGCACAGAAATCTTCCAATGTTCCACCAGGACTCGACCCTTAACTATATAAAAATCATCGCGTAACGCGTAAGCGCCGTCTTCGATGCATCCGAGCAAAGCGGGACTTTATCAACGAACGAACAGGCCCAGTTTTATCATGGTCGCCGAATTGGTGGCGCTCGCCGAGCACCAAGTCAAAGCGGCGTCCGCTCCATTTAACGCTCACCTTATTGACCTTATGCTTAATATTAACGAGGCGACGCGGTCAGCCGGCCGGACACACGTGTACCTACGTGTACACGGTGAATACAGGGAAACGTAACTAGCCGAAGGGCCGTTAACCTCCTCATTTGCAGCGCTTTGATCCAACCCTACTTTCCACCGTTTCCTCTCACGTTCCACCGATCCGTCCGATCGATTCACGAAACGCTCTGCCCTCGGTTTCACGCTGACCAATGTGTCCCGGGCTAGCGACACGATATAAAACAGATCTCGCCGAAACTGGTTCGATTTGCGCAAATAATTACTCGCATATCATCGAGGCAGGATCGAGGCTGGCTAATTAGCAGTCCGTCCGGCGCCAAGGTGATTACCGACGACGTACGAGCAGAGCAAGGGGGAATGAAACGACGTCGTGGGAAATTGGAATTATGGTCGGGTCGAATTCGGATGCGCTTCGAACTTTTGCAGAATCACACATCGTCCTTCGACCCAGAAATCTAACGATTCCAGATAGTTTTGCAACAATCGGGCGTTGACGTCCTCCCGCCTATAATCCGGTCGTTTGAAACGGGAAACGGAACGTAATCATCAGGAACGGAGCAACGGGCACAAAGGAGCGTTGAATAAAAAGCTGGAGACACTTGAATGAAAGTGAGGCGTGGTGAGGCAGCAACCCCGTCATGGATAGAGTGACAATGCGAACGGAAGGCACAAATCACTCCGGCGGGACAACGGGTCGATTCATTTCGGAGATCGATCGCAGAACGAATGGAGATCGGGATGCTACACTTGGCGATCGTTAAAGCTTCACGAAATCCTTCGCACCTGCTCGCATTCCGGCGTCTGGTTCTGAAGAATGTTGCAGTGTAAGGGTGATTGTCAAACGAGAGAAGACACGCGTGAATGGACGTATAATTTTTAATGTAAACACTCGTCGACTAAAGTTAAGAAGCAAGGCGGGTGTGTATATGGAAATTAGGTAACTAATGTTTAATCGGTTTTCTTTCGCCACTGGAATAATTTTTATGTTTCTAAAATCTGTGAAGCCATATCTTTCTCGCAGTTCGAGTAATATTACTTTATTCCCGTCGTTTAATGATGAACATCTACCGGTGTACGTGAAATTAATTGATTTCTCAGCTCGATAATTATAAACGTACCTACGTTGTCAGAAAATGAATAGAGTTACTTTTGTGCTGATCGAACGAAACATCGGATTTTATCATTCGTAGCGTTATTTGCAACTCTAAATATTTCGAAAAAATGTGCCATTCAGAAAACAGAAATAGAATCGAGTGGATTGTGGTCGAAAGCAGTACAATAAATCTAATTTAATTGCAAAAAGAAGGAAATCAATCGATCGTCCTTTAAATCCACCTATGGAGAAATATTCGAATATCGAGGAATAGGTACATTTAGCATTCCGGGATAGTGGATAACGGTAACTGTGAAATGGCAATAAAGAGGATTGAAATCTTCGGTCGTGAATATAGTAGGGACGTGGGTTCGTAAGGAGCAGTCATTCGAATTAATCAGCCGACTTTATTCCCGTTCCTCTTTCCATTTCGCTCCACTATATTATCGCGAGGTCGGGGTTCCAATGAAATAAACATAGGGTCGTAAAATAGAATCCTATACCCGCGATAATTCACCACTCGGCTAATAAATTAATCTGCGTTGCGCGCAAGGTGCCACGGCTTCGTCACATGATAGAGCAAGATCTGTCAGGCAACCACGCTTTTCGTCCCGTCGATATAATTGCCGTAGGATTGCACGTTTCTGGAAAATCGTGAAGGCAACCGGGCGTGGAAAACTTGGAAAAGCAACGAGCTCGTCTGCTTTCTATTTACATTCGCCTCGACAAACGCCTATTCTCATTACTTACCTGCGCCAGAGTCGAAGTTTTCCTCGCACGGTCGTGCTTTCCCAGCTGGTCGTAAGTTTGCGTTATGTTTAACAGCGTGTCAAGAAAGAGGTATATACCAGGGTTTCCCAACCTTTTTCGCCTCGCGGCTCCCCCTTTGTTATATTTAAATAACTTGCGATCGCCTTGTCTCAATATACCGCTAGGTAAATTAGAGATAAAGTAAGGAACGCGCATTGCAAGCATTAAAGATTTACTAGAATTCCTTCCTTTCATTTACAATCAGCATTATATCATTAACAGTAACGTAACCGTATTAAAATAGACAGGTGCCGAAATTCGTCGCCTAAAAACAACCACTGCAACATCCCTAAAAAAAACGCACACACCCTTGGGGGGTCGCGACCCACAGATTGGGAACCAGCGATACGCAATACACTTTCATAAAGACGCCGGAACAAGATGATTTTCCCGTGACTAGCAGCGCGTGGTACAGCGAAAAAGGAAGGTATTATCGTTTCCTCCACCAATCACATTTCAGGGTCTCGCAGTGTTTCGGACAATTAAGGAACCGCGTGGGTGTAAATTTCACGCGGCCGTAAATTGAACGCATCATTCTTCCTACGCTGGAACCGCTCTGGCAGGAGCTGTACAGGATCCGCGCGATGCGAGACCCGCTCCGTTTTGTCATTACGGGACGGACATTTGAACGGTGCAGTAAATTAGACACGGTAAGCAAGTTGGAAAATATCGTGACGAACGTTCGCGTGTTCTGCGCCAGTTTGGAACGGGGGACATTTCCTCCGGCGAACATGTCTGCCTGTGTAACCCCTTGGAATTAAGCCTTCGGGGCTGAGACCACGGAGGGTTGATGTATGGAGAGCCGAAACTCGTTTTTATTGCTCGGGGATGTACGCGGAGAATTGCGGCGTATGTATCAAGAAGGGTGACAATGGAAAGTCTGTAGAGTATGTCTTTTTAAATTAAATGGCTTCGGCGTACACATCCCCGTTCGCGCAACTGACTATCCGACTCGTTTAATCGGAACTACAAGCCCGTTCGTTATTTGCAACGACACGAATTACTTAATTTATCGATATTTCGAATCGTCGATGATCGCTGAAATTTGTATTGTATTTAAAAAGTGTATTCACAGCTCAGGAAGATAATTCGATACCACCCACGTTGCCAATCACTTTCGTTCATATTTTTCCAAACGACCACCGGTCCATTCGCGCGCACGGAAACAGCGCAGAAGCTTTTCACCGCCGTTCGAACGGGGCGTTCGTTGCATTTTAGTGTCCGTGTACCTGGCGCGAACACCCGCAGCCACGATAAATCCCGTAATCCGCCACGTCAAGTACGGAATACGAATTCCTCGTGGCGGCGGGAGTCGCGAGCGCCGCGCACTCCGTCGAGAGAAAGATTGCACTTTTTTTATATTAGTGGGGCCGACGGAATCCACGTAACGTAACGCAGACAAATTACAAGGGGCGGGCCACCCCCTCGCGTTCCCCTTGCTGGCACGTGTACAGACCGCTCTATAATTGGGGATACGTGTGCCCGCGCGACGGGGTGATACCTCGAACGGGGGTATAAAACGAACGGCGTTTAGCTTATTTATGGGCCCATTTTTGGGATTGGCCGCTTAAACGCGCGGTTTATGATCTCGAACGGGCGCTGGTGAACGAAGTGACACCGGAGGGTTCTTCGAGTGCGACGTGACGAACGTTTCCGTTGATGAATCGTGCGATACTCGTCCGATGGAACGCTCGGTTCTCTGATTTATGGCGAACGCAATACGATTTCTTTACGGCTCTGGCGCTTGTTAAATACCAGCTTGGTATATAGATCTTGCGATCATTCTGGTCTTGTATATTTGCACGAGGTGTGTGCCGACTAAAATGTTGTTATTAACTGCTCGAAGGACCAGCCGGCACTATGTATAGCGAAGCAGAAGGAACGAGGGTGTTCTATCGTGTTCTTTGGTTTTTGGAGTAACTGCTTTAGGCTACGTTTACGGTGGATGCGAATTCGTACGAACGGCGTTCTGATGAATACGTCTGAACTGTTTCAATGCATTAGTTCAATCAGTTCAGACGTATTCATCGGAACGCCGTTCGTACGAATTCGCATCCACCGTAAACGTAGCCTTATTTTACGAAACGTTTGCTTATATACTAAAATGGTTAGCGGGTGTCGACCAAGGTGCTCGATTTGCAAGGCCTGCATACCTGGGCCAACGGTACCGAGCACATTTGTTTTGGCGGTTCTAACGCGTTTCCTCCAACGAGGCATCAACGGTTTTACGATACGGCAATTGCTATTCGGAGACAATAGGCGTCGAAAACATGTGGTCTCTTTCTAGAATTCTCTACCGGTACAGCGATTAAGTACCTCTACTTTAATGTGCCCGATGTATCTGAATAGAACTCAAAGCTAGCCGTATCATAAACCCGGATGCCGAAATCGCCGATTGCCCAAGTCCTAACAGTGTTTAATACCATGCACAATTAGCGTGGTCAGGGTTAATGCAACGATAAAGTGACGCGAACATAATTCGGCAAGAAAATAACGAAGAGCTGAGGAGACGGATAAAATTTCGACCGCATTCGAATCACTTCCATTACGCGTTTCCGCGATATTGAAACGAACAGCACGGTGTACCGGCGCGCGAGAAACATAAATAATAGAGCGCACCCGACGGTGCTCGAGTTTGTTTCCCCTCGCAGGTCAAGGGTCGTCCCCCTTTCGCTCGCTACCCGCCAATTATGGAACGATCTGTACGTGTACGCGCGGGCACACGCGAATGCGTACACCGCAGAAGTTTCGCCGCTTTCCCGCGACATGTAATACACTTTTATGTCGCGTGCAAAAGGGGCTGCAACCCCCCTTGCTCCCCTATATATTCCCCACGCGATCCCGCCGATTTGATACGCTTCAACCTTCGGAATCGTCGAAGTCGTTGCTTCTTCTGGCCCTGTCAGATTTCCCCCGCGCCTCGTGCCTCGTTCCGCTGGAAATCTTTACTCGTGGCGGGGTGAATTTCCCTCTTCGGCCCCTCATCCCCCGTGACCGACCAACGATTTCACGGGGCCAGGGAATTTACCGCGGAGAACCGAGAAATCTATCGTCGTGATTTTCGATTTTCTTTTCTCCGCGGAGGCTTTATTTTCTATTTTTTTCGTTCGTCCGTTCTTTCCACGCATCGATAATTCCATTGATCAGAAAGTTAAGTTACCACGTTATCGAGCATGCCGGGAAGCCGCGATGATAGCTGGAACGATTGAACGAAAAGTTTGGAAAAGAAAATTCGTTTCATGGATTTCGTCAATTTCCGGTCGTCGAAGACAACGAAGACGTCGAAGCCCTCTTGCGCGTCCGATCTCCGTCGAATTTAAATAAACGGCCACGGTGGTCGATGCTTCACACGATGTCTACTTCACGAAAGTCCGAAGCTTAACGCAGGAAAATGCGATCCTTGGGATTGCCTCGCAATGACCCAATTACCGCACTCGTAAAGCGCAACGGTGTGAGTCGTGGAACGGTCGAAAACTTTGTCGGTCTCGCAAGTCTTTCGACGCGTTAAGAGGCCTCGCGAGTTTCAGCCGCGTCGTTCGTAATTAGCCAAGCCGCCACTTGACGTCGGTGACGATACTTGAAATATTCCCGCGGAAATAACCATTTCCCCGGGGGATCGTGGAATCAGACCGGAACGTTTATCGTCGGCCGGGCAAACGGGGATGGTGAAACGAAAACGTCAGGCGTGTATACCGGGCGAAAATTTAATTAAATCTACCGTAAGGCACCGGCGTTACGGTATTCGAATCCGATCGCATTAATCCGGCGGAGCAAGCAAATCGGTTCCCTAAGTAATTTCATCGATATCGGAATCGAACGGCTAATAGCCCCGATGAATTTCCAACTGTATTTCGTTTTTTTTCTCTCCGCACTTGTTTTGTTTCCCTCTTCGCGGTATCGTGGATGAACCATGGAATTTTTGGACGAAACCGAATTAGCGATTAAAACTGTTCCTTTGTTTGTTCGTTTTGTAACATCGAACATTTTCCACCCTGCAAGTTGATTCGTCTACCAGTCAATGGAGCTCCGTCGAATTTCCTCCGCGGAAAGAAATGCGCCCCCTAAACTGTGCACGAGGAAATCCAGCCCACCCCCGAAACTATAACTGCCACTCGAACGTCACCGTGCCAAAACACCCTTCAATCACATCGCCCGCGCCGCGACAACTTGCCGTGGAAAGCACGTTTCCCGTTCGACACACGTGGACGTCAAGGAAAACGCTCGCACTGGTCAGTCGCTTGCAAACACGGGTCATTCGGCGAACAGAATTAAGCCAATAACCTGTCCAACATAATGTCCGACTTCGGCGTATTAATTAGCCAGAGCAACAACGCCTGGGAACCGTAACTCGGCCACGGGTGTACATAGATCCGCGATCGAATTAGTAACAATGGTAACGTTCTGCCCGTTGAATAATGCACGAGCTGACATTACGTCCAATAACAAACGCCCCGTTACTCCATCGTTATTCTTGCCGACTGGCTGGCTAACCGTTCAACCGGAAATACCTTTTCGATTCCTCTCTATTTCTCGTTCCTCTCGGGCCCACCCCCCGTGGGAGAAAACCGCCCCTTGGTCCTGCGCATCGCATAATCGAATTCAGATCGACAGATCGCAGACACCCCCTGACGGCGTGCGTCACGCAGCCCCCTGACATTCGGCACCCTGGATTACCCATCGAAATTTATGTTTTCGCGGGACACAAGTCCTGGGCGGTTCGGAACGATAACTTTCTTAAACGCGCCAGCCGTACTCGCGGGCTTATCATATTTGTACCAATCCCCGCCGCTAAGCCTGACAAACGAGGCAGCCAGGCTTCTCGTTAAAAGGGCCTCAGACCGGCCTGCCTTTATTTTTTTTTATCGAAGCAACGCGCTTCGCAGACAGGGGGGATTGGCGACGGATCTCGTGCGAGTGAAAGTTTCCATGCAAATTTCGATATCCATTATATACTGCGCGCACACTTTCTAATTCTTTCTAAATTTAATAAAACTCGGCGCCAAGTTGCGGCGTGTAATGCATCGAAATATCGGGACAGCTCTGTAATTATCGAACGCGGCGTATTCATTGCGCGGGGCCGTTCGAAATTTCTCATTCGACGGCGTTACAGTTCTCCGGCAATATATGCCGAAATACCAATCATCGAGGGAACGAAATTGTACTGATAAATCGTAACGCCGTGCAGGTTAATTATTCCGTGAAAGAAGCGTCCTCTGTACGGTGTATCCGGGAGCGTTGCAACCCCTATGTTTCGCGACGCGATATTAAATGGCAAACGTGCGCCGCGACGCGTCCCGTCCCGTCGGTTCGTTTGGTAAATTATAGATACGCGCAGGGCACGCGGGTATCATGAAAATTCTCGCCGCAACGGCCACCGGTAATAAGATAGATCGACATTACGCAACCTCGAAATGAAACGACGCGTTGTCAATTACAGCCACTGTGCGCCTCGGTGAACTGGCCAGTATTCCATTTCGCGGCGCTGTTCCGCCTGAACGAAAGGGTCGCCTCTGTTGTCGTTCGGTTTCCACCGTGTGCAAACGTACGCCCGTTCCCGGAGTCACCGACTGACGTTGTGAACGGTACACTGTTAACGACCACGCAGATGTTTCGCGGTTAGCTATTTTTATTCTGGCCCGATCGAGACGGTGCAATCGACCGAGCACCGCTCATTGGCAAATTTATCGATCCGCTGACGAGAAGCCGGCGCACGTCGACGTCCGCACTAATTACAACAGAACAGGGTACTAAGTTATTTAGCTTACACGTGCCGGCTGGTTCACCTGGCTGGGTGTCCGCTGGGATGAGCTAGAATAAAGATGGATTCTGATGGTGAGTAAGTACACTCTGGTGCATTCCAATGATCAGAGGCCATTAAAGGGCGTACCTTGTTCGGCCTTGAAACGAATGTCACGGTTACCAAGGAACTAATTTCCTTTGTCTCGAGGAAATAATGTTAGCTGGTAAATTAATATCGGGCCGAATGATAAATAAATCCCCTTGCAGACAAGTAAAAACATTTTTATGTCTTATGTATTAACGCGTTAAATCGCGTTACTCTCTTAAGCGCAAGTTATTGTTTCCTTGCTAGTATAACGATGTCACTCGACGACACCCGTGAATACCTGGACGCCGTGAATCTCCCGTGAAACCTGCGAACCTCGAAATTAGCTACTTTCCAGCCATTTTCCAGCTGAGACGAATGGCCAGCTCCAGCGACCCAGACAGTCGGACTAATACAGCGCGATTTCTCGTCTCGCTGGAGCTAGTCCTAATGGAAACCTAGGACAACCAGAATCCCGACTTCGTCTAATTTATTTGTCGATGGCCTCGGTGACTGCACACCGCCAGAACGGCGGTCCTCGTCTCAACGAGGCGGGAAACTGGTCGTAGGAGAACGTGGCAACTTGTTCGACGGTTCTATCAAGGATGTTCAGACCAACCGAGTTCTTGCTCCGACAAGCTTCCACAGTCAGTGTTTCGAATTGTTTCTAGGAGAACGACAGAGAGAGAGAGAGAGAGAGATATGTTTACCTTGAAGACAATACCGGTTTATGGACTCGGGGTCGTTAAAAGTTAATTGCTCATCGTTTATCGTCGAAACTAGCTACCACCGTTGAATAACGAACGATTGACGTATCGTGATCCGATTCTCAAGAGCAAACTTAATTTCTATATTCCCCGTCGTTCCCCTCCCCAATGACTTCCTTTCCTCGGTCGATCATTTAGTTTTGCTGGTCAGGAAAAATTCGACGATCCGTTTACGAAAGTCGAGCTGGCAGTATCGGTCCCCCGGGTGAACCGATACGCCAATCATTTCGTTCCGCGGCGTCACCTTCGGCCACCCTAAGGGTTCTCCGCGTCAATCTCGAGCACCAGCTGATTTACTCCGCGCAGAAATACCCTCGATTTCCCATAACGCGGTCAGAATCCATAGGCGAGGTCCCCGTCCTTTTCCTCCGGCGGTTACACGATGATGTAGTGAGATCATTCGCGGCTGGCGTGATTGATAAGGAAGGCAAGGTTGCATGATAAACACGAGCCTCAAACGTGCGCGACGAGAGTGTACGATGAAACAGAATTGTTTTCGACAAGCGACGAAAGCTGTGTAAAAGTTTAAAGTTGACAATTAAGCTTAGCATTTCATAATTATGTTGAACAGAATTTTTTGCGTCGCTTGTTACGCCGGGGCAGTCGACGGTGAATGACGGTGTAAAATATATTCTTTATTTGAATTTGTTGCACGGTACCTCTGTTTTACGCGTTTGGTTAATAAAATAAATGGAAATAAATGAACATGATGAATAATGTCAAATATAATTAAAAAAAAGGAACGGCAAAAGAAATATATACAATCGAGAAAAATTGCAAAGCACGATAATAATAAGGAACATTGTAAAGAGTATATCAACGTTTTCTAACTTTTCTATTTCCCCGCGACTCATTAACACCTTTTACCCTACCTTTCCGCGTAATTCCCCGAGAGATCGATGAATACAATCAATCGTATACCGTTCCCCGTTCGATTGCCCGTATCTTCGTATAAATTTATCTCGTTCAACAATTTACCTTGGGCATTGTATGCTCGTTTACCGTGCGTCGTTTGTTTTGCCATAATGAAAGCGTGGCATGCGTTTGGCAGGTGACGGTGGAATTGTTCTTCGCGCAAGCTTTTTTTACAAGAGCGCAGAGCCGGGGTAGGGTGGCTGGACAGGGTTTCATTAAATCGTCGGCCCGTTCCGACTCGACAAAAATTGAACTCTTCGACCAGCTGTTCCGGCGCCGTGTAACAACGCGAAAAAAAGTCGGCCACCGCGCGAGAAACAAAATCGCTTTCATTTCACGCGCTAATAAAATCCGTATCATATTTTCGTGTTAACGAATCGGCCCCGCCGCCTGCGGGAAATTGCTATCAACCGTTTAATCGATACACCGGCCAGCTACGAGCCACGGTTTTCCCCGACGGTTTTCCTCAAAAGCTGGCCGCCATAGTATTTCACCAACCGCCGCCCCGTAACATTAGACATCGCGAAAAATATGGTTGGGCACGGCGAAAATGGAGAAAATGCTTCTCGAAACCATTTTTGAAAGAAATTCGAGAAGAAGCGAAATACTGGCGGGACGAAGATTCATCCAGACGTATGGATCCGCGAATCCAGGGGATTTATCGACTCGCGGGGTGTACGACGCAGAGGGATGATCTCGGTCGACCTATCGAGGGATCGAGGACGCAGGCACGTACGAGCGAGCGAATCTACCTGCATTATATTAATTAAATTCCTCTATTCGAGGACGAATAGAAATCCGGGACGTATTTTGAACGGACGTTAACGCTGCAGGCCTGCACCTGGGAAAACTTTTATTGTTCTGCTCGAGTGAAACGGCGCATTGGATTTCCATTATGGATATTAATGAAACGTTTCCGGTTTTTCTCTCGTCCGCGATGATTAGCGACGTTGCTGATTGCATCGCGGGACAGCCGTGTTTATTTAGGCTGCAGGCGGTGGTAAATCCTGGACAGTATAAAATTAGTAGCCACTTTATTTTTTTAGCTGATAAAATCTTAGAAAGCTGTGACCAAGAAAATCGGACAGATAACTTTGGGTGGTGTAAATATAAATATTGTAAATATTTAGAACTACTGATCTTTTTAATTTGCCCAAAATTCTGATAGCGATACGAGACAGTGTTACTTCGAGAGAAATAAAGTTATCATACTTGTCCTTGTCATGCGAATCTATTATTTCTGCTATAAACTAAGCTTTATTACCAAAGCAAATGCAATATTCTTCGCGGTACATCATCGAATTCAACGCGATTGAGATATTCGAGATGACAAGACTCGTTCGTTCGCGGCCACGGTCGCCGAAAGCTCTGCGCAAAGGGAAAAGACGTCGGACGCGCTTTCATGAATAAGAAAGACTAAAACGAGGACGAATGTTCAGACCCGGAGATTTGTGGGCCGGGCAACAATATTTATTACGAACCGTCGAGTCATCTGTAAACATAAAATAACCAGCTGCATCGCGTGTAGCGTACACGGCGCAGTTGCGCCCGCTGGCCGGCTTGGCAGTCGCTTCAATTTCCCTTTGAGCGCGAGAATTTGTCGGAATGAAATATCTAAAATCCCACGTATATATTAAAACATCCCCCGGGACGAAGATGGGAACGGCGTTACGTGGCATTAGACGCGTATACACAAAGGACGTATCAGCTCTTTGACGTTGAGTGCCGGATGCCGCGTCACGTCTAACTCTTTTACGCGGCCACAAAAGGCAACTTTAACTTTCATTTTCTCCAAATGAGGGCGGATAATGGGCAGGAGCATCAATGTTCTCGAATCATATTACGAATAGACTATACCTTGTCCCCCGCTCCGTTTCAACTTTCTTTCCGCGAGAAAACTTTTACGCGGGTACTTTCATCAGATTACGTTGGATGGATATTTTGCTGATTTTTGCGTAGAACGGCGTACGATGTATTTAAATTTTCTTGGGAAATGTGAATTACATTTATGCCCGGATCAATTAATGTTTAAGATCACTTTGTCGCGCCAGAATTCCTGCAATCGTTAGAAGGGATTTTATTAAAATGACAACAAAGGTTTCGTAATTGCTAATCTATTAACAGAGTTGTGTATACAACTCGTTACATTATTATGCACTAGATATATACATGCAATCATTGGACATGTCGTAACAAAATATTGCCGTCGTTCGCGGGCACTATTCTAACTATTACAGTTGTTACGGATAATTTTCTAATTCAACGCTATTGACCTATTCGCTATATTTTTACATGCGGTTTCCAGTAACAACTGTACACACTTTGTACATCGAAGACACGTCGTGCATTATAAATAGATAGATGTACGTATTATTAAATTATTGCTATATTTGTTGCTACGCTCCTGCACGACGGGTATATCGTTGCACGATGCTCTACGCGTATTACACGCGACAACAACGTTCGACAAACGCTAAACCAGAGCCACAGAACGGGTTTGACATGATTACTGACTAATACGTGTATACTGACATGATGCAGCAATACTGTATAAATACCTGAGTATAATTATGTTTTCTCTCCTAAATGGAAGAAGGGTTCATGCAGCGTGTATGTGTGAATCATCGTACGCACGCGTCGAGATAACAGACAACACGAATACGTAAACGATAGCCTTAACTAGCAGCGATGAGGTATAATAAACCGTGAAAATTCATCAAACGAACAATTTGCAAACGAAGAAGAGAAGAACGATCTCCTATCTGTGAGAGTAAAAAGGAATAATAAACGAGACAGCGAGTGATCGACTAAACGTTGACCATTTCTAGAAGGAAACCTACTGCCGATCATTTTTCTTCTTCAACGATCAGCGCGCGTTTAAGCTTCGCTCGCTTTTCCAAGTTTTCCCGCGCGATTTTCTTGCCGCGAGTTTTCAAAGCGAGGTTGAACACTCGCCGACGATAGTCCTGCCACAGAGTGAAACTTCTGAAAGCCATACGATTCCACTTTTTTCTCCAATTCGATTTCTTCCTCGTTCCTTCTTTCCTCCCCTCGCCCTCTTCTTCTTGCGCTTTGTTCTTTCGCCGTTGGATTTGTAACGCGTCGCGGTTCGCCCGCCAACCCCTTAAGACGGCGAATCCTGCAAATCCTGTTTCACTTCCGGCTTGCCGATATTCTCCGCCTCCCACACAGTATCCGGAAGTTTCGTTCCCAATGTTTCCGGGAAGAACAGAGACAGCAACCCCGCGGACATGGCCATGGATCCGAAGAGAATCAGCGGCAGCTCCGGCATGATTTGTGCCTGATGACATAAGAGAACACGAGGACTCAATGAAAAGTGTAAGAGTAATTAAAGTGGCAATCTACTAAATTTCTTGAGTAGTTAAATTGTATACGTATACGTCGTGATCAAAGTGAATAGACAGTGGAACTGACGAAGACATGTTGTGCGACTGTGCTCTGTTAAGTCTTCATTCTTTAGAATTTTACGCAACGGACGAAAGGAAAGCTATTCTTCTCAGACCGATTTTCAGTGCCTCGACTAGCCTTAAGGGGGGACACTCAATTACAGGCATGAAATTTAGCATATTTTTAAAGTTGTTTCTACAGAATACCAATCGTTCAATCTTTTTGTAACTTAGAGGCCTATTTACTATATAGTAAATAATACACGTTGCGTATATTTAAGTGTCACCAAAATAGTTTTGTCTCTTGAAAAAATTCAAAAATGGCGGAGTTTCGGGACATTTCTCCGAGCAGGTGTGAGTTTCAAAACGGCGGGAACTCTAGCGACCGCATCGTTCATCTGATATATATGAAATTAATTTTTTTAGTATTTAATACTTGTACTTTCTATTTGAACTAAAAAAAAATGTATGAAATTCAAAAATCACAGAAATGGCAGGCTAATAACCAAAAATGTGAAAATTTCCGCAGTAATTTTGCAATAAAAAAGTACTTTCTTGAACGATTTTCAATATGATTTTAGTTCAAATAGAAGGTAATAGTATAATAAACATCTGTGCCAAGTTGGAATGAAATCGGTTAAATAGTTTTTGAGTTATCTTTCCCGCCAATTTCAAAAGCTCAGGTTTCCGGAAAACGCGTTTAAAGTTTCGAAGACTGCCTGGTGCCGAGCGGACATCAGTGACGTTTATGAGCTGTAGCACCGAATAGAGCTCGAATTTCGCTATGAAACTTTGGGATTATATTAATAAGATATTAAACTATCGTTTTATAAAAAATTTTTTTTAGATTTTTTGATGATTCTAATTGAGTGCCCCCTTAAATCGAGCGTTACATTACCCCCGAATCGTGTATATTGTTTGAAACATTGCGCGAGCAACAAGCGGTCCCGTATCGGCACGGTCCACGGTGTACATTCTTGCGGCGACCAACTTACCAAAAGAGGAGTTTGCGGTGACAATATTGACCCCATGCGGCCGGTCATGCTGCAAATTCCAAGGAGCGAGTGTCTCAAGTTTGTGGGGAACAATTCTGCGGTGTAAATGTAAATCGTAGAAAAGGACATAGTGATGCACCATTTCCCTCCCAGGTATAGTATCAGCGGCAGGGATGTCCAGGTGCCTGCAATCAAATTTATGGCGGGAATTTATGCTGGGTAATTCCCGGACCGAATTCAATGGAAGAAGGCTGATCGTGTATTTACCGGTTGGCAGGAATTGTATGGCCAAACAGAATACCCCGCTTAGCAAGAAAGACGACGAGAGGGTGATCTTTCGGCCGACGTGGTCCGTAAGGAACCAGGTCAAAAAGTAGGCTGGAATTTCGACGACGGCCACCAGTATGAAATTAACGTACTTGTCGCCGGCGAACGCCACCGAGTTCAACGACAATCCGTAATAAACGAAAGTGTTCGTCAGCCAACAGAACGAACAGACCAGAAGACGCGTGAGCATTACCGAGCTGTGCAAAATCTGCACCGCCGGTGTCCGTTTCTCGATATTCGCCGCTTGCTCCGCCTGAAAACGTCGACGAATGTTCTCTTTACGTCGGGGTGTAAAATAATGGGAAAATTCGCGGGGAAATTAGAGACACCGTACCTTCTCGGCATTGACCATGTTCAATTCCTTGAACTCGCCCATCGCCTCTTCCGTGATTTGTAGCCCGTTGATCCGTGCCATTCTCAGATAAATACTCTCCACCTTTTCGTGTTTCCCATTCGCCAATAGCCACCTTGAAAATGGCATCATTGTGTGTGTTGCGCTTTTTTTTTCTATTTTGTATTGTTTTTTGACTACAGTAATTTTCGAAGGGGGAAACGATTGTGTGTGAATAGGGCGCGCTTTATCGAAAACCTACGGTGTACATAGAAAAAAGGACAGGTGAGAAGATGATTCTAGAAGGAAACGTTGAAACTAAAATTAAGGGTGGTCTAGGCACGCCAAGATTTTCGTATCGCGACCGCGTTAATTAATTGGAGAATATTTGTGCAAATACAACGGCAACTATGTACTCTGTTCATTTTAGGGGGTATTCTTCTCTGACCTCTTGAAACATCGAGGCTTACTACCTGTCCCTATACCTGCGTTTATTGCTGGTACTGAAAGACTTGAATTGGAGCGTAAATATTAGGAAGCCGCAGGTATCTTGTACGGGACCGGTATCGGCGATTAGTATTGTAAGAAATATCTTGACGATTTTAAAGGTTTTGAAAATTATCAATATTCGCTACCTGTCACAGAGGAATGCCACATTGGAGGCTTCATTTCGAGAACTTGAGCGAGGCTCCCGGGCAATGTAAATTGAAAAAGGTCATAGAAAAGAAATTACCTGACTGATTCTGGGATCAGGACGGGCAATAAAATAGCGAGCAACGCCGGTCCGTACACCATTCGAAGGATCAGTCGCCACGATTGCAGCCACATCGCGATCAATCCCAGCAACATCTCGCCCACAGCAAACATGCAGCAGATGATGGTACTCGCGAGAACTCTGCCTTTCACACCTGCCATTTCCATACCTGAAAGCAAGCCGCGTTACGTCCACTTTCAAAGTCCTCGAACACCGCATGGAATTCCCCGGGGGTGACATTCAAACAGCTTAAAAGTTACACAGGAAGTCGGACTGAAATATGCGAAACTATTTTTCACATTTGCCTGATTCCTTGCGGGAAAATTATAAGCAACAGAAACGAGCAAAGTGTGAAAACAGATTGTACGTTCTGGTTGATTGCGAATTCGGGGGGCAACTATTGTGGACACTTTTCGATATCGAGAGGCATAGACTCGTCGATGGCATTTTGAAACATGGCTGTTATTTATACCAACATTATTCACGTCGAACATCTTCCCCTACTTTGCCTCGTTATAAACTCACCTAAAATAAATCCAGCGCTGTAGATACCGGCCGCGACAGTCGCGTCGATAAATTCGAACGCGAGAAACATCCAATAATTCACGGCGAAGGAATGTATCAGACCGCTGATTCCGCTCAGAAACGTGGCGAGCGACAGAATCGTGCGTCTTCCGTATCTGAAAGCATAACGAAATATTACAAAACGGTCGTAGCAAATTTTATTAAGTAACTTCGTCCCTAAACTCCGTTGCCTTCAATGCTGGAAGCTTCTTGACCCAAACGAGAGGAATCTCTCTCAACGACTACGAATCATGATCACATATCTCTGAAAGTTTGTCCATAGTACAGTTTCATTTAGAATTCATTTAATTTAATTTTCAATGAAATTTCATTTAATTCCGACATGGAATTAAGATTTGCGAGACGGCAACTCGAAAGTCGTTCGTTGGAATGCAAGAGTTTCATTTTAATAAAATTTTGTAAAAAAAAGTCAAAGACTCTCGAACGTATTGCTCTTTATTTAAATTACTCTTTCGTAGATTTCTATTATTATAGATGCTCTCAGAGAGTTCGGCGTTAATTCACGGATGCGTGTAGTTCGATTAAGATTCCAAGTGCATTCCTGGGAATAATTTTCATTCGAAAGGGCACATTCATCTTCTTTCTCAGATCGAAGGTCGTTAGATAACCGATTGGTATACCGGGAGTGCAATTTCCCGGGCACAGTCTCGAGGTTAATTAAGAGCGCAGTCTAACCTAGTGATTATTTCTCACCTGTCCGACACGTATCCGGCGAAGATCAGGCCAACAAATTGCCCGACATTATTTATCGTGCCCACCAGCGTGAGTTTCCATCGATTAGTGTCACAGGTGAGGCCCCACTGAACCGGGAAAACGAAGGAAAAACGTGAGTCGCCCCGAATTGTCCACCCTGGATCGATTGCTTGCCCCCGTAGATTCTTACCTCGCTGAGGACTGTGTTCTCCGATGGATCGTAGATCCAGGTGTCGCACTTCCTGGTCGCATTGCTGAACGTCAGGTTCGTGCACGCGCCGGAATGGTTTCGAACAACGTATCGAGTACACTTGGACATTTCCGATACATCTGGAACGGAGCTCGCCAGCCAGGGCACGTCGAGCTGGGTATTCGACGAATCCTCGCATTCCGGTACTGCGCATCTGATTTTTAATAATAATCATTTTTGTTTTTCACAGTAGTAATATCCTCGTGGATAATAAAAATGTCGGAATAATTTCTGGATTCGATCTTTTCTCGATCTTACGTCTTTCGTTGAAAAATCGATTGGAATTTAGATCTAAATCCAGAAAACTATCTACCATAATTGTCGCACACGCGTTTATCGCGCTTTACTGACAAGGAAGGTTAGGCAACCCGAAGATTCAGAAATGTATGCAACTTTGCATACAAGTACAGTATTTCATTCGTAATACAACCTTATTTTCGTCCGGGCACGAGTTAAGAACGCCAGATCGTCTGCGGCGAATTTCGTTGCGACAAAGGGGGCGAATGCGCGGGGAAGTAATTCTCGCGGGGAAACAGCGAAAGAGTTAAACAAGCATTCCGTAGGAGCGACGGCGGCGTCGACAGTGTGTACACAGAAATACGTACCTGTATTTAACTTCGCCCGCTGTGAAGACGTAAGCAAGCGTGAATCCTGCTGACAAGAACAGAGGCAGGCTTATTATCGCGAACATCATCATTTGATAGTATCCGAAGCGATCCACGTCCTGCTTCCTGCCCATGGCCCCCTTCTCCCCTGCGCAGAACATGAATTGTTTGCGAACCGATCAACTGTGCCGTTCGATTCACACGGTCGAACGATTCGATATTCCAAAAGACGGAAGATAGGAAAGAGGAATAAGAAAGAAATCAATCAGATTTTTCTGCGAAAATTCATTACCCCTATGGATGTACAAAACGTGAGGAAGTAAACGCGACTCCCCTCCACGCTTTTACACAATACCGTCGATAATATCCATGTTAAATCACGCGTGTCGCTTCGCGATCACGATCATTAACCAGATAGCCGCACTGGTTACCATCGATTCCATCGTCGTCGTTCAAACAACCACCCTCTTCCTCTTTCCATCTTACGGGCTTCACTCTAATTGTTTCGGCGGGCGCCGTTAACAAATCGCGTCATCGAACAACACGTGAGACCGTCTGTTGTTTCTACACGGAACAAAAGGAAGAAACGTTGCCCGTCGGAGGAGAATTTATCGTTTCCGGAACGGGAGAATCTTATTAATCTGCATCGTTCGTAATTCCAGGCAGGGGCGATCAAACTCGAGTTGCGATTGATTAAATACGACGACTAAACGAATCGATAAATTGCCGAATAAATTTAAAATTTTACCTCCCATGGGATCCTTGGTCTTCGAGTTCGACGACGTCTCGCCTTTCTTCGAGCCGAACAACCTCATCCCGGCCTCCTCGTCGTCTCTCAGGCTGCGAACACACAGTTTCGAGAATTATGCCGGCTCCCGGGTGACGTTTCCCCGTTGACCCCGTGACGAAGGGTCAAATCTCCGATCGATCGCCGACGAGTCGCGGAAACCGCAATATAATGGAACGACGCAATTGCTCGCGAACGTTGCATTAAAGCGGCGAGAATCGGTGCGCTTTGAGCGAACGATCGGCAAGGGGAGGAAAATCGGTGGAAAACCAGTCAGCGAACGGGACTTTCACATTGTCACCTGTGATCCGACGAGCGCGTACGTCGGCGCTAAAAATTTATAGGGTGCCAGTTGCGGCGAGTGTTGATCGTGTGATGTGAATTATTGAAATTATATACAGTTTCATTGCCGAGTACCCACGCCTATGAATATGCGTTTAATATTAGCAGAGGAAAGTAAGGTGTTCAGTAGCTGAAACCCTTTGAGCAACGAGAAATATATTTTGAGTGCTGGAGAATATTCGCGGATGGAACTTCGTACCTCGCCGACCGAATGGATAAACGTCAATACTTAAATGGTGAACGAAATTAATTTCTAGGACGCCAGTGTTAGTAGAAACGTTACCTATGGCGTAGACGAGAAGAAGATTTTGGTAAGACCTCGCACGAATTATTGCAAAATTATTTATCGTTCTTCTCTGTGAAATATATCAACGATACCAATAATTTCGTTCTAATCTCCCCAAAATTCATCACTTATGGCTGGAAGCGTATCGAGGAAACGAACGAGAGGATCGATCGAGAAGCATCGCGATAATCATACGTACAATCGTGCCGATCCGCCGAAGGAAATCTCCGATACAAACGTGAAACCGTGCTTAGCTGTATTTCGTCCATCCACCAGAAATTTCGTTCGCGACAAAAGAAGAACCCCGCGAGTCTCGACCCCGGGACAGGTTGAAACGACGAGAACGATAAAACACGAGAGATCGCACTGTCCACGCAACGCGGTCTAACTGCACGCGACGAACTGCGATTTTCCACTGGCGCGAATTGAAGCGACTGGACAATACTAAATCAGAAAGAGGAAACGCGATACAAACGGTGGCGTTCGCCTTGTCGTACGAGCGTGTGCATACATGAACATTAATGCATCCTTGTGACCGATTTATAATTGGAACATTCGATTACTTTCAGTTTCACGCGGACGATTTTTGTTAGATCGATGGAAGTGTATGCTTGTCCGTCGATTGGCCAGACAGCAGATCGACGTGATCTTCGTCAAACAGCGGCCTTCCTGTTCGGAATTTCATTAACTTTCTAATATGAAGAGCACGCGTGCTGAAAGCGTTCCACGTCTCTGCGAGCAGTGTGTCGCCTTGGGTGCAGGCTGATTTAACGTCCCAAGGAGGAGATGAGTTGTCGTTGCCCTTCGATCTCGTCGAATAAATATGTATGCATAAGTACGAACGTTTCACAATGTTGTCGTAAATCGTCCAATTTTATTATTACTTCTCGCGAGGTAACTGCCTTGCAATTTCCTTGTTGTGCTTTCTGGTTTCCTTGTTCGGATACGTTGCAGCTGTTGGTAGTCGCGGTGTCAGGTCGAAGGATTCGGTGAACAAAATAAAAGTCAGCCGATCCGGACGAGATCAGTTTGAAATTTCGACCGCGTTTCGTAATGCAGAGACTCCTTCGGCCTTCCGCAGATGGAGAAGCCGCGGGACGCGATAATACGCGGAGATACGAGGAGGTTGCCCGGCATTGTTATGCGCGGCGAGTGTCGTCCAAGTACGGGAATGCGAGGAAAACGAAACGGCTTCGTTGAATTGGACGAAGCGATTGGATCTCGGCAGGTCTCGTCCTTCGCGTGCAATTTCGCGGCGACTCCGTCTCATTGAAACGCCCGCCGCCATTAACATACATTAACGATTTAAACGATCCGGCCAGCCCGAGAGAATCCTAATTCTTGCATAAAGAGGCTCAGTCCGGTGCGCACAACCGTGGCGGCATGGCATCGCGTCACCGTGGTTGCGGTTGGTATCGTTGCAACGACCTATCATTTCTTTCCTCCTCTACCCTCTTCTTCGTCGCGGCTAATATCAATGTCGATTTGAAGCTGCTGCTTCGTGACTAACGCGGAGATGCTAAGAAATGGTCATTGATAACATTGCTCGCGCTAGTTTGACACTAGAACTGCCAGGCCAGTGAAAATGACAGGCATCAGATGTCTTGCTATGAACTTCTTTGCACATAGGTATTGTTGCAGCAATTCATGATGACTTTCAATAACACAAAATGCCAATTATGTATCCCTATTTAATATCCATGCAACCACTTTTCGTGCTCATGATCTGTCTGACGTACACTTCCCAAATATGTTAGTACCAAAACCTATCGGTAGTTGTACTGTTAAAATGATACGCGCGCACTAATTCTACGAGAATGTATCACAATTCCGCTAATCAAAGTCTTTTCTTCTAGACGGCCATCGGTATCGTCAACGATGACCCACATGACAAGCGGCTCAATCGAATTAAAGCCTGACCCCGGACCGCGAATTATAGCATAGCAATTCGATCGGGTCGAAACGATCCGGAACCAAACGAACGTAACAAGCACGAAAACGCAGTCCAATTGAACGATCAATTGCAACTATCAACTTAAACGCTCCCATCTAATCCCGTTCGTCTTAATTCGGCGTGCAATTGGTGCCGCGCGGGTCGTCAACGAGCGCGGCACAATTTCGCGCTACGATTTACACAGAAGTAATGATAATTGCGTCCATTCACGTTGAATCGTTCCTTCGGAACAACTAGGCGTTCGTATTTCGGACGGGATACGATGCTGGACGCAGACACGAGAGGACGCAGTCTTCCGCGAGAAAGATTGCCGGATGAAAAATGAGGGATGTCCCGTTTGAAGGATCAAAGGTAGAGTTCGATTTAATTTGACCGTACCTTGGAACAGGAACTCCTCTCGGAACTTAAGCAGCTTGTTTGCTCGCGGTTAGACACGGAGTATCAGCGTGCAAAACAGGTGTCCGGCCGCCTTTGGTCTCGTCTTTCACGAACGAAGCTTATACTTTACGCCATCCTTCGCCGTCCACCGACTGCGCAAGTAACTTGTTAATTGTTTACCGACGCGCAACACCGTTAAATAAAACAATCACGACTGGACACGTGCCGCGAGCTGCCCGGTAACATTATTGTCGAATGACCGCAGCCGTCTTGTTGCCGCAGTAACTAACTTGAAAAGATAAACGTATGCCACAACTTTGCACTGTCCCCGATGACCACGCACGGGGGTGGGAGAAGTAAAATTAAGGGAGGGGGAAGAAGCGGTCCTTCTTAAGTTCTGCCCTTTCCGATCGGCAGACCGCTCGCTCGACCGCCAATTATATACCACGTTGGTTTCACGTGAAACCCCGTGTCCTCCATAAAATAATAATTTCCTTTTGCCCGCCAGGTGCTCGGGTTTCCATCCGCAGCTCCGCCCGGAAGTACGTAGTACTATTTCACTTAAGTGATCCTCGAGCTTGAAACGAATATAATTCTCGAAGGGAATACTGCTTTGTCAAAATCAGAGTAACAACGCGACAGACTTAAACATTCGTCGAGTCGTGATGCGAGATCTGAACGAGCGATGGGGTGAGTCTTCAACGACCACCACGAGCAAAGCATCGCGATACGGGGGATGTGCTTGTGAAACACCTGAACGATGGAATACGATGTAGCAACGATTGAAATAACAAGAGTGACGATTCCCAGCCGGTTTGCATATCAGACGACGGCAGTCAACTCATTAGAATGGAAGGAATAGCAAATGAGCGTATTATGTGGCGTTTCTCGAACTGCTTAGAATTATTTGGAAAAAAGCAGGCGGCCGGTGGCAGATCTCCATAACCATTAGTCACGCGAGCCGTGATTAACTCGGCCAACCAGCCTTTAGCGGAACCTCCTCCATCGCGGGCAATTTTATTAGCGCAGGACTATTACACGTTACGTAAAATATCACCAAGCCACACTTCACGCTTTACCGAGTGCCAGTTACCTGTTCAAATTTCACGGTTCGAGCGTAACATTTTTCCGCAACCCGATTTAATGGCCGGTCGTACAGTGTCGTTGCACAATTTTTAACGACGTGCATCGCGTCCCTCCTTGGATCTCCCATTGTTATTCAATTTTACTTCCACGCCAGTTCCTCGAACGATCTTAAACGCCAAGAAGAAGAAAAAGCTAAGCCCTTCTCTCCATTCAAGTTCAAAGCTCTCGCGCAAACAGCACTTTCTTATTGACATTAAACGTGCCAAACGGGGTCAAATGACCCCTTTCAAAATTTACTTTAAATTAAATAAAACGTATAGAAAAAGTATACTTAGTTTACTTAGTATACTTTTATTTCAAATGACCCCTTATGGTAAGAATAGGTATGTGTAAAATACCGGTGCGTTTAGTGTTAATCAGACGAACCAAGACCACCGATTTTCGAGCGACACATCTTTCTGTCATCCGGTTGATTATTCAGTCTCTCAATTGTCGTCCGATTTACGAGGAACGTCGAATAAGATAACTCAATAAATAATTGCGTTCGACGATCGGCAAGTGTGATCGAATTATCATTACATTGAAGAAAGAAAACAGCACTCTCTTGCCGCTCGAAAGATTCAACATCCTCGGAGGACGTTTCAAATTGATCCAATCCAAGAAAAGGCAACCCTTCCCGGGTTAAACAAACGCGTGCACTATTTCGTTTACGTTTCGCCAAGGCGAAAGTGGTGCTTCCCGGTGAATAATGCTTGATCGCGTGGCTAGAGAAAAAAAAAATCCGTGCACGCGATTTCCCGCGGCTGTACAAGCCGACAGATAATGGCACAGATAAGAGGGAACGGGTGAGAGCGCGCATGTTCGTTCGCGGCTCTGCGCGTATTTTCGTCTTATTCAGTAAAATGAAAACAACCGGAGAAAAATCAAATAAAACTGGTTCACACCGGCTCAAGCTGGATGCAACAGCTTAGTAACTAACTTGCATTGCTTTATTGTTGAATATGTATAGTGGTAAATGCGGCGCACCTATGGAAAATTCGTTTTTCGTGCCGGCTCGATCGACGAAATGGTTAACCGATATCGTTGGTCCTATTTCGATCGTCCGCTACGATTTCTGAAACCTCAACCGTGGTTTGGACGAGGTAACGATGGGTTTATTAGAAATCAGTGTTAAAATCAATTTGGGAATTGTGAATAATGACTAGCGTTTGTAGACCGATGAGAAAGATGGAAATAGAAATGATATACGAATGCTTCAGTTGCCAAATCGATTAACTCTACTTCTTGAAGCTTTTTAAATTTTATTGCCAAAGCACTTGATTGCCTCTTGGCTTTCTACATTTAAAATAAATGTCCATATTTTTGTTTTATGGAGTTAATCGATTTGGCAAGTGAAGTATTCATATAAAAACTTGACGGCGCACCTGAATTCGAATGGTGAATGAAATTAAGGTACCTGTAAAATAAAGTAATTGTCCGGTAAAAAGAAGCACCGTAATATTGACGATTATGGTGAATAAATGTTAAACAAGTAGGAAATCTGGTAGGAAACCGATCGATTCCGTTCACATTTTTCACGGTCGATTTTCCAGTCGGTCGGTTTACGTCTCTCTCGATAAACAATGATCCTAGGTTTTCTCATAGATAGACGCAATCTATCGTTCTGATTGCATCGTCGATATTGATGCACGATTGCACTCGAAACTGATCCGTAGAGCTCGTAGGTGAGGAATGAATCAAATATGGAAATGTAATATGAAACGTGAAATGGCTCGTAATATCGGTGGTTTTAAAAATCCTGGACACTTCACTACAGACTAGAGGAATACTTCTCTAATTATTTCTAGTAATACGATCGTCAGGAAATGGGATAAGGAAAATTGCTGGTAAATGTTTAGAAAATTATTTTCCCATTAACGAGAATTGAAAATCTACCGAACACTGTAAAATCGTGTTATGTAAATATCTTAATAGAAAAATGATAACTAGGAAGTGCTCGAGATCTTATCGCTCCGTATCACAAGAAATTCGTGTATCGTTAAGAGAATATTAAAACGTCGATAAGAGTTTCCTTCGCAAGTCAAAACCCGCCGTACATTGCTCTCTAATAATTTTGTATGTACTTTGCCTTCGATTCTTTACTTTGCTGTTTGCGAACGTGTTCAATGCGCGACGCGAAGAACGTGTGCAATGGTAAAAAGAGCGCAAAAGGAGGTCGATAATTTTCTCGCTGGAAAAATATTTGTAGAAGGCTGTCACAGTTTGTGAAATTGCATAATGTTCTGTGACCTGGTTGGAAAAAATGGTTGCGCCGAGGATGGTGAAAAATAAGATAAATGATAATGCACATTGACAGTGATAATTAAAGAAAAGCTATATTCAACGTACAAACGACAGTCTATTTGCACGACGATAAACCTCATCTGTTTGAGATTTTACACGAGCTAGCCGATCCGTCTGCTAATCTTTTCTGATGATCGTCGAACTTGAGGAAAACACGAAGGTTTATCGGGCAAATCAGTATCTCTGAACTTAAAATCCCCATGGAGGATCATTTTCAGTCTGCCACGTAGAACATTCGAATACTGAACGAAAATCGAGATCCTCTTAGAATCATAATGATCCACATTGCACTTCTACCATAAGATTCGCATTATTGATTAAAAATAATGCCCGAGATGAAACTCCATCCGTATAGAAGAACTGTGTTAATTCTTTTCTTTTTATCGTCAAACCTCCTAACGCCTTTTTACAACTTTTACCGCAGTATCGTACACCTGCCCGATTATTTAATTGCCTGCGTTTAGCACGTGAATCTTATCTCGAAACCGTTCAATAAAACAAACGATTAAAGACAATACAAGGCCGTGCAATTATTTGTCTTCGAAAAACCGTGCGATCCGAACAATAATAGAAACTGTTCACCTTGCCCCCGTGATCTAATTTCTGCATTCCCACCTGGATCCCGGGTAAAATCAATCGTATAAAAAACGAACGAACGCAGAAACCATGAACGGGACCACGAGCGAATTGACACGATTATGAGTTACGTGTGTCGCAGATTTTCTAAACGTTTTCGTAAATAGGAGTTAAGTTCTTTAAAACATTTCGAAGGCCGGCTTCGACGCGACTCTAATGATTCCCCGCGCGAATTAGTCAGCGGCGCATAATGGCAAGGTAAATGAGCCCAGGTAGAGAGCGTCACGACGGTGGTCCCCAAGTAATTTCCATTCAATTTCAATGCGCTCGCCTGTGTATGGTTGGCGAACCCGGGTTTACGCGAACGGCCTCAGCCGTTACCGCAGAGGCGAGGCACGACAATGCAGGCACGCGAAAAGTCGACGCACCTGGAAAATGCGAATCACGCGGTTGGACGCCAAGTTCGACAGGCAACCTCGTGTACGAGTGACTAACTTTTACGCCGGAGCAAAGGATGATGCATGTTCGACACTTGCATGGACATGGGTAAAAGAAATTACGCGGACTGTCATCGTTGGGTCTAACAGAGACCTTTTAATTGTACCTTTTAATTGTAATACCTATTTCTATATTTTCAGACTTACAATGTACAGTAATATCGAATATTTGTCTGACTCGTATCGTAAAATTATTGTAGTTTTTTCGTAAGTATTTTCCAGTTTTGTTCGAAGCATTTACTTTATCCGTTCTGTTGCTGCTGCAGTAATTCACTTATTTTGTTGGCGAAAAGCATGGAAACGTAACAAGTGTTAAATAAAGCCCCGATAGATTCCGACGAGCGAACAAGCTCAATACCAGGTTCGTTTCACAGCCAATATCTACCACTTTTTTTTTCTCTCATTCGATCACGATGCAACGGATGCTCGTTGCAACACGATCGCTGGTCGTTCTTTGAGACGGATCCACGTTCCCCTTTTTTGCACTTCGTTTGATCGATGGGGGAAACCGTGATTGAGTTAGTACTCCTTCTGGTAATGCTGTTGTTAAACTTTTACTAAGGAGATAAGTTACTGGCGAATGTTGCTCGAGTAATGAATATTTGAATTTCAAAGAGGTTCGAGTAATAATCGCGGCACACGACGAACATTCAAACAGTATACATATTCCTCAAAGAATACATCGTCCACGGGAGAATGCGCGACGTCTTTCTCTTTTTATCGAGGAGTTATCGAAAGTACGCTTTATTGGCGAAACACGGTCAATTAAACACAAACGTGGTCGTCCAGGGGCTTTTCAGAAAGGAAAATCGACGAGCAGATAAAAATCAACGACCACGATATGCTTCGCCTGCGAGGCTTGATAAACACGTCCAAGCACCGCGTTGATCCGTTCGTCATCACAAAGGGGTACAAAAGGCGGCATTATTTTCAAACGATCTGTGACTGAAAATTTGGCTGCATCGTCGCGCAACGCCCCCGCGAAACATCAGAACATCAGAGATGTCCAAAAATCGATCGATAAAATTCGCCAAAAAAAAAGAAAGAAACGTGTTAATCAAGTACACCGAAGTAACGCGCGATTACTCATAATTGCTGGTCGTCCATCAGCATCTCGCCCTCGTTACGCGTGGAACAATGTGCGGTCGACGAACCAACATGCATGTATAATATGTATATGTGGCGAGAGGTAGATGCTCGTATAAGTAAGCGCGAAACACGCGTCCCTACGAATTACTTACGTTCTAGACCCCATTCTGGTTCCCATGATGCTGCCACGTAGAAACTCGTCTAATGCACTCCGGCCACGAGAAAAGAGGCTGCCGTTAAAGCGGAAAAATGTTCCCCTCCGCGCGGAACGCCGCGGGTACCGTCGAAACCGCTCGACTTTGCGCCGCGCTGTCGAAGCACTCTCCTCTGTCCTATATTCACAACCCGCGGAGCTTCAGGCATACGAAAGTTTGTCAGCGCTTAGTCATACAGAGAGACGGTGGATGTTTCTACACGGGTGTGTATTAACTGGAGGAGCAAGACCGATCCGGCGACCGGCGAACGCAACGAAATGTAAAGGGAGAGACGCGAGGACATCGTGGATTGCGAGGCATCTTTCCAACTGTACATTCTCTCTTATCTAATTTATTGTGAACGTTCGGTCAACAACTCCGCCTGCTCGGAATGTGAACGCGACGCTTCGAAACTGATTGGACATCCGCGTATCGCTTCGGACCCGTTCCACGAGAGAACATCCGACGCACCCCGCTACTTTTTACGCCTCTTCTTTCGCGAAAGCACGCAGCGCAATTAGTTTTACATGCCCTGTTACACACCGCCCCGTAATTCCTAGCATAGGCGCGTTTCCTTCTTTCCTCCCCTCGTTTAAAAATCGACACAGATAACGTCGCGAATTCGGCACACGCGTTTCAATTCGAACTGATAAACGATCCAAGCAACGCCGGACTCTCCGTGATCCACGCGCGACGCAAGTTGATCAATTAATCAAGTGCACAATTATTATACGCTGCTCCCGCTGGAATGACGATCAAACGGCCGAGACGTTTCGTCGGTCGTTAAATTTTTAATTATCGCGCTTTTTCTGTACTGCTGCGCGTTACAGCAATTACCGATCAACGTTCAGCTGTATGTAATTTCCAGTGAATCGTATTGAAATTATTCCCTTCACAGAGGTATACGCGACTTTATTCAAGAGCGTGGACATTTGCGCTTCACCGTAAAAGATACAGGCATTCTTGTTGAGGCTGATAACTGAAATTCTTCACTGGCTAGTACAAGATATCGAGTGCCGAGTATACTTTTGTTAGGCAGCGAGATTTACTGGTCACATGTATACTAATGACTTCCTCTTCTTCTTTGTTTTATTTGTTGTTTGCCTACGTAGATCGAGCGCATTTATCATTCGATAATACCTGGATTTACCTGCGATCAATCGTAACGCTCTTACGAAAGACCTCTTCATTTAATTCTGCTACGCGCTCGTAACAGGATCCGATTGAAATTGTACTTTATCATCTACCTCAGAAGTTTGATCTTTATTACAACGTTTTGCTCGCTGATAAAAACAATTACGGAAATATAATTTGTCGATATGAGGATCGTTCGCCTGCGATAGCGATCTTCCGTATCTTCCCAATTCGCGGGACGTTCCAGTATCTATCTGTCAGATTCGAATCGAACCGCCAATTCTATTTTAGTTCACCTATGCAGCGCTCAGCTGCGCTCACAATCGAGGCTGCATCTCGAGGGATGCCGTTTCGAGATATCCACCGCCATAATTCACGACGTGAATTATGTTCATTGTGTTGTATGTCAATGGTGTATTGGTTAATTTTTCGAAAACACGATCGTAGATCCGGCAATTTCGTAAACTTCCCAATGAAAGTGTCGCGCGTATAATTACCCGCCGATTCTCCCCTTAAGTATTTCGCTCGCAATGCCTTGACGACAGGAAACTCCGCTCTTGAATTCCTAGCATTTATTTGATAAACAAGTACTGCTGCCCGTTTGACAGGGGCTGGTCTAAACAAAAGTGTCGAGAAGCGTTTAACAATGTCAGCCACCGAAACTACAGTTATTTTCGCGAAGTTGGAGGCGTTGAAGGATATAAAGTACATATACGAATTCATCGACAAAAAAAGAGAAATTATTTTTTCCGTCACGGATCGAAATTGATCGAAAAGTCTTTACAAATAACGAAGTACCTTCTGCGCAATTTAAATACCGCGAAACTACGTATCCGCGGTGTAATTCGTTCCTCGTAGATTCTCAAATGTTTCGTGTATGTTGCTAGGTCGAAAACGCTCCAGCTGGAAAAGATGAAGCAGAGAATATTGCAAGAAGTGGAACAAACTGAGCAAGAAGAAAAATGCCTGCTGGAGTATAAACAGGAAATGGACCTTCTTATGCAAGAAAAAATGGCCCACGTCGAGGAACTGCGGCAAATACACGCTGACATAAATGCGGTATGATTAAACCTAGATCTAATGTCGTCCTTTAGGGGAGGTTCGGCGTGTAACGAATTATGTAACTGCTTCAGATGGAGGCTGTTATTAAACAGGCGGAGGAGGCGAGGAACAAAGCGAGGGAAACTGCCAAATTGATTCACAACAACGACTATCAGCCCCTGAAGCACGATATCGATCGTATGCGTAGAGAATTTTTAGGATTGGAAAGGTTACCAGAGTTATACGAAACAGAGTCAGATTTAATATCGCCGGAGTAAGTTTACGCGTATGAGAATTCGTACAGGATGATTAGCTGGCCGGTGGACACAAAAACAACGATAGCGAATCACCCTGTATGTGTGTAGCGAAACAGCAAGCTGGATTACTATATGGTAATGTTATTTGTTCGCAGCTACTTCGACCGTCCGATGCAAAAAGCAGAATGGAGAGTAGAAGTAAGAGGTGAAGACTTATTACCTCCCCTCACTTTACACCATCCTGGCCATCCAGGTGGTTCGACACCTTTCCTAGCTCCTCAACCCCTTCAAGGTCCAAGTAAACCAGAACCAAGACCATTGCCACCAGCCCCCGGCCCGCCAGCTCCAACATTCAGGTACCACTGGTATATCGCAATTTTATGTTACATTTGTATATAGTACGTAAGTAAATCCAAATCTGATATATCTGAGATATTTCATCTTATATATATATAATGATCTGACCAATTAGCAATGATATTAAATAAGAACAACTTGTATATAACAATCTATTAGCTTGAATTTTTTATTTCTGTGCTTTTAGGCAACAACCACCCCCTATGAAATCATGTTTATCGTGTCATCAACAAATTCATAGAAATGCACCAATATGTCCCCTCTGTAAAGCTAAATCTCGATCACGCAATCCTAAGAAGCCAAAGAAAAAAGACTAGCTGTAATTATAAGTGTTATTTATACGATACATACAAGAGCATTATCTGTCATTTATTCCTAGGGGTATGCGTTAATGGTTTCTTACAACTTATAATAATTCCACAGATTGCTGTAAGAACATACATCTCGTGCAAAATGTATTAAAGTATTTGCATAATGTATGTATTTATCAGTGAGATTTTTCTTTTAACTTTCTGAAAAAGGAATTCCTTCTCGATTTATACGATAGATATAGAGAACAGTGTGAATTGTCGTAATAGTGGACGAGCACATAATTTTTACATTAATAGGATAAGCAAGTACAGTTAAAAATGCGTTGTCATTTTAAGTAAATGAAATGTATTACATAGAAATCACAATTTCAATAATCAAAGTACAAATGGAAAAATATAACTTTACTACCCTTTTTTTCTCTCTCTTTTACGAGCTAATGCTTTCATAGAACTAGAACACGTTTAATCTCTTCATTTAAATCTTTTATTGCACAGAGCGTTTAAGAAAACATATATATATGTGTATATTATATCGTGGTAAGTACTTAAAAAATTCCGATTCTTTGGGAAAAGACATTTTTAATTCCCAATTTGATTGCGCCCTTATTATTACATAAAATCAGCTAAATATCAGTCTTTGCCATTACAGCACGAGTATAATGTTCTCTAAGTATAAAATAAATCGATACTTAAAACATTGTTGTACTTGCATATAATTTTTATGTACTAACCACATCCTAAATTCGAGAACGAAAATGTGAATATTCATTTTGTACCATAATGATAAATCTATCATTAGTTTATCAACAGTATATTATACTATATACCTCTTCCCATGTTATTTCCTCTATAAAATTCTATAATAATTCGATCGCGGAATTGAATAATTTTGTTCCTGAACGAAATTTGTTTACCGTTTTCCTAAAACTTTTATCATCCCGATTCCGTATTATCCCTACGTTTCATTAAAACCTACGGGCTTATATCGTGTAAAATGTGCATTAAAAATGTGTAAACATCCATCAAAAATATACCTGCACTTTATAATATCATATTCGCATTTGTAACCAACTTCTAATGGCAGTTACGTATATCTATATAAAAACCACACAAATAAAATTGCACTTATCTCTTTGAGCATAGTATTTATCATACTTTATCAAGCCCCTCGCTTTCATTACTAATTCGCGCATCGTTCAGTTCTTGAGCATTGGATTTAAGATGAACTAACGGGATCTCTGCATCAGCTTTATCTGCATCTACCGAAACCGCAGAACTTTTGGGCGGGATCAATCGTTCGTTTACAACTTGCAGCCATAACATAGATACTATTAATGTTAAGCCTGTAATACCGAACGTATGATACGTTCCAAAACGAGTATAAATTACGCTAACAAATACTGGGCCTAACACACGTGATGCGCATCCGGCACCAGTCATGAAACCCATCCAAACACCTTGCGGTCGTGGTCCTAGTACTTTGCTAAAGATAGTTTGTATTAAAGTAACACCTAACGGATAGCCTATAGTAGTGAACCCATATCCAATGAGAAACTGTGTCAACGTGAGTTGTGGTGTATATGTACACCATTCTTGAGTACTTGGACATCCTACGGGTTCTGTACCATTGGAAGCGTTCGTGGCATTATTGAATGCTAGAAAATATAATTACAGAAAAAATCATGTCAGACTAAAACACTTTTTTATACACGGAACAAATTTTTAATTGGTAACAATACGAATTCATATCACGAATGAAATGACTTGGTATTTATACGTACGGTCTAAGTAAGCAATTTTCGGTGGATCAGGACCCCATGGAATACACAGTATCCTCCCTATTACCATAAACAGAAATCCACCCCACAACATTACCTTGCGTTCATTAAACCTGAAAATGTTCGAGACATAAATAGAAACGAGTCATTATATTATATCGCATCTTTATGTCAAGTGTATACCTTTTGCATAAAGGATCTATCATAACAAATGTAATGCATGACATAATAGCTCCAATACTCATTAGTACACCCATGTAATACAAAGCTTCTTTTTTGGACCATGCAAATTGGTCCATAGTTAAAGAGGTCCCAAGTCTGTAAAGGAGTAAGAGAAATGTACGTGCTTAACACTGGAACTACCAAGGGTGTCAATATGACTAGTTTCAGATTTCTTGCTTTAGAATTATTAATATATAGGTATCGATGTAGCAATTTATGATGAGTTTTAATAAGACAGAATGACAATTATATATCTCTATTCAATGTGCATTCAGCGACTTTCGTGCTATCTGAATAATACCAAAATGTATCGGTAGTTCTAGTGTTAATTCATTAATATTACGAAGAATACTCAATTTCGAATAACGAAATAATTCTACTAACGTTTCAAGCAACACAAAATTAAATACTAATACAAAGAAGGCTGAAATTAATGTCCATGCCGCAAGGTTGTCCGGTTTTATAGATTTCAACGTTTCCTCTTCTGTAATTGGCAAGATAAATTCATTAATTGCGTACGACCAAGTAGACGTTGTTCGATTATCGTTATTTAATTTAAGTGTTTCCCACCTGTTTCTTTTCCTTCGTTATGCATTGCTTCGCGTATAGCAATTCTATGCTCTGTAAAATTCCACGGAAGGAACAAAGCAAAATTCAGAATACCCATGACAACGTTTATCCAACCGGTCATAGTAAACATATTAATAGGTATATGTAGAAAATGTACTCCGTCCTCACCAAAAGGTGTGACTGCAGCTTGTAAACCGGGTCCTACTACAAATCCTAGAACCTGACAAATTATGAAATAAGCTACATACGAAAACATTGCATTAACATGTATGTACGTAAAGTGGATAATTACCTGAGCAAGGGAAACCATAGAAACGGCATGTGTTCTTTCCACAAATTTTGTAGCCGCCGATAAGTAAGATCGCGCTACTGCAATATTAGCTAAAAAATATTGTATCGATATATGTTACAAGTTTAATAAGATTTATATTACACGTACTAATACAAAAAGTTACAAAAAATATTAACCAGAACTAACTCCAACCAAGAATCTGGCAGCTACCATGTACATTTTTCTATCACCGGGTAGAATCTCGAGTACGCTATACATTCCCGATGCAAATGTAAAAAGTGCTAGCGTCGACAAAAGGGGAAGTCTTATGGATCCTCTTTTATCACCCCACCATCCTACTAAAGGGGAAAATAACATTTGTCCCAAAGGGTTCGCCGCAACTACATAGCCCATGAATTCTTTACCAGCTGTACTATCCAACTGCAAGCATGTAGTAGAACGTTATATTGTATTACCCTTGTACAATCCATTGATTTATTTACCTTATCAAGAAACGGCCATACACCTGTAAGTATAATACTGAAGCCGAGAGACATTAGGAACATGGTAAAATAAATTGCATAGATGCTCCTCCATCGTTCTCTCCTCTCGGAAACAGTTTCTAAGTCGTCGTCCACAGGAATAGTATTTCTACCATAATAAAATAATTCATTGTACTTAAATTGTTCAACGCGGTTGCAATATTCCAATATTTTCATATTCTTTTTAAGTCACCTTTTACGAAATAATTTCCTATATAAATCCATCAAAAATTTCTGATAAAATAATTATTTGACACTTCCTATACAATTATGAATCCTTTTATTAGAAATGTAAATTTAGCATAATTCGTGCTTCCTTGAGTTTATTAAGAACTTGTTAATTCCAGTGATAACGTTGCAATTCTAAAAAAGAAGTTCTAGTATGTAATGCATTATTATCAGTATTAGTGTCACCTCTTCTATCTTGAATGTAGATAACAGAAATGTGCATCTCAGTATTAATGAATCATTTATTGAGGGTAATAAACCATAAATTATCCATTATTTTGTAATACGATGTTAACGATAAGTTCTGTTCATGTCAGAAACTGATCATTCAAACTCTAATCTTGTTGATTAAAATTTCGATATTTGAAAAAAATTGTCGGAGAGACGAAGCAAACGGTTTACAGGATCGAAAGCGTACGAAATTAAAAGCTATACTCACTTTCTTCCGAATTAATAACTAAAATCAATGGAACGTTTTTTAATTGATAACATTAAACGAACTGCAAATGAACACGAGAAACGTAAGATATATAAAGTATATTAGAATGTAATGTAGTTTGATTTGGACAATTTCTTTTAAAAATGTGCGCAAACGCATGTCACTTAAGAGTATCGCAACCACGTTAAATTCGTATCAGCCACATACATAACTTAAAAATCTTTCGACTCTGTATCACCGCAGATGTTTACCGATTTAATCTATATATTAGTTCTTGCATGATAATTATAAAGCTGGCGATGCAAGTTGCACATTACATTGGCGGCGAATAAAATATAAATGGAACGCTCAATTGACTTGCATCGTATTTGTGAAGCAAGCATATGCTTTTCAATTCATGTGTACATACATAGTGCATCACGCGTGCATACATCGACACGCTACTTTGTGTTAACTGACAGCCTTTGTCTTATCAATTTAAAGCGTACATGCACCTCCAAACTTCAAACACATCACTCGTATTGATGCATTTTTCTCTTTGTTCCATTAAATTCTAATTACGTGTCACGAATATAGTAATAGCAGGTGTTTCATACCTTCTAATGTAACAGTCGATTGTCTCTCGCAGATCAGTAAATAAAATATTGCATTCGCAAGTGTATTTGCCTCTATCCGCATACACACAGATGCGTAGATTTGTATTACATACTTTACTGTTGCATCTTGTGCAACATTTTGGAGCTACGTATCTGCACGTGTCATTCAAATGCGCCAGTAGAATTAAGTACATACATATGTACTTATTCTAAGTAGAGACTACAGTTTCGGCCTATCCTTCAACAATTAAATCATTCAAACGAGACATTTATGTAAGGAAATGTTTGAACTAATCAGATATAACTGCGATATAATTGCTATCTATATTTTACAAAAAGTATTAAAAAAAGTATACGACGATACCTTAATAGATATTAATGCATGAATAATTAATAGTTTTTTTTGCTAAGAATAATTGCGAAAGTTATTCTTCATAACTTCATCTAACGAAATTAATGTATCATATGTATAATTTTTTATAAATGTTTGATATGTATGTACATGTTAATGATGAATATTTAGGTTATTTGAAAAAAAAAAATAACGAAGCAGGTAGTTCTTCCTTGGTCCACTTTATTGCGTACTGAGTAAGGAAACTGTGATTACAAACGTATCAAATGTAATGTTACATCGGGATTTTAAGGTATACATAAAAATTAATACAAGCCTTGTGTATATCATTTTATTTATCATGTACAATTTAAGTATGTATATTATATATGTAAACGTTTATTATGTTTCGTGATGCATTGATTATTAAATAATTCATATTAAATATTGGTGTAAAAAAAGAAAAAGAAAGCACGCTATATAAGAATCGATACAACTGATTCACAAATTATTGCTATAAAAAGATATTTTACATGCTAAACCAATATTTTATTGTACAGTGCGTTCTTACATATTACTCTATTTACAAAGAAGAGTAGAGAAACTTGTAAAAACCAAAATAATAAATGTCTTTATGGTCTGTAACGCTGATGATACTGCTGATGTCTTTCTGACTGTTTGTCATCATATGGTCTGGACCTTCCATCAGACTGTCTGTATCTTTCTTCAGAATCTCTATGTCTTCCGTCAAATTGTCTATTCCTTTCGTCAGGATATCTATGTCTTTCGTTAGAAGGTCTAAATCTATCCCTGAAACGTCTATTTCTTCCACCCCTATCGTTGTTAAAACTTCTATTTCGACCGTACCATGGATCAACAATTGGCGGATCTTTCCTTTTCATATTTTTAATTTTCATAAATTTTGCATCTGATTCTGTATAACGATCTTTAAATTCATTTTCACATTCCTCCAGAAATTCCTTCTGTTCGTCATTTAAGCTAGATTCCCCCATAATATCTTCGCACAGTATGTACTGTGAGTTCTTCAATGTCTGAAAAAATGTTATTACATATTGGTAACGATAGAAATATAAATTTCATTCTTTATCTTATGATTCTAACGAGTCAATGCTTCTTACGAACTGCACGATTTCCACTGGGAGTAAGTATACACATATGCATTCCTAGAATAAAACTAATTTTTTACAATACTTACGTATTTATGCTGGTTTTATGCCAATTGTATACCACGAATTTACTTTCAAAGAACAATGATTTCCACGTTTGAATAGTAAATTGGTTACTTCTCATCAAATTTGTATTTCACGAAGCAGCATAGTTTTATAGGTTATATTTATATCGATACTGAAGCGTTGATGCTTCTATGGATCACATTACTACTCGTGATGCGTAGCATTTGTGAAAGACTAGGTATATGTCGTAAATAAATATGATTATTTTATATTCAACACCATCAGACAATTTTTACATATAAAACAAATTAACATTTGTTAATAACGAATCAACTAATATCGAAAGCATTCCATAAAAAATACTTTGAATGAAAAAAGCAATCGTAATAAAAAACTATAATTTAATTAAAGCAATTCATCTTTTAAGGATGTATATACTCAAACAAATGGTAATATTTGCAAAGCATTAACTAGCAATGTATATTTGTAAATTATTTAAGCCAGTAATAATGAAATAAAACAAAGGAATGGAACGTAAACTGTGGCATCGCATCAAGCGCGGCATTTTCGTATTGTCATGTAAACAAGCTCTAAGAGTAGATTCTCGTGCAACAGGTTCCAAAGACAAAAATTTGCTACGCATAAATTAAAGCTCGAACATTTAATTAAAATATGCTCCCGGCAGGGCAGACTAACTCGCCAGGTTAATGTGCACGCTGAACTGTGTTAAACCTTTATTAATACCCATACTTTTAACTTTATCCAAGAAATGAAATAAACAAAAAAAATGCATTCCAAAAAACAGGTCCAGACCCCCATATTATCAGTAGTTTTGTAGAACAAAAATTCATAAAAATCACTTGCTTTTGCTGTCGTTACACGAGAAGCTCCCTTAACAAATTTTGGCGGTTCAACCGCTGGCGTGCATTCATGCCTTATTGTACAAACCTTTGTCTATGCTATGCATTTGGTTGTAAAACAATATGAGAAAAACGTAATTCATCCTGATTATCTGTTAAGTTAAGAATACATGTCTACTGCACCCATTCCGATTTAGACACGAAGGATACATATCTCACGGTGAATAATAATTCCTGCGGTAAAAATTCGATAAAGGTAATCAATCTTATTTAACATGGTATCCGCAATCATACCGAACACCGAATCTTACGAAACGGAAAAAGAAATAAAGACTGAAAATGATACGAAAGAGGGACAGATAAATCTAATCGATCGTCCAGTAGAAGAAAACAAAAATAAAGGTATGGTACAAATAATGCAATTTAGAAATGTAAAGAAAATACAAAATTTGATTTACCAAGTACTGAACAAAAATTTTCTTATTACACGCTAGCAGGGGGCGATGCCGTACAGAATGCCGATAAGAAGAAACTTCGTAACGGAAAGTATATCAATACCGAAGTTGTATCTAATGTGAATAAATTAAATGGTAATATGACTAGAAACGGATTGTCGCAGCAACAAAAAGCACAATCGAAAAAGACTGTTAAAAGAAAAAGTAACGTGCCTGAAGAATTGGAATCTAAGGCGCCTATGTTAGCGCAGGATAAGGAGGAAACATGCGAAGATAACACTGCTGTAGATTGTAAGGAAAAGGAATTGGATTCGAACGACGAATCTCGTAGCAATGCTCTTAAGAAAACTAAAAATGAAAATAACAATAATACCACCGACATAGAGGAATCTAAGATGTTCCAGCAAAAATGTGTCAATCTTCAACAGAAATGCGAGTATTGCTGTCAAAAATTAATGAGCACGGAGATAAAAATATACCCGGGTCATCCTAATGGTGCCGTAGAAGAAATGATTGCGTTGACAGATCCTAGATTATCTTTATTTACGGGAGAAGAAGCTATGGTCCATGAAAGTGATGAGAGACCGCAAAATAAAATAACTCACTTTTGGTAAGTGGTTCATACAACAAAAGGAGCATGTAAAGATAATATTTAACAGTACTTACTTTAGTGTACTAATTTATTCTTTTTACAGTGTATATGATAAAAATGGGCATTTATGTTCCTTTGATACTGGCCTGGTTGAGAAAAATATAGTTCTCTATTTTTCTGGTTATATGAAACCTATTTATGAAGAGAACCCGTGTCCAGACGGTGGTGTACCTACCAAAGACATGGGACCGATCAATGAGTGGTGGGTATCAGGATTCGACGGTGGTGAATTAGCGCTTGTAGGATTCACTACAGCATTCGGGGAATATATATTAATGGAACCTGCGGAAGCATATGCACCATTTATGGATACTGTGAAAGAAAAGATATACATGAGTAAAATAGTTATAGAATTTTTATTAGACGAAATCAACCCGACGTACGAAGATTTATTGAATAAATTACAGGTAAAATTAATGTTAAAAATATAAAGCATCTTGAGCAGCACATATAATTGGATCTTTTTTCATATTATTATAAAAGCAAATCTTCTCTTTTTTTAGACCATAGTTCCACCAAAAGGATTATCCAGATTTACAGAAGATTCTTTGTTACGTTATGCACAATTTATCTGCGATCAAGTTATTTCATTTGATGCATCAGCTGGACCAGAGGATCCTTTGTTAATCACAAGCCCTTGTATGCGAGCGCTGGTAACACTCGCGGGCGTAACGTTGAACAGACGAATTGCATTGCGTAGAACTCAGTCGAGAGATCATAAAAATAAAAAAATCACCTGGACGAAAGCTACAACTACGAAATTAGTGAACAATATGTTTGAAACATTTTTCTCTGACCAAATAGCACCGAATAATGACAAAGAAATATTGGTATGCTATTGGAGATACATATTTTAAATACATTTAACGTACTAAATGCAATGCAATATTAACGAAATACATTTAAATAGGGACCTAAGAGGCATAGGTGCGGCGTGTGCGAAACCTGCCAACAGCCAGACTGCGGAATTTGTACAGCTTGCAAAGATATGACTAAGTTCGGTGGGTCCGGAAGAAGTAAACAAGCTTGCAACAGAAGAAGATGTCCAAATATGGCTATACAAGTAAAATTAATACCGCAATTAATTTTGGAACAATACTTTTTCGCAATATGCGAGCTGAAATGTGTTTAATTATAGGAAGCTGATGACTCGGATCAAGAAGATGACGATCTCAACGACACATTAGTAGAAAATACAAAGATTACACAGAAAATGATTCTAAAAGAGTTTAAACATGTAGAGAAAGAAATTACGTGGGTAGGAGAACCAATTATAGATGATGGGCGAAGAACGTTTTATAAATCTGTTATGGTTATTGACGAAGAGATAAAAGCAAATGATTACGTCTTAATTGAATCGAACGATCCTACGGTACCATTACAAATAGCTAAAGTCATATACATGTGGGAGGATAAAAATGGTGCGAAACTATGTCACGCTAATTGGTTCAGAAGAGGCAGCGACACTGTACTTGGTGAAACATCGGATCCTCTAGAACTGTTTTTGCTCGACGAATGCGACAATGTACCATTCACTTCAGTCAAATCCAAGGCAACGGTAATTTATAAGGCAAGCCCCGAGAATTGGAATGAATTGGGTAATTATATGACCTTCTATTCAAGACGATAAATTATAGGGATTGTTAAGCATTCATTCGATCACATTTTAGGTAATGCAGATATATTGCCAGAAGATGTGATTCAAAATAAAGATGGAAAAACATTTTTTTACCAAAAGAAATATACTCCAGAAACTGCTCGTTTCGAGGATCCTTCCCCGGATCCAGTGTGCCCGCGACAAGAAATTAGCCATCGATTCTGCCCAGCATGTGTACGGTTTACCACGCTACAATGTTATTACACGGCAAAGGTATTTGACCGAAAAGAAGAAAGAAGTAGCAAAGAAGTTACATATAACATGGTAAAATACAAGGGTGAAGAATTTAGAGTTGGCTCAGCTGTATTTCTAATGCCAGGTGCCATCAAATATAAATACACATCCACATATCATATTGCATCAAAAGTGAAGAAGGGAAAGGTAGACGAAGATATGTATCCGGAATATTATCGAAAATCATCGGACCACGTGAAAGGTTCAAATTACGATACACCGGAGCCTTTCCACATTGGATATATAAATGCAATATATGCGAAGACAAATAACAAATTAGTTGCGTCTTCCGATATATGGATTAAAATAAATAAAATGTATCGACCAGAGAACACGCACAAAGGGCTTGCACTGATGCAACAAGTTGATCTGAATATAGTGTATTGGAGTGACGAGGGTAAGCCGTTAGTTGTAAAAGCTGATAGAAAACTTGTAAGTTGTAATCCCGGATTCGTTAATCAATTTATCTAATTGACATATTTCAGTTTGCGATATCAAATTCTCGGACGTGGCAGGCAAATGTTACCTGATGTATTCGGAAAACTTGGATCAATCTGTGGAAGAATGGACTGCCGCTGGACCTAACCGTTTTTACTTTTCTCAAGCGTACAATGCTTCAGAAAAGGTGTCCTTCGATCCACCGAATCATGCAATGTATATAGGAAGGCCTGGAAAAGGGAAAGGAAAAGGAAAACAAAAATGCAAAAGTAAAAAATTGGAGACCGATGATCCGAAGAAAATACTGGATAAACCTACAGATTATTGCGATGTTCCAATGAAATTGAAGACATTAGATGTTTTTGCTGGGTGTGGTGGTCAGTATATCGATATATGTGGTCGGTAAATATTTTTTTATCGCGTGCTACGAAATTCTTTGATTCAACATTTACACCACAGGATTGTCTGAGGGTTTGCGACAAGCTAATATCGTGGACAACCGGTGGGCCATTGAAAAAGAGGAACCGGCTGCGTGTGCGTATCGACTCAATAATCCTGATACCACAGTATTCTGCGAAGATTGCAATGTACTTCTACGCAAAGTTATGAACGTGAGTATGATCGACAATGAACAACTCGAAAAAGTGGAATGAATATAGTAACTTATTTTTCACTTTAATGCAGGGTGATGTTTATGACAATAATGGACAGCGTTTACCTCAGAAAGGAGAGGTAGAATTATTATGCGGCGGGCCACCTTGCCAGGGTTTTAGTGGCATGAATCGCTTTAATTCGCGCCAATACTCGTTATTTAAGAATTCATTAGTGGTATCATGTTTGTCTTACTGTGATTACTATAGACCAAAATTTTTTATCATGGAAAATGTTAGAAACTTTGTGTCTTTTAAAAGAAGCATGGTACTTAAACTAACGCTAAGGTGCCTTGTACGAATGGGTTACCAATGTACATTTGGTATTCTACAAGCTGGAAATTACGGCATTCCGCAAACAAGAAGGAGGTACATATACTTATACATCGTTCTAATCTTCTTTAAGTTATATTATTTTCGGTATATCTACTTACCATTTCTTTGTATCTAGATTAATAATATTAGCTGCCGCCCCCGGAGAAAATCTTCCGAAATATCCTGAACCAACTCACGTGTTCAGTAAACGGGCATGCCAATTGAGCGTTATTGTTGATAATAAGAAAGTAAGGCTTAATTAAAATGCAATTAGAGCTACTGGGTTTACTCTTACGAATATTAAACCTCATTCTTTCCTTTCTCTTTATAGTATTCGTCAAATTGCGATTGGATGGAATCGGCACCGTACAGGACTATCAGTGTTCGCGATGCGATGTCCGATTTGCCGAATGTTCGAAACGGATGGAACAAAGAAGAGATGGCTTATGGCGATGAGCCAATATCTCACTTCCAGAGAAAGGTAAACAGAATTTCGAATTATTTGATAATAATTGTTAATATCTTTTTGGCCCTATTGAACATACTCTCTTTATGGTCCATTATACAGGTAAGACCAAAGGAATCAGATGCAATATTAAGGGATCACATTTGCAAAGATATGGCTCCCTTAGTTGAAGCACGAATAGCACACATTCCAACTGTAAGCGGATCCGATTGGCGAGATTTGCCGAATATTGCAGTGCGTTTAAGCGATGGAACATATTCGAAAAAGTTGTAAGCATATTCGTTTATAGTTTCTTCGATACCGAAATAGAATGAATTGGTTTCAGGAAACAAACTATATCTGTTTCAGAGAATATACTCATCACGATAAAAAAGCTGGTAAAAGTTCCACAGGCGCATTGCGTGGTGTGTGTAACTGTTGCACAGGTAAACCGTGCGATCCAATGGATAGACAATATAACACTTTAATTCCATGGTGCTTACCTCACACTGGAAGGCGACATAATCATTGGGCAGGCTTATATGGTAGATTGGAATGGGATGGTTTCTTCGGTACTACCATTACTAATCCTGAACCTATGGGTAAACAAGTACGTGTCAAAAGCTATTCGTTCAGAAAATTAATTCTCAACATCTGTTAAAATAACGATTTATCTATATAGGGCCGCGTTTTACATCCTGAACAAACGAGAGTCGTAAGCGTAAGGGAATGTGCAAGATCGCAAGGCTTTCCGGACTCTTTCCGTTTTTACGGAAATATACTTGATAAGCACCGTCAAATTGGCAACGCAGTTCCACCGCCGTTAGGTGCTGCTTTGGGCTTTGAGATTAGGAAATGCCTAAAATGTGAGAGCGTTGAACAATGGAATAAGAACCTGGATAGTTTGAATGAATGAATGAATGATAGTAACGTTACAAGCATAAATTTTATGACAAACTTTAAGTTTTTATTTGAGTTCTTAATAGTATCATAATAAGTTGACACTTTTTTTTTATTTTATTTTTATCATTACATAAATTTATCAATTTGTGTTCAGGGGAAATATGTAGAGCCTTTTATACTATTTACGTGACCAAAAAGTATTAAAACATGCATATCAGATATTCAATATTATTACCAGATTGCGATGTTTAATTCAGCGCGCATACTAACTTCGGAATATAGAGAAATCAGTATTTTAGATTACCTTATAAAAATAATTCTCAGTGTTTAAAAGAACTTTCAGAGTTTGTATGTATCCAGAGCCGTTTTATACAAAGAGGCATTTGTATTTCTGTTATACCGTATGTGTATATTGTTCCTTTTAATTTTAAGAGAAAAGAAACAAAAAATATTTATTGTGAAATAAAAGTTTTATAACATAATCGCATTAGATCATTTATATTTATAATATTCTTTATATTATATAAATGTTAGTTTAGAATTGATACAAGATTTACTTGTACGATTAATTGTAAATTGATACATAAGAAGTGAAATACCCATGTACATATTTTAATTTTTAAGTTAATTAATATCTGTAAAGATGTACTTGAAACTACGCGGGTCTCTGCCATATCTACAGTGCCAGCTATGCTATTGCCATCTATACGGAACTCCTTGAAACTACTCGTGCCTCCTACTTACCTTAAGTGTAGATATGGCAGTGGCCCGAGTAGTTTTATTCACATATGTATAGATGGCGAAACTAAAGGAACAGACGAGATATAACAATAGACAAGACATCTTATGGACTTTCGTGGCCCAACGTGACTGTCATACCGACTCAGAAATCCCACGCTGATTTGAGCGTCCTCTGCTCATGGACAGTGATCAATTGAAGAACTATTCTTTACTGAAGTAGCGGGGACGGGATTCATGCGATTGTTGAATACGTAATACGTTGTATATGTAAATGCTTTGGGGGGATCAGGAAAGCTATTTCTCGGGCAACGTTTCGGTAGAAAAATTGAGCTACGGTGCCTGGTCGCGCGATGCACTTCGGCTCGGGTCGAGTTGAGTCGAAACCACATCGCGATGCATCGGGGCGATGAAATTGACAGTGTCACGTCAAGCGTCCCGCCTGTGCTGTCCCGCATTCATTGCGCGGCAAAGAACAAAAAAATTCTTTAACGAGGATCGTAGGTCCAGCTGAAAGTTGGTCAGAAATAGTAGAAGTTCAATAGGCTCGACCCTAGAGTCGTAGGTCCGGCTAAAAGTTGGTCAGAAATAGTAGAAGTCCAGTCGGCACGACCCTAGAGTCGTAGGTCCGGCTAAAAGTTGGTCAGAAACATTAGAAGTCCAGTTGGCACGACCCTAGGAGTCATAGATCCGGCTAAAAGTTGGTCAGAAACAGTAGAAGTCCGACAGGTACGCTCCAAAGGTCGTAGGTCCAGCTAAAAGTTGGCCAGAGACAGTGGAAGTCCAGTAGGTATGGTCCAAGGGTCGTAAGTCCAGCTAAAAGTTGGCCAGAAACAGTAGAAGTCCAGTAGGTATGGCCCAAGGGTCGTAGGTCCAGCTAAAGGTTGGCCAGAGACAGTGGAAGTCCAGTAGGTATGGTCCAAGGGTCGTAAGTCCAGCTAAAAGTTGGCCAGAAACAGTAGAAGTCCAGTAGGTATGGCCCAAGGGTCGTCGGTCCAGCTAAAGGTTGGTCAGAAACAGTAGAAGTCGAATAGGTAACCCAAGGATAGTAGACCGCACGACCGCGGTCGGAAACCTTGAAAGATTTTCGGAAATTGCGAATAGGACCGAGCGCGAGCGAAAGCTACCGACGCGAAGGCGCGGAGTGGGGAGGTTCGGGACGCGACGCGACGCGACGTCATTATCAGTTCAAGCGTCGCAGCGTAAGGGTCGTCTATGTTGTCGAAGGTTAGCGATGTACATCACCCTACAATTCAATCACATTTCGAGTTTTAGTTTACCACCGCATACGCTTGACTATTAGCTTCTATTAATTAATACGCGTTTATCTAACAATCGATTTCCTATCGCGAGAGCTTTTGATAAATCATTTATATTAATCTATAATAGTATATTTTGAATAGACAATTAACAGTAATTAAATCAGAATAATAATACGGTAGTACTTTATTAAAACAAAGCAGTATTTCCTCAACAGACGTTTGACAGGATGAAGAAATAAGAAAGAGATAAATAAAATCAAATGTGTATTGCTTCAATTTCTACCTCCTCACCCTATTTACTAACTTGTACAGATTCTCTTTCAGAAAATTTTGATGACCGCGCGCAATGCGGTCAGTAGAGTCAGTGCTTGCTCCGTCAAAGTTCTTTTTATTGTTTTTAGAGCGAAACCGCTCATAATAATTATAACTAAATATAAATAACAGTAAAGATACGCGAAAGTAGAGTCAGTGTTTGCTTCGAAATATTGCTCTCGCGAAATTAGAGTCACTTTGTTCGTCGATCACAATTGACGTGCGCGATAGTAGTCTTTTATTTTATTTTTTTTTCTTTCGCAATAAGTATTCCGGTATTAGAGTTAGCACCGATGCAGTTCGGCGAGTTCGGGCACTCATCCATCAACTCGAAGAGTAAGTATCTCTGTATTTCTTTAATCTTATTTTACAATGGTCTTTGATAATTATCATGATCGAAAAGTACTCAAAACGCAAAGATTTCAATGTTGTCTGTTCTTTTGAATGTTTCAGAAGCTGCCATGGGCTCAATTGTATCACCATAACGATATTGTTGGCCGCGCGCAATGCGGTTGGTAGAGTCAGTGCTTGTTCCGTCAAAGTTCTTTTTATTCTTTTTTGAGCGCAGCCGCTCTTAATAATAATTCAACATAAATAACAGTAAAGAGACGCGAAATTAGAGTCAGTGTTTGCTCCGAAATAATACTCTCGCGAAAAATAGAGTCACTTTGTTCGTCGATCACAACTATTCCGTTTCCTTTTCCGTTCTCGGCTCGGAGGACTGATGGTTAGGGACTTAGTGTCAGCGAGTTACGATGTGTGGGGGCGTGATTGTGGTTCTGGACCCTGGTCACGAGGCCCTCTGTTAGACCACATATAATCTCTAATTTGGGTAGGTCATCCACCATTCTGGAATCGTGGTCGCGGTTCTTGCAATATCCGGGTTGCAGTGTCATCGGGGGGCGGTGTGTGGGGCTGTGATTGCTTTTCTGGACACTTTGGCCCGCCTAGTAGGAAATTCCTATGTGTTAGACCACGCCAAGCACACCTTGGGGTGGCAGAAGGCATACGGGTCATAATCTAGAATCGTGGTTGTGGTTTTGCATATCCGTGCCTTAATGATTTCTGTGGCTCGGAATCGAAACTGGTCTCGATGCTAAGTCGTTTTACTGTCCAGACTCTGAGCCGAGGACTCGCGGGCTGCTCGGTAGCAGTCACAAAAACAGTAGAAATACTGTCGCGAAATTAGAATCATTTTGTTCGTCAATCATAAGTGTTCCATTAGAGTCAGTGTCCTGTTCAGCGAGTTCGGGCTTTCAGCCATCAATTTGACGAGTAAGTATCTCCTTCGTTCTTTAATCTTGTATTGCAATAATCATTGATAATTAACACATTCCAAAAGTACTGAAAATACATAGATTTTAATGTTGTTTGCTCTTTTTGAATGTTTCAGCAGCTTCCATGGCTTCGGTGGCGACGAGCTTGACCGCACACCTGGTGAGTCTGCAACCGGTGAGTGGCATGCTTTAAAGTTCCTCTGGTCACTCAAGCATGTCGCAGGACGAAAGGTCCGAACCGACACGGGTGACTGGTTGTAATTACGTAGATTTTTCTGGCAAGCACTGTGACCATGGGTATATGGAAATATACTCATGAGTAGTAACTTCTTTACTGCTTTATATTATGTGAGGATAGGTCTTCTTGTACAACGCGTTTTTAAATAGCTTGATAATTTTAAAACAGATCATATTTAGTACAAAATATATCACTATATATCTTTTTATAATAGAGTATTTAATTGAATACCTATGAAACGATATTTAAATAGTTATTAATTATTGAATGAATATAAAGTAACGTCCAGTATTCTACGTGCATTAGTTTGTAGTGGAGAAGTCGAATACCATTCGACTTCGTTTACTTGTCAATTGCAATGACTGCACAGTTAGAATAAATTGCATAATTATTGCTGTTAGTAAGAGTGTAGTATTTCATCTTTTTCTACTTTGATAATATATAAAGTGAAGGTACTCATTTACCTTATCAATTTGTTGGAACTATCGAATAATTTTATTATTCGATATCCATATTAGTCTTTAGCGTTTAAAGATATCGATACGTTCATTGTTTCCGTACAAAATGTTAATTAAACCTGAATGTACAAGAAGACAATACGCGAACGGGTAGTTTTCGAAATCAAGGCAATCAACTTTTAAAGCAATCTTGCGTTTTAGAATCAATGCTTTGATAACGGGAACGCCCGAGGATGTTTCAATTTAATTCAAAGTATATTAAAGTAGAGTCGTTGAATAATTTCTCTATTAACGTAGAGTCTTTGAATAATTTTTCTAATATAGTAGAGTCATTGCACAATTTTTCTAATAAAGTAGAGTCATTTAATTTTCTCTTCAATAAAATAGAATCATATATAGATCTGTTGTACATATATATGTATTTTAGCCCGTTAGAAAATCAGTATGTCCTTATCATCTTTTTAGACGAGGATTTTCAGGTTTAACCCTTTCCGTGTTCACTGCCCGGATCCCACTCACGTGCCCCGGTGCTACTTGGGTGGGAAAACGGTGGTAGAGCACGATGATATTTTTTAGTTTATAAGCCATAAAATGATTTATTGTTGGCGACTGACAGTGCGTTGGTGTATCGTGCACGACGTAATATCCGCATTGTGTGTGTGGTTAGGCTGTGGATTTGCGTCGTTCCGTATTAAAATGTAGCTATTATGACCAAGATAAGATGTCCATCAATTTAAAACAGAGACATCAGTTTTAGTATTATTTGCTTCAATAATTCCTACTATACTTGGGCACGAAGTTTTTGTCATTTAAGATGACAGAGGCCAAATGCCAAAAAGAATTGAATATACTTATCAATTGCTATCAAGTACCTCTTGTATCGGTGCTATTTAATTATTTTATTAAATATCTATTAAATATCTCAACCGCGACGTGGGTTTTTCCACGTGAACGCAGAGATCCCAGCCACTGTCAGTCGATTTCAGAAAAATGGTACGTACATTAGAGTGTGCAAGTTGTGTGACAGCACTTGGGTGTCGGGGGTGTCCCGGGACGCCTCCCTAGTGTAGGCTTTTGCGCCCATGTGTTTGACTGAGAACCGTGGAGTGTCGTGTGTTGGTGTGTTTGTTTGCCATTTTTTAAATATAGGTCCAGGTAGGATAGGTAGCATACTTTCTGGTGTGATTGATAGACATAAGTAGGTAGGGCCGGGCAGGTTGACACAGTCTCCGATCGGGTAGGCACTATTTCGCGTGTTCAACCTGTTTCAGGAAATCTGATTTGAAAAGTCGACGGTGAAGCTGTGGCGCGAACGAAAATGCGTTCGCCTCTGGCTTTGCCTATCGATTTTTCGAATCCTTCGCGGTCGTGGTCGCGATTTAGGCTCCGAAACGAAACGCGTTACATTATGCTCGAGGCTGCACGTGTGAACGAAGAACGATTACAATTTTAATCGTAATCTATGTGATTTTCCGTAATCACAATTTTACGATTTTATTTGATCGCCATTCGGCCACGTGTGTTCCACTTAGCTCCGCGATTCAAACTCTTTATTTCACCTTTATAAGTTTTTCCTTGGTTTCCGATTAGAGTCTCGAGCCTAGTTTAAGTTTCAGCTGACCCTTGGGTCCGACGAAATGGAGAGGCTATATGCCGAAGAGGCCCGACAAACTGTCACTCAAGAGGGCAACTACTAATGGCTCCCCATTCTTTTTAAGAATGGGGAATCATTCTGTGTTACTACTTTGTCACTGTGCTTGCATTTTCATTTGTAGAATTTTTATTTGTACTTGGCCGATGCACATTCCGGCCCAACGATACAGCCCTCCCAAAAATATCGCGTTGCTTTAGAGTTGCGAAAAACTTGCGACCGGGTCGAGTTGGAGTTGCGTTGAATGCCACTTATTGCTATTCTTATTGCTAGTTAAATTGTAGTATTTTATAATACACTTTACATTTGAGCTTCTAGTGTTGCGGAAATTGTTTTCGCGTATTGGAACTTTCAGTTCATTTTTCAGAGAATCTTCAATTTGCTTAATTTTGGATAGTACATATAATTTACTGTTTGCTTTCTATCAGTCTTAATAAATAGTGTTGCGAAATGATTGTATCGCGAGTTCCAGTTAGCGTTGCGTTGATTTAGATCGCGTTTTTAAGTAGAGTTGCGACTACTAGTCCCCATCTGCTTCCAATTGAAAGCATGTTCCTGAACCAGGAACTTTTTCTTTTCAGCGTTTTATATTTGCCTTTCTTTTTATTTTATTTTTCTTAATAATTATACTACCTGGAATGTCTGTTGATGGAAGTACTGCTAAAAATTTGCATACATATTAGTAAATTACTGTGTGAACGAAATGAAAAGAAATGAAAAAGAAAATAAATGAAAGAGAAAGGAAAGAAAAAAGAAAAGAAAAAGAACAAAGAAAAGAAAAGAAAGAAGAAGAAAAGAAAAAGAGCAAAGTAAAAAACAGATATAATTTGCAGAATCTTTGATAAATTTATAATAATTCTAGATAGTAGATTTAATTAAATTAGAGTTAATACTAGTGACTGTTCATTATTGGAGTTTAACTCTTAAATATTTCCTCTTAATTGTTGCAATTCTATCTTAACCTTTTTTTTAGTAGAGCCAATTTTTATAACTTTTCGAGCTTGCTTTGTAGAAATTGAAATTCACTCGCGATATCCGTAAATGTTTAAACAAAAATCCTTGCACGAAAAACGTTATTGGCAGTAGTTGGGTCTCGGCATGGTGATAGTTGAAGTTTGATATTTTTCTTCCAAATAATCGTTTGTCGCTTCTTTCTTGAAGCAAAATAGAATCAATTGTAGTGAAATGTGACTACTTCATTTTGGAGTTTTTAATGAACGTGATACCACCATTCAGTTTGATCTAGAACGTACAAAGAATATATCACTTTGGCCGAAATCCAATTAACTATTGTTATCAAAAAATAGCAGCATTCTGATTTATTAACTGCGCTAAAATTCAGTTATTCCGAATTAAAAGCAGCTTTATTTCGATATAAAATGGGCAGGCTTGGGGATGTCACTAATCCAATGCTTGAGATTGTTACAGATTCACAGATGAACCCAAATATGCTATATTAAACAAACATAAGTACATACGTCAGAGGCTCAAGAGTGGAATATATAGAATACAGATCCAGAAATATTATCAAAGACTCGATTGGAAACTTTAAAATTAAAGAGCCAGCCTCGTCGATTCAATTTGTGAGTTTAAGAATTCATTCTTATAATGCTTTACTAATTATTTCGAGTTTGTGCATGTTTCAGAAGCATTGAAAAGAAAAGGATTCATGAAACAATGTATAATACGAACACACCCTCACCCCATCCCTGCCCCAAACCCCTGTCCTTATTAACTAATTACAGGTGTTAGACAATTAATTAGGCAGGCCCAAATATAAATCGAACAATACTTTTAGCTCTTTATGTAGGTAGGATTTGTCTCAACACACAACCTTAGAACTTTATACAGGCAGGTTTTACACGAATTGAAATTATTAGAGTTTTAATTAGGCAGGGTTTATAAAACCAAATATTGTTGGCAGGTGCTGCAATTTTTTGGTTCGGGTTTCTGTCTGTTCTAGGACACCATGGACCACGAGAGATTAATACGGACTAACCGAAGAGGATTTAAGTATATGTATACTCATACCTACATGAGTATGGGATAGTATCTATTACAGTCCTATGTAGATAGGATATTATTGAAATTGTTCTTTTATTCGATCTGTTAGATGTTATACTAGGTAGGGTGATTCTAGTCTTAAGTTAGCTCTTTAGTCAGGCAGGGCGTATTCGAATCTAATCTAAAATTTAAGAAAGTAGGGTTTATTTTTAAGTTATGTCTTAGCTTTTAAGCCCGCAATGTTCACCACTGCAATAATATTTCGTTGTCTAGTTTTCTAGATCATAGGATATATTTTTAAGACAGTTTTATTTCAGGAACGTGAATTCTCTTGCAGATTTTCTTTCAGGTTTCCTTCTGATATTCCATTTAGCTTTCGGTCGTGAATTTTCCAACTCTCCTCTTGTTGTCTTACTTGTACTACGATCAATTACTGAACGTTCTACAAATTGACAATAATAGGAGATTTTTCTTTGTCACATGTTATATTAGAATTAGTTTTCGCGTAATTGGAGGGTGGAAGGGCCGTGGCTAGGGTGGGTCTCCATGCGCAGTAACCTCCACGTGGTGAGACCCGGGCAATCAATTATTTATCGTATAATTATTAAACGTTTAAGAGACGTTTGATAATTATGTGGAAAATAATTCGAGCTAATTGACTGCGTATTGCACTTTGGATACAATGTACAATAATGGCCGCTTAATGTTCGTTTTTGTCCACAATTAATATTCGAGGAGTCACGCCTACCGATTTTTGGACCTGCACCGATGTATCGAGGATCGAGGTTGCGTTCAAGTTATCTCAACTTGTCATCAGCCATGACCCTTGAATATATCTCACGCTCGTTCTCAGTACGTCTCAATCAACTCCCAACACAGCTTAAACCCAGCGTGCCTAAAAGTGATAAGCATGAACAATTCCTTATAAATCACATCCCTGGATAGTGTTCGCTAGGCAGCTTCGAAGCAGCGAACATTAAGTGGGCATTACTGTCCACTGTATTTATTTGAGCGGAGAGAATCTTAAGTTCTTATTGCAATTGCTTTTGAGTTTTCGTTTCTATCTTTGTATCTATTTTTAACTCTAAATAATGTGTATTATTTATTGCCCTGCTTCTTATGTAGACCCTTTTGTTTTCTGACGCTTTCGAGATAATTCGTTAGTAGCATAAATCATATATGTTTCGCCTAGAGAATTACATTTTCTTATTCCTCAAGAAGCCTTCTTTTTTATAAATGAAACACCCATGTATATATCACTTAATTCATAAATTAATTAATATTTGCAAAGATATACTTGAAAGTACGCGGGTCTCTGCCATATCTACAGTGCCTGCTATGGTTTCGCCATCTATGCCGAACGCCTTGAAACTACTCGGGCCACTTACTTACCGTAAGTGTAGTTATGGTAGAGGCCCGAGTAGTTTCATTCACATCTGTATAGATGGCGATACTATTGACTCTAGATAAAGCAGACATACATACAGTTCTGAGCAGCTCTTTATAGATGGCGAAACTAAAGCCCACTTTGGGTGTAGGTAAGACAGGGATGTGAGTGGTACGTAAATTCAGACACCTGTTTATAAGTAGCGGTGCTATAATTTGGTTAATCAAATTATGATAATAATCCTCGAAAACCGTTTCGTACACCCATTTACATATCAATAAAGTGTTAGGAAACACAGTGCTACAATCTACATAAAAATTAATATTTACGGTAACATTGCAAGTTCCATTGTTCATTTTATTCTACAACAATCAAGCTCAATAGCACAGGTAAATGCATTTGTGAATATTTTTTCCTTTACATAATTTTAAATAATTCTCCAGCATGTGATAAATACATACTAGTCGCGGTATTATTCTTTATTTCGGTCTCGCAGCAATGAAAGTTTGGTTAGTGTACATATAACCTATCTTTGCAATACTATATGAACTCTTGCACTCTCATCTTCTGTTTCGTTCATCCTTTTCATACCTTCTCCACCTTATGCATCGCACTATTTCTTGTCTCTTTATCGCACGTCTATTACACATCTTTTCATTTCCTCTCTGTTTCATTACAAATTCCTAAGTCATTTCTGCGCTATTAATTGCTGACTCTTTCCTGTTCCCTCTTTACTTTGGTACTGACGTATTGCTCCTGTTTTAATACATTTAAACCTTTGATTACATTTTGCTTCTTGTATTTTTCTTTGAAGGCTCTCCGTTAGATTCTTTAGTTCCGTTCTTATCAAATTTAGTATTCTCGCACTCGTTCCATTCGTTCTAAAAGACCCTTTCTCTTATGCTTCTAGTTTGGCCCGCCCTACTTTCTTTTTCGGCTATATATCCTTTAACAATCTTTCTATCTCCTGTCATGTACTTACTAATATATTTTTTGTGTGCGTAGATTTTATAGACGAAAGATAAGGAGCATTGACCGCCAATTCTCATTGCGCATAAAAAGAAGGAGGAAGAAAGAATAACTCTCGCCATATACTTCAGTTATATTAAATTGGTTTTGTGGGATTGGAAGGTGTATGCAACGAAGGCTGCTGTAAGTGTAATACGTGTCTAAATATCTTTTTTTTTCAATAAATCTTCCTGCGTGTAATAATTACATACTAACAATAGTATTCCTTTTTATGTCGGCATCACAGCTATGAAATTTCGACTTAGTGTACATATAACATAACTTTAGATTACTATCCTAACTTATGCATCCTTCTCCTCCACTCTTTCTTGCCAACCTTCTCTACTTTACACATTATCCCATTACTTATCCCCTTATTTCATTTCGATTATACATTTGGCCTTTAAGACTCTCCATCACTTTCTTTACTACTTCCCTTTTCATCAAATTCATTCATTCGATTCATTCCATTCCTTTTTAAATAATCCCCCCCTTTTTCTTATACTTCTTGTGTGGTCTTTCCCTATTTTCTTTTCTTCTAACTATCCTTTAACAATGTTTCTTTCACCTGTTACATACTTACTAATATATCTTTTGTGTGTACAGGTTTTGCATCCAAGGAGTAAGGAGCATTAACCAGTGCATCTCATCATGCATAAAAGCAAGAAAGAAGAAAGAATAACCCTTGCCACATACTTTAGTTATCCTTTAGTTATAGTAAATTGGTTTATAAAAATAGTTTGTAACTATTAGCGCATAAGATTAATTGAGAACAATTGTGTAATTAACTGTTATGTGTATCTATTATATGTATATTTTATTTTATATTCAGTTTATTCGGTAGATCTTATATAAACTTTAGTAGTACGTTTACTACAAGTTCTACTGAATGTGCTAAATGTAAAATGAGAGATATAATAAATAATTTACGTATGCACAAGTTACACAATTGCTGTAATTTAAATTGTATAAGCTTCTGCATATGAAGTATGTAAATTTTAATATAAGTTCTATCTGTAAGATATATTGTAAATTAACTTCAAACAATAGCTTGTAAGTATTAGATTATTTATGTTTATAGTATTTGTAATGCTATATAAATGTTAGTTTAGAATTGATACAATATTTAGTTGTACGATCTATTGTAAATAGATATAAAAGAATAGTTCATAAGGATTAGCTTGTAAATTTGGACTACAACATTTTTGTAACTTGTATCTTCATTGATTAGTTTAAATAAATGTTCAATGAAAGGAATTGTACTGCTCTCTTTATTTTAACACCTTACCTATCCTTGAAAAGACCTGATTCCACTTCCTTAAACAAGAAGTACCATGGACGGACTTTAAATGCAAAGTCCTAAAGCGAGAAACTTGTAAAAATAGACCTGAACATTATTAACGTTGGCGCTAATTGTTAAGGAATTAATACATCTTGATGGGAGCTCTTCAAATTTTAATTCTCGGAAATTCCTGGAACGTGACGTCATTTCCAAGAATTGGTGAAGTCGAATACCTCCTCGCACATCATATTCTCCTAATACAAATCTACGATTTTCAGCGAGATATTTTTGCCAGTAACTCAGAAATTCCAGCGCTCGGAAATTCCTGGAATGTGACGTCATTTCTGAGAACGCATACCTCCTTGCATATCATATTCTCCTGATACAAATCCACGATTTTCAGCGAGATATTTTTGCCAGAAACTCGGAAATTTCTGCGAACGAATACCTCCTCGCATATCATATTCTCCTGATACAAATCCACGATTTTCAGCGAGATATTTTTGCCAGAAACTCGGAAATTTCTGCGAACGAATACCTCCTCGCATATCATATTCTCCTAATACAAATCCACGATTTTCAGTAGAAATTTAAGTGCCGAAAATCTTCGATTTGTATCAGGAGAATATGATATGCAAGGAGGTATTCGTTCTCAGAAATGACGTCACATTCCAGCAATTTCCGAGCGCTGAAATTTCCGAGTTTCTGCCAAAAATATCTCGCTGTAAATCGTGGATTTGTATCAGGAGAATATGATATGCGAGGAGGTCTTTCATGCTGCTATCCAATTTTGCAAGAAGTGAGGACTTAGAATTTGCTACTTCCAAATTTAATAACGTATAGGGCCACTTTGACAAGTTCCCGCTTTAGAACTTTCAATTTCAAGTTCGCCCACGGTACTTCTTGTATAAGGAATTGGAATTAGGTTCTTTTAAGGATTGTTAAGGTGTGAAAATAAGAAGAGCAGTCGAGTTCTTTTCATTGAACATTTATTTAAACTAATCAATGAAGAAACAAGTTACAAAAATGTTGTAGTCCAAATTTACAAGCTAATCCTTATGAACTATTCTTTTATATCTATTTACAATAGATCGTACAACTAAATATTGTATCAATTCTAAACTAACATTTATGTAGCATAACAAATACTATAAACATAAATAATCTAATACTTACAAGCTATTGTTTGAAGTTAATTTACAATATATCTTACAGATAGAACTTATATTAAAATTTACATACTTCATATGCAGAAGCTTATACAATTTAAATTGCAGCAATTGTGTAACTTGTGCATACGTAAATTATTTATTATATCTCTCAATTTACATTCAGCACATTCAGTAGAACTTGTAATAGTAATATAAGTAATATTACAGTTTATATACGATCTACCGAATAAACTGAATATAAAATAAAGTATACAATAGGTACATAGAACAGTTAATTACACAATTGTTCTAAATTAAGCTTATGCGCTAATAGTTACAAACTATTTCTATAAATCGCTTTACTATAACTAAAGGATAACTAAAGTATCTGGCAAAAGTTCTTCTATCTTCTTTCTTGCTCCTATGCGCGATGAGAAGTGCCAGTCGATGCTCGTTACTCTTTGCCACCACAACCTGCACACACAAAACATATATTAGTAAGTATGTAACAGGAGACAGAAGGAAGAAGGGAGGGCCAAACCAAAAGCATTAGAGAAAGATATGATTATTTAAAAAGGAATGGAATGAGTCTGGTAAGAAAGAATTTAATGAAATCGGAAGTAAAGGAATTGTCGCAGAGCCTTAAACGAAGAAACTATGAAACACAACAGCAGGAATGAAACAGAAAAATAGAAGATGCAAGATATAATGAAATGTTTAAATATATTATAACAGCAACATTACAAAAGTACCTAAGTAAGAACGGAAGATGGCACAATCGGCAATTAATAATACGGGGATAGATGCGAAAGCATTAAAGGATGAAATAAATATTGGGAGAAGGAGAAGAACAAAAGATGTGACCCGTGCAGACAAAATTTGGAATGTTAGAACCTGTTAACAGGATCTACGGAGATTGAGATAATAGGATATGTATAAAGATAACTTAGGAGTTTAAAATGAAACAGGGAGGAAAAGGAGAGATGTGAAATAGATATAATGTAATAAGAGATAGGAAATAGTGTAATACGGCAGAGAAGGTATGAAGACGAAGAGGAAAACGTAAGATGTGCAAGAGTTAACGTAGTATTGTAAAGATAGGTTATGTGTACACTAAGCCCAACTTTCATTGCTGTGAGACCGAAATGAAGAATACAATATTCGTAGATGTATTTACCTTTGTTAAAGATCTTGACTGTCGTACAAGGAAATGAACAATGGAACTTACAATGTTACTACACATATTAATTTTAATGTAGATTGTAATCCCGTGTTTGCTAACACTTTATTCATATGAAAATGAGAGTACGAAACGATTTTCGAGCATTATTAACTTAATTTTATAAATGAAGACAGAAATAACCAAATTTTATGAACTTTACCGCACCGCTATTGACAAACAGGTGCTTGAATTTATGTACCACTCGCATCCCTGTCTTACCTACACCCAAAGTGGCCTTTAGTTTCGCCATCTATACATATGTGAATAAAACTACTCGGGCCTCTGCCATATCTACACTTAAGGTAAGTAGGAGGCACGAGTAGTTTCAAGGAGTTCCGTATAGATGGCAATAGCATAGCTGGCACTGTAGATATGGCAGAGACCCGCGTAATTTCAAGGACATCTTTACAGATATTAATTAACTTACAAATTAAAATATGTATATGGGTATTTCACTTATAAAAAAAAGACAGATTCCTGAGGAATAAGAAAATGAAATTCTCAAGACGAAGCATATATGAATCATCTTACTCTTAGACTCTGCCCACTTAAATAACTACAGTGGGCAGTAATGCCCACTTAATATTCGCAGTCGGGGGTGCCTAGTGAACCCTATCCGGGAATGTAACTTACCAGTTCATGCTTATAGCTTTTCGGCCCGCTCAGTTTAGACTGCGTTGGTCACACTTTTGTCCAGAGAAAGGCAGTGAGATATATTGAGGTCCATTGCTGATCGCAAGTGGAAATAACTCGGATGCTCGCTCCGGCCGATGCGATGCATAGGATTAGATCAAAAAATTGGTAGCAATGTCTCGGCGAACATTAATTGAAGATACAAGTTGGAGATACAGATACAAGTTACAAGAATGTTGTAATTCAAATTTACAAGCTAATACTTATGAACTATTCTTATATATCAATTTACAATTAATCGTACAAGTAAATCTTGTATCAATTCTAAACTAACATTTATATAATATAAAGAATATTATAAATATAAATGATCTAATACTTATAAACTATTTTTTGAAGTTAATTTACAATACATATTCTTACAGATAAAACTTATACTAAAATTTACACAGTTTACATGCAGAAGCTTATAAATATAAATTGCAGCAATTGTATAACATATGTAAATTATTTATTATATCTTTCATTTTACATTTAGCACATTCAGTAGAACTTGTAGTAAACGTACTATTAAAGTTTATATAAGATCTACCGAATAAACTGAATATAAAATAACATATATAATAGATATACATAACAGTTAATTACACACGTGTTCTAAATTAATCTTATGCGCTAATAGTTACAAACTATTTTTATAAACCAATTTACTATAACTAAAGGATAACTAAACTATGTGGCAAGGGTTATTCTTTCTTCTTTCTTGCTTTTATGCATGATGAGATGCACTGGTTAATGCTCCCTACTCCTTGGATGCAAAACCTGTACACACAAAAGATATATTAGTAAGTATGTAACAGGTGAAAGAAACATTGTTAAAGGATAGTTAGACAAAAAAAAAATAGGGAAAGAACACACAAGAAGTATAAGAAAAAGGGGGGGATTATTTAAAAAGGAATGAAAAGAATCAAACATGAATGAATTTGATGAAAACAGAGGTAAAGAAAGTGATGGAGAGTCTTAAAGACCAAATGTATAATCAAAATGAAATAAGGGGATAAGTAATGGGATAATGTGTAAAGTAGAGAAGGTTTGCAAGAAAGAGTGAAGGAGAAGAATGCATAAGTTATATGTACACTAAGTCGAAATTTCATAGCTGTGATGCCGACATAAAAAGGAATACTATTGTTAGTATGTAATTATTACACGCAGGAAGATTTATTGAAAAAAAAAGATATTTAGACACGTATTACACTTACAGCAGCCTTCGTTGCATACACCTTCCAATCCCACAAAACCAATTTAATATAACTGAAGTATATGGCGAGAGTTATTCTTTCTTCCTCCTTCTTTTTATGCGCAATGAGAATTGGCGGTCAATGCTCCTTATCTTTCGTCTATAAAATCTACGCACACAAAAAATATATTAGTAAGTACATGACAGGAGATAGAAAGATTGTTAAAGGATATATAGCCGAAAAAGAAAGTAGGGCGGGCCAAACTAGAAGCATAAGAGAAAGGGTCTTTTAGAACGAATGGAACGAGTGCGAGAATACTAAATTTGATAAGAACGGAACTAAAGAATCTAACGGAGAGCCTTCAAAGAAAAATACAAGAAGCAAAATGTAATCAAAGGTTTAAATGTATTAAAACAGGAGCAATACGTCAGTACCAAAGTAAAGAGGGAACAGGAAAGAGTCAGCAATTAATAGCGCAGAAATGACTTAGGAATTTGTAATGAAACAGAGAGGAAATGAAAAGATGTGTAATAGACGTGCGATAAAGAGACAAGAAATAGTGCGATGCATAAGGTGGAGAAGGTATGAAAAGGATGAACGAAACAGAAGATGAGAGTGCAAGAGTTCATATAGTATTGCAAAGATAGGTTATATGTACACTAACCAAACTTTCATTGCTGCGAGACCGAAATAAAGAATAATACCGCGACTAGTATGTATTTATCACATGCTGGAGAATTATTTAAAATTATGTAAAGGAAAAAATATTCACAAATGCATTTACCTGTGCTATTGAGCTTGATTGTTGTAGAATAAAATGAACAATGGAACTTGCAATGTTACCGTAAATATTAATTTTTATGTAGATTGTAGCACTGTGTTTCCTAACACTTTATTGATATGTAAATGGGTGTACGAAACGGTTTTCGAGGATTATTATCATAATTTGATTAACCAAATTATAGCACCGCTACTTATAAACAGGTGTCTGAATTTACGTACCACTCACATCCCTGTCTTACCTACACCCAAAGTGGGCTTTAGTTTCGCCATCTATAAAGAGCTGCTCAGAACTGTATGTATGTCTGCTTTATCTAGAGTCATTAGTATCGCCATCTATACAGATGTGAATGAAACTACTCGGGCCTCTACCATAACTACACTTACGGTAAGTAAGTGGCCCGAGTAGTTTCAAGGCGTTCGGCATAGATGGCGAAACCATAGCAGGCACTGTAGATATGGCAGAGACCCGCGTACTTTCAAGTATATCTTTGCAAATATTAATTAATTTATGAATTAAGTGATATATACATGGGTGTTTCATTTATAAAAAAGAAGGCTTCTTGAGGAATAAGAAAATGTAATTCTCTAGGCGAAACATATATGATTTATGCTACTAACGAATTATCTCGAAAGCGTCAGAAAACAAAAGGGTCTACATAAGAAGCAGGGCAATAAATAATACACATTATTTAGAGTTAAAAATAGATACAAAGATAGAAACGAAAACTCAAAAGCAATTGCAATAAGAACTTAAGATTCTCTCCGCTCAAATAAATACAGTGGACAGTAATGCCCACTTAATGTTCGCTGCTTCGAAGCTGCCTAGCGAACACTATCCAGGGATGTGATTTATAAGGAATTGTTCATGCTTATCACTTTTAGGCACGCTGGGTTTAAGCTGTGTTGGGAGTTGATTGAGACGTACTGAGAACGAGCGTGAGATATATTCAAGGGTCATGGCTGATGACAAGTTGAGATAACTTGAACGCAACCTCGATCCTCGATACATCGGTGCAGGTCCAAAAATCGGTAGGCGTGACTCCTCGAATATTAATTGTGGACAAAAACGAACATTAAGCGGCCATTATTGTACATTGTATCCAAAGTGCAATACGCAGTCAATTAGCTCGAATTATTTTCCACATAATTATCAAACGTCTCTTAAACGTTTAATAATTATACGATAAATAATTGATTGCCCGGGTCTCACCACGTGGAGGTTACTGCGCATGGAGACCCACCCTAGCCACGGCCCTTCCACCCTCCAATTACGCGAAAACTAATTCTAATATAACATGTGACAAAGAAAAATCTCCTATTATTGTCAATTTGTAGAACGTTCAGTAATTGATCGTAGTACAAGTAAGACAACAAGAGGAGAGTTGGAAAATTCACGACCGAAAGCTAAATGGAATATCAGAAGGAAACCTGAAAGAAAATCTGCAAGAGAATTCACGTTCCTGAAATAAAACTGTCTTAAAAATATATCCTATGATCTAGAAAACTAGACAACGAAATATTATTGCAGTGGTGAACATTGCGGGCTTAAAAGCTAAGACATAACTTAAAAATAAACCCTACTTTCTTAAATTTTAGATTAGATTCGAATACGCCCTGCCTGACTAAAGAGCTAACTTAAGACTAGAATCACCCTACCTAGTATAACATCTAACAGATCGAATAAAAGAACAATTTCAATAATATCCTATCTACATAGGACTGTAATAGATACTATCCCATACTCATGTAGGTATGAGTATACATATACTTAAATCCTCTTCGGTTAGCCCGTATTAATCTCTCGTGGTCCATGGTGTCCTAGAACAGACAGAAACCCGAACCAAAAAATTGCAGCACCTGCCAACAATATTTGGTTTTATAAACCCTGCCTAATTAAAACTCTAATAATTTCAATTCGTGTAAAACCTGCCTGTATAAAGTTCTAAGGTTGTGTGTTGAGACAAATCCTACCTACATAAAGAGCTAAAAGTATTGTTCGATTTATATTTGGGCCTGCCTAATTAATTGTCTAACACCTGTAATTAGTTAATAAGGACAGGGGTTTGGGGCAGGGATGGGGTGAGGGTGTGTTCGTATTATACATTGTTTCATGAATCCTTTTCTTTTCAATGCTTCTGAAACATGCACAAACTCGAAATAATTAGTAAAGCATTATAAGAATGAATTCTTAAACTCACAAATTGAATCGACGAGGCTGGCTCTTTAATTTTAAAGTTTCCAATCGAGTCTTTGATAATATTTCTGGATCTGTATTCTATATATTCCACTCTTGAGCCTCTGACGTATGTACTTATGTTTGTTTAATATAGCATATTTGGGTTCATCTGTGAATCTGTAACAATCTCAAGCATTGGATTAGTGACATCCCCAAGCCTGCCCATTTTATATCGAAATAAAGCTGCTTTTAATTCGGAATAACTGAATTTTAGCGCAGTTAATAAATCAGAATGCTGCTATTTTTTGATAACAATAGTTAATTGGATTTCGGCCAAAGTGATATATTCTTTGTACGTTCTAGATCAAACTGAATGGTGGTATCACGTTCATTAAAAACTCCAAAATGAAGTAGTCACATTTCACTACAATTGATTCTATTTTGCTTCAAGAAAGAAGCGACAAACGATTATTTGGAAGAAAAATATCAAACTTCAACTATCACCATGCCGAGACCCAACTACTGCCAATAACGTTTTTCGTGCAAGGATTTTTGTTTAAACATTTACGGATATCGCGAGTGAATTTCAATTTCTACAAAGCAAGCTCGAAAAGTTATAAAAATTGGCTCTACTAAAAAAAAGGTTAAGATAGAATTGCAACAATTAAGAGGAAATATTTAAGAGTTAAACTCCAATAATGAACAGTCACTAGTATTAACTCTAATTTAATTAAATCTACTATCTAGAATTATTATAAATTTATCAAAGATTCTGCAAATTATATCTGTTTTTTACTTTGCTCTTTTTCTTTTCTTCTTCTTTCTTTTCTTTTCTTTGTTCTTTTTCTTTTCTTTTTTCTTTCCTTTCTCTTTCATTTATTTTCTTTTTCATTTCTTTTCATTTCGTTCACACAGTAATTTACTAATATGTATGCAAATTTTTAGCAGTACTTCCATCAACAGACATTCCAGGTAGTATAATTATTAAGAAAAATAAAATAAAAAGAAAGGCAAATATAAAACGCTGAAAAGAAAAAGTTCCTGGTTCAGGAACATGCTTCCAATTGGAAGCAGATGGGGACTAGTAGTCGCAACTCTACTTAAAAACGCGATCTAAATCAACGCAACGCTAACTGGAACTCGCGATACAATCATTTCGCAACACTATTTATTAAGACTGATAGAAAGCAAACAGTAAATTATATGTACTATCCAAAATTAAGCAAATTGAAGATTCTCTGAAAAATGAACTGAAAGTTCCAATACGCGAAAACAATTTCCGCAACACTAGAAGCTCAAATGTAAAGTGTATTATAAAATACTACAATTTAACTAGCAATAAGAATAGCAATAAGTGGCATTCAACGCAACTCCAACTCGACCCGGTCGCAAGTTTTTCGCAACTCTAAAGCAACGCGATATTTTTGGGAGGGCTGTATCGTTGGGCCGGAATGTGCATCGGCCAAGTACAAATAAAAATTCTACAAATGAAAATGCAAGCACAGTGACAAAGTAGTAACACAGAATGATTCCCCATTCTTAAAAAGAATGGGGAGCCATTAGTAGTTGCCCTCTTGAGTGACAGTTTGTCGGGCCTCTTCGGCATATAGCCTCTCCATTTCGTCGGACCCAAGGGTCAGCTGAAACTTAAACTAGGCTCGAGACTCTAATCGGAAACCAAGGAAAAACTTATAAAGGTGAAATAAAGAGTTTGAATCGCGGAGCTAAGTGGAACACACGTGGCCGAATGGCGATCAAATAAAATCGTAAAATTGTGATTACGGAAAATCACATAGATTACGATTAAAATTGTAATCGTTCTTCGTTCACACGTGCAGCCTCGAGCATAATGTAACGCGTTTCGTTTCGGAGCCTAAATCGCGACCACGACCGCGAAGGATTCGAAAAATCGATAGGCAAAGCCAGAGGCGAACGCATTTTCGTTCGCGCCACAGCTTCACCGTCGACTTTTCAAATCAGATTTCCTGAAACAGGTTGAACACGCGAAATAGTGCCTACCCGATCGGAGACTGTGTCAACCTGCCCGGCCCTACCTACTTATGTCTATCAATCACACCAGAAAGTATGCTACCTATCCTACCTGGACCTATATTTAAAAAATGGCAAACAAACACACCAACACACGACACTCCACGGTTCTCAGTCAAACACATGGGCGCAAAAGCCTACACTAGGGAGGCGTCCCGGGACACCCCCGACACCCAAGTGCTGTCACACAACTTGCACACTCTAATGTACGTACCATTTTTCTGAAATCGACTGACAGTGGCTGGGATCTCTGCGTTCACGTGGAAAAACCCACGTCGCGGTTGAGATATTTAATAGATATTTAATAAAATAATTAAATAGCACCGATACAAGAGGTACTTGATAGCAATTGATAAGTATATTCAATTCTTTTTGGCATTTGGCCTCTGTCATCTTAAATGACAAAAACTTCGTGCCCAAGTATAGTAGGAATTATTGAAGCAAATAATACTAAAACTGATGTCTCTGTTTTAAATTGATGGACATCTTATCTTGGTCATAATAGCTACATTTTAATACGGAACGACGCAAATCCACAGCCTAACCACACACACAATGCGGATATTACGTCGTGCACGATACACCAACGCACTGTCAGTCGCCAACAATAAATCATTTTATGGCTTATAAACTAAAAAATATCATCGTGCTCTACCACCGTTTTCCCACCCAAGTAGCACCGGGGCACGTGAGTGGGATCCGGGCAGTGAACACGGAAAGGGTTAAACCTGAAAATCCTCGTCTAAAAAGATGATAAGGACATACTGATTTTCTAACGGGCTAAAATACATATATATGTACAACAGATCTATATATGATTCTATTTTATTGAAGAGAAAATTAAATGACTCTACTTTATTAGAAAAATTGTGCAATGACTCTACTATATTAGAAAAATTATTCAAAGACTCTACGTTAATAGAGAAATTATTCAACGACTCTACTTTAATATACTTTGAATTAAATTGAAACATCCTCGGGCGTTCCCGTTATCAAAGCATTGATTCTAAAACGCAAGATTGCTTTAAAAGTTGATTGCCTTGATTTCGAAAACTACCCGTTCGCGTATTGTCTTCTTGTACATTCAGGTTTAATTAACATTTTGTACGGAAACAATGAACGTATCGATATCTTTAAACGCTAAAGACTAATATGGATATCGAATAATAAAATTATTCGATAGTTCCAACAAATTGATAAGGTAAATGAGTACCTTCACTTTATATATTATCAAAGTAGAAAAAGATGAAATACTACACTCTTACTAACAGCAATAATTATGCAATTTATTCTAACTGTGCAGTCATTGCAATTGACAAGTAAACGAAGTCGAACGGTATTCGACTTCTCCACTACAAACTAATGCACGTAGAATACTGGACGTTACTTTATATTCATTCAATAATTAATAACTATTTAAATATCGTTTCATAGGTATTCAATTAAATACTCTATTATAAAAAGATATATAGTGATATATTTTGTACTAAATATGATCTGTTTTAAAATTATCAAGCTATTTAAAAACGCGTTGTACAAGAAGACCTATCCTCACATAATATAAAGCAGTAAAGAAGTTACTACTCATGAGTATATTTCCATATACCCATGGTCACAGTGCTTGCCAGAAAAATCTACGTAATTACAACCAGTCACCCGTGTCGGTTCGGACCTTTCGTCCTGCGACATGCTTGAGTGACCAGAGGAACTTTAAAGCATGCCACTCACCGGTTGCAGACTCACCAGGTGTGCGGTCAAGCTCGTCGCCACCGAAGCCATGGAAGCTGCTGAAACATTCAAAAAGAGCAAACAACATTAAAATCTATGTATTTTCAGTACTTTTGGAATGTGTTAATTATCAATGATTATTGCAATACAAGATTAAAGAACGAAGGAGATACTTACTCGTCAAATTGATGGCTGAAAGCCCGAACTCGCTGAACAGGACACTGACTCTAATGGAACACTTATGATTGACGAACAAAATGATTCTAATTTCGCGACAGTATTTCTACTGTTTTTGTGACTGCTACCGAGCAGCCCGCGAGTCCTCGGCTCAGAGTCTGGACAGTAAAACGACTTAGCATCGAGACCAGTTTCGATTCCGAGCCACAGAAATCATTAAGGCACGGATATGCAAAACCACAACCACGATTCTAGATTATGACCCGTATGCCTTCTGCCACCCCAAGGTGTGCTTGGCGTGGTCTAACACATAGGAATTTCCTACTAGGCGGGCCAAAGTGTCCAGAAAAGCAATCACAGCCCCACACACCGCCCCCCGATGACACTGCAACCCGGATATTGCAAGAACCGCGACCACGATTCCAGAATGGTGGATGACCTACCCAAATTAGAGATTATATGTGGTCTAACAGAGGGCCTCGTGACCAGGGTCCAGAACCACAATCACGCCCCCACACATCGTAACTCGCTGACACTAAGTCCCTAACCATCAGTCCTCCGAGCCGAGAACGGAAAAGGAAACGGAATAGTTGTGATCGACGAACAAAGTGACTCTATTTTTCGCGAGAGTATTATTTCGGAGCAAACACTGACTCTAATTTCGCGTCTCTTTACTGTTATTTATGTTGAATTATTATTAAGAGCGGCTGCGCTCAAAAAAGAATAAAAAGAACTTTGACGGAACAAGCACTGACTCTACCAACCGCATTGCGCGCGGCCAACAATATCGTTATGGTGATACAATTGAGCCCATGGCAGCTTCTGAAACATTCAAAAGAACAGACAACATTGAAATCTTTGCGTTTTGAGTACTTTTCGATCATGATAATTATCAAAGACCATTGTAAAATAAGATTAAAGAAATACAGAGATACTTACTCTTCGAGTTGATGGATGAGTGCCCGAACTCGCCGAACTGCATCGGTGCTAACTCTAATACCGGAATACTTATTGCGAAAGAAAAAAAAATAAAATAAAAGACTACTATCGCGCACGTCAATTGTGATCGACGAACAAAGTGACTCTAATTTCGCGAGAGCAATATTTCGAAGCAAACACTGACTCTACTTTCGCGTATCTTTACTGTTATTTATATTTAGTTATAATTATTATGAGCGGTTTCGCTCTAAAAACAATAAAAAGAACTTTGACGGAGCAAGCACTGACTCTACTGACCGCATTGCGCGCGGTCATCAAAATTTTCTGAAAGAGAATCTGTACAAGTTAGTAAATAGGGTGAGGAGGTAGAAATTGAAGCAATACACATTTGATTTTATTTATCTCTTTCTTATTTCTTCATCCTGTCAAACGTCTGTTGAGGAAATACTGCTTTGTTTTAATAAAGTACTACCGTATTATTATTCTGATTTAATTACTGTTAATTGTCTATTCAACATATACTATTATAGATTAATATAAATGATTTATCAAAAGCATACTGTGACTGTTCTTTGCCCGAGTTTTAAAGGTGATCATGATCTTAGTAAGCAAGCAATATCGCGAATTTATAAGTTCTCGTAGCTGCTTGTAGAAATCAAGACTCGAAACTATTTATCATGCTTCAGGTGCATGGCAACCAGTACGTACGTACGCGGGCAATCCTGCATCGAAAATACAATTTGACCGTACTTGTGCAAAGTCACAGAGATATTAAAAGTTTTTAATAAATACTAGTGAAGCTATAACAGAAATCGCGTCCGATATGCAGCGAAACATGAAAGTATTTCAATTTTTCGTTTAGAATTAATGAAATTTACAGACTCTAGTTTCAATCGCGAGTGGCATATTGTAAGTTCTATTTAAAATGTTTAAATTGCTCAATAACTTTCAACCGAAAGAAAAGAACTTGAGCCAAAATCCAATCGCCAGATTTCAAGAAATATACGTAAACCGTTGGGATAATAAGTTAAATGTTACCAATCCTTCATCATAGGTCATCGGACTGATTGTTATGCATCGCAGTAATTGTATCTCAATACTCCATTCCTGCAGCCTCAATATATTATCCTCCACCAACCAATCACCCATTGTACCTGCAACAAAAAGAAAAGCAACGTGATAAACCTGTGCTAAAATCAGAATCGAATTCAAAGTTGCGAAAGGACATATGTAACTGAGTATGTAAGTGACATTGCAAAGAAAATAAACGCAACCTTAACACCGCATTGAATCCGAGTAATCGTTAATAAAATATAATAATGATTCGAAAAACCGTTCAAACTAATGAATTAGTTAATCCGATATTTTAATAAACGACTAGTTACCGCGTATCAAAGAATCGATGGTACCGGATGACCGGTCAAGCGTCCAGCAAAAGAGACTCGATAAAGACTTTAATGTACATCCGCGATAGTCAAACGATTATTAAATAAACGCGTATTAATTAATAGAAGCTAATAGACAAGCGTATGCGGTGGTAAAGTAAACCCCGAGATGCTATTGTATTGTAAGGTGATGTATGTCGCTAACCTTCGACAGCATAGACGACCCATACGGTACGACGCTTGAACTGATAGTGACACCTCGTGTGCCGCGCACCGTCATCCCCACTCCGCGACGCGCCGGCGCGTCGGTAGCGCTCGGTCGTATTCGCAATTTCCGAACTCTTCGAAGGTCTCCGACCGCGGTTGTGCGTACTACTGTACTAAGGTCATACGTACTGAACTTTTTCGACTTCTGACCAATTTTTAGCTAAACCTACGATCCTAGGGTTGTACCTACTGGACTTTTACGTTTTCTGACCATCTTTTAGCCGGACCTACGACTCTAGGGTCATGTCTACTGTGTACTTCTTCGGGTTCTGACCAACTTTTAGCTGAATCTACGATCCTAGGGTTGTACCTACTGGACTTTTACGTTTTCTGACCAACTTTTAGCCGGACCTACGACTCTAGGGTCGTCCCTACTGGACTTTACCGGCTTCTGAACAACTTTTAGCTGAACCTACGATCCTAGGGTTATACCTACTGGACTTTTACGTTTTCTGACCAACTTTTAGCCGGACCGACGGCTCTAGGATCGTGTCTATTGTACTTCTTCGGGTTCTGACCGACTTATAGCTGAACCTACGATCCCAGAATTGTACCTACTGGATTTTTACGTTTTCTGACCAACTTTTAGCCGGACCTACGACTCTAGGGTCGTGCCTATTGAACTTCTGCGGGTTCTGATTAAGTTTTAGCTGGACCTACGATCCTCGTTAAAGAATTCTTTTGTTATTTGCTGCGCAATGAAAGCGGGACAGCACAGGCGGGACGCTTGACGTGACACTGTCAATTTCATTGCCCCGATGCATCGCGATGTGGTTTCGACTCAACTCGAGCCGAGCCGAAGTGCATCGCGCGACCAGGCACCGTAGCTCAACTTTTCTACCGAAACGTTGCTCGAGAAAAAGCTGTCCTGATCCCCTCAAAGCATTTACATATATTCACACAATCGCATGAATCCCGTCCCCACTACTTTAGTAAATAATAGTTCTTCAAGTGATCACTGCCCATGAGCAGAGGACGCTCAAATCAGCGTGGGATTTCTGAGTCGGTATGACAGTCACGTTGGGCCACGAAAGTCCATAAGATGTCTTGTCTATTGTTATATCTTGTCTGTGCCTATGCATACAATAAACGTATTCCTATATCTCGTTGGCGATTTTGAATGATCTGTTGGTAACGTAGTGTGTGACCTGAAAATGGTAATAGGGCTCTACAGCCCAAAAATATGGGACAAAAATACATTGGGTCATAGACCTATGTATTCTGTACCTCGTTTATGGTGAGACACAAAAGTCCACAAGATGATAATCTATTCCATGTCTCGTCTGCGATAAAGATTATTTTTTTCGAATTCACTTTACAGTACAGGTATGCACGCTGTCCCATATGCAGCAGGGGTGTTGTTCAACAGAAGAATTATATGTCAAAATAATTCAGGCAGAACTTAGCCAATTTTTCTGCTAATATGTGGGCAGACACTATTTTAATTGTGTTCATTAGTATCTGTACAGCTTTATTGGGTGAAGGTACCGATATCTTTCGCTATTGTTATTCCAAATATGAGGTTATACTATTTACATACATCTGATATTCCCTTGATTACCATTTCTAGGTTTAACATGGCTCATGGTATACAGAACAGAGAAATACCAAAAATTAAAAGCCGAGGTGGAAAAACAGAGTAAAAAATGTGAGTTATGTTAATTATATTTTGGAATTATTGGTACCATTTATAATGGATGGAATTTTGTCACCTATGGAAGTTAATTTTAGTGGAGAAAAGAAAAGAAGCTCATGGAGATTCATTGGATAAACAACAGAAGAAGAAGATCGAACGGGAGGAGGAAAGATTAAAGAACAATAATAGGGACTTGTCTCTTGTGAAAATGAAATCGATGTTCGCAATTGGATTTGCATTTACAGCTCTCTTAAGCATGTTTAATAGCATTTTCGATGGTCGAGTTGTGGCAAGGTTGCCCTTTGTGCCGATCAGTTGGATACAAGGTTTATCGCATAGGAATCTTCCAGGCGACGATTACACGGAATGTTCATTCATTTTTCTTTATATACTCTGCACTATGAGCATTAGACAGGTAAATTTGCGTCCCTTATAATTCATATAATTTTCCTACTTATAGTTGCATATAAAAAATGTATCTTTTCTTATTGCAGAATATTCAAAAAATGCTTGGATTTGCCCCATCTAGAACTGCTAGTAAACAGAGTGGAAGTATTTTTGGCCCTCCACCACAGCAATTTAAATAAATTTAGGTCAATATTTCAAATTGTAAATTTATCTTTGTAAGATTATTACAATTATAATTATTTCAATTGCGGTATTACGTTCGAGAACTGCTCATTTTCTTAATGGGTAATTGAAATTCCAATTATGATTAATACATATAAAAATGAAAGACATAATATATACATATTGCGCATATTGTAATAAACGTATTATTTAATACTAATATTGTTCTAATTAAACTTTATATAATACATTACTTTAGCGAATCTTATAAGACGATTAGCAATTAATTGTTACTTTAATTAATACTTCATGAAGCTGTGAAAATAGTGGAGAGAAATATTTCAAGGCAGGGACGGATATAAACGATACAGTGTATAAATATGTTAAAACGGGAGTTATTCATTTGATATAACAATGCAGCATGTTTTAGAAAATAGGTATGACTCGTATATTCCATCAAGCAGCTCTTATACAACAATCAATATTATATACAAACATAACGATCAATCATATACAAAAAAAAAAAAATAACCACTACCTTTAATTCGTAAAAAATATTTAATATAATAATAGTATACAAGCGATCTATATCATGGAGCACACATTGAAATCCATAAGTAAAAATGCCCTCTACAAATAATAGATCGCTTACAATTTGACTACTTTAAATCATACATACACATTTTTTTACTAAAAATTGTTGCCTTCTTTTATATTATTACATACCATCATTTAAGCCTAAAACAGTCTCTTGTTATTAGAGCTAGCGACGTTTTATACAAAATGATACAATTATGATATTTACAATAAATCTACATACACGACTAAGTGTAGGATACCTTAATTTAATAAAAAGTTATTTAACTCGTTATTTGAACTTTTGGTGTTACAATGTTCCGTTGTATATTACGCTTAATTCGTTTCAACAGCATTTTAATTATATAATAATCAGTAGTAGAAAGCAATTAAACACCCATCGGGCAATCTGAAAGACAAATGCTTTTTAAATTGGAATTCGCACTTCCTGCTTGTTAGCGTCATAGACTTTGAAATCACTATCCGTCATGCCAATAAGATTAAAATTCTCAACGATCCCATTCAGTTCAGTAACCCAACCATAATTTCGGCAGTCGCTACTATCTAAACCGCGAACGTAAAAGGAAGACACGTTAATCAAGACTTTACCATGATACACTCCAATTTTCAGAAAGGTTCTGAAAATAGATAAATAAAATATTTTTACGGCTCTTTTTTTCTCAGACTTTTGTTTCAGTTGTCCGTCTGAAATCATAGTAAAAACTATATTGTAGGAACCTCCTGCCGTCCAGCAGCCGATGAACCCATTGCTTTTCCCTCATTGTCATTTGAGACCTAAAGCAATTTCAACCTCGAACTTCCGCCGGTGTTATTCGTGAAAAATAAACTTATCACACGCCCCTTTTATTAATACTCATCTTCCGTATTACGTAATGCAAAAAAAATCGAAAATTATTTAATATCATTGAAATTTTGTGAAAATATAAGTGTGTAAATGTTCTGTCCTTAATTCTTTTCATTTTTAATAGAAAATTGCACATTGTTACTCATTGTTACGGTTAACATGAGCTCCTGTCGAATACGATTTAATCATTCTAGTAGAATTGTTCATTCTTATTGATTCATTTCAAACAGAATGAACATTTATATCACGCTACTGCGGAAATTCTAAGCACTTCTTTGATTACTTCTACTTTCAAAAAGGTGGACAGTTCACCCCGGGATGCAGATATTGACATTTATCTCCAACCCGGCAATAGCCGTTCTTCGAAAATTGCCTACACACAGGCGGTTGTTTTCCACTTCCTCTCCATCCGCCACCGCCACCTCTCCATCCTCCTCTTCCTGGGGGTCCTCCTCCACCTCTATACCAACCTGGTCCTGGAACACCTCTACCTCTACCGTGCATCGGGCCACCACCTCTCGGTCCTTGAAAGTTTGGACCTGGGCCGTACAAAGGACCTGGAGGCCCTTGGAAATTGTTTGGATTCATGTTGTTGAATCCCATATCTTCCGGTCCCATCATACCATAACCCTCTGGTTGTTGATTGTACATAGGCGGTGGTCCCATCATTCCGGGTGGAACCATTGGTCCACTTTCCATTCCTGGCGGGAATGCATTTGGCATATTTCCCATTGGATTCATTCCCATTCCATCCGGTACAACAACTTTACCATCTCCGGTCCTCCATCCACCGCCACCTCCGGTAGACATGGGTCCTCCCATTTCGGGACCAATTGGGCCCATATGAGAAGGACCCATCATTTGCTGAGGCATCTGAGGCATTGGACCCATCGACGTTTGAGGGCCCATTGGCGTCATTACTGGCTGCGGATTATGTGGGAACGTTGGGTAGTGGAAATTCGTCACTGCCGGCGTTTGAGGTTGCACCTGCGGTTTTGGTTCTGGCCACGGCATAGAAGTAAAGTCCTTTTCGCTTTCTTTATTTCCCGTGAGATCGTCCAGAGGAATGATTTTAGGTTCGCTATACACATGATGACGTTCTTCGTCGGGCTCTGCCGCAGAATCTGGAATCCTGCAATTGAAACAATAGATATTAGTTATATATATTAAACTAAATTCTTTGTTATTGTGAAATTTATAACGAAATATTTAATATAAATATTATAGTTTGTAGAACTCGCATCAGTGAGTACAGTTCACATAAAAAAACTGTCCAATGGTTCGGAGTTCCTTTAATTTAGCACCCATATTGTTTTTCACACGCGTATATACTAATTTTAATACGCGTGTGTCTCAAGCGTGCAATACGAAACTTTAATAGAAAATAGAAACTAAATAAATGTTTAAGTATCTGAAATATACACTTACATGCTTCGATTAAAGTACAGTGCTTGTAGAATGCCTTTCTCCCGAGCATATTGGACATCCTTTTCCCTGCTGTCTTTTCCAGACTCCACTAAAGCTGGCGGTAAATCGATTGGAATTAAAGGTTTCCACCTTGTTTTCTCTTCCATCAAATCTTCGGTACCTACAAAACCAATGTTTTATTATAATTTGTTTTTTCAAACAACGTAAATAAATAATTATATTCTGCCAACTCACTTAATTTTCTAGCCATCTGGAATGCCTCCCTCTCGTTTTGTTTTTCCATCTGTTTCATATCGGTGAACGTTTTCGTCACATTCACCCTTTCCGTTTCATCTAGTTCGAAGTAACGCACTGACTCCAGATCTGTCTTCCATTTTAATACTTTCTTCGGCCCTTTACGTTTCTGAAGCAACAAAACGCTTCTTAGTCCGTCGACGTATCGTATTTCTGGATAGGAACCAACATTCTCCTTTTTCGTGGAATCCGACATAGAAGATGAGTCTTCCGGAGAATCGGATGCCTTTTCCTCCGTATCGTCATCAGGTGTTGGTGCTGCAAAAAAAAGCAATACAACATTTTATCATAAATAGCGTGCAAACGATATATTGATAATTAAAATATTAATTCGAACATATTGTAATAAGTAATAATAAACTACTTACTGTTACTTCCCGCATCATCGTCAACATCCGCTTTAAACACCCTATTCTCTTTCTGGTCGTCAGTCTCCTCTTTCTCCTTCCTTACATCGTCATCCGAATTTTCCTTTTCTTTCTGCTCTTTATCTTCATCAGTCTCTAGCGTATCTTGATAAAACTGTACCAAACAAGATAATTATATAATTAAATACTAAAATGTTATTGATTAATGCGTACGTTTATTAAAAATAACAATACTGCGGTCATAAGATTTGGATACATAAAGAATGTATTAACTGCCGTAAATGTAATTACGCGTACCTTAAAGTTAGGCTTCACAACTACAGGTGATTTTTCATCGGCACTTGGTGGTGAGGTGGGTGGAGGTGAAGCATCGCGGCTATCACTAGTGGCAGTTTCTTGTTTTTTAGCTTCCGTTGGGCCATCTTTTGTGATGGACGTCCTGCGCTTCCGTTTCCTCGGTTCCTTACTCTTCGTCGACGCGGTCAAAGCATCCATAAACATATCGCTTTCTTGAAGAACCATTGCTACAGAACAATCAGAAATATTACGAGTGAATATAAAGTAAAATAGGAAAAATGCTATACAATTTTATAATATGAAAAGTATTGTATGTCTTATCAGGAAAAAGGTTTAATACTGTCTTATTAAAAAACGCTCCTGTAATTTAAAATTGATATGCACATTGTAATTATCAAAACCCTCAGGGAAACAGTAAGATCATTGCACGGTAAGAGATCATTGTTAAACAATTTCATTGCGGCTCATTATTTCAGCTGGTCCATATGATAAACGCCATAAATATGTATTCTTCTCGTAAAATAATCCCATAGAAAAAAAGACATCAAATTCATTCGACTCTTTGAACTTTCATCCCTCCTAATTGCTCGTGGTGATCTGTAAAGAAAGAAAATTAAATTTGATAAATTGCCGCGGCGTCGAAACCTTGGAACTCTTACTCCTCGATACATCTGAAACTTAAGATAAAGAACGAAAGAAAGGGGCACTCGTAATGCATCTGTAACACAAAATAGAGTCGTTATTGCTTTTAAATATTACGTTAAACTTTATTTCAAAGTGGAGTTAGAAGAACGAAGAACAGTTTTGATTCACTCACAAAGTGAAACTTAACAGACTATGTTGAACGTAATATGAGGTAATTCTATGTTCCGTTGTAAAGCGGTGAAATTGAATTACATTTTTTGCATAGCTGCAAATATAATTACAAAAACAATTACTCTATTAAGAGGTGCTTTTAACAGTCAGATCAATTTCCCGATCGATTGTATTTGATCTTGATCCAATTGCTTTTGAAATTTTAAGCGAAGACCGAGTACGCGGAAGTTAGTTCCGGTACCGGTTGTTCGAACGTGGACGAAGTGCAAAGAATTGAAAATGTAAATGTTAATTTAGATAAAATTGTAAATGTCACACTGGTTTTCTTTATGCACTGTCTATATTCAAATATATGTTACTATAAATAACATCATTTTTGTCTGGTTCAAGTAATTAAATGTTAATACAAAGGAATTTTGTCCGAAAACTATTATACGCAGATCAAAAACAGTTACGTTTACTACGATTAAATAAATGCGCGTAGTTCTCTATTTTCTTTGTTGTTTTTAAATTAATATTACACGAATGATGTATATGCATTAACTGCGCCCATAAATTATAGTTCTTTTCAGGAACGCGTTTCGATAAAGCACAGAACTACCTCTTAATCCGTCTTATAGTTAATTTTCTATCAAAATTTCGAATTGAAATTTAAATTCAAATATCTGTCCTTAACCCGTAAGCAATATAAAAATTGGCGGCTGTAAAAATACGAGACTTTAACTTTGAACGAGTTTCGTTCAAAACCTTTTTAACGTCAAAGACCTCTTTCATATACAGTCAATTGACATTGAGTACTAACTTGATTAATGCACAATAACAATAAAAGTAACAATAAATATGTACGTCGGAAGTAAATGCAAAAAAGATATATCAAATTGATAATGAGTCGCATCGATAATTATATATGTAAATATTGTTGGAATATATTCGATAAACGTGATAATAATAAACTGGGGAATAATATGCGGGTATTAATTATGCGGCTTCAATTTTATTTCCATAAACCTTTGATTCATCCTCAAGAGTCATGTATGTATGTACTTCGTTTTAAAAACGTTTCTAATCGTAAGCGTATTCTTAGCGTATTATCTTCTATGTAACAATCGAGACGCATTTCTTTTTCAACATTTCGCTCTGTTTGTAAAAATTCTTCCGAAACAAATGGTACCAATGGATAACTTGTTCAGCATAATTGATAAAATTTTGCGCAATCAATTCGACAGCAATAGCTTTCTATTCCTCGTGCGATTGCAATAATAACGATCAAACATTCAAAATTATTTGCATCCTGTGCGCAAAAGCGAAAATTCTATATTCTCTTTTTTGAAATAAGAATGAATATATACTTGTTAAATGTTGATAAAGTAAATAACAATATAAACGTAATTACAAATAGTATAATTTAAAAGTGAGCAATGTATAACTTAAAATAAAGTTATATTTATAGTAATGTATATATTAAATTTAGCGTTATTATTTTAAACCCTTTCTCGTATTATAATCGATTCGTACTACCAAAATCTATTACAAACAAAATATGATTTGTATTTCCTTGAACTAGGGCAGCGTGTATTGTAAATTACAAGGGAACGTATAAACCTTTTCATACTGAACAAAACGTATTCCGGACGTTACGATAATTATACCCCGAAACTCTAAAAAAAAAATGATCAATGATCTAAAAAGTATCTCCTATTTTTTATTAAACAGCCTTAGATTGTATTGCTTTTTCTTTCAAACTATTATCAAATTCAAATATAAAGTGAGGTAGATACCATATGACGAATATCGCCCACGAAAGACGAGAACCTAAATATGCTGAATGGTTAATACACTATGTGAGCGTAATGCAACTGCTACGAGAAACAGAATCTGACCCCGGCACACGAGTGCCGACGTAAAGACCATCGCAAAAACATCGGTCTTGGTGCTCCACCGAGCACACCAAGAAGTGTGCACTTGCGCAACTCCGGCGTCGTAATTCCCGCCCATCCTGCTTCACGCGTCTAATTCAAATAGACGACTATATTCAAATGCTTAGCCCCGGTGATTTTAAATCGTTCGAGTATCCAACTTTTAAAATATTAACCCGTCTTGCAACTGTTTGCTCGTTCGATTCTTTGGATAAGGAATTAATCGCGTTTATTTCTCTCTTTTTTATTTTTAACTGTGCAATAGCCATTTTCTCAGTGGAATAGTGTAGTTTCCACGGGTAATTGGAAATACTCTGGCAAATCTTTGAACACAATTAGTACGCCCTACTTTTCAATCTTCTCCAACATGACTAAATCTGTATATATATATATAAATGCGATGCTCTATAATAAACCTGAGAAGATGATATTTTAAGTAGATAACAATTTGCTTGCGCTAAAGAGGAGCACAATACAAGCGTTCGCGGTCCGTTCTCCCCTGCTTTCTTCTTTATATACTTTTCTCTCCAGTAACGTTCTTTTCGCCCCGATTGCTAATCCGCGACTACTGGCAAGGAAGAAGACTTCTTCGCCATGTCGATGTTGTCATTGCAAATAGACGTGTATCAGTCGTAAGAAGAGGCCCGCTGATCCTAAGGGGCGGCTTGCTCGAGGACGTCGAGTCGATACGCAGCGTCGCATTTCATGCATTTTCGGAAGTGCTTTTGTTTCACACAAATTCTGCACTCTTTTCCATTTTTTTTTTCATTTTTTTTTCTAGTAAAAAAAACTTCCTTCACACGTCGTGCCACATTTTTCTCGCCTGTTCATGTACTCGTCCATACATACATTATACTCTCCCCCACTTTCTGTTTCGCTCTTCCATTTTTACATCTCATTCTATCTCTTTCACGCCGTCACTCTCTCTCTCTCTCGCTTTCCCTCTTTTTCTCTCGCTCTCTCCCTCTCATCCTTCCGCAATTTCATAAGGATATCTTGGGACTATGTGCCCGATGCAAATTTCAAAACTCTCTGATGAACGCACGAACGTATTCAAATCATTCTGCGCATCCACTGTGAACTGAAGAACGATACAAAATTGAAAAATAACGTGTTGCTCAAAAAAAGATATTCCCTTGTGCAGTGACGCTCGAAATGGTGTCGATATGTTGAAATCGTTGAATGAAAATTAATATATTTGTGGGAGAAGCTTGCAATTTCAAGGAACGAGAGGCAGATGAAAAGAACTCCATTCCCATAATCATATATTAGTAACTATCTAATGGTATAATGTTATACTTTTTTCCTTTCTTTTTAAGCATTCCTCTAGCGTCATATTATTAATTGTCTAAAAATTAAGGAAATTTTATTTCATTGTAAAGCACCATTTCGAGGGTCCTGGCATCATTTGCACCATCTACTTGTGCGATTAGTCACCGAGAGGATGGAAATCTGGATGGGCTCACGGTATGAGTATTTGCTTTATCAAGCATTCAGTGAGCAAGATATATAGCAGAAACCCAAGAGTTAAATATTTCCAGATTTCTGATCAATTTATTTAAATGCTTAATAGGGTGTACATGTACAAGGGAAGAAGTATGGACAGACAAGAGTTGGTTTGTTTCCTTACCTAGGTAGATTAGTAATATCCGTGATGATACTTCTATCCGTGCATCGTTCGACGAAGAACGGTAAAACACACACCCCGAGAATTATATCGATATAAAACACACCTTTCGTTCTTTATATCCGAACAATCTTTATAAGAAACTGCGCGGTTACTTTCAATCTATGGCTATTAAAAGATGCTCGACTCTACTTTGCCATTTATAGCACTAACGTTTCATAAATTTCCAATGTACGATGTAATTAATACTTTATCGAAGATTACCTGCTAAATCTTCTTAATATAGGAAATAAATCGGTGACGAAAGAGGCGATCCTAATGTTCTTCGTTCTTCTAACGTGAAGTTACTTATCAAGCTGAGCACAAGGATCCGCTCGATCCACTTCCACGTGGGTCGATTGATACGGGTTTTCTTTTACCTTCTATAATGTTCTAATGAATTATAGGAAAGTAACATAGGGTTCTAATGTATACAAAACAAACTATAAGAATATCCCTGAAAGAAACTGCGAATTAATAGTATAAATAAGAAATCTATGCGAATATTGTCAAATGACGAAAAAAATATTAATGTTCGCACAACGTGTAAAGTATATAAATAGTTTGCTCGCGTTTCTCCAGGAGCCAACCACCTGCAAACTCAATATTAAGAAGTTAGTAATAGCATATAAAATAGAGGAAACTAGTGTTCAAAGACCAGTTGTTTTAAATTGAAGTGTTTTTAAAATAGGCAGTCCGTTTCCTGTTTTAATTTCTGCCATTTCCGTTTACGAGTATTTAACAGCGTGTAACGTAATAATACAATGCATTAAACGATTAACATTTTTTTCACGTTTTGCACATTTTATAAAATAGGAAACTTAAAAACCAAGAATAACACAATAATAATTGATGTATAGTAGAACAAATATTTAGCATAATTTCGTTAATTTATACAGCCCTAACAAATCTCTAGAATTCGGAAAAGGAACACATAGTTATAAAACATAAAACACATAATGCCCTAATTCTTTGATTAGAAAACGACCTAGTCTTTGAACCTTAGTAATAAATATAAATTTAAGACAGTATGTACCTTTTTCCCTAAAGAATTAAAATTTAAGTTAATTTGTAAAAAAAAAAAATATAAATATATATATACATAACGTTTGCAAAGAGGAAGTTCGAAGTATATAATATAAAGTATTTGATAATACTTACGTTTTGGCTTTGGTGGTATCAATTTGATGCTCCCCTTCTTCTCTTCGCTTGGAGGTGTAGTTGGTGAGTCCAATGATAGCTTAGCCCTTTTGTCCGCGGATGGTATAGTTTCTCTAAGCGGCGATGGCCTCTTCAGGGCAGGTAACTTCTGAGGTATGGCTTTCTTATCCCCGATGGCATTTGGTTTCTTTGCTGATCTTGGAGGTGGAGGTTTTACCTCTTCCTCCAAACCTGTCGATCTGAATTTAGAGTTAAATGTTTTCACAGTCTTTGGCCGTGCTGTGGAGTCCTGAGAATTCTTCCTACTCTCAATGGAAATAGAAATGTTCTTCTTCTCCGGCATTGCAACAACTTTCTTGGAATCAGTCTTATTTTCTTTAGAGCTATCCCTGGAGTCCGTTGATGACTTCCTTACAGCTGCTTCCCCCCATTTTTCATCCTCTGACTTCTTTTTAGGTATTTTACCTAATTTTGAACTTAGTGCCTGCCCCTGGACCTTTTCTAACGTTGCTTTGTCCTTCTCTGCCTGATCCTTCTTTTGCTTCTCCTTTTCACGTTCTTTGTCAGATTTATTCTTACTAGAACTATGTTTACTGGATGAATTGGATGAATGATGTTTATCTTTGTCCTTGGAAGACTTGTCCTTGGAGCTAGAACTTTTTGAGCTACTACTACTACTACTACTAGAACTAGAACGATGACTACTAGATTTGTATGATGTAGAACCGGAACGATGTGAACTGGTACTTGAGGTATGTTTAGAAGAACTTTTGGAGGATGAAGACGAACTGTGATGACTTTTCTTATCTGAACTACTCGATTTTTTCTCATCTTTCTTAGAGGAGTCCCGATTTTCCTTATTACTAGATTTACTACTTTCACTACTACCATTGTCTTTAAGATCCTTACTGTCCTTGTTTTCTTTACTTTTAACAATATCCACATCGAGACTGTCCGTGGAATCTATGACAAGTTGTTTCACTTCACTTGAAACCTGGTCTAATCGTTCAGATTGTGCAATGTCTATTTCACAATCTTGACCACTGATGACACCATCACTAAGATCTGCAGTTACCGCTTCCTCGGGCGTTTGCTTCACAAGAAGAGTATTGTCCGCGCCATCTCCGTTGACCTCTACATTTGTACTATTTGTATTTAAAACACTACTAATATTTGCAGCATCAGTCTCCACTTTTGTAAGAATCTGTTTACCCTCGCGAATCGTAATTTTATACACAGGAACAGGAGATTGTGATGATGATGTGGATACCACGACAAATGCTGGCTTTTTCGATTGTTGCGAAGACAATTGTTGCTGTATTTGCACCTGTTGCGGTTTACTAACAACTTGCAATTGTAAAGGTTGTACAGTCGTCCTTTCTTGTACGTGCTGCTGTTGCTCCTGCGATTGCTGTTGCTGCTGCTGTTGTTGAATATGGGATACCGCAATAGTTGACGCGGAGCTTGGAATAAATTGCAAATCTTGCACCTGAACAGTCGCATTTTCTGTACCATCAGAGACTTGTTGAATACCACAATGAATGGAATACTGTTGCTGCTGTAGGGATTGGGATACCAAGTTTTGCCCTAGAGTTCCAGCAGTTTGACCTGGAATAGTCACGATTTGTGCTGGCACAGAATTTGGTGCCGCTTCTCCTTTCACTATTTTTAACCACTGTTCAACCAAACGGCTAGCTAACACTCTAACACCTTGATGGCTACCTTCCTTCGATAAACCCTTTATCAATTTTGGGCAATTATTACTTTTCAACCTCTCAATATCTACCGGGCATAATAGTAAAAGTTCTAAAAGTTCTTGAATAAGAGCCCAATTTTTTGCAAGAATACCATCGGTAAGCCACATATGAATAAGATTCCATCCTCCAGCACCCATAAATCTGAACAAAGAAAAATCATAGATTGTTCAAGTTGTAAACTATCGTACCATCAGCTATAAAATTGTTCGTTTTAAAAATATGTTAAATTTGAAAATATTGCAAAAATTTTATGTATTATTGTATATTAGCAAATAGTTTTGTGGGGCTCGCATCAGTGAGTATGGTTTATAAATGAAACCATCCAATGGTTCGGAGCTCCTACTTTTTTTTTTTCTAGCATACATTTAAAATTTTACACGACTATAGAAATTAAAAATACTCGTGTATGCTGGTATGCAATGTACAACACTTTGATCCAAATTTGAATAATTAAACACTTATTATATCTTTCTGTTACGAGTTTTACCATTATTTATTGAATAAGAAATATATACTCACTGGCTAAGTAAATCGGTATTTGTAGTTTTTAATATTTGTATGTAAATGCATTTTGAAACAAGCTTCTTTGAAAACTTTGTCATTAAATTAGCCAACCGATGAACTTCTTCTTTACTTTTTATACCCCCAGTTGGCCCCAATAAAACGCTAAGACATTTTAACAAAGATAGGGGATCTATACGTGGCTGAAAAAAAACATGTCAAATGTTATTTAATTTAAAATAGAATTAAATTGATTGATTTATAAAAACTTAAATAAACTTCATAAATTAGGATGCAATTTTGAATTAACCGAGCATTTATAGGTTCACTCATCGCTTAAATTAGAATTCATCTATAACTGTTATGCGATTCAATAAATTAATAAAATTTAGCAATTTTAACACGACATGATCCATTGATCCATTATTGTAATATTCAAATTCGAAATACTAACAATACACTTTCTTATGAATTTCTTAATATCTGATAAATGTCCGTCGCACATGTATTACAGATTTAATAATGAAAAAGAATTAACTTCGAAATATGGGATACAAATATAACGAGATGCGTGAACAAAAATTTGCATGATGTATAAAAGAACATTGCATTGGCACACAAAAATATATTATAGAAAAGCGCAAAGATCATTTACCTTCCCCATTTTTACTACACAATTTTTGTGTTATATTACTGATGCATATTACGTTACATTCATGAAAACTCTCATATCTATGCGGTCATATTGTACAATCATAAAACATAAAAAAATTGACGATTCCAGAAATAGGATACGAGGTCATACGAGTGAAGGTTATTGATCCTACCGCTTTCCCCTTCCAATACGCCAATCCCATTTTGTCGCACATGGCGCCCTCTATCAAAAAATGTGCAAAGTATAGGGAAAGTAATTGATTTTAACAAATAAATCGACTTACCATTTTGATGATATTCTTGATGATTTAACGCATATTGAAGTACAAACATAGAGTCATGACGTAAATCTGTAATGAAACACAAAGAGATTTGTTTTTTTTTAATCGGCAAACATAACGGGCGTCTTTAAGGCTAAGCGTATAACCGTCCATCGCCATGTTGTTCAATAGTCTCACGAACGACAAAATGTAGCGAAAAAAATTGCCTGTCTACCAGTATAGTATGCAATTAAAAGTACAATTCTTAATTAAACCTAAACGTATTTTTCCTCGAGAATTACTCGTAAATGTAAAGAAAAACTCATTAAACTAGTTTTACCTACGCTAACTGTTCCATCATCGTACCATACGAATGTGGCTCACAAATCAGAAATATCAATTAAAGGACTTTCTTTTATACCGAATCTTTCTTATTTCAAGTATGCTTTCAATATTTCTTTCATTTCCTTAATAAGAGGTAACTTTAAATACTGAAATTAAATAACGGAAGCAACAAATAGGAGAACTATCAATGTAAAATGTAAGCTCCTCGGTCAACGATGATCACTCGATGGTCAACTAGCGGATCTCCTCCTGCGCAATACTTTCGCGCATATCCCACCCAAAATGGTTGCACAATCAACCAATCACGTTTCAAAGCTCCTTTAACGTCAACGAATAATTGTAGCGACCCTACCCCTTCACTTGAGATCACCAAGCAATTTCTATTTATAGCATATTATGATCGTTCATTTGTACTGTATGGAAATTTTACGAAAATGCAGAATTTTGTCTATGCTTATGCAATCACTAAACACTTTTCTTAACGCTTTAATAATATTTAACTATCACTCTTGCAAGTTCGAAATATATTAGATATCTTGCAAGCAATTTCTTTTATGAAAACTCGACAGTCCCAGCAATACGCCCATCAACTTGTAACACTAGTGAAAAAAAAAATTATCAATTGCTTCACCTTTCTTTAAAATCCCAAATAGTTGTACATACAATTTTCTTCTATTTTTATTATAACTTACGACATATGCGTAAAATTATATATTAAGTACTTTAACGGTTAAACTATACCAGATTTTGCTAGTTGTTTCGAGTGAAAAGTTGGCGAAATAATATTATATACTTCGGCTTTTTTGAACGACAGAAAAGCCACTCACATTTGTTTAACAATTAAATCCCTTTTTATGGAAAATAAATATTCACAGCAGTGTATAGGAAATACAAAATTTCCTATACACAAAAACGATGTGGCCCTATGGCTCTGACGAAATTAGGCTACGCATCGGCAAACGCTATAAGATTGTCCAAAATCCTTTGATATCTTCCTGCTGATCTGCCATCTGGAATCAAACATTGTTTAAACTTTACTTTGTTACCTTAATGATGAGTTTCTCGTGATATGTTGTTGATCAAATCCAAAAAAAATTACTTTTAACTGGAATAAAATTATTCTCACCTAACTACGTAGAATCTGCTGTTACGCCCAACCGGAAATGTTCTATTTCTTGCCGTGAATCAAGTACATGTTGGTTGTATTTACCAAATTATAATAAAGTTGTGGAAAACGAATATTACGTGGAAAACTACTTAATATAAATAAAAAGAATAATTTACAAGCAAATTAAATATAAATTTAATTAAATATCCAATACATTGTATGACTTAATTATCTCAACGGTATACGTACATATGTATAAGTACATAAATAGTATTTAGTCAAATCAGTAACTTGTACAAAGTTTAATAATAAAATGGAAATGTACCGTATATAATATATGCGTTTTCTAATAAAACAAATTATTTTTATCTGATGTTAAAACAATTTTATATGGTTTTCCCTGTACTACGTATTTCAGCATTAGTCATCCTTAACAAATAAAGGCGCCTTAACATCGCAAAAAAAAAATAAGCGTAAAAAGTCATGAGAAGGTTTCATAAAAACTTATTGCAAAATTAGCGTCGTAAACTTGCACACATTAAGTTAATTAATTCGTGTTTATCACGGTCTCATAAATGATAAGGAATTTTGATTTGGCCATTACATTGTTAAAAAGTTGGCAAGTACGGTTCGTGGTGTAACTCTTTAAAAAAAATTATTGAAAAATAATATAATGCCATTGATATTAAATAAATTGCAGTTGGCTGCATCGATTTTCCGGCCTAATTTAACTGGCAAAGTAAGATTCATTGTAAAAATTGCGTGGAAGGCGAAATTTAATATTGTTATTTCATTGCTCAGGTTATACCAGTGAGATTTATACATCCCACATTTGTAAAGTATAATGAGCCAGAGAAAGAGGATGCAAAGGCAGAGGAAAAAGTTTCGTCTTCAAAAGACAGAAGTACCATTGTCCCCGTTGAGACTAGCATAAGATACTTAAATAGTAGCGGTACGTATATTCAATAAAGATATACGCCTTAGTTTTAATCAAATTAATTATATTTACCACTTCTCATTATTAGCGTACAAACAAACTTACGGGGAAGGTCCTGTATGGAAACAATATAGACGAAACTTTAAAGGTCAAATTCCGCCAAGGAAAACACGGAAAACTTGCATTGTGTGTATTTGTTGGTCAATTATTATAAAATGTGTTCAATCCTTTAATTGCTAATATAATTCTGTAACACTTTTTAGAGAAATTTTATAGTCAGCACCGGTAACCCTTGTCCAATATGCAGGGATGAATACTTAATCCTTGACTATCGTAATATTGATTTGTTAAAGCAATTTATATCTCAACACGACGGACAAATATTAAATTACAAGTAAGTTGGAATTGGTTTTATATGCAAGAAAAGTTGTGAAATATATAAGCACGGTATTGATTCACCATTTTTATTTAGTTATACCGGTCTTTGTCAAAAAGCTTATAAAGATCTGTGCGTGGCAATAATGAAATCGAAGGAATATGGTTTGCTCACGTACGATGTTCCCATCAGATATTACGACTATGCAGAGTGGAAAAGTTAAATTAGTAAATATTAATTTGTATTAAGGTATTTACATTTAAAAGAAATAAATTATAGAAAATGAATAAGGAAGAAATAAACTGTACATTTGCAATAGTAGGAGGCGGTATTGCAGGTGTATCTTGCGCTGAAAGCATAGCATTCCTTGCTCCGGAAGGTGACATTATTTTAATTACAGCTAGTCCTTTAATAAAGGCAGTTACAAATGTGGTTCCGCTTGGCAAAACATTAATGCAATTTGACATAGACGAGAAAGATACAACGCTCCTTGCAAAAGCTCACAGTTCGTTAAAAGTTATACATGATTGTGCGACGAATATAAATGTTTCAAATAAACAGGTAGAAACGGAAAATGGAAGAATTATAAACTACAAAATGTTATGCCTTTGCAACGGTGGTAGGCCGAAACTTATTGCTGAACACAATAATTTCGTATTAGGAATAAGAGATACAGAATCTGTTGTCCAATTTTCTGAAAAAATAAAACATGCAAAGAGAATTATGATTGTCGGGAATGGCGGTATTGCTACTGAAATTGTACACGAAGTAGATGGTATCGAAATGATATGGGTAATTAAAGATGAACATATCTCGGCAACATTTGTTGATCCTGGGGCAGCAGAATTTTTCATGGACAAAGTATACAAAACTAATACATCTGCGAATTCTAACGTAACGTCGCCTACTAAAAGAATGAGATATACAGTGTCCGACACTACAAATGTCAAAGGTGGGCCAGCTTTAGGTCCAGATTGGCATAACAGTTTTGATATAAAAGACACTTTTCTTACATCGGCAAAAGTAAACGTAGAATATGAATGTGAAATAGTCAAGATTCTTAATGAATCGGAACAAAAAGAATTTGATCCTATGCAGGAGTGGTCTGTATATGTTGAACTAACAAATGGAAAAATTATTGGTTGCGATTTTATTGTATCGGCTACAGGCGTAATACCGAATTGTAATATAATGGGTGTAGAAAACCTAAAGAAAGGAGAAGACGGGGGGTTCTTGGTGGATTGGAAATTGGAAACGTCTGAGCCAGATATATATGCTGCCGGGGATGTATGCAGTGGAGGATGGGAATTAGCTAAACATTGGTTTCAAATGAGATTATGGACACAGGCACATCAAATGGGACGATATGTAGCAAAATCAATGGTTTCCAAATTAAGAAATGAAGTTTTCCTACAAGATTTTTGTTTTGAACTTTTCACTCATGTAACTAAGTTTTTCGGGTACAAAGTAGTTCTACTTGGTTTGTACAATGGACAAAAATTGGACAACAACTACGAGATATTATTACGAATGACTAAAGGAAAAGAATATATAAAGCTTGTACTAGAAGATGGCAAAATGCAAGGGGCAGTATTGATAGGAGATACTGATTTAGAAGAAATGTGCGAAAATTTAATACTTAATCAATTAGACCTAAGCGTCTATGGAGAGGATTTATTGAATCCCGATATTGATATCGAGGATTATTTTGATTAACTGTATATAGGAGTTGAGATTAATAAAATTTATACAATACATTTTATTCATTTAACGCTAGCAATATACTTTACACGGTAGAAAACGTCGGTACTAAGAAAAAATGTTATAATTATATGAGTACTTCACAGGTCAAATTATAATTCGACTTGAATTTTTTTTTTTAATTTTACTACCACTAGCACTACTGTACTAGCACTTGATTGTAAATAATTTACAACGGAAATTGAAGAATACATAAATATTAAAAATTGTAGTCGCAACATAAAAGCTACATCTGTAACAATACATTCTGCAATTTATGCTTGAATATGTATATGTATTAGATAAGAAATTTAAAAAAATAACGTATCAGTTTTTTCATTTACTCTGCTTTTGGGTTTTTTTTGTTAATCGCTTGGCAAATGGCTCATATGTAAATGTAACTAAACATACCTTTGATGCAGTCTCACGCGTTTCATTACTAATATCTAATTACTTGATATTTTCATTTACTAAGGTAATCTATATTTTAATTTGTCCGTAAATCTTACACTCTTCTTGTCAAGGCCTTTATCATTGTTACGTAAAGTAGATTTCGTTGAGGAGTCAGACTTTACATTATAGCTTTTGAGAGGTGTCAAATTTATGTTGTCGGAGTTTTCAATTACATTATTACCGCAATTCGGAACAGAGTTTGCACTTTCATTTGTACATTTATTTAAGTCTTTCACGTCTAAAGTGTCACGTAAATTACTAATGATACTTTGCATACTGTTAAGAGACTCCGCGACCGATTGAAATTCACTGGTTTGACTGCATAATTTGCATAATGTTTTTGTAGCCAGCTCCATTTGTAGAAGGCAACTATTTATAGTCTCCAGATCTTTAGAGGCATCAAATGCTTGACTAACCACTGTAGTTCCAAGTAGAGATGCATCTAATGAAAGCTGTTGCAAACTTTCATTCAAATGCTTTTTCACTGGTGTCATGTTTATCGAAATTCGGCTACTGTTTAAAGAATCCTCGAATGTTTCTGTATTTTCATAGGGCTCCCAAGTCTCTCCTGATGCGCATAGCTCTTTTATCGAGTCTTCTATGTCATAATCTCGTAAACGGTGAACCCAATCTAAAAATAGCATTGGATCCCAAAGGATCTCTTTCATGGTATCTTTATTGCGTACGCGAATCACTGGTTTCAGACTTTTATTAACAATTACTTGCTGTTGGTCAAATTCGTAATTAATACCGACTTCTTTACAGCGTTCGGTTGCTTCTTTTACCAATAGCTGCATTTCGTGTAAACTAATACCACCCACGTTTATTGCTTCCGCGCTGGATTTCATTTTAAGGACAAATTCGGCATCTGCTGTTTTCTCGTTGAGGATACACTCCAATTCTTGCAAAAAGTTCGATTTATATGGGACTACATTAACTCTTTTTTGGTCCAATTGTATCTGTTTTAATCTATTATTTGTTTCAACCTCGGTTTCGAGCAATTTCTTCTCCAGTTCTAATTCCTTCTGTTTCTGCTGAACTTCTGCCAATGCAAGTTTCTGTTCTTTAACCGTAGATCCTAGTATTTCGATTTTACGTTCGTACGATATCTTCTGAGTTCCCAATTGCATTTCAACTTCTCGCTTCGCATTTTCTAATTCTTTGATTGCCTTCTGTTTACTTTCTTCTAATTCTGCCCTTAATCTGCATCGTGTAAAAAATTATACAACATTAAATTATTGTTTTATTAGGAATATCAATTACATAGAAGGGAGTTGCTAAAAATTCATACTTCTTTTCTTGCACTTTAAGGATTTCTTCGTGAGCAAATTCGTAATCGACAGCCTGCGTTGAAATTTGTATATTGCTCTGTTCATCGTGCGGATTCGAAACTTTAAAATAATGATTGCCACCAATTACTAATCGATCACCGTGCTTCAATAGGACTTTGCCGGTTACTACCTTTAACATCATAATGTATTTTCTTGAAATGCGATAAAAGTGAACAACAAAAAGAATTGTATAATTAACTAGATAAAAATGTGTCGTACTTGACCGTTCACAAACGTATCACCGTTCATTTCGGATGATAATATAAGCTTCCCGTTACTGTTTTCAATAGTACTGTAAAATGCATAAAAGAAGACAATAGTTGGTATTATTAGAACAACATATATTGAACGCATATATTAAAAGAAATATTATAAATGAAATGTTACATCCTCTTCACACCGAGTGCAAAATTTGTCAAGCTTACAAACATGATGGAAGTGCAGATTTTCGAGTCACGTCGGAACAACTACATCACATGATAACAATCAAATCACAGAAAACATCGTCATGCAAAATTTAGACCCATAATGCATTAATGGAAACGTTATTTTGAATAGTACTCATCAAAGTCTTATTAAATCGTGAAAGACGCCCTAAACATGCAACAGTAGGAGACGAATGATAAAGGAGACCAAAATTAAATAAGGTGAAACATGTTTTCCTGAATCATAATCCATAGAAGAGCAAGCAGAAAGGAGACAATAGGACAATAGATGTGAACGCAAATGCAGAATGTGAACAAGTTCAACGAATGCATCCTTGTGAATCATCGAAATAACCAACGACCTATAACTAACCAGTGTAGAGGCCTAACCAGCGGTCCATCCAACATGATATCCAAACATTCGGAAGAATTCTTATAATCAGAATTTCTTCCTACTCGAACCAATCCCGGAGGAATCAGATACAGAAGCGTACCGGATAACATTGGATCGGCCGCGAGATTTATAAGGCAAGGTTGCTTATCCTTCTCATGAATATCGATCTCGATAGCAATACCACAGCGACGTAAATATTTTAACTCGGAATTTTTTTTTTCCTCGGTGTCCCGCAATTTGGTTTGCCACGTCCTGTAATTACATGTAATTAAGTGTTTATCAGAATAATTCAGCGATAGGCATAGAATGTCTCCGTCCAGCGACAGAATGTGATTTCGGGGCTACGTATCTTGATTTCATTTCTTTATAAAAATTATTTTTTTCGGAGAAGATACGCCGCTGGCGATTAGATAATTATTGAATGATACAGCTTTGTCTTTTCGGCCATACTTGATTGTAATCCTGAAAATGATATGACGCGAAGATTAACTTACATTTGAGTAGTTGCCAGTCTTTCTTCGGTGTTCTTTAATTGCTCCTTTAATCTATCGATTTCTTGTTGTTTTCGCTTGATTTCATCTTTACTTTGGTTATTGGACCCGATGGAATCAAGAAGTCGACGAGGGCATATTCCAAGCTGCTTTTCGTACCCCTCACGAACACCTCGTAATCGGAGCACCTCTGCTTTCAGTTCTCTGATAGAAAAGTCGTTATTTCATTTAAAATTGAACAGTTCAGGTTAAAACATGTCATGAACTACATTGCATCGGTAATATATGACGATGTTCTTTTGTTATACTGTTCCAAATCCTACGCCTATTTGCTTGGAAACTATTGAGCACCGTCGATTCGCTTCGAAGGGAGAACAATACACAATATCGCCTGTGATTTTCCGAATTTTATAATACAAATATTTATAATAAAATTATACTAAATTATAAAAGAAATATTAGTAGTTTGTTAGAAGACACATATCACGTACGTCCTTACCGTATTAATTTTTCGTGCGGATCCTCGTTAATTCGAACACGATTAACAATGGCTCGGGCTTGACAAGCGTATCGAAGTGTTGCTAGCGTTTCTTCTATATGTGTATTAGCCGGTGATACTGTCCCAAGCATTGCAGTTCTTGAATTTCCACCAAGACTTTCCTAATGGATTTAACAGAAAATGAAACAATTTCTTAATAAGGCAGTACCATTTGTGATATTAGCGTAAGGAACTGGTTGGTATATATTCATCCGAAAATATCAATAAAAATAAATTTTAGAATGCAGTTTGATTTTTTTATCACAATTACGTTATAGCGCAAGAAGTGACGTCGTTTGTTTTACATTTTATCTAACATAATCTTGATTCTTTTGCGCATAAATAATCATTATCAGTATCCGGTGCGATAAGACAACTCAAACCCAAAAAAGAACGACTTGCGGTTTGATCTTTTGTGAGATATTATTCGCTGCTTTATCAAACGCACCTTGGTATTTGTTTCTCAATGTTATCCTGATATAATTATTAAACCGATAAGACGTCAAATACAAGATGGAATTTCTTGTCGGGATGTGTACACAAAGGTGTGCAGTTGGCATTCAACGGGGAAAAATTTTCCAACTTTATCTCGGATTTTTCTGTTTATTGTTTAATAGAATTTTCGATAAATCTGGAATTTTTGTGAAGGGGATATTTAAATCGAATCGTCTGAAATACTATTGAAGATAAATCATATAGAGTTTTAGTGCTTTATAGTCCCCATTGATCAAGTATACGAATACAATTGAGTGCTTTCGAACTGACATAAGTATCGTTATCAATTCAAACACTTGAACTGTACTTCATAGACAATTTTAATCGGGATGTAATTATCGTTTTATTCTTCTGACAAAGATAATATGAAGATAAGATATCTAAATCATGATATCTTAAATAATTCATTTTTATATATCATGTGTTCCTTTTTTATCATTTTCTCTCTTTCAATTTAGCAAAGAGTTCGGTATTTTTGTTTAATACCTATATCCTTATTCAAGTCAATGGATTACACTCCATTTATTAATCTTAGTAATACTTTAATGCTACTGATAAACGGGACAATCCCTTTTTCCATAGTTGAGATTACTCGAAATAGAAATAATTCACGATATACGATCTTTCATTTCACACAGTACATAATTGTATAAACGTCTGTATAAAGCACAACATTCCATTGCGCGATTATTTATTATTACGAAAATATTAAAATTGCCAAAGGATGTATTACTACTTGAAGAAAAGCGCAGGTATGAATGTGGACTTTTACGCAGTAAAGGTTTGCAAAAATTGCGCAGTACGCATGCCTACATGTTTTCCCCCCTATCTTATTAAAGTATCAACGATAAATGTGAAAATTATCACTGAACTTGCACTTAAAACAGATGCGTTTGCATCACCAGATAGTAGTTATCGTAAACGACGACGATTACTGCGTTTTCTATAAAATCGTGAAAATGGATCGCGATTTGCGACGTACGACTGAAATAGTAAATGCAAAGTAAACAATTGCCATAGAGCACTTAGCGGCCGTCGTTCGCTGGTATGGTAAATATAGTTGCAAGCAACAATCATTGAAAGTCCATATAATTAAAATTGTTGTCCATCTCGTCGCATTCAATACATTTATAAATAAGTTAGTGCAAACATGCTTTGGGCATAGTTGAAAGTCGTATACAACAGTCACGTGAAGAGGACCTTTTGCAAAATAATAGTGCGTATTGAAATGCTCGAAGGGCAGTTGGAACATTGTAGACAAATTTGTGGAGCAATAGTAACAAAGGTACAAAAGCGACAAATGTATTTAGCAGTCATGAAATATCTGCGAGAAACCCACGAAGGTGATTGGAAGAAATGGAGGGGCAAAGCTCTGTGTTGAAGGGCGTGCAGCAGAGAGGAGTGGAGAAACAAGAGCCGATGGAGAGGGAAAAACCGACTCATAAACATTGTGTGCTCAGCGTCCGTGCTCCTTTAGTTCAAAGCAAAACATCGTAGCAATTCGAGCACAGTGTGATCTCGCTTTTTGCCAATCACTTCTAACTCGTTTTCCCATTTTTATTTAGAGAATTTTCGTCTGCCTTCGTTTTTTCGACCGTTGTGTAACAGCGCAAAGTTGGCGATCGTCTACCGATGTGTTGTTTCCAGCCGGTGAAAGAGAGAAGACCGGAAACAACGAGGAACTGTGATCCTTATTGGCGGGACCAGTTTTCGCTCCGTTTGAGAAAATCGGCGTGACTTCATGATCGACCTGGTGCGTTTCTATAGAAACCTGAATAGAAGGAGCATTGTAAGTTAAAGAGAATCGGTTGTCGCCTGGGTACAGATTGAGACCTGGCATTGAGCAATTGGGGCAATTGTGGCAAATGAGATTCGACTGAAGATACGTCGGAAGTAAAAAGAGCATTCACGAACAGAAACGTGAATAAATTTTCTCGAGCAGAATAATATATAGAATCTGATTATTCTGGAAGATACCTAAATACCCAATACGATGGATCTAGTTTACGTTCCCGAAGTACTGACCTACGGTTTCTTCAGGGCTCCGCAGTACCGTGACTACGAACAACCGTGGAATAAAGACTACTTCAATCATGGTACGTTTCAATGAAATGTAAATGTATTGTACTTTGTCAAGTGTTCGGGTGTGATATAATAGCTGCCCAGAGCAACGTTATTAAAAACGGCAGAAAGGGTTTACGGAATTCTATTCATTTCTATATCCAGAACTATAAAATCGAATGATAAACTGTTGTAATGTACGCAATTTTTGATTGCTAATTATCAACATTACACTTCTGTGTAAACACACTTAACAATGATAATATTTACACGTGATGAATACCAGCCGTGCTTTCTACGGTTCATAATGTTTAGGTATCTCAAGGAAATTAAAATCGTTTGCTGATATGTGGTAAATTATGTCCCGCCTTTATGCTTCATACGATATCGCCAAACAAAAGGCATAAATAACGAAAACTAAAACCGGTCTTTGATCATATATTATTTATTATAACATCATATATTAAGTATTTATATAAAAAAAGGAAAAGAGAAGGGAACCGTTTTCAGTAGTGGAATTGAAAGTATCATTTCAGAATAATTTGTGAAAGAGATGCGGAGATTAAACTCTGCGCCGCTCGAAACGATAATTTTTGTCTCAAAACAATTCGATCGAAATACACAAACTCGTTGCACTTATTAATTAAATTGATAATCTAAACTAAATAACAGCAAATGATCCATGGCGTTAAACGAAAATTTCATATTTTTAATCGGAGCCAGTTGTGCATGCATACAAGAATAACTTTCAGGTATTTCAGTGCAACGTAATTGCCCCTCCCGTTGCATTATCGCTGTGGGGAACTGGCCTGAAGGCAGTCTTTTGCATAATTTACCATACATTATATTTTTAAATCATTATCACAGTATGCACATAGTGCGAGATATTCAGAATTGAATTGAAAAGCTTTCATAGCCGAATACGTAACTTCATATTTAATTGCCATGCGTAAAACTGTATGAACGAAATCCCCGTTAATTTGTGGAAACGCGTGCATTTTCGCAAGCGGTGTAGTGTGTAGCATAGTCGTAATGAATAGACCATGAAAATAAGTTGTATCGAGTACGTGCACAACATGTTTACGATTGTTACGATTAGGTATACGGCGAAGGCTGTAATATAATATGTAAATGGTTAATTTTATTATAACAGGAACACTATACTTTTTATGCGATATATCAAATTTATTACGATTTGTTATCGAATCCAGGAGTAGTACTTACGTGTATATATATATATATATACGTAAATAGATTCAAAGCTCTAAAAATACTTTTCGTAACCAGCATGGCACATTAAACAAGAATGAGCAGAGTAAAGAATATTGCTTGATAAAGGACATGAATAAAATGCGATATTTTATTTCGAATCCAATCTTTGGTTGCAAATCTCGAGAAAAATTGTTCCGTATAAAAACCAGAATTACAAGTCGATAATTCTTCAACTGTTCCTGCATATATGGCTTGTTGACGAAGAACCACATTGTAAATATTCATTTTATAGGAATTCAAGTCACTAATTCACGCTAAAAACGAAGGTATAGTCAAAGAATGGGTTTAGATAAAAAGAGAATTTGTTATTCAAAATTCGAGCACTATGCATAAAAATTCAAATAATAGGAAGCAACGATTATTTTACAAAAATGCTTTATCCTTTTTCCAAATAATACGCGTTTCCTTGTAAATCAAATATACATTTTATTTTAAGATATTTCACGTGAAATTTTGTTTACGCGTGATATAAGTTGTACGACGTGTGTGTACGTGCAACAGATCACGCATAATAATGTACGTCGTTTCATCAGGAAGAGCAGAGTTAAGCCAACGGAACTGGCTACGTGCAGCTACGCACGACCGCACCTTTAGAAGTTTCTATAATCTTGTCTAATATTAATGACAGACGAAAGTATCACGATAGTGAAATGAATAGATTGCCAAAAATTAAGAGCAACATTGCAGATCCTAATGGCCGAGAAAATATCCGCGTATTTAATAAATATTTAAAAAGTTTCAAACTACTAATGAGTTACAGAAATATTAAAGGGGGCAGAAGTTTCAAAGCAACACAATAAATAATTTTTGTTGTGTCGTCCTGACTATAAAAGAGCACGTGTTATTATTAAATAAATTAAAATGAAAAGTGAACTACAATGGGAAAATGAAATTATTTTCTAGGGAAATCGACACAAGTGCATTCTCAACGATTATCGCAACATCACGAACAAAAGACATTTTCAAAGGACAATTGTTACCTGTGTCGGGAAAATAAAAGAAGAAGTCTCGCGGCTTATATAAGGGGGAAATCTCGGAGGAGTTCCTGCCATGAGATTCACGAAGAAGAAGAAGAAAAAGTTGAGGAAGAAGCAGGACACAGCACTCCGAATATTAAAGAGAACACAAGTACTGATAAACAAATATCGAAAGACACTGTAAAAAAAAGTGGACCGAATGCTTAAAGAACAATAGCAAACCGTAAAAAATCAATTAGCAATAAGGTTGCGTATCTATAAGTAAACGATAGAGTTACAATATTTATATTTACAGGATATATATACTATGTTATAGTTTGATAACTGTATAACTCATGTATTCGTAAGCAACATTTCTATAAAGCGAGAAACTTTAAATTTATATTTATAATAGGTACCATAGATATATCGCTATAGTTTATATAATCAATAATTTATTTTCGTATCATTTTGATATTTGCATTACATGCGTTTTCATATAAATATCATTTGAAATAATATCCGAGAGAATATTGTTTTTTCATTTCGTTTAGAATTTAATGATATAAGAATTTTTGTATTATTAATTTGATAAAAAAAACTATTACTTTAAATCGAATCTAATATTTCAAGACTTTATACACTGTAAACCTATTTTAATTCTAATAAGTTCGTATTATTCTACGCATGCATATATGGTTTGGAATTACAAAGGAATTATTAGTGTTATTTTATCCTTCTGCATATTACCAAGATTGCTTTTACGCTTTTAGTGTAAGATGTACTAAATTATAAATTTGTTATTTTTGCTTTCAAAAGTTGGTATATTATTTAAATGTTACTATATATTATTATAAATGCTTTAGTAACCGAAAGAGTCTTGTAAGATTGAAATTATACATTCAACCATTGTTAAAATTCAGTATTGAATTTTCATTACTAAAATGTCTCGTAGTGAATATGATAGTTCGAAAAGTGATTCCGTAATGAGAGGCGGCGACAGTAATTCATGTTCCTTCGAGCTTGAAATTGAAAATGAATTGGACGAAGTCTTTGACAGTTCTAATTTTGGTTGAAATTGATCCAAATTATTCATCTGAACCACCGTGAAAATTTCAATTTAAGAGTGGACAGGTATACATATTATTTATGACAGTGATAATGTACTACTGGCATATTTCGAATATTATATGAATAAGAAATAATTAAAATTATCCGCAAAGACATTTTCGTATTGTTTATAATAAATAGAGACAATTTACGTCATAAAACAAAATACGTGTGTCTTTTTTACCAGTTCTCGTAATTTTAAGAACTATTTGATATCACTTACCTTCAACAGCCACGTAAGAACGGATTCACGATACGGAACAAACCCTCGTTTACGATTACTTGTGTTTTCAGCCAGAGACGCGATCACTTTGCCCAATGTTAACAATGATTTATTAATGGATACTCCTTCCTGTAAAATACATTGGAAATTATTATTAAGTATAATAATATAACATAATCGAGTATAATATGACAAACCTTTAATCTATCGCCGCTTGCACATGTTTGACTTAATCTTTCGCTACCCGCTAGGTCTACTAAATTAATCTTGCTTCGTCGACTAGCATCTACGAGTTCATTATCTGTTTCATTATTTACTTGAGTTTGCGTCAGTATTATACTAAATATACTATGAGATCTTGAGCTCTTCTCATTCATTCCAGTTGCTGCTGTAGCTCTTTGCGAATTGCCTACCCTGAGCCACGTCTAAAATACATGTATTCGTAAACATATACAAATGAATATACTCAATTAAAATTAATATCATCAATTTACCTGTAGATCCTTATAATTCTGCACACAGTGCTGACTCAAATCAACGATATATGGACCAAAAACAGGGTGTTCTCTTACTTTAAGGGGAGGCCTCTTTATTCCACTATTAAGATTTGTCAACAGGTCGTGTATCTTCTCGTTATAAATTTCGAAGTAACTAACTTCTACTGTTGTTTTAATATTCATATCATCAGATACTCTTCTGAATATCTCTTGACAAAATCTTGGAATGATACCAGCTGCTTCATCAAACGATACTGTATTCGTTTGAACGGATTCTTGCCCCATCATACTATAACTTTTACCAGAGCCTGTTTGTCCATAAGCAAACAAGCAAACATTATATCCTTCAAAAGCATTATATACTAAAGGCAGCACCATGGTTTTAAACACAGTGTCTTGACTGGCATGACTAGGTTCGGACGAATTCATACAAGACAGGAAACAATGATCGTATATGAAAGTATGTTGTACCGACTCGCAACTAACTACAATGCTTTGGCCATCTACTTGCACGACAGATGACACTTTTGATTCTCCATTTTCTCTAAAGTGGTGGAAGAAAATTCAGAAACATTATGATATAAAACTTCCTTTAAAAAATTTTCCATTGCAACTTACTTTGCATTTAAAGGCCTGACACGAATTCCCACGGTCAAATTACTGTTTTCTCCTTCGTACAATGTTTGATCCTGTATACCAACATCATTCGATTTGCTACATGGTGTTTCTACTTGTACAATGCTGAAGCAATCAGGGGTGGCTTGCGATAAAATATTGTCGCTGAAATAACATTTTATAGGCGTCCTGTTCATAGGTATGATATTTACTTTCGTGTTACTCATTGCGGAGCGCATTTTGTATTGTTTGGGCGTATACAATTGCATAGTAGGAATGTTATCGTTCAATGAAGTTGTGGATGCACATTTTGCAACGTTCTTACTCCTTGTATCGGATATTGCAGTTTCGGGAAAAAAAACTTGCTTCTTTTTAAATACGTTTGTGGACTTTGGTTGAGAGAGATTCTCATTGCGATGTAGATTTGTTAATTTCGAACGTTCATCAAGATCGTTATCCCGTAATATTTTAGGTTTTTCGTATTTTGCACATTTATTTTCATTCCGACACTGGGCCCCTTTCTGGGGTACCTCGGGTACAGCGGAACGAGTTTCTTCTCTAAAAAAATAAAATGACAATTAATTTGAAATAATTTCTTAAAGTGAATGCAAGATAAAAAAAGAGACACTCACTTTTTATTTAAAGAGTTTGTATTCTCCTTGTCAAAATTGATAGGCGCACTTGAAAAAATGGCATCACAAAATCCATGCCCCATAGATTTTATGATATTATGCGACATGTTAGTGAAAATTGTGGCAATGTCTTTTAAATAAATGTCATTTGGTTATTCGAAGTTTTGTTTCTTTCAAACTAACCTCATCAAAATCCCGGTCTTTGACAGATTTGGTCACGTTGACGCAATACCACGACCGCCAATCCCTGTCTCGTTTCTTTTAATCCGTTAACGAATTTTGTTGCAACGGCGACACAAAAATTAAATTAATTTTCACGGAACCGAAACAATTTGAGTTTTATCAATGCACAGCAATGTATATCTATCCTGCACCCATTTGTCGTTTTCCAAATGACAAACTGGTTTAAAATTTACTAATCCACCATTTTTTTTCTTTTCGGTTTAACTTAGAATTAGTGTTGTACTTTAACCACTTTCGTACCCATTTTTTGAATTCTAAAAATCAGAAGTTTCAGAATAGCCAACATTAACGAGACCAATGTTGCCAATGACAATGTATTATTTTGAAATAACCAAACTGAACCTTATTCCGAAGACACCGTTCTCTGACGTGGCCAAAATTTGTTTATCACATTTAATATCATACCTACAATATCGAAGTTCTTATAGCTTCATGCACGGATGTTAAGATTACATCGACAACAGTACGCGTGGCAGCTGTGTTTTTTCAATAAGTCTGTGAACAGTTATAGAAATGACCACGACAGTGGATAACCAACGGTTAACCCATAAGAACAAATGGATTTTACAAATTTTACTTGCTACGTTTCTGTTGCTTATAATCTTAAACTTACCAAATCTGTGTCAAGCTCACGACCACGACGAGTCACCGGGTTTCAAGTATTCTAAAGAAGCCAACGTAGCATATTTGCAACAGCAACATTCTATGCAACACAACGAAATTCTGCATCAACATAAACATGAGAGCAATCAACACGATCACCAACAAGAATCAGTTGCGTCTGATAGAACTTACAATGATGTGATGTTTAGAGCCACAGCATCCACTTTACTCATATCGGCTGCACCTTTTCTCATCTTGTTCTTTGTACCTTTAGACAACACCAAAGAACGTGAACCTTTGCTAAAAATATTATTGAGCTTTGCATCTGGTGGTTTATTAGGAGATGCATTTTTGCATTTAATCCCTCATGCTCTGGTTCCTCACACGCATGAATCTCCCCACGAGGTACATTTGCACTCGCATTCTGATGGCCACCATGAGGAAGAATCAAGTCACGGGCACGATATGTCCGTTGGCTTGTGCGTATTATTAGGTATAGTTGTGTTTTTAATTGTTGAAAAGGCAGTAAGGATTATAAAAACTGACCACAGCGGTCATACGCATGTACATAATGTTGTTGAAAATGTATCGACTGCAAATAAAGATGATAAGAAAGCACAGAAAAAGTCTGAAAAAACTGATGCCGCTTCTGAAGAGAAAGAGCCCAAGAATCCGCAGAATGAGATAAAAATTGCTGGCTACTTAAATTTAGTGGCAGACTTTTTGCATAATTTCACGGATGGTCTGGCTATTGGAGCTAGCTATTTGGCTGGTAAACATATTGGCTACATTACCACCTTCACAATTTTATTACACGAAGTACCTCATGAAATAGGAGACTTTGCTATTTTAATACAAAGTGGTTACAGTAAGAAAAAAGTAAGATAGCAAAATGGCAAGAAGGAAAGTAAATGTCTGATATGTCTAAGACAAATAATATTATTTTTATTCCAGGCTATGATGCTCCAACTCACCACCGCCGTAGGTGCTTTACTAGGAACTTATATATCATTGCTTGCGGAAGGAATGGGTAAGACATTACGATATTACAATAAAATTCTACGATTAAATCGCTTAATATTAAATAATGTATAAAACTTGGTCTGTCATTTCAGGTGATCTTGCAACTATGTGGATTCTTCCATTCACAGCTGGTGGGTTCATTTATATAGCAACAGTTTCTGTAATACCAGAACTTTTAACTGACACTAATTTTAAGCAGTCTGTCAAAGAGATTATTGCTCTTCTCTTAGGTGTATATATGATGGTACTTATAGCAGAGTATGAATAGTTTTGTATCATATTTTTTTTTTTGTCAGCATCTTGTGATCACTTAATAAGAATTTATTTTGACTGCTATATTAAGAGTTCAAAATTAGAACTTATATTTTTACAACTCTGTAATTATATTGTCCATTGAATATTAGTGACTATTATATAATGTGTTCTATAACATGAATACCAGTGAAAGCGGTGTCATATAATCTTTAAAAAGGTTACCACAAAAACAAAAAATAGAATGGCAAAAAAAAAAGATGAAAGAACGAAATGTTGGTAGTGTTATCTTGCAGTAAAATAATGCGTCTTTGAAATCTATTGAAATACAAACATAGTGTATTACATGTAATGCAGTGGCAAATAGTTATAAAAACTATAGTCTCGTAAGAAGTAACACAGACAGGTGATCTGTGTTATATACTCCATATATTTTTTGCAATGCCAATATTAAATACCAATGTTTATCGATACAAATTATTTTGTATTCTATTCCTTATAACAACATTTTTTGTGAAGTTTGCTATGAAAAATCCAAAAGAATGTATACTATAAAAATATATATTTTCTATAGTTCCATTACTTAATTTTATACGAATACTCCTTATACAAAATAGAAACATAGGAATCGAAATTGAGAAATACCTTATGTTTTTTATACTAGGATCGGGATCATGGGTGGAATTTTCGTTAAAAAAAAATATAGATTTTACTGCAGTTATAATATATGATATGTAATGTAAAAATAAGAGTTTCCGAGTTCTATCTGAAAGAAGAGAAGAGTTTGTAAAATTAAATGTATATACTTAATTTATTGTGCTCGACAATTTTTATATACACTACATATATAGTTATCATTTCAGTAATTAATTTTGAAAGAAAATTGTTCAATATTTTTTACTACACCTTTTTCAGTTATAATATACGATTTCAAAAGCCGAAGTCAAAGCAATAATACTTCCTCTTCATATTTCTATACATTTATATTAATCAATGTATTAAACCTTTTATCTTATCAAGGCATTTTTGAGCTTCTATCATAGAGTCATTATCACCTCTAGTTTTTGCTAAATGCTCCCCTTGGCTACAATTTTTAGTTGCTTCTTCGTATAACCCCTTTGCAATAAGCGTATTTCCTAAATTAATATAAATGAAACCTAGGTCATTCATATCTGGTAAATTTTTCCCTAAAAATATAATAAATCAGTTTAAAATAATTCAAACATTGCAAAAAGATGTAAAAGTATTTCTATTGCTATTACCTATCTCTGCGGCTTTAGATAAATATTCAATAGCTTGATCGTACTTCTCTAACATGTAATTAACACTTCCTAAATCATTTAGCAGAACAACAGTCTGCTCATTTTCTTCGCCATTTATCTTTATCGATATATCGTAAGCTTGTACAAAATATTTCAGTGCGTTAATATAATCTGATTGTGAAAAAAGCATAGATGCATACTTTTCTAAACTTAAACCTAATAATTGTAATACGTCTTGATTTTCACTATCTTTGGCCAAATGATTTTGTAAATGTTGCAAACAAAATTTATAACCATTATGTGCTTTCCTATATGAACAAAATAAAATTAAGATATAATATTAAATTATGAAATGACAAATCAGGGAAATGGTTTAAGAATTGTCAAGTATCGGCTCACTCTGCGTCTCCTATTTTATCATATATGTCAGCAATTTTAATACTGATATGAACAACTGCTAAATCATCTTGCGGAACACCCTTAGCTAATAATCTCTTTAATACAGATTTAAACAATTTTTCAGCTTTTTTGTAGTCATTAATATCATAAGCTAGATTTGCCATTATATCGTAGACATAAGTTATACCGTCATAATTTTGTAACATTTGCGCTTGTCGCAGAGCTATATGTAGCATTTGTTCGGCTTTTGGAAATTCTTCCCTCTACAACATTAAATAAATATTACTACATTTGTGTTATGTTTGCATTTGTATTGTAAAGCTTAATACAATATTAATGGATATACCTAATTATATCGCAAATATTATGCCTAACCTGAATTAATAAAATTGATCGTTTAAGCGTCATTCTTAATTCTTCAACATCATCTTTTTCTTCTTTAGGACTAAATAAATTAAATAAAAAACTACCTGATATAATACAAATTTTATTTCGAGATGAATTTTTCCATTGATTAGTATTTTGATGGTTCTCTATTTTCTGAATTTGCGGCAGGAACGTAATAAACGTATTTCTTCTTAAATTTAACAGACGAGCATTGGTAACAGCGTAGCTGTACCTTTTAAATGCTTGTACACATTTTAAGGTATTCATTATTATCTTTTGACAATGCATTGCATTAAATTTTTATTTTATTTCCTTTTTTTTGTACACAATTTTTTTAAAATAACGCCGAACACACATCGTTATGTAATTTCTTTAATATGAGCACAAATTCACCCACATCTACAACAACATTACGAAGAAAAATTGGTTATGTGGGAGATCTGACATATGTAACTGCGTAATTCTAAACATATTACATCTGTATACAGGATGTTATGTATGTATACATATACAGATATAGTCCCGTAAGTACCCGTACTGTCACTGTCAATAAAAGAAATTCATTGAAATTGAGTGATGAGAAGGTTTACCAATAAATTTTTCGTATTATAAATGAATATATGTATATAAAGTTTATTTAACCTAAATTTTGAAGAAATTAAGTAATCAATAACAAAAACTACACAGTATGAATTTTAACCTGTACACCTTTCATTTCAACAAAATTCTTATATAGGCAGCGATGGTACGAATACTTATGGAATTAACTGCCTATGTTCATATGCGCCTATAAATTATATAGCGAATAAAAATCAAACAGAAAAATGTCACATATACATATATGTTTAATAGTAACAAACATATTGTCTATAAACGTATGAAACTATACCAAAAAATGAACATACGCCTACTCCAGCATACAATAAAACATATGCAATATGAATTATGTATATTTATATGTTGTCCGTTATGAAAAATAATACATAGATAGCGTTATACGTGTACGTATTTAGAAGAGATATCAAAATTAACACATTCGCGGTAAACTATTGTTAAGTCATAGGCAAATGAATGTACATTATTGTACAGTGTCGTTACAATATTCTTCGCCCCACCCTTCTTTTTCGTATCGCAATGCTGCACACCTTGGTTCCGTGCATTACGTACCTTTCCACCTCACGGATATGAGATAGACCATATCAAAACAGGTAAGAAACATCCATTTGTGCACTTTTTGTATATACTATATGTCAAACATTAAGTGTATGTATGTCTATGCGCGATAATGTCTTCAATACATCAATAACGTTGGATTGCATCTAATTATTTAAGCGACGTTTGGTCTCCCATATATTCTCACGCTTAATATGCGCTTCGCAGCTTTTCCTTTTTCCATTAAATAATTTATTGAGAATCGAAAAGAATGATCCTTTTTCAATTGTAATCGATGTATTAATTTTCCGTTTTCCCTTCCACTGTCCCACACTGCATTTTTATATTTGATGTATACCTTTGTACATTTACAAATTGTGTTCATGGACACTCCCTATTTTTTCTTTATTTTTCTTTTCCTTTTCGTAGATACTGGAAAATAGTTTAGAAATACATATATTCTAAATAATGTAGATGAATGGATTTAAAAAATATTAATACACAAATATTTGATGTCTTCCAATGTCTTCAATATTTTTTCAAACTTATAATTTAATTGCAATCTTTTCTTCTTTTTTTTTTCTATTACATTTTCAGCAAAAATGAGTGCTCAAGATACAACTGACAATGTGCCAGCAGTTAATTCATCTAACGTATCAACAAGAACTAAAAATTGGGTCCAATTCGAAGATGAAACAGCTGATAAGGATAATGGAAGTATGGAGGAGGAAAAAAGAAAAACGAATACACCGGCTGTAATAAAACCGGAATCGGTAACTGTGAACGTTGAAAAAATTGGGAAAAGTGTTGACAAGCCTGATAATCAACAGACGAAAAGTCACGAATATAAGGGTGCTGTGATATCAACTGAATCCGTCCAAATTAATTTAGATAGGTCAGGTTTAAGTCGTTCTGTTACGTCCGAAAGTCCAGAACTTAATTTGCCGTCCGAAGTAAGAGTTTCAGATCCTAAAAGTGCCTCCCTTAAGACAATCGATCTACGAGATATATCGAATGGTCGAAGCGCTACAAATAATATTATAAGCACACCAATCGGAAATATTAGACAAGGTTTTGCAAACGGGGATACCATAGTTACATTGTTACCAGTTAATACCAGATGGCCATGGATTACACCGGCTAGATTTCGTCCAGAACTTGTACCAGAAGAATTAATGGCGCAAGGATTAACGGTACATTTTCATTTGAATCTTATTTATTATTATATATATTATAGAAAAATTCAGAATTTCATGTAATAGTGTTACGTTATATTGATTGTAGCTTACAGTAGAAGACTACGTACACATAATGGAGTTGCTTGTGAACGATGTACGTTTCAATATGTATAATGTATGTTACAAAAGGATCCTGGCCCTTTGGATATTTACTGCATTTATTGTGTTGCTCGGCCTATTGTTTTCTGGTGTGACCGGTCTCACGCTGTTTGGACTTGGCGTGATGTGGTTAGTCCTCAATGCGGCTGCAATATTTTTCTGTATGTTCATCAAGATAAAGCTAAATCATAACCTTGAGAAATGCATGGCACAAGTAAACAAGCATTTACTTCGACACAAAATTTTACTTGGATTGGACGATAGAGGCAAGATTTCGTGCCACAAAGTCAATCTATGTTTCATATACTTTGACACTACAGATTGCATTGTAAGTGTAATTAAATGTGCATTTAATTTAATCAGTTTAAACTAGATATAGTCTGTAATATAGTAATATAATATAGTAATATAGTTTGTAACAAATGTTAAAATCAGATTGATTTGTTTTGCTACAGAAAAAATTGCAAGAAGTCATAGAACGAGAAGAACGAGAGGGAAGAGTGATTGGCGAAGATGGGAATTCTGAAATGCGTCGAAAAAGGGAATTGCAGCAACGAATGGATATCGATGATAGTGATATTGTGATACAAGGAAGTACAACTACTAGAATTTCTCGTAGGCAGGTATGTATCTTTTTGTTATCAGCTAATCATCTTACTTTAATTAAATTTGTTATATTATTTAAATGCCATTAAATACATCACAGAACAAAAAAAATTAAATTTGTTGTAATCAATCTGAATATGTACTGCGTTTTCGTCGCCTTTTTAAATTCTTGTTACAATATTTTACTTGGATCTCTTATCAAATTAATTAATAACTATCAGGGTAAAAGCGAACAAGTATTCTGCCGTTATGTACAACGGTGGGCAAAGGATTATTTACGCCGGCGATTGGATTGGACAGTCGACGAGGAAGGTGGAAATCCTTCTTCACCTCGTCACTTAGCATCAGCTTTATGTCCATGCCAATATATAGAAGAATGGCTACGCAGTAAACCTCGTGTACAAGGCAGAGACTTCTGTCCTAGTTGGAGTAGTTTCCTTAAAGATAGGGGCGTTTAAAGTAAAATTATTTGGCACAGTAATTGAAAGTAATATCGCTCAAAACAATTTGGATAAAATCCAGAAAAGCATATATTTTAGCCTATTGAAATGATTACAATATTACTTTAACAAGTAGTTGTTTCTCTGCGCAAGATCTAAGGCCAAGAACATATAAACAATATGTTAAGAACTAAATAAATCGAACAGATTTATAATTACGTCCGGAGATATTTTAAACGGTATTACTAAAATTAGATTGATAATCAAAAACCATATTAGGGTAAATTAGTTTTTAATAGGTATAATAAGATATTGAAAGTACTTATTACAATCTTGTACTTAATTCTCGATTGCTATTAAGCTTACATGTCGCACTAATATTAAAGTAATTTTACAATTTTACTTTCTGGTGATTCGGATGATATAATAGATTTATTGGCTTTGTTTCATCGTATATACTTTTTACTTACTAATATGATATTGAAGGTTTAACATTCAAGTCCAGAAATAATACGTATATGTATTATTTACAAATTTTATCTGAGTACTTTACATAATTGTATATAATATTTAAATATTGAACAATATGAAATTACTATGTATGAACTTCACCTACATACAAACATATGATAAACATATAATATGGTGAATGATATAAGGTACTTGGTTTGCAAAGTCAAAAAAAAAAAAAGAAAGAAGAAAAACTGTCTCACTGGCAATAGATTTTTGAAGTTATTGAATACTATTACTTTAGCTCCAGGTTTCTGAATGATGATGGTATGTGTTGACAGGAGCGGGCGGAGTTGCTGTTGCTGAGGTATGCATCTCGATGGGCACATCACTTTGTGCGCCGCAGACTTGATCTGGTTATAGACTCACAGGAACGTAATAGAGACATCGCTGGTCTGTCTGTTCCACCACGACATTGTGTCTCCGCCCGTTGCCCCTGTCAATTCATTGAGGACCATCTTAAATACAAGCCTAGAGGCAAGTTAATATTTCGCACGTTTTTTTTTATGCCCAATTTCATTGGTAAATAGCTGAACAAATCACATACTCAATTACGATTTCATTGTAATCGGAATCTCTTTAATTCACTAATCATTATATGTTCCTACAATTTGTTTTTCAACTGTGTTACTTATATCACGAATTGTGTAAGGCTTACATTTGTAAGCGGACAGAAACTGAAAAGTAGTTCATCATAATCAATATAAATAGGTATAATCCAAGTAACTGGATTGATGGTATTTTTTTTCAACTCTATACAATTGAAAGAATTATTTTCTAAATGTACTTATGTTATATTTTCGCAATTCAGTATTATTTCCAATCTGATTAATCAAAATTTACATATTCGATGCGCAACATAAAATTTTGTAAGTCTACGCATATCTACCTTCACTCAGCTAAAAGTACCATCCACCATCTTATAGAATACAGTGGCACATTATGTTAAGTAAAGAGAAATGCTAGTAGGGATAGATTAGTATTAATATTCGAGCAAAGAAAGGGAATCTATAACCATTCCATTAGTGCTATACTATTTCCATAATAAAGCAGGTTACTTGAAAATTTCTGATAGAAATTTAATAAATGCTTTTGCAATTGTAATGAATTTTACGAAAATTATATATACATATTATATATGTAATAATATATATCTTCCCAATGCTACATTTGGAAAGCTATATATAAAGTAATATATAGTTAAGGGGAATTTTAATATTGTACACGTTGGTTTTATTTTTCTTATGAAGAAAATGATTCCAGTATTCGTTTAAGATAAGGCAACTTAATAAGCTAAATGCTCGATTGAAAACACGTGGAACTAGTTTGTATTAAATGCGAATAACTGGTTGCTCCAGAGGTTGTAAAAGGTGTACAACAATGAACGTACATATATCTCTGAATTCCGTCCTAAGTGAACATATCAAAACATTATGTAAAAATAATTAATATATTATATACATACTTTTATATTCTGTTTGAAAATACTTAATGTCTGTAAATGAACAGAGCTATTCTACTTTTATATAAAACATAAAAAGATGTAAAGCACTTTTATATTATTGTTACAGATGTGTTATAAATAAAGACAAATGCATATAGTATAATGTTCTTTGGTGAAGGTGTAATTGTATTTTTGTAAAAAAGATTTTATCATTAAAGTAAATTAATTATGGCACGCATAAACTCACTGCTTACTTTCAATTATGATATCTACGTATACCTTATGGGTACAAATATTTTTCCAAAACATAGGTAATTGTCATTAACTCACTGACCGACTAATCCAGGGATATTGCTTGCATGCAGCTGGACAAAAGGCAATGCAGTCTGATATTTTAGTTCAGATATATTTTACAAGCGCATGAATATCATTGACTGTATTATACACATAAACGTAAGTATTCCTGTACATAAGACTTTGTCAAGTGAGTTTAACATATTACGCATAATATAGGTATACATGTTGCTTTATATGTGATGTACATGTATTAAACAAAATTTTGTGCCGCATCGAAATAACAATTATCCCATATATAATACAACACTTAAAATTGTTTGAACGAGAAAATTAATACAAAATTTCTGCATGATTTTTTCAGGATATCCACGTGGCTTTACATGGTGTGCTTATCTTAACGATCCATTAGTTAGGTACGATGTTAGGCATGTTTAAATAACAATGTAAATAATTCGATCGATGTACAATATTTTTTCCAAGGTATTTATAGAGAAATAACCATATCACTATCTATTGTTCCACTTGCCGATAGTTATTTTGAATACTTATAAGATCTAAGCACAACAAACTTTTTATACATATATCGTACTAAGGAGAATTTTTTGAAAGGTCTTATATTTTGTAAATGTATATTTCTATATGCTTCATTGTTTTTGAATCGCTCCAAGTATACCAGCACGAAGGAAGTAAAAGATAATAATACTTTGAAAAACGCGAGATTGTTATAATGATATTTTTATTTTTATTTACAAAGTGTAAATTGTCATAAGAAAAGGAAATTAATGAATAATGTTTATACATGCAACTTAAGTGCCTTTCGATTACCAATAAACATTGCAATGATTACATGCTGTATTAAATTGTACGAATTGCACCATGTATAATATGTCCATATACATTTGCCAGCAGCAATGAAGAAACAAGCCAATTGAAAATAGCCAGTTCTATTACTAAAAACAGCTACATAGTATACTGCTACATAGTATAATTGAAATTGAATTGATTCGTTTCCCGACTTTTGTTCGCAAGTGTATATATGTATATATTGGAAAGATAAAGTATTATATATTAGGTATTTGTAGAAAATATTAATTATATGCCTGTGCTTCAATATTATAAACACTTCGCATACAAGATTGTATCTTATTTGTACATAAATTAAAATACCCGTAGATTATTATGAATTGATTTGTAATTATTCTTTGTAAACAGCTATTTCTTTTATTATTACATAGTACGAAATTTAGTAATAATACCAATAATCTCTTTATGAATGTTGTCGATTGATTTATACTAATATATATGTATATACAGTTATACCAATATGCATAAGTAAACCTTATGTTATTAATGCAGCGTGTGCTTGTTTTTTTATATCATCTGCAAGCCTTCTTATTTCTTCGTTATCTGTTCTCAGCTGTTCTTCTTTCTTTCCAAGACCAGCTTCCAAACAGCTCAATTGTTGTTTTATGTTTAAATAGATTTTCACTTTCTGATACGTATCAGAAGTATGTACATTGAGTACATTCTCTCCAGAGATTTCGTCTGGAAATAACATTATATCTATACTTACTTCTATACTAATTTAGTAAAAGCAAGACTCCGAAAGTAAGTCTAAAATGGGGTTATGAATATATATAAAATAAAAAGAACGTTTCAACATAATATAATAAATAGTAACACCTCTATTAATTATGTTAAATGCTACATCGTCCAAGGGTGCATTGTTAAGATCGTCTAACATATGTTCAGCATCAGGAATATGAGGTCTGGGCGGCAAATTACTCTTTTTATTACTGAACATACTTATGTTCGAAAGTGGTCTTTATTAATATGTTAATTCCGATTGTTATTATCTATTCACGGAACTGTCGCAATATTCATACACTATGTGACAACAAGAAAATTATAATCGATTTGTTTATTTTATGCTTGTCAATACAAATACTGTAGTAGGGATGTTTCGATCCTAATAAATACGATTACTTATTCGATGCTTTAATTTCGATACCGATTATTTTTGGTATCGATAGTTTCCTTTGCGATACCAACTCGATAGCGCGTTTGAAGAATGCGACGCATTGGAATGAACGAAGTGGCGCGAAAGTATTTATATGAAATCGTATTTGTAAATCTGATTACAACTGAATAGAAGTAAATACTAATATCATCATTCATAAATTCTATATTTCTTTAAATCGATGTAAAGAAAAGTTGTACGCTATATGTTTAATATTCTGTGTTTAATTCCAACATTTTGAACCAATGACGCAGATCGAATTCTTTTCTGTCACATAGCGCCAGTAGCGTTCTGTGCACGTACTAGATGCAAGTTTAAAACGTATCGTATTGTTTATAGTCAAATTATATTTTAATACTTTTGCAGCAATGTCAGGTAATAAAAGGGTAAACCCTGAAAGTGATGGCGAGGAAGATTGGGTTGGACCCTTACCTTCAGAAGCTGCACCTCAGAAGAAACAGAAAGGTTGAACTCTATAACCTATTCCTGGTTGTTTTTTTATATTGCAATATTTTATAAAAGTGGAATAAAGTATGAAAATTTTATTTTCATGATATCTCATTTCTAACGCAAAACATAATTCTAATACAGTTTTATATTATTATAGTTCTGGACACGTACAATCGTATTTACGTGGTTATACGTTTGTCGTATTACTTAAATTTGTAATTTCGATTCATTTCTGTCTAAAAACAGTAGAGCCAATTTCTGTCTATGCAAAGTAGCATTTAGAATTTAGAATTGTGGTAAATTAATTAGTTTTACCACAGCTTACGTTATTAAACAAAGTTTTATTCTCGCAGTTCTAGAATACGAACAAGTGTATATAGACAATTTACCATGCTGCGAATGTTACGAAAAGTCATACATGCACAGAGATGTAATTACCCACATTTTGGTAACAAAGTTAGTGTCAGTTGCATTAGGGTGCTCCATATTTTATGACGACAATAATTTTGGTGTAATACATTTCAATCTTCTTACACAGATCGAACTTTATGATAACGGCCAGCTGCGACGGACACGTTAAGTTTTGGAAAAAGCAGGAAGAGTTAATAGAATTTGTAAAACATTTTCGTGCACATTTGATGATTATCCAGTCTATGGCCGCCAGTTGTAATGGTGTCCACGCGTGTACAGTAAGTTTAGATAAAACAATAAAGATCTTTGATGTCGTTAATTTTGGTAAGTATTTGCCGTTGCTCATGTATTTTAACAATTTGTAATTTATCGTTCCTGCGATTTAACGTTACAGCAATCTTATTTCAGATATGATTAACATGATAAAATTCGATTTTGTACCACTCTGTTGCGAATGGATATATTCTCCTGGGGATGCTATATCTGCCCTGGCAGTCTCTGCTCAAGAATCGAATAAAATTTATGTTTACGATGGACAAGGGACTAGCACGCCGCTGCACGTTTTCGAAAGGTTGCATACCAAACCTGTTGTTGCGATGAAAGTGAGAAATAATGAACATATATGTGGTAGTCCACGAATTTGTATGAACAATTTTTTTTGTAAGATATTTTTATACTTCGCAGTACAATCCTGTATACGAAACATGTATATCTGTAGACAAGGCCGGAATTTTAGAATACTGGACGGGACCGAAAATGGAGTACAAATTTCCCAAATGCGTTGCATTCGATTCTAAGCTAGATACAGATTTATTCGAGTTCGCGAAGAATAAAACTTATCCGTGTGGCATGGCAGTGTCGCCTGATGGTAAGAAATTTGCGTCCCTCAGTGGCGATAGAAAAGTTAGGGTTTTCAATTTTCGTACCGGGAAACTGTATAGAGTATTCGACGAAACGCTACAAAGGTTTACCGAATTGCAACAAATGACACAACAATTGCCAAATATGGAGTTTGGACGAAGGTACAGAGTTATGGGAAAAGGAAATAACACAGTAAATGACATATCGCCTCTTAATTGTATTTTTTTTTCATTGCTTTCAGAATGGCGGTAGAAAGGGAGTTGGATAAAACGGAAACAAATTTAGGAAACATAGTTTTCGATGAATCTGGATATATGATTTTGTATAGTACGATGTTAGGCGTGAAGCTTGTAAATTTATACACAAATAGATGCATTAGAATTATGGGTAAACCTGAAAATATTCGTCCCATGCAATTAGCACTATTTCAGGTATGCGTGAGATTAATACGCTATCGAATTGATTTAGATATAATGAACGATAGTAATTTTTGCTTGAACCCGTAGGGTAAAGCCAAGAAAACAGCTGCTGTTACGGTAGAAATGGAAGCCGCAGAAAATCCAACGTTTGAGTTGAACCGTCCTGATCCCACTCTATTCTGTACAGCATACAAAAAGAACAGATTTTATATGTTCACGAGAAGGGAGCCCGAAGATACGAAAAGCCAAGAGTGCGATAGAGACGTTTTCAATGAAAGACCTTCGAAAGAAGATATTATTTCTTCTACAGAGGCTACCAATGTACAGAAGATTTACGACACAGCAATTGTTCATACAGCACTTGGCGATATTCATCTGAATCTTTTTGGCAAGGACGTACCGAAAACTGTAGAGAATTTCTGTGTTCATTCGAAGAATGGTTATTACAATGGGCACATATTCCATAGAGTAATCAAGGGGTTCATGATCCAAACGGGCGATCCAACTGGAACGGGTACCGGCGGTGAAAGTATATGGGGTGGAGAATTCGAGGATGAATTTAAATCCACCTTAAAACACGATAGACCGTACACTTTAAGTATGGCTAATGCTGGACCGAATACAAACGGCAGCCAATTTTTTATTACTTTGACACCAACTGTAAGTGATAAATGACTTTAAAATATTCTTCTTTCCACTGTATATTAATGCATATTAATTAATTTACCTTATATTTTAGCCATGGTTGGATAACAAACACACTGTATTTGGTAGAGTAGTAAAGGGAATGGAAGTTATACAAAATATAAGTCAAGTGAAGACGAATCCAAAAACGGATAAACCATATGACGATATTCGAATAGTCAGTGTCAGTGTGAAATAATATTTCAAAATAAATCGATGCAGCAATATTATTTTATAAATCTCTGTCTTTGTATTATAGTACGCACATTTTTTTTTTGACGAAACAACACTGATTTACGTTCACTCCTGATTTACTTTATACCAAAGTCCTCGCACAAAATTGAATGCCCCTATCATACTTGTAAATGCGTTCACGCTAAATAGATTGTAGTTCTTCGGTGTAATGATTAGCGAGTACCTAAAAGATAGATAATAGCAATTATTTACAAATTTTTATAGGCGTATTGCATTGATCAATACATTCACCCTTCAGCCTATTTTAACTAGCTTTTCGTGATACAAAGTACATATCAAAGTGAACGCGTAAAAGAATACCTGGACCATATAGCCCCTGTCAACATAAGACTTGCAGTTTGATGGAGAGAAATCGTTTCTGGAGGCCGATTAATGTCGCCTATTCCTGCTACCACTAAGCCCCATTTAAAAGTTGGTGCCCAAAAGAATACCGTGGTTGGACCTATATTAATGCGGATAATATTGACAATAAATGAGAGTTTACGAACTTTGGTTTGCTACTAATTTGTATCAACCTGCAGGATGTAAGAAAATTGGTTGAAATCGTTTTGGTAAAGCGCAGGCTATGCGGCACATTAAACGTTTGTAAGCACTTATTTTTGGCGGTGGAGGCATTGTACGAGAGCAATCAATATTATTTTAGGAAATCGCAAGAGCGTCGCCAAAGTTTAGAGAAAAAAATAATGTGTTGAATGTTAAATACTACGAAATTTCAAAATGTACAAGTCTATTTATCGTTTCGCGAACATTGATCATTTTTTACTTTAACTATTTGCAATTTTATAATGTACGGGTAATATATTCCACAAAGAGTTTCAATTAAATAAAAAACCGAACCGTAAGTAATTTTATTTAAAGAATAATTTGCCTAGAAAATATTTCATAGTACATATTTCTATAAGTTAAAACAAAACACTGTAATTTTTGTCGTAACTTTTTCAAATAGCGATTCGAAAATATTTTTGTAATACGTACAACACACCACAACCTATTCGGTTTCACACAAAACTCAAAATTATATTCGCTTAATGGCATAAACATAATTAACTAACTTTCAAGAAAAATTCAACAAACGTCACATATACATTGATATACCTATTAGAATATTTATTAATCCGAATTAAAAATGAGCTGTTGTGGTAAAAGATCGAATCAAGCGACATGGAACGATATGGAAGAAATAAAACATTTACTTTGTGGCATGGAATGTTGGTATGTACACTTTTGTTATAAATAATTGTACATGAAGATGAAAATTCTTCAAATAAATTATATGGGGAAGCGTGTAATTGTGTTTTTAATTTTATTCCATTTTATATCGAAAAGTGGAAAAGTGTTGTCGACAATGAGCATTTTCTATATCCTTCACAACCCTTGCAGTAAGTGTCCATGTGTACCACCTTCCGTTACGTGTTCCATTATATTGCCACCGAGAATCGAAGAGTTGCCTGCTATTAATCCACCTCAGAGACCCTGTTGTCCACCGCCACCCCGTTGTCCACCGTTACCACCCTGCTGCCCACCACCACCTTGTTGTCCACCACCCTTACTTCCAGGTCCTTGTTGTCTTCCTCCACCGTGTCCACCACCAAAGTGTCCTCCTCAACCTTGCTGTCCACCTTGTCCAATGCCATGTTACCCAAGTAAGCTATTAGGGTGTATTTGTTCTTAACGCAACAGATAGTACAGTAATTTCTCTTGCAAGGGGAATGTAAGACGGGTTAGCATATACCCAGGGGCCACGGTGTTGCATATGTACATCATAGGGGTTGTATACCTTGGAAATGAAATTGGTGAAATTATTTACATAATAGCAACATTATATTTAAACGTTATCTTGTAATATTTGCAGTTTCATACTGTTGACGTTGACGTATATTACGAGGTATCACGAATGTTTCCTTAAAGAAGAAAGTAAGCAGTAAATAATTAGGAACAAAGAAGTTCGTTTGGTTCATTGTGTAATAAAAAAGGTAGAAAAATTGTATTCAAATTGATGAGTTCGAAACTTTTGTTCGAATATATTGTACTACAAAAATGCTCAATAAAAACTTAAAGATATAAAATATCATCTCTGCATTACGTGGTTTAAATTTTTATTTCATATAGCATAAATGAGATAACGTTATACATATTGTCTTCTGTTTGTGGGGCCCATTGGCAGGAAAAAATCGTAAATTACTCATTATCCATGATTACTATCTTAATTAAAACAAAGCTAAACGATTCCCCACCTTTATTAACTTGATTTTATAAATCTAGAAGCAAATCAAAAATTTTGTTCAAAAGTTAATTGGATAGTAGCGCTATCTACAAAGAAGTACTTCAAACTACTTGTGTCCGTGCCTTACCTGCACTCAAAAGTGGTATTAAAATAAAAATTGCTTTTTGCACTTCAAATACAGTACTTGCAGCTATTTAATGCTTAAAATTCTGGTATTAAAATAAATTTCTAATTAATTGGGATATAGCCGACACATTTACTGTCCCGGTAATGCAAACACAAAATCGAAGATTTACTGCCTGACGAAGAAATGCATCGAAGGGAACATCTATTTTCTACCTTGTCTGTGTTTATGGGATCGTACACAAAACACAATTTTGCCCGGTACTTCGAATGTTTTCCTAAAGTTTGTACCTGCTTAAAAACTGTCATGCCGTGTTTTTATCATGGATACTCTAGGATTAAGTTATATTTTTTTAATCACGCTTTGGGCAGTTCATTGTGACGAACACTATTGTTCTATTGACAATACAGATCACTGTAGCGAAGAAAGGGAAGTGAATTTGTATAAGAAAGGTATTTGCGTTCGCAACATATAATTATACTTTTTTGAAATTGTTCAAAAACTTTTTCTTTTCCTAGATTTATCTGGGACATATAGTAAGTATTATCGTGCAATTGAAGAGGCCGAGAAAGCTTTTAAACCTTGCAATAACACTAACAATGGTTGTTACGAAAATGTTATCGTACACGATTTAAAACCTTTCAAAGAGAAAGGCATAGATAAGGACTTAATAAATGTTGCAAAAACTAGGTATGTGTAATATTTATACGATTTATATCCAGTCTGTTCTATTAAATTTTATTTTTATTCGTAGGGGAACCTTTTATCAAATAATACAAGGAAAATTGTACAGGCAAAAGGATTGTATGTTTCCATCAAGATGTGCCGGAATTGAGCACTTCCTTTTAAAACTTACCCCAGATCTACCTGATATGGATTTAGTTATAAATGTAAGAGATTATCCTCAATCGAGTAAACATTTCGGCGGTCCTTTACCTATTTTTTCATTCAGCAAGGTAAATAACATATTCTTTTTATAAATTGGAACATTTTGTAAATAAACCTGCTGTAATAACTAAACGTTTTGTAGACTTCAGAATATTATGATATCACATATCCGGCATGGGCATTTTGGGAAGGAGGTCCTGCTATATCTCTGTATCCTCGTGGTCTTGGGAGATGGGACAAACACCGTGCATCTTTAGATAAAGCCAGTAAGAGCACGGCATGGGACAAAAAGGAAACTAAAGGATTCTTCAGGGGCTCCAGGACAAGTTCGGAGCGTGATAATTTGATATTATTAAGCCGTAAGAGACCGAATATTGTGGATGCTCAGTATACAAAGAATCAAGCATGGAAATCTGTGGAGGTAATGATTCTATATTTGGCCACGGTTATACAGGTATAATAATATCGTATTTTACTATAGGATACGCTACACGCACCTCCAGCTTCTGAGATTCCATTGGAAGCGCATTGTAAATATAAATATTTGTTTAACTATCGAGGAGTTGCAGCCTCATTTAGGCACAAGCATTTATTTTTGTGTCAGTCTTTAATATTTCATGTTGGAAACGAGTGGACCGAATTTTACTATGACGCACTGATACCTTGGATTCATTATATACCTGTCCCTAATGATACTGATCAAGCAGTACTGGAGTAAGCTGTTATCGATTTAGAAACGGGCAGTGCCTCTTCTCCGCTAATGATATTCTTATATTTTTTTATAAATTTATAGAGAACTTATACAATTTGCAATGGATAATGATGGAGCCTCGAAGAAAATTGCGGATCGTGGATGGGATTTTATATGGAATAATTTGAAGATATCAGACGTTACACAATTTTGGAAGAAGCTGCTTAGAAAGTATTCCAAGTTACTAACGTATAAAACCATTTTAGATAGAGATTTAATTGAAGTTGAAAGGAAGGGTAGATCTTAATAATACCTCGTGCAGTATTTTATATAAATTATTTTATATTTCTTTTTTTTTTTTTTATTAAAATTTCCATTTTCTCATGTAAAATGTTAACCAATAAACATAATTTGGTAATGGTCAGAAGTTTACTTGACTTTTAAAACAAGCGTTAGTTAAAACGAACAAATGGTTTTTATTCATACTGTACAATGTCAGGGCATAGCACAGTGTGGCAAGTTTCAATATGAATCATTTTAGTGCCCTGACAGAAGAATTCAACACGAACAAAGGCCTTGTACGTTGCACTCCATTAAAACATGTGATCTACTCGTGTATTAAAAACTTTGGACGATTGAATGTTTCAAGTAATGATACTATAAAATTCATATTAAGTTTTATATCTTTCTTTGAAAAATAACGATTTATTTAACAAGTATTAGAAAACTGTACAAGGCTTTTTGTGCTTTATTTATACTTAAATGCTAGGCCATCCTTAAGTACTCAATTATGTATTTATAACTAAACTATGGAAACATCTCTTACAGTTTAAAGAAACATATAGTAATGTCGTTAAAATTTCTACAAGAATATATGTATGCCATGAATTGCGAATGTTCTTCGTATTTGTATCACAATATTTTTACACTCGTTTGAAATAATTCCTTTCTAATTTTGAAGCTGTATTTTTAAGAAAAATGTACAAACAGACATGTGCCAAAAGAGATTTTGCAATGCACAGCATACACATTTTATACAGTGCATTCACACACAGACACACACTATGCATTATTGCTTTTAATGTCATTTTGGGTTGAAAGCATAATAATGATTACTTTTTAAAATAATAAAAACTGTTGTTCCTTTTATACACTAAACTAAACCTCGCGATTTATAACACGGTCATAAGGAATCATCAAATAACTATTATAAACATTATGTTTTATAGGTTTGCTACATAATGGAACAAAATATAGAAATGGGAAAATGTTGGTCAAGGAACAAAAGGAAAAAGAGAATGTATTCAATGTAACGTTCCATCAATAAGAAAAGTCTGTCATATAAATGAAAGTAGGAAGAAGAATTATAGCTATTGATGTTAATTAGTAAATAATATTAACGACAAATTAACCAAAACTTATACAAGAAAGCTGCACTTTACTACATCATTTTGAGAACATTTTAAGGCACTTGTAAGGAAGATAAATATTCTTTTGATACAGTCATTACCATAAGTACTATAGGTATTTCCATAGGTCTATAGAATTTTTAACATTGCCCGCATAAAATTTCGAGGCTTTGGAACGATTTCTCGAACCTTCCCTCGCATTCTGAGAAGTATTTACATTCTGTATGAAAAGCAATGAAAACTCTATAGTACTCATAATACTGTTAGTCAAGAAACCAATCGACTGTCGTCTTTATTCGCTATTTGTCATGTTGCAACATATTTCAGTTCTTTTTTTAAAATCTAGATAGATCCGGCATGAACGCGTAAAGAACTAAGTGCCCTCAGCATCAGTGTTTGTACACAATTACGTTGTACGAAGAATGAATAAATAGGCAGTGTAAAAGGTTTGATGACACAATATTGCATGCGACTTAAAACATTACGTATAAACATTATTTTACATGTTCTTGCGTATTTTACATATGTACAGCATGTCCCGTAAGATGCATTGGATCTATCTAATAATAAACGGGAGATGGTGAAATATTACAGATCTTATATAACATGCTGCGAAAATTCTAATGTCTAGATTGAAGCGAACGTTTCAAACAGCTGTACGCGTAACATTGCTTCGTTTGGAATGATTGTTTCATATGAGATTAGGATAGCAACGAACAATAAATAGATCGCTATCTTTGTTCGTTCACATCGAAAACATTATTGCCCATGAGTCTCGGGCGCCGAACAGCCCATTGCCATTTTTTTGGCACTGTTTACCATCCTCCGTGTATGCACGACACACTTCGTATCGTACAATCCACCTTGTCAAAGATCCATTCGAATTTTTCTAATAGACTTCGTTTTATCGATGATCCCATTCGCTATTTGTTCACCGTCAATTAGTTTCTTTTACGTGGCGGCTATAAATTTGGCGACGATCATGGTCATCAGACTAAGTGGCAGGTACCACAATACCGACGACGATTTGAAAACGCTTCCCGCCGCAGAGTCCGCACCCTGATTGGACGACGTGACTAGCTGCTCGTCCGTTTCGCCTGTCGAATTTTATAAAAATCGTAGGAGGTGATCTATTTAAATATTTAAACTTAAGAGCACGTCGCTGATTGGATGGTTCACTGCGCCGGTCATGTATAGCACAGTTTGAATGTGAAACAACGGATGTCGAGCGTAGGCTACAAATCGCAGGCTGTTGTCGTTGTTTGGAACTTATAATTACATCGCGATCGGCTTTCCCACAACGCTGCCTCGTGAACCCCGTGTTTCGTAATCCCGTCATTACGATATTTTCCCCTTGAAAATTTGTTGTCCCATTTTGTTGCCTCCTAACCCGAGTTTACGACTCAACGAGATTCCTCGAACGAACAAGTTTTCATTCTCGTCCGTTCACTTTTTCCCATAACCGCGCGTTTCGGAGTGCAGACTGTTGTCCTCTGGAAAATCGAGTTTGTTTCGGGTTAATGGAGTTTCAATTGGCTTCTGTCACGTTTAAAACGCAATTTTCGTAACCGTTTACCTTGAAAATCAGTCTGTGTCGTATTACGTTACGATTTACCGGCGAAACAAATTCTACGTGGGATTTTGTAACAGATAAGTAGCAATTTTTTACGATTTGAAATGACTTTGCTCTTTTTCGATTATTATAACTGTGATAACTGTGTATCTTCCACAATTGTGCGATTTTATATTTATCGTTTTGGTTTAATATCGATCAAACAATGAATATTATGGAAGTAAGGGGTTAACTTAATAATTCTTTGCACTTGTAGCTGCGGGATTGCAAAATTTAAAAAAATAAATGTGCATTAACGAAAAAGTGTTAAAAAAAATGATTGAAAATATATCAAATTAAAATTAACGGAAGCACTAATTCATTTAATGAGTTCCATTGTGGAAAGGTACCCACTGTATTATAAATGTGAATTTTATAATTCTTTAAATAATCACAGTAATACAATTAATAGTAATCAAAATGGGCAATCTCATAGTTCCATAATTTTTATTTTTTGTATGCCATAAATTTATATTATATTAAAGCACAGTAAAAAAAAATCGTAATAAAATACGCTAATTGCAAATACAGGGGTATTTGTTTTGCTCGCAAAAAAATTGAGTAACTTTACTTCATTTACGAAAAATTTCAATTAAAATTTAAATGATTACGAAAATTGATGTGTTCTTATCAATACACTTTTCACAGTAACAATAATTATTTCCTGTAATATTTCCACGATAGCAAAACACATGAAATATTTTCTTTTCAAACGAATCCCTAGTTTTTCTTACATTTTATATTAAAAATGGAAATACACAGTACGAAAATAAATATCGTATCAGAATGCAGAGCGTTAGAAGAAACGTTACTGTAGGTACATGTAAATATTTAGCAGTTTCCACATGAACCTTACCAACAGATAATAAAACCCGAATATAAAATAAGTGGGTGCAAATAGAAACCAAGTATACAACATGCCCTATACCAACTGTATCCTCGTGTAATAAAATTATTAGAACTCATGAGTACAATAATCGTGCAAGTATATAAATCGCATGTGGAAGAGAGATCAACAAAAGTTACGTGCACGTGAAAGTGTACATGTGTGTGCCTGTAACGTATGGACATATGTATGGGCACAAAGAAAAGAAATTATAGAAAGAAACAGGATTTTGGTACAGTAGGGGGTGAAGTTTCTTCATTATTGGTTGCGGGAGAGAAAATTAGGGATGCGAATTTCCTACGATAGATTAAGTTTCAAACAACGAAACCGACCGCCGCATAATTTTATCATGCATCTCTTCGTTTTATATTTCTGTTTTTTTTTTTTAGAAATTCGTGCTTATACCCGTGCTTGTATAATACACGCGCATATGTTTACGTGGCCGTGCTGTGATACATCCTTGGCGAATATACAAATATACGTGCAACGATATCAATGGACGCATAATCATGCGAAACACCGTATGTATATAATTTGATTTGTTTAACAGGGCTGTCCAACAAGTGGCTCTCTTTGCGCTAATTTCCCTTATTGTTTTTGAAAGATCGAAATATTGTTGAATTTCGCCATTATTTCCACACTATACCAACGTAGATAGAGTGGGGGAAATGTTTTCGCGCGCAGAGCAAACGTTGGCAGCCCTGATACATATTAGTTTTTAAAACGTACTAATTTGTGAAACTTATGAAAGTGTGAAGCAGTCAGTGTTAAGCAGTTTTATAGATGTACGCGTTGTAAAACGGTTGTGAAATAGTGTTTCGTTTGTTCGAAATAGTTTGTTGCAGGTAAAGTGTTTGATTGAAAGGAAGACGTGCGAAAGCAGATGCCGTGAAGAATGAAAAATTGAACGATCCCCATTGCTCCCAGAAGTTGGCGTTTCGATGGTGCGATATCGATGAATCGAACCGGCAAGTTCGAATTGGAACGAGACTGCACGGAACACAAGAAGAAAAGTACAAAGCGTGAATGAATTTTACTTAACGTGAGTGAAATAACAGAACACACAAAATGCTACGAATAATTTACGATCAAATGCGATTTGCAAGGTGCAAGCAAACAACGAGTAATAGTAGAAAAAAATAAAAAAAATGTGACGAGTAGGGTAAGCTTAATTTTATAATATTTACTGTTTCTTTTCAGCAAACTGGGTCCTGCGATGGTGACAGACGATATTTCTTGTACCCAGCATATCGAATATGAGATACTATATTCTTTTTCTCCGTTTTATAGACGTGTAAAACTTCATTTCTCGCCTGGCTAGTAAATACTCTGGGCTTTGCGACGCATGCGAATATAATTCCCGGAATGATTTCTTCATTCAACGATTTATTCAAAGATTGGGAATTGTGGATAGGAGATACGCGCGTGGATTTAATCTTAGGAGGACTTCCAGTGTCGTTTCGAATATTATTTGCTTATTATTTTGCGTTGAATATTATTCGCCGTGCAATTGGCATGGTACATTAATCTAAACTATTAAGAAAGAGTAAGTTTTTCTTTGAAATTCGTGAAATTTCATTTCGATAGATATTTGTATATATTTATCTGTAATAATTGCAATTCTTTGAGTATTATGGAAGTCATCTCAAGATCAGTGAATGCAATTTAATTAACAGTTTTGCACATTAGCAGGAATACTATATGATTCTATGATATTAGAAATTCAATTTGTATTTTTCTTTTTATGGAACTGCATGTGGTTTCGTTTCATATATATATATTTCTTTATCTTAAAGATATTTAAAGGTTTTCTTTGTACGCCCTAATTTTCTTTTCATAATGTTCCAATAGCTTCCAGTATATTTTTAAACAATGCTACACTATTCAAGATTACGTACTTCGAAGTAGTAAGTCAACTTGCCGTTTGGGGAACGTAATTAATAATTTAATCATTTATACTTACATAAGCATACCAGTATTCCTGCCGACATACTCATACGGTTTAATGAACAATGAATGAAAATCAAGATGAACGGCGACGTACTAAAGCGATACAATGTTTTTGTTAGCAAGTTAAAGGTTCGTTACGTGTACCATGATGGTATCGATGATTCAATGTTGTCCGATTATGCCTTCTTCGACAACTATTCAGTTTTAATGTTGACCCCGACACCATGATATTCCCAAAAAGTATTCATCGAAGAACTTTGTGCAAGCAATGATCCCTCAAATTATCATTGTCCATGTACCTGTACTTTATAGCATACATTTTCGATATACGCCTCGAAGGCCTCGAAGTGCAGGCCTCTTTTAAACACGTGCAATCAATTATATTTCCATACAGGACGCAATTCTTGTGTATCACATTTTCTGTATAATTTCCGTTCTGAGCGTGACTCTATATTTTACGGTTGATACATAAATCGCGAGATATTGCGTGGCATGTTGTATTGCAATTAGTCTAGCGTGTATCGTGATAATCAGAGCCTGCTGGATGTGGAAGAGCTGTTGAATAATAATTGTCCCAGCCCGGAATGAAATATCGCCACTTCTTACATAATTTAACTCTGCGAATTGTAATATTTCATTTTCTAAATATTTCCGGGTTTCGTACGGTACAGTTCAACGATCGAAATGTATTTTAGCACAGAGAGTTGGAGCGTGATGTATGCACAATTTTCTTCGATGAGTAAAGGCCCTAGGTATGCAATAGCCAGGTACGTACTCGAGACACCAAACAATGCATTCTCGCCATTTCTGCGTTTACGCATTTAAGAGTTCCTTAGCACAGTGATGGTATTTTAAAGCTACACCTATCCACTGTTCATAAAACATAGCTGCACACCGTGTTTTACTAAAATTATTATTTATATTTCCACCAATAATCGAATGTCGTATATGAGTTTTAAATTGTATTTTTAAACAAAATTCTTAATACCACGTTTCAATTTTCCATTAATAAAATCTAACTATCCATGGTATTTTCGATGCAGCCAGTACCTTGATCACGATGCAAGTGGATATTATGGAACTTTTCTATGGCGAGGCAAGAGCACACTTTGGTCTGACTCGAATGAAGCTCTACCTGTATCTAGTACCTGCGTCTAACATGATGTCTCCGATATCATCGTTGTCATCGTAGTCACCATCATCAGAATCCAGGATGCTGCCACGCGGGAACATATCCTCAGGATGTTCACGTAGCCATTGGACATTACCTAATGTTCCTCTGTTGGCCGATCTGCAACCGAACCACCAGTAGGCCGTCGACCTGGGGAATGCTGGATCAGCAACGTCCACCTAAACAGCGATGGACAGGCATGGTGAGTCTTGTATTATCAATTACTTGCTTCATAGACAATTGTTTCCACGCTGTGAAATGCATGGGACGATGTGAAACAATTATTGGCGCTGATAAAATATAGTTGAACGCATTATTTTCTTCCTAATCTTGAAGGAATAAAATGTAACATGTATCATTTATCAAGGGATCACCGCTTTTCTTTTGCAATTCATGTTTTACCTCGGTCACCTTTGTGACGAGGTAAGAATTGTATCCTTACTGACGAAAGAACTTCTCGGGATCCAAGGTATTTAGTAAAATTTCTTCGGTTATATTGATATTTCTAATGATCCAGCGGGTTTGGAAACTTCGAAAATACTTACGGAAAATGTTCTATCGTTGAATCTGTAATACGCGTCGCCCTTAAAGAAGTACGTGTAACCACGATAGACAATCGAAGCGTCGAGATTATCCGGCAGACCTTCCCAATTCGAGGTCAGCTTAGGATAAGTGTTCTTCACTGGAGGCTTCTGCGCCGGGTCGAACCTCCAGAACTTGGTGCCCTTGTAAAAGTAGATTTTCCCATTTCCGGTCCACACGGTCACAGTGTCAATGTTATCTGGAATTCCCGTGAAACCTTCGCTAATATCCTTCGGGTAGTCACCGTCCATTCTCTTGCCAACGTATCTCCAGTATTTCGATCCCTGCAGCAATTTCGTTCAATTTCATCAGCGTTAGTTCCATTACGATAATTCAATTAAATAGCGTGACTTTTTAGTTGCACGTTTGCTTACCTTGAAGAAGTACGTCTTTCCATTCTTGTAGCTGAATGCAGCGTCTATCTTCCCTGGAAGTCCTTTCCACGAGTGCGAAATAAACTTGGGATAGCCGATAGCTACACCATCAGCGGTTAATCTCCAATAACGATCACCTATGTTCAAATGAATTATTTAGAATCTATAAAATAAATGGGAAATAATGATAGGCTTGATAAGAATCAGTCTGTAAGAGCTCGGCCTGAAGGGTCTTATGAATTTCTAAGATGTCAGTAGCGGTTCTTTGCTTAAACAATCGGCGAAGTTACGTGGCCTGTAAATGTTGATATCTCAATAATTTCGTTTTAACATCAGCAATATTTCCATGAGATCCAGTGTTACCAATTAATAATAATTGCCACCGTCTACCTGGTCCATTTCGTTCTCCTCGTTGGACATTGTTCGTTGCCATTTAAATGATTACGTACCCTTGAACACATACATATGTCCCTCCGCAGAAGTGAACATCGTGTCGATCTTTGGATCTGTACAGAGGGCCGAGTCTTCTTCACTGGGCGGTGCCGCAGTTGTTGTTGCAAATCTTGGCCCGCCTGGCACACCACCAGAGCTCACCGACCTCTTCCCATACAAAGCCTGGAATGCAATTGGGAAAACGTTCTCACGACTAGTCTACAACGAGGACATTATGATATTTCACCAAATTTCCGTATTTCGTGATTCATATTCACCTGAATACCCTGAATATCGTCGTCGTCTAACCGGAAGTAGGGCTCGTAGCCACGGTAGAAGGGTGCCATTAGGGCGGACTTAACGTCACTGTGACTCAATCCAAGAGAGTGACCGAATTCGTGGGCAGCCACTTGAAACAGATTTGTGCCACGAAAACTATCGATGGTCCACTGTTCCGCGTCGTCGAAATGTGCATCGCCGCCGTATGCTGGGAAATAAGCGTGTGCCAGGGTGCCACCAGGTCCATCGAAAGGATCTCCGTCTCCGTGTTCACCTTTCTCGAATCTGATTTCGATGTGGACCTATTAATGCGATACTATATTAGTGGATTAAATTTCACTGGCGTTGAAATGTTGTAATCGAACGGGCAGATGGCTCCATGAAAAACCGGCAAACAGTGCATTGAAGAAGCAACAAAGTTTGAATTATTTGCTACGCGTTTCAGTAAAAGATCTTTTGACATTGCCATTGGCATTATGTTTCGCTGCTCGTTTTTCACTTGCTTCCGTTTGCGAGAAGCTTTGACAAATATTATTCGTCCCACCTGGCCCGACTTGTTTGGGATGAACATGAGATCCGTGTACTCCGACCACACTTTGAACGCTTTGCTTAGTTCAGCGTCGACTTTCTGCCGGGGCAAATTTCGTGGATACTTGCTGATCCTGTATGTTAGCTTTTTCACGCGCCATCTCGAACCTGTAACATTTGATAATGGTGACGGAGCGTTAAAGAAATGTGGAAAATATTTGCGCCGTTATTTACCCCTCCTTAGCACCCCTATTCTTTCTCGCTTTTATTCTTTCGCATGATTCCCATTATTACGCATGCTTTTGTAATTTTTATATTTTTCGCGAAGCCTTTTTTTCATATTTTTTCTACCACCGAGCTGTTGAATCGTTGAATTTTATTTAACATTTTTTAGTGAACATACAAGAGATTCGTGGTGCCATTCGATCATTCGGTCTTTTACGAAGATCTTGGTTGCACTGCAAAGTACATTTATGTAACGATTGTTCTTCCATATGACAATCATTGTACTACCGTCTAATTTGTTCCTAGTGCAACGATTTATTTTTAAACACAAGTACCCTGTTCGTATCCAGGTAAATTAACCTGTGATCGATTTTGAAATTTTTAAAAGTTTCCTTATTTATTCTACATTTCACGTATCTAATCTGCTCTTAGAATCATTGACTGTGTTATTCCCCAGGTCAGTCGTTAGTAATCCGTTATTTTCTCAATCCAGCAGGATGATTCATCCCTTAATCATAGCAATGCACCTTTATGTTAAAACGCGGGCGATAAACTTTGCACCTATTTCACTCTTATTGCAGATACTACAAATCTATCTATGTCCCCGTACTTTTTCTAATATACGATTCTTATTAAACAAATTCCAATTCCAATTGCTTAACATCTGCTGAAAGGAACCTTGCTACAATCAATATTTCTTCTCGCAACAATCGATCGCCAATTTGCCAACATTTCAAATATTCATTCGCGAACAGAACAGAAAATCTATTTTCATAATAGAAAAATCAATGCTTTTTTTTCTAATCCATTACTGGGTCTCTTGCTCTGTACATACATTAGGTCTATTAACCAAAAATCTTCTGCGCAAACTACAGCACTGTCGCAATAAAGTAATCGTTTCTACACCATTCGATTCCAATGTAACTCGACTATCCTGAAGAAGAGGCCCATTATCGAACAGACCGCCTCGTCATTGCATTACGATTCCATTGCCTCCGGTTAACGACAGATCTGACAGCAAGGTTCCAAGCAAACCGAGGTCAACGATTAGCATCATCTCCGTTATTAAAGTCGAAGTCGAAAACCCGTCGAAGCTTACATCCTTTCCGGTTTTTACCCCACCGTTCATTCATAGAAACGGATTTCCCGAAACACGAGGCTCGCAAACTGGCGAGCGCGTTGAAAATCAGTCGGGTTTTGAGGTCGAACGCGTTTTCGACGTTCCATTTCGATCGTGCATTGAGCTAGTGGGTCACAAGTTCGGCGTTTTTCGTTGCGCGATAGAATTCCATAGGATACACGCGTCGGTGGTCTTGTCGCCGCGAGTTCACTGAAACGTGGATTGTTCTGGCGAGGTTCAAAGTCACGGTTAGAATCGATCGAGTCCCGATGACTTCTTTCGTGTCAGCGTGATTATTGGATAAGCGGAATGATGATTTTCTTCCGAGAAGAACGGGTCAACGGAAAGGAAACGGAACGCCTAATGGGTTGCGATTGATTAGGCCCGATCGTTGGGATCACGGTTTATGGGAAGTTTCGCGTGAATTCTGCAATCAGGTGTAATTAGCTGACGCGTGATCAAAGGACAAGTAGAGTGACTTAATATCAGGTCGTTGGGATTGGGCAAAAAATTGATCGGACTGCTTTTTTCCCTCTGTCGATTACAAGCTTCGAGTCGTTTGTGTCGGGTAACAAGAAAATAACAGAATTACATATATCTCTTTTAAACAAAATTTTTGTGGCCTCGAATTAGATGGTCGGATAATTTTTCTTCATTATTAATTCTATATTATTTCTCTATTAATCTATTAATCTATAGTAATTCTATATTAAAAAGAAATTAGTATATCATTGTTCCAATCCTGTAGCACACGGAATGTAAAATATATTTTTACTTAAGATATTACGGGTGTATTTTATTAGGAATGGGAAAGTTGTGATAGTGGCACATTTCCCGATGAATACCTCGTTAGGGTAGCAGGCTAATCAAACTTGTCGGAAATGTATTTGGAACAATTTCGATGCTTAAAAAATGCATTCGGAGCATCAGACAACGCGGTACAGATTGGCATGACCTGTTTAGGGTGACTGACTCTATATTGACTATAATGAGGCAGGAAGTTAAAAGTAACACGGGACTGCTGACATTCCCTGTTCCACGAAAATTTTCTATGGCCCGAATAATTGTCCAAGCTTGTAACAGTTGCTTTATCGCGTTTTTACGACGAGGTTTGCAAGATTAACTAATCCATTTCCCTTATAGAACCGGATAATTTAATGATTTAATCATTTTTGGTAACAACGTTTATGGTGACTTTGCCAAATCGATATTGACTTCACTCACGTCATCGATCGATTAGATAATTAAGGAATTGGTTAAATGTTATGTCAAAATTTTCTATTTTAAATTCGTTAAGAAAAATTGAACAATTACCTTGAAGGGCGTATCGCTTGGATCTTCCAAAACCAGGGCCAACTTTGTCCTTAACGCCGCACCTCGGCAACGCCATTAGTTTGAACGTTTCGTCGTCGAAGTCACCTGAAAAAAATTGATCCGATAATTACACCAAACTTAAGACAAGCACTCATCGATTTCGTTGCTCTCATAGATCTCTTCATAGAAGGCAACCCCTTTCAACCCCTCAAACACTGTTATTTCCATCATTCACCCGCCATCAAGGCTGCGTCATATGTAGTTTCATTTCAGATCTTCAGGATCCGCATTTATCGATCCCCCGACCATGCTGCACGCTCAGTTCTCTATTTAAAATCGTTCTTGCATGTGTACGTTTCCCATGTATCGTTGTGCATATGCATTAACGTAACGCGAACGCGTATATGCATAACGTACGGAGCACGCGGAAACGTTAGGCTACACGTACACTTTGGCAATCAAGTCCAAGGCAAACGTGATAATCGCCGACTGAAGCAAATCGATCGATGAAACTTTATTTACAGTCGATAGACGATTATGCAAATATACACATTTATACATATTTATATTTTTCATTGGACGCGATACGCTTCTTTCTCGACTCAATTAGTCAACGTTGAACAATTGATTCGACCAAGTGTGAGACAGGCATTAACCGTCTGGTATCACGTGCAAACGAGCCACTGCTATGTTTGCAACCGGTCACGCGACTGGAAGTTGCACGTTTATTAATACTCCTCTGTGTGGAAATTGTGGTGTATTAAACAGAACGATCGTCGTCGCAGATCGATTTGAATACGTTTGGGAGCGATCGGGTGGTTCGTATCGGCGCGAGTTCAGAGAGGAATAGAGATATTTCATTGACAAACTCTTTCCTCCCTTCAATTTGATTACTTCTAGATTTGGTAATAAGGTAATTAAGCGTGGAGCAATGGGTTAATGTTTCGTGATTGGGGTCTGTTAGACTAGGAAGCAAAATAGCTTCTGAAGGTAAAATAATGTTCCGCTTATTGGGAAGTTCTTGATGTGACAACTGTATCATTCATGGTGGCAATAATTATGACAATGGAGCTTAGAAAACAGCTGTTTTACATTTTACATGCTGATACGTACACGCACTAACGGCGACACTGTCGTCTTCGATCGTTATTGTTACACCAAACACGTAGATAGTGTCTTCATTATTACAAGGGTTATGCTTTCCTTTTACTCTTCTGATAGACAACAGAATCTAATTACAGAAGAGTGTCACGATTGTCTTTAGTACCATGTATTTTACAACCTTGCTATTAAACGGTACACATTTCCATTCCGAAGTGTAATTATTCCTTTCATCTGTCTTACAAATAACGATACCTAATACACTCGAGAGATATCAAGGTTTTTTTCTATTAAATAAAATGTCGATTTCGTAAAATTGTCTCTCCTCTTTGTCACGCTTTGTTTTGTATCACCGTCAATGGTAACAGTCTGTCTTTCACGTTGCAAAATATCGAAGACACGCGGTTACGTTGAACCTGCATTGATTTCACTCGGATTTTCTCGCTTCTATTGTACAACTTCCCCCTTGCGAAATTTATCCACGACTCGCCTCATCGTTTTTCTCAACGCCTCTTGCCAAGTGTATGTATGCATGCCTCGACTTATCAGAATCGATACACAAGGCTGAGCACATTTTACTAGTCAGCGACTTGTAGGAAGTTGAGGATGCGTTGAACGCGAGACAAATGATTGCTGTCAATAAGCACTGTTTCACCTCGAATAATGCCGACATCGGCGGTGTACAATTTTATAGTTAGATCATTCTTCCGTTCACCTTCGTCTTTTATTGGCGACTATCGAATCGTCACTTCCGATGCTCGGCTTTGCCGTTTGCCCGTTTCCTGGTTTAATTGGAAAAAGGTGGATGGTTTGGAAATTGATGATACTAATGATTTCGTTTCAGGTTGTTCCTTAAGTTTCTTGTTGTCTTTCTATAATAATTCTATTGAGAATTATTTTTATTCTTGTCGTTCAATTAATTCTCCAAAATGATCTGTATTCGTGTTTCTGTAATTTGTCGCTTTTATCGTTTCAATACTTGTAACATCTTTGTACATTATGATTTGGCTTTCTTTGCGAGGATTAACGGGGGAAAACACTGACGCTAAAACTGTGAAATTACAATTTCCCAGTCACGTAAGTTATTGGATTAAAATGTAATTTACTTACAGCCATCAGTCTTTGTTCTTTAAGGTTTTTGTATACCTCTTACGACACAGAAATTTCTATCCTTTTTATCGATCATTTTAATTCGTATAATACTATTTCCTGATGTTAGATGAAGTAATGTTAAAAAAAGGAATCAAAGTGAAATCCTTTCTCCGAGTGAAAACATCACGCGGCGTTTACCTGGATTTCATAATAATCGACGAATTCGGTAACTTTTGCATCATAGATTGTCCGTTCTGGTTAGAGCCTCTATTAGGTAATAGAAATCTGACCAATCCTCTGTTAAGCAAGCCATTAAAAAACTGCCTTTGCCTTCTTTATTATAGGAATTGGATCGAATTTTTGTATTGCAAACTTTCTTTGTTTGCAATCAAATTTCAAGTGGACCATAATTTCAGGCGTTTTACAATATTTCAGTATTACCATCTGTCTTAAAACATTTCAATTCTGTTTAATTCGAGTTCTTGAATGATACCTAATAAAGCATCGAGCAAGTGGTAATATTATTCTTTGGTATTTTGGAAAAAAAATCGAAGCTTTACATGTTTTGTTCGACATTAATTTTATTCATTTTTTGTTCAGAAAAGGAATATTTAACGTGAATCATAGAAATTTAATCTCGACGGTTTCGAATCGCGTTAGAGCAATCACTATTAGAGATTTCAAATTGCAAGTGCAATCAGTAAAACGTGCCTCGACGACAAGGCTGCAATCGGTATCGTGTGAGTCATTTTTTAAGCGCCACTGATGAATCTGCAGCATTTCACCGAACTATGATTCATCGTTCAGCATCATCATCGAGGATCCAAAAGGGTCTGTCTCTCGTTATTTGTTAATAAAATAAATTAAATTAATGCTCCATATAGCATTTGATTTCCACAAGCTTGTATTGGAACTTAAAAATTTCTTCTTAATTATAATAGAATCGACAATTTCTGCATTTTTCTACATCGCTCTTCAAAAACTTTTACACTACAAACTTTACTAAATACATTTTTTTTAAATACCTATCACCATCTTAAACGTATTCCCAAATGAAGCGCAGTGCTTCGAAGAGAATTATTTGCCGAATAAAATATCATCAATCCTGCCGTTCCACCATGGACAAAGAAATATTTTCGCCGGTCCTGTATTCACCTCGATCAACTTCGGGTCACACAAAACCCACTATCACAAAATACCTGCCACTATCAGTCGCTGGAAATTGCTCGTCGCAGCAGATAACGTTTTATCCGCGACACAAGGCGTTCGCTTTTCTCGTGGCTGTTTTTCGCCAACCTCGAAATCTCGCCGGAAACAATAATTTGTTTCTTTGTTCGCCATAATGTTTGACTACGCGACGCTGTGCCAAGGTTCTCGTGCCTTGGCAATGAATGGTCTGGTGCGTTTGTTTAATAGCCAACTAAACGATTCCATCTTGCAGAGTATACCTCTCAGACGATGTTTAACATTCGCTCGTCGATTTTTCCGAAGCTGTTTTTTCACTGTCACTGATTTTTGTCCACCGCATTGCGCGTGTTTTCAACGCGGACGAACGGTCAAACCTGCATCCGGCCTCTCAAGGTCTAGAAACGCTAAAAATCCGTTCTTTATACGGAGCCGGTCGAACAAGTAGGTACGCGGAGATGCAAGTAGACGCTGCCGTACGTATTCAGACCAGAAAATGGATCGGGGCGATTCGTGGAAATACTTTGTTCAGTTGTCTCGCTTCTGAGATCGTTCGTTGCATTTTGGTTTCAACGATTTACGTGGATCAATTGGTTGGGAAATTATTTTGATTCGAATTGTCGGTAGAAAAATATTCAATGAGATGTTGGTCGTTTTATAATTCGGCGTTTTTCTCTTTTACTTTGAGAAGCTTGATTTGTCTAGAGTTTCATTTATTTGACTGTTTATTAAATTTCTTTCTTTTGTAGTTCCACGTGAAAAGTGTTTAATAATTACTATTATCTCCACGATGTGCACGATCGGTATTAATAATTAACTGCAATAAATGACTGGCTCAATTAATTGCTGACGTAATCCCTCCTTACGAAATGATTATAATTCTAATGCTAACGCCGCATGGAGTAATAATTCTTTTTGCACGTCTGCCTAATGTATACGTTCTGTAATGTGCATAATATCCAACACTTTTTAATTCCAATCAATAGACTCTAAAGTTTCTTCCCGAGAAAAATTAGTATGAATATATAAAACGGGTATATCTCCATCACGTAGGTTCTTATCTACGATCGTCTCCATACTTGAACCGATAGTCGGAATTTTTGTTCTCCATTCAGCGTGCAATGGAATAATAATTGCTCATGCGAACGTGTATGACGTGCGCGCCTTTTGACGTATAGGAAACGACTTTTGGAATCGGACTCTGGTACTGTTCACGCGGGCACACCATTGTCAGCTATTTTCATTATTTCGATGTAGACAAATTTTCACGGTTGCCATGAGCTTTTTCGATGACTCACATCGAAGGAACGCGGCATCGAATGAATGCATCCACCGGCTGTATGATTCACAAGTGTGCACCCACGATAACTATTAAACTCAATTACGGTTAAATATAATACGGCCTGCCGATCGCAAGGACAAGAATATCAAACAAGGATAAGGATATAAAACTTAATTGGTAATGGCGGGACAGAGTTACGCGAGCTTTACGGTTCCGGTGTCTAATTTGTTTCGCCGCTCCGTGCGATTATTTGAGCGTTTCGAATCGACGAAAAGGTAATGCCTAATGCACTTTATTTTATTGGACATAGTCGTGCTTTCCTGGCATAATAATTATCATCAAGTACAGGGTGAAATAATTGGAAGTAGAATGTTAAGATTGGTAAATTGGAGTAGAATAGAGATTTTGTATTGTGAATTTTAATATGCGATCCTCCAAAGAAAATTATTTGATGGTTTTTTTTAAAATTCGTCCTTCCAACGATACGATATTTACCTGTTATGTTTAAACCAGCAAAGGCTTGAAATTCTGCCACCGCTTTGGATAGTGCATCCTGTGATATGATTCCACCACTTGTTGGATTTATCGGTTGCAAGTAACCAAATTGAGACAGGTAGTTCTGCAACAGGTAAATAAATTCCGCTTAACAGGTGTTTCCTTTTGACAGAAATTATTGTTCATATTTTGCGTCAGCAAACTAATCGAAAATATACTTTCGTCCATAAAGTCAAACAGTATGCAAAATTAAATTTAGCCTATATTCATAATATTTGAGAAATAAAAGTCCCTGCAATTTATTATCTGAAAAATGCCATCGTAATCAATGCCTGACAGTTATCACGAAGCTATATCGATTTCCGAATGATCGAAGCTTCCCGACAAATTAAAAAACCTTTAGACAAAATTCACGTAACGTCTGCCCTGCTTTCATTTAACCAGATAGTACTGGTATATCATCCAATAGTTATTAAGTTTCATTCGGGGCGACATGACATCCATAGTACAGATTATCTTTTTTCAGAGTGACTCATCTGTTATATCTTGCACAAAGCTGTACTCCACGTTCCGCTTTAATGGTTTCATTTTCGGTATCTACGTTAAATACAAATCCAGGTGAACATTATTGCGCAAGAATCTGTTCCCTACGAATAGGAATATCCAGTATCTATATGGGTCGGTCCATCATTTAGGTTCGTGATAACAGAATTCAGTTCGTCTGGAAGTAGTAATGCCAGGGAATGATTACAGGTTGAAAGAAAGGCAAGAAGTCTGGATGTTTCAATTGGCATTTTAATACTTTCGCGAGCAATGCTGATGTTCGTCGCATTAATGATTAATGACTAAAGCGGTAGACTTTCTATGAACGTTGGCAAACTGTAAATGGGGCGGATGATGATGTTCGAGGGGATTGACCCGACTGGTGACTGTATTGTGGTGTGATACTGTTATTTAACCGCACCGTGTAAAGGCAATTAATATTCCGGCGAATAAAACGCGTCGGCTGTACGTGTTTCCGCTTTCCTAGCCTCCCGTTCGAGACTGAATCACAGGAATTTCTTTATCTTCGATCGCAGGACCTCGCGAGATTGGTTATTTCGATTGAAAAGTGACAGAAACATTATAATCCTAATATTGTTTTCATGTAGCAGTTAGTAGAAGATTGAATAAGGAAATTTCCGTCGTATTTCTTGATGAAAAAAGTTTTGCTTCCGGCGATTTCGTATAACAATGGAAATTGCTTTCAACGTCCGACTTTAAAAACAGGAAATTAAAAACAAAATTCAATGTTCCTCTCTCGTGAATGCTTTGTTAATTTTATAAATGTTATTACTATCGAAACGTATGGGCCCAAATCGTCTCTTTATCGCAACGATCTTAATAACCGGAACAAGGCCTGCAATTGACTTCGCAAAATAATAAGAAGCATGAATCATTGGCAAACAGACTCTTTGCCACCTAACAATCATCCTCTAATGAGCAAAAACGACAATGGCACAGGATGCTACCGACTATCAATATCAATTCAACGTATCAGCGTCAATTACCAAGAATCTCATCATTTTAAATACACCCCCGGCAACATCATCGATACAATCATTCGTCTACGAAACACAGGCTCGTAATTTCGTCCCTGTAAAATTGTACTCTGACATTTCTGCGAACGCACGAGCTTCGAAATACTACTTCACTCTCATTGTCAACGTAACTACGATACAAACGTGATACGAGCGTTAAGGTGCAATCGTATCCTCGACTGACTCGTCGTAAACGCAAAGTCGTACCGTGACTCACTGTACGGGGGTATATGAAGGAGATATTTGTGCGAGTAATCGATGGCAACGATTCGGTTGCAGTCTCCGTTGCGAAACGAGAGTCTCGTCGAGACGCGAGCCTTGAATGAACGTCGATGATTCATCGTTGCAACGAAATAAGCTGCGAATGCTGCACACCCTTCTTTCCAGTTTGAAGAACCACACTTACGGTTCGCAGTCGGGAATTTCGAATAGAGTAGCGGTGTTTCAGAAACGCATTTGGAAGTTTCCTACGGCGTTACGGCGGTCTTGATGCCGAATTATTTTTCCGTCCTTCGAGGCTTATTTTTATCGCATTCCTTTCTGAACACGCAGAATTCGTCCAGGATTCCGCGAAACCCACGGCTCGAGTGATTCTCCGGGAACGCTTATGTAAATCACTCTTCTGCACTTATGGATTTTTAGACCCGATAGACTGTACTCGAGTTCGACGAAAATACACTTGGCGATTTCCATGGAGGCGAAGGAGCCACTCGAAGTTGGGATGGTGGTGTCGAATTATTTACGTAAAACGCGTGAAATTGAATTCACTGTGGTTGGTATTTGGATTTTGAGGAGGCACAGAGGATACTGAGTGTTGGTATGGAGTTTTTATGAGGCCTATGGAAGTTTTCGAGAATTTAGTGAAGGAAATAGAATGAACCTTTTTCCCTTTTTTAAATGATGCAAAACCTATTACGCTGGGACAGTTGAAGTATATTATATCTATCGAGCACGAACTCCAATCTCTTCGTACACTATATACTTATTAATATTCATAAATAACCATTTTTTAACCCTGCATAAAGCATCCACTCATTTTATCTCACAATCAGTTGACCAATAATTGCCCCGAAAAGTTCGCCTCTCCAAGATAATCATCTTCAACTAGCCACCAAAACTTTGACGTCCATTCTCAATTCCTCACCGTGACGTGCCATCGCAAAAAAGAAACAAAAATTCGAAACTGTAAAGACACTCAGCCAGAAGACCGTCATCAAAATCCCAAGTGAAACCTCAATCAGTTTTTTTCCCTCCAGTCTTTCCCACCACGTTGCTACTTATTTCTCGGTATTCACCTACTCAAAGTCTGCCACGGCAAATTCCATATCCCCCCCGGTCAATTCTACCACAGTTCCATCCAGTGTCAATGATTCAAAGCCGGATCACGCTTCCGTGTCTTACGGAATCTCGTAATATCCCCGATGCCGGCCAACTTCCAGGAACGTCGAGATTTTTATGAATGAACGTAAGTGGAGTGCGCGTACTCGCGTGTGTCACGCGTGAATGGCCACTCCTTCTCACGCAAACAGGATTACACGCGCGAGCGTACGCGTATTAGAGCGTACCAGCCAGTGGAACTACGATTCTGAATCATACGTGTCGCACTTGATCTTTTGTTTTCACCTGAATGTTCGATCGTGACTCGAACGACAGGTGAAATCGGCGGAGAAATCCACGGTACCCGCGTCGGCTCGTGACGCGGGATTCGACGAAGTTTCTTTTATCAATCGAACACGATTGCACGGGCAATCGAGGCGGAAAGTCCGGCGGGATGTAGTCCACTTGACGAAGCGAGTTGGACGCATGAAAGGCTGGTTTTGGAGAGATTTTTGGAAGGTGCGATGAGTTTTTGTGGGTCAAGCATTTTTTGTTTCGCTTATCGTAGAAGTTTTGTAGGCAATATTGATTCTTGAATAGGGGCCTACAGGGAATTGGGGAATAATCGTGTCTAGATTATTTTGCTTCACTACGAACAAATTCCGCGGAGCAACGTGACGAATCGTGTATGCTTAATCGTGCAAACTAACATTCTGTTATAACATCGCAATGCAATGCTTTGGTATCTCTTACGTATGAACGGCGACATCATTACACGTTTAATGCAAATTACCAGGTACGAGTGTCGTACTTGAGAGCGTGAAACGTGTTACAATTAACAATATTCCATACCCGACAAAGTTCCTTTTCATCCGGGCCAAATTTTTCCGACGATCTCGCATTTTGTGGCATGCGATTTTATTCGAAATCGTCGTGCTGTGTTCTAATTAAAAATGCCACTACTTTATCGCGTGTATCTGCGGCGGTAACAGATCGCTAATTAGCTCCTAATGAGATCGTAGATTAATAAAGAGACAGAAGTCACGGCGAATAAAATTGCAGTGACTGGCTCGCAATTACACGTCACGTGCTGACTCGTCCGCGTAAGGCGAAATCGAAGGAAAAAGATTGCGCGATTCTCGATTCGAAGCGAGGAAGACGAGGAAAATTAAACGTCGGTTTAATTGGGAAAGAGCTGCGTTTCCGTATTACGTGTCTCGTTTCGACGAATTTCTCCGATTATTCTTAATGCGATCCGAGTCGTTTCAAATTCACCCTCGAATTCTTCGATTGTTCTTGAAAATCTCGCGAAAGCTTAATTCCTGCTAGGTGGCAAATCGATGATCGTCACCGTTGACGTAATTACCCGCGGCCGGGCTTTTACGCGTTTAACCTTTCGAACAGCGTGTGGAAGGTATAAGTGACAAGCTCGGGGCGTACTATACGTGTAAACAACGATTTATCGCGTCCACCTGTCGAAAAGTTGACACTTTGATTGGTGAAGTTATCAGACCTGACGCACGCCTCGTTCCCATGACCCGATTTCAAACTCGCACGGATCTCGTGCTTCTCCGCCGATCGTAAGCGCCGTGTAATAATCGTTGTTTTCTGTTTCGTAATGATCCCGTATCTATCCCGACCGTCTCCCTTTAAAGGCAACGTTATACTCGGTGTTCAGGCAACGAATGGTAATAATGTTCGCGTGGAATGGCGACAAGGGGAAACGCAAAGCCTCCACGATCGATCTTTCAGCAGGTGGGGTTGGCGAAATTTGTTGCCGGATGTGGGGATCGATTTTTAAGCGGAATTCCTGCGTAGGCAACGCTTGATAAATTGAATGTGTGCGACCATAGGAGTGAACTGGGTAACTGGGTCGACCGATGTATCAAGCGGCGACCTTTTGGATTTAGAAGGTAGACACGGGACACCCGAAAGGCCAAACGTCAATGTGAATTCGAGGTTCTTAATCATGAAAAAGCGTGACTTTTGAGCATCCCTGGTAATCGTGCACGAAAGGGTGGCTTCCTTAAGGGCAGATTTCGATGTGTCGATAATATTCTATTGTCGAATTTTGGCGATGAACTTTAGACTTTAAAGCGAACTGTTTATTCATCGATCTGCGTTAGCATACATGTTTACTGTTATTATTAGCAACGGTTATTCATATCGCCATTAATATTCCTACTTCTAAGTCACGATCCCGAATCCTTCGAATATTCGCATTGCTCAGCGACCGAGCACAGCACTTCAAAGGTTATCAACCTATGTTAAAAAGTATCCACGTCACTCCAACAAAGAGAAACGTACAAAACACGTACCCTACCAGATACATACACCGTTCTCTCATCGATACCATCTTCATACCCCTTCGTACCTTTCATTAAAAAATTGCTAAACAATCATCCATTAACCAATTCCAGTCGGACGTTCATTAAAATTCCATCCAAATTACTCGGCCGTTCGCGTAATTTTTGTACCGAGCCTCCACTACTTTCGCAATCGAGAACACGGAGCATCGAGCTTGAAATGTCTCTCGATAGGTACGTTTGTCTACCTCGCGGAACCTTATCTCGTTCACTTATCAGTGATAACGGGCTTGGTAGGGAAGCGTGTGCCTTTCCAGCGAATTGTAAATCGTCGCGATGAAACAAAAAGCAGAGGAAGAGAAATAAAATGGCGAGAATGAGGCGTTGGAAGCGAACCAGAGAGAATCTCGTTGTTTCTTCGCAGACGTTAGTCTCGCCGCGATACGATGATGATTCTGTGTCACGTTTCGTGCGGGCGTGATGCGTGATTCACGGCTCTGAAGGGCCACCGGATGCATAAGGCATGATGCACGGTTTTCTGAAATCTAGCGGCTGTAGTCCGGTGGTTTATCTAGAACTCTCGAAGATTTATCACGCTTTTGGTGGACGTGAGGGATTTTAAAGTGCTTTTTTTATGACGTCTCGAGCGTGAAATGGCGTTTTTCCTCGTGGCGAAACGATATTCGTTGAACGCGCGTTAACACGTTTTTCAAACAAGAAAAACTGCACGAAATATAATTTTTCCGGGATAAAAATTGATTCTTGTTGGAAAGGTAGTTGGCACTGTCTACCAGGTATGCACCTAATCTAAAGGCACCGGTTATATATCTTACCAAGACCTGGGTACACTGCTAAAAATAATTAAGGGGCTGTTTACTCGAACGATTTTATCGCATTGTTATATCACTGTGGATTCCAGCATCTCGTGTACCGTTTTCCATTAGTAATTGCTTCCAATCGTTTTATGTGCAGCGAAATGCGACTACAATTTTTCTGTTCGAATTATATTTTCAATGTCATCTAGTTGCAAATACTAATTTTGTTTAATGTCGAAAGATCGATTTGTCTATTACAATTCTTTTCTTGCTTTGATAGTAGTAGTGATTCGGCCAACGACATTGTTCCCTCTTATCGTATGTGCATGGGAGAGAACAGATACGAGGCGTACCCTGATTTTCGCCTGCTTCGCGATCGATAGCCTGAAAATCGAAGCGTACCTACTGAAAGACTTATACGCTGTTTGCGACCTGTATCGTTATACATACTACCGATTAAAGTAAGCTGGAAGTGACGTAGAATTCGTATTAAATAGATAGGCTTGAAGAAATATTGTAACTTTGATACTGTTCACTAGGCTTATTAATATTTTTTCTTTACTATTTACATGGATCAGTATTATTCTAATTAGCCATTCTTCTTAAATGTTAAATGAAGTACTGAACAAAATTTTAAATACATTCGTTAATTTTTGCCCTTTAAAAAAAATGATAAAGAAACACCTCATTTTAAGTATGCTAAATGAATTGCTAGTGGCAAACGTGAACCACTTTACGAAACAAAGAAACTCGAAACAATCCTTACGATTAACATCGCCTTCAAGGAATACAGTTAAAATCGCTCAAACACACCCTCATGAATTATGCAATTCTTCTTAGCAGATATTTTTACTGTTTCCCCCAGTTACGACGCATACGTTTGTCAGAAAATAGTCCTGCTTATCCTGTCGCACGAAATCATTCCTCTCTCCCCGCCTGTTTCCCAAGGAGAACGGGGGGTTTAACGGTGCAACGACGGTGCACGGTGAATCTGTTACCCGAGAAAAGGCGAAGATGTGCACAAGAGGTACAGAGTAGCGACCCCGGCCTTGAAGAGGTCTTTGTCGACGCAAACGACATCAGTATTCAACGCCTTCGCATCTTCTGCCGGTCGTTCCATGAATACAAAAGCTATCTCCTGATCGTCCACCACGGAGCTTTGTACCACCCGAACAATATATTTTCGCATTAGCGGCCGTCTGATTGCCTTTGTGCGAAAAGACTCTCTCCTTCGTCGCGGCATTAACAATCGTTGGATCGATGTCGTGTAATTTACCGAGATTAATTCGACGCCCGACTCTTGTTACGCGCGGATATAGGATTGTTTTGCGTCCGCGTGCATAAAATTTATCCGCGGCAGATTTATCGGAAAGTTTACACGCTCGTGGAATCGTAAGTGGACCATCTATTCGGAGTGTTCGTTGTTTCCTTACTATCGGGAGAAATATCGGTGTACTTAGAATATAAGATGCGCGTAGTTAGAATATAGCATCTTGTTCTTTCATCGATTTTAACGTTGGATAAAGTTCTATTCGTTATTTCTAATTATATCAACTTTTGCAACTTCGAGACCCGATAATAATTAAATCTGCCGGGGGAAAGATGGTAAAGGTTGGAATGTTATTTGTAGACTTTCGTTTACTTAGTTATTCAATTAGACTGCAATCAATATACCTACTCGGATATAGAATAATTGCGTTACGAAAAGTTGAGCAATCTATTAACTTTTCTGCACTATGCACTTTTTTATAAACTATCTTACCTAAATATTTGGGCGAACATTTCGGTCTGTCGAATTATGACGTGTCGTCACGAGATCTGTATCTCTACAGTTATTGTGAACATTGTCACGTTACCAGCGACAGGAAAATACTGATTTGAACGATTGCATTGTGCCGCAAGGAAGTGCGGTAATAGAAAAAAAACCAATTTTAATTCTATTTCATCATACAGTAGCGTCGAAGCCACTTTAATTTCCATTCGATGTTACCTGCTTCTCTTAGTTTTTCGTTTCATCGAATATTCCTCTGAAATAGCTTCAGCGAAAAATGTTACGAATCATCGAAGATGCACAGGTGTTTGACCCCCATTGACCTTACTCGACCCAGCTGCACGACGGGTCAGGTAAGAGGCCAATTTAAAATCTTGCGTGCACCTGTTCGTGGAATAGTTCCGAGATAACAGAATTTCGAATAACCCCGAGTTAACGCGGCGGTCGTTTTCTTAATTTGCTGCTGCACGGGATTAAAATGTTACAAGCCAAATAGTTACCACGAGGTCGTATTTCCTTCCCTCATTAAAATTCAGTGTCGCGGCTGCAATAAAAACGCGTGCTTCTCCGAAATTAATTTTAGTGTCCTAGGGGTACTTATAAGATAAGTTTATAATCTTTCAGGAAGGCGTTACTTCAACCGTTAACAGTCTCCGATTTTTACACTCTACAGAATAATTTATTTGGTATTTCGATGCACGACAAAATGAACTCCTTAATTGGACAAAGAACTACACGTGTCTCGTTTTTTTAAATAGAAAGAGTTGCATTTGCAGTTTGAAATTTGTTGCCAGGACTCGTCTATTTGCACGCTTGAAATGCAATAATACTAAATATTGGTTTAGCCTCTCACAGATATCGATCAACGATCCAGCGCTTCTCGGGATGAAAAAAACACGCATCTCAATGCAACTGTGATCGTGAAAAGCTGCGGCCTTCTCCGGCTACCTCATTCTCGACCAGTAATGTTTATATTTTAGAAGCTGGAGAGGTTGCCGACCTACGACCCCTGTATTACCATATAACGGCCTTAACGCAATCGTTGTTCGACGTCCAGTTGAAAAGAGTCGATAGAGCGACGTGAATCATTGTTACTCGGCTGGCAAAAAAAAAAAGAAAAAAAGAAAGAAGTCGCTGATTCAACGAGTCCGGAAGCGGTGGCTGTTGGTATCACAAAGACGACTGCGTATCGGGGTGAACGATGTCGATTCAAATGGGTGTCGAACCTATTTTTCCTCCGCAAATAAGACGCGTATCGTGTTTGGATCGTGTTCACCAATGTCACGGGATGCAAATAAGGGTTATCGAGAACAACGACGACGGCATAATCAGAGATGCACCGTGCAAATTAGACGATGATCATTCAGGGAATGATTAAGTGTTTTCGATGAAAGCATTCTGTATGGAGGGCGGTCTCGAATCGATTAGCATGGCGCCCTTTTGTTCTTTGTTACGATTATTATGGGAACGGTCCAATTTGGTAGGATTACGAATCGAGTGCAGCAGATATAGATCGTCATTTAAATATTTCAATGTTGTATGTACATGGAAACATTATCGTACGTGACTAATCCTCGCGCATCTTCTGACAGTAGTCATTGTTATTAAAATCGTGGCGAATTTCAATTTATTGTTGTATAAATCAGTGCTTACTTATTCGTAAACGTGGCGAAACAGTGTTTTACTTTGAAGGGAACAACGATGTGCCGTGCAACATTCTGGTATTCCATTCTTATCGTTAAACGCAGAGCGATTTGACGACTCGGCAATTCTAAACGACCGTACGATCCGCGGGAAATTTATTAATATTAATACGCGCATCGCAAGAAAATACAAACGTGTTCCGGGAACGCGGATTACTTCTCTTTTTTTTTCTCGCGATGCCGTTCTCTATTTCCTATACGGTTCTTCAAACGATCGCGTAACACGGGCGCACGTGTTGCGGTGGAAAAGAATTGCCGACGGGCAATTGAAAAATTACGCCAGTAGTAGTTTCTCATTTAGTAATACACGTTTTGCCAAGCGAGCTTACAGCACGAAGTTACAGAGGAACCTGAAACTGCAGTGGAACGATTTTGTCCTTTAATGATCGTACTTCTGGTGGTTTGTGGAGAAAAAAATTCAAAGAAGCTCTATATAATATCTCCGCCCCGCCCGAAGCACAGTTGCAACCAAACCATCGTGTCAAATTAATTACGAAACGATGTTCCTTTCTTCAGCCGGTGACACGTACGCTCTATAGACTTAACCCGTTCAAGAAGCACGTGATGCATAATTGATTCGAGTAACGGGCAACTCGAACAAAGCGTTTTATTGTAACAAAGGCTTGAATCCTTCGCGATCCTCGATTAATTCGAAGTTTCATTCGAGTACGAATGAACATTTCCCAAAGGTTGCCTCTTCTTCCGTTTCTACGAGTGATTTAACAGCCTCTCTGATTATTCCTTCAGGCGCGAATCACATTTGCGCAACGGTGCGATTACAGTTCTTCGTCTAATTGGCCGGTCGAGGCACGTCGAGTAATGATCAGGTGCGATTAGTAATTGTAATAAGCCGTTGTCAAGAGCATTGCTATCTTTGCATTGGCAAGTACCTTCCGTGAAGCCTGATAAGACACGGAAGGCACTTTCGCGAGAGTGACAGCTGTGCGAGCGATTCAGTGTCCTGGTGCGTTTTCGGCAGTACTGTTTTTAACTTCGTTTTTATTAACATCAGCAGAATGTGAGAATAATCATAATTTTCGTTTAAGCGTATCTTGAAACTCTCTAATATGGTGTAATTCCATTTTGGATTTATGTGTGTCTCGGAATAAGTTCCCTATGAATCCTAAATAATAATCGTTGCCACAGGTGATATTCTCTTCGTCATTACCATCTTGGTATTCAATTTTAAATCAAGCTTCTTCCTCTTTCTGTCAAAGCAGATTGAAAAGGAGGTACCTACTCAATATATCCTATTCGAAGAACGAATAAATTCTAAATAGAGTGTATAATTATCTTTCCCTGACATTTCATACCTAAATTATTTCCTCATCTACAGACTTACGAACCATTATGAAATGAAATCTGTACACCTCTCATTAAGTATTGTCAGAGGCGTCGCTAATCGAACCAAACGAATCAATTAAATCCCGTTCGGAGGAAGCGTTCCTCTCGATCGTTGGCCTTAAGTGAAATGGAGAGGACCGATTATTATCAAGCACGAGATACGCAAAGGAGCGAACGATCGCAGGATCGAGCGGCGATGAGAATATCTATGGGGTGATAGTTAATATTCCGATGACGGCTGAAACGTGTTCAGACTCCGGATCAGCCACGACGAAGGCCAACATTCGCGATCCTATGTCGTGTGTATTTCCGTGTCGAGGCACATACATTATTTACCATTTCCTAGTATGATCCGTCAGCGAGAGAAAGAGATACGAGAGGGAATCATTGACTTGGCACCTTGCCCAATCTCGAATGAATTTTTCTTCACCTGATTATCCGTTCGACTAAATCCGGCGAAACAAAGGCTCTGCTCCGATCTAACGCTTCCCACGTCTCCCTCGAAAGTTCGTGTTTTTTTGGTGGAAAGAATTATTTTCATAGACAAATTGCACCGTGTCGTTTGTGAATATTTTTTGTGGGGAATTATCGAGAGAATTATTTCGCGGCAATTTATTCTTATCCTGTTGCATATCTTCTGTCGAGTACGGTCGTTAATTTGTCTACTGTGCGAATGAAAAATTATATTCGACCCTGTTTCTTTGTCCCTGTGCTAACCGCCGTGTAATATTTAGAATTTGTCCAACAAGTTATGTTGCGATATCTATTAGTTACAGCAGCATCTGTTTTACCTCAAGGTTTTATTCAAGCATCGATTTGCTCGTAAACTACGTTCACACTGTAGGATCTTGAACTATGCTCGTGCTTAAAATAAGAAAAAAAAGTAGAATTGCACACGTGTGTGGTCGAAATTTATTTAAATTGTTGTAATTCCGTGTTACTTTGAAAGAAACGTTTGCGAGACAGCGGAATTCGAGAATAGCTTTGAGTAAATGGGAATCCAGGTTCATAATACTATTTGCCAAGGTGTTCAAATCTAATTTCTAAAGTCACTGAATCTAACTTTCTATTCTTTTTGTTCGCCAAAATAATGAATAATAAAATTCAAATCGACTTTGCAAATAAAGTAAGGAGTGTATCAAAGTTCCAAATGTTTTTGTTTCCATTAATTAATTCCTCGCGGTGTACAACAGCGAATGAAACACGTGTAAAGGTACACCTGTCGTCCCTCAAATTTTCTACCGCAACACGTCGTCGCGACGCTAAAACGGTACTTAGCCATGTCGCTGCTTGTTTGACTTGGCACGTTGCCAGGATCATAAATTTGTGTCAATTACGAGCAAGATCGTAGCTCAAACTATTATAACCTACGTGTTGAACGATGTATCAGTGTAACATTGTCGTTTTACAGGCCTGTAATAATTATTGAATAAATCGACAGTCGCGGGGGCGATTGGTGATCCTTTTTGAATTATCGATCGTGTTTATTATCATGATACGCTTTAACCCGTTCACAGTTTAACATTATAACTATTTAGGTATGGCGACTAGTTTTACGAATTCATACATCGTATAAGTAATGCAATATATGTACCTGCGTATTCTTAATTGCATTTGTTTTAGTGCAAAGGATAGCTATGAAAAATTTATTTTTTTTAGATATTGAAAGAGCCTAATTTAATAAATTAATAGGCACCTAATATAATATTCAATTTAATGTAAGGAAAGTAGACAGATCATGTTCATTGTATTCTATACAAATTTAAATTAATTAAGTTCTATAAATAATGGGGAGGATGATAATAATTCTTCAATAGCACGCGATGAAAATTTCATTTTCCACGAAGATAAGTATGTTTCACATCAGACGGCTGGCAAGAATAAGTGCTCGGCAATACGTCTGATTGAAGTAAGTATGATTCTACTGCCTACGTTGCCGACTCTTACTACTTGCAAGGAGCATTTAGCCTAGTTTTCACTCGCGGCACAACGATTTGAATAGAAACGTCATTTAATGTTCAACGGTATCGTTTCAATCAAAGTATGCACGAAACTCTAGCTCTGCCTCTTTTGTTTTTTAATTTTCGATCAAATCTGACCAATGCAACAATTGCTGTCGCGCAATAACACATTTCCTTCAAGTTCAACCTGTTACCCATTTTATTTTCTTATGTACTGAAAGGTTTACATTCACTACCAGATATTGAAATATGATTTCATTATTAAATTAGAAATATTCAATTGCTCATACGTACAAAGTTGACATACATTTTAATACACACGCTCTTTTCTCCGTTCCATTGCGACACCAATTTTTATTCAGTAATAACTTCCCATGAACGTATCAGTCAGTCCTTCGGTAAAGTAAAAATTTCATCGAACAACCTGTGCAATTATTCCACAGAAAGCAAGCTTCTCCCCAATAAAGATAACCACATTCCGACAGGAACCCGAGCTCCAGTAATAAAGTCCATAAACACCTCGCAATTAACAATTTAAAGGATCAATAAATTGAGCAAATATATAATCCTCTGCAAGAACGTCTACTATAAAGCGTAATAAACCTTCTACCAACGAAACTTCATTTCTCAAATCGGCCATCGTCGTTACCAAATTATTTCTGACAAAACATTCTCACCTGAACCACGCGTTTAGAGACACGTCATCGGTGTCTCCCTTCGATTTATCAATACATGCACCGCTTTTAATCTGGAAACAAAGAGCCGACGAAACGTAATCGAGGGTGTGAGACCGGCCGGGTTTTTTTCACGCGTCGCGAACCTTGAAGATAAAATTGCTCGCGTTTGTATTTACCTGGACAGATAATTACGTCGTTATCTTGTACCGAGATTGCCTAAGCGGCGTGCATGAAATCTCTTCCCAAACGCGATTTCAATGACCGTCGTTCGGCCAAGGTGCTATTATCAATCTTATCTCAGGGATCTGTATTATTCGGCGCAATGATGGGCCGAATTGTGAACGTTAAAGTGGGGATCTTTCTCGTTAAGAATCTTAAGAAGTGTCGTGTCGTATTCAATTCAAGCTTCTCGCGAGAGAAGCAGATAAGTAATTTTTTAATCCAACCGTTGGATTTCATTTATCGTGGAATTCAATAATAAGTACGGTGGATTTTAAGGATGAACCGTTGAAATATGATTTGGTAGTTGAAATGAGATTAATTAGATATTAAAGTGAACCAGAAATATTTTTAGTGATTCGGGTAGAATCCTGGCACAAAGTGCTTCGTAGTTGACTTGAAAAAATTTGATTGATTTTTCGAAATGACGTTACTTGCGAATATTTTCTGGAAAGAACAAATTGTCAGTCGGTTACCAATCTTACTGTACTATTAGAGGAAATAGTTTAAATGATTCCTCCGTGGAACACAATTATCTTATCTGGTGCCTTTGTGTTTTATGTACAACTTCTTCAGAAATTGTCTACAAAAGATGGACTGTAAATATTAACGTCCTCCCATCTTAATGTTAATACAAACTTTACGTACCGAATTACGGTGGGATATAACACCGGGCTAAGTAGAAACAGCGATTCACCGCCAGACCATTCTGTTCAGTACTACAATTTCATCTAGTGTCTCATTTTGAAGTTTCCTAATTATTGCACGCGAAATTTTATTAAATTCAATTTGTCATTGATCCTTAAATATTGTTACGGGTATTAATTGTTAATTCGTTCGATATCTCGTGTGCTATTTAAAAATCGTTCTTTCCCTAATTTCTTCAATGAACGAATATCGACACTTTTCACTTCAGAACATGCGGTATACAAGTGCAGTCGGTGGTATTCAATGAATCGAAGGTCAGTATCGAGTCATCACGCGTAGCTGAACTTTGTCAGCGAAGGTAACCAAGTGACTAGTGACGTCACATTGTCCAACCTTATGTCATTACATCGGAAACCGGTCTCAGATTTTTCTGCATTATAAACTGCATACCTGCACCTATACGTCGAATAGGCAAAATTGCTTATGTGAGATTCCTGTCATTCTATATGGAATTGTTTTCCCCTGACTGTGTATCACCTGACGTTTCCAAGTCGTTCAAAATCAAATTGTGCAATATTTCATTCGGCTTGGTATGAAACAAATTAACGGTAACATAATAAATTCTCTCCCCATCGATACCATCGGATTAAAAAGAAAGAAAATTAAGAAACAAATTTCGAGCAAATTCTGAAGACAACCCAGCAATTATGTTGAAGTAGCAAAAGATCTAACACGAAGCAGAAGAAAAAATTCTAACGAAGCTTGGCATTAATATCTTCTGTTTAGGAAACTAGGAAAACTACTTCGTGAAACGAAGACACGTCGGTGACGAGATATAGCCTGGTGTCCATCGTAATCTGTATATCAGTGGCTGAGCGATAAACGTTCCCTCCGGAATGTTATTCGCGTTGTCAAAAGAAACGTGTACGCGATTATTACTCATTCACGTATGACACACGCGCTCGAGCCACGATAGATTTCACGCGAATCAATTTTCCCTGTCTTGCTGTCGATTATCCTGCCTCTGTGCAGGTATTTTCCTCTGCGCAGTCTCCGCCAGCCGATGGGACTTGTTGCGTTCCTTCGAAGCGCCTCATTTTCCAGACAGAACGATGAAAAACGCTTCCGACCACGACACATTGTCGAACGAACGATTGCGCAACCTAATTTTACCTATTGTCGGCCATTACTGGATGTTCCAGTTCGGTTAGACCTCGAATTTTTACGCTGCCTGTGTAATTCGTAAGCTGTTTCCTTTTTTATTCGACGTGGACCGATATCGAGTTGGTTGACACGACAATATAATTTGTGGGGATGTTTAATATGCATCATGGATAAATCTTGCGTTGGGTTCATGTGGAACGAATGGCAGATTGTTTTCGATAGTTTCCAAGTTACAATTTTTAAATTACCTGCCAACGTGATAGATGATGTGCCCGTGTGTGAAATATTAATACACAGAAACTGATTTAAATATATAAGCAAAGTTCTATCGCGTCTTAAACGAAAATTATATTCTTCAACTTCTCAAACTCAGACTTTTCAAACTAAGCGTTACAGATATATTGGGGGAAGTAGTAGCGGGAGGAAAACGATATTTGTTGCCCGGTGAATTAATAAGGAATGTAGAACACGTGAATTGCAAATGTCTAATTACAGTATTACATAATTGGTGTGTTACGCTAATTACGATTCGCTTACTTGCACGATGCTATGCAAAACGATTAACGTTCGCTTAGATTGAACAAGTTATTCATTCGGATGACTGTAGTTTCATAATAATTCTTGGCGTGCACCGTCATGTGTAACAAATTCGCCCAATTCTAGCCCACAATAAAGACACGCAACTCGTTCTGACACTTACCATTGCCGAAGTCTGCGACATAGTTGACGCCTGGTCCTCGGAGCTAACTCGCGAAACGACGAAAAGCACCGCCAAAAGGACACTTCCGGCACAGCCCTCCCAACGAAACAGACTATTCCACCTGGCCATCTTTCTCCTCTGTTCAGTAAACTCCAACAAAACTCGGTTCCTCGTCTGTCTCCCCGATGATAGGCAGACTCTATTCTCACTAGGTCGACCCGAAACGTACGTCCTTTCACCCCAAGACACTGTACTTCACACACGTGTTCGCTGCTCAGTTCGCCCCTGCAACCAGTGAAAGATCGCCGGATAACGTGACTCTGTATCCACGTGTCTGAGTGTCAGCTATCCTCCAAAGCTTCTTCAGAATCTCCAAAGGCAGTCGCGTCCACACCGAATTTCCCACAGGTGACACTGGTCACGGTGGCACGGAGGTAACGCGTTTCCAGCGGGAAAACGATCGAAATCGACCTGTTCCTCGACCAGACTAACGCGGGGTGACTCGCCGGCAGGGTCAGTCTAAAACGTCGTTGCCACGACACTATCGATTTCGTGCTTTCCCCAGTGGTAGCTCGCCAACCGATAATCTCGCTGTTGGACGGTTCGCCCCTGTCACGCCGGTTCTTCCAATTCGAACGCAGAGGCACGCACCTTTGTCGAACCCAAGGCAACGTCTCCTCGGCTCCTTGTTTCTATTGAACGAGGCTTGGAACACTCGTCGATCAAACTCGGGCTCGCCGCGGAACGATGGCGACGCGAGGGTGGTTGCAAATGAAGCGCAGGTGAGAAAGGGTTTAACACGGGGCCGCGCGGAAGAACGAGGAGGAATATGAAAGTGAAGAGGCAACGGAGACAGGACGCGACCGTACGGGGAACTGGTACCGGAGTCTACCGCCACTCTGAATTACAATCAGTCTGCCACTGACTTTTATTGAGGCCTCCCACCACGCGGCTGGCGACTACCACCATCAACGCTGTGGCAACGTACAATGCTACGCAAGTGTGGCTGCCTCTTGGAAGCTTGTCATGACTCGTGGATCATTCTCTGTCTGTCCTGTACTCTAGCCCGTGTGATCCTTTTCGCATTGTGATTGGGATATGGTTGAATCGGACGGGCAGATAGGACTGATAAGTTATAGTGGGTGCTGGCCGATTTTCGTGGTATATAGGTGAAGCGGTAAAGGGGGGTTGATGGACGCGCAGGGCACCTGCGTAATGTTCCCGCTTGATCTGACTATTAGTTAGCAGGGATAGAGTGGCTGGGAAACATCCTTGCCGCGGGGCGATTGAATGGAAACTGGGGAGCTTCGCGCTGGTGGATTTGGGGAGGTTTGTTGATATTCAATTGAGAATGGGCTTGCCAGGCTTTTCGTGAGTTTTCCGTTGCTTCTTTTCGGTGGGTAATTAGCTTTTGTTTTTCATGAAACTGATATACCTCCTGGTATGGTATGTTTCAGAAAAATTACAAATTAATTTGCGTGTTCAATTTATTATACGTAAATTGTTTAAATGGTCCAGCAATGGATATCGAAATTAACATCGACACTGCACAACTTGAAAAATACAAAGCTAGTCGTTAAAAGGTTATTTATTCGTCGCGCGCATGAATGCAAGCATCTTGGCTGCTATGCAGATGCATTCTTTTTGTCGCAAATGCTTTCAAAATAAAACTACACTTCAGACCGCTGATTCATACATCCGTGCTTAAAAAGGACAAAAGAAAAAATGGATTCGACTATAGACGAGCTTTCTAAGTATTGATCGAGTTTTCTTAATTTATTAAATTCTCTAAAATTTTCCGAATTTGTTAGTTTGCTTACGTGCGAGACGATACTATTCGCTACGGGCAATTACAGAAAACTTCACTTGCAATTTATCAAGGTTTCGTCACAATAAATGTACGCCGTTCTTTTCAAATAATTTCCTTTTCGCGTAGGTGCCGGTTTATCTCGATTTTTATCTCGATCGATCGCAGTTATCTCGACGATATGCATTTCCGGATTCCACAATAGTACGAGGTACAATCGTGTGGCCAGATTTCCTTTTATTGTTTCTTTAGTTTCTGCCTGGTATACAAACTGTGACATAATTTTTCGTTCGCGAAAATTCTGCAGCAATTTGTCAGTATCTATTGTTATCTCTTAATTCCTCTTACGACACCATCAAATTTCTGTAAAAAATATGAATCCTCTCAATATTATTGAATGAAAAATAAAAAAACGTAAATCATAATTTAATAATAATAAATTCATCAGCCCCAACTTGTTATACAATCATTGTATATATAAGCAGTTTTTAATAAAACATTGCCAGTGAATGCACAGTGCATATCATACTTATTTTTTTCAGTTTTTGCTTTGCTATTACCATTGGCACTATTTTTTGAGGGGACCATAAAACGCATTCTTTTCTTAGCAAAAAGGAAAAAAAATTGTCTCGTTGTTTTTCCCCTGTCAGTGCATCTAACAATGGGCCAGATGACTCGAACGTACTGCGTTCATGAATAAGTAATTCGACGAAGTCGAAATAGTCGAAATATTCTTGAAAATAATTTGCGAGGTAAACAATATGATTTACTGTACACACGCTTGCATCGCGTTTTATTAACTATTTCCTCGCCACATTTCATTTTCTAGGTTTCCTTGAAATTGCTCCTTTATTTTCCTTTCGTATCTTACCCTCGCACGAAATCGCGCCAACCGATATTGTGAAACGTGGAATTGTTCTAGTCATGATCGAACGGACACGATGCATATCGGTTTGATGTTTTGTCGCGCAATATTCATGCAAAACGCTGCTTCTTCCTCGCTAGCACACTTTCGAAAACCTGTTTATTTTTAGTCCACAGCACATTTTACCAAGGCTCGACGCCACTATCGACGATTTTTCGTTGAAGACCCGTTCGATCCTTCGAAACGGGACGATTCTATTTCCCATACGCCTTTTGCTTTATCCGCTGCTTAGAATTTGCGACACCGTGAATCCCAAACGGCGCATAAAAATCGCGCGGTTGTAAAACAAAGAGCGATTGAATTGCACCGATCGAAGATTAAACAATGCACGTTGACGAATCGTGTACGAATTTCATTGGTAACGTTTGATCGGGGAAGTGGCCATCCTCGTTGGTTCGTATGATACACATGTGAATCACTCAGGTTTTCAAGCCTCTTTCCATTCCCAAGAATTCTTTTTGCCAAGCCGACGACCGCAGGCTGGATCCTGAATTGGGTTTGTTGCACGAATTTCGAATGCAGATGAACCTGCCAGTGACTAATCGGTAAGCAAATTCGTCTAAATTGTGCACGTATACGTGTCTCATTGTATTCAGCTGGTACTCTCTTGCGTGGGATACTTGTTCGTTAAATAATCAATCGTCTAATTAATATTTAGATCGGGAACGGGGTAAATGCGAGGCGTTGCGCCCAGTTTAAATACCTCGAGGTATTTGGTAAATTGATTTTTCAGGCTGCAGAGTAGTAAAGAAATTATTTGCAATTTTTGTTGTTGCGTGCGAATTAGTCGGAGAAACGTATTCGTGTCGCCTTTTGCAATAGACCCATCGAATGACTAATTTCTAGAATGTTACGATAAGCGTGTAGCTACTGACGTTTGCTCTAATTTATGTCAGATAAGGCTAATTTATTTCGGGTTTGGTATTCAGACCGTTAGCCGGCAAAAATTTCATACGATTTTGTTTCCTTATCGGGCGAAGTAACTGGAATAGAATGAATCCAGAATATGATCGTGCTTGAATTGCTAGAAGAAAGGTAGGATTTCTAAAAATATAGTTCAGACGTGATTGAATTGTGAATTGTTGTTGATTGAGTGGTAAGCAAACTAGCTCTGGGAATGACAATATTCATGTGAAATTGATTATACCTTATTTCCGACTTATCTATCTGTTTACCACACGTACTGTTTTTTTCTTCTTCGCAAGAAAAATGTAAGTCACCAATTGTTCTTCTGGAAACACTGCCTTCACAGCAATTAAGGGAAACTGTTCGATAATTTTTAAACAATTCTAATACTGCGGTCATTTTTTTTACACAAGCTGCACCCTACAATTTAAATGACACGATGCGCGAAACAATTATTCATACGACGTCCGCATAAATGGCACAGGCAGCAATTCATATTTCGCCATTTGAAAGTTATCTCTTATCATTGCAACAAAATTTGCGTATCAGTCATGTGCACTCGCAATCAGTACACTCCGCGCTACGTGCAAGTATTTTCTCGTGCTGTCTCAAAGATGTCCGCCGTTTATTGGACGTACTCCGAACTGTAAAATCGTATTAAACACTGGACTCCATGCTCTATCATTGGCAGGTGTTTTCGCACCAGGATTTTCTTGGAACAAAAATAGAAAAGAAAAGAAGGATCAGATTAGAATAGGATCCTCCATGAATGAAAGTCTTTCCATTCGAAGTGGACGTGAGCCACATGTGAAATATCGTAAAGCAACGTAAGAGGTCTTACTTTGAATGAAAATAGGCAGATGAAAGAAACAGTGAACGGGGAAACAAAGAAGAACGTGAAAGATGGTTCCTCGTTATTTTATTTCGACCTAAAGGGGAAAAGTCGTGCGCCTCTTTTTTCTTGACCCTGCAGTTGACCCAAAGATAGCCATCGTCAGTTCGGAATGCATTTGCATTAATTCGGTCCTAAGCCTTTTTGAATGCAGCCGAACCGAGTTTGTAATCCTATCTGGAACGTCTTGCAGAGGTGGCTCGTGCAAAGCGCGCAGGAGGTCGTGGAAATTGCCGGGTAAATCGGTTTCTACGAATTTTACGCGTTTTTTATGCAAGGCAACACCCTCGTGCAAACGTAAATTATATGCTAAAGAAATCATTGGTTCGCTGATGCTTCTCGAGTTTCGTCGTCTAACGAATAATCAGTATTTCCGGAGCAAGAATAGATTTCGCTTAGATGCCCTTTCATTTTTATCTTCAATAGCACGCGTGCATTGACAATTCGTGGCTGTGCCTGTATTTCCATGGACGAAGATGAATCAATTCACCTTTATTCATTTCTGAAGCTTGAACGCTTGTACAGATATTTGTGTGCAATAGGGAGGGACGGATTTCTGGAATGGAAATAATCGAGTACCAAAATGTTCGTTTGCTGGGTGATAATTTTAGCAATAGCAGCGCGATTCTTTGTTTCGTGTCGCGACTTATCTCGATTCCAAAGAGCTGCGTTTCCAATGAATCGGAAAATTACGCGAAGGAATTTTGTTATGGGAGTTTATCGCGCTGCCGATGCGCCGCGCCGGCACGTGCCCGGGCGCTGCGATTTTGCATACATACATCGCTGTGACAGCTATTTTTACAGATTTTGAATACGTTCCTCATGAAATCACTCTATTTTCGTCTTACTGTGCCTTTGTGCACGAGCTCCGTGAAATCGTTGTTCGAGGAAGCCGTGATCCGCGACGCTTTAAAACAAATTGTAAACTTTGATTGCCCCGTAGTGATCAGTCGAATTGGAATGCGAGGATCTATGCCCGAGGAGATATTGGTTTTTCTTCTGTTCCCTTTTCCTTACGCAAACGCCAGGGAAATTATTTTTACCACAAACGGAGATCGGCCGCGACCGATTGAAGCATATTTTACAAACTTCGCCCACTAAAATTTGTGCGAACGTTTGATTTATCGTTACTTTTAGATTACATCTATGCTAATGAAGCCTGCATTCGTGGCAAATGCATTCGTTTCACATTCCATTCGATGGTGTCCAGTTTCCATTGTAATATAATATTTATTGCTACTAGGGGATCCCAGGGCGCGAGAGCAATTAACCAAGCCAATTTTATACCCTCTGAATTCGCTATCCACAACCGGGTATAGATATTTAAAGAATAAATAACATTGAACAGCAGGCGCCGCTTCGTCTAACAATTTTAATCGAAATATGAAACAACCAATCAATTGTATCGAAGGTGAAAATTCTATTCGTTTGTAAAACTTGATAACGCTGCTTCACTTCACGAATTCATCGTGGGCCCCCGTTTCCACGTCTGGTCGCTTACCTTTGGCCCACGGGGTATCCGGTTTATCGCCGTTAGACGGTCGAGGAACCTCGAGTGAATCTCGAGTTAGAAAAAGATTTATCGAACGATTTGGATTCTCGTTGAAGCCTGCCCCTGCTACGATGGCATTCCTCGAATAGAGAACATTCACTAGGCTGATGGTTGCAGGCGTGAGGTTCCCATCGCCGTCGTTGAGAATTTGCAAGAAAAAGAACAGCTCGGCGGCAGAGGATTCGCGAAAGACATCAGCTGGCCGCGCCTAAAAAAATCATCTTCTGGCCAATCCCCTGTTTCTTCTTTTTTTCTCGTCACCTTCTAATTCTAATCGCTTATCGATCCTGCCCATTCATTCCTCCTCGGCTTCTACCACTTCTGTTCTTTTTCTTTCTTCACGCTTTGGTCAAGGCCATCGCGTGACACCAACTCGTCGAAACGGGGCGAAGTCTTTTTTAAGGATGAAAAATACTGCGACTGATTTTATTAGAAACGATAGAGATACAGGGGCAACGGTGTTTAATTTAATGGACGAGTTTTATTGGTTAATAACTTTTGGAGTATCAAGTCTGACAATTACGCCGCGCAGATTGTTATCAAATTCTTATCAAATTATGTGGTAGTTGCTGGTCAGCCTTTGTACCTTGTGGCTCGCACACTTTATGGATTAGCAAACCAAATTATCCGATTCACTGTGACCACGCGAAACGTCTGCGATCCGTCTGTCCGTCTCTTGCAACAGTGAATCAACATCCTTCCTTGTGGTGAGTTCCATAAGATAATTGTCCATGGTTTTAATTGAACCGACGCGACGTATCGGTCAGTCCATTGCCTTTGTGATTCATGGTGTACCATTCAGAAATTTCTACATCAGTTTTGCATTAATTTTCTTTATCGTGGCGCCCAGTGGGCGTCTCTTTGACAGTTCGGGTTTTGTTCGTTTATTTGTCTCTTTATGTTGCCCATCGACCGTGCGATATATTGATTAATCATTGCCCACGGAAATTATCGTTTTCTTCCACGAAACAGTGACCCACAGATAATGACCCACGACTGAGGAATTCATCGCCGCTTATTCGCGCGATAAGTCTCGATCAATCGAGCAGTCTATGAATATTAGATTCTGACCCGCGTGTTCAATGTATAATCGAACGGTGTTACTTGTTGCGCGTGAAAGAAAGAAAAAAAGAACGATGGGAGCTTGCCCCCGGTGATAGATGAATCAGTGATTATCGCATCGATCCTTCCTGCTTCGCCGGCGATTCACGAAAGGAAGCTCACACCTCTATTTCCCCTGTCGTTCGAAGAAATTCCACCGCAATCGAAACCACGCAAAACAATGCCCGCTCCGCCTCGAAATTGTACGAGGAAATAGTTCTCGATTTGGGAAAAAAAGCTACGTGAGCAGAAGATGAAATAGAAGCGTAAGAAAGGTGGAACACAGTGAGAATATATAATACTGTATTACAAAATAATAGAAGAAATTATTTACTCTTTGTAGGATTTAATTAATATTCTTCTAAAAACAGTAGTAAAACCGCGACACATCGATTACTGGCGCCAGGATCTCCTCATAGTTTCTCTTCCTCTGGATACATTTCATTTTGATACAAAAGTTCAAGAGATATTTTTCTTTTTTTCGCCTATTTCGTCCACTTTCGCTTCAGTTAATATTTGGTATCGATCTGACGGGGCAGTTTATTAAATCGAAGGAGGGGGGACAGGACCTATCTCGCGGAGTGTTACAGAGTTGATAGAGAAAAAGTCGAGCACTTAATGACGGGTAGCCTTATCTTTAATGGGAATCATTTGGATACCTGTTCCAAAAGGGCCAGCTCTCGCGATTAAACACAAGCTTTGCCGTGAAGAAAATCGTTTCCCAAGAAACACCTTACGCCCATCTTAAGGAGAACACAGCCGCCGGAAATCCAATGGTTGATTCGTCGTACTCGGTGACCTAATCTCAGCCGTTTGGACCGGCAGCTCCCCTTTGTAGCGAATTAACGAGTTATGGAAATTCGTCGGCGAGAAATTATGAATTATTCGGTCCTACGAGTTTCTTTTTAGCGTAATGGGAATAAATTGCAATGTTACGGGGAAATCGGCGTATCGTATGGGGAACTTAACGTCAATGTAGGATAGCCAATAGAATCCATGATCCTTCTTCTAATGGAGAATACGGATTTCATGGAACCGTCGAAGTTTTGCTGTTCTCGGAATTGTGACTTGTTTATGCTCACCTGTGCTTCACATTTTTTGCTCCCAGTTTTCTTCCACCTGTAAATTCCCAGATTACAGGTGGCACGATGATTCTCTGCATATTTAAATCAGAATAATCTTCGGGTAGCGCAGTCAAATCGGTACAGGCATTAGGATGTAGCAAATTGTATTTTGAAGTTTCAAAATTACTTTGTATATCGCACACGATGGAAACAATTTCTTCCTTCCAAAGTTAACTAACTAACTTTTGATCAGTAGCTTACATAATTACAGGAGCAGATGAAATTCTGTTTTGGCCCTACGTTGAAACGAGTAAATCGTTGTTTTCCTTGTCAGTTGCAAATAAACGAGTCACAATAGGTGTAGGATTGTTTCCCCGAAGGTTGCAACGTAAGGTCCAAGAGCAAGAACGTAAACGTTGATTTCGTTAGCCGCAAGGAATTTCCATAAGGATGCAATTCATGTAATGTTCGAGCCAAGAATGCAAGCGCTGATTTCGTTAACGAGATGGAATTTCCGTGAAATAAAATGGACCGTAGAGCGTCTGCCACGGATTTCTGTTGCCCGAACAATTACTTAATTGTAACAGATTTCCTGCTGGTGCAATTGCACAGACAGTCTAGATTTCTCGCCGCGATAAACGCTCGCTCGTGCGTACTGTCCCACAGTTTCCCGATGATGCCGATGGGAAACGTTGAGAGTTGAAGTTCCTTGAAAAATGTAAATGGTTTTACTTATTGGAATCCGCACTGGAAAGTTCGCATCGTGCTAAGTAAGATCGTTCGTTTCGTTTGACATCAATTACGTGGTATCAGAGAATGAATTTTTAATTAGAATCACATCAATTCTACTAATTTATTTCATTACATTCGACTGGTTGTTTTTGCAGTACCGATAGCAATGCTGCTGGTATTTGTATCTCTTTAAAATTGTGAGGAAAATATGTTTTTTTTCTTTATAAAAAAAGTTTTTAGAGATCAGTGAATTATTTCCGCCTTTTTCCCCAATCAGACTATAATCAGTCCAATCTTTCATAAAAAGAGGCACATCGATGTCGCATAAAATTTCCCCCCCTTTCTTCCCTCGTTCCTTCTTCTTTTTTCCCTTCTCTTCCGCTTAATATCCTCCTTATTAGCATCGTCGTCTCTGTCCTTCCTGTTCGTCACATTTCGTCCGGACCCGTAATAAATAATTCCTATGCAAGGATCGGCCGCGTAATTATGCGCAAGGCTTGCAGGATGCATCGTATTTCCCTTTCCCGTTCGATTGTAATGCATCGCGATGGATCATTCTCAAAGGTCAACATATCCCACAATAAGATCTACGCTGGCCTGCAATGGCGAATTTCAGCGATAATAATGCACATTGCCGCGTTGCATCGTCGTGCAGTATCGACGAAAATGCGTCAGCGTTTAGCGTTGTCTTCTCTAGCTGCTCCGTTCCGAGTGACTCACAATGACAATAAATTCTTTTTCCTTTCTGTTTCTTTCTTTTAATTTTTTGTTTTTGTATCCTTCGCGAGGTACTTTACTTCTCGCTGAATACGAATGCCATGGATCGTTGAAGAGTCTGAAACGTCGAATGAAGGAGAAGTTGCTATCGATAGATCGACCACTGACTCGGTTCGAAATCGCGTTGCACCGATCCTTGTCACCGCTGATTAATCCTGGATCGGCTTCTCTTCGAAGATCGGAGACTTCTGATAATTTGCCAATTATCTACTGGGGAAAAAAGTCGCTGGCTGTCTCGTTCATAGGAAATGAAGGGGAAATACATAGTCGGGGAGCCATAGAAATAGATGCATAAATAAGCAGGGAAATAGATGGGCAGAGAAATGGAATGAAAGGACGAGGGTGAATCATAGATAATAAGAAAAGTGGGTTTAAAATAGGAGCAAATTGTGTGCAATTTCGCGAATTCCTTCCTGGATACAACTTCTTTATAGAATTGCAGTGTCGTATAGTTGCGTGAAATGTTCTACACTATTTCCGTGTGCTCCGATATTTATCTAAATTCAAAAAAGTTCAATCAATTTTTAATACTCGGCAAACATTCAAATATTACACTCGAAACATCCGAATCTTAATATAGTCTTCAACAATTACACTCCATTTTTGACAATTAAAAATAGAATCTCTATTTCACATCAGCCAGGTCAATCGACATCGGCAATCGACATCCCCCCATTACGAATCGCAAAAAATTAAACATCTTTGCAACAGGACCAATCGTACGGCACGTGCGACGTACGTGAGATTTTATCAGGACTTATTAATAGCGTTCGAGGCGATGATCGAGGATTCGAGTCCAAAAGTCAGGTGCGAAACGCGTTCTCCAAGCACAGGCGATCGCTCGATAAACGCGATCACGTAGGCACGTGCCTGCGGTTCGCTTGCATCGCGGATTTATGCGGTGAACGGAATGACGGAAGTGGCTGGAGCACCAAGGAAGTCGAATCCACGATCATGCTCGCTCCCTCAATGTAACCAAGCTCACTCGGAATTCACGACGTGCTACGCCCAGGTGAATTAACGTTTGCCTCACCCTGAAGTTGAATCGATCTGGCAATCAGATTTGATACTTTGCACTTTGCGAACGTGCCGCGGTTTTCGTAGGAAATTAGCGAAGAACGTTTCAGATGTTTCATCGCGAAAGGAATTGTTCCAAAAAGGCGACAAACATTACGGTTGATAATGTATCAACCATACATTAATCTGAAGGGTTAATATTCCACTTCAACTCCTGCTCCTTTAATTTCGAAACTGTTTTACACACTTTGTGTTTTGCGCCGTTCGCTTTAAACTGATCCCCCGAGAAGCATTGTAATTTCATTTGAACGAAAATTTAATAATCAATGAATGTAACGGGAAGAGTTACTGCAAGGATTTATTGAAATTTCGCAAAGTTATGTACCTGGGTTTTCATCACGAATTCGTTCGGCATTCCTCCTGCGTCCAGGTGGACATTTGCAAGGCGATCAAGTGTAAAGAAATTGCATCGAGATCACGCTTTCTCAGATCGACGTTGACGCAATTTGTCAACGGTGTAGCCTTTCCCCGTTCCGAATTTCTAATGCCACGGTTGGTTTCTCGCACACTGATGCAAGGTGGCAGGTGTAATTAAATAAAACGATTTTCAATTTCATCCATTTCTTGCAAATAGAAAGTCACACTTCGTTATGCCATTCATTTACAGAATATTTCTTACTTATAATTCTGTCGCTATCTATTTGAGATGTTCAGAAGTTAACCCAGCTGAGATGAAATTTAGTTATCCTCCGACTGAAACTTTTCCGCGCCCCCTGTTTTAAATAAAATTATACTCCCAAATTGGTGGTAATATTCGTTCCCATTTTTCACGGGACAGGAATTAAACGTTAATAATTAAACAGTTTCAACTCTTCTCTAAGAGTTCCTCGAAAAATACGGAAATTAATCACTCATCGTTTTCGCCATGAAAAAAACGACGAAAGATTAAGAAGTTGTGTACGTAGAGCCGTTGCCAGGTTTGAGATGAAGGTTTTCGAGCGTGCTGGCGGCATTTCGAAAAGCACACGAAGGGATTCCAGTAACGCGGCCGACCTTACTGTCCGGGAAATCGTTTGAATAATTCAACGTTTCATTCAGAAACCGTCTATCGCATATCTAATTTTTATATGCAAACACTAGGTTACACGGAGACGAGGCGAATGTGATCTGCGAACTCGCGTTCGGATGAGTCCGGGAACGTCTTCCATTCTGTCGTTTTTATCGTGATAAAACTCTGTACAAAACGATATTTAACGTGTCGGGATAATGAATTGCATATAAATAGAAAATAATGGGTGCTCGCGCAGCACGTGGAACTACGAGCTGTAGGAACCCGGTGTCGTGGAATTTCGAAGCAATACAACCCCGGTGCATGTCGTGAAACGAGATTGGGACCACCCTTGAGGTCGTGGAGTTTGGTCTAGACCAAAGTCTATATATAAAGTTATATACAGGTATATAACATTTATGGTGTCCCCGCAATTGCGTATAACTCTTATTTTATTTACCAAGCACCTTAATTCATCCACGAGAAAATCAGGAAAAAAGAGTAGATCGAACACTAACTTCCCCCCTGTAGAATACGCACGAAAGTTCTCTATGTACGTAAGATTTAGAATGCATTTCGCAATTGCATTAAACTTTCACTGTATACACAGATCGGATAAATGCCTCCTCGCTAAAAAAGAAAGGGGTGAATAACCACCTGCCCCCTGTGAAACATTTACAATGTTGCCTCGATACCCAATGTGTTAAACAATCGCGTGGCACACGTGCGCCGATCATGTGAACTCGGCACGCCTGCTGAAAAATAATCGAGATACCCTTTCGAGCACGTTCGTCGTGTATCGAGAGTTTGCGGGCCGTCGCTGAAATTCGTATTAAACGTGTTGTCGGACACAGAATAACGATCGTCAACGAAAGGAAAAAGAGGAAATTCATGTTTGACACGCGCGTGGCTGGCGAATAGATGCGAGCAATGAAAAACGATCGGCAAACGTGCATTCTCGCATAAATCCATTTCAACGTGGCACGCCTCGAACAGTGGGTTGCGCGATATATTGAAATGCGACAGACAAATGCGACTCGTGGACATTTTCCTTTCATCTGACCGACTGTTCTTACGTGCATAATCACAGGGGATAATCCTTTTATCATTTCTTTCATTCTGGATGAAATAGAGCCCGGGAAATATCTCCTCGATCACGTAAAGCTGCTTGATATCGAAAAATGACTTACTATCGTATGAACACCATAGCTATTCATGAAACAATATATTTGACCACTACTGCGAAACCCTTTAACACTCTGTCTACACTTATCCGCCGTTCAATTCCTGCACACGCTGCCAAACAACCGTCAACCGATTACCCGACCATTCCGAATCGGCCATTTAACATCAATCCGAGTCATCGTTTCTGATTTATACATCCTGTGACCGCTTGACACGTCGTCCCATTAATATGGTGGCAAGGTGGCGAACCCAGCCACCCCGCCCTCCTTTACTTTTGCATTTCGTTTTACAATCATACCCCCGAAGTACCGTCGCGAACAGTGCCAGTATCACAGAGAAACGGCTGTTCGACATGTTTATACGACGATCGACCGTACAGTTCGTGCATTATTCGCGAACAGAAGAAACGGTGGACGACGATTGGCGGTGCTGGCCATGGGCAAGTTCACTGATCCCGTGTGTCGCGTTCGAAACGCGTATATACATGTGCACACGACTGTTCGCCGACACGTTCGTGTCGAGAAGAAGAAGAAGAAGAAGAAGACGAGGCAGAGGAAGTAGAAGAAGTAGGAGGAGAGGAAGGAAAAAAAGAAGACGGAACGGAGAGAAAAGAAGTCGCTCTTTACACCGCGAACACGGCCATGACGTGAAAGCGAAAGAAGGCATACACGCGTTACATCGGGGACTACGTTCCCCTCGGTTTCTGAATGTCAATGGCTAGGGCGTTTCTTAGAATTCTGACGAAAAATCGAATGATCCCGAACCGGGCTGAGGCGATAAAGAACCTCTCGAACCGCGACCGTTCACCTCTGCTGCCCCTAGGTGCGACAAGTGTCGTTCAATTCGAAGGGAATCTTGGACTCTCGTTTGCCGACGTATTGCAGCGTAGCGAGATGCTTGGAACTATACCGCGAAGGTTCTGCATAGGTGCGAAACGTCCCTTAGTTTATTTTTTGACATCCTAACAATTATATATCATTTCCTTCGTCGAAAACGAATCTGTGACGCAGACACCCAAATTTCTTCAGAAAATTTTGCTTTCTCCTCCAGCGATACCAATTCATTTAATCGCGTCCACCGCTCAGGTTCCCTTGAAAAAAATCAGCACAATTTGTGATTACCGCCGATTGTACAACACGTTAATTAATATCCTTCGTAATTGGGCAATGCGCTTTCCGCGAAGCAACGTTCCTGTCGCCGCTAGATCCCGATACCAGTCCGTACAATCTACGCACGTGCTAGCTCTGTTAACTCCAGCATGTATTTATGTTGACAACCATTTACGCGACCAAGGTAAAACGCGACGACGACGATTGTATATACGTATGAATTCACGGTACGCTTTACGAGCAAGCAAACAACTGGCCAAGAGTTCCCCGTTCAAGTGGCATATTAATTGCAGACATCTCGAGTTCTCGCAGCGGCTCCATCGTTGTTCAACGTACGAAGAAAAAAAAAAAAAATGAAAAAATAAAAGAGATCTTCGAGTGCACTCGTGTGCATCGTGTTCTGGCTGTTTGCCCTCTACTAGGAGACGAAACACGCACACGTTTCTTCTTCTTCTTCTTCTTCTTCTTGCGCGGGACAAAAAGGACCTTGGAATCCTATGGCCTGGTGTCACCGACATTCCCACAGGAGTCATCCTATTATATTTAAATTGGTCGAGCGTGCCTCACGCCCATACACGGTGATGCACGTGTACTTATGCGAGCACGTGAGGGTGCACTCAGAGGCGCAGGTCAGAGTCACCGACTAGTAGCGACGGCTTGGATACCTTGTAATTATTGGCGTCGAGAACGGAATTACGGTGGGGGGTCAGGTGTGTGGTCAGATTATGAGTTGAGTGTTGCGGCGAATTTGCATACATTTTTTGTTCCACATTCCTGTAATTATTATTATACATGCTTGCAAGATGCATATGTATGATAATATTTATAATACAAGGAAAATATTTCAGGGTAATCTTTCGTTTTATTACGGCTAAACGGTGAAAACAATCTCTTCGGGTTGTATCATTAATTATTATGATACCAAGATTTATGTCCTTATGTTATTCGTACGTTACCGATGGAGCACGAGAAACATCGTTCTCTCGCAGGTGCTTCATTTATTCATAATATCAATTAGGATAGACCGATGTATCCTTTTGGGCCGAATTCCTGAGGCACTAGGGCTAACAACGTTACCATCAGATTATAGGAAAACTGTATGGTGGGAATGGTAAAACTACAAATATTTGATTATTACTAAAAATATTATTTGTATTTCATTATTTGATTAATATTCATGCTGTAACACTTGCAATACAAAAATTCAGTTCGACATAAAATTTAGAAAACATCGGCCTCATAGTAAAATCCCCCCTCCCCCCTCCTCGTCAATCAAAATTCCCGCCAATATAATGCAATGTATTTTCCCTCTTTCGTCTCGTGGATCTCCTAGTGGTTAGACGTGTTCAGAGCGTCCGTTAAATTAAGGTATTTGACACAATCTAATATATTCCTGAAGGCAAGATGTGATATAAATTGTTTTCATTCCCCTGTCTGCTATGTTTTCTGCAGTTTCTTTGTTAACGTTAATTCATATTTTGCGAGAAAACTGAGAAGATATTGTGCAGTAAGTGGAATCAGACGCCGTGTATTTTTTAATCGACTCGAGTTTGCATACGCGTATCATGTTTTACGTATGCGTGTACATATTTCAGCTCTAAGTTCCATTTTCTTGCAATACGTTCTATATTTCTTCGCAAATAATGATTACGATATTGGCGATTTCCAATGCATTCATTTCTAACGTGAATTTTATTGTGTTCCGTAGCGTCTCATTTGCCTGATGGCGCCCATGTCGTTTGCTTCGATAATCGCAAGAGCAATCGAACATCGAATGCTGCGATCCTGACGCTGATTGGCGGGAATGCGCAGCAGCACGATGACGTCAGGCCATGGCGCGCCATAGTGTCAAACGTATTCGCTGACGGGTAAGAATTTCTCACATTTCTTGTACAAATAAGTGGAAATAAGTCGAATACCAGCCATATATCTCTCTTAAATTGTTCTTTATACCGCGTACGAAACTTGCGTGGCGTACAATTCTGTAGTAGTTAAATAATAATATGAAAACAAAAGGGATTAAACGAAGTCTTTCGTACTGCAACTTCTGCAAAGATTTAACATGGCGTAGCAGTTAAATCTCATTGTATTACTTATTTAATCTTTTATATCGGAGGATATACTTGAGATATGAACGATTAAACACCGTATATAATTAATCATTCCTGCTCTAGTATAGATTTTTACTCGAGCCATGTAACATACAAGCGAATTAGTTGCGACCGTTTATTTATTGCTATTTTCTGTGTGCTTTCTTTGTTTCTCTTACACAACCAGTTTTTTATTGTCCGCTTTCTTGACTTTGACTTCTTGACTGTACCGCGGTATTCCTAATAGGACAAATAGCAAACCGAATAATAATTATTATTATTTGGGGTAAAATTCGAATTGAATTGTTGCTACACTATATCACAATTATCCTTGCATTCATGCGTTTGCTTCATTTCTTTGTTATTCATTGTAACAGCAGAATGGAGGGGGCTGATTAGACGGAATAGGGTAAGTCGATAGCTACGACGATGCGTAATAATTCATTGCAGCCAAGGTGTTTGCACGTAAGCATTTTAATTATCTCTACATATTTTGGTTTTATGTGACCTGTGACTGATACTAAGTAAGATGAAACGAGAACAGAGAGGGTAATGATATTGTTTCTCTACTGCAAAGCAATTAATAATACAATAAATACAATAATAGTAATATTAAAGAACACGAATGTTTATAAGACCGTGTTGGTCTTCATCAATGAATATGGTATTTGCCGATGCGAACCGAATAATCGTGATGCATTATAATTTAAAAGAAACAGTACTTTTTAAACGAACACTCTGTAGGATGATCATGAACAAATGTTTGTTTTACTTTGTCTCCCTCCAGCCTTCCTTTCAGACAAATTTTGTGACCGCGCGCAATGCGGTCGGTAGATGTCAGTGTTTACTCCGTAGTGTAGGCACCATTTCTATTTTTTCTAGTTTTCACAGAGCAAGTGGCTCTGCCTAAGCATTTGTTTACACTTTAGCTACACGCGATTTTAGAGCCAGTGCTTTTCTCGCGCAATTTGTCAATACTATAGTATTATATTATATTATAAGTATTATAGTATTATTACAGTATTACAGTATTACAGTATTACAGTATTATAGTATTATAGTATTATATAGTATAATATATTATCAGAGCATCGGTGCTCGTTTCCGATTATTTCAATCGCGAATGTAGAATCATAATTTATTCGCCGATACAATTTACGGTCTCGTGCATAGTCTTTTATTTATTTTTTTCTTGTATTCGCTGTCGGAAGTAGAGTCAGTGCATCACTGAAGGGGATGCTTTAGGCGACACTGATAAGCTGAGAAATGTAAGTATCTCTTAAACAATCCTCAGTGTTCTATGAAGAATGAAATGCCACGGATATAACAGTAGATTTCAATGTTCTTTGCGTTCTTGTTTAGTTGCACTGTGCACACTTCCTGACGATTGAGTTCAATTTAACTGCCTCGGTGATGTTCCTGATGTCTTCCACGAGTATATGCTTGCTGTATTTTTCCAATCAACGAGGTGGTGAGTCGCATGCTTTTTGGTTCCTCCGGTCCCCAATCATGCCGCAGGACGATTGGTCCAAACCGGCACGGGTGACTGGTTGTATTTAAGTAGTTTTGCGAGCATGGTGACCGCGGGTATGGTTCCCATACCCGTGAGTAGTAACGTTATTTTCTTGTGCACTATTTCTTAGATGAGGTTAGATGTGCCTTCTTGTACTCCGCGTTTTTTAATGTGAAAGAATTCAGAATTGACGCAGTATTTTTTATAGAAATAAATGTTTTAACACGTGAGCACTGTTCATGTGGATATTTCGAGAGAAATATGCAATGGCAGTAATGAGTGCAATGGATAAATGCGTGTTTTACGCGCATTTCATATTAAGTTTATAGTCAGTTGAAAGTTTCCATTCATAAGCAGTGCAGAAGTCGGATAGCCTCCGACTTCGTTACTGTAATAAATAGAAGTAAGATTAATAAGTATAACGATATATATTAAAATCCGCATTGAATATGCATAGTCAACATGGTTGACATTTAATATTAATTTTCGTATTCCATAGTCGAGTCACTTGCGAATGAAATTTATAATATCTCATGCACAAGAAGGCGCTCTCTGTACGGGTCGATTTTCAAATCGAAGTAGTTAACTTGAACAATTTGCTTCGATTAAGGAATCACCCGAGGTTCATTTAATAGTTTCTCAATATTCCAAGTAATTATTTCATTGCGTTACTTATTCAAGTAAATTCGATTTCCATTAAAGTTGTCTAAATAAATATATTGCTTATCAGCAACTTTCGATTTTTCATTGATATTTCAGAAATTGCAAAGTCGAGTCATTTTTAAAGGGATTGAAAATTAATTAATTAATCTTATTATTCCTATGGTACGAATACTAATCATCTTTTTAGATCAGGATTTTCAGGTTTAACCCCTTCCGTGTTCATTGCCGGGAACTCACTCACGTGCCCAGGTGCTACTTGGGTGAGTGAAAGGCAATGGGCACGATGACCATATTGTTTTTTTTATAACAATGCTCAGCGGCTGACATTTGCTAGTGTATCGTGCACGACGTATTTCCACATTGTGTGTGTGGCTAGGCTGTGGAATTGCGTCGGCTCGTGAAATAAATGAAAAACTATAAAAGTACTTATTCCAATACTGGAGCTATCATTTCATGAATAGAAATATTCTTTACAATTGCAAATATATATTCAATACTCCAACGAATTATGAAAATATGACCAAAAATACCTACAACTTGTTGGTTGAAAAAGAAAATATGATATACTCCAACAATCAATATTTTATACTAAAGTAATAAAAAAGTAATACGTTCACGAACATTTACGCAATGGTCGCTAGTATTTGCCAGCCGATTTCAGGAATTGGTACGTACCCTTAGAGTGTGAATGATTGTATGCCAAGCTCGGGTGTCGGGGGCGTCCCGGGACGTCTCTCTAGTGTAGGCTCTTGCACCCGAGTGTTTGATTGAGAAACGTGGAATGAGGTGTGTTTGTGTGAATGCTTTGCCATTTTTTAAATATAGGCCCAGGTAGGATAGGTAGTATACCTTCTGGTGTGCCTGATAGATTTAAGTAGGTAGGGCCGGGCAGGTTGACACAGTCTCTGGTCGGGTAGGCACTCGTTCGCGTGTTCAACCTGTTTCAGGAAATCTGATTTGAAAAGTCGACGGCGAAGCTGTGGCGCGAACGAGAATGCGTTCGCCTCTGGCTTTGCCTATCGATTTTTCGAATTCTTCGCGGTCGCGATCGCGATTTGGTTCCGAAACGAACGTGTTGCGTTATGCTCGAGGCTGCACGTGTAGGCGAAGATCGATTACAATTTTAATCGTAATCTTTGCGATTTTCCGTAATCACAATTTTCACGATTTTATTTGGTCGTGATTCGCCCACGTGTGTTCCGTTTAGCTACGCGATTTAGCCTTTTATTTATTTTTGTTTGTTTGCGAATAGAGTCTCGAGCCTAGACTAAGTTTCAGCGAGCATTGCGCCCGAAGAAAAGAAGAGGCTAAATGCCGAAGAGGCCCGACAAATCGTCACTCAAGAGGGCAACTACCAATGGCTCTGCATCCTTTGGATGGACAGTCATTCTTTGTCAATATTTTGTCACTGTGCTCGCTTTTGTATTCTGTAGTCGTAGTTCATTTTTAGGACAGCATCGATTGCTGGCCCAACGTCACCGTAATGGGCAAACCGCGAGTTTTGTTAGCGTCGCGTGTGATTGAGAACGGTTTGTATTAGAGTTGCGAATGAAAGGAAATCGCGATGGCAATTAGAGTTGCGGTTGTACCCAGGTCGCGGCATTTTCTTAGAGTTGCGATTAAGTATATCGCGGTTTGAATTACAGTTTCGAGTTAATACAGATTGCGGTTTCAATTAGAGTTGCGTAAAAAATACTGACCGTGTTTTTCAATAGAGTTGCGAAAAGAAGAACGCGATTATTCTTTGCACTTTTACATTAGATGCTACTTGCGATGATAATATTCCCGTTCCTTTTCTATAGAGTTTTTAATTAGCATTTGTATAGTGTTGCGATGATAAATAATTGCGGTTTTTAAGTAGCGTTGCGACCACAGTGAAATGCCCGAAGTTCCTGAATCACCAAAGGCAGCTTATTGAAGCTGTGCAAGGTGATTGCTTTGACGATAGTCTTCCAAATGACTATCATGACGTACTCGTGATTAGCGTTGCGAATTAAAAATTATGGGTGCAGTAAATTCCTTTCTTTGTGCTCCTTTTTTTATTATATATGAAGTAGTGTATTAAATATAATGAATCACCCTACGCGATTGATTTTGCAATATTTTATATTCTATGTTTAAAATAAATTAGCGTTGCGAAAAAAGAGATAATCCATTTACGGGTTTCAATCGTGCTTATAACGAATGGATGATAATTAATAGTTGAATGCTCTCCCGGCTATAGAATTATACAAAAATATACAAGCATACAAAAAAAGATATATGTATTTCAGGAGTCGAAGTGGAGTATTATAAACTGACTCAATTGGAAAGATCCTAACGCGATTGAAAGAAAATAATAGAATCAATCGTTTTATCATATGTATGAAATAATCATTAAATTTCTATGAACTTAAATCTGTTTCAGGTTGCACGATCCCGATTTTAATAGAAAAAGATTCATCATGAAATGATGAATCCCCTTTCCCCGTGCTTTATATTCTTTTAGATTTTCAATTAGGTAGGCTATTTTTAAGTAACGTTGAGTTTTTATTTAGGTAGGTTGATACTAAATTAAATTAGCTTTTTAACTAGGTAGGCGATGGTTAAGTTAAGATAAGTTTTTAGCCAGGCAGGATTTGGTAATATTATGATACAAAAAGTGATTGAATCAATAACCCTCGATGTATATAATTGCTAAATAATAGTAATATCATTAAATTCTTGCGAACGTTAACCTGTTTCAGGTGCATGATCACAACTCCAATGGAAGACGATTCATTATAAAATAACTCTTTCCCCTTTCTTTATATTTTCAGATTTTCGATTACGTATGATGTTGCTAAATTAAATCATTTTTGTTTTAACAAGTTGGCAATTTCTAAATTAATTGAGCTTTTCAATTGGGCAGGCAATGTTTAAATTAAGATACATTTTTTCAGTCTGGCAGATTGTTTTAAGTTAAGATAGATTTTTCGTTCGGTAGGATGTTATTAAATAAGATCGTACTTAGTATTAAGTCTTACGTTTAAGATAAGATTAAACTCAACTCAACTATAGGCAGGATTTATTTAAACTAAATATATGCTAATCTGTATAATAAAAGGTGATACATTTATTCTATATCTCGTCTGTGGTTTCGTGACAAATAATTGTGTCACGCCCATCACTACTCGCAAGCCCATTTACACACCTATCTTCTTTGATTCTCTATCTTTCTCTCTACCTCCCGAGCAACCTTGACAAAGGATGCACATTCGTTTGTCACCGGGCGATCCACAATCGCCGGAAGTGCGGAATGCACACGGTCGGCGACTCTGTCTGCGTTAATATTTATGCTAAGCACCGTATAGTCAGCTGACCGGATTTTCGTTAGACCCAAAATGGAGGGGTTGTCTTGATTGACAATTACTCCTTGGGGCACCGATTGCTTGAAATTGTTGATATCCATAGGGTACAGTTACTATACTCTGTTTAGTTGTGGAAAAAATGGGAGTGGGAAAAGAAAGAATATATTTTCCATCGCTATCATATTTCGATACTTTACTTTCCTTGGACATCCAACTTTGTGCTACGTTTCTCTTATTGTCAGCCGAAATATAATAAACGAAACTTCAAGGAAACAATAGTACTCGAAGCTAAAACAGCACTTTAAATAGAAGTAATATATTTATATTTGGAACTGCGTTTCTACGAATATATTCTATCGAGTCTATCAACACAGTACACACAGGCAGAACATTAAATTATACTTTTATTATATTCATAAAAATTAAAATGTACACACCTTATTGTTTACGTCATACTCGTATCAGCTTCTATGCAAGTATCGCAGTATGTATAATATTTAACAATAGAGGTATAGGTACTCTCGAGACGAGACGAACTTACGAAAAGAATACATGAATTTTTTTATCTTTTTCTCCTTAGGGGGAGGGGATGGTGGTGGTGGTGGTGGTGATGCGGTATTCTGTAGCTTACATCCGATAATTATTAATATTATTGACTGCTTACAAAATAATACTATTACACAGTAAGTCATCTCTTGGTTTACGACACAGTTCCGGTGTACGCCGTTGATTCAATTAGCCCTCGGATGGACCTACGAGATCGAAAAAGATAGTGCAGTACTCTGGCAATAAACGGGTCGAGTACCGCGCGATTTCTCTACTAAAGTTCGCTACTAAAGAGAAACAAAGAATGATATAGCTTTCCTTTCCGAAGAAATTACATGGAATATATCTCTTACCTACACTTGTGTTTTATCGTATAATTTTTTTTAGCTTTTCTTACTTATCATTCTTCAGCGCTAAACACGTCGTGCCTCCACTAGTGTGCACGCCTGCGATCGGATGTGTATTAGTTTGTCTGTCTGTGTGTGTGTGTGTGATTATTAAAAAAAGAAGGACATTAAAAGGTGCTGATTGAACGTGTTCGCGAAATAGAAAGGAAACCTTTGATCTCGTCGAAGTCGTCACAAGGAAACGGACTCGATAAGCGTTCGTTAGAGTAGTGTAGAAACAAGTGTACGGAAAATGAGCGAAAATCTACACGATCGTTGTTAATTGTTTCACACGTGACAGTTTCCATCGAAACTTCTCGCGACTCAGCTTAGAAAAGCTGAATTGCAAAATGCGTCTGCTTGATGATGTATGATCGATCATTTTTACATTGATATTCGAGCCTAGGTTTCCTCAGCGTTTCGCGCTTTGCATCGACATGCGTATGTCTCGTATGAAACGGGATCTAGGAAAACAGCAGTGGCAACGCGAATCTCTATCGAACGATCATCAAAAACTACACATACGCCTCACAGTTCTTTCTCTTTTTTTCGCTAATACAGCGTTACGCTGTTACGCTCGTGCGTGAACGAGTATGCAACGAGAAACGGTCGCAATGTGCCGGGAAGCGTTCTCCGTGCAACGTGCACAGTAGCACCAGCGCGCGCGAGAAATGTACGACGCTAATTCGATCGTTTAATTATCATCTAATTAATGGAATTGAAATTTTCGTCGCGTGAACGTGTTAATCGTTCCCTATATGCGCAACACGAAATAAAAGTCGCCTAAGCGCCTCCGAGATTTATCTTACTCTTACTTTTTTTTTACACCCCTGGCTCGTTTCACCGCTTCAATCGCGATCGAAATCGCACCAGCTATTTTCCCTTTTGTTTTTTATTTGCGATTCATTGAGAACTGGCCGCGTGTTCCATTCACGTATTTACATGGCACGATTCGACGGCGAACAATTTCATTCTCGTGAAAAAATTACGACTTTTCGATTCAGCGAGATTCGAATGGACGAGGTTCATTATTTTTTGAAGCAGCGTCGAGCTGCGCTTATTTCTGTCCGATTCAGTGTTTGACAATTTTCGTAATTTCGTCGGTGTACGTTAATTTTGATCGGTGATTCATAGTGTGCGATTACGAGCGCGATCGAAGCAATGTATCGTTACAATATGACAGACGATTCAAGTTCGATTGCTTGATGCTCTTTGCCATTCGACACCTGGTTTCAATTCTATTCAGGTAATAATTCTTATTTAAGAACTTCACTATAGATCGTTTATAGTGTGATACTTTAGTGTCTAAATTTTTGCGAATTATTTTTAAACAACGTTAATATTATCGTTAGCGTAACACTTGATTGAAGAACGTTATTTAAAACATGCCCGAGGTAGTTGAATGAATTAGATTCTGCGCTTGTTCAATCCAGACACTTTTACGCGTCGCTTAAAATTGATTTTCAGCACTTTGATTCCCTGTGTTTGTATATTTCCTAGGTTCTGATTCCCCTTGTTCCCAAATAATCGTGACAATTAAATCGTAACGAAATTCGATCTGCATCCAATTAAATATGAAAGCGCAAGCCACAAAAATAAAAACAGACGAAATTATTCAACGTTATGTACATCGAATACAGAGAAACATTTGCACTGTATTTATTTGTCTTTTGATTCGTCGCATGCACCTTTATCAGTGCATCTGTATCGAAAAGGAAGAACAAAATTTTCGTGAACTGACGAGAAAAGAATTCATTGGATGAACGATAGAAAAGAATATGTGTTCGATGGTTAGATCGATCACAATCGAAATGATTGAGTACACGGCGGATCTCCGCGATTGTAGTGATAAACATTTGAACGAATTCGATCACGCGAGCACTGGGAACAGGTAAAATAGCAGAATATCCCGCGAATCGTCCTTGTATCGTCCCGTAGCCTTACATAAGACTTCGCCCGTATAGATATCAGTTGAATGGGAACTGACTCTAAACACGTTTTCTGCCTTTAATCACGCAATGCAAAAATAGGCTTTCCTATTTCCGGTCACCTAGTACCGGAGCGAGTGACACAGCGATCTACGGATCTACAGAGAATTCCCAAAATCCTTACAATCTAGTATCATTCCCTTTCTTATTAACTTCGCTCGTTCTGCTCGTTCGAAGAGGTGTTTCTACGTTATTACAGCGTTGAATCTCAGATCAACCAGAAAGAAACGTATTCCAAATGGTTTTGCTTTCCTTAAAGTTCTTTCTTCTGTTACTGTTTATTATGAGCTTCGAAAATTATTCATACCGTAAGTTCCGCGAGAAACCAATGCTTTTCATTTATGCTCATTCGCATTCGAAATAAAATGCAGAACATCACTCGCGTGTAAGAAATAAATCTAGGATACGTCGTTCCGTTGATTTGGGATTCGAGAAGGTACAATGAATGAATATTGCACGATCGACAATTCTATTTGGTCGCAGCAAGTTTCGACGTACAGATTGATTGCAATGTACAGTGCCGGCCTCGGTATCGCTAATACAGTAACAACAATCGAAGGGATGACACGGTGGGGAAAAATGGGGAGAGGGTAGGGTTTTAACCGTGAAGCTGGTGCACATCGTACCTATAATTTTCTTACAACACTGTGTCGATAAACGTCTAAGTACCGGTGTGTCCTTCATGGTATTCTTGTTTTTCTTTTTTCCGCACATTGTCTTTCGTCGTTTGCTCTTTTTTGTTTTTACACATTACATTAAAATATAACACCGATCTCGACTCGCTTACATTATACATATACATATGTTAGTCCTTATTATTTTTTACTTTTTTTTTCCTTTTTTCGCATTTTGTTTGGTTTTTCCTTCTTTAATGTCTTTAGCGATCATCTATCGAACAGTCTCTCACCGTGAAGCGTTTAGAAGAGTTCCGAATTCAATATTAACATGCTCGCACTTCGCGTTAATTGACGACACTGGAAAAATGCAGGCTCCGCGAATAGCAATTAAGATTATCAGGGAAATCGTTCAGGCTGGTCGAATGGAATGTTCGTGAAGTATTTCGTGATAATATATGAAATGTTTCAATTACTTCGATTTATTTTCTATACGGAGATCAGTTTATTTACTTGCCTTCCTTATTCACGCAGAAATTACTCGATAATGATGTTTCTGGACGAATTTGCTTTGTGTTATATTATACGTATATTTCTTAGGTTTCTAAATAATCGTCTCAGAAAATTTGTTCTTTTTGTGAAATATACAACGAACCGTGGTGTTAAAGATCGTAGCCTCGATTCGAGTGATGAGCATTTTAATAATTAATTCATAATATTACATCGTCGATTAAGTACACGGACATTTCATACATTATCAGAGAATATTTCGATACGCCGCGAAACATTTGAACAAATTGCTTTTCGATCATCTTTCGACTGCCATTCCGTAATATTTTAAGTATACAATGGACAGATGTTTTACGCTTTTCAGAAGCTTGAAAAGTTGATATCGTGGGTCAAGTGTGTGTACAAGTACTTGCAATGAAAATATTCGACGAAGCGTATTCGTGAAAATGAATCGCAGACGTTAGAATATTGCAGTATTACGTGTGAAGATTATTATTAACGAAAAATTAGCACAGGTCTGAGAATAATGCAATTACGCAATACTGCAAACCAAAAAGAAAATCTTACAAAGAGTTTACCGTGAATAAACTATCCTGTATTACCGTTTGATTCATTATTCAATAGAATCCATTAATCACGACTTAATTGTCGCTTATGCAGCCAAATACTGCTTATAATATTCTTCAACTGTTGCCAACATAATCCCAATAATCGTACTTCATATTAGCAACAAAGCACATATATCAAAATCATCCCCCAGAGCATAAACACCCAGTCAATTGCAAATGTTTTCGAATTTCATACAAATGGATCTTGTTTCATTATTTTCTTTCGTCCCTTCTCCAGAACCATTCACGTGGCTCTCACGAAGCGCTCCATAAATCATTTCAATCACATCGTAGCGCAAAATCGAAGCGAATATCGCGCCTTTTGAAAATCGGATGCGTAAAATTGGTACAGAGGGTGCAGAGGACGCGCGTATTGCATCGGCCGCAGTGCAAGGGTAGAAAAACGAGGGGGAGCAGCGTAAAATGGCAAAAGATTAGTTTCACAGCCTTTTTTTTTATATAATTAGGAGAATCGATTAGATTACACAGAGCGTTTTACTTTACGTTCGATTTTAATACACTCGAAAAAATGGACCCGTTCGACCCTTTGTTTCACATTATCGTTTATTCTTTGTTTGCTTTTTTTTCGTTTTTTTTATCGTTTTTTTTTCTTATTCCCCCTTTTAATCAGTTTTTTTTCTTGTTGTCTGGAACTTAGACCGTGTATGTGTGCGAGTATATATATATATATCTGTATGTATATACGAGCGTTCGTGTGTTCATGTGTGCAGATGTGGCTGTTGTAGCAATTGCTCGGCTGTGGGGAGGGATAATGTTAAACTCGGAAGTCTTCCAGAGACATTCGTAAAACCGATTGGTCGAAAATATTATTCTAGAATCCGTTAGGGTACAAAGTATAGTTTGCGAACGATTATCATATTAGATAATTGTGACGATAAAAATGGACATTGTCTTATCGTGGGATGGAATAGGCTGTGTAAGCTCCGTCAATGCTAGATGCTCCGCTGCAATTCCAAGAAAACAGAGTTACGAAGAAAAAGGAAAGATGGAAAATAGTGTGTATGTACACGTGTGAATTGAGATCATTTTAAATGAGGGAATTGAAATAATTAGCGAGATATTTATAAATAGGTGATTCAAAGTTTCACGATTATAATTATTATTATTAGTGTTGTTGTTGTTGTTAAAGGAAGAGATAATTGGTACCGAAAACGTGAAATTAAATGAAACAGAAACGTGTAACACATCGTGTCTGAAACGAAAAATTGTTTTTATTAATCCTATGCCAGGCAGGCATGTAGCATCACTGTGACATTTGCGAGTCTTAATTTTCTTTCATCATTATTAATCTTGAATTACCAAAAAATGGACAGAGATACCGTTGGCTCGCGACGTTTCCCTTTCGTGAAAGAACGACGCGTCCCTTCGCGCTTTTTTTTAACTCTACATTCCTTCTTTGCTCCTCTCACCGATTACGATAAGACACGCCCCACGCGCCCGAAAAGAACAACCGGACGAGTTTTCGCCCCTTGATTTATCGTGACAGGGAAACGTCGCGTCGCAAGGCGAGTTTTATTATTTAATATTCAATAAATATTACATTACAGTAATATGTTCGTTATTGATAGCGTTAGTATTGTTCTAATTGGACAGAAGTTGTTGATGTTGTGGTTGTTTTAGTTGCTGTAGTTCACAATTTAGGCGAATTACTTTTTTTCTTTTTTCTTTCCCTCACGATTTCGCATTCGTAATTCGTATGGTTGTTTCTTTCATTCAACGTTCGTTTCGTCGTTACATATTTAACCCCTTTCCCTCTCTATCCCAATTTTGTCTTTTCGTATCCCCCTTGTACACCGCACAAGCTATCTCCCGTAAATGAAAAAAAAATATATATATTGTGTGTATATATATATATATGCGATATCGTCGTTTGATTTTTCCTTTACACGTGACATTGTTTTTTGTTCGTTCTGTTATATCCGCGTTAAATCGCCTCGATAAAGTTTCCTCCTCGTTTTCATTTTATCTACGTATAGGGATACATTGTAAGATTGTTTAATCCGTCGTACCGGAAATCAGTATCGTCATCGTCGTACTGAGCAAATCACGTTCAAATGTATCAAATATATATATATGTATATTATTAGAGTTCCACGAGGTAAAATAACGCCGGGAACGCGAACCAAGAAGAAATCGTGCGAAACGAGGGTTCTTATAGTCGATGGTGTCGCCTACTCGAAAGAACACAGAGACAGAAATAATTAACGTCGAATCAACACAGCTATACGTAAAATTCAAGATACAACGAAGCAAGCTCGATTTTCTTTTTAACTCGAATCTCTATTATCTAAACTTACGAACCTAGTATTGCGATCCTACGTGATCATGTTGCATTTCGATAAAATGAGGAAAACAGAAAGAAACAAAGAATTAAAAAGAAAAAGAAAAGAAGGGGAAATAAAAGCCCGAAAGAAAGAAAACACGTTGGCCCACGTGTCGTAATCGTTAAACGAATGAAACAACGACGAAACGAAGGCCAACAACGCGAATCTCTCGCAACATGCACAACTTCTTCGCACACTCTTGCGACGTGTGTATGTAATGTATGTATAAATTAATCGCGTGTCGTGTTCGCGTTAACAAACGTAATGCTGGACAGAGGACAATAATTGTTATGTTACAATAAAAAGGAACTTAACAGATTGCGCTAAAAAAATACAATAATACATATATGAAACAATTGTATACATATAAAATCTTTAAATAATCTACAAGAAACGCGGTGATTCGTGTTTCCACAAACAGAACTCATTTCTTTATTACGTTATCGGCCGTTCTATCTTCTCCGTCAATCTAGCCGCTTCATCGACTTTCCAAACACCCATTGGAATAATTACGAAGCTTGTCTTTATATCCCCGTATATTATTATTTAACCAGCAGAGCTTTCAATAAAATCGACGATCATCACTCCTCTATTCAATTTCCACACGCCTGATTTTATTACACACATTCGATACAACGTTCTGTGATTGTATCATTATCATTTAAATGGGCATGCTTAAACGTCACGGAATTATTGTTTGAATTCACGTATCGCCTCTACGATCCGCCAATAATAAACGTTGGCGTCGAATGATCATAATCGAGCGAACTCCGTTTCGTTTTCCCAACTCTCTACTCCGTAGCTTTAAAGAAAAAATGTACAATTAATCGCGAACTAAAGCGACGCCTCCTCTTACGTAAAATGTAAATGGCTCTTCATCCCATACGTAAAAATTAAAACTTTTGTGGAATGCTTACAAATTAATAGATTCGATTGAACATCGTCCGTTGACTCTCTCGATACATAGGGACGAACATTTTTTTTTTTGTTTGCTTGTTTGCTTCTTTTTCTTTCAATTCTTACTACGTATCGATACTCACTGCGCGCACATTTTCTCATTTTTTTTTGTTATCTCTCACTCTATCTATTTCTATCACTCTTTTTGACGTACATGTACACAGGCACACAAACGCGCACTCGCTTTCTCTCGTTCTCCCTTTCTTTTGTCTCGCTAACACTACTGAAATGCGAAATAGTAGTAAGATTATTATGCTCCAGAACCAGCACGTTCTGTTCGAATCGAGAGAACGTCCCATACTTTGTGTGATACACATTAATGACCTAATATTTCCAAGTAATATTTATAAGTATTAATTAATCCATGGCTGCCCTAATGCCTAAGGGACTGAAACACTGCCGCTACACATATCATAGGCATGTAGCAATTAGGATATTTAGTGGCTTATTAGTAAGACGAAGTTACGGTGAAGCGATGTTGTGATCCGTTTACTTGCCCCGTGGAGAAGATCGTATGCCAGTTGTTGAGAGGCCCTCCCCTCGGCTCCGACTTCGGTGCAAGGAATGTAAACCCTCACCTGAAACAGGTATTCGTTGATGAGTTTTTTTTTTTTAGAACATATGCAATTGATGCAATGGGTTGTCGATTAATTGGCTGTTACGGTGTTATTTATTTTAGCTATTGCGTCAGTTTAGATGTTTTTTAAAGAGGTAATATCATTGTTAGATTTGATGTTGGAGGTGCGAAATTTCTATAAAAATATTAAGAACGTATCTCTTTTTCTGACGTATATATATGATAGTTATAATTAAATATTTTTCTCTTCTGTTAGTTTTTTAATGCTTGCACTCGTGGGTTCGTCGATGTGTTAAATATATCATCTGTCTACAAACCTGTTATATTAGATTTAGATTTGCAAGTGAAGAAAGTGTTGTGCTTACGCCGTAGTGTGTTTTTCTGGTAGTGTTATAAACGCATTACCTCTGCTGACACTTCTGCGTATCGGTGCAGGTTGAGGTGTAGCGACAGTATAGCTTCTAAGTGCTCTGCCCCGTTTGTCTTGAATTAGTTTGTCCACTTTGACGAAGATCCCGCATTTCGGTCGACACGTGAAGTACCTATGGCCGTTCACAGCACCATCATTTTTACCTGTAACAAAAAAGTTGCGATACAAATGAGAATTTATACGTCACGTTCAGGATACCACAAGATGAAATATTATAATTTACTACTTCTATTATAGTAGTTATAGTTCTGTGCAGTATAGTATATGTATAGTAGTCAGTAGTCTAACTTCTATTATAGTTATATGAATAGTAGATTTCTTGGGAAATATTTATCGAAACACTGAATTTATTAAAAAAAAAAGAAACAAACAGATACACTCTGTACAATATTTTGACTCTCGATATAACTTTGCTCGATGTAGCAAATAGAAATAAAATATACAAAATAAATTCATATTTTACCAGTCGGGGCGTCAAGTTCGACTCCTATCCACGATCCAGATGCGAATTCCGTTGGTCCAACATAAGCTATGACACCGGAATAACTGTACGGGCGAACCAGTACCGATTCTCCAACGATAACCCAGTCCGGAAGTGGAGTCTCGACTCTGCTTAAGTCGTGTCTCGAACCGAAAGCTGAACTCTTGTCGCTCACGTCATCTGTTATTAAAAAATAAATAAATAACACTAGATCGTAATAATTTTTGCGAGTTATAAGTATAAGTACAAATCTATAAGTACGAACCATCGATTCGTTCAGAAGAGCTGTTATCGCCGTTTTCGTAGGGCATGTTAGGTTGCATTGACTGTTCCAGTCGTGCTGCAGCTTTGCTTTCTGAAACTTGTGGACGGACCATAGGGAACGAAGCCCTGTGCTGAAAACTGGCGGGTCTTCCGGTGCCAGCAGAAGCTTTCCTTCGTCGCACGACCTATAATTATTTATAAATTAGTTAACTGCCGCGGCACATGAAATATACTGATCGAGATATTCCATTTTAATTTGCGAGTAACTACGAGAAACGTGCCCTTAAATTTTTATATCGTTTTTACTTTATCGAGACAATAATTTTACAAAAATTGTACTCTTTCCCGGTAGAATTTATCTGTAGTTTAGTATTAAATATTATTGATAAAAATTACCTTGCCCGGTGGTAGTTTCGTGTGCACAACCGAACTACCCTCCAAGGGACTGTCCTCTCCGGAATTCGACGCCTGACTCACCTCCATGTCGCTTTTTCTTCGATTACTCAACATCTGACACGACACACCCTTCTTTTGACTAGCGCTTGTATGTGTTGCACTATTAGTTGCATCGCTGTCGCTTTTCGTCGAAGAAACAGGACTGTCCATGTCTGCGTCAATGTAGGCGCCAGATTCCTCCAGATTTATTCTGGTGCGATCTGTGATTAGATAAAACATTGCCAATAATAATTACTATTTTTTATATTATATAACATATAGTTGAAATGTTTAGCTTAACTCATTAACGCCCAAATGATATATTTTTGACATCTCCCGTTTCATTAATAAAATTCAACCATAATATTACAACGATTATTACGAAAAATAAATTATCCCTCAAATTACTCTTCTTCTTGCAATATTTAGCGATAATTATCATTTTAATAACTTGAACCAACCCTCGTTGCAGGTGTTTTCCGCAACGTTCAATTTATCCAACGCGTTGCTCACTTCCATCATGTATTCCTCCGGTGTTTCCTCCACCAGAGAACTGTCCATTCGTTCTGGTTTCTTGCTTTCGAGGAGATTTCGATACTCGAGATCCGGCGTCTCGTCCACGCTGATTGATTTGAAGGAAATCGAATCCTCGGACGTGAGATTGGTCGTGGACACGGCTTGGGAACCGTAACCGCTGCTGCTCATGCTTGGCGTGTTGATCTTCGTCGATTGAAGTTCGACGAGAGAATCAAGTGTGCGTGAAGAAGTTAGCGGTTTTACTGGTTTCGCCGGTGCCTGAACGTAATCGCGTGTGATTTGATTGTGGTAACGATGATACCGTGGAACTTAAGAGTCTTTTTATTATTATTATAGATAGGCAGAAGAAACAGTTGCAGGTGGATTTATGTAAAATTTTTGCTTTTTTCCCCCTCCTTGGAGCACTTTGATATTTTGTCTTATTAGATTTCTCAAGTTTCCTTCGCGAGGATAAAGTATGGAAAATGTTTCGAGCATTCACTGTTTCTTCTTCTATAAGGTTTTTAAATTTCAAGTTTGGTTTGGTATTTAATTGTTTGGGAAGGTATATGCGTTTTTGTAGAGCAAATGCAGGGATCATTTTGCAAGACAATTTGAATTTTGTTATAGTTTGCATTACGACAGCATAAGCCATTCAAGAATTTGTACTACCTGATACGAATCGTATTCCGAGTAATCAGCGTCGCTCTTCTCTTCGTCTTCATCGCGAGCAGGTGTCGACACTTGATTTGCAACGTTCGACGTTTCCTCGTGCAAAGTCGTCATTCGTAGACCCAGTTTGCTACCCACAATATTCGGGGATGCTAAAACGAGCAGAAGTCGAGTTAATAATAATCGCAGGATGTGATATTTCTAGTCGAAACTGTGGCAATTTAGTATGAATATCAGGGCCGATCTGACGACGGTAAATAAAATCGATTAACAGAAGAAAATCAATTGATCTGCGGTTGATTTTACAATAATTTCCTCTCTTGGGTGTCGAGATACATTAAACGTTAATCGGGTTCATCGGAATCACATTAAAAGGTGCCAGGTCGGTTCTGATACACATATTGGTGATTGCAAAATATCGAACAAAGGAATATATCCATGCTGTTCCTAAAAACGTAAAAGGATAACAGTATATTCCACGTATTCCTCACGATTTTTCTTCCAATTACTATCTGTTTTTCATTTCTTTTCATTCATTATCGAACGCTAACGTTTCTATCGTACATTACCTTAAAAGTACCATTTTCTGTGTAGAGAGAAATTTATGTGTGTATTGTCTAGAAAGTGTCACAATGATGTATATACCCAATTCGATTTCTTTTCCTTGGCAATTAAAATAAATATTCGAATGAAGTGTGTACTAAAGATCGAGAAGTTTCAAGCACATAATACGTGGAATATAAGGCAGCCTGAAATGATAAACATAAAACACAGGTGAGAAAGGGTACCGATATAACCGGAAGCAATAAAAACATCGAACACATATGGAACTATCTGCACCATTGGTACAGTGAGGCTGCAATTCCAGTAAAGACAGTAATAAACTACCGGAGAAAGAATACTGAACGTAAAATGAATCGTGGTTTTCACTAACATCTATTTTCCTATTTCTACGTAATACTCGAAATAAGGTGTAAGGAAACCAAACAGTCTACTAATCACTACAAGAATGATCGAATGGACTCTTTCAAACTTGCCAGAACATTGCAAATTTCATCGATTGGCTAAACTTTGTCTCCATTAAAGGAACACAAGCTACTAATATTTCATAGCTTTAATATTATTCCCAACTCTATCGAAAGCTTCACATTTATTTGTGCAAATATTTCGTACCACGCGAAATTTCCAAATAATTCGAAGTGGGCAAACGAAAATTAATTATTACAGAATACTGAGAAAAATGTTAATTTCAATAAATATATTTCCACACGAAATTTTCAATTAATTTATAATGGACAAAGAGATGTCAATATGAAGGACCTTCTGCTGATCCAATTATTTTCACGCAAAAAGGAAGGAACATACAATGTGTAGTATATAAAAAAAAGAAACATGACCGATAAAAAATTCTCATTAATTGTTGGCTTGTTAGCTAGTTTGAAAGAGTGACCAACAGCGAGTGTCACCTACACTTGGCAGAGGTGGATTGTTGCAGACGTGTCAATGAGTTGAGATTCATGTTGAGATTCAGGAAAGTTGGTCTCGCTGAAAGGAGATAGACGTACTGATTACACGGCACTTCGTTTTTTTTTTCTTTCTCGTCGATCACTAAATACTACGATCTGTTCCATCGTAATGGCGAGCCTTTGATAAGACTCTTCTTTTTTTCTTTCTTTCTTTCTCTGTCCCTTTAAAGGCTTCTTACGCCTGATTAATTAATTGTGTCTGTCGGCTGGAAGACACTCGATATACGAAGATAAACCAGACCCTTCTATATAAGTACATATATTTTGCGCGCTACTTCGTTGAACTTGAAACTTCGTAACTTCAGAAACAATTTGTATCGTCATCGGTTTCGTGGATCGTGTAGAAGGTACTTAATTGTGATGTTAAAAAGGATAGATCGTTCTTCGAGATTCAGTTGAATGTCTTGTAATATCTTTCCTTGTTCCTTTAACTCGCCATTTTAATTCAAATCCAAAATGTGAATTATTGATAGATCGATTTATGTACCGCCAGATTTTAATAGATATGTTTGAGAATTGATCGAAATGGAGAGTTTTATTATTTGAAGTCTTGAAGTCTCGTGGATTGTGGATTTGTTGAAAATATATATACTGTGGGTAATGATTAGTTTAAAGTCAAAGAAAATGGTCTCGATGTAATAATTTTCTTGTTGTTTTTCTATGTAGTTGATAGCGTTAGATAGATTCTATTATTCCACAAAGCATGCTTCACTATGCTCGAAACAATAATCTCATGCATTACTAATTACTGTCATTTACCCCCCTATACACTATATTGAAATTAGTTTCTAGTGTTTACTCGTTTATTTGACTTTAAACTAATTCTTAATGGGAAGAAAGAAAATGGAAATTAATTTTCCCCGATTTTCTTCATTTCCTTCGTAAATACCTATTCTTAGATATCACGAATGTTCTTTTCCTTTATTTCAACACATATTTTCCCATTTTCTTTTTCAAGCTTCTTCTGTTTTTCTCACAATTCTCGTGAAAAACAATTTAGATCTTTTTTTTCCACGAACGCACATCTTCGTTTCTTATAAAAAATATGTTTCATTCTTTCGAATAATAACCGAGATAGTCTAAATTGTCCTCCAGAAATGAATATCCACCTAAATAATTAATTAATAAATATTGATGTATATACATTGTATATATTATGTACACATATATGATACAATTAACCTACGTTTCTTTCTAAAAAAAAATATCGTTTAATAACACATTCACAGGTGGAGACAGTAAAATCAGAACAACTTCACAAACGATCTTATTCTTTCTTTTTTTGTTCTTCCCCACTTTTTTTTAATTTTCCAACAACACCCGTCCATAAATAAAATCTTATGCACGCCGATCCTCCCTTAAATTCAATCTTAGAACATAGATATTTTCTGTTTCGATAATTCGTCGAACGCAATGGAATTTTTCTTTCACGTTCCACGAATCATCGATTATGGAAACAAAAATAAATTTAAAAAAAAGGAAATAAAAGAAACAGAACTGTAGAAAATCATTTCTATTCTAATCGACAAAACTTCTGCGAAAGAATTGTCCAATATATATCCATGCTTTCGAGTCGTGATAGTATATAGATATACAGTCGTGAATAAAGTGCCAGTGAACATGATTTCTACGCATGGTGATCCTCTGATAGAAACTACGAAATGTTCGAGAAGATTTCTTTGCTTCTCTTTTCTTTTTGATTTGCTTAAATTTAGAAACGATTCGATAATTGATTTGCACACATCGATCGTGATCAGCAACACGCACAAATCATCGTGTAAACGTGTGAAAACGAACAAACAATTCAATGAACAGAGACTTGCTGATGCTTGCTTGCTTGTACCAAGGAGCACATTCGCATGCAATAGTATAACACGGTGTAAACGTAAGCACTGCTCACTGCAAATGAAAACAGCGTTCGCTATAGGCAGAAAGGCATCAGCAATTTTCAGAACTAGATTACTGATGATTTCAGGATAAAAGACAATATAGGAGCAGCGTTCCTCAAGCATCCCTGATTACGTTTCCTCGATCATTATATCTAAAGAAGTTGAATCGATTGAATTGCAAGTACAAGCTACTGGTTCTTCTACTTTACTATAAGGAAGAATATAATAATAATAATGATAATAACGATAATAATAACGACAATAATAAAAATGAAAATAACAAAGATACTCTGTTAGCTGATACAGCTTATTCCGGTTCTGAACATTGCTAGTAGCGAAAATAATAAATAGTTTTCGACACACTATTATAGGGCGTACTGGAGAACTAAAACAACAGACAGTCTCAACCACTCACGAGACATATTTACTAATCGTCACTGCCTGTTACGGCATCAATTAAATATCAATCAAGACTCCATTTTACCTGAGTTCAGAATGGAGCCTTGCGTGGGCCGAAATAGTTGTGGAAGTAGTAGACGTAGTGTTAAACAGAGGAACACAGAGATAAGTTGCGTATATTATATTGCTCGAACTTCGTACGGTTAATTTTGCTACAAAAATTCGCTAATTAATCTTAAAGGGGTTCGTTATTAATGATGGCATTAGAGACTCTGTAACAGGTGGTGGAGCTTAAGTGTCGCTGCTAATAAACGCTAAGGCGGATATCGAGACGAATAATGGGTCTTAGGTTTTATTCTGTTCTTGTTTCCCCTTTCTCTTTTGGACTTTTTCGTTTTTTATACCATGCTCAACTCTCATTAATCGCCGTTACGATCGCCGTTACGCGATTTTTGTTTGTAACGTTCTAGGAAAGCTGCAAATAAATATGTTGGTAGTGGAAGAATCGTGCGGAAAGTTGAACATAGCGTGGTGTCATAACAATATGATAGAAGCTGTAAATATAATAAATACGAAATTCCAGTGTGTTAGTGGTAATTGCTAAGAGGGAGATCATCGGTATTACCAAACATCGTTAACCCTGCTATGGTTTCCAAATTTTTTCATCGATTTACGGCTGTCGATGTTTATTTTAAAATTATTACAAGTCATGAGAAAACGGCAATGAAATTCATACACTACCATCATTGTTTCTGTTTCTGACCTTTTTTTGGTCTAAATATTAAGTTAGTTGCACATAATAAAGTTGGTTGCACAGTTTAAGGCCTTGGAGTAGTTAGTATAAAGCAAATAGCAAAGATCAATCATAGTTGAGTTTCATAAAGACAGCAGGTGGTTATGCAACGTATAAATCTTATACAACGATTGGAATAATTTTTTCAACGAAAGCAAGTAAATTATTGTATAGTGAAATCTGAATTTATGTACAGATTATGGAATTAACAATACGGATTATTTTTAACACAGAGACCTTAAATGTGCGATCAAATCGAAGATCATAGCAGAGTTAAGGGGAATGATCAAACTGTTGATTGTGTTTGTTCTAAGTGATTGAGCGATTTCTTTGCATAGTGTCCAATTTTTCGATTCGAAAAAGTAGTCTTCTATAAATTGTACCTTATATGGGCAAATTTCAGAATTTTCTGCATAAAAATTCTCGAATGAAAATACGATATAATCCGATTTGATTAAGTTTCTTGCATAATTGGTGGGCACAATAGAAGGAAATGCTAAAGATGGATGACATGAATCCTAATAAAAACGAACTGGGGATGAAAAGGGAACTGGATGAAATGATTATTTTCCATTATTCAGAACCAACATATCCAATACCAAAGGAAGACATAACAGTGGAATTTTAAGACAATCAAAACTAGGGCAAATCCTAAAAACACTGCATAAGCCACATTTCAGTAATGAATTATAAACTTTTCGTCGGATATAATTCAAGGAAGCAAAAATAAAGGCAATGAGAAGTGATCGAAACGTAGATCGATATTATTCTAACAAGGGAACATATCGAACAGGTACACTTCGAATTTTTATGAAAATTTGAAAAAAGACAATTTACAAAAAAATATTAGACTTGTACATATTTGAAAGGTGGTAAAACTTTCCTCGAGAATAAGAGTGCAATACAACAAATGATGCGTTAAAGATATAGGTATAGCGCGATTCACGAAATTCGGGGAAATCAAAACTTTTTATTTTTTGAAAATATTAAAAAATATTGATATTAAATCGAAACCTATGATTCACCAAATCAATAATAACGGATTTATGTAAAACTTAGTAGCAAATTCTCTTCCAAATTTATAATCATTGTTTTACGTAAATATATTGCTTGACGATATGAATTAGAATGAAGTGCTTGGAAAAATATGCAACCGATACTTGTTCTTTTTCAAAACTACCTTGTACAAACGTTTCACGAAAGAACGGCGTGCATGGATTCGATATGTTCCCTCGTAGGTCCAAGGTTCTCAACACACAGTGCTAGTAAAATTGATCAAAGCGTTAGAATATTTCGATAATTTCATTGTGGTTTAAGCAAACTAAGATGTTGCATTCGTTAAATGATGAATTTGCATAAGATCGTCGAAAAGGAAGGAAAGAAAAAAAAGAAAAAAAACAAAAGATCAAAGGAACGTTTAAAACTCAATTCGTCAAACTTTATGTAAGTAGCAATCCATTTAGCGAAAACTCGTTTCATTAGCGTTACGTGTTAAGAGCTTGCTAGCTCTGTGCCGAACAAAGAGCAGCGTTACAGCGAAAAACCAAAACCAAGGTTCGATTTTCTAATTCATCTACGTCTGGAACAACGTGGCGAAAATGCTTGCGGAGCAAAAGTACTCTCTTGCAAGAAATCTTGGAATTACCTTTTTGCTGGCGTACTTATGGTAGCACCGTTGGATATTGTTAGAAGTTATTATGAACAACAGTAACGTGTTAATTCTATTGTCAATAGACCATTTAAGAGATTATATGATCGATATGCATATACATATATCAGTTGTATTAAGAAAATGGATTACTACAAAATGAACGGCGATCTAATGAATGAGAAAATGAATTGTATGAGTGAGAAGATATTGTGTGAATAATTAGATAAGAATTTCTCGCTTGTCGTATATATTATCGTTTAACCGAGTACCAATTAATTCCCTGTATCCTTCTATGATTTCATAAATTGTAACTCGAGGAACTTCAACATTACGTTCAACGTTGAAAAATTCAACGAGTAATTTCTGTTTAGCATAATGTGACGATAGTTTTAATGGGGTGTTTAAATAGCTTAATAGGATATGCAATTAAGAAATCATAGAACAGCATGATCACTGAATTTGTCTATTTGGAAATGTATCGTCGTACGATGTAATATGTATGAAAATGAATGTCTGCTTACCGATTCCAAATGGTTTCGACGGCGTAGAAACAAAGTTCTCATCTTTCCTAGTGTGACCCGTGGACGCTCGTCGAGAATGGAGTATTTCATTCAACTCGGTGTTGAGATCAGTCACGCTTTCAGAACGGGTGACGTTCAGTGAGTCCATCGAGGTGTCGGATCTCATAATCTGCAAGTGGTAACGCATTACATGATCAATCACTTTTTCAAAAGGCCAGTTTCCCTTCCCACTATAAATAACATTACAAGAAACCACTCTCTTTAGTTTAGTCCACGTATTTTCTGACGGAAGTATTTTTCAAATTGATTGTAGTGTGCGCAGATATAACCAAGTGAGAACACAAAGACAATTTCGATGAGAATAACACAGAAATTGATATGGGTTCTACGATTTTCGACGAAGTAAAATAAAATGAAAAGGTATTACGAATGAGGAAGAATGGCATACAAAGTATAGAATTAAATAAAAATGAAAAACAACTTAAACGAAAAGCATACAGTGCGTCCGAGACGGCGAAGAGGCAGTAGTACCTGCGAGAAGTTGGGTACGCTTGCTGTCTTGCGCATAAGTGGTTGACCCTGTGCTTGGAGTAACTCTTTCACTGCGACATTTTGTCGTAATCGGTCCAAAGTTAAGATACTTTCCACCGCAGAAACGCCTCGTGTATATTTCTCTAAATAAACAGAGATCGGGTCATTTAAAATAGTCAACTACTTTCCAAATTTCTCTAAGCAAATATGCTGAGAATTACTTACCAATGTACGTTTCGCCATCGCATAAACTATTATCTTCACCACTGGCGGCAATTTGTGCCAAACTCTCGCGATCTTCCAATTCTTCGCTCGCCTTTGGTATATTCGACACAACCTCGTAGGTGACGCCAGTCTGGGTCAAACAATCGGTACGTACGATCCTCTTGAAGATTCTGTCCGCGATACTTTGTCGTTTGTAAATGTTCAAGGCTAGCCGTTTACGTAGCACAAGGTCCATTGGTGCTGGATGCGATAACCGTACCGTTGTTTTCAAGATCAGGAACACCCGTTCGTTCACTGTAATGTAATATTACGATTTATTGAAAACTCCTAGAACAATGTCTGTATTCTTACTATTATTATTATTATCATATATTTGTCTTGCAGCTCGGTTGAGTTTGCACGCAAGTTAAAGAGATAATACTCTATTACATACCATCTGTAACTTTGTTTAAGTGTATGTTGTCGTGTATACTGGAATCCCAAGCAGCGATAGCACACACATCTTTCTCAACACGTCGAATTATCGGTAGATTGTAAAATTTGTTGCCATGCTCCTTGGGTAAGATGGAATTCAATCCTGTCACGGAAACTTCTTCCCCTGACTGATGGGTCGAGAGGTCATCAGCTGTAGATATTTAATCGATTAGAATCGGCTCGAATTTCATTAAATCAATTTTATTTTACAAAGCTTGAACGTGATATAAGCTATACGCGATAGGAGGTGGAAAATTTAAATAATACAACTATCTTTCGTTGCATTGCAACTTTAAGACACTACTTGTTTCAACGTGTCACCTTAAATCGTCGATTACTTAAAAGAAATGAGTAAAAATGTTTTGTATACCGTTGAGATCAAGAAATAGAACAGGAATGTGTGGTTCCATTCCTGCAGGTGGATTCCAGTCAGCAGGAGCTCCGGGTATTCCGGACCCTGCTGCCGGAACTAACACTGCGTTTCTTTCTTCCGTTAGACTGACCCATTGGTCTACGAGGCTCTGTTCTCGTTCTATATCCTGCTCAGTTTTATCTGTACACACAGAAATCATCAATGACAGACATCTCTGATCTAATAACCGTTTAATCATTTAATTTCGAATACTATTGTCCAGTGTACAAACCCTGCTTATTTATCAGCTTCTGTATCTGTTGATCCAAATACTGTCTTCTTCTCATTAAAGCTTCACTCCACTTTTCTCTCAGTATACTCAAGTCTTCGTCCTGATAACTGTCCAGTGGAATCTGAAGTCGATTTCTCACAGACACACTGCCAACTGCTATATTCAGTATCGATTGACATATAATAGGCAAGGTTCCTGAATTTTGCACCGGCTTCACACGAACTTGTATTCTGCGTTGCTGTCCTTGTCGCAATTGATAAATACCACCTGGCAAGAATTATTTATAATTATTATTTATCAACTATCATAAGTTTAATTGGACGTAAAATTAAACGTACATACCTGTCCACGTATCCTGCTTCATAACAACGTCGACAGGTGAATATTCTCCCTGCTCGTTAAGCTCTTGAATCTCGACCCACAGTTCAATTTTTCTCGTCAACTCTGACCATCGATCAGCCAGAGATCTGGCTTTGGCCAGCTGTTGCTCCACTTCCCAGCCTGGTTTGCTTCGGGAGAATCCGGCACTTCGGTGTCCCCAAACTTCTATGCTTAAGGCACCTTCTGTGTACGAAAATTTGTTTCCACATGTTTCAGAATATGGATTTAATTTCACTATTTCGTTCCTTAATTAACCCATTCATCTCGACACGGTTAAAAACGTGCTGACAATGAATGACGAATGTCTGCACGTTTCACCGATCGCGATATTGCAAAGAACTATATGTTTGACTAAAACAGCAAAGTATAGGATATACGTTCGTTCGTGTCAAAGGAAACTCTACCTCTAATACTACGAAGTGCAAACTGATACAGTGATCACATTTCAAGTTCACTCACCAGCACAATGTTCTATAAACTCCTCTGTAATGGACACGGTGAAATCCCTGCTGTGATTGAATTTAAATACCAGAGAGTCCCTCTGTCCAGTCTGGCAAGTCGCGTTCAATTGCTCCGAGTTTTCCACAGCTGGGACCACAATTGGGTCCGGGTGGCCGCAGAACATATACTGACAAAATACAAAATGGCTCAACGACAAAGGCAGGCCGGTGGCTTGCTTAATGGTCACGCGGCAAGTGATGTGACTTGATCCTGAATAATCCTCAGGTTCTGACGAGGTTGAGTCACCAGACGATTCTGACGCTGCCTCGCAGATACGATCTTGCGGAAAGTGGCCAGATATACGGCTAATCTCGACCTGTAGTCGTCCAGCGACTTCTCCTTGTTGGCTGATAATTGGCGTGTGATAATCTAACCGAACTTCGTGAAACAGAACCTCTAGGAAAATATTTGCCACGCCAATGAGATTGTGATTCTCCTGGGACTCGTAGAACGGATCTTGAGTTTTCCCTGGTACTTCGTCCTAGATTAAAATGATATACTGTTTTAGAAATGGCTTTTGTTTCTATGTTGTGTACCGGAGTGCAAAGTTTTGCGATCGAAACACCTGTGAATAATAATCTCGTATGCAGAGAACAAATGGGTAATTTTGTTTGATAATTCAGAGGTTTTCTTTGGCTCAAGTTATCCATGATTTATTGTCACTTGTAATTAAATTAGTTAGGAATTATATTTAGGATCATTACCGATTTTAGATCGATCGGGCTATTTACCTTAATCGCAGGTAACCGCTGACAATTGTTGGGATCCTTTCTATCTTCGTACATCTCCCGCATGTCGACTAATTTGTTTTCTAATTTTTCCATGGACCATACCTGACTGCCCATGTTAGTCCTTTTCACTAGAATCGCAGGTTCACTGACGAATGCGCCCCGCTGAAAAAATACACTCTACATTTCGAAGAGTGCGCAAGCAAAACGAACACAAATAAATAAACACAAGGTACACAAACTGAAAGAGTGCGAAACCAATAAAAAAAAAGAAACAGATATAATGTATGAAACATTTAACAGACATAAAAGTTACAAATACGAGGGTAAATTATATTATAAATTACAAGAACGAAAGGAGACGCACAAAATTAAAAAACCAGTACATATTGTTACCATTGCACACGTGTAAAAATAGCTTCATCCTGTACATTTAATTTTCAACAGCAATTATTACTTTTTTCACCAGTTATACACGTGAATTCTCAACGAATGAAAAAATGGACACAAATGATTTATTTCGATGGTTTTTGATTCAGCCATTACGAACAGATAGAACCCAAAGCAGCTCTGAAAATCCAACGACAAGATTTCCACCTTAAAGTAATCCGGTTGCAAACCTTAAGACACGTTACCTTTCTATTTGGACTTAAATTGTTCGGCGGAATTTGCAGGGTGACACTAAACTTCGTTTGCTTCCCCATCTCTTCCGCCAAGAAGTTCGCTTCTTGGACCAACGCGTTCGCCTTCAATATGTCCGCCTTTAATTGACCTAAACTCCTCTTGAACATCTCGTCCCTTTCCTGGGCCCATTTCTCTACTCGCATCTGAGTAGTTGGCGTGCAAGCAGGCAATTTACCACTTTGACTGCCCCTCAATGGGTCGTATGGTACATAAGGGGAATACGGTGTCGAGGGGGACAAGATATTGCGAAGCTGTTGGAACTGACGTTCGTACTCTTGCCTCTGCTTCTCTAGTGCGACCTAGAAGAAAATACCAATTGTCAATAACAAATGCTTCCGTCCTACTTTGTGTGATAGCAAAAATATGTCAAATCGTAGCTCCCATTATCAAATAATTTCTATTCTAGAAATTTCTAATGTATCGTGCAAACTTTAAGGGTGCTAGAGAATGTAGGTATCATTGAAGTTCAGGATGCACCTTCATTTAACAACTTATTTTACAACTTCATTTACTCTAACCCCCGAACCGTGGCCCCTCTTCAGCATCGGCAGCACCTTCGTAAACTTTTGACAAACATGAAAAAAACCGTCATCGGTCCCCAAGTATACCTGTTTATCTTCCTCGTGCTGCTTCTCGAGTCTGGCGATGGCTCTCTGAATAGGGTCGTTCGACAGCTCGTTAAGCATCAGTTCTTCCCTGGCGAAGTTGTAATCGATATTCTGTGCCGGCGTCTGAGGCTCGCTGTTGATAGCTGTGAACGCAGGCACGCAATCTTTCTGAATTAATCTGACAACGAGGCGATTTAAAAAAAAGGAAATTCAATCAGCGACATCCGTGAAGCCTTTACCTGTTGCGCTTCTGGGACAATTCACCCGGAAGAAATGATGATTTCCCCAGACGATTCTGTCACCGTGTAACAACGGTGTTTTCTCCACTACCTGAGTGCCATTCACGAAACACCTAGCACCGTTTAATGGTGTCATGTAGAGGCCACTCTCCTCTATCGTGATGACACAGTGTTCTGGTAGAATACCTAATCCATGTAGTTGAATATCTTGGTCTGTTTTAGCTGAACGACCGCCGACCAGAGTCTTTTCCTGATTTTTAACACGTACAAGATTTAGTATTAATGTTCTCCGTTCACGGTTACTCGATTTCTCACATGCATTGCTGGGTAAAATGAATTTTTCTAATTTGTAGCAATTTGATGTAAATATTCTAAGTTGCAACAGTGCTGCATTAATTCAAAATGAAAGAAAGAAACATATTCTTTTCTTATTCAAGCTGTCCTTTCACCACAAATCTAGAAGCTTTTATTTCAAATATTTCTACCTCAATGTTTTACCCAGCTCTGTTATTAATTTATTCTTGAATTTTACGTACCTTCAGATAGTAAACTAATAGCTCGTTCAGGCTTGGATCGTCGTTTAGATTAACGAGGTAATACTTGTTCTTTTCTACTTGGATGCCAGAGGCTTGGACACTAATTCCCATTTTCTCTAATGCCTGTTGCCTCTCGTGCTGCAACCTCTCAGTTTTTACCAGCTTCTCTTCCCACGTCTGCGACATTTCCTTCATTAATCGTTCCGACTCCGACAGTTTCTCCGTTATATCTGTGCGTCGCTGGCCCACTATCGACCCCTGCCCCTGTGTTCAGATGGCAAACAGAATTCGTGCTTCAGTCGAACCAAGAACTAATTAGCCTTTGAGCAACTTCTTCGATCAATGGACTTGTTCGTTATATCTTGAACGACGAATTTACATTTACCTCAGGTCAGCGAACTTTGAGAAATTGACTTGCAACTGTAGCAATTCTTTTTTTAATATTTCTGGACATTACCAATTGTTAAATAGTTAAGAAATTTGTAATTATTAATCATCGTAAGACAGAGTCCTTTTCGGAATCGAAACCTTTTTCGCCAATTTATTGACTGTGCTTAATGCTTGCTTGCTCATCAGTCTATCGCGTAATTAACAGACCGGTGTTAACGAGACTTAATTATCTTACAGTCGCGTGCAACAGCATCTCCTTCAACGTCTCCACCTCCTGCCTCAATTCCCGAATGATTCTTGCGTTTGGATCTTCGTTGACCACGGCGTGATTGACGATCCTCTTCGCTCTGTCCGCGTATCGCAAGGTGGAAAGTGTTTCCTCGTAATTATCTGCCGCGGGAGATATGGTGGCTACCATCACTGTTTTACTGTTTCCGCCTAAGTTGTCCTAAAATTAGAGAACAATATAATGTATAGCTAGAAAAGTTGGTGCAAATAATTCTTTAGCCTTGCATGTCGAGAATGTTATATTTTGTTAGATCTTTCGAAAATAGTGTAGCAATTTCTTGTATTATTTTATTTTCATAACCATCAGTGGTGATCTTTGTTGTCGGACGATATCTGTATAATTATATCTGTCATCATTAATTCTATGTTAGCATTAGGCGTGCTGTCACGATGATAATAATAGTTACCCTCGGTCTAATTTACTAGTTACACTTATTCATTAATAATCAAGTTGTTTGTAGTTGTACCTTCAGCAGCCACGTGAGAACGGAGTCCCTGTACGGCACGAACTTGTCCTTATTTTTATTACTTCCGGAATTCTGATCCGCAAGCTTTGAAATGACTAGACCCAGTGTCGTTAGGGATCTGAAAATAATTATTTTTCTTTATCAACTCTGATCGATTATTGGCAATAATTTCGTGCATGGAAGAGTGAATATTTTGATCGCGCGAAAACTGAGAAATGAAATAAAAAAGAACAATCAATTTATATCACATCATTTAGAACGCATTATTTTCTCCAATTAATATATTCATCAGTCAAATACGCTGCAGTAAAAGGGTTAAACAGTTGAACAGCAATACAATTACCGTCATAATGATGTGGCACCAATAATGACGATGATATTCAATAACAATAACGATAGGAATTAAAAAGAAGGTTCATTTACTTGTTTATATTGCTTCCTTCTTTAAGCCTATCGCCCACTGCTCCGGTTTTCACAGCCCTCTCGCTCCCTGCCAAATCCACCAAGCTCATTCGCGACACCTTTTCGCCGCTGACGCCGCTCCTCAAATCCGTCAATGTTTGCGTCAGGATGACGGAGAACACCGCGTGCGAGCGAGAACTCTCAGAGTTCATGTTCGTCGCTGCAACCGTTCTCGACTTGTTACCCTCCGCCATCAGATTGTCGATCTCCTGTGAAATCGGTCAGGAACTTACAATTAGTCTCCATGCCATGTCCATTTGCTCTCTTATTCGATATCGATTTGTACTGTTAGAGTGCACTTAGCCATAACGATGGTGAAAAAGTACAATTCAGTAGCTTCGTTTTATTATAATTGGAATTCGAACAATTTACCTGAATTGAGAAATTTTCGAAGGAATTTTTCTTGAGTTTTAATATCGGTTTAATCGTGACTGTTAGATTTATTGGAGGATCGTTTGAAGTTTCGCGATATTCGTCCGAATAAATTTTTTTATAGAATCACAATGATGACCGAAAAATGGGAAAGGCTTAATATTCTAGTTCACAGTCGATGTAGCAAATTGTAACTTATCACGCGTTACAGGTATGCACGAAACGTGTTTGTTGCATAAAAGAGGTAACCACTGCCTTCGCTAGATGTAAAACGACCTGATTTTCCTTTCTGAAAGGATCGTGTATCAATACGTTCGTTCGTTTAATGTTCGCACATCGCTCGAGCGATCGGCAAGATTCCATCGATCGATCATCGATCGTGACAGTTCAATCAACTTGAAGTTCGAATATAGACACACGTGTAATTGTTGCGATAATTGGAAATAAAGATTTGTTGCGCTTAAATTAAAACGGGATGCTGTTGCATCGTTCCATAAAACCAGTACTCCGCTCTTGAAACTTTTTTGTCCAATTGAGGAATGCATTAAGCAAAATATACACGACTGACCTAGTTTTATAGAGAGACTTGTCTGTTAGTTTTTTTTTATGTAGGAACTATTTTATTTGAGGGAACTCTGCTGAATTAATTACCGATATGCAGTTAGTTAAAAAATGTGTACAAGAAAGTTATTTAATATTGCATTATTAAATACTTTTTCAAATAATGCAAGTGGATGTGTATTAAAAAAAGAATAAGAAATAATCTTACCTAATAAAACTTTTCACTAAAATAATTAAACTCATTGGTATAGAAAACTCCGTGTATTAATGCTAAATGAAAAATATATTAACCGGTTCATCTCGTCAGGTGTATAGTTGCACATGACTTTTCCAATTTGACCATAGAAATCGGTAACATTATTGCAGAAATCGAATCGCTGTAGCACTGCAATGCCAGATATTGATCACAACAGTTTCACTTTGGAGCTGAGCCAGTTGCTAGTCACAACAAACGATAAATAAAGGCGAAGTGGTTTGTTCCTTTACGTGGATAGTCTACGAGCACATACATGTATTGGATGTCTCGATCCGCTGATAAACGATTGTGGAAAAGAATCCTGGATAAAAGGAACTGCGAGTAATGAGAGTAGCGTAGCAGTTCGATTGTTCACTAATTCATACTCTAACTATCTCAGAATAAATTCCACGACCAATATGCATGAATATAAAATGAACAGTGAGTCCCTTAAACTTACCTGAAAGGATGTGACAGCGAGCTGACTAAGTCCATCCACGTACGGGCCAAGAACATTGTGTTCCCTGACTTTCAGCGACTGCTTGTTCGGTTTTGGATCCAGCAGATCGTGCACCTTCTCGTTGTAGATCTCCATGTATGAAACCTCGACTTTGTACGTGAGTTCTGAGCTCTGTTGTTTCGCGATCATGTCGAAAAGATTGTCGCACAACCGTGGTATGATGCCTTTGTTGTCGCCGCTTCCCATCATCGTGTAAGACTTCCCCGAACCTATAAAGTGATGACAAACAAAAATTATTACTCCCATTGAAAATCGTTCGAATCAATCGAAACTTTAGTACACGATTTTGTGGGGGGAAAAGCACGAACTATAAATTTCAGATATTACACTGCGGCTCATTTTATGAGTGGCACACTCGGTCTTATGAAAGGGGACCGCAGGAGCTGATGAGGACTGGACGAAATTAGAGAGGGTGGTTTTATTTGATAAGGGAATTTATGTGATAAGAAAAGTTCCCCTCGATTTTTGGGGAGAATTTACGGTGTTATCTCGGGGGGCAATTACATCGTAATGGGATTTGTAGTGTAGCTATTCAAGATGCTTAGAAGTGGGATAGCAATTATGTAAATTAGCTCCAACGAAATTTCTCGAGATTTGGTGATTGTAATTTTACCTGTAAATATCCAGCCAATTATGAGAAACTTGCTAGATGGAATTCTTTTCCATATTTGTAATTTTCATCCGCCTCGCACGCTTACCCCTTAAATCCCATTCTCCTTAAAGAACCCTTTATCTTCCCAACGATCAACAGCAAACCAGCCCGCGATAGTCGTAACCCCCAATTGACACCATTACTTCCTCACCTCTTAACAGGCTTACCTTCGCACTCTTATCTACAACTCCTTCATAAGACACCGTACAAGCCATTCTATCGCGACTAAGTGTTTGAGAGGATGACAAGAGGAGAGAGTTTAAATCCGATTGGTCGATGACAAGCGAGCAGCTAAGTACAAGAAAACGCGGGAGCCTTTAGAAGTGCATAATCTTATTCCTCTTTTTTCTTCCGTCTCTTCGTCATCGTTTTGCTAACTGCCTGGGGGGCAGGTTTGAAATGGATTGAACGACGATAATTGTTAACGCGAGACCAACACTCGCTATCAGTGCCTTCACGTTTAGATGAACGTCTCTGTCAGTGTAATATCAACTGTAAGGGGAAATTCGAATAAAAGTCGCACGGTTCAGTTTAACTATAATATATTCCTAGTCGTCACAGTACTACAATTTAGTATGGGTCGTAAGCGGTATGCTCTAGTCGATAGTTTCCCATAGACTGCTCGGTGTTGCCTTCTTGCCCGCCAAGAAGGCGAGCCCCTCGGTCCCACGATGCAGTTCCTTCAAGGGTCTGTTTTATGACCCTCCCCCGAATGTTGACCGGTCCCGCTCGCCTAGCGGCCTCGCGGTGACGTTTTCCAGCTGGGCATACGAGGCTCTCCGTAACCTCGGATATTCTTACACAACCGTGGACGTTTATCGGCACTGACCCCTTTAATTACGTTATTCACCGTGTTAGAGTTAAGCAGGGGACGGACAATTATTGCACTGGCAGCGGGACGAAAACGCCATCCCTTATCAAGAGAAATAACCGTGCAGGAGAATGCGAATGGAGTCTATTTTGTACGCTATACGTAGATTGCGCATGTTCTCATAACGAAATATGAAATGAAACGAAAGGCGAACAATCGTATTCCTGTCGCCCAGTGACAATCGTGTCGGTAAAGATAGTCTTTAAAGACCACAGCGAGGCGGCAAATCCGTAATCTGACACGCTGACACAGTGTTAATGAGACAGGTATCTGATCAAAGTACGTGGAAACGATCCACGTGAAGGGGGTTTAATCAGCTGCGAATTACGTGGGTGTGGCTGTCTGGAAGGCCGCGAAATCAAGGCCGAATTATTAAATGGAAATATAGTCACCACGGTGTATCGTTAGCCATAAAACACGGTTCGCCTGCTGGAAATTTAATTCCTCTGTAGTGCACGTTTCTCATTAAACGTAACGGCATTTAATATGTGGGCAAAGAATTTTGAATCGACGTTCGGCTAGCTTTGCTTCGAACATAGCTCTCCATTTCGCCAGAGAACGCAGTTGTCTTTCTGTTTCTTTTTGGAAATTCCATTATATTGTGTTCTATGATAATGGATATAAAATTGTATGATAATTGCAAATTATTGTAAATTCTATACCCAATAATAATATCGTGAAACTGATAAATACACGCGACACGAATTTCCGAATCGATCTAATCGCGGCGGATATAAATTTCGAGTAAAATTAGAAATACAAACAAAGATACGGCAGACTTGTTATAGGGCGATAAAGTTCCGCAGAATGAAGTCTGGGGAAGGCTGGTTGGACATGTTCTACAGTAATATTATACGGATCGACTGGCTAAGTTCAAGACCCTCAGACGGATTCGTCCTGTCGCAATAGAAAGTTCATGGGATTGTAAACTGTATTTATTGCACTCGTAGATTTCTTTCAAGCGTTGCTTTGCGGATCTCTATGGATCGTTTTGATTTGCTCGAAATAGGCGTAGTTAAATGAATTGCTTATTCTTGAAAAGGATGTTTCGTTTAAGAAGTAGATAGCGATGCATTAGCGTACAGCAGGACCTCGATTGGTCGATTCAATCGATACAGGTGGCAGGAATTTATTTATTTGTTAAGTTCTGAAAATCTCGATTAAAAGCACTACCGTTTCTTTTTGAATCAATCATTTTAGAGTGGGAATGTACGATTGCAAATATATTATTAATAAATTTATTAAACATCCAGGATAATAATAATGTTTTTCGTGCAATTTTTCAATTTTTTGGTTTTTACCTCCAGTGGGAAATGCGGCGTTTTTAAATACGAATTTACCGCACTTACAATAACATGTGAATAAATTTAATGAAGTGCTCCGGGCGAGAAATTGTTGGCGAAAAAGTAGTACACCGCACAATTAGTAAATTGGATATTTTGGCAGGCGAATGGCAAAACTTTCGCAAATTGCAGTGTGTTTAACATTCGAGAATAATTTTCAATTTTTTGCCAGTACATATGATTCCACTGAATATGTTCTTTCTCTCATTTAATTGAGTAACTACTTGTTACTGATTACTGTCGTATTCATTTCATATTTGTATACATGGCTTATTTATGATACAAGGTTCACTTCGCTTGTCCAGACAAATATTTGGCAAACGTTGAGAATACTTTTTATTAATATCCATTGGACTTACCAGTCTGGCCGTAGGCGAAAATGCAGGCGTTGTAGCCCTGAAACGCGTTGTCCAAAATGTCGCGGCCGAGTGCGTCGAACACCACATTTTGACTCGCAAAATTTTCGGTGGCCGGGTCCAGGGAAAAAAAACAGTGATCGAACGCGAACGTTTTCGGCTTGCTTCTGTAACAGAATTGAAATACACATCATATATTGTCATATTTTTTCGGGGGATGATTCGTTCGTTATCGCGAACCAATAGAAATAAATGCGATGAATATTTAATCATTGTTCGAATTATTCTTCTCCAAGAAAGAAATCTAATTGCACAAATAAAATATACTTTTGAGGTTCTAGTGTTTTCATACATCTCTGTGTGTTACAATTTATTCGAATGCCTGAAATACTAGAATCCCAAGTGACTTCCTTGAGGAACAATGATATTATATCGGTAATTAGAAATATTTCTTTCTATCGCTTATCGATTTATAGGCACGTGGGATTACGGGAGGAGAAAAGTGAATAGAGCGTAGAGGGTTGACTTGCAACCCTTTAGACGCTGAAAGCATTTTCAATATTAAATCCAGACGCTTTTCTCCGGGGATGAAACCGTATATGAAACGAGGAGCGTATTAATCGATGAGAAATTAATCGTGATCGTTAATTCATAATCATAATGTGAGATAAAAGTATTCATACATATAACGTGAAAGTAAAAAGACCACTGACGTTGCTATATGAATTTTTAATTAATATAGATTACTTATCATTGGTTTCAATCTTGATCTCTCTATATTTATTATTATTAAACTGCACGTTTAATGTGCAGTTTACATATATTTCAATATGTTTAAGAAAATAAAACAGCTTCTTTTATTATCGCATTTTTATCGTTACACGAATATTATGATCCACAAATATTACTGTACTTATAATACACATATTTAACCCTTTCGATTCGAGCAGCCTCGATCAAAAATATATTGATGCATCTACTGAATTCACATTCTCACCTCACTTCAACCCATTCTTATAACATCAAGTAATCATAATCTTATTTATCCTCGCGAAAATCACTTCAGGTATCAATATCGCCGCATGCTCCCCAAACATCGAATTCATCTACCCTCGCTGAATAATTTTCATCCCCGCGGAGACAACCGTGCAACACCATCAATCTTCCTGTATAATCCGCGTAACACCGCGGAATATTCCCATCCATTCGAGTTACCAGATACTCGGGTGATTGCAATAAATCCCAGACGGCCGTACAGCAAAAAGAATTCTGTCGTTTGACGTCAGCATAAAATTCCCCGCGGCCAATTTTTGCTCGCGTACAACTAATCTTTGGGAATTTAGTTTTCATCGGGGAAAGAAGATACGGAGGCTCATTCTATTGAGAATGAGAACGATTTTCTCAGTTGCCACGATCCTGTCTCAGCTTCAAACGTTAACTCAGCCCCATGGTTCAAACCGAACAACGTTCCACGCATCGGCTCGCTATCGATTTCCCGTCGTATTTTCTCCACGAGTAATCAGTTTCCAACGGATTTCCCGGTCCCGGGAGGAACTGGAACGCTTCGACGTTTACAGCGATCAGCGGGACTTTCGAGATCAGGATGAAATCGTTCGTCCAAGACTCGGCCAGGAAATCCCACGACTTGCGAAAACGATTATCGAGAAATGCGACCGTGTATGTCCCTGCTTGTGCTCGCCTTTCTTTTGGGTATTGGGGCGAGGGGGATTGCTTTCCAGTCTGAATTTCCACTGGAGTTTTATTGGACGAAGTATTTTGTTGGAGAGCTGGATCACTTTAACACAAACTTCTACCGAAAATAATCGTAAACAGAAAGGTCATGCGATTAATTATTAACTATTAATTATCTCTCAAGTGTAGCGGCACTCTCATTACCGGAAACGGTGAAAAAGTTCACTCTGCCCATCGGGGTCAATATCGACCTACGTCCCCATTAAGTTCACTTCGCGCGCCAAGAACCTTGCATGTTTGCCTTTTCGATCCTTGTTTGCTCCCCTCGTGTGACGCAATTTTTGCGTGTTGCACGTAAACTTTCGATTCCAAATACAATTGTCCCCTCCAGCTTATTGTTTGCGTTACAAGGTGCGTTAACAGCCATTAATTATTTTACATAAAATAATTAACATCTCCTCAGGTCGTTTTCACAGGCCACAAATGCATAATCGATCATTCCCCTATCCCCGAAACACGATGAAACTTTTCCGATCGTTTCGTCGACGTGCCAAGAAGTGTCTTTGTCCGGATGCGTTATCCAGAATTGACGATTCCATTCCAACCATTTAACGACCCCTTAAATCGGGACAACATCGGTGCCACGCGATCGATTTGCATAATTGCGCAGAACTGCACCCCCAATTCACGACCGGGGGATGATTACAGAACCATGAGGATAGAAAAGTTTGGGAACAGCAATGAGTTTCCTACTGCAGGGAGTCGTTTAATGGGACTGTTGTTGGAGATCCGTTCGAGGGCCACACTTTTCAGGCCGGATCTTCTTCAGAGGATTAAATGTGGAGCAGATACCTTGGATGCTAAATTGAAAATTCTATGCCGATTGTGGTATCGAATATGTAAAAGGAACGAACGTGCTGATTTATTGTTGCCTTTGGTATTCTCGAGGAATGTTTAAAAATAACTGAGGATATCAAGTAGTGTATTTAGTTCTGTTTCATTCGAAAGGGTTAAAGTTGTGAATAAGGTTTTGTCAGTTTCGCTTTTATTGGCGCAGTCGAGCGGCTGTCAACACGAAAGGTCTATTAATTTATTATTATAGTCTCTTTGTTGTTAGAAATAATGTACAATTGGATTTGTGAATTGGTATTTTGGGCTGCTTTATTTCCGAACTGGATACTAGCTTCGTGCAAGCATTTTTGTTTTTTTAACAGGTTTCTGTACTGTACACAAGATATTCTTGAAGGAAATGTCGATATGTAGTGAAAATGTGATATTGGCATACGCTGCATTGCTGATTGTTATTGACTCGCAGATATTTCAAGATTTCTATCCGAGAATTGTAATGACATGTGTCTGTACGTTTAAAGTCAAATCGACATTTACCTAAAAATCACCTGTCCATTTATGTATTTAAAAAAGGAAAGTAATAACTTGACCATTATCAACATTCAATATATCACTGTAACTCAGACGTAAAATCAAATATTCAGGCGTCCAGAACTCACCCAAATACAAGTCATCCGCGCTCATTGCATCAAAAATAATGCCGTCGTACATTCCCACGCATTCAGCGCGCCACAGAAACTCAACCGTAACAAAAACATAATGCGTACATCGATATAAAATATTCAGCCCTCCAAAACTCACGAATACAAGCCACCCACGCCCAATACTACAAACATACCGTCTGTCATCGCAATCAATAAAACATCCCCCCTCAAAGGCTATCCAAAATTACAATCTACAAACGCGACCACTCGTTCACCTTCAAAAAAAAAACACCTTCTTTCCACGTCCACGAAACCAAGCACACCCATTCTCGTCTCGCCACGCACAATCAGCTGAAAAATACCTGCGCTCGTCCCTCAAAGTCTGCTTTCCAGCAAACCCGCTTCGTCGGTAGAAGCACGCGGGCGACGCCGGGTCGTTCAACCCCCTGGAGAATCCCGTCGAAAAGGAGTGAAAAAAAAAGGAGAAATGACGGAAACACTTGGCACACGCAAATTGGGCCGACCTCGAGCTACGACGAAAGAGAGAGAGGGACCCGTTCTCCGCGTTTCTAGCACGATGCGGACCCGCGAGCCTGTGTGCAAAAGGCGACGTAGGCCGCTCGATAGTCTCTGTTTTAATCGAGACCGACCCCCTCGAGCTGGACGGCTGACCATCGCGTGACAGAACCCCTTTGGCCAAGGATGTACCGGGTGTGCGTGGGCATTTCGATACTGTATGTTCATTTCATTCTGGGGCCTTGAAAATTCTTCGAAATCTAACGAACAATTCTGTCGATCACCGAGTGTCAGTCAATCTTGTAGTTAAAATATACACTGATTTCTCCCTCAATGCCCCTATCAATCTTATATTTTTTTACTTTATGATTTTGTGACGCGGGTGGAAAGCTTGGGTACAAATAGCTGACGTTTGAGCGCAGTTATTAAGTAAATGTTGCTTATTAATTTCCCTTTTTAGAGAGAGGGAAAATTATTGGACAACGCGATTAAATTACATGAAAAGTCTTGCCTACAATTTAATACAAATTTTGTGACTACTTGCTGTGAAAACGGAGAAATTAATTTATAAAATGGGGAAATTCGTTTTCTTTATAATATCAACGTTATTTATTTTAAGTGGTTCGAATAAAAACGCATATTTCTTCTATTAACATTTTTCAAGTACGCAACGTTTTAAAATAAATTTAGCAGTGTGTTACATTTAAATTCACATCCAACGTTTTTTAGATAAATCGAATCTCGATTTCCTGATAAAAATCTACGAGTTTTTCAATGGCTATCAACACCAGCTTTGCATTTTCCAAGAGCATCTTCAACAAAGCGTTTAGACTTTGAGTATCCGATAAATCCCATTCCCCTACAGATTTACTTGAAACTTGAAGATACTTTAGAAACTACATCCCTCCGTTGCTTAGCAGTTTGCATCGAAACTTATTCTGCAAATCTCTAAATCTCCCCAACTATTATTTTACGTATATACGTACGTATAATATATTCATGAGTAAATTATTAGGTAAACCTTACTCTTCCAATATTATCAATGTCTGATTAACACATTATTAATCAAAGCACTAACCAACCCTTTTTTTCTTTATGAAAAATTAGAAAAATTATTCCCAACCCCCACAGAAAGATTTCATATTTTCCACAGTACTAAATGATACCATATCGGTGAATTTATTTACTTACTTAATCGCACATATTATAACTAATCCTATAAGACAGAACTACTAAAAATTCACCCTATGTAGACTCATGGCCTTTCAAACAAGGGTATGTATTTTTTATCAACACCCTGTGTACATGGAACTATAGACTTGTTGGTATATAGGTGAGTTCTAACGACCTTCGGCACGCGAGCCTCTGCGGTGGTCAGACTGTCAGTAGTAAAGGTGTACAGGTGGTCAGGCAATGGAACTGGGTTATAACGGGTCGGCATAATTGCTTGCATTTCAGCCGACATCTGGCAGCTATGATTCAAGGATTCGACGATTCAGTGCACCGGTTAGGATCTTTATGGACGTTTTCATTGCACCAAACTTGGCTTAGACCCGAGAGTTTATTTTTAGAATATCCTGCTTGGGGATAGAGAAAGGGGTGTAATTTCTTGAATACAGAACAACCACTCCCAAACGCGAATTAAATACAAAATAATTATCATTGTTATGAAAGAAACGACGCAAGTAAAATGTGTCGCAATTGAGCAATAACACGAAAGCGTGTCTGCCTTTCTCGCAATATATAATTCGCGAAAATAATTACTTCCACGTTACACCGCCTGCCATGGTGGAAACAATTTGGTCGAATATCCATTGAAAGATATCAGCTTTAGCTCGCACAATCGTGCCAGTAAAACGAATTATCCACGGTCCAAGTACGGTCGTCACCTTTCGGTGGGGGGAAGGATGCAAATCGGGGGAAATTAGAGGGGGTGCAGCCGCTGCAGGCGGCGGATGTGAACGGGGAACAGTGAATCGGGCCTTTAACGAAGGTAAACTTAATTAAGGTGGTTGTCGCTGGCACAGCACAGGCTACGTGGGGCGAGCCAATAAATCGGGGATTTCGCTTGCAGTAATATGCCAACGCGTTGACCCCCCCTCGCAACCAACTGGACTTGAAACTGTCTTCGTCGAATGGCTTCAGTTTATTTAAAAGAATCCCTTCCGACTTACGAACTAGTACGTTTGTAAATTTTAATCGAGAAATTTTAATTGCGAATTTTGGATTATTATTGGAGAGAATAGTGTTAAATATACTGAAATTTACAATCTGACGTGTAAACTGATATCTCCAAGGAAATTAAACAAAACTCCCATACGCAGAATTCTCCCATTGCATTTCCTAATTAATTATGAATCATCATAATTGCATCGAATCGCACGCGTATGTTACTAATATAAAGGGGATGGTACTATAGGTAGACTATGTATATCGATAAGCACCATTTTTATTCCTCAATATTCACGATCAAAAGAACAGTAACGGTTAACATTATTCTTCATGCCGACCATAATAATCAAATGCAATAAAAATTCGGTGATTTCACGTGGAATTGTAATTGTTTCGCCATTACTGGAGAATTCGTAGACCAATGTCGATACACTCGAAGATAGATATGTCCCTGTGAAATGCTTCCATCGACCGACATCATGGCCACGATACGACTTCTACGTTCATCCTTTATTCATAAGCGTTTGAAACATTAAAAAGCCCGACAGACGTCTGCTTGTTTCGCTTTATCGTTCGGTATTGGACAAAGAGGGGGGAATATCCTGGAACTTGTAATTTATTTCCGCGTTCTTCGAAACGGGGCCACCATGTTGGTTCTGTATGTCTCGTGTAATGGAAATTGTGTATTGTTACGAGGGAAACTCGTTCACGACAGCGTGAAGAAATCGCAGAATCGCTTTCAGAAGGATGCGACTTTTTGCAATTTATTCTTTTCCTATCGTAAATGCGGTATTGTGCGCGTTGAATCATTTTTTAATTGGTGCACTTGATTGTTAATTTTAATCTTACTATAGTTTTTATTTATTTCTGTGGATGTGAAGAATTATTAATTACTAGTTAGAATTCAACAAAAATGGAGTATATTATATTCTGAAGAATATTCCCATACTCCATATATTCATGAAAAGAGTACTGCGTCAATAAAGTTCTACGTTTCCCCCTTCAAAGATCTCTACCATCTTCGGGCGGAACGAACATTTTGCTTACTGCAGTTCCTCTCGCAATATTAAATCACTATCATGCTCTCCAGCAACTCAATCCACAGCAAACTTAATTGAAAGAAGCCATCTATCCCTACGTTTCGTTTTACACTTAGTAATCAATATTTATATGTACACTGATTCGTAATACATACGTACCTATTGCATTCAGGTACGAGCAATTAACCTGTGCAACGTGTACTCGCGCTCACATTCTTGTCGTGCAAACAGGGCAATTATGCTCGATGAATAGCAGTCGGTCGTAAAACAACGAGTTGTGCACCATTTATACCATTCGTTCATCTTGTATTCCATCGCGTGTACTTACTGTGACGACAAAGGAACGATTCCTCGGGAAAATATTCATTTCGTTTCCCTTATTAGACGCTGGTGTAATAGTCATGTTATATTTTTTTTACTTACTCTTTTGAAAGCGAGGATTTATTTTATTTATTTATTTTTATTTCATTTCGTTTCTACCCTTGCATACGTGATCCAGTTTTTGTACAAATTATCGTTTCTGTTGTTAGTAATAATGCTTGGGTCGAAATTTATTTATACATTTACTTTCTTTGTGCCGCAGTTTATAGGTTGCCACAATTTTTATTGTATATTTTTTTCCTTTCCTCGTTCAGCGAACAATTCTGGAATACAATGTGTAATACGTAGCACGGGATCTTATTCATTCTGCTAAGTATTAAATTGAAATGATTAAGAACTGTTGAGAATCAGTACAGTATTCAGGGAAAGTAGTTCACGCCGTAACTATTAGTACTCTAACGTGTCGTGGGGAAAAGGCCCCATTTACATATAGTTCACTTTGCTGCGTCACAATACAGAGATTAGCGTTGTATTTATTACAACAATGGCTGGTGTTTTGCTTGACTTTTTTTGCACGCCTAAACGCCTCGCAGAAAGGAACCATTGAACGTGAGAAAATGCAGAGAAAAAACCGGACGACGTGTTCTGTTAGATTCGTTCTGGGTACGAGCGTGACGCCAGAGGCACGTTAATTGAACAGTCAATTACGGGACGCTAATTAAATCATCAGGGATTGCTGGTCGATCTCGTCGTTCCCCATCCCCTTGGAAAATTTGTTCGTCAGACAGAAACAAGTAGCAATTTGTTCAATGGACCGAGGATAAGAAGAAAGCGTGGGACATGTTTTTTCCCTTCAAATCGTTGTCCTTGTTAGTAATGGACTTTTCTTTTCGCCGGAGCACAAGTAGCGATTGTGTATGAAAGTAGCTCGTTACAATTGAACTAATCTTGTCTTAAACAAAGATCCATCTGTTGCTCCTTAACAAACATTCAATTTATATCTTCCATATAACTTTTGCGTAAATTATTATTTGGTGATCAATGGAGATAACATTATGTTAATATTTAGAACGTGCTTAGGCACTGCATTCAGATAGTAATACAGCTTAACTAAAGGTTAATAATTTTGTTACAACTTTTCCAATAGTAATAACATTAATATTAGCCCCTTACATAGAAAAACAACCAAAATTTTGCCAAAGCCATAGGAAAATCCATTAGCTCTCCAACAAAGGTATCTCGAGCACAGATCCATATCTCTTACCGTTCAATTTCATTCTAATACCAATCGCAGCCCCCTTAAATTCGTCATCCCATTTATCCATGCAACTCAACCACCACCACGTGGCCATCGTTTCATCCCCCCAAATGTACAGAATACACCCGGAAGGGGCTTAAACGCAATTAACGCCGTCGTTTATAGACGACTATAATACACGGCGGGACAATGCAACGTTGTCGTAAATGAGCCATAACGTTTCAATGGCGACATTGGGACAAGTACAGACCTCCATTGTGACCCACCAAGGGATCCCGCTGGACGGCCATTTTTAATTAATCCATCGGAGGCTGGGTACAAATAGAAACGGACATGGAACCAAAACGTGTAACAGGTAGCTCGTGATAATAGTCTCGTTGTCTAATCGATCGCGTAAGTACGCACCGGATGTGGTGCCGATTGTTTGGACCAGAGATTGCGAATGACGTTGACATGTGGGATTTTGTCCGAGGACGTTGCGAATAGATGCAAAAGCAGAGCTTTTAATAATTAATAATAATAATTAATATCTATCGCGTATATCTATCAATCAGTAATAATAATAGTAATAACAGAACGTTCAATTATTCAACATTATTTTTCGACCCCTTTTCCATCTAAACGATAAAGATTATCGCTCTCCTCACAGCCCACATCGACTTCCAATACGGACAAACAATAAAACAAATGATCGATAGGTAAAACGATGCACAATCAGATAGAAAACGAACTCAAAGCGACAATTGCCCGTTTTGCATAGATGCGTTTCACAGCCCTCGGGAAAAGGAACCCAAAGGAGCTTTTGTAGAACGTTCACAAAGATTCGCTGCTCCCCTCCCTCCACGTATTTCCTTTCTCTATTTTTCGCCTCTAATTCTTCGCTTGTGAAGCGTCGTTTCAAAGCGGACCAGAGGCGCAAGGTGTTCCCTTTCCGCGAAGAAAGCCACGGCGAGCCCCGCGTCAAGTATCTGATCTCTTCTTCATCCTGAAGGAGATTCTGGCCGTGAGCCAGCCTTCTTTTCCTATGAACTAATATGTACCCGTCCGTATCAGTCGATAGATGCTCGTGAATCGAACCTCCTCCACTTTGGATCGTCTACAACGTCGCGTCCCTTTTGTTACGAGTACGTCAGGCTCCGACTTATCAGTTGAATTGTTCGAGGATTACAATCGGCGTCGTTGGAACGTCCAAGTGGTGTGATTAGACAGGTGTGTTCAAGTGGACGAATCTAGAAGATTGGATCGCGCTTTTGTTTATGGCGATTCTATTCTGCGACAGTACACGACTATCCTCTGCGGTTTCTTTTCATTATTAATTTTGGGAGTGTTCTGTTATGCCTTTTCTTAAGAGCGAGGTGGAACGTGTGTTGGTTAAATCTCTTATGGAAAATCCAGTTAAAATCGAACGATGGTTATTCCGTGTTTGTCTAACAATGTATATTGGTAATTATCTCTTTCAACATACGAATTAGATCAACTATAGTGCCATTATATTTGATTGTAAATAGTATTGTGGGAGTGCAAAGCGCCCAATGTCCAGGTACAGGACATTTTTGACCGGGATACCTGGGACACAGATGTTCTGCAGGCGAGCAGCGTTGGCCTGCAGAACCGTGTCCCTTATTTTCTATGTTTTAAGGATACGAGAGAGAGCGCGAGAGAGCGTGAGAGAGAGAGAGAGACGAGAATGACTGAGGACGAATGGATGTACGAATGGAAAATAACAGAGTAGATTGAACAGCGGAGTAGTGTAGATCGAGGAGCAGAGTAAAGTAGAACAGTGTAGAATAGCGTAGACAGTGTAGTACAGCGTAGAAGGAATAGTGTAGTATTTTCACAATAAATATATAATAATCTCCTTGTTAATTATATTACACTTACACCGGCTTGATTTCATTAAAATTTCCAATCCCACAGTATCATAACTCTTTGCAAGTTCGATATATAAAATATTTTACGATCCACTCAATACATAACTGAGGGATAGATTCATTAATTAAATAGAATATCTAGGCTGCTCCAGTTAGCAGAGGTTACTGCGTATTCTCGCCACCGGCACGCTTAATAACGATGCACCGTGTCTAATTTCTCTCGGCGATAACAAGGGACAATTCTCGAGAATCAGCGAATTCCCATGTCGCTTTTGCGTATCCAAGCAAGCTGTGCCCCCCTAATCCTAACGTTTGGCGACGGTTCAAATGCGTTGCTGGATCAGCGGTATATGCCATGGAACCGACGCCAAAACTCCATGCAATTTCGCTGGAATCGCCGCGATTCCTCATGTCGATGTAATCCTGCGTGTGTCGCGTCGTTTCGACTTTTCCGACTGTCTGTTACTGGCCCGTCGAGAGAATTATTGCTACGAAATTTCTTTCTCCGCGGTATTGATAGGTACGACAAATGAAACAAGCGAAGCTACGTAACAGTCGCAAGGTTCGGTAAAATTTCTTTTAAAGAAAATTTCATAAATAATATTTAATATACGTAGATATATGAATAAAAATAATATTAGATATCATGTTCCGATTAACCCGTTTCTGTGCTTGCATAATTCTATAGTAATTCGTATCACGACGATTTCTAGAGTTTAATCCTGATTATTTTTAAATAGGATATAAGCATTATAGTCTATAATAAATATAATTCTTTTATAAATATTAGATTCTATAACAAATATAATTCTTTTAAAAATATTAGATTCTATAATAAATATGATTCTTTTATAAATATTAGATTCTATAAGAAATATAATTCTGTTATAAATATCAGATTCTCTATTTTCTCGACGTTGGCATTAATTTCGGCACGCTCAGAAACCGTTCGATCATGAATTCTCGTTAAACGTATTAACATTCACAAAGATACCAACGGATATTGAGAGTATCCATGACGTAATGGATACAGAAAAAGAAGATGGCATGAAACACGTCATGGATTCGGATTTATTCACGGAAGCCATCGAGTATTAAATCGAAAACAATCCGGCCGAATATCGTCTAAACCGCACCCGTTCATCCCTTGGGAAATGGGAATTCAATAAAATCGCTGGCAAAGGTCAGGGGTCAGGTGTAGTTATGTCTGCGTCTGCGAATTGCAGAGACGCGCAAGGTGGCCTCGATTTATGGGGCTGCTCGATCTCCAACCTACGGATCTCTGATCTATTCGGCATCGGGGACAGTAATCCTTTCACGGTGACGATCTGCTCGCGGTAAATTGAATTCAACGTGCCGTGAAACATGAACGATTCAAGCCATAGCCCAACTGTGAGATCATTAAAAGACGATCACGATCGAACGCGGGTAGATATGCTTTTCAAGATAACAAGAGACGAATGGTTTCGTCCATCAAGATTACAGATATTTTTAAAAAAGGAAATCGTTACAGATATTTTTATAATTCCTAGCTGCTTATTTCAGTTTGCGTATTTCCATAATTTTCTTCTTTTAGTTCGTTTAGAATTTCGATTAGTTCCGTTTGATAAAAAGAAATTCCGTTTTAAAATGTTTCTAGTATTTTGTATTACCTTGTATTGTGTGTTATTAGTGTTTGCTGCAACGAGGTACTAGCTTCATTCCTCTTTTCGCACGGATCATTGGCCTTTTGTACTCGAAACTTGGAACGACTCATTAACTAAAATCTAGAATTCCCATTTCTCCCACTCCGAGTGGCGAATCGGTGCGCCTGGAATCGTCGAAGTTTCCAAAGGGCAAGATAGAAATTAGTTTTTAACAGTTTTGGGAACCGATGCGCCCGGATAGAGGATTCGCAGCTCGGAGGGAACTTTCCATCGTGTTCCGAGTTCCATCTCTATCGTGAAATTGCAGGAACAGTTTTCTAAATATTCTGCCAAACGTATGAAACGAAAATGTTTAAAGGGGCACAATTGTGCACTTACTTACTTACTTAAATTATTTCTCTATGAATTTGCAAAATGTTTGACAAATATTGTCCATCAACCTTTTTTATCTGTTTGTTGCAATTTAAACGAATATACATGTACAACGCTAATATGATAATCCCGAAGGGTACTTCAGCGATCCTTCAAGCAGTTGAGATATTCTCTTCAGTATAATGCTAAAAAGCTGCGATCACCAGGGGCCACGTGAACCATACTATTCAATCAAACACAATAAGCAAGAGCAACATAAAAGGAAATAAATCTGTCAAGCTCATAAGCAGCTTATAAAGACGAACGTTGTATGGTAACTGCACGTACGGACGTGCTAGCAAAGCTCGTGGATACCAAGCATTATTTGGTTCTCATTTTCGAAGCACCTCTCTTGCTCACAGACAAATAAATAGCAATGTAATTTTTATTATTACAATTTCAATGCAATAGCGAAGCATTCATAATAACTCCATACTTCTCATTCAAAAGATTCTCGAATTAAAATGGAACAATTGTTGGTCATTCAGTTTCGACTTTTCCCAAACATAAGTACTTATATCGCTTATTATTAAACAAGTATATTAATACAAATAATAACAATATTAATCCGTTACATTTTTCGCAATTCACGATTTCCCGTTCGAAGTAGTTGAACCAAAAATATTTTGAAATATTTATGGCCTAAATTAGGGGACAAGGAAATAGGATCAATATCCAAGGGTTTTCGATAAGATGAAGACGGTCGATGATGACCAATAGGTAATGGACGATCGGATCTTTGTGGAGGAGCCTCGACATCTTCGCGAATTACGAGCTGATTGAATTGGAACATGTCCAAGAATATTCGTGAGCATCGGGAACGGTCAGTCGCGTGCTCGTGGAACATATAGATTAAATACTCTCTGCCCCATGATAATAGACTGTCACAAAGAAGTGCACTTCCGCCAAGTTTGCGCGGGCAGATCGTTGACTCTTGAATTACTGAAGCAGATAGCAGTCGATTTCGCGACGTATGTACTTCGATATCTCATGAAGCTGATCGAGTTAGAGCAAGGACAGTCTTATTAATAAATTTGAAACAAAACAGACCTCCTGTACCGACTTTTTCCCTCACTATTTTTCTGCAACAAAAAAAAAAAAATAGATCATAATATCACGCGATCGTCTTACATTTCCCATGCCGCTTCTCCACGGATTCAATCGGAATTCGATGCATCCATGCAACAACGGTGCATTCGCTCCAGCTAGAGACTTTGATAGATGCAAAAGCAAACAGCCGTGCTACATCGTTGCCCCCGTGTACAAAGACGTACAGCCGACGCAAGAATTTCATCTCCGTGCTTACAAATGCACAAAGGTGTCAGGTCCAGTGGTGAAAATATTCTCAAACTTTGATATCGACCAACTTTCAAAGCAGAACAAATTTTGTAACTCGTTCAACCACCTCGATACGGAGAACAGAATTATTATTAACAGTTAATAAAGAATTTACTAATGAACAGTTCTCAATTGTTTCTCCTCAGATTCAGCGATACATTTATCGGTGAAATATTAATATTAATTTTGTAGTCGTCGATGGGACTCCTTGTGCAGTTGTACATGTGCAATTCTTGCACGGCCTGTACATGTACAGTGTACATGTGTGTGTACGCAGAGAGAGAGAGAGAGAGATAGAGAGACAGAGAGAAAGAGAGAGAGAGAGAAAAGCGGACTAGAGAGGCAGCAGCTTCTTTTTTGGAGAAGTGCACTGAACTGCGTTTAAAATACGCTGCTGGCATTGTTCTCCAACACGAGTGGTAGTCCAGTGGAACGGGTCAAAGGCGAGAGAAGATGCTTATCAGAATGGACTGGATGTGTCCAAGTGACTGGACCCTATTCTGAAGGATTCTACAGTGTCTCCTTTTCTTCTTTTTTTTCTCTCGTTTGCACCGTCAGGTCTGTGTTTTTTCGGATGGACAGCTCAGCGGGTGTTTTAGGAAATGTTAGAAAGAAGGAACTTCGTTTTCCAATGGTATATTTTTGCATAATGATAGTAATGATTTTCACGATGCAGGTATTCTTGGATTGAAAATAAATGCATGGAATAATATTCCAAATTAGTTACATTTTAAAGAAATTATCGTAGTAATACTAGTTACAACAATTTCGTAAAATACATTCTACTTCCTTCATCGATTCACTTGCGCTCGAACGAAGATGGAGTTTGAGTTATTTAAACGCGATAAATATTTGGTTTCACTGAACGAATCGTTTGCACGGAGAAAACGCAGTCCCATTCGCATTGAATTTTATCAACGATTGAAGAAAAATATTGTCCGCTCGCTAAAAGTTATGCGACAGTCCAGGTATACGCCGGTCCGCCAAAAAATTCTGTTACCATGAAAGTGCACATCGATACAATTTTATCGTAACTCCATTCAGATAAGAAAGTTAGCCTCATAAATTCTGATCAGAAAGTACTTACTCCGCGAAATAGTAGTGAAGCTTAAGAGATCCGCCGCTAACTTTCGTTCAGCTTGCCGGGAATTTATTTTACACGAGATTTTCTCCGAGAAGAAAATATATACTCGAGAACGGTAATATTAATTCGCAAATGGGCGTGAAACTTTAATCTACTTGGAAAAATCATGCTTCCTTATAGGTGTTATACTTTACGACGTTCTTGCCTCGTCGTGAATGTTAGACAAATTTATTACAGCTTTCGTATTTTAGCAATCGTAAAAATTTCTTCGCCAGCTGACTCGGGTGAAATTTAGATTTGATTTATTGTTCAATTACAGGGAAATATTATTCTGATTTCTGTTGAGTGGTAAATATAACGGAATTAATCATAGTCGTTGATGTACTATTCAAAGTAATTTTCATTTTTAGAATAAATACGAAGAATGCAGGTTAGTACAGCATTCACTTGTAAAAATAGAACGAATAAAACAAATTTTGTAAATATTCTTCGCTCGTCTGCCATTAATGCAACGAATGTTTTTAACAAAAACTCAATACACACACCGTCAATTAAATCTGTTGTTACCATACGTTTTGCGAAAGTTTCTTGTTCTATTCATAAATTTGTTTATTATTAAATGATTATGTTGGACAAAGAAGAAAAGCATGCCTTGCGCAACTGAAACAGGGAACAAAAATGTCGCGGTACAGATTTTTAAGCGTTACCATAAGCCTCACTCGAATACGTGGAATCGTGCAAGCGATAACGCGTTAATTACACCTCGGTAGATTCGCTAATTGCACCCGTTTAGGTTGCGCTACGAAATTCGTCGCTTAACGAGTCGCTTTAATTAAATCTCGCAACCTAATATCGAGATCTATGTGCGAAATTCCATGGAAATTCCAAACCACGCCCACTACTTATCTCAAGGTTCCGATTTTCTTTTCAGACACGTTCAAAGCATAAATGTAATTCGAGGTTTTACGCGAACCCAGCCGATAGAACGCTTTCAATTATTCGTATTTCGAGGGAATTGCTTTACTTAGTTCGTGATAAGGGAACAGATAAGCGTGTCTGTCGATAACAGTTTTATTTATTTTTCTGAGAAACTGCAACTGCAAGTCTAAACAGATGCGTGATATTTTTTTTCCTATTCTAGTAATGTAGTATTATATAATACAATACTTGCAAAAAGCTTCAGATCAATTTCTTGCAATTAGACTTTCAGAAATATCGAAATTCATTCGTACTCGTCAGTTTATTCTAAATTCATGTTATATACATATAGGTTAACAGTCACTTATCCAGCCATTTGACTTTCGTTTTCACAAATCTGTTATCCATTTTCGTTAGCAAATCTCGGGCTTCTTTAGAACGAAGTTTGAGATCACGTTCAGCACAATCAACGTTCCGACAAAGCCAGACCTAATTAAGCTGGAATAAAAGCGATGGAATGATAACAGTTGGTTTAGATTGCTCCCTGACTCCTGCGAGGCGAAGAGCAATTAGTCCACGCGAAGTTCCTTAAACGACGAAAGCTTTGAAGCTACAAAGAATTCTAGACATCGTTTCATATATTGACAATATATTCCTGTCTTCGAGATACGTCAATTTTCCAAAAAATGAAGAACGTGAAAGTTCATTCATTCAAAATCTTCCCTTACACATTCCTCTCAATAGCTTGCACTAAAATGGAAAAAAATAACAAAAATATAATATTAATAACACTGGTACTATATTCGAGTATTGAAAATACGATTCCTAAAATAATTACAATGCCTAAATAAATTCCCTGAAAAAATGGGAACAGATATTGAAAAGAAAACTACGTATTAAAACATCCGAATTTCATTCCCCTCGCCCCGTCTAATATCTTTTCACGACCGGTCATCCCATATTCCCGAATGGAAATCCTTTAATATCGCGAGATTGAGGACGGGGCTTAAGCCCCGGCTTGGCCGTCTAGGCTGAATAACCGGGAACCGCGAACCCGTTGATTCGGACGTGCCAGTCGAGCCGTGCGCTGCACTCGCGATTTTTATCTGGCGTTAAGCAGGCCTTTTCATTAACAAACAGAAAAAAAAATTCCAACTTGAGCATCGCGGCTGTTAAACGCGGTGGAATTTAGCGAAATGTCGTCGCTCTCCTCGTAAAACTTGCTCTTCGTTGAGAATTTCATGCGACCTAAACCGAGCGCACAGATTAAACGTGAAATGAACTCTATGAAAGTGTTGGTGGATGTATCAACTTAATCAGAAATGATTTACGAGAGAACAAATATGAATTACGGTTCACGCGACAAATTGTTGTACTTTAAAATGCATAGATAAAATGGTGATATTGGTAAGTGTACCAAAACAATGTATACTTTCGCAATCCCTAAAAGGATTATCTAACATTCCATCTAGCCCTTAATATACAATTACCCGTCGAATTTTAATCGCAGAAAAATTGCCCCGTCCTTGAATTCTCCGACTGAGGTCTCCTGAAAGGAGTTCAATTTCAGCAAATCCTTTACAAATGTCGCGGAACGCGGCTGGCGATAACGATTCATCAAAAAATCCTCGTTAACCCTTTCTCTAACTGCGTTTAAAAGTATCCGACTGGGCACCTATAGGTATCTTAATCGGTTCAAAAGCTCTGCCTTCTCAACTCCTCGAAAAGTGAGCGGAAAGCGTAAGAGCCCTTTTAGAAACTTTCATTAGCCCCAGGTCCGCTTCGATTTCGGGAAGAAGTCCCTTTTCTTTTTCTTTTCTTCACGGATCTACGGACTAACCAGCAAAGTTCGTTGGTTCAGGCTCGTTTCGAGCCGCGCCTCGAGTAATTAACCCAGATCCTTAATTAGTGTACGCAGCCTCACGACCCCGTGGATTTTCGTACCTCAAACCATGTGCAAGCACGTGAGAGTGTAAACGCGTGCATGCGCAAGCAGGCACGTGTCCGGTGGTTCATGTGCGTTTGACGCACTCGCCTTGTCAAAAAAGAGACAGGCAAGGTGCAGCGTTATGGGGAGAAAATCCTAGTGTTTCCTTGGAGCCTTCAGCGATAGTCCGATAAGAAGGTAGTGTAAGAGTGCGTTTAAAACCCAAAAAGGAACAGATCGTAAATAAGGAACGCTGTTCTATATTAGATGCTTAACTCGAACTATTCTTTATGTTGTTGTATTCCGCACAGCTTTTATTTATTATACTTAATAAATTACAATAACGCTTAACGGAAACTGAACGAATACTTAGAGCGGCGGCGTACCGTTGATATACTCGTAACAATTCGCTGACAAAAGGGACTACGTCGATGAAGTCTCTAGTCTAAAAGAACTCTCGCTTTTTGGACGTGGTTTAGTATGTATATATTGTGGAAAAATGGGAGACTAGGGGTTATCTAGGACTTATTAGGGGATAGGGAAATGAGTTCGAGGTTCAAGGGTTGAAGATGGTTAGTGGCAAATGTTGAGGTTGTTATGCATCGCGAGGAGGTTTGGAGTATTTGACATCAGAGTGGAACTGAGAAAAGTACCGGATATCTATGACTAATATAGACTGTGAGTAATTCGCATTTGTGATTATAGTTGACTAGGAGATAGTTATGTCGGTATACAACAATTTGTACTCCGCAAAAACTATTGTCAGGACTTCCCCGAACGGCGATCGATGCAAGAATGCCCTTCGCGGCATCGTGATCGCCAAAAGACGTGCTGTCCGGGTTTTTCCTGGCGCTATGCCTTCAAGGACCTTGGCCACGTGTGTCCCATGGTGTCCGCTGGGTACGTGCGCCTATGGGGCCCGCGCTGACGTTACCCATATGCCCAGGTAGAGCGCACGCAGTCCGAAATCTCTTACAGTCGGCACGATCGATACGTCATGACTGTGCACCACTATTTTTGCGTAGTCCGCGCAATAGTGTAAATGACTGTGCGGTTATGCGGTCATTCGAGCTTACTGCAGCCACGATGTACAGACATTCGTCGTGTATCGATCTCGTTCCGATGAAAATAGAACGAAACGCAGTCCACCACGCGGCTCAGCTCAACCATTTCACATTGCGCATTAGTACGGTGCATGTATTGGAAATGGGTTTATTAAATAACTCTTTCTCGTTTGGTGATTTTAATATATACTTTATTAACCACGCACTGAGAGTGACTTCCTTGCTATTGCAATGGTCTGAAGGAACTAAACAGCATCCAAATTAACGGACAGACCCGATGCCTTAAAGCATTGACGACTACTCTCGGTTGTGTGCGGGGCCCTATCGCCTCTTATATAAACAATAGAAAAAACCTTATAGCCAGAGATGTGAAGCGACTGTATAGGGTATCCCCCTTGCACACGATTATGAAAGATTAATTTTTGTATCGATTTTCAATAAGAAAATCTAACAGCATGTAGTTCTTTAATCTTAGAATATTGTTAGGCGGGTAACACTGTCGATTGCAAAGTCCTGTGAGGTATTACTGATTGTTGCGATTATGGAATTTAAAACTGATGGATGAAATGAAAGGTTCCATAGAACTTCCATGTACCGAATTATACTGCAATTGTAATCAGCGTCTGACCTTTTCTGCTTCATTCTACTTATGGATTCGTGGTTTCACATTTCCTACGGCATTTATTTTTAAATATTATCGTGCGAACAGATTACATTACAATATCAACTGTTTCATTTTATTGGACTGTCCAAGCTCCTCATCTAACAGAAATAATTGCAACATCAAAGTCGACATGAAGTCGAATCTAAATGATCCTGAAACCATCCTTAACACGGCAGAGTTCTTCCATCAGATAAACCTACTTGATACTTTGTAATTTACAATAATCACCAAATTTTCCACACATGTAATGTAAATTGATGTACTTTTGATGGTGGTCACTAGTGACTCTATTCTTAATGGGACCACCTTAAAATAAACTCGTAATTAATAATAATAAATAATATCAACTGTTTAAAAGAAACACACACATAAATACGTATGCTCTTGCACTTATGCATATTCATGCCTTCACGAATTTGGCAAACAGTAATATTACGTCGTCCGCGTTTCTATGATAACAAATGTGGAACACAGCACCCAGGGGTGTCGAGATTACGTCGCCAGAATCGATATCTAATATTTCCGGTTTGGATCCCCAGTGAAGGGAGCCACTTTGACAGTGATTTGTATTCTAATTCCGTGACGTGTCGCAATGACGGAGAAAGGAGCAGTGGCTAACTGTGCCCTTGGCCCTTCACGAAAATTCGCACCCTCTGAATCATTTAGAAAGTACGATTTACCGGGCCACACCTTGCACACGACACGTCAAGCACCACGAAAAAACCTCGACCTTCCAAACCATCCCCTACATCTACCATCCACCCTCCCTAATGTAACGCAATATCGTGCTCGATCAATTTCGAATTCGAAGTGAGCGTTTAGGTCCTTCTTTATGGCAGAACGGATGAAACATTATGTGCTACTTAAATATTTTTAGGGAGGAACAAGAAACTAGAGATGAGGATTTATTTGATTTTTCTGTAGGAATGTGGTATTCAGGTATCGAATGTGGATATTGATATTGGAGCGATTTAAAATTGACATTGAAAGGGAAACATTTGATAGAAATTTCTTGAAAGATTCTAGCCCAATCGATAACGTGGTAAGTATTGACAAAGAAACCCACTTGATAAAAAAAGAAAAGCAAGTAATGCACCCCCTTCAAAATAATAATGTTGTCAAACGGAACCATACAAAGAAAATTGGGGAATATGGGGAATAAATCATCCCCTCGAATCCACGATGATACACACCTGGCCTCGAGAAAATTTCAGAATGGTTGACCCACATCGCGATACCGCTCAAACTCTTCGCCCGAATAAATTTCCTTTGCGCGGGGGTGGTCGACTATCGCGTAGGCGTCGTCTTATCATCGTTTCCTGGCCGAATTCGGGTCGTTCTACTTTCAAAAACGACACTGTACTCCGTAACACGCTGGAATGGGGAGCGCCAGGCTATCGTGGAACTCTAAGGGAAGGTTGAATTTTAACGACAAGGGTATTATCGCGTTTCGTCGAGGGTTGCGTCGCGATCGAACGTGTACGATTTTTCTCGATGGCCGCGATCTTCTCGACAGAAGCGATTCGGGCGAGTTCGGAAATTAGATAAGGAAGCTTTCCGGCTCTGAGACGCGTGATGTCGTTGAAATTTTTGAGTGAAAGAATTTTATAATCGAGGAATATTTTTGCGCTTCATTGAACGACAGCTACGGTTAACGTGGTTCTGTTTTATTCTCATTCATTTATTTTTCTTTTCGTTAGAAGAATTGAAAGGGTTCTGGGGGAAATTCTGTCATTAATTAGGTGACAATTAGATTCAGCTAGAAATGTAACGAAATATAATTTCCCTAAAACTTTTCATTTCAACAAAACGCCAAATACCATTTAACTCGCTGCGAGCTAAATACCGCGCACAACAAGAATTTCTCAACTCGGGCCATAATACAAGCGAACCACAAATTCTCACCAAATAACTAGTTTGAACAAAAGGCGGCGGACTTTCGTGTTACAGCCCACGGAACGCCAACACCAAGGCGTCCATATTCCGAAACGTTCTCCTAAATCCATCCAAAGTCCTGCACGAACCGTTCCAACGGTATATTTCCTCTGTTCCCGCGAAACTGCGGCGAATTTGCCGAACTTCTCGGTCGAAACTCGCCAGTAAACGCCAAGAGGTTAGGCGAAGACTGTGAAATTGGTCTGCAGCCGCCGTTCTCCGTGTACACGGTCCCGCGAAAGGGGTGAAATTTTTCCGAGGCAAAGTGCGAAAGCGTGTAAACGGTAATCGAGAGGCCTGGGTCGCACGGAAGCTCGTTCGCGAGTGTATCGAAGCTGGTTCGAGCCGCAGGAGGCGAGAAATCCGCTAAGCGGACCGCCGACTTTTCAACTAGGGAAACCTGTACACGAAGAAGAGCTGCGAAACCAAATGGATCGTGCGGACGACGGGGTAATTCGTGTTTCGATCCATTGGAAGTCGTTGGGTGGAATGTATGAGACAGTAGCGAGAAATCGGAATGGGAGAATATAATATAAACTTGTTAAAGCGAAGAAACGTGTCACGAAGTAAATGGAATTGAAGCATCATATTTAGCGTACCGTGCGACACTGATTGGTTTTATTACTCTGATTTTCTTAAGTGAGTTTGTTTTAAGTACCATTTCAAAAGGGATTAACGGTGAGGAATGTTTCATTTTCTTTTGTTACTATTTAATTGCGGTATTGTTTTGTGAAGTTTTGTGGGAGAGGGTCTATCCTGTTGTATTTTTCAACGAGTAAATTAGTTAATTAAGGGTCGCTCGCTTGTGCACAATGTAGAATGGAGAACAAATTTTTAAATTTGGAGGGAATATAATTCCGAGGGATTATTTTATTGAAATTATTATTACTGGACTGGGAGCAGTATAATTAATTCATATGATACCAAGTTCCATGGAAGTGAAAATATTAATAAATAATATGAAGATTACAGCGGAAACAATTTGGTTGCTGTTAATAAGTGAACAACATCTGTGAATTAATGTTTGCGCTTTCACCAGACTAATGGAGTGTTATATTTTACGATTGCATCGATCTGTTCTCGATGCCTCTATTCTGGACTTTCGAACTTTTCAGAACGTGACCAGGCCGACCTAATGAATGGAAAACCGTGATTTGTTTTTTCTGGCACCGAGAAAACGGAGAAAATCAAGTATTATATAAATTAGAACACTTCGCGACTGAAATAATTATTCAACGTTAACAAATGTTTTTTTGTTAATATATCCCTTGATCCTCACGTTTATAAATTATTATACTAATATTTTGTCGCATTTCATTTTATATTTTTACGATATTTTTCGTATTTCACATATACGTATAGTATGTTCTGCGTTTGGCTGAGAATTTAAACTCTATAGTCTTCAGAATACTGAAATTAGTCTGTCTATCTTATTTGTGACAACTTGTACGAGTCGCCATTATTTAACACACACGCATCCACGAATACCGATTGTTTCATTCCCAGAAATCAGGATTGTTCTTGATAACTTGTTTCACGTTGAGTCACTCGCGGATATGATTCACTACACACTCGCAATGAAACTAACTGGTTTCATTGAAGCAGAGTCACACAATACAAGTGACGACATAGGACAGACCGAATGTTCGAAAATGTATAATGGTTCCTTTACAAAAGGAAGGTATATGCATGTCGCAAGAAAAGTGTCACAAGTCGAAAACAAGCTATTGTTCACGGGAATGAACAGTGAACCCGATATTAACATTTATTTCTACAAACATTCCCGCATAAATCACGCTGTATTCCTTTCTACAATGCTGAGTAACAAAGTCATTACATCGCAATCCCCACGAAACATTCGTGACATTCAGCGATAAATAATATAAAATAGACCTGCAATGATATCCTTTGAACGTTTCGCCTCTCGATCACATTCTACCCTTAACCGAGAACAAGTTTCCCAGCAAATCAACGAACAAATCCACCATTCATTCCCGCAACGGCAAAGAAATCCCCGCGCCATAAATTCAATCCTCTGCTTTAACACTGCAGAACCGCCAATGAAATAAGGAAAACGACCAACGAAAAAGTGAAGAACAGAAATGAAGTGAAGGAAAAAACAACAAAATTTCTGCCCCAGTTTATTCACTCGAATGGTTGACCCACTAAGAGAAAGAAGAAAAAGAATGTAATAAGGACTCGCACACAGGGAAGGCCTTGGAAAGTACGCTCTGTTAATCGGAGTACTTCATTTCCTCCTTCATTACTTCCGGTAACGCGTGCGCGTTCGCATCCGTCACAATGTAAACTGCAGTTCGTCAGTTTGCCCGTGTATGCACGTACTTACAAAGGGTGTAAGAAGCGTCACTTTTGCTCGTAGTGGTGAGGAGAAGAAGGGAAGGGGGATCATCGCATTTAATCTTCACGGAATTCGTGTGAAAAGCAAGCGCGAACGCGCGAATTCAACGGTGAACCAACTGATATTTGTACGCTTATGTATTTATACATGGTGTGAACGTGTATGGAGGCGTGTACGTGAATGTATAGAGGGTGTTCGTTGTAACAGTCGTTGCGATTCTAGAGGCACTTCCGGTCGACCGTCGAAGAGGAAATGGAGGATTAACCCCTGACGAAAGACCGCTTATGGGTGGCTATAATTCATTTGCTTTGGAAAACGAAAGGCCGCGCTGAGTGGACCGGCAAATGAATCAGTGCAAACGTTGCTAAATGCAATGGAGAAAATGGGAATTTTTGTTAAATTATCGTAAACGGGGTTTGTTTAGTTATTTTGGTTAAATGATTGGCCATGATACATGTGCAATTATTTCCCGGCAGAATTATATTTGTCTCGTTTATTTAATTTATTACTAAACAGGAAATAATAATGAACAGGGCACGTTGGTTAAAACTATAAAAGAAAATTCATTGGCGGATTAATTGAAAACGGTTACTGTTTCGTTTGTAATGGCCGACGACCCGTTTATTCTATACACTTGTCCAGAGGAAAATTTAATCAAAAAATTTGTTCCGCTGAATACAATTGTATTCGATAAACGCTGTTCTAGTTTACTCCTTTGTTGTTCTTACTCGTGCACCGCGTAATGTTGCCTTTACACGTGACTCCCATCTCGAGTAACGTCACGAGAGAAAAGAATCCCTACCCTCGATCTTTGAAATTAACGAGAATACTCCAATATCTTTTGAAAGGTCCCATCCGGTGCATAAATAATCTCACGTACATGCATAAACACAGCCTGTGAACCAGAAAAGTTCTCCTTCGATCCGCGCGTAGTTCTCGCTTTTCAATCCCGCCTTTCAGCCGCGAAACGGCAAAATAATTCCATTTAATCTGCATAATTCGAACAGGCCGAATGCGTGTTCACGCTCGCGGAAGCTCACCACCGCCCATTTCCATCCTCCTCGAGACTCGAGGCTCCCTCGCTATTCATAACCAGCCAGCTCGTACACGGAATATGTGTACGTGCACAGCCACTCTTCTGCAGCGTCCTGTTTTTCCACGTCACTTGGTAAAATATGGAAAGAGAGCACACGATCCTCGTCGACTGGACGACTTTCATGGGGAAATTTCGAGACAGCTGATTACGAGTTTGAATTTTGTTTAGCGGACAAATGCGTGACTGAGGGGTTCACGGTTGAACGTGTAATAAGGTGTGGGAAATGTGTTGGTTATTTGATTCGAATCGATGAGCAGAGAATAATGAAAGTGCCGAGAAAATGATGGACAGTTTTAAATAATTTGGAATGAATAGGCATGTGGTGAAATGGTCAACGAAAGCTCGTGTTCCGAATGAAAACTTTGCCATGTTAAAGAAAATTGTTAAGTCTTGCATCATGATTATGTTAAGCATTACTTTGCGTTTTTTAATTATACACAGAAATTATTGCAAAAATGCGAAACATTCTCGCATTGAAACTGAACTTGAAATTAAATTTGGAGCCTGAGAGGAATCAGTGAAATCAGTAAAATTAATCCTGAATTTAACATTGAAATAATTCCATGTCTCTCAAAATACCTGCCTGCGTATAAAATTGACAAGAATTTCAACAATACGATTCGCGTTTCCCATTTTCACCGGGATTTTCGTAACAATGAAAACGGAACAGGCTGCAGGTGACATAATACGTAACCCTTTCGTACTACACCGATACAAAGCTACAAAGTGATACAAACATTCTTCTTCCGGCGATTGTCCCCTACTACGATCATTACACACCGTACTACGTGACTGGGATTACGATCGATCTTCCTTTAGCCGTGATACGAATCGATAGGAAACGATTTTGTGCAACGCGATCTGCCATTTTTCTTCTCGGTTAAATTCGACAATTTATTACAGTATTATTCTGCTGCAAATAAATCACTTACGATTGCTCTCGTCCGTTTTATCGTCTCGTATATCATTCAAGTAATATTTCAGTGGACCATAAGCAGCCCATTAATATCCGGTGTCGTATTTTAATTACACTTTCATCTGATTATTTCGAAATGAATTATAGTACAATACATATAAATGAATGTTGCGAAAGTAAAGAGATAAAAAACAATTGATATCTAAATAAATAACGAAAACGTACGTCACTGGGCAAGCGTGAAACTATTGTGGCCCACGTGTTTCCACGAATTTTCCGGGCAATGAAAATGTAGCTTGGCACAATGGAGAGAGAAGTTCGAATTTCCAGAAAATTGGCGGATCCCAGAACGTGAACCATCGCAGCCTACGGCACTTCCAGTTTCCATTTTCACTCTACCGTGAAATTAATTCAATTCCGCCGTTTCCCCGACGTTTTCCGTGTACACAGGGAAAGAGTCGATTAAACGGACTCCTCTGCTGGCTGATGGGAAACGTATCGAGACGTAACCGTGTCGCAGTCGATCAAGACATGATCGTTATCTCTCTATCGTGATCATTCGCGAGAGTAATTTCAATGGAGGAATCAGTGTAACTAGTGTTCTCGTTACTTTCATTGACGATGGGAAGGATATGATAAAAGAAATGCAGGAATAAGAATTATTGGCGTATCGTAAAATGGATAACTGCTGAATTTGTCGAATAATTTGCGCAGTATTTATATCATTGAGTTTCTGACGTTTCGGTAATGGTTTGGATATTGAAACTGTTTACTGCGGTGCATCGTTTCCTTTTTAATTCTAAATGAGAATCTTCTTAACGAAATTCGAGGGATCTTAGCAGCATTTAATAATTGAAAATTTATCAATTCGTCAAAGCCTACATATTCTCTGGAGATTGCGAGGTACGCGGACATGAATAACAGATACATGGAACGACAATCAGCGCAGAAAGTCGAGCATGAAGAACGCGTAAAACGCATGATTACTCTGTAATTAGATTACCTCGGTGATTTCAACGACGTCGGTATAGACTATGATTTAACGTTTAGTTTAACCATGAAATAGTCACGTGTGAAACGACTGGCCTGTGGCCAGGATTCAGGAAATTCGAGTTGAAAGTGGACATTGTGCTTGGTTTAGTGGCAGTCTGATACAAATAACCATTTTCGAACTGAATGACTACCTAATATGTTTATATTAGTCTAATAACTGAACAATTCTCGCCAGATATACTTTGTCGACTATTACTTTCATATTCGGGGTGCATAATAATAAAATACTCCCATTCGAATGTTCGGGCTAATTACAGAATCAATTGCACGAGGAAAGAGCAAGAAAATTCTAGAAGTTTGGTAAAAGAATTAACTGGCGATTGCCAAATACTAAGATCAACAATTCCTTTCTGTTTGCAAAAAATATTATACCATATATTTTGCAATCGACGAGGAATTTCGCACAATTCAAAAATATTTCCGAACCCCTCGCATCCTTCTATTTTCAACAAAATGCAAGAGAACAAAACGTTTAATCCCCCGTAATGTCAAGTTCAATTTAATTCCATATTCAAATATACTTCTCAAAATTAAAAACCACCAAACGCGGCACTCCAGTTAACGGATAGTTAATCGTCCACAACAGATACGCGTATCGTGCACGAAAATATGTTGATTCATTTCCCTGCGTCCCGTGAATTTCTCGCAGACGTCATTTCAAATAAGAAAAAACAGCACGAAAAAGCAAACAAAACCACGTAACTTCCGTTCCTACCATTAAAGCGTCGAGCTGATACGCGGTTATCAGCGGCGAAATGTTTGATTAACGCGTTCAAAAGCATCAAACCCTAATAAAAAAGCGACGAGCCAGCAAGGGTGCAGAGCCCGATGATTTTTTCGCTCACCGAACCGTGCCACCTGTAATTACCCTCTAACTACAGTGAACATCGTCGAAAGTGGAACTCGTCAGCCCGCCCGTTCGTTCCTCTCCGCCTTTCCTCTTCGATAATTACGTTTACAAGTGTCGTCCGCGTTTTAAGGCCGTCTCGTTAATTTATGACGCTTTCCCGACGTAACGCGCACACCGTTATTTGCAGCACAGCGAGGGGAATCAGTCTCGCGAAAATCCACCGATCACGATGGAGGTGTTCTTGCGAAGATGCATAGAATTAAAATCTATTGCTGTTCCAATTTTATATAACATCGTAGGTAAGGCGTAATTATTGCCACCGTCGAGTTTGTGATATCGATGCCAGTTTTTGTTCTTGTCTGGTTTTGTTAATATTGAAAGAGGTTTTACAATTAGCTTGGTTGCGAGAATACGAGGACAATTTTAAGGAACTTACGTGAAGCTTGTGATAAAGCAGTGCAGGTATGTTCATCGCTTACCTGTAACAGAGAGGAACACGTGTCATTAGAATAACGTAACAACATGTACACTTGAAATTGGAAAAATCTGGTCGATTTGGAAAATTCATTCGATTGCGAGGATATCGCCTAGAAAGAGTCAAGGTCTTGATGTTGCAATTGTCCGACGTTCGTCGCGGTAATTTGCGGCAAATATCGGTGACGCGAGCACTCAGCATTGTACTCGAGTCAATTTCCTACGACGGATGCGATAATTTCGTTTCGAATTATCGACAACAAAGGTGTCGACGCAATTGAGATTTGCGCCTGGAATTGGGTGACCCACGATGAAGTAGCTAATAATCGTGAAATTAGTAGACAGCGGATTTACGCCAATATTATTCTACATTTTTCGTGCGGAATGTGTATGAAATATAATTTTTCATTTGCCATAATAATTGCTGTTATTCAATGAAATAACTATTGCATTATTATTTACAATTGTTTAAATGTTGCAAGTACCATGAACACGGGAAATCCCAGAAACGGTCATACGTGAAAGTGCTATTCACGAATCCGACATTAATTTCGCAATAGAGGGGGAACTCTATCGAGTATTATTGGGCGATATAATCGATTCGCGTTCCACTAGTGGCAGTTCGGTGTCTGATGGCGAATCGATGATAATGAAAATGATAATTGATAGTCGATGTGGAGATACGAACCGTCGTTTGTTGCAAATAGCAACTACGAAACGAATGATAAGTAAGCAGATAAGAACGATGCTACTTGGCAAGTGTTTTCCGCAGTAATCAAATTATTTACTATTATAAATCCTTAATTGCAATTATATAATAATCCCATTCGGAATGTGAACTTTTCTATTGCCACTGTACTTATTTTTATTCAATTCTATAATAGACACAGTGATTTCTTTTTTTCATTAAGCAATTTAAATCATTTCAGGCTCGACATTTTTATGCATGCGTCATAGAGTATCTGCATGAATATCAAAGAAAGCATATTAATCGAAAAGTCTATTCGCCATAGCCAATCGAAAATGTAAATCACTGTCCGATTTGCATATTGGTGCCATTCATCGATTATGGTGAACCAAGAAAATAGATTAACCACCAGGTTTCGATATTCAGATTATAGATTCGGTACAATTGCTCAAGTGCATAGATTGATTATCATGTTCAATTACCACATGCATGAACGGGATGCATTGAACGGGGCCAATCCTTATATATTATTATACAGACTACCTATCTAGTGCAATCGATTACAAATATCCTTTTATTATTAATTCTATACAGTTTTGTTACATACTATTTGCAACTTTCTGCTAAAAACATAATTGATATCGTCTCGTCGTTTTTACAACTACTCGTCACCAAAATGTAATGATCCAATCTTTTTGAAAAAGGATAGTTAATCCTCCTTGAATAATGATCCACTTGAAAGAGGCTACAATTTAATTAAGCACGCCCCCGAGTGATTATAAACAGCCTTGAAAGACTTCCTTCATTATAGTTTTCAAAGAACCTATGCCTTCTTCAAACACGCCCCAATTTTTGTTCTCACCCGAGATCTCCCCTTAACACCGTTTCCAACTTTAACTCGCTGAATGTTATCCGAAAGGGTCGAAGTCCAATCACCACGACGAATAATTAATTTCACTCATAATGCTTCCAGGCGACAAAAATCTCGACATCGTTAATGGTACGCACGTGGACAGGTGTTTTCAGCGGAGCATTTTCAAAAGAAAACGACCAAAAATGTTTCTCTTTCGATTCACCAACCAGCAGCGAATGTTAACCGCCAATCTTTTTGCCAGGCGCTTTTCTATTTCCCTGCGGTTCTTTTGGCCGGTACGGGGGATGGGGTTGGCAGGTTTAACGAGATATTTATTGCCGCCGCGTGTGCAATGCTCGATACGTGATGAAAATTCATGCACGATCGGATCCTACGACCGCCATAATACATAATGCAAGGGATCTAAGCATTGCTCGAACGCCATTGGAGTCCCTCCAACGTTTGGAAGGATGAAAGTATGGTACAGGGAGGAGAAGTATTAGATATCGTTGGGAATATTTCGGTAAACAGCTTCGATGATTACACGTGTGGAACAATTGGAACGACTGTTTATTGGAAATGAATTTTTGCCGCTTCGATCGACGGTGGACGAAGTTATGAATATTCGGGTCACCGGGAATTGTTAACGTGGAAATTGCCTGAGTTATTGTGCTTCAGTTCGACTGGAAATTTCAGCTGGTTTTTAAGTATCATTTGCGAAATTTCTGACAGGTGTTTCGCGCAATAGGCGATTATGTAGGATGAATTTTATAATCGTTTGTAGGTAACAGAAAATCTTAACGCAATCAGAGAGATCGGTAACATCGGAAATAGCTTAAATCAATTTGCAGACAATAAAACGTGGGACGAGATTTTGTTTAACATTTATTTAGATCGCTGTAATTTGTTTAAAAATTACACTCGTCAATAATATATTCGCATCTGTGGCCATTTGGATTATTATACAACAAATTCCTCTGATGCAGCAGTGCCAATATTTTCATTAAAGATTTCTGTTACACAGGTTTTCCATTTAGAATTTCCCTGGAAGGTAACAGAGGTAGTAGAACTATTGGACTATTTTAGAATGGAGCACACATCAATAACGTTTCTCTACAGTCTATCGACTGTGTGCATAACGTGTGTATAGCAACGTCGACGGCGATAGCGTCGCGTCGGTTCGACGAACTTGTTCGAGAGAAAACGTGGAAAACGTGGCGCGTCAGAGGTGGAAAAAAAGAAAGAAGAAGAAGAAAAAACGGGAAAAGTCGTCGGCAGACGAGCGCGTGTTGTCGTGGGTCGGAGAAAAAAAATCGCTTTCTACGTGTGGGTCCGCCGACAATGAATATCTATGCGCATCAAAGAAGATACATACTACAGATGCGATAAATAATTCAGTTCGGGCCGAGCAGATCGATAAATCGCACGTGATTTAATGGCGCCGCGTCAGTTCCATTGACAAATGCTGAATGCCATTCACTTGGCAGAGGATTAATCCGCGACAGTGTGGAACGAGCAGAACCGCAAAGGGATATCCGGTCGAAAAGCGCGAAAACGTGAGCTCCCCAGGCCAGGAAATAACGAAACGTGCCTCTCGGCGAACAGCTGAAATTTCCCCCGGAGACACTAATTTGTTCGCCGACGAAAAACGCGATATGCTGATACCATTGTTCGTCGTGTCAACTTTTTAACGATTCAATGGAGCACAGATGGGAAGAGAGGAAAAGCGGGACTGACACGAAATGAAGTACATTACAAGAACTCTGAATAGCATTTCGTTGAAAAAGAAGGTACAGTGCTTGAAAATATTTAAACTGTATTTTTTTTTCTTTTCATTGAAGCTTAACGTCGCATCGACACCAGGGTCATTAGCGACAATTTCAAATTCTTATCCTTTGGTTATATTTTGTCATATAGTGAATATTCGACAAATTTCCTATACGCATACGAAAAATCAGTGGAAATATGTTAAATCGTAATTATTAAAATATTGAATAATTATACCCACAAGTATCACGTTTATTGCGCTAATTCGCACATGTAGATATTGAATTATTATACGAAGAAGCGTGAAACTGATCACGCAAACTTTCGATTTCTATGAATCATAAGTTAGGAAAGTATATAGGCTGGAAACAACGGCCTTTCACCTTTTTCATTGGCGCAGTCGTCGCAAATGAATACGATGCTACCAGGCGTATCTGTATAAATCATCGGCAATAGACTTGCTCCCTATTGAATTTATTCTGACGATGAATTTAATGGACGATAAAAAAAAGCAGCTTCAATTTATTAAAATTACGTGGCTCAAACATTTCAATCCCACTACCACTGTCTACTGTGTTATCCTTCATTCTGTTCTCGATACATTCGAAACTCCGGGCAGAATTGAATCTCAAAACGACAATTGAACGCGAGATTAATCCATATTCGATAACCCGTTTCCGTTGTTTCAACGAATTAGCACGGATAGTTGATTAAACTCCTCGCTGTATACGAAACAGCTGTTTTGCATTCGCTGGCCCCGAGCCATTCGTTATGGAATTACTGTAAATCGTTGTCTATCTCATCATCGTTTCATCAGAAGCTGAATTTTTATTTTCACCTTTTTATCGCGATCGATCGATTGATTAAAACATTCGTTGCCCGACGCATCGATCATTTTTATTTCAAGCACATTACTGCAATCATTTTCTTGTTGTTTTTTTTATTAGCGTCCCAGTATTTGGATGAATACAGTATTACAATTTTTCTTATGCAATTCGAGTGTATAATACGGTACGTTTCGGTTCGTAGAAGTATTTAGAATATTAAAAAAAACAATTTCTCATAATTTTTGTTACAAATTTTATTCAAGATACACGACTTCTTTCTTTAATTTTCGTAGACGCCTTATTCGGGAATAGAAACGAGAAACTCCCACGTGTGCTCCCCACGTATTACTTTCGATTAAGGAACGAGTGTTAGTCGATCATAATTTTCGTTTAGTCTGGGATAGAACTGGTTCGAGAATTTATCGAGTTAGAGAGTTCTTTCTTATAATCAATACTTTCTGTAGCGTAATTCCGTAGCGAAAATTGTGCGGGGAAGCTTGTCGAACGATTATATTTAGTATATATTATATTATAGAGAAGAAGAACCGACCCTGTTTCACGCATAACGAGAATCGTTCTGAATGGATCAAAGATGGATTGAGAACGATCGGCGAGCCACGGGGAAACCTCACAATCGTCTCAGGCCCCATCTATCTCTGATTAATTTCCCACAATAAGCGGCGTGCATGTGCATATCTATTCAGTCAAATGTCCAACCAGTCTCAAGGAAGCAAAAGATTTCCAATCGCGAGTACACGGTAGATCGAATAGAATTAACAGTATGAAGCGCTCTTAATTAGCGGACAACTAAATTAATAAAGGAAAGGGGCACAGATTCGCGGGTGAAGTGAACAAAGAGGCGTTTTCACTATTCATCTAATCCACAACAGGCATTTCAACCCATCAAGGCCATATAATACAGCTCCATACTGCTCGCGAATGATCCCCCTTTTCCAAGCGCAATAGGCCAGCAAGATTGATAACGAACGGCGCCAAGACACGGCCGTAGAGACGTTGCCCTAAATACCAGCAGGGCTTGACGTTAATTTAACGGCGAGGTAGGATGGCAGGTGGGCGTTTTCAATATGTTGAACGCGAAGGATCCTGAACCTTCGGGCTCGAACAAAACCCGGTCCTCGCGCAAGGTCTTCGCTTCGAGATTAAACCGGCGCAAAACCCTCGGGAAATGATGCATTGATGCCAGTGGAACGGCGGTGGAAAGCGTATTGCTCGATGGAAACGTGCCTCGCGAACGCCGCGAGATAGCGATCGGCGTAATTACTTCGTTTCGAATCGAGGAGGCATCGGGGAAGTTGCCATTCAGACGTTCAGAAAAGTGTCCATCCGAGGACTCGGCACGCGGTTACTTTCGTGGACACTTTCCGTTTGTCTATCGAATTTTTCAAACGAATATTTTATATCTTCTTTAGATCTTCTTCTGTACATGTTTCGGTTGCTTCCAAACGTACCGCGATAATATAAGAAAGTTGCTGAAGTAACGCTGAAAAATTCAACCGAAATTCGCAACATTGCTCTGCCCCCGGGGAGCGATTAAAGAGTATACATTCGGTGCCCTTTTCATATTTTAAATAACGACGAGAGCGTTATCCGCAACTTTCTTCGAGCTTCCCGCCCAAAGGACCAGCTAACGAGATTCCGGGATCGTAAGATTCAACGTACTTGAATACCGAAGGCCAACGGATTCATTATCCAATATTATGGAATATTCCTCGGAGCGCGCATCAATTTTCCCTACGTCGAAACGGAGGGTGACGTAGCTTTCGCGACGATAACGGGGAAAGTTCGATTAAAGGCGTTGAGTTCCGCCCGAACTCGCGGCGTCCTCGAATTCCCCCGGGAATAGGGAAACGGAACTCGCTTTAACGCGACACAATTGCCAGCCGGGATAGCGTCACGTGTCAGGCAGTGACGAAAAGTGAGACGAAGGTGAGACACGGCTGTACGAAATGAAGCTCTAACAAGCGCAATATGTAGAACAGGCCCGTGAAATATTGGACCGTGAAACGTTGCTGCAGTGTTGAACACACTGAGAGAGGACGAGCATTTCTAAATGCAATTTCCTTGCCTAGGCGAAACATGGTTACGTGTACTGCGCGATATTATGTGCATAGTTGGCGAATAGGGGGTAGGTGGCTGGCGAGTTTGGGGATTTTCTGAAGATGGATGGGAAGATTCGTGGCCGGAGACTTGGAGGAGAATGAGTGAATGAAATTTGTTGATTGGCGGAATAGGTGGCGGATAGTTGAAGATCGAAGAAGATGTTGGAGATATACCACTCTGTTTCACTGAATATCTTCTTCAGTTCAGTTTAATTTTACCTTCATTCCTTTCATTATTATTTTACCAATTCGAATTGAATCTAGCTTGATTGAAATTGTTGCGCTTTACCTCTAATGTAATGAGATTCCCTTTATTTGCCGCACCGGTGCAATTGGATGTTTGAATGGTACCGTTCGCTAGGAGTTCCATTGTGAAAAGTTAATTTAATGTTACGTGGACCTTCCAACCGCAACCGTGCGGGCTTTTAAAGCAACGGAGAAGGATAATGCAAAGATTGAGAGTGTTCGTTTGTTACAATGGCAGAGCGAAATTAACCTTGGTGTTTCCGTGAAACAAGAACGATGCGAATAGACGAATATAAACTGATCTCCGACGAAGAGTAATATCGCGAAGCAAACAAGATTATACGTAGACGAACAATCAGAATATTAGAAGGTATTCGTATTTTAAAACAACATTAGTTATGCAACAAACATTTTATTTTCTGGTAACGCAGTATGCTGATCAAACACTACTTCAGAAATATTTCTATTACTGTGACCATTTCATCTTCAGAGCTTCCATGTTTCGTATAACCACTCATTTTTCTGATTCAAATTCATTTTTAGTGCCATAAAACGCGATCAGCTTCGGATCGAGACATTCCATGCATTGAAAGAAATATCGCGTTTGAACTTTCGTCGATACTTAAGGCAAAGTGTTCTCTTCGAATGTCTAGTACTACCAATTCTCTGAAACTGTGCAATACTTCATACCAATTAATTTAAAAATACTGAAAAATAAATAATTAATATGCAAAGTATAGGAAGATTGAAAGACAGTTGAATATTATAGTAAATACCCACCTACAACTTTTCCACCTACAACCATCCAATCAAGTGCAATATACCCCATAAGAAAGACCCGCGATGCCATACGAAACTCCCGCCTCAAACAACTCTATATACATCTTTAATAAAACAAATTCTGTATACAAAGAAAGACTCAGTGCAGCTACATTTCTCCCAGGAACAAAGAATAGGCCAGCCGTTTAAACGACGACTGTATACGTTATAACTATAACAATTCCGTCGTCGCTCAGCCGCGGATCAAGCGTTCGAACGTTTCAACCCCTTTCAGAAGATCAATGGCGCGACAGCTCGAAAAGCTTCACAGAGACAATGGTACGGTCACACAGGTTGACCCCGCGCCGCCGTTTCCCTTATCTCCTCGACAGCGGGGAAAAAGTCGGAATAATGGTGGCCCAGTATGCAAAGGAGAGTGAAAACAAAAGACGACCAAGGAGCAACGAGAAGTGGAGGCGGGCGAATCAAAGGGGGACAGACAAGAGGAGTAAGAAGAAGAGGCGCGTTTTCCTCGCCACGCTAGTTTCCTAACTACTGTCAAGCTTTTTCTTCGTTTTCCTACCGTTGGTGCTCCACTTTTCGAGTTCTCACCCCCTCCGAGCTACTTGACACGCGTACTGAGTGCACGAACCCTCTCTCGCCCCCCCGAGAGCCACCACCAGCTCACTAGACCGTGTGTCACAAATACAGAGACCCCGTTACACCTCTTCGGAATAAAGTCATCGATCCTCGTGCTCGTCTTGCAAGGAGACATTCTAACGTGTCACACCCTTACACTGATTACCATCGAAACGATCAACAGGATAGGAGGCTAACGAGCACTTCCATGGGCAGTATCGTCCCTCTTCCGGTTGGAAATCTCGAGGAGATCTGGATAAGGGAAAGAATCGAGGGTGACACAGCGTGAAAGATGCGAAGGGGTTGATAATGTTCATAATCTGGGCCTCCTGATTTCTCTTGGTTTTGATTATACGCGTGAAATATGCGCTGTGGCGAGCAAGGAAGGCTGCATCAAAAAGAAAGGAATAAAAGACGAAACTAGATTGGCGCTGAAATATCGATAGAACAAAAATCGTGGTCGAAGGGAAGATTACTTTCCTTGCATCGAAACCCTTATAAATAGTGATCGGAGAGGGGCACGACGGCACAGTGTGAAACGTTATTTCCGTCGAAAGGGTTCGTGACTGGCTTTTTATTGACCCATGGGGAATCTTGTCCTCCGAGCGAAATCACGCTGGCGTGAATCGAATCGACCAGCCAGCCAGTAGCTGAATAAACTTTTTCACTCCCCTACGTGCCAGACGATACAAGATATCTTCTGCCTCGTGACGACATCAAGCAGCACGTTTCTGTCGGCGTTATCCGATAGAAGGGTGTATCGAAAAGTGTTTCGATTCGATTTTCCTACTCTCCTTGGGTCGAGAAGGAGATATATCGAGAAATTGTGAACAGTCTCTTAGAATTCTACGCAATAATTTTTCATTTACACTCACGCATTCGTATCTCATTCGTTTACACCTTATTTATCACTTGGAGGAGGAGGAAGGCAGGTGGAATCGATAACTACGAATCTAATACATAAAGAAAGAGTTTGAATTCAGGAACAGTGATGAATTCTATCAAGAAAGATGGATAGCTACGAAGTTTGCTTTGGTGAATCGTATTTCCTGTGGAAACGAGACGAATAACGATTTGCCGTAGAAAGAACAGGATAGGTGAAGACGTAGAAACGTTTCATACGTATCTTTCTCGATTGCCTGTGCATCAGATCCATTCTACACTCAACAAGTGCAAAACTATGCAGTTTGATTTAAATTTCTATGAATAGAAAGTAATAGAAATTCTCTTCTTGTAGAATATATATACATATACAAAGAAAAATGCCCAGATATATTTATTCTAATTGTGAATAACTCGAATAAAAATATGCAAAGTTATAATACGATTTAAACTAAGGAACGCAAGCTGTGTGTTTGAAATGTCTCTAAAAAAGAACGAACTTGTAAACAGCTTTCTCTACACTATTTAGTCGCTGATCATTTTTTATGGAAGCGAATAAATTTTTATTTTATCGCAAAGGAAACTTGTTCGATTGTTCGAATAAATTGAATAGCGTTAAAAATAATCGACGAATTACTCTGAAATCGAGTCGTGCTTTAAAAGCATTCATTCCGATCTCAATCGTTCAGAGAACCATGTAGACACTGCTATGTTCCATGTTCGACATAGTCCCCAGTGATCCATTGCTAACAATGCTGGGACGGGATATGCCTACTTCATTAATTTGGAACGGAAAGGGATCAACGTCGCAGGAATCGCGTCCAATAATTAGACTTTCACTCTCGACGGAATGGAAATCTGGCAACAGATAGAAATCATGTTAAATTCCGATTTATTTTCGAAGGAGAAGAATTTCCAGGAATACAAATATTTCGACTGTTATCAAACTTCGAGGCACGATCCAACAATAAAGGAATTCAAGAACGGAGCAAGTGAAATCATTCTGCCACTATAAATATAAAACCTGTGCCGCATCAAAAAGATAAATGAAATAATAAAAAAGAGAAATGGGCATTGTCCAACATTAATTCTTTTACTCCTCGCCACTGAATCGGAGACGAGTAAAAATAAATAGAGATGAAAAGAATCTAGAAGGAAAATCTGGATGCATTAAAGTTACGCAGTCTTAAGAAATCAGTTCATCGATATTCATATTTGCATCTCGAAGGCAGATAACGAAAAAATCTGCCTGAACCGAGGAAAGTGTTCGGGTGATAATCCCTTTCCCTGTGCCACTGAAATGTCTCGAGAACCAATATTCCACGTCTTCCAAGTGGTCTTACGCCACCCACGCGGCCTACCATTCGAATATGTGGATCTCGGAGACCAAGCAAACACAAGATTACCACGTTGCAAGAGGCTTCAAAGCAAATTTACCATGTGCGGCCGGTCGAGACAAGAATTACGGTGGCCAGGGATTGGAGACTGTGCAGGCAAATAGATTCTACAATGGTAAATTGATAATATTGTAGGAATGTTGCGATTGTAATAACTGTGAAGAATTGGAAATAGTACTGGGGGTGGAAACTACTGAACGAAAAGGATTTTTAGACACTTGCAATGGGGGGTTTATTAAAAGAAGGGAAAATAATTCATATACATATAACGTTTCTTTTTGCAATATCGTAATTTCAGAATAAATTAGTAATGCTTAGTGCATTACTTATTTAGAGATTTGCTTTAACCTTTAATCATATTTTTTGTTGAATTATATGGGATTATAATTTTTAATGGAGTGATATATTTATTCTGTATAATACTGTGCTTACAAATAATTATAACAGAAGTATTTTATATAAAGTCCATTTATATAATTACAAATGAAACTCTCTGCAAATATCAAAGGGACAAGAACTTCCATTATATTAATGAACATTAAATGATTTATCAATTGATACTGGAAACATTCTGACAAATATTTACAAATATGAACATTAATCATATCTGCCCATAAAATCGCCACACCCTTCATAACTTTTCCAATATTTCCAATGTAACAGTTGCATGTAAACTTCCGAATTACCGAACGCTACCCACGAGCCCGGGTCTATTACAAAGTTCAACAAACCGGGAGCCAAAGAAACTAGCGCAAGTGGTACTACCAAATAATAATCTGGCCAATATATTCCACCCTAAGGCAACACTAAGGGAAGCCCAAGTTAGCTGAGACGCCCAGAAACTTTGGTCTGACAACGTACATATGTTCGCAGAGCGAGGAAGAGAAATGGGGGAGGGATAGAGAGGGCTTTCAGAGCAAGCTCGTAGCAAGTAACAAGGTCTAGACTGGCGAGAAATCGAGCTGAACTCAAGCAGCAGCCAGCTCCAAGAAACAGTCCGTAACGGTAACAGAATGTTCGCCGCCATTACACGGAATTACACGAAGCACGAGGGAAAAAGAGGCAGGGTAGAAAGTTGAGGGAAAGCAAAAGTTGAACGATTCGAAAGAAACGAAAAAGGAACAGAGGAAGGACAGCGACGAGGAAGAAGTATAGGAGACACGAGGGAGAGAAGGGTGGTTGCGAAGGGGGGAGGAAAAATTGAGAGAAAGATAGAGAAGGCTTGAGCGTCGTCCTTCAGTCCTTGCCATTTTCGTCCTCGACCCGAGAAAAGCCCGCATTAGATATCCTTTCTGCTACCTGGCTCGGCCTCCCTCGCTCTTCTACCCTGCCCGGTGGTGGCCTGCTTTCGTTCGTGCCCCTTTTTCACCCGTGATGAAAGTGACGAAGGTGAGACCGGGATGGAAGGCAAGAGGGAAAAGGAAGTGGAAAACTGCTGTAGATGAGGGAATAAGAAAGAGGAGAGAGGAGGCGAGAATAGGGGAGAGAGAAATTATTGAAAGTCAATGGCGGAATCGATAAGCGTGAAAGATTTTAACCCTTTGTCTGGCGAGTCTTCTTATCGCTTCGCGGCGTAATGGAATATTTAATTCGCTTTCAATCCAAGGGGAAATGAAATTCTGGCGGCCAAATTGTGGTGGAATGTTAGATTGGAGAGGAATATCTCGGAGATGAGGAAACGTAATTCAACGTTATGAAACAAACTGTACTATGCTCGTTCTAGAAATGAGCTTTTACTCGTCGATGTCCGAGAAACCGTGAACATCACCTGCCAATCAAACACAGATGAATACTGGTTGCGTGTTTAGACTTTCACGATTTATGATTGGGGAAAGTTTTCGCTTTTGGGGCGTTCCAGCAACTTGCCTCTACGTGGCAACTTCGAAATTGAATTGCTCGTAGTTCGTCGCCATTGTCGCGAACGTTTGTCCGTCTTCATTATGCAATTCAATTTCTGTGCAAAGTTCTTCTTGTCCGGTGGAATGGGTAAAGCGCGATGAGTTCTTTCTTACTTCCATTCGGATGATAGAGGTAATAGAAATGGTTACTTTAGTAGAACTACTCTGTGGAGCAGCAGCCATCTTTACGCGAAGGTAAAAACGAGTCTTTCAACGAATAAATACTTGTGCATCGTGTGGATAGCGTTGTTTGTTGAAAGTCAACGTGATAAAGGAATGAATGAATAGAAACCTTTGCCTTCTTCTTTGCGAATGAATAAATGAACTTGCGATAAGTACACGTTTCTACTCTGGTATAATTAATTTAATCTTAATGGTAATAGTAGTCCTTTTTCTAAATTTTCTATTATATATCTGATATTCAATTCATATTAAAATTTCTCAATAAGAATTCAATTCATTCCTTTACACCAGAACGAAGGAAAAAGAAATTCGTTACAACATTCGCTTTACATATGGCTTGCGAACTTTAGCCTGCCACTGTACGCGTGTGCGCACACCTGTATGACACGTGTGCTAGCCGACAATGTGCTGTAAGAAGCAGTATGTCGTACTTACAAAAAGTCGCGTTTCCATCGAGCGTCAGATGCGAATGAGTCATAACGAGACCGTAGGTACATACATTGAGCGAGATACTGTCCAGAAAGAGGCTTTGTTGAAGTCGATGCTGTCGCACAGAACGAATTGTCGCGGGGAACAAAAATTCACGTGGACATGACGGTGTTTTTGACAAAGGCTGATTATTTATTGTTAGCACGGCTTGCACGGTGTGTCGTGTGGTATGAATGGCTGGCCAGTTAATCAGGCTTGCTTCATGTATTATGTCGATGAATTAGTGGCGGTGCTGAATGCTGTTCGGCGGGTTCTGGATTTTGCTTTCATTTATTCTTTGATATGATGAGGTTCTAATTAGGTGGCATGAGGATGCTTTGAGGTTCGAATATTGATGATGTTTTAGTTATTAGTATTCGGTGGTTAATGAGTATTGTTGTTCCTTATTCTCTTTTTATTTCTGATTTTACTTTTTATCATTTATAATTAGATTACCTTGTATGGATACACGACTAATATACATGATCAATCGCGCTATTGTTACCTTTTACGGTAGATAGACCGGGGAGTTTGTGTCGAAAGTGATCATTTCATAATTATTATTTTACGATAACCATTTGCCATACCATATCAAGTACTTTGCGTAAGTATAGCGATAGAATCATTAATGCTCCTTAATTGCCTATTTGTTAGAAAGCAATTTTAACGATACACGGTTATTGCGCGCGTTTCTTCGTCGTTTAGAACAATGGATCACTTTATTTTATACAGTTTTTCGTACCAGAGAAACGTAATGTATTCTTGTGAGAAGTGGCGCTGATTGTAAGAATATATTTACAAAGTGCGAAAAATTAATTGTCAATATAAATTTCGCGTCGCGACAAATATACAATACGGACACATAAAAATATAGCGCAAATTCGGTTCGTTACAAAACGTTCGCGATTACGTAAAAATAGAGTTTGGCAATGCTGCAAAATAAAAGGGAAACAAAATCGTGACTGCACGTGCGCGAATATGAGTCAGAGTGCAAGAATTTATGGCAAATAAGGAGGATTTTTATCGCGCCCGCGCGGAAATAAGGAGCGAAAGACTCTTTACGTAACAGCCGACACTTGTAAACAACAATTAAAACAATAACGACAACCATCGCGAGTTCGACAATTTTCAAACTCTTGCGGTGAAAAAGGGTCCGCGTCTTCGTGGAAAGGGTAGATGAATCTTCGTTCCGAACTTTCTTCATTTTCCGTGCCATTTTTATTACTACAGCAGAGCGAGTCGTCGCGTAACTCTTGCGAAACAGTTTGCGAACCTGGTGAAAACAAAGTCGGTTTGTTGCTCGTGCCTTAAACGCGCTCGTTTTTCCTAGAGAAACGAAAGTAAGACCGATTACGACATTCCGCGGAGGGGAAACTGGCCAGGAAAGTTGCCAGCTATTGAATCTCTAATTGATAAAATGGTTGAAATAATACAATAGAACCAGGCTTCAGAAAAGAAATCGAATTTATTGCTTGATAAAAATATACCATGCACTTTTGACATTCTTGTACCTTTTTATATTGTGTACTGCCTTTATTTCACGTAATTATTAATTGCAGGAAATAATTATTGTTCATTCAACAGTACTTAGTGGACGATTATAAATATTCAAGAATACGATAGCTAGTGTTTCACGTTTTTGGTTACAACATTTTATTCACTTGCAATTATTTCCATGATATTGGTAACATCCAGGTTAAAGCAATATATTCGAAATGCAAACAGACCCATTACGTATATAATTAATGACGCATTGATAAAACGTAAAGAAGAAATAGCACGTGTCGATTAGTTCTACTTTAATAATTGATTTAACCGTGAGAACAATTTAATATATTCGTAATAGTAGAATTTACTTTAACTCGAAAAATCGATATTTTCTTAATATACTGTAGCATTACAATCGTATTAAAAAATGAATGACGTACATCTATTTGTCAGAACTGAAAGCAATTAATGCCTCGTTGTTCGCTTTAATCCAGTTGCTAAAAATAAGCTTCTTACCGAAACAAAACGACCCAATATATTGGTAAATAACCAACAAACCGTACGCGGAACGAAAAGCTTACGGAATAAAGGCGCGGGCGAAAAATTTCCCTGCAAAATTCTACTCTCATTAAACAAATGAACGAGTAGAATATTTTCCACGTTCCTTGAATCGTCGGAAAATAAAATTGCAACGTTCCCCGATTTCACGCATTTTTCCAAGCAAACACGCGGATTTTATGTGCAATTTCTGACGGCGTGTGCCGCCGCGACGATTCGCAAAAATGGAATGAGAGAGGAACAGAAAAATGTCCACTATGTCGCCCGTTCGACATTTTACAAGGAAAACAAGGAAATCGACCATGACACGGATGGATTCATAAAAGTTTGCGGACAAGTTTAGAGAGTAATCGATGACGCCAGGAACATTTTAATCCGTGCACGTCCTCGAACGTCCCTGCAATCTGCTCGATGGTTAACAAAATAATAAATTGCGTCCTGACGCACTGTTAACTCGCGTTCCCGATATTCGCCCCAATTCTGACACACCGCGAAGAGGAGAAACTTTCGATTCTGCGTTATTCTAATGTACAGGGTCTACCATTTATCCCGGAACCCATGCACGCGGGAACTTGTAAATTGGGCAACAGCGCTAGAAGCCGATACACGCGTTATCTGTGAACTGTTGGTGAAGGTATAAGTCTTGTAGGTAAGGTTTGGCAAGATTGAAGAGACTGGCCTGAGATACGGTTTGGTTAGGTTTGGTTAGGTTTGCCTTGCGGCCCGAGCCGAGCCGAACGGTCGAACCGTTCGCCTATTCTTACAACCCAAACCGTATCTCAGGCCAGTCTCTTCAAACCTTGCCAAACCTTACCTACTAGACTTATACCTTCACCAACAGTTCACAGATGACGCGTGTATCGACTTCTAGCGCTGTTGCCAAATTTGCAAGTTCGCGCGTGAATGGGTTCCGGGATAAATGGTAGACCCTGTATATGAATCTGTTACCGCTCGCTTCAAATGACTGTAAGCTACATATGAACAACTCGAGAATAATTTAGGCTCGCGGGGCATTCATCTGTTCAGAATCCAAACGGTGAAAGATTCAAACAGATTTCAGGGAAAAGGATCGAAAAACCTCGGTGCTCCGAACGGTGACCCAGTTCGACAAATTTTATTTCCCACCCCTCCCTACGATTATCCTTCGTACACGTGCCAGAACCAAAACGTCGAAGCGTATAGGTCCAGCGTTTCATAAATTCTGAATGACTGCACGATCGTTTCGCCGTTCTCGTTATCACGCGTTGATCGTGCCTAAAACGAACAGACAGCTGTTACGAAAATTGCCCGATTTCATGATAATAACGGCAAAAAGAAACGGACCCATATAGAATTCGGTATACAAGCTTTTACTGGGATGAGTCGGTTAAAGTGGGCGAAATGAAAGTGGCCTTTCTTAAAGGGGTCGCCTAATGAATCTGTAATTTCATTTACGAACGAAAACAGGGCGTAATAAAAGGAGAGAAAAAGGATTGGTCGATATGACGGTGAAAATCGAGAGTCATCGTTTAGGGAACGAAATTGCGGGCGGAAAAACTTGGCGATTATTATTATTTTAATAATGCTAATAGCTTTTTATTCTTTACAATTAAAACGATAAGTTCTGTTGCTTAGATAATACTTAGATAATAATTTTCTGTATTAAATTGACAAAAAGAATCACGTTTGTAGCCATTCTAAAATTAATATTCTAAATATTTCGAAATCTGAAATTTGAAATATGCAATGTTCACATTCTCTCGATCTCACTAGTCGGGAAATGACGAGACAGTATTTGAACTTGATCCGATCGCAAGTAACTCGTTACGATGCAAGGTCCTGTGGTAATGAGCGATCGCAGGCGCGGACTATTAATTACGCTGGCTGTTTTTCCAGTCAACGATTCATCATATCTAAAGTCACGTCGGGAACGCATTCTCGGCTTGTACACTACATACACACTCATCTATTGGTAGCAGTAATTAACACGTACGATAATTAACCGTAGATAATCCGGGGCACCTGTTTCCGTGAGCAAATTTAGGTGTGTAAATAGGTGGATAAATAAATAATTATATCTTCCAAGCGTGATCGATATGCATATTCTGTTTATTAACTGACCCAAATATAAATTACAATTTTACACGGTTTTTAAGTAAATATTAATAAGTTGTCTCCTTTCTTCAAACATAAATATTATTAAAATAGTCAAACTTGCAAGTAGAAATCTATTTGAATAATTTTGTAAACCGATATAATTTATCGAATATTATTTTATTGATATAAAAGGAGCAGTGTAATATAGTGTTCTACTTATGTCGCCCTTTAAACGGCAACATTAATGTATACATATACAATATGCGTTTGCAATCTATCCGGAACTATCTGCCTCACTGAATCTGTATGTATTCATCCAAGATTCATGGGATCGACGTCGGACATAGTTTTGAAGAATCGTTGAAGTAGGACGAACCGTGGTATGCACGGTATGCTTTGCAAAAGTTTAAGTTGGTAGGAAAGTTCGAAACAGAAATGTACGAAAGATGACGCGTAGAGAAACGTCGACAAGAGACGTGACGTTTGGTGTATCGTAAATTTTGTACAAAAATGTGCATACAGTCCAAGCTACATAGGTACATAGTGTCGTCATATGGAGTATACGTATAAATTTCCTTTCATTTTACGGAGGAAAATTTTTATTCGTTTTGTGGTACGGAATTTTGATTAAGTCCATTTGAAACCTTGTTTGACATAAATTTGCAAAGAATGGAAAATGCCACTGGTTTATAGTATTTTATTAGTGAATCTGACATGCAATTTATTATGATGAAAGCTTGCTTCGAATTGACTTACTAAAGTAAATTTTTATAATCACTTCCTTCCTTTCAGAATACAGATCTTCACTAATCGCGTCAAACTGTCCCAAGTCTTCGATACAGCCCCTCGTTGTCATTATAAATTTCCCTCCCCCGTTACATAAAACTACCCTGGGATATCTTAAAAAAAGAATCTCGTTCCCTTCGTCGCAAAAGGTACCAACGAGTCCACTACCAAACACACTCCACCGAATCTCTATTTCACCAACGAAATTCAACTTCCAACCCTCGATAGTACCTCCACGAATTATTATTCCGTTGCCGGCTCGTTGAATAATTTTGATAGAAACGAGTTGACACGATGAAACCGTGCGTCCAGTGTGAACGGCCACGCCGTGAATGCTACAATTATTCAATAACCGGCGTCTAAGTTCGACGAGAGCAAGACAAAGCGGTCGAACCGCTGAAATTTTCCCGCGTTTCATCCCCCGGGATGTACGAAGCTCGTTCGTGTTACATAGAGTCCAGACGCGGGCGTCTATCGATCCTCTCGACGTTGACGACGACGCTAGAAACCGACTCGTGAAACGCACTTTTGTCCCAGCGAGAAATTGCTCGAGGACGTACTGTTACAATGTTTCGAGGGAAACAAGAAGAGCTGCATTGGCGTCTACTTGTTGTGTGGGTGGATGATGCGACTGACACGATTTCAAGCTTCAAAAGCGTCGGTTCACTGTGATATGACGATTATTTAAAGGGACGCGAACGACTGTGTTCTTTATTTATTTATTTTTAATTGGAAGGATTTCGGCAATTATTTAATAATTTATGTATCCTTGAAGGTATGATAATTTTTTTACAATGTCTGTCAGATTTTCGTCGAATTTTCAGTGGCTTCCTTTATTGATAGGCCAGTATTTGAGTAGGTGAGGTGTTCAATATTTATTTGTGTTTTAAGATTAATGCATTTATCTTCCCACTTTAGTAAACTGAATGACAGCGATATATATTTTACGATATCAACTGAAACCTAATGCGTGTATCAGTAATCAGATTATACTAAGTCTCATAAGAGAATATACATTTTCCTTTTCGCAAAAAAAGAGGCAAGCGACGCTAATGAATTTCTCCTTGGAAAATGCATGCCACGCCAACCTACTAAAGAACAGTTTTCTTGCAAAACGCGTGGGTACGCTGTCCGTTCGTGGGAAATATTTGCAAACAGTGCCACCCTTGTTGACGTCAATGGAAATTTAAAGTTACCTTTCAAGCTCCATTCATCAGGTACAGCCAGGTTCCGAGTAACAATGCATATACATAGACAAAAGAAGAAGTCATTGTGCATAGCACGCGACTGCTCTCGCTTTGGCATTAAAAGAAAAAAATGCGGAGCGTCTCTAAAAGAAATAAAACTACTCGCAACTAAAATTTTCCTAATAAAAAATTCAATCAAATTGCCTTGAGCGCAACGACCAAGAAAAAAAACCAGTCTGTACAAAGAACTATGTACTGCAGGCATTCCACTCGACGACAAAAAGAAGGAGAAAGGGGAGATCGGAAGCTAGAAGTCGCAAGAAAAAGGTGTAACAAGTGACAGCTGGGCCGACTAGGCGAGCAAGTAGGAGGAAAGGTAAATCAATAAATGAATGAAACCGTACGAGGACCATCCAGTAAGAGCACAGCGCGAAATCTAGTCGTAGGGAAACGGAAGATACGAAAAGGGGCGAGCGAACGAGCGTATTTAAAAAAACAGAATCACGACTTCGACTTCGAAACGATGAACATTCACGTCCCCTGGGGTGAAACGTGTATTGCAATTCTTGCAGTCATTGTTCTTTCCTTCGTACGATCAAAGAATCTTCTAAAAGCAGCCGTCTAAACAATACGCGTTGAAAATGCAATCAGTTAGCCTTACGCTGTTCTTTCTTTTATATTTTTCTTTGAATTTCAATTGAACATCTGTTCAAAGGAATAATTGTTTCTTCGTGGTTGAGCTATGACGTTGAATCGTTCAATATCCGACGAAGAAATAATATCGTGTTGGATGAAATAACGAAAAGAGTTAACAAGCTTCACGCAGCAACCGCGAAAATCGCGGTAGTTTCTTGCATCGTTAGACGAAGTTCCATCGCAGTTAACGAGAATCGCATTTGGCGAATGTTCGTGTAACGATGTTATCTACGTACCTCGACAAGACTGTGGGATTTAATTATCTAACGAACGACGTTGATACGCGAGCTGCGGCTTTCCCCTTATGTATTGAACATAGAAATGTCGCGATCGATTTTCTAATATTGGCGAACGCCACCGATCGTATTCAGGAATTTGTAAAAAATGACTGCGGTCACTCACAGTATATGTATACTTGTCATACTATGAAGAAGCGAACTTTTCCCCCGCTCTATTATATCAATGAAACGAAAATTGGATCAGCGATATGAAATAAAGATTCACCGATTTTTCTTTGCGCTTGTTCTGCAAAAACATTGGCAGTAGTATTTGCGCCCCGTGTAACGAAAAATCCGAACCTTTAACGCACAAATAAAGGACGGCTTTATCGTAGTCTAAATAAAGAAAAGAATCTCGAGCAAACTTTATGTTAACAACCTCAATCTAAAAGCAGATTGCATGTTGCTCGGTAATTGGCCCCTACAGTAATGCATTATCGGAGCGAGCATTGATAAATTTTATATATAGACGCGTAACCATCCATTTATACATTGAATAAGAATATACCATTCTGTCTTATTTATTCAATTATTCGAAATACATATCTACTTACTGATATTGGTTACACGCGGGACTTTTTTCGCTTTTCAATTCCCTTATGAATTCTAAACGCGTCCCGATGGACATTTATTAGACACCACGTGCCTTATCGTTGAGCCTTGAAATTTAACCAACTGTAATCCTGTGTATCGCGAGACTTTAACGCGAGATTAAACGTGGTACGTCAATGGAACCGGCGATCGTGAGAATTGAAGAATTCTGCAAATTCTTGCAAGTGTTTACTCACCGTTCGATTTTGTCCATCGTGGTGGGATGCTGCAAGATGGTTTGCTGTTCGGTCATTTCGACGACGCATTGTGTACCGAGTTCCAGCTCTGGGTAGGAAAAGAAGAGGAGAAAATTAGTTAAAGTGCACGGCCAGTAGTTCCGCAATTAAAGTTCTATTTAAACAGATACGGATTCTTCTTGCAGGAAGAGGCGACAGTGAGAAGTGCGATTATCTGTTTAAACATAATATTGAGAAACACAAAAGAAAAGGAGAATGTGGTCAAACGAAAGGGTGGACAGATAAGAAAGCAACGGAAGCCTTAGGTACAGCTCGTAATATATTCCTCTCGTGCATAGTATGTAATTCTTGTTACATCCCCAGAAGCGTAATCGTATCGTGCGACAATAGTTGCCGAGTAAACATTCACGCTCGAGTTGTTCAAACAAACCGTTTCGTCGACTCGATCGATCGACCGATGATGGTGTGCGCGAAAAAGTTTCCCGTTTGTATTAGAAGTTGCGAGGAAACTTCCCTTTTTTCAAGGGAAAAGTCGCATTTGTGAAAATTGTTATACCTGCGAGTATTTGGCGACCAGGTCACTATTATACTTTGCGATTTCTTTCTCGCCTTCCTTTATCTTCTGCCTGCGATCGATGAAAGGGGATTAGTGGATCTTGCAGAACGGCGAGATCTGGTTTTTACGCGAATAGTTTTCGACGACGATGAAATCTGCCGCAGATACTCGAGCTTCGAAAGAAGTGCAGGTAGAATAGAATTCATTGTTTGCCAGCAGTTCAGTCGCATTGAACGAAAGTTGGTGAAACTCTTGGATTGTTATTATCGTCATTGAGATGGAATAAAAAATGGGTGCGTACAATTTTCCCGACAGAAGTTCGACAAGAAGGGAGCGTAATTTAAGTTGAAGAACCCTTACTAAGGAAAAGGCGGCAATGTGCGAGGGAAAAAAAAACGAAACGACAGACAGGTGGGATGATCGATACGATTATTCCCAGCAGCGGAACAGAAGCAAAGGAGGCGTAAAAGCTTAGGGAGAACGATGTAAGAAGAAGCCATGTATGAGACAACGTCTTATGACAGACACGAGTCATAATGCTCATAACATTCAACTCTGTGCGCATACGTAATCGCGTGGGAGGGTAATATCCATAATAATCGATCGAGCGTCCTCCTGGCTTAACCCTTTCGTTTCTAACGCCAGTCATGGACAGCATCCCTATCACAATCTGTGGATATTAAAAATTATTTCAAACGGGACACTTTATGTCGACACTCTGGGTGAAAAAGACTACGCTTACTAAATCAATGCAACGTTATGGTAAATATAGCTATTTATGTGAATAGTTGATACAATCATTTTTATCTAATAAGTTTTAAATTTAAGTCAAGTGTGTCAAGTTCCCGTTGAATTTTTGTCAAGACTTAAGAGTTTTGCATTAAAAAGAATTATACTATTGTATAAAAGCAGCGGTGAAATTATTGTAGCCGCAAACACTTCTTGCTCCCCGTGCTCGCTATTCGGTGGACGTTGTTCCAGCGAAAGGGTTAACTTGGTTAAAACGCGTCTCGGGGCACCTCTGCTCCGATGGGATCGATAGTTCGCGGCGTGTGTTCATTCATGATTCGATACGATCGAAGCTAGGCATCGCTGTTTTCCCGTGAAGTTTTCCTTTCGAAAGTGACGTTTGCGGAAATATAAATATGGAATGGATAAATGGCGCTGGGCTTCATTGTTGTAATTGCTAGAAATTACCAACACCAGAATGCACACAGTTCGACTTAGCAACGCCCACGTTGTTCATTGTTCTTTGCATCGTCATTCATTCACCGAAAGATTCACACACAAACGCACGTACGCACGATTTATCGAGCGTGTCTGCGCATAGCAATTTCGTCTTAGAATTTCTAATCGCCTTTGCCACGAGGAGAGCGTGTCGTTGCATTGATTGCCGGATGCAAGGGACCGCCGTCTATAATGAACGGCGCTAAACACCTTATCTACGTAACACCTGAGCATGTTACTGCGCAAGATGTGCGTCACCCATATTACAGGTAATCCTTTTTGTCGTTGCTGACCTATTGTGCATTGATAATGGCACATGCGTGGAAAACTAAGACCGTCAGGATTTTAATTTTACTGATCAGAATTGCAGATATGACCGGCTTTCTTCTATTGCAATAGTATTTTAATAGTGGCAGATAAATAGAATAATGTTTTAACATTATAAAATGTTTTAGTCCAGACGGGCAAATTTTAGGTTGCTCTCGAGTTGTACGTTACTTCAATTGTTATTTATGGGAAAATTAGATAATTCTTTGTATACAATATGAAAGGGAGAATGATTAATGTGTATGATGTATGATAAGTGGCTATTATTTAATGAAATTATGAAATTCATTTGTTAACTTATTTGTTGAGGATTACGACAATTAACAAGAGGCTCATTGTTCGAACGTGTGATACATGGAAAATGTGGTGACTATAGCGTGTGATAAAAATTTCATCGAGGCTTTTTTTATCCCCGCGTGAGATAAGAATGAGTCATGGTTAATTCCCATGAATGTTATTTAAATTTTTTTTTATTGAGAGCGAGCAACGATTTGTTACCTAAGTCAGGAATACATCTTCCTTCTGTAATCCTATCTTTTCTTATTTAAGTTCAGTATGGAGTTATTTAACTTCATTTCGGCTTATTTGTCGTCTCGAATTTTATCATGTCTATCTTATGAATTTCAAAATCTTTCTGGCAAGAGGATTCGTACTTTCGAAATGTGAAAAGTTTGCTAATTCAATCTGCCATCCGTTTTTTGACTTAGTAATTCCTCTTCCCTTAGGACATAAGAGAATTTCCAACTTTATTCCGAAATAGAAATAAATATTTAATACAAGAGGAAATGCTGGAGAATTTTCCAAAGGACTGTGCACAAAAATACCATCACATTTAACGTTCTCGTTACTAAAATAGGTCTTCCTTGTAAAACATTTGCATCTGAACACAACAAATTTGCTGATGTACTCTCGCCATAGAAATTCATACACATTAAAATAATTTTTCCATGCAAGCGAAACCTGATTCCTGCAGGGCGTTGCAATACTCTTCAATTCTAAATACAATTTAAACCACGTCCTCCCATACGACGTAAAGCACCTCCAACCAACAAATAACCCACAAGAAGAACAAAACGAAAATTCTCGTTAACCTCCTTCTCCCGCTTCTTCTTTCTACAACCCGTTAACGTTCCATTTCGCCAAGAATGCTTATATCTTTTAATTTCGTTGCGCATTCCAAAAAATATCGTTCGACGACGCCAAGAAAAGGAAACAGGGAAAAAGATGAAGGTAGGGCAAAACGAAAGAATTTCCACGTTTTACAAGGCCGCGAACAAAACCAAAGAACTCTCCTCGGACTCTAATTAATTGAAGGAAGCACTCGTCGCCTTTCTGTCCCTCGTTTCTCTCTCCTTCGGGGCACAGAGGAAAGGTATCGAGGCAAAGAAGGAATAGCGAAGCGGCTAATGAAAATTGAACGAGAGAACTAATGGAACGTATTAATTGGCTCCTGTCGACACGATCCACCCCCTGTGAGGAACAGAACGCCCTTGATCTCGATTTAGGAACGATCGATACGATCGTTAAGAATGCAATCGTATCGATGAAACGATCGTTGGCCGTAATCCTGAAGAGATTTCCATTTTAAATGGCGGGGGATGGAATAATTATTGCTGGGCCGATTGAGGTGAAAAAGTTTAATTCTCTTAAATTAAGTACCCCATTTAAAAGAAGAAGTGTAAATCGCCCGCCTTTTATTTCAAGATTTTTGTACTTTTTAGTTCGATACTGCAATATAAAGCTTAGTTTTATTGTAGAATGAATCCATTGAAATTTGCTGCTGATATTAACGGTAAATAATTTTCATTTCACTCGTACTAATATTAAGGTACACGTACCATTGTGACGGTGAACTTTTTTATTATCACGATTTACATTAAAATTAAACATTGTCTTATCTAAAATGCCTCAGTAATGCATAACTTTTTTTATATTTCCTTTCTACCGATTACTATAAAAAAGAATAAATCCTTGCACATCATTAAATTATTATAAATAGCAGTCATCATTTACTCTGCAATTGAAAAATAAATATTTCTTACGACTGTCGATAATCATTATCCCAGAATGCAAAGTAATTTCAAAGAGTTAATATTTCTACAAGATATTTCTACAAGAAAAGTTTTCACCATTGGTTAGCAAATAGTGACCGTCTACCTGTACCAATCCTTTACGATTTTTCTACTAAGGAATTTTCTCCGGACACTTGTAGAGATCACGGCCGGAGGGGGCTATCTTGGGCAAACACGGTTTTGGTTTTCTTCCAACCGGCAGCTGGAGCCAGGTAGACAGGTGTTTCAAGCGGGTTTTGGGTCTACGGTTAAGAGGTAAGGACACCTGATGACGAATATCTGATAGGAACTGCGCAAAGTAATGAAATTGAAATTTTCCAAGTTTCTTGCCAATTAAAACATTCGGTTCGTTTATGAATATTCCGCGCTTCCATCCAGCTCGCAACAACTTCACCGAGAATTCTACAGAACATTGTAGGCGAGGAAAAATTGCAACAAAAGCAAATTGATTCTGAATTAAACGCCGATTCACCAGTTTCAATTCATCAAGTTACATCGGACACGTACTCTATAGAAACGAAAGTTCCCTCTCTCTCTTTCTCTGTTCCTACCCTGCTTTTATCCCACAATTTTTCCATTAAGAAATCGCAACACTTTGCACAGTTTTCTCTTTGAACCAGCACAAAATCGCATCTCCCGACCTTTTCGCACGTTCCAACGAGAGAATACGAATCTTTACAGGCGCGAGTCCTCTTCGGGTCACGCCACCTCGAACGTTTTAATGAGCCAAAATGCCACGCTGATAGAGAAAAGAAATCCTTATCGAAAGGTCTCCAAACGGAGAGTTCATTTTTGCCTCTGTTGACTGCACGCGAAAAATGAACTCGTGGGTGGTTTCGCGACCAAAGAAGCTGCTCCAACAGCTGCTGGAATTTCCAATTTTCACACAGCGATCGCAAACATCCTGAGTATCAACAGACTTTGCTCGTTTCAGGATTTTTTTTTAAACGAGCTTCTACTTGCAGAGGTATTTTTTACAAAAGGGTGAAATAAGAAGATTGTAATCACCGCTCGATTTAAGGCCAGTGCAACTTTGCCAGTACAAATTAATTTCGATCCGAGTTTAATATAATATACGAAGTGGAAGAACGAAATTGATTCTATCTATTCATATTTTGAGGGGGGGGGGGGGGGAACAGCCGATCAAAGATCAACAATTTCTCAGCCAAGACTTAGCAATACTTTAATTTTGTTGCCATGAGTGTATATGCCAGTCAATCGGAGTTAATCGATCGAACTGTACAATTGTATGCGCAGATTATTATACCAAGATGACAGAACGATAATAATATTGATAATAGTGCAACACGAATCACGATACATTGATTAGAGCAGTGATAAAAGCCTGTTTGCTACAGCTCGATAAATGTCGATAGACGTACGCGAGTGAGGCTACGTGTTACAACCCTTTGACAAGTTAGAGGGATGGAAAGGGTGGGAGGGTAGCGTGGATCGATAATACGAGAAAGATAATGTTTGGAAAGAGGGATCGACGAATTCAGTTGTTAGTAGCGTGAAGCTAGTGTTCGAATATGTTTTAGAAATTGATAGAATCATTTTAAGATATAAATTAATTCGGTGTAATAAATTTGAATTACCGAGGCTGCTACGTTTAAAGAATTCATTTATCAATACATTATCATTTTAATAACGTTGTTTTAATCATTTTAATAATTTATGAACTTTGTAGTTTTCTGTGGTTACCTAATCAACTTTTGTTGTTTTGTTTAAATTAGTTTTATGTAAAGAAATGAAGGGTTTAACGAAGCACCACGCGCTCGCGTTTCGTGGAAATTAAATTCTATGATAAACTGCAGTGACAACGCCCCTCGAAAGTCCAGAAAGTTATTTATATTTTTGGAACGCTTGCCGCTGCTACCGGGGAATATTTGCTTCCATCTTGAGTTCAAGTGGTGTGGTATTTTTTAACGCCACTCGAGGGGATGCTGTCGTTGGCCAGGGTTAACGAAGTTAAGAAGGAACGAACATATGTGCGCTTCTTCTGAAGAGATTCTACGTTATACTCGTATTACTAATTTTAAAATCACCTCTGACGCTCGTTCTAGATTTCTTAAATCTTATTAAAAATTAAGAAAAGTTAAATGCCTTTTATGTAGGTTGTTACTCATTGCTCGGATAAGAAATTCGAGTATCGACGAATATTATTTAACTTCTTGTCTTGAAACTTCGACATTTCCCTTTTAATGAATGAAAAATACAATTTGTAAGTTTGCGATGCATAATTCTTTGTAAATGTATTGATTTCATGAGAATTCGCTGAAGAATCATTCACCTTTTCTGTTACGTTTCAAATAAACTTGGTGATTCTCGAAGTCAACGAGATACGCTAAGTGATCTCTGATAACGTTTATCAGCGATACAATATTCCATGATTTTCCTTTCCAGCTTCTATCACTCGCGATAAATTTAATGGACATATGACTGCATGGCGCCATTATAGTAAAACGCTATACATATACATACGTAGTTGCAAATTCTAAAGCTTCTTTAATATTCATTTTCCATTCTGCTATTATCAATTGACTTTTCCTCATTCCCTTTATAAAGGAAATTCAAACAACCAATTGAAAATATCGTAATTAACCAAACTATTACACAATGGTATAATAAACAGATTAGTCAGTGGCGGCTGAAGAATAAGAAAAAGACTCCTTCAAGTAATTAAACCAAAGAAAGAAGCCGAGGAAACGGTTTAACGATGATACACGTAGAAAATGAAATAAAATTGCAGCGGGAGAAAAAGATGCTCAAGAATGCCGCGGCGCAACGGTGAGATAATTTCTCCAGCAATAAAAGAATTTCAATAAGGCTTCCTCATTACTTTTAATTACACTCCATTATAGTAATTAATCGTACTGTGACACGCATGTACAGTTACAATTCACACGTAACTACAACGAAACCGCAAAGCCTGGAAATACAAGAAAATACATTCCATTTTACTTGGAATAATATTTTTTTTCTCAGATAATTTGAAACTATTTGTTAATTTATTACAGTTTTTTGGAGTTCTGTGGTATTCCATATTTTCTTTTCCTTTTTTTGTGTACATTGACTCCTATTCTTCAAACGTAAAAGTCACGAAGAACGATATGAAAGATCGCACGATGCCATAAGCTGGTACTACATAAAGCCGCCAACTGCGCGTGTAACACGATGAATAACTGAAAAACGTCATAACCGTATGTCATACGGGAACATCAAAAATCTATTGATTTCGATCTCGTCTGTAACCTGGTTTCAAGTCTTTTTTTATACGTATACCATTTTCCAAAACTCTGTACTTTATTACTTAAATACTCTGTTTTATTTTATTTTATACATACATACATTCTTCTCACCATTTTTTGGTCGTCTATATTTTACACATTTTGATACTGTCGCTGGTTCTTCTCGCTTTACTTGATAATTTGGGGAACGTCGTAATTGAGATATGATTGGACATTGTATTAAAATACAAATAAATTAAATTCAGTTCCTTCTACCATTTTCAATTGAAGCTACACAATTTCTCGTTTCAATAATTTGCTGTATAAATGGAACACTGTTGAAATGATGTATAAGGAATTCATAATTAAAATTGTAGATAATAATCATTTTTACCTCCTTCGATGGAAACAATTTACATAAAAAAAATAGTATTGAAGTGATGCGTTCAAATTGTATTTTAAGACGAGAAAACATGTTGCGTCTCTTAACATTCGAAAATTCTTTTACCAAATACTCTTTCTCCCTTCGAACTTTTACTTTGAAACTTTCTGTTCGTAAGTCCATTCGTCTGTGACGCGCTTACAAAATTTCACCGTGCATTCAAAATATTCTTTTATACCCACATTAATGCCTAATCCCGCCACTAAAATATATCATGAAGAAACAAAAATATAAAATATATAATACAATTTTAATAAATTCTAAATAAGTAATAGGATTACCTATCTCCCTATAGTCTAGATTCATTATCGATTTTCCAAGTTTCCGTCGAGATACGTACCTGCATCTCAGTGTACGCGTATCACAGTTCGAGGAAACGTTGGCGGCGGAACATTGATAGACAACACGAAAATTCTGCCATCCGCGTTTGACGGACAGCAAATCGGAAGCTTTGAACTCGCGGAAACCTTCCGCGGGATCCTTGGCCCAGATATTAGGCACGTGATCGAATGCCTGGTCAGCGTTTGCACGTAATCGACCAAGTCCTCGTTATAGGATGAGAAAACGATGACACAGGAGCATGGAATCGTGATGGAATATCTGTCCAACATAGATTTCATTCGACTTTCGATTCAATCTCGTGATCCATTGATACGCGACTCTCCAAGGAGTGACTATTGAATGTCGTCCGAAACGATCGACCGATTCGTGTTTCGATACTCCAATTGAACGTGGTCCTGCGTTTTGGACATTGGAGATGATAAAGCAAAGGACAGATACTTTGATTATAGTATGGTATTTTGTACGTATATACATATATATACCTTGTGAAATTACTTTGGTTATGCGTGTAATATGTTTCCGGTGCGTAAAGGGTCGTGTTATATACAAGATAGAGAAATTAATGCAAAAAGAATGGTTTCGTTTTAGAAATTAAGGATTAGTCCTTCTTCTTATGTGCCTTTCGTATTTGGTTGCCAATAAATAAACTGCTATTCTTCTGTTCTTAAAATGATTTATTCTAATGAATTGTCGTGGTCCTGAAAAATAACAGCAAATACTTAAAAAAAGAAGAACACTGTTGGGTATCAAATATTCAGTGGTACATTAAAAATGAAATTGTTCAAAGTGATAATAATATACTTGATTACTTATCAACGCGGTTTATAAAAAGAACTCTAATCAACAAGATTAAAAGACATAAACCGGACAATACTGTTTAAATCCAATAAACCTTCATTTCAGGTTTTTTTCATTTTTACTACGTTATAGATACATATATATTTTATAACATACAGCGTCAGGTAAAATTATTAAATAATATCGCGACAGAGCATATAAGATTCGTTCGAGATTGAACGGGTTAACTAAACATGCCCAGAGTTTAGCGCGCGAGTTTTAAGAAATTAGCAACGAGTGGTCGCGATCAGAGAGTATCGATCGAACGCTTCTGCTGAGTTTACTTTTATTTCCTTAATTATCCGATGACGGCGAGTAATTATCGGGGAAAGTGCACTTCGCTCTGAATAGCGGTGCCTGTTGATAATCCGCGCTATTAGAAGCCAGCCTTCCTGTACATGCGGGCACACCCTCGATCCGCGGGACTTTTCTCGCGATACGATATTAACGAATCGAGATTTCACAAGTCGACAATGTCCAATCGAAATTAAAAAGTATCTGATGCGTCTGTGTCAAATTTCAAATTATTTAGACCAATTAAGTAGTCACATTTTCTACTAACTACGAGGAGAACTTCCGTAACATTGTTCGAAATATATTTGGGGGGAAACAATATGCCGGCATTTCAGTTTAAAAGTAAAGATCGATTACAATCGACCAGTCGCTCCTCACAGATTGCAATTTAAAAATCACACAAACTGACACAACTAAGAAAAATATAAAACATATCTTAATAGACGTCTAATAATCTCCATAATTATTTCAGATGTGATCATTTTCGTAACTATTGCACGTATGCCTCAATTTTTTACGTAACTGTAATAATTTTAACTTATCAAATCATACTCGCGTAAAAGTCATAGGCAATGGCAATAGCATTTTAGCGATCAGCGTGCGCTTTAACGATACGTCGATTACGAGGCGAGACGTGTTACGTCAAAACGATCAGTGTGACAAACGCACGCGTGCCCACCTGCGCGTCATAAACCAGGGGGGCTCAAAGAGGCCAACCTCGAAGGACAGTGGCGATAGAAAACGAAAGCTAAAACCATAGCATCTGTCAGCTGGTCGCCGAAAGGAAAAGAATGTTGTAAAGAGATTTACAAATCCGTCACACCTTAACCTTACTTTTTCCTTAAACGCAGTTTATGTATATAACAGCAATGTCCTCTCAATTATTTTTCTTGCATGCCTAATCGAAAAAATGATTAAAACAAAAATATTATCACAGCGTTATGACTTAACCTGCCCATAAAAATATATTATTTATACATATTATATTTATATTAAAATTTAATATTTATACATGTATATATACATGTTACTCCAATTGCGATCGAGTATCGATTCAGCTGTTTTACAGAGATATATACGGAGTACGCGCTACAAAATTGAATATAGAGATAATCGATAGATCAATGGAAACTTAAAAATTCGAGACCCAAGTGTTGTATACATAAACCACGTCGATAAACCCACAGTCAATCGAGATTGCAGCTTCAGTCGCGTCGAATAAGAAGAGTCGAAGAGAACGTAAGTCAACGCGAGTCCGATTGATCGAAATTCGATGTCGGAAGGTCGTCGAGAGTAACGTCACTCCAAGCATTTGGTCACATGTTTGTTCTTTGTCACGCGGCTTTTACTCTGCGACAGCCAACGTCAGTCGCGGATTTCGTTACTCGTGAAACGATAAAGAACGATAAAGAGAAAAATTGAAAACGAACGTTTTGCGAGCTGGAATATTTTAACGGCGACCGTTCGCCAGGACGTCCACCGTTGACGGGTCTCACAACCTTGAAACGATACGAGAAGTGAGAACAATTCACACCTAAAAGGACGGTCCATAACTTTCCAAACTTTGGACAAAGAAGGGACAAAGAAGATTCAGCTAGTAAACATAAGAGAGGCGAGTCTTGCAGCAGCCTACAAGACTGCTCCCTCATCATGCACGCTGCCTTTTTGCCAAGCACGAAACTGCGATACAAGAACGAGATAAGGGAAATGTAAAACGATAGCGAGAACCGTATCGCGTACGCAAGTGAAAAGTTATAGCCGTTAGATAGGCCAATGGATAGAACGTCACTGTCAAAACGTACTCCGATCGTGGAAAATTCGAATAGAAGATCGATTTGGAAATCGCCAACCGATAATACGTTGCTCCAATATAACAGAGTATAATCTAGCATCGAGATAACGAGATGGGAGAATAGTTTAAGAGATAGTAACAAATTTTACAGGTGTACATACCTCTACGATTGAACGGCCGAACCCGAACGGCAACCTTTATTTTATCCGTAGCCATGACTTCACACCGGTAACGCGCACTGTATATCTAAATCACAATGAACAACTCGATACTTCTGTGTACACAAGTATGATATTCACACGATCTTCATATCGCTACATTATTCTCAACCCATACCGCGAACTTTTCATCTTTTCAAACGGCACTAGGTCTCACCGAGCCCATGACACACTTCGCCATATTGCTTGTAGCTGGTCGTGCGCCAGACGACGGGTCGTCCTATCGAGTGAACGTAATTTCAAGAACTGCCGCTAGGAACGCTCGAGACCCTTGAGTCCTGTGACATCACGTGTCCTGATGTCACTACCATCTGGTGAATGGATATTGTTACTCGTGAATAGCGAGCTAACAATCGACACGAAGTAACGAGACCCCGCGAAAGTTTCAAACTGCTTTGCAATACATGTCTTATTCTATTACAGATATTCCGCATACTCTGGTTTCCATATGATTAAATGAGGTTGGTAAATAATGCAGTCTTACCTGAGTTTTACGTAAATTAAAGTCTCCTAACATCAAGATATAAGCGCATTATAAGCGACCTGCGGGCAAGGAACGCTTACAACGATCCATAAAGGAAGCAAGTACGGCCACTGCAACTTGGAGCAACAGTTCACTCTGCTTATCATTTTTAAGGTGTAATTAAACTTAACACTTTAACACGTTATCCGCTAGTGCCAGATGTAAACGAAAAAAAGGAATTATTATTTCAATACCATATTGAGTGTAGGTAAGATAGGGATGAGAGTAGTTTCGAGTACAATTTTATAGGTGGCGGAAATATATACTTAACAAAATTTCTTTATTTGCAAAATGAAAAATATCAGAGAATTGCTGCCGTGGTTGATCGAAGCGTGGTAAGGTCTCTTCGCCGCGACCCACCGTAGGGCACCGACGAGATATAAGAATAGACAAGACATCTTATGGATTTTCGTGGCCCAACGTGACTGTCATACCGACTCAGAAATCCCACGCTGATTTGAGCGTCCTCTGCTCATGGACAGTGATCAATTGAAGAACTATTCTTTACTGAAGTAGCGGGGACGGGATTCATGCGATTGTTGAATACGTAATACGTTGTATATGTAAATGCTTTGGGGGGATCAGGAAAGCTATTTCTCGGGCAACGTTTCGGTAGAAAAATTGAGCTACGGTGCCTGGTCGCGCGATGCACTTCGGCTCGGGTCGAGTTGAGTCGAAACCACATCGCGATGCATCGGGGCGATGAAATTGACAGTGTCACGTCAAGCGTCCCGCCTGTGCTGTCCCGCATTCATTGCGCGGCAAAGAACAAAAGAATTCTTTAACGAGGATCGTAGGTCCAGCTGAAAGTTGGTCAGAAATAGTAGAAGTTCAATAGGCTCGACCCTAGAGTCGTAGGTCCGGCTAAAAGTTGGTCAGAAATAGTAGAAGTCCAGTCGGCACGACCCTAGAGTCGTAGGTCCGGCTAAAAGTTGGTCAGAAACATTAGAAGTCCAGTTGGCACGACCCTAGGAGTCATAGATCCGGCTAAAAGTTGGTCAGAAACAGTAGAAGTCCGACAGGTACGCTCCAAAGGTCGTAGGTCCAGCTAAAAGTTGGCCAGAGACAGTGGAAGTCCAGTAGGTATGGTCCAAGGGTCGTAAGTCCAGCTAAAAGTTGGCCAGAAACAGTAGAAGTCCAGTAGGTATGGCCCAAGGGTTGTAGGTCCAGCTAAAGGTTGGCCAGAGACAGTGGAAGTCCAGTAGGTATGGTCCAAGGGTCGTAAGTCCAGCTAAAAGTTGGCCAGAAACAGTAGAAGTCCAGTAGGTATGGCCCAAGGGTCGTCGGTCCAGCTAAAGGTTGGTCAGAAACAGTAGAAGTCGAATAGGTAACCCAAGGATAGTAGACCGCACGACCGCGGTCGGAAACCTTGAAAGATTTTCGGAAATTGCGAATAGGACCGAGCGCGAGCGAAAGCTACCGACGCGATGGCGCGGAGTGGGGAGGTTCGGGACGCGACGCGACGTCATTATCAGTTCAAGCGTCGCAGCGTAAGGGTCGTCTATGTTGTCGAAGGTTAGCGATGTACATCACCCTACAATTCAATCACATTTCGAGTTTTAGTTTACCACCGCATACGCTTGACTATTAGCTTCTATTAATTAATACGCGTTTATCTAACAATCGATTTCCTATCGCGAGAGCTTTTGATAAATCATTTATATTAATCTATAATAGTATATTTTGAATAGACAATTAACAGTAATTAAATCAGAATAATAATACGGTAGTACTTTATTAAAACAAAGCAGTATTTCCTCAACAGACGTTTGACAGGATGAAGAAATAAGAAAGAGATAAATAAAATCAAATGTGTATTGCTTCAATTTCTACCTCCTCACCCTATTTACTAACTTGTACAGATTCTCTTTCAGAAAATTTTGATGACCGCGCGCAATGCGGTCAGTAGAGTCAGTGCTTGTTCCGTCAAAGTTCTTTTTATTGTTTTTAGAGCGAAACCGCTCATAATAATTATAACTAAATATAAATAACAGTAAAGATACGCGAAAGTAGAGTCAGTGTTTGCTTCGAAATATTGCTCTCGCGAAATTAGAGTCACTTTGTTCGTCGATCACAATTGACGTGCGCGATAGTAGTCTTTTATTTTATTTTTTTTTCTTTCGCAATAAGTATTCCGGTATTAGAGTCAGCACCGATGCAGTTCGGCGAGTTCGGGCACTCATCCATCAACTCGAAGAGTAAGTATCTCTGTATTTCTTTAATCTTATTTTACAATGGTCTTTGATAATTATCATGATCGAAAAGTACTCAAAACGCAAAGATTTCAATGTTGTCTGTTCTTTTGAATGTTTCAGAAGCTGCCATGGGCTCAATTGTATCACCATAACGATATTGTTGGCCGCGCGCAATGCGGTTGGTAGAGTCAGTGCTTGTTCCGTCAAAGTTCTTTTTATTATTTTTTGAGCGCAGCCGCTCTTAATAATAATTCAACATAAATAACAGTAAAGAGACGCGAAATTAGAGTCAGTGTTTGCTCCGAAATAATACTCTCGCGAAAAATAGAGTCACTTTGTTCGTCGATCACAATTATTCCGTTTCCTTTTCCGTTCTCGGCTCGGAGGACTGATGGTTAGGGACTTAGTGTCAGCGAGTTACGATGTGCGGGGGCGTGATTGTGGTTCTGGACCCTGGTCACGAGGCCCTCTGTTAGACCACATATAATCTCTAATTTGGGTAGGTCATCCACCATTCTGGAATCGTGGTCGCGGTTCTTGCAATATCCGGGTTGCAGTGTCATCGGGGGGCGGTGTGTGGGGCTGTGATTGCTTTTCTGGACACTTTGGCCCGCCTAGTAGGAAATTCCTATGTGTTAGACCACGCCAAGCACACCTTGGGGTGGCAGAAGGCATACGGGTCATAATCTAGAATCGTGGTTGTGGTTTTGCATATCCGTGCTTTAATGATTTCTGTGGCTCGGAATCGAAACTTGTGTTGATGCTAAGTCGTTTTACTGTCCAGACTCTGAGCCGAGGGCACGCGGGCTGCTCGGTAGCAGTCACAAAAACAGTAGCAATACTGTCGCGAAATTAGAATCACTTTGTTCGTCAATCATAAGTGTTCCATTAGAGTCAGTGTCCTGTTCGGCGAGTTCGGGCTTTCAGCCATCAATTTGACGAGTAAGTATCTCCTTCGTTCTTTAATCTTGTATTGCAATAATCATTGATAATTAACACATTCCAAAAGTACTGAAAATACATAGATTTTAATGTTGTTTGCTCTTTTTGAATGTTTCAGCAGCTTCCATGGCTTCGATGGCGACGAGCTTGACCGCACACCTGGTGAGTCTGCAACCGGTGAGTGGCATGCTTTAAAGTTCCTCTGGTCACTCAATCATGTCGCAGGACGAAAGGTCCGAACCGACACGGGTGACTGGTTGTAATTACGTAGATTTTTCTGGCAAGCACTGTGACCATGGGTATATGGAAATATACTCATGAGTAGTAACTTCTTTACTGCTTTATATTATGTGAGGATAGGTCTTCTTGTACAGCGCGTTTTTAAATAGCTTGATAATTTTAAAACAGATCATATTTAGTACAAAATATATCACTATATATCCTTTTATAATAGAGTATTTAATTGAATACCTATGAAACGATATTTAAATAGTTATTAATTATTGATTGAATATAAAGTAACGTCCAGTATTCTACGTGCATTAGTTTGTAGTGGAGAAGTCGAATACCATTCGACTTCGTTTACTTGTCAATTGCAATGACTGCACAGTTAGAATAAATTGCATAATTATTGCTGTTAGTAAGAGTGTAGTATTTCATATTTTTCTACTTTGATAATATATAAAGTGAAGGTACTCATTTACCTTATCAATTTGTTGGAACTATCGAATAATTTTATTATTCGATATCCATATTAGTCTTTAGCGTTTAAAGATGTCGATACGTTCATTGTTTCCGTACAAAATGTTAATTAAACCTGAATGTACAAGAAGACAATACGCGAACGGGTAGTTTTCGAAATCAAGGCAATCAACTTTTAAAGCAATCTTGCGTTTTAGAATCAATGCTTTGATAACGGGAACGCCCGAGGATGTTTCAATTTAATTCAAAGTATATTAAAGTAGAGTCGTTGAATAATTTCTCTATTAACGTAGAGTCTTTGAATAATTTTTCTAATAAAGTAGAGTCACTGCATAATTTTTCTAATATAGTAGAGTCATTGCACAATTTTTCTAATAAAGTAGAGTCATTTAATTTTCTCTTCAATAAAATAGAATCATATATAGATCTGTTGTACATATATATGTATTTTAGCCCGTTAGAAAATCAGTATGTCCTTATCATCTTTTTAGACGAGGATTTTCAGGTTTAACCCTTTCCGTGTTCACTGCCCGGATCCCACTCACGTGCCCCGGTGCTACTTGGGTGGGAAAACGGTGGTAGAGCACGATGATATTTTTTAGTTTATAAGCCATAAAATGATTTATTGTTGGCGACTGACAGTGCGTTGGTGTATCGTGCACGACGTAATATCCGCATTGTGTGTGTGGTTAGGCTGTGGATTTGCGTCGTTCCGTATTAAAATGTAGCTATTATGACCAAGATAAGATGTCCATCAATTTAAAACAGAGACATCAGTTTTAGTATTATTTGCTTCAATAATTCCTACTATACTTGGGCACGAAGTTTTTGTCATTTAAGATGACAGAGGCCAAATGCCAAAAAGAATTGAATATACTTATCAATTGCTATCAAGTACCTCTTGTATCGGTGCTATTTAATTATTTTATTAAATATCTATTAAATATCTCAACCGCGACGTGGTTTTTTCCACGTGAACGCAGAGATCCCAGCCACTGTCAGTCGATTTCAGAAAAATGGTACGTACATTAGAGTGTGCAAGTTGTGTGACAGCACTTGGGTGTCGGGGGTGTCCCGGGACGCCTCCCTAGTGTAGGCTTTTGCGCCCAAGTGTTTGACTGAGAACCGTGGAGTGTCGTGTGTTGGTGTGTTTGTTTGCCATTTTTTAAATATAGGTCCAGGTAGGATAGGTAGCATACTTTCTGGTGTGATTGATAGACATAAGTAGGTAGGGCCGGGCAGGTTGACACAGTCTCCGATCGGGTAGGCACTATTTCGCGTGTTCAACCTGTTTCAGGAAATCTGATTTGAAAAGTCGACGGTGAAGCTGTGGCGCGAACGAAAATGCGTTCGCCTCTGGCTTTGCCTATCGATTTTTCGAATCCTTCGCGGTCGTGGTCGCGATTTAGGCTCCGAAACGAAACGCGTTACATTATGCTCGAGGCTGCACGTGTGAACGAAGAACGATTACAATTTTAATCGTAATCTATGTGATTTTCCGTAATCACAATTTTACGATTTTATTTGATCGTCATTCGGCCACGTGTGTTCCATTTAGCTCCGCGATTGAAACTCTTTATTTCACCTTTATGAGTTTTTCCTTGGTTTCCGATTAGAGTCTCGAGCCTAGTTTAAGTTTCAGCTGACCCTTGGGTCCGACGAAATGGAGAGGCTATATGCCGAAGAGGCCCGACAAACTGTCACTCAAGAGGGCAACTACTAATGGCTCCCCATTCTTTTTAAGAATGGGGAATCATTCTGTGTTACTACTTTGTCACTGTGCTTGCATTTTCATTTGTAGAATTTTTATTTGTACTTGGCCGATGCACATTCCGGCCCAACGATACAGCCCTCCCAAAAATATCGCGTTGCTTTAGAGTTGCGAAAAACTTGCGAACGGGTCGAGTTGGAGTTGCGTTGAATGCCACTTATTGCTATTCTTATTGCTAGTTAAATTGTAGTATTTTATAATACACTTTACATTTGAGCTTCTAGTGTTGCGGAAATTGTTTTCGCGTATTGGAACTTTCAGTTCATTTTTCAGAGGATCTTCAATTTGCTTAATTTTGTATAGTACATATAATTTACTGTTTGCTTTCTATTAGTCTTAATAAATAGTGTTGCGAAATGATTGTATCGCGAGTTCCAGTTAGCGTTGCGTTGATTAAAGATCGCGTTTTTAAGTAGAGTTGCGACTACTAGTCCCCATCTGCTTCCAATTGGAAGCCTGTTCCTGAACCAGGAACTTTTTCTTTTCAGCGTTTTATATTAGCCTTTCTTTTTATTTTATTTTTCTTAATAATTATACTACCTAGAATGTCTGTTGATGGAAGTACTGCTAAAAATTTGCATACATATTAGTAAATTACTGTGTGAACGAAATGAAAAGAAATGAAAAAGAAAATAAATGAAAGAGAAAGGAAAGAAAAAAGAAAAGAAAAGAAAGAAGTAGAAAAGAAGTAGAAAAGAAAAAGAGCAAAGTAAAAAACAGATATAATTTGCAGAATCTTTGATAAATTTATAATAATTCTAGATAGTAGATTTAAATTAGAGTTAATACTAGTGACTGTTCATTATTGGAGTTTAACTCTTAAATATTTCCTCTTAATTGTTGCAATTCTATCTTAACCTTTTTTTTTAGTAGAGCCAATTTTTATAACTTTTCGAGCTTGCTTTGTAGAAATTGAAATTCACTCGCGATATCCGTAAATGTTTAAACAAAAATCCTTGCACGAAAAACGTTATTGGCAGTAGTTGGGTCTCGGCATGGTGATAGTTGAAGTTTGATATTTTTCTTCCGAATAATCGTTTGTCGCTTCTTTGTTGAAGCAAAATAGAATCAATTGTAGTGAAATGTGACTACTTCATTTTGGAGTTTTTAATGAACGTGATACCACCATTCAGTTTGATCTAGAACGTACAAAAGAATATATCACTTTGGCCGAAATCCAATTAACTATTGTTATCAAAAAATAGCAGCATTCTGATTTATTAACTGCGCTAAAATTCAGTTATTCCGAATTAAAAGCAGCTTTATTTCGATATAAAATGGGCAGGCTTGGGGATGTCACTAATCCAATGCTTGAGATTGTTACAGATTCACAGATGAACCCAAATATGCTATATTAAACAAACATAAGTACATACGTCAGAGGCTCAAGAGTGTGTATATAGAATACAGATCCAGAAATATTATCAAAGACACGATTGGAAACTTTAAAATTAAAGAGCCAGCCTCGTCGATTCAATTTGTGAGTTTAAGAATTCATTCTTATAATGCTTTACTAATTATTTCGAGTTTGTGCATGTTTCAGAAGCATTGAAAAGAAGAGGATTCATGAAACAATGTATAATACGAACACACCCTCACCCCATCCCTGCCCCAAACCCCTGTCCTTATTAACTAATTACAGGTGTTAGACAATTAATTAGGCAGGCCCAAATATAAATCGAACACTTTTAGCTCTTTATGTAGGTAGGATTTGTCTCAACACACAACCTTAGAACTTTATACAGGCAGGTTTTACACGAATTGAAATTATTAGAGTTTTAATTAGGCAGGGTTTATAAAACCAAATATTGTTGGCAGGTGCTGCAATTTTTTGGTTCGGGTTTCTGTCTGTTCTAGGACACCATGGACCACGAGAGATTAATACGGACTAACCGAAGAGGATTTAAGTATATGCATACGCATACATAAATGAGTATGGTAAAGTATCTATTACATTCCTGTGTGTTAGAATATTATTGAAATTATTCTTTTAATTTGACTCTTAGATGTAATATTAGGTAGGCTGATTCTAGTTTTAAGTTAGATCTTTAGTCAGGCAGGGCGCATTTGAATCTAATCTAAAATTTAAGAAAGTAGGGTTTATTTTTAAGTTATGTCTTAGCTTTTAAGCCCGCAATGTTCACCACTGCAATAATATTTCGTTGTCTAGTTTTCTAGATCATAGGATATATTTTTAAGACAGTTTTATTTCAGGAACGTGAATTCTCTTGCAGATTTTCTTTCAGGTTTCCTTCTGATATTCCATTTAGCTTTCGGTCGTGAATTTTCCAACTCTCCTCTTGTTGTCTTACTTGTACTACGATCAATTACTGAACGTTCTACAAATTGACAATAATAGGAGATTTTTCTTTGTCACATGTTATATTAGAATTAGTTTTCGCGTAATTGGAGGGTGGAAGGGCCGTGGCTAGGGTGGGTCTCCATGCGCAGTAACCTCCACGTGGTGAGACCCGGGCAATCAATTATTTATCGTATAATTACTAAACGTTTAAGAGACGTTTGATAATTATGTGGAAAATAATTCGAGCTAATTGACTGCGTATTGCACTTAGGACACAATGTACAATAATGGCCGCTTAATGTTCGTTTTTTTCCACAGTTAATGTTCGCGGAGTCATCCCTACCGATTTTTGGACCTACTCCGATGTATCGAATGGAGCGAGCGTTCGAATTATCTCCACTTTGATAAGTAATGGCCCTCAATATATCTCACTCTCGTTATCTGGACAAAAGTGTGACCAACACAGTCTACACCGAGCATGCCGAAAAGCTATGAGCATGAACTGGTAACTACTGGTAAGCACATCCGCGGATAGGGTTCGTTAGGCAGTCCCGAACCAGCGAACATTGAGTGGGCATTACTGCCAACTGTAGTTCTTTAAATGGACAGAGGCTTAAGTTCTTATTGCAATTACGTGTGAATTCTCGTTTTCATTGTTGTATCTATTTGTAGTTACAAATATTATGTATTACTTTTTATCCTGCTTCTCATGTAGATTCTTCTGTGTGCTGAAACACTAGAGATAATTCGTTTGGAAGATAATATTTATTTCGCCTTGGGAATTACATTTTCTTATTTCTCAAGAAACCATCTTTTCTATAAACGAGATACCCATGTATATATTTTAATTCATAAATTTATTAATATCTGTAAATATGTGCTTGAAACTACGCGGGTCTCTGCCATATCGACTTTGCGTGCTATGATATTGCCATCTATGCAGCAGTCCTTGAAACTACTCCCGCCTCTTACTTACCTTGAGTGCAGATATGGTAGAGGCCCGAGTAGTTGCAAGGAGTTCTGCATAGATGGTGATACCATAGCAGGCGCGAGTAGTTCATGGAGTTCTGTGTAGATGGCAATACCATAGCGGGCGCGAGTAGTTCAAGGAGTTCTGTATAGATGGCGAAATTAACGGCCACTTGGGTGTAGATAAAGCAGGGATATTAGTGATACGAAATTTCATGTACTTTATAAATAGTTGCACGATAAACGTAATAAAGTTTGGTTATTTGTCTTCATTAATAAAATTAAGTTTATAGTGCTCTAAAATCGTTTCGTATTCACATTCACAATAAAGTGTTAGCATACACATACATTAATATGTATAGTGACATTGTAAGCTCCATAACCCATTTTATTCTACAACAATCGAGCTCTTTTCCAAAGGTAAATCCTTTTATGAATATTTATTTCTTTAAATAAATTTCCTAGCATATAATAAATACATACTAATAGTAGTATTATTCTTTATTGCGGTCTGGTAGCCGTGAATGTTGGGGTTAGTGTACACATAACCTATCTTTGCAATACTATCTTAACTCTTGCACTGTCATCATCTATTTCGCTCTTCCTTTTAAAACCTTCTCTACCTTACGTATCACATTATTCTTACCTCTTTATTGCTCATGTATTATACATCTTTCCATTTCCTCTATGTTTCATTTCAAATTCCTAAGTCATTTTCGCGCTACTAGTTGCTCACCCTTTCCTGTTCCCTCTTTACTTTGGTACTGTCGTATTGCTCCTGTTTTAATACATTCAAACCTTTCAGTATATCTTGCTTCGTTTATTTTTCTTTGAAGGCTCTCCATTAGATCCTTTTGTTCCGTTCTTATCAAATTTAGTATTGTCACACTCATTTCATTCGTTTTAAAAGACTCTTTCTCTTATGCTCGCCCTACTTTCTTTTTCGACTAAATATCATTTAACAATCTTTCTATCTGCTGTCATGTACTTACTAATATATTTTTTGTTTGCTCAGATTTTGTAGGCTTAAGATAAGGAGCATTGGCCACCAATTCTCATTGCGCATAAAAAGAAGGAAGAAGAAAGAATAACTCTCCCCATATACTTCAGTTATATTAAATTGTTTTTGTGAGACTGGAAGGTGTATGCAACGAAGCCTGATGTAAGTGTAATACGTGTCTAAATATCTTTTTCTTTCAATAAATCTTCCTGTGTGTAATAATTACATACTAACAATAGTATTCCTTTTTATGTCGGCCTCGCAGCTATGAAATTTCGACTTAGTGTACATATGACTTATGCATTCTTCTCGTTCACTCTTTCTTGCAAACCTTCTCTACTTTACACATTATCCCATTACTTATCCCCTTATTTCATTTTGATTATACCTTTGGTCTTTAAGACTTTCCATCACTTTCTTTACCTCTCTTTTCATCAAATTCATTCATGTTTGATTCGTTCCATTCCTTTTTAAATAATCCCCCCCTTTTTCTTATACTTCTTGTGTGTTCTTTCCCTATTTTCTTTTCTTCTAACTATCCTTTAACAATGTTTCTTTCACCTGTTACATACTTACTAATATATCTTTTGTGTGTACAGGTTTTGCATCCAAGGAGTAAGGAGCATTAACCAGTGCATCTCATCATGCATAAAAGCAAGAAAGAAGAAAGAATAACCCTTGCCACATACTTTAGTTATCCTTTAGTTATAGTAAATTGGCTTATAAATATAGTTTGTAGCTATTAGCGCATGAGATTAATTTAGAACACGTGTGTAATTAACTGTTATGTATATCTATTATATATTTTATTTTATATTCAGTTTATTCGGTAGATCTTATATAAACTTTAATAGTACGTTTATTACAAGTTCTACTGAATGTGCTAAATGTAAAATGAAAGATATAATAAATAATTTACATATGCACCAGTTACACAATTGCTGCAATTTAAATTTATAAGCTTCTGCATGTAAACCGTGTAAATTTTAGTATAAGTTTTATCTGTAAAAATATGTATTGTAAATTAACTTCAAAGAATAGTTTATAAGTATTAGATCATTTATATTTATAATATTCTTTATATTGTATAAATGTTAGTTTAGAATTGATACAAGATTTACTTGTACGATTAATTGTAAATTGATATATAAGAATAGTTCATAAGTATTAGCTTGTAAATTTGAATTGCGACATTCTTGTAACTTGTATCTTCATTAATTAATTTAATAAATCTTTAATAAAAGGAATTCTACTGCTCTCTTTATTTTAACACCTTACCTATCCTTGAAAAGACCTAATTCCACTTCCTTAAACAAGCAGTACCGTGGACGGACTTTAAATGAAAATTCCTAAAGCGAGAAACTTGTCAAAATAGACCTGAACATTATTAACGTTGGCGCTAATTGTTAAGGAATTATTGCTGGGAGCTCTTCAAATTTTAATTCTCGGAAATTCCTGGAACGTGACGTCATTTCCAAGAATTGCTGCGATGAAAGACTTCCTCGCATATCATATTCTCCTGATACAAATCCACGATTTTCAGCGAGATATTTTTGCCAGAAACTCGGAAATTTCTGCGAACGAATACCTCCTCGCATATCATATTCTCCTGATACAAATCCACGATTTTCAGCGAGATATTTTTGCCAGAAACTCGGAAATTTCTGCGAACGAATACCTCCTCGCATATCATATTCTCCTGATACAAATCCACGATTTTCAGCGAGATATTTTTGCCAGAAACTCGGAAATTTCTTCGAACGAATACCTCCTCGCATATCATATTCTCCTGATACAAATCCACGATTTTCAGCGAGATATTTTTGCCAGAAACTCGGAAATTTCTGCGAACGAATACCTCCTCGCATATCATATTCTCCTAATACAAATCCACGATTTTCAGTAGAAATTTAAGTGCCGAAAATCTTCGATTTGTATCAGGAGAATATGATATGCAAGGAGGTATTCGTTCTCAGAAATGACGTCACATTCCAGCAATTTCCGAGCGCTGAAATTTCCGAGTTTCTGCCAAAAATATCTCGCTGAAAATCGTGGATTTGTATCAGGAGAATATGATATGCGAGGAGGTCTTTCATCGCAGCAATTCTTGGAAATGACGTCACGTTCCAGGAATTTCCGAGCTCTTAATTTTTTGGACTTCTGCTATCCAATTTTGCAAGAAGTGAGGACTTAGAATTTGCTACTTCCAAATTTAATAACGTATAGGGCCATTTTGACAAGTTCCCGCTTTAGAACTTTCAATTTCAAGTTCGCCCACGGTACTTCTTGTATAAGGAATTGGAATTAGGTTCTTTTAAGGATTGTTAAGGTGTGAAAATAAGAAGAGCAGTCGAGTTCTTTTCATTGAACATTTATTTAAACTAATCAATGAAGATACAAGTTACAAAAATGTTGTAGTCCAAATTTACAAGCTAATCCTTATGAACTATTCTTTTATATCTATTTACAATAGATCGTACAACTAAATATTGTAACAATTCTAAACTAACATTTATGTAGCATAACAAATACTATAAACATAAATAATCTAATACTTATAAACTATTCTGTAAAGTCAATTTACAATATATCTTACAGATAGAACTTATATTAAAATTTACATACTTCATATGCAGAAGCTTATACAATTTAAATTGCAGCAATTGTGTAACTTGTGCATACGTAAATTATTTATTATATCTCTCAATTTACATTCAGCACATTCAGTAGAACTTGTAATAGTAATATAAGTAATATTACAGTTTATATACGATCTACCGAATAAATTGAATATAAAATAAAGTATACAATAGGTACATAGAACAGTTAATTACACAATTGTTCTAAATTAAGCTTATGCGCTAATAGTTACAAACTATTTCTATAAATCGCTTTACTATAACTAAAGGATAACTAAAGTATCTGGCAAAAGTTCTTCTATCTTCTTTCTTGCTCCTATGCGCGATGAGAAATGCCAGTCGATGCTCGTTACTCTTTGCCACCACAACCTGCACACACAAAACATATATTAGTAAGTATGTAACAGGAGACAGAAGGAAGAAGGGAGGGCCAAATCAAAACCATTAGAGAAAGATATGATTATTTAAAAAGGAATGGAATGAGTCTGGTAAGAAAGAATTTAATGAAATCGGAAGTAAAGGAATTGTCGCAGAGCATTAAACGAAGAAACTATGAAACACAACAGCAGGAATGAAACAGAAAAATAGAAGATGCAAGATATAATGAAATGTTTAAATATATTATAACAGCAACATTACAAAAGTACCTAAGTAAGAACGGAAGATGGCACAATCGGCAATTAGTAATACGGGGATAGATGCGAAAGCATTAAAGGATGAAATAAATATTGGGAGAAGGAGAAGAACAAAAGATGTGACCCGTGCAGACAAAATTTGGAAGGTTAGAACCTGTTAACAGGATCTACGGAGATTGAGATAATAGGATATGTATAAAGATAACTTAGGAGTTTAAAATCAAACAGGGAGGAAAAGGAGAGATGTGAAATAGATATAATGTAATAAGAGATAGGAAATAGTGTAATACGGCAGAGAAGGTATGAAGACGAAGAGGAAAACGGAAGATGACAGTGCAAGAGTTAACGTAGTATTGTAAAGATAGGTTATGTGTACACTAAGACCAACTTTCATTGCTGTGAGACCGAAATGAAGAATACAATATTCGTAGATGTATTTACCTTTGTTAAAGATCTTGACTGTCGTACAAGGAAATGAACAATGGAACTTACAATGTTACTACACATATTAATTTTAATGTAGATTGTAATCCCGTGTTTGCTAACACTTTATTCATATGAAAATGAGAGTACGAAACGATTTTCGAGCATTATTAACTTAATTTTATAAATGAAGACAGAAATAACCAAATTTTATGAACTTTACCGCACCGCTATTGACAAACAGGTGCTTGAATTTATGTACCACCCGCATCCCTGTCTTACCTACACCCAAAGTGGCCTTTAGTTTCGCCATCTATACATATGTGAATAAAACTACTCGGGCCTCTGCCACATCTACACTTAAGGTAAGTAGGAGGCACGAGTAGTTTCAAGGAGTTCCGTATAGATGGCAATAGCATAGCTGGCACTGTAGATATGGCAGAGACCCGCGTAGTTTCAAGGTCATCTTTACAGATATTAATTAACTTACAAATTAAAATATGTATATGGGTATTTCACTTATAAAAAAAAGACAGATTCCTGAGGAATAAGAAAATGAAATTCTCAAGACGAAGCATATATGAATCATCTTACTCTTAGACTCTGCCCACTTAAATAACTACAGTGGGCAGTAATGCCCACTTAATATTCGCTGGTCGGGGGTGCCTAGTGAACCCTATCCGGGAATGTAACTTACCAGTTCATGCTTATAGCTTTTCGGCCCGCTCAGTTTAGACTGCGTTGGTCACACTTTTGTCCAGAGAAAGGCAGTGAGATATATTGAGGTCCATTGCTGATCGCAAGTGGAAATAACTCGGATGCTCGCTCCGGCCGATGCGATGCATAGGATTAGATCAAAAAATTGGTAGCAATGTCTCGGCGAACATTAATTGAAGATACAAGTTGGAGATACAGATACAAGTTACAAGAATGTTGTAATTCAAATTTACAAGCTAATACTTATGAACTATTCTTATATATCAATTTACAATTAATCGTACAAGTAAATCTTGTATCAATTCTAAACTAACATTTATATAATATAAAGAATATTATAAATATAAATGATCAAATACTTATAAACTATTTTTTGAAGTTAATTTACAATACATATTCTTACAGATAAAACTTATACTAAAATTTACACAGTTTACATGCAGAAGCTTATAAATTTAAATTGCAGCAATTGTATAACTGGTGCATATGTAAATTATTTATTATATCTTTCATTTTACATTTAGCACATTCAGTAGAACTTGTAGTAAACGTACTATTAAAGTTTATATAAGATCTACCGAATAAACTGAATATAAAATAACATATATAATAGATATACATAACAGTTAATTACACACGTGTTCTAAATTAATCTTATGCGCTAATAGTTACAAACTATTTTTATAAACCAATTTACTATAACTAAAGGATAACTAAACTATGTGGCAAGGGTTATTCTTTCTTCTTTCTTGCTTTTATGCATGATGAGATGCACTGGTTAATGCTCCCTACTCCTTGGATGCAAAACCTGTACACACAAAAGATATATTAGTAAGTATGTAACAGGTGAAAGAAACATTGTTAAAGGATAGTTAGACAAAAAAAAAATAGGGAAAGAACACACAAGAAGTATAAGAAAAAGGGGGGGATTATTTAAAAAGGAATGAAAAGAATCAAACATGAATGAATTTGATGAAAACAGAGGTAAAGAAAGTGATGGAGAGTCTTAAAGACCAAATGTATAATCAAAATGAAATAAGGGGATAAGTAATGGGATAATGTGTAAAGTAGAGAAGGTTTGCAAGAAAGAGTGAAGGAGAAGAATGCATAAGTTATATGTACACTAAGTCGAAATTTCATAGCTGCGAGGCTGACATAAAAAGGAATAACTATTGCTAGTATGTAATTATTACACGCAAGAAGATTTAATGAAAGAAAAAGATACTTAGAGACGTATTACACTTACATCAGCCTTCGTTGCATACACCTTCCAATCCCACAAAACCAATTTAATATAACTGAAGTATGTATATGGCGAGAATTATTCTTTCTTCTTCCTTCTTTTTATGCCCAATGATAATTGGCGATCAATGCTCCTTATCCTTTGCCTATGAAACGTATGCACACAAACACTATATTAGTAAGTATATAACAGGAGATAGAAAGATTGTTAAAGGATATATAGCCGAAAAAGAAAGTAGGGCGGGCCAAACTAGAAGCATAAGAGAAAGGGTCTTTTAGAACGAATGGAACGAGTGCGAGAATACTAAATTTGATAAGAACGGAACTAAAGAATCTAACGGAGAGCCTTCAAAGAAAAATACAAGAAGCAAAATGTAATCAAAGGTTTAAATGTATTAAAACGGGAGCAATACGTCAGTACCAAAGTAAAGAGGGAATAGGAAAGAGTCAGCAATTAATAGCGCAGAAATGACTTAGGAATTTGTAATGAAACAGAGAGGAAATGAAAAGATGTGTAATAGACGTGCGATAAAGAGACAAGAAATAGTGCGATGCATAAGGTGGAGAAGGTATGAAAAGGATGAACGAAACAGAAGATGAGAGTGCAAGAGTTCATATAGTATTGCAAAGATAGGTTATATGTACACTAACCAAACTTTCATTGCTGCGAGACCGAAATAAAGAATAATACCGCTACTAGTATGTATTTATCACATGCTGGAGAATTATTTAAAATGATGTAAAGGAAAAAATATTCACAAATGCATTTACCTGTGCTATTGAGCTTGATTGTTGTAGAATAAAATGAACAATGGAACTTGCAATGTTACCGTAAATATTAATTTTTATGTAGATTGTAGCACTGTGTTTCCTAACACTTTATTGATATGTAAATGGGTGTACGAAACGGTTTTCGAGGATTATTATCATAATTTGATTAACCAAATTATAGCACCGCTACTTATAAACAGGTGTCTGAATTTACGTACCACTCACATCCCTGTCTTACCTACACCCAAAGTGGGCTTTAGTTTCGCCATCTATAAAGAGCTGCTCAAAACTGTATGTATGTCTGCTTTATCTAGAGTCATTAGTATCGCCATCTATACAGATGTGAATGAAACTACTCGGGCCTCTACCATAACTACACTTACGGTAAGTAAGTGGCCCGAGTAGTTTCAAGGCGTTCGGCATAGATGGCGAAACCATAGCAGGCACTGTAGATATGGCAGAGACCCGCGTAGTTTCAAGTATATCTTTGCAAATATTAATTAATTTATGAATTAAGTGATATATACATGGGTGTTTCATTTATAAAAAAGAAGGCTTCTTGAGGAATAAGAAAATGTAATTCTCTAGGCGAAACATATATGATTTATGCTACTAACGAATTATCTCGAAAGCGTCAGAAAACAAAAGGGTCTACATAAGAAGCAGGGCAATAAATAATACACATTATTTAGAGTTAAAAATAGATACAAAGATAGAAACGAAAACTCAAAAGCAATTGCAATAAGAACTTAAGATTCTCTCCGCTCAAATAAATACAGTGGACAGTAATGCCCACTTAATGTTCGCTGCTTCGAAGCTGCCTAGCGAACACTATCCAGGGATGTGATTTATAAGGAATTGTTCATGCTTATCACTTTTAGGCACGCTGGGTTTAAGCTGTGTTGGGAGTTGATTGAGACGTACTGAGAACGAGCGTGAGATATATTCAAGGGTCATGGCTGATGACAAGTTGAGATAACTTGAACGCAACCTCGATCCTCGATACATCGGTGCAGGTCCAAAAATCGGTAGGCGTGACTCCTCGAATATTAATTGTGGACAAAAACGAACATTAAGCGGCCATTATTGTACATTGTATCCAAAGTGCAATACGCAGTCAATTAGCTCGAATTATTTTCCACATAATTATCAAACGTCTCTTAAACGTTTAATAATTATACGATAAATAATTGATTGCCCGGGTCTCACCACGTGGAGGTTACTGCGCATGGAGACCCACCCTAGCCACGGCCCTTCCACCCTCCAATTACGCGAAAACTAATTCTAATATAACATGTGACAAAGAAAAATCTCCTATTATTGTCAATTTGTAGAACGTTCAGTAATTGATCGTAGTACAAGTAAGACAACAAGAGGAGAGTTGGAAAATTCACGACCGAAAGCTAAATGGAATATCAGAAGGAAACCTGAAAGAAAATCTGCAAGAGAATTCACGTTCCTGAAATAAAACTGTCTTAAAAATATATCCTATGATCTAGAAAACTAGACAACGAAATATTATTGCAGTGGTGAACATTGCGGGCTTAAAAGCTAAGACATAACTTAAAAATAAACCCTACTTTCTTAAATTTTAGATTAGATTCGAATACGCCCTGCCTGACTAAAGAGCTAACTTAAGACTAGAATCACCCTACCTAGTATAACATCTAACAGATCGAATAAAAGAACAATTTCAATAATATCCTATCTACATAGGACTGTAATAGATACTATCCCATACTCATGTAGGTATGAGTATACATATACTTAAATCCTCTTCGGTTAGTCCGTATTAATCTCTCGTGGTCCATGGTGTCCTAGAACAGACAGAAACCCGAACCAAAAAATTGCAGCACCTGCCAACAATATTTGGTTTTATAAACCCTGCCTAATTAAAACTCTAATAATTTCAATTCGTGTAAAACCTGCCTGTATAAAGTTCTAAGGTTGTGTGTCGAGACAAATCCTACCTACATAAAGAGCTAAAAGTATTGTTCGATTTATATTTGGGCCTGCCTAATTAATTGTCTAACACCTGTAATTAGTTAATAAGGACAGGGGTTTGGGGCAGGGATGGGGTGAGGGTGTGTTCGTATTATACATTGTTTCATGAATCCTCTTCTTTTCAATGCTTCTGAAACATGCACAAACTCGAAATAATTAGTAAAGCATTATAAGAATGAATTCTTAAACTCACAAATTGAATCGACGAGGCTGGCTCTTTAATTTTAAAGTTTCCAATCGAGTCTTTGATAATATTTCTGGATCTGTATTCTATATATTCCACTCTTGAGCCTCTGACGTATGTACTTATGTTTGTTTAATATAGCATATTTGGGTTCATCTGTGAATCTGTAACAATCTCAAGCATTGGATTAGTGACATCCCCAAGCCTGCCCATTTTATATCGAAATGAAGCTGCTTTTAATTCGGAATAACTGAATTTTAGCGCAGTTAATAAATCAGAATGCTGCTATTTTTTGATAACAATAGTTAATTGGATTTCGGCCAAAGTGATATATTCTTTGTACGTTCTAGATCAAACTGAATGGTGGTATCACGTTCATTAAAAACTCCAAAATGAAGTAGTCACATTTCACTACAATTGATTCTATTTTGCTTCAAGAAAGAAGCGACAAACGATTATTTGGAAGAAAAATATCAAACTTCAACTATCACCATGCCGAGACCCAACTACTGCCAATAACGTTTTTCGTGCAAGGATTTTTGTTTAAACATTTACGGATATCGCGAGTGAATTTCAATTTCTACAAAGCAAGCTCGAAAAGTTATAAAAATTGGCTCTACTAAAAAAAAGGTTAAGATAGAATTGCAACAATTAAGAGGAAATATTTAAGAGTTAAACTCCAATAATGAACAGTCACTAGTATTAACTCTAATTTAATTAAATCTACTATCTAGAATTATTATAAATTTATCAAAGATTCTGCAAATTATATCTGTTTTTTACTTTGCTCTTTTTCTTTTCTTCTTCTTTCTTTTCTTTTCTTTGTTCTTTTTCTTTTCTTTTTTCTTTCCTTTCTCTTTCATTTATTTTCTTTTTCATTTCTTTTCATTTCGTTCACACAGTAATTTACTAATATGTATGCAAATTTTTAGCAGTACTTCCATCAACAGACATTCCAGGTAGTATAATTATTAAGAAAAATAAAATAAAAAGAAAGGCAAATATAAAACGCTGAAAAGAAAAAGTTCCTGGTTCAGGAACATGCTTCCAATTGGAAGCAGATGGGGACTAGTAGTCGCAACTCTACTTAAAAACGCGATCTAAATCAACGCAACGCTAACTGGAACTCGCGATACAATCATTTCGCAACACTATTTATTAAGACTGATAGAAAGCAAACAGTAAATTATATGTACTATCCAAAATTAAGCAAATTGAAGATTCTCTGAAAAATGAACTGAAAGTTCCAATACGCGAAAACAATTTCCGCAACACTAGAAGCTCAAATGTAAAGTGTATTATAAAATACTACAATTTAACTAGCAATAAGAATAGCAATAAGTGGCATTCAACGCAACTCCAACTCGACCCGGTCGCAAGTTTTTCGCAACTCTAAAGCAACGCGATATTTTTGGGAGGGCTGTATCGTTGGGCCGGAATGTGCATCGGCCAAGTACAAATAAAAATTCTACAAATGAAAATGCAAGCACAGTGACAAAGTAGTAACACAGAATGATTCCCCATTCTTAAAAAGAATGGGGAGCCATTAGTAGTTGCCCTCTTGAGTGACAGTTTGTCGGGCCTCTTCGGCATATAGCCTCTCCATTTCGTCGGACCCAAGGGTCAGCTGAAACTTAAACTAGGCTCGAGACTCTAATCGGAAACCAAGGAAAAACTTATAAAGGTGAAATAAAGAGTTTGAATCGCGGAGCTAAGTGGAACACACGTGGCTGAATGGCGATCAAATAAAATCGTAAAATTGTGATTACGGAAAATCACATAGATTACGATTAAAATTGTAATCGTTCTTCGTTCACACGTGCAGCCTCGAGCATAATGTAACGCGTTTCGTTTCGGAGCCTAAATCGCGACCACGACCGCGAAGGATTCGAAAAATCGATAGGCAAAGCCAGAGGCGAACGCATTTTCGTTCGCGCCACAGCTTCACCGTCGACTTTTCAAATCAGATTTCCTGAAACAGGTTGAACACGCGAAATAGTGCCTACCCGATCGGAGACTGTGTCAACCTGCCCGGCCCTACCTACTTATGTCTATCAATCACACCAGAAAGTATGCTACCTATCCTACCTGGACCTATATTTAAAAAATGGCAAACAAACACACCAACACACGACACTCCACGGTTCTCAGTCAAACACATGGGCGCAAAAGCCTACACTAGGGAGGCGTCCCGGGACACCCCCGACACCCAAGTGCTGTCACACAACTTGCACACTCTAATGTACGTACCATTTTTCTGAAATCGACTGACAGTGGCTGGGATCTCTGCGTTCACGTGGAAAAACCCACGTCGCGGTTGAGATATTTAATAGATATTTAATAAAATAATTAAATAGCACCGATACAAGAGGTACTTGATAGCAATTGATAAGTATATTCAATTCTTTTTGGCATTTGGCCTCTGTCATCTTAAATGACAAAAACTTCGTGCCCAAGTATAGTAGGAATTATTGAAGCAAATAATACTAAAACTGATGTCTCTGTTTTAAATTGATGGACATCTTATCTTGGTCATAATAGCTACATTTTAATACGGAACGACGCAAATCCACAGCCTAACCACACACACAATGCGGATATTACGTCGTGCACGATACACCACCGCACTGTCAGTCGCCAACAATAAATCATTTTATGGCTTATAAACTAAAAAATATCATCGTGCTCTACCACCGTTTTCCCACCCAAGTAGCACCGGGGCACGTGAGTGGGATCCGGGCAGTGAACACGGAAAGGGTTAAACCTGAAAATCCTCGTCTAAAAAGATGATAAGGACATACTGATTTTCTAACGGGCTAAAATACATATATATGTACAACAGATCTATATATGATTCTATTTTATTGAAGAGAAAATTAAATGACTCTACTTTATTAGAAAAATTGTGCAATGACTCTACTATATTAGAAAAATTATTCAAAGACTCTACGTTAATAGAGAAATTATTCAACGACTCTACTTTAATATACTTTGAATTAAATTGAAACATCCTCGGGCGTTCCCGTTATCAAAGCATTGATTCTAAAACGCAAGATTGCTTTAAAAGTTGATTGCCTTGATTTCGAAAACTACCCGTTCGCGTATTGTCTTCTTGTACATTCAGGTTTAATTAACATTTTGTACGGAAACAATGAACGTATCGATATCTTTAAACGCTAAAGACTAATATGGATATCGAATAATAAAATTATTCGATAGTTCCAACAAATTGATAAGGTAAATGAGTACCTTCACTTTATATATTATCAAAGTAGAAAAAGATGAAATACTACACTCTTACTAACAGCAATAATTATGCAATTTATTCTAACTGTGCAGTCATTGCAATTGACAAGTAAACGAAGTCGAATGGTATTCGACTTCTCCACTACAAACTAATGCACGTAGAATACTGGACGTTACTTTATATTCATTCAATAATTAATAACTATTTAAATATCGTTTCATAGGTATTCAATTAAATACTCTATTATAAAAAGATATATAGTGATATATTTTGTACTAAATATGATCTGTTTTAAAATTATCAAGCTATTTAAAAACGCGTTGTACAAGAAGACCTATCCTCACATAATATAAAGCAGTAAAGAAGTTACTACTCATGAGTATATTTCCATATACCCATGGTCACAGTGCTTGCCAGAAAAATCTACGTAATTACAACCAGTCACCCGTGTCGGTTCGGACCTTTCGTCCTGCGACATGCTTGAGTGACCAGAGGAACTTTAAAGCATGCCACTCACCGGTTGCAGACTCACCAGGTGTGCGGTCAAGCTCGTCGCCACCGAAGCCATGGAAGCTGCTGAAACATTCAAAAAGAGCAAACAACATTAAAATCTATGTATTTTCAGTACTTTTGGAATGTGTTAATTATCAATGATTATTGCAATACAAGATTAAAGAACGAAGGAGATACTTACTCGTCAAATTGATGGCTGAAAGCCCGAACTCGCTGAACAGGACACTGACTCTAATGGAACACTTATGATTGACGAACAAAATGATTCTAATTTCGCGACAGTATTTCTACTGTTTTTGTGACTGCTACCGAGCAGCCCGCGAGTCCTCGGCTCAGAGTCTGGACAGTAAAACGACTTAGCATCGAGACCAGTTTCGATTCCGAGCCACAGAAATCATTAAGGCACGGATATGCAAAACCACAACCACGATTCTAGATTATGACCCGTATGCCTTCTGCCACCCCAAGGTGTGCTTGGCGTGGTCTAACACATAGGAATTTCCTACTAGGCGGGCCAAAGTGTCCAGAAAAGCAATCACAGCCCCACACACCGCCCCCCGATGACACTGCAACCCGGATATTGCAAGAACCGCGACCACGATTCCAGAATGGTGGATGACCTACCCAAATTAGAGATTATATGTGGTCTAACAGAGGGCCTCGTGACCAGGGTCCAGAACCACAATCACGCCCCCACACATCGTAACTCGCTGACACTAAGTCCCTAACCATCAGTCCTCCGAGCCGAGAACGGAAAAGGAAACGGAATAGTTGTGATCGACGAACAAAGTGACTCTATTTTTCGCGAGAGTATTATTTCGGAGCAAACACTGACTCTAATTTCGCGTCTCTTTACTGTTATTTATGTTGAATTATTATTAAGAGCGGCTGCGCTCAAAAAAGAATAAAAAGAACTTTGACGGAACAAGCACTGACTCTACCAACCGCATTGCGCGCGGCCAACAATATCGTTATGGTGATACAATTGAGCCCATGGCAGCTTCTGAAACATTCAAAAGAACAGACAACATTGAAATCTTTGCGTTTTGAGTACTTTTCGATCATGATAATTATCAAAGACCATTGTAAAATAAGATTAAAGAAATACAGAGATACTTACTCTTCGAGTTGATGGATGAGTGCCCGAACTCGCCGAACTGCATCGGTGCTAACTCTAATACCGGAATACTTATTGCGAAAGAAAAAAAAATAAAATAAAAGACTACTATCGCGCACGTCAATTGTGATCGACGAACAAAGTGACTCTAATTTCGCGAGAGCAATATTTCGAAGCAAACACTGACTCTACTTTCGCGTATCTTTACTGTTATTTATATTTAGTTATAATTATTATGAGCGGTTTCGCTCTAAAAACAATAAAAAGAACTTTGACGGAGCAAGCACTGACTCTACTGACCGCATTGCGCGCGGTCATCAAAATTTTCTGAAAGAGAATCTGTACAAGTTAGTAAATAGGGTGAGGAGGTAGAAATTGAAGCAATACACATTTGATTTTATTGATCTCTTTCTTATTTCTTCATCCTGTCAAACGTCTGTTGAGGAAATACTGCTTTGTTTTAATAAAGTACTACCGTATTATTATTCTGATTTAATTACTGTTAATTGTCTATTCAAAATATACTATTATAGATTAATATAAATGATTTATCAAAAGCTCTCGCGATAGGAAATCGATTGTTAGATAAACGCGTATTAATTAATAGAAGCTAATAGTCAAGCGTATGCGGTGGTAAACTAAAACTCGAAATGTGATTGAATTGAAGGGTGATGTACATCGCTAACCTTCGACAACATAGACGACCCTTACGCTGCGACGCTTGAACTGATAATGACGTCGCGTCGCGTCGCGTCCCGAACCTCCCCACTCCGCGCCATCGCGTCGGTAGCGCTCGCTCGCGCTCGGTCCTATTCGCAATTTCCGAAAATCTTTCAAGGTTTCCGACCGCGGCCGTGCGGTCTACTATCCTTGGGTCACCTTTTCGACTTCTACTGTTTCTGACCAACCTTTAGCTGGACCTACGACCCTTGGGCCATACCTACTGGACTTCTACTGTTGCTGACCAACTTTTACCTGGACCTACGATCCTTTGACAATACCTACTGGACTTCTACTGTTTCTGACCAATTTTTAGCAGGGCTTACAACCCTTGGACCATACCTACTGGACTTTTACTGTCTCTGGCCAACTTTTAGCTGGAAACAGAAAACGGAGTGAAGCAAAAACGGAATGAAGCAAAAAAGGGAACGAGAGGGGAAAGTGCAATGCGCAGTCAATTCGCTCGAATTATTTTCCACATAATTATCAAACGTCTGTTAAACGTTTAATAATTATACGATAAATAATTGATTGCCCGGGTCTCACCACGTGGAGGTTACTGCGCATGGAGACCCACCCTAGCCACGGCCCTTCCACCCTTCAATTACGCGAAAACTAATTCTAATATAGCTTGTGAGAAAGAGAAATCTCCTATTATTGTCAATTTGTAGAACGTTCATTAATTGATCGTAGTACAAATAGGGCAACAAGAGGAGTATTTGGAAAATTCACGACCGAAAGCTAAATTGAATATCAAATGGAAACCTGAAAGAAAATCTGCAAGGAAGTCCAATTTCCTGAAATAAAACTTTCTTAATAATATATCATAGAAACTAGACAACGAAATATTATCACAGCAGTGTACACTGCTGTCTTAAAAACCAAGGCACAGTTTAAAAATAAATTCTCCTTTCTTAAATACTAGATTAAATTCAAATGCGCCCTGCCTGACTAAAGATCTAACTTAAAACTAAAATCACCCTACCTAATATAATATCTAAGAGTTCAATTAAAAGAACAATTTCAATGATATGCTACCTAAATAGGAATGTAACAGATACTTTATCATATTATTGTAAGTATAAGTATGCATATTCTTAATTCCTCTTCAATTAGTCCATATTAATTTCGTGGTCCATGCCTTCCTAGAACAGACAACTGGCAACTGGGCAGGGGCTGGGCACGGGCAGGGGCAGGGGCAGGGTGAGAGTGTGGTCATATTATACATATTTTAAGAAATCCTCTTCTTCAGCTGAGTCCTTCCAATCCTTCTGAAACAAAGACAAAGTGGATGTAATTAGTAAAGCATTATAAAAATATTCAACTCACAAGTGGGATCAAATGGGAGGCAAATAACGAAAGTGACTGCTACCGAGCAGTCCGCGAGCCCTCGGCCCAGAGTCTGGACAGTAGAACGACTTACAATCGACACCAGTTTCGATACCGAGCCACAGCAATCATTGAGGCACGGATATGCAAAACCGCAACCACGATTCCAGATTAGGTCCCATATGCCTTCTGCCACCCCAAGGTGTGCTTGGCGTGGTCTAACGGGGAGAAGTATCCTACTTGGCGGGTCACCTGTCCAGAACCACAGTCCCAGCCTCACACACTGCTCCACGATGACACTGCAACCCAAATACCGCCACAGGTGCCAAAAGCGCCTTACCATCCGTCTCCCGGGCCGAGAACGGAAAAGGGAATGAAGCTAATAAGGGAATCAAGCAAATAAGAGAATGAAGCAAAAAAGGGAATGAGGGGGGAAAGTGCAATGCGCAGTCAATTCGCTCGAATTATTTTCCGCATAATTATCAAACGTCGGTTAAACGTTTAATAATTATACGATAAATAATTGATTGCCCGGGTCTACCACGTGGAGGTTACTGCGCATGGAGACCCACCCTAGCCGCGGCCCTTCCACCCTCCAATTACGCGAAAACTAATTCTAATATAACATGTGACAAAGAAAAATCTCCTATTATTGTCAATTTGTAGAACGTTCAGTAATTGATCGTAGTACAAGTAAGACAACAAGAGGAGTAGTTGGAAAATTCACGACCGAAAGCTAAATGGAATATCAGAAGGAAACCTGAAAGAAAATCTGCAAGAGAATTCACGTTCCTGAAATAAAACTGTCTTAAAAATATATCCTATGATCTAGAAAACTAGACAACGAAATATTATTGCAGTGGTGAACATTGCGGGCTTAAAAGCTAAGACATAACTTAAAAATAAACCCTACTTTCTTAAATTTTAGATTAGATTCAAATGCGCCCTGCCTGACTAAAGATCTAACTTAAAACTAGAATCACCCTACCTAATATTACATCTAAGAGTCAAATTAAAAGAATAATTTCAATAATATTCTAACACACAGGAATGTAATAGATACCTTACCATACTCATTTATGTATGCGTATGCATATACTTACCATATACCTACCCAAATTAGAGATTATATGTGGTCTAACAGAGGGCCTCGTGACCAGGGTCCAGAACCACAATCACGCCCCCACACATCGTAACACGCTGACACTAAGTCCCTAACCATCAGTCCTCCGAGCCGAGAACGGAAAAGGAAACGGAATAGTTGTGATCGACGAACAAAGTGACTCTATTTTTCGCGAGAGTATTATTTCGGAGCAAACACTGACTCTAATTTCGCGTCTCTTTACTGTTATTTATGTTGAATTATTATTAAGAGCGGCTGCGCTCAAAAAATAATAAAAAGAACTTTGACGGAACAAGCACTGACTCTACCAACCGCATTGCGCGGGGCCAACAATATCGTTATGGTGATACAATTGAGCCCATGGCAGCTTCTGAAACATTCAAAAGAACAGAGAACATTGAAATCTTTGCATTTTCAGTACTTTTCGAACATGATAATAATCAAAGATCATTGCAATATACGATGAAAGAAATACAGAAGTACTTACTCTTCAAGTTGATGGATGAAAGCCCGAACTCGCCGAACAGCATAGGTGTTGACTCTAATACCGGAATACTTATTGCGATAAAAAAAAATAAAATAAAGGACTACTATCGCGCGCGTTTTATAATTGTAATCGACGAACAAAGTGACTCTATTTTTCGCGAGTGCAATATTTCGAAGCAAATACTGACTCTACTTTCGCGTATCTTTACTACTATTTGTATTTAATTATAATTATTAAGAGCGGTTGCGCTCAAAAAATAATAAGAAGAACTTTAACGGAACAAGCACTGACTCTAGCAACCGCATTGCGCGCGGTCATCAAAATTTGCTGAAAGAAAATCTGTACAAGTTAGTAAATGAGGGGAGGAGGTAAAAATTAAAGCAATACACATGTGATTTTATTTGTCCCTTTCTTATTGCTGTATGTCTGTTGAGGAATTACTGCTTTTGTTTTTTAATAAAGTACTACTGTATTATTAATTGTCTATTCAAGATATATTATTATAGATTAATATAAATGATTTATAAAAAGCGTACTGTGACTGTTCTATTCAATACTAGAAATCGCGACCGATATGCAGCGAAACATGAACGTCGTTCAATTTTTGCGAATGATATATTGTAATTCTATTTGAAATGTTTTCATTATTTAATGCCATGGATATACGAATAGAGAGAAGTAAGTATTGAAATCTATTTACAATAATGAAAGTGTTCAATAACTTTCAATCGAAATCCAATCACCAGATACCAAGATATATACATAAACCGTTGGGATAATAAGTTAAATGTTACCAATCCTTCATCATAGGTCATCGGACTTATTGTTATGCATCGCAGTAATTGTATCTCAATACTCCATTCTTGCAGATTCAATATATTATTCTTTACAAACCAATCATCCATTGTACCTGCAACAAAAAGAAAAGCAACGTGATAAACCTGTGTTAAAATCAGAATGGAATGCAAAGTTGCGATAGGACATATGTAACTGGGTATGTAAGTGACATTGCAAAGAAAATAAACACAACTTTAACACCGCATTGAATCCGAGGAATCGTTAATAAAATATAATAATGATTCCAAAAAACCGTCCAAACTAATGAATTAGTTAATCCGATATTTGAATAAACGACTAGTTACCGCGTATCAAAGAATCGATGGTACCGGATGACCGGTCAAGCGTCCACCAAAAGAGACTCGATAAAGACTTTAATGTACTTCCGCGTATTAATTAATAGAAGCTAATAATCAAGCGTGCGCGACGGTCAGGTAAAGCCCGAGATTGAACTGTGTTGTATAGTGAGGCATGTCACTAACCTTCAATTACATAAAAGACCCGTACACTGCGACGCTCGAACTGATACTGACGAACGCGCCGCGCCGCGAGTCAACCCCACTCCGCCACGCGCAGGCGCCTCGGTAGCGCTCGGTAGCGCTCACCGGTATTCGCAATTCCCGAAAACTTCCGATGGTCTCTGACCACTGCTGTTCTTTGATTTCCAAGAAATTCAAGGCCATGGTTACTCTGTCACCCGTTTTATTGGAAAGCCAATGTTTCCAGAACACTGTCCACTACAAAAAACAGGACAGTCTCTATTACAAAAAACAGGACTTTGTCCACTACAAAAAAACAGGACTTTGTCCATTACAAAAAACTGGACAATAAATAACGCGAAGGTTTTTGTGGCCTATATGAGTCGTTATTATACAGCTCTCAAATATTAGTCATAAACTTTAAGACACTGTTAATCATGTTTTTAATATCATATCGACACAAGTTTGAATAGCGCGCATCGCGTCGGTCGCACCACACCACATTGCAAGACATGTTTACCTCCGCGGCGTAGTAAATAGTCCAAACTTTAATCATATTTTTAATATACTTGCAATTTACGATAGCTGAAAATGTTTTACCCACGCTTTATTGCTGTTCTATACTACATACTAACCAAGAATCATTGCAGATTGTGATAGCAAGTTTCTACGCTTTTCTGATAAGTTTTGCTCGCTACGAACGTCATATCATCGCATGAATGGTGGCTATAACAGTAGCGGACGATACGTCAGATAATGTCAAAATATACCTACGATTTATGCTTACCGTTAAATTGAAAACGATTAATTGTATCGTTTAAACAGACATATTCTGCAAGATCATTCACTCTGAACGATTTGTACGTAGATATGATAGAAAATCTTGCTGCTAAGTTATGTTTACTTCTGCCGGAAAAAGCTCACTCAGGTAATTGTTGCGATGAATAATTCTTAAATAAGATTGTCCAGAAGTATTTGTAATACTTAAAGAAGATCAAATAATGCAATATCTTTATCGCAAATTATGATATAAATATTTATTGCATAGATCTATGAAAGTTGCATTCTATATAATACAAACAATCGTATCTATTAAATGAACGTTTGCCTTTCAGCCGAACAATGGAAATTATTAGGCCAGGAGAAGGACGGATCTTTGCTACTTGGATGGACAGAGGAAACTGTGGAAAACGATTTAAGCATATCGTATACTGTTATAGGCCATTACGACCGGATTAGCGATAAGTTACAGGTACGTTAGATTCACAACTATGATTGAACAAAAGATTGTACAAATGATATGTAAAATTGAATGGATGACAATGTGATGTAGACTTTGCATCAGTTCTCGGAAGTAGTAAACATTGTACAAGCAACGATAAATCAAAGCCGTACAGTGTTTGGATACGTAACAAAGCTAAAGGTAGAAATCAGCGCACAGGCTACAGAGTCTGTAGAGGATACAGTTCAGAGCATACCAACAGAAATGGAAGTGTATGAAGCGTTCATTGTTGAATTGAAAAGGGAAGAAGTAAAAATACATAACTTGGATACAAAGCGATCTAAGCAAGTGAGAATTCAGTTTTTATATAAAGAAAAAGAACACAGACAGCAGGAGAAATTTTTATTATTAATTCATCAAGAATGTAAGAATTAAGCAATGTACCAATCGTTCTTGGGTATTCCATTTGGATGGAGTTAAAGATGTAATTTATCGATTCTACAGGTATAATAATATACACTGTGGTGCTTGACACGTCACTACCAGATTCGTATTCAATAGAGAGCTTAAAATCTGAGTCGCTAGTTAAGACATTTATGTGGGCACAATGGGATATGGTAAATCAGGTTTTATATCACATACATCACAGGAAAATTCCAGTTAGTTTAGTTTCCGAGGATGAAGATGATAAGGAAAGTAAGCCCGTACGAAGTAATCCAACTCTCAGTGGTCTTCAGTTTCACGATGACTTACCGCATGAGACAGTGGTGAGTAATTTACTCGACTGTTGTAAGGATTTGAATTCTGTTACAAACAAACACCACCTGTTGTTTTTTTTGTAGCTAAACATACCGTTAAATTTACCTCAGTTATCAACTTCTTCCAACTGTGGCACTTACGAGGATGATGTCATTCCCCTGAGGGTTCACGATTGTTCCTTAGATCTAATTGTGGTTTCTGATTCTAAAGGAATGGTCTGTGTTTGCCACCATTATTTGTATCGACCGGTAGAACCGCAACAGCATGTACCTAATTCATTGAACGAATCTAATACGGTGCACTTTGCATATTCTGTAACGCTTCTACATCACAGTTGTGTGATCCATTGTGTTATACCAGGCATACCGTGGACTCACGCTAAACTTATACGACCAACGTTCGCGATATATGAGCATCATCACATGATTGTTCTCGTACAGGGTTTATTCACTCATCTCCTCGAAATTGGACCAAATCACGAGCCATGCTGCCACATATTATGCGGCCCCTTAACGTCACTTCCATCGCGATCTTCTTATCTAGTGCCGTTGCTTGAGTTAGAAACTAATATCAAAGGAAGTAAAAAGAAATACGACACGGCCTCTCTAGAGGGGAGCCATACAGCTCAATCTAATATGAACATACTAACAATAGATTTACCTACGCTGGATTTAGTGCAATTAACAATCTCATCTGAATTTCTCACTGAAGTATTTCGTCAAGAGAGCTCGACAGAAGTACGTTTGGGAATACTGCACTACTTTCTCTGTCATAGAAACGATCTGGATATTATTTCAGAATTAGTATGCACAATTGCGGAGAAGCCTAGGTCGTTGGAAATTGTACGGTATATGCAAGAAATTCTTATCGGCGGCTCGTACGCCTTAGTACAGAAAAATTTATTAGCGGATGCTGCATCTTTGTTGGCGTTGCTGCCTGTTACAACTATAGAGGAGTACATAAATTTCGAGATCAAAGTAAACGATTTAAGCATTACACTCAGCCATGAAAAACTTTGGAATACATCGGTAATGTTACTTTCGCCCCAACAAAGATTGGTTCCTTACCGCAGTGATTTGTGGACCAGGTTGTGGGATCAACTTAGTAAAAATAACGGGGACAAAGCACGATTTAAACCGAGCAAAATTGCAGAGAAATTGTTAGTTTCTTTGGCGTGTTATCAACCTGAAGCATTATCCAGATCCAGTACACCGATGTCTCCAAGCGGAGGGTAACATTTACTTACATAAATGTTTAGTAGTGGAATTAAAACTTGCTTGCGCGTTTAATTAAATGTTGTGTTCTAATACACGTAGTATCATGAAAACTTTAATAATTCATACATTTTCAGTAAGAATCTTAGTAACCGTTTAAATTCATTTAACGAATAACATTGCAGATTAGTTGTGGCTACAGTATCCCTTGCAGAATTAACAGGTGGACGCAGTAATAAATTATTGGACTCCAATTTACCATTTAATGAAACAGAAAGTTGTACTGCGTCCAAACAAGAGCATATTGTATCTGTAAATTTACGAGAATTATCCATGTACTTGTTAAAACACGGTACTCCGACGACAATAACGTATGTTCATGGAACGTGTGCTCCATTGCACGTTCATGCTATGGCGACCAGGCATGTAGCAGCACAATTGGAAACTTCACGAACACTTTGTCAAATGTTATGTCGGGCTGCTAGTATCGACCCTCGTATCGAACAAGAGCGTGGATTTATTCTCGTGTAAGGAAATTGATTTTGAAAATGTGTCGACAAGTTGTACAATAGTTTTAATTTAGGCAATATAATTTTAGCGACCAATTGGACGAAGCGAGACGATGGTTATTGTTTGTATTATTGGAGCGTTATAGATGCGCGATAGAAAGTATTGCATTTCCAGCACCACAGGGATTTACATCCTTCTTTACGTACCTCGGATATCGAACATTAAAGTACTCGATGTTTTTACAATACGTGCAACGATCGGTATTTGAATTGCAAGTTGACGTCAGCAAAATCATTATGGCTGGTAAATTATTTAAACTGAAACAAATTTATTTCATCGCCCATTTTATTAAATCTGTTCTTCTTTCGTTTCTTTCACAGATATTAGCGATACGAAAGGAGATGCCATTCGTAAATTAACTTTATTGTCTTTATTACCAAAGTCACGAGCCAAAAGACTTTTAAATCAATGGTTACATCCTGTAAGTTTTATGCTAAGAGCCCGTGAACATGCTGCTAATATTTTATCTGGCGAGATATGCCCAAGTCGTGGTAGAACATTACAGCAGAGAAATCATCATAATGGTAATAATAAAATAATTAGTGAAAAGTAAAATATAATTGCGATGCGTTATAAAAAGAATGTATCCTATAGGTTTAGCTGCATTTCCATCAGCGGATCGTTTATCGCCGTTGGATACATTTCTTGATCTTCTCACGGCAAAAGGTACGAAATTTAATCCCTCAAAGAAGAACCTCCGATCTATGTAATGTTAAATCAACTTTACTTTACAGCTAGTCTAGCCGAATTAGATTTTGGTCTGCTTATAGAGGCTACAGTAACATCTACAGAGGATTTCCTGTAGGTAACATTCTTTTTAGTTGTTTCCTAGATTCGTTTATAATCAAACAAAATAGTGCAAATAGTCATCAAAATGTGGAAAGTGCCATCATTATCCTCAAAGCATTTAGTATTTATGAATGTGTAGTTTTAATTACATTTTATAAATGCCCCCATCTCTTTCCTAAAAATTCTATACAGTGGATTTTAGACGAAACAGGATAAAATGATATAAGATAAATATTTTAACCGTAGGACTTGATGTTTTTTCATATGTCTTAATTAGTATTACGTTAAAGCTGAACAAATCTTTTGGTAGATGATTTCTCTATGTCTTAAAAGTACTTTACATTTTACAATTGCATTTTAATATTTATTCGACTCTTTTTATGGAGTCCTTAAATCGTGAAATATCAATTGCATACTTAATCTACAACAATTATTGCCCTTTTGTACATATTAACATTTATACCAGTTGAACTTTCATTACCGCGTTGTTATAATTTTATATTGACGTTAATTGATCAATATGTGATGTGCAATGTTACGTATTACTTAAATTAATTTGTTTGTACGTATTTATGGGAGTTTGCAAATTTTGTCCGCCTAAATTATGCAAGTTTTTCAATTACATTGTAAGAAGTGTTGTTATCAGAACTACATATCCGAAGATATGTACAAATTTACAAACAGTATTAATCATTTTTGTGTAAAACTGAATATAAGTGTTGAAAAAATAAATCTGCGTTTTAACATCTTCCTTTAACACACAGAACTTTTTTTTTTAAACTGACATTTTCTTATGGTGGACACGGTACGACAACATTTTTTAATTTTGTGCGCGCAATCAAATCTCTTTTATCTTTGTCTTTCGCAACTTGAAAGCGCTGCTTAAAGATGGTCCTCAGCTCCCATTTCAATGAAGTCTTTAAGCACGACTATTCGGTAGTATTCTGAGCTACAGAAGAAAAAGCCAATAACGTTTGATCCAACAATGAGTAGGCTGTGCCCCCGCCACACGTTATTACAATCAGATAGAGAGAGTTAAGTGATGTCGTGTCTTATTCTTAAAACAGAAGGCGATACCACAAGTGTCACAGAGTGGGGGGGGCGGATTTCTATTTTACTTGCAATTAAAAATATGGACAGCAATGCTTCTTTAAGTTTCGCGCAAGCTATATTTATTTCGACAACTATACCTCGTACGTGATTGCATTCATGTCACCTTAACTCGGCAAACAACTGGATCGTATTCATGTCATCTTAATTCGATAAAAGTGATATATGTATAAGGATCGTTTCCTTCTGCATCGTACCATAAGATCGTTGCGCCCTCGATCGTCGTCCACCGTGTCGAACTTTTTAAACATTCGAGTCAGTCTATTGCGATACGTCAACAGTGTTGATCGATAGGTGTTGCACGTGGAGTGAGACACGACATGTTTCTGGTTTTTGCTGTGAAAAAATGTATTAAAATTATTGTTTGTAAGTATCGTCACGATTAACGATCAGCGTTGACTGTAAGTTTTTTGTAAGCACATTGCTTGTCATTCATTATAAACGACAAATAAATAACTTATAATACAATAAAATAAACATGTAATTAATATTGCAAAAGAATCCAAAATTTCGTCGGATATGTTACGATGTTAGAAGATAATAAAAAGAAAGAAAAGGGTAATTGAAATACAGTTGTTTCGAGCGTAAATTGTTAATAATTTTGTCCCTTTCCTAGATAGTCTATGGTGAATGTGTATCACACGTGTGTGATATCAAATAAATATTAACAGAATATTGTGCGATAAGTTTGACGAGATACAACAAAACGAAAATAAAACAAGAGAGGAACATGCTACTAATATGAGGTGGATAATAATTTCGGCTATTTTAGGTGTATTTGGCTGTTTCAAAGAGTTTAGGCCCTCTGAATCATTTGTGACCGATTATTTAACAGGACCATGGAAGAATTTTACAGACGTTCAAGTAAATATTTTAATTATTGTATATGCACAAGTTGTACCTAGTCGTAGAAGTTATAAAATAGACTTACTCACTTTGCCCGTGCATTATTTGGTTTAATAATTTTCTTTTCATCCTTCAATAATCGTCATGATGTGCACTTGTGTACCCTTAATAAAACTTATGTACATGATCATTATATTTGCAGGTGAATCAAGAAATATTTCCTGTTTCCACATATTCCTATTTGGCAACGCTAGTTATCGTATTCCTAATAACAGACTTAGTAAGGTATAAGCCTATCATTGTTTTATGCGGCCTTTCAGGAGCCATTACTTTCCTGTTGATAATATTTGGGCAGAATGTCCTGACCCTGCAAATTGTAGAATTCTTTTACGGCCTGTTCCTTTCAACGGAAGTAGCGTATTACACGTATATTTATGCGAAAGTTGATAGGAGACATTATCAAGAAGTAACCAGCTATACAAAAGCAGCATCGTTGTTCGGCCGTTGTATGTCTGGTATTATTGCGCAACTAACTGTGTCTTTTGACATACTCAATTATCATCAATTGAATTATCTTACATTGGCAGGTACTTATTTTTATATATTTCTATTAACGCCCATCTAAAGTAAAAATAACGTTTCTTATACAACAGATCAACTATTTTTAACCCATTTGCATCATAAAAATATGCCGTTATCGCGAAAATGTCTCCTTTTATTCAATCTAAGCACAAATAATTCTGAAAGTATACAAAACGACGACCTACTTAATAAATCTACAATTTATATGTTTTTCAGCTCTTACATTTGCAACCGTATGGGCATTTCTCTTACCATCTGTTGGGCAATCGATTTATTTCCATAGAAATATTAAGAACGACGATAAGCTGGCTTCATCGTCGGAAAACGGCACAATTGCATTACAAGAAAATAATTTAAATCAAGTACTATGCTCGCCCGAACAGCGAAACGAGAGTTCCTCGCCCATGGCAAATATTTTGCCGATATATAAACTTAAGGGGGCTTATATTTTATTGTGGAAAGATTTTTTGACCGCATATTCTAATAATCATGTTGTAAAATGGTCACTGTGGTGTTCACTTTCGACCTGTGGGTATTTACAAGTCACTAGTTATATACAATTGTTATGGCAAACTGCAGTATTACCCGGGGACAAGATTTTCAACGGAGCTGTAGATTCTGTGTACACCATCATAGGTGGGCAAATATCGCGCGTAACGCATTGAAACATAATTCAGTTGGTCATTCCCTGCTAGCAAATTAACAAAGAACAATTTATTTTTAACAAGATTTCTAAACATTTAATCATTCTATTTATTTGTGGAATATTAATGTAACATCTTTGTTGCATAATTAGATTAGACGAATGTATGGTTTCATCTAAACTCATGTACTATTATTTTATTTGTAGGTACAATTACGGTTTTTTGTATTGGAAAGATACCGTTCAATTGGACGCTTGTAGGTGATATAAGTGTGTCACTTATGTCATTTGTGGAAGGTATATTATTAGTGATGACATCCTACAGTTATAATATTTGGTCGTTATACGCTGCTTATATAGTTTTCGGAATTATTTATCACACCATGATTACCGTTGCAAGGTTCAATTTTAAATGAAATAATGTATTGGTACTACCTATTTCTTACTAAAATACGATATTACTTTAATTTCATATGTATAATTTACAGCTTTGAAGTCGCTAAATGTATATCGGAAGATAGTTATGGTTTAATATTTGGCGTGAATACTTTTTTTGCGCTACTATTACAAAGTATATTAACAGCGATAGTAGTAAACGGGAATTTAAATTTAGATCTGAGATCTCAGGTAAGATTGTTATCTATGTTCTGCTTAGTAACGCTCCAAATTATATCGCAGTTTAAATGGTTAATAAAACTCATGAAAACGAAGAAAATTAATTTCATCGCGTAATAATTAAAAAAATATCAATCATTAGAACGGATATCTGCACTGTTCATTTCATTTTCATGTTTCTTTTTCTTTTTTAAATTGTGAACGTGAAACTTGTCAATCGTATTTTACTTCTTGCAATTATAGTAGGCCCAAACAATGTTTATAACAATATTATTAACTTCCACAAGTGTCATATTCGATACTGATGGTCTGTGATATTGTCTTCACATTTTTAACAGTAATTTCATATTAATATTCATAATAAGATTGCATATTTTTTTATATGTTAAATGCGATATCATTGCAAAATTTGCAAAATTCCGTAAATCTTATCTAATATACTTGTGATAACACCGGTGTAATTTCCATCGAGTGATATTCAATATTCGTATAAAATTGGTATAAAATTTTATACTGATGTTTTATAAATAGATAAACGTGTTCAATTTGTATACCAACATCGCTAAATATCGGATTCAAAATTTATTAAATAGATGATGATTGAAAAGAATTTTCTGATATTTATTAAAATTTTGATGATCCGTTTTATGAGTTCTATTAAACAATTTAACTTCAATTTACGATATTTCAGCACCTTAAATTTCATATTGTTTCAGTACTTTGTCTATGGCGGTTATTTTATCGTGATAGCAATGCTTTATACAATAATAGGCATTGCGAATATTGCACAACGTTGTAAAAGAGGTGCAGATTTCAAAATATGGGTAAAGAATCAAAAGGGAGATGCAGAGAGTGAAGCAGCTGCCGAAACTACTAAACACTAACTATAACGGTGCCATTTTTAGAAATTAAAAGGGGAAAAATTCGTGTACTTTGAAGGTGCAATAGTTATTAAAATTAATTTTCCAAGTAGTTAATTTCTTTCATAACGAACCCGTAGAAAATTTGCATGAACTGTACTTTACATAACTGTTTATTAGTCGTTTGAAAAGTAGGTGAATGGAATTTCATCGGTGAAATTTACTTTATATAGTGATACGATATTATGTATTAAAGTTACATATCGGTGTTGATCGAAAAACACAAAAAACAGTATTACATTTTTAGTATTCGTTTTTGCGATGGTGATAATAGCTGTAAGTAACGTCGTTATATAAAATGTTAAGAAGATGCAATTGTTAAAGTAACTTCTACATAGAATTATATTTATAATATGATTACATTTGATTTTTCCACAAGCGTTATTTTTATAAGAAAATTGAAATATTCCTCTTCCAGCTTTTTAGCTACTTGCTTGGTGTAATCCGAGTATTATTTCAATTCTTCTTCCTCGGTAATTAAAAATAATCTTATTTTATCCAAAACGGAATTCTTGCATTTCTGCAAATATATTGTATTTTCTTTATAAGAAAAATTGTTATATAATTTTTAATAGAGCGACGTGTATTAATACTTAGATAATTGCTCACGAATGAGAATGTTTGAAACAAACATCTTCCTAATTCGCGACGTGGATTTGCACTTTTTTCAAAGTGTTTGAATAACTTCCACCAAACTAAACAATCCTGTATGCTTTGTTTGAATTCTTGGCTGATAGCATCGTCTATTGTATCATTTCGTAATATAGATGCTACAGATTTCAGCGATGCATTTTCAATTACTTTCGAAAACATGCAAGAATAATTGTTGCAATCGTTTACGTGGGCGTGTAATTTATCTAACAACAAGGTGTCTTTCAAGCATATTTGTAATATCTACGAGAAAATGTCAATTAAATTGTACATTAAGAAGGAAACGTTAGTACTGTGTAAGCATAATATTTGTCTGTATATTCACAAATGTTATTTTTATTTATATAATATTTATTGTATTATATATCCGAATTAATGAACAAATTCGTATAATCCAATACATTTATAATTACCAAGTTTGGTTGAATAAGTACTGGATATATTTCAAACATACTTGTGTTTAACTTATCAGAATAATAGGTATTTGGCTTTGTGCTTTCTGCTACAGCCGCATTCGATATCTCAGAAATACGAGCATCGTTTAATGATAACATTAATGGCAGTTCTGTATCAGGATTACACAAAACCGTGATAAGTTATTAAAACGGTATCTTAATGGTTATAGCGACCATATTAAAATTTTACTTACTCTGATAATAAAAAATTACCACGCTTAATATTACTATTAACATTGTGCGAACATCTTGGAGTATTTAAGAAAAATTCGTCGGGAAGCTGGAGTAATTGTACATACACAAGATACTAGAAAATATTATTTTTTTAATAAAATGAATTGAAATTCAGCATTCAAGTGAAGAAAAGTAGAAATTTATTTGTGTTTCTTGCTTGTACAACGATAGCAGTGAACTTCTCTTCTTTGATCTTCAGATATACGGGCAATTATCCGATCTATCGCACAATAATGTTTATAAAACGATAAGTAATTTCCAATGAAGAAGTTTAATGTAATATACCTTATTTATTAAACAGATAATATTGTAGTGTAAATTATTGGTGCCTACGTAGAATTATTATGATTATATCATTTAAAAAAGAAGTAAATATAAATATTTAATTCGATAATTAGTAAGACGAATTTCTTGATAATAAACAGCTGTAACACTTTTCACCTGTATTAAAATACGGTAAATGTAAATCATATTATAATAATAATCTTTTAGTCGTTTTCAAATTTTACAGAAATGTATTATTTCAATTCAAATAGCGCCTTCAATGGTTCGCTAATAAATATTTATTATACAAATGAATTATTCTTGCCTCCTCACTTACACCTCATACATCCTGCTATTATCGCGATACAATAAGGAAAACAGCGAGGAGAGGTCGACAAACGTTTATTTCAATTGCGCCTATAAACGTTGCGGTCATATTAGATTAATTTTTTCACCACACTCAGAATAATAGATTCACAAGCTTTTGCAGCATGTCGCGACAAACATGATCCGATTTCTTGAAGGCGAGACAATTCTGCACGCTCTTCCGCTATAGAATAATCCTCCAAATTGAGCCGTGCTTTCGTCGCCGTTGTTAAGCGCAATTGATTAAGCTCGGTTTCTTCTTGCGAGCTTAAAAGTTCTATAAAAATTATGTTTATACGGCCAAACGATAAACGATTTTCATTCAAATACGATTGTACGATTACTGAGACGACCATTTATATTTTCACAACTCTGTTTACAGAATAATTATTCTGCTTTCCTTCGGTGTCTATTCTAATTGAAATATTTCCGCGATATTATAGTAACCAATCCAAAAGATGCAAATTCATTGCGGGTAACAATTAGGAAATATAAGGATGGAACATAAAAATGATTACTCCTTACGTTTGTTTTCAAGCTGCGTAATCCTATTTGTTAAATTATGCGTAATTGCTTTCATTTCTTTGGCGGCCAGCTTTGATTTTCTTACTTCTTCGTCACGGTTCTCCCCTTTCTTCTTCTTCTTTGAATGTTTCCGATCTTTCCTCGAGCCTCGGGTGTTCCCATACTTATTCGTGGACCGTTTCTCTCTGTCCCTCACCTTCGATTAGAACAATTGTATACCGATCAACAAAATGTACGAATTTATGGAAATTCGTCGATGGGCTCACGTGCACGTTTAGCCGCATACGAGTCAATCTTTTCTCTTGAACTTGCTTGTATGCTTGCCAGAGTTTGCCGCAAATTTCGGTTCCACGAAGCAGTTTCGACTTTAACTCTCGGTTGGAAAGATCGTGAAACAGGGAGACAATTTTTCCTATATTAAAATCATCGCGTCCTCCGCCCTGATAGTCAATTACAGTTGTATGTAATTGTAATTACTCGTATCGAAAACTAATTTCTTTTATTTGCATAAATAAAGTTGACCCGTAAAGTACAGAAAACAAACATTACATCGCTAATTGTTTCCCAATATCTCTTACAAATTAAGATGAAATGCACGTAAAATTCAGTCAACAAAGCAGAAGTGGAAGTGATCTCCAATTATTTTTTAGTATTGCAATAACTCTTTTGCTCTAATTTCTTTCACCTCAATGCAATTGTTATTTATTCCGTAGACAAAATATCAGCGTCATTAATTTTTTACCAACTCAATAAACGCGCAGTCCCAGTCTGTTCCATCGTATTGGCACGCCATCGTTGCCTTCTGTACTTCTTCTGAAATCTCCGTGTATTTCATGCAGTACGCGAGCACCCAACTTTGAGGTACGCTAATTACAGGTAAGGTCCTCCATACCTTGGCGGTGATATCTTCCAGCATTTTCAACGATGTCCTATCGCTGAAGGTAGGTAATACCTTGGATAAAAAATCGGTACCCGACGAATCTGTCCGTTGTGCTGAGGATGCATGGTGCTGATGTTGGGCAACGAGTAATTTTACATGGAGTCTTAGTTAGAAAATTTCTGCGCTTGATAATTGTTAATAAACAGATGCAGACGAAAGTGACGTTTACTTGGAGCTTCTTGCTGTTTCTGTAATTTTTTGTCGAATCAGAAAGAACTGCTGCTGTACAAATGATGACACATCCGATTGCTATTATGTGCCTTAGCATGGAAAGATAGAGTTCTTGTAAAGTGTTTTTCCACGGCGATGACGTTGGCGGGACATTGTAAGGAACGTGATATTTTGGGAGTGCTTGAAAATCGAATGCTGAAGATTTAATGTTTACTTTTGAGTGAACAATTTTTTGGGGGCGTGCGATTTAGAAATTTCACGCTGTTTCTAGAGCGATAGCAGGATTTCAACAACTTGCAGTATTCAATACGATAGTTAGTAAATTGTCGATTCAAAATTTGAAGTAATTACGAATTATTTTATACGAATTTTCCATTTCCCGATTCGACTGGCAATGCTTTAATTAATTTTTGTCCACTAACAATCGTCGATGTGTGGCGTTCGTGTAAAATATGAGGAGATCGGCAGAAAGGTAAGAAAAAGTTCCATGCAACTGTTCCAATCCCGAGAAATGAGCATTCAGTCGTAAAAATGTTTTAAACTCGGCCAATAAAATTTTACATCAACGAGCATTTTTTCCCAACTTGTTTCTTGCAGGTTACAAATCATTTCCTCGCTATTAGACCATGAAGTTATAACTCGTCCGATGCCCTATGAATTTAGCAAACTATTGTCTCACGGAATATCTTGACGACTTGCGCTGTCGCAATATTAGTCACGATATAAACATCATTTTCAAGAGAAAGGGAACTTTACAGAAAATCACGACGACAGTAAATACTAATAAAAATGATAATTCCTTTGATAAAAGACAGAATTCAGTCGGCCAACCAGGAAATTTTCTTCAAATGCCACAGATTAAGGAAGTCTTCGACGTTTCGTGATTTATCGAACGTCGTTGAATGGTTCCCACATCCCAAAGGTTTTCAAGGAATCGTATCCCACGGTTAACAAATGCTCCACCTGACACGCTTTAAAAACTGATTGCACGATCGCGATAATTACCACTCGAATCTCGCAATTTTTCATGAAAGGGAACGAATTTGGCAGGTATGACTCCGTTTGCGCAACAAGCCTGCAAAGTGCAGCGTATAATTTTGGCGAGGTAAAAAAGTGGAAAATAAGTCGAGGACAAATCGTTTCGCAACCATTCGCCCAGGTCCAGGGAAAACTGCATTTCATTGGAACATGCGACTCAAGAGTAAGAAAAATGTCTTCTTCACATGATTTAGCGTACGTTGCATCACAATGAAACAATAAACATTTGCGTTGCATAGAACGACCAATCTCAATGAAACGATAACGTATGCAATTTTCTGTGAATCGAGCATCGTTGGAATTCCCAATTTCGTACAACTTGTTTGTTTTGTCAATTCTTTATCACTGCGTATGAATAGTTTCTATAATATTTGCAATACATATTTATTTGCGCTTCCGTCGATATGAATTTCATATAACGTTTACCATTACCTACGTCGCACAATTACAAGAATCGTCGCAATTCTTTATTCGCGTATATTATTAAACAGAATAATTTGCCTCAATTCTCGTACGTTCGTCGTACACAATATTTACTTCGTTTGCATAAGCGGTTACGCAGGCACTGTTACTACACTCTCTGAACGAACTATTAACAATCGTCGGCTTTCGACAGGATGACTGTACGAACAGCGTACCGTAGGATCACGTGTTGAACATTAAACACGCCGTTGATGTATAAAAATTTCCGGGAACGATGTGGCGGTCGTCGACCACAAGAGATCGACGGATTAGTAAAAAGAAGTATAGCGATTACGGATGTCTGGATGATTGTGCGCGAAAAGAATTAGAGAAAATACAATAGTTCAATCAGTCGTGTAAACGAGTGTCGCGATAATCTCGACTTCGCTGGGATTTTCCCTTCGTCCCACGCACTTCGTCGGTCACCTCCCGTACAGGTATAAATGTATTGGAATAGCAGCGCCGGAGTTGCATCTTCGTCGAGGATTAGCTCGGGGAATGTGCTATTCCGCGCTTTCAGATAACTTTCACACGCTGAAACGAAGACCGGTCAATTCGATTGGCGGTATTAAATACTGATAGTTTGAAGCGCAACGCGGGTGATTAAACGTAATAATTATTAGAGTAGCAGTTTTGTCAACATCGTAGAGGATGTTTGGGAAAGGCGTACAGGTAAGTTGTTTACAATTACACGCTTGATTGCACTTTAATTTTACGGTTCGTCTTGCGATTCACGTTTCGTTTGATTAGGATGAATGTTATTGTATTATTGATCGTGCTATTTTTCTTTCCTACTGAATATGGAACGCAGTTACAGTTTTGTGTGACAAGGGTGATGCGATACGAATATTTTGAAATGATGGAAGAATTAGAATTAGAATTTTCAGGTGTGGAAATTTTAAGGAGAGAAACGATTTGGTCTTTGAAAAATCACGAGGACATTTTTCATAACTCGGCACCTTTGTAAATTATAAGACCTCTGCGCTCACCTGTCGAGGAAAATACTGTTCTCCAAATAGATGGAAGAATAATATTCGTGCTTGGAATTTAACAATTCACATATTTCGAATACAAAAGACTGCGTGTAATCTTGAATGCGTTAACATCGAGACTCTTTTCCTGTCTATATACTAAACGTTATGTACTGTAGAGTTCGATAAATTAATTGAATATAGAATTGCCGGATTGGAAGTACGCGGCAAAGGGAGTGTATTATATAATTTATTGAAATGGCACGATAGTATTTGTCATTGCTGGAATCATAAAAACAAAGGGTGCAATTATTCCATATCTGCATTAACGCGACTGGTGGTTTGTACCTGCAAATGCCATTGATACTGCGATAACGACGTATCGATTATTACTGTCATGCGAGAAGATAAATTAGACGAGCATAAACGGTGGCATACGCGACATTAATACTTGTGTTTTATTTAACCTTACATGCTTACATTAATACGGTAGCCTTCTTTTAAAAAGAAACCTCCATTTATTCCACTAGGTACTATAACTTGTAGATGTTCTCAGGTTTCTTTCATCCCATTAATACCATTAAATATCCCATTTAATACTGCACAAATTCGATTGTTCGCGCAGCAAGAATTCAAACGATTCAACTGGAGTCGCAGGATTTTTGTAGAGCATTTATTGGCGAACAAACAACTGAATTAATTTTAAAACGCGCAGGATTAAATCATGCACCATAAGCCAGAATCGTTTAATTAGTTCTGACGTGTCTCGGGTCAGATGTCTTGATTGCTCTAGTTGTGTCGTTTGACCCTTCAACGATTTCGACCCGGTAGCTTGCTTCGAGAATTCGCGCACGAATCGCTTTCTCTGGCTGCTGGCCAGCGTTGTAAAAGAAAGCTCGTTTCATTGAAGACGTTGTAAAACTTCTAAAGACGCGGAAGAATGGAAAAGTTTAGGGATCGCAGTTTGAAAACGCAGTCACGAAAAAAACATTCTATTTCAAGCGTTCCAATCATTTATTTGAGGCTTAAAGAAACCTCAGACGATTAATATATGTTTGCAATAATGGTGAAAACTTTGAAATACAATAATAATAATAACTTTATACCCTTTGCACCTTTTTGGAATTTTAGAAGCTTTTACACACTCTTCAGTATTTTACCATGATTATTTTTTAATTTATGGAAATGCATATTGACAATATATATTGATCGTCTGAAATCTCCTTTTGGGGAAGATCAGAATAGATTTAACGAGACAATGACTTCATATTATTCTTCTCTTTCGTACTGGTCGTTGCCATTAAAGGTGATTGTTCGAAGGTTCATACCTAATCGAAGGTAGCAAATAACCTTGCTCCACCCGCACATAGTATCGGGGAAAATGTAATTTGAAAATCCCATGTCGTCAAGCTGACAGTTTATCTCTCTTCTAATTATTATGGTTACCAATTTGCAACATTTATATCAGCTATCGTTTCGTATTATAATATCCACTCGCGGCTTCTACGCCTCGTCGTTTTAAATTAAAACGCGGTTCACCGTCTAATCAGTTATTAATTACAAAAAGCATAGCACGAGGTATATGTATAGATCACCATAGATCACCTACTTTTCAGTTACATGTATTTCGCGTAGGAAAGTATACAAACATGCCATCCATCTCCAAAAATCTCTATCACGAACTTTAATCAGTAAGAATTTTGTATAGTTCGATTCCCAATATTAAATTTCCAATATCCTTTCCAAAGAAGGGTCATTACTTTTGCAATCGTTCGTTCCTTTAAAAGCATCAATTTATCTCTTCCCTGTTAGGAACAATCCTTGCATGAAAATATTCTGCTATTTTTCTATTCCATCGCACTCCGAATAATATACACAACAATCATTACGTCTTCTTAATTAATTATTCCACGTACATCAATACAACGTGCCTGACAGTAGCCACGTTCACTGCTCAACAGATCAATAAAATCGACTGAGAAATAAGGGATTCCTTATCGATGCACCTAACGCATCACCTCCAATCGTATCAATAAGTTTAAATGTCCTTTGATCCATCGATCGGCAGCACGCGTCGGATGAGCCGCGATAAACGTGCACACACGTTGAACTGTATCAAGGATTTTCATTCGTGACGTGTTCTGCTCCCCACCGGTCGTCCACGGGATTTCCTGACCATGAAGCCATAAACCGGGCATTTCCAGTATCGTAGAAGTAACGACTTATCGGCCCCCCGGTGGACGCTGCTCGTGCAGCTGGAAAGGGTTCGTCTCCCATGAATAAACGTGATACATTCGTTCGTCGTGGGTAAAAACGTGGTGGGGAAAACGATCGCGGGGCCAGTTTAGTTACGGGCATCTCGGCGACTCCGCTTTTCCTTCTGTGCATTCAGTACTGTCCTGTTGCGAGTAACGATCGGACGTTTCATTTCGTGGCCAGCCTGCTTGGCCATTTGGGACCTTTCGACGGACAGACACGGTTGCTTCAGCGAAATGTTCCTCGAACCGGTGAGTGGTCCTCCCTGCTCAGGATTCCGTGGACTATGTTCACAGAATTTTTTACAACAATTTGCTAATTCGTCGTGATCGTAACTGCAACGTCGCGGTTGTCACTGGTGGGTGATTGTTTCGCACCAGAAGGTGTAATATCAAAGGTGTAAATAGCGATGAACTCGAAATGTTTACGGCAATTCGTTTCGATTGTTGCGTACGGCATGTGTCAGAGATTATTGCTTGTTGTATTTGGTTTACGTCGAACTTACGCGGAAGAGAAAGTCGAATAATTATAGCGTAGCGTGGCTTCAGTTGTTGCGCAGGAAATGTGTTATTAAATGTTCACCGAATTGCCGCGTATTACAGACATTATCGTCAACATTAGGATAGCATGCAGGAGAAGTACAGAGATTTTCTATACGCTACATATCGTTGCTCTCATTTAATCTGAAACTTTTCACTATATTAACTAAATATCATTATCGTTTATTATCATCATGCATTTTGACTTGCTTGAATTACTCGAGAAAGGTGCAGAAATATCAACTACAAGTATCATGCGTATATTCATTGTTCTCCGTTTGCGGCAACGCTATTCGACGGTGACCCCAGCTTTCTCACCGATGTAAAAGTTCAACCCCGATAAAACTTATCTCGATGCATATACATACATTATGTATTTTTTCGCACTTCCGTTCGTTTCTCCACACAATCCCTGAGCCATGTTAAAGTCATCCGCGCCCAGATCTATCAGTTGAATATTGTTTTCATTGAAATGCCTCCACGATATTTTCCCAGCGATTATTACCATATATTATATCATCGCGGAGGCTGTTAAGCCTCCTATGACAGATAAAATATTTGTCGGCTCGTTTTTACGAGCAATCTTTCCCGGACCGTGAAGGACAGCCTTCACTTAGATATTTTACTGCTTCTTATTGCGGATAGACCGCTCTGTAAATAACGGATACATTCGTTGGAATTATTGCGAGGAATGTTCGCCCAGGTGATCGCCACGGTCATTCATTAATACTATTCGACCGTTGACATTCTTAAACGCGATCGGTAATTCATTTTTCACTCGTTCTTTTGTTCGTATATCCACGTTGGTCGGGGATTGATTACGCATTTCGTGTTGCACGTGGCTCGTTTGTTAATTCGGACACGTATCCCGACGAAGAATTCACTTGCCATTCATCGGCCGTTCATGCTGGCATTGGTGGACTTTTTTTAAGTCGGGCGAAGGACCGTGCCTTTGATTGGCTTCGATAAACCGGGCAAATGTCAAGGAAATATAGAGTGCAGGGAAGCAGGTTTTTTTAAACATTTCAGCAACTGCTCAGGCGTTAAATCGTTCATTTTCCTCTGCTTCGTGTGCAAGTCGAAGCATGTGCAACTGAAGAATTTTTAGATTTCACAATTGGCGGATCTTCGTCGACACGAATGTCCACTCGATCGAGTATGAATGTTTAACAGTGATATTGTAAATATTAAAGTGGCATGAATATGTGCGCAAGATGCAACGTGGAAATTGTACATTAATATTATCATGGACTAAGATTTGTCAGAGAACTATGAAAAATGACGCATTAAGACGGTAAACGTTAAAACGCGATAAAATTGATGGTTGTCAAAGGAAGAAATGGAGAGTTGTTTGCGGAATTACGCAAAAGTCCCAACCGTATTTGCGTGAGGCGAAATTAAAGCGGAACAATTGAAGCGAATTTCCGATGCTCTGACCGTGGCAGAATCAGGCATAAGCTATACAGAGGTGTGGTGTGTTTTCTCCTGCTTTCGTCACACACGAGTATCGTCATTCGTTGATTTCAGGTAAGAAAGCCGGACTCTATGATGTCACGGTTTGTCCGTTGCTTTCACTCGCCACAACGGTCGCTTGCCTTTCGTTCCAGATCGTACAGCTTTCAAGAATTCCACGATGGCAGCGCAAATCTTTCGTGGAATCCACTTGTGAACCTCGTCGTTCATTTCATTTGTTTGTCGAAGTTAGTCACAGCAATTAGAGAAGATCTCACATCCTGCAGTGGCAATGTTTTTCAGAGTTATTCTTGCGCATTCTGTAAAACATTTCTCGACAAAACCAATGTCAGTGAGAGTAGTTTGAATTAAATGTTTCAAATTTTTAGGCGATTCCTCTTTTCTGCTACTCTTTGGTTCTCGAGGGTGGAAACATTCCTCAAAGGTTAATGCATAGTTTCCCATTTTTCTTTATGCCTGGACAACTACAGAGGATGTAAAAAGCAAATATAATACAACACTATTACATTTGCTACAATACTACCATTACTGGAGTTAGATCACATAAGAAACTGGCATAGATATAAAATGTAAAATTAAATATCCATATCGTCCCTCGGCGGAATACTAAAAATTCAATCTTCGTCATTTGCATTTGTCGCTCTTCAAACAAACAAAAATATAATACGTGTATTTGATCCCACGAAAAATTGCAAAGTTGCTCATTGCGAGGAACCAGAGCGTGACACCTACGCGAAACGCTTCCCGTCCACAGTGTAGTAAGTCGCATACGCGAACGATGTGCGCGGTTATTTATTTGCCGATATTACATTGAACCCGTGTACATAGATCGTGATCCATGCGTACATTACATTTGCAGGTCACGGATAAGCACATTATCAGAATGGAACACAGCTTGCGAAACATTCTGCCGCAAAAGGCCGACGCTGTTCGATCCTATTTTCTTATTTGTTACCTCGTCTTATCATCGCGCTATCGTCGCTTTCTCCCGTTCATCGGCGGGAAAGTACTAGTTGCGAAATATTCTCAGCTATTTCTATTAAAGGGGCTCTGTATACGTACTTGGACGTTTTCAATTATTATGTAAATACATCGATGTGTATATGTTATGTTCGTTCACGTGAATCGAGGATACATAAAAATCAATTCGTTACCTTAACGGAATTTTATCAAAAAAACGAAGGAAAATTTTTACAGGTATATCTTTTTTCAGTACATAATTTGGCACAGTCTTTGTGCATATTTATTGATAATATAGATGGTGTTTTATCCTCGTCGAATTGAGTACTCTTGCATTTAAGTGATTTATTTTCGCATCTATTCTGTATAGCTCGTAGACGTGAAATGTGTAATCGTGTTACAGTTGTTACTGCTAATAACGGTACGCCGTGAGCAATAGAAATATCGTTGAATAACGGAATTTTGCAATGCCACGGAAATTACTTGAACGTCCGCCGGGACTGCAATTGCACATGCGTAGAAACGTGCAATTTATTTTGCGTAATATGTGCATGCACTTCATTTCCCTCGGAGTACTTCAAGTCACGCATGATTTATTATTTCGTGCCTCTTCCTGGTTCTGTTCGCCCAGCCCTTTATTTATATCCATGTACATACGTTGCTTCTAAATTATGTAATTAGGTGTACACCATTCTGTGAGCCTATCGAAACGAAATATAATTAAATGAAAACAATGAAAGGAAAAGAATAGGAAAAAATAGGATGAGAAGAATCTTTACAGCGTGAGAAATTGCGTTCATTATATAACAATTGATCAGACCTCTGATCTATATCTTTTAAGGTCAGCGCGACTAAAGACTTGCAAAGGAAAATTAAAAGGAGAATGGAAAATAATCGCAGTGTTGTACTGCAAACTCTTCTTGCAAACAGTTCATTTAATCACTTTCTCACGAACAATGTTTCGCAGATCTAAAATCACCTGAACCTCTATCTCTCTTTTCCAGGCGATGTCGGTGCTACCGTTGTTATTCCTATTCAGCAGCGTGGCTGCGCAATGTTTGACCGGAAATGACAGTCCGTCAATGATGAAAACCGGCTCGAGAAAGGCGTTGGTCGACTCGAGATTCGGCTTCGCCCTCGACACCCTGAAAAAGACAGCGCTGATCGAAACCCGGGACAACGTTTTCTACAGCCCTCACAGTCTCCACCAAGCGCTAACCATGGCGTACTTTGGCGCACGTGGAACCACCGAGGAATCCCTGAGGAAAGCCTTGCAAATACCCAGCGATCTGTCCAAAGTTGACGTGCAACGATTTTACGCCTTCGAGAAGGCCGTGAAGCAGCAACTAGAAGAACAGGTGAGAAGGCTCGAGACGAACACGGTTGCATCACTGCCGTTCGAGTTAGCAAGTATTCCAAGGTGAACCGCATAGCCGTGACATCAGGCCGGACGTCGAATCGTTTGGCAGAAGTTGTCTGCCGAATGTAACCTCGACAGCCTGTTCTGCTAGGGGCATATTGAAATAGGTTGTCGAAATTCGTGCGGGTAGAACTTTGACCCGACAGTATCCTCGAATTCATCAACGAACGAGTTATGAATGTAGCGTGCCATGAATGGCTAAATGTTTGTTGCTATTTCCGCGTGGATAGATAACAGGTTTATTTAATCAGTTGTACAAGTTTCTTTCCCTTTGCGATGTACAATGATGAGTCGAAAGGCTTTCTCGCAGGAGAATGATATGGAAGGATTAGATTCGACACTTTTGTTATTCCACGTGAAACAATTGATGCTTATCTATCAGTATACAATACAATAGACGAAGTATACAATAGACAGCAGCATATAAAATCGATTTATAAATCTTACGTTTCTAGTGAAAGATAATGCGGTTCACAAATACACAGTTGACGCAGTCCAGTATTATTGTGAAGTATTTAAAAAATGCTCGTTGCATCGGTACTTAAGCCAGCCTTTTCTCTCCTCTATCCAGGGCAACTCATCGTCCAACTATGAGTACAAATCCGCGAATCGATTGTGGATATCAGACTCGAGAAAACTCAGAGAATGCATGCTGGACTTATTCAGCGATCAGTTGGAGAAGACCGATTTCCGTACCAATCCGTCTGCGGTTCTTGGGCGCATTAACGAATGGGTCAGCAATGTGACGAAAGGACACATCCGGGACCTTCTTCCACCTGGTAGCATCGGGGACGACACCGATTTGGTGTTGGCTAACGCGGTATACTTCAAAGGTGTTTGGCAGAGTCGTTTCGATGCAGCCAATTCCAAGAAGGATCTCTTCTACACCTCTGGGTCCCAGCATTCCATGGTGACGTTTATGAAGCAGAAGGGGAACTTCAACCATCGTAAGTGTAGGATTATTTTCCAGAGGAAATTGTGATTGGCTGTTTCACCTAATAATAATCCTTTATTGCTAAATGTCTCTTAACGACTCCCTTACACGACTTGTCAGTGTACTTTATCTCAACACAACTGTACTCTATGTACTCTGTGCTCGACTCTCAATACTCTACTCAATACTCAATACTCAATACTCGACTCTCACAACGATTCTCACTAAACTCCACCTTGTCTCTGCCTCGCGCACTCATCGTCCACTCCGTATATTCTTTCACACGCAGTTTCCCTCTCATTCTATCCCTCGTTCATTCTCACTCATTAGGACACACACCCTTGCCACGTGTCACAGGTCTCCACTAAACATTCACTCGATCCACATTCGACATCTCCACTAACACTCTTCATTCGCATTTCGCGCCACATTCGATACTTCCCTTCACACGATTCATACGAAGCCCTTTCATACCATTTCCACGAATTCTTGCATCCCCCATAAGTTGGAATCGCCTACTACTTAATTACTCTTCATATCGTTCCTTTCTGTCCTTTGCTCCTCTAAGCAAATTAATTGGAAACAGTCAAGCCCCGGTAGATTTAAAGAGCAGATTCACCCGCCTCGTCTCTTTTCACAGTCGTCTCCGAGGTTCTCGGTGCTCACGTGCTGGAGCTGCCCTACAAGGGCAACGAAATCTCCATGTTCGTCCTGCTTCCGCCGTTCGCGACCGCCAGGGCGTACGACGGATCGGAGCCCACAGGTGAACGGGACGGTGTGCGTCAATTGATCGAGAGACTCTCCAGCGAAACCGGCTCCGCCGAGCTTCGCGATCTGCTGGATTCCGGAATCCCTCCGCAACAAGTCGAGGTGATTTTCCCGCGATTCGAGGTGGAGAAGGAGTTACCATTGGGCACCCTTCTTCACGCCCTCGGCGCCGGGGAGCTGATGATGCCGAACATGGCCGATCTCCGTGGCTTCCTCGCGGACGGCGAACAGCCGTTGCACCTCGGCGACGCCGTTCATCGTGCTAGGATCGAGGTCACCGAAGAGGGCACGACCGCGGCCGCGGCCACCGCTCTGTACACCTTCCGGTCTGGCCGGCCGTTGCAGCCGGCCGTGTTCGACGCGAGCCATCCGTTCCTCTACTTCATTTACGAGAAATCGACGCGCACGATTCTATTCAGCGGGATTTACCGCGTTCCAAACGGCGCGCAGAACGCTGCGGAGAAATCGGCCTGAGCGAATGTCGGTCAACGTGGTTCTTGGGTCGTTGTTCCTTGTACCTCTGAGTTTGTATTCGTCTTTTTGCCCTTTTTCTATTTTTTTTCTTTCGAGATGCGCGCGATCGGGAACGAGTTTAAACGGCCGTTTATCGAGGGTGGATCGCGTGTTTGAGTAAGTGGTTCGTGAAGCGTTATTAGAAACCGCGGGGATAAATCGTTGTACTCTTTTGCGCAAGTACCGACGAATCTGAGCAACTGTGGATCGCAATATTTCTGAGCATTGGTATATTCCATTTTGGAATTTGTTGAAATAGAAGGGATTTCGGTTGAAGTATATGCATCAGTTTTAAGTTGATTCGCTGTATCGCAGGTCTGGCGAACAATTCTATTTATTGTAATAGCGGAAAGGGCCGGATAATTCTTTGCAATGCTCGAGAGAAAAATTTGTTGCGCATGGATTTCACGCGTTGCTCTCATTGTCAGATGTGTGTGAATGTTTGATTGTTGACAAAGATTGTATACCCTCATCGATGACTATGCGGAATAAAGATTTTAATTTATACCGTTCACGCTGATTTATTTTCATTGCAATTTATTACAAAGATTAATGTGCAAAGTCACCAGCAAATTCGAGGGGCAATCTCTTTCTGAATTGGAATATCTTGCATTCCTCTTCGAAAAATAAATAAATACACAAGGCAATATAAGGCGCCCAAGAAATACAAACGCCCCTACTCTCTATAGGCACGTACGAATTTCGAATCAATGAAAATAAAAGGTGAAGAATTCTTTTAATGGTTTTTTCATGATTTCATAATATTTTGAAAAGTGTGAAAGAAATTGCTCGCAGAGGTGCAGAAAAAAAATTGTTAAATTGTTTGTGCTCCTACAAAAAACAAAATTGGAAAGCCAGAATGTAGTTATTTGTATGTAATTATGCAGACAAAGGTACCACTAACCATCTAACTAGTCAAACCACTAGCAAACAGTAATTAATCAAGTAATAAGTGCAAAATTAAGCTGTTAATGAATACAACGAATTCACACTCAAATACGATGTCGGTTTATTATCTTTTCACATGCAGCTTAATGTTTTCTAAAATAGTTAAATCCCATTGAAGCTGTTATTTAAATGTTCCATTAAATATCGTCAGGCTTGAAATGAGAAAAGACATATTTCAGCATATTCCATTATTTCACTACCCCAGCGAAACATCTATTCGCCCACCTCATTATTTTCCACTGACAGTGACGTATGACGCGCAATTAGTTACGTCGAGTCTATTGAAACTATTTTATGTACTACAGTAGAAGTTGTCCGTACAACATATGTGAAAGTAGCTTTGTCTTTTTTGGAAAGTGGAATACCTCTGAAAAATAATCAAGATGGAATAATTGTCACCTTTACAAATAATTAGCGTGCAACCTTTCTAATATTTTCATGTTCATCAAATGCTCATAGTGAAATCACTTTTGACAATATCGGATAAATAATTGTCTGCATACGTATGTAGAAAAAAAAATACAATTATAAATGCACCGTCTGTTACATTTATTATCACCCAAGTGAAACGTTCAGGCAGATACATTTAATTCTCGATTATTGCCTGCAGCGCGTATTGCAACACAAAATTATTACCTAATTATTCAACTAACTGAATAAACAATCGGACTACCGGCTTGAATAAATTAAATGATACCTTGTGACGGCCGTTCCTGGCGAAAAGTTCGACTTCAACCATTCCGTCGGCCAGTGAATTAATGATACATTTGCGCCGATAAATCTGCCGGAGTTACTGTAATGTCGTCGAATTATTCGGTTCGTTAACTTCCATGAAGCCGAGCTATGGAAGCATACTAATTTAGATTTGATTTTCCGTTGGTCAAATAACGACGCAATCACAGTTAGGGTATAGCTTCATATGCCAGCTGACGCGAAAACGATGAAGTATAATACATTAGTTTGTACGCAGGCCTTTTCCTCAATACACGCCGAATTTAATGAATCGTGCGAGTGCAGTACATGATTGAAAGTCTGTTAATTGTAGGGGGAGTGTCGGAATGTTTGAGCTCAAAGCGGGGTGACTTTGCGAAGCTGCCAAATTTTTAGCGTAGAGCGGTTTAAACGTTGGAATGGTCGTTGGAAAATTTGAACCGAACAGCGAAATGAAAATACTTTGCAAATATTCTGAAACGAAAAAGCTGCAACGTTGTGATATAATGTTACAAATTATAGAAAAGCAAAGGGCAAAGTTATGAAGAAACTGAGCTGCTAAAAATGATTTATTATGCATTCAGTACTTCTTTGATCGCACTCCTCGATCATCTCAGCGATAATTATAATACTTGTCCCCGTTATTCACAGTGCTTCAATATCATAAAAAATTTTGAAATATTTATCGTGACCTGAATATTTGCAGACCTGAAACCGATATACATATATTTCCCCCACACTTCGTATGTTTCAGTGTCGGTGATCAAATATGTCCAGTCGAATGATTGTTTGCTTGCATAAACAATGGCACGTCTGTCAGGTGTAGTCTGTTACACACGACAGGTGATTTAAAATGTGTATAATATGTTGAACTTTACGGTTCGTAGTTAAACAAATCAAAACGATATTTTGACGAACATATGAGAACAGGAATGACAATAGCGCGAGGTGGAAATTTTTTTTTCAACAGGCTATTTTAATAAGTTTAACTCGCTCAAGTACTATTTTCCTAGTTTCCCTGTACTATGAAATCCCTGTGTATTCTACAAATTTCCCGCAGATATCTACACTTTTCCCGTAGTTTTCCTGAGGTCGCAATTTTCTCTAAGTTGCTCTCTTGTTTTCCGGTAGCTTCTCTGTAGGATTCACGTACTTTTCTCATACTGTTCCCTCGATTTATTTGTATAAAACACCATTGGTTTACAATGTAATATCTATTGCAGCAATGACCAATGCTTGCAACGTTTCTTGCAACCAATTTAACACTTTTTAACATCGAATTTATTCTTCCATCTAACTCAAAACCCTGGAAGCTGAACATGAGTGGCGTAGCAAATCCATTTGAAAGTGTTCTTCAATCCCTGAATGCCGACATAGTTGAAATTCTCAAACCCAACGAAATTTGTCGAAATCCGTTCTACAGGCGAATATACAATACATTTACATTGCAACAGAACCGGAGGCGATCGGAGTTTTGCTTGCAAATTCGCAAGGGAGAGAATCGAGTCGCCATCGGCGTTGTCTATAACCCTGGAAATTTCGGGCATTTCCACGTGCCACCAGGGGCGAATCGGATTCCAATCGATTATTAGAGTGGAGATTTCGCGAAACAGATGACGCTCGTGCAAACGTAAGTAGGTTAATATCGACAGAAATCAGAGTAGCAAACGTTACAACATTGTTGGAGACCGCGGTGATTAAAAATTGACGGGCCACTTTTCGACAGGGAAATGTCACTTCGCGTGGAAAATTGTTCAATTGTGCATACGTAGATGTCAGTGAAAGTGTTGATAGTCAAGTCCAGTTCTAATAAAAATAATTTTACTCGTGGTGACCCTTAGCTCAGTTAAATACATCTATTAAATATCTTTTTGAATAGACCATATACTGGGCGCTGTGTAACTGGTGATGCAACCAAGAATGGGGTGACTATGTGAAGAATAAATAGAATGAAAGTTTTTCACACAAGAATCTCTTTCCGAGAAAAACGGATTTAAATATTCGCCTAGTAGGTGCGCACTTAACAGGAAAACAACAGGAAAAGAAGTTAATGCAATTTAGATATCTATCGGATTGATATTGAATGATACGTTTCCCTTCGCAAAGAGTAATTCACTTCATGCGAAATTCTCGTTAATCTAGTGAAGCTCATGCTGAGAATAATGAACTTTTATGCGTTTACACTCATTGGAAGTGTCCTGTCGTAAATATTTACTCGGTGCGAAGAGGTGTTTAATATGCGCAATCAGGACAGTGTCCCACTGAGAATTAGTATAATTATTGTAGTCTCCAAACTCCATTATTCTCTCGAGTAATCGAGTTACAAACAATTTTCATTCACAGAGTTCCATTTTTCCTCCGTTACCAGAGTTCACACAATTCAAATATAGTTTCAGGTAAATATGTTTTGACATCATTCCTTTTTAAAACAAAAGTTTGAGAAGCTGGCCATGAGGTTGGCAATTGTAATACGATAAATAAGATTCACGTTACTGCAGTCCGAAAATATGAACCTACAGAAATGGAACTTGATAATATTTATGCAGTAAACGTAATAATTTCGAATAGAAGGAGAGGATATTAAATTATTCTGTGAATATAACAATAATAAATACGAGAATATGCCAGATTCGTTTGGATACAAAAAGACAATGCCATCGTTGAGGCATAATACGATTTTCAGTAGTACAGGTCAATGCGTCGTCAGACATGTCCATTTAATTACTTTAATTTCACTCCGGTAATTTTAATATCAATTTATCACACGACGTTTAACACTTTTATCACGAAATGCAACAAGCAGAATGTTTCCTTCTCCAATATTATGCAATATATAATTATTGATACTTAAGTGATATAAATTTAAATACTGTCTACGTTCTATCTGTTTATACTGTATCTGATGTCACGTCACACTGTTTGCCAATCGATACAAAACTAATTACCATTCTGTCTGATGAAATTAGTTACTTACTATACAAGATATCACGATTTAATATCCCCTGGGCGTTTCTAGTTGCAGCGATATTTCCTTCGTGTCCAGCAGAGAACGAAATCTCATCGAAAACTGTCCACATTTAGATTGTAATTGATTGAGCGATTCAAATATTTGACTTGAAAAATTCCACGATACATTGAAACCTTAGTTCCATCTTGCGGAAACCAAAGACAAAGGTAAAGCAGAGGTGGCGTGTCTGTGTGGCGGAAAAGAAGAGTCGGAAAGCTTTCAAATTAATGGAAGCTCAAATCGATCCAAACTGCAAGCTGCCAGGAAAATTTTGATTCGTCGTTTCCATCGATCAACCGAAGCGCATACTTTGGCGAACCTCTTTTAATTTTTCTGTACGCCTTCACAAATACTTTTGTTCCGATATAATTATTACAATAGCAGCGTATGTGTCTATTACTACAAGTACAGGTAACAATTAAACAATTAAACTTTGAGAAACATTTCCTCGCTTGCAATTTAAATTCTATATTATTCACGTTATCAAATTGATTTCTTGCAGTCCATGGCTGTGCATGCATGATCAGAAAATAAATAACTATTTTCCTACGTCTTTTTCAAGGTACAATAAATTCTTCGCGAGTTGCAATAAAAAGATGGACAGATTTTAGTGCATATCAATTATCCAATAGCTATTCGAGTCACTGTAATATTATATTCAAACGTTTAAAAGCAAAGTAAAGATTGCAGACAAGATATTTGTCTTTAACACGATCCTGTCCACAGATTGCACGAAACGTCACTGTCGTTTCAAACAATTTCACGCTCCATACGTAACGCGGGAATTCATTCGACGCGGACATTCGATTCAATCGGATGAGCTATGATTTTTCGTGCGGCGAAAATCAAGCGTGGACAGGGCATCGATTACCTGTCACAGGAGTCATAGGTGGAGTGCCGGACTTCGTCGATTACCTATAAACAACCCCGTCGGGAAATCTGCGGGAAAGAAACGAACCGGATATCGGCTGCGGGCGCCAAAACGTTCTCTGCATACGCAATCGACTGCTTCATCAATGTTTCGTCTCGTCGATCATTTTCTACCTTTCTCCAGGTCACGAATTTTTCACGACCCTTGAACGGAACAATTTGTTTCTGAAAAATAGTGGGAATCTGTTGTTTACGGCACGCGAGACAGACGGTGGTTATTTTCGATTTCCGGTCGTTAAAAAATGTAGATACCAGTGGATGTTGTTGTGTTAAATAGTTTGTTAAACACGCGGAGAGTACAACGTACCTGGAAGCTTTCACAATGTTTGGATCGAATAATTTGTTACGGCGAAGTAGCCTAGAATCTGTTGCTATTGATTTGCAGAATAGAAAATGGTTGTTTTTGAATTCTATGCTGGTCGTTCGGATAATTTATTTTAATGTACTTAAATAGCGAAATTCACGACCCTTTCGCACCCTTTTTTCTTCTTTGCTTTCCTTTACCTTCAATTAAATTGATTGGTTTAATTATTGGCCACCGCCGTCGTATTATTTAACAACATTAACAGTTCACCCTTAATATAAATGTAACTTGAAGTACGTTTGGATCCTAGAATCAAACTAGTGAAACCATTACTATTGGAGATGTCGAATTTATTATTTGTAACTAAAATTTGTAACAGACTCTACTCTGATATACAACAATAAAGAATAACAATATAATACTAACACTAATAATAGCGTATTAAAAAATCTTATACCTATACAATTACTCCTAACTTTACAACGTATACTGAATAATGTACTCTCATCACCTATCCTGAACCACCAGTGAACCAACCCCCTTATTCAACACGTTTAACTTGCCACCCCTCCGTTTCTACCCATTAAAGAGGAGGCACGACGCAATGATAAATAGCACTGTTCTCATATTTTCGGGTCATCTCGCCAAAGGGACGACAGACCCTTCCCGACTCCCTTTCCTCCTGGACAATGCAACGTCGTGATGGATCAATCTGTCCATCACCGGGGGGCCGGGCCGAATGTCAATCTTAAGTGTCCTACTGGACTCATCCTGTCTATCCTTTCGCTGCCTCCAGCTCGGCGACAAAGCAGATATCGGATGCCGCAGCACATTGATAATGGAGGTACCATGTACCGCGTTATTCTGTCGCCGCGTGAGAAAGCGTGAAACTTGCCCGCGGCCGTCAGCCTACTCATTCCACTGGAAACACGATGGATCTTGCGACGTGTCTCGGAGATTGGTGTCAGGGTCACTGCAGCGATGCTAATCCCTGAATCAGCGTCGATGAATCTTCGTTTGGAATATCATAACGGGGATGGGATCGAGGGTCGTTTGTACACGTCTGATTGGAATGATGCTTCTTATTCGTTCATGGGGGTTGAAAGAAATCATCTTCTGTGCAGGGTGAACTGCGAAACGCGAACAGAATGAATTATTGATATCAAAATGATTGTAATGAATTGTCAACCTTTTTCTCTCTAAGCTTTCAAATCATGCAGTTGTGTTTATATACAATTAAATGTTATTATGGTTGTCTTAAAATTCTTATTAGCAGATGCTGTACCGAATAAAGAAATGCTCGATCGGTAAACCACCGAGAGAATAATCTGACACGAGCTTGTGTATACCATTTAATTTGCCCTGAATACATTTTCCTAATTCACCTGCGATTCTAATCATTCAGTGTAAGACACCCTGCAAACGACTACATAATATTCCCTTTCGACATCCTTAAATATAAAACTCTCAGATGTCATCAGGTTGCTAATGAATTGTACTAAAGATCCCGCAAATCGCTGCCTCCCCGAACAAGCCAAAACAGTAATTAAACTAGACCCACAGGTAGAACCTCCTCGACCGTAACTTCCGCTCGCAGGCAAAACCGTCGCGCCGCGGCCAAAAACTATTCACTTAAAACTTTCCTCGCAACGTTACACGGTGCTTGCCGTCGCCGGAAGAACACCGGCGCAAAGAAAATTGCCCGGGACACTATAAAATCTGATCAAACTTCCGTTCGATATACGTGTTGTTGAACGGCAACAAGCCACGACGTAAAATCTCCAGTTAGCATAGTGATTGTCGGCCGCGTTCAGCGTAACTTGATCAGCGTCAAGTGAATTACACGGCCGTGATTCACGTGCGCCGTGTTAAACGTGAAATTCCCCGCGCCGTGTCTCCCTCGCAGCCCTTATCAAACTCTGCCGTGAGGGATATTGTATATTTAAAGCATTAAACGTCGCGTATTAGCGCAGAGTGTCGCGATGCGTTCTCAGGTGTATCTAATCCACGCGTGCTCTGATCAGGAGTTTGCTCGGTTGTATCGCCTGAAATTTTTCGTTTCGCACGATATTCATGCGACGTGGAGGACTATTAGTAATTTAAGTGTCATTTTGCGTAATTGAAAATAGGCAAGGTCTCATCTCAATAAAGCAATATAAACTATTCATTGAAAACGAACGGGGTAATTTTCTACAGACGAATAATAATCTGTCCGAAGACGCGTGTCACACGAAAATACAGGTGCCTCTGTGTACGGGCCCCCGGGGGAAATATCCACGTGTTATTATCATCAACACGCTAATTGCTAATTCTCCAAATGTTTTACGCAAACGTATTGCGAATCGTAATTAAAAGATACGAGGGAAAATTTATCGCGATAAATGAAAAGACGTTAAACGCGATACGCTTTATGATTCGTCTCATCTGAAGAAGAATTACTTGGGTCGGTCCACCTGTTTCCTTCGAGTAGCCTCTAATTAATCACGCGCGGCGCAATTGTCACGCGTGTGCGCCAAATAGTAATTAAATTCGACGCGAAACCACCGCAGCTAACTGTTTTATGAGCATCCAGGATTGAAATACGAGGAGCACCGCCGCCAGCAAATCGTACAGTTCTTCCTATGCCGAGCCGTCATTCAATTCGTGCGATTCCACGTTCATTCGAGATTCGCTGGATTCGCATTAGCGTGATTGTATTACGGAACACCGGCCTGCCCGTTGCCGCCTTTGCCCGGGTCCGCTTGTTCTGCAGGCTCGACGCGAGTGCTTTTATCCTAATTAGATCGACTTGATGAAGAAATAAAGCGATCGGCGAGCGGAGGAGAGGCTCAAAGGAGACTTTGCCACGTCGTACGTCGCGAAGTCGACGGGGAACTTGTTGCTCGTCACTGTTCCTTTACCGGGCACAAGGAATTTTAATTGGAAGAGTTGGAGCATCTTTCTTGCCTTCGTGAAAAAAAAAACGTCCGAGAAGAATAACGGGAAGAAATACAGAGATTAATAGGGCGCAATGGAACCTCCTGTGTCTGAGCCAATAAGGGAGGCACGCAGTCATTCCCATAAATATTCGTACAGTTGCTGTCAATAAAAGAAATCGGATCGCGATTGAGTCATACGTTCGAGGCATTGCGATAAATCGGTATTGCGGGATGGTTTGAGACATTTTTGTTACGATGCAAATGGACTAGACGAAGATTGTTTAGACAGAAGTTGAACAAAATTCAGCGATTATTAATAAAAATGTATACACAGCGAGGGTGCGAATACTTATGAGACTAAAGCAAATTATTTAGCAGATGCAGTGAATATTTTGTCATCAGGATAGGTACAGTGCTGACTATACATAAATGAGTGATGGTTTCGTTTTAAATGTTGCCTTCGTCTAACCCTTTATACAACCGTGCCTGCGCGTGTGCAGACTAATAAAATTCTGTGAGAATTGACGGGGAGACGTGTTACCGTTAAAAATGCCGAGTGTCATTCGCAAGATTTCCACCGTGTAAGAATGATAAAATTGCTCACTGGATAAGATCGTAAGGAAGGCAACGAAAGTCTGCGATGTTTCTCTTTTTTCCATTCGATTCACGTACCAGCGTTCGAAGTTTTAAAGGACGGGGAATCATTACGGTTGGGAATGGTGCGAGAATAAAACGGATATGAAGAGTTTCGCAGAATATAAAAGCTGGCACGATTCGTAGCTGGGAGGTCTGCCGACCTCTTTGCCGGCTGTCTGCAACTTCCGGCGTTGCGCGTTTCATTTCCTATATTCTTTACTTCTCTGCGCCGGCCGTCTGCATTAGCGGAATGTCTATTCGCCTAGTTCGTCGTAGCTTATCAGTATTTATCGCTATCTGATAGGAAACAAGCCACCTACGGCAGGAATTACGACGTTTTTATAGAGCCTTCTGTTTTCTTGGCATGAGAATGATATTCGGTATTCAATTTTCGTTTCGCGGCGATGCATTTTGTTTGGGAATCTATTTCCTATCGCTGTGCCAAAAAAAATTGGAATATTGCGTTAAAATTTATTGTATGCACTCGCTCCTTTCGTTTATATTTGGTTAATGCGTGTTTCTTTGTGAGAGGGCAAGGGAATAATATTTAATGACCGCAAGTGATACGATTATTTATTACAATGGCGATTTGAAAATATGGTTAGTATCTCAAGTGTTGTATTTGTAATTATAACGTGCAGCTTTTAAATTATCTTCTAGTTACCATTGTTAAGCATGCATTATGGTACCTAATTAATAATTTAAATTCATTATTCATTTTACTTATATGTACATTTAATCTGTTTTACAATTCCAAATGTAATTAATAATTCATTATTTAATAATACGTCATTAACATAGTACGGTATTACGATAAAGAATAATTCAGATATTTCATTTACCGTTCGATACATTGTAACATAATAATATTAAATAAAGTACAAACGTAAAATTAATGCATTCCTTGCAAACAATGCTGTCTCCTGTTTGTTGCCTCCAAATATCTACGCTTACACATTTTCACTCACAATTCTCACCACTTTTATTTTAATAAATACCCTGGCGAAAGCATTGAAAACGTACACACGTAATAATTATTGACGTAAACGTAAATTTATCCCCACCACTGCGGCTCTATCCTGGGAAAGGCCCAGAAGCATGGAGATAAAGGGCAGACAGGGCCCCGAGCATCGATGTTCAGTTAGCCATATTAAACCAACCCTAGCTTAGTGAATTGCACAACAGCAAAAGTGGTAGCAGGGCTCAATCGAGCCCCGAGGCCAGCTCACGAGCATTTGAGCTTATCTCGCGAGAACGATGCTTTGGCAGTGGCGTTTGCATTTCGAGACAGCTTAATTAACTTGTCAGCCAGGTTAAAGGGTTCCCCGAGCAGCTTAAGTAGCTCGGTGACCACATTAAGCAGCCCATCGAATTATGTGGCCAACCTTTTAGTCAGCTTTGAATGAATTTCTGTAATTGCTTTATCATTACACGTTGGCGATCTTTACACTGCGCTTCAACGTTTGTTTTAAGACAGATGCATCCTCTGTTAGTCAATGGTTACATGGAAGCAGCTTTAGTGTCGTTGTGTAGTAAGTTACAACTCGACGGTGGCATATTACAGTGTAGTAATAACGAAGCGTCGTTTAACAAATGCTTGACAATTTCGAAATTCATTCCGTTGCGAGATTCATTCTCAGCGAGCAATTCAGAAAGAACTGATGTGTGAATTTTTGAATAATTTTTTGTTAAATGGGTCTTCGTTATGAAGTAGGCAATTTCTTTTCTCAGTCGTTCGAATTTTTTACGCGACGGTGTACGTTACTTAATGACTAACGTGCGCACATCTTTCAGCAGTTCATATTGCATTTTAGGGGCTGGTAGATATATGTTTGATATGGCTTGATCGGCTTTTACCTGGAGGTTGTACAGGAGGCACTAGGAAATTATTGTGTAACGAATTTCCCGAGTAGCTGAACTAACGACAAACGTCGCCACGTAAGTGGTAATATCCGATTTTCATAAAACCTTGCACGGGGGTAGAAATAATGCTTCATTTTTAATAAAAATATTCGATATATATTTCTCTGTTGTCGATCGATATAAATGTTCAAGGGGTGAACATCGTTCTCGAACGTGGGGATGAAATTTACTTCACCCACCATCTCGCAATTTAATAATAATAGAAAGAAACATAAAATGAATAAACTAGCGAAACAAAAATTCAATCAAATTACTGGAGGTACTATAATAATAACGCTCGGCAAACGATATTTTATCTGAGTGAAAATTGGGTCACTTTAGACGACAGGTAATATCCACAAGCAGATTTACATATCCTCGCAGTAATTAAATTTGCAGAGTATTATAACTCAAAAAGGAGGACAACTTTATTCTCCAGAAGTCGAGTGCGCAAGTTAGAATTTCGACCCACCAGACTATCCTATTTATTGTAAAAACGGTATTGCAGCAATCCGGCTTAAGCATTAAATTTAAATGAACATTACCGTAAAAAGTGTTCGATTTTCTCGGCACCGCACAGACTCGTCTGCATTTGCGATTGTTCGCAATGTCCTGCCCCGGCTTTCGAGCATCGGGCGTTGGTGATTGTTCATTTGCCAGTTGTATGTATTCTCAGCTCGAGTTTAATCAAATGACATTAATAAACAGGAGGCGATCCACTTGGCGCGCAGCCAATTTAATGTTGTCGCTCGTAGATCGCGTGCTGTGACGTGCGACGGGAAACGGAAGTCATCCGCACGTTCGAGCGCCGATGTGGCTGTTCTACCCTCTACAGTCTGCAGCACGGAATTTGCATAATGCAGCTCGATCGGCGCGGTTACGACATAGTTTTAAACGTTGTTAGAGCGCTCCATTTTCACTCGTCGTATCGTATACCTTCTAGGGGGTTCGTCTAGATACTTTACTCGCGAGATGCGCGGTTTAAAGTTCGAGCCTTTCGCACAAAAAGTTGAGGCAGTCGAAAGCCAGCATCGAGGCAAGAATATTTAAAGAAAAAATCGAGAATAGTTTCCCCATTCCCCTGATGGATCATCTGAATTACGATTACAATTATTAAGTTTGAGATGCTGAAAGTTTTACGTTACAAATTGTATTTTCAATTTTATGTTAGTTTTCTGCGGTTTTGTACAAGGGTTAAAGGTTGCACTACGTTCCATTTAAATGTGTCAATGCTTATTGTTCGAGTGAAAGGGTTAATAAAAAGGGTTTCAAATTGCGAAAAGAGATCTCAGTTTTTCCATATTTCCCAGGCAATCCGTTCGGTTACGTTTACATTTTTTTTACAAAATTGTTTATGACAAAAGCATGATTATGCACGTCCGAATATTAATAACAAAAATGCTGGAATATATTTGTCGAACCAGCAGCTACTTAAATACTCTACATTTTCTTTAAAGGCATCTATTTCCGTAAAATTCTGGATTCCTTCGATATCGAAGGAAAACACAAAACGAATTACACTGTACCAGACGTGAGGTGTACAGGACTAGATAATTGTCCCAAAAGAGTTTAATTAACTCGAGGTCGACGATAAGAAATGCGAATAACTCGATGTTCAATGATGCTGGATATTTGCCCAGCTTCGAAATTGTTGCTGTTAATTGTTTTACCAATTAACGTTAAACATCTCTGCTAACGAGCTCTCGAAAATTGAATATGCATTAGCCAGTGCTTCCCTTACAAGGCATTTCGAAAGAACAAAATCGACCGGCTGCACCGTTGGAAATGTATTCGGCAAAAGTTTCAAATAAACGTCGAATTTATAGAACGGTACGTGAAATTTACTGGAACAATATAAAGTGGAAAAGTTCCTGGAATAGGAGCAGGTTTAAGCAAGTATCAAGCCACGTGGAACAAGGCAAGGTGCATTTTTCTATACTCGACATACCATTCGTCGACTTGCCATGCTTGTTAGAAGATGCCTTCGAAAAATTTTAATATCTGATGGTGGTAATTATAAAAATGGGCAACGAATCGCAATGAAATGAAAAAAGGCACGAAAAGGAAGAAAAAGTTAATAGCAACCCTGAATCAACACAGAAATAGAAAAAAGAAATATAATGTATATAATATGTTAACCATTTTTAGAACGAGATATGTTCAGAAATATTTTTATAGGAAATAATTTCTTATGCCACAATATATTAATATTAACATTATAAATATATTATTACATAAATGTTCGTGGTAGTAAATTACTTTACTTAAATAATTGCAAAAATAGTGGAGTATTAGTATTATTTATAACCTGCCTCGCCAATTTAATTAAATTTCAATAATAATACAAGCATTTTTATTTGCGTCATTGTTTAAGATCCTATTCCGTATTATCGTGCATACCTATTGCGCCTGGCTATTCATGAACAATCACGTTCCAACAATTTCCTACCGATTCGCACGAACTTAGACCATTTCATAGAAACGTGACACGAGAAACACCCTTCAGCGGGTGCATTGCGCGAAATATCATTAATTCGCTTTGGCTCTGCCCGAAGGAGCGTAATATGCGTTTCGTAAGACCATAACATTTCACAATTAGCTCATGCAGATCAAATAGAGAGGGTTTCTCGAGTCCCTCGAGAACACGCGACACTGTGCATTGTTTTAGTGTAAGATCGGGGTACATTTGGAACCTGGTAGCAATAGAGCACGTACTTGTCAGATCTCTGTCTGTGTCAGATGCAGTTCCCCATGCTGTCTCTTGTTCGTGGATTTTGACGGGAAACATAATTTCACGGAGTGGAACGCTTTTTTAATAAGCCAACAAAAATTGTGTTAGTAACGAGACGGGGAAGATATGACGGTTAAACAATATGTTAATACAATAACATTTATATTACAAAATGGAATGGATTGGATGTTTTCGGCAAAAGTATAATATTTAATGGCATTATGTTGGATGGACGAGTAAGACTATAATATTGGCCCCCGGGTCTTCTTCAGTTTATTGATTACAAGCATTCTATCATTACATAGCTCCTTTATTCAATATTAATCACTTTTCTGCTGTTTCAGGGTGCGCGTGTATAATGCATCAACCAGTATTGATACAGTGCGTAAATAATATATTAATACTGTCAGAATCGTGGAAAGCTTTAAATACTGACCTATTAATATTACCAGACACAAAGCTCCACAATTTCCATCGGATCCACAATTATGGACAAAGTCCATAAAGAAAGCACAGCCTACAAAACCCAGCAAATTCCGCTTCGTTCTTCCCCTCAGAGCCAACCTCACCAAACATTTCACATTTCACGAGACAAATTAAAAAATGATTCTTGCCAAAAAAGAGCCTCGAATCTCAGCAGATACTGACCTCGACCGGGTCACGCATGGACCTTCCCCGCAAAAGGCACCCTTCCAACCGAACGGGAAACGGAAGCACACCGGGCCGTTTGGACACCGGCACGAACAGGTGTCCGCCGTCTGTGCCGTCGCCGACGGTGGGCCGTCCGTCGCGACGTCGCGCGTGCGCGTCTCCCACGCTCTATCTGTACCTCGCGGGCGAGCCGTGATCAGGGTTGGACACGGGGGTGATGCACGCAGCCGGAAAGAAGGGGTGCTGCGAGGAATGAGGGCCAGTAGGCTAGTAGTATCCGCGATAACGTCGCCTCAGTAGATCGTCGGCCGTCGCGCGGCTCCTCTCGCCTGCTCTTGCGAAATTACGCGCGAACCGGCCCCGCGTACGCGGCGTTCTTCCCCTTTCATTCCCACCCCCGGAAGTGGACGCACAGTGGCGGTCCTGGAACCGGAAGTACGACCGGCACAGAGTCGCGGGACGCGTGGTTCGCGCGCGAAACACGAGTGGCGGATCGTTGGATCGTGTACAAGAGTGTTGCCCTTGGATCGGTGTCGATCAATTTGCTCAGGTGGATTTTTCAGGTGGCGTGCTTTGTGGTTGTTCTTTATGGTGGTCGGGTGGCCGTTGCGATCCGAGGGAGGGCTGTGTGTGTGATTTATTTCGCGCGGGTGTTGCGCTTCTCTTTTCTACTTTTCTCCCGTTTCTTCTCCGTAGTAGATTAAGTGTCGCAAATACTGTATCACGAGGCGGCTGCGCCGAGGAAGTTGTCCTGCAGTGATGTGATGTTTGTCGGGGAGGGTTGTTCGGTTTCGTACGGCCGGGCCGCGGTTTCGATTGGCTGAACACCGAGGAAGGTGAATTGCATTCGGCGGACGGGAAATGAAATCGCGCGGCGGAGGGAGGAGGAAACGGGCTTGCTTCCAGGATACTTTTATTTCGAAAGTTTACCGCTTTTAATGGGGGTTCAAGCTTACGTCGGTTGGGGAACGAGGCCTCGTTGCGGGCCTTCGTTGAAAGATAATTATCTTTGGTTGGAAGAGGGTGCGGGGGTGGCGCAAGTATGGAGGAAAGGTTGCCAGGGGGAAACCACTGTTCACCCTTCCTTGATGAGGGTACGCTCCTTTCTTTGCCCCCAATCTTGCGCCTTCGGTTCGGTCGCTAATTTCTTCATTTGCGCTGGAAAAAGTCTCTGTTGGACGTTGCTTCCTTTGTCGTTGGATGTGACGTTCGAACATTTTGAAACGTGGATTGCCTGAGCTTCTTCCAATTGGCAGAATAATTAAGCGAAATTAAGCGAATTAATTGCAATCCTCGGCATGAAGTTTAATCGCAATGTATTTTCAAATAATCGCGGGATACGCTTGCAACCTAATTTCGTATAACTGTTTGCATTAATAAATCTTCATTTTTTTAATGAAAATGGAAAGAATATGATTCGTTTCATATCATATCCATGTATTTGAGAATAATGATTTTTCATTTGACATATTTCTACTGAATTTCGACTGAATTTTAATGTTCAGTTTATTACGCGTATGACCAACGAGGTGAATCAATTTGAAAATCTATTTATTGTTCGGCGTAATGTTTCTTCATTCGCAATTACTCCTCCCGTGAATAAAAAGCAGTAATTATAATAAATTAAAAACATCATGCTAAATGAACAATTCCTTTTTAAAAAATAAATTCTATATCACGCAAATAGATTCGCACTCATTTCTTTCTTCGACACAGCAAAAATTTTCTTTCATTCCCCATTATCAATACTATCCTTCATTTTCGATTCCATTTAAATAACAGCACTTCAAAGTACAATCATTAAAATCCTACTATCACAGATCTGTCGACTTCTATTAAATACGTCCATGCAGTGCAAACACAATATTTCAAATATTTAACAAATAATTTGACAGTAAATATAAAACATAACTAATCGCAGCCGATGCCCCTGCAACATTTCGCACTAAAAATCTCCCACGTTAATTACCACAATTACCGCATCCAATCCTAATCCCTCGCTGCTCTTTCCTCGCGGAGCTATCGACGACTCTTGAATCTTCGATCTCAAACACTCACCGAACTCCAATATTCTTCCCTTTGCCCGTCCGCTTATGAACGAGCCGTCAAACAATTTTAATCAACGTGTTCTTTTTCCAAGCAAACGAAGGTCTCCCTCGCAACAGGCCCTCCAGCGACTCGACCGCTCCGATTTAATTCGAATTTTCCTGCGGTCGGTCGACCGCACAGGGCTCGAGGCATCGCAGGAGATCTCCAGTCGAGGCCACGTCGTTTCCCGTCGCGATCCCCGTGGATATTCAAATTCCAGATGGCACGCTAATAAATTAATTCCGCCGAGTGGCTCCTCGTTTTCCAACCGAGACGATAATAAATTGTGCTCGTTTATTTTCATCCGTAATACAAAACCGCGCGGGGAAAATTGCCCCGATACACGCCATTGCGGAAGGGAATAACGATTATCCACGGCCGGAACGTCGGGGATTCTCCGTTTTCGACACGCGTGCACGCGAACGACAGCACCTTCTCGTTCGGTCATGATCAGCCCGAATGGAACTTCGTATCGCGGCTGAGATTTCGCGGGAACGATAGTTGCAATCTATCCCAGTTTAGAACGAGGACGGTGTCTCTTCTTCTTTACAAAATGAGGAGAAATGGCTCGGCTGGTGCGTCGCTCGGGAGATTGAATAATTTTTCAACATTTTACGGCGGGACAGATAAATCTGATGGGAGGATCGTGGCGAGAATGCACGTCCCCGTGACGAAACGAACGAACGTAACGAGTTCAAATAAAACTTTTATCGCATCAGCGTTTTCATTTCTTATTTCGTTCCTCCCATTATATCCCCTTGAAACTATCGACGGTCGATGTGTCGTGGAAATTAGTTTTGCGCTGCGCCTGCCTCTACTCTTAACGGTGTAATCGAATTCTCCGGGAGGAGGAAAACTGGTGCTCCCTTTTCATGTCGTTTCATATTCGTATATTGGAGAATAATTGCACGATCGGGTTACACGATCGTGGTGTACTGTGTCTCGGATTTTGTTTAATCCAGAATTAATGTTTCTTTAAAAACGCAACGATATTTTTCCGGTCGGTGCAGAAAAGAAAAACCGCGACTTTTAATTCGTTGAAAAACAACGCTGTTTTGCACTTTACGATATTTCACTCTGCCATTTGCATTTTCAATATAAAATAACGGGCAGAAGGGAAGATTAACGTACGGGCAGAAATTGCGATATTCAACGTTAATGCCGCTCACGTTTCGTTATTTCAACGGAGTAATTTTAATTGACGGTGGTTTTCAAAGGCGTGCACATATCAAGAACTACAACAAATCAGGGCCAAAGCGTAAGAAAGATAAGACGGACACGGCGTAAGTGGAAGCGGTTCAACGTAGTCAGACACGCCACGGATATTACAATGGGCACAATCTCTTTACGATATTATTTCGCGCTCTGTACCATTTTATGTACTCTTAGTGCTAGTTTCGAAGACTGATTGAATTTAACAGTACAGCTGCTTTGGACTCGTGGACAAATATAAAAGACTCGACGCAAAGGAATTCGAAGATACAGTACAATACAATACAAAAACCTTACAATCAAAAAATGCAATTTTAACAAACCATTTCACAAATTCTATAATACTATAATTGTAGTTGTTAAATAAATATTTAGCAATATAATTTGGAATATTGAGCGTGAAATACGTTCATTTCTAGACTCGTTGGCTTACTATTAATAACAACATTGGCAAACGAAACTAAAATGTAAACGAAGGGAATAATGAATTAAGAATAATTTTCTTCTGATTTCCGTAAAGTTCGTTTAAGATAAATGGTACGATCAAATTGACACAGTTAAAATGGAAATGAATGCTCTTGGTTCGTAAACGATAGTTAACGAAAGCTGTTATCATGTTCAAGGCATGGATCATTTCCCAAGATCAATTTAGAAATAGTCGATCTTTAGGCGTATGATGTACTTGACAGTGAAGCAGATAATTTCGTCTGTTTACACGAAAGATGTGCACGTATAAAATCGGTTCGAATGTTTGCGAGCACCATATGTTTCGTTCTTCACTGGAACTTTCCAAGTATATGCAATGGAACGTTGTTTGTAGAACCGTTACTTCAATCAAGCCTGTAAACTTTCTCGTAAGGCATATTTCTACATTTACTAAATCATCCTGTTCCTCAGACAGAGAGCCACTGTAGTTTCAAAATAACTGAGATTCGTGGAATTAAATTTGACGCTCTGTTCATGCGACTTATATAATTTTACTTGCAACGGAATTTAAAGATTTGCATCATCAACATCGATTAAAAGAAAAATTTTCACTTCGTCGATACTTCCCTCCCACTTCGCACAATACTTCCAGAAAGTACAATTTCGACGATATCATTTTTCCATTACAAAGGAGATCAAATTCTTTCGAAAATACTCTTCAAATACAGGAAAACCGTTTCGGAGGCGAGTCATCTTTCAGCTCATCGATTTTTCCAGCATTCCGACAGTAGTATAAACGGGATGCTTGCATGATACAGTAGGTCGGCTCGTGGGAATGAAGAGTAACCCTTTCTACGGGCGGGCCCACTGCTTTTCCGGGCGGAAATTGGAAAAGGTTGGCTGGTGACGCGGTGCGAAACGGTGTTTCCACAGCGTACACCGACGCCGCCGAATGCTCCGGTGTAGAGAACAGTTTCGCTCTTTTACCTGGCCGATATTGATCTCGTTTTTCACAAGTATTGACGTCAATTTGCTTCTACGTAAGCCGATTATAAAAAAATCGATGGAGGTGCATTGCTTTAATTCCACGTGCTGCGCATTTCAGCGGTTATAATTGCGGCTGCTGTGTTGCGATGTTCGCGGTAAAATTAGAAAGGGTAAATATAACGTTCACGGGTTAAAGATAATGATCGTCGTTAAAAATTAACAGCGGGGCAGACATGAATATTTCTTTCGCGTTTGGTGACGTTTGAGCTAAAGACGGTAGACATGCAATTTTTCTGCTTCACGCGAAGTTATTTACTCCTCGACGTTTCACTGAACACAATATGACGTAACATTGTGTAATATATTGTTATAGTCTGATTTGTGTTGACTAATTAGTTTGCATAATCTTGTCGTTTCTTTTTTCAAGTAATTTTAGAACAGCAAGTTGCCTGAATAGTTTTTGACACCACACTAATGCATCTTCCACGCGATTTATGAAATCTGTTTTACGTAGAAACACGTGACTCATAGTTTTCTCGCTGCAAAGTCATATTTATAGTCGGAAATGCATCGAATAAGTTAAGCAACGCAAGTTTTGTAATTCACCATTTCCTTCGTTGGCGGTGTTTCGCGCAGTTCGTTTTTTTATAGCGCGAAACTAAGAGAACTGAAAACGAAACGGAGTTAAATATCACACCTTGCGAAAAAGCGAGTAGGAAACTCTCTCTTACGCGGAGAATAAAACTTATGGTGTGTGCCTCCAGGATGTGAACTCTTGAAACTTTTATTACTGTCAAGGCAAGTTTCCCTTTCGACTGCTGCTGGTAATTGCCAGGGAATACAACGCGCCCGCAAATTGTCTTAGGGGAAGTCGATATGACAGGCGGAGAAAATGATTCATGATATCGAAGTGATCGTACTACCAAGTTTCTTCCATTTCTTTTCCTCCCTTTGTGGAGTACATCGTTTTTGTTGAAGATACGCTCAGAATAAGAATAAGTACAAATTGTTTGCGTGTTAATAAATTGTATATTTTTCAATCAATACTGATTATTAATGATAATTTATACGGCGATTTTACGACACTATATGATTTTTTAAATATATATAAGCAGTGTGCTTATTAAGAAGTAAAATGAAGTTGCGTTACAAGATTTAATCATAATCGGTCAATTCTATTTCCCGGCATTTACTTTAAGCTACTGGTTACAGTGGCATTCCAATTGACTATAGCTGAACTGGACACTAGACATAAAGAGTTTTAACCATTGACTACCATGTTAAGTGTACAACTCCTCGTAACTCCATTCGACGTTTCACCACTTTGCAACTTTCCAATTCCTTTGTTCACTTGTCCTTTGTTTTTCCGTTACGATAATTCAGTGAATAATATGCGTGCACACTTCAACAGAAACAGTCGAACAATGAGGACAATGTCGACGGAGGGGAAACAATTAATTTGACCAGATAGTGGTGAAATTATTTATGTTACCTAATTTCCCCCCAATATTCTGTACACATTGTATGGAAATTTAATTACACAACCGATTTGTCGATTATTCACGTGTCGACGACGATCCTATTGACTAATGTTCGTCGAGAAGTAAATTTTGGATATGGAAAGTAATCATTTTAATTAATATATGGATGACGACATACATTATATTACCCAAGTCATAATATACTAACTATTCCAACTAAGAACGTAAAACTTTACTCAACTTTTTGCAAAGCGTACACCCCGCAGGCGTGGAAGCTGTAAAAACTTCCATCATATTTATACAGTAAAGATCAACGAAAATGAATAAATCATCTTAAAATTGCTCTCTATTAAAAAAAATGCAGCCAACAAGAAAATCGTATTCCTGATCGTATAGAAAGTCGTGTGGTATATAAATACCGCACAATATGAATTCAATTTGATAAATTCTATAATTCGACAAATGGAATTCCATAGAATATCTCGCCAGTTTTCGAAGAATCGCATCACAGGTCGAACATCTTCGATGGGGTATCGGTACGTAAGTGTTTCGGTGGGTTTGAAAGTGAGTTCGCTGGCAAGTGGCTCTGGGTGTTTGACGGATCGATAGAGAAGCGAAAGGAAAAGGCAGTGACGAAAGTACGTGGCATTATTATGCGGACGATGATAGAGGAAGGTACGCGACTAGAAAATAGAGAAGGGAATCAATCACACTTTTGGTCAAGATTTCGTGGTATCTTGTTGCCGTTTCGACTGATGAATTGCTTCTACTCTATTTGAATGTAAATTACAGCCTCGGCACTCGAGTTCCTTTCGCGTTCGCAACTTTCAAAGATATTAAAATTTGCAATGACACAACGTCGGTATAATTCCAATAATCCCCCTCGTTGTCATTATTCTTCGATAAATATTACGACAATTTTGGTACAACCAAAAAATTAATCGACCTTCCGCAGATGAAAGAATAATACGAACATTTCCAAACGGGACTGAATCTCCTTAAATGCCCGAATTAAATCTCAACAGAATTACCCCATACATTCTTAACGCACCGCATTATCTCAACTCTCTTCCAGCCATCGTTACCCACACCCTCGCCCGACAATACTACTTCCGCCCACACGCTATATACATGTATAAAAAGCCCCTATCGGCATCGTTAAACGAAATTCCAGCACCGCCGGCCAAACGTGGGAATCTCGGTCTCCGCGTTTCCTCCTCTCTCACTTGCCCGTATCGAAATAATAAAAAACCGTCTTAAACCACCCCGTGAAAGGAAGCAAGGAGGTCCGACGACTGCGGAATACCCGGGGGAGGGATACGCACCGTCGTCGAGAGGATCGGCGAAAGTTGAAGAAGAACCCGGGTGATTCCAAGGGGACGTCATCGCTCCCGATGACTTAGCGAAACGATCAACCGGAAACGTGACGTCGCGACGCGGATGTCCGCGTTCCGACCAGGGAGGTACGTGCAGAGGGAAGCTATTTAATTAGCTGTTCATTATTGCTTTCTGAGCGATGATCGGCTCGTCGACGCCGACGATCGATCGAGCGGATCCTTACGGGGCCGTGGTCGACACCTGCTACGAGGAGTTGCTGTTGCTTGCCAACGGCAGCGGCACACCGTGCGACAGATCGTCAGGTATACCGAACGGGACCGTTTCGGAAGGGGACGCGGCGAACGGCACCGGGTTGGACGTCGATGTCGACGGTTTGAACAATTGGTGGGCGATGTTCGCGCTGGTCCTCGTCCTGGGCACCGCGGCTGGGAACATCTTGGTCTGCTTGGCGATCTCCAGGGAGAGGCGATTGCAGAACGTCACTAATTACTTCCTCATGAGCCTGGCTATCACAGATTTAATGGTCGCCGTGCTGGTCATGCCGCTCGGGATACTCACGCTGGTTAGAGGTAAGTGGGCGAATATAGTTTGCGGGGGTGGATGTTTTTTCGTGCGGATGTCTCTTATTTTTTAGGGGTGACGTTGAAGTCTTTTTGGGGGGAGATTATGTGTTATGGATTATTGCGATGGGCACGGGGTGTTCATGGAAGAATTCAGTTGCCCCTGCGGAATTTCGAGAGGATAGTTTTTTGGTTGTTTTATGAGATTGAAATAAAAATTGTTGTTCGGAACGCATGCGGCATTTGGGACAAGAGAAATTGCGGTGACAATGGTTTCTGTTTTATTTAAATCGGACGAGGTGTTTTTTAAGTGGTTTCTTGATAAAACATTCTGCATTGAAATTTCCATTACGATAAATAAAATAAAGAATATTCCGAAATATTCATGTGTCCCGCGATTCACGATATTTTGAATGATTTTTCGGTGTGGCTGATAATATTGAACGATTTTTAAGCTACATAAATATTTTTCAATAATTTTATACCATGCAACGGAATTGTTGCATAAAATTGGGAACATAAATGTTAATCACTGTCGCACACACAGGTTTCGAATCTGTACATTGTACATATACATATGTATGTTCGCTGTTCAGCAATGTTATGTTTAATTGGAGATCGAGTTTTATGCTTTCTAACTCATCCCCGGCTTAGCGGGGAAAGCAATATTGCTGGCTGAGTTGCACCATGTTTTTTTCTGATTGATTATTGGACATTCGGGTGGTAATTGGATCAATTCACTTTCATATTTTCTATTATGTGAAATAATTAACTTCTGTTTGTCTGTGACAATACTATTGTCCATACTTTTACCCTGGTATAATGGTATTACTTTGGAATTCATTCAAATACTCGTACGTCTAATAAAATTGATTAATTATGTTCGATAATTGTTAGTATTGGCTACACGTAACTGTTGGCACATTGTAAAATTCTGCGAATATAATTAATCAACGATGTATTTGCATAGTAAAAAGTAAGAAAGGAATCGAAATGATCGACGATATTGTCTTTATCGAGTCGTGAGCAACTATTCAGAAATTGTATCGTAAGCATAAAAGCTTCGAATCGCAGCCAGTGGCTTTAAGGGGCACGCAATTATTAAGTTCAGATCTTCGACAACGTTCTACACAGTAAATCTGCTGTAGTTTACGACAGTGTGGGCGGAACTTGCAGTCCCCGCAAGCCAATTAGTAATTACAAATTTTCACTGATCCGCCGGCTAAGTTACTGTGTATTCCCAGATGTACAATGTTTAAAGATAACTGCTGGTTAAGCGTCATAATCTATTTTGAACCCGAAATTAAGTAAACAATCAAACTAGTAATCAAACGGAGATAGAATATTTTATAAACATCTATGAGATATTTAATAACAAATATTTCGTCAAACGAATCTGCCAGAATTTTTCTAGTACTAATCTATTAACCATGGCACGTGTAACTTTATATAGATGAATGTAATTCAATTTCAATGCATTTAATTGATACTTATTAATTACCTGAAAATATTCGTCAACTTTTTGAGCAAATTTTATGCAAAAAATTGTGTTCAAATGAATGGTTACAATTATTACTACATCCCTCTTTACATTCAACTCCTTTCTTTCGATAAATCGTGACCTCTCCGGTACATCTTTATTTTCGATGGTATTTACGATGTTCCAAGTCGTTTTGCAGTTGCAACATTCAAGACTATAATTTTCAGCGGCAATCTCAAATAGAATACTACGAAATGCTATAGCAAGAAGTCGTAGGCGCGGTTTACTTATAAATGAATTCCAGAAGCCAATGGCGTAAGTCCAGGTCTGTCGATTTTGCTGTTTTAGACATTCTGGAACCTAAGCGACCTTCGCCAACCCCTTTCCCCCCAAACGCTATTCTCTTGGACAAGTCTTCATTCTATACTTAAAGCCGAATCAGGCGAAAGGGGTGGATTTCTTTAAACAAAATTAAAGACAACTCGTTTTCGGTTAGTTAGTGTGATTGCGGAGTTATTCCTCGACGAACCGAGCCATTCTCGACAAATTGTATTATTAATATAATTCGGCGCGGCAGAAGATGTATAAATAAATTCCTTTCACGAAATTGTGTTGGTGAAAGCACAACGTAGACGTTCGTACAATTAAAAAGTTTCCCGAATCAATTATCTATTGTGCGTTGGATGAATAAAATTTTCCTCAACTTCGCTGAAAGTGATGTACAAACCACTCGTTCGAAACTTTCGCAGCCGCAGAAGCTAAAGTTGAAACCTTTGTTGCTCTCGCCAGTGCTGGGTCACGGTTGAAGTCTATTTAATTGACTCAACTCCGTAATAAGTTTGAAGTACTCACACATTATTGTGAAGAAATTTATTTTCATACCTCTGCACAATATTTTCGGAGAGCGGATGTTTTGTAACGTTTTGTTGAAAAAGTTGAACATGCAGACTATTGTTCGTGAAACATTTTATCCAACTTTCAATTAATATATAATATTTGTAAAAAGAACGTTTGTTATCGTTTAGTTTATTGCGATTCAAGTTGAAATATAACAGAATAATTTTGTTAGATTATCGTTGTGCGATGATTGAAAATAATTAATCGGTAATAATTAATAAGAAATCATATGCGTGGAGATTCTGCAAGAAATACATGCATTGTGTAATATAAAATATAATATAAAATATAAAATAAAAATATAAAATAAAAAAGTAATATAGTAATAAGTAATAAGTAATATAAAATAAAAAAGCATATTTGCATATACATCGTTTACATAATAATTGGAAAATATCGGACAAGTAAAATATCATTTCAAAACATAATTACTATGGAGAAACGATTAAGTAAACGCAGATAATGCTGACAGTAAGTACCGTGTGAATTCAACAGAAAATAACGGGATGATTAGTTACGAATTTGTGATAAGGCCTTTTACACGATCGAAATTAACTTCACCCTTCGCGTATTATTTTCTACCACACAGTTTATCCCGTTTTCTGACAATAAGAATAGATGATCCCACGCTTTCAAACGGTATTACTCGCGTTTGCCCGACATCGCGAGCAATCGCGCCCGCCAATTGCTCTTTTCTCACAATCCATCCCCCGAGCTGATCCATTATGCATACGAAAGCTTAGCCAACGACAAACGACCTTCGGTTACTCCACCTATCACGCGAGAAAAGCGATCAACGCTGCAATACCTAGGAACAAATTATCTGTGAACTGCTCGGAAATTGATGTTTAGTCTGGGCGTCGAATAACGTCGACCACGATCGTCCGATGAAATGTTTATGAGGGGTGGAATCGGGATGGTACGATGACAGAAATAAAAATCAAAGCTGAAGCTCTTTATAATTCAAAGCATTAGGGGTTTGAAAAGATCAGGGGGCAAATCAATTAATCTGTATGCTTTTAAATACATGTAATGCAATGTGTGATGCGCGCAGTGTTACTTCCGCTTAATTGCACGGAAACGTGACGAGCACAGTTAGGTCGAAAGTGCTTGGAAAAATTGCACAGAAATGTTGAGCAAGTACGCTGAAAACTGTGACGACTAGAATCTTGAGAATATTTTTATTTTATCGCTCTTCTTCCATTCGTGCACACTGTCTTTTTTGTTTTACATCAAGATTTTGACACTTTGCTGCCCCGAATTTGTGCTGCCACATGCTCCATTGTTCACCCCCGAATAAAACCCATAACGCAAAGTGAAACGACAATTCGCGGTCGCGAAATAATCGTCATGGCTTGCACCAGCAATTCCCATATCCTTTTCTAACCAATTCCAAACTGCGCAAGGTGTAATTTCGATTTCGATTCCCTCCTTCGCGAGTTTCGCCGCGAATAGCTCGACGGGGAACCATTAATTGCCCACAACGAGAGAACCTTTCTCGCCCCACGGGGGTCGGATTAAAGTCGGATAAGAAAACGATGCTGCCGTGGCGTGCATTCTCTCGCGAAGGGGTGCAAGAAACGCGAGACGAATTGCACGTCCGTCGGTGTGGCCGAAATTGCCTGGTTGCTCGTACACGTTCGGCGGAGTAGTACCCATGGAATTGTCGAAAGCGTAAGTGGAGGCCAATTTGTACCACCGTCGATTACCTGAATCGCCATTTTTCACCCACTTCCGAAGCTTCTACCGACTGAATGTTTCAACGATGCTTCATCGCCGCTTCTCTTAAACCTATGGCTCACTTTGGAGCACGTCCGATGGTAGATTCCGATGGTCGAGCATTTGTTCTCCCTCGTTTTTCGAAAAGGTAAATGATTTTTCAAATTGCGACAGTAAATTCATTCTACGTATATTGCATTGTATTTGAAGTCATTTATTGTTTATTGCATACACACCTTTTCAGTTCGCCGTTCAGGAACTCGATTTGCTTATGTCAAGGGAGAAATGAAAGATTAATAGGACCGAATTATTGTGCTTCAATTATTGCACGTTCATGTTAGGTAATGTACTTTTACGAAACATGAAATCTATTGTAGTTAACAGGTTAAGACTGCAATACATTAGAAATATTTATTCAAAAACCTGTTGCGTTATTCGTGCAAATAAAATGAAATTATGTAATATACTAGTAATCACTTCCTCTCGACACTTCAGAATAGAGAAAACCCGAAAAAGGCTTTTCAGCAGACTTGATAATTCGATAATGCTCTATGCCTATGGAGACGGAGTGGTTTGATATTTCAAAGGCAAAGAAAATCGCGGAGTTCACGTTTGATTTACAGTGCACACTTTGAACCAGAAGGAATTGCCGGTCCATTTGTACATTTTTGTCCGACAGCCCAATATTCATCACAGGTTCAACAAGTGAGCCGTGTTATTTCACCGCGTGTAACGATTCGCGGTCTCTGAACCCGTTGTCCAAACATCCGTATCATCGCCCCGAGATAAACGATAACTGTGACGACTTCTGTCGCAACGTTCACGAATCTCTATTTTCGAACTCGAACAGACGCACAGCTACTAGATTTTGTATTAATTAAAAATGGGGTGCAACGTTGTAACATTGTTTAATATGATGATAGCAGTTTTATTACTGATAACTAATAACACGTTAGTGTGACCTTCCGAGAAAAATTATTATATTGTGACGTTGATATTAATTTAATAATTAATTGAATATTTAATAATATATTTAATAATGATAATAATTCAAAAGGTGCAATTGCATTTAATGATGTATACTTCGTCTGTCATAGTCAGGAGACTTCAGTCCGATTACTAACAATAAGTAGAAGAAGTGTAAGTAGAAAGGTCACGCGTATGGTCAGACATGGCGTTCTCTTGAGGATAAGTGATACTACACCTTTAAGAATATTACACATGCACGTGCTCGGCAGTATGAAATCAATTTTAATGCAACATCGCAGTGTACACGTTCCTCTAAATAACAAATTGCTAATTTTCTTCTATTTAAGTGACGAACAAGCTATATGCATAAGTGCATTTAAATTCTCATATTACATCGTATCCACTCTCAAGTGAAATTCGACATTAAAACAGAAGAATATCCACTGTACTTCCTAAGCTTTAAAATATTAATTCTTCAACCTCCTAAACTTTAAATTATTAAGTTCCAACGCTTTTCGAAAACCCGCTCTCACAAAAGTAACGGCCAAGAAGTTGCGCAAGATCCTTCCTCCAATTTTCCCGGAGATGTAGCTTCACGAGAATCTATTTTATTAAAATACCCCCCTTTCCAAAAGAACGACCTTTATTTCAACTTTGCCATGAATTACGTCCCACTCGGTTCCATTACATTAATTTTTAATATAACGTTTCGTTCAACACCGTCACGTTCCATATTCGAAGTAACAGTCCGGCAAGTTCGCCTCAGCGTCACGACAATCTGCTTTAAAATATCACGAGAGAATAATGTCTGGGAGTATCGTCGCGGGCTCTGAACAATTTTCTCGTATCCCGCGGTCGCCCCTCTTATCGCGCCGAGAAACCGCAGATAGAGATGTTACTCGGAGAAACGTGGTAAAAAGCTTGAAGGGAGAGACCGGGCGGTTTTGTGACACGATATAGGTATGAAAATGTACCAACTGCGATAACGTACGTCGGAAGAATGGAGAAAGAAGGATATGCATAATAACAGATATGCTTCGAAATAAGGGAATATTGTCTGGAATTTACGACAGCTTCATTGTCCATCTTGCACGTCTTTTTTCATACCGGTTTACTTCTGTATCGGGAGATGTTGGTTATGCAATTTTCCCCTCTTTTTCGCTATATTGTACGTCGGTTAAAATTTGATGTACCTTTGGTAGCCAATGGGGCTGGGAAATGGAACGTATCACATTTTTATCACGAGTGGTTATTGAGAATTCGTATCACTTTTATGTATATTAGTTAATTCGATGATGTTCATTCGTGTTGGTGTTACTGTACAAAAGAGTTTTGATGTTTTTAAACGTCTTCTTGTATGTTTCTCCTCGTCTTAAACGATATCATATATTTCATTTGGATGTTGTTTGTTTGAAACGACTAATTGACTAGCAAGATTACGTTTTAACTCGAATGTTCTTTATAATACAATTATGATTATTTTGAGTATTGTTCTTATGAAAAAGTGTTTTATATTATTCGCGCGGAAATTATTTAAACGAGAAATAAAGCTGGATTAAGTTCTCGTACGAAACTGATCTTGAAATTGGATATAACAGTGTGGTGAAAAGGGGTGTCATTCGTCGAATTTTTCGAGGGAAACGAAATTGAGGAAATAATGGCATCGGAAAGCGGCGACGTATGAATATGTGTTCGCAACCTGACCTCCGTATTAATCAAATTCACTTACTCCACCGAGGAGAAACAAGACGAAGTTTTCGGTCAAAGGATAACGTGAATGATTGAGTTTGGTAATCTTATCTTTCGCAAGTACATGAAATTCAATTACACCACGTGACCTATACTTGGTAATGGTGAACATGGAGCAGCTTCATGTCATTCGTAGCACGTACTACGTTAGAGCAACATTCTGAAAGAATTTGTGATCGAACAAAATTAGATACGCAATATTGAGAAATATTGAAGTGCTTATGGCAATTAAAAATCTGCAAATGTTCTGAAATTTCTGCTGCGTTTAATTTTACCACTTCGACAAAACTATATTTCCTATATTTAGTCGTATATTTTTGTCACATTGGAATTGTAGAATTTTTAAAGGACTAACTTAAGCGCCCAAGCTATAATAATGTATGGGGGAGGAACATAATAATATATAGTAGGTATCAATAAATGTCGAATTATTGGAATCGATGATTTGCGAAATGTAATTGATTTAGAATTATCACGTTGTATCGAAGGGGAGCCTCTATGAAATTTCGCCTCAGACCAATGGAATCCACCCTACTGACACGCTTTGATAACAGCTACCCTGTCCACTTAAGCAATCTATCCACGATGCCCATGGGGCACCTGAACGTTTTCGGATAGCAGTTCAGCTGAAAATCTTTCCACGAAGTCGAAATAATTCGTGCGAATCCCTTTGGGACAAATTGTTAATGCTAATTTTATTCACTCTGTGCGATTGTATTTACGGTTTCAAGTAAAACTTGTGTTTCTGAATGGTTCCACATGGCAACACCCCGATAAGACATTTATTTATCATTTCTGTAGAGTAAGCAGAATTCCCTCTGCATGAACGAAGAAAAGTTATTCAGCAAATGCAATGTTTCTTTTATAAAAATTAGATAAAAATCGTCGAGTCACCCAAACAATATACCCGAATACTTATTTAATAAAGAATACTGCGTTTATACTTGTACAACTTTTTCCAATTACTCCATTTTTGCTGTGCTTTTTATATACGATACAGTATACAAAATGTTATCAGTATATTTATCATACAATAGAACTGAAATGTAAACGAATTCGAGGCGAAGGAGAAGTACGCGTACAATGTTATTCGAGCACCTGTATCACAAATAACCAGGTGTCGTCTATAAAAAAAAAGAAAAAAGAAAGAAAGGCAAGACATTTTGGCTCGAAAACATTCTAACAAACGGCTGTAAAATTTCTCCCCGCCCGTCGAAGAAATAACCCAGCGTTTTGCAGGCGATTCATAGCTCTGGTACACGCAAGGACAGAGGAAACCGTGTCTTCGTTCGCGTTTCCGTGCTGCTCGTTTGCTTTGCGCGTGCCTGGCATCTGGGAGCGACCTGAAAAATTGAATAAAAACAGACTTGCACCTGGAATATTTACAATCGGCACATTTCAACCGCCGTATACCAAGGGGCACGCGTTGCACCTTCTCCTTCTGTCAAGCTGCTGCCTCCCGTCCGACAAAATTGTTGCCAAAGGGAGCAAAGTATATTAAGAATTGTGCGCTCGAGCAATTATCACCAAAAAAAATCGAATCCAAGAAAGCTTTCGATTAATCGACATGCATGAGGTGATTAATCGACGATAGTTTCAGGAGGCGGCAAACTCTTCGGTAATAAAAATCGCGAGAAAAATATTTATCGCAGGACTTCTACACGAGGTGGTTTAAGTAAGGTGAAAGGGTTCACAGTGTGACGGGTAATCTGAGGAACAATGCCGTGGATGAACTATGAATATTCAATAGCGAAGGGTGTGTAGGAGCGACGTTTCTCGTACATTTCCAATCGATAGCGCTATATCCATCAGCCACTGGAATAAGTGCGGTGAAAATCCGCCGTCTGAGATCGAACAGCGACTATCTCTTATGCGTTTCATCGTCTGCTTGGAAGATAAGCCAACTAAGCTAGAATGACGCGCGAACGAACGTCCAGCACGATATCGTTCGGACCGAAACGATTCGGTAATCTTCGTTCGGTTGAACGTTCGTGTCTGTCGCGCTTTTGGGTTCCCATCGAATTTACTGGAGTGGAAGCGAGCCACTTACCATGGCTGTCCGCAAGGGTGGTTGGAAAGTAGCGATAAAAGTAGCAATTGAAGATTATTATGGAATACAGAAGTAGGTAGTTCGTATTGAATGCACAGTAGTTATTAGATATAGTTATGAGGGTAATGAAAGTTGTTTTATTTTTGTTTTTGGTCTATTTTGTGGAACGAGCTTAATTAGGTATATTTTTAATGCGAGCACTGCAATTGTGTTTCGAAAGTACCGCTTCTAATATTTTTCCCGACTCTCAGCCGTCCAAATTACAAACAGGTAGATCAGTTTTTATTGCTGCACACTGTTACGGGAAGCGTAAATATTACTGGACACTAGGGAAAGTCAACAATTCAACTTGCCGATCTAAAATAATAGCGTAGTGTCAGGGTTTTCGAATATAAAATATTTGTAACGATTTATCGCCGCGTTCCCTATTCCGCTTCCTCAGCTTTGTTCAGTGCTCGGCTAGTCGAACAAACATATTATTTAGTTTGCGAAACGGGAAGTTAAGGAGAAAGTTCTCATGGAACGTCTGAGAAATCGTCAACAGCATTTCCCCGCGATAAAGCGGCAATTGTTGGCATTCGCTGTGAATTTCAATTTAAACCCCCGGCAGGATGTCGAGTGAAAGTGTTAGGGCCTCGAGATCTCGCTCGAACATTGTGTGTATCCTGGCCAAACTATCCTGCACACCGGGAACGACAGGAAACACGAGGGTGCACGGTTAATTGTAAATCGAACGACGGCCTGCTGACCGTGTACAATGTACCGAATAGATTACCAGAGATTTTGATATTGATTCGATCGTTCCATCGAGCAGCCGTTTCGCTAATTTATGCAATAATTGATTGCAACGGTGCGAGACCCGGCACGGGTTTGGAATTGAATCTGAGGTGCGAAAAGATGTTTCTGTTTTGGTTGCATTATATTTGTGAGGTTGAGGAAAGGTAATAGGTATATAATTGTATATAATTTTGTGCATTAATAACCATTTTCTAATTGTCATTTAATATATTCGATTTGAAGTTAATTATATTTTTACTTTAAATATTTACTTTCCGTTGTTAATGCAGCAAATTATTTGGAATATCGGGCTCCTTAATATTCATTCTCGAAAATACTTTCCTCGGTATGCTGCGATATTAAGTAACTTCGAAACAAACCAATTTTATTTGTACATACAAGAAACAGCTTACTATTTATTCTGTAATTTATACGTAATTTTATATTAGGATAATTCCAAATAATTTGCAGACATTTCTTTTCTGATCGACTAAATTTCTACTACCATCGAAACGCCCTGCTAACTGATTTATATTTTATTCCTTGCTTTTTACATCTTTGCATTACACTTCATTCTACTTGACAATTAGAATACTCACTATTTTATGCTACTTCAACTTCTTCTCGATCCTTTACCACTATTTAATTTGCTCTACAATAAACAGGAGAAATTATAAAACGATAATGAATTGATTTGAAAGCTGCTGCCAATCGGTCGAAATGCAGGTAATAGCATTTACTCATCACTTCTTCAGGAGGTTCGCCAATAATTCATCTATTCACTAATTATCCCCGTGGCCCTTCATACTCTCCACAGTGGCTCGTTAGTCACCGATCAAATCGCGCAATTAGACATCACTTCCCCTACAAATGAACCGGGGCCATTGTGGAAAAAACGAACGGGAACCGACCACGCGATTGCAGACACGCAATCTCGTCCATGATGATGCCGATCTCGCTTTTCGGTTCGTTAAACGGATTTACAGAGCTGTATTTCGACGTCAGGCCCACTATTCTACAAAGCTTTCAGGATCAGACGATAATGATTGCGTTCATTAGTCACGTAATTCGTGATCCTTGGAATGGGAGAGATCTAAAGCTTATGCATCGACGGGACTGTTCCCTATCTTGTATATCTCGGAGGATGTATTATTAAAAGAAAGAAATAATTCGGATTCTGTTTTATTGAAAAGTGTAACGAGATTAATTCTTCTTGTTTTTTTTCACAGATGATTTTAAATCATATTAATATTAAATATATTAGTGATATCAGACTTTATTATGCGTGTGCGCACATTGTTCCATCGGTTATTATTTTTAATTTCTTTCTTACACGAATAATTAATTAACGAATGTAACATTCAGCTAGGAACATCCTTAATATTTTATTCAACGATACAACACTGCGTCAATTAATTATTAAATTAATGAAATTGCTATAGGAGTGTAGGTAATATTATCGCGAGAACCGCGTATCTATAATGTTGTAAAACTCAGTATTTTATTTCCCAACAGAAGTATCTGTGTCGATGTTTCATTTCCAATATTCAGTCCCACGCAAAATAACATACGCGATTCTTAATAATTGAATTCCCGTGTGAACCTTCCTGTTGATTTTCCCGATGGTTAATTAATCCTGCGACAAGATATCCTTAAGCGACGATAATCGCGCGTTAATTACCGGGTGGTTCTTGCGGACAATCTATTGGCTGCATACTGCATTCCACACTGGCGGATGCCTGTGTATCAACTATGTCCCCTGTATATAGGGCAGCTTAACAGCAGACGTCTCGCGGACGGTGATAATTGCGGTGAATTTTGTGGTGTACGAAGGATAGAAAGGCGAACAGACGAGTAATTGACTATGATTCCCTTCGTGCCAACAAAGAAAGCGAAGTTTCGAAAGTTACAATTATTGTGATATCGAAATTTCCATTTTATGAAAATAGAAGAAATCGAGCATTAAAATAATGATTTCCCGATTTTCAATCATAGAGAAACAGAACTCTGGGGATCGCCTGTATAATGAAATTGCGAACCTTTCGCTTACGATGCGAGACGCTGTAAAATATTCTATACTTTCAGTTTCACAAATGATTCACCCGCCGAATTTTCCCAACGATCTACGAATCGTATCTGGAACCTGACATACGATCTCGCAACACTCGACAGAATTTTTTCGCCACCCATTCCTGCCCTAAAAATGAATCGTCGCGTTGATTTCCATAGCAAATCGCAACGCCACGTCTTCCCGTACGAATGTTAATTTCGCGGGCGATTAAACATTTATGACGCCCGACGTTTTAATCGAACCCGGGACGCGTACGTGGAAGAAACGTGACAGGTGTCAGGACACAGGGACGAAGAGAAGCATGAAAAATTAATCGGGACTTTCCTTTGACGGTTTTCCAACAATCCGTATCTCAAGAATCGAATTCCGTTTACCATTTACATTTCAAAGTCGCGTGTAAATGCGCCAGGTGTACCCGAAGCCGGACGCCGCATAAATGTGAATAAATTTGAAGTCTCGGGTTCTAGTTGCACCTGCACGTACACACGTGCATGCGTTGTTCGGCTGGAAAACTGGAACGATACGAATGCGTGTAAGTATAAGTTGTTTCGTTCTCCATAAAGGTTTTCGTTCTTTCAGCGTTCGTCGTTGTTAGCCGATTTTCTTTCGCCTACAGCGACATGCAGGGCACCTGTTCGCGTGTTTTATCAAGTTTTTACCGTAATAGTCTTAGTCTTTCGTTTTCGTGAACTGATTAAGAAGAAGGGTGCCATTACCACGATCGATTAACTCCGACGAATTTCTCGCTCGCGGCGGAAGGAACGAAAATATTTGCTCAGCTCGCTGTTTCGCTCGCGAAGCCCGCTTTTCGAAAAGAAAAGGCAGGAGAAAAAGAAACGATCGACGAGGGCGGGTCTAGGGCACGCGGTGAAAAATGATCGCTCCCCACCGAATGTGAATAACGCTCGAGTGGAAGGAAACGAGAAATGTGGCGAGGAAATTTGATTTCGTCTCGAAGAGCGACTCGTGGCAAAGGTTCCGACTTTATCTCGGACCTCGTGCACCTTTTCTGTTGAGAGATGTTTCGTGTAACAGTTTTTTCTTCCTTTCGCGAACGGGATACGCTGACTACGTTGGTCCAGAGAAACGTCGGACGCCCTGTGCAAAATAGAATAACAAAAATGCTTTGAATACAACAGCTTCTACTCAGATTTAAGTTCACAATCATATGATATATTGGATTAATTGCTTTCCCTTTACGTTACTTGTCGTTTAATGAAAAAATTGTCCTACACTGCTACAGTTCCTGATTACTTAAAATAATTTAGTACTTTCGTACATTCACTTAAACACTTTTATCGTAGGTGTACACTTTACATTCGTAATTTTGTCGGACCTTATCTTTCGTATCACGGTTCATTTCCTAATTATACAATATTATCGAAACTGATAATTTTAATGATATTTGCCTGATTTTATTTCATAATGTTTGATAAACCTTTCATTTGTCACCGCCTTATGTAATATGAACCTTAGTAGCACAAAAACATTGGATAAATATTCTTTCCAATATTGACAAAATATTTTTCAAGCCACACTTTTTAAGATTGAAGAAATATTGGATCTGACATTGTACACATGTACAAGAAATATAAAATAAATATTTAGAAAACGTGTAACTAATCAATTACAGAATGTACAATTTTATACATATAATTGTCTTGCAGAATATTATTCTTATCAACGAGAACCACTTGTGCTCGCCACACCAAATTATATCTTGCCAACGGATAAATATGTCAGCTTTATATGAGCACACTTTTGAATCGCTGTATGCACGACGAATTGAATGCAAGCGTGGAAAAAAAGAACCAGATTGGCCGTTTTCTGCTATCGGTCGCCAGATCTCGGCTGAAACGTTCTGCATTTTCGCCCGCGTTGCACGGATCGATTGCGTCAATTGGCACCGATTCGTGCACGCTCCCGGTTTATGTGTTATATTCACAAGGGCAGCCCCTGGAACACGACGAATCGTCGAAACGCTTTTCAACCGTTCAAGGACCGGCAAATCGAATCTGCCGGATTGTTTCGTCGTCCCGGCGAACGATTTTCCGTCCAAAGAACGATTGTTCCTGGATGCCTTGTCATATGATACATTTAATATCGACGGAGTCGTCGATTTTCTACGTCGAAATGGGATGCCTCCGTTTCAGGGCTGTGAATGGATTTTGAACGGTGTCACGAGTTCAGAGATTCGGGCGATCATTTTCAATAGGTGATATACGGTATCACGCTCGGTACTGTAATATTGTTTTACGGATTCGCGACGCTGAAGGGAAGCAATCCAAAATGTTAATTTATTATTTCGAAAGCTGTTCGTGCGAGTGATTTCTCGATTTCTTTGTGTCTGTGCTTTTTAGGGAAATTGAATTCTTTATTCGAGTTACGAGAAGTAACAAGTAGAATGAATTGGGACGCGTATATTATTTATTAGCTAATGAATCGTTTAACTTAAGTGTGTAATTTTGTTCGAGCATTAAACGTACCAGTGGAATTATAAGATCCTGTGAAACATTTTAGAAAGATGTAAGTTTCAAGAGTTTTAATTTTACACTGTATAAGATCGATACAAATTTTATATTCTGCAATGTTTCTCCAAGGTGGCCTGGTTTTTATCATTTCGTATCAAGTCGTAGTTGCTAACAAGTTCTGAGGAATTTGCGAGCTTTCCATATCTTTATTTAAATCGCGTTTGCACCTAATTAAAATTCATAGCTGTTCAACTTATTTGCTTTGAATCGTATTTCCTTGCCAGCCTTCAACTGTATTACTATTGCGTAGAATTAAATGGATTCTATTAATCGTGCAATAAACGGTGCCGCCTATTACCTGTATTAGAATGAAAAGGAAATGAATCACATATTTGGCCACGTCCTCTACCCTGCAAATAAAATTAATTTCGAAATACAACAAGCGACGAGCATTACATTCATTCGGTACGTTAAAGTGCCACCGAATAAATGTTAATAATTAACGAGCACTTGATAAACTTGCAATACTTAATCGGTCACCGACTGTGCAACACAAATTGGTCAACCGATTACCTCCATTAAAACGCCCATTCTCTCACGCCAATATAACTCGCCGGAATCGACTTGCTTCTTATCGCGTTTCCCCAAAATAATTCATTCGAACGGAAAGCTGCCTCGGAGTTGGCGAGCCAAATGGAGATTGGAGTATAAGAAACAAATTATATTCCCAGCGAAAGGTTTCCAATTATCCAGCGGGCCGGAACCACTTCAATTAGAGGAATTTTACCGCGAGACATGAATTTGCCTGGGGCCAAGAAGAAAATCGACACCTTCGGTTGTTGCAAATCTTCGGGGCGCTTTTTCTCTCTGGCGAAAGCTTCGCGGCAATATGGTTCAAATGCAAATTCACTTAGCTTTAAATGTGTTCGCGCTGAGGAGGATAATGAGATTCGTCTATTCGACCTAGATATATCTTCCCTTTATCCACCTTTTTATCCTGTGCCGAAGAAATTAATTATATAAATCACTCGCGTTTAATGGTGTCCGTGCTTTCCGTGATATCACAACGGTGGTAATTAGCGCCGAATTGTTCTGCTTATTGTCTCCTATTCTGAACTGCAGGTGTTATAACAGTCAATTACGAAAAATTATTATACTTTTGAGTTGGTAAGTTACTCGCTGGTTCGCGACAAATTGGTGATTTTTCTAAATTTAACTTAATTTGAATTTATGCAATTAATAACTTTATATGTACATACGATCCTGTTACGGAAAGATGTTGTCCATTTTACAGTTAAATATTTATTTGCAAACTCTGTGCTTCGCTAAAACGGCGCTTGAATATTCATCGAAACTGTGTTTCCCCATAAACGGGCTCGCCGTGAATTGACAAATATTCCCAACAGCGACGAAAACATTTAACCGCGATATATTTGAAGTTACCAGGTAATAAATTAAGTACCCCGTTAGTCGTCGCAGAGAATTAAATGTACACAAACAGCAACCGTGCTCGCCTCTAAATAAGAATATTCGTAAATAAAAAAGGATCAAATATCATATATTTTATTTAATTCTGCTTTCTGGCTCGCTGTCGCATAATTCCATAAAAAATGATATCAATTGCCCTTCGACGTGTACGCATAACCACTTGTTTAAAGGCCCGTTGCACATGGCGTTATCTAAACAAACGGGGTCCAAAGTGTACGCTGCGGAATTCATCGCTTTGAGAACGCCCCGTTTCGACGTTCGTGAATCCACTAGAACTCGATTTGAATCGATTACACAGCAATCTGACCGAACGCACGCCGATCTCCCCCAAACTACATTTAATCCCCTCTGATTCGCTTCGATCACCGCCATCGGTTCCCTCGACTCGAAACAAGCCTTCTGATTTATCTTCACTCACGTTTCAATTCGGTCTGTCTACCTTGGTCACGATTCGGAACCACCTCGAATCGCTGCAACCCTATTTCGACTTGCCACAGATGTATTTATGACGGGTCCCGATTCTGCTGATTAGTTTCAATTTGATTAGCGATCGAGTGGAAGCGTTGACTCGAATCGACTGGTTTCGTATTTGCTTTATTCTTGCACTATATGCACTGATTATCTAAAAAGACGTGCAGTAAAAATTGCAAAGGCACGCGGTGCGTGAACTAGACGAGGTGCGGTTGACGAGTTACTAGATTTTCGAAGAACTTGAGAATAATAATTAAGTATTGGAAAGCTTCCCCAGGATTAAGGGTATTAGAACGAGGTGGTATTCATTTTTAACTGGCAGGAGATTATAGAAAATTATTAAGGGAAATGGAAGGATAGACTAATATATTGTAACATGTAAGAAATTTCTATTTCTTTAGCTCTTTTTACACGAACTATATCCACTTTCTTTTTAACCAATTGGTTAATTAGGCCAGCGGATTTAGTGGGAAGAAGAAATGAAATTTTCTTACGAGTTTTATTATACGTGAATTATGGCTTTTAAATATTCGCAGCGGAAATTTGTGCACTTATTGAATCTTAAGTATGTACATAAGTGCGCAGTTAACGCGCTGATCGAACTCTCCGCCAGATATTTAAGAAATTTTCGTCTAATTGCTGCTAATTAAATTGCAATTAAAAAACAGGCCGGAGTTAAGAGAGTCTGTAATTATTGCAGAACCGGTTTAATCTACTTTAACCGGTTTTAATTTATTCCCTTTTACTTAATAATTATTTCTCTGCTTCCGAGATATTTTCAATTGCATTTCACTTCTCCAAAGTTCTTTTTCTAACGCAATTAAAATTTTCGCCGCATCCTTTTAATTAATTTTATCTAACATTATACAACGATGTGCCCCAGATAATTCATCTTCGGATTGCTTATTCCCATTTCAAAAAATTATTAACTAACTCGTACTCCAGAAAACTGCAACCAGAATTATCACAGGTCTCGATTAGTTTTACTGCTCTAACGTTTCACAGATCGAGATTGCCCCCTTTGGTGCTTGACAGATAATTAAAAGAAAAATCAGCTGATATTCGAAAAGTTCTACCGCTGAAGCCAGCATAAACGACCATTACGATAACTTCATGAACAAAGCCCTGATAGCAGTACCCCTCCTTTAATTACTCGAATACCCAAGAACCGTGATTATGACTGACAATTAGAAAGTCCCAATCTGGTGCCATCCTGTCTGCGTTCAGAACTAAACTTGGATGTTCGCTCATTATCCGGCCCAGTGCGGACTTTATGAGGAACAAAACTATCTCCGACAAAGTAAAGACTAACGTGGGCAAAGCCCTGTCAACTCCTACTCCAGTGTCGGCACACGTTGTGCAATTCGCAACAGTGTTTTGCATAATGCATGCTCCAAAACTGCTCTGTATTTAATATCGAAATTCATAATTTAATATTAAGAATCTCTCACGGGAATTTCAATTGCAGAGAAACAAATTTCAGGAAAAGGACAGCCCGCAATGAACACTGTGTTATCTTATATTATTCAACTTATATAATAAATATTGCAATATCGAAACTATAATATTTTACTCTATTCCTACGTAGGACAAATATCCAACAATAAAAGAAGGGCGTGCGAATGTTGCGTTAAAAAGAAAATGGCAGAAGAATAGGGACGTTATATTAGGTAAAATAATTTGCATGCTTACGTAAATGCTCTGCATTTAGAACGGACGGGTTAAAAATTAAAAACCCTGCAAGGTTACGTTGGAACGCGCTCTATCATTATTCAAGACACACCCCCTATGACCCATCGCCTACACGTTTTCTCTCCACCACTGAACACCACTGCAACCACCGTCAGCTTTAACATTTAGAAGAGTTCACAGAACTCGACGAGGTCAACCGGATCAAGACTGCCGTTGTGGAGGAATAAAAAGCGAATTTCCCCGTGCGAATCACTCGAGGTCTTCGAGAGTTCAGCGAAATTCGCTGCAAGAGAAACGATTATTAATGACCTGGCCGCGACAATAACGCGTCAGCCATCGTTCAGGCTGACAGTTTCCTCGATAATAATGATTAATCTGGCCAAGTGACTCGAGACTTCTTCGAGACCTCGCCCGACCTTCCCGCACGGCCACCTTTCCACGATAATAGCCGATTTTTATCAACCACCGTTGGCATTATCCGACTTGTCCGAAGTATCGAATGATGGAAAGTTCCGATCCAAGGCTTTGAAACAGTTAACTTCTCGAGCTAATGAATATTACACTTGCAAAGTTGCTTCTTTCTGGCTGAATGATTTTTCACCGAAGGATAGATGTAATGTTCTTCTTTCTTCACCAATTGGAATTGTCCATTGAAGCAGAAAGGAACACGGTGGTTTGATTAATAAGTTTTATCAAGTACCGGCTTGGATTTTGTTACGGAAGATTTGACGGATTCGCCGATGCCACGTTATTGGTTAAATGAAAATTAATGATCGAAGAGGTGTATAAACGAAGTTTTCTTTTCAATTATTTTTGCCGCGGCAAAGTAATCAAGTTTGTGGGACAAGTTAATCTTGAATGTCTACATTTGATACTGTAATAAAACTGTCAAATCACCAAGCATTTCGGGGTATACAATAATGTTCAGAAGAGTTAACTGCTTCACATCGAATATCGACGAACCGTGTCAAAATGACAAAATGAAAAGCATTTAAATAAACGAAACAACTGTTACTCCATCTAACATTAACATCAATTGCATGTCCAGGAAAAAGGGGGTGTTCGATCGTTGTAAAACTAAGGACACGATCCCAAACCTTCCAACAGCAAACGCACTCCCTGGAACGTTTTAATAATCGAAAATTTGCGTTATCGCGCAACGGCATGCGAAGAATTTTTGAGAACGGTTGCTCAACAGCAAATCGATCGACGTATCGATGCAGAAATGTGGCTTGCTAGCTTGCTGACCATTGCGGTCGTCTGGCTATTGGTCGATTAATGTATTGTGCTACCACTGACCGTCGAACATTGCGTACTGCTTACCACTGTCTGACTAATACCTTGCAACCACTTGCTGTATACGACGGATCGTTAATACCGTTAGAACTGTACGCCATTATTTGATCAGTATGCAACATTATTGATTCATCGCATCGCCTGTTACATTTTTAATCGGATCGGAGATATTGCGCCATTTCTGTTGCACAACACACTTAATAGTTTCTCTCATCGCTTTCGTCATTAGAATTGGTTTCAATGTAACTTCTTAATGATTGTCTTTTCGATAGAAGTCATTTTGTAGTTATTCCTAATTTTCGTGGCAGCTAAGATATCCTATTTCTATTTTTGCCAAATAAATATACAATACAGGAATCGACGAAGGGTAGATACTGTTTTAATTTATCTTTACTTTCGTTTTATATTTATTTCCGAACATCGACATTCTGGGAAGTATATCCGCGTGTTTAATAAATAAATGAAAAACTGCACCCAAGTGTGCAACAATAAGAGTTTGCAGTTACACAAAGGTATAGAACTACTGTACTCAGGAAATATCAGTTCAATAAAAGAAAGTTAAACGAAATTCCGTCCAAATGAAAGTCTAAATTAAATTGCCCACGCAGTCCCTTTCGTTTTTTCCCCGCCAAACAATATTATCAAGATCCACGTTTGCATATCTCGCAAGTTTATTCCAAGTACTGCAAAGTAATTTTCTGAAAAGAACATTAACAATAAGAAATCTTAATTCGCTTTGCATCGTAATTTACTATTTTACAAACAATGCAAACGGAAAATTTGGACATATTTATAAATAATTATTATCAACAGGAGTAGGAGTAGGATACATAACACACGCTTCATCGATGTGATACCTATTTCCCTTGTGCACGATATGCATTGCTAATCGAGAATCCTGCACGTTATCACTTGTACTCTCTCTGACTAATGCGGAGCAGTTATCACTGCGGAGCTATTCGACCGCATTGCTTTCGTCTGACTAATGCCCGTCCCTTACTACTACCCGACAACTGTTATCCTCGTTCCTACTACTAACTACTAGAATTCTAGGCTTCAGAGATCTGAATACCGCGCGAAACTACATTAAGGGTTAGTCAATTTCCAAGGCAATTTCCAAGATCGAGGCAACGATTCGTCGCCTGTTAATAATTTCATCGTGCGTACGCTACTGAAGAAATTTTTTAGAACCATTAGGTATAGTTCCAGCTGCTTAGGAATTTTCTAAGAAGCGAACACTTCTTGAGTTGTGTGAAATATATACGGGCGAAGTCTGTTAATATTTGTGTACAAAATATTAATGAGCAGTGCAATATAGCGGCGATATTTTAACTAAAATTTGTTTTCCTTCATGTTCGACTACGATTTATGCACAATGTTTTGTAACAAGGAAACAATGAATGCAAATTAGTGTATGCTTCGAAGGTACGGATATTACCTGGTCTACTAATAGGAAAATGACTTCTTTACCGTGTAATTTGATTATGCTGAACAGTAACGAGGTCTCTTATAGCGCGTGTACGAAAAAAGTAATTAACTTGAACAGCAACCTGAGGACTTTGATTATCCTAATAAAACCACGCACTGTTTAATGGTTGCTACTCCGTCGGGCTGGAAGTCATTTAGTAACGTAAATCGAGAGGGTGCCGTTTTTTTTACGTAGACCCTATAAACCCGGAATATCGACTACTATATGTATACAAGTACCGTATACTAGAGTTTATCGCTTCGATACTCGCTTTAATTATACGAATTTCTGTAAAGCTTGTTAGCGAACTTTAAAGAGCCTATCCTTTCGCTGTTTAATTTGCAAATTACCTTTGCGAAATTCTTCAGACAAACGTTCAAATTAATCCAATTTACTATTAATCATCGATATTACATTTGTAATTAATGCAGGCATATCTTTTATGAAATTTTGGGGTAATCCCATTAAGATGACATTTTAGGTAATTAGAAGGATTGGCGTGCTATTTAAATGTAAAAATTTTAGAATAATAGCGAATGTATTAAAATTAAGACCAATATGGTCTTTACGTAAATTAAGTTAACATATTCGACTTGTGCTTCAGAATTACAAATTTATACAAAACCTAATGATAACAAAATATAGCTACCCTCTTGCAATGAATCACTGCATAAAAATATGTTTACCCTTATTATTAAATTGAATGCCTTAAAATATCGGCTAAATCTGTGCCCCTTGATAGATGCTAATAAAACTGTATTCCCTCGTTAGGTTTTACTATGAAGCATAAAAAATAACATATTTATGAGAGATAAGAGTGCGAACGTAATTCGGCGTCGAATGTTGCAGAGAAAAGATTCCTCCAATATTAATGAAACATTCTGTACTCTTAAGCTATCGCGATCTCGTTTTCTCTACATCTGCAAAGAAATCACCTAATTATACTTTACGTTCACGGATCTCGGCCAAAGTCTGCTTGTCTTTGAAGCCTGTCCTATTCAAAGTACTCGTCGCGAAGTTGGCAACTTGAAGCTCGTTCTCAGGACTGACTCGAAGCGTGGTAGTTCGGTAAATCGCGACGAACGACAGCCAAGAACTGGAATGGAACTCGCAAAGATTAAACCATCGGAGCATTAATACCACCACTTTCGAAAGTTTGGTGTTCATTTGCAACCGAGTGTGCCGCACAGCGCGAGACTTGCGGAGACTGGTTTTCAGCAAACACTCGAGCTACGACAACAATACTCGTTTCATTAATAAATGAATTTCAATGGAAAATATAAGGTGTCTGGTTGTCCTAAGATTATTGTATAGATTTCTGATTTCTTCGTGGTTATTACGTCGTATTACAAGCTTCATGTATTCATATAATATACCTACCACTTTCAAGCTGGTATACTCCGAGCATTTTTTTTTAATTCGATAAGTCTTATCACATTTTTCATTTTAGCAAAATATATTGACACTTTCGAGAATTCGATCCGCTCGACTTTTCCAAACCAACATAAAATAACTCGAATCGAAATTGAAGCATGCAATTGCAATTCAAGCTTAAAGTGAAAGTACAGTGGCGACGAAAACAATTTTTTCTTTATTTACTACTTCCTGCTATTTGTCTCGAGAGGCAAGTGCCATTTCTTTCACTAAAAAAAAAGGAACGCGTTTATTTTCTACCAACCTTCTGCAACCTAGCGATCCAAGGTTCAATGGTACACGCCATATATGGAAAATTGCTTTTCCCCTCTATCACGTCGGCGTATCTCCACTGGCGAAACAGAACCCGTTCTGTCACGCGTGTTCAATCTGACACGACCGTCCTGGCGGAATCGTGACAAGGTATAAAAACACAGGTGAATTTCTGATGCCGCACAATGCAGCGACGCGTCGCCCAGATTGAAACAGTGGGAAAGCAACGATAATAAAATAGCGACGAGCCAAGATTTTTGACGGTGCTCGAAGAGTGAGCGAGGGTGTGCGTATGTGTGTGTGTTTGGAACTTAAATTATTCCTTTTTTTTATATTCATAAAGTGGCAGTCAGTGATTATATTCCAGAATAATGAAAACAAATTAAAAGAACGTAGGGGAATTTAGAAGACCCTGTTCGTTTTGTGTAAATTTAAGAAATACAGTATTTTACTGAAAAACGTTGTTCAATGACATCTTATTTTATTTCAGCTTTTCTTTATCTTATTTGCCTGTAATTTTCCAGGCACAGCTGCCTCGACAATGGAATATTATTACCATTATTGCCAGGTATAGAAAATCCTAGTATAAACAGTTTTGCCAGACTGAATTGATGACGAATAAAAATAGATCTCCGTATACAGGATTTTAATATTATCATAATTCCCGAATATTTCTTGCCCCTTACTGCACCATACTCTCCTAACTTCTAACTTAAACCCTTTAAAGATGCACGCGTTGCAGCGCATGGATTAGCTGTTCATAAAGTGACTTTAGTTCAAATCCCGTATATAGCAACGTCCAATTATTGTAATACTAGCAAGCTTTGCCCACAATTATTCGAATATTAGATTCTGAGAGGCAGACAAATTTTTTAACAAAGATACAAAATAACATTATTAAAACCTCCAAACAATAATAACAGCAGTCATAATTCGTAACATTACTCAAAAACGATGTAAAAATCAGAGTAACTTACTCAACCATAAACGGAGAGCAATCGAGGACGCAAACGATTAGCACAAATCGCGCAAATAAATTGGAAAATTTACGTCGTTTCAATTATTCTATCGTAATGAATTCTCTGACGCCCCAAGGTTCAGAACAGTTGGCGCAGATTGAAGGGCGCTGCATTTTTGGACGAATAACTTTCTCGAATACCAGAATGAAAGTTTCCAAATGCCACTTCATTAAGCAACCCACCGTGTCTTTGCAGTCTTCGCAAGAAAGAAATCATCGGCGGAGAATTTCCACGCCGACACGGTTGAAAGCGCTTTTAATACGTTCAACGATATTACGGGTCGACCGTGACATGGTAAAAAGCGACCGGATAGAGGCGAGATATTAAATTCTACCACGATTAATACGCCGTGGCCCAGGCACGTTTTCAGGGCGGAAGTTATCTTGTTTCAGCTGGCCTCGATTTTTTGCTAATCACCCGCTTTGTCCCGATTGTTTTGTAACAATTGAAGGACTCAAAGGATGGAGAGGGTTGTGTAAAATTTTTTGGCGAACATCGATGGTATGCAAGAAATGGGAACATTTTAATATGTACTCGAGGATGAGGGGCTGAATATCTGTTTGCTGCAAACTTAATAAAATATGTTGCGTTTTAAACACCATTATCTTTTGAAGCACTGAATTGCTTTCTTCGTTCGGCGGGCTATCTTGCGTTTCGAGCAGTGAAATGGCTCTTGAAAAAGTTTTCAATCGGCTGAGAAATTGGAGAGTAAAGTTATCTTTACTTCCGAAGAATTGAAAATTAATCTTTCTCACAAAAGTTTTCTAGCCTCAATAGAATGTACATTTACTTTAGATTGACAATTTTTTAACGTGGTTTAACGTAGATTAATACTTCAGAGATCAGTGGTTGATGGTCAGAATGACCAGTGTCCAATTGGTCCTTACTTTTTGTTTGAGAATGCGATATCTATCTGCAAGATAGATGAAAGTTTGGTAGCAGTACGGAATTTCTATCACGTTCTGGCCTTCCTTGCTATAAAATTAGTAACATACAGACATTATTGCTGCAATTTATGATGACTTTCAATAACACAAAATGCCAATTATATATCTGTATTTAATTTCCATTCAACCTCATGAACTCATTAACGTATATTTTCTAAATACTACTAAAACGTTTAGTTCCAGTGCTAAAAGGGAATCTTTCAACTACAAATCTCCCAAATCTGTAAATCTCCCAAGATTAATACAAGAAGTTGGAGGACTCTAAGGAACGCCATCCGAAATTAATATACCGCGCATCAACGAAGAGTAAAACCTACGTGACCACGCAACGAATCACCGGCTTGCGCGTAAATTACCCGAACGAAGCGCTAATACGTAGAACGTAAACGCTTCCTCGCGAGATTCTCGTCCGAGGGACGAAAGTCATTCCGGCGGGATAAATTTTTCAGGCGACCTCTCCTTCGACAGAATGGTAATTCGCGTGATAAATCTTCCTTTTCGCGCACTGCAGGTGCAACGCGCGTCGTCGCGAGGGGACAGAAATTTTCTGCTGGCGACCAAATTGCCTCTCAAACCGGCGAAACTTTCGCGGCCACGATAACGGACTGTTACGGGGTGACGTGATCGAGAACCGGGGGCTGTTTAGGCGACGCCTGCGACGGGAACAGGCACTCTGCTGGGATAAAAGTTGTCCTGGACGAGTGCATTCTCTGTGTTATCATCGGGAAAGTGTGACTGGATTTCAGTGGCGGCCACGGGACTGTGTTATCGCGTGCCAGAGACAATAAAAGTGCAAATGTGGGTTGGCTGTCTTCCTTTTAATTAAGAATTACTTTGCAATTAGATTTCAGGGGGCTGCAAATATTGTGGCATTCAGAATCGTTTGGTTAAAACTTTGTATGGTTTCACGTTCGCGGTACCTACTGATTTCGAAACGAATTTTTGTAAATTCATTGTTACGAGGTTTGTTTGAGTTGGAAATGTATTTATTAAGAGGAAATAAATCAGACTTTTAACGTACGAGTTCTCGTTCTGCGAGCTTCAGCAATGCCTCAAAACCTTCCATCGAAGCGGGAAAACATCTCAGATGCCTCAATAATCTCAGCTATTACATTGCGCTCGTAGCAACCCCTTTTCACGATGGATGATAAACACAAGCTACTGACAGAGGAGCGCCTTGGATTACGGCAATTTCGCCATACAATGGTGTGCTCTTTAGTCGGCAAACAGATACGCAACATCCAACATGCTCTGCAGGATTTCTGCAGCGTATAACGGGGGGAAATAGCGGAGAAACAACGACGACTTCGAAAGCTATTCCTGTTAAGCATTATTAGCCTTCTACTTCCAACCTGGAATACTCGCGAAACGAAAGTCGACGAGATTTGTGCATACATACGACACAGATGGTGCAACAGAAATGAAATTCCATTAATCGATGAACCATTATTTTTGTCATCGTTTTTATTCGAATACTTGTCACCCTGGAATTAAGTTTCTGAGTAAACTTTCTAAGTTGAATGATACTAGACTGTTATTCCTTTCAAATATCTTTCTCTAAAAATTGAGGAGCTTTATTAATTTCTATTTCCTACAAATTATTACCAAGTATATTAACGAACTCAAGTGTTGTACAAATTATTTTTCCCCAACGTAATAAAGTTAATGAAACCACTGAACTCGGACAAATAAATATCGGGGGTGGAATATTTTCCTCTGTAGGGTAAGGAATGTCTATTCTCTGTCAGATTACGTGTTAATTCTTTACGTTAAAGGGCGCTGTGAATATTACAAGCGATTCGTTGCTTCGCCAAACAGAGCGTAGCCAGAAGGTGGAAGTAAGGATTACAATTTTGCTGAAACCACTGACGTGTGTCAGGCGGTGGGTATATGACGTGACAACCCTTGATGAAGATATGGAATGAGACAGTATTTCACGTATTATGTAACTACAGAAATGTGAAGATCCTACGGTGACCAAATAATCCTGGTACACTTAATAAATCTTCGAAAAATCTGACAAGGGAATATTAATAAATGACTAATTCAATTAATTCAATTTTTCTCATTGTCCAAAAATAACCATACGTCGAATGTTAATGAAACGAAACTGTCGCATTATACAAGTTTATGGGAAATGTCTAAAATAGTAATCTTAATTAAATATCTTTCCGCAAAAGAAATGGAAATTAGTAAAAGACAGCGAGAATCTACGTTAATCTGATTTTCGTAATTCACACAAAGCAACTCGAATATGTTAATAATATAATATTTAATATTAAATAATATTTACAATATTTTTCTACTTCCTATTATTAATAATATCTAAAAGAAGATACGCAATGGCGTTTAGAAATATTCTCCCATAACAGTCCGCGCTATCAAAGACTTTAATTCAAAGAACTTGATCCGATATGCATTTACGTACATTCTCTATTCATTCCTTCGTTTTTCCAATTCCCATACGGTTGCGTATCGTCGCGAATACTCTCTCGCACCCCGTTTGCTCTTCGTTGCGAGAAATGCATCACGGCCGAAGATTTCCGTGTAAATAAACGATATCGTCCCGGAGACGTTTGCAAGCTGCTTCGACAGAAGGGCGAAATGAATATTTCACGTCTTCGCCGGTGAATTTTCTTTCCCCGACAAAAGACTGGGTTCACAAGCAAATTTCACTGTCGCACGCAACTATTCACCGTGCAATTCATCAACTTTACGCTCCCGCATTTTCTTTTAATCTACGCGATTAAATTAAATTTAATCGATACTCTCATCGATTTTATTCGACAACGAACGCCCGCATTATGGAATGCATTTTGCAGCCGCTTGGCGACGAAACTTTAAGCAACGTTCAACAATCGCTTTTCCCAATATCCTTCCACGAGATTTCCCATTGGACGGCTGCGACAAACGCATTTCCATCCCGGCAAGTTGTTTCCCGAGGCGTTAAGTACAAAGTTCTCGTCGCGAGTTTAAGAACCTGCGAAGCTGCCGCTGTCCAACTTGCGGGAACGCCACCTCGCCAAGTCATAGGGAGCAACGATGCAGCAGGTGTTGATTTATCGATCATTCCTGTCAATTAAATTTGCCGAATTTACGTAATCCCCTCCGCGAAATTCTTGGAAGATTTCGCGTAACGAAGATGAACACCATTTCAATGTTTCTCGTTTAAACAATCGTCTTGTTCTCGTCTTGCTTTTAATCCTTTTTTATTAAAGCGATGAGTGCTTGACTTTTCACTATTATTCATCACCCCGGCAAGATCGATTTGGTAAGACTTTAAATGACTGCGGGCTAGTTGGACCGCAATTAGTCAAATTTAATTAATGACTCGCGGAGCCGGCCAGAAACTAATAGCAGAACTCGATGCCGCTTGCTTCTATGGAATTTTCAATAATCTCCGATGGAAAGCTGCGGCCACTCAAGTGTGCTGAATCGCGGGTACACGTCGCAAGCAGAACTTGGCAGACTTGTCCTATTTTTTACCACTTTACCTATTGTTTAAAACGCTCGAGAAATATAGAAATTTTGTCTCACCGTTCGTTACTCGCCAAGTAAAGCGCAGGTGCGAAGATTCTCCACGCTCAGGTAAAATAATTCTCCGTAAAAAGGAGATCTCGCGAACAACGGGGCCAAACTCTACGCTTTCCATTCTTCGAAAACCAAAAAAAGAAAACGAAACACACGTCGAACTGCTTTTCCAGTTCACCGCGAAGCACCGTTTTTACATGGTTTTCATGGTCCATAAGCGCGTGCATCGGATGTTAATGTACGTCGGCTATACAGGAAGTTACGAACGCCTGCTGCGCGGATTAAAAGTTCACGAAGCGACTATAAAAGTCCGATACCGTCGCGCGTAATCGTAAAATGAACTTGAACGATGATAACAGGAAGCTGCATATTCGATGTGATACACGGTGATTAATGCGCCGCGCAGGAATATTCTTGCAACGTGAGTGAAAAATATGCATAGAGTTTTTATAAGCAACATTTGGCGCTGCAGTTTCATGTACCAGAGCAGTGTTTTCCAACCTTTTCTGTGCCAGGCCCAACTTAAGCCTTTTTAAATTCTTATGCCCCCTATGTGACATGTGCATAGTTTTTAAAAATGGAAACGTGAACTGCTCACCGAAGAAACTTAAATGACGAGGTTTTGGAAGAAATCGGTAGGAAATTGTTGAGGAAACAATACAACATAATCGTATAAAACATTTCATTGTATGATTATTATTTATGTGGGATTGGAAATATTGCGCGACTGTTTAGAATGATCCCGAGGTGTGAAAGATATGTTTGGAGCTGAGTACTTGAGAAGATCGTGTGAATGGAGGGTGCAGCGGCCCAAGGATTCGGGTAGACGCGACTGACTGTCGCCAAGGAATGTTTGCAGCGTGTATCCTGAATGAGTGAGAGCAAATGAGGAATAGAATGAGAGAGTAACTAAGAGTGGAAGAATATATAGAGTGAATGATGCGTGTGCAAGGCAGAGCTAAGGGAGAGTTAGAAGGGAGCTGATTGAGAATAGTTTGAGAGAGACGTATCGTGAGCAGAGAGTGTTGAATTGAGAGTATTGTGAGTATCGTGTGAGAGTTGTCGTGTGTCGGCGTTTAATAATAATAAAGGTAGTGTTTAATTGAAGCAGACTGATATCTTATTACCCCAGCTGCCCTCTATTCCAATCTACGCGAGGTTTACGAAAAATAACTTCTACATATATATGTAGTGTTGTCGAGAGCTGTAATAAATAATAACTCGTTTAATATTAAAATAGCATCGATCTCGCCAAATTTTGGCACGGTGAAATATTAATGCAACGATAATCCACGAACTTTCAATGCGATCTGTTTATTCGTAATCAAAACACAACTCGTGATTTAAGTCTGCGACTGAAAGCACGCAGTTTCCAGTATACCCCTATTTTATTCAAGGTGCGCAAAGTGTGAGAAATTCCGCTTCACTATGACCAACCGAACAAAACACGACGCGGTCAGAAGAAACAGCGACGCGAAAAACCTCCCCCCATTAAGGGAGTGGACTGGTATCCAGAATCTCCGCTGTTCTTGGCGAACTTTAAGCTGCTTTTTTGTCACGCTCGTCGAGATGAGGTCCGGCAATCCAGGAGATATAGTTCTTGCGCCCGTCAAATAGAAGATTATCCCTTCCGATTCGGTGTCATCTTGAACATTCGCGTTCCACGCGAGAGAAAAATATTATTTTCCCAGGGGGATCCGCTTTGGATTTTCTGTCGCGTATGTTGAACAGGGAAACGTATTTTCGCTGCATGGAAACAGTTGGCGTGGACCTTTCCTTGTTTCTATTTCAAGCAGTGACGGATTGGTCTGAGTGGGGGGCAGTTTTAGGGTAGTTTTACTTCTATTTCGTCGTTAAGTATTTAATATACATTTATTAATCGTCGTTTGTGTAGACATACAAACAAATAGACTCAGATTGTTGATTCTAGAACTAGCATATTTAAATTTATCCAGTTTTTATATTAAGCATTTGATTGTGCTAAGTATCCAGTTAATTGGAATTTTTCTATCGCAACGAAAACTTCATTTAGTTTAGAAGAATTGATAATATCGACGATGCTAGAGATTGCAATATTTCTAGCATTCGTACTAATTGTAAGTGGAACCGTTTTTGGAATAATTACACAACCGAAGTTACCATTTCCCAGCTTCGCCTATGTGCATGCCTCTTCGAAGCAGCTTTCGCGAGTTTGACTTCCGAAACTATTTGCAAGGAGCTTAAAACGAACATCCGTGCGAATTATTCAAATGAACTGCCATACACGTTCAAAATAGCACGTTGACTATCCCACATTCGCTGCACTTTGCGTTAATCACGTGCAATCATGGACGCTTGCTTCAAATTGAATGAAAAAATTAGCCTTCAAGTAAATGATCACTGCGAGTATCGTCAGAGAGTTGAACAGTTAATTTGTGGAATAAAGAAAACAAATAATGAACGACTTCAAGTTATGCATTTCCGCGACCAATTGAGTTACCAGGACGGAAACAAATGGAGGGAAAATAATGCCAAGAGAACGTGAACACCGTTGACGACTGATAATAATCAACCGACACGAAAAAGCTCGACTTGATCCTGGAAATTGGAATCGAATGAGAAAATAGGATCGGCTGTGTTTACGAGACGCCTATTGTACTGACGAGGCGATTCGACGGTGCTGAGAGAAAGCAATCAAGGAAATGAAATTTGCAGCGGAATCGGATGAAAATGGAAAACGGGGAAAATGAAAAAAAGAAAATGCATCGCACCGCGCCTGCTTTGGGTGTTTGGCCGATTTTTCGTGTTCTTTCAGTTTAATAACGTAATAGGATGATGGTTTGATTGAAAGGCAACGGTGCGAAGGTTGAACAAAAATCGGGACGAAAATTGTCGCGTGTGAATGAAAACGTCACGTGTGGGTTGACTTTTTAATCCTTTGGTTATTGTCAAAATATATCCCCTTTTAGATTAAATATTTCGTAAGAAGCGTGGAGGTTGCTGAAATTATATTGTCTATCATTTAAATCAGTCATTTCGATACTGTAGCAGTTAACATTTTAAATCGTGCCATTGTATCACACAAAATACAATTCTGTCATCGTTTTGTTCGAAGTGAATTCGTTTCGTTGATGAAGCAATTTGTTCCGTGAAAAATATGTACAGTATTTTTATCGCTCCTTCTCCGAAGCAACTTAAATAAAATATCAACTGCGTCCGAACAATTTGCAAGACTTTCGAGTGGAAATATTTTTCTATTATTTATCGTTCGAGCTGTTGATCAAATATTCTGTTGGTAACCCACGTCTAGGACAATATTTAAGAAGCAAGTTTGTATGGGATGAACGTAGAAGTTATGAACATGGCGAACAGGTGTAGGGAGAGTTAAGAGGGAAGTTTGGGCGAACACATGATGACCATTAAGTTTCCTCATGTTCGTGGTTATAACAAGCAGTGTATGTGAAATATGGACAATGCACTGAGAACACGGCCAGAAGGTGTAAAATTTAAGTTGATGAAAATATTCACACCTTCCCTTTTATATCTTAACCTCCAGTTAATGCATTTTTTGGATAAAACAACGTTTATTCTGTTTGAAGTTAGGTTCGTTTGCATAAGCGTCATGTTTGCATTGATTTTCAGTATCAGAAATTGGAAATCAATAATTCGAAATCGACTTCGATTGTTACGATATGTAAAATGAAGAAGTCAGAAATCGGAGAGTTTAAATTACATTTGCTCGCAATAATCAAAGCTCAAAATAAAAGGCTGTGAATTTTCATGTCAATTTCCAAGAGTCGATCGTATAATGAAATATCCAAGTTCTATTTTATTCACTTTACTGCCCTATCCATTCGCGAATTTAAACAAAATACTCTCTCGCTTTATGTAAACACGCCTTTCATTATTTCGAAACGAATTCCAAAGGATTTTCGAGACAGCCAAGTTCCATTCTCCAGCCCTTTTCCAAATCCTTCCAGCCTCGGTACAATGCAAAAGTTCTATCGCAGAAGAATATTTAATTAAACGCAACAATCCCGAACGTTTTGATGTTTTGTTACATCTGTGTACCTTAGAAAGTTGTCGGGCATTTCGCTGAACACCTTTGTACGGTGCACGCTCGTTGAAAGTTTCACTTTTGCCAACTGCCGTTCGCCATAAGTGGCCCAAAGGCACGGGTCGTGTTAATTGAAAAGCCACGGACGGCGAACGCCAATTCAATTTGCCGCTTTGAAATTTCCACGGGAACGGAGAGTCAAATATCGCGACGATCGTTCGCGACAAGGAACTGCAGTTAGGGAAACGCTTCGAGCGGACACGCGGACACCGATTTTATTCTGTGAATCGGCTCGTTTGCTTTGCTCCAGTAAAAACAACCGGTCCACCGGGTTTCTATTAACTCTGAGAGTTTACGTTCTCGATGAAATTAATGGCAGAGAGGCGCGGAGAAAATCGATTTAGAGAAAATTCTGTCTCGATAGCACGCACAGTTTATTCCGAAGGGCCTCGAAATAATTCCAAACACTAATCGCACTTTATCGTTGATAACACGTGCAATGATTACCTCGATATGTTAAAGGGTGAATAGAGAATTTCGTTTTTCTACTCTGCACATTTTACGTATAAACTTTTGTTACACTTTTGTACATTTAATGAAGAACCCTAGTACTGCTTAACGGTGTAAACGTGATTATAGTTTTCAGAGGAAAAATATATTAGCCTGACGCGAGATAATAAGTAGGTATGTGCAATTGAAAATTACACGAAACATTAAGCTTCGTCTGTTGACTACTGAACAGGTAATGCTAAAACATTTTCCCCTTTCACGATGAACAACAGGAAAGGATCATTTTCGATCAACAACATTAATGATTAATCAATTATAACGAATTCACCTGCAATACAAGTGTTAAACATTCGACAGTCGCGCTTCAAATAAAATGACTTACTACACTCTGACTTACAAGTCAAACGTAATAATAATAATAATAATAATAATAATAACGAATTACTGACACAATTTCGCGATGTACCAGGAAAATTGAAATATCTATATCGCGAAACTATTGCAAATTATATACAAACAGTGCATTTAATGGGATAGTGCGCGAGCCATTATCGAATCTTGTAGTATGCATGAGACCAGGCGATATTGCCGCCGACAATGATGCGTCCGAGTTCCATTGATGATTCCTAATTATAATGACGGTTGCCAGCTCATTATTTTATTAGAACGCGTAACGAGCCGTCAACGGCCGTGCATTGTTAACAAGCGCGTCGTGTTTCCGTTGAATCGTGGTAGCGCGTCACAAGCACAACAATTTCCACGGCATTTTGCCGGAAGCCACGGAAACGCGTGTCCGGCCGAAGCCGCAGGCCTGCCAATCGAAAGTGTTATGGGAAAATACGTATTTCAAATGGACGATCGTGAATAAACTATGCAATTGCTCGGCCGCGTACGAGGAATTGTATGGAATCGAGTTTTTAATCACGCAAAGCAGTGCTGATTTAATTTATGGAAATGTTATTTTGAGGATATGGTATCTTGCTCTCGTGTCGGCGGTATTTTAAGTAAAAAGTCGTTTAATTAGCGAGAAATTTGTATTAATTGTAGTATAATATTTTGAATTGGTTGGTTTACTTAGGAGCTTGCAGTGTCGTCATTCATGGAAATATTAAAGAATCTGATTGAACGGAGATTTGTAATTGACTGGAATGGTAGCGAATATTTTTGAGGATTTACTCATTGCTAATACAAGACGTGAATTAATTTTATATTAATATTGCGATACGTAATTACGATGAATCGCCTGTGCTTGTAATAACAGTAGTTGAAATACAAATGTTACTAGTCGCCAATTATATTATACGTACATCACGAAACATTTATTTATTTAGAAATAAAATCATTCATTTTAAAAAGAAAATATTACAAAGGCATTGAAAGAATGGAACAGAAAGACGAAAGAGACGTGCAGCTCCTACGTTTTATACGCCCTAAGAACTCATCAATAAAGTTACAGAAAAAAGGGCGACAAAAAAGTGGGAATTACGTTCCTCACTCAAGCCTGAAACTGGCAAAGAATAATCCTCTTGAATCCTTTCTCCAGTTCGTTCGAACTCGTTTCGTCTCGCAGAAATGGAGAAACTTCGAATCGCTGGAGGTATATTCGCCGATTCGACGGTAAAAAAAAAATACCGTCCCACGTATCGATTCCGACACCTGAGAGCCTGCCGAAACGTCCCCATAGCCCCGAATGCTCCACAATTTCGCCCGGCTATTCACCTATGAGATATTGGCCACCCGTGAATCCGAAAATAGATTGCCAAATGGACGTCTGGTCGACGTTATAAATCACCGATCACTTTGTTTCGAAAAGCGTTCAGCGGCTAAACGATATTCGGCTTGTTGCTTGTACCTTCGATCTGTTACAAGCTCGGCTGAATACCGACGTAAATAAAGTTGTAACGAGAGTAGGTCGGTGCGTTTCCTTTCGATTCGATGGTGCATACGGTGCAAATCCGTCGATCGAATTATTATTCATTTGTATTTATTTGTACGCTTTGGAGAAGTATCGCACAGTCTACATATGATCCTTTTTTAATGAAAATTAATTGCAGCGCGTGTTTGCAAATTGTAGATATTTTGCTTCGTTCGAATAACCGAGAGTTTGCACTTAAACGAACAGAATTAGTGGAAGCGATATTTTTAAGTACACCAGCGCGGAAAAGAAAAGAAAGCGTTAAACACACGATCCAACTGGTTTCTCTTTAGTAAAATACAGCGACTGAAAATCTTTAATAATATAGTGGCCGCCTTCGCAGATCATTAAAGCACTTTCGAAGCGCAACCACCATGATCCTATGGCTTCTGCCGCTATGTTAATAATCGAAGCAAATACCGTTCAGTTTACCAAAGAGCAGAGCGGCTGAAACCCCGTCGAAAACAGTCACTTCGAAGCGGAGAATGAATATAGAACGTGGCAAAACCACTGGACAAAGGGGAGAACATTAATAATGCGGGGTGCAGTATCGCGTTTAAACAACGATAATCCAGCTCCATGAATATGCAATTTCCACGAGCCATAGCAATTTCGTTCGACAGGTGAAAATCCATCGTTAAATCCTCGATCCTTCGCACACTAACCTACCTTTGTATACGCATCTCGCTCTGTTGCTACAAAAACGATGCAGGGTAAAAAAATATGATTTTCGATTGATCGACGTGCATAATATATATATGTATATGGTTTATAGGAGGTACTTTGCAAATTTGCTAATGGGTTTTTATAAATTTGCTGTTATTCCTTCGTTTTGCCAGAGAAGGCAATTTCGCAAAACTTTCAAGGGTGTATTATTTAATTGTCCAATAGATTAAAATGTTAATAAGTTGATTGTAAGTCAAATTAAAGTTCACTAGTAATATATTATCGTATTAGTGCTTGTAATTGCATGTCCTGTCTCCGAATTAAATTATAAAGAACACGTTGCAATTGTGAGTCAAGCCCGCCAACAGTAAACAAAATTAATCGTGCCTGTTCACGTCTCAATTTATTTAACCTGTCCGTCCCGATTAACTTGCTTGATTAAGATTATACTATAGTAACTTTTTTAACCCCTTACACGCTAACTTATTTTCACACCTGAAATGATTATAAATAGCTTGCTGCGAGGGAAAAGCTTGCTACCCTGAATGGAGAATGACCGATGAGATACAGTAAAGAAATTAAAGTATAATTAAGACAAGATACAGCTCAAATGTCGAATAAGTCACTTCAAACCTACGCGACTGTATCGAAGGGTTTAATTCTTACGAAAGAAACAATTCCGCCTAATAACTCTGTGCTTCATTTATCGTGAAATCTGTCCACGCAGTTTTTCATTTCTCTCCGCCGCTTTAATAACGAACAAATATCCGAACCGCTTTAATATCATCCCGCTGAACTGCGTTGGAATAAGGATGAGATACTCGTTGATAAATGCGATGATATTCCTCCAATCTCGACGTTGCCGGCGAAGTCTGGCGGAAGTTACGAAGTTCAACGAGAACTTTAATTTGTTACCTCAGTGAGAGTAATGAGTTGAGGCTGGCAATTAACAGTTTCCCTTGCCTGGAGACAAAATTTTTCATCGCAATTAGTACTTCGTTGCAATTTAACGCCCTTGTTCGTTCGCTCTCGAGTCTATCGTTCTTAATTCATCGGCGATCACCTGCGGCATCCGTCATCGGTGACGGATCATCGCTGACCGTTCCAATCGTTTGCTGAAGACTCGAGTTCGTACAGGCGAGTGTCGCTTAACGAGCGGCGACACAGAGAAAGAAAGCGACTTCGTCGAGAACGGAGTTACTCGGCCGGTTGAAAGTTCAGCCAGCTAATTTACTGGTCCCCACTTATTAAATTCCCTTCGACGACGAAAGTTTCAGGGTAGCCGCAGCTGCGGCACCGGAAACGACGTCACGCTCGCGTTACAGAAACTTTTAATAATGCAGCCCCGCCGCCTGTTGCAATATGCAGCGGTCTATCATGGAAACGGAAAACAGAGAAAACGAGAAGAGGAGGCACAAGTCACGGTCCTTGGCGATCTTTCTTTTATTTTTTTTCCCTTTTATTTCTTACTTTATTTATTTATTTTTTTCGCCTTCCATAGGAGTACGTAATGTGAAGGGCGGTGAAATTTTGGGAAGCTCTTTGAAGTTTCATTGGCAGCGAGATACTTTGCACAAATGTGCCACACTTGCGGTAATATACAAATGGATTGGAACTGGACAGCTAGTTCAGTGGAGTTCAATTTGCAGTTTGGTTTAATTGCTGGTGTGAATTGAACGGGATACAGAGTACAAAGCAAGACAGCAAGAAAGCCGAAGAACTCTGTAAGGTAGAATATACGTTGGAATTGTTAATAGATTACTGAAACGACGTTCTATTTCAAATATGTAATATAATAATATTAGGCAGCTATAATGTACATGTACATTAGAGTATCGTCATTAGGATTTCTATTTCACCACAGTTTAGCAATTAATTATTTTCTTACGAACCGCAAGAAGAACGCGAACTAAATCATTTGTAAATATGCAGAAGCGTAAGTGGAACAAAAATGTATGACAATTTGGAAGAACTTCAATCCTAGAAAAGCCGGGGAAATATCGTCGAAATTGGAGCAGCTGATTTGAATGAAAATGAAAAATTTGAAACGGAATTACGATTAAATTATTTCACCGGCAGAAGCCAGCAACTCGGTGGCGGCCAGCGCCAATTTAATAACAAGATTTCACCGTGAAACAATTCTTTCGACAATCTTAACATTTCACAGCCGGCCTACAATTGCTACAATTAACGCAATAAAACGGGCAACGACGCATCAGCCTTTTGAGGAATGATTTTCATAAATGTCACTGTCTTGCAAGAAAAGAATTCAATCTCGATCCTCCGGGCTTCTATCGTACAATGATAGAAAAAGATTCAGTCCGACCAATTCAATACACCCGACGATAATTACAAAGATTGCGCGGGTGTATTTAAAATTGATCAACCGAGCCCCATTTCATTCGAGTCGATATTTGTGAAGTCGCGTCAATTTCCGCGATCGTTTGTAACAATAAATCCCGGACGGGTTTCAGCTGAAACCTTCACGGTCGACTCTTCCGGGCCATTGTTCTCTCTGATAATCGATCGGACGTGCAGTCGTTTTCATCGAGGCTTGTTCCGCGATGAAAATGAACAAAAAAAAGCGGGGGAGTAAAGGAAAAGAGAAAAACTGAACGGGGGAAAAACGAGAAACGGAAGTAGAAAGAAAGGAACCGTGCAGCTTCTGACTGAAACGATATATCTTCCAGCGTTTTCTGTCAAACAGTAGGAATTTATATCCGTGGCTCGCAGGTATCGTATGGCGGACGTCGATCATAAACCACGACGATGCGACACATCGATAACGTCGGTGCAATTAAAACTAGATTTTCCCGTCTTTCCCAGGGTCACGATTATGTCCCCTTGAGTGATAAAGAAAGGGGGTTGTTTTTTTTAAATACGTGTGGCACTGGTTAAATTGATGATTAGTTTAGAGTGTCTGCTTGGCATGTGTACAAGTGGTTTATCTTTTTCGTTTAATTAATATGGTTTGGATATTAAACTTGTTTTATTCATTTTACTTGAATGAAAAGTTAATTTTAGTTAATACAGACTTCCTATGTCTGCTGTTTCTTCGTGTATATTGCAAGATATAATTCTATGTTAATTATGAAGGGAGCTATAGTTGTAATTAATCCAGTGGAATTATTTACAATTTCGCGAAAACTCGACGATAATTAGTGAAATGATTCTGTCCAATAACGTCAATGTAACGGTCCAAGTTTTCCATTACCGGGCAAAGTATCAGCATGATTAAATCACTACAGTTTTACGATGTCGATAAATGAAAACTTTATGATCAATCTCCTTAAGCTTGATGGTCAATCAAGTCGCTTTATTTTCGAACTTTAGTTTTAATTCCTCGAACGGCCTACAAGCTTCTTCGTAATAACATTTCCATTGGCAAATATGGCGGACTCGAATCGATATGATATTTTGGTTTAAGTGGTAATTGTAAATGCTTTGGCGAATGAAAAATGTAATAGGTTTTTAAAGGAAGTGATACAATCGAGGATATTGTATTAAATAGGAGACTCACTGTTGAAAATTTCATTAAATGCAAAACTATGGACTAGATTTCTTTCTAATATATCAGTTAAATCAATTGTTTAATATCATTTGAATGCTCATTTGGAACCAAACAATTGCAATTATTCTTTGCACGGTTAACGTTATCGCCATTGTCAAATCATTTCCTGCTCTGTTCTGCTGTTTTCATTAATTAATGCCGCCTGTACACGAAAATTTCATATCGCACTAAAATTCGCTACGCTATACATTTGTCGGTGACGTACGATATTCATTGTGGCAACGATATAAATAATTCACCGGAATTCATTTGCGCATTGTTAGAAGCATTCCGGAATACTACGTACTGCAATTACAAACAGGACGATTCCTAACGGCTGATAACAGCGAGTAATTTGTAAGCAAAGCATTACGAGAAATATATTGTTATTGCCATAAGAATAATAAATAATAAAGAATAATTGTTATCGGAAATAAAAAGTGTAATATTGAAAGTAAATTATTACTTCTATATTAGTATTATAATACACTGCAAAAATTACTGTTAGTTTCCACAGTTATCGATTAACAAACTCACAAAGCTAAAAGAATATTCATTTGATTTTTCATTGTACAATTCTAAATGTTAATAACCCAAATTTTTCCTTACTGTTCTCTAAAATTGAAATTTGAAATTCATTTAAAATTATAAAAATTATAGACGACCAACATTTTGCTAGTATTCCAATAATAGTATTCCAATAATAATAATAATATTCTTCGATTTCTCAAATTCATTTTTAATACCGAAATAAATCACTCGTGTGTCGATTTACTTTAAATCAATTACAGTGCGTAGAGAAATAAACTCGGGCTAATAATTGTACATTATTGCGGCATTTTCCGTCGCGTATTAATATTCAAAAATTTCCGAATGTAATCGAACGTGATGCGTACAGAAACGAAGCTGGAACTTGGTAAACCTTACACGCTAGGACCAGTTTGATGTGGTGAGCTTAGATTCAGAGTTGCAACTTTAATAGATTTACCTGGGAGCTTCCGCGAAATTTCCGCGTTTTACAACACCGTCCTCGTTTCAATCTGCTTCGTGCATGTACAATTTGAAACCCGAAACCGCAAAACTGTTTAACAGTTTTCTGAAAATTGAAACGCGGAAAGGGACGGTTACACGCACACGATTGAAACGTTCATAGAGAATATTTCTTTTTCGAAGGATTTGAAGTACAACAACAAACTGTTGAATGCAGTCCGAACTGCGATACAAATGTTTTATGCATAGATGCACGGAAATATGTATATTTATTTCGGTGAATCAGTCGGGCATTTAAATGATATTTAAATAATTCAACCATTCGATGTACAAAAGTAGTATTCACAGCTAGATGAAATTTGGAAAAAGAAATCTGTGAAATAGCTTTATAAGAAAGGAATGAGTTGCAGAGTTATTAAAGGAAGAATGTAATTTTAAGTGAAAAATGATATTTCGTTGTTGTAAGTTATAATTGTGTTAATAAAATGGTACATAAAACAAAACATTCGTAGTCTCTTACTTTAAGTAATGATAATTATACGTTTACAGATCTCCCACTTTTCAAACAATAATAATAATAATAACACATGTTTATTAAATACTTCTACCACTACTCTTGCTGATAATAACAGTTTTAAGTCAACACTTGTCTGCTGTTATTTGAATGCTTCTTTACGTAAAGCCTGCCCTTTCTTTTAATTTAACAAAGTACAAGTAAAAATCAAATTGCCTTTCCACGCGTGTTTAACTAGACAAAAGAAAGGATACAGGGATTCCTTTAATTTTCCAATTTCCCGAGCTTGACTCTGATTCCCCTAATTTTCAGAAACTACCCCCTTTCTGTGTATACAGACACTGTACAAATGTTTGCACCCTTGGGTAGCCGCGAATCAAAGAGATAACGATGAAATCATTGTCGAAGAAAAACGAACGACAAATACGATAAAAGAGCGTAACGATTCGAAGCAAATAAAATAGCAGACTAAAGGGGATGCTCCTTTGCAAATACACGATGGTTTATCGCGGTTGGTCGTCAATATTGGCGATCGCAAAAAATTATAGTGTAAGCCGCTCTTTTCACAACGTTATTGCGTACTCGATTTATATTTTACGGCTTTGTCTATGATTTCACAGTGAATGGACGTTGTCGGAACGAGCGTTCCTTGATCCAAACTCTGGGCATTATAACATGGGAAGCGAGGAAACGTGAAATAAAACACCGTACCAACCATTCTCAGCCCAGTGTAAACCATTCGACAGATTGAAATGTTACTAAGCATTATATTATTATTATTAGCCGAATCGTTTGACTCCACCTTTTCAATTTTCTTAAATTTCAACGTCTTGACGATAACTTCGACCCTTAACTATTTATATTTAAAACAAATTTCCTTATTTTAACTTTCACGTCGGTAACTTTCGTTTTCTAGAACGTAACGCCGTACAATTGCGAAAGCTGCAGCATCATCGTGCCTCTCTCTTATCGGAGGAAGGAACAACAAATTGATCCTTTTTATTATCATTTTTTTAAACAATTCCGCCCGGAACCGGCCGATTAACCGGCTTCTCAAACTGCAGAATAATTTCGTGCTCGAGAGCCTTCGAGTAATTAGGTTCGGTAATTGCAGGAAAACTCCGCGCCATGAAAGCTCGTGGGCGGCGTTCGGAATTTCGGCACGACCGGATCCGAGAATTACGGAACAAATGGCAGCTGAAATTGCGCGGCGGCCGCATTCTTGAAACGGATCTTGTGACGAATGAATGTTGAGTAGTCGCACTTACGACGTGAGCGCAGTTTAACGTCCAAGGGATCAACGTTTCGGGGTTGGGGCGAAAGGGTGAACGGCTAGCGTTTCGAAGGATCGGGGTGGAATATTCGGCGAGAGGATGTGCGATGCAAATATTTGGAAGGCTCGGTGCTTTTGTTTCACGACGTTGCAGTTGCTTCGTCAATTAAATTTTGCTGGACATTAAATGTTCTTGACAATGATGCATAAAGGATAAAACGAATATATTCTCACAAAACCCATTGCGCAAACTAAAACGTTATGAATGATCGATAATTTAATTATCCACGCCTTTCAATAACGAAATCCCGTGCAAAATAAATGCCGAATCGTGCCGGTAACTAGCCTCGTAAACAAACCATACAAATATCTGGCCGCAAAGAGCTATTGAAAATAAGGTACGATAAAGAAACCCCCCAAAGCAGCAGCAAAGTCAGTTCGACGGAATCGCGAATCGCCAACTTGGCCGAATGGAATCGGCCGTCGCGTGCGAGATTCGCGAGACTTTTCCACGGCTGAAAAATCGCCGGGAACAAGCGAATCCGGGCAAATGCTTGCGAAGCTAACAGCGACGGGTCTTTTTCAATTTAGATTTCGCCGGGGCCGTTTCCGTTCGGCCGGGGAAGGCGCGAAAAGATAGACGTGACAAGCAGAATGGAACTCTTTGCGGCGCATTAAGCGAATCTAAACGATTTCCCCGGCCAGGTGTGCAGGGACGAGGAATTAAATTTCGCTTCCGTCTGAACGCGCGACAGATTCGAAGCCCGTCGGCGAAATTAAAATTTCTCGCGTGAAATAATACGCCCGACACCCGCGTCCCGTCATGGATTCGCGGAATATTCGTTATCTGTTATATTTCGTAAATTTTCCTCGACACGCGCGGCTGTTTAGTGTTCTCTTTTCTTTCGGGAGGGAAAATTTTACAGGTGCCGCGTTGTTGGATCGTCTTTGCCGATTTAAATCGACGTGGTATTTAATTGCGGGGACGCAAAATGATTTTGCTGCGTGTGGAGCATTGAATCGGAATTATTAAAGGATTAATGTTGTACGTATGTTGAGTGAGATTCATTCTTCAATGATGATTTTAATGTATCGGCTACTGGATTACATTATTTTATTTTCTTTTCTTTTGCAAGAAACGAATTTGATTAATTTTATTATTTGATTATTCCTTATTTATTATATTTATTGTTCTATTATATTTCTTATGTGTACGACATAGTGTTGCTGAAAAAATTAGTTTCACGTAGCGAAGATATCGTTGAAACAACAGTATGCCAGTATTTTTTTAACGCTGCATTTCTTTCATTCAGTGTACGCCTGCAGCATTATTTGTTGCATGCTAATTAGTAGAAAATATATTAGGGCAAAGTAACTGATATCTGACACGGACATCCTTGAAAATAAACCTCAGAGGCTGATAAAAATATATAAAACTATATTTGCTCGTGGCATTAATACGCCCCTGGCATATCTGCTTTATCGTGACACGAAAACGCCTATGAACGTAAAATTGGTACGCTATACGTCACGATAATAGCGTGAGTGAAAGTATTACGTCTTTCAAGGGAATTGCTCCTCTGAACTACAGTCTTCAGTAATGCAAAGTTATCGTAACTTTTCGCAGATTATCTGTAAAGGAATATATCGCACACTCTGATCATTTAGAGTAACAGATAACAGTTTCGAAACAGCAGAAAAATATTCTTATCTTCATATGCATGTTAAACAGCGCTAGAAATGTACGACATGCATTTATTTTTATAAGTGCAGAAATAGACTGCTACACTTGCAATTAAACTATTCTTTTTATCTTAGAACTTCGATTATTTTTATTTAATATTTATAGTGTTATTCATTATTTCACTGTTTCTAATTATTATTTCCAATCTATCTAATTCTGTCTAACTATTATTTCCACAATTTCTGAACAAGTATTTTCGATTTTAAATCCTACTGGCGAATCTTTCGATGGCAATATAATTTTTTAACGAAATAAGAGATGGTAGAATCCATTAGGGGCTTCGATACTAAAATTGTAAAAATTGCTACGGAAGAGCAGTTGATCGGTTTTCATCTGAGTGGTTTAATTCTGGTTTATTTGAACAAACGGACAGGTGGCACGGTTAGTGAATGAAAATGCCGATTGCTTTTGTCTTTAGCATCGGGATAATTTGACATATTTAATTAAGGAATTGGTTGTTTCGTAATGAGACTTCGGGGAATTTCGAATTTCACGCGTATGCAAAGCCCCGTGTGAAATAATATAATTCATTTCCCGGTGATTGTTAACCTTTTCAATGATATTGACATTCGTAGGCATTTTATAAAATCGTGCCACCCACTGTACGTACAAAAATTTCATTTCCATACGGTTCATACGGTATGACGTGTAGCAATGGAATACGTAATGAAATAAGAAACACGTCAGCCGAACGTATGATTATCCAAACGAATAATAAATATTGCAGCTGAATAAATGAAAGGTTTAATGTATATTCAAAGTATAAAGGATTCGCGAAAAATATTCATGCTCGAATGTGCGAATGAAACTTTTCAGTCTTATTTTGAATAGGTATGTTGCTTATTTCAAGGAGCCACTGTTATATAAAATATAGACGATCGCATGGCTGGCAATTTGCAAATCATTTTTATTAATAGAAATGCAGCAATACATTTTTCGGATTTTTCGGATTGAATATATTGTAGAAAAGAAACTGCCTCACTCTTCCCATCGAATTTTTCACCTTCCCATCTACGCGCGAGTAATCTATTCATGTATTCTTACAGAAGAACGAAGTCCTCTAAAAGACTGCCTCTGGCGTAGTGCCATATATAGATAGTAGCAATCCCAACCATATAGAACCCTGTTGAATTTGCTACAACACCTCCATGTCACAAGTGACAAAGTTTCCTTTAATTGTAATACATTGAACGCAAGGGAGGGAGTATAATTTTATTTGGCGAATAAACGTCCAATGTCTCAAGCTCCGTCAAAGAAATATACACACGTACAAAGTATACGGCGGATTGTATTAACTCGACGAACAAGAATTCACCCTTAAAAGGGGAAATTCAGGGAAACACGGTGCAGGCAGAGTGTCAGCGTAGGCTAACGATGTTCGCAGGTCGAACGAGGCCAGGAAATCCGATCTGACGGAAACTTTCGCGACATGGAATTCGAAAATCCACGTTATACGAGCATGGGGACGAGATTCCAATGAATTCTCGAGGATAATGCCTGTTTCAGACTTGGACACTTTGTGTCGCCACTGTTTTTTGGCACGCAGCGCAGGGAAGCATCGATTATTAAACAATCCTCATGGATATTAAAATATAGTGTATAATAAAGACGTGTCATCCGAGGGACAATTTGTGTCGTCATTTATTGCGGGGCAGTCTGGAAAAAGAATCCACAGTGCCTCCGATAATCTGAATTGTAATACTTTAATAGCGATTGGTTAAAAAAGAAAGAAGTGGAAGAAACAAAATTGTCGCCGGGTCTGGCCATCACTGGTCAAGCGTCCCAAGACAGGTGTTGAGCAAATCTGGTCTGAATGAATAGTACGGATCGGGCTTAACACGCGCACCTTGCTGCCCGGGCCCATCTAAACCCGCAGCCAGCGAATTCGAACTTCCTAATTGCTCTGCAAATATTTTGCCAAGTTTCCATCGTTGCTACATGCCGACGCGACGATGGAACGCCCGCATAGATAAAATACCGGATGAAATATTCAAAAGTTTGGTTTCATCGCAGCACGGATTTCCGGGAATTTCAAGATTACTAAGATCACTATGATTTCTGGTAGGTGAGACGTTGAACGGGCTCAAACGATTGAGTCACTGTTGTCGAAGAAATGTAGAAGTGTTGCAGCTGTACAGGTGTTTGGCTTGGAAGTGTAATTTAATTAAGAAAGAAGAGAAACATTTGCAGTTAGGGGATGTAAGAAAGTCCGGCTTATTAAGAGGGGAAAGACTTATTTATTTTTATCGCACCGTTGACTATAAATTTGTGGAACGTGTTCCAGCAATTGAGGTAAATTGTGTGAAAATACTGCAAATATTCTGCGCTTACTTTTCTGCCGTTACGTTCGGTTAATGTCGCACGAAATTAACAGTCTTTATAAAATACCAAACTTGTGGACTGACGATTTAACGAACTTTCGTAGTTCCTGTTTTCAGTCAAATAGCAATTACTTACACAAAGGATGCAATTCAACAGAAGTGTAATTATATTTAATATGCGAAAAGTGATGTTCTTTTAAAATGGGAATTTTTATTTCGATTCCTGTACTGTTATGTGCGAACAAAAAACCATTGCATCAAACAGGAATGGTAGTCATATTGCTTTTGTAATTTACAAGAAGTAAAGAATCGTATGAAATGCAATTTTCAATAAAACCGGTTCTTTATTTTATTAGGCACGTGCATACATGACAGTATGAACTACGCCTATGATTCAAATACATCTCGAAATATCGCATATTGGCAATTTAATTGGCCATGCTGGAATAAAATCTCTTTCTCTGTAAAATGGACTTTGTTTTCATTTTTACCCGGATCTTACGTTCTGTTGAAACTGAAAGGCAAAAATTGTGCCTCATTCGCGTCCCTTTGTGATTAAAAATCGCGTAACTATTAGGTCGAGTCGCAAATAATTTTTATTAAATATATTGCAATACGCTCGCTTAAACGGAAATTATTTATGATTCGATTTAATATTTCCCACAATTCATTGATATCATTCATAATCAACAGAATGGTTGAACAGTGAAACATTTTGCCTTAAAATCCTGATAAAGCAGTGCACGAATTACTTACACTACAATAAATCATTTCAAGGATTATCTTGGATTAATAATGCCAATTTGGCAACAATTTTTAATTATCATTTATTATCGTTCCAATACTAGACACTCCTTATACGTTCATAAACATTAATAAGTATTGAACGCCTTCTAAATAATCTTCGTATCCATAAAAATTTACGACACCGTAATGAGATTTTTCGATTTCGCCATGTAACACAATGACGCGAAGCTTTTACTAAAGACATATTCCTTCTGCTTTCAGGGTATTTTCCCCTGCCGTCAGTTTACTGTCTCGTTTGGATCTGTCTGGACGTGTTATTTTGCACGGCGAGCATCATGCATTTGTGCACGATAAGCGTGGACCGATACCTGAGTCTACGGTACCCCATGAAATTCGGCCGGAATAAGACCAGACGGAGAGTCACGCTGAAAATCATCTTCGTGTGGATCCTCAGCATCGCCATGAGCTTGCCGCTCAGTTTGATGTACTCGAAGGTGAGACCCTTGTCAAGGAACCCGTCGTTGTCGGAATTTAGCTGGCGTCGTGACGTTAACGTTAAAGTATCACGCGATAATAATCGGGGGCCGAGAAATTTCTTTTCGGCACGTTGCTGGAAATAGTACAGCGTTTGCGTTAAACCGCCCCAATGCGCTTTCCGTGAAAGTAAACGAATATTCGTGATCTCCAGAACGAAAAAAAAAGAAGAGAGAAAAATGTAAGTGGAGTATGTATATATTGCAATTTGAAAGCTGTTTTCTGATATCAATCTTGGCTGCATGCTCGGCGAGGTAGTTTCGTGGAGAATGTACGCGAATCGATTTTGAATACTATGAATACCCTTTCTCACATGTCTGTAACATGTTATTTATATTCTTATTGACGATATCTGCGTACGCGAAATAAGATATGTAACGTGAGAAACACGGTGGGAATTTTTATTGAAACATCTATTTCCTTTAAGTAGGCGTTATGTGTTACACGAGTTGGTTTGACAGATTGGAGAATTACACACAGGGTGTTCAGCGGAACGGTCGCCACGATTTTCAGGCACTTAGGGTATTGGGAGAAAGAGGTGCTTTAAAATAAAGAAATATGCAAAAGATCAGTGCTCGATCGTCAGCAATGTACAGGAATAAAAATTGCAAGAGTGCTAACACTCTCATATATTTTTTCTTTGTAGTATTGTAGATGCCATTGTGACAAATTCAATGATGTACAGTGTCCGTACAATCGTTTAACAGTTTGTTGAGAAAAGCATTTTTAGTGAACCGGAGGGCACTTTGGCCGATTCTTTAATTGTCAATAACTTTTAAACCACAAATGTCATATTTTGGAAAGCTTTTGGGAAATAGAGCTGAGGTTCTCAGAAGCCGAGAAAAACGCATTTGTTTAAATTAACGATGTAGTCGAGATCTTGAATTTAAGACGTCGTTGATTAAAATCGGCCCGGTATAACGCGAGATAATTGAATTTGTTTAAAGAAATTATAAACAAATGCGATTACTTCGATTTCCTGGCGAGCTACATCAATCATCAGAGGACATAAATTAAAGCTAGAAGTATAAGCTACCATATCCAATAAGTGTGAACATTATTCGATGTGAGGTTCTTTTGCTATAAACAAATACAATGTTTAAACAATTATTCCGGATAAGGGGATGAAGTTACAGCAATGGGATATTTTTTTCTGTGTAGCTTATTCTGTTCCCTTTCATTTGAGACCTCGCGGAGTAAAATCCAATCATCAGCAGCCGAGATATGATTTTTTTAATTTAAATTTGTTACCAAAAAAGACGGATTACCATTTATCATCGCAACACTATATGAAAATCTAAGAAAAATATTCGCGATAGAAAGATATCGCAGCACTGTAAGTGCTAATTAAAACCTGTGTAGGAAAGGAACGCGAAAATTATTGTCGCAACGCTAAAAGCAAGTACGTATCGCAAGTACAATTTAATCCAAAAGCAACTCTAATTCAAGCCGCAATCTATATTAATTCGCAACTCTAATTCAAACCACGATATATTTAATCGCACCTGTAAAAAAAATGCCGCGTCCTGGGTCTATCCGTAACTCTAGTTGCAATCGCGATGTGATTTTATTCGCAACTCTAATGCAAACCGTATTCAATCGTACGCGACGCTAATAAAAATCGCGATTTGCCCAATGCGATGACGGTGGGCCAGGCAATACTGCCGGCCAAACAATAAACTACAACTACGGCATACCAAAGCGAGCATAGTGACAAAATAGTAACAAAGAATGACTCTCCATCCAAAGGATGCAGAGCCATTGATAGTTGCCCTCTTGAGAGACAGTTTGTCGGGCCTCTTCGGCTTTTAGCCTCTTCTTTTCTTCGGGCGCAATGCTCGCTGAAACTTAGTCTAGGCTCGAGACTCTATTCGCAAACAAACAAAACTAAATAAAAGGCTAAATCGCGTAGCTAAACGGAACACACGTGGGCGAATCACGACCAAATAAAATCGTAAAATTTGCGATTACAGAAAATCGTAAAGATTGCGATTAAAATTGTAATCGATCATCGCCTACACGTGCAGCCTCGAGCATAATGTGACACGTTCGTTTCGAGACCAAATCGCGATCGCGACCGCGAAAAATTCGAAAAATCGATAGGCAAAGCCAGAGGCGAACGCATTCTCGTTCGCGCCACAGTTTCGCCGTCGACTTTTCAAATCAGATTTCCTGAAACAGGTTGAACACGCGAAAGAGTGCCTACCCGATCAGAGACTGTGTCAACCTGCCCGGCCCTACCTACTTATATCTATCAGGCACACCAGAAGGTATACTACCTATCCTACCTAGACCTATATTTAAAAAATGGCAAAGCATTCACACAAACACACATCATTCAACGTTTCTCAATCAAACACTCGGGCGCATGAACCTACACTAGAGAGACGTCCCGGGACGCCTCCGACACCCGAGCTTGGCATACAATCATTCACACTCTAAGGGTACGTACCAGTTCCTGAAATCGGCTGACAAAGGCTAGCGACCATTGCGTAAATTTGCGTAAATTTGCGCAAACGTATATGCTTATGCATTACTTTCGTATGAAATATTGATTGCTCAAATATGTATATTGTACATTTTCTTTCTACTATGTACGCTTCGTTTGTATAGTACTCTATTCGTTGCCATATTTTCATAATTCGTTACGGCATTCAATGTGTATTTGCAATTGTAAAACATATTGCTATTTATGAAATCATAGTATTATAATTTGTTATGAAATTCCCGAGCCGACGCAATTCCACGGCCTAACCCACATACACACACGGTATGGAAAATACGTCGTGCACGGTGCACTAGCAAATGTCAGCCGCCAAACATTGTTAGAAATTTAAAAACTATATGATCATCGTGCCCATTGCCTCTCACTCACCCAAGTAGCACCTGGGCACGTGAGTGAGTTCCTGGCAATCAACACGGAAGGGATTAAACCTGAAAATCCTGATCTAAAAAGATGATTAGTACACGTAAAATTGCAACAGCTAATAATATATTTTATTTTCAATCTCTTTAAACATGACTCGACTTTGTAATATATGATATATCAATAAAGACTAAAAAATTACTGACAAATAATTTATTTATTAAGGGAAATGACTGTCATTGAAACTGAATTTACTAGAATAAGTAATGCAATTAAATATTTACTTGGAAAATAGACAAGATATTAAATAAGCCTCAGGTGATTCCTTAATCGAAGTAACGTGTTCAAGCGAGTTACTCCGATTTGAAAATCTACCCGTATACAAAGTGCCTTCTTGTACATAATGTGTAATAAATTTCATTCGAAATGGACTCGACTATAGCATATGAAAATTAATATTAAATGCTATCATTGGCTATGCATATTCAATGCTGATTTCAATAAACGTATCGTTATATTTATTTACTTTCATACATGATTGTTATAATCATGTAGCACTTGCAGTAATGAAGTCGGGGGGCATCCGACTTCTGCACTGCTTAACAGTGAAAACAAACTTCAACTGATTATAAATGCAATTAGAAATTTAATATGCAATGTCCTCAATATATGTACATTTGTGCAATGTATTTGTTACTGTCATCATATATTTTTATCGAAATAGAGGAACCTACAGGATCAGTGCTTCTTTGATCAAATATTTATTCGAGTAAGAAATATTTCTATGGTCCTCAATCTTTTTATATTAAAAAACGCGGAGTACAAGAAGGCAGATCTAACCTCGTATAAGAAATAATACACATAAAAATAACGTCACAACTAACGGGTATAAAAATTATTCCCGTAGTCACTATGCTCGCAAAACTACTAAAAAATACAACCAGTCACCCGTGCCGCTTCGGACCAATCGTCCTACGGCATGATTGGGGACCGGAGGAACTAAAACACATGCGACTCACCAACTCGTTGTTGCAAAAGTAGAGCAAGTACTCGTGGAAGACATCAGGAACATCACCGGGACAGCCCAATTGAACTCCACCGTCAGGAAGTGTGCAAATTGTAACTAAACCAGAACGCAAAGAACATTAAAATCTGCTGCTAAATCCACATAATTTAAGTCTTCGTAGAAAAATGAGACGTGTTTAAAAGATGCTTACATTTCTCACTTTATCAGTGTCGCCTAAAACATCCCCTTCAGTGATGCACTGACTCTACTTCCGATGGCGGATTCAAAAAAAAAATTAAAATAAAAGACTATGCACGCGACCGCAAATTATATCGGCGAAAAAATCGGATGCTAATTTCGCGATTGAAATAATTGAAAAGGAGCACCGGTGCTCTGATAATAGTATTAATAACTAGCACGCGAAAAACACTGACTCTACAATCGCGTGTAGCTAACGTGTAAAAGAAGATTTAAGCAGAGCCACTTGCTCTGAAAAAGCTAAAAAACTTCGAAGCAAATACTGACTCTACCGACCGCATTGCGCGCGGTCACCAAATTTTCTGAAAGAAAACATGTTCATCCTATCGAGTGTTTGAAAATCTAATTGTTTTTGCAAATCTTTTATTTATTGTTGTTTCATCTCAGTATCCGTCACAGATCATATAAAACCAATGAAAGAAAAATGATTAAAATGCTCACGTACAAACACCTTAGTTGCAATGAACTATTTCGCATCATTGTTGCTATTGGCTTACTCTATTTCGTCTAGTCACCTCTCTCCATACTGCTGGAACAAAGAGGAACAAAGAAATAAAACAAGTGCGCGAAGGTAGTGATAATTGTGATATACTAAAGCAATAATTCATCTCGAATTCTATAGCAAATATGAATAATCTATTTACGAACGTATAAGCACACGATGTTAACAAAAGATTTAGTATTGAAGCAAAAGATCTCGACTATTCTTTAATCTAAATCAGTAATACTATGCAAAGTGGTAATTAGAATCGTATTAAATGAGCAGCAGCGGTAATAGAGCGCAAATAATTTTCGTGTAGCTATTATGAACACCGCGGTACAAATAGGTAACGATACGCACCTCACTGAGATGTCTTCCATGTTTAGTCAGCTCGGCGTCAAATAGTAGAATGACAACCTTCGCCATCGTCCTTTGCCGCTCGGCTATGCTCGATACCCGACTAAAGCCAAACACCGTTTTTGTTTACGATTGCTTGTGTTTCCTAGAAATATATCAACGCATACGTTACTCGATGTGTGCCTTTTTTTGTTTCGCGATAAATTGTCGATATTTTCCAGGAACAACAAGCTTCCCGACCACAGGCAGAAACGACAAAGAAATAGTCGCGAATAATGGCTTGTATTATGTTACTACTTATCTACACCGCGACTGTATATCAGACGCGTTTTATACGCGGTACGAATTATAATTTAACAGAGACATATTGCTAAAATTCTACTTATTTTCACAAGAAATTTGAGGAACACTTACATGTCAGCGAGAAGTTGATTTAACAATATGGCGCGGCGTCACTTCGATCCTGCGCATTCGCGCCTGTCAGCGTCACGTTCAAACACGTCCCCGCCAATCCTGATTCGAAGCAAGCGAAAGAGACGCCATGAATCAGAATCCAACTGAAATTAGAGATAAATGTATTGAGAATCACCAATATTATAATAATATTGCTAGAAACTGAAGAATATATTACAAGATAAGGGCATTCAGAGCAGAAATACGTATACGCGTACGTAAAAGATAATACGTATATGCATACTGGAGTCGATTAGAAAATGCACGCCGCGCGGTGTGATTCCGTTCACTGCACAATATTTACTTAATTTCTTGCAAAATATTCATTAATATTAACAAAGAAAGCACAGAAAACTTGAAAGACAGGGAAACGAAAACAATGTATATCATTTCCTGTCTTCAAGAATATATTAGACTATGTGATATACCTTAATTCGACGGGCACCCTGAACACGTCTAACCACCACGAGATCGCTTGGGCGAAAGATGGAGAGTTTTGAAATAGATTGCGCTGATTGGCTGGTAGCTGATTGGGCGATGGGGGTGATGTTCTTTCCTTACGGCGCGTGTTTTTGAATATCATATCGAACTGAATATTTTGTATTGCAAGTGTTACAGTATGGATATTAGTCGAATAGTAGGATGCAAATATATTTATTAGTAATAACAAACGCATCTGTGTAATCAAATGTTTGTAATGTTTGTTGCACTATAGAATAAGTAAACTATTTCCGTCCAACTAATATTTGTTTTTCTTTAACTTTATTTAAATTACAATTCCTACCGTTGTGAGCGTTCAGATAGTTTTCTAGCACCTTTTCACACAGACGAGATATAAGAGATCATTTCACTGACGAGATATAGAATTTTTTGGTAACAAAATTTAAATAAAAAATTCATATCTCGGCTCCTGATGATTTGATTTTACTCCACGAGGTCTCAAATGAAAGGGGAGAGAATAAGCTACACAGAAAAAAATACCCCATTGCTGTAAATATATCCAGTTAGTCGTAATAATAATTTCAATTGTTTAATTGTTTATAACAAATGGACCTCATACGGCATAATGTTCGCACCTATTGCAGATGGTTGCTTATACCTCTGGCTTTATTTTATGTCCTCTGATGATTGCTGTAGTTCGCCGGCAAGTCGAAGTAATGGCATTTGTTTATAATATTTTTAAACGAACTCAAGTACACTACATTTTTCAATTATACCAGCTTCTGGTGGTTATTTTTAAACCTATACGCAGTCAAATGAACGGGAAGAGAATAAGCTACTCACCTGTAATTACCTCGTTGCTGTACCTTTATCCAGTGTCAGCTAATTACTATTATCGCGACACGAAAGTGTAACGAAATGCTATTCTGTACAAAAATGAACAGCAAAAACAAAAATAGAAGAAATTTAAAGGAGAATGAAATTAAATAAAATGAAGAAAAATTGATAGTTACGCCAATGGAAAACCGGAGAATTTATGGGGAAATCGAGATTAATTTGGCATTACGACAATGCATCTCCGCAGCCTTGCAAGGACGTTCCCACGGGTATTGTTTACTCGCCAGTAGTAATAGCGTACGCATTTCTAGGAATTTGATTGCCGGTCTTCATTCATAGCTTTCACGAAACTTTAAAAGGCTGTAACTCGGTTCAGAATGATCGAATCGAGGTCGGAAAAAAAGCAAATTAATCAGCGCGATCTCCTCTATGCGATAGGAGTATGTAGAATCAATTTTAAAAGTGATCTATCTGTTACGCGCAAAAAAGTTACGATCGATAGTACCTACTTGTAATGGTGCTAGGTTTTATCGATATTATCTACGTTGAACACACGGTACCTATTGTTTTTAAATATTTTATTCTATTTCGTTCTTAATATTTTGAATACCTAGATTCGACGAGTACTGAGAAAGAATAACGCGTCTATTGCCGGCTGGATATACAAGACAGTTCCTAAATTCCTTTACACTGACTTTTCCCCTCTCTAGAATGAGAATGTACCTTCGTTTGTGACACGGAGAATATTATTGGATTACCTTTCAAACTTGGCACACTTCGCGGAAGCGTCTCACGCTTCACGAAATTGTTCTTGCACTTTTTCTTATGTCACGATTCTATCGCAAGATAAAACTGAGGGCACGGACGTGAAAAATATCCTTTGATATAATTACCTCGAACGTGACAAATAATGCAGAATCAGGAACGCTGGACCCTGTTAAATATATTGACGGAAAGTAATTTTGTACGCAATAAATTATCTATGCTTCTCTACTTTTTCGAAATTTCCGCACCATTGTAATAGTGGCTCGTATAAATATATTGGCTCAAACTCTAACAACGACCAGCGATGAAGAAGTAACAAAATAATTATTCATCGCTTGCGTGGATCTGGCGCAAGGCGCAGAAATGCTAAATTTATTTATCAATGAAATTTATACGAGCCCAACGACCCCGCTGTTAATAATTAGTATCAATCCTTTCGCTGCGGTAAATTGCAAAAATGAAAATGCCCTCGATGCAGAAAACAGTACTTGGATTAATAACAAAAAACTACGAGCACTTGGATACCCCGTGACATCAATTTATATAAATAATCGATATGATCGTACACTGTTGCACGGAACGTCGATATCAATTTTTATCACTCACGAATACGACCGTTTCGTTTTCGCACTCGAAGCTCGGTACACTTTACACGAGTTACGATCACTTTCGCGTTTTAAACGGTACAATTTCAGCTGAATCGACGCTCCTCGGGCCGCGATAAAGGATCCTCGAACACGGTGCCAGCAGGCGTAAAACGAATAGGTGTGAAAAAAGAAGCTTTCATGACAGGGGGAACTCGAAACGCGTGCTTTCACGATCACCGTGCACTACGCACTGCAAATAAACGAAACAACAACCGTACAGGATCGTGGCGTAAAACGTGCCGCAAGTTCAAATTACTTTAAATTATCTTTATTGTATAACGAGGAGCTTTATTGTATTTCTTGAGAACTCTTTGCGAGGTGAATTACCGTACGCAATTCTTTTACACGTATCCCGGAGATTATTTATTACGTTTTTCAGTTCCTGCAGAGAATCGTCTGTGTATTTTATATTTATGTATATTTATGTATATTTATTTATTTCACTGTATAATTTATTCTCGCTGATACTTGTTGGAGTATGTATCATACTTACCCAGAGGAGATAGGAGGATTTAAATGAGTATCGTACACGAAGTCGGGCAGAGCAATTGATATATTTATTAAAAATCGAAGAAATGGGGCGGAGAGTTCAATGATAGACGATACCAAGTGGCGGCCACACGGTGGCGACGATCTAATTATACGAAAATAAAAAAGAAGAAGACACCGGACGGCGAACTTCTGTCGAGAACGGAGGTGACGACAGTGTTACAAGTTGCTTCTACGGTTCGCGATCTATACGCGTGTATACGTAAACGGATGACCCCGTGCTGCTGCAATGGAGCACCGGGGATATTATCTATGATATGCAATTATTTAATCCTCGGTGAATTCGAATGGCTCTGGAGGTTCCGCTTCCTGCTCTTCTTCGGGATGCGGGCCGTAGGCTGTAACATAAGACAATTGCAAGAAACTTGACGATAAAGAGTAATTGATCGTCTTTCGAATTGGAGAAATTTTAATAGACGAGAAAAATTGTTTTGAGTTTAGGTGTATTCGCAGCAGAATTTGTAAGGTAAAATTATACTTGAGATTTGTTCGTGATATAGTTTTTTGGCATCGATTTGTTTCTGTTATCATATTCATTGTATTTCCGATGTAAACAATCCTAATGTGTTGGAATGAAGAGAATTGATCGAGCAAATGCGGATAATGGAGATTATTGATTGATTAGATGTTTAAGATGATGGAACGTTTTATATTAATGTCGGTAGTATATTATTTGAAAATCGAATATGACAATCAAGGATACATAATGTTATAAAAAAGTCGAATTGATTAAAAAGCGAATGTATCTTTGGAAAGAAAAATGTTTCTTCACCGTCGAAGTAAACTTTCAACAGTCAATTTCGATTACCACCACGCGCATTCTTTCATTCTCTCCCTTAAAAAATTACCTCGTTGAAAAAATAATAAATCAGTTAAATGAATGTAGTTTCAATTAAATATTGGCAATAACACGCGATACATTTGCATGATTAATTTCATGCTGTCCAATATAATGAATGTAATGAAACTACTAACAATTCTAAAGAAACTGGCTTTGTAACAGAAGCAATAATTCGCGAAAGAAAAGGTTGCACTGTTTGATCAAAAAATCGATCAAATCCGACAATGGGTAGAACAGAAATTCCTTCAAACAAGTACCCACTTACCGGCCACTGGCTCCACCAGCTCCTCCTCCGTATCTGACTGTACGTGCTTCACCATAACGATGCCGCCGATCTGGATATCCTTGACAGGTACATAATGGCCGCCCTCCACCAGCTGTATCACCTTCAGCTGTTGCCTCAGCACGCGAGCTGGATTCTGAAGGATCTCGAAGTTCGGCTCGGGTTCCTTCTTCTCCTTCTCCGTCTTCTCACCGTCGTCCTTGCCCTTTTTCTCGACCTTTTCCTTCGTCTCCTTCACCTCCTTCACCTCCTTCACCTCCTTCACTTCTTTCGCCTCCTTCGCTTCCTTCACTTCCTTCGCTTCCTTCGCTTCCTTCGCTTCCTTCGCTTCCTTCACCTCCTTCACCTCTTTCGGTTCTTTCGTTTCCTTTGCTTCCTTGGCCTCCTTGGCCTCCTTCGTTCCATCCTTGTCCTTTTTCTTCTCGTCCTTCTCCTTGGCCGCAGTTTCGACTACCTCCTTCGTCGTCTCCGGCGGATCCTACGGATCGAGAATTAAACAGAGGAAATGAAAGTAGAGGATGCCAGGAGCAACGTTCACGAACCGATAACAAAATTTCATTCGTTTTTTTTTACTCTGACGATTCGATTGTAATTAAGATTGTAATTATTTATTCTACAAATTAAGATTCCTGTTCGTCCCGAACAAGATGCTTCGATCACTGAACTCCTATCGCCAAATATATTATTATTATAACATATGGTTATATGCTTTATAGTATAATTGCAGAAAACAATAAATTACAAAAATTTGCATACACCGTTTTCATTTGCAGAAAAGTGCCAATCGTTAGCTTACTCTCCGAGGCGACTGTATTCCTTCCCCGCGATTAACGCGTGCAGAACGAAGGAATTCCCTTTCAGAGACATTATTTCTTCAACTCACCACCTCCATCTTCTCGTGGGAATCGCGTGCACGCCTCTCAGACTCGCGTCTACGCGCCCTCGCAGCGATGCTGAGCACCGCGGTCGTGATCTTCTCCCTTTCCTCGCGTTTCTTCTCTTCAAGGGGCGCTGGGTAAGCGTAGACACTCGGCTTGGCATTCGAACGAACCTCCAACTTCGGCATCTTCAGTTGAGCGTTTAAGGCGATTAGACAGGTTGGAGTGAAGGCCAGTGCTAGACAGTGGGCAAGCGGGAACCAGTACCAGTATTGGGTGAATACCAACGCGCCGACCACCGCCAGCATGTTCGTGTGGCCTGTTCTTGATTGCAGGGATACTGTCACGTTACGGCCACCTGGAATCATTATTACGATTAGTGTGCAGGGGATCGTAATGGCGGTCGATTTGTTATTTTTCTTTTCGTTTCTTATTTGATCAGGTTGATTGCGGGCAACGATAGAAAATAGTAAAGGCGAATTCATTTAGGTATTTGTGTAATACCGTAGAATTAAGTGTAAAATATTGGGATTGTTTAACGACAGGTTTTGGTACCATTTAGATAGTATACGTTAGACAGATTAAGAACACGAAGAATTGTCATTGTGTCCCATTAAAAGTCATCATAAATTGCAACAACGATACCTGTGTATTAATCATTTTAAAACAGACAATCCGAAACAAGTCAGTTCGACTCGCTTGCTAGTTCCACTGTTAATGTAACAAATTAGTGGGACGAAGATATTGATGCTGGGCAGTTTAAATCAAAGACAGTTACCGAAAATCGGTCTGGCACGGAACGTGTTAAAAACAATTCATTCGACAGGAATTTCCACGATCCTCAACTAAACCATCCCAGCAACGAACACCTAAGGAACACCATCCATGTCGCAACTAAAATAATATACCCCCCAAGAAGCAGAGTTCTCAGCCCCACGAATCCGTTGTTCCCGAAGTATCGAAAAAAATACCCCGCAATAAAATAAATCTCAATCGTCCATCGTCTGCGCCCCCGCCCTCACGTCGAACCAGAAGAAAAAGAACGAAACGTTCTCTCAACCACCCCTCGAACAACGCCGTATCACAGGAGCGATAAACGTCCACGAAGGGGTTTCGATCTCGCAATTTCCTGCCGGCTAAAGGACAAGTTCCGCAGCGAGGAATCCCGATCCGTATTATATTTCCCGAGTATCGCGTTAAAGGGGGTTTCGTTTTAACGACGGTCCAAGGGTTGCTCACCGGCGTCGATGATGCCCTGCGCCAGAATCGCGCCGAACTTCGCCATCACGTCCTCGTGCTTGTCCGCCACCACCTTCGCGTACAACGCCCTGAAGTCTTTCACGCGGGGACACGTTGCCTCGGTCTGCTGGATCAGGATCATCGCGGAGGCGATCAGGGCGCCCTGGCGAACGAAGTTCACGGAATCGTTGGTCATCGGGTCGAGCAGGGCTATCGCCTCCTTCAGGCCTGTGCCGGCGCAGGCGATTCCCAGGGCCATCGCCGCACCGTATCTCACGTGGGGGTTGTAACTTTCCGCCAGGAGGGAGACCACGCTGGGGCATTGCTCCGGCGTTCTGAAACAGATGATCGTTCGTCCGGATGTTAGATACTGGATTTATCGTGTACGTCAGCGTGCCAAAAGGCTGATTCTAGTTTTCGAATGCGTCTTTTTTGGTATTATGCTACCAGAGCACTCGATTGGTGATTACTTCTTGAGGTTCGAAGCAAGCTGGTTTGCTTGGCAATTTATGTTCTGTGTAAGTGGAGTGGCAAAACTTTGTGCGACGGTTGATTAGTTACTTGCGTTAGGAGCCACTGCGATTGGTTTGATACGATCAGTAATATGAGAGGTATTGCACATGTTTGTAATAATGTATGTTTTAACACTAGAACTAGCGAGCAAGTCAAACTGACTTGACGCAGATTTTTTGCTTTAGACTGATTAATATATAGGTATCGTTGTAGCACTTTATGATGGCTTTCAATAAGACAGAATAACAATTGTTCGTGTTCTTAATCTGCCCAACGTATGATATCTAAGTACCAAAATCTATCGATAGTTCTAGTGTCAATATAGATTTTACGGAAAGCTTTTCCTTTGAATTTTCTTTTGAGTTAAGCATTTTGGTAGATGAACAGTTTACGTGGAATAATGTCTCTTGATATTGTCAATAATAATTCTTTGCGATCTAGCCATTACCATAACAGTTCTTTGAACATTAACTTTAAAAGTTCAATTACCGTGTTATTTACGTTATCACTATATCCAATCTAACAATTTATCTCCTGAAAAGAATCTCACTTCGTTAATACATCGGTACAAGGTTTTTAGTAATGCAATTATTCGGATTTTCGAACGGGTTTTTTCATTAAGCAATTTTCATTAAGAAAAATCTTGACAGGATCGAACACAATTTTCGTCAAACGACAGAATAATTTACCATTGCAAGCTTCGCCTAGCTGAAGCTATACAAAGTTTCCGAATTAACCAATTACCGTGTCCGAAATATAAGAACACCGAACAACGACACGATTCCTCTTTGCCAAAGTCACCAGACTAAAAACTACCCCCAAGAGTCCTACGCTAATCCATCTGTAAAGCTAGCGAACCGGCAAATCCGCCACGAAAGTCTCTCAGAGTGTCCTGTATCATAAATCGAACATCAAAGCACCAGCCTATCAATACTATAAGTGTATAATCCCGTGTCGTGGTGTTGCAGGAGGACGATTCAGTGCTGGTGGACGGCTCGTGTCAGATACCGGATCCTCTATACAAGCTGATCGGTAGCATAATCTGCTTTTACATACCGCTGGGCGTGATGTTGCTTACGTACGCGTTGACGGTCAGGCTACTGGCAGAACAGCAACAGAATATTGGAGGAACTGCAGGTTGGTCCTCGGGATGGCTGGGTGGCCCCCAGGGACCACCACCCCCGGGAGGTTAGTGTATTAACGGGTGCGCCGACCCGTTCCATTCACGATTGGATCCCCTGATGACTATCGTTTCGTCGTATCTACCCGCGACTGTCCGAAACTACCCCTTCATCGCGCCCCCGTCTTCCGTAACCCAGAACTAGTTCCACATTTCATTCCCCGTGTACCACTATTGCGAGAAATTTTGTGTCGGTGCCGTTGGATTTTTTAATGCGATCTACTGGGAATGCACAAAGATAATTTTCATGCCGTAATTTTCAATCGCATTGCTTATCGCAACGAGATGTTCCGCGATAATTTGCTTCGGGAGTGAAATAGCAAAAGATCGAAACAGGGACAACGAAAAGTTTCCTAGGAATTGAGGTACTTGTAAGAAGCAGGGACGGTTGCAGAAGTTCCGTCTGCTTACGGTGAACCCATTATTTACAAGAGCTGTCAGAAAGCTTTCAGATTATTGATTCTCGAACGAAGCTATCGAGCTGGCCCGCTGGAGAGGAAGTTCTGGTGGCTGCAAGGAGGCAAAAGTTTTTCTAACTCTTCTTTTCGTGCCATTAGTTACGTGAACCTCGTACCATTTCCAACAGTGTCTGTTCTTCGAAGGAAGTATCGGCGAGATTTCCCAAAAAGGGTGCGATAAAAAGGAATCTCCTGCAACAAGCCTCTAACAAGCTTCTACTGAATTAAAGAAAAGAGAATTGCAGATCCAGTTTTATTGGAAACAAAAAAAGATGATCGTTTCAATTTATTTGATAATGATACTCTCGTGTCTACCTGTCGTTCACGTATACGTAAAAAACAAAAGAACCGTCACTTATATTTGATCGTTTCGAAGGTTTCATGCTTTTCGACATGCTCCAGAAAACCTAATGTACGAATTGCAATACTGTTCGCAACTAAATGTATAGTATTTGCAGCAAAGTCAACTAACTTTTAGGATAGAAGAAAAGACAGCAGAGTGGGGTAAAGGAAACAGTGAAAATGGAAAAACGTAATAACAAATACGCTATTCTAATACCTGCATCAATTTTGGCAAACAAGATTCTAAATTCCTCGATCCACACCGGTAGTGAGTAGTAACACGGTGCACCTGAATTAGCACCAAACCAGAACGACAGAAAATAAATAACTGCAACGTAAACGAAGGAAAGACAAAAACAATGGAACGCAAGATAAAAAAAACTAACAAAGACAGGACAGAATGATAATCGATTTCGCCGTGGTTCGATCAGAGGGAACGTCGTTAAAACATTTCAAGCCGGGGGAGGGGGACGATTTTTAATCAAAGTCCAGATGGAATCGAACGGAACGTAAACTCGAATGGCCCTCGTGTCGCTCGTGTCTGTCGAACAGAAGCTCGACGATGGAGGGCATTGCAGTGAATTTCGGTGTAATCTGGCAACGTTTCCCAGCCTTTGCCTCGGCTCGATTCGGCGGAGATTGCGATTAAGAGCTCTATAGATTGACCAAACCCCCCTTTGTTCGACGTGCAGCCTCCACGAGAAAAGAAATTGATCTCTTTTTTCGGGCTTGAAAGCCTAGAGCGAGGCTCTGTGCCACGTAAAACAAAAAAAGGAAAAGTGGAACGAGTGGATCTAGACGAGAACAATTGATCCCATTCCCGGTAGGCTAATGATCACTTTACAGAAATGAAAATTCATGGCCTTTGATATACGACAGTATAATATTCTGCTCCCATTCTGAGGAAATTTTATTATTATTATTATTATTATTTTTTATTATATTGTACGTCGTCTGCGTTGACGAGAGAGTGTATAATATGCGAACTCGATATCCAATTTACGTTGCACGACATTTTAACTGTTCGATTCTCCAGTTTTGTTTTATTTTCGGTATCTGTTTAACGTCTCCAGAGTTTTTTGTCAGAAGTATTTTTTTTTATCGGACGCCAGAAATTCTTCAGCAGAGAAAGGATAAATTACTGTTTTTGTTTTAAATGCATTTAAAATGAACATACGAATAATCGATTTCTTGTCGAATCTATTATAGCAATCTAATTTTTCCTCGAGGCAATGGAAATAATGTTGACTACTTTTGAGACGAAAGTATATCGTATTAAAGGTTAATTCCTTATTCCATTATATGGTTCTATTCGATTGTTGAATACCCCGACTTTCTGCGACGCACCGTTCGAATTAATGAAATAATTGAATAATCGCCGATACCCTTATCGAGGCGTCGAATTAAACAGGAAACTCGAGGCGCAGCCCTATTTCACAATTTCCATACACCCTCGTTATCCCCAAGATCCTCCAAAACAATTTCCATCGATAACAGAAGATTCAATATTCCAAATCTCGTTGCAGGGAGATTCACTTCGCCGGGGGTGAATGGCGTAACAGGGGGAGGTGAATAAAAATGAATAAGGAATGAACGGATGCAAGAAGGGGGCGACAAGGTTTCCCTTATTGTTTCGCAAAGTAAACGGGCGAATCGCAAGGAACGCCCCGCCAAACTTTCGTGATTCGAGCCGATCGCGAATTGGGTCGCGAATCGACGCCTGTTTCGACTCAAAGATTTGCATCGGCCAATTTAACTTGCAAATTGATCGTCCGTGTTTCGCGACCAAACACGCGCCAAAAGCGACCGTAAAACAAAAGCAACCAGTTAAGAATCGTCAGAAATCGGGTTGCTCTACTCTACATTATTCGTTCGTTGCGTTGTTTTATTTATTTTTAATTTTTTTCTTCGAAAGCTTGGAAGCTTTTTATGTTTGACATCACGGGGGTATTTTGGATTTCTCTCCGGCTTTCTTAGAGTCATCGAAGGAAATTAACTGTCAATCTCTGTTACGTGTAGCGAACCTCGAACTTCTACGAAATTTTATATTCGCGGCGAAATGAATGCCAAATCTGGTTTGAAATATATCGACAGTGATGTCTGTTTTTTTTGCTTTTTTTGGTAATATGGTTTACACATTTACTGAGCCACGAGATATCGTATGAAATTCGTATTAAAAAAGTTAATAAGCAATTCTATACAAGGACGAAGAAAATTTGGGCTGCCTGAAAATATCTGCGAGGACAAATGATAAAATTAGGTGTCCCTATATTTCACGGTGTTCGACATAAATGAATTTATGAAACGCTTGTTCCTGTCTTTAATTACGATTCAAATATTATATCTCAAATTCAAATAATTCGATACACAAATATATCGCACTTGCAAATTCCTTCGCCATCTACGATTCCCTTCTTAATTCAATTAAATACGATACTAAATATACCACGGAGTAGCTATATGCGTTCCAAATTTCCAGCCGAAGCGCGAAACAATTGGACCTCTCTGAAAGCGATCCACCGCGCCGCGTGTGCATTGACACAATTAATACTAAACGCACGAACAATTGAATCGATTCTCCTTCTAACAAATTCATTACCAAAATAACTCCCTTATAATTCAAACGCGTAGTAGGGCATGTGTAATGGGTTAACGAAGCCATCTAGAGAAGCTACTGTTCCAGCAATTACGTACATAATTGCAGAAAAAGACGAATCAAATTGAACGCTTCATTGCTTGAAAATTATCCAGCGATTCGTCATCGCCACAATTTACAACGCTCGAACTGCCTTCTTATCGTCGATCGGAAATGAAAGCCGCCGCCACCTGGTGCCTTTGATTCTACCCTTCCACCCGGTCGTTGTAACCACGAGAAACTCCGTAATTCCTCCGCGATACGACCGCAATTTCATCGCGTATCGTTTCGCGATCCAGGAGACATCGCGAAACTATGAATCGTTGATTAACGCGAGTTCGACCAATGAACTCTCCAAGTACGATAGAGAGTTCTCTTTACGATCGGTCTTGGGTTCTGCGAGAACGGTTACTCGATATTGCGACTGAATATCCAATATTCTTTAACGATCCACGTGGAATTGATTTTCGCAGGATCGCACTTTTACTGCGACCGGCGACAGTAAAATATAAAACTGTCGAACGGTGAGCTTCGCGAACGCCGGCACGCGCTACAAGGGCAATAAAACTCTGTAAATTTATGCGAGTCAAAATTATAATCGTCGACGACGATTCGCTGTTCATTCGTGGAATATTTCAGGCTATACGCCGTTGAATATCCTTCATGGTTACCTAGTTCTTAAAGTGAATTGAACGAAAGAAACTAAATATACCGAATTGTATATAATACGTAAAAGTTTCGAACTCTTCAAGACTTTCGCGAATCCCAATTGTTTCATATTATTACTACAATGATCATTCTTCGTCATTTAACATTATTAACCCTGTTTCCAATGGTTTCAATCAAGATCTGCTAACAACCGCCAAACCTTCTCCACATAACGATCCCGAAAACCGCCCCAAATACCACAAGCAACGCAGTCAAAAGTAACCCCCGCGGTCCCCCGAAGTGTTCCCGAAAATTCAGCAAAAGAATGATCGCGAAATCATTTATCTCCCTCCACAAACCACAAAAGCGTGGCCAAACCATTCCATCAGCGTCCAAACGGGTAATGATTAAAAACGAGCGTCTATATCGCCAATTGATAGATCGTTCAGCATGGTACCCGCGACATTTTTCACCGTCCATCGCGGGTACACTGTCCCCTTATCTCGTCCGTTGGCATCCGGCGACGCCCATCCACCGGCGCGATAAGAAATTTCGCGACGACGTCGGACAACGACGCAAGAGGCATGCAAATCGCGATGCCATTATGCAAGGGTCCCCGGTACGGACGTGACACGGTATGCTAAAAAGGGCGCCTCCGAATAATCGTTCGGGCGAAATTAATCGATACAGCCAGGGGGATGCAGAAGGGGCGGCAACGGGCGTAAATCGGCTCGCCTCGAAGCGGAACCGGCGAAACGCTGCTCGTCGTTTCTTGCCCTCTTAATTTCGCGAATTTGGTACGCGGTATTTAGAGGGCGCGAGAGCACCGGGTAGAAACACGCGGCGGGAACTTGTTAACCCTTTGCCGCGAGGGAGTACATACACTCGGGACGGGAAGCGCAGTTTCGTGTTCACGGCGATACTGAAATATTCCGCGGAGCCAGTTTTCTGATAGTTTGATTCGCCACTGCGATGCAAATGAAGTGGTCGTCGAAAGATATTCGCTAACTTGAGATACACTCGGGAGAATGCAACGACGCCACCTTTTCTTTTAATCGTTTATGAAAGGACGGTGCAAAGCGTTGCAAAATAATTCTTTATTATAGATAAAGAAGAAGTTCGCAGGACGACGAACTGTGCGACGTTCACTGATTCAACGAAATAATTGATTGCAGGACATGTGCAGGGTGAAAAATGTTCAAATGTCATTCCTTTAATGCCATAGAAGGCTATAATCCAGTTGGCGCCAACAGAAATTCTGACACCTACATATAGATTTTATGCAAACCACCAATCCTTGAAAAGAAGAATATTCCTAACGCGAAACTGCGGCAAAGCCTCACGGGTGGTAAGAAGAAACTGTGCAGCCCGAAGATCAGTCCCAATTATGCATGACCGTTGTTAAATTGCTTGAGAATAGTTCGACGAGTTGTCGAAGTACCTAACGGAAGTGCGCAAACACCGGAAACTTAATGAGCAGTCGGTGCATTATGCAAAGAGCTCCCAGTGGAGGTTGCAGTGTGGGCCAACACTTAATGGGTTCCATTACAAACGAGACCCCGTATTTGCTCGAATATGTTACCCCCAGAAGGAGACTGGTCCCTCCCCTGTGCGACTTCTTTGCCTCGCGAAGATGCCGATTTGTAAACGGTGAACAGGAAAACCTGAATTGCGTACATAATTGCGCATAAATGAGAAATAAAGGACGAAATATTTGTGGAACTTTATAAGTTTCAACACAAATTCTACGATCGAAATGAAACGACAGAGGAGTTAGTCATTTATCAGTTCGAGAAAACCCTTAACACCCTTGAAATATGAAGAGCAAAAAAGTATCTAAAAATAACAATAATTCTATTTATTCCCAGGATTGGATAGACGCGGCACGTGGAAGCGATTTCTGTTGAGCAAAAGCTCGACCGGAAGCGGTGGTACACCGCAGCACACTTCCGGTACATCCACCGACACCGAGCTGACGACGCTGGATACCCACGAGCTTTGGCTTCCTGAAAGTGAACCACCGCCCTCAGCCATGTCTGCGCTGCACGCCTTTGGCGCGGAAATGCTGAAATTATCAAGGGGTCTTGAGGGCATAGCTAGCCCTGGCAGCCCTACGCCAATGGGAACACCGAGGTCCACGCCGCAACATTCAGAGCAACACCATCAACATCACCAACAGCAGTCCCATCGATGCAGCTTTCGTCACGGGTAAGATCTTAATGATGATTCAATGGTGATTCGATGTTAATTCAATGGTGATTCGGGTCGGCCCAGGGCGTGACGAGAATGGCGGATTTTTCGTTGCACGTAGAAGAGCGCGGGGACTCGACGGTCTTGTTCTTAAATCGAACTTAAACGGAGCTCTGCTATTTAACATTTATATTGAAATGATGCCGTGGAATGCAGAACTCGCGTGAGACCATTATATCACGCGTTCCGACAGGCTACAATTTATGGTCAAATGTTTCTAAAAAATATTTCTACTCGGTCACGTTTTCCAAGTATCCGGGGTAGAAATTGCGATAGGAAAATGACGGCAACATAAACCGGGCATTAAGGGCTAAATAAAAGCGAAAGGTGTGAAACGTGAGAAAAAAGATCAAAACCAAAATCGTCTTCAGAGGAATCCATATCACGAAACTTTTGTGATTAAATCTGCCCATTCCGAATTCCTATTTAAAACATGCACACCTGTCACGACAATCAACTACTTTGAATCAAACAACTAGGGACCGTATCAAAGTCGTCGTTGAAGCATTTCTAAAAATGGAAAAAATTCGCCGAGCTTCAGCACGAGAAATTCGAACACAGACACGACCACAGAAAGTATCAGACGTGTGTTTCCGCACGACCGATCATCGCCCGTCGATCCTCGTTCCAAGAAAGAACCACCTGTCCGGGCCATGCCGATTGCATCCAACCGTAAGATATTCCCTGCCGCAGAGCAGGTGATCGCGTCTCGATTTACGACCTGCTTTTCGCGAGTCCCTTCGGAGAGTAAGTCGAACGAGAATTGGGAAACGCGACAGATTTATGACGACCGCAAAATATTTCTGGTCCTCCTGCGACGCGGTTTCCTTTTTTGTTCTTCTCTTTCCGCCGCGGCACTGCTCGGAAGATCGACTGACTGACCCGTAACAGTAACTCGAATTGCAACGAAAGTTGCTTGCACGTACCTGCCTCTTTTTTTTGAAAAAATTTACACGTATCTCTTGGGGAAAGCAAGCTTGCGAAGGAAACTCGAATTGAGGGGCTTTTTTTATTATGCTTGTGAGAAAGGTATCATTATTGTGTATTATATATTCTGTTATTAAAATTTTACGACGCTTGGAAGATTATACATGACGGTTGGTGAATATAGCAATAACTTTTTAAGGGAGGATCGTGTCGACCTCGATATCGTGGCACTTTTCTTGTCGAGGAAAATGCTGTTTTTTTAAATAGGGCGTTTTAAGGTAAATAGATATTGAAAACCTGCACGCGGAAATTAAGAAAACACTTCTTGTTTGCAATGTAACCTTTCTATCCACTTCCGTTGTAGAGGCAAGGTAAACGAGAATGTTATCAATATGGGAGGGCTTACTTACGTAAAGTTACACTGGTGGTAAAATTTTGTGTTTCCACGACGATTAATTGAAGCGCAATTAAATAAATCCGCACACTATGCACGTGAAACATTATCAATCTTGATCGCGCCATAAGGAAAAGTTTAAGCAGTCTCCCATGGCATAAGACTCAAATTCAAACCCACGAAATCTCTGTACGCCCGTCGACTGTCGACAGGAATATACGTATAACCGGAAGGCAGTCCGACCTTCCGATTGTGAGAAACCGAACGCAGGTCAGCAGTCTAACGACGATAGCACGACAAGCTCGGTCCAATTTCTGGACACCGTTCGCCGGAAGAGGCGTCGTTCTAGATCGTTACACGAGTTCCTGCAGTTCCGTTCCGATTTGAGGTCGGCGTCGTTCGACGTCTCTGCAACGACCCCTGATCTTCGCACGAAGCGACGACAGAATTCGACCCGCGGATAGGACGTTATTCCCGCCACGGAGATTGGCTATTCGTTACCATCTCGAATTTTACAGCGAAGCTGAACGGGGAATTCGGTCGGACGTTTGTGAATTTCAGCGGCGTGAACGAACGAAACAATTGAAGGACTAATCGACCTGAGAAAATGGTGCGCTGGGATTCGAATTTTCCTGAAAAAATTGAATAATAATGGGAGGGATCGAACGGGGTAAATTTGAAGTTCGTCAGGGAAACAGAGGGCGTGAAAATGCTTGAAAATGATGATATTTTCTGGAGAGCTGACGATATAAGTGGAGAACTATTAAATTCGAAATTGGAAATATCAGATTTCATCTTACTGGCAAATAGAAAAGGTCTTGCTGTGAAGAATGGCAAATCGTGATTATTATAAAATGAATACACGAAGAAACTATTAATGAGTTCAGTGAAATACTATCGAAACGACTCGGCGGAATTGAACAGGTTGAAGAAAAAGAATTGAATTCCCGTTCATTCGTGACCATTACTTAACTGAGAAACGAATTGTTAACATAAATGATAAGAGTAATTTCACTCGGCGAGGAATAGAGAATTTCACGATTATTTCACTGCTAAGATAAGATTAACCGAGCAATTACTCAAAACTTGTGATATCCACCTTGCAAGATCCCGACGAATAATATTAATTGAACGAATCGCCTCCGGATCTGCTAACAACATAACGAAGAAGGTTAACGAATTCAGGGTGGATTAAGGGAAACGAAGTGGCCAACGCGCTGTAGGGCTACTTCGATCGTCCGCGCCTCCTCGAAACCGTCGATTAAGGGTACGAGGTAACTTTGTGGAACATGGAGGCGATGTTAGACGCCGTTCTGACCACATCTGGCCCCTCCGTGAAGGGTTTGCACCCTCCAATAATACTGAAAGTTCACGTTGCCCTCAAGCGTTTGCGGCATGCAGATGTGAAATGTCTTTCGAGGAACTATGGGCCTGGAGACAGTTCGCTAATACTTCGTGTCAAGGTGGGCTGGAGGATGTTGAAATATTCTCGTTTTGGCTACCAGTGGAAATTGGGACACCATTCGTGGGATTTGCTGGTGAAATATTGGTGTAATTCATGATGGAAATTTTATCGTGGGTTAAAATCAATTTTTTAATGGATGTTTCGATAGTCTTGGGAATATTACAAAGATTGTTTATTTTTTTTTTTCAGTGGTATGCTACATTGGCAATTGCATAAATGATTTTTTTTAGGTAAGGTAGTGATTGGAATAGATGCATGTGGCATCCCACTAAAAGTAAACATTATTCGTTCCAAAAACTTACCAGAATGAAATTCGATTGTATAATAGCTTAAAATAAGTAATTAATGCCATTAGAATCGACCTTTAATTGTTTTCGAAATTACCTTGCATACAGTAAATCTTTGGTGTGTAGTGCAATTTTTGTAAGACAATGCCAGTCTCCGTGGAGTAGATTTGTAGTTCCGTCTCGTTTGTACGTTGGGTAAAAGCAACAACGGTGTGGAAAAAGAGTTAAGTGGTACAGATTCGAGTGTTTCCGTTTCGGGGACAGGCTATGCAATCAGCAATGTAGACTCTGAAGACGTTGGCAAGCTTATAAGATTGCGGGAGGGATGGAGAAAGGGAACAAGAGGAGGATACACTTCGAGCGTACTCCACGAAAAATACGACAGATATTGTAGCATTTATCGAGAGTCGATAATGGAACACGATGTTCTTTCAAGAGATTGGCAGCAAATAATCAAACTCGAGGCACAGACAAATTAATTTTAGTTCCTCTTTTCATACAAGCACACGGGGTCGTGATCTATTTAATATTTACAGAGTCACGTGGATCGAGAGATCGAAATTCTAAGTGACAAATGATTTCTCGATTGAAATTATTGACGTTATTAAACAGTACTGATGTATCAGGGCTATTTCACATTTCACTGACGTCAGACTGTCTGAATTTCAACCGATATTTGGCAGCAATTTGCAAGATTTATGAAGATCTTTTGTGACGCTTCGTATTAATTATTCGCAGAAATTTTAATGGGATACGTTCGAGATTTTACGCATGTAAAATTCAACGGTGCCATTTGGGCTGGCTGTTGAAATTTTAAGAGCCTGCTTTATTAAACAGAGAATTAATCTTTCTTTCGGCAAGTTCAATTTCACGAGAATATCCGTCCAATTTCCATTCGCGAGAGGGTCAATTTGCATTATTAATTGCATCTAATGAATTGTTCTTCAAACAACACGAATAATTATAAACAATAATTGCAGGCTGAAGCAAGCATTAAAGACGAATCTAAAAATCGTTCCCAAAACGAATGTTCCCGCTTTTCCTACGAAACACCGTACATTGCTACATCGTTCGATCGTATTTTACATTACCTGGTAATTGTTCACCAAACTCGGCCATTTATCTCAGAGAACAATGGGAAATTAAATACCAGCCGTCTCGTAGCACAACAAATTTCTATCTGAGGGGCATTAAGTAAACGAACGACGATGCACAGCAAATGAAAGGGCAATAAACGTCAATCACGGTAACACCGGTGACAGTTATCGCGTGAAACGCACCTTGCGATCGAGAAATCGTAAAATTCAATGGTAATTATTCGAGTTACTATGCCACGAGGCGGTAACGCGCAGTTCAAGGATTTTCTGGTGAATCCTGCGTGAATGTCACGATTCCACGTTTTACTACTCCCAACACTTGTATCATCGGTGAAAGAATCTTTTGTTACGCGCCGGTAGCTTCCTTTATTTCTATCCACTTCCCTTTTTTCTTCTCCCTTTTCCATCCAGCGCGAGGGAAAATGCCCCGTTGGCTGCGACGTTCTCGCCCTTCCCCGACGTTTCGGCAGTAATAAAACGGATTGGGCCGAAAATCGTGATAAAACGAGGAAGCGGATCAGCCTGCGCGATAACGTACGGCGAAAACACTGGATAAATCGAGTGGTCTATATAAAAGGGGACGTCTAATAGCGTTACCGGAGAAATTATTTCCCGTCGAGAATTCGTCGTGCTGTGAGGAGTATGTCGCATGTAGATATCCGCAACGGGCCGGAAAAAATAGGAAGATACGCTCCTTTCTTTCCAATTTTTTCACGGTCTTTCGCGATGGCCAATGAACGAAAATCGCGTGTCGAAAGCACCTACTGAAGGAAAGAGAAAGATAACTCTTTGTCGGGTCAACGATATGGTCAGAAATATGTCAAGTAGTACAAGTCAACGGTGCGGTAGGGAATAGTTCAAGTAGTAGATGTCAACGATATTGTAAGATACGCTTCCAAGTAGTGCAGGTCAACGAAGGTTGCCATGCGCGGCTTAAGTAGTACATGTCAATGATATGGTGACAGATATTTTTTTAACAGTTTCCTGGCGTTGCAATTATTAACCACTTCGATACGCGTGTCGACTTCAGTCTGGCTGTGAGTCGACACTAAAATTCAATCGTTTATCTTCTTCCTGTTTGTATACAGTCAACAATTTTCAGCTAAACAGTAGTATTAATATATCTCATAAATAAAAATCAATGACACTATTTTTGCTCAAGAGCGTGACAAGTGGTACTTTATATTCTACTATACATCCGAGCTATACTTGTTGTTAAAATCAAAATTACATTCTATCCAGAAATGTTGTACAACTAGCCAGTTGTGTCAACAAAATCATTTTCATTTCCTCGTAAAACAGCGTGTCGAAAAGGTGTTCAGTAGCGCAGGTCACTCGACAAATCGCTCCCCGGGTCACAGGAGCGACCGTGAACCCCTTTCACCATTGACGCAAGGGTTGACAACGTCGACTCAAGTTATTTCAACGACCACCCGGCGTCATCGTCCAGGCAAGAATTTTCCTCTCCGCCCCGCGAAAGAAAATCTTTCCCCGCAGGAGGGAGAGAAAAAGTCGGCGGCCGCTTCCAGGACAATTACCAGAGGTTCGTCGAAGTTCTTCAGCCGTTGCTCCGGCCTTCAAAGGGCGTCAAAGTGACGAGGCTCGACGAGCCGGCCGGTTCGAAACTGCGACGCGAAATCCTTTGTGGAAACGGTTAAGTGCATTCCTTTATTAGGGGGCACGCCAGGTAGGGAATGGCAGTTTACTTAAGTGCTACGGCCACCGGTCCGTTTTGTACTTTGAATGCCGGCGGCTAAGTGCAATTCACTATAGAGGCCGCTGACCGCGATATGTAATGGCTTTTCTGACATGGAGCGCCGACTTTCCCGTCGACTTTTCACCGGTCCGTCACGCGGGCGTCTGTCCGGGAAAATCTTTCTTGCTTGGTGCGACTTCGCGCCCTTCGCGGCGAGGAGCGGTATTTCATGGGCAAGGTTTCTGAATGGGTGGTGGTTCGCGATTGAACACTTGCGATAGTGGCTCGAGGGGTTGCATTCATTTATGCTTCACTTCTTATTTATATATGCTTTTTAACGAGAGTAAAACGAATGAGATGATTGAGAGTTTGGGATTACATTTCAGTGGGTGACCTAATTTCGGAGTTATACCCTGGCATTATTATCGATGCTTGGCCCTGTTTTGAACATTTTTCAATTAATCACAGTGCTTTGTAAGCCCTATCGTTTAAACTGTATATTTGGAATCAGCCGTTTTCATAACAGAAATGTAGCGATCTCGATAAACGTGCAATCCTTTTCTATATCTCTCGCCAAGTTATTTAATAATGCTCCGCTGGAAGGAAATACTGTACGATACAACCGACGAAGATTCTTCATCGAACCGCGAGGCTTTTCATTTCCCCAACAAGTTCATTATTGGAGGAATACTTCGGATAGCTTGCACGTTATGTTTGAAATTTCACAGAAGCCCCCTGACCAACGTGCATCGAACAAACGAACAGGGGAAACGGTTTCGTAATGCCAGTAATATTTCTCTCTCAGAAAAACGGCGAACAAAAACGCGCGTCTTTGCGCAACAGAAAAAGGATCTCGGGGCAACAAAAATTGTTATACTTCTATAGAAAGAAGAAAAGGGAATAAAAATCGAGGCGCGTCTGTGGCGTAGGGAAATTATTGGAAATAGAGAGGATGGAAAAGTATCGTTATTCAATTTCAGCTTGCGGATAGTTCGATACACGGGTAGGTAACGCTTCTGAAAACTTGTGAAATTGAAATGCGAGCACGATATTGTTAGCGAAATCGATTGCTGGAGAATGGTCGTTGATCAAGGTCTTCCTATTCGTCAGACCGACGTGACTGGCTGAAGATGCCTGGAGCACTTGTCGAAAAATCAAAACGCGAACGAATTCGCTGTAACGACGCTTCAAATTGCATTCGTGTGCCGTCGATGAATCTCGTTTCAACGGCGGGCATTCGTTCGTTCATCGCAATACATGTGGCACAGGCGAAGGAGAAATGGAGAAAGAAAAATTGTAAATCGCCGTTCAAAATTGTCAGACGAGAAATACAATAGAATAATTCTGCAATTCTATTTCCCAAAAAAAAAAATTCCGTTCCAATGAATTTCCAATAAAATTTAACCGCCCTCGAATAAACTCGACTTAAACATCCTTTCTCGCAAACAAAAAACATCGGACCACACCGCTCCAAACTGAACTGACCACAACTTTCGATTATCTCGAAAATTCAATTTGCTCCAATATAAAGTGCAAACCCTTTCAACCTCAACGCACCACAAGTCAATCTGTTGCAAACACTTTCTTTCTCCTTTCTTTCTTGGTCAATCGTTAAATCACCGACCCTCTGGCAACAATGCCTCACGAATTGTCGTAAAAATTCGAAATCCGGCCCGCCTACGATCCCCCCTTCGACACCGATCTCTATTCAAGACTCTCCCCCCCTCGAGTTCGTTCACTTGAACTTTAATCCGTTTCAAGCTCAACCCATTCCGGCTCCAACTCGCTCGACCGGTCGCCGATCAAAACCGAGCTTCATCGGCGCCTTTGCCTTTGCCTCGCGGTACAGAGAAGCCACGGGAAGCAATAATGGCTGGCTGATCCCCAATAATGGATAGAACGCGTCAAAAGTGGCTGGCAGCGCAGCGGCGTTTCATACATTCCCGATTTATAGCGACGACGCGGCAACCGTCGACCTTTTTTTTATCACGAGGGGCTCTGTGCATTTTTTCCCCTTTTTTTCAATCCGACCGATCCATTACTACCTACGCTTCGCGGTAAATGGGCAAGGGATAAAGAAGGGGAAAAAAACGCGGAGCGCCGAAATGAAATGCACTATGCTTCGAGGATGCTTGCCGCAAGGGGGTTGGATGCGTGTTACGCGCACGTGCACAGCGCGAAGAAACTGTCGGAGATTGTTCCTGTTCGGGGATGAGGTGGTTGAAACAATGCGGGGGTTGGAAACGTTTTGGCTGATTCAGTATAGGCGAGTGTTCGACTTTTCATGATATGTTCTCCTTTTCTCTCCGTTTTTAAGGGATTCGAGTGGGTGTGAAAGGTGAATGCAAGGTTTGCGAGAGTTGATTAGGTATGGAGTTTTAAGGATTCTGGGGATCCTCGTGGGACGATTGGAAAAGATATTAAACACGACGTGACATTAATTGATAATGGGACTCATTACGAAAATATATATAACATAAACATAAAAAGCGAAGGAATATCATGAAAACTATCTTCGTTAAATTGGTTAATAAGACGAAACAATTCCCAAAGGAGTATAAGTGCAAGGACATTAATCCCTGAACAGTAAAATATAATAATTTGAATCGATTGCACATCTCAATTATAATCACTGCTCACCAAAATATACAGTACCCTCGAACCCACGAACAACGACCAAAATAACAACACGATACTTCCACTAAATACGACCAAATATTCAACCAATAATAAACTCCGGCGTCCATCGAATTTCAGAAGCGGCGAAAGTGCAGCCAGCAGCGTTTCCGGTTCGAGGACGAGCCTCTCGATGCAAGATGACCTAAGTTCTCCAACGCCGTGGAAGCATCGACGTCGTGCCTCCACCTTCAACGAGGCGCACCTGGAACGCGCGGAATTAAAGTCGCCGAGGACGCCCAGGAAACGATCCTTCAGCTTCCACGAGCAGTCCACGTTCGTTCGCGGTTCTGTTTCTAGAAAAAATTCCCCGAACGAGGAGAACGGCCAGAGGAAGGCCAGCGACAAGCACGGGGGCGAAATCACTCTGCCACCGCCGTGCACCTGTCCCTACTTCGGGGAATCCTCGAAGAAACCACCGCCGCAGCCCCCGAGCGAGATCGTGATCGTTTCCAGCGACACTATGAAGCCGATCTCCGGGAAAAATCTCGAGGCAGGCCTTTTCGGGAGAAATAATGGCGGAAGGACGGAGGCCAACAGGAACTACGAGCTGAACTCTATTGTCACGTGGAAGGGTGGAAGGAGAGGGTCCAGTTTGGGTAGGTTTAAAGGTGCACAAGAAAGTTTTGACCAGGGGACGGTTTGATTTCTATTTTGGCAATTTTTCCCCTTCGTTCGCATTAATTGGAATATTTTGGACACCTTATTCTTGGGGGGAATTTTTCATGCGAATTTCTCGGCGCAAAAAGAATATTTTCAGTCGTGAATTCACTCTTCTGCGAATGTTTCCTTTTGCACAATATTTTTCCTTCCCCGCCAAGTGATCAGTTTCCAACCAACCTACCAACTCATCTATCGTGCCTTTAAATAATTCACTCGTCCCTTCCCTCGACGCTTTCCGCGCAGCCCTCCAAGTTAAACAATCACCGCATCCTCACCTCCGTGCTGTAATCGACTAGTAACGACCACTTCGATTCCGCAGGGGGTGCAAGGACCTCGCTGCTACCCTCGAGGGCAAGCCCGATCAGGCGTGCGGCGACGATGCGTGCCCACAACGGCGCGGCGAGCATCAGTTCGAAGCAGAACAGTAACTCGTCGTCGCCGTGTTTGCACAGATACTCGGGGCAAGTTCGCAGCCATCACTCGAGGACCAGCAGCGTGATATCCAGGAACAGTTCGCGGCACGGAAGGATAATCAGGCTCGAGCAAAAAGCCACGAAAGTGTTGGGGATCGTTTTCTTCACGTTCGTCATCCTGTGGGCGCCGTTTTTCGTACTGAACCTGGTACCGGCCGTCTGCCCGCACTGCGAGCGGCAAATCGATCACAAAATATTCGATCTGGCCACATGGCTGGGCTACGCGAGCTCCATGGTGAATCCAATATTTTACACGATATTCAACAAGGTCTTCCGGCAGGCGTTCAAGAAGGTGCTACTCTGCAGGTACAGGAACCAAGCGTGGCGGCCGTCCAGGTAGGCCTTCGGCCCCGGGAGGCCGGGGATCGCAGTCACCAGGGTTTAATGTCGTCGATTAATCGAATAATCGACCTCCGTTGGGCAACGGAAGCGGGGGGAAACCGTGGTCGACCGTTAGTGTCTTCTAAGTGAACTGTGTGATTACAGCGAATGCTCGAGTGTCGTAGGAACACCGTGAATGCTTGTTGCGAACTGTGGTAGATCGATTGCTTGGACAGATAATGGACACACTGGACCAAGGAGAAGTCGAAAATCGTAAGGGGATCGATTTTCGAGAATGAAAGTGGGAATGAAATCCTGCTTCACCGATCGGTGAATCAATTGTTGCTTCGTTTTTTGAAGAAAGACTGCAGTGGAAATGAAGATTGGTTCCTTGAATTGGAAGTGGAGGAACCGTGACCTGGATGCGTATCTGCCGTGCGCATTGCAGCGGGGTCGTAGGTAAAATAAGAAAGATTCGGGAGGCCCGTTTGAAAATTTAGAAGCTCGTTGTTGGAAGTAGAAGCGAGCGGCAGAGAGGACGAGGGCATTTTTGGGATTTCAAGCGCGTCCATTGCTCAACCCATGCTTTTTATGGACAGTGTTCAGTGGATCGTGAAGTGTAACGAGATCTTGCTACTTCGACGCAGTGTCGAGAAACTTTGTTTGGAAAAAAGAAAATGGAAAAATGCTTCTAACTTATGGTGCTTTTAAAACAAACTCCACGCGAACTTGCATATTCGAACGGTTAATACTACTTTGGGAGGAAGTTTCGCGGAAATGAAATGCACTGTCCGCGAAAGGAGTAGATTCGATTGGAAAGGCTGCGATAATCGATTTGTAAAAAGGAACTTGGGCGATTAAGATTTCCAGGCGAACCGTGGCGACCGTTTCGACTTTGAAAAGTGGTTCGAGGAGCTTTCGCAATATCTCTGAAGGGGACTATTTCAGTGAATTACAGTTAAACCAAGCGAGGAAGGAGACTAGTAGGAGAGCTTCCTAATGCACGACGAGTGAGCTCGAACTTTGTCAAAGATGCGTAAATCCTCCACCTGAAGATCGCTCGAGAGTTGTAATTAAATCTCGAAGACCATTCTACTATCTGATAAGTTGTCGAGCACCTCTCAAATATATATATATGTATATAGGATCCATCGCGATATACTTTTGCCGGACTTATCAGTTTCGAGGAGTTCTCGATAATGGAAAATACATGGATAAATAAATCGTTGTTCGTCGAGGGCCTTTCAAACGACGAATTAATACCTTGATGAAAGGAGCCGTGCTTTTCTTACCTTTCGAACGACGAATTAATACTCTGACGAGAAAAAGCCACGCTTTTCTTAGGTGTTGTTAACCTTGTTTCTAATATATCCCGAGATGCATGAATAGGAAAATGTTAACAGACGTGAGAGTGCAAAGTATTGTGTTGGTGCACATGGAATTGCTGATTGTAGATGATGCAGAATTGTTTTTGATTGCGACGAGGACGGAGTTCTAAATATTATTGATAATAGAAGAAATTATAGCGAATGAAAAATATTTTAGAAATATAGTAGCGCGTACGATATTATATTAAGACAGATGCTGCCAGTGTTAAGTAAATCTCTGATTCATTAAATGACAAAAGAGATTGTAAATGTTGAAGTGTGACGTCCTATCCCGTTTCTCATACTCAACGAATTTATCCCGAAGAAATGTTCATTTATTCAAACGTTTACATAAGATTTGTAAGAAAGAGGCAACGCAAAGTGGACGAAACTGTAGAAGGAAGGATGGTAATATTTTTCGAAATTCATCTGTTCCAGAGGCACCACCTTCTAAAGTAATGTGGGTGATGAAAATTAAATGAAATGTTATTGTTTAAGCTTTGCCTCTGAAAGCAAGTGCAATTTCATCTGCACGAGCACAATGAAATTAAGTAATTTCTAGTTACAGCTACAGTGTAAAACGAAATTGGAAGGAGATCGTAAGAAGACTATCAAAATGCTGTTACGTTGCTGCAGATGAAACGGGCGAATTTTTTCTACAGTCTCTCTAGAAATTGCGATTTATTAATTAAATCACGATTCATTGGATCGAGTACATTCCAGTCGTCGAAGAAGAAACATCAGTTTCACATGAAATTTTCAAATGAATATTGTTTTCCATCACATATCTTATCACATATTTTAGCACTCAAAATACGTACAATTGGATCATTCCGTCGACAAAAAGAAGATGAACTATTTCTACGGTCAAAAATTCGTCTAGCCTCAATTCCTAAATTAATATACAACAATCGGATTTGAAGCTCGCATACTCGTATCAATATTTTCATTTGCTAAACTAAAACACATATGGCAAATATAAGGAAAATTGTCGCCCGAAGTCCGCGTAGGTCAGAACGAAATTTTGCAAAAAAAATCGCCGCAGCAACAGTCGTGCTTTATTCGGACAATTTATCAATCTGCTGGTAAGTTTGCCGAACCGTGAATCGTTTAACACGCGCGGACAGAAATCGATCGTTTCACGTGCAGCAACCTAATGCAACCTCTGCCCACGGGACACACAGTTCCGCCTGTGCGAACGTTGTTCACGGCGGAATATAAATTTCCATCCACGGCCCTCGAAGTGTTAAGATAATAGAGCGTAGAGGATTGCCGTAATTCGTACACGAAACGGGGTCCTAGTTTTAACGAACCATAGAGCAAGACCCATTACATCAGTCCAGGCGGCGCCCATCCGCGGCGAATCGGCACTAATGGCGTCCAATAAACCCCGGGTCGTCGCATAATTAACGTTGCCCCGCGAATCGTTATCGATTGCTTCGTTTCCGGCAAATTCGCGACGTCCCGTGCGAATGTTTCATCCGTTTCCCGGCGTAAGAGGCAAACCTTCGTGACTTTCGCGTCGTCCAAATTTCTTAACGAGCTTTCGTGCTTTTCTTCCAACCATTTAACCCTTTCGCTGTGAAACACGGGGACAGAAGTTGCTCGATTGTTGCTCGTTGACAATGTATCGAAACGTTCGTTAATACCGGGTTATTGCAGGATAATAACAAGCAGGATAGCTTCACTGACAGAAAGAAAGAAACGTAATATTCATGCCGAGAATGATCGTTGCAATTTTGTCAATATTTTAATATACATATTATTGTAGGCAGAGCCCAGACAGAGCTCCTGGTTGTTAATAAAAAAACGATATCAATGCGTGCGTTCGAGAAAATTGGTCGTTCCAGACGTGTGACACGAAAGGGTTAAAAAACATCGAGACACGTATTACACCAAAGGGATACTTTATATTCGTTCAGCTTGAATTATACGTAATCGCAAATCGTTCACTGCGAAAAAAAGAAGAGGGAAAAAAAGCGTATAGTTGTGACGAAGAATCCTGTTGATTGTTCGAGTTTGTTGCGGATACTGCGGTCTGCTTGAACGAGCGTGTATAATGGAGAATCGTGAATGCAAGTGAGACGGCGAGTGGGTGCTTACGAAAGCAAGGCTGCGTAATGGAATATTAATCCCGAATTAAAACGATCCGAAATCCGTGGAATAGCTGTTTCATTTTGCTTGCCTCGCTCGCCGAGAACGGAGAATCGATAGTCGATACATAAAATGCGGGACGCCACGGGCATCGACACTCGAATTTCTATCAAGCGCACCTGAGTGCTCGGTGTCTTCGAGTTTTCCACGTGTCGAAAGCGTTCCCCTTTTTTTTAAGATCGATGTTGCATTATTATGTACGGAGGAGTTGTAATAATTATGTGATGATTCAGTGATAAGCAATATCGATAAGTTAGTAGCGATGAATGGCAATCAGGGAAGAAAAATGATATGATGAATCGTTCATTCGTACGCTTCTGGGAATGCTTTTAGCAAGAATTTTGCCGAAAAGAGATTTTAAGCGATGGGAACTGTTACGAATTCGATTTCCTAAATTGTGCGATGAATATTAGGGCGCGTTTGAAATTCTTGGTCAGTTTGAACAATCGGAAATATTTGTTTCAGTGACTGCACGAATTTACTGCACGTTCTATTTTTAATATTATAACTTGCTCTTTGATCATTTTTATAAAATAAACTTGGCGCATCAACTGGCTAGAAACTTCTGGCTCACACTAGTATTTATTATAACGATTGTTTTAGCTTCTCTGTTAATGTAACTGTACCGAAGGGCCACGATATTTAATTAATGTATCAGATAATTGTAAGAGCTGTATATTTCCATCTAGCTGCTATAGTACGAAGGGAAAGAAAATGGACAAAGACAGAGGATGTTTTACTGATGCTCTAAGATTTTCGTAGAATAAGAACCACCATATGCATACGTTCAATAATAGAAATGCTCAGAAGAATCCAATTCTTAAAAAATGATTTTCAAGTTACATACACAGTATTCGTATAACTATCTACTGTTAATAGAAGTTTCCTTTGCTTGTTGAATTGTTGCTATTTTATTAATTACACAACAGGCAGGGACCTGTAGAAGATTCTTGAAATAATTATTTAACAGAATCATTTTACATATTTTTACACGCCCCTGTCCATAAATCCGTAATCCTGATCGATTATATTTATTTGACAGTTGCTAAATGAACCTAGCAGTCAATAATAATAGTTCGCGATCCAAAAATCGGACTGTTTTCCCATTCTAATGGAAAACGAACGTCGATAAATATTTTATTATTCAAAATTAGTATCCGACGTCCAGTGATTCGTGGAGGGTCCTTTAACATAATTATTTGCGATCACTGTTGACCTGATTTTCCACCACCTCATCATACACTTCTTCATTTTTCGACGCAATAAACATTTCAGAAATACCAGTGACAGAATGAAAAGTCCGTACGCCTTCGTGAAGCTAAAATTTCCAAAGTCCCAGAAATGATTAAAGAATTAATACAAAATTGCGCGACAAAATGGATTGTTTTACAATCAAAAGAAATAGTGAATCGCTTTTTCCTACACCTCGATAAAGTACCAGCCTCTGATCAGCGAAATCTGGTCACAGCTCAATGTTTATTACAATAAAAGAATAAAGACAAACGTGTGCATATAACAGCCAGAGAACGCCAAACGTTCGAACCCATTCGAGCCAGCGAAGAAGAAAATTCAGGTTCGAGTGTTCAACATGAAAATCTACCCGATCGTTTCGTTTCCTCTGAGCGAAGTTCCACGCCAGAACGTGAACAAGAGTTAACTGGATCGCAGAGAGACGAAGTCTGCGGGGTCAAAAGTCGATACTAGAGCCATATTCCGGCACTCCGGAGCAGAAAAGGCGAGTGGCTTGACCGTGCAATAACGAAGTCGATCGGACGCGGCAATGGAAAGCACAAAAGGACCACCTCAGGAATTTTCTGTCGTTGGAAATTCTCGCTCGTTTCGGCAGATCATTCAGCCGAGAGCTGAAAGTGAAGTGAATGTAGCAAATGAAACGCGGCACACCGGCGAACTATTTCCCAACGAAGAAACGATTTTTAACGTTGACTTTATTATATATGAAGTGGGTGCAGGAGTCACGATCCCCTTTGGGCTCAGAATATTTGTAACCCTTTCGTTACAGAGACTAAAAAATCCTATTGTGCGTACCGCTTGAAATAGTTAACAACTGTTGGCTGAAAATCTATACCAACGTTCTGTGCAGCCAATGCATTATCGTTACAATTATTTATACAAAATGTACCTTGGTTAATGAATGATTTGCAGACAGCATATGTTTATCTCCGTGGATACCGTTGCGATAGAGTTAATTTCAGGAATTTATTCCGCAATATTTTCTCTCGATATTTCGTTCCAAGGTATTTAATAATAAAATATCGTTGCATATATTATTATATACAGTTCGACTGCACAAAAATCGAACCGAGAGCATTTCTATACTAACGAGAATATTACCCATGATATCCTGCACGCCAATACGTCCTTTCAGCCAGGTGTCAGACACTTTGACATCAATCTTCTTAAAAGGCATAGCGAAACTCGTAAGTATATTAAACTGTCTAAAGAAATCGATTCGACTGTGAATGATATTCTATAATGCTGTGCTAATAGGCTCGCGTGTCGAAGTGAATGATGAAATTCTACTACAATTGCAAGTAAAGGTAATTGTTTATTTACGAAACACTGTGCTGATAATAAAGGCCAATCGTGGGCGTGCACCAGTGTGGACAGACGCAAGGGCGAAGCAAATGGATCGAACGAGAGGCAAGGGTGCAAACTCGAGATCTCGAGTGCAGAAACGCTCAGGAGGAGGTATAGTGGTTGCAAAATGTTAATCTAGTGTGCTCGGCGAGGGAGCGGTGGGATCTCTGAGAGATTCGTGCGAAGATTTCCAAGCCGCTTGAATCTAGAAATCCCTGTCCCTAATCCCGAGCTAGATTGCAATCGTGAATGGAACATCGTTCACTTTCATTGCACGGTTTCGTTGTACTCTGACGATGTTTATCGCTCTGCGAGGGGCGGAATTATTCGACACCAGGCGTTCCTTTTTCTGGGAAGATTTTATTGGGCAAGGGTTGCACAAGTTATTATGTCAACTGGAAAAGTTAAGCTCTTCATTGATCTTTGTACACGTCTAATAATCTTACTTTCTACCATTTTCTTTTTCTTTTACTTTAGAACTTTTCACTTGTACGTGACTGTGAAATGATTGAAACCCCAAAATTCTATTTGAATCTATTTGAAACAATGCATCGCGCATTTCAAGATGTATATAAATCGAAAAGGAAGGGAAGAAGAAACAAGTAGTGTAGAATATGGGCAATATGATTAAATAAGAAAAAAACTAAGGGACAGGAAAACGAATTGAAGGAAAAAGGTAATAGAGACTGAACAGAAAGAGATATCAAGAAAATAAGAAGGTTAGATGACAGTTTAAAACGAGGAGGAGGGAGAAGCGATTTGAAAATAGAAAATCCTGCGAAAGTAAACTGTGGAAACTAAGAGAAGAAGCATTCGCGGGGAGAAAAATATGAAGAAAGGGAAACCAATTGGCGGAGGACAGTTTTACCTCAAACGTAAACGAAGGTACAAGAGAAGAAGAGAGAATGAAAGAATAAGATGGGACAATAACAGACTATAGACATAGGAAAAACGTTTACACAAAGAAAGAAATGCCATTCATTTTCACGTTTAAATGTGGCAAGAATACAATACCAATTTCTTATATATAAAATTACGTAGCTGTTATTTGTAATTAAAATATTTACGCTCAACCGAATGAAAGAAGACTTATTGTTAAATAAATATGAATATAATTATTGAAAACCCGTTGACGAATATATGACAAAATGTTCCCATCACACCTAACGATATGTCAGCGCAATTAAAACAGCTTTACAACTTATGCAGACTTACGTGCATCAATATATTAAATACTAACAACATTTCTATCGATAAGTCTGTTTTGTCAAATCGGCTTGTAATTAAAAATAATACAAGCTTGTTGATTATTTGAACTCACATCCCTTAAAATATTACAAAAATGGAGACAAAATATTCCTTCTCAAATTTCGAACCCCTATATCATTTTTCTCCCCCCTAAAGTATTATACGTATTGTGTGGCATTATTGCAGCACGATATTTTATAGCGGTTATTATCGTCAGATATCCATCAGAGACGGTGGCTTATAAAAGTTTCAGTGGGCATATAGTTGCGATGGTTTCGCGTTTAAGTCCGTCGCGACAGAATCGATTTGTTTCCGGGAAAACGTGAAATTAGCATTTCAACATATCTCCTATCCCTTCATTTATTTATAGCTCCTCTTCAACTGGTCTTAATATTAAAAAAAATACAGCACCCAAATGAATTTGATCTCGAGATCAAGAACGATTCAGGTATTATTTCTTTCGTGGAAAGGTAGTTATCAAATTATTTTCACACGCGCACTTTTACGACAGTAGCGCTGCGAGAATGAATTAAAGGAATTTTTATTCCAACTTTATTACGCCGCAAGTCCGTTGCTTGTATGCAAATTTTATGAAATATTTTTGAGTACCGAGTTAACAGCTGCTCGTGAAAGGGTCGAAAATTCCTCGCAGCCTGGCTATTCTCTGTTTGAGCTACATCTTAACAATTCTGTAGAATTTAAAACGCGCACAAGCAGCTGGAGTAGCTGTGAAATACTGGAAATTAAATGCTTCGGGAGACGGAGAAATTCTAGATCTCGCAAGGAACGGGATTCCTCAAGATTGACGAAACAAAGATACATTGTACAACAACTGTTACTTCGTTTCCAAAAATTGTAATAAACAGAAAACGAGAAGAGAAATGGAAGATTTCTTTATGTACTCTGTTCCCTGCTTTTAGTTAAACTCTTTTTTCCAATTTCATCGACCCAAGAATTATCTGTGTAACACGAAAAATATGGTTTTCATAGCGAATCGTAAATGTAGCGAGCTTTTACACGCCACCAAAGGCACTGTCATAAAATCGACGCAGGCTAGAAACGAATTTAAATAACTAATGCTGCAGCGCCAGAAAAGCTTCAAAGCTGGGCTAAGTCATAAAATAATGGAGACCTTAACGTAATCCCTGTGGACGCAACGTTCTGGGAATTATCTGAACGAGATTGTAAGCATTCTGATAAATAATTAATTAACATACCAAAACCCCTGTTGCTTCGTTGTTTAGGCAGTTTATATAATATTCGTATCGGAAAAGAACGAATTCTTAAAAATTTGTATTGCGACAATCGATGAAATATTGCTTATTATGTGACTGTGAGAATGGACAAATAATAGTGGCGATAGAAATTTCTTCCTTTGTTGTCAATTATTTTATGCCACAAGTGCAAATATTGTTGTTCATATGGTGAGAATAAAACTTTCTTGTTCCACAATTGCGTCAGGCAATGTCTCCGTAGTTTTTTTATTAAACGTTGATCCTTGGATTTTCTTAATAAAGAGGAATATCTCATGAATGAACATAGTGTTACGAAAGCTGTTGCGTAAAAGGTGTGACATAATTTAGCTGGGCAGATCGCAATATAAGACGAAAAGTGTTAATTTCATCAAGGTGGTTACCTTCAAATATGAAGCAATTTATTTTGCTTAATTATTTCGTTAAACAGGTGTTTATTAGTGTGCTTTATTCTGATATAACTAAAAATGGAAAAGGATGTGAAAGACTTTCTTTTAATAGATAACGTTTATCATGTTTAAGATGATTTGTTATATATTTGCTATTAATATTTCACCTACAATTAATTGAAAATTAAATTTCTATAGGAGGAATACTATTAGTCCTGATTTCTTTCTGCTTCATACTTTATACATATCAAACACGTAATTTCTATTTCAAAATGTCATTATACAACGATTAAGTATAATAACTAATTTGAATGTTGAAGTTCGTTTCCATCTCAGATGGTACTCTTCTTAACAAACAATTACACAAATACAAAGCTAAATTCTCTAAAAGATACCGTAAAATTCCCTTCCCTTCCCCTGTCGACTTACACAACAATGAATCCCATAATGACCACTTCAATGTAAAATTTATTTAGAGCAGACATTCGCCGTTGAACAAATATGATATAATTCACAGAAAATTCCGCACGTTTCCCAAGTACCGCTGGCAAAATTCAACATTTCATATCATTAATCTAATAGGTTCTGCGAAATCTTTGTGGAAAATGTCCCATTACTACCCCTACCACTATTTACAACGGAACAGTACATCTTCACTTCTGAATAATATACTTCAGCGTCACGATTCTACGAAGTATGCTCGCGTGAAAGCGTCCACGCGTATTTGCCTGTGCCTATGCAAATTAACATGTGTCTTATCGTACATCCTTGTATGAAAGTCACGCGTTATGCAAATAAAGGCACGGTGCTTTCTGTGAAATCGATTGGTCGATCCATAGGGTGGTTTGTTGCGTTTTAAGTTGCGAGATTTGCTTCATTTCTGTTAATTATCCGAACTATTTTATGACACTTTTATTTGTTACGAAGGGATGTACTGCCTGAATGAATTGTTCAAATTTTCTGCCAATATTTTTGCCAGATGGACGAAACAAATTCTTGCTGCATTTTTTTACTCGAAAAATAAATTTTAAACAGATAATATTGTGTAACAGACAAAGAACAATATAAAGACTAAAAGAAACCGTAGCCAGAATAATTCGTTGCTTATTTTCCTTTCCGCAAATTTTCATATTCATACCAAATCAAATTGCACACAGATTCAGATCAATCCATCACTGCAATCGAAAAATTGTCAGACCAACAAAAAGAAGGGAGCTGCAGGAATTATTTAAATTCATTGCATGAAGAGCACAAGGTGGATTGCCAATGGTATCCTTTGTGCAAAAAGGATTCATTCTTCTTGCCCGGCGGTGTTATTAATCGAAGGAGAAACATCCCTCCTTCGCTTTGTACCTTCAGTATTCGAAAAGTCAATTCGCATTAGACGGTGGCGGCGAAAGTAGGTCGGATTGCACGAATGAAGCTCTCGATACGAGATATTCAGCTGGTCGTATGATCACCCGGATATCCTTGACATCGATTACTTACGAATTTCGTTATTTCCTATCGACGACGGGGCAAAGTAGAAACGACTTTTTAATCAGCGACGAAGTCTGCCCTTCCATACGGTGGTTCGCCTTTAATCATTGCTAGGATACGGTGCGATATTTTTCTAAATTACACGTTTATTCGTCAAATTGAAAATCCGGCTGAACGATGATGCAGGGATTATTGATAGTAAAATATGTATAATAATAGATACAACGACTGAGTATTTTATTGTAAAAACTTGGGGAATGGAGAACCGAGAGACTGTTGCTCCAGTTTCGACGATTTTACGTGATAAAAATATTTGTATAGTTTGAAGGAACTTGAAACTTCGTATTGTTAATATATAATTTATGAATAATATTATATAATGCCACGTTGGAATAAGATAGAACTCCTTTTAATCATTTTTAATAAACTTATTAGCATACTTTATATGCCAATTCATTTATTCACAAAATTTCATCTTTCTCCAATTGTCCAACCATCAAACCCCGTAAATTATTAAGCAGAAAACATTTCAACGCCTACTTCAAACTCTACACCCTTTACACTGAACCCCATACACAGTTCAGCACGTTCCCCTAAGCTAATCTAATTATAAATATCCCATCGAATTCCTTCGAAAAAAGGAAGACAATTTCGCGCGAAAGACAAACAGATTTATGGAACCATCAGCGCAGCCTTTAATCAAATTCCATCTTTCCCCGTCGCAAACGAGACCGGTCATAATAGCAGGGTGGGAGCCTCAAAGGGCGCTTATTCGTAGCAGTAGCAGAATCGTGAACGAGGAAAAGAAGGCAACAAAAAAAGCAGTCGGCCTTTTCTCTTGAAAACTCCAGCCGTTCGCCCGCTTTTCTCCACGCCTTTGTCCTTTTTTTATCCAGCGCGTGCGTGCAACGAGGAACCACCCTTTCTTGGAAAATACACTCACCCCCTTGTAGAAATGTTCCTTTCGGCCTCGTTATCGCGAGTAAACGTCGAATCTGTCTCGAAAATTATCCAACGTTTTTCGTTTCGCCGCGTGCTAAGGAACTTTCACTTCGTCGGAGGAATTCCAAAGTATCAAAAGAATTCGAACAGATGGTCCCGTTGCGAATGGGACACATCGGTTGCCTGGTGGTTTCAAACGATACTGCGAAACAGGGTTTTTTTTAACTGAGATGTATTCGTGGTTGGATGGTCTGATTCGAAGGATCGGGGTGGTTTCGTATGGAGATTATTTAAATCGTTCGACTTATTCCTTCACTGCGACCCTGTATTATTTTTTATTTGGACCCACGGTATTTGGTTCGTATTATTTGTATCGTAATAATAAAAGTGATGATGATGTGCTGGCTTATGTATATTGCTTGAATACTGAGGAAAATTATTTTGGAGAAAGTTTGATCGCTTTTCAACCCTCTACTGCCTGACGGTACTTTGCGACCGCACTTATATTAAAATGTTGCGATGAATTTAGAGACTCGATGAAGCTCTATAGATGATCAAAGACTTGTAATAAGTAAATGGAAACGGGGCTGGCAAGGGGCGAGAAAAGAATAGTAGAAATAAGGCGATAAGGCTGTATTCGAGTGTTCCCCAAACAGCGATCGAAAGAAATCGAAAAAAGAAGCAGTAGATAACGCTTTTCTGTGATTTCGGTGGGGACCGAACGGATAAGGGCACCGAAGGGGTGGGTTCGAGGTAAAGAACAGAAACGACTGCCACCTACGTTCAACGTGACGTTAATTAACCCTCGGTGAACGCGAAAATAGTCCCCCCAGGCGTGGTGCGAGTTTCAGGGTGACAGTGAATCGGTGAAAGGGCGAGAGAATTGCAGGAAAATCGATCTTTCCGGCTGTGTGCCTTCGTCAATCACCGAGGATCTACAGAAAATTTGCTTGCGCAGATATAGGATACATTCACGCTCAAAATTTATAGTACACAGATGTTTTAACAAATTGCAGTGTAATACTGCGTAAAAAAAATAAACGACGGACAGCACATTGCTGCAGCAAAACAAAGAAGAATTGCAGAAATCATAATACAGCAAATCATAGAAAAAGATAAATAAATGAGAAAATAAGTTCCAAAATAAGGGTGGCAAAGTGTAGATGACGATTGTGTGATTTCAAAGTATCGTGGAATATTAAAAAGCTTTTATATAAAGACATATCCAAAGGTACACGAAGGTCTACGAAGAAATTCTCCCGGCAAGCAACGGGTACAAAAGCTGACCACACAGCTTTAAAGTTATGGAATACTGTACATGGTATTTTAATCAAGCATTCGATTCTCGATTAGAAAAATAGGGTTTATTTATAATCTATTATAATAATAGATTTGATAGCAAGTGCATTGTATATTTTTTGAAGATACGCAATGCTTTCCAAAATTGCATCTTCTTCGTTTATTCTTAACAATTGTTTTGCAATTTCATGGCACGTTTGTTTCATTGCATAGATAATAATCTTAGCTTTAATTTAAACAGAGCATTTTTCAAATAATATATGTGTTAGACTGGTTGAGCTGCAGACAATAACTACTTTAAATGTTTCTAATGCTTCAGCAATATACAATTTAACAGAGAAACTTTCTAAGATTAAGATAAAAGATTTCTAAGGGGAAAGCAAATTCTAGACGCCAGGCAGCGTTCTGCTGGCCGTGGAATAATTCGCGGACCTCATTTTATTTATTGAATTCGATTAATTTTTGGCGAAAAAACGTTGCCGCAGGATAAGCGTGCAGTTGATTTTTCTTATCTGCGAATATATTTCGATGGCGTTGAGTTTCCAAGCGACTCGGAAAATGCAACTTTGTGGATACAAGCAATTTCTGAACGCGGCGATAATCTCTCGCGCCAAGAATTCAATTTCCTCACAGCGTCGGCTTCATTTTCTTAGAATAATCGCCAGACGCTATCACTTGGCTGGGTTTTTTTCCAAGCTTCTGAGCATCGTGCCCTATAAATTCACTGGTTATCTCGATTTTCAGAAAAATACCGAGGACCATAGTAAAACTGTTGTTACATACTACCAGCATTATTTTATTCATTTCATTATTCGGCCACCGCTAGAACTACTTTATGCTCTTAAATAACTCTAAATAAAAATTGATATTAACAAAATTCATCGCCTCATAACGATCCACAGAGATGTGACGTCTGTACAAAATTTGCATTACCCTTTTTTGAACAATTTCCATAATTTTCTCCACTTCCCTCTCTGTTCCATTTCTTTCGAAAAATCGAACAAGGTACACGCCTGTTCTATCTCAAATATTTTTCCCCCGTTCAAACCAGTTTCTGTGGGCGTTCCACGAATTCTGCGAATGAATTTCCCCCAGACAACCATTCTAATCCCGCATTTCTCTGGTCGGCCGTACGCTTCCATCTTCTAAGCTCACGAAAGAATCTCGTCGCATTTTTCAGACGGCCGTTAGCCGGATCCTGACTGATGTACACGCGTGATCGTTCGTCATAAGCTGTTCTCCCGTCGGCAGAAAATTGCCCCCGTGAAAAATCAACAAGTGCACCAGTTTCGAGCAGTCGGCTTTCTCAGCCGGATCGTCGACTGCGCCGATTTATTATTCGAACGGAATGCATGCGACAGAAATTCTTAACGAATTCTACACTAACTAGAAGAGTGCTTAAGTGCTCCGTGGAATTTCAATTTGAGGAAATTTTTAACTCGACCCTTCCACGCCGACTTGTAACCAAACCTAATACATTCATAGTACTGTTATATTTGTCAACGTGAATTTGGAATTCTAACACAAATTAGAGCTAGACAGATTATACGCAGGAAAGATACAATTTTAATTGATCGTTACTGCGACTGCTATACAAGACGCGTATCAAGTTTTTCGAAAGTTGCAAAAATTTGTTGCGCACACATTACAACGGTGTCGTCTATTGTTAAGTTGACAATACTCGGCGGACACAAGGTGGTCGCCAAAAATCCTACGAAAAAAGAGGAAGGCGGGCAAAATCTTTGATAAAGCTATGGAGTTCGCAACTCCGACCAGCCGACACCGCGAAAATTCTGCTCTCAAATGCTTCGATGCGACAAGCGAGCGGAGCTAATTGCGCCGGATTGCCAATTATGGCAATTCCAAGGCGGCAGTCCTCGTCTCGACGACGATGATGGCCGAGATTGCCTTAGAGGAATCGCGAGAACGACGAATTTTGAGGCGAAAGCCTCGCAAATTGTCGCTCGGTTAATTCTCGACAGGGCACCCTGATTGCGAATACCAGTTACCAGAACCGGCTGACTGACTGCTAATGCAACTGTGTTCCATTAACATTATGTTCGTATAAAGATTCGAATATACAGGCAGTGGTTAATCGCTCTCATGGGAAAGTTTAAATAAATTAATTGGTTGAGCTGTTTCAAGTGTAGGCTAACTAAGTTTTTACTAACTAGCAGTTTTGGTGGCGCTATTTGATAGCGTATAAATACTGCAGATAAATGCTGCAGATAAAAATAAAAATAAGGAAGGACCGACTTATCCCTCTGCAGTAGAACGAGCTCGGAATTGGTACTTTAAAGGGGTACAAATCTCGTTTTCCACTTCGTTTCATAGAACGATTGGCATTCACCGAACACATGAAATTCTCTCAAGTACAGATGACGGCTTAAATGAGCTGTGGTACTACCGTTTCATATTTATATAAATATCACTCTGCAATGTCGTACGATTCTGAAACCCTCAATTTTTAATACCTTCATTTACTATACTAAAACAGTAATAATTATTGTCGAAAGAAATTCAGAAATCCAGAAGAAGTATTTAGGGAAATATTTCAGCCAAATTTCACTTGCAATAAATATTAATGCGAGTTATTAATAAAGGATAATTAAAATCTTAAAACACGAAATTGGAACACCAAACCGTGGAATAAGCTGCTTTAAACAACTAAGGCAAATAGTAGCACTATAATATTAACGAAAATGTTGCTTCGCCATTATCAAATTCAGATTGAGGAAGCTCGTAAAGAATCCTTCAAATTACCTCGAAATCTGACTGCGTGATTTAATTCCTGCTTAGACGCGCATTACTCGTACGTACTTAAACCAATTGTTCCGAACTGGTGATTTATTACACGGCAGGCGGCTATAGATTTTAAGCTCGGAGATAATCACTGACTTCACTCTTCGTAAGCTCTACGAGGAACTCTTAATCTTCGCGCGAATCAGAATTCAGTTAGTAGATAGATTTGAGGGGCGAAAAAGCACAGAGGGAGACTAATATTATTGCGATTCAAAGTGATTACAAGGGACGGTGGATATAATAATTGCATCTTTCCATCCTCAATTCGACTATCTTTGGATAAAACTTGTCAGTTAAAAACTTCACACTTGAAACGAACTGCCAGCAATTTAATAATACTTCGTTGACACTGTATTGTTCAAATTGCTCGCTTAATTATTGCTTAATATTATGCAGATCCAGATGTTAAAGTATCTATGTCGTGTTTCACGAAAGCAAAAATTGCCGGCACATACATCAGTGCACTTATCAGATGCGTCGAAGAGAAAAAGCAAAGCAGAATGCACTGACGAGCGTTCGGTGCATCGTAACCGGAAACGAGAACGAGAAACGATTACCAAGAGCATCGTTACTTCCACGAAACAACGAACGAACGAGGTAGAAACAAGATGAAGGAGATAGGGTTGCGCCGCGTTAGCTGACCGCTAGCTTTTCTCGTTAACCGACATTTTTTACCAGATTTATTCTTGCTTTTAATTCACGATTTTTAGCCCTTCCTTATTTTACTTTGTATGCCCTTAATTATTAATGACATAATGCGAATTATAAATGAAGAATTGAAACCTTCAACAGTACCATCCCGCTTTTTTTACCTTACTAAATCTACCTTACCTTATACTTGCCAGGTGGAGGGTCGCAAGTTATGTGAATATTGTAAAACAGCGTGGCGACTGGGAAAAAATTGGGAAACGCTGCGCGCTAAACGTATTTTCAATTTCTCCGTGCCGCCAATTACATGCAATGCAAGTGGAACGAGACAGATACACGCGGTCAAGAATCCCGCGAATCGTTCGAGAAACAAGGGAACCCCGATGCGGGCCAACAGTGGAAGGGTTGCACGCGGTTGAACAGAAGGGTTGTTCGGTTTATTACGTCTGTGCACGTCAATCAGCGGGTCGAGTACGATGAAAGCTGGACGGGGATGAAGCCAGCTTAAACTCGAGTCAATGCCAGATGCACTTATGGAATGAAGTGTTCTGTCTGGAACGAGAATATCAAGAGAAGGAGAGGGAGAGGGAGATAGATACGTCTGACGGAACGTTGATGTGTATTCACTTTCGACAATGACTTTTCCAGGCTTCGTTTGTGGTCTGGCTGGTTGCAATGGGTTATGGGCAGAGCGTTGGTGTAATGGTTTGGGTCTTGGTTTTGAGAACCGAAAGGTGGTGTCTGGGTTTGAATTGTTGATTGGTTTCGTGGAATCGTTTCCACCGTTTAGCTACGATGGACGTGTCGCGAATAACGAAAGTAATTGAACGGCTGAGTGCTTAATGGTTCTGTGTGTTAAAAATATATGAAACATTCCGTGTGGAGGAAAAATTTGTATTTATGATTGTCAGCGTACGTTTATCCGGACAGGACAGTCGATATTTTTAGAAATTTTATTATTATCGTCGAAGGTGTTACCACGCAGCGTAATTAGTACATCTCATTGCATTCGAATATGCTTGTTCCATTTTATATGTACATTGTTATAATAAATATTAATAAATATTATGACTGTGAATTTAGGTTGATTTTGTTTAAATGCCTTGTACATTTCAATTCCTTTTTTAAGGACAATCTGTTCGATACAACTAACATTCCCCTGTCGAACTCATAATAGAACAAACAATAAAAAAGAGTTTACACGAAATACACTCATTCCCCCGTAACGTTTCTAAGAAATGTTAAAAATAATTCCGAAATGAAATGAAATTTTTTAGAGAAAGAAAATTCAAGAAAGAAAATTTCTTCCCATTATTCCATAAAGATCTGCGCCCAATGTAAATACGAAAAATTATCTTCACGTCATAATATATCAAACCTAAATGAAAATGACAAATTTAAAAACCGTAATTTATCATCGTATGATCGTTGCATAAAGGGGCAACGCGAATATTTATCCGTATCTTTTTCGCGGCGCATGCACACCTTCGATGCACGGAATTCGAGACGGGAACCGTGAAAGGCAAAGAGCTGGCCTGATTTGCGTACGAGCGTAATGTATCAAGCGCAAATGAGTAATCTGTTTTTATTTAGGTCGTAAGGATTTAGAGCGAATATTTCACGGCGCTATTTTTCGTATCACGAGTTACCTGTATTTCTCTTCTATCATCGTGCCCGTCACCGTAATACACCCCGACTGTAATAACAATTTGTGGAGAACCTCCGTGCAAAAAAAAGATATTCACACAGCATCGATAATTGTTGACACGATAAATATTTGACAATAACTTCACGAAAGAGCTATTATGAAAATAATGATCACTTCAATTACTGTCTATTCTGTGCAATTCATCATTTTAATGGAATGTTCCGGTTACGTACAAATTAATTAATCGTCGACAAAGTCTGCTACAAATTATTATTTTTATTTGCCGCTGCGAATTTCTGAACAGAAACGTAGCCATCGTGATCACATCGAAGGAAAGTGTGACAAAGGAAGATTTTGAAACATCATGGCCATTCATTGACGTTCAAAGTGGCGAGACATTCGTGAATTGCGATGGCGATTAAAACGATGATGAATTCACTCTTGTTTCACTGTGTAAACTACGATTTAGCTTGGTATCAGTGACGTTTACCGCCCTTATTTACGACGCACGATTAACCGTGGGTTAACCAATCGCTACTCGTCGATTTCCATCGCAATATCACCAGCATGTACCTTTTGTGCTTTATGTACATCGGTCCAGTGTAATTTCACGTTCGTGTATATGTACGTATCTCTGATGTATGCATTTCTGGTTGAATATCCAGGTGAGTCAGAAATTCTTTTCTGGCGTTATCAAGTATAAGATAATTAATTGATAAGATTTTGAATTTTGTATCTACACTGTATTATTGTTTCTCAATTGCTGCCCGTTGATTACTTTCTGGTAATTTAGACTTGTAACACCGTGAGAATAATTAACTTTTTCGGTGACAGGTGAGTGCGCACGATATTGAAGGATCTTAACAACGCGTCCTGTCGAAAGAAATATTCACAACTCCATACCAACTAATTCGACGAAATTACCCTCGACTATTCAACCCTTCCACTTTCCATCGCGTCTGCAATCACTTTCACCCGCTGTGAACGCATCGGGGGCAACTTGAGCGGCGGCAAGGCCGAGTATGCACGCGGCATTTGCGAAATAAATTGGAATGGCGGCGTTATTTTCGGTCGAACGATTGCCGGTACGCTGCCATCTATCTTCTCTGATAACGACAGGAATCTTATTACGGGCGATCGCGTGCCCCCGGTAAATTGAATCGGATTGCGTAAATTAAAGCGATCTGCCGCGATCATCGGGAGAAAGAAAGAGGCATTTTCAATTTATTCGCCGCTTTTATTCAGTGACTCGCGGACCATTTCCGTATAGCCGATTCGAATGGAGAAATAAATCATGCGTATCGATTCATGCCTCGTATATGTTTATCGCGCAGAGTGATTCATCGGGGATAAAAAAAAGGAGGAATTCTCAATTTTTCGGTTGAACGTACGGAAGAATCTAGGGGTAGAAAGGGGGATCGATTTATGAGGGAGTAGAACGTGAAAATAAGCTTCGTGTACAGTTTCGTGGGACATTTTAATTTCGATTTGTCGCGAGCATCGAATTGTGGCGTGAAATTGTTGATTAACAATTTATTATATGTATATCGATACAATAGTTTATTATCGACTAATCTGAGGGGCAAATTAGTCAGAATGATTCATACGATTCCTGTCTTCGATTTAGTTTGAAGAATTTGCTTGATAAAGATTTTATGTGGTGTTGCAATATTTGCAGTTCTTTTCTTGCAAGCGTTTTATCAGTTTAGTGTGATTCAAGGTGTCCAAGTATACCTTGCTATAGTTTCGATAAAATAAGTAAAATAAGAAAGCGATAAGTTCAATTATCCTCCTTAATTATTGCATCACAATAATTGTATTAATTATAATTATTCTAGTTATGAAACATAGAGCGACTAACAAATTCGTTCACATGCTTTTAAGTTTTAAGAATAATGTTTCTGCCCTTATTGTTTGTCAACTTAACATATACTCATGTACATATTTCATTAACTACATTGCTTCTTTTTCAATAAATACCCGAGTACTCGTTTCAGAATTGCAATTATTATTATTATTATTATTATTATCGATAACTAACTTCTTCGACAGACAAGTTCTCTCATAATTGTTTCTGCCCCCATTCAATTTATTCAACTAAACATATAACTATGTATCCCTTCACTATATTATTTACTTAATATAGTCGTTACCTTCCCTACTAGTCGTTGCCATCATAACTATTATCGCTGACAACTAACTTCTTCGAAAAACAAATTCTCTCACAGACGCTTTCTACCCTCAATTATTTATCGACTCAAGATATAACTATTCCGTTCACCATATATTTTCCTCGACTCAACGAAAGCATCTCGCGCCTGCTGGTACAGTAAACAGGGTTACATTTTGCCAACGAATAAACACGTTAGCTTCAAGTGAACGAACGCGCGTGAGTGAATCCCTGCAATTCCACGTCAACATATCCTGAATGTTCCACCCTTCGATCACGAATTTCTCGCCGACCTTCGAACTTCCAATTCGCTCTTCAACTTTTACCCTTCCGTTCTCCACCACCCCTCCATTACTCACCTCCTCGCAGATCCATCCAGAGACCGTTCCCTGGAACAACGCCTCACGCGTGCAACGTTCATTTTCGTTTTACGAGCCACGTCTTTCGCCGGATGTTCATCAGAGCCCGGATTCGCCCATACCCAAACGAAACCGCGTTGCAAGTAGCTTGTTCGAGAAAATCGGATGCAGCTGCCGCGGGGAAACGAGGAATTGTAATAATTTATCAGCCGGCCATCCGACGCCGTGACACGAACGGCTTCGTACACGTTGAACTATATTCGTCCGCGAGAGGAGGAAGTTTTCGGATGCAACAAGAAGATCCAGAAACGGGTTTTACATAATTCAGTAGCCCCGCCGGCCGCCAGATACGAAATGAATGATGAGCTTAATAGCTGCACGTATACGGTTATCGACTTTCGTCTGTGCATTCTGAAGATTGTGCGGCGTTATTTTCAAACGAGGTTCCATCCGTTCGGCGATAATTGAGCGGCCTGGATTGACCAGTGGCAATAGAAGTGTACGTATTGTGGAAATAGTACGTGTCGAAAGCCTATTTGTTTTATTTGTCAATTTTACTTCACCAATTATTTGAGAAAAGAATTTACAACACTATTGGTTGTGAAAATAGCGGCCTTACGCTAAAAAGCAATAGCACTATTTTTGTCTCCTGCTTGCGTACGTTCAATGCATAAATTTTAGAAATCCATCGTATTATTAACTGCTTGTTTCACACTGTATAGTAAACGCTGCTGTATTTGCCAAATGATAAATATGTCGGTCTCGTATCAACAAGTTTCTGACAATGTGTTGCCAGCGAATGCGCCGCGTGTTTTATTCCGATGTATAAAAGTTTTATTATCGTGGTAAATTTAATTCCACGAGAAATATAGCGACCCAGTTCTTCCATCGTGGAATTACGTACGACGCGAGCCGTTGATAGTAAAAAGTACACCGACTCAGCGTGTCTTGTCACTGACCGTCACTCTGTTATCACCCTTAGGGTAGGTTTAAGGGCCAGGTATGAGTGAGAGTTACGACTCTGCGAGAAAGGGAGAAAGGGGGGGAAAGGAGATACGTGTGTAGCAGAACGTTGGAAATTATGTTTCGCTTTGAACGACGATATCCTGACGACGGAAACCCGTATCGACGTGAAACAAAAACCGGATGAAAGGGGCGGATTTTTTCGCCTTTCTGTAATATCGAGGGTGATACGCTGTGATGGTGCAGCACCGGCGGCAAGAAAAGCGTACAAAAAAATGGTCTTCTCGAATGCTCTTTTTCGAATTTTAATGAAAAGTTGAGCAGACGATGGTGAAAAAATGTTCTTATTTGGGATTCTTGTATAGATTAAAAATATTTTTCTACGATCGTAGAAGGACGAGGCGAATATAGTGATTCCTGTAAAATAATTGTTTGGTGCAACTTATGGGGTGTTTGTTTTTTATTATATTTCACTTGAACTGGTCACACGATTAATCGTGTGATTCAAATGTCGAGAGGGTTAACCCTTTGCTCATCGAGATCGATTAATTTAGAACTGCTGTGTGAGAAGTTTGAATTAATTTAAGAAAATTGTGCGATAATAAATTGAAATGATTAAACGAGCTATAGTTTGTATTTTATTTCCGACAAAAAAGCTTCTTATTCATGATACATTTTCGTCAAAATATACATAAACTGAATCCTATTTAACGGCACAACCACCAGCATAATTCAGCCGTTCAATGCCCCAATACATCGTACCAAAAACAGCTAAAAATTACTGTAATGTGAACCACTGAATCGCAAAATAAATTAAAGAAAATTCGTTTTTTTAACTTTTACATTAAACCACTTTAACAATCACCGATGCACATAATAACGTTTCCTAATCAACTCCAGATTCACCATATCGCGAAGGGATTGCCACGTTCACTCGTATTTAACAGGTTGTCACGAAGTGCCATAAACCGAGCACACACGTGCCCCTAATGCGCACGGTGACTATGGACGAACAGTTATCAAATGCCGCGTCGTTAATCCGTCAAAAAGGAAACTACCGTAGCGTCCTAAAGGCGTGAAGTTTATCACCCCCTTGATACGAGCGTGAAAAGCGTGACTTCTAAATTGTGGGGGGGAGGATATGGCCGCGTTTATTTCGCGACAAGAAGTTCCAGCGCGTTCCAGACGGCCTCGATCTTTCCGGGGGTGGAAATTTATGAACGTGGAAGTTTATCACGCGGGGAACGTTTGCAGCGAGGGGTAACCTTTGCATCGATCGCGAAGAAATTCACCCAAATATCGAATCTTACTCGGACGGGGTGCGAAAATTGGACGATACCGAAAGATGATGCATGTGTAGATTGTTTATTATTCCCGGGGGCATAGCAAAATTTTACTTCTAAATGTTGCTCGGCCATGGAAATGTTTTATCGAAATTCGTCGCGCGGGAGTAATTTCTCCGCGAGTTAAAGAGTTGCGGAGAATTTTTGTCTGGCGGTAAATAATAAATGAATGAAAGTTAAATTGAAAAGCTTTCGTTGAAACTATTATTTTCTCCGCGATTTCTGGATTCGATTTGGTGGAGGGTGTACGAATGATCTTGAAAGATCCACGAGATCTCTGAATTATTCGCAAAAGAGTGAAACTGTTGAAAAACCATGATGGGTATAGCGTTTGGTGATTACGAAGTAACGAGTATAAAAGCAAACGAAATATCTCTGGGCAGAAGATGCTGATATCTGATAACCTTGCCTTCGGTTTCATAAGAGAGACAATAGCATTGAAAATAATTATGATCCGTCTTTGATAATGTGTTGCAGATGTCTTGCATTTGTTCCCGTCGAGTGTTCAAAGGGGGTGAAAAATGTGCAGATGAAAACATTTTCTTTATACAGACAACGGCACGAAAAATCATGAAGAAGGATTATGATAATTTGCGAAGACTGCCACCCTGGCCGAGTAATTTTTATAATGAACGCTATTCATCTTGGCCAGCAGCCAGACTTGGCGTTAATTAAGTCTCACTAACGATAACATTCCGCTGCAAGGTAAACACGAGAATTCCTTGGCATATTTGTGTCCCCGCCGTTCAAATAATTAGGGCCGGCAAAGCAAATCGATTACCCAGATAGTTACCTAATTTTTACGCGAGAGAACATTCTCCGAGCAAATGTTGAATGAAGAATTACACGGACAGTGACAATAATCGAATCTGTCGTTCGTTAATTGACAAAGTCTTGGGACGTTCTCAATTCGAGAAACGATGAAGTCGCAAGTGATTAATATCTTGCTAAATATTTGTGCCTGTTCAATTGGCAAATGCTTTGCGCCTATACAAAAGAAGGCACCTGGAAATCGCTGCGAAAGGTTAGGCACTTTAAACTATTTATTCACTGTAATATATTCTTCGCGAGAGTAATAATGATATATAAGAAATGAGATTTTATTCTGGTGTATGCATAGCGGTTCGATAATTATACTGCTAGCAAAGGTCTGTTTTCGAGCAACCGTAATTTCCTCCGATTATCTTGAATTTACATTGAAAATAGTAATAAACAGTTTTGCCAAAGTACAATACAATTAATATGTGGAAAATAGAAGAAGAGACTTACGTGGAAGACTTATTGAGAATGGTTATTGATCGCTTACCTGAAACAGAAAAACATTCAATTCGTTAAAAACTGCGATTTTTATTCGTCCTGATTAAAACAATTTTTCCCTACGCTCAACGTTGTTCACTTTAACAATAACACGAAAGGCCAAATTAAAAGCATTGCTCCTTAAAACAAGTAAACGAAGGATAAGAAAAACAAATTTTATACAGCCCACGAATTTCCTAATTATCCTCGTTTCTGTCTCAATGACGAAACGTATTCCCTTTCAAATATATCAGTGCCCGGCGAGAAATCCTAAGCAGCTTGGGGTTCAGAGAAAGGGTGAGGAAAGTATCGTTATCCGCGTCCTTTGTTCGCAAATTGTTCGACGAAACCACGAAGGCTTCTCCCGATTCATTGTGACGAAGGACAAACATGGAAACTGCATTACGTGGAGATTTTGCCAAAAGTAGCCTGAATTTAAATGTAGTCTCGCGTTGAAAATTTCTCGTAAGCAAACCGTGCGTCGATTATCAAAAAAGGTATCAACTCCAAAAGAAATAAATAAGAAGAAAGAAAAGAATAAATGAAATTGTTTATCGTCGTACGACAATAATATAAACGGACGAAAGCTTCGCCACGAAATAAAAAGAAATCAAGTGGAACGAAACAATATACTGCGTTGTGAACGTAGGGGATGTTGCAAAGGGAGGAAATGTAAAAATGAAAAGTGGAAGGGGATTTAATCAGAATCCTGTTATCCAACGAAAAAACGACGACATCGAGCGATTAATTCCGAGGCAAGGAAATTTTTTTTCATCCGTCTAACCCGTACAATTTCTCGTCTGCGTTATTTTCTCTTCCTTTCGAAATGTCCACCCGCGTAACGTGGACTTTGTTCAATTTTTTGAACGCACTGAAGATTAACAAATTGCACGGATTACGGGCACAATAACCGCGGAGCGGAATACCTCGAGCTGCGGACTGCAGAATGAAATTTCATTATCCTGCAGATTAGTTTTATCAAGGTGAGCTGAGATCTTACTTTAAACTGCCTCGCTCGAGCGATGATTAATACGAGTATCTTTGATAATTAACTTTTCGTTGCTTAATTTCGAATACATCGATGAAATTATATTCAAGAGATCGTTTCCTTTCCTTCGTAGAATTAAATGCAATCGTAATCAAATATAATTATTTAATAATTCGTATTTTTATCATTTCATTTACTTCGTTTCACAGCGTGTCACGTTTCAAAACGTGTTTTGCACGTTTCGTACCACTGGCGAGTCAATATCAGCGATTAAGCGTAAAATAAATGAGATCATAACAGTATTTGAATTCGATATGAGGGCTGAATAGAGCTAAATCGTGAATGAAACGCAAACAAACGCTTGCGCATTTAATTGTGCACTGAATATTCTGTGAATTTGTAAACAATGATAATCAAGATCGTTCGAGCCACTCCATTAACTTCTATTTTCATATTCAGTTGAGTCGATACTTCAGAATAATCGAATAAGCGCATATCCAGCGAAGGCAATTCGCAACACTGTGTTACAGAGGACAATAAACGAAATTAAATGATATTTCATTACTGAACTGAATAATTTCAGACATGATCTTCTATAAAACAAAGTTTCAATATTTTACAATCACTTTAGTGTAAGTGTTTACTGTGATTCCTTAAATAAACTCTTCGAAAGACTCGATATTTATTCGGTACTGTTAACATTCTGTTGCATTATTGAATTTTCACCATTTATGTTTGAAACTTTTCAACCAAACCTAAATGTTCTATCACTCTCCTGCATGGAGTGCAACCAATGCCTTTCATTGCCCGATTCTTCTCTCGCTCTAAAGGAGACTGCTATTCGTTTCACCGTGGATCATTAATGCTTCAGACTGTAAGCGAACGAAATTACGCGATAAAACAGTAGGCGATTAATCGAGCATCGACTTTCCTCGCGAATTTGTCAGCCAGAGCCGATCATTACTTAGCCTCGAGAGCTTGATCGAAATCAGGAACCGATCAGAAGTTAGCCACCGGGTATGGATGTACACCTACGTAATCGTAAGACATGATTATTGAATTGTCTACGGCCAACCTCGAGGCCCCAGACTACGATTCGATAGTAATTATCTGGCGATTTGTAATTATCCGAGATGGAAAGAAAGCTGGCTGCGTCAAATCTACCGAGGCGAACGAAAACATTTTTAATATTAATATTTTAATTTTAATATTAATTTAATAATAATGGTTTAATATTAATTTTAATATTAGTAACAATGTTTTTAAATTATCCATTGAAATACATGTACGAGGTAACGAGGTAACACGCAAGGTAACGACGAAGTCGTGTGAAAATAAATTTCTCCAGGAGAAAATAAAGGCGATGAATTCTCTTAGCGGAGCTCAGCCAAGTTTATGCACATGTACGTTGAGTATTATCGTTGAGAACCCTACTAGTAAGTGCGATATTAAACATGCTTTTATCGTCGAAGAATTCCGGAAACAAACTTCATTCCGGTAGCGTTTACCAGATCTGCATTAAAACCTTGCGAATGAAAAATAGATGTGCACATGCAACCTCACAAGAACGTACCTGGAACAACGAGCACGAAATGACAAACTACCCTTTGATGCTGCTCTATTTCTCATTCTAATGGCGTTGGACATTGAGGTTAATTAATGATAATTCAGGTTAATGAATGTGCATTTGTACGAAGTAATTGTTAAACAACGTAACGTGTTACTGATGGGATTTACTGTTCGTTTCATATCGCTGGAAAAATTGTACATCAGTAAATATCAAATGTTTCTGTCGTCTTCAAACTTCTTTGATTCAATTATGTGCACAGGGTGTTTCATATTGTATGCATAAACAGCGATGATTCGATTTTAGAATATTTCACAACGTAATGTGTTAATTAAACGTTAAGCATGTTAAGAATTCTTAACCCTTTCTTTTCAGCGAATTTTCAACCCTTTTACGTTGATTATTATGATTGTTGATGGATGAGAAATTATGAGCTTCTTTGTTATCGGGAACTACTCGTTATTGATCCATCGAATTAAGGGCGGTTCGAGATAAAAAATAAAGAAAGAAGTCTTATCGTCAGGGAAGCACAAATTACTACTTAACGCATAACAGTACTTTTCATATATAATTGGTTTAAATAATTGCAATAATTACACACCGTAGCAGGGGGAATTTATATAAGCTTTTTCGTTTCTAACGAAAGGGTTAGTTAATGAAATTTATATACACGCCCCCCGTCCCAAAATTAATTACACTTGCGTCGTAAACAGTGCATTATACTGATATACGACCGTTACACCACGACATATGCACAATAATAGAATTCAACCGCTTCATACTCGATAACATTAAACTTCCAAGATGTGAAAATTTCATTATATCCAAGACTTGGATATAATTATATCTGTAAATAATAAATATACACTTAAGAAAAATTTCGAATAATTCCCCGTGGCAAATGATGCAGCGCCTTCTTCACAGGTGGAGAAGACGCTTTTCTTTGCGAAAGCCGGATGAAACGGCGAGGAAAAATTCTCCCAGAAAGGGGGAAATAATATTTGCTCGACCGGCCCAGCAACGGGTAGAATTTTCAAGCATCCACGGCTTTCCCGGGGAAACAATAGCGACTCCACTCGACGTCCGGTTATTTTCCTTCGAGTTCATAGCGGATGTCAGTGGCAGAATTCCAGCAGTGTCACTTCGAGAGGGCCGGCATTAACGCGATGAGCTCGAGAACGAAATATTTATTTGCCCGAACTTTCTGGGACCGCGATCCTCGTTAATCGACCGACGAATTCGTGAATAAGCAACGTAGTGCCCATTTCATGTGGAAATGGGAACGATTTGTTTGTTCTGAATTTGTAATGCAAAGTCGTGGATGTTCTGAGTCTCGTTGACAGTACGAGAAATGGATAGATGCAATTTTGATTCGTTCAATTATTCGTTCGGCCAAAAACGAGCAATTAACGAAGCATCGATGTTTAATGGCTTGGGGGTGCAATCTATTCAAACAACTCGGTAATATAATTATAGAAATAGTATTGGACGCTTGACAACTGTTTGGAATTTGTTTTACTCCTCTTTTTATAATAATTCTTACAATAGTGTACCAGTGATGACAGAAGATAACAAAAGTGCAGCCACTGTTGTTATTTTTAAGAATGTGTGTTGTTTTCAGAGTTTAGAAAAGTTGTACTGAATTCCACAAAATCACACACTTTTCCATAATTTTGTTTAATAAATGAGAAACTAACGGGACACTATTCCTTCAGAATTAAATATATTTCTTAAACTCCTAAGGGTCGAAGAAGGGTAAAAATAATGGAAAATTTCGAATATCCATTCATTTAGGATGATGGAAAAATATGGAGAATCGATAGGAGAGTAAAGTCGCATTCGCTGAAAGTAGAAATATAATTAATTTGCGGGGAAATCGATAGCGCGGGGACGTTCATGTGCCATTAAATGCAAATTTACGACGAACTGTTTTCCATTTTTCCGTTTAATCGGCCGTACCGGTGTCGTATAATTTCTCTTTTCCCCCTATTGTATTATTCGCGGGACAAAAGGTACTCGCGTAAACTCGTATGTCTTCGCCTCGAATTGTCCGAATAAAATCCACGTAACATCCAAAAAGGGAAAAAAGAACTACAATGCCACAGCATTCTTGGAAATTTGCATTAGACTTGAAACAACCGAAAGATAATTTGCAAATGAAAGTATACAATTAAAAACAGAAATGTTTGAATGTTTGCGAGGAAAAAATTAATACATAGTCCAATTCCACTCAAAAGTATAGAAGACAATAGACAAATAAATAGAAAATTCTTTCGAACTTTGCAACTCATTTCTTTAACTTTGCACGATATTTTTCGACGAGTTTAATTTTTTGGAACAAAAGATTACGTTGCAAACAATTATTTACTATTCGCAGAACCAATTGCCAGTTCCTTCAAAGAAAAACTATTGCTTAGAAATTCTTCTTTTTTTATAAAGAAGCAAGTTGGTTGCGTTATTCTAATAATGTCATTGTAAAGTATCTAAATTCGGGAACGTGATCAGTCTGATTAGGTTCTGGAAAAACTTTTCATGCACAATTTCTGATAATAATACTTCATTATGATCCTAGTGCGCCCACAATTTGCATTTATGGGAACAGTTGTACTTGAATATTCTCCTGCGTAAACTTATAGAACGTACCTGTAACTCCATTTCACCCCACATTATCGTCTGCGATATTCAAATTTATGACAATGAATCTCGTCATTTCGATTTGCATATCAGGAAAATCATAACTCGCCGAAGCGTGTGTATTTCAGAAAGCTATGAAACAAAAAACAAACACGCTGGGAAAGTAATGAGCAACGTAAAATGAACGAAACAAAAAAGAATGATTCCTATTAGGAAAAATAGGTCGTTGCATTATGCGAGAATGGATTTTTATACTTCCACGGTGAGAAATAATAATTCTCTATAAAATTGAGAAACGTTTATACAGATCGTTCATAAAATTTCAATAAAAATCAATCCTTTTTTTTGCACGAAGAGTAATATCCTCGTTTATGTAGATAATATTACGTTTTAGCATAAAAAATATTAGATCCAGGGAAATGGTAAGCAATTCAATGAAATATAATTTTCAACCATTTCGAACTTCTGAAGAAGAAAAAGGGAAGGTTTGTTCCAAGAGTGACGGCACGTTTAAATATTATAAGACAGGGGAGTATACCAACTTTCCAATACCACGTTTTACCTTTCCCGACTCTAAAGAAGAAAGAACGGTCAAACTCTTATACTCAGCAGTATTACAGAGAATTATGAGTTAATTAAACCTTTTAAACGAAGCTACTTTTCGCATAAAAATTTCGTGAGTTACTTTAACAAGTTCTTAAATGTAATAAGCTTTCCAGTTATTCAGTTATGACTTTATGGTTTAATTAGACATTAACGTACATTTGGTGGTAATTAGAACCTCCATTAATATCTGCCCGTTCAATCCTGTTTAATTTTTTATTACGGAGAATATTTTTGAATTACGCCCACTGACTCCACTAAGTAGCTGACCTAATCAAATCATCGATATGACGCCATAATTATGTTCATATAAAATTCACACGAGCTTTTTGTGATGCGTAGCACATGAAATAAATAATTAAAAGGCAATTATGTAGAGAAATAATTCAATATTTTCACACTCCGCTATTTTTAAATAGTATTCATAACTCTATTTTATTATAATAACATAGAAACATTTAGATTTGAAAAGAGCCATAAAACCTATTCGAAATCCGCGAGGTGGGATCATCGTAGACTACGTTTTCAACATTGGCAATTGACTGAAATTGATTAAATGAAAACGGAAAGCCATAACAACGAACATAAATTCGATAAATGTATCGTTTGGCTGTGAAAAGGGATTCTGGACGTACATGAAATTTATTGGACAGGTTCAGTTTGGGGTCGATAACAGAATTCAGAAAACAAGAATTGACGACTGGGGGGGAACGTCATATAACCTCGTAAACTTTTTCATAAAGTAAACTCTAAATAAAAAGTCTGGAAAATATTCCGACACATGAACCTTTTCTATCCAAGCTACGAAATTCCCTGTCCCCTGTAAACAATCGTGTAAAGCTGTATCAAGTGACAGAAGGTAGAAAAGAGTAGATGTGAAATTGTAGCAAATTATATGCAGACGAAAATTTCACAGCAAATGGCATCTTACTAATAATTAATTACAATTAACTCTTTGCTGCATAATAGCGCGTGGCACTCGTTCTGCAGGTCGGGCATAAAAATTAAAAACATTTCGAGCCGCAACAAAGTCGAACATTGTGAATGAAAACTTGCGGCCGGGGCAAAAACGATATAGCCGACTCCGCGCGTGTTTTTTAATGGGAAAAATCGTGAGGCAACGGGAGTTAAATACGGCTAATGAGAAGTTCTCGGTCATACCGCACGAAATTCACGAGATGACAGTTCCGGAACGGCTATCGTGGATTATGGAAATTTCATAGGCAGGCGCTCCAGCTTGCTCGGGGAAAATCGATAAAGATCTGGAGCTTGGAGATCGCGTGGCTGGCCCTCACTAAAACTTCCCTCTGACTACGCGAAAATCCCGAGGGCTCCGGGCAGAAATGTACTCGTCGGCAGAACACTTAAATCCCGAGGAAATAGGCGGTCGTTAAGCCTGAAGAATTACTTGTTGCCGCAGGAAAACGGTTTGTTGCAACGTTCAATGCGCAATGTTTGGAAATGCGTTGGCTAAAAGAAAGTCAGCAAGATGGTTACGAAAATGTATGCGTTTGCGACTAGAATAAATCGGGCAATGATTTCTTCTTTTTAGCACATTTTTATTATTATACCGTGCTGCCCGGTTTAAGGCTGAATACGATATTATTTTTCTTCGGCCTTTGAAAGCGTGAAGAATTTCTTTGTATGAAAGTTATTTTACTTGTGCTGCCACTGAAATGTCTGTAAATAAAAGAGTTTAGATATTCGGTTAAATGTCAATGAACTGTCAATTCGATGTAAAAGAACTGAGGAATTTTTAAGTAGAGGAAAATAACACAGAGCTTCTATTTTAATAATTCCTATAAGTGGGCTACTACAGATCTATCTGTTCTGAAAAGAAGAATAAAAAAAATAGGGCAGAGATTTACTCTGGCTTATGAGTTAGGCAACCTTTCATCTCGATAATGAAATTGTTGCAGCATCGGACAGTATATCTCAAGTTACTCTTGTTATGTAACACTCTGAGTTCTTATCATTCAACAACAGTTCTAATCAATTTCTGTCAACTTATGTGACCGAAGTAGATGATAATTGATTCCCACAAAAAAAAAAAACAATTACATACAGCCTTGGCCCATTTCCGAAATTCGAATTCCATGAAGTAGATATTAATTAAACTCACTGCTGCACACTGTTTTCGAAACCAAACCTACTATTTTCCAAGGGATTGCCACAACAATGATAACGTTGTCATTTTGCAATGTGATTTCTTACACCTTCCCTGTTTCGTTCACCAACCCCCATTTCCTTACGTCACATCCAAACCATCGTGCACCAAAAATTAAAAAAATGGAGATGGAAACGATGCCAGGTATCCGATAAGAGAGTTGTCGCAACGAGGTAAATAATCGTTTCGCTATCGACAGAAACGGCTACGTGGCGTGCCATGGTATCTTCGCGCGTACTTTTGATAAGAAAATTTAGAGCAGACCGCCGCGATCGCATGAACGATAACTTAATGAGCTTCGATCCACCCTGACCTATCCATTTGAGGGCGTGTTAACTTTAACGAGTCTGTTCCCTGCCATGAGCGGCTATCCTCCTCGGGTCGAAAGGTTAATTGCCGCCGATTTTAGGAAACGTTTGCGTTAATCAATCGTAGTATTAGATTCAGTGATGGGCGTCTAATAAGTCAGACAGCGTACTGTGACCTGAGTGGAAATTAAAATTGCACAGGACATGATTTCCAGACGAATCTTTGCTTGAGCGATAAATATAATTATGTTTGGGAAAAAATATTGTGGTGAATCATTTTTGTACAATTACGCTTTACCCTTTTGCGGCGTGCACTTTTTGCACCTATTTATTCCCTCCTCTACTTTGCCCGTCGCCTTGCTTCCTTTTACTTTTCTGCTACTCTGTTCTCCTTTGTGCCGCCTGCTTTTCCATCTGTCCACTTCGTCTTTACCCTTTACGCTGCGACTCACACAATTGCAAATATTCTTATGATTCTCTGAACTCCAATGTGAGCACACATTTCTGTCTTAATTGTTTGAAAAATTGTCTAAATATAAATCTATTATTTAAATGCTCGTACCCCTCTATGTAAAATCTGTATCGAAGATAATCTTGCTAATCTTCAGCATCATAAAGGGGACAATCGCACAGCTATTATTATTCTATTTGCATAAATTTCTGCACAAAGAGTAATTGCACAAACGCGCAACGTAATCCGTAATCAAGGATCTAAATTCCAATTAAATTTCACGGCGCGTTTGCTCCATACTGTATACAGTCCCCTAAAATTAAGTTAACCCGAGGATTAAACCATTCGTGCAACGATAATATCCGTGGACTGTTTTATTTGCCTATAATTTCATTGGAGTTCAAGTAGAACATTAACAAAAACTCCATGGTTGAATAAATCAGACCCACGATGGACGTCTTAAATGAAAAATGATGAACGAAAAAAGGGAAAGTGACAAAAATATTTCAGCTTCACTGAATGATAACAAATGTTGCCTGTTGTGTTGCAAAAAAAAATTGTTCACTTGAATCTGCATTACGAAGACCGTGACAATAAAATCAGTTTATCGTGAAAGCAAAAAATGAAACGGATTTGCGAAAAATAATTGTTCAATTGTATCGAAAATATAAAAACTGCCCAAACGAAATGATAGAAAATGATCAACAACAAAATCAACAAAACAGCAATGTTTTCTGCGTGCTCGATGCAACGAGGCTTCGAGTGAAACAGTATTGCTTCCAGCTGAATAAAATCGATTCTACTGGGCAATATTTTGTTAACAAACAACGCGTAGAAACCATGAAACCATTGTTCTGCACGTAAGATAGGATAAACTAAGTATGTTCAGCTGCTTACTCGCGTATCTGATCGGGATGGCATTATTATCTCGCCATCTGATATCTCTATACACTATACCATGTGTGCATACCTGTGCTACTGATTAGTATACTCAGGTAGCATATTGGCGGTTCTATTGCGATTACCCGTCGTATCGTAACACAATACTCTTCGCAATTACACATTGCCCAGAATTCTATTGTATAATTTATGCCGATCGTTGAAGGCTAGTAAATTAATGCCACGTTAAATAAATAAATACTTTAAACAAGTGTTTGTTTTTACTTGCGTTATGCTAGCATAACGCACCTTTTTGTTCAGCTATTTTTTGTCTGCTATCAATTTACGTTTTATATTATCCGCATTACAATTTACAATCCAGTGGCAATAAGTATTTATATTTCTTTACACGATTCTCATATCTCGTGGACGACGTTGAAGAAATCGACAGACATACGCATACGTATTCAGCAAACAGGACCATTTAAATACCTCTATGGGTTATGAATATATGAATTTGCTTCTCGTCTCGAGCGAGGGTAGAAAAAACGAAGACATATCGCCCGTTTAAAGAAACATCGATGAACCGTAAGGAAAATAACCTCGGGGGAAGCCTACTTCCTCCCATCCAAACTGCGCACCTTTTCGAATGCTGTAACTTCTCCCCGGAGAGTGTTTTCATACATTCATACGAGACAAAGTTATTTATTGCGCGATTTCATTTTTCGTGCAAACTTCGCGAATCCACGAAGCACGCCTGCCTTCGCGAAATATAAATACGTCGATGCAATAATTTCAGCCGAAGTGCAACACTCTTATGCGGAATTATTCATTGACAATCAATTATCGGGCAATTAAACACCCCTAGCGAATATTGATAAAGAACGCTGTTTGTATGCGCCACGTCGGGCGCGTAACAGAAATTTGATCATGTTTTATGTATTCCGATATAAAGGAAACATTGTAATTTTATTCTTATTTGCAGCTAAATTAATTCACATTTAATAAATCGATCTCCCATTTAAATACTTCGAAGCTTCAAATGGCGTATCAATTATTGTTGCGTTTAAATCAAATGTATTGCAAAGAATATAATAATATTCGCTTGATTTATTGCACTGAGAATTTCTATTACCGGACAGGTATAATTATCATGAATATAGCAGGTGATATAAAGTGTTCCTCGCGAGAATTAATGGTTATTTAAGTCAAAACGAAAAACGGCTTTTCAGCACACGTAAGCGCCCGAGGCGCTTCGAGCGGAGGAATTTATTAAACAACAAAAAACGTTAATGGTATTCAGGTGCAACGCCCACGTCATCGAAAGTGCTGACAAGGAATAATGTAAGTGGTTAGCGGGATAAAAACTTTAACTTCTACCGCGTAGCTTCATTAGGGGTGCTTAATTTGCCCCGGACGCCCTATAGTTTTAGTAACAGGCATTATTGTAATAAGAACGGAATTAAACGAGTTACGCTGGGATATTTAATATTGAATATTTAAAAGTTCCTTCGAAAACATTATTCAGGTCGCCGCACGCTGATTTTTATGAAATATCGTGGGCGGATAGAGTAGAGGATATTATTTGAAACACGAATAATATTTTATTGGTTGAAAGTAACTTTCCAAGTTGCAGACTAGATTGATGGATGAAATTTGGGAGAATCAAGATGTATTGCCAAACATTATTACATGCACGCATGTACCTACTTACAAACACACACATTTCATTGTAAGTATTATACTTTAGAGAAGCATTTGCTCGTATTTACGTGCACTGTAATAAAACGAAGTACAGCCTTAAAGTAAAGGTGTTCTCGCGAAATAAAATAAAATCAGTACTTTGCTGTGAGTTTTTCAAACTTTAACCATTTTTATACTAAATGTCATTCAAGTTAAAAAAGAAAGATCGTATAATGGTTCGCCTTGACGATTCATTAAAAATTTTGTACGAACTGAATATTTTACTATGCTTATATTTATATTAATGCACATTTGTTAGACAAAATTTCACTGAGTTTAAGTGACTTTGAAAAAGCATCGTATTATAATTATAAATATAAAGAATAATTACGAAAACAACTGATTTCGAAGGCTGTACTAATTTCATTAAAACAGTGAATAGTAATTGTCCATTAAAAACACGAGGGAAATTGGGTAATTGCGGAAACTAGGTTGTAATAAGGGCTGTTACTTAGGATGATGCATTAGACATTAATTACCCGCGTGATAAGTTCCGGAGAAGGGGTGACTTTATTATAATCACGTCACTTTAAGGAAATTATCCTTGCTTCCTAGCATCATAGTAGGGCACGACGATTAATCAGAACTGATTTGGGGTCCAAGTTTATCAAGCCTTCGTTACAATCATATGAAACGATCTGCAAAGTGTTTCAATGCTAAAACAAATGTCGATTTAAGACGAAAACAATTATACGCGAGCTACGTTACACCTTCAATTATTTAACCATCAAAATCTTTGCCAGAAAATGCAATTTCTTGACGTGAATCGAAATTATATCATAAACCAGATCTGAAGGCACCTCGCAAATGAATTGCTTTTCGACGAAAAAATACAGTTTTAAAGGCAACAACTATTAGTAAGTACCAGGTCGATAATGGATATTAGTGCGGCAAAATAAAATTACGTTAGCAGATAATTTTACGATAATCATCTCTCATGAATTCTTTCGCGATACTAAATTTCAAATACGTTGCACGGGACGAAAACAGAACGGGCGAATGAAAGTAACAAATTTCCCTATTATGCTAACTGCTATTTATGCTAACTTATAAAAACGGCATGTGATATATTACCACGCTGTTATCCTAAACTATCCAAATTTCGTGGGCGTATGCAAATATCGTTCTATCGTTGCCATTCTTTCGCCCATTCTCCGTGCAATATTTTCTGGGTAACTCGATCATTTCGTGCTTGAAATTGCCGTGAACAGAGACAGATGGACAGAGACTAACGAGTGAAAGGGGCAACAGAACGGATCGCTCGTTCAAAACTGAATTTCTATGCGTCCGCGAGAAATGCATGGATCGTGCAAATAGACCCGGGGTAAATACGGTCGCACTTAACGACCGCAATATATCTCGGCTATCGACCACATCCGTTTCGACTTTGGCTCGATTAAAAAGCAGGCAGAAACAAAGGATGTAACAGCGGCGAACAAATATTTGCTGCAAGGGGATGCTGCAAACTGTGCAGCGCGAATAAACAATCAATTTAATTCGCCTTACTTTCAGCAAATAGCTGGTGTGTATTCAGCAATTCTATGGTGTCTCAGTTGAGAAAGAATATAGGCTTCAGAGGCGATAAAAGTAATGCAATATTTATGGGCTTCAGTCAACTAGTATTGACATAGAATTTACGTTTTTCAAAAGTGAATGCGCGTCAAATAAATATTAGAATAAGTAAAGACCAGAAAATATTTCCCTGATTTTTCTCTGTTAATGCAATTATTTATTTCACTACGTTACTTGCTGTTTGAACCTTCTGCGACAAAGTTTAGGAGACATGCATGGATAATAATCGTTTCCATAGTCGAAATCAATCGACACAGTTAAACGAGGAGGACTACTCGAGCAATCTGGTCACGACTCGTGTATTCCATTTAGCGGACGGAAATCCTCGTCTCGCCCTCGGAGAAATTAATTTATATTTATCCCCCGATTACCAGCGTTGATTAAAATCGAGCTTAGCTTGGAGCCGTGTCCGGTTAAAATTCGCCTGGAACTTACGTGGAACGATAGCGTCAGAAATCATCGAATTTCCTTAACTTTCAATTCTACCAATTATTCGTAATTCTCTGTTAAGAGTATATAGGTATAATTACAGAAATATTAACACTGCGGTATTAAAACTAGAACACTTATCACCGTTCTTTAACAGAATGCAAAATATTGCAGCTAATATTTCCGTGGCTGTCATTCAGTATTCATAATAAACATTTTATAATTTCTAATTCTGCGTAATGATATCAAGCCCCTACCTAGGTTCCTGGACCGTGGTACCTGCCTGGAGCATTTCACGAGCCATGCAGTAAAGAAATATCGTTAATAAACCAAACGCCATACCCTCCCACTATATTCGTCTTTCTCAAAAATTTAACCAAAACATCAACCTAAAGACTAATCCTTCCCGCAGAACTTTCCCCCTAAACTTCCCGTTCGCCGCCAACAGTAACTTTCCACAGAGCAGCGTGAAAAATGTACAGAATCGCGGACAAATTCGTCGACAAGTCGGCCCTAAAACAAAGTTCCATACACGTTGAAACTGTATTCAACTTGGCCGCGATCGCAGCGAGTACAGTAGAGAGTACGCGATAAATAATCGATTGCCCTCGCGGCGGAATTGCGCCAGCCAGAAACACGCTCGTGGCGTCGTGAAATTTACGAATTACCTGTACCTGTATGAAATTACCTGTATGAAAAATCAAATTGCTTAAATAAAACAGAATAAAAAGCACGAGTACCGGCGTCAGACTTCAAAAGTACTTGAAGAGCACTTCAACCCCTCCTACATTTACGAATCTCCTACCAAAGTATTCGATTATTGAGTCGTTGCAAAATACCGTGAAGAATTATCATTTCTCGGTAAACCTCCGCCTTTGAGCAACCTCAAATACGATAAAACTCATCGAGTCGGTAGACCCCGACTTTTCGACGTATAGAAGGAAATAACTGTCTCGAAGACTGATTAATTTGAACGGAGCGGGACAGAGGTCGAGGGATAAATAAGGTTGACGATAGATCGCGTGGATTGTCGCGATTCTTTCTCCGGGTGTCTGAAAGGAACCGATGACGGGTCTGATCGATCCGCGACGAGGTCTCTTTAATAGGAAACGTCGGTGCAGATTAACTACGAGCCTCTCGACCGCGAAAACTGCAGCGTGAAATCGCGGAACGGGAACGGCCAACGAATCGGCCAGATATTGGATGAACTAACGGCAGAATGAAAGGAACTCTCAATCCATCAAATCCTGGTAGATGAAAAGCATCGATCGCCGGGTTCGTCGGTGCCTTGGAGCTGGATCGTCGATCGGACTCGTTGGATACGTGACGGGTCGGCGTATTAAAAAAGTTTCGTGCGATTCCGTGGAAAAAAAAGGGAAAAAAGAAGAGACAGAAAGGCGTGGGATGTATTGTAAGATCGTGGAGCAAAGTTTTCATAGCCGAGAGTAGGCAGAGTCGTCTAATAAAATCAATTTCTTCTACTTCGTAGTACTGAATTAACTTCTGTACAAATTTGTAAACTGTCGGTAGAAAAATGACACGAATAAACGGAGAAAAAGAAGAAGACGAGGAGAAGTTGACGTAATGGAATTTGGACTAACAAAAGTGTATCGTTTCTATTAATTACCTTTTGTGACGAAACAGCAATTAATAATATTTATAATAAGTTCGGTGAAATTCGAACCAAATTAAGTAAGTCAAGGGGCAGTGCACTTCCGACTCGAGTGCAATCTCTGCGTTTAAGCTGGAATAATTAATCAATTTCTGATGGAGCCCCGATAAGCTGATATCGGATTGATTAAAGTAAAAATCGCTCGCCTTCCAAAGATGCTTCAGAAGATGTGATGGCGCAACGAAGAGATTAAATCTTGATACGTCATTCGTTTTTGTTTTTGGTGCTCAATTTAAGTAAATATAGACGCCCATTTACCCAGAATATGGACAGTGAATTGTAAAGTCAAAATTTAGGTTGCTAAGTTGCAACATTGTTTTCCAAATAAAATTGTACTTTGCAAACTGTATTAACGAAATGTTAAATAATCACTTGAGACTTAAAATAACGCTCGGTCTTTAATTCTTTAAATTTCATTTAAATAATAAATGCCAGTAACAAAGAATATAAATTCCTGAAATAGAATATAAACTTAAACAATTGCCCATTGATAAATAGCACAAAGTTCTGTAATAAAAGCACGGTACAACCATATTATAATGCAATCTTGCTTTCCGGCAGTTCAATGCATGTATTTTAATATAAAAAGGAGAAAGCACAGGTGCGCTTAGAAATTTCGCGATAATATGTCCATGAATGTAATAAGACGTTCAGCAATTTACCATGAACCATTTTGCTGGCACGACCTATTTCCAGCAGAAGTCGCGTTACATTTTTGTCGTCGCAATGAAGAAACGATCACAAAGCACGGCATTTCGCGCGCGTATAGTTACTCGATGAAAAGAAAAACGGGACAAAAGTAAGGCTTGTTTGTGTTTACGACGTCGCCCGTTGCTTCGCAATTCCCATTGAAATCCTGGCATGGCTGCGCCTCAATGCAACGAGACCGCTGTCAAAGTGATCAAAGCTATGTTTGCGAACCATCTCCGCGCCTGAAGATCATTAAACAACGAAGTTGCAAACAGGTGAAAGTTATTACCCGACATATACATAATAACGCTGTGACGTTCCAATGATCACGAAGTGACTTATATCCATGGACACAATGAAACTGCTATTCGACACCTCGGATATTTTGTTGCTTATTTAAAGGTGTATGATACTCAGGAAAAATGATATATTACTTCTTTCAATCGTTTTGTGATATGGAGCGTGAAATGCAATATGCAAATACTTTTATTTAATTTAATCTGATTTAATATATCTATATATATATATAAAATTCCCCGTGACTCGAAAACTATGAGAACCGTAAGAAAACAATTGTTTTGCCTTCGACAAGACGGTAGATACTACGTTAAAAATAAACAGATCAATGGGCATGACAGTTTCGACTTTAATACCTGAAAACATTAATCAAATATTGTGTCAGGTGTGACAAATTATTATTTCCCATTGCGTCTCATGGGTTATGTCCCTGCCAGTTTACCGTCCCCGTAGCACCTTAATCGACCTCGCAATTATCATAAAATCAACACGCCGCCATTCATTTATTCAGCTGATTCGTACTAATTGGTACAAAAAGTACTTGTTAACAAATTCTTTGCTTAAATTGTGATACAATGAACCTAAAACTTCTAAATGTATTGTGTATGAAACTTATTGAGAATATATTTGGGCAACCATTATTCGAACAGTAGGCGACACCTTGAAAGGCTACTTAATCAGGCGCCAGTCGCGTTTGATTAGGGAACCAAGGAACTGCAGCTCGAACTGGCGATTGTCAGAAACTATTTGATCAATAATTTCTGAGATTGTCATACAACTTCCTCGTTTTTGAACGAAGACAGATATTTCAATATTTACCGTCGACTACGCTTCATTGATTATTATTTTATTAAGCAAGCCCGTAATATAATGAGGAAACAGATATATTTATATTCACACATTTAAAATTATACTTCATTGCAAACATAAGAAATTGTGATTGACTGACAATCATTAAACACATTTACATGAAACGAAAGCAAACAAAAGTCGTTATTACCAGATTCGCGGGAGAATACTGTAAAAATAGACAAATATGTTTCCAATGTTTGTAGTGATAATTCGGTCACAATGTATAATAATTAACAGCGAACCGAGATTATTATTAAATCGAATCATCAACCACGCCAAAGTAATACAAATTAAATCAACAGTGAGAAGCCCTCAACAGTGAGAAAAATTTATTCTTCCCTCAACCCTTTGGGTACACAACTTTTGTGTAATTGGAAATCGTAATTTTGTTAAATTACATCTGCAAAAAATCATGAAAATACGGTTCCCCTATTATTTACATTAAACTATATGTATCGTAGAAAAGTTGCCCGTGGCACGGTATAGCTTTCCGCTCGGATTCGCCGTGGCTGAGGGTTTAAAGTATTGGAAAAACGGTGTCGAAAAGCAAATAGTTAAACATCGAGCGTAAATAGAACCACGACGGGACGATAAAGACCTGTACAAACACCGAATAGTGAAGACACCTTTCCCTTCGATATCTATTGAAGAACGTTGCGAACCTTCCGCCTTCGCAATCTCGATTTCCTGTTTCGAACGTCGATAAAGAATGATGGGGTAATCAAACGACACTGGTCTCTCGCGTAAAAAAAGAAAACTTCCTCCCTAGCCTAAGCAGTATCCATGATCCGAGTACTATTAAATTCAAACCAGACGGCAGAAAGTCCTCGATGGAAACTTCTTTCGCACACAAAGTCAGAGTTTCAAACAAAAATAATATAAATAAAGGAACTGCTGGCTGGAATTCTACAAATTCTAACAGTCCTTGCGTTCGTTAGAACGAGACGAGGATCGAATTAAAAACTTAACCGCGATTCAAGTTCCCCGCGGTGATAAATTATTAATAGAGAAACGTCAATCCGATGCAACCATTCGAAATTAGCATATAAATATAAAAAGTTCGTCGCTACGAATTCCTTTCACCCTCTCGCAGCTTTCATTTTTGTCCCTTTTTCGTCTTCTTCTTCTTCTTCTGGCATATATGCCGGAAGTTTCGAAGAAGAGGAATGGAAAACTCGGGAGAACTTTCGTTGACAATATTAAACGCGCGAAAATCCAGGTTATTCCGGAAAGAATGGCATTTCCTGAAGGGGCGCAGACACGACGAGGTATTCGCATACCTCTCGACGCGATATTGACCACGTGTGTTTAAGTATTCTTTACAGGTACTCACCTGAACAGCAGGAATCCCAGACCGGTGACCGCGGCCCGTCGAACGTCGTCGTTCACATCGGATACCTGATTGAACAAATATTTACGTTTAATTGTTCTGGCACAACGGTCAGATGGTTAAAGGGAAATCGAACATTTTCATCAGAGATAGAATCACCATATCTTAACGTATGCATATATTTAACCTGTTGATCGGGGAGGACGAGTTAACTCGTCACTTGTATTGTCAATATTTTCGACGTAACAATTGTATCATTTAGAATTTGCAAAAGTTAACCCTTTCGTTGCGATGGAAACTAATATGCAGAAATACGATGAACGAAGATTACGAATTTTCTTATAGGTTTTTAATTAGTTCGCACAAATCGTTGCAACGGATTTCTTGCTTTTTCTTTCCCTGCCAATCGACGATTTGTAATAAATAATGTAATAAATAATGTAATAAATAATGTAATAAATGATTGAATTGCTGGCAATTTCCAACAGTTATGTGAGAGCATCCTCCCCTTGTCAGGGTACGCTAAGAGTTAACCCTTTGAACATTTCTTTAAAAGGACGAAACATTTTGCAGTAAGGAATTTTTTGCTCTATTACGTACATATGAGCCAACAGGCCAGAACGAATTTCTTTTCTCGTGCGTATATACCCGCCAACAATATTTCAAAGAGTTAATAATATTTTTTAACCCTTTTGGCGTGGAACAGCGGAATGAAGGAACACTCTGTGGCCGGAACACAAATATTAGTGACAAGTGTCTGCGTACGGGTACTGCGAGCGCATATATGAGCAAACAGGCCAAAATGAACTTCTTTTCCTCAGTGCATACATGGTATACATATACACATAGTGCAACTGTACTCAAAGTGTTAAAAGCCTGCTGAAATGTCCTTTACAGTCTACTATCGCTTTTATTATCCCACGCATGAATTATATTTTAATTAACCCTTTCGTCGCGACCAAGTCGAACGACGGTGTACTTCGGCAGAAAGTCGTGAACGTATATTTCAATTTCGCTTCATTATATAATTAATTGATCTTTCCATTAGCATTATTTTATGCTGATTAGAAAAGTCGCGTGGGAATGCAAAATTAAATGCCTGCCAATTCTTATTGCCCCCTTTGCCTAATAATTTTTCACGCAACGTTTACTGCCATATTAGATGTAATCACGTTGTCAATCGATGTATCAAGTTGTTAATGGCTCGTCGAACAGGATCCAGATAAGATTGTATCTTACACGTCGTTTGAAGACGAATTTAAAGCGCCACTCAAGTGAATTAATTTACGCTCATCTCATGGTATCGCATAGTATTTTACGTACATCAATATTTAATACATAAAATGCTTGAAATCGTACAACAGTTTGATCTCTGTATTCTACTGTCGAACGTTAGCAAACGTGTATATACTTTTCCTATCAGAAGCAGGTTACTTCCAACCGCTTTGATCGTTTTAGTATGAATCACAATTCAATAAGTGAAATAGATGGAAAATTTCAAAGTAGAAAAGTTCCAAAGGCTCTTTGATTAACGATGAAAACTTACAGCAACGTGCAGCAGCTTCCTGATGGCCTGGTTATTTCCGGTTCCACAATAGGCCATCGCCAGCGTGTACATCCCACTTCTTCGAAGTATCGGATCTTTGTCGGCGCAAAGGGAGGTGACCAAAGGATCAGCTTCCTCTAAACGACCGTACATGGTGAACGCGATACCAACAGCTAACCCTCGAAGGATCTTTTCGTGCTGCGTTTCTTGGGCATACTGAAAAAGAACGAAGGAAAGGCAAAACATAAATTTGATTTTCTGAAGCTGAACTTTTAATAATAAAAATTGAGTATAAAAGTAAGAAAATGATAGAAAGTAAAGTACGAAAGTAAAATAACAGGATTTTCACTGGCTTCAAATTTAATTTCGATTAATCCACCATTCAAATGTTATTCCCACAATAAATATACATTCTATTTTCATGTCGATCTAATTATTTGTTTTACGTCCATGGATGTACGTATCCATCAACTCTTGATGATGTATAACGTTTTAATTGAATCATCCAAATAAAATTCAGATAGAGACCTTCATAACACCATATCCAAATTACTCGCATAATTAAAAACAAAGTGGCAGATACAACTTTCAACGCCCAAATTATTTGCCCACGTCTCGACCAACGTATACGGATGTTCATCGTTCCCGTGCTAATTCAAACACAGAGGCGAAAATTGAAATTTGAAAAGCACACCACTCTAATGTTCCCTTTGTTACGCTTGTCGACCTGAATTACTTACACGCCACGCAAAAAACGATGGCTATCAGCTACTCGAGATATCGAAGACACACAATCAGGAATAATGAAAGGAACGAAGATGTTTCAAACAATCGTCATCCCGTCGTTTGAGCACGCGACAAACTTACGTAAGCCCTTTAATCGGTATTGCATGAAAACCTTACGTCATCTTTTCCTTTTATTATTTTTAATACAATCGAACCACGGTAACTTAAATCTGTTCAAAGTTTTCACGAACGAAGATTCGACTTGCACAGGCTTTGTGAATTGGTTAGTATTAAATTTGTCGAGCCAGTTATTGTTAGATCTGAAGTTAAATTTAATTCTCGTTCACCATTGGACGCCCTAAGGTAACATTTCTTTATTTCTGCACTGTTCAAACCATTTTGCTTTCTTTTCCCTCGCAATCAAAATTGGTCACCGTATTTTACAGGTGAACTACGACCTGCAGTGGACGATGTTCTGAATTCCAGGTGCACAGGTAGAATAACGCGTGCACAAAGGGGAGAAAATTCTCGGCTTTTAGAGGTTCGACCGTGTATTCGAAAGATATATAACTAATTGTAAGTGGTCCGGGATGATAGGTGAAAATAGCGACAAGTTTCATGGCGGGTCCTTGGCGAAACGCATCGGAATGAAATTGAGCCCCGTCGCGGACAGGTGTAACAGTCCTGACAAAGCGACGCAGTTTGTCCTGCACCTATTTTCCCAGCGGCAGTATGTAAGTGGATTTCGTTGTTACTCCGTGGAAAATCGTCTCGTGATATACGGCATCGCGTCGCCTCTGTTATTTCACGTGCAAGAATTTCGCAAACGAATGGGCCAAGATTATAATACGAAGCTCAGCAACCCACATTTGAAAATGTTGTATTATGGTCTGGCGTGGAAGCGGTCAGATAGACCCTTGCTTTGCAATTTTTAGAATTTATGAACGACTAGACTTTGGTCGTATTACGATAGACATTTCTGTGGAAACAGCAGTTTATAATATTTTCATAAATAAATGGAGCGTTTCGAAGTTTCGATTTGTCACTTTGCTCGTTTACTTTGGTAGTAATAATGGGGAGGGGAGATATTTTGTATGCTTTGAGAATAGGATCCCTTTAAATTGTGATATTACAATGGAAAATGGATGGAAACTTTTGTAACATTTCAGCAATAAAGATATTTTGAAACATACTGCATGTTGCGTCAACCCTTTTTTTCCTTTGCAGTATAATATCATCTCTTTATGTCTATGGTGGTATTTTTCTGTATACTGCGTATTTTATTTCGATTTCTTTGTTACAATAACAGCATCCTTTTCTTTGACTTCCATGTCTTGTTTGAAAATCTTTATTTCCCGTTTTATTTCATTGGTATTCTATTAATTATAATAACCTATATAACGCATAATGTTATTATGATTTAGAATATGAAAAAACTTTTCTCTGATTCAATTGTTCCTTTCGAAATCTGTTCATTGCTTCTTACTTTTAACAGGCAAGAAACAATGAGATAGTATCGTGTAAAGTTTAAGGTTGTATTCAGATTTCTTATTAAGATACTATTGCAACATTTGACTGTTCTTGGATTATCGCTAAACAGGTATTTTAATCCCGGCGTGAATGGCGAGCGACGCAAATGAAAAATGTAATAATAATAAAGTGTGAAATAAAGATTGCAATTGCAAATATACAGATAAACGGTTCAGCTATCATTACACGTGCATTAAGAAGAAACATTATTTAATTAGATATGTAGACCAAAATGCATGAAACTTTCAGGTGCAAATGTTTCCTTTACGTAATTACGTACCAAATTATATTTCCGACCTTACAACACCTGTCTTACAATTCAGCTTTATTTCATTCTCCCAACTAAAATATTTTTTTTAAATCGACAATCACCCTCGTTCGTAAATAAGTAAGACAGGCGTATAAAAATTAAATTCCTATAATTTAAATAAAATTCGGCCAATTCAAATTTTGAATAACCAATATCCCCGGCAATTAGCAGAAAAATTGCCATTTTGTTACACAATGGAGTACTATTATATATTACAATATCAACCCCAAAAAAATCAGAGATTCACGTGCTACAATATAGCTCATTCGTTCAAATAATATCCCATTAAAAATACAACGTTACTCCAAATTGTCTAATCTATCGATCATTCAATCGTAGGCAAGATAACTGCTTTTCTCTAAAAAATAAGCAATGAGAAAAATCGAGATGACTCGGTCATCTACGATATTGTTACGGGTTCCTATAATCCAACATTGAGACTAGTATCAAGAGCTTTCGTTCGCGTGTCGCAATCCAAATTTTTACAATTAAAAAGCTACAATATATGCAAGCTTCGAGTAGTGGTCCAGTGCAACAATAGTGGATGCTGTTTCAATTAATCCGAAATTTGTATGCCGCAGTCTATTTCCCCTATAACTTGAATAAGGAAGTTGTAGCAGAAGTCTTGTTAATTATTCAATTAATACCTGGTTCATATTTGAACTGCCCTGTAAGGTTATTGGTGTTTGCTCAATTGCGATTGATATCTGTCCGGAATTTCCATTACAATGAAGTTAAATACACAAATACACTGATCGCACCTGTTCATATCCGGAAAAATGAACTCGAAAATATATATAAACGAATAAAATCATGAGATTCGACACACTTGGTACACGACCACTGAATTGCCCTTTCGGAGTGTTCAATTGTGAAGTACAATCGATCCCATAGGAAGATAACAGGTATGAAGCATTAAGGATGACAAATTTTAATCTTTTTAAAACTTCCACAAACTATAATTAGTAAAAGTAACGAGTAAAGGAACGAAAAATATTTGCAAATGTTATTGGAACTATTGGGCAATAATAGACAAATAATAAAGGTTTCCAATTGCTAATAAATTGTTACAAAAAATAACGAATTACTCCGAATTATAAATAAGATTTTTGTCGATATTAATTAGATAACGACACATTTTCGCATTTATATGAATATTCTGTTTCTATCGATACTAAAAATCATACTCTTCTTCAAATATCCGCAGTCAGTGGTCATCCATCAGTCAAGTATCAGTCACTTATCAACGGTGTATTTCTCGAGTGGACGACCATTGTTTCCCTTAAATCTATAAAAGGAGTGGCGCTAAAACGCGAAAGCTAGGAAGTCCGATTATTCTCCGTTGTCTATAGTGAAGTACAGCAACAACAGCAACAATGATTGAAAACGCAACAGCGTTTGGAAACGCAACATTGGCCCTACGTTCGTATCAGAATATAAATACTTGAATCCGAATGAAGTGAAACAATTTGATAACGGAAGAATTTTTCTTTCAGTTTATCCCACGCTGCTCACGTCGATAATGCATACCAATTACACGATCTTTCCAAACGAAGAAGGTATTCCACATATGGTCAAAATCGACTATAGCCCGCTGTCCCGATTGCAACTAAGTTTCCTGAACACCAACTTGAACACGATCAACTTCACCCTTTTCACACGGTTAGAATAGTTTTATGTCAATCTAATTCTATATTCACTTAATTGCATGTTCATTCAATTTTGCATTACTTTCATTTAAATCTAATTTAACAACACTTTAATCTAACTATTTCCATTTCCTAGTTTGTCAAACAATTTTGAAGGGCGATATGAAAAATAATGACTTCTAAAAAATGGATAACTAAACTGATTCTGGACAAAGTTAATAATATTAGCAAACTATGTGTTACTTCTTTTTTAATTTATCGCTTACAGATCACGGATCACCCATAAAACAAAATTACTTAATTCTACAAACTTTGCGCCATTTCAATTTCCATTTAAATATTTTTTACATGATCATACTGCTTGAAATATTCCTTCCTGGCAGCTCGTCTAATATTTCCTAAGTCGCGACAAAAAGATCGATTCAATCAATAATACAAGTGAAGGGGCAAAGAAGCAAAGTTACTTTCCAACCATAAACACGAATTCACCAAAAGCATTTCAGACCTCTAACAGTTGAACCACAAGATCTGTCCACGCGATCTCTTCCACCCAGTTCAAGCACTACTTATTCCCAATGAAATATCAGTATTCATATTTTTCCAACGCCCACAATAAAACAGCTATCTATCTATTGCAGAACGAACGGACCCGATGGACAACAGCTGCTTCTAAACGACACAAATTCGGTTAAAAACAGCAACTGGGACCCGAGTAGACGAACCCTAATAGTTACTCACGGTTGGACCAGCGGTGGCAACACGCCGTCTTGCACATTAGTTCGAGATGGTAAGATATATGCATATAATCGACGAAGAATAATGTCAAAGGAAGATATACCAATTACCCTCGTTTCTCAACGAACGAATCTGCCCGCAGCTTACCTAAAAGTGATGGACTGTAATGTCATTATCGTCGATTGGAGTACTATAGCCGACGACGTAATCTACACTGTTGCCGCAAAGAGCGTACCTTCTGTCGCCGAGCACGTGGCCTCTTTCGTGAATTTCATGCGTGCAAAGGCTGGATTAGAGACTTCCACGATGAAATTTATCGGGCACTCTCTTGGTGCTCACGTTGCGAGTCTGAGCGCGAGGATCGTGAACAAATCTAGCCCGGTTCCGGAGGTTGTTGGTGAGCAATATACATATTTCGAAATGGGTGCGGCGAATGGAGGAAGATCTCCTCTTTTCTTTTCTTTTATCAGATTGGAGGCAATTAGATAGATTACGCGGCGTTTCCTCGAACGGAAAAGAATGAACATTGAACGTAGACAGTTCTGACTGAGCAATGACGAAGATATGAACGACGTACGACGAATACTAGCACAGGCAACGACATTAATCATAATTCGAAATGAGAGTTTTTTTAAAGAACGTTTTAGGATGAATAGTCAATACTGATTTATACGAACGCAATATTAGTCGACTTACTAACAGCTTACTAAAATGAAATAGAACATAGATGATTTTAGTAATCAATTATTTTGATACTTGAGAGATTCGTATTCTAGTTTCAAGTAAAACTCTGGTAGTCTCGAGAATATGCAATCAAACATCTTGTCATATGCTATCATCGTTTCCTTACTTTCTTTTTCATTTTACATTAACACAAAGAAGATTCTTTGGTTCGCTGAAATATAATAGAAACGTCCTGCCAACGATTTATTGGAACAGTTTGTCGTAACGAAGGGAAATTAATGAAACTCGTATTTCTCTGAAATTTCAGCCCTGGACCCTGCCAAACCAATGTTCCAAGGCAAGGGGCCAGACGGCAGAGTAGATCGTACACACGCACAGAACGTTCAAGCAATTCACACATGCGCTGGCCTACTTGGTATGACCATCTCCGTGGGTACTTCCGATTTCTTCGCCAACGGAGGTAGACATCAACCAGGATGCGGCATGGACGTGCTTGGTAAGAGATATTAGAACACTGGCACACAAAACATTTCAAATTTTTGCAAATTATAAGAACTTCTAAGATTTTCCCAGCACCGATTGTTCGAAACATTTTCGATTTTTTAAATCGATTACACGCGCCAGAATTAACTGTTTTATTGTTATTACTCCTTGGGTTACTGTACAACTCTGCAGTGCTCTAATTAATAACAATGAACGTAACTTCAATAGCAACCACGAGCCATACCTATGTTTAGTACACTTAGACCTAAATTATACTGCGAGTCACAGCCCTTCTTTTTAATTCTGGCACTCAATCTGTGGTGCCAGATTGTTATGCCAACTTGCTACTAGTCTGAAGCAGGGATTAATCGAGATTTCATTGGGTTAAAACCATGTCCAAACATAAGGCCAGATTAATATTTTCTTCCACGAGCATTACTACATTTCGCACTTTTCTATCTCAGGATCTTGCGCACACGGGCGCAGCTACCGATACTACAGTGAATCTATTACGAATCCAACCGGATTCCTTGGTACACCAGAGGGCTGTGGTCCAAAGGCGTACATGGGTGGCCCTGTTCCCGACCCACGGTAATATTCAACAAAATTAATATTTACACACTCGGGAATCCCTCGAGTAATATTAACACGACTACAAATATCACTACGAAATTCTGCAGTGATAGAATAATTTCTGCTACATTTCGAGATCACTTTCTCTAAGGGCAAACTGTGCAATTCTGTGCCACAAGTGTTCATCGAATCTTAATTGTGAAATGTTAAATTAAGCTAAATGTCCACCGTGCCACAGAATTTCCATTTGATCTGTTTCGTTGAGCTGTATGTAATTGATATGAATTTCTGTTACAGTGCCCAAGGTACTTACGAAATCAAGACGGGAAGCGAACCACCTTACGCTCTCGCTGGTTAAAAATATCGTTCACATGTATAACTTGATGTACATACGTAATGTACCAGTCACAATAAATCGTATTTATATCTCCTGTCCACTCAAATCGTGCGTTAAAAATGAATTTTTCTCTCACTTACCGCGACCATGTCTTCTATGGCTTGGGTCGACTTCGACCCCAGCATGACCATTCCCATAGCGATTCCAGCTGCCTCGCCAGTAATAGCATCGTCCTGATAAAGGTTGAACTTCAACTGTTCGTATACATCCTGCCTATGCGAGCCCATAGCTGCGAGGCCCAATCCTAAGCAACCTCCGTGACGTACCATCTATAAACAAAAGGGAGCAAAACGATTTTCAACCATTTCCAGCTCTACTAAATTCTATCGCACGCCAAAAAATGTACTATATTTTCTCGTCTATCCGATGAATACATTTTTGTCCGATTTACAAAGGAACAAAATTTGCTCGAAAATGATAATGAGATAAAGGCACGGGAGATCTTATTATTGCTGTTGATCGGTTGAGAGTATGATAGCATACGTACTTCGTTCTGTGCGTCCTTCAGCTGGCCAAGTAAGTAGTCTGTGATTGCTGCGCCGTGGTTTGCATGAATAAGTCCTAACGCGTACAAACCACCGCCCTCGGAATAACCAGCTCCTGCGCCAGTGTCTCGCGGGAGATAGGATTGCATTAATGCTAAGGCCTCCTGCTCGTGACCCCTATGAATTACTCCTAAAGACGCAGTTGCTGTTAGTTTGGCCCAATTCGTGGCGCGGGCTAACCATTCTAAGTTGTCTCTGAAATGGGAAAGGTGGAGAATCGACGATGTAGGGTACAAAAGGCGAATGAATTTATTGAAGCATAGTTTAGTATGTTTACCTTAAAAATTGATCGCTAGTAGTTCCAGAATGCATGTAAGCATTCGCGATAACAGTGGCAGTGTGGCATATAGAAACACGTATAGTATCCTTCGTGTTTTTCAATATCATCATATCGGTGTGATTACTACGGATTAAAAATTGTAGATGAAGATCGATAGAAATCTCCCCGCCTAATATACTCGACAAGCCATCTACACGTTCCTGTTGCCCCCGCTCTTCGGCGTTCTAAAGGAGCGAAAGTGATAGATAAATAAATTATAGAATAATGTGGTTCTTTTGTTTAACTTGTATAGCTCACCAAACTTTCAACGCTGCGCTGAGTTTTCTCTTCCGGGGCAGGTGTACTGCTTTCCGTTTCCATTGGCGTAGATTCAGTACTTCCTTCGGTTGATGCTTTCACGGCTGGTTTCACAATGGGTTTAACCATAAGGGCTCCCGGGATGGGAGCCGTGGCTCTAAGAGCTTGTAAGACACGGCCGAGGAACTGTTGCGTAGCCGATTCGTACAAGTCAAATGCAATTTGATAGGCCATAAGAACACAGTCTTGCGAGCCTTTGCTCAATCTATCTAGAAGTTCGGCAACAGCTAAGGGATCATCGAGGAATATTAAGCACTGGCACATGTTGACATAGTCCGGCGTCCCTAGGTTACGATAAAGGCTCACTAAGCAACGAAGAACGGTATTTCTAAAGCCACGATTTTGTATAAGGCTCATGGCCACTTGAAACGCGTAGGACAACATGCCATTAACATCGTCCTGTAACAAAAACAGTTGTGAACGTAAATCGCTGCTGCCGTTTATGCTTTTTCTATAAACATTTCAACCTACCGACTGCATGATAGCGGCTTCAAAGATGTCCATCCTTCTTGTCTCGAGGGCAAGGCCCAAGGCTTGACGATACTGGTTATCTTCTAGACACCGCTGAAACATTCTGTTCACGATCCCTTCTAATCGCGGATCGATTCCCTTGCTACCCGGTGGTAGCTTTCCTTCAGCTTCCAGCACGCGTTGTTGAGTATAATAATCAATACATTTGGCTGCAAAAGATACGTATAAATAATCTAGCTGTGATAACACTTATTATTATTAATCGATACGAAAATGTATCAATACCTATGGTGGTATCGACGTATTCGTTGCGAGCATTTACGTCGAAAAGCTCTCCCGCTCCCAGAGCGTAAGTAAGCGAGTCTTCGAAACTTCCTAAATGATAGTACACTTTGCTAGCAACTAACGCAGCTAAGTCATGTTGGGGGAATCCTTTATCCTCGTGCAAAATTTCGCTGAAACGAACAAAGCTTGCTATTAAAATACAGAATGCAACGTCTATAAAAAAATAAGTATTAACACATTCGCAGCCAGTGTTTTTACAATTTTCAAATGTCTATAGCTGATGACCACAGGGTTCTGGTAAGATCAATTTCTTACCAAACGCGTAATATACAAAATTTCAAATGTTTGTTAAACGAATGGACATAAATTTTGCAACTACATAGGACTATGTTACCAGCCATCAACTGCAGCTTTTGAAATGACGTAGGAGTACATTGCCAAACCACAATTGCGTTTATATATACATATGTATCGCTCACATTTTTTCTATGGCTTCAGAAATTTCGGGCCAAAATTCGTCGACTATCATATCCAATTTTTTCAACGCGAACACCTTCAACTCCGGCATTGGCTCCTCGAGGAGGGATATGATTCCAGCTGTTGAAAAATTATTTCATTTATTTAAACAACACATCAGAGACACGTAAAAAGCTTAGAATACTTCGCAATATGCGTTAATGTCATATAAACAATTATACTGAACATTTTGAATACACGGTTAGAGGTTATGGTGCACGAGATTTGCAAATCATTGCGTGTGTAATCTTAAACTAGCAAGTGGAAATTCGCCGATAAATGTTCAAACAACGTTATTTACATATTTAATCCGTTATTGTTGTTTCAAAACGATGGCTCACCTGCAGATGTTATATTCATGTTGATTTTCATACAATACAAATTCTTTCGGCAAAAACTCCAAAAGACAGTTTGACGGCAAGCTAAGAGCTCACCAACCAAATTCAATTGAAACTTGCTACAAGCTGTCACAACGAGTACCACACTGGCGATAAGTGAAACTTGAATCGCCCGATACAAATTTTCAAAACTTTTGGAACTGCCCGATACGATCGTCTGATTAATTTTAAAAAGGAAATTCTTCCGATAGTAAAACGATTATTATTAATTACAAAATTATCTGCGCGAGATAGTTGTCGCGGCACAATTTAAAATTTTAGTTATGGCAGCACTGTAGAAGGATACTTAGGATTCTTGAAGCGGTGACTTCACAGTTTTGCATCGAATTTCGATGGACAACAATAACCTAGAAATACGTATAATTGTGATCTCGTATTAATGTATAAAGTGCGATTATTACGGTCAGATTGTTGAAAATGACGGAGAAAGCAAAGACCATGAGTCACGTAAAACATATACCTAAAGATGCCCAAGTTATAATGTCAATTATGAAGGATATGGGAATCACAGATTACGAGCCAAAGGTTATAAACCAGTTGCTCGAATTTACGTATCGTACGTATTTTAAATTCATAATTTATTGAAGATTATGCATCTTTAATGGGTGCTAAATAAATATCACATCTCGTTGATTTATTATTTTCTCTCACAGGTGAAACAGAGATTACTAAATGTTTTACAATTTACAGGTTATGTTACTTGTATATTAGACGATAGTAGAATATATGCAAATCATGCGAAGAAGAAGTTCATCGATTTAGACGATGTTAGATTAGCGGTCAAGATGCAATTGGAACGTACATTTACAAATCCCCCGCCGAGGGATGTATTGTTAGATGTTGCACGAGCAAAAAATAATATCCCTCTTCCGTTTGTGAAACCAAGCAACGGCTTGAGGTTACCGCCCGATAGATATTGTCTGAACGCAACGAATTACAAACTTAAGACTGCGACAAAGAAAGTCGGCGGGAAACCGTTGCATTCTTTAGTTGGGAATAACATTCAAGGCGGCCAATCTAAGATCAAAGTCGAGGGCAATAAAACTGGTCTTTCAATTGTTAAAAGACCGGGAACACTTGCAACGGTTGCCAGAACTCAAACCATTTCTATGCCAAAGCCTATTCTGAAATTCTCAACAGGTAAATGACACGTAAGACTGGATCAAGAATTTGCGCCAATTAATTTTATAAACATTCTGTATTGATCTGTAGATCCCTTCCGAGTCCTACATTCCCAATCGACCATTCCTTCGATCCATATTTCGTTAAGAACGCAAATACGTAAGACACAAATTATTTCGCCGACAGTAGGAAATGTTTATCACAATTTTAATTATATATTTACGTTGATTATTTAAACTTACAGCTACGTCAGGAGCAGCTACTGTCAAAGCACAGGTAGCTAAGCCGAAAATACAAATCTCCTCGGGTCAAGCAATGCCACCTGTTAAAATGGAGATTGATGAGTCTAGCATGAAAAGAAAAAGAGAAGACGATGATTACGACGTGCCATAACATCTGAAGAATAAACGATAAATCAATTTTAACTTTAAATTTTATATTTTTAGTTTTACGAAACAATCTATGTACTGTCGCTACGACTTTACTAATTTATACCGCATAAGAGTACCGATAATTTTAGTTCTTCCTACCACCAAATATAAATTTAAATCGATTACATATTTTCGATAATACGCAGGAAAGCAGTGGATGAAGTATTAAACAATTACCTCGAAAAATCATCCGCATTTGTATTTGTATCGACTTACTTACGTTAGTATATTTTGTATACATTTCTCCTGAATATGGTTGAAAAATAATAATTCGCCTCGAAACATTATCACGACGCCTTCAATCGATTATTGCGACACCGCAATGTAAAATAGCCACGCGACAAATCTGTTAAACAAACCAACAGAACTTTCCGAACGTCGATTCCTTTATAGAAAGATTTATTCAAATACTATTCGAGACTCCAGAAAAATAGACATCTTATCAATCGTATATACACGAATCCACAATTTACTACTGAAACTTAAGCTTCCTCCTCGTCGTCTTCTGGAGCTTGTTCCGCGTCAGTTTCGTCCTCTGTAGCGGACGCGGTAGCCCCGTGTTCGGCATCTCTTTCATCTTCAGTATCTTCATAATCGGCCCCTTCCGTCACATCACCTTCGTCCTCTTCCTCGTCGTCATCCTCCCTCATTACAGTGGCACCCTGGTCATCTTCATCGGGTGCACCCTCGCTCAATTCATCTCCAACAGCCTCTTCCTCGCCTTCGTCTTCGTCACCTTTCATAGATTCCTCGCCCTCGTCGATTTCCTCGGCTTCTTCACCCTCGTCGCCTTCTTCACCCTCTTCTTCCGCCGTGTCGTCTATCTCGAAAGGTGGCGGCTCCTCTCTTTCCATTTCATCTATTGCTTTCACTCCATCTGGTTTCTTCACCTCCCGGACGCACCTCTTGCGATGCATTGGGAGGAAGAGCTTGAAATCTTCCGGCAATTCGTCCTCCGAGTAGAGCCTGTTTTTAACGAATTAATTCATGTTTTTATAGTAAGCATAGTACGATATCAATTTAGAAAGGTATTTTTTTTTATTTCGAAGTGCTTTCTATAAAATCTTTTATGAAACGTTTAAAGATTTGCACTTTCCAAATGGCACGTGTATATTCCTACCTGTCCGCGAAATAAATACGTCGAATTCTGCAGTTCGCGTGAATCTGTAGACGCGTGGTCTCGATGTAATTCGTTCCATACGCTCTTCGCGTGAAGTGTTCTAGATTAAATTGAATCTGATTCCAACCACCCGATAAACCGATCGGCATCGACGTGCAGAACGGTCGAATACGTGTGGTGCTCTGAAAATTGCTCATACGGAACCTCCTGTGCATATCTTTGTCGTCAAGTATCTGTCACACCAAACATAGTACACATTTCATTTCTAAAATCGTCGGAAACGTAAAGCAATCGCGCTAATTGTAAGCACTGAGATTGATATTTAAAAAATATATATATATATATATACATTACTGATTTAAAGTTTGAGATCACTCCCTTGGTTCTGTAAATATTGAACGATTAGCTAACTATTCTGTCACATTCATGTATGGTAATTATGGTAATTAACTTTGTTTCGATATCTGATTGTATAGCTTGATATTCCAGATGGTCCCAGACTTATGGCTGGCAGTGTATGTATATATAAAGAAAAATAGAGTACCAAAATTTGGTCGCGAGAAATTTACTGTTATCTCGAAGGTGAAGTACTTCTTCATATTCTTGATGATCATGATTAAAAAGGGAAGCTTGATGCCCAAGGATTTCTGAGGCCCACGTGGACAGAAGATGTAGGTAGTTGTGACATTGGTTCCAGATAACTCCAGTGCTAGAGACTTCACCTCCTCGTCCGTCACCCTTCTAATATAACCATTCTTCACCTAATCGAAGTTATTCTCTATAAATTTCGATATAACTTAATTCTACCTTAACTCTCCAAATTCGTTAATTGGAGAATTACACGTATTTCTACCACGCTGTTCTATACATCTTCTTCACCACGATTCCACCGTTCAATCAACATCGAACGATCCCTTCTTGTACACTTTTTACCCCTTTTAAAGTACTCACGTGCATGTCCCACAATTCCAACGGAGACGAGCCGCAGCTGTACAAAACGGACATAAGTCCGTGCTGATACTTGTTACGGAACATAATACGTTTCTGTTCGCATCGAAATCAAATATTACGACCACCTCGTCCAATCGTTATTTCCAACAAAATAAAAACAACCATTGACGTCTAACCGCAATAACGTACAAGGAAGAAGTTTCTTTGTTTCGTCCGTCGAGTGGAATTTGTCTTTTCCCCTGCGGTATCGAGCGAAAGTCACGCGAAACTGACACCCTTTCCTTTGCTCTTTATTCTCACGGGGGAGGAAAATGGACCAGCTTTATTCAACGTACAAACAGGCTTTTATTCGACGGTACACGTCGATGAAATCGGGCACAATGTATGCTACGAGCACAATGGGATGTTGTACGCTATGTGTCACGAAGGAGTTCGTTGATGTGACGTCTCTCGTTCACGGTTAGCAAATCGGGGACAATCAATGTCTTCGGTGGCATCCCGACGCTGAACACCCGGTCGATCCGGACGCTATCGATGGCGAACATCTGCATCATCGCGAAGTGCATGACCTCGTGGTTCAACTGGCGCCTGACCTGCCTCTTGATTTTCTGCACGCGTCGCCGACAGACCACGTAACTTTCAACAGAATAAACGTCCCTGTCACGCGGTGCTACCAAAACTATAAATGCAAATGCGTGTAGGTGGAAATGTTTAAAATGAAACGGTGTGGAATGGGCCACGATTTTTCGCACCTGTTCTGACTGGCTTATGAAAGGATTGTATCGAAGTCTCGGAGAGACAGGTGGGAAGATTGCGAGGAAGGTGTAGTTGTTGGTACAAGAAGGAACGTGATATATGTTTGTTTCTCGTGAACGATATATTGTTCTTACTAAGGTAAATTCTTAAGGGTGGTGTAACTCGGATGTATCGAAACATCGCTCCTGTACAATTCCGGGTACAGTATCATGTGTTTCGTCAGATATTTCTTTTTCCGTTTCTCCTCGGCAGGCGAGGAGTCCTCTTTCGTTTCGACCTCCCTTGCCTCTTCTCTACCGTTCTCCACGTTGGATTCATCCCCCGCCTCTGTGGCGTTTTCTTCTCGTTCAATTTCACTATCCATTCTGGCGCGTGTGCAATTACGTTTATGCGATACCGAAACTTGCCGACCCTCTCCGAATTATCCTTTACCGCGTATGTGCGCAATAAAATTGGTTGTCTTCGTTTAAAAACGGGCAGAATTCATGCAAAATCTACGATTAAAATTTAGCAATCCTAATTTCAATCTTGATAACAGTTAACCGCTGGTTCGCGTAACGGGCTTTCCGATTAATCCAATTAAAACGTGCCACGCGACGATGTGAATGAATTACTCACACGGGACAGAACTGTAATTTCGAATGGAAATGTCGGGAATAGAAGACGATAGGTACGCGATAGCCGCGCAACTCGAACTGGAGAATTTTTCAATGGTCGATCCTGCGACGACCGGCGTGAAGAAACGGCTGACGGGTATTGCTCGTTTCTCCGTTGATCCGACGAAAGTTGGCCGATCTGTAACGAAGTGAGCCCCTGTGCCTCGTACGGATATCGATTTGGTTTCCAGGTGAATCAATAGAGATTCGGTTCATTCTTATTCCGATGGGTTTGCCGGTATTATACATAGGACCTACAGAACTTGCCGCGACGGGCCATTAATCTATGCTAATTGGACGGCTGCGAGAAGATTACCCGCTCAGTAATCTCAGGAATTCGGCAAACGGATAGAGTGATCCTGAAACGAGGCTCACGAACGATCCACGGCATGCATTCCATTTCTATGGTGTACGTTCGTTTTTTAGGGAATTCTTGAATGAAGCTTTTCAGTCAGAAGTTGAATAAATTTATATTATGAACGTGGGCATTGTTATTTCCAATGATTATATTTCTGTGAGTAATGAAAGGAAAGAATTATTTGGGTGGTGTGAATGTAATTATTTTATATTTAGGTAAGAGGAATTAGAATTGTGATTGATCACAGTGATTAAACATTTATTGTATGAGTATTCAGAGTTTTGTTTTGTAAATAAATTTAATTCGCTACTTATAAGATTTTGTATTTGGTACTTGGCTTTTACAAGAGTTTTGTGAATTTTCCATTGAACCTTTTCGGATTTTTAGACCCTCTCTAACCCTAGCGTGGCTAACCGTACTACATTCGTATTATTAACGCTCTTAGATTTATGGTTTTCTGTAAAATAACGTTCACACCAATCCCGCAGAGTATAATGAAACGCCGTAATTTTTTAAACAGTATCTTAACGCTAACGATCGTGATCTGATGTGAATAAACTAAGAGCAATTCAGAAAATCCCCGTGCGTGGGGAAACGTCTAATCTATGTACTTAATTATCTAGCTACATACAATTGAACAATTAAACTGATACACTCCTCTTCAGCTTACGTTTTCCGAGAACATCGTTTCCCAAAATGAACTGACGTTTCATTTTTCTTCGTATTACGTTCAGTAAAATTAGCAGGGAAAATGAAAGGGGGAGGAATATCGCGTGAGCGCGACCGCATAATCGTGTTAAAAATCATTTCAAATTGTTCCTTGCAACTGATCATTATGAGCCACACAATCATCTTTTTAAATTTGTTGCATTTGTGAAATGTCCTACAATTAGATAAGTCGACGTTGCAAATGTTATCGAGACGAATGGCAGATTTTAATCACATTTTTTAAAATAGTAAATATAAGTGAGAAGTTATAATATTTGAGATTACCCCGATAATGATTTATGTATCATACTATAACATATGCGTGCTGAAATACAAATGCAACGAGAGAAACATTTCTTGACATTCATAAAATTACAAAATGAAGCTGTGCAACGAGAAGAAGTCTGATCTTATTGAGTATTTCATTTTTAAATTAGCTCACCTGGTAAAATAGCATGTAGGTGCATACATCAAACGCAGAGATATATTCCAATATTCATAAAGTTTATTATACTCATTTCACAATTAGGAGACACGTATATAAACGTGTTTGCACTAATGTTTACACAAATATTTACAGACGCACATATAACTGTTAATTATTTAATTAGCTGCCATATCATATATGCCTGCTGTACACAACCTTTCGTTTAGAGAATTTTTCTTCATTTGTTTGAAAGAATACAGTCCAGTAATTTTTTTCATATGCATGTACTTTTACCGGTTTCAATGCATGACGGTAAATGATTAATGAAATACATATGCATGTATGTGGAAAAGTACGAATGCCGTGCATCAGCGGAAAAATAGGAATAAACGGTATAATTACATGAGTCATAATGAATTCACAAGATAATTAAGGTTCTTTACGATTGTAAATTAATGGAACAGTCTTCTACTATTTTTATTCAACTGGCACTTTTAGGTTTTCATTAGTATCTTTCGTATGTGCAAATAACACGCAAGTATTCGTCTTTAATGGATACCCATAAAATTGCACACATTGAAAAAGCACCTTTCTATAGTGGAAATAATACACCCTGAAAGTTGGGTTTTAACTAAAAAATAAATAAATAAAAGGTTACAAAGTTTCAGATACGAAGACATAGCAAATATAGCATCGAATGCTATATGTGAAATAAACATGGGGGTTCATTTTGTTTTTGCATTAGAAATTAAGCAAATCTTACAACGACAAAAAACTCAAGTAATTCTTGGTGCAATAAGTAGGGCACAAGCATTAAAAACAAAAAAACAAAGACCACAATATTCTTCCAACAGTGGATATAGGAATGAAAACAGCAAACAGGCGAGGTCAAGTAGTGAACCTATGATTATTTCGGCCACTGTATCTGGAGAATCATTGTTGAAAAAATGATATGTAGGTAGTGTTTTGGAATCGTTTCGATGCCAGGCATAATAATAATATGCAGCCAAAAAATTGGACAGAAGAACATGTCCCCCATAAAATCATTAGACTTCTCCCTAAAATATTTCTTCGTGTCATTCGCAATTTTTCGAGATATTCATCCTGGGAGTTTAAAATGGGATACCCTGTATATCCTTCTGCCCTCCTTCCTGTTGTTCAATTGCATTTGTACTTTAAAAAAGACGGTTTGGCAGCAAAACAGGGTCACTGACAATGCCAGACTTTTCATTATTTTCTGCAAACTTTTACCGCCTCTAATTATGATATTCATTAGAAAGTGTGATCATCGAATTCTTTACTATTCATAGATTGGACTTGCCTGTATAGGCCAAGGTTACAAAGGATTGCTATTCCGAGCCAGTCAACAGGAAGACAAGACTATGATGACTGTCTGATTGCATTTACATGCCTACTATTTGTACGAATCACACGAACCAATGATCTCACTATTTTGCTTACGATGCTCCATCAATTATCAACCAGGTAAATTTTACATCGAACAGGACGCAATGATATGTCCGCACACAGTGGCCAATAATATTCTTCGTACTTGGAGACTCTGTGCATCATCGAATGGAAACTAATTTGTTCATCGCTAATTGCATGCGCTGAACTTCCATGTATCGCGGTAAAAATATGTTTTCTTAAAAAATTATATGAGTATGCTACAGGTATTATACACACATTCGTATTAATATGCTGGCTATTGAAAAACATTTGAAGATTTCTGCATACATGAATAGATATTCGTAAATACACAGTGGCCTGAAATAATTATTATAGAAATATCATTTTGATGAATGTAGTTTTCATAGAGTAGGATAAATTATTTTTCCAAGCAAAGTGGCTAAAATAAATGTTGTATAGGTTAAAATAATGGATAATGTTAAATATATATTTTCTGGTTAATTACATAACAAAGTACGTCGATTTCATTTTATTCTCTGTACTTTAATCTGCCAGCCTTTTACATATCTACCTATAATTAAAAACGTAGGGTTACAAATATTAATTTAGTAGTAAATTGCATTTGAAAGTTACTCTTCCTGCATTTATTATTAAGATATAATGTTCTGTGTTATATTATAGGACCAAGTGGGACGAAATAAGTAAGAGAACTCAATTTTTACAGAAATATTACATATGTAAGCCTTTCACTCTCTGAAGTCTTAAACTATATATATATGAGTTAAATCTGAAAATGGTCAATCATAATGTCCACAATATTCGAACACAAAGGAAAGACTAATTGCGTGGCTTCACCATGACACAATATTATTTGTATTCTTTTTGCTTCCGTTGTTCCTCCACACCTACATATTATATTTCTGTATGTGGCATGTATCATCCTTCTTAAACTATGTACGGAAACACGTTTTATGTTTTATGTCCATGAGACACAATTCTTGAGTCGTTGTGAGTCACGTCAAATGGATACATTTAAACCTTCGCATAATGCGTCACGAATTTACAATTATAATTAGAACGTTCGATTCCATTACATTAGTACTATTAACGCTATAAGTATTGTCAAATAAGATGTATGATGTGACAAAATTTCGTCGTGTATGAAGAAAATCATTTCCTTTTTTCCTAATTAGGAAAGTAAAAATGTTTTTATGTGCATACATATTATAATAGCACATTTGCTTCTCTCAAGTATTTATATACTAATTCATTTTCTGCAACAGTTAATGGTAAGATTTAAATAGTTATAATACACTTTTTAACAATACATTATTTTTCATACATTAATAATTGTACTCTATTTTCGCATGCAACTATGGTCGTTGTATTTGTATGTAATAATGTATACCACTAAAAAGATAATTTGGAGGAAAAGTAAAATTTGGTGTAAACTCTTCATTGGCGACAGTTGCGCGGAACACTCTGCTTATGTACTTATAACATCTCCACCTCTGACATGTCGATAGGCAAGAATATTATAGTAGATGCACAGGTGTACCTACAATAAAAAAATGTAAAACACAACAATCCACAATAATATCAGAAAAAACACCACTGGATATTGCGTAAGTCTGAATATACGCGGAATAAACGTGCACGCTGTAATTTCGCATATTTTTCTTGGAAAAGATTATATGAGCTTTAAAGCCGTACCAAACGTGAACACCACACTTCAATTCCTCCTTTTAATGATTTATTATCGCACATCTATAGTTCAATCGTGGTAACAAAGCGTTTAATACTTTGAAAACAAAGGAAGTAGCGAGATCTTGCATACCTTTAATTGTGTAAAAGAAAAGAGAAGTGAAATCAAAGATGCCTAATTAATCGGTGCTTTAATGGTTCAGAAAATATGAAAAATAAAATAACCGGACAATTCCCATGAGGGACAACAAGGTCTAGCTCGCTATATATATAATATATCACTTTCCTAATGAAATATTTCAGTTTCACCAATAAGAGATAACGAACTAATGCAAAACATTCTCAGTGCTCGATTAAAAAGGAGACACACGAAAAGCGTGTTATCATGTTGGCCGGGGAAAACTTTTTATTTCAACCCTAGTCAGCTTGACGTATTCAAAACGTGTGAATATTATCGACACACTTGACGCAACGTACATATTTCTAATTTTACACACATGAACACTGTACGCATACAAATATGTATTTCTCCAAACAATAATCAATCAAACTTCCAATGCCAACACGCACCTATTAGGTACCTTTTATTCGACACTAGTTGCACTTCCATTTGGTTCGTTGCAGCAAGTATAACCTGGTATATGTACAACAATGAACTGTCGAAAGCAAGTATCTCGTTTACGCGCAAACGACGTTACGGTGAACACGAGCGGGCGTAACTGGGATTCCCAAGGAAAAACCAAAAAAATTGCAGGGATATAATGGTTGTAAGTAGATGCGGCGTCGGAAAACGAGCGGAGAGGTGGTATCGCATTACTCGTAATGTTACATAATTGCATTGGAATAACGCGCGTTTAAAGATCGATAGCTATAAAAGCAGTAGGATAAAAGATCCGAAGCACAGTGTAACCTGAGAGTTTTCAGCTATACACGATGGTTTGCGAAACGGCAAGGGGGTTTAGGGCCCTGCTCCTCCTTTTATTTATTACGGCCCTTTCAGCAGCACCGACTACAGGTGAGAGCCCATTGCAAATTTACGCACACGAGTTCTTTAAACAATTAAACACCGATTATCTTCAACGTCTAATTACATTACGGGGATCAGTTAGCTTTAGTGTAATCGCAACGCAATTAGTGCCGCATATGTTCCTTTACATTTTACTTTGTAAGATATTGTATCTCTTACCGGTAGCAGATTATACAAAGTTTTCGTTCTGTTTTATTGAGAAAAAAATCTATTTCACCATAATAATAATGCTTTTGCCGCGATTCAAGTTTTAGAAGAGAGCACCGCAATTTCGACAGACGTAGGCGATAGTACATTATCGACTGAACTGAAGCCACCACCTTTGCCAGAAAAGCAGGAGCATCAATACATCCTTTTCGTTATAAATCTTTATGGCGTGAAAAATGCCAGTGCCGAGAGTTCCGACGAAATGTTCGAGAATGAAATCATAGAAAAGGTCCCGGAATTAACAGGTGAATATTTGTCAATTATGGAAATAAGTATGAGACCGAACAAAAGCCGTCGAAAATGAAGTAGTTGCAAATAAATTAGATAGACATTTTACAAATACAACCCATTAACTTGTGTATGATCAAATTAGAACCACTGGCGACCGTTCTTCTAATCATCGAGGTTGACGACGATGACGAAGAAACCGATGCACCGGTGGATCTCGATGCAGTAGCGCATGATTTAGAAAAGTACGAAGGTTTCAATGTCGAGAAGATCAATCATGCAGGCGAGACCAAACTGCTCAGAGTGAAACTGGACAAGAATGATGCAGAAGCCATAATGCCATCCAAAGCCGTAGATAAAATGAAGAAAGTTCGAAGCAGGAGGACACCGTGCTTAAAATGCTATATGAACAAATATAGAGGTAGTGGAGGTGGATCAGGAGGTTTGAGTGGTTTAAGTGGCTTGGGAGGATTAGGCGGTGGAGGTGGATTCGGAGGTGGAGGAGGATTCGGAGGTGGAGGAGGATTAGGAGGTGGGGGAGGATTCGGAGGTGGTGGAGGATTAGGAGGTGGAGGAGGATTATCAGGTTTGAAAGGTGGATGTGGTGGAGGCGGAGGATGTGGGGGAGGATATCCTGGTGGTGGATATCCTAGTGGTGGATATCCCGGTGGTGGATATCCCGGTGGTGGATATCCCGGTGGTGGATATCCCGGCGGTGGAAATCCCGGTGGTGGCTACTACCCTAGTGGAGGAGGACATCATGGCGGCGGAGGTAAGACAGAATTTTAGTTTATAGACATTTACCTGCTAGTTAACTTGCATGCTTGATTTTTTACACGATACAGGTTTAATACTTAACGGCCCAGTATGATTTTGTGTCATAAACTGACCGACAGGGCCCAATAGACGTATCGCTAAAATTTATGGTTTTTATGTAGTGTAGTTCCTTTATTAGGAAAGAAGTCGAAAACGTAACACGTTTGTCTGAGATCTTGTTTTCGAGAAAATGAATTTCGAAGATAGGGTTGAGTACCCGTGCACTGCTTGGTTAAGACGTAATTGACGATTTTAAAAGCAAGGATTTCCCATTCCAGCTTATATTTCTCCATTTACTGCTCTTGATTCTTACTTATGGCGGTATTACTTAACTGTCGGATTTTAAGGTAAAAAATTATCAGAGCACGAATTAAATATAGCGATACATTCGTCTCGGCCCATGAAGAAAAAACTCGATGGGTAAAATTTTATTCACAGGAATAGGGGCATCTTGAACAGTTTCTTGCATAATTAGTTCAGCCATAATTATAGTATTAATAATATTCATATTTGCATGGAGCACTCGACTCGCGAGATATTTTTGTTAGATATATACACTCCTGTACTTACTTTGCTTTAAAATTTAATTTACTCGCAACCTCAGCAACAAACATTACTTTACACTTTTTCTCATTGTTACAATCAAAGTTACCAGAATCTCGTTTTCGCCATGTACACAGGATTTTCTTATAGAAATAAATATTCATGATGCTTGACTATAAATATTGCATCGACGAAACAGTAACATTGAACCAATATTTCTTAATTAATTCTTTTGATGCTGAAGTTGCTAGTAAAAGTCGATATGGACAAAAACTTGGCATCCTTGTTTGTTACAAAGCAGTTTAACAAAAGTACTTCCTAAAGAACTGTTAGTGCTACAAGCAGTATGATTTAACAAATATTCGATCGAGATAACGAAGCTACTTTAATACAATAGTTACCTTCAAGCTAATCAATGCCTACGACTAACTAATTGCTAATAGTATGAGAGCTAATTGGACTGAGCTTGTAATTAAGTAGAATTGGATAGACTGATAGCGTGTTTATAAATATAATATAGAAATTTATTAACCAGACGTTTAAATACAACCGCATTAGCAACGCTTCAGCTTTCCATTCCCGCGATTTATGCGGCATAAATAGAAATCTAATTTCCATTATGCCATAGTATAATGCCGGGCGTTAATAAATGATGCATAAAAGCATGAGAATACCGTCTATGCCATATATTTTATATTGCCTGCAAGTTATTGGCAGGATGTAAAATGCATGTAACGAAGATAGGTACATTCGTATGTAAGGCAACGCAACGCTTTCGCTTCTAATGCTTGATCATTTCTTGTAGGATATCAAACAGTAGCTGAAATACCTGTTGTTATTATACCCGTTGCAGGTGGACAGCCGTCGTATCCGTCGTATCCGTCGTATCCATCAGGTGGTGGCTGCAGCACATGGTAGGTTTTACAAAAACTGCTTCCACAGAATAAAACCTTGATTTCCAAAATCATAAACGCACATTTCATTTTTTCATCTTTTTTTATTTAATTTCGATCCTGCAGATTGGACACTTCCGAATAAATTATTTTCGAATGCAGGATAACATTTCCTACAGTGCAAAAATAATGAGAATATTTTTGCATAACACATTTACTGTCCTACTGGTAACTGTGCAACTAGTTACACTCGTTTGTTCAATTTTCACTTCTAACATGAGTGCCACGCGTTATTATAAGCGAAATAGTTTCTTTCCAAAATCAACAGTGCTTTCATTCATACGCAATATATACTTATCTCGTTTAATTGGCTTTTGAATTGTTTCTTATGAAATCAGCTATATAAGGATGTGCAGCCTCCCAGATATGAAATAATAATTTCATTCAATCGTTTCCCTGTGTTCGAACATTCTTAGAAAAAGCCTTGTCGCGATAACTTTTATGTACTATCCTCAATTATGCGAATCATCACATAAATTGTTTCACAGAATGTCTACAAAACACTTACACATACACGTACAGAGAAGTTCCACATTTTTACAAAACTTGTTCAACACTTGAAAATTGAAATGACTGTTGCAATATTTGTTAATGAGACGGGCAGCATCTCAGCGTTGGGAAATTTTTAATTCACACCCACAAAGATTCACTCAAAGATTCAGACATGTTGCATCTTAAGTATCAATTTCTTTTTTCCATTCCAGTGGTGGCAATGGAGGTGGTGGCAATTCATACGCCTCGGCTCAAGCGCAGGCAGGTTCCAGTTCCAACTGGTACGTGAAAAATTTCTGACATTTCTCGAGATAGTGCTATCTATAACTAACACGGGAAATCTCTTCTGTTCCCAGGGGAAAGTAAACTACTGAAAACCTAAAGACAAACAATTTTGTTCAAATCGTGTCCAGATCCGCTGGGGTTTCAACGATTCCCGTGAATCGTTTTAATTCGGAAGCGTCGGGATGAAATCAGAGGAATGAAATTGTTTCCTATTACACGCCGCCTAAAATGCTCACAGAAACTCAAGGAATAAACGTGTATACAACTACATTAGTGTATGTATATTACAACGTAACGCTCATCAACGCGATTGTCGCAACCGAGCATCGAGTCAATGAGAAAATCGCCGATTTGTATAATATGTGCTAAACATAAAATAAACGAGAAAATATTAAACAGGTTTGGTTTTCATTTAGAGATGTCGTGGCCCAAATTTAAAGAGTTGTGGAATAGGCGATAATACCTTTGGTGAAATGATTTTGATTATGAATAACTATTGCAAATGGTTACTACATTTTTCATTACGAACAATTATTATACAATAATGGAAAATGCAGTTGGCTGCGAGTAACCGTAATCAATGACGGGATTTCATTTTAGTTACTGGAAAACTAACGATGCCACGTGTACCGAATTCATTTTCATGGCTTATTATATTTATTAAAATATATAAATTGTGTAATTTATTTTACATCGTTGACAGATATCAATTATTAGTAGCATTAATATTGAATTGATGACGTTCGGAAGGAACCACAAAATTAGGTCCTACGTCGATACTGATTGTTCCTAGCCAAAATAATTTCTTTTCTGCAGTCTACAATTACTGTCATGAACAAACAACTTGTAGCCATTCAGAATGGTCCTTCATAACCGGAACAGTTAAAACTTAATGTTCTTCGATCAATTCATTTTTCCAAAAGCTTCCGCAAGATTTAACGATGATTGCCATCTCATTTAAGTAAAAAATAACTCTTTGTACTGATTCTTTTCGGCGAAATTTTGTAAGTAACTGTAAATTGTTTATCTCCCGCCTTAATACAAACTCGGGATTCACCCCGTCATTCCGAATGCAAGCGGTTTGCAGGAAATAATCGTGGGCCTCATCCGTGATTGATGTTCGTCGTTAAATGGGAAGAAACGCAACGCGTTAACGAGCATCATTTTACATGCAGTGCGCATCGCACGTCGGTCTTAATGAGAGTCGGTCTATTCATTTTTGCGATCTACGATGTACCTGCGTTTATGATAATAAGATAATCGATCACCTGCATCGTGAAAATTTTAATTCGTACCTGCGCCGACCTTGACGGCCTGTTGGAATTCTCTTGGGAAATCTAATGGAACGCAGGACGGGATTAATTTTACCGTGTGACTTAATCGTTAAATCATAAAGCAGCAGTGATTACAGTAATTTCTCGAATAATGGTCAGACGACGAAACGGTCTATTACTAGTTTGGGCCGCGATGTTGTGGAAGACCGGTTTAATCACTCTTTCGACGGTTAAACTGGTACAAACACGAGCAAATTATGATAGCTGTTGATGGCGAAAGTAACAGTGGTAGTAGTACTATTTCAGTTCTGTCGATTATCTCGGCAGTTTATTGTAATATCCCGCCATTAGAAAGGGAAGAACTGTGCGTCTAGAAAGGCAAATTATTGTAATGTCATTTATCTTATACTAATTGGCAGTAGATACCTTTCTTTACCGAGATAGGAGGATGATAGGATATATCTTCTGTCTTATCGTTATGTGTCAACTGCAGCGACGAATTTGGTACCAAATTTGCGTCATACGAAGAAAGGTAACTAAAACCATCCCAATAAAAATTGAACCGCCAACTACATTTTGGAAACGAAAATATACAAAATATTGCAGAACACTTTTGGGAGTTTAAGGCAATGTTTGGCTGATTATGAGAAAAATATGGAATTAATTCGTCAAATTTGCCTACATATTTGCAGTGCAATAACAGAAGAATTAAAAAATTAATACTCAGAATTCGGAAACAAAACAAATTTCTTTTCAGATATGCCCAGTATTTTACACTTTCGACCACAGTGTCTTACAGTATTTTACAGTGTCTTGTCTTTTTATAATTCTCGGTAACAAACCATCCAAACTCCCACAATTCTGTGCATAATTTTTGCGTTACTGTCTAACAGCCTTTCTAACAAATTTTTTGGCAGCTGTGTAAAAGTAAGTAAATCGTGCTAAAAAAAGAACCGTCGAAACGCAATGGCGCAAAGAGAAATGCCGTGCAAAAAGGGACTTCGGCGTACATTGCCGGACACCGTGATTCAATTTCTCGTAATCTATGGCAGAAACGAAGCTGTTGCTGGCGCATGACTCGTGTGTCAGGCCTCATCGTTGGCTGTACACATACATCTCGCATGTAACAAGCCCAAGCTGTAATTATGGCGCGAGTTGGGTGAACATAACGGTGAAGCTTCGATTATTTTCTCTATTTTTCCAAGCCCGTCGGTAGAGAATGGGTACGCGCGCGCGTGCGGAACAAATTCCGCGCCGAAACGAAGTGAAAAGCCATTAACAGAGGAGCTGATAGTTCTCGAGCGGCAACGAATGCACGGCCCATTTCAGGAATTTCAATCTGCCCGCGTGCCTATTGGATTCCTACAGACAGGTTTGTTTTTTTAGAGGAGTTTGACGAACTTCGGAAGATACAGAAGCATTTGTTTAATTCTAGAGTCCTGAGAGAAACGGTTGAACTAATTGGTAAACATTTTATTGTATAGATTTTTAGTATTTTTTATAATTATTCCGACAGCCACGGTATAAATATTGTTGTCGTACTCGAGGCACGGATCAATTGGAATTATTTGAGTATGTGGATACTTATTTCCTTTCTTTTTAATTCTCCACTTGTGCAGTATAGAAATATTTGCAACGAAATTTTGGAATAAATTTTTAATTTGGTATCTCTATAATGAATGTGTGAATAAATTGTAAAGCTGCGAAACGCATGATTACTTCTACAGGAAAAAGCACTGTTGGAGCTGTTGAAATTGATTAGGAAGCGTGTACGAGTAACAATTTGCGGGAAGATTATGTAGTTAAAAAAGCGTTCTAGTTAATTGTACATTTAATGAACAGTCTGGCGGAGATTCGAAAGAAGTCTCGAAAGAAACGAAGTGAAAATGTGGGTTTGCGGGTCGTTGAATTCTCAGTGACTTCCATCGAAGTATCAATCATGAGTTGCGCTTTGCCGCTCTTCTTCTTCTTCATCTTCTTCTAAAGGATTCGCGAGTATTTTCCGGTCGTTGACCGTCGCCAACGGCGAACGGCCCTCGTGGCCTTCTGGGCGAGCATTGCAATGAGGAAAAACTGGGCGAACCAGGGGCGAATGATAAAAACTTACTCCGACCGGTGAAATAATCGAACCTCGGTTTCTCCTTCGGCCACTTTGGATACAAGCTGACCGTATCAAAATTTCGTCGCGATTGTGTCACGTAAATATCAATACCCCGAGTAAATATAGCACTGTTAACAGTTTTATTTATTATGTTAGAGCGCGAAAAGAAATTTGTTTGAAGCGAATTGAATTGTATAATAATTCAAAAGAAATCTGAACAGAAAACGAGACCGCTTTATAGTTGAATTGTAAATACATTTATATGTAACAAATTTTGGTCTGTTTATAAAATATGTTCTCAATAAAATTGCACACTGCCCCGCCGGTTTTTCTTTGTGTCCCTCAAAGATGTAAAAGAAGAGAGCAAGACAAAGTTAAAAGCTACATGTTGCAAGAGTGACAATAAAATTTCGGGCACATCAATTCTTACTGATGGAACCAAAGTAAGATGTGCGCGATTATTCCCTTCCAATACTTTTCTACAGTCATTTTTACTGTCATGCACAACGACTGCTTGCCTGAATGATCGACCAGGCTAGTGAACTGACTGAGACGAGGAAGGCATGCGTTCATTTCCCTGTGGCTTTCATACATTTCTGTATCAAATCGACTACTCACAAGATTAATTGATTTTCATCGTACGTGAATGTAGAAGAAAATGACCATTGACCCAATTTGTGGACCGTTACTTTTTGGATCTTTGTGGGTCCGACAATGAAATGTTAAAAATCGTAGGTAGCCGTTACATGTACATGCACGGTGGTTTAACAATATTCGTAGCAAAATACATATAGTTTAAAAGTAAGAAAAATATACAGCATTGCAATTAAAATTTTTTATCTATTACTGATTTAAAACATTGAATCTCTGCAAGACAATTTACGATACTTCTGTCGAATGCCTGTATTTAAATAACCGGATTATCGAACTTAAATAAACAACTATCCAGAGTTTGCGAAGTATGCATTTCCATCCGAACGACAAACTTACAAAAATAAGGATGGATATTACGTTGCAAACCATTTCTTGCAATATCGCGTTTAAAAAAATGAATATACAGGTGTTCAGATTCAGGGAGCTGTCTCGAGTAACAGTTTCCACCGCTCTATATCTGTCAGTGTGGGCATATCAGCCCACATTTCAGCTTCTATTCTCGATGTACATATTATGCAGAATGATTTATCCAACTACCATCGCGCTGTTAGCGTTTACGAGTAACGCAAACATCGGCAATCTAAATGCTAAACTGGCAGCATTTCATGGTGTGTTATTTTGAAAGAGCGTCGGCAATAATTGCGAACGAGACAAGGCAGACGTTGTACAATGTGAAATATTGTTAGGTCGGGTGGCAGCGATTTCTTTTGCAAGGCGGAAGCTTTCCTTTTGCGCGGCTAGAAGACCAGAGTGACTGAAGTTCCTCGGCGATTACAGAGCGACGAGGCTCTAATTTAATCCCCGGCAGCTTTTTAGGGTCGTAAGGAGAACCGGTTGCAACTGGTATACGTACATAGAGAACATTTAACCGCTAGAACTGTACACGTCCCCCGAAAAAAAAGATTCCCCCCGCGTGGGATAACTTGAACAATCGCGCGTGATTTACGTAAAGGCGCGTGTCAGAAAGTTGAGGCAACATTCGCGGCACCGTGCCGCTTCGAATCGCATAATTGATAACGTGGCCCACGATAAGAGGCTCGAGCAGCTCTGCGCAGTGCACTTGGAACATCCTGCTTGGCAGTCGCGACCCATCTAATCGTGCCACATCGCGGAACGCGCGTTCCGCATGAAGAATCGGTGAACATTGGTCGAATTATTTCCACCTGATCTAAAAACGCGCGAGGAATCAACGATTCGTTCCCATGAATCGCATCGGACACTTCGAATCGCCCATTTCTCCGTGTCCATTCTCGGTTCGATCTTACTTTCCATTCCACGTGGTTGCGTCGAGCATAGAAAATACCTGCAAAGGTAACGAGGGCCCTGGGCTACAGAGAAGCGTGGAAAGAAATGTTCAATTGCACCGGTTACAATTTACGTGATTTTTATGACGCGTCGTTTAATGAAAATATCAGCTTTGTAATCAATTAACGGGACACTTGTACCTAAGGCGACATCAAATTTAATAAATAGCTATTATTTTCACCGCAAGCAATATATGTGGGAAACCGGTTTTCTCGTGAGTGTATTCCTTATCACTGGTCCAAAACGAGGTGAATGGCTTTCTTTGCGTTGACGCATACTCTATCGTAGGCAATCTGCCATTTTTCGTTCTCTTCTTTCTAAAAAAAATGGTGATGCTTTAAAAGTTAATGCAAACGACCCACTAAACCAGAACCGAAAGCGTGTCAATAGGCGAGATAGTACACGCATGCACATCCGGCAGTATATAGCTGCACGTAATCTAGTAACTCGTCACTTATGCCCTTCTTCGACGCTTATGTACATAAAGCGGAAAAGGGGACGTCGATCGATGATGATACGTTGCTCGAGCTGGCCGGCATAAGCAACGTAAAATGGAAAGTGACGCAACTTTTTCGAAAGCGAATCCTATTTCTTTCAAATTCCTTTAAATGCGAGAGAACCGCAAAGTATCCATGCATAGTCGCCACCCAAATGGTACGCAAAGCGTTTATAATAATACAGATATCGAACGAATCTCTATCCGAAGCTCTACTGACAATTAAGTTAATGTCAAATAAGTAGTACATTCAGACGTTTCACCTATACCAACCTAATGGGATCCATAAGGTTCAATAGACTCTGACCATCGTAAAAGGGGGATTAAGTTTATACCTTTACTTCAAAAATGAGTCCTTCTAGGCACGAGGGAGATTGCGTGTCGATCATTTGTTCTTTTTACTGCTTTTATGTAAGTTCACGAATTATTTTTGTATCTTACCATCTCAAAAATACCATTTATATTATAAGCAATTTTTGCTGGGCTATATCAGAGATTAAAATCAGCCAGAAAGACTAATTTTCCCCAAGATTTGCTTCGGTATACAATCATCCATTACAGGATAAAACAATTGGTAACCCGTCGTCAGCTTCGACAAACTTTTCCTTGAGTTCACGGAAGAGATGTTGGCAAAGAAAGTATTTCAGGGTTAATCGACGAATAACAAACCATCAAGTGACGTAATTGCAAGATTTTCGGAATTACTGTCACGTACATCGAGGCAAGTTTTACCTGGCACCGGATGACTTTGAGGGAGATTATTTAAGACGGCACACGTGAACCTCGACACAATGATGTGGTCCTGACCTTTCGTTCAGGATACGTCGTTGCCCCCAGGCCCATTCGTCACAATAAAACAGCGCTGGGATTGAAAATCGAATTGTTATAAAACAAGATATTTTTGATTTTCAGCACGGAACAGCTCACTGCTTTCTATAACGTAGGAACCACAAAACCTTTAACTACAACCTGCGAAAGCACAATAAAAGTGCGAACTCCTTGCAGCGAAACGAATACTAATTCCGTTCGAGTTAAATAAAATAAAAACAAAATAAAAATTCAATAAAAGTTAAATAGGAATAAAAATAGTAAAGGCCAAAGTTCATCAGCGTATTTCTTTCCTAAGATGTGCCCCACTTAGACAACAAAGAAGTCTGAGAAAAAATGGTGGGAACCAATGAGTCGATATATTTTTTTACAGCGGACTAATTATTTGAAATACGTAGTCTTATAGTGTAAAAAATGATGAAGCAATGCTAAGAAAGCTCATTTCACGCGACAACGTTGGGCAACAAAAAAGCAATACAGCTAACGGTAGCTACCAGGCTGTACGCTTGTTAAGTAAACCTTGAATCCTACTTAAATAAGTGAGACCACACAACATTTAGCACTGACCCCGCACGATGTCGTTTTCCATTTCACGATCCATCTTATTGTAATCTTCAAACAGCATAAGGGCAAATAGTGCAAAAGATAGCACACGAATATATACATATATACTTCACTTACTAAAACGATTACGTACACCCTGCTCGCGGAAAATTATGGATAAAGAATTCCTTGAGACATCAAATTTTATTACAAGAGAACCGACAACAGTTATAATAACAGCTAGCTGCCTGTAGCTCATAAAAAAAGTTAATACTCGGCAAACGATTATGTACTTTGGAAAATGGTGTTCGTCATACGAATCTATGATTACAATTTATTATCGTTTATCGTGCGTCGATCAATCCTGTCCTTCGATTCGCAAGATTTACGCACTGTCGATCCTCGAATCGGACTCACTTGAGCGATCAGGAAGAAGAGGATCCAAGGTCGAAGATCTCTGACAGTCTCGCGGGGTACGATTACCTGTGCGAAGTGGCAGACTCTGTTCCTGCCAGCGTTTCGCCAGCAAACGAACGTACCATCCTTTCAATCTAAATTAAATCGATCTCGACTCACACCTATTCCTAATACAACTTCGGGGAAAATTGTAATGTAGGCAATTCCACTAATCACACGTTACACATATTCGCCGATATTTCGCACTCCCTATAGGATATTCTCGAATCGCAAAATTCTGCAAGTTCGAAAGTTCCGGCACCTCGGAAATTTTGAATAACAGTAACTTCGTAACGGAGTACTCCCGCGAAAGGCACATATGAAGGTGTTCGCGGGGTCTAGGCGGTGTCACGGTATTTTGACGAAGCAAACAGCTGCTAGTGTCTACCTGTTCCCCGCTGAAACAGAATCCTCGTAGCACAACGGGGACCGACGCGACGCGGAGTAAATTACAGGGGCCGATACTATGCCCGGGGATTTCTTAGAACACAGCAGCGGAGTATATCCTAATATGTATCGTTGGATCGTCCCGATTGCCGAAAGTAAAGGAAGATTTGACTTTTTGCTCCGGTATTAACGGAACGACGTTAACCCTGAGGGGCCTCTCAGAGGCTGAAATCGTGGGGTAGAGGGGAACCGTACATATAAAGGAGAGAGCCCCGTGTTCCAGGGTCTCAGTACCGTTCAAAGATGCAAGCTGCCGAGATGATGCGTGGTACCAGGGCCGTCTACGATCTTGTGTTTCTATTATCTCTCTCGGTGGCTTATGTCCGTGAGTAAATGGAATTTTTGAGGTTCCCGCGTGATCGACCGGTGTATGCACATATGCGTGGGTGTCTCGTTCAATTGCCACGCCGACAAAGTGTTCGGCGGGAGAATAATTGTGGAAACGATATTTCTTTAAGTTTGCCGCGCGCCTTTGATAATGATTAATGGAGAACACGATGGAATATAAGTGGACATAAAATGTAGCTGAAAAGTGCACTGAATAGTAATCTGAATACAAAGTTTTTGTTAATAAGTTCTGCCCGAGAAACTAGAATGCAAACCGTCTCGACATAAGCTGGATATTCCATGGTGGATGTTCCGCCACGGATGATTTATTATCGCACACGGCATTCGAAATTCCACACACTTGGGAACAACCTGTTCATACGTCGTTTGTCAATTTTCTTTTTATATGTATCATGGTGTCTCGTTAAAGTCTAATCATAAATCGATTAGTATCTGCGGATAGTGACGCCACACTGGAATGAGAGTATATTTTATAAGAAAAAAAAGTCTGCTACACGCTGTCATCGCATTACGACCATACACTATCATCCCTCGAGATCTTCGACCTGTTTCGATTCAATGAAAATTTCATTCGACCGTACTTTCTTCTAGATGCGTTTCCACATCAAGTATTACCTAGCATCCCGGGATACATTTCGGTTTACATAAGGCAAGGTGATCAACCATTGGAGGAAATTAATCCCGCGTTAGCCGAGGCATTTCACGAGGAACCGAGATTCTCTGAGGTAATCTAATTGTTATACTTGAATGATTCAGCGGTATGCCGGAACCCGCATCGTATAATTTATAAGTTTGCTACAAAAATTTCATCTTCGTCGCGCATAACTTAAGATGCGTATCGGTACAAAAATTATGTACAGGCAGAGAAATGACCCAATGATTCCGTCGTATTTATACGATTAAATAGCACTAAAATCAGGAAAGGTAAAACGAATGCGCGTGTAATAACGCGAATATGAAAATCTAATTAAATGTCTAATAAGATATTCACAAGAAATGTTAAAAAAACGCATAAACGTTTTTTGCAAGTCACATATGGTTAACTACGTTCCAACATTTTGACTAACAAAAATGTTCGCCATGCATAGTGAAAAGCGCATCGACGATGGATAATGAGAGAGTGCAATGAAGTATTATCGTCATTTTGAATACATTGTACTGGTTGCATCTGCGTCGTTCATATGCAGTTTACACGTATTTTTACCTGACATTTGCGCAAATGTCTAATCTGGGGGAGAAATCGGTGACTCATTAAATTGCCTGTTCCTTCAACTTATCGTATCATAATATATTAATAGCAATAAATTAATGTCGTCAACGGTCATTTTGCATGCATCTGATATAATCAAACAAGCGTGCAAGCTGATGAACATAAGAGAATATAATTTGATTCGTTGATCCTCTCGTAATTAATTATGTACATACGAGTATGTACGAGGTCTGATCGAAAAATCGGTTACTTAAGCTTTGGAAATGGGAAAAAGTCCGCAGGGGCCAGATCCGGTGAGTAGGGGGGCTGGGGTAAGACTGTCATGCCGTTTTTTCTGCAAAAATCATGAATGAACAGGGCCGATTGAGCGGGTGCATTGTCGCGATGCAAAAGCCAGCCCCCGCTTTGCAGACTTCAGGTGTTTTTCTCCTCACTGCCTCGCGCAAGTTTGCTCAGGGTTTTCGCGGTAACGAAAACGATTAGTCGTCTCACCTTGCGAAAGAAATTCGTGGAAGACAACACCCTTCCAGTCAAAACACCCTTCCAAAAAAAGTCTAGCTTGTTCCCAAGCTAATATGCTGCACTTATTCTCATTTTTTAATACTTTATTTAAGTCATGCAGCAATGAATTCGATCGATTTTCGATTCGTATTTTCGGATAATGATATAACAGTGTCATACAACCATCATGTATTTATAATTATATGTAACAGGTCAGGCATAGTATACGTATATGTTAATAATAGTTTTGAATTTTATCACGAGATATGCAACAGACTGGAGGGCTCCTTCTTAAGATAAAAATGTAAATGCCTCTATCAAAATATAATGATATATATTTTATTATGATGCATAATAATACATGTTTATATACAATATAATATGATTATTTTATTTTTAAGGTTCACCGGCTGACTAAGCAGCAAGAGAAATCTCTCCAAGAAAAACTTCATCCAATTGAAAAAGTCGAGCAGCTCACTGTCGATGAGCCAATTCAGCTTGAATCTCGTCGAACAATGGACGTTTTGCAATTTTCTGCTGACGATACTTCTAAAGCATCCGAATTGGCAAGAGTGGAAGATCCTACAAAGGAACAACATTTACCGAATGTTCTGCCTAACATTCAGAAAATAACTGTGTCGCCGGGAATGCTTGCGAAATTAAAAGAAGAACGGATAGAGGATGAATCTTTAGAAGTCGAATCAAAGTGAAACAACTAATGCACTTGTAGTGAGACTTATTTATAGTAACATGAATAGTGTAGAATTTTGTGATACAACTTGTCTAATAGATCTTAAGTTACAATTGTTTATTATGAAGTGTTACAAATCGAATTTATCACAATATTATTGTGATTTGCTGAACTGCGGATATACTAATCAATGAATTTTGCACTGAAAAATTAAGTATATCGACGATGGAATGCGAAGTAATGCGAAATTATAAGCTTTAGAGAAATTATATTTATACCGTATGTCTTATTGAGATTATACACATCGAAATTAAATGAATTGCTTAACCATTATTTTAAATGTATTGCGGAGCCAGTTTGTTTTATTCCAGCTGCTATAAAGACTGATACAGTTAAAATTGCCACGTTTGCATGTATTCTTTAGCTACCCAGAGATAGTGAATCGAAAGTTATCAGTGGATATTTGAACTTTCCATTTAAAACGATTAGCCCTTCGATAATTCCTCATCGATCTTTTGCCGTTCCAATGATATTGGAATCGCCGGAAATAGCGTTATGCATCTCTACCCTGTAATCATTGGTAACGGCGTTTAAAACAAGCAGTGCAGGAAGCGCGTTGTGTTTACCGACTATTGACGTTTCTCGCGAGAGTTTCATATTTTGAAAGCCATTCTCGTCGATCTTTATTTCTAAATATAATCGTCGATCTTGAAGAAATCTTTCGCTTGATAAAATGAACGTGTTATTTCTCCACTTGCAGGCGAACGCTGGGAGATTCTGGTCAATCTCAGGTATATAAACGTCTCGGGTAGCTCGACAGTGGACATTTGTCGAGGTCACCTGCTTCCGTGAGAAATTCTTCAAATTTTCACCCCCATTTTGCGTCAGAAATTTCACGCGTGAGTCCTCTTCTCTTAGTTCTTCATAGCTCTCCGAGTTCTTGTTGAAATTGTCCAATTTCAAATTACGATCCGCCGATGCGCGATTCAAAGCCGCCACTTGAACTTTAGCAATCTTCGACAGTGAATAAATTAGACACGACTGTTTATCCTCGTAAGGACAAATCTGCTTGCCTTCGTTTAATACGTCAGGCTTCTTTTCGATGCAATTTCCGATGCAACTATCGTGGATCGCCACTTTCCCACTCGAACGTTCGTCCATGCCTTCAGGACGAAGGAAGTCGTCTGAAAATCGTTCATCACTTCTCGAAGCACTGTCTATATTGAACTGATAATTTCGACTCTCAGTTGGCTTGCAATCACCAAGCGAAATAGAGTTTATTAATGCGGCGAAGAGTAAGAACGATGTGCGAGACATTTTAACGAGAAAGGATGAATATTCACTGTGCGTTTGTCGTTCACGAATCTTTTTGCTGGGCCGTCCGGTCGCAGTACTCGACGGAAGATACTCTGACTGCGGCAGGAAAAATAATGAACGCAAAGGCAAGCAAGGTGCATGCGGACTGAAGATTGGGCCTTCGCGTCGTGGCTACCGTGTTCTTTTCGTGTCCGCTGACCTTATCTCCTGTTTGGACATTGCTCGAATGCCGCTGAATTTTGATCTTTCGAAGAATTTCTATATGTTCAAACGAGCTCTATATAATGTGCGAACGAAAATGCAGAGGGGAATTATTTGGGAATCGGATTTCTCGTTAAAAATAATAATAAATATAATGGAGCGCTGGGAAACCAAGATCAGAGGAAGGTTTTATTAAGAAAATAACATTTACTTGTCAAATCATTATTTTATGTACATGCATTTATATATCGTAATAAGTTTACATAAACAGTTCATTTATGTACTAAAACTGAACTGGAAGTGTTACCATGTCTGTTATACATTTATATATGGACCTTTGCAATGTTAGAATTTCGAGGAATTTATAAAAAATTGAAACCGAATTATTGAAATGTTTCAAATCGTCTTTCGATGTAGACGTAAAAATGAATGAACAAATTAAATTATTTTTTAAAATACACATTTATTCAATATACGACTATGTTAGTCTTTCCCAAAATTTAAATTCTGAATTTTGAATTTCAATGCGCATGTACTGTATAAACCGCGCTAGCATTCTATTGGCTTTGAAAGCTACTGCCCTCGTGCTGCATAATTATTAATCACAAGTATTTATATTCGTCTAGATGCTTTTCCATAGTTGACGGTTCCCAGAACGAAATAATCAATTCGGTGAGTACTAAATTTTATTAATTGAAATTATTTAATACGATGTAACAAGAATGTATGTATAGAACGCAACATGATCATTGACATTATCTGCGCGTCAGAGGTGCGCAATGTGATGTCAACACAAGCTGTAAAGTAGGATGTAAGACGTGCCATTTTCGTTGCACATGCATACAGGAAATGTGCATATTTTATTATTATTTGTATACTAATTACGTGATGCTGTAACTTTACATTTATTAAAAGGTAAGAAACAACGTGATAATACTACGGAAATTATTCACTTCGAATGCTCAAATAACCTACATATTTATTTACGTTACTACAATTATTTGCTACCGTTCGTTTTTCAAGAACTACGAACCAAATGCAATTTTTCAATAAAACTCGTGGGTACAAAAACTTAGTACCGTCCAAATTGTAGTAATGCAACGGTTACCTAACCTCAAATATTCTAACTGCTGCTTGGTTTTTTCCATGGCATCATACAATCACAGAAACAAAGTTGCAAAGGAATAAGAACAACATGGCTGGCCAGCAACATCCATTTCCATCTGGATTTCCCAACGTACAGCAATCTGCGATGAGAACGCAATTCGGTGGAGGGCAAATGGTGTCTGGTTTAATGGGACCGCAACAAGGTGGTAAGTTCATCCATTGCTGAAAGTAACCGACAATTGGCTGTTAATGCTCCTGATGCCAAAGTAGTCGTAGATGGTTTGTTCCAATTACAAATGGGAAAGAATCTTGGTCCTTGGGGGTTAACCGTTTGAGTCCCAGGGGGTATCGAAATGTTCTGGGTTTTCTCGACATAAAATCTCAACAGCGCGATCGAGCTGCTTGGGACTCAAACGGTTAAGGACCACCCGAAATCAATGCAGAAATTTTATCTAATTCAGAGATTTGTACTCCACTTTCTAACAAATTTCAAGTGGGCAAATCTGAAGAATGAGTCAATAGGTCCCGGTTGGGATCAGGAATTATAGAGTTAAGAAGAAAATTCTTTTTAGGTATGGTAAGCCCACAACAATTTGGAGTTGGTGTCGGAGTTGGGGTGGGCGTAGGTGGAGTAGGTACTAACGCTATGGGTATGCCCAGCGCGCAACAAGTATTGGCACAGCAACAGCAACAGCAGCAGTCTGTTGCAATGCAACAGCAAGTACAACAGATGCAGCAACAACAATTACAATTACAACAGCAACAGCAAGCTGCAATGGTTCAACAGAATAACCAGACCAGTAACCAAGCTACAACGCCTCAAACTCCAGTGCCACCTGCGCAACCACCGCCCCAGCAGCAACAACAAAACAAGGAATTCAACACCGCCAGTATATGTAGGTTTGGTCAAGAAACTGTGCAAGATATTGTTAGCCGAACCCTGGAAGTCTTCCAAACGTTGAGGCTCCTTCAACCTCCGAATGGTACATTGAAATAAATTATTATGCTTTCGCTTCATTAAATATTGACCTGCATTATTAAGCAGTATAATTTCAGGCATGGCACAAGGAGCAAGTTTAGCTAACGAGAAGAAAAATAAAGTGCAAGAGCAATTAAGAACACTTAAGTTATTGTTTAAGCGTTTGAGACTGATTTATGAAAAATGCAATGAAAACTGTCAACTACAAGGTATGGAATATACGCACATAGAAAGTTTAATACCATTGAAAGAGGAATGGGACATGAAATCCGATGAGAAAAAGACATCAGAAACTTACAGACTCGCTTGCGAAGAGAGCAAAGAAATCATGGAGGTAAGTGTTGCTATAAAAAATATAAAATAAACATTTTGTTTCGAGCTAAAAGTAACGTTGATGTTTCAGCAAGTGGTACTAAAAAATAGGCATCTTAAAGAAATCATCGATCACTTAAGACGTATTATCTCGGAAATAAATACAATGTTAAATATGCGACGATCCTGAACTATAATACAATGTACAGAAATATTTATATAAGTTATTACAAAAGAAGGACTGTGTTAAGAAATAAAAAATATTATTTCCTATGCAATAGAAGAATATCAATGTTACTCACCCGTGTTTGTAGTTCACTATGTTGCATTAATGTCATTTACATCCAAATAGAAAATGTCGCTCACTCTTAGGGTTACTTCTGGAATCTTGCCTAACGCTGTTTCCAAGTTTCGCACGTACACTTCCAAGCAATCCACATCGCACCCTCTGAACTCGCCAGAGACGAGCGTGTTTTCGTGTAGATGAAACTCTGCTTGTTTACCTGCGAGAAATAAATATTTATAAAATACAGCCTGGTACAATTAATCCTTTTGCATGGTTATCCACAAAAATGAAAATGTTCTGTATGCACGAAGTGGTACAACTTTTATTAATATGGGAGAACTATACGAATAAACACTTTGTTATTCTGTACTATTGCGTAAGCTATAATTTCTATAAATAATTGAAACAGCAGGACATTGTTGTAGAATACATTTATATAGATTTTTAGCGAACAGTTACGGAATGTCTGAACGCGTATATATACGCCGTTCGTAGCGAAAGGGTTAACTAGAGTGCGAAGAAAGTTACATTAAGAAATAAACGCAGTGCAAAATAATCGTAATTACAAACTAATTTGCTGATGCATCTTTTATTATTAAGAAAATTCGAAAGGAAAATGTTTAATGGTCGCCAGGTTCGGGGATTAAATGAAAATTTTTGATTCTGGCGCCACATTTGAGCAAGACTGTATGCTAAACAAGATCGACTTCCTATGAACTTAATATTGTAAAAATATGGTACAGAATCTTCCGTTTTTCGGTGGTATTAAATAAGTATTGCTACATTTTTTTATTTCACATTAGCGTAATAAGTTGGAAGGAAAAACTAAATATCGTACCAACAATTCCTGTAATTACACGCAGAAATCGTTCGCGTAAAAATGCACGTGCTTCTTGTTTCTCAGGGGTTGCGAAATCCGCGTTAATATCATGCCCATTTAGTTCTACGTTGTCTTCGTGTGTACCAGTCATTTTTTCAGTAAATTCGCTGACTTGTAAGAGCGAGGTTTTCTCTCATGGCGGTACTGAAACGATACTAGTGATGACGATATACTATCGAATAATTAGTCGATAGTTTTTAGTCGATAGTTTATCGCTTATTGGTTATGTCTGGAGTCTGAACTATGTCATGAAATATTGGTGTATTTACTTTTCGTAAATTTATTACAGTTCAGAATTAGAATTTCAGAAATATAAGAGGTCAACAAGTTTCTTTTTTAACCAATTGATAATATTTCAATTTGTCATAAACTATTTTATTTCGGCACTTAAAAATTACCTGTTCTAAATATTTTGTGAGAATCAATTAGGTTATATATAAGGATTTACTCAGTTCTTGAAATATAAAATCAGATAGACAGTTATTTAACATGACGGCATTATGACAGTTGATTGTCAGTCACCGATGACTGACGCGGCCTGAACGGAAAGTTTAGTGTCAGCCACTGAACGAAAAGTTGATTGTCAGTCACCGATGACTGACGCGGCCTGAGCGGAAAGTTTAGTGTCAGCCACTGAACGGAAAGTTGATTGTCAGTCACCGATGACTGACGCGGCCTGAACGGAAAGTTTAGTGTCAGACACCGATGCCTGACGTGGCACTCAACGTGTTAAATATATCTCACGCTGGTTCTCAGTACATCTCAATCCACTCCCAACACAGCCTAAGCCGAGCGTGCCGAAAAGTGATAAGCATGAACAATTCCTTATAAATCACATCCCTGGATAGTGTTCGCTAGGCAGCTTCGAAGCAGCGAACATTAAGTGGGCATTACTGTCCACTGTAGTTATTTGAGCGGAGAGAATTTTAAGTTCTTATTGCAATTACTTTTGAATTCTCGTTTCTATCGTTGTGCAGCTCTAAATATTGTGTATTATTTATTGCCCTGCTTCTTATGTAGACTCTTCTGTTTTCTGACGCTTTCGAGATAATTCATTAGTAACATAAATCATATATGTTTCGCCTAGAGAAATACATTTTCTTATTTCTCAAGAAGCCTTCTTTTTTATAATTGAAATACCCGTGTATATATCATTTAATTCATAAATTAATTAATATCTGCAAAGATATACTTGAATCTACGCGGGTCTCTGCCATATCTACAGTGCCTGCTATGGTTTCGCCATCTATACAGAACTCCTTGAAACCACTCGCGCTTGCTATGGTAGTCCCATCTATACAGGACGCATTGAAACTACTCATACCCTTTACTTACCATAAGTGTAGATATGGCAGTGGCCCGAATAGTTTTAGTCACGTCTGTATAGATGGCGATACTAATGACTCTTAGATAAAGCAGACATATATACAGTTTCGAGCAGTTCTGTATAGATGGCGAAATTAAAGCCCACTTTGAGTGTAGGTAAGACAGGGATGCGAGTGGTACGAAAATTCAAGCACTTGTTTATAAGTAGCGGTGCGATAATGTTCATAAAATTTGGTTATGTATGTCTTCATTCATCCAATTAAGTTAATAATCCTCGAAAACCGTTTCGTACACTCTTTTACACATCAATAAAGTGTCAGCAAACACAGTGTTTCAATCTACATAAAAATTAATATGTACGGTAACATTGCAAGTTCCATTGTTCATTATATTCTACAATAACCAAGCACTCTTTAGCACGGGTAAATGTATTTGTGAATACTTTTTCCTTTAAATAAATTTTCCAGGACTTAATAAATACATACTAATAGTGGTATTATTCTTTATTTCGGTCTCACAGGAATGAAAGTTTGGTTAGTGTACATATAACCTATCTTTACAATACTATCTTAACTCTTGCACTCTCATCTTCCGTTTCGCTGTTCGTTTTCATACCTTCTCTGCCTTACGTATTACATTATTTCTTACCTCTTAATCGCGTATCTATTATAAATCTTTTCCGTTTCTTCTTGTTTAATTCCAAAATCCTATGTCACGTTTATACACCATTGTATCTTTTTCCATACATTCTGTTAAGAGGTGTTCTAACGTTCCAAATTTTTGTGTGCACAGGTCAGATCCTTTTTTCTTTTTCTCCTCCTAATATTAATTTAATCCTTTAATGCTTTTGCATCTTACCTGTGCTATTAACTGATGATTATGGCCTATTCCATTCTTGCTTTTTTATTCTATTAGCGTTGCTGTTCCAATATATTTACACCGTCCATTATATCTCGCTTATTTTATTTTTATGTTTCGTTCCTGATGTTGTATTTCATAGTCTATTCTTTTAAGGGTCTGCGACAATTCCTTTACTTCCGATCTAATTAAATTCTCTCTTAAGAGACCCATTCTCAAATAATCCTCTCCTCCTTTAATGCTTCTGGTTTGGCCCTCTTTCCTTTCTTCGGTCTCCTTTTACCTACTCACTAATATATGTTTTCTGTGTGCAGGTTGTGGAGGCAAAGAGTAGCGAGCATTGACTGACACATCCCATCATGCATAGGAGCAAGAAAGAAAATAGAAGAACTTTTGCCACATACTTTACTTATCCATTAATTATAGTAAATTGATTTATAAAAATAGTTTACAACTGTTAGCGCATAAGCTTAATTTAGAACAATTGTGTAGTTAACTGTTCTGTATAATATCTATTATATACTTTATTTTATATTCAGATCATTCGGTAGATCTTATATAAACCCTGATATTACTTATATATTACTAAAACAAGTTCTACTGAATGTGCTAAATGTAAAATAAAAGATATAATAAATAATGTATGTATGCTCAAGCTTACACAAATGCTGTAATTCAAATTTTATAAACTTCTGCATATGAAGTACATCAGTTTTAGTATAAGTTTTATCTGCAAGCTATATATTGTAAATTGACTTTAAAGAATAGTTTATAACTATTGGATTATTTAAGTTTAATGTATTTTTCATATTACATAAATGTTAGTTTAGAATTAATACATGCTTTAGTTGTACGATGTATTGTAAATAGATATAAAAGAGTAGTCCATAAGTATTAGCTTGTAATTTGAACCTTTTTGTGTCTTGTATCTTCATTCATTAGTTTAAATAAATGTTAAATTAAAAGAATTCCACTCTTCTTTTTATTTTCACACCTTAACAATCCTTGAAAGAACCTAATTCCAATTCCTTACACAAGAAGTACCGTAGACGAACTTTAAATGCAAAGTCCTGAAGCGAGAAACTTGTAAAAATGGCCCTATACGTTATTAAATATAAAAGAAGGAAATTGTGGAAACGACATCATTTTCGGTCTTCATTTCTTGCAACATTTGATGGCAGAAGTCTAGAAAATTAAGGGCTCGGAAATTCTTGGAATATGACGTCATTTCCAAGAACTGCTGATGTCGGATACCTCCTCGCATATCATATTCTCCTGATACAAATCCACGATTTTCAGCGAGTTATTTTTGCCAGAATCTCAGAAATTTTGAGCTCGGAAATTCCTGGAACGTGACGTCATTTCCAAGAATTGCTGCGATGAAAGACCTCCTCGCATATCATATTCTCCTGATACAAATCCATGATTTTCAGCGAAATATTTTTACCAAAAACCTAGAAATTTGACGCTCGGAAATTCCTGGAACGTGACGTCATTTCCAAGAACTGCCTGGGTCGGATACCTCCTTGCACATCATATTCTCCTGATACAAATCCTCGATTTTCAGCACTTAAATTTCTTCTGAAAATCTTGGATTTGTATTAGGAGAATATGATATGCGAGGAGGTCTTTCATAGCAGAAATTCTTGAAAATGACGTCACGTTCCAGGAATTTCCGAGCGTCAAATTTCTGAGATTCTGCCAAAAATATCTTGCTGAAACTCGTGGATTTGTATCAGGAGAATATGATATGCAAGGAGGTCTTTCATAGCATCAGTTCTTGGAAATGACGTCACGTTCCAGGAATTTCTCAGCGCTTATTTTAATAACGTATAGGGCCATTTTGACAAGTTTCTCGCTTTAGGACTTTGCATTTAAAGTTCGTCCACGGTACTTCTTGTATAAGGAATCGGAATTAGGTTCTTTCAAGGATTGGTAAGGTAAGAAAGTAAAAAGAGCACTGGAATTCTTTTCATTGCAAATTTATTTAAATTAATCAATGAATATACAAGTTACAAAAATGTTGTAATTAAATTTACAAACAGATACTTATTAACTATTCTTTTATATCTATTTACATTACATCGTACAACTAAATCTTGTATCAATTCTAAACCAACATTTATGTAATATAACTAACACTATAAACATTAATAATCTAATACTTATAAACTATTCTTTAAAGTTAATTTACAATATATCTTACAGATAAATCATACACTAAAATTTACGTACTTCATATGCAGAAGCATATAAAATTTAAATTACAGCAATTGTGTAACTTGTGAATATGTAAATTATTTATTATATCTTTCATTTTACATTTAGTACATTCAGTAGAACTTGTAAGTTATATAAGTAATATGTTGTTCGTATAAGATCTACCGAATAAACTGAATATAAAATAAAGCATATAATAGATAACGTAACAGTTAATTACACAATTGTCCTAAAATAAACTTACGGGCTAATAGATACAAAACAATTTTTATAAACCAATTTACTATAACTAAAGGATAACTAAAGTATGTTGCATAAGTTCTTCTATTTTCTTTCTTGCTCCTATGCATGATGGGATGTGTCAGTCAATGCTCGCTACTCTTTGCCTCCACAACCTGCACACACAAAACATATATTAGTACTTAAGTATGTAACAGGAGAAAGATTATTAAGAGATATTTAGAGGAAAAAGAAAGAAAGGAGGGGCAAGCCAGAAGCATAAAAAGGAGAGGATTATTTGAAAAGGAATGGAATGCGTCAAGTATGAGTGACTTTGACAAAAGCGGAAGTAAAGGAATTGACGGAGATCCTCAAAAGTAGAGTCAATCAAATGCAACAGCAGGAACAAGGCAGAAAAATAGGGAAAGCAAGGTACAATGATACGTTTAAATATATTAGAACATCAACACTACTATGGTACTTAAATAAAAACGGACGAGGGCGCAATTGACAATTAACAACGCAGGTGCGAGATCCAAAAGCATTAAAGGATGAAATAAATATTGGGAGAAGAAAAAGGATAAAAGATGTGACCTGTGCATACCAAAATTTGGAACGTAAGAGCACCTGCTAACAAAATGTACGAAAAAAGATACAATAAGACATAAAAATAACTTAGGAATTTGTAATTAAACAGGAAGGAACGGAAACGATTTATAATAGATACGCGATTAAGAGGTAAGAAATAATGTAATACGTAAGGCAGAGAAGGTATGAAAACGAACAGCGAAACGGAAGATGAGAGTGCAAGAGTTAAGATAGTATTGTAAAGATAGGTTATATGTACACTAACCAAACTTTCATTCCTGTGAGACCGAAATAAAGAATAATACCACTATTAGTATGTATTTATTAAGTCCTGGAAAATTTATTTAAAGGAAAAAATATTCACAAATACATTTACCCGTGCTAAAGAGTCCTTGATTGTTGTAGAATATAATGAACAATGGAACTTGCAATGTTACCGTACATATTAATTTTTATGTAGATTGAAACACTGTGTTTGCTGACACTTTATTGATGTGTAAAAGAGTGTACGAAACGGTTTTCGAGGATTATTAACTTAATTGGATGAATGAAGACATACATAACCAAATTTTATGAACATTATCGCACCGCTACTTATAAACAAGTGCTTGAATTTACGTACCACTCGCATCCCTGTCTTACCTACACTCAAAGTGGGCTTTAATTTCGCCATCTATGCAGAACTGCTCGAAACTGTATATATGTCTGCTTTATCTAAGAGTCATTAGTATCGCCATCTATACAGACGTGACTAAAACTATTCGGGCCTCTGCCATATCTACACTTATGGTAAGTAAAGGGTATGAGTAGTTTCAATGCGTCCTGTATAGATGGGACTACCATAGCAAGCGCGAGTGGTTTCAAGGAGTTCTGTATAGATGGCGAAACCATAGCAGGCACTGTAGATATGGCAGAGACCCGCGTAGATTCAAGTATATCTTTGCAGATATTAATTAATTTATGAATTAAATGATATATACACGGGTATTTCAATTATAAAAAAGAAGGCTTCTTGAGAAATAAGAAAATGTAATTCTCTAGGCGAAACATATATGAACTTTTCGTTCAGTGGCTGACACTAAACTTTCCGTTCAGGCCGCGTCAGTCACCGATGACTGACAATCAACTTTCCGTTCAGCGGCTGACACTAAACTTTCCGCTCAGGCCGCGTCAGTCATCGGTGACTGACAATCAACTTTTCGTTCAGTGGCTGACACTAAACTTTCCGTTCAGGCCGCGTCAGTCATCGGTGGCTGACACTAAACTTTCCGCTCAGGCCGCGTCAGTCATCGGTGACTGACAATCAACTTTCCGTTCAGTGGCTGACACTAAACTTTCCGCTCAGGCCGCGTCAGTCATCGGTGACTGACAATCAACTTTTCGTTCAGTGGCTGACACTAAACTTTCCGCTCAGGCCGCGTCAGTCCTCGGTGACTGAAATTTTAATATTGATATAGGGGTAAAGGTAGAGCAATTAATGCTGAAATGCAAAACGCGGTTAGAAGATATCGTAGAACTAGAAACCCACATGCCTTAATGAGGAAGCTTAGATTAACGCAATTAACATATTTCCAACGATATCTCAGAAACGCGCTTTCTCGACGCAAAATATGGGGGCGACCCGCAGGTTTCGAATTTTTGTCAAATAGCTTCTCCAGTTTCTGTTCATTTTTGTTCGAGGCAACGTGCAGTAACAATGAATTTCTTGGTCTCTGTGTTTCTAGCTATCGGTAGTATTAGTGATAGTAAGTACTTGCTTCCACGTTTACAATTAACGCAGTCGAGTGACGTTTCTAAATTCGTCTTTTTTTTTTACGATTATATTGTGAATTATTATTGTTTACGTAAGGAAATGCTATACAGTTACAGCAACGCCGGAGAACTGGAAAATACATCACGATTCATCAGAAATAGCGACCGCGACGAGCCGCACGAATGAAGCACCGGAAGAACAAATGTCTTGGCTGGATTCAAATACAGAACAGAGTCCGATTAATATGGACGAATTAGGAAGACCGGCGAACGCGAAAACTAACGCTTCAAATAGAAAATCCAAGATGTTACGGAGTTTATCATTCATAAGTGGCTTGGGCATCGGCGGTTTACCAAGTGCTGCATCATCGGATGTAAACGCGTATGCCAAATATCCACCATTGGGTTTGAACTTCGGTGCTTCTCGAATTTCACCTCGTATCGCTGCCATCTACGACCCGTATCCTTACGTGTCGCAACCTTATGTATTTGCCACACCTTTGGGACTTTACCCCTTGTGGGATCCTTTACGGTTGCAATCTATTAACGGGGTGCAAAGCAATTATGGCTCACTGGCACAGAACTCGCAGACATCGAGCCAGGTAAACGATCAGAATACGGATAAATCGTTGTACAACGATGACGAGTACGTGGACGAGGCTAAGAGAATTGAAAATGTCAAAGCTGCGGGCAATGCCGACGAAAATAATAAGAGTGCAGAACTGCAAGTGGAGAGCGATCGGAACGCGGAAGAGAAGGTAAGGATTTGGTAAGGTGAACAAATAGAAATTAGAGCAGAAAATCACACGACGTCTTATTTCGTATAGCACTTCTTGGTACAAGAAACGATCATTATTTTTCATGTACACGTGTAAGACTCTTCTTTCCACCTTTGCTGATTCTATGAACTTTATTTAGTGGCACATTATTATTAATTTCTGCAAAGGTCGGATACTTATGTATATATAATATATATTTAAATACGACTCGTATAATGCTAATGCTCAATTTCTTAAATTGATGGTTTATTTTAAAGCTATATAAAATATATTGTTATGTTTTGTCTTCATTAATTACGTGTATATCAGGTCCAAAACGTGAATGCAATCTTAGCTCTTTCCATATATTTTTCTGTGTACTCTTGTAAAATATAAATACACAAGGTGTTTTATATAAGTTTTATATTAGAAATAAACGTAGCTCTGTTTTTGCCACATTTTACACCCCCCCGAACGTTATTTTATTTTTATTAACAGGTATTGTCGTCAGGCACTACGTGCAACGTCCAGAAGGAAGCTAACTCGAAAAGGGGTAGCTCGTTGAAAAGTGTTGTCAGAGAGCGTGAAAACGATGATGGGTCATTAACGACACTAGACTTACCAGCCGCAATTGGAACAGGCCGCGATCCGTCCACCAATGCGACGAATAAAAATACAACTGAAACCGCCACTTCCACGGCAAATTCAACGATTGCCAACAACACGGGTACACCCCCATACGGCTACTACGGCGGATATCCGCAAAGTATAAACCATATCGATCTGACGACGGATACGTACGAGCACACGTATCACGATTATGGGCATATCAACTACAACGTACCCACCTACGACAAACCTATAAATTTTTATTCAGACGACAGGTATAACTATTACCACGCTCCACCTGTTGATCCATATCCGACCTCTCAATTTCGCCAGGATCAAATTCCCGAATACTTCTCGGACGACTTCAAAAGATTTATATACAAGTCTGACAACAACCCATCGTTTGTCAACAGTGACTTCAGACCTGTGGTCTAGAATTGCAGCAACGTTGAAGCATTAATCGTTTAGTCATATAAATCATGATTTCGATAAGCACGACGAATCGAAACCTCTTATTATGAAATTAGCGAAATCATATTGATGATGTGCTCTTTGAAAATTTAGTTGACCGATTGATTATATTTTTCGAAGCTTAAATTACGCGCGATTATTATGCTGACTTATTCGTAATCTGTTTCCTATATTGTACTCTGATTGGACGTAAATAATTTTGCTGTCCGTTCGTAATACTGACAGTGTTATTGAATGTGTGCGATACCCAATAGGACAATAATAATTACCAGTTTCTTCGTTAGTTTGTTGTCGGAATTGTAACAGTAAACACGCTTTCAAGTAATCCAGCGGATAATGCAAGTATCGTTAACATGTATCGCGACAAAATGAAAGTGTTTTTTCAGTTATTCTGTAGTTTTACATATGTGTTTACTTATTATGCATCGGCAAGTAAGTGATAATTCATACGTAGCACTTCCACGTAATAATGGTATCGTACAGTGTAATCGCATAGCCAGCTGACATAAATTGTTCAACAACATTATTTATTAATATGCTGCGTTAAATTTCTATCTATATTTCTTGAATGCTTTTACGTATGTATATATAAAATCGTTTTTCAATACAAGTAAATAAACAGCTGCACTATTTTAAAGTACATGCAATATAATAGACGTTACTGCTATCTTCGAGTAACAGAAAATAACAGAATTTATTATCTCCCTTGTTAGATGCGCAAACTAATCATTCCGTTATGCGATTGAATAAACCAAAAGGCAATCATGAGCATCGAAATTCATTCTTTCACCAAGTGTATGAATCGTACAATGGGGTATACAAAGTGGAGGATTCTTTAGACCCCGTCGAAAATAACGGCCACTATAAACACGACAATGTTGTGTCGAAAATGATTCGACAGAATCCACAATTATACCAGACCGATGCCAAACAGCGCGGGCAAAATTACATATTTACTAACTCACCGTTCGATATATCAGAAAAGGAGGACGCGTCGCACCTGAAATTATCGAAGAAGCGATTGGCAAAAAGGAACGTGAACGCGAGAAGCGTAGGCTCGAGGAAAGGTATGTCGAAAGGAAAACAAAAGAAAGCGAAGGTATTGGGACGACTGTTGATGATCAATGCAGCGAGCAAAAATTACGAAGACATCCAGGACGACTACGTCGAAGACGAGGATGATGATTATTCGAAAGGTTTAAGCAAGAAGAAAATGAACTGGGAGAATTATCAGAACGAAGACGGGGCGAGTGTATTGGAGCTAATCGCTCTTAACACAAGGCACAAGACAAATCTGCATTAAGCAAATGGCAACGAATATGTTTACCGATAATGATAAAACGATTGCGCTGGTGGCATGAGTTTGCAGCTTTCTGTTGACCAATGTTTAACATTCAGATTTTTTTCAATAATTGCATTTTAATTATGAAACTTGTAACAAGTGTGACGATTTTATAACTTATTAACCAGATAATTAAATTCTATTATTTACATGTGTATGTTAGATATTGTACATGATTATGCGATGAAATATATTTTATGAAATCGATTCTATGAATCAATGCCGAGTACAAAATCGAGCGGTACCGTCTGCAATTTGTAGCATGCATTTGCATATCTGTTGGACGCGAAACAATCTTGCAAATATTGTGTTACGCTTCCTCTTTTCGTACTCAATACGCCATGCGATCTGCGTAGCACAAGCATGCTTAACCAAATATCTTTTTGAAACGAAGCGTCGAAAGTGGGGCACGCTTATTTTATGATCCTACAATACTCGTAGTGCACGTGTCCTTGGCAATATATGCTAGAAATTAAACCTGCGCCTTACTCGTAGATGCGAAGTACAGTTTGTTTGAACAATTGCTCGGGGATTGCACAGTTGTTCCGAGGGAGAAAGAAATATCTTTCAAAACTTGTGACGTAACTTTTCATTCAAAATCTGTATAGAATATCCACAGTGTGAATTGCGAGTCTTCTTAATTTCTGATTAATCGGTGAACTCTTCCATCAGAGCCGACCAATCGGGCAGCACAGCTCGCAGGGAAGAAACCTGTTTTATTTTCGGACGAGTTTGGAGGGCTGGGCATCTCGTCTATTTCGAGAAGGCCGCCACTGCTGGTATTGTGTCTGTAAAGACGCGAATACTTTGCAGCTTTCACGAATTGATTTTGACAAACAGAATTTCTTAATCGTTCCATCTTTATTCGTCGTTCAATTGAATCGCTGCAAGACATATTCCTCTATTATCTATTATTTCCAAATTAAGGTTTAATTGAGATTGTTCATCGCATTCCTCACTTTTCTAAACAATTGGACTAAAATATATAAAAGTACCTTCTTATTTTAATTGAGACACGAAACGTCCTTTTCGTGTAATATTGTATAAGGTGCTGTCAATGCAATGGTATGCATTAAAAGGTTCAAGAATATTTAACGAATTTCACATTTTTATTTGCACGTAATCTATAGATGTATAGATGTACGTATATGTAGGTATGTGGATAGGTAATTCTGTTGCAATATTGCGTGCAAGATTATGCAACGAGTAAATGGGGAATGATACCTACCATCAGGGAATCGTTAACCCTTTTTGGCGAGAAGGGGAGGCCAAGGTGAATATTATTTTAACGAGATGCCGAGGAACGTTGTTTCGTCAATGTACAAATAATTCCAAATCACGCGTGTCGTTTTAATTAATTTAGCTTATTATTAATTTCTTTTATAACATTAGAATATCGAATAATCGACGGGGCGCGCTGCATTACTCGTTAGATTCAAAATGTACTCTACAAAGAAGTGATTCGCCCGTTTTCAAAACTACAAACCTCCACTGTTTTAAGCAATCGTGTTTCACCGTGCAGCATCAGATAGGTTGTCACAGAGGTATCTATACGATTGGATTAGAACGTGTCTCTTTAAGTCTAAATATATACCGGGTGTCAGGGTTGAACGCCCTGGGATTTCCGGTCTCCGTCGTGCACACTTTGGTTTTCCGTTTTTTTTCTGCTTTCAGTGTAAGCACTTACATCTCGTGTCTTCATCTCGCGTCCATGTCCCTGCTCTCGCCGTCTTTCTCTGTGTCGCTCACGCTTTTTTTCCACACGAAACCTAATAGCCTTGCATCCTCTAGGACACTTCAGGACTATTTCCTGCGCGCCGGACGAACCGGATGAGAAGCCGCAAATGTAAAGCCCTGTATAGAGTGTAAAAAAAGAATATAACCGAATATTGATACCGTGCATAAAAGGGAGCAGATAATGAAGGATCAATTCCACATATATTTCGATACGAGACGAGTATCATAATTTATAGTTTCCTTATTGAAAGTGATGGACGAATAAGAGTATTGCATGCAGCAGGGTGGAAGCGTTAGAAAAGCGTAATTTGACGGGAGTACATGGTCCTTTTTATAGGACCTTTAAACGCATTGTAATATTATCGGGTCAGTGAATATTTTATGTGCACCTTATCTTATCGCGAGCCCGACATCTTATTGAATATGTATGCACGTGTGTAGCAACGTTCCTCCATTTCAGAGTACATAATATTACACGCGTTCAGAGAAATGATTTAACCACATATTGGAAAAAATCCGCATCTTCTCACTTTTATCCTCCCGTTTCGATAGCACCATTTCTTTCCAAAGTCACCTAGATCTCCTTGAATCTTTAAATCTCTGTTGAAATTCAAATTGATCAGTGGACGACAACGCGAGAAAGAAGCGCAGACGTGTCCACCAAAGGAGAAGCGTTATGCGTATTTTAAAATTGATCAAAGGGGCATCCCGAAGAATAAAAGTGTCAGTTCACCCTTTCGAGCGCGCTCGCCTCAAGGTTCTTAAGGGTGCCGCTTCATCGAGTATGCAACGACGTAGTTGCATGTACATATAACTATGAGAATGTATATAGCTGCGAGATCTGCTTCGGGACACACGCATTTTTGGTGCGTATGCGCACAGGGAAGAAACGGCACGTTCTGTGTGGTAAATGCACTGCGTTCGGGTAAGAACCCTGGCCTGGTGTATGGGGGACAGCAGAGGAAAGAGACAGCTGTGGGGCAGCTGGCAGCGCGTGCCACGAACCTATGGGGTCTCCTTCGAACGCAGACGACGATGATATCCTATACTTCGTGACACGTAACTAACGGCAGGTTTTGAACAATGCCACGAACAGAGGTTGCTGATCGCCCATAATAGAGGAGCTTACCTATATGCATTATCTTTATATGCCACGTGTTCACGAGAAGCAGCATTTTAGTTGCTTCCAGTTGCTGTTTTTGTATGCGCATGGTATACTCTTCGATATAACTCTTGATACTCTTGTTTAAGGTAATTAATGTAGCAACAGAACTGTCTGCACGGGGTAAACGCAGCAATCAACGTGGAATAATGCGAAGGAAACGGGACGACAGTTGTATGCTGGTATACAAAGTGCAATGGCAGTGCCAGAGTTGGTACGTTCGCAGTGCTGTTTTATATACATTTGATGTACCTCATTTTACTCATTGGTAGAAAGTAAGAATAAGGTAGGCGCATTGTGCGAGATTGGACAGGACGTTGGGCTTCCTTGACAGTTTTTCACCCGCTCCAAAGAAAAGAGATCAGCGGGTTCAAAGCCTTCGGGGGAGCGTTTCAGCTTAGTGAACATCTGCCGTCGTCTGCACCGATAATAATTCGAACAGCTGATACTCCTGGCCGGGCTGTACTTCCTTGCCTCGTGGATCCGTAGGAGCGCATCGGTTTGCCACTATCAAAGGCAGCCGAGAACGCCGCACCGTTGCATTCTTCTTAAATATTGTTGCAGTTTAGCCTTCAGGCACGAAAGCAAAAGAATAAGTCACAAGCATATCGAAGTTAACGGTCAATGTTACCCCTGTTTCAACGAATCCCCGCTGTAAGAAGATGAGTAACGGTGTCATAGAATTTGGAAATGAAATAAACGAATGATTATTTGCACGACTCCTGATATATTATTGCAGACTAATAATATTTAGCAACTGCAAGAGCTTTAATAACTATCTTATAAAGAGTATAATTTTCATAAACTCTGCAAACAAAAATGAAAGATTTCTAATCTAAATTACAAGCTTAGGGGCTCTGTTTTATTTAATTCACTAAGTAGAATTTAAATTTGCTCATTTCGTACGAGGAGACACTGTGTAAGAAGGCATATTGAAATAAATATAGAAAAGAAATCACGTATTTTAAGAATAATTCGTAAATTCAATACACTCCTTGTTTAATTTGCATTTAAAATGCCAACACGCGGCAAAATTACGAAAGATTTGTCAACACGTCGTCATCAACGCCGATTCTCCTTTCTGCATCTCGCCTATGTCTCGTCCGCTTGTCGTTACGCTACGCTACTGGTACTACCAAGTGGGGAGAGTAGGGGGCACTTAGGGTACGGAGGGGAAGGGAGCAGAATCGACCAATGAAAAGAGAAATCGTCGAGGAACCCGGTGAACTAGCGCGTTTGGTACTCGCACGTGTGCCTTCGTTCGTGTCGGATGTGCGCGTACGGAAAATCGTCAGCTACAGAAGGACACCGTCAGTTACCCTCGTGATCAGCAGTGTTTTTCGTCAAAATCGCCTTTAAATTGAACGTGTCAAGTTCCGAGAAAATCCTTGCCGGTCTTGTGAAATAATACGTAACGATTTTCCTTCTAACTGTTGTTTCAACGTGTGCGCCGTTAATTTCCAAAGTCGGTTTTTATCACGAATAGATTATTACTGCGCTGCTTGGAAAATATTTTCCTCGTTGTTGTGAATCTTCTTCTTGGTGCTTTTTATTTGGAATTGAAGTATCGTTCTAGTGCATTGGGTGACAGTGATTCGAAAAGTTACAGGTGTGTATTTAATATCCTTTGCAATTTTATATGGTAACTTGCTTTATTGCTCGCTCGCCCTTGTGTGCCATTTGAATGGGCGCGCATACGTATACGCAGTTGGAGGTTCATTATCCAATCGTCTCCATTACTGTTTCACGATAAACCTTCCTTAAAAATTGCACACACTCCAGTTGTTGGAAAAAAGTTTCTATTAGACGCACAATATACATACGTATATGAACGAATGGTGGACGAGTGTCCGTGACACCAATACACGATGTACGCTCGGCCTAGTATCAGTTTAATAAGCTGCACGATACTGTACCGTAGATTATAATTTTATCCGGAAAATGCTGTTTAACCGATGGCCAAACGTTTCGGCGTGGCCATCTTGCGTGTTCGTAAAACGATCTGCTTATTCTCTTGGTCGGTCGTCTTTCACCCTCGTTGCAGCGGTCTCGCCGCGACAAAGGGGTACACGACGGGCACGTGTACCACAACGTTTATTAATAAACCTCGACGTACGGCTGGACGACTTCTCTTCAGCAGAAGGCCTGGAAAACGCCTGGGCAGGTGATTACAACCGTCTGGTGTAAACGCAAGAGAAATCATTATATTTTTTCATTTCTTCCTTCTGTCCACGACGAGTATGTCAGTTTGAATACAAAATATATATTTTGCTCCATATACTTATGCAAATGCTACGTTCGAGTCGTTAGTATCTGTAGATTTTTTGTAAATATAAAAACTAGCTAAAGTTTTTGTTACATAGTAACGAGTACCACTTGGGAATAAATTAATTCCGAGCGAGCGATCGTTGCAGATATCACGATTCAACAAATGCTCTGCTGAAAAACGCAGGAAATTCGAGAACGATAATTTTCCATTCGTACGTGCATCCTACAACCTGGAATAATTTCACGAATACTTTCACGGTAGCAAGGCTGGAAGAGAAATTTCGTAGACGATTTCAATTAATAACAATGTCGTTCGACGTATGCGTAAAAGGCAGAGACATTGTTTCCCCCAGCTGTTTCCTAAAGTTTGCAAGAAAAGTCGGGTATCGTCTCGTGTTTTCTGAAACTGTGGCCTTTGCGACTTTGGCCGAGAAGATATTTTAGTGAGTATCGTCGAGCGCGTGGCAATCGGCCAGTGCCGAATGCGCGAGGCTGCTTCGTGATCAGCACGATCGTCTCCGTACATTTTCGCTGGCCTGCCGAAACGATTTTCGCCGAATTCTTCCAATGGTCGACCCTTCGAATTTCATTTCATGGAAATCTCCGTCGATGCTTGCAAATAATTGACTCCGCCCATTCAGTCTGCGAGATACCGAGCAACCTCGTAAAGCCAATACATATTTCTTTATTACCACGATTTTAAATATCGTAGAACCGAACATATTTACGCGTGACACATGTTTCAGTTGACTTATGAGACCAGCTGGCGTACGGCTATTGTCCCCCCGCCCCCCACAGCTGTTACAATGGCTTGGTCATTTTACCTGAAAGGTTGGACTCGTACCTTCCGATCCCCGGTGTATACCAACGCGTTTTTCCATTAAAAGGAAAGTCCGCAAGGCAATTTTCTACGATTCGCCCAGCGCGTTTCACTTCCGAGCGAATTTTCGTCCCGATTTATATAATTCCTAGGTTCATAGAAATTACGAGCCGCCGATGCTACTTTTCATAGAACCGCTTCACTCCGTTCGGAGCAGCGAAGATTCTTGTGCACTGAACCAAATGCACAAACGTTCCCGTTTTAAATAACTTTCTAATTTTGAGCGTTGCTCGAATCTTCCTTCCGCAAGGGATTCTCCATCCTTTCGACTTCACGAGCCTCAAAACGTTTCATTGTCGCCCGGCTGCCTCTTCGCTTCTGTTCCACGCTGCCCCGCAACAAATCGTTGTATTTGCGTTACAATGCGCGCGATTCCTCGCCAATTGCAATGTGTTGTTCGCCGTGAACGCGACGAAGGTTGATACACGGGGAGTAATAAAGTGGCTGACTTTGAGGGTAATAGAGGTAACGGGCGCTTCAGGTAATGGGAACGTTTACCGTATCTCCGTGTTCCCGCAAGTTTGTCGTCCGTTTCAAGCAGTACGCACATACCTGGCGGGTTTCAATCGCCCGGGACGTATACACGAACCGATGCACCGGTGAATCGAACCGTCGACCCCCTCGTGCATCGGGGTATACCTGAACCGCCGCAGCATGTACATAGCCAGCAATTGTATCAGCTGGCTTTCGGAGTTCCTCGCCTGTACCGTGTCCGATAAGCAAGTTAGAAGAATGTCGGAGCGCAGGGGGCAGAGGTATTTATCAACGCGTGCGTAACACGGTCGTTGATTCCACGGTAGCTGAATTCAGAAAAGCGGCCTTTATGCTCGACCGAACGTCCCGGCGCGGCGTAGTTGCGCCTGGTTCTAGGATGAGGAAAGAGGGACGGAGGATGGAGAAAGAGCAACGACGGCGGCGGAGGAGGAGCCCCCGATGGTAATACAACAATATGATTATACGGCGTGCTGCACCGGTTTTCTGCAGCAGCTGCCGTCGTTTTCGGGGGATCCGACAAAAACCGACGAGGAAGGGCAGCCCTGACGAAGCGGTGCACTGTCACGGATGACGGTGGTGGTGGTGGTGGTGGTAGGAAGGCAGGTGGGGTGGGGACTTGCAGGAAGGGGGATCGGAAGAGAACGTAGGGCCCAATTCGCAGGGCCTACGCCTGGCGTGCACAATATGAGCGTGATAAAGAAGGAGGGAAAGAGTATGGAAAGGCGGAAAGAGGGAAAAAAAAGAAGCGAAAGAGTGGGCCCCTTCTGTAAGGCCTCTCTTGCCTCTATCCTGGCCTGCAGCATTGCAGAAACTCGAAAGCCGAGCCGTGTATATACGAAAAATACCCTACCCCTGCTATATATACAATATACATATAGATATACCTAGGTTCCGGCGGGCAGTTTTGCTCCTCGGAAGAAGCAAAACTCGCTCCCTTTTCAGGCCGTTACGGAGCCTTGAATGGAGGTCAGGGTCCCTTCTCTTCTTGCCCTTTTCTTTTCCGCCGAGGTATATACCTTTCCGTGTCCTTCTCGTTTCGGTAACACCAGCGGTGGCTGTTTCTCGTCTTGCTCCACGCCGGTGTGTCGGTTTTCCCCGGCATTAGGGGTTCAGCTTCCGCGCAGAAGGGGATTTTTTTTTTATCTGTTCCCTTTTATATGCAGGAAGGAGTCATCGAATCGATGGAGCGAAGGGAAGAGAGTAGGATAGCACCCGTAGCATCCAGCCAAGAGAGGCAGAAACGGTTTATATTTGTCTTTCTGCAGTGTCGCACGCTGCAGGATACACGGAAACTTTTATGCACGAACGAGCAGGACGCATTCGTGTGCATGTGCACGTATATAGTTTGCGCATTTTGCGATGATCAATGCGCGGGGCAACGCGTTTCGTTGAAGGGTCGCACATACCGAGCTTTAAATTCGGAGCGGGTATTCCCCGATTTTCCTTCGGCCGCGTTGCGCCGTGTTTCATGGCGGTTTGCCGTGTTCCGAGGATTCTGCTAAAATTTGTGCGCCTTTGGTCGTTCAAATTCTGCAGGCGCGTCGTTCATAGCTGTCGATTGAAACGGGCGCAGTCTCTTTCGTATTTGACCATATTTATATTTTCTGTCAACTGGAATTGCTGCGAAGCACGACGTGGCATTAGAAATTGAAATATTGCAACAATAATCGAACAAAATTTAACGACGGAGCGTATATCGAGTTTCCCCGCATTCGTTATTAACACTAGGTTTACGGAACGCGTCAATTTGACGCATTTCAGAATTCGTAAAACAAAGATTAAGGCAGATCCGTTAATATTATATAACTAAATTAATTATATTTCATTTCGAAATTAGGCGAATTAAGTTTTTAAAGAAAACGCGAATTTTTATTGGCAATCGTAAACCTAGTGTTAAACAAACTTTTTACAACATTCGCCACCGACCTAATGAACATAGATGGTGCGTAACTCCGCCCAAAAATTAAACCAGCTATGTATAATACTTGAACCGGCCAGGAAATCCAACAAATATTGCCGCATTGTCAAAAGAATTGCTTTATCGATTTGCAGCACCGTCTCTTATACAAGAAACCACCGATATCAGTTCTCATAGAGACCGTTAAATTTGACGAGGCTGAGTTAAAGATTGGAACTCTTCTGATTCGCAGGTGACCAAGTTGCTGGACATCTAAATGGTGTTAAGTCTGTGACGTGATTAGCGTTGACCAAGGAACCACGGAAAGTGTCAAAATTGAGCAGGTCGGCCTCCCGTCCGGCGGTGAACTCGCCAAAATTTGGAGGATGTTGATGCCTGGAGCCGCTGGTCTCAGTGCCGTCGGAGCGGTGGGTGCCGTTGGAGCCCCGGGCCCCGATGAGCTGGTCTCAGGCCTCGGCGCGCTAGCCGGCACCACACCGCAACAAAAGGACACCACATGGACGAAACTTTTCGTCGGTGGTTTACCTTATCACACAACCGACAAAAGCCTCAGGGAACACTTCAATGTGTACGGGGACATCGAGGAAGCGGTGGTAATCACGGACAGGCAGACCGGGAAAAGTAGGGGATACGGTTTTGTAAGTATCAAGGGTAACGCGTTCAGTGGATTCGATATTTTGATGATTTTTCTTTTTCGCTTTGATCGATGGTCGTTGCTGTGGATTGAGTTTTGTGTGTACGATAGAGCAAGTAGTTTAAATATATTCTCATTTCGACGAGTGCCGGTAATTTTGGAGTTGTATTTGTGCTAAACCGTGAGAGCTTTCAAACGGGAACATTTTTATCGGGTATAAGTATGTACGCGAATTGTAGTAATTTCCTAAAAATATCTAACATAAGTTCTCCTCTTCAACTATTGTACAGCACAGCGGTCGATACGGCGATCGTTTTAAATGCACGAAGATAATGGAATAATTTATTAGGATAACGTAACCAGTTTGTTCACTCGTATCCAAAGGACATGTTTCGTTGGCTTCCTGTGTACAGTAATTTTCTCCCTTCCGCAGTGGCGCACGTAGTTACATATTCTTACCTCCCTCGTTATCGAGTTCCTTTTTTATCGCCCACGCGAAACTTGTAGCCAGAACAATACGGGGCCGTCGATGTCCTTATCGCCAGCTGGAGCAAAGAGTTATTAAAAACGTTATTAACGAATAGATTCTTTATAAACCGGCATACACTTCACAGAAAGATTAATTTTGTCTCAAACGTAGCAATGGATTATTTCACTCGAAATGATCATGCATCAAGACCATCGTTCCGTGCTAACAAGAAGTCCAATTGTAATCTACAGTTGAGACTTTTATCGAGTGGCGATATAGATTCACGGCTAATTGATTACAAGCATTGTTCGAAAGCTTCGCTGGTATTACGGGATAATATGTGCACGGTACGCACACGTGTTCGTGGCGTTGCCCGCGAGGGAGAGAGGCGTCGAGATCCAGGTGGAGCGGAAGGATTAGTCGAATAATCGATCGAATCTGCACGCAGGTGATCATGGGAGACAGGCCAGCAGCGGAGAGGGCGTGCAAAGACCCCAACCCTATAATTGACGGTCGCAAAGCAAACGTCAACCTAGCGATTCTTGGAGCTAAGCCCAGGGGTAATCTACAAGCGAGTAAGTTTGCTCAGCGATGTGCGATCATTGCATGAACACCGATTGTTTGAAGCATTAGAAACAGATTCGGCAATTATACGGTGGCGTTTCACATTTCCTCCATTCATCGATCTCATGTTTCCATTTCGACGGCTACTCACCCACTAATTTTTTCATCGCATTCGCTGTAACGCCTTTGTACTCACGCTAATTTAATCGACGGATCGTAAGGGCTGGATATTCAGCGTTTGCAATTCTTTCTTTATTTCAGAAAAATCTGGGCATCTTTGTTTCTATATATTTGGGATTCTTTGTTGCTTCATTTCAAATGCTGATTCCTTTAGACTTCTCTGTAGAGAATAACGCAGGAATTCTCTTTCAAAACGTCGAAGGATTCGCAAGCACACGTGTCGCTTCTAATCTTCGAGTGGATTTTCGCGCGTCATTGTCACGGGTTCTACGTTGTTGAAACTCGGCCAAATTTGCAAATCCCATTCGTCGCAGTAGCAGATAATATATTTCTGCCTGATAATTCTTCTGCCTGATCCAACCAAGCATCAAATTAACTCGGACGTTTATTGAAGAACAATGGAAATCGCAGTCAATCGCGACACTCCGGTTCGATTTGAATTTCTAGTCAATACGAAATCGAATCTCCTTCGCGTGAAAATCCTTGCAGCCCGGATGCGCAACTATTTAAATGCAACCGTTTCAAATTCAAGGTGCTGAAATAAGAACGAAAGGGCGAACGATATACATGCACGTACGTTGTGCGTTCTCGCACCCTGAGACACTTTCTCGAACTTTTGCGATGGCTTCGGGCCAACACTGCTTGGCGCTTCGGCATCTAGTCTAAAATTGTTTTAACCCAAGTGCCGACTCTACTGTCGTTCCTTTTCTTTTCAGTTCACGCGTAAAGATGATTTCTAACTTTGAATCGGTCGTTATCTTTGTAGCGAACTTTGCATGTCACGTATAAGTGTAGCCCGTTCGCTTAGAATATTAAAATGCAAATGCTTCACTCCTTCCAAGTTCAAGCTTGGCACTAAAGTCATTAATTTAACGTTCAATCTATTTTTCGCTTACTAGAATTGGGAAGTAATCAGGAAATGTAAGTCTTATTTAGGCTTGTATAGAAAGAGTGAACAGTTACAAAAAACATATTCTTGTGTATAATAATATTTTGAATGGATATAACTTTTTCCATATTAGCTGCACATTTTTCCAACGTGCTTCAAGCTTTTTTGCTTCTTTTTTATACAAATTTGGAGTTCCGGTATCGATAAATCCTTTAATGGTCTCTTCAACTTGATTTCTCAACATTTTCTGACCGAGAAAATGGCTTAAACGGAAAATACAGAGGATTGGGCAAAGTTTACATTCTCTGAGCTCTTGCAACGTTGTTTGCGACACATTTTTTCTATTTCTATACAGTACTTCCCCGCCGTAATGCTTTCGCCAGGCTTTAAGAAATCATAATGGATCACGCCGGACATTGTCCGCCAAACCGTGAGCATTATCTTTTTCGGGTGCAAGGCTGGTTGCCAACCCAACGTATAGAAGTACGGTTTGATGCCCAAGCCAAAACAAGCGAAGACCGAAACCGACAATTAAAGATTAAATATCGATATAGGAAAATCGGATATTCCGTATGGTTACGTCCCAATACTTTATAGAATCCTACACGTCAAGTACCTACTCTCATTCGTTTTCTTATATCATTTTTGTACGTGTGATTTATTTGAGTGTATCGTTGCCTTCTATATTTTGAATACAGATATTTCGTTATACTTGCCTCGCTATTTCCTGTGCAACAAATATATTGGAGCTTCAAATTTATCATGCATACGTCGCGATGCACGGTTTAACAGAGGGCACGCTACAAGTATATCAAGTGTATGCTGTATTATGCGCAATTATATCCGCAAGTTCGCACGTACTTTGCAGCCATTTCATCGCCAGCCAAGACAATGCAAGGGAAAAGTGTTTCAAGCATGGTGGCGAAAACTGAAACAAGATAACGCTCAGAACTGAACGATTAACGATAAGCAAGCTTGAATTTGTACGACTTTCCTAGCTGAGTCACAGATTACACCAAATGAATTCCGTATCGCTGTTTCCATTCGCCTGAAATTTGGTCACATCTAGGAAAAAGTAAAACGTAATGCAAAAGTCCCAGAGTGCTGTCCATTCTGTTCATTTTCTTTCGAAATATTCTATTTTATTATCAGAGAAAATCTGAACGGAAACGTAGACACTGTTCGTACCTCACAGGTTTCCTTTTCCCTTGCAATCGTGATCTATCTTCTAAAATTGGATCCGTCTGCCGAGGTGCCTATACATACGTGTAAATTGTATCACGTTCAACAACCAACAGCCATTCTCGCCTATCCTAGACCGTGCGTAACGCCGAACGATACTTTTGCAATGAACAGAATGCCCGATTTACGCGTACACCGACGTTCGAGGTATCAGGGCTGGCCACTGGAAACGTGAATAGTATTGACTTTCTCACTGTTTATGATTTCAGCATTTCCGTTCACCGCTGGCATCCGAGCTGGATATCCCGCTGTTCTTCCCAGCCAATACGGGTGAGTCCACGTTCATTTGACTTTGTCGTGCAACATTTCGGGACATACATGTATACGTCGTGCTCGTAGCAATTGCAAAGTAGCGCGAGCCAATATCAGACCTCGCTATCGTCCTCGCTCGAAAAAGTTCAATTTGTCGAATAAGCATCGTTCAAATTAATTTGATGCGACTGTGCCGAGATTGAAACGGTGCACCAGGGGTCGTTCAGTTTTGTTTTTTTTACTAGCGTACGTGGTATATTTTTGATCGACATTTTCGATAGACATTTTGCTTTCTTTTTTCCGAACGGCTTCTTGAACGATACGCGATTGTTGACGCTCTGTTCGAACAGACAAACGAAAAAGAGAGAACACAAAATTAAGGGAGGAACGATGCGGACGTTAATTTTTTCTTGGACTTTTTGATACAACTCTCGTTTGCCGCATACGGAGACGGCGTGGAACGATTTCGGGGAACCGAAAGGCCGGAAAAAGGTCGGTAGAAGAGCAGAGAAAACAAAAAAAAATGATATTCGAGAAAATCGAGAGCAATGGTTATTCGCTTGACGGTTTCGGTGTATTATTGTTATGAACATGTTGTTAAAGACAGACTATATATAACGTTTCAGCATCCTGACGCGTGCGCGTAAGGGAGCAAGCAGAGAATTTCCTTTTCGAGATCCTTGAGAGCGCCAAGGGCCGTTCTAAGGGAGCACAGATAGAAACTAAAAAGAAAGAAAGAAAGGGAGAGAAATGTAAAGAAAGATGAATGGAAAGAGTCGAGCATGAAACGAAAAATACGTGGAAAAACAGAGACAGAAAGAAGGGGCAGAGATATTTGCAATCGATGAGAAAGAGAGGGAGGGAGAGAGAAAAGAACGCGGCACACGCACACATATCAGAAGCCATGAGTACCCACGAATTTATTTCTGCAAAATCAGAGACTTCCGAGGAATCGGCCTCTTCTTCTTCTACCACTACTGTACTTTTTGGTTGTGTTTTTTGTTTCTTCTTTCTTGATGAGGTTGACGTGAAGTGATATGATAATGATTGCGGTTGCTGAAAGATTTGTTTGTTACTGGTTTTAACTTTTTTTGGTCTTTCACTCTTTCACACTCTTTTTCTTAATCAACATAATCATAATAATCGTAATCACATTAATATTAATATTAATTAGAATAACGACAACGTTCCGGACGGCCTCGATCTTCCATACGAATTTCGGTCCGATTCGATTTGTAGACCGGCTGCTCGTTAATTTACCGAACGAAGCAGCAACAGCGGAAGCGGCGTGAAAAAAAAACCACGTTTCAGGATAGAAATCGAAATTTCGAAACGCGAATAGACGCCACGCCTTGCCACTGAATGTCTCGGGCATTTATCGGCAAGTAACGAAACATTTCACTTGACTTACTGTAGATTTGTTATTTGCACTTCCTATGGGTTACTATTTTTCACTTTCCTTGTACTATTCGTGCCGAGTGTGTTTCAACGACTGCATTGCGTCGCTCTCGAGAAATTTGCGTTTACTTTCGCGTGTACTGTTTTTCATTCTTGTTGTTTCCTTTCGTTTTGCCATTTTGGTTTGCCTTTGGTGGCGGAAATTCGCGGTACGAAGAATATCGGGATCCGGCGGAAATTTCTTCTGCGATATTAGGGAGAGACGACTGTAAATATTTGCTCACGATACCCGGATCGATCTTGATCGTAGAGTATCCCAAGTTCTGGCAGCTCTTTGCGAATCGTCGTTCGCTAAACGGTGTTCGCGAGTCACTTCTCACATTGTTGTAAAAGAACAGCCGTGGAGGAAGAAAAAACATAGAGGAGAGATTAACCGTGTGCGGCAGAATTTCGTTGAATTATAAACGACTCGGCCGTTCCTTCGGAGCGGTGGATCTCTCCCGTATTTTTCGCCGGAAATCGACCCGCACCGTCGCGAAACACGACAACGGTCATTAATTTTTCATCGCGCCGATCGATCTTATCGCGGTTCACCTCGTTTGGCCCAGTCGGATTCCTCGGTGTAGCACAGAAATTTTGTCGAGTGCCTGAACGACATCGGAAGGCGAAATCGTTTGCGAAGGAAAAAGAAGGGAAGGAAAATCGAGAATCTAGACACCGTCCTTTCCCCTCAATGTTCGCCAACAACTTTTCACGGCGTTACTTTGCGTCATTATCGCCCTTCGTCGTTCAAAAGATCGCGTATATGAATAAACGTGTTCGAGAAACTGTAATTTTAAGAGGAGAAAGTATCTACTAACGCATTACTATTTCTTTGATGTATGAACAACATTTTGTTTAGATGAAACGGAGGTCCGGCGAGTGTGCAGGCTCCGCTAACCATTTATAATATTAACAAACCTTGTGTGTGTGGTGAAGGCTTACACTACACTTGGTGTCGCTATTGGTGTTGTATTTTTTGGTGTTGTACGTGGTGGTGTTTTCAACTTTAATATAACACGGTGTACCATCTGTCATCGGTATATATTTTAAGGGACATCTGAGACTGGAATTGCTCCTTCCAATTTAATTTATTGTACAAGATGTCGCGAATATTTGAAAACACGGTGACGCAGTGTCGAACCGAAGGAATGCCCGTGGTGTACAGAACTACGCAGGAAAAGCCATTAGGTTTCCCTACTTCTGAAACGAGCAATCAAAGAAATTGGAAACTAATGCCGCTCACGCTCGAATCGTGAAGCAGCGGGAGGCGCCCCGACTTTTCTCGTCGCACGAAGAAACGAAACGTGATACTTTTTAGAATTTGGGAAAAAACCCGGGGAAAAAACAGTAGCAGCATGCGCATATGTATCCGCGTGCACTCATTGTATGGGAAAATTATGTTTTCGTCGCCCGGTAAGGCATAATTGCTGCCCCCCCGTTGGACACGTGGTGGCGCACATGAAAATTTCAGTTTACGCTCAAATTTCGAGCAACTTCTGTACTGCGTTACAATATTCCTGTGGGGGATCTATTTTCTGTCAACCGCCGAAAGCGTTACTCGTACTTTGAGCAGCCCAAGCTTTACGCAAATTGTTAATTAAGCGGCGGTATTTTAGCGAACGGTAGCGGCCATTTTCGTTCGCATTTATTATCGCGATGCGTGGCCAGCGTTGAAATTATTGCGTCTCGTCGTTCGCTCCATCGCATCAAAGTTGCATAACCGGCTTGCATCTTTTCGTCTAGCATATTCTGTGTTACAAACGATGCAAAATGGAGATCGACACGCCGTATTCTATTTCCGACAGTTTCGAGCAGAGCTCTTGGATTTCGCTATTAAATCGAGACGATAACGCTATCAAATATGTCGCGGACTTTAAACGCGTGAACTTTCATTTGCCGGCGACTCTGCAAATCATTGCATATTGAAACGCGCAACCGGGGATCCGATATTGCGAGGGCGCGTGTCCTCGAATTAGCGGGGCGTAGGTGGAAAGTGAAATCCAACACCGGCGACGTTTTGCACGTCGGAGAGGGTTCTCTCGGTGCTGGTAAATCCGGGGTGTCGCAAGCTATCGCAGACTGACCGCGGCCGACGACGACAACGACGATGACGACGGCCGCGACGACGAAGACGACGACGACACGCCTCGCGTCTCGGTTCAGCCATCTTGGAGATTCTGGCGTTGGTCCAATCTTTATTTAGATCCACCTGTCGCCCGTGTCAGCTTCTATGTTGAGCCATTCCCCCGAGGGTCCCTTCGAGAGAGCTCTTTTAACACGAATTAAAACTGTTCCTTCTCTTGGGGGCAAAGTTACAAAGAACCGTCTCGTAACAGGAATTTCTATTTCCATTGGCGCAATCGGGCCTCGGTAACTCGAAGCCCGGGGGGAACAGCTGAAATGTTCGAATTATTCGAAGCTTTCGAGGCTTTTCACGTGGGTCAGCGTGCAATTCTTCTAGTCGAACCGTTGCCAGCTCAAAAGTTATCAGGGCCCAGCGATATAGCGAGAGACTGCGCCTTCTTCTCGCCCAGCATTGGACTTTCTAAGCTACGAATTTTATTTTCCTACTGCTTCGAACATTTTGGCGAAACGCTCCACACCGGCAGAAAATTCAGCCCCTCTTCTCCTCGTGCAATCTAAATTACGACGAGAAATTAATACGACGAAACTTTCGTTCGAAGCGATGCAATAATGCATCTGCACGATGCTGAATGCATCTGAAATAATTTCAGCTGCAGAGATTTTTGCAACGATGCGCCAGGGACTGGATAAACGTCATCCCTTATGGGGGTTCGGGGTTCGAGTGAATTGTACGCTTCATTAATTTTCTTCGCGGTTTTTTTTCGTTTATAAGTATCGTTCGCCGCGTTTGCATCCGTTAGCATTGCCCGGCAACAGAGATTTCCAAATTAATTTTAGTGCTCGCGAGGGGGAAAGTGAACGAGTGGAGGGACATTTTAATTTCCCAATCTGTGTTAGGCCTCCACCCTTAGTGTAGTTAAGTCTATTTAAAAAGGATATTTCGTTGCGTTGGGAAAAGAGAAATACGAGGTCCACTTTGTTTTCGAAATTTGGCAAGTGAAAACCAATAGAATTTTTTCTTTTTTGTGGAGTGCACAAATAGATTTAAAGAGTCCGGGCAATAAGAGTTACGATACTGGTCTGAAATGTGGTACAACAGTGGTTACGCTCGAGCTCGAAAACTTTCTTAATGTAGAGAGCTTGGAAATTTATTAACCCGTTCGTTCCTTAATTATTGAAGAAATATTTTTTCTGAACGTTGCTCGTATTATTTGGCATAGAGACGAGACCTAAAAGCTTAAAAAATTTCGTTCTTAGCAATCGTTTAACGCTAAGTATAATCATCTGTGTTATAAAGTTATTATACGCATATCAAAAAAATTCATTGCTCTTACCCGTGCTATGAAAAAAGACTGATATACGCTAATATTATATTTCGCAACTGAAAATACGTGGCCAAATTGCCACGCTGGAAACGGAAGGGTTATAAACTGGGTCAGTTGTATAGAAGTTAGGGTAGGGTGTTTAAAAAAGTGGCATACATAAGGGATGCCTAAATTCCTAATAATTCCTAAATAGACACTTCACTTCTCCCAGCACAATTCGCAATCGCATTTATTATTACAGTTACTGTTATCATTTTTCGTTCGATGCTCCATGTTTCTGCTGTACAATTATCCGTCCGATGTTAATATCTGTATATTAATATTTATCCAAGGGATCGTCGCGGTTGAAGTATTGCTTTTGGATGGAAGTTCCGTAGTCGACGGCCCGCACGAAGCGTCTGTTTCTATTTTCATTGTCGTTGCCTCTGTCCACCTGTCGCTGTCACTCATTTCACGGGAGGGCCTCGCGGGAGACAAACATTATACACAAGTTCCTGGCGTTTAATTTTGTAGCCAAGAAATTAGGTATTTCCGAGCCGTCGTAAAACGAGCCCTCCTGTGTATCGCGTTTCAAGTTTCGTTTCATGAAACCATAACTTTTCGCCCGCTGGAGACGCCGTTTATTGCCCCTATAATCTCGTAGACGGTCCGGGGATAATCGCCCTTTCGGCCGCGCAATGATGCGCCTGTCGAAAGATAAATTTCTATTTTCGATGCCGCTTTCTCCGCGCGCGCGCGTCGATTTGTCTTTACGCGAATGGCCAGGTCGCCTAGCGTTTTTCATTCAAGAAACTACCGTACACCCTTGGCGCTGAAATAAAATTTATTCAGCCATGTCGCTCCTCGCATGGCAATCGCAGCAAGTCGTTCCAAGGGAGGCATCTTAGTTTCAATTGCATTCTTGCCCCCCTTCTCGGCGGACCGTTCTCTTGGATCTTCCATCGAGTTGAGTTTGACGATTTCGAAAAAAGCACAAAAACGCGTCAGCAGAGGGACAATTAAGCGTTCGGGGACCACCCTTGGACTCTCCATTGGTCTGCCCTGCTTTCCAAGGATTGGCAGATCATCCCATTGGATTATCCACGGCGCCGGCGCCCGTACAGTCTGTTCACTGCGCATCGACCCTACACGTGTGCACACGCAAGCTGATTACGCACACACCGTTCGCTTCACGATCCGCAAAGGTGTTTCGCGCGACGCGCACAGGTGTGCGGGTACACGTATGCGGCGAGGAAAGAGTACGGTATTCATCGAAACGCAATGCGGAAATATAGTAAAGGGGAAATTACGGTATGACCACCTGGCGCACGTGCCGTCGCATTTTCACGTGCGCACGCGAGGGGCCTCGCTGGCGTTATGTGGGCCATTTTTCGAGGTCTCCGTTTTTGCGCGGAGGAACAGGCCGAACTGGTACGGCACGGGGATTAGAAATCGATACGACATGTATTGTATATACCAAGCAATCGTGCGAGTTAAAGATTCGGTGGACTAGTCTCAGGTGTTTTTATCTAGTTAGAAATATCATAATTACGGTTCGATACAAAGCGGAATCGTTGAGGAAGGGAATGAATAATATATAATAATATTATTCACAAATGTCGAAGGTTGAAACAATTGCCTCGTTTATAAATTATGTTGTGTACTCGTATTGGCAAGTCGATCTTGAAATTCTTTTATTCTTCTAAAAATCTTCTAAATTCTTCTAAAATTAATATTCCAAAATCGTTGTATAAAATTCGACGGTTCGACGCAACCCTTGATATGCGACAGGAAAAGTAAAAGAAATGAATTATTGTCATAGGGGTGAACACGGGATGCCCCGTAAAAAGATACAACAAAAATTGTTTAATTAAATGTGGACTGCCCCAATATGTATATATTAGTTAGAAATCGCATTATTTCGAAAAGAAATTTGCGTGTTTCTCCTTAAATTGCACAGAGTTCACTGGCTAGCAGCAACCCTTGATATGGAATTGACAAAAAAATTCAACATCATATTACATACAAAAAAACCCTTTCTTTTATTAAATAATCGCTATCCTAGTACATATTTATGTTTCCCGATCACGTTTAGGCGGCGTGCCTCCGCAGTTTTTCGTGCAGCTCTATACATAATTCCTCCTGTCACCTTTAACGACCGTTGCATACGTCTGAGTATGCAAGTTCTTGAAATCGTGCACGCACACGGCAATTGGAAGGGACGATTAAGCAACATCGTCCACGCGTTCACCCTTGCGTTAATTCGCGCGGTCGGGAGATCTTAATCGGGGTGTACGGCCACTTTGCGTCGGAAATCGAGGGTGGTTACTTAGATCCGTCACGACTGAAATAATGCACACCTTTTCGTGACTATCAAACACCTCTTTTCTCTCTCTTTCTCTCTTTCTCTCTCTGTCAATCTTCCCCACCTTCTTCATCTCTACGTTCTGGTTTCTTTTCAACTTTCCCCAATTTTTCTGCTCGAGCCTTTCCGAAAATTCGCGTGAAAAACGAATCCCCTTTGTAAACCGAAACGAGAAGTTTCTTCTCCTTGCAGTTCAAATTCTCCGCTCGCCTTATACATCTTAGGCCATTGGTGATTCCAATTAGAGAAAAGCAACTCTTACACTTTCTCTGCGCGAAGATTTCGTTATAATTTATATCTCCTCAATTGCTGCATCGGTGGGTGCTTTGATTAGCGATCAAGCTCGTTAAATAGCGTGGCCAGTTTCGAAAAAGTTGCCGCGAAATTCGAATGAATCGCGGAGAGAATTTTCCGCGTGTAATGGGACTAGATACGTCGACGTTCGAAATTAACGATACCCTGACGTTTCACAAATTTATCAGTATCTGAATCTATGCTTGTCGGTCCGCGGTGGAACAGAAACGGCATTTTTCTTCTAATTGTCGCTACGTGACGATCATACTTAATCCCAGGAAAAATTGCGCGACGTGTTCTTTTTTTCTTCGCCGACAAGCGTATACGTATGCACACGGGTTACATCGATCGCATGGAAACTTCGATGCGAGCCGCGTCGCGTTGTGCCACCGACAATTTCTCGTCGCGAAAATTACGCCAGCCATTAAAACAACCGTCGCGCTTTTCGCACGAAAATCCCGGATATGGACGTGCCGAGGGATGGATGGATTCACCCAGTATAGTACCTTATTTGAAACGAGAAAAGGCGACACTTCTCGCAAACACATATCTGCGTCTCGATAAATCAACTTAAAATCTTAGAATATAACATTAACGTTCCGCGTATGCTTCCCACTATTATGCAGCAATCGGTAATAATGACAACTTTGCTCGTTTTCCAAGAAAACGTTGGTAATTTTACAAACACTTGCAAACTATTGCACATCTCAGGTGTTTCCCTATAACCGTTTCTGCGACTATTTTTGCTGCAACCAGTACCATTTCATCTCATAATAATAATTAAGTCATTTTGTGAAAAAACTACTCTACGAAAGGTCCATTCGGAGCAGCCGTTTTAAAAAAATTCAATTAATTCAATTAATTCAGCCACTTCAGATCCCAATGTCCTGCTGAAAAATTGAAGCACGACCTTGAATAAATTCTTCGCCGTAGAATTATCTATCCTATGTATGCATGTACACGATAGAGCAATGCACATCAGTATCGCCAGCAATTCATGTCAATGCGATGAAAACTTGGTCGCCGTTGGACGCGCGTTCGTTCGGGCAGATTTTCTTGCGTTCATTTGTCAGGTGTACAAAGTGGAATTGGGACTTGAGGGTATGGAGAATCGCGAAGACACACGCGTGCACGGGTACAAATGTATAGAAAGATAAAGTACGGGGATAAAATAAAAACACGCAGAGTGGAAAAAGTGGGGTTGAGGACACGCGAGCCATCCATAATGCACAGACCGCGGCGAAGATGCGTCAGCAAGATAACTTCGATAGAAAATGGAGGGACAAAAAAAAAAGATCATAGAAAAGTTGATGAGGTGATTTCGCGAATTTATTTAGTCGCTCAAGGTTTCGACTCGCGGTTCTCGCTACGTGGACGCTTAGATACTGCCTTAGGGTCGTGGAACTTTTTAATTGCTTATGATTCTTCGGAGAAATTGAACACTCGAAACCATTGGCTTTAAACCAACAAGATTGAATATTGTCGAATAAATTTAAATATCTATAATCCAGCATTTTTGCGCCTGTGAAGTTTATTTAGTATTACCGAAAGAATAAAACGAAGCGAACGAATTATAAAGAAAAATAGTTGTCTTTTAGAATACTCGAAAAGAACGTTAAAAATTATATTAACATTCGTATGCAGAATTTCAACCTTTCGTATACGTTTCAACCCTGTATATCATTTTAATAATACACATTACGTATACACCAAAATATGATTCTGCCGTCACCAGCCTTTATACTATAACCGAAGATGACTCGGGGCAATCGTGAATCGTGTTTCTTAAAAGTGTCGTTCCATTCGTTCACATTTTTTACACGATAATCAGAATCGCGTGTACCACTTCGACAACAAGGGTGGTCCAATAGCGTGAAAATTCTTTGTTTGCGAATCAATGCGCCTTGCCATCGTTACAGGACGGGCAGAGATATTCGGGCATGAAAATAAACGTGATTCTAAATATCCTGTTAATTTCCGTAAACTTGGCGTGTAGCTCTAGCCGCTCCGCTCCGCGCGCCGGGGGGAAAATTGTCAGAACCGAGAAATTGGCTGCAAGTGCTCCGAGAAAGCATCTGCCGGCCATCTGGTAACAAGCCAAGTGTAATATTTTTACGACGATCGCCGATCGAAACTAATCTTCGAGGCGATCAGCTCGGCAGGGAAAAAGGAGAAAAGGGAAGAAGAGAAAAATTGTGGCACCCGATGCACCCATTGCGTATTCAATGTGACAGCAATAAAGCATCGTAATCCTAGGCTCGGTCGCGTGGCGTTTATTTGCAGATTCCGATTAATAGATCGAAGATTACCTTTGCGGAGTCGTTTGTTTCAATTGCACCTCTATCGTTCTTATTTCCTTCCGCGGCGTGTTTGTAATTGCCCGTTCGCCCTTTCACTTGCACCGAGGCCGACGAAAATTTCGATAATCAGAGAGTTTACGATTGTGTTACCTGGGAATTGGGTGTATCGATGATTTCGTTTTTTAATTACTTGGCGCGAATAAACCCTTAAAGTCTTTATTACTACTTGAATACTTTTATATAACATGTCTCACCAATTTTGCCTAATATGTGTATCTCTCTAATTTCATTTTAAAAATGTATTTTTCCTACATTCGACGTTGCTTCCGATTGCTAAAAATGAACGAAAGTAATGTAATTGGCACGTATAAATACTTAGGACAATTTTCTTTTTCCTTTCGTTCGCGTAGCTTAATTCGCGAGCACTGGCGAACACTCGTAACACTGATCTACTTATTTATCTTTGCTCTATTCGCTACGAAGGCTGACCTGACCAGTTTTGCATTGAATGTTGTCGAAATTCGGAGCCGCTGTCGTCGCCAAATTTTGACCCGCAAATCAACACGATAGACCCGGTTTCCACCGAATATTCGATAATCTATGTAGCCGTGTATTAATTCGACGAAGCGGACAAACTATCGTTCGAAGCTACAGGACAACATATTGATTTACTTCGGGGACTGGACACTAGCTATTATCGATCCGTTAAAAAGTTCAGGGCTGTCTCCTGTGTTTGTATGTCCTTTGAAGGCACGGTTAGCAAGGCTCGTTTGCTATAAAAATTATTTCAAACCAGCCGGAATATTTCAGAAGGCCCGGTAGCCTTCTAACTGAGCATCGTTATTCCCAGAACTTCTAAGGGTGGGGCGAGTTTGTCGAACCGTCCAGTCGAAAATTTTCCGAAAAGTTCTCGAAGAATTCATTTACTGTTGCGCATACTTTCGTATCGGGGAGGAAAAATCGTGCGCATAAAAAGAAAAAGAAAACTTTCATCGAATCACGTTTCTATCATCCCTGTGATTATGAGACCTCGGGGGTCGCGAGTTCCAGGGTTAACCGAAACCCTGAAAAATGCACGCTACGGAATGTAATAGCTGGTAAAGAAATGTTCTAGGAAAATTTCAATACTCCATTGCACGATCGGAAATGGAACGAACGAACGAATTAAAATCAACGCCGATCATTAGCCCCGTGTTGCCCCGTTTGTAAATTACTGGGAGCCATTCGAAGGGGAGTAATTGAATTTAAAGGGTTGTCGATTAATAGATGTCGATCGCGTCGCGATAAATTGAAGAACGGCCGCGAAAGAGGAGCAAGAAGTCGGGGCGGTGAGTTTTACGCGCGATTGCTTTGCGTTGAAAAAGAAAAAGAGAGGGAAGAGGTAGAGACAGAGGCGATGCCGTGCAACGTATCACTGTCTTCTTTTTTCTTTTTTACACATATATACATACATTTATTCTTTACGCCTGTGAATTTTAGGTACTAACGTTGGTGTTAGGTAATCGTGTGTCGTGTGCCGAGAAGTATCTATATATTCGTGAAGTGAGACCTACACACACACACGCACACACACACATACATACACGTTTGTCGTTGGTTTGTTGTTGTTTTGCCGACACATTGAGGAGTTTTTCTTTTTTATTGGATTTGTTGCGCATTTTTTTTGTCACGCCTTAGTGATACTACACCGTTACCATTTCCCCAACGCGACGCTTTCCATCCACTTCTTTCTCCCTCTATCCGTTATCCACGCGGCGAATAATCTCCACACGAACACGACACTCTCACACTTTAATGCGTTCTCGCCAAGCAACGTATCGTTCCAACGATACGCGTGGAAGTAATAGTCTAATGGCGGTATAAATACAATAAAATCCAGCTGTCGTACAGTTGTAACCCACGCGTTTCAAATAACTTCAATTGTCTTCCGACTTGCGTCGAGCATCGTTCCCCAGCTTCTTTTGCACTTCGGCATCGTCGGAGTGTCAGAGGCTGGGAAATGTGACGCGAACGCGAACGCGTGGCCTCGCAATGTCAAGTCCGAGGCCCATTAGCGATCGCCGTGTTATCTGTACGCGAAAGTTAGCGCCAAACGCTTTTCCAATGAACCGTTTATCTTAATCGAGGCACAGACGGGGGTGCGAGGCTGCATTCGCGCTTTTCTTGGCTGCACGCGGAGCATCGCTTGCGTGGAACACTTACTACAATACCATGTCTCTACACGCGCGAACAATCCTCATTTCCCATCCCTCCGCCCTTCCCTCCAGTTTTCTTTCAACTGCACAGAAAGAAATGTCCGGTTGAAGCTTCCTTCGTTCATCGAGTTCGATCTGTTACCTTGATTGTGGCCAGAGATTGCGTAGAATCGGGAAACTCGATGGACCGCGGGATGTTTTGAATAGCAAGTGTGACTATACAGCAATCATGGTGGACTACATGCTGCGGGAAAAAGTATTTAGCAGAACGTTAGATATCGTTGTCTGTTAACTGCGCACGATGTATAATTGTACGCGTATTTTCCTACGGTTTATATTATTGGCCGGTGCGTATGAAACAGAGATGGTTCTCATTCCATATTCTTCCGGAATGAAAGAAAATGTCTGAAACGCGATACGACACCGCGAGAGCTGACGTCGTCCCAATATATTTTCGTGAAAAAGAAACTTCCCCAGCTCTGCGCGTTATTTGGAAATCGGCTGCTCCATGCAACGAAGACGCGCACCCCCGTTCGAAGGTTCGAAGCATGTTACGTTTCCAAAAAGAAATGATAGCACTGAATCGGTGGCTAGTCTAACGTTGTCTCGACGTACAAGAAAGGATCTGTTTTCGGGCAAAAAGCAGAGGTGCTCGAATCTTTCCAACGGGGACTACAAATTATTCTTATTACCGATCATTGGGACGGGCCAAGAGCAGAACTATGTACTAAGAACCGTCAACGGCACATAATATCAACCGTTCACTTGCATTAAAACAACCAACGCCGGCGCAAATGAGTCGCATAGGATTTAGAGTGATCCAGCAGTATTTCAAAGTCCACCACGATGAATCGACGAGTACTCTTCGTGTTAGTTGTATGAGTGCCTTTGCCCTAGCCGCGCCGTCCGCGAAGCTGACTAACCGTTGGATGATTTTGGTTTCAGGGTGCCACCGGGTTACATGTACCAGTCGCCATACCTGGCGGCTGCGGCGCCAGGTGGCTTGGTACCGCTACCGACGACGCAGTTGACCCACGCCGCAGCGATGGCAGCGGCGTCCCAGTTCTACGAGTATCAGAATGCTGCGGCAGCGGCCGCCACGTATCCAGGAACATCGTACAACTTCGCCGAGGCGTATCCTTATACCAGCGCCGCCGCGGCCGGTATGTGTTTGAAAACAGTCCAGAGCAGGGACAGCAACGGGCTGATACACCACCACCAACGGCACAACGGCATCGGCCCTGCGGTGCCGGCACACCAACCATTGGAGAAAGCTTTCTTGCCGCCCTTTCTGCCGTCCGTGCTACGTAGCAACGGTAGAGGATTGTCCGAAAAAGCAGAGCACCGCACTGAAATCATGCGAGCAAAGTGGGCGAGAGTGAATGAGCGCGCTGGGGGATGATTTCGTCTTTCTTTTATTAGCTCTGGGCTAGCAAGGGTTTCCCCAAGATTCCTGCAAATCTTCGGAGGATGCTCATAGACAGGGATTCTTCTTTTCCTGGATTCTTTTCCTTGCTCGGTCCACCGAAATTTTCGGAGATAAGGGAGTCACCGGGGTGGAGTTTTGAGTTCTAGAGCCTCGCGAATCGATAACGTTGTAAAGATACGGGTGAAATATTGTAGCTGGACAGAGGAGATAGGGCTTTACTTTAAACGTTTTTTAAGTTGTAGAAAACTGCATGCTTCGTGGAAACTACTGCGCAGCCGTAACGCGTTGTTTGTCCAGAAATTAACATTTTCTTGGAGAATTGCACGCGTCGACGCTCTTCTCAGATTTCGCGCGTTACAAATTTTGAATAGTGCTTCTTGCAAGTTTACGAACGGCTCACTTACCTCGCGTGTTTCTTTCGTCACCGGGAACGAAGTTATGGACGAATTGTGCAAAGCGTTGATTACTTTCAAAGTAGCCAGAATTTTCCAGTGGGAACTTGCTGTGAATACCTTCTGCTTTTTTCACCTGTCGCTTCTTGAAATTGAGTCAGCCTATGTCCTACGATGGTTTCAAAGCAAACTTTGATTCGAATCCTTTTTCCAAAGTCTTTGCACAGTGACGCTTTTATTATTCTTCAGGGTTGTCTACACTTGCTTTCGCGTTGCTCGTACGTTCTCGCGGGTGTGATTGCAGGAGGGGTGCTTGAATAAAAATTTCTCTAATTTGTGTGCTGGAATGTTTCGCTGGCGGTATAAGAAGTTCAATGAAAAATGGCATGGAAGTAATTGCATGCCCATGCTGGCTTCGCATTCGAAACGATCGACATGCAAATTTTGTTGACGCTCTGATGTGCTGTCTACGGTGGTGGTGGGAACAAACGTCACGATGGATGACAGTAGTCGGGATGCTTTCGATTACGCGATGACAGTGTTTTGCCGACAAATGGGAACATAATTTCGATAATCGTGAAACTCGTCCGAGAAAGCATACACGGTGGAAACTTTCTCGAGAATTATGTTCGAGCAACTAGTGCAGGAAATTCTATTATAATTTTAAATGTATCGCGGTTTCGACGTTTCGTTCCGTTTAAAGGGGTACGCCACCATGAAGGTTTAAATTTAACATTTTTTTCGGCGGGTAATGATTGATTAAAATACCAGGATTTTTTGAGAGGATATTAGGCAATATCTTAACTTTATTTTCATACTTTACTTACTATCAAAAATTATAAAACGCCTGGCGCAACCTTGACAGCTGCCAAATGCGACTGGAATATAAAATATGCCTAAACAAAAATACATTCTTTCTCAACGCAGCATTTAGTTTTCCAGCTAAACTTCTGAAACAAGGAGACGGCGGCGATTTAAAATAGAAACTTCTGCTTTCGCTGATAATAATCAGCCCCGAAAGTTCATTACAAAGAACGAATGAAAGTATGCACAGAATCGTGCGCAACATTGCAAATAATTTTGTAGAGAATTGCTGTCATTTGAGTTGCCATAACATCGCGAATTATTCGAAATTCAAGAAGTTCAAGCCACGGTGTTTTATATTCTCCGTCTATGAAGCAGAGAAAAAAAAATGTAAAAATAGTTTTTCGGAACCAACAAGGTGGTGTCTACCGTGAACGCCCTCGAGAGACTCGAAATAATGTCCCAGGTGAAACACGCGAAACATTGCCGTCGCGTCTGTACCACAGCTGACTCCCGTTGCGTTCCTTCTAATAGAATTGCCTACCCCAAAAACCGACGAGACACGCAGAAACTCAGAACGCAATCTTTACTTCTTTTTCCAGCAAACGCAGCGGCGGCAAGCTACGTGACACCGTACGCGTACGCGACCCTGCCAGGTGCGGCGGCAGGACTGCCGGCAGCAGCGGCCGCAGCTGCAACAGCGGCGGGCGCAGGCTTCCCAGGACTACAGTATCAAACGACGCCTCAGGAAGCAAGATTGCAATAGGATTCGGATGAATGGCCGGCCTGGAAATCGCCACCGTCGCCAATTATTCCAGCGGCGTTGTACCCGCGACGCAAAACTCGATCCTTGCCGTACGAACGTCTGTAGCCTTCGCGATCCCTGTGCGCCGATCCGCCCCTTTCGTTCCTCGACGATCGCCGATTACCTGCCGCGACTCACCGCCGAAAGTGGAAGAAGCTTTTCCTCTTTGGCGGTTCGACGGCGCGGCTCCGTCTGTTCGTCATCCCCGAAACGGCGAGAGAGAACGTGGAAACTTCGTGGACGTACGCCACGCAGGATCGCGGACCGCAGTTTCCTACTGATTCAACGTTCAATCTTCCTTTACACGGTCCCAGATATACGGCCGAACTATCGACACGATCGGCCATCGCGGCCCGGGGAAGAGAAATGTAGAAGACGATACGTAATGTCGCCGGCGTTGCGATTATTTATATGATTAACGACACGCGACGGACAATAGAAGGCTTTCGATGCACGCGCGGACATCTTTCGGAAACGTCGAATTCCTTTATTGCGTGTAAGGATCGACTGCCCGACGAAAGCGAGTCGAGATTAAAATCTGCATCGCGTCAGTTAGGATTAAGCGAAACGCGTGGAAAGGGCGGAAGGTGTACTCGCTATTGGCTCGAATTGAAAGACTGATCCGTATTCAGAATGGATACTGCTCGGTGAGGGGTTTCTGGAAGACGGCGGAACGTTTCTTCCATTATCGTCGCGCGTCCACTTAATTTCCTCCGTAGACGATTAGTCTCGTCGCGATTTCGTTACAAGCTTCCATGGATGGAAGACACGTTGAGATACAGTTCTTACCTATGCGCAGATATCGTTTCTGAATTTTGGTCGAAATGCGCGGACATTTTTCAACTTTAGGTGTACAGACAAGTCTATTTAAATACAGTTCGTCGAAGTCAAACTGGAAGTTCGCGAAGCTGTAAAATAATTGTGACCCGTTGCACGTACACTTTGCGATGGAAACATTGTTCCCGAACAAGTGAAACCGTTCACAGAGCACAAAGACTCCTCGATCACCGGCACAGTTTCGGAAAAGTTTCTAAAAATACTGCTCTTATTTTTGCGAAATACTTCGCACGCTCCTGGTTTCCCTTCCATTTCATAAACACGCATGTAAAATAATTGAATACGCGACGAATCTTCGAGAGGTCGTTGCAAGCTTCGTGGTAATTACTATCTTACCTGAGGGTACTTCACCTCCGATCAGATCGCACGATTTTCTCAACGTTCGCGAGTCCTCTCGAGGAAAGCGTATCGTCGATTTGCACGCAACGGTGGACGTAACTAAACCGACGTTGCCTTAGAATCGCGCACCAGCGGAATCATGAATCAAGTGTCTTGAGAACGATGCCTTAATCTTGCGTGATTTATAGGATGTTATTTTAAATGCACTGATCAGCGTCCCGTAATACGAATTCAACGAGGGCCGGCGAACGACCGAACGTTTGCCGGTTGTCGAACATACGTAACCAAAGAATGGAATACAGACGCATCGCCAGTGTTAAGGACCCACTAAGGATTTAGAATGACCAAAATTTTAATAGAATAACGGAAATCGCGATAGCATATCGGAAAAGGTTTTTTAAATCTCGCTAACGAGGATAGCAGTCGTGCTGTATAACGTTTAATCGGATAGCAATTAATTCCGCTCTGGATATATTTATTACCGCACACTGGTGTAGCAATACCACTGGCTATTTAAAAAGTTTCATCCGTACGAACAACTGAAATTACTTTGAAGTGACTGCACGCGGCGTGGACGCGTTCTAAATACGGATCAAATTTGACTGATTATTAGTTACTCAACATTAATGTTACGATACTTATTGTTAACAGTCTAAGGAATCTCGTTGCGTAAGGAATTCGTTCGTCCAATCTTGAAGTGATCTGGTGCCTTAATTAGCACGACGGAATAGTCTTAACGGTTAGAAACTAGTCAGTGATTCGTTAGCGCGAAGGTATTCGCTAACGCGTGTACAGAGGGGGTGAAATCGAGAGGGAAAGAGAACGAGCGGACAAAAACTAAAATGGGACGACCAGGGGAGAGAGTGAGAGGGTGAGAGGTGGATGAGGGTGGTGGGCAGAGGATCGGGCTATGAGAAATGAGGCTGTCTAGTCCTATACCCTTCGAGACTTTTGACGATGTTAGCTCGGTTCGTTAGGATTTTTAAGTAGGCGTTAATACGAATGGAGGAACGAGAAGTGAAACCAAAAGTCTTGTAAAAAGTTAGCAAAAGATGCTGTTAGGAAGGCTTAATGTTAGTTATTAATTATTACATAATCTCGTTCAATTAAGATAATAGGCAAAATAAATTAACACTATTGATGCATGATATTATTATTATTATTTTATTATTATTATTACTTATTAATAATTATTATTACTATTATTATTGGTAATATTATTGTCATTATTGATTATTGTTCATGTACTTAATGACAAAGCGAAAGAGTATGCGTGATCGGCCGAGTTTATTCTGTCGGCGATGAAAATGGGTTTAAACCGCGAGGAATATGTACTCTCGTCACGGATACTATGGTCCTTCACGAGTATCCTACACATTTAGGATTAATACGGTTGTAATATATCGTCTGTTATCTTAAATAATATTACTATTATACACTTTACGAATAGGTTAACGAACGAAAAAGGAATCAAATATATTGTCTCTGAGAGAAACAAAAAGCGAACACGTCTTGGTCTTACCGTAGATCGCGACTCTTGTTGTCTGTTGCTTTCGCACGTCATCTGAACTCTGCGCGAGACGATGAATCACGAACATTGATTATCGAAAAATTGGAAAAAAATGGAAAATAAAATCTTAATTTTCAAAGGAGCATTCACGTCATTTAACTGGACCCTTCTTCCAATTGTATTTTACTGTCGCGTTTTTCTTGTTTATACACATAGTGCATAGGTGCCTGCAACGATGCAGAAAGAACGACTTCACTTGTTGCTGTTGTTCATCAGTTCTCTTGCGTTCAATCTTTTCCTTCGTTTCACAATCCCGGCAAGCGACACAGTCGCTCCAATGGGGCTCGATGTTTGTCGTTTTTGGTGGCTAAAGATAATCTTAATGGCCTTGTGGAATTGGACGCCGAGCGTCGCGTCGCGCTGCAAAAACGAGCAAGGGGAAACCGCCCTCGACGTTTAACACAGACTTGCGACGACCATGCGAAAATAACCAGCTGCGTCTTCTGGCAAAATACCTCAACAATTTGGCTGTCCTCGTGAATCTTCATGGATTTGGTCACTCTTTGGAGCCCAGTCGTGTTTCCACGAAACGTATTTAACAGAGAACAACTTTTGGCTAGTTGCAGTATCAGGGAATTGAATCGATGCTGGTAATCTATTTTACAAGTACCCTGAGTCAATTGGAATTCATATAATAACTGGAACGTCCTGTCGATAATTGTTCACATTTTTGAAAGGATGTTTGCTAAGGGATACTGAAGTAAGAATTTAAAAATAACTCGCAAGTTGAAATGTTGATTTAACCGATGAATATTTTTTAATTGCGGAGTTATGCAAAAGTGGAGCTATCTTCGCATAAAAAAAAGTAACGCAAGAATTCCCAGCCGGGAAATGCTTTGGTCTCTATGCGATATGTATGTAGTGCGTAGTCTATGTAGTTTATATTTTTATTTAGTTATAAAAGAATATAGATGTGGTAGATAGCAGAGCGGAGAAGGTGTACGAAAATTTATTTTTCAAATTATAACTAAAACATGTTGCTTGGTATACATCTGTACCCCGCTCGGTGATACGAAGATTAAAGAGATTAAATATTCAGGTGGCTTCCAAAGGCCCAAGCGCAGCGACGAAAAACTCCATAGAATTAGATAAAAGTTACGAACAGTGGATGACTTTCAGAGTTTCAGCACAGACTGCAACCAGTCCTGACGCCGAATACCTTTGGAATCGGGGACTGCCAGCCGCGCCGTACGCGGAGGTGATAAGATGTCAGCACCGGTGCTTCATTGATAACGCGTCCCCTGAATGACGTTCCGCTTATCACTCGAATTGATAGAGAAATAGTAGGGGAACATTGCCATTGACACAAGAGCGAGCCTCAGTTATCCCGCGTTTATTCGCGTAAACTAGAGCGCTCATAGCGCTTAGTGATTTTTAAGTTTACTCGCCGCTCGAGGGAGGTCACGAGCAAGGAGAGACTCGAGGATCGCGATCCAGGCAGGACTCGCGACCTGGAAGAGTCCTACCTGAGTCCATGCGGAAGCACGTGGCCTAAGGTCAAGGTGAGACTAATACAGTTCCCGCTTCATCCTCACGGATGCTCCGCGATATTTATTCTAATCGCGAAGCGATTCTTTTTCGCTCGACCGTATCGCCCGCCGCAGGACTTTGCCACGCGTTATCGATCATAACTGTAACGGATTCGAAGCGAATTGACGTATGTATACCTATGTTGCAACGCGTATCGGATAAACTGTGAGCGTGTCTCACGGTTCCATACCGCACGCCTATTATATTTCCTAAACGCAACGTGTACATCGACCAACATTTCTTTCGCTTAATGAATCGCGGCATGCGAGCGACAGCAGCCCTCTTCTCGCTGACAGTTTCTCTTGTTCTTCGCTATACAAATGCGTACGAGCGATGGAAAGATTGGAATTCAGCTGTCGCTCTTTCAACGCCCTTTAAATCGAAGAAAATATGAGCACGTTATCTTGCACAATGGCTCTCGATACTTAAATTGAAGAAAAATCTCGTATCTCACTCGTTTCTCAGATTATATCGTGCTGCATTTAATCGGGCATGCACTACTTATCGGGTCCACTAACTCTTTCTTATCTTAAATATGAAACTTCGTTCAATTTTCGTAGCACAGGAGTGCATGCCACGCGTGCCCAGTGCAGTCGATGGGAATAATTTTGTCAACCGACCGTGCGTTTGATTATACTGAGGGTATCGATGGTGCTGTGAAAATTGTCGCGAGTCTGTCATAGGTAAATGCGATATTATCGCGGTAGATGCTTTTGTGGACGTTCACTGCTGTCAGCAACTGTTTGCAGCTTCTGTTGCGTCCACTGTTTTATCACGCGTATGTGTCCTGCGTGAAAATGTTTCGTTCGTAAGGCGGGAACACATTTGCGCATTTGCACGGCACTCGACTTGGAAAACTCTCGCGACTATTTCCAGAGAATATCTAGCACTTCGAGTAACGTTATCGAGGCGAGCCTCTATTTACTATTGAACGTTCGAATCGGACGAAGGTCCAAATTGTTCCAACTTTGGAGTAGGAATTTCGATTTACCATCGACGCACCTGCGGTGCTCGCCAGGTTCGATTAACACTGATCGACGCATTATCGTCGACGGGTACAAGAACGTGTTCCAGTTTGCCAATAATTTCCTTTCCATAACAAACGGCAGTAGTATGCGCGCAAAAATTACGAAGGCCAGTCGGGAGAAACAAACGAAAGCGTTGTTGGGTCAAGTCGTTTTAATTCCACGAAATTTCGTTTACTCGAAACATCTGTTCCCGTTCTGAATCGCGTCGACATTTCAGCTCTTAATGTCAAGTCCACGATTCTTCGCGTGCTTCTTGTAGCACGGCCAGGCGGAAGTAACAATCGGCTGGAACTCCGTATTAATGCAGTCTCCGAGCGTCACAACGAAATCTATACCTAGTTAAATCGCAATTGCGTAATAGTCTCAGGTGGCTGCGATGCACACGACGATTACTAAGTAAATCTTTGATAAATAAATCTATTACACGTTGCGTGGCTTTTACAACGTTTATATGGATATAGAGATCTGTAATTACCTGGGATATATTACCGAATGCGCAGGCGAGTGTTGTATGTGAATTGAATGGCGTGGCGAGCAACGATGTTTTTTGGAAATCGGTAGCGATTCGGGGGATTTATGTATGTACGTTTCGTTTAATCGCGTTGGACGATAAATCGTGCATCGTCTGCATCTAACTCTAAGTATCAAACAAGCTACTGATAACAAAATCCACTCCACGAGATTATTTGGCACGGAATATTTAGAGCATTCTCAATTTCTCCCTCTGATGCATCAAATATTCGTTGTGTTCTTCGCGTTTGTTGAAAGCAGGAAACGTGAAAAGAAGAAAAAAACGTAATATCGCTATTGACTTCCGTTGTTGCAACTTTACTTGTTTCTCGTATTTTAGTGTTCCATAATTGGATAATTGGGTCCTCGAATTGTACGCTGGGCTTTAACGAAATAAAGAAGCCCATTGTGTGCGAATAAAACGGAAATGTTTGAAACTATTTGAAATTATACGAAAAATGTGTTTCGTATGTTACATATTTTTTAAATAAATTCTTTGGCACAAACGCAATGCTCGATTACAATTTGTTATCATTTTTTTGCCGAGGAGCAAGAAAGAGGGAGACAAAAATGGTACAACAGCGATCGAAGCAGCGATTTCAATGGTATAGCACAGTTCTATGGTGAAAAATTAGCGTAACGATTACAAATAAAGTAACTGCGAATAATTATTACATAAGCACACAGCTTACGTTTATAGATGACAGACTTATCAATAATCAATGAATTACGTAGCATAGAAGTCACCGTAATTGTCGTCCTAGTAGTTTTTTCTTTCCACGTGCTGGATAAACTTCTTGCACTACGTATAACATCTAAACGCGCGACTTTTTCTCACTTTGTTTCCATCAAGTCGATTAATTAAGCAATTGTTTTATTCCGCTCATTAGGCATATCTTGACACCCTTAGCGTCAAAAACAGAAATTGATTAATACTTACTTTTAATCGTACGTTGTTTTCGATCATGGTATTCAAGTTCGCTGGTAAAGAGAAGTACACAGAGATACAACATGCAAGTGTTACCCAGTGATAATTGGAAAAGTGGAAAACAATAAATTCGATATTGACAGAACCGTTCGGGCAAGTTTCGCTGGAGGTTGATGCAGAGTCTTAAATATTATTCAATTTCCAGGTAATACTGAACACAAGGTATACGAATGTTACAGTGCAGTCGGAGGGATGAGCAAGGGTTGCGGAATTTGTGGGATTTATCCCCGATGGCTGCGAGATCGTGCCACCCCAAAAAATTTCATCGCTGTCTACGGCCTTCTTGGCACGGTGCAGGCGATGGCCTTTATTTACATCGTTGTCACCCTCACGACGTTGGAAAAGCGATTCAAAATTCCTAGCCGTACTACTGGTAAGATATATTTGCCGCGTCTTCTCGCTTCCGCTGATCGATCGCCAATAATATTCCACTCATTTTCAACGAAGCTTTCGCTCACCGTCACCCTAGTTCCGACTGTGAACAGATCTTTTAAAACACTGTCAGCTTTCGAAATTCTAATGCTTCCACATGCGTGGACACGCCGTTGTTCAAAACTCAGTGTTTACCGATTACGATACAGCATCTCCCTAATGACAATGTCACGAATGGACGATTCGGTGAACTACGAGAATTCGTCATTTAATGGTTACTGCAGTCAAATAATTCTGAAGATTATGATTTTCGAACGTTTCTCCCAGAAGCCATTTCTTTCACAATGCCATAAAATTATTTTGTTGAAAAGGAAAGACTAATTGATTAGAAAGAAATTTGCAAATTTATGGATTTAGTATAAAGAGGACGATAAGATCTATCTATAATATTAAAAAATACATCGTCCATTGGATATCACGTTTACAATTACGCTAATATAACATACACACGTAACAGCAATCTCTTTTCTGAGCAGCACCATGAAATATATAAAGCTGCCAGTCGGTAGCAATGGAACGGAGTTGAAACACGAGCAACTCTGAATATTCCAGTCTTCCACAGTCTTTTTTTTTCACCGTTGCGCATTTCCATCGTGATTCCTCGTGTCACTGATACCAGATAGCCAAGTGTTGCCAGTCTAGTCGTATTAAAGTACTTGTACTTGCATTCGCGTATGAACACGCACACGAACGTACGTTCGGCCCCGACGAAAGATAAATCGTGTGTCGGTGTGAGTTCGTCTAGTAGGTAAGTAAAGTGTCGCAATCATAGAAGCGAGAAATCTGTCGTTAGAGTAACGAGAACTGGACACGCACTACGAAGCCACTCGAATGTATAGTGTACAAGTTTATTGTTACTCTTAACATATTCCAAGGATGTGCGCGTGTACGGTTTCTTCAAGGTATTCCATACGTTTCATTCAGGGAACGAAGTTTAACTTTTAGTAACGAGTTCATTGTTGATGGTATATACAGCGGTGGACAAAAGAGAGTTTGAAATTCGCATTTGTACGTGCGTACGTGTCAGTAATTTTCGTGCTAGATATTTTATATAATGCTATATTGGTAACACTCACTTGTTCTCCACCGTTCTACTAGCGTCACTGTAAATATAGGCAGAAGACTATATACTCTCTTGTTTAAAGAAAGAATATTAAATTTTGAACGAGTAAATAATTTTAGTACCAGAAGTACCAAAATGGTTAACCACCCACGATTTGCTATACATTTCACCTTTATTTTTTAATGGTAATATATTCATTTTCATTGATGCTGAATTGAATTCAGAACATTACAATAATCAGCGTATATTCTTCTCCAAGCGCAGGTACTTTTAACGTTAAGTAATTATAAGTTGTCCGTGCATACATTTTTGTACACTTATTGCTTGATCTATATTTGTGCAGATTGTAGGTATATTTGTACAAAAATGTATTTGCAACTCAGTAATGCATTACAAAATAACAGGCTATATGAAACTTTTTATAAAGCTTTTTATACCAACCCTTTGCAATTACAATAACTTATTTCTGCATATAATTCTTGAGCCGTTTTTTCGCCAATAAGTTTCGCAATTAAATCGTTGTAACTAGGTTTTTGTACGATGTAGATACTTTCTTAGTAGAATGTCTGAGTTGTACAACTATTGTAAGTGTAGAGATTATTGTTGAGGAAGAAGATCATCGGGACACTTTCTGTGAAATCTTGCGGCCGGTTTCACTGTGTACAACTCCTTAGCTAATTCTAAGTCGTTAGGATGGTTAGCTAATTTACTTTTATATTTACCACTTGAGCGCATTATTTCTTCTACTGCCGGTCCAATTTTGACGTCTCTGCAGAGTTCATTGTTTCGCACGCACCACGGTGCCTTCCCCGTGGTCCTAAGCACGTTGGATCGCAATGCTTTTAATTCTGCGATGCGACTTTTAGCAGCCATGCCCCATAGCTCGGTATATACGGAAAATGTAACGCATTACTATCCTTCATAATTTCCCCACACAATATATCGAAATATTTCATGAGTTACATGAATCCCCTGTGTAATATCGATTTACATTTTCAGCATCACCAGGAAAGATTTTTTCGGAGCAACAAGTTTTTCAACCCTTAACAGATAGGCCCATTAATAGTGATTGATACGTCAAATTGTTACCAATCTTTCAAATACAATGTACTGACTCTTGCCGATCTCACTGCGATTTGCAGAATCGAGCTTCCATTATTGCTCGATCGTGTTCAATTACGTACTTAAAGTTATACGCTGCAAGGGGATCGATAAACCCCCGTTCGCAACGCCCCCACGCCTCACCTGTAAGCGGTGCCTCGATGTTGCACCGATTGAAACATTACTTTCATCGCGAACACCCGATTCGATGAACGCTAATTACGTGCTATGGTGGTTGCGTGAGAAATCGATATAACCCTTACGCACACGAGCGTGTTGCATTTATCCGGTGACTTCGCGGTTTCACCAGGCCGCTGTTGTTACGCCGATTCGATCGATCGATACCTGAACGTATCCTCCGGAATTCAATAACAGTGCAAACGGTATGCTTCCCGGGACACGACGGGTTCTCCAAGTTTTGCGAAAATGTCGACAAATTGCATTGGAACAATTTAACGTTCATTCGACTTGCAAACTTTAGAAAAAGAAGTACTTCGTACGGGCAGTGGGTTTTTTCCGAAGTTCTATTTTGTACGTACACATTTGTTCGCAGAACCTTTATCCCACTGCTTCATATTCATTGCGCAGAGTTAAACGATAGGATTTAAAACGATAGAAGCTGAAAATTGTAAAAATCGTTGCCAATAATTTTCCTTACAGCACCTGTCACTTATTATTTGCACGCTGCACAGTTCGAATATAATTCATATCAGCATGTATTAAGCATAACAAGACGTTTCATATTGTAACCTTTTGTGCATATCAGTGAAGTGGATTAATGTCTTCTGATTATAGCGATAACACCAGATAACAGCTTAATTCATGAAAAATTCCTGCACGTTTCGATGGAAAACGATATTGCCCCCGGTTTATACAAACTTGCAATTTATACGAATCAATTTTGACAGCCGTTGCGAAGCAAAGCTTTGCTTGCAGCGTTCAATTCCCCTAAGCCACAACTACATATGCATACGTGTGTACGTATATAAAATAGAATGTTTCGCTGCATGTTCCCCGTTAACTCCTAAACCCTTTGACGGAACCGAACCAAGTTTCGGGACTCAGCAAAATATATAGGTTAGCATAAAATCTGGATAGTGCACCCCCTTACCCCTGTTCTTATCAACCTGACATCTTGTGATCATTCTGATCATTCAACTTTAGTGCACGATTACATAAGTAGGCATTGCGTAATGAAGTATATGCCGGTAAGCATTGCGTAAGAATTAACGAAGGAGTCGGTTAATTTCCGAACATTATATTGCAATTGAATTCTGCAGTAAAGGTAGCATAGTTTGTCGAACGACCAACTAAGTTTCAGTTAATCTCATCGCATAGAAATTAAACAGGATTCGATTTGTGATAAAAAGGGCAGACTTCAATTCTACTCGCCGAGAAGAACATGTAGGATTAAAAGAAATTGTTAACATTAATTTGCAGTTTGTTCACCGATCCAAGCATGTAGAATCAACCTTGAAAGCCGTGACCATTGCTTTTTAGACAACCTGTGCGAGAAGTCAAATATTTGCCAAATGTCATAGAACAATGCTAATAGACAAAATTGAACAATCATTAAGAAACAAATTAATGAATTACGTAAATGTTCTGTACAGAATGACGCGTGCCAGACGTCTTTGTACGTCAGGGCGTTAATTGTTATCAACTTGAATGCTTTACATATAATTTTAATATTTATTTAGAATAGACGTAGGACGAAGGATAGTTTAATCCAGCTTTTCTCAACCCCTCTGCATCGTGACCCAACGTATTTGTCTGCAATGTTCCCGAAACTCAAGTCTTTATAGTACAAACCTTTAAAAATCTGGCAAACCAGAGTCATCGTATATTAAACAAATGATTAGAATTATGTATATCTGACAATAGCTTCGACATATTCGACATTCTATAACTTCGACGAATTTTCACTTACAATAAATATTTTTATTCTGTACTATTTAAATTAAACCAAACTTTGTAGAAATATCAAACTAACTATTTGAACTAAAACAGGCTGCTTCGAAATGACAGAATCCACGAAGATAGTTTGTTAATTACATCTATCCAAAACTCTTACATAAATTTTAAAGAAAATAATATTATATCTGATGGCTTCGCTGTAGCTGTTTATCGTTTGGGTCGCGGGTTAGGAAATGCTGGTTCAACCTATTATTATAATCTAAAAGCGGAACAGCTTTTTCTTCCGAAGTAATGGAAGTGCATCGTCTTTCAGGATTAATACTCTCCGGCAATGAAATCTCTCAAATACTGTCCCTGATTTTGACCTACTACGGGGGTTCCGGTCACCGTCCAAGATGGATCGCAGTCGGTGTCGGGCTCAGCGCGGTGTCGTGCTTGGTCCTCGCACTTCCGCATTTCCTGTACGGCCCGGGAAGGGACGCTCTGGCATTGACGAAGGAATACCTCGATCAAAGTTTACTAAACGTCACCACAGTGATCGAGGACCTGGCAATTTGTCCGCGGGTCGTCAAGCAGGAGAACTGCGACGAGGAAGCGTTGTCGGACGTCAGCATTCTTCCTCGGCTTTTGGTATTCCTCTCTCAGTTCATTCTTGGAATCGGGACCACTCTGTACTACGGCCTCGGGCAGACGTATTTGGACGACAACACGAAGAAGAAAAATACTCCCATGCTTTTAGGTATGCACCTGTTCGTCTGTATTTTATTGTTCATTTTTATCATTTATTGAACTGCGTGCTGCAAAAAGTTGATGCCAAATTGGAATCAGTTTATCCTGAGACAAATAGGTGAAGGTGGTTCCTGTCAATTTGTACAATCTTTGCTTCAATTAAACATATAAACGTGGAAAAGTTGTGCTACTCTAGAACTAGAGTCTCGAACAGAATACGAGGGTTATGGGAACTTGGAAGTCTCAAAGTTTCAAGATAGACTATGAAGGTGGCCAGAGTTGTGCAATAAAGAAAAGGAAATTTTTGAAATTATAGAAATTATAGAAATGTTAAATTTATCAATGTTTTAAATGGGTAGCTGGTATTTTGTTGCAACTTCTTAACGAGTAAGCATCTCGTCGTATAAATATTTGTTATCTATTTAAACTGACATGTACCCTGTATCAATTTGGCACTTACATTTTGCATTACTCTATATTTGTAATTCTGCAGCGGCGCTAAATCTTTGAAAGTACATATGTATAGGTTCTTCTTGCGTGTTTGAGAGTGTATGAATATTATTCGGTATTGCAGTATAATGTGGTGCCTTTTAAGAGATTTATTATGGCTTTAGTGTGGTGCTGCTTAACGTTAATATTGAGAGTTAAAAATTTTGCGTTGGCAAACGAAGAAACGTCATTTATTTTTGAGAGCACGACGGCTCTTAAAACGTCAATGGCTTTTTCAGCTTTAACAGTATCGATACGCGGCTTTGTCAAATCAAAACGAACATTAATATCAATCATTAATATCTGTAGACACAACCGCGTGATCATTGTTGATAAATATTTACAGAATGTCTTGCTCTTTTTACGTCAGAATCGCGCAGAGGTATTCCACTTTATCGCAAATCATTCTTGCATGACCGATAATTTTATTTATTTCAGCTTGATTTCCTTGAACTGTATTATAGAAAATATGGCATATAGATTTCGATTGACCGCTTAGTTTGATACTCGGTATTCGTGTATCGAGGCATTGTTATCAAAACGATATCAAGATTTCAGTCGGCCAGAAGCATAATCCTATTCTAACGACATAACTTGAATATGCTGTTGCCCTTCGTACTTTGTATTTTAGCGTTGTATTCAATACCTTTTGATTCATTGTTATTAGTATAGAAAAATTGGCTGCTGATAATTTTTCTTTGCATTAGAATTACATATCCAATTCAATTAATAATCTATAGCCTATTAATAATAATTAAATAATATAATAATATAATAATAATATTCCGCACGTGCGTTACTAAGTCCAGCGTGTAAGCGAACATTTTTTTAATTCATCTAACATTGTTACAAATGCTTCAGTAATGTTTGTTTCTTTTATTATTAGGTTTTACATTCGCTCTGAGAACAGTTGGCCCAGCAATAGGATTTTTATTAGGCTACGGCTGTCTCAGTTTGTACATAGATCCCAGTTTACATCCTGTGATCACGAAGAAGGATCCACGATGGTTGGGCGCATGGTGGCTTGGCTGGATTATTTTAGGTGTTACAATGGCCATGTTTGCTATTTTAATTGCCATGTTTCCACGGGATTTGCCAGCTACGAAGGGCACCGTAATCGACACTGCCAAAAAGGTAAAGAATTATCGCTGGATCTTTTTATAAATCATTCATTACGAATTTTATTGCAACTATTACAATTCATTCATACGTTGATCGTGAAATATTGTAGTCCGCCCCCTTTGCAATGCTAAGAATTGCGTGCAAATAATACGTAGGATAATAATGCGAGCATTACATGTACAGGGTGTCTCCAAACTCAATGATACCAGTCTGAGATCTGATCAAAAATGCAAGGTGAATGAAAACATTTTAATAAATATTTACAAATATTCTTTATTGTTCTCAGTTTAATGTTCAAAAATATATTTTGGCAAATGTTCCATTATTTCCATTATTTATCCAAATTCCATGCAATTAACGCGACTGTATTTTTCAAAGTGTAAACATTACCCTCTCGTGGACAAACTTGTGAGTTAATGTATCTAGAACGATGTACATGATGTTTTTATTTATATTTACACGCATGTAAAGGCAAAATTAGAAATTATGACTTCTCGTTACTTTCCTTCCACAAAATATTAGAATCACTTGGAATCATTTTCACAGCATTATGTTCTGAGTGAAGAAAACTGAACGAAAGTTAAGTTGTTGAAAATATTTGCTAAATACATTGTTTGTTATCACACAGTACACGTGTTCATTAAATTTGTTTGCACACAATCATAATTCGCTGCACTCCAACACTTAAATGGCAATTTCGTGATGCTTTATATATTTTTCAGGATGGTAGTATTCCTTTGAAACTTCACCTAACTGTACAGGAGCAATACATAAATCCAATAGAGCGGAGAAAATCGTTGGATGCCGAACATATTCCGACAATGCGCGATTTTCCAAAAGCAATGAAAAGATTATTAACGAATTGGCTGTTGACGTGCAATAACCTGAGCGGTGTGTTCTATGTGCTAGGTGCATCGGCCTACATAACATTCCTGGCGAAATATCTCGAAGTTCAGTACAGCACGTCTGCCGCAGGTGGTACTGTAATTGCAGGTGTGTTCTTCGCGGAAATTGTACCATAAAATTTGTAAAATATTGCATAGTCGTGACATAAACACTGTCCTGTTTGAGAGTGACTTCATTTAATTGGTCAATTAAAATAGTGGATGAACTTTCGCCGTCTTATGTATAGAAATACACTATTTATTTGAACTAGATTCCTTAAACAGATGATTACTTTATTGGTATTTGCCCAATGCGATACTTTCTTTGGAAAATAACTCTTCAGAGAATTGACCTCCGCAAGAAGCTCTGATTTTGATATGCTTTATTTTTGTGAAAGTTTCAAAAGAAAAGATTCACCCTCAACTTCAATGCTGTATGTATAAAAGCCTATATGCAGATCTGATGGAGGCATTAAGTTTAAATTCTGGTAGAGATTGCTCCGTTTATTTATCGATAAATCGACAGGTGTTCGAGCAAGTCTCAAATAAACTGACCGTTGTTGCTTCTGCATTGTACATTGTATATTAACTTGTACACTGAGATATATCCTGCAATTGGATGAATATAAACAAATTAGCGTCCGTGCTGATATTACTGCAGACTATAGTCATTTTCATCGTGGATAAAATTTATGAAACGACTGCGTATATTATACACAATCCAACGAATTTTGGTGCCAATGTCGAGTACACCACTTCAATTTGCCTTCTTTTATTTCAAGGTCCAATCTCGCTTATCGGTATGGTACTAGGATTTCTGCTTTCTGGATTAGTCATTAGTAAATTTAAACCTGGACCTAGGCCGCTTCTAGCGTGGAATGTATTTGTTGGTATTTGTTTCGTTGCTGGTCAAATACTCTTCATATTTCTAGGCTGTGCCGATATTGGTTTCAGTGGCCTCGATTTAGAAACTATGCAGTGAGTATATCTTCTTGCTTAATTATTTATATAAATTATATCTTCGACGATTAAGCAAAAATAATTTGTGTGCACAGTTCCTCCACCGAGGACATATTTCCATTAAAATCACCCGTTGCGAAACGATTAATTAGTTGTATATTATCCGCGTACAAATTGCGAATATATATACGGTTAATTTTTCTTGCAGAATGAACCTGACGTCGAATTGCAACGCTGATTGCAACTGCGACGGTGTTAAATACTCCCCGGTTTGCCACGAGGCATCGAAGATAACCTACTATTCTGCCTGCCACGTGGGCTGCCGGACGATAATCAATGATAAAGAATTTGGAAACTGCAGTTGCCTTCCCTTGCCGTACTCATACAATTTCGATGGCCCTTACGGCCGCGATAGCGGTGTCGTGTCGCGTGCGCAAAACCACTCTGACGAGCGAAACACCTCGTATTTGATGAACTTCGACAAAGTGAAAGCCGGCCCCTGCACGAACGATTGCAGCCATCCTTATCTCCTTTTCACGGTTCTCAGCTGCATCATACAAACCTTGGCGTGTTCCGGAAAAATTGGCAACGTCCTGGTAAATTATCGTAGCGTTGAGAAGAAGGATAAAAGTTTCGCACAGGGTATCACCTTGATGATCATTTCCCTGTTTGCGTTGATACCGGGTCCAATTATTTACGGAGCCATTATTGACTCAACTTGCTTGATTTGGGAGGAGTCCTGTGGAACCAGAGGGAATTGTTGGTTCTATCACGGAGAGAACTTCCGATATTTAGTTAACGTAACGTCCGCGGGTAAGTTTTTCCTGTTAAACAGTATCTCAAATCTGAGAAACGAGGGGAGTTGCACAAAGTTTTTGTCCTCTGGTAAAGTATCTTTTTACTGAAATTTTGTGGTCGGAAAATTTTGTACAGGGGTTGAAAAAATGTTGCAGACGAATTATATCTACCTAAGGGATACAAATTAAATAGATTTGCTGCAGTATCATGTTCATAAATGAGAAATATTCTAATAATCGTTTTAAAATAGCGCCAGAGGCAAGCAGATTACAATTCCTGTTTTAAAAAACCGTTCTGCAACGGGTTTCACCGTAATTCGATTAAACTTACGCGCTTTAGATAATGTTTTCAAATAAATTGGAGCAATTCTTGTGCCCATGAATGCACAATCTGGTACAGAAATATTTAGTCATTTATACGATGAAACATAATATGACATAAAGTTTATGCGCGCAGCAAAGATTTCAGTACTGTCTGACCGAATTATTTAAAAAACATAACTCTAAATACGTTTATATCGAAATGTCGAAATCAGCAGATTTTGTGACTTGTTTGTGATAATGTTTTTTAGGATTCTCGATGATTGGAGTGCTGTTCGACGCAGCTGTTTGTTATCTTGGGAAGGATTTGGACCTTTACGGCGCCCAGGAAACTGACAGACGTCGCGAATTTATTAAAGAAGACTCGGCGCCGCCAATTGCCGACGGTGAGAAGAAGAAGGCGGAAATGAACGGAAATGTAAATTGAAAGAGAGACAAGGATCCTCGCCCTTGGATTAATCGAAAATTCATCTAATCTAATGTAATGCTAATTTCACGTTGAACGTAGAATTCCAAGTTCAATGTAATTGTTGCGAACGGTTGTGAATCGTTCGGAAATCTTGCGTTTCTAATTTTTATTGGACGATATCGACGACGGACATGTTTTTAACTAGCAAATTGTACACGGGTGTTGTTAATAAACTTCGTGGATTGTCTCGAATGTACACGCGTATAGTGAATTGTAAAATCTGCCGTTAATTAGTGCGAATGACGGAACATATTTTATTTTAACTCTTTCTCCCAGTTGGCTGAAACGTTTGTAGTTTGTACTATTGTACAGCATCATTCCTACCTATTTGTAAATAAAGTATGAATTTTTGCTAACTTTTTCCACCCGTTTGCTTCATCCTTCCGATTATTCAATAATCCACGTAAGTTCTCAACGAAGGTAGATATGAAAAATTAATTTTTATTGAAAATCGCGCTGCCTCCGTTCAACTTATGATAAACAAGGCTCAATACTGCGCAACATAGAAACGTTTGATGGTTCTTTACACCATCAGCCACAAGCGTCGCAGGAGACTGAAACGAGTGGAGCGTGTTTGAAATTTCGTTGCGCAGTAAACGATGATCGTCCGTCTCGAAGGATCCACCAGCCTGAGATGGTTTCGGTCAAATCCCCCGCAAATAGGCCGTAATGCTCGGGACGAGAAAGGTGCTCCGGTTGGCTGTATGAAAACGAAAAAAAGGAGGAGTAAAAAAACGAGAAAGTATACTTAAATCGGGTGATCTACTGTTCCGGCCGATTCGACGGCCGACGTACGAAGAAAGGGTGAGTTCAGGGTGGGGGTGCGGTCTTAGCGCTTGTATTCAGACCTCGAACACGATTTCTGGGGGTCGACACCGGCGCGCAGAGGGCTACGCCAGTCAAAGGATTACAAACTCGCGAGCCCGAAAGTAAAAAGGGAGTTTTTGTTTGAGAGCCTTTTAATTTTTAAGCCCGGCAGGACTGAGCCAGAAGACCCGGCCGCGTAATGAATTCCGCGACGTCTCCGTGACGTCAGGGCGTCTCTATCGATCGCGCCCTTAGGCACGCTCCTCGAGGATGCGCTTTGGCATTACTGGAGGATTAAGTGCCCTACCTTATTCCACCGTAAATAAAGAAAAATCACGGCTACGATCGTTGCTCGTCTGCCACCCCCAACGGGATCGACTCGCTTCTCGGCCGCGTCTTCGGGACCGTGGCTATCGTGGACCGTGGCAATTGCCGGCTGCTCGTTGCCCCTTTCTTATCAAACTTGGATACCGAAGGGTGGGAGTTTGATAAAGCTGTGCCGATCATTCGGTGTATGCTTAATCGTCAGCGGTATATGTATAAATGCACCTTTTGAATTTTCTCCAATTTTATCGTCAGAGCGCTTGATTGACTCTTATCTTTTTATATTTGAAATAAATATTATTTTTATTTTGCGGGGTTAACCGATTTAGCCAACGAGCGGCTCATATAATCCTCCTGTGGAATACTGTTTTTCTATTTAGTTTTCCTTTTTTGCATTTCTTATTTCCTTTTTTAATCTTCGGAGAAATTGGCAGAATTGATTTAATTATTTCGAAACGTTTGGAGGGTTAATTATTGGTACTTAATAAATTCGATATACACCTTTCTTTATTTCGTCTGACATCTTTCAATTAGATCTTCATAATGATTGTAAGAAATCTTTGATAAAAAAAGCGGATGGTGATTTTGAAAACTTTGAAGAAAAAGGGTGGACAATTTTCTACAATCATTTTGAAGCTTTCGTTGAATCATGTTATGACAGATGAACAAATTTTCGATCGGCCCACTAACACCAGAATAATTTAATTACCTTTAAGTACCTGCGTATCGCGGTACAACTGATACGGCCAGACCAGATCGAAGATAAATCGATTCTATAGAGATCGGGCAGTTTTTAGCGACGCCGACCGCTCGAGAGGACGCGAACGCACGGGTCATCTGTGTTAAGAGGTTTTGTCGTTGTGTGTACGCGGGGCATTGTGCATGACCCTGACCCATCTTCCATATAGACCTCATCAACGTCTTCTAAGTCGAGGTACAGTCTAATCTAGACTAACGTCGACGATAAGCGACGGAGGAGGACAGAGGTATACGTCGCGGCTGACCGGAAGCGACCGGTTTCAACCGTCTTCTTGCTATTTCTAACTCGCATTTCTTTCCGAATGTCGACTGGAGTGTTCGCTGTGCCGAGCTGGCGGCTACATTTTCCCGATTCTCTTGAACGTGCCGTTCAATTTGCAATCAGACACCTTCCAATTCGAATTCGAGACAGGTGCACGAAGAAGTGTAAAAGTGGACGAGAAGGGTGTTCGAGTAAATCGTTGGCGACCTCGTAATACACAGATATCGTTGCACCCTTAGGATGCGTTGAAATTCTGTGCATGTATTCATAGTTGAATGGCACAATGCGATATATGCTATCTTCGTGAAAATTGAAATATCACTCGTCTCTACCGCGCTTGTGTCTGGAGGCAAGAAACGACGCGAACGGGTTGACTGGACTTGAACTAGCAACTACATTTTGCAGGCAGTGGTCGAAAGAGTTCTAATTCGAAGTCTCAACATCGCTGCAGCGTTTAAATTGCATACGCAGAGTTGCAATGCAGTATGAAATGAAGAACTCACGGTGTAACGCGGCGTGGATGAAAATGTAGAATGCGAATAAACGAATACTGAGGATATACAGTTCGTACAGTTGTTAATGTCCTGAAACTAAAAAGATTACGCTGTCGTTCGACTGATTCAGATGTTTACGTTGCTTGCGAAATAAACGTCAGCAATTGTATGCACCGTGCGATTACAATCGCAAGGAATCTCTATCTCTAATTGTGGAATTCTAGTGGCACATAATGTAAGTGACAAGTAAGTCGAAAATTCTTTGCGCAGTGCGAATAATACCAAAGATAATACCAATAGCAATGCAGGAGATTTTTACCGGTGCTCGTCATCATTTGCTATTTGAACTCTTCAATTATTTTCTTGTTTCGTCGCATTCCAATTATTTATCGCAACGCGGGGTTGACAAATGGGAATAAGCGACGGGGGATATTTTAGGGGAAGCGTAGAATAGCCGAAATTTGGCCGATTCTATAAATTATCGTAATGCTCAGTGCCGACGAAAGAGTGCGACGAATAAAAGGCCGTTCGCCCTCGAGAAAAACGACGATTAGCATTAACTGTGGGTAATAATAATGATTCTAATGTAGCTCGTCCGGCCTTGATTCTTCTATTCTACGAATGCTGCGTAATTTAGCAACGCAAGTGGGTTGCAGCGCCCAGCGCATCCAACGAAATTTGCCAATCAATTAGGCAGCCAATCGAAGTTCTTGCTACTTAATTTATTCAAACACCCGTGCAATGTGAAGATTCTTATTGTGACGCGGTCGCAATGCGATTGAGGTGCTTCAGGTGCCACCACTATTTGCCCCTATAAGAGAATCACCAGGTCTCTATATTAATTATTTGGATTCTCTGTATTTTCCTCTGCATCTTTGCTCATATAGCACGATAGATGATTCGCAGGAATACTTTAACAGCTTGGTTACGTTGAACGCTTTCATCACAGTTGTGTATAATAATTTGTATGCTCGATTCGTAGCCCCTTCGAAATACTTTAAAGAAATTGCAGGATTTCATGAGATTTTGTTATATTTGTAGCAGTACTCAACACTGAATTGTAACAAATAAAAAAAAATGAAATACAATTCTCTATTTTTATTGTAACTTATTAATCGAACGTATATTAACTAATAATCGATTGGCATTTTTCTTTTTGTATTCGAAAAGAATGAAGATGCCTGGGCCAATTTGAAAGTTTATCTCAAATTGCACAAATTACGTCGCTGCGAGAATCCCACGAGGAAATGTGATCAGCAGATACGTGGAAGTCAAGAAATGAATTGCGTTTTTTTAGCACCGTTTACTTTTTTTTCAAACACGGCGCGAGATAGACAGCCGCAATTAAAAATTCCACCTGCCGGAAGGGCGGGGGGTGGTCATGCGTGTCAGGCAATTGTTGCATTTGTTGTTTCAATGAAATCGCTTGTCGCCCGGCGAATCGCTCCAGTATCTTCTTCATGAATTGCGCGCGACTCGATGCCAGGTAGGTAAACAGTACCGTGAGCTGGTTCGTATATCAACACGGATTTCCAATCGTCCCGTTCGCCTACGAGGATGCTCGACGCACCTCTTGCGTGGTCAACGTCACGCTCGTGTCGTAAATCCGTCGAATGTTGCAAAAAAAATGCCAAAACTGCAATTCCAATTGCGTGGAAGTTGCGTTGCCTCTATTCCACTGTCACTCCCTGTTAGAATTAGTAATCTGCTGCGGAAAAGGGCACGCAGATAAATTGCAGAGTTACGACTTGAATTCAGTTTCTGTGAATTATTGTGCCCCTCCATTTCTTCGTTGCATGTATTTCTAAACTTTGGAGACGTAACGGACGATATAGAAGGAAAAGGCAGGATCGAAATGCTTCGTTCCTTTGCTGTCGAGAAGGGATTGCGTACTAATTTATTGCCTCGTCTTATCGTCGATGTAAATTTTCGCCGTCAAACAAAATATTTGACATGTGTTTGCAAACATCTGCACGTCACGATAATGATATTTCCATCGCGTCGTGTCAAAATTGACTAATCGCGCTCCTACGCGTTTCAGCGTGTTTGCGCGCGTTTTTCACGTGGATACTGTACTATTGTTTCAAGGTGGCCGAAATATTGCGGCAGCGGATCGATTGATCGCGATAAAATGTATCTTTTGGCCGCGTCCGTCCCGACATTTCCTTATTCGTCGATCACATTTTTCCGCCTTTCCAACGAGGAGGCCACGCGCCAGGAAGGTGTACGTATATATGTAGTACAATACATTACCGTAAGTAGAGGCACGTGTATTCAGAGTTCGAGCACTGGCAGGAGTATCGCTTAATTGCCTCAGATACTGTGATAACGAGATTTTAATCGGTTTCACAATGTCTTCCATTTTTCTTACCCCAAGGTCCCCGGAACTGTTTAAGTTAAACATTGTTGATTCTCTTACTAAATAGAACAAATCGACCCGGTGACGCGTAAAGCCCCGTTGTATTTTCTATTGTATTTTCGAGTAATTCGTTTCATAATTATCGAGCACCTAACGAATTACTAAACTGCGTTACTGAGCGGCGAATTCGAGCAGCGTTCCTTAGCTGCGCCCCAAAATTGTTTACGCTTTAATACACGGCGGAGGAAACTTGGTTCGGATACGGATGGTTCGATCCGTTCAATATTAAAGAAATCACGAAACGTGCAAAAGTTCAGAATTTCGTACAGTAGAGAAATGTAAGAAAACAGTTGGGAAGATGAATTATTGTTAAAAATATAAGGGAATCGCGAAATCACTTGTACTTTAAGTAATAATCGCTATTAACACTAGATTTACAGACATTGCTTGTATACCTATTTTTGTTGACTCAATTTGGTCACGCAGGATCAAAATTACTTCATTTGCTTCACAAATAAAATATAATTAATTGAGTTAGCCAATATTAATAGACCTCTATCTAGACGGAATCCGTCGATTTGACGGGTTCCGTGATTCTAGAGTTACTGTCTGTCACCGTAATGTGACAGATCCGAAATGTTAACCGCGTTACACACATATATATAATATGCAGAAAGGACTGTGCGCTCAACCGGTAAACACTTCTTTGCCTAAACGCGACAAAAGCTGTTCCCTTTCGTTTCACCTGTCGCGTGTTCCCCAATTAATGTAAAGGATCGCGCGCAGAAAATGCGGTGCATCTCGAGGTCGGTACAACGAGGACGGCACAGTCGCAGGTCGATCCATTCTTCGATGGGAAATTAAGTTTCAGCAATTAGCCGGCAGCTATTAGCGGTATAGCTGTTTGAAGCGTGCCATTAGCATTGCGCGGGAATAGACGGAAGAGTTTACCGGGCGCGTTAGTATGCGCGTGTGTGTACATCACGTCGGCTCTATTAAATCATAATGGGTTCACAATGTGAGCTTCTGCTCCGGGAGGTTGACTAGAAACGAGCAGAGACACCATACCCAAAGCCTAGAGACCTCGTCTATCTCGCCGAGTTCTGCGTCCCTCGACCCGGTCCTACTTGGGAATGCCCCCCTTGGGAAGAATCCGGCTACTGCCAAGCAGCTACACCGGATTAAAAGCGTCCAACGCTGCTGTTTAGAAAATAATTCGAGGAATATTTCACTCAATTCTATCGTTGGCCGATTTCTTCGACGGACTTTACAGCATTGGAATGGTTTCGATTGCTGTGCTGAACGGTGGCCACCGCTGTCTGTACAAAGTGTCACAGTTCCGCCGCCGCAGTATCTTCCGTTGGCCACAGAACGGCACGAACATCATCCCTCTAATCTCTATTAAAGACAACTGTTCTCTTTCAGCGTCGATTAACGCGATTCACGTTACGCCGTTCAGCGGCATACTTACTTCCGTTCACTTATCCGATCTCGACACTTTCGCCCAGGTAAATTACGATTCTGAACTAGCCGCGCTCCTTCCACCTGCGCCTAAGAATCATCGAGCATGCACATATACACTTAAAGAATCGCGCGGCCCCGCGAAATGCTCGAATGTAACAACGAGCGACGTAACAGCATCGCCAGCTCGTAAAGGCAAACATCTATTTCACCTCGCGTAATTCCTCCCGTCTATCTCGAGTCGAACGCCGTGGTAGCGCCCACTCTTGCCGAGTCACATTATCGATACGGCTCCGCAAATACAGATTATCAAAGGTAGATCTTCGAAAATGGAGTCGCCGGCGTAGAAGATGATTCTTTCGCCGGCGCGGCGGTGGGACTGAGAGGTATAGAAATAGACGAAGAAGGATGCGGCCGTGGAGAATGTGAAAGAGGGACAGAGATGGGACGAGTGACCGAGGGAATAGAGGGGGGTTCGAAGGAGGCACGATGTGATTGCAAGAGAGGTAGAAAATGTGCTCGCTTGATAACAGCAACGCGAACCGAGGTACCATAGATGCATCACAGTTGTACGCGTCGCGATCCTCTGTCGTTCGATCGGTTGGCCGGTGTCGAAAGTGGGGATCCGCAGGAGGATTCCCGACCGGGTTCCATCCGCGTCGTTCTCGGGAGGCTATCTCAGTCGGGGATGAATATTGTTTCTTTCCGGACACAAGATACTCGATTTCGCCGAGTACATACCGTGTGTCGTCGCCGCGCCGCGAAACGGAGGCGGGACTCCACTGGCGGCTGTCAGTAACATTTCAGAATCGATCCGTTGCCGAAGGGCCGTCCTCGATCGTTCTCACTCGAGTCGGAAAGATCGTGGCTATTACACGGTAGGTGTCGTAGGATTTTGCGAGAGCTTTCTTTTAATCGGCTTGCTTCGTTCCGGTCACCCGCCACCGGGACCAATGTTCAATCCCGAGCACCGTTCTTTTTAGTTTCTACTCTAGTCACACGTATCGTATATCCCGTTGCTGCTGCTTAGCAGTTTAACTTAAACGCCCGCGAGTTTCTTCGTTTAGCTTTCCAGTTCCATCGGTGACCGATGTTAGCAGCTTTCCAAACTATTGCTGTCTTGCCGAAAAAATAATATTCCTCACTGCGAACCGTGCAAGTACAATGCCTCAGAGAATTTTTCTCACATTAATATCGAAACATCAGTTCCTACTCGTCACTTGTTCCTGTCACCAGTTATCGAGCAGCGATCGTACATCGATAACGCGCGACGTTTCAACGCGATGTCAAAGCACGCTCGCATTAAAAGATACCCCTTTAAAGGCTTCAACAAGTGATTACAGTACAGTAATAGACTAGGGACAACGGTTCTCGGTTCAACCGTAGATCCGCGTAACCCCTGCCAGCCATGTGTGGAATTTTCAGGTGGAGAGACAGCGGGCACGTCCTAACCAAGAAGGAACATCGGATCGGCGCGCGATCGTCTTCAAACCACGAGGCACTGAAATCATGGAGAACACGTGACCGTGGGGAGAATTTAAAACGGCAGCCGGGTGAGCAGAACGGGGAGCGCCGGGTATAGTGATCGAAGGGAAAAAAGCGATGCCAAGGGCCGCGGGAACGGCAGACGTCGATCGAAAACGTGCGACCAGCGATTGAGGTCAGAGCGATCCCGGGGCCGCACAATCGGTGTTGCTTGGCGAAGATTAGCGAACGCGACGTTCACCAAGATGAAGAATAACGCGAAGAATAACGCGGCCGGCTACGAGAAGAACGGGCCCGAGAGCCTGAAGCTCTTGGGGGTGCCGTCGACGCCGCCGACCACCCCTACGACGCCCACCACGCCGAGCCCCAGGGGGCTCGAGGACGTGTTCAGGGATCTGCCCATCACGGACGAAACCTCCTGCGGGATTTGGTGTTTTCGCAACCCGACGTTGCAGAGATTCGCCAATAAAAAGGCGTACGTGTTTCTCTACGGTGTACTCGGGTGTATATTTTCGGCGAGCTACGCGTATTTCAATGGCACCATCACCACCATCGAGAAGAGGTTCAAGATACCTTCGAAAACGACAGGTGAGAATTTCCGGGCTTACAATTTTTCCACAACTTTCCTCCGGCTGGTCGTTGCGCGTTGGTGTACAGTGGAGTTTTCGGAGTGCCGCGCTTGGGGTGCGGGGAAACATCGCGCGAATACTTCTCCACCCATGAACGGGCTAACGAAACGTTTCTATTGGGAACATTTCCGATTTGGCTTTGTTTTTTGTGTGGGGCAACGCTGGATGATTTGACAGGGGTCGTAGAAAATGCTGCATGTGCCAATATTGCGAAGCTTCCGTCTTTTCTATCGACTTCCCTATTCCTAGAACATATCCCGACACGAAAACGAAATTGTCCAATTTCAGAAGTTGCAGTCTTTTCTATAAACGCCCTTCAATTTATCTGCTCGCTGCGGTATATTTCATTCAGTCGTAATTCGAAAAAGATGTTTCTGTTCGTAGTTCGCCTAGTGTTTGTTCCGCCAATGCCTGACGCCATTAATTTCCATACGAAATTAATTTCGCGAACGTGCAAATTCTTTCGTACATTATCGATTTATACGCGGTTCGAATGTAAAACGATTCGAAGTATCTGTTTTTTATTAATCGATCCAGGCTATCGGAATAAGGGATATCGAATGTTTACATCTTGTATCATGAATCAACAAAAGTGAAAGAGTTCAATTACTTTTATATGTCGAAAATATAAAACATGTATTCTTTTCCCAGGACTTATCACCGTAGGTAACGATATCTCGCAACTGTTCGTATCGGTAGTCCTGTCTTATTACGCAGGAAGAGGTCACAGGCCCCGATGGATCGCGTTCGGGATTTATACCGTAAGTTTTATCAAAGCAATATGCTTCTGAATTATTTTACAGGATTTCCAATCATATCTACGCGCGCTTTCCCTCATTTTTTCTGTCATTTATTGCTTTCCCTCCTATCACCCTGTTTCTCGCGGGGCTCGAAGAACGCAGAGAAAACTGTCAGCTGTACGCATACGCCCCGAAGAATGAACTAGGAGACGTCATAGCCCACCGGTTGGCCGGTTCTTAATTAAATTAGGAAGTGTTGAAATCGTAGCTCTACGCTCATTCACGCCTCTTACCATAGGACTCTTGCCACCGTATGCTTAGCTAAGCACTCCATTCATTGGATAGTGAAAAGATGGTAGTGTGCGCGAAGCAGCTCGCGTCACGTACGTCCAACAATTATGTCGAAAATTTGTTTGGCTTATCGGAGATACATTTGTACGTTGCTTAATTCGACTGCGCGACGATTACCTGAAAAATTAGGATATACAGTTTAAATAGCGGATTCGACATTAATCGGAGTCAAGTGGTAGACAGGAACTTAATACGTGGCCCAAGAAAATTGGAAATTGGTCCATCGTACCAAGCGTCTCGCGGGTTCTTTCCTTTTCCCTTCTATCCTTTAGTTCAATTGTTTCGATACGCCATGCGTATGGGACGCATTATCTCTAGAAATTTACCGTCAAGTATAAGAATTTAATTTATGAAATTTAAAAGGCGTTGAGTGTATAATTAGAAAGAAATTTATTAACACTGGTTATGCGCTTCGCGTGCTATTTACAAGCAGTGAAGTATACATTTTGCAATAATGGAAATTACCAGTCACTTTCCGGTGCATTGAATATCATTTTTGCTTCAAATATTTTGTGGTGAAATATAATTTCGCTTTTCTGTACCGCGCATAACTAAATGGTAATGATGCTTTTCGAAGCATCGAATTCAATTTCTCTTCCAAAATGTCTTATGGTAACACGCAATCTAATCTTTTCGCAGGTATTATACACGGCGGAACGAGCTACTGATATTAAAAAGGGCAGGGTATCGTTAATAAAGACGTATAAATGTTCACTCCGCGCGAGTCAATTGTTAGCTAATAATTAAGTCCTGCATCACTAGACACCCAAGCAAACTTGAAGCGCGCGAAAGCAGTATTTTTCAGTTGGTTTTTAAGACGTAGCACGTCATTTATTACAGTTTTTCATCGAACTAATTACTCAGCATTTATCTCGCACAAGACAGTTGAATACTCGGTGAATTATTGTCAGAGCAATCGTTCAGATAACGTCACGGTAAACATGACTTGTAGACAATCGTTGTGATCTCGGATATAAAAACTTCAAGAAGGTGTACGGCATTTTCCAGACTGATTTTGTTTGATCGCAGAAATGTAAATATCAGAAAATGGTCTTACGCTATCGAAACAGTATGCGCTGTGATAGATAGTCGTTACTAAAAATACAATATATAGATGAAATGTAGAAATTTCTTTATCTGCGAGTTTGTATCACGGTAGATTATTGTTAAGCAAACAGGCACAACGTTTACACTTGTAGCATTTAAAAAAAATCACGAATCATCGGTCTCTGAATACCCTTCTGCCCCCCGCACTGAAACAATAATTATCAGTAGCGTTACATTTTAATTAACCTCCGGTTCGCTCTCGAAACGTAGAAATCATTGCGATTCCATAAGAGTGTCGTAAACGTACAAACATGAATGTTTCGAACCCGTACAATTCTGTTCGATTGGCAGGCGATTGAACGATTAATTTCGTTCGTTTCTCCTACAGGTTGTCCTCTTCTGCTGTTTAACGATGTTGCCGCATTTTCTGTACGGGCCGGGAGAAGACGCCCTTTTACTCACAAAGGAATTCGGGGCGAAGCCGCAAAGCGAAAACTCGAGTGGCGTGCCGGACAAATACCGGAAGTTCTTGTGCCTGGGCAAGGAGAATCGTGAAAATCACTGCGACGACGCCGATGGAAATTTCGCGCCTCAAGCGTTGCTGTTCACAGCGCAGCTGGTTTCGGGGGTCGGCGGTTCCCTTTATTACACGCTAGGTGTATCGTACATGGACGACAATATTCAAAAGTCGAAGACACCTGCTTTAATCAGCTTCTCATACTTCTTGAGAATGTTGGGACCGGCCATCGGTTACGGATTGGCGTCGTTCGCCCTCAAGTTCTACATCAGCCCCACTCTGACGCCGACGATTACGACACAGGACCCAAGGTACGGCGATCGTAGAGACGATTTCCTATTTTCAGGCAATGGATAGTGAAAATGATACAAAACCCGTATCAATGGGTGGTTGAGATTCGTTGGAGGCGCGATAACTTTCCGCTGAGAAATATCACTGACACATAATTGAACGGCAAGGACGATGGGCTTTAACACTAGGTTTACGGAACGCGTCAATTTGACGCATTTCAGAATTCGAAAGACAAAGATTAAGGCAGATCCGTTAATATTATATAACTGAATTAATTATATTTCATTTCGAAATTAGGCGAATTAAGTTTTTAAAGAAAACGCGCATTATTATTGGCAATCGTTAAGCCGAGGGTAATCGGTAAAAATAAATGCTCAAACTTGTCCGTAAACCTAGTGTTAATAGAGAGCCGTAACGAATTTTTCAACGCACTCTTGGAGCGTCGAGTCGTTTAGGTCTAATAACAAAATATACGATGCACAAATCCGGTGGACATATTTTTTTAATCGGAAAAGCTTTCTTCGGTTTTTACAGAAAGGGATCAAATATTTCATGCAATTAAGTTTGATGTTCTAAGATAAGCAAAATGTAATGAAATGTAATGAAAATCAAGTCCCGTTTCTCAGCCCAGGGAGCAAAATGTTACGGTGCCCGATCAGTAGTTCCAGGCTTGAACTTTGAGCATGTTTAAACGTATTAATTGAGTAAAACACGAACAGGTGGTTAGGCGCTTGGTGGCTCGGCTGGATCATCCTCGCGTTCCTCCTCTTCATCTTCGCCAGCATAATCGCCCTGTTCCCCAAAACGCTGCCCAGAGCGGCAGCCCGCAAAGCTTTGGCGTTAGAGAGGAACAAATCAGCGACCAGCATAAAGGGGGGCGAAGAACAGGAACTGCCAGCTTCCATATCCGACATGTTGAGGACGTTCAAACGATTACTAACGAACACCACCTTGATGTGCAACAATTTGGCTACCGTATTCTACTTCATGGGCTACATGCCTTACTGGATATTCATGCCGAAATATATCGAAACTCAGTACAAACAGTCCGCCTCGGTTTCCTCGTTAATTACCGGGACAGTCGGCTTGGTCTTCAGCGCCTTCGGAATCCTTCTTTCCGGCTTGCTCATCTCTAAGTACAAACCGAAAGCGAGGTACCTGGCCGCGTGGAACGTGATGGTGGGTGCCGTATCGGTCATGGGGATGATTTCCTACGCCTTCCTCGGCTGCTCCGCCAACGACAATCAGATCACAGTCCAGGCGGATGGAGCTTTGAAGACGCTCCTCCCGTGCAACGAACAATGCCACTGCGACTACGTTACTTATAATCCGGTCTGTTCGGAACACGGGCAAACCTATATTTCAGCTTGCCACGCCGGATGCCGCAGTATGAAGGTGCGATATCGTTTTGAAATTTAACTCGGAATTCTTTAGTCACTCAAACGGTAAAAACTGCCCCCCAAAAAAATAGAATTTTAATAAGCAACTGTAGACCGCTGCGATTTACCTTTATTATCTTTGTCTTGCAAATGAAGCACTCGCGGATCTATTTTTGTGTGACGTATATTTACGACTGCGACGGATACTTGGTGCACATTCATAATGCTCGGTCCGTTATTTTGATAACACCCTGCACTTGTGAAACATGTTCCAAGAATAACGTGAATTGCATCGGCACGAGCGCAATTAACTTTCTTCGAATTGTTTGTTTCCAGATGCACACCAATGGCAGTAAGATGTACACAGAGTGCAGCTGCGTGAAGCCGAAATTCGCGCGGTCTTTTCCATTTTTGTTCGCGAACAGCACGTCGATGCGTACAACGGATGTTCCGTTCGATCCAACCGAATCGGACACGCTAAAAACGTGGGGCACTGCCGTGCCAGGAGCTTGTCCCGTCGATTGCATGCACAAGTTTTACATTTTCCTGGCTGTGGTTTGCTTGCTGAAGTTCAGCGGTGCCACTGGAAGGGCGTCGAACTTTTTGGTCTCCGTCAGATGCGTGGACGAGAAGGACAAAACGGTGGCCATGGGCTTTGGATTAACTATCATGAGCTTGTTCGCGTTCATACCTTCCCCCATTTTGTTCGGTTTTATCTTAGGCAAGTATACACCTATGTTACTTCGAGGGAACTCGAACATTTCTTATTGTACAGGGCGAAAGGTGATCAGCTCAGTGTTCGATTATTTGAGAGCCAATTATTCAAATGAATTTATTATAGAAATAGCGAGCGATAAGAATACTTGCTCACTTGTTTTATTCGCCAATTTGACTTGCGCATATCTTCTTTTATGTTGACGAAAAAATACGAATCAATACGTAAAGTAAACCTGCAATTATATCCATTGCTTATTTTTTAAATACTTGGTATTGTCCTTTCTTGTAGCTCTCTAGTTTTTGATGGAAAAAAGTATTAATACTACTGCATACGAAATATGGTACAATGGTGCCAGGGTTAATACCAATAGGAAAATGCAATAAAAAATTTGTATGCAATAGCAAAAGGATTAGATTTATACCGCTTATGTCAATGAGTTCAAGTTTTGTTCTTATAAACGGGGTACAGTTTATAATATACGAATGTCTTTAGTATTCATGGTTCGAAAGCAATTCTTAAATTATTAATGTAAAATCCAACGATCTCAGATGCTAAACGCCTAATTGTTCGTTCCATAATTACATCCCTTAACATAAAATATTTTTCATTGGCTTTTATACCGTTTCTACCTTTTCTTTACGAATGATAATATTTTATTTAACGAATCATTGCGTATTCTCATTTTCTACTCGTCTACAGATAGAACCTGTCTGGTTTGGGGGAAAACATGCTCGGGTACAGGAAATTGTTGGCTCTACAACGGAGAAACGTTGCGATACCTGCTAAACTTTACCGCAGCCAGTAAGTCATTGTATTATACGATCCATTCCGAGGCAACGCTTTTATCCCTGCTGAAAGTTCAGCTTCGTTTCTAAAAATTCTGTTAACATTGTGACGTACCTTTCGCAGCTTTCGTAACGATCGGCACGTTGTTCGACGTGGGTGTCTGGTATTTCGTGAAGGACGTGAAGATCTTCGACGAAGAGATCGAACTGAAAGACATAGCCGAGGAACCAGGGGAGACACTTTGAGAGTGAATCGTTAACGATCGGGGCAGATCGCCTCGCTGCGAGGAAAGGTGGACTGTAAAAGTTGAACGGAGAAGTCGTTGGCGAAGGTGGGAAAAGAGAGAGAGGTGGATGCGATAGGAAAAAGGAAGGGCCGACGAATAAAGACTTTACAAGTACCTTAAGCAACTTCTTAGATATTTAAAATCTCGTAGTACCTCGGATAGAACTTACTGTCGACAAGTTTATTCGCGAGGGCACCGCATTTCAAGCAGAAACTGAATTCAATTTTTTACCATTCCCGTTCTGTTTGCCATTATTTACGATAATTCTTATCGTTTATGAAAAGCCTGAATCGTTTTGTCGGATACAAACGGCGTGTATAATAAGGAGCGTGAAAGGTTTCGCAGTACGATGATAAACCTATGTTTCATGTACGACATATAATCTAACCGAAAGAAATTATATCTATTGCTGCGAGGAAGTGTTTTTGTTTCAAATTTAATTATCAATTAACGAAACGTTCCCACGTCCTCGAAGGAAGTTCACACGACGATTCCAAAGGAATCAAATTATTTGAAACTTTGCTTGAGTAATCTAGAATCGAGTGCAAGGGCCGAAACGTTGTTAAAGTTACACGCGACAGAATAATACGGAAGGTATGTCGGTTCCGAATTACCTTGCCAATTTATTTTCAACCGCTGTCGAAAGGTTGAATCGAACCACGGAAGAATTTCACTTAACGAAGATACATTGTTACGTGGAATATTGCCATCGTATATAGGTGTAAGTATGTTTGAAACGAAGGTACCAAAAATTCAGCAACAAATCGGGCGATTTCAATTTGACATGAGCATCTATCATTTTGAAATTCTAATCTCAATTATACATATATATTTCAATAAAACATTTTTATCCTCAACGATTTGCATTTGAGATGACCCTGCAATCGACCTTTGAAAACACACGATGTACTTTTCGTCTGTAAATGTAAGAAAATGTCGCTTTTTGTCTTAATTAATGAACTCAAATCGGTACACTGAGTTGGCAAATTACAGCTGTAGATTTAATCATGTAGCTTAATTTTTAGTTCAGGAAGTATTTATTCGAGTATCTGTACGTAAGCATGGATCCAAGGCAATTAATTAGGACGCCAGAAATTCTGAGACACTATATTTAGATCACTTTGCAACAAACACACAAACGAATAACAATCAAACTTCACATCTATAATATTATATTATATTATATTAATAATATTATATTATACGTGTATCATACGGGAAATTAGAAGCCATGCAAATCATTACTTTTCGAATATTGTTAATTCAAAGTTAATTTAAAGTAATAGCATCGTTTAATTTAAGGTAACGTGTATCCGGTGCAGAGAAAAATGCACGCGTAGCCTGCACAATAAAAATTATATAACATTTATAAATTAAAAAAATCACTGAAAACGTGCAATTTCAACGAGCAACTTCATTCTTGAAAGCAATGTGCAATTTTACTTTGCTCGAATTTCGCACACTGTTATTGTAATATAATAATTCAGAGCAGCTACTTTACCTAACTAAGTGCTTTGTTATTATACGGTATTCAAGTTGCCTAGGGCGGCAAATAATAATAAGTTCTATGTACCTACATATTATTTTACTATGTAGTTTCATTCGATTCACTAATACGTAAATAGAAATTTAATAAAACAATTAAATTAACATCTGCAGTTTGCCTTTGCATTACACTGCTAGAAAGATTATGAAACCCTTTCTCAAGTTTGTTAATATAGTATTTTAGGGTGCATATTTATATAGCATTATGTTTGTTATGTTTAACAGGGACGTATTGCAACAGAGCCAGATTGTTATTCTGCGAAAGGGATTGCTTAAAGTTATTTAACTTAACGAAATATAATGGCAGAATAATAGAAACTGTGTAGTATAATTACAAATATTGGGAATAAAATATATTTGTAGCGACAGAGATGCAAAAATGAAAAAGAAATATTGATTCATTTTATTCACTAATAGGCTTCTTAAACTCTCAATGGGAAAATAAGATTTAAACTCAAGCGGTCTATTTCAATCTTCTCAGTTTAATTGTAAACATAATTAATCCGTTCTAGTACCTAACATTTCGTTCGTTTGTACTGGAAGCCTAAATCGCCCCATTTCGAAAAGCGAAAACAATTTTGGCTATTAAATTATCCTGACTTCTTACGCTAATTGAAAGAAAGTGAAATATACCCTATCACTTCCAACTAATCTTTTTCTTTAATTTAATTTGTGAGATAGAGGAACATTTTTTATAACAACAAATGCCTCAGATCTCTTCCTGGGCCTTCGATTTTCTTCACTTAAAATAACATTCCTTACTTGTACTTATACTTTGTGTGCAACATTCCTGCCGCAAATATTCCACAAGATCTGCGCACCTTTCCAGCAGAATCGGTTAATCAAAATGATGAGAAAATGAAACAAAAATATTTCATATTCGAAAGTAACAAAACGAAACATCATTTCGTTTCTAGTTTGAACGTTGCTTTGCGAATAACCGCGTGTACGAAGTTAATATTGCACAGATGGAGAAGAACAAGTGCTAATTTTAAATATCCTAGATACTTTTATGGACTTCCTGTATAAAATAAAAAATAACGAACTTGCATATGATATAACAATGAAAGGATGTCGATGGTGTAACCTAAGTGCCCCTGTCGATTCGATTCGATGGACGTCAGAGGTCGGTGTGCAGCTTCCCTGCGCTTCCTTTGCTAGAAGCTTTTGTACTAACGCTCCCCCTGGATTCCGGGCGAGCTTCAGGAATTTTACCATCCGCCAAGCCGCTAAATACTGACGAAGGCTGACCCCTCGACGAAGGTCTCTTCGACGCCATGGCGACCAACGGTATACCCGAAATCATTCTACCTTCCGCAAGGCTTTCGTCCCCTCCCGATTTCAATGATTCCTGGTCCGCGTTGGCCCGTTGCTCGGCATTTAACTCGTATTGGCTGATCAACGACTTTACACCCTTCAGGGTGGAATTCGTATCGGCTGGCTCTATTATAGGTATTCCGATTTCGTTAAAGTCTCCTTTCTTCTGCACAGCGTTGCCCTGCCTCCTGTTCGAGAATTCGAAGCTATTCGTCTTCGACGAACCGTCCAAGTTTTCGTTTGGATCCTTGTATCCCGTCCTTCTACTTAACCTGGGGTCGTCGTAGTTATCTGGATTGGGAAACTCCCGTCTGGGTAGGGAACTTTTTATGGAGGAGCTCCGATCGCTGTTGTAAACGCGATCGTAGTCCCCGCTGATGATACGTTTCCGTGATCTCGGCTCCGCGTGGCTCAAATCGCTTTCCACGTCGGAATCGATGTCCAAAGGTCTGTACGCGACCTTTGGACTGGAACTCTTCCTGACCCCTTCGTCGCTGGAGCTCAGCTCGTCTTCCGAGTCCAAGGTTCGTATCCTTGACTTTCGAGTCTGTGACGGTCGATTGAGCGACGATTTCGAATCCGTTCGTCGGCTTCCTGGACCCAAGGGTCCATACTTCAGGGGCGTTTCCTCCGTTTGGAGACCCTCTTCCTGTTGCGGCTGATTTCGGTCCGAGGGGCTGGTCGATTCGGGCGCAACTGCGTCGGTCACTTCTACTTGAACTGTCGTTTGATCTAAGAGATTTAAATTGAAATTTGCTTTTAATACGGATCGGGAAACGTCGTTTTACGTGAGACAATGTAATCGTATGTACGATTGCAAACGTTTGAAAGTTCAGTTTTAACAACAGCCGAAGAGCAATGGCAATTATTCTATTTACTAATATTAGTAAAACTGTGCAATGGCTGCGTTTTAAATTTCAAACATAAATATGGAATTTCTATTTTCTGTTCGGATGTTTATGCAGATATCATTGTAGGTTATTTTTCTGGACTGTAGATCAGGAAGGAGAATCTAAGCTGAAATTCATTTTGCCATTCGAGTGTTGCGAAATTACTTTCTTCGTTCATATTGATTTACATTTGCATATTTGGAACATGCATTTTAAGCACGAGGTTACGTATTTCAATTTAAATATAACAGCATTAAAAGAACCATTGTGATATACGTTTATGTGCACCAATTGCATTTTGTTTTATATTGTATACCATACCAATTTCATAGCCAATATAATGTCATTATTGTAACCGATCGTGGGTTACTGCAACTTACCACGGTTTGTATCATTCGTTTGCTCTCTTTGCTGCTTAGGCACAGCAGCAGCAGCCCGGATCAGATCCTGCATTTCCGTTCCCGATGCTGCTTCTTCTTCTCTCTCGGTGTAAATCTTCAAGTTCTTGCAGAAGAACCATATGAGAATTTTCAATAAGGCGCACAGGCCCAGCAGTGATCCCGTGAGGTAGCATAAATAATTGCCAAGCTTCTGGCCGTCGTGCAGATGACACAAGACCTTCTGCGATCCCCAAAACTGGCACGTTAGACTTGCAATAACATCGTACACAATTTTCCCAGGACCGTTCACAATTATAGCCGAGCACGTCATCCAAAACCCTACACTGATAGCTTTGTCCTGCGCGTTAACTGATCGTAAAGCTATCAGCAAGTCTCCCACGAAACTCGAGGAAATCAGTACGTACGTCAGCAGAGTACCGAACTGAAACGAAAAAGGAAAATTTATTTTCAATTATGCTTAGAAATGAACTCTTTCAATTCTATCTTCGACACATTTAATATTGAGTTTTATATGTCGGTATTGCTCGCCTCGAAAGTCAACCAATCGGTGAGATTGTTATTTGAATTACAAGATCCATCGATTGCTTCGGTGTTTCCCAATCCAGTCATTTCCTCCACGCAACTGCAACCCCCGTAAGTTATAACGCCCTGCCTCACCTCGGAGGAAGTGCATCCAGCATGGCAAGGACTATAGAAGGTAAACATGCCTTTGCTATCGCAAACAGGGCGGAAGTCCGCGTCGTTTGAGCAGCCGCAGTGCTTGTTGCAATACTTCAGCAAAACGAAGCTGAAAAAGACACGCACGTTCGTTTACCAGATATTTTTCTCCCCATCGCGCTCGCAAAACTTTTACACTTTGTCGTTCGGTAATTGGTACACTCACGATTTCCAACTGGTCGTACCAACGATAGGCTTTGCCACAGGAGACGTGGCAGTCAGTGCGAAAACAATTGCAGATGCTAACAGCACAACAATAATGCTATAACTCGTGACACTTCTGGCGCTGGGTTTCGCTTTAGCGATGACCAAGCCCGAAATAATTATGATCAGACCGACCAGGATGGGCTTTAGAATGTCTAAAGTTCAAGGAAACGTTTATTTTCTCACACGATGGCAGGTATTTTTATATTTCACAATTGTGATAAGTTATCTTCGTCTTACTTAATATCAGCCTCGATGAAAAGGGATCTTCGAAACCGAGGAACATTCCAGTCGGTTTTGGTACATGAAATCGCGATTGGGCAATGAGGTTTTCGTAGCCCATAAAATTCACGACGGCCGCGACGTAGAGAGTGCAGGCCAGAACTTGGCAGATTAAAAGTTTATTAATCAGCAGTCTGCCCAGCGATGGCCAGAAATTCGGGCTGCCAACTTTTTGGCTAATCAATCTGCGAGGTGCTCGATTAAATGTGTTGGAATTTTTTAGTAATGAAGCGGCAGCTTTCTCGACCACCTAGTATGTTACAGAATGAATACTTTGTTCAATCACAGTTCAGGGTTGTTCAAAATAATTGCAGGGCGATCCGATGCTATTTTCTTACATCGCCCTCCATATGATAGATATAGCCGGTGAATTAAAAATCATTGTCAATTACCTCAGATGGTAACATACGCGGAAACCATGAAAGCAATAAACCGGGAACTATAAGTAGTACTGTGAGAATCGGTAGTCCCAGCCACCATGCACCGATTTGTTCTCTGTAGGATTCTATGGGGCTTAGAGTCACCGCATCGATCCTGCATCAGTGGAAATGTTTCACAAAGTATTAAGTATGTTGTTAATTATTTACTAGGTACTTGTTTTGCGCACGAATTGTAGTGGGCTACGTAACATGAGCATTCAAGTACCCAGTTGAACACAATGGTGAATAATCATTAATCATCGATGATAGATAGTGTAGATAACGAAATCCAAATACTGTATATCGGTACGTGTTGTCATTGACAGTGACTACTCACCTGAGACAAATCCATGACAGTATATATCCTAGGAGAACACCAATAAACTTTACGGCGACCAGGGCACCGATGAAGGCTGCGACGTGCCTCTTCTTCGTATTGTCGTCCAAATAGGAAACACCTAATGTATAGTAGACAATATTTGCAATACCACTTACAACTTGTACGCAGACGATCACTGCAAACGTGACGTAACACGGCTCATCCTCCTTTCCAATAATTCTCGATGAAGTTTCGGAGCACAGTTCACGACTATCATCTGTGGAAGAGTTTAATTCCATCTCGTTAGGATACACACGTCCATTGATTGCCGCGGTAAATACAGCGTGTCCCACGAACCCTGTCCACCTGTCTAACTTTTATTTCAAATAGTTTCGCGCATTGTTTAAAATAACGAAGATGTTTCAGGTGGACAGAGTCTGTATTACACACTGTATGATAAATCATCCCTTCACACGACGATTTCATTCATATTTTCTTTTCGTTTCCTACAATTTAGAGGGCCTTCTCTGTGTATTTCCTTTTTCTTATCTCAAAGACATTAATAGAGTTTATTCACGCTATTTTCAAATGCAATAACTCTAGGGGTGAGTTTATTAATATTTTATACCTTGCTCTATAATCTAGCATATCGTTTTCTAGTATAAATTGAATTGTTATAAAAAGGAATATAGATTTCGAGAAAATGTTCAATACCAATAGGTCGATTGGAACTTGAAAATGCTCTTACTTACCCGCGTATATCGACATGTGTGTAACATTTTCGGTTTCCTCGATAACCTTGGTTTGATGCGTCAGATGGGGAATTATCATAATAAAGTAGGATACACTTTGCAAAAGAACTATGCCGCCAATCCATGCAGCTCTGTGAATTCTGTCGCCCCAATACGCTACGACGATTCCGAGAACGAAGGGTGTCAAATCTGATATGACGAGTACCCACTCTGCGAATTTCAAACAGTATAGTTAAGAAGAATTTCAAATTAATTAATTCGTACAATTGAAGAAACTCGGGGGATGAAAGTGTTGTGCAACATTTTTGCGAAAATCGAGTTATCTCATTTCGCATTGTCCTATCTCAAAATCAAAATTTCTTTGGTCGATGAAGGTGTTATGCATTCCTAACGCACTGGTAACGTCTTCATATACGCAGAATGTGTTGTTGGCTCTAATTTTCTGATACGCCAGTGAATGTTAAAAATCCGACTGGCAATACATATCACGGCTCAATAAACAGTGCGGGTAAAAAAAAATTGAACACTTATATTTAGGGTGTTTAAACCTACACACGATACACTTTCTCGCGGAAATGTTCACTTTGAAGCAAAAGGGTAGTTACTTGCGCGTAAATTAGTTGGAATACATGCCCATTACGTAGGCGTCGAATTGGAACCTCCTGGCTATCGTAGGTCCGACTATGTATAAATATGCATAAGCTGCAGCTTGCATCAAGCCGATCCATAGCATCAGCCCGACGAACAGTCGCCTGGTGGCAAATTTCGCCAGTTTCGGACATGGTAGCTGCCCATAGCCACAGTCTATCGACTGGCTTGGTATCGGATTAGCCGGGCCAGCCAAACCGCCGTCTACCTCGGATCTCACCACTTCTTGAAGACGTATAGTCATTCCTTGAAAATCGGAATCAATCTTATGAAACGTGTTATTCCTTGAAAGATGTATTTATTATCGCAGAATGAAATGTATGTTAAAAGTAGAATCGGACGTAAGAATGGAAAAGTATATTTGAATGAATATTGGGAAATGGGAAAAGAAACAAAATTGTTTTTGCGATTGACAAATTACTTTCTCATTCTTGGATTATTATTTACTATTCTTGTTGTCCGCGGGATTGTTATACACTTTAATCGATTGTTATTTAGCAGTGCAGCATATCTATCTTACACCGGCTGCCTTCTTCAGCTGCTACGACGAGCAATTAAACGTTTCTACGCTTCCTTGCGTATGAAATGTACCTGGCCTTTAAAGTATATTCAGTACGGGTACAAAGTAATTTTAGATTTCTACAGTAGATGACGCTTTCTCGTTTTTCAAAACAAACAGTTTTGGGATGGGTGGATTTTATAGATATAAGGTTGAGGTTTGAACGATTAAAACATTACATTTTGATCAACCCCTTAAATAAAAAGTCTTTTTAATCCGCGGGGACTTTTGGTTCAATAAAAATACAATAACTATGCAATCCTGCATACTCGTAATTCGAATACGTTGAATGTATTCGTTCGTAAGTGCCTCGATATCAAACTTATGTTTTAATTATACTTAATTCGAAAAACTTATGAAGAACTTATTTCGTTCGTCAAACAAACACGAAATAACGTTAATAACATATTACACGTGTCTACCGTCTTATGTGTCACGATGATTCACTTCATGACGTCCCCCAAGATTCTTAGAATTCCCATTGAATTTCCGTTCACCAGGGTATCGTCGAATTTTACATAAATACCGTCTTCTGCGGTGTACACATTACAGCACAACAGAACACACAGCTGAACATAATTGACAATATCGGTAAACCTCGTCCACTTACTTTTTCAAAGAGGTCGATCGATCAACAACTTCTTTCTGCTCTCACGCAATGCTGAACACGCCGATGCCTGTATCGATGCAATCATGAATATCGATGTCCAATCACATGATGGTGTCGCGAGTACGGATCCGAGTCGTTTACGCGCCGTTCAATTGTGCATTTTCTTTCGTTTCACGAAAATAGTCTACGGGAGAGCAAGGCGACCAACGTGAGACCAGAGGCGAGGCACTTTTAGTCGACGAACACGCGCGTTATCTTGTTACAGATACGCCGCTCAGATATCTTCCGATAAAGGTAGAGTGTAATATACGCATGTGCTACAATAGGAGACGGTAATACTCACGCGTCGAATAAGACAGGGGAAAATATTTATGAGGTACATACATGTATCGATTGCCAATTAAACGATAGCCCATAAATACGAGATTTGACTGGACGAACAAGTGCGGTAGATAAGAGTGTTACTAGGAAATGAAACATTTCAATTGGCAAGTACAACTGTCGATATCGGAATTGTGTTGCTTTTATTATCCGGTGAAAGGGTAGATGAGACAGACAGAGAGAGAGAGAGATCTGGTATTTTATGGAAGTTTCTCGTCTCTCGCAGATCAACTCGCCGATAACCCTTTTCCAGCAAGTCGAGACTGTGTGAAACACGTGAGAAAATTAAGTCCACGATGTGCAAAATGTGCACGCGAAGAGCGCTGGAAAATTCGTTCAATTGGAAAAATGATATCGGGCTTGGCCCCGGTCTAAACGTTTCGAGAAAGGAGTTAGCACGGTTAAGCACATTTAAGTCGCCGCCGTAAGAAAATGACGAATGCCAATTAGCATATGAAAAGCTTCCCCGTTCGCCAGTTCGGTCGTTCGAGCTCGCCTCGGCTCCTCGGGGACAGCTTCTTCGTTCGGGACGCTTGGCAGGACGATCACGTTTTTGAATATTAAGGGCAGGATTACACCGAAGGCTTAATGCGCGAAATTTAGTCCGGCGGAGCCAGAAACGAAAAGAAATCACCCCTAAGACCCGGGGGCGTAACGGAGGTACCAGAGTCACCAGGAAATCGACGAGAGGACGGGCCAGGGGCACCCGTTCCTCTCTGGCTGCCTCAGCTCCTCGTCATCCCCGGGTGTACATCATCTTCTCAGCCAATGACACTGTTTCCCGGTGATAAATGAATCAGTCCGCTTCTGGACTTCGAATCGAATCGGCGTGCAAAGTCGGATAATCAAAAATGGGAGGGTATTTTATTATTAGGGTATTATTATTAATGTGCCAAATTAATGTGCTGAGATATGCAAGAATTTGGAAGAGCAAGTACATATTTGTAACTCAAGTTTTTTATACTTGTGTGTAAAAAATATTATTGGAATTGTTCTACTCGTCCGGTTTATATTTTCAAGTCACTTCAAAGAGCACGTTGCAAAGAGAAACATATACTTTTTTTTACAAGAAGTGATTTTTGTCACTAAGATTTATTTCTATCCCCCTTGGTTAAATTATAGTATTTAGATAGGTAAAGTGGTTTCGAAGTATTAGTAATGGTTAGAGACATGGAGAACATAGGGAACTATTTTCAAACAATCATGTTTCATATATGTATTTAAGGAGATTTAGGTGCAGCTGTTCTCAAATAAATATAGTCCAGCTGCTACTATGATAATTTTCTTCTTAGAAAACGTTGTTACATATTAACGTACATATTCTTAAAACAATATAATTAAAACCATTATTATTTTACTCGATATTTTTACAGCCTTCATATCGTTTTCTCCGAAACTCTCAATCACAACAGGTGAAAAGATTTCGACTTTTCCTAGCACAAAGAATTATAACACATTTGGTAGAAATGTCACTCTCGGTAATTTCTTTCAAGCACAAGCTCAAATACTCGACATTCCGTGCACCGACGATAAACAGATCAGAGGTGCAAGGAAGCTTGCAGAATTTATTTTATTGTCTACAGTCAACTTAATGATCAGCATTACCTGGTGTGTACCTGGTGCACCACGAAGGTACCACGGAGGGTAGTATACGCGGTTCGTAACGATCGCTCGCAGTTTCACGAGCCACGAGTGAAATATAGAAATGTATTTATACGCGCGTATGTAAGTAAGTACATCTATAGATATCTCACGTAGGAGGATGCCGGCTTTCCATTAGCAGAGTAAGTGACCACCGGGCGCATTTTCTTTGATGTCGGTTAATTTACTAATAACATCGTTCCGCGGCTACTCTTCGTCCACCCTCTAAATATTTGTATTGCCAACATATCGACTTGTCCCGTGTAATTAAGCTACATTATTATTTGAGTGGAGGCGGCCAGGAAAAAGACCTGTCGCCGAACCCGAACTTCCCTCAGAATGAACTTTCCGACAGCCACCCTGCTAACAAGTCCCGGACGAGTTTCTACGGTGAGTGATGCGGACCAATGAAATTTATACGCTACTGGAGATCGCAAATGGCGACTACAATCAAACAACGATCCACGCTCGAGTGCACGCCTCGATGTAAAATATGTCTTATAATAATTATAATAATAATAATTTTATGTTAGTTGACATTCGACAAATATATGGAACTTTTACTCACATACTCGTAGTTTGCTATGATTTGCAATGGTACTACTACTCGCTTTATTTTACGGTTGCGAACATTTTGTTGACTGGCGAATAATTATCGCTAATTTACAGTAATTTACGCGCTCATCCGGTTACAGGCCTTCGACGTTTAAGAACAATGATTCTACCCAGGAGCAACCCTGTTTACAGATCACAAAATTCGTCGATAAAAAAAATACACCGATACCTTAACAGCAATCTGAATAAGGCGCGAGAAGACACGATTCCAATAGCTTTCTCAAGCGTCGCTCGATGTCCTCGCACGCACCCAGCCGTGAACTTTTCGAAAGCATAATCTCGGACGATTAGCGAAGGATACAAAAAAAGAGGCGGAGGAGGATACGTCCGCGGAAGGTCGAAAATCACGAACGAGCGTCTGAGGAATAGAGAACGGCGGAGCTAAAGGAGGGTAGTCGATTCGACGATCTTAGCAGAGGATTACGTAGAATTAAGTCCTGGCCGGGGCGTGCCCCCGTAACACTTAATTTTTCCCCCGATTTTTTAATCTCCCGGTAAATATCGTCCCGCTCTGTCCCCCTTTCTTCCAGCCATTCGGTCCTCCGCGTCTTCCTTGCTCTCTCGTACCACCGTCAAAGGAGAACCCATTTAAAAACCTCATCAATGCTTAAGCCCCCGCGCTACTATAGGAACTAATCCCTCCTATTTTAACGCAGAACGAAGGTGAGAGGAGGAACCGTGCGGGAAGGAAGGAGAGAAGGAGCGGTACGCGCTTTTAAAAGTAAGACTCCGCCTTTATTAGTAGATACAACAGTTTTATTTCCACCGAAAAAGGCAAAGGAGGAAAAAGAGTGATCCCGCGTAGCGAGACTCACCCCCTGTTTCTTTCTACATCGCACTTTCTTCGCATTCTTAACTCGAACGGGGCCCTCATCCTCGAGGAACGAGCTTACTCGCTTGCACCCGACCTTTCAGACACGCCTAATTGGTGGCCTCTGTTCGTCGTTCAAAAACTCCTAACACGGAACGCTTTTCAAGCTTTGGCGGTCGCGTAATCGATACGCTAGCCGTTCTACTCGTTTTTCCGAATTCGGATATTCGTTTGATCGGAGATAGAGAAATACTGACATTTGGTTTTTAAATCTCCTCGGAAAGGAATGACTAAGAAAAAGTATTATGCAAATGGAAATGGCACTCATCGTTCGATTTTACAGAAAATTTGAGAAAAATGAATTGATTGGATCTATTTTCTATTTCTTCCGTTATTACCTAATAATGATTATAACAACGCTCCACAGTCGTATTCACAATCAGGGACCGTAATAAAAATATAGTGCTGTTCATGTCGATAATTGGAAAATCACGGGATTCGTCATTTTCGAAGCTACGGTGCCACATGAGTGATATGAGTCTATCACTTTGCAAGTGAATTAAATTATTTTCTTAGTAGGCAATGTGAAAATTCGACTTTCGCTTAATTACTTCATACAGACGCTTTACGTACGATGTAAAATAACTTTATTAACGTTTATCAACATAAAAGAAAACATACAGAAGTTAAATCGCTAAATAAAACAGGCATACCTAATACATACAGTTTCTGTAACAAAGTAAGTTCTCGTAATTCTGGTTTCACGTGACTCAATCGAGGGGCTCGCGTACCTGTGGCAACAAGCTGCGCATATGTCACAAGCTTCCATCGAACCGATACATTTTTTCACAATTCGTTACACTCGATCGGATCGATCAATCAATCAGATCGAACCACTTCGGAACGGTGAAATATTTGTAAAATACGTTTCTCACGAGCGACGAGCTGTGGCCAGGACAGCGATGCGCGGCCGAAACAAGCCCGCCCCGCGACTGTAATACGCTTTAAACTGTTAATAGACTATCGTGGAGGGTGTTTGGCTGCGGTTGAATCTCAAGTGTTGGGCTAACATTCATGATGAAATTAATCTGGAGCGACCGATCGGGGAGGGGGTGGTGTAGCCGTCGGTTAAAAAGCTTCTGGCTTTCGCCGATGGACCATCCCATAGGTTTGTCCCCTTCTCGTTGACCTCGACCCTTCTACGGGATTCGTTCAAACAGGGATGCGGCTGTCGTCGTTGCGTTCACGTGCGCGGAATGTCCGTCTGAAACTTCGAATTCGACGGTCGCGACGGTGACCATCCGTCGAAAGAGACGCACGACGATGCCGCATGTGCGGACGTACGATTAAATGTATTCATTTCCTTTGATTCATTCGCTTTGCTAAATAAACTGGCTACTATGAATTTCAAATAATATAACATGAAATTAACATATACGTTGGCAACAGTGAGAATATTACGAATGATCGCATTTGACAACATCGATTCATTCTCCAAGATTCGAAGTAGCCAAATATTAATTTCACCCTTTTCCTTTTGCTCTTTGTTTCATGAAAATACAAGGACGAGAGATTTTGTACAAAAGCACAGATGAGATAAGAGTTTCCGACCTAACGAAACCGAGGCAGGGGTGAAAGACAAGCGTTTAACATGACAATAGTCGCACAGGGAAACTTACACCGCCCGACTGGGATGTATTTCCATCAATGCCGATGCAAAGTAGGACTGTCGACTAAAAATTGCGTTTCTTATGCGTCACAGACCTCGATAAATCACTGCCCCTTTGGTGTTTCCTCTTCCTAATCTTCGCATTTTCTTCAATACTTCTTATTTAATATTTTATAATAATGCGATCATTCGTATTTATAACAGACTTGGCCATTTTTCATGCACGCACATATATCCCTTCCCGTTTGTAAATTAAATATAAAAATGTAATGGACATGATATTATAGTACAAGGAATAGAAATTCCCTACGTGGAAAACCAGTGACAATAGTAGAATGCTTTTGAAGAATAATGCCAGCAAGCTACTGGGTGGATATACATAAAAATTTGCGCAACTTTTATCAAATCTTTGCTATAACACGTCGCTAGAAATTTGTTGCACGATTGAAGTTTGATAAACAAATATTCATAAACTAGCGACTAAAGTAGCGGTCGGATAAATTCTCGAGAACTCGGAGGAACGGCGACGCCGAGTTTGCTCTCGTTAATTTTCTCAAAAAAAATAATTGCCAAACAAATAGAGCGCCAAAGGGAGAGCTCTTCGCGAACCCCTTCGATGTATCCATGCACAAAAGAGAAGAAAAAAAATGAACAGGCCGACGTTTCGTCTTAGAAGCGTGGAAAGTCTGTAGTCGTCGTAGACGGCGCATCCTTCCCCGGTGATTTTTCCCAAATAGAGAGCAAGAGTTTTATGAATCAACATACGCAGATCAAAAGGCGCGTTTCTGATAATTGGTAGAAATCTCTCCACTCCCTTCGACCCTTCGCAAAGAGGCGAACCGTTAACATCGCGATCTCGCGTGCGCCTTCGTTTGAAGATTATGCACATTCGACGGTAACCGCCATGGAAAAACATTCTATATTTATTTTGTACGTTCGATACCTGGAGCAGTCACAGTTCTAAGAGCCGCGGCGGTTTCAATGGGGTGTAAGAGGGGCTCCGTGCAGTCTGGTATCGACGAGAACGAGGGGGTGGTTGCCGCTTGTGCAGTTCAACCAGACGAGGGGCGAGTGCCGCCGGATGTCTTTGCTTTACGCTTTACTTTTATTTATCGCCGTGAAAGACGGCAGAATTCACGGCGGCGCGCCCTGCCACCGGTGCGGACTTCTTCATGAAAGAGGAAAAAAGCAGAAGGCTCTCCACCTTTGCGCTAAATGACACTCGGTAATTTCATGAGTGGAATCGTTGCTCCTTTCCTCCGTTTATCGTTTGCTCCCTTGGTCGCTTCGCTTTGCAAAAATGTTGCTAGAAATGAGAAAGTTCTATCTGTATTAGATATTTATATTTTTTGTTCTGATTAATTCTATTAACCGGAAACCCCCCCGCCCCCGTTCCCCGACTGATTTTAAAATATACCTTTAAAAGGAGGGTAGAAGCTACTTTTCCAAAGGAATACTGAGCGTAGGTACTAAGGTACTACATGTACGTACAGTTCAGCGATGTCATTGATAGAAACAGAGACGCCGTAATGAACGTACATCAAGCAATGAATCCGTTTCAAAGATAATTAAAATCCTTTGCCCGAAAGCAAAGCTCCCTTTGCGTTTTTGCGATAATAAATGTTCAACGCGCCGGGCACTCGTTTAAATATACGTTTCTGTGCGTTCCTTCGATAAATTTCGCACAGATGCAGTAGCCATACAGTGGTCTGAATAATTTGGTATCATAATACGGTTATTCCAGTTTCAACTGACACGCAACGATTTATAAATCGTGTATCGCTAGAATGCCAGGTTCCAATACTAAATCAGGGGGGATGTATTGGCCTCCCTTGAAAAGGGTTGAAAGCCTCCTTAATTTTGGGACGATTCGAAAGAAAAGAACGAACGGACGGAGGAAGGGGTTAACTTCTAATTGTTTTGTTAAATGACGCGCGAGTAAGAATCCCTGGAAGGACTTAAGCCCGAAAGCGAGCGCCAGCGACGGTTTCAGTTCATTCCGTCTTCTCTCGCTCTTCCTGCTTTCTTTCTCCTCCCTCCACCCCTGATTCTTCCTCTCCTCTCCGCGGAGCCTCTCTGCCGCCTTAATTCTTAGCTTTATTCTCTTCTAAGACTCTCTCTTAATTTCTTATTTCTCCCTCCACCCACTACGGCCTGCGTACTATCTTACCTTTTGCAATTTATACTCGAGAAGAAGGAGAGAGAGAGAGGGAGAGAGAGATGAGGAACGAGGGAGACAGAGAGGCCACTGAATGCGAGGCTTAAGCAGACAATGCTTCGCTTTCAAACGGTGGCTTCGAAGACCTTTCTTTCGCATTAGATACTTTAATTCTTTAAACGTGTCTTTCCACCGGCTGAGATACCCTGCGCCATTCTTGCAAGCCCTCCTGCAAAACAGTTACGATCGCCGAGGATGATTTATTTCTCACAATATTACACTTGCTTAATGATTTCCGTAATCTTGAGGAAATTAATTATCAAGAATTATTGTTGCTTCGAACGTTAATCCGTAGTGTGATCAGGTGACGCTATGACGTAACTGACAAATTGTCCATGGCTGCAATAATTATTATGCAATACATAGGGGAGTATGTGGACGTAGCAACTGATTTATCACTAATGCAAAAGTCCACTCTTACAATTACCGTGGAATCACCTGCACCCGAGTCACCGGTCACTACTACTTTACCCGATTTGAAAACAAACATTCCAGATTATGCATTGGACAAAACACTGAAGACATAAAGCACATAATGGCGCAGGGCATACAAGATATTCTGGTAAGCACAATCAAATCAGAAGTGGAGATTCGCAGAAAGTATTAACACGAATGTGTGCAAGCCTTTCAATATTCATGAATTTCGTTGGCAAAGTTAGCTGAGATTTTCCAATTTTACTAATAGCATGCAAAATCCTGAGAATTTCGAATGGTCCCAATTCGAGGTCCAGACACTGTATACTGACTGTAAAATGGGTTACTAACTAAATTAGTAGCATGATTTTTAATAGACTTTTGCCCAGATGCACGTGGCAATTATCCTGCTGAAGATCAGTTAACTTTCTTTTGATAGGGATTCTCGTAGATAAAAATTGAACGTCAAGCTGCTAAGGTAACAACGCAAGATTTATTTTCTGGGTTACAGACTCACTGAAACGTGGGGACGTTACTGAAAGGATGTTACTTAAGGCGGAAACTATTGAATACCCGTCAAACGTTCGTGTACATAGTTGACAGTAAGTTGTCGAACCCTTCGGAAATGTCACTATAGATGACCTAGACCCTAGAGCAGATACCAAGCTATCAAAGGATGTCTCGCAAATGTAACTTACTTACGGATCACTTACGGTAATAAGTTTGTTTACACTGATATATACTTCAGAAGTATTTGCAAAGATATGGTAAAATATGTAGTAGACACATTATGGTAATTCGGGTTGGTTTAACATTAAACACTTATACATTTATTTGCAAGCTGTATGAAAGATTAGTTTTCTATAGGAACATCAGAAATATTAGAAGAAGAGGAGAACGAAATATAGCAATTATACTTCTAATAGTATAATTTAGATTTATAATATAACTGCAGACATATTTCCCATAACATCTTTATCGTTATCCATGATCTTCAGTTATCGCTACCTATGGTTGCTAATGCATCTTTTTAACGCTTAAACTATTGATTTTTATCTACAAAATTAGGTCTTTGAATTCTTATATACGTGCAAAATTTGGTATGCGCTAAAATGCGAGATATTGGGCAAAAACCAGCTTTTTGTTTGTTCGCTGGATCTACCCTCCCAGTCGTGCTACAGGGTTGAAACTTGGTACGAATTGATTTTTCCCGATAAGCTGTCGAATGACACCTCACAAGTTGAATTTGGTTTAGGGGCACATTTGACCCCCTTATCCGGCTGTAGCCTTTAAGATTACTTCACTCGGCTTGGCTGTCTGTGCATACTTGTCTGTATCTACTTATGGAATTTTTCGCGCCATATGCCCCACAAGCGATTTCGCTTTCTTGAAACATATAAAACGGTGTCGTCTTCACATTATCGAAGGAACCATAAATTTCTTAATTGTCTATTAGCATATTTTAAAATGTTTTACGTATTAAAAACAAAATCGACTGGTATGCGTGTTTCCACAAGATGTGTGACTCATCCATTTCACGAAGGCTTACTAATAGACACACAATATTCGTCGAACGTATTTCTACGTAAAGATATAGAAATTCATTTAAATCACTGCGACCGTATTCTTGCGAGCAAACAATTCCCGTTCTACGAGCCGATGCTGTTTCATAGGAACACCGACCAACGTAAACCGCCATAATTATTCGATACCTCTTGACACACCTAATTGGACAACTTGGTTGGTAAATGGTACCGGAAGAGAGCAAGATGGAGAGGATAGGTAGAAGAAGTTCGAGGTAACGGGCGGGAGAGGGAAGAGACCATACTGACCGTCGATTTCTACAGACCAACCATGGACGAACCATCGGCTCGTAATGGCCACTTTGAGGGCCCGCCGTAAGCTTTCCCAAAGAGACGAACCCTTGCCCTAAGTGGTCTTACACCGACGTTTCGACGAGGTAGATACTTACTTTGCCTATCCGCAATATGACCTAACCTTTCGCCCTGTCCTTCTATCCTCCTCATTCTGATCGTCCACCATCTTAAGTTTACCCTTGCCTCTCTTCCTCCTCGAGCACCCCATTTTCCCGCGTCTTCTGTTGCCCCGCAGGCTTAATTGGTCGGATATCAATTTCTAAATTTTCAAGTGGACTAAAACGCAGAACACCATCTGTTTCGCACAAGTTCTCCAAATTGGTCAACTGGAGAAATATGTAATACGAATCACTTTCTTTTATTACGCGGTAGAAAGAATGGGAATATTTGGTTTGTTCCAATACTTAAGGCTGGTACTGTTTCATCTTTACTCGCCCACCGGCGGAAACACTACTGATATTAAATTATGCCCCCATTGATATTATTCAATTTTTTTTTGATGCGTTTAGAGGGCCGGTGAACGAAGGTCCTCTCTAACTGTGTTCTTTCACATGACACCAGTAAAAAAAAATCTTGTAATTGTGTATATGTGCAATATACATTTCTATGGAAAAAGTGCCACAGTTTTTGTTATTAAGGTGATCAGCATTGTTTATTCGACAAAAGCTTTATTCAATAGCTTAAGTCAGGAACAGCGAGATCAATTTAAATGTAGGTTGCTTCGCTGTGAAGAAGAAACAGGGGAAAGGAAAATCCAATTGGTCCACTGCAACTTTATAATTTTTCCATTCCGATGCGAAGATAAGGGTAAGGCTTCTGTAACGACAAACGACGATCGAGGACGAAGAGTTCCGAGGGAAAAGACGATGCGCAACACTTTCTCCGGTTAATTGCGTTAATTGTCCCGGAGCAATATCAGGCGGTAATTAAGGCTGCGACGGCTAATTAAGTTGGAAGCAGAGACATCCGTCCGAGCACTATCACCCCTCCAACCCCTACCTCGCGACAGGACACAAAGCTGCGGGCTAACTGAATTTTCTTGAGCAACCAGGCGTCCATCAAAGATCCAAGTACCAGACGGTACCGTAAGGGCTCTCGAAGGGCATAACCCTTGCAATTCGGTTTTCTGCGATTTATCGCTGTCGCTAAATATTAGTTCCATTTACGGGGCGAGCGAGGGTGGGCCAGCGCGGCAAAATTGAATCCCGCGCTTTTTCATTTCTTCACCTTTATCGTACGCTCGAACCTGATAACGTTTGCGTAAATTCGTGTACGTTGCGAAGGGCGAAATAACACTGTTTGTAAATACCGCTGCGTCCGTTTGTGCGAGAACGATAATCAAATGTGCCGTGCATGAAAAGGATTGAGACGCGCGCTGCTCGTGTGTTGGCAGAAAAAAAATGGTCTCGCATCAAAGTCAAATTGCTTAACACGATCAAGCTTAATCGCGTTACCTCCGGTCGACGGGGTAAAAACAGAAGTTTCGAAAAAAATGGTCGCGGTAGGAAAGGGGGGGTGCGTGTGTTTATTCGCGTCGATGAAATTCATCCCCGTCCCTGAGTATCCGTGACCTATAGCTAAACGCATCTAGTCTGTATACTGGGTGTACGCGATAAGTAATTCACTTACAGCTCTATTGAGTTAACCCTTGCTTCTGCAGTGCCTCCATTTAGCCTCTGAAACCCCTGTTTCGATGGTACTTCTGCTCTTGTACCTTCCTCTGCCCACCCCCTCCACCCTCCTTCCACCACCACCCCCTTTGTAGGCCCCTGTTTCGTTTGGTTTTCGCGATACTAAAATCGTGCAACTTAACTTATATTTCGTACACCCCGTAGAAACTAGCACACCGCGGTTCCCACACAATCGCCTGCTTCTCAAATTTCGAAGCGTCTATCAATGATTATTAAAAAACTTCTATTTAGCAATTACTTTCAGGCATTCTGCTAGAAATATAGAACTTTTGCTTTTCCTATACTTCACCATGGCCCAGTACTCTCAATTTATACACGGAAGAGGAATAAGCGCCAAATAAAAGTAATGGGCTTGCAGGAGTTCGTTCGGAACGGTTCATTTAGTAATTGGAGAGTGCAGTAAAAAATTAATGGCCAAGAAAATAACACGGGGACAGCATTTTAAATAAATCAATTTATCGGTTTGCTACCCCCTCCGCTAATCGTTGAACATACAGTTGGGGCAGCTATTCGGCGTAATAATAAATGTACAGGGTGCGGCCGAAATACCGATACAAGCATGAGGGGTGTAATGTTTTACGCAAAGATAGTTTAAAATATTGAGGATTCATTTTCGGGCCAATCAATTGTGAAGATCTCTTGAGTTAGTACACATTTGGGTAGCTATACGTGCAGCTATACCTGAATAGTACAGCCCTGAATACTTTTTCTGATTTTCAGCTGTCACGAGTGCAAACAGTCAGACATAAACTTTGGCCAGATTGATTAAGCCCGTCACTTGAAATAACATTAAAAATAAATACGGTAAGAAAAGAAACGCAAGGAAGGCCAGAGGCGATTAACAACTAATTGTTAACCATTTTAACGAAGAACTAGACAATTATTATTCAATTGTTACGATAAAATTGCCGTACGATAAATAAATCGTTCTCCATTGGTCGTCCGATTACTCGTGCCCGGTGCTGTACGAATGTCAACGTTTAAAAAGACGTGGCATCACATGTTCCCCGATGAACTAATTAGAGGGGAGGATTTTTCAAACGAGGTTAAACGCTGGAGTAAAGTTGGCAGCAGAAACGCTGAAAGGACGGTGTACGAATAGAGCGGAGCGAAAGGGCTGCGAAAGGGACGGAGGGTAGTTCGCATAATGTACTCGTCGCGGCATAATAATTCAGAAATTTGCATGTACGCGGGCTAACTCCTCAAGTAGGTTATCTATGCTGAAACTTTTCTCCGTGATATATAACGCATCCACGGTCGGGCAGCGGGAGAGAAGCCGCGGCTCCATCGCCTTACGTCCACATCGTTGAGGGGGTTAGAGGCGAGGTTTCAGAAGCGAACTTGCCTAACTAGGCGCAGGTACGGCGGAATATACGTTGCACCGCCGGGACATTATCTTTTCGAATTTGAATTACCGGCTGCGGGGTCCCTTCCTTTTGGTTAAAGCCACCGTTTATGGGGAATTTATGTATGAGCCCTATTTATGCTGCCGCGATTACTTAAAGGGAAATACTTTTTAATATATCGTGCTGTTAATTGCGGTATATTATCGCGTTCTAGTATAATTACCATCGCTGATAGTATCTATTTATTGTGCGCGTCATCGTCACTCGACAAGTCCGTCTGAAATGATGGGAAAGTTTGGGAATGCAAAAATAGAGCAAAATTCGTTTCAAGGCAAGATCGGATAACTTTCCGGACACGCCGAATATTATCGGAAGCTAAATATTCCGTCTGAAATGTTCGTTTCTTCCCCGCAATCCCCCGAACTTTGCCCATTCCGATTAGTCCACGGTTATCGTTTAAGCAGCTTGATGTCGAATACCACACGGGCAAGAGCTCCATCCATGTGATTTACAGCCCCAAATCTCTTCCAAACTGCACACCTCAATGACGCAAAAGAGGCACCGGCCTTGCCCCGCCGGAAGCACGCCCCTCCACTGTCCCGTACCTAATCCAAATTTCAAAACCTCTCATTAGCCTTTGAGGCGTACGTCTGTCCTTCGTTTCGTCGAATTGCCCTGCAGCATTTTCGTTTCGCGTACGTTCGTAGAATATTTGCCAGATATTACTTCACCGATACTCGTATGCAACAGGAGAATTCTCCTTTTCCCTGACACAGACGTAGTATATCTACAGGTTTTCGACAAACTACGAGTATCTATACCTACATCGGCCCCCCTTGCTGCCTCGTCCTCCTCGTCTTCCCGTCTGTGCACCCGGTTACGTTTTCGCCCTCAAAGGACCCGCTCGACGTAGTCAAGGGATTACAACGTACAACTGTACGTCGAGTTAGAATTTAGTGACACGAAGATGAGTATGTATATGGGAGTTTATTGAATGAAGCTGTATTAAATTCTGTATCGTCTCTGGCCGACAAGGAGATAAAGGAACACGAGAAAGAGGATGCTGATTACTAAGCGGAAGCTAGATGAGTACGCCGTGGTTACGTCGAAAAAGTACAACAATTTGCATGGTTGGGCGAATTTTCATATCGGTTCGCAGTTGCACGTCCTTCGTGAATATTTGAAGCAAAAAGAACAAATATGTAAAATGTTAATTGTTGCCTATTATTCTCTCAAATCCGTCCTCCAAATTTCCATCTATTCTTAAGGACGTGTAGCTTTCCTCCAGCGCAGATTTGATTAAATTATAGCATTTTTGTTGCAGAATTTAGATTGCAAAGAAGACACAACAGACATATCGTTCCTCTATTCCCATTGATTCGCCCTACAATAATGGAACTATTTTTATGAAATAATTCGACACTAAGCGGTTTATTTTGTAACTAAGTTCACTCAGTTCATATTTATTTTTTCAAACACTAAATAGCTCGAAACCATAGCTCGCCTGACATTCGCAATCACCTGCGCGTGCACCAATGCTAGATAGAATTATATTCTGTCCCACCAATAACGGTGATTTTATTTGCTCCGTTGCAATGAACCGTCCTTATCATTCGTACGAACACTGAAACAATTTCTTCGACGGGTTTTAATAATGTCCCCAGCTATATCAATGTCAGTCGAAGGAGTTACACCCCTTAGATTCGCACGACAAGCCAATCGTAGGTCGTACGGGAGGACGTTTGTGCTCGATGGAGCGACCAAAAGATCCGCAACGATGACACGAAATATTCTCCACGGTCTCCCACGGTGTTCCGTTCCGGGAGGAGATCCTTTTTACACGGGCGGAGACGCAGCCGCCTTTATGTGAGTTAACGCACCGACGCTCGTAGATCCATAACGTAACCCCTCCGACCCTCGTAAACCTGAATTTATTAACACTTCGAACGACGGGGGAGATTTGCTAAATGGTTTTCAATTTGTACCTTAACGCTACCAGACCACATGCTCGACAGATCTCGCGGCGTATCACGTATGTACTTCGGAAACAAGTGTATTTCATTTCTTATTCCAGACTTTATACCAGCCCGTTCTTCTTTATCGTCTGCGTGCCGCGCGCCGTTCGAGAAATTTAAATTCGACCACTGCTCCCGTTTTATTGGCAATTCTGGTAATTGAACGAGAGGGAAAGTAAATCGGCGCGTATGCGAAGCTTCGGTTATTTTTCCTTTCCTTTGCTCCCTTTTCACCTTTTCTCTTTTGCGCGGGCAAACGCATTCGCGAGCCGATTCGTATAATATGGAGGCAGAAACGTTCGCGATACGTTCAACCCTCTTAACGTGCTTTATTCCTCTCGACCTTTACTAATTTTCGGGCTATTTTTCGCCATTTGCGTAAAGATATAGTTCGTATCGATAATTAACGTCCGGGGAAAAGTGTGTCAAGGTGTTGCACCAATTTTGTTATTGCGAATCGCTTTTGATTAAAGCACTCCGACCCGTGCAATATCAAAATATCTGATCAGAGTATTTCATGGTGGTATTCACTGTTGGTGGGTGCTTACAGACAGTTGACCTCGTCAGTTTTTGTGCAATGGGTCGATAACCTTTTCAAAGTCTCGCAAAGCAATCATTTATGCGGTTGCCTACAGGTAGGACCGCTTATGATAGACACGATATCTGTACTTTTAATACTCGAGCCTGCACTGTACTACCTTTTTTATTTCAACGGAGTTAAAATAATTTTGGCGAAACGTGAGATCCTGAAAAGGGTGAAAATGTACCTTTCTATTACTGCGAAGGCCTTCTGACGCGGGGAATATTTATTGGCACAACTTCTGACACTGCCACGCTATTAAACGTATAAATATTAACAATATTACAGATATTATGGAAACGGAATAATAAAGCTCGAATGCCAAATACAATGATTGCCCAGGCATTGAATAAAAAAATCGAAATTGATTCAATTACTTGTAATTGGTATTAACGCATTAACAACGGAAGGGGCGATAACCGTATGAAAATTCGAAAAATAGCACGAGCAACTGCACGCATAATTAAATGGTAACCAATGCTGTTGAAATTTGTCAAACTATCGCAGCATGATCGCCAAACTGAATGCACCTTCGATACGAAAGACTTGGCCGCAAACGCTTCGCGATACCCCCGTTGAATATCGGCAAAGAAGACGAGCAACGGACGGAGATGTAGAAAGATAAAAACCGGAGCAGGCAACAACACAGCGTCGAGGATATTCGAATGTATCGCGCATGACGCTCGTAGTTTCCCAGGTAAGCTTCAGCAAATTAGCTCCGGGCATACGTTACCCTCGCCTCACTTGTCCTCTCCGATTACCCTTGGCCCCACCCATCCACCCCTTCCGTGCAACCTAAAAAGTCAGATTCCCCGCGGAAGGCTCGCCAGCTTCCGCTTTTTCCCAATGGCACAGCGTGCGTCCAAACACGCGTACAAGCCTGCACATCCTCCGGGTACACGGATACAGTCTGGCGAGCGCCGGAAGGAGCCGAGGAAAGGGGGAAGCTCGCCGCTTTGGAAAAGCTCGCGGAGGAAAGAGCGCGGGGTCGCGTCGCGTCGCGTCGGGGGTGGCTTCCAGTAGGAACTGGCGTCCGCACGGAGGGTTGGAGAGGGACGGGTTGCCGGTTCGATGGGAAAGCTACTCGTTTCTGGAAGGCGTGAGTCGCTAAAGCTCCGCCTGCAAGCTTCGTGGAACACGCCCCGCGAGCACAGCTTTGCCACCCACCGTGGCGATCCTGGAAAATAGTCCGACCAGCCGTGTCACCGGCGAGACTTCGACCGGTAACCCCTCCACGGTTAAACGGGAACCGTAGTCCTTTCCATCCGTGATCCATCCCCTGATACTCTCTGTCTTCCTCCCTCCCTTCGCCCCCGGTCGCCCTCCCGCCCCTCAACTTCTCCGCCGGTCTCCACCCTTCAAGTTTCAACTTCGCTCGCTTTGCACACAGATTGCATCCGTGGCATCCGCGGATGCAATCACTACCCCGCTTCCGACCCCCTCCATCCCTCTTTGCAGGAAGACGCTGTACGTGTATGTATGCGCGGCTAGGCTTGGTTTGCTTGTGCACGTACGTGTCGTTTGCATGGGGGACGGCTGGGTGGAAAGAGTGCATCGCTCGGGAGGGGGTTGGTGAAGTTTGAGGTAAAGCCTCGTGGATGCTTTATTGGCTTCGCCGTTGCGATAAGGAGCGCCGGGTTACCATGGGAAATAGTAATATGGAGAGGAACGCCATGGAAGTGGATTCGGAATTGACAGAGGATGGATTCTTTGCCCTTTCGCGTCTCGCTGGGAACTTGTAGGTCATCGCGGTATTTAGCTGAATGACGGTTTTTCTTTCGTCGTTCCGGAGAAATTGCCGTGGACGAAAGGGAGGACCGAGATCCTTTAATTTTAAGCATCGAGGATACTATTATTGTTAGTGTATTGCCGGTTTGTTAATTAAACGTGGATTTGCGTGGCTCAGTCTAAGGTTTGATCGTTCAAGGGAGGCGATGACGGAAATATACGTGATTTGGCATGGGAAAAAAGTTGAGTTCTTTTGAAACGAATCCTACGTTTGAAGATAATGTAGTTTGCGAAACGAATTTCCTTGCGATTTCTTCGCGAAACATTCTTACAATTTGAGTGCTCCCTCTCTTTCTCTCGTGCAACTTATTTAACAACAATATTAAGTTACCAAATACCAGTGGCTTTACGTCGAAAGCAGTGAAGATCACACACTCCTTGCGACACAGAAATTCAAGCCTTTGTTCCAGCAGGGCTGATTGATATCTACAATCGGATTCGAAGAGTGTAAAGTGCTGTAGCGCTGAACGAAATCTCCCGATTTTCCGAATCTGTCACGGAGAATTTGGCTGAAAGATTCTCAGCCGACTACAGTCGACGCGTGGCAAGGTGTATGGGATATTACGTACACGGGCAATCGCATCACCAGTGTCCATTATCTTATTCCAGAGGAAAATAAATATACCTCGATATGAAAGAGCGATGGAACGTCAAGTAAATTGAGTCGGTTAAAATTGAAGAATTCTATCGGTTTAAAATACGGCCATCGCTAGATATATTATATGTATGTACACCTGTACACGTATATACCTACCTATATAGCGCGGGATATGATATCGATTCAACATTTTACAGACACTGCGTTTCCCTTTTTTTTTCTATTTATTTGTGCAAAGTTTTAACATGGAATGCCGATAATCGGAAAATAAACTGGAGCAGCGGCAGCAGGAAAAAGGAAACGGCGGGAACATCGTTGGCACAGTATGGGATGTTGAATGGCAGATGTCACGTGAATAATGGATTAACCGACGAGCACTCCCCTTAATCCTGGGATTATCTAGTCTAATACCGCGGCGCTATCGGTCCTCGGTCGCGATTAAGCTGACCGATCTGACTGATCAGCTTTTTCTCATTCGCATAAATCAATATCAATAACCGCGCGTGCTATCTAGGTTAAACGACTTTTGCTGTTTCGTTCAACTGAATATAAAGTATGCATCCCGATGTGCGCATTCAACGCGCCATTTGATAAATGGGGCAACTTTGTAAATGAAAGCAGAAATAACACCGAATTGAAACAGTGAAAAAGAAACTGTACAGTTGAAATGCTTAAAAACGGTGATCGTTATTATAGACTGTCCGCAGGAAACCGGAAGCGATACGGAACGTCACAATAGATATAATCGACTGCCATACCAAGCGATCTCCTGCAAGAAATGTTGAATGCCACGGTGCCGGTCGTTTCTGTATTTCCATCAAAACAATTTTCTGCGGCCCGTAAGTTTTTAACTTTCATTTAAGGTACGCAGAACGTATGCGTAATGAGTATTGGCGACTGAAATGAAAATAATTTATCTCGCTTTCATTCCCTCGTGGCCAGAGGAAATAATTTCCACGTTTCATTGATTAAGAATGAAGCGAACGTGCGAATACGTTAATACATTTTGTCAAAGTGAACTCTTCGTGTCATTCCCTTAAGTATCCAGATAAAAAATAATAGTATCAAAGTCCCTGACGAATTTTCTATTACCGTTGTAGCTACTGAAAAAAATCTTACACCTTTGCGAATTGCTATCTTCTTTCATGCAATTCGAGTTACCTCTTTATTTTATTGCAATATTCACCATATCTGCATATTCAGAACTAAACCCATGCACTTGGACTGTATCTGCAGGTGAAACCATACGCAAGCCACGCACGATAGAAATCAAGTGTAGACGCCCGCACACATTTGCAAAAAGCAGCGCACTGAACGTAAGCGTTTATACACACGCAAAGGTACAAGTAAGAACAGCGCGAAGCACCGAAACACAGATATGTTAGCCATGTGTGACGCTATTACTTACTCGCCATCGCTTATGCCTTCTGGAAATTAATTCCCTCGAATCGTGTAATCTGAAGCCAAAATCGACCGAAGTATCGTGCATGGTGTATGTTAGTCCCTTTGATCTAACGTTATCTTCGTTCCACAGTCAAACATGGTTGACCACATTTACAGACTTTGTTCATGCCTTTGATTTAATTCACGAATGTTAGAATAAAATATCTGCAACTTCGTTAGCCAAACAATTAAACGAGGCAGCCGCGAGTCTGGAAAAACATTTTGTCCTGGAATTCGGGTGAATCGGATAGTGAAATAATTTTAGTAAAATTACTGAACGAGAGATAATAATAATAACAACGAGAGGGAACATCACAAAAGTAGAAATAATTGCGCATCGTTGTAGCCTTTACGAAAAGTTTGAATGCAACCAGCTGTTTAGTTGATAATTCGAAAATCCATTCATGTTTTTTAATATTCATAACGTTCAGTTACAGGAACTCAATAATTCTATTATTGACTTTTTGAGGTAGGTGTTGGAACATAGGTCGGAAACTGATAATTGAATTGCAACGAAAGGTTTCATACTCGACTGATCGCAATCTACAGTGGATATTCTTTAATCTTCTTTACTGTCTAAAGAAATCAGTTGTCTAGTTATATTATATACAAACGCATATTGCACTGAACAACAGTTCAGTATAATTGATATATTTGATATCGTGACCCATATTTTTGGATCAAAGATAAAATTTTATACATGAAATATTATTATCCAGTAACTTGCAATTTTATTATATAATTTATTTGAATTCCACTATATTGAATTCTTTTAATAACTGAGAATAGAGTGGTGCTGTCTCCAATTTGTCCCAATCCAGCCCAATTTTTGGCATTAAGAATAAAATAACTGCAAAGACGCAACAACCAATGCCATTTATTTATTTACAGTATCGTGTAACATAAATAAGTTTGTTGGGAATGTTCCTTAAAATATACTACCTATATTTTTATCGATGTAGATTGTTCACCAACTTACGAAATAGCTATTACAATAACAATCTGTTGCAAACAAGCAGCCTTATAGATAATGGAATACAACGTTTATTAGCTTGCAATTGTTAATCGCATTCGTAAATTGCACTTAAAAAAAATCATAAAGTAACACGAAACTGACTATTATTTAGGAATAGTGTTTTCATTTCACAAAGAATAGCGACAAGAATGAAGGAGATTTTTGAAGGAAGGTAAAAGAACACCTCCGATTTTACAAAACATTCAAACCCCTCGATCCTTTATTCAACAGCACTTGCTCCATTTCCAATAATTTCCGCGCCACTTTAAAAAGAATGAAACTTCCATCGCGTATAAACGTCACCAATAATGCCACTTTCAATCACAGGCATTGAAAGGTCCAACTGATTACCGAATTCCCAGAGGATAGAGTGCACGTCGCCCATGAATTCTCCCAGCGGGATGAGCACGTATGTCAAACCACGAGGCGAGCGAAACGTAAGAAGCAACGACACGCAATTAACTGATTGTCAACAATGGAAAGCTGGCCGGCGGAGAAGAAGTAAATCGCAATCGAAGAGGCATGCTGGAAACGGTTCGATCGAAATCTCCGCAAGAGATCGTCCTCTTCCGGCCCCTGATCTACGATGCCCATGGCGCAGTGCTCCGTGTAGCGTGTTGCAGGTGCACGGGTGCAGCAGTGCATCTTATCTCTAGACACACCCCCGAATCGAATGCGGTACAAGCAAGGGAAGCGGGGTGTACCGGAAACCCAGCTCCCGTGCCAGAAGTGGGAGTCGAATCGCAGAGAGCGGCGGTGGGGTAGAGAGAAAACAGGCGAGACACGGGAAGAGGAAGCGAGAGAGAGGGAGCGAGAGAGGGGGGCGGGTGAGCTACAAAAGTTAACGATAACCAGACGCGAAGAGAAGGGGGGAAGCAAATACAGGCGGGCGTGGGATAAAAGGGCTGAATAATACGAGAGGAAGAAGATGAAACGCGAAGCAGAAACAGTGGGAAGCAGGAGGAACGGGCAAAAGTTCGGGGAAGACGGCGAGAGGGAGATAAGAAAATGGATGAAACGACGAGAGATAAGAAAGGCAACGGGCCGAGCGAACGAAGGAGAGAGAGAGGGACGCTGGAGTACGATGGACCACGGGAGCGGAAAAGAAAAATGTAAGAAGAATAGGACGGACGGAGAAAGGGCGAGGGAGAGGGCGCGGAGGGACGAGAAGAGCGGCGAAACTGTTCCGGAGGGTTCGAGGGTGAACCATCCGCGTAAGGACCAAGATGGTCCTCCACGGTGGGGCGATGGTGGCCGGCTTGGTGGTGGGGTGACAGCGACGGCGAGTAGGGCGTCGTAGGGGCAGAACCAGCGCCGCGACGCTCCGGCACGCACAGTCGCGGCTCGAACGCCGTCTCATGCGAACGTGTTATTTTCGCGGTTCGTGTACACTTTTTCAGCATCGTACACACGATGCACGCAACCTGTTCGCACTGAGGCAAGGATTCTCGAAGAGCATGCTCAAGAATTCCGTTGGGCGAAAAGGCTCGTCGTCCCCGTTCCGCCCCGAGGATGGACTTCGTTTTTCAAGATCGATCAGAGCCGACATTCGATCGCTGAGAGGCACGGCTGAGAACGGTGCTCACTGAACAATGCCAGATGATACATTGCAATTGTGAGATCGATCCAAGAGTGAACCTGTTATCGATCAGTTTCTGTGCGCCCCGAACAATGACACCGAGACTTTTCGAACTCGATAGAAGTTAATTGACGGACACCGGGTCGTTTTCGAGTAGGCCGTTCGCGCGTTCACGACAATTTTAATTCAGTGACGTATTCACGGCCCCCTTCAGACAAGCGGGGAGACGTTTGAGAATTTCTTTCAAAGAGCTGAAAACGATTTCCGAAGTGTCGCGTGAAAGAATTTTCATCGGTGCCAATATTATCTGTCGATGCTGTGCCTGTACTAGAACCAACAGTGAATCCCCTCTGCAAGCGTTGCAGGCTATTGTAAGGAGAGATATGTTAAAATTATAAACTTTGTCAGCTTCGTATTCTCGTTGTTCAATTACGTATCACACGAACGCGGTTTTCGTAGAGCTTTGGAACAGCGTCTCGGTCGTTCGGCGAACACGTGGGTGAAAGAGCATTTTCTGCAATCTAGTCCTAAGTGTGCACAGTCGACTGGCTATTGATTCGGTGATCTAATCGATTTGACCATTTAACGATATTAATGTACAGCGTTCTTGTTGCCCAACAGCGCGACGATAGAGACTTTGTCGCCATTCGTAGTCCGTTGTAGTCGAATTAATAAAATCCTTATCGAAGTGCGCTATCAGAAATTTCGGACACAGAAAAATGAATAAATTCGATTGTGGTTGGAACTTCGCGACGACTGTACGTTCGCGGAGTGCGTAGGAAGAAGGTGTAACGATACCCAGCCCCACTCGCCGATACATGATCCATAAGAATAGACAGAAGTCGGTGGAGATCATCGAAGCAATAAATGTCAGTGTAAAATTAAAAATGGCGGCGACTTCCGAGTCCCAGGATAATTATTGAGCAACTTTTTACAAGGGAATGGATTTTCAGAGCGCTATGGACACGTTTGTAGAGGCATGGATGGCTGCTAACACGAAAACAGACCAAGTACAGGTAAGACGTATTACTGTTAGCTAAGCATTTTCGTTACTGTATTCGTATTCGGTGAATATCAAATGCAAACCTGCGTTAACGCCGGCGCTCGTGAATAACGTCATTGAAAAGCAACCCCCTGCCAACGGTTGCACAGCCAATTGGCCACCCTACCAATCTCTGCCCTCTTGGGCACTTTACTTTGCCGCCAAGCTAATTCTGTAATATCAATTCGCCACTTTCCGTTGCGTCGCATTTCACATTCAATTTCACATTCGGGAGATAATGTGCCGGTTCTATTGCCGATAGGTGTAACGTTTGGAAAGGAAGACCATCCGTCTGGTACGTTCAACCCTACTTGTTTTATATCGATACAAATGCCAATAAATGCAATGCGATCGATGATCGCCCGTCAAACATTTATTCTTCACCGTAAACGCATTCGTTGCGTGCAAGCTTACAAAATTTACTAACACACTAGATATCCAATCATAAATAAAAGTAATTTATCATTTGTTTCATTGGACTGAACAGATCCAACATACAATGGATGACGCAAGAAGTATAAAAAAAAACCACTTGCGGGATTAGTAAAAAAAACGTTTAAAAGCATAGCAACTTTACCGCGTGCTTATCAGTTAGAATGATGCCGTGGTGTTCCACAAGAGTCAAGTACACAGACGGGGGAACAAAACGTAGAGATTCGGTGCTCTAAATTTCCAAACTGCAGTCGAAGCGGTGGCAGAGGTAGTAGAGAGGGTTGGGAGATAATCCTTGGTAAAACCGCGGATCCTATGTGTTGCGTGGATGGACGTACGTACGTTTACACGTGTACGTACGGGGGGTCACGGGTGCTGACCACGATACGGATGTGCCCCTGCCTTCTTCCTGTGCCACGACCACGTTCACGTTCTGGCATTCAGTGCAATAAGACCGCATCTCCATTGACCAGTCGATCTCTCGTTCGTCAGAAACTTCAGATTTTCCTTCCTGCCCTGAATGTTCGCACGCCCCTTCAACATTGTCTCGCTACGCGCTTGTATCGTTTAAACGATACAAATGCAAGATCACGAAGGCGGTAGGTGGAACGATATCACTTGCATTTCGACTGATTTCGACTGATTCCGATTGATTTCGACTGATTTCCACTGATTTCAAGCACGTATCTGCACGATGAAAAAAAAACGTGTCAATTTTGGCCCCCGCTTGTCACGCTGCAGCGTGCCGGCGTGAAAGAAGCGGAAGGACCGAAGCTAATCTCATAATGCAATTACCGGTTCCCGGGGAACCGTGAGATTCCCTCCCTCAGGATCATCCTTTCTCGCAAAGATTACGAGCAATACAGCGAGCATTATTCCTTGACAAACACGAGGACAGTGCTCCGACGGGAATTCAGAAGCGCTGCAATGTTCGTATTTGTTCAACACCCAAATCGATCCTTCCCCTACTACGTTTCTTTTACGGTGCAACAGACGTTTGGCTTCTAAACGAAAGGTAGCTCGTACACAACACCGGCAGCTAGTTCCCTGCGCGAATAAACATACAACTTTTCTATACGTCGTTGCAAGCGAAATAGGAAACGACGATTGTTGAAGCTGTGCTGTACATTTCTTGGCGTAGCAGATTCTTTAGGAAAAAAGTGTGCGCCCCTTTCGCAAATTTGGCATAACATTATTATCCTTGAAATTTAAATGCAATCGCGACGGAAAATCTTTCAAGTACATACGTGGAAAAAGAATATCGTCGACGTTCGCTCTCCCGCGGCCAAATGAACGTTCCAAACAGAAACCATTGCACGTTATCGTGCGATACAGCACTCGCTACTGTCAAGCAAGCTTGCCTAGCTCCGAAAGAAGAAGCATGTAATGCCGCGTAAATTATCTTTCGAATTAACGATTTTGCAAATAAGCGGCATGGCGTTTAATTAACTCTGCAAGAGATACCCGAGTGCTTTCTAATTAACCTAACGGCTTAGCCAGTTGATGAACCTAGGGGTATCGCACACGCAACATTGGCTGTTCGAAAATTCAACCGGCAGAAGGCGCATTCCGATTAGTCAAAGACGTGTCCTTGCGTTACGAGGCAAGAGTGTAACAACGTGTACACGCATCGAGGCCACGTGTGCACTCGAAAGTGCGTACATGTACGTCCGAGGATAGGTTTGAGGCACGCATGGTCACGGTATTTGACCACCCCAGCTACCGGAATGATTGTAATCCATCTATCCGGCGGCCGAAGCCGATACATCAAATGCACGTAAAACTTTTCCCGTCCCTTTTCCTGGCCGACTCTTGCCCCGCGTTTTCTGCCCGCGTTATCTGTACATCGTGTACAGCACGAATAACCTATTAATATTTATACAGGCGTTGATATTTCTATTTGCACCGTACGCTTCTAGCCCCGAAGTAACTGTAACGTCGTTGATTTATTTCTGCCAGAAACGTGTGTGTAGTATTTCCTTGACCGCGTACAAATCACGCTACTTTCGAGTAAAAATTGTCACGAAGGAACACCTTGACAATATTCATACGGTGAATTGTTTTAAGCATGGATCGTACGTGCGTTAATGTTGCAAGCTTCGATCGAGAATGTTGACGTTGTCATTTTCATGATTGTATCGTTACGTTTTACTGCAGGTATGTGCATTCGAGTTTGAGAGCATTAGGGCGTTTTATGGGCAATGTTTTGATTGTTAATGCTGAATCGAAAGAATTTCATACGTTATTTGCCGAATATATACTGTAGTGTTATTCGAGACAAAATACAGTTAGTAAAATCCACTAAAAGTTGATAATTTCTTTCTGGAATTTTCCTCAATCAGGCCAGTCTGTTGATACTTTTCTGCTGCGGCGTAAGCCTTGGATTAAAATGAAGTTCAAAGAACCGAAGAAATGCGTGATACAGATATAAGAATTTCAACGAACAGGTGTGATCAATTATAATTTTTAACGCTCGTGGAGCACGCCTCAATTACACTGGCGTTGTCAAAGGGAGACTGTACCTTGTTTTCTGGACGATGGAAATTGTACTCTTCCTGCTTCGCGCGGTCATCTTTTTTTTAGAAATGACTAAAAGGCATTGAGCATCTGGACAATTTACGTAACATAGCCGCGGAGGCATCAATCCGTGGATTATCTGCCGCGGAAAGAGGTCCAATTATTGTACGTGGATATCGACCATCTGATATTTCGATAAGCCTGATTAGAATGTTGCACGATTAACGTGAACCGCGGAGACATTTAAGACCATTCAATCGATATCCGATAAAAATAGATACTATGGTACATTGGCCGATGTTATTTAATCGCTAATCTCTGACCGGGCAAAAAAGAATGGAAAAGTATCTTCTCGAGGTAATTTCCAAACGCGAAACCACTCACGATCAATTAATGCCGATTGTAAATTGAAGTTCGAGATGGAACTTAATCATTAATTCGGAGCTTAAACACGGCGCGGTATATTTAAAACGTAGAAAACCAGTTCGCTGCAACTCGCCAAGTTAGAAAGTGGCTCGCTCGTTAATAAATATTGTATCGTTGCATTGATGAAAGAAGCCGAAACGAACAATTTAGAAATTGAACGCTCTCCATCGCTTTTTAAACTGCCTTCCCTGCTTAAGCTTTACTATCAGTTTATTTATTTAGTATTATTCGACAGGGTCGTTGTATTTAATTAAGAATCAAACGTTTCCTTTGAGATCTACACGTCCCTCTGCTATTTCACCCTGCAGCTTTCGTCACAAATATTGCTATCATTGCATCTATTGTACAATCCATTGCACCAAATAGTGAACTTTCGCACATTATATGGACGAAACTCGAAAAAAATACTTGACCATGCGAAAGCCAGGCAATGTTCATGAATGAATGAATTGCGAAATTTGAAGGGAACAATGACGACGCTTGGGTGGAACGCTGGGAAGTTGTACGCCCTTCGGATACATTGGAACAGCCGAAACAGCACGATCCAGCAGGAAAGGCTTCGCGAAAATGTTCGATTGAAAGAGGAGTCAATTTAGAAGGTTATTGAAGCTGACTCAAGGAATACCACGGACAGTCATGCATATATGTTCAATTGCCAAACATTGTAGGCCGGCCATCTCCAATTCGATCTTACGTAAGCTTGTTTGAAGCAGGCCACACAAATCTGCCTGCGAATAACGCTCGCGGTCCTCTTGAGAGTTTTGGCCGTTGCAGGACCAGGCAGAATTTTGCATTGGTAGACGGTTAAGGTTATCGTCTTAACGGGAAGCAGCCGAGCAGGAAACGCTGGCGCGTATCTCTTTTACACCCGGTAGATAAGCTGATCCGCCGATAAATGATGTCGAACCGTTGTTTGCGATGCTGGTATTAATTCGTGATGATGTTGCGTTTCGCATGCAGCAACCGAATTTACTTCTGCTCGTTTTTTTTTCGTTTTTTTCGCCAGCTTTTCTTCGTACCCACATCGGCAGGTGTAATTTCGTGCTGCTTCACTTTGGCTCGCAAATTCTTCGCCAGACACTGACACTTTAAGTCGTTCGTCTGGTGCAATAAAATCGAAGGCGCAGATAGCTTAAAATTGGTGCCAATGTTAAATCGATAATATTTGTATGCTAGTAGAAGTAAAAAAAAATTGGAGCACCTCGAAGCATTGTTCAAATAATATATTTTCGCATTTCCATCACACCTGTGAAACTCGAGACCTTCCTGCACTAAATGTCGTTCACGTCTATTCTTCGGCGCAAATTCTTTGGTTGTTACTTAATTTTTAGCGCCGCGTCCGAAACTATTCGCTACTATACCAAGTGCTCTTTAAAAATGGTATTCATCCTCCGTTACTCCGGAGGTAAATAAACTCCCCGAACGCCGAAACAATCGACGACCTCTGCCATACGTTACGCGGATGATGAAAACGAAAGTGGTCGAACGCACATTAAATCGACATACACAACCGTTGTTCTGCTTCATTAAATACGTACACGAAGCGAATAATTTTAAAGCGACGAACCCGAGCACCGTTGCTTCTGTTGAACAACGCGCAAAAACATTTCGCTACGATTTTGGACGAGTATCGCATTCGTCAATTGGAAATATTTCAACACCGGACGTTGTCGCGGTAGCGAACGAAAATCGGATCGGCGAAAAGGCGCGTCGCTTAACAAATGGTGCACGCGGTGGGGCAATTTGCGTTGATTCGCGTTAGGAGGCTGCAGCGAAGTCGCGAGGCGCACCTTTTGCACGGCGAACGCCGCATCCCCTTTCGCGTCACGTCGAAGTTACCGCGATATCACTTGGGGCGTTAGCCGGATAAGCCGCTAACCCCATCCACCTGTTGCCTTTTCTTATGCGTTCCCGCTTTGCTGGCCCGCGTTCATCCTCATTCCTCGCGTGGAAACGAGCCAAGGAGCGATGCTCCGTCCTCGTCGAATCGACGCACTACCTCCGGACGTCGCCTTTCTCCCTCGTGCCGCTACTTTGCACACCGGCGCGAGGCTTCTGCTCCTTTTCCTCTGTTCGCCACCTGTACGTCGTCCTCGTCGGATGCTCCTCTTCCGTGCTGTTCCTTCTTCGCCGCCACCGTTGCTTCTCCCTGCTCCTTTTGCTCGTCCGTCTTTCTTTTGCTCTCTCCACCTTCCCCGTGTCTCTCATCTTCCCTTCTACCTTTCTGGTATCCGTCGATCGCTCTCCGTCCCTCTTGCACAGGAGCCCGGGTCTTCAGCGGTCTGACGTGTTTTTTGCGAGTGCATACCTCGAAGCAGCTCCCGAAACAGTAGCTGGTAGCCCGGTACAGTCGGGACCAGTGAAAAAATCGGCGACCCGATTGCTTGCTCCTCCCGGTGCCTATCGACGGATCGGCCGTGATCGTCGAATGTTTCTTCGCCGGTTTTCTTGCGATAAATTATTGCGAAGAGATAGGCAGGTTTTCGTGGAATGTTGGATAAAGGTGTCGCTGCACTTCGTATTCCGTTTCAATTGGTTTGCCACGCTTGCAGATTATTGTTGTAGCCTAGCCGGTGTGAAGTAACGGCCCGTGTGCGCAATGAATACGCGGGTACGCGGTCAAGTTGCTTTGTTATCGTATTATTATAGCATAATTTCATTTTCGAGATTCGGGGAAGGATCCGGCGAGACCGGCGAAGAGTTTATCACGCTCAAGTGTGCGTAAAATTTAAGTGAATTGGCTTCCAAAGGAGCATGTAAGATCGTGGCAAAAGTGGAGCGATTAAAAAATATTGATTCCGAGCTCTATCTCAGATCTTCGATGATTTTCGGCAATCTAATCGTTAAGTTTAATCTACTAATCTAGAAAAAGCAAAAGTTTATCCGTAATGGGCCTAAGAAAATAAGACTATCGGAATAGTTTATCGAGAAATCGAACGAATCCATCAAGTTCTTACACGTCTACGTTGCGAGGTGTAACGATTAGTGAAATTCTCGATTAATTATTAAATTGTAACTAATCATGCATACCTAGTCAAGGGTTTATCCGAAAATCTCGAACGAACGTTTGTATAACAAACTTGTCTGTTTTGTAACATAATTTGTGACGTTGCATTGCAACGTATTCAGGTGCCGCGAATACCAAGTCACCCGGTATACAACGAGCATTTCGAAATCAACTTATTATATTCCGTTCGAAGCGCAATCTCTATTATTAAATCAAATTTCACGCACAATCGCGACGCAGTCGTACAAAAAGTGTTCAAAACATCTACAACTTCAATTGTATCAGATTAATTGTTGCCAAAAAGTAGGAAGGCAATTGAAAACAGTTTCGACACTATTTTTCTCTAAAAAAAAATCAAACGTCAAACGAAATCTCGCACGAAGATTACACCGAAAGCAAAGAATATGGAGACGGCCGAGTGTACGGTATATTTCCAAACGATTCGTGTTCACGATGACTTCGGGCAGCGCGTGGTGCAACTGCCGACGATAATCGGGAGGAAAGAGCGAAAGGGTGGTAACGAGGATAAAGTGCGGGAGGGTTAAACGATTCCTTGGTCGATTTGCCCGCTCGGTTCCACGGAAGCGTCATCGGCGATCCAGTTTTCAGACAACGAAAACCGCCGCGCGGTGCATTTCGCACTTCGTCCCGTAGTGTAGGACTGTCGCATTCTGGGCCCACTTGACCCTCGTTGACATCGTGAACGGCTTAGCCGTTAGTGTTAAGTTCAGTTCACTCATACATAAATCTAAGTCCGCGCTTATGCCTTAGCAGACCGTGGTCGGAATTGAGCACGTGTTCAGATTTCATCGGCGACGACGCTTAGATCATCCGGCACATTCGATACGACCGAATCGTCGCGGATTCGACTGTGCTCGGAGAGCCGTTTCATCGGAATTAATGATGAAATTATTACGTTGTTCTCCTTGCGTCTATTATTAAACCGGACGATTAATTCACGGGTTTCTCGTCGGTCGCTTTATTCACTTTTGTCACAGCGAACGACGGTCTTATGCAATTGGGTCGGCTTCGAACGTTAGGATAGACCGATTGCTGGGGTTTCTATTTCTTTTAACACTAGAGCTACCAAGGGGGTCAAAATGACTTGCCTCAGATTTCTTGCCTTAGAATTATTAATATATAGGTATCGTTGTAGCAATTTATGATGAATTAATAAGACAGAATGGCAATTATGTATCTCTATTTAATGTCCATTCAACGACTTCTAACGTTGCTATCTGAATAATACCAAAATGTATCGGTAGTTCTAGTGTTAAACTTAACGTTTGCCTGTTTTTTGAGTACATACATATCGGTGATGCGCGTTGGAAAATGTGCGTCTATTTCCTTCGGTGAATTATTATTGAGGGATTCAGAGGTTAAAGAATATTCAGTTTTAAATACACCGAGCTCGAAGGTTGTTGTTTCTAAATTATTTTGATCGAATGTTCATTTTTCTGAAACTCTTGTATCTGTTTATTCTGTAACGGAAAGGACCGAAATCTTTTATTCGTCGGGCATTTTCAAATTCTGCACGAGGGTTGATACGTTTCATAGTAGATCCCGGGTTAATTCGGGAAGAAGGAATGAAACGATGAATAACCAATTCGAAAATTGCACTTTTTTTTGTTTCAGAGCCAAGCTTTGGCATTAACGCACAAGGCCTCTCCACCTTCCAGGCCTAGTAGCGTGTCTTCGTTACCTCGGAGCCCCCAGTCTCACCAATCTCAACAGTCTCAGCCGCAGAACGCTGCCCAACCACCGTCGGTGCATCCTCATCAATCGCAGACACCCCTAAGCGCGCCCCAAACACCGTTTTCTGCGCACAATCAACACCCCAAGCAGGAAGCAAATACAAGCCCGAAGCAGGAGGGATTCGATCTTAGCAAATCTACCTCCAGTACCGGTGAGTTTCTCCCTAATTTTTTATTTCTTTTCGTCTCCCTTCTATTTTCGCCGCCACCTTCTTTTATTTCCCGAATGAATATTAAATCGCACAATCGTCGGAAACAGCGATGGAATTGTTTCACCGCGGATTTTAAGTAGCACTCGAAACTGTTACTTCGTTCGGTGAACAAGACTTGCCATATTTATTTATTGATATTTAATTCTGTATGTTACCGTTTTCATATCTATTTCTGTACGAACTATCCATTTGAAACGGGGGGCGCATGGTTTCAGCGATTGTTATTTAAACAAATTTGTCTGGCACTCTCCACGTTTTTCGTGGACTAGTCCTCTTCCTTTCCCTTCGCTTTCTCTTTCGTTTACCTGCATTTTCTACAACAACAGTACACGCCCCATTACCCCAAATCTTGTTGAATCGCTCACGCGTTGTTCCCTCGGCCGTAAATCTTCGGCGGCGAGGAAATTAAGTCACCTTTACGGCGCTGGGTCGTGTGAAAGCAACTTTAACACATCTATAGCGTGAAGCTAAGCCGAGGTCATCGGTGCCAAATTATTTATATAATCGTGTGATGTAGTGAAGAGTACTTTGTAATCAAGATTCTAGTAATGACGCGTACTAATACAAACTGCAGCAGGTTCAGGTTAAAAAAATGTACCTCGAAAATATTAGAAATATAACACTAAAATTCTTTGAACAATTGTTTGAAAAATCGAGGCCATTTACAAACTATAAATGTGACATTACTATTTTCTCGATCGGCTAATTAATTCCCTCTTCCCGGGGAACAACAATGGTGACCCATTATCACGGTTCGTTTTAAATAGCCGGAATGTGCAAGTTGAAGTGCTTGGGTCTCGTATCGCGAAGCAGGCTTCCGTCGGGGATGACGAAGATTTCGTGTGCGTGGAGGTCGCGCGAAGGGGTCGTTAATGCTCGCAAACGAGATAGACTATCGGCGGAATTTCCTTGATCCTCGATAATGCGGTGGAAACAATTTGCACGCGTCCGTTTCGCCAGGGCGCACGAGAACCAGAGTCCGCGTGACTTCTAGACGTATCAATCTTCCTTGACGGGCGTTTTAGCGAATCGGATTCCGAATACGTTTAGTATTGGGGAAACTATAATAGATTTAGAGAATCGTGTTCCTATCTTTGATTCATTTTATTTATCCAGCTTCGTTTGGCGAGTGCAAAAATTTGGAGCAGTTCAAATCACGAGGACAGGATAACTGTTTGTTATATTTTTTGTAAATGCCCTTCTCTTGGCCACTTTCTTGTTCAATTTCTTTGAATCTCCTTCCTGGCTTCGTTTTATCGTCGCCCGATTAGTAAAGTAGAATTTCAGTTCGTTATACGTTTCCTTGCGTTATTTCAGGAATAAAATTTTCGAGTTCCAGACCTCGCTAGTAATCGATCCACAATTTGCAAAAGTTTCATAATAATAATACAATTATTGTATAAAATATATTTTCCATCTGATAGAAATACTGTGTGCAAACAATGTTGCTGATCAGTAACTCAGAAAAGCTTTCAGAAACATTTACCTGCCTAATAAATGCACTTCTACGTTTAAAAAGAAGAACTGCAGGTGATCGAGTCTGACTGCTGAGAAAATTTAGAAAAAAAAGTAGTCGCATTCTTTTGGAAAATATATTCCAGCGCGATCCCCCTGATCGTGACTTGGGGTAAGGAAATGTTGATCGTCGGAATGCAGGGAGCAGAAAGGTACATATTTGCTGTTCGAATTTCGAATGAAGAAGGGACGAGAAGACGCGGAAGCACGCACTTCTTAAATCTGCGGATTTCGAGGATCCTCTTTAAATCTTCAGCGTCAAGGCTAATCCCTTGCCATCGACTGGTAGCTCCTTTTCCCGCCTTTCGTCGCTCTTATCTCGACTTCCCTTGTGATTCTCGATTTTTTTCAATCCCTCGAATATCCGTGAAACCCTGGGATTGGTGGAAATATCTGTTTACGTATGCCCTAACAATAAATAGCGTCGTCAGTCTTCTGACTAACAAGTTGGATACTTCGACAGCGATTAATAAATGGAGAATAAGTTGTTGAAAAGAACCTTTGTTCAGCAATCCACGTGTCTACGAAAATTCATAAATTAATAAACAAAAAAGGAATTGCGAGTGAGAAAATTTGAATGCGGGAAGTTACGCGGCCTCGTTCATTGGCTGGCGAATACGACAATTGCGAGAGAGCCTAATGGAGTGCGTGTTCACGTGTTCCAGCCTTACCTGTGCTAGGATTGCGTGATATCCCGTGTACACGTAAGGGTTGAATATCAAGAGGGGAGGATATTGTGATCCTTGCGAACTAATCCGGATTAAATTTGAATCCCTGGCTATGTGGCTGGGCGATCCGCGAACATGTACTACACCGTCTTCCAGCATGAGATTGAACTCGTTACGACATTTAACCCTTTCTCGAACTCCATTTAGATCGTTGCGGGACTGGAAACCGAACTTTTCATCCCCTCGTCTATTGTTTGTCGTTCAAAAGCATCGAATTTGTTCGTTTGGACTATTTATACCGGAGTCTTATTGTTGCACATCTCGCTGAACCGGAACGATTAGCGTTTGTTTTTTTCATCGTTTTCAACGCGAATAATAGCAAAATGCTTTGACGAAGCAGCTAACTATGAAAGAACGAAAGGGTATTTAATGCCATTCAACTTTCCCTACCCGCGTCACTTCGACGCTGAACGTGAAAATATTATACGAGCATGGAGGATCTACAATTCGAAATTTATATTCTATATGTCAAGTGTGTAACGATTAGGCAAAAGTAGAGCAAGTATCGTTTAGTATCATTTCATCCTTGTTTTTAAACCAGATGGAGAGAAAAAACAATGGATAGACCTGTTATCAGTGCTTGCAAATCATTCGTAATTTCGTGATATCTGTATTGCAGAAGACATCTTGTAAGCAGACAGCTATGTAACTTTCAACGTGACCACACAGAAAGGCAAAGACAAAATCGATATCATAACGGTATATTCGTATCATATGCGAGTACGAGAGCTTCATTAGTTATATTATGTGCGTTCACATACGTATGCGATGCATGTCTACGATTTCGTTTGAAAATTGATTTTGTTGTAAACAATATTTGCCGCTAAATATGCAGTGAACCTCCACTGTGCCAGATGTTCAATTTTTATTGCACTTTGCACATGTTTAGAAGTACAAAAACATCGTGAAAATACGATTCTATTTTATAAATGAATTGTTTATTAAAGCTGTCGACGCAAATGTTACAAAAGTACTTTACTATGCATATTCGCATCGCAGCATGCACGTCACACGAACGTGTATAGAAAAAAATGCATGCAAAATGTTGGAAACTGTTAATGATAAAATATTATCGTTAACTATTTTAGCAAAATATTGTCAACGATATTTAGCCACGAATTCCAAGTGTGCAATTAGGAGATCCATACTGACAGGTTATAAAGTGCGTTCCGTCTGCAATTCCGTTCGCAACGTAATTCGTGTCAACAAGAACTAGCGATTGTTCTCTTAATCCTTGCTTATTTGCACGCGTATAGTCTGCGCTATTCGAAACTACGCCCGGCGAGTGCGGAATCGAGACTTTTGCGTAAGAATTATCGCGGAAAGTGCTCGCAGAAACGGCGAAATCACGATATCGTGAAATTATTGTGAAAATAAACTTTTGCTCGCCGTAGATATAATATTAGTAGTGCGCGATTGTTTTCGTATACACGTAATAAAGAAGCATTACTTTTATGGTACCAGCGTAAATCCAGTGGCATACAATGGGGGGCCAAAGTAATCGTACGGCAGCAACGTAACGAATACGAACGCTGCGCACCATTATAAATGACCAAATAATTCAATCAATTTCCGCACAGGAATATTTATTATTAATAATGCCTGTATAGAATACACGATTACGCCCGTGTATATTGAAATATGTTTAATAACGCAGAGGATATATCTCACTCCACTTTCATATTTTTACCGAACGAATACTCTAATCCCTTCGCGCAAACGAATCCGAATAAATCCACGATCCAACACGAATAATACAAAATTAATCCACAATTGCCCGCGCTGCGTTTTCACCCCGCACCGGCGTCCACCGAATGCAATTAAAAGCCCGAAGAACAGAAATTGAACCGGTCCTTGAGAGGATCCGACGAATCGCGCAGCCTATCGCATTAAAATCCAGCGCAAGTCGGCGAAGAAAGAAGCTCGAAACAGAATTGATCGCCGCGGGAAACGAAGGAAGGATTCGACGCTGATTTTCCCGCACACCCTGTACATTAATGCCTCGCCTGTCGTGGAGCGGACAGGATACGCCAAGAGTGGAACACTGGTAGTGCGAGCGCGCGATGCGAGGAAGAGAGGATGGGCTTTGGGATTAGCTGAGTTGTGTGCGTTGGATTTCGGATTTGGGCGGCGGGCGGCGCACACTCGACCAATAATCCCGGATTAATCCCGGGTTCGACCGTATACGTGTACACGTGTACACCGGCCGGCACGCGCACATTCCCATCGACGCGTACTCCCGCACCGAATTACCAGTACATTCGCAAGAGACTCGCATGGAGTGCCCGGTCAAACCGAATGACTGAAGTATACGTGGTCGCCGCTGCACGTTCGCGCGAGCACCTGCACCTGCACTGTCGATGCGAGCACACAGGTAAAGGAGGAGGGCGCGCGCGAGCCCCAGGACACGAAAGAGAGAAGCAGGCCCGGCCGCCAAAGGATTTGGCTACACGCACACAGGACCAGGCTCGCGCGAGGACACATCGATGCGACGGGCAAAGATAATCCTCACGAATACAGAACCCGGATAATCCCCGTGTAGGACCGCCTATACGCTCGCCGAATCGGGTGTGCGTGAACACGTACGGGCGCACACCTATCGCCGACGCAGATGATGGTCCGTACAAAAGGGTGGCGCAGAGAACGATGGCGGGGGTGGATCAAGGCGGGCGGCGCGGGGAGCTGAAGGACCATGGCAGAGCACACAAGGTTTAGAGGCTAAGCGGCTCATCCCCCAGGAAGCTTTACATCCCGTCCTGATACGGCGGCAATTTTACGAACGATTCGAAAGATATCCTCTTTGTGAGCTGGGGTCGAGGCGCGAGTGTGCGCTGCACACCAGTTTGCATGGAAATATTGGACAGCGCGAAAGGGACGCGACGCGATTTCGCTTCTCGTGGCGTGGTTCACGAACACGTATATGTATATACGTCTACGTGCGCGACGTGTTTTCGCGGATTCTGTTTGTTTGCCCGCCGAAGGAGGAACTCGAGGTTTCGAGGAAATCGTTGAACGGTTGGAACGGATTGGGCGCGAGGGAAATTTCTGCCCCAATTTCCCTGGAAATACGCAACTAGTAGTTCTGCGCGATCGATTTCGCCGGCAGCGATTCTATTATTTGGGGTATAATTGAACTTGCTCGCTGGCGGAAAGAAGGGATTACGGCGCGGGGTTTAAATCGTGCTTTTCGGGATTAAATTTATTTTATTTATAGTTGCTTACTTTTTCCTTGGAACAATCTTCCTCGGCGCATCAACTCGCCAAGTCCCATATGGATTTTTCTATCCCCCGTTCCTCGCGGAGAAGAAAAATGCGGACACATTCGCGGAAGCCCACCTCTCTGTGACTATAATCTTAATCCTGGATTAAGCGATCCAGGATTTGTATAATCTCGCCATTTTGTCCCTGCAACGAATCTCGGGATTAGAGAGTCTAAAACCTTGCAGTCGTACTATGACGATAAATTCGTAGATCGTATAACCCCAACCTATATATACAGACTCCGAAATGCACGGGGATGCGATACGTTATTGGCTTTGATATTATAAAAAGGTAGCACGGCAGGTTGCGCGTTAATACAGATGCGACTTTCCTACCTAATGCATTTGATCGTCACTTGGCAACGAATATTTAATACATTCTAAGTATTTGCTAGATTATGTTCTCGGGGAAAAGCTGATGCGATACAGTCGAAGACAGGAATAAAATAAAATTCACGCGTTGTTTCTAGACTTCACCTGTAAGTGGATTTCATTGCTGTAGTATACTGCGCCTGTCATTGATCCTTTTTCAATTGCAATTAACTTTCGCCCGTTCCACATCCATATTTCCATCGCGTAAACAGAACTGCCGTACCGTTCTCTGTGTCCCGAAATTTAGACACCGGCGAATAAATCTGGCAAATTCTACCGCGAAATAATATGTACTCCCCTGCACACTGGAACAAAGTTAACGGCGGATCCTCGTGGGACGCCGGGAGAAATTGTCACGGGGAGTTTCTCGTGTCAGGATAACAGAATGTGGGCGAGCACCCCGGCCACGCGACGATCCCTTGCTGCGTGTCCTCGTGGAAACGTTCTTAACGAGCCTGTTGCATCAGGCGACGAGAAAAAGAGAACGGCCCGAGCTCTTTGCGTCTCGGAGGCTGTGCGATTTCTTTGGATACGCTGGTGTATCCTCCCTGGATTGGTGGATTTCGTAGGCATTCGGATCATCTTTAACGCGAGAATTGGGATAAAGGGCGAAGCGAGACACTAGGATCGCAGGAGAGGCGGAAGTATACACGGTTGCTCGGCGTCGCAGGATATAAAGGCCTGATCCTCCCGGATTTTTAACCTTCCTAGTGCGTGCAGTCGGTCTGGAGCCTCACAATTGGGCACATCGTCCTACAATCGTCGTTCTGTGATCCTGGTCACCAAGGGTCATTCCCTACCCTTTTTTACCTTTCGAACGACTTCCTGTTTAATATATTATCCGGGCATTTCGATTGTCAAGCTTTAGGAAGTAGACGAGCCAACCTGGGAGACGCTGTTTTTATTGATACGTTCATATCTCGTTTTTAATACAATCGATGCAGCGAATTATTTCTATTCTTGATTATTTTAATCGCAGCACGCCGCACGGGGACCAAGGCATATCGACTATTGACATTTCCTGACACTGTTTAATATTACTCCATTTAGTGCAAAATTATACTTATGTACCTTATAAGTTGCCAGTTATTTTAGCTTCTAGTACGTTGATAAGTAGTTGCTTATCTTTCTTCCCCGAGGAAAGATAAGTCGTGAAATTAGTCGTGAGCGTGCAGATTCTCCATTTTCAAATTCGATAAGATTTTTCAATTATTTTTACTCCATTCAAGCACTGTACGTTCTGTGAACGTATAGAGGTTACACACCAGCCTTCAAGTTCCTTCGGTTTCGATCGATCTCTAATAACTTGTAGGCCTACTAGACGTCCGTGATATCAGGCGCCCATGTTTCGCTAGGAAGTGTCCTGTCTCGAGCGTTTCCACCTTCGTCCGGTATTCGTTAACTAAAAGATCTCGGGCATCGTTTTAGTCCGGAAATATGCAAATGAGGGTCCTTTGTTTGACACCTGCCGCCTTATTCTTGTGGCCGGGGCAGTAAAATAGACGAGTAGGTATCCTAGTCCGCGTTCTAGATTCTGGGAATGGCTTGTGACCCAAATAAGGGCTTTTGTAGGACCCTGGTAATCAGGATAACAGAAACGCAGGACGTCTCGTCCTGGCGCACGTGTCTCACCCAGCATACGTGTAAGCTCTCCCCTGTCCAACCCCGATGCTATGCGCCTAACACTTGTTTCCTTTGCGTGCTTTCTAATATTCTCGTTTGTTTTCCCTTTGTATTATTTTTATTTGTGCAATTTGTGCACGCTTATCATTTTCACCGTATTATATATTGCGGTTCTTCTTTCCTTGTGAAATTTCATTTTTCGAGAGTTATATAAGTATGTATAGATCGGGAAATGCCATGCGAAGTGCAGGATTTATTTTTCTCCTTGCTGCTGTCAGAATATGCCATAATATCGAAAACGTGAATTGATGAAAAGTTCGTGACTATGTTCGACCACTCGTATCGTAGCGAATAATTGATCGATTTGTTAGCGCATCGATTGCGTATCAATTGCTTGAATTCGCCTTGCGTGATCGTTAAGGGGTTCTATCAAGGTTTAATGTTTCACAAATTATAATCGGTTAAATAATGCCCGACTTCTGTGAACGGACAGACGCAAATAAATTTGATACGACGTTATTAGAGATTACTGTGGAAAATGTAATTGACTTATTTATTTTTCATAAAAATTATTAATGACTGTCTGAGTTATTTTGGTATATTTTCGAGAATGATCATTTACCTTTGGCGATCACGCTATTTTATTGGCCACGTTTATCGGCCAGGCACATAACAGCGCAAATTGATGTTAAATTAATTACCCCGCGTCTATCTTACGCCTAATTCCGCTCTAAATAATCTTCTGGATTATATAATCCCGTCATTTGAGACTTAGACTTGCTAATCCTGGAAGCGTCTTTGGACAAACAAAACGCCAAGATTGTATAATCTTGAGGATTATTTAATCCAGCATCAACGGTGACACAGTTGGACTCCTCATGTGAAAACAGTTTTTTTCCACAGCTCTTATTAGACAAGGTAATTACTGATTTATGTACGTGCATCGATTTTATTCCATGCACGACCCAAAGATCTTTCAAGTAGCACGGTTGCAATTAACTGCTGAATAAAGATATTTGTTTATTCTAATCTTACATAGAAAATTGCTACAATACATGAAAAGAGAATTTATTTTAATTTGCTAAAAAAGATTTAGGAAGGGGGGCTGTGTTTCTGAAGTTTGTAATGTTTCTATTGTTTCATGGATATGATATTAAAGTATAAATACGAACAAGTGTTAAGTGCAGGTGCTTGTACTTTGCATTCTTTGGCTGGCAAAGTTGCAATTTCTAAAGGAAGACACAATCAGCTCAAGTCTGAAAATTACTTAAAAATCAGATGGGTCGTTAAAATAAATACCCTGTAACTTATTCACGAACTATGATAAAGCACCTACATATTTTGCAACGAATAAAATCATAATTATAATTAATAATCGTTATTAGCGCCCGCTTGACAAGCTTTAGAATAGTCGATGACACATGCAACAACCTTGTGCTTCCTTATTGACCCTTCTTATCATTCCTGCTCGCCTGGGATAGAGAGGTCACACGATACCCTTACCTATATTCCCATGGGATAACGTTGAGAAGCCAGCAGGGATAGCGTCACCCAGCAACAAGCGCAAGAATGAACGGGGAGCGTTCGAATGTGGGGACACTTGTTTGCGTATACATGGGGCTAAGGACAATCCAGAGGGGATATGCCGTAGAAAACGTTACTAGGATTCCAGGATATAGGAAGATCCTTGGAGGTCCTTTCAAGTGATTCGGTCAAACTTTGTGTCACATAAAAGGGAAGCAAGGGGTTGTAATAGAAATTGTAGGAGTGCCGTTTCAGACGTGACATTTTTCGACAACACCTTTCGCGACACAGTTTTGGAGAAATATTGTCACTCGTGGGTATTCTCTTAGACGCGTGTCTGCCACTGAAAAAGACCCCCAAAGGGTTTGTCAACGAGCCACCTTAGGGATGCATTGATTTAAGTTGTAGAATTATTCACGGGTCATGCGGTAGCGAACATATAAAACAGGGAAATATCTGCATCTAGATTCAGTTGGTTATATCATTGCATATTATTTTCCTATTTTTTCGGGCAACGTGTAATAGCGTTTAAAAGTGCATTTCTTTTTATAGTTGAAGAAACTGTAAACATTGTAGGATTTTCTAATGTAATTTATAATATGCTATTAGACACAGGTTTAAACGATACATATTTTGGGTGAGCAACCAAACAACCTAATGTTAAATATAACAAAATTTTGAAATTTGAGGAAAATTTCAATTGCAATTAATATTTCGTCGGTCAACCCTAATTTTGTATGGCTTCGGGGCACCTGCGGATTACAAAATCAATTAAATGTGTGCAACGTTCAATGGAAATGTAGTCCATGCATTTAGGATAGCTACGAATAATTTATTTGAATTAGTCGGTTGTTTTGTTGAACTACTCTACTTACATTATGCCACAATCACTTGCAGACTCTCTGTATAGACATAATGGAAGCTGAATTCTGTATTTCGTTCTCGAGTGTTTTATCTGAAGCGGAATTGTCATCGCTCAATTGAAATTTTCTTGTTTTTACCAATAAATTTGTCGAAAATATGAGAAAATGGAGTCGTAGATTCGTTTAGATTGACATACGCAACAGGATCGTGTCAAATTAAAAGAGTCAAATTTTCATTTAATAAAAGAGTTGAGTAGATACGAAAACTCTAATACGCATTGCAACTTGCATACTGAAGAGCATCTTTCCATTTAAACGTTTATTTTGCCCGTTCTCTGTTTAGTCACTTACACCCACACACACACACGCTTTCACTTTAGTTTCAAGCGCCCAATACTCTTTCCCATTGCCTAATTGATGAACAATAATTATGGAATTCTATAAATTTGTTCCTCACGATGTATACTATACGATGTGTACTACATAGCATTAAAGAAAGGAACAATTTGACTATAACAAGCAGTTATAAACAAAGCTATATTCCTGCCGTGCATATATCCTTTGATAAAAAAAATAGAACCTGCTCAATTTGCAGACGAGTTGTTAATCAAGGACTATCGTCTCCAGAATCTTCCGAGGTGTTGCGAATGATTCCGCGGATCGCATGGGCTCCTGATATTAAAATCCCTTATAGTCTGTTTAAATCTAGGTGGAACGTATAATCCTACGGCGATTTTGTTTGCCCCTTCTGGCGATGCAGGATTATGTTATCCTATAGAGTCCTGATACAGAAAGCCCTTCGATTTCAAACGAAACAGGATCCTAAGCAACCTACTATCGCAGCTTTTCGGTTTCTTTCATACTTTCCTGCTGACTTAAGGATTCTCTTATCCTTCAAAGCCTGCGACGGTATCTTTCCATCCGCCGTCGCTATTCTGCTTACAAATTCAAATTCCCCTCAAACGATGTCTTCTTCCGATAGAACGGAAAGAGTATTATCAAATCTTGCAACAACTATAAATTATTCATCCGCGTTAAAATATTTTATGCAAGGATATTTCTCTTGGCCGTTTCGAAAACGATTTTACATAAGCAACAATTCATTTAATTGTATTTAAACTGCAACTGAATTTCACACCGCCAATGACATTAATTATTAATTCCTTAATTTTCTAATTTTCTACCCGACAGTGAAGGCGGGTCTCCTTTCAATTGCCATAAGCTTCCATGCTGCTGCTACTTTTGAAACGCGTGGTACTTAACACCCCCGTGATTCGATGCTTTCTTAACCGCGACCTGTTCACCCCGAAACCTTAAACAAAAGTAGATGAACCTACCGAGACTCCTATTCTCAACACGAAATATTATTCAAACCAGCGAGGGAATTCCCAATGTCTCGCAGGATCAATAAAAACGCCGTCCTACTTTAAAAAAGTAATACGTCCGTAGGCCGTTGCTCGCAAATAAGTCAACTCGTCCTCGAGTTAATCCTTGATCCTCGAGGCAGGTCGAAATAATCTGAGATTAGCGCTCGTTCTGCGACATACCCGTACGAGCGAAGCGTACGAGGGATCTCTATATTCCGCGATACCGTTTCGAGCAAAAAGGGGCGAGACAGAAGAAAGTAAGAAAAAGGAACAAGGTGGCCGGCAAGAAAGGTACAGAGGTAGGGGGAGGGAAAAATGGCAAAAGAGGCCGACGAAGAAAAAAGTCGGAACACGATCTTAATTCCGTCGAATAGGGATCGCCACAAATCTCGATCTTCCTGCTTAGCCGAGTCGTACTTGCTGGAACAGCCGAGGGAACGAACGAGCGAGAGGGAGAGAGGAAATAATTTCCCTAGGTCGACCTGGTTAAGATTCATAATTTACGATCTTGGAAATAATCCCGCGGTGCGGAACAGGAGGGAATGGGGATGCGCGTAGAGGGGCGGAAAAAGTGTGCGTATGAAAAAAGAGAGCCGGAGGCAGGACTTATCCTTTGATCCAGGATTTATTTAACTACGGTCCCAGCGCGGGCTTATCCCGGGGAGGTTTTAGCCATCGAGGGGCCACGCTATTGATTTTTAGCCGGAGGATTAAAAGCGCGCTTCCGTGATACTGTGTGCAAGACAACGTGTGTGCGCGCACCCTGTGCGTGTGTTACAAAATCATCGGCATACATGTCGCAGATACGCGCTATTTACTTTTAGTAATATTATACTAAATGCGTCAAAACTAATTTCTGTCTTCACTGTAAAGGTAATCGCCGACCACGCGTCTGTCATTCCATTTTAATGGACGCTAGAAAATTATGACTGAACTTCTTTTTAATTCTTTTTGAAATTCTATTTATTTTAAGCTCAATTGTGCCCATCATATGCCACGGTAATTAACTCTACAAATTAGAAACTAGAAACAATTAGTGATAAACTAATTCACATTTTTTTTTTTAAATTCTTGTAAAATATAAAGTATGTAACTTTTGTGTCACGACTAGAGTTTTCTAATTTAAATTAGCATATGCAGTTAATCGCATTGGCTTCTGTAGTGAATTATGTATTAATCAGCAGCCGTACAAAGTTTTCTCGTTGTGTGGTGTTGGGCATAATCATCGAGGAAATTCATTTCAAATAGGAAAACTGATGCGCCAATCGAGCGCTTTAATAGTATAATTAAACAAAAGTCTAATAGCAAAGTTAGGAAGCTCTGACTTGTTAATCCTTTGTGTTATGATTTTCTATATTATTACGTGTGACACAATTATCCGTTTAATTTCTGCATTGTGCAACTGCACTGTTCCAATAATTCATAACAGTTGTATGTAGTGCGAATAGCTACATAACCCATGCATAATCTTATCCTCTGCTACGAGTCACAAACTCCTTTGTTTTTCTTCCTTTTTGTTTTTAATCTGTAGCGTGGGAGATACTCATTATTGCAAGGCAAAGGGTTAATACAGGCCAGGCTGGGATTTCGCGTTAGTCCGTAGATGAGTTTTAAACCATTTAGAATTATTTGTTAACTTGAATTTAAAATACTTGAAGCGTTTGCATCTGCATTTGTTGTGATGTTTAGGCGGCACTTTTCAGTTAAATTTTAATACAATACTAGATAATCATTTTTTCAGGCAATGTTAATGTTACTACTGCTCATTTATTGAATCGCACTGGATATACCGTGACAGAAGTAAGTGGAACCATTTAAGAAAAAATGGTTTCGCAGAACATTTTCTAAATAATATTACAAACGTTCATCGGATGCTTTAACTAAAGATATAAAAATTCTCTTGCGCACACCTTCGTTCGCAGTGGTGCGCGCAGAGCTTGGTAATTACTATGGGAGGTACCTGTTAAACGTGTAAATTAGATATTTCTATTCCGTCACACAGAGCGAATCTTGGGATCAAAAATGGAGCGTATCTTCGGCGAAAGAGTTTACGACTGATACCAATCAAAAGTTATCATAATTTCAGAAACGAGGTCACAGATATCCCAAGTGGAATTTCAGACTTTCACCTAATCTGCTCCCGTCGTTTATCACGTTACTTTAAGCCTACGTCACGTTATCTGATTTTTGCCGTATTATTGTTTATCGCTATAATCCGAGATGTATACAATAAAGCTAATTTACCGAACAAAAAAAAAGAAAGATTCTGCAGTTGTAGGTATACACATTATACACCACCCGCAATTATATCATCCCATGCTTTTTTAATAAACGGCAGAACGTCACACATGCGTGATCGGTAAAATACACAACAATATACTTGTACCGATTTCAATCTGTTTCCGGTCGCAAAATGAAGCGGACGTTAATCCGTTTACGCGTTAGCCATTAATAAATCCGCGATTGCGAATAAATCATTTTTCCGCGTTAATAGCCGCGTGAAAATAGCGCTTTCTTCTAATTTTCTCGAAGCCTGCCCTGTCTACATTCGACCGTGATAAAACTCCTCCGAAATTCGTTGGAATTTCGCGGAAATTCGAGGTCCTTGACGACCCCGGCAGCGAAGCGGGTCGGGAAACGGGCGCAGCATCCTCGTCCAGAAACCGCACCCTCCCTTTTTTTTTCCCTCGCGACGTCTGGCTGCGCTGGTCGGCGAGTGCGTTATCTGAAATACGATTCCGCGCGGCGTAAGCGCGCGCGAACAGCTGAAAGTGCAATGAACGGCGCATCGGAAATCCGAAAGCTAACGATGCAACGCGCGAAAGGGGTTGATAAAAAAAGTCACGGCTTACGAGAGGCGCACGGACGGCGAGCCGAACGACGGCTTTAGGAATACACGGCCGGTTATCTTCACGGGTCACCGGCCACCGGCTGCCGGCTTAATCTTCAGCAACGTTCGACGAGAGGAACAAGACGAAGAGGAGATTCAGAAGAAGAAGACTCGACGCTTATCTTTATCCAAGTGGCTAACAACCGTCGAGCTTGGCTTCCTTCGATTTTCCCGCCGCGCAGCCGATTAACCGATGCTTTAATCTTCCGATCGGTCCCCGTCGATTCGTGATCTCTCGTCATTGCTGGGATCTGTCGTTTGCAGTAGAGGGTGCGACAGAGAAGTAAGGGAATTGTTGCTGGAAAATTCTTTATTATCAATTAATATCAACAGCGTACGTATACCAGGATCGAGGTAATGTTTATAATCTAGACCACCGGCCAGTGAGCAGCAGATTCTCAAACTTTAATAGCTGTTGATTTGTAACAGTTTGCACCGGTAAGTGATGCTAGTCACTCGTTACAGGTGTGAGCATGATAGTGCCCTTTTTAAATCTGCATTAGCGAAATTTTCTCTCGAAAGGAAATTCCGATGAAACGTCGGCGATAGTCTTTCATTGGTACCAATCTGTATCGAACTGGACCTTATGGAACCGTATTTCATATTTTTAAAATAGCTCACAATAACTAGCAAAAGTATTCGCGAAGTAAGAATATGCAAAGCAAGTAAAGCAGACTATATTTTCTAAATTATTAAACACCTCCATTCAAATATGCACATGCATATCATAGGTAACCGCGTGTTCTCTACACACAATGCTAACAACAAATATTCAGATTCAAGCTAATCGCATTATTGGTCACTTATAATAACACATACAGAAATATTCGTAATTCACTGTAAACGTTCACCGTTTCTCCACATTTTTCGCAATCACAATTCACAATTTGAACGAGACCTGTAGCCCCGTCCTGCACGCCGACAACGCTACCTTATTAATACACCGCGATATTTATTAACCCGCACTTTTCATCTGGATCGCTTATCATCGAACGATTGGCATTAATTTCCTCGCGATAAATGTAGCAACGTCTCTTCAATAATATCCCGGATAACGACAGTGCAAGCGATACGAGATAAAGGGGTAATTTATTCGACAGCGGTATCGGTTAATTAAAATTGTTGTAGGACGCAAGGCGTCGGTACTGGCGTCCTCAGTCAGGTGCAGTGTCGCGAATGGTTACGGGCGTCGGCGAATAATGTGCGCGTCCCTGCGAGCACGAGCTGTGTAAATCGTATTAGGGATTATTGCACGATCAAAAATATCCCCGTAGGATAATCCCCGAAGGTGGGAACGGTGTGTGAGTGGAATTACCTCCCGTGTGCACCGCGACGCGTATAGGTGTACACCGGTCCCCTCATCTTCGCTCTTTCTCTTTCCACGGCACCTCCGGCTACGTTCCTCGGCTCACCGGTGGACATGCGTTCGTGTGCGCCTGCCACCGCGTCCGCCTCTGCGAAAATCCACGCCTCTGCATCCTGTTTTCGATTTATCTTTCTCCTCTTTCAGCCTCTCTGCGGGCCAGGTGATGTCACCGGTGGGTTAGCCCCCGGCCCTTTCGGTAATCACATATCGAATGTTTATTCGTCTGCATCTATTGAATTAGGCTTACCTAGGCAAACGACACTTTGGCAACGTGGAAAATGTGGAAAATTTATAGACGGTTTCGGTGTGCGCTGAAACAGGGACGTTATTTACGACGTTAACGTGTACAGGGTCGGTGTCAATATAGCTTGGCGCTTTGGTCTCAGCGTCGCAACTTGATTTCTCGGGAAAGGTGTTCGTAAGGGGTCGGCGTTAAGTACTCGGGCTTAACTTTTTGCAAAATCTTCGGCCTCGTGTGATTTCAGAGTTGCCTGGAGTTTGTTTAATGGGACGCGGTGGGCTTTGTTCGTACGATAATCTTGTAGCGAATGGCAGCTTGTAGCAATTTCGCCACTTTCAAGTGACCGTGAAGTTGAATATTGCCACCATATGTGCGCGGCCCTGTGGATGCCTCGGTTCGATTGGAAACGGATGGACAGCTTTATACTAGCGCGTAGCGTAGGGTACTTTCAATCCAACCCCCTTGCTTCAGTTCCGCGTGCTTTTAGAAAAGTCGACAAAAAAATTTATTTCGCCTTGTGCCACAATAGTATGCATAATAGTCTGCAATTCTGATTATTTTAGTCTCGCCGCGGGTGTATTTTCGACTTTGTGCAAAACTGGTGGCTGGCAAATGCTTCTTTTTTATCCTCCCCAAATAAATATTTATTAAACCTTTCCTATCGACTTCGAGCGAATCATCGACGCGCCCGAAAATTATTTCAGAACAGTGAAACTAATAAGTAGAAATAAGGGGAAGAATTCGCAAGCCACGATCGTAGCACAAATCCTCGCGTTCTTGAGGAGATCTGTATATGAACAGCGAGATTTTTCTTTTGAACTCGTCTTAGTGAATTTAAGAACGGCCGGGAGCAGATTAGGGGAATAGAAGCGGAGCGTGGGTGTCCGAGGAAAGTCAAATTCCCGAATTCGCTCCCTTTTTAATTATCGCAAGTTGGAGGCGCGCTGCTTCATTGTACATTCACAATAGCTCGCCATCGGAGCCTTAATGTCATAAGGCTCTTACAAATATAGATGTAAGGCGACATCGAGCACACTGTCGTATCGCCGACGACTCTTAGCGGAGTGTATTTTTAATAGGATTTGTTAACTGGTCTTCCCCTGCGTCGCGAGGCGCGCAAACGAACGGGCGCAAAGAGTTTCTCCGTTCGAAAGTTACCTGCAATCTGCCAAATTCGCTTTTCGATTTCCTTTAAAAGAGGAAGAATTTTACATGCTCGCGCCGTAGCGTCTTATACAAGTTTTTTAACGGGTTCCTTTTGTAAACGCGACGAACGAAGAAGAAGGAAACTCGTATCGATGCAACAGACATTTTCCGCTTAGTACTTTTTATCGTTCGTTTACCGAAATATACCTATAGATAGAGGCGTGGATTACTGATCCAATTTAGCAAATGTACATATGGATGTTGAAAAGTAAACCGTTAATTTTTGTACAACATGGACGACTTACCACGTTACCTGTAATAATCCTTTAAATAATTAATAGGCGAGCAAATAATGTTAGAGCTATGTTTACTAACCCTTTAGTCACCAAGATCCACTATTGTTGGCACTATTGGCTAGTGACGGAACTTGTGTTCGGGTAACAATAAATGTTTCTAACCGACACATAAAAAGGTGAACCGAAATGTCCATAAATCGTGTAACACGACGTAATTAAATCACTATTATTTCAGTGAATATTGTGCGCTTTCAAAGTTTCTCCAGAGCTGTTGCTCTGCGCCCTGTTCGGCAAAATGAAAGTCCAGAATAGTACCTCGCTTCTTCTATCAATCGAGAATAGCGCATCTTTGCACTTTGGATTTTCCGAACTGTTTGCCACACAGCGATACAAAAAAAAAAGGATCGCACAGAGTGAACGACCCCAGCGGCAAGAAGAATCACTGGCGTGCGGGTCTGTTTGAAAGAAAAGGGACGTGTCACCTGGATGGAAGTCGGAACGTCGCCTCGGCGAGGAACGCGTTCGCCGGTGTGCGAAAGAAGACGGAAAACGGCTCGTCACCTTCGAACACGGGGCACGGCAATCCTATTTCTTTCTTATGCAAAATCTTCGTGCGCGTAGCCGTGTTAAGGGATTAAAAGTCCGCTTCGCAGGGTCAGCCGAAGGCTTAGAACGCCTAACAAGATTAGCTTAAGACGCCGAGTCCGCATACCCCGAGGATTACACATTATGTATTCACCTGGATGTATTCACGCAGAGATCTAGTTCGAGTTCCTGTTCGCGTCTAAGACGATGCACGCGAAAACGCTGCTTGCGAGAACGTCGATGACCGTGAGATTCGATCCGCCCGACGATTTCCCGACAGACGGACAAATGCGGCCGAGCCTTATAAATACGAACGATTTTTCTGCAAGACTTTCGTTTAGGGCTATCCGCTGTATAAACCTGCATACAAACTGATGGCGAAAGATAGGAACTAGTGCACTTGATAGGTTTAGCAGGATTTCAAGTTAACACCGTGCCGAAACTTTCAAGTGATTGAAGATGAGTCAATTCGTAAGTAATGTACACACTTTCTATACCACAGGCTGCGAGAAAATTGCAGCTACGAGGACACGAGATGGTAGAACATATTTTACATCTTGTCGCATATCCATCCACAGTTCACGAGAAGTTTATTGCGCGAAACGTATTTCGGCTTGAGATATTTTCCTCTGTACCCGCAAGTCATATATGACTTGTACGACTTATAAAGGATGCAATCGGTATCGTCGTGCACGCGTGCTCCGATGAGGTGGACCACAATATTTTTCTCAGTCACGAGTGATATCGTCTTTTTACGGAGTACCTTCGCCCAGGTCATTTGCGCGTACAATGTACCGATGTATTCGAATTCTAATGCGAGACAGTAGCTAATTATTTCTAAATCGGAGGCCAACTGAACAGATACATCAGAGACATTATTGTACATTTAATTTTGTCCAAGTTCGTGTAATCGATACTGAAGGTTTCTCACGAGTACAAATGGCAAAGTTTCCCAGTACCCAGCTGAATTAACATTGGAATAAAGTTAATTATTAATGCTGAGAGGCTATAGTTGTTCATATCGTGCTACTTAAAATAATTTTCATAAGCCAGAGGGGAATAATATTTTTCATGCGGTAAACCGTCCGTTAAACCCGCCGATTCGTTAAGGTTTATCTGACGCCAGGAACACTTTCCCGCTTTATAGAATCCGACATAATCTACCGTGGAAGAAGAAATCACACGCGACTCGGCGAGCTGGGCTAATGTATTGTAATAATACAGTGCGTTTAGACAGCGATCCCATAAGAGTGGAAGAAAGAGAGCAACGTCAAGGGGGAGCCTTATCTTCCCCGGTCGACTAGAACTTTACTTCGTGGCGAGATACGAGTCTCTCCGCGGCTTTTAATGTCTTTTCTCTCCGCGGTTTGATTAAGAGGAGCAAGCTCAACAAAGGTCCCGTGGCGAGAAAGCGAAAGAGAAAATGAAGAAACAGAATGTCGGAGATAGCGCGGCGGAGCTTTGAGTAATTGTTGCCTTATGTCTGTCAGCCCGTCAAAACGCGCGTTCACCTGCAGCGTCGGGGCAATTAAAAAGCCGAGGTGAAACTTGCGTTCTTATTCTCGGCGTGGAATCGTGTCCGACAATGACATGGGACAGCGTTAACACGCAGTGGTACAAAGCGGAACAATGTACTATTTTAATTCACTTATCTACGTAAAATCAATTTTACTCCGCATTCAAATCTGTAGCTGATCTTCGCTGACGTACATAGTTCTACGTCATTTTGTATTCACAGCGAGTTTGCGTATTTTATAATTACTGGACTTTACCGTTTCGCAGAACATATAATTTTTTCAATCATTTCAAATTGTGTTAATTAAATTATTTCGATGTTTACAAATGTTTTACTTCTTCAATTGGCACTTGCAACGTCTAAATCGTTTTGCAATGTTAAACGCCAAGTGGTTTTAGCGCTGCATCGTATGGCAATATTCTCTATTTTCCCACCCGTTTCATCAATGCTGCACCATTCGTCTACGCATAGATACGAGTATCTCGGCGTGAACGAATTAATGCAGACTCGCGCATTGAAAAAGAATTGAAGCAGCGTAAGCAGAATATGTCCCATTAAAAATTTGCCGGACTTCTTAGCGGCTATGGGATTCAAATGCCTTATAAGCGCGGTTGCTTCGGCATGACCGAGGAAAAAGTAGCAATAAGAATTTTCCTAGGCGGATACCACTGATACGAAGCGGGTATGGTACGAGTAAGTGGTGGTTTCGGCAAGGGGATGTTCTGATGCGATTTCACGCTGGATTTGCCTAAGATCTCCGCTAAGGAGCCCTTTAACCCTCCCCTTTTACCCTTCCCCAACCTTCACCCTTCCATCACCGATTCTGTGCTCGTGGCTGGCGTCTTCTTCAACCCCTGCTCCGACCTTAGCTCGCTCCGACCGACGTCACTTCCCGAGAAACCCCCAAGATTACGTGCCTTAGCACAATGTCGCCTAAAATACCTTCATTGTTTAAAAGAACCGGCGAGACTGTTGTGTTTCAATTTAAACTACTCCGCCGTGTCCCTGGAGTCGTAGAAATGAGAGTAGAAGCAACCGATGGCAATTTCTAATTTCAAATTCCATCGATAGGATTTATGCATATGCATACACGTATTGCCTTATTTGCATTGGCGTTTAAGTTTTCAATTCTGACGATATCCCTCAGCTATCGGAGCAAGTAGCTTCATAATAGTACACGGATTCGTCGATAATCCGTTGTACATTTTCTTTTCTTAAAATTATTTTTATATAATAATCGTTGGTGTTTTACGAACGCAAATTATTCCACGTTTGCTCTCGTCTCGTACACTGCCGTATTTTAGTGCTCCTTCCGTTACCTCGTTACCCCGCAAGCATACTTCTTTCGTCCATTTAAACACCGCTTCTATCCAATTATAAGTTAGCGTTTTCGATATATTCCAGATATGGCCAGGGCAATATTCACAATTGTCCCTTGCAATACAGAGGACATTAACGAGAACATTAACTATTCGTGGGACGCGCGTCAACGTAAGACCAGCTCACTCGGCGAGCTTTAGAAAAAATACAAGAACGCGGGAGTATGAAACGTCGTTAGCGGAATTAAATTCGTCGGTCGACGGGGATGTCCTAAGCTGTCCGAAACGTTTGTTTCCGTACGGCAAACCGGGAAAGAATTCTCCCCCCTTTCTCTGCAGATTCGATCGCCTTTGATCTTCCTCCGGGGCGCACAAGACTCCTATCGATCTCTCTAAATATTTCAGATCGTCCGAGCTAGTGGAAGGGCTAAATCCAGAGTGTTCCTCGACCGATGGGGGTTCAGGTTTTGCTGAAACCCTCGTGGATTAGGAGCATTCGTGTTGCGCGTATATCCGTGTTTTAAGGATGCGTGCAAGCCACTGTATATTGTGCATTTCCTTGTGTGTGTATCCTGATTTGTGCCGGTCTCTCTGCGCGTGTATGCAAACCCTTATGGCTTAAGCTAAGGCTAAGGCCGAGGCTCTCCTGTGGGATTACTACGTCATTCTACAGGACTCTCCGGTCGCCGGAAGGATCAGCTCTCTTCCTTCTGAGGATTTCGTAAAGGACTCCATCCCGTTCCTAAATCAGGTTGTCAGCCGTGGGCAGAATCATTTCGCGCCGTTTAGCGGCCTCCGCGATCTTTAAGCACCCTTTGATATGTGCTCCGCGATTTGCATCGGACGTGTCGTTTTTCCATTATTGTTTCGATACATTATTATTGATCTTATATTACAGACCCGTGATATATCCAATATTATATTGGAATAGTTGTGCAGTCAATTATCCACTGAATCGCCGTGAATTCGGTGGCCATTACTTTCCATGCACTCTGCGCACGCTGTTAACCTACCAATATAATAATCAAAAATAGATTTTGCTCTTCGATACTTAATCCTCAGCATTGCCAAGTAGTGTAGATACTAACAGTGGATCAGTATTTCCATGAATGCAGAAAAGTTCTGCATGCAATAATTAATATGTGCGCGGACTACAGTACTGATGATAATAACATTGATCGCGCGATAACGAAGATACTGATGTATCCTATCAGTTTTATCGATCAAACACTAATCACCAATCTAGTCACGAGACACTAAAACTCTCATTTAACAGCACCTAATCGAAACCCATACGTCGAGTGGGCTGTTCAGAGTACAGGTTTCGCAGCCCTTAGTAAACACCGTACTCTAACTAGTCACTGCTATTGAATATCGGTTGCATAAATAAGGAAAACCCATTCATCGGCTTCTGGCCCAATATCGTCAGAATTATGCGGACACATGCATCCTGTTGAACGCTCAATGACTGTCCGGAAGGTAACGCGTCGGTATCGATAGGTACCTGCAGAACGTCACCCTGGACTATCCGAGGAGTAATCCATCTACCCATCGCCCACCGATAATAGACGGCCGGAACCTGTCCTTGGTGCCACTTAAATCATTCCCCAATGAGTTGGCGCTTATAATAACTCGTTACCGAAAATCCAAATTAAGCTCCTTAGTCGAGAAATTTACGAGACGTTCTCCCTCCTCGAGGATCCCGCCACCGCCTACCCATCCCCCTTCGTATCTTACAGAGCCTCCCTCCTTTTCCTTCGTTCGGCGCAGTTTGCCGAAGTAATTTTAATCTTTCGGGCATGGTGCGTGCACACAAACGTCAGTTACCGCGACGTCCAACGTTAAATCGTACAGGGACCTCCAGGTGTTGGGAAACAAACTCCGCGCTCCTGTCACGTGCACGTATGTATGGGTGCTCGTATACAAATACAATCGACGCGTGTGCACACGTAGGTGTGAGTACGTACAGGTACGTGCGAACAAATACAGAGATGCGTAACACGAGCGAGCTGCGCGCCCTTCTCTTATTCTCCGTCTTGTATAAGAGCTTACTCTCTAAGCATCTTAGGGCAAGTTTTCACCCTTGTTTTCATTCAGCCAGTACGCATACGCAGAGAGAATGATCTTGACTATCAGGCGAAACGCGATGCCAGTGATTCGGATGTAGCTTGAATATACCGTGAAAAACAGGAAGATTATGTTTGCACGAGTTCAGTGTTGAATAGAGAGATATGGAAGCGTGGTAGAATTCTGCTGAATTTGGCTATTGTCGGAGTAAAAAGGAGTGAAGGAAACTAAGTATTAGGGCGGTTCACTATCCTTGAGTACAGTTGTTTGTTGGTACCCTTTTCTTGCTATTTATCCCGAATGTATTGTCACACAATTTTTACGTGGCCCTTCAATCAATTTTTTTTAACTTTTTACAAGAATTTTCAAATGTCGTCAATTGTCGTCAGCAATGTTATCGAATGCTGTCGAACGTATTTATTAAGTGACCCTCGTGTAGGCAACCAAAATGTTCGATAAGTTTAAAGCTTGAGTATTTTAAATATCCAAAGAAAGTGTTAAAAAAAAAATTATTAGAGGAACTAATATAGAAACGTGTACCCGAAAATCCACGCAGGAGTTAAGAATTAAAGTTCCACTGAAAATGAAATCGAAATCGTGGAAGCAATCGATCCGTTTGAATTCCCTTGGTCGACCAGTTACGCGTATTATTTGCCTGCAGCAGCGAGATGTGTTTTTTTTTCCTACGGTGCGTGATCCTGACTGTAAGAATCAGCTAACTTAGATTTAGAAGGTTTCGTCGCGTGGCTGGTGATCTTATAAGCTACGCTAGATGCGAGGTTATCTCATTACGTCTTATCTGGTGCTTTCGCCCCAACGCGAGCTTAGCGGTGCCATAGAGCTTAAATCGCACGCGAGCTCACGGATACAACCTTTCGTTGCACGCAAATGGGGCACGGCCGAAGGAAAACGTAGTCGTTTTCAGTTTGGCGTGCAAAAAGTTAATGCTCTCCTTATAGCAGTCTTTTTAGACCTCCAAATCACCACAGGAAGCTTGTCCCATTGTGGGTGGCTAATTCCAAGTGTGACCAAGATCACGAATGAGTCAATAATAATGACAGGAACGATCAAAAAGTTCCTCATGCTCTTCAATGCAATTCGATAATCAAATACTTGGTTAGAAGATTCTTGGTTGCAAACGAATTGCGCACACTTTTGGCCGACCTGTCCTGTTCATTAGAATTTTTAATATTGTAACATAGCGTGGTTTAGCAGTCGCTAAAAACCCTAACTCTGGGGTCGTTAATCTAAATTAATTAAAAATAATAAAATTAGCACATGGCTATCGACTACCTATGCTACAGAAACAAAATGAAATCATCGCAATACTAACCCTAGACCAGTAAATACTCCCACTGTTAGGTATGGAATCATGAGACAATAGAGTCCAATCCACAACCAAGGCAAACTTGAAAAGGGTCGATACTTTTAGGTATCTTCGAAAGTATCATCTGGGAGTGATACTCTCTGACATTTACGTATCCACGTTCACTTTCAATACAATCATACGTTACTATCAGGGCTAAACGCTAATTAAAAAAGTGTGACGCTCATTACCAGCCTATAGTTCTTCGTCGACTAGGACATGACGGTTATCTATAGGTAACAGCCACAGCGAGAAAGACTTGATGCTAACAAACAGCTGAAAGCATCTAAAATTTGCCAGATCGTAAAATTAATCAAATGGAGTGTGAATGTGGTTGGCGTTTGAAATGTTGGGCTATAATTTAAACGATGTGGTATGTTGGGATAAAGGAAACTGAGAGTGCCACGTGGAAGGTCGGCCAGAATCGGTTGAAAGGGGGGAGGGAGAGAGAGTGAGAGAGAGTTACAGAGAGAGGGAGGATGGGGGAGAGGGAGCGGGTGTAGTAGATAAAGAGTTCGAAAGAGTTGGTTGCTTATCTGTCAAGACCGGCATCCGCCGGATCAGCTTCAGATACCAAAACCACCCACACTTTCCTTCTGGTGTACGCGCTTAGGCTAAATTCCAAGAACGGAAGCTGCCGAACTTCCAGGGGTCGCGAATTCCGCTACGCGTCGACACGCCTGCCTCGACGACATTTTATGCGCTCCAGTTTGCTTATCATTTTTAGCAAACTTGCGCTCTAGAGTACCAATTCTCCACAGCAAATAAAAATAGCGTGCGATTTATCGAATATATCCTCTGGTATGATGCGAAACAAAATACGTAACATTCAATGTGATCAAACAGGTGTTCTACATTTGAAGTTTATTTAAATTTATTTCCTTGAGACTATATTAATGCACATTGTTATAGCCGAATAGCCGTTATTAAATATGTTCAGCGCATTTATCAATCGAAAGAAATATAGGAAGTTTATTTTTCTGTTTCCTTTTTTTATACTCCTCTTATTCTTTCATACTAACTATTTATTTTTCTTAAATGAAAATCGCAGGAATTTGACGAGGTGCCGTTTCAACTAATTGTTTCTAATGTATCTTAAAACATTATCGTTTGAATTAATTATTGTCAGACCATGTATGCATATGCGAGAACTGTTTCTCATATTCTGTATGAATAAGGGGATTGTGCTTTTTACTTTATCCATAAACAACCGAATTGTTTCGATAGACTTTTGTTCGTCGAATATCGATTATAATATTCCTCTTCTTTAGTCGAGGCTTCGGGGCACAGCTTGATTCGATTTTGAGAGATTAGGCAAAATCGTCTTGGATTACCGAGTCACGAAGACGAAGGGGAAACCTTAGGATCGAAGTCTCGGCCGTGCAGCGACTCATCTGCATAGCGTGTCTCGCTTCCGGATGTCGAACGTTAAATTGGCCATGAATTTTTGCAGAAGAAAGAAACAACAGTATATTTTATCCGTGGCCCACAGACGGAAACAAAAACGAATACAATATTGCGATTGCCGATCCGACCTGTTTTCTTTTTAATAGCACGCAATATTTATTTCCAGTTAATTTACAACGCAACCAAGCCGCTTTCTATTAAAACCGAGTTAAATATTGAAAAATATTCCAGTTACCCTTCGTCCCTGTTCAGTCACAGATTTCGGGTTCCACGGACACGTAAATGCAGACAAATGTATGTACATATTGTGAACATTATGCACACGCAAACGAACGTCTCACTTGCGTTCGGAGATTATTTGTAGAAATTTTCTTGCGCAGAAACGGAAATCTTGTTTTATTTATCATTAACACATCTAAATGTTCGCGGCAGATCTACCATTGGGGATTGTCGTCTCTTAAATGGAACAGCAAGCGTCGAAACTCGAGAGAGAAATATTCGGTGAGGATTTTTCGTCCCATACTACTGGCAACTTGGCGCACACTTAAAGAACCCATTATCACGGTAGGGTGGAGCCGGTGATCACGGGGTGTCGAAAAATATGTTCCAACTTTTTATCTTGTATCTACACCGTCGACTTGGCAACGGGTGCAGGGACTAGTCAGTTAATTTATCGAGTGAGACTCCATTAAACGCTAACCGTGCTCAGCATGTTTAAAAAGTATTTCTTAAGTTCCGTCAGCATTTTATATTGATTACATACTATACACAAGCACGTTCACATTGTTCTTTGCTAATACCAGCACTCAAATCAGTGGTAATTCTCTTGATTAGTTTTTTCTTATGTTGGTTGTTGTAACGCGTCTGGCGGATACCGGGCCGATTCGGACCCATGCAGGTGTGGCTCAAAGTCGCGATCGTTCGGAGTATGTAAGCATTGGCACGTCCAGTAAAACGAAAATATTCAGTTTTGGTAACAAAAATCCCAATTCCATTCTATGGGTCCGAATGGACCCGGAATTCGCCGTGCGGGGATTAATGGTTCGTGATAAACGAACATTAAGCACGTTCAGCCTTGGGGATATCTTTGCAATGGGTCAGAAGATTTATAAAATATATTGCAAAATTATTATATATACATAAAAGGTTAATTAATCTTGGATTGCTTCGATGGTGCAAGAAGCAGCATAAATGGAAGAAATCAATCATGAGAAAGGATGTTTCATTTCTTCGTGGGTTGTCTTTCGGATGAATCTTATCTTGCTATGAGTACTGTCAAAGACGAACCGTCCTGACGCTTCCGTCGTGCTTCCTCCGCAGCGCAAACGGGGAGATAACCGGAAGGCCGATAGGGCCTGCACCAGAAATGAGAAATGTCTTTGCAGTTTCAGAGATTAAAGATTTTGTGGATGAGTGGTTGACACTTTTTCTTCGTCCTTCTCTGTTTCCCGATTGATTAAAAGAAGAGGAAAAATGCATTGAATGCCCACCGTTAATATCCCCTGGAGGACGTGAAGTAGAAAACAGAATTCCATTATACATACATAAATCACCATTTCTATTTTACCACCTCCCTATGTATGATTCGCCTGATATTTGCACTCATTCCAAGTATTCGAATGATTATATTCGATGATTTCCAAAAGCAAGTTGGACCTACGTTTCCTCCGATCTCGCTTGTCCAATTGATAAAACAAATGCCAAATTTGAAAGCAGTAAGAGCAGCAGATTAAACACCGGATCCGAGCGCATCAAGGGAGGTCGCTAATAAACAGACCGCATAATACGGTCCTCCGTGGCCAAATCTGCGGAGCAGGAGCCTACCTTAAACCAGCTGATCCCCGTACAGAGACGACGCTAGGACAGGGCACCTTAATGAAAACTATACGTCCCTGGATTAAGGTGGTCACTGGTCAGCCTCTGGTCCTCCTAGGTACAACCTGTCTTATGCAACCTGGGGGCAGACCCTATGGCAACCAACGTATTAGATGGAAGTTTAGGGCATTAATACCTAATATCATGCCACCGGCAGTAAATCCTTTGTTGGTCATCTTGCCGGGCGACTTAGCACCTTACATCACCGAGCACCGATAACATCCGCTATCAGTTTATGATTTAATATGATGGTTGATTAACGTGCCCGCCGGGAATTCTGTCCATCTTTCATATTTAGCAAGCATGTGCACTTAAGATCGTGAAATTGAGTTCGTTACAGCCGGGGAAGGCCATTACAATTGTTTAGTTCGAGATTTGTCTTTGCAACTATTAGGTTTGTCTTCTGCTTACGTATTTTTTGGTGGAATTGTTCTACTACAGCTTCAACTATTGCCGCGTTTGACATAGATAAAAATAAATATATTTCCAGCGCGGAACAACAAAGGGATCGCAGCACAAATCCGAGTAGCAGAATTGGTTCCTCCAATCTATGAATTTTGATCGTTCGTTTTTCATTATTCTTCTGTGTACAATGACAAAATAGATAATAAATATTCAATCACTCCGCGACACATTTTAAATAATTATACACCGGCAGCTTCGCTTGTATTGTAAAATATAAATCGAGTTATAATACGTGGAAGTGAACTTAAGAACGTAGTTCGTACTCATGTATTACGGTATTACACATTCCCAAGAGGGGCAACGCGCAATTGTCGTTTTGTTCCGATTTCATTCGAGAAATATCGTGATTTATGATTAGTAAGTATTTCGCTGTTCTCCTAGTAGAATCGGCGAAGCCAAGTTTCCCTCCTTCTCCTTCTTTCGCCGCTGTCTCTCGTTCTCCATTTCCTCGGTTTCGTAGAAGTCTGGGATTATGACCTGAAGTGGGATAGACTCCGGGACTTAAGTCAGGGTTACACAAGGATCGCAGCTATTGTGCCATCGCCCAGCTCTTATTGTCTCGGGATAGACGAGTGGATCTGCATATGCTTAGCACGGGAGTTAGACTTCTCTCGGCGATCTTCAGCTTCACGAATCATCTGGACCCTCGAATTCAAATCCTGAAATGCGAAAGCGTGAGCCTATTGTCAGTCGAATGTGTAAAACCGGAACTATTTAGCTTGATTGTTCAGGCAGTCCTCGTTCTTCGTTTTCAACGGCTGACAATGGGATCTTTTCTTGCTGGAACGCCACGATTTGTTAAAAACTTTTTAAGTAGCACGTCTAATTATTGTGTTCTACGTCGGGATGCATACGTAGATCACAGTTTGGTCAATTTCGTTTCGACTTTCTTGATATATATAACGTTTGATTCACTTTTCTCTGTTTCATTGGGATACGTCCACGAGTAATTGTATTCAAGTGTAGGTACTCAATATACACGTATTCGTATACATTTGCGTCCACGTATAATTCCACATACGCGTTGCTTAACTCGTCAGTATCTAATTTTCTTTCAAAAAAAGACAAGTACAGAAATTTCTTAATTCGATGACAGCTTGTCATGGAATATGTTTAGAAATTGCAGACTGGATTAATCGATCTCTTAGACCTTTACTTATCTTTGTATATTTGTTGCGCACCATTCATTTTGTATTGAATATACAAATATTCAAATCTAGAGCAGGTTGCGAAATAAATGTTTGCAACATAGACACGTTTGTGCCTCGAAAAATTAATCTGTATAAATGAATTTTTCCTTTGATTATATTTATTTACCTTCAATTCTGAATTGATATTTGTGCCCTGCGACGTACCTCGTGCAAATAGAATCAATCAATCCATACAGAATATTGGTTTCGAAAGCATCCTATGCATGCGAATAAATGTGTACGCAGTTATTCACATTTATAGATTAAATAATAAGTTTCGTGTTTCCGTTATACATGTACTTAACTTTTCCTATAAATTCTGCCAACCATGTACGGAGCTGGGCTTAATTTCCTTAAACTAATTACCGACTTTTAGAAATGAAAGTATGCGAGAGTGAGCTGTACGGTAAATTTTGATTTCAGGGAAAAATCTTCCAGTGCACTGCGTGGTCGAGACAATTCATAACATTGTGGAAAGCCATGTGAGCAACTCTCGTGAGAATTGGCGGAGACCACAAGTAGAAACGGATTCCTACGTCATCATCCCTGTGGCCATGCCTTTTCAGGTACAGTAAGATTTTACTATTATACAGAATACCATTGCTATCAGAAAATATTATTATTGGATAGAAATAAAATAATAATACAATGAAACCATCGTGCTAATAAAGAAAATCTTGCATGCTTCTGAAATTTTGACCTGTCAAATATTTATCGCAAAATCATACAATATTTTTACGCAAAGGCAACATTTTTGTTGCAAAAATTATCTGTCCAATATAAAAATAGCTTGCGTGTATTTGACGGCGAAACTCTGGTAGTATTTAAAAATTAAATACCACATCCGCCTATAAATATGAGCAAGTATTAATATTCGAAATAAAAATATTACAACGTGACAATTATTTGGAGGCAGATATAACACGAATTGGACGAATCTTCAACCATCGTTTCGCCAAAATAGCTCTCCTCTTTTTGCAGGATTTAGTCGGCGAGGCATTAGTCCGTCTTGGATATTCAAGCGATTTGATACCAAGCGCCAGAGGAAGCATCGTGATAAGAAATTGGAAACCACTGCCGATGGAAAAAGTTGCGGATGGCCCTCTGTTAACTGTTGGCGATATCTTGGGAGAGTTAACTTCGGTCGCCACTTTAAAAATACAAGTATACAGGTCCAGACCGCCGCCGCCGAGTCCAGCAGCCGAAGTCAGAAATAAATTATTGCGACTGCTGTTGTTGCATAGCCATGCACTCCTTGTCTCAGCTGGATGTCCCCTGGACGAGGTGAGACTTATTAACTATTCTCTGTTCTGGATCAGAATTGCCACGTTTTTCACTGCTTCGGTTAAAAAGAGAAATTGGCTTCGTCGGATTTAAATAATTGTAAACGTAAAGTTGCATTGTAAAGTGCAGCGTCTCGAATTAATCCACTAAAGATATTGTTTTACAGTTTGTAACTCAGGGTTCGCGAATCACATTATGTAATAACAATAACTAAACTGGGAATACAGTAGAACATTGATAAATCGATTGTACCCATAATATGTACATTAGTATTTCTGAATTTTCCAATTTACCAAATATTATTATAATAGAAATATTTGAATCTTTCAATTGACTAATAATATCATTATAATCGCATAGTCTAGGTCTGAAATTGATATTAGAACCCTTTCACTGGTTGGGCAAAATTTCTTTCCAGTCGTTTTCTCTCAGATCTCAATTCATTTAGCCCGTCTGTCTTCCGATTGGACCGGTTAATCGAGATTGCAATACTATGGTATCGTTGAGTTGTTAGATATGCTTTTATCAGGAATTAAACTTATGGTGAATGAAACTTCGACGAAGTTCTAAACTGGTCGCGCGAGTACATAATTAATATTATTAAGGAGAATCCGTAATTCGAGTGAAAGGGAAGATTGGGTAAAGCATCGACGAATTACAGTGCGGTCTTAGAGTGCGGAATTTAAGAATGATTCGCGGTTAAGCAGCTAAAAGACGTCTCAGTGTAAGACCGCTTAAAAATGTATAAAATGTAAATCTAACCAGAGAGTATTTGTCGTCGGACCACCTAATCCCATTAAGAAGTCCTCCGTCTGGTGCCCTTGTTCTTCCTTTAAGAAGCCATGGTAATCTTTGGCAAATTCTTGGCCGCGACTCGTTGATCTTCGTCTTGAATAAATGTTTTCTTGGTTTCGAGCCGCCACGAATACATTTGCAGCCCTCACTTCTTGCGTGAAAAACATTGTCCATTAATTAAGCACTTTTGTTGGTAGTCGCATACGCTATAACGTTTTCCTTCAATATTCCTAATGGAATTAGTTGTCCTGAAAAATATGTTGCATCTGAACCACTGAATATCGTCTTCGGCGAGAGCTTTGCTTTTGCACGGAGTCTGAATGTACAAATGAATATGTCGCTGGTTCCAATGATACAAGCGACCGAAACGAAATATTATGAAACTTGTTGCACTTGTTTCTTTGTATATTATATTATCGACTGTAGCGTGGACAGGCAAGATTGAAATCTGGAAAAGAATTTGTCTATCTTTCCACGCAGTGTACTCAAAGGGAGGTGTTACATAGTGTTTAGGTAAACACGTGTATATTTGTTTTAATTTGTACAATAATTGTTATTGGGCAGACAAATTTTTATACTGAAAAATTGCACAATAAAATCATTATACGTATATTTGTTTACAAATCAAATGGAGATAAAAGCACAACCCTATATTGAAATTTGATTTCCTGATAATCCAAAGTGTCAGATAAAATAGTTTACTCGATTCTCGCTCTGGGGAGCAAATGTTCGCCCCTTTTCATCCCCAAACATGACCGTCCGGTTATAAAAATACACGTAAAATATATTTTCTTGATACCAACGTTTCAGAATTGCAATCAAACAGAGCGGTACGCTGTTTGGCATATACAAAGTTAAAAGCAAGCAAACTCTTCATAATTGTACAAAATACGGTGATCAGCATACATGTATACCTACATATATCGTAACGACACCTGCTGTATCCGAAAATGTTAACTACCGACACCCAATCTCGATCGATTCGCGTGGCGGCGAAACTTATACCATATTCTGCTAGCGGACAGGAGTCGTCTGGAAAGATGGATCAACACGACTTCGTTTCCGCGAAGGTTGAAGTAGCATCGTACGATTTCCATACGAGGGCAACGCGAACGTGCCCTTTCGACGGCAACGAAGATCTCATAGCGTGTGATAGGATTACCCTTTACTCAACCAAATTCGCAGCCTTCATCAAAAGCCCCCTCGATATCGGAAGAAGGAGAACGGCGAGGTGGGGTGTGCCACCCCCTACGGGCGGGCATTATCTAAGTGCACTCTCTTTGAAGATCCTGCTATACTCGCCCATCCCCGAACTTTAATGCCGCTCGCGGTGGTCTATGATTACCAATTTTCCCCGACAGACGTTTCCTGCTCGAGTTTCGGCCCGTCGGCTAATGGCGAACGCCTGTGATGGAGAACCGTCGCGTCGGCCCGCGTTCGTGCGACTTAATCTGCCGATCATTCGGTCAGGACTCGGCATTCCTGCTAAATAACAATGCCAACGGATCGATACGCGAAGCCTCGACGAATTTCCTTTGATTAGCTGCCCGGCTAGAATTGAGTTTCTCAGGGTTTATTATCGTTGCCCCGTGCTCTCTGCTGCTGGAGCGAAATCTTTGTGCGGAACTCGTGCATCGAAATCGACCAGGGGCACGCGGTGATACTGCTCTGCTAATTTCACTTGGCGGGTGAAAGAGTATGAATATGATTATATTATAAATAAACCATGAATTGTTGAATTTCCTTACTGCATATTCACATTTATAATATCCGGTTCGATTCGTTGCAATGCTTTTTGAACCAATATTAGTATTGGTTACACCGATTGGAGGAACTAAGTTTCTCCGTCTGTGCATGCCCATTTATATAAACCGTATCCAACGACACGGATCGACAGGTTTTAGGTATTTTCTGGGCCTCTATCTAGCTCTCGTCCTTCGAAATTATCGCTTAACGTAAAGTCAATTTGCCAACGTTCGTTCCTCGATCGTTGCGTTATTTATAATAACTATCAATTGGCATTTTCCAGCACCTTCCCATGCTCCCACAATAGCAATCCGCCAGACAAATAAACACATTACCGTGGAGAATTTTCACGCGGCATATCGTTACAAGCGATGACGCGTATAAATAAGATGCGCCGTGTAATCTCGGAATAACACGGTTGAAGCCTTGTTTAATTTTCCTGCCGGTTTTCCTGCTTCGTCTCCAAACGGTATCCAACTGTTAGCCCCCGTATTACGGAAAACTCCGCCTTTAAGCATTCGTTGACAACATCGTACGAATTCGTCCGAGAATGTTTGATCAGCTCTCGCGATGCCGATTGATTTACTGCGGCCCTCTGGATGATCAGCTGACGCCGCTGCGTCACCTGGAAATAATAAATAGGCGTAAATCAGACCACGAATTACAGCGCGATGTCGTCAGATAAGCTGGTCGGCCCGTTCTTCTTTTTCTCCTTTTTTTTCGGCGATATTTACTATCGCGCGTGTGTGCACATCAACCGATTTCTGAAATCTCGTGTCCTGTCAACCGACTCGCGTCCCGACTGTTCACCTGAGTGATTAAGTGCTGGGTTGTAAAATTCGCCGGATGAGAAATCTAGCGGGTGACAGGCCGTGGATAATAATTGTTCGTCTCCGTATCTGGCGCTACCAAGGTGCCACGGATACGCGACGGATTACCGCGTTATTAAGGTGGCGTCGAGCACCTTGATCCTCGCGGGCGTATATATTTGTCCTTGTAAATCATTGTCCAGATAACGCACACGTTTGTCAAACCTCGTACTACTTCCTACGAGCCTAAACTTTTCCATAATCTGGCCGCTTGATGCCATAGCGTTGAAGCTTCGCAGCGTCAACGGCGCTACCCGTCTATCGTCTTCGTCGTTTGGCAGGCGAATTTCGAATTACAATTTTATCGCCGCGTGACTTTCATTAGGTGGCGTAGCTATCGTTGACAATCTTCGTATGGGTCAATATCGTAATTTTTGTTGCTTTGAACGCTATTAATAAGTTTGACGATAAACGGTGCTGGATAAATTATGGATGCTATTGGTTAGACGAAATTTATCTCGTTCTGGTTTAGATACGGTGCCGATGTGATCCAAGTATTTTTCACTTCGTCACTTTGCACTTGCGATTGCTTTAAATGAATTGGAAACAGAATATAATATATTCGCTGAACATTCTTATACACTTCAAGTTCATCGGTATTTTAAACTACGTAAGCAAACGTAAACAACGTTTCCATCGGTGAGGAAAAATTTGTAATAAACTAATCGTCCCAATGCAGACTCTTAATATGGCGATAATATTCGTTCGCTGAAGCGTGAACGTAACTTGCCGCCGCGCCGGAATTCAATAGAAAGAAGCTGAATAATTATTCGTGTGCAATGTCTGCAATAATTATTTCTAACGCGTTTCATATAATAACGCAGTTATCCGACCGCGCTGAAGCGGCAGGCGAAATGTCCCCGGAACGAAATATTTATCGGTTGCTCTGAAACGAATAGCACGAAAACTCCGGTGTATAAGTTCCCTCGTTAAATAAGCATAACGTATCGTTCGGTTTACAGATGACATTATTATCTCTATGTAGAGGAGGGAACGATTTATCTGAGGAGACTAAACGAAATTTCGAGTCGTGGTTGCAACAGCAACAGTTGGGCCTAGGCATAAACCCAATGGTACCCTCTGCGAATCATCATCATCATCACCACACGCAGAGTCCTCAGCCGGACAGCGGCGGTGCCGTTGGATCGGCTGGCGGTGCAATCGGCCCTCCGCACCCTGCGCTTCTCCAGTACTCGCATAAAACTAGGATGAGAACGAGTTTCGATCCCGAACTGGAGTTACCGCGCCTTCAGCGATGGTTCGGTGAGAATCAACACCCGTCGCGTCAACAGATTCAACACTACGTCTCGGAATTGAATGCCCTAGAGTCTCGACGAGGCAGGAAGCCCTTGGACGTAAATAACGTTGTCTACTGGTTCAAGAATGCCAGAGCGGCTCAGAAGAGGGCTGAGAACAGGGGTGTCAATGGTTACAGCCCTCCTGGTCTCAGTCCAAGGGGCGCGAGTATTGTCAGCGAAGATTGTACCGACGAGGAAGAGGATTCCAGAAATCAGGTATGTATGGAAACATTAACGGAACTTGTCAATGGGCCACGATTATGTAATTTCCGAGTAAATTGAACCGATGTGGCACAGTCCTAAGTGTTAAACAATTTCTTTCTCCCTCCGTTACAGTAATTCGAATATTGTATGAGTAAAGGAAGAAAGATTGTTTTTGGCACGATTGTAGGTTTCTGTACAAAGTAACATTGATACGGCGTACTCTGCTTCAAATACGGAAGTAGTACATCATTACATTGCAGTATACATACTATTCTCTTTATATTAGTCGTATCAATGAATAACATTTGCAAACTTATAAAAGTAGTTTACTAAACTAGTAAAAGTAATTGTTGTCCCTCTTTCTGGCCTCTTTTTTCATTCTTCTCTAAAACCTTAGATCCTCTCTAAAATCTGTGCTCAGCTGTAAAATTAAAAGAGGCATAGTTTATTTTCTACATTATTTATCATTACGCGTTCACATATGTTTCAGTCAACATCACCTTCTCCCTGTCCACCCAGCAGTCCACCGGTTGGTCCATTATCGTTGACAACTAGACCAGAGGATCAACAACCTCCACCTTCAACGCCGTCCTCCGTGAAACAGGAAGACGCCAGGGTGTCCTCTGGTTCCGACGACGACGAAACAAGATCGACCGGTCCTCTGCCGCCTGGATTTTCTTTAGTTCCCAGTCCAATGTTCGGCCACGGAATAATGTATATGTCACCTTATCTGCCGCCACGTGGACCAGCTGGTTGTCCCACCAGCATGCTGGACGAAAGGAGGAAAAGGAACCGGACGTTCATCGATCCTGTAACGGAAGTACCGAGACTCGAGGCTTGGTTCACTCACAATACTCACCCCAGTCACGCGGTAAGTTGAACGGTGCTACATAATTATCGGCACGCAAATTTGCCATTATTCCTCGTTAATGCCACATGGTGACACAAATAAATTTGTGGCATCTTTCGTACAGTCGATCCTCGATAACTCGAAAACCTCTGCGAGACCAGAATTTCCTTCGTCCCCTTCTGGGCCGCTGGAAAAACCTATGCAACGGGAAATATAAATCTCTTGAAACTCCAATTATTTTTACCTACCTCTAGAACCTATAGAACTACTCGATTTCAGAGAAGACTTCAGACAAAAGTTTTGTCACACTTGCCTCTAAAATTCTAGAGAGTATCGTGCTTAATTTAGATTGTAAAAAAAAAAGAAGCACTGAATTTCCTACCTTTCAGGAGTGTTTATTAAGATCGTTTAAACAATGCAGAAATAAAACTATTGGCATAGGAAGACCAATGTTGCAAAAGCTTTCGCTAAGCTACTAGGCCATAATAACTTTAGAGCTAGCAATGGCTGGTTAGAACAATGTAATACCAACTCATGCAAAAAGCTGTGCAAGTCGAACTTTCGTTCGTTAAACCTCTATTACTCGAAAACTCCGACAAGTCAAAATTTAATTAATAATTCGAAAATTTTAGCCCACTGGTACTGTACTGTTCTTATTCTCAATGCAAATCTACTTGGATCTTTTTTCCTGATTTCCTGCGTGCAAACTGTAATTGCAACCTGCAAATTGCAAATTGCACGCCTAGAAAAATTACTTTTATATGAAGTTCAATAGCACCTTATCCTTTTATGTGTACGCGTGGGTGTTATTGCTGTAAGCATAGAATTGAAAAGAAAATATAAATTAACTGCTAACAGGAAAGTAAAAATAAGAATAATATAAAGGGTGTTATGCAGTACAGGACTAGCAGTAAGTGAGATTCCTAGAGCGATTAGAAATAAAAAGAATGTATTGCAATTTATAATTACTGTGCATCCCAAATTCCTGATTATTACGCGCATATTTATGTATCAATGCAATTTCAGAATGTAATTGGACCGTTTTCTAATGCGTGCCTATATATATTTTTATTTAAATCAGCTTCAGCGGATAAAAGCACGGGATGGAACTTCAATGTAATTTTCGTATCGTAACACGAAGACATTTGAATGCACTAAATAACATTTAAGTAGCTTCTGCCGTGCTCTATTCACGAACAATTTAAGCTCATCTTGTAATTTCCTGAAAAAGGGAATTAGCTGTCCTCTAAAGTACTGAGCAGCCTTATTCAACAGCTCTACCTTGTATGGTTTTGAAATCAATTTATTCCAGAAAAATGGTACAGCCGCGTCGAAAGCGGTGATATTACATTTTAAAACGGCTATTATAACTTCGTCCTAGTACATAGTACACTCTGTAAAATATAAACTCCGCATTTACGCACACTAATAAGTTCATTTTCCAGCACTTATTTTTCAATATTACGAGTGCACGTAATAGCACGCAACTGGGATTCCTTTTGCATATGACGATCACCTCAAAAAATATTTGTTTATTTTTCATACAGTCATCAATTCCATTAAGTACCTTAAAAGTTTCCATCTCTTTCATTCGCAGCTGATACTGAAGTACACCGAGGAGCTGAACCGAATGCCGTATCGACAAAAGTTCCCACGACTGGAGCCAAAAAATGTTCAGTTTTGGTTCAAGAATCGCCGGGCCAAGTGCAAGCGTTTAAAAATGGCCCTCTTCGAGGGTGAATCGCCGCAAGCACACCCTTATCACGCCGACTAGCTAACCCACACGCGTAACGTAACGTAGGAGCAACCAGGTCGTCCGGAAGACACCACCACGTATGTGGTGCGATACGGACGATGGAAATATGGGAGAACGAAGAAAAGTACCGTTAATCAATCTGTTATTCTTTAATATCGTTGACTTGCAACCTTATTCGTCGGTTGCATTTTTGTTGTAATTATCGCGTAATGATTAATATAATTACTATGGACTTTAATGAGTGTACATATGAGAATACTATCGAATAAAAGCTATACATCATAATTTCTGGCCTCCTGATTATTTCCCACGAATGTAATGCATTTATATTTATCCCTTTGATACCGATGCTTCACTAATAGTGTTTACTCCAACTGTAACACTAAATAAACTGAATAAAGAACATATTTAAATTGACAATGAACTTGGATGTTATTAACCCTAATAGTAGTTTTTATTCTCCATCATTGCTCCATTAAACTATGTAAGCAGTATTTATTATATTAAAGGTGATTGAAACGTAGATATTATTCATTTATATTCAACGTTATATACAGGCTATCAAAGTACATGCAAACTGAAATACAAATTTTCATATAATTTACCTGCAAACACAAAAGTCATGCGTGCGATATGAAGAAGATTTCATCGGTTATGGATGTCTACCGTTTCACCTAAAATCGAACACAATACAACATGCGCGTTGAATGTAAGTACACGTGATCGATGTATAAAGCACTCGTGATAGTGTTTCCAAGTGTGGAAACGCGCAGTCCGTCGAATTGAAATCGCACCCTAAGATAAGGCTAACGTGTTGTTGTCGAGTCAACCCCAACTCAAACTTCACACAGTCTTTCTCCAAAGGAGATGGAAGCTGTATGGGTAATGATAATAATTTCTCGATGGATATTACTCAAATAAGGGGTTACATTTTTTTATTATACGACGAAATGTATACAATTTATGGGATAAACTATGGGGGTACTTTTGCATTTCGTAACTTGAGATGTGACTGAATAAAGTAATAGAGATACTGTACAGATAAAAGTATTTTATTAAGTCCATAACGTGTTTTTCTTCTAGTTTTAATGTTTGCAATAAACAAGTCCTCGAGAAGTATATGAAAGCTAGTATCCCATTGGAGCAATTGGGTACGCCTTATTTAAAACCTGAACTACCTAACATTTTTCAAATAATGCTTGAAAAGTCTCCTGTCAAACGAACGCAGCATCAGAACACGGTTCACTCAGCAGACAGTTGCTCATTCTCGAATATTGCTTTACCCAGCAGAAATGTTTACATCTTGCAAACTTGTTTTCAAGACACATCTTCATGAAATTGGACTAAAATTAAATCCAGCATTCTAAAGTCACTATTGCCGAACAATCGTCAAGTAGCAATTATAAAACTATCTACCAATCAATATTTCATACTTTTCGAGGAGTTTATCGAACAGTTTAAACTAAAGAAATAAAAAGCTCGTAGTGATCGTAAGAATGTTCTCATTTTTAGGCTTGCCCTATTTCTAAAATTACATTACGCCATATGAAAATTCTAACCGGCTACCACCCAAGAATATTTGTATGCCTAGTGTAGAAAATTGGCAAATATTTCCTCCATCTTCATGGGGAAGAAAGGTGTAAAATGAAACGGATCACCGTTTCATACACGACGGACAGTACGCCGAACGGATGGCCAAAGCGGAAACGGATCACTATCGTGGTTCCTGTGACAGTTTAAGCGAACTCGATCGGGAATATCAGACTTTCGGCTCCGTTTAAATCGACAATGCCGTACGAAGCTGACGAGGGGTGGTGTTTTCGTCATCTACGAGATACACCGTGCAAGTCGTCGACAGGGAGATCGTACCGAAGTCGGGTCGGATTTAATGAGGATAGGCGGATTTGTCCAATTAAAATGTCTTGCAAAGATCCACGTGGGTCGATGCTCGTTCGTTCGCAAAACATCGAAATCCGGCCTCGCCGCAACAGCCTCTTCTTATCCGAGAGTATACAAGTACAAACTGTTATCCCATTCGTTATCGTTATTGAGATTCGCCTCTGGAGTCGAACAAAGTCGAGACGTCGCTAAGAGGGCGGTGAGGATTTCGAGGCAATCTTCTGAAAATTGGGGCCGCTTTCCTAATGCCGGATGAATCCTGCAGAGCATCAAATATAAGTATATCAAAACTGTTTGACGTATTATTGGAATGTGGACGGAATTTGATTCTCTTACTGCAAATTTATCTGTCCTTTCGTGGATCAGTTCATCGATCATCGAACAGATTCAGATATATTGCCATCATTTTTCAATTAATTTCTTTCTATTGAATTTTGTTACTCCAAACGTATCTGTATTTATAAGAGTTAAATTTGGCGATTCATTGGCAATCTGACGGGTTGCGATACTTTGCCACTAGGTTTCTCTACTTTTATTACTTTTTCGAATCAGCTGGAATCAACAGATTCGTAACTTTAATGCTTCAGAATTGCATGAAATGTTCACTTAACCTTCTAACTTTCTATAACGACGCTATTTGATTGCCCTATTTTCAAGGGATCGTTATGACAAACTGAATTTCAAAGCGAAGCAACGAAACGAATAATACTGAATGACCAAATATGTAACCCACAAAACCAGTCAATGTTAGGTGTTAAATCGTCGACTGTAGAAATTAGAATCGCCGCGAATAATAATAACTCTATTACAGAAATAATTTGTCCCTGGCAAAAAAATCTCATTCAGAGATCAACATAATATGATTCAAAAAGACAGCGGCAGACAGACAGGCAGAAATATCATTGGGCTTTTCACTCGGATAAGAAAATTGAGGTCGAAGAGTATGGAAAGGAAAGGGAGGAACGTACGAAGCCGGTAGGGTGGCGGTCCGATGCCTTATGAAAATCTAAAAGTCAGCAACCTCGAGGATCATCCCTTTATCTGATCTTAATTTGTCAGCCGGTACGGGAACAATTTAGGCTACACCCCCGCTAATAAATCGCGATGAGAAACGTCGGCTTCGCCGGGGACTCGCTCGTTCCTCTTCGTTTTTTAATCGTCAAGCGGCATCCGCAATTTAACCCAAAATAGCACTATTATACACAATATTCAATTAAATGTTCCGCACCTTTGTTTCGAATGAGAAACTTCAGGTAAGGGGTAAGGAAACCCTGAAGAAGTAACTGAACGTACAATTTTACTTTGGATTTCACAATTTTGTCTTCAGAATTGGATTTTGAAGCTTCGAAGGATCTCAAGTTTATAGGAAGCAAAATTTTGTCGAAATATTGAACTTGAAAAATTGAATTTTGGCCACGGAAAACGGTAGAAATCAATCTCAATGAACTCCAATAAGTATCGAAAGTTTTGCTATTCCTAAAGGGTTCAAAATTGTACAATAAAATCTGATCCCACAATAGCATACTGATCGTATTGCTGTCGCCAATAACCACCCACGTGCAGAACGATGGAACGTTGAATACCCGTTAATAAAATAGAGAAGGAGGATAATTAGGTATCAGCGAAGGAGAAATAACAAAATCAGAAAGCAAGTTAAACAAATAACGTCGAAGCAACATCGAGCCACTCTGAGCCGTGTCAAAGTCCAGAGCAATGTCCAAAAAGGCAATTTCGAACATCGAGAATTTACTGAAATTTACTCCAGCCTTCCCGGTCCAATTTCACATGACGTACACCAATGGGCGAGCCGTAAGATGAAGAAAATGTCCGTGGAAACGGCGGTAACGTCGACGCGAATGAAAATTCAGGATTTCGGAATATGGGTTTGCGCGTTACTCGCGAGACGTGGGTACACGTCGTTCCAAAGGAGCATTGTGCGCGCTTCGGCATTCAGAGGACGTTCTTATCTGCCTATCCGGAGAGCTGTCAGCAAAGTTCCTGAATAATAACGGGGAACAAGACAGAGAGATCGAGAGAAAGAGAAAACGGAGAGCCACGCTGTGTCTCCTATCAGCCGCGGTTAGGATATGCCTAACTATTCTGTTTCCATGCAGCTGCCGGACGTTTCGCCGTAGATAATGTTGTCCACGACGACTAGATCGTTGGGTGCGATCACTGGGGCCGGTAAAAGTGTCCTAATGCTGTTACGTGTTTCTACGCGAACGTGGGGGAATTCAGCGAGAACGCAATGATACGATAGTTTTGTGGAACGCGGAATGCGTATTAATCTTGCGACAAGTATTTTGGCGTTTTTAGGTAACATTCCGGTTCGCATTGATATTCGATGTTTGTAGAAATCGAATATCTAATATCTAAAGGACGCGAATAAAATAAATCTTTAGCATTCTCGGTCGAAACCCTTATTTAAGGACAAATTGGCCAGCATTGGTACAAAGGTATCGAATATTATCTAGTGCACGGCACACGGCATAGTAGCGCGCAGTTTTATTAATCGTTCGCTGTCACAGAAAAGCATACGAAATTTCCCAATGACCGCAGAAATTAATCCACAGGTTACCTCCTACAAAATGGATTTAGTTGGCGATGAAGACAGGCACAGGGACCTTCGGCGCATCTATTTTCGTTTCCTTTTAAAGTTGCGCATAAAAGCGGAAGGGCAAAGGAAACAAGGACGAAACGGTTAAAAGGCAGATGAGAGGGCGGTTAAGACGAAGTCACAGAATGCTAAAGGGAGAATTCGAGAGCTCGCAAATTAGCCGCAGGATTGGCCTTATAATCCTTAAGGGATCGTAACATCGGCGACGCAGCTCTTCTCTGTGCCTCTCCCGCCATCTCTCGCTCCCTCTCGCTCTCGCACACACGCAACTTATCCCTTAACATCGTCTTTTTCCCTGGCCAAGGAAGCAGTAGATGAAGTCATATAAACGAAGTCCGACCCCCCTCTTTCTTATTCTTTAATCCTACTCGAACCTCATCAGTGGCTGTGGTAAAAATTACGAGCACCGGTGAAAGAGAGAGACAGAGAGAGAGAGAGAGAGAGAGGAAGGTTGAAGAGCCGCGATTGAAAGTAATGAGCCGTAGAAGGAAGATCAGCGAGAATGGTAGGCCGTATCCTCCGTTCCGTTAAATCTGAGGGTCGGATAATTAATCCCGTCAATTTATCGCCAAACGCCTCATACCTTGACCATGCGTGTGAAAAGAAAGCGAATCTGCTTTGGCAAAGATTGCCTTAAGGCTTTCGAGGAAGAGATATTCATGGCTTGTATAGCATCTGTGATTATTATTATTTAATAGGAGTACACTCTGAAATAATTAAGCCAAACTTGCAAAGTGCATAGAAAAGTTGATTTTTGGTTGCAGTAAAGTGATTTTGTCGCGGCCGCAAGCTCAAATTTGCAGGACAATTTGTCAAGAGACGTGTTATTTCAGTTTACCTGGGACGTTTTAAATTAATTAAATTATCAGTTTAGAAATATCTGCGTTACACTAAAAGGATCGGATAAGCGTATATCGAAGAAGAAGGGATGTTTCCTCTGAAATAAAATTTTTAACATTCAAACATGAAATTGAGAGAGGTTGCAAAAACTGACGACAATTATAAATTGTTTTATAATGTATTGATAGTAAGCCATAAAGTGTTTAGCAAACATAAATTTCTCAAAGAATATTTAACCGCCTATCCGTTAGCAAGCTCTCGTCCACATTTTACAACATCTCCAGACAGTACTACCTTTCTTGTGATACAACAGTACACACTCCCTGAACGCTAGACACATGCAAACATTGAAAACTTTGTAATTTCTATGCTGGCATCTAGTGAACCAGAAAAACTCATCATAATATGCTACCAAGAGTTCCATTAGTCATTTCACGCAATAAAGCACGCGCTCCCGAGAAAGGCAAGATCGCCTCTTAATTGATCTATGGTCGAATATTACACGATTCGGTAGAACATTAAGCTTCCAAAAGTGGCCGCTTAGTCGGTCATTGGCCAAGATCTATCGTAGAAGTAGAGTCACGAGGAGAGAAGATCATACCACTTAGCTCGGCCAGCAAAGAAGCTCTTTTCGCGATCGTAAATAAAAGAAATCCTTGTAATGGCTTTCGGCAAAGATCTCCCCGGCCTCCCCCTCCCTTCGCCTAGTATATCGCTTACCCCTCGCACGGGCTATTAAGCTCCCGGAGGCAAGCACCCTGCACCGAGGTCGTATCAGGACCCTGTAGGCTCGCAACAGTCCAGCCGGCAACCACAGTTAATTCCTTAACCCTTATAGACTTGGAGAAAATTTAGGGACCCGCGAAGGAGGTACTGCTGGAACGTATAAACTGCCGCCGAGAAGGAGGGCTAAAGGAGGAGGCGGAGGATGTCTTGGAGGAACCGGGAGCCGAAGTAGGAATACCAGGTGCTCCTGGGATCTTGGAGGCATCTTACGCCAGGGCGATACATAATTTATGTTGCGCTCTGGTGGGCTTAAGACAGTATTAAGATCGACCGAACACCAACATCTTACTCCTTACACCACCCCTTCAACCCACATCCTCCTTCTCTATATTTCTTACCCTCGCTCTGAAGATCTCAGCTCTTCTATTCAGATATATGTTTCGTTTCACTTTGGTCCAGCATGGCCACTCGTTCGGCCAGGTGTAACACCTTGGCCAACTTCTTCGATAGACGGTCGCTTTGCTCAGAGGAAGACTATTCTCCCAAAATGAAGGTATATGAACTGGGCAACAAATTGCACGGAGACATTCCGAAATAGCAAACACGACTACGTCTATCCGAAAATTCTATACAAATGCAATAATAATTAATCCACACACTATAATGCACTTAGCCCAACGCTATGATCTGTATTTTGTAAATAAATTTAGTACAGACGTGGTAAAAGGGAATGGAAGATAATCGGTTTTCATCTCTGGCATTTTCTAAAATGCTGATTAGTTCCTTTTTTTATGAGGATCAGCTAGAATTCCGGGCAGGTTAAGGTCCAGCCTGATAGAATTCCGGATTTTGACATAGGGGTTGTCGATAAGACACCAGTGGCTTTTAGCCATTTCATGATTGGCCAAACAGAATCTTTCCTCCCTTGACATAAGACCGTGTATCCTTGATCCGATACACATGTCCTGGCTAGAAGACGGTAACCACATAATCACGGAGAAGCCTCAGAGGGATCGGAATATGTATTTTCTACGTCTTTTTTGTTCTATCTATTGTATACTATACACCCGGTGCCTGTTTACATATTTCACAACATTCGCGACACTAAAACTTGATCGCGTGTGCAATTAGTATTGTGAATACCGGATTTATTGTTCATGTAAAGTGCAACTTGTTTCGCTTTTCATTTGCATACAATAATACTACATTGGGCCGAGAAATTTACAATCCTTATTTTCCATATGAAAGGTAATAAACAAATACAGATTCTCTCGCGTGTGACGAACATTTGGAACATTCGTTAAATAATCGACGCATTTCCTAAAACGTTAAACAATATCGAATGAATTAAAAATATTTCCAAATCCGCACTGGATCATTCTAGAAATGAAAACAGTAACAAATAAAATATGAGCTTCGTCAACTAAAAGGTGCTTCTATGTAGGAATAAATAGCGCACGTTGTTTCCCGATACATATCGGTTCGGAGATTTGATTCATCGCAGACAGACGGACGAGATAATCAATGGTGAAAAGTGGCCTGATCCCGTGGGATCCAGGGGAAACGAACGTCAGGGGATCGAACAAGATAGGATGGAAAAAATAATTGAAAATTTTCGGGCGGTCAGCCCGACGGGTTTGGCCACAACGCCGACGATGTCTTGGCTGGGCGACTCGTGATAAAGCAAAGAGCCTGTACTAAATACTTACATAAATCTGTATTGCCTTGCGCGGCACGAGAGAAGCTTATACTACTCATACACGACCACGTTCACGCGTACAAGCTCACGTGTAGGAGAACATAGAAACGCGCAGACGCCCCCGCAAGAAACGATGTAATCTGCAACCGACCGACCGACCCAAGTTCGTCTTTTGGAAACTAGATACCTTGGATTAAAGTTCAATTTTAATCGTTACTTAATTGATACTTGCCTGCCAATATATGTAAATATCTTTTATTAACAGAGTAAATGTACGTGTTTATGATCGGACGTGAAAATTTGCAATATTATTACTTTCTTTCGTTTCGTTATATTGCACGCCTTTATTAATTGTAGAGTCGAAGTGATAAATGATATATGTAAGCGCTAAATTACCTGGGTTATCATTACTTTCTTCTCGTCTAATTTTTTTGCACTTGAAAAGCAATTTTCAATTCTCTTGCCACTCTTTCGTTTACCATTTCATCTGTACAATTGCCTTTGGCCACTTGATACTTAAATCAGAATAAAGGTGCTTGAGAACAGGGCGGTTATGCGAATCGGCTGTAAATCGAAAATAGTATACGTTTAATGTCGAATACACAACTACAGGGGCAGCTTGGAACCTCGCGTGTAATATACGGGGAGTCGTAAACATCGACACGAAGACCCGCCGACGGCCTCCGCCAAGGTGCGAAGGGTGAAGGGTAGCAAGGGTAGGGTGGTTCCACAAGACACTCAATTGATAAACGGATAAAAGCAGAGCCGTAGTGGTTTCGTTCTGTATAAAGATAACAGAAACGGCAAAGGGTGTTCGCTTTGCAATTAACTTAATCGTTGATTTCAGAAAGTAGACAACGATAGAGCGCAATGATTACCCTTACCGCCGTTTCCAACGGACATTTCGTTCGCTGCAGTGCCGATAAATCAGAACTTGCTGATATTAAACTGGCAAAACGTAGTACAACCTGTAACTAAGAAGCAATGCTTCGGTGAAACCTCTTGCCTCGCGATTCTTTATACCATAACGTGTGCCGGGGTTGACTACTTAATTTAATATTTATATTTTTGCAGTTCATAGCCAAACACTATCACGACGCGTTTATTATATTTGTAACTTATCTTATGCTACGAGCTGAACTTTCAATTTCCAATCTTTGCGTGTAACCTGCAGCGCAACTGTCGGTTCGTATTATCGGGTGAAGGGTTGAACAAAAATGTCTACGAATAGGAAAAATGGTTCACCAATTACGAGGGGAAATGGTTAGCTGGGCGAAGTTGTATCAAACCCTTTTTCTTATTCCATTTTAATATTCCATCACAACCTTTAGCATCGGCGTATCCATCCTCGAATACAGTATCCGACAACTTTGCTCCCTCGTGGCTCCTATATTCACCCTTTGAAATAACCCAAGCGCCTCAGCATACAAGATCCGTGCAAGCAATTTCTATTAAATACACGCGGACGCGGCAAAAGTGTCGAATTTCCCAATTCGACGAACAGCGAAGACAAAGGCATTGCCCCCAAGTTTTAAGCACCCCGCAACGAGCCTGCGGGTCACCGTGCATAACCAGTCAATGCGTAAATTGCCGATAAGAGCTAACCGTATACGAAACTCGCACAATGGGACAGAGGGGCGTCAGATTCGAAGAAACGAACGACGCGAGGTGCAATAGAAAAGAAGCCACGGACTTGGGGGGAAAGGGATGGAAACAGCGGCGGCAGGCGGCAGGCGGCGAGGCGAGAGGGGGATGGTGGTTGGTTTCAGGGCTGCGTTGAATCCGCGGGTGTCAGGGCAATAAATCTGGCGGGTATATCTGAGCTCATGAATGTTATTAAGATACAACCCCCCGCGAGCTGAACGGGGCATAGAGCACGGGGTGTATACGTAGCGTCGTAGGGAGATATAGGCGCAGCCGAGGAAGGAAAGGCGCTGCCGGTAGATCGCAGGGCCAACTAAGAAGCTGGTAAGAACGACGAAGAAGAGAAAAGAGAAGCAACCCGGAGAAACGGTTATGAAGAAATACCGCCACCGGTAATCCCACCATAGATCACCGCCTCTGGTGGCCGTCCCTGTATCTTCGCCTCCTCTCCTCCTAGTTTTCCTCCTCTTCCTCGCGGGTATCTTCCTCCACCCCTGCCACCCTCGCTCCCCGTCTTCGGTATTCGCTTCTTAATACCGCAGACTTAAATCTCGCCTTAATTCAACGTTTACCGAGAGTCGTATCAGCGGGAAACATTCGATCGTTGTTGCAGCGATAAAAGCTTCCAATGATTAAGGGAATAATTGTCGCGTTGAGAAGCTTTTCGAACATTCGCCGCGACTCATTTGCGCCGGGCTCGCGGCAAAGTATTAGCTGCGAAACTTTATTTGTTTTATTTGCTTCATTATTTCGGCTGCCGAAGCAGTAAAATACAGATGTATCGTACTTTCGAGCTGCATTTGAACGCGTTGCCTGCTTTCAGTTTTGTCTTTTTCTTCGGGTCATCCAAATTTGGAAATGATGATGCTTTCTTAGAAAGATCGTGCCTCGATTCCAGTGTGCGGGAAGAATCGAAGACGGCGATAATCGCGTTGGTAATGCCACGCGACTTGCGTCCCGAAATTCTCGGACACGTAAGTTCACCCCTCTTCATCGCCGCTTAATTAATTGGGCTTTCCAGTACGAAATGGACCGCGCTCTCGACATCAAAGTGAAGCTTTTGGTCTTCCACTCGCCCCGAACTGTCTATCAAAGTGTCCTGCTTGCCAATTAATACCAGACTCGGATATTTGTCCATCGGTCTGCGACATATCTTATCGAATAATAATAAGTAAATACAGAAATCTTGCCAGACCGCGCGTATACGTGCACCGAGAATTAGCTTCTTAAACTCTCTTCGGCTTCATAGGTAAAAAGGACGGAACGTTTTTATATATCTTTCAATTTCAAAGCACTGCAGAAGTGTTACTGTTTTTCCTGTATTTAATAAAATACACGCCTGCACAGGGTGCCTCGAGTATTTTTCGATCTAGCCGAGGCGTTTTTTGTTTTCAGTAGAAATCTTTTTTTTCTACTTCCAGTCTGCCTTGCAGCAGGTGTCAAAGTGATTACATATAACTGTTTTTTCAATAAATACTTGCATCGGCGTCACTTCGGAGCCCGCTTCGCATCAAACCGTTAATCTTCTTAATAAACACTTGCCTCGCAGTGCTGCCCCATTTGCGTGGTTAAGTTACGTTGGCCGTAAACGTTATTCAGTTCGAAAGGGTTAAGGTATGCGGGGAAAGGGGGGATTGTCATTTAGCAGGCAGTCGCTGGTGGGACAATTCGATCCAGCGTCCAACACCCACAATCGGAGACCCTTTTTCCGGGCATCGAGATCAGACGGTATCCTTGTTACTCGCGAAGATAGAATACGGAGAACGGAGCATGAGATGTATACGTGTAAGCTTGAAGGGTGGTTTATGTATCGCGGGGGCAAGATATCCGATGATTTAGCTGCGGTCTCGAGGCCGTTCCGTCGAGAGTGCTCGCGCGGAGTGTCTTCTTATCTTGCGGCTGCCCGCAGTAACCGCGCTGTAATCTTTTATTAATTCGGCGACTTATGAAATTTATCGTGGCTTTTGTTTACCGTGGCGCCACGCCGTCTTAAATCTCCCTATTCGCTGCCCGTTGTTCTATTCTTTTGCATTATCTACTCGCTCGGCGGAGATCCTGCGACCACCGTCACCGGGGGGTTTCCGGGCGGGACTCTATCTTTCGCTGAAGAAAGTACGATAACGCTGAAGCTTCCGACGTTCGTTGGGTTAGAAACGTGACACGTTCGCAAAATTGTTGTGCATCGACACTGTCAACTATTTTGTCCCTGTGCTCTGCATACGTATTGCAGTGCGTTGAACTCAACGTTGATATTTTTCTTGCTACATGTACATATTATGAGGAACTGGTAATGTCAAGTCGAATGTTTGAAAGATTTTCCAAGTTCAAGTATATCGAAATAAAGTAAATCGCTCTTGGTCCCTGCAGGATTAATTTCGAGTTAGTGGCATGTTATCGAAGGATTGGATGTATTAAAAACTAAGAATGCGATCATAAAATTTGACCGGCTATATACTAGATACTGCGAGAGTAAATCAAGGAAGTTTACTTATAAAAGTGATGCACAAAAATTCGGATAACTTTCTCCCTCTTAATTACATTAACGAAATATTTAGTAGCCAGCGCGCGTCTTTCTCGGCCTTCTATTATTAATTGATTATTATTATTATCTTGGCATTTCTGGGATAGCGCAAGTCAAGCACAAGTGAAGATATATCTGTTCATCTCGATCCCATTGCCAGGTAATGAAACCAATTTTTAGCATCGAGCGATATTCAACCTTGCGGCCATAACGTTTATCACCTTTGCATACTTTACAGAGAAAAGTAAGAATAAAACACGTCCAAACTGTATACAGAGATCCGGAGTACCTACATGGTCTGGTCAAGCAATTCTGTCTGCGAATCGACAGACGTCCTTGCAATACTTTCTAAGTTATACACAACTCTGACCTATGCTATATACCTTGCAGAATTCCATATAACGGTGGCAGAATGGCGCTATATTATTATTAGAGTCCCTTAAGTCTAAGAGCCTTAAATCTGCGATAAGTTATGGGTACCCCTTTCCCCGCACCGTCGTACCAAACCACCCTGCAACCAACTCCCCCGGCCACCACCTTCCACACCTTATACCATTTCTCTGCAATATCTTAGTCTACGACGGCGCCTCTTCGGCCTTTATCTCGCATACATTATATGGCCCAGAGCGGGCCGGGTTACGCTTGAACTAGGTGGGGGTGCAACTGAAGGGGGTCGAAGGGTAATTGAAAATAACTGCCGCCTCCGAAATACGTCTAATCCTTTATATTCAAACCAAGGTAAGCCTGATAGGATCATCTACGGTTCCGAGTTCAATTTTCGATCTAATTGCAATTTTAATTGAGCAGTTTTAGAAAGGAGTATTCGTAAGCACATCACAGAAATCTAATGGTTTTAATGTCACATATTTGTCTGATTCGACATGTTCAAAGAAGTCGAACATAAAGTAAAATAATTTTAAATGGAATACTATATGATTCTGGTCTCGGCGTTTGGTACGATTAGTCAAAATTTCCACTACCGGCTTTTGTATGAAATTCATTTAACTAAGAAAGTGACAGCCACCACAATTATTTCGCCTTTTTTAAGGCGTACGAGGAAATCAAGTACTTATGTGTCATGCGATTACTGTACTGGTGTAAACGGCTTCTCGTACCTCCAACGCGTCTTAGTTAAACTGGTTGCGGACATTTAGGGACATGGAATGGTATGTTCAAAGTCGGTACAACGCCTTTACGTAAAGAAATTATATACATTTTTGAAAATCAATACGAAATAGGGCAGTCTAATGTCTAATAGAATGTTCGCTAAATGACAAGCAAAATTGCTTGCTCTATCCAAAGAAAAAATTAAAGGCTTCTAAGTGGAGGTTTATAGACAAAGATGGATCAAAGTTTCCAAGTTTCAAAGAACTGTCGAGGTTCCCTGCAAGTTAAGTTTCGCAGAGCTGTAGACTTAATCGCCAAACGTCCCGATTGACTTATTATGGGGAGCCCTCAGGAACAATCTATGGAATTTTCATCGGCATTAGCCAGTTTAGTTTTTAAAGCAGCCTATATCATTTTATCGTATAATCCTATTTGATCGTGCAAAGAGCTTTTCTTCATTTGTTCATTGTATTGGAGCTCTTTTAATTGAAGCAAGGTTTAACATTACGTTCGATATAGTTAAAAAACTGCCGTTTTAAAATAATATATATAATATTTTAAGGAAACCGGAGGAAACTTTTAAGGAAACAAATTGACGAGAGCAAAAATATACAAAAACTTCAAAAATTCCAATAAATTTCCAATTTCTTTCGTTCCTCTAAATCATTTCAGGACACTCGCCTCATTTTCCCTTTATACCATAAAGAAGATACACTCGCTGAAATCTGTAAGAGATTGAAGCTCGGATGCTAGTGCGTGTTACGTGACGCGAAGGACCAAAACGTCCATTAAGAAGCAGTACAGAGGCGAAGATTACATTTGTAACGTTTCGTCGCGTATTTCCTTGTCAGGGGTGTGAGGGGCAGACAGGACAGCCGCTTATCGCGGCAATAAAAAGCATCGAGCAAGATTGGCATGTTGCCTACCACAGGCGGCGCAATCTTTTCGACTCTTTAGGCATATTCGGATGTACACCGGTTCCCAGATAGCGCTATGAAATATGCTCATCCACGAGGAATGTTCCAACGTCGCTCTTCGTTGACGGGGAAATGGTATTACGGGGACATTTCATTCGTACAAAGTACTTAACGTTTCGTTAGCGATATTTTTGTTGCCTGCAAACGCTCTAATTTATACGCCTCGTTAAACACGTTTACGTCAGTATTTAATATTTCGTTCGACAGGTTCATTTATATTTCAAGTACTTAAATGCTTTCGAAGAAATCCAACTCAAATCTTCATCCATCTCCTGTTCGAATATATTTCGTAGTTCTAATTGATATTGTAACCCCTTCGTTACCACGTTTTACGTGACGTAAACATATTTATAAATAAACATATTTCAAATTTGTTTATTAAAACGTAACCAATGATTTAATGATTTATTAAAACGTAAACAACGATTTAATAAAAACGTATATCTATAAACTTGTTCACGCGAGGCTAATCTATGTACCCTTTGCATAATACAAGTACATTTATTCTGTAAATGATATGCATACAAGGGGTCTCACTTAAATGTATAAAAATACAGCAAAACAAGTATTTTGCGTTTCAAATTGCCGAGTTTCACTACAAAAATGAAGCCATTGTTCCTAAGATTTTAAAGAACGCGAAGGAGCCTGCGGGTCACTGTATGTCTATAGTACAGATTCATAATCAAATGGATCTTTTTGTAACTCGATATTTGAACAATACTCTATACCCCCTGGCCCCTCCTTTCCGCGTTAAATTTTGTCTCAAATCGAGGCAGAAACGACTTAATCCTCAAACGGCGACATTAAACTGTGCTTTCCTTTGAATCTCTATTCGCACTCTCTTCACCGCATCACTTCTTCCGCATCTACGACCTTTAATCATCCCGCTACGCGGAGACGATCGCGTCCCGGGGTGACAGACTTTGCGCATTGTTCGAACGCGGATTGATGTAATCTTTCGGCGTAGAGAAAGCGTAGAGGAACGACAACGAAGGAAGATCTGGTCGATGATTAGACAATACTGCGGGAGCGTCGAAGGTAGCGAGATTCGGCGGGACTTCCTCTTTCTCCGAAGTTTGGGAGCACCGACAGATGTGCGCGGTATCACGGGCCGTAGGTATATACCCTATAGGTGTGTACGCGCCACCGTAGACACGGGCACACGCGTACATTTCGGTATACGTTGCATCTCATCCCAACGGGGGACGTGCTTCTCAGTGTCTCTGATCTTGTTAAGGGTGCACTGAACCACAAATCGCCGGGATCCATTCAAACATTAGCGAGAAATCTGTGTACTTAAGCCAGCCAGTTTCACAGCAATCACATTCGCGCGGCGGATCACACGGCAATTGGAAAAACGTGAGGAGCGTCGTACGATAGTATTTACAAAGAAATTATTAGAAATAATAATTCCACCTCGAATTTCGCCCTTTATCTTTTAATACATTCTATACGAAAATTTGTTTGCAAACAGTATTACGTAACGGTATAGCATCGGGGAGAGGGGGGAGGGGGCTCAAGACATAGTGGATAATAATTAGTTTCTTATAAATGGAAGGTAATCGGAGATTTCTATTTTTCTAAACGGCATACCGTACTTTCTTTTGTCCCTTTCATCCCTAATATGATCCTGACCAATGAATACAGTTACAACTCATTCGACGTTAAATAATGGGGTCAAAGGGAAGGCAATTCTTATGTCATAAGAGGTGCTCGAAGAGGTATCCCTTTGTATCGACGTACCTGCTATACGCGGCTCAAACCTTATAAATACCTGCGGTTTGAATAAGTTTAAAATACTGTAACGTGTAATGACCTCGACATCTTCAACAATCCTTCGGCCACAAAATAATTATTACTGACACGTGAATAGCTACCTCGGTGCATTGCACACCTACACCTTTCTTAAATGAAATTTGTTCGCCCCTCTGAAAGCAACGAAAATATTCTGCGTGTCCAAAGTTGTTACATCGCAGTGTATATTTTTTAAAGCATTTATCGGTGGTTCGTTTAAAATTTAACACTTTCGATGTAACTTAACTTATGATTCATGAATACGTTGCCGAGAACGGATTACTACAGCCGCGCAAGAAATTTGCTGGTCTACAGGGGCTCTGTCTGACCAAACTGGCACATTTTACTTATTTACTGCGCGAAGATTGTAAGAAATGGCTATACTCCATATAAATCCTTTGCAGCATGATTAATCGTTTGAAAAAAGCAACGCACCTTAACTTTTCATTGACGTGTCTCCGTGGAAGATTTCCATGCAGCATTTAAAAAAGTAAAACATTTTCTTTTAGATCTCAGAACTTTCAACATCTCCTTCGCAATTGTATCAATTTTAATTACATTGCTGTACGTAATAACTAATAAAAAAATTGGTCGAAATAGGCGACTATTCAGGCAGCGAGCAATGTATGTTCGTGTATAAATAATGCAAGCTCATCAAAGACAAGAACACTTTACTTTACTTACTTTACTTACAAGATTCCTTTAATGCAAGTTTTATAAAATTGCAATATCTTTCAATGAAATCCATAAATAATCCTAAACAAACTGAGTACACGTAATCTGGCGTAACCACAGATCGCTGGGTTTTAGTACGCGTGAAACAAACAAATAATATGTACACGGATGTAAATGTGTTGGGCAAATCCAGGTTCAGAATACTGTGTAAATCCGTAACATAGAATCTGTGGAAGGCCGTCGATGCGGAAAGACCGCGACAAACCACTGGATTTAATTCAGATACATGCCACAGCAATTACGGGTGCACGTTTCGAAAGACGTCTTCTTTCACGCGACCCCTTGCAAGGCATAAAAGGTGGTGGGAAGGCTCGCTTGGAAGAGTGGAGTTTGGCTTTGTACAGACTCGCGGTGGCGTTGAAGCTGACAAAAGATAAGCCGTTATTTATAACCGAGCTTAAAGGCCACTGCCTAGGAGGGGATGCTGTCTTTAGGGAAAATAAAATCACTTTTCAATCTCTTTGCTTGTGTGTACAACCACTGTGCAAGCATCCAGACACGATTCCGTTGTCGGGGAACAACGAAAGCGCTCTTCAACTTACCTTAATTACCAAAGCGAACATCTCTCGTAAAAGGAGGAAATTCATTTTCTAATAATAATTCAGTATCCACGTTTAAATTCCTCGTAAAAGCAACTTGAATACAAGAATGATCGCCGGGGTCGGCTGGCCCGGAGGAAAGATTAGTAACGCTTCCAGTGATACGTTCATCCCATTGGATAATCGAACGATATCGCCACAAAAATATGCCTAGCATCGAAATAAGTCCAGGTGCTCGTAACTATACCAGATAAACGACTACCTGCGACAAATGCATCTACAGACCGACAACATTAATATTCCACGAAAACGCGTTTCTGCCTTCAAACGAATTCTGCGCCGCGTCGTCGTATTCCCAATTAAACGATCCCCGGAAGTAGCCCCGGTAAATCCTAAAATGTCGTCTCGGAAGAAGGAATAACCGTGCAAGCGGCACCGATGTAAACTCGTCCCCGTTCGTTTTATTTCCGTGGAGCCTACCGGAGCGTAACCCGAAGATCCGAACAGAGACGACGGAGATATCTAAAGATTCGTCTTCGATGGCCCGTGCTTGGACTGCAAGGGGGTTGGGGTGCGACGGCTAGAACCGGGGGTTGACGGCGGGGGCGGATGGGGGCGTCACGGAGCGACGGCAGTAGCCGGTGGTGAGGGTAAAAGGGAGGGGGTCGGTGCAGGAGTTGAAACTTCCAGGCTGCAGAGGGTGCACCCCCACCCGCCAAGGGTGGGTGGTACCCAATCCTCGAACTGATCAATACCTGAAACACCGCGAGGTATCGTCCTGCTATTTCCGGTGTCCCAACGCGGCCGGAAATGAAGGCGTTAAAAATATATAGAAGCGTGTATATACACGTGCCCACGCTTATGTGTGGACGCGCAGAGCAAAGTCTACCGGGCAAGATAGTACCGGCATTATATCTCCTCTGACAACTGTTTAGTATAGCTGGCCTCAATAGCGAGCTTAGGGGATGAAATTTTCTCCCCCGTATAGGGAGTGTACTCTGTAATGGTATACAGAATTTTGTTGACAATGTGAAACAATTTTATCGGTCGTAGAATATTTGTAATTTGTAAGTGGAATTTCGGGCTGACGATAGAAGGAAGACGGTGCGAAGTACAGGTATAATACTTAGAATACCGAGAGGTATTTCTTGCTTTTCGCACAAGTTTGTGAGAAATGTACAATACGTTTCAACCTTCCATCACGCTGAACTAAATTCTTTAATAGCACTGCCGCCTGCATTTCACGATACCTCTTTCGTTGAAAGGTGAAATATTAAAATATCGAAAATGTTTAAGTCGAGGAATTGGAACTTACTCCAAGGAACTCGTTCTAGAACCTTGCTCGTTGTAGCGTTCGTTCGTTATTGGACAGATATGCAGTCGAACCTCTGTAACAAAAGAAATGAGCATGCAAATAAACGCCTTGCAAATTTAATTTACTATTTTTCATTTTATACATTGCGCGCGTCATTTAAAAAATGGGAATGTTTTAAAGTCGTCGCTGCATTTGTCTCCAAAAGACTAGCTGCATACCACTCAATACTACCTCCCCGATTCACCGGTCCCTTGATTTCTTTAAACAAGGATAATCTTTTTAATCGGAACAGTTAACTGCATTGTCCACTGCCCGCGTCTCGAAATCGACAATGGGAAGTCGATAGGGACTTGATAATGAAACCCACGCAGAAACCTTTGATAGAAACCCACCATCCTGATGCAAAGTACCCTCTGTCCGATGACCCTGCATTTAACCCTACTTCCAATCACCCCGCGAACTGTTACGCAGCGTATCTTAAATAACTCAGCGTCGAACGGGCGACAATCGGAACATCCGGACTCGGAATTTTTCAGCTCGTCTAACCGAGGCCAAGGAAAAGCAAGCAGGAGCAACGAGAAATCGGAAAAAAGGTCGTCCACGCATTGTCCAGGAGGGCGTGACCAAGTGTCTGGCGTGGAACGCGGGATTTGGAAAATTTCGTTGAAGGGGTTGGTTTAATATCAACAGGTAGAAGTGCCGCGTCCTTGTCCCTACTGGATAAGCCGTCGGCTAAGCGCCGGCGCTGGCTAAACCGCTCGCACCCTCCCGAGGGTGTGACCTCTCATCCCCATTGGACCAACCGGACGTGTGAAAAAGAGAGAGAGACGCAGTCCTGCGCGGCTAAGACTGTTTTTAAAAGTGCGAAAACATAAGGAGGAGCTCTTATCTATCATCAGCCGTCAGGTACAGGTGTCGATGAATCTTTGTCGCGCGAATTCATTCGTGAACGATGCAACTGTACTCGACGAGTGACCTGCGATTCCTAGATAATCCGGCAGATGCGAGCGCAACTCGGTTGCAACGTTGCTGAGCGCTTCTTTTTATATCCGTTGCTATCGTCTTCTTGCGATAATGGAGAAATTATATCGCTGCTTCCAACAGACGACGTCCAGACAAATTGTCGACGTAACGCAGAAACGAGTATGAATTGATTACTGAGACGAAGGGTTGTTCTTGTTGCCGTGAGGACCGAGAAGGCATGTAATCGTCCAGTGGTGAAATTAAATTAAAAACGTGGACAACTTAGGTGCAATTGGGGAAGAAGGAAACATATTTGGTCCTTTTGTTATTGAATGCGGCTCACGCCTGTCGTTGGTTTGCGAACGCGAGAGTTATCGACACAATTCTGGACAACCCTTGCGATATTCTGGGGAGGACCTTAGACAGCGACCTGTCCGATCGAGGAAATGATAAAAAAAAGGTTGCAGTAGAGCGACAGCAGTTGGGAAAGGGGGAAACATCCGCATGGGTCAGCCGGGAGAGACTTAGACCGCAGAGATGGCCGCCTCAATATCGGCTTTCCGGATACTTGAGGTACTTATCTAATGTCTTGTATTTTCCACTGGACTGCCCATTCAAATTTCAATTCGCGATGCTTTCACCGTATAACTGCACTCCTCTTTCCTGGTACACTTCGACAGAACGCTTTCCCCAATATTATTTTCCATATTTATACGTTTATTTAAACATTTTTGATCGACGTTTTCGATAACATACCCCCTAAATACTATCGACCTTATTAATGTGTATCTTCGTGGACTGGTCTGTTCATTAATGCGATACAAATAATAAAATACTGCACAATCTTTCGTGCACTTTCGACAATTTGACTCGTCGCTCCATATTTACCAGCCTTCAAGCGTTTTCCAGTTTCACGCGGTTAAATTGAATTTCGTAACAACCGCGTCCGTAAAATTTTCGCGAGTTCACAGGTGCATTCGACGACACACCTATTCGGTTTTTTTTTCTTTCGTCTATCACTGGGAATAATGCTCTCAACGCCTCGTCATACGGTCGGGTTATCTTACGGAGATATCATGCGGCATATCCAGCGTTACTTATCAAAGATAAGTGCTTAGTAGTTTTCAGGACGGTTCCGAGCACTGTTGGGCCACTCATCGATCCACGATATTCTTCCATTCTTTACGAGCCGAGGGCCAGCGAGAATGGTTAATGAAAGATTGACGAGGGAAAATATTCAATGACTCCATCGGGGAGGGCGCGAGCCTTCTCTTCGATCAAAATGTGATTTCCATCGGGTTTCACGCGATCGTGAACGATAGTGGGGACCATGAAGATCGTAACGTCTCGAGGTTTGCTCTGTTTGTTGGCCACGTACTTAGGAATTTTCTCGATCGTGCTGTGCCAGAGTACTTGTCCTACAGGATGCTTGTGCCACCTCAGCCAACAACCGAGAACTGTCGTGTGTTCGAAGCAGGGCTTGGAAGCGTTCCCTGAAAATATAAGCGACGTGGTGAGTATGCTCGCCTTATACCGTTCGTCAAATAATTTATCAACTTCGCAGTGTCAACGTTCCGTACATATTATGGAGGTTCTAGAGTAACGGCTGTTTCACACCCATTTCCCACGTTTTATCGCGATGATCATTGAAAGCGCAACTATGAGTGAGTCACCTGGATAAATGTACCGGCACAGAAAGGAAATATAATATAACAGATATCGTGAAAGAGTGTTACACGTCTATACGTGCACGAATGCCTTCGCGTTTCTTTTAAACATTTCGTTTTTAATTTAAAACCGAGTCAATTTATCGTTGAAATTCCACAGTCGTATAAGTATGTTTCACAGGGGATCGTGCATCTTGCAACATCCTTGTAATAAACTTTATCACTCGTTAAATATATATTACGACAATTTACCAACACCTGTATAAAATGGATCGCAAATAAATTATGATTCACGCGCGAGTTGCGACGTGTATATGTTATAAATTATTGTTAATTTGCAGAGAAGCTTTATCCCTTAATCGTGTTTCAGGTGGAGCAATTGAATTTATCCAACAACTTGCTAACGAATATTACCAGTGACATTAATCGACTGATAGATTTACAATACTTGAATTTAGCAAGGAACAAATTAAGCTCACTGCCCGGTGATTTAGGTTCCTTGAAAAGCTTGCGAAGATTAGATCTAAGCGGCAACGAAATACACGATATCGTTGATATTAGTTCCATAGGACAATTATCGTCGCTAAAGGTTCTATATCTGTCCAGAAATCCGTTGTCCAATTTGGAGGGCTTAATTAGCGCTAGTCTTGAGGCTCTGGACGTTAGTCATTCCGGTACGTCAATATTTTATTTACTACACCGATACTTTTATCCTCCTTTTTGCTTATCATTTTGCAATTAATCGCGAACTATTCATTAGAACTATAAATTTTTGCAACACGTAAAACGTATATATTTACTGTATGCGTTCTATAATTCATACTAATTCATGCTCCTTCAGGAACTGTACAGACTAATCCACTATTCATGTCCTAAACTCCTGTTCGATGCATTAAACATATTTATCAATACCACATAACATTCGTGTACCTGTCCCAATCATTAATCAACAGATCTATCGTACAGGATAACAAAATGCTACAAATTTGTAGGTAATTGAACATACGTGAATATGGTTTGATTTTACAGAAATACGGGAACTCACTAATACATCGTTAGATGGCCTGCCAGCGTTGTATACACTTAGTTTAATAGGAAACCCGTTGAAATTTCTCCAAAAAGCGTGGAGTCCAAAATTACGGTGGCTGGATATGTCTGACTGCCTCCTGAATTACTTGAGCCCTGATACTTTCAATGGATTTCCACAGCTTGAAGAGCTTCGGTTGTGCAACAATCCTACGTTGGTCTACAGTACGAGGCAAGAAAGTGAAATTTTATGTAACTGCTGTGTCTAGCATTGTGTACGAAAAAGGTGACTTGATTAATTGGAAAAAGTGGATTTCGTGCAAGGGAATTAATGAAAAAAATTTGTTTTCTTGTAACTCCTTAATTCAATTCCCTTAATTGCAAGAAATATTCATCTAAATTAAGCGTTTGATTGCTCGGTAGAAATGCACTCCTCGCCAGTAGCCTAAATTGATCTAAATGTCAATTAAACAGTCAATCGCGACTGTATACGCAATCCAGTAAGGATTAGTCCGTTAGATTGTGCGGTTATCAAACACTATGGTACTTCAGGATTAGGTTTCCAATATCCGATCTTGTCACGTCAAATATTCTAGCTGGCTCCTATTATGTTTGATGTGGATTAAATAATAAATAGATTCACCGACGTAGCGACTCGCGTATGCACATTGAACGACAAAAGAGAAAATTTCTTGCCAACTAAGTTTAGCTTAATTAACGAAATGGCGAAAGCTGATTTATCTTCTAATCCAGCTAGCCTATTCTGTCACAACTAAAACTATAAAGAGTTCCATTCCAAATAAATGTTGCTTTGCCTCTTATTATCATAATGCGATATAAAATGTATCGATTATAAGGAAACGTTGTACCAATTTATTGGGAAGTAAGTTATAAATAAAGTAGGCAGTTGCAATAGTGCTCAATAGTTTTCGGAAACATTATTATTCGTTATTACTATGCTTGGGTAAAATTCATACTTTTCATTCACGTCTCGTGAACCACCAATTTTCTTTTGATATTCAATTCTACAGCTATTATCCAGTGACACAAAGATTTCGTCGTTGTACTCTTTTTATACCACGCGGCACTCAAGTGTTAATATAAAATAGTAATAATAGTAACAAGTATATATGTATATAGATACATATAAATAAATATATACGTTTCATTTAAATCGGTTCGTTCGTATTATTCAACAGAATTTACGCAAAAGTGATTCCCCGTATATATCTTCCAGGCACTCAACATTAACACATCCAAAGCTGAAGAAGCTTGACGCATCAAGATGCAATTTGGACAGACCTGGCCTGCACGGATTGCCGTCCCTGACCCACGCTCGTTTGTCTCGCAACACCATTCGCATGCTGCCGGATCGAATTTTCACGAAAAACAGAGAACTTGGTTTCCTCTACTTGAACGCCAATAGCATTGAACATTTAAACGTGAGCACATTCGACGGTTTAGTAAAACTTCAAGTACTGGACCTGGCGGCAAACAGTTTAGAAGCAATCCATCCGTTGACATTTCACGAGAACGTGGATCTGAAATTACTCAATTTATCTTACAACACCTTGTACGAATTACCGAGCCTCACGTCAGCGGTGGTATCACTGGACGCATCGTCGAACGCGATCAGCAGCTTGAATGCGAATTTCTTGGTGAACATGCCGAAAATAAGGGGCATCAACTTGAGCGACAATCGAATACAAAAGTTACCGGCTGGAATGAAATCTACAACATTGAGGAATCTGGACTTACGAAGGAATAGAATAATTGAAATGTGCAACGACTCGTTCCTTCAGTTACCGCAACTTTTGAGAATCGATTTGTCAGGTGCGATTTTTATTTATTCGTTTCTTTGTCAATTTTAAACGGCTGCCAGCGCGTTTCAAAGCAACAAACAAACGGAGAACCTTGCAGATACGAATATTCTAAAGCATTATCGCATTCATCGAGTTATCAAAATCAATCGTAATTTATCTTATTTGCTGTATCTTTCATAGATTAACGGGAAGGAGTAATATCCTATCGCGAAAGTTCTTCAGGGTAGTAATGACAATTGATTAATCAAAGTCGTGTGAATTAATTAGGGGTCGTCCATAAACCTCGACATTTCGCTCGAATTTCCTCCCCTCCATCCTAGAGTATTACATAGTCTTTTCATTTTTTTTTTTTAAACAATTCATCCGCATACACATCAAATTTACTGTTAATAATTGATAAGTTATATAACATTTTTATACAGAACTGTCTAAATTTACAAACGGGGAGACTATCCACTCGTGCAAATCGTTTATAATCGGAACTGTTATCAAGAGACTCACTTGGAGGCTCACGTATCTAACTTTAATTTGAACATTTCTAGGAAATAGATTGACAGAGGCTATAGAACCAGAAGTATTTCGCAACAATCCAGACTTAAACATCGTTAAATTGGACGACAATCCATGGCGTTGCGATTGCCGTGAATTATTTTTCATGTTCAGCTTTTTAACGGAACCGCCAGCCAGAACATTAGAGCAAAGCCTGCTTTGCCAGAGTCCAGCAAACGTGTCGGGGTATACTTGGGCAACTGCGTGCTTCGACGTATGGAACGAACCTCTGTATTATAATCGAGACAGAACGTGGGGATTCGTGATGATCGTCCTCCTTACGATCATTGTTTTATTTGGAAGCTTCGTGTCCATCAGACACATGATGAGAATCAAAAGGAGGGCTATGGAACAGAGGCAGCAACTGGAGACATTGAGATTACTTCGACAAAGAAGGTAGGGGGTAGTTTTTTTTTCAAAGGGTATACGTATGTTAAAATCTGTATAGAATAAATGCACGCATAGGAATAATTTTAAATTGTTTAAATGCAATTTGAAACGAAGGCTGGTGAACGGAATGTTCTATCTGTTTATTCCTGGTGTCGTTTACACGATTTTAAATGCTTTATTCGCGAGATTAAAAATATTTAAAGTTACTTAAATAACGTGAGCAGTAGAGTTGTAATGAAAGGAAAATATTCTAACAATTTACAAGCTTATACACCAGTATACACCAGTTTTGGTACATTTGAACACAAGTTCGTGTTCTTTTGGATTAAACGGAGATATCGCAGTAGAGTTGTGCTTGTTTAAGTTTCTCTGGAAAAATGTCTATAGCATTTTTTATGCATTCCAATGTATCATAATGAGATTAGTTACAAGGGTTGTTAAAGGGTTGAATAGATCGTTTGACTCTCGCAAGGTAAAACAGTGAAATGAGGAATTTTAGTCTAAAATATTCTAAGATACGTACACAAAAATTAAGGAAACAATGTGGAACTCCGGCAATATAATATTAAAATACACATTTGTTCAGGCCGAAAAGCAAAATTACAATGCAAACACTTCTTACCATTTATTGCTAAAAACATTGCGGGTGGACGCAAAAGACTATGCAGATTGCAATGTTATCGATGTTAAACAATTCAGGAAACTGTTTTTCTTAACGGTAACACCGGCACACATTTTAGCATATTCATATATCACAAATCAATTTATAACATGCACACGTGGTCAAGAATGCGCATTTCTTTATATAAAATTTCCATTCAATTCAAATTCAAATTTAATAGAATTATATTATAGAAACAGTTCAACCTGTACTCATTATCAGTATGATAAATCAAACTATTCTTATACAAATTTCAACACTATTATATTACTAATATTTTCGAATTAAATATACGACATTAAATATTATTCCAAGCTCAGTTCACATTTAACAGAACACCAAAATCTTTTTCCAAAAAGATTGACCACCATTAAAATATCACTGCAAGATATAAAGAACAATTGGTCCTGTTCAAAAAAAAAAATATTACTAACCGTCAACTCCTCAACAGGAGTCAACAAGTTGTGCAAGAATTATCCATCGAGCGTCCACCCGAGCCACGAATCCACCCTCTGGAATTAATAGGGCCGCCCAGTTACGAGGAAGCAGTACAGATGCCGAGACTGGCTCGGTCTTTGGATAATTTGGATGAAATTTCGGTGGGAACCTCCTCTATACGCATCATGGGTTCTGCTGATAACTTACGAAATAAACAGAGAAGAACGAAGAGGCCGAGGAAAAGAATTCAGAGCGAGGACGATTTGCTCAGAAGGGAAGGTCGAAGGCAAGACAGAATCAGGCGCGAGAGAAACAGCACGGTCGGAAACAACGGCACCGACGTACCGCCGAGTCAGAGGAACTCCAGAGCTTATGGGGTGCGTAGAATCAGAAGATTGAGCGCAGTGAGCGACTCTATAGATTCGGGAAGCGGAAGGGTTCAAGCCAGACCGCAAACGCCAAACTCGAAGAAACAGACACGAAGGTATACAGTTTATGACGGGCACTCGACCGACGACGAGGACTCGGATATTCGACCAGTTGGTTCAAGCAGATCGGTTGTCATAAGGGAACTAAAAAGGGAGCCTAAGGGTGGTTACAGAGAATCGACGACAGAACGGGAATCTTGATAATTAATCGTCAATTGATGTGGACGAAAAATATTTCAATTCGGATGGTGTTACATTCTGATATTTCGAATGATTTAGTTCTTCGCCGTGATCGTGGTCAGTGGTCAGTCTACTTCTGCATTTACTATACAGAATGAGACACGCTACTAGCGAATATTATTAATTATTAAGTATTAATGGTATGAAAAAATGGCATTATACGAAGTTGATGGGCTTGAGATAGCAAAGTTTTCGAAGCAATTCATTTTTCTTGTACGCGAAAAGGTCAAGGGCATTTCAAGGTCAAGGAATTTTTTTTCAAACAGAGCTGGAGGTTTTTTAATATGCATAGGTGTTAGTCGACGCTCAGTCAAATTCAGTGACTATAATTATTCAAGGCTAGTCAAATCATAATCAAGGGCACACATAAAGGAAGCGAAGATGTCCCTTTCTAATCCCATTTATTTGATATAATGTAACACGGTTTGGTTAATTAGAATTGATGACATAACTCGTCTTTTCACGTATCCACAATGAAAATAATAGACACGGGAGTCTATTTTCACTGAGACTTACATACATCAACTTTGCATAATAAAATTTGTTCGTATCATCAATATTTTGGCAAACATTCGCTTGCCACGCTTTCGTTCTCCCCCCCTGTATATGCTTTCAATATCTGAATAATAATATTTGTACAACAAAAAGATTATTGCAATACTTTATAATGTGTGTCTTATGCAATGTCAAAACGGTCTAACTGATTGTGAGAAGGAAATTGAGGGAGTTCATCGATGACTTGCACGCCACTCCACGTGTTAATTATTCTTCGTTACCGTTTCTAAAATCATTGAGTAAAGATCAAATATATTGTTAGATTACACGAATATATATATTCCTTCCGAACCTACCCTATATGAACATTAATATTAGTTTTACACATAAATATTAATGAACATTAACTTTGTTACTTAAAGAAAGTCGAAAAATAAAAAGGCCAATAGACGTTATTTGTGTTTGTACTTTATATTCCTCTTTACTCGCCTTTTACTTTTTATGCCTCTTTATATGAATCGCACAGAAGTGGTTCTGCACAGTTACTAGATATATTTCCTCTTCTCAATTAATGAAGTAATAATATTTCTGTAGGAATTAAATGGATGTTTCAATGGGATCGAGGGATATTGTTGAAAACAACGTGTCTTTGATAAATATCATTATTTTATTTCGCATCCATTGTTAAAACTATAAACGTTTGAAAAATATATTGATATGATTGTTTTAACGGTATACTCGCTATTACAGTTCTAATAACAATGTACATTTTATCAACGTCGAGCGGTCAACTTATCTAGGAAACAAAGTAAATGGCGGCAATAACGATGACGTGTCAATGACATCACGAAGGTCCAAAGATTATCCCTTTCTAGCGTTTTAATGCTAATCACAGTGTCAATGAGATAAATCTATTCTTTACATGTTAAATGGAACCGTCGCGTTGGTAAAAGAGCAAAACTCTTTGCATTTTCACGATCAATTAATCTATATGTAGATGCTGCAACAATACAAAGCCATGTACATACATGTATCTTCTTTGGAAGAACTTATTCTTTTATAAGGGGATTTTCCCTATTTTAATGATAAATAATTTGTAATATGTATCGCATTTGGCCCGCAAAACATGCAAAGATGTTTAAAAATAAATGCAACGAAAGTGATGGGAATATTTGAGGACAATATCAGACTGATAGTATATTGACCACATTCATTTCAATTTTTTAAATAATTCCCATCACGTTTTGTTTTTGTAACGTAAGAAACATTGAATGAATATCCAATATTGATATTTGCAACATTGACTTGAAGAAAAGAAGTTACTTACAATTTTACAATATTTATTTATTTATTTATTGCTGTGAGCTGTCTGAGGATTATACAGTAGATATTAATTTTCGTCAAACTGTTCTATGATGGTTATTCTGCAGTTCAGAAATCCCTACGGGACTATAAACCATAGGCTTTATAGAAACTCGAATTCAAGATATTTGGCGTTTAAAGTTACAAACTTCGAACGATTAATTCTACCTTAAAATGTATTTTAAATCTTCAGTGTCATTCCTACATAGAAAATATATTGAAATATTTTATTTTATATTAATTTATTGCATCTTGATCTTTAATATCATCCTGTCGATGATAACCTTCTTTGGGAAGGATGATATGATAAATCTGGAATGATTATTATAAATATATAATATATAGATATTATAAAAATTAACTTTAAGTTTCAAGTTTCCTTGGTGAAAGTTGCAATCCATCCTTTCAAAATGACATTTTATATCACGAAGCGAAATACATTCCTTTGCTATCAGCACGATATACATAGTACACACGAAGAGCATTTCAATAAAAACAGTATTATTGATTGAAAAAATACATTTCCAACAAGTTAAAAACGATCACGCTGCGTTAAATATAAAGGTTCATATAATCGCAACAACATTACTTCCCTTTGAAATGATAATAATATACTTGAAGTTTGAAGAACTCGAAAGTTTACACAAGAAGAGCCTTAAGAGAACTGACTAGTGTGCTAATATTGCGTACTCGTATATAAAATGTATCAAATATTTTCCAACCACAAATCTTAAACAAACAACAGAAGTTTTGTACATATACCACTTTGCAAATATGTACAATCTCGATTTATAAAATCGTTCATCTCTTTCATTACATTGACCAAACAAATTGTGGTTAAACTGTACGCTGCAAAGATCGACCTTCACTAAACAAAAAGAAGAAGAAAAAAAAAAGCCAGTGAGCGATCCATTCAACACTAAAAACACAAACTCAAAAGTAGTATTCTCGTACGTCCCACTTTGTCGTAAAAGTCCATTTGCGGTCGAAGACCATCGAGCATGATCCTAGGAACACTAACGGCATTATGAATCCTTTTGCGCCGAAACACACAATCACACCGATCTATTTTTCACTTCCCCTAGGTTCTTGTCCCACGATTTTCGTTCACGTCATCCTCGATTCTACGGCGGTTTCAAGTTCCTCGTCCGGTGAACTCGACTCGAATCTACTTCACGGCATCTTGACTAGGTTCTCGCCAGCCATTGTTCTCGTGATGAGTATAGGCGTCCTTGGCACACTGTCAGGATTTTCTTGCAGAGTGATCTTCACTCTCTGAGCACCGGGACTTAAGGGCGGTCCGCTGACTTCCGGTAACCGGGAATTCGAACTGCTATTAACCACCGGATCGATGGAACTCGTTGTCGCGGACAACGAATCTTCTTTCGAAGAGTTCGCGTCCTGGCCAGTCATGTCCTTCGCCTTTTCTTCGTTCTGCGGTACAGTCGATCGCGGCGGTTTTACTAACTCAGTGCGACCCGCGGTACCATTCGGAGGATTCGGTACGTCAGCCATAACCAGACGATCGTTGGATGCCTTCATTTCTTCATGATCGGTCGCGTCTACGACCAGGGGGGCGTTCTCCACGTTCCCGTTCGAGGCTACTTTCGGCTGAGTCGAGTTCCCTGTATCCAACAGACTCTTCTGCATGTCCTTCAACTCCGTCCCATTCTCAACATCGCCCCGTTTTCTCTTTTTCCTGCAGAAGTCGCCTTTGTATGCGGCGAATCCTATAAGCGTCGCCAAGATCGCCAATAGTGCAGCGAGCACGACGTAGGAGCCCATCCCTTTCTTCGACTGCTTGGCTGGGGATACTTCGGTCAATTCGTCTTTCACACCCTCATCGTCGATTTTGACTTTCTCTAGTTTCGTCATGTCGTGCAGCTCGTCGTCCACCAATTCGACCCCATCAACAGGGACTATTGTGCTTGCTTCTGCAGCCTTCTCCGTAGTTTTCGGCGACAATTCGTTGAGGTCAACCTTCTTTGGCACGACAACTTCTTCGTCGACTCCTCTAGCGGAGGACGCATCGATGAACTGTTCTTCCTCCAAGTCAGGATCGTCCGTTGCCGTCGGCGCCTCCGTCGAGCTCCAAAATACGTTGAAGATCATATCGAACCATCCATTGTTAGAAGTCGACTCCTCTTCCTTCTCGGTTGGTCTCTCCACTTCGCCAACTTTCTTCCAGTTGCCGAAGATGGCGCCTGCTCCGGACCCTTCTCCAGAACCCTCGTCGCCGTCCCCTGAACCCTCCACGGGATAGAACAGAGCATCCTTGTAGACTTTCGCGGACGTTTGTCCTTTCTTCTCGTCCGAGTCGAAGAAAATTTCGTCGTCCTTGTCGCTGGTCGCCTTAACGGCTCCTGCCGTTTCACTGGAGACTATTGCCTCGTCGGTAGCGCTGGTAGGCTTCTGCATCTCTGGTTCCGTTGGCTTGGACTCCAGGCTCGTAGCTGCGGTGGACGCTTCCGGAATCGATGGGAACGGAGTCTCCACTTCTGGTTCTTTCGAAGCTTCGGAAGAACTGCTCGATGTCTCGATATCATCCTCGCTATCGCTCTTCTTGTCGATCGAGTCGCCGGAACCGTATTCCTCCTCCGAATCTTTGTACGCCTGGTCGTTCTGCATTTCAAGATCTTGCTCCTCGAGACTGCAGACAGTCGCGGTGTCCAGTTTCAACAACGGCGACCCCTTCACGCCCTTTGGCCCGGCGCAAAAAACTTTCTTCGATATCTTCACACTCCTCTTCATCACTTGATCCTTTACCCGGAGCATCGCGCAACTGCACTGCAGCGGATTGCCTTGGACGTCGAGATGTTTAAGAACTTTCAAGGTGGCCAATGCAGGTGGCAGATGAGTAAGGTTGTTCTTGCGAAGGTTCAAGCTGTGCAAATGATACAGACCTCCCACGGAGTCTAAATCCAAATTCTTAATGTGATTTTCAGCGAGGTTCAAACTCCTGAGATTGGTTAACGTGCTGAAACTCCCTGGTTCTATTCGTTCGATGCTACCGCCAGAGAGGTCCAAGTGTCGAAGGCTGGTCAGATTCGTGAAAAGGCCAGAGTGAAGGCTGGATTTTTTCAGGGATGTCTTCAACGACTCGAGGTCGTAGGTTTCGATGTATCTGACATCTTCGAGTTCGTGACAGCGAGCTGTGGTACCGTTTTCTAGGGTGCACAGCCCGTTGGTCCCGCCTGTAGATCCAAGGAGGACTAAGAACAGCGCCAGTGCCCCCTGCATGTTTAATCCGATTTACCTAGCAGAAAGAAAAGAATTTGCGATTAATTTATATTTACTTCACGATGCTTATTCATTAAACTGCTGGCTAACAGTTTGGGACCACTTCCTTATACTTTCGTGTACAAAGGTTTTTTTAAATTAATTATATTACAATAATATAAATTATATACAAAATTAATAATATAACTGATAGTAATTAGATTTGTGCAGACATATTCCTCCACGAATAAACTTCTAGACTACCAACTCAAAGTTATTTGCATATTAATTATTGCCACGTATGCACAATTTTCTATCGAATATTAATAGTTCCCTTTCAATTTTTCCTTTTCAAATACGTTGAATATATATTACCTCGTGAGTCATATTATTTACTGCCGTACTCCACTGTTCCTAAACTTAATGAAAAGTCTGACCGGAGTAACTCTCGAATCACGCGAAATATAAATGATCTTTCGAGTAAATATTGTTGCCCTCAACGACGAAACATATCTGTACAAGAGAAATGTCGGATATCGTTCTATTTAAAAATTCAAGATCCCCCTTTTCACACGATAGGCTAAGTACCCAGCAACGCATAATAGTGTATGAATAATATTGAATCACTTTTACGCAATAAATTATTTATCTATGGTAACAAAAACATGTCGATTTAATTTCTATTAAAGTTGCAAGCAATGCAAACTCTAAGAAGAATTAGGGAACCACAAGTTAAGAACATTTTGGAACCGACAGTTGAAATATTTATGAAGTTACTTCTTTGGTAGTTTCGACGTTTTATCGATACTCCAATTTGAGCAATCATACATTTTTGTCGTAAGTGAAGTTATCTCGACAATCATTTTCCGTGCCTTACTATTTTATCATTGACGTAACCACCTTCAATACAGCACTATTGATAAGAGTCCGTTTATTTTATACAGTAATCTCGAATCTTTCTGATTAAACGTATGACAGATAGATTACAATTGATTCCAAAGCAATTATATTTATCAAAGTGTAAGTGTGAAAATAAATTACAAGGTGGCTCGAACAAAAATTACATATTTGAACTTTAAAGTTGAAAACAATATTCGAAATAGTGGATCATTTAATATCATTTCAAAAATTATTTAGGAGAAATAATTGCACGTTTCATGAAAATCAAATACACAATTTATAAATAATGTTTTCTTTAAAGTAATTACTTTAAATATATAAATCCATAGTTCTCCATTCTAAATGTTGGATATCGTGCATCATAAACTATAATAACGTCCTGTCTAATGAAAATGTTTAAAGATTGCATTCACAGGACTACCTTAAAAAACATTTGATTGAAATAGAAGGTGTAATGAAAACTTGCTTCGCCTGACTAATAGAATAACTTCGAAATAAATCATTTAATGAACAAGTCAAATAAATTAGCCTGTCAATATTTTAAATAATCATCTGTTAAAATAATCAAACAATCAGTCACTTAAATAATCATTATGATTTCATCCCGAACAGGTAAGTTTGCAGACGTGCGTACATGTATTGCCGACAAAAGGTTTGGAACCACTTTATGAGTTGCACAAATATTGAATAGCTTATTAACGATTTCTCGATTCGAAATCCTGTACACGTTCTTAAATTTTCAACTCAAAATTATTAATCAGTCATAACATTTCTGTGCAGTTTGAAATGTCTGATGGGCCCACACTTTTGGTTCAGTGCTGTACGTCTGATGTTAGGCATATTGAACAATTCGTTACGTCATTTGTATAAACGATAACTATTGCAATACAGCTTCGATATTACTAGCAAAATCATGCAGAGATAAATTCCAATGTTGTACTAATTTTCTGTCGTTCAATGGTGGCTTCTTTTGGTGTCATCAAGTGTCGCGCTAAACCGCTAAACTGTCGCGGCAGTCATTCTATACATAGACGAACTAAAGAGTCAGTTACTTTCGGCTCGTTATTTGCATTATTTTGCATACTATCCTCGTTGTCGGCATTTCTTGACGTCACTGGCAACTTCCATATACACACGTCACGGTCTTCAGATGAACCGAAGAAATGTCGTCATCTAATACTCAGGGTTTCTACACGAATAGACGAGCAATGAACTCTTTGTCTCGATCATAATCACGTTAAAATATAAATGGATATGATTGCAGATAATGCGTACACTTCGTGTGTTCTTGTGCTTCTCGGATCACTATTTATGAAATGTATTTTCCCGTTGAAATGATAGTAAAAATAGTCGATGCCATGGTTCGAAGCGTGAGCCAAAACATAGAAAAGTTATCTCTGTGTCGAGCATCACTAAACTACAAGAACCAGCATTCTATTCCTTTAACACGAAATTGTTATTCCCTTATTCTGTTAACATGAAACTGCTACGAATATGTCGGATAATTTAAAATATCCAAAGCAAATTAAAACTGTTGAGGATTTTGTCGTACGGAGCTCAGCATCGCCATGCAACGATTAAACTGGCGTTTTTGATATAAAAATGATTTGATCGGGAATAAAAGTCGATTTGTCTATGAGGCTGAACCGTTTAGCTTAAATATACATTATCAGAAACGGGGAAAAGACTACGAAACTGATAGCCATCATTACAATAATTGTTTTGCTTCGGTATTTGTTGCTATTGAATAATAAAATTGGTAAAGAAACGGTGGATCATTTTATTATCACTTTGTATCAACAAACATTAACATCTCGGATAACAAATTAATGAATGTTATAATTCTCGAGGTGGGGATAAACTTCCACAAAGCACTTATATACTATAGAATTATGTATTTACCGAAAATAAAAAAGGATTATTACAAAAGTAGATTCATCGTGCCAACGATTGTTTAAATATAAATATAGTTTCACAAGAATACAGTGCGCGACCAAGTACATGATAAAAATGTACGTATTATTCATTGGCTATTTCCAGCGATTCAAAGTTTAAGGGGCGCGCGTGAGCCTATCAGGCGCATCTGACAACTTCTGCGCCTAATTTGCAAACAGACGCAATGGTTAATAGAGCTTAAGTAGTAGCATGCTGCGCAAAGTAGTCTCGGAGTGTTTTATTCGTCCGTGTGGGTGGCGGTAGGTCATGGCCAATAATTTTGAAATAGTTATGCAAGTACAATACAATCTGCACTTATTGCTCGTGAACATGAAGAACACGCGAAACTTAATATAGTAGAAGCGCAATCTCTTTATTTATTTATTTATTTATTTATCCTTGCATGTAGGTAAATTCACTCTAACATCACCTGTACTAAAATACTGATCTAAAATTAATTTAACGTATCGTAACATTTTATCAGTGGTCTTGAACTTGCTGAACATATACATATACATTTGTAATTCCATCTTCTCACGTTCAAATGAATTGCAAAGTAGGTAGCTATAGTTTTAAGTCGGGACTTTCGATATTCGGGATAAATTTGGGTCCGAATTTATTCAGCATGTTTGTCCCCCGATTAAACCAGTTAATCGAGGTCCTACTTTATTTATAGATCGTGGCCGTTCGTGTTTCAAATAATTTTATGCAAAGGTCCGCTCGAGTAGAGAAGTATTTGTAGGGGATACTCACGATTTATTTGATCAGACGTAAACTCAGCAGCACCCTGACTTCGAAAGCATCTGCAAATACAATAAGAGAGTCTAAAAATAAAATTGTTACTCAAATATCGCGTGTATGAATGAATATCGTATCTAACTCGTCGTCCACCGCAATCAATTACGCTCGTCGCAATGACGCAAAACGAATTTCATCACGAATTTAAGGAACTTTTTGTTAACAACATCGCAACGTTCAGCGATAAACAATGACGAGGCGTACAATTTTCCGATTGTGTATCTTTCAGCACGGGTTCTCCCCAAAGTTGCCTCGCGTTATATAGCAAACGGATTCTCGTCCAGTGACGTAACTTTGCCCACATAAAAACATTCAGTTCGTAGAAAAGTGACGAACGAAGTGTGACTAAAATCGGGAGGGAAGAAATGAAATCGCGTGGTCATTTGCGCCGAAGACACGTATGCAAAAATGATGAGCTATTGAAAAATCGGAAGAAATCGAAAAGAAACTTTTGTTCGTCACAACCGAATTGTTTTCCGTCGGTAGAATTTCGATTATTCGGCCTGCGATTACTCACGGTCCCGATCACGCGGAGGCTCCAGCATACTAATAATTGCATACTATACATAATGATATATAAACAAGGAAAGAGCAACAATTTTTCAAGCATGCCTTTCAACGTTGAGGAAAGATTTGTCTTTAATCATTTCTCCCGCAGGTTTCAACGTCAACTCAATTCCCTGCTTTAAATAATTTCCTATTCTGTGTTTTAAATTATCCAGTCCGAATTATTGTGCGCAAGCATGAAATAAAACAATGTAACGTACGAGTTAAACCTATCAGCAGTCATTTGTTACGGGAAGATCGATACCGTTCACGCAAATATTATCTAAGCAAACGAGAAAAATAGTGCAGCAAAATTTGGAGAAAATTCGAAACAGTTTGAATGGTACAATTTAATATACGCAACGTCAGCACGAATGTCGAGACTTGGTTGTTTCTCGGAATTCGTTTCACTTGGGACGAAAAAAAGGATGTTAATTGACGTCACTTCGAAAGTCCCCGGGTCCACGCACGCAGCCAGCGCTATTATGTGTTTACCGTAATAAATTTTAGAGACGATTTAAGGTTTACGTTAGTTTCACCTCGGTGCGATCGCCTTTCGTCCACAATTGGTAAGACAAAAAAGGAAGAGACCAAAAAATAGAAACACGACACCGGGAATCCAAGAAGGAAGCACAGTACTAACGAATTGCCGTCGAGTCGACCCATCCGGGATGACACAATACAAGCATACGCGGCCTGACAATTGCTCGGCCGGGGTTGACCAGGAAATTGGAAGTTGTAAAGAACGCGGCATCGAGCGTGCACGCCCGCTTTGGTCACGACTCGACTTTTTGCCGGTTGCAGACCTAACGGTTCCCTTCGCGGCCTCGTGGTCCAGTTCACCACGTGCTCCTGGCAGACTCCGGGCGATGCCAGAAGCCGTTCCAGCCGAGAAGCCGATACAAGGAAGACGAAAGTGCCCGTCGAGTCTTTGCACTTGGACTTTTATGAAATCGGAGAAGAATCGTCGACCACGGTACAGCCGTCGCGACGTGGTTCCGTTTCTCTTTTCTGTCTGATAACATTTTTTCCTTTCATAGCGACAGTCGTGTTTCATGGACAGTCAGGACCCATCGAATCGAAATTAAGTTTGATTTCGATTGCATCGCGTTGGAGAATAAACAGCAGGTAAACGCGGTGATTTGTGAAAGTACAACAGAAGATACATAGCGTAGAGGAAAGTGCCGAAGAGTTCTCTTGGCAAACGGTAATAAGGTGTGAAATAAAGTGGGATAATGTTAAATCGTGCTTCGTTTGCTTTATTCTTCTAGCTTTGCAATGAATAAAACTAGGATGAATCCTGTCGTTTCTATTTATGCGAAAATTAACAGCATTTAATCAGACCTGCGAACACGCTAATAAATTTCTTGCGACAATGAAATTTGCAAGTAGATGCAAGTAGAACACCTGTTACTCTAAACGATGGCGAACGAAGTAAACGTGGCGGATGAATAGTTACGATTTAACTTGAGCCATGTAGTATTTTCGTTGGCAATTCGAATTGCTACTCACGTTTGAAGGTCGTCGCGATAGGGACGAATTCCCCTTCTACTAATGCCTATAGACTTTTTACTTTTTATTCTTATTCTATATTATTTTATAACGAAAACGCTTCAGAATTGTTCAATCGTTTCAACGCCATTCACGGTATTTTTCTATTCTACTGTGTCCACAGTACCATTTCCATTCTATTAAGATATAACAGAAACATTAAGACAAACACTGAAATTATTTTCCAATGCAAACAAAAGCAGAGACGAACAGTTATAAACTCCCTTTTACACCTGTGACACCTGTGTACGATGCCTGCGTGCGATACTCCAGTTTTTCGACTCCACTTTGCCCAAAGTTGTATCACCCCGAACATCCATCCCTGTCGCATTACAATCAACCGTGCAGCATACAATCACGCAGGTGACTTCGAAAGGCTACTGTTCGCCGCAATAGATTAATCTTGGTAGAGAATGCGATGCATCGTCGCGCGGATGCATCGGCTGCAAGGATTCAGCGCATCTGCAGTGTCCATTTAGAGTTTAGAGGAATGCCAAGGTGTTCACGTGAGCGGGAGCTTACGCGGAAGCTCGAAGACACGACGGGATCCTGGTATCCGTGAAGCGCGACGACAAGGTAAAGAAGGCACAGAAGAAGGGAAAAAACGAGCAAAAGCCGAACAGAGGAAAAAGGAAAGCAGCGCGAGGGAATGCGGACTCGAATAAGTCAGGGGAAAAGGGGGAAGGGGGGAAAAGGAGAAAAAGAGAGACGCGGGCCACACAGGGAGAGTGTCTTAACCACACAGGTATCGCGGTATCGATGGCAGCCGGTCGTGCGAAACGATTAGCAAACCGTAACGCACCAGAAATCAGGCTCGAACCATACGTCAGGACAGGTCAGTCAACTCGGAATAATCGCAAACAACGAGCCATATTCACTTTCCTAACGAGCGATTCCCGGCTATGAATCGCCGCTTTCAATCAATCATCCGACGTGGACAATCGCCGGCAAAAACCTGAAACGAGGAAAAAGCTGTGCCGCTTCTTTTTTTCGCGACTGATGGCAGGCACGTATTATTGAGACGCGTTTATCACTCGCTTGTGTACGTTATTCAATAGGGGAACGGGTTTCTTTTATTGCAACGCTCCGGCAACGCGCAACGCGTGCAATTAAGTGTATGGAGTAACTTAAACACCGGTTCTGCAATCATCGATTATTATATACTTTGACCCGAGTGCCATTAGAGGGAAAAAGCTTTAAGCAATCTGTTGGATTAGATGTGAAGGAATTTTTATGTTTATCCGCCGATGCTTTTGTTCCGTAGTGTCGTTATAATCGTTGAGACGAATAATGGAACAACATGTTATCGAGCTGAAGAAAACGAGAGAATGTACTGTCTTCGAATTGCAATTGTTAGTTCGTAATTCGTATTTATCGTCAACCACGGTGAAATATCAAAGGAAAGTAACAGAAACAAATTCGAGGCTCAATATTACAGTATGTATGAGCAAATGCCGATGATCGATATTCGACAATAAAGCAATGCAACTAAAATAAAGTTAAACGTTATACGTAAGAATGCAGATATCACATGCGCGTGAAGAATATTTGTAGCGTAATATGAAAATAATATGCAAAAGCCTGTTGTTTTTAAAAACACGATATTAACGATGGTTGCCGTGACAAAAAACAGTTGATTAAGAACAAAATTAACCAAAGTTCACACCCTGTCAGCAGTACATAGAAAAGGGAAAGCTTCCAAAAAATTGTATTGCCTACCCTTTTTTTTATCATTAAACCCTTCTATGAAGGCAATGTTACGAACAAATATAATATAATAATATTATGAAATTAACCTTTTAGATAACACGAAAGGAAATGCATAATCGACGTGATTCCAAAGAGTATTACTAATTACATGCACATAAAATCATAGTAATCGATTGAACCTCGACAGCACGCTACTCAACACATTCCCCATTACCTTTGCATTTAAGATGCCACTTAAAATCGTAATATGTGAAATAATAATACGAAATATTAATATGATACTTGAAAACGTAATGGCCGTTACGTGTAAATTGGTACTATTATTTCATTATGCAATTGCTACAAGCATACTTTAATACGGGCAATTCGAGCAATTTAACCAGAAAATTGACAACCTGCGAGTACTACAAAATATGTAATCACAGGCGCACAACCTGTAACACCTATTCCATAATCACCCAATCATTCGTCCCACTCGCTACGATATCATTTTTACATTCCCGCGTGCACCACTAATTACAAGCTTCTGGTGCAAATGAGAAATATGCATACAACACCTGGCCACACTAATTCGCATTATTGTTGAATTCCTGGCTTGTTCAAATATGAATAGGAAGTTCAGCGTAATGCTCGATTAACAAATATCGATTAACTTCGACAAGTGTTTTGTAATTCTAAGAAAGGGTAATTCCGTTATCGAAACGCAGACTGGCTTTTCATGAAACAATGAAACATACGAAATTATGAAACGACACCACTTAAAATTACACTTAACGACCGGAAAATTGTGCATATTCAACGACGCTTTACAGTTTCGCCAGTGGCTTGAAATCTGTTCGAAACATAAGATGTCACATGTCCATTGATCCTAAAATAATTCCTATTGGCAACCAATGAAAGCAATTACGAACCATATCTTGCTGCTGACATACATTTTGCAACGAAACGAAGACACAATCGTGTCATTCACGTCACGGCAGACAGTGTAATTCACGACGCAAACATCTGCATCGTTCTTTGATTAAAAATATTTGGTAAAATGGATTTCTTTTATCTTTAAACATAACGATTGAATCAAATGGTACTCACTTTGAATATTACTTTAAGTAGAATAGATATAATATGGTTTCCGTTGTGTCAAAACTGTGAAAGTGCAAATTTTCAAACTGTCTGTAAAATATCTGCGTAATTTTTTTCGATAAATTTTTTTTCTAAAATCCTCTCCACCGAGAAAAGAAAAATATAAACGAGAGAATGTGTAAGAAACGAGAAACGTATTAACTTCAGCAACCTTGGCAGATCCCTAGCATCAGCGGCAATAGTTAAGTAAAAGATCGGACAAATACGACGAACTTTTTTTTAGTTCAATCGAGGTCACGATTTCCATGCTATTTTAGAAGTTACAGCAAAGGACAACGTCCTCAAAGCTGATATCCTTCGGCTGGCGATTTAATTTTGAGCTCATCGTACGATTACGATTCATCAAGCAGTTAACCTTGACCCCCTGTTCACTTGCACACGTAGAAACGTTTAGAATACTGTTTTAGATATCGATAAATGTTTTCCGCTAAAGAAACTTAATTTAATATTTCCGCTTCCGACACTGTTCATTGTAAATACTTCATTAATACACATTACATCGGTAATTACAGTAAATGATAAGGTTCCACATAATTTCGTTACTCTAGTTAGTTAAAAAAATTTATTTCGATAAATAATATTGGAAATAAATTGTTCATAACGTTCGTAATACTTCTATACATGTGTTTAGTAGCTGACATATCCTCTTAACTATACAAACGATATATTACTTAGTTATATTAACGACTTCTTGCCAAATAAAATTCGGAAATGTCTAATGCAGCCTCAAACATTTGCTCTGGAATATCAGGTAAGGATATAAACGAGCGCCGGATTGCTACAGTCCTTTGTTCAATCTAAATTGGCCACAGGGTCAGTTTAACCCAGGAAGCCAATATATGGCACATCATTACAAACGATTCTCGTATCGTAGCAAAAAAGGTCGTGCAACGAAGTCGAATCGAGCCACTAGTCTGCATTTGCTTCATTCGACATTCATCCGTGGCCCGTGCAGCAAGAGATCTGTCGATCTCGTATAGACGGTCCGTCCTAAATGAAATTATGTAGATCCCAAAATTTTATTCTCACACCTCGATCGTTTTCCAGTTTAGCAATCGGCAGGCCACTACATTCAAAGAATTTGCCATTTAATCTAGTCGGGAACAATTCAAAGTGAACAATACAAAGGGAACAGTAGCTGACTTTTTTAATTACTACGATAGAATCCGATAGAATGTAGGAATAAATTAACAATATATACATATATTTAATTTGTTCACTGTCCGCGTAAAAGTTGTATCTAAAAATTCAATCGAAGGATATCTTTAACTGCGACCACCCTGCATGAACCGCAGATGTATTTAATAGAATTTCCTTCTTTTTTTTTTCTTTTATTTACAAGATAAGTGATAAATCGACGAGGCCCTGTTGTTAGTACAACAATCCTTGTTCAATCGACAGATGGATTTTTCAACAATTTATGGCGGTATTGACAAATTATCAAGTTATTTTGCGAACAAAATATTACGCAAGCTTGCCTCGCTAATTCGACGATAAATCTGTAAAATACTGCGCAAACTGAGGCGATATTATTATATACCGAGGCGTCGCCAAATGGAAAAAAAAACGTACAAAAGTCTCGTAACGAGTACATATGTTATCTTATCTTATCTAATGCAATCTTTCGAAGGGTTACACCACAGAAATAGCTTCTAGCACGTGGGGAGTCTGGGTAGTATAAAATTTTCATTTGATCAATCACTTATCGTAAATGCAGGTATCGAAAAATTTAAGGAAAATAAGGCCGAAGGTAAAAGTAAAGTTAAAGAAACGTAAAATGAATGTGCTATTTGAAAAATATAGTTAGGGCACTTTTGAGCGCCGAATACATTTATGATATTGAGTGCATTCTAAATGTACGAAGTTGGCTGTCGCCATTTGAGTGGCATTTTTTTTACGTAAATTCAACACTTGACAGTATTTCCAATAGAAGGAAATATAATTTTATGGGCCATAAGTGTTCCCTTGGCAAACACATTTTCTAACCCTTTATGATCAAATATAAACGTTAAATCGTGTATCATTTGTCAAATGTGTTGCAACCAAACAGGAATAAAGAGACTACTCGAATAAAATATTTACATAGTTGCACACTACCTCCCCCCAAGGAAAAGATCAGCACTGCATAACGATGAGACTCATTTTATGTTGGACAATATGATTATAGTATACCGTGCATAGTTTACGTAAATGTACGAACGGCCATCCATTTTATTTAAAACTCGTCAAAAATGATTTGCAGCGACTTGTACGTATTGTCGTATGTTAATTGAATAATTCTCAACAGTGTTAATAAATTCTGAAACATGCACATTAATCTACGTCTCATTAACCCTTGGCTACTACATGTATTACACAATTAATCTTGCCTTTTGACCTTCCAAGCGGGCCCACAAAAAAGAATACATTTTTAATATATTTTACAATAAAGTACGTAAAGACTTGTAGAATCACGTAATTTTATACAGTTCCTTCTCTTCGCGATGATATGCCTTTCCGTATTGAAGTTTATCATAAATAAATATAAACATATATCAAACGTCAATTGATTTGTAAAGGTGTAACAAAAAAAAAAAACAACTCCGAAGGCCAAAATTGTACATCGCCACATTCTTTATACGAAACCAAACAACTTCTTCCTCACACACTTTTTTGTGTCGCCAAAGATAACCAAAATATAAAGGCGGACAAGATAAATGAAGCAGCCTGTATAAGATATTTCTATAATTATATAAATGCTTTGGCGAAAAGTCATTTGAAAATAGAATTAGGGGATAGAGATCGTAATTATAGCAATGCGCTCCACAATATTTTTTCCAAAACATTGAACCTACCGATCTGCTTGTTACGTGCGTCTTTTTATGTTTTTGCAACGAATTGTTGGCTGTGGCATTCTTTTAACGAAACGATTATTAAATATACATTACCGGTCACATATATGGGGACCACTCCTGTTTCCAGTGTATTATACATTTTTAAAAATGCGACGTATTTCTTATAATTCTAGTAGGTTTGTATTTTTCAACTACACTTTAATAATACTAACAATGGAAATTGAAGTGGTGCAATTTAAATTTACAATTTATATTGTACTTTCATTTACGTGACCATCTCGAAGCTTGATCACTGCGGCACAACGACTTTAATCGTCTCCATATATGGCCGGTAATGTATATACTTTCCATGTCACTTTTTATGCAAATTATACGACATATAAACATTATAAAATTACTCGCAACGGTTTTGCAATAAAGAAACCATCATTGACGCTCCAAATCAGATGAGCCGTTTAAAAAATGTAAATTATCGTTCGCCGTTAACGTTTACGACGTATTTCCAGCTATTTGCATTATTCTTCCAGTCGCAGACAGCTATTCAATTTCCATAACACGAAGAATGAATAAAAACTATTGAACTTTCTTCCTCCGAAGCGCCACGCGATCGTTTCCGGTTCTCGCTAAGAAATTCAAGGTGTTCCGGGCATCTCGACCCGTTACTGTCTACCATACCTGTGCAACGCACTGTAACGCGACGTTGCGTCAGAACGTAGCGTTCACGACGCTCCACGTTTGTATTGACGATCGCTTTCGTTGTTCACCATTGATTTCGTATACCGCGAACGTGACATGAATAAGCACGTAACGACGCTAAACATTTCGAGCAACGCGGAACACTCGTGGAGGCAACACAGAAAAAGAAGAACGAAAGACCGACCGGCAGAAGATAAAATAAATATGGTCGGGTTAAAGGTCGCTTCTGTCGTCTTCGGGGCATCAGCATTGCTAATACCGTGCTCGGTAATGCCTCCTCTTACTTTCACACTCGACTGGACGAGAAACAAGCGGTATCGTATAATTCCCATGGCCTCTAACAGCAACATGCACAAAACGATGACAAGTATAATAAATAATAAGGTATCATGAAATTATAGAATTCAATCCTACGTGCAAATTGTTTAACAACTAAAGTACATACGTAACCAAAGCACGCACCGCGTAAAATGTGCAAACTAAGTGTCTAAAGTCTCCGAAGGACTTGTGGAAATGTTTACAAGAAGCATGGAATAAAATTAATTTAGAAACAATTGGCAAAGTCATTGATAGATTACCATGATCTTTTTGAAACAATCCAACAGCGATGGGTATGAGGAATCGAGCATTTAATTTAATCAAATGTTTCTAACTCAGTTTCATTGGTTTCATTTGTTTATTCCGCAAGAAAATGTTCCATGCATAGACTTCTTTATGCGACTTGTTAATGCATTTAAGTAACATTTATATATTTTTACTACACGATCTATCAGGTGTTTAATACCTTGCATTTGTTCACCTGTAGTCTACCACTTGTGAGGTAATAAACCACCTTTAGACTCATTAAACATAATGATGGACCTCGTTATAAATTGTCTCGAGGTATGCACGTATCCTTGAGTTCCTATTCAGCGAAGAAACTACAATCATCCAGTACATATGTCACATGTAAATTATTTTGACAGTGTTTATACTCATGTGAAGCCATAACCACTCGTAGCTATGTGGAAACTGGCACTTCTTCGAATCAAGTCTGTCTCGGAACCGCAAAAAATTAAAAGAATTGCTCTCCTTATTTTCGAGCAGAGAGGAAACAAGTATCTGCAGAGTATATTGTATTGCGAAAACTACACTTTGTATTCTACCTGCATAAAATATTAATTTCTATTTCCTTTCACGTTAACAAGCACGGTTTTGTTCAATTCTTATTTTATATTATTTTATTTTATTTTATATACATATTTTATATATGTATCGTAATATATTTTCTGTATTTTCCAATTTACCTGTAATACCTGAAATTTGTTATTATTGCCGTACGAAAGTCTTCACCCCCCTCCCACCCCTTTTACTACCATTGTCGATATACTCGCTTTGTATTCGCCTTACTCGTTTTTACTTTATTCTTCCTTCTTTTGTTTCGCATCTCGGACTCTTCTTTTTTTATTACTTTCAAGATCTTTGTGCACCAGCCAAACAGTTGTTACGGCAACGTTTTCTTCCCCAAGGGTACATAAATCACGGGGAACCTCGCGTGCATAACGAAGGCGTGTTAAAATCGAGGAAATTAATTAATTAAGCAAGTTTCACCGCGTAGCCGACTCCACTAATTGCTCCTATATTTCTGTGCACTTTGAGGTGTTTGTTCAACGTTGTCTCCTGCGGAGTGGCATAGCGGACAGGCAGACCTGTGGTTTTGTGGGAATGTTTAATCGAAGTATCGTAATTAATACCGAAAGGGAATTTCAACGAAGAAAACGATACCTGACGTATTATTATATTGCTCACGTGTAAATTGAAAACGTTCAAACGTACGAGCATTAGGCTTGAAAGAGACATTCAGAGGTATCACAGTGGTGCATGGAGAAATATTGAACAGCAGCGATGTCGTGCTAAGAATGATTTTCAAATTGTAACGTTCAGGCCATTTGGAATTTTGTCCACCAATTTGTCAAAAAATTTGTTATGAAATCGTGTAACGACAACTGAATACATAACATGTATAGCGCATTTATCGTAGCGTGGGTCGTTTACGCCCCACGCGGGTTGACGATCATTTTTTCAAACTGCAGTCATTTAGTCACGCATCGATATGGCAACAATAAACGCTCGATTGTAGCTGCTGTTTACTGGATTTACCTTATATAGCGTGTTTATAAAGCAAAATTAAGCGGAGGATATACGGTATGAGCGGTATTAAATGTACCCTTTCTGGCCTGAATAATAGAATCTAATAAAAATAAAAGAATCTGGCCTTTCCATCTTCGAAGTCTTTTTGGAAATATTTAAAACGTCATTAACCAATCAAATGGGAGCACGAAACGAAAATCATTGTAACAAATATCGTCATGCTGTTGGTTAAATCGAACTTTTCGAATTTTTGTTGCAATATTATTTCTGCTACACGTATGTATCTCAAAGGAGATAACTACGTGATCAGCATAGGAAATATACGTACTAGTTAATCGATTTAATCTGACATGATCATGAACGGACTATGATTCTTGAGAAATTACGTAGACCTCTACATTATAATAACTTTTTAACAGCTGCATAAATTTTCATACGCTTGAGTTACATAATAAATTCCGGAACATTTCTATATTTCGATTCCAGTTACTATTATTGGTTCATCGATGCGACACGCTTACTGTGACAGCAGTTAATTACGCCAAGGCGATAAATATTGTTAATTGCGTGCAAATTAGGCGAGATAAGCATTCAATCACACCAATAAGAAATGTATTCTCCTAAATATTGACCGATGCCGCAATACTTGTTGCGTATAAATGACAAATTCGGAATTCAAAAAGCGTCACAAATACAACACTGGTAGATAAATAGCAAGTGAATTGTATTATATTTATTTGTTAGTAGTTGCTGAAAAATCTCAGCGTAATAGTATGGATGCATGCAAACAAGTACCTAGACTAGTGCATATGGATGAGCATACATATTCTCGTATTTTAAAGATTCATCGTCATGTGAGTGAGCAAGAAGTGCACCTTAGCACGTGTTTGTGACGCAAAAAGTTGTTATTCGTTTTCTTTGTAACCATAATGTGAAAATCGATTAAATGTCGCTACCAAACAGAATGCAAATTTACGCCACATGCATGATATTTGAAATCTGTTCGATGTGACGCGAAAGGAGACGGTAAAAGTTGTCTTACTTAGAGTTTATCGCTCGTAACGTTATCACGCATCGATAAGCTTGCGATAAATCGCACGAAAAATCTGCAGGCGCTTCGAGAAAACTTTTAATCGTGATAATTGCACACGATATTGCGCAATGATAGACACTGTATCCTTGGAAGATCTTCGATTCATCGTTTGCAGTAACGGCCTTTTTATATTGAATTAGTACCAACGAGTTACCTTTTTATATTTTGCGTTCCAATAATTTATACCCACAAACACATGCGGCGATATCATTATTCGATATCTCAGGTAAGTAAAAGCAATCATTCAGTTTACCGATGATCAGTTGCACAAAATTCCACGCGAATACCATAAAAATCGAAATAAGCGATATTATTTTTAAACTGTTTCTTATATAATAATCGCACAATTGGTCGGCATAACAGTTCAACCAATCTGATCAAAATATTATTCAATCGCGATTCATTAACACGCTTTACAAAGAAGTAATTAACGTATCCATAATCGCAATCAATGCAAGATACAAGAAAAATACAATACATGTCCTCAATTTATTCCGAACCTCACAGTCCGACGATGACCATACAGCGTTTCATTATTTTAGTAATATACATAGTACTTTCAGTCGGAATGTTATCACGGTAATGAAAATCCTTCAGTTAGAATTGCACAGTCTCCTCGTGCTGTTAAGGCCTGAAGGTAGCAATGCGCTGAATGTCGAGAAATAAACGTGGAAAAAAGAACGAGGGGATAAAACCCATAGCCTTAATAATGCATAACATTAGAAAGAAAAAAACAGAAATGTTAATGGTGGGTTCGATGACATCGCGTGGTCGTAAACACCTAGAAACTAGTTATAATGGCGATATAGACAGATATGGTGTGTTGCATCAACTGCGCTTCGTACCGTGACCGACAATTGAGTGCGTGTTTGAAAAACATTTTCTCTCAAACCGTTTTCCCTCAACCCGGCAAAAAATTAAGGGGAATATCCATTGAATAACACCCGCAATAAATTCATCTTCGCTATGACCCTGTTTAATGTTCCTCTCTTCCATTTCATCATTCTTCCCCCCACAGATTGGTAATAATTTTACACGAATTATTAATCGCGTTCACATTTACTTATTTCAAGAAACATTTGTCGAAGATTTGAAAGCGTGTATGGCATCCTCGCATATTGGCATAGCTATTATTATTATCGTCGTTACATGCAATCTGTTAACAGCATCTAATCAGAGCTTATGGAATTGACCTAGCATTTTCAACGTTAAGAAAAGTAATGTATTCCTTAGATCTCTGACCTACTTGTCAGATAACAAATTCAAGTAAGCTACGGATGTGCATTATTTACTCTCTCGCAGAATATTTTCATTCAGAGTGATAATAATTATTAACGAGGACCAAGTATGCATATGTTCGTATCATTCTAAATGTTTTCATATAAAATGTAGAAAGTGAATGAAGTTATTATTATTGTTATTACTTTTAGTTCACTGCAATTATAATAGCCTGCGTGTGTTCGCCAAATATCTATCTAAAGAAACAACGTGGTTAGTATGCAATATTAATTCTAAAACCTTCTTCATCGTGTAACTTTTTCGTCGAAAAATGTACTCCAAAATTGGAATTTTATAATGAGGGTAAAAACTGTGAAACAGTTTTGCAATTTTAAGGACTGATAGGATCCAGACTTATGTGTGTATAAATGCAGCGAATTTAAAAAAGACTGTTTCGCTAACAAGTTTATCATTAGCAAGCGCAAGTAAAAATTCATTTGCGAATCAGCATCAGTAAGATAAGATAATGCCATCACGGTAATGCACACACTACTGCTTAAAGTAACACGGGCTTAAGATTTAGTTAGTTACACGTATATGTATGTATATATTGTGTATCTGTTATAATATTTAACATCTATTACGCGCCAATTCACGCGTCACTTGTACAAATTTCTATCAATCGTCGCTTAATACCAGCAATTACTTTCAATCAGTTTCATTTTAATTAAGTAATTGCTGGCCGATACTCTAAAATAGGCGAGCAGTTCACTCGTCGGAGAATATTCAACGGATCAGCAAGTTTTGGAGCATCGAGCAACACATGGACCTTGCTCCTATGCACACACATATTTGTACGAAACGCTTAAAATTGCACGCAACTGCTTACATACCGATAGTTAACGACATAGTATCGCTGGAAGATAAACTTCAGACTAAAGTAAATGAAAATAAAACTTGCGGCACGAATGTATAACGAGAGGACAGATATTTCTCGAACTTTATAAATGCTGCGAAAGCTTAACAATAATTGACAACTTCTGTCACGTTTCTCAACAACAAATTGGAAATGTATGAAAATAAGGAGTATAAATAAATATCCAATTTCGTAACGTTTCTCGTGGAACAAATTTGATATACTTTACGGAAACGTATGTATTCTTCAATACGTGACACCGTTAACTATGGCAATACATTACTTATCGCGTAATAATTCAACGTACGCATTAATTTTATTAAATACGAAAACTCCGCGGACAATATTGCGTATTTCATTTAATCGATAAAAGTATTTTTCCGCGATAAATGTTTCTTTACAAATGCGAAATACGAAATGCATAAAGGAGCTCAAACCAAATGCTTTATTGACAAAAAATTGAAGAAAAATATGTGTATTCTTTGTAAATAAAAAAAGTTATCTTACAAATTCGCAGTAAGAATTTAAATAACAAGCTGCAATTTATCGCTGTGCATAATCTTCGGACTGAATGGCATAAATTTGACCGGGGTGGAGGGGTCACGCTGAACAAAATGATTTCTACACTCATACCCGGTTGTTTGGAATTAGTTGTACGTAAGTACCTGGCCGGCCTTAAGTCCTTGTCGCGGCCTGGATAGGAATTGCGCAACGACACGTTAATCAAAAGCGGCGAGCATAATCCTGGGCCTGTCTACGACAAATCCAAGCGTCGTCTCGTATTTTCACTTAAGAACATTACGAGTGCTAAAGTCTTTGACCTTGAACGGGTACATTTCTGTTCTCAGTGGGGCTATTTCAAACCGAAATAACTCACTATGGAACAAAACCGCCACAAGTTGGACGGCATTAGAGCGGTCTAATAATATCCACCTTTTGCCTTCGAGGAATGACAATTATGCATACAGATTTCGTGCAAATTGGATATCTTCTTGACTAACAAAGTCGATCCTAGCAACAATGTTAACGTTACTATTATCGGTAGATTGTAAGTTACGTAATTGAATGGGGACACGCACAATTCGAGGGGAACCCATCCCATCGAATACTCGTGGAGGTACGTCGATGTAGCGCACCTTAATATTAAGTTAACCATAATAATTTGTCCTTTTTTTTTTCTTCGAACTAAGTATATACGTGTTTCCCAAGTCGGAGACGGGAAGTACGCCTCGATAGCGTGACTAATCGTGACATACGTAGCAATCCAATCACGCGTACACGTGTCAACCCGTCAATAATAATCCTACGGTAGGGTCCAAGTAATTTCCACTCGCACCATAGAATAAAGTCAGAGCGTTCCACTGCCACGATTCTTGCGTTAAACGTGATAACGTCCGAGTCAAAGGAAACGCATGCACGCGTACAGATGATCGGGCGTGCACGTTTGCTGTACCACGTTGCAAGTGTCAACGCGAATGGTCGCCGTCTTTGAACAGGCAGGTAGTGGTGAATGAATGGAGTATATAGTTGTGGAGGTAACCGAGGTGCGTCGATCTAACATCACCGTAACAGTTTTCTCTGCTACCATTGCAACTCGTGAGAAAAATTCAACGCTGTTATGACTCACCGCCAGACAGCTTTCGCAAGCAATGAAATTGATTAGAGTTCATGATAAGACAACCGGTACCGCTTGCAATCGTTTAAAATTTAGACTATTGAACGGAAATTTAGCGGGGGCACAGTTTTAAAATGAATGCACGAGTGTGAACATATTTGCCTTTATGTTGGCATTTATCACTTTGATGAATATGTAATACATGAATATGTATTTATTGAAAATGAAATGGCAGAAGCGTGCATATCGGATGAGCTGAACGAAAATGATTGATTATTCGTTTCTTCATCGGTGAATTAACGCACTTCGTAAGCTGCTTGGATGAACGCGTGTAACTTCTTGAACCACAAACTGTGTTTAGACGAGCTTAACTCGCTGCATAATTTATTTGACGGTCTTGCCGGTTTTTAAATGAAGATTACTTATTGCAAAGGCGTTCTTAAACAACATTAACGAAGTCAGTCTGCTTTTAATGGCAGACGTAGATGCGCCTCTATTCATACATTTAATTACGTAAATGAGTGATAAAGGATTTATTGTCAACATGGTTTCTGTACCTCAATACGTCAGGATATAAAAATCCGGATCTCGCATTGGATATCACAATTCAGGGCCAACAAAAATTGTTAGGCTTTCATTTTAATTTGTATGGCGTAAACGTTTCGCGCAGTTTCGGAATGTTGAAATTTGTGAAATGCACAAGCAAACTGGAAATGCCTTTAGGATTCTAAACTCGAACGATTTGTAACAATTTCGTGATTCCCAAACAGATTTTCGACAGAGAATTTTCATAGGCGATTGACAGAATTTTACGTAAGAGAAACAAAGGGGTTGCTTACCGTTAGGTTTCTTACAAATGATCCGGAGGCTCTAACTTAACGAACACACGTGCAAAGTAAAATACGTATCTACCTGCGCAGCATTGAAACCTAAATCTGAATTGTTGCATCTTGCAAAATAATCGAAGGTAAAGAAACTGACCTTTTTGTGCAACGTTCAATTTTCTATGCAAATTTTATATAACCACTTTGGTTAATAAACAATTCGATTTGCAAGCTGCTGGTTTTGCTTACGCGGAAACATATCGAACTGTACCATAGTCTATCTGTAATATATGAGAAATCAAAGCACCGACTTGCACCCCATTGCTCGACCCTGACTGTCTGGAGGTTGCGTTACCCGGTTTTCTAGTGATGCGCTCTAAATTTAGAAAAAACACGGTCCAGCCATTAATACCGGAAGAACAGTTTTACAGTCATGAGATGCAAGATAAAGATCGAGTATAATCCAGATTACAGACCCAGGTAGAAATCGGTGTCCATTTGTATTACACCGAAAGCGCAGTTACGCATAAAATCAACGCGACCACGTTACATATGTATGTATTATATTTGGGAAAGTAGACCCGGGTCGATATTGAGATTGGTAAAATTGCTGGACGTTGCGCGGCGACGAATTTCAACTACAGATTACACATTTCCGATAAAACTTCCTTCGGTGACCTAACCGCTTTCGCGATAAAACGGGTCCCGAATTTTTATCAAAATTACGCGTATCTATCTGCATCGTTCACATTGAAAATATTTACTTTAAAGTGCAGTAACATTGGCAGTTAATGCCACCCGAATGTTTGCCCGCTGATGCTAGAACCATCGACAGGGTCTGGTATACTTAGATGCTCCTTGGACAGATGATGCAAATCAAACCGTTCGAATGCAAATTAAATAAAGATATACAGCTGTTGTTCCGTTTTATTGAAAGTCATCGTAAACTCCGGCAACGCGAGAAATCTTGAAACCGTGAGTTCGACGGGCTCGGCGGTTCTTGGTGTCAAAGCTAGACTCCTATATTCGCGAGGAAAAGTTCGTACAAAGTTGCACGTATCATTACACCGTCAGTGATAGGCTTTACGGTAAAAGGAAAAAAAAAAAGGTTCGTTCCCGTTACAAGTAGAAAGCTGCTTTACCAAGAACGCTCTTAATCCCAAATGGACTGAACGAAATCCCGATCTAATTGGGAGCACAATTTTCGACATACACCCGGTTTCTCGTGCAGATCGCCGACCGATTAACGTTTCCCGCTAACGATCCCCAGCTTCCCTAGAAGGCTCGAAAAACCACGTGTCCTTACCTCCTAGCTTCCTGCCTTTCGATATAGTATCCTACAAAACGGCAAGGTATCCTTGAATCCTTCGGTTCACCCAGCACTCGACGGAAGAGGGGAACGAAGAAGAGGAGAGTCGTTTCAGGGCGGTACTCGAAGGTCGTTCGATCGGTCGCAGTTTAAAGCGGGCAAGTCGATCGTGGCCTATGCGAGGCAAACGCGCGCGAGATGAATTCGCGGCAAGATATCGAACCGACGTACGATACGATCTATCGTTGCCTGAGGCCGAGTTAGGACTGTGGACTCTGACAGCCCGTAAGCGAGAGAACGTAGTCAGCGAGCAGGCCTACCAACTCACCGCTCAGCACTCGCGGCCCCACCACGATCCGCGATCCACGCTTGGTAGCGATAGGTGTGCGCGGATCCGTCTCGAGGAACCGGTGAAATCGTGCCGAGGAACACCCGTCTCCATCTCCCTCCTTTGCCCTCTGTACGTGTACGTCGAAATGCTGGATTCCCGCGAAACATTACGCACGCGTATGAAACTCTTATATTTCTTTACGCCGGAATTCTCCAGATCGTCGGGCCGTTCTTACTTTCTGGCGCACGCCTGTCATTCTCGTCCGTTCTGCGGGCAGGGTGAACTAGAAATTGCCGTGACTTCGAGGGAGCGACGATTCCTTCTGGAAAATTGAATTGTTGGGGAATATGCTAAATATACCTCCTTGCTAAAACACACCACAACCGATCCTTTAAACAGAATGTATAAATCAGCTAATCTCTAGTCAAGAAGACTTAACTTTTTCGATGTCAGTGCCGCGTTTTTCAGAAGCGAATTATACAAGCTCTTAGGGGACGATCCTTGACACCCTTATGGTCCAGATTAATAAGAACAGGAGATATCGCAAATGTAAACTCTCTACATCACGACCACCATTTAGATTTAGACTAAGATTGTTTATTACAAGTTAATCATATGTTACCATTGTACGCAAAGGGTCTCTACCCGTTAAATAAATAAATAAATATAGTTCTTCTTTTTCTTCCAGAGCAGAGCCTTTGAAAATACATCGAGGTCGTATTGATTAGTAATTAGTGGCTACTGCTTCTGTTCGCGATTCTATTTGGCAGCGTTCGGTATTTCGTGGTTTATCATCTGTTTTAGTATGCTACTATTTTATGCTGCTGCTCTTTTGAAATGGTCTCGTACACGCAGATGGTAGCTATTTTATAAGGACCCTTTTGTAAACCGTTCTTCTTGAGAGCGAGGTTTAGTAAAAACTTCACACATATATCGTCGAAACTTTATTCTTCAGCTTTGACTTATTTATCACCATTATTAGTACACATTATATAGATTTATATAGAATCATTGTATTCTCTCCAATTAAAATACGATCGAAGTCTGTAAAGCTTAAAAATCTTGAGACCTGTGCGAAAGAAAGCAATACGAACTGTAGCAGTAATATTTCTTCTATAACATATATACATTATCTTCTATAAATTTAGTAAATCTAAAAAATTTAAAATTAACTTTTTTCATTTCTTATATATTCAATCTTTAATTAAGTCTTTAACTAAAAAGTTAATAATGTATAATACCTTGTATTATATTTGGTTCTGCGTTAACGGCGCTGTTATAATTTGACGGATACATATGCATCCACGCTTCAGGGTAGTATTCGTGGATTTTTCCTCCCATGAATATTAAATCAGTTCGTAACATCGGCTCTTATTCTCTGCTGAATCGATAAATAAATTAGAAGAGTGAGAACCGTATATCGAATTTTAAATGCCCAGACTAAGCTTAGTACGACTATTAAGTGGGGAGTACTGTTAATCATTTATTGATCTATCTATTTGTTTATTCATTTTACGATTCAACGTACAATAGTATCCTAGTGTACACGGAGGTTACCAATCGATTACCTGGAACAGATTTAATCACTCGTACAGCAAATAACACGATTCGCGGGATTGGATTGCGCAAAACTATATCAGCGGAATTGCAGTTACATTTCGACCGTTGGGTTTTTCCTTAATTCCAAATATACAATTGCTGATTTTACTAATAATTCAGCCCCGTATCTGTGGTATTCCATAAAACTTCCAAAGCAATCCACATTAACAGCAAATTGCGTCAAGTGCATTTGCTTGCGTGTGTTATAGCAAATTATTCTTCCGACGAGAATTTGATGCCCTCTGATACACAACCATTACATAATCGTTGCTTATTCCTTTCACGATTGCAATTATATTTCCAATGCTGAAATGGGTAAAACGTCGTTTATTATGTATTACGTAATCTGATTACTGTTGCAGCTCAAAGATAAAAAAATAAGTGCAACTTCTTAAGCAGATTGTAAGAGCAATTTATAGGCACCTTGGATTCACGCAATATTCACTATAATCTAATTTATTTAATCCAGGTTTAGCATTTTTCCTAAATTTTAACGCCACTATTATTAATTTTATTCCAATTTTTACAGAATGTGTAGGATTTTATAGATACCCCATTTTTAATTCATTAAGATCTAAACACGTGTATTTTATATAAAGACGGTTTACTAACTTTACAAAACCTGCGAAATTATCGTTCAGTAAACTTCGAAAAATATACGTACATCTCATTTGGCTTCCAGGCCATAATTGCTTAACTATATTGCATCGAAAATGTCCTCGCATGGCAGGAATGATTAATCTTATCGTTCAGTTAATTTATAGCTACCATAGGCATTATTAATCCATCAACAGGCACGTCCACTTTTGTTAATAGCAACTAGCAGCTAAAGCGGTCACAAAAGGTCCAAGGCAAAGTTAACGAATTGATATAGCCCGTTGCGACAGTGGCCCCCGCAGAAGGATCTGTATCTTCCACGAACAGGTACCACAAGAACCACCTGGGACTGTACTAAAGATAAACTGTGCGTGCATAAAGCACAATTTGCAACGCGTGCAATCGCAACCGATCGTTTCTGCCTGAAACAACTCCACGGCCGAGGATAGAATTGGCGTTAATCTTTTAAACCGCACTCGGTAGTCTTGTTTCGCAAAAGAGCAGAGCATTCGAACGCGGACCATCCGATTTTATCGATTAACACTTATTCGCGTCCCCGCCGTCTCGGCCACGGACGTGGCGAGGAGAATTCCCCGGGATGGTCTCTGCTTCATAACTTATTGTTAGTCATATCGACCGACACTTGTCGTATACTTTCTGACCCAGAAAGAGATTCTACGGAGCGGAGGAGAGTCGAGAGGCGCGTAGTGAATCGAGCCAGACTAAACGGCTAACACGTCTATTGCCTCACTGGCCATGCCATGTTACGATTCGTCGATTAGGCCAATATTGCGTGTCAAACACCGCTGTGTGGTCAGAAGTCATTGCGGACCGTCTTCGCGCCACGCTTTTTATTTGGCGTGTCATTTAATTGCTGTTTCCTCCCGACAGGCGACCAGAAATTGCGACACTTCAAATGACTTCAACGCGAGAATGTTACCAAACGTGCGCACATAAAATATCTGAGAAAAGTAGAAAAACTGGCGTAAACATTTCTTAAAAATATTCTTCATGAAAGAAATAACGCAGGTCAGTAAATTATTGGATTATTATGAACTGATAGCGATAAGTTAAAAAATCCAACACTACTCTATTTTACATTAATTTAGTTGCACGCCATCTAAGTTTCATTTTCATCATACGAAACCCGAAATCTGTGTGCATTATAATGTTCCGCCCAGAAATCTTAATGTAACATAGTTTCATATCTACTGGAAATATTATCGTTATGAATTGCAGTATTTTATTATTATCTAGCAATTTTTACTTTTACAATATAGATTGTTATATCGGCGACGCGAAATAAAGTACTGCAAAGCAAACAGAGGTGAGAAACGTATCGAGGATATCTGCTTTAGGAAACTGCTATGGACGTCGTATGCGCCTCGTATGTACGTGCCCAAGCGATTAAGTCCGCGTAAAACGTTAAGCATCTTCCCATGGGCGAAGCCTGCTTTACACGAAACCGAGGCTCGAAATGTACATTTCGTCGTTGTGTAAGATTTTTCGTTTCAAAATACTCATTAGTCTCGGATGAACGAAGGTAAGTAAGTACACACTTACGCCGTTTAGCGTTGCAACCTTGATACGCGGTGTCGACCAGCGGCACAGGTGTGAGCGCGATACAATATCATTTCCTTTAGCATAGCAACCCACGTTTCAACTTGCGACACGAACAAGTGCAGCCTCTGTTCAGAGGAGACCAATACAGCAAATATGTATACTGTAACACCTACTTGCCCATACGATTGGCAAATAGTGACAATTCAGAATTTTGAGAAAAGAGAAACGCCTCGTAGGGAATAACTTTTCTGGTTTTGCGTAATCGAGAAGTGCAATATTTTATGGACACGCCATTAAGAGCATTTTATGGATATGCATTCGTTGGCAAAGATAATCATTCAAGTGGCATATAGTTAAATAAAAAAGTAATATCAATTCAAAATAAAAATATATTCACCTGAACTCCAGGAAACAGATATACGAATTAAAATTTACATATTAATAGAATATCATACAAGATGTACATATATGTATGTATACTATAATAGATAACACTATTGGAAATAAATTAGCGCAAAAAGTAACAGATATTAATTTTTTGCAGCACCTATTGTTTTAAGAATAATAATAATAATTAAGATACTCCTTCCTTAGCCTTCAATATTCCAATTTCTTTTCACAATGATTCTAAATATTGTGTTATAAAAAAAGGAACAATTGTGGCTTAGGGACAAAATGGTCTGACTGCAAGATACTCTGGCAGATTGTTAAAAGACAATGAAATACGGGTCGCAAAATATATGAATAGTCATCTTGTGTGATTTTAAAGCTTTTAAAGCTTTGTGAAGAGTTGAATGAAATTTAATGTGCTTCATAGAAATTTTCTCCTATACCAATTAATTTTTAACTTTTATATAACGCGAGTCAAAAACAGTTTTCATGTCCACAAATATTCCGCGGGTCACGATGGAATTACCGAGCAAAATTTGTATAAATAGAATACACATTTTTCAGGATCGTTTCCCTTTAACGTGCGTCTACAAAGTGCGCACAAGAACCCGCAGTGTTTACGCCTATAAAGCGACGCCTACAGTCAAACGAAGCTCCGTTAACGAAGCGACATTTGCAAAATGGGTCGTTGTGAGCACACCTTTAATACAGTGTCTTAGAGAGAGGAACCACTTAGGTAGAGCCGCAGTAACTCTATAACATAAGCGTGCCAGTTGGTGGCAAATTTGCGGATGCATGCAATTGGCATTGCCCAAGCCCTGCGTATACCTATACGTTGGCAATGGCAAACGCACTGTCCAATCGGCACCTATGAAGCAGTTAACTTAATATAGGTGCACTTGGAATGTGTGCCATCAACGACCTCGAAGGCCTTCCCTAGGTCAGTGCTAATTCCACAGAACCGGCCACCTCTTCCGAATTTCCGGTCAACCTTCAAGACATCGTCGAGAACGTAGCATTACTGTATTCTTTCTCCCTCGGTCTCATTCACTCTCTACCCCTCCCGCCCTCTCCAGCCGTTCCTCCTTCCGAGATATGAACCAAAAAACACGCTCTCCGGTAATCGTTGTTGATTCCACGAACCTATCTTATACTGGCGAAATCTCCTTTCTGGATTGTACCATTTCTCCTTTTACACGAAGCCGTAATCGCGCCTCGGAGGAGAATGATACGTTGCAAAAGGTATTGGTACATCTTATTTTCGTAACAGGCGCTACCGTCCCGCCGAAGGAAATCCAAAGTGCTTGCGATCTGTATCGGAAATTAAGATTCAACTAATATGCATTGGTGCGAGAAAAAATAACAAATTATTAAGTTAATGTAATCTGCATACGAGCCACTTGGCTAACGTCCCCTTTCTTTGTACCAAGCATGAAAATTGGACTTTCGTGTAATACTCTACACAGTTGCACCACCTATCATGTAAAATTTGCTGTCAAATTTTGGTAACATAAAACGAACTATACGCTAAGTTAAAGGGGCAAATAAAACAGGTATTCTTAACACCTGCTATTTCTATAACGAACTCATTTACTCATTTATCGTCATTTTGGAGTTACACCGTTGGTCAATTGAGTGTCTCGCACGGTTCCGTGTTGCATCGTAGAAACATAATGGAACGATTCGATTGAAAATCTTGAGAGAAAGTGCAGTTCAAAGACATTTCTGTTTTTTCTTTCTATTCGCAAGCTTGACTTTCTACGTCGCTATGGTGTCCTGCGTTAATTTATCAAGGGGACTGATTGTCCTTTCCTATTTATCATGGAATTCAATGCAATGTGTGTTCCACGAATTTTTTCAAATAATGCAGGCGTTTAGTGGCCCGAATGAACCGCGAAACATTTTACGTATTTCAACAATCCGCTGTTCACTGATTTCTTTCACTTTCACTTGAATATTTCTTCACCGCGAGCAATTCGCAATCCACGCTTGAAGCAGGGAGTAATGATATCCACAATACTGCAGTCATACGATGTTATCTTCGCGCGGGATAATTTTTCCCTCGGCGTGAACAGTGGCTTTTATAAACCTATCTATCTGCGGTGCGTAAAAAGTCGCGTTGTCTGTTTCGAGGAATGTTTCGTATTGCCTCGAATCCGTTTCTGATGGCGGCGTTATCAAGCAATCGGAGAAACTTGCCGGAAATTGTTCGTAATAAGTTGCAATCGATTGCAATGAATCGAACCGAGCAAGATTACTCGAATGCTTACAGAAATATTCGTCGTTCTCTTGGGATAATAGCGTCGTGAACGTAGGAACGTTTCGCAATTGTTCGACACTAAAAGTTTAAGGACTAGTAAATGAAAGTTTAGAGAGATGTATGGCGTCCAGTTTAAGCGCTTTTTCTTTTATAGGAATCGTTTCTTGGCTTAGTCAAGACCATGGCATTTCGGTATTGATGGATAAGTATAATATATATTTAAAATTCATGCCAGGTGCGACTGGTTATTTTCACTAAATATTTATATTTCTTACGGGCACATAAATAATACTGTTATTTTCGGAATCTTTCGTGAAGCCGTAATTAGGTGAAAATGATATGTATAGTTACGGCATGCGTATTTTAGGCCCGTTGGTATTTTTCTCACCGAAAAACGTGTAACAATACGCGCGTACTTCTCTATAGTGATGAACAAAATACATCGCAACGTGAATTTTCAAGATATTAAACGAGATTGATATTTGACCGATGTTAGGATACGACCACTAGCCTTGCATCATCGAAATATTAAGAAGTGATGTACCTCTAATGTCGTATGGAGACATTTCAAATGTCTATTTCAAATAATCCGTAAAACTTTTACTGCTAATAATAAAATTGACGCAACTCATTTCTAGAGGCTAGAAATATAGTAATAAAATGTTAATTTGGTTGAACTTAATGCCCACCCCTTGGGACGAATTTTCAAAAGACCGCGTGGCTTTTGGAGTATTTTCGTAACATTAATTACCATTGATACCCTTATCGAAACAGCTTGATAGTAAATTACCACAGTGACAAACCATTATCGCACAATAAGCCGCAAACGACTTATCAAAATATAATCATGCACGCAATGAAGCGGTATACGCATTCGTAATTGTTTGTTTTGAAAACTCCAAAATATGGTAACTATAGATAATCGTCGTGTATAATTAATGGTTTTCTTGTTTCGCGTGAAAAGTCAAAATTGTTTAATACCCGCTCCCGGTGTGCCCGCATAGTGTATAAACGATATACGAAAAGAAAATTCATCAAATTATAAAACGCGCCTAGGATCCCGTTGCTTCGTCTCAACATTGGTATTGAAAATATAAAAACACGTACGCACGGATCGTTATTACACTGGTGCCGCGGCATGCCGTTATCATTGCGAATTCGTTTTATGCGGCGTAGCATTCCAACAGCAGAAATTGTACAGTCCAATTAGGAACATGTGTATCGTTTTAACACGGAAGATTCCCTGTCAAATGGTCTAATTACGCGGCCACTGAATTAAATTCAACCCGGCTTGAATCACATCAGATGTTAACGCGTTGATTAAATTTTAACGACGGAGTAGCTCATTTTTGTTGACACCGGGCACGGCCACGGGGAGGAAACGAGCTCAATGAACGCGCTACTCCTAGATCGCTCGTGCTTACTTGGAAGAGCTGCGGAACGGGGGAAGGCAAATCAAAGGTAAATCTAATCTATCCGCGAAATTGCACCAGTTATCCTCAGCAGCTGTTCCAGATATGCATTGCGTAACGTTTTATTGCACATACCGTGCACGATTCCAATACGGGCAAACCAATTCTGCGCTGCGGGCTTTGTGTCGGGCACACTTAGGAGGTGTTAAGGATACGACAAGTGGATATCAAATTAGAAAAGTAATGTTTTCGAAGTTAAGAACAACTATCCATTCGAATTTCCATTCCATTTCCTTTCCATTCGAATTATAAATGTCGATGAAAATTATTTGTTGAAGAAGATTAAAGAGTTGAGAGAATTAACATAATCGTGTGTCGTATAGAGTGCGCGCAACTCGCGAGGAGGATTATTCAAATTTAAAGTACGAAAATAGTGAAAAGATTTCGGGGACTTCGACTTTCGTTTTATTCACTTGTCGTGACATATTCATCACATTGCTACAATCGAACGATTGAAAGCGTACCGTTAACTGACACCCCACATTTAATGCTCACATAGGTAAAGGTAGCGCAATTGATAACATCTAAAAATAGTAATAACACAATTATACAATTAATAGTAACAACACAACTGGCACAATTACTGGCGCAATCTACTCTTGGTGTTTTTATTATACACATTGTCCTTTCCTGTTTACGCATTGCTTTGTACAGTTTTTCTTAATTGCTGAACGCATATTTGTATTATAGCGCGCTTTGTTACGAAAGAGGCATACGCATTCAACAGACTCAAAGAAATAAACGATTTAGGCATTGTGCAGCGCAGAACATTAATTTGCGATTCCACAAATGATTAATATTCATAGTTGATTGATGGTCCGTGTGATGCGGCATCGATGGACGAGAGGGGAAGTGTCGACGAAAAGAAGGGAAAAAGTCAGTAGAATGCGGAGGGAAAGGTTTAGTTATGTGAAGGTGAAAGAGTACCTCTCTTTGATGGGGGTGGAGAAATTGAGGAGATAATAATAATGCAAAAAAGAAAAATTGATCTTCATAATTGAATTTGAAATGTAATCAGATAATTCTGGGTGACTGCTTTATCCCCTGCTTCCGGACACAATTCTTCCGGAAGATCTTTTCTGATTTCTGACCGCCTAGTTGGTTACCTCCGAAGTTTATGCATATTACCTTTTGCACTCTGCCGACAGTTAGACAATCTTTGGTTGAATTCAACGATAAAGGAACTTTTCTTTGAATAAAAATATTCACCTCACCCCTTCGCTCGAAGCAAACAAACAAAAATGAATAAAAGCTTGCACATTCATGATTATCTCCATACGCGAATCCACAATTTCAGCAATCCACTAGAATACAATATTTCAGAAGCAACAAGAATGCCGTGCATATCGGTTCTTCCCATAAGTCAATACGCGTTGAAGAAAAATTGACAACTGAGCGGTCAACGGGCCACAGTATCGTAGTAATTGTTTCCAATAACAATCGTTACATGTTCTGTCGCATTTCGTCGTTTGCTTACTGACAATTTCAATGGCCACCGTCGAATCGACGACTCAGTCCGATAAAACCGTCCACGCGAAGGTATTACGTTACGCCCACGTAATAAGCGGCGTTAACGCGAGAATGTTAAGAGTTAATGGACCAACTTCCCGGACACGACGAGTTTCAACAGCTAACCGTTGCGAATCCTCTGGCAATGACATTGCCGTCCGTCACGTCGTCGACGCTGAACAATTTCTTGTCTTTATCTCGCTGCGCTGGCAACTTTATGTCGTTGGAACAATTGCGTTTCTGCGCTATCGTTTATCAACGATGATAGAACGTATTTTTCTATTAGGGTGATTGACATGTTTCACCGTTCTTTCCGGAACTTCATTGTTACAAGAAACTGTTTGACCGCCGGAACCTCCGATAGGTTTGTTCGTTTTCCAGTTTATAATGAACTTGCGTTATCTTAACGCATGTTTGAATTTCCTTTATTATCAACCGTATTAAAAAATCTCACTTTCGTTTGAAAAATTGCAAATGCCGGACGAAACTCAATATCAGGGCCTTCTTGAGAGTTCACAAAAGATTGTGCTATGTGAAAGTTAAAGTGATGTACGTATGATAACCTGTGCATGCGAATACGAATGTGAAACGAAATACATATTTCTATTGACTTCTAATATAAGATCAAATAATGATTTAAAATTGCATCTGGAAAAAGGGTCACATCAACATGATTCGTTCATTTGTATACAGCGTATAATATTTTATCTCCTGCCGCTTGAAGATAAATTTGCACTCGAGAAGAACAAGAAGCATCTTATGCAACGTGAATTACGCAAGAGACATTATACCAACAAGAGTTTCGCGTTAGCATTTCAACGACGCTAGATATCGTCCAGATATTAGTAAAAATGCTATACAGTTACAAAATACGTGTCCCAGTTACTGCATTTGTACACCTGACCGAATCATTCTACGATCATTCATGTTATCATGTGATCGACGCGACGTTTAATAGATAAATTGACGTTTACTAGGATCAATTTAGTTCTCAACCACTAAAAGTCACACCTTTACTTTCGTCTTTGAAATTGGGTTTAACGGTGAAACGTTTAATATGATATAGTATATAACATTATTAATACCTAAAATATTCATAACAATAGTCTAAGGAAAAATTAAATTAATTTAAAATGTATGCGATACGTACATTTAGTTATAAAATAGTGTATGTTCCCAATATATGCGAACATTTTTCTTGAGTCCCATTTTTTCGTTCTTCATACCAACAGAATTCACTTGCGCCATTCTCAACCACGCAAGAAAGAACCGTGTATGCATTTCGCGTAAATTAACATGCAAATATACGGGAAATTTGCATTTAGCCATTAGCTCCATGCAAATATTTCAGAGTATGATACTTTTATATCGAGGTCAACATAATTTATCGTAGCAATTCTAATTCCACTATAACACAATAATATAATTGTATTGCGAATATAAGTCGTACGCGTCGTAAAATCATTAAGAATTGTAACGAACTTAAGTGAAGAACTTGTTCAACACGATATGCCACGACCTTACAATATTTTAATCGATAAGTCCGGTCTCCACAACTCAAGCGTACTGAATCGCAAAATGTTGTGCAAGAAGACATCGTACGAGCCTCATTTATCAATCTATTGGCAAAAAAGAAAGTAGAAACGTGCTAAATGTATCGTTTATTGACTTTTTCACGCATCATGCGATTTCGATAATAATTTCAATAATACAATACACAAGTTAGGGTCTTACAATCGATACGATTTTCAGCTCATCTTGAATATATTTCTTTTTCCAGAACGTTCGAAGATGTCCTCGGATTCCGTTCTTGACTAGTACCAGCCCAGCGCCCTTCCTCTCGAACCGCATACACTAGGCCCGAACATATCTATCATCGTAAACGATCTACTCGACCCTCTCCCTCGCCTCTCATATTCATCGTCATCGTCGTCGTCCTCGTCGCTATCATATGCGATTTTCTGAAATAATCTCGACATCTTGCTCCCACTGCCTCTTGGCTGCGCATCCATGCTCCATTCTGTGATTGTCGTAAATTCTGCATTTCCTCTGCGTACTTTGCATTCGCGGCGTTGTGCGATCACTCCTCTTTCGGACCGTACTTCTTCGTAGTTTGTAAGACACCCTTCCATTTGGGAAGGTCTCTGCTGATTGTTCTGCTTCGATCAGTTCCCCTTTGTGTCCGGATGACGGCAACCCTCGCTCACGTAGCTTGTGCCTCAAATGCTCCACGGTATACTTTGACATCTTCACACTAACGATAGCTGGGTCTGCGCGAAGCTCACTTTCTAGTTGTCTGACAACGCGGGCCGCTTTTATACAGCGACTTTATCTTCATTAATTCTCCTACTAATTCTACTTCTAATTTTCTAATAATCATCCGTCAGCCGAGTCGGTCGTTATACAACCGCGATTCTATTGATTGATAATCAGTCTACGCGTGCGGCATTTGGACTTCGTTAGAGTCCTGCCGCTGATATCTTTGCACATGTCGATGGCGAATCGATACCGTCTCAGTACACGTATATATCGGGCGATTCGCGAGAAACGGAACACCTGAATATCTCTATTAGGATTGACGATAGGGGAAAATGTTGGAGAGAAATGTTCCAGTGTGTCAAGGAGGCAAATATGATGACGAAGATGATCGATGGTTTTCCAACCCTTTCGTTACGGCTGCCGGATACATACGGCAATGAATTCTGCCGTGTCTGCAGAGAATCGCTCGATTCCATTCAGGTATTGGAGTAATCGTATATTAGCGAGACGAGCTTTTTCTATTTTTCCTATTCGACAGTGGAATATTTATACGATAAGAAATCGTTCTCAGCCTATTGCAAAAATCGGAATTAGAGAACTATGGGTATGACTGTTAATCTCTTGAAAATTTAAGATTAGATAGAGACGTAAACCCGAACGCCGAAGACTAGCCACGTGCAACGTGTACACCTTTGGCGTGGGGTACCGTTCAGTTGGGGCGCTCCGTAGCCAAAGGGTTAAATGGCACTATATGTGTACTTTTAACCCTTTGCACTCGGAGCCATCCCGGGCGTTACCCACCAGCCATTCGGCGGCACTTTTTGGCGAAAACGTGGATCTAGGAATCGAGTGATATGCTAGACTTACGATGTCCACTCAGAGGGGACATCCGAGTGCAAAAGGTTAACTTCATAGTGTAGTAGCTGACGGGTTCTGGGGTAAATGCCATGCGGATCAACGCGGCCCTCTTACCGGGAGGCATCCTCGTCTTCGCCATTCTGTACCCAGACACTCGAGGAACAATCATTTGTTCAGAACGTCATCATTTTTGCAATTTTCGCAAAAACGGTCCTAGGTGTAAAAACACCCCGTTTTGAAAATTCGTCAGAAGATATATTTTGTTTAAATTTCTCACGTCCGTATTATAGACCATAAAGAGCCATCCAGCTTTTGTTTCAACATTTTTCAGACAAGCATAGTTTGAATGGAATCCATGAGGACAGTTGAATCGATGTGATCTGACGGAACCGTTGGTGAAACTTGTCGTGTCAGGCTAAACTTTAGAATCATGCATGTATGTATGTATATCGTTAACCAACGAGAATATTATCTTTAGCAATACTCATGCTGGTAACCATGATTCGTGAGTAAACACTGTCACTTATCCACGCGTAAAAAGAAGCACAAGCGGTGTTGTAGTTCTGTTGTAAATTGATATACCGTACGTGTGACCACTGTCTGAGAACAGGTGTGCGTAGGTAATCTATCCTCAAGCAAAAATACATAATTCAAGTATTTGACGCTCGAAGAAGACTTATATACTGCAGTACATTCTCTGTTAGCGAAATCATGATACGTATAACTACGTGCAACTTGGCTAGCGTTAACATTATTAATGGTATCCGTAGTGCGTGCATATGGGTCCTGTTAGAATTGTTACAATTTTTTTAAATTCCTTTCTTTCCGATGAAAGAAAACGAGCATTTCGTCGTGCGAGTACAAGTATGAACTGTTATCTGATAAGAATTCTAAAGATACCATGTTGAAACTAGATAAAGTCCTTTCCTACTCGTGACTTATATTGCGAAAGAATGCCGAAGGATGACAATATTTTATCGGAACAATGACTCCTACTATAATCCTGCCTAGTATAATACACAGCAGGGTATTGCACTGAAACGTAAATCGCTGCACTATCCAAATACTTAATTACATCTATAATGTGTGCCGGTCATTTTCAATACTAATACGCGATCTCAACAATCTTCTCCAATTCTAAGTATTTACTTTTTAACACAATAATGCTGGTGGTTGAAGTATGACTGATTAAACACTGATCTAGTAGGAATAATTTTGTGCATTCTAATGAATACCATTCAGAGCAGAAACAAATGCAGAATTATTTAATCAGTTTTAATCTGTGCAACTTATTGAAACGAATGGAACTTATTTATAATGGAACTTATTTATTATAAATTTTATTGCCAGAATGAACAGTATTATCTATGCAATACATACATAGTCAAACTGTTCATCAAACGTTATACACTACATAATGTATCCCTTTAAACCATGCAACTTTTGTATACAAAACTGACGTATACGTATACCAAATAAAACTCCATTGGCACTTTGGAGATCAGATGCATTGGAGGATAGATATCATGTCAGCCGTCGACGATGTAATTTCGCGAGGCATGCTACACCACGTTTGATACAAACTGTATTCTTAAGAGAAAAAGAAATTGTGCAACGTGGTAAAAGTATAATAAAAATATATACTTGCAAAGTTTCAGGTTCATTGGCCACAGCCCGCCTCGTATCGAAAGTGGAATGGATTTAATTGCTATTTTTACCACCGTAGTGGCGCGGTTGTCTGGTTCAACACGGGAGAATGTGTCGGCCATATCGCGTGTGACATGGCAACAAAAAAGGGGTAATCCAACCCACAGAAAGTGCGAAAAAAAATGCATTGCATAATAAGTAGATCTATGCTGGCCCCCTGATCTGTGTATAAATTTTTCTTTCATTACTTTAATGTAAAATAAAATTAGCGATACTAGTTATTAATTCCTACGCTAGATGGTAGCACGATGAAATATATTATAGCCGTTCTGACACGACTAATAATGAATGTAATTAGAAGAATGATGCACAAGATACTTTTATATATATAATTTATTCAGAACAATAAACGGTGTAAATATAAACTCTTTGGCTTACAACGCGTGTTGCTTTGTCGACTAATATGTACTAAACGAATGAGGAACGCTAGTCAGCGTCCGCAAGCGACGCTAATACACCGACGAGATATAAGAATAGACAAGACATGTCTATTGAACTAATGAACAAAATGTTCCTCGAATCAGGAGCTTTAACTTAAGACGTCGTTGATTAAAATCGCCCCAGTAGTATGCAAGATAATCGAAATTGTTAAAGAAATTATAAACAAATGCAATTATACCGACTTGCAGGCCAGCTAATCAATGAGTAGAGGAAAAAAATTAAAGCTACAAGTATAAACTACCATCTCCAATAGGTTTGAACATTATTCCACGCGAGGTCCTTTTGTTATAAAGAAATAAACAATTAAAATTATTATTCCGGCCATCTGGATATAGTTACAGGAAAGGGATATTTTTTTATGCGTAACATAATCTCTTCCCTTCAATTTGAGACTTCGTTGATTGAAATCCGTCCAGTACAAGGCGAAATAATTGAATTTGTTTATAGAAATGAAGCACCTGTCGCACTGACAAGACAAAAGTTCGCGGTGGTATTTATTCGGGAAACGAAGCACGCAGCGCTCCAATGAGAATCGCCGAATTTCAATGGTTGTCGCGAAATAATGCACTACTATTTACGGAAAAAATAGTCCGCGAATGCCTGGACGTTAACGTAAAATTCATATATAAAGACTAATTGTACGGTCGAGCTGGCTCGTTGAAATATGAAACAGATATGTGCGATTCAAATGTCTTACACCGTTGAACGAGAAATATCTTGTCTTGCGAGATATATTAAAATTATTTTCAAAACTATCGAAACGCATGACAGATTAATACGCCGTTTGTCGTCGATCTTACGAGATGCAACGGAAAGACCAATCAGAATCGGGCTTTAGGCTGGTTCTAGAACAATAGCTGCCAAGAATCGTATTAAAACGATTCTTTTCACCTGTTTTTCGATCAATTGATGGTTCAAAAGTGTTTCAGGGATTGTGCGTGATATGTGGACGAGACGTGTCGCATAGTCAGATACAGTGGAAACATTATTTTTCAATTTATTTCAACTTTGTCAAGTACCGAGGTAAGAAATTCATTGCTAGGAGAGAGTTCTGATTGATCGACGTTGCAATACTTTCTGTTAGATTCGCCGAGGAGCTCGATCTCGCCCCCCATTAATCCAGCAGCCAATCGCGAAGCATAAAAAAGTAACCGCTAAACCGAGGTTATACGCACTTTCGGCCGCTCGACATTTCGTCTGTGGAGGCCCGTAAAGAAAGATCGCTGAGTGAATCAAATTAGTGCACAGTGTACTGAATATTAACGCAAAGTGTAGTGCAATTAAGATATACTTCATGACGCAACGGAAGCCGGACATGTATGGTGAGTTTTGAAATTCTGTCACAATTGGCATTAAATATAGAATAATTATAATACCATTGAACGTGTCAAGTAACGATGGTGAATATTTCTGTTACAGTAAATAAAGGAAATCTAGCCTAGCCGTCGGCTTCTCCACAAAGAGTTAACGGGCCAATACTATCCGACCTTCGCCTCCTAATAGTACTGCAACGAAGGATTCTGCAGTGTATTGCTGAGTCTCTGCGCAACGATCGGTAAGTCGAGATCCATTTATGTATTCCTTTGTTACACGTCGATCTAGACCGCGCGCGAATATTGCGAAACGACAATACTTTTTTATGTCCGGTCAAACATTCTTAAAGATTCAGTCGGGCACCGCGAGTTGAAATATATTACGCCGAGTCTAAATTATATTCGTGCGGTCTCGCGAACTAGTCGAATTATTTTTTGGCGTTTCATAGATTGGAACGCGTGCTCGCGTGGTATACGTCGAATACAAAAAAACCTGAGGAGCCGTATAGAATTAATTGAATTTTTCGCTGTACGCTTGTGTGATCACCCGTTAGGTGTATGCTTGTGTGTGAACTGATTTAGAAAAAGTTAATTACTTGCATTACGGAAACTAGGTGTTGCGTTGGTTATGTCGTGTTTTGTAATAAACATACTTTATAAAGGCGCATGCTAAATACAATTCGCACCGCCATGGTGCGCCACTAGAAAAATATTATATCAAGTATAAATCATATTCGTGTTGCCACGCGAACGAATCGAATGATTTTTCGTGCAGTTCCGGGTTCTATTGAACACGTGCAGTTGCAAGCGGGCGAACTTCTGTGTCTCGAGGTCGCGCGATGTAAACACTCCGCCGAAACCCGATACCCTCTTTCGCGGAGATACAGTCGAAGGATTGGGGGGGGGGGGGTTGCCCGTATTTCTAGGAACGAATAGATCGAAGATTATTCGATGTATTCGTTCGAAATGTAAAAATATATTTTTATTCCACAGTAATCCCTCGAACAACGGGGTTTCGTACAACGCGGTTTTTTTTCCGGACAATTTTTTTTTCCTGGACACATTTACTTCGAATGTGTCCGGTAAGAATTGTAAATTAAATAAAGTTAAGGCAAGACAAATATTAGTTTCACATAAATAGTTTACTTATTCTATAGTGCAACAAACATTACAAACATTTTATTACGCAGACGCGTTGATTATTACTAATAAATATATTTGTCTCCCACTAGTTGTCTAATATGCATGCTGTAACGCGTGTAATAAAAAATATTAATTCGACACGATATTCAAAAAACACCGCCTTAAAGAAAGAACCCCACCCCCACCGCCCATCAGTCGCCAGCCAATTAGCACAATCTAGTTCAAAAATCTCCCTCTTTCGCCCAACGGATCTCGTAGTGATTAGACGTGTTCAGAGTGTTCGTCGAATTAAGGTATGTCACATAGTCTGACATATAATATTATATCAATTGTTTTCATTTACCGTCTCCTGAGAGTTCTGTAGTGTTTTTTGTCAATGTTAAGTCATATTTTAGTAAAAATTGAGAAAACATTGCGTAGTAAGTGGAATTGTCCAACGTGCATTTTTTGTATCTAACACTTCTACGTGTTTGCATGTCTTCTACGTATAGATATACTTATCTCAGCCCCAAATTCCATTATTTTGCAATATATTCTGCAATTTCTAGCAGTATTATAATAATATTGGTGATTCTTAATACACGTATCTCTAATTTCAGTTGGATTCTCTTCCATGGCGTCTCTTTCGCTTGCTTTGAATCAGAAATGGCGCGAACTTTTGAACGGGAATGCGCAGGAACAGATTGACGCGGCGCCATATTGTTAATTCAACTTCTCGCTGACAGGTAAGCGTTCTTCAAATTTCTTGTTGAAATAAGTAGAATTGTAGCAATATATCATACACGTATAGTACTTGTATGATATACAGTCGTGTTGTAAACAAGTAGTAACATAATACAAGCCATTATTTGCGGCTATTTCTTCGTTGTTTCTGCCTATGGCCGGGAAGCATGTTTTTCCTGGAAAATATCGGCAATTTATCGCGAAAGAAAAAAAGAAACTTATCAAGTAACGTTTGCGTTGAAATATTTCTATGAAACACAAGCGATCGTAAACAAAAATGGTGTTTGGCTTTATTATTTATTTATTTATATCACAATTATCATTACTTTCGTACACTTCTTTAATTTCTTTGTTATTCTTTGGTACAGGAGTATGGAGAGAGTTGACTATATGAAGGAAAATAAGCCAATAGCAACAACGATGCCTAATAATTCAAGGCAGCCAAGGCCTGTGTATGTGAGTACTTTAATTATATTTTCACATTGGTTTTATATGATGTGTGACTGATACTAAGATGAAACAACCACAGTTAAAATACTTATAAAAACAATTAGATTTTCAATATCAATTACAATTACGTAATTGCAATTGGAATACGATTTTTTCGTTTGCACTTTTTGCATAATGTTGTTTTTTTTTGCATATGTTTTATGTTTTATATTTAAAAACATATGCAATAGCTTATTACATTTGTTATTGTATTGTTAATTTTGTATATTTTCATACTTGTATACTTTTAATGCACACTTGCATATTTCTCGTGCATATTTTAACATTTTTAATGCATATATACATATTTTTAATGCATATTTACATACTTTAAATGCATATTTACATATTCTTAATGAATATTTACATATTTTTCGTGCATATTTACATATTTTTTGTGCATATTTACATATTTTTTGTGCATATTTATTGTTCATAAATGTCATTGATAACAAACACTCAATAGGATGAACATGTTTTCTTTCAGAAAATTTTGTGACCGCGCGCTATACGGTCGGTAGAGTCAGTGCATCACTGAAGGGGATGTTTTAGGCGACACTGATAAAGGTCGAAATGTAAGTATCTTTAAACAATTCTCAGTTATCTATGAAGAATTAAATTATGAGATTTAGCAGTCGATTTTAATGTTCTTTGCCTTCTTGTTTAGTTACAGTTTGCACACTTCCTGACGGTTGGGTTCAATTGCGCTGCCTCGGTGATGTTCCTGATGTCTTCCACGAGTACTTGCTCTCCTTTTGCAATCAACGAGTTGGTGAGTCGCATGTGTTTTGGTTCCTCCGGTCCCCAATCATGCCGTAGGACGATTGGTCCGAAGCGGCACGGGTGACTGGTTGTATTTTTTAGTAGTTTTGCGAGCATAGTGACCGCGGGTATAACTTTTATACCCGTCAGTTGTAATGTTATTCTCTTGTGTATTATTTCTTACATGAGGTTAGATCTGCCTACTTGTACTCCGCGCGTTTTAATATACAAAAATTAAGAATCATAGAAATATTTCTTATTCAAATAAATATTTTATCAAGTAAGCACTGCTCACGTGGGTTCCTCTATTACGATAAAAATATATGATGACATTAATCAATACATTGAACAAATGTATATAATATTGAGCACATTGTGCATTAAATTTATAATTGCATTTAAAATCAATGCACTGTTTTCACTGTTAAGCAGTGCAGAAGTCGGATACCCCCCGACCTCGTTACTGCAGTAATTGCGAGTGTTTCATGACGATAGTGATCCAGTATTAATAATATGAATAAATAGAACGATACGTACATTCAAATCGGCGTTGAATGTGTGTAGTCAATGATAGCATTTAATATTAATTTTCATGTTCTATAGTCGAGTCGCTTGCGTATAAAATTTATTACATCTTCTTATGTACAAGGAGGCAATTTGTATACGGGCAGATTTTCAAATCGAAGTAATTAACTTGTACAATTTACTTCGATTAAGAAATCACCCGAGGTTTATTTAATAGCTTGTCAATTTTCCAAGTAATTATTTAACTGCATTTATTTCTTAATTGCATTACTTATTCTAGTAAATTCAGTTTCAATGACAGTCATTTTCCTTAATACATAAATTATTTATCAGTAATTTTCAAGTTTTTCTTGATATTTCATAAGTTACAAAGTCGAGTCATTTTTAATCAGATTGAAAATAAAATATACTATTACCTATTGCAATTTTACGTATACTAATCATCTTTTTAGATCAGGATTTTCAGGTTTAACCCCTTCCGTGTTCATTGCCAGGAACTCACTCACGTGCCCAGGTGCTACCTGGGTGAGTGAAAGGCAATGGGCACGATGATCATATGGTTTTTAAATTTATAACAATGTTTGGCGGCTGACATTTGCTAGCGTACCGTGCACGACGTATTTTCCACATTATCTGTGTGTGTGTGGTTAGGCTGTGGAATTGCGTCGGCTCGGGAATTTGTTAACAAATTATAAACGTATTTATTCCAATACCGATACAATGATTTCATAAATAGCAATATGTTTTACAATTGCAAATATACATTGCATACCATAACGAATTATGAAAATATGGCAAACAATAGAGTATCATACAGACCAAGTATATTTAGTTGAAAGGAAATGTACAATATATTTTAACAATGAATATTATATACGAAAGTAATGCACAAGCATATACGTTTACGCACATTTACGCAATGGTCGCTAGCCTTTGTCAGCCGATTTCAGGAATTGGTACGTACCCTTAGAGTGTGAATGATTGTATGCCAAGCTCGGGTGTCGGGGGCGTCCCGGGACGTCTCTCTAGTGTAGGTTCTTGCGCCCGAGTGTTTGATTGAGAAACGTGGAATGAGGTGTGTTTGTGTGAATGCTTTGACCATTTTTTAAATATAGGTCTAGGTAGGATAGGTAGTATACTTTCTGGTGTGATTGATAAATTTAAGTAGGTAGGGCCGGGCAGGTTGACACAGTCTCTGGTCGGGTAGGCAATATTTCGCGTGTTCAACCTGTTTCAGGAAATCTGATTTGAAAAGTCGACGGTGAAGTTGTGGCGCGAACGAAAATGCGTTCGCCTCTAGCTTTGCCCATCGATTTTTCGAATTTTTCGCGGTCGCGATCGCGATCGCGCTTTGGCTCCGAAACGATCGTGTTGCGTTATGCTCGAGGCTGCGCGTGTAGGCGAAGATCGATTACAATTTTAATCGTAATCCTTACGATTTTTCATAATCGCAATTTTTACGAATGTATTTAATCGTGATTCGTCCACGTGTGTTCCATTTAGCTACGCGATTTAGACTTTTATTGTATTTTTATTTTTTTGCGGATAGAGTCTCGAGCCTAGACTAAGTTTCAGCGGGCATTGCGCCCGAAGAAAAGAAGAAGCTAAAAGCCGAAGAGGCCCGACAAACTGTCTCTCAAGAGGGCAACTATCAATGGCTCTGCATCCTTCGGATGGAGAGTCATTCTTTGTTACTATTTTGTCACTATGCTCGCTTTTGTATGCTGTAGTTGTAGTTTATTGTTTCCAGCACTCATCATCGTATTGGGCAAATCGCGATTATTATTAGCGTCGCGTACGATTGAATACAGTTTGCATTAGGGTTGCGATTAAGTATATCGTGGTTTCAATTAGTGTAGCTTTTATATAAAATTATACTTGTTTACGTACTTGCTTTTAGCGTTGTGATAATAATTTTCGTGTTTCTTTTATACACAGGATTTAATTAGTATTTACAGTACCGCGATATTTTTCTTAGAATTTTATATAGTGTTGCGATGATAAATCATCGCGATTTTTAAGGTACCGTTGCGACCACAATGGAATGCCCAAATTGGTTCCTGCGCCACCAAAGGTAGCTACTAAAGCTGCATAAGGTGATTGCTTCGATGGTAGTCTTGCGATCTGGTATTAATTTTTAATACTCTATGTCTGTTATTTATCTATATTCGCTGCCCGGCAGCGGGGTTAATTCAACTTTATGTGCTTGCATTTGGATATTCTTTCAGCTTCCCAGCTTCCAATTTAGGGTGTATCATCAATTTACGCAACTCATCAATGAAGATGTAGATGTAGATAGATAAATATACATAGATATATTATGGGGATATGTAGACTGCTTGCAACTATGCTTTTTGTACATCGCTGCTTTTTACATGTAGTCTGCTTGCAACTATGCTTTTCACATATCGCTGCTTTTTAGATGTACTCTGCTTACAACTATGCTTTTATATATCGCTATTTTTTATATTAGTATGTTTACAACTATGCTTTTTATCTTCCGCTGCTTTTGTAGGTGTGCACACATTGCGTATGTAGTTTTGTTTTCCCAATATCTTTAAGCGGTTGCGTGCGAGATTTTGCGTGCGAGAGTTTACCTACGAGATTTTGCGTGCGAGCTGGCATTAATGTATAACACTTGTATTAGTTCCGCGTCGCGGTAGAGACATTTCCCTTTTTCGCTAAATTTGCAGAACGGCGAATGGCGTAAAAAGGGTATATTTGTAATGTATTCTTACATTTTTTCTCAAAAAGGAGGGAGGATGGGACGCCGTGGTTAGGGTGGGTCTCCGAATGCAGCAACCTCCACGTGGTGAGACCTGGACAATTAGTATCGTCTTCGAGGCAATGGTCAAAACTATTATCGAAGGCGATGCTAAGCCGATCGGCTGCATTTCTCCGTTATTGTTACCTGCTGATTACCTAATTGTACTTCTAATATTTCTTCACAAATTGTAATATCGCTGTATCCAAATTTCTGTAACAAACGTTAATCTTTTGTACTCGTACACTTGTACAATAATTCCCTGTACCTGCTCTTTTTTGTAAAAAATTGTATTCTCGTATTTAATATTGCGCGATATGTGTTCGAATTTATATCTTTTTATTAGCGCCTCCATTGTATTTGTATTTAGAATACTTTCACATTGTACTGTAGCTAGCTACTATTTAATGTGTGCATACGCTTTTGTAGTTTAGTGTCGTGCTATATTTCACTTCAGAATTAGAACTGTGGTTAGCTTAAGTTTTTAAACAGTTGTAACGGTTGTTAGAAGGCAAGTTGCGTCTGTTAGATTCGGTAGCACTCATCCTTTATCATGTATGGCAAACTTCCTGGTACTTATCATTGCATTCTCTCGTATTAAATAATTATATTTTTTTTCGCTTTTTCGTACTGAAACACATGGTATGTGTGATTTGTTTTGAGTTGTCAAAGCAATTGTAATTGGGACGTTCATTCTCTCGATTATTCAATTTCGAAGGGACGCACGTTTTCCACAAAAAAGAAATGAAGAAGTGCGTTCCTTTATACGTGGACGTTCAAACTACTGTCGATTGTACAGGTGAAGTGCGTATTTTATATTACTCTTTGCATTAAAGTCACATACACACGTTGCGTTACTCACTTCTGTCAAAAGAAGTACAAAATGCGTTATTCAGAATGATGCAGTCACTGTCATGTTGAATATCCTGTTATTGACTTCCCAGATATTAAAGTGTACCAATAATCAATCCGTTTGCGAATCTCCTATATCATATGATCGTATATGCGCGCGATAACACTTGACAACGGTCCCGTTGTAGTCACCTCCACGTGGTGGGACTGGAAATTAATACGGTGCTCTAGACCAGCTTAGAGCACTGTAGTAAGCCAAGAACTGCAGGTATCTGAGGTCCAGTCTAATCGTTACTAAATGTCCGCCGGGGGCATTTGGTAACGTCGATTAGGCGACAGGTACCATTTCTATGTATCGCGAAGAGGATCGCTATGTATACATACATATGTGTGTATGTATGCGTTAGTTGCGGTTCGAAATTTGTGCGCGCTTTCCACACGACGACACTCTTCTTTAGTTGCAGAGGAGTCATTTCACTCCTTCCTTCTTAGTCCGTACTGTAACCGTTCGCCATTTTTATTGTAGGCGGTCGCGTCCCCCGGCTATCGCTCCATCTTTGAACGCTTGGGTTTGCGTGGGATGTACTCGCTCGTGTGGTTGCTAGCTCTGCACGGGTAGTCGTACTCTGGTTGGCACATGCGCATGTAAATCGTTCTCTGAGTTAACTTACGAGTTGCTTGGTAGCCGTTATGACCTGTGCTCAATTGGAGTTCGGGAGTCTCTTGCGGGAGCTTTGAGATGTTCTCGGAGCGAGCCCTGGCTGGTTCGTTTCGCGTCGGGTTGTCTTCGCGTAAATAAAATGCTCATTGCTTAAGTATCTCCACTTGGGAGTTTTTAGTCAATGACTCTTAACCTATCGAGCATGCTAGAAGCACGAATATCAATTTGGGTGCAGACACGAATCCGTAATACATACGTATGAGTGTCTCGTGCTTGAATTGCATCATACAGTTTCTATTAGGGGGAGTGTGTCGCCGTTGCTGGAAATTTAATTTTAAGTGCACCCATTCTGCAAGTTTTCTATGCGATATTGCCTCTCTTTATTTGAAACGAAGAAAGTCACCGTTCTTGTACTTATAGAGTCCGTGCCGCAATTTTTCTCCATTTTCAATTTAGTCGGTCGCGTATTTCGGTTGGCGCTCGTTCTTTGGAGGGTTGTGTTTGGATGAGATGTACTCGCTCGTGTGGGTGCTAGCCTTACATGGGTCGTCGAACTCCACTCGACAAAAGTACACGTGATTCGTTCTTGCGGGTTTGTATTGGTTCCTCGGCTCCGGGGTCGAGGTTCACGGGCGCTGTGGATTTCGGGGCGGTATTTGGGCCGGGATACCGGCCACGGACGGGCCGTAGGTCTGCGGCCGCGGACGGATTGTAGCCGGCAGTTTCTGCTGGTTACTCGTCCGTAGGCTCCATGTTGTCTTGGACAGGTGACCCGTCTCTAGGACTAGAGGGGTCATAATTCAAGGCTTCGTACTGACTTGCGTATCCGTCACTTGCTGATTCCCCCGGTTCGGTGCCGTTTCGGAGTCGACAATAAGTCGCGCGTGCGCCCGTCCCTCGGTCTGAGTTTATGTTTGCAACCAATCGCTGGTACAGACGTTGTGGCTTTTTGCTCGATTGGTGATCCGAGTCTCTTTCACAAGCTCTGACTTTTCCTGGAGCGAGCCTCAACTTTACCGTTCCGGGCCGCGTTTACTAGGTTCCAACGCTCATTGTTTTTCCTACTCCATTTGGGGGTAAATAGTAGGTTCCAAGTTTTAAATTGAGCATAGTAGAGACACCAATATCGGATACTTGGTGTACTTTCGTATTACCACGAACTCAATCCGCCCTATACTCTCGTTCGCACCTTCATAGTCCTGACGATCGTTTCAAGTAGGAGAGAGGCAGTAGCGAACATAGAAATCTTACATGTGGGTTGCATCTTCAAGAAAGAAGAAAGAAGAAAGAAGAAAGAAGAAAGAAGAAAGAAGAAAGAAGATAGAAGAAAGTGTTAGTATGCAACGTACTATCCAATTATCTTTCTTTACTACATATATATAGTGCACGCAACCACACTTATAAATCCATTTAATATGGAGCAACAGATATCACAGACGCGCCACTTTTTTGCTTTTTTTTATGGGGAACGAAATAATTGCGTCATAGTTGGTTGCGTTGTACTTATCGGAATCTATACGGTATCGGTATACGTATAATCGGTATACTGCTTCATAGTTATCGGAGGCAGCATTATGTGGCAGGCAAACAAATGTATATCCCGGGTTTGGTTAGATTTCAGTGTGATACTTTATTTTAAGGGCACCCATTCTGTGAGTTTTCTATACGATATTGCCCTTCCTCATTTGAAACGAGTAAAGTCACTAGTCTTGTTCTTATAGAGTCCGTACCGCAAGTTTTCATTAATTTTATTTCAGTCGATCGCGTTTTTCGGTTGGCGCTCGCCCTTTGAAAGGCCGAGTTTGGATGAGATAAACTCGCTTGTGTAGGTGCGCTATAGCCATCTTACATGGGTCGTCGAACACCAATCGAGCAATGTATTCGCGATGCGCTCTTGTGAGCTGAGTCGCTCCTTTGTGTCCTGCACCGATGATGGCGATGCGCTCTTATGAGCTGAGTCGCTACTCGGTTTCAGGCGCCGAGGGCAACGTGCGCAGAGGATTTGGAGGCGGCATTCGGGCCGGGATACCGGCCACGGACGGGCCGTAGGTCTGCGGCCGCGGACGGATTGTAGCCGGCAGTTTCTGCTGGTTACTCGTCCGTAGGCTCCATGTTGTCTTGGACAGGTGACCCGTCTCTAGGACTAGAGGGGTCATAATTCAAGGCTTCGTACTGACTTGCGTATCCGTCACTTGCTGATTCCCCCAGTTACACCGCCGTTTCCAAAGCGTGCTCGTTGGGACTTGTGCGATTGGTGATCCGAGTCTCTTGCACAAACTCTGACTTTTCCTAGAGCGAGCCCGGGTCGCGTTTAATTGATTCCAACGCTCATTGTTTTTGCTACTCCATTTGAGAGTAAATAGATTACAAGTTTTAAATTGAGCATAGTAGAGATACCCATATCGTATTCGTGGTGTACTTTCGTATTACCACGAATTCAATCCTCCCGATACTCTCGTTTGCATTTTCATATTTCTAACAATCGCCTCAAGTAGGAAAAAGGCAGTACCGACCATAGAAATGTTACATGAGGGTTGCATTTTGGTTTGCGGGCGTTTTGCAATCTCACAGGCCAATTAGAGTCGCAGCTCAGTATTTTAGTTGGTTGCGCTGCACCATCGCGCGCAACGGGCAAACAGGAACCAAGCAGGAAGTGCACTGGAAGAAAGAAGAAAGTAGAAAGGAGAAAGAAGAAAGAAGAAAGAAGAATGAAGGAGGAAGAACGAAGAACGAAGACTAAAGAACGAAGACTGAAGAACGAAGACTGAAGAATGAAGAATGAAGAAAGAAGATGGAAGAACGAAGAACGAAGAACGAAGAACGAAGATGGAAGAACGAAGATGGAAGAACGAAGAACGAAGAAGGAAGAAGGAAGAACGAAGAACGAAGAATGAAGAAAGAAGATGGAAGAACGAAGAACGATGAACGATGAACGATGAACGAAGAATGCAGAAAGAAGATGGAAGAACGAAGAATGAAGAAAGAAGAAAGAAGATGGAAGAACGAAGAATGAAGAAAGAAGATGGAAGAACGAAGAACGAAGAAGGAAGAAGGAAGACTGAAGAATGAAGAATGAAGAATGAAGACTGAAGAATGCAGAATGAAGAATGAAGAAAGAAGATGGAAGATGGAAGAACGAAGAACGAAGATGGAAGAACGAAGGACGAAGGACGAAGAACGAAGAACGAAGAACGAAGAATGAGGAAAGAAGATGGAAGAACGAAGAACGAAGAAGGAAGAAGGAAGAATGAAGAATGAAGAATGAAGAATGAAGATGGAAGATGGAAGAACGAAGGACGAAGGACGAAGAACGAAGAACGAAGAATGAAGAAAGAAGATGGAAGAACGAAGAAGGAAGAAGGAAGACTGAAGAATGAAGAATGAAGAATGAAGAATGAAGAATGAAGAATGAAGAATGAAGAATGAAGAATGAAGACTGAAGAATGCAGAATGAAGAAAGAAGAAAGAAGATGGAAGAACGAAGATGGAAGAACGAAGGACGAAGAACGAAGAATGAAGAAAGAAGATGGAAGAACGAAGAAGGAAGAACGAAGACTGAAGAATGAAGAATGAAGAATGAAGAAAGAAGGTGGAAGATGGAAGAACGAAGAACGAAGATGGAAGAACGAAGAACGAAGATGGAAGAACGAAGAACGAAGAATGAAGAAAGAAGAACGAAGGTGGAAGAACGAAGAACGAAGAACGAAGAATGAAGAATGAAGATGGAAGAACGAAGAACGAAGAATGAAGATGGAAGAACGAAGAATGAAGATGGAAGAACGAAGATGGAAGAACGAAGAACGAAGATGGAAGAACAAAGAAGGAAGAACGAAGAACGAAGAAAGAAGAAAGAAGAACGAAGAAGGAAGAACGAACAAAGAAGAACGAAGAACGAAGAATGAAGAAAGAAGATGGAAGAACGAAGAACAAACAATGAAGATGGAAGAACGAAGAACGAAGAACGAAGAATGAAGAAAGAAGATGGAAGAACGAAGAACGAAGATGGAAGAACGAAGAACGAAGAATGAAGAATGAAGATGGAAGAACGAAGATGGAAGAACGAAGAACGAAGAACGAAGAACGAAGAATGAAGAATGAAGAACGAAGAACGAAGATGGAAGAATGAAGAATGAAGAAAGAAGGAAGACAAAAGAAGAATGAATACGTTGAAAGCTGCTGCTGTTCAATTCAGATTGCCGATCGATAATTGTTTTACCCTTGCTATGCCACAAATGCTGCCAACCGCCATGTACAATTCTATTTTTCTAATAATTACTAATTTCTAATAATTACTAATGCCAATAATTAACTTGCTAATAAATTGCTAATAATTATCACCGTTTCTGTTTCAGGTCCGTTTTTATGTCCACATTCTGTTATTTATGTCTATATTCGCTGCCCGGCAGCGGGGTTAATTCGATTTTGTATGCTTACATTTGTACATTCTTTCAGCTTCCAATTGAGGTTGTATCCTCGATCCACACAACTCATCAATGAAGATGTAGATGTAGATAGAAAAGTATACATAGATATATTATGAGGATATGTAGTCTGCTTGCATCTATGCTTTTCATATGTAGTCTGCTTACAATGATGCTTTTTATATCTCGCTACTTTTTGTACGTAGTATGTTTGCAACTGTGCTTTTTATATATCACTGCTTTTTACATGTAGTCTGCTTGCAACTATGCTTTTCATATATCACTGCTTTTTATATGTAGTCTGCTTACAACTATGCCTTTTATATATCGCTGCTTTTTATATGTACTCTGCTTGCAAATATGCTTTTCATATATCGCTGCTTTTTATATGTAGGTACTCTGCTTGCAACTATGCTTTTCATATATCGCTGCTTTTTATATGTACTCTGCTTACAACTGTGCTTTTTATATACCGCTGCTTTTTATATGTACTCTGCTTGCAAGTATGCTGTTTATATATCGCTGCTTTTTACATGTACCATAGTCTGCTTGAAACTATGCTTTTCATATATCGCTGGTTTTTATATCTACTCTGCTTACAACTATGCTTTTTATATATCGCTGCTTTTTATATGTACTCTGCTTACAACTGTGCTTTTTATATGCCGCTCCTTTTTATATGCACTCTGCTTGCAAGTATGCTGTTTATATATCGCTGCTTTTTACATGTAGTCTGCTTGAAACTATGCTTTTCATATATCGCTGCTTTTTATATGTACTCTGCTTACAACTATGCTTTTTATATATCGCTGCTTTTTATGTCTACTCTGCTTGCAACTATGCTGTTTATATATCGCTGCTTTTTACATGTAGTCTGCTTGCAACTATGCTTTTCATATATCGCTGCTTTTTATATGTTCTCTGCTTACAACTATGCTTTTTATATATCGCTGCTTTTTATGTCTACTCTGCTTGCAACTATGCTGTTTATATATCGCTGCTTTTTACATGTAGTCTGCTTGCAACTATGCTTTTCATATATCGCTGCTTTTTATATGTTCTCTGCTTACAACTATGCTTTTTATATATCGCTGCTTTTTATGTCTACTCTGCTTGCAACTATGCTGTTTATATATCGCTGCTTTTTACATGTAGTCTGCTTGCAACTATGCTTTTCATATATCGCTGCTTTTTATATGTTCTCTGCTTACAACTATGCTTTTTATATATCGCTGCTTTTTATGTCTACTCTGCTTGCAACTATGCTGTTTATATATCGCTGCTTTTTACATGTAGTCTGCTTGCAACTATGCTTTTCATATATCGCTGCTTTTTATATGTTCTCTGCTTACAACTATGCTTTTTATATATCGCTGCTTTTTATGTCTACTCTGCTTGCAACTATGCTGTTTATATATCGCTGCTTTTTACATGTAGTCTGCTTGCAACTATGCTTTTCATATATCGCTGCTTTTTATATGTTCTCTGCTTACAACTATGCTTTTTATATATCGCTGCTTTTTATGTCTACTCTGCTTGCAACTATGCTGTTTATATATCGCTGCTTTTTACATGTAGTCTGCTTGCAACTATGCTTTTCATATATCGCTGCTTTTTATATGTTCTCTGCTTACAACTATGCTTTTTATATATCGCTGCTTTTTATGTCTACTCTGCTTGCAACTATGCTGTTTATATATCGCTGCTTTTTACATGTAGTCTGCTTACATCTATGCTTTTTATATACCGCTGCTTTTTATATGTACTCTGCTTGCAAGTATGCTGTTTATATATCGCTGCTTTTTACATGTAGTCTGCTTGCAACTATGCTTTTCATATATCGCTGCTTTTTATATGTTCTCTGCTTACAACTATGCTTTTTATATATCGCTGCTTTTTATGTCTACTCTGCTTGCAACTATGCTGTTTATATATCGCTGCTTTTTACATGTAGTCTGCTTGCAACTATGCTTTTCATATATCGCTGCTTTTTATATGTTCTCTGCTTACAACTATGCTTTTTATATATCGCTGCTTTTTATGTCTACTCTGCTTGCAACTATGCTGTTTATATATCGCTGCTTTTTACATGTAGTCTGCTTACAACTATGCTTTTTATATACCGCTGCTTTTTATATGTACTCTGCTTGCAAGTATGCTGTTTATATATCGCTGCTTTTTACATGTAGTCTGCTTGCAACTATGCTTTTCATATATCGCTGCTTTTTATATGTTCTCTGCTTACAACTATGCTTTTTATATATCGCTGCTTTTTATGTCTACTCTGCTTGCAACTATGCTGTTTACATATCGCTGCTTTTTACCCGTAGTGTGCTTGCATCTATGCTTTTTATATGTAGTCTGCTTACAACTATGCTTTTTATCTATTGCTGCTTTTTATCTTCCGCTGCTTTTGTAGGCGTGCACACATTGCGTATGTAGTTTTGTTTTCCCAATATCTTTAAGCGGTTGCGTGCGAGATTTTGCGTGCGAGAGTTTACCTACGAGATTTTGCGTGCGAGCTGGCATTAATGTATAACACTTGTATTAGTTCCGCGTCGCGGTAGAGACATATCCCTTTTTCGCTAAATTTGCAGAACGGCGAATGGCGTAAAAAGGGTATATTTGTAATGTATTCTTACATTTTTTCTCAAAAAGGAGGGAGGATGGGACGCCGTGGTTAGGGTGGGTCTCCGAATGCAGCAACCTCCACGTGGTGAGACCTGGACAATTAGTATCGTCTTCGAGGCAATGGTCAAAGCTATTATCGAAGGCGATGCTAAGCCGATCGGCTGCATTTCTCCGTTATTGTTACCTGCTGATTACCTAATTGTACTTCTAATATTTCTTCACAAATTGTAATATCGCTGTATCCAAATTTCTGTAACAAACGTTAATCTTTTGTACTCGTACACTTGTACAATAATTCCCTGTACCTGCTCTTTTTTTTTAAAAAATTGTATTCTCGTATTTAATATTGCGCGATATGTGTTCGAATTTATATCTTTTTATTAGCGCCTCCATTGTATTTGTATTTAGAATACTTTCACATTGTACTGTAGCTAGCTACTATTTAATGTGTGCATACGCTTTTGTAGTTTAGTGTCGTGCTATATTTCACTTCAGAATTAGAACTGTGGTTAGCTTAAGTTTTTAAACAGTTGTAACGGTTGTTAGAAGGCAAGTTGCGTCTGTTAGATTCGGTAGCACTCATCCTTTATCATGTATGGCAAACTTCCTGGTACTTATCATTGCATTCTCTCGTATTAAATAATTATATTTTTTTTCGCTTTTTCGTACTGAAACACATGGTATGTGTGATTTGTTTTGAGTTGTCAAAGCAATTGTAATTGGGACGTTCATTCTCTCGATTATTCAATTTCGAAGGGACGCACGTTTTCCACAAAAAAGAAATGAAGAAGTGCGTTTCTTTATACGTGGACGTTCAAACTACTGTCGATTGTACAGGTGAAGTGCGTATTTTATATTACTCTTTGCATTAAAGTCACATACACACGTTGCGTTACTCACTTCTGTCAAAAGAAGTACAAAATGCGTTATTCAGAATGATGCAGTCACTGTCATGTTGAATATCCTGTTATTGACTTCCCAGATATTAAAGTGTACCAATAATCAATCCGTTTGCGAATCTCCTATATCATATGATCGTATATGCGCGCGATAACACTTGACAACGGTCCCGTTGTAGTCACCTCCACGTGGTGGGACTGGAAATTAATACGGTGCTCTAGACCAGCTTAGAGCACAGTAGTAAGCCAAGAACTGCAGGTATCTGAGGTCCAGTCTAATCGTTACTAAATGTCCGCCGGGGGCATTTGGTAACGTCGATTAGGCGACAGGTACCATTTCTATGTATCGCGAAGAGGATCGCCGTACGTATACATACATATGTGTGTATGTATGCGTTAGTTGCGGTTCGAAATTTGTGCGCGCTTTCCACACGACGACACTCTTCTTTAGTTGCAGAGGAGTCATTTCACTCCTTCCTTCTTAGTCCGTACTGTAACCGTTCGCCATTTTTATTGTAGGCGGTCGCGTCCCCCGGCTATCGCTCCATCTTTGAACGCTTGGGTTTGCGTGGGATGTACTCGCTCGTGTGGTTGCTAGCTCTGCACGGGTAGTCGTACTCTGGTTGGCACATGCGCATGTAAATCGTTCTCTGAGTTAACTTACGAGTTGCTTGGTAGCCGTTATGACCTGTGCTCAATTGGAGTTCGGGAGTCTCTTGCGGGAGCTTTGAGATGTTCTCGGAGCGAGCCCTGGCTGGTTCGTTTCGCGTCGGGTTGTCTTCGCGTAAATAAAATGCTCATTGCTTAAGTATCTCCACTTGGGAGTTTTTAGTCAATGACTCTTAACCTATCGAGCATGCTAGAAGCACGAATATCAATTTGGGTGCAGACACGAATCCGTAATACATACGTATGAGTGTCTCGTGCTTGAATTGCATCATACAGTTTCTATTAGGGGGAGTGTGTCGCCGTTGCTGGAAATTTAATTTTAAGTGCACCCATTCTGCAAGTTTTCTATGCGATATTGCCTCTCTTTATTTGAAACGAAGAAAGTCACCGTTCTTGTACTTATAGAGTCCGTGCCGCAATTTTTCTCCATTTTCAATTTAGTCGGTCGCGTATTTCGGTTGGCGCTCGTTCTTTGGAGGGTTGTGTTTGGATGAGATGTACTCGCTCGTGTGGGTGCTAGCCTTACATGGGTCGTCGAACTCCACTCGACAAAAGTACACGTGATTCGTTCTTGCGGGTTTGTATTGGTTCCTCGGCTCCGGGGTCGAGGTTCACGGGCGCTGTGGATTTCGGGGCGGTATTTGGGCCGGGATACCGGCCACGGACGGGCCGTAGGTCTGCGGCCGCGGACGGATTGTAGCCGGCAGTTTCTGCTGGTTACTCGTCCGTAGGCTCCATGTTGTCTTGGACAGGTGACCCGTCTCTAGGACTAGAGGGGTCATAATTCAAGGCTTCGTACTGACTTGCGTATCCGTCACTTGCTGATTCCCCCGGTTCGGTGCCGTTTCGGAGTCGACAATAAGTCGCGCGTGCGCCCGTCCCTCGGTCTGAGTTTATGTTTGCAACCAATCGCTGGTACAGACGTTGTGGCTTTTTGCTCGATTGGTGATCCGAGTCTCTTTCACAAGCTCTGACTTTTCCTGGAGCGAGCCTCAACTTTACCGTTCCGGGCCGCGTTTACTAAGTTCCAACGCTCATTGTTTTTCCTACTCCATTTGGGGGTAAATAGTAGGTTCCAAGTTTTAAATTGAGCATAGTAGAGACACCAATATCGGATACTTGGTGTACTTTCGTATTACCACGAACTCAATCCGCCCTATACTCTCGTTCGCACCTTCATAGTCCTGACGATCGTTTCAAGTAGGAGAGAGGCAGTAGCGAACATAGAAATCTTACATGTGGGTTGCATCTTCAAGAAAGAAGAAAGAAGAAAGAAGAAAGAAGAAAGAAGAAAGAAGAAAGAAGAAAGAAGAAAGAAGAAAGAAGAAAGAAGAAAGTGTTAGTATGCAACGTACTATCCAATTATCTTTCTTTACTACATATATATAGTGCACGCAACCACACTTATAAATCCATTTAATATGGAGCAACAGATATCACAGACGCGCCACTTTTTTTCTTTTTTTTTATGGGGAACGAAATAATTGCGTCATAGTTGGTTGCGTTGTACTTATCGGAATCTATACGGTATCGGTATACGTATAATCGGTATACTGCTTCATAGTTATCGGAGGCAGCATTATGTGGCAGGCAAACAAATGTATATCCCGGGTTTGGTTAGATTTCAGTGTGATACTTTATTTTAAGGGCACCCATTCTGTGAGTTTTCTATACGATATTGCCCTTCCTCATTTGAAACGAGTAAAGTCACTAGTCTTGTTCTTATAGAGTCCGTACCGCAAGTTTTCATTAATTTTATTTCAGTCGATCGCGTTTTTCGGTTGGCGCTCGCCCTTTGAAAGGCCGAGTTTGGATGAGATAAACTCGCTTGTGTAGGTGCGCTATAGCCATCTTACATGGGTCGTCGAACACCAATCGAGCAATGTATTCGCGATGCGCTCTTGTGAGCTGAGTCGCTCCTTTGTGTCCTGCACCGATGATGGCGATGCGCTCTTATGAGCTGAGTCGCTACTCGGTTTCAGGCGCCGAGGGCAACGTGCGCAGAGGATTTGGAGGCGGCATTCGGGCCGGGATACCGGCCACGGACGGGCCGTAGGTCTGCGGCCGCGGACGGATTGTAGCCGGCAGTTTCTGCTGGTTACTCGTCCGTAGGCTCCATGTTGTCTTGGACAGGTGACCCGTCTCTAGGACTAGAGGGGTCATAATTCAAGGCTTCGTACTGACTTGCGTATCCGTCACTTGCTGATTCCCCCAGTTACACCGCCGTTTCCAAAGCGTGCTCGTTGGGACTTGTGCGATTGGTGATCCGAGTCTCTTGCACAAACTCTGACTTTTCCTAGAGCGAGCCCGGGTCGCGTTTAATTGATTCCAACGCTCATTGTTTTTGCTACTCCATTTGAGAGTAAATAGATTACAAGTTTTAAATTGAGCATAGTAGAGATACCCATATCGTATTCGTGGTGTACTTTCGTATTACCACGAATTTAATCCCCCCGATACTCTCGTTTGCATTTTCATATTTCTAACAATCGCCTCAAGTAGGAAAAAGGCAGTACCGACCATAGAAATGTTACATGAGGGTTGCATTTTGGTTTGCGGGCGTTTTGCAATCTCACAGGCCAATTAGAGTCGCAGCTCAGTATTTTAGTTGGTTGCGCTGCACCATCGCGCGCAACGGGCAAACAGGAACCAAGCAGGAAGTGCACTGGAAGAAAGAAGAAAGTAGAAAGTAGAAAGGAGAAAGAAGAAAGAAGAAAGAAGAATGAAGGAGGAAGAACGAAGAACGAAGACTGAAGAACGAAGACTGAAGAACGAAGACTGAAGAATGAAGAATGAAGAAAGAAGATGGAAGAACGAAGAACGAAGAACGAAGATGGAAGAACGAAGATGGAAGAACGAAGAACGAAGAAGGAAGAAGGAAGAACGAAGAACGAAGAATGAAGAAAGAAGATGGAAGAACGAAGAACGATGAACGATGAACGATGAACGAAGAATGCAGAAAGAAGATGGAAGAACGAAGAATGAAGAAAGAAGAAAGAAGATGGAAGAACGAAGAATGAAGAAAGAAGATGGAAGAACGAAGAACGAAGAACGAAGAAGGAAGAAGGAAGACTGAAGAATGAAGAATGAAGAATGAAGACTGAAGAATGCAGAATGAAGAATGAAGAAAGAAGATGGAAGATGGAAGAACGAAGAACGAAGATGGAAGAACGAAGGACGAAGGGCGAAGGACGAAGAACGAAGAACGAAGAATGAAGAAAGAAGATGGAAGAACGAAGAACGAAGAAGGAAGAAGGAAGACTGAAGAATGAAGAATGAAGAATGAAGAATGAAGATGGAAGATGGAAGAACGAAGGACGAAGGACGAAGAACGAAGAATGAAGAAAGAAGATGGAAGAACGAAGAAGGAAGAAGGAAGACTGAAGAATGAAGAATGAAGAATGAAGAATGAAGAATGAAGAATGAAGAATGAAGACTGAAGAATGCAGAATGAAGAAAGAAGAAAGAAGATGGAAGAACGAAGAACGAAGATGGAAGAACGAAGGACGAAGAACGAAGAATGAAGAAAGAAGATGGAAGAACGAAGAAGGAAGAACGAAGACTGAAGAATGAAGAATGAAGAATGAAGAAAGAAGGTGGAAGATGGAAGAACGAAGAACGAAGATGGAAGAACGAAGAACGAAGATGGAAGAACGAAGAACGAAGAATGAAGAAAGAAGAACGAAGGTGGAAGAACGAAGAACGAAGAATGAAGAATGAAGATGGAAGAACGAAGAACGAAGAATGAAGATGGAAGAACGAAGAATGAAGATGGAAGAACGAAGATGGAAGAACGAAGAACGAAGATGGAAGAACAAAGAAGGAAGAACGAAGAAGGAAGAACGAAGAAAGAAGAAAGAAGAACGAAGAAGGAAGAACGAACAAAGAAGAACGAAGAACGAAGAATGAAGAAAGAAGATGGAAGAACGAAGAACAAACAATGAAGATGGAAGAACGAAGAACGAAGAACGAAGAATGAAGAAAGAAGATGGAAGAACGAAGAACGAAGATGGAAGAACGAAGAATGAAGAAAGAAGATGGAAGAACGAAGAACGAAGATGGAAGAACGAAGAACGAAGAATGAAGAATGAAGATGGAAGAACGAAGATGGAAGAACGAAGAACGAAGAACGAAGAATGAAGAATGAAGAACGAAGAACGAAGATGGAAGAATGAAGAATGAAGAAAGAAGGAAGACAAAAGAAGAATGAATACGTTGAAAGCTGCTGCTGTTCAATTCAGATTGCCGATCGATAATTGTTTTACCCTTGCTATGCCACAAATGCTGCCAACCGCCATGTACAATTCTATTTTTCTAATAATTACTAATTTCTAATAATTACTAATGCCAATAATTAACTTGCTAATAAATTGCTAATAATTATCACCGTTTCTGTTTCAGGTCCGTTTTTATGTCCACATTCTGTTATTTATGTCTATATTCGCTGCCCGGCAGCGGGGTTAATTCGATTTTGTATGCTTACATTTGTACATTCTTTCAGCTTCCAATTGAGGTTGTATCCTCGATCCACACAACTCATCAATGAAGATGTAGATGTAGATAGAAAAGTATACATAGATATATTATGAGGATATGTAGTCTGCTTGCATCTATGCTTTTCATATGTAGTCTGCTTACAATGATGCTTTTTATATCTCGCTACTTTTTGTACGTAGTATGTTTGCAACTGTGCTTTTTATATATCACTGCTTTTTACATGTAGTCTGCTTGCAACTATGCTTTTCATATATCACTGCTTTTTATATGTAGTCTGCTTACAACTATGCCTTTTATATATCGCTGCTTTTTATATGTACTCTGCTTGCAAATATGCTTTTCATATATCGCTGCTTTTTATATGTAGGTACTCTGCTTGCAACTATGCTTTTCATATATCGCTGCTTTTTATATGTACTCTGCTTACAACTGTGCTTTTTATATACCGCTGCTTTTTATATGTACTCTGCTTGCAAGTATGCTGTTTATATATCGCTGCTTTTTACATGTACCATAGTCTGCTTGAAACTATGCTTTTCATATATCGCTGGTTTTTATATCTACTCTGCTTACAACTATGCTTTTTATATATCGCTGCTTTTTATATGTACTCTGCTTACAACTGTGCTTTTTATATGCCGCTCCTTTTTATATGCACTCTGCTTGCAAGTATGCTGTTTATATATCGCTGCTTTTTACATGTAGTCTGCTTGAAACTATGCTTTTCATATATCGCTGCTTTTTATATGTACTCTGCTTACAACTATGCTTTTTATATATCGCTGCTTTTTATGTCTACTCTGCTTGCAACTATGCTGTTTATATATCGCTGCTTTTTACATGTAGTCTGCTTGCAACTATGCTTTTCATATATCGCTGCTTTTTATATGTTCTCTGCTTACAACTATGCTTTTTATATATCGCTGCTTTTTATGTCTACTCTGCTTGCAACTATGCTGTTTATATATCGCTGCTTTTTACATGTAGTCTGCTTGCAACTATGCTTTTCATATATCGCTGCTTTTTATATGTTCTCTGCTTACAACTATGCTTTTTATATATCGCTGCTTTTTATGTCTACTCTGCTTGCAACTATGCTGTTTATATATCGCTGCTTTTTACATGTAGTCTGCTTGCAACTATGCTTTTCATATATCGCTGCTTTTTATATGTTCTCTGCTTACAACTATGCTTTTTATATATCGCTGCTTTTTATATGTACTCTGCTTACAACTGTGCTTTTTATATACCGCTGCTTTTTATATGTACTCTGCTTGCAAGTATGCTGTTTATATATCGCTGCTTTTTACATGTACCATAGTCTGCTTGAAACTATGCTTTTCATATATCGCTGGTTTTTATATCTACTCTGCTTACAACTATGCTTTTTATATATCGCTGCTTTTTATATGTACTCTGCTTACAACTGTGCTTTTTATATGCCGCTCCTTTTTATATGCACTCTGCTTGCAAGTATGCTGTTTATATATCGCTGCTTTTTACATGTAGTCTGCTTGAAACTATGCTTTTCATATATCGCTGCTTTTTATATGTACTCTGCTTACAACTATGCTTTTTATATATCGCTGCTTTTTATGTCTACTCTGCTTGCAACTATGCTGTTTATATATCGCTGCTTTTTACATGTAGTCTGCTTGCAACTATGCTTTTCATATATCGCTGCTTTTTATATGTTCTCTGCTTACAACTATGCTTTTTATATATCGCTGCTTTTTATGTCTACTCTGCTTGCAACTATGCTGTTTATATATCGCTGCTTTTTACATGTAGTCTGCTTGCAACTATGCTTTTCATATATCGCTGCTTTTTATATGTTCTCTGCTTACAACTATGCTTTTTATATATCGCTGCTTTTTATGTCTACTCTGCTTGCAACTATGCTGTTTATATATCGCTGCTTTTTACATGTAGTCTGCTTGCAACTATGCTTTTCATATATCGCTGCTTTTTATATGTTCTCTGCTTACAACTATGCTTTTTATATATCGCTGCTTTTTATGTCTACTCTGCTTGCAACTATGCTGTTTATATATCGCTGCTTTTTACATGTAGTCTGCTTGCAACTATGCTTTTCATATATCGCTGCTTTTTATATGTTCTCTGCTTACAACTATGCTTTTTATATATCGCTGCTTTTTATGTCTACTCTGCTTGCAACTATGCTGTTTATATATCGCTGCTTTTTACATGTAGTCTGCTTACAACTATGCTTTTTATATACCGCTGCTTTTTATATGTACTCTGCTTGCAAGTATGCTGTTTATATATCGCTGCTTTTTACATGTAGTCTGCTTGCAACTATGCTTTTCATATATCGCTGCTTTTTATATGTTCTCTGCTTACAACTATGCTTTTTATATATCGCTGCTTTTTATGTCTACTCTGCTTGCAACTATGCTGTTTACATATCGCTGCTTTTTACCCGTAGTGTGCTTGCATCTATGCTTTTTATATGTAGTCTGCTTACAACTATGCTTTTTATCTATTGCTGCTTTTTATCTTCCGCTGCTTTTGTAGGCGTGCACACATTGCGTATGTAGTTTTGTTTTCCCAATATCTTTAAGCGGTTGCGTGCGAGATTTTGCGTGCGAGAGTTTACCTACGAGATTTTGCGAGCGAGCTGGCATTAATGTATAACACTTGTATTAGTTCCGCGTCGCGGTAGAGACATATCCCTTTTTCGCTAAATTTGCAGAACGGCGAATGGCGTAAAAAGGGTATATTTGTAATGTATTCTTACATTTTTTCTCAAAAAGGAGGGAGGATGGGACGCCGTGGTTAGGGTGGGTCTCCGAATGCAGCAACCTCCACGTGGTGAGACCTGGACAATTAGTATCGTCTTCGAGGCAATGGTCAAAACTATTATCGAAGGCGATGCTAAGCCGATCGGCTGCATTTCTCCGTTATTGTTACCTGCTGATTACCTAATTGTACTTCTAATATTTCTTCACAAATTGTAATATCGCTGTATCCAAATTTCTGTAACAAACGTTAATCTTTTGTACTCGTACACTTGTACAATAATTCCCTGTACCTGCTCTTTTTTTTTAAAAAATTGTATTCTCGTATTTAATATTGCGCGATATGTGTTCGAATTTATATCTTTTTATTAGCGCCTCCATTGTATTTGTATTTAGAATACTTTCACATTGTACTGTAGCTAGCTACTATTTAATGTGTGCATACGCTTTTGTAGTTTAGTGTCGTGCTATATTTCACTTCAGAATTAGAACTGTGGTTAGCTTAAGTTTTTAAACAGTTGTAACGGTTGTTAGAAGGCAAGTTGCGTCTGTTAGATTCGGTAGCACTCATCCTTTATCATGTATGGCAAACTTCCTGGTACTTATCATTGCATTCTCTCGTATTAAATAATTATATTTTTTTTCGCTTTTTCGTACTGAAACACATGGTATGTGTGATTTGTTTTGAGTTGTCAAAGCAATTGTAATTGGGACGTTCATTCTCTCGATTATTCAATTTCGAAGGGACGCACGTTTTCCACAAAAAAGAAATGAAGAAGTGCGTTTCTTTATACGTGGACGTTCAAACTACTGTCGATTGTACAGGTGAAGTGCGTATTTTATATTACTCTTTGCATTAAAGTCACATACACACGTTGCGTTACTCACTTCTGTCAAAAGAAGTACAAAATGCGTTATTCAGAATGATGCAGTCACTGTCATGTTGAATATCCTGTTATTGACTTCCCAGATATTAAAGTGTACCAATAATCAATCCGTTTGCGAATCTCCTATATCATATGATCGTATATGCGCGCGATAACACTTGACAACGGTCCCGTTGTAGTCACCTCCACGTGGTGGGACTGGAAATTAATACGGTGCTCTAGACCAGCTTAGAGCACAGTAGTAAGCCAAGAACTGCAGGTATCTGAGGTCCAGTCTAATCGTTACTAAATGTCCGCCGGGGGCATTTGGTAACGTCGATTAGGCGACAGGTACCATTTCTATGTATCGCGAAGAGGATCGCCGTATGTATACATACATATGTGTGTATGTATGCGTTAGTTGCGGTTCGAAATTTGTGCGCGCTTTCCACACGACGACACTCTTTTTTAGTTGCAGAGGAGTCATTTCACTCCTTCCTTCTTAGTCCGTACTGTAACCGTTCGCCATTTTTATTGTAGGCGGTCGCGTCCCCCGGCTATCGCTCCATCTTTGAACGCTTGGGTTTGCGTGGGATGTACTCGCTCGTGTGGTTGCTAGCTCTGCACGGGTAGTCGTACTCTGGTTGGCACATGCGCATGTAAATCGTTCTCTGAGTTAACTTACGAGTTGCTTGGTAGCCGTTATGACCTGTGCTCAATTGGAGTTCGGGAGTCTCTTGCGGGAGCTTTGAGATGTTCTCGGAGCGAGCCCTGGCTGGTTCGTTTCGCGTCGGGTTGTCTTCGCGTAAATAAAATGCTCATTGCTTAAGTATCTCCACTTGGGAGTTTTTAGTCAATGACTCTTAACCTATCGAGCATGCTAGAAGCACGAATATCAATTTGGGTGCAGACACGAATCCGTAATACATACGTATGAGTGTCTCGTGCTTGAATTGCATCATACAGTTTCTATTAGGGGAAGTGTGTCGCCGTTGCTGGAAATTTAATTTTAAGTGCACCCATTCTGCAAGTTTTCTATGCGATATTGCCTCTCTTTATTTGAAACGAGGAAAGTCACCGTTCTTGTACTTATAGAGTCCGTGCCGCAATTTTTCTCCATTTTCAATTTAGTCGGTCGCGTATTTCGGTTGGCGCTCGTTCTTTGGAGGGTTGTGTTTGGATGAGATGTACTCGCTCGTGTGGGTGCTAGCCTTACATGGGTCGTCGAACTCCACTCGACAAAAGTACACGTGATTCGTTCTTGCGGGTATGTATTGGTTCCTCGGCTCCGGGGTCGAGGTTCACGGGCGCTGTGGATTTCGGGGCGGTATTTGGGCCGGGATACCGGCCACGGACGGGCCGTAGGTCTGCGGCCGCGGACGGATTGTAGCCGGCAGTTTCTGCTGGTTACTCGTCCGTAGGCTCCATGTTGTCTTGGACAGGTGACCCGTCTCTAGGACTAGAGGGGTCATAATTCAAGGCTTCGTACTGACTTGCGTATCCGTCACTTGCTGATTCCCCCGGTTCGGTGCCGTTTCGGAGTCGACAATAAGTCGCGCGTGCGCCCGTCCCTCGGTCTGAGTTTATGTTTGCAACCAATCGCTGGTACAGACGTTGTGGCTTTTTGCTCGATTGGTGATCCGAGTCTCTTTCACAAGCTCTGACTTTTCCTGGAGCGAGCCTCAACTTTACCGTTCCGGGCCGCGTTTACTAGGTTCCAACGCTCATTGTTTTTCCTACTCCATTTGGGGGTAAATAGTAGGTTCCAAGTTTTAAATTGAGCATAGTAGAGACACCAATATCGGATACTTGGTGTACTTTCGTATTACCACGAACTCAATCCGACCTATACTCTCGTTCGCACTTTCATAGTCCTGACGATCGTTTCAAGTAGGAGAGAGGCAGTAGCGAACATAGAAATCTTACATGTGGGTTGCATCTTCAAGAAAGAAGAAAGAAGAAAGAAGAAAGAAGAAAGAAGAGAGAAGAACGAAGAGAGAAGAGAGAAGAATGAAGAGAGATGAAAGAAGAAAGAATCCTATCCTTGCTTTTTATCTATCGCTGCTTTTGTAGGTGTGCACACATTTGTAGTTTTTGCTTTTCTAATATTTTTAAGTGATTGCGTGCGATATTCTGCGAGTTGTTTATGTCTACATTCTGTGCTTACATTTGTACATTTACTTACATATGTACTCTGCTTGCAACTATGCCTTTTATCTCTTGCTGCTTCTTATCTAGCGTTGCTTTTTATATGTACTTTGCTTGCAACTATGCATTTTATCTATTGCTGCTTTTTATATGTACTTTGCTTGCAACTATGCCTTTTATCTACTGCTGCTTCTTATCTAGCGCTGCTTTTTATGTATCGCTGATTTTTATGTGTACTCTGCTTGCAACTATGCTGTTTATATATCGCTGCTTTTTACCCGTAGTCTGCTTGCATCTATGCTTTTTATATGTAGTCTGCTTACAACTATGCTTTTTATCTATTGCTGCTTTTTATCTTCCGCTGCTTTTGTAGGTGTGCACACATTGCGTATGTAGTTTTGTTTTCCCAATATCTTTAAGCGGTTGCGTGCGAGATTTTGCGTGCGAGAGTTTACCTACGAGATTTTGCGTGCGAGCTGGCATTAATGTATAACACTTGTATTAGTTCCGCGTCGCGGTAGAGACATTTCCTTTTTCGCTAAATTTGCAGAACGGCAAATGGCGTAAATGGGATATATTCATAATGTATTCTTACATTTTTGCTCAAAAAGGAGGGAGGATGGGACGCCGTGGTTAGGGTGGGTCTCCGAATGCAGCAACCTCCACGTGGTGAGACCTGGACAATTAGTATCGTCCTCGAGGCAGTGGTCAAAACTATTATCGAAGGCGATTCTAAGCTGATCGGCTGCATTTCTTCTTTATTGTTACCTACCAGTTACCTAATTGTACTTCTGATATTTCTTCATGAATTGTAATATCGCTGTATCCAAATTTCCGCAACAAACGTTAATCTTATTTACACACTTGTACAATAATTCTCTGTTTCTGCTCTTTTTTGTAATAAATTGTATTCTCGTATTTAATATTGTGCGATATGTGTTGGAATTTATATTCTTTTATTAGCGCCGCCATTGTATTTGTATTTAGTATACTTTCACGTTCTACTGTAGCTGGTTACTATTTAATGTGTGCATACGCTTTTAGCAGTTTAGTGTCGTACTATATTCAACTTCAGAATTTTAACTGTAGTTAGTTTAAGTTTTTAAGCAGTTGTAATGGTGGTATTAAATAATTATATTTTTAGTCGCCTTTTCGTACTCAAACTCTAACATATATTTCTTGTTGTGTTTAGTGATCATACTCCAAGATTTATCAGTCGATTCAGTTGGAGCCGGCGACAGGGAAGCGTCCATAAATTCGCCATGATTGATCAGCGACTCTTCTTCACGAATACGAGGATAGAAATGAATCCAATCAAAATTTACATGCATGTACAACGATCAGTGAGTCGTATGATTTGTTTTATCCTGGTTTTAATATTTATTTATTGATAAAAAATTGATTTATTGCCGAAGCGTTTGTAAGAAAAAATTAAGCTACTTTTTACTGGTATATTATAATTTCTTGATTCATTTTAAAATATTTAAAAAATTTGTTACTGTTTTTTCCATTGACGTAACACACATCGATTGATTAGAATCTAGATCGCAGTATTGAAAATACGAATAAAAGTGTCAGCTCATTTCTTTTCCCCTTCATTTATCGAGAAGACGCAATGGCGAATGAGACTGGTACATTAGCCACTTGCGAAATCCGACACCTCTCTATTTGCTTATGAACATAGTTGTAATTTATATTTATTATAGGACTGACATTTGTATATTCACACAAATCCATTTTCTTGGTCCAACAGTACTATTTCCGTAAATAATAGTTACTCAACTGACCACTATTATTCATGACGCTCAAATTGTAATAATATTGAATTGGATTGGCAATGAATTTTTGAACAATGAGATGCGTGTGTCGCGTTAGCATCCATTTTTAAAATAGGATCATTTATTTTTTAGTCCATAAATCAATTCTTTTAAATATCCCAAATAAGTTAAATTTCAAATAAAGAGTTTGAGATATCCTATTACATATTAACATATTTTTTAAAATATGTATACACGAATCTTTTGCGTATCCCTTATTGTACATATGCAATGTATATAATTATGCATATGAAACTACATACACACGTATATAATTTTTCGACCACTTTACTTCCATGCAGAATTGTGAGAGATTCGACTTGTGTAAAAAATATGCATATCCATTTAATAAAAAATGCGGTTGTTAAATATAGATGCAGCGTTATTTGTAACAAAAAATATATATGGTTAAACAATTATAATAATTTGTTCCTCTGAACATTACTTGTTAGTTGCACTAATTGTGAGTAATAATATCCTGCATGCGTTGCGCAAAAAATAATTAATTTGTACTAATAATTATTGGTAGAAATTATTAGCCCAACGCATCCAAGATATCGCAAACACTGCTTCATTAAAAGAAAATATACGCAAATAATGACTAAAGTTTAAATGGATAGATTGTTATATTTATAAAGGTACTTTCGAAAAAGTAATTTTTGTCTTCTACTTTCCGTTAAATGTCTTTTCCATTTTAACGCATTTGGAAACCATGATCCTGTTGGTTACCTCGGACCCCAATCATAGAGCCATCTGGCCACTGTCACCCAGGGAAACCCTTTGTCCTCTTCAGCAATACTCAACTTTCTTAGAAAATAGATAGAATAACCTCTAGGATTTATTCTTCTCTTTTTTTACGTTTTTACATCATTCTGATGTTTCTCTGTTTATCCCAGAAATGTTCTTTTATTAAATTGTATTGTTAATGAAAGACACCATTTTTAAATTATATTCAACTAATGATAATAACTCAAACGAATGAGTTACAATTAAAAAATGGGGTCTTTCATTAACAATAAAATTGCCCCAATGAAAAAGATAATTAATGAATTTGTATAGTAACTATATAAGTCATAATTGTAGTATACAATTATCGTCACAAGTATTTCATTGCGGCAATTTTATTGTTTGTGTGTTAAAGAAATATACATCTCTTAGCTCGATTGTAAGTGGTTCTATATCATTCATTGTCATTTACCAGAAAATAATGTAAAGTATAACTTTCAAAATTATTTCATTTATTGATACTTTTTATACTGTGTTTTTGTAATATTTTAAATTAACATTACTTGTTTGATATCCTTTGCTGCCTTTCATTGCGGCAAAGAACAAAAGAATTCTTTAAAATTATTTAATTTTCGCATTGTTTTCTATAATATGTTGGTAACGTTGCGAGTGACTCGGAAATGGCATGGGTACCTAAGACACCGACGAGATATAATTCATATATCTCGTCTGTGCCTAAGATACCCAGAAATTCGGGCCGAAAAAATATATTGGATGACTTGTCTATTCCTATATCTCGTCAGTGGTATGACCCTGGGGTAGTAGACCGCCGGTCGCCGTCGGCGACCGTCGAAGTTTCTCGGAAATAGCGAATACCGCCGAGCGCAGCTGACGCGCCGGCGCGTAGCGGAGTGGGGAGGCTTGCGGAGTGTGGTCGACCATCGCGCGGCGCGTGCCCCTTCTTTCTCAATTGGAGTGTCGCAGCGTAAGGTCGTCTACGGTGTTGATGGTTAGCGACATACCTCACTCTACAACGCAATAGCACCTCAGGCTTTACTTTACCATTGTGTTCGCTTCATTATTAGCCTCTATTAATTAATACGCGTTTAACTAACAATCGTTCTACTATCGCAACAGTACATTAAACTTTAATGATTATAATCTTTCTTGAGTTTCCATTGCTGAACGAATATGAGATTAACTAGTCGTTTATTGTAACATCGCGTTAACTAATTTATCAGTTTGAACGGTTCTTCGAATCTTTATTATATTTTATTACACGATTATTCGGATTCGATGCGGTGTTAAGGTTCCGTTTATTTTCTTTGCAATGTTACTTACATACCCAGTTACATATGGCCTTTCGCAACTTTGCATTCCATTCTGATTTTAGCACAGGTTTATCACGTTAATATCATTCGCGATTGAAACTACAGTCAGTAAATTTCATTAATTCTAAACGAAAAATTGAACGACGTTCATGTTTCGCTGCATATCGGTCGCGATTTCTATTATAGCTTCACTAGTGTTCTTGTTGACACTTTTATTATCTCTGTGCCTTTGCACAAGTACGGTCAAAGGGAATTTTCGATGCAGGATTGCCCGCGTACTTACGTATTTGTTGCCATGCCCTTGAAGCATGATAAATAGTTTCGAGTCTTGATTTCTACAAGCAGCTACGAGAATTTATAAATGCGCGATATTGCTTACTTACTAGGATCATGATCACTTTTAAAACTCTGACATAGAACAGTCACAGTACGCTTTTGATAAATCATTTATATTAATCTATAATAATATATCTTGAATAGACAATTAACAATACAGTAGTACTTTATTAAAACACCAAAGCAGTAATTCCTCAACAGACATACAGAAATAAGAAAGAAACAAATAAAATCACATGTGTATTGCTTTAATTTTTACCTCCTCCCCTCATTTACTAACATGTACAGATTTTCTTTCAGCAAATTTTGATGACCGCGCGCAATGCGGTTGGTAAATTCAGTGCTTGTTTCGTTAAAGTTCTTCTTATTATTTTTTGAGCGCAACCGCTCTTAATAATTATAATTAAATATAAATAGTGGCAAAGATACGCGAAAGTAGAGTCAGTGTTTGCTTCGAAATATTGCTCTCGCGAAAAATAGAGTCACTTTGTTCGTCGATCACAATTATAAAACGCGCGCGACGGTAGTCCTTTATCTTATTCTTTTTTATCGCAATAAGTATTCCGGTATTAGAGTCAACACCTAGGCTGTTCGGAGAGTTCGGGCTTTCATCCATCAACTTGAAGAGTAAGTACTTCTGTATTTCTTTAATCTTGTATTGAAATAATCATTGATAATTAACACATTCCAAAAGTACTGAAAATACATAGATTTTAATGTTGTTGGCTCTTTTTGAATGTTTCAGCAGCTTCCATGGCTTCGATGGCGACGAGCTTGACCGCACACCTGGTGAGTCTGCAACCGGTGAGTGGCATGCTTTAAAGTTCCTCTGGTCACTCAATCATGTCGCAGGACGAAAGGTCCGAACCGACACGAGTGACTGGTTGTAATTACGTAGTTTTTTCTGGCAAGCACTGTGACCATGGGTATATGGAAATATACTCATGAGTAGTAACTTTTTTACTGTTTTATATTATATGAGGATAGGTCTTCTTGTACAACGCGTTTTTAAATAGCTTCATAATTTTAAAACAGATCATATTTAGAATAAAATATATCACTATATATCTTTTTATAATAGAGTATTTAATTGAATACCTATGAAACGATATTTAAATAGTTATTAATTATTGAATGAATATAAAGTAACGTCCAGTATTCTACGTGCATTAGTTTGTAGTGGAGAAGTCGAATACCATTCGACTTCGTTTATTTGTCAATTGCAATTACTGCACAGTTATAATAAATTGTTAGTAAGCGTATAGTCGTTCCTCTTTTTTACTACTTTGATTATATGTATATAAAGTAAAGGTACTTACTTACCTTGTCAATTTGTTGGGACTATCGCATAATTTTATTATACGATATCCATATTAGTCTTTAGCGTTTAGAGATATCAATACGTTCACTTTTTCCGTACAAGATATTAATTAAACCTGAATGTACAAGAAGACAATACGTGAACCGGTAGATCTCGAAATCAAAGCAATCTACTTTAAAATCAACCGTGCATTTTAGAAGCAATGCTTTGATGACGGGAACACCGGAGGATGTTTCAATATCATTCAAGGTATATTAATGTAGAGTCATTGAATAATTTCCCTAATAAAGTACAGTCATTGTACAATTTTTCTAATAAAGTAGAGTCATTGCACAATTCTTCTAATAAAGTAGAGTCATAGCATAATTTTTCTAATAAAGTAGAGTCATTTCAGTTTCTTTTTAATAGAATAAAATCATGTATTGATCGGGTATATATATGTATACATGTATACATTTAGCCCGTTAGAAAATCAGTATGTCTTCATCATTTTTTTAGACGAGGATTTCCAGGTTTATCCCTTTCCGTGTTCACTGCCCGGATCCCACTCACGTGCCCCGGTGCTACTTGGGTGGGAAAACGGTGGTAGAGCACGATGATATCTATTTAGTTTATAATGATTTATTGTTGGCGACTGACAGTGCGTTTGGTGTATCGTGCACGACGTAATATCCACATTGTGTGTGTGGTTAGGCTGTGGATTTGCGTCGTTCCGTACTAAAACGTAGTTACTCTAACCAAGATAAGATGTCCATTAATTGAAAACAGAGACATCATTTTTACTATTAACTGCATTAATAATCCCTAATATACCGGGCCACGAAGTTTTTGTCATTTAAGATGACGGAGACCAAATTCCAAAGAGAATCGAATATACTTATCAATTGCTATCAAGTACCTTTTGTATCGGTGCTATTTAATTATTCTATTAAATATCTATTAAATATCTCAACCGCGACGTGGTATTTTCCACGTGAACGCAGAGATCCCAGCCACTGTCAATCGATTTCAGAAAAATGGTACGTACATTAGAGTGTGCAAGTTGTGCGACAGCACTTGGGTGTCGGGGGTGTCCCGGGACGCCTCCCTAGTGTAGGCTTTTGCGCCCAAGTGTTTGACTGAGAACCGTGGAGTGTCGTGTGTTGGTGTGTCTGTTTGCCATTTTTTAAATATAGGTCCAGGTAGGATAGGTAGCATACTTTCTGGTGTGATTGATAGACATAAGTAGGTAGGGCCGGGCAGGTTGACACAGTCTCTGATCGTGTAGGCACTCATTCGCGTGTTCAACCTGTTTCAGGAAATCTAATTTGAAAAGCCGACGGTGAAGCTGTGGCGCGAACGAAAATGCGTTCGCCTCTGGCTTTGCCTATCGATTTTTCGAATCCTTCGCGGTCGTGGTCGCGATTTAGGCTCCGAAACGAAACGTGTTACATTATGCTCGAGGCTGCACGTGTGAACGAAGAACGATTATAATTTTAATCGTAATCTTTGCGATTTTCCGTAATCACAATTTTACGATTTTATTTCATCGTGATTCGGCCACGTGTGTTCCATTTAGCTCCGCGATTTAAACTCTTTATTTCACCTTTATAAGTTTTTCTTTGGTTTTCGATTAGAGCCTCGAGCCTAGTTTAAGTTTCAGCTGGCCCTTGGGTCCAACGAAAAGAAGAGGCTATATGCCGAAGAGGCCCGACAAACTGTCACTCAAGAGGGCAACTAATAATGGCTCCCCATCCTTTTTAAGAATGGGAAATCATTCTTTGTTACTACTTTGTCACTGTGCTTGCATTTTCATTTGTAGAATTTTTATTTGTACTTGGCCGACGCACATTCCGGCCCAACGATGCAGCCCTCCCAAATATCGCGTTGTTTTAGAGTTGCGAAAAACTTGAGAACGGGTCGAATTAGAGTTGCGTTAAATGCCACGCGGTTTTTCAAGTAGTGTCGCGAAAAAGAAAACGTGTTTCGCGTATTCTTGGAGTTGCGAAGTGACTCGCGGTTTTTAATTAGAGTTGCGACCAAATGAAAATCGTGATTGATTTAGCGTTGCGCAATGATATCGCGATGGTTCTTGCAATTTTGCCGTGGTTATTGTTAGTTAAATTGTAGTATTTTATAATATATTTTACATATGAGAAAGTTTCTAGTGTTGCGGAAATTATTTTCGCGTCTTGAGCCTTCAGCTAACTTTACAGAGGATCTTCAATTACATTGCTTTTTGATATTACAAATAATTTACTGTTTGCTTTCTATCCGCCTTAATAAATAGTGTAGCGAAATGATTGCATCGCGAGTTCCCATTAGTGTTGCGTTGATTAAAGATCGTGTTTTTAATTAGAGTTGCAAATACCAGTCCCCAACTGCTTCCAATTGGAAGCCTGTTCATGAGCCACCCTGGAGTGTGGCACATCATCATCAGCCAAAGACCATAGCTGAATCTTGCGCGTTTAGTGTTGCGTTTAAAGAGACAATTGGTGCATAGAGCATCGAGTCATTCTTTCATTAGTGTTGCGTCCAATCGCGATTTTTCTGATTTTTAATACTATTAATGATTAACTTGAATTAGAGTTGCTATTTGCCATATTGAAGCACCACTCGCGTCTGATTCTTACAAATTTGTGTTGCTATTGAATTTTCTAATGTTTAAAAGTAGTATACTAGCGTTGCGTTACATAAATATTCTTTAAATAATATAAATTTGTTGGCGGCCCTTCTGGCCACCTGTTACTTCAGGCATTTTTAACATTTTTTTTATTTATTAGAGCCAATTCATTGTCAATTATTGTTCTACATGGTGTATTTTTTCTTTTCAGCGTTTCATTTTATTTAGTTTTCTTAATAATTATACTACCTGGAATGTCTGTTGATGGAAATACTGCTAAAAAATTGCATACATAATAGTATATTACCGTGTGGACGAAATGAAGGAAAAGAAAAGAAAAGGAAATAAATGAAAAAAATGAATGAAAAGAAAAGAATAAAAAGAAATAATTAAAAGAAATAATTTGTAGAACCTTTGATTTTATAATAATTCTAGATAGTAGATTTCAATTAGATTCAATGCTAGTAACTGTTCATTATTGGAGTTTAACTCTTAAATATTTTCCCCTAATCGTTGCAATTGTATTTTTACCTTTATTTAGTAGAGATAATTTTTATAACTTTTCGAGATTGCTTTGTAGAAATTGAAATTCACTCGCGATATCCGATTTGTGAGTTTAAGAATTCATTCTTATAATGCTTTACTAATTATTTCGAGTTCGTGCATGTTTCAGAAGCATTGAAAAGAAGAGGATTCATGAAACAATGTATAATACGAACACACCCCATCCCTGCCCCAAACCCCTGTCCTTATTAACTAATTACAGGTGTTAGACAATTAATTAGGCAGGCCCAAATATAAATCGAAGAATACTTTTAGCACTTTATGTAGGTAGGATTTGTCTCAACACACAATCTTAGATCTTTATACTGGCAGGTTTAACACGAATTGAAATTATTAGAGTTTTAATTAGGCAGGGTTTATAAAACCAAATATTGTTGGCAGGTGCTGCAATTTTTTGGTTCGAGTTTCTGTCTGTTCTAGGACACCATGGACCACGAGAGATTAATGCGGACTAACCGAAGAGAATTTAAGTATATGCATACTCATACCTACATGAGTATGGGATAGTATCTATTACAGTTCTATGTAGATAGGATATTATTGAAATTGTTCTCTTATTCGAACTCTTAGATTTTCTACCAGGTAGGGTGATTCTAGTCTTAAGTTAGCTCTTTAGTCAGGCAGGGCGTATTCGAATCTAATCTAAAATTTAAGAAAGTGGGGTTTATTTTTACGTTATGTCTTAGCTTTTAAGCCCGCAGTGTTCACCACTGCAATAATATTTCGTTGTCTAGTTTTTAAGATCATATGATATATTTTTAAGAAAGTTTTATTTCAGGAAATTGAATTCTCTTGCAAATTTTCTTTCAGGTTTCCTTCTGATATTCAACTTAGCTTTCGGTCGTGAATTTACCAAGTACTCCTCTTGTTGTCTTACTTGTACTACGATCAATTAATGAACGTTCTACAAATTGACAATAATAGGAGATTTTTGTTTCTCACATGTTATATTAGAATTTGTTTTCGCATAATTGGAGGGTGGAAGGGCCGTGGCTAGGGTGGGTCTCCATGCGCAGTAACCTCCACGTGGTGAGACCCGGGCAATCAATTATTTATCGTATAATTATTAAACGTTTAAGAGACGTTTGATAATTATGTGGAAAATAATTCGAGCGAATTGACTGCGAATTGACCCCTAGGCTCCCTTTTCCCTTCATAATTATTCTTCCATTCCTCCTCGGCGCGCGCGAATCTAGCATTCTGACCCCGAGGCTCCCTTTTCCCTTCATAATTATTCTTCCATTCCTCCTCGGCGCGCGCGAATCTAGCATTCGACCCCGAGGTTGCCTTTCCTTTCGTAACTATTTCGTTTCCTTTTCCGTTCTCGGCTCGGGGGACTGATGGTTGGGGACTTAGTGTCAGCCAGTTACGATGTGTGGGGGCGTGATTGTGGTTCTGGACCCTGGTCACGAGGCCCTCGGTTAGACTACGTTCTCTAACATGGGTAGGTTATCCACCATTCTGGAATCGTGGTCGCGGTTCTTGCAATATCCGGGTTGCAGTGTCATCGGGGGGCGGTGTGTGGGGCTGTGATTGCTTTTCTGGACACTTTGGCCCGCCTAGTAGGAAATTCCTATGTGTTAGACCACGCCAAGCACACCTTGGGGTGGCAGAAGGCATACGGGTCATAATCTAGAATCGTGGTTGTGGTCTTGCATATCCGTGCCTTAATGATTTCTGTGGCTCGGAATCGAAACTGGTGTCGATGCTAAGTCGTTTTACTGTACAGACTCTGGCCGAGGGCTCGCGGGCTGCTCGGTAGCAGTCACAAACACAGTAGAAATACTGTCGCGAAATTAGAATCACTTTGTTTGTCAATCATAAGTGTTCCATTAGAGTCAGGACCCTGTTCGACGAGTTCGGGCTTTCAAAGGCACGTTTGGAAACTATAAAATTAAAGAGCCAGCCTCGTCGATTCAATTTCTGAGTTTAAGAAGTCATTTTTATAATACTTCATTAATTATTTCGTGTCTGCGTTTGCTTCAGAAGCATTGAAAATAATCAGCTAAAGAAGAAGATTCATGATAATACATACGTATAATATGACCACATCCCCGCCCTGCCCCTGCCCCTACCCGGGCCTTTTAATTCACTACATTTATTAGATAATTAATTAGGTGGGCCCAATTAAGATCGATCAATACGTTTAGCTCTTTATGTAGGCAGGATTTTTTCGAACAGACAACCTTAGAACTTTATACAGGCAGGTTTTACACGAATTGAAAATATTAGACTTTTAACTAGGCAGGGTTTAGAAAACCAAAAATTGTTGGCAGGTGCTGCAATTTTTTGGTGTGTGTTTCAGTCTGTTCTAGGACACCATGGACCACATGATTAATATCGATGAATTGAAGGGGAATTAAACATATATGTACGTACTTATACCTATATGAGTTTGGTAAAGTATCTTTTACATTCCTATGTTGGTAGGATATTATTGAAATTATTCTTTTAATTGAACTCTTAGATGTTATACCAGGTAGGGTGATTCTAGTCTTAAGTTAGCTCTTTAGTCAGGCAGGGCGTATTCGAATCTAATCTAAAGTTTAAGAAAGTGGGGTTTATTTTTACGTTATGTCTTAGCTTTTAAGCCCGCAGTGTTCACCACTGCAATAATATTTCGTTGTCTAGTTCTTAAGATCATATGATATATTTTTAAGAAAGTTTTATTTCAGGAAATTGAATTCTCTTGCAAATTTTCTTTCAGGTTTCCTTCTGATATTCAACTTAGCTTTCGGTCGTGAATTTACCAAGTACTCCTCTTGTTGTCTTACTTGTACTACGATCAATTAATGAACGTTCTACAAATTGACAATAATAGGAGATTTTTGTTTCTCACATGTTATATTAGAATTTGTTTTCGCATAATTGGAGGGTGGAAGGGCCGTGGCTAGGGTGGGTCTCCATGCGCAGTAACCTCCACGTGGTGAGACCCGGGCAATCAATTATTTATCGTATAATTATTAAACGTTTAAGAGACGTTTGATAATTATGTGGAAAATAATTCGAGCGAATTGACTGCGAATTGACACCTAGGCTCCCTTTTCCCTTCATAATTATTCTTCCATTCCTCCTCGGCGCGCGCGAATCTAGCATTCTGACCCCGAGGCTCCCTTTTCCCTTCATAATTATTCTTCCATTCCTCCTCGGCGCGCGCGAATCTAGCATTCGACCCCGAGGTTGCCTTTCCTTTCGTAACTATTTTGTTTCCTTTTCCGTTCTCGGCTCGGGGGACTGATGGTTGGGGACTTAGTGTCAGCCAGTTACGATGTGTGGGGGCGTGATTGTGGTTCTGGACCCTGGTCACGAGGCCCTCGGTTAGACTACGTTCTCTAACATGGGTAGGTTATCCACCATTCTGGAATCGTGGTCGCGGTTCTTGCAATATCCGGGTTGCAGTGTCATCGGGGGGCGGTGTGTGGGGCTGTGATTGCTTTTCTGGACACTTTGGCCCGCCTAGTAGGAAATTCCTATGTGTTAGACCACGCCAAGCACACCTTGGGGTGGCAGAAGGCATACGGGTCATAATCTAGAATCGTGGTTGTGGTCTTGCATATCCGTGCCTTAATGATTTCTGTGGCTCGGAATCGAAACTGGTGTCGATGCTAAGTCGTTTTACTGTACAGACTCTGGCCGAGGGCTCGCGGGCTGCTCGGTAGCAGTCACAAACACAGTAGAAATACTGTCGCGAAATTAGAATCACTGTGTTTGTCAATCATAAGTGTTCCATTAGAGTCAGGGCCCTGTTCGACGAGTTCGGGCTTTCAAAGGCACGTTTGGAAACTATAAAATTAAAGAGCCAGCCTCGTCGATTCAATTTCTGAGTTTAAGAAGTCATTTTTATAATACTTCATTAATTATTTCGTGTCTGCGTTTGCTTCAGAAGCATTGAAAATAATCAGCTAAAGAAGAAGATTCATGATAATACATACGTATAATATGACCACATACCCGCCCTGCCGCTGCCCCTACCCGGGCCTTTTAATTCACTACATTTATTAGATAATTAATTAGGTGGGCCCAATTAAGATCGATCAATACGTTTAGCTCTTTATGTAGGCAGGATTTTTTCGAACAGACAACCTTAGAACTTTATACAGGCAGGTTTTACACGAATTGAAAATATTAGACTTTTAACTAGGCAGGGTTTAGAAAACCACAAATTGTTGGCAGGTGCTGCAATTTTTTGGTGTGTGTTTCAGTCTGTTCTAGGACACCATGGACCACATGATTAATATCGATGAATTGAAGGGGAATTAAACATATATGTACGTACTTATACCTATATGAGTTTGGTAAAGTATCTTTTACATTCCTATGTTGGTAGGATATTATTGAAATTATTCTTTTAATTGAACTCTTAGATGTTATACCAGGTAGGGTGATTCTAGTCTTAAGTTAGCTCTTTAGTCAGGCAGGGCGTATTCGAATCTAATCTAAAATTTAAGAAAGTGGGGTTTATTTTTACGTTATGTCTTAGCTTTTAAGCCCGCAGTGTTCACCACTGCAATAATATTTCGTTGTCTAGTTTTTAAGATCATATGATATATTTTTAAGAAAGTTTTATTTCAGGAAATTGAATTCTCTTGCAAATTTTCTTTCAGGTTTCCTTCTGATATTCAACTTAGCTTTCGGTCGTGAATTTACCAAGTACTCCTCTTGTTGTCTTACTTGTACTACGATCAATTAATGAACGTTCTACAAATTGACAATAATAGGAGATTTTTGTTTCTCACATGTTATATTAGAATTTGTTTTCGCATAATTGGAGGGTGGAAGGGCCGTGGCTAGGGTGGGTCTCCATGCGCAGTAACCTCCACGTGGTGAGACCCGGGCAATCAATTATTTATCGTATAATTATTAAACGTTTAAGAGACGTTTGATAATTATGTGGAAAATAATTCGAGCGAATTGACTGCGAATTGACCCCTAGGCTCCCTTTTCCCTTCATAATTATTCTTCCATTCCTCCTCGGCGCGCGCGAATCTAGCATTCTGACCCCGAGGCTCCCTTTTCCCTTCATAATTATTCTTCCATTCCTCCTCGGCGCGCGCGAATCTAGCATTCGACCCCGAGGTTGCCTTTCCTTTCGTAACTATTTCGTTTCCTTTTCCGTTCTCGGCTCGGGGGACTGATGGTTGGGGACTTAGTGTCAGCCAGTTACGATGTGTGGGGGCGTGATTGTGGTTCTGGACCCTGGTCACGAGGCCCTCGGTTAGACTACGTTCTCTAACATGGGTAGGTTATCCACCATTCTGGAATCGTGGTCGCGGTTCTTGCAATATTCGGGTTGCAGTGTCATCGGGGGGCGGTGTGTGGGGCTGTGATTGCTTTTCTGGACACTTTGGCCCGCCTAGTAGGAAATTCCTATGTGTTAGACCACGCCAAGCACACCTTGGGGTGGCAGAAGGCATACGGGTCATAATCTAGAATCGTGGTTGTGGTCTTGCATATCCGTGCCTTAATGATTTCTGTGGCTCGGAATCGAAACTGGTGTCGATGCTAAGTCGTTTTACTGTACAGACTCTGGCCGAGGGCTCGCGGGCTGCTCGGTAGCAGTCACAAACACAGTAGAAATACTGTCGCGAAATTAGAATCACTTTGTTTGTCAATCATAAGTGTTCCATTAGAGTCAGGGCCCTGTTCGACGAGTTCGGGCTTTCAAAGGCACGTTTGGAAACTATAAAATTAAAGAGCCAGCCTCGTCGATTCAATTTCTGAGTTTAAGAAGTCATTTTTATAATACTTCATTAATTATTTCGTGTCTGCGTTTGCTTCAGAAGCATTGAAAATAATCAGCTAAAGAAGAAGATTCATGATAATACATACGTATAATATGACCACATCCCCGCCCTACCCCTGCCCCTACCCGGGCCTTTTAATTCACTACATTTATTAGATAATTAATTAGGTGGGCCCAATTAAGATCGATCAATACGTTTAGCTCTTTATGTAGGCAGGATTTTTTCGAACAGACAACCTTAGAACTTTATACAGGCAGGTTTTACACGAATTGAAAATATTAGACTTTTAACTAGGCAGGGTTTAGAAAACCAAAAATTGTTGGCAGGTGCTGCAATTTTTTGGTGTGTGTTTCAGTCTGTTCTAGGACACCATGGACCACATGATTAATATCGATGAATTGAAGGGGAATTAAACATATATGTACGTACTTATACCTATATGAGTTTGGTAAAGTATCTTTTACATTCCTATGTTGGTAGGATATTATTGAAATTATTCTTTTAATTGAACTCTTAGATGTTATACCAGGTAGGGTGATTCTAGTCTTAAGTTAGCTCTTTAGTCAGGCAGGGCGTATTCGAATCTAATCTAAAATTTAAGAAAGTGGGGTTTATTTTTACGTTATGTCTTAGCTTTTAAGCCCGCAGTGTTCACCACTGCAATAATATTTCGTTGTCTAGTTCTTAAGATCATATGATATATTTTTAAGAAAGTTTTATTTCAGGAAATTGAATTCTCTTGCAAATTTTCTTTCAGGTTTCCTTCTGATATTCAACTTAGCTTTCGGTCGTGAATTTACCAAGTACTCCTCTTGTTGTCTTACTTGTACTACGATCAATTAATGAACGTTCTACAAATTGACAATAATAGGAGATTTTTGTTTCTCACATGTTATATTAGAATTTGTTTTCGCATAATTGGAGGGTGGAAGGGCCGTGGCTAGGGTGGGTCTCCATGCGCAGTAACCTCCACGTGGTGAGACCCGGGCAATCAATTATTTATCGTATAATTATTAAACGTTTAAGAGACGTTTGATAATTATGTGGAAAATAATTCGAGCGAATTGACTGCGAATTGACACCTAGGCTCCCTTTTCCCTTCATAATTATTCTTCCATTCCTCCTCGGCGCGCGCGAATCTAGCATTCTGACCCCGAGGCTCCCTTTTCCCTTCATAATTATTCTTCCATTCCTCCTCGGCGCGCGCGAATCTAGCATTCGACCCCGAGGTTGCCTTTCCTTTCGTAACTATTTTGTTTCCTTTTCCGTTCTCGGCTCGGGGGACTGATGGTTGGGGACTTAGTGTCAGCCAGTTACGATGTGTGGGGGCGTGATTGTGGTTCTGGACCCTGGTCACGAGGCCCTCGGTTAGACTACGTTCTCTAACATGGGTAGGTTATCCACCATTCTGGAATCGTGGTCGCGGTTCTTGCAATATCCGGGTTGCAGTGTCATCGGGGGGCGGTGTGTGGGGCTGTGATTGCTTTTCTGGACACTTTGGCCCGCCTAGTAGGAAATTCCTATGTGTTAGACCACGCCAAGCACACCTTGGGGTGGCAGAAGGCATACGGGTCATAATCTAGAATCGTGGTTGTGGTCTTGCATATCCGTGCCTTAATGATTTCTGTGGCTCGGAATCGAAACTGGTGTCGATGCTAAGTCGTTTTACTGTACAGACTCTGGCCGAGGGCTCGCGGGCTGCTCGGTAGCAGTCACAAACACAGTAGAAATACTGTCGCGAAATTAGAATCACTGTGTTTGTCAATCATAAGTGTTCCATTAGAGTCAGGGCCCTGTTCGACGAGTTCGGGCTTTCAAAGGCACGTTTGGAAACTATAAAATTAAAGAGCCAGCCTCGTCGATTCCATTTCTGAGTTTAAGAAGTCATTTTTATAATACTTCATTAATTATTTCGTGTCTGCGTTTGCTTCAGAAGCATTGAAAATAATCAGCTAAAGAAGAAGATTCATGATAATACATACGTATAATATGACCACATACCCGCCCTGCCGCTGCCCCTACCCGGGCCTTTTAATTCACTACATTTATTAGATAATTAATTAGGTGGGCCCAATTAAGATCGATCAATACGTTTAGCTCTTTATGTAGGCAGGATTTTTTCGAACAGACAACCTTAGAACTTTATACAGGCAGGTTTTACACGAATTGAAAATATTAGACTTTTAACTAGGCAGGGTTTAGAAAACCACAAATTGTTGGCAGGTGCTGCAATTTTTTGGTGTGTGTTTCAGTCTGTTCTAGGACACCATGGACCACATGATTAATATCGATGAATTGAAGGGGAATTAAACATATATGTACGTACTTATACCTATATGAGTTTGGTAAAGTATCTTTTACATTCCTATGTTGGTAGGATATTATTGAAATTATTCTTTTAATTGAACTCTTAGATGTTATACCAGGTAGGGTGATTCTAGTCTTAAGTTAGCTCTTTAGTCAGGCAGGGCGTATTCGAATCTAATCTAAAATTTAAGAAAGTGGGGTTTATTTTTACGTTATGTCTTAGCTTTTAAGCCCGCAGTGTTCACCACTGCAATAATATTTCGTTGTCTAGTTTTTAAGATCATATGATATATTTTTAAGAAAGTTTTATTTCAGGAAATTGAATTCTCTTGCAAATTTTCTTTCAGGTTTCCTTCTGATATTCAACTTAGCTTTCGGTCGTGAATTTACCAAGTACTCCTCTTGTTGTCTTACTTGTACTACGATCAATTAATGAACGTTCTACAAATTGACAATAATAGGAGATTTTTGTTTCTCACATGTTATATTAGAATTTGTTTTCGCATAATTGGAGGGTGGAAGGGCCGTGGCTAGGGTGGGTCTCCATGCGCAGTAACCTCCACGTGGTGAGACCCGGGCAATCAATTATTTATCGTATAATTATTAAACGTTTAAGAGACGTTTGATAATTATGTGGAAAATAATTCGAGCGAATTGACTGCGAATTGACCCCTAGGCTCCCTTTTCCCTTCATAATTATTCTTCCATTCCTCCTCGGCGCGCGCGAATCTAGCATTCTGACCCCGAGGCTCCCTTTTCCCTTCATAATTATTCTTCCATTCCTCCTCGGCGCGCGCGAATCTAGCATTCGACCCCGAGGTTGCCTTTCCTTTCGTAACTATTTCGTTTCCTTTTCCGTTCTCGGCTCGGGGGACTGATGGTTGGGGACTTAGTGTCAGCCAGTTACGATGTGTGGGGGCGTGATTGTGGTTCTGGACCCTGGTCACGAGGCCCTCGGTTAGACTACGTTCTCTAACATGGGTAGGTTATCCACCATTCTGGAATCGTGGTCGCGGTTCTTGCAATATCCGGGTTGCAGTGTCATCGGGGGGCGGTGTGTGGGGCTGTGATTGCTTTTCTGGACACTTTGGCCCGCCTAGTAGGAAATTCCTATGTGTTAGACCACGCCAAGCACACCTTGGAGTGGCAGAAGGCATACGGGTCATAATCTAGAATCGTGGTTGTGGTCTTGCATATCCGTGCCTTAATGATTTCTGTGGCTCGGAATCGAAACTGGTGTCGATGCTAAGTCGTTTTACTGTACAGACTCTGGCCGAGGGCTCGCGGGCTGCTCGGTAGCAGTCACAAACACAGTAGAAATACTGTCGCGAAATTAGAATCACTTTGTTTGTCAATCATAAGTGTTCCATTAGAGTCAGGGCCCTGTTCGACGAGTTCGGGCTTTCAAAGGCACGTTTGGAAACTATAAAATTAAAGAGCCAGCCTCGTCGATTCAATTTCTGAGTTTAAGAAGTCATTTTTATAATACTTCATTAATTATTTCGTGTCTGCGTTTGCTTCAGAAGCATTGAAAATAATCAGCTAAAGAAGAAGATTCATGATAATACATACGTATAATATGACCACATACCCGCCCTGCCGATGCCCCTACCCGGGCCTTTTAATTCACTACATTTATTAGATAATTAATTAGGTGGGCCCAATTAAGATCGATCAATACGTTTAGCTCTTTATGTAGGCAGGATTTTTTCGAACAGACAACCTTAGAACTTTATACAGGCAGGTTTTACACGAATTGAAAATATTAGACTTTTAACTAGGCAGGGTTTAGAAAACCACAAATTGTTGGCAGGTGCTGCAATTTTTTGGTGTGTGTTTCAGTCTGTTCTAGGACACCATGGACCACATGATTAATATCGATGAATTGAAGGGGAATTAAACATATATGTACGTACTTATACCTATATGAGTTTGGTAAAGTATCTTTTACATTCCTATGTTGGTAGGATATTATTGAAATTATTCTTTTAATTGAACTCTTAGATGTTATACCAGGTAGGGTGATTCTAGTCTTAAGTTAGCTCTTTAGTCAGGCAGGGCGTATTCGAATCTAATCTAAAATTTAAGAAAGTGGGGTTTATTTTTACGTTATGTCTTAGCTTTTAAGCCCGCAGTGTTCACCACTGCAATAATATTTCGTTGTCTAGTTTTTAAGATCATATGATATATTTTTAAGAAAGTTTTATTTCAGGAAATTGAATTCTCTTGCAAATTTTCTTTCAGGTTTCCTTCTGGTATTCAACTTAGCTTTCGGTCGTGAATTTACCAAGTACTCCTCTTGTTGTCTTACTTGTACTACGATCAATTAATGAACGTTCTACAATTTGACAATAATAGGAGATTTTTGTTTCTCACATGTTATATTAGAATTTGTTTTCGCATAATTGGAGGGTGGAAGGGCCGTGGCTAGGGTGGGTCTCCATGCGCAGTAACCTCCACGTGGTGAGACCCGGGCAATCAATTATTTATCGTATAATTATTAAACGTTTAACCGACGTTTGATAATTATGCGGAAAATAATTCGAGCGAATTGACTGCGTATTGTACTTAGGATACAATGTAAAATAATGGCCGCTCAGTGTTCGTTCATATCCCCATTTAATGCTTGCCGAGACATCGCCACCAATCGTTGGACCTACTCCGAATCAGAGTATAAATTTTACTCCAATTATTAATTTGGTATTATATATTTTCAGAAAAATCTCGATTAGTACACTTCGCTCGGGATCGAATACGAACACTAATCGTTTGCAGACACGTTTATCCCAGGAATTGTCTTATATTAGTAAATAATTTACTTCGTTATTGTTATTAGTTGAATATAAATAAGAAATTGCGTCTTTCATTAACGATAAAATTGCTCCAATGAAAAAGATAATGAAAGAATTTGTCTATTAATTATACAATTAACAATTGTAGTATACAATTATCGTCATTATCTTTTTCATTGTGGCAACTTTATTGTTTGGGTGTTAAAACAATATACATCTCTTGGCTCAATTTTTGTTTGGTAATTTATCAGAAAATAATGTAAAGTATAACTTTAAAAATTATGTCATTTATTGATAGTACAATTGAAATAAGAAAACTTGTTAACATGTGTTTCTTTAATTAAAAGATTTTTAATTAACATTAAATGTTTCATATCCTTTGTTGCCTTTCATTGCGGCAAAGAACAAAAGAATTCTTTAAAATTATTCAATTTTCGCATCGTTTTCAATAATCTGTGGGTAACGTTGCGAGTGACACGGAAATGGTAATGGGACGCGGCGTCCCAGAAATCTTGGCCGAAAAAATACATTGCATGTCTTGTCTATTCCTATATCTCGTCGGTGCCCGGGTCCCAAAAATCGTGGCCGAAAAAATACATTGCATGGCTTGTCTATTCCTATATCTCGTCGGTGGCTAATATACACAGTCGGTAACGAAGAGAGAAGTGGTATCGCCACAATATGTACACATGTATTAAAGAATTTATACTTTAGATCAGGATATGTCGATTATATTAATTATTAATACACTTCTCTAAGTTGAATGTGACAAATTTGTCGATATTAGGTATGTTACTTAGAAATTTACAATAGATCACCTACTTTGTAAACATGTACCGTTGCATGATAAAAGCATTTAAATAAGAATATTATAATGAAACGGTCATTTAATCGTATTATTTATACCATTGAATAACTTTTTCCGTATAAAAATACACGAAGTTTATTAAGTGATTTATACCCTGCTTCGCAAGTTCGTATGCTCGTTATATCAATGCAGATCAAAGTCACGTCTTGCATAAGTTACGCATTGGACGAATAAGCAGATTTGTGGCACAACCAAAGGAAGCAACGAGACACAGTTTTCATAAAAATGAAAATATTTTAAAGACACGAGCAGTTGTCAATAATATTGGGCGAAGTGTGCGTTATCGCTGTTTAAAAATGCTTTGTTTAAAAATTAACTTTTACGTGAGAAGAGTGACGAAAAAAACTGATTCAATTGTACGAACAGTTTTCTACAAGGACGGCTACCTGTCCAATTATTTTCAAGTCATTCACCAAAGAATCGAGATGCGTGCGTATGCATGCACACACGTATCACTTGAAACGGTTTCAGTTTTAGCCTCGCCAGATGGCAGGCCGACGGTCACCTGTTACCTGAACTTTTACCTGAACAGCTTTAACATCAGGGACCAGCGGACCAATCGTTGCGTCGACCCTGGGGCCTCACTACCCCCCACTCCAATTGCCGCCTGTCTCGAATGCAACAGGCTACGTAGTTCAGAAATTCGTTCGTCGTAAGCACGAAAACGATTCCTGCCGTCAGCTTTTGACGCTCCTTTCGTCGCATCTGCGTTGCATTACTGCATACGTGCGTGCACGTTTACTCTATACCGTTCCTCGTGGATACTAACAGCGGAAACTAGAACAGGTAAGCGATCTTTCACGTTTTTTCTCCCCTGCCGTTTAAGTGTGCGCCGCGATAACCGTTCCTCCGGTGGCATATCGAGTCCGCTGCTCGACTAAATGGAACTTCCTCCAATGGCACTCCAACTAAGGACGACATTCCGTTGAGTCGTCCAGCCTTTGAGGATACGAACACTCGTGGGCGTATTTCCATTAGCCTCGACTTGCTTCTTAGACGCTTGTTCTTTCCCTACATACCGTCATCTTAGCTGTACGTGTTTTACGATTAAGGTCACATGATTTCAAGTGTGTTTGTTGCTGCCATGTTTGAAGAACAAAGCGGCAGAAGCCGCACTATCGTGTTCTTCCTCGTTAATACCCGTATAGTCTCGTCTAAAGTTTTCAATTTTAAACCCTTCACTTATTTCGAAATGATGTACTTTGCAAGTTGAATCGTTTGGTTATAATACCCAGAGTAGAGTTTCAATATTACATTGTTAAGCATAACGTTGAACTTTTAAGACTTATGCAACAAATTCCGCGAAAAATCATTGACGTTTTAATTTTTTAAAATACGACCGACGGACATTGCAATCTGTTTCTTTAAATGGTACTTAACAAATGTATTGCACGAATTTTTTTCGCGCACCCCCTGACTCCGCAAATGACTGAAAGTTTTATATCGATTGCAAGAAGGTGTTTATTCCATCTTCCAAGACCGATAGTATATATAATATAAAGACTATAATTTATAACCACAATCCTACATTATTATAAACAATAAGCTACTCTGGCTATTTCTAACTAACTATGTAGTATTACTTTTGACATTGGAGCACGTGCAGTTTATTTTAATCAACCGGTTTTTTTTGCGCAACTTGTGTTACAAATATTTGCCAACGTTGATAAGTTGATAAAAAGTTAGTATCGTTTCATTCATTCAATTTAGTCTTTGTCGCTTCGTAGCCAAAGGACAATTACGGGTTATTAAAACGTTGGTCGTATCTAAATGAATATTCCGACATGTATATACAATAGACGCTATAGTCATATTTTTAAATATAGCTGTTTTTGAATACAGCATTTTAATTAAGTTGATAAACTTTAAGTAACCGTGCTTGTAGAAGCGTCATGTATGTATGTATATACATGCATACATATGTATATGTAAACGTATATGATAACGAGATCAGCGTGTAACAATGCGGTGACAATGGTTTACACAATTAATTTATTGTGTTAATTAATTTGCTGGAAACGTAACAGCGGTGACATTAATTGTTTCGCGTGAATTTTAAAGCGGTAAAAGTGTTCGATCACACTACAGCTTGGAACAGTTGCATATGTACCTTTACACGCGTATCAGAGCCACAGATTAGCTTGTATTTTTGTGTCCTCATTGGCGCCAACTAACTGCGGAACAATGAAACCGATAAGGAACGTAAAAGACAAGGTATCGTGTTCGCAACGTGAATCTGAATCATTTCGATTGCTTCTTTCGGATCGTAAATTGCACATTTTTCAAATACATTGGAATAAAAATCCGCTAGGCATGTGTATAATATACATAGGCGTTCACGTTGCTCTAACTTATACTTGCATAATTATAAATTAGTTTCAACAACGGGGTATGTACATAATTTTAGTCGAAATAAAGATAATATTGAAAGAACATGATCGTAACGTTAATAATCACGAAATAATCTTTTGGTCTGATAACGCAGTTACATATTACTAATATTTGTTACAATTTCAAGCCGATTTATTCTGATGAAACTGGATTTGTTCATGATAAACCGAAGTCTGGCAGACCAAAAACAGTTCGGTCCAATGGAAACATTGCTGCTGTTCGTGAAAGTGTTTGCTAATGACCCATCAACTTCAATTCCACGTCGTTCTCAAGAATTGAACATTTTTTATGGAAGTCTGTGGCGAATTTTGCAGATAGATTTGCGCTTGCATGCTTTCAAAATTCAATTAACACAAGTATTGAAAGAACGTGACCATTTGCAACGCAGAAATTTCGCTGATTGGTTGCTAGAACATCGTTCAATTGATGCATTGTTTTCACGCAACATCATCTTCAGCGATGAAGCTCATTTCACATTCGATGGACACGTAAATACGCAAAATTGTCGCATATGGGGGGACGACAATCTAAGAGCCATTAAAGAAAAATCACTTCATCCAAAAAGAGTTACTGTTTGGTGTGGATTTTGGTCGCAAGGCGTAATCGGTCCATTCTTTTTCGAAAACGAGAATGAAGATGCAGTTACAGTGAATGGTGAACGTTATAATGAATATATTATTGATTATTTACGGCTGAAATTAAAGGGAATCGACATAAGCAATGTTTATTTTCAACAAGACGTTGCTACGTCCATCGAAATTCAATGGTCGATTAATTTCAAGGTGATATGAATTGGCCACCTCGTTCGTGTGATTTCACCCCATTGGACTTTTTTCTTTGGGGTTACTTGAAAAGCAAAGTTTATGCCAGCAAACCAGCAACAATTCATGACCTGAAAAACAACATTAGAAATGAAATTGGTGAATTAAACGAGCAAATGTGCCAAAATGTCATCGAAAATTTTGATTTTCGAATTGATGTCTGTAAACGTAGTCGTGGTGGTCATTTGGCAGATATCGTTTTTCACACATAATTATCATAGAAAATACCTGATAATTAAACGAAAAAACCAATAAAATTAAAAAGAGTAAAAAACTTTATAGTCTATTCTGGATAACCCTTTATGTATGTACGACTCTGACAGTCTTCTACGATAGCCCAACGAAGAAAACAGAGACCCCGTACATACTCCCATGCAGTACTTACAAGAAGAGGTGCTCTCAGACTTGACTAAAAAATCAAGAGCCAGCGAACGTTCGAAACGTTGCGACGCGTGAAGAGTCTGGCTCGTGTACGAAAATTCCAATAACAAAAGTTTGGGGCACAAGTATTGAATTTGATTGATGTCAAATTCGTCGAATAATTGTATAGGAGGGTTAATTCGAACTCTGTTCAAGTTGATCGAAATATCTTAAATTATACGTTGTCTTGCTCAAATATTTTCCCAGGTGCATCGTATAATATAATTTCAAACCCTATTACAAAATCTCATTTAAAATTGTTACAAAAATTCAACATATGTACAATCTAGAATAGCAGCTTAGCGTCTGCATCGTGCTACGTCTTGCTCAGCGTATCTCGTGTTTGCTAATTATAGTTCCAACTTATTGCACGAAGTATAACAAATGCCCATCTTTCCTTTTTGCACGAAAACAGGAAAGTTCCTCAGAAAATATTGAAGATTTCTCCCTTCATGGTGCAAGATAAAGCGAAACGGGGTAGATTTGCCTTTCACGTTTTCAGTTTTCCTCATAGATTGATAGTTTTCCTCATAGATTGATAGTTTTCCTCAGTGATTATCTCCTTGCATCCAACATAGTGTCAAAGGCGGCATGCTTGCTACTCTAATGCATATCTCGCATCCTTGTTCGATTCGTTCGATTGCGCAATAGCAAGGTCAGTATCCCATTTGGATAATCTATTTTTATCCAAGGGAAACGCTGAAACACAGATTAAGCATCATCGGTGCTAACGATTGTGAAAGCGGACGGATTGTGCGGAATGACGGTCAAGGTGCTAGCATTATTAAATCATTAATTGTAATGCGTATCGGGTCGACTAGCGTTGCCACTTTTCAAACCGTTGCCCAATCGAATTCTGAACTCTTTTTGTAACTGTGCGATTTGTGAATTTCACGTTTACACTGTGAACGTGATTCTCCCCATTTCTCACAAAACTGTGAATTCTTGTAATGTATCGTCAAATCCGCGGCCAGACGGTATAATCAAAGTTCAAGCTACGTTGGGTCTCCTCTTTTTGACATGTCTCTATGAAACAGGAAGTTGTTGATGCCAATAAATAATTTACTCCTGCTGTGTGGGCTCGCTAGTAGGGGATTACAAATATGCATTATGATACAATGTTGCAAATTTATTGATACTTCATACTTTTGATTGATCTTTGACTGTATCTGTATTAATCCCAAACAAAGAACGATTTTCAAAATTTGGCTAATATCTTATACATATATTCGGGGCAAAATCAGTTTAAATTGGTCTGCCCTATACTCCATGATTTTATTTCCGTTCAGATACTTTTAGTCGAGATCGGAAACCATCGTTCCCGGTCTCTGAATGAGTAAATACTGAGCGGAAGAGCCGGTTCGCCAGATGCCTCGATCATCTCTTTTTTCCTCTTTGCTTTTTTGCAGCTACAAACACGATACTCTTTAATCGTGAAAAGTGGAGTTTCTGTTCGAGGTATATTTCAAAGTACATGCCTCATCAATCATCGATGAATAATACAATGAATAATACGACATATACAAAAGACATCGTATATGTCGTAAGATTTAAAACTATATTGCCCTTTACGAATATAGAAGAACCACCAAAACGTTTGAAAGACGTTATATAAATGCAAAGTTAATTTAATATGGGATGTAATAATAGGCTTTGTTCGCAAACACCCCAATTGTAATTTTGTCATACTGTTGCATTATAAATTTACGTAGAGCAAAGTAAATTATAACGAAATCTGATTTGTACACTTATTGACTGATAGCAATCTGCTTAGGTGGTTGACATTATGAAATGTATTAATTGTTTTATTCTGCAATTTTCTAATGTAAACAATACTGGATAAATCTTTGTCTTCATTTCCCATTCATTATAAATAATGAATTTATTCAGAAAAACGAATGCAAAAAAGAGTTGCTAAGCCCAAAGATATAACGAAAATCTCGTTAATTGTAGAAAACAATTTCATTATTTAGTCCATTTATCTCCTGTAATCGCGTGTTCTTAAAAGGCTGTTAGTCGAGAATGTTGTCATGTTTTCCACCGAATAATTTTTTCCTTGTTTGCCAATTTTAAAGAGTCTATTGAAATTCGCGCAATTTATTCGTTTTAACACTTATATCTACGAATACCTACGAATTATAGCATGACGCAAGTAATTACGTATAAATCCCTATTTTTACATAGTTTGCTTACACATTGGTTGTCGGTTGTCGCTTTATTTGCGCGATAAACATCTGTAACTGCACAACGAATTATGCTTATGTCTGCCTTCTGTTTACAAAAGTTATTTTCAGTATTACGTAGCCAAAAGACATTTACATACACTTTTCCCTGAACTTTAATCTATAATTTATAGATACATGTATGGGATATAGAACTGAAAAATCTTTTTTCTCAATATTACAGTTGCAATCGCCTATATAATAATAGTAATAATAATAATAATAATAAGTTAACACACGCACACACACACACACATGTATATATCTATACTCTCGGTGCAGCATAACTCTTTTCATCTTGTCAAGAAATCGTAGATTCTAGAAGGTCAACGACGTGATCGATGTTGATTAATGATTATTACACATTTAAGTCACTATGACAGATAATTGTTTCCTTTCAATTATTTATATTTTATTAACTAAGAGTTTACTGTTGTTTACTAAGTATTATACCAGCTAGTTTGTTAAAATTTCAACAAACATTTGTGGGTTCAACTGATTCATATTGTCAGCGTTCTTAGTGTAACAGATCAATAATCTTCAATATTTCGCTGTGCCAATAAATTGGTCAAAACATGGCCACAGCATCGAGTTTAGCAAATTCTGGAAACCATGCAGGGGAGTGCAGTGCATGTTTATATGCACAAATTACGACCTCAAACAGTAGATACAAAGGGGTAAAAGGCAATGGCGTAGTCTCAGACAAAACAAATATGTTATCAGTACATATAAGATAAAAGTACAGATAAAGCAGAACGATAAAAACCTCTGTATATTCTGTGATAAACTGGAGGTAACGGAGTTCTAGCAAAAGAGTTAAATGAAACTCAATGTACGTTGTACCGTTACGAGGTGAAACAGAAAATTGAGTAGCCTTGATTAAATAACACTTATACACATGAACGATTTCGTCAGAGTGAATTTGAAAGTTCATTCATTATAAAAATTCCATTATCAGATGAACTAAAGGTTACCATTTTCGCTATAGCATCGTAGTCGGCGTAAACTAAAAATTCGTCAATACTTTTTTAAAATTTCCAAGAGCTACCTTGACGGTATTACTTCAAAATTTCACTTAAACAATTCTCGTGAATCCTGATGAATACAGAAAAGTCACTCAAGAATTAAAAGAGAAAGACGCAGCTTTTTACACTTGCTTTTATGCATGGCTGGTGCATGGTGTGATATATTTTAACCCACCTCGAAAAGTAGAAGTTACCCATAGTCATGCAGTTTAATATTTTATTTAAAGTTTTTCGTACAGTTGGCAATGCTATGCACCAACGGTAAATGCGATAAATAAGTGAAAACAAAATTTATACAAATCGAGGTGCGCCTCGAAGCAGCAAACGCCGAATTAGGAAATCGTTACTTTTGCTGTTATCGACACCAGGTTGCGGCCATTATGTTGCGATAGTGTTATATTAACGCTATCCAGTGGTCTTTCTTTGTAGAAAGTGTCATTCGAGCCGGCCGATTTCACAAGGAGTCGCCTACTTATCGATCGCACATTGAATCGGGAGCGCAGGGATTCAATCGAATCGATATGTAATCCCGACTAGGAGAATTCCGCCATACATATTCTCGAAGGACGCTGCCTTATAATAACTGTCCAACGCATGTCGACGGAATGTTTTTCGCTAGTTGAAACGTTGTCTTGCTCGATAAGACGCGATGTCCCGCAATAACTTGCCCATCTTTTGTGAAATTAAATTGTTGCCCCTTTGACGAACACAGTACATACGTTTTTCTACTGAACGAGAAAATATAAAAAAGAAGATCTATCAAGCGTGTGATTGTATTCTGTTTGTAAAGTAGGAGGTATGCAGCTTTGCTTCTTTTTTAAATGGAACACCTGTTTATATTCTTCGTTACAATATGAGCAAAATCATAAACTATGGATGGTTCGCCAATCGTAAGTTGTACCGCGATTAGTTTGAATTGTCTTGTTTTATGTGAGTGAATAGTTTTTACTACAGTTGTCTATAGTGGGAAATGTTTACGGAAATTTTATTAGCAAAATGAGAAGCAATTCGCAGTAACTCGGATAGAATGCAGAAACTATAAAGTGAACTTCTGAACTTACAAAAGAATTTGACACCACAGCTCGCGTTGTCTGTAATAGAAATTGCTGCAAACGCTTATCGGAAATTTCCAGGACAAGTACAAAGTAAGCGTACACGCGAGACAACGTTCTAACATTCGCTCGACAAACATCACCGAGGCTATTTGCCTATTTTCAAGTCGGTTCCTCTGGATTCATAACGGATCGTATGGCCGGACGGAAGATGTTACTCGAAAATACCAATCTTCGGATTTATGGATTCTCTTCTAAACAGAGTGGCTTTGACCCTCATTCGGCTAAATGGGAATGGAAAAGCAAAGGGGACCACCTGCATTATGCCCGGGACAGGTAACTCTACCTGGTCCCAACCGTCGAGATTTTTCGAGAGACGAACAAAGAAAATCCAGCTGGTACTCGTGCACCCTGTGATCTAAGCCCACCTTTTAAAGCGGCATTCACACATTTTATATACCTGATATCTTTCGAAGGCAAGCTTCTTCAATCTTCCATCTACAATGGTTCCTGCTGTTTGCTATTTACGCCTGCATTCCTAACGTTCTTCCCTGCCCATAAGCGGAAAAGTAGATTTTCTTTGGCATGAAATTTTCTCGGAATGCACTTTTCAAAATGCAGACTGCACAGCTACGTCGAAAATGTCTTCTTTCTTTGGATAACTCTGAAGGTTAACACTGCAGATAGTTATTGTAATAATTTTATATTTAACACTACGATACTTCATTTTTTTTTTAATAACGAACCTTTTTCGTTCTTACTCGTGATCAAAAACGATGCACTAATGCATGATAAATGTAGTCATAAAGTCTACGTTCGTTGCAATTGCGTCGTTGAAAAAGTTTGCTTTATCATAACGAAATGATTTAGTCCTGCTATGAATAAATTTATGAGACATCGATACAACCAGATGTGCAGTCGCAATGAAACATCTCGAGATAATAATTATACGTTTAACGTCATAGAAGAATGCACCCACACTGTTGAAGCACAAGTTTTATAAATATCATTAATTGTTATTATCATCGAAGATCACATCTCGAGGTGATATTATCATGATATCGGTAATTAAATTTATTGATCTTTCTAGAATATGCCACTTCCATGTGTACATTGTGTATTAAGCTAAAAGATCTTGCTTGACTATTTCTAATTGAAGTAATTAATAGTATTTAATATTTCTGTATACTGCAGGAGAATAGCTATTATAGGTACTATAGCTATTAATCAACTTTAGTACTCACTTCTTCATGGAAATAGAAGAGTCAGATTTGATAAAAGCAATTAAATGCTTAGGTTAGCTCGAACGATTTACAAGATAACAAAGAACGTGAGAGATAATGTTTCTTATAAAATCAATTTCAAATTCTGCGTGAGCTATAATTTCAAGGGGCGTCTATAAATATAAATGGCACGAAATCTTATTTTTAATGCGAATAAGGCGTATATACAGAATAACAGTAAATAAATCCATTACATTTTTGTATTATTTTTGTTACAAGTAATTGTCGTATATGGTAGACTGAACATTCTTTAGGAATCACATATTCTGAAAGATATATAATATTATTATTTAAAACCCACAACAGTAGCCTCTATGACTAATTTATTAATGTGGCCAGATGGCGATTAACATACGAAATCTATACAGAACCCAAAGTAATGGGAACTAAAAACTATATCGATTGGGGTCGACTATCTATTATCTAAATATAAAAACCGCTAGTTACTACCTATGTACGTATATGTGGAGAATTTTTCGTGCAGTGCAAAGAGTAGTTCCAAACAGACGTAATTTCACAATTACATACATATTAAAGTATAATAGTATAAGCACCCTGATCTTATTTTATCCGTGGAAACAGAAAGATACAATTAATCGAATTATAAAGTTCTTGGTTGTTTGTATTAGGAATGGCAATTAATAAATTGGAATAAAATAGAAAAATCTTATTGGTCACTCATATAAAGGTTTCGAATAAACTAAACGAAAATGTAGTTTTAAGAATATTACAGTAGAACCTCGATAACTCGAAATCCTCTACAAGACGAAAATTTTCTAAATTCCCTTAATTCCCTGCAAAAACCTCTATAAGTCGAAATAAAACTCGCTTTAACTCGAATTATTTGCCACATGTCCAGATTCATCATTTTAGTCCTGTAACTCGAATTTAGAACAGTCAAACCTCTACTCTCGAAGTTTACCTCTATTATGTGTGTTAAACCTGTCTTACTCGAACAGTCGATAACTCGAAGTGTTTTTACTCTTCCCGTGAGATTCGTGTTATCGAGGTTCGACTGTTTCCCTGCGTAAGCAATAAAATACACGAACGGTTGCGTACAACTTGAACGGGAAAAACAGATTTGTACAAAGAATTGTGTACTTCCCACACACGCACACTTCTATTAACGTTGTCAAACCCATGTGACTCGATTTCCTCGTTACTCTTGCCATTTAAATGCCCTCGTGAGTCATTCGGATATCGCCTCGAAGTTCGATAATCATTTAAATTAGTACTGCGAAAATGTTCCTACGCTGGCATATGTCACAAGTGCTGCAAATAAATATTATTTCCATCGCATTTATAACACCAAATGTATTTTAATCTCGCCAGCTTTCTTTGTAGCACAGTGTGCCGATAAAAATTTGAATAGAAGTTTAGAAAATATAAGTCTAAATCGATACGACGAAACGTGAGACGATTCAGGATCGAAGTATTACAAGTTCGAAAGACCAAGAGGGTAGTGGCCTCTCTGAAATTAGTTACTCGAAAGCATCTTCCTTTTTAGTAAGGGCACTGGACTTCCGCTTCTAAAACCGGTCACAATTCGGTTGTACAACCGGTTGACCCTAGATCTGAAACGTTACACGCTGGAAAGAGCTTCTGCCAAATGTGTATATGTATACATATGTACGTTCAACTCTGTTAACTGCAATGAAAGTCCACTAAAGTAGAACATTTGCAACAATATACGTACATATGTATTTCATATTCATGAGCAAAAACTGTTTGGTCAACAATGTCGTGTACAAAGTACACCGTCAGTCTTATCTGGGAACTATCGGGATTTTAGCAAACAATTTGTTACTTAAAAAATAGTGTTGCAATTAATGCTATTTTCAGACCAATCTCCTTCAGGTCTAATGACACAATTGCTCACAAAGGTCTAAACACAGCATTTGTTGCAGCGTATGTTTATATTAAGTCATGGCATATCGAAACTGTGAAATTAACAGCATAATACATTGTATCAACCGTGAACCATTGTTCTTGCAGGACGTAAAATGAAAGTCCTAGCAGCTTTGCTGCTGACAGTCCTGTTATGTGCGGCGGTGTCGTCGGTGGACAGTAAAGTCGATTCTACACAAACGCTGGATACAACTGCATCGCACAAATACGATGTATACACTCCAACGGAACCGTCGCAAAATTCTCTGCACGAGGCGAACTCTGAATCGGACGGTGAGCCCTACGCTACGGCTTCGTCAGGAAACGAGCAAGTGAAAAAAAAAGCGTCTGTTCCTGACGACAAAGGAGAAACATCGAAGTGGAAAAAGGAGGACGATCTTTTACTTTTGAAACCATTCTTGAATCCCAAGGACATGCTACTGCAGGAAATTCATACTTTGAATGAAGAAGCTTCTGAAGCTAAGGTAATTTACAAGTTTTCGACGAAAATTCTGTAATATATTTATTAACGCGATCGGTGAAACCTTTGTCACTTCTTTTGCACCTAATAACGGCTCTGACTGCTAATATTATTGTACTGATAACGAAACATGGATTCTTATGTCTTAATATTAGTAATAAGTATTAGTTGCCTGTAATGTAGAGACATTGCGCTAGTCGAATCATAATTGTGACTACGTTTTTATTGAAATTATTACAGATTCAGGAGGAAGTAGCTCAAACACTCAAAGCTGAAGCAAATAGAGTCAGACCATTGAACTTAACATCAACTACAAGGCCAACAACGATAGTCAGCATCAACAATAGTACAGAAGATAGTGCTATAAAGAAGTTACTCGAAGACGAGAATGCACCTTACGAAGACGATGTAAGCGAGGACGAAGAAGACGAAAGTGAAGACGACTACGACGACGACGACGACGACGACGACGACGAAAACGAGGAGGACCCCGAAGATGATGAACAATTGATGACACAGTGTCCCGATTATTGCAGATGCGCTGGAGAGTATGCAGCTGTAACAACTGCAACGTAGGTTTCTGGGCTATGATGATAACATTATAGAATTTAATTGTTTCCTTTCCGCCGGCTAACGATAACTGCTACGTTGACGATTCCATAGGTTTCGATAAATGTATAATTAGCGTTTGTTAATTTATCGCAAAGTGCAAAGAATTCAACATATTGTAGAAACAAAGAAATTTCATTGATGGTTAAATTTGCTAAGAAAAGTCTTTGTTAATAACTTGCGAAAAAAATTATTCTTTTCCTTTTTGTGTTCAGATGTAGCAAACTTGTAGACGAACAATCTTTCAACACCGGTATTGTCCATTTACGCATAGAAAATGCCGGACAGATCCGTCTTGGCCCCCATGCATTCCAATCACGTGGTCTTCAACAATTGGAGTCCATTATGATCACAGACACTAGAATAGTCGAATTGAATCAAACTGCATTCGATGGCATACCGTACTTGTTCTCCATAAATTTAACGCGCAACGATCTTCAAGATATTCATCCGGCAACTTTCCAAAATAGCAAGCAGTTGTCACTGTTAGCCATTTCTGGAAATCCATTGAAACATACGCAAGATCTGAAGCTAACTAAGCATGGTTTGTTCGACGCCCCATCGGTCACGGAATTCGCCTTCTCCTACAACGGTTTAACGAAACTGAAACGAAATGCATTCGCAAAGATGCAGAGTCTCACTTACATTAATTTGAAGGGCAACAAACTGAAAGAGATTGACAGCGCAACGTTTAACACATTGGAATCGCTTGTGGATGTGGATATTTCCGACAATTTGCTAAATGAAATACCAGCCGACCTGTTTCATGGTAACGGAATTCAAACACTTCGTGTTGCAGGTAAGATCCCGCTAGTTGCGCATATAAATTTGAATATAGCAATAGAGCAACATTAATGATTTTCTAAAAGAAAATTTTATACAAAAAAGAAAAACTGAAACTTATTCAGCAGTATGTTAAAATAAAAATTGCCGAGCGTATAGCTTTGCATATCACGAGAAAAACAGACATTTCCTTTGCATCTTATTTGAACGGAATTAAATTTGATGCATTTGCTAATAGTTTGTTGACAATAAATATTAACAAAAATTAATAATAAAATGTACAATTTGTTTCCAGGAAACAATTTAGCAACTCTGAGCACAATACAGGCATCGAAACTAAGATTGTTGGACGCGTCCAATAATAAAATTAAAATCATAGCTAAGGACGATCTTTCTGGTTCGCCCTTACTAGATCAACTGCTGCTCGCTTCAAACGGCCTTAAGAGAATTCATCAACATGCCTTTTCAAACCTGGACCAACTTACCAATCTTGATATTACTGGCAATAAACTAACATCTTTGACAGAGCACCATCTAAGAACTAATTCGAGGCTGCAAGTTTTATTAATGAACGATAACCCTGAATTAGAAACATTACCAGTTTTCAAAACAGTCGGCCTTGAATATGATACGTACAGGTAAAGTACCTCTGTTCATTCTCTGCTATATTATTATGTTGCATCCTTTTCGGTTGAACATGCACGATGAATTTACAAAACGAGTCTATAACTAAATGTATTTCAGTGTTTACCGATTTGAGTGCTCAAATTGTGGTTTGTATCTTCTCGAAGAAGGAACTTTCAACGCCATGCCAGCAATAACGCGATTGAATCTCTCCAAAAATCGTATATCTAGTTTACCAAATGGGCTTCTGAGTCGGCTCTCATCTCTGCGAGTTCTTGATCTTTCAGACAACATAATTGACTCTTTAGAAGCTAATATGTTCCGCGGTGCTACCAGTTTAACCAAAATCAGTCTTGCGGGAAATCCATTGGTAACATTGCAAGTAACACCCTTCTTGATGACTCCTGGCTTGACAAGACTCGACGTAAGTGGATGCGCCTTGGAAAGGGTTTGGAGCGAAGCTCGAGTCCCATTGACTAGTTTACGGTACGTAATATGTATATAATATTTCCACTTTTCGCGTTTGAAGTTTCGAAAACGTTAAGCTTTGATTATTAACAAATATGCTGAATTCAAATCAATAATTTTTGTAATTATAGCTAATGAAAACTAATAATGCGAATTCAGCATAATCTTAAAAACATATGGGGTCATCCGTTCTGGTCAGTAATAAATCGCTATTATAATTTTGACGTTTTATTTTTAGATCCCTGTCAGTGCGGCAAAACCTGCTTCGCAGAATCACGGTGGAAGAATTGAAAGCAATGCCAAAAATTGTCAGTCTAGATTTAACGAACAATCCTCTTAATTGTGATGTTGAATTTAACGATGCGGTACAATGGCTCACAGATCGTGGTGTGACTCCAGTTGAAACGGCGAGGTACTTGAACATTTTTCCAGCATGACTGTCCTTTCTTATATTCCGTATACGCAAAAGATAGCGCGCAGTCAAAGAAATCGTTGTCCTCGTTAGAAATAATAATAAATAGTCTTCAACAATCATGTTAAATCACTTTTTAGTAGAAACATCTGAAAACAAAATATGCTCAATTTATGCACTGCAGCTCGGAGACAAAAATTGCAAATTTGCAGAGCTGTTCGTTCTAATTTTCAACGTATATTGTTCTTAAAATATCAACAATTGTTTATGTGTGACCACTTATTTCTTCTATATTTCATATATTTTAAACGAGAGAAAGATATTTCTCCATTTAAATATAATCTCATTTAAATAAATCGACAGATATATCAGCAATTATGGTGGTTACGACAATTACCAAGATTCGGATGGTATCAGCCAGTGGACTGATTTAGCGAAAACAGTTTGCGATGGTGTCAGTGATGGGCCTCCAGAAAGGCCCGTTCCCCATAAGGTGAAGAAGATAAAAGTTATACTCGGAGGTCTTGACTCTGCGGATGATTCCGATCCCTTGTTAAGGGACAATATTGAAAATGACGAAGTACGTATAAAATTTACAACTACTTTGAAAAATAGCCAACACGTTCTGCTTACACGTTCTATTGTTTTTATAATAAACATCGAAATAAATGTTATTGTTACTTGTAAGAATACTATACTGTAATAGGATATTGAAAGAATGTGAAAACTTCATTCATGTAGCCCCTTTGATATTCTAAAAATAATGAATTACCCTTTCGCGACAGGAGGAACTTCTTAAACTGCAAATTGATCATGGAGTAAGACCAAGTGAAGAAGTAGAGAAAGCTTGGACAACACAGGATCAAGAATATGAGGACTTTGTTGCCTCAGAAAACGTGGAATTTCATCCCTGGTACACGAGTGCCTTTTGGCCCGTGGTAATCGTGGTCGTCATAACGTTGATGGTCCTTCTATTGACGGTCCATATTGCAATACACTTGGCGAAACGACGTGGCCATGGACCCGTCATCAGGCCACCGATGATGCTTCGCCAAGGCTTGATTGATAACAAGAATTGTGGTTTAGTTTACAAGCCTCTACAAGAAGAAATTGCTACACCGCATGTGCCGAAGAGGGGGAGCTTTTATTCCAGTAGTACATTCCACTACGATAAGATCGTGCCGGAAAGCGTTTAAAATTAAGCATGGATTAAAATTAAGTAATCAACTATTTAGTAGCCGACGTAATTCGATTTGGCCAAATACTAAAGGGACCGAAAGCTTCGTAAGAAGCTAACGAATATTTTATACAAAACAGATAGCAGATTAAATTGCACTCCGGAAAGCGTGCCATTCGCATCAATAATACTTTTGTCGGTGTATTTTTAATTCGAAGGCTTTAACGATTTATTGTTTGTTTGTTTTTTCTTTATGGTGTAAGAGCTACGTGCAGCCTTTTATAATAATGTCAAGTAATCGTAAACGGTAATAAGCATGTGGGCAAATAAATTGTATTTTAAACGTGATTAAATATTACCAAACTAAACTCCCAAAAGCACGTTTTTCAGAGTGCTTAATGTTTTTTTATACTTCTAATTGTAAGATGTAAATGATACTTAACAATTCTTGAACAGAATACATATATTTTATATAAAACTTTTACTTGCATGGTGAGCGAACGTTTTGTTCAACCCGTAAAATCAATCTTTGCTACAAATTATAACGATACACCAGTAATTTAATTTTGTTTGTACATTTAATTAATATTGCATAATTGTAATACTTTTATCGTTTAATTATAATAATAGTAGAATTGCAATTTTGGACAAATAAATGAAATATAGGGAAGAATGAAGAGTAAAAATAAAAATGAAAACAGGGTTTTAAAAAGGCAACGAATATAATGTTACGTTTTATGTTAAAACAGCCTGCCCAGTCATAGTAATATATACACTAGGAGACTCGTAATTCTCGTAATTACACCACTGGTAATGACATTCGTAACATTCGTTTATGCCACAAAAAAATCGAGTATATACTTACTACTTAAATGCTACACATAGTACTAAGTAAACTAATGTTTGGTAGCAGGTACAACTAGTACATACGTTATCATGTACTATTTACTATGCTGCATATTGTAAATAATGTATAACGTTTCAATAAAACTTTGATTATAGTAAATAACAGAAAATACTTTTACATGCATACCCCATTTTGTCGAAAATATGTTTATCGCAGTAAAACGATGGCCACATCTTTGGACCTGAATGCAATCAATGTTAGATAATACAACTTGATGACGTACATACGTAATGTATATCTCAATCAGTTGTTATTCAATTGATTACTGTTAATTTACTGCTCTGTCGAGCAGTATAAGTAATGAGCATTCAGACTTCCCTTTATGCATACATAAAGCAATAAAAACCATGCTTTTTATGCTTTTTATGTATGTGTACATATATTCCGATATTTTAGGCATATTCTAACTATATTATTCATAGAGTAATGTTAAACAATACGCATATACCCTTATTATTCGCGTCTTCTACGCTACTCTCACGGTCCATGGTACGCCACAACCGGAAGCGGAAGTTCCCCCATTAGGCACGCTTCCTAAAAATCACTTCTTAATAATGATAAATTGGGTACATGGTATGAAACTTTTAACGTATTTTACTAATATATCGTGGCACTTATGTTTTAAAGTGTAAGTTTCTCGACTGCACTACGTAACTATGCGTATATCTGTATTCTCGCATAATAATGCTAATCATAATCATCAAACAATTAAGCTGTACCATATTATGTATGTCATGTATGATGCTACCTTTGCGAAGAAATTTGTTACCAATGCAAGCGTGGCCGTAAAAACTGATACGGCACTGGCTATACAATGTGTACATGCATATATGTGACATTATCTTACTGTAAACATGTGGGAATGACTAGACACAAGAGAAGCACGCTGGACGTTCAAGACTCTTGAATCAAGAGCCCAAGAGAAAGTCGAGCGGAAGGGACCAAGGGAATTGTGCAATCGATATTTTTGTTATAATCTCTATTTTATGTTAGAACTGTACTATATATTAACAAAAAATGACTCCCAAAGGACGTGCCTTAGATCTGTTACAAATTATTTCTTCCCAATCGTGAGTATATACGTACTAATATCGCATTTATATACAGTCAGTTCCATAAGTATTCCGATTCGTATCCTCACTGTCCATACAAGAAATTTATTGAAATAAAGTGTTCAAGGGTAGCTTAAAATTCATTTATTTCTCTTCTTAATTACTCAATTTCGTTGAAATTTTCTTGGAATAAACTTTATGTATATGTTTATTTATAATAAAAAGTATAATAAAAAGATCTCGAACCAATCAACCAATTTCTTTTGACAGTGAGGGTACAAATACTTATGAGACTGACTGTATACCTAACTGCACAATTGATCTGTGCTCCAGATTATTTTATAAAAATGGCCTTATTGATATTAATAATAAGCATATGTAATAAGCAACTCATTTTCTTTATTTAGTACTTAATTAACGATTGCACAGTACTTTCCGTTCATTAATATAACTTCTTTATAGATGCAAGTGTCCAGCTCATGGTAATCCAGGAGGCACCACTATGTACGAATTAAGGAAAGCCCGTAGCACAGTGGTTAATGCTACGTCGACGAAAGAATACGCCTTCGAGGCATGTATTTCCAGAATTTAAAGGAAAAGAACTTTGAACTTTGTCGTGGCGCTACTTTGAGATCAAATTATTTTAAACCATGCAGATCTGTATAGTTCACTTACTACAGATTAAATGTTTTTGATAATTATTTGTTTTTTATAATCAAGTTTCTATACATAAACACATTTATATGATAGATAGTTTATTTTCTTATATGCTTAGTAATTTCCTTCTAAATAAACATAATTGCAGATGGCTTGTTCTACAGTACGATACGGTATTGGTGTTACCAGAGAGTTGGGTATGGACATGCAAAATTTCGGTTCTAAAAATGTGTGCGTAATGACTGACCCGAACTTAGTAAATCTGGCGCCTGTGAAAACCGCCATGGACAGTCTAACTAAATATGGCATTCGGACAACAGTTTATGATAAAGTACGAGTAGAACCCACAGAACAAAGTCTCAAGGATTCCATTGAGTTTGCAAAGCATGGAAAATTTGATGCCTTTATAGCCGTAAGGAATAGAAACAGTTATGATTTTACTTGTAAACCCGTTTGTGCTTCGAACTTACGAAATATATTAATAAAATTAATTTTGCATTGTTTAATTAGCATACAGCAATTCTGCGCTGTAAAAGAAAATTGTATTTACTTATTTTGTTGTTAGACGTTGTATTATCAATTACTGTTACATAATTATTTACATACCATTCCGTTCGCATGAAACATAATATGAAATTAATGTTTTCGCAGATAGGCGGAGGTTCGGTGATGGATACTTGTAAGGCTGCAAATCTTTACAGTTCTGATCCGGAAGCTGACTTCCTAGATTATGTAAATGCACCTATTGGAAAAGGAAAGCCAGTTGTAGTGCCTTTGAAACCGCTAATCGCAGTACCAACTACGTCTGGTACTGGTTCTGAAACAACCGGTGTTTCTATCTTTGATTATCAACCACTTAAAGCTAAAACTGGTATCGCTAATAGGTAAGGCGGCATTTATTATTTTATCTAAACGAACGTCATGAATAAGTTAGAATAATGCTTCAAATCAGTTATCATTTCATTATTTTGTTTAATAAGGTTTATATGCTAGTATAGATGTATAAGTGAAAATTCAAAATTTCTCATGAGATATTTTCCTCGAGTTCCAAGAATAAATATAAAGTACCAAGATTGAAGGTCACTTTTAGCTTTTGTAAATAGGACATCCTATATTTTTTTATGGCTCCCGAAAACATGGTACACTGTGTAGAAAAGTATTAAGGCATAGGGGTTCTACAGTGAATAATCAATACATTTTCAACGAAAATTTGTATTTTGCAAGAAACAGGAGAAAAGGGTAAATGCATTTATCAATAAATATTTCCCGCGAGACCCACTATGCATTACTTCTTGTCTATTTGCATGTTCTTTTCGTTTCCATAAAAAAGTACGGATTTCTATTGATGAAAATTATTATGTGATGTTCAGTGCCTAAGTACGGAAAAGACATCGTTGCAGCATGTTTCCTCTTAAAGTCTTGCAACTTTGGATGCACACACTTTTCTTGATGTGAATTATTTATGAGTTGTTTCAAGTCGTCTAAATAGGTGAATTGCCACACATATCATGTATCACTAAACATTAAATATAACTCGATTTATCCACGATGATTATTTATTTGACTAATTGTTATCACAACAGGGCTTTAAGACCTACCTTGGGTCTTATTGATCCGTCCCATACATTGACCATGCCAGAAAGAGTCTGTGCTTATTCAGGTTTTGACGTACTATGCCATGCTCTTGAATCTTTTACTGCAGTGCCATATACGGAAAGAACACCGTGTCCTTCCAATCCGATTCTTAGGCCAGCTTACCAGGGCAGCAATCCTGTCAGTGATGTGTGGGCGAAATATGCTCTTCAAACAATGCGCAAGTAAGTTATACATAAATATAGGATGGACAATATAGATAATTTATTAACAATCTATTCTTTCACTTACAGATATTTTAAAAGGGCAGTATATAACCAAGATGACCTTGAAGCCAGAAGCAATATGCACCTTGCAAGTACTATGGCAGGTGTTGGGTTTGGTAACGCTGGTGTCCACCTTTGTCATGCACTGTCTTATCCTATTAGTGGAAGTGCGCACAGTTTTCAACCCAAGGTGTGTCTACTATTTCGATAAATATATGGCAGATTTTTCTTAGAAAGTGGGAAAGTAAACTGATCGTAAGAAAAAAGGGTATCTGGGATAATTAAACAGTGAACTATTCGTTTCACCACGAATTGGATATATCATTTTTCTACTTTATTGCTATTTCTATTTGCATCTCGCATATTTAGAGCAAAATTAAATGGGCACAAAGAGAAGTCTTTGTCACGCGACATTATTCATGCAGAATTTGTTAAAATAATACAAAAGTTTGATTTGTCTGATTTGTAAAGTTAAGCTTTCAAATTTCGTACTACCTTACCGCAATTTGCAATGCCTAAATAAATTTCTGATTTATAATAGGGCTATAGCAAAGATCATCCCATAGTTCCGCATGGCCTTTCAGTTGTCATATCGGCGCCCGCTGTATTTTCTTTTACTGGAAACGCATGTGCCGAGCGGCATTTAGAAGCTGCCGAATTACTTGGTACTGACATAAGCAGAGCAAAGAAAAGCGACGCTGGCAAAATACTTGCGGACACTGTAAAAGAGTACATGAGTATGATGAAAATTGAAAATGGTTTAAAGGAATTAGGTTTTAAAAAAGAGGAAATTCCTTCTTTAGTTGAAGGCACGCTGCCACAGGTGAGGTCACTCATTGTTTTTTTTTATTTTTCTTTATTATAAGAATTAGTCGACGAACGAACCATATAAGCTAATAAAATTGCATACAAAATTGTATTACTTCGAGCAGAAGCCATTTTTTACAGATTAAGACTTCTGTTCCAGTAGTTCATTTGTCTAGGTCACTTTTGTTAGTTCGGCTTAGCTTTTATTCGGGAATAAGTTTGGAAAAATATAAAACGTACAAAAAAATAAATTTTTTATAGTGATTTATTTGTCACTATACGTGTATTATTACAATTAACTAAATTCGTCATATGTTTAATTGACATATATCACGTATTCACAATTGTAATATGTTTCTACAGTTTAAGTTTTATTTTTGTATGATCATACAATATATGAAAACTTGCATATTGTTCACATGTTATTATCGGTATTACAATGTTGATAACCCACTCTTACATTTCTTTCAGCATCGTATTACAAAACTAGCACCACGAGAACAATCAAGAGAGGACCTTGCCGAATTATTTGAGAACTCATTTACAATTTATTGAATGAAAATTAAATGCCTTTTTACCGATGTACTTTTTAAACGAAGACAAATGATAATAAGTTCTGGTATCCTGATTTTTGTATACAAAACTTATTATCATTAATCTACCTATCAAATAAAAGTTATAATTACAATCCTTTATCTTTTTTATAATAATTGATACACACACTAAATACCTACTTAACCTGACTTAATACAAATTAATGAATTAAAGAAATAAAGCTTTAGCAAGGAACTGTATATCAACGTCTTGTACGAATACAAACGTGTTGCTTATAATATTTCTACCGGTCATCTATTCATCAGAGAATCCTTAATAGAGCATTCATCGTCGCAAGAACAATGAAAAGGATTTCCGAAGATGACGACCTGCATTTTTATAACGTAATTACTACTAACTTCTTATTTCTATACCTGGATTACATATGTTTTAGTAATTGTTGTTTGACGAAATATAGAATCTAATTACCTACGCCAAATACATCGCATATATATTTATCGATAATTAATATTTAAAAATGAATGCTTCACGAACAAAAATTAGAATGTAGCCACAGATTTCAGTTTATCTGAAGCAGTCAGAAGCTTGTTATGAATAATATAAAGAAATAATTTTATTTACAACAGATACCATTGAAAGTTGTAAGACCAATAATAACGTGAATTCGTCGACATTATATACTTAATCATTGGTAGTTGTTGATTCCAATGTTAAAAATATGATGCTTTCTTCATTTCCACTTTCCGATTCAATACTCGGAAAGCGCAATTTGATTATCTTGAGAAATACATTTGATAAAAAAATTCATTAGTCATTGTTTCCTCTTGTAGCGTGGAAATATGAATACGTGTAGATCATTTAATTTGGTATTAAGTCATTCAAATATATAAATATCATTTATGTTGTATCAAATTTATTTTGTTAAGTGCGTTAAGTATATTTAACAAAATGTTATACATATTAGTAATTTCCTATACAAAATTGCTGTTCGTACATAAACGATATTTAACATTTCTCATGATCTCAATACCCATGATGAACACGAATTACTATTTCCTTGATATTCGAGAATAAATACTGCTAACAGTTGTTTATATTGTAATTTAAATGTTGCTCAAAATAATCGCGATCGTTTGTGTTCGTAGCGCAAATGAAATCGGCTTTGCCCTTATTGTTTAAAATATTTCTTTTTCTTTCGCTTTTTGCTGTACATCAGCTTCATTTTCTTAACGCAATAATATAACATCTATGCTTTTCAATCTTTAAACAACGAATATATCATTTACGCATTACTTTAAACATGCGACCAGCGTTAAAATAATTCTTCTTATACAATATGTAGTTTGTGCGTAATAATTTGCAAACATCCATTTCGGGGCCGAAATATTTCAAACTGTAGCTCTGAAATTAATAATATCACACGAGCTGTTGAACTTTTCTTCACACAGAAATATTTATAACAATTATACAAATAAAAGTTTAATTTTTAACAATTACCTTGAATATTTTAGAACTGTACTTTATTTCTACGATTCATCGAATTGTGTTATTCGTTCAATATTATGTTAGAGATTACGTGTTTCCTTCTTCTACTAAAAAATATGCCGACAATATCGTCAATTTTTCATCCTTTCTAACAGATATAAAATGATTTATTATAATTTCACGGATCATTTAATCTTTACTCACCCATGGTCGAACATTCTTGAACAAATATTTCGGAGTTACATCTTATTCTCGAACTGACTTCCTTGACTTCAAATGTGCTACTGTTGATCGTAGTAACAGTTCAATAAGTAATAACACAGGTTCGGTATTAATTGTACCCTCTAACAGTATTGATATTTCCATCTCAATATCACATTATTCCGCGTTTCATAATGGTTGTTATAGATCATGTGTGAAAAAAATAATAACAGTACCGTAAACTTACGACACTGGTTCTCAGGAAGACAATAGTAGAGTTTAAATATGTATCGTATAATAATGTATATTACCTGCTGGAAACTAATAATTCTTAACATTATGCAAATATGACAAAGGGAAACCATATACTTTATGGTAATTCAAATTTGATTAGTAACGGTAATTTATAGTATATTATCGGATTCTCTTAATGATAAAGGTAATAAAATTACAACATTTTTGTATCATATACGAAATATAAAAATTTCTATAATGAGCAATATTCCAATAAAGAAGATATTATGAAAAAATATTATCTAGAGAAATATTGATTCAAACTGCGGATTATTTTGTAAAAGTAGAAAACAGAAATCAGTCAAATGACGAAGATTGTTGCAGATCAGAGAGAAAATATGTTAAGAAATTTTCTCGTCGGTGCTTGAATCTACGCGGGTCTCTGCCATATCTACAGTGCCTGCTATGGTTTCGCCATCTATACAGAACTCCTTGAAACCACTCGCGCTTGCTATGGTAGTTCCATCTATAGAGAACTCCTTGAAACTACTCACACCCCTTACTTACCTTAAGTGTAGATATGGCAGAGGCCCGTGTAGTTTTAGTCACATCTGTATAGATGGCGATACTAATGACCCTAGATAAAGCAGACATATATACAGTTTCGAGCAGTTCTGTATAGATGGCGAAATTAAAGCCCACTTTGAGTGTAGGTAAGACAGGGATGCGAGTGGTACGTAAATTCAAGCACTTGTTTATAAGTAGCGGTGCGATAATGTTCATAAAATTTGGTTCTTTATGTCTTCATTCATCCAATTAAGTTAATAATCCTCGAAAACCGTTTCGTACACTCTTTTACATATCAATAAAGTGTCAGCAAACACAGTGTTTCAATCTACATAAAAATTAATATGTACGGTAACATTGCAAGTTCCATTGTTCATTATATTCTACAACAATCAAGCACTCTTTAGCACGGGTTAATGTAATTGTGAATATTTTTTCCTTTAAATAAATTTTCCAGGACTTAATAAATACATACTAATAGTGGTATTATTCTTTATTTCGGTCTCACAGGAATGAAAGTTTGGTTAGTGTACATATAACCTAATTTTATCATTTAGCATCTGAATTCTTGCATGCTCACCTTCTCTTTCCTTCTTCCTTTCATACCTACTTTATCTTACGTATTAACCTCTGTCTTACTAGCCATTTTTTATCTCTTTATTACATATCTATCATACATATTTATGTTTCCTCTCTTTTTCATTTCAAATTCCAAAGTCATTCCTATAGCCTTTTATCTGTGTTTCCATACATTCTCTTACTACAGGGGCACCAAGTTTTTTCTCCTCCAAGAGCCACCAAGTCCCCACTTCCAGTTAAAAATGTCTTACTCCTTTGCAAAGCCACAGAATGGCTGGGGCACACGAACAAGATGCACATGACTCGAGAGCGACCACTTCGTTGTCCGCAGCTTACTAGGTGCTCTAACGTTCCGAATTTGTGTAGGTATAGGTCACATCTTTTATTCTTTTCCTTCTCCCAATATATATTTCACTTTTTAATTCTTTCAGATCTTACCTGCGCTATTAATTTTCTGTCTCCTTCCTGTTACGCCTTTACTTTGGTACTGAGGTAGTGTTGATGTTCTATTATATCTAAACCTTTCATTATATCTTGCTGCTTTTATTATTTTCTTCTTCTCCTGCTGTTGTATTTCGTAGTATCTTATTTTAAGGTTTTCCATCATTTTGTTCCCTTCCTTTCATTTCAAGTTTATTCCTGCTTGACTTATTCCATTTCTTTTTAATTAATCCTCTCTTTCTCTTATGCTTCTGGTTTGGCCCTTGCTTCTTTCTTTTTCCTTTAAATAACCCTTAACAATCTTTCCCTCTCCTGTTACACACTTACTAATATATTTGTTGTGTGTGCAGGTTTCCCATGCAAAGAGGAAGCAGCATTGACTGCCACTTCTCATCCCGCATAAAAGCAAGAAAGAAGAAAGAATAACTTTTGCCGGACACTTTATGGCATGCAGGTTTCTCATGCAAAGAGTAAGCAGCATTGACAGACACTTCTTATCGCGCATAAAAGCAAGAAAGAAGAAAGAATAACTCTTACCACATACTTTAGTTATAATGAATTGGTTTATAAAAATAGTTTGTAACTATTAGGGCATAAGATTAATTTAGAAGAATTGTGTAATTAATTGTTATGCATATCTATTATATATTTTATTTTATATTCAGTTTATTCGGTAGATCTTATATGTATAAACTTCAATATTACTTATATCACTATTACAAGTTCTACTGAATATGCTAAATGTAAAATGAAAGATATAATAAATAATTTACATGTATACAAGTTACACAATTGCTGTAATTTCAAATAAGCTTTAGCATATAAGTTTTATCTGTAAGATATATTGTAAATTAACTTCAGAAATAGTTTATAAGTATCAGATTATTTATGCTTATAGTATTTTCCATACTACATGAATGTTATTTTAGAATTGATAGGAGTTTTTTATTAGTATTAGTATTTTATTTTCATTTAGCTGTACTATGTATAGATATAAAAGAATAGTTCATAAGTGTCTGCTTGTAAATTTAATTGGAACATTATTGTAACTTGTATCTTCATTAATTACTTTAAATAAATATTCAATGAAAAGAATACCACTACTCTTTTTATTTTCACACCTTACCAATCCTTGAAAGAACCTAATTCCAATTCCTTACACAAGAAGTACCGTAGACGAACTTTAAATGCAAAGTCCTGAAGCGAGAAACTTGTAAAAATGGCCCTATACGTTATTAAATATAAAAGAAGGAAATTGTGGAAACGACATCATTTTCGGTCTTCATTTCTTGCAACATTTGATGGCAGAAGTCTAGAAAATTAAGCGCTCGGAAATTCCTGGAATATGACGTCATTTCCAAGAACTGCTGATGTCGGATACCTCCTCGCATATCATATTCTCCTGATACAAATCCACGATTTTCAGCGAGATATTTTTGGCAGAATCTCAGAAATTTTGCGCCCGGAAATTCTTGGAACGTGACGTCATTTCCAAGAATTGCTTCGATGAAAGACCTCCTCGCATATCATATTCTCCTGATACAAATCCACGATTTTCAGCGAGATATTTTTGGCAGAAACTCAGAAATTTCAGCGCTCGGAAATTCTTGGAATGTGACGTCATTACTGAGAACGAATACCTCCTCGCATATCATATTCTCCTGATACAAATCCACGATTTTCAGCAGAAATTTAAGTGCTGAAAATCGTGGATTTGTATTAGGAGAATATGATATGCGAGGAGGTATCCGACTTCGGCAGTTCCAGGAATTTCCGAGCGCAAAATTTTTGAGTTTCTGGCTAAAATATCTCGCTGAAAATCGTGGATTTGTATCAGGAGAATATGATATGCGAGGAGGTCTTTCATAGCATCAGTTCTTTGAAATGACGTCACGTTCCAGGAATTTCCGAGAATTAAAATTTGAAGAGCTCCCAGCATTAATTCCTTAACAATTAGCGCCAACGTTAATAATGTTCAGGTCTATTTTGACAACTTTCTCGCTTTAGGACTTTGCATTTAAAGTCCGTCCACGGTACTGCTTGTTTAAGGAAGTGGAATTAGGTCTTTTCAAGGATAGGTAAGGTGTTAAAATAAAGAGAGCAGTAGAATTCCTTTTATTAAAGATTTATTAAATTAATTAATGAAGATACAAGTTACAAGAATGTTGTAATTCAAATGTACAAGCTAACACTTATGAACTATTCTTATATATCAATTTACAATTAATCGTACAAGTAAATCTTGTATCAATTCTAAACTAACATTTATATAATATAAAGAATATTATAAATCTAATACTTATAAACTATTCTTTGAAATTAATTTACAATACATATTTTTACAGATAAAACTTATACTAAAATTTACACGGTTTACATGCAGAAGCTTATAAATTTAAATTGCAGCAATTGTGTAACTGGTGCATATGTAAATTATTTATTATATCTTTCATTTTACATTTAGCACATTCAGTAGAACTTGTAGTAAACGTACTATTAAAGTGTATGTAAGATCTACCGAATAAACTGAATATAAAATAAAAGATATAATAGATATACATAACAGTTAATTACACAATTCTTCTAAATTAATCTTATGCGCTAATAGTTACAAACTATTTTTATAAACCAATTTACTATAACTAAAGGATAACTAAAGTATGTGGCAAGGGTTATTCTTCTTTCTTGCTTTTATGCATGATGAGATGCACTGGTTAATGCTCCTTACTCCTTGGATGCAAAACCTGTACACACAAAAGATATATTAGTAAGTATGTAACAGGTGAAAGAAACATTGTTAAAGGATAGTTAGAAGAAAAGAAAATAGGGAAAGACCACACACAAAGTATAAGAAAAACAGGGGGGATTATTTAAAAAGGAATGGAATGAATCAACCATGAATGAATTTGATGAAAAGAGAAGTAAAGAAAGTGATGGAGAGTCTTAAAGGCCAAATGTATAATCGAAATGAAATAAGGGGATAAGTAATGGGATAATGTGTAAAGTAGAGAAGGTTGGCAAGAAAGAGTTGGAGGAGAAGGATGCATAAGTTAAGATAGTAATCTAAAGTTATGTTATATGTACACTAAGTCGAAATTTCAGAGCTGTGAGGCCGACATAAAAAGGAATACTATTGTTAGTATGTAATTATTACACGCAGGAAGATTTATTGAAAGAAAAAGATATTTAGACACGTATTACACTTACATCAGCCTTCGTTGCATACACCTTCCAATCCCACAAAACCAATTTAATATAACTGAAGTATATGGCGAGAGTTATTCTTTCTTCCTCCTTCTTTTTATGCGCAATGAGAATTGGCGGTCAATGCTCCTTATCTTTTGCCTATAAAATCTACGCACACAAAAAATATATTAGTAAGTACATGACAGGAGATAGAAAGATTGTTAAATGATATTTAGTCGAAGAAGAAAGTAGGGCGGGCCAAACTAGAAGCATAAGAGAAAGGGTCTTTTAGAACAAATGGAACGAGTGCGAGAATACTAAATTTGATAAGAACGGAACTAAAGGATCTAACGGAGAGCCTTCAATGAAAAATACAAGAAGCAACATATAATGAAAGCTTTAAATGTATTAAAACGGGAGCAATACGTCAGTACCAAAGTAAAGAGGGAACAGAAAAGAGTCAACAATTAATAGCGCAGAAATGACTTAGGAATTTGTAATGAAACAGAGAGGAAATGAAAAGATGTGTAATAGACGTGCGATAAAGAGACAAGAAATAGTGCGATGCATAAGGTGGAGAAGGTATGAAAAGGAAGAGCGAAACAGAAGATGAGAGTGCAAGAGTTCATATAGTATTGCAAAGATAGGTTATATGTAAACTAACCAAACTTTCATTGCTTCGCGGCCGAAATAAAGAATACTACTAGTATTAGTATGTATTTATCACGTGCCGGAAAATTTATTTAAAGGAAAAAATTTTCACAAATGCATGTACTTGTGCTAAAGAGCTCGATTGTTGTAGAATAAAATGAACAATGGAACTTGCAATGTTACCGTACATATTAATTTTTATGTAGACTGTAACACGGTGTTTGCTAACACTTTATTGATCTGTAAATGAGTGTACAAAACGGTTTTCGAGAATTATTAACTCAATTTGATGAATGGAGACATAAATAACCAAATTTTATGAACATTATCGCACCGCTACTTATAAACAGGTGTCTGAATTTACGTACCACTCACATCCCTGTCTTACCTACACCCAAAAAGGGCTTTAGTTTCGCCATCTATACAGAACTGCTCCAAACTGTATACATGTCTGCTTTATCTAGAGTCATTAGTATCGCCATCTATACAGATGTGAATAAAACTACTCGGGCTTCTGCCATATCTACACTTATGGTAAGTAAGTGGTGTGAGTAGTTTCGCGGCGTTCTGTATAGATGGAACTACCATAGCAAGCGCGAGTGGTTTCAAGGAGTTCTGTATAGATGGCGAAACCATAGCAGGCACTGTAGATATGGCAGAGACCCGCGTAGATTCAATTATATCTTTGCAGATATTAATTAATTTATGAATTAAATGATATATACCATACACGGGTATTTCAATTATAAAAAGGAAGGCTTCTTGAGAAATAAGAAAATGTAATTCTCTAGGCGAAACATATATGATTTATGTTACTAACGAATTATCTCGCAAGCGTCAGAAAACAGAAAGGTCTACATAAGAAGTAGGGCAATAAATAATACACAATATTTACAGCTGCAGACAGATACAACGATAGAAACGAGAACTCAAAAGTAATTGCAATAAGAACTTAAGATTCTCTCCGCTCAAATAACTACAGTGGACAGTAATGCCCACTTAATGTTCGCTGCTTCGAAGCTGCCTAGCGAACACTATCCAGGGATGTGATTTATAAGGAATTGTTCATGCTTATCACTTTTCGGCACGCTCGGTTTAGGCTGTGTTGGGAGTGGATTGAGATGTACTGAGAACCAGCGTGAGATATATTTAACACGATGAGTGCCACGTCAGGCATCGGTGTCTGACAATAAACTTTCCGTTCAGGCCGCGTCAGTCATAGGTGACTGACAATCAACTTTCCGTTCAGGCCGCGTCAGTCATCGGTGACTGACAATCAACTTTCCGTTCAGTGACTGACACTCAACTTTTCGTTCAGGCCGCGTCAGTCATCGGTGACTGACAATCAACGTTCCGTTCAGAAACTGACTCTAAACTTTCCGTTCAGGCCGCGTCAGTCATCGGTGACTGACAATCAACTTTCCGTTTAGTGACTGACAGTAAACTTTCCGTTCAGGCCGCGTCAGTCATCGGTGATTGACACTAAACTTTTCGTTCAGGCGTCGGTGTATCACAGTGTTAAGCTACGCCGCGGCGCGCCGTGTGGCCTAAACGGAAAGCGTGGGAAAACCGGCGTGGCACTCAACGTGTTAAGGGCCATTGCTGATGACAAGTGGAGATAACTTGGACGCAACCTACATTCTCGATACATCGGAGCAGGTCCAAAAATCGGTAGGGATGAGTCCGCGAACATTAATTGTGGAAAAAAAACGAACATTAAGCGGCCATTATTGTACATTGTATCCTAAGTGCAATACGCAGTCAATTAGCTCGAATTATTTTCCACATAATTATCAAACGTCTGTTAAACGTTTAATAATTATGCGATAAATAATTGATTGCCCGGGTCTCACCACGTGGAGGTTACTGCGCATGGAGACCCACCCTAGCCACGGCCCTTCCACCCTCCAATTACGCGAAAATTAACTCTAATATAGCATGTGAGCACATTTTTTATTCACACATGTATATATAATTATGTTTTACATTACGTCAATTTTGCTTATAAATTCGCGCTATTGACTTTTTGACATTTTGAGGGGCAGAAATAAATGCCATGCAAATGAAATATGTAATATACGAATACGACAGGCTATCAGTGATATCTAAGTTAATAATTTAACGTAAAGTTATGGCGGTTGTAGGAATTAATGGATTTGGAAGAATAGGTAGAATGTGTCTGCGCGCTTGCATCGAGAAGGGGATCACGGTAACAATTAATTACTTTAAATGTATATTCATGTGTAGATATTCTTGTGCAGACCCGGTAAAGAATAAATGTGTTGTATTAGGTTAAATTGATTAACGACCCATTTATCTCGACCGATTATATGATATATCAATTTAAATATGATTCAACTCATGGAGCATATCCTGCCAAATTGGAGTGCGAAAATGGACATATAATTATTGGAGGTACATTTGATGAATAACATAATTTGTTATCGAGATAATTTTAGTTATTAAAGTTAAGCAGTAGAATTTCTATCGACAGCGGTTGTGTACAATAAGTTCAAGGATAGATTAGTAAAATTGGTACAATTAAACAGAAACTTGTAAAATTTTTTGCCTGAAGTCAATGTTTAAAATTGCATACTTTTCTCTTGAAGATTATAAAATAGCCACCTCCCAGGAGAAAAATCCATGTAAAATACGGTGGAAGGAAGAAGGTGTGACATATGTAATCGAGGCTACGGGAGTATTTAATACTTTGGAAAAAGCCAGTGTAAGATACGGAATTATTATCTGCTTTCAATTACTATCGTCAATTTTAAAAAATTTTCTCAAAATTCTATTATAACAAAATTCGGTGTATATAAAATGAATGTGCCATTCATATTCTATTATTCGCTGTTCGTACAATACTGTTCAGTTTGCAATAATAATAAAAAGGAAACATTTCTATAATTAAAAATCACGATAATGTTATGAAATAGATTTCGAGCGATAAAAAGATTTATTCTACCGGATTATGTTACCAAAGATTGAACGAAACTAAAAAGAATTTATTTATTGTATTTCGACATTTCATTATCAAATCCCATCCTTAGTATGTTGAACAATAAGGTTTAACTGTATATTTAATTATCGAAACAGAGGAGTAGCTATTTTTGATTTAACTATTTAAGAGCGAGGTAGTCCGTGGAGAATCTTTAAATTAAAACTGCATGTATTTATTTACATATTGAAAAATAAATTAAATTTATTATCGCACCATTTTGCTAGATTTCATGTGTACGATGTTAAGAGTACCGTGATGTATCAAACGTTTGCTTATTTTAGATTCATATGGATGGTGGAGCTAAAAGAGTAATCATTACTGCACCTTCTGTGGATGCGCCGATGTTTGTCTTCGGTGTAAATCATACCTGCTATGATCCAAAGAAAGGTAAAATAGTGTCGGCTGCATCGTGTACAACAAACTGTGCGGCACCGATAATTCGAGTGATGCACGACAAGTTCGATGTCATTGAGGTAATGATCACCAGCGTACACGCCATAACATCGTTGCAAAGAACTTTGGATGGACCAATAGAGAGAGGGAAAGTAAATGTTATATTTACGAAATACTTTGCCAAGCTTCTTTCATTCATCATCGACATTTCCAATGGTTATAGACTTTGTGGGCCATTTAAATCTAATCTTACATTAGTTTTCAATTTATAGCTGAGCTTAATTTTATTGCCATTCGATAAAATTATCGATAACGCCAGCTGGATAAGAAAACTACTAATAGGACCTTGAATATCATCATTATATGTTCATGGTTCAAAGAAATTATACTTGGTACGCGCCATGTACATAATATTTATTGGAAATATCCCAGTTACAGTTACAATTATGTCAAGGGCGTCTGGAGATCTCACATTGACCGATGTATTCTATGTAACTGATATATTTTATTAATTTAAGAAGGTGCTTTACAGTTGCGTCTGTTTCGTAGTTATGGAGAGACGGTAGGGGTGCCCTCCAAAATATCATACCGACGTCTTCGGGCGCGGCTAAATCGTTGGACAAAGTTATTCCTGAACTGAAAGGAAAAATATCTGCGATAGCCTTCAGAGTGCCAATCCCAAATGTTTCATTGTGTGACATGACATTTCGGTAACGCGGAAATAAATTATATTACGTTGCATATCAACCCTTAACACTCGAAGGTTTTTAGTCAGTGTAGAGATGGTAACTGGATATATACGTTTAAATAATAATATTAAAGACCACGATGCACAGGCGAATTGCACAGAGACTAGACACCTGAAATATAAGAATAACAGACACATACCTGTCGATGGAGAAATTGTTGTCGCCTCTCAGTCGCCATCCGAGTTTTTGTGACAAATTGGGTGGCGAGTGAGAGTCGTCTTTCGAGTGCAAAAGATACAAATTCGGTAGAAAATTAGTTTACAACAGTGAATAAGACAGTTTTCATTAAAATTTGTGTAATAAAAATAGTATTGTATCATCGAGTCATAATCGCCATTATATTTTATATCTGTAATCAATTCTAGAGTTAACAAACCAACGACGTATGAAGAAGTGAAGGAGGCAATGAAATCAGCGGCAGAGAAAGATCTAAGAGGCATATTGGGGTATACAGATGATGATTGCGTATCATCCGATTTCAATAATACAAGTTATTCGTGCATTTTTGACGCGAAAGCTGGCATTCCACAGACCAGTACATTCATTAAAGTTGTTGCCTGGTAATTATCGTACAAACCGTCGTAAAATCATGCAATTATTCGTGTTTGACAATTGATAATTTATCTATAAAATTGGACAATTGATGTAGCGCACCTGTCCTACATTTATGAGAAATTAATTATACGAAATATAAACATTTGCAGGTACGACAACGAATATGGTTACTCGCATCGTGTGGTGGATCTCATACAGTACATGCACTTAGTTGATTCCGGAGAAATTTCACTACCCCCAGAGGACATAGGAGACGTCGAAGATTAGTCATTTTTGTAGTAAAGAGAATTTACTAATATCATTACATTAAGTAACTCTAGAATGTAATTCAACCACATTTCTCATCATTTCCAATCATTTATAAAAATCAGCACTGTATTATCATTTGTCATTTATTCAATTCTGTTCTACGCAATGTACTTCCGTTTCTTAGTAAACGTAAGAGCGTAGTTGAAATAAATTTGTTTAGGAAGCGACATAAATAAGTTTGCGTCGTTTTTATTTAATCCATTTCTCAATACAACATAAAACTTAAGTGAAATGACGTTTCAATTTGGCGGGCCTCGGTACGTCGATAAGAATGCGTTCACGTGATCCGATCGCCGCCGATAATACACGAGACTAAAAAACGGTTACAGCGCATACGCCGGAGCCTGATGCCGGTTATATTACCGTTTTCTGCCCTTCAGATGACACTGCTTTTGCGGTAAGCGTATCGTACGGATTGTTCTCTGACGTAAGTATCGCAAATTTTCTATTAACTTCGATACACTTTTATGCGAAAAGTACAGATTCATCATTTACTTCGTATTTCTTGCAACACAATGAACTATAGCGGTTCATTTTCATATTCGTACTCGGAATCGAATAATTGCGAATTACAGCAGATTTAGACGTGCATTTAGAATTACATAGATCCATCTGCTGATGCATTTTGTTCGTACCGGCTGACATGATGTCATAGAAATTATTTCTTTGCAATTGCGCCTGCAACGGCAGAATTTGCCGAAGAAGTGCTTGGGAAACGTGTTCCTGATAAATCCCCTGTCGTGCTTGCGAATCATCCATTCGGCTTGTACCAGAACTGCTTTCATTTAATTTATTACATACATAATACATATGTCCATTCGCAGTCATCTTGTCACGTAATCTCACTTTTGCGTCATCGTGTATTATTTAAATAATTTACAATACTACTCGTTAATAAAGTTTCGTTTGTATCTCGAAAATTTGTGAGGAATGAGATGATGTTCCAGAAAATTCTGTGGGCTTCAGCTTTATTGGAATGTACATATTTAACGCCTCGAATTCTATTTTTGCACATAATAAGAGCTACGAATCGATAGATGAACCAGTAAATATGAACACAATTGGTTCCACATATTCCAGAAATATGTCTTTAAGAAGCGAACGTTGATCATTTTCAATTTAGGGTTAAAATTATTATCTTACTTTATTCGTTTGATTTCGACTGATCATAAATTGTTGTCAGGAGATTGTCTCCTAGGGGAAATCTTAACGATGTTACACACGTTAATCCATGTCACATCATTTCGTTTATGTGATAAATTCGAATAACTATACGTTACGGTGAATGTAGAATGTACATAGAAAATACATGCATTGCAATAAGAACTGAAGCGTACCTGTAAAAGGTCACGTTCGTCTTCAAAGACGAATTGGGTAGACGAAAATAAGCTTTTGACCTTGAATGACCTTTAAAACTAAACAATGTCATAACAGAAATGTTTCAAATGTAATACGTTGCTTGTTCTCTTTAATAAATAATTTGCTGCAATAATTTAATCTACACGAAGTATTCTTACTAAGAATGGATGAATATCGTGAAGAATCACGTTATTTCCAATAAATATAATGTTTATTCTCGGTTGTCGTTTACATTTCTATGTAAATAATACAATTATGTATGAACAACAAAACACAAATGGAATAACGGCAAACCGGCACACGTATCACAGCTTCGACATCATTTTGATTGCGTTGATTTTTGCATAAATCTTTTCGATTTGTTTTATATTTTTTAATTTTGAAATACAATGAATTGTATCGTGAATGTATGCATAATTGCCGATAATTGAAAAAAAATGGATTAACCTTACTCAAGGTTATGACGTTTACAATGATATTAATGTCTTTCGCTTCGATAACACACAGATTATTTTCCGAACGTCCGTTCATATTTTCCGAATTGAAAATATGTTATCGACATTTTAAACGTTCGTTTTCCAGTTGCACAGACGACGACATGAGTAAAATCGGAATCAACGGATTCGGCCGTATTGGCCGCCTTGTCCTTAGAGCTTCCATTGAACGTGGTGCTCAGGTATTAAATAATTTCCACATTTCATACTTGCATCACTCTTTGTAAGTTTCTTTAATTGTTACCGTTTCCATAGGTTGTAGCGATCAATGATCCCTTCATCGGATTGGACTATATGGTATATATGTTCAAATATGATTCCACTCATGGAAGATTTAAGGGAGAAGTGAAAGCTGAGAATGGTTGCCTCGTTGTCAACGGCAATAAAATTGCAGTGTTCAGCGAACGCGAACCAAAAGCAATTCCATGGTCGAAAGCGGGCGCAGAATACGTTGTAGAGTCGACCGGTGTCTTTACCACCATAGATAAGGCTTCTGTACGTTAAAAAACTAGTCTTTGTTATTAACATTTAAGGTCGGAACAAGAATGTATGTATAAACTTATTGTCATAATCTTTCAGGCCCATTTGGAAGGTGGCGCGAAGAAAGTTATCATTTCTGCACCATCCGCGGATGCACCTATGTTTGTCGTAGGTGTTAACTTGGATTCTTACGATCCGTCTCATAAAGTTATCTCCAATGCTTCCTGCACTACCAATTGTTTGGCTCCTCTTGCCAAAGTTATACACGATAACTTCGAGATCGTTGAGGGTCTTATGACTACTGTGCACGCTATCACTGCGACTCAGAAAACCGTCGACGGACCTTCCGGAAAAGTGCGTTAAACATTTACGAATTCTTCTGTTTGCACTGTAATGAATATTTCTGTTCCATCCCGCAACTTATGCCTCTCTTTCCAATTGCAATACAGTTATGGCGAGACGGTCGTGGTGCTGCACAAAATATTATACCTGCCGCAACTGGCGCAGCTAAAGCTGTTGGCAAAGTCATCCCAGCTCTGAATGGAAAACTGACTGGTATGGCGTTCCGTGTACCAGTGCACAACGTGTCGGTCGTAGACTTGACTGTCAGGCTTGCTAAACCAGCAACCTACGACGCGATCAAAGCTAAAGTGAAGGAAGCTGCTGAAGGCCCTATGAAAGGAATTCTGGCATACACAGAAGACGACGTAGTTTCTTCCGATTTCATTGGCGACAACCACTCCAGTATTTTCGATGCTAAAGCCGGTATACCTTTGAACGACAACTTCGTTAAATTAATCTCGTGGTACGACAATGAATACGGCTATTCTAACCGCGTGGTTGACTTAATTAAGTACATACAAACGAAAGACAACTAAATTGTTTTCTTCGTGTGTGCGTATGTAACGTATCTTCGTAAACATTTCTGTATGATAATGTTTATTATATGAGCATATCCTTGCTATATGGATATTTCAAAATAAACGATGTTGTATCTAGAGAATAGAGTTTCCAACCAGAAATTGAAAATATAAAAAATCGAAGGTATTTTTAGCATACACTTTCTCTTGCACAGAAGGATAGATACGTAGACATCATTCGTAAAGGCAAGTGCGAAAAGAAACGAACTTAGTGCTTGTTTGATCGTTCAATAAGAAGTGTAATTGAAAATGTAATGCGCATACGTGAAATTTATGTAGTCGTATATGCAACATTATTATATTCTGGTGTCATATATTATTTAAGTACAAGTAATGTATGATACATTTAATTGCTCTTTTGTCATTCAGTTTTCATTCACATTTAACATTCACAACAAAGAATTTAAAATATTTGTGATTTCTTTCCGTACTATTGATATTTGTCATTCATTACATTGACATCAATAAAAATTCTTACGAAACTAAAAGAATGCTTTATTTAAATTTTCAAACATTTCTTTACCCACAAACACACACATGCATATGCATGCATGTATGTATATACTGGTATATGTATTTTAATCTTTTCAAGCAATCGTCTCCTGAACTATGCGACTTTCGAAAAAAGTGTTTTAAATAAAACTTATTCCGCTTCAAGGGGAATATCTTATGATAAGCAAAAATATCTTCTAGGTAGAAACGCCTTCGAGTTTGCAAAGTTACCTTTATTTTAATTTTTTTGATAGACCTACATATTTTTGTATTCCTTTGCCGTCGAAAGACGACAATTCCTTGCCACTTGGCATAACACGAAAGCTCTAATAGCGACAATTATTTTAAATTTCGTCTATCTCGAGTCTATCTTCCTACCATTTCCTTATACCAAGAAAACACCGAGTGCAAAGGGTTCAAACCAGTCTTTATTAACGAGTTCATTGATCTAGGACGTACGTTTTCCGAGGTTTTTCATTCAACCAATGTATTCTAAATTAATCAATTAATGCTCAAGGTTGTTCTTCCAAATACAAAAGGACAATTTTCTGGTCATTCAGCAAGCCTAGACATTGAACGATTGTAGTTGACCTAGAATGATCTTGATTGGGCCTTGCAGGTCAACGAACTCGTCCAAGAATGAGCTAGCATCTAAATTAAAACAAAGTAATTCCATTTAAATAAAATCAAAGGTCACCTTGATATCTCGAAGGCTACTCGATTAAGAAAAGATTTCTGTTCGTTAAAGAGATGTCTCTCTTAATAGAGCGTCAGTTCTGCTTCAAATATTAAACAAAAAATCAATAGTTTTCAATCGCGTGGAAAGATGAAAATGGGACACCCACTAAATATGGATAGTGTTACATTTTTTACAAGATTAGAGAATTAATGGGAATGGGTAAATTAACAATTACTTTTACATATTTTTTTTTATACAATTTCTATACACTTATAAAAAGATCTTTTCGTCTGTTTGGCGATTGAATGGTTTCTAAATAACTTCAACAAGATAGTTTTTGTCCCCAAAAGTGGCTGCGATTCTACTAAAAATTGTATGGCACAAGGAATTGTCCGTTATCTAATATTTCTCAGCAACATTAAACTAGCTTTCATAACGACGCGTTAAACAAAATCATTTTCGAGATCGTCTTTATATACAATCAGACTTGCATAATTTGTAATAAGTAAAATAGTAAATGATTTATATATAGTTTTCGTTTTATAATCGAATGCAAATACATCGAGTAAATCTCTTTGAACGGAGTAAAGATAGAAACTACATATAAATTGATTTAAAAGTATCAACATTTTTTTAAAGTATCTTTATTCTTTGAATGTTCTGTTCCCGCAGACTTCATTTTCTCTCATTCCTTGTTTTAATCCTACTTCGCTATGTACAATTACTATCGTGAAATCAAATATATTGTAACCCTTTTGTTAGGAATACCAGTCAGCTTTATGTCATGCTGTGAAAAACTTGATATTGTACAGCGATACGAAAATACACTTTTATTTTGTTACTGTAAACAATTAACATCCATCACTCGTTTTTATAGTTTGTTTCTATAGTTCTGCAGTATACAATGACCACCAAGCTTTTGCTATCGCTCGATGTAAATGTTTAACTTTTAAAATTCTTTAACGTATAAAGAACGATTCTGCAATAATTTAGCACGGTACTAGGCATAAAAATATAGGTTTTTAAAATTATTTGCACGTCAAAATGCGATAACATTCGAATACATAAAGAATGGTGGATGTTATTACACATTTGTACCCACGATTCTAGTAATGCAAACTGGAATTGCTCGTGAAAGAGGATAAAATGTGAAGAATGATAGCGTAACCACGAGGAATTCTGGCTGAAATGGTTTCAAGACTTTTCTCAACCATAGAAACATTTACTTTCCAATGAATACGTAATTCAAATATTCGAATTATCACTAAGCAACGCATTATTAAAATATTAACAATACACAAAGTGACATTTAAAATTCAACTAATACTTTAAACAGTAATCGATGAATGGGAATAGATCGAATAGTTAAACATTACATAGCTATCAATATGTGTTTTGTAATATTAATTTTTTGGTTACGCTAATTGTAAATATACGAAACGTTGTAAAAGGAAATACTCTAGACTAGCATGACACATGAAATACTCGATTTTACGATGAATTTGGGAAAAATCGATAATTCACAGTTCGGAGTCTTTGCACAAAATAGGAAATTACATCATGTCAGAAGCAACAGTTTTGCACGAAGATTTATACGTTCTTGGAGGGCGCTAGCTAATTCTCGTGTTAATTCTTCACAAACTAATCGGAGTTCAGCGTTTTTCTCCCGTAATTCTTCTAAAGTTAATTCCTTTGATTCTTCTGCTTCATCTTTAGGAGTATCTTCGTCACCTCCGTCCCGTTCTGAAAATGGACAGGAGAAAGGAAATTATAATGCTTCGAAATCCATTGGATTTTATCGGACACTAAGCGAAATGAAACTTACTTGGACTGGGCTTTCTATAAATATGAAATGCACCACAGACGCCGGTAAATTGTTGTGATTGTGGGGTTTCCGAAGGTGGATTTTCAGGTAGTTCACTCTTTGGAGAAAAGTGAGAAAAGTCAGCAACAAAAGCTTGATTTTCATTTAACGTTTTTTGTTCCTCTCCCTCGCTTTTTTGACCGACCAATTTTCGAGGCGAAGTCTGTAGTAGAGATATATGACAAATTTTCTTTATGCCGGTAGTTATGCCTACATATTTAACCTTTTAGCTGTGAATGACGAGTATGCTCGTGATTGCGAGGAAAATAATTATCATTTGTTATTTGTATAAAATTTTTTGTGAATGGTAAAGCATCGTTTTAAATTTTAGACATTTTCGAACATTTTGACACAACGTAGATACATACTCTTGTAAAGCAGCACCACAGCTAAAAGATTAAAATATTTCCAAATCCGTAACATTGTTAATAGCATGTAAAATATCTGACATATCTACTGGGCAGGTCCATAAAAAGCAGCTTCATTAAATGTAGGTCTCATCATTAATTTTCATTTAGGCATGTTTGATAATCGAACGTTTCAAATATCAATAAAAATACTTACAATTCCAGGAGAGATTCTTGGTGGAACTAGCGGAGGTGCTCCGAGGAAACTTTGACCATTTTTTCCTACAAGAACGCGCAGTTTGAAGCGTAAAACTTTGCTTTCACAGCCACAGATCGAAAAGTATTGCAGAGTATTGGTAGCAACATATACCTAATTTATTAAGATCAAGACTAGAACTTCTTGCGTGCGTTCTATATGGTCTGGGTGGTGGCGGAGGCGGTGGTTCCTTCTTTGGAGTTACAATAATCGCTTCTTCGGGAGGAGGGGGTGGTTTTTTTATAAGAGGTCGTTGCACCAGTGCACTCGCAGTTCGTTGGAGATCGTCGTCTCCTAATGTGGTGCTATTGTTGCCATTCGCACCAGAAGCAAGGATCGCTGCTTCCGGTGTCAAACGCAGCGGTACGGGGTGTAGAATTTTTGGATCCTTTTCGACAGCAGATTTTTGGAAATCAAAATTTACAAGCTGCAGACCTGGGCTTGTCAGCGAATTGCTAGTTCCAGTTGGCGAGTCCACAAATTTCGTCCACTCTTTGTTTCTTTCACGAGTACCGCTTGCATTGGGTGGGGATTTTTGTGTAGAAGTTACGGTTGACGGAACGGCCGGTTGGGCAGGCTTTTGTTTTACCAAAGGAATCAATAGGGGTGGGGGTAAGACGCCAGGTAGAGGCACATGATTTCTTCGTAACACAACAAGGTGCATAGCCACAAAAAATTCTTGCAAGCTCAACGCTCCGTCTCTAGTTATATCCGCTAGTTGCCAAATGCGACTCAGCTCGCCTAATGGAAGACCGGACTTTTCAAAGAATGTCCTGGCTATAGGACCATGTAAAAGTCCCTCCGGGTCGAGCTGCAGCTGTGCAAATTGAGCAGCATAATACTCGCGCTGCTCGTCACTGATTATCCACACTTCTTCAGGGGGGAATCCTGAAACGTCGCCATCTGCTTCACCTTCGTCGCTACTATGACGCTCTGAACTTTCCTCCTCGGTTCCCAATAGCTGCCTCTGTTCTTCAGATACTAACAATCCTTGCCATCCTCGGGACACAGAGTCCAATATTGTTTCACCACCTACGTCATTATTCCTCTCTTGTGTTACACTATTCGTAGGTGTCGGCGAATCTGTACTGCCACCAGTTTCCCTTGGAGATTCTGCCTCACTTTCACTTTCGGTAGTACTTTCGGGAGCTTGACGGTGGCTCTTCATAGCTCTGCTGGAGTTTGAACTCTTCCTACCGTCTTCATACCCAAATCTTGGCAAAGTGATAACGTCTAACGGCATGGTAATTATATCTTTCCGGATGCTAAGACCTGCTTGATGAGCTGCCACAAGTTTCAATAGTACGTAAAACTGCTTTTTTCCAAGATGTGTACCGATGTGTGCAGCTTCAGTTCCAAAACAGATGTCCAATATCTAAAAATCATAAGAGCTTAAATCAACTTATGCATTGTAAATATCTTCAGCCAATAGCCTAGGCTTCTGTCCCATCTACATATTTCAGAATTTTGTAGCTGCTAATTGGTCGTATCGAATGGAGTACACGTTAATTGTGCAGGTGTAGGACGAGTCTACGCGGGCATCATCTATTTTAGATTCAACAATGTGTATGCGTGTAATTACCGAGTCGCTGATTCAATAAATAGAATCAGGGGAAAATTTTCCTCGCCCGGGGCAGATACGCTGTGATCAGTGTCATCGCGAAGGTGTTAACTAATGAAATTGATTAAGAAATAGTGGGTTACTTGTTAGAACACTTAATAGATTACAACACGTCAGTTTAAGTACTTCTTCAAAAATAATTACACCAACATATTGTAATTCCTTTTCCACGAAGATAGAAAAATGTGTAACTGTTTTCTTCGTTATTCGATTACAAATGCTTACAATCTCCTCGTGAAAGCTGCACAATCCTAACCTTCACAAGTTTTTATAATCGACCGATACTGCGTCGTCCTTAATAAATTAAACGCCCACTTCGACACGACGAGAGACGTACTGCACGATCGCAATATTTTGATCGGCGGCGTGACAGAAAGCTAACAGCTGACAGATTACGTGTAACCAGTGGATGTACCTTCATCGTGACAACTCCGGGCAAATTCGCCGAGCGTAATAATTCGGCAACTTTAAGCACCGGCACGCTTTCGCTGTCAGCGTATTCACAGCAATAACTGAAAATGTCCTCGTAGTATTGATGCTCGGTCATCGTCAGGTGAAGACTCGCCATCGTGATCGACTCCCAATCCATCTTTAGGGACAAGTCACAACGGAGCAATGAACCGCCTCTACGCTCGTTACGTGCAAACTGGGTCCGTTCTCTTTCTGTGCTCTCTTCCTCCTTCTCCCTCCCTCTTCCCTATCCTTTTTCGTCGTTGTCTTTCCGTTCTTGACACGGTCTGGTTCACGGGACGTTCGTCGTGATCGGCATAGCCATGTTGCACGATGATAATATTACGATCTCGATGAATCCGTTCGAAACGCGGGACACGCCGTGTACGAACTACATTGCATATATCGCGAGATTACCGCTTGATCGCCATCTTTCTTTTAGTCCGTCGGGTTTAACATTATTACAATCTATGCGTGAACACTACCTGCATCGCACAACTGACACTTCGGCGAGGGACAACATGACGTCACATAGATCTATACATATTATGTTAATACGACTCGTGCGCACCATGGGGGCAACGGTGGTACTAATCCGTGGTGATGCCATTAATCGTGCACGCACGTACACACATGAGGTCGTAATGCACACTACCGTTAGTGTATCGTCTGCTCTCCCTCTACTGCTCCCTCTGACGTCACTTAGTTTCACCGCCGCCATTTTCTCTATCCTTCTGGGAACCCTGGTTCCACGGCACATGCGCATTAACTTCATTGAACTTAGCGCATGCACTGCGCATGCGTCTATCCATCGAGATCAAAACGCGGGACTTTTCAGTTTTTTCTTTCTCCTCGTTACGAGGCTGTACGAAACTGAATCACGCTTTTCAGTACCGTAATATTTCAAACTTTCTGCACTACAAATTTAGAGTTTATGCTGTTACAACAAATATTAGTTTGAAGATTAGATACAAAAATGTATTGAGAACCTCGTAATCGTAAAAAAAAAAATTAAGGGATGCAAAGTTTCTCGATTAAGTCTTCACACAATCGCCAGTTATTTCCAGGCAACCTAATATTATAAAAAATTTTATTTGCACAATCGTTTATTTGTTTGACAGTATAATTTAATATATTATAATGCTATTCTCCTTTCCATTTTCATGTCGCACACATCGTCTCATATACATCGATCATACTATAAAGTGAAAAATCATTTTTCTGCTATTCTTATAACATTTTCATGTTTCGCACTACTTTTGTTCAATCGCAGTACAATCTTGTGTAGAACGGAATGGTTGAATTAGTTTCCCTTTTAACAGTTAGCGATACGTTTTCGCGTTTCAGTCTATGGCCATTGCAACATTGTTATGTGATTAGCGTTGCTTTTGTTAAGACCAGTGTTATATAAAAAAGCACATAGGATATCCTTTTGTTTCGCATTTAAAGTATATTTGTTGCTTTTTCTTGTTTCCTTGTTTTTGTAGGGGCGCGTGTGGTTGCAATATACCAAAAGATTAAGCGTTTGAACTTTCGCGTTTCTTTAAAATAAACGAAAAATGTTTTAACGGAGCAAGCTGCGTTGCGAAAGAAAAAACCGTATAGAACGCTTACGATATGACAACGATATAACTTGGCGTATGACTAAAGCGCGTCATTAGGATCGATTCTTACAGGTATACGTGATTTCGAATCTAACAGTGTTACATAAACTCGGTGCAGTTTGTCATTCGTTAATCTAATAATAACATAACATGCCGTTGAGTAATAAAACTCTCCTATGAATTACATGCACAATAAGTCTTCAAGCATTAGTCGTATAAAAACATATATCAATGGTATCATACGTTTTCCGTGGCTGAAGATGATGGGCTCTTCTTGCTATGGCTGTAACGTCCAGTTATCTGCTTTAGTTCAGTTGGCTTAAATCGATGCAGTACCGACGGACTGTCCCTTGGACTACCGCTAATATTATCGAAGTCCCAACTTGCAAAATGTTCTTCGAATAATTCTTCGAGTTTCTTTGACAAGGCCTCGATTATTTTCATGCGATCATGATTCTCCTAAAATTAAGTGATTCACGAAAATTAGTACATGTAGGCGCAGCTAACAATAGAGAAGATGAGGGTGTCCAGACGTACATACATATGTGTACATATATTCTTATGGAAAAAGTAGTACAGTAAAATGAAACTTGTAAATCTTATATTAGTAGGTATACATGAAATCGTGGCGCAAAGCTGATTCCATGTAGAAGTTTTTACTTAATGCAGCCAAAGAAGAGCATATTTTAAATGCATCCACATTATTTTGATTTCCTATGACGGTAAGCAATAAACTAGCGCCGTTGATTTGTACTCCCTTACATTTTATATAATAATAAATAATATCTGCTTTTCTGGAAAGTTGCTGCGATTGAGTAAGTTTTGCTACACACTCTATGTGTATGTTGCCTTTGGTTGATAGATGCAAGAATTGTATTCAATTAAACAACATTTTCAGATAATTAATTATATAGATATTAGTACATCTATGCATATAAAAATATGGTCCTTTAAAAGGAGAGATACTGCCAAGTTTCGTGAGAAGTTCTTGCGTTTTTTTAAGTACAGCACGATAAAGTGACGAACGAATGCATGAATGATCTCATGGTGCTGTCAATTTCTATTTGCAAATTTTTCTAAGGCAATTACAACTTTCTAGGACAAGAAAATTATGCGTATAATATACTTCCGTTACGGATGCCTACAGTATCAGTGGTGTATCAGTGGTGTATCAAACTACCCCATCCAGTGATCCTTTAAAGAAGGGAGGTAAAATTGGCCACAAACATTAATGTATATAACAGGGATACGAGATACCAAAAATTGCATGCCATTACAATATTTTGATCTATAGAGTTAATTATTGTTAAATTAATAAGTATCGCGAATGATATATTGAAGGGACGGTACTTTAATCGCGTTAGATGGGCTTTTAAGTTAGCAAGGGTGAATGGTTCGGTAAATAACATAGACCACTAACCTTGTGATATAATTTTGAGTTATAAACAATGCGACGAAAGTCTCTAACCGCGTGCTCTACTTTATGATAAAATCGATTCTTCAGTTTAAACTCGACGGTTTCTAGGAACATCGGACTTTTAATGACTTTACAGTAATCTTCGATCTAAAAGGCAATTGCGTAATTATTCATTTCTCATTACCAGAAGTATGAAAGTTTCATTCCAACGAACTAACCGTATGCGTAGAGGCCCGAGTACCGCTACCGCGGCTTGAAGATGGACACTTGAAAACTTCTGCCTCCTCCATTTGCCAAACTGTTTGATGTATTGTTTCTAATTTACTAAGTGCAAGTGGGCTGAGACTTTGCTTTCTTCTCGAACTGTACCATATGGACCATCCCCTATCGCTGCCTTTCCCACCAAACTTTCCGTCCAACAATTCAATAGATCCACCATGTTCCCTCTCCTTTCCGTGTTTTATCGCGATCGTAGATTTTGACACCCCTTCCGTTTGCGTATCACCAATTTCACAACCTTTCGTAGATTTCTTCCCGGAACACTTACGAGATTTATTGTGCAGCAGATAGTACGATTTCTCATAATCTTTTCGTTGGCATTTCCTTCCAGGGATGGGTATTACACTGCTGCAAATCGTCGACACGTTGGCGATGTTTAATTTGCCCTTCTTGCAAAACTCTTTTTTCTGCGATAGGGATGCGCTCAACGACGAACAGCGTCGCACAGTTTCGGAGTAGGTGGCCTTTCCAACGACACGCTCGACTTCTTCCGACGTTGCTTGGTTATTGTTCAGTGAAACGCACGAACTTTTCCTCGAGCAAACGGTTTGTTCAAGATTTTTCACCGTTGTCGTTGTCGCGACCGTTGTTACTGCACTGTTGGTAACTAACGAAACAACGGGAGTTCTATGTTCATTTTCTGTCACCGAGCTGTTCGACGATTCTGAACTGTGTGGGTCGGTATTGTTTTTTCGTCGCTTCTGCTTATTTGCCATATTAGCGTTGTTGAAAGTTTTGATTAACCACGAGTCCGTTTTTACGTTCACTTTACTAGAACCTGTTAACGGGTAGCTGCATAAAATATTGCGATATTTAATGCTGGAAGAACGTAAGAAATGCCTTAATACGTCATACTTTCAACTTTTAGCTTTTCGTTCGAAATACTTTGTAACAAATAAAAAGGGCATTTCTATCACAGTTTTTTTTTTAAAGAAATCTCATCTCATGTATTATAATCGACCAGCAATTAAGCAATCATTCGAGCAATCAACCATCTTAGGGACGGCGTTAAACCAGCGACTTCCCGTCCTTCTAGCATTAAAGCGATCAAATATTACGTTCGATAAATAATTAAATGCTTCGATGCAACACACGGTTCTGCTCCCCCATTTACGAAATTGCGCGCGAAGGGGTGACAAGTTTCAAATGAAAAGAGTTCAAGCAACGAAAACAAAATCTACGATACACTTTGGACGATTATAATTGCCGTTACCATTTTTGCTGCCGGACAATTGTGACACCTCGTTGACACTTGCGTTGGGAGAGAAATGATAAGTTGACCCCGAGTCATCCTCGGACGCTTCGTAACTCGAGACACCGCCGCAGCCGTCGTTATCGTCTTTCGAACGTTTCGAATAACTTTCCTCCAATTTCTCCTCGTTCTGCCCTATTTTCGCCCCCGTCTCAGCGTTATCGATCGCGCGAACGTTCTCGTACATTTCAGTAACGTTAACTCGATCCATTTCCTTCCTCTTCGTATCGGCATCCTCCTTCACGTTTAACGCCTCGAGCAGGATCTCCGCGGAGGCGCAGGCCGCCTTCCAAGCAATGTCCTCGGACACAGTGTAATTAGACGCGTCGGGGCGCTTCAAAATCCTCGGCGAATTTTCCAGGGAGAAAGTTGGCGGTGGCACGCCGGGTGTCGCCGGGAAAGGTAATTTCATTGATGAACTCGACGGTGTGTCGACGCTGGTGGGAACGGTTGCATTGGTAGATCGAGGGACAGGCGTCGACGATGCAGGAGCGTTAAACGTTTTCTCCCTATTGGTGTAATGATTACGGTGATTATTGGAGGACGCATTGTTGGCCGCATTTCGGGACGCCGAATTATCTATGCGACGGTTAGATCTCCTCTGGTGCCGCTTCTTCGGCACGTTGTAGCTTCCCGGCTTCATGTACACGCGAACGTCTTCGGAGCTGTCGTACTCCTCGGGGACTTGGTGCGCTTGAACCCGATTGTTCATCAAATTGTAAGCGTTCCACGGCGTGGCCTGAACGCTCTGCAAGTTCTGCAGCGTCTGGAATTGACAGTTCGCGTCGATCTGCAGCTGTCTGATGCAGTTGCCGAGGTCCATCGTGTTCTTGGAGAGTTCCGGACGGGCCGGCATCCGTGACACGACCGTGTCCGCGCTCGTGTCCGGCAGATTCATGAACGGTATCTGTCGATGATCAGAGTTCCTCATGCTAGCGAACCACGCCGACAAATTGGCCGTCATCTCCTCGGACGATTTCTCCGGAATACTCGGTTCAATCTGACTGAGCAGCGTTATCTTATCTTTCGGCACGGTCGCCAACTCCAGCTGGCTGGTCGACGACTTGCCGACGTAAACTAAATCCATGTTCGCCTTACTCCCGTGACCCTGCTCGAACCCTTTCGAGCTTTTGTCACCGTAGTCCACCGCGTACGGAGGGGCGATCGCGTAGTAAGGATAAAAGTGCTCGTGGTCGTTATTCGGGGGGAAATACATGGACTCTAGGCTAATCGAAGGATTCAGGAGCGACGATTCCACCCTGGACAAACATTTCTGAGCATAATTGCCTTCGTAGCTTTCATCCAATTGCCGGTGCAGTCTGAACACAGGGTCGACGCTTTCGTGCGGCGGCACTTTGCTCTCCGGAACTTCCTGCTTCTTCTCCTTGAACAGCCACTGCTTGGGCGACTCTTGATTATTCTCCGTCAGAACTTTGCTTCTCAGGTGAAAGAATTCTGCGTTCAACGATTGCGTCGACGTGTCCGTTTTCGCGGAGGACGAGCTACCCCTCGAACGATATCTGCTGTTCGTTTGCCCCCCCGTTTCCGTGTGCCCTGCGAACGCGTCAGGCACGGATTTCGCGCTGTCCACCGTCGTCAGATTCTCGGTGACGGTCCACTTGCTTCGCAGTTTCGATTCCTTTTGGCACGATTGCTTTTCCTGGCCGACGTTGTACAGGCCGAAATTTCGCAGACTTTCCGGCTCTTGGCTATTTCTCTTGCTGCCCGAGTCGTGTTTCGCCGTGCTCGCAGGCGGATCGAACAAGTCGCGAGTCGTGTAGGCTGAAACATCGCCTGGAAAAGAGGTGCCAAACGATTCCGTCTTCTGCTCGTAATTGCAAGCATCGCCGTCCTCCTCGAGTTTCAAGAACGCTTGAACGATCTGATGCAGTAGGTCGTGCGTGTTCTCCTGCCACAGGCGAAAGCACCTGATCAACTCGCGGTCGAATTTCTCGTCCAGGCTCGGGTAATGCTGCTTGTTCAAGTAGTTGTCGAGCACGAGCCAACCGTTGCTGATGCGCAGCAAAGCGTTTATGAGGTCGCCGACGAAGACACGATTGCCAGCGAAGATTGGGAAGCAGGTCGAGGACTTGGTTATCGCTGTTTTAGTCGCCGCGGAAAGGTTTCTCAACCAGCCGGCCCTCGGACTGGTTTTGGGGCTGCTCGTCAACACGATCTCGGCTTCCGTGCATCCCCAGTACATCACCTTCCTTAGCAGTTCTGGCAACTGGGACCTGTCGTTGCACGGCCCGTCCGTCTGCACGCCTATCGACGCGCCGGTCCCGTAATCCGGGCAGAACTCGGCGAACCAGGTGTTCTTGTTCGACGCTGTATCACCAGCCCCATTGAACAACGGCGCGGCGTTGGATTTGTCGTCGCTCTTCGTTTCCTCCTTGCCGATGTCGTTGGACGACGTGTTGCACAGCGCCGAGACCATTTTCTCAGCCTCGATCGTGAAATCGAAGCTGGCCAAGGACTCGTCCGAGTAATGCTCCTCCTGGGCTTTCGCAGAAACGTTCGACGTGATCTTTTCCAACGAATTCGCGACGGCCTCCGGGCTTGTATCATCGTCTGTACACGGTTTCGCGTTCAGGAAGTTACCAGGGGTGGTCGCGATTACCTGGGGCGGCCACTCGTTGTAGCTTTCCGCGGTGATCGCCGCGGCCTGATTATTACCCGCGGCGGCTATTTTACTCTCCGTCACTTTCAGGGCCGCGATGCCGAGCGTGGCAGAGGCGGTTACAGGCTTGTCCCTCTGCAGAGTGCCGAAGGCCAAGGTTGCCGATGGATTGGAGAAGATTTGATTCGAGTGTATCGTTGGAACGGGACCAGCGATCTGGTTGCTCGGGTAATTCCCCGTTGCCGTGTAAGGACCAAGATTTGGAAACTGAAACGCCGAGGTGCCATTAACTTGCTGCAAGTTGCAGGTGTTCGTCGTCGAGATGTTGTAGTAGGAGCCGTGCGACGGTTGCTCGTGCGGCTGCTGCTGTATGCTTTGCCGATCTTGAACCAAGCAAAATGTTTGCACGTCCGGCGGTTTGTAGTAGGACTGTGGTATCAACGCGACCCCGGAGTTGTTGTACTGATCGCCGGAGAAGGAGCCATGGGTGTACGTCGAGGAGGCAATCAAGAAGGAAGTAGTGGGCGCAGGTGGCGGAGCGTTGTTCGTCGTTTGATCGTATAGGACCACGGGCTTCGGGTTGTACGACAACTGTTGCTGAATATGCTGATGCTGCTGTTGCTGCTGGCAGTATTGCTGGTTTCGCACGAGTTTACTCTTGGGTGGCCATCTGTTGCTTTTCCCTATATATTCATGGATCGGTTTGTACGAGAGTCTTAGAAAACTATGTAAATATGCCATCTGATACTAAGCGGGCCGAATATGGGATAACTTAGTAACGATTGATACTTTAATTGCTTCCGTTCAAGAACAAAATATAGGGGTAACGAAAAGTGAAAGAAAGATTTTCAGGATTGGTTCGTTGGCAGTAAAATTACGGTTCGCGAATATGGACGGTGGTACTTTTCGGTTCTCGAAAATGATTCGATATTATACGGGATACCGTATCCCTGACAGTATCAATATTGACATCGAACGAACAGAATTTTCGACAGAAACGTATTTACACCTTGTACGTGTAAAGCACCAGGACCAGCCAACGGGGCGTTACGTTGGGCTCCTGGATATATGCAGGGGGGATGCAAACCGCTTCCGCATGGTTGAAGAGTTAACGCCGGATTAGCGACAGGGCCGTAAAGGATTTGCTGTTGCTGTGGATGCAACAGTGAGGACGGGGCTGATGTAGGCGGAATCGAAGTTTGTATGGACGATCGATTGGTTCGTGCAGCTGTAGGGTGCATGATCCATCCAACCCCCGCTTAGAAACGATCTCGTTCCCTTCGTTCTTCAACGTCTGTTCGGGGAATCAGTTTCCTTAATATATTCATTTGCACGTTACACGCGCCTAGAAGGTATAGCTTTCAATCTTTTCTCCTTTTTCCCGGCACAATATTCAGGAGAAACAATTGTTGCTAAATGATATGTATGCGTAACATTTCATGCCAAACGAAATGAACCTAGCCATTATGTCAGCTGATGACTGACATGTCGCTAACCTAAGTACATTTTTCTTTCATACGTGTTGCACATGCAAATTGATTAGCAAATTTTTATTTTACCTGAGAATTAAATTCTTTCTCGATCCTCTTGAGCGAATCATTTGTGCTCGAATGCACGGGTTAAAGTAAATCACAGAGGGAAAACGTCGCAAAGTAGAAAACTGTATTCGGGAGGATCACAAGTAATAAGATAAAGTCATAACCGAACTTAAATAAATACGCATAGAAAAATAGGGGAAATAAAGGATTTGAACTGTTAACGAACGAACTCGCGTTTAAATGATAGGACTCGATGTTGCTCCACGACTTTTCAAATCGTTTCACCCTATTCTCGAGTCAATCAATATACATTTTACTATCTCTTCCGGTGCGACCTTTCTTTTTCCGCGCGAAACGAATTGAAATTCCTTGTGAACGAGAGAACCGACAAAACTTATATGTACATATTGAAAGGCGAATGGTAATGTACGAAACGAAAGTCAACGAACACCACGACGAAATATGGCAGTTTACCGTCAGGCCGTTGGCCTGAAACAAAATTCTCTGCGCGGAACAATGAAACGAGTGAAAAACTTGACGTACGGTTCAGGCCGTACCTTCGGCCGCGAAGCATCTATCGTAATTATCATTTTCATGCGCCAATTAATTTCTTATTACTTCTAGATACTCCCGATACTGATAAAGTATACAGAATAATACACGGTAATGTGTTACACGTTTGTATGAATCCATGAAAATGTGCGAGCGTACAAGTGTACATAATGACATACATTATGAAAAGTTTGTCCACATTCAATCGATTACATTCAATCAATGTCATTTCTATCGAGATACAGGTAGACTAAGGAATGCCAGATTGGCAACTTTGGTTTCGCGTATAAAATGATTTCTTTCTGCAACGACGGACGTGGAGTAATGCGATTTTTGTAAAATTAATGCTTTTCGTCAGATAACGACCGTTTCATACATTGCTCGATAGGACGAAGGGAAATAACAGACCTTGTGTTTTCCGCAACGACAGCTCCGATATATTTTCCTCGCTTCGCACAAAAACGTGTCATACAGATGTTTTTTTTCGCGAACGTTGTCACAATATATAGACTTTCAAACAAGTTGCGTGATTGTAATACGTTTAATATCATTCTTAAGCTCTACGCAGAAAATTGTCGAGTGAACACAACGTGACATCTGGTCACACCTTCAGCACCTAGATTGGCGATTTTCAAGAAGAATTACGCATGATCGAGAAGTGCTCGACAAGCTGTTCGACGTTTCCGCAGAAAGTATCAAAAATTATACCATTCCTGAATTCCTGTAGAATTTCTTTTATGAACATTTCGTTTTTTTTTTATCGAGAAATATAACTATCTGTCAAATGACGAAAGATTACAGATGTGCATCATGATAGAGTGGCTCGAATGATACAATAGACGCGAATGTACCAATAGAAGGAAAGAGATGCTTAAATTCGATCATTTGTTCTAGGATTTAGAAAATTTTATAATACTTGTCGACATTAATATTACGGTCACAATGATTAAAGACAGCTAATTTTCATTTCTTTCTTTTTTTCTGTTCTTTTTTGGTGCGCTTCACTTGAAAATGCTCAGGTAACCAGGAACAGCGTACATGTTTCATCTAGAACTACGATAACCTTCAATCAATGGACAGGAGGGTGCCATTGCACTGTCTCTATAATTCGAATTGAACAGATTTTCATCGAGAATTCCTTCGTTCCTTCGTGTACTTCGAGATCGCCAGCATTTGATTCCGTGATAATAACGTTAATTCAATTGTTCTATATTATTTTTCCTATCCGCCGCAATGGCGTGCAAGTTGTGCAATACTTCCTTTTGAAATTGCATCGCCTCGTACATACACGTTTCCTCGCATCCGTATGCGGGATGCGAAGTCGAAGCTGCTTTGTAGGTGCTAACGATCTCGAACGTTCCTCTTCGTCAACTGTTCGGGGGTGTGTGTTAACTTTCTTCAAATTTAATTACGGATGAACGCCAGCAGGACGCTGGCGAAAACGCACGACAGGATTAATGATGTCGGTGGCAAAACGTTCGGTGTCGCCGCGTTGCAATAGTCTGTCAAACAGGAGCAGACTTCCTGACGGCCGCCGAAGCCGCTTCTCTGGTAGCACCTTCCTTTGTAGTTCGACTCGTCCCACCCACAGCCTCTGATGACTCTGGTATCGGGCGGAACTGTTTCGAACAGACGTAATCGTTGTGTTTATTTTATTTGTCGGTAATGCGATGCGGCGAAACGTTGAGACGTTCTATGCGCGATATCAGGTTGCCCGTGCCGCTACTACAGCGCAACAGGTACTGAATTCATGCTAATGCGTTCTAGGCTTTAAAGGAGTAATCGAAAAATATGGGTAAATAATGAAGGTTCGATACAAAAGAATATTACACAGGAATGTAGATTTTTCTAAACGTTTCGTGAGTATTAATGCGGCTGTAAAAGATGTTTGATTTGGCTATTCAGTGTTCGAGCGTGTTCAGCAGTTGGCGGTATGAAAAGCAACTGGATGCGAATCAAAGCTGACCGATATTTTAAAAAGTACAGTAATTCCCCTTTCAGGGACATAATTTGCAAATTACTTACGGCCGTTCACGCTGAATTCAACGACTTGCGTAATCTTTCTGCACATGGTATACTTTGCGCCGTCCTTGAGGTCGGAGCAATCTTTTTTGAGAGCATCAGGTGGATGTTCATCGGCGCATCGACTGTCATTGTGACTGTTGCAAAGGTAACATTGCATCGCACTTATATCTGCGACATAACAATGGTCGTTGTATTATAAATTTCATTCGGCAACTGGATCGAAGGTGTTGTTCCCGAGCCCATAAAACTGTGCCTGAGATTTGATAATTATAGCGGTGGCATTGGAAACATAAGATGCTGTAATTATTCGAAGTACGAGCTTACAAGTATTATCGAAAGACTGATAAGAAAGGTCAGCGTGAAAGGAAAATAATACGATTGCTCGCCTGTTACTGACCGAGGGAATCACGAATTATCTTCTTTTAAATGTTTCATGTCTGTACGATACGCAGCGTTCGCCTATGTAGGCCAACGTTTTGACACCTCTCAATTACTCAATAACCCCCGTTGAATGCCTTCTACACGAGCAACGTTTTTCCAAAATACGGAAAGCGTCGGAAGAAAGCATACGCAGGGAGTATGGGCTCCCTTCGTCGAAGGGTTCATCGTTCGCTTGACCCTAACTGATATAAAAATCAATGCAGCTATCTGCCCTAGAAAGGCGCAACCACGATAAGTTTACGCGCTTGTCTTCGCCTTCCGATCTTGTTTCTCCGATCATTCATACTTCACAGCACGATGGAGCGCAAAGAACAGACGCTGACAAATATAGGACAGACGCGAGCCAATATCCTGTTGAGTAAATAATAATAAATTTCTGCAGAGGATTTTTCAATAATGTACAAATGAACCACAACGAAGTTTCGAGCATTTCGAAAATTTCGAAAGGCAAATTTGGACGCGTACCGATTTACATTCCAACGCGAATAATCGTATTTCTGGATTTCACAAGTCATAGATCGTTCAATCACAATATCTCGGTGTACGGAAATTCGACGTCGTCTTCTACCGACACATATGCAGCTTTGCACACGCTCGTAATTATTGTTAAATCGATCGCGGCACTGGCACTCAGCTTAAGCACTTCTTTCAAATGAGGAAGTAGCTCGATCTACTTTCGAAACAGATTGTACTATCACCACGTTAACAAGAACTCCAGAAATTTAATCCCAGCGATTACGGACGTCGTTCAGAGTAGGCTGGCTGGGGTTGAAGGATAAATTGAGAACGATATTGGGGAAAAATTATTGCGAATTGTTAATCAAACTATCGCGGCTCCAATCGCACTATTTCCGACGGACATATTTCCCGAAATCTCCAACCAGTCTCAAACCAACCGCGACATTATAATTTCTATCTCGATTGAAAAAAGATACGTGCATTGTCAATCGCGTCAGGCAAACAGGACGACGCGATCGCAAAGATAATCCTCCATGTTTTCCGCGGCGAGGAAAGCGTGGAAACGGCGAAACTGGGTCTAACTAAGGGAAGGACGCGCGGATCGATAGGAAGCGGTGTTCGCGAACCCACCCCGGATCGTTGAACCGTAGAGAACCAGACTCTAAGCCCGGACACGCTTACCGTAGACACAGAGTATTGCCAATAGACAAACGACGAGGACGATAGAGCGTTTCATGGTGGTTCCGATATCCTGGCACGTCCCTCAACGATCAACGTTCCTCGAAGGCACCGTCGTAACTTGCGCCCGACCGTGTTGCGCGTTCAGGGTGTCGATACCGGCGGGGGAGATAGAAAGAGAGAGAAAAAGAGAAGGCGTTTACGATCAGGGGTTGACGAGGCTAACCATTCGGCCCCGACAGCTGCTGAAGCACTGTTCGCGCTGCTCGTTACTCGAAGCGATTGCAGCGCAAGCCCGCAACTAAGGCGACGATGCTTACACCACTGACAGAACCGTGAATACGTGATTGCCAGCGAGGTGCGCTAAGGTTGACAAGGCGAGGCGGGACGAACGGAAAAACGAGCCAGCTAGCGACGAACAATCCAAGGCCCAAACGATCTATCCACGGTCGAGGGAAAGTTTCGTAGCTTCCTCCTCGTTGCCCAGGTCCCGATGCTACGCACTCCGTTACGCGAAATCAATATTTTTGACGTGCACGCCGAGGGTGGGGGCGTGGGTGCATGTTGCCACCAGGCATTGATTTTTGCCCTGCCTCGCTGGCCGCGCCGTTGTTATCCTGCTTTCAGTTTCGTTTCGCGTTCAACGATTTTCCTACGGACCGATCGAAACGATAGATAAATGCAAGATTCTTTCACCGTTCCCAAGATGACCGATAGACCGTTGCTCTTGCAGCACCGCGTCGCGAGTGGCCACGGGCAAATTTTCTGTTACGAATCGACGCGCGTAACGGCAAAGGGATTTCCTTCGCTTTCAATTACGCCGATGCTAAAAGGGAACGATGTGCAGCGGCAATTTCGTTGGAGATATCTGTTCTTGCCCACTTCGTCCCGGCAGCTTGTTAACTCGCGGAGCACGCGTGTCGCCCGATTCTAAAGTTCCCCGCGGACTCTCGTAGAACACCGTGAGCGCATCCGTGACGACGAAGGCCGGGAATTGATCGTTCCTGCCATAGATCGGATCGATGTTACGTGCAGCGATGCATTCGAAAGATATATATCGTTTTGCGGAGGAAAATTGAAGTTACGTCACGGCACACCTTCCGGTTTACAAGCTTGCCAAAGCTTCGATCCGGCGAAAGCAAGACGGACCGAAGTCCGACCATTTTCACAGATTGCATAATATAAACGTGGTAATCTGAAATCAATGGCGATGAAAAGTATAATTGTTTTGACGGATAAGGCAGGGCTGCAAAGTTAAATAGGGAAGGCCGTGGGCGGTACGTAGAGCTTTATGTTCAAATGGAGCGTAAAGTGGTGGTTTGGAACACACTAAGTGGATAATATCCCTTTTCCTGTGACACACTGAACGTCATGAAATGTCATGGAAGCTCGTGTAATAAGTCGCACGCGAACAATACGGAAAGGAACAAGGAGGATATCTTTCCATGTTGCGACTTCATTCCTGAGTCATCGCCTCTTGTGACCCATTTTTTTTTCCTTTTTTTAAAGCCCGACAATGGGAACGATAGCAACAAAATGCTTCAACCCGATTTATATCCTTGGCTTCGTTAGAGCGTGAGAAGGCAGCCGAAGCGACGCCTGCTCACATCCAGTTCCTTTTTCGAATTTTAGCCATCTGTGATCAAAAAGTTTAATGGCAATATACATTTCTCTGTAATGTCGAACGTCGAGCTACTTTGCCTGTATACATATACAAATTCAACGCTTAAGAATTCTTGCACGCGTATTCCCGCTCAAATAGATTTAGAGTTCAATCAAAGAAAATTATTCTGCGACGTATACGTGCAAGAACAATGTTTAGTGAACGGGGTTTCTGTTAGAACAGTGTAGAAATATGTCGCGTCGAATTGACGAACATGTAAAACAGAATGATTCGTTTCTTCGTAAGGCAAAAGTTCTGGCAATTTGTATTTGAATAAATGAGCTTGAAAAATATTCATTCATCTACCTTCGGCGTAAAATCTATTGAAGGAGTAGAACATTGAAGCATATCATCTGTACGTATCTCTGTGAAGCAGATCTGCGATCTCATCTTCACTGCGTCTTATACATCGCAGTTAGTGTTGTAACTTAACTTATTTAGCAACATAGTACATAAGTCCCTGACACATCTTCAATCGTTATATTCCAGGTGATAAGTATCCCAGTCTTTTGATTATTATATGCTGGTGTCAATGAAGTATATTTCGAATTTATGCAAAATCTTGTCGGCAAAAATACATGCTACTTTTTGTTAATGAACAATTAGGAATTAATATTCCAAACTCGTTCGTGGATTGCAGTACAATATACATAGAATATTTACACGCAATCTGTTCGAATGAATTTCTGTTTCCGTCGATATTGATAGTGTTACTGGGTTGCAACATAAAAAGTTCGGTTGCAACCGAACTTATCTATGTATGTTGCAACCCAATATTTTGTAATAGTGGGCATAATGCAATGCTGTTTTTCTCCGGCTCACTTGAAACTTACTCTACATTTATATTCGACGTTGTATCTGAAGTATATCTGGTGCTTTTACATAATTTCATTCGAATTAATTCTTTGATCTACTTTGTACAATATAATTGATATTTGTAAGAAAATAGATATATATTATCCACATACAATATATACATAAGCATAAGCTATGGTTTTTTAAATTATTTTATCCACTGTGTTTTATTTGTCGTTACTCCGATATTTTTTATTTAAATGGCACAGCAATGCAGACACATCTATAACGCAGTTGCGTAACGTATCAGCGTAAGGATGAATAAATGTTCGCCGTGATAACAAAATGAATCGGTAAATAATTTTTTTTAGATCTACGCTCTAAAAAATAACTTGCTTCTTTACTTTCTCGCATAATTCCGCAAAAAAAGAATCATCTCGTTATTCTATTAATCCATGAGACCAACTCTTTAAGACCACAGTGGGGTCTAAGTGCTCAATCTAGTTTGACCCAGTCAGGTAGCCGGAAATAAAGCGATTATAAAAGCTGTACTAATTTTGATATAGAGTTTCGTGTAGCTGCGCAGTGGTGAGCAGTCGATATTATATTTTGTATTTCGTAAAATGAACGATGTCTTTGATATTTATTGTTTTCATAGTAATTTGGGTAACAATATTCAATCACTGACATGTAATAATATATGTATATACGTAATATTTACATGCGAATAAAAATGTTTATTATATACATATTAATACATATATCGCTTTCTATGTGTATTGCATTGGTATTTTTAAAATGTATATATGGAAAAATAGTTTTATGGTAATCTACAATGTAATTTTGTGATATCAAAGAAGTAAGTCCTTTGAGTTGCTAGATACAAAAAAATGTTTAACACCCCCACCATGGGAATCGAGACCCAAGTCTTGTGTTTTATTCCAATTATATTGTAGATAATAAAGTTGAAAAATAAGAAAAATTACGAAAAAATGGCATTTATACTTATTTCCGGAGCCGCTAATGGCGGACATTGGGCGCCATTTTTCTAGCCGAAATTAAATTTTCCGAGCGAATTACACTCTTTTTAATTATTAGGAGGTCGAATACTATAACTTCCAACTATTATTTTATTTAATCTAATTGGTCATCCGGGTAACTTCCTTTGTAAGAACGGAAACGTAGAAACAAATTATTTCACGTGTTAGGAACGAAGCGATATATCGATTTCGCCACGTTCATGCCGGTAAACTATTTACTAGCTTTCTATATCTAAGCAAGCCAAAATATGATATATTTATTAAAGAAACAAATTGAATAGTGAATTTTGAAAAGCCTAGAATTACATAACGCGATCTAGTGTGTGAATAAAAGTGTAAGAAAGAAATTTCACGTATCAGTGATGATTCATTTGTCAAGTTATGGTATAACCTTGGAAACATTATTACTATTGCTTTCGATAATCAGATTTCGTTCCATATTTATTTAAGCTGTTTAATGTAATTAATGTTTTAATGTCGATATATTTAGAATTACAGTTTACTGAGAAAATTGTGGTTGTAGACTGAATGGGTTGACGTCGAAGGTACATAAACACATGTTACATGATAATACTATCAAGAATTGTAAATATAAAGTCAAAGAAAATTAAGAATGCGAATAAAAATAAATGCATTGCACGTCCTATTACTTTTGATCGTATTCGATGGAGGTAAGTTTTATAAACCGAGTACCATACTTTGCTATTGTAGGTAAAACAGAATAAATGTTATCACAGATGAGACATTCATTATTTGCGTCTCGTTGGTGACATTATCAGGCATGAATAAAGTAGAATGCACGTTGCCTTTTAGCAATTATTATACAAAAAATATAAATACAGCCTTCGAGACAACTTTTATGCGAATGATTATTCTGTTTTACATTGCAAACATAAATATGAAACAAACCTACAAATCTCAGAAGCCTAACTGTGCAGGATAAGTTTTATCCCTTTCATCTGGAACGACGAGTTAACTCGTCACTGGAAAATGCTGCCCCAGCGCGCAAGACGAATTATCTCGTCAGGGAACTTTAAAGACTATTTACATTTTCCTGTTACGAGTTAACTCGTCATTCCTGGTTAACCTGTTGGCTGTTATCGAGTATACTCGTCATACATGTACAGCCGACAGGTTGACGAGTTATATGATCATCTAATACTATGTTATTTCGTACATCATTCCCCTGCTTTTGTGTAATTCATTATCAATTGGCATAAGAGGAATCAAATGCTGCCAAATGCTATCAGTGTAACAGCAAGAAGGATAAAGATTGTACCCTTAACATGGTGGACATCAAATATTTGAAGCCGTGTCGTTCGTCACAACCATTTTGTCGTAAAGCTGTGTATTTATGTAAGTTCGCGTTTTTATTACTTTTCATTTAATAAATCCATATTTATAGGATTGTAATATTTAAGCTCACACCCATTGGGTTGTACAGCACCCCATTGGAAAGCTTACGAATAGAGGTGCCCACCAAGGGTGGTCACTGCTATCGTAAATGTCAAGTTCAGGAAGTACAGATTAAAATGTGTAGATAGAACCCTAACCAATGGCAACTCGTTAGCAGGTCGAGTTATTATAGGTAAGACCGATTTTACATGGAGATACGCGTATCGCGATACACGTGTCGCGAGTTGCGTATCGAGGTACACGTCCGTGAATGAAATGTAGGGTCTCATTTCTGTTTCGTTCAACGTTTCATCTGTCGCCTTCGTAAGCAAAGCATCGCCAGCAGGTCGATCAATGCATCGATACGTTTCCACTGATGTGCACGTATAGTTGGCATCTATCATACGCGTATCGCGATACTGATTTCGTGTTTCCCGGGAACACTGGCCCGATGGCGATACTTTTCGTCGAGACAAGAACAAATCAGACTGTATATTCAATTCTCGGATGTATATTCCATTCGCGTATCGCGATACGCATACACGATACGTGTATCGCGATGCGTGTATCACGATACGTGTATCTCTGTGTGAAATTGGTCTAAAAGCGCGTTCGCCGTGCATTAGGCAACCGCCTAACACCAGTGCCGAATCTATATTTCCCGAATGGGACCTTAGCGGTAGCAGTGATGGGCGTGTATCTAAGCATACTATGGCTCTCTCTATTTCTCTATTTTATTTCTATGATTCTACAATTTTTAGACTATTTTATGGATCCACAAGAATATATAACAATACGCGAATGCGCGAAGTGGAGGAACGCTGACACGGAATGCTATAGAGGTCGTTACATACAAGATAGTTATCAATTCATCTGCGAGTGTAAGGGCGCAGGATGCAATAGCTCGTCGAAAATTTCACTGAAATCCGCCATCCTTCTCTGTATTTTGTGTCGAATCACCATTTTTCTAGTTCAAAATCTCACGTGACACGAACGTTTTGTGATTGTACTTCCACAAAAATCATTCAACGGTATCATGAGTAGTGCGGTATAAAAAGCTAAATCTCATTTAAATGCAATGGATTCATCACGAGACAAGTATACAGTACAACTAATACGTGGAGGGTTCAGAAGCCAACCGGTAAGTCCATTGGCATTCAAACCGAGATAAATAAGGTTTTTACAAATTTCTTGGGAAAAATGACAATGTTAGTACCGTCATATATTGCTTACGTATGATAATATTGACAGAAAGTTTTCGCAATGAAGAGGTTCTTGAACTACGTAACTCATGTTCAGGGAAAGTTGGACTTGCACTGATTGGCTTCTAAGCCCTCCATATGTATGTTATTTATTGTAAAAAGATGAACAGTGTATGCTATTTATTGTAGAAATGAAGTTTGTTTAAATTAAAACTGACGAAAAAGATTTACTGTCGATGGAAAACGAGGTTTCCTTGCGTAAAAACATTCTGGGCGGATAATCGATTTTTCACTAAGCGTGAGGCAATAAGATACTCTTATTGCCGGCAGTTTGGCAGTGCAGTACGTGATAGGGATAAACGGCTATCAAATACAAACAGGGAATGCAATAAAAGTGGACTAATATGCCGATTATACATTTATTTATGGTTCGAATATGCGTGGTTTTGACAACATATGGCCATGACATATACAGTTTTATGTTCTTTTTTTTTACTGATTTATTGATCAAAGTATGTAAGTACATACTTATGTTGCACCACAGACTACACCACACTCTGTGCAAAACAATTGTCCGGTGTATTAATACACCTTCACAGTACTCGTATTGTGAGTACAAAATTTTATATTATAGTTTTCCACGCAGTTACAAATTAAGGGACAATAACTAGATACTGAGAGGTGTCAGAATTAATTAAAATCTCATTTTTGAACATTTTGTGCCATGCTCCCTCTTGCACGAGGCTACTCATATGGTTTCTATTCATATTGACAGAATTCTGAATATTTCCTTGGGCTTTTCAAGCGTTCCTCTCTTGTAGAATGGTATTTCAGATGTTGTCAATAAGATAATCCACGATCTCATTTTCTTCAATTGGGACTCCATTTGCTGAAATTACCTTCGCGTGGTGGTAATTGCGGAAGGTTTCCCCTTTCTTTCACAATCGCGTTTGAAATTGTCTCCTGCTCGGTGCTACTCGCGGGAAACTCAGGCGTACCCTTTACTTCAGGCAACACCTCGTTCGACAGGAAGGATTCTACAGTATTTCCTCAGTGAACCTTATGATAACCGATCAGTATTTTGCTCCCATTCGTCGTTTGTAAATGTAAAATGCAGAATATAGTTTATATACGCTATCATATAAATCGCCATATTAAAATTATTCAAGTCACGATCATCCACAGTCGTATTTATTTGTATTTCTGTGAACCCACGAGTCTCATTGCAGCGTAGGTAAATCGTTAGAAATAGATCAATCACGAAGACCATACAAATGTCTCGATCCAAAGTCGTCGATAACAGCAATAAAATGATAAATAACAAACTGCGTTCTACTCCTCCAATATTTCATAATCCAGATAAGAATGGATTCCGAATATAAACGGATACAAAAACTATTCCTCCCCGTGGACGAAACTATTATCCCCCCGAAAGTCAACAAACACGCGATCGTAATGCCGCACGAGTTGTCCGGTTATTCCAACCGAATTCACGACGAATTACTAGGAACAATCGTTCGACAAACGACATTCCAGCTGACCCACCCACGTCATCCTTATTATTACATCTAGCCGGTGGAACATTTCGTGGGTGTCGTTGGCTGATTTATCAGCATGGGAAAAGTTTCTCTCGTCGTCACTTAATGCCATCCGCGGTGCGATATTTTTCCGGAAAGCAGGACACTTTCTCGCGGTGGAACCCGATTTCACGCTGAACAGCCCGGATACAATCGTCGATACCGCGCGCACGCTGATCAAAGTCGTTCCACCCTCTTCTGTTAAACGGGCATGGGGTTCCGTTGATCGCGCGACAGCTGATGGCACAGCAAAACAGGGGGGTGCAACGTACGAGGAGCTCGTCGAAACGGAGGTCCCGTAAAGGCCATGGAACACGCGCGGCGAATAATAATGTGACGTAGAAGCGGCTGGCCACGTCCAAGATAAAAGCAAATATGGGTTGGTGTACGGTCATTCTTTCGCCGTCCTCCATCATTCGCAACGGAGCGTCTCCAGCGCTCCTTCGCCGACGGCATTATTACAATTTGGGTCGCGGCAATGTGGCGCCGAGCATCCTGACGCTCTCCGACCACTTTGCACCGTATATGCTTTCATCATTGCGCACCGACCATTCCTGCTTGCAGATTATGACAATTTTTTGCACTCGCGCGCGATCGGTTTCCAATCTCTATTAAAGATTCGGAGAATGAGAAGATTGCAACCTGTTTGGTCCACTGACAGTAGTGGCTACCTCAATATTTTGTAGCGATTCTGTCAACAGGCAGTGATCAACTGCACTTCGAAAACTGCACTCTCGATTTGCATCACTATGCATCGCCGAAACGCGCAACAACCTGAAAACTTCGAGTTAACGAGGCTATCGACTTCGTGGTCCGACAGTGGAAACCGTTTTTCAAGCGACGAATTATGAAATATGGTGTTAATGTATGCTTAACTTTAGAGTTCAGCAAGAAAGAATGATAAAGGTGTGATTTATTTGAACTTGTTGATCAGATTTGTATTAACTGGGTGGTACAGTTCTGACGCAATTCAAGTAATAAGAAGATGTTGATGATGAAGAATACTGTTCTCAGTATCTTTTGTTTATCGTCTATGTACCTATACATTATCCATTTGTTTGTTGTTCTTTTCCTATTAAAGTAGGAAATCTGTAGTGATTGTACTATTAAAATTAAGGTGGTACTTTTAGATGTTACTATAAAGTGTTAAGATACTGTCGAAAATAAAATGGACAATAAACACAGGGAAACTGGATCACTTTTACACTAACGACAAGTACTTGAGAAAGGAAAAACGCTTAATATAAACTAGGTGAACAATAAAAACGAATAAATTGAATGATTTTCTTTTTATCTAGCGAATTGTCCAAAGGGGGTGAAAGGAAAACAAGTATTAGAATACATTAGCTGCTGGAACTTAATCGAGAAAATAAAGGAAGAGCTCTGTTCTGGATCTCGCAGTAATTGCTAAACCCAAAACTGAGCTAGACGGCGTCGGTGGCGTCCTGGATAGGCGCCGCGGCGCCGGACGCCTCCCGCTTCCATCTCTTTCTGCATCTTCATCCTGCTTTCTTCCCTGTAGCGTACTGATTTTCCAGAAGAACGAAGTCTACGCATGTGTATCTATATCGCGAGCAGAATGAAACACGATTAATGATTTCGTCTCTGCGACAATAGGAAAACAATTTTCCGAGCTTTTCGTTCCTCGGCTTACTTAAAATCTTAAAACTGATAACACGGTACGGAAGGAGGTCATAGCAGGCATCGAATCATACCTGCGTGCACTTTGACGAATTTTTATCGAGCTGTTGATTGAAACAACTTTGAACACAAATCGGATTGCTATTTATAAATAAACACTAGAGCTATTGGCTTTTGAGAATGTATTGAAAAGTACGTTTACTAATATCCTGTGCACTAGGGAATGTGTAGTCTAATCAAGACTTCTTTTTGCCAACGGCAAAAAGATTATAATGAACTGCTTCCAGTCTGACTGTCGAGGTCAGTAAAGTTGAGCACCTGTTGTACTATAATATGTATATTAAAAAAGGACATAAGTAAATAACTGATTTTTTTTGGCCTCAACTAATAGATTTACCCTATTTAAATGTTAGATATACCAATAAATAATCTGTTCTTTTTTTATCACTTTCGTGGCTTATCACCAACAAACTGTAAACCAATTCATTCATCAAACCAAAGGTCGACATTTTTCCAAATGTTTTTCTACTTTCTTTCTGAGCTGTCGAAAATTTTAGATTAATCGAAATATTCGTTTTTGTTTGCGATAAAGTCATCATGTCCTTTCATTATGACAGCGATATTTCTGAAACATTACGACGTTGTTACGTTCAGTGTATATGTCGCGTAATTTAAAACGTCCCAGGCAAATTAAAATAAAGTGTCTTTTGGCAATTTCGCCACGCGGAGGTTGACATTGACCACGTAATCCCTTAACTCGTACCAAAATTACTTGACCGTAAACCAGAATGAATTTTTCTATGGAGCTGGGATATTTAACTTACAAAAGAAACGGGGTAAAGCTCAAAGAAATAATGGCGATTATATAATCAGTAAATTGTTTCAGAATGCGTTGCTATCAAATAATAAAATTCATAAAGAAACAAGGAATTACTTATTGACACACCTAATACAATTAATGAATTTTTCATTCACGGGAAGTTCTGAAAATTATTCATATCGGGCAAATAAATCTGTCCGCCATTGTGAAAAATCGCAAAGAAACTAGTTTCGTGCTTTAAAAATAAGATCCGTATATTGCTTCTGTCACGGACACCGCTAAGTTTAATTAGGCTAATAGACAATTAACGTTCTTCGACGCTTCTGCACATTCCTTTCCTCGTCAATCGCAACTGCTGCAATTTATACGGAGCTCTTCAGCTGTATCGGTACGAACTTCGGGGGATTATATTTGGAATCCTTGCCAAATGAGTTCGGAATATGTTTCCTAAGTTAACTGTGCGCGAAAGGCCTTAATCTAACGAGCGTTACGAGATCAACGACCGCTGATATGATCAATGATACGTGATTGAATAATACATGCGAACGTACAATCTATTATATTGGCAAATACTTTTTAACCGGGGTGCAACAGGTGTATATCCGGAATATGTATAGGTAGTACGTTTGAATTATTTTAATGCTATCATGAATTCGATAAACGTGCGAGGCTGGGATAATGGTTTTGTTACTTCGTATTCTATGTTCAAGAATGGTTTAGAAACAGGTGCACTGAAATATTCAACTCGTTTCCAAGTAAAAATTGTTTAGAGCTTCATTTAAAATTATCAATGGTGGAAATGTGATATACATTATTATTAGATTTAATAAAATATAATATAGAATTCAACTGATTGCATATATGTATGCGAGTATCGCTTTTGCACTTCAATATTATTATTTACACGAGTTACGGTAATAATAGTGATCCCACTGTGATTTCCAATCTCGTAAATGATACAAAAGCCAAAAACAAAATACTACTCGACAGCAGAGAAGTCGGTACGAAAAATTTCGAGAATATACAAAAGAGAAAAGGGGGTGTGCGTTGTAAAAGCTTTTATTTTGCATTCATTTGGATTATATATATATAGCCGAGGACGATAATACTTAGATTTCACAAGGACAAATTTCAATTTCCAGAAGTCGCCTAAAAAAGGTCGCAATGACGTATTATGGTAAGTGTCATGCAATTAAAGCATATTTTTTTGGCTCGACTATATAATTTGAATGAGTGCAATGGAGAGATTTATTTTCTGACTGCGTGGTGTATAAAAAATACTGCGTAAATGCAGGGATTTTTTACGGGTATGAAAAAAAACGCCGCGTACAAGAAGTACCGCGTAAAGCAAGGAACGAGTGCGGTTAGCATGGAACAGAGAATATCCTTCGTAGTGAAGCCTGTGTACCCGAAAGAACTGAAAGCTTCATTGATTGGGAGTGTAAAACAAGAGCAGTTTTAATAAAACAAGTACTGGCCAAGTGAAAAACGCAAACGTCGCTCCATGAAAAATGTATTGCAAAATCGATTTGGAAAAGGAACATCTTTAGCTCAGCTGGGTAGGTGGAAAGCTAATGGGACAAAGGTGAATCCTTGCATAAAGACAGATTCCGTTGTTGCGGAATACATGTTGCGAAACATTGAAATCCTTAAAGCAATAATTGTTAAATTGTGAAAACGACATTCATATATTCACCGATGATTTTCATTCATTCGTCATTCGAGAATTTCAAACAGAAAAGTGGATTTGTGCCACAGGAGATAAAGAAATCGATTACACAGTCAGCTTGTACGAATGTTGAATGATTAGAAACAATAAGCAACGCCTTAATGATAAAAAATTATTTGCAAAAGTAGTCTGTTAGTTATTTTCACTGTACGGCAAGTGTTCTTCATTTTCAGTTCCGCCAATAATCGAATACGCGACAGCACGTTTATAAACTTGTTCTAAATAAACCTAATCTTGCTCCGGTGCTACAATTAAATTCGGACCAATTAGGACGGGCCACGAACGCGTAAAACCGAACGTTTTTTGACGCCAAAGAAATGTTATCGATGCCGTCGCGTTAGATGTTGTATCTTCCTTTTTTTTCAGGGGATGCATGCAAGGAGGTCATAAAGATGACGTCGAATGCGTAACGGCGATCTATGTGGACTGATCAGTAAAGTAGATTCAGAGAGGGAAAGCAAGCGAAATCACTGCTTGCGCGATTACGCGACCAGCGAAGGAGAGACGAAAAACGGAGCAGAGAGGAGAGAAAAGGGTGGAGAGGAGTGGCGTGGTGAGTGGCGAACCTGGCAATCTCATACTCACGATCGGGCTGTCGACTCGACGACAACCCTTCCTCCAGCCAGTGCTTCACCCTCCGTCACGCGTCACAGTTTGCGTTCCGCTTCCCGAGAGTAAACTTCTCCAATAGAACGCTCTACCTGTTACCAGCAACTGCCGGGATGCATCGAAGGATTGCAGTGCTAATTGTTAGCCTCGCGCTCGTCTTAGTTGTTCGTTCAGGTGATTATCTTGAACATTTGTTTCGCTTCGTTTTGTTTTTGTTTCTCACCGAAACAGCCTGGATGAAGTCGAAGAAACGGTCATTTCGAGAACGGGTGAATTTAGTGGGGCTGCGTGGAGAAGTTTGTTAGACGAGGTGATATTACTTTTCGATGGATCACCTGTGATCTGACGTTGGCGATTTGCTTTGATCTCATCGATTGTTAGAGTGCTGGAATTAAGCTTCCCTTTATCTCGCACATTTTCTTGTTGCTGCATTTATTGTAATCACTCTCGCCGAGTATAGCAATAGTTGATCGGAATGGATATATTTCGTTGCGCGTACAATTTATGTTTACTATTTAGTATACAAACAACGTCACCCGGATAGTTGTAAATAATTGAAAAAAGTGGGATCCTCTAGGGATCAGAAGATATGGTACAGAAGCGTGGAGAAGGTTGTGAGTAACTGCAACAAATAATTCAGTGTCTGTGCTTAACGCGCGCTTTCAAATTGCATTCCCATTGGAGGATTGGTAATGAGGGAATCGCAGCTGGATTTGTAATTACTATTTTTATTTCAGTTTACCATTTTCCGCTATTCAATTCACTTTGTTCGATTATCGACGAACATGCACGTTGAAATATCAAGAATAAGTTGCTTGCGGTGTAAACTTGTTATTCCCTTTATTTTTATCTCAATTATATTTTTGTCATTGACATTGATTTTGAACTTTGACATATTTATTTGATAATTCTTTAATACTTATGCGTATAAAATTATTTCTCGTTTATAAAACTCATTAAAATTTTCCAAAGTGTTCCACTAAAATTACGGTCGATTTATAAAAAGTTAGTTATAGACTTACAAAAAATAATAGTAAGTAATAATAGAATATAGTTATTTATTACAAAATGAATGCACCTTTTTTCCTACGAATATGCTTTAGTTTCAACTTTTCGACCGATGAATCAATGATAAGATCAAACTGCTCGCAAATACAACATTTTATGCTCAAGTTCATTGAAAATTATTGTCAGAACCTATTTTATAATTTTCGGAGGAAAAAATAATAACTGATTTCGTCTTACAGTAAAACGAAACCCTGATCCATAAAGCAAACCGCCCTACATAAGGGAGATTTTATGAGGCATCCGTAAAGACACCACCTCACCCATTAAAAATATAGCTTAATTTTGAGGGTACACCAGCACAAAGTTGACATTAAAATTGCAATAAATTTATGATCTTTGACGAAAAACACCCGAATGCATTTTCCATTCAAAGAAAGCATAGAATGGCACTATTTCTTTACCAAGGCTTTAATAAAAATATTAACAAAGGGTAGCCAATTTTACAAACGTTAAACGATTTTAAATGTTAATTATACACCGTAATATTTATTTTTGTGCCATCCAATTCCCTCGAGAATGTATTCAAGTTTCTATAAACATAAATGTATGTAGTATTCGGCGAATGGGTCATTCAAATGTAGGTAAAATCGATGTTCCTGGATCACCGAAGTTTTCATTCAATTTGAAACAATTTGAAAACAGGGGGATACTGGGTTAACTGCGGTTTGTCGAACTGCAAGTTACAGCTTGGGTTGGATGGAAGGGGTTAGCGCCCAGACTGTCGGCGCCATGATATTACGACCCAAATAATAACTACGTACGTGGAACATGCGTATGCTTGTGTCATAAAACGAGCGAAAAAGAAATGCCGAAAATGTACGTTCGATTGTAAACATGCCCATTGTACATAAACTCTCTCGGATGGTTTGTCTGGATTATTTGCAATAGCAAGGAAGACTCCGGCGTCGCTGTGGCGCCTACAAGGCGCCAGAGGGAGTAGATTATTTACTTCTTCCGGAAAACAAAGAATCGTTGAATTGAAACGGACTATAATGTGGAAAAATGGGTCCCATATTTTTGCCAGGGGATTCCCGTGTAACGCTATCTCTCTGGCGATAAAAAAGACTTAAGATTAAGGCCGGAGTCCACTTTTCACTTGCTTGCCTAGCTTCCCGGTTACTTTTATATGGACAACGTGAATCGCAGGAAATTACTGACATTGCTGATTCTAGTTTGGAAATGCCGTCACTTTTATGTTCGCTATTATAAATACGGTCGGCAAGAATTTTTATTCTTTTCTGTGTTCGAGTTTAACATTCACTAGTATTTTTCATGTCTCGTTTCAAGGTCTCGGAAGAATTATAATAAGATTAATTGGTGGAAACAGAACTATCATTTTGATACTATTGAATTATTTCGAATTTAATCATTGTTTATATATAAAACGGAGTTATATATATCATCTGCATTCTATAAATATAAACAGAGAATTGTTTCTATTTCCGTTGCATTTCTTTTATATTTATATTTATGTATATCAGTGTATCGCACAACACCGCGCAAGAATATCGTCGCATCCCCTCTATCGTAGTTGTACTATGCACATGAATGAAACAATTAGTACGTGAAATAATATACAGCGTTAAATACTGCGTTAAGTAATAGGTGGGATTATTTGCACTGAAACTAGCAAAATAGAAAGCGTGATAAATAATAATGAACACATTCTATTGTAAAAGTGACAAGTACTGCAATAACCTTTGAAAAATAGTACCTACAATGTTAAACTCTACAACGTTTGAGTGGAACATACGTTTCAAGAAGCTGCAGATTTGTGAGATAATGACGAAGAAAATGACCGTCCGTGCACGTTACGAGGAGAATCTGCAAGTCGCTGTTTTACAAACAAAATGGGGTCAAAATGCTTCAACGTCATCTTTAGTCTCGAGTTGTTACCCTCGTGAGATTTTTCTATTTTCGAGAATGAAATTATAAGATCTCAATGTTCCACAGATGTATCGGCCATTCGGAAGAAATATTACAAGTAGAGTAGAATAAGCTTGCAAATACAACTTGCAACCACCTATTGTATTCGGTTCAAGAAAATGATTATATGTGCGTATATACAAACGTTATTTTTCTTTTGCGGGGATTGTTATAAAATTGGCAATAATACTAACGAATCGTTAATGAAACATTTGCAAACGAATACGAAAATCCTCATTAATGAACTATTATTATAATCTCTTACGTTTCGTCAATTGTGTGCAACTTATTCGGACAAGTAACTAATAGCACAATTTAAACATTCGCACCTGCATACCCAGATCGTTACGTCAGTGATTAATATTGCAGACGAAGATATAACGACTCGATCTTTATTTTAAATTGATACGATTGATGTGGCATTCGTATTATAAACATTTTTTATGTTTTAGATGAAATACTGAGGTGTTACACATGTACGTCACTCACTAACCCCGGGTGCGATACTGACCCCAAGGCACATGGTATGGAACCTGTCGAATGCACTTTAAACCATATGGTCGATTGGCAACGAACCGTGCAACAGCACAAGGATTTAAGTGCGATATCTAACATCTTCGACGTGGACAATTCGCAACATTATCAAGCTGCTGCACCGATGGCCTGCGCGAAAATGGTCCTCAACGGTAAATTATGCTGCTACAATTATTCTGTCTTGAACGGTAAATAGCTAATCTTATTTTGTGTGCAGGATGAAAAGGTAAGTGTAATAAATAGAGGTAAAGCTATCCTAACATTTACTGTATCCTGGATTTGCAATTGTTGTTGGTCTTAAGATATACAGTGAGCCCATAAGTATTCACCCTCACTGTATACATAAAAATTTGTACAATTTGTTGAAACGAAGTGTTTGAAAAGTGTTCATAAAATTTCGTCCGGATAAATTTCATATAATCTGTCCATTTGTAGCGGAAAATATAGGGATATCAACCGATTTCACTTAACAACAGTGACGGTAGAAATACTTGTGGGACTGGCTGTGAATTAGTTGTCGTTTATTTATTAAAATAAACAAGCATAGAAATGTTTACTCATGAATATTTTAATGATATGCTCACCAGTGAACAAGCACGAGGTCACAATAAGAAATTGTCAGACGGCAAAGACGGAGACCATCGACCCGTGCAAAGCGATACAGGGAAAGTTCTCCAGTGACTTTTTTAACCTGCAACTGTGTGAACTGTGCATGCAGGATGCTTGCAACGGTTCGGCTGCAATTTCCCCAAGAATCCTTCTTACTTTATTGTTCACCCTTGGCGCTGTAGCTTTGGGCGCTTTTTACAACAACGCGTAACCATCCTTCATGTAACGAGTTACAGAATTGATAGAGCATTATATGAATTGAGAACACACACATCTATGTACGCGTTGTTCATTGATATTCCGAACGGTTTCACAAACGTGAACCGTGTAGTAGATATTTGCGGTATAATACTATAAATGGGAAACAATTTCTTTTTCATTACATTTGTTGCGGCAAACAGTTTCATCTTTTCCGACATGCACGTTTTATTCGTTCGGGTAAAGTTTGTTTCGACTTTCTAGTGCCAGATATATGAGTTTGAAGAGTGTAGTGTAGCTGAAGGTAAATTATGAAGCGCTTGAGTATATTTGGGTAATTGAAATTCCATTTTTTTCACCTAAATTTGGACTGTATTACGAATGAATCCAATTTGTGATATCGAGAGCCTTCTTTTGTTGTTGGACATTTCACATATTGTTGAAGTCATTTTTGCATTAAATTCATACTTCATTGGGTCGATATCCACGAAATAAAATGTGTAAAATCATTCGAGACAGAAGTGTGGCTTTATCACTCGAATTCGATTTTCTAAATTTTAAGAATAAGTTGGCTAGCAAAGTTTTGTATATCAAGTTCTAAATGTTGACATCTGTAAAGATATATGTATACTTAAACGACAAATCTTTATTAACGATTGTGTATGGTTAAGCTGCGGTCATTTCCCCTATGCGTGTTCACTGAAAAAAAAAACAATGTTCGAGTGCATTATATTTATCAAATTGCAATATGCTATTGATGGATAATCATCGAAACACGACCATATACATGTACGTAGTACATATGTGTATTATACAACGAAGCGGCTTGAAAAATGTAAAATTTAATCAGTGTTTGTATCAAGAAATGCTATTGAGCTTCTGAAGATTGAATATAATATTATTACACGACAATTGTGGTGAGCAATAAAGCATGTACCGTGCGATTGTGTTGTTTTGTCATTAAATATCTCATCCGTAGTATCCTGGCGAATAGCCGAAAAGTATTTCACGAAATCAAGACGGTACTGTACTATTTTCATTAATAAAGTTAAACATTTTGAAGGAGTGTATAGTATACGTCCCCTTTTTTTCAAACACCCTGCACATGCTCGTTACCTTGAGCAGTGAACCTTAACAATCCATGAATAGTTTTTGTAAGAAAATATATTGCAATACTATATATTAGGTCGTTGCACTAGTTTTTAACTTCTTTTGAAAACTGTTAAAAGTTACAACTGTAAGTGCTCGAATGTTTTCGTGAACACAGTATCCTTCCCTAGTTTCAACACTAAAATACTTATATTACATAAGTGTAAATAGTATTACAGCATAATATTTGAAACTGCGTTCTTGTATATTTGCACCACAATGATTTTAACGATTCAATGTAATAGTACGAAAAGCACTCTTTTATTATGCACGCGACATATCGTATGCATATTTCCTATCTCACTGAACACGTCCAGAGGTATGTTCTAGACGTTACCTTTATTGTCAGAGATAAGATAACAGGTAATGAAAAGATTTGGAACGTTTATTAGGTTGCAAGGTAGAACCAACATGGTTGGCCAAGTAAGCTTGACGGTAATAATCATTGTAATGAATTTCGGTAAGTACAATTTGGCACATAACTTTGATCTGTTAAGTTTACCTGGCGATGGAAGTCTGTTCATTAAATTTTCCCTTATTCTACCAATAAAAATGTTTACGATTTATCAATGGCTTGCATTCCTGAAATAACTGAATTAAACCATTGCCGATTTGGATAGTCCTATGTAGGAAAAATAAACATTTTTTATTTACATAATTTTACCATATTTTGCATAGTTGAGGAGATATGGCAATAATGTGTTTTGGATAAATTTAACCTCGACATTAAACGTTACACGAACTTTATTGAATTGACTACTGGACGAATGAATGTAAAGAAACACAGAAATAACGGAAATGAACCGTCTTTATTTCCCGTACGGCGCCTTCCCAGCTTTTCTTAAATCGACTGCATGTCGCCCTCGTAATTTATTCATTCGCAATCCATAAATTAAGGAAGAACGCTTGAATTAATTATTTAACAGAGCACGCGAGTGGAGAGAACTTATGGTGTTACGAATGCAACACTGATTTAAGGGATGGTCACACGAGGGAGTGCAACGATCCTTACGCCTCGGCGCCTCATTTCGATTTGATCCTCTGCCCCCAAAACGAGTCTCAGCAGTGTCTTAAGAGCGTCATCGATTGTGCGTATGAAGTATATTTAGTACTAAATTGCTCTTGCGTGTGCTTACTGCCTGCATGCATCGTGTACATGTAGGTCTACATTCACCTGGTTACGTGCGTGCATGTATTAACGATCATTACAGTCGCGGAAAAGAAAAATCTATATTCTTTACCATTCACTACAAATTGTACTAGTAGTGCTTTAATAATCGGTGGATAGCCTTTTCGTCGTGAAACAATTACAGATTTCCCCGGCAGCAGAAAATCAATTGGCCCTCAACATTTGTATCTATTCATTTCTATGTTTCTTGCATAGTCCATCTTCTTTTTTTGTTTAACATCTATATGTGTGCATCGTTCCACGTTGATCCATGACATTTCTTCGGGGTTAAGGAATGGGGATTATGCCAGCCATTTGAATAGACTGTTATCGCGATACTTTGACAATGTTTTAACCTCTTACTTTACATTTCCTTTTGAACGACATTTGTGTTACAGGTAACATGCTGCAATTAATAAAAGAACACCAGGGTGAGTCATAGCATAGTACCTATAGGATCCAAATATATGAAACACGAGCGTGAGTTGTGGTAGTTTACGCTGCTTTTGATTATTTTGAATTAGCAGTAATGTGCAGTGCTCCAATGTAGGAATTAAATCATTAATTCTGGCGTGCGACAAAATATGATAAATCGTAAAGCAAGGGGTTAAGACATATTGTAGTATCCTTCCAACCGTTCCATGCTTGAGACATTCAATACCATGGTAAAGGTCTGTTTGCAAATAGTAATAACTGTCTATAATAGAGCTAATGACTGCAGGGTATATGTATGTACTTGCCAGTAATTCAACAAGCTTCTTTTCGTAATTCATTTAATTGCAAGAAGGTAATGGTATGGCATTGTATGACATTGCATGGCATTGTATGACGAATTTAAGTCATTGTTCGGTTTGAAAAGAAATGCATGACAAGTCTGACTCGTGAAAAGTGGTCAAGGGATTCATTTCTGCGATAGACCCTTTTATTTTATTATCAAGATTTTGCAGTGCCTCTGCTTCTTTCGAAAGATCTTTTGAAAGTAAAGTATTTCTTTCACAAATCTGTACATATGTACGTACATACATGCAGTGGTGCGTAAAGAGTATCGCGTTTCTAAGAGTGATTATGCAAATTTAACATCAGCGTACGATTGATATACTATTATATACTGCAAGCAGCATGACGCAGAGGAAATCTCGTTTGGTCCAATGTTCGGTAGCTCTTTCAAGTGTCATTTATCAATTGTCATGTAAAATGCTATTGTTTAGAATCTGTTACACACGTTCTATCATAAAACGCGTCACTTCGCGTTGTCCTATCTCTGGATAAATAAATAAAGCGGAGATGAAGTGTGAGGTGTCATATTTGTTATTAAATGTCTAGAAAATTCGAGATAATGCACGCAAACACAAATGTAGTAGCTTTGCCAACATTTGTATCTACACACGAATATATTTAATTCTTCTCTATTTTGTCAGGCCTTTTTATATCGTTTCGAGTCACCCGTTTTATACCTGAATCACTTGCTAGACGCATTCTACTAGACAGTGATCATGAAATATTAATAGGAAACTTAAAGAATCACGACCTCGAAATTCCACGTTCTTGTCACAAAATAACTCGAAGTTCGTCGTTGTTCCATGCCATTTTAACTCACTCAGATCTATGTGTTTTTTTGTGTAATTACGCGCTACCTTGAAACTTGTGAGTCCGTGAAATAACAACATATTTCCTTAATGATGCAGACGGGGATGTGTTGGTGACGGTACGAGGTTGCGTGCCGTCACGCGAAATCGGTGGATACTGTCAACCTGGGGAATATTTTCCGGGGTCCAGCATCGTTTGTTCCTTTTGCCAAGAGTACGCCTGCAACGGACACGAATCCACCTCTTCGTTTGTGTTACACAATATAGTACTTCTTTTAGCTTCATCGAGCGCAACTCTATTTTGATAACGTTCATCTCACATAGTAACGTTTCGATTAATATTCTAGCTTTAATTCTTTGACACTTACACAATTTTTATTAAAATTACTGTCGATGAGCAACACTCGATTATAGGACATGTGTAAATAAATAAAAGTGTGCCATTTATAATTAAAGTACAGTAGAACTTCGATTATCCGTGCAGCGATTATTATTGTAGACGATAGAATTATTAAATATTAGAAATGATAACATCGGTAACAAAAAGGTTCTCTTCGCAGCTCATTGGAGAGTTGTGAAAAGTCCAAAGAAACGATGGGACTTATTGTAATGAATTTCGAAATGTATTATTATTGAATAATAAAATTGACGAAAAAAGTAGGGGATCGTTCAATGGTGCACCTAATGTTTTCATATATATTTCAAGTTTTGTACAATCTAATTATTCATAGAAGTTAAAAAAAAAAACTGCTATGTGAAAGTTAGTATTCAAATGTACGCGTACAATATTAATACAGAGTTACTACTTGTTTTATATTAATATTAATAAAATGTGTTGGACACTGCGAATAGTTGCTAACAACGATACTACAATATAAGACACATATGTACAAATGAGCTAACGTAAGGCTTACGAACAAGTATATCACACTTAGTACATTTCAAGCATTTGCAAATATAAAGTTTAAGAAGCATACAAATTCAATAAACCCATCTTAAACTATCGAACAAGGATATTTTTATATTCATATAAAAAACATCCATAAGAGACCCTTCTTCTTAGCTTTCCCATCGTATGTATTTAATTTACGAAAGGGAAGACGACGTCGTCGATTGACCGGAAAAGGCTGTTGACTTTCAAGCCAGAAATTAAATGGCTTTATGAATGAACAGGGAGACGTAGTCTACCCGATGTAACCTTTGTATCGATGGTGGTAAGTTCTAACTAATACCTAGAATGCCGTATATATATGAATGCCCACATGTTTACGTATACCCGTATTTGGTTTAAGAGAAGGGGTCAAATGCTAGAGTCAATTCGGTAATGTCTCGCGGGGTTAAATGGTCTCCTGACCCCTGACAAGCCTTCCTTAATGAGTCGGCAAGCTCACTTTGCAATCCTGTCCCTACACATCTGCAACCAATTCGATAGCTTATAAGAGTTCGATGAAGTGCACTAGCATTATTTCAAAACGAACTAGGTACGCGTACAGTTACGTACGTAATTCAAGTGTGGAAATGAGAAACAGCTTAATTCGTCGATAAATCATTTTTCGGAAATAAGGGAAAAGTATTTGCTTTCTTCGTTAACGATAGCAATATTTCTTTTTAAATTGCTTTAACATTTGATAAATGCACTTAAATTATAGTTCATGATGTTCCTGTTTTAATTTGTTATTTATGCATGCCGCGCATAGCTCCAGATAAATACGAGGAACTGTAATAATCCGATGTGTCTTTATTTTCACACAAACTTACAGAGACATTAATAGAACCACGATATCGATCTGAGTATTTTCATAACACGTCGAAGATCGCCGCCATTAGTTTATCACGTACCCATATGCGATTTGCGCTGTATTTGCACTCGTTTGATGTTTTTCAATGCAAAAGAGCGTGACTCAGTCCATAAATCAATTGAGAGGAAAAAAAGTTCCCTTCTATACACACGTTGTTTCTGAGCTCATCGATTCAATTAGACCAACTGCGACAGTCTTATCGCCATAAAATCTTCCGATACAATTGCAATTTTAGAAATTAACTTTCAACCTCACTGTACAATATCTCAGGGCCTTCCTTCATTCGCGACCACTTGCGATTAACAGGTAAATAATGAATATTTCGTTCGAAGCATTGAAATTTCTAAGCTCTCGCCGCGTCACTTGTACAGTGTTCGCTTCAATTTGCAAATCTGCAAGTTCCAAACAGATATGTATGCCAGTTTCCAACGTGAACCTCGAAAGACCCTAGAGAACGTTAAACGGGTCCGTAATTGTTCTAATGAGACCAATGAGGGCCTCGAGTAACGTTGCTCTCTCTCTCTCTCTCTTTCTCTGCTGAGCCATAATTACTGTTTCGCCTGTTGTGTTCTGTTAAAAGGCTCCTTCGGTTGTTTGCTCTTGACTCCTGCTTCCCCGCACTTGCATTGCCCACGGTGGGGTTACAGGGGTTATTACCTATTACGTATACATATGGTACATGTGCAACACTTTGCCGGGCCCATGCCGACTGCGTACCCCGTGAAGCGTGGAAGAAGCTCGAAGAAGGGAGGGAGTAAGGGAGAAGGAGATCAGCTAGTACGGTCTCGGTAAAAAAGGGGGTGTCGCCTCTTCAGTGATGTGGTGAACACGTTTCGTGACGCTGCCAGTTCCTCTCTGTCTATTTCTGGACCCACATGGTATCGCCTTTGACGTATTAAGCGCTCGTATCACTCGCGAATCGCATCAGCCAACGATCGGATTGAATCGGAAAGGATTTCGACCGCCAAGTGACTCGATCAACATGTCCTCCAGATTTTCTTGGGCGCTGGTCATCTTCGGTCTGGTTGTCTTTGCACGATCAGGTGAGTAGAACCGTTCACGTTCGAACTATCCTCGACAGATATTTTCGCGCGTTGATAAATCATGCAATTTGGAGGTTTGCGCAATGCTTTAATCGTACATCCTGCGAGCACTTATTGAACTGGTATTAAAAGTGCCAGGGGATGGGAAATTTTTAAAATTTGAAACTAAATGATTGCCGTTTCACCTGCGGGTAAGAAAGTTTGGACAAATTGGAGAGAAACATGTTGCAGTGTATTTTGTCGGACGCAAAGATTATCAAAGTTAAACTCCCGAGAAAAGTCTCAGCTTCGGTGTTCGTTTACTTCAATAGCGAAACAAATGGAAATTGAATTGAAATTGTTCGTCTGTCTTTGAACCACAATAGCAATAATTGGCATGATTGTCGATAGTAGAAGTGCGCGTTTAAAACGATTACAATAGAACAGGTATGCGATTTACCTATTAAACTTTAATCTAAAACCATCCCCCGCTGCATTGTTCGCTCTATTTACGACTATTATTATTGTTTTTGTTTCCTTGTTATGCAACGGTTCGTTATTCTCGCGTTATCGCTGTGTTTAACAGTCCATTCTTACCGCTCATGTACTCCTTTTTTTATTACATCACGTGCTATGTTATCGCGCCGCAATGTTAAAACGCAGAAAATCACGTTCACGCGTATTAAGGCTGCGGGTGCATTCTTTTTCAAATTCATTCCACGGCGCATGCAATCAGACCTTACAAATGTCGGCGATTCGGTGCAAGTTGTATCATTATTTTATTTTTATCTATTTGGTCAAGTACCACAGCGGAAAGTAGTATGTGTGTATCGTTGCAACGTGTTACAACCTTTCCCCAGATTTCCATTCAATCTTTTGCTTCCAGTATACGCGAAAATCAAAAATAAGTTTTTCACCCCTTCACGTATTTAATGCAGTGCGGTGTATAGATCAAAGTAATAAATAATTTGCACAAATAGAGTTATTAGAATCAAAGGTAAAACTAATAAATGATTTGAAATTGCAGTTTGCACGTTTCATATATTTATTTATGTGTCGTGCTATATGTAACAGGTTCAGCTTTACGATGCTGGGATTGCGCTTCTAACATGAACGCCCTATGTGGCGATCCACTGAATATCACGGAACATCAAGCTACTTTCCATACGAAACTCTGCGAGGCTGGTTCCTATGAAACATCGAAACACATTTGTCGGAAAATCGTGAAAAGAGGTGAGTGATTTGAGAAAAAAACCTTTCGGCGTGGATAACACAGGAGAATTAACGTTAGGGTCGTTCATTTCAAGACTGAGATATTCGTTTCGAGACTATGATCTTCTACCTTCACTTAACACCTGCACGGTCGACGTAAAAACGATTACGCGAACGGCAGTCGGTTCTTTCTCGAAGCACAGCTTGTAATTGTGACTAACAATACTACTGAAATGTAATCAGTCACGAAGTGCATAGGGAATAGAAACCGATCGAAAGATCGAAAATGGAGAAAAAGAGTGCACACAAACACGTGGATCCCCGGGCCCAAGAAGACCCACGGAGTGTTAACAGTACATAGTGCATACATCGGGCAGAATAATTTGAATGTTCACGAATTTATTAATCAGGTGTGCTGTAGAAATTCTGCATGCTGCGCAGTTCTATCGACGGTGCAATCAATTTTGCCACCTCTGCCGTTGGGGCTAATTTAATTTGCAATCCTTCGAAATGTTCGCGAACACGTAGTTGAAGTTTCATTGCAGTCGCAGTGATCTACAGATTCGTGTCGACAATTATGATTCGTTCGCTTCTAATTGCCGCGCACCTTGACAGTTCGCGGCATGATCGCACGCATAATTCTGTTCATTACTCTACGTGGATATTTACACGAATACGATCACGTTCTGCGGCTTCCTGTTCAGTCATAAGCTCGACGATGCGTTACTCAATTACGGACGATGTTCTCACACGCGATGACGTATCCGAACGTTCTCGTAGAAATTGGAGAATCGCGTAACCCGGTGATCATCGTCTTCAAGTTGCCCGCCGCGTCGTGCAGCGTTGCACCCGTGAGTCATGGCACGTGCCTGTGTACCACAATTGTGATAATTGCGGGCTACCAAGGTCGGAACCACACCCGCGTTAAAGAAAAATCGCTCGCCGTTTTAGAGCCATGAATATTGAGGTTAATCGCGTTAACGTGACTGGAATCCACGGATTAATGACGGCAGTAGTGTGCAACAGATCTGGACGACAACTGGAATCTGCATAATTATAGAAATGGTAATTTTGTAACGGAAAATCCTTCAGTGTTCGCTCGACCCTACGCAATGGCATTTTGAAGACGAATGGGGTTTTCCATTTATTTGATAAGGGGAGATCCTATTGCGCATAGACTGCAAAGGGTAAAGGGTTGACGATATACATTTTTCTTGGGGGTCCTAGCGTCGGATAAGATAATAGAATTTTTAAGCAAACTGGCATCCAAATAGAAATAAACGATATCGAGTTAGGGTAGAGAAGAATGTGAAACCTGATGGTGTTTTATATTTCATAGTGCTGTATGCTGGAAATATTTACGGTTTATATTTTTCCTGCTGTTAGTCCTGGGAAAATATTATTTTTGACGAAGCAACAAAATTGAATGCTAATTCAATGTTTTAATTGAATGTAATGTTAATTTGAACGAAGTACAATATATTAATATCATTAGAATCATTGTTTGATATTAATATCAGGAACATGCTGTTGGAAAAGTGGCGGTGTAAGATTTTCTCGATACAGAATTGCCGCGAATTAATTTGAAAAACTAGCAATATTTACGAGGCGCAATGAAGCGAGGTATGCCTTCGCCTTCGAAGTACGCAATAATATTGCAAAGGTGTTTAATCGCCTTCAGCGTCTCCGATAACTATTTGCCGAAGAAATCCGGATTTATTTGAACGCACAATGCTTTAATTACATCCGGGGATTCTTAGTATACTTTGAATCACAGGCATTGCACAACCTTTTGCGCTAGATCGCTCAAACAATACTTTGCTCCGTACGTAAACACAAAAGGAAACACTGCATGTGGTTGTCCCTGTTATATACTTGAACCGGAAATTATGAATACAGCCTACAGCGTCCGTTTCTATGTGTATTAACTTACGTAATACGCAAATCCAGCAAAATTGACAATAATTTATCTTGATGCTGTGCTAACTGAGATCAATATCATTATGAAATATTATATTTTACGGTTCCACTTGAAAGGGTGAACCTGTGATCTAAATAGAGTTACATTTGGATTATTGTATGATTCTTCTTGATTATCTCTTGATCATCAGGATACTAGTGAAAATTAAAAGGCTGAAACTTTTAAGTGACAGCTTAAACAATTTGACATAATTCATTCCAGAAACGTAGCAGAATAAGAGAACTTCGTAACGTTGGGAACTGTATGAAACATTCTGACATGTAAATTAAAAATGTTCCTTTTAATTGGTAACTATTATCGTATCCTAACAATACGTTCTTTCTAAGAAAAAAATTTGAAATTATAGCATAATTAATAATAATAATGGTGCAACAATGTTGAAAAATAAAACCGTCAAATTGTCTGAAACTTGGCAAGGTATAAAATCATGAATGATGGATGAAATACAGAAAGTGTCCACGTCAAGTATTGTAGCTACGAAACTTGGAACCAATTGTTGCACATTAATTTTCATTTCTTTCATAGCAAGGAAGTATTTCGAGAACACGACAATAATTACTAATTAAAATGGAATTGAAACCTTAATTCTTCACTTTACATATCAATGTACATTTGTATTTACTTCAGTCCCAATAATAAATTTCCCATTTTCACCAATCAAATTTGATTAATGCACTTATAAAACGTATTAACACACTTGTTAACTAAGCCACGGGGTTATTACTCGAATTGAAAAGTTCAACCTGCCTTTCAGAAAACGGTGAACGTGTAGTAATTCGTCAGTGTTCCACTCCGAACGTCGACGAGGCGGACATCCACGATGGTCCTTGCAGTGCCACGGCGATTTCAGGTCGGAACGTAATCGAGTCCTGCCATATTTGCAGCACCGACCTCTGCAACTCCGCAACGAGCACATCAGTTATGCAACCGCTATTAGTCGGCCTGCTAGCCATTATCGGCTATCATTTTCTCCAATCGAAATACAGCAGTCTGTAACATCGACAAACTTTTATCAACAAATAAAAACTCTCAGTTCGTACCATTTTGAATGAGCCTAAGTTCAAATACGATTAGAATTTCGTATACAAAAAACGTATTGTCCAAGATTTGTATTCGTTGTTAATTTCTCCCTCTAACTTGCCCGAGTTATAATTTTCCCGTTAACGAAATATCAGCTTCGCAAGATACAAAATGATAGTTTCACGTTTGCCTGCTGCAACACGGGTGTCGTGTTAAAATAGCCACACGTGATTAGGACAAGCTCATTAATGTTTTATAGTTAGACGTACCTCATTAGACGTGTACCGAATAGAACGGTCGACATTATGTTACGGTAGTTGCGTCATCGTGCTGAAAGCTTTACTTAATTTAATCGTTTATTTAACAACCATCGATATTTTTGGTAAGGAACCTACGCTAAATAAAGTGGACGATATTTTTGTACAATTTATGTATATAGATTTAACGCGCGCGACGTGGATGGACAATGAAGGATCTTTAATTCGATTTACCATTCGATTGCGAAAATTGAAGTCATCGCTGGTGCACGTCGCGTCCGAATGAGTACAATTCGTCGATCGATTTAATTCACACGCATTTAATATTGCACGCTACTGTAGATAAACTGTTCTTCCCTCGCCTTTTAGCGTATTTTTTCGTTGTAAGCTGCCTCTGTATTTGTTTACCGAATTATGTATTAGCTGTAATCTTTTTCGTTACGAAACTACTTTAAGGAAAGAAAGAAACGAGAACAGTAGCTTATCAGGAATCCGTCCAATATATAGGATACTATGAAATATTTGCTTTATTTCGTATCGTGCGATAATTTGATTGAGCTTGTATTTCGTTATGCCTAATCGTAAGTCTTATTCTTTTGTAACATTTTTAGATTAGTCCTCGCCATAATCGCTAATAAAATTTCTTCTGTTTGTGGCTCCTCCTCTTAGCGTAAAGCACAATCGTTTTATTAATGTAATCTGTACAAGTCATTAAACCTACAATACGCCAAAATCTATGCATCTTTCCTTATTTAAATCTTTGCTTGCATGCTAATGTTAATAAAGTATTCTAGCGAATTAAGAAGTATCGAATTAATTGCACAATTAATTCTAGATTCTTCTGCCTATATTTTGTTCAATATATTGGAATGTAACAATAAAGCATCTGAATCGAATTACGCGAAATATTCTATTTTGAATGCTGTAAAAAACTATATTTGATAATTGAGAACAACTTTGAGCAACGTGTATTAAAAATTGGTCATATTAACTATTTCCATGACGCGTGTCTATGTATCTTCTCAAACAAAAAGGGGTAAAGCAAAAATGTCAGTGATTAAATGTGGAGGCCGTTGATTACATACCAAGGTCACACGCCAAGGAAGCCCCATTTCATTCGAAATTAATTATCTCACCGGTGTAAAGCAAAATAATAGCATGCATCGAAGGTAATATGCGAAACGAGTTTTTCCTGTTTTTCGCATTCAAAACGTCCGGCGCCTTGATGTATCAAAATTTCAATGCAACTTGTAATTCATTCGAGGGCATCGAGTGCCTTGGGAGGAAATTTTACGCTGGCCAGGTCGTTGATATCAATTTCTCTTCAGATTAAATCGAATAAAAGGAGGCAGACTTATATCCGACCGTGGTATGTACAAGCTATGAGTAAATGTTCTAATTACCATACTATGACAAACGTACAATACATTAAAGACTTGAATTATCGTAAACTATTATGTATATGTAGGTATATTCCATACTTCAGACAATTAAAAAAACATAAAAAAATTTGTATTACTCCATTTAAAAACACAGTATACTTGTAATTGGTAACGCCAATCTTTCCTTTTCCTTGTCAATCGATTCCCTTAATTTATGATACTTTGGTACTAACCAACTACCAAACTATAAAAGTATTTATGTTACTTTTATATTATTGGGTGACGCAGGAAAGATCGGTAATCAGCAGATGATTAAATCAAACACATCTTTACTAAAATAACTAATCAGAATTATGAATGCTAAAATATGTAATAGTAAACGTAATCGGTAATTGCTACTTATACAATTGTAAGAATGTACACAATATAAAAGATAAGAAAAATGTGACGCGGCGACTGCGTGATACAATATGACTCCGTTACATTAGCTTAATTCCTGGTATAAAACACTTATTTCTCATTATTTATCCTTACAACTTACGCTAACGAATCGCTTCCATGCGGTGTCGAGTAATAAACACCGGCCAATATTTTGCAGCCCAATATTAATAAAAAAAAGTAGTGTCTCCTAACGCAGAATCGATCTGCTATTCGAAGAAAGTTCTCATTTCCCTGGAACATTCCAATTCCATTTTGTTAACTTAAAACACGGAATTTAACCGCGGCGCCTCAAAGGAAATACCCCTCCCTATTAAATCGTATCAATTTCGATTGTTCGAGGTGGAGAATTTATTGGCGATCGGATCGCATCTGCAGACGCAGCAGGACGGAAAGAGGAACCAGTCCATAAAAATCCCTTTGCAGTCGTTATCGGGGTCGTACGCGAGTAATCTATGCCATTTGTACTTTTGTTCACAGCCGCAGTCTCCGGTGCAGCGATTTGTCTGAGTTTTCCTGAGGGAAGATACAGTTTCAGAAGGTGCTTTTCATTTTTGCACAAGGTAGAGGAACACACTTACGAGCAAACTTCTTGGTGAATTGCCTGCTCGAAATGTTGCGTATTCACAATGGCACGAATTTTCCCAGCACTGTTGCTTGCCCAATACGGAGTCACAATTTCGACCTTAGATTCGCACGCGTCGATCCTGAAAGAATTTACATTGGAATCGGTGAAATCGGAAACAGCGCAAGACACCCTTAACTCACTTTCCAGGGGACGAAAGGAGTTTGTTCCATTCGCAATTCGTAGATTGTTAATAATACATTTGAAAATCATGAGCAATGTAATATATGTAACCGTAATTTCCATTATCAATGGTAGTTCGCGAAATGTCTGTTTTAATTTTGCCAACTAATGTTGTTTCTGAACTACTAAATGACACAAAATTGCTAAACCAGAAAAGTACAAGGAAACGTATTCATACACGTTCCCATTATCGTAATAATTTTAGTTCCTGCAATAAATCTATTAATAATTACCAATCCACCATAACAATAAATTTATCTGGTCGCTACTGCTTTTCGCGGAGCAATTAATAATTGGAAATTCATCTTTTGAAATCCATGTACCTGCCACTGTCGTTTCGATTCTTCCCAGGGGGCTGCCTGGTATTTCTGCTCTTTCTGACATTAGCGAAGAATGATTCGCCGTTAGCCTCGATTTCCGGATCCAGTTCGTCGCGAAAACTTGGCCCGCCGTCCGGGACGTCGTGTTTTGTAGCTTCTCTACTTTTTCTCCTTCTGCGCGTTCGATGACTGGGTTCCGCCATACCAGATTTCATTTCGAAGTCGCCGTACATTCTCTTCATTAACGCTTTATTCTCGTCGATAAAACGTTCTATCCGTTCGCTGAAAAATATTTCGTTTCGTTGACTTTATTATACGAGTGCTGCGAAAAAATGCATTACGTAAATATTAGTAGGCATTAAGCGAATCAGGTATGGGGACTGGGGGGAAAGAGAGTTTAGGAATAGTTTCAAAATGAGAATGTATTTGTTTGATACCTTAGTAATGGGAGTTTTAAAGGGGAATAGGTACTGGGAGGAAGAGGACAAGAGGCGCTGTGAATTTTGTAGACAGGGGGCGGCTACCCTAGAGAACATGATAAGAGAGTGCAGGGAACTGGAGAGGGGTGTTAGAAGTGTAGAAAAAGCTCTGACCTGGCTGAGAAAGCTGGAGAGGAAAAGGAAGAAAAAGACAAGGGGGATAAATTGAGGGTAGTTAGGTATAAGTTAGGGATAAGTCAAAGAGAAAAGGCGGGTGGATGGATGTGTGTGGAGTGTGGATGGGTAGAAGACATAAGTGTAAACCGAATCCCTTCTTTTGGCAGTGAGGCTAAGAAACAAATAAACTACACATATATGTATACAATAGGCATTAAGCAAATTGTTTTGCTATCGCACGTATAGGGGATGCATTCTTTCTTATACTTGTACATTATTTAAAATTTCCGCAGTAGCTGCTGAATTCATTTGAAAAGTACCGCATAAATTATTTCCGCTTCAATGAATATTAAAATTTGTTAAATACTAAAGAAAGCATGCACGTAACGATAAGGAAGTTAATGACAGAAAATATTATTACACTGTTGTTACAACTATTACATTGGATATGTGTTTCCGGCAGTTGGACAGAAGAGTTGATGATATTTTTTAATGCACGGTACACCACGTACCAAATCTCCCCTCAACTCGACACCCAGAGCGACAGAGAGGGCCGTCCAAAGAATCTGCAACAGACGAGTAAAATGCCACAAATATACCAAAGTCTATTCTATAGCTCGCTGTAGAGTTCGTCAAGATTTGTTTTGTTGTGCTACTGTTTACAACTTCGCACATACACTATCAGCCAAAACAAAACAAGCACTTTCTTCATTGTATCAATATTGACTGGATTGTCAATGATACTCTGATTCGAAATTAACATTGCGGAGACTGCTGGTGAATAACATAACATAACATAAAATTATTAACCATTCATAAAACTTCTGTCTAGCTTGAATCACTTGTGCCTTTCACAGACTATGCAAAGTTTATAACAAACACATGTCTCTAAAATTTGATCATTTACTGTACATTTATTATTAACAAAAAGTAAGGAAACGATACGATAAATTTACGATATATTTCCTAGTTTCAAGAATTTAAGCAATTAAATTATTTACATACGTAATAACTAAACTACATTCACAAAACGTATTCGCAATTCACATTGCACGGCGAAAGTTCATAAGAAAATGGCAAGTATCTTAATAATTTCGAGCGGCAGTGTACATCGTGGACGGCAGTCAACTTTTTCCGCGTCGAAAGAGCTTCAAGTAAAATATGCAATGCACAGTCCTATGGAAATCTGGATAGCACGAAAATAGGCGTTTCAGGGCGAGAGTGTCGGGTAGAGAAGTGCCAGAGCGTCAAGACACGAAAGGTGGACAGAATCGCAATATCTTAATGGAAAGTCACGGGACTGTGGAAATACAAGGCAATGAGGAAAGGATCTCTGATAAAAAGTATAGATATCGAACGGTCACGCCTTGTTACTTGTCCGTGGCGTGTGTGCACTGTTTCGACCATTATATTCGCATTGTGGTGCACGCGAGCCAAAGCAAACGACGGATCGTTTATATCTATTCAAGGTTCGTGTCGCAGAACGAACGTATAAACACGCGACGCGCGTAACGTGTATCGACGAAACGATGCCTTCAATGAGACAGCCTCCATTCGCACCTACGCAATAACCGTGCGATAAGAGGGTCTCGGCTAGTACGTATTTTGTATATCGCACATTGTGGCCTACGCACCCCCGAGAGACATGCCCCCTTACGATGAGAAGAAAAATAACTATGTGACAGCCTAGTCGGTACACCTACGAGTGACGACAAGGACGTTGTCAGCGAAGGAACATCTGTTTCGTCGGAAGGTAAAGATAGCGAGTAATGCTTGAATAGAAGCGGGGCGAGTAGAGTGTACGATATTGAAAATGGAACGGTTATACGCATTTGGTGAGTGGTTGTCCAATTTTTTGTACGCAAGATATGCAATTAATAATTGCAATTATATAAGGATTAATTATCAGGCGGTTGGGTGCAGTCAATATTGAACGGAGCAATGAAATTATAGGTAGTATGAGAAATTAATTTTGTTCTTGAAATGGATTAGATAGTTATTTGTTTAACCAAACGATAACTGCCATATTTGGCTAGTCTTTAACTTATCGATTTATATTTGTATTTATTGAGGAAATGTTAAATATTTTCATACCTTTAAATATATTATTGCTGGGAAAAAGTTGCGACCATGAACTTAGAATGGGTATATAAGTTTATAGATGTATCCAATAGTTTCCTAAAATATGACATCTAAAAATATTACTTTGGTACCATTTAAATTTGATATCGTCTTCGCTTTCTCTAAGGAAGTTGAGCAATTTTTGTAATATCTGCTTCACAATATGTGCGAGCGATGTTACGACGTTTAAGTTATGGCTGCGTGCTTAAAACGCTTACAAGATTTTACACATAATGGTGTTATATTTAGTTATAAGCAGCTTAGTGGGAGGCTTTCTAATTAACGCTTGCTAGTGACTAGTTGAATCTCATTAGCTTAACAGATATCGTGCCCGTTTCTCTAGGCATGTGACTCTGGCTCGTGGCATGTTTAGGTGTCTATCTATACATCTACATACGTAGGTATGTACGTATTATGCTCCCCTTTGCCATCATTTTGTTTCAAGTGACGTACATACTACCAACTATGCTTGTACTGGCCAAAAGCTAGTTCAACGTAAAGGACAAGCAACAGTTTACAATTAATTAACACCTATTCTTTGCTTCTTCTTAAAATAAAAAATTGCTTCAAATTGCTTCATTAATATACATAAATGGAAGCGACAATTAATAGGAACGATTTTTTTTTAAAACTTTCACACCTAGTGCGAGTATGCGATATTCACAGAATCGTCGATTTATACCGGAAATCGAGTCTGCCAGCGATTATCGTCCTACACTAGCGATTTCATTCAAGAGTCAGTAGGCGTCATTCAGTGGCTCGACTCGGCTCGAGAGTATGAGCAACATGGTGCATTGCCCGCCAGAAATGAATCACACCGCGTGTCCACGCGAGTCAGTTGCAACCTCTCGCGTGAAATGAATTCAAAGATTAGCTTGAATGTCACTGGCGAACGGTTCGAATAATGTTACTGCTATTCGTCCGATGTACCAATGTATGTACGCACGTACGTACACGATAATGCGTATGCACAGGTGTACACCGCCGCCCAAAAGTTTGAAGCAGCCGCTGGTTCAGCGATTCCTTTTATGCAGACAGCGAGACACCGTGCGCAGCTATTAAAACAATGCTTTTTTTCAAAAGTTATCCATTACGCAGAGGGAACCTCCGCGATGCAAATAATTTTTGCAGGTAAGGCAGCGGCGAATATCTCGAGGTAATCCTGTTCCTTTTCAAGCCGAATGCGAACATTCTTTCGTTTTGTTGTGCCCGTGCGATCTTTTCCGTACGAGGAACATCTGAGATTTTTTTCGTTGTCTATTATCGCTACGAGTGCTGACTAATTAGTTCACAATTTCTTAATGACCTGCTTCTAATCGTATTAGAGAGAACAGAAGTTGAGCGTCCTTGAAGTCTCCATTTTCCACGTGCAGAAAGATTATTTATATCGCGAACTGGGTCCTTTCATGCCGAATAATTTTTTGATAGCTTCCTCTGCGAGACAATCTACCGTTTCCAGTTAAATCCAGACACACTGGACGTGGCTGCTTCATTCTAATTGCGACTTATGATTCTTATAGCAGCGCAACTTAAGTATGGTTTCACACGAGTATTATGGTAAGGGGCATATATATTTTTTACGATAGAATGCACCAAGGCACAATGCACAGTGTTTGTCAGACAAATAGGACGTTTGTACGTGTTCGAGAGAAGAATGGTTTAATGTTGGGGCTTCTAAAATCGATTGCCAGAGTTTCAAGTCCATGCAGACTGCCTTTAACTTGAGCACGCAGACTTCGCAGTGGAAAAATGAACCGTTTAAAGCGTCGATTACTTGTAGTTCTGACTATTGTAACTTTTAGACAAAGCGTAGTAGCGGGCGTTTTATTAAATACGAATAATACTCACAATAAGGCAAGCAATTCCTTTTTATGGGGCTCTCGGAAGATCTCCAAATCGCTGCAGAATTTTTTCCCGACAATGAGTGACAAATTTGAAGAGTGAATTCGCGAATGAGTTAATAATCGGCGCGATTCTAGGTAATGAATTTACGCGAAGCTTTAATATTGTGGAAATAACATTACGATGTGGATGTTGAAACGTTTCCAAAATTGTGAATTGAGGTCTGCATGGGTGAGCGAGTGCATTCGAATTGGGCCACGCGAATCCACATTTGTGAGAGAAACGATTGGCTAAAGATTGAAGGGTGTAAAAGGGACGCACGAGGAAAGAAGTTGATCAGGTGCAAACGAAGTAGGTGCACCCAACTGAGCGTACACTTGCAAGATTCTAAGGAAGATACTTGGGGTCATGGGTGTCGCAGGGAAATGTCATCCCAGTGATACAGACTTTGAACGTTCCTGTAGCCACGGCCGCGTTCGATCACCTTTCGAACGATCGTCGAACGCGCGCCACGGTCTTTCAAGTACGAGACTTCGACTGCGACGTCTTATTGTTAGAGGAAGAAACAACGGAGAACTCTCCCCACGCTGCCAATAGAAGTCACGATAAACATTTGCATGAACTGAAAAGTGGCGAAAAGGTTTCCCCCGCAGTCATTGAAAAATGTATCCCCGCAGCAACGATGTGTACAGAGTTGAAAAAAATTGTCGATGGTATGGAACTGATCCTCGACTCTGGCCAGAGCCTTCCAGTTACTGCAAAAAGGCCGAGTTTCACCTTTATGGAAATTTACAAGGGGGTACGCTGATCATGAAAGTTAAAGAAACGCGTGGGACCGAATTTCGAGGGCGCTGTTTCCACCCGAACGTAATCGTAAGTCTCTCGATGCAAACGAGATCTTGAATGTAAAATGTGTCTAAGGTTGACGAAATCTACTTGCATATTCTACGCCCGTAATTCGTGCGTGAACAGCCCGTGGACTTTCTACTCACAACGAATTCTTCCGCTCTAACAGCCTATGAGTCACACCATTGTTACTCGGCATTCGTACGAATTGCATGAATGTAACAGTATTAAGGAGCGAGCATGCAATACCGTTCGATGATAGCAATCATGCTCGATATGTATTACGTCAAAATAATACCGACTTTGCTGATGATTCCACGAGACATGGTCAATTGTATCGTTACAAATGTTTGCCCGGCAGTCGAAGAGATTCGTAGAATAATTTCGTGGAAACGATAATAGAATGATAGAAGCGAATTTAATGACAATAACGAGGTAATCCAATTAATTTGTTGCGATCAGTCATTTATACTGCCAAGATCATTTACAGTTAACGAATCTACGCGAATGCCGGATAGTAAGGGGCACCGTCAATTTTGTATAAGATAATCTTGGAGGTAGATATTGTTCCATGGACAATAGTAATCTCACAATTGTTTTAAATAACACGAAATAATATTGAGAAATGTTAATTCGAACTTACCGGTATTTGCACGAATGTACCATTATTCAATTGAGGGTAAGAGTACAGTGGCACCACGGGGACCGAACCGTTCTTCAAAAAGATTGGACCTTGGATGGGTGTGACGTGAGCATCGCGCGGTATCTCTGTGTCTTCGTCGTCGTAATAATCCTCGAAATCGTCGTCGTAGTCTAAAACAGCGTGGATCGATGTCTTCGTGTCTGGTCCATTCCCACCATTGTTGACCCTCGTGTATCTACAACGAAGCAAGAGAACTATTTCAGAGATGGATTACATAAATGAAATATATCTTCATTCGGTTACAATTACCACGTGAACGTAATCGCGAACGTAGTCCCATGTGTGAAATATATTTTTAACGCTTGCTCGTCTATTCCTGTATGTTTATTACTCGTATTGTATTTTTTATATAATAATAAGCGCGATACAGAAGTGCGAGAGAAAGTATTAAAAATATGAGATTAATGATTGAATGACAATCGACCGGATAAGATGGCCATGTCGTGCCTTCCTACGCTTGTTGAGTTCAAAGAAATGAAAGTTCAATAAGACCATCTTACGATAATTATCAATTGCGGTCGCAAAAAAAAAAGAAACAGTATTCCGTACTCAGTCGACACATTAGTATTAATGGTGCGTACGTATTTGGGATAATGCACTGCGAAAGAAGCGTGCGGATCGATGACATAATTGATCAGATGTAGACAGGGGAGTGACAGGCAGGAAAAAAACAGTTCAGCCAATTGTTACATAAAAATTGGTAAGTATAGTTAATGTAACTACTTTCGCTGAGCTAACGGTAAAGGGTAACTTTCCTTTTTACTAGTACACAATATTGCGCCAAAACGGAAAATCGAACGCGACCGAAAACTATTGCGACCACCTGTACACGCACGGCAAATAACATATGCGATACATTATCGCATACATTCTTAATCATAAATATGCAAAGCATAAGGATTAAGGAAAAAACGCGAAACAAAGAACGCCTTTTTAGAACCCTTCAATCGCAAAACAAACCCTGTCCCGTTGCTCCGTCTGTTAAAATGTGCATCTGCAATTAACGTTTCGAGTCTAACAGCGTTAGTCTACCCCGAGTGAACAACAGTCAGGCGAAGAATTCTAAACGCGAGTTAATCGCGAAATTTCAACAGGTTATTGATTTTCTAAGATTACCCGTCTGGCCTGTCGGGATAACTCTCCTGTTCCGGCGGCCTAGGCGGCCCGTGTCTGTCCTGATCCTTTTCTACTTGAACTCGCTGCTGCGCTGGCGGCTGTGACGGCGGTGGTCTCATTTGTTGCTGCTGGCGCGGCTGAGTCCTCCTGAAGTCTTGGTTGTAATTCGCGTATCGAGTGTCCTGGGTGGACGAAAATGACGAGTGCTCGGCAAAAGTGTTGGAGCCCCTTTGCCGATTGAAAGCCGACTGGCGTTGCCTTTGTTGCTGTTGCTGTTGATAAACAGCTGGCGGTATGTATGGCTCATTTCGGTAAGGTTCTTGCTCGTTGAAATTTGGCGCAGGAGCAGGCGGAAGCACGGCATTCAGACGAAGGTTGTTCACTGTCGACTGTCCCCCGTTGTGACCACCGTAGAAGAATGGTGTAGGCGTTGCCGACTGATACGGCAAGGTAAAGTTGACCAGCGACATTTCTATTTCCTTCTTTTTTTCCTTTTTTGCTCTGCGAACAGACACGAAGAAATTCCTTTGGTCAGTTTTGACGAACTTTTTGCTGCTCATGTGTCGGCAGACTAAGCGGTGTATTCGTCCGCCGAACGCGACGATAGGGAAATCGCAGACTCAGATAATTGAGTTTTATATTAATAATAGTAGATAATATTACAAATATAAGGGAGTAAAGAAATGAAGGGCAACCGAAGGAAACTTCGAAAACGGCTGTGAATTTTATATAAACCCTGGTACTCTCGCAGGTTGGTAAATAATATTTTTAGCCTGTACTAAAAATGTTCACTTTCGGGATTGATACCACGTGCCGTTTAAACTCCACAATTCTTTTGAATTATTTATGTGGATTGTCTTGCACATTTTGTGCCAGAAATGTGCAATTAAACGTCCCCGACAGAAATACACAATTATACGTAGAAACTTCTACTCACCTTAAGATAAGCTTGAGTCTTTAAGAAAAGATGTAGAGACACCTCCTTGCACCGTTAATCGAAACGTTTACTGCAAATTCAGCTTAAACGATCGTGATTCTCATCGCGCGATAAATCATATCCTATCCTTAGAAACGTCATGATCAATAGGTAATCCAGAATCCCGTAGCAATTGTTCGAGCACTCAACGACAGACAGTAAACTAAATATATCACCGCCCAAAGTTCACTGGCGTTCAATTATCTGTCACCTTTTACAAAAGTGGCACTTGCTTCACAAACGTCTTCGAAGCGCGTTCGAATTTTACCGAGGCGTGCAACGCTGTTTTTCATTTTTTAACTCGTGGCAGCATGCTCGATGATTGAAATGTGAATTGATTGTTTACTCGAGGCTTGAATTGTTTGAATTATTTTCGCGCGAAGCGACGTAGATTAATCGGCTTTTCTTTCCTTTTCCTTCTCCCGCATAGCACCGCCGCGTCTGCGAGATCAACCTGAAACGATAAAGAAAAATCGATATTCCACGGTTACGTCGGTCGCGGCAACATTAATCATAGTTAACTATTATTATACGATAACGTTAGACGGAGGAAATGCATACATTTGCATTGTTCTTGAAAATATCCGAAAGGAAGTAAGTATAATCAGTATGGTAATAAAAGGTTTTTGAACGGTGTATTTTTCATGTCGCCAGGACATAAGAATAAAGGAATCATTAATAAGGAAAAGTGCTGGGAAAAATTTACGACACTTTGCAAGAAAAGAATCGTATGGCCAGGCGGTATATTTGTGTTGCCATGAAGAGTGCTGTATACAGTGACTCCAATTTGATCACATAAATCTCATTCGTTCGCAAAATATAATCTCGTTACTATACAAGCAGGTACCAGAGGTTTTCATTGAAGAAAAATATTTTAAGCTGACAAAGAGTACGAGTAGAAACATTATTTTGTGCATAATAATTGATTTAGTCATAAATCCCTTATACTTCTAATGCATCTCTACATTTTTTTTCACAATACTGCTCATTCGCAATTGAATTTCCAACGATTAGAACATCATAATTCAGTTTTATTAATCTTTAACTTCTTCCTTGAAGGTAGAATCTTATTGAAAGCTGAAGGTAATTAATTGCTTCGTTATTCTCTGATTCATTAAACGTCTAATTTTAATAGCACTGAAGAAGTATACCCTTTTAATGCTTCTATTTTTCAAAAGAAATAATTCAATATTAAGAAGACGCCTGTACAATTATTAATGTAACTTACACAGAATATATTCCTCGAAGATATTTTACAATTCTTTACAAGGATAGAGATGATGCAGACAATTCGTTTATGAAATCATATCACTATTATCTGATAGCACTTCGAAAGGCAACAATTACTTTTAGGATAACTATACATCAATCTTGTGTTCGAAAAGTGCGCCCGCTGCAAACGGCGACCAGTGACGGCTAATATCTTTATGAAAGAAAATTATGCGTCTGCGTTGGTGTATGCGTGGTCGGGCAATTTTTTCCTACGAGAATGATTCGCGTGCGAGTACCACGTGTTTTCTGAAGACGTCTACGAGCCGCTAATGCGATAATGATTTTATTAAGCCCGTCCACGAGTCGATGAAATTCGTCCGCAGCCCAACGAGCCATAGACGTTCGTCACTTTCGCTCATCGGATTACTTTCTTCGAAATCCAGTATGCAAACTGTGCTTTCACCGAAAATCATCCGCGTTCTCGCTGTCCTATACACCAAAGAAAAAAAAGGAAAAAAAAGAAACGAGAAACTTCGCTTCCCATTTTACAATTTACCCAAAATAATTAGTCGTACTTATCAGTACGTAACTACACAATAACCTGGCAACAAAATTTCCAAAAACGTTCGCAATTTAATTAATTATAGTTGTGACGCAATCGCAAGGAAACCCAGTTTCATCCTAGCGAAATATGTGTCGGATGCTGCCAATCGAAAATATTCACGTCGATTGAAGTAAAATTTGCTTGCATCCTCCTTAAATACCTGTCAGTGTTTATCAAACACGAGGACCACGTACGCATTCCGTTTCATTCACTCCGGCCAACTGAACAGTGATAGGGATATTAACAAGGAAAGAAAGAAAGAGCAAGTATTCGAGCTTACCTGATTCAACGATCGGCGTTCGCCGTTCCAGAATTGGCTCCGAGAAAAATTCGGCTAAATCAGCGGAAGCACCGTTCGCACGCGCCGAAAGAAAAATCTCCTCTGCTGCTTTCACTTTCGATAGGCGAGGATCTTTCGGCGAGTCAAAGCGTCGGAGGGAAGGGAAGACGATACCACGCGACACGGCCCGTCCTCCGACCGCATAGGAAGACGAATTCGTGGAAACGTATGCCCAGGTGAACGAGACACGTGCTTGCTCGTGCGTGGAACAGGTAGGCTGGGTTGGAAATTGGCGAGAGGCGTGTGGCACCGCGCGAAACGCTACGTTGGTGAGCGACAACTGAAAGAGAATCGTTTTAACCAACTCTGCACGCCACGGGGATAAAGAGAGGTGTCCCTCGATCATGAAGAGTAGCGCGGCCCGCAGGTACTCTCTCACTTTCCGCTCCCTGATGTCCCTCTCTTTGGTCTCGCTGATCCCTACCTTCGATTCCGATTGTTGCTTCACTTTCTTGTCTCGGAAGATCATTTAATGGAGCATCTGTTTGTCCCCTGTGCCGGTTACTTCACATGGAACGAATTCCTTCTATTCTCAATTTCACCACACGCGACTCAGCTAATCGGATGTTTGGAAAATTGGCGTCGAGACATTGCCGGGGCACAGTTTTCTCCTTTCATTTTTATGACGAATGGGACAAATTTGAATCGGTAAAAAATTGATATATTTTTACACTCAATTTCGAAACTTTGTTGGACCATGAAAGGGTCAAAGTTCAGGTGAATATTTAATTCGTGCGGTTTTGGTAAATCCATGTATTGTATGCTGTAGTTGTCGCTCTCTTTTAGGTGTTCTAAATATCTGTGTCGGATGTTAAAATATAAATCTCCTTGTACTCTTGCCTCGTAGCATTTACTTCGGCGATGGTCCGTGACTCGCTTGCGACATCTTATCTATTTTCCAATGATTAAGCTCCTACTGGCGGAAATTAATTGTTACACGTTTTAGTTTCATCGATAAATTGGGAGACATTTTTTTTAATTAAAAAAAGGGATAGTGTATTTCTATCGATCGAAAATCTTTTTAAAATAATTTTAATCGATCGGCCAAATATTAACCAACATATTGTTGCACATGGTATTTAACTTAAATAGAATTATCCTGAATGTTGAATATCTGAGATTGCTATTACTCTCGTGATACCCCACTTCCATTCAAATTGCGAATGGCACAAATAATGTTAGACGGGACAAAATTAGTCTTATAATAGAAACACGCGCAGAAATGTTAAGGGCGTTAAGTTGCAATGCTTATATTACATTCCTTTAATACAATTAAACCGAGATTAACATTCATTTGAAATTAAAAATCTTCTCACGCGCATTTCACTCTCAATTCCGAACTGGACCACTCTGGAAACGAACGGGAAATATATTTCCTTGTTTACTGCTTTCAAATAATAATGAATTAGTCCTGAAGCGATTTACGTTGTTTGGCTGGGTTTAAATGTCGTGATAAATATTCAAATGAAAATGTTACATGTTAATATGACCCCCAGGAATTCAAATAACGCCACGAAGGAAGTGCATGTCGTATGCAGCCACGCCTTTAGCTTCTGGCAGCTGAATTGTTCATATTCTTAGTAAAACTAAGAACCCCTATAGTCTTGCGGAAACTAACTTTTACTAATTACAATGTGTGGTGAATGGTATCATACTTTTTAACATTAATAATATCTTCCATTGCACCGTGCCCCAGTTTAAATCCAAATAAGAAGAGCACCCTTAATTTTACGCTTATGCATTTCAAAATGGAGCAGCTGAAAAATTGTCGACCACGTTTATTTACCTCGCATATTCGATCATTAAGCTTCGGGGATTTTTCTATGCTTGTGTAATCGATTATTTCGTATGCAACAACTTGCGCAGATACCAAAATAATGAATGCCAGTTGCACAAGTTATCGTCGATTACACGTTGCACAGCATCCAGTTTCGCATCACACCGGCTAGCAACAGTCAGCAATAGTTAAAAGTGATCGCGCTGCTCAAAAGCACCGACTCGATTCCATCTCCAACACGTACAATGACTTTCTCGTGTGCATCTATCCCGCAGTTCAATCTCACGGGATGCCCTAACGGCACAAGACGTGGAAAAATTTGCATTCATTTTTGCCATCCGACACTAGCCAATGGAGAATGGGGAAAGATAGAGAAAAGGGGAACTTTATGAATTCAAACTCTATCGTACAGTGGGCGATCAAATTATTAGATAGTCATGGTGTAATATGTAGTGCTATAGTCGGTAATAATTTTACGAGGTGTATGCGAGTTAAAATAAATAGATAGGAAGAAATTACGACGGGCGGTGAAATTATTCTGAAGAGAAATTACGTATTTTATGTTTTCATTACTTCGGTAATATCGAAGTGCAATCTTTCTTTTGTTATTAATGTTTAGATACACAGTTTAACTATATTTTGATATATTCGTGATATAACTTGTGATACCATTGATCATTCGCAAGTATGTCTTCATGTTGCCGATTCATGTTTGTCATTTATTGTTTCTCTTTATTGCTACTTATTTTCACATTGCTAAATAATACTGTCTGTATATGCACACGAGTTTCAACATTACACAAATCGACGAATAATAAGTCTTTTATTAAAACCGTAATAAAATGTTTTGTAATGAAAAAAAGTATCCTTATAAGCGTATTTGAAATTCTCTTCTCGAACAAACTGCAGATCAATGAAAACGTCAAAGTGTCCCTAATCATAATTTTGTATAATGACATAAATCAAGTTCAATCTTGTTCCTTAATTTTCAACGAAAAATCGTTAATTAAGAATGGCCCAATGCAAAATTGGATCCCTGTGATTTAATTCCTTTTCTTCACAAACACAAGGAAACCCACATTTTTCGTACTGTTGCTCAAATAATTGAATCACGCACTGCAATTGGCGATTGGATTGCAACCCTGCCACGTGCCTGCCATCGCCGTTTCAGCCGCCTTTTTTTTCTTCCTCGCGTTTCTCATCGTTCACGGGACATTTTTATCCCGACCAAGTGCCTTCTCCGTTCGAATCCTCAGATGCACCGCACTCCGGAACCTTTCATTTCTCTGCACGTGTAACTGTATCGGAATCTCCAAGAGGCCCACCTACGTTCACCTTCTGCGTCTCTGAAGACGTACGCGTCGATCGGCGAATGCTACAACGCTCCTCGTTGACACCACGATTTATACGAGTTTCAACATTATTTCGCGGATTTTTCTCGGCGCACGGTTAAACGGGGAATGCGTACATTATATATGTTCGAGCAAACGTTCGTGTATAGTTAATCGTGTCTCAAGGCTCTTTCTATTCGTGGCATTTCCGTTCAGGTAAGATCCGTACGTGCATTCAAAGGTTCCAGCAGAATCGGTGAGCGAAAAGGAAGAGGCATCGGCGAATAATGTAATTGCTTTCCTGGAATATCTTCTTCGCTTACCAGACCGACATTCCATCGATCATCCAGGCATTATGACGAGATGTATTTTTAATTTTTTACGAAGCACTTTTGGCAAAGTGGCACCCATTCCCAGCGATCTTTCCTCGACAATTTTTTATACTACTGTTATTTATTTTCTTTTTCATCGGATCCTTGGACATTTTCTAACCGATATAATTAATAGCATTTGCTTGTTTTCCCAATCGTTGTGAAACTTTTGTTCGACGACACTGTTGAAATTCTTCGTTCGAAATAAAAGTAACGTTGTCGACAGTGTGGCATGGCTCGCTGAAAGGTATTACTACTTTGGATGACCCGTTTATACGAAAATTAAGCTTGTCTTGTACGCAGTACGTCGTTTCCTTCAAAATATGTACGCTGCGTGTCGAACAAGTCATTAGATAAAGTAACACGGATGCGCGGCAACTGTTTCCCATGTAAATCGTACGGACAACTCTTTGATCATAATTTCTTCGTCGACATATCGATTTGTCACTGGCGTTTGAATGAAGCTCCGTCGCAGGTAAATAGAAAGCATAGACCGCGAAACTGTGGAGTCGTTCGCAATATATTGGCTGTGTTTCTGCTTCGTCTTCGATTATGCAATTGCAATCCTCACGTCCTTACGAGTCAAGGATTTGCATCAGTATTTTTGGTGCCGCGAAACGTCAGTGACATTGCGGAAACTAGGATGCGATATAAAATGGTAGGATCGAATTAATGAGCGCGTAGATCTACATATCGATTTCGAAGATCAATCACTTCTCTCGCTCTCACTGTTCTTATTTCAAGGAAGTTTCTAGGGTTGCCTTATCATTTTATCGATTTTATTGCCACGTATGTGACGAAAAAAAGGACCCGCAACTCGTCACTATAAGGACTCGGTCCAACGACCAAACAACTTTCCGTCAACTACTACTCCACCTACTCTACAAGGACATTGCCTGCCTTAGGCGTACGTGTTGCAGGAAGCTGTGAGCATACGAACGCATGATAATCGAATATATATTACTAGTTTAATTGCGTATGATATTTGCCAACTCAGCATGCCCTTTGCTGGCGGCTTTCCTGTATGATAAATGTAGCAAGGTTAGGCGTTCCACGCGAATCAGTGGAATCGCTTAATTTAGTGAAACAAGGAACTGACGCGTCTCATATTTGCATAAGATACTATGTCATATTTTTAGATAAGAAAAACGGCGAATGTGAAAATTATATCGGGCATCTACTATTAGTTCGATGCATTGCTAGTTGCAGAACATGAAGGTCGGAGATATTATACTGATCTATGGAATCTGTATGCTGCAAGATGACTCGTTTAGGCGTAGAATATGTTTATTCGTTGAACGGACGTAGGAAAATTCAGGGGCAACGACGTTTCTTAACAAAATCATAACGCAACAGCACATTTGTTTAAGTCAATAAAAATATATGAAACGGTTACCGCATGCACGTTCACGCTCACAATCAATCATCCGCACGGAGATGACAGAGTGACAAACTCTAACTGCAATTATCACGAGAAATCTTCCTGCTTTTAGTTTCCGAAATGTCTTATACATTAGTTGCACGACAGCAAAAGGAATAAGGATGGAATTATGTTAAATAATTTAAATGAATTATTATTTATAGAGAGACACTGAATTACTTATTGGTGCACTTGATTAGATACGACTAGGTAATGCGAAAAGGTGAGTGTTAGTTTACCCCGAGCCTATATGGATTATTATTGAAAATATCGCGACATATATAAAATTGATGGTCGTTGACTCCAGTTGTTGTTATTAATGCTCGAGAAAAATATTGCTCCGTCGCGAGCATGTAACCCGGCTGCTGTTCCACAGATTATCGCGATACAAATTCTGAAGTAGCAACAATGCCGCAATAAAACACGCTCGTAAATGCGTTATACGTCAAGTGCATCGAAAACGTCAGAACCAGGAACGTGAATGCCGCGTGAATCGACACACGCCAGTGAACCCGAAGAAAAGACTGACAATGAAAGGGGGTCAAATGTATGCCATACGCGCAATACGGAATAATTTCGCGCTTTTTACTATCGAACCCCTTGTTTAATATGTTCACGCCGAGTGAAACGCAGAACATTCGCGTGCATCTGTATAAAACGGGTAATACTTGAAGAAAGAAGAAACGAATCAAAGCCTATACACCAAAACTGAAGTCTCGTAACTCGCGATGCAACGCTATAACCAAGGCGACAATTGTACCTCTTGTTTATATATTCACCCTGAAAAATATCTTTAACCGAGCCTCGCGGGGAAACCGCAAATGCGCAAATTGACGCAAATGCGGTTTTCTAAACTCCGAAGCTCGATTACAAACGTACGCGTCCACGTTTTATTGTAACAAAATATCACGGTTATATCTTGAATAGGACTAATGTGCTGTAACACAGTTTTGAACTTCGTGCGTCCCATATGCTTTCTAATATTCATTAACGCATAGGCAGAGACGTATTGCGCAACGTTCGTGATGGATTGAAAAATCATTGGATGAAAAATTTGTCTGCGGAGACAAGCGTCAAGATCAAACGGCGAAGTGAGGGGACGTGTACACGTACACGTGTATATCGATAGGTGCAACGGTAACCCCGTAGGAAAGGCTGAAAGCTAACCAGATGCCTGCTGTGCAAAGGCCCGTGATAGGTATACCTCGCTCGGTTCCTTGTGCAATCAACAATGAACGAGTTGCAAACCGTTGCAATATACCGTAGTACGGGGGACACGTGCAAACACCTTTCCTTACCCTTGGAAGAAGGAAGCCTCTGAACGAGATCGAGAATTATTGCGAGCACTTTCCAACGTGCATTACACGGATATGCACTGACGGGTAGAGCTCGGAAAATCTGTGAACTTAATAGTCCAGCTTTCCGACTGCGCTGTTTCGTTTTAAATTGGTTAATTTTGGTAATCGGTTTAGTGACTTTCCCCCTCGAGAACTCGAGAGATTGTTGTTCTTTTTATTGTTTCATTTTATGAAAGACATGTTTCGTAATTTTTTGTTGCTTTGTTCAAATAGAGAGAAACTTGCCGGCTGGAGGTTGCATATAAATTAGAGGGAGGGTGACTGGGGAAGTTTATTACCTTGTCATTTTACTTATTTATTATCAGTAAAAATGTATCCCATTTTTGACGAATATTCTCCAATTTCCTATTATATCCTATAATCCTACTATAACGTAATCAATACTTAGCCCCAACTTAAGTCACAATTCCAGCATTTTGCAAGAAAACCCTTCGCACAAATTATAGAAATTGTGGAAAAATTATAGCAAGACCCATAACTTTGTTACAGCGTATATACAACAGAAGTCTCAGCGGTATTTCATACATTGGTATGCTAAAATATGTCGATAAAGCTGTAAAATATTGTACGAGTAGTTTATTAACACAAAGACGTAGTGAAATATGAATGCACCGACCCATTAACACTATAAATCGTGGATTTTCCTAGTCACGGCAACGGGGCTTGATACAATTAACTGGTCGGCGAAACATTATAAGTACAACCGGAACCGGGGCCTCATTAAAAGCGAATAAAAAAAGAAGGGGCACGCGCACGTGGCGCAGCGACCAGATTTCGTAATTTCTCGATTGTACATTGCACTTGCACGACAATTCCGTGATTCACGCGTGGTCATGCACGCGTAACGATGGAGATAAATTATTATTCCACACCTATAGAAGCCATTAAGGACAGATTTTAATAAAACGCAGGAGGATCTCTGCAACTCCGCCGTACAAAAAGCGGGGGCTTCTGCGTAATATAGTACCGTATACGTCATTTTGCCGTTCAATGACAAATGACTTCTGTTGAAGCATACACGGACGTTCGTGGTGCAAACGATTTGCCATTGGCAAATCGTCAGCCATTTCATTTCTCCCCCTATTTGTCACCTATTCGTACTAAAGGATCTGTTCCTATTCTCGTACGTTGCAGACGGATTCGAATTCGAAGGTGACAAGCAGCGGACCAACGTCTACATGTTTCAAGTATCAGTTCGATTATCAATCATAACGAATGAACAGATCGGGCATAAACTTCCTCTTTATTGTGAGCTTTGAACGGTGATGTTGAGAAGTGCTCGATTGCCATTCGGCATGTAATATAAGCGTCGCCCTCGAACAATTATTATTGCAAAGTAAATATCATTTTCTACGACAGTCGTAACACGTATAACGCATGTATCTTTTTAAAAAAATGCACTACAGATATGGAAAATAAAATTTGATTGCCCGCTGGAATGCAATTATTATCGATATCGGGGAAACAGCGAACCTGGCCTTTCTCTTTGCTTTAATTTCATACTGGTTAAATGGCGTTGCACATAATACAATGTTTTTTAGTACGCGTTTACGTTGACGCACGCTTCGACCATAAATATTTATCATGGTTTACGAACATAATGCTCAATAATCACTAATAACTATGAGACTTCAGCACGTTGCGAAATACCATCGGAATACAATGTTTTGCAATAAAATAGGAAATCAACTGTAGCTAGTTGATACAAGAAAAATATTCTCTGATAGCATTGATGCAAGCTTCGCATTGCTAATAATATAATAATGTTCAACATTGATTTTCTTTAATTCCTCATAAAATACAATTTAAGAACGTAAAGATTAAGGATGCCGGTTTTCATGGACGCAAAGAATAAACGATTCCAATTTTATGTTTATAACAAATCTTTAGTTTCCTACGATCCAACTGTACAGATACTTTAGGGGTTGCATTATACAAAATTCGTAATATCAAGCAAAACGAATTAGCAATTTTTATCACGTCTTATATAGTTTTATATACACATTCTAACAATTTTATGTTGCTCCCTTAAAGTGCTCTAAAGTTTTGGACCTAAATGACACGAAAAGAATCGCACGAGAAATTTGAAATTATTTACATTCAACAATATTTTAAAAACGAATGAATGAATTCTGAAAATAAAGGAATATGTATATTTACACTTTTTTTCGGCTGATCATAGAGCAATATGTTTCAATTCATATCAACTTAAAAGCGTAGGTATTTCTAAATGGAAAATTTCAATTAATTAACCGTTTTTATAATCACTGTCCCAATTAAGCTAAAGAAATGTGTAGCAAACAGAGATTTAACGATACGTATACTTCGTAACAATGCATCGATATTAGGAACATTATAACACCAAAGTGATAGCAGTTGACCTTCGTTTATGGGGGAGTGATCAACTTTTCTTAAAGTGGGTACACTTAAAGTGGACATGTCTACAGATATGTGCATGGCAGAGGGGACAGTAACTCTTGCAAAAGTATTGCGATACATGTACAATTATTATTTTATCCAGCTATTTTTCTATTTATATAATAAACTGTAACGAAAAAAAAAATTCTGGACTGATATATTTAAATAAAGGTCCAGATATAATTTTGTTACATAAATATCCATGTGTATAAGATTTAGAAAAGGTAGCAGGGTAAAGGTGTAAAGAGTTACCTTATTAAAGATAAAGAGAATTAAATGCCGAAACCGCGAAACATAGAACTGTCTTCACAAACAATTTCCCATATTAACATTTTATTTCTTTCAATATTCGCTGCAATGCATTGTATACTAATTACTAAATGAAAAAAATAATTACACAACCGGCAAATCCATACTGCCTTCGTATATTACAATCAACGAAACTAATCTAGCGTGTTTCAACGTTTCAACAAGTGTGCTTAATCCGTAGAACTGTTTTATTTTATAAATCCTACGTAAGAAGTAGAGTTTAAGCTGTAAGATATATGTATAAAGATATGTGTAACATTGCCATTGCCTTTTAATCGTCTTGCTCGAATTTTCAATAAACCGCACATCCATACATTTGTTAAAATTAAAAATGCAGTATCAAGTCTAAATTATTAATTGGACGTTTAAGCGTACATAATCAACGAATAACAATAATGTATTACGATAACAGGGCAATAGACGGACTAATCGGTATGTAAAGTTAGAATCTTACGACTATAACATAATACTGGGTACTAGTACAGTAGACCTCTGCATAACGGGTTGGTTACATTCCACGGTGTACAAGCCACGAATATTTTTGCAGATGTCTAACGAATTATTGAATTTTAATTCAATAATTTAATTAATTTTAACGTCTGGTAAAGTAAAAGAGATTTCTTGGGATAGATCCAAGTGAAGCATAAAAATGTAAAATCTGACCACCCTCGTATATTATTACAAACAACCCTTTCTTCGTCGCGTTATATAAAAATCTACTGCATACATGTTTAGTATTTGAATAATACAACTTAATATATTTCACTTCCTAAGATATACAGTTACCCACAAATATACGTTCACAAGACGTGGTGAATTTCTCCGTCTGAAAAATATTATTTATTATTGTATGGGGCGAGTGCAAGTGGCCTTGATTAAATATGATTTACATAAAAATGTAACAAAAAATGGATTTGCATCTTAAACGGATATAGTACAAAGACGATGTCATTGCACTTCAAATTAAAAAATATGTGAACGAACCTGCGAGTCACTGTATACCCCGAATATACATATGTTTCGATTTAAAAGCCATGATTTGTAAATGATAATTGTTACGAATTTGTATTTACAATAACTAACTCAAATAAAATAATGAAAATTTTTACGTATAAACATATTTCATCGTAGTCCAAATACATGAAATTTAAAACATTTCTTAAACGCAATGAACATCAATTCGAACTATGTTAATTTAGCTAATTTTCGAAAGAATGCATTTGTGCTCTGTCTTGAAACGTCTTTATTACTAAAATTGCAAAAATATGACAACAGCACTCTCTCTTTGGCTCAGCAAAGATGCTCGAAGAAGGTACATGTACAAAATCGAATTATAAAAATTACAGTTTCTATACAACCTTAAATTCGTATATGTATATATGTATAATAATACACACAACTCCTAAATTAATCTATGATACACATAATGTCTGCAGATAAAATTAGCACCACAAAATTGGTGTCTTAACTGGTGTATTACTCACCGCGCGTAATCGTTAAAAATATCTGTATAACAAAAGTCCCATACAATTAAGTAGTTTGTAAGTTCCTATAATATTATTCTGACGAAACAAAATGTTATCATTACTATATCTGATCTATAGTAATAATTATTTCAAACTATCCGATGAACCTTCACATACATTCAGGTATAAACGTTTCAAATTATTGGAACACATGAAAAGCGATTTTATTGTCGATATATGCACAAACTGTTTTCAAGCATTTGTTTCATCGTACATCACAAATCATAAGAATTTTATCAGCGCCTTTTCGTTACAAAACAATACGAATATTGTTTGCACTGTTCGGCAACCATGATTTGGAAGTATCATCAACGTATGAATATTCATAACAAATAAAAATCTACCCGTTACACGAAATGAACACTTAGATCTTAGAAACTATAAAACTTACGATACACGAAAAATTGTCCGATTTAAGTATCATCGCTATCGCTTGCTTGCTGCTCTTGAGGCTCTTCCTCCATTGACGGAACGGTATCCACGTTCCTATCGAAGTAATGAGGATTCCAAGGTGGCAGCCATCTATTTACGAACCACCAATGCACGAAAAATCTGCCATGATTGCATTCCGCCCGCTCGCATCTACCAAGAAACTGGCAAACACCAGTAATGCCTCCGCTCTGATTCCGTATGCAAGAATCGTCGCACGTATGTTGACGTTCCGTTGTGCGATTAGTAGTGCAAAGAGTAGCATGCGAAGTGGAATGATTGTTCGGGACAAATATTGGCCTAATATTCGACGATGTACTAGGTTCGTTGACCGCAGACGCGGATGTTGACGCGCCTGGATCGATGCTGTTGGACATATTTCCTGCACTGGCTGCATTTCCGAGAGCAGAGACACAGGTTCTGCCGATATGAACTGTGGCGTAGAGTGGATTATTAACCGATGGACTACCTCTGCTCACCCAATCGATGTATCTACAGAACTGGGCGGCGGGATTGCTACTAGACAGAACCTTGGACCTGCAAGAGCAGTTGCTGGAATTTCTGCAATGGCATTCCATCCTCAAAGAATCCGTAGGTCGACAGGGTGTAACGGGTAGTTTGGCGTAAGAATATTCGCCCCGACAGAATGGGCATCTACAGTTCCGCGGCAGCTGGTATATGTAGTGTCTGGAATTACTTGAAAATCCGTCTTGATAACGTAATCTGTTATGAAGTATATGGCAATGATGACACCACCTTGTATCTAGGTGTCTGCAGAACGAGCAGGTGCAGTTGTAACCAAGGGGATAAATGGCGCGTCCCGTTGACGCGTAAGCTATGTTCTCAGTCGAAAAACAGTTGCGGCCCAGCCTGCCTAGTCTATTCTGGCAAAATTGGCTCGACAATCGCGACGAATCCACGTAAAATTGTCTAGGCTGATCGTACTGATTCCTAGGTTCCACGTCGTTCAGAAAATTCGGCATATAGTGGTTCAAAATATGATATCTGTAACACCGGGAATACGTTCTACCAGCGCACGAATATCGATCGTCTATTCTCTCGTAGGTATGATCGCCCTGGTTATTTTGACCTGCAGGCTCGTTACGCGCAACCTCGCCATTATTTTCAGCATGTTCATCGTCGTCGTTATCCAATCGCTCGTAAATATTTTCCTCCGGTTCTTGTGGCTGTCGATTGCGGTTATAATTGTGAACCAGATCCACCGGGTTCTGATAATTTGGATTGAGATTCGGGTGCACTTGCGCCGAACCACCTGGTCGATTTTGGAAGCCCCGCGCACCACGACCAATATTCTGATAGCTATCGTCCCGCTCCTGATTGCTTCTGTTCTGATTCATGACTGCTGCCGCCACTTCACCGTTTTCGTACCTTTGGCACACACAACGTGGACCTTGACAATTATGCCCAGCGCCTCGAAATTGCTGAAACACATTCTGGTCTGGATTCTGGACTTGCACACCGCTGGGTCCGGCTTCCCGTGACTGATCCGATGTTTCAACAACCGGGTCCATATTTTGCTCCGTCACGTGCCCAGCGGATTGCAATCCTCACATCGATGTCGTAGACGGCATTGGCTTATCGATTATTGCAACTCCCGCGTAGCTGCGGCCAATTCCCATACAAGTTGGTAGAGTTGTCCACGTATCCGTCCTTGGAGAATACACCTCTACGGACGCCAGGCTGGATGAACCGTCGTCACCACCCACCACGTACAAAAGACCATTCAACGCAACAACACCTACGCAATGGACGAAAATACTAAGTAGAAAATACAAAATACGCGTACAAGTAACGCTATGCTTCTTTTTACATGTGCTACATTTTCCATTTTACTTCGTCGTAATCGAATTATACACCTGAGAAACAGCCTACTAGAATCTATCTAAAATATATTTCTGTAGATCAAACAGGTAAGGTAAATGAGCAGATTTAGTCCATTGCTAATATGTACATCGATTCATATTCCTAATTTTATGCTTTACGAAGTTCTTTTTGGTTATTGCAATTCAAACAAAAGTAGTATTATTTACCGGCATTTCGACGGCAAAGAGCCATATCGCTAACCGGCGTCCATTGATTCGTGTCTGGATTAAATGCTTCCACACTTTTCCGAACCAAGGGACCATCGTGTCCCCCTACAGCATATAAAATCCCATCTAAAACACCCACACCAGCCCCGCTACGACGTGCAGACATATCAGGCACCGGTTTCCATTGATCTTTTTCTGGATTATAGCACTCAACACTGGAAAGACATTGTCTGGATGCTCCATCGTAACCACCAACCTAGGATATGCATGTGAAATAGAATTTTTTCCAATCCGCATAATCTCAAAATTAACTTTCATTATGGTTTTTGTAACAACGTACAGCATATAGTAATCCTTTAACAACTCCCACACCAACACTACTTCTACGTGTCGACATTGGTGCGATTAATCTCCATTCGTGAGTCCTTGGATCGTACACCTCAGCAGAATTTAAACCAGTAGATCCATCAAATCCACCAACCTATTATTATTACTATTATTTCTTTTGTAAATATATATATTCGAATTGAAAAAAAACAAATAATTACAGCGTAAATACAATTTCCAAGAACAGCTACACCTAGCGTTGATCTCCTCGCTTCCATTTCTGGGCAAGGTGACCACTGATCTGTGGCTGCATCATAAATATCTACTGTTCGTACTCTAAGTGATCCATTAAATCCACCAACGGCATATACACGACCTCCGAGGACAGATAAACCTACGCGTTGAAATTGAAACAATATATGAAAAATGACTACATATTTCCATATTTCGTCCCGCGTACAGTCGTTACTCACCAGCTCTACAACGGCGTGTTGGTAACTCAGAGACTTGATACCATTTCTCTTCTTTAAAGTCGAAGCATTCGACGCTTCTAATTGCTTTCGGAGCTTGTCCACCAACCACTAACAAAACTTTAGGTAAACCTCTTGGTTGTCTAGGTTTCGTTCGAGGTGTTTTAAACAACGACTTCTGTTCCCCCTTAAGTAAATGATATTTCAGTGCCTCGATCAGAAAATCTTTGCCTGTATAAATGCAAGATCTATATTTTTCAAGCCTATTAGGATTATAATCGGAAATAGTATAAGTATGTCACTTGTTACTGTACGACATATCTTTTGCTACTTGCATTGCAAATTTGCCTTGAGGAGTGGTTCTTCTTCTACGCGTTGTACTAAATATTCCTGGGACAGTAAGGGTAATCGTACGTGTTCCATTAATTGCGCTAAGTGAGTTTGTCTTTTCTCTAAATCGTGATGCACCCATGATATTACACATTCAAATACTTTTTCTTCCGAAGGTACCATTAAGCGATCGCTGCAAATTAATTTAGCTACCTGTTGCGGTGCTAATGTCAAAAATTCCTCGCCATCCACTACTTCCCTGTGAGTGTCATAAAATATTTATCGTTAAAGCAAAGAACGATTCGATTGCAAAGGCAATAGAAATATTTTGATTTCTTACGAGAAATGTTGTTCAATATAACTATCTGCGTGCGACAGTAGCTCGAGGCAACCGTGCAGGTCCGCGAATGCACGAATTCCTAAACAATTCGATGGGTGTAATTGAGCTTGCAAGAAATCACAACACGCATCACGGACATCGGTCAATTGTAACAGATTCGCAGCTGGCAGCAACACCTGTACATTATCTTCTGTTACGTGAACCTCGGCAGAATATACATAATCCACCAATAATTCGAGCGCAGAGTAATCTACTCCTTGCAACGTTATTCTCTCCTGATCCCGTTCCTCGAAACTTGTGAACATAGCGTAAAAATAGGGGCTACAAGCAGCAAGAACCATTTTATGCGCAGGCACTTCTAAACCTCCGTCTGCCACCAAAATTACATCGCACAATAGGTTTTTCCTGTGAAGTAATCAGGCAACATTATATCTCCATTAATAACAGATACAAATCGTAACGATGATCTAGATAATCCAAACAGAGGCTCGGAAAGAAATTTCTCTGTATTGGAATGCGGGTGGCATAACATTAATCTTAAGCCAGAAGCAGATACAACGAGAGGAATAGTATTGTATGTTTCTTACTTTCGCATCTCATTAATAACATCGAAGGCCAGATTCGTATGATGATGATTCCTATACGGTGGTTTATCCCTGCCGCTCTCCCGAGGTATATGTTTTTGCGAACTTTCATCCAAAGAATTTTGACTAGCGTATCGCAGTAACAAGCAACTGGAATAGAATTATAGTAAGTTTGTTGTTTAAGAAAATAAGGCAGCAACATGTACACCTACGTAACGAGAATATTTTCGAGACGACTCACGCGTGTACATATAAATTCTGAAAATCTAAGTTATATTACAAAACGGAATAAAAACATTTGGGGGATAAATTATACTGTTCTAATCCCTACCTTCCCTTGTTTTCCGAATTATCGCCAGTGTTGGACGCATTTTGCACCTGATTCTGGCCTGCCGACTCCATTTCAGCTGTTCGATCCTACCGATAAACCGATGGAATACGTTCTACCTTAATTAATTAAGGACACAGACACGGGCTCGGTTTATCTGCGTGTAAAGCATCGCTTCACCGAATCGTACAAGTCATCATCAAGCGTGGAATCAGCTGTGAAAAAAACGAAAACGACGCTACCGATTTAACGTTATCGGCTGGAAACACTGCTCCGAGATACAATGACATTACAGATATATACATCGTGTCATGTTAGACGCTTAATATGCAATAAGAAATTCAGAACGGAAACTATAAACTATGGAAATGCTCGAAGATAATATCGCGATAAAGGACGCAGGTTACTACGTTAAAAGCTTTCCTGCTCGGTTCCCGAACGTCATTTACTCATTTCTGATGGCTGCACGAAAGAAAACATACGTCAGTGTCGACATCTGCAGCACACCGCACAAGTTGTTGACCCTTTAAATTTTTGACTTTACTGTTCGGGTGCCATCATAGAAAACAATGCGAAAATTAAATAATTTTAAATAATTTTAAAGAATTCTTTTGTTCGTTGAAAAACCGCAGCCGCAGCCGCGCCCCTATCACCATTAATTTACAAAAATTATTATTTACAAATCAAACGCTACTTCCTTCTGATGTATATTTGCAGCGCGGTTGATATGCAAACTGGATATACAAATTCTGTTAAACCTAAATCAACTAAAAAATCAACATTATAATATAAATTAGCTTATACATTGTTTGAGTAAGTAAAATGTATTAAAATAAATAATTCTAACGAAAGCTGAAAATAAAAATTCTGTTAAACCTTTTGAAGTAAAAAATAAAGATTATAATACACATTAGCTTATAGGTAGTTTAAGTAAATAGGATGTATTAAAATTATTCATTATGGGGAAAGCTGAAAATAAAAATTCTGTTAGACCTGACTTAAACTAAAGAATTAGCATTATAATATAAATTAGCATGCACGTAATTCAAATACATTCTACCTTTAATTAAGGTAAATTAAATCTTAACTTAAAACATCCTACCTGACTAAAAAGCTAATTCAATTTGGAAATATCATATCTAATTGAAAATCTGAAAGGATAGGGGGGAGGGGCAAGGGATATTTCATGATGAATCTTCTTTCGCTAAAATTGTGATCGCGTAACCTGAAACAGATCAAAGTTCATAAGAATTTCGTGATATTTCGTAGGTATCATATGATTTCCTTCGATTTATTTGATCCATACAACATCACTTTTGAGCCTCTGATTACTTACATATTGCAATGTATGTTATTTAATGTACTTGAGGCAATATTCTATTCCTTTGACATCTCCTTTAACTTAACAATTCTGTAACAGACTTTTTTATGAGAATAGTAATTGTGAAAAAATAGTACAATAGTACAAAGGGAGCATGTTCTTCTAAAATGCAAATATGCTGAATAATAATTGTCAATTACAAATACAAATACAAACATTTACTTGGATAGGTACTAAGATGGAACAACTCGTTTTAATGTTAATAAAAAGGGGAAAGGCGAAGAACAATAATAAATTAGAACATTGAACAAACTCAATAGCCAGAGGGGCACTCTACTATTAATTATCGTCCACTTATTATAAACCCGATTGAAACCGCGTATGGTGCTTCGTTATCTCTAATATAGTATTTCGGATATATTAAAAAAGATAGGAAAAAATAATTCACTGCACCCATCATTTTTAACTCGCAACACTAATAACGAACGAGTCATGGTAGTCGCATCCAAGACTACGATTGCAGCAATCACCTTATGCAGCTTTAGTAGCTGCCTTTCGTGACTCAGGAACCACGTTGGGCATTTCATTGTGGTCGCAACGCTACTTAGAAATCGCGACCATTTATCATCGCAACACTATATGAAAATCTAAGAAAAATATTCGCGATAGAACGATATCGCAGCACTGTAAGTGCTAATTAAAACCTGTGTAGGAAAGGAACGCGAAAATTATTGTCGCAACGCTAAAAGCAAGTACGTATCGCAAGTACAATTTAATACAAAAGCAACTCTAATTCAAGCCGCAATCTGTATTAATTCGCAACTCTAATTCAAACCACGATATATTTAATCGCACCTGTAAAAAAAATGCCGCGACCTGGGTCTATCCGTAACTCTAGTTGCAATCGCGATGTGATTTTATTCGCAACTCTAATGCAAACCGTATTCAATCGTACGCGACGCTAATAAAAATCGCGATTTGCCCAATGCGATGACGGTGGGCCAGGCAATACTGCCGGCCAAACAATAAACTACAACTACGGCATACAAAAGCGAGCATAGTGACAAAATAGTAACAAAGAATGACTCTCCATCCGAAGGATGCAGAGCCATTGATAGTTGCCCTCTTGAGAGACAGTTTGTCGGGCCTCTTCGGCTTTTAGCCTCTTCTTTTCTTCGGGCGCAATGCTCGCTGAAACTTAGTCTAGGCTCGAGACTCTATTCGCAAACAAACAAAACAAAATAAAAGGCTAAATCGCGTAGCTAAACGGAACACACGTGGACGAATCACGACCAAATAAAATCGTAAAATTTGCGATTACAGAAAATCGTAAAGATTGCGATTAAAATTGTAATCGATCATCGCCTACACGTGCAGCCTCGAGCATAATGTGACACGTTCGTTTCGAGGCCAACTCGCGATCCCGACCGCGAAAAATTCGAAAAATCGATAGACAAAGCCAGAGGCGAACGCATTCTCGTTCGCGCCACAGTTTCGCCGTCGACTTTTCAAATCAGATTTCCTGAAACAGGTTGAACACGCGAAATATTGCCTACCCGATCAGAGACTGTGTCAACCTGCCCGGCCCTACCTACTTATATCTATCAGGCACACCAGAAGGTATACTACCTATCCTACCTAGACCTATATTTAAAAAATGGCAAAGCATTCACACAAACACACATCATTCAACGTTTCTCAATCAAACACTCGGGCGCATGAACCTACACTAGAGAGACGTCCCGGGACGCCTCCGACACCCGAGCTTGGCATACAATCATTCACACTCTAAGGGTACGTACCAGTTCCTGAAATCGGCTGACAAAGGCTGGCGACCATTGCGTAAATTTGCGCAAACGTATATGCTTATGCATTACTTTCGTATGAAATATTGATTGCTCAAATATGTATATTGTACATTTTCTTTCTACTATGTACGCTTGGTTGTATAGTACTCTATTCGTTGCCATATTTTCATAATTCGTTACGGCATTCAATGTGTATTTGCAATTGTAAAACATATTGCTATTTATAAAATTATAGTATTATAATTTGTTATGAAATTCCCGAGCCGACGCAATTCCACGGCCTAACCCACACACACACACGGTATGGAAAATACGTCGTGCACGGTGCACTAGCAAATGTCAGCCGCCAAACATTGTTAGAAATTTAAAAACTATATGATCATCGTGCCCATTGCCTCTCACTCACCCAAGTAGCACCTGGGCACGTGAGTGAGTTCCTGGCAATCAACACGGAAGGGATTAAACCTGAAAATCCTGATCTAAAAAGATGATTAGTACACGTAAAATTGCAACAGCTAATAATATATTTTATTTTCAATCTCTTTAAACATGACTCGACTTTGTAATATATGAAATATCAATAAAGACTCCAAAATTACTGATAAATAATTTATTTATTAAGGGAAATGACTGTCATTGAAACTGATTTTACTAGAATAAGTAATGCAATTAAATTTACTTGGAAAATAGACAAGATATTAAATAAGCCTCAGGTGATTCCTTAATCGAAGTAAATTGTTCAAGATAGTTACTCCGATTTGAAAATCTACCCGTATACAAAGTGCCTTCTTGTACATAATGTGTAATAAATTTCATTCGAAATGGACTCGACTATAGCATATGAAAATTAATATTAAATGCTATCATTGGCTATGCATATTCAATGCTGATTTCAATAAACGTATCGTTATATTTATTTACTTTAATACATGATTGCTATAATCATGTAGCACTTGCAGTAACGAAGTCGGGGGGCATCCGACTTCTGCACTGCTTAACAGTGAAAACAAATTTCAACTGATTATAAATGCAATTACAAATTTAATATGCAATGTCCTCAATATATGTACATTTGTGCAATGTATATGTTACTGTCATCATATATTTTTATCGAAATAGAGGAACCTACAGGATCAGTGCTTCTTTGATCAAATATTTATTTGAGTAAGAAATATTTCTATGGTCCTTAATCTTTTTATATTAAAAAACGCGGAGTACAAGAAGGCAGATCTAACCTCGTATAAGAAATAATACACATGAAAATAACGTCACAACTAACGGGTATAAAAATTATTCCCGTAGTCACTATGCTCGCAAAACTACTAAAAAATACAACCAGTCACCCGTGCCGCTTCGGACCAATCGTCCTACGGCATGATTGGGGACCGGAGGAACCAAAAAACATGCGACTCACCAACTCGTTGATTGCAAAAGGAGAGCAAGTACTCGTGGAAGACATCAGGAACATCACCGGGGCAGCTCAATTGAACTCATTCGTCAGGAAGTATGCGAACTGTAACTAAACAGCAAAGCAAAAAACATTAAAATCTACTGTTAAATCTACAGAATCTAATTCTTCATAGAAAACTGAGACGTGTTTAAAAAATACTTACGTTTCTCATTTGATCAGTGTCGCATAAAACATCCCCCTCAGTGATGCACTGACTCTGCTTCCGATAGCGAATATAAAATAAAAATAAAAATAAAAGACTATGTACGCGACCGCAAATTATATCGGCGAACAAATTAAGATGCTACTTTCGCGATTGAAATAATTGAAGAGGAGCACCGGTGCTCCGATAATCGAATTAATAACTACTGGGCGAAAAACACTGACTCTACAATCGCGCGTAGGTAAACTGTAAACGAAAATTTAAGCAGAGCCACTTGCTCTGGAAACACTAGAAAACTGCGGAGAAAACACTGACTCTACTGACCGCATTGCGCGCGGTCACATAATTTTCTGAAATACATGTTCATCCTATCGAGTGTTTCTTATCAAATATAGATATCTATTTGTTTTTGTAAGTATTTTAATTGTTGTTGTTTCATCTTAGTACCAGTCACAAATTATACACACCTCGATACTTACCTCACTGAGATGTCTACCATACGTTTTGTCAGCTCGGCGTCAAGTAGTAGAATGACGACCTTCGCCATCGCCCTTTGCTGTTCGGCTATGTTCGACATCCGACTAAAACCAAACACCATTTTTGTTTACGATCGCTTGCGTTTCCTAGAAATATTTCAACGCACGCGTTACTTGATAAGTGGCTTTTTTTGTTTCGCGATATATTGTTGATATTTTCCACGAAAAACAAGCTTCCCGACCACAAGCAGAAACAAGATATAGCCGCAAATAATGGCTGCTATTATGTTACGAATTATCTACAACGCGACTGTATATCATACAAGTTTTATGCGTGGTACGAATTATAATTTAATAGAGACATATTACTAAAATTCTACTTATTTCCAGAAGAAATTTGAGGAATGCTTACCTGTAGGCGAGAAGTTGATTTAACAATATGGCGCCGCGTCACTCTGCTCCTGCGCATTCCCGTTTGAAAGTGTCGCGTTCGCGCCATGTCTGATTGAAAGCTAGCGAAAGAGACGCCATGGAACAGAATCTAACTGAAATCAGAGATAAATGTATTAAGAATCACCAATATCATGGTAATATTGCTAAAAACTGCAGAATATATTGCAAGATAATGGAATTCAGAAGTGAAATACGTCAAAGATAATACGTATATGCATACTGGAGTCGATTAGAAAATGCACGCCACGCGGTGTGATTCCGTTCACTGCACAATATTTACTTAATTTCTTGCAAAATATTCATTAATATTAAGAAAGAAACCACAGAAAACTTGAAAGACAGGGAAACGAAAACAATGTATATCATTTCCTGTCTTCAAGAATATATTAGACTATGTGACATACCGTAATTCGACGGGCACTCTGAACACGTCTAATCGCTACGAGATCCCTTGGTCGAAAGAAGGAGAGCTTTGAAATAGATTGCGCTGATTGGCTGGTAGCTGATTGGGCGATGGGGGTGATGTTCTTTCCTTACGGCGGGTGTTTTTGAATATCATATCGAACTGAATATTTTTTATTGCAAGTGTTACAGTATGGATATTAGTCGAATAGTAGGATGCAAATATATTTATTAGTAATAACAAACGCATCTGTGTAATCAAATGTTTGTAATGTTTGTTGCACTATAGAATAAGTAAACTATTTCCGTCCAACTAATATTTGTTTTTCTTTAACTTTATTTAAATTACAATCCCTACCGTTGTGAGCGTTCAGATAGTTTTCTAGCATCTTTTCACACAGACGCGATATAAGAGATCATTTCACTGACGAGATATAGGAATTCATATACATATCTCGTCTGTGACCGTAGGTGAATTTTCCTACCGAAACGTTGACCGAGAAATAGCTTGCTTTGGGGGAAATCAGGATAGCTGATATCTCGTCAGTGCCACTACTTCAGCAAATAATAGTTCTTCAAGTGATCACTGTTCATGAGCAGGGGACGTTCAAATCAGTGTCGCATTTCTGAGTCGGTATGGCCGTCACGTTGGGCCACGAAAGTCCATAAGATGTCCTGTCTATTCCTATATCTCGTCTGTGGTGATGCATCCATATAGTCCTATGTCCTATGATCGATTATTTGTGAATGACAAGCAATTTTGCACTATTGCAATTTATATTGGCAAAGTTTCCATCGCGTTGTATAAAAGCTATTGAAAATCTAAATAAACTTGCGCATATGTATTTTTAAATTATTTTTTTTGTCTCTATTCCTTCTTAATTGTTTTGATATCTCCAAATTTACGGGGCAATTTCATCCCCCAAATATGCATCTCAGCCGATAAAAAAGGACGTGTTTAATATGTTCTTATTTTCTAGGTGTGTGGAAAGTTTCATAAAAATAGGCGTGTCTCAGTTAGGTAATAGTTTTTGTTCAGTATACAATTATATTTTGGATAGAACTGACCAACCAATGGAAATAAGTTTATATTATATATGATATTTCTTTTCAAAATGATCGGCCGAGAACGCGGCAAAAATTTGTTGAATTTTGATTTTAAAGAAAGATTTTAAAAACATTGTACTTGTTTTATGTCGTATCTGTAATTGTAACGAGGGCTTTTGAAAATCAGTATAAAAAAAGCGATATTGTATCTCCCGTCTTAGTCCTTTAACGTTGTTGGATAACAATTTCGTACAGGATTGTTAATAGCTGAAGCAGATATGTACTTGCAGCGTTGTTCCGGCAGCTTAATTCCCACGGTAAAGTCCAGTGCCAATGTGTAGTTATATAACAGCTTGTAACGTCTTCCATCCAGAAGCAAAGTGCAAACTTATGTCATCATTATACAGTATCCATTTTACAGAAAAATATAGTAAGAGAGCTTCAATCACGCGACTATAAAGTCTCGTCAAGTTTCCTCTCCATTAAGTTTGAAGTCAACGTAAAAAACGAAAATTCCGAGAATCAGGAAATATGTATATCGCGACTCGACGCGAATATCGTGTTTCTCATCGTATTTTCGATATTAAAATATTCTGTACAAAAGTAGAAAGCTCTCGGAAGTTTCGGAATGTATCTCTTGAAAAAATAGAATCGCGTTTCGATGGAACGCATAACGAAAGTCGTTGGAACAAAGTCGGCGATAAAAGTGTTGTAAAATGATTGCAAAGCGGCGGATATTTGGACGACAGCTGGATTGTTGCGCGTGCAAGTTCAGTATCAGAGGTGTTTCGAAGTTCAGGGCGCCAGGTGTCGCAGTTTGAACGGTGTAGCACGGGCGCGATACGAGCCATCAGTTATCCAGCAGCCTGCTGTGGAAGCGTTTCGTCGCGCCATAGTTGGCGTCGATGCTTTCTTACTCGATCTTTTCCTACTCCATCTCGCCCTCGTGTCGCGAGAATTGGCGCGTCTCGAATTTCGAAATTCGAACAGCCGCGAAAACGGGCCAGTGCGAACCGTGCGCGGTCGATCGTACACCTGCGGTGCGTGTGCCGTCTTTGAAAATACTAAGAAAGAAAGCGGGAAGAAATATTGTGTTAATCGTGAAAGTGGATCCTGTGCACCGAACGCGGAGGTCTATCGGCAAGGAGCAGCTTCTTCGTCCAAAAGTTTCCTCGTTTTCGTTTCTTCGAAAGGTACGTCGATTGCAACTACGTAGCGCCTTCGTTTCCCTTGTTTATTTCTGCTCAAGGTGCAACGCACTTCCTCAGCCTTTCTTACCGTCTCGAATGCTTCCTTTATTTTTTGTTCCTTCTTTTTTTTCAATGCCTCGACTGAAACCAGTCGAACAGAATTTCATTGAAAATTTGTAGAATCTGACGTACAAGTTACTATGCTATTAAGCAACGCCGGCCATTAAGTTTAATTTCCTGTCTGAATCTCGACAAACGAACGTACCAATGGAATTCTTTATTATTATTCTTTTTGCAAGTTCATTCTGGCATTGCCAATCTGTGCTGGCGCTCCGAAAAAACAGATTACTGAATTGCTCCGCGTAATTTTTCTTCGCGGCTAATTAGTCGATCGAAGTGAGCATAATGATAACGCCGATTGCGTACAATTACGATGCACGATGGCCGTGGTATGTACTGTTACAAAAACGTGTTCTTAAACGCGACACCCGTGTATACCTTTGCTCCGCTTTGCACTTTCGTAGAAGCACACGTGGTTCAAAGTTAAACGCGTGGATAGTAGCGCTATCTCCAAGAAGCTACAAGTCTGTTTTATTTCTTCTGCCTGCTGTTATCTGCATGCTCTAGCTTCTCTATTGTTTCCGTCTAATAAACTACTTGCTTAACTATTTATAGCATTGTTAATGTATTCTGGTTAACGAAGGGTTGCAAATCATTCACGTGGGAATTAGTTGAACTGCTTGGAATCCAGCTCCAATCCACATCGCACTGAACTTCTACTTATCATATTTTGTATAATTATGATAGCGAATCGAGTTGCAAGATTTCGCCGTTGCATTAAGGCTGCACCGGTATGCGTTCGTTTCAACCTCATCGATTGTATTTCCACATCGCTTGCTCCATTTCAATCAAGTTGTCTGACATTTCAAAATATACGTACGCATGCATGCGCATACCTAGGCAAAGATAGAATTTTTGTAATATAGTGGTGTCTCGAGTTTTAGAATCGCGAGGCACCGAGGCTACTTGAAACAGACATCTCTTTGTACATTCTCTTACTCCGCATCGTTTTGCCTCGTGCATTATCATTTCCCCGTGAACCTATAAGCAGTAAATTAATGATCATTACTGTACATCGTTGAGAAGCAGACTGCAATAGTAAATTGCAGTAACAACATGCAAATAGTTCTGATCGCGCTCGCAGCAATTAGTAACATGCGATAATAATTAAGCATGCCACGTTGTCTTGATGCACGAAAACCATAAACATTTGAAACGCGATGCTAAACAGTTAATCAAGCAGCGATAAGTTTTACTCATACGTCGAAGTAACTATCGGACACGTAGTATTTAATTGAGCCGCATCATTGGCCAAATCGGTCAACCCCACAAAACAAAAATAAGGAAATCTATTTTAAATATCAATCAAGCGTTTCGTCGATAAAATTTCAAAAAGCTTCAAAAGGTCGAGCTGGACGACTTGGCCAATGAGCGGCTCAATTGCAAATATCGAACGATGCACGGCATTGCTTCCTCGACATCATGTTTTAAGAACGGAACCTTACTTCCGCTCACTATTCATCGGTGATATAAATAAGAGTAGTCCTTCTGTTACCCATTTTGTCGATTGGCATATATTTCGGCCGATGAGTCTGGCATCTCTTGTTATTTTAGAGCTATTGCGCAACGACATTTTATGGGCGCTATAAAGCTTTTACGCCGTGCGGTTATTTCTTAAAATCGATTGCCAGAGAAGCACAATTCTTCCTTCTTTTTTTTCATTTTTTGGCACATCGATGAAATCAGCATTCTGCACAAAAAGAAAAAACAGACAAAAAAAGACAAAAGGAAATAGTCCCAGTCATTGCGGGATGAACGATGCAGGCACGAGGAAGTGTACGCGCCTAGTACATATATGTATACCATTGTTACAAGTGCAAGGTTACATGCAACGTGCATTGTGTATCTGGACGATTATTTCCCCACTGCAGACGATCGTCGATTCGCTGTTTGCACAATATGAACGGTTCTTTCCAGGCTGACGCCTTGCAGTTTCATGCTAGGTTCTGCGGCCTAACTCATTCAAAGAACAACTTAATCGCGCGATTCCCGTAATTCTTTATGAGTAGACGACATTCCGGCGTGTAACGTTTACATTGCCGAATGATTACACGCGATGGACGCATGTTTACCCGGTTTGCTGTTTGTTTCTCAAGTTAAAATTAGAATCGACCATCGTCCTTTTTATCATTTCAGTCCGCAGAGATGTGAAACCACGATCTATTGTTTTAGTGGACGGTTATATTATCTCTGGAGCCAGGATTTTGTAATATCTACTAGCTAGTGTGGTGTGTCTGCAATGATTAGAAATAAGTTTTAAAGCATTTTCCGTATTATTTGTTTTCACAGAAGAGGTTCCATCATTAAACATCATTGAATGAATAACGGGAGAAATATTTACTTATTGCTATTTTGGAGCAAAGCTGGGAACAAATATATTCTTTCTCGCAAATTAGTAAAAAGTGTATTCTTTTTTAGTAATTAAACGTAGAACTTGAGTAATTAATCTATGCGTGCCTGTCGGATAAGAAGAGTAGAAAATCGCTGGCCTGGAGCCATGACACAGATAATAAATAACTTCCGAAGGCGTGCATACAATTGGCTGAAATCGTGCGAGACAGAACATCCTCCGAAGGATGAACAATGTTTTGCAATTTTGTATGGAGAGTACGTATATGCATTCGAGCTGCTCCAAAAGTGTAAAAATGTTTCTCCTTTGACGTTAACGTTTATTGCAGAATAAGCGTAAGACAAACGCATGACAGTCTCTAAACATTCCTTGCACAAAACAAATGTATTTCTATGCAAAATTTGTTGCCTGAAATTATGTGCAAGGAAAAGTCTCCTCGCGTGATTAATTTGTATCTCCGCTTGATAAGATTTAACTTAAGATTTAACAATGTTACGAGTTCCATGTGCGGAACATTGACTTACAAAAATATAGCAGCCAGAATTTAATTTGCAGCGCAGCACTACGCATTACTAATTCACCGTGAAGTATTTTAGTCAAGTCACGGAATCAAGTGTGAAGGCACCTTCATGCCACCCACGTCACGTAAATCCGTTCGTACCGTAAATTCGTTAATGAAGGAATGAACAAAATGATAATCTGTACGGATCAAAGATGATATTTCTGAAATCGTGTTATTAATTCCACTTTAATATAAAACATATATTACTTTATTATAAAATAACATAATAAGTCACAGTGATAAAGGAAAGGAAGTACGTAGAGGAGGAACCAGAAAATACAGTTAGACGTAAGTGTTGAGTATCCGTTATGTCATAAACGAGGCTCAATTTAGTATACAATGATACCATGTATTTTTGTTCCCATAAATCAAATTAAAAACGGACGCAGTAGTCGTAAATCGAGTTTAATCCGATTTCGGTCCTTTAGATTGAACGCGGGACGAAATAATCTTATTTTTATGCAAAATTTGTTAGCTAGATTTTTCGATCGTTCGAAGTACAGCACTCAAAATAAACTTAATTTGAAGGTTTGACTAATCATTGCAAGAGCGGTGCCTTCGATGTACACGCTGGCCACGAAACCGTCGGAAACGAAAGTTGGACGGTGTGATTTACGATGCTACCGTGAAATTTCTAATACGTGTAGGTACGTGCGATGCTTATAAAACACGAAGTCAGACACTTTAACTTTAGATGGTAACGCGTGTTTGGCGAAAAACCAGTGGCGTGAACGAACACTTCGGTACTCCCCACAGTTTGTGCATTGTTAATTCCGTAAAAAAAGTGACTTTGATTTCATACTTTTCATAGCTGCTATATTTTTAAATTTCACTGAAGAATAATAATCTTCAACTTGCAACTCGAAATCTTGCAACTCGATTTACTATCATAATTACACAAAATATTATAAGCAGAAGTTCAGCGCAATATGGATTGGAGCAGGATTAATTTCCGAGTTATTCCGCTGGACCCTGGTATCCAAAAGAATATTTGCGTCAAATTCAACAGAAATAAGAGATTCAATAGCATTTTCAGCAGCCAGCGGTGTGCGTCGTATGCGCCAGCATTTAATGCAATTAATCGGTACACACTTTAAATATTTGAATTGGCGAGTCATCTCGTGTTTACGTCCACCGTTTAATCGGAGACGATCAATCGGCAATGTAATTCGAGCAACGCGTGATCGCCACCGGATAAAAGAACTAGAACAAGTAGCCACAGATAGGGTTCAATGTGAAATTAATCGCGGCCGCGAATTCGTTAAGATAACTCCTCGCTTTCCTATACATTACATACTTACATACGTACAATCGTTCACGGGAAGACCGAAAACATTCGCGGCATAGGTGAGTCAACGGAGTGCAGCGAACTCGTCGCGAAAGCACTTTAGATAATGGTGCTGTATAGAGGCGCGTATCGTTATCGTGGCGCGTCGCAACGTTATCGAATGGATTCGGGCCAGAAGTTCCGTGAAACCGCGTTTACGGACAATTGAAAAACATCGCCACCGCCGCGCATCCGCTTCTTTCTTCGAGACTCGCCTTCTCCGCCGGAAACGGTAGTTCGTTTGTTGTCCCACAGGAAATTCGCTTCGAACGGACGGTATAAATGAGTGCATTGATTACAAACCGTCCCTCACTTCGCCGATCGGCGATCGCAGACGTACATTGCTGATAAAATTGGCACACACCGTGGTGCACCTTTCTTGGTAGATCGATCGGTGAGTCACCTTTTCACATTAATTATCGAGTTTCCTGTCGTACTCGGTTATGACGCTCGTCGGAAGATCACCTTTGAATCTTCTACGGTGCGCGAACTCCATAATCGTGTACCCGATGTCCGGTTTAATTATACATACGCCTCCCGTCGCTTTGTTCGCAGTCTTTTGTATCGATGTAATTATTTAAGAATTACGCCATTACCATACTGTGGAAATCGTGGCCAGGGGAAATATGTTTGTGAAATATGAGGGACGTATGGAGCAGACAAAGAAATGTAGGAATCAATAAGTCAGTCATTGTTTATAGTGGAGGACAAATCAGGTAACGGGAATGTAGAGTTTTACAAAGAATACAATTCATTTTTCAAACGGAGTATTAAGTCGAGTTCATGCGAATATCGTACGTAGGGAAGATAAATTTCATAACTAGGGAGAGAAAAAATGAGTAAATTCTGGTTTAAATGTTGCATGATATAGTATTCGATAGAAGAAGTAAATTGCACAATTGTGCATATTGTAACTGCACAGGTATCAGGTGAATATACACGCACAGGTGCACGAAAGACTACGATTTGAAATTAACCAAGAGATTACATTCATAGATTAGTTAAAACGGAATTGCACGAGCCAAGTTGTTTCCAGGGAATCTATACAATTCTTTCCCGAAAGTACAATTTTTCATATTCCATCAACGATACACGCGTGACAGCGCTGCTTCTACGTGCGATGCGAACACTGTGAGGTCTTTCTGTAACTGGTTATTCTGTATTATCTAACAAGCGTACTATGAATAAGGCCATGAATTCCGTTCTGTTATGCCTCGCAATTCTGTTGGCGAAAATATGGACCGTACAATTGAGACAACGCAACTATTCATGAAATAAGCTCTCAGTCAGCTCACACCTACGCATTCTGATTGGCCAGCTTAACATCTTGGATCCTCAGGAAACATGCATTTCAATTCAATGTTTCTGAGGGAAATATATGCATCGAAAATTCAATGTTTCCAGGCGTAGCTTGTCTGCTAGGTTTTTTTATACTTTTTGCAATTACAAATAATATAAAGTTTGGAAACGATCTATTATATAAAATAAAGGTTTCAAATCTGTAGCCCTAGTTCAAAGTTTTACCATTCTCCGCCCACGCAAGTGCGTTTTGATGAAATTTGATGAAATGAAATAATCGACAAAATTTATTGACTTCTACCGATTGGTGGAGTTGCAATTCCATAAAATGATTGCGACGCCAAATATTAAATGCCATTAATTGATATGTAAGAATATGCAATCAAAATCTTTGATAGATATTTTATTTACTGTGTGTAGTTTATTGGTTAAACCGGAAGCTTTTATCAATTATCTCTAGTACAGTTTTTAAATGAATGGAATTGTTTTTGCAAGCGATATGATTAGTCGCACTTGAGAAACCAATATATTATATACGCTATTTATTGTAATTGCATAATTAATTTGTACGTCGAGAACCCTTTACGTATATCTATTTTGGGTGGAAACTTTATCTGACCTGTCTTGAAGATTGTTCTGCTATAATTTTTGAGTAATCCATTCATAAACCTATTATGAACCACCAAATCTTTACTGTGAAAGCTGCAGCATGAATCTGCATGGCATCCTGTATATTTGCAATTTAACGCCGTATAAATAACTTAACCCATAGTGACTCAGAACGGACAAGCATGAATTTTCATTCTTAGCGTTAAGGCTTTGTTTTGGTCAGTAACGACGAAAATTGTTTTTCTACGTCTCAGAATGATTTAAAGGGCTGGCCATTCAACAATATTATTCATCGTCTAGCTCAGCGTTCCTCAACCTATGGGTCATGAGTAATTGAAGATAAGCGGCAACAACAAAGCCATTAAATATTACACTGTATTATTTCCTTCATAACTTATGTAAGGGATTTTTTAAAGTGTAATTCAGATTACTATTTTCAGATTATTAATTCAGATTGATGATTTTTTATAATTTTTGAAACAGCCGGTTTTATTTGTAATCATTATTTTTACAGTTCTCCATAGTTCAACTTAAATAATAAAAACTGACGTGCTAGTTTATCAGCAGACAACCAAAGGGCTGCGACAATCGCTCTTAAAGTTGGGAGTGACAAACTTGACCAATATCTTTGGAAACTAATAGATACTTAAAATATGTGAATATCAGAATTTCATTTCAGAAATTAATTTTTCTGTGCAGACATGTTTGAGAATCGCTTGAAAATGATCACTTGTAAATCAGGATTGATTTTTTCGGTTTTTATACATCAATTACGAGAAATAAGATTACAGTATCTGACCTTATAGTACAATTAATGAATGTTGCGGAGTACATCCCAATCTTGGTGGTTTCACCCTGGAATATGTACAACGCGACTAGACCAGTTGATTAAATTTCTGATGCCGATTGGACCGAGTCCTAAGGTCCAAAGATCGGCCACGGAGTTGGCGGGAACGCAATTTCTCTGCAGAACAATACTGACTGATCACGACATGTATATGTAATTATATCTTGCTCCCCATGCGAATACCTGAGTTTACGCTTACGTTACGCGCGTGTTTTCAGCACTGCGAAAGGGTTTGAGAGTGATACGTGTACAGGGTGAGTCACCTGAGATTAGAAGGTAAGCCAAGAGGTCAATATACTACGCGTCGACGGTTTTATCTTTTTATTGGCTCCAATAATACCGCTAAAAATCTATTATTTTCTTTTTAAAAAATGCCAATGCCTGGCTAAAACCTGGTTGATTAATTAATTTTAATTATTGACCTTTATTAATGATTCACCTCGAAATGGATTTTCTGGGTCCCAATGTTTCGATTTTCGTGTCGAACATGTTTTTCCTTTAATTTACACGTGTTCCCGTATTTAACAGCCAGCGGAGAAAGAGGCTCTCCAACTTCATTTTAGATGACTCACTCTCTTTACATATAGACCAGGGTGGTTCTTATCTATCACTTACGGACGTTTTTACGCTCACTCAACTAAACCGTACCAGTCCACGAGAAAATAACATCTAGGGCACATAAGATTAATCAGATAACGATTAAAACGTACGTCGAAGCACTCGAAGTTTAAATGGGAATTATGAGTCCGGCTTCCTCTGCTCATCCACCATGAATATAAAATTTCTCCCTTTTGCCTAGATGCAATTTTATCCAATCTTCCTTGATGAATATTCAACCTTGGAAGATACCGCGTTGGGAAAACTCAGTTTCGATTGATTTAGCTTCTATACAGGCGCTTAACTCTCAAGTTAACCCACGATGACGAAATAAACAATTCGTTTAAGAATGAGTGCACAAAGTGCATTTCACACCCTCGGTTTATAAATAATGTTGTTTTGGATATTATGTGGAAAATATTCTTTTTTTTTAATGGCTCTAAATGGTGTACTAAGCGGAATCGATTTTTGCCAGCGTGCTTCTTTTTAAACCACATATTCATGAGCATAATCTGAGGAGAGAGATTTCAGTTAAGTAGATGAAAAATTTGAATATTTGCCTCGAAGTAGCAGAGTACACCGAACCAATTATGTATTAGTCCTAACTTAAATTTGAAATGCTTGCCGTAAATATCATTTTTCCATAAATTGAAACACTATTAGAGGGTGAGCAGGGAAGAATTTCGAGAAAATTATAAGTTCACCTATTTCCCCGAGATTTTTGTTATTTATGATTACAAGCACTCAATCTTCTGCTGTAACTAGTTTCCTTTTGTGACAAGTTGTATGATGCGTCAAAGTTTGTGATATTGGCTTCACGCTGGTAATGGATTTTCTGGTCAAGTTTTAATTAGAAGCGTGTAGTTCTTGAAATGGTCCATGTTTTGGACTTTGGACCAATTATTTTCTTCTCGTGCGTATTAGTAAAATCGTGGAAAGTTCAATAGCGTTGTGTTCTGAAATATGTTGAGCAGAAACATCTTAATCCTGAAATTACAGTGGAACAGGGCATTGATAATAATCCGACACGAACTGATGTGACGATTTTAACAACATCAAATTTATTCAGTGTATATTTTATAATTCTTAGTAATGATATCCCTATCTTGATACCAAATAATTTAAATTCAGAATATGTCTAGAGGAGAGGCCTGGAATTTGCTGATGAAGTCACTGGAGTATATGTGATTTACTTGATACCTATAAGCCGTGGCATTTCACCTTCATCTTTCAATCTCAACGCAAATTTTAATTAATTAGCCCATCTGCAGCGGCAAAAGAATAATTAGAGGTGACTAATTAGAATAATTGCAATCAAACGCAATCGTTACTGCTGATTTGCAGAATAACAAAATTGTGACGTACACGTAGTGTGTACGTTAATTCGTAGTTTTCGCAAAAAAGACTGATGACTACTTATTTCTTGTATAGACGAGTAAGATTTTTCCTGAACTGTTTATACATTTAAATTCGTCGCTAAAAAAAATTGAACATTCATCCACTTATACTTGCGAACCCTTTTTTTAAATTTATTTATTAAGGTCAAGTCCAGCTAATGGTCATTAGTGACCTAAAAAAAAATACAATATCACGTAGTTAAGAAATATATATTTAAATTAAAATAATAGTCTTACAATAAAGATGACACTCGATTCTGTGTCTTATTGCCATTTATTTATTCCTCCTGTTTTTCCCCAGGATATATTTTTTGTTGTATAATAACAGCGCAGTTGTATTACACAATTATGGATTATATAAAGTTCGTGGACTTCATGCATAATTTATTGATTCGACTGTCGCTCTTTAACACTCCACATTGAGTTCTGAACTTTACCAATTTTTTGTTTGCAATGATAATTTTTAAAATAATGATACACGCAAAGCTCCTCACAGTATAATTGTACTATATGTATTTTGCAGAATATGCATACGCAATGTGTACAGTGTACACGTGCTTAAGTTGCATGAAAATGGTTTAATATTATAGCATGCATATACTTCCACACATGCACAGTTATATTATAGAACAGCATGGAATGCGGAAAAAACGGGGAGGAGCATTTAATCAGCCAGATGAGCCGTGAAGCCTCATTTATTTTCGCGCACGATTTCATCCTCGCAAGTTGTCAGACTCGCGTATAGTAAGGGTGCATTACGAGACGAAAATAAAAGAAATTGAACGTCAGTTAGCTGGGGCTAATAATATTGACTGACGATGAGTCACCAAGTACATACTAAGGTTTCTCAAATTCCCTTCCGTTTCCCTGCACATCCCATTGTCTCTTGCCGCGCTCCTTATCTCCTTATCGACTATAATAGTTTGATAGACCCACCCACAGGCATGACTCGTGCGGCCATAACAAACGTTTCCGATAGAATAGAAACACCAAAACATTGCCCAAATAGCTGCTATCTATTTTAATTAAAACGTGTACAAAAGGGTAAACTAATCGGGTCATTTCACCCAGCTAAAAATTAACTAAACAATGCACCAATTACATTCCTTTGAAAATCAATACAGGTACAGGATAACAAGGACTGTACGTTAGGCTTAAATATTTTACTCAGATATTTTAGTAAATGGTTAATTTTTCGAGGAGAATTGTAGCTTTCCAATCTTTTATTTTAATTTAACTACAGGTTAATTGTAGAGCAGAATAGCGCAGTGAATGTCGCGAAACTGTGTCGTACGTTGGCAAACGAATGATCTTGATAAAGAGCAGTACGAGCAATAATTCAATTCGATTACGGCTAATGGTCTAAGAGGCTAAGAAGATTGATAGTAACAAAGCATAATTGCTGTAACTTTCTGCCTTTACAAACATTTCATATCAATTCAATTCTCGCGAGAAACAAGTGTTTCAAACTAGAAGGTACATGTATGTACCGGACACTGCCACTCTAACTAATTGATTTTCTACAAACATACATTTGCATACGAATTCTCTATGATACCATGAAAAACTCCCGCTACATTTTGCCATAAGAAAATACTTTTATTATCAATTTAGTTCATACCCTGAGGTTCACATAGAAGGTAATATCGTTGTACATATGTGTGCAATATTTCAACAAGTTTGATATAATAGTTTTTGAGTTATCGATCCCGACAATTCCGAAAATGTAGTTTTGAGAAAAATCTATCCGAAGGGTGCTATCAGAAGGACTTTGAATTTCGTCTTAAAACTTTTGGAGCATATTCGTAAGATGTACTAACATTTTACGGCAAATAAAATTTTGCGTTTTTTTAAGGTTCTAAAGGTATTTCCCCGCAAGTTGTGTAAGCATTCGTAATATGCTCCAGCATAAACTAAAAGTGTTTGTATCCCAACAAGGAAGAGTTTCCGGACCTACATTTATACGATCATTTCTCATTCTTAAAGAAGACCAGATTGCGGTACCAAAGTTTGTCCACCTGTATCAGTGTCACCCCGCGTATCCTCGGCGAAAGGGGGCACGAAACTTTTTGAATCAAGAGCGGAAGCAAATTGATGTTAAATATTCTAGATAGACTGTCCCAGCGAAAAGTCGGGACTACGCGGAAAAGTTTTCCAGAAGTAGGAGGCTAAAATTCGGAGGCGGTGGTCACAGAGAAGGAAGTCAAAGGTACACGAAACCGAAACGAGGGAGGTCAACCTCCTTTCGCGGTTGGAAACGCGGATATATGTGCAACCCGGCCTGTTTATTACTCCCGGTTTTTGAACATCGTTTCGTTGCAAATTGCTCTTGCTTCTGTTTTACAAATGGCATTACTTAAGTCTTTTTTAAACATTTATCGGCCTTATCTTCCTAGCAGCTAGTCGACTGTTCAAACTTTTTTCGTAATTGATGCTCTATCTCGAAACAATTACGCCACTTTTAGTCTAGCAGCGATATCGGTTTGCGATCAATGCTTTGGAGCACAAGAATCGAGGGAGATCTTAGTGTTTTCGTTGTGTAAATCATATTTAATGTATTTCAATGTAATCGAAACGGCGAGCATCAAACTTTATCCAAAGGCATTGATTTGTGTAATACACTGCAATTAATTGGCGCTATATAACTCTCGGTGTTCCATTTTTCAAGGCACACGGACGTTTCAGAACTTAATTTCTCTCTGAATCGTTAAGGGACATAATGCTTTGCCTTTTAAGTCAAATGAAACGGTATCCGGTCCAACGACGAAAGCTTACGGAAAGTGGGCGATAATACCGTAAGTTCCCTTTAATACTTGCAACCCGCGAATACGTTATAGAGGCCCGAAACGAAGCACTCGTGAGTCACGAAAAAAGGAGGTAAAAGGAGAGAAAAAAATGGATGCAAATGTACAAATAAAGATTATCCTGTATGAAGGTATATACAGGTATGCATTCGCGTATACCTTGAGCTGAGTGAACCCAAAGAAGGATCGTTATCCATCAATTACCTTTATCTGTCAATAAGCAAACGGCCTTAACGATTACCTATATGTCCCACGTGTACTGCACACCAGCTGCAACTATTCCTGTGATATACTCGCGTGCTTGAATTGCATGTTATTTGCGAAACGAGAGCATTATTTGTCAGAGGGAAGATCGATACGACAGTGTCAATAAGGAACACTATGCTAGTCTACCTTGTTCTGGTTTCACCGTTAAACGTGGTTCCACACGGCCGCTCTTCTTTAATTCCTCTTCCTTCTTTTTTAAAGGAATCCCTGCTTTCTTCATTCTGAATATAATTCTCTGCTTAAAAGATTTATTCTCGTAAAAAGGAAAAAACGATTAACATTGTCGACGGCATACATTATTTCTACGTTGTTTATTACACTATCAGAGGGAATATAAGATGAATCATTTCTCGATTCCCTGAATCGGTATTTCTCTTCATATGATTTTAACGATATTATTTAAACGCGAGTAGTAAGACTGTAATAATCATGTATGAAAGATAATTGCGTAATAAGGAAAAATTGGAATTAAAATTGCCATTCCTGATATAGCAGATATCTTTTGAATCGCCGTATTAGGATGACATTTTCTCGGAAAACAGATTATCAGTTTTTGATAAGCAGCCAGATAATCACGAAGCGTAGTGTCTAAATACTCCGTTTGGTAGCGTCACTTGTCAGTTACGGGCGAATCAATGATTTCCTATAGCAACGTTGATAAAGCAGATCTCTTCATTTTATTTGCGATTTAAAAATTGAACGTGCAATAATGTCAATTTATCTTTTTGGATTTTTCTAACCGCAGAGGACTGATTAATTTATTCAGGATTCTCTTTCGATACATGATAACTAATAAATACTTATCTGATGATTCCTTTACTGAACTACATAATCATACTTATATTACGAATAATCTGCTTCATGTTGATACTTAACATCACGTATACATATAGAAAACTTAAGACGAATTGTAATGGTCATTCTTGAATTGCTTTAAGTTATATATGTACACGGAAGTATTAGTTGACGCGACATTGCACCCCTAGAAAAAAATAGATTTTCTAAGTGTATCTCAACAAATTAAAAGCTATACATGTCCATTGTTTATGCGTCTAAGGTAAAATTTTCTTATGCACAAATCTGGTTTGTCGAAATTTTTGTCCAAGATTCAACGCAAAACGAGGAAAAAAATTTTACCTGGATATCTTCGGTTGAAAGTGGCAGACGTTCTTAGAGCGCATTGATTTTCAGAACCGCAAATAAAAACAATTTGCGTTCCTTCTTCTAAATCTAGTTTGTGTTTGTACCTTAGAATATTACCTTATTATCCAATAATGGCCGAAAAATTAAGGAACTTCTGTTCGATCCTCTACTTTGGGTGTATCAGAAATGAATTAATTGTTTGTTGTATTAAATATCTTTCTGAGGTGAAGTCTGATAAACTAATTTCCATGCAAAAGTTTCTGCTCTTTTTTCGCGGAATAAAAATCTGCGAAGGAAAATATTTCCTGTTTGAAAAAAGAAAGTTGAACTTCAGATGGCCTTGCGGCTGCCCCTTACAGTCGTGAAACTTGTATTTAACATTCTTTCGGAAAATTCGTTGTTTTCGATACATCTAGATTTGAGGTTTCCAAGTGAACACCCTGTATGTGCACGTATGCAACAAGAAGTATATGTTGGGAAGTGAATGAGATAGCACAGAGTAACCGCATTATAGGTATACTCATTTGAATAATTTCACTTCTTCTTCTTTGCCCTTGCAATATTTTCCCCGTTTCGTACTTTATCTATTACATTCTTCTATTATTAAAACTATTCAAACAAGCATAATTCCTTATTCCCTAATAGGCGATTCATTTAGCTTCTAATTTTGGAAAATCGATGTCACCTGTGTTCTAACGTTTAGCAGTTTTCCAGAAATGTAGTTTGCTATGTGTAGACAGGTAGGTAACCGTACTCTTTCTTTACGACGGTTTTACATGTATGTACAGCGTGCATGAGCACACGCAGCACTGTATACACGTACTTGCACAAAGCTGGCTGACGGAGTGCAGGCTCTACACCGTCGGGGTATAGTCAGGGGCGAATCAAGAAGGGATGCCAACACCCTGCATAATAATGCAGGGAGATATAATTAACCTTACACTGCACTTCTATAATTAGACACCTTCCTGTCTTTGCTTCCAATATGAATATGAAGGCGACGTAGAGTTCATAAGTGTCCGTCCCTTTAGAGGATTAACGTTTGCGCGAATAAATATCGAAGGAGAGTGACCGTTCCTTTCTTTCGAAGCAATTAAAGGTTCTTCCCTTTATTCTGTATATTCTGTTCCGGGTTTCTAGAGAAATCAATAATCGTTGCAGAACATTAATGTCGTCGATTATTTAAACGCGACATGTCTTATTGTAAAGGCCGCTATTGGAAGAATGTTAGAGAAATTCTATGTTTTGCGAAGTAGACTGTCGAAGGACTGTCGAGAGTTTAATTTCATTCTAAGCAATCAGTTTTTATATTCTGAAGTCGATAGTAATATTCTATATTTCATTGTTTATTTAATTCTTTAGTAATCCAGCGGTTCCGTAACCATCGCGGTAAACAATTTCTGTAGATGAGCAGCTTCCACAGCAATCCCCCGCGGAGTATTTTCAAAAGTAATAAGTTTCATGGACGTAATTCCCTGTTCGTTACACATCCCCACACACCCTCCACCATTTTCTATGACATAACTCCCGAGATGATCCAGTTACCTTTATTAGCATATAATTTGAGCAACACATTTGCGTCAATTATTTGTAATTATAAGAAAGTTCAGCAGCGTTCATATTGTATTACGAGCACATGCGAATAACGTTAATCACGCTTCTTCACAGCGTGTACAAGTAATGACTTACTTGCCCAAGCTACGAATATTTAGTCCAAACTTGGTAAAAAGCGTGCTGCACGAAAACTATTGACCAGGTTGCAATGTTTGCCATTTCAACGAGGCAACGAATCGATGTGTGTATGTATATACAGGGTGTTAAAAAAGGGTCCAAGACTTACCAAGTCTTTTCCAAGGGTCCAAGAATGTCCAATTAACACAGGTGTTGAAGTCAATCCTTTCGTCGTGAAAACGATTTTTATCATTGACGAAAATTTCTTTATTGAATGTAGGGCAATATTTAAATCGAACCTTGATTTCAAGGCCTATGTTTGGACATTTCTTGCTCCTCTTTTCAACACCCTGTATATAACGGTTTAGCAATTACGATTTAGAAGATACGGCCCTGGGTAGAATGCATACAGCATGCGGCTGCACAGCGGGTTCAGATTCTGTTGCTCGAGCAGACGAAAGTCAGTGTCTGGAAATCGCTCGGCAGCTTCCACAGTCTCATCGTTTTATCTTTTGCAAAAATCGTTGATTCCCGTAGTTAGCACATCTCAGGCAGGCGTCGGTTGCATGTCCGTGGTCCGTATAGTGGGTGAAAGTCCGTAAAAATGTGAGGAACATAATTGAAAAAGCTTGGGTAAGTCGTAGCTACGTGCTCGCCGAAGCAACAGAAACAGATGCTTCTCCAATCTGCACGCTTTGTTTTTTTCAACAGTGATACGAATTTGTGGGTTCCTTCGAATGCGAAAGAAGAATCGCATTTCTGGCGGTCTATACTAGGCCGAGCACACACATTTCGCTTTCTCCCTTTCTTACACCGATAACACTAAATGCTGCAGCTGCAAAAGGTCCAGATACACCTCTTCAGTCGTCGCCAGCAGCTTGGAACAAACTGACCTGCATGTGAACATCTCGTTCCTAGTGAATCCCCAATGCTCCTCGCGGACCACGGCCTGTGCCATGGTTTACGCGTCCACCTACTAAAAAACACTACTACTGATAACAAAATTATATCCTCCTCGAGGCCATTCGAGTTCTGTTCGAAACGTTTGTCGATTTCATAGGTCTTTGTGGTGCATCTATTTAAATGGAATATCACGCGTAATACATGCCATTGATAATTAAGTAAGCAGTTTCGAATTAGTTAACTGTATCTCGCCGCGATGGAGAGAGTAATCAATAAAAATTGAACGCAATTTGTGAAAATTGTAGGAATCAGACATCGCCAATACCGTATCATTTAAATCGGATATATTTATCAAAGATTTATTTTGTTTATCGTCCATTATTGGGTGATCAGCCCGATGATAACATTAAGAGGAAAAATTTAGTCAGCTACGAATTAGTAACCAAAACGATCGTATGTATTCTCACGGTTTTACAGATTCAATGGTTATGTTATTCAAGCCGGTAAATCAAATATTTGTTAAACCAGATTACCTTGTAATAGTGTTTTTACAATCTAGACTAACATACAGTGCAATATATTTTACAATTAAATACAAATTTTACGATTAAACAAATAGACTCAGCTCGTAGAATTGAGTATATTTACATTTTAGTTCAATGACTGGAAAAAAACGCACGGTTAAAGAAAATAATGAAAGAAAATTGGGAAAAGATTTAAAAGAGGTTTAATTGTAACGCAAGTAATATATCTACATATACGTAGACTATACAAAACAGAAAGAAACTGAGCAAACAGTGGCGAGGGAAACATTTCTGCTTTTTAAATGCAGGCAAAATATAAGATCTGTATCGTTCGCTTAATTATGAGCGGTACCGCACGTAAATTTCAAAAGTATATTGCGTATTATAATATTGAAATGAATTTATGTTAAATGTTAAAAACGGTAGGATCGATACAAGGAAAGAATGCTCCGAAACACGATTTCTGAACTCTTGCAACATTTTAACTAAACGATAGCAACTCTTTTTTCCTATTTTACATGGACCCTAATAAATATACATTATGCTGGTAATAAGTGTCCGTCTTAAACATGTTGTTTCTACAGAATGGATGAATATGAATGTAGACACCTTATTCAGTGAGCACGTTATAAATGATTGCAAGATAACGATTCCAGATTTTCGTTTTATATTGACAGGATGTACCGTATCATATTATATATTTCACACTCTTCCTGTGACTCATTTATTAGCAGATAGGGAACAAACATGTTTACATTTTTATACAGCGTGCTCAAAATATAAATTCTACTTTTAAATATTCTTGCTTTAATACAAATATTTACTGTTTTACTTATTTAGCGAAAGCTGCGCTGGACCCCATTAGCGCGTAACAACAGTTCTATACGAAAAGTTTTCAGGCCACTTTACTAACTAAAAAATGACTAATTGATCATGGACAACAGATAAAGCGTGTACATGATACACTTGCTGCCCGCAATACATATCTTTTGCTTATTATTTTGTGTTATGGCCTTCGTAGTACGTTCCATTGTGGACCACATTTTGCGTAGCAAGTCACGTTACGTCAACTACGTCACTTGGTTTTGGCATTGCGGCTAACATAAATGTTCAATCTACGTCCACTGAGCTACGTCCATCTAAGCTTCACTGAAAATAACTAAAAATTTATATGTGCAAAACGTTGAAACACTGTTTACCTATTATTTTTGGAACAAGATCTATTTGCAACGTCTATTCGAACAATTCACCCTTCGGCCAGTAAAAGTCTACGTTATCCTGAAAAGAAATAAGAACTTTTCCGTATAAAATATTGAAACACTGTTTACCTATTATTGTCGGAATAAAATTTACTTGAAAGCCTATTTGGGCCGTTCTTATTTTGGTAAATTAAAATTTTACTCGCGAGTGACTTACGTTAGGTACAAAAGTATTGGCACAGCTGGCTTTCAATTACACAGACGCATATAAATTAAAGAAAAAACACCATATTAGGTTAATTTTTTCATTAATCATAACTACTGAATCTATAATTTGAGAATACTATAAATTTTGTATATTGGTTAAGTATAAAACAAAAACGAACGACCATGTATACATTAAAAGTCGTGTTTATTGGGGCAAAAGTATTGGCACAATTATAAATTTGCAATATATTATTCTTTATTTTACATAGCTAAGATTTCATGTGTAATCATCTATTCGAGAGATCGATGAACGTTTGAGCGTGCCGCACTATATGTGTATTATCACCATGAATTACATTAAGAACCGTCGATCGTATGTTTTGTCAGTGACAGATAATAACAATAATACACTGCATTACGATATTGAGTTATGCGATCCACAGCTGCATTGCTGCTTACGATTTTCTAATCTTTGCCTCGCTAAAGACGTAACATAGTGACGGGCATCGCTGAGATAGCAAAATCTCTTTTTGTAGAGTAGTCATTATTTTTGTAGCTTGCTTTGTAAACACGCGGACTTATTCATGCGATTATAATACAAAGGGAAATGATGTACAACTATAAAAGACAAAGTAAGGCTTGAAGAATGAAGCATTAAAGAGTGTTTAATTTGTACACCGACCGATACCAAAAGAGCACAACGCTCCAATTTGAGAAGCAAATGTGTACAGTGAGTGAGAAATGTTCTTACTCCCTTGTTGTCGATTTCAAACGATTGATCTTCTTTGAAAACATAAATTCATGAAATTCCTGTCAATGGAAATGTGTGTCGTATTATTTGAGCTTTCGATGGACGTGAGCTTTATTGCAAACGAACAATTTGCCGAAGCAAAAACAGGAACGCAAGTGAATATAATAAGAATATAATAAAGCGTGAAACGACATTAATAATATATTGTGCATTCGGCAAGAACTATTAGAGTTCTACCTTAAGTTCGAGTATAATAATAATTACGAATATTATTAGAACTAGTCTCAGCATACTATAATCCAACCAACACCAAGTAACCTGGCTTTCACCTAAGTAGCAATAATACACAGTCACTTTGGTCATCGGTGAAAGTTATGACGGATACCATTATTGCCCCGCAAGCTTTTCAAACCTTTCGAATTATTGTTATGTTTCTTTCACGCGATAACCAGCGCTTGCACGTTTTGCGAAGCGTAAGCCAGACCAAGGGTCTGCTATCGCTGTTAACTAACATTACACCGATATTCAATAGTTATACATAATGAAATCGCGTCTAGACTTTGACTCCGATCCTCGGCGAATAACCTGCTCGTATACTTGCGCCGGTTCGGCCGCATTGAAACCCGATTTAATTATCGTATGCGCCGCGTTAGTGTTTATTGGCTACCTTTTATGCAAGATTTCACGAGACGATGGAAACGTGGTGGAACATCGAAATGCCTATCGATAAGATAAGAACCGTAAGAATATCAGCTTAGTTAAGAGGTAGAAAAGCCATACGCGATTAGCCAGTTCGTATCGGCGGCCATTTAAACGTATATAAACTAGTTCACATTTATCCGTAGACATATCCTTGGAAAGCAAAAGTTACTGCAATGTACAGGGTGGCCCACATGACACAGATCGCCGAAAAATTTGTCTTCGGTTTTTATGGTACAACAAATACTTCCTACGCGATTTGCGCGATACCAAAGCACAGATACGTTGCGAGGGAATTTTTTTCTGGAGGTCAACGTTTTCCTGGTTTTTAAGCTCATCGATATTTTCTTATTAAACAATTCTTCACCTTCTTTTTAAATTTGCACCTTGTTTCGCGTTGTCGTTGAAGCCTATGGTCTCTTACATATGCACTTCAATTTTGGGAGTCACGTGTCATTTAAAGACCATCTTGTATTATATTATATTAGGCCATTATATCCATTATATGATAAAGGAATATCGATAAGCTTGGAAACGCCGATAAAAAAGCACTTCCGAGCAAGAATTTTTCTCGCAACCGATTGTATTTTGGTGGCCTCCACATGCATAAGACACCATGCATAGTTGCTTACTTTCCATGATCCAGTAATACACATATACCCGATAGACACTTTCTTCGAACGAATTGAAGCATACAAAATTGAAACACTGTATATTTTCCTGTTTTCGTAGAAACCTGTTCAATATATTTTATGTGCTACACGTATTAGTGCACGCGGGTATACGTTCCATCCACTCGCGTAAATACATGCACGAAAAAACGTAGCCAACCATGGATACGTACGATTTTTTCCTTACGCCATCAAAATGCGGAATCCATGTTGATTAATACGCAGGTGCAGTGCCGGTGGAACGCTTCCACTTTCCAATATACAATTAATATGCATACGTATTTCGACGGGATACGATAGATCTCCCTGTATTACCTATCAGTTGCACAGATTTATAATTTGGCAGCAGCAGCAGCAGCAGCAAGCGCAATTCGGCAATTTCGGAATCGAATTGGCTTTCCAAAATATCTGATAGTCATTGGATCGACGTTGACCTCAGCTATTACGCGACGATGATAAAAATATGTACCCCTATTTACAAAAATATCGATGACCATGAAAACCTAAAATATATAATCCCGAGAAAAAGTTTTGGCCTCCCGTAATATTTTCCCCTTCGAATCGAATAATGTTTACTTCCAATATTTTTCCCGGACATTATAAATAACCGAGATGCTTGGGATGCTCGAGATAGGTGGACACCCTGCATAATATATGTCCACTTTATTGCATATTTTGTCAGGTACATATGTATGTAATTACACTTTGAAGTACTTATCCAACATTTTTTAATTGAAATTCAAACGGTGCGGTGGTACGTGTTAAGGTCGAAAACAAAAAGCAGCCGCGTGTATTTGCGTGACACTGCCTTTGTAAACGAAATTTCTTCTTACTTTTATTGCATTATTACTGTTTTAATTATTACACGTTAAACTACTTCTAAATTGTGAACAATTCTTAAAATATATCACTCGATAAATTGGAAATACTTTGGACGGCCGTAAACGCGATCCAATTTTATTTTTGTATCAAGGTGAATGTGTGACGGACTCTCTAAGGCTGCTAGAAAATAAGGGTCACTCGTCATGAGAACTTATAGTAGTGATGAAAATCAATCAAAAATGAAACAGAACATATTGTCGGAAATAGTAGTGATTTCAAACCTAACACTCGTATGTTATTATACCCTTCTATATCTATGAAGTGTCCGAGCACTTGTTATAAAAGTGAACAATTTCCTACTCAGCTTCAATACATACACTGCATTATCGTGGCACGTACAGAACTTGAGCATCTGTGTACAAAAATTCATCCTATATGCTATGTAAATACATCTGGCACATGTAATTACGTGGATTGTTAAGATGCTTAAAATATGTAACACGTGAACGTTTTACTTGCCCAATTTGATCATCATAAAGCCATTCGATGATACTTTTCTACACGTACTGTGAATCACAAAAGCATTCGAATGGTTCGGTTGTAAAACATCTCAGTATCTCAGCTGGAGCCCCCGATTTCGATTTACCACTATTCCGCCCCTTTATCCGCCACAGAAAACGCTCAACCATAATTGAAAAGAATGTTCGAATGCTTGTCCGTCCCGTCGAAATGGTGTCGAGTGAAAGTAAAAAACGCTCAATGGTTGTATTTTCCGTTATCGATGAATGGGTCCGATTCTCCGCGCTCCAGTGTCGACGGCCTAACCGAAGTAGAGGCGCGGAGTAACGAGCAACAGATTGGTGAATAGGCTAGTGTCAAGGTCTCGTTTGACGGTGAATCGCTTTTCGTCGCAACGCTGATAGTTAAGTATGGTAATGGCAATGCTAATGGCCAGAGTCTATCCTCCATTGTTGGCTTCTCAGCCTTTTGAATACGTCAGATGGCGACTGATACGTGGACACGCGGACGCAGCGTGCATCGTCGCTCTTTTTCTCGATCGAGCCCGGGAGTAACGCATGCAAGTCCCGGGCTGGAACGAAAAAGTCGCCCGATCTTTTTCTAAGCCGCGGCGAGGAAGGAGCTCGTCTATTTCTCTTGGAAAATCCGATGACCCAGTAACACCTGAGAGACGTGCATTCAGCCGTCGTAAGTTCTTCCCGGGAACCAGCCGCGGATCGCGTCACCTTGCCTGTGCAATTATATGTCAGCCTGCCCAACTTCAACTTCTTTATTAGAATTTTTCATCAAAGCATTCTCTCTCGCTGCAATTTCCTCCTCGCGAAACTTTTCAGAACTTCGAGATTGACATGAAAATGTCGCGCCAAGGCGTGTGCGTAGTCCGTCCTTGCACTTTCCTCGTCAGAATTTCGTTTTCGTGCTGCACCGCCGCCTAGATAATAAATAGTTTCGTATCTGCAACGACTAAATGATTACTTTGCGTTTGGGACGATCGTTAAATTCCCGAGGTATATTTTTTATTTGATCTTTGGACGTGAGCATCGCTGCGTGTAGGATGAACGCTAAACTGTTGAATATTCGCCGGGTGCTTCGTTTTTGAAATAATCGAGTTCGAGAATTAGTGGAACAGTAATTTGTACGAGACAATTTAAACGAATGCAATGATTAGAATAGTTGAAATCGCTAGTGGTAACACTGTACAATGAAACAAGCTGTGCGAATGGTTTAGGCCGACTGCATGCTCGACGAATTTTCAATCACGTTTCTCTCAGGAAAGAAGAGTCACACGACCAAATTTTCTTCTACGTTTTCGCCAAGTTTTCCCATTTTCCACGAGGAAACCTGTAGGCACGGCTAATCTGATTGTGAGCTTGGAATAACTGTTGAATGTTATGCCAACGATTACATAACGTCCTCGTTGCAGTGAAAACGTTCGCTAAATCCGTAGCACGTTTTAGTCTAGAAGTGATCAATTCTAAGACTATTTCGAGTTAACTGACGCAATTTCGTTTCGTGTTCGTGTCGCTCCTCCGATATGCCGTTCATACTTCCTGGTATGTGCGTATGTGCATCGAGAAAACATGAAATATATATACAAAACTCTATGAAACACCCGAATACATCTAAAAATATGAAGCACTCGAATATTGTACCCAGCAGTTAATACGCTTGGATGAATTCGCAGACTTTGATGAACGATCTATGTATGTCCAAATAAATTGCTCCACGTGTTGTCTCCCTTCTAGTCTCATTCCGTATCACGTGTTTCCTTCATAGGATGGAGCATACCGTGAGAAATCGTCCCGGTCAAATTAATGGGCTGAATTAATAGCGGCCCAGAGAATATCGGTAGATCGCGGAGCGAACGGTCAATAAAGTTCATAATCGGAAGTACAGCAATGTTATCGCACCGCCATTGGACCTTTCCAATGTTCATTTTTACGAGGCCAGACGAAACACACGCGTGCGGTAACACCCACGTAATCATTGGAAGAGAACCGAGGAAACAATGCATTACACGTATCGTGTGGCGCCGGTGACTGTTCACCCGTGTCTTCGGATATGCTATTGAATCGTTAACCTATGTATGTATGCACTCTCGTTCAATAAGCAGCATTTCGTTCCACATGGTAATGATCTATTGTATTTGTCCGTAATCTTATCTACATATGAGCCCCTTAGTTGACAAGTTAATTACTGTAGCATGCAATTAGTATTGCGAAAATTGGACGTGTGTAATATTTCGTGCAGCCAGTTTATCTGGGGTGTAAAATTGACTCCTGTTTTTTGTTAACGTACAAGAAAATATAGATGGCTAAATTGGCTTTTACTCTTGGTTAACACGAAGGAAAATGTACGGAAATTAAATTATTTTTAATTGTGGGGCTCGCACAGAGAGGACTCTCAGTAATGGTGTTTAATGTTAGAATGTGGTGAATCTTCAGGGAAAGGTACAGGTAAATTGTATTTTTAATTTATATTTTATTTAAGAAACCTCGGGGAAATTGTTTTAACATTTTGATATTTGAATATAAACAGCTTGCACGTGTATGTATACTTTCCTATTGGATCGTACCTGTATTTGAATTTAGCAGGATTTCTGACTGGATGATTAATCGTTCGAGTGAGTCGAAGAAATGAATTATTTAAACTATAGTCTCGCGGATAATAATCCTTTCATTTCTATTTGTGGATACATCCCGAACAAAGTATGCTGCTCGAGACAATTAGAAAATGGCTATTGTGAACGGTTCTACTATTCCAATCAAGTGAAAGGAAAGGAAGAGGTGCTATCGGTTTAATAGACTGAAATGTTGTTCGTATTGTATTGTGAAAACGATCAAGCTTGGGACAATCGTTAAACGAAAATGTACAGAAATAGGGAGTGGGCACTGAAGTCAAAATTACGCGGATCATTGTGAATCGATGGTTTATCGCACCATTACACGCATTTGCATTAATATGAAGTTGTATGAGGTATTTAAGGCAAAAACAAATTTGCCGAAACGATGAAGTATTAAAATTGAAGCCTAGCAGAAGAAGTTTCAGGATTAATTAAAATAATTCGAAGCATTGCTCGTGCGAACAAAAACAGACACGAAACCCGGTGTCGTTCTACCTCAGCTTTCAACGCTTCCCAAGTTTTTTTGGGCGTGGTCTTCTTATTTTTGAAAGTACATACGCGAAACAGGGTCGACAATGAAAAATACCGACGATAAATCATGGTCGGGCTCAGCCATCGGTGTCCTTCGTGTGCTCATTACCACGATTCCACAATTACCTTATAATCAAAGACATAAAATACGGGTGAAATTTGCATGAGAAAGAAGCATGCAATTTCCCTGACACGTGTTAATCTGTAAGGGAATATAGCTTATGTAATGCTATTACAGCGTTGCAATTTAAAAAGATAAAATGTATCTTCAATTGTCATGGTTCAAAAATTCTTCGCGCCGTTCGGTGATAAAGCGTCAGCCTATATGCAAAGGGAATCAATTATTTAACGCGCCGAGCAGCGTTGCTTGACAGAAACACAGATATAGTAAATTGATAAAAGTATGAATGAAATGCATGTGTGTATCAGTTGGCAAATATTTTGTATGAATGTTCATTGCGCATCGTTCGACAGATTTTGTATTCACCTTTTCAAGCTGCCAGCAATTTTTTCTCACATTGTCAGTACCGAGGAAAGTTTAATCTGAAAAATTCTGTTACGTTTTATTTGGAGAGTTTAATCGTAGTTCCAAAGCTATCCAGGCTAACTAAAATATTTGAACAGTTTATGATAAAGATTTTATTGCCGCGAAACTAGCGTCGCAAAATACAATTTCGCTATAAACGATGACTCGCGTTCTTTTTACAAACCTTTTTGTTTCGACGAGGATCGTTTGGGAACTCTGCTAATTAATTTAATGGAAATTCGAATTTACTAATCCCAGGACCGAACATGCGATCGATTAAGTGATATACAGTTAGAAGTAATGCTCCTCAATCGCCATAAAATTAATGAGTGCAAGTGTGCAATATACAATGCAAATGAGAAATAGAAATAATTAAAATAATTAAAAATAATTAAAATTGTCATATTTCAATTGGAATTTAAAATGTCGAGTGGAAAGTATATAATTGTGAGTAATAATTAATCGAATATATTATACAAGACAATCAAGACACAATCAACTTGGACGTTTCTATTAAAATTTCATTTATTAAACCATTTCACCCAAAAACGTGAAACAGTTGTTAGCAAAACGATGCCTAATCGTACTCGTGGTGCTTCCGTGCACAATTGCAACTGAATCGTGTGCGACTTAGTAATTTCAAACGCTGGAAACCTTTCCACCCTCGCAAAACGCTGAAATACTACCATGAAGATTCCCATCTACCTCTCGCTTACCCAAGCCGAGACAAAGGGTGCTTCGCCGTATCGGCCCCCCTGCCGATAAACTTTGCGCGGCCAGAAATAGCGTTCCACCTAAGCATCGATAATTAGAATAGCAGGTATTAGCTTGATGAGGTCAGAAACTGAATCTGGAAGTCGCGGCGGCTTTAATTAACAATCGCGTTTCCCAACGGATTGCGTCGGGCACGAAGGGGTGTACACGTGGTTCCGCCACGTTGACGAATCCCCGTGAACCCGAGCGCAACGTGCCGTCTTCGATATCGATATCGCGCCCTGAAATAGTAAGCTGGCAGACGTACATACTTAGGCGGATGGCTGAATGAGAAATCGCGTAGAAGCACGCACATCCGTTCTTCCTTTCCGCCGGCTAATATTCGTCGGTGTGTGAGAACCGTGGAGCGAATTCACCTGATAGCTCCACCTCCTCTCACGCTATCTACTACCTAGTTCCACCCTCTTCTTTTCATTCGATTCCGCGCGGCTCGACTTGCCCCGTCTCTGATCGTCTCCGCGGTGTGCCCGTCGCAATCAGCGTGCAGCTGATCGCGATGGCAGTCGATCGGCAGGGTCGTTGTCAGATCAGTCGCGACGCCAAGAGGAAGCTCTTCTGCATTTGCACCTGCAGCTACACCGCCGCGTCCAGCCCCGAGAGCGACGAGAAAATTCACTGTTTTCGTAAGTCACGTTTGGAGATACATACGTATTCGGTGTCCGCTTCACGTTTCGTTTGTACGGTACATGTTTCGGTGTGACGCTGTTCGTCGATTGTGAGGCTGCACCGATTGTGAGGGACGCATTGCAAATTGAATTGATTTTATCTGTTTTTTTAGGATGGTCTTTAGTAATTAGCTTGACGATTTAGCAGCTAAATTAATTCGTACGATTCGGTGCCTGTACGTTTGCCTTTTGTATATTTCGATTGAATACAAATTATTTCCTTGAAAGTTATATTGCAACCCTTATTGCAACCTATTGAAACGGTAATTGAGCTACAATATGTGTTATTGGTTCTTTATTAATTATATAATTAGTAATTGGTTCCAATGTAAGCAACTGATTGACCAAGTCACACATTCTATGCTACAGAATCGATTGGCGCTTTTGAAGCACGGCTCCAAATACACTCACGCCAATTTATCGGTGAATTAACCATTGACGTAGCGAAAGAGTGATGGCAAGTGTACAACAGAAATTTTTCACGGACAGATATTTATTTATCCAATTAATGGCAAAATATATCATAGGAAGTTACCACAGCTCGACTTTCATTTAATTGTCCTACTAATTCTGATTACGTGCGGTGTAAAATTTATAGTTGCCGATGTAGTACACAGAAACGTACTGCAAAGATCGTGAAAATTGTACGAGTAGTTCAAGTATTCGGGAGATTTAATTCGTTTAATTATTAATCGCCATCGTAGGAAACTTATTCTGTTATCCTCGTTAACTTATGTGCATGTATAATGTATCGGCATACCACGGCAGTGATACATAATCTGCTATTAAATATTTCATTACGGTAAACGTGGAGTGCCTCGTAAACGTTGAAAATGATTTCCTTCCCGAGTATTCTTGCATTAAATAAATGTTTCAAACTTGCCACCCTTGATTTTAGATTAAGCTGCTTATGAATCATGAACATTGCACTTGTCAAAAATTGTCTACTTGTAACGCAATATAATATGTTCTAAGGATGAAAGGGTAGAACATAATCTAGGAATTTTGCTGTGCTCTGAAAGATAACACCAATGGCCCACCCAACTTTTCAGCACTCTGCTATTGTTACAGGGATTGCCGATAGCTTATTACGGCAAATGTAACACGATGTAATCGACACACTGTCTCGTGTTCTGCTTCATTATCAAAAATGATAAACGCACAATCGCTGAAGCCGTCGAGCCTGTACCTATTTGTCTTTGTCGCATCATTTTTTACGATTCAAGAGATAACTATGTGGATTAAACGATACCTCGAAACCATGAAGAAAAGGGGGAATAGCCCGAGTGTTTCTTTTCTAACAAATTTTGTGGAACTAGATATAATCCCCAAGGTAGCATTAGCAATGAAAATGATGAGAATCTTTCTCGTAATTTTCAATCGAATCGATAATCAAATCGGACCTTAGTTGACAAGCGAATTAAGTCCTTCCTGGTACTGTGAAAAGTACAAGTATTATAATTTTTAATGCAACGATACTTTCCTATTAGAACTCGATATTACTTGAAAAGTATTATTGCTATCGCCAGTATTAAGCTACAGCAAGTTTCACACTATCAAAATTTTTACATCCTTGCTGAACGCATACAGTAACCAAAAAAACAGGAAGTACAAACACCCATATTAGAAATTCTATATCATTTCACCCCATAAGACATAAATATTCTACAGCTCTCTTTTATAAAATTGACAGGTTCTTGAATCTTTCTTTTACACCCCACTGTAATCAGAGCAAAATGTACGAAGCCTCCAGAGCTTTTTCACGAAGATACTCCCACGCAATTTCTACGCGAGCCCGATCTCGCATACTGTCTCGAAATAAAAGCAAAAATGATCGTCGGATTTGAACAAATGCTCGAGCAGTCGTGTGACACGTTGTCCCACAAAACTGCTAAAAATTTATATTAGTGTCTCACCGTACACAGCTGTAAATGTTGTTCTTGTTTCAGGTACGCGGAACGCAGTCAAGCTGGCTGCCTCCGCCGGTAACCCCACCGCTGCCGTCGCCGCTGCCGCGCATCCTCCGGTGCTTTGGAGCTCGCGCAGAAAGCCGGGTAAGTCTATGCGTATACGCGTAATTAACCCTCAACCCTTACATTGTGTTCGGGTCGGGATGACCCTGTCTTGGTTTGGCTTTTGCATAATTTTCTTGTACCTGAAACTTTGAAATATTCGGCTGATGAATCCTGCGGATTTTCAACAGGAATGTTGTCTTGTCATTGATTAAAACCAGGATCGGAACCAATATGATGGTTCTTTGAACCCATAAATTGGAAAGTTGTTAATCAAAACTGTCCCCATTGTTGGGGAATATTTGAAAGCCTAGAAAGCCTATTAAAAAGCCAATTTCTCTAAATAGACGGGTGGCGGCTTGATTATCCTCAATCGGAACGGTTTGCTTCGAATTTCTGGTTGGAAAATCCTTTTTGGCTTACTTTCGGTTTTGGAGCGCTTCGAATTTCCTAGCGTAGACCCTGCTCATCTCGAAACGTCGTCGTTCCTCAGTGACGCAACCGATGTTATCGTTCATAAAGGAAACACGTGTCGATAAAAACTCCGTACGTGTGGTTCGTCACGTCTTCCTTCGCCTATTTTGTTACTTTTCGAAAATGTCGCGGGTACATATGTGTATGTGTAACTATTTGTGATACACTCAGGTGGACGCGATATGGGGCCGAAAATTTGTTTTCAGGAATCGTACGTCTCTGAAATATTTTCCACTTACATCTGTGATACGGGGTACAGGCTGTGAGGAATTGAACACTGCGATCGGTTCCCTGATCCAAATTCTCCGCTATACATGCAATGAAACAGATAACGGATGTGTGTTGGATGCCCAGCACTTGTTAACCCCCTGTTGAACGAGTGTCACTCGTGTTGCGTGTTAAAATTGAGAAAAGCACGAGCATGACTCGTAAACAAAAAATTAATAAGACTTCGAGAAAATTAATAAAACCATAGATGTCTCCGAATTAAAATTGCACGTTGAAATTGCATACACAATTACACAAATTGCTAGAGTACATCGTGCTTTAATTAGCAAATATTATTTTGCGCAAAACGACAGGCGTTGGCAGGTTATTACAAATTTGGCCATTTCATCCGTGACAGCCTAATGGATGCTAGTGCATATACATATATAAGAAACATCGTTAGTCTGACAAAAACCAGATGCGTGCTGATTTAAGCAGCAGCGGACTTTTACCCCCAAGGGGTGATTTACAAGGGACGCTCTGCGGCAGGATGCGTCGCCAAAAGACGGTAGGTAGCGTTCAAAGGGTGACATGACAAATAGCCCTTCTTTCCTGCCCACAGGACAATACGCATCAGATTACGATCTTGCAGCTTATTGTTAGTGCATTTCCTATTAAAAGATTTGTTAACGTCGGACAAAGGGGAACACGACCATGCTATGTTCATCGTTTCCGCGTAAACACCCGTGTTTTCTTGCATTAGCTCTCAAAAGCAAGACCAACTCATTACACACCCCCTCCCCCATCTTTTACTTAAGTCTGAAATTAAGGGATGCTATCGTAATTTCCGCGTGACAAGTCTACCTCCGTTCGAAATGTCTACGAAATATATACGCACGGTATAATTTCCGTTTACGACATCCTGTTGGAAGTCCGTGGATCTAATTAATAAAGTTTCGATACAATTTGCTGGCAAATATCATCTAGACAACGCAACGTCTTCCGTGGAAGACGAAGAAAATAATTAGAACTGTACGAGGGACATACATATTGGGAGAATGATGAATATTTTAGTACAGACGAGAAATGTCTACAAGCACTTGAAATTAAAGTGTATATGGCCGGCCAAGGTATCAGGTGGAACCACCCTTTCCTCTCTGATTCGGTGACCGAATATCTAACAGTCGAAGAATATTCGTACTCACTGCTCAATAATTTAAATATACTGCTAAAAAGATTATAAACGATCCAATACTTATTTCAAACAAACGCTATGGACATTGTTAATGAAAGATACTAGTTTTAATAATAATTTCGATACGTTTTCATCTTCCTGTTGATCAAAGGAAATTCATAGATGTTCAGAGGGTGTTCAAAGATGGTATTGAAAGGGAAAAGTGCGTTAAGGTTAACATTTAATTCAATGACTGGCTCTCTGTCCTCGTTGCACATGTGACCGGACTGCGAACGCCAGTGATGGAATTGGCTCAGGGGTTAATTTCTCCGCGACCAGTTAATTCGATACGAGTCTTGCTCGTTTGACCGCACTCGTTGACCTTAGCCGACCAATTCAGAACTTCTCAGAGGTCATTTCGGATTGGAGCACGCCATCGTCGCTCTTCTGTCTCCTAGATTTTAATAGCAGCCTCTCTGACAATTGCAATTTTGCAATGCGTGAAGACGTCTGCAAATTTCCAAACTGAACTCCTCCGTTTACTGTTAGATGATACCTGGCGGCATTGAATTGAATTCTATAGGTACAACTCCGCAAATGGTGAACAATATTGTAGAAGTTATTTTTTGTAAACCTCACGTAGATTGGAATAGAGGACAGGTGGTGTAATAAGAGTTCAGTTTACTCTCATGAAGACACTAACTTTATTATAATAATACGTCAACACACAACGACTCACACACGATACTTTCAACAATACTCTCAGCTCACGATACTCTTCACTTCGATCCTCCCTTAACTCTCCCTTAGATCTGACTCTTGCACGCATCATTCATTCTTTATATTCTTTCACTCTTAGATTCTCTATCATTCTATTCCTCATTTGCTCTCACTCATTTAGGACACACCCCGCAGTCATTCCTCGGTGATGGTCGGGCCTGACCACCCGAACCCTTGGGCCGCTGTACCCTCCATGCACACGACCTTCTCAGGTACTCAGCGCCGAACGTACCTTTCATACATCGGAATCATTCTACACAGTCATGCAATATTTCCAATCCTACAATATGTTCCATTGTCAAACGTCTATATACTCATATTAGTATTGTTGTTAAAAAAGGGTATCTCTCATCCGCAAGCTTGCGCCGATTTCTTTCTGATATGGAATTTTATTGTTATCTGCTAGAAAGAAATTTCCATTGACCGATTGCAACAGTACTCTCCGCGGAATCGCACGCAATTGTGTTAATCAATGTTCGCAGTTTATGAACATTCGAGCACAATCTCGCCGCGAAATCTTTCGCAACGGTCACGCTATGTTCGATGTCGCGTTATCAATTAATTGCGCACAGGTGTACAGTTGCTCCCATATTTAAATCCAAGCAAGAACCGTGCCCCGTATCTTAGCATCAGGCGGGCAGAATGAAGGAAAGTTGATCGTAAAAGGAACGACACTCACGTGCGCGCGTGAAGCCATGAAAGTAATTCGAAGTGAACAAAAGCCTCTATGATAATTCGAACCCGGAGTGACGAAAAATGACGGATGACCTTTTGAGCATCGGACGAAGAAACTGCCGTGACCTGGCTGCTGGCAGAAGCAAAACGAAGCGAAACGAAATCGAAATGGACGTTCGTTCGGCATTGACACACTCGTCAATGCCAATGGCAGCTCGGTCGAGGTTTCCAAACTGATCTTGTTTCCTCCCTTTCGCGACCCCCCCTGCAATACATCTTGCGTTCCAAACAAGTTATGTTACTACTTTGGCTTGAACGTGGGCCGGGAACGGAAGGTCGCAACCTCCGTAAATTAGTGACGTCCTAATTGATGTATCCGCCTGAGCATTCTCAGTTTGAAGGAACGCAGCTGCGAGGACCAAAGCTGTGAGCGGAAGGTAGGATCTCGTTGAAGTAGTCACTGGGAATATCAGACGATGCTCAAGTAGCCATTTTTCCTCTATGTTTCATATTTATTAAAGGAAAAGGGTTTTTATCGTCACATTAGTTGCTTTCACTTGAAGACAGTTTTGGATAATTTGGTCGTTGAAAACGTCAATGGAGATTGTTTTCAAAATGATAACTTTCTTGGAATAATAATCATTCGTTTTTAGAAATGTTCAGTAATTATTATTTATCAGTAACAATGACATAAATTATATGACTTTGTCGTACGTTAAAAATTCACGTACTGTCGAATATTTCCTTTGGAGTGAGTTGAATATTTAATGTTTTTAATAACATTTGTAAAGATTAATAGGTGCAAGTAGGTTTGTATATTTGAAGCATTTTAACAAACTCATTGGCGTAATTACGTGGGCAATGAACAACAGTTTTTTTTATTGCTTAGGTAATTCTGAAAGTCTATTATAGCTTGTTTCACGGTTTACCATAAATTGTTATTTATTTATTCACATTCTCGAATTTAATTGCACCAGTTCTGTTTGAAAAAAAAATTGCATTTGCATTTTTCGAGTGCATTATGGCACTTATGAATGAGGTGAAGTCGTAGAAAAAAGGTCCTATTTACGCCATTAAACTTTTCCTGTAATAAAGTACCTCTAATAAAACTCGAGATATAACCCGTCCCAAATTCGTGACTCACCCTGTGTATTGAATTTACCACTATTGTGCCTTTAATGCAGGTATAAATTCTATTCATAACAGAGTACTAGTTGGTATCATCAATAAACACCTTTACGCTGTTTTGTTTAGCGACGAGTTTACGCATTCCTCAATTGCTGGTAGTGCTTTATTTATTTGCGTATTTTCGAAGAGTACAGAGACAATCCATTGCGTTTCATATTTTATGGTCATCCAATAAATTCGTGCCGACGTATTCAAATAATGTTTTGCACTGGGGCATATTAAAAGGAAACAAATTTTAATGAAGCACAGAAGAAGGAGAAAGACTGTAATGCAATTTAAGATTGTGACACGTGAATAAAAATTGACTTGCAATCGCAAGAGAAAACGATGCACAGGTTAATTACGAGATTGCTGCTAAGAGAGCTCCTTAACGAGTATCCAGTCGATTAGAGAGTTGCAACTACCTGTCGTCGTGAGGTAACGGTCGAGAAACGCGCGACTCTAGAAGAGAAATCTTCTTCCTTTCGTTCCTCTTCTTTGGTCATGACGAGTAATAGCGAGCACGTTAGACGGATTTCGAAATCGCGCACTCGTCAGCCTCGGATACGATGAAATTTATCTTTTACACTAAACCGCCTCTGCTTCCCTTGAACGTTTGTAAGTCTCTTTGAACCTTCCATAATCTTTACGAGACTTAATAAAAATTGACACCATTTCGTGTGTACAATATTTGCTTTTCTGAAACGCAACTTCTACCACTTTAACCATTATGCTTTATGATCCTGTCGTGCCTAATTTCTCTGATATTTTTTCTATTCTTTAGAAGCAATGCACCATCAAATTTCTTTATGAATTATAAACTTGCAACTAGAAACCTGAACAGAGATATCATAAAAAAGGGCGTTACCGGTGTAATAAACATTATTATTATATATATGTAATAACATTTATTTGCGCGGCTTTCCTTCCCGTTCAAAGCCAGTTCGCAACTCCTAATGAGAATTGTAAATGAGGCACAAGTATAATATTATCCTTAGGGTACGTCATCTTACAAATTCTTTCAGCCAAATCCTCATTGTCACCGTAAAGTGCCTTTTCGTGGAACTTCAACGTTCGCATTCCTATTCACGTAGAATTTGAAATAGGATACACCGGGATTGTGAAACCCGAATGATTCATCTAATTCCCTATTCGCTGTCACGAAATTTGACTCTAATATACATCAGCTCGTACGGAACTAGATTCTTCTAGAAATCGCATAGCTTCCACGAGAAACGTTTGAAGACGAATCGACCCTTCCCTTCCCCTTCGAACAAAAATACCTATTTCGCATCCAAAGGCCTAACAATACGAACACCGTCGTTGCAAGTACTTAATTGTGTCTTTTAAACGCATCTTTAGAATCATTTTAAGGCATCGGTCGAAATATGGTTAATTACGTTCGGAAACGATAGATGATTTATAGAACCCGTAGGACCCGAGCGCAATTCTTTTTCTTCCGCTGCTCGGTCCAGGGGGGGGCGGCAGACACGAGGTTAATGCAACGTTTCCTGAAACATGAGGTAATCCCCGATCTGCAGCGGACGTTTCTGTACTGGTACGACCGGACAACGCCCGCGCTTCCAGTCGTTTTTCATTATTCCAGCGAAACGCCGGCGACATTCCCGCCGACTGCAATAGATTATGCAATTGCAATTCCTTGATTGCTTGTCTGATTTTCAAATCGTTTTACGATTTTCCTGCTACTTGTCCTGCTATTTCCCAGTTTCCTTGTACGCGCAACATACAGCGGCGGACAAAAGTACATTCGTGTCAGTTGCAGCGGAGCGGGCATGAAAGCCGTGTGCCGTTGTAACTGAACGCAAATATATAATGCAATTAACTTGAGCATTTCAGTATCTATTATCCTTATTGTCTGTATATAATACACGGCTACATCTGTACGTATGCATTTAAATATCGGTAATGTTGAAAATAGAAGAAACTTCGTTACCATTTCTTAGTGGACTGATACGAGGATACTCTTGTCCATCTCTGTACCTACGAGGAAATTGCGACATTTAAACGGAACAGGCTTTATTCGACGAGTACACATATTCTAAAATCTGAAACTATCGTCGCAGCGTTGTATCGTTTATCGTTTGTACACAAGCTGTCCCAAGTTGTAACCGCTAAGCTTTGCCAGTACGTTTAGCATAATAAGTTCGGGAGTAGGGTAATAAATAGGGTAATTCCTGCCGCTGTGTTAGAGTAATCCATTCAAACGACTTCTCCATCCTCCAAAGGTAAAACCCCGGGGCATTATGTATATTAATAATTGCCCGCAGTAATAAGGGTGCATGATATCTATTGAATTCGGGGTTTCCCGTCGGTTCGTGTCGGAAATTGTACGGGCGAAAGAAAGTTTCGCTAACAAGAAGCGGGTCTCGAGGAAGGAAGAGTGAAATAGTGAGATCAAGGAGAACAGTTCGCGTACCGGTACGATACTTCTACTTCTAACACCAGCTCATCAGTTGCATAATCCAGTGGACTCGTGTAGGTGTACACGAAGCAGTGGAACCCTTCGGAAGTCAGAAGGCGCGCACGCGTGTGCATCGTGTGCTTACCACGTGAAAACTTGCCTGTCGTTTTCTTTATTTCTCCTTTCGTCTCTCTTCTCGCTTCCCTTCACCCACGCTCTCTATCGCGCGTTCCCTTGTATCGCTGTTTCACTCCATCTACCGTGTTCCATCGACAGAGGCACGGAGCTTCACGTGTGTGACCGATATCACGATTCTCTCAGCATTTTTCGTTCTCGTCGTCTACCTTCTTGATCCACTGTAGACGTCCAACAGCGAGCGGATTTATTGTAATACCTTTTGCCACGTTTTGTTTCCAACGATATGCTGATGGCTGAATACGTACTCCGTAATGAGTATATCGGGTGGCAAAATATTCAACAAGTATTTACACGATTGTGTTACAGAGCAGACTTGATATACGTTATAGACACCGGGTTGGAGTAATTGCAAAACGATATCACGAAGCTTGGATCTTCTTCTTTTTTTGGTCCATTCATTTCAGCTTACCGTAGTTTGTAATCAGGTAGCACCTGTTCCCTGTATCTCACATGGTGTTATTTAAATCGTGAAATGTGATATCGGAAAGTTAAATATTGATTTGTGGCGAAAGGATCCGTGTAAGATTTTCCTGCATAGGTGCAATAGTAATTTTTCACTCTCATTTGCCCTTTTGCGTTTCTAGCAGAGGAGACTTTTGTATAGCATTTAGTATTATGTAGTATTCTATTTATTTTCGCTTGACCTTATGCAAAATGCTTTATGTGCACTTTGTGCACAATTGTACAATTCATTAAATTATTCTAACAAACATTGCCGCAAGATTTTATCGGTTGAATTGATTTTTGCGGACGTGTGCTAGCGAAAGGGCGAAAATTTTATCACGGACTTACGACTGTTGCTCTTTCACTAATTATAATATTTTCAAACCTTTGCTTTTCTTTTCTCTGCTTTCCTCGTATTCAGTGATTCCACATTCGTTATACGGGCGTAAATATGTTTTGGGGAATGAGCTTCTAAGAGACTTGTTACTTTATTATTTAAATGTGCTATGCAAGAATTTTCCAAATTGCTGCTGACACGACAAGTGAATGTCCAATTATGCAAATAGAAATTTTGTTCCCATTAAAAGATTGTAAAAACATAGGCACCTTATATTTTGTATCATTCATATACATTTTGTACCATTTTTTGAATATGTCACACACACACATAACTTTTAATCAATTTAATCAATAAGATATTCTAATTTCCAATAAACAAAAGAATAAAAACATATCAAATATTTTTCATGTGTGAATACCCAGCATATATTTTCGATAGATTTTGCATATTTCTGCATATTATACCTGCACAAACATCCGCACTCTAATTATAATAAATTACAATATATTATAAGTAAACGTTGTATATCACGTATCTTGATATTACCAAGCAATACTTTCTGCAAACAATGTTCAATTACCTATCGCATTGCGTTATTGCGTATATTTTTATCGAATTTTGGAGGACGATCAAAATGGTTAAGGCAACTCGCTTTCACGCGCTTGTAAATAATTTGCATTCGTTAATCTAGAAAATTTGGGCGTCAACTTTAGGGTAAACAGCTTGTTAGCGATTATGTACTTATTTACTTATTGTTAGTGAAATTGAACGGTCCAAAAAATATCTTAATATTTCGCTATCGCTGATGCACATATTTAAACATAATTAATTACTGTAATATTAGCGGGCTTACGATGTCAAGATTGTTAGATAAAATGCATTGGGAATTTTTAACCGGGTATGCTGATGTATGGTCATGGATTAGTGAGCGTTTAATTAATTCGACGGAGTAAAGCAGGTAAATTGGTTCGAAAAATACGAGAAGAATGGGAGAATCGTATCGGTAGGAACGTGAACCTTGTTCCAGTGTTCTGGAACACTTGTAAACTGAAATTAAAATACCAAATAGGAATAAACTAATAATAAATCGTCTATCTATTTTTGTATCCCATTAAAATTCTCACTGTCCGCGAACGTGTTAATTACAAAAGGAAAACTGAGTGGCAATATCATTTTGTTTGCCTACTTTTAATGTTAAAGATTCTCTCTTCAACTCTTATACATCATCGCATAATTGCAGTCTGCCTTTCTATTTATACTGAAGCTCTCACGAGAAATGATCTTTATTTCTTCTGTAGAATGGTCCGTGATCCAGCTCAGGTGTTCAGGGCGCAGTGCTCCAACAAAGATCGAAGGCGAGGGTAGATGTTTCTACCGGCATCGTCGTTTGAATATTGAACGCGTTACAATAAGATGCTCGAGTTTTTATACTAACATGGATTTGTCTTGCACGGTCAATGTCCCAGCCGCGTCAGCAAAGTAGGCATATCGTATAGACTTGGAGTATTTAGCAACGATGCTGGAATTTGCAACGCAGACTGGTGGTTCAAGATCTTGTAGCACCCGTTTTAGCGAAACTATCATCTTCTGCTAATTCTTTCGGAACCACAAGCGTTCTGCAGTTAATATTCTTTATACTCTTCTGCGATGAATGGAATCGTGAGGAATTGTCACGCTCCTTTCGTGACACGACATTTTTGTAAGTGTTCGCGGAAACTTGCTATACATTTTGTGGACCGGAACCAAAGCGTTCGCGGCTTGTCTCTTCAAGACGACCTGGCGCAAAAAATTCGAATCGCGGTACCAACACTTCGCCTTTCTCTCTAGTTACGCGAATTCATTACCACCGGTGTAATTGAATTTTCGGTACAAAGTTTTGTTTCGAAGTGCGCGGTGAAATTTTTAATCACGCTGGAGGCTACTTCGAGTTTTGCAACGGCGCAAAGCCAACCGTTTGGCCGTTGTTATAAATTAAACGTCCACCCCGTTCTTCGACTTTATTTTCATTTATGCAACGATAGAGTTAACGGCGTACGTGACGTTTCAATTGTTCCATCGGACAGAGAGCGTGCACTGCTTCCCGTACGAGCAATCTTACGCTCTCGTCTTCCACGTTTCGCAAGATAAACAAGATTACGCGCGTAAAATACTCGCTCGTTTTCCCGCAAACAACTGCGTCAAAGGCTGTAAACGTTTCGTCATCGAAAGTTTGGCTTCTGCCTTTTCTGCGAGCCTCTTCGTAGGCGGATCAACGCGGTGGAATAAATCGGCGCGGGCTTGTACTATTCCTTTGGAATCCACGCGAAAATCCGTGGGACAAACACTGCCAGGTATTCGAAACGCGCGTTCTTTGTAGAACAAAAAGGCGAGTTTAATCTACATATGCACCTCTCCTTCCCTCGCGCAGTTTCACTCCGATCTCCGCCAGTCCTTCGTATACTTATGTAAATAGATGAGCGTGCGCGTGGTTATCACACGAAAGCCGCTGTAAGCACACACATACACACCGGCCAACCGAATAGATAACAGTTTTTATCTGGCCTGCCGTCTTCGAAGCCATCATTCTCTTTCGCCTCGGTGACGCCAATGCACTTTGCTATTTTGCCTGTGGCTGAGTTTCCAGACAGACGAGCTTTCGTTTCGATGCTCGATGCGAAAGCTCGCAATTCGCCGTGATAATCGATGAACCTATCTCGACCAGGAGTCTATCTCCTTTTCTAATCTAGACGGAAGACATTCGGATGTATAAAACTTGCAAATACCTGGGGCGAGATCGCGTACATTCGTACAAGGAATTCGCGTGTGCAATTGTTTAATATGTCACGTCTAGTCTAACAAACGCAACCGTCGCACAGTTAATGGATTACGTGCAAACTTCTTTTCGTGCAGTTCCGTTTCCTTTTTTTTTGCCCAACGTATATACGCACGTGTTTATTGTCGATAGTAGGATTTCATATCGATACGCTCCGCGAGTGTTATCAATCCGTGCGTACGCATTATCGCGTGTGCAGGTCTTGCAGCAGTCCTCGAAGAAGAAAAGATTACCGGAGTGTATGTAATAATTATGAATCGAAATTTAGTGGAAAAACTAAACGTCGCGTGAGACGTACTCCGAATGCCCTTTTTTATGAACCAAAGTTAGTCAAGCTTTCGAAAAGGGGGTGGATAAAAATTGAATTACGCTTGGCAATGTTTCAGTGGCTGTTACCGGCTGGTTAACATTTTCAATGACGAATTCATACATCCACGCTCTCTGTAAATCATATCACAAAGGAAGAACAGAAACAGTATTTGTTGCTATTGAACCGACTGATGTCAGTTCCGGCAGAAATATTGTAGCAAAGGAATCGACTTTACTGGCCCATTCATATTATCTGCGACGTAGAATTTGATAAATACGAATTGACCATTCTTTAACATTATTGCTCCCAAAATTCGCTTTGCAATAATGTTCCAACGTTAAGCAGATGTGTTTCGAAATCCCAATATCGAAAAGAAGGTTGCATCGTTTTGGAACATAAAAATATTAAGATCGCCGTGTTACTTGCTCACAAGGGTGAACCTCGTAGACAGGATGTTCCGTGAATAATTGAAGAAAAACTGTCTTTTCATTAAACAAGCACCACCCTACAATAGATGTAGTAACGGAGTAACGCGTTACAATTTGCCACTGTTATCGATATCCTGCTGCGACATTATGTTCTGCCGTGCGTCTACTTTCGTGTCTCGGGTTCTCCGTTTTCCGTAACTTTTCAAATCTTTCTTTCTTCTCGCCGTCTGTGAAATTCTCCCTCTTCTCCGCCTTCTTCGGTCGCTCGTCCCCCGCAACACTCTCCGTCTCCGTCGATCGCGTTTTGCCCAAACTCTAGCCGTCCCTCTTCCACTCGTTTCGTCTATCTCTTTCTCTCTCGGTCCCTCTGCCCATCCCTCGCGCCGGTCACCGTCGTCTATCTACGCTCCTCTCTTTCGCCTTCTCCCTCTCTGGCTCGCTCCTGTTCTCGAGCTCGTGAGCGACTCCGATTCGCCTCTGGCCGACAGTCGCGGTTAAACTCGCGCAGGAGGTGTTACGTGCGAGATTTGCGCGTCGCGCGCACTATTCATACGCAACGAAGGAAAGGAGACAGAGGGAAAAGGGAACGTCTTCCGTTGTGTACGGTCAAGTTCTGCTTTGCTCGGGCGAGTGTGTGCTGGTGGTGTTTGCGAAGTAAGAACAGTTCGTTCGTTCCACGACGAATCCGTGACGAAACGGTCGGGGGTCAATTGTGCCGGGAAGTTTAAAGAAGACGTGCCATCGCTGTGCGCCTATTCTTTAAACTGCAGACAAGTCTGGCGCGAAAAAGAGTGCGCGCGTCAGCCCGGTGCTCTCGCGCCGTTCTGGAGCCAGCGTTTCGCGAGCCATTTAAGAAAGATTGCCAGGGCCCTACTGCGTCCGCGAACGGTGACGTTCGAAACGGAGTTTACTCGCGCGAAAGCAAGAGGAGTAAACAAGCGTCGCGTCGCGTGTGCACCGATGCGCGTTCGCCATGTGCGTCTGTCGTGATCGGCCTGCGTTTCGGATAAAGACGGAGTGAATCGCGGTGAGACTTCCGCTGTGACGACGGAGGAGGGAAAAACCGTCTGCTCGAAACAGGAAACTCGATATCGATAAAGAGAACGTGCACGCTGCGTCGCACGAGTGTCCATTTAATCGACGACTTGGTGCGAGTGACCCGGGTGGGCTTCCGGTGCCAGGGAAGCTCGAGGAGGAGCCCGATTTCATTCCGGAGAAAAGGTCGCTGGGCGTCGAAATGACGGAGAGCACCTCGTCGGAACTGATTGAGCATGGAGAGAGGGAGAAGAATTAGAACGACTCAGAGCTGGGTCGTGAGTGATAATACGACGCACGACTCGTGCATTCTTCTCTCGTTGGACGGTGGAAAAGCTGCGGGGAAACGACCTGCCGCTGAAAATCCTCGGCTCCTCGTCGGTATTCCGCGTGTCGAGCATTTTGGATAAGGAAGATTGGGATGCGGAGGAGTGTTGCGCGGACACAAGAGGCGTAAACAGCCGTTCCGCGACGAGTTTCGTTATCGCAGGCGCGTCGCGTCAGTGGGACTCGCGGTTGCGTTGAAATCGTTTAGCGTTGCACGGGAGAAGAACCGGCCGCACTGTCGTTTCTCCTGCCGCGTCAACAATTAGTGCCACGTTCTTGACCGAACAGTTCGACCGATCGTTGAACATTCTTTACGATTAACGAAGCTCGATATGAACAAGTGAGATCGTCGCAACGGTGATCCGGGGAGGTGTCCAGCGGACTGGTCCTCCCGCAGTAAGACGCATATACGAGGTCGATTGAACGGTCGTGAACCGTGCGATCGACAATTTCGACGATGGACCGGTCGTCGTCCGTTCGTTAGACGTTTCGAGTGACAGCTTGGATACGGTCTCACGGAACGGTGACCGGTTTTCGTGCGTGTCTAGCCAGCCTGTGCACACAGCCACGTGGGCCGCTATCAAAGCAATTCGCCCCGAGAGGTCGGCCCGCTACGTGTGGGAGCGATTACACGAGCGACGAGTTCATTCATCGTGTGGATTCCAGCGTACCGGAAGTGACGAGGACGGACGCTTCCTCGAGGCCCGGAGTCTAGTCTCGCGCCGTTTTCCGTCGGGACGCGTGGAGCGATTCGACGAGCGCGTCAAGTGCGTGCGATGCGTGTGTAGTGAAGCTCGGTGTCGAGCGACGGACGAGCAGTGGCCGCGGAGAAGAGCATCGTGGCAAAGGGGTGGGAAGCATAGCGCGAGGGACGAAGAAGGAAAGGGAGTAAAAGGAAGCTGCAGATCGAGGAACAAGGATGCGGTCGTGGCGGAGAATCGCGGTCTACTGGACGGCCAAGCGTCCTGCGAGACGCACGGTCTGTCCTTGAAGGACGTCGCACGCTTTCGTGTCCGGAGGATGAACTGCTCTCGACGGAACGAGTTGCGTGTGAGACGAGCAGCGTTCGATTCTTACATGACGATCACGCTGCCTTATGAACCTGATTGTTCCACTTCGTCGAGGCGCCTCGCCACGCTCAGCGCACGATTATGCAGCTGAAGAAAGCGATGCTTAAGATATTCGATCAATGTGAGTTGCCGATTATGCTTCTCTATCCGTTCATTCTTCTTTTTCTTTCTTCTTTCCTTCCTTCCATTTTCTTTTATCTTTTTTAACCCTGCTACGGTCTCCCATTCAGCTGTACAGATAAGGTCTCGTGGCTCTAAGAGAACCGGAGTACGCTAGATTCGTATTTTTCATTCTGTGGTCTGGCAATAAGTGAAAACGTTGAAATATGTTGTCGTATCTTTTGTTGCAACAAATCAATACATGACACTGCGGCGGAAAATGAATTCCATAAATTCTCAAGTGATTCATTGTGAGATTTGTGTACACCTGCTGGTAATGAGGGACGAAAGTATGCTTCCAGAGCAACAGACTTTAGACTCTCCCAATTACTTTTATGTACACGTTTTCCCTCTTCATTTGTGTCTTCTAGTTCGATACTTTGTACTGCAGGAGGGGAGAATTATTGGAGCGAAGTATAGGGAAGAGGGCACAAATATGACACCCCCATTTTATTTGTTGACCACGGAAGTCTCGGTAATAGTTATAAATGAATAAATAGAAATATTGCAAACATTGCAGAATTATTGATTTTCTTACTTTCTGCTTTTGGCGAAATCTCTTTCATTGCTAGAATCGCAGTCATTCAGATACTTCTGCGATTAATGGGAAACCAAATTTAAAATCAATACTTTCCATTTTCCAATCGGTCCTGTTTACGAAATATTTCACTCCGTTCGCTGATTTCCATCGTTTGATGGTCTTTTATTTACGTAGGGTGAAAACAGCGCTTACGCGTACCTATCCTTATTACTAGCATACCATTTGACCAGGGACAATAAGGTTTTTAAGATGTTTTAATGTTAAGGAAACAAAGACAAATTTTTATATATGTTTCTTCGAAACAGTCATAGGTCTTGAAGAAATAAGAACGCGTTGGGTCGAAAAAGACCCAAAGGGCGTAGACTACGTCACGTAGTGACTATAACTTCGAATCCTTCAGGAATAACAAAACTTTCGATACACCTTTCGGACGGTGATCATTGAAATTTTCTTTTAGCGCTGGCTCATTCGCAATTTAACGCGGGACATTAAACGTACCCTGCGTACGGCAGGGTAAAGTAATGGTGCTGGATTGTGGATTGCACATTGCAGACACTACGAGCTGAAGAGTTCAAAGGGTTAGTCTGACTCAGCTAGGGCTGACTTTTCGTTGTTTTCGCCGATCTGGCTGCCGGGGAATGCTACGTTGACTTTCAAAGCGTTAGCCTTTTTTTGGTTTCTCTCGATTCCACCTTCTTCATCTATTCATACGTTTCCCTGCTCCTTTCTATTCGGGCACGTCATTGTTTAGCTCAGCGGTTGCGTTGAAACTGATTTCTGCCGGGTGAAAGTTTCACGACGAGTTTCAGCTCATTTACATTTCGCTCTGCCAATGTGGCCTTTGTATCGTTAATTGCGATAAAATTGCAAGCATACGCGTGCTCTCTTCCCTAGTCCTCCTTCAGCCGACTATTATATTTCGCAGATATTACCGTGCAATCTTTAATACTCCGCCAAAGTATCGGGCCGGTCGTTCATTTAGAACGCTAACAAGCGGGATCAGTATTTAATTAATCATTTCTCTGTCCGTTGCGTTCTGCGAATATATATTCCACGTTTCCAGCAATGTTTCGACGTCTCTCTCGACAAATTCTTGAAGCTTTGATTTAGCTCGTCCGCTGCAAGACACTTTCTACTCCGTTCAACACTTTGCACAGTTCGGAATAAATGAAAATCTGCGGCGCTAATTTTAGAGAACGCCATGGATTAAGTAATAATTCTCGATTATGCTCTTCTCTTTTGTGCAATGCTGTTTTCGTTGCACGAAACCAAGAATTGTCATAAGGAAGAGGATTCCTTCATTAATCTTGATCTTTTCAGTATTATGTTTGCGGGAAATAAATGATTGCCGCCTGTAAATCTTTTATCGCAGAAATTCAAAGTGGATTATTTCGAAACGAAATACATTTGCTGTGCCCATCACTTATTGTGGACTCAGAGACACAATATTTTCTTCTTACCATAAAGTGTACTTATTTGAAGTCCTTTCAAGCGGGAAAATGAAGTGAGATACAAGGGTTGAAATAAAGCACTGCACGGTGAACGCGACTATAATTATTAGGCACACCGATTCGTTCTTTTCGAGGCTTACTATTAACATATCGTAAAACAATTAATTGATAAAAATAATTGTCGTATAATAGCGCTGCTATTAAATGATAAAGTTAAAAAAGCAATAGCGGATTGCTCATTGGTGCACCCAATATTCACGTCCTGAACAAGACGAATTTGTTCAACCAACGATACAGAAAAAGTACACATGCGCAACCACTTTCTGGAGCAAGCGTGGCGCGTGTTTTTGTTAAGCGTTGCTATGAGACACGAGCGCATGATAACAGCGGTGCCTAAATCGAGAGGCGATAAACGGCTGTGTCGCTGCATCTTTGAGATTACGGAAACAGCTGTCGAAAGTATCGGGACAATGATGTCACCGACTGTCCAATGCCGGTTCGAATTTACGTTTTTAATCAACGTTTTCGGGCCTTGCGCTTCGTGCTCGCAAGAGTACAGCTATGAACGTTCACCGACGATGCGTACTCTAATTACCTACGTATACGTTGGCGGTTGAACGTCTCGATATTTTTATTTTTCACGCGAGACGAGCAGGCGGTGAATTTCGAAACGGTATACAATAATTGGCGAGTTTGATCCGTCTCGATTAAATTTATGCACGCACAGTTCTTGGTTACCTGGCTGCGTACAAGATAATGGCACTGAAAGTTTGCAATTGCAATTGGTCACAAATGCTTTAGAGTATATGTATACTGTTGAAATTCAGCATGGTCTGCATTTAGAAATTTCATAATTCGTGTATATGCAATCGCATGAATATTCTTATAGAAAGAATTGAGAGATAGATACTATTGCTGGGTATAATAATAATTATAATAATAATATTTCTTTATTCCGGCATTACGACTTACGACCATGAAATAGTCTTGGATATACATTATTGCTGGATGCTCGCAGTTTTCTATTTAACAATCGAGAAAATAAGTAACGCTCGCATTCTACGCCGCAAAAATATTCGAGCACGTAACGTGCATATGTGCATCTCGGTTTATTTACCGTGGCAAGTCGGCTGGAAATTCGTCGATACTACTCGAGATATCGGTGAAAATCGGACGTGAAACGAGAAGTACCTACGTACGCACCTCGTGCGATATACATATGTACATACGTCACGACCAGGAAGGTGGCTCAGAAAAGATTTTCGGCCCCCTACGATTTGCTCCTGTGATTGCTAATTCTGTATACGATCTGATAGTCTATATACATCGCATAATTTCCCTCATATGTGCCCGCAAAGTAGCGCATTCTGATCTCAACCTTTCTCCTTCGTTCGAGGGAAAAATCTCATTAATACTATGGTCGAGCATTGCTAGCGTACGGAGTCGCGCGAATCGAAGCGTACTTTTTAATGATCCACGGTGTCGTTAATGATCCACACATTAAGGATCCACGAGTGCACGGAAAATCCATCGGGTTGCGAACGCGCGGTGCCGATAAGAAGCATGAACGAGCGCGTATACGTGTGGCGATGCGCGGCGGCGTAGTTGTCGTCGCAACTCCGTTATCAACGCCGCGGTGCAATCGCGCGGGCAATAAATCAGATCCGTTTCGTGGCAGAGAGCGTTTCTACTAGAAAAAGAAGGCGGCGTCGTCTAGACGGAAAAGTTTCACGCATTCGGTAGGAATGGAGCAGAAGCGTGCACCGCGGCCAGCTGTAAATGCAGCGACCCGCTCGAATGTCACGTACGAAAGTATTGTGTTTCGTGTAACCGTTTCTCCTCCACCTGCCCGCCCCGCGATCCACCCATCCACCGAACGGGTTAGCCGTGTGCAATAAACCGCGCCGTGCACGGCTACGCGTCTCTGTACGCAGAGGGACCCGTGCACACGCGTCCACCGTGTGTAACGTGACTCCTTCGTGCACAGCATGGGCCCCATTAGTGGCCCACGGGACGTAATAGTGTAATAGCTCGACAGGTTACTGGAAGGTACCGCGAAAACCCGTGGGCCCTTTGCGATAACCCGCTCCCCTATCGCGACACGTGTCATCCGACAGAAGGAAATTTTTCGATTAGTAAGAGAGAGCTTGAAAAATTCGTCAAATTCGTGTGACGAATAGCGATGCATTTAAACGGCGCGCAACTATGAAAGCATTAATGTTGATAAGAGTGTGCACGCTACTGTGTCATTTACCTAATTAAAACTGTGGCTCGCACGCGGTGATAAAACTTGTCATAAAAAGAATTGCAACGCGATATGGATCAGTAATTTTTAATGGGTTCTGGGCGATATTGCATCTAGTAGGTACTCCCGCCATGTGAATCGTAATTGGACACTCGCATCGCTGCAATTACCTCGACTCTTTCTGGATACGCTGCCCTAGAATGTGTGTACTCGTAGTACGGTTCTAGTAATTCTTTCTTCTCGTTCCGGCTCCACTTTCCAAGAAGCGTGCGCGATTTCTGTCCGCGATTTTAGTGCGCCTGAAAAAGATGAGGCTTTTTGAGGGCAGCATCCGCGAATGGTGCCCGCCCGTTTATTATTTCGGGTCGAGGGGCAAAATATTTGCTGCCGGTCGACCGAGTTATTTAGACGGGCCAAAAGTTAGCCGGAAGTTCGCGACAGTTGAGACGCAGCCACGATTTCCCTCGCTTTCCGCTCGTCTTTCGATATAACTTTGACAAACGGTTCTCGTTTCCGCAAGAGAATTGTCACGTGCCGGTAAAACAAAAATTCAAGATTTCTTTCTAACAATTCAGTTGGTGATGGCTTCAACTTTGTGTAGAAAAAAGCGTATTTTACTACGAAACGGTGAAATAATAGCAAACGCTAATTAACGTACGCAGATGTAGTTGAAGATTATAGATTATAGATTATATTCCATTTACATTTTCAATGGTTCGAATTACCACTTGGATAATTGTGATACGTTCAATTGTGATAATAATTCTTAGAATGCTTTCAATAAATTGCATAGAATTTACTATCTGTGGGTTTCTGCAATCCAATGGCGAACAATTGGTCTAACCATTCGTAAAACTAAATGCGCGCTATGCATAATCCTCCTGTCGTGTTAATTTTGCTTATGTATAAAATAATAGGTCAGATGGTATAACTATATAAACCGGCCAATGTGCCTCTCTGGAATATTGTAGCAGTGTACAACACGCTACCATCGCGTTGAAGTGTTAGGTCATCAGATGAGTAATCCTACTATGTTAATAAATTGCTAACGAATCAAACAGTTTATGGAAGGTAAAATGAAGAAACGGGTAAAAACCCATCTGCAAAATGTATTATCATATTATTTTAACAGTCAGACGGCCCAGGTAGTACATTAATGTAGCCAGGGTATGTCATCCCAGTTTATGAGTGGGTGAATACGGCCTGAATATATTAAGAACATTATTATTTTAATATTCTCTTAAAAGATCCTGCAGTCACGTTCCTTAAAATTTCTTTAGGACGAATGTGTACACCAATTTTCCTATTTTCCATTTACCCTCCTTTCTTCTATTTTCATAGTTAATATTTTTACGCGCTCTTGGAGTACCGTTTATATCTTAACCAACTTACTGCACATTTTAATTTTATTTTAATTTTATTTGCCTTCTTTATGAAACTTACTAATTTACTGTTTCGCGAATATTTTGCCCGATCTTTGCACACTACGTACTTGTTTTAACCGTTAGGAAACGGGCTTTAAATTTATTGCGCGAATTTAGATGAAATTTTCTTGCGTTCACCTTTCATCTGTTCGTTAGGTAGATATACCACTTGGGAGTACAGAAGATGCCCGTTCGATGTTTGGAAAAGTGTACCATTTCGGGAAATTTACGGACCACTTTTCCAGACCCGTTCATCGATAACTTTTATTATCACGAAGCTTTATTACAGGTGAATCAACCTTTGCTTGCGTATAATTCCAAATTGTGTACCAATAATAGCTCAACGCCCAAACTATTTGTGCCCAACAGTATACATTTTTAATTAGGCTTCAATATAAAATAAACAATGGTTAGAATACAAATCACTCCAATTCTGACTGCGTGTGCACGTTGATATTCGCTGCAAATGTTTCAATTTTCGGCGCACTTTGTCAGAAGTGTTTCATTTATTATATGTCAAAAGTAAATCATAGAAGCCTGCATTTATGCGATCAATCGATGATCGGAATCGCACGAGGTACATGATAGAAACGAGAGTCTCGATGCTACTCGTAATCAGTATCGTTACGTAATCGTATAGAGGTGGTTACCTTGGGCAATGCAAATACACGCTGTTATTCGTTTAGAATGTTTGCCACCGCGATACCCAATCACATGTGACTACGAGCGTTATATGTGTTCCGTATCGTGCTTCTTCATTGATGTTACATTGTTCTTTCATTGCATCGAATCTAATGCGAGCAATGGAAAAGAAATGCTTGGCCCAGTCGATTGAAGATTTCAAGGTGCAGCTTAGAGTAACGCGTGTAGACGGTGGATCGGGTAATCCATTATTGATGATACTACTGATAGAGTAGTGCGATTTTTTTATGGACAAATAAGGCGAAAGCTGGAATTGTGCTTTTGACAAACATAATTTCCAGTATTTCTTCGGTACACGTGAATTTAGCAAAAATGCAGCCGAGTACATATCTGTTTGCACACCTATGCACTTCTATACCGAGCGTTATAGACTTGTAATAGCTCGTTGTTCTAGTGTTATGTCAGAAAAGGGCATAAATCTCCTAGACGGCAATGCTTGGAGCAATCTTTGGACACGCGTCTGCGAATATTTCCAATTCGCAATATTAATTAGACCGATGTGACATAAACATTGTTGAAAATGGTGGAGAAACAAACCAAACATACGCGGAATTCCCAAACGGGATCCAACTGCCCAATTGAATGCAACTTGAAGCAATTAAATAAAGTAATTCATTTTCACGATTACACAAAAATCGGTGGACTCTACGTGGAATGGTTTTTGGCTACGAAATTTGATTTGATAATTTGATGATAGTACGTAGTAGTACGTACGAAAATTTCAGATTTGTATCAGCTAATCATCTAATCGTACTCATAGAACAAGTAATCGTTATAATCCACGACGTAATAATCGGCGGTGCCTTTCGCGAAGAAGGATCTTTTTGGTTGTCAACTTATCAAAAGATTTACCAAGGAGATTAATGGCTTAATTCGTGGAAATTTTTGATATCGAACTTGAAGTGCTCCTGCTGCGAGTCAAAGTACTATATTTCTCTCGCCAAAAATAATTAAAATCGTTTTTTCTACATCTAGTCGGTACGAGGAATATTATTTTGCAAATTAACATACGTCTTCATCGATTATCATACTTTCTATACAAAATTCTTATTAAAGTCTTTTTAAAACTCATCATAAATTGCTACAACGATACCCATATATTAATAATTCCAAAGCAAGAAATGTGAAACAAGTCATGTTGACCACCTTGGCAGTTCTTGTGTTAAATGCACTAATATCTACGAATATCACGTTTATACAGATAAACCGATTTCTGATATCGATCGGTAGAAGATATCTGAGAATGCCGAATGTTAGAGCTACATGCGATGTTTAAATGATCCCCACTGCACATTACACGCCTTAACCATCAGATTTTGATCTTTTTTATGTATTGGGTGGTTAAGGTCGCATGCACCTTCTGAGGCTATCACGGTGTAAGTGCTCAGTGCGATAAACTACCTATAGTAGGTGGTACAAACCAATGTCCCTTAGGAAATTTAACACTTTCTTGCAGGAGTCCTTTTTTTTAAACATATTAAGCGAAGTGGGTAGATCGCGTTGCACCCTTTTACTTCTGTATTTAGGACAGGTGAAGTAACTTTAAAACCGATGGTTAAGCCAAGAGCACCCTGACGAAATTAGAACTTTCGTATTAAAAAATCACACCGGTTACACCTTTTGGATACGTCGATGCATAAACGTGATTATTACTTAATATGAAAGTATGCAACGTATCGCGCCGTTTAATTAAATCCGATAACATTTTTACCGGCATCTTCAACGGCAGATCGATCGCGACACAGACACGATTTTCGCGGGGCACCGTATATATGTACGTATATGTTTCAATGGATTTCTGAACATCGCGAAGGATTTTACTTAATAAATTGGAAAGTTTCCAACTGGTTTGTGATGCCAAGTAGTGAGTCATCCGCGGAAATTGCCAGCTAAAAATTCTGTACACGTAGAACTGTTTGTGCTCTATAGGTGATACGATAGTGAAGAACAGTGGGACGATAAACGGAAAAGAATGAGATACGGGCGAGTACGATAGTTAGCTCCATCGTTACTTGCCGTATAACATTTCACTCGTACGTTGGAGTCGTACTCGATGTCCCCCGCGTGAGGTGTGTCTGCGATTTGAAACGATATCGAAACAATTCACCTGGAAGAATCATTATCAAGATCTTATCGCCGATGCGTTGGGAATGTCGCCCCAAATCTGCTACAGCCCTTTTTACATCTTAATGCGCGGGCCCGCGTTATTTATTTGATCGGTGGACAAATTTGATAGACAGTCTGCCAAGCGTTACGGAGATTAATAAAGCGAAAAGCGTCTGCGAACGAAACAGTGTCGTCCTGTTTCTTATCGATCGTGGATCAGGAAAGGCTCTTGCGAGTGTCTGAAATGGTCAGACGCGTGGAACATGTGCAACATCGTATGCTATACGAATTTCAACTTGGCCAGGACAAAACAGCCGCAGCGAGGAAAGGAGTGCTGCGTCGAAGACGAACAGCGTCTTTCAGAAACCATCGAAAGAGTGTAATGCTGAAGAAAGTAACGATGTGCGCGCGATGGGACACGAGTGGAATAATTTATTGCGGATTACATAATACAAGCGTAACTATCAGCGCCGATTTCTATTGTCGACACCGGTGTCAAAGATCGGAGCAGGAATTACAAATTAAACGACGATCCCTTGTGAATTGAAAGGGCGTCCCTTACCTGCATAGAGAGACGAGGCCGCGCGTGGCAATGGCAACGCGAAAACATCATTAGCACCGTAATGAGTAATGGGAAGTTCTCTCTAGTTCATCTTGCTCCCCGAATCCACCACGGATCCTCACCTTTTTCGGTCACTGCAAAAACGCGGCTTTACCTGAGGAGCCTTGAAAATTCTGAGGACGAGAACAGTATATGAGCTCTTTCTTTTGTAAGATAAAATCCCAGAATTTTTTCAAAGGGGTACGTTCTGCACGTCTTCAACGTGCATGGGAAACTTTAATCGTGCGTCGTCTGAAATTTTTCCAATGGGATCGGCGCGAAAGGGTTCACAGTTCGTACCAGCACGGTCTTTTTATTTCGCAACGGTACGAACGATTATGCATTGACTTTTCACCCGAATGGGCGGAAGGAAAAAAGAAAAGGAAATTCGAGAACAAACGGCAAGCGCCCGTCGAGGAATCGTTGCGTTGCGCTTAAGAAAACGGTTGTCCCCAGTGAAACGAGAAAAGTTGGTCGTGCTTGCAAGCTTACCAACAGCTTACGCATGCACATGGCCGTCGGGAGAGTTTAATATAGCCGCGCTTCGTGCCGCGTTCTCCTCTTGCATACCGAAAGTGGACCTCAACGACGACGAGCACCACGACTCTTCTCGCCTGCCTCGGTCGGGTCTATCTTTCTCCTGGCGGGATTTCATTCCGTCGGACCAGACGATGGGACGGCATGGAATTAAAGCGGATGCAGATGTCTCGATGTGACATTACGTCCATTAATATTGCACGCGTATTCGAGGATTTCGTTTCGCAATATCAGCGCCACGCACCTCTTGGAGTCGCGTTAACAAATGTTTGGTGCCACGCTTCCTATTCTAACCGTTTCATTATTATTTGCGAAAGACGGGCTGGTGAAAATTTTGCACGTTTTGAAACATTCTTGTTTGAAGCAGTTTCGTTTTAACAAATTAAAAGAAACAACGCGTTCGCGGTAATTTTATGCGCGCGATTGTCCTCTTTTAGTGGGGTCTCTGTAGAACCATTCCAGACTTATGTTTGAAAGGTGAAAAGTGGGTAAATTCGGTGAAGTATGCCATGTGCAGACGGGAAATATTGTTGTAAGTCGGGCAATTTGTGGTACACTTAGCGTAAGTAAATGGTAGAATGGGCCGTAATAAAGAAGTACGGAAAAGCTGATGCTCTATATGAAGGGCTCAGAAGCCAATCAGTGCAAGTCCAATTTTCCCTGAACATGAGTATCGTAGTTGAGAAACCTCTCTGTTGTTGACACTTTAGGTTGATAAATCGATTAAGTCACTAATTTCATACGCAAGCAATAGACGACGGTATCAACATTCTCGCCTTTTTCCATGCAGTTTGTAAAAACCTTATTTATCCCGGTTTGAATGCTAATTGAGTTACACCGATTGACTTCTGAACCCTGCCATACGTACCCTTTCTCTGGCAATCTTTTTAAATTAGATGAATTACGACCTACGTAATTCTTTGTTACGGTATTCCTGTGGATTCATTATTTAGCGTATTTGTCCGTATTAAACTCGGGGGAATGGATGAAATAGAGGATGAAAGGGGACAAGCATTTTTATAATTGCATTGCAAACCAGGTTGACAATATCCATTATTTAAATGAACTTTGTTCGCTGAAAGTATATTAAGTAGTGATGTAGATAGATTTTTCTGCATTACTACCATCTTCATTCGTCTCTCTTGTTCCTTCCAGAAGTTTTTTTACCTGTACATATAATCGCGGGAAAGATGAATAATACAATACCATGTTTACTGCCAGGCGAATTAGAAAGTGAAAACAGCGTCACTATAAATATCAGCAGTTTAAACTGGAATACATTGTATAATGATATACGGAAACTTACTCATTCACGTTAATTAAAACATTGCTCGTGTATTCTGGAGCAGCAGAAAAGAAGCTTTGATGCGTTGTTCCTCGTATATTCAACTATCTCAGACAGCGGCAAACACTTTACATGTTACGCAAAATTTTTGAAATTGGTTTTTTTCCGCTTTTTCGGGTCAAGTACCCCACTGAGCGACGGTTGGACGTTACACCATGTAGAACTGGCGTTCAATTTGTTGGTTCGAGGCAGCTTTCGATAACGTATCATGTGCCACTTCCGTTCATCGTTAAGACATGCCTTCGTGTGGCGACAGAACCTTCAGAAGTGAATAATTTCAGCAATAGTCTTGCAATCGCACAAACATACATATTACGTGCTCGTGGAAACGTCTACGAAATATAAAGGAACAAAAATTGCACTAAAATTCGAAGCTATTTCATTCAACCAACGCCTTCTTTTCACATACTATACGTATATTAATAACATACGCAGGAATAATAATTGGAACGTTTATCATGTGCTCATTTTTACACCATTTATACTATTTTATTGCATAATGCGTCTTATATAAATAACTGAGGGCTAACAAGTAATGCAAAATTAATGCAATAGGGTGGGCATCGCATTGAAGTGACAACAGTAACAAATCATTAGGTTGTACGAGAATAAAGTACCCTTTTCGGTCCCTCAATGTGTAAAGCTTTCTGTACCACAAATGTACAATTTACGTTCAAAAATCGGAGGACCTCCCAATCGCCAAAGAGGAATTGAAAAGTCAGAAAATCTCGACCAGTGATAAACACCGATCTGTAAACTCAATGAAATGCGTATCTATTAATTTCCAGTTAGCTGTACAGATTCGTTGAGAGATTTGTATAAGCATATAATTAGCAGAGACGAACAATAATGTCGGGAAGAAGGGCTTTTCGTTTTATAAAATTATTTTATAAATGGGAATAGAAATAAGTATAAAATGTAAAATATATAATAGCATTCCACAATAGGTTCGCGTCTGCACTAACCGCGTCAGAGTGGGAAATAAATTCGTAAGACAAGGCACCGGTGTGAAAAGTTATTGCCAGTGTTATTTTACCCCTGCAGAAATCCAGAGAAAGAATTATCCTGTGCATATCTGCTATCGACCAAGATTTCTCGAATAATAACTAACCGAGAAAATCAGTGGAAAACAGAGCACGATGTGTATGCGAATATTTCCGTATTAGATACTTGTGATTTGCTGTGATTTATGTTTCTGTTGATTAGGAGGTACAGGGAAGTGCTTCAAGACTCTATCTTTAGATTTTATGCTTATTAAATACAATTTGACTAATGACATAACTAATTACTATTGAATTAATACTCGAATTCAATTGTGCAAAAAGATCGTGGTAGTTGCAAAAGAGTTGGTTTCCTTGTAACTACGTTTACAATTATGAAATTATATTGCAATTGCGATTAATATAAATGGAGCATCGTAAGTTCTTGGCTTTGAAATGCACAATATGGCATATGGCGGAAAGTCATCGGAATGGAGAACAAATATTTTTACGATGATTAATTGCGAATGCCATAAACAATAACGTAGGAAGGAAAGTTTCAAGCCAAACCACGATAACTATTGTCCTGTTACTATGGCATTCTCGGCAGAACGTAATTCGTCAATGTTCGAGCGTGCCATCGGGCGTGGTTTTTCTAAATTCCGTGGACGCAAATTCTCTGAATCACATGACGCTGAATCTATCGCATAAATCACGGCGGATTAGCTAATGCTTGATAACGGTGCTGGAATATCACAAAACCTAACGTCTACTCGCCGAGGTTAACTATCAGTGCCTGTTACGCGGCACGTGTTAGCTTGACAGTAATTACGTGCGCATTTGCTTCCGAATGAAAGAACATGCCCGTCCCACACGCGAATCAACGACTTCCCGCGTGGAAGGTGAATTGCAGAAGGGACAGATTTATTCCGTCTCTGTACGCTTCCGTTCGACGTTTCGATCCAGGAAGAAAGGGCCCGAAAAAGGGGGATGGAGAAAAAGTTAAAACACATCATTTATCTGTTTGTATATTTTTCAGGAATGTGAATAATTCAACGGGTAACGTCGTTATTGGTCGTATAATCCTTTTTGAGGACTTGTTAATAAGAGCAATTTTACGCGCCCTGTTAGTCATTTGTTAAAGGTTAAAAGTTGGCAGACACACGGATATTCGTAGGATATTAAACAAATAATTATTTGCATGATATTTTTAAATATCATGTTATCAGTCAAAGTGCATTTTACATATTGCAGGGTTACGGATTTACAAATAGATGTCGTTTTAAGCTTTTCTTTTATTTTTATTTTGGGCAGAATTTCCTAATCGAACCCTTACTCTTTCTCCGATGCATAAAACTCGCACGTGGCGGAGCGTAATAAAGAGCGTAAAAGCTTTTCGTTCTACCCAATATAATTCCCGGAAGGCACACCAATCATACACCATTAGATTCCATAAATACACGCAGCCCGCGTCCTTTTAATTTTAATGATTATTTATTAGAAATTGTTACGTGACTTTCGCAACTCCAATCCGCTAAATTCTCACTGCAAAGTTGAACCAACGGCATCCAGGCTGTTATTACTATTTTAGTGGATGCTTTTTACGACTTTACGTAGGCTCCTGTATCGCGCTGGTACACTTATAACTCTGTGCGCGTAGCAACTGTGATTCGATGAGACTCGAGCTTAACAGGAATTTGAAAGACACGCGTTGGATGTTCATGCTGAGAATGCTTAGAATACTAATTAGTGGCGCGAATGAAAATTCCAGTGCTACGTGCGCCAACGCGACACTGCGTTTCCGTAACTGCAACATCCGTAGTACCGCGAATTCGACGGACAGAAGTTAGTGATAAGCATTACTTAATTAGTATTGATTTCTAATAGCCAAGTACGGTTGTATTGAAAACATAGGAATATACGTGCCATGGGTTATGAAAGTAGTCCAAGTTAAAAATAACAGAAACTGGATTTATTATTTACTTTGTGCCCCACCAATTTGCATTGCAATAATGTGCAACTATTTTTCGGGAATAATTGGAAATTGAACCGCTTAAATCAAATTGGTGGCTGGGTCATTAAACAGAATGGAGTTCGTATTTATTTTTTAGACATCAAATATTTCGAAATGAAAAATATATGACTTGGCCCACTTTCATTATCACGGACACGTGAGTATCAGAGTATCGATTTTTAGATAATGCCTGCTTAAAAGTGTCGATCCTCTGCAGGCTTGGCTAATTCAGAATTCTCATAATTCTATACGTAACAGTGGAGCCTTAGTTTTGTGTTAGTATTTCCCTGTTATTATTTATTTCTGTATCAGAGGGGCACAATTTGGCACCGTGTCAATTTTCTTTGCACTAGCGTCGATGCATTCATTGTCGTCATAATACCAATACGATTTTGTATTAATCTTGGCAAGTATCGATATCAAATATCGATAACAAGTTCATCGCATTCCAATACATTTTGAATCCTTTAAACACGTATTTGATTGTCGAGTTGCTTGAAGATCATGAGAAAAAGTGCCTTTATTTTGAAATTTCCATGATTTTATAAAAAAAAATCACGTCACGCATAAAAGATTATACGAAATATACCAGGACTAATTCGAGCAAGCTGCGGTTTCATTTCGTTCAGAGATATGTTGAAATAAAACATCTTTAAATGCCTATTCTGTGCCATCCTTTTCGACACCGCATGTTCCAATTGTGAATAATAATTGCACTTTATTTTGCGGAAAGTAAAAAGTGAACAGCGTCGAATGTGAATAATTGCAGTATTTGCGTGTCAAAATTCGGGACAGGGGAGAATGCGGGAGACGGAAAATATGTAATCGTGCATGCGGTACCCATTAAAATAGCTATGTATTTATTCAATATCTTGGCGCCATGTTTCCGCAAGTTGGCCACGACGCCCGTTCCGGATCACCGGTAGGCCGTTGTGATAACTCTCGTGTCAGACAACTTATGATTACACGGGTGAAAAAAGGCGAACGCAACAGCACTGTCTTGCTGGAGAAATCCGTTTACTACGAGGCGAGGAACGAGCAACCGTGTTACTTCTGCTTCAATTGAAACAATGTTTTACAGGCTCTTTTAGCATGTTGCTAATTGTGAGTCTTGTTAGTGGTCTTCGTGGGCTGTGTACGTGGTTGCTCGATCTTGAAGTCTGGATCGCTTTTAACTCTTTGTTTCTTTTAACACCAACGGTAAATGCGTAAATAAGTGAGAAAAAAAATTTGTACAAATGAAAACGCATCAGTGAGTTGTGTGTGCTGCTGTGATTAAGTTTGGCGCGTTGTGTGACGCAGTGAATTTTTGTTGTTCACGACTTATACTATATAATTATTCATTATTTATGTATCGATGTATAAATTCACAAACGACAAACTTATTTAATTGAACGAACCACAGTTAAAAAGAGAGGATTCGAATGAAAATAGAGCGTCGCTCCAAGGCACGCGTAAGTCATCAAAAGTGGACATTTTTCATAGCGTCTACCATAAAGCGGCGCCCCTACTCCATCTTCAGGTCCATGTACTCGTCGTATAGTTCCGCTGTATGAGTTCCACTCGACGTTACAGGCGCGAGTATCGTAACGTTTTTTTGCTCCGTGACAAGTTTGTACATCCGCCAAGATCTTTGCATAATATATTGAATGTCGCTGAACCTCGCTCCTGTCTTGAAACTCCAGTTTAACATTCCAGCGTCAAACTCCGTGCACCTAAAGCTTTCAAATAGAGCAAAAAAATAAGAATGCAATTAACTCCGTCTGTGAAATGCTTAATCCCCACCATTGCTGACATGTTCGAATTAACTGAAACGTAGCAACCCCTTGTCCATTTCTTGGCGCGTTTGCAAGCTTTCGATATCGTTGCCTCCCACCAACTGGTACACCAAATTGCACGTACACCGGTGCGTTAAATAACCAGACACCCGTGGGTTGATATAATAGGAAAGCGTTGGAAACTCCTGGGCAGCCAGTGGCCTGTTCTCGAAGAAGGAAGAAAAAAGTGGCACGTCACGCGGACCCGTTCTCGGGTCTTCGTTTCGATTTGCTTGGAGCCTCGCCCCGGATGGCTGAGTGGCGAAAAAAATGTGTACGAAAGCTGGGCGCAGAGAACGATTCGCGAACGGAAAACGATTATCGTAGCCGGTAGCCAGGCAGCTGCCCAGCTGGCCTACAAGTGACATACGAAAGAGGCTTTTGACGCACGGGTAGCCAACCGGAAGGAGAGAAAGGGCTGGGCACGACGAAGGAGGTATAAGCAGTCAGCCGGGCGAGGTGAGCGCAGAACTGACAAAAAAGAACAGAGACCCCGAGAGGAAGCGTTGCGTAGGCAGGAAGATCTGAAAAAGATTCGTGGAGCAGAGGGTTGAGGGAGGGCGGAAAAGGGCCGGAGACGGCGGGAGAGATAGAGACGGCTTTACGAAACACAGAGGCAAGCACGGGGCCAGAAAGGATTAATGAATGAGCAGGATGTAAAATTGGGAGCAATATCCAAAGAGCGCGACACGACGGGACGTGGCAAGAAAAGAGCGTGACCCACGACAGGGACCGTTCGAGGAGTGAAGGAACGGCAAGGGCAACGATTGAAAGGAGACGAAACGGAACGTGTCGCCTGGAAGTGACGCAAAAACAGGAACGCGAAGAAAAAGTCGAAAGGAGTTCCGGGGAAACGGATCGAATGGCGTCGCAGTTAAATGAAGACAGATCTAACGAGAGCTTTCGTTCGTCTCTCACGTCCGAATTCTCTACTGAAAGTAGAAACGGTGGACCCTGTTCGGGTCGGTTACGTAACGCGCCGACGCGGCTCGACGTGGTAAAACAGAAGGAGACGACGACACAACAAACTTTTGGCCGTCAGCAATGATCGGAGAGCTGAACCGATTCGGAAGCTGCGCAAAGGAGGGGCAACGGTGGCCGGGTGAAATTGAGCTGCAGGGTGGAGGAAAGAGATAACGAGTCAAGGGGACGTGTGTACGCGCAAGAAGGGGGCAAGATACGAAAAACGGTAGCATTGAACTTGACACGACGACGAAGTGCCCATGGTCTTTGCGGTAGAAGAAAAGAGGACCGGTACTACTGGGATTCAAAGAGAGGGAGACGATGAGGAGGGCGACCGGTCGAAAAGCAGGTTTCGGCGGCCTGTTCGTGTATATAACTGCAACGGCGGAGCGGGGGGCCCCCAACGGACACGAGGAGAGATCGGCGAACGAGATATGATAAATCCTTCATTCGTTCGTTCCGCTTTTCTGTTCTTTAGGGTCCTCTCGACCTTGTCGCGGTGGTAGTCGCCCCGATCAACGTCTCGTACCGGACCGGTGGCCGCTGGTCCCGTTTCCGGATTTTCGCCAACCGAACCGGGCAGACATCGACGGGCAAACTGCGTTGAGATCGCGATCTCTTCACGAAAATCTGTGTAACGGGATCCCTTACGGGGGATTTGTGGCTGATAGTCGAAACGGCAGGGCGACATTAATTTATTCGGGTGCATCGGACCCCCTTGATCACTTGCTGCTGGAATAATGGAGCGGTTTAATAATAACTCCCGCCGATCTTTTGGTGCTATTTTTGTTTGCTCGTTTTTGCACTGGCTGAATTAATAGGACCATCGATTCACTCATTTTTGTGTTACTTCGTGGGAAGGCTTTGAACGAATTGCTCCTCTGCCTAAACCTGTAAAGTGCAGATTCGTGCTCTCTTAATTATTAAATCGAAACGATTAATATCTGCTGACGGCACGCGCTCTGAAACCTTTGTCGATGAGAATATAAGTACAATGAAAAAGTAGTCCTTCGAATGACGTATCGCTTGCTGAAAAATTACAATGGTAGAAATTGTTGGTTTAACGTGACTGGAGTATTCGTGCGTCCAGGATTTATGCGAAGTGCAATAAATATATTAACAGCTAGTACATTATTGATCGTATTGCGTAATGGGTTATCGAGTGGCTACGTATGCACTCTGTAATCGCAGGCCGCAATACAAAAATCCGATGTGAAATATATTTTTTATTCATACTGTATGTGTATTTCCCTGATAATCAGCCTCTATCCGGATACACGATTGTTGGTGGTTCTTATTCTAACTAAAAATCCTAACTACGAAAACAAGTATCCTCAGTTATGCGGTTGCACGTGAAATCGTTCCATGATCTCTGACTGATTGATAACCTCTGCTGTTTACTATGAGCAGCACTTTTATTAGGCGAACGAAGGTGCACCGCGATATTCCATTTATGCATGTCGGAGTAATACACGCACAGCGCGGGGGGGGGGGGGGGGGGGGGGGTACGAGGGAAATGTTTATTATGAAGATTAACGATTTAACAGGACACAGTATCAGTAAATTTTCAACGCACGTGTCATCCGTCTCTCGTATCACACTACACAATTCGTTTTGTTGTACATGGATCGTTACATCGCGACCACATTCTTCTGACCATGCACATACGCTCATTCAGATATCGCTACGCAGTTCGATAATCATTCGACTTAATACTGTATGAATGATCCTGCGCACCTGTTCCGTGTAGCTTCTGAAGAACATGAAAGTGTCAAAAATGAAACTCTCCTCACAATCATCAGATAAATATCTCAGTTTAATCTTCCTAAGGTTGTGAAAGTCGTATCGAAACCCTCAATTGCATACCCGACACCTGACTGACATACGCCTAACGATTCCATTAATACCACGCTGGGAATATCGCTCGAAGGTTAGGGAAAATACAGCAGCACAATTTAGCAAGTACATGTTTCATATCTAAATTACCGTGAAAACACCTCGGGAGGATCTGCGGGCCGATTTGTCAGCCAAAGGACTGGACCGTGTGTCAGTGAACGTGGCCGGAGAGGCGAGAAAAATGCGGCGAAAAAGAACGCCACAAGTTCTAAGAAAGCTCGCACTCAAATATTTCTCGGACGAGCGAAACGGCGTGTATACGGGAGGTAATTGATGGACCTTGCATCGAGAAAAAGAAGTCGCGATAGCGAGGTTACTGCGATTACGCGGCGCATCGTGCACGAATCGTTTGAAGCACGCACACGGGAGAATGTACGTACGATACATAGGGAAAAACATGGTTGCGCGATCACGTCTGCACTTTCCTGCGAGGCAGCCAGTCGAGCAAGGCAGGCCGATGTGCAAAGGCGAGTTCTGTGTTGGTGGAAACAGATAGGTCAGCTTGGCGCCACCAGGCCGAGGCGAGCCGAGTGAAGGCCGGTCGGTTGCATGCTCCTGTTGCTGCCTTACTGTTCTTCGATATCCGACCATCGCCGCCAAACCAGCTGCACATTTTCACTGCCAGCGGGATCGAGTGTCGCGTGGACCAAACTCCGTAACGACCAAACTGTTTGCCCGTCGGGCTGACGAGGATCCGTTTGCACTCCTGGTAGAATTGCTCGTCCGCGAGATCCCTGCGATTTCTCATCGCCGAGGTCCCGGCCGCGACGCGGACCATTGTTTACGAAATTTAATTGGCAAGCACTTTGCGAGCCGAAAGCTCGCGTTCGACGATGAAGATTAATTGGAACCAATCGCCCGTCCGTTCGCCGTCCACGCTTTGCTTATTGAAAGCAGGGACGGGTTTATGCCGGAGTGGCAGCTTTGATCAAAAAATTCGGAACTGCATTTTTTGAATGCATTTCAACTGGGAGCAAAGCTGCAGAAACATTGGTCTACCGTGAACGGGAAAGCAACTCTTCTATGTCTAGCTTACAGGCGGAGTAATTACATATTATTTTGTACATTGCCGGCAATTGGGACGTGGGAAGGTAAAAGTAGAGATCATAGCGGGGCAACAAAGAACGCATTGCACACATACTTGTTGCGTGTACGGAGTGAACTTCGTCTCTGTCGATTAGCTGCGGCGAATAGATTGATAACGCGCGCGTTTCCAATGCCGCACGCTCCATGCGTATAATTTCGAATCGCGATAACGGGGCAATTGGCAGAAACACGAAGTCTATTGCGGAAGTAAGGAACAGCAACGGAAAACGTGAATCATCTTGAAAAGTCTCGAACGGCGGATAATACGATAGGGAAAACAAGGCTGATATTATCGCGCGACCTCGGCGTTAATCCAATATCACTAGTTAGCGTTCCTTTTTACACGCAACTTTGTGGCGTTACATACTTCATTATGAAACGCGACAATTTCGACCCGATCCTCTCGATTCGTATCGCCATTCCATCGTGCGTATCGATCACCCAAGCAATTCCAAACATTGGCCTTTCAATCTAACACTATGAAAATTCTGTGCAGCTTCTCGTGTACCAGCTTCGTGTGCGTCTTGTAGCATCACGATTTTTGTTTATCACTGTGTTGCGATTGAATTTACTACGGCGGTTAAATCGCCTTTGAACTTCGCACTTGACTCCTTCCCGGGAAGAGCTGAACGATTTCATGAAAATGGTGGTACTCTAACAACACACACATTCACACACGCATAGACTAGTTCTGCCAAGCAGTTAGTTGTCCCTTATCGAATTTTGCTCTTTGCGGGTTTATTTAACTGGTTATGCATAGAACATGCATGGACCTGAGTCGATAGTACTTCTGTGTTGTCTGGGGTACAGTGCTCCGTTAGCAACTCTTTCGCCGTTTAGTCCTCTGGGTTATTCTATTCGTTGTATCGCTCAATAGCATTCACAATTCATTATTAAAGTATCTTCAGAAGTAGCACAGGAAAAATGTCTGTTCGTATTTTGATCACAAGTAGGCGTCGATCACTCCTCGCAAGTAGATCACGAAAGGGTTGCCCGCTGCCTACAAAACACTGCCCCAAACTCGTGGCCACTTCCGTTTCTGCACTGAATCCAGCAAATGGCATCATCTAATTACAATTTTCTTCCCGTATACCGTGGATATTCCACCCGGCGCGCAAACATGTTTAAATGACACGCGGCACGAATCCAGCAACATTGCTGGGGGTGGAACAAACGATAACATTAATCGCAATTCGCAACGTGTCAGGGGAGGGAAGCTTGACGCTTCGTCGAAAGTTCGCACGGAATCGCGACGCCCGACGATTGTTATTTCATTATTCCGTGTTGGCGGCGAGCGAGGAAGATAAACGAGCAACGGTTGCGTTAGCCAAGCTCTGCTAGTCTCGAGGAAGTCAGGCAATCAGGTCGAGCAACCGTGGCTGGTGGAACAGATAGGTCAGCTTGGCGCCACCGAGCCGAGTCGCGACGAATGAAGGCCGCTTGGTCGCATGCTCTTGTTTGCTACCTTACTGTTTCCTCGCCACTCAACACCGGCAGCACTATAATGCGACTACTGCTGTCACCATTAGCGACTAACGGATAACGCTTGGACACCACGCACCCAGCCAGACAATTCAACGACCTCGCGTCTCAAGTTTATGGAGTAGCCACGAATTTGCCGACCTTTGTCGGGGAGCAAATCCGTCATCGAGAGTAATCCCCGGATCGACGCGTCGAAATGAAGGATCGATGGCCTTCGAGGTATCGATCACGTCCGAACGCGGGGATTACAAGTGATACATTTTTAATCGCGATAAGGAATTAATGGATCGCGTGCATGATAAGCAAGTGATCCTTGACAAAAATTGGGGATTTATTGGACGGTTGCGGTAAGCCCACGCGCAGCGACGATACGGGACAGTGATTATGATAATGATTCAAGCTGTACGCTCTGCGTGTCGGGATATCTCGACATTTCTGAGCGTCGATGATAATAGGCAAATATTTCCTTAAGGTTGTCGAAGGAAGTGGAGATATACAGTAAGGAGAAAGGCTGAACCAACCGGAGAAATGTAAGGAAGTAAATGTCGCCGGTGATAATTCATTGATCGCTGTCCGTGGAAAATCGAAGCAAGTTTATCAAAAGATTAGAACACGCCCTTCTTTTCCTACCGCGAGAAATAAAATACTAAGGACTGCAAGCTTAATTTTACCTTAACATTTTCCTCAGAATTAATATTATTCTTCCGTTGGAAAATGATCCTTTTATACAATTTGTTTCCGAATATTTCAAACCACTTAGACCACTTCCATAATTAATTAGATTGTTTTCCGCGATCGACTTCGACGACGCTTTCCAGTTTATTACTTTAAACAGTTTGGACACTTCCTACAAGGGAATCGCGTATTTCAATTCTTCCCCGTTCCTGCTAATTGTAAGTCGTGTTCCAATGAAAGGGCAAACTGACGGGCGAAATGTTTAACGTTACGCGGTTATGGAAATTCAAATGCTTTTACGAAACGCGCGCCTCTGAAACGCCGTTTACAGACAGCTATGCCGATTATCAGTTAATGTCGAAACTAGGATCGTCCTGTTTATCTTAATTAAGATGAACGAGCATCGTGTGGCAGCACACTAGTATACGACCGGTGGTCACGCAGAAAACAGGTCGTAGAATGCACCCGTAGCTGCAGGGCTCTGGAAAATATCGTGTACCACTAATTGTAACTAACGTACGTTCCTGTCATTAATGACAGTTAGCGATCGGTAGTATCGGCTTCGTTTAATGCGTCCCGTCCCCGTATGTAGAGTACATTCCCGTGTGTTCCGTTCTGACGAAACGTGGGGGTCATGGAAAGAATCGGCCATTTTATTTGTAACAATCGTGTACCTTTATGGGTCCGCAGAAGTTGTTGGATGTGAGAGTTTAGAATTTTTCAGCTTCACTGTAATGCGGCGGAAAAACCGTAGTGTAATGTTACTATTGTCAAACGGATTCATACGGAACGAGATTCGATGAATATAGTATGAATAAAACATCAATTACGCAAAGTAAAATACAAAACCGTGAAATTAATTTTCATCTAGCAGTATTTTAAATTCTGTCAGTCACGATCTTTACGGTTCTCATCGAATTTATTCTGTTTTATTCGAATGCTTGTAATGGCGGGGAAAAATATAGGTTCACGTAACAAGTGTTAATTATAATGTGAAAGTTGCTCGATATCGTGAAAGTATCTATCCAGGGATATATAATTTCAGGATAAATAAAAACGCGCTGGAAAATTATCGATACGAATAAAACGAAAGTTATAAAATTGTTATATGAAAACTCTGTTTCTTAGTTACTGCTTATCTAAACGCGTAAATAGCTGGGACGCGTCTTTGTGGAATTGATTAATCAACTCATTATTAAATCTTCGCTCGTGATTAGAGCAGCACAAGACATTACGAACTTCTTCAATTATAATCAGTCAGAATATTGAGCAACCTTTTCGAACGTAATTTTTCATTTGTAGGAAATTTCACCGCCTGATAAATTATGCGAGAAATGATGTTACAGAACAAAATTTCACATGAACATTGTTGATATGTATAGCAGCACATCTGACCAGACGGAATTGTCAGAAATGTTTCATACTCGATACAAAATAATTCACGTGTCGAATTATTGGAATGAAAAATTACACCGCTTTCCATTCTAGTACATGCTATCTTGGATCATTTCCAAAACTATTACCGGAGACATAGTCACTGGCTATGGCGTGATAATGAGGTAGGGCGCTAATGGACGTTTATTTTGAATCGCGGGGACTGTGAAATGTAGCATGCAGAAAGTGATTTTGGTTGTGCAAACAATTTGTTCGACTTATTGTTAGTGTTGTTTCTATTTTGCCAAAACAATTTGCTTCGGCGAAATAATGAACTCGTTTATACTAATTGCCAGAATACCGTGAAATTAGGTGATGGTGCGCGAGGAAGCAAGAAAGAAATAGAACTAAGAAAGAAAGAAAGAAAGAAAGAAATAAGGGTCATTACACTCCCATCGTATTTTCAATTCGTCCACGAATACGTACGTGTTACTCGCATTAACCCTTCTACGAAATGTACTGGGCTAGTCTAGAAGTTAATAAAAATTTGAGCTATTTACACTCCGTAAAAAAATGTTAAAACATTATTACACGTCATTGCAAGCATGCAAATCAAGCGAACACCACACATTCTAAACGTGGAAAAGTATAAAAATATGCATTAGGCGTTTGAAATTTACGAGAAATTTCTTAATTGTTCTCATATTTGAACACGTTCGTCTAATGAGTGTTAAACGCAATGTAGGTTGTTATCGAGTAGGAGTACCTACACTATCTAAGGATGTATATCTTGCACTATGATTTAATCTGCTGATATCTTACTTACAATTAGTGATCTAATAGTATCGTCGAGTTTTCTGTGTCCTAGACTGTGCACTTATACTTGCCTTTAGGTCGGGAATCATGTTTCGGTGATTTTTCATGACTTATTTACAATAGTAATTTATGATCCGTGTAGTCGATTATTTTCTGTTAATAGTATATTTATTTGAGAACCATTCGAAGCAAAATTACCTGCTTAAATTCATTGGAATCACTTTGTTAAGGTGTTTGGATTTATATCATTTATATCATGATCGGCCAGGTCGGTTATCTTCGTTGCCAAAATGATGAGATATACATATGTACATAGAAATTCTGTATTTTCATGTACGTATCACAAAAATGACCAGCGCTTTTCTTTTATACTACGACACAGTTTCGCTGTCGGGAACAATTTTGAAACTCTAGACATTTAAAGAAATACAACAATTAACATTTAATTGTTGAAATCTTATGTATGAAATCTTGCAAGCTAACGAATATTGAAATGGAACAAATGACTATATTTCAGATTTTCAATGCATGAACAGTTTGCAAGGGATCGAAAGGTTGCAAAGCTACCGAAGTAACTCGAAACTATTGTACCCATTGATTCAGAGGAAATGGGGGGGCGAGGGTAGGGTTCAAAGTAATCGCCTTTTGGAGTGATTCTTAACGACAATCATACACACTACTACTCTACTATGCCTGGGTCTATTAAGCGCATAGGATACCTGCGGACCCAAAGGGACTGCCCTTTTTGTTACCAATGCACAAAGGCGGAGAGGTCGCCTTTCATACTGTGCATCAAGCACTCCAGGTCATTTCAGGACAAGATGTAGTTGTATTGTATATACTGTTCTAATACTAGCATTTACGATAGTCACACCTTGTCCTGCTATTTTCTCGAAACCCACGCATTTTCTTAGCCAAGCTATTTAGGCAGATGTCAAGGGCCAGAGAGAATTAGGGCCCAGAAAGTAAGGATCCCTCGGTGCTGTATGAACTCTTCTGGTACATACTTTGCCTCTGCAGGACGAATGTCGATAGACGTGTCATAAACCCAAGATCCGATGCACGTGCAATGAGGGAGCATAGGGATCTTCGCCTTTGGGACTGATTTTTGGGGGCCACGACTCCTCCATTCTATCATCGTTAGGTTGTCAAGGTGGAGTGTGTTCGGGCCCATAGTCCAAGAATGGGAATTCCCACTGATTTGGTTAAAATTTCAACAGCTATGCCTTCTTTCAAACTTCGAGGAGACGCACCGTAGCCGAACATTCGTCGAACCCATGAAAATCCATGGTCCATGCCACACCCTCCCCCTTTGGGCGTTACGGGTGCTGGAATTCATATTTGACACCCTGATTGGTTTACTATTAGTTGATCACATTCAATTCTCCAAAAATTCTAACTCTCGCAAAGCGTATACATCGCTCGATCAAAATCGACAAGAAACAAAAATATTCCGGTGTTAACAAATGTTTGGCACACGGTTCTATGTATCGGCGATACGCTGATCTCGATTGAACGATAAGGACGGTGAAAGATTTTGATCGCGGACCCAGTGGTATTGGCAGAAGCGCACCTGATTATCGATCGTCACCGTTCAAATTTATCATACCTTCCAGTGCACAACCTTCGGGTGAAATTATTCAAGGACAATTATGAGCACAAAATCGACGCCGTTTCAACAAAAGATTCCTCTTCCTGGTTGCGTTCCGCTGCAGACACGTTGTCAGGTAAAAAGCGCACCGAAAGGACGGAATAATCCCGATGCGGCAGCGCGAATCGGTGAGCCGCTGGCGGAGCCGTTGAGACACGTGGAAAAACACGGCCACGGTTTACCGGGTAAAATTCCTACGCTGCTGGCTTGTTCCTGCTGCAAAAAGTCCCATGCTAATTCAGCATTCAGCGCTTGAACTCATCACGGATGAGTTAGCGCGCCTCGTGTACCTCCGCAGCGTCGAGCTTTGGATCTCGATTACGCCAAAGAGGGGACGCCGTGACACGGTAATAAACTTCCATACCCCTTTGTGCCTCTACACGAGAGGACTGGTCTTATTCTTCTATCCTTATTGGCCAGGCTCTTTATTGCCCGAGAGCCTTGACAATTGTTAGTTTAAAGTAATCCCCGTCCCTCATTTGCGTTCCAGAGGTGGACGTTCTTTCCTCCTTCTTTTTTTGATGCTTTTGTTTGCAACCGAAGTCAATCATATTTATCACGGCTCGAAGTAAGGCACTGTCGACGATTATTCCGGCTGCAATTAGTTTTGGTTGGGAAAGCGCTCGATACGTACCTACGGTTTAACAGGTCAATTGCAATGCTACCTTGTCGACAGGCGGCGTGGTGCGATTTGTGAGCAAAGAGCAGGGTTCCCTTAGTAATTAAGTTTGTTGATTGACCCTCGGGAGAGCTGGTTTACCTTAGATGAACCATAAGACTGCTCCCCACGTGTAGGCGTTTGCCTCCACGCGTGTATTTCCATCCGCGCGAAAATTCATCGTTGACATTTTCCACATTATCTTTCCCCGGGTGAAATCTCTTTTAAATATTCAGAGCTTCGGATTTTCCTCTTGACGTCAATCGACGCGCGCGAAGTATGTATTGCGCGGCGTATGCTTTCAGATTTCGTGTTCAGTGAAACAGAAACACTTATTTCTACCACCCTTCCAACGCTTTTCCCATGTTTCCTTTACTTTTATCCCATTGAGGCGATCTAGTAGAAGAGTTATGTGTTTTCCAATGTGAAACATTTTTCAACGCACCTACAATAACAAGTTTCACGCGCAGGGTAAGATCTATATTGTGATTTAGAAATTTGCGAAGCTATTCTCTGCTTGGATAATTTTTTCCTGAGGAACTGGTCGCTGAAAACAAGTTGCATCTACTAATTTAGCCCCAAGATCGAGCTACGTAGAGCTGAGCACAAGTATTAGAGGGTTGAAAGAGTTGAGATACGAGGGTTGAAATTCGTTCTTGAACTACTTGCTGATGGTACTGAATCGTGCGTAATTTCCTGGTGTACTGCTAATTTAAACCGGTGTTGACTCAGGACTGTTTACCCCTTTCCACTAATGCTCGCGGTTTAGCGTACCCCAGGGAGGAACGATGATCCAGCCGGGTGGCTCAGTCCCAGACCGTTTTTCCCCCGAGTTATTGCGAGAAATGCTTTCCTCAGCTTCGTCGACCGGGTCTCTTGCGAAAATGAAGACTTACGATCCCGCAGCGATAAGGAAACGGTGCAACCCCCTCGACCACGCAGGATCGAGCACACAACGTTTTTTTTCCATTCCCCTTTCTGTCTCGGACACATTTTCATTTTGTAAATGTACCGGTGTAATACGCTTTCGAAACAGTTTAATCGTGGTTACAGTTCGACTTTTATATGTATATTGGATGGATAGTGTAATATTGGCCTTCACTTGCAGAACTTTTAATCTGTCCGCAATTAGTTCGTTGACTTTTATGACGCTGACAGATTTTTCTGCTGACAGACAGGTGCGATATTTTGACGACTGTTTTCTTTTGAGCGTCGCATTTTTATTTCGCTTACCAGTCTGTCCAGTGAAAGGTAATCACTTTTTGCCGAACAGAAAGACAAAAAAGTAGAAAATGTCAATTAATCGCTCATTCTTTAATTTCATTTTAAATTTTTAATGTTTGACATTTGATGCCTCGTTTAACCCTTTGACTATGAAAGACGTATATATACGCCCCTTAAATTTGTCTTATTTTTATTTTTATTTTTATTTTTCTTACATGCGAATATTGCGCTGTAGTCAAAGGGTTAACCAATCGCAAAAATGACTTAATTCTATTGACATTCGAACGCCACTGTACTGTGCACGCTTTGTATCTTGTAATTCATTTAGGAATATTTTATTGCTACTCGGAATTAAAAATGGAAGAGATCTGTTGCTCGCGGGAGAGATGGTTGTTGCAAAATTCATGTTGCGTTGCAAGCAAAATTACCGCATTGCGTATTTCGTCTGTGCCATTCGTAAAGGTACAACTGAGAAATACTTTGGTACGTTGGTTATAAAATTCGGATGGCACCGGCGAAAATATCTGTTAATTGCTAATGAATATCTGAAAATTGGGGGTCAAGGAGTTGAAAGAACACCGAGTGTAATGACGATTGTGTTTGGTTTGTCAAGTAGGCCTGCACTTGCGGAGCATCGAAGAGCCGAGGATGACGGCGGAGACGGCAGCTCCTTGTGTCCAGGGTATGCAAGGAGCTCAGACTGCTATTGGAGGCCAGGCCACGTTGCAGCAGGTGCAAGATGGAAAGTCCGCCGGTGGTTATTATACCTCGACTTCCGCCGTCTACGATCCGGAATACGCCCGCATGGAGGCCTGGCTCGATGAACACCCTGACTTCGTCAACGATTACTTTCTCAGGTTACTATTGCACCTCCTACGCGCACTTCCAAGACGAATTTTTACGGCATTCAATTAGATAGAACAATCATTACGCATTTACGCGGCCGCTCAAAAGTATTAGGACAGGCGTTTCATTGCAATTCATTTCATTGAATGTAGCTTTTCAGCGACTGCGTACAGTGACACCAAACTATCGGGTTTTTCAACATTTTATATCATAAACCTTTGGTTCGTTGGACCATTGCAAACAAATGTATTGGGCCCCGTGGGAAAAAAGTTGAAAATCGCTGGCATGCACTGGTGGTGAAATGTTTGGAATTCCTAGATGCTGCAAGGACAAAAAGTTTTCTGGGGAATTGGCAATATCGAGTATGAAATATTGGAAAATAGTACAAGTTCAAATATATCGAAATGAAGTAAATCGCTGTTAGTCCCTGCAATATTAATTTCCAATTGGCGGGACTTTATTAAAAAGGCTCGATGCGTGTAAAATCGAGAAAGTGATTGGACATGTTTGGCTGCTGGCTTTATGTAATATCGATAACTCGCATCGCATAGAGTCAGTTAATTAAAAAATATTAAGCGTTCTATTATTCTTGAGTGACAGTGTAAGTAATGTGAAATTAACCCTCTGCCTTACAGCATCGGGAGTCACTCGTGTTGCACAGTGCACACTGATTTGTGCAATTGAAAAATAAAGGGTGATTCGTAGATTAGGATAAGGCTTAAACATAATAGGCACGAGTGTGACACGTGGTTGCTATTGGCCTTACAGCAGACCGTTATGAATTGTTAGAACTGTGCAGTCACCCAACATAGAAATGAACCCAGAAATGAAAAATGTAATTTATTAGAAAATTTCTCACACAACAGATGTAAATAAGATGATTTAGGTGCACATTCGCTCCTCGAATACCTCAGTTCGAATGATACATTAAAAGTGAAGAGAAAAGAGAATTCTTGTTGCGATTTCGGTTCGAAAGATTTCCGTATATGGGTTAAATAGATAGCTTCGGTGCGCGTAATGATGTGAAAACTCCTGCGGCAAGAGGTTAAATAGCCGTGAAATGTCCTTCCTGCGTGAATCACACGCTGCTTTTGTCGCACTTTCAAGATAAAATGTAGGTGATATGTTAGTGGTATTACATTGATAAATTGCTTCAATTCTTACTACCGGCATGGCGAACACTTGATGGCGCCCCTGTGTTTCCAACGATAAAATGCCACGGAAGTATTTTTCATAAGCAGATAGAATAGGAGTAATATATGGTTCCTTCTCCTTGAAATTCGATGCTAAGATCGAAATCCACTAGCACACATACGTATAGGGTGTCTCGTGCATCCAAGTGTTGCTATGAAATTTCGGGAAAGAAATTGAACTGCAATATAATTAATTCTGCGTAACTTGTTTGCCATTTTTTTCGGGAGCGATGGACCTCCACTTTATTAGAACGAATCATGAATCTAGCAACTATAAATAAGTCACAGAAATACCGCGAAAATATCGCATAAAAAGTTAACGAATGTTGTGTAACGCTGCGAAATATAAATGCATTAGCTTCAGGAACAATGCAAATCGATCGCTAAAATGTACCGCGCCGTTCCATAACTTGTGTTGATATTGTACACGTATATTTGCGTATTCTTGTAACGTACACATAGTTATTATATTTTATACGCTGCGTTGCAACAGAGGAAACTTGAAAAGCGCAACAATTTCATTTGGCACCCTTCGTTCTGTTCGCGTACAAAGAGCATCGTCCACTCGCACTCGATGTTAACATACCGAATATCTCGCCCAATATTTGAAACACGTATTATACCGTACGCTGTTCCGGCTTTCCGAGAAAAATATAACACTCGAATTATCATCATTATTGCGGCTAGTATGTATTTACAAAATTTCTTCTTGGAATCAGTTTCGCGCGGCAATCGCTTTTCAATAAATATTTGACTCTTTTGCAGTCATAATATTTGGTTCACAGGCCTTTGGCTTTAGCACCTACGCTATGTGCGTATACGATTTTCCTTCTTTTTATTCTCGCACTTTGCACATAAGATATCGCTGTCAACCGAGCATTAGGCAACGCTGGATGCCTTAGATAGTTGACTGTCGTAAAACAATTAACTATCGACAAGACGTATCTGCATTTTTCGACGATAACGCGCTTGAAATATTAAAACACAAATATTAACAAACAGTGTACGTGATCGTGGGTCGTAAGCACACCGAACGTGAGCCACGCGTTCCGTCCTCAACGAGCACAGCTTGTCACAAACGCACCGGCGAAGAAGGGTTTGCAAGCGAAAGGTATTTAGCATATCCCGAAAGAAATGCGGACATGGTTTTGTATCGTTTCGTGGTTAAGCACCTTTCAATTGTTCCTAATTACGGTACCTCTTATCTTCCAATTGAGAATAATTTTCTTTAATTGACAATGCATTATTACTCCCAATGGAACGGTACACACATCTAAACATTTATTATTCATCCACCACTACGTCTCTCCCCTGCTCAATATTTCATTGATTACTTTCGTAAACAAGTGATCTTCTTAACTTGCTTTCTATTATTCATCTTCGCGTGGCCGTTTAAGGACGTTCAAGAGATACGGGGGGATTGTTCATGCAAATTAAAAACAAAACCCGATCAACGAGTAACGCAGTAGCGTATCGAGTGCGTAGATTAGTGTATTAATTGCGCAGAGGGAGGCTACGAATCCCTGAAAACCGAGTACAAGATTCTGTTCAATGTCGCGAGCCTACCAAATCAAACGTGTAGGAATCTTCCTCGCCGCGTACGTTTGAAAACAGCAGCCACTGATATAACAACGCGATTGCCGCGCAAATTGTTTTTACTTCTACTCTCATTGTTTAATTATTTTTCACGTCGATTATCTCACGAGAGTTCTATGTAGTTTTTGAAGAATCGATTGATTAATTAAAAAGCAACGTTCAAAAGGTATGTGTCGCACGCGAATCTTATCACTGGAGTTTAGTGAAAACGACACAATGGGGTACATCGTCAACTGTCTCAGTATAAACTACAAAACAGCGACGCAGACAGAACAATGAATAGAAGTGAGAGTGCGCGCACTGTGCTTACAAGAATTTAGATTATACAGGGGAGGCTCCTCTTAACCCGTTGAGTATTTTTCCTGCATATATACTTGTACCTGCAGGATAAGAAGTTCATTTTGGCTTGTTGCTGCATACATGTGCCCCCAGAGAGTTCGTTCGCAGCGCTTGTTACTACTATTTTTGTCCCACCCACAGTGTTTCTTTATTGCGCGGTTCCGTACCGAAAGGGTTGAAAATATTATTAAAACTTTAAGTACGGTTGGCCCATGTATGTTCTCTGGAAACGAAACTTTTATTTGGTCTTTCGACGCGTACATGCGACGAAAGCAAGATGTTTGCTGGCCAAACAGGGTAGTTCTTTATTGGCTGTTCTGTATCGAAAGGGTTAATACTAAATTTGGTACGACTGGCCTTGGATAAGTAAGGGAGCGTGATGGCAATGGGTACGAGATTTTGATAAGTGTATAAAATGGTGCACAGAATTTTGTGATACGTCACACGACAGTCACTGGTCACCTAAGTATTCGAAAAAATTCGAAATTCAAGGAAATGAATATTGATGCGATCAAATGGTCATTTCATATGAGATATATAAGAAAAGATAATAGTTCACTCGCGTTCCACCAAGGTTACTGTATTTTTTACGTCAATATAGATACAGTGCTACTGTGCTACAGATACGTTTCGCATTGTGATATACGCGTATGTGTATTGCGGGAAGGAAATGCGTGTACTGTTGGACAGTTGTACATTGCGACCCGCAATTAAAAAGAACTCACTTGATCCTATGCTCCAACCCAGGAGTGTTTACTTTGAACTCACAACAGCTGGCTCGTGTATGCATTTTCCGGGTTTTATATCATATACTTAACTCACGTTTTTTCCCATTTCCCTCAGCTGAATCACACACCCTGCAGGTGTTTTTAATAAACAGTTTAATAAACACTGCTGCTCCCAAAGTATTAAGACACTTGCCATGTTTAATGAACTTTCGTTGTGCAGTGTGACCTGTCGGTACTAAATAAAAATAGTTTCCTGATTCATTTATCGAATATAATCTAACTAGCCGCTTGGACTCAATCCCTTTGATTTTACATACATCGAATCTTTGCACAACTCTCCACTAATAATTGGAAGCTAATATTGCGGAGACTAGCAGCCACTGAGTTGATTTCAATATATTTGAACTTGGAATACCTTTACGATATTTGTACCTCAATATTGTCGATTCCTTTGAGAAATACTTGTCTTCCTTTTCAAAGTTTTCAAAATTGTAGATAATTATAAATAATATCTAACAATTCGAAGAAGCTGTTCACAACAATAAGGCTTAGGTATCGGGTAGCTTTATTCGTAGAATTCAATTTCACATTTCGCCTATTCAAGCATGTCCTTTCCCCTTTGATTATCAACCCAATTTACGATGCAATGATTCTTTTGAAAAAAGCGGGCCATCCCCGACTTGCCCAATCGGTAACTTCACCGAGGAGAGTATGCAATCGGTAGACACCTCTCCTCGTAATCTCTAATTATCAACACGAGGGAGGAACAAATTGGCAAGCATAACAACGGTCCATTCCAACAGGAAGGCGACGAGACAGACCGTAGATATGTGGCTGGTCTCGCACGCGACGCCAACATCTTCGTCGAGCAGCTGCTTGGAGCTGTCGAGTCCGACTCATGCGGGTGGCACGTCGTCTTCAGGTCGCGGCGGTTCTGGCGGATCAGGTGCTACGACACCCGTCCGAAAGATCTCTGCCCACGAGTTCGAGCGTGGCGGTTTGCTCAAGCCCATCGTGAACACGATCGACGGGACGCCCACATTTTTGAGCATCTCGCCCGGGGATTCGGGTCAGTCGGGAGGTCAGCAGGTCGGTTCAGGGAACGCCGGCAGACCGCAGAGACGATCTAGACACGAGCTGCGGCACCTCGACGAGAAGGATCTCATCTTCGAATTGGTACTTTACATTTTGCTGAATTATTTCACTTAACGTTGATCGCATTCGATATTCAACCCTTTCGATTCCCATACGCATCCGCGGGTGTCGCGTTTCATTTCAGCTCCGATACAAACGGATTGGTAGGAAACGGGTTAGTACCTGTTTCAATATTTTCGTGCGTAAAACGGTCGATGGTACGGCTGGCTATTATTATTAATTATTGTCAGTTTTGTGCCTTGGAACCATTGGTCTACCTGTGTAAATAGGGATGGTTGTTAACGAATTTATTCATATCGTACCACGGTGCCAGCTCTGGGAATTGGAAGGTTGAAACAGTTTCTAATCACCTGTTTTATTTATTATTATTTATAGTATGTACAGTGTCTCAGGAGGAAATCGAATAACTTTACCAGCACGAATTGCAGAGGTTATATACACCATGGATCTAGGTGCATCCGCTTTAATAATATTTAAAAAAGGAGATTGTGCAAGCACATAACTAAAATGGAGCAATAGTTTTCTTTTATAATAAATAAATAAAAGCCTTTATCCTGTGCAATCAAATATGTTTTATTGATATTAGTCTCATTACGAATAAATCAAGATCCATAGAGTATGTGACTTTGTTTTATTCAGAACGACCTATTAAATAAACTGGAAAAGTTATTTGGTTTTCCCCTGGAACCTGCTGTGTGTAAGGAGAATAAGTATTCGCAGCTTCGCTGTACATGTCTACAGTAAAGTTGAAATTAAGTGTAAGTAAATTAAATAATATATTTTTACTATTAGGTACTCAATTTGGTTGAAACATGGTCCAAATAAACATTATAAATACGTTTTATATACGAAAAATAAGATTATAAAATGTTGCTGTACAAATTTTCAATTATTTTGTAAATTCTTTGTACCTGTAATCAATTTTGAATGCATGCAAGGATGGTTCTGTCAATTTCGCCTGCATTGTATGAAAATCCGACTCCCGAGGTAACGTGTTATACGAGGATTACCTGTACGAGCACTGTTACGTAATTTGCTCGTTACTTTTTCATTTGCTGGTACACGTGTACGTAATGTACTTTCATTCTTGGGTTTTTCTTTCTGTAGTACAATGGAAATGTCGCAGTAGTTCTTTTAAAGGCAACACTACTTCTTTATATGTACATCGACTTCGCTTTTGTGTAATCGGTTCTTCAACGCGTTTTCTCTGAAGTTGCAACCTAATTTCCTATTTTACTCGGCTGTGGTCATATATCACAGAATGTATTTTTACTTGCAATAAACAATATCGCTCAAACGTTTGGAACGGCTTTGTCAATCTTACAAATATTACATTTTTTAATAATCTCAATTAATTACAGTGATTTACTTCATTTCGACGTACGTCATTAAACTTGCACAAGATTTCCAACCTTTAACTCAATGTTGCCAGTTCTATCGGAAATCTATCTTCTTCTTGCCAGATCTGGGGATTTCAAACTTTTCTGTATGGTGGCGAATTCGCTAACTAGAACTAGAATAATAAATGTTCATTTTAAATCCGTTGATCGTACGTCGCTAGAAATGTTTCAGTATTCTCTTAGATATTCGACATTTTTCGACCTGGACTTGCAAATATTAATGCAAAAAGGTTTAGTAATTAATACTTATAACATCAGTTAGTTTAACGTCGCGTTGTATTAAGTCAAGCTGATTTATCGCTTAACAAATGACTGAACTGCATAAATATGTAATACGTGTGCTTAAATCGTAAAATGGTTCACTATAATAAACTCTCTGAGCCCTCCTTTCGAAATTGTTCATTCTTCAAAGTGACACCGCGATATTCCGTTTCTCTACAGGTGAAAGATATCTGTAACGAGCTGGATGTGAGATCGTTGTGCCATAAGATTTTGCAAAACGTCAGCACCCTCCTCCACGCAGATCGGGGTTCCTTGTTCCTCGTTCAGGGCGAAAAGGGGGGCGGCTGTATGCCTTCCTCGCAAAATCACGATTCTACTTCAAACAATCCGGCTGGCAATGTGCACTCAGGGAAAACGGGAAATGGAAACTCGGGGCAACGTGGAACCGGATACTCGAGGAGCAGATGTTTGGTCTCGAAGTTGTTCGACGTCTGTTCGAGATCAACGTTACTCGAGATGGAGAAAAAGGACGAGATCAAAATTCCCTGGGGCACGGGAATTGTTGGATACGTCGCCGAGAGCGGGGAACCTGTTAACATACCGGACGCTTACAAGGCAAGTATTTGTTGTTTACCTGAGAAAAGTGCCTGCAAAATGGCCCGCAATGTCCTTAAGTTGTTTGTAATATATTTCTATTGCAACGTGATCGTTGGCAATGCAACCAATTAATCACTGCCTCCTTTAACAACTTTATTTCGGTAAAGTTATTTATTAAGTTACTAAGCAGTTCTGAAAGAATTGTTGGAAGCAAGAGATTGATTTATTTATGGTTTGTTATAATTGCGAGATAATAAAACTCGTCATTTTCATTTTCTTCGTTGTGACTTATTGATATTTAATGGCAATAATGTATTAGGCTTTTGGGAACAGTCTCTGTTGCAAAAAACAAAAAGAAATAAAGATATGATTAAAGAATTGAGTTGTGGGGCACGTAAGACGGCTTCTTCATTTGTTCTTAGAAATGAATGTCCTTTAATTTTATTTACAATGTTCTTTAAATTCAACATTTGTAATTGGTTTAAGAATTTTCCAAGCTATCTTTGTTTTTAAATAAAGCGCACGCGACGAAATATTTTGCACTGCATTGGTTCTTTTGGCCCAGATATCAGTAATCTAAGAGACAAGATATATTTCACAAAATAATACATTTCTTTAATGAACGGATAATGGTGATGAAAACTGAACCCGAGAAAAATAACTGTTTGAAAAAAGGAAAGTGTAATTTATATGCTGCTAGTTTAATCTATCCTTGTTTACTATATTCCACGACCCATTATAAAGCTAATTAGCGAATGCAAATTTCGGAAGCACAAGTATCTCATACCCTGTTAAAAATCAATTTAAATCTAAAATTGCTGCTAAATAAAATAACGTTTTGGACTAAGCCTTTCGGTTTTTCTGAGATATACTTGTTTACAGTACATGTCTCTGAGCTTCTGCTTTTTTACGCATTTCTGCAGAAAAGGAAATAAGTAGCAAATAAAAGAAGTGTAATAAGTAAGATTGATGACTGATTGATCGCGAAACAAAGTGGCAAAGCATAACAAAATTCACAGCATGTCTTTTTCGGGAGTATTCCAGCGCGCTTATCGCCGTATCAAATATGTTCAAAGTTCATGCTAGTGATTGTTGCATTAAACTGAATGGATACGTTAGTTACACAATTTTTATGTTACGAGCACGATACTATTAATTTAAGTATATTAATCCATTAGGCTCTCGTTATCTTTATTTTAGGAATCGATTTATATTGCCCGTTATATAATTCATCGAGGTCAATTTTTATAATATGCTTCTGATGTCTTCGTTTTCACGCAATGTTCATACAATAAACGGAAAGCTGATGACGTCTTTCGCACGTTTCCGAAAATTATTAATATCTCAGACGTAAACCAAAATAATATGAAGGCTGAATGAAGATAAATAGCGCGATTGATTAAATAATATTTAATGACAAATTAGCCTATGTTTTCTTTTTTATTTTAACACATTAATTACAAGTCCCAGAATGTTCTACTTTTTCACTTCTAACATTCATCCAATGGATCACAGCTGATCTATTATTACGCAACTATCTTATTATTTCCTTAACTTCGATCGGCAATATTCGTGGACAAATTATTGAATTTTTCAAGAACGGTGCATAGCGTTGGAAATATTATTGGTTAAATAAAGTTCATTTCTCAAATTCTCCAACCGCATACGCGTCGCGTATCGTACTCTATTTCTATGGAAGGCTAGATTTCTATGGAGAATGTAAACGTTGCCCGCGGCTATCAGTGGAGCAAGTGCAAAACGCCTGCGGATAGCGTTGAATTTGGCCATACAGGATGCTTTTATAGAGCGTTACGCCTGTGCCATGTTTTGTTTATTTTCAGGCTGAGAATCTCAACTGTTGAGTTTCGTTTAGCTTTTGAAACTTCCAAAAGTGGGGTGGGACAGTTTTCGCGCCTTATTCGAATAAGATCCGGCATCAATTAAAGTACACTTGCCAAACTTTCCGCGAACTAGTCCAGTTAAAGTTCTCAAACTTCTGAGTATCCAAGTTTCTATGAAATTCGTTAGCCATTAATTTATCGCGATTATTTCCGCCAAGTTGAACAACTTTCTGAATTTGCCGTGTTCCAGCTGTTTACTTTTATTAAAGTACCTGTGTCGCAACCCTAATTGAGAAACAATCACGTAACTCGCGAACTCGTCCTCTACAAATTATTTATGGAGCTAAATACGTAATAAGTGCTGCGGCTAGAATTCTTGTTTAAACATTTAGCTTGAATTTCGCTTATACATTGTATTTCACTTCTTTTTTTTGTATCTAGAATATATATTTCTAGCAGCTCGGGTTCAATCTCGGGTGTTTAAATATTGCAATGTTTCAATTTGATATATCTAGGGGTCGTGCAAAAATTAATTAAAAGTGCAGAATACAATTGCCTCACGCAGGGTTTGGTATTCGTGAAAATTAAGTTTGCTGACACTGTAGCAGATTTGTATAGAAAGTCTGCACAACGAAAATATAAGGAACATTTTGTCGGCAATATTTTATTCTACCAATTAAAAAATTATTTGAGTTATACGTCGTACCATTGCTGCATTCCTTTTATGTATTTTCTGCGCTTTCCACTCATTTTCGCGATAAAAATCTCTTGCCGCATTTCGCGCCATAAATTAGACAATCATTTTCTAAATTTTAAACACGCTCCCCGTATGTTTGAACGTTGATGTCGAAGAATCAGCGTGCTTATAATAATTCGGTTGTCAGTATAGTTTTAATAATGAAGGACTATTTCGATCAGTCATTCTCGTTGATCCACAGTTTAGGTACGATGCCGACAAGCTTACTACAATAATCCTTTTATCTGTTTAGGATGCAAGGTTCAATCGTGAAATTGATGCGCTAACTGGATACAGAACTCGGGCACTTTTATGTATGCCAATAAAGGATTGCAACGGGGACGTTATTGGGGTTGCACAAGTGATCAACAAACTTGGTGGCGAAGGCCAATTCACTGTACAGGAGGAGAAAGTTTTTGCTGGATATTTGCAGTTCTGCGGAATTGGATTGAGAAATGCACAGCTTTATGAGAAAAGTCAACTAGAGGTGAAAAGGAATCAGGTCAGTACATAAATGTACACGGTGCATACAACAGTTCATACTTCGCAAAATCTTATTTACTCTTATATACAATATGTGTAACTGCAAGCTTCGAAGATACCGAAATTGCACGACCCTGCTAACATCTTGATTCATTCGTTATTTCCAGGTACTCTTGGATTTGGCCAGAATGATTTTCGAAGAGCAGAGCACGATAGAGCATATGGTTCTAAGGATCTTAACACACACACAATCGCTGATACAGTGTCAGCGAGTACAGGTGCAGTAATTTTCATTGAACTTATTGTAGCTCGAAGGCAAGGGGTGTCGAACGCGGTAATGTTAAACGAAATATTCTGCTCAGGTCCTCCTCGTGCACAAGGCATCGAAGGGCAGTTTCTCGCGGGTGTTCGACTTCGAAGCTAACGACCTCACCGGCGAGGATTCAGATTCTCGCACTAGGTGAATGAAGTTTGTAATTACATTCTTATTTTTCTTCGCTCAATTACCATCGCTTATTGAATTTCCTCGGAAACCTTACATGTATTCGGTTTTGTTCACGCAGTCCATTCGAGAGCAGATTCCCTATAAATGTCGGCATCACTGGCTACGTGGCTACAACTGGAGAGGTAAATTCGCTGATTTAATTTAACTCTGTTAGACTTTATTGTCCACAATTTATAGTAGCACGATATTGTACATTTTTAGACCGTAAACATACCAAACGCCTACGACGATCTGAGGTTCGATCCCTCGGTAGACGATGGTACCGGTTTCAGGCACCGTACCATTCTCTGCATGCCCATCAAGAATTCATCGGGCCAAATTATTGGCGTCATTCAACTAATCAACAAGTTCGATGATCTAGCCTTCACGAGGAACGACGAGAATTTCGTCGAGGCGTTTGCCATTTTCTGCGGCATGGGCATTCACAATACACACATGTATGTGTTCAAAAAGAATTGATCTAGTTAGATGGTAATCTGTAGGCCAGAAAAAATTAATTGTACAGTATCGATTTTGCTCTGCGATTTCTGTAGGTATGAAAAGGCTGTGATAGCAATGGCCAAACAGAGCGTCACGTTGGAGGTGTTGAGTTACCATGCTTCTGCATCGCTGGAGGATGCACAGAGGCTAAGGGTAAGTTTTGCTTTTAGCTCGATAAGGGATCGCTCCGTGATATTTTGTCTCAATACGTTTGGACGGGAATGTTAAGGAATTGGAATTGTAAACGATTTCAGGGTTTAAGAGTGCCTTCCGCTGCCCATTTTCAATTGCACGATTTCAAGTTTGACGACATTCACATGGAAGACGACGAAACCTTAACGGCGTGCCTACGAATGTTTCTAGACCTTGACTTCGTCGAGCGTTTTCATATCGACTACGACGTGCTTTGCCGTTGGCTTCTTAGCGTAAAAAAGAATTACCGAAATGTCACATATCATAACTGGCGCCACGCGTTCAATGTCGCCCAAATGATGTTCGCAATTCTAACTGTAAGTAAAATCGAATCGACTCAATACATTACGCGCGCAATGTGTAGGAACTATATTAATACTAAGCAAAAAGTTTGCCCCATTCCAGGCCACGCAGTGGTGGAAGATTTTTGGAGAAATCGAGTGTCTTTCGTTGATCATCGCTTGCTTGTGCCACGACCTGGATCACAGGGGCACGAACAATTCGTTTCAAATCAAGTAAGCGCGGACATCGTGATTTACGAATATTCAATTTTCACGCGAAGATAACAGGAATAAAGCAACAAATTTACTTTCCACAGAGCATCCTCACCGTTGGCACAACTGTACTCCACGTCAACAATGGAACATCATCATTTCGATCAGTGTCTCATGATACTGAGCAGCCAAGGGAATCAAATTCTATCAAACTTGTCCCCCGAAGAATATTCTCGAGTAGTGAAAGTTCTCGAAGAAGCAATTCTCTCCACTGACCTGGCTGTTTACTTCCGAAAGAGGGGGGCCTTTCTGAGCTTAGCTCAAGGCGGCAGCTACAATTGGGCTTATAGCGATCACCGCGAACTTCTCAGAGGAATGCTGATGACAGTTTGTGACCTGGCGGCTATAACTAAGCCCTGGGATATCGAGAAGAGAGTCGCAGAGCTGGTTAGCAGCGAGTTTTTCGAACAAGGAGATATCGAAAGGCGGACCCTTAATATTACGCCCATTGTATGTATTACGAAAATTTCATACTTATTGTTAACGGTGTCTTGACGCAGCATACCTGTATTGAATTCTGAACAGGCGTCTGCAGAATGTCTTGCAAATTTTGTCGAAAGTGGAATCAAAATGGTGCCGTATTCGTATAACGATTGGAGACAGGTGGCTCTGCATGCAATGGTACACGCGTTTACGAAAATCTGAATGTCTAAACTTGGCAGTTGTTTTCTGAAAATCGAGTAACTCTGATACTGGGTGCACATTTTTTGGCTTTTGGCAACTCTATAGGCTCGATACCAATTACATTGTTATGATAAATAAAAAGTACTGGCAACATTTGCTTTGAAAATAAAAGTTGTAGTTGTTACCATTTTTATCGTGCATCAGCATCGTTCTGTGCAACGCGCTATGGCTGATGTCTCTTCAGTTATTATTAATAATTATGCACCGTTCTTTTTTAAACGTTTCGCATTTGAACGTACTAAGTAACGACATTACTTCTATGATATTGCAGGACATTATGAACCGAGAAAAGGAGGACCAATTACCAATGATGCAAGTGGGCTTCATCGATTCGATCTGCCTTCCTATTTATGAGGTAACTAGCTTTCTACACTACCGACATCATAAGAAACACCTTTGGTGAGCAGGTGCCGATTGGAACTTTTCAGCTACCGTTAAATTACCTTGAATACAAAGATGCAAATTTAAAAATACGACGATGACGCGAATTTTAAAACATGTACAATAGATAGTTAATAATTCAATAAGGGCAATGAATCGGAAGTGGAGAATACTTTTTTTTTATAATAAAGCAACACTCCGATTGCGTGTACATATCTTCATGTTTCGCAGATCATGTGTGTAAACATTACCAATCTCGTGCTTTGTATTATTATAATTTTATCGTTTTGCGGCTACTGAGACCTTGATCCATTTGTACCACGCTAGTTATAATTGTTCTAATGACAATTAGAAATGAATGGCAATGAGCGGAGTCAAGGAAGTCCTCGAAGCGTGTGTATAAACGACTGTTTTGAGTTATTTTTCTAGAAAACAAAGTCTTGCGCGAAAACTTATTCTTCTTTATTTTCTATTTACGTTTTCGTGTAGACGCCATTTTTGATTGTATCATGAATTCTTCTTTTTGAGCTAAACTAAATACGTGTTAAAAAATGTATTGCAAGGTAAAATATTTCGACTGATATCGTGTTGAGAAGTGGAAGTATTTCTGTAGTTCATGTAAGTTTATCCGCGAATAATAAAATTGTAATACAGTAGAAAAGATTGCGCAGAAATTCTAGTGGAATAGATGAACAGATACATTAATACCTATTCACACAAGGTCTTCCTACATTGTCAGAATAATTTATTTGCTCTTTTGCACATTGCATTACACCGTGAACATAACAAACAATCTGCAATCTTATCTCACGTTTTTACGACAAATTTAGATTTCATTATTTTTATTCATTATTAATTTAGATATTGCACATACCTTCACTAACATACTAGCTTGCAACTTCCCAACTACTAACGGCTCCACCCTATTAAATTCCATTCGCCCGTTTTGAACCCACCCCATGTCGCTTAAGAAATAATTGCACATTCGAACCCTTCGTCTGCTCTTCATACAAAGTGAACTTCTTCCAAACAGGCATTCGCTTTTCTGTCGGATAAATTGGAACTGTTGGTCGACGGTGTTCGAAAGAATAAACATCACTGGCTCGAGATCGCAGAATCCAGTTGTAAGGAAGACAACTGTACGAATCACGATAGGACAGCGTCGATATCCGACAACGAGGAAAATGACGAGCAGGCGGACCAATAGTCGCCACTTCGCTGGGCAAGCGAAGATGTGAAACGGAAGACAAAAATATATACGTTTAAGTAGTTTACACCTGTTTCTAAGTCGCGAAGCAGGACGCGCCAGCGGAAGGAGCAGCAGGTCATGACATGACCATTGTCATACATTCGACGGGCTCTGCACCTTCATCTCGATACTAGGTATTATTATAAGCATCGTGAGTTAATTTATTAATTTATATTAATCGCCCACGGCATACATATTCTTCGCGTCGATGATTCCTGGCCGCAAGTAGAGGAAGAAAAAAAAGAGAAGTTCTTCGAGGTCGTTTTTAAACAGTCCAAAAATTTTCCAGAGCAAAACTAAGTCTCGATCGCTCGCTTCACATATTATACCACACATTCGTACTAATCGGAATTTCAAATTTTAATGCGACATATTTCTCCCGCTAATCTGAATGTCTGAACAAAGAATATTCTTTCTAGAAAGTTTATCGTGTGCACGTTTTTGATACCGTTCATCGATGAGGCGAGAAAAAAAGAAATCGAAGGAGGCTGAAAAGGCGGTTTTTTTAATACGATCAAGAAGCTTCGTCCTCTCTCTGGTGATAAAATAGATCAACCCCGAGATGCTACTCTTGTACCTGATCGTATTGTACGTATACTTACTATGGCAGATCTTTGATGTCCAGAGAGGGCGAAGAAGAAGGACGATACATTACGAAAGGTCGGAAGGAATCGCGAGATCTTTTCGACACGATTCCTATTGAAAATTGAAGGCCTGCGACTTGGAACTTTTTAAGCTTCTCGCTTGTGGATGAAATTGCCGGAATAATTGACGTTACAGTTCATTATAAGGTACCTTTCCGCCCCTTTCCCCGGTGTGAGCACAGAGCAGTATAAACATACATTCGTATAAATGCATTCATGATCGATACGTTTCCACCTAAACGATCAAATAACATTGCTGTTCAAATAAACGTGGCGCTGTTGCTCACCCTTAAACGTATTCCTGAAATTTCATTACGTTATAGTATTATTACTTTTGTAATATCAGTAGCGCAGGTGTGACGACCAAAGTGCATTGCTTGGGTCGGAAGATAGTCACGCTACTGGACGTTACCTTTATTTTCTTACGAGTAAAATGCATAATTATAGACAGCAGTTATTGAAAGGTGTCGATGCTGAACGAGGAACAACGAATGGTAACGACAAAACGGTTATCGAAAATACGTAGAAATCTTGTTTCTACTTAAAAGAAACGCAGCGCAGGTCTTCAATTAATAAGACGAATGGTTCCTGACTAATTACGTGGATGTAGATAGAGAGCACCTGACTCTGCCTTGGAATCACGTCTACAGAGAACTTGTCTCTGGTCCACAGACACGTTCGGCGAAGAATAGAGTTTTGCGTGTAATTATATGATGTATTCGTAAACCAAAGTATACGTTTGTACACCAAGGTTCAGCATGACCTTTATTACTCGATACGGCAATGATTCGAAATGCCGTTCTGCGTGCTAATTATTATTGTAACTAGTGGTTAGACGCGATGGGAATGAATTTTCTCGTTGCTTGCCTTGCTTATCTTCTTCAATGTTTTTGTAACATCGTTTGGATGCGGGTGTTCGTTCTCCTCTTCGCGCGAAGCTGCCGTTTCAACGAAAAGGGCTAATAAGATTTGGAGGATGTCACGCGGGAGGATGTATTTAATTTCACGCCTCGTAGAAAATAGATGGAAACAGTTTTCTCGTGGAAAACGCGATTGTTTCGGTAGTTACGTAAAATTTTTAATCAAAACATGTACATATCATTGAAAGATCCCTTGCATCGCCATGGCTTGTAGATAGTTTATATCGCGTTGGAAATTGCAAGTGTGATAGTCGCAGCGTCTTCCTTCTCGTCGATGGGAAACGTCCGTTCGTAATTATTGGAAAGTTATGCATTTAATAAACAACTTTTGGTTCGATTTCGCGAGTTTACATATCGACAGGGGGCGATTATTAAAGCGTAAACGTGGCTTGGCGAAGACGGAAGCGGTTTTAGCATCATTCGCACGCGTGTGATTGTTATTTATGATAGCCCGTATTTCGTATATGTTCCTTTCATTCTACGAGTGTCTTTTTTTTTAATCGTCGATAAAACTGTCAATTTCAATCGCTCCATAATTGGGGTGAAACAAGCGTAATGCGTGTGATAGGAAAATGTCTGCTGCGTGCGTCTATATGCGGAGTGAATGAATTTTGCGACGACGAATGCGACAGAATGTACAGTTTTCATTGTAAATTATTGACACGTCGAAGTGGACTTGTTTAGCGTGTAATGCCGTTTACGTTGCAATTCAACATATAGTATGAGAGTCATATATTATACTGAACAACATCTAATATATTAAAGCGAGACTAAATTATGTGATACACGCACGATTCATTTTCTGCTACTTTATTTACCCATATTTCAATCCCCTCCTGCGAACTGAGTGCATTCAGCTTCAATTCATTCGCAGCAACCCCCTCGCGGTAAGTCCTGGGCAAGCGATGTTATCCTCGTGAAATTAACAATTTTATCATTCATTCCTTTGTGATAGAATTGTTAATATATGATAAAAAAAATGCCAAGCAAATTGACCTGCGATTTTTTAATCTTCTATTCGTAACAATTAGACATTCATTTGATTCTTCTTATATCTAGGACGGTCAAAGATCTACAACAATATCTGCAAGGTATTGCATTTTTCGCGCGAAGAACATTCGCCTATTTTAATCACTACATCATTGGTGAAAACGGTGAACGGCAAGCTGAATATTTAGCAGCAAAGATGTTAACTAAGATGTGAGAATAATAATAATATATTTCATTAATCAACGGGCTAGAGAACCCTTTAGTATACAGGGGATTGTGTCACACAGATAATAATAGTATCATATACAGTATAAAGTAAAAACAGAATTACAGAAAAGAATAACAATTGAAATAAAATAAAATAATAATAAAGGAAGAACAGAGTTACAGAAATAATAACAATTGAAATAAAATAAAATAAAGTAGAATGTAAGAAAATAAAATGGGATAGAGTAAGAAGGTATAGAGTAATAACTATTGTATATTTATCACTTGAATACATTTATTTGGCGCTCAAGTGGTACGACTAATTACACTTTAAAACGTCACTTTAAAAGATCGGTGACTCACTGTCAGAGAAGGCACGATCGCAGAGGAGGACGGATCAATAGTTGACAAATTGTATTTTGCAATGTGGGTCGATCGGTGACACGTAACGACAACACGGTGTTGCAAGCGTGCCACGATAGACCTTGGCTACAGGTGCCAGATGTACCGTGAGAAACGGCCAAGAAATAATAATATTCTTATCCCAAACAAGATACACTGACTAGTTCTTTTTTTTTATTAAAGATACATACATAATGCTGAAACGCGAGAGGAGAAATTTTCAGGGTAACCGGAGTTTGAAATAACATTTCTTCCAATTAAATTAGCACAATCTATTTGATACTGCTCTTCATTGAATCATAAATTAATTTTGTCACAATGGAAAATTCTATTTAACGAAAAATGCGTCACGCTTTCCATAGAATGTAGTTTTACGCATAGAATGTACGAGGGAAATTAATTGAAAGCTCAACCCCTTCCTCAGTATGTTCCACTCTACTGTATACGTCCTCATATATTCAGCAGCTGTTCGCCAAAGTTCGCCCGAAACTAAACAGAGTAGGCGGCTACGTCCAAAGTGTTTATACCGATAAATTATTGATTAAATGAAATAAATTGCTAGTCACTTCCGATAAATTATCGGTGATAACGAAGGCTCTACTGCGAACGCATATTTCATGGAAAATCATCAACATATTTATCAGGCAATATACATGTCACTTTATTTCAAATGCGGTACAATCGTATCGTTTGCGCTAAGAGTTGCTGCTCGATGTTTGGCGTTGATGAGAGACAGGTAACAGGTAGCTCGTCGGACAGGGCGACGGGTCACTCTTCCAAAGCGACTCGTTCGATTTTCAGATTTCGTACAACGGACAATGTGAATTCGTTTTCGGCTTTGGCGAGGCGATCGTGTACTTCTGCATGCCTCAAATGGTGCACAGTCTCTCCGTTTATTTTCACGACCATGTCGCTTGCTTGCAACCCTGCTTGATCAGCCAAACCTCCGAGGGCGACCTTGCATACGAAAGACCACGCTTAAATCGATTCAAGTACGTTCAGCGCTTGAAATGTGCTTACGTTTCCGGTGCGTAAAAAATGCTACTTCAAATCAGTCACTCATATATACATATCTGAAATCCAGAGCCAAAGTGTATTAATTCCACCTGTTTTTCGAAGAGCGACATTTTATGTTCACGTTTTTCGTATTAAGTTCGTCACTCTTTCCGAGGGTAAAGATTATTTCGTTAAGTTGTTTAGCGTTTAATGCAATAGTGCGAAAATGATATTAAGTCCATATCTTTTTTGAAAGTTGTTGCACCCCTGTTTGGCGCTCTAAAGTTCGAAACGTGTGACACAGCAGCTTAATACATTCTGTCTCTGAGCTATCAGGCATGTATTGCATGTCGGAAGATTCGTAGAACCCATCACGTTTGCACCCGTCACTGTGCAGTTACAGTTAATTTTGTGATATTCCTGCTTTCCTCCCCTTATCCTTCAATTGAAATTCGCGGCGGTGTAAGGGTTGAAACTAAAAAGCAATCGAAGCAAACGACGGAACGATCATCGAGTGTAATTTGGAAAAATCCATGAGGACGTGGCATCTTCCCATCTGTGATTCGATTAATGACTTCCTCTTGTCAGAACGATATTCCGTTGAACCGGGGACAGAAATCAGGTCGGCCGAAAACGAGGTCACGCGATCTACTACGGGTGTAATGCCGATAGGAATCACTAAAGCAGAAAACTCGAATATTTCGCGTGATTATTTTTCGGGGTACACGAAACGACTCGAGCGTGGCACGAACCACGCCTCGAAATTAGAAGGAAAAAATGTTGTGCCGGCTACTCGGGGAACTGATTTGCCCGTGAAATGTAGCGATATCCATGATGTATAAATCTTACCCTAACAACAGTCAAGGGAAAAGCAAAGTCAGCCCCTCCAGATAACCGAAGGCCCAACGGTTGGTCGCCCTTTTTCGTGAGTTTTATATCAACGTCCATAGCAGGGATTAAAACGTTTGACAAGCGGATACCTGGAACAATGTCACGATTTGGTAAAGCATCATTTGAATTGCTTTATTGTTAGGAAAAATGAGGTAAAAGAGAAATCGCATATTACGTTTGCAAGACGGAGATTAATAATGATTATCTCACTTCTGATCATTTTCATTTGATCGAAATAAAATCAGCACTGCACAAGCCCATTGTGACAGGATTATAATTAATTTACTTTACTTGTAATCATTTGTCAAATAACAGTTATTGTCAATTCTATGAATTAGATGTTAGTTACTTTCCCAGTCGAATCTTTGAAGAATATTTAATGCATAAATCTTAACGTTCGTGTTAGAAGAAAATTGTCCAAAAAATGACGGGTTAAAATTCAACACCAGTTTTGAATTTAATCGGAAAATTGTTTATTTGTTGACTGAGAATCAATAGAAAATGATAATGATAAAGGCATTTCTGAATTGATCAAACACATAAATATAATAAATGTGTCTGAACCCTTTTTATACAAATTTCCATGGCCAGGTACTGTCAGTTTATGCGCGTAACGGGAACAAATGCCAAACGAGAAGAAAGTCGAGTTGAAAGGTTTAATGGAAGAGGGAACAGCAGTTCCTGCGCTCACCTTCGGTAATACGGCAGTTCGAAGTATCCTTTGAATTTCGAGAGGAGGAAACGATGCCCAAGACAAGCTAGATCAAGCAAACAGCTGCAGATAGTGGGGACAGGTAACTGACAGACCTGTGCGAGATGTTTGATGACCGTGCGCGCGTAAATAAGCGATGGCCAATGTCCGAATCTTGATCATGACTTAATGCGCTATATCACCGTCCATGCTATTCTAGAGCAAGTTCGGTGAATAGAAAGCTGTGGCCAGCCTCGAATCGCGAATTATAGGCACACAATAACCTACATACTATTTCAGGTGCAACAAGCTTTCGGGGAGCACTTATCATTAGACGCGCGCTCGATAACGGGCAAATGTCATCCCCTATCCAAGGGCACTTGCTGCCCTTTCATTCCTTCATGATTGCAGGACTTGCTGGCTCTCTGAATGCCAGATAATTCGGACCAAGTAAGTGATTAGCACGCTGCGCAAAAAGGATCAGAAAAGATAATGAATATTAAGGAAATTATACTATTAGTTGGAAGTGGGGGGGTTTCTGAGTAACATGATCAAAGTTTGTACGATTCCCTATGGAATAATTGGCGAAAGTGCAACAAGAATGAGTCTCAGATGAATAGTACTATGGTTATTATTTATAATGATTATCTTACACATTTAAGTCGATTGGAGTGACACCGTTGAGCATTTGAAGAGAGCCCTCGTATTTTTCCTGGCAACTAGCCATATGAAAGGCCTGCTCTGCAAGTCGAGGTATTTTATTTCACACTATGTTTGGGGCGAAACAACAGGTTATTCGTCAAACAACAGATGCAAGAAAAATTAGTATCACTGAATTGGACAATTTTCATACTGACCTTACAATTAGAGCAATAGTTGCTTTATTATTCTCGCATTATTATCACTAGTAATCTGGCAATAAATTTCAGAAAACGAATAAAGAGTCCAATGAAAAGATTACTGATAGAAATATTAAATTTGAAAATGTGATACGGGAATGGGAATGATTCTTCTCTGGTTTGAAGGTTTCTGGTAGTATCTATATTTATTTGTAATATGTGTATCTATAATTTGTTTCATTGAGCTGTAGATTTTTTTAAATAACTGTGACCACTTATAAGAATTTCTTTAATAAAATAAATGCAGGTATATAAATCATTAAATCAAATTAAGTGTTAATGTTTTGCATACTAGACAATTTTTACAGTTTACGTATGCAATTGAACGCAATGTTTGAATATTAAATCGAAATATCCAAGCAAACAATTTTCTTATATTTTTATTTTATATTCGTTTTCCATGAACACGTGAGGCTCCTTTACTTCGACTACAAACGCTTTAGTAATGTTGATGTTATTATATATTTAAACATTTCATTATATCTTGCATCTTCTATTTTTCTGTTTCATTCCTGATGTTGCATTTCATAGTCTATTCTTTTAAGGGTCTGCGACAATTCCTTTACTTACGATCTAATTAAATTCTCTCTTAAGAGACTCATTCCATTCCTTTTCAAATAATCCTCTCCTTCTTTAATGCTTCTGGTTTGGCCCCCCTTTTTTTCTTCGGTCTCCTTTTACATACTTACTAATATATGTTTTGTGTGTGCAGGTTGTCGAGGCAGAGTAACGAGCATTGACTGACACATCTCATCATGCATAGGAGCAAGAATGAAAATAGAAGAACTTTTGCCACATACTTTACTTATCCATTAATTATAGTAAATTGATTTACAAAAATAGTTTGTAACTGTTTGCGCATAAGCTTAATTTAGAACAATTGTGTAGTTAACTGTTCTGTATATCTATTATATACTTTATTTTATATTCAGATCATTCGGTAGATCTTATATGTATAAACTTTGATATTACTTGTATATTACTAAAACAAGTTCTACTGAATGTGCTAAATGTAAAATAAAAGATATAATAAATAATGTATGTATGCACAAGTTTACACAAATGCTGTAATTCAAATTGTATAAGCTTCTGCATATGAAGTACATCAGTTTTAGTATAAGCTTTATCTGTAAGCTATATATTGTAAATTGACTTTAAAGAATAGTTTATAACTATTGGATTATTTAAGTTTAATGTATTTTTCATATTACATAAATGTTAGTTTAGAATTAATACATGCTTTAGTTGTACGATGTATTGTAAATAGATATAAAAGAGTAGTCCATAAGTATTAGCTTGTAATTTGAACCTTTTTGTGACTTGTATCTTCATTCATTAGTTTAAATAAATGTTAAATTAAAAGAATTCCACTCTTCTTTTTATTTTCACACCTTAACAATCCTTGAAAGAACCTAATTCCAATTCCTTACACAAGAAGTACCGTAGACGAACTTTAAATGCAAAGTCCTGAAGCGAGAAACTTGTAAAAATGGCCCTATACGTTATTAAATATAAAAGAAGGAAATTGTGGAAACGACATCATTTTCGGTCTTCATTTCTTGCAACATTTGATGGCAGAAGTCTAGAAAATTAAGCGCTCGGAAATTCTTGGAATATGACGTCATTTCCAAGAACTGCTGATGTCGGATACCTCCTCGCACATCATATTCTCCTGATACAAATCCACGATTTTCAGCGAGATATTTTTGCCAGAATCTCAGAAATTTTGCGCTCGGAAATTCTTGGAACGTGACGTCATTTCCAAGAATTGCTTCGATGAAAGACCTCCTTGCGTATCATATTCTCCTGATACAAATCCACGATTTTCAGCGAGATATTTTTGCCAGAATCTCAGAAATTTTGCGCTCGGAAATTCTTGGAACGTGACGTCATTTCCAAGAATTGCTTCGATGAAAGACCTCCTTGCATATCATATTCTCCTGATACAAATCCACGATTTTCAGCGAGTTATTTTTGCCAGAATCTCAGAAATTTTGAGCTCGGAAATTCCTGGAACGTGACGTCATTTCCAAGAACTGCCTGGGGCGGATACCTCCTTGCACATCATATTCTCCTGATACAAATCCTCGATTTTCAGCACCCAAATTTCTTCTGAAAATCCTGGATTTGTATCAGGAGAATATGATATGCGAGGAGGTCTTTCATCGCAGGAATTCTTGGAAATGACGTCACGTTCCAGGAATTTCCGACCGCTTCAAAAAGAGGGGATTCCATCAAGATGATGTATTAATTCCTGGATAATTAGGGCCAAGTTTAATAATGTTCAGGTCAATTTTTACAAGTTCCCCCGCTTGGGAACTTTGCGTTTAAAGTTCCTGCGCGTAGTACTTGTTTAAGGAATTGGAATTAGGTCTTTTCAAGTATTGGTAAGGTGTGAAAGTAAAAGGAGCAGTGGAATCTTTTTCATTTAAAGTTTATTTAAACTAATCAATGAAGATACAAGTTACAAAATGTTCTAATTCAAATTTACAAGTTAGTACTTACGGACTATTCTTTTATATCTATTTACAATACATCTGACAACTAAATCCTTATCTACTAAATACTTATTTACAATATGCAAGTATTAAATTAGCATAAATAAAACAGCAGAGGAACGCAGATGCCTTACATTCTACGTACATATACCCTGCAATTTATCAGGAATATATTTTTCATATCTCGACATATTACACCTACATAAACATCCGCATTCCACTAATGCAAGCTGCCCAGATGTCCTCTGTGTGATGGGTTGGTCCATTAGATATGTCCCTTGGGAGGCGACTTACGGGCAATCTAGGTGGTAATAAGGAATGCCGGGGAATATAAGAGTGTCATGTGCGGAATGTAACAAAGATGAGAATGGATCGGGAGTTTCACGAGGGGAGAGAGAAAAAAGGGAGTCGTTTTCGGCCCCGGAAGCTTTGAACCTATCCAAAATGTATTCGTTATCGGCCATATTTTTCGGTCTTATTTTTATGCTGCCCATTCGATTTGGCGAATGGCCGCGCGAAATGTGATACAAGAGTCTTGAACGGTGCACGAAAGCCGTCGGTATTGCAAATTAATAATTAATAATGTCCTGTATCCATATCTCTATTACCCAGGTGTAAAACGAAACGTTTAAATAAACGATTACAAATAAGCTTCCCCTAAAAGAGTACATTCTGAGTTTATTCAGGGCGTTTTTCTCTACCCTATTCGTACGAAACTTTGACTTTCGATCAGTCTTATTACTTCCATTTCTGCGAGGGAACATTCTCCGCTTGAAATCGATAAGTACGCAGGAAACAAACAAATCTTCTCGATTACCACAAAAATGACCAAATTCGTTACACCGGCGTAGAAAAATAAATCATTCGCCTGTTATCTCGATAGACGTATTTCCACGTATGGCGGAAACCGCATTACTGATTTGTTTGAACGACCGGAGGGATCGAGGGGCGGCAGAAGCAGGGAAGAATTCGTCGGTTCGAAGATGGGCGGGGTGCTAAGGGCGACAGAATGCTGAAGTTTTGGGCGAAAAATTAAATTCAGTTACGAGTACAAAACTATTGGTATTCATTCATGGAAAATAAAATTAGTAATGCAATTTTTACATTGGGAAAAAGGAAACATATTGTTTTCCATAATTAACCCTTAGCGCTACGTTGGCTCCGCTACGGAGGCATCCACCCAGTTACTGCTGTTTGAGAAAATAATTGAAGTATTGGCGGAAACTTTTCTTTGGCGCAATGGAAATATGTATAATCAATTCATACATTCTTTTTCAATTCTCTCACTTGCAATTGCTCCCGTTCAAAATAAAACGTGTTTCCCTCAGACGCTTCAGTGCAAAAGTGTGACGGTGTTGCTAGTAGACAGTGGTGAATGCCACAAAGTGGGCTTGATGTTAAAATGTAAAACAAGAAATATCTCGAATAGTTCGAGCTTCATTTCAATGAAGCCTGAATGAATTCATTAACCCTGTACAACAAGTGACACATCAAAATATATTCGAAACCCAAAACATCTCTCGCCGTTCCCTTAACATCCCCCCAAAGGGTTTGATACGAACGTTGAGCTAAAAGCGCGCAAACCTGATTGATATTCGCCATACGGCCGCGCGAAACTATTCCGGTGTATTATTTCGCGGTAAATCTTCCAAAGCAATTCTTCATCGCGGCGTTAAAATAAATTTCAAGACACTCGTTAAAAATAGATTAAGAGCGTTCGCGTGGAGCTCGCCGAACATTTCACGGATGCTCTCCCGATCACCTGCATTCCCGCGCGAGGAAACTGTACGCGATCGCGACAATTCGGCAGGATCCCATGAGACTTTGGCATCTCGATCCACCCATGGCGCCCAGTGCGCTGCGACGAACAGACAGGGCCCGAGGCGCGAGATGAATCCTGGCGCGATGGCGGGGCGAGGCGACGCGCGACGCTGCCCGTGGTGGATTTCCTCGAGTGGAGGCAAAGTTTGATTTTGTGGAGGGCGCACGCCCCGCTTCCAGCTGCACAACCGACTAGCCTTTAAGCAGTCACGAACGAGCCCTCGTTCGTTCTAGCCGTGGGAACCGCGATTCCTCCCTCTCGCGGCGTCCTCTCTCCGCACTTTCCTTCTATCGTCGTTCCGTTGTTTCGGGCGAACGCGGGCCAACCCCTTGGCACCCGCGGTCACCAGTTCACGCGTGTGCCCCTTTCTTCCTTCGCCCAATGGCGCGCGAGTAATAAGTTTCGCCGTCTCGTTGTATGTACACTGTCACTTTATCGCCACGGAGATGTTGCTGGGAGTGGAGGGTGAAGGCTGTTTCACGTAAGTCTGCCACAGGAATATCCCTATCGAAGGACACGTTTAGCAAACAGTCTCATCTTACCCCGATTAGATAAATAAGGGGGGATATTAAGTCTATTGGGAGCTCCACTCTGCGAAATACCGATGCAAACATTTTTTCGTGCACGGATGCATATATACGTTAGTATGTGTAGGCTGTGTTCATTGAATTAACTCGATGGAATGGTGGTTGGATACGCGAACGGGTCGACGGGTTCACGACGAGTCTGAGGAATATTTGAAACGGGATGGTAAATTTATAAATCGCGGCCGAGACGATTGATTAGATAAATTGGCAATGATACGTCTGGTGGCAGCTCCAATCTGCGAAATGCCGATGCAAATATTTTATTCGTGGACAGATATATATAGGATGGCTCACTTAACTCGGTGGAATGGTGGCCGGATGCGCGAATTGTTAAAGAATATTTCAAAACGCGATGACAAATATTTAAATCACTGTCGGCAGGTTATTCGAGCAATCCGGTTTTATGGGGGGCTGTGTAATGCCGTGCCATAGATTCGTGCTTTTCTAAATTCATGCGCGGTCTGCTTTGGAATGCTGAACGTTTATCGTTGATTTCTCGGAGCTTCGAGGTGCTGCATTGTACGTTGCACTATATTCCTGTTTACCGAGTGATAAAGTTTCCCTCGATTCGGAAGGCAGTTTCTACGTGGAAAGAATCCGCGATGCATTACATTATTCAGTCGGGCAGCACATTTCGGGAGCGAGAAATAGAACGCACCGATACTTTTAGCGGCAAACGCACGTTCGTGTCAGCTATTAATCGTGTTGCTAAGCGCGTAACTCAATGTCGATGCAACATGTTCCCCGCTTGAAACTGCATATTGATCATTATAAAATATTTGCGTACACGCGTTACACAGGATCATTACTTTCTGATTCTGCGTGATGTATCTGGAATAAAATTAGACTGCACGCCGCATACGTGCGTTCAATTCCAACGGGGGTTCTAACGCGGGCGAGCTTCTTTGCAGTTCGGGCTTAAGGCCCTCGAATGTGCAACATTTAGACGCTAGCATTATGTATCTGATAATGTCTAGGATTTTTGCTGGGATTCGTGGAAATATAAAAAAAAGTATCGCAACATTTTGCGTGATCCTATGAGCATTTAAAGTGTCACCAATTACGATAAATATCGTAAGCATTATTTTCAATATCTGACTAATTACTATTCATCTAAAGATAAACCGTACTTGGTAACAGTATTTATTCGATGCTAATTAGTTTTAAATTCTGACCGCTAAATAATAGATATTTATGGCGCGCAAAATTAGACAAATTTTCTAGCGCGATCCTTTGAGGAATAAATGTTTAATAAATTCACGAGTACGATTGTTTAATGCTGCGTCACGTATCGCGGCCTAATATTTATTATTCATTTCGTTCAACGATTTATTTATAAAGTAAATATATCTGTGACGATTCGAGTGTACAGCTGCTATTTCCGCACGTGGTTTTTTTTTGTATAAACAATAGCGTCTAAATAAAAAAATGTTTGTGGTAGTAGTCTAGTGTACATTTGAAAATAATTTTTTGGGTTCGGAAATATAACTCTCAGAATTTTGTTTGATTAGCTAGTAGTAAGAGAAATTGGTATACATATATGGTTTATAAGGACCTAAGAATGCGGCATATTAAATATTTGATTTTACATTCAATTAAAAGGGAAGGACAAAACTAATAATTACAAAGGTATATATTTTTGCTTGTTTTCTAAAGTTCTCGTAAAGGAAACTATACGTCTATCAATCCTAGTCAAGTGTATAATATAATAGTCCATTAATGTACAAGATAGTTAAGAGAAAATGCTGCAATTTGGCTTCTCAGGGACTGTTAAACAAAGCTACAAAACCCCTTCAATATTGTCGTTTAATCAATCTGACACTGGCACTAGTCTGATCAGTCTGAACGCTCGGTCTTTCTCTACTTCAAGTGGAATGCACCGTACATTCTTCCACGTTTGTATTCTATGCTCAACAATAAAAACCGTTTAACTGCGGTATTTACCCCTTTTACTTGCTTCAATGGTGCAGTGTTGAATATTTTTTGTTTAAAGAGTCCTATCACCCCGTTATCTTTCACTTATCTCTCTCTTCCCTTATGCGTGTTTCATTGTAATCGTATTCCTGCGTTGCGTTAATTGAGGTGTCGATGAATTGGGTATAGGTCTTAAACGTTCTTGTTAGACAATCGTACGATAGTATATTATAAATATATTTTTCTGATGAAAATACTATACCTATATCGGTAAATAATTTACTACGTGCAAGGGAAATGAAAATTTACTGGGAAATTGTTAAGAAATTGTACCACTGTTGCGCAGAGGATTTGGAAACTGTTCAACTGATTCAATTAAGCTCAATTCACCGATGAATTACGCTCAGTTTCAATGCTACTGACAGCTTAATCGTCGCAGTGTAGTGTAGAGTAACTGCAGAAGGCTTCGATGAATTCCTGTTTTGCAGTTGAATGCCCTTCAATTTTCTATAAAACATTATATAACGTCTGTATTATTCACTATTTCAATCGAATGGTTTTATTCGAATTGTAAATCTCCATTATTAATATCGGTATTATGTTAAACGTGGTTCCCTTGCCTTTTGTTACCTTCTAATTGGTTGTCGCAAGCAGTTTACCCTTGTCTGTTAAATCTTGCATGCTGTTCAAAATGTATTTAGAATTTAGACAAATTAATGAAGGCTTGACATCAAAATGACTACACGCATACATAGTTAGATTCTGAAACAAATGGACAAATACACAAAATAATTAGGTCAAATAAAGTTTCAACCACTGGATATGCCATTTCTGATTAAAAACAATAGAAACAGGCGTATGTTAAATTATTATATTTAAAAGAAATTAATCTACATATTTCCATTCGTCCGCTCAAAACACAGTAAGAAGGGAATGATTACCTCGCAGCCTTACAATTAACTCAACCGAGATTATTTCATTTCCTCGTTTTTCCTTGCCAATAATATATTTCTCCACTTCAGCGATATTTTAAATTGCAGCTAACCATAATTTCTATGCGAGGAACAAACCAGTGAAAAGGAAAGTGCAGGACTGTAAAGAACAAAGTAGAAAAATAAAGCGCAGTAGATACGTCGAATAAGTAAAGTGGAAGAAACGGTGAATTAGGGGAGATTATTCTCTTCCTTTTGTTCACCCCTTCTCTTTCTATCCCCCTTCGAGTATCGCCGCCTCGGGGAAAGATGATGAACAGAATTAAAAAATGGCTTACCCATTTCTTGGATGTAACCCTTGATTCTCAACAAGCCGATATCCATCGAGGGTCGTTCTATCCGGTCTATCGATTTTTCCTGAAATCCGTTGTTGACCTTAATAGCTGGCTGTCGTTGCTGTCTCGGTTCAGCTTGCCTTCGAACGGCCAAGGCCTCCTTAAACGCATCGGCCACGAATATTGCTCGTAAGCATAATTTCGTTCTATCCATCAATCTCTCAGAAACGCTTAACGCATCCGATAGAACGCACATTTTAAAGCTTCCAAGCACTACCATGGAGGATGTCCCAGCATATGGAGGACAGCGAGATACATCGTTTGTTCTTGATGATATGAGAAATGTTTAAAGAACAATTCGAATGGCCTCGAAATGGGAATACACTGTACAGGGAAAATGGTTTACGTTCGTTGGTTGTTGCTTCCATACTATCTTTTATGTATGTATTATTTTTAATTTATAGCAGGCGACTTTTAAGATATTTGTCATATTTCATAAGTTTGGAACCCTTAAGTTTCACAAATATTCGATCCCTTGTCAGCTGTCCATCAGTTCAGAGTTAATATTATGCGGACCAACAGTCAATTGTTGCGCTCGACTATGAATTTCCGAACTTCGACGACTTTCTGATTCTAATGGAGATCACTCGATGCATTACTTGCAAGAATTTGTGAAAAAAGAGTGTTTGGTTTCGCTGCTCCGGATATTCCATAGCGCGCGAGCCCCTTAGTAAGCTCCTTACCATCAATCTTTGCATTATCGGAGGTGTCCAGGTGCAAAATCAGTTTCCATGGATACATACATACATATGGATACAAGGATATCGATAATCGTGCGCGTTCGTGCGCAAACTAGCGCAAACTCGGGCGTGCAAGTGGTCGCACGATTTGCGTAGGGCCATTTTGCCCGATGCGGTGCAGGCGCTTTGTGTTTTCATCTGTATTCGGATTTGTATGCACCACGTATGGCCAGGTTAATTATTTCCCATTGGGAAAGTATTTTACATGGAACAAATTACCGTTTTCATTTTTACCATTTTGATACTTTGACTTTTGAGAAAAATCATACGTACAACTAAATATGTTAGACCATATGTTTCGCAGATATTATCGCATCCTTTGCACTCAATTAAGTGTATTGACTTATTAATGAAATATGAAAGAGTAGTATACAAAGAGTACCGTGTAATTAGCGCGGTTTGTTTGCAACAGGTGGTACGATCGGTTATACTCTTGCCTTGCTTAAAATTGAGAAAGCTTTGTGACGTAAAATAATACCCGTTCTATCCAATTTTGTTCAAAGAGGAAACAGAATATTGATACAGACACTTATTACGCAGAAGAAACTGAAGGGGTGCATTCGGATGAGTTATCAATCGAAATATATTCTATCACAATATTTCTAATTTGTTACTTATCATCAGATATTTTAATTATCCTTCGCTGTAAGATATTTTACAAACGTAATTGTTACAATAATGCTCAGTGACTATGGCAGTAGTAGTGCACTATGACAGTAAACAGCTGAAATACTAGAATGTTTTGCATTGCCCGAGTGTGTAGGGGCAAACGAACTTTGGTTTGAATTATAAGAATCAGAGAGAGATATCGAGTTGTTACGTGTTTTCAAATGGAGAGAGAATGGAGTTCAGTTCGTGGAGTGCACGCGAATTTTCACCTGAAGGACGGTACGTGACATAAATGTGCATTGTTCACGCGAGACTTGAGGACGGCCAAGACTGAACGGGGAAAAGAACATGGAGGGTAGTTTTTAAGAGAGCATCTAGGGAAAAGTAACTTAGGGAGAGAATCAGCGAAAGGGGATCAGAGTGCACGAGTTATAGAGTGTGTATCCGGTATCATAGAAAATATGGTGGGACATGTGTACGATAAGAAATAGTAAGAAATTGCACCGTCCGAGACTTAAATTTATACGCACGTGAGTATCTTTTGGAGTATTAATTAATTTGAAATTATTACTGTACGAATGAACAGATATTAAGTTCGTTCCCCTACCTTTTACCTTAGAAAAGCTCTTCTTGAGCTTTCGGTGTACGATAGATTGAAATACCTGATGATCCGACATGTTCCGCAACCGAAGCGGGATATACGTATTATTTTTATTTCAATCATCATTTATTTATGTCAAAATGCATCACAATAGTTCCTCTCGTTTCATCGACTTTACGTTGGATGAATTTATCGATGAAATCAATTAAAAGTTAATTCTACAAACAACTGTTGTATACATAAGTTCTATACTTTTTAAAAATATAACACAGAAACATGCCTATACTATCCAGGAAGACTTCAATACCGAATTGCTAAATCTGTTAAGAAATGCCCCGAATCTGCTCGAGCCGGAAGCGGAAAACCTATTTCGCAGTTACGACGGTCGCGATTTCTTCATAGTCAGCGAAAGAAACTTGGACCTCTTTGCAGCTGCTACGTCCTGAATGGGATCTTCGCCCTACAATGCCGTAACCATAATGTATGCCTGGGGGGGTCTATGGCTTCTATGATGCGATACGAAGTTTCAACCTCGGTTGATAGGTCAACGGGAGTGACAATAGTGTTTGGTGTGTAAGGAACGTCGCAAGAGGAAGCTGGATGCGTACTACGAACGTAACAGAGTCAATGCTGGTACGATGGATCCCGTATTCCGGTTAGTTAAACCAACAGATCCCATCCATGGAAGTTTGGCACCACTTTATGCCCTTACGCGGAAAACAGCCCTTTCATCCGGTTCCTGCAGGTACGCGGTCCAATTAGGATTTCTGCCGATCGTGCACGATTTTATCTCTTCCTTTTATCATGGCTATGCTCGTTACCCGCTCGCCGCTCATTGCTCACCGTCCGCTGCATTCGTTCTGTTTATTTTATTCCGTATAGTGCAAGACTTGTCTGAATGTACGGACATCGTGTGTTACAATTATTCTTATGCGCAGAAGGTAGGCAAGTTCCGTTTGAAATCCGTTTCCTTACAGTTTCACCCCAAAATTATTGGTACCGAAAGTGGTGGCCTGTTTTGCTTATTAAAACATTCGTAATGTTTAGGAACTAATTTAATTTATGGAGATTCACTTATGTCGCCAACTTTATATAAAAATTTCAATTCACACGGCTGCTGTGTGTTCAAATGTAGGAGAGACTGGAGTGACTTGGTACAGTTTTATATTTTCCAGATAATAAACAAAACAGAATTGTGCAGTACAGTATAGAACAAACGAACAGGTTCCCTTTGGTTTGTTGGTTTGGAAATACAGAATACCTAAAAGGCCTTCCCAGTCACCATTATTAACAAAGAATTTTCACAAATTTTGATTTGCGAAGGTCACTAACAATTGATCTATATAGCTTTTGAACTCATTGATACATTGGCTAGTACAAGTCAGTCTGATAGCTCTAATGCACCGAGAGATTCGTTGATTGTTACGCTGAACGGACTGCTTCAATTGGAGGAATTTATCTACATCAATACCAAAGATCGACATGGCCGATTAATTGTTCAATGAGTCACACACAGTTCCCCAGGAAACTGCCGGTCAACTTGTATATTGGGTTGTTCGGAAAGTTCGTAGCGAAAGATAATATCTGTGTTTGTTCAGATAGGGTTGAAATTTAATTGAATGCTCACACGGTTTGCTTCGTGGATTTTTCGTGATTTATGGAATAATTCGTGATCCATATCGTGGGTAATTCTCTACGAACATATTGTTTCATTGATTTTCTTTCTAGAATCACAGAACAACGTACACGTGGCAATAGCGGTCCAATTTTATCTCGTTCAATGAAATAGAAATTTCGATTAAATGCTGTTATGCGTACCGAGCGTGAAATGGTGGGCGCAAAAGTGCATGGTAAATATGTACTCATTAGAGTCATAAATTAGAAGGATCGTGTCCACACATTATCATTGACCATAACAGTCGCGTGACTAGACCATGTTTTCCTGACCTATAATATAACGAAAGAAAGCAGGTGGGGTAGCAGTAAATATTCTTCGGTTGCATTTAGTTCGTGCCAACACTCGGCAATCAGGTGTGTTTTTTCTCCTTTCAAGGATCGGCTGTTGTGCGTGATGTGCTTGCTCGCGCAAACGCGTATCTGTTGATCGATAAAAAGACAACAAAACAGGCAACAAGTAAGAAGAACTAGCATTTTCAACTGTGAAGCAAAGTACTGTAAAAGTGTTGTAAAAAAACAAAAAATTGTAATCAAGTTCGGGAGGGAAGGAAAAGTTATTTTTCATAACTTCGTAATACTATGCGTGAGGATTAAAAAAAAAATACCTTGTTCGGTAACATTGGTCATAGTTTATTTTTGTCCCTCTTCAATGAAAGCAAGGTAACTTTTGCTTCATTTTTGCATATTTATTGCAAATTATCTTTGTTGCGTTTGAGCAATCGGTTACGCGATGGTTATTGGTATAATATAATTATATTTTAGCATCGTCAAAAATTTACCACGTGTAGATGTTGTGTTTAAATGTATAAGTGTTCGTGGTGAACGTAAAAAAATTTACGATTAGCAATCAAAGATTGCCCCGAAACTTAGAAACCACAAAAAAAAAATGATTTAGGAACATTATTGCTTGAACTAACCGCGGTTATCTATCCATTAGTTTCTAAAGCAATTTCCTTCCACGCTTCTTGTAAACACTTCCACAAGACTTTCCGATACTTTGGGCACTTAGCTCGCTGTTAATAGTCTAGCAGTTTCCTGAAGTTTTGCATTTGTGGACGCTAACTTTATTACTGTAATTTAATTAAACAACTTATGCACTGGAATCAATTTGATAAATCCTTCTATCTATAAATTAATACTGCCACAGTAAACGAATGTTCGAACACCTTTCAAGCAACTAGACAAATTGTGGACGTTAGTTTTTTAAGCAGTTACTCTCATTCGTCTATAATATGCACTTTCACACACCGAAGTGCTAATCTAAATTTTTCTGCTACGGAACTAGTTTGAGTGCCATATGTTGTTGGAATAGCGTATGTATATCGCTGGACTGGTTGTGTTGCTAGCTAAAGTGAAACACAATGAGAACGGAAATTCTCTGTGATCCGCATAACTATTCGCATCTTCAATTGTCTAGAATTTCGTGGAGTCGACGCCATCAATTCCTTCTTGCTAGCTCAGCGCGATCAGTAACGAGCAATATTCGAACCGCCCGTAACGAATTGAAGGCAATAATTTCCTATAACCGATGAGTCACTCTTCGATTGAAATTAAAATCGTCATATCTTCGATTATACTTACGTCAAGCTATCATCGATAACAAATATTTGTGCAGGATCCTGTTTAAGGATACTGCCGCATATGTGTACGTTCAGTTTTTATTGAAATTGAAGCGATTCCAAGTGAAAAGACAATTAAAATCTGTTGGCCAAGTGTTCTGTCAAGAAACTTGTCGTATGGCAGCACTGATAATATTTTATTCTTCTTGATAATCATTGATTGGAAAAAAAACGTATGTGGACATTATGCTTTTGATATATTTACGGTTTTCCAATTATTTCTGGCTTACTGAATTACTGTCGATGTAAAATGAATAAAAAGTAACAAAATAAAAGATTAAACCATCTTTTTCTCAGTTTAAAAAATTCGTCTCTGAAGAGTATAATATATTGTAGATATTGTAGAACAGTGGCTGCGAATTGCGAATATTATTATAGTTGAAATCAACGAGCAATCAATATGTTTTGTAATGCCATATCGATACCTTCTAGTGGGCGAGAGAAAAAGTCGATATGAGAACAATGAGTTATTGGCAACATAATATATCCTATTTATGTAGCTATTTTCATGAATTTTTCTGTGCAGTATCTTATTAATAGTCTTGGTATCAAAGATGTTTATATTTTATATGTAATAGCAATTTATATAACAAAGTAATATCAGTATAATAGTTTGTCTACCTTGGAGTGGCAAAAAATTAAATATTTTTCTATGAGTTGTAGCAATTGCAGCAGTATGTAGAATGTATGTGAACAAGAAATCGACAGAAAGTAATAAATAGAGGTCTACTTTATTATTAAATGTTTATTTGAAACGAATCTCTAAATTGGAGATGCATCGAAGTGAAGCATAACTTAAATTGTAAACATCATAAAAATCTTTCGAGCTTCTCAAAAGGAATCCAAGAGTACATACTTCTTACTCTTTTGTAATGAATATATGACATAAATGTAATGTTTGATGAAAAAATGCCGCTTAAATCATATACACTAAGTATCAACTTCTTGAAATTTGAATATCTGGCAGGATACTTTTTACGAGTAAAAAATAATAATAAAAGTGTATAAAATACATGCCGATTTGTTGAAGATTTTCGCAAGATCAATCGGATAACGATAATATAAATCCTAAAGCACTTGACATTTATATAGGAATTGTAATGAGTTTGGTCTCCTTCGTTACTCGAAGACAAGCATTGAAATCTTCCACCGAACTGACTGCAGTTTTCTTCTCTCTTAGCTTTATAAATATACGCACGGCATTAAGAAGACCCTACTCGTAAAATTCGATTGTTAGCTCGTCATTGTACAGTAACGATATATTTAATTTATTTTTTAAACTGGATACGTAATAAACTATTTTCTTAATATTGCTGCTAAAACACTTTACTTATTCTTCGAAAATATTCCTAATTAACAATAGACTATTCTTTGTTCGATTAGCAATTTCTTGGCAGTAATGTCTTATGTTCAATAATGTACGGAGTTTGTCAATGTTTTGCGAATTTAAGTGCTTTTTCGCAATACATGCTTCGAACGTACACCAATTGCGCGTGTATATAATAGACATTTGTCAAAGTGAGAACAGAGAGAACCGGTCTCTATGCTCTGGAGTGTATCGTACAGCTCTACATAAAGCAGGAGGAGCATGCCAGCCGTGTTTAGAGAATGTACATATGTATATAGTATTTAGAGAATACTTGCACGTGTTGCTGTGACAGTTTAGATGCTTTGTGCTCTCTCGCGGAAGTGCCGTAAGCCTTTCAGTGGAATTATGCCAAAGGCAATTCGCAGTCTTTTACTCGACCCTTTGTCAACCAATGAATTTCTTTCGTATCACTAAGTATGCGATTACTTTGCTCGAGCTTTGCCCTGTAAGATATTAATGGAAACGCAATGATACGAGTGAAATAAAATAAATACGTTTCACTCAGCGACCTAAATATTATGAGTACTTGCGAAAATCTATAACTTTCGGAGTGCGTTCACATGAATTTCAACTAATCAAATAAATTCAAAGATTATTTAGTCAAAATCATGTCGCATTATAATAATGTAAATCGATGGAGCACAAATTAAATGATAAAATCATCTTTTAAAATTAATTACTCGCAATTAGACCACTTCCATAATCATTAGCACATATATGCATTGACTTGTATACAGAAATTTATAATTTGGAACAAAGTAATATTTTCCTGATGAATGACACAAATATTTATTCTCTCTGCGAAATATTTCACATGCAGAATGATATTGTTTTGCAAAGAATAATAGGTACATCTAATAAATGAGGTATTGTCTTAAACGAGCTCGAAACAGTTTACGTTTTGATGTTATGCAAGGCTGCACGATGAAAATCGTATAAAATATTGCATATTGAGTGAAAGTAGAAGGTATATATTAGAGAAAGTAATACCGCACGGAGTGGAAGAGGCCATGTGAATAGAGTATCGAGAAAATAGCATCACATGTGTCGTAGGGAAAGAGATGTGCAAATTCTATGGAATACCACGGGGAATGAAAGTGGATTAAATCGAGTAGGGAGGAAGTAGGAGTCATGTGTGAGGTGCAGTAGGCTGAGGGAGCAGAGGAATAACAAGACCCTGGGGGGAAACGTGCAAAGAAACGCGTGGAATATATCATAATAAAGAGTTATCAAAAAGAAAGGTGCTCGCGAAGATATACCAAACAAAGTAAAAAAGTATTAATATAATAATAAATGCGATAAACCGAATTGGAAGAAATGAGAACCTACTTCAATAGATGGGTACCGTTAGAGAACGTCAATTAGGAAGGAGTATAAAATAAAATGTTAAAAAATAAATTACACCGACGATATATTAGAATAGGCACATGCGTGCAATCGGAATACTTCAAATATATTAAGATAGACGTCGTTTGAAATTAAACATTTCTGCGTGGTTCAAAATGTTCTGCAAAATGGGGTGAAACCATAATAAATTGATAAATTCCAATGAGAAGGGATGGATACAAGGGAAGGGAAGGAAAAAGAGATACAATATCGAAAGTAACATAGCAGCTGGTGGTACAAAGTTTATGCTCTGTTTCGCAAGGAAAAAATGTTTAAAAAACATTGGCTGAACATGCAAAATTTAATGGGCATTCGGAGCAAAAATAAATTGGTTGGCAAATACATTCGATGGCATCCTCGCAAAGTAATTTCAATTTTTCCTCAATAAATGGCAAACATTTTGAAAGTTCCAATCTACTCACACTCACTTTCATGTTATCCCATTTATCGAATTAATTCGCGTGACAGGCGAATCGATACACTATATACAAGCAGATGACGAATTATGTTTCGCCTTTTATTCGGCGAAATTTCCTCCGTTTGAATGAACCGTGCATTTAGCGAATGTAAAATTGAAACGAAAGTTTTACAAGGGAATACGAAAATTAGATAAGAGGCAAATAAGTGTAGGCTTCTAGCGGTAAGTACGCGGGGCAAATTGAACAAAAATGGTGCACTAAACGTAACACGGTGTCAAAAGAAGGAAGGACAGAAGTCGAATGATAAGGAAAAGTGGTAGAAAAGCGGTGCAATAGGTAAGAGAGGCGGAACGATAGGGTGGGAAGGAGATAGTGCGAGAGGGGAAGAAACTGGCAGGGACGTGAGATCTGGGGGTGGCTGGTTGTGCCGGTGGCTGCATCGATCGCCCCTACTGTGCGCGATATAGCTCTGGTACGAACGACCTGGTCTTTATTCCTTGAAAACTATCATAAACCCTGATAACCACTAATTGCACGAACAATTCCCTGCATATCTTTGCAATATTTCTCCTATATTATTATCTACTGTACGCATGTGCTCTTTGGGCTGCCAAATTGAATAGAACAGTAGTGAGGTAAGTTTTATACCTTGCGCCCCTGGAAACCTGTGGACGCCAATAGTGTCCTTAACTTCAATTTTTTCAATACACTTGCCTTTGTCCTGCTTGGAAATATTGGTAAAATTGATTGCCTCACTTGTGCATTAGTGAGAAATTGCCATTGAGTTTCAATGTTCCATAACTTCGTTAAAATTCATCCAAATTTGTTTCAACGAAAAGCAAATTAAAACTTGAACCCTCGATTATACATATATTCTTCGATTTCAGCTAAGCCGGTGCACAAGGGGTACAATACTGCCTGGAACGAAGAGTTCTTAAATTTTCCTTACAAAACTTCGCTATTTTTAACCCTTATCAGGAAAAGCCCAATCTGATCAGAAGTTATTGTATTTTAGGGAAAGCAATACAATATTTTAGACCTGTTGTATGGGAAATTAAAAAGAAATAGGATATTAAACAAAGATTTCCAAATAAAGTATTATTTTAATTTATACTGATGGGAGATCGGGTTAATTTATGGTATATTCGCAAATTCCATAAAAGGATCAGAGCACCTGTCAGCGTGATGGATAAAAATATCAGTTCCTCAGTTCTCCATCTGTTAAAGTTTTATATGTGCAGAATATGTTACTGAACTATTACGTTTGGAGAAACAAGAAGGATATTATTATTATTATTATTCTATTGCTATATTTGTATAACGCTTGACTTTGGGTATAAATTTGTCACAATGCAGCATAACAAATTGTTGTAGAGAATGTATAAAGCAACTGCAGGACCATTGTGCAGTATCGATCGTTGTATAATTAAATTTGGAACGGCAGTAATCTTGACTAATGAAATTATAGAACGCCCGTTTCGAAATTCGTATCAAAATTGGGTCGGGTAACGTTTGCATCGTGGAATTCGTATTCTATGTATATTTTCATCTTTCATTTACTGCCGTGCTTCATATTTGAGGTGAACTAAATGTTGAAGTTGCACGAACATTGGCAGAATATTGCGGCGGGCGGCGATAAATAACGCTGCAAAACATTTCCTCATTTCTGTAGCAAATAATATGACCTAACGCATCTCGAATGACTCGAAATTACTTGTACCATAGAAGAACATTACACATTAAAATAGAGGTACATAGTAGGTGTACAATTAATCGTATCAAATAAAAATGCAGCAATTTCGTCTAGGATGTTTGCATAAAAAATGATGTCCCGTTGGTTACACAAAAGTTATGTACCGTAATTGGGACAAAAGTGAAATCCTTACATCATATCTTGGATAGAATGTACGTTAGAATTAAGTCCACATGTGCAGAACATTGCGACAAGCTAGATGAACGACGCGATCATTTCGCAAACCTTCATCATCACGACGAGAGATTGTAAGTAGTTTCTTTGTTTCCAGTAGGTACAGAGAACATGACCCGATAAGCTCCAAATATGTAGTGCGGAATGACAATTACTACGGCCTAGGGACGAATACTTTGACGGATATTGGAGAAACGTGTTACATACTTGAAACGAAAATGTTATTCATCAACGCGACAGAGCAAACTGAGACTTTAAATTCGTTTATCTCAGCCCGACTATTTTGGCACTGAACCAGCACCTAACCGCGGTCATTTTCGTCTGATAGATTAGCAATTTCGATTACTAGGTATTAATGGCAATGTTTATCGTTAAGTGCAGGAAACTGAAAGATCTGTTGCTGTCTTTGATTCGAACCTAATATATTTCCATAAGAGGCAACACAGTTGTTGCTTTAAATAGGGTTTTTAGTTTAAATAGGGTTTTGTCATATGTGAAATATATGTATGTGGTTCCATTTATGAAAATAAAGATGAAACGCCGTTTATGGAATTTTCTCGGCACCCTTTGGATAGTGCAACCTTTGTTTTGACATTCTCTCCAGCCCCGTCCTCATGGACGTACTTGGGTGGGGTGTTTCCTGAGACACACCCTGTACATGCCAGTATATACGTGTTCACATGAGTATGATAATATCTTTTCATAGATCTGGCCATCTGAAATGCTGCAAACTCACTAACGAGGACTATGGTGTCGTATTATTGGCTATGGGGTGTGACGGAAGAAACGATAGAGGTGGAGGAAGATAGGGTAGACTAGGCGACGTACCTGAGGCTTTTTTCTAGGCTTAGAGGCGAGTATTCCACTATTTCTGACGCCATAGCTTCGTTGACTCTGATATAAAATACTCGGTGCTGATAGGCAAGGAATAAGCGGTCTAACTCTTTGAGTCGCGACCTCCTGCTACTTTTTTCCCCCTCACTATGCCCTACAGAATATTGCTACCTGAAAGAACCGCAATATTCGTGTGACGTTGAGCCGCCCACCGTAGCCCGACATCCAGACTCTAGTCTGTTTGCCTTTGCACACACTCTCAACGCCACTTGTGGCCAAGGTCCTAAATATCAAACCTTATGAAAGCGCGGCATATACTTATCTTCAAAGGTGTTCGATGTATACAGGTCCTGATATATTAAACTTAATTATCACGCTGCGCTAGATTGGGAGGTTTACCTGCAACAGAAAGACAAGTACGTGTGTACAAGGAGGAAGATTCAAGGGAGGCCACTCAGCGGAAAGTCAGCTACTAATTATTTTTTCAATTACGAAGCGAATGGTGCTAAAATTAATTTCAAATTTGAATTTGTTTAATGCGAAAACAGAGGTTTGTTTGCCAAACATTATCAGATCGTTCAATCTTTTATTTCGGTGATACGACTAAAATTCTTCTGCTCCGTGTGTCGGCCCTTCTTCCTGTAAATTCTGCTCCCTTTTCAATTGTGTAATGGTGCCGTTCGAGTTCGCTTTCTTACACATATTTATGTGTAAAGTTATGTGTACACATAAAGGACTTTTGTTCCTCCACTTTCTGAAGTAGTCGACACGTCTCCATGGATAGACTTAGCAGTCACGAATCAGCTGGGCAAAAGCTATTATTACATATTATTAAAATATCCTTTTACCTCTGAAACGAATGATAAATAATGTAGATTTCAAGGTGCTCGAGGAAAATGTGTTTCATCCTTGTTGGTTCGAAATATGCAATACGAACCGAGACACTTAAAACAATTTCATAATGTGCTTGACCATGGACAGGATTCCCGAGGGCAATGAAAGTAGTTCGAGGTCTGACGTCGAGGAATGTTCATCAAGTAGGCCTTTATCGCGAGAACCTTGACTACCATTCTTTACTTTGGTATATTTTAGAATTATACCGAATGGAAATGAGTTGAAGGCAGAGCCAAAGTTAGCAAATCAATGAATGCGTTCGCTCCGATAAAGTTCGCGGAGACGATTGTAAAGCACAGTATGTGTCTTTATTCGATGGCTAAATTTAAATGAACAAAAACAGGATGCATAATGGTGCACGCAATTTCGCTGACAGGGAGTACAGATTACACGGTTCACGATATTCTGGGATAGAAATGAGCGGGTTAACGATAATGTGTGGTTTGCTCAGATTCTTAGATTTCTTCAGACGCCAAAGTGTGCGCTCTTGGCTAGTGTTCCATCAACCCTTTCGCTTGGCGGAATTGGCCGCCGATACACCGCTACTGTGCAACGCAGTGTGCACAGCTTTTAAGACAAACGAATGAAACCATTTGATAAAGTAGCATCTGTTACTCTGGAAGACTCAAAATATATTACACTAAACCAGAGTTATTAGCTAAACTGAGATTCTAACGCATTGGGTATAGTGAGCTTTAGTAATGGAAGGATTAATTTGACACCATTTAGTTCCCTCTCAAAAGACAAGATTGTTGCCTTTGTGCGAATGCCATATGAAAGATGTTGGCATTTTCAGCAAATCAGTGAAGCATCTTCACCCTTGAACAATCTTCTTAGGTCCTTCGGCGACCCACCTACTTCAACAATCACATGGTTGTGCCGTGGCCATTAAGGGTCGATCTTAACGGCTAGAAGATTCTGACCCTTCTGGTTGTGGGTGGATTAAATCGTGGGCTTACGACGAGATACCAACTGTTCATAGGTGCAGAGTCAAGGCACTAATAAATCTCATGGTGTGTAGAAATCCAGATTTTCTGCTCCCATAAGCGCCCCGTGGTCCTTGACATCTGGCTAAAATACCACAATGAAAAAGTCTTTAATTCTGACGAAAATAACGGGCCGATGTATCTATCTATTAAGCCCAGTCGTCTGAACAGATTGATCACAAATAACCACAAATAAATATAATACATTGTAACAAGCGTGTCACACATTTTTCAATCTACACAAATTCCTTCTTTCATCCTGATACTCGCAGAACAATGCAATTACTGCTAATTAATCATTAACTGCCTTAAATCCCATGACTTTTATTTGAAACATTTCTGCGTATTGTTTAAAATAGCGGAAGATAGTTCAGGTGGACAGAGTTCGTGGGACACTCTATACATATATCGGAATAGAATAACATCTACGTCGCAGCTACATTTAAGCCATCCCCGAACGTGGTATTAATTTGTTCACGTTTCGCCTGCAGCGTACAATACAAAGAGCTACGTATACACGATTTCATTTTCCGCCAAGTTATCCACTCGTCTTTGACAAGCGAAACGTGAGGATTTATTCAACCTTTAACAAATTCTCCAGCCTCCCTACCCTCAACCGCAACTCAACGTGTATCAGTATGCACGCACATAGCTATACATATGTATAGTTAGAGGTTTCCATGATGGATGTGTAAACGAAAAGCCATTCCACGTTTCAAATTTTATATTTCTATAAAATTCATATTTTTGTTTTTCAAATCTATGATTAATCAACGCACCGCAAATGTTACGTGAGACGTTTATTAATACTATAATAAATCAACGATTATTTATACTGTTTCAACGTTTTTTTAATTTGCACGAGTGCACGAGTCTTCAACGCAAAATAGTTGCCACTAAGAGCGTTGCACTCCTTGAAATAATCCTTGGAATTTATTAAATTTTTGTACATTTATGATACTACTAATTTTACCTGCTACTCCATATGTTAAAATTACAGTATAAAATTAAAATTGCATCTGCTTAAGCTGCATCGTACAGTTAGTGAAAGGAAACGTCTTGCACTGACAATTTAAAGTAAACACAAAAAAAGTAGGAAACTTGAAAGTAGAAGACTTTTGTATGTAACACTGAATGCCAAGCATTTGTTATTAAATTATGCGAAACTTCTCCCTCTCAGCTCGGACACCGGAGATGCTGGTAATAAATTCTCACACATTTTTACGCTTCTGAGAGTTGTAATAATTCGATTAGAACGAAGAAAACTGAAACTATAATTGGTCAGATTAAGTTGAGAACGTTATAAATCTTTCGTGACTGATTTACTTGATCCCCTAACAGAAACTTTCCCCTCTTTTGAAACACATTTGCGATACCAACGATGGCCGCATGCGCAAATGAAATTATTTCAGTGTCCTGCCAGGAGAGTGTGTTAATTTTAATAAAGTAGTCTCTGATAACATCTCTCGGGGGTACTTACTGTTATAATTCGTGCACTGGCGTAATCGGTCCCCACCGTGAATCCCCCTTGAGTTCTTACCTCGTGCATTTATGGATTTAGTGTATCCTTAATTACAGATTTATAACAACTACACTTTTGATTACCCGGCTCTGACATATTTTTAACTGTCGTTCTATGCAAACTGGATTTTGTTTGAAACCTCAGGTATTATTATTATTTATTATTAAAAAATTCGGGACAAGCCCTATTGGCGTACGAAAAATAAAAAAAAATATAGCATAGGAAGTCTTTGAGTTTGTAATGTAAATTACATTTTGGTGTCACGGCCGTCTATGGTACGCCATAACAAATTCCGCGATATGCTGTTATCTATCCCCCGAACTACCTCGAAAGATAACATTTTTTATTATTGCTACAATCTATTTATTAGTTAAACATGTATAAACTGTACCGAAGATAGCACAATTCCAAATTTTCGGTGAATAATGTATAAATATAACTAATTAGTTACGCAGCGTTACTAACGACAAATAAAAAAATCAAGAAAACAAAACAGTTGTATAATTGTTTTCATGTTTTCAAAAAGAAGCCTATACAATACAAACATAAAAACTATGTAAAATTTGGCTGCATTTGGGGCTAAATTAAATTGCCCTATTAATTGCACAGCTATTTTCATTACATTACGTTTATCCTACCTACCCTCTGAAAAGCACAAGGAAATGTTAAACTACGTCCTCGTTCAGGTTCCTTGAGCCCACCTATCGCTCAAAGAAAAATGCTACGTCTTATCTTGGATTTCCTAGTGCTTCTTATACCTTATCCTACAGCTTTGCGTCGTAAATTGTTCTGAAGAGTCTGATGGCAATTTTTCTATATGCTTCCAGTAATTTTGTATAAAATTGTTTCTCCATTTGGAAATTTTTCCACACGAATTGCCCTTGTTAAATACTCTCGCACGTTCATAAATTCGTACAACCTTAGTCTCAATATGAACGAGAAATATTAAAACAAATTTGTATTAGTTAATAAGGGAATCATTTTTGCTCGACAGGGCCGTTTCTTGGGGATGAATAACCAGTGACAGTGACAGTTGTTAAAAAAAAAATCAAGAACTTCATCATCATAGACAATGTCGGGGATATTAGAGGGGGTGGATGAACGCCCCATGGATCCGGGGCTGAAATTTGGCACTACTTGAATGCAAAAGAAAGAGGTTTGTTGCTACATAAAGCAGATTTTGTAATTTCTTAAGCAGTTGCAAATGCAAGAGTTCTTGCTTACTTTTAGTCTACAGTGATTAAAAATATACGTAATACTATCGAACAGTAAATAAATGAATAATTAGTAGTTTAACCATTAGTAATAAATAGTAGATCTCAATGCACAAATCTAATTCTCCCCAGGAAGCTTTGAAATTGTAAATGAGTAAACGAGACAAAGTCTGCGTATTTCGAGTACTTGAAAATTGTTAATTTTTATGCTAGATTGAATGACAAAATCTCTGCAGTTGGATATATATAGTATTTTCAAAAACTAAAAAGGTAACGCAAGTTATATTATAGTGTTAAACCTGACACATCATATATACATATTACATATAATTGTTATGGATTGTTTCAACTAACCATTTTTAGAGGAACGAGAAATTGAATTACATTCATGTATTTCAAGGAACAAATGAGCAGAACGCGGGATGGGCAAATCTTGGCTTTCGGCCCTGTTTTCTGCGACGATGACGACGATGACAATGATGGCGTATGTCACCGTAACGACGGCCACTTCACCCTCTGTGCCGTCCTTCGTTACATCCCCCAACAATGAGATACATAATATGAAAAGGGTAAATAGCTGCCCAATTTAGAATTACTGACAATCAATTGTATAGAATAAATTCTGTTACCTAACCCTTTATACACCCGTTTAAATTTATTTCGTCGCTTCATTATGAAAATAAATTTGAATATAGAGGGTTGAAACGCTGTCGCTTCGTACAAATTAAATAACCGGACGTAATTGCCAAGCACAGTGCATCCGACAGGTACATTACGTTCTTCTACCTTTTGTCACAAATTTCTTGTCTGAAACGTGAACTATTTTCTTTAGAATCATTTTTTAATCAAATAACAACAGATTCCAAGCAGATCAATAAATTATTATATTAGTCCTTCACAAATTCTTAATTCTGTTACTCATGTTTGGTATATCATTTTTTCCTTTAGATAGACATACACTATTTTAATGCATTAGCAACTGTGAAGCTCACAGTTTTTTTCAGCAACTTTTGTTTCGAAAAGATACAACATTTCGCATAGAACCGATACGTCCATAAATATCAAACGATATCATTGTTATCTCAAATGTTTTTATTTGGCTGAAGTTATGAAAAATCTTTCTCTGCCAAAGACCGATATCGAAGAAGCTCTAGACGTGATTGAAGCAGCATCCACCGGATCATTGGGCGAAGATTGTGCCACGACTGCTGGATTTAAATCGTTGCCGGCTGCCGTGACACTCGATCCTCGGCGTTACGATACTGCACGTCAAAAGGCTGACATGACTGCTTTGACGCTGCAAAATCTCGGCACTGTCGGTCTATCGAGGCATAACGGTGAGTATAATTGCCGTAAGATCCCAATAGAAATTTAGTAGCTGCGAACACACCTCGTACGTAGAATAACAAATGTGAGAAACACAGGGTGCGTCTAGTAACTGGGACGGACTGTAACTCTGTTCCTGTTTCAGCTAGAAACAATTTTCAGTGGATAGTTTTGAGGAAAATTATTTCAGGAAATCTGTTGCATGTGAAATCAAAGAAATCCATATCTATTTTTGTTGATATTCAAAGTATTATGTAGGATCTGCATGAATTATCTTTACTATTTCAAACAGTCAATAGAGAATAAGGATGCAGGGTTTCATTGTTTCATAGAACAAGTAATATACTTGTAACGTTGGCAGTTCATTGTATTGGATGAGTGAAAAAGTTTTGATGCTTTTTCAATGGATGGCGTGGTCGACATTGTTTCGTAAAAACAATAGGCAATCTTCGTTGAATTATTATCCATCTACGGGAACTTAGAACGGTCAGTTGTTATTCAGAACTGAAGTTGAGCGACTCAAACGACTGGCTCAAAATCCAGTTTTCTAAAGACTAATATTTGTGCGAACGGATATTTTCATTGCAACAGTAACTCTATAAATGTCGGCAATCCTAACACATTATAGTTATCAGGCAATTCTGCGAACAAATATGGCAGGTCAAGGTAAAGGTTCATTTGTTTAACTTTATAAATAAAGTTTCCTTCTTTAATAACATTAGATATTATTATGAAAAGAATATACGTTTCTGCATTGAATAACCTGCCACCATGACACGATTTACTGTAAATAATTGAACTAAGCCGTTAAAACTAATCGATATAGAGATGCTCTGAATTGCGGCCAGGAAATGGACCCTCTCGGGCCATTGTGCAATTATGTGTCGAAGCAGTTACACTCACGTGAGTTCCTCTCGCGATAATGCGCGCCCTGAAAATAGGAAAATATGAAACTAGGAAGTAACTCGCCGACAGTAATATTATCGTGTATCCATTCGAGAGGAAGTTGCACTATGTCTATACATACGTGAGATCTCCGGTAGTTGAATGCTACCTTCTGACAGTTACTCTCAGACGCAGTGACCACTTGCGGTAGACACCCTCGACAGCAACTCTCGACGTGGACACGCACCTTTACTTTCAGAAACAAAATCAGATTAGAAAACCGGTTGAATGCGGGTGCATTTGCACTGACATTACGCGTAACGTGTACAACAACGGCGGCAATAGTTTCGACAATTCACTAATTGACAAATTAAAATTCTCCTAAGAAAAATTCCGTTTAATTTAATCGCTCATCAAAATCGTGCAAACACGATATCGCTATTACAGTTTCGCACGACAAATCTTTCTTAATATATTGCTCTGAAGCTAAGCTTTCGATAAAAACAAAATTCTATAACAGTTTGCTCGTTTTTTCTCATGGAACCGCAATCTCTTCGCTGGCACCATCACTTCTGTCACTACCCTGTGTAATATTGTTAAGATCGCCTCGAAATAAAAGCGCATTTCTTTGGCGTTATCCAGCTTCGTTGCATTCCACGACAATCTACGAGGCTGACGTGAAATCGATGTATCCAATAAACCGAGCACGATGACGGGTCGCATTGTCAACAGTCCAATTTGTATTGGACCTGATATATCATCACCTAACCGAATTCCATCGGCTGAAATGGTAACGAGAATATGCATATATCGGGGCACATCGATTATCTCGGCGCGGCTTTATAACGATGAGCCTAGATTGACTTTAAAACGTATCACGAACTTCTAGTAGCACAGTGATCGATTACCATTTGCGGCTGCTCATATTTTATTGCGCGGATAAATGTCTACGTCGAAAAATGCAAGGTTTATGTAAAATTAATGGCCGTTCCTTTACTTTATATATTCTTGCAAGGAAGCTACGGTATTTTGGGGCAAAAAAAGCTTTTTAAAGACGACGCTCCTTTTAAATAAATAGCAAACGAATTTTCTATATTTACAATCAATGAAATTAATCAGTTGAAAGTAATCCTTCCTAGATTTGATATTCCTTAAAAAAAACGAGAAATTCGACTGCTGGACGAATGTACGTCGCAGTTCTTATTATACGTAGAATATTGTACTATAACTTACAATTAGAAGTCAATCACTCCTTCGCTGATGGAATACTGGAAAGCAGAAACCTAAATTATATTACTGGAATACTTCTCAATGCATAATTATTCGCTTAACAAGTCTTCGGATTTGCAATTAGCGTAGTATTACGTGTCCATTTATGCTACGCGTTTTCTCTATTTATTGAGACGGTACATGTGGCCATGTTACATAACATAAAAGAAGTATTGTTCATGCAGATTTCTATGAAACGTTCGACAGCAATTGATGGAATACATTGATGGAGAAGGTGCACGTAAATCGATTAAAAACAGTACAGTATGAGTTTAGTAACTGGGCCGGGCTACAGCTTTGTTATAGTCGGAGATATTCGTGATAGGAAAAAAGGTAAGAGGATATTCTGCATGGCGTGACGAACTCTACCATCAGTGGCAATATTTGTTCACAAATGCAGCGGTGCAATTGCAAAGTTAGTTAACCGAATTCTCGGGTCGTTCTGCGTGTGAAGGGTGAAGGTAATGTTATCGATGACTCATTACCCTGCAAGATATTTTATAGCTTTTCGACGGCGAACAAAAGTTGCAAGAAACATCTGAAGTAAAGTCAATTTTTGTTTAAACCAAGGTAGCATTGTTCAGGGCATTAAGTTACTTCGACCTCGCGAAATTATGCAGCACGCCCCGCAAGAAATTCAATTATAGTAGAAAGAAGTTAAAAAAAGTTTATACGCAAATTTCCATTGTGTAGCCTTTTCTATTGAAATCGCCCCTGGCAATCTTGCCAGCATTAGCATCAATACTATCGGTATTTGAAAAAGTTATGAAAGGTAAAATATATTAATTAACAGTCTTCGTATTTTTTTTAACGCCAATGGACAACAACCAAACGACAAATAAAATTGTTTCTACTGCGAAAGCAAAAATGTTAGCGAAGAAACTTTATAAAATCACAAACACATCAATTCGACCACATTAGTTGTTTCGATAACAGTTCGGTTTCCAAATAACTCTTACTCGTTGCAGGATGCTTTCACGTTGATACAAGTTTGTTCCAATGTGCACTATGTGCTCCATTCTGTTTAAAACAGTCATGTTCGATATATTCTATTCAATTAGTCATCGAGGTGCGCAAATATTAAATGTGATAAAGTGTTATAGGCATTCTTTCAAGAAAATCAGACATCGCATTTAAGAAAATTGAGATAGGGTGGGTCATTGAAATATTCCTCGCTGTTCCCAATGGCTGTCCTCTATCTTTAGACAAGAATGTAGATACCATTGTGGCAAAAGCTTTGTGCTTTCGATGCGATACAGCCATCGATACAGTTTCGAACATCAGCCATTGTGTTGAAATATATTCCAGCGGGATGACGTTGCAACGACGAAGACAAGAGCTTGATCAGACATATCCAAGTCTGTTCTATACGCCGCTTGTCGGAAGATATTCCTGGCTCAATCTGGAGATGACTTCTTTCATCGTCAGAACGATATGTGATTGAATGCTTGGGCGTGCTATTACAACATTGCAGCTCTCCTGGCCAGCAAATGGTTCTTCTCTCCCCTCTTTCATGCCTCGCATGAATCGGTTGGCGTTGATATGTATTATCTCGAAGTCCCTGCTTTACCTAGCTTTCAATGTTCCATAATGCAGCAGCCCTTTTTTAAATTTTCTCAGGGACAGAGTGAGACCTTATTCAGTTAGCCATGGCCGTTTCTGTCTATAGTGTTGTCGACTCACTATAATCGAACAGATACAATATAAGGTTTCTTTATGACAAAAATATATGAATCTCAAGGGTGTTGCACCCCTCTTAATTCATCAATTACATACTAATACAATAATGATCTGTACCATGAAGAAAAGCTAATCACATGAATATGCGAGGTCTGTTCAAAAAATAAGCGAACATTTTTTCTTCTATTCTTCTTATTCAATATACAGCTTATTGGTCTTTGTCTGATTTTTATTTTGGAAAGAAGAAGAAATCGCAGGGAGCAAGGTCTGGTGAGTAGGGAGGCTGGGGGAGGACAGTCATCTGATTTTTGACAATTTAAGTTGAAGTTACGACAATTGATGCGTTGCGAACCGCTCGTTGCTATGACGATCCATTGCCGCGTAATTACAAGAGTTCGGTTATTTTTTTAACAGACCTCGTCTATGTAAAATATGTCTTCCCTTTGTTTCTCATGGATCGTACGGATATTGCATAGGGCTTTTAGACGAGTTAGCAAAGTCTCTGCTAGTTTCGGTGAACGACGCCGTTGAAGCAAGGGTGATCGCGCTAAATGCATCCACGGGTGCTGTGATTAGCGCAATCTGGTTGGGACGAAGTCCAGGAAGCGTTGGAGAACCGTCCAAGGTCGAGAGTCACAGTCTACAGCCAGGATCTGTACCGGACCCAAATTTACCGTGGTTCGAAAATGCCGGTGCCACCACGGAATTGAGGTTCGATTTGCGATATATTGTTTTACTTTCGCTTACCCGATGCACTATAATCATTTTGCATGCTTCCCTTTGGAAACAGTTTGCACGGTGCTCTCTAACAGCATTGTCGTTGTTTTCGTATTTCAATTGCACGCGTAGCATTTCCGATTTTCTTGTGGCCTGCCTAGTTGCAAAGTTTTGGGCGATTCTCAGGTATTTAATTTGAATGGAATATTAAACGCAGGAATGCGTTTTATTAGGAAAATATGTATAACTTGCTAGAAAGTATGAATTATTTGTATGCAACGAAAATTACGGCCTAGACATTGTATGTACCATTGGGAAAGAAACATTCTTGTACTTTATGGAATGGACTGATTTTTTTGTTATTCGCATATGCCGGGTATAAGCTTCTTATCATTGAAATTCATTTTTTATTTCTGTGCTTCATAGAAATAGTGAATCAATTTTTTAATAATGCGCAGCAAAAAATATATAGGGCTTACCGTACTGAGTGCAATAAATTTTAGTAACGTGTTTTGGTATGTTCTAACGACGAGGGAACAAAAGTTATATTAACCATGAGTTCACTCAGCTCCCCCATAAAAAAAATGCACCTAAATATAGCACTAATCCGCTTCGGTTATTCTGTTGAAAACTGAAAAGTCTATTTTAATTGAAATAAGTTGCCCGTATTTATGGTGTCCATCCTACACAATCCGCTTTTATGTATTATGAAGTGTAATTGATACTATGGTTGGTAACAGTTCCCGGGATGGCGATTTTAAACAGTTTGCATATAAATAATGTCGGCGTAATATAAAATTAACAATTAAGCAGATAAATATAAATGAAGCGCCGAATGTAGTTGACACTCGCGGCTTATTATAATAATCTCTTTACCGGCGAAATGAATATGCATGGACGTATGGTTTACGCAACCTTATTTAAAATTCCCCACTGGGAATATGTATACCCAAGCTCCCTGACGAAGTGAATCAATGTACGTTAACAATACATTGCGTTGAAGCCGATAGCTCTGTATAAATCGAAGTGAACATCGTATTCTATAACTTCTAATAACTAATAACACTTGGTTATTACTTGTGCCAATAAATTTTTCGCATTCCATTTTCTGTTTTATCACTAAAATTAAATTCTTCGTACCACGTGCATGCTGCTGCACGTTGCTGCAGAAATGCGTATTGCTGGAGCTTGCGCTTTTAAATGTAAATTGTGTATGTTTTGATAGGAATAATCATTATGGAATTCATGCAGAACTAAGGGATAACACAATCTCACGATATTTTATAATGATCATGCAAATTCATATCTGCACATTGCGTTTTAATATGTATCAACCTGCACACACGCACACGCACAAATTTCTTTGCCCCGCACCTTACCTTTCATACATAAGTTTCATTTTATTTTCTCGGTAAAATAACAAGCTAGTACCTCGCAGGATGTGATAGAATAAGATATATCAAAATGATCATGTGAAATGATATCATCTGAACAAATTATTTAGAATGTAGTTACTGCTGCGTCACTGTATGCAATAGTTTTTTCGTTTCCCGGTAATATTACACGAGTAATAAGAGTAACTTAACAAAATTCGACGATAAAACAGAAAATTTCGTTTAGGCAAATGTTCAGAAAATAACTTAACCTTTATACGAGCAGCATTGATTTTGAAATAATTTTACCGAGGAGAAAATGAACATTTTATAGGCGCTCCACGATCATTCATCATCATTCATCATCTTGTACGAGCGTCAAAGTCATAGAAACTCGATATACAGCAACGCAAGAATCAGGCACGTTCTTGAGACTATCGCCAAAATGAGTACGTGAGTTTGCGTGAAAATTGCATATTGTCTGAATATATCAAAGTTCGAAAGTTCACGAGCAGCTCCACGGTGCAGGATGAACCACGCAACCAGTTTTATTATTTTCCTTGGAAGCAGAATAATATGAATTATTTCTCGCCGATGATATGGTCCTAAAGAACTTTCATCGTACTGACATTGCCCTCCGTTTTTTCGTCTACCAGTTACGGAGCATTGAGGAAAATTCAAGAAAGTAAATAAGATAAACATTCTTTTGCATCTGTAGAATAATAATACCCTGTGGCGTAATTTCTTTTACGGGCGCATCGATGCACTTGTGAAGTGCAATTAAAGTACTTTTATGAAATAGAATTGTTTTCTTTTTCATACGTAAAATATTCAAAAGTGTGTACTTTAATAATTCAAGTGATATAAATACGGTTTTCATTTTGAAGGGGAACATAAACGCTTAAGCAGACATCTGCGATAATCAATATGTTATATCGTTAAAGGCTTTTTATGATACACATATACATGTATACAGGGTGAGGGTATTTATAGCGGGTGTCGTATAACTACCCCTCGAATGAATCGTAAAGTAATTATAAGCAGCACGACAATATACAACTATACCACAATATGTATGTATATTGGCGACTTTTATTTCTTAATATCGGAATTTATTTTTCTCTAAACGTGTTCCACTCCAAGAGTTTAGTTTGCTAAACGTAATACTATTACGTTTAGAAAAAATCTTATGTAAAACGATTTCAAACACCCGTCCGTAAAAAATTTTTAGATTTTTAAATTTTTCGGAAAATCGTAAGTCTGAGTAACGGTGTACATAAATAACATTTACAGCATATGTTAACAGCCAGAGGTACATTTGGCGTCAAACAGGATGATACATTGCTACCGACTTACTACGTGAAAGATGTATTGCAGAAGAATTCTACGCCTTGCGGTAGTTGGCGAAGTAAATGGACGTAGATAAATTATTTGGTACCTCATGCACTTGACGGATGTTGAAACTAAAATCTTCCATACCGCGAATTCGAAGTAAAAATATTCTATGACAATAATGCAATTGTCTCGGTCTCAGATTTAACTTTTTAACTTTTGCTGGTAGAAACCCCTAATGTATAACCGAGAGAACCATAGAAAATACAATATTGCTTACACATATTGAAGAACACATTGGCAGGGTGCTCCGTGAAAAGATACAAACAATTTATTTATTTTTTTGTTCTATTAAATAAGCACCAACCTACCGCTTAACAGTTGCGCACGTGAAATGTCGAACTATGACACATTCTGACGATAATTAAAAGTTCGCCCGAAATGATACTCGTGTGTGTCGGATGACCGTGAAGTGCCAAGATGTGGAAAATAAAAGAAAGCGTGAGTTCTCCTACAATGGGATCGATGCACGAAACACGTGTGCGTAAAATGATCGATGTTTCTATGGCGGCTTGTGGCGTTTGCGTGTTATCCCAGGTCCCCGAAATTCATGCAGTCACCGGCGATTGAATCCTACAGGGGTTGGTGGACCATCCCGTATTTCTCCTGCAAAAGTCATCGGTGGTTGATTTCGTACAGCGTCAACATACGGCCACCAGACACTCGACACGGGTTCGTATCAATTACTTATCTTAAATTATGTGCCGTCATATTTGACATTAATATTAATTATTGAATTCTGAAATATCACTATAATTCCACGGTCCTTTTATATTTTGATTCGCTAGCACTTTTAAGACGAATAACATAAATTATGATGCTGCGTCTAATAATATATTACATTCGGTGTACGTTCAACATTTAGAAAATTGAACAATGAATATTTGTTATCCGTTGGTATAGTAAGGTGTATCTAGATATCTGAGAAGGAATTTCTATCAATTTTTCGACTCATTGTCAGTAACCGTCGATCTTGATGAATAATATAAAACTTTCAGCTTTGAATGCGTTGAATAATAAAATTCCTTTCAATCGACGCTTCTTCACGTAGAGTTTTAATTATTTTCGCTTTATAAATATAGCGATTATCTCCGACTAACATTAATAAAATGGTACCTCGTTGAAGGGTTCGAGAATTTTTAAGTCTAGATATCGATATCAGCGGATTAGAAGTAAATCAGTGCGACGCGTCGTCGCAAAACAGTGAGGACGAAGTTCTAAGTAATCAGATAGCATCTTTCAAAGGCACGCACAAGTGTCACATCGACACCACGCAGGTAATTAATTAATATCTGAAACGCAATTATTGAGAATTATAATTCTAAGTATAAAAAATTAATACTTCCTCTTTTATTTTGATTAGTGCACTATGGTGTACTAGTATGTTTCTTAATAAAACTTCTTAACTTCTTGTCATTATTATCCAGGATAAAGGAGTATTATAATAGAAATCTTCCAAACTTTGAATTCAGATTACAATGTCGAAGGGCTTATTGATTATTCTTTAAAATTAAAATACAAATTCCTCGAGTTTAGGCGTTTGTCCTTAGATCACGTTTGATATGGGTTTTAGTGTGAATATCAGAGTCCTAGTAATCGGATAAATCAAAATGGTGTCGGTGCCGGTTGGACGAAGGGTGCATATGTATGTAAATGTCGAAGGGGTTACTACAGCACGACTCAACATCAATCATCGTTCGATGGAATTCTCGTTGAAGGTCGGTAATAAATTCCACTACTTACTGTGCACAATATATTAACTTAGTCCATAATAATTCACACAAAATATACACCCGCAGCTGCTTGGAAAGAGATGCAGGAGAACAAAAGCGATTCATATGCAACGGTGTTTCGCTGTTTAAGTTGTGCCCCAGGGTGTGCTAAGTGTAAGGGACCCGAACCTTGTCTGGCCAACTACAACTGGGCCTTCCGGTAATAATTCATTACGAATTTCCGCTGTTGTATTTTTTTTTCTTCAGAACTGTTTGTTTCAAAGAGATTAATGGTTATGATACACAGTGGGTGATCAAATTATTGCGATAAATTATATATCTGCTACTATCCCTTCGAAATTACATAAATTATTATTGATCAGCGATTTTCAACCCTTTCATCCCGCGGCACGCATAACTGAATTATTAAAATTTTACGGCACACCAAATACATATTACATTTTTCGTCGATCTGACGAAAAAAGTATACATTTCTCACTGATTTACAAGGAAAAAGTCATATTTTTCTATTTTCGCTCCAAAGTTGTAATAAAGTAACTATTTTCCCCACTATAGATTAAATGACATTCACAGATTCGCTGCCAGGTGATCATATGGCAGATTTCTGATCATTGTATCAAGTTTACTGTAATAACAATCACTTTGATAAGTAATATTACTTCACTTACGTACCTGCAGCAAAGTTTTGGAAATCAAAGTATTGCCTCGAATTAATGAGTGACTCCGAATGTAGAAGAATATGTGCCCATAATTAATTCTACCCCAAGTCACAAAGTAAAGAGTGTAACAGCTTACTTAACTAACAAAAATTGAAATATCGTTGCCTGGGACCTCACCGGATATGAACTCGACAGAAAATCCGTGCGAATTATTAGAACGTCGAACTGCATATTAAAACTGTATATTAGATTGACCAGACTTGAACTAACAATCAACGATTCACTGAGAAACTTACATCAATATGAAAACGTTGTAAAAATGATATTCCATCAACATTTCATTTTCATAGTAAAAAAGGTTTCATTTTAAGTGTATTTTCCATTCCATTCTTGCTCAAATTTGAAGTAGGCAATCTCGAAGGGATCATGACAATTCGATCACCCACTGTACAGTAATCGCACTCACGGTGCAATGCCAAATTGATCGCCGCATTAATTTCCATTGATTCAACGACCACGCTTTGTTCTTAGAGTGACACTTCTGTCGTTCTCCATTTTCTGCGTGTTCGGCACCATCGTCCTCGTGGCCTACATGTATCAACACCGGAAGCTGAAAGTGTTCAAGGTCGCTTCGCCGATATTTTTGTCCATCACCCTTTTGGGTTGCGCTATTATGTATCTCGAAGTAGGTTTACAGCTTTTCACGATTGTTCTTGGATATCTGCGTTATGAAAATAACAGAGTACCGCGCGTACGCGCATTCTCATCCACGTTCCTTTATGTGCGTAGATGGCGGCCATATTTCCGGTTCTGGACATGTATTCTTGTATCGCCACTAAATGGGCAAGGCATCTTGGTTTTTGCATTTCCTACACTGCATTGTTGATGAAAACTTGGCGGTAAGGAACGCAACAGTAATAATTAATGGCACTGCGAAAAGCATATATTATATTATTATTTGCCTCGCATTTTGTAAATGTAAATGATATTGTACTAACGTAGCACGACGAACGAAATTATTGGATTTCATAAGCAATTTTCTTCTTCGAAAGATAAATTCTAATGCATGACATTTGGTATGTCATTACGATAAATAGATTGCAATTAATAATTAGCAATATAATTGACAATATACTAATAATAATGTTACAAAAAGTACAAAATCGTAACAATTGGATGTGCTATGACTTCTGGAGTTACTATTACAATTACGATGAACCAGGTAAACATTTTCGAAACATGTACTCAACAATTTTCTAATTGTCACATTACATTGCACTGAAAACATCAATGAAGCCATTGTTTCGTCATTTCAACACGTTGACACAATAAAAACACAGGTTTAGTTTTAAGTTTGAAAAGAACGTTGAGCGATCTTCGATAAATGAAGCGCTCGTCGGATTATAAACAATTTAGTGTCAGTTTGAACCAAAATTTCACGACTATTCTTTTTCGCAGAGTTTCGCTCACGTACCGTGTAAAAAGCGCTCACAAGGTGAAGCTCACGGACAAGCAACTACTGCAATGGATGGTCCCAATATTGTTAGTAATGTTAATTTATCTTGGCACGTGGACCCTCAGTGCGCCGCCGTACGCCGAAGTGATAGCTGACAAATATGATCTAAAATTCTACCAATGCTCATTCAACTGGTGGGATCATAGTTTAGCAATAGGTAATGTCAATATCTGAATATTCGGACGGAAGCTCAAAAATACACTATAGAACGTGCCGTGATAATCATTAAATGAACATTATCAACGCTGTTAACCAATCTTGCCAACCTTCTTGTCGCTAAAAGATCAGTGACACGTAACGTGGTAATTTCCAACAGGATATACGCATTTGAATAAGTGTCATTGAACTTAAAATGCTCGAGGATCATTAAAAGAATTCCATTGCTGTATTTACGTGCGAGCAAATGATGGGAAAGGGTAACGAAAATGAACTTTTCCTTTCAGGGGAAATTCTGTTCCTTGCATGGGGCATTAAAGTGTGTTACAACGTTCGCAACGCTGAAAGTCTTTTTAACGAGGCCCGTTTAATAAGCTACGCTATTTATAATATAGCAGCTGTGAATATAACCATGATCGCCATTCAGTATGATTTTTCATTCCTACTATTTACGCCAAGCGTTGTTCTCACTTGATATCTAAGTTCTACGAATTTTTCAGCCTTTTCATTTTTCCTCACGCTGGGCCGGATATCAAATATTTGTTGGGTTTTTTACGCACACAACTGTCCACTTCTGTAACCGTATTCCTTGTATTTGCGCCCAAGGTAAACTTATTACTTTTCCGATTGTTTTAGTGCACAGTACAATTTTTGATGGACAATTTGTTTGTTAAAGTGTAGTACGCCTGTTCGCGTCACACCGTCACACCGTATAATGAGAATTATTGAAATTTATGTGACTCCAGGTGATTCGGGTGTTTCGAGGCCAGGGTGACCAATGGGATAGCCGTGCCAGAGCACGCGGCGTTACGGCGAGCTTCTCCTTGAACGGAATCGGCTTGGTGTCTGAAGAGAAGACAGATTTGCATCAAGAAAACGAAGAACTTAAGGTACATACCCAAGCTATGTTTTACCGTTGTAGAAAGTATGTTGTAGAACAGTGATGATAATTTATTCTGGACTTGGGAGAACGCGAGAAACAATAATTTTGTATTGCCTTGTGTCCTAGGAGGAAATACAAAGATTGGCGGCGCAGATCGAGTTTATGAAAATCGTGCACATGGAAATGTACAACCGCCACATAAAGCCAAAGGCAGGCGGGTATTTCAGTACTCCAGGGCATGGGCATGGCCATCCGTCCTCGGCTCAGAGTCCCATAGCCAAAAGTTCCACGGCCAGTTTCATATTGAAAGTATGTATCTAAGTCGCTCTAATCACCCTGCCTGCGCGTGCACAGGCACACGAAGGTGTTCGAACGGTGACATATTTATAAGCGAAGTGGAGGAATCTATAGCAAACAGTTTTCTCTGTACCTATTCTAAGACTTGTAAAATAAAATAGTTATGTATCCCATATTCGTGCCCTCCCTAATGTATCATTGCTCGAACACTCCAGGGCGTCTGTGCACTTTCGCGACACCAAACGATTAGGTCGGGACCACATTGAAAAATACAGTTAAGTAACTTATTGAGCAGACGGCCGTAGAACGGGGAGCGACTGCGGCCGCGGCTGCCGCGGTCGAGGATTCAACTTTCCCCTCTGGGAGTTTGCACCGGGCGCGCAGGATGGAAATTCTCAGGGAAAGAAAGGCGGAAAGGGAGAGGGAGCGTGAAAAGGAGCGGGAAAAGGAACGGGAAAAGGAAATGGAGAAGGAGAAGCAGAAGGAACAGGAGAGGGAACAGGGGTCGACGAAGGCGGACAAGGAGAAGGGGAAAGATAAGGAAGCTAGAAGTGGAAAGGAAAATGATAAAGAGAAGGAAAAGGACACGGTGGAGGAGATGGAGAAACAGGGAGAAAGAGAAACGGAAAGGCGGGAGAAAAATGGTGAACCAAACGCAAAGGTTTGACTAGTATTAAATAGCGATGAGGTAAGGCCCATGATTAATTGCTGTATTTGTTCATGAATGTTCCCTTGTTGTTTAGCAGTGTGACGGTGTTGAGTTGTGCGACAAGTTCGTGCGGTTGTTGGTGTTGACTACATTACGATGAAATGAAAACCGCATAATCTTATTGCGTAATTCCCTTTTGTTCCGCGCGACCCAATATAGTAAAAAAATGTTAAAGAAAATATTGACAAGCAATGAAAGAAATAATAAATATTCATGTACAGTTAATCGCATACTGTAGAATTCCCAGTATTTGAATTAACCCCGCGCTTGGTGATTTAATTTGTAGGAATTTTTCACATACATTCGAATGCACTTTTATCAGCAATTTACAATCCACCGCGCTCGGAAAAAGTTCAACGCGTTTCTCTTCGTAATTCATTTATTTACCTAAACCGAGTGGCATACTATTATAGATAACTATGAGTCATGAAGAAGATATAAGTATACATATATGTATGTGTGCATGTAGCACGATTATTATGTGAAAAGAGAAAATTCAAAATTACCGTAACGATGCATTTAGCTTCAAATATTTCTATTTTAAAGCAACTAAAAATCGCAATAGGTACTTGTATTTCACTGTGCGATCGATATTGCCTCACGATAAAAACTCCAATGCTAATTATTGTCCGCAGATATGGTTGTGACAAGTAAGAAGTATTAAGAAGACTAGGCAGACGAACAGCGTGCGTGGCCGTGCAAATGAAATGCAGAAAAGAGGAAATTTAAACAGTACCCTTAATAGATATAAGACACCCAGTGTTCGTATAAATCAAAGAACTGTATAATCAGTAAATAGCAAGTATTAGTCCCGTAAAACGTGCACGAAGTGTCATTTGCTTGTGGTGGCAATATTTCCTCGTCACCTTCACTGTACATTTCTTATGTCACCACCAAATGACACCTCGTTTTACGAAGAAAGGATATCGCGTGCAATGATTGCTGAAAAAGGAAATATTATTGACAGCATGGTTATGCAACACTTCCGTTGCCGCATTTCGTTCATAATATTACACCTGAAATTGTTCTAAGAATGTAAAGAAACAGGCACACGAGTATGGTACTTCGTTTTAGCGACGCGATGATTTTGACGATTCGTATCACCGAAATTGTAACTACCAAAGTGAGCCACAATCAATTACTGTCCGGAATTGGAATGAAATTCAAGAAAAGTAGAAACCGTTCGGTATTCATGGTAATAACGAACGCATTATACCTTGTACTTCGTACTAATCTCGTGGCAATTATTTTTCATTTTCGCAAATAAAAAATAATTAAGTGTCGGGTTCCAGAGAAAGAAGCAAAATATGACTCGCAAGATCTTCAAAAGTTTTTCCCTCCCTTATGTTGCATAAACATTCTCCGCGAAATATTTTCAATTCAATCATAACTTTAATTCGCGACCCTGTAACCTGTGTGCGTGCGTGTGTGTGTGTGTAAGTCATGTACGAGTCGATTTCAATAAATGCAATCATATCACGATATACATACCCGAGTAAAAATTGAAGTTATCAATTTTTCGCTTAAACTTACAACAATAGCGTTACCTAAATGTTTACTAGATATAAATTTCTAAGGTGCAACAGCTATTGCAAAGTGTGCTATTATGTAACAACATACGAATAAGAAGGTACATAAGATGAAACGCATGTAATATTTACATACTTTGGTACACCACGTGATAATTCATGAAATCTACATGCTCACCACATCACAGCTGCATACGCTGCGTCGAGTGAAATGGAAACACTTCAAACATTTACTTCTCAAACGTTTACGCTACAAATTAGAATTAAGACAATTTCCATGGCGCACCAATGCTACAAAATCTTAAGGACAGACGTGAGAGTGTGAGTTTACGCCGAAGATATTACAGACGTTGAGTGCGAAATCCGTGTTATTTGAAAGCAATATTACGAATTGAAAGATCCAACGTCATGCTTGAAATGTATTAATATTGAAAGGATCTGGAACACGGGGACAGTGAATAACTAGCGTTATCTTTAGCTACAGGCGATGCTACAAATTCCAAGCGTGTTTCTTTTCTCAGCCTCAAAAGTGTTTCAATCCATGTGGAAGTGTGCACTTGGGCCAGAGCACTTTTGTGGAAAATATACGGAAAATATGTATTTTACAAAAATGACATTGGTTACAGTAGAGTCGTACAATTGGAAAATGTTCCGCAAACTATTTTTACCATTTTATTTTATAGATATTGACTTCCAAGATGCAATGGTATAGGCTCGAGGAATAATGGATATTTTGATAAATTCCTTTTTAATTTCTTATTTCATATATTATTTTCATTTTTTCACTCAAATAGTTCTCATATTCTTTCCGAATTAATTTCCACAATATATGTATACTGTACTCACGTCGCCATTTGCACTGAAATTTCATGGAATGGAACACATTTAGGGGTTGCGATTAAGGAAACTTCTGCATCAAATAGCAAGAATCTGTCTATCAAGCACACTCGCGCGGTTGTATGCATCATTAAAAGTTTTCATTAAAAATGAAAAAGCGAATTGCTTCGAGAATAACAAATTTAGCTATCTCAACGCCTTTCAGATGAATGAAACGTGACTTTTGTAAAGAAGCCTTTTTTCAACTAGAGTGAATATTACGATAATCACGCCTGTTCGTATCGACTACGACTTTTGTCATTTCTCCTTCGTTTCATCCGAATTACCTACAACATGAAATATAATTCGTGCACTCGGCAAACGGACTGGGCAAACTATAATCGTGTTGCCTCGTAAGGATATCCTATTACTCATAAACCGTGAGATGTAACAAGGAAGTGACATAGTTGAAAGTAAATTGCAGAATAAAAAAGAAAGAAACAAACAAATCGTTATATCGCACAAAGTATCGATAAGCATCGAGCACATAAAACATTGTATCGTACGATTGGCATTGCGAGTGTGAAATTCACTTGATGGTACGTCCAACGGATGTACGCATTTTATACGACAATAAGATAAAATTTAAGGAACGTTCTTGTTACTAGTAACACAGTAGCAAGTCGCAACTTATAATCGCTCTGCGTTGCGCTATAATTTCCGGATTCGATCGTCGAAAGGCTCTTGAATATCATTCAAATGTGAATGCATTTATTATAAAAGATTTTGTAGACAAGCATGGCAATTTTGTACATTGTGCCCGTGTGCATGCTGCAGAACACCGGCGACACGAAACGACGGTACGTATTTCCTTTACACTTTCGACATACGTGATCACGTTTTGCTCGTTGACAATTGTTTTATAATATTTCAACCGGTCCCACGGGTTCCATATCGTTCAGAGTCTAGAACTCTGAACAATGTAGAGCCGTGTTTCGCAGCGTGTAAAGACGTCGCGACGTTTCTGCCGACGATAGGGATGTATAAATAAATTAGAAAAATGTTATTGAAAAAAATCCCATGGCATAATAAATACATTGGGTTGCTGCAAACGGAATGACCGATCTTCTGAATAAAACAATCAACGCTTGTACTCTCTTGGAAAATAATATTTCTCGTTTATTTAAAAGAGAAACATTTTTCGATTTGAGCGAACGATTTACAAAGATGTTGTATAAATTCTCCAAAATTTTACGTTCCCGTGTTAGATATTATGCCTTACAGCAAAAAGAAATGTCGCTGTTTTCGTCCAGAGTATTTTATCCTATGAAACAAATCACCGCCGACCTTACGGTATACAGGCAGTGATATACTTACATTTAGCAGGCAATTTTATCTCCTATTTTCCTTCGGCGAACGTTCATTTACGGCAATATGTTTATAACACTTTCGTTGGCCCAGTGAAAATTCTAAACGGTGTAACAGGCAAGGAAGTGAGTGCTTCTTTTTCTCGGGTCACTATATTGCATAAATACATACACTTTACTCGTTGAACACTGTAAAGAATTCTATCTATCGCATCGATTCGACGAAGAAAAATAGCTTCGAGGGTAGTAGGCGCTGATGCAAGGCATATTCTAACTGCAGTGCGATTTCTATGCCAAAGACGTGCATAATGTACGAGGAGCGTATAGATAGAGGGAAGAATGAACATTAGGGATCGTCCGGATCGAGTTTGTCTCGAGAAGTAGGAATAACGTATCATATACATTTGTATGCGTAAGAATATCGGAAGTAGCTTAATTGTAGAAAGTTGTTACATGGAAGATAGCCGCTGACTCGTTATCGCTTAAGGAACTTAGAATAATTTAAACGACAAAGAGCTGACGTTGGTGGAATCGATGAGGAATCGCGGTGAAGGTGCATTTATTTATGGACTCGTAATTAATAGGCATTCCTTGTACGGCGATACGTACAAAATTGATATATGTACATATATATAAAATTAATCGTGGCCAACATTATTTAATCGCAGTCGCGTGTTATTATTTGTGAACGAATGCCGCCGACATTCATCGATTCCTCCATAAGTAATATAATATCGATATAGGCAACATTGAATTGATAATATCGGAGGGGTGCGATTAGCTACCGATAACGTGAACTATTGTCCGTAAACTGAAATCGTAAAAGTTGTCCGCGGGAAATTCACCGCGACCGACTCCTCGAAATGAAACAGAAACGTTTGTGAACGCCGTCGGATATCCCTTCTTCGATGCAGCCGCATAAAGTACAATCAATGGAAGTAAAATGGAAAAAAAAAATAGAAAGCAAAAGCGGAATAGTATCGTGCTTTCGGTGTCGTTGTTGTAACTTAATGTAAGACTAGTTGGAAGAAAGAACGAATACTCCGTGGCGGATCGATGTTAGAAAAGTATCGATCCACCGGTAAGACTTAACGTTTGCCAATTGCAGATCATAATTGCGGTATCTCTCGAGGCCAATCTCGAACTCAGGCGATTCTTTAATTGTAATTTTTTATTCATGTGTCGGGACTAGTAACACTTATGGTTTAGCGTTACGTAACCAGCGTAAGAGAAAGTACACACGTGATTATCCGATTATGTTAAACGAAAAAGTATATCCCTAACTTGACCCAACTGAGCCCTGAAAAAGTCTGTGTATAAGCGGAAAAAATGTATTTGTAAAAATGTATTGTATGTCGATAAATATAACGATAATTGCGATAAACGAGAGAACAGAATAGTACTTCCTTAGCAATGTTTTTTACCCGAATTTCCATTATCTTTCGTACGTTTAGATATATGAATGTTTCATTTCCTTTCATTGTCCTGCAATCATTATACAAAAAATATGTGGTCAATTCTGATTGGTTTATCTAATTACTATTATGTTTGAAAATTAAAATGCATTGGGAAAAGTTATTGCACACATTTTTCGGTTCATACTTAACGAGGTGCGATAAGTTTTATATAATAATACATACATTCAATATTAAGTAGGACGAATGCATTACAGTTTATTACAACTTTAATATTAGTTACCTTTCATAAAAAGAATGCTACATTAGAAAGTTCAGTTTGAGACTTTTGCAACACATTTCGTTAAGAGGGCGTTTCATCGTGTTTCTTATCTTTCTTTCGTCGGCAATTTATTAGAAATTCGGTAATTCCATTTGCCCAATGACTTATTGTTAGCACCATGAACGAGAACTGTGACAATATTGTGTCTATAAATCCGTCAGTATTTTGACACATAAAAGAGGGTAGGTCTTAATCATAAAAACGAAAGAATCGTCTTTAAAATTTATTTACACATGCTACACAATATATACTATAAGATATGAAGACTCACGTGCGACCTTTTGGACGCTCTAAAGATTGCACCAAGTTCACTCGTAGCTCACCGCGGCAGACCAAATAGTCTTATCGTTGAAATAATTGCACATCGCCGTGATAAAAGTTACAGAATGCAGGAAGTGTAACACTGATAAGAATCGAGCAACAAGTATTTAACGGAACAAAATGGAGTTCATACAACAACAACAACCGATGTTACAGAAACACATGTTTCGGATGGCACCAACGTGCACTACGCAATAGAAATGTTTTACACCACATCACTCTAGGACTCGAATAACACTCGTATCGTGTTAGCTGAACTAAACGAATAATTCGCCCGGATGTTTCAAGACTTTCTTATCCCATTCTGCGTTTTGTCTCTCGAAATATGGATTTAGCGATTTCGCGTCTCCTGTCGATTCACAGACGACGAAGAAAATGTTGAACGAAGTAACTAACACGTGCCACTTGGGCGCAGAAGCGGATAATCGAGTCGCAAGCTGTTGCGAATAAATAAGAGTTAACGTTTATCAGAAAACGCCTATGTATCGGCGAGTTAACACCGCCGCCGTTCCATATTTTAAGGATGAAATCGTTTCGTTCAGTTAGAGCCACCGAGTGACACGCGTAATTATAGCTACCTATAAAATTACAAAAACAAGAACACGAATGGGGTTAATCAACGAAAACGAAAGGAATACAAATTGTTCGAGAATCCACGGTTTTCATAAAAAGGAAAAAGAAAAGAAAGGGTAACTGGATTAACAAGTCTCGTTCACGTGAACGCAAAAAGGTCGCGCCAGCCAATTCATTAGCGCTATACACATACTGCTGCGTCTCTTCTTGTTTTATGTTACGGCAGGCAGGCAGGCACGCACACTTACGCACGTATACTCTAATATTTGGACATTTGTACTTGACGCACTTATAATCGCGTGTATAACAAAATATTCGAAGCTACATTTCTCTTCTTAGGCTCCGAAAATCATTGAGCCCCGTTTACATACACGGGTGTAGTTTGCACTGCTCTACATTTCACTGCGCGATCATTTTCGTTAACAACCGAGTTCGGTTTAACGCGATTAAGTTCACTTCTGCTTAACTTAGCTCGTTTAAATTAGTTTCAACATCGTCGGACTAACGCTCGAAGAGAAACATAGATACTCCCGGATACAGTAGGTATTTACGTTCTTTTAGGTACCTAAATAAGTTCAACGTTCGAGGGGCCTACGTTTGAAGGCGTTGCTTCGAAATAAAAACGCCTGTTCATCGTGCGAATGGAAATTTTCCTTGAAACGTTCAAACAGTTCGAAATTACCGAGATAATACCGTATGTAAGAGGAGTACCAGTCCGCAACGCGATACATATTCATGTTAATGTTCCTTTTACATTCTCTAGTTATCTTTTCATGTTAAGTATACGAATAAGTTTTCAAGCATAAATTTTCAGCCCCGTTTCAGATAAGACACTTTCCGTCCACGCTGTTCGTGGCACCGTCTAATTGTAAGTAGAAAAGCGTTGCCATTTCTGGACCACTCCGGACACGAGACCACCATAGAAAAGTGGTACCACGGTGTCCTTCGGCGGATTGCCACAGCGTGGCATCAGTTTATGGGACACACGAGTGGAAATGCAGAGTGTCGGCACAGGTGACTCGTCTGAAGCGGGTCGAAATCAGTCAAACGGTTTCACAATGCAAACCATACCGCAGTCTTCCAGTTTAAGTAATTTGGTCGAGTTTCAAACTTAAATTTCTTCCTCTAATCTTATCGTACGATATAAAATATCGTTCGCACGACCGTTCGAATGGTCGTAGAATTGGATTTATCAGTACCTTAAACAATCATCTCAGAAAAATGGGAGATAGAGATTGTTCATTTATTTTTTCTACATGGCCTGTGCATCACCCACGCTTATAACACGGGTGCTTCAGGTACACTTTCGAACAAATTTCTATTGGATCTATAACAGAGATTCCATGAATCTTAATAAATAAATAAATACGAGAAACGTGATAAATTATTTGGTAAACGTTTGTTTGTTTGCTTCCGTTCTCTTTCGTAGAAACTTGTTTGACGTTTCGCGACGAGATTCGCGAACGACACGCGTTGCGTAGAAAACGAGGGGCTACGATTGGAAATGAACAAACAATCAAGTCTTAAGCAATTTGCAGGAAAGATGCTTGCTGACGAATAACCAATTGAGTTACAATCACTTCGATGTGATTCATTTAATGCCTACGTATAGATATCATGCCTGACCATCCTCATTTTTACATGTCCCCGTTTGTACATGCCTTCGATCGATTATCTAATAAACGAATCTAAACGAACATTCCAGTTTGCATTCGTGCCTCCTGAATAAAATTTTCAATGAACCTTTGATGTTGTCCCAGTTACTTTCCACTAACTCAGTAGCAAAAATGTATGAAAGTAGAACGAGATTACGGGCTGCCGTAACGTCGTTTCACAGTACATAATTAGTTTCCTTAAGTCGGCGTTTTATTTCAGCACGCTATCTAATTAACGTTGAAGCCGATAGAAATTTTATCGATACACGTCGTAGAATGTGTACTCTGTACAGAGTGTTTCCGAGCACAAGAGCCCAAACTTTATGAATCTATTCCGCTCGTTGTTCAAATAAAAGCAGCTACCATGTAAATATGGGCCAACAAGTGCTTGATTTTCAATGTAGAAAATTTTCCTTGAGAAGCAGTTTCGAGATACAAAGACTGTCCCGAATAATTTTTTCACAAACGAGATAAAAGATATTTCATTCGAACATTTCTGTTTACGAGAAGTTTGGTGCACTGTATCTCGAAAGACAACGGGTTTATCTTAAATTTGTTCGTCCCAGCGACGAGATAATCGGCTCACAAAGTTTAACTGTATACTCCAGGAACATTCTGTACGTACACGGTACCATGCGACGCGCACGTAAACAATCCAAGATTTTCCTAACTCAATTCAATCGAGAGTCAATGAATTATTGCACCTGAAACGATTTTCACTAATACTTTACGCACGCCAACGATTTCTATATCAAGTAATACTTAATAATTAATCTATAACGCCATCCTTGTAAAGAAGGTAGATCGAAAACAACATAATCGTGTATACCTTCTGCTTAAACGTGTCCCTCGAGGAAAGAAAGAAAAAAAAAGAAAAACGTCGGGGAAAGTATACTCGTGTCCGTCGATCGAAAAGAAGCTCGATAATATTCACCGATATCTACCTATGTGTCGTATCTTACCCATAGAAAAATATTTCTTGTCAACGCGTGGAAGAAAATGGGGTGAAGTATTTTTAAACAATATCTTGACCGTTTTCCACCTGACAACCGTAATTGTCCTTATCTTTGTCCGAATCTCTATCTTTGTCTTCGTTCCTCCCGTCCGGATTATCCTCTTCCCGTTCTTTGGTCTTCCTGTCGTTCACCGTGGAGGCAAAGTCCTCGGTTTTGTCCGTTGAACTCGCGGAATGGGACTTGTTCAGGAGGGAACTGAACTCGCCAAACTTCAGAATTTCGTCCATGGCCGATTGTTCTAAATTTACCTGCCGTAAACATTTCTAAATGATTTATCGTGATGCGCACCCGCACCGAATCCTAGCAAGAAATCTCGAATGAAACGGAATGCAGCAAGTGACGGAACTTGTTCGGCTTACGATGATCCAAGTAAGTTGAATCCAGTGATCGCACTTTAATTAATATTATCTCCGCGAGATTATGGGCTTGGACGGTTTAGTTCAGAATTCTGGCATTTAATCAGCAACAGCCTAAACTAATTCTGACTTTATAATCATGGTAAATGTATACTATCATCGTGAGCAGTGAGCATTCTGAAGCGCAGCAGAAATAGAATGGAGAACATTTACTGAGACAAACAAACAGTTTTTCAAAAACGTTTTCTGATCAACCGAATAGCATTTTGGTTCGTCTCTGCGAGTTGCCGAATGTTTTAGTTAGTAGGTGAAGATATCTAACCTTTCGTGGACGACCCCTTTTCCCCTTGCCAGGTACGGATGGCGCGGACTGACAACTAGGGCTCGATAAACTGTTCTTTCTCTTTGGCCATTGCAAATGCGAGTCCAGGTGCTGCTTCAGCTTGTCCTGTCTGGCGAACATTCGGGGACAAATGCTACAAGCAAACGGCCGCTCGCCTGTGTGAACTCTTCTGTGTCTAGCCAAATGAGACGCCCTCGTGAAAGCTAAGGTACATAGGTCGCAGGAGAATGGCTTATACTGAGCCTTATCCGATTTGGCAAGTATCGGTCTAGTCTCTTTTCCATCGTTCAGTCCACCTCTCTTTGAAGAAATGTCGCTCTTCTTCTTCATAGTTAACCTTGGACCGTCATCCGTACTCCTCGCAGAATCCTGGAAATAGGATGGCAACACGATGAAGTAATTGCCGTCAACGGGAACAGATCTAAACTTACAAGAACGGCAGTAATGATTTTGCATTCGATACCGCGGTACACCTTACGCGAATGAACGGTCGTAAAGTAAAGTAATGAATTGGATGAAAGATACTGAGAGAAAGATAGCAGGTGTATTGGTAAATGATCCACTGTTTCACTGCCGATTTTATTATTTATCAACACGTTCTGAAACAATTCATTGCTTATTGTAATTGCCGTAATTTCTTTGGGCTTCTGTCTATTTTTCATTTGTTCATTCTGGTATTACATGGGCTGAATCTTCCTTTCCATTAGTATAACTTTTTTATTTTAAGCCATTAAATCTTAAGAAAATTCGACGCGTTTCCTTGTCAGGGTTTGTTTGCAATCAAAATTTTGTAATAGAGAAGTTATGATAATATAAAACCAGGTTCAGGTCATTTAGAACTGAATACAAAACTCGATTCTGTTCACCAAGTAGCTCTACGCGTGGTAATTCTGGGCAAAACTGCCAAATCACAGTTTTCCCCCTAAGAAAATCAATGCTGTAATTTGAGAGGAAAACAGTTACAGGCCTGGAAAAATCACAGTGACTTCTACGACCGAATTGTTAAACGACGTGCTGATAATAACAAAAGTGACGAAGAAATAGTAAATTACTTTTCAGTACACCTAATGCAAACTCCTATAAATGCCGGCGGATCTTGATCCATGTTGATATAATTTAAACAATTTCTAATGAACTCTGCGCAGTTAACGTCGCCAAATATGAAACCAATTGTAATCGGTATTATCTATTCATACCAGACTCTCATCTCGTTCTTGTAAGTCGTCGTTCATCTGTATGTCTGGTACCGTAGGATCTGCGGATCCGTTGTTAAAATTCGGCTCAGACTTCACGACGTTCGACGAATCTTCGTAACTTTCGTTTCTCGCGGTGTCCTCCTTCGAAAGTGCGCGTTCCTTCGCTCTGAATTCTAGTGAGTCGCTGTTCCTCGTGAAACGTCCAACGGAGACCCTTTTCTGCCCTTTGAACCTTGTTTCCCGCTTATACATTGGTGGCGGCATACATCTCTAAATTGTACAAAAAATATCCTAGGTTCACAAATACGTCATGGCATTGTACCTCGGGATCGTTCGATAATTTTCTATATTGCTATAATCGAGATACTACTTCATTGATTTATTATGCAGGGATTCTTAATGAAAAAAGTTCATAATATCTTCCCACGTACTCGGGCTGCCTGAATTAAATGTAGAAGCATTACGGAAGCAAAGTTTTGCTACCTGGAATTTAGGTAGCCTAATTGGTTAGCATTGGGTCATCGAGATTAAATACTCTGACCAACATTTAAATTACTGCAATATTATAAGTTCGACTCGGCATCAACAATAGTTTACAGGGAAAAAGATAATGACGTTGCACACTTTGACGTACGTATACGTCAATGTTTTTTATGACGTATGTTTCTTGCACGAACCATATTCACTTGGTAATAACAGGAACGTATTAAGCAAACTTCTTTGAATTTAATTGAACTTTTTCCTGCTTAATGCAGAAAACCGTTTACTTAATGACCAAAGGAGGCGAAATCAACTCGATATACTTTGCTGACCGAATCTCGATTAACTTCTGAACATAGAAACGTCCAGGAGATTCGTGAAAGCTTCATTAAAATTTGTACTCGCCGCGTTTAAACTGGAATGAAATTAAATTTTCTACGACTGATATTTCTTGCAAATATTTCGCCAAATCGTGAGCATATTTAAAGTTAGTGCAATCGGTAACCGATTGTCCATAATTGTCTAATAATGCTTGGTTCCACTAAAACAAATTGCATAAACGCATTCACTCTGCATTAGCATCGAAGATAAAGAAACTCGTAAAAGCAATTCTTGAAAACAACCACGGAAAACATTAACGAACAAGTGGAATGATACAGAACGTTTCAACACTTGCAGACACGTGTCCGCATACATTCTCTCCTGTCCGACGTTTCAACTGTCCGGGGGCATTTGTAGAGATTGCACGCGGACACATGCTGCACAGGTCTGTAATTGTGAACACGGCCTTGTGCATTTGTACATAGATTTTCTGGGTGCCCTAACTTTTGTCGCAATAGCACCCCTGTTCTCGATAATTAAATAAAATAAACTAATTTTTATACAATTGTGAAAAGAACGAATATAATTATTAAACGCTTATCATATAAATGACTGATAATGTAATGAACAATTATTATACGATACACTTAGTCAAATTCAACAATTTAAAGAAGTTCGTTAATTTAATATAGACAACGGCCGAAGAAATTGATTTAAAAACAATTGCTGCGATCGACTTTTCATACATATTTTTATGAAGTATCGTACGTACATTTCTAATTACTTTTATTTCCCTGCGCCTGTACTCGATTCATCGCTGACTTTGGGGTTCTCGTTGAAACTTACGATTTGCGTTTCCGACGACCGCAGGGGCTCGTCAAACGTGTCCTCGTGACCGTCGATCACCATCGGATCATCCTCCACCTCGATCTCCTCCACCTTGATATGATCCTCCAACGATTCAATGGAAGACTGTTTCGGTAGAAATGGAATCACGGACGGCTCCTTCATGTATTCCGTTGTGTGGACTCTCGTTTCTATGTGGCATCGTTGCATACGCGCCTCCACTCGCATGTACGGGCTACGATTGTTCTCTTGGTTCCTCTGGTCCCCGGATAGGCCGCGAATCTCCAGGTCTGTCGCGGTTTTGATTAACGATGGCAAATGTTCCTCGGCGACGTCGATCGACCCACGATACATAAAGTCTAGGAGGCATTCCATTTCTTCGACCGCAACGCCTACAATACGTTATACATATGTATAGACCTGTAGTAAGTAAAAGCAGCATGCAATCTAGCGTTGAAAATTGCCCAATTCTATATTTTAAATATAGCAGCGCAATTTCAGCCAATTTCGCGTTTCTTGGAACACCGTTACGATATTGTATTATCGTAATATACATACATGCATACATATGCTTGTAACAAGCTTCGTTACGTAAGAACATAAGAATCGAGTGTTGTTTCGTCGATTAAGAACTTCGTTTCGAATATTGGTATGAAGTAATAATTATCCTTGTAGAAATAACGTGGTCGCGCATTTCGTAGTAAAATTAAGTCACAAGATAACGTGGATACGATAATAAAATTAAGTATTCCGCACAATTACGTAGAAATTCATAACTAAATTTGTTCTTTTTAAGTTAGAGTATGTAAACAGGCAGCATCAAATTGTACCGATTGTATCATAAATCAGATTCGTGGAGTTCCACATAATTAATTTACTTTTTGAAAGACGAATGCTTCGTGCAGTTTGATATAATTGATTTACCTTTCAAAATAAGAATTGGTTGCTCGCCATAATGCTCCTTGAAGACCCTTTCGAAATAAGGGCTGCACGCTGCCAACACCAACCTGTGTGCCCTCAGCATTCCACCTTGACAAGCTAATGTCGTGTCCGTCAGGGAGCCACTTTTGTACAGCCCTTCAAACAGTCCAGACAGGTTCGCCAGGTGATTGTTCCAAGTGAGATTGAACGTTTTGTCACCCATTATTATGAGGCGTCCAGGGTTCCCTATCAAACAATATCATACTGTCGATGAGCAAATCTGTTTCACAAACACCATCGTTCCAAGGAGATTTCAGAACGACTTCAACCCTGAAACTCGTGCTCTGTAAAGTGGATATTGCACTACTTTACGCTTGCCTGAAAACTTTGGTATTGTCCAATAGTATCAACCACAATATTTTTGCAAATGTGACAAGCGCGTAGTTCATTTCCAAATTTACCTAGCATAGAGGATTGATCCAAACATCGATCACGGCGTTATTTAAGCTACCTCTGATTATTTGACAATGCAGTACTTGGAACAAATGTTTATTGAATTCGAATGGAGAACTAGCTGAAACTATGAAAATATTTCATTCTTCGTGAAACGACGGGGTCGTCTTGTGTTCTTTAAATAGCATCGCATAATTGTTCCCTTCCTATTCTTGTGCTGCACTATTGGCCAAAAATACTGAATCATTGGACACTGCAAAAGTGGGCAGGAATTGTCGGAGGAATTGGCAATATCGCGTTAGGAATTGAAAAGCAACACCCATATCTAAATGATATATCGTAATGACATAAATAATTGTTAATCCCCGCAAAAATAACTTCCAATTAATGAAAGATTATCGGGGGATTCGATGCATGTAAAATCGGGGAAGCGATTTCAAACATTTCGCCGGTAGCGCATAAACAGATGAAATCATTAATAAGGCGTATTGTTTAATCCTGATTGCCCTACCTCGAAATAACTTAATTAGCACTTGCACCAGTACATACGATCTACGAAATGATCGTCGATGCATAGCATAAGCGTATCGGCATTGAAACGCAAACGTAAGCTAACCACGTATAACAGGAACGTGTAGAAATGCGAAACCTCTCAAATTAATTGATACCAGGACTAACAGCTTATTACGTAGAGCAGAATTTTCTATCACGCAAGGGGAAATGCAAATTGAATGTTTAATTTTAGATACTAATTAATATAATTTAAGATGCCACAGATGCTAACTAGTATGTAATAATTAATATGCGATAAGATACTTTAGATACTAGTTCAATTGTTTTTTAAGATTAGATAATTGGGATTAAACGACGTGCTATCCAAGTGAATTCCGTCTAGACAATATCGTCAGCCTTTTCAAATTTTCCCCTCATAAAAAATTCATAAACTGAGAATTAGAATCGCTAAATAGCATTAATGTAGATCCTGTAGAGCGTAGGAACTGCGGTTCACAGCGTTTCAATCAAAAGTTGCACCGTGCTAGTTGGCAGCGAGCATTTTTGTTTAAATCGACGTGATCGATTTACTGTTTACTCGGTAAATACACTTCATAATTTATGAATCACCGACTTTAACATTTGTGTTAATAAATCGCTGAATTTCGGGTAATTTATTGTACTTGAATACCTTTATGTAAATTATTATTTGGTGATATGTACGTTTGCAGTGAAAATTCAATGTTTCCATTGACATTTGTTCGTGGCAGTGTTATCAAGCATTTTATTACTCCGCAGATATTTCTAAAACGTTTGTCGAAGGAAACGCGTTGCACTGGCATAAATAGATGAGAACATGTCTCATGTTCAGTGGGCATGTCGTACAACTTGAAACGTCCCATGCAAATCAAAATAAGCTATCGGCAATTTTCACTAAAGAAGCTTAGAATTTGTCACTCAATGATTTAAATGACAGCCACGTTAATGAATCGTTTAACAGCAACAACAGACAATGTTTCTACGCAGCTGAAATAATTATGCTATTGACTTAACAATCATATGGGGTGCAGATAAAAAAAAACAACCACGATTACTATAACCAGCGAACCGTTTCAGAATGTGTTTCTATTGAATAACGAAGCTGGTAAAGAACTAGTCGATTATTTATTGCTGTACCTAATAATTGCGGACAACGAATCAAGATAATGGAATGGAAATACAAACGTGACTACTGAAACGTATAATTGGCAATAAAAAATAGAAACCCCTCCACATGTATTTGCAACGGTTACATCATAATTAAAAGACCCAACGATAACCGCAGAATATCGGTTAATTGACACGTTGCGCACAATTATTCCTATCTTCTATTACATCGAGATGTTCATGTAACAGTCGGCATCTCGCAACTCCGATCCGCAACGCACCAACTTAATGTTTGTATTTACACAACCGACGCAGATGATCGTGCAATTTACGTGTTCACGAAGTCGGAAGTCCAGCTACGATGATTAACGCCGAGAATAACTTGTCGCTAGTGCGGGCACAGATGGGAACACGTTTGCATTTGAAATGCTGCTCGAAGTAACATTCGAAATCTCACGCCTTCATTCATAACCCGAGAAAAGTATTTTCAGATTTCTGTGCCTTATCAGCAGTCCGGTAGAATTTTCAAACGAACCGTAGAGTTGCGATGCAATTGCATTTTTGCAACGCGACGTTGTGCAGTTGATATAGAAGTTCGAACATATTATACTATTGTCTTGCTATCCGCGAAAAATCATACGCATGCTTCCTCGCACTTATTTCATAGATTGGAAAATATTTACGTCATTTTAATTGCAGCTATTTAATGACGGGACAACGTAGAGTACGATAAACTTGTTCGATGAAAAGTTCCGCATTAAGTCCATAAAGTCCCCCATTAACAGCACTGGTAACACTCGAAATATAATAATAATAGATCGATTTCCCACCATGTGAATTACGCAATAGAACATACAAAGATTTAGCACCCCAGGATCGAGAAGTAAACCGAAGGAGATAACAGAATGGGCAATTTAGCGAAAAGAACAAAATAATAACAACAACGTGCGTATGAATGAGTTAAAATTGCAATCGTCCAATGTAAATCAATTTTATCGCAACGACGGGCGCGGAGGAAGAGAATGCGAATGATAATCGGTGTCCAACGATAATACAGTCCCCCTGAAAAATTTGCGAACACGGTGCTACATAAAGTGGAAACTGTTTAACAAAGTATTTCACTGAGAATCGAAAATAAAAGATAAGCGTAAGATAAGATAGGCTAATGCAATCACGAATTTCACGTTACAGAGCAAATGTAGGTAACCAGAAAAACGAAGGAAAAAAGTCTCAAGGAAGTAATAAAACACAGCAACATTCTATTGCTGACCCATTGAACGGGCAGTTCTAAAGTTCAGCAGGCTCGCAAGGATACATTATTTAATTATATCATTGTAAAAAATAAAATGAAATAAAATATAGGTAAGGCAAAGACATGTGAGCTAGTGGAATAGGTATATGTAGAGAAGATGCACGGATAGGCGTTCATACGCGAGAACGTAGCAGAAAGAGGGCTGAAGAAGGGCAGAGTGATCCAACGATGGTCATGCGCAGACACGATAGCTAGGCCCGATCCATAATTTCGTTGGTGGACCCCGACACGCATTAGCAAGGGGCTAAGTTCATGTGCTGACCGAACGCACCCTTTTTCCCCCTTGTCACGTGGCAACTGTGTCGCAGTGGGCACGGGGACCACGAAAATCGAAGACCATCGGGAGAAAACGGACCCCTGCATGACTAACAGTGTCGTCCACGAGCCGCACGTTTCTTCTTACAATGCGGGCAAGCATTTCACGCCCTTTAAAAAAGCACCAACGCGCCTCGCTGGAGATTGAAAATGTGTGGGACGCAGACCACCTACGCGAGATCAGCGAAATTCGATTAAACATCTTGCAAATGTTATCCAAACTTATCAAACACGACTAAACATCGAATGTAAATTGTGCTTGAATTTCTGCATCCCGGAATTATAACGATCGCTGTACGCTACAAATGCGAGCATACAAGGCTTTGGAATACTCATTATCTCGATCAGTAGCAAGTTCCCACGTCTTTTTATGTTACATTTGTTTGCATTTCCATTTACGTGATGCACGACGACTGCATTATCTAGCATTAGTTGGCAACTGGCCCAAAAGATCGCTTCTATTCATTTTTCAGGCCCTCCTGTGCGGCAGTACCAGGCCCCCGGTACTGCCGGATGGCATTACTTCGAGGGTCTCTATTAATAAATACCCGTTCGATACAGATTCACTGAAATTTTTTGTCATTTCAGCTGAACAGATATATCCGACAAATAAATGTACACATCATCTACGTAATTGATAGTGATGGCATAATCGAAGTTGGCAATTTATATAAGGACTTGCAATAATATTTTCTTGGCTAACGCGATATATCATTTTTTTAAACAGAACACACACGCATTGTTCAAATCTGTGTCGAATAAACAGGAAAAACGTGCTACTGCAGGAGTTCGAACAATTAGCAATTAATTGAGCTGTGGTGGCCGCTTGTCATACCTGTTCGCCTGCATGCATTTCTAATTAACAAAAAATAGTATTTAGAATGATGTGCAGCTTTTAAAGGGAAGCACTATAAATTAATCCAACCCGAAAACATAAAGGTTTCCCCACGAAACATTTTGCTGATCGTTAAAAAAATAAAAATGTATGAATAAGTTGTTCTAAACAGCTGAATAAACTTGGCTAATAAGTTAGTAATAATTGCACCGACATGACTTGGCACTGGAAACGTTTACAGTAAACTGTCACGTGTTTCACGTTGACATAAGCTGTACGTGCAGATATATATATGTATACACATCTTTGTATATATCTTTCACAGTATTGTCCAAACTCCGACAGAAACGTAGGAAGAACCTGAAAGAAAACGGCCACGTGGTAGGCCGAGCGTTGCTTCACCGCTCCAAAATCAATTCCTCGTCTCGCAAATTGAGTCTTACGATTCGTAGAAATGATTTCCTTCGCTTATAATATCTCGTGCGCAAACTACATTATTCAGTACGATTATGTGAAATATATTATGAGCCACGATTATTTTGAAATATACCTGTGCTAAGGTAACGCCAAGTCTGTGATGCCGTACATACATGCATACGTAATTTGCAGCGTATTGTCCATTCGCGTGACACGCGTTAAATAAAGTAAGGAATTTCTAAGCAAAGAAAACAGAATGAACGTTCGGGGAGAGGAGCGTTGGCGTGAAGTTATAATCGAGAAACGTGCGTGGTAATAATCATTGATTGCGTCCCGAACAGGTGCATTCAACGAAAGAGCGAGACAGCTCGATAACAAAGTTCAACCTGTGCTTTTGCATGGATAATTACAATCTCCCGTTTTTATGATTCGCCCAACGTGCACTGAAATCTGCGAGCTGTATATTTCTTTCTTTTGTCGCAATTATATTTTTACAGGTGCATTAATTTATTGGCCGGTATAAAAATGTCTCACGGTGCAGTTGTAAGCGTAAGCATAGTATCGAAATAATTTAAAGCAAGCTTTATTAGCAGACCGTGTTAAAAATTCGGCGCCGTAACGTCACGATAAAGAAATGATTGATATCAAGTGCGCGTAATCATGGCTATAGGTACACATTGCGAAGATAAAGTTATCGAGGTGATATTGGGCGTGTAAAAACTGACGTTCCTTATTTAGAATTATATGCACTTGTAATTCTTCACTGGAACTCTGTTGCACGTTGCTTTTGTTCAATATTAAACACCCGTTTGTTCTTGTCATCCAGTTTCGCAAGTATTTGTTCACCCTTTATTTTACTACAGTCACGTATTTCATTTTCTTCCGTCTCCTTAAAAGGAGACAATTCTAGACTCTGGCCCCCGAATTTGATACTTCTTGTTTTTTATCATTTAAGAATATAGCCTATCCAACAAACTTGTTATTGACGAAGGGTGCCACTAGGGTAGTTCGAAGCAAGTTTCATTCACATTCGAGGTATGACTAACTTTCATGTACCATCTGTACCCTCGCGCAAGTATAACAAACGTACTAAAACTATCCACTCGACGGGCTACCAAAATAACAGAGCAAACACCAGCAGGCATATTCGCTGGCATTGAATTCCCTTTGCATTTTGGTGGCATTTCATCAATGAAACGCAAACTGTTCCAATGCGATACATTTATATTAAGAAACACACGAAACGGCGTTCGTTCTCCGTGTTCTTGTGAAACAAGTAACACACCCAACAGCTTAATCGTATATTAATCGTTGAAACATCGTTCGTTTTCACTTTTGAAGAAGGAATCGAAGGCTGCAAAGCATTTTGTTCCCTCACTGAAGTGTAAAGGAAGAAAGATGAGAATGAAATATAGCTGGCTATGTATCACCTACAATTATTTATATCGAGTCTTGAAAGCTCTTTCAAAACAACTAAACTATCCACTTTTCCCACAGTTTAGACCATTACCTGCCCACCCGTACGCATGACTCAAAAGCTTCGCGTTGGACTACTATTTATACGTTGCACATTTCGACAATAACGTGGCGGGAAGAAGTGCACGAAAATACAAAAACAATCGGCTAGTCGGCGTGCTCCTTTTTTTTCAAATTACGTATCGAGGTCACTGATTCGCATGACTAAGGTATCCAAGAATGTACAAGATCTCCCGTGGCTAGTTAGAGCGCTCTAGAACGCCGAAGATCAAGAGAGCAAAGAGTCGGTATAAACCGCGTGCCCCGTCCCAACGTCGACTCTATTAATACTCGCGCCTTGTCGTCGCGTCTCGAGAACGTGCGCACCAATATAGAGGCGCTGGTACAACGAGACATGTTTTTATCAAAAATTGTCTTGCTTCTACGAACCAAGAGAAGCCAAATAGAAATTGTCCTCCCCCTGTCCTATATTAGGGATGGAACGAATGTCGCGCCGACCCCTATCCCCAAGAAGGCTAGAAGCAGATCTGACGCGTTAATAGCGAAGGCATCGAATCGTGTTCGATTGTCGTCATTCTGCTAGAATGGAAGCATCGAAACAACACTGCAACAACGCGAGAAATACATATGGTAATCGGGAGCGTTGATAGCCGAGGTTCCATCGGTGCGACAGAGAAAGGTGCAAGCGCTAAAGGTGAAAAACAATGCTGGTGTTTCTCCAAAAAGCAGCAGCTACGTTATGACGAGACAAGGTTGTATACGAATGTAAGTACGTGGGATCACTGATATCGACTCGAACACGACACAAGACAAGGAACGAAGAAAGGAGCTGCTGTTTTATCAGGACATATCGTAGATGTCGTACAAGTGCGTTCGCAGTCAATTATGTGCTCTGTTACGAGCATTCGCTTCACGAGGCTATTAGGAACAGAGTTAATAGAATCATCGCACCGTCCCGATATACACGAACAGTGGGCTATGGTAAACAGAAGGTGGAAAAAGTATAAACTGTTGCAGTTCGAATGGAGCAGCCCACAGATGTCGTATAAGGTCTTAAGCTCGATCAGAGTCAGCGCAAAATAGCCAATCGACAGTTTCGCATAGTCATTCCACCCTTACGAGATCTCCCCCATCGGCACGATTCGGCAATTGATTAAAAATCATTCCGGGGAGGGACACTGTATCCACGACGATCTCCTAAACGGGTCTCGAGTTAAGAACTACAGGGTGGTTAACGAACAAGCATAACAGTTAAGTATCACCGCTGCGGATGCACTTTAAACAACCGACAGCCATTTTCTACGGAATCACTCACCTTTGATTGTACGAGATGGTAAAAGTTACAGAAGGTTTCGTTTAGGTCAGAGATATCACCAGAGAACGCGATCGGTCGGCACGTTCGAAAGTAAAGGGGTAGGTCGAAGTATATCGTAGCGCGTTTCCAGTTGCGTTCCCTTTATCCACGACCACCGTACACCCTTTTCTGTGCCCCCAAAATAGCCTGCTTCGAGCGAAAACACGCGACGACGAGAAAAGCGTACGCGAACGGTGTACACCGAGTGGAGAATCGAGCAAGCTAGCGGGCTCACTCTGCGAGGGGCACGGCACGTGCTGGGGCTCCCTCGACCGAGTCGCGACTGATATCATTTCCAGCGGGGGACTGTGATGTCGCCAGTCAGAACGCCACCAGGGGGTCTTCGTGCAACCCCCACGCGGTGTCGTAGTAGTCGTGCTCGCCGTCGTGGTTGTGGCTCGTTCTGTCGTGGCTCCACCGTTGCTAGTCTCTCCAAAACCCCCTTCGCACGTACAGGAAATAAGGAACCAGGATGTGTTCGTACATCATAGGGGGGAGAGAGAGAGGGGCGTATATAGATCGCTTCTTTCTCGTGCACTCACGATCCTCCGCTTCGATCTCTCTCGCTTACTCGCTCCCACGCTCCTTTCATTTCCGTCTCGGTTCCACGCGCACACTTGTCCCATATAACTCTCTTCGTTCCTTCGCCGTGCATCTCTTTCCATCTGAACTCGCGTCCTTGTTACGTTTGGCGTGCCAGTTCGAAGCGTTCGTTCCTCTTTCGTCGTTCTCCTTCTAGCTTCGCCCGTTCCGCGCGTAAAGCACATGCAAGCACCAATACAGCTCTATGGATTTCTCTCCCCTGCCCCGCTTCGTTGGCCCCCTCCCTAGACGGGAGTCCCTTACCCCCTACATATCCAGCAGCTTTATCCACCCTGAACCCTCCTGTGTACGAGGGGTTGCTTCTCGGCAGCCTGATCGGACGTTCGCGAGAAGGGACCTTCCTGTCTACCTCTCCGCACCACCCTACCCTGCCTTTTTTCGTATTTCAGATTCCAGCTTGTTTTACTCCCAAAGAATATTCCATATCTTTTACGTTTTATCTACAACACTCCTTATTCTTCCGACTTTCTGAAATTAGCCAAATATTCGATGCACGCAAGTGGTATACCTGGAAGGAGAAATGGACGATTCCTTGATAATTAAGAGTTACAATTCTATTCGAACGAATTGCACGAATTTACAAATGCGTTCCGCTGAATTTTCTTCTTATTCGTTTCGAATTACTTTGTGCAGATTATTCTTGCCTTGCGACGAAGCTTGCTTTTCGCGTGTCTTTCATGCGATAGCAACTGTACTGGCAGGGTAAAGAAATTTGACTTCGCCACGTATTTGATAGTGAAGTAATTTTTTAAGCGAGACGAAAAACAAATTTCTGATATAAGAATATCGCGTACAGCACGGCCCCTGAGTGCAATAATATACTTTGTTTGATTCGAAAAGCGAACTCGCATAAAAGACCTTGGAACATGAAACTGCTCGTTGAAGAGTGTCGCAATACGATGAGCACAGACTGCAACAAGCACTGACGTAATCATCACGGGTACGTTTATGTTCAATGTAGGTACACACGTATGGACATGTAAACTGTAACGGATCGTACTTCCAACTACGCCGTGGCCAGTAGAATTTTTTTGTACTATTTTGTATGCTTCATTGAAAGTTTGAGCGATCGATAGATCAGACATAAAATGGACTATTGACGCCTACATAAATTAATATCTTTGGCTGGAACAAAAATTCACTGGGGGCAAATGAAACAAACAATGCATTATTACAATAAATTGATTGTTTGTGCTCGAAGTGACCGGGCACCGATTTGGGGGTAGCGAGCGAATATCGATTCGTTATTTTTAGGGGTAGTCCATCCGCGAACCCCACCTTCGTCGCTCCCCAGTTCGAAATTTGTCCCTAATGAATTATTGTTATGCACACCTTCGTAAGTCCAATTCGTTCTGCGGGCAAGATACAAAAAAAGGAATAGAAACTAAATAGCGAAAGCAAAATCGAACGAAATGCAGTGATATTCTTACCATAAAACTTTTATTATCTGGAAACTTCGTTACAAATCTCATACAAGTCTTAATTCTTATAAAACGTCCTCAGGTTCTTCGAGACATGTAATTATCGTGGGACTGCTATCGATAAAAAACAATAATTCACTTTTTATCGCAATACCAGGATGGTTCGTGGCATATAATTGTCGTGGGAACGCTTCACAAAAAGATTCTACCGATGGTAATTAATTACAAAATATGACCAGATTTTGATGACTGCAAAAATTAAGCACGGATATATTATATAGTGAAACAAATTATATTGAGTACTTCTCGCGTAGTAAGCTAATCTTCCTCTCTAATACATACTTTTGCCAAACGTTCTACAGCGTACACTTCTTAAGAATTATTTTGGCAATGCCATCATTTTTTTCGGATCTTGTATAATAATCATTGCAACATTGCAATAAATATATAATATTTCAATGACGACGACGGACAATGATTATTACCATTAGAATAATACTCACTGCAATCGTAGTATCCATTAAGTCGTATTTTGCTGTGGTTGTCAGTTCAGTAAAATTTGTCGAGATCTACGAGGAGCTATAATACGTTTTCCATCAACTTAAAGTAACTTTTAGAATAAATAATGTGGTCTTTGTTTTTCACTTATACCTACAATATTACACTCGCATACATCAACGTTCAGGCATACTTAATTAAGGGACTGGGATTAAAATTTGTATAACCATTCTATCAGGACCATGTATACAAATTATTCGAAAATTTGATATTTTCTATAACTTGTATGCGCGTTGAGTCCGAATTACAGAAGTCTTTTAATAATTCATCGTTAAAACCACAGTCGCTCAGGTTTTCTTTCCCAAAAACGTTTGGTGGAATTTTAGACGCACTTTCCGAGTCATTTTCTTCTGTGAAAAAGACAAACTTTGGTATTTATAGGACAATTATACGTGTAACTACAATTATACGATAGGAAAATTTACCCAAATCGGATTTGACTTCGGAGAAGCATGCTGTTGAATCTAATCGTGCACAACTTGCAGAATATTGTTCCAGTTGGCTGGATTTCATCAAAGAACAGAGGGACGGCAGTACATGCGGTAGAAGTGGCCCTTTTAATTCGAAAGAGAAATACCTCTCATTTTCTACGCGAACTACACTTTCTTTAACCTTCAATGAACGAAAATAATATGTTACTTTAAATGTTACAGACGCCCGATATCAAATTGTTATACCTTAATTGGCTTTAATGTTCCACCATGAAACGCAACGGGCGCCAAAAGCGTCGGAGGTATCCCCGCCAAGGACCCAGTCGTTGTAATAGCAGACTTGCAATTGATTAGAAAATTAAATAAAGCTTGTGCCTCGATACCTTTCACGAAAACGAGGGACTCTTTCATATTGTCTATTTCAGTTCCCTTCTCCAATGTCGCCCTTGCCTGCAGCAAAATTCAAACAAAAATTGTTACCAGCATGTTTCAACAGGCTTCAGTATATTTTACAATTACCTGAGAACTATTAATTCTACGTATTTCGGAATTCTCAACTCCTAGACTCTCTAACCATTCGTCTTGTGTTTGATTCTCTTCTTCGTCAGGGTTTTCATTCTCTCTATCTTGACACGGTGTGGTATTCGATGAAACTGAGTCAAGTGTTTCGCATCCGGAATCTGTTACATCCGATCGTCTTTTAAACTCCTTTCCCAATGGCATTGTGTACACAATTTCTGTAAAAGAATGAAACAAAACTTGTCATTGGAGAAGCGTTCTCTAACTGTTAAAACTCCCTTCCTACCTTCTTGTTTCAGTAATAGTCGAAAGCCGCGAGTGGTCGGCGACAGAAGCGCATGAGCTTCTGGGATTCCACAAATTCCAGCGGCACGAAATAACACGGTGAAATTATTTGCGCAAACGTAAAAATATGGGCACTGGCGAGCTCTTAGTAAATGAAAAAGCGATCTGAAGCTCTCGCTCCATTCGTTATACAAAGCTTCCTTAATTACTGCATTATTTACCATCACCGGGCTGCTTGTAAAATTTGCACTCACTTTGCCAGCAGAGCGAGGGAATAATTGCAACCATGGTAGCGACGGATGTTGCCACGTCAAACAGCATCTGTGCAGCCTGTTTCAAATAATAAATGCAATTATCTAACAGTTACTTTCGCTAAATTCTGGTGCGCCAAAGATTAAAGGACTCACCTTGCATTCGGACTGGTGTCTAGTGTCGAATCCTGTTCGCTAATATCCATACATCTCACAAAGCCAGTTATACCCGATGCTTCCTCACTGGTTCTCAATTTGCAATTCCATGGGAACGGTTTGATGGACATGAATCTCATTTTGGTCTTCAACGTCCAATCTATAGGAATATACTTTTCGCCTTTCGCCGGTTCCGTCTCTGGAATACTCTTAACCGATTCCAACTTTGAAATCGCATTAGTGAACGTGTGGGAACAGTCAATTAGGGGGTCTTCTATTACATCTCCGTTTGGCGCTTCAATTTTGAACAATTCGAACAGAGTATTATCGTTGCTTGCTTCTAGGTCCGTAGGTACTATGTTTCGCCTTTTATTCATGAAATCTTTGGCGAAAGGATTCTTCCGCTTTTCGGCTACACAAGGACTAGAATCTTGATTGCATTTGAACAATTCTTTAGTTGCTTCCAAATCTGAACTTCCTTTATCGATACGTATATTGTTCATGCGGGCTTGAAGCGCGCGTTTCTTTACTTTTATACGATGCAACTGCATCACCTCGTCGGGTCTCTTCCATTCTGATGTTTCCAATTTTTCGACCGTCTCCATTGACAGGCTGGGGCTAACGTTTGCCATGCTACAAGAAGTATTAACGTCGATTAATAATACGCTTCGAATAATAAAAAATAATCGACCAAGAAATAAACATCATGCTAAGATTCTTTAAATTACGATTTCTCGTTTTAGCTTATCGTTTATGCTTTTACGAATCGGACAAAATAATTTTTTCAATCAGAGGTTAGGCCCACAACTATTCGAAATTCTGTTTATTTATGAAATGCCGAATTGGCGAAAACTGCGAAACGATATTAAAAGATGATAAAACTAATTGTACATACCGTTATCTAAAAGTATGTTGTCAATTTAAAAATATCGTCAGTTGCATAAATATTCCCGCCAACATAAACACAAGACCTCGCTTACAGCTGATCACGGTTTCAACTCATCGTCAGTGTGACATAATATGCAACCTACGCATGCATTGGTATCACACGCAGTCACATTAAGCTTGTGTAACGTTCCCTTTGATTGATAAAGTTAATTTTGTATTTTCGGCGTGAGTAATGACCAAGAATGAAGCTACAGATTGTCATCTGCTTCTTACCAAATTCTATATTTTACGCTACTTCTATGGATGTGTACCCACTGCACGTAACGGTATAAATCGTAACTAAATATAATATCATTGACAAGCATTTACAACTATCGTAAATTTTTAAATTACCACTAATTAATTTGAATGAGGTATGCATTAAATCAGTGCTGTACAAGGTTGGCTCGCGAGCCGTTTGGATTCTGCCAATCGCTTGATGTGAATCGATTGTATGTGAATGCTTTGGGGGAAATCATGTATAGCTATTTCTCGGTTAACGTTTCGGTAGGAAAATTGAGCTACGGTCATAGACGAGATATATGAATTCCTATATCTCGTCAGTGAAATGATCTCTTATATCTCGTCTGTGTGAAAAGATGCTAGAAAACTATCTGAACGCTCACAACGGTAGGAATTGTAATTTAAATAAAGTTAAAGAAAAACAAATATTAGTTGGACGGAAATAGTTTACTTATTCTATAGTGCAACAAACATTACAAACATTTGATTACACAGATGCGTTTGTTATTACTAATAAATATATTTGCATCCTACTATTCGACTAATATCCATACTGTAACACTTGCAATACAAAATATTCAGTTCGATATGATATTCAAAAACACGCGCCGTAAGGAAAGAACATCACACCCATCGCCCAATCAGCTACCAGCCAATCAGCGCAATCTATTTCAAAACTCTCCATCTTTCGCCCAAGCGATCTCGTGGTGGTTAGACGTGTTCAGGGTGCCCGTCGAATTAAGGTATATCACATAGTCTAATATATTCTTGAAGACAGGAAATGATATACATTGTTTTCGTTTCCCTGTCTTTCAAGTTTTCTGTGGTTTCTTTCTTAATATTAATGAATATTTTGCAAGAAATTAAGTAAATATTGTGCAGGTAACGGAATCACACCGCGTGGCGTGCATTTCTAATCGACTCCAGTATGCATATACGTATTATCTTTGACGTATTTCACTTCTGAATTCCATTATCTTGCAATATATTCTGCAGTTTTTAGCAATATTACCATGATATCGGTGATTCTTAATACATTTATCTCTGATTTCAGTTAGATTCTGTTCCATGGCGTCTCTTTCGCTAGCTTTGAATCAGAAATGGCGCGAACGCGACACTTTCAAACGGGAATGCGCAGGAGCAGAGTGACGCGGCGCCATATTGTTAAATCAACTTCACGCTGAGAGGTAAGCGTTCTTCAAATTTCTTGTTGAAATAAGTAGAATTGTAGCAATATATCTGTATTAAATTATAATTCATACCACGTATAATACTGGTATCATATACAGTCGCGTTGTAAACAAGTAGTAACATAATGCAAGCAATTATTTCCGAGTATTTCATTGCTGTTTCTGGCTGTTGTTGGGAAGCTTGTTTTTCCTGGAAAATATCGACTATTTATCGCGAAACAAAAAAAGACACTTATCAAGTAATGTATGCGTTGAAATATTTCTAGGAAACGCGAGCGATCGTAAAGAAAAATAGTGTTTGGCTTTAGTTGGGTACCGAACACAACCGAACGGCAAAGGACGATGGCGAAGGATGTCATTCTACTACTTGACTCCTAGCTGACAAAACATAGGGAAGACATCACAGTGAGGTGCGTTCATAATAGCTATACCATAATTATTTCCACTCTATTACCGCTGCTGTTTATGTAATAGGATTCTAATTACCACGTCACATAATATTGCTTCCATACTAAATCTTTTGTTAACATCGTGTGCCTATACATTTGCAAATCGAATTTTCACATTTTCTACAGAATTCGAGTTGAATTATTGCTTTAGAATATCAAAATTTTCATTACTTTCGTGCACTTGTTTAATTTCCTTTTTATTCTTTGGTACAGGAGTATGGAGAGCGTTGATTATATGGATGAAAGTAAGCCAATAGCTACAATGATGCCTAAATAATTCAATGCAGCCAACACCTGTGTATGTGAGCAATTTATTTATATTTTCATATTGGTTTTATATGATGTACGACTGATACTAAGATGAAACAACCACAGTTCAAATATTATAAAAACAATTCGATTTTCTATACCAATTACAATTAAGTAATTGCAATTGGAATAGGGTTTTTTATTTTGCACTTTTTGGTTAATGCATATGTTTTCATGTTTTATATTGAAGCATATGCAATAACTTATTGCAAATGTTATTTTCCTTGTACATGCCTTTATTGTGGTATGTCACAATAATCGCAAAATGTATTTTTAATCTTGTATATTTTTCTTGCATAGTTGCATATTTTTAATGCACACTTGCATATTTTTCGTGCATACTTTCATATTTGTAATGCATATTTTGATATTTTTAATGCATATTTACATATTTCTAATGCATATTTACATATTTCTAATGCATATTTACATATTTCTAATGCATATTTACATATTTCTAATGCATATTTACATATTTCTAATGCATATTTACATATTTCTAATGCATATTTACATATTTTTCGTGCATATTTATTTTTCATATATATCACTGATAACGAACACTCGATAGGATGAACATGTTTCCTTTCAGAATATTTTGTGATCGCGCGCAATGCGATCGGTAGAGTCAGTACTTGCTTCGAAGTTTTCTAGCTTTTTCAGAGCAAGTGGCTCTGCTTAAATTTTCGTTCACACTTTAGCTACACGCGATTGTAGAGCCAGTGTTTGTCACGTACTAGATATTAATACTATTATCAGAGCACCTATGCTCCTCTTTAATTATTTCAATCGCGAAAGTAGCATCTTAATTTGTTCGCCGATATAATTTGCGGTCGCGTACATAGTCTTTTATTTTTATTTTTGTCTTATATTCGCTATCGGAAGCAGAGTCAGTGCATCACTGAGGGAGATGTTTTATGCGACACTGATGAAGCGAGAAATGTAAGTATTTTTAAAACAAATCTCAGTTTTCTATGAACAGTTAAATTCTGTAAATTTAGCAGTAGATTTTAATGTTTTTTGCTTTGCTGTTTAGTTACAGTTTGCATACTTCCTGACGATTGAGTCCAATCGAGCTGCCCCGGTGATGTTCCTGATGTCTTCCACGAGTACTTGCTCTCCTTTTGCAATCAACGAGTTGGTGAGTCGCATGTGTTTTGGTTCCTCCGGTCCCCAATCATGCCGTAGGACGATTGGTCCGAAGCGGCACGGGTGACTGGTTGTATTTTTTAGTAGTTTTGCGAGCATAGTGACTACGGGAATAATTTTTATACCCGTTAGTTGTGACGTTATTTTTATGTGTATTATTTCTTATACGAGGTTAGATCTGCCTTCTTGTACTCCGCGTTTTTTAATATAAAAAGATTGAGGACCATAGAAATATTTCTTACTCGAATAAATATTTGATCAAAGAAGCACTGATCCTGTAGGTTCCTCTATTTCGATAAAAATATATGATGACAGTAACAAATACATTGCACAAATGTACATATATTGAGGACATTGCATATTAAATTTCTAATTGCATTTATAATCAGTTGAAGTTTGTTTTCACTGTTAAGCAGTGCAGAAGTCGGATGCCCCCCGACTTCATTACTGCAAGTGCTACATGATTATAACAATCATGTATGAAAGTAAATAAATATAACGATACGTTTATTGAAATCAGCATTGAATATGCATAGCCAATGATAGCATTTAATATTAATTTTCATATGCTATAGTCGAGTCCATTTCGAATGAAATTTATTACACATTATGTACAAGAAGGCACTTTGTATACGGGTAGATTTTCAAATCGGAGTAACTATCTTGAACAATTTACTTCGATTAAGGAATCACCTGAGGCTTATTTAATATCTTGTCTATTTTCCAAGTAAATTTAATTGCATTACTTATTCTAGTAAAATCACTTTCAATGACAGTCATTTCCCTTAATAAATAAATTATTTATCAGTAATTTTTGAGTCTTTATTGATATTTCATATATTACAAAGTCGAGTCATGTTTAAAGAGATTGAAAATAAAATATATTATTAGCTGTTGCAATTTTACGTGTACTAATCATCTTTTTAGATCAGGATTTTCAGGTTTAATCCCTTCCGTGTTGATTGCCAGGAACTCACTCACGTGCCCAGGTGCTACTTGGGTGAGTGAGAGGCAATGGGCACGATGATCATATAGTTTTTAAATTTCTAACAATGTTTGGCGGCTGACATTTGCTAGTGCACCGTGCACGACGTATTTTCCATACCGTGTGTGTGTGTGGGTTAGGCCGTGGAATTGCGTCGGCTCGGGAATTTCATAACAAATTATAATACTATAATTTTATAAATAGCAATATGTTTTACAATTGCAAATACACATTGAATGCCGTAACGAATTATGAAAATATGGCAACGAATAGAGTACTATACAACCAAGCGTACATAGTAGAAAGAAAATGTACAATATACATATTTGAGCAATCAATATTTCATACGAAAGTAATGCATAAGCATATACGTTTGCGCAAATTTACGCAATGGTCGCCAGCCTTTGTCAGCCGATTTCAGGAACTGGTACGTACCCTTAGAGTGTGAATGATTGTATGCCAAGCTCGGGTGTCGGAGGCGTCCCGGGACGTCTCTCTAGTGTAGGTTCATGCGCCCGAGTGTTTGATTGAGAAACGTTGAATGATGTGTGTTTGTGTGAATGCTTTGCCATTTTTTAAATATAGGTCTAGGTAGGATAGGTAGTATACCTTCTGGTGTGCCTGATAGATATAAGTAGGTAGGGCCGGGCAGGTTGACACAGTCTCTGATCGGGTAGGCAATATTTCGCGTGTTCAACCTGTTTCAGGAAATCTGATTTGAAAAGTCGACGGCGAAACTGTGGCGCGAACGAGAATGCGTTCGCCTCTGGCTTTGTCTATCGATTTTTCGAATTTTTCGCGGTCGGGATCGCGAGTTGGTCTCGAAACGAACGTGTCACATTATGCTCGAGGCTGCACGTGTAGGCGATGATCGATTACAATTTTAATCGCAATCTTTACGATTTTCTGTAATCGCAAATTTTACGATTTTATTTGGTCGTGATTCGTCCACGTGTGTTCCGTTTAGCTACGCGATTTAGCCTTTTATTTTGTTTTGTTTGTTTGCGAATAGAGTCTCGAGCCTAGACTAAGTTTCAGCGAGCATTGCGCCCGAAGAAAAGAAGAGGCTAAAAGCCGAAGAGGCCCGACAAACTGTCTCTCAAGAGGGCAACTATCAATGGCTCTGCATCCTTCGGATGGAGAGTCATTCTTTGTTACTATTTTGTCACTATGCTCGCTTTTGTATGCCGTAGTTGTAGTTTATTGTTTGGCCGGCAGTATTGCCTGGCCCACTGTCATCGCATTGGGCAAATCGCGATTTTTATTAGCGTCGCGTACGATTGAATACGGTTTGCATTAGAGTTGCGAATCAAATCACATCGCGATTGCAACTAGAGTTACGGATAGACCCAGGTCGCGTCATTTTTTTTACAGGTGCGATTAAATATATCGGGGTATGAATTAATACAGATTGCGGCTTGAGTTAGAGTTGCTTTTGTATTAAATTGTACTTGCGATACGTACTTGCTTTTAGCGTTGCGACAATAATTTTCGCGTTTCTTTCCTACACAGGTTTTAATTAGCACTTACAGTGCTGCGATATCTTTCATATCGCGAATATGATTATTGTAGTATGCTTTTATGTTTTTAAAGAATCAGGCAATTAAAGAACTTATTTAACTTAAAATTAATTTTACAATTTACACTACAATAGGATCTTACATATTTTGCACACTAATTATTAAATTTCGCCCAAGTGACGTTCACCGGTGTCTCAAAGGGTGGAAAATTTGTGGCATTCGTCTAATGTATATTCTGTATGTATATGTCTTCCTTAATTAGCTATTCACTGCAGGATGAAAATTGTTGGCTGGGTAGGTGGTAAATTCTTACATCTTAGGGGTGATAACAGTATTGCATGTATACTTTCAACTTAGGACAGTATCTGAACAAAGGTGGAGGAATAAATTTTCGAATATTCTTTACTGATATAACATATGAAACGAAACACAAATGTTGTCCACTGCTGTTTGCCCTAGTGATATATTAGTGATATATTTAACAAGTTTTACGAAAATTGGCGATGTACCCTTGTGGATGGAACTTTGAAAGTTATATACCCCTTTATACTTTACGTTTAGCTTCGAATAAATTGCTTTTAATTAATTTATGCCCACCGTTGATCAATTTGTCTGCATCTCAACAAATATAATTCACGAAGAAAAATACGCTTGATTGCAGAGAATGTAGTTTCAGTTGATAACGTCCCACATTGCACACGCTAGCGTGTACGCAGTAAGTGCTGCCACTCTGTTCGGTGTTCGCAGACGGTAGAACTGAAAGTAAGAAAATGCGTACACTTTAAATCACCCTTGCATAGTGTGCAAAAGTGTATAACAATACCTTCAGATATGTTTCCATTGCATGTGAAATGCTTTCATCTCGTGCAATTATTTCCTGAGGATGATTTTTTAAAAGATCTGTAAACAAAATTGGAAAACTAATCCTATAAAAATGATTTCTTAATTTTTATATTTCCTCACCCCTTTCGTAGCACCTGGGCTAGATGTATTTAAAATTGTATAACACAAAAACTTCTAATATTCGAGTTTAATTAGAAGACGATCGTTTCTATTACTCCACGGTAAATGAAAGTAAATAAATTGTTGAATACAAAGTGAACGAGGATGTGGGAAGTGGTTTATACAGTTGCAGGCAATTTACAACGTTCCATCGCATACTTTTATTTCGAAACATCGAGTTCCCCGACGTCTAAATGTCCGCAACGCTGATACCAATGATAAAGTGGTTGTAAATTATTATTATGGATGACTTGTTAAGCGTTATTAGGAGGGGCCAAGCTGCTTCAGCGACGTCAAACTTTTCAGTTCTGGCAGTGCGTTTTCTCGTCGATCCATCCGTTCGCGATCGACATTTAACAAAACGAATTGCGAATCTAAATAGGCGCATACATTGACAACATCCATTGATCTAAAAATGTTTTGGACATTTGGGGGTAGGAAATGGGCATAGGAAGATATGGAGAACGCGAGCCTCCGATTTATTTATTCTCTTTTCCTCTCTGTTCGTTTAGGTTCGCCATTCTTTTACCTCAGTCACACGCACATTCGGATACATCGAAATGTTTCGTTTTTTTTTCTTCAATTTTTTCAAACTATAATTCTCGTCGACCATACAAACGACCATGCATACGCGAGCACACTTGTACAACATTCTTCCGTTTTTTTTCTTGTCCTTTGGCACAATGTTATCCGGCACTCAGCTTAGCAGTGACCAACAAAGAATGCCTTCTTCACCGTGGCCAGAGTAATACCGGGACAAACATGAACATCGATAAGAAATGCGACAATTGTTTGAAACATCCGAACGATCCTTTCCTGCTGTTACCAGCCCCCGAACTTTGCGCTGCCTCTGCTAAGCCTAAACAAAACGTTGAGCATTACTATTCCGTTCATTTTGCAATACCTTTGCCATAAGGGATAGATAAACTTACCGCCAATAATAGACACATGATCCTTCCCACGCGATGACCTGTCGAAACCGATTTTAATCTCTGGGAACAGACAACGCGTGCGCGTGTAAATATTACCGCACTGCCAATGTTTGTTATAAAGATACAGCGGGTTAAAAACGTATTTGTCCACACAAATTTTGTAGCAATAGCCTCGCGCAAACGTGCATACGATACGCTAACAAAAACTGTATAGATTGAATAATCTAATGCTACGTCCAGCAATCATTAGGTGTACAAATTAAATCGTAGCCTTTCTTTCGTATATTTGATAATTACTTGCAGCAGATTAAAACACAGTTCAGCGTGGGCAATAATCTCCATCACTTTCTACCCATTTAGACCGTTTCTCGGGAAACTGGCGAATCTCCTGTCGCAAGGGGGACGGTGCTTTTGAACGAACACAATAGGCAATGCTGCATAACGATGGTCCCTTTAAATGTTTGAAATTCCGAATCGGTCAGGTGATACTGAGGTGAACGATACAAGTGGTAATCTGATGGGGCTTATAGTCTGGCAAACAAACCGCGTGAGAATTGGCCAACCCAAGGGACATACGAGTTCCTTTGTTGCTTTTGCCGTTTGTGGCCGGGCATTGTTGTGTAGTAGTGTCGCATCACGAGTGCCACTGGCGGGACACCTATTCCTCTCGATGTCATTAGTGATATAGACTTCGATGCTGTTTTATTTCGCTAATGACGGACACTTTAAAACTCTGCCTTAAAACCAAAGGTTTTGAAATTAAAATGAAGCTCTAATTGACTGATTCGTGTGGCCCACGAATCAATTTGTACACCTAATAACTGTGCACGGTATTAACGCGGAAATTATTTTACTAGGTTTTTAAGAATTTTGTGTACACGAAAGTAGTTGCATTTAGTAATCATTTTACTACCTGGGGATACGTTCTTCCCCCTCGTTTCGAAAATTACATATCAAATGAAAATGGTGGGGTTGATACGGATAATAAGATCCACGTGACCCTAATCACTCTCGCATTTTCATATATTCGCCTCTTTTTTACGACTATGTCATTATGTACATTGTGAATAAATGATTCTGCTTATAACAGCCCTCGACCCGTATTCTACAATACCGGATGAATTTTCCCCCCCTTTTAGTGATGCTCAAAATGGCCATTCACTATTATGCTACTGTCGAGATGCATTAATAAAAGTGACGTTTCTATTACGACACTCTGAAATCGCGAAGATTTAGGTCATGAATGTTACGTTTATCGTATTTCACAATGCACGATTAGTCAATATGGAATTCCATCTGAAATAGCTCGTTATTTATTGTTTTTATCAAAAATCAAACAAATAATTTTGAAGTAAATGTTTTAAGACTTGGCTCTGTGTGTCCGCGATAAAAATAACGAAGTTGAAAACTGTCCCAAATAATAATTCGATGTGCAGAGAATCGCACACAAAAAATGCTAACAGCTCTTATCATTGAAACATCTTCTTTGCTAAACTTATTACATTACATTAGGCGGGACACTTACCGTATAGCCTCAGAGTGCCGTCTGCTTTGCCAAGACTGTTTGTCGACACGCATTTATAACTGCCCACGTCCTGTTCAGTGAATCCTTTGATTAAGAGCCACATCAGGACTTTGTATCCAGATCGTTCTTCTCTCACGCTGTACTTTAGCCTGTGTAATTCAATCGCAATAAGCTTCATCAGCCTTCGAAAGACCAGGCAGCGTTGAAAATTAAAAGAACACATAATCTCACCCCTCGAGCAGCATCTCGTCCTCTGATCCACGTCGGTTCTTTACCCAGTAATTAATTGTATTTGGAAATGCCTCGACGTAGCACTCTAGCTGCACATCCGTGCCCAAAGGAGCTCCCAAAAGCTGATTAGGTGCTTTGACGACAGGTGCAACTGTGAAGGCATGTTGAATTTAATTGCCCGATATCAATCTCGTTACACGTCTCGGCAAGATTTGAATTAATCACGTTACTGCATAAACAGCAAAGTTAATCATGGTTTATCCAATGTCTTAGCGAGGCAATGTTTCAATTTTCAAACGATGGTATGGGACAAAATTTTATGGCACTTTCTAAATCATTTTCTTTCGTGGTCTATATTGATTTCTCTAATCTTTGATACTTCAATGGCTATTGAACTTTTCTTTACAGTCGATACACGTGTATAAACAAATTTGTATTGCACGATATTAATTTATGGAAAAAGTATTCGTGCATTCCATTGGACTGTTTCAACTTTGTCGCGTGCTTTCTTTGCCTCGTTGAATAAATTTAAATTGAGATAAGCTATATTTCTGTGAGCATTCACTTACTGAAATTCATTTACTGAAGAAGCTTACGGCGGCGCTATTAAATTGATTTTTGTTAAATAAACAGGTTTTCGCAAGTCTATTGATCCGTTGTGGAACACTCATACTGTAAAGAAAATAATGTCGTTTATTTATCGAAGTGAAGTAAATGGAATTATTCAATTTGTTGTTACAAAGGAAACAGGTTGGAGAGTTGTGTTCAAAGTGGTACCTTCACAAATTGGCGTGAAACGAAGTATTTGCGTACAATAATTTTATATGAATTTTCGCGGCTACAATATACAACAAAATCTGGATATTTGGTACTCTATTATCAAGTTTAATAGCGTCGTTGCAGGAAGTATTAAAATATCCGGTTATGAACCCCTGAGTGACAACACAAAGTTATGGAACATGTAACACGTTCTGAAAGCTGAGTATAATTAATTCTCTGCCGATTTCTATTGCTTTCAAATATTTAATGTAAACGTCACTTGTGTAAATAATCAAGTATCGATATAATTTACTTTACATTCGATACTCCATTACAGATAGGATATCGTTAAGAAATAGCCTGCTAATATAGGATGACACAGTCCAATAGCCACATAACTTTATTTCAATTCAGGATTAATTATTAACCGTATATGATTTACTTAACCGTATAGCTTGATAAGAAGAACAAACATTGTTAGCAACCTGAAACTTATTAAAGCCCTTGCCATGCATTTTTAATATTATTATAAATTAAAATTTGGTCAGAGAGGCTCCCACATTGCGATGGATAATCTCAAGAACATAATTCTCCTCATGTTCTGTATTTATACCGCGTGACGTAAAAAACATGGTAAAACATTTGTTACTTAATTTCCACGCAGCTGCTTTGTTTCTTCATTTATATCCGCAAGGGTAAGGTGCAAACTGGAAGGCAAATTGCACTTCACGTGGTACACTCTGTACGCGCGAGTAGACGTATCTACCTCCCATCGCTTTAATTCATTTCGAATTCGTCTCGCCGTTAAACAGCCTGGAAAGTGTCGGGTACTGAAAGTGGAGTACGTAAAAAAAACTTTGCGCCTGCCGTTGGGCCCGCTTTAATGCGCCGCGAGAGACGATCTTACGATCGTTAACGGTTTGCCACAGACGACAGAAACTTCAAAGGCCAGCCCCCGCGAATGGCCGGCCTGACTCGTCACTGCGGAGAACATCGTTACGTCAGCGACGACGATAGCGTTGCCTTTTGTCGCCGGTGCAGTGGGAGCCTTTCTGACGGCTACAATCAGGGATTAGGTGGAAAACGAGCTTACAATTCACGGCGAGTGTCACACGCTTGCTAACGGCGGGCGGCACGTCGTTGCTGGCGATGCAGAGATACGCCCCCATTTGTCGCCTCTCAACACGATGGAATTGCAGCAGCGAACCGTTGTAGGTCTCGTGCCTCTCGAACGTGCTACCACCTGCGAACCGAGAAAACGTTTCCTATCTGCATATTTTCTCGAAAATTCTCCCTTCACCCCGCGCCCAAACACTCGCTACTTTCAACCACCAAAGCCAGGACTGTCCCACCCTCTGTTGCCGCTCTTATGTCGCGTCCACCCTCCTGTTCGCGAGCAGCAGCGCGAGCAGTTCGTAGAGAGTTCGCAAACAGTTCGCCAACTATGTTCACCGCAGTCTAGACTGCGGACCAGCGCTGCCCTTTGGTGAGGCCTCCCCGCGTGCTTGCTTCCTAAGCCAATCGTCCGTTGCACGCTTGCAGCGTACCATCGAGCACATCCGTCAATGTGTGACATTGTGACATGTGTGACAGGGAGATCCCAGTCCAGAGGAGCCAAGACGGTTCGAGGGCCGTCCCTGGATAGCACTGTTCCAACCACTTTGGCGAACACTGAACACCGTACAGCGAACACTGTTCGCGTGGAAGGCGGTTTATGCGTCAAAGGATCTGTTCGCGAACTCGAAGCGTGTCTGGACGCGTTTGTAACGCGTTCGTGCCGAGTTTCACGATCATTACCTTTCTTTAGCTTCGGCCTGCACGAAGAATGACAGAGCAAGACGAGCAAGATCAACAGCGAGCTGGCCGCAAACACCGAGCGAACAAGTTTGCAACTGCTTGCGATCTGCGAGCGAACTGTTCATGAGCTGTTTGCTAACCCCCGGCGTAGATACGAAAGTGCTTCTGCTCCGCGAACAGTTCTGACCGGTGTGGACCGAGCATAATGCTCTTCTCACTTTCGTCCATGGAGCAGATCGTTTTTTTATCCTGCAACCTCGGCCGACTGATCCATCGTTCATCTTATATCGCTGATTTGATCAAAGCCAGGATGGAGTAGAGGGAGAGAGAGGCGATAATATTTCCCATGGGAGTAAAATTCTCAGGCGGGCTAAAGAGTTTAGTTCGTGCTTGCCTTCTTCTGCCCTTCTTTCCTCCTTTTATCGTTTCTTCGGACGTTTCGTTCAGATTATATTATACGCGTGTACGCAAGAGAATGCAGCATTACAGTTTAAACCATAATATCACCGGACTTATTCCTCGAACTTTAACCCTCACCTAGAAGTTTAGCTATAATACGACGGTGAACAAGTTAAAAGTTTCTGGTAAATCAAACCTAAATCGAACTTAAATTTTTCTAAGATCACATATGGTTCGCAAGCAATTTCTGTCTATCTGAACAGAAACGTCAACTTACCTAGAAAAGGAATTTCATTAAGCCAAACACATTTTTCTTTTAACTAATTTGCAACGAAAAGATAACACAAACGGAAACAGCAGCAACAGAAAGCTTTTCGAACGGGAAGCCGCTGCAGCAGTTGAGGACGGAAGATCTGCCAACGGAAAGCCGCAGAGTGGGAAGGGTATGTATTCCTTAGGACAAGAAGTTACAACTTTTCGTTCGAGCCAAACGAATCCGAGTGGAACTTTTAAACAGATCGAAATCGAGGGTTAATGCAATTGCATAGAGGCTCTATCAAAGTTGAGAGGGAGAACGATAGGATGGTGCGCGCAAAGGGATGAGTGCAAGAGTGAGCGAGAGCGAGGACAGGTATAAAGGAAGGGTGGAAGACAAAGCGAGACACAGAGAGCCGAAAGCGCAACGCACAAACGCCGTAAGCAAAAGAACAGACAACAAGATATATGCTTAATTCACTACTTAGGTAGCTAACGAGTTTCTTAAGTGAACGAACGCTAACGAGTTTGCAAAGCTCGTAAGAAAAGCGTCATTGTCAGGTAGGAAAGCGACGCAAGTTACAGGCGAACGGCGGTTTTGTGTATGTAGACGAAAAAGTATCGACGTGTCCTAATAATGGATGCGGGCTTTATTGTTTATCTCAATTAACAGCAGCTTCGTGCAAGATTGCAAAAGTCGACAGTCACTCGAACGGCATAACTGATGGAGTTTGGATGAGTTTTCATTTATTTAGATCCCTACAGAACTCCCTTAATGTACAGAATTTCGAAAATCCGGAGGTCTGCAAGAATCATTTACAAGCAGAGTATTTCGAGGAAAAAATGGCATTGCACCGTTTAATAAAGTTCCGCTTTTGCACATAAAATTTCCAGTTAAATTTCGTTAAAATAAACGAAAAGACTCCTTGGCCACCCCAATATTTTTCAACCTAGTATTTTACTGATTTAATAATAGCAGTTGTCTTCATCGATGCCTCCAGCGTAATGCTATATGAATTGTGTGCAGGTGTATATAAAATATCAAGGGCACTAATACAGTGCTCGAGATGAGTACTGCTAATCAATGGTTTACCGACGCAATAAGTATCTATATTTCTCATTAGCTCGTCATTGGAAAGCAGTTTAATCGATTATTGGAGCAAGCATTAAAAGCAATTGTCTCTATGGCAATCGTTGTCTCCTACGGATAAAGAGAAATATCGAAAATGAAAGGGACAAATACACCGGGGGTCTTGAGCGTTCCAGCCGCATTTGACGGAAGTGCCGTTGGAGGGAGGAAGTTACGTAGTACAACTACGTTGGCCAAAGTTTTGCCAACTTGAGGCTCCGCAGCATGAACTACCATCTGGCTTTTCCTCGGTGTGTGCACACACAAGACTACTCCGTGCACGTATGTGTACGCACGCTGTATATATGTAGCTTATGCACTATATGTACTTCGCCGACTTGCACAAGCGCAAAGTCCGTGGTTCGTTTTACGTGTCTCTACATTGCATGTACTCGTCTCTAAGGCCCGCTGTAAATGTGTGCGACGTACAAGATACGATGAAGAGGATCCTCATCCTCTGTTTCTTTACACGCGCATCCGTTGTTTCTGTCTTCGAGTTCAAGAGGTGAAACTTGTTTCAACTACCTGCCCGATGTTCTTACTCTAAATCTGTGTATTCGCGTCCGAACATTTCTCGGATTCAAACAGCGCGTTCTGTAAGCGAATGCAAATTGAATCGCGTGTATTATTGGTATTGCAGGAAAGTATTATTTTGCGAGAATGGTGCAACTGGAATTGAGATTTCTCTATTTATGCACTTGGTGTATAGATTGGGACTTTATTAGTTGGGTTAGTTTCTGTTCTTAATTTGAACGATGCAAAGTTCTAACACTGTTAACAAATATTTATACGGCCTTTCGACAATTCGGAGCTTCCATTAGTTCACCAACTGTTTTGTAGTTGTACTGCGCGGGGATGTTTAATTTGAGCAGTGCTGAGTCCAGGGTTCCCCGTGGTAGCGCTGTGTGCGCGCGTTTGCATTTTATCGTTGCAAGCGAAAATTTTATTATATATACAGCTCAATGGCGTATATGGACAGACAACGTTGTTTAATTAATTGATCTTGCGGTGGGTGCCAAAAATTTCCCGCCAAAAGTCTGAAGTCGAAGCATATTTGCTCGCATATAAGACACTGTTAAAAACTTTATCCCATTCTTGTAATGTTGCATTGGCTTCGAGTTGTGCAAAGAAATATAAAAGCCTTCTGTGTAACCTGCAGTCATTTGAAAGCTTCTTGTAGTATTCGGTTTTTCATTAATAACGAATAATATAAACGTGTTTATTTTTACTACGACTAATGACACGACTATTTAACTATAGACTAGTGATTTATTTTCTATCAAATTCCTTATCTTTTACATAATTGCACCGAATCAATACATCTTCCGATACAAATTGTACGAGTTTCACTGCAAGTGTCATTGTACATATTGGAAAGTCTGAAGCTAGTATACTTTTTAAAATTAAATGTCGCTGCTTTTTATTAACGTTGCAATAACTGATCCTAAGGCACATTTAGACCGTTATTATTATTAGTCGCTGAATGTTAATCGCGAATTGAAATAGGTCAGCTTTTTAAGTAGATATTGGATGTAATAAATAAATTAGAAGTCTGTCATATTCCCTTCAAATCGATAATTAATTTCATCAGGCAAAATTTATGTTGAATTCACTTTGCAAAAGGAAAAAGGATTTTCAATGTTGCTACGATAGTAAACGACACGTATATAGGCATGTAGTAATATATACGTACTTGCATATTTAAGTGTGTATAACCGTGCTTTAAATCTAACGACATATAGTATAAAATCATATTATACTGGTAAGTCCTCCGTTCTGTATAAAGAGAACTTCAACGTAACTAGAATATTCGTGCCGCCTAATTACCCTATTAATATCAAACTAATGTAGGGTCACATGGCGGTGAATAGCGAATATCCTTTGATACTTACGACACCGAGCAGTCTGGTACTTAAATTTCAAGGTACATGCGTACTAGCATGCATATAATTACCACGGCATTGTACAAGTAATGCGCGTATAAACATTAACAGTTACTTCTGGTTACATGAAATTATACAGCGAGGTTGTATTCCGTCATCGATTGAGATTTTAGGATTTGGGGATGCAAGCGTTTCACGTGGCTATGAATACTGGATCTGGTCGGTAGATATTTTTGAACGTATAAAAAAATAAAGGACCCAGATGTGAGACGGAAATAAGTATGAGCAAAGATTCTGTTCGCAATTGCAATCGATATTTGTAAAAGCTCGCAATGAAAGCGGAACTGCATTTATCACAATAAATTCGGGGGTTACGCGTGACAAACGCTATTGGTTACTAAGTACTGCTGGCATGCTTCCTGACAACTATTGACAACACTTCACTCCATGCAGGTAGCACCGCGAAACACGTTAAGGAACGCAGGTGTGAAATACAACAAAGTTTAAGCGGCATTCCACTTCGATAGCGGAATCGCGCACGTTCCATGTAAGCATTATATATAAATAAACCGCGGGGAAGCATGAAAGAAAAATAGGAGAGCAAAATATTGGATGGAACGGCAACACTTGCACACGGTTTCGATATTAAAAACATAAAGTGCCAGACGTGTACGATTGTAGGCGTAACGCGGCATAACGTAGAGGAAATGTCCAAGTGTAGCGAGTTCCGTATTCCGCTATCGATGTTAGCGACATAAAGCTGGAAAGTTACGATTCCGGTCATAAGCATAGTAATAAAGCTCTGTTCGTGACGCTCGGGTACAGACGTAGGATGAGAACACGGGGGTGAAACAGAAGCGCGAACAAAGGAAGTAATGGGTAGCAAACGAAATTAAACCTTCGCCGTCTCTCTGGCTTTTTTCACGAAACGGCAAGTGAAGGAGGTCTGTCCGCGAAGATATCCACGAGTTTTATAGTGTCATTATGTACCGGTAGAAGAGGCCCTTATGAGAATGGGTTCTCCGTCTTCCCTTCGCCAGGACACTCTTGGGGTTGGCCTTCCCGTCGCGCGGCAGCTTAGAGTTGCATTGTCGCCCTCCGAAACTGCCAAGTCGGCGCTGGTATCACCTCCGTAAACGATATCCGGCGGTACTGTCCAACAAATGTTAGGAAAGTGTTATGTCATAACCACCCTTTCATCGTCAAAACGTTTAAAACCGTAACGGGACCGATGATCATAATACATCGAGTAAAATACATCAAATAAGAAATCATTCAGTTACAGAACACGTATACATATATGTACTGCTTTTCTGATCTCCTTAAATAATGTTCGAAACGTTGCGCTGGGAATGTATAAATATTCACGAATATACATATAACACGGGCAAGAATCCAGAATCCAAAGTGTTTCGGAGCTTACTCCGTTCGCATTAAGTGTTCGTTGTTCTTTGTAGGTGAAATCACCTTCAAGATTTCAGAAGCACCTTCGCTTAATGTTTTACCAGTCGTGTCGCACAGTTTCCAAGCAGAAGTAGCACAACTTTGATCACTCTCGATCATACAGTGACGTCAGTTTCCAGTACTCTCCTCTCCGCTTTCTTGCTTGAACTGCATCCACTTTGCTTTCGTTGTAACATTCAACTTCGCATACGTTGGCCACTTCCGCGTATTCTGTTTTTTCGTCCCAAAGAGAACTATCAACAGCAAGCATTACCCTCAAGGCATTTGTATTTCATAAAAATATCATTTCCGATAACGATAGAGGAGTTCCTCCAGTTTTAATTTTATTTCTATATTTTCTTAATGTTCAATGCATGTCTATTATAGCAAATAACCCCTCCCAAAAAAATTGAGGAGCATATTGTAAGTGTTCGAAATTACCCAAAAAACCAGGAAATATAAACGATACGCTGCAGAGATATATTATGTATCTTCTGGAGGCGAAGTAAATATGTTCTTACTGGAACTCTTCCACAGTATTCGCCCTTAATGTAAACGTACATTTTAGGTTGTGGATTTTGTAAAAGTTGCCGAACGCTATATAAGATATACCTAATTCTCCGGTGAAAAAAGTACGAAACCTAAGGAGAAAGAATTATGGTAAAGTTTATAACTGACGGAAAACTTTCGCAAGTTAAAACTCTTAGGTGGTCCTCTCCCGGGCTCAGACTTGGTCAGAGTTTACGGAATGGTCTTTAATGTTTAGCTAGCTTAACCGGATACTATTTAAGACCTTTGCCAATATTTAGAACATAACGAACGAACTTACTATCGCTTTGAAGTATGCCCATTCGTCTTAATGGGCGAGAAGTAAGAAGAAATACAGACAAATGGGTAAAAAGTGTTAACGAGGGAAGGTACGCAGGAAGTTTAACCTTAGATCACTAAACTTAAGTCAGTGTTACTCTGTCACTAATCATTCGACTCATATGCTACGGATTAAAAGCACGCATATTTTTCTTCTCTCCTTTATTTATTACAAACGAAGCAGCAAAACTGAAGACATGTATCATTGGTTCTTAATTAAAAAATCTAACAGCCGGTAGACTATCAGACGAATGTTTAGCGATCTGGTGTTAAATGAACTGTTGCATGCCACGCTTCATTACAGGCATGCAAATCGAACCGTAATTGTTTTCCAACTTTGGCAAGGGGTGGTACTAATTATTCTCAACAGTGAGATATAATCGTTTTCAATTCCGTTTCAACGTTAGTATAAAAAAAGGAATTGTAATGAGTAACAATTAAAGAAAAAAAAGTAATTAATTACCAATGTAATAAAAATTACTGTAATTAAAATATAAATAGTTGTAGATATGCTGTTATTGAATATTTCACAACATAAACCACGTATAATATTATACAAAAAAGTAACAGTATTCTATAAAACCATATGCAGACAGATTGTGGTCGATAATTTTGGTTGATCGAATAAAATTAATCGAATTTATTTAAACCTGCCAGTCCTTTAATTATCGATGAACATTAATTTGTACAGCAAGACCGGCCAACCAATATTCCGCGATGTCAGGTAAATAAATAAATCGATTCGCTGGCAAAGGCCCAACGATACCAGTTCTGTTTTCTTTTCGAACGCGAAGATCGTGTCTGGCGAGGCAGCATAGAGCGTAAAGAACGTCGTAAAAGAAATATTTCTCTTTGACAAGGAAAACTGGTAGCCTGAATTTTCCAATACCGGGGAGTGATTATCAATGCATACAGTATACCTGCAGAGAGAAACGAATTCTATCAATCACATTATTAAATTCACTGTGCACGGTATTGCTGGGGTCCTCGGAAAAATTATTTCACTTAAAAATATAGCCAGCTTTGGTGGCGTAGACCCGGCTCTACAATCCTTTGGCGATACGCAAAAAGGCAATGTTTGTGTAACGTCCTGGGGTGTCCCCTTTTACTTCGGAAAAGTATCACGGTTATCTCAAGCCCCACTGATAGAAAAATGTATTTCTATAATATGCTGCGCACGAGTGGAGAGTACGAACTATGTACATATACGCGATACGTTCCATGACTATGCACATATGTGTATTTGCACATGAAAGAAAGCAATCGATGGTTGCAAATGTGACATTTTATATTTATTTTATATACCGGTTGAATCGCGAAACGTGACAGGCCGAGATTAATCCGTGGTTAGGGGGTCGGACTAAGATTTTCTATTTGGTATAGAACAAAAATTATGTGTTTTGAAAACCATATAAAAATGGAATTTTAATCATTAGTGCAATATCCGCTTTGCCAACAACTTTCTGTCATTATTTTAGTAACTACGTTATTAGCTTATTAATATTTTTATCAATTTTTTAATATTTGTGGCGAAATTATTAACCATTCGTTATGAAATCAGTTCGCTGCCTCCGCAATAATGATACGTTATTCACATTTGAAAAGGAAGAACGTTGAAATGATTTGAAACACTATTTTAAACACCTTGGAAAATATTTGCCAAATATGCAGACTTTTTCAATTCTTAGTAATTACTTAGTAATTTAAATCGGCCATAGTGTAACCGAAAAGGATAATATTAATTATAGAATGTAGCATTAAAACTGGCAGCTCCCACTGTATTTATTATAAATACTTTTTCAATAACAATTACGTTCTCTCACTCACAATCAGTGTACCGATATAATCGATAGAACGTTTATACATTCAGAGCATTTTTTTCAATAGGACAGATAGTTGTGCAACAGATTTCGAATACTTAATTACAGAAATGGCCTCGAGTAGGAAAGTTAAAGGTTTTGTTTCAGGTGCTATGAAAAGCGCGTTAGCAGAATAGTCAGAATAATGAATAACAAGTATAACCGGTTATTGGAATTTTCTTTGTGCCACAGTCACGGGAATTTAATGCCGTAGCAATTCAAATTACCCCTGTATTTGAATAGAAAGATTAAATGTCCGATTACCATATTAACCCTTTTCCATTCCGTGGAAGTAACATTTATTACAGTCTCCGCTAACTGCTCTATATTTCATCGCGACACCATATATGTATAATTTGTACGATTTAAACCGAACACAATTGTATCACGTGCATTAAATAACGTGAGAAATTGTGGCAACGGTTCGCGTTCGTTATTATCTAAAATGCGATACAAATTACCGAAATTGATGTCATTAAACTCCGTTTGTTAAATTGTCTGAACTTTTACGCGATGCACAGTGAACGCTATGATTCATGGAATGTTTCAAACGTACCTTTCGCTTTGAGAATAGCAAACCAGATACGCAATTAGAAGCGAAATATTGGATTGGCGGGAAAACAATGGCAGGTTTTGCTGTGGGCAAACGCAAGTTGATTCAATGTTCAATGTTCTTTTTTTCTTTGACTTTATTTTACGTGCCTGGGAATTTTTTAATGCAACCTTCGCGAAAACGCGATGCTTCCGTTTGCTTTTTTTAAAAAATCTCTGTAGACAACGAACATCGGCATGTAGATACATTGAATTTCGTTATAATTTATTATCTTCCTTGCGAGCAGATATATTTATGTTTTCTAAGTTTATGAAACACGACCGACTGAGAACAGAGTTTGCTGCCTTCCATTTCTAACTGCTGAAACTACCCACCATGTGTTGACTCTACAACTTAAACGAAAGCTGAGCATTATGTATAAGCCCAAGAAAGCACGGCAATATTGCGAATTTATGATAAACAGTCACTATCGAGTCAATAGAAACAATTTATCTTATCAGCCTCCAAAGCTGACATTATTTTCTTACCAACGCAATGCAAGAATTACGTTGTCGTAACAAATAAACAGTTGCAAATGGAAAACGTAATTAATCGACAGCAATGCTCGTGTTTCGTCGACGTACATATTTCCCTTTTTATCGATGATATTCCCTACCTTTGAAAATATTTTTTCCAAGGGTACAATGCCATCATGCAAAGGTATTCAAGTATAACGTACAAAGGTAAAATGAGAGTCAATACGTATGCATGTTTCGACGTTTGTTGGTTTGAAAATATTACTCTGAGCTTTTCAACGGAATACTTGGAACATATATACTGCGAAAAGTTCGTTGAGAAAACTGAAAACTGTAATACTATTTCACAACAAATCTGGCTATATAAAGTCCCTCGTATTCTTATAATTTCAGTTACAGTTTTATAATTGAAAACTTAATTTAATTTAATAAAAAGATAATTAAAATTTTCTCGACTACTTCGCGATATTCGACGCAAATATCTCCAGATTAAATGATTATTAAGCTCGTTGAATTTGTATTTTATGCCCTATAAGAATATCGAAACGAAAACTCAGGGCTGGTTTGGAAAAATTCGAATGACCTCGAAATCTCACAAAAAAATTACCTTCAAAAAATATTCTTTCCACCCAGTTATATCTGCCACTGGAAATAGTGAGATTTTCCCTCGAGAAGTTTTTGCATACAGCCGTAAATAATCCCTACGCATATTTAGGTGATCCTGTTCAACCGAGGCACCCTGCGCCACACCTGACACGTAAATTATAATTTGTAAAAGGAGTATTCTCACCTAGAATGTCCAAGCATCCGAGTTCGGATATCATCGGGCTGGTGTTAATCTGGCACATGTAACAATCTCTATCCGACTCCTTTAACTGGCGAATGTGGAGTCGCCACGTGCCGTTGACGACTTCCTCCGTGGTTTGGCTGCTTCCTGTCACCCCGAAGGCGCTACCGGATCCCGCGCCAGAACCGGAACTTCCTCCGGTCTCGTATGAGACCGCGATACGTGCATTGTGCGTTACCGTTCTCGTATGGACCGAGAGGATCGTCTGGTCCGAGGCACGTAGCCAGCCAACCTGGAAAATCCATTGTCATTTCCCTACCCCCTGCTGTGCCAACGACCAACACGTTACCGCAACAGAGATTTCCATGTAGGCTCTGGAATAACTTGAACGAACCTTCGGAGACAGTCGTACATTTTTGTAAACTAAATGCGACCACCTTCAGATCCTTTGCTCACTTTCTTCGTCGATAATTGTTCTCGGCCGTGGATTGTACGATAGCGTTTAGCCGCTCGAATGTCTCATCGTGTTTTATTCGTATAATTAGCTTTAGTGCACTGTAACGGAAGCACTTCCGTTGTTCTAGCAAGCAAGGGAATTCCAGCCACATGCAAGGATTATATACGATCCATATTTTAGACGGTAAATTTTGTCTCGCCCTTCTACGTTTGAGCAACAATATAAGGAGAAAATTAGTAGAGGGTTGATAAGATGTTAGAAATAAAGGGGTTCGTTTTCAGGAAGATACTAGCTTAAATTTTTGCTGATTCGGATAGATAAAGGTGTAAAACAGCTCTGTATTTCTACGTATGTGCTTTTCTAAATTACATTAGTAACGGATTCAAATTGTGTTGTTCAGTGAATATTAATAAATGTACTGAATTGTGTTATTGTAATATTATAAGTTTCTCTCAAACCTGGGTTTGAAATAATGAAACCGCGAAACTGTCATCGCTTATCCGCTTGGTATGCATAACACTGGAAATAGGAACCTTCAGACAATGTTGTATCGGAAGTTTGCAAGCGTAGATCGAATATTGCAGTTGCGACAAACATTTAAAATAAGATTGACTTATTGTACGAAGGAACATTCTCGACGTTTGATATTGCACGAATCGGATATAGGAAATAGTGGAAGTGCTGCGGCTAAAAACATATTTGAGGTGCACGAAGAAATTATTAGCGTCAGTCAGTGTCAAAGATGGATTAAGAAATTTCAAGGTAGGCACTGCAGCATCAAAGATGAACCTCATGCCGTGAGGCTTGACAAGTAAAGCCTCTCCTACACTAACAGACATTGTCTGCAAACCCGTATCCCCGCAGGAAAAAGTCCGCAGGCACCGTCTCTTATTTTTCATTCGCGTGGAAAGCGAAATACATGCTGCTTCTTGTCGATAAACTGTCTGCGGACAATTGTCTGTCAGTTTGGACGAGCCCTTAGATGAAGACGTTCCACGGGTTGCATATGTTTCACTATTGCAGAAAACACGAAAAGAATTGTTGGCGAATTTGCCCAGCAGTTCAATTCGACTCGTTCTTAATCACCCACAGACAATTGTTTATATCCACCTTAATCTGCTTGCCAAAAAGATCATTGCTTGTCTCCCGGTTGTTCAGGTACCCCGCCCACTTTTGCTTAGCTTCATTTCTCGCGCAGTTCGCAACGCACACATTGAGAAAGAAGGGCGATGTTAATACAAGAGAAATATTCATCGAAGAAAAATTCGAGGCGCCAAAAGCTTAATTAAGTGCTTCCTATTTCGATTGATCCGCGATCAAATCCTCCCCCTAGTATAGAATATAAAGGCACAGCATAAGGATAAAACAACATTCATATATTTGACTAGCATTTCCTCTTCTCCTAAATCTCCGGAAACTATTTGGATCTGACTGGGGGCAAGCTTATCTTAATCCATCCCTGCCTGCCAAGCTGCCTTGAGTGGCTTTCTATAGACCGAATATTTCATCTAGGTGGATACTTTACGGGTAGAATCTGTCGCCGGGGAAAATGTGTCTCCTCCGACTCTACTTACTCCTGAATCCCATCCTAGTTCCGTCTCTTGCGCTCTTTCCCACACTCTCGTCCTTTCTAACCTTTTCTTTTTCACCTTTACTCCCCCGCCCCCTTTTTCCCGTTCATACCATCCTCCTTTTTACGCTTCCCGTGCTTTCGCTCCCCCTTACCCCTTCAACCTCTTTCTTGCAATATATCGATTCCGAGCGGAAAACTTATTACTAAATATAGTCTACGTTGGAAGGAGAATGAGATCGAGAATGGGATGAAGAAATCTCAATCTCTTTCTCTCTCTCCCCCTCTCGCATTAGAACGGGAGACTTGAGCAGACGGTTTTTCCGGAAATACGTAAACATACGTGCAATTGAAACGCCAACGAAACATTTCCTTGCTCTTCGCACAGTGCGTATAAGATTTCAGTTAATTTGTAATACACAATAATTTTCGAATGATTATTAAATAATGAAGTAAATTTTAAATTGTCCAGAAGTAGAAGTCTAATGGGTTGAGATCAGGAAATCGTAGTGGTCATAACTCGAAAACTAAGAATAAGTTCAGATTTACCCCTTGAAGTATTGACATTCGTTTGTAAATTACCCTGCACATGTTTTGCACTACAATCGTAAAACAATAGACATTTCGAACCTTACGTCAGGCGGTTAAATTATGGATCACAAACTTGTAAAGGGTTAACCATTTCATGATTTGTTCGAGTCATGCTCGAGGAATCTATTGGTAATAACGAGAATTCATGTTTAAATCAACGCGAAAGGCGTATCGACGTGATATTCGATATTAGTATCTGGCATATTATAACATTCGACTGAGTTCGACGCAGTATGTACTCTGATTCGTGGAGTGCGCTGCGAGGAAGCAGCTCCATTTGCTCGGTTTTAATTAAAAGTTAAATAAATGAGTACCATATCGTTTAACGCAGGAGGGCAGACAAGCTCGACTAACCATTTGCAGCTTTTTACTTTGTCGGTATGAACTTGGTCGTTCGTTCGTTTGATCGAATATTATTCTGCAATGCGAAATGGACGCAGGGCAATTACAAACAGCGGGCATTACACGTTCTGATAAATTATCGAACGTAGATCTTAACGGTAACGCATTATCGACGGAAAACGAGAAATCTGAATGTGATTTATTTCATTGTACCGTGATTTGTTTATATCTTTGTTACGAGGTAATTAAGGGTTATTTAAATATTTAAATATTAATTCTTTAGGAGAAGATTAAAATTACTTTTCGACATATTATGATTTAATATGTCAGTTTCATTTTTAAACGATGCCATTCGTCTTCAGCATGCGTGCACCATATTCGCATTTTTCTCGCATCAAGAATTTGCGACAAATAATATTCCCTTCGAAAAGCGTCCTTCCTATTTTCATAAAGGCGGGCGATACAATTTTTATAAGTTTGCTAAGATAGAATAAGAAAGTGAGATATTTCCGTCTCAGTTTTAGAAGTTTAAACCTTGATGAGTTATTCGAGCTGCAATCTGGTTAATAGGTCACTATCGTACAACCATCCGAATTCAATCACCAACATTTCGCTTGTACAGTGTAGATATTTCGGGTCGCAATTAGTTGCTTACCTTGTATTTTCCAATGTTGCGAACACTGCAAGAAAAGGCGACCTCGCGACCAATTGCAGCTGTTTGATTTCCAACTGGAGCGATAAATACAGGCCCCGCAGCACCTCCTGACTCTGGAATAATAAAGGATAATAGGCAATGAATTTTCGATTGCGTCAACGTTTGTTCTATTTCTTCATTACTCGTGGTGGGTATATCACTTGAACGGATGAAAGGTAAGAAGATCAATGTTTCAGGGAGAAAATTACTTCACTTTGTTCACGCCATTGCAATGCCAATGCATTGGTTAAATACAATGAGTATCTTTAATATTGGTATATTTCACCATTTACGTTTTCATCCACTGCAATTTTGTTTATGACAAATGGCAAACATATTTGATGGTGCAAAATATTATAATACTGACATAAATGTTATTAATAATGACATGAATTTTTGTTCAAATATTCGTATACTTCAGAATCCAGTAACTTATAATACACAACGTAATGTGATATTTGAAAATCAGTTGTGTTTCGGCATTCACTGAATCCACTCGCAATGATGGGACGCGGAAATAATATATACATATTTCATTCAACGAATTCCAACTTGTTATGTGCTGCAACACAAAAGGAATGTCGTATAGAAAAAACCGCTACCACTCTTAATATAAATAAGAGCACAGTCGGAGACATTATTAATAATTAAAAGAGGCTGAGAAAAAATATATCTCCAAACGATACACCGGGTATCGAAGAGAAGAAAAAAGAATTGTCACAATGGGTGACAAAGCTTGCTGGAAAAAGCCATATGTAATGCGAAGTAATAGAGAAAATATTAAATTTCGCCGGGCAGTTTGTTTTAAAAGAAGATACGGTGTAGGAAGCATATTATTTTTTAGTTTCGATTTACAAATTTGGTTAATCGAATATTAGTGCAGTATTACACTTGGTTAAATTTTATTTACCGAGGTGGTTGCTACAGAAGATGGTGAAGGGTGTGCCTAAGATGTGGGGAAAAGTAAAAACTTTTCCCTAACTGTTTTTGGGGGATTTATGTTATGGTATGGGTATATTTCAGAATTCAGGCTGAGCATCTGTTACCGTAAACCCTCCACTGATTGCTAAAATTTCTACCTTGCCCTCCCGTAAATGGGCAATAAATTTGCTGATTGTTACAATGATTGTAAGAATATATAGCATGATCAATAAATCTTCAATAAATCTCCAGTATTCGTATTACAGTCATTTAAAGAAACAATACCATCGATGTACAAAGCGTTATGTTTAAACGTTTCTAAATGAAATCAAATTGGTTATGTTTGTAATTAATTTGGTCATATTTCTTCCGATAGAAAATAATTTCAAATAGTTTAAATTCGTGACGTTATATGATTTAGTTTGCTTGCTCTCGTGCAGTTCTTATTTTTTTTTTACGCGTGCCCTACCCTTACCGAAAGTCTCCCAATCTATGAAGAAATAATCTTGGCGGCTGATAAAGCCTGATTGGAAACGATAAAACGTGCCTTAAGCTCGTGATTTTTAAATGAAAAATATAAAGCACACCACCGCCACGCCAGGTCTAATATCGAAATGGTGCATCTATCTATCTGCAATATTTTTTAAGACTTTTCACGGCGTAGAAGACCCTTATAAATTTCCGTTTGCAAACTTCAATTCCGATTAATAATATAATTGCTTTACTTCAGTAGAATTAAATTGATTGTGCGGTAGAATTTCGTTGCGGGTTTTAAAGGGATTATGTATTTATTCTTAAGGTGTTTGCGTTGGCTACAAGAATATCGCATTTTCGTAATAAGAAAGTCAATAATGTACAATTTATGATTTTGCTCTTAATATTGACCTTAGTTGCTAATGCATTCTAATCTTGTATTAATTTCCTGTCTCTCGTACATCATATTAGCAAGTTTTAGCATCTTTGCCCTGTCTGAACTTTATTATCACAGAAAATGAAGAGTAATAACAATATTTATTAGGAAGTTTCGAAGTCTGCCGACATTGCTGCCTCCGTTTTTAGAATTACATTATTTTAGAAGATTTTAGAAGGGAAATATTTTTGCCACGAAGAATGTAAAACATAATTAAAGTGATCATCACCCCCAAAGATAATACATTTTTAAAGTACGCACTGCATATTCCCTGGTTCAATGCCTACCATTTCAATGCAACGTGTGCGCTCAAATAAGCGAGCGAAAACGATTGTAGCACAAAGAACGATCGAATAAAAGAATAAAGTGGGATTGCCATGTATATTAAGTAATTAACATTTTATGGGAAATTATCTACGCACGTGTTAAACGAACCAAACCACGTTTAATCGGACAATACCTGTAATTGTGAAGCCGTAATAAGTTGAGCTTATTGATTGTAAATATGTTTACAAATTAATCTTCCCTTTACAAAGCCGCTTGCACAAAAAAAGGAAAATATCGAATGGATTTCCGGATTACTTTGCTGCTGTGTTGTAACTAAAATATATTGAATTCAATTTTATTGGTGGAAGCATACAGTTACTCGCAGAATCGAGCGCACACCTACATACACCTACGTTAATGAAAATTGGGGGGACGAGATGAATACAGACACATATATTCGTTAAACATAAGCAAATGGTTTATTTCACCTGAACATTTTTTGTGAAATATACGAATAAAATATATTATTGTGATTTTAGTTCGGAATGTGCGGTGTTTCGATTCATTTTTCTGTCTATTCTTTTTTTCAAAATACGCTCAATTTCCGGAGGGACTGCACATGTATAGGAGTGATGCAAATAGAATGTTTATTAAGAAGATTAAGAATTTAACCGGGTAAAATATCTGGAATTTAATCTATTTTCTAGACATGATTTTAAACATCACTATGTCTCTGTTATATTCTTCTAATTACTTAAACGAGGTCGTTCACTCACAATCAGTTGGAGCTTACGATATCGATATCATAACGTTAATACTACAGTGTTGAGAAATTTACTAATATTTGCGACTCTTGACTTTTAATTATTTAGAGCCGTTATCATGACAGCCTGCACACGTTTCTGACAGACTACTGTTACAATTCGTCAGATAGTTCGGCAATAGCAATTTGTCTCGGCCATCAGATATCGTTAGGCAACGAATATCCGCTTCACCATAGAGACTAAGAGAATATCAAATAGGAATATACATACGTACATACGTATGTATACTGTTGAACAGCAATGTTGATTTGTAATTCAACTTGTATCGTATTGCACTTATTGTAACGTTTGACTACATTATCCAAATAAATAATGAAAGGTCAGCGAACGAAGGAATGTTAAAAAATTAGTTTATTCAAGTCTGTTAAATCCCTGCGGATTAAGACAGCCCTGTTGTTCCATTTGTCGAAGGAGAATGCATTTCACACATTTGAACAGGACAACAGGCATTAGTCCTATCTCCTACGCGTCAGGTCCAGATTTCTCCGTGTATATCCGTGTATTTCTATGTATTTTCATCCCCTGGCATTTCCTTGCATTCCAACATCTCCGCTACACCTTTGCTGTGCCATGAGATCATATACCGTGCAACCATTCAGTTTTTCTTCCCGTCAAAAAGATTAAGATTAAATAAATACCAATATTTTCATGCTTGTATCTGAATTTAGATTTTCCTCGAGAATTTCCCCGTTTTGCCGCGCTGTACGACGCGTCGCGACGCGTCGGTTCGAGTTCAGATAAGTTTCGCAAAATTTCGAACAATATCCAAAGAACATTGGCATTGACATAGGGGGGCTATTTAGTGGCGGTGAAACATTCATAAACATTTGAACGACACGATGTATTCGTTTCTTTTTCCGGCTTCGTTTGTCCTCGGTCCGGAATACCTTCTGTTTTCACTGGCGTTTTCATTTATGCGGCTTTCTAGCGCACCCGTGTTACTCTTTCCCGCTTCCGCCCCCTTCCAGTCGCCCTCGTCTTTTTCGCAGACGAGCACCACCTTTCACGTCTTATTTTTTTCACTCGCCGTTACCCGTTCCCGTGTCTCCTCGCCGGTTCTCTTCAGACAGCAGAAAGGACCACTCTCGACGTAAGTAATATCTAAATTGCTTCCGCGGTTTTAATTCCCCCCCCCCCCCCCGAGACCAGGCTCATCCAGGCAAATTGCGAGAAAAATGTTTCAAGGTTCCGAGACGGGAAAGTCGGGGGTAGCGATAAGTCTGCTGTCAATCCTGAAATTGATTTTATTGCTTCTCTTTCCATTCGCGTGTTATTGGCGTGTAGGACAATGTAATTTCTTTGTTTTATAGAGATACTGTTCGACATATGTATAATACAATACATATGCGTGTATATTCCCTGGTAGATTTGTTCACAAGCGCTTTTAAATTGCAACAATAATAGCTTTATCGTTTTTCACTGTGGACGTGGACGAATGTATGTGAACAATTGTTTCTGCCACATTTGTTTAGAGAAAATCCTTTGTTCATTTTTGTCAGGCTGGTGCATATGACTTAACGGTACCATGAATTAAGTTTTGTTACGCTGTTTAATATAAATTTACTATAAATCGTGTAAAAGGGTGATATTTGCCATAGTACGAGCATTGATATAGAGTTGCATGAACAAAATATTAAATAAGACGATTAGAAACGTATTATTTAGTGCATACGGGTATTTGGAAAATTTCCAGAATTTTGTTGTACAAGTCCAAACTTTGGAAAGGCGTGCAGACGTTGCTGGAAATATAAATGTAGAATTTCGAGAATATTATGTGAATGTAGGATAGCTCCCAGTTGGTTTGCAAAAATACGGAGCTGATGATTCCTTTTTATCTGAAATTCGGGCCAGAGGGATATCGTTGAGCGTTGTTGACAATAATGTTGTACAGACAGAAATATTGAAACTTGCATATGACAAGGAACGAGGACGATGATATTTTACAACGTTTACTTGCTGCAACATTTGAAAGAAATAGGAAAGCAAAATTAAATGGGCACACAGATGCTGCGTTTGTTAAGCCATGTGGAGAAGTATTTAACATTTTTATATTGTCAGCAGTAAATTATCATCGAAACATATATTTGCACAATACATCATCATCAAAGTTAAGAAATAATAACGAAATTCGTAATAATTTGATCATCCCCTGTATTCCGTTACGGGTTAATTATACTTTCCCGTTGTAAACTTTTTAATAAAGTCACATGCGATATAGAAGAAAATTCAATTATGTGCACGAATTTAAAAAATGTTTCTCACAGAATACTGTAAGGTAGAGGGTTGTAGAAATTAAATGGGTTGTCGAATTAAAAACTGTTCGCGTGAACAAATTCCTTTGAGCGTTCACTATTTAAGTCGAAGATGCGATCAAAGACTGAATGCTGTTACACTATAATATTGTATCGAGAACTTGGAAAACCTATTATTTAAGTTCTTAAAGAATTAGCTACACGTTAGAATACGACCGCCCTTCATTTGAATGCATTAATAATATTTAAAACGCTTGAAATTAAGTATAGCGTGGCTATGCATCATTGAAAGCATAATGCATGAAATATACAGATTGTTTCATATATGGTTATTACGATGACAGAAGTCGAATTAGTAATTTTCTTTGTCGTTTAATAAAACATTTTCTTCGAGATATAAATATGTACCTTTGCCATCTTTAAAGGATAACGTATTTACAATTTGTTAAAAATTCTCAACAAATTATCCTGTATCGATTTGACACCAAACTTTTGAGGCACTCTGTATAAAATGAAAACACGCTGCAACACATTTCCGTGACCAATATGCAGTATATACACATTATCAAGATAAAAGCACACGAACAAGTTTCTCTTTCCCCCTTCCATTACCTACTGTTCCATTTACGCTAATAATAACCATTTAAAAAAATTGCATTCAGCGAATTATTTAATTGCTTCTGTGTAGTATGGAAATACTTGCACCGAGGTTCCCATATAATAACACGTTCTCTTCACATTTTATACTACATTCGTATTGATATTAATTATTGTATTAATATTTGTCGTGGTAACATATCTACGAATCGAATGCTGTTGCACATACGAGTGTGTATGTAACACTAACATTTGTAATAAACAAATAGAAATACGTGCACAATTTAATTCTACAATTATTGTACAATTATTGCCTGCAAAAGTATTCTAAAAATAGTAAAACACTACTAAATATAATCGTGACCAAACAAAATGTTCCAAGTATTTCGTAACGATCCATTATTATTTTCTAACCAGTGGTTCAAAAAGTGTAATAGATATCACTTAATTGTAATTAAAAAAAAGGAATCATTTGTTCTCAACACCTCATTCGTTTATATTGCGACTATTACATCCAATTTATCGAAAGCTTGCCCGAGGATCAACATATTATTACCAATATGTGCCCCGATTTAAAACATGCGGACGATCCGTTTCATTGGATCTGACATTTATACCGTCGTCTGTCCAACACAAACGATATCACTTTAAGGGGATCGAAACAGAAAAGTAATGGACCAACAACAATAGATCGCGTCCATTGAACCGCAGACATCCTAATAAAACGAGGGACCGTTAATCAGGATTCGTAACAATAGAAAATGAAGGCGATTCATTTCTAGTAAGGGCGCAATCGATTTCTTTTATCTCATCTTCGTTACGGCACGCCATGCCTGCCGTTCCCTTTCGGCGTTTCGTTGCACGCAACACCCCGAAAGAACATTAATTCTTTCGGCTGAGTTTGTTTCACGGTACATTCGGCGCGAAGACGACAAGACCCAAGGTGGACAGGGGAATGATCGAAAGGAGAAAATTGCGAAATGTCGAGAATGATTGATTATTTTCCTTTTCGGTTTACCCCGTGGCGGCCGGGGCGAAGAAAATGGGGGAGAAGCCGACGAGGGGCAAGATACATGTACGCGGTTGTATTATCCGAGCTGGCCGCGTTTGTCAAAGAAAACGTCTCGCTGATAAATATATAGGCACGTCTGAAATAATAACGGGAAGCGCGAACGACTTATAATATCTGTTGTCGGGAGACTGAAGTTAATTGCAATATCATTATGAAAATCGACGACGTGTAATGGCTGTCCCAGTTACGTTCGACACGAAAACTCCCTGCAATGTCTCTCCTACGTTTGACCGAGTTAACGCAACAGGGGTGGCTGTCTACCCTTTATGAAAAATATTTCCCCGCGATCGGTGTCGCCGTTAAAGTAATCAGGCCATTAACCGGGCCGTAAACTTTCGTGAATATAGAGCCGCATCCCTTGGGAATAACTGTTACTCTGTTAACCGCCGCTTTAATTGACCTCCTTCCCCTGGAAACGTAGGGCCAGCCTTCAGGTGTGCCCCGCGCTACCGTGAAATTTGTGCCACTGTAAATATGGAAAGTCCTGCGCGCCCGCGATGCAATAAACTGCAACGTTGTTTAAAATACGGCACCGCTATTGTAATTGTGTAATGGCACCGAGTGGGCCGCTTAGTCGATAAATGAATCACTATTCTTAGTACTGCGAGAATTAAACATTCATATTGCAATACTTTATACGGTCGCTTTAACTGCGATGCGATATTAACTCTCATTTTCGTTACCATTCCTATAATAAACTTACTTTTCGTCACTTCGCAGTCGGGCTACTCGTCGATTGACGGGTTTAAATGGTAATGCATTATCGGGCATCCCAAATAATCGATCAAAGATTAGATTACCATTAGCAGGGCTATCCACGGTACAAGGGAAAGTCATTTTTCACGAGGGTCAAAGCGACGATGTCGTTCCTGATCATGGGAAACTATCCCTCGGTAATACACCAAAGGTCGCACCTTTTTCTTGATCCGACTTTTCTTCTTCCTTGGTTTTTTTATTTCCTGAAATGGGTCCAAGGGACACGGAGCAAGGGACGCGGATACGATGAACGCCTAACAAGACGAAGAGGAAAAGCAGCAGACGCGAAGGTCCGGAAGAAAGGGGGAGAAAGAAAGGATCAGCTCGGTGGGGTAGAAGGAAATCCCCTTTCGGGAATTCCTTGTTTCTGACCTCGATCGATTTTTTCCCCCGCGAGCTATAGCTCGTCGCATACACTTCTGCACGAGACGCAATCGAATCCCGAAATGTGGAATGCAAACGTAGACTTATTATAAAATGTGTAACGATATGTGCCCTGTTCTGTTGGGCAAACTTTGAATCGATGATAATGTAAAGTGAATGTGAACATCGGAATAGCGAGGAGATTACTTTGCAAACCTTGAAGCCTTTTGGTGTGAAAAATAATTGATCGCGCGGGTGGAACTGTAAACGATATTTATTGACATCAATATGAAAATTGGAGAGCAACTTGCTCTAAAATTTGGAACACGGAATTATTGGGAGGATTGTCCGAATACGAAATGTATACGAACATTGGTTCCCGGTTTCTGTTCACTGTTGTTACCGCGAGCAGTTCAGAAAAGAAAACGAGAACGGTACGAAAATGAGTTTCTGTTTCCTCTCGCGCGATGGCAAATAAAATATTGATACACCGCGTTTCGGTCGAAATAGCTTCGTCAGCTGTGAAAACACCTTAATTACATCTCTAATAGTGCGACGTTCAACGCGTCATTGTTTCACCTGTTGCTGGCGCCTCGGTGTCTAGAAAAACTCGGAAGGAGATTACAGAGCGAAGCAGGGTGGGAAGGAAAAAAAAATTAGTCACGTCCCTGCTCTGTATACGCACCGACGATATCGAGTGTATTTTGCCAATTTCTTAGTAAATGAGTAAAAGAAATCGTGACGATTTTAAATCCAACATTCCCTTAAATGAAACCGGCGCGTGACCGGACTACCGTTCCTTTCTCCCCCGTGATCGTATAATTCTATACTGAAACTGTTTGAAAGGAAACCGTCCCGAAAGCTGGATTCGAGCCGGAGCATTTACGTATCGAACATCCATACGGATTCTAGCAGTGTAGGATTATGTATTTATAGAATGCACTTCTATGAATGCAAATGTATGAAACTATTTCTGCAAATGATACGAAAGTCGGTGATTTGGAATGAGAGATAAAGGATAAACTATCCTAGAAATCAATTCTTTTTACAATTTGACTACCAACATTTATCCATTCTTCCCATTGTCTGAAAGATTTCCAGTGCCAAGCATTTTACCTCCTTCTACTGAACAAACATTAAACACACATTCGTCGATACCTATAACGCAGCAGCAAAGCAAATGTATAATATCAACAATCTACATCGCACGATCAGAATTTGTAAAAACCGGCGAGTGCCCTATGATTTCTCCACGGCGGTGCACGTGGATAAAAATTTGCATTCGGCTAAACTGAATGTGGCTGTTATTATCGTGATTATCGTTTGCATTACCATTATTATGGCCATTGTTTCGAGCGTGCAAGAGAAGCTGAGCGAAACGGGGGATGTGGAATGGGGGAGAATGGTATTGCGGGAACTAGTGTACACGAATGCGCATCTTTATGGGGTATAAATATCCCGATAGGGAAGCACAAATGGGTGTCGGGAAAATTTTTAACGGAGATCAAGATTATCTTGCCAATTTCAGGGAGGAGGCGCATCCCTGCGCGATCTCGATTTGCGGGACGTCTGGATAAATAGCGGCAGTATAGGTTCAGCCTTAGGGGCGAAAGCGGAAACGGCAGGAAGGGAACGGAGTTCTACAAAGGACTATGGCTGTCGTGCACCTGTAGATTCTCCTTTGGATATGCTTGTCGATTTTCCCCGGCGCGCCAGCCCTTCGACAAACTTCCTTGTTTTCAGCTTTTAAATCGTACCGCATAGAAGCGTCTGTCAGTGTTTACGCTCCTTTGCTCCTTTTCCATTCTTCCCCCATTGTTTCGGGATGATCCTCTATACGTTATACCTTTTATTCCATCTCCCGGGCCGGCCAGTTCTCCGGCGACGAATTTTCCACCGAATGCACGCTGCAGAGCCATTCATTTCTCTCGCTATACCCTTTTTTCTGCAGACAAATTGAGACCCGGCTTCGCGAGTGTATAAATTTACTCGTGGGGAAAAAGGGGATGGCAGTGCGCTGGATCAAGATGTTCTACATAATATATTATGTTTGTAGACCAGTGTCTCTCAACGTGCAGCAATTTTCAATCTTTTTGGGCGGTGGGCAATTAGAAAATTGTGTGCCACTTAATACAGTTAAGAAATCGTGAAAAAATTCGAAAGATCGTGAACTTCGATTTTACGATGTGTAGTACGATACTTGTATTCTTCGGTGGGAATCAAATTGAAGACAGTTTTATAGTTTTTCGTTTGAAGTACCCATTTATTATAGGATGTACTTTTTCAGGATTTGGTTGACTAGGGGCGCGCATAAAATCTTGTAGCCGTTGTGGCTGGGCATGATCCAGGAAAGATTGAGAAACCTTGTTCTAGACGATCGAAGAAAAATTTAACTTTTGCGTCACGCTGAACAGAGTTATTTCTCAGCCCTTCAGCCGCTCCGTGCTCCATAAACTATTCAGTATTTGGAACTGTTCTCTACACCCGCCATTTCCCTTCTAGTTCAAGTTTTCGACCTTATTCAGTTTGCATGTTTTTGCGTTTCTACATGTTCTACGTTCCGGAGGAATCCAGATTTAGTAGTACCGCGTACTCACGCGAAAGTCAACGACGATTACAGAAATCTTGTCTTGTATAAGAAGAATATAGTAGCTCATGATAACTGAAGCGATAGATGCGCTTCAAATTGCAGAAGACAGGAAAGAAGTCTAGTTTCTTTCTTTTAAATTTGTTCCATGCTTGATAATCAAATTTCATTTATTCCTTCCCCTACTTATCGACGTTGCACGGTGTACTTCTAGCTTCTGGTGATTAGGAAACGAAGCAGCCAAACAAGCAGCCAAACAAGCAGGAGGTGAATTCCGTCGAACAGAAACAAAATAATCTAGTTACTATTTCTAATGTGCCACGAATTGCTGTTCGTAGAACGAGAAATAATTCCTCCGCCGCCATTAAATTGCACTTCTACTAGGGGCGAGAAATAAACGCTGCGATGCACAGCACTGATAAAATAAATGATCGCATCTTTCTTCGGTTAAGGTTTGACAGAAGTGGCCCAACGATCTTGTTTCTCTTTTTTTGCTGATCTCTTTTTCTGACTAATGCCAGCGAGCAACGCACAGATCCTGAATGATAGATCAGCAGAATGATCCCGATTTCCCAAACGAAATCCGAAGGAAATCCAGTTCTTATTTAACTGCAATCAAACTAAGGTTGCAGATATTTATACTCTTTTTTATTGGATAAAGTTTAGCGATATCTGTCTAATGTTTGCCGACAATCCAAACGAAGGACATAAAAGTTCAAACTTTGGACGTTGGATGATGCATTGGACAGTCGAAATGATAGCGTTGATTTACTTCGGCCCGTCACGAAGCGGGGAAACTATAGTGCGACGGATAAAAAGAAAGTCGATTCTTTTTTAATGTACTGAGGTTCCGTATGGGGTGGAATATACGAACGAAATATTAAACCAACGTTCGAGGAAATAAGAGACAGGTATTCAATGCTCTAACATTATACGCGACGCGCAGGTATAAGCTTGTCACGAATTGGATATACGCAGTACAGCGCATACATACGTACAGGTATAACAGCATTGTATACTGAAGCTCTTGTACAAACCATGCCGTATTAGAGTCAATTTATAATTAACGAACCGTTTCAATTACATCAAAGGATGTCACAGTGTTTCTGTTTGGAATTTCGTAACACGTTGGGCCAAGCTCGCAACAGAAATTCGGTGCTTCGTGTACAATTTTCTATGGATTTGATAATGGCACACGATTTGCAGGTGCACTATATTTTAGATAGACTAATTAGTTATTCCAAATAGATTAATATTGGCTGAATATTCTGGTAAACGGGGTGGATGCTCATTAATTCCAAACCAACAAGGCATTATATGTACCAGGAATTACTGATACAGGTACGTAATATCAACGATTTATTTATTTTCTATGGAAATAATTTACTATTCATTATTAATCTGCGAAAGCAAATCGGTAATTCGAACGAGTTTTCCCAAAATAGATACAACAATATGTTCATTTCCACTGCTTAGCTATTAGAACTAAACTTTCTAGACGATGCACTTGAAACTTTTCAAGCTATTCTTAACGACAGTACCTATCGTTGATTGCAAGAAACTTCATTCATACGCCAAACAATATCCGAGACTCAGCTAAAAGGTGTTCGATTCCTCCGGGAAGAAATGTAACTTTGACTTTGCCTTTGCGCAGGTTTCATAAAAATCAATATGTAAATACGCATATATACACGAAACCCTCTACGTTTAATTGAAACTGAACTAATACATATTATGACGCAGCGCTAAAAATTTAATTCCGATAATTACACGTTGCTACAGATGCTAGGTCGCAGCGGTTGCGCGTGAGCTCTATCCTGGCACACATCTTCTCTTCTTTAAAAAAGAAGAAGAAAGTATACTATCAAGGTGCGAGTAAAGCGCGAGTAAATTACTATTATCGCCTGAAAAAAAATTACGTTCATATTTATTATAACAGGGTCAGGATTCTTCGTTAAAGTATAGAACTTGTTTCCTCCCACTCGCGATTGGTACACATTTCCTTCCCTTTACGTACGAGAGTCCGATAAAAAAGAAAACCTTATTCAAATGCAGTGATTAAAAATGCACCCGCCTCGTGATAATTTATTCACGCGGCGCCGCACTTCGTTATCAAAATGCAGGTGTAGCGTTATTTTCCGTAGCCCGGAAAATAAGCTACACGGCACGGCAGTTCAGAACTGGCATTAACGTCAAATATCTTGGAAAATATTGACCATCTGCAACCAAAACCACGTACCGCTGGATTCGGTATTTCACCGTTTATTATTATTCAAGTTTGCATTGAAAAGGAAGTGGAACGCCGGAAATAGACCAATCGCGGAGCGGCTGCGCCGCGACAACCACATTACAGCAAAGGCTTTGCAAACTTGCGTACGTTCGCTCGAAATTCCGTTTTTGTTCGCAGTTATCTGTTCGTGATAATCCATGGCGAAGAATTATCCGAGCCAGGCTTGCGCAAGCCCGGAGTATTCTTTTTACTCTTTCTTTTGTTTTTAGTTTATCGTGTGAGTCTGTGCATTTGTGCACAGGTACGGTCGTTATAGTATACGTGTCCTGGATCCAGCTTTAAATTATAGTTAATTAAGGCAGCGGGTATTCACCATTTCCTCTGTTGCAGCATCGATTTCTAGAAACGATGCGTCGAACGAGTTGCAAAACTCTTCTAGACCTAAATCTGAATGTCTTTAGAGAACACATTCTTTACCTTACCCGATTCATGCTACGTGGGACATTATTTTCTTAAGCACTCGAGAACTTTCTGGGTGAAGCATCGAAAAATGAGGACCACTCCGGCACATATTGTTAGATCGTTGCCTGCATACTCACGAGCAATAGCAGCAATTCTAAGAAGGAAATTGGGAAGGCGCCTTTGTTAAGCGCGGCCGGTCCCTGCGTGCAAACACGAACATCGCGGGTAGAAGTCTCGATGCTTGTCGTTCCATTTTTCCTACATTCCTACAATATTCAGCCAATAACTTTAACCATTTGGATTATCTCTGTCATGTTTAGACCTTTGAAGAAATTCTACTCACATTGCATTGCATGCTAGGAATATGTGATTTGTTTATTTTCTCAGCGCAGGAATTTTTAGCAATTCGACCAATCCAGCTTTGCGTGAGTGCAAACCGACACCACTTCCGGCACCTCCTATGTCACAGGGGCCGCCCTTTTGCTACATTATTTAACTCTTTCGCCGCGGCAGAGTTGGCCGCCAGTGTATGTATGCATACAGTCTTGTACGGAGTAGCGAAATGCACGCCTACAATTTCCAGCGTTACTCTGCTGGCTATTTTTGTATCGCTATTTACACAGCTTTTGAAATAAAGGAACGGTATATTTTTTTAAATAAAAACATCAGTTTCTCTGGGGGTATCGAGGTATGCCATGCTCAAAGCCAGAGTTGTTAACCAATGCGAAATTTGTACGGGTCACTGTAGTCACCTTTAGCTGGCAGCAACTGCTGAACGAAATGGTTAATATTGGATGACTTTATATTATAGGTCGTTGAAATCATCAAAAAATCGGTTACTCTACTAGCGATGGAAACTAACTTTCTCACTATTTGCACATGTTTGTAGACACTCACGGAAGGGGGGAACTTTGGTACCGAAAAGTTCTGACGCTTTTTTGAAACTTTGTTTATTTGTATTCTACTATTTTTTTATTCGTTAAAGCAGAACCGTATCCCAAAGGTTATTGCGTTTTTCTGTTTTCCTGTATATCTTGAAAATGATATTTTTAAATTCTCTGACAGAGCATAAAGTTTCGTGTAAAAATGCTGTGTATTAATTAAATGACGGCTTTTCCAGGTGTAAAATGTTTTTACATAAATTTGTTGCCGCGCAACCATTCATTCCCCTTTAAATAATTTTTGTTGCATAAAAAATCTACCTGGATCCTCGACGTGCGTTTCGGTAATTATAAAACTGCTACATACATTGCAGATGCCTGGATCTCTCTATCCCAGAGCACTTTTTCCATTACACATAATTGTGCGACGGTGTTACGAGTCTTTTGACGAGGAAGCACGAAGTATCGTGGAAGAATTCCATTTCGGTGTTTAATGAATTACCGGAAACTTTGACCGGTTAAATGAGGTTTTGCAGAGAAACTAAATTAGTTATGCGATACATGTGAGGCACCTTTTTCTTTGAATTTAATACTGTTGGCATTGCGGCACTTGCGAACATTTCCCTCAATTACACCTTGCTTATCCACTGCGATTAAACGGAATTTTCGTTATGCATAATTCATCAACAAATTAAGTCAGAAGTAGTTGATAAATTGTGCTGCCTTTTTAATTAAAATTGAAGCATTAATCTTCTGTATAAAATATGATCTTATCCAGGCTTGCTCGAAAAATATGTAAATTAAACTGTTTGACGGGGTGCAGGAGATTGATACACAACGTGGCTACATTGTTACACTAAAAGGTTCTCCCTACTTGGATGAAGCCGGAGAAGGAAGAAATATTTTCCTATCTGGCCACGCATTTTGATGAGGAAAGAGAATGCTACACGATAAGAGAATTTCTTTACCCAAGTAAACAATTACGCTGCGTTGCAGTTTTCATCGTGTCTGACCACTCTACGCAATTTCTTTTACTATAAGTAACGAAATTGCCTTACGGACGAGGATGAATTAAAAAGAAGACACCTCTGTATTTATAAAAATTATAATGCAAACGAACTCAAACACCGTGGATGCGTAAGGCTGTTAGAAGTTTTGCAGAATTTCACAACTACCTTTGTGAGTTTCGCAGGGAATCAATTAGGGGGAGGGCACCTTCATAATTTCAAGCGACAAACTTGAATACAGGTAGCGCGAGGAGGTGTGTGTTTAGGTTTGTATTCCGTGTTAGACTCTGTGAAGCGTGGGCGTCTATGGTATTTCTACGGCACACATGCGTCTAACCGAGTAACCGACCCCCAGGTTGCAACAGGTTCTCGTTAGAGCAGCAAGTTTCGCTTGGCTTTCAGGGGATACAGTGAAAGTAAAGCCGGAACCGGTGTCATAAGAAGATCATTCCATTCGACCGATCGAGTAATTAAATCCTCTCGTAAACCACTTACGATAATTTCCATTCGTTCGCGATTAAACGTGTTAAGTGCGCGAATGTTAATCTATGGTTGTCCAGTGTTGACTGAAAATCGAATACCAGGGGGATTTCTCAGGATTACAGGTGTTTTCGGATTTATGTGCGCCAACCGGGCGGAAAACGATATCGAACTAGCCAACTATAGTATAGATCTTTCCTTGATGCCTCGTGTTCTGGAACAAAATTCTGCAATTCTTTTTGTTTCTTACACCGTTATTTCGTTAACTCGGACAGCAGAAGCAAAGTTTTGCGATGGAAATTTTCCAATTATCTTTCGCGATGCTATGCATAATGTTCTACTTGTTTGCGGATATAAATGTGGACGTATAGTGCGCACAAATATGACGGGCTACCTGATAAAATATAGCAAAAAATCTGGAAACAGAACGTCTATTTTTTTATAGCACTCCTTTTCCTGCACATTTCCTCTTTCTCTCTCCCTTTCTTTTTTTGAACGATATTCGTGTACATGTGAGAGAGAGAGATAAATAGAGAAGAGGAAGCTCTTTTAAGTACAAAGACTGTCGCCACACAATTGTTGCGCATCTTTACATAAAACATTGTGTTTCCGAATAAAAGTGTGTGAGAACTGAATAGAAGCGACAACTCCTCGCACCTTCTGCTTCGAAACAATGGTTCACTGTCAGGCTTACTAATTGCACGGTTAACGTAATCTACCTGATGAATTTTAAAGGCAGCGGCATCAACTTTCCACAGTGGAACAATATTTTACACGTTGAAGAGAAAGGTTGATAGATAACGGTTGAAAGGAAAAACAGATGTTATCTGGGAAAAAAGTGTTCAGAAGTGTGCGAGGATAGAAGGAAGGTAGGAATGAATGGATAAAAAGCAGCACAACTGCCCGGATGAGAAATGAAGTCTGGAACGACAGGCCTAAAAGAACAATTGACAGAAAAAGGTAATTGCTCGTTCAAGCTTCCATTCTTCACTGATCGCGAGCAGTCAACTTCCACTTGTTTAAACGGTAACGAAAAATACATTAGTGTGCTTACGGGGGATGTTCGGTAACCTGAAGATTCCAATTTCTTTTAAACGTTAGGGAATTACAAAGAACCCTAGTAGAAGTATCGGGCTCCTGGATGTTTCAAAGGTGAAATCATCCCTTAGGGGTTAATATAGTACGTTTTCCTATTCTTCTCGTGTACCTTGCAAACAACAATAACCAAATGATGAACCAAAGAGTAGCGAAAAAAAAGGAAGAGAAAAATTGCTTGATACCTCTATTGACGTTCTCCGCAAACCTGTAAAGTTTTTAAAACAATCGGAATTTTCGGGTTAGCGAAGTTCCCGTGTTAGCTGTTGTCAGCACAGTAAGGAAAAGTTTTGCATGCTCCGGTATTGAAATAATCGGACAGTTGCCTGGCAACTAAACAAACGCTTCGATGACACGCAGAGTCAGAAGTTAATGGAGTTCTATGTGATTTGACTTAAACATATACCTTGCGAAATGCCAATCTGCTTTGACATTTAAAAGCTTTGCTTCCCGTTGAAAAGTGTGCTCATTTTCTTTTTTACTCTGCTAAGTAGAAATGTATACAGGATGGTACGAATTGGTTCGAAACGGATTACAAAAGTGAACATTGTTAGCTTTCTCAGCAACAAAAACCTCAGTTAATAATTTCTAAGTGCGGAGGTTGCATTTACAAGTAATTTAAAAAAGAAATATTACGCTGTGCACAATTACAGCAAGGATAATTAAATTGTTGCTTGACACGCATTAATTGTACTGAAACGACTTTAAACAAATGTCAGTTAAAGTAATCGCACGTTAGAGTTAATTAACCATCAATCGGACTTGCTAGTAGCTAATTAATCTATAACAATTGTGAGTTTTGTATGCAGGGATAAAGATACTAGCCGAATAAATTTACATGTTGGATTGTATCGTGCGCCGTTTCGTGGTTAAAAATAGTGTCCACTTTTAAGGAAGTACGTCGAAAAGAGGGTAAAAAAAGATTCGTGCACGAGTTTCTGTAAAAGCAGTTGGATTGTGGTTAAACGTAACGCGACCTAAGCTGCAGTCGCGTGGACTGTTCATAGATACGCGGAAAATAAGAGTTTTTGCAATTCCTGGCTGGTTGGCAAATAAAAGGTTAACCAGTAAATAGTTTCAAATGTACGAAATTTCCTGTATGAAATATCCTCCAAAGCCTCAGCCTAATTTATTCCGTGGAAACTAAGTACCTCTAGAGATACTTTGTATTTCACATGAAACCCTCTTAGTTAATAATTAGAGAGACAGATATACGTTATATGTAGAATTATTTATTCGAAAGTGTCTTTAAAAATTGGGAATCCTTGATCCCTCTTAATAAGAATCTCTCAGAGCTATTTATACTGATTACGTTTTTAACTTTACTGAATTAGAACTTATTACTCAATGCATATATAACCCTCTTCCTTAAATGGCCAGTCACTGTATCATTTATCTTATAACCACAGCGCCTGTTAATTTCAATTGAACCCTGGATATGGTAGCTTTTACTCCCTTGCTTTTCCATTTTCCATTGTTTCGGTATGCCATTAGACGCAGGAGTTTGATGCTCTGTGACCCTTCATATTCTTGTTGAATTATTGTATGAACACGCGAAATTTCATAGTTGTAACTGTACTGCTTAAGAAATTGTGACATTAATTAGCGAGAGCCTCGGGGATGATTGTAATGATCGTGAACACTTTTCGCCTTCCGCTACGTGAAGTAAGTTGACGTGAATAACTTTTGATGTAGCGTACGTACAACCTGCTACTGCACAGAGGCAAGATCCATTATTCCAGTCAGCAGTTTTGTTTGTTACAAAGTTACCAGTGCGGGATAAATTCCTCCTTTACATTTCGCCAACACACCCTACAAGGTTTAACAAAAAAATAGTTAATTTCTAAACCAAACAGCATTTAATAGTTTGTTAAAAATATACTGCAAATCAACGTAAACAGCATTTAATAATCTCTTAATAATATGCACAATTTCACTAGAATCGTACGCTGTCGAAATGAGTTCCAGGTAGAATAAAATTTCATGGTTCTAGTAGTGTACATATAAAAAGGCGTTTCGCATTTACAGTGAAAGTACGATGCGTAAACATGTCCCTATTGGTTTTATACAGGCGCGAAAGTACCAAGCGGTATAAAAGTACAGAGGTCGACACAATTACTGTAACAACTGTCTGGACGAAGAAACTTTGAAGATTGTTCGGCTCCCACGGGACCAGAGACGAAAAGATTAGCCATCCAATTAGAGGGAACGTTTCAATCGATTGGTAGGTTAGGAAAAGGATGCAACCGATAAACCTCTGTAAAAGGGTATCTGGTGAACCTAAGTGATTACGGAGCAAATGGTGCAGAATATTGCGCTCTGAGAAAGACAAATTGCACAACGTTACATTAGGTTTGGGCATATTTAATAAAGAAAAGTTTGTTGGTATTTTTCACGAGGCTCTCTATCAGTGCGTTCACCCTTATGAGTAAGGGATTTATTTAGATTTTAGATACTTTTAGATATAGTTAAGCACCACCCTAACGTACATTCAACGCAGTTTATTTTCTGCCCGCCGTAGGTCTTCGTTGCGTTCGAACTTTTGTCGCAATCACGACAATTGTCTCGTCGTTCGTACCATGAATTATTATTATTATTATCAACGTTTCACGCTTCGTTTAAGAGATATTCGGGGCCTCGTGGCTTGCTCGCACATTTATCTTCGGCGAATCGCATAATTTATAGTCTTACCGTGCAGAAGAAAAGCTGATAGGAGTGTGCGCGATCCGAATGGAACGAATGCGTGAGCGAGTTTCGCGAGCCGAAAGTTTCCAGTGTAAAGTAGTATCCGCGTCTGGGAGGCCAACTAAACGTCAGCCCTTAATTAATTTCCAGTAGCAAACCTTAATTAATCCACGCGATTGAAAGGAAATTCGAAATCAAAGGGGAGCGGCGTGTAACTTGTTTATTGAATTCCTACGTCGTACTGCGGCTAAATGCGAGGGAATGTTTAAACTCGCAGAAGTGAATTAAGAGTATCGTGTAACCGAGGGAAGTTTCAGAGTTTCAAGAAATTAGCAAAGTTTGCACCGCGAATACGTTCTGCCCACCCTTCCTCGGCCCTCCGCCCTTCGTTCGTCGAGCACGAGAGATATTACGGCCCAATGGTTCCAAATAGACGCGAACCGAGCCAAATAAAATTCCCTTGTTACCTTTAGCGGGGGGGGGGGGGGGGAGGTACATAGGTACACGCACCTACTTTATTCGAAAGCTAATAAAATGGCGCGATTGGTAGGTGATAATAGTAAAAAATGCAGGCTTTACAGGTAGGTAATTAGTCTGACAAAAGAGAGGCATAAAAAAACGTAGAACATTCGTCGGTACGTTTGGAACAGTTGTTCAATTAAACAGAGTAAGGTAACAGAACGAGGGCATAAAGTTGGCTGCGTCTGTAAAAGTGAGCGCATAAAATTTTTAATAACATTGCGACGAAATGAAATTTAGAGGAAATTAAACGTACTACAATGAAATGCAAGGTCAGCGCATCGGAGTAGGTCGGATAAGTTGCAAACGTGACACGTCCATGGTGATATAGCGCCTCGCGACAGTAACATCCCTTAATACCCGCGTAGAACGACTGTTTTTATATTCGGTTAGAATTTAATATCCACGAATTTATCCCCCTTTCTCTACTCTCCATTGCGTCGTCGACGAATGAGCACTCGAGGCACTCGTAAAACAGATAAAAATCGTGGTGCGATGCAACACTGGAAAAGTTTTCCTTTTTTCCCTGTTTCCCTTCCGATCACAAGAGCCATCAAGCTTTTCCACTAGACTCTGTCAAGTGTCTGTTAGTATACATAGGCTTCGCTAAATCATTCACGCCCACTGTGTTCGTGAAAAAAAAAGGTTCTCGAACGTATGCACGCGAACCCCGTCGTTTGGATAGGTGTAAAAAAATTGAAAGTGTATTTATGAAGGTTGTATGTGTATATGGCATTGGTTGGTCGCCAAATTTCAGTGGATAAACGCAATGCAGCATTTTGTACCATTTCAAATAGAAAAAGAACGTTAATAAATGGAGAGGTAATTAAACTGGTGACATAAAACAGGGAGAACAAGAAGTGACAGGCTTTGTTGCCTGCTGTACACTGCGAATAAAACTGTAATTTCCATGAATATTATCAAGAGATACTTTGTAAAATTATAGATAACTGCGTTTGAACCATTTTAGAATGAAATTTAAAATGAAATACAGAAACTATTTTGATGTGGAGTTAATCATAATGACTTTTCAAGTACGTAGATTGCAGCAGTATTATAAATTTTTGCATCTCATGGTAATAAATAGAATGATAAGTAACAAATAATAAAGCTTCGGTACCAATTATATTAAGTATTACTTATTCATAAGTGAAACGTATGCAGGCAGGTTCAGCCCCGATTATCGGATCAGAGATATTAGATTCCAATAGCAATTACAGTCGTCAACCTTTGCATATACGATTTTGATAGGCCTGATTGCAATTCGTCGAAGATAATGCTACGAGGATGCGTCGATAGTAGACAGCAGATGCGAGCACTGGTACGTTTGATTAATTGTGCATGGTTGCCATCGAGCTATGCATACACACAAATGAAGCATTTGCATATCTAACAACATTATAAGCATTAACCACTTAACTCGGTCCAATAGCGGAGTGAAAAAATTAAATGCACCAAATTCTGTTTCTACGCGCTAGAGGGGTTCCCGAAATAAACGTGCAAAAAACATAGTACAGTGCACGTGGAAGTCCAATACAAATACATACATAGTCCCTAAGTCGTTTTCGAACGAATTATATAAAAGTCTTTAAATGTATCTTTATTTGATTTTTAATTATTTGAATACGTCTTTCTCTTTATAAAACTTTTTCTATTACATCTAATAAATGTCTAAACACACTTTTAACTTCAAATACGAAAAGAGAGACCGAATTGGCGTATGTATTGACGATAAAATGGAAAATTCCCCGTAAAGGAGTGTATTGAAGGGAATTTCACGAATTCAATGTTGCTACATTATTCTGTATTAATTGCGCTTTGTGCAACTTTTCCATAAAATACAGAATAAAATTTAAGAAGATAGAAATTAAGATGATAGAAGATAGAAGAATCCAAATTATTCGGGACAAACAAAAGATGCATCTCAGAAGATAACTTTGACATTTCTTTAAAATAAGACAAATGAAGTGTTAAGATTACAAGAACGTTGAAAACTACAGATAACTTTTCTCATTACAACGAGTACCAAACTTTTGAGCGGAAATGTATGTTATGTATGCATAGAAATTCAACCTGTTCGAAAAGGGTGTAAAATAACAGATGTTTGACAGAAAGAAAGAAAGCAAAAGGAAAATATGGGGGTGGCAGGAGGGAAAAACTAGCATCACCCGATTTGATATAAATATACATTCAGAAAAAAAAAGCGTATACGTATATGTATACATAGGTGCGTGTATAGAAAATGCAAACGCGTATATAAATACGCGGCTTTATATACAGTTGCCCATAAAATACTTCATGACCGTCAAATAAAAAGCAAAAGCATGTACCACAAAAATACGTGCCATAAAATCCCTATTAAAAAAGGAGAATATGTACGCGCAAGAAAGCCGGAGTGAAATGGCCCGTTGCGTATTTCACAAATAAAATATCGCCACTCGGAGTCTAGTTCATACTTTGCCGTTCGGATCGAGAATAAGCCTCGTCATAGCTCCCCTGGCGCTTCACCATTCATATTTTTTGGTAACAGGATATCACAACTACATTGTAAATCGTGCAAACGCTTTCGTCAAAATGATATCAATGCCAGGTGAGCCGCATTAAAATAGAATTGTCAAATAGAAAGATACTTTTTTTTATAATTCTGTTCATTCTTACAAACTATCCTATTGTCTAGTTTGCCTCGCTGTTTTCTCCCTGATTACTCTGTCTTCCAAGGTACTTTACAATTACTATATACAACAAAGGGTTTCCACTCATTGGTTGTAATAAAATTATTATCAAATTTATCCTACTATTATTTACGTTAAATATAAAATTTAAGAAAGACTGTACTGCTAAGGGTAATTGAAATTTAAGGCAACTCTTCTCAACGTACTTCACGTGTATCGTGACTGCGTTAGTTTATGTTCATTGCATTTAATTACGTTAAGGACAAGTTCGCGCTGCAGTAATTAATTTCGAATACCCGTAAAAGTTTAATCAGAAAGTTTCACCGGTTGCCCGATGGAACCTCACGAAAGTGTCTTTTTAAGGCGCCGTAAAGGCCGGGGCGACGAGTGAACTTAAAGATATGGAGGAGTAGATGCCATCACCTTAATCTTTCCAACGGAAAAGTTTCGCCCGTCGCAAATCTTTCCTCGCACTTCGTCTTCCACGCCACGCCATCTCCGCAGAGGATACAGGAACGAGAGTGTAAATCAGGGGACATTCGACTTTTTAAACAGATTACGCTCTTTTCAGGAAACACGACAAATGTCGTTCCGTATGTTTGCTATCGCGTTCGAGATATCGGGGAATTTCGCAAATGCAGCTCCGAATTCCGACTCACAGTTTATTTCCACGATAATCTAACGGATACATTCGTGCGTTTTGTATCCAGGTTCACACTTTCCACATCATTGTGGAACGCGGATTTTAAAAACTGCCAGAGAGTTGAAAAAATATCGTGAACTATAGCAGAGAGTGGATAACAGATTAAATATAAAATCAAGTCGATATGCAATAAAGTTCTACGTTCACAAAAAACCGCACAAACTTATGCGTCGGATATTCTCGTTTCAGTTAACTTGACACCCCGTATTTTTTAATTAAAACTTTTCCGTTACCAGCAAAATGGATAAATAATTTGCAGCAGTTTCGAAAGGGAGCCTCTAAAACTAAATATCGAACGCTGTAGCATAAAAATGTAATAGACAAACGCTGTCGGGGTAAAAAAAGCAGCACGAAATTGTTCGACAACCTAACATTTCGGGAAAATTATTCACTGTCGCTTATACTATCGAGAGCGATATTTAAGAATTGATTTCGGTTCAGAAACGATACTATTAAAACGAAAGTAATCAAAATGAACTGCTACGTACACTGATGACCAATCAATCAATGATTTAATTGACGATAGGTGTACGTTTTTCGTCAGATTACTGAATACTGCAGCAAACATTATGGAAAATGTGTAATGCACAATATTAAAACCAAAATTTATTAAGGATTTTGTTATAATATTTGTTCGCAAATAAATATTATCGAAATAATTAGCAAGTATGACACACGTGGCTCGAACAGCTCGACGTTCATTGATAGTATGTCTACGGTTAATGTACAGGTATTGTGCGAGAAGTACATAGCCTCTGTGTTTGGACAATTCATGTAATGGAAACCGAACGGGATGTTGTGTGCAAATATAGTTTTAACCTGACTAAGCAAACAGGACTTCTCACCTAAATTCTCCGTGGGGTAGGATTATTAGAGAATTGGCCATTCAGTGCTGGTTACAGCGAGAGAGAGAGAGAGAGAGAGAGAGAGAGAGAGAGAGCGAGAGAGAGAGACAGAGAGTTACAAGACCACAATAATATTTATTGTATTGTACTGTATTTATTGTAAGTTGCTATAGATTCTACTATGGTGGACAAAAGTATCTACACGGTACGTGATTTATTACAGAAACGTACATAATTACTAAAACTTGCGGTACACATAAACTAGATACACCCAGGCCACCGCAAAAACTGTATTTAAAATTGTTCGCCAGCCTGGCAAAAAGGTATACATCCCTTACAAGAAATAATCTCTTTAAGTCATTTATGTGTGCCACTTTGTGGCAAAGAAATAGTATCGAAATTATTTGGAACTTATTTCCAATTAATTATTCCAGTCAGATCGTTTGACTTGTATTAAACTGTTTGGGGCACACCTTTGGTCACCTCGCGGCACACCGGTTCAAAATCGCTGATCTATAACATCATGTTCTTGAAGTAATCTTTGATATCAAAAAAGGAGCATCGAATTATTCTCAGTTCTTCATTGAAACTACCATTCTGTATACATAGTATTATCTGAATTTTGCCTGCTATCCATTGTCGGCCAACGTGCTTCTTCATCGCTGTTCAATTTTCAATTTTGCGAATGTCCATTGAAGTGAAACGTTGCCGATTTATAGATGAATACCATTTGTATCTATCGTTTACTGCGATATCGATACAATGGTGCGCAGCATGCAACGAATTGAAAATACGCGTTGCAGTATGAATGCATGGTAAACACAAAAGCACAAAAAACCCAGTTCTTTCACACCGCCCGTTTCTTATTTAACGTGTGCACAAAATCGTATCAATAGAGATATCTTGCGTGCTTTATCAGTTCTGCCTTGCACTGATTTAAACACCTTTTTTCATATTCGAGGTCCACGGAACTGCTCTTTATGTCGGCTATAACGTTGCATAATAAAAGGGGGGCGATAGTGTGCAAAAAATTGTCGATGGTCAGTCAAATAATTTAGATGCTCATAATAAATGGGATACCCTGTATAAGGCTAGGGTTCCTCCTCCATATTGCATAAACGCCCGGGAATGCAAAATAAACGGCCCAAGATTCCTTTAGAAATAGCGAATATTTTACTCCCTATTCTGTTACGCAGATGCTACATATTTGTTTCATAATAATTGCCAGCATCTCACGAACTTTTCATTGCAGTTGTTTGTCAAACATGCATCACGACAGTGTACTGTTATAGGTAACGTAGATTCGATTTTGCAATTAAATTGTAAGAATTGTTCGCAAAGTTCGACCAGTCTTTCTACGGTGCTGAAATATTTGGCTTGAAAAAAAAAAGGGAACAGGAAAATGTTCATAGAAATGGCAACAATTATTATAACAAATAAATTGTATTGTATTGTTAATTGTTACTAATTATTGCTTCTTTCCCAAACATCGTGAGACAATTTAGTGTAATTTCGGTAGTGCATCTACGGAATTCGCAGGGATTCCAGGAATAAATGCTCGAGTACAGCTAGAAATATTTGATTCCTCTGAAATTTTGAAACGAGGGATTAAACGCGAACATAAAACTGCGTTATCTGATACAGCAAGGGAGGAACAGGTTGAGAACTGGAAATCCTTCTGAAACCGGGGTTACTCGGAGGATTTCTCAATTACCAGAGTGGAATGTGTGATGAACTGAAGAACAGAGCCACGAGGACGACGAACGAGCGACCGAGTCGAAAGTATAGGAGTGACAAGCAGTCCGACGGGATTTTAAGATCAAGACGTCACGAGAGTTTAGTGAAACGGCTAAAGGAGCGACCTAACGAGAAGTCCCTTTGTCCCGGGGGATAACCTACCTCTCCATTAACTAGTCCGCGCGATAAGGTCTCTGATGTATCAAGCAGTCTCTTAAGAAGAAATTAGATAAATTCTATTCCAAATGGGTTGCTTGCTGTTACACTTAAGATATGTTGTATAAATATGCAGGTCATCGTTCTGTGATCAATCGTCATTAAAATATATGGACATTTTCGCAAGTCTGTACATTCGCTGAGAAATGTAAATCGTATCCAGGTTGATGGAAATAAAAGGTTTCGAGCTTTTAGGGTGGATAGTGCTTGGCCAATAAAGGCGAAGTGGGTCGTAAAATTATCATTTTCAAAGTTACGAACAATTTTTCATTTCGGTTACGGTGAGCGAATTCGTCCTGCCGAAAAACAACGCGCTGTTTTATCATTTCAATTTCTAGCCATTTATAGTTCTCAAAGTTAGCAAGTCGTCCGTTTTAACCGAAGCAAAAAATTGTTTATAACTTTGAATATATGAATTTGTCGACCTATGCTTATTAGGATCTTTTTCCTTCGTTTGGCGTGCACTGCCTGCTGTAAAAGTTCTGAACCTCTTTTTTTATCACCCTGTATGATATGCGTCGTGTTCCATCTGGTTGAACTTTGTCAGAAATCAAACAGAAAGATCGGACAATGACAAGATTATTCCGAAAAGCACCGTATAATAGCTCTAACAGGGAACTCCTCGTTCACCCGAACTTACCATCCTCTTTTTCTTTCCCTTTCACCTTGGTTACACTTCCGTTTCCTCCGTATCACTCTCCACTCATCGTGTTACAATTGTTTCAGTACAGATTTGTTTCCCCAGCTTCCCAATCTGTTCCTCTGTTCCCAATGATTACATGCTCCTCCTGTTTCTCTCCTATTATATTCCCATGCGCTTTCTTATCCCCGCACCACCTCCATTCCAACTCATTTTTCATTTCTCGCCTCCCTGTTTTATCGTACACTGTACGAACGTATATGCGTGTGTAACACGTACGTGCGTGTTACTATAGATTGTTCAGCACCGTGAAGATCCTGCACCTCCAGAGCAACACAATCTTCCTTTTAGCAGGAAGGAGGATAGAGGGGGGCCATTATATCTTCCGCGCGAATAAACGTAGACATCCATCTAAGCGGCTTCTAAAGGTGGAGGAAAAGTATGAAAGAGGATGTGAAATTAATTTCGATGCTGTCAGCTCCCTCTCCGCTCTGCTACCTTCGAAGCTGTGAGTTATAATTTAGGATCATGCCGAATGGTAAGCAAGTGGATAAGGTCGATGTAAGTGCGAATTGCCGTGGAATATTTTAACTCGACCCGGTTTCTCTGTCTCGTCGATGCGACGGGTAGGCGGTAAATACTTAATTTGTTGCTTCGGCCGTTTGCAGATTGCCGACGGACGGAGGTGTGTCAAATTTAATAAGACGAACGAGCGAGAAATCGGATTTACGATCTGTAAACGAATTAAACCGGCCAACCTACCGCGCCGCTTACGTTTATGTAGATCAAAGTGCATTGCTTGCGTAATGACGAGTAATTTCACTGCAATTATTATTCGCGTTAAACGTTATGACTTTCGTATTAAAGTTACCGTAAATATCGCAAACAATTAAGCAATGAACTAAATGCCCTCCCCCTATAAATAATATTTATTCGTATGCGCGATCCATGGTATAATCTCGTCGTCGATCTTCTGTAAGCCCATATAGCATTAAAGTCGTACACTCGTGCATTTGTACGTTCATGGTCAGTCGTTCGTTACAACCTTTGCATTACAAATCCCTCTGTCGTGGTAAAATATTTATCAATTGCGCAATTAGAATTCACTGAAATCCCGCGGTCAATGATTTATATTTAAACGCCATGTACCTTTCCGTTTCAAAGGCGAAAAAAAAGGGATCTTTTAGTTTTAAGGAAAGATTGAAAGTTCTACATTTGCAATTGGGGACATCGCCACATATCTGCGAACCACGAAGTATGCACGTATACATATATGAATCATTTGTTTCCAAACGCGATGCAGCGTTCAATATTCTTTCTTTGAACACTGTCACCGTTCGTCGAAGAAATGGTGCTGTTTACATATTCTATGCTGCTTTACATTCAACCAAAGCTTTATTGAAAGAAGATATTGGTACCTCGGTATTTTCCCCGCATACATTGGTTTCGTTCGTGGAACATGAAAATGCATCCCGTTAATACGAACTAAATACTATTGCACGTTTATGACGCACGTCGAATTTGGACTGCACGAAGAAAACAGTGTGTTCCAGTATACGATAAACAAACAGACAACTTTCGAACTCTTTGGTTCATTCATTGCAAATATATAGACTACTAGAGCTCACCAATGTTCCCCATATGTGTATTTATACACATGTATGTGTACAATTACCGGGTTTCATTAAGGAAATCGTGAAGGATAAAGAAATGCGCGAAATCCGTGTATCCATCGCATATACCTTATCTCCGTGCAATTTACCGGGCGCATTCGGGCAAATTTTTATTGTTCCGAAGCAGCGACAAGGGATGTCTGCGATCAATCATCGCGAAAGTTACAATTAGGCGTGCAAGATCGATGGCTGCCATGAATTCATAAACGTCACGTTAAACGAGATAAATTTTAGTACCATCCCGGTCATAAGTGTCAACGTAGCACGAGAAAAATTTCCCACCTCCGGCGATTTATATTATAGTTGTATTTCACAGTCGTCGAATATTCCAGTTGAAAAATGGAAATTCACGGGGATCGATTCCGCGATGATATTGTGGCCGTCGAGCGCTATAATAAAATGGTGACGAGCGGCGGGGAGATCAACCCCTAAAAATTCAACGACGACGTAACCCAAATCAGTCAGTAGTGCAATCGCCACAATGCCGATGGCTGTGAATCGCGGAAAGGGGACGACGGACGGCCGTGGCTGGCGACAACAGTCAAGAGAAAAGGCAAAAATGAAAGAAGGAGAAAGAGACACGAAGAGGCCGCCGAAAGTTACATTGAACGAAAGCGAGACAGAGGGAGGAGACGAAGGAGAAAAAAAGGAACACCCCTGGCGAAATATCACGTTCGACCTCACATCGAACTAGAAAATCGTACGGCGCTCAAAACAGACTTGATCCAATTTTTTCGCCCCCTCCCCGCCGCCTTTTATTTCTTTCGCCGACTCATTTCGAAACGTATGTGGATCCTGCTTCGCTTCTGTTTTAATACTGGGCGCACTAATTGCTTCGGTGGTTTTACTATAAATTCTGTATAACTCTCGTTTAAATGACAACATTTCGCAGTCGCTTTTCGTTGTTATAGACTATAAACAATAATAATAGCAATGTTATTAATGGTATAACTTATGGTGCAAACATTCACAGTGATTAATTGCTCGGCAACTAATAAGGAAAAATAGTATAGTTAAAAATTTCTCATCGGTTGAGCAAGTCCGGATTTTATGGTGGTTAACGAAATTAAACTGGAAAATGAAAACGTATGGAACTAGAATTATCGCTGTTTGTACGCTACTGCATCATTGGGAAACGAAGAAATGCAGTTTCCAGGTCAAACAGCCGGTCTGACTGAAAAATAGATGCATTCGTGGCGTTTTTCCATCGGTAATGGACTTTAAGATCCGCAGCGAAGATTAGAATTAAAGACTATAAAAGATTTCTGTAATGTGACCTCATCGAAACGTGAAACCATAATAAATGAATGGTATTGAATGTTCCGTGTCGCTATTTATAAGAACAATTAATTAAAGGTTTAATAAAGCTAGATATTCCCGGAGAAGATTACCAAATTTAATCTGCATTAAATAACTTGCACGCTAGTTATATCATGCACACAGTGATTCACAAAGTTTTTTATACGTCATCTTTTATTACTTCAATAAATAGTAATTACTTTAATACTTCAATAAAATAGTATTAATTATATTATCTTGAAATGATGCACACTTAAAGCTATAACATATGACAATAAAATTAAGGTTTATGCACACATTGCAACGTACAAAGCACAAAGTGCAGCAATTCTTCACACGTTGGTGTGATAAAAAGTTACCAAATTACTTGACGATTTTCAGATAATCACTTTCTAAATGTATATTCCTCTTCAATAATATTCGTTAATAAGCTGTTTATAATGAATGATATCGAAATTCGAAAATCATTGCGAGAAATATCGGTTGCTGCACGAAACAAATGAAAAAATACGTTATATTTACTGATGAAATTATGTACGACATATGTATATAACGTATGATCAATATAGTTATAACTATAAGGTCTATTATAAAATAATCGTGTTAACGCTATCACGAGTTGATATTCTCTATTCTTTACTTTTAAATCCAATGAGAACAACGAATGCAATAAAAGGCTTTTATAACCAATAAGCGATAAGCTCATAGATTTAGGGATAACGTTATCACTACTATTGTGCTGTATTAATACAAAAAAAACCCGCAGTTTTAGCAGTCGTCCAATTTCGGAACAATATTAAAACAGAACTCGTTTGGGCTGAAATTTCGGACAAATTACGATTTCCATCGACAAAGATTTAAACACCTATTTGCTTTCTCTTCATTTGCTTTATAAGTTTACAAATAATATCTAAGGAGCTGTCGTAACAATATGTCAAGAATTATTTTCCGTTAAGCAGTAGCTTTATTTTAGATGAAAATTTGTAGGAAAAATCAGACAGAAGATTTTCAGGCGTGTACTTTACTATTCAGCGTGCTGAAAGATTCTAATTACCCAAGTGACCACCTTGAAAGAGTTAAGGGTTCTAATTTTTTTTAGTTTTAGAGCTTTGGAAGACTTACGTGGACCACGGAACTTCCACCACATTTAAACCCCGACAAGATTCAAATAACACCGAGCCGAAACTTCACGACGATTGATTTAATCGAAAACTTGCCTGTGAACACATTGAATCCCCAATACCGGTCGTACCACTGGTACCATTACTAATGAATCATTTCCAACTTTGGGCACAACGGCAGTCAGAACATAGACGAACGTTCCAGTAACTACTGCCGATCGTACAGTTACGCTGGCAGAAAAAAAAAATATGATCGATCGCGGTACGGTCCACGCTGTGCTTGGAACGACGGATATAAATTTGGCAAACTATCCATTTCCCTCGAGAAACCTGGAAAATTCATATCGGTAGTTTCCGTTTAAGTTTTTTTTAATAATGAAACCGGGAACTGTTTACGTTGTATGAATTTAACATCACTATTTTTGTAATTACTTTTACCATGATATGTGGCACTCCAGCGTTGATAAGTTCGAGCGTTTCTCGACGAAAATATTTCTTGGGATATTAATTGCCACCGTGTTAAATGATGGACAAAACGTATGTGTAACGGAATTGTTATATCTCTGAAATTTCGAATAATTTTGTGTTACAATTAATGGCAAAAGGAGTCGAGGATTTAGACAGTTAGATAAAGTTAGATACAGTGTGCCCCCCGATCTCTGTCCACCAGAAGTATCTTCGTTATTTTAACAATACGCGAAAATGTATCAAATAAAAGTTATAGGATCTAAAGCAGTTAATAATATAGTAATATCAATCTTTTGGCTATGATTATTCGCGTGTTAAATATTTCATTTGTTCAGTACCCACACATGTTTTGTTTGTTTAACAATAAGATTTGACTAATCCTATAAATCGTTCAAATTTTTAAACAAGCGTGTACACAGAATAAAATTAATTGTTGACTTTTGTGAACCAACAAATTACCTCTTTATGCAATCTATCCGTGGTTGACATGCAGAATGTAAATGTCGAATAAACGATGCTGCCATGCAAATTGACGTGCACGTACCTATAGACATTTACAATGGCGCTGCATAAAGTTTCATTCTAGTTGCTTACTGGGCAAACGTTTAATATTTTTTCACCAAAACTACATGAAGCATTTGCAAGCGAACTATTATATATAATTTTTTAGCATGCACACGCTTTATGATCTCTAATAAATGGGCGCTTATGGAAATCTCTGGTAAGAATAGATTTCGCAACAAATAAAAATAAAAAATAAAACTGAGAAGACGAGTGATGGAATATAATTCCATAAGTTTTCATAGCTATCAAATTTTATAAAACGTACTCATTTTTCTCTTACCTTTGTTTTTAACCACGAAATACAACGTAAGTTTCTTATCAATGCTAAATAAAAATTGACCTATATTGCATTTGCTACATTTATTGTGCAAAGTGTATAATAGAATTGTACATTATCGAATATCGCAACTAATATTGTTACACGAAGATGGTACAAATTAGGTACAATCTCATGTCCTTATTCTGCACAGATTTACCCATGAGGAGAACAAGCTCAACCAGCGTGAGATGCGAATTGCTTCGCATGCCAGAAGCAAAAGGAACGAAGAGAGCTGCACTGGCAAAGATATTATATTTTCTAGTCTGGAGCTTGCTTGATATTATCCTCTTTGTCTGCTGGGCGGCATAACTTCTAGAACTATGTAATCTAATTTGTATTAGACCCCCCCCCCCCCCGAATAATCTAATATTTTGCATAAAAAATTGCAGTAGTCGCTACAACCCTTCCTGGCCCCGTGGTTTCAGTATGAAATCACGTTTTCACAGTATTTTCTCACAGGGCCAGTTAGTCTGTGTTTGAAACCAGCATGGCAAGTCTATCCGTGAACCCACTAGAAGTAACGATATTTAAAATATTCGATGGCTCACAGTTAATATTAGTGTCTATTTCATCATCAAAAATAAATGAAAAAAAGTTGCATTTGCGAAAAGAACCATTTCGCAGTTTTTAATAACAAGTGTCCTGCTAATTTCACGTGTCTGTGGGGCAATATTTAATGGCGAAAACCAATATTTTATATATTGTGGTAATTGTGCAGTGCAGCAACGTAAAAAATATTGCCGTAATTCGTTTTTTATTACGTTGACAGTAGGACTTAAAGGTAAGTTCGTCAGAAAGTTCAATGAAATTTCCGCAGTGGAATTAATAAAGCGAGCCCGGCTTCTACCGAAGTGTACAGAATGCGCGTTATCTTTAACATGCAATTCCCTGAACAAGGTTCCTTGTATGTAGGCGAGCCATAATACGGAGCGATATTAAATTTCTTCATCAAGGTTTTCATTAAGTAGTCAGTCTTAATTCGCAAACAGATTCGATATTGTAAAAGAAAGCAGGGCTGTAATTGGCAAGTTTGGTTATAAGAAATTTCAAGAAACACGGTAAATAAGCGGCAATAAATTTCTTTAATTTATAAAATTGTGAACATAATTTAAAAAATTTGTAAAATGATGAGAAAGCAAGGAAATGTTCTCGCGATTCCGTGAGATAGAAGATAAACTTGCGTCTCTGAAACGACAGAACGTATTCTAACATTGCAACGGCTCAGATTTGTGTAACACCGTCAGATTTCTGAAACGAATTTTGAAATTGTTCGACGAATTGAATTTCTCGTTGCCAAAACGGGACTCTTAAGCTTCATTTCGGGTGTAAAATATTCCAATTTGTAACGCAGAAGGAAAACCTCGGACCGCGTATCTAATCTTCCGACAAAAAATAAATTTGACAAGCCCACCAGGTTTGCCGGCGAGATTTAGAAAATTCATACCATCGGCCGACACCAAAGTTTTCTTAATAACGAACCCTGAATTCCGACTGTTTCACAAAGTAGGTCGTGCTGCATACGATTTCGCGTAGTTGCGCCCCATGTTCTCGCCCCTTTCTATTCTCCAAACTCTCCCCCTTCAATCCTATGCGCCCTTGCTACCTCACCAAGTGCCTTCTGTAACGCGCCAGGGTAAACCGTCATCTTACGATACAACTTGTTCCCATGTAGAAGCTACGTACGTGCATAAAGGCACGACGAAAAGTTACCCTATGTCCAGACGGCTTGAGAAAAAATGCATATCACGTGTATACGTATATAACTGTGCAGAAGACGGATGAAAGGGGCCTGTCCATGCGTTTTCAATGACTCTGCATCGCATTCCAGTTTCGTGTTCCACGCGAAGACGCGCTCGTTGAAAATTTTATATAGCAAACCTTGCATTCCTAACAAATTATCATTTTTCATAGGCAGAAGAACGTCAGATGTAGGTGAAAATTGCACCAGAACGAATCTCATAAACGGTCGTCAGCACGCGTTTTAACCAAAATCGACTTTTATCGGTAGCGGCGTTTAGAGCGCTACTGCATACAGGATAAAATTGATGAACGCAATCAATGTCAAACAATTTTTGTGTACATTTTGGGGCGCATCGACATTGAACGCGTAACGCTGCACCGCACGGAATAGCTGTATTCGACTGATTTGGATGGCAGCATGCGAATGCTGCCGTTGAATTGCACCCGAACTCGTTGCGACTCGGTGAATTGGAGAACAGTGCAAGCCAAATATTAGACCCCTTTAGTTCACCGAGTGCAAAAACGGAATTTGCTGTGGCTTTGTTGAAGAATTCAAAATAAGTTAATGCAGCGCATCCCAATCGAAGCATCAACGTTCGATTAAGAAGTTTGCTCCTGGAAGATTACTCCTGAACAAAGTGGGGATGATTTATTCTTCAAACAATATTCCATCGCTGTGATAGCTTGAAAACTATCAGTTTTGGAATATCATTTCTACTTCATTTGCCATTCAAGCAAGGTGAGTGGAAAAACGGTGCAAGTCCAGTGAACGTATTTTCACCTGTATTATAAATTGATTAAAAAGTTCAACCGCCGTCCGGTGCACGCAAACGTTCATCGAACTTATTAGCATAACTATATCTAAATCGGAGCCGCATCGTTCTTCGACTCACCGATTCAATTGTGTATTCGGCGGGAATGTTGTCGCGTGCTGTAACAATTTCTTGTGGACACACTGTGCACAAAGGGGAAACATGTCGAGAGAAACAACACAATCTTGACAAGTTTTATCGCGCTCGATTTTCCGCCGGTTTGTATCGTTTCGCGCGTTTCCAGATTCCACGGTGTGACGTGCGCGGCATAACGTTACGCGTTTACTGTGTCCGGCATAAGGATTCCCCGAGCAGCTTTGCTACTATTCTTTGCACATTCCGCGAACCAGCTGTGGCCAACATTCGAATATCGAGTGTCGCGGCTCAACAAATCAAATCGATCATTTCGAAAGTTTGCGTCTTTATATCACTCTTCGTGTATCCTTCAGGCTGTTACAAATACGATATTTCTAATAAGGATGGGACCAAATATGATGTTATCTAGTTATATGCAAATTTGAAAGTCTTCGGGACTTAACGACAAATGAAGATAGAAGTATGCGCTTGTTTGTAAGTAAAAGCGCGATTATTGGGGGAGCCTTTGAAATTCCTTGGTAATGGTTTTATAGGAAGATTTAAGAAGCAGTAAAATTTGAATTTTATCTTTACTTTAATCTGGAAAGTTTGTCGCAATATGATAAAAGAGCAGCAGATCACCCCTACAGTAGTACGATATAAATGATAAAAATAATGTGTGCTAGAAATACTGTCGCCTACAATCATCCTCATGCAAATTTAAGGGACTCTGTGGCGGCTGGTATTATAAATATGTTCTGTCTATTATTCTGCAATGGATTAAAACGCTTTTAGAGCGCAGGGAAATTCGGAGAGAAATGTTGGGCTATATATAGCTAACATATAACTTAATTACACTGGCGGGCACAGTATGCGATTTAGTAGGAAAACCAATATAACTATTAAAATAATTTCTGGTTTCCTTTTTTATATGAATCATTCTTTATAATATTTTACTTGCCCATTGTATATTCATATATAAACAGACCTACTTAATTGAGAAGAAAAATATTTTGATTCAAGATTGAAGACTGCATATGGAAAAAGAGAGACGAGCAATTATTTCGATATTTGTACACGCTTTTATACTGAATCGAATACTGCGCCAATACTTTCATCTACCGATTTAAATGTACAAGTGATATTACGTTGATCGAAAGCAGCAAACGGTTCCTACGCTCCATTTAAACAAAATAGAAACGTACATCACGCCCCCGATCGGCATTTGGGGATTCATGCAAAAGATTGAAAATACGTACACGAAATTGTGAAATAAAGAAGGACAGGTCTCGCGGGACTATTGAGTTCAGAAATTGGATAAACTGGAAATACGGTCAATAAGAGATTCCTACAGGGAACCTGAGCTGCCACGGGGAACTTTCCAGCAGGACTTCGAGTCGCCTTCGAAACATTAACGCCCAATTTTCCACAACAGTTTGCACGACAGGTTCGCAGGCGAACATTCTTTTATTATACTACCAACTTTTGCACAAGCATGCATACGAAACGCGAATTCCTCAAAAAGAATGCCTCCGCATTGTAGCCCTTTACATTCGTGTTCGCGAGGTCTCGTGCTGAACATTGCAAAACTTATGTTGAAAGCTCCGAACCCGCGTGTGCCACGCTCTCAATCAGCCCGCAATATCAAGGCAGCCTGTTGATCAACAATATTGTAAAGAAATCCAAAGCAATGTACGTATTGTGCGACTGCGAACGCTCGCGCACCCTTGTCTGTCCACGCAAAGTGAAATCTTTGATTAAAGATAAAAGCGTCGTTAAACAGTTGCCCCGATTGTCGCTTGAATATTTTCTTATTAAAACGGACACGCAGACGGGACATGCACCGCGCGGATTAATACGTGCAAAGTGAAACTGGCGCGCGGAAAAAGAAGCTGAAACAACTGCGAGGGTGGTGTGGGATAGGGGGGTGGAGATACGATAAGAGTAACAAAGACGGTTGCAGAGGCGTTAAACTCAGCGAAATACGGTAAGCAGCGGCACATGGCACGTCTTGTTTCTGTAGTAAAAAGTGTAGCGGTTGCGGAACGACTTTTTGCTCGCGGGCTGGAAACGCTGAAGGGTTGAACGATCGCCCCGGGGGAGTACATTTCGGATCTTTTTTTGTATAAGTTGACCTTACGTGTTAGAAGCTAAAGTTCGGGTCGTTCGTTAAGCTGCACGCTTTACGTGCCACGGATCACGACACTCTCGTTCGTAATTTTCTACCCTCTCCCTCGCCCCCTCTCGCTGTTTGCTCTTAATTAGTGGCGATTCTCGTTTTTTTCCCCTTTCTTCCTCGGTAAATGTTCGACGCTCGTCGTGCTATATGCGTTCGCCACGTCGTTTATCGCATTGCCAGCGTTCAATCGTGACCACCTTTAGCGTCGCTCCCATTTTTTCGTGAAACGCGACGCAGAGTTGCCGTCGTGTCGTCGTTATTCCTTTGATTCGTGTGGCAGCGTGCAACACGTGCTCACGGTACACGTCTGCCGCACGTAGGAAAAACTTGATCACTTCCAGTGGATGGTCATTTAAGTCAACGGAACCTTGCAGAACAATAATTTCCGATACTCTGCGCGAAGGGGGTAGGGGGGATACTTGTCAGGAGGTGCGCCGGTATAAATAGAAATTTTTTGGCGTCGTTTCTCTTGCGATGCCATCGAAAAACTGTCGAGCCAACGGAGGAGCGACAGACATTTCCCAATGGCCTGTCGAAAATTCATTTTTGCGCTTTTCACCTGCCAATACGCGTTACCGTGTGCATTTCATGTACATTCACGTTACAGGAAAATCGGATGACACGCGACTTACTGCAGCGAGTGAAATAAGTCTATTCGTACTTTATCCTCGTTGCTTACAAAAGCCTCGCGTTCCTCCCGTTATGGATGTCATGCTGCACGCTCTGCTTAGTTGTTTAGAATTGAATTTGCCCGGCAGCTGCGTAAAAGGCGTTCAATTGGGTTAATTTTGTGATTACAATTTGCAACTCAGATCGCTGTGCCTGCACGTACGATCGAAGCAGTGGTTTTAAGTAATTAAAGCCTCGCTGATAGTTTTCATTAGTCGAAGGTGCCGGTATTTACTCGTTAAAACCTTCCGATTGATTGACAGGTGTTCAGAACACGGATTGTCAATCGTTGCATATATGTAGTACAATATAATTCATTCTCGCGAAACTCAGTTTTGGTATCGCCAACGTTTCGTACCTAAATCTCTACGCGTATCTAGACGAGGTTCCTGCGGTGCGTTTAATTGAAATTGCCACGCACTATCACTATTATTAGCGATGGAATTATTGATCCATATCGATTGGTCCGCACCGATGAACGGTACCGTACGCGTACGGGGAAAACGAATGATGCTTTAGATCAGCGACGCAGTCGAATAATGGCACGGAAGGAAGACGAGAGAGTATGTATTGTTGCGTGAAACGGAAAAGAAGAGACGAACGTCAGGCGAAACTGTTTAGCGACAAACATCCGATATCGGTGAAAGAAACATAAACAAAAAAGTATCTGAACACTTTACCTTGATGAAAGGGATAACGATCAACATTGTGCCCATTGACGTGTCCCATGCCGTCGATCCCGATAAGCGTCAGAAGAGACGTTAACGAAGCGATCATCGAGATCGTCCTCGAAGCGTTAACGACACGAGCCGCTGGCATTCCTGCTTGTCGATTTCCTCCCGACAAAGATCGAAGATGGGATCAAAAGCTTCCCCCCATAAAAACAAACCGAAGAACGCAGGATTGTGTACCGTGGCCGCAACGTTCTATAACCGGTGTCACTTTGTTTCACAAATCGGTCCTGGATTAGCGCACCTGGTGCCGCTCGGAGCGCCTTCTGCGTGCGAGGCACGTGCTCCGAGCAGTTCCCGGCTGAACGGCCCTGCTCATCTCCGCGTCTTCGCTTCCGCTCAGCTTTGCCCTCTCCACGCCGTCGATCGGTAGTCCGAGCGTGGCTACGCGATTACAGCGTTAACAAACCGCACTGGCAGCGTCTGTCCCGAAGCATAAGCACCCGGTCACCGCGATTCGCAGGCGATCAGGCCGCGTCGAATTGTCATGAAGCGGATTCAGCGCTTCCTTCGCGAGCGAAAGCTTGTAAACATTCAAGGTCAACACCACTGCTCCAGAACCCGTACTCGCCACGTATATCGATAAGGGAGAGGGTCCACGGCGAGCTCTCCTCCTCGAGGCTGGTCCTGGTCCCTCTGTCCCGGGCCGTAGACTGTCTGCTGCCTGGAAATCCTCCGGTGTACGAAGTATGCTCCTGCCTCCACCTCCACCGCCGCCGTCCACCTACAACCCCTCCTCCGGGGGTACCACTTCCACCCACCGTCACTCGCCGCCGATAAACTTCCTACGGGCACCCTCCGACTTTCAGCCCCTCGCTACCCTACTCCCTGCCGCCTGCAGCCCGCACCAGGAACCGTCTACCGGCCGGCGCCTGCGCCCACCAAACTGTGCCCTGATGCCCGGGCACTGCTGCTGCCACTGCTGCTACCTCTGCTGCTTTCTCGTACCTTCGCAAATCTCTCTTCCTCCACCTCCTCCTCCACCCGACTACCCGCTGCCGTACTCTCACCCCCACAACCAGCCGCTTGCATGCTTCCTTTTCTCTATCACTCCGTCCCTCCTCGTCTCTTTTTCCGGGTCTTCCTATTCCCCGCTGCGTCGCCGTCTCTGTCCCTCCAGCCTTCCTTACTTTCACCGTTTCTTTCCCCGTCCGCGCCGGATCCTCGTCCTCCTCCTTCCCGTGATGCTTCGTACCTGGAAATCTTTCCCGCTCTCCGTTCCTCCACGGGCACACGTTGCTACGTGTACCTGTTTCTTTCTCCGTTTCGGCTGCTCGGTCGACCGGTTCGCCGCATCCCTCTTGCCTGCTCCTAGATGCCCACGGTACCAGGTAACGAGTCTCGTTCGAGCTACTTCCGGGCTATCGTAATCGGTGACGCCACGAGCCTATGGCGTTCGATCGTTTTAACGGAACTTGCAAATTTGTTTGCGTCAGAGCCAAGCGGCGTGCAAGCTGTCGATTTCGGGGATGCTTGGCAATTCGGGGGAAGATTTCGATCACGTGCGCGTACTTTCGAAAGCGTCGATTTCCCGTGCGTAGCGATCAGCTGCGCAGAGGGACTCAAAGGCGCGCCGGAAGATCGTCAAATTGCTATCGTGCACTCCGTAATTGCATGTCTATACATGTATATAGTTCCTACAGAAACACGTTCGACGAACTTTTCCAGATACGAAGAGTGGTAATCGCTTTTCAACATTCTTTCTCGATAAATCCCGGGAATTTAGCCGAAGATCAACAAGTTAACGGCAGCGCTAAACAAATTCGATTGCGCTAAATAGAAACCTCATTTCGATTTCTATTTACGTATGCCGCGGTGTGCAATTGACGAACACCTCTCGTCCTCCATTCGCCTGGCACAGCGGTTAGATGGCTTGTTCTGTTTCTAGACACGAGATAACGAGTTTCGTTGCGACAATTCCACGCATCTAAGATCACGACCTACTGCCGTGGAACTACGCGAGGAGCACGAAGAAGGCGGCGGGGAAGATAGGTCGAAGCAGTCTGAGCTGACGTTATGAGAATACGAGAGACGGAATTTAGAATGATGGAAGCGATTGTCCCGAAATTACGAGGTACAATCTTTGCCGTCGTTAGTACCAGGTTAAACGTTTCCGATCTGGTATATAGAACAAACTAGTAACAAATTTCAGGTATCCACTGTTTAAGGATTGGATTATTTACTCTGTTACATTTTTCATAATTTCCCAATTGTATGCGCTTCAGTAGACATATTATGAAACAGTTAAGTATTCTGCAACATTTCCCGACGGTTATTGTGCAGAGGGTTTTTATAACGCTCGGTATACACTTCAGTAGTGAATGGGGGAAACAAAAGTAACGCAAAAGGTTCGTATAAACGTGAGACTTTGTTTGGCCTTGTTTCCGGGTGACACCTAAAATCCGATTCCGGCACCTTTGCGGTTCATATGAAAATGAAAATATTTTTTCTCGCATTTCATATTATTGCACGATGGACAGCTGTGTCATTCTCGAAATAGAAAAGCATAGGTTACTTCAACGTGCTTTTTATGAACAATACCCCAGGAAGCACACAGGGTGCTCCTGAATGTATTCCAAAACTGAGCCACTCGTTTCACGCGTACCTTAAAATTTAACGAATCCAGGAGATAATAGTTAGCCGATTTCTGGATTAATGATACTAATCTTCTGGTATTGAAAATGTTAGGTCAGTGTGCAAGTAAAGTAGCTCTAAATGTAAGCAGAGAAGAATTATTTTCTGGTGAACGGGCGTTACTGTATGGAATTATACGGTGAAGTGAAACCATTACTGCGGATGAATATAGTGACGAATTGATCCGTCCAAATGCAGCTTGGAAAGAGAAAATAACGCACGGCAAGGGACGTCCCACAGTCGTCTTACTGCACGATAACACGCGATCTCACACAGTAGATAATAATTAAACGTACAATAATGGGTCTCGGAAGGCAGTCCTCACACACCTGCCATTTTCGCCAAACATAGCTCCCTCCTTCTTTCACTTATTTAGATCAATACATTATTCTTCGGCTGCAGATCTAAACTCTCCTCAGTATTCACAAATGGGTCAATGATTTATCAGTATGAAAGATGCAGTATCCTTTTCACGTGGTATTCATTACACGCGGGCAAAACTTTAATCAATAGCAAGTATGGCTGCTATCAAATGTCTATTAATAAAGTAACTTAATAACGAAGGACGAAATTGTTTATGCGCCGACCTAATATTTTATATTTCAGAGAAAGTATACAGAAACGAACAGCGATATTGACTGCTGTGTATTATAATTTTGTACCACACTGATTAAAACATATGCATGCACAAACAGCTGCAGCAACTGTTCAAAATGTAATGTACTGTTAAGGTCCGAAACACTTTTACGTCGTGCTAGTGATAATTTTAAGCATCTAAAAATATTCGACTCGTTCCTGACGATTGAACAGATGTACGCCAGAAATATTTATTATAAATTATAAATGGAGTCATCACTTCTGAATCAAATGAATCGCGGTTCATAAATGTTTAATATATCCGCCTGTTATTTCTCTGGCTTCCCTTATTTCTTGAAATTTCCAGACGCTCCAGTAACTCCCCAAGTGATTGGTATTCACCTAACTTTTAATATACTTAAAATATTTATTTTCGCCTAAAACTAACGATCGAAAATGCAAATCTTTTCGTCATAAATTCATTCATGTTCCGTACAAAAGTTACTTTGACTTCTCTCAATAACTTTAAGTATCTTCGATAATTTGGGATTGATCAATTTGATCGCAGCAGCTGGTTCAATAATGCATATAAAGCGATATCTGCCAGCAACAAATTCATGCAATATAAATCACGTTAACGATATAGTAAACAATTAACGGTTACGCGTGTTCGTAATAACATATTAGATTTACAGAAGTGTAGGTAATTGGTCTCCCTTTTTACCCCCGTTAATGGCTGCCATTATGATGATCAATAGAAGTTGGCTAACGTGTTCTTGGGATCGCTGACCACTGCAACCGATGGCTGAGTAAATTCCCGTTTTTCTTTAATTTTCGTAACAAAACCGTACGTTACATTTAACTAATAAATGGACGTATTTTATATCCGTCGAACATAAACCCATGACAATTTTACATTAATACAAGGAAAACATTTTTCGAAAAAGGATATTCATGTCAGTATTAATTCTGTTTCTCACGCTATTAGTTATAATTAACAGAGATTCGAGAAATATTTTTCGTTGCAATAATGAAATATCGACTTCAGGAATGGCTTGAGAATAGTAAACTCTATAAAGTACATTAATTTTTCAATTAGAATACTTTTGTGCAGAACAGTGCCACATGCAACATGTGTACGTGTGCTTCCTTCTTGCTTCTCTTTGATATGCGAGTTAACTAATTACGTAGAACTTAAAACTCTATTCTCTTAACAAGAGAGCCTTTCTTTCCGGATTACGTTGGAGCAGTTGCTACCAGAAGCAAACGCAGCATAGGTGCACATGAACACAAACAATGTACGTTACGTAATTCAAAAAATTACCAGGGAAATAGGATTACGGTATCGGTTTTAGTATATCCTCGTTTTAAAAGAAAAAAGTTTCTTAAGCTGAACGAATCCGAGGCGTGGTAAGGGAAGCGTTAAAAAGTGTAGGTGCGAGTGGAATATGATTATACCGTGTGGCAGGAGTGGGCAATATACCTGGCGAATTTAAGCAGATCGAGAAAAGAGGATAAGTACGTGCAAGCCCATCCGATATTGATTCATAATAAGCTACTAATTGCACCTTGCTTTACACGATTGAATTTCATTTCTACAAAGATCGGTAAATAAACAAGTTCCTTACCACGCCTTAGATTTGCGAACCGGTATTCACCTGCTATCAACAGCGAAACACTACATGAAACTAAAAGTCCTCTCGTCGTTAGATAAGGAGATTTCCAGCGGAATGAAAAGATCTTTCTTGAAGCGCCTTTTTAAAGACGAGTGGATGCAACATTTTATATCACTGCCTGTGTACACGCAACACGGTCTGTTCTCCATTTACATTTTTACATCGGAGCGTAGGAATTCTCGTGTTTTACATGCGGTGTCTTTTATTCCGTATCTAAAATGGTAATCTCTTTATTACGCAAAGAAACAAGGGGGGCATTGGGAAAAGGACAGTAGGGACATTAAGAACTAAAGCTGCAGGATAGTGTTTTCGATGCGCGCGAAGTAAGCGATTACTATAGCCGATGAGAGAGGATCCAAATACATACATGTACATGCAACGGGCCCTCGTAAAACACCGGGATCGTTTGTATTGGGTTTGTACAGCACGCTGTAAAAATTGTGATAGGGTTTCTGTGATAATGCAGCACATACACGGTGTTCGGGGGTGTATGCTTACATTTCTTTCTAGTTTTCAAGTTTATATCAACTGCAAGATACTTTTGCAACTATCGGCTGGTCTTTATATAAAAACCGCGTGTCTCGATACGCTATTATACTTGGACCAATTGTAAAGCTGATCACGTATTCGTATAACGCAACGAGCACATAATTTAACAGAGGGCGCAGAAGCAGGTAATAAGAGGTGTGTGAAAGTAACTAATTGCACCCATCATGCATGGCAAGGAAATAGGCCAATTAACCTTGCCACTTGCCAGCCAAGGTAAAAGTGTTTAATTTCTAATTGTTTCCCGGTGCGCTTCGTGCCCGACGTCAATATTCGATGCCTCGCCGTTAACGAGTTCCGTTAACGACGCGCGGCGCCGCGACGCACGATTGGCTAGTTAGCGTTCTGCTTATTATGACGTTTACCATGTTAACTACTTTCGCCTGCTCTTTTCGCGATTCTCAATTTCTGTTCTTTGCTTTTCTCTGTAAAAAGCTATTATTGTCGATTAGAGCTTACTTGTACATCTGTTTACATATTTCTTTCGTTTCATCGTTTTCTATTGATCGGCTCGAACGTATCGCAACAGCAGTAGAACCTCCAGCCCTTGCTTGAAAGGTGTTGATACGGGTTTATTAATTTTAAAGCTGGCTATTTCAATCTCAAAGACAAACCACATTCTGGACTACCGCTGAAGCTTGAAACAGTCGATTTGCAAGAATTACCCGACGAAAATTCATCCAATCAACTACAAAGCTTGCAAAACAGTTAGGCGTCGATCAAACAACGGTGCTTTGGCGGTTGCATGCGGCGAAGAAAATTCAGTGGTTCGGTGCCGCACCAACTTTCCGAATACAATATCGGACAACCCTTGTCCACGTGTTGCCGCACTAACTAAACAGACTGCCTCGAACTTATTGTTAGCATAAAAGCGTTTTTCTGCATGCAGCTTACTCGTTAGGTTATTGACTATACCGATTATTACAACGCGCCTTATTTGGAAAACATTTCCTTGAAGTCAAGAATATCCGAAAACGCGTTCACGATTTCCTTTGCCTCGCACCCTGTTTTTCTGCTTTTTCGTTACAAAAAATGTACCCACAGTACATTATCAGTATCCTGTGGAAGCAGGCAAATTATGAAACCGACAACGGCAATTAAATGTAAATATCTCTATCTATTTAGTTGCTCGGCTTCTTTCGTTCTGTGCTGCGGTTTCGAAAATTCCTCGCAATCCTCCCGGCATTCTTTCGCGTAACTCCAATACCGCTCACACTGGAAAATATTCACCTGTTACGTGGACCGATAAATTCACCGGTCTATTCAGTTTTCCGATTGGCAATCAATTATGGCAATTAACGAAATCCTATTACTCAGCTTAAAACATGTACAACGTATCGTGTACCCACAAAAATTAATGAATCTTGCGAGAGTTTATGCGTTCCATAATAATCCTCTGGGCTACAAGAAATAGTGAAATGCTCCGAAGAATTAATAAATTTCTGTTCAATTTATTCAATTTGTAACATGCACAGGAACAAGCAATAACTTTGCTGTAGAATATCAACATTACCTCATCGTAATGGAATAATTATTTTTATTTCGATTACAATCGTGTATTACAAATGTATCGCACGCCAGGTAAGTAAAATTAATTTGATAATTATCAAGTTCGGGAAACAAGAACACCGTATCGATATCGAAAAGTTAAATAGATTACAAGCAAACAATGTTACATTATAATTCCTCTTAATATTCTCTCAGAGTATATTGAGTAATAAATATGAACTAATAAATAATAAATTGATACTTAGGTATTAGTATTTGTGGAAATGCGGAAATAATAATGATAATGTGATCAAATTCATACACAGCAATATTTGCTTTACAGATTCACATGATGTAATATCTACTTTGTTCTGCTATGCTATGCTACATAAATGCTAAATGTATTATTCCAATGCTTTGCAATTCGCAATAAATGTTGATTAAGATATTACAACAATTAATTGATATTCGCGAGGTTATCAAGTAAAACGTAATTGTTATTTCATTGCGGCATTTATGTCGCGAAGTGATTGAGAAAGACATGAAATATATATTTTATGATTTGTGCCCATTGCATATGAAAAGTGTACGGACAAGGGGTAAACTAAATATTAAACCAAATTTGAAATGATAGAAGTTACAGAGTTATGGTAAGAGGTTCGATATCCTCGATTTTTGTTATAATTAACTCATTAATCATATTTTGATCTATTCCAGCCCGCAGTTATAATAATACCCTGTGGAACAAGAGTTTACTATGTCTATAATGTTCGACTATGTTTCTATCCAAGCGGTCCCTTGAGTGTTCGATCGACTTAAGGTTCAGAACTTTCTACAGATTATTGCAGCAATTTAATGTTACTTTCATTGAAACATTTATTTACACGCTTTACACACACGCTTGTACAGATCGGTCCTAGATGTTGATCTCTTCAGTGTATCGTACTAAACGTTGCTGTAAAATGTTCGCATAATCCCACCCCTGTCAATGTGTGTTCTATGAAGTGTAAATTACCTGAACCAGTTACTGAAAAGCGGTTACACAGTTAACACCGCTCCAACATGTTTAACGGTTGGAATAACTATAGGGGGTTTAAAACTTTCTCCCACTTTTCGCTACAAATATCTCTCCCTATTATACGAACGAAATTCAAACTTTGACTCGCTGCTAAATATGTACATATATCGTTCTTTCAAAAGTTGATTATTTTATTCATACATTTTTTCACCATATGCTAAACGTTTCTAAGTGGGTACCAAGCTTACTAATGAATGATACATTTCATAATGCTCGACGAAGAAATTCTGCTGTTTTTACTCGTGTATGTCTTTACGTCCCCTGAATAGAAAGACACAATTCAAGTTTTAAATTGTTTGGTTGGATTTTCATTTATTTCGGCAGAAGTGAAGCGATTTTTAAGTGCATTCTTTCTACCATGCGATCCTGGTATACTGCAGTTCTCCGCAGGTTTCCGATCTTTGAAGATTTTCTGCGAGACCATTGTTTTTTAAACGCTTCACTATCTTCCTAACTCTATCCGCGGAGATATTAAAATCTGACGCGGCTTTTTGAAGCGTATCTTCTTTCATTCGCCTATTAAGTGCTTGTGGTCCCTCTGCGGGTATAAGTTCACGAAATCTTGGCAATCGAAGAGAAGATTTCTTTTCAAATTGTTATATGTTATAAATTGTAAAAAATATGATGCTAAAATCGTAATATAGAACTGAAATTATCTGTCAACTTTATTTACACACGATAGTAAATAAGTTTTAAAACGCACTATTCGCACTACACAACTTTAGGATCACTTCCTGGATTTTGAATACAGCGGATTTTTTCCAAATCTGCGATTATTTGGAAATTAATATTTGCACTAACATTAATGTACAGTAACTAACAGTATTGGACCAATTTACTTGATTTCAAAATACTTGTGATTGGAAGAGCTTTAGTTTAATTTTTGAGTTTCAACGAGGGACTAGAGAAAGTTCCCCTATCTTCTGTGTTAAAAAGGACGACCTTGAACATTAATATACTGGTTGACCTTGTTCCTGAATAACAGTTCCACCTACTCGAAAGTTGCCCGGGTAAAAGCGCACCTTAGTGATCCTAGTTTTCACATTATTAGAGGATGTGAGCATTTTTCAGTAAACTTTTCCTTCCACAAAGCCAGAGGGAAAGCTTCTGAAAGACGATCTACTCGCTACCAGTGTACGGATGTGGTCCCAGGATAACGTTGCTCATAATAGTCCCGAGGTTCGAGAAACGCTAAAGAATTCGTTTCCCGATCGTTGGATAAGAGGAGGAAGCGGCATGCCTTTCCCATCGAGGAGCCGGGATTTGTAAAAGATAACGTTTATCGAGAAAAACACTCGCTCTTGGTAATATGGAGGCCCGGGTCACGGATGCCCGCATAGAAAGTACCAGGACAACCCTCGAGGAGCTGGTCCCACTGTTCCGAAACAGCGTGAACCAATGTATTGAGGCCTAGGATCGCCCTTTTTAACATGAAAGATAAATCTTTTCTGGTTGCTCAAGGAAATTGTATATTGAAGAATTGTGAGTGATTTGGAATGATCTTGGAAAATTTATGTGACCCAGGTACATGAACACTTTTTGAACCATGCTTATTCTGCTTTGAGTTAAAGAAGGACCAAAAGGGTACGATTATTTTGTGGAATTTACTTTTTGTCCCTTTATTACTCCACCGCGGAACTACGCACAGTTCCATTTAAAACGGTAAAGCTCACCTTGATATATTGCAGGTAGCACCGCGTATTTATTCTTAGATAAAGTTAAAATACTTTTTTCCAATAACCAGTAATTTGAGAAGTTATCGCGCGAAAGGACTAAAATGGAACACACTGTATATAACGTGACCCAACAGATTCCAGGTACCTTAAGTAATGAGAAAATGTTTGAGGCATAATTTGAGTGGCTCTGAAGGTGAAATACCGTGCGAAAAAGATTCTTACCACGTAAGTGCTTACATCCTTATCAATTTTCTCAAGGCAGCCCCTATTTTTGTGTGACGTACGTAGGTGGTTTCGTTTTTACTGTGACATTAATTTGTATTCAGACATATTTGATATGTTCTTCGAGACAAAAAGCAAACCGAACCCTAAGACAATCTTTGGCCGGCAGATGAAATTGCCCTCCATTTTTGTGCAAGCTTGGAGGCATATACATACATATGTAACCGTCGAGGCTCGCTCGTGCCGATATTCTACTTACCTCAAACTTTTCCAAGTTAGCCACTTTCTCCATTCTATGCATTTTTATTACCATCTTTGTCTCCATTTCCAGTCTGTACCTAAGTACCACGTTCACCTGCGAAAGCTGTTCTTTGTTGGTTACGCCAAATCGTTGTCCTTCCATATCACGATGTTCCTTCCACTTTAATCTCATTGATTTCGTAACTATGGTATTGTTTTATTAATGAAAGGGAAGATTAATGTGATTTTTATGTACAAGAGAATAGGAGGAAATATCGTATGGAGGTATGGGAGCGAAATGGGTAGCAAAGGACGAAAAGGTTTGCTTGATTTTTATTTCTGTCAATTATTATGGCACGACCGCAAGGTAAAGCTAACTTTTCAGAATTAGGAGTTTTTTGGTCGATTACTTGTATAACTCAGAGTGTGCCCTGGCAAGAGCATTTTGGTTTATTAAACAGAGTGCGAATATTCGTGCGTCCAGCCGCCAATAGCTTAAAGACATGCCATAGAACTAAGAGTTTCCGAAGGCATATCTGGGTGTAACGGTTCGACAGCCGAAAGACCAGCTACCCAATATTTATTGCTATCCAATAATTATCGAGTCGTACAGGACTACCTTTCGAACATTACGTTCCCAGGATCAAGTAACTATCAACATGCTTCGAATAAATTCACTTCCGTACACAGTTATCACTTCAACATAGCAGCAACAAATACAGTCCGCTCAATTATCGAATATATCGAACTGGGGAGGTAAAGTTGTCTCGTTTTTAACTTCCCACCTCGCGGTTAAAACAAGCGTGAGCAAATAACAGAAGCTGTGCCAATTAAAATTGCCACCCCACCTCCCCAAATGAGATCTTTCGAGATGATTTAGCTGGCGGCAGAAGAGTTAAATATTAAACTGTTGGAGTCTATCATATTTTTGGGACATTCTGCGTGCAAGATAAACCATTGCACGTGACCGGAATTTGCGCATTTGCAGTCTGAATGGCGATTGATGTGCTATAAGTCCACGTCACAATGCACGGACAATCAGCAGGGGGTTCGTAGTTCCTTCACCCTCGAGACTGATTCCCTAACAGCCGTAGCGCCAACACCCCGCTACTCTTGGCCCGTCAAGGTGGCAAAATGTTCTCAAACCCAGGAGGGCAGTCCGAAAGTGAAGTTGCCCTCTGATTTGCCGAAAATGTCACGCTCATCTTCCAACAAATGTACAAAGGCCGGGAGTTCGCCTTTGACACAATGATTCAAGTGATCCGGGCGAATCAAGTTATTCCAAGTAGGCAGGACGGTAACTCCGGTAACTCAAGTAATTATCACTTTAATCTAAAGTAACGCGTTTCACCGTGGAGTTCTTGCGTTCCACGGAAGTTTAGCAAACCATCTTTAAAACTAAATTTCAAGTGGCTCGTGTAAACTATCCGCGTCGGCCTGACATTGGAAAAGATTAATGCTGGGTTTAAAAGTAATACTGGTGGCCGCGATTACTATGTTTCACATTTTTAAGGGCTCTGCCGTCGTACCTTGCCGTTTCTTGCTGTATTTTTTTTTTGGTCTCAGTCTGCGCATTATTTTCTCGCAGCGCGGGAGACTATTAAATCTGACGCTAAAAACGACTCTGGTATCCAGTGTGCTCTGCTCTAATCGAACTCGGAAAACTATAGAGTAAAACGATTTAGATAAAACTTTGACTACGAAATAAATAGAATTCCATCCTATTTGTTAGAACATTACCAACTGGAACTACAGTTAATCAAAGTTGTTACACTGTGTTAATGACAGAGAAAGTTGATTTATATTATGGAAGCAAGACATTAGCATAGTAGAATATGTATTGATAAGTATGTATTGATTTCTGATTTATTTGAAAACTGACAAAGAGATTGTTAAGCGAGCATCCGACGCATCCGAAGAAAACTCTGGCAGTAATGTCGCATTTTGTTATCAAATGTTTCCCTACGCTAGAACAGAGAAATAATAACGTTAATATACGGTAGAAGCAACAGCAAACGATTTGCTGCGACGTTAAATGGAGCTGCTTTGTCCCGTTAATTGACAAAGAAGATAAAAACATTGACAAATATTTTTCACAAGCGCTTGCAAAAATGATCATAGATCTGTTATCCGTACCTGTCCATCCGTGCAATACGAAATAAAGGGGATAAATGTTTCGCTCCCAGTAAAATTCGCTGTGAAACCTTTGATTTCGCTTAAATACATCGCGTATATTATTATTTGTTTATCTTGTGATTTGAACGTTTAAATTACACTATGAGTTAAGTTTATAATGCCTCGTTTCCTCAGAGTTTGTACAAGCGCCCGAGTAGATAGAAATTACACGAATACATTTCTATTATAATTTACTCCATAAATAAGTACCCGCACGTGCGTTATTTTTTTAGTCAAACTTGCTTCCTGAGTTTAATGTTTGCTGCATTCGACGTGACCTGCATCGGTTTACGTTTCCAATAAAATGTTGTCAAACCTCGAATTCGATGAAATTTCTGGTACTTCTTAGATATTACCATTCCAGGTGCATTTCTAATTGCCTAAAATACAGAACTTAAATAACGAATGAATTCTTGTTCGCGTGTGTAGATTATCCATTCATTATTGGCCATTCAACTACTTCGAAGAACCGCAGTGTACACAATTTCCCTCCATTATTTAACGTTCCATTTGTAAAGTCTCCGCGCGTGCACACGAACACCGAAATGCACATGTGTGAGTACGTGCACATACTCTTAAATCTTCTAGTAAACCTGCACATCTGCCACCCACACGGTTTTCTTCTATTTCACCTTGTTTGCCGTATTCTTCGTACAAACAAATGCTCCGCTTACGAAATCAAACGGCGAGATCCTCTTCCGTGTCTCTCTCCGTCCGCTCTTCGAATCTGGCTCTTATTCCAAATTCTAGTTTTACGATTCGCACACAGCAACTGGGAAACTGGATTAATTGATCGATGCTTTCACTGTTCGTCAGAGTTTGAGATTTCTAGCTCGTTAGAAACTACAGCTTGCGAACGCATCATGCATGCACAACAGGAACGCGTATTTAAGTGTCGATTGTCACACTTCATGTACGACACACGGTTGTAACACTGGAATAATTTGGACCCGGCATCGAGCACCGAATGTTCAATCGGCCGTTGCTTAAAAAATAATAGTGATATTGAATCGCACAAAATAAAGTTTGAACATTGTGCCCTTTTGCTCTGATGAACATACAAGATTAAAATGTATTCGATGCACAAAATAGTACAGTTTATATTAATACAGAAGGATGATACCCTAGATTTTTTTCACGAAGTTACAGCACAGTTCAAATATCGACAGTTTTTCATCGAGAATTTAGTGACCCTCTAATTTTGCACGGCAATGCATAAATTTTTAGTGGACTAAGTGTCTTTGCGAAAGGGTTAATGCACGTGGAACCTAGGGTCACAGAATGTCCTGACCCCTGAGATTGACTCTTAACGATCAAGATACCACCTCGGGGCTATCAATGTGGGCAGAATACTTATTGACCCAAGAGGACTATCTTACATTGAAGATTTTCACCGATCCGCCAAATTATGAACGACGTCATTTAATACATAAATATAGAGGCGGTGTACTAATCCTTATACGGCAATTTTGGTGAATCGGATCTGGAACCGAGGCAGGAATACTGTTTCTTCATTTTTAATGGGCCATTCAAACCGGTGCATGCGAAGAGAAAGATAAATTATTTGGGGACCGTTTCGTGGAAAATTTAACGACACGTTCGGATGCTAAATCGCAATTTTTAAATAAGATAAACTTTGTTTTATTTTTGTTCGTTTCCTGTAAATATACGAGATAGTGTTTTAAGGCAAATTGCTGTAAATTTATAAATTGCGTGTAAAAGTTAATCCGTAGGTCATTCTCACTGGACATTCTTTGTTATACACACAACAAGAATCCAAGTAAAATAAAATATCGAAACTGTGAAATGTGTATTTATTTATTTAAATATGCTTCTTCTAGGCAAATGAACTGCATTTTTATTTTGCTTGTGGGTGTCAACGGATTCGTTATAAAATTGATAGCAACCCGAAAACTCGTAGCACAGAGCATTCCAAACAAATATCAAATAATTTTAAAACTTGAACATGCATTGAATATAAAACGAAATACCAAAAAACTTGTTCTACTCCAGGAAAATTGCTTTCATCCCAACTCTTTCGTCCCCCCATTAATTCGAATAACGAAGGTTCGACTTCTATAGAACTCGATAATTTAGTTACGATGTATCGTTTCGAGCAATCGCATGCAAAACCCACGCCATAAGAATAATTAGCATTCTTGTTTTGTACGTACACGAAGAGTTTCATGCTTTCTTTCATCGAAGTTTCAAGCATCGCAAAATACTGAAATATTCAAAGGTTTCTTCGTTCTTTGGACACAGTACAGATCCCATTGGCAGTGGAAGCTCACTGGGTTCGAGGCGATAAAATCGATGCATTTTTGAGCGTCGTGAACTACGTCGGAGCGTGTGGCAGCAACACGATGCTGTGTCGATCGAAACTAAGCCTGGCTCGAAACTAAGATACGTTTCACGCGGAAGAAATTTCCAGCCAAAGCTGGTGATGATCTTTTTCATCGTCAGATTGATGTGCGGCTGATCGTTATCATGCACCGCCACTGCGGCGTGGTTAGCCTGACCGCTGATCGGTGTACCTTTCTCTGGCTCGTGCCACAAATTGATTGTCTAGCGTTGATATTGACTGGCAATTACTGTTACGGTGGTTTTCAGCGTTTTATTATACACCACTCGGTTTGTACGACACGAAACACTGTGCGACACCATTTCGCAAGTATATGGACCCTTTCTGTGTTGCTGATTGTCCTGGTTCTACCTGCAGTTCGCTGCGTTTACAATTACCATGTTGAATTCGTGTCTCGTTGTCGGTAACGACATTATGCAAAGGATTCCTTCTACTCTGTGTCGTAATAAAAGGGAGGCGTTGATTTTTGTTGGCAGGGTAGACCGTTGCGGGTGAAATCGGCCCTCCTTGGGAGTTCTTTTTTTATATTCCGTGTTTCAGACGCGAGATACGCGGTAAAAAGCGAGAATTTTACGCGCCTTTGAGCCGTTCCACGTCAAATCGCGCAGAACTTCTGGCCATAGCCACCGATCCTCTTTTGACTGCACTGTTTTTATTGATAGTCTCGAGGAGCTGAGGTCTGTCAGAAGCGAAACGTGAAACGTGTACTTTTCAAGGATAAATTCAAATATAAGGATTTGAATAATGAAGATTGTCTTGCAAACATGTTTAATAAATTTATATGAATTTTCATTTGTGATTAAAAAGAAGTCGACGATTAAACGCAAGGAATGTGAAAGGAGGCGTCATTGATACTTAACAACGTAGAAACAATTATCCCACACATATCGTGAATAACTACCCTTGAACGATGAAATTATAATAATAGTTTTTACACTCTCTTTCTGTTCCTGGCACTGCTCATTTTTTACCGACGTTATAGTATTAATTATCATCATTTATTATACATTTCAGGACACAGGAATTCATTGAAAATCATACCGCTGTCCTATTGCATTTTACAATTGCTTACAGCAGTATTAATTCAAAATGCACTGGAATAATTCGTCACTAATTAAACGTTTAAATTCCTCTTTATTGTACGCATTGTGTTGAGTACCCATACAATTTCTTCTTTTATATTCCGTTTCTGCCAACATTAACGTATGCACAGAAATTTAAATGGAATGAAGAACGGAGGTTTCACCTATGATCAGGACCACGTACCAGTTCTGCGTTTGTTACATAAATTCTACTATGAAAGTGTGTGGAATCAATTGTCGACAGCGATGATATTTTGTAATGTTTCATATTTCACAATAGTCGTAAATCATTACTTGTATTCCAAAGCTTCATCTTTCTTCCACATGCTCTTTTTGAATGGGTATAAAAACGTATGGAAAGAGAGGGAATGCAAAATGTTCCTTCCTTCAGCATTCGTCCTCGTCGACAAGGTCTCTTTCTCGTGCACGGCACGATAAGAATTTGCATAGAAATTTTAGACACTCGGTTCAATCAATACGGAATGACGCCTGTGTCTTCTTTCCCCTGCAAGTTCTATTGATTTTTTAGTCGTTATTACAGATATGCATGTGAACTTCTTTCGAGTTACGCATTTCTTGCTTGTAATTCCCGATCTGGAAACCATTCAATTGGCACGCGTGGCCAGTGGCTAGGGGGCGAGTCGTTATTTTCTTGTACAGCGGAGAATGTCCGCGTCTCCCGAATCCTTGGATAAGAATTTACATGGGAATTGTCGCAACTCGACTCGATCTCTTTCTTCTTCGCCCAGTCTTTCTTATAAGGAATTTCCCATTCCTTCTGTTTTTTCTCTTTTTTTGTACCTTGTCGATTTTCCGTAACAAGTCTCCGGTTCAATATTTAATAAATCCTCCGACGTATTCAAATTCTGTTTACAATCGTGGTTAAAAACTCGAGTTTGATTGTTTTACATGTTAATAACAACTGCGACATTTACGTGGACCGAATTAACGAATAGAATATTTGTGACAATTAATTAACGACTTTCAGTTAGCAGTAGTCTTTTATTTATTGAATAAGTTTTAAAGATCATAATTTGGGAAAGATATTGAATTATAGATATTGAAAGATATTGAAAAGATATTGAACCTCGAAGTTACCTATAATTACTAAAATAACTCATCCACAATGTCATGCTAATGTAATAAAATTATATTTTCAATGCATTCAGAATCAACCTCATAATTAATCGACCACCTCAAAGCAATATTATTCTACAAGATTATTCTACAAGTCTCAATGAGATGGTCTATTGAAAGATTGATAAAACTTACAGGTCTTAAAAATAACGAATTCCAATGAATATACTAATTTTATAATACAATGGGCAAATATAACCATTGGACCATTTCGCTGCTGTAAAATCATTATTATGCAATGATGAAATATCAGATCGCAAGTAAATACGATTTAATAACTGCAAACCATGGTAACTGTGTGAAAATTCCTGAAAAATGTAAGTTGATTTTTCCAGCCGCAAAAGTAGAGGCGCTAGCACCCTTAATTCCGATTCTATCCTCCATAATGGAATGTGGAATGCGCACACGCCATAAAATATCGCACACATTCCTTCGTTCGATGTAAAAGGCATAGCTTTCAAGATTTAACTAGAGTGCAAATAGTATAGAGTATAGAACCATATACCGATACAATTTTTGTGGCACAAAAGACAGTCCCAATTCAATTATTTTATACCTCTCAATTTATTTCTACTAACTAGTGAAATATGGAGAAAACATTGAAAACACTGTTCCTTTCCTCCTCAAAGGAATTTCATAAAGCAATCCCTTTACAAATTCAGAAAATATATCTCGTCTACTGGTATTTATAAGACACATCAAGATCACTTCAGCTTTGGGCTCTGCAAAATTGCAAAATTATGAACAAGCAGCGGCAAATTTATATAACCTGAAACCGTGCAACGCATTTATATTAACCCAGTCACTCCAACCAGAGGAGTTATAAAATTTCGTAAATAAAAGCACAAACATTAACTCAGGATCAAATAAAATCCTGAATATTCTCTTCTGCAATCTACCACAGAATACACGAAACTATATATATCCTGTCTATTTACATGCATTTGAGAACACCTCTTTCGGCCTGGCAGGTGGACTGAATCACGGAGTCTAAAAAGTTACTTCTTCCCTAAAACCAGGTAAAAATAGCACGCGAACTCAAACAACTACCGCCGTATCGCTTTAACCGGTACAACTTGGAAACTGATAAATAAGATACGCTTCAGCAGTTTTTTAAACTTAAATAGTCAATGCATTAAATTCTCGAGAGGGGTTTCGTCAGCTGTAATTTCACTTGCACTTGCAACTTGTCGATATCAGATAAAAATTTCAGGCTTTCATCTAAAATTTATTGATAATTGGGTTCCAGAATGATTTGTTGCTGACAATGAATGCAACCCTTCTCCTGGTCGCTATCAACGATGCCATATTAAATTTGTATTTGCTATTCAATAAATCGACTCATATTTGACGGTGGTTTAATTAAATTACGTACGAAAATAAAACCTTGTCTCCCCTTTTTCACGGAAGAAAAGAAAACAAGGACCATTCAAAAAAATTAGAAACGTGGTCTACAAATTTTTGGTAAACCAGTCGGGATAATTATCTTCTGTAAAGAACTTTCCCCTGTCCGGGGAATTTCAATTTATGTCACAGCATGTAATTACAGTCCGTATCCTAATACACTCGCGACAAGGGTAACAGATAACTGAGGAATGCACGTGTAATAAACACGTTATTGGAAATTTACTGCGCAACGATACGATCTAAAATAGACTTAATACGACTGAAATACGATGTATGTAAATGATAGACGGCTCTATCATTTGCAACTCGATTCATACGTGTATGCTAAAAAAAAATTGAACGTAGTTCGAAATACCGCATTGGAAGTAGGTACTTGCGGCTGCATATGAGGGTAGCGCTATTAACAGCATTAACTCTTGTTCGGAAAAATTGGGTCAATCCGACCTAAAATCGGACCAGGAATATCCTCCTTTTGCATTCATTCATGCCATTGAATTTATAACACGTAGACGAGAACAAATTTCTCTTCTACCTGTTGTGCGAGAGATTTAACAAAATGTTATTTATTCGCTTATTATTTTTATTTCATTTCTCATCCTAGATTTCGTAATCTCAGTACATTTGTAAATTCCGTATATGGGTTAAGAAAAGATACTAAACCGGTTAGTGTTCATCGTTGCAATAAGTAATACACTATTTCTTTCCCAACGTTATCATTAATGCTGTTACTATAGTAGTTTAACTTTAAGATAAAAGATCTTTACTTTTACTTTAAGATTAAAGATAATGCTAATAATAAGCAATATATTCTAAATTCTAAGGGAAACTCACAACTCTTAATTCCTTCAGGTACACGTAAATTTACAAACATTTACCACTCTCAACTTTGATGGCGGTTTTCACTTTCTAATTGTGGGTTATGACCGATAAGAAAGCTCGTGTACGTGTCAAATATTTATTTCAGTACCGAATTGGACAAAGATCTGAGCAAAATCGGTGATTAACACTTCCGAACGATTTCTTCTTATACATATTCATTGTTGGATACAAACTGAATATAAAGGTCTTCAGAATTTTCAGGATGACCCGTGACCTACTACCTGCATCGTTAATTGCTTATGACGCAAACCAATATTTAGCCTCACCATCACCGTGGGTTAAAAATGTATTGACACATTTCCTTTCTTTTTGTAACATCTGTAGTAGCTTTTTTAAATGCGGACATAGTATACACACATTTTACGTATACGTACATCTCTTTTATTCCAATTTAACAGAGAAATGTGTGCTGTTCTCACCTTTTCTCTGCAAAAGCACAACACATATACGGGGTGAAAGTTGAGAAGCGGAAAATAGCGGTGGAAAGAAAATCAGTAATTTTCCTAACTAAATACAGTGTTCTGGAAATCAATCTTATCAAAAACTTTCAAATGAAAGCGTGTATCGAAGTTTCATGCTGAACTAGTACAATCCAACGCGAATTGTTCTTTGCAAACCATTTATTTTCTTCTGCGTGTTTCCTTTATCGCGTATCGTTGCCTCGTATTATACAGCCGAATAAAGGGAAAAACTCCGGAATGGGTTAAAAAGTGAGTTACCCTATTTCGTACCTCAATTTTTGTTACAATTCATTTCCGGTAATACTATTTCTGTTTTTACGAACGTAATCTTCAAGCGAATCCCTCTACATGCAGACGAAATACAGTCCATCGTCCTCCTTTCGTCACTGCCCCTGAAAGCTTGGTTCCATTTAAGTTCCACCGTGAGAATTTACACAGAAATATTAGAGGCCAAACTTCTTTCGAGATTCGAAACAATTTACATTCCTCTTATTTTTTTTCCCTTCTTTTTATGACTGCTCGAAGAGCAAGCTCCCGTTCCGAGGGTAAGGTCGATTAATTCTGCGCCCTCTTGTTCCAAAATGGCCGTTACAACTTTCAATTTCCCCCAGCGAAAATTACAAGATTACCATAGATTAATCTGAAAAGGTTATCAGATATTTTATCAAATTCTTAATAGCTTCAACTTTAACGAAGGAAATTATTGGCCGTACCTTGCAACGCGCACAGTATCAGACGTGCATGAATAAACAAGAAATTTAATACAAATTAGTACTCGATTAATTGTTTGGAAAAGTATAAAATACAAGAATGCGGCGGTTAAAAATAAAAAAACGGTAAAGAATATAAGAAACGCAGAAATTCTAATTGTTTAATTAGCCACTAGTTATGATGGAACTTCGTTCGATGTTCTGCGACAACAGCAGTTTTCATGGGAACAATCTGGAACGGCACAGTTCTATATTATTTCACTCTCGCTATTGCTTTCCCGGAATTTTTACTGCCTCCGAGGAAATACTGATAAAAGTTGTACATCTAGAAAAGAAAGAGGAGAATCCACAGTTCCTAGTGTTCCTATTCTGGTGCAGCTACGGCGAGCTCGTTTCTTCTTCGTAAATCCTGCGGTGAAAGATCACATGCAAACATCGGGTCACGAGATTTCCATGAGATCCCAAGCTAATTTTTCCCGTCTCTCCTTTATTTTCGTCCCATCGTCCCGTTTCTCTTCTCTCCGTTGATTTCTGAAAGGGAAACACTATGGAAAGCCGCTGCAGGACGAAGGTAAGCGACGTTAAATCGCCCGTAAAAATTCCAGCAGTAATTGGCCACTGAACTATTTTCCATTCTTCTCTACTTCCCCTTTCTGGTATGCTGAACTTTTCAAACACATAATTTCTACTTTACGAACGGAGTATAGACTAATTCTTGCGCACATTCACGCACTGCGCCTTTATTTCGGGAAATAGATAGTAGCTCTTTAATATTATAATAGCTTGGACAAATTGCTAATGTTTTGGATACTGCCGATCGGAAAAACGCCATGGAAAAATTCAACGATATCAAGTTATAGATAGACTGTGATCGATTTTGATATGGTTTCAACAATTAATTCAGTGGAGCGACATTCTCTGCAGGATTCAAGTATAAATTATGCATTGCTGAGGGAAAAGTATAAAATGTACCGAATGCGAAACGTAAACTATTGTATTTGCGTGTCACTTTTCTATCTTGGTATAGATCCATTATTTCGAAAATACGTGATCGATTGATACTATCAAATAGTATCCTATAGTAACTATTTATTATTAAAATTTGTCGACACTTTAAGCCCCAATGTTTTTAGTTCATTTGGCATTTGTTATGCTATAATCATAATCATGTATTCTTATGAACGCTACTAGCTTTCGTAAGTAAAATTAATAGTTCCAGAATATACATTTAAGAACATATTCTATATGTATTAATTTCTGTGGAGCGTGAAAATTAACAATCTTCATTCATAGCATTTTTTCCACTGCTGCAATAAAACTTTTCGGTCGGAGTCACCGCCATAATCGATTGTTAAATGTTCGTCAATCGGGTAACAGATGTATCACACGAAATACAAAATATCCGATGGAAGAATACGTACGCACATGTATACATGCAGGGTTACCCGCTAGAAGCTGTTACGATAAAATAGTTTTTATCCAATACATCCAAGCTGATCGTTGGAGCTGAATACAGAAGCGTTCTAACCAGCAGGTCGAATATGGCTTTTCCGGTTATTTTATCTGACTTTTCAAAAACACGCGACCCTGTTTCGTTTATTTGAAATTTATTTGGAATGCCGATTCACAAATGTGTATAAACTCTGACTTCTTCACTACATACTGAAATATATTTTAAACAATTTCGTTCAATTTTTCGTTTTAGTGTGCCAGAAAACTGCATTTCAATTTAAAGAGTTGCAACATCTGTAACATTTTCAATAGCCGCATTTAAAGTCCGCCTCTTTTTATTTACAGAAGTCTCGCCGATTCACATTCGTGTTTCTTCATCCTAAGCTCAATGTATACGATTTTGATTGGATCCATCGTAAATCGGAGGATACGATTGTCTACATCGATACCCGTCAGGATTCGATTAGGACCCAAGTGGATTATAAACGACGTACTTGCAAATCAGTTCTGCTCGGCAATAATTAACTATCGGCAAGGAGTTCGCTTTAAGCCGTATACCTTGTGCGGCTTCCCTGCCGTGATTACGTACGAACGGAAATTGAGAGCTCGTTGTCGTTGTCGACGACAATGGCCCACTCGGCGATCCTGTGTAAACCTCGCTTCGATCCACTGGCTTTCAAACTTAGTTGGACATTATACTCATTATTCATTAAATAATTAGAAACCCTTGCTCACGCGTATCAAACAACACGTATGTATGTAGGTATCTGTATAGTCTCGGTCGCTTCGTCCAGTGCCCTACGCTGAAATCGTTACTCCTTTGGAACAAATCCGCTTTTTTTTCAATAAATCACGATGTTTTGTCTAATTTACACGCAGTGAATGTTTGATTACCGTACTGTTCGAATACTTTTATCACCCACTGTATGTATACTATGATATTCATCGCATTTATTTTATCCCTGCGAATATCCTCTTAAAAAACGTTGGCGATTTTACTATCCCTGTATCAAATATTCCCAAAGCATTTCGGTTATCGCTACATCGAAATAAATAAACTGCCAATGGTATTTCCTCGTCAAATTGACACCTGAAAGCTGTCGCGAACAGATAAAACTGTGACGGTACTAAAAATGCATAAACTAATCGATTATTGAAGATGACCCTTTGCTGCTGAACCGGTCGCTACTCGCAACGTTACTCCACTAATAGTCTATATAAGGATGAATAAATTGTAAGAAGGACACCGTGACGTTCTTCAAAGAGAATTTATTCGCATTCACAAGGTGCAACTTCTGTTCACATCACTTCGCGTCGTTTCCCTGACAAATCAGTGGGTTGGTCTACGTGTAGAAGTATGCATTACCTTCGCCCTACAAAAAGCAAAGCTCAAATTGCGAAGCTCAAACACGCCCCTTTCTACAGAAGAGACTTTTTTCCGAAGTATGGACGTTTTACATTTCAACAATAGCATCAATTCCGTTCCACCAAAACCACCGATTTGTTATCTCGTGTATCACGCTGCGTATAATATTTATTATAATTAATTTCATGAAGGTTCTGGTGTACAATTTCCCCTTTGCAGCATGCAATGTTAGAGTCGTGCATGGTCCGCAGAATCTTTGCAGGATTGTACGGAATCACATCGGAAGTACCAGAGAAAGTTTTTATTCTTCGACTTGAAAAATATCGTTAAATATTAATGCGTGTTTTCCCAAAAAGTTTTAGAATTTCGTGAGATCAAGAATGTGCATGAAAATGATAACTGTGGCAATATGCATATATACTTGTAATTTATTTATTTTAAACTGCATTCATCACATGGGGTTATTAACGACTAAATATTTCTTATGGGCACCTACTTTAGTTTCCCAGATATAGAAGAAAGTAGACACACGTTAACCAATATGGGATATTTTCAGCTATAAGCGGGAGAAACTGGCAGAAAGGAATTGCCCGATAGTTTTATTGGGGTTCCCTACAAACCTGCAAAGTTAAACAGGTCGGAATTTTCGGGTTACAAAAGTTCCTTTGTAAGTGAAACAGTTGTACGCCATTAAGTTGTCTTACAGCGTCTGATCGAGTATCGTCGCGATATCGCATAAGCGAGATTTACGACTTCGCGAAATTCGAAAGAATTGCGGTCCAGGTCGTAACAGTAAGTCAAACTGAATTCGTTATAAGAGTTCCCCCTATATGTACGCTCGGCATTCTAGTACCCGAAATTTCAGCACGATCACATTTTTTACAACGCAAAATATACCTAACCGTTCCCGTGCGAGAGCTTGCGTGAAGATAAATAAATATTTGCTAAGGAAAATTGAGTATCTTCCACTTTGCAACATACAGTGTGTACCCTGTAACATTAACCACCATTTTTCAGGCATTTCCAGTACTCTGCCAAATAAATGCTTTCAAGCAAAGTTAATCAGCCTTCAGCCTGCTTTCAATGTGTAGTGCTAAAAGTTTTTCACTAACACCTCGGGAGCTAATAAATATTCGCGGTGAAAATTTGATATTTTGCCACCATCCCGCACTCTCTGCCAATTTCATAATAATCGACCACTGGTGTTTTTCGGGACTACAGCAGAAACGAGCATCCGCCTTTGGAATGCCTCGATACTGGAGGTAATATCGTTAACCTCCGCCCCCCGACGGTGTCGTTCGCGACGGCCGCGATCGTCTTCAATTGACAAGTTTCACCGTACAACTCGGGAAATTCTCATAAGCTACGTCCGATTCAATAAAATTTTCATCTGAGGAAAAGGACGGCTAGACCGCGCGTACGCGCTCCTGATGCCACGAACGCGAAAACTATGCCAGTCCGTTAGTCTCCGTCAGTCTCCGTCAGTCTCTGGTAGAATACGTTTACATAGTCACATAAGTGAGTAATTTATGTGGGAATAGATTTTAAAAATGCTCGGTCAACTTCGTCCTCCAGAAATCATTTTTATACTCGCATATTACTTTGAAATTGAAAATTGAATTAGAAATAACGGAAACAATTTCTTTCGAGACAACACGCAGCTTCTTGGCTGCTTAGGTGCTTTAAATTACTGCGGAAGAATTGTATTATCTTCTAGAAGCATACAAACGTATCCACGACACGCGACCCGTCTATTAGAATCAACGTACTTTCTCAGAATCAGATTTGCAAGTGAAAAACTATCCGGCCGTGTGTCGCGAAACGTGCAAATAACGCAAAAGCTGTTCTAATACTAGAGAGTTACAGGCAATGTGTACTATTATAATTGTATTATGTTCACGTGCCAGCTTTATCGTTTAATTGCATCTCCATTTACGAAACCCGGTCCTGAAAGAAGGTCAGATATTGGATTGATTAATTTTTTTACAAACACGCGTTACGTTACTGTAACCGCTCCACCCGCATCATTAACTCGTTCCAAGAATAAACAAACGAAAAAACTCGGCGGAAAATTTGTTCACCGGTGGATCGGGTTTCGAAAAAGGAAAAGGAACGATTTCGAAAATCTGTTAGCCGCGTGCCCGTGTAAACGATTTGTTAAATGATACTATGGTGGCTACGGCGTTTGCATGAAGCATGGCTACGATTATCACCCGAGTTTAATTAGACTGAAAAGCACACACACGTGCACACAATTTGGCCAGAATGTTTAATTTATTAGCTGTAGAATTGTGTTGATGCTGGTGTCTGTGGGTACGGAAACGGCCATAGAGCAACATCGCACGGTAGAACCCGTACATTAGTAAATAACGGCTCTTTAATTAATGAAGTAATTAACAATTAATTGTCACTGGAATGCTGGTTCGCGTGCCTTTTTTCTTGCCAGTCAGTAATTCGTGAAAGCTATAGAGACGTTGTGTATATACAACGGTAGTTATTGTAGTGTCAGCTCGCAAACGGTATATTAATTAAAAGGCCTGTCTATTTTGTCCCCTCGAGAAGTGGATTTTTCATACGACCGTTTCTGCAGCCACTACTGGCCAGCTTGGTTTGAAACTTTGCCGTTCTTCAGGTATGTTTTTAACAAGCTTTTAGAATTTGTACAGCTAGACGTTCGTACAACAGCGTTTTTATTACTTAACTGTGTGCATTCTCACAGCTCGAAAAACACTCTGAAACAATTTATTCAAGCTGGATTGTAATCAGTATGAATTTCTTGAAAGGTCGCTACTAAATTCACGAAACAAAAGCAAACATAACGGAACGGAGCTATTTCAAAGCTGAAACCGCAATTTTACATAATTTTGCTGCCACGGCTCCCCACAAAAAGTACTTTCATTAATTATATCAACAATGTTTAAATAATCTGTGTGGATGGAAAACCTGGTTTCGAGGAAAACGACCTCGATCCCTTTCATTTGCTATTTTTCTACAGAATCAGGAACTGCAAGCAATTCTCTCCAACTGGCAATCCTGGCTCTCAACGAAATTTTGGAATGTGGTACTGTAGAAGAAATCACTGACACGTATTTATCTTTAACGATCACGATTCACATTTACAAAGTGAAAATCAACCGCTTATTTATTATTTCAATGGCCTTTGCCATTTGCCTAACTATGTAAAAAAGTCATATCAGATTTACAAAATATAAATATCGATGTGACTTTTTATTGAAATTATTCTTGGCGGGGTGAAATTTCGAGGCTACAGAAACTGCGAGAGACCAGTAAAGACGAAGCAACGCAGCGCTGTAGCGAAACATTGGCAGGAAGAGAACGAATTTATGTAAAGAGAACTGCCAGAACGGAATTTTCACTGGAGATCACTGGCTCAAAGGATACAGCACTGCATTAATCGACATTTCTTTCACCAATCGGCTCCGTTTACAGGGCGGAGATGAACTTCTCTCCCCAGGGAGGATTCAATGGTGTTGCTAGCGGTTTGGTGTAACGTTAACGTTGCTCTGTTACGTATTATAAGCGTAACAACGTTACCGAGACCTTTGATCAGATTACGAGAGCATCGCATTTTTGATTGCACTGGATGTTATTAATATTGATGTTGTTGGATTATTGATTTTCCAAGTAAATATTTTCCTTCAATGCGCTTACGGCATTGAACATTCGAAACAAGAGATCTCGCCATCATATTATCGCATTTTTACTTTCCGAAAATAATTGCGAACTGTATGTGCTTACCAATAACATTGCCAATTAATCGGGTATGCTATACATTGTATACAATACAGATATATCTGTGAAGAAGGGCAGAAGTATTCGTGCAGTAGAAATGTGGAAATAAAGCAACCTACAATATATTTTCTACATTGTAACCGCGTGAACACACAGCCAAACAAATATTTTTGTTCGATAATTTATAACGATACATAGTGTTACCATAAAACTGTTTTTATTGTCTATCGTGCAACTGTAAGAACACTTTTGTCCCTCGCTGAATTTACATATATTTTAGATAGTAAACTCTGTTAAAATTTGAGATCAGATAATACCGCTCGTTGAACCCCGGCGATATAAGTTGTAAATTAATTCAGCATTGCACCGTGTAATAACGTGCACTCGTGTACCTTTACTAGAAATTAATATAATATAAACGACTGGCAGATGAGTTGGAGTTGGATTTATTTCCACGGTCGGTTGAAGTTTAAACTTGAGCTTAAACTTCTTAAACTTCTAACAGACCCCTTTAATTTTTGACGTACTTATAGAGTTCACCGGCAATAAGATAGCACGTTTTAAGAAGTATTTAATTTCTATTTATTAAACAACGGTAATTCAATTCTTTATGCAAGCGTCCGTTCAGATTATCTTTGTTCATACATATAAATGAACTTAACTTAAATTTTAATAGTTTTCCAATAATTATTAATAATCGGTTTTAAAAATTGTAAATGTAAGCATATCAAATAAAATCAAAAGCTTTACCATTCGAAAATCCTGCTTGCTTGTTTATAACGTGCATTTCTCAAATAAAAAAGCATGTATATGTTATTTATGTTATTTATGGTTGCCTCTACAGAAGGGTCGAAGAATTGCCTATGTTGGGACTCATCGCTGTCACTTCATCCCCTTTGTGCTCGTGTGTTATATATATATCGTCGGGATAATCTAATACGAGGGTGACAATAGAAGTATCCTGGATTTTGATGCGCGTGTGGTGACGGATAATAGGCTTCTTTTCTTTAAGGATCAGGACAAACTTTGCGGTTCAGTCTGTCCTTTTTCGAGTGGCGTCGGCGCCGAGTATTGACCAATATCAATCACAGAATTCTCAATCTGCTCTTGAGTAAACCTATTGGATCTTTTTGTTACTTCTGTGGGGATCACATGTTCAATGGACAGCTAATCGAAGGAATGATCGATTTGATTACACAGTAATAAATTACCATTTAATTCCATAGAAGTTCCGCTCGTAACATACAAAAGTGTCAATTTTGCGGGAAAGAGAATGAATCGAGGAAGCCTGTACAATGCCGCTCGTAAGTCACAAGACGGGTAATAAGGTCTTATCAAAATTGCGAAAAAGTTATTAGAAACGTTAATACAGTTAACAGAGAATTAAACCAAAAAAAATAGTGCAATAACTTGTGCAAAACATTTTAACATCCTACAAATTAATTTTATTGTTAGGTTCATTATTAATATTTCTTCGTTTTCTTTGTAGAATTGTCCACAGCTTCGTTTGAAATTCCCTTCACAATCATTTTCGTGCACTTAATGTTTTTCTATGTTTAAAACAGTTCAGCTGCTAGGCATTTCATTCTCTTCTACTAAACTAATATTAAACCGCCCGTATTATTTTAATTAAAAATGATAGAAGTGCACCTCCAAACGATTAGGAAATTTATCAGTGTTTCAGTGCATGTAACTGTGAAACGATAATACACTAACAGTTAAAATTTAAGAGCGAAGAAATGGAAAAAGAGGATTTGGTCAATAATTCACGGTTAGGAGTTCAATGTTTCATATTCTTATGATATAACGTAGAATGCCAAGCTGTTTAAAAGGAGGCACAATAAAATATGAGAATAGAAATTCGGAAGAACGCCGTGAAACAGTGGTATCTGACAGAATTCCAAACAATACTTACGGTCGATGCGCAAAAGCCGAGGATTCTTGAAGAATCGATGGGAGCATTTAGGTTTTATCGAGCAACTCGATTCATCGGACACGAGAAGGGGCTGATCGCTCGGAGAAAGCTTTGCTTGCCCTCTACGGTTCCTCGAGGATGAATTCGAATCCTCGAATGGTCGACAAGAGTTTCCTCTTTCTTTCCCGCATATCTCCTCTTTCCGATTCTCCACCCCTCGCTTTATTTCCATTTTATCTTGTAACGCCATCGCAAACGTGCTTTCGTATCTTACTTCTTTCCCAGTGTTCTTAAATGTTAATTGTCTTTTCTTCGTCTCATGCTATCAGCTTCATCTGCTCGTTTCATTTTCATTAACTACCTGCTGCTCCATACTTCTTCGAAATTTCAATGGGGAAATTTGTATTCACAAGCACCCTATCAATATGTTCACCCTTACGAGTAAGTAATATGGTTCGTTTTCATTTTTTTCAGTTAAATATGGAGGTTACTATCAAGCTATCAAATTTGTGTTTTTTTAGAATAAAATGCAATATTAGGACTTTCAGGCACGTTTACTTAATACTGACTCTCGTGTCAGAATTATAGAGAGCCCAGTGCACAAATGCCTCATTGAGAAATTAAAACATTACGAAATGAGAAACAAGGGGCAAACGTACTGCGGCAATATTTTAATAGTTACAGCATCTTTAAAACGGATTGTCAGAAAGGGAAGCTGGAGGTTGACCAAGGTATTGGCGGTGTGCCTCGGTCGATTTTGGTACATTTTGCAAGATCTCTGGACGAGTCGACACAGAGGTAACAAGTTTCGCTGCGATTAGAAGCGTCGCGGTTGATCTAATGCTGCGAACGTGATCGACGTGTTCCTCACTTGCTCCTGCTAACTCTTCTTACTCACGTCGTGCTCGAAGTACCAGATATTTTTGGTGCACGTGCGCTGGAACTAATAATGGACATTCCTCTATTTTCCTTTCGCCGCACGTGATACAACGTCGACTGCTCGACTGTTTACAGTGGGCTATAAAATCGCCACCCAACTTTGTCAAATTATTATGTACAAATGTTTACGTATCGAAACCATATGAATTGGAAGCAACGGCCCGGCACTCCCGCGTTGTTCAAAGTAATTGAACGATAATGTATCGCACCGCGATAACGGAAGAAAAGTTTCACCCGATAAAATTTGTCATTTAACACATTTCCTGCCGCACGGAGCTCACACGCCTCCCATCGAATTTCCCGTTCGAATCGCTGGCTTCCTTTGTTCTATTCCTCTTTCGACACGAAACGCCGAAAGTAGGCTACCATTTTTAACGCGATCATGTTTCTTCCGTGAAACATTTTAAACCCGACGTATTTTTCTCACTGTTAGATCGTTCTGAATGATTTGTAACTAAGTAACTAAGTAACATTATCGACAAAGTATTTTTATTAATTACAGATAGGTATAGATCATTACAGATAGATAGAAACAAAAGATTTGACAGAAGATTGTGTTAGAGACGTGAATGATCCCACCCCTCTGTTAAACGGTTAGTACTTCAACTAAATGCCAAGGGCTAGAAGTTGTTTTATGGACTCGATAAGCCTGCATTCGTCTGTGTCTTATGAACTGCTGAATGGCGATTGACGTGTCACGAAGCTAGGTAGCGATGTACGGGCAATCAGGAGGCTTAAGATTTTCTCACCCTTACAACTGACTCCTTAACTGCCCTAACACCGCCTCCCTACTATCCCCAGGCTATCAAGATACAGGGAATGCCTTTGGACCCAGGAGGATAGCCCAAGAGCGAAGGTGCCCACTGATTTGTCAAAACCATCAGTGTCCATATTGCAATAAATGTGTAAAGGCGATTATATCAACTTTGAGACCTTAATTCAAGTTGCTCGAGTGTTTCAAATAATTCCAACAATTCGAGTAATTCACACGACTCAGAATGTAGGTTGTGATTTAAGCATTTAATAGTTCAACATAGGTAAGAAGATATATTTATCTTGAATTGATTTTTTCGTGTTTTCTTTCGAAAGATTAAAAAGCGTGTCGTTTTTATTTTAAATTTTTTTTTGTCTATCTCATACCGTTTCTGTGATAGCACTTTAGGGATTCAACTTTGGAGGGTGCTTTCACCCCTTAAACTTGAGTCACCGCAGTTTAAGAAAAATACGTGTGTAATATTTTTGACCGTTCTTCAAGCCTGGAAAGTTTGATTAAAATCGGCATCTGACCGTTCGAGACCTTTCCTTGCCAGTTCATTCCATTTACATTCCATGGCCTACGCTTACCATTTAACCATTTTACTGAATTTAAACGCGGTATTGCAAAATTACTATCGCAGAACTATGTATAGTAGTTGGGCCCACGCCCACCGGTATGCATGGCAGGCTGTTTGAAGCTAAAAGTCAGGTGTCCACCAAGGGTAGTCTCAGCTACCGCAAATGTCACATTCAGGAAATACAGACTAAAATGTGTAGACCCGACACTGCTGGCGTTAGAAGGCAGCTCTCTCATCTGGTCCAACCAGTACTATCTCAATCTACTAACGCTACGTTCAAGTGGATCTAGCTCTTGGCGCACGTCTTTCGCCACAGTAGATTCAGACAGTATTGGTTAGGCCTATATAAGAGCGCGGTCGCCTTCGCCAGCGCTAAATCTATACGATTTAATCCATATTCCCTGAATGGGGCGTTTACGGTGGAGACTTTATTCATCAAGTTTCCGCGGTGAGATTTACAAAAATCTTTTCTGTCGACGTCGGTCGATTATTCGACGCCGATTTTTAAATAGAGATGTTTCTGTTTGAACTCCATCTAAATTTAAAAAATATGCGCTGCTTAGGAATTGTCTGAACAAAATGTCAATTCCAATTAACATCGCACAACATTCTTATTTAACTTAATTGTGGGAGGCACAGAGTATTGCGCGGATTATTTTTGCCGCATCGTTATTTATCACGAACTAATTCTATAGAAGCATAACACTGAACACTCAAAGTTATCACGACCATTAAATGCGCAAAGAAGATCATATTCTCTTTCATTATTTGTGCGACTTATTTTGGAGCTTATCGATTCATTCAAACACTCCTTCGTCACATTTTACTATTTTCATGCTGTGCTGCAATCTGATACACCTTTTCATCAGGAAGACTGTGATCAATGTTCTCCTTTGGGCCAAACTCACGGTAAAAATAGCCTGTTTAATATTCTAAAGATTTTAAATTAAAACTTGCTCTTCATACCTGTCTCCAATTTATTGCCAACTGAAATAGACATCCATCTTGATCAAGAAATAAATGATCTTATTAGCTCTCACTGCTTCTAGTAATGTAAACTAATAACACCCACTGTCTAAATAATTGCATAACAATGACTGTCCAAACGCGCTTGTTAAAATATTGAATTAATACGAATAATTCGAGAACAACTAGAAACACAACCAAATTTTTAATGGCAAAATTCCCCAAGTGTGCTACAACAATTAACACTGCGTAAATAAAATTTATAGAATTTTACATCTAGGACCATTGAAGGCAAAAAATGCTCAGTTCAAAAATATTGTTTAAATAATACGATAGTGGAACGGCACGAAAGGAGCACACTAGAAATAAGTAAAATTCTAGAAAGCAAACACGAAGGTTTAGAAATCGTTTCGTGGGTGCATAATATCGATAGTTCGGTGTGCCACACGATCCACAAGGTCTTTGCTTTTGTACTCGTAATAGTGATTGATAGTGCTAAACTTTGCCTTAAACGTTATACATACATAGACGGTTATTGTCGTTTGCGCCGCAGGTATTCACAGTATCGTACAATCGAGAAAAATTATCTTGTACCACCGTTAAGGGCCCACCCTCCGCACGGGTCGCGTATTGCAGAGAGAAGGAAAAATTGCACCTTCACATTTTGATTCGATCTCCAACCTAGGGTGCAAAGGACCCTTCCCCTCTCTCCTGCTGACGCTAAAGAATTTTGCTATCGGTCATTTCGATACCGTTATGGATTAATCCGTTCATCAAGGGGACACACCCATTTCCGTACATAGGCAATCAGGGGGTTGAGGATGCTCTCTATTTCGGTCAAATTCCTGACGCGTATCTGATGAGCATCTCTCTGACACTATAATTTGTGGCGCGACCTGTGAAATGATCGCTGCTCATAGGAGTTCCTGAAATATAGCTGCCACTGACAAAGTTTCAGTATTTTTCTTCCCTTCCTTTTTTGCGTGCTAGACGTGGCGTCAGTTTGGCCGCGGAAAGTTATCCAACTTCTGGCTGCACGTTTATTTAAATGTAGACATTTACCCGAGTCACAAGTATTTTAAGAGGAATTTATTTGATCGGAAACTATTGTTCAATATTAATATGTTGAATATTATTTGACTATTATCCACTCACACTTGTTTTTCATGATTGTGGAATGCGATTAAGCTATAATAAGAAATATGCTATAATGAGAAATATTATAAGAATAATATTCCAAGCTGAGTCACTTGCTTTCCTCTTGGCACGATATTAATTTTATTTTAAAATAAACTTGAAATAAGAAAATTAACTACTATTTTAGATTGTTGGTATGCCTCGACCTGTCTTATTATTACTCGCGTCATTTTCACGTCGCTGATACCGTGTTTGGAATTAAAATCGGAATTAAAAGAAGTAAGTGAACTTTCGAAACATGTTTGGAAAATCGAGATTAAGAAATTAAAGGAGGAGAAATCCGATATTGAACGAGCACGATTTAGTGCATCGATTAGAAATTATTAAGTTGCTAATGAGATGTCAGCGCTGAGAGATGTTTACAAGGTTCCATAGAAATTTACGATACCTCGATTATGTATTGTGTTACATAAAAGCGATTTATACGCGCCGATAAGCGTAACTAATTTCACGTACACATTCACCGCGTAAAGTAGAAACTACATTTCCAACATCGATTTGCGGGTGTACATTTAGGTTAATTAAAAGTTATTCGGGATTTAGATAAACGTCGGTTGAGACTGATTCAGCCGATAATTACGGCAGTTACGAACTTATACTAATTACCAGGTAATTTAATTCTCGATATCGACCGAACAGACACCAGAGATTTGCTAACTTTAACTCGTACCAACCGCGCAGAGTTGGCTATTTATTTCTTGCCGCTACTTTTTCCGAGCTCATCCTCGATACAAGAGAACGAAAGGGTACACAATGCCTGTACAATTCTATTTTCGAGTTTACGAAAACAGGAAGCCTGTAGCGAAGGAAAGAGTCGAGCAGTGCTTCGCTCTATAAGTTAAACGACAATCTTGTCGTTTAGTTCTTTCGTTGAAGAAAAATAGCCCTATTTGAGATGAAACTAACCAGTGTTTTGTTAAAATTAATAAATCCTGGAGAAGCATATATAAGGAATTAAATGTTTGGAATAATATATTGTCACGATGGAATGAATCTTGGTTTTCAAAAAGAACCTCATACAAGAGTCTGCAATCTATCGATTTAACAGATGTAAGTACGATTGAAAACATGGAAAACCCATATTCAGTACGTTTCAATCCCTAAATTTCCAATTTCTATTACGCCAGTAAATTTTCCCTGAACATTCAAGAATAAAATCTACCGCTGTCTATAACACAAACACTATCACACAGTTTCCAAGTAACCTCCTGCGCGGTTGGAGAAACCTGGCTGCAAATGAGTAATTAACGAATACCATCAACAACGATGCCAGCTCGACATTCGTGACAAGATTACAAATTCCAATAATAACGCATCTTCAATGCTAAATTCCTCTAAAGCAGAATATTTCGAAATCTGCATAAATACGACAGATTCTACGAAACCTAGCTTTTTAAAGAAAAGTCACTAATTAAATATTCAATAAAAGTAATTGAATTGTTCAGCCGGCTAAAGTTACAGTTAGAGAAACTCAATTTTCCCAGAAATTTCACTCAATTAACCAGCGTCCTACCGAATTCGACTGAGACAGGAAACCCATCCGAAATTACTCTTGTGTGCACACAGGACATTCCTGTCGTAGCTATTTCACGAACCATCTATTAAAGAAACGTAGTACTAAAAACAGACAACGTAGTAATCATAGAGTACTGTAGAATGCATATTACATTATCTTATGTTTCTTTGACATCCACTTCAGTGCGTTTGCTTGATGTCACAGATGAATTTTCAAGCCGTTACGAAACAATTGTGATAAATATATGCAATGTAAAGATGTAAAGATGTCTCAATACGATAATTTAAATTAAACTCTTCCAGTCCAAATAAAATATAATATATTAAATGGAAAGCAATGCATAGGACCATCTATTATATAAGAATAATATTGCAGCCCTAACTTATTCGAATAATATTACAATTACCAACTCTAAAGAAATTGCGAACCGCCCATTGAAACTTTCGGAAATAATTCCAATTATTCGAACAGTACCGCGAACATTCCTTCCATTAGAGAAACCAAAGTTCCATTATGTAACCAATTACTAAAATGACCACTAATGATTTACTACATGCTAATGCATTTTTGAAAACGGAAAAATTGATTTTCCAGTGCAGGAATTTCCATTGAAAGCCATTGATCTGCTCGAATTTCAAGCGATCTGTTAATTAATCCTTCGTCGAATGGGATTAAACATTTACTGGTGATTTGTAATTATCTAATTGGTTGCGTTCTCTGAATCAATTTTTGTTCCCATATTCCCACAGAATTATCTGTTAATATCGTCTGATGTGTCAACATAATAAAATAGTAACTGCAGTTTTGTTTATATTTGAAGTTTATTAAAATACAAATAAAATAACTAAGAACAAAAAACACCCTTATGGAGCTGAATTCCGATGAAGGGAGTTTTAAAAAATATATTCTATACTCACCGATACATGCTTAAAAATAAACAATTTCGTGTTCGTACGTCGCGATTATAGAAGCGAGGATCTACGAAATATGTATTAATATTATAAAAATATTTCAATTGGTTTCATCCTTGGTGTCCAAGAAAGGTATTGCAATACTCCGGAACATCCATAAAATACATTTACAAAAGAAATAAAGCATTTATTGGTCTCATGCTCCATTCAAATGTATAGTTAAGCACCCAAATATTTCTATGGCGCATTGCACGTGTCCGCCGCATTGGTACTACTTTTAAGTGCATCGAAGGTAATGAACCCATTCCAATTTACAAGCGGCGGAGAGGCAGCTTGTTCGTTGAAAAAGTGTCAGAAAGAGCAACAGTCGGCCTGGAAATGGAATATAGAAACGGGCCGGCGATCGTGACCTCCGCGGTGGCACGAAGCGAAGAGTTGAGTGGCTTTATCAGGTCTCGTTGCTCCGCTAAATCCATGGCACGAGTGGAGGAACACACTTGTGACGGACGTAAAACCCGAAATGAACTTCCTCGCTTACGGGGATTGCCGTTTTGGCCCGCGATAGAGGGGCAAGTGGGTTGCGCGGCCCAACCACCGTAGTATGCGTACAATGTACATACGTATGTACATACGTAGGTATGTATACAATACGATGGATAACCTGGCCACACGGCGCTCCCTTTTCCCTTTTCAATTTCTTGATCCTTCGTGCGAAGGGCGGCCCGAACGCGTAATCTATTATCCATTCGCATTATTTTCGGGTTATACTTGGGAGAATGAGAGGGAGTATTTTATTTACGCTGTGATCGATATTGCTTCCGGGAGGTGATGGGCGATTCTGCGGAATTATTATGTAGGGAAATATGGGAATGCGGCATAATCAGTTGTTGCTACGCATGGGAATCGATCGTCCGCGGTGAATCATTTCGCTGTAAAAGAAAATTGAAGATTGCCACGGGCAGACTTTGTTTGCGTTTCATTGAGGCAAAATATTACGAACTTTGGAAACAACGTTTCTGGTTCGTGGAGCTAGTGTGTATTAAGCCATTTTTTGTAAAGATATAACGTTTTACGCGGCCCCTTATCAAATTTTTCATTTCTTCCGATGATGAAAATTATTTCGTTCCAAGTTGTTCACCTTTTAATATATATAGGATTGAAGTGGTTCTAATAATAATAATAATAATGCGAATAAAGTAAGATTATAACGCCGATGCAGCACTCGCTATGCCAATTACGCAATTTAAATTGGTTCGAATATTTATATATCGACCCAATTTTTTTGCCCGTCCCAAGATAACATAATTTATTCGTTTATAGAAAAAGAGATCAAAACTCTGCACTCCCTGAATACAATAGGGTGGAACCGAACGTATTTGTGAGCGCAAGTATGCGTAACACAATAAGTAAAAGACGCACAACCACGTTCGACTGGGTAGAAAAGAAAGCACGATAAAGGGGGCATTGGATGAGTGTGAACGTTTTTGTATATTTTTGCATTTTTTTATTGTATTACTGCCGTTTCAATCAAATTGTACATTTTAAAACCAGAAACTCGACGTTAGCGTTATCGTGGATTTGTTCATTTGTACAAACATTGTTGCTCCAAAGAAGACAATCGGACGAATGTTTGAAAAAATCGTTTGACAGATACGCACAGCACTGGAAACCCGACGTGGGCAACAGTGGTACTATTTGGAAGTAAACGTGTCTGGAATGAATGATTTACCATAATTTACATAGCATGGTCACAACTCTGCTTCATTTGGCACTTGCTAAGTGGCTATAAACCCTTGAGTAGTAAATACGGAATAATGTCCATTTTGCTGTACATAATGCTGCAATTAATTCGCTTGCTTCGACGCAAAACTTTATGCATCCAAATATGTGATATACACTTTACTGCCAGCGTTTCTCAACCATTTCGCAGCGCGACCCAATATATTTGTTTTCAATGGTGCCGCAACTCCAATGTATGTAAAATCAATAAAATTATGCATATTTGACAATGCTTCCTACGTGTGAAATCTTCTGCTGGCTGAAAGAGCCAGCCTAACACTGTTGAGTTTTATCTTTAAACATAGCATCAAAAAATGATTGCTTTAGAAGTATGGTAAATACTTTGGCTGTATAATATAATATTTGTCGAACCTATTTAATATAACTAGTAAACTTCAAATAGTCCATACAGTGGTTAACTTCAAATCCACAAACGTTTCCTTGCGCTTGTTAAAAAACTGTTTGAACGATAAATCATTCGACTGTGAAAGGTATGTACCTTTTTAATGTACATTAATCGAAATCAACATTTTCCATGCAAAGGCCATACATTCGACAAGATGTATTGCAGACTCTAGACACGAGACACGAGGGCAAACTGGGTTTCACGCCCCCCGTAATAAAACAGCAGTGGGCGAGCAGAAATGAATGGAACAAGAATAAAACTGCAGGTTCGGTATTTATGCGGTACAAGACCACATAATTATTTTTTCAGCTTGACATTCTGCAATCATTTTATCCGCTCGTTTTTCATGCAACTCTTTTTTTTACCATGACGAACGTCCCTTTTTGTTAGTTTTCTTACACCACTGTTACACCGATTATGGCAAAAAAGAGAAACATTCTCCCCCTAAATTGACTACAGTTTTATGCTGTAAGTTTTGTTTAGGGCATCAAATATAACGCAGCTTTAAGTGATTGTAAAAATGTTGAACAACCGCCGTTTAACGACAATAGAGAAGCAACACGGTTTCATGAACGGACGGAAATGCACGGAAATGAAATATTAAAGAAATATGTACAAAATTGTTTCGTCAGAAATATGGCAAGGAATATACGAATACATACGGTTTTGCCCTATGACGTTGAATCGCCCCGAAAAGTGCGAAGCTCTATAAAGTCAAAGTACTCTGAAAGTGTCGGCAACAATTGTCCTCGTAGAATTTTTACGAATACATTAGCATTTACTGCATCCTTTTCCAAGACCGCTAACTTTTTTACGCGACTTTCATGTCAACATTACCCGAGCACCGAAAAACTTCGAAATGAAATCTAAACGTTCCAGCGGTTCCTCTTCAACTTTCGATACCGAACAAAATATTTCCAGCACTCGCTAGGATTTCCATCCTGATTCGTAGAAGATTCCATTGCTCCACTGTTTTCAATCGAACCAACATTATATAATCAGGACCACGGATAATCTGACCCCGGTTGATAAAGGTCCCGGTGTATAAAAGTGAAAAGCAATTAATTGGGGTTGTACAACTCGCGTAACAAGACTGGTAAGAAATGTGTCCGTTATTTTGAAGGCACATCAGTATCGAGGAATCGCAGGAACCTAACAATAAGTTTACACCAAGTCTAATACAAAATGTAGCACCATATTCTCACAAGATTTGAAGTATTTCAGGAAGAGAGTGAACCTTTACAACCAATACAGCGGTGGCCGCATTCAGCACCTGTGCTGCGGCTAAGTGTCCGCACCCTTTTGTTAGTGAACTTTATGGCAGACACTTGTGTGAACGGGGGAATTACACGTGTGAACTTTTATGTGAACATGGGTCCTATGTACGTACAGATTCTTCTTTTTTGAGGTTGAAATTTTCTTACTTTCTAGCATCCTGCTCCCCCGCCCTCGCCAAAGTATTTTACTGTATCGGAAAGTTTTATTACCTATAAACTCGACGGAATAAAACGAACTCTAAAGGCTTGAATGAGACATATATTGCGTTCGGCATCACAAACTACCTCAAGTACTGCATCAAAACTCTCATTCTACGTTGCAACCTTTTTTTTTTGCTACAGCTAGTTGTGCGTATACATAGACGTTAAATATCTCATTTACAGAAGCCTGTTTCAATTAATATAGCACAGAATTATTAACACTCCTGCGCATTTTATTTTGCTTGCCGTAAAGCTGTCATCTCGAGGAACGAAAAGTGACTGAAATTTACATCTCGTTTCACGTGGAATGCGTTCGTTTTCGATTGAATGTTTGTATAAATGTCTGACTGGCCAATTAAGTAAAATGCTGACTTATATTTTTAACAATTTATTCTGTTGCATCAAATTCTCCAATTTAAATCCTCACCTGCAAATCGTCGCTCTAATTCTTAACTGCTTTATCTCCGCCGGCTTGTAAACTCAACAAATTGAATTTAGAGTTTACACACGAAACGTCCTTTGTTTTATCCTAAATATTTCCTCGTCTAAGACACGGGTCTGTTAGTATACATTTCCTTACTGACAAGTCCAGTAGCAATCCAGGATGAAAATATTAACTGACCCTTTATTACCCTCCCTTGTCCTTTACAACTATACCTGCTATTAACGTCCTTTACTACTTCCTGGCCTACGTCGCGTGTAATACGGCATAATACTATTTCAAGTCCACGAAAAATTCGATCGAGTAATAAACTTGACAGACCATTCTTTCTGCCAAAGAGCAGACTCAAAGGAAAAAAAACCGGAAGAAATGCGATAAAGGAATAATCATTATGCTCCTGCAGCAGATTATGACAAGCCGAACTGGTCTTAAATTACCATAATGGCCGAACTGTTACAAAGCTCTGCAACGCTAATAGTCACGAATAGGGCTGTCAACAGGTGAGACCTTCGTGCATTCTCCAGCACGTAGCGGATTTCCTTCTTAACTTCCTACATATTCTTGTTCATTATGAAGTTTAAGCTTTACTTTGGCTGCATTATTTACTGAAACAGCTTCGTCTGTTGCTCTTATACAGCCGCATTACGTATGACAATGTAAAAGTGTTTCAAAATTTAGATACAGTATGTACAGTTCGTTGAGAATGTTCTCATAGCGACTGGTTAATTATAGAAATTTTACAGATAGCAAATTTTATTAATTTAAAATTGCACCCAAGCTCCTCCACTTTTAATACACCTCGTGCGGCGTTCTAAAAGTTCTTGAAAGGCTCTGGGGAAATCCATTTTTGGAATAGCTTTTAGATGACTTCTAACAGTTCTTTGAAACTCTCACATGGACTGATAACGTGTACCCTTCATCGGTATTTTCGCTTTTCCGAATAGAGAGAAGTCTGCGAGGCCTAGATCCGACGAGAAGAATGGCATATGGTATATGAATGGTATATGAATACTCACATCTGCATTATATCGTCTTTAAATAATGAAAACCTGACCACTTTCATGCTTTTGCAACAACGGCCTCCTATATACCTACATATTTGGCAAAGAAATTATACGAATCCTATCTTTGTTACGGAAGACGTCCATAACATTTCCAACGATTTAAACTAAACTTTCTTTGTTGTAAAAGCCCAAACCACTGTCTACTCGCATGGAACAATACATCACCGTTTTCATAAAGGCTGAAAACGTTTCTTTCAGAATTTGTTTTCGCCGGCTCTTTCCAAAACACGTAGCATGATATATGGAAAACGAGTGCGCATTTCGTTGATGGTGTTCCTCTGTAGGAATACCATTGTATTCGCCATTCAAAGACACTACTCTTCGAAATATGTTTTTACTTTTTACGCTAACCTCGTTTGTCTGCGTTAAAAGTACGTATGCATCGCCAAATCGGCAAAGGCATTCCGGTACTTCACAGAGTTATATTCACTTTAAACAATTACACCAGAAAACTGAAATAGAGTTTAGTATCCCATTTAATCCTTCGTTTGCGGCGAGCTCTAACAGAAAATCATGCCCATGTACCAGGTATGCATATCAGTTAGGTAAAACAATTTACTGGGCATGAACAAAATTTTCCTATTTTTTTCTCTCACGTATGTGTCTTCGTTTTCATGCACGAAGTGAATATCGATACAGTTCAAACATTTTTTCTGACTTCCAGCCTTTCCAATTGCAAATATACGTATATAAATCTTTTGTCACATTGTCGTGACATACCTTTTAGACCTTAAAACTGGTGATCTATTATGTGTGGAATAGTACTTTGACACCCTCGGTCTGGCATACATGTTGCGTTCATTGAAGGTTTCAAGCGTAAGCACTCGATAAAGAAGGAATACAGAACATTCTCCACCTTACATTTTCAGTGATATAAGAATATAGCGGCAAACCGTGGAACTCACATAAGCGAGTAGTCTATTTCTCTTTATTCCGACAAGTAGAGCAAAGTCAGCGTAACGCGTACTCGATGGAATTTCTAAGTGCCCTTTCCCGTAAAGAAAAACCTGCTGCACGAAAAATTTATTTGACAATTTTACCATGTACAGAGCCCAGCATTGCGACGAAATTATTTATTTACCAGTCAGAACAAACTCACGTGTTTACATATATATCTATGTTACATAACAATATCTATGTTTTTATACACATTAGACTGCCAATTTATTTCAATAACTAAATTTCACTGGACAATTAATACAACCAACTTATTGCACGAGCTCCGTGACACAAAGAAGCATACATGGTTTCCACTCCGAGCCGCTTTTCTGCTATCTAATTGTGAGAAAATCTCTCGAAGCAATTTTACAGCACAGCCTATCCCGTATTTCTACGTATAGCGACTGTTCATTGTCGAGCTCATGCGATGGGATGCAATCGTTTTATGTACACACGTAGGTGTGCAGCATCGAAATAAATCTCCTCTGCGCCCCTGTGTTAACTGTTTCACCTACATATGCACGAGCCAACTTGCGGTGGTAGCACCGATTTCGAGTTTCCAGTTACAGAAGGGCAGAAAGGGGGCGTCACGCTTCGTCTGATGCTCCGTGAGATTGCACACCGTGACCAACAAACTACCGCGGTTTACGGGGTCCAACTTGCGAGAAGAACGAACTCGGAAAGAGGAAAGCAGAAAGGCGAAAAAATAGAGGGACCCGGAAAGAAATAAGGTTCGTGGCAACAGAAATAAAGCATAGGTTGAAAGGCCACGCGAAGAATGGAAGAAAGGCAACGAAGGCACGGACATTGGTGGAATATTGACGGTCACGTTGGACTCTTTTGTGCTACCTAATTCCCAATCGTCAAACCAACAATGTGTCGTACGTCTGCGGGATTTCTTCGTTTTTCTTCTGCTTGCCGTCGTTAGATTTAGAGGAATTAGTGCATTCTGTATTTCTTTGGGACCTACATCTATAAGTAGTTCAGGGGGTTAATTTGTGAACAGGGCGGATTTGCAAGCCATAGAGGCAACTGTGTAGGGGCTACAGTGATTGCGAGATTGACGCCTCTAGGGGCAGTAGTTTAATTATTAGCATTATGGCAATTCGTGTGCGTTAATTACAGATTTAGCTTTCCTGATCTTAAGCTTCAACAGTGTCTTTGATTAATTTATCATTATTTATTTTTATTTCCACCTCGTCAGCCTAGAAATGGATTTGACTTACACTTCCTTCCACTCATTCTTATTGCAATCATTTAAATATATTTCTATTATATATTATATTTTTTATGCCTTGATTACATAAACCTTATTCCACTCTCCTGCAGTACGTATAACGCGGTATCAGTCTGCATTCCCATGCTATGGTAACAGCTACAGAATGAAGAAAGCTCTTTAAACCCAGGAGCTCAAGTTGGACAGCATTGAATTAAATTGTCTAGGTCGTAGAATAACTTCTTGCTTCTGAGCTTTTCAACTCGATATCATTGTCAGATATACATACATATATTATTATAGAATTATTCTTATTTTCTTGATATTGGAATTTCCTTACGCTCACCCTACGAAATATTCTATCCCGTAAGGAAATAGTAGGTACTTAGGGCATATAAGTTCAATCGGATACCAGTAAAGCATACTCAAGGCGCTCCAAGTTATTGGACTATTGGAAATATGATGCTTATAATTCGTTCGACCTTCCCCATTACTCCAACGAAATAAGACCAATATCCATCTGCTTAACAGCAATTTTTCCCGCAAATGCGTTGTCGAGTGTGCAATCATCAGCTTCCGACTCTCACATCCCTTTGGTAGAAGTATCTACTATTCTGCAATAGGGGCGAAGGTAACGTATGGCGGTGGAAAGGGCAAGAATGTTCGCGTTACGACGGTAGATGAGGTATAAAGGTGAGAAATATCACGCATAAGCCTGTTGTACCGAAGTGTGTTAAATAGCCAGGCATAATATATGCAAATCTCGTCAGGTAGATATCGTAACGGATCGATTCTCGGTTATCGCTTAGAGCAGACTGTGCAGCAGTACTTTACTAATATTTCTCATCGATTTTCCATATTTTTCTATTCATACCCTGGTGAGCAACCAGCTGTAAGATTTCATCCCCTCGAATCCTAAGCTCGGCCATTTTTTCTTCTTCCAAGGATAAGAATTAGAAGTTGGGGTTGTAGTTTTTTGATGAAGTATTTTTCAGCCTGCGTTTAAAAAGTTGCACGAATTCATATATGAATACTTCGATGCGCTTGTACGTGTGAAACTATGTAAATGCGACGTGAAATAAAGACCTCCAGCAAGAATCCCTTTTAAGACAAAGATCTCCTCGCTTTATAATCAGGAGACAATCTCCACTTCATCCTCTCTTGCTCGAAAGAAATCAAAATCATTTCCATTCCGGAAGGCAAATTCAGGATTAAATTGTGAAACAAGGTTACGCAACGATGAAAACGTAGAAGACAGTAGAATAAGATAGAATAAGGCCATTCGTTCTAAAATGTTTCTTGAGTTAGCTCAGGCAACTAATATAGGGTTCACGCTCCCTTTAAAGCACTGGGGGAGAACTTGTCCAACCAATATTGTAACTTCAGTAAGGATTTCTATTTTATCCTTTGAAAACTTTTTTATATACACCTTCACGCCATTACAGGCGGCGGAAATTCTAAAGTAGCTCAACACGTATAAATCTAACTTCTCTCGAGAGAATCAGGGTACAAGTTTACACCGATAAATCACTTTTAATAACATTGAGGTGTTTACGGAATTAGTATATACACCTGTTCCCAAAATATCCCATAACCAATTACGTACAATCAACGGGATGAGAGTTTCTTTAAAACGAATCTGATAACAGAGAAAATGATTTCTTATGTGTATAAAACGGAGCGAATTGTGAATTATTTCCCGCGAGGAATACAGCACTCTCTCGATATATGTAAGGTACATACAATAGGAATACTACAGCGAAAAGCAGAGGACGATTAGGTTGCTTGTACTATTCGGGTAGTGGGTCCGAGGTACAATAGCAGAGATGGTTTCGCGGTCTCTTAAGGGAAGCCGTGTCGAAACCGTTCCACATCGAGTTCCTTTCTTCTGTATTACATGGTTTATCAGAGAAGCGAGCTCCGGTCAAGGATGGGACGCATTCACAGGCAACTCATAGACCCTTAGATCGATCGATGGATTTTGCTTGTGCCCGCGCCTCTTCGACCAACCGAAACGTGCCCTTTGTGCACCAGAAAACGTGTGTCCGTGAACGTGCTTGTACTCGACAAAGCACATTTTATCGATTTTACGTCCCTTCGAAATTGTCCTCCACTTTTTCGCAATAACTATACACCCACGTGGAATAACGCAGTAATCAGGGAAAAATTTAATCAAATAATTGGTGGACGGTAGGACGGTTCTCACAAGAAGCTTTTCCTTTTACTTTTATAGATTATACATTGCATTGTAGAAAATCATATGAAACAGGGCAAAAATGTACCTTGTGTATGGTATACGTATTATGTATGTACACTTGTTGATAAAAATTAAGAAACAAAGCAGTTGAAGGTGGCGCGTTTTTTCTGACTAAAAGCAGAGTATAAACATTGCATAAAAATAGGAAAATATAGGGAAAGGCCAAATATATAATTCAGCTTCCTTTATATCCACATAGGGAGCATAAAAAAGATTATATTAAAAATCGACTAAATTAAATAAATTATATGCAGACATTCAAAATGCATGGACTCCAATTTCTAATGAACGTTGTTCGTGTTTAATTGATTCGATGCCTCGCAGGTGTGCCGAAGTAATAAAAGATGAGGCTGCACCGATCAATTATTAATTACGATCCATTCTTCTATATGTTAATATTAAATTGTTAATATTAAATTAATCGATTAAATCTATCTGCTTATATGTCATTGATGAAACTGCGATATTAAACTGTGAAAAACTTACTTTCAAATGCTGTGATACCCGAAAAAATCGGAACGTAATATGCAATCGTATGATCGGCTGAAGCTAGAGGCACATATTATCTTATATATCTGCTGGTCAATTGTTGTCTCTAGAATAGTTTAACAATAACTTTCTGTTCCGGGTAAACATTAGACCTAACTTTTCTTGGCTTGAACTCGCATAAATACATGCTGTATACCTTTTTGTATATAAAAATTAAGCTAAAGGTTCTTTGTGAAGATTCTTTGCGCTGAACACGCATTCGAAGGGTGCACAGAAGTTCGAGGGTTACACTTGTTACAGTGCTACGTATCATTTATCGGCTACGCCGAGTTCATGGTATTTGTTTCCAATGATCACCCCTCCCATAGAAAACGCGTAATAAGAAAGAAGCTGCTGGTTACAGCCATCCATAAACGGGAAATCGAATTAGTCCAAAGTCCATCAATCTTCGCGAAGGGAAGGTTGTAAATGGATAGTAGTAGTTTGGTGAGTGGAAATTTGGATTACGCAGAGAAATGTACCGTTCACCGCGTTACTAACGCGACATGCTCCAAAGCAGATGGCAGTTAAATGTCTTGACGGTGGCATTAAACGCAAAGGTACAAACGTAAAACTTTGTCGGTATTTTTACCGGCAACGAATGGGAAGAGTTGCTAGGATTGCAGGAACGAAGTTGCGAGAGGCGTACTTTAAAGTTATTGGTTGTCCATGTTCTTATAAAGTACTCCAATTACTTGGCAATCACGTAGTAATTGGTAGCTAATTTTTTGGAGATAAACAAAGAAGACCCACTTTCAGTTTAATGGGGTAATCACCTTAAAGTTCGAAATGTACTTGAATATATTGTATTTCTGTGGAATCACTTTGTCGCGAGTTCAATGAAACCACATGCACCTGTCTGCTTTCAGAAGAATCGAACAATGCTCAGCCATAATACTTGAATACATTAATCTTAACCCTTAACTGGAATAATATTTTGCGCAAACATGAGTGCTAGATAGATAAATTTAATTAAGCCTGTAGATGGTTAGCGTAATAAGGGAAACATGACACTACAATACACAATACGACCAAGTATAAATTACATAAATACATTGCACTTGTAGTTTGATTTGTAGATTTCTGTTTTATATTTTTTCTGTATATTCATTTAAGTACCCATAGATGGAAAATTGGAGGAGAAAATTAAAGAAGAGAATTAGATGAGAAAACATCGCTTGAATAGATTCACCTTTTTCATTAAGAGTTTCACATTGGGTAGAAAAAAACCTAATTACACATCTTGGAGTATTAATAAGGGCCAGCATAAAAAATTCTTCGAGCCATTCAGCCAAAGTGCTTCTACCCGACCAACTATTCGGTTGATCTTTGTATGCGACTGACGTACCTGGGATTTGTAAGAGCATTTTGGAAACATCAGGTTCCTTATTTTCTTTCTCTTATTAAAAACGGAACCTGACGGTAACCAGCATCGTTCTTGCAAACAGGTACTGCGATACGTTCTTTACTCATCTTCCGACCAATTGCTGACTTCTCAGAGGCGAAAAAGTTTTATTCCGCGACTATTTCACGGAATGGTATGGCGTGACGCAATTGAAAATTTACCCCGCCAGCCATTCCATGCAGCTGTCTATTTAATTCAAAGTCCTTCTGCATACACAGCGAGGGCAAAGATATTCGTGCAATTGAAACGTTGAAAATGTGAACATTGTGTTACTGTAAATTCTCATATTGTAGAGTTCACATTTGTGTTTAAATATTTTTTGTAACTAATGTAAATATGTGTATAATTCACGATGACATGGCATGCGTATGTTTGAATATATTCAGTAAAGAGGAAAATTAATCTGGAGCTTTTGCTACGTCACACAGTGGTTCAAAGTGGAGGAAAGTCACAGTAGGTGAAAAATAAAAAAAGGAACACCATTTTAGAGTCTGATCATGTTCGTAATATACTAATACATTGCCCGAATTATGACAATCAGACTTTTATCGATCCGTTCGAAGAACATTTTACATGTCATTCTAATATTGCTTTTTCTTTGTCTCAATTTGACTTTTGTTCTACGGTATCTGCGACTTCTATCATCTATGACTGCATTCTGTAGGAACGAAATGTCAGTTATCGACATAATCTCCGTCTCTTTCACCACAATCTCTGCTTCTTTCTTTTGCGCCACCTTGAAACTAGGGCATGTATGCTGTGCACTGGAAAACTCTGGACTGGCGCGTCTAAACCACTGTTTAGCAGCCACCACAAGGGTGTCGCTGGCATCAAACCTCATCAAACGTCATCAAACCAAGAAGGGTTGTGTATTACTTTTGGACTGACCGTCGTATTACGGTGCAGCTGTTCGTGTTTTCAGAGCTACCATGACTATACGAGCATATCCAAGTGTTTGTGCCCTCTATAACAAACGTGTTGCAAATAAAACCGCATGAGAAATCATTTTTGCTGCGTTATAGATGGCAACATTCAAACCGAACGTTGCAGCATATTTTTTTACCAGCTTGTCGTTCCCACGAGGAACGTTTGAAAGCTCTGTTAATGAAGCTAAGAATAGTGGAAATGGGAATATTTGAATCTACATACTTTGTACTTAATGTACTTCAATAGGTCTTTAGTTCTTTTTGAACCTAGACATCGACAAAACTGTAAGATTTATTCACTACCGGGAATCAAGATTGGTAACAAATCGGGAATAACCAAATGCAAAAGAAAACTCATTGTAAAACGGCACAGGGGAGACAAATTTTCCAATGAAATTGTGGCTCATTTAAATAGAACGAACGAAAAAATTCGTTTCATAGTAAAAACAAAAAACAGTGAAATGACAAGGGAAACATTATGAATAAACCACGATCTGGGCGACGAAGGAAACTAACGTCAAGGAAGAACAAATCTATTCTACGGAAGGTGGCAAAAAATCCCTTTTATATCCACACTGAATCCGGCGTTAATGATTGCTACAGACCTTTAAAAACAGATCGAAATCGCACGTTTAATAAAAGTGAAGTGTACGTTCGAAAAGTAAACAATTTAATATTAATCATTCCAGCTGTGCGGAGAACGTTGTAATTGGGGTAAATCTTGATTAATTCTAATTGAGCTGAAATCATTTTGGCATTGCAGGAATTCTAGGGGTGTACATATCTGTAGCTTACATATCTACGCATATCTCGGTACCCGAGGCATAAACCCTTGCTACACCACTCGCCACGAACGCACGACAAACGAAAAGCCAACCGCTGATATCGCAGTCGCGACCAAGATGAAATGCTATGTCCCAGCGAAGTTATCCAAATACAAATTGCATTCGACGATAACCCGCGGCACGTATTTGGTAGCGCTACGCGTTCAGTTAGAATTATGCGAACCAATTGACCCGATTGATTAGTTTTAACTCGAGTACTTATCAACGAGCTTTGCCACGTGAACGCCAGTTTCACGTTCGAGAGGACAAACGTTTTGACGTTGCATCAATAGAGCGCATAGTTGAATAGTTAATTTTTTTTCGCGATACAAAGGACTCTCCAAGATAATAATGAAATCTGATCTGTTCAAGTTGTTCGTGCAATTTCCGTTCGCAGAACTGTGCGGTCAGTTTTTAAATTCTGGTAATTTCTGGCTAGGTTTTATTGTTATTATATTTTACCTAACGACGGACAATAAACTGTACATTTTTAAAAACGGTCGTGTTGATTAGGATTTATTAAAGATATTATGGAGTCCGTGCGTGCCGATTTTAACGAAACTTTAAGAGGAGGCAGTTAACAAGAACATATTTGATTCGTATTTATTTCACTGAAAACCTGTATGGACAATCGTCCGCGGCGAAAGGATGAAAACGTTGAGAGTGGAGAATACATTTCGACAAACATCTGGAAGTTTATTAGAGATAGAGGGATGTCGCAAATTTCTGAAACCGTTTTTGGGCGACGAATTTAATTTTTCACGTCAAACGTTCAGCAATTTACACGACAATTTTCATACGTGTATTATACGCAAAAAAATATAGACAAATCAGAACGTTTCTCTCATTTAAAATGAAAACAACAAAAAAGTAACTACAGTATAACTTGCGCTTTTCTGGCGAAATACTGCAACTTATTATGCAACTCATCGAAGTCTAATTGAAACTTGAACAGAGCACCGTTTACTTTATTCAAGGAAATAGCAGCATTTTAAATCGCCGTGCAGCACGCCACGATCGGTAATATTCAATAATATGGACGGTGCGCATCAGTACTTTCGTTACGGTAACTACGTACGTATATTACTGGCAACGTTTCACTTCGATAGCTGCGTAGGTATGCTCGATACGCGAGTTCCAAACATTTTCCGCGCACACTGCCGGCGAATTTATTCCAGCAATGGATGAAACAATACGTATAACAGAGCCAAAAGGCCCAGAAATGAAATTTCTCGCGGCCGGCGAACCCATATCTAATGACCTGACAAAAAAAGGGGAGTGTGCGCAATATATTCTGCATTGTCACTCCCTACTTACCGTGCGAAAGTAATTTTGATTTATGACTCGCGAAAATTGTAAAGCTCACGGTTCAAGCTCTCTTGCTTCGTAGGCCGAATAGCTCCGCGTTTTATTGCCGACGGAAATATTAATACGTAACGCATTATAATCTATCTACACTGTCTACATACGACCGGTATTATTGTCATTGCTTGACAATAATTTGTTTGTAATTGGTTTACAGATAAATAAAACTGTTGTCTCCCTCCAATTGTCAACGAAAATGCATTACTTCCACGTTCACTTTGAATCCAATAGACGCGTACACGAAAGGATTTTAAGATGCAATAATAAGAAAAAGCAGGACAAAGTTTAGAAAGCTCCGGTGAAGGATAAGGCAACGGTAAGCGAAGGTACGCGTACAGCTTTTAAGCTCGTACGAAGTTAAGTGCAGCGTTCGCCGCTTTGCATTAAACGGTCTTAAGAAGCAGCGTGTATTTGGCATTTGTCAATTAACTATCTCATTAGAAGTCTGCAATTTAGTTCTCAGAAACAGGTGTCCTCTGAGAGCCATATTTACGTAGACAAAAAGCGGAATTTGTGTAGAGTTTTGCTTGAACGTCGTCGTAGCGAATGACAGCAATGTAACTGGCAACTTCTCTATAAATACGTTGTTTTTCCACCTGTGCTCTCGAACCTTGCAAGCATACTACGCTAGAAGGAAAGTTAATCTGTTAGAAAACTGTCAGTTACTTTGTCGAATCTACCTGGCAAATATACGGTAGGCAATGAGGGTATTCGAGCAGCACGGTAATTAATCCCTTCGCACCGGCGGACGAGATATCTCGCCGCGTGATTTCGTTCATGACATGCTATGGACGAGATATCTCGCAACGCAATGTCTTTCATGCGATGCTATGTACGAAATATTTCGCGACACAAAATCGTTCATGCGACGCTGTGTACGGAATATCTTGCCAGCCTTTCTATTACAACGCGAGATATCTCGCCCGACGATTTGGATCAAAATGAATTCGTAGGTCACTATGAATGTGGCATTCAGTTGTAAACATTGAAAAACGGGTAGGCGAGCGCGAGGTATCTCGTCCAAAGCAGCACGCGAACGGTGTTGCTTCGCGAGATATTCCGTACACAGCGTCGCATGAACGATTTTGTGTCGCGAGATATTTCGTACATAGCATCGCATGGAAGACATTGCGTTGCGAGATATCTCGTCCATAGCATATCATGAACGAAATCACGCGGCGAGATATCTCGTCCGCCGGTGCGAAGGGGTTAAATATTTACTGAGTATAAATTCCTGTAGTGCTACGCGATTTATTGAAATAAATTGTGTAATACTGTGTTTGCGTTCCTAAGGAATACCGTATGATGTGTAATCGTGTTATGCAGTGCTAACGAGAGAACGCACTGAAGCATCAAACTTCGGGGGAACTTAGTATTCGACAGAATGTTACACCTGCACGCATCTTCTTTTGATAGTCTCTTCATTAAATTTTTGTTGAAAATGAGAAAGAATGTATGTATTTTGTTAAATATTTGGGCAACTATCAGGGATAAAGGATTGGTGTGACTTCATCAAATCCGTGTTTCCAAACAGCGAGATTGACTGGGCGAACAAATTTTTTAAAATTCCAATTGTGTACGCCTCTGGCGCAAACACGGCCGTCTAGAATCGCCCATAGGAAAACAAAAGTATACTTTTTCAGTGCGCCAGTGTGCGAGCGTTTGACGCTGATAGGAAATCTCACTTTCAAAACGAACCGGTGTTTTGCAAATACCGTGTCATACAACGTGTTAGAGGTAAACCGTGCTGTGAAAACGCCGTGTTTTACGAAGATGAAAATGTTATCGAAACAGCAAATATTATACCGCTACCAGCACTATTGTTTTCAGCCCTCTGCATCCTAATCTATCGCACACTTGAAAAGATTTTAATTTGTTTATTATAATAAAAACACTTGTGACTCCGGATTCACAACGAACAATATGGTACAACAAACATATTGGTCACAATATTAGGGCGAACGAAACGTTCAACCCTAAAATAGTGCAACTGCAAAGCCCTCGAGCAAATTATTCAAAAAATTGAAGTAACATTCACAAAACAAAGATTTCCCACAAACTATCATCCGTATATTTACACGAAACGTACGAACTATAAATTGAAAAGAAGAAAGCCAGATACCAATAGAGTTCAGATAAGACCAAATCAAGTAGAGAAAACAAAATATTTTTGGCAAAGACAGAACAGTAAATTTAAGAAGGCCACGTGCGCTAAAAATATGCGATACGATAACCCGCAGTAATTCAATTTAAAAGAAAGGACGCAACGATGCGGATGCGGATGCGGAACGGAAGGAGACAGACTAGACGTGAGTATGGGGGAGTGTGGTTGGGAAGCGAGAAGAAGGATCGAAGAGGGGCAGCTGATGGCTCGACGATATCTCGGACTCTCGAAACTTACCGGATAGACGAACTCCGTGAAACTTTCCTGCCGCTTTCCTGCTCCAGCCCCTTGATAGTTAAAAGTTTTCGCCAGCTTGGTGTTGATCTACTTCACCCACGCTCGAATTAATCGTGATCCGTAGAACGGAGTGACTTAAGGAAGTACCTATTGCGAGGCGAAGACGATGACGTAAAGTAAATTGAAATAAAGGAAACGAAGGAAATTGGAGTAAGATTGATAATCGTGCAAGCGGTGGTCATGGCGTGACACTCGTTCCAGGTTAAATAGTTTCTATATGCAGCGGCATAAGATCGCCTATCAAAACAAAACTGTCAACTGCAATTCGAAATCTAATCATTCAGCGAGGGATAAAGGTTATCCCCTCTGTCTTTGTCGAATAATTCCCATCGAGCCCTTATGGAATGGAATATGCAGAAAGATGACACACCAATACCTAAAAGTGAAAAATACTTGAAAATATCGTTCGTTAACAAACTTTAACATTGACTTCCCTCAACCCAGTCCGCGTTAAAAATGCCAGGAGCAATATTGCACAATTCATTGGGAATTAAGCAAAGAGGCTGCAACGACTTTCGACTGTACATTTGCATATACCCACATAAAAGAGAAGTGAAGAAATCGTTTGAAAAATATCTGCGAAATTAAATGGAATGCTGTCAGCCGCAGAAATGTCTTGCATTATGTAAAACAGTTCCTTTGATAGTACAGCTAGATAACAGTGCAGCAACTAAAGTCTAAGAAAGTAGCAAAGCGAAAGAACAAAATGTAAAATGGAGGGGAATAAACAAATGGTTGGGGGAGAAAGGCTGCAGTCTTAGGGCGTGCTTAAATCTCCACTAAATCTTGAGAGTTTAGCGCGATTTTTACGAAGCTTTCGTACAGAAAAATAAATTCAGGCACGGTCGACCGGTGTAAAAGGGATTGAAAAGAAAGGGACGAGGGAAATACACAGGAAGGGGGATGGTCTGCTAGTGGAGAGGGTAGCAAAGGAAAATGTTCGCCTACTAACTGCATGCAGACGAAATTAAATTAGCCGATGTACTTTTCCTGGTGGTCCTTCCAGCTTCCCTTTATCTCGAATAAAAAAAGACAACCCATCTGACGCATGCACACGTAGAATGACACACATACACATACGTGGATACCGGGGAATCCAATTAGTTGTATTTCCACTCGAAAGAGACTCAAGGGGCCTATGCAAATAAATTTACCTCCGGCATACTTGGGGTCGTCTTTCCCTTTCTCTCCCGGTCCCCGCCGTCTGTCTTTCGCCGTTTCTTGGTGCTCCGTCGTTTATTCTTAATGCTGATACTGCGCTTGTAGTTTCTGCCTTTGATCAGATTTATTTTGCTCGTCGTTTTCTTCTTGATGCGCGCATGGCAAAATCATTCATTTCTCTCGCAATGTTCAACTTTCGATAAGGAGCTGCGGTTCAAACAAACGGCAACCTGTTCCTCTCTTTCCCAATAATCCGTCGTTAATTATTTCGTCTGTACATCGGTCTGCATCACTTCGAATCAACAGCGCGAGAATGAATTATCAAAGTGTTCGATTGCTGGTAACATGCTGTGTCGGATTGCGGCCGTCCAACAGCTTGTAGAAATTCAATTGGCTTCCAAGCATAAATCCAATAAACAATCTACAATGAGGAGATATGCGACCGGTTGAACAGAATCGTTGTCCACTTTCGATATAGCACATACGGAGGAACGTTAAGCATTATTGATCTCTCTTGTATGGCATATCGCGCATGCACTATTATTGTTTAAGGTGGATGCTTATTATATTTTAATTGTTCTTGGATCCATTTTCTCTAACGGCGAATAAGTCACCGTGCTTTGCCCCCCACCCTTCTGTAGTTAATTTCGTTAGACTTTGATTAAATCCTTTGTTCCTCCATCGCGTGCTTGCACGTACAGTTATATTCCATGTAACAATTCGGCCGTACGTTTCTCAGTCGCTCGAAGGTAAACATAATAATTCTTCCTGACTGAGAGGGTAATAAATATTGTTAAACAAATGTGATAGAACGCATTGAAACATATATATGGAAAACTATAATATTTAATTGTTTGGGGGACGATATTTCAAACAATGAAATCACTTGGCATATATTTTTATGGGCCAATAAACAATGCCAGTGCAGCAATCTGTACCATGTGCGATCGTAACAATTTTTTCAAAAAGCTTGCAGAGGTCAGTTGTGCAAATAAAATATTTTGACGCAAGATTAAACCATGGCAACTTTGCAAATCAAGTTCTACAGGCTATGCGTGTGCAATAATTAAAACTTATGCATCATGGGGTGAATGTAGAAAGTAATCGCAGACTAATTAATTTCGAACAGCACTTCGTAACATTACGGTTCGTTAACCAATATTCTAGGGATCTCCGAAAATGTGTACGAGCCCGCCGTTTTACAGAAATTAACTAATAACCCACAATTTTACGAAGTGTTGTTTCAAACTGACTCGCGTGCAACTGTATGTAACAATGTGCACATTTATTCCTGGCATGTGCAATGCCTCTTAAAAGTTTGAACCATCTGCTAGTTCGTCTATTTTTTAGAACACATATAGCTATTATACTTTAATGTAATTATGACCTATAATTGTTGAAGCAACGCGACTTAATTATGGCTTGTAACAACCACTATAATAGAAACATAACGTAAAATCCTCTTTCAAAGCTTCTGGGAATTGGTTCACATTTTGCTAAGTTGAAAAGTTTGAATCGAAAAAGTGTGGAGTGGCGAGTTAACAGAAATGGGAATCTTCGGCGCACAAAATCGTACGGGTTTTTATAAACGGAGAGCACTGGTTTTGTTAAAAATATTTAAAAGCTTTTAATCCGTAATGTATGTTCTACTAGTGTTCACGATCTCCACTCGACGCTCTGGCAATCGTTTCACGTTTGAAGAATTCAACGGTTTTCGACCGAAACTACTGACCTTCTGCAGACCGTTTTACATATCCACATCATTGTGGAAGAAAATTTTGCACAAAAGCGTTTTGTACAGAACGGGAGCGTATGGTAATGCGTAGCATATTAAATGTTGTTAAATACTTTTGGCAAAAGTAAACGTGTACATTCACGAAAAATTAAATATAAATGCAAAGTTAAATACAAATACTGCATACTATCTGGATTAAATTGTTCTCCCTCTGGCGAGCAGCGAAACACTTTGCGGCAGCTTTGAAAAAATACGATAATGGGGTAAAATAAAGTGAAATCCTCGTGATACGAGAACCGTTCGAATTTATTGGGCAGCGTAGAAGTTTTTTTATACGTCTGCAAGGCTTTACGGAAATATTTAATCATTTATGGTTAATTAGTGGGATCCCACGTGTCGCCGGTGTCAGTATAATAGACACGGACCTACGCAACTATTCGCTTATACTGCCATTACGCTGACATAAACAGCGACACGATGACATGGATTGCGTATTTCATTAACTGAGGGACGCAAACATGCATATACAGATTGCATTATTATAGAGGGTGCTTCGTCTATCTTGCCCCCGTAACATCTTCGTCGTTTTTGCTGTAGCAAAACAATGTCCCACAGCTAAATTATTTGGCCCGCACGTACGGATACCTTGATTTATTTTACAAGATAAACGAAACCCCCTGCATATTTTATAACTTGCATATAGAAGTTTAAAATAATACTTTTCGGCCCACTGCCCACTGCCTTACGACAAGTCAGTCGATCGTACCTTAGCTGGTGTCACGACTGTTTCAGAAAATCTTCCCAATACGCACACCGCATAGCGCCCACAGGTGTGAAATGTAAAACAGGTGCAAATATCTCGAAAGTTAAGCTATCGATTTTAATTAGTGTGCTGTGGACTTAATAGCACCCAGGAATAATTAATCGTGTGCTCGAGCTGATATTGATTCCTCTCCTGAGTACTTCCGACTGAAAAATTAACAAACAAGTTTGTTTGTATTACAAAGGGCAAGGCAATTTTATCTTTAGCCAGCCGATACAAAATTTGTAACTCTTCGAAATCAAATCAAGGGGAGGCATTCGTTCGGCTGTTTTCCCATTCGCTATTAAAGAAATGTAAGAAGTTTAACAGCAGGTGAATGTTAGTCAATGCCCATTATTGATGTAATTGGGGATTAGGTAATTGGGATCAAATTGCTTCGCTCGCTTATGCAGAAGTGCGAGCACGTTGAAACGTTATATAACACGTTATAACGTACCGATATCTGACCATCGCGACCACCACCTTGGCTTTGCCATGCACAATTAATAACAACCGAATTCGCCGGCCCGTTATTAATGTCGTGCGGCATTCTGATTGTTAGCCGAAGCTATCAATTTTCGGATTAATTCTAATTACACATCACAGAGAACAAAAGCCTCGTATCCTCATTATTACTATCGAACCACTCCATTCTACTGTTATGTTGTGACAGCGTTTGAATATTCTAATGAACAGGTAAAAAGCAAAACTAAGCGAAATTAAGATTATTATTTGAGCCGGACATTAACCAAATCGATTAACTTCGCCTTTTCAATTCTTTTAAATCTTATCGCCAAAGCGCCTGATCGAGTCTTAGCTTTCTGTATTTAAAATAAATTTATTGTTTTGGGCGGCTAACCGATTTACCCAATGACCGGTTCATTTATAAAAATCTTTATGGTTCCAGTGGAGCTAATTGTCTTGCAGAGGACGTATATCAATTTTATTTATTATCTATTTTTATAATATTCGTCGGAACGTGACGCGAAAACATGGCTGATGATTTATCGAATATACTACTGAATTTATATATTTTTAGATCGCATAAGTTAATAACACTGGATTGCTATACAAATTATTTAAAAGTATTTAACAGTGCCAGTAAAATAGTGCAAGCGTACGATTATACCTGGAGGTTACTAATTTTTATCCAGCAGAAACAAACTGCAATTGGTGCCAGCTCTCATCAAAATTATTGAGAATAATGACAGAACCTTTTTAATTGTCTTCGAAGCACTTAGGTATTTTATGTGCCACAGACAGCCATGACCATTTCGTCTCAAGTTTCGAAAGAATACGCAAGCTTGGCAATTTGGATTACTTTAAGGGCCAAGCATTAGTCCATTAAAAACCAAGCAATGGACTAATGCAACTTCTTTGTAAAAGTACCCTGGAAAGAACAGGGATGCTGTGAAGAATTTGTTGAAAGATAGTTTGGAAAGTAGCCTTTTAGTGCATCCAGTCTCTAGTTTGGCATTTGTAAATATACTTATATTTTATATATCTTCTAACCTGCGTCTTCTTTTTCCTGCATTTTCGTCTGATATGATCATAAATTATAACGTGTACCCTACACGGTCATTGTACTCCTTCAGGCAACGCAGGTTTTGGAGGACTGTGATGATTCGAATATTCTTCCCCTTGGTTCCCCTTTGTTATTTTATTATTATTACTTTATGTGACATCCTTTTAACATTTAACAGTACAAGCTGTTAAAAAATCAACCATCGATGAAAGAATGCAAAGGCAATCAAAACAAATGTATTACAATAATAAACATATTATGTGCACAACGTTGCGAAAATTTCTGCAGCCAATCTACAATCGATAACACGTAGCTGCTTGCTAATGCAAAAAAGAAGCTCGCAAACGCTTTACGACACCTTCCGAAGAGAACCGTGCGATAGCTTGGGTCTCGTGCGACCCAGCTTTCATCGTGTCAGGTTTAATATCGATAACTGTGCAATGTATACAAGATGCAGCTTGCGGCAATTCCGTGCATGTAGCTCGCCCCCGAGTATGTAACTCACTTGTTACGTGCCACTTATTATATTGGTATACGCAAACGTTCTTTGGTCACAACAGTAATTTGCATACATACATAAATCTAGCCGGGAGTAGTTCGTACTAGTTTCTTCCCTTTGACTCCTGATCATGTACACAAAATGGCAGGAGTAACACACGCAGTAAGCATTCATACGGTACTTTAGTCGCCATGGAATCACGAATAAGTACAATTATAAGTACCAGTATAAGTATTAGGTGCAACATGGCAGTTAACAATTTTTCGTTCCAAATGATCCTGCAAATATGAGGTTGATTTATAATTACAAGCTCACTTTTTAATCACAAACGACATGCCGAGGCTCGTTATATTGCATAAACACAAAGTTATTTTTTATTTTCCCTTTTCTGCGCTGGAAGATTCATGCATTCACTGATCCATTATTCTATCAACGAAATGTAATTCAACCATTTCCACAGCACCTGTACAACCTCAAGCAGATAAAGGGTAGCTATCGCCCCTTACTTTGCGCTGTAAGTTCTGAGATTTCTATTCTTCATTTTTCCTTCTCTACGCTGTAAAATGTCGATCGGAGCCAAATATATTAAATTTCCCACCACCTGTGAAACTCACCCCATTCCAGAACTTCGCTTCTGTATTTACATAATTTTCTGCAAATTCCCATTTGTTCTTTTCGTTCGATTCCTTCGCGTAATATTCGCTTCGAGCTGTGCCGCCGCGATATCCTTGGTTTCGTAAAAAATTACCTTCAGTGCTGGTGGATATATTAACGTCTACATTATTTTGAAAGTCTTCGATGGCCTTTGCTGCATTAATTTCTTAATCGCATTTAATTTAATCGAATAATGCACGATCTGTCACAAAAATGCAGCCAATGTCTTGGGATGTATGGTTTATTTTTTATTTTCTCAAGCGTTTGCAAGTAAACTGCAAGTCGGAATTTGTAATTTCTTGTGCCTGATTTTCGTCCTTATTCATCGTGAAAAATGGCACGCTAAAATTTCTCCCACCTGTTGCCGAACACCCTGTACATATATGCGGCCAGACGCAGCCAACCACGTGCCATTCGAAATTCCATTCAAGTCACAAATACCTTTCAGTTAGCTTAGTACACTAACACGCCACTTTAACATGCGAAAGTTGAAGCTAGACACAGGGAAAAACTGAGGCGATACTCTATTTTAGAAAGATAAACTTCTGTGTGCACATTCCATATAATTCTCATTATTAAGCTTTTGTTGTCTCATGTCTCTGAGTGGAGACTTTCCGACACCGTATATGTATTCTTGCCAATTTTGTTCCATTTTCACCACTCTCGAGCTCTTTAATTATTTCACGTTTTGTTTCAATATTTAGAACCACACGTTTCCGTTTCGCTGCCATTGTGATACTGCACACAGTCAGCTTCGTACTAAATTCTTATGATGAAAATTCGTTCGACCGAATATTGAAAACTATACATACATTGTATGCAAACATCGCTGGGAAACGCTGTTCGGATAACAGAACTTTCGGAAAATAGAACGTTCGGATATTAGGGTATGATTTCGGATAATGGGGATTCGAAAAAGGGAGGTTCTACTGTGTACATATTTGTACACATATTGTTACAATAAGTGTCCTGTATTTTGTGCACATGCTCTTTCAAACGAGAAAGATACGAGCCCCATAGTTGACAAGCAAATTAAGTCACTTTTCTTAGTATAGAGTAAAAGTTGAACTTTCATGTAATACCTCGTGCAGCCGCTTTACCCTCGATGTGAAATTCACTCTTATTTTGTATTAATATAAGAGGAAACATATGGAAGTTAAATTTTGCAATTAAACAAGTATTCTCAATTTAAGAATACTACTCGCAATTTGCGCCACTATTTCTATAACAAACAGATTTTTCGTAACTTTGGACTTGCGCCACCAATCAATCGGGGGGCTCGTATACGCAAGTAGTTAGAGTTAGAAACAAGGCAGCCAGTTGAAAAATAGGGAACAGATTCGCGATGCGAGGCGAAAGGGGTACTCGTTGCTTCTTGAACGGAGGTGGTACGACCAGTGATTTCTTTGACTACTCTAACGCTTACGAACGGGGCAAAGACAAGCTGCAGGTAGCATTGCCCAATATCAAAGTTAAGAGGCGAAAAATGAACATCGAGTCGGAGGGTGTATTTCCAGGAACACTCACGCGAGAGTATATTTGAAAAGCTAACGACGAAGCATACGTTTTGCTTGAATTAAATTAGCAAGTGCTTAGAACGTTCGGATGTCAAAGCGTCTCTGCGTTTGCGAAGGCGCATATGCATACACACACGTGTACCCCTCTATATAAATATCATTCATACGCGCACACGTCTGCATACAGGTAACTGTAAGCTGTGCACGTCGGTGGGAAAAAAATATAAATAAATAGCGAGTATGATAGCACGACGGCAGAGAAATGCGGATAAAATTGAGGGAAAGGAAAATGAATGTGAGGAAAATGGAATAAAAATTGCACGCCCTTTTAGTTTAAAAGGGGGGTGAATAAGGTTGACAGGAGGAAAGAAAGGGGACATAGGTCCAACTAAATAGTTTTATCGTTGGATAACAAGGTATGAAAAAGGTGGAAGAAGGATGTGGGAGGTGAGCACGAAAATGAGGGAGCCGGATCGATTCTGGCATGCCGTGTACACAGGGAATACAGCGTTTCGCGTCTGACTGTGATCCGTCAACCGGAAACGACGCAATTTACATGAGAAATCGGGGCAGGACGTCTCGAATGTAAGGAACTAAGCCACAAACACGCAAGTAATTCCTCCCAAAGCGGTCGTAATGCACGATAGTATCAATGAATCAATGCGTGTGGCGCCCACCTATGTATATGCTCGAACAATTTGCTTGTGTATTCATGCTTGTGTATTCGAAATACGCGATTGCATTTTCCAGTAAAAGTAGGAGACAATGTGCGTACAGTGGTGAGTGTACAGTAAATAGGGACTTGATATTTTTTTTAATTCCAGTGAAATTATTCCTCGGTTTCAAGCTAAAGGTTTATATCTGTCTGACAATATATGGTTTAGCACTTTGTAATCTTTATGTTGTAATTTGATATCTTTAACTATGCATAGAAATTTTATGTTGAATATAACTAAAATATTTACTCGTAGCAACTGTACTACCTACCACTGTATGCTGCAGTATAGTCTGCAACAGTAGCTCACGAAATATCATATTATGAATGGAATGCCTAATGCATACATCACCAGCCTGAGAAAGATCAGCACACAACAGCTGTGGATATTCATTCGGGAAAACAAAATTTGCTATGGAAATTAGCACCCGCAATTAGTAGCACGTAAAAAACTATACACTTGAAGAAGAATTACTAGGCGAGATTATATATCGTTATTTACCTGCCTTTCCAAGATTTTCTATCGCAAGGATATTTCAAATTATTAAATAAACAGGCTGACTAACAAAATATTAACTGTATACCTAATAAATATGTGTAAAGCACGATCATAACCAGATGAACAATTAAATGTAAATTGTACGTCCATATTGAATTATTTCCTATTTATTTACACGGCGCAAGTATACACGATTTATTTCTATATTAATATTATCATATTCGCAGATAAATTAATCGCAAAATAACAACTGCTACGTACTAATTATGCAGAGTTCGACCATATTGCCCAATTGTATCTGTAAATGTCAATATACATCTCCTGCTTGCAAGTAGAAAATGATGTAATGTAATTCAAAATTATAATTAGTGTTGTTTATTCAGCAAAATTATCTGAATAATTTGAAATTCACGGACAATGAAAAAAAGTATGAACGGATGATGTTACAGCACAATATAAACAAATTAATTCTATTGAGAATAAAATGGCAGGGCGTCAAAGAGAAATATGCATTGACATTGAACGGTGGAATTTATATGAAAATTTTTCGTAAAATATTGAATTAATTTAAAGCCAACATGAGGATAGTAATTACATCGATAAATCTATATAAAGCACCGCCATGCATCTCGTTTTTTCTATTCGAGCGAAAATGTTACCCCATTCGCTTGTTCTTGAAACTCAGAATATTAGCTTAACGACCGGAACATAATATATTAAACATACATCTATAAGATTCTCTTCGCGAGCATAAAATAAGAATATTGCGTGTACAAATAATTAAAGGACAAAAACGCACGGCAACTACTATTATGAAAAGCCGTCGCGATCTTTGCAATATTTAATGTTCAATCATTGCCGAAGCTGTGCCGGCGCTGTGCACAAATCGAAACCTCTGCTATCTCGTATTTCTGCCCCATCTCGTATTCGTACCCTCGCCTCTATTATTTTTACCCGCGTGCATAGGCACATACGTCAGAAGACGCGACAGCAATAATTCAGAAGCACGATAGGAACTGTTCGATCTCTCTCAGAGAGGATGGCCCGTCGAGAGATACCATCACTGCTAAGTAACAATCGTGCGAATGGTAACGTCGAATAATATTAAGTTACGAATACCGCTGGGTAATGCCAGCCTGACGGCGGTGAAAATCGATTTCCACGACAACTAGTTTCTGCCTCGCATTTCCCCTTCGACCAACTCGTTCAACCTCGATTCACAGGAGGCGATTTTCCGCTGTCTCTACACACAGCATCCAGGCACCCTTTCGCTACCCGGCCGGCTGGCGATTCCTCTCGTTTCGGCTCATAAAAGAGTAAAGTCTTCGTGATTCGTTAATTGCAATGACGAGGAGGAGAGTCCACGGGCGCAGGATCGATAGACATTTCCCTGATTTCCGCTGAAAGGAAACTCTCGGTGAATTTCAGTTTCATTAATTCCGAAGATCTTGCCCTCGTCGCGGAAAGTCCTTGCAGCACGCCACTTGAACATTCTCGCCGAATGAGGATGAGCTCACTTGAAAATTCCAATCACACCCGTTACCGACTGGCTGCGAGAAAAAAAAAACGAAGACGAAGGGAAAAAAACAGGAAAAGAGAATTTTCTTCGCGACATTTAATCGACACTATTCAATGAATGTAAATCGAAGCTCGGCCGGCGTCTACTGGATTCGAAAAATTTTTCGCTTCTCGTTACGAACGTAACGGCAAATGAAATGGATACGTGAGCGAAATTTTCATTGTCGCGTGTTCAAGTGTACACAAGCTTCTCGCAGCCTCGCGGTTTTCAGCGGATCCTAGCGCACTGAACATTATTTCGTCAAAACTTTCGGCGGAATAAACTGTTAAGGAATTATAAATTTATAGCAGCGTGTTGCGGGGAAAGTGCGACAGCAATTCTGCCCACAATAATTTCGTTTTAACGCGTAAGCAATACAGCTGCATACTTAATGCAGAACAAATGAAAACTTTATACAGAAATTAGTGCAAGCATTTGGTAAAATTTTGTAGATTATTATATACTGGTGAGTAGCGAAACTCAACCCTCCGAAAATACTCGTAAACAGTTTGCCGTGTGCAAAATTATCGCTTCAAAGAAAAGTCGGATGACAGTAGTATTAATAATTCACTATTATTTTTACCTTCGATCAAGCCACGAAGATTGTACTGAGCTTTTTCAATAGATTGCGCAACAGTTAATTCTGCAATTCGAAAGAGCATTGAATGCTGTCTAAATACTTAGGTGTAAGGTATATCTGAAAGAATTTTCAGTACAATTGGCGCTCAGAATACATGTGCGGCAATTACGCTGAATACAAATACGCAAGCTAATATCAATTAGCGCCGGTAGTACACGTTGAAGTGTTTCTTAAGTTATTGCAGTACACGAGATCTGACAATACGATATTTCGTGCCTTCAAGTGTTGTTGGTGGCTCGAAGATAAACTTCATTCTTCAGGTGTCCCTAGAGAAAATAATCCAGTGGCGACAATTCCGGAGAACGAAACTCCTTCACCACGTCGAATCCATCGATCGGAAACTAGTTTTCGCGATACTCGACTATTCAACGTGTTAAGCAGCGAAAATTTCATGCGTTTCAAACGCCAGCAAATATTGCAGCATGCCTTCAAAAAATAGTACATGTTCATGCAGCCTTTTCAAAGCGTTCCGTCTTAAGCGATCAATCGACCTCTGGCAGAGCTCTGCTTGAAAGATCTTTGAAAGGTCCCTGTTATACATACTTCTTCCTCTTCCCTCTTTTCTACAAAAAGCAAAGGGCGGACATTTTGAAACGTTGCACGTATTTACATTATATTCTCCTGCAAGTATGAAAACAACAAATCACTCAATTACTGGCTAAATATTTGGCTACGATTGATTATTAAAAATTCTTGACAACAACCAATCGATGTATACACTTTGCTTCTTGCTTGCCAGCCACTTCATTTTTGGGTCAAGCTCAAATCTATGCTTTTTCAACCGCGACACTTGTACGCGTACAACAGCTTCTCGGTTTTTTCCATTAGTAAATAAACCTGAAACTCCAAGCAATTGAAACTGTGCGAACCTTCGCGTTATTCCGTTACCTTCATCGAGTTCTGAAACTTCGCACTGAACAACCTCGGCAATAACAGTCCTCTTGCCACCGGTCTGATAACCAGGAAATAGTTAGTCTGCATTCGCAACCTTCCATGGCCGTTAGTAATAAGGGAGGAATTAAATCATTTACGCGTTCTCCCCTTCGTTACCGATGTTAACCATGAACCGGATCGTTCATTCCTAACATGATTATCCAACAATTCGCTGGGCCGGTAGCGTGAGATATAAGGGCAGTTTGTTGATTACACCCCGCGCTGTGTACAGTCCTAGCTACGATATAGCGGGGTCGTAAAATCGAGCAGGCCATGAAACAATTGATAGAAATCCGAGAAGTTAAGGACTTGAGACTACGGTGAGGGCCCCACGAAAAAAATCTTTCGCCAGAGTCGACACACTCACGTTTCATTTTGAGATAGTAATTAATAATTAATATTTATTTATCCTTCACTTATTGCTGGAACCCTAAAACAGAGTGCAACGCACAACCCTGAGTGCTGCAACATCGCCGGTTGCCAATTCTTAAGTGTTTAACTTACCATCTCGCTATATCGTGACCCGGACTATAGCTCGGGTTAGTTTCTCGTCGAGCATGAGTTCGTGGCAGCACCTCCTACACTCGCTATCGGATAGGTGACCAGGAAAACTTGCTCACACAATCTCGAAAGTGGTCACACAAATATTCTCGCCTACGAGTACCATCCTGCAGCCTGCCCTAACTGCCCCTTGCGTCTAATACAAGGGTCAGCTAAATATCCTTACTGATGGGCTCACTAGCAGACCCGCAGCAAAATGCAAATCCCTGATTGCATTACCCTTCTTTAATCCTAATCATCCTTATTCCTTCGAGTCCCTCCGCCAGAGGTACGAAAATATTTCACCGGATTCTACCACGGCATAGTTTTACTGCTTTATGTCGTTTGTAATTTCCGGTGCATTTTTAGGGGAAGGTGAAGTGCCTTCTGTTAAGTTGATATTTTGTATCGTTCATTAGTCGAAGGTCTTTGAGACGATTTTCTGCCTCTTTCAAAGTTTGGCCAGCTATTTCCTTGACACCCTGTACAGTTTGGTTACTACGTGCTACTATTGTGAGCATGGGTGACCCAAACGCAGCACCCTGGTCTGAAGATTGCTGCTGGAAGATTGTCGAGGAGATAGTCCGTCCGTTGGACCAGCTTCAGTGATTCTGTCTTGAAGGAAATATTTGATCTATCCAAACAGAGATTTGGAGATTTCTGTATTGATTAGTTGGAGAACCAATTGCGACGACTACCTTGTTCTTGTATTGCTGGAATTGCGTAGTAGGTGTCCCGAAGTAAATCGACCGTAAGCCACACTGTGCGTTAACAGTAATGTACTTTTGCCTGACTGTAGACTAATTAGTCTCCTTAACTATCCTTACAAGATTCTTGAATAGTCAACATTTTCCAGCTCAACGCAGCTCACGATGTCACAGCTATTGAAGAGGCTTATCGAGGGAGCTAAGGCGACTAATTAGTCCACAGCTGAGTGAATCTGTGAGATATTTGCGGATTTCGTGATGACTGAGTGTTTCATTTTGTCCTCGTTTCGTATTGTGATCGATTCCATTAGTTTATAGATTTGATTCCAATTATACTATAGGGTGAATTGTGTACTACAGTGACCTATTGCTCTGATATAGTTGAAAATAGAAAAATTACATGAAGGAAAATCCTGCATAGATCAACGAGCTCTGCCCTTCTGACAAAAACTGATTCTCTGATTGATTGAGTGTAATGAAATATATCATAGTCATTAAAAAAAAAAAACAGTGCTTCAGAAGAACATTTAGCTTCAGAACGATAGACTTCATCGAGTCATTCTTTAATTTGCCTTTCTTTTTTCTACCTTTAGCAAGTAGCTAGTACTCTTGTCTCGTATTATAGAGTCAAGTGTTTGGTTCATCAGGCAATGTTAAGCTGTGTCGCTTGTCAATACAATATCAACAGAACAATATTTGCGCAACTATCTTTGCAAAGTCAGAGTCGAAACGTCCAATGCAGTACTTTGTCAGTCTATGTCACGTAAAATGGTTGCACACTGCTGCTTTACACAGTTGCACGTGTAAATTTGCCCCGGATTACGCGTGGAATAAACTACTCCCGTGTCATAGATGTGTTCTGATACGGAAGCTAATCTCTAGGAATATAGTGTGCAAATTCTAGGTAAAAGTGCATTGACTTTTCCGCCATTTTTATTGGCGATTCAACGATAGAAAGAAACATTAATTCCTTCGCGAACATGACAATCGCTCGCACGTTCACGCGTGTAATAAGGATAAAATTGTGTCGCGATTTACTTTGATAAAAATCCGATGAACATCGCGACTCATCGAATCATCGAAAGCTCGAAATTATCCCTTTCATCTACTGCTACTGACTGAGCATGCGGGCTCGGAAATCGCTCGCTACTGCACGCTTTGAGTCAGCAGAAAGAAAGTGGAGGGTTCGATTTCTCGACACCTTAATCGAGGAAATATTTGACGCTGTTGGGTCTCGGTGAAAAATACGTGCACGCTATGCTTCGAAATATAACGTACGATATTTTGCCAATGTTTCACTTGCAGCGAGCTTTGCGATTTTATTGTGCCTTATTTGGAAATAGCGAACGCATCGTATTGCGTCGCCAACTGCCTACCTGATAAAAATGTACCGCCTTCCAATTTTGTTCAATGCAAGGCCTCAAATAAATTGACAGAAAAAGTTTATGTATAATTCATTTTTAGTCGCAATACTTCAAAACATTTTTTGTTGAATTTTTAAAAATAACACTACTTTTTATTTCAGTATTTTTTTCGTTGCGATTTTTATCAGAGACTGTTTGTCTTTACTAAGTCATGCTTCTATGTTAGTAATAAAATTATACTATGCATTACTGCATGATATTACAATTGCTCGCTCGCGTTAACCACTTGATTAAGATATCAGAAACGCTTTTCAGAAGCACAGTCTTCGCGAACATTAACAATATTTCTTCCGCAACTATTTGCAGCGACATTGAATGTCCCCGGACGAAAAGAGATACGAGTGAAAACGCTTCAACATAAAGTAGAGAAACCTTGCTTGCGCGAGAAAGGCGAACAATGGAAGAGAGGAGAGAAATTCAAAGATGAATGGTGCGAGATGGGGTATAATACGGAGGAAAAGTTTGAAGACTAACAAAAGCAGAAAAATATCGAAGGTAACGCGTACTAGAAAACCTATAAATCTGATCAATCCTCCCAGAGAGATATAATAATTGCTCCGGAATCAAAACTCGTGCTTCAATCACCGAACTCTCACAGAAAACATACGATCGATCCAAATCATTTGCAGCAAGTCCAAAGAGATATTCTCGCAAGGGGGTGAAACACAGTGACCAAAGTAGCACGCGGAAGGAAGGAAGAATTCGAGCTGTCTTCGATGTGTCCAGTGGGGAAGTATTTAGCGGTATCAGAGTATCAGACGCAGAAAGGTATCGGTGCAGGTGGAAGGAAGGTGGAAGAAAGGTGGAAGGAAGGTGGAAGGAAGGTGGCTGGATGGTGGCTGGAAGGTGGCTGGTATAGTCTGAACGATGGAGATAGCAGCAGCGTCGCTGGCAGAAGTGGGAACGATAGCGGAATGCTAGTGAAAGAGAAAGCGGGACCTGGCCTAGGAGGTGTGCAGAGGAGAGAGTAGATGTGCTACTCGTTTGCAGGATGCTGACGGCGTGTGTGCCGACGGTGGTGAACGCGCCCGGACATCGATACAGCTCTACCGCCACTCTGCCCCTGATCCTCTCTGACCCTTACTGATCCCCGCCGTCCTATTGCACACGCACATACCACAGTTACACCCCCATATACTCGTTCGCGTACCATTAGCTCCAGGAACGGAACGCGCCTTCTGTCTTCCTCTCACCGTGCCTTATCCTGGCTCCCTTATCTTTCTCACGGTAGTTGTCCTTGCCGCGCGTGCGCACAAAGACGCGTGCCAAGCAGCCGCTCGTCCGGTTTCCACCTCTGGATTTCACGACCACCCTCGCCGCTTTGTCACTTTATCGCCGGTGACCAATGCAGGCTCGGGGCTCCTCCAATCAGCAAACGAATGCATGATTTGTCATACTGCAACTACAATTAATGATCATGCAAACTATTAGGGACGGTAATCGACCATCGCGTTTCAATCGATAGACCGCGCAGATTTGCGAAACGCGATTCTCACCCGAGGGTTGCTGCTTATTTCTATCGCAAATTGCAGACAATTAATGAAAATCAGTATCGTATCGATTCGTCCGATATTTTTAAATCGTGCTGGAACAGGTGTTATATTGTAGCACGTCGTATCGGCGAGTAACGTAATTCAATGATTATGTTATTTTGAATTAATGATTTCAAGAAGTTAGAAAGTCTAAATCGGAAATTTTAATTCAATCTAGACAGATTTATACAGGAGATACGTCGTTTCTGTCATTGTCCAACTTGGATATTTCGTCGATGAGCAGCGTTAATACCGAGACATTAATGCGCTGATTCAATTTACATGACACGTCAATTTCGCCTGCTGCGTCGAAGGGTCTGTATTGCAGATTCTAAGCAGAGGACCACCTACATTCACGTCGTAGCTGCTGCATCCGATTTGTTGTCAGAAATAACAGGTACATAATTTAATCTTCTGTTTGCGATTGGAAAAAAATGTTAAAGCAAAAGGTTGAATGGTTCAAAGAACTATTTCTTCGCTATTCTACTTTAATAATTTTCCACGTACATAAAACGACGAAAGGATTTCGTTCGTAGCAAAAATGGTCCTTTTCTATTTTAAAAAATTGCATTGCAAAATGCACTTACAACGTTGTGCTCGCAAAAAAATAATCCTCAAATGAACCACTCAGCTTTTTCTAATTGCAATAAAAGGGTGGTATGTATCTTGCTCCAATTGCCGTGATCACCCTGTATGCAAAGTATTTCAAAAATTACTGGCAACTCTTTATGACCGTATTCTAGTAACTACATTAACTGTATGATATATTGCACAGAGATAGATATGTAATTAAATGTTTGTATCCAAAGTGAACTATTCACATTTTTTATCTCATCGCCCTGATTCTTTTCGTACCAAGGTATGCAAAAGAGTTTGTGCACCGGAGCTCAGTTACAAATGCATTGGATCTCTACAGCCGAGTTCTATACACGGTTAACGAAGAATAAAATACTAAAAGCACCGAGCACAATGCATAATACATAATACGACGTCTACTATAATGCATAATACGACATTGCGTAAATTGTCTCCGCTGAAGGAGGCCACGATGAATATTTTATTTGACTGTAAATTCGAATACTCGGTGACCACAACTTACTGTCCCCCGTTAGACATCTGGATTGCATATTCTCAAGAATATTCTCAATGGCAATACGTAGGCTGTGTCTGTGTAAGATAAAACATAAATAAGTATTTACGGTCGGCGAATTGAAAATACGTTAGTGTTGTTGCGTGTCGAACACTCCAGCAATTTGCCGAATCACGATGACTATGAGATGAGAAATCAAATTGGATGATTGGATACTCGTGCTTCGACGAAAAGTGCATATATTATGTATTAGATACCTGGGAAAGGAATGTTAGTCTTTCAGACTGGTAATGAACTGTTTCAACCAATTTAATGCTCGCTGCTTATAATAAATTCATTGTATTAGCGTTTTGTTCTACGTTTATGCCATACTCAGCTTCCGTTTATGTTACAGAGTCAACGTGGGCCGAGGAGTTTCAGTAGTTCGATATGGAACATAGGAAACTCTGTTAAGTCAATCATATGTGCGGACAATAACTGTAATCGTGCTCAAACATATGCGGGCAACGGATCCAACGAGATGCCAGTGTTTGTTTGCGAACTTTCGTGATAATGATTTTGTTCTTGAAGATAAACCCCGAGTAGTCACGTTTATATCAGTTGCTGTTGGTTGTTAAAACAAGCATTAAGTTTAAACCATTGCCCTTTTATAAAAACTGAATTACAAAACTCCCTGAAATATGGAACAAAGCCATAAAAAATAATGAAACTTAAATGAATATTTTGTAATCGTCAATAAATTAATTTTTAAGGGCAATGGAGATTATATTTTATTTCTTTATTTTGGAATAGAATTCAGATTTTATTTATATTTTATTTCCTCATTTTTTTCTAACGAGTATCATTTTATGTTTCTCTATTTTCACACATCCGGACTAAAGGATATCAAATGCGTGCGATTTTCAACTTTCCGTACAATTCTTTCTACAGAATATGTAGGCAGGTTTTAAATTAACGTAGCTCCACGGAATTACTTGTAGGGAAATCTAAATGATTAGAGAAAGAATAATAGCACAGTTTAAACACATTCATGTATTTCCCTTATCATTTGAACAAAACTAGAACTGAATATGTTAACTATTATACTAGTGTGTTCATTCAAAACATTCATTTGCCTAACAACTTTTAGAAATCTCTAATATTCCCGACTGAAATTACTCTATTCCGTCTTGATGCACTCCTTTAACTTGTTCACATTTTCAAATTACCTTCCTCCAATGTATTATATACTGTTCCGCGAAAGCGAACTTCCAAGAATTCTCTATAATATTCAAATCTCTGAAACACGTTGGGCATTTCAAAAGAGGAACCTTTCCGATTTCTCCTCCGAGCTCTACCAGCTCAACACTCCTCTTAACTCTGATAATTTCTGAAATATTGATGGAAACAAATTATTCATCCGCCACTTTGAAGGGGCCATTGTCACCCTTTGCGTGTGCACTGTTCCTGTTGCGCCTACAAAGTTTTCTGCCCCGACAAATCACTGTCTGGTGTAGCTATTAATTTGAAAATATAATACGAGTTGCAGTCAAATTATTTCCGGACACTATCACCAATCACTCGATCCCAATCTATTTAAAATATAAACCATTGCAAATTCAATTTACCCTTTCCAAAGCTGCGCATATCTTTTGTCAAATTCGAAAACTCGCGATATTCAATACGCAATGAATTTTATAATCCCCTGTATCGTAGGATTCAAGCAATGGGGGCTGCTCGCGCACCTGAATCCTCGAAGCATGAAACTGCTAACACAGGAGGAAAAGTCGGGCATCCACGTGCCTTTTAAGCCCGAAAGCTGTTCAAGGGAATTACGCAGTTGTCACAGTCGTGTGAGAAAAGCACCTGGTACCTCGTAATCCTGGAAGTGGTTCCTGCGTTGATGACACTTACAACAAGTCTACTCTCCTTCGCAGTAAACGGTTGTTTTATTTAGAATTTCAGTAGAACTACCCTCAATCAAAGTTCACCTTGACTGCTCATCTTATTGTGCGCCCCTTACTTCCCTTGGCTACGCGTAAGTGCGACGTTTTACTGCTTACAATTCTTTAACGGTACGTTACATCGTTGTTGATTGCGTAATATTACGCTACATTAGCTGAAGTTTCTCATTTAAGTTACACAGTTTCGCATTCGGAATTAACGTTAAATGCTTTACAGTCGCGATAAAAGCAAAGACGTTAAATAAGCTTTTGTAATTGTGTATCAGGTTGTTGCGGATGAAACGTTCGATTTCTTAACATATCTACCAACGTCTCTAGGTTTACAATACTTGTTATAAAACAAAATTACCTATACCTCTGTTTAAACAAATATACTCCCCGCAGATTTTTCAATAATAATTTTCAACATTCGTGTTTGCTGCGATGCGCTCATGTTTACGCTCCCAAAATTTGTCAACCCTATCGTGGATTGTAATTTCATTTGCTGTGCATTTTCCAGGGCCTGCATTGATCTTATGAATAGTTGATATTACGTTACGTCAATGGGAGGGAGAGTGTGTGAGTCGCTTGCATGGATAAGCTAGCTTTGTAATAAATAGGTCACTGTAAACTAAGTCCAATTGTTGGCTGCAAGGCTGAATAAAACGTATATTACCATTATTATTATGTTATGCACAAGTTCAAATTCATACAAATAGAACACTGGAGTTCGATCTTTATCCATAATTAGGTTTGATACCTGTTCCTCTGAAATTCAACAATTCATCTAGTTTCACAATTTTAATTGTTCTGTAATAAATCCCATTTGATTTAGGAATTAACTAATCAATTTTTTGATTACTTCCATGCTTGTCTATTACGTATAATACACAAGCGTGTCTTGCTGAAGTACATCGATTAAAATACAATTATTTTTAGGAACATCGTGCGGTTTACAGTACCGCAATCAAGAAAAATTTTATTCCTGAAACCCGACAATCCAGATACTTGAGGAAACCAAAATGTCACAACAATTTAATTATCCACCAAAATATTTTTCAATAATGAAAAATTCAAATTTTTTGAAAGGTTCTTAAGGGGGTAGACACGGGTAATGCAGCGAGCTGTATATCGACATAATATGGGCCAAAACATGGGTGTCAAAGGCCTCCCTTAATTTCCTTATATGAGAATATTTTGAGCTGGGTGAGGGTTCATTCGAAAGAGGAAGGTTAAACGCGGCGCGCGGCAGAGGAGTTTCAACGAAATTGTGTTGATATCTAATAATATGAGTGATCAAAGTGTAACAAAAAATAGAAAAAATTCACCCGCAGAATACAAGCATTTTTAGGTCACTAAAAGAGTTTTGTGACACAATCGGGGCCTGGTGCGCGCTTCGTTTAACCTTCCTCTTTCGAATGAGCCCTCACCCAGCTCAAACTATTCTCATATAAGGAAATTAAGCAAATCTTCCTGAGTGCACTCGCATAGACGAGTTTCGCCTACCGCTTTTAGTATTGCCGTTAAAACAGAGCACGTGACGTCGCAAATTTAGTTCAGGTAGTGGTGATGAGGTGGCGCCTGCTCAGGAGGGCTGGCAACGTGAAATCACCGACGAGAGTATCTCGTCTGTGACCCGACACTGACTTGAGCGTCCCCTGCTCATGAACAGTGATCACTTCAAGAACTATTATTTACTGAAGTAGTGTTGGGGCAGGACTCATACGATTGTGTGAATATATGTAAATGCTTTGGGGGGATCAGGACAGCTATTTCTCGAGCAACGTTTCGGTAGAAAAATTGAGCTACGGTGCCTGGTCGCGCGATGCACTTTGGCTCGGCTCGAGTTGAGTCGAAACCACATCGCGATGCATCGGGGCGATGAAATTGACAGTGTCACGTCAAGCGTCCCGCCTGTGCTGTCCCGCTTTCATTGCGCGGCAAAGAACGAAAGAATTCTTTAACGAGGATCGTAGGTCCAGCTAAAACTTAATCAGTACCCGCAGAAGTTCAATAGGCACGACCCTAGAGTCGTAGGTCCGGCTAAAAGTTGGTCAGAAAACGTAAAAGCCCAGTAGGTAAAACTCTGGGATCGTAGGTTCAGCTATAAGTCGGTCAGAACCCGAAGAAGTACAATAGACACGATCCTAGAGCCTTAGGTCCGGCTAAAAGTTGGTCAGAAAACGTAAAAGTCCAGTAGGTATAACCCTAGGATCGTAGGTTCAGCTAAAAGTTGTTCAGAAGCCGCGAAAGTCCAGTAGGAACGACCCTAGAGTCGTAGGTCCGGCTAAAAGTTGGTCAGAAAACGTAGAAGTTCAGTAGGTATAACCCTAGGATCGTAGGTTCAACTATAGGTCGGTCAGAACCCAAAGAAGTACAGTAGATACGACCCTGGAGTCGTAGGTCCGGCTACAAGTTGGTCAGAAAACGTAAAAGTTCAGTAAGTATAACCGTAGGATCGTAGGTTCGGCTAAAAATTGATCGGAAGGCCCAAAAGTTCAGTACGTATGACCTTAGCACAGTAGTACGCACGACCGCGGTCGGAGACCTTGGAAGAGTTCGGAAATTGCGTATACCACCGAGCGCGACCGAGCGCTACCGACGCGCCGGCGCGTCACGGAGTGGGGATGACGGTGCGCGGCGCACGCGGTGTCACTATCAGTTCAAGCGTCGTACCGTACGGGTCGTCTATACTGTCGAAGGTTAGCGACATACATCACCTTACAATACAATAGCATCTCGGGGTATATGCTTGTCTATTAGCTTCTATTAATTAATACGCGTTTATTTAACAATCGTTTGACTATCGCGGATGTACATTAAAGTCTTTATCGAGTCTCTTTTGCTGGACGCTTGACCGGTCATCCGGTAATAATTCAACATAAATAACAGTAAAGAGACGCGAAATTAGAGTCAGTGTTTGCTCCCAAATAATACTCTCGCGAAAAATAGAGTCACTTTGTTCGTCGATCACAACTATTCCGTTTCCTTTTCCGTTCTCGGCTCGGAGGACTGATGGTTAGGGACTTAGTGTCAGCGAGTTACGATGTGTGGGGGCGTGATTGTGGTTCTGGACCCTGGTCACGAGGCCCTCTGTTAGACCACATATAATCTCTAATTTGGGTAGGTCATCCACCATTCTGGAATCGTGGTCGCGGTCCTTGCAATATCCGGGTTGCAGTGTCATCGGGGGGCGGTGTGTGGGGCTGTGATTGCTTTTCTGGACACTTTGGCCCGCCTAGTAGGAAATTCCTATGTGTTAGACCACGCCAAGCACACCTTGGGGTGGCAGAAGGCATACGGGTCATAATCTAGAATCGTGGTTGTGGTTTTGCATATCCGTGCCTTAATGATTTCTGTGGCTCGGAATCGAAACTGGTCTCGATGCTAAGTCGTTTTACTGTCCAGACTCTGAGCCGAGGACTCGCGGGCTGCTCGGTAGCAGTCACAAAAACAGTTGAAATACTGTCGCGAAATTAGAATCACTTTGTTCGTCAATCATAAGTGTTCCATTAGAGTCAGTGTCCTGTTCAGCGAGTTCGGGCTTTCAGCCATCAATTTGACGAGTAAGTATCTCCTTCGTTCTTTAATCTTGTATTGCAATAATCATTGATAATTAACACATTCCAAAAGTACTGAAAATACATAGATTTTAATGTTGTTTGCTCTTTTTGAATGTTTCAGCAGCTTCCATGGCTTCGATGGCGACGAGCTTGACCGCACACCTGGTGAGTCTGCAACCGGTGAGTGGCATGCTTTAAAGTTCCTCTGGTCACTCAATCATGTCGCAGGACGAAAGGTCCGAACCGACACGGGTGACTGGTTGTAATTACGTAGATTTTTCTGGCAAGCACTGTGACCATGGGTATATGGAAATATACTCATGAGTAGTAACTTCTTTACTGCTTTATATTATGTGAGGATAGGTCTTCTTGTACAACGCGTTTTTAAATAGCTTGATAATTTTAAAACAGATCATATTTAGTACAAAATATATCACTATATATCTTTTTATAATAGAGTATTTAATTGAATACCTATGAAACGATATTTAAATAGTTATTAATTATTGAATGAATATAAAGTAACGTCCAGTATTCTACGTGCATTAGTTTGTAGTGGAGAAGTCGAATACCATTCGACTTCGTTTATTTGTTAATTGCAATTACTGCACAGTTATAATAAATTGTTAGTAAGAGTATAGTCGTTCCTCTTTTTTACTAGTTTGATTATATATAAAGTAAAGGTACTTACTTACCTTGTCAATTTGTTTAGAGATATCAATAGTTTCTCCTTTTCCGTACAAGATATTAATTAAACCTGAATGTACAAGAAGACAATACGCGAACGGGTAGATCTCGAAATCAAAGCAATCTACTTTAAATCCAACCTTGCGTTTTAGAAGCAATGCTTTGATGACGGGAACACCCGAGGATGTTTCAATTTCATTCAAAGTATATTAAAGTAGAGTCATTGAATAATTTTTCAAATAAAGTAGACTCATTGCACAATTTTTCTAATAAAGTAGAGTCATTGCACAATTCTTTTAATAAACTAGAGTCATTGCATAATTTTTCTAATAAAGTAGAGTCATTTTATTTTCTCTTTAATAATCTAAAAACATATATTGATCTGGTATATATACGTACATACATATATTTAGCCCGTTAGAAAACCAGTATGTCTTTATCATCTTTTTAGACGAGGATTTTCAGGTTTAACCCTTTCCGTGTTCACTGCCCGGATACCACTCACGTGCCCCGGTGCTACTTGAGTGGGAAAACGGTGGTAGAGCACGACGATATTTCTTTAGTTCATAAGCTATTGAATGATTTATTGTTGGCGACTGACAGTGTGTTTGGTGTATCGTGCACGACGTAATATCCGCATTGTGTGTGTGGTTAGGCGGTGGAGTTGCGTCGTTCCGTACTAAAATGTAGCTACTATGACCAAGATAAGATGTCCATTGATTTAAAACAGAGACATCATTTTTACTATTAATTGCATTAATAATCCCTACTATACTGAGGCACGAAGTTTTTGTCATTTAAGATGACAGAGGCTAAATGCCAAAGAGAATCGGATATTCCTATCAATTGCTGTCAAGTACCTCTTATATCGGTGCTATTTAATTAGTCTAATAAATATCTACCGCGGCGTGGTCTTTTTCCACGCGAACGCAAAGATCCCAGCCACTGTCAGTCGATTTCAGAAAAATGGTACGTACATTAGAGTGTGCAAGTTGTGTGACAGCACTTGGGTGTCGGGGGTGTCCCGGGACGCCTCCCTAGTGTAGGCTTTTGCGCCCAAGTGTTTGACTGAGAACCGTGGAGTGTCGTGTGTTGGTGTGTCTGTTTGCCATTTTTTAAATATAGGTCCAGGTAGGATAGGTAGCATACTTTCTGGTGTGATTGATAGACATAAGTAGGTAGGGCCGGGCAGGTTGACACAGTCTCCGATCGGGTAGGCACTATTTCGCGTGTTCAACCTGTTTCAGGAAATCTGATTTGAAAGGTCGACGGTGAAGCTGTGGCGCGAACGAAAATGCGTTCGCCTCTGGCTTTGCCTATCGATTTTTCGAATCCTTCGCGGTCGTGGTCGCGATTCAGGCTCCGAAACGAAACGCGTTACATTATGCTCGAGGCTGCACGTGTGAACGATGAACGATTACAACTTTAATCGTAACCTTTGCGATTTTCTGTAATCACAATTTTTACGATTTTATTTGGTCGTGATTCGGCCACGTGTGTTCCATTCAGCTCCGCGATTCAAACTCTTTATTTCACCTTTATAAGTTTTTCTTTGGTTTTCGATTAGAGCCTCGAGCCTAGTTTAAGTTTCAGCTGGCCCTTGGGTCCAACGAAAAGAAGAGGCTATATGCCGAAGAGGCCCGACAAACTGTCACTCAAGAGGGCAACTACTAATGGCTCCCCATTCTTTTTAAGAATGGGGAATCATTCTTTGTTCCTACTTTGTCACTGTGCTTGCATTTTCATTTGTAGAATTTTTATTTGTACTTGGCCGACGCACATTCCGGCCCAACGATGCAGCCCTCCCAAAAATAGCGCGTTGCTTTAGAGTTGCGAAAAACTTGCGAACGGGTCGAGTTAGAGTTGCGTTGAATGCCACTTATTGCTATTCTTATTGCTAGTTAAATTGTAGTCTTTTATAATACACTTTACACGTGAGCTTCTAGTGTTGCGGAAATTGCTTTCGCGTATTGGAACTTTCAGTTCATTTTTCAGAGGATCTTCAATTTGCTTAATTTAGGATATTACAAATAATTTACTGTTTGCTTTCTATCAGTCTTAATAAATAGTGTTGCGAAATGATTGTATCGCGAGTCCGGTTAGCGTTGCGTGGATTAAAGATCGCGTTTTTATGTAGAGTTGCGAGTACTAGTCCCCATCTGCTTCCAATTGGAAGCCTGTTCCTGAACCAGGAACTTTTTCTTTTCAGCGTTTTATATTTGCCTTTCTTTTTATTTGTTTTTCTTAATAATTATACTACCTGGGATGTCTGTTGATGGAAATACTGCTAAAAATTGCCATACATAATAATAAATTACTGTGTGAACGAAATAAAAAGAAAGAAAATGAAGAAAAAAAGAAAAGAAAGAAAAGAAAGAAAAGAAAGAAAAGAACAAAAATAAAAGAACAAAAAAAAAGAAAAGAAAAGAGAAATAAGAAATAATTTGTAGAATCTTTGATAAATTTATGATAACTCGAGATAGTAGATTTCAATTAGAGACAATACTAGTGACTGTTCATTATTGGAGTTTAACTCTTAAATATTTTCTCTTAATCGTTGCAATTTTATTTTCACCTTTTTTTTAGTAGAGCCAATTTTTATAACTTTTCGGGCTTGCTTTGTAGAAATTGAAATTCACTCGCGATATCCGTAAATATTTCAACAAAAATCCTTGTACGAAAAATGTTCTTGGCTGTAGTTGGACCTCGGCATAGTGATAGTGGAAGTGTGATATATTGTTTCCGAATAATCGTTTGTCGCTTCTTTGTAGAAGCAAAATAGAATCAATTGTAGTGAAATGTGACTACTTCATTTTGGAGTTTTTAATGAAAGTGATACCACCATTCAGTTTGATCTAGAACGTAGAAAAGAATATATCACTTTGGCCGAAATCCAATTACCTGTTGTTATTAAAAAATAGCTGCATTTTTCATATCAATTCTAATTTATTAACTTCGCTAAAATTCAGTTATTACGAATTAAAAGCAGCTGTATTTCAGTATAAAATGGGGAGGCTTGGGGACGTCACTAATCCAATGCTTGAGATTGTTACAGATTCACAGATGAACCCAAATATGATATATTAAACAAATGGAAGAACGTCAGAGGCTCAAAAGTGGAATATATACAATACAGATCCAGAAATACTATCAAAAGCACGATTGGAAACTATGAAATTAAAGAGCCAGCCTCGTCGATTCAATTTCTGAGTTTAAGAATTCATTTTTATAATACTTTATTAATTATTTCGTGTCTGTGTTTGTTTCAGAAGCATTGAAAATAATCAGCTAAAGAAGAAGATTCATGATAATACATACGTATAATATGACCACATCCCCGCCCTGACCCTGCCCCTGCCCAGTTGCCAGTTGTCTGTTCTAGGAAGGCATGGACCACAAAATTAATATGGACTAATTGGTGAGGAATTAAGTATATGCATACTTGTACCTACAATAATATGATAAAGTATCTGTTACGTTCCTATTTAGGTAGGATATTATTGAAATTGTTCTTTTAATTGAACTCTTAGATATTATATTAGGTAGGGTGATTCTAGTTTTAAGTTAGATCTTTAGTCAGGCAGGGTGCATTTGAATATAATCTAGTATTTAAGAAGGGATGATTTATTTTTAAGCTGTGTCTTGGTTTGTAAGACAGCAGTGTACACTGCTGTGATAATATTTCGTTGTCTAGTTTTTATGTTCATAGGATATATTTTTAATAATGTTTTATTTCAGGAAATTGAATTCTCGTCTTGATTTTCTTTCAGGTTTCCTTCTGATATCCCTTTTAGCTTTCGGTCGTGAATTTTCCAAATACTCCTCTTATTGTCTTACTTGTACTACGATCAATTAATGAACGTTCTACAAATTTACAATAATAGGAGATTATTCTTTCTTACAATTTATATTAGAATTAGTTTTCGCGTAATTGGAGGGTGGAAGGGCCGTGGCTAGGGTGGGTCTCCATGCGCAGTAACCTCCACGTGGTGAGGCCCGGGCAATCAATTATTTATCGTATAATTATTAAACGTTTAAGAGACGTTTGGTAATTATGTGGAAAATAATTCGAGCTAATTGACTGCGTATTGCACTTAGGTTACAATGTACAATAATGGCCGCTTAATGTTCGTTTTTTTCCACAATTAATGTTCGCGGACTCATCCCTACCGATTTTTGGACCTGCTCCGATGTATCGAGGATGTAGGTTGCGTCCGAGTTATCTCCACTTGTCATCAGCAATGGCCCTTAACACGTTGAGTGCCACGCCGGTTTTGCCACTCTTTCCGTTTAGGCCACACGGCGCGACATGCGCGACGGCGCGCCGCGGCGTAGCTTAACACTGTGATACCCCGACGCCTGAACGGAAAGTTGATTGTCAGTCACCGATGACTGACGCGGCCTGAACGGAAAGTTTAGTGTCAGCCACTGAACGGAAAGTTGATTGTCAGTCACCGATGACTGACGCGGCATGAGCGGAAAGTTTAGTGTCAGCCACTGAACGGAAAGTTGATTGTCAGTCACCGATGACTGACGCGGCCTGAACGGAAAGTTTAGTGTCAGACACTGAACGGAAAGTTGATTGTCAGTCACCGATGCCTGACGTGGCACTCAACGTGTTAAATATATCTCACGCTGGTTCTCAGTACTTCTCAATCCACTCCCAACACAGCCTAAACCGAGCGTGCCGAAAAGTGATAAGCATGAACAATTCCTTATAAATCACATCCCTGGATAGTGTTCGCTAGGCAGCTTCGAAGCAGTGAACATTAAGTGGGCATTACTGTCCACTATAGTTATTTGAGCGGAAAGAATCTTAAGTTCTTATTGCAATTACTTTTGAGTTCTCGTTTCTATTGTTGTATCTATCTGCAGCTCTAAATATTGTGTATTATTTATTGCCCTGCTTCTTATGTAGACTCTTCTGTTTTCTGACGCTTTCGAGATAATTCATTAGTAACATAAATCATATATGTTTCGCCTAGAGAATTACATTTTCTTATTTCTGAAGAAGCCTTCTTTTTTATAATTGAAATACCCGTGTATATATCATTTAATTCATAAATTAATTAATATCTGCAAAGATATACTTGAATCTACGCGGGTCTCTGCCATATCTACAGTGCCTGCTATGGTTTCGCCATCTATACAGAACTCCTTGAAACCACTCGCGCTTGCTATGGTAGTTCCATCTGTGCAGATCGCATTGGAACTACTCACACCCCTTACTTACCATAAGTGTAGATATGGCAGAGGCCCGAGTAGTTTGAGTCACGTCTGTATAGATGGCGATACTAATGACTCTTAGATAAAGCAGACATATATACAGTTTCGAGCAGTTCTGTATAGATGGCGAAATTAAAGCCCACTTTGAGTGTAGGTAAGACAGGGATGCGATTGGTACGTAAATTCAAGCACTTGTTTATAAGTAGCGGTGCGATAATGTTCATAAAATTGGGTATTTATGTCTTCATTCATCCAATTAAGTTAATAATCCTCGAAAATTGTTTTGCAATCTTAGTTACATATCAATAAAGTGTCAGCAAACACGGTGTTTCAATCTACATAAAAATGAATATGCAAGGTAACATTGCAAGTTCCATTGTTCATTATATTCTACAACAATCAAGGACTCTTTAGCACGGGTAAATGTATTTGTGAATATTTTTTCCTTTAAATAAATTTTCCAGGACTTAATAAATACATACTAATAGTGGTATTATTCTTTATTTCGGTCTCACAGGAATGAAAGTTTGGTTAGTGTACATATAACCTATCTTTACAATACTATCTTTTGTACTCTCATCTTCCGTTCCGCTCTTCCTTTTCATACCTTCTCTGCCTTACGTATTACACTATTACTTATCTCTTTATCGCACATCTATTATAAATCGTTTCCGTTCCTTCCTGTTTAATTACAAATTCCTAAGTTATTTTTATGTCTTATTGTATCTTTTTTCGTACATTTTGTTAGCAGGTGCTCTTACGTTCCAAATTTTTGTATGCATAGGTCACATCTTTTATCCTTTTTCTTCTCCCAATATTTATTTCATCCTTTAATGCTTTTGGATCTCGCACCTGCGTTGTTAATTGTCAATTGCGCCCTCGTCCGTTTTTACTTAAGTACCATAGTAGTGTTGATGTTCTAATATATTTAAACGTATCATTGTATCTTGCTTTCCCTATTTTTCTGCCTTGTTCCTGCTGTTGCATTTGATTGACTCTACTTTTGAGGATCTCCGTCAATTCCTTTACTTCCGCTTTTGTCAAAGTCACTCATACTTGACGCATTCCATTCCTTTTCAAATAATCCTCTCCTTTTTATGCTTCTGGCTTGCCCCTCTTTCTTTCTTCTTCCTCTAAATATCTCTTAATAATCTTTCTCCTGTTACATACTTATTAATGTATTTTTTCTGTGTGCAGGTTTCACAGGCAAAGAGTAAGGAACATTGCCTGGCACTTCTCATCGTGCATAAATGCAAGAAAGAAGGTAGAAGAACTTGTGCAACATACTTTAGTTATCCTTTAGTTATAGTAAATTCGTTTATAAAAATAGTTTGTATCTATTAGCCCGTAAGTTTATTTTAGGACAATTGTGTAATTAACTGTTATGTTATCTATTATATGCTTTATTTTATATTCAGTTTATTCGGTAGATCTTATACGAACAACATATTACTTATATAACTTACAAGTTCTACTGAATGTGCTAAATGTAAAATGAAAGATATAATAAATAATTTACATATTCACAAGTTACACAATTGCTGTAATTTAAATTTTATATGCTTCTACATATGAAGTACGTAAATTTTAGTGTATGATTTATCTGTAAGATATATTGTATATTAACTTCAAAGAATAGCTTATAAGTATTAGATTATTTATGTTTATACTATTTTTAGTCACCTATGACTGACGCGGCCTGAACGGAAAGTTTAGTGTCAGCCACTGAACGGAAAGTTGATTGTCAGTCACCGATGACTGACGCGGCCTGAGCGGAAAGTTTAGTGTCAGCCACTGAACGAAAAGTTCATATATGTTTCGCCTAGAGAATTACATTTTCTTATTTCTCAAGAAGCCTTCTTTTTTGTAATTGAAATACCCGTGTATATATCATTTAATTCATAAATTAATTAATATCTGCAAAGATATACTTGAATCTACGCGGGTCTCTGCCATATCTACAGTGCCTGCTATGGTTTCGCCATCTATACAGAACTCCTTGAAACCACTCGCGCTTGCTATGGTAGTTCCATCTGTGCAGATCGCATTGGAACTACTCACACCCCTTACTTACCATAAGTGTAGATATGGCAGAGGCCCGAGTAGTTTGAGTCACGTCTGTATAGATGGCGATACTAATGACTCTTAGATAAAGCAGACATATATACAGTTTCGAGCAGTTCTGTATAGATGGCGAAATTAAAGCCCATTTTGAGTGTAGGTAAGACAGGGATGCGATTGGTACGTAAATTCAAGCACTTGTTTATAAGTAGCGGTGCGATAATGTTCATAAAATTGGGTACTTATGTCTTCATTCATCCAATTAAGTTAATAATCCTCGAAAATTGTTTTGCAATCTTAGTTACATATCAATAAAGTGTCAGCAAACACGGTGTTTCAATCTACATAAAAATGAATATGCAAGGTAACATTGCAAGTTCCATTGTTCATTATATTCTACAACAATCAAGGACTCTTTAGCACGGGTAAATGTATTTGTGAATATTTTTTCCTTTAAATAAATTTTCCAGGACTTAATAAATACATACTAATAGTGGTATTATTCTTTATTTCGGTCTCACAGGAATGAAAGTTTGGTTAGTGTACATATAACCTATCTTTACAATACTATCTTTTGTACTCTCATCTTCCGTTCCGCTCTTCCTTTTCATACCTTCTCTGCCTTACGTATTACACTATTACTTATCTCTTTATCGCACATCTATTATAAATCGTTTCCGTTCCTTCCTGTTTAATTACAAATTCCTAAGTTATTTTTATGTCTTATTGTATCTTTTTTCGTACATTTTGTTAGCAGGTGCTCTTACGTTCCAAATTTTTGTATGCATAGGTCACATCTTTTATCCTTTTTCTTCTCCCAATATTTATTTCATCCTTTAATGCTTTTGGATCTCGCACCTGCGTTGTTAATTGTCAATTGCGCCCTCGTCCGTTTTTACTTAAGTACCATAGTAGTGTTGATGTTCTAATATATTTAAACGTATCATTGTATCTTGCTTTCCCTATTTTTCTGCCTTGTTCCTGCTGTTGCATTTGATTGACTCTACTTTTGAGGATCTCCGTCAATTCCTTTACTTCCGCTTTTGTCAAAGTCACTCATACTTGACGCATTCCATTCCTTTTCAAATAATCCTCTCCTTTTTATGCTTCTGGCTTGCCCCTCCTTTCTTTCTTCTTCCTCTAAATATCTCTTAATAATCTTTCTCCTGTTACATACTTAAGTACTAATATATGTTTTGTGTGTGCAGGTTGTGGAGGCAAAGAGTAGCGAGCATTAACTGACACATCCCATCATGCATAGGAGCAAGAAAGAAAATAGAAGAACTTTTGCCACATACTTTACTTATCCATTAATTATAGTAAATTGATTTATAAAAATAGTTTACAACTGTTAGCGCATAAGCTTAATTTAGAACAATTGTGTAGTTAACTGTTCTGTATAATATCTATTATATACTTTATTTTATATTCAGATCATTCGGTAGATCTTATATAAACCCTGATATTACTTATATATTACTAAAACAAGTTCTACTGAATGTGATAAATGTAAAATAAAAGATATAATAAATAATGTATGTATGCTCAAGCTTACACAAATGCTGTAATTCAAATTTTATAAGCTTCTGCATATGAAGTACATCAGTTTTAGTATAAGCTTTATCTGTAAGCTATATATTGTAAATTGACTTTAAAGAATAGTTTATAACTATTGGATTATTTAAGTTTAATGTATTTTTCATATTACATAAATGTTAGTTTAGAATTAATACATGCTTTAGTTGTACGATGTATTGTAAATAGATATAAAAGAGTAGTCCATAAGTATTAGCTTGTAATTTGAACCTTTTTGTGACTTGTATCTTCATTCATTAGTTTAAATAAATGTTAAATTAAAAGAATTCCACTCTTCTTTTTATTTTCACACCTTAACAATCCTTGAAAGAACCTAATTCCAATTCCTTACACAAGAAGTACCGTAGACGAACTTTAAATGCAAAGTCCTGAAGCGAGAAACTTGTAAAAATGGCCCTATACGTTATTAAATATAAAAGAAGGAAATTGTGGAAACGACATCATTTTCGATCTTCATTTCTTGCAACATTTGATGGCAGAAGTCTAGAAAATTAAGCGCTCGGAAATTCTTGGAATATGACGTCATTTCCAAGAACTGCTGATGTCGGATACCTCCTCGCTCATCATATTCTCCTGATACAAATCCACGATTTTCAGCGAGATATTTTTGCCAGAATCTCAGAAATTTTGCGCTCGGAAATTCTTGGAACGTGACGTCATTTCCAAGAATTGTTTCGATGAAAGACCTCCTTGCATATCATATTCTCCTGATACAAATCCACGATTTTCAGCGAGATATTTTTGCCAGAATCTCAGAAATTTTGCGCTCGGAAATTCCTGGAACGTGACGTCATTTCCAAGAATTGCTTCGATGAAAGACCTCCTTGCATATCATATTCTCCTGATACAAATCCACGATTTTCATCGAGATATTTTTGCCAGAATCTCAGATATTTTGAGCTCGGAAATTCCTGGAACGTGACGTCATTTCCAAGAACTGCCTGGGACGGATACCTCCTTGCACATCATATTCTCCTGATACAAATCCTCGATTTTCAGCACTTAAATTTCTTCTGAAAATCCTGGATTTGTATCAGGAGAATATGATATGCGAGGAGGTCTTTCATAGCAGAAATTATTGGAAATGACGTCACGTTCCAGGAATTTCCGAGCATCAAATTCCTGGGTTTTTGGTAAAAATATTTCGCTGAAAATCGTGGATTTGTATCAGGAGAATATGATATGCGAGGAGGTCTTTCATAGCATCAGTTCTTGGAAATGACGTCACGTTCCAGGAATTTCTCAGCGCTTATTTTAATAACGTATAGGGCCATTTTGACAAGTTTCTCGCTTTAGGACTTTGCATTTAAAGTTCGTCCACGGTACTTCTTGTATAAGGAATCGGAATTAGGTTCTTTCAAGGATTGGTAAGGTGTGAAAGTAAAAAGAGCACTGGAATTCTTTTCATTGCAAATTTATTTAAATTAATCAATGAATATACAAGTTAGAAAAATGTTGTAATTAAATTTACAAACAGATACTTATTAACTATTCTTTTATATCTATTTACATTACATCGTACAACTAAATCTTGTATCAATTCTAAACCAACATTTATGTAATATAACTAACACTATAAACATAAATAATCTAATACTTATAAACTATTCTTTGAAGTTAATTTACAATATATCTTACAGATAAATCATACACTAAAATTTACGTACTTCATATGTAGAAGCATATAAAATTAAAATTACAGCAATTGTGTAACTTGTGAATATGTCAATTATTTATTATATCTTTCATTTTACATTTAGCACATTCAGTAGAACTTGTAATAGTTATATAAGTAATATGTTGTTCATATAAGATCTACCGAATAAACTGAATATAAAATAAAGCATATAATAGATAACATAACAGTTAATTACACAATTGTCCTAAAATAAACTTACGGGCTAATAGATACAAACTATTTTTATAAACGAATTTACTATAACTAAAGGATAACTAAAGTATGTTGCACAAGTTCTTCTACCTTCTTTCTTGCATTTATGCACGATGAGAAGTGCCAGGCAATGTTCCTTACTCTTTGCCTGTGAAACCTGCACACAGAAAAAATACATTAATAAGTATGTAACAGGAGAAAGATTATTAAGAGATATTTAGAGGAAGAAGAAAGAAAGGAGGGGCAAGCCAGAAGCATAAAAAGGAGAGGATTATTTGAAAAGGAATGGAATGCGTCAAGTATGAGTGACTTTGACAAAAGCGGAAGTAAAGGAATTGACGGAGATCCTCAAAAGTAGAGTCAATCAAATGCAACAGCAGGAACAAGGCAGAAAAATAGGGAAAGCAAGATACAATGATACGTTTAAATATATTAGAACATCAACACTACTATGGTACTTAAGTAAAAACGGACGAGGGCGCAATTGACAATTAACAACGCAGGTGCGAGATCCAAAAGCATTAAAGGATGAAATAAATATTGGGAGAAGAAAAAGGATAAAAGATGTGACCTATGCATACAAAAATTTGGAACGTAAGAGCACCTGCTAACAAAATGTACGAAAAAAGATACAATAAGACATAAAAATAACTTAGGAATTTGTAATTAAACAGGAAGGAACGGAAACGATTTATAATAGATGTGCGATAAAGAGATAAGTAATAGTGTAATACGTAAGGCAGAGAAGGTATGAAAAGGAAGAGCGGAACGGAAGATGAGAGTACAAAAGATAGTATTGTAAAGATAGGTTATATGTACACTAACCAAACTTTCATTCCTGTGAGACCGAAATAAAGAATAATACCACTATTAGTATGTATTTATTAAGTCCTGGAAAATTTATTTAAAGGAAAAAATATTCACAAATACATTTACCCGTGCTAAAGAGTCCTTGATTGTTGTAGAATATAATGAACAATGGAACTTGCAATGTTACCTTGCATATTCATTTTTATGTAGATTGAAACACCGTGTTTGCTGACACTTTATTGATATGTAACTAAGATTGCAAAACAATTTTCGAGGATTATTAACTTAATTGGATGAATGAAGACATAAGTACCCAATTTTATGAACATTATCGCACCGCTACTTATAAACAAGTGCTTGAATTTACGTACCAATCGCATCCCTGTCTTACCTACACTCAAAATGGGCTTTAATTTCGCCATCTATACAGAACTGCTCGAAACTGTATATATGTCTGCTTTATCTAAGAGTCATTAGTATCGCCATCTATACAGACGTGACTCAAACTACTCGGGCCTCTGCCATATCTACACTTATGGTAAGTAAGGGGTGTGAGTAGTTCCAATGCGATCTGCACAGATGGAACTACCATAGCAAGCGCGAGTGGTTTCAAGGAGTTCTGTATAGATGGCGAAACCATAGCAGGCACTGTAGATATGGCAGAGACCCGCGTAGATTCAAGTATATCTTTGCAGATATTAATTAATTTATGAATTAAATGATATATACACGGGTATTTCAATTACAAAAAAGAAGGCTTCTTGAGAAATAAGAAAATGTAATTCTCTAGGCGAAACATATATGAACTTTTCGTTCAGTGGCTGACACTAAACTTTCCGCTCAGGCCGCGTCAGTCATCGGTGACTGACAATCAACTTTCCGTTCAGTGGCTGACACTAAACTTTCCGTTCAGGCCGCGTCAGTCATAGGTGACTAAAAATAGTATAAACATAAATAATCTAATACTTATAAGCTATTCTTTGAAGTTAATATACAATATATCTTACAGATAAATCATACACTAAAATTTACGTACTTCATATGTAGAAGCATATAAAATTTAAATTACAGCAATTGTGTAACTTGTGAATATGTAAATTATTTATTATATCTTTCATTTTACATTTAGCACATTCAGTAGAACTTGTAAGTTATATAAGTAATATGTTGTTCGTATAAGATCTACCGAATAAACTGAATATAAAATAAAGCATATAATAGATAACATAACAGTTAATTACACAATTGTCCTAAAATAAACTTACGGGCTAATAGATACAAACTATTTTTATAAACGAATTTACTATAACTAAAGGATAACTAAAGTATGTTGCACAAGTTCTTCTACCTTCTTTCTTGCATTTATGCACGATGAGAAGTGCCAGGCAATGTTCCTTACTCTTTGCCTGTGAAACCTGCACACAGAAAAAATACATTAATAAGTATGTAACAGGAGAAAGATTATTAAGAGATATTTAGAGGAAGAAGAAAGAAAGAGGGGCAAGCCAGAAGCATAAAAAGGAGAGGATTATTTGAAAAGGAATGGAATGCGTCAAGTATGAGTGACTTTGACAAAAGCGGAAGTAAAGGAATTGACGGAGATCCTCAAAAGTAGAGTCAATCAAATGCAACAGCAGGAACAAGGCAGAAAAATAGGGAAAGCAAGATACAATGATACGTTTAAATATATTAGAACATCAACACTACTATGGTACTTAAGTAAAAACGGACGAGGGCGCAATTGACAATTAACAACGCAGGTGCGAGATCCAAAAGCATTAAAGGATGAAATAAATATTGGGAGAAGAAAAAGGATAAAAGATGTGACCTATGCATACAAAAATTTGGAACGTAAGAGCACCTGCTAACAAAATGTACGAAAAAAGATACAATAAGACATAAAAATAACTTAGGAATTTGTAATTAAACAGGAAGGAACGGAAACGATTTATAATAGATGTGCGATAAAGAGATAAGTAATAGTGTAATACGTAAGGCAGAGAAGGTATGAAAAGGAAGAGCGGAACGGAAGATGAGAGTACAAAAGATAGTATTGTAAAGATAGGTTATATGTACACTAACCAAACTTTCATTCCTGTGAGACCGAAATAAAGAATAATACCACTATTAGTATGTATTTATTAAGTCCTGGAAAATTTATTTAAAGGAAAAAATATTCACAAATACATTTACCCGTGCTAAAGAGTCCTTGATTGTTGTAGAATATAATGAACAATGGAACTTGCAATGTTACCTTGCATATTCATTTTTATGTAGATTGAAACACCGTGTTTGCTGACACTTTATTGATATGTAACTAAGATTGCAAAACAATTTTCGAGGATTATTAACTTAATTGGATGAATGAAGACATAAATACCCAATTTTATGAACATTATCGCACCGCTACTTATAAACAAGTGCTTGAATTTACGTACCAATCGCATCCCTGTCTTACCTACACTCAAAGTGGGCTTTAATTTCGCCATCTATACAGAACTGCTCGAAACTGTATATATGTCTGCTTTATCTAAGAGTCATTAGTATCGCCATCTATACAGACGTGACTCAAACTACTCGGGCCTCTGCCATATCTACACTTATGGTAAGTAAGGGGTGTGAGTAGTTCCAATGCGATCTGCACAGATGGAACTACCATAGCAAGCGCGAGTGGTTTCAAGGAGTTCTGTATAGATGGCGAAACCATAGCAGGCACTGTAGATATGGCAGAGACCCGCGTAGATTCAAGTATATCTTTGCAGATATTAATTAATTTATGAATTAAATGATATATACACGGGTATTTCAATTATAAAAAAGAAGGCTTCTTCAGAAATAAGAAAATGTAATTCTCTAGGCGAAACATATATGATTTATGTTACTAATGAATTATCTCGAAAGCGTCAGAAAACAGAAGAGTCTACATAAGAAGCAGGGCAATAAATAATACACAATATTTAGAGCTGCAGATAGATACAACAATAGAAACGAGAACTCAAAAGTAATTGCAATAAGAACTTAAGATTCTTTCCGCTCAAATAACTATAGTGGACAGTAATGCCCACTTAATGTTCACTGCTTCGAAGCTGCCTAGCGAACACTATCCAGGGATGTGATTTATAAGGAATTGTTCATGCTTATCACTTTTCGGCACGCTCGGTTTAGGCTGTGTTGGGAGTGGATTGAGAAGTACTGAGAACCAGCGTGAGATATATTTAACACGTTGAGTGCCACGTCAGGCATCGGTGACTGACAATCAACTTTCCGTTCAGTGTCTGACACTAAACTTTCCGTTCAGGCCGCGTCAGTCATCGGTGACTGACAATCAACTTTCCGTTCAGTGGCTGACACTAAACTTTCCGCTCATGCCGCGTCAGTCATCGGTGACTGACAATCAACTTTCCGTTCAGTGGCTGACACTAAACTTTCCGTTCAGGCCGCGTCAGTCATCGGTGACTGACAATCAACTTTCCGTTCAGGCGTCGGGGTATCACAGTGTTAAGCTACGCCGCGGCGCGCCGTCGCGCATGTCGCGCCGTGTGGCCTAAACGGAAAGAGTGGCAAAACCGGCGTGGCACTCAACGTGTTAAGGGCCATTGCTGATGACAAGTGGAGATAACTCGGACGCAACCTACATCCTCGATACATCGGAGCAGGTCCAAAAATCGGTAGGGATGAGTCCGCGAACATTAATTGTGGAAAAAAACGAACATTAAGCGGCCATTATTGTACATTGTAACCTAAGTGCAATACGCAGTCAATTAGCTCGAATTATTTTCCACATAATTACCAAACGTCTCTTAAACGTTTAATAATTATACGATAAATAATTGATTGCCCGGGCCTCACCACGTGGAGGTTACTGCGCATGGAGACCCACCCTAGCCACGGCCCTTCCACCCTCCAATTACGCGAAAACTAATTCTAATATAAATTGTAAGAAAGAATAATCTCCTATTATTGTAAATTTGTAGAACGTTCATTAATTGATCGTAGTACAAGTAAGACAATAAGAGGAGTATTTGGAAAATTCACGACCGAAAGCTAAAAGGGATATCAGAAGGAAACCTGAAAGAAAATCAAGACGAGAATTCAATTTCCTGAAATAAAACATTATTAAAAATATATCCTATGAACATAAAAACTAGACAACGAAATATTATCACAGCAGTGTACACTGCTGTCTTACAAACCAAGACACAGCTTAAAAATAAATCATCCCTTCTTAAATACTAGATTATATTCAAATGCACCCTGCCTGACTAAAGATCTAACTTAAAACTAGAATCACCCTACCTAATATAATATCTAAGAGTTCAATTAAAAGAACAATTTCAATAATATCCTACCTAAATAGGAACGTAACAGATACTTTATCATATTATTGTAGGTACAAGTATGCATATACTTAATTCCTCACCAATTAGTCCATATTAATTTTGTGGTCCATGCCTTCCTAGAACAGACAACTGGCAACTGGGCAGGGGCAGGGTCAGGGCGGGGATGTGGTCATATTATACGTATGTATTATCATGAATCTTCTTCTTTAGCTGATTATTTTCAATGCTTCTGAAACAAACACAGACACGAAATAATTAATAAAGTATTATAAAAATGAATTCTTAAACTCAGAAATTGAATCGACGAGGCTGGCTCTTTAATTTCATAGTTTCCAATCGTGCTTTTGATAGTATTTCTGGATCTGTATTGTATATATTCCACTTTTGAGCCTCTGACGTTCTTCCATTTGTTTAATATATCATATTTGGGTTCATCTGTGAATCTGTAACAATCTCAAGCATTGGATTAGTGACGTCCCCAAGCCTCCCCATTTTATACTGAAATACAGCTGCTTTTAATTCGTAATAACTGAATTTTAGCGAAGTTAATAAATTAGAATTGATATGAAAAATGCAGCTATTTTTTAATAACAACAGGTAATTGGATTTCGGCCAAAGTGATATATTCTTTTCTACGTTCTAGATCAAACTGAATGGTGGTATCACTTTCATTAAAAACTCCAAAATGAAGTAGTCACATTTCACTACAATTGATTCTATTTTGCTTCTACAAAGAAGCGACAAACGATTATTCGGAAACAATATATCACACTTCCACTATCACTATGCCGAGGTCCAACTACAGCCAAGAACATTTTTCGTACAAGGATTTTTGTTGAAATATTTACGGATATCGCGAGTGAATTTCAATTTCTACAAAGCAAGCCCGAAAAGTTATAAAAATTGGCTCTACTAAAAAAAAGGTGAAAATAAAATTGCAACGATTAAGAGAAAATATTTAAGAGTTAAACTCCAATAATGAACAGTCACTAGTATTGTCTCTAATTGAAATCTACTATCTCGAGTTATCATAAATTTATCAAAGATTCTACAAATTATTTCTTATTTCTCTTTTCTTTTCTTTTTTTTTGTTCTTTTATTTTTGTTCTTTTCTTTCTTTTCTTTCTTTTCTTTCTTTTCTTTTTTTCTTCATTTTCTTTCTTTTTATTTCGTTCACACAGTAATTTATTATTATGTATGGCAATTTTTAGCAGTATTTCCATCAACAGACATCCCAGGTAGTATAATTATTAAGAAAAACAAATAAAAAGAAAGGCAAATATAAAACGCTGAAAAGAAAAAGTTCCTGGTTCAGGAACAGGCTTCCAATTGGAAGCAGATGGGGACTAGTACTCGCAACTCTACATAAAAACGCGATCTTTAATCCACGCAACGCTAACCGGACTCGCGATACAATCATTTCGCAACACTATTTATTAAGACTGATAGAAAGCAAACAGTAAATTATTTGTAATATCCTAAATTAAGCAAATTGAAGATCCTCTGAAAAATGAACTGAAAGTTCCAATACGCGAAAGCAATTTCCGCAACACTAGAAGCTCACGTGTAAAGTGTATTATAAAAGACTACAATTTAACTAGCAATAAGAATAGCAATAAGTGGCATTCAACGCAACTCTAACTCGACCCGTTCGCAAGTTTTTCGCAACTCTAAAGCAACGCGCTATTTTTGGGAGGGCTGCATCGTTGGGCCGGAATGTGCGTCGGCCAAGTACAAATAAAAATTCTACAAATGAAAATGCAAGCACAGTGACAAAGTAGGAACAAAGAATGATTCCCCATTCTTAAAAAGAATGGGGAGCCATTAGTAGTTGCCCTCTTGAGTGACAGTTTGTCGGGCCTCTTCGGCATATAGCCTCTTCTTTTCGTTGGACCCAAGGGCCAGCTGAAACTTAAACTAGGCTCGAGGCTCTAATCGAAAACCAAAGAAAAACTTATAAAGGTGAAATAAAGAGTTTGAATCGCGGAGCTGAATGGAACACACGTGGCCGAATCACGACCAAATAAAATCGTAAAAATTGTGATTACAGAAAATCGCAAAGGTTACGATTAAAGTTGTAATCGTTCATCGTTCACACGTGCAGCCTCGAGCATAATGTAACGCGTTTCGTTTCGGAGCCTGAATCGCGACCACGACCGCGAAGGATTCGAAAAATCGATAGGCAAAGCCAGAGGCGAACGCATTTTCGTTCGCGCCACAGCTTCACCGTCGACCTTTCAAATCAGATTTCCTGAAACAGGTTGAACACGCGAAATAGTGCCTACCCGATCGGAGACTGTGTCAACCTGCCCGGCCCTACCTACTTATGTCTATCAATCACACCAGAAAGTATGCTACCTATCCTACCTGGACCTATATTTAAAAAATGGCAAACAGACACACCAACACACGACACTCCACGGTTCTCAGTCAAACACTTGGGCGCAAAAGCCTACACTAGGGAGGCGTCCCGGGACACCCCCGACACCCAAGTGCTGTCACACAACTTGCACACTCTAATGTACGTACCATTTTTCTGAAATCGACTGACAGTGGCTGGGATCTTTGCGTTCGCGTGGAAAAAGACCACGCCGCGGTAGATATTTATTAGACTAATTAAATAGCACCGATATAAGAGGTACTTGACAGCAATTGATAGGAATATCCGATTCTCTTTGGCATTTAGCCTCTGTCATCTTAAATGACAAAAACTTCGTGCCTCAGTATAGTAGGGATTATTAATGCAATTAATAGTAAAAATGATGTCTCTGTTTTAAATCAATGGACATCTTATCTTGGTCATAGTAGCTACATTTTAGTACGGAACGACGCAACTCCACCGCCTAACCACACACACAATGCGGATATTACGTCGTGCACGATACACCAAACACACTGTCAGTCGCCAACAATAAATCATTCAATAGCTTATGAACTAAAGAAATATCGTCGTGCTCTACCACCGTTTTCCCACTCAAGTAGCACCGGGGCACGTGAGTGGTATCCGGGCAGTGAACACGGAAAGGGTTAAACCTGAAAATCCTCGTCTAAAAAGATGATAAAGACATACTGGTTTTCTAACGGGCTAAATATATGTATGTACGTATATATACCAGATCAATATATGTTTTTAGATTATTAAAGAGAAAATAAAATGACTCTACTTTATTAGAAAAATTATGCAATGACTCTAGTTTATTAAAAGAATTGTGCAATGACTCTACTTTATTAGAAAAATTGTGCAATGAGTCTACTTTATTTGAAAAATTATTCAATGACTCTACTTTAATATACTTTGAATGAAATTGAAACATCCTCGGGTGTTCCCGTCATCAAAGCATTGCTTCTAAAACGCAAGGTTGGATTTAAAGTAGATTGCTTTGATTTCGAGATCTACCCGTTCGCGTATTGTCTTCTTGTACATTCAGGTTTAATTAATATCTTGTACGGAAAAGGAGAAACTATTGATATCTCTAAACAAATTGACAAGGTAAGTAAGTACCTTTACTTTATATATAATCAAACTAGTAAAAAAGAGGAACGACTATACTCTTACTAACAATTTATTATAACTGTGCAGTAATTGCAATTAACAAATAAACGAAGTCGAATGGTATTCGACTTCTCCACTACAAACTAATGCACGTAGAATACTGGACGTTACTTTATATTCATTCAATAATTAATAACTATTTAAATATCGTTTCATAGGTATTCAATTAAATACTCTATTATAAAAAGATATATAGTGATATATTTTGTACTAAATATGATCTGTTTTAAAATTATCAAGCTATTTAAAAACGCGTTGTACAAGAAGACCTATCCTCACATAATATAAAGCAGTAAAGAAGTTACTACTCATGAGTATATTTCCATATACCCATGGTCACAGTGCTTGCCAGAAAAATCTACGTAATTACAACCAGTCACCCGTGTCGGTTCGGACCTTTCGTCCTGCGACATGATTGAGTGACCAGAGGAACTTTAAAGCATGCCACTCACCGGTTGCAGACTCACCAGGTGTGCGGTCAAGCTCGTCGCCATCGAAGCCATGGAAGCTGCTGAAACATTCAAAAAGAGCAAACAACATTAAAATCTATGTATTTTCAGTACTTTTGGAATGTGTTAATTATCAATGATTATTGCAATACAAGATTAAAGAACGAAGGAGATACTTACTCGTCAAATTGATGGCTGAAAGCCCGAACTCGCTGAACAGGACACTGACTCTAATGGAACACTTATGATTGACGAACAAAGTGATTCTAATTTCGCGACAGTATTTCAACTGTTTTTGTGACTGCTACCGAGCAGCCCGCGAGTCCTCGGCTCAGAGTCTGGACAGTAAAACGACTTAGCATCGAGACCAGTTTCGATTCCGAGCCACAGAAATCATTAAGGCACGGATATGCAAAACCACAACCACGATTCTAGATTATGACCCGTATGCCTTCTGCCACCCCAAGGTGTGCTTGGCGTGGTCTAACACATAGGAATTTCCTACTAGGCGGGCCAAAGTGTCCAGAAAAGCAATCACAGCCCCACACACCGCCCCCCGATGACACTGCAACCCGGATATTGCAAGGACCGCGACCACGATTCCAGAATGGTGGATGACCTACCCAAATTAGAGATTATATGTGGTCTAACAGAGGGCCTCGTGACCAGGGTCCAGAACCACAATCACGCCCCCACACATCGTAACTCGCTGACACTAAGTCCCTAACCATCAGTCCTCCGAGCCGAGAACGGAAAAGGAAACGGAATAGTTGTGATCGACGAACAAAGTGACTCTATTTTTCGCGAGAGTATTATTTGGGAGCAAACACTGACTCTAATTTCGCGTCTCTTTACTGTTATTTATGTTGAATTATTACCGGATGACCGGTCAAGCGTCCAGCAAAAGAGACTCGATAAAGACTTTAATGTACATCCGCGATAGTCAAACGATTGTTAAATAAACGCGTATTAATTAATAGAAGCTAATAGACAAGCATATACCCCGAGATGCTATTGTATTGTAAGGTGATGTATGTCGCTAACCTTCGACAGTATAGACGACCCGTACGGTACGACGCTTGAACTGATAGTGACACCGCGTGCGCCGCGCACCGTCATCCCCACTCCGTGACGCGCCGGCGCGTCGGTAGCGCTCGGTCGCGCTCGGTGGTATACGCAATTTCCGAACTCTTCCAAGGTCTCCGACCGCGGTCGTGCGTACTACTGTGCTAAGGTCATACGTACTGAACTTTTGGGCCTTCCGATCAATTTTTAGCCGAACCTACGATCCTACGGTTATACTTACTGAACTTTTACGTTTTCTGACCAACTTGTAGCCGGACCTACGACTCCAGGGTCGTATCTACTGTACTTCTTTGGGTTCTGACCGACCTATAGTTGAACCTACGATCCTAGGGTTATACCTACTGAACTTCTACGTTTTCTGACCAACTTTTAGCCGGACCTACGACTCTAGGGTCGTTCCTACTGGACTTTCGCGGCTTCTGAACAACTTTTAGCTGAACCTACGATCCTAGGGTTATACCTACTGGACTTTTACGTTTTCTGACCAACTTTTAGCCGGACCTAAGGCTCTAGGATCGTGTCTATTGTACTTCTTCGGGTTCTGACCGACTTATAGCTGAACCTACGATCCCAGAGTTTTACCTACTGGGCTTTTACGTTTTCTGACCAACTTTTAGCCGGACCTACGACTCTAGGGTCGTGCCTATTGAACTTCTGCGGGTACTGATTAAGTTTTAGCTGGACCTACGATCCTCGTTAAAGAATTCTTTCGTTCTTTGCCGCGCAATGAAAGCGGGACAGCACAGGCGGGACGCTTGACGTGACACTGTCAATTTCATCGCCCCGATGCATCGCGATGTGGTTTCGACTCAACTCGAGCCGAGCCAAAGTGCATCGCGCGACCAGGCACCGTAGCTCAATTTTTCTACCGAAACGTTGCTCGAGAAATAGCTGTCCTGATCCCCCCAAAGCATTTACATATATTCACACAATCGTATGAGTCCTGCCCCAACACTACTTCAGTAAATAATAGTTCTTGAAGTGATCACTGTTCATGAGCAGGGGACACTCAAATCAGTGTCAGATTTCTGAGTCGGTATGGCCGTCACAGTGGGCCACGAAAGTCCATAAGATGTCCTGTCTATTCCTATATCTCGTCAGTGGTGAAATCATAGCAAAACTGAAGCCTTTGCTTGTGACATGTGCTACAGAAGTAACAGCGTGATGCATTCAATGCATGCATTTTCGTACGATTATAGGTTAGGTCATATGCATTTTAGGTATTGACTGGGAACTGTGTAAAAAACCGAAAATTAATTTTTCACTTTGTAGACTGCATAGACGTTCAAATGTTCACTGCTACAGGAACACACAAACATCGCCGTCAAAGAGACGGGGTACCAAAATGCTCCCACTGCTCCTGTGCCGTCACAGAGGCAAACACCTGAGCTCTACACAATGCTAATTGTGTTACGTACTGTATAGAGCTAGGAAGAAGTCTCGCGGTAGATAATTCCTGTATTAAGAAATAAAGAATGGTAAATTCGTTTTCTGCCCCAAAAATCGTTAACTTCTTCCACCATCATTTTCGGGAACTAAAAAGTCGTGAGACTTTATCGACACGAACGCAAGGGTTGTGCGAAAGAAAACAGCCTTGTTATCAATTACAAATTGTTCGTATATTTGACTTTACTAATAGTAATAATAGTAGTAATCTTAATCATTGTAATCATAATATACCGCTTGGTAATGGTCGTAATGACGTACAGTTAGATAGAATAATCGTAACAATAATGCAATCATACACTACGGCAATAATAATTATTGTAACGCAAGAAAAAAATAAAATAAATGAAAACAAAAAAGAGAAACTCATCAATACCATCTTTGGGAAACAATTTGCAAGGTGATCAAATAAACGTAACGGATGGAACATGAATGTAACTAAAGGAACCGAAAGTGACGATGGAATAAGAAAAGTTATCCCACGCAGATTAACACACGAAACTGTTTTGAAGGTAGCAATATTATCGTTTTAATAATATTGGAATCCCTATTATTCGTAAATAACCGTCCATACGTGTGGCATTCGCTGAAAAAGATTCTATTCTCTCCCTTATTCTCATACACACGCGCGCGCAACACACGATCACTACGTGCCACTTTTCTTCCAATCGAGGTGCAATAGAAACTCTTCTTCTCGTACGGAAAACAGTCTTTCGTTGCACTAGCTATAGACGTCCTCCTCTTTGCATTTACTTGCTACGACCGCGCAAACCGGTGCTACGTCTTCACGATGCGAAGCATACAAATTTCGAAAATTCCGGCCTTTGCGTATTTGCAGAATTTCCTACGAATGCATCGAGACGCGTTCCCGTAAATAAGTAATGAACCATTATCCGTTTTATAGTATATCACGTCATATATTTATTGCAGTACAAATAAATAAATGAGTGTACAATGTGTTTGTCTTATTAAAATTGTAACCCTCGTTAGTATATCACTGCCCCTTGAAACTTTTTTTTTATATTTCTTTTCGTTTTCTTTATCCATTGGTTACCATACATGAACAGATATATGTACAATGTTTACTTGTTTTTGTTTCGCGTGTGTCTTTTTTTTACAAAAAGAAAGAAGCCAATATTATTATTCACGGAGCTGCATTTCCAATATATTACTCGACAGTGGAGGAAAATTCTTATTACGTGTAGTACATGTTCGTGTAAAGTTTATATAAATCGAAAATGCAATTATAAAATGAATAGTTACTATTCCTATTCTAGTTCATATTCGATCTCGAAATAAAAATGTTCCTTTCAATGCTACATCAATTGCACATCGAACTATTCGAACTAAAATTAGTTCTAGCGGAAAGTTCTGTGTATAAAAAGGACCCGTACATTTAAACGGTAAATCATGCCTGCCGGTATACGTATGAAATATGTATCGTTACGTTACACGGTATTCAAAAGTTTAATGAATTTCATGTATGAAAAGTATGATTTCACAAATTGCGTAATACTCGTTAATACGTCTAACATTGTGCGATCAAGAAGTGGGGGGAAGAATCTCTACCCTTCTTCCTTTACGAGCATCTTTTTGCAAAATTCTGTTTCGCTTTCTATGCAGATGTTTCGTCGGCGTTTTCAGGAAATCACTTGTATCGAAAAGAAAAAATATATATATATATAAGAACAAAGGAGCGGCATACGGCCATTCTTATGCAAACTACTTATCGCAAAGAGGAGGGTGCAAGTTAAACATACAGAAAAGAGTATAGTAATAAATCTTAGAAAAATAATAAGAAGGAAAAATGTTCTTTGCACCTTATCACTTTACGTCTGAAGAACTGTTAACATAGATCTATTGTAAAAAATGCACTTTATCCAACGCCACGTATTAGATTATGGTATTATCATCGTCATCGTCGCTATAATAAACCATAGAACAAGGATTCGCGAATCCTTTGATTACTAGAAATCATGTAGTTAATAACATTAGTACTTGTCTTCCTTAAATCTAATTTTAGTTGTAATATTTGTTTTTAGTATGTCGTTATTCATTCGTTATTTCATTGTTACGGGCAATGCTTTCCCTTGTAGACGACTCGTGTCGGATAATAAGCCCGATACGGCAACGTATGCGTAATTGTACACAGTTGTATGCCCAATGGAAGCAACCCTATCTCGTACAAACTAAAATTACGTCAATTAACTATAAATGGAAAAATACATTTAATTGAAAATCACTTTTAAAAAAGAAAACTCACAATTTACACGCATCCCCCGCATTCAATTCATCGCTCTTGCTCTCACACTTGCGCGCGCGTCCTTTATACTCCCCCCCCCCCCCCAAGATTCAAACCGCAGAAATCCATTCACACTGTATTTTGCTCGCGTATTTGCACTTAAAGCTATCAAGACAGTTCACGTCGCATTTATTATCATAGAAAAATTCAATCACTCGTTTAAAAAACTGATTTTCAAAATCTTTTTTCTTCTTTTATTACTATAGATGAAAGTATCGATATTGCACAATCCATTTGCCACTACCAGAAACAGTTGGACACGACGATATCTATTGCGGATAGCTAATAATTTGACGAGTGTATTGTGTGCTGCTATCCGAAGCTACCCTGATAAAAAATTCAACTCGTTTTAAACCACTCTTTTACGTTTAGAAATAATCACGATAAAACTTCTTTGTTTTATTTCCCAAGCGAGCAGGTTCTCAACATTAATTATGGATCCGAACGGGCGACGAAATAAAGACGAATGAATTATTTCAAAGTACAATGAAATTGTGTGCACGAATTTTAGTCGCACTCGATCACCTCTGACAAGAGAGAGTTATTACGTAAAGAAGGAACCATTTTTCTCTCATACGCTAAACTGTATCATGTACGATGTATAGTGAAAAAAGCACAACAATTTTTTTACGAGACGATTTACAAATACTAGCTTCTCTTGTATACTTTGTGACAACGGTCGGAGATATTGTTGAGAAATTTCAATGTATAGTTGATGTTCTTCAATAACTGTGCAACTACTCGAGCAAACGTACCGATATCGATTAGGATGACCATGTGGATAAAAATGATAACAGTTGCAGTGACGATGGTGGTGGTAGTGGTGGTGATGATGATGGTAGTAGTGGTGGTGGTGGTGTTGACGATGACGGCAACAATGATGATGTGGGCGGCGGCGACGACGACGACGACGATGGTAACGAAGATGACGACGACGTCGGCGACGACGGCGATAATGATACTGACAATTATACGATTGAGAGTGACCTTGATAATGTAAATTGTGATACAAACATTGTTTGCTTTCCATGGCGTTAAATCTTGGCAGTGAAAAGCGAATCAACATGAATGGCGATGATACGTATATCGTCATACGAGGAGGATTTTGCGTCCTTATTCGCAAAGATAACTCGAGGGCCAGGGTTGGCCTCATTCGGGATCACCAGTTAGCCATGCCAGGTTTATTTAATGTCATGAAGTATATCTGGCACGCGCTTCCGCCTTTCGCTGATGAGAAAAATACCTAAAACCAACAAGAGGAACGTCAAGGATGTGTATAAAAGCTCGGTTGTTTCTGTCCAACGTCGCGTGTCATATTAACAAATTGTTGGCGGTATACTGCGAAGCAGGTGCTTTCTCATTGCCAATTATTGTTTTGTTGAACGCATATATATACGTCGATCGTCCGCAAATGGTTAACATTTGGCTAGTACAATTATTCATGATGCTAATAGTGCCCTTCAAGAAGTGAATTATCCCGCGTTTTCAACGGCCGAAAACTGGTTAACGCCGATTCGCGTCCCCCGTCGACAATATGTTAAAATGGATACATACCTTATCATTACGCTCGCAAAGGAACTTGAGCCGTTGAGCTTTCTTGTGCATAAACACACCATCAAGGTGTCCACTCTCCACGCTTCTAATCTCAATAGCCTTGTTGCCCCAACCCATAATTTGTCCTGTGCCGATATAAGCGACGCTGGTGGGCATTTCACCCCACTGAAGAACCATGGTTTTTGAAAGTCTTCCATAAGTGTTTACGTATACACCTTCGTTATCGTAACACAAGAGTAACTGCATTCCATTGCTGTTCGGCAACGCGACGATGCAATGCGGACAAATGGGACCCTGTGTCTGGAACCGGGACAAACGTTATTAACAAAGTCTGCGAAACACCATAAACTTTTTCAAAGTACAGTAGAATCCCTATTATTCGAACAGTTTGTCTCTCTATTAGTTCGAGTAACAGGGATTCGACTGTTTTACCATTGCTATGCTTACGTGTTTCGGCAGATAAATATCGTAAACCGTAGCGGAATCCAAATCAACAGCGTGAAAACCATCGGCGCTGCCGTAAATAACTTTCAACCTCGTGCCTTCCTCTATAGTAAGATCGACGAGGAGCGGTCTGTGCGCCAATTCACCGAACGACTTGAAGGCCATGAACTTGTGATAAGGTTTCGGTGCCCAAGCATAAATTTCTATGGAATCTTTCAACGCGATAACTAGAAACTTTATTCTTTCGTATTTAACTATTTTAAAATGCACCGCGCCCTGAAGATCGCCAACGTTGATCCAACCATTGCGCCGTTCCACTTGCTGGAACAGCAGAAAAATGTTTCATTTTAAACGTGTCTCACCGCGCGTGTCGATCGCGTTGCATCGTTTGAAAGGCCGAAGAGGAACTTACGTCGCTGTGCCCATCGGTTCGCAGGATCTTACTTTTGAGCCAAGAAAGATAATACACTCGTACTCGGTTCTTCTTTCCACTAATTGTCACCAGAATGTTTTGACCCTCGAGAACCTCCATCTGCTGAAATCGTCTCCTACTGATTAACTGATACACTTTGCCTTGGCCACTTCTATCCAACAGCACAAGACCATTTTCGGTACCAATTAATAGATTCACGCCTGCAATTTTTTGAAACGTAAGATTAGGAATGTTAAGAATTATAGAGTATGTGCTTTTGTCTGTTCATCTCATAAGTAGTGCCTGTTGCTTGCCGTGATTAACTGATTGACTGCCAGACAACAGGACATCAAAGTTCCGATCGATAAACCTATCGATCCAGCAGTGAACGCGGCAAGCATCGAAATCTTAGTTATTTGATGCGTGCATTTATTTCGTGCATGTTTCTTATGATTATTCCCTTCTCTCAGATCGAATAAAACATTTCAGGCATACAGAATATTTTCCGCTTCGAACACGAGGTCAGAAAATGTTGATAGATAAGTGAAGCCGATAGTGCCGATTATGTGCGCTTTACGAATTTGAATAAGAACAAATAGAATATGGAGGGTACAGTAGGGAAATCTTAAAAATTTGTTAATGACCATCGCGACGTGCAGAATCAGTAATCTCTTCATTTCACGGTGCACCGTCGAATATTCCAAGCAAGAATCTGTTGATAATTTCCATATCACAGAGAGCCAAACTATAGCAATGAGTGAATTACCCATCTCACAAAAAGCGACATTACTTATGAAATGACCTGATACTCCTATTTAACTTATTTACCCCAAAGTGCGGCACAGAGAATTTCGCTGTTAAAACGTTTCTTGTATTTGCGTATCTCAGGTGTGTCGGACGCAAGATCGTGGCTGGTCGGTGTCACGTTCACGTTCACGTGAGATTCCCTTCTAGCTGGCCCGGCGCCGAATCCAAACGTCAGAAAGGATCTCTGTTTCTGTTGAAGCGCAAATGGGGGTGGTGATTTAACCGCTTGCCGATACTGTAACAGAAAGTACTTTAAGCTTGAACTCGCATACGCGAATTGAACGTACCTACATATATATATCCAATTAGTGAGGAAGTAAGGGGTTACTGTGATCGACGATACAGCGAAAACGCGAGGTATCGTGACTGTTAAGGGGCGGTATCGGTTAAAAGGGAAATCAGAGAACATAGAAATGTATATATGTAATGAAGTAGCATGCGGTAAAGAAAATAGATGATACGCATACAAATTATAAAGGCACACAAACTTTCAAGATATTTAAGTAGAAGATAACCTACGGATATCACGCATACTGGTTACATGTAAAACACAAAACACGGAGGAATGCACGAAAGCTGCAGTGGTTCCCGGTTCACTGTTAAGGTACTTCGAACCGTGAAACGGTACTGCCCACCGGAGTTTTCTCTATTCGGCTTTTCATACTTTCGATGATGCACCGATGACAGTGCCCGGAATCTATGTGCTCGAGAGACTCGCCTTTAGAGCTTTTCATTTAGAATTTAGAGCAGGCGATCTTTCGTTCTGCTGGAGATAGTAGTAGATTGTTTGACAGCAGGTGCTCCCCCCGTGGACAGTACTGCCGCAAAGTTGCAGGAATTGTAAGTCGGGGGAAGGAAAGTTATTGCAACCTTCGTTAACTTATGGTCCCGTGGGAGTGTTAGGTAAAAAATATAGAGAACGATAGGAAGCATTGTAGAGAAACAACCTACCATCTTCCGCAGCGGACTATCAAGAGTTTTCATTGTAGTATACGTTTGTTTCCAAAGTATATTAGCAACAGAGAAATGCAGTACGATTATTTTTCAATAAGAACTAAAGAATCCCGAATATCTACAATTACGTTTGCCGCTAGCGGTTCGAGTGAGACAATATTTTGGAAAAATGAAAGCTGTCAACACATTCGGAATGTTTTCACGAACTTATTTACTTGTTTGTCCGGCAAAATATTTTGTTGCTTCTTGATAATCAGCGAGTAGACTATGTCTGGCGATGCGTCGCAAATATAGTAAGAATGAGAGTGACCGTTGCATTAAAGTTTATAGAAAGAAAATCACACTAATCCAAGGACTATTATATGCAAATTAATGTACAAAGATAAGAATTGATTTGAACGTTGCTTTAAAGTAGGTTCGGATGAAAGGTTGGACGATTCGTGAAGCAAGTAAACGGCCAGGCAAGAAGTGAGGAACGGTGTTTGAAAGCTGGGCAAGTAAACTATCAGCACACGGAACACAGAGGTGTCGAGACAAGCTTTGCGAGTGGTACGACGTACAGGAAGAGAGTGAAATGAGGAGGATGGAAGTTAACGAAAGCATCGTATTCGCGATTGAATTAGAAATTCTGTCGGTTTGCAAAGTATCACGGGAAAGGGGCGAAATTATTTGAAACGAGAACACGGCCGAAGTGTGCAGGAAAACTTCGCATTCCATGCAAGACGCACGGTGAGTATCGAGAGTATAGTGGAAGAGTTTGTTACGCTGTCTTCCCTTCGCACACGAGGAGGAAACGTTCTTCTAAAAGGAGGCAAAAGCGACACTGAATTGTATATCGATATCGAATGAATACTTACATTGTAATTAGTATTGGGATTGGAATGGTCAGTAGAAAGGGCCCTGCTCTTCAGATTAGAGCTCCCACGCGTCCCACAACACACAACAGAATCCTGAATTAGTCAAGCTGACAAACGTAATAGGACCGTTTGCGCGGAATTGTGCGCAAAATAAAATAAAAAAAAAAACATATAAAATTATGCTTGTACCTGACGATTCGAATGCATTGTGACAAGAACTTTGTACTCCTCGTTCTGAATAGAAATGTACCTTTTTCGACAGTGCACGATCGTTACTAATAGATGCTACAACGAGGCCGACATAAAAGCCGTCGATGATATTCATTTTTGCCATTTTGAAATACAGCATTACTTTGCATATCCGCTTTATTCTAAGCCGACAAAACCTTCGGTTAAAAAAAGAAAAAGAAAAGAAAATAACGTGTTAACGCTCTGTTTCTCTATGCACTTCCTTTTTTTTTTCTTTTCTCGAACGATTCACAGGCAATCGTGAAATAAGGTGTGGTACTTCGCATAACTATTGGAAATTAAATTGCGTCGTTGTACAAAAATTGATTTTATGTTCAAGCATACCAGAATCAAGAAAATAAGAAACGAGAAACGTAAAATAAGGCAAAATAGTCAGACTATTCGGTTGCCTTTTGAAAAATGCATCATTCCGCTGTAACACGAACGTGTAAAGAAAAATTTCTATGGATCAGTGCTCCATAAAAAAAAGTAAAATGAAAATCAAGTGCACCAAGCAAAACGATAAAATAGGCTGGCAGAATTTTCAACTAATAATGAACGATTGCTACATAAAATTTATTTAGTTGAAGATATTTTGCCGTTCTGGTGAAACCTTCATTTCTCAAATTGTAATGAGAAACGTTTAAAGATATAGCTACGTTAGCGTATTAGCATGTTCACTTTTATCATAATTTTCGTTGCAAGTGTATTTGATTCTCTTTTTAAGAACAATTGATGACTTTAATGACGATTTTCATGTTACTGTCTAAAAATCCATCAAAAATTTTTCTTCCCATGTCCTTTTCTAACACAAGAATCACGATCTACAAATATCAGAAAATAAAGCAGCATTCAAGACTACAGTTTCGTCCTAAATTTTACTTTCATGAAAATATAGGCCACTAAATTCTTTCCAATTGGTGCTAAATAATACATTACACAGCTAAATCACTATATAGCATTTGACTTCGTTACACTAAAATAAAGTTTGCACACTGTCGAGAAAATAATAATTCTGCGTTCGTTTGGGGTAGATCACCAGATATACAGAAACACGAGAGTGGAGAAACAAAATATAATTAAAGCATTCGCAAGGTACTAACACATAAAGCAAAGGCGTGTAAAATTCTTACAATCTATGAACTCTTAAACTTAAAATACTAGCCGTTATTATATTTTATGTTGATATTATATTGTGCTTGTTCTGCTGATAGATTGTGAAAGTATTTACACTATAATCGTAAAATGAAGTTTATAAATGAACAAACACTTTGATATACATATTTCTGCAGATACCGGCTTCGTTCATCGAAATTCCCTTTTCCATGTTTCCTTCGCAAAATACCGCCCATCATTTTCTATGTCTAACTTTGCTCCACATTGAACTGCCGTATATTGTCCTACATGACGTGCGAATGTAAAATTGCCTCGTTAATTAATCGTCAACGACGGTGGATAGCGTGGATACAAATTTTAGCGCTATTGCGCTTGATACAATTGCGATATTAAGCTACCCTCTCGATCATTAGAAAATTCATGATCGTTCATCCATCCAGTTAATTGCAACAGGTAGTTTACACCTGGAAAAGATCCAACATAAGCCCACTTCATTTCCACGGTCGAGAGTGTTATCTTCTAACACTGTACCATATATTGGACAGTGAAACTCCACTTCAAGGATTACTTACATTTACTTTCCTCTTTCACCACGCGTGCTCAAACTGTGGGCACAATCCTATACTGCGTTACGAGCAAAAATAGTTCGCTACGTTTCACAGCGCTTTTAATCCACGCAGATTTCGCAGTTTGTGCCCGGCTGTTTATTATTAGCCGGTGGCAGCTTTTTTTTCTAGCAAAGTCCTCCTCCGTGACACACGAGGGACACGTGAAAACCATGGTGTATATTTAATGCGCGACTGATCTGTGCTTACGGGCGGACCGCAAAGTGTTAAAAGGTCGACGGCACACCTCGGGAGCTTCTCTTTGTAAGCCATGCGGAATCGGGGTGCATTCGTCTTACCTCATCCGATCCCTAGTGCGTCACGCAACCCCATTTGACAAACGCTGAAGCACGCGTAAAGGTTAGCAGGTGGAGGGTTGATCTCCCCTCGCACGTTGCTTGAGAAACGACCCTGAGCAGCCAAACCGCCTGAACTCTAGAATAATCGCCGTTGAATACGTGCAACAGTTAATTAACGAGAGCTCGCCGCATTCTATGCATTTTATTCGCACTATCTCGCTGCAATGCTGGATATACGACAGCTTTAAACGTGGTACCGACCGCGGTTCAACGTGCGATCGATGAACGAAGCCAGTAACTGCGTATCGCAAAGTAGCATGTTCGCAAGATCCCTGTTTTAAAGAGCATATGTGCCACATATTATGCGTCATGAAAAAGGAAAAGTGGTCAAAGAACGTTATCGATGTTGAATAACCGAATGTTGCCAGTTTCATTGTCGCTAGGGGTTGTACATAAGAGATTAAAAAAAAAGATTATTAACACGTTCGATGGCGAAGGAATCATGACAGTCGTTCGTACTGTGTTACATCGGTAATCTCATTGGAAATTGTCAACTACTAATGCCACGTTTATGTTAGGCAACTTTTGTCCAACGAAAAATAGAAGAATGTGCTACTTCTGGTCGAACGGGCCGAAATCGTTTCAACTTGGTTGACTGCGATTACACGGGCGATTTCGCACGATTTCTAGACTCATTGCCAGTCGTTCGACCAAACGCGGTCTGCATGAACATTAATTACTCGTTATCTGCTTTCTCTTTTGACCTGCTGTACGAAGGGCTGGCCAAATAGTATTTTGTATTCCTGAAATTTGTCGTCACTTTTGCTCACTGAATTTCAATCCGCTTTTAAAAGCGACTGAAACTTCTTCCATGAAAAATGGGGCACTAGTAGGGGAATTACGAGCTACGTCATTCGCAGGGTGTTTCCAAGCCGCTTACGTATTGAAGTGAAAATATCGAGATGATTGTTTATGTACATGGTTAGTCGATTAATGTGCAATGTACATGGTTGTAACTTTCAGAGACCCAGAGCTAGAAAGGTAGAGTTCGGAGAGTAGCAAATGAAATAGTATGAAATAACAAAAGATAGCTTAGAGATTTTAATATATTAAAAATGTGAATTCAAACCCTTGATAAATTGAAAAATGATTAACTACGTAACAGTGCCCTTGCTTTAAATCATGATTGACGAATAAACTGAAAAAAGACAAAGATATCGCATTTATTTGGGTAGTGGATAGTTCACTAGGGGTAGTGAATATTTTACATTGGAAATAAGCTTAGGTGCTTTCGATCCGAAACTGGGCTACTCGGCTACTGGTGAATCGAATTTTATATTTTTCTTCCCCTTTCGTCTCGATTACGCTTATTTTATACATAAGCTCTTCAAGTGGCACATGTTTAGGTCATGCGAGGAATTGCTATACGAACAATGCAAGTTCAGCGACCACGAATGATCCATGATCCCCGCGTAGCATCAAACGTGTTAAACTAATGCGAATACGCGGATATTTTGTACAATCGCGTATAAGGGTCGGCGAAAGGTAGAAAAGAAATGTAATATATATATCTAACCTCTTCGCTGGTTGATTTGTCCTGTCGTTGACCTGGCGATGAAGTAAGGAGGTCCGGTAGAACGGAACTAGGTCGAGACCCGGGTGATGAGTCTGACCTCTGGAAATCACTTCCGCTGCCGCCACCTCTTGGACGATCACCACTTTCCCGATTCTATAAATGTATCGATTGACATTTAAATCGGCGTGTAACATTAGCAAACAGTGCGATATTCGAAAGAAACGGGTAACGATATCCGCTGAGGAATTGAGACCTGAATTTTCTTTTTTTCTGAAGACAGTAATCGTTCTAATTTTTTGAGAGTCTTTGGAGCTGAAGCGTGACCTGAAACGTGCCATAGTTTATAATACGACGAAGAATTGTTTAAAAAAGATAGTACTGAAAGAGAACATCGCTTCGGTACACGTATATCTTATTGTAAGGATAGTTACGATTAGGTTTAAATTTGGAAATTAATTTCACTGACCTGTGAAAAATTAATGCTTGCAGCTTATAAACTCAACTGGATTAACCATTAACCATCTGTAATTATCTGCTATGTAATTAATTGGAGTCGTTATGATAGACACCAATTGTGACACTTTATTTTGTGTGTAGGAATAAAGAAAATAATTCGATAATAAAGAAAAAACTACAACGATTTCTAGACCAGCGTATCTCAACCTATGGGTCGCGACCTAATATTGGGTCGTGTTCAATCTTTAATGAATCGTGATTAATTAGAAATGCACAACGATTACAAGGCCGTGAAATGTTATATTGTATTATTTTGTTCATAATTTATGTCATAATTCTTGAGATAAATATAATTAAGACTATTTTTACTGATAGCAGTTGTATTATTATTCAGTCCAGCTTATACGCCGAGAACATTTTTCTTTCACGTATTGCTAAGCATTCCCGCAAATCGAAAGAGGACAAATTAGTGGTACCAACAAGTAAGATCCAACCTAGTGCATGAATATTGAAATGCTCCAAAATGAAATTTCCTTGGGCGAAATTCAGATCCCAACAAATTCAGCCGCATCGCAACGAAATAAACAATTCGCCCGAAGGTCTGATTGAAAAATTTAAAGATGTGAAAAGGTATATAGAGAACGAAAAGGAAAATGTTCCATGAAATTATGGGTAACGAGACGGGGAACGAAGAACAGCTCTGAAATAACATAAGCGGACAACAAAAAACAAAAACGTAATTAGAAAAGTGAACACTGCGCGAGAAAGCAACAGAGTAGGTAAAAGTACGAAAAGTAGAATGTAAATAACTTCGTCGGGATCATAAATCTATATGCATCGATAATCTATCTAATACGACAAAACATTCAAGTATTATTCTTTCACATGTATGCACAGTTAATAAGAGGAAACTCCTCGCAGATCTTTATGCTTAACTTTAAAACATATCGCGAAACATAAATGAAGTAATTTCATGCACAGTAGAATTAATTAATAAAAGTAAATAACAAACATCCATTTTTGCTTGTTCACTACGCAAAACATGTAACACAGTTTCTGTAGTAGTAACAGTGGAAACAGAGATAAGCGACCTCTATTTTTCTTCCTTTTTACATTCATAAAACTAGTGAAAAAAGCGTGCTACGTAATGAAATACAAAATTTTCACACGCGGTTTCTATGGACATTTAAGTGTTTAAAACGATGATACTCGTGTTCCAATTGTTTGAAACAATATATTTAATAACGCAATACGCTATTCAATGCCATACATACGTTACTATTTTTAATTTTCCTCTGATAAACAATATGAAAGTACGAGCTATTGCCACCGCCGTGTTCATCTCTCTTAAATACTTACAAAAGTAACTGAATGACTTATCTTATCAATAAGTGTATATACATATATGTATATTATCAAATATTTAAAGACAATCACACTCGTATGATGTGCGCGAATGTACGCCATTGTTAAATCACGTAAAGTAAAGTAAAAGTAGAGTAAACGGTATCGTCAATTCGAAGAAACTGTTTCTGGTGGAAACACAATTATTGTCAATGTTTCTGCATTGTGCATTAGTTTTATGAATAGCTGTAATAAAAACACAATTCGCACCATGCCCAAGATACACATAAAATAAGAAACAACGAAAACATGCTTGGCACATGCTGCGACATAGCAAACACAAACACATATCGCCTATAATATCGAATACAACATAAGCATCTTGCAAGACAACAGTCTTAATCATGATTGGCTGCTACGTAAAAACGTACAAAATAAGTACACACCTATATATTTAACACTCATACGTACACGCGCGCGCGCTCACTTGCACACATACACACGCGCACAAAATATATACGTAGCATAAGACGGTACAAAATATTTTTTTAAATTCTTTCTCCATGGGTACCGTTTCCCTTTCCTTTTTTTCCTACAAGCAACTCTCTCCCTTCAAATAATTTTCACTGACAGTTCTACAATTGTCTGGCAAATGGTATCGAAACGAATACTGCACGTAGGTATTTAAGCACACGTTTACGTTTTACGTTAACGGTTAATGGTTTTTACGTCTTCGTCCTTTTTGCATGAAATGACAAAATTTGATTAATCCCGTATATTCACATGTCCCAGAATATCGTATAACGAAACACATCGACATGGCAATTAGCACCCCCTGCGTTCTCTTCTTCCATACCTGTTTGAATGGAAATGCGCTTGCAATGAACACGCAATGGGACATTTAAATACTCGTTACGTTATCGTAACACAGTTAAATCGACGAAAACCGAAGGGCATAAGGCTGTTAAGAGTTTCTATTTATTGGAACCGTCCATGCACTCGTTGTCACATCACGAGAACTTCGCAGAAACACTTGCAATTATAATTCGATTACTGTATTACTCTTTAAATTAATTAGTTCCATGTATGGCCGACAGCCTACTTTCAAATAAAATGCTGCTCTCTGTTAGTCAAAACGCAGGCTTGTATACCAGAAAAAACTCTACCGATTAATTTACGAACTGAAGCACTTATGAAATTCAACTCGACTGTCAGCGAAGTTAATGCTCGTTGCCCTTTTCGTAGCCGGTCACTTTAGCGTCACAATTTTGCCGTCGATTTTAACGTGCGTATACTTTGATAACTCTTATCGGTATTCGCGCGAAATGGAAATGTTGCAAGGTATAGAAAGGTATGTAGCCCAACGACTCGCTCGGGCGAAAACAATGATGATTCTGTAAATGAAAAGAACGACAAGGAAAAACAAGAGATAGAGTGGAAAATGACGATGACGACGATGATGATGAAATTGACGTTGGACCTGCGTAGAGATGCGTGACGTGAGCGTCAACGTACAAACGACGACTGGAAAGCACGCTTTTCCCAAATTTTTATTTTATCTGCACTCTCTCTGTGTCCCGCGATGTTTCGCTGCGACGATCGTAGCAAGATTAGCAGTTTCCCTTGACACGGTGGCGCAACGTAGAAACGAGACGAATATCCTCAAAGAATTTCCATGCGGTTAATCCTCCTCCCTTGGACACGGGATTCGAAATAACGATAAATTCGTTGCAGCGATAAGGCTTTACAGTTTCTGTGTACTCGAAACAGAAGTCGATCGAAAGGAAGGAAAGGATTAGTTTCGAGAAGATATGGAATGAATAGTAGTATAGTGGTTATTAGTGGTGGTGATAATGATATCGATGGCAGTATTGTTAGTGACGATGTCGATGTTGCTAGTAATAGCGCATTTTCTTTGATATTGTTCGATTTCACCGGGTGTCCTGAAAATAGAAGCAACTTTTCTCCTCGCCACGTACTCTGGCAAGACCCGGACTACTTTCTAAATCGATAATTTCACGCCAAATCTTTTGCAGTGATTTTTCTGATCGATCCTGTGATATTACTATCCTATTAAAGAAAGTGTACTAACTTCGTCCTAAAAAATATCACCTAATTTTGCGTATGTATGTATACATGACGTACTAATATGTTTCTCTGTTGCTGTTACAATTAGTGACACCTTGTCCCCTCCTCTAACCGCCACCTTCTCCATGTTTCACGACATGCAAAGCAAATCATATCTACTCTTCTGTCAACATTTCTCCCTTACGTCCCTAGTTGTATAATATCGTGGCTACATAACAAATGTTAGGTGTCTCCTATACATTTAGAGGGGCAATATTCGAACAGATTTATCCTGCCGCATCCAATTTTCCTCAGGTAAAGGAGGAAACCAGAAAGAAGTTAGTGTACAGGGGGAACGAGCACAAGTTATTTCCATAGGAACAAATTGCACCGACTGATTACTATTATTATTATTATTATTGTATAATTGTGCATAGCAATATAATCTATAGACGATATTTGCCTTGTTGGCGTTTGTCACTACAAAACCAGCACAATTCAACAAGCTTTCCCTCTGAGATTTGCCAGTACTTTACAATCTCTGGTTTCTTCTGCAAAACAACTTCACCTTTCGATTTAAAACATGTTCTTTTTCCTAATTTTGAATTAATTTCTTACAAAAACAATAAGTCAATTTCTGATGAAAATTAAATGTGACAGGAAAAATGTAATGTTAAAGTATAATTTAGTATATAAAAATCTATAAAGTACAACTATTTTCCTATTACTTTATGTATTTGGTTTCGTTCCCAAAGTGGGAGAACTATTTTGCGATGAATATTTCAAAATTCCTGCGTCCCTTACTTTTCGACGCGTGATTTTCAATTTCTAGACCTATAAAGTACCTACTCTACCTACCAAATTTTTACAATAAAGTTAGAGAAGCAATATTATGTAGAGCCAAATTGTTTAACATTTGTCAAATTCTGCAGCATTAATAAATACCGCAATTTGTGCTTAAGAATAGCAATTATAATAAACTTTTATATGTTAAGAAATATTAATTCATATAATTTGAGCAAATCAACGTAGGCCAAAGCATTTTGACCTTCGATTTGCGATAAAATGTAGTTTTTTTAGTAATTTAGTATCCACAACGCTATGGTAAGATTTAAGCGTTAGTAATGACGATATGTAATAACAGTAACAACAATCTTTGTTAATAATAGCAACAGTTACAATGGTAGTAGTAGTAGTAGTAGTAGTAGTAGCTACAAATATAGTAGTAAACTGTTAATGGTCGACAAACTTTTCGATAAATATTAACCCTTTGCTATTTAACGCCACGTACTATAGAAAGTAACAATTAAATGACAGACTAATGAGAAACAATAAGAATTAATATATTGCTTATATAAGCAGACGAGTTGTGTTTTAGAAGCTAATTTGTTGTGAAGAGCGCGTTTCAAATAAAATTCGATTAAAATATCTTCCACTGTATGTCAAGAGCTGCATGGACAGCTATATGTATACATATAAACAGGATCATATATTAAATCCAAGTAAAAACTTATTATTGTAATATGTGTGTCTGAAATCGCGAACTTCAAATCAGAAATAGTTTTCAAAAATGCCTTTATAAAACTAGGTAAAATGATCGAGAACCTGTTTTCCCATATAACAAAAATTGACGTTACAGTTGAGCAAACGAAAACTAGAATAAGACGTGAGTAAGATAGCAAAGGGTTAACTAGCATACCTTGTAAGATCAGTGGCAACTAGCGTAAAATGGAATTCCTTTAAATCTTGGAAATAGTAATGCGTCGTTTTAGTATTTCTCGACAAACATGGTTATTTGAACAAATAAACTGTGCACGAAAAACAGAACCAAAAGCAGGGAAGGGAGATTTCGTTCGTAACAGGAAAATATTCCCCATTGTAAATCACATCGGTAATAACGTTCCACTATTAGTAACGTGAAAAGAGTATGTATTAGTTGACTCCATTGTACCAAGATAGAGTATAGTATTAATAATCTAGCGTTCCTCTATGAAGCTTCATGGCACTTTGTCCGAATGAATAATCTAGTTAAAATAGTAGAAGAGGTAATAACAATACTGATAATAGAATACTGATAGCGCTAAGGGTCTTATACCCTACTCATGTCTGTAAGTCTGAAAAAAATAACAAAGACAAAGAAAATAACGGGGAAATACGCCTAAAATTCGAGCGTAGCTGACTAGCCTTCTATCGTGACTTTGTTATGCCGTTAGATGTTGGAAAAATGGATGTAGAGGTTCGATGATAAAATATGTCTGTCAATATTTCTTTTCAAATGAATTACGCGAGGGTGTGCACGCGCTCACCTAGAATAAGAGATGATTGACTATTTGAAAAATGTTCACGTTAGTCGCGACAATACAATAACAGAGTTCTGAAAAGCGACCCAAAGAAGGATGGCGCTAAAATATATAAAATACGCTTCGCGATCGTGCAATCGTAAAGATCGTACATACACGACGACCGATTGGAATACTCTGCTACTTTTTCATAAGCTAACGCGCAGAGGAGAATCGCAGTACCGGCGAAGGACTGACAGAAAAGAGCGACATATCGACAGACACCTCTCGGGGAGATATGGTTGGCTGGTTCATGAGAGTCGATGTATTGAGAATCACGCGGTGGTTAAAAAGATCGAAGGTAAAGATAAAGGTAATGCAGTAGGTATATCTTTCAGGCAAGCACACAGGCAGGGCTCATTGGGGGGACTGACCTGGGTGACAATGGGGCTGTACTCGCTAGCCGTTGTACTGGCCGTAGATTTAATAGTTCCCCCTTCGTCAACAGCGGCAGAAACCGCGCCTGTCGGTCTACAACTGCGTCTCCTCGTTGTGTCGTCTTTATCGCGTCCAAAGTCGTACCTTCTGGCCTCGTGTCTACTGCCGAAAACGATTTCGCTCTCGGTCTTTTCCCTCCTGGGCTTCTGAAAGGCGTCACGGCCGAACGAGAAATCTGTAAGGACCGGTTCACCGGCGCTGACGGCATTGCCCTTCTTGCCAGCGATACCAGCGACGCTTATCTCGCTTCCGCGCCGGTTTCCGCTCGAGAATATGCTCGACCTCGAGGAGTCGGACTTCTGTAAATACGCGGAGTGTCTTGCGGAAGGGAAGAAATCAGAGTTCTCGCGGCGGAAAGCACGTGCAAAAGCGCTGGACGTGTTGCCAAGCTTCGAATCGCTTTCCTGTCGCCTGTGCACTCCTTTCAGCTGCTGCTGTTGTTTCTGCTGCTGCTGCTGTTGTTGCTGCTGCTGTGGCTGCTGCTGCGAATGATTCTCGTGCTTTCTACGCGACGACAAGTGGTCTTGCCTCTTTAACGTTTTCTCCGTGGACGACGAGGAGAGATGATCTTCGTTAACAGACTTGCCGGTCTCCGTTGCGTTCTGCGGGCGTTCTTCTTTCATTTTATCCAACCTTTCGTTAAAACCCTGGAAGAAGCGGGTGAAATCCCACTCCTTCAATAGGAGCTGCTCCTCTGCCTCGGACCGCCGGTTGCTGCTAGCCATGCCGCGATCGTCTGACATCTGATTAAGTTTCTAGGGAGCGCGCACGAGGGCAATAAACATAGTGACCAAAGAAGAGAAACACTCACACGGAAAGAAGAGAAAGAAAAAAAAAGTTGGCGTGCGGCGATACATAACACGAGCTAGCTGGGAATGCCGGTGCAATACGATCGACTGAACTGATCGATGGGGTTGTAGTTTGTTTGGCGCGGTGGTGACAAAACGTGCCGCGCGAACCACGAAAACAAGTAACCTCTATACTTTCTTCGTGAAACTGTACAGCGGAGTAACCAACGAACCGAATCTGTCTACGAGTAGAGAGAAGGGAAGCAATCAAACATTTCGTCCTTTCACATTCGCTGCGACTTTTTGTTCAAACATTTGCAAATGCGTGCTATCGATCTTGCTTGTTACACATTTTCCTTTCGTGTTTCGTTCGGTTTTCACCGCCGCGCGACCATACAATATATTATATAGTAACGCATACCCATCGGCTGTATATGCAACTGTACGGTAATGTATCGTTCGGCTACAGCGAATGTACACGCAATGCACATTAGTGCATTCGATTATTGCAGGAAGATAATTAAGATCCGTATGGACAAGCGTTCCTGACTGATGTTCCGAGTATCAATGAACATTCAATACAACAGACAGATACATAAAGACAGGAAACGGTAATACACTGGCAGCCATTGTATTCTTCATTTTATCCCTCATTCCGCTTCTGACCAGATCTTGTCCGAACGATATTTATGTACATTCAAGAGCGGGGTGAATGAAGAAATACATGGACCGCGCTATGAAAATGTAGATAAACGACACAGAAGTAAAAACTACATTCATACGATGATCAATCGAACCGTACCATTATTAAAACATGTCGGTAAACCGCACATGGCACATAAAAACGACAGTAAGGCGCTAAAAATGTTACGGTGACTTGCATTACGTACGTTTGCGTAAATTTTACTTACCCGTTTCATGACTAGCGTGCGATCCCCTGACTCCTCTTCGTCCGGGGTGGGTGGAAGGGGCCGATTCGGTGCCCCGCCTATGCAAATCGAACAAAATGTTACACAGGTAACGAAAGACAGTGCTGCACACGCGTATTAATTGACGGTCAACGACTGCAGTTCGAAAAAGCGGGGATTGAATGAAACAAGGATCTCTGTTCGTCTGAAGGATTTTTGCATGATGATAACAATGCAATAGAATGGTATAAGTAGGGATAACGTAATACAAAAACTTACAATCGTACATGTAATCATGCAATTAGATGGTCGGTTTATATTTTAGTTGGGCCTCAGTTCTACCCACGTGTTGGTCTTTCTTTATTTGCACTCTTTGAAACTGTAGAGTGTGTGTTAGAATATGTTTGTAAAGGTTTGCTGCCTTCAGAGGTGGTTTGTTCCGAGAAGAGTGAATATCTACCGACCATTATACCTTTATCGGATTTAAGTTCTTCCAAGGGACTTATTTGAAGACGCACAGCGACCAAAATGTGGGTAAACCCGGGCCGAGAGTGTCACATATGGATAATACGGTTTCACAACATAAATATTATTATGAGAAAGACAATAAAATTGTTGTTCGATGTCCTACCTTTCGGCTTACCTTCGTGGTGGGAATTCTGAGCATTGTGCGACGACGTCGACGAGGGATCCGCGGATGGTCTGAAAGGAGAAAATTCAGGTCTGCAGGAACGAGCATAGAAATGTAGATGGACGTGATGGCGCACGAAGAACGATGAATGCGTTGTGTGGGTTGCGTGAAGAGGCGACGAGGACGGCGATTCGAAGCAACGTGTTGAAGCGTAATGAAAGATGAAATCAAACGAAATAGTATTAGTAGGGAAGGTAGACTTTTCTGAATATAATGTATTTGTCAGATTCATTGCAAATCAATTCACACTTTCGAGAACAATTATGCACAACTAAGTACTATCCGTTGAAAGTTTTCACCTGACCATGACATATATTTAGCAAAATTCAACGAGTCTATCGCATCACTTTTATTGGCAAAGAGCGGTAACACTAACACTTGCAATTTTATTGCAAGCAATGCGTTTGTCTTACCCAATTTCACTCGTTGTGAATTCGGAATCATAATTTTGTTTTCCCTTAGAATACACTACCTAAAATGCATTAGGTAAACAACAACATCGCCCCAGCAGGTATAGGGAGCATAGAATTCTTTCTTCATAGAAAGGCTTTTTTGAAGAAGAGGAAGGTGTTCCCTATAGATGAGGCGTGGCAAGATTAGTTGTAACAAGGAACAATGCGAAGGTAGATACCTTCAATTTGATGAAACTTTCATAGAAAGTACTTTGCGAATCAATGGGGCGTATTATAATTTCTCCTATTTTGCTACGAACTTTTCGAATGGACTGACTATATTTCTTACGGACACTAATCAGAAAAATTGAAAAGCTTCGATAATGTGAATGAGGTTTATCAGAATGATGGTAAAAAAAAAATGAATTGACAATGGGCACATAATATTCCTATAAAAAATAATTTCAAATTGAATAGACTACTTCTCAGTAACAAAATGCATGCTTTCTCTCGAATTCAGATTGTTAATCTCCTCTAACTAAATCATGAACGTCGAACGAAAGAAAGCTTGCATTTCGTTGTCTATTAGATAAGCGTCTCAGGTCAATCTTCAATATGCCTACATGATGAGAGAGTTATTGTGTATGTTTCATTTTACATTATATATCAGTTTTTCTACTCACAATGGCTTAGGTGGATCGCTGGCGAGTAATGTACCGTCGTTCCTCGCGTTATTTCCCCCTGCATCCTCGAGATCGTCATCGCTGTCGCTCTCAACGGACAAAGCCTACAATGACAAAGAAACATTTTCACACTCAACGGTGGAAAACTTTCAATGAAAATGATAGGTTGATAAGAAAGTTCTGGTTTTAACTTTTTACTTGCCCGTTAACGCATCACCATTCGACGACTTCTACAAATTAGTTCAAGTACACAGCTACTCTTGTCTACGAAATGTATAGTCGAAATACGAGATAGAAAAAGATTGTGCATGTACATTTTGAAAGTGATTACTGGTGAAAATTTCCTCTTAATAACGGCCTACTGTAAAATACACCCTTGTGCTTTTTACTCTCCTCAGGTACTTGTGATCAAATTGGGAAATCTGTAGCGAGGGCAGCTGGAAATTTGTGTCGTGATTTTTCTACAGAGCCTGCATCTATGCGCACAGTGTCTTCATCGATCAAGGAATTTCGATCAGTGGTCGGTCAGCATTGATGACAACAACCTAGCCAGAGTCGTAATACTGTTGACGATGCCATTGCTTGGACAAAATTAGAGGCATATCCTTTTGTCTGATATCGTATGAATTTTCAGCCAAAAATTAGTCCCACCATTTTTACAGAAACATACTGAGCACGAGAGAGTAGATTCAACAGGGCTTTTGAAGTAGAGACAGCCATTTAGCGGATAGCAAGCTATTGGGTGTTCGAAGATGACGATGCACTGAGCATCTTAATAATAAAATGAATAAGTCAGGATAGAAGGTAATAAATTGTTGCTCGGTCTGTGTCCGACCTTTTAACGCTTTACTACTATCTATTCAGACCCTTGGAAAATATCCTAGCAAATCGTTGCTACGATTCTAACTACCGAAGGGTCAGACAAATTACCAATTTCACACGGTGGAGTTAAATAAATTAATGGATGACTGCGTATTATTATAACTACTAACGCAAACGGTATTGCAGATTAACACTCTCATTAAAAATGAAAACGCAAGAACTTTCCGATCAACCTGATTAGAATAATCAATTGCACGAGAACGCTATACAATGAGCCACTTAAAGATTAAAATATACAGGGTGAACCATCAGGGTGATCCTCTTTGATTATCGTGTTGCTAGTGGAATCGGCGAGAATTTGTTCATCTGATGCAACGTGGTTTTAATCAGAGCTTCGAAATGATTCCAGCAAATTGCCATCCCCTTTTTCGTAGTTTTCGAAGCCACGTTGAACTTTCGTACAAAAAAAAGTATTATAATCGTTTTAAAGCTCTAAGTAAAAGATTTTATATCAGAGAAAAGAATGTTCGTTCGGCCGACTAACAGAAGAATAATTCGAGCTGATCACGTTTCGTCGTTCATCCTGCATGATAGCGTTATAATGTTTGTTAGCGAGCTCGTGTACAACTGGAATGCTTACTTGGTCGAGTATACTGGAAGACTGTGGCATTTGTTTGTTGTTCTGATCATTACTGCTTGCCGACTGACCGGAATTCGATGTTGCCGACGCAGTGGGGCCTTTATGTTGCCTGTTCGGCCTTGGCGGGGCCTCTGGGCCCTGTGACACACCAAGCTCGTTGAGTTGAGCGGCCAGCATGTCCAAGTCCTACCACCCACACACACACGCGCACAACCCCGTTAGTCACTGTTCCGGGACACCTCCAAAAATTGTTTAAATGCCGCCACCACGAAATAGCCATTACGCCACGATAAGCAAAGCAGGTAAAGTGGTGAAAAGGGTGCTAGGTACTTCATTCAGCTTAATCTTTACTTAGAATGTTGGAAAAAAGGAGGATTACAGAGAATGCTACATTTTTTAGCCCACTGTCAACGAATCATCAGTACGATGATGCACTTATGTGCTAAGAAAAAGAAACACCATTAATTGTCGTTAAAACCATGGGGAAAAATATACTTTGCAGCATATTAGTCACCAGACATCATTGAAATTCCATATAAAATATTTTGCAGTCCCAATCGGAAGATATGTTGGACCTTATTTGAATGAACCACCCTGTATGTCTTCTTTTTTTTCAAATTTACTGACTTATACTTCAATAATAAAACGTTCTACGTTTACGACTGCGTAACTTGTAAATGGCGTAAGCTTCAGTATGCTACGCAATCGAATAGAAGCATTACGTACTGCAAAGTAATTAACTGAATTTAAGGATCAATATTTCCCCGTTTGTGTACCCGTGACAGTATATACAGCCCTATCCTTGCAAACGTAACACATCCTCGCCGAGAATAGAAATCCACTATAATTGGCGTTCATTCCCTTTAGCGTGCGCAGTAAGAGAAATATTTATTAAGACCGAGTAATTTGTTTGCGGGCTAGGAAAGGATTATGCTCGAGTAACGAGAGAAAATACGTAACAGGGAAGAATGGTGCGAAAGTGAAGTGGAATTTTTTAACGTCAGCGAGCGACAAAGATTGTTATCCGTTTAGCCTTCTTGTGGGAAAACGATGAGGTGAAAAGCAACACGCATCTCACGCGGAAAGAATGCTAATTTATGGGTGTTCCATAGGAAACGGGGGTGGCATTGTAGCTCCCTAAACATGGAAATGCATTTAGGAGATTTCAGCTGATTCCAACTGCTGTAACCAGGAGTGACCTAATCAGTACCGGTATCGGTCTTGCAAGCCTTGCTATTAGTAAAAGAATACACTCCGAGAGTTAAACCTTCACAGTCGTATACCTGCTGAAAGTAGCGATTGGCAAATTTCATTCGGGCCCAGTGGGAAGAAATAACCGAATTGTCCATTCATAATCTCGCATTATATTACTGGCGTTCAATGAAAATTAATTCCGAGCTAAAGACGACCGAAAATGGTTGAACTAATGCAGGTGGATAATTTTCTGTTACCTTAAAGGAGTGGTACACCAAGGAAATAGCGAAAGAAGTGTTAAAAGGTGGTAACGAGGTAATTTAGAAACCAATGAACATGTTGTTAGTAAATGTAAAGGAAGCAAATTGCACGATAACAACCGAGGGGCTGTACTGTAGCGTGTATAATAGCGGTTTATAAATTGCATACACAGGTAGCTAACCAACGTTACGCGTACGAAAAAAGAACGAGTGTAACTGTATGTATAAATGTAGAACTGGAAATGTAAAGAGAAAATAGGTGTACGTGTTCTTACCTCCGGTTTCCTTGGCGGCAGCTACGGTACGTGTGAACATGGAAAAAAAACAAAAACCGAATAATAATCAACTTTCGGCGCGAAATGTGCGCGTCGTATGAGTGTGAATGTGAACCTGTGTGTGGGCGGGCTCGCGTCGCGCGCGTGCATCGCATACATGAATACAATTAAATGTGCACGCGGCAGAAAAAACAATTGTGCAGATGTACAATATTTGCGTGCACGCCAGTGGCATAATAGCAAAATAGAAGGAAGAGTCCACGTGCTACAGATAACATATGAAATGCCCGTGGCAGAGGAATCTACAGGGTGTTTCGCGAAAGAGTGTTAACAGCTGCTTTCGTCGGACGTATTGGGAACAGTTGCAGGATTTCTTTTTCAACCTGAAATTCTGTTCCTGCCTCCGTCTGCTAACACCTCTATTATTTCTGGAAGAACATGAGACAGACACGTTTGCCTTTATTACAATAGGACAAGCGGACGCAAGCACCATTGCATTCGGTTACACCGAATTCAGACGATAATAATATGATGGTATAGCACTGGCGTTATTATAACTTTAGGTCTCCTCGGGTCTGTCTTTAATTTTTCTATTTATTTTGCCCCTCAGAAGTCTTAAGGTTTCGCTCAGATCCTTCCCGAATCCGTCGAGCAAAAGTCAATTATCGTTGGTTCCCTTAGAGTGCTAGCCATGCCCTTGAAATGGACCACGAAAGATCTCCACGAATTGCCGAATCTTTCGCATACGCATTGAATAGCTTCTAAAACTTTTTACGAACCACCCTGTACATGTATGTAGTTGTACGTGTAAAGAAGATAGTCTACACAGAATATATTAAATCGGCGAAAGGTAGCAAGAGGACAAAATAGAACAAAAACAGCATGTGCCTTTCTACAGTTTGTCATAAGCCAAGATAGTTTCCAGACTATATAATATGTTTATATGTATATCAGTTCCTGTTGGCGTAAGGTAAATACCAAAAGACAGGTGACAATATCGAAATGGGAAACAACGTCGCGCGAAAGAAGTGAAATGAGCTTACCATAGGCTTAAAGACGTGACTATTTCTTTGAGATGCTGCTTGACCACCAGAACCTCCGCTACCACCTCCACCTATAAGGGATTGATGATTAGAAGGTGGCGTTGAAACCTTATGAGGTTGTCGAGGATCATCCCGCGGTGTCGGGGGCAATGGCCGAGACGGTGGTTGCGGATCTGGAACTACTATACAGTGCAAAAATAGTTACGTAAAGTTTAGTTAAACCCGGGGGAAAAGGGCGATTGACTGGGGTGCTGATAAATGCGAATCGTTAATAACCATGCGCGAACGGATCAGAATGTAAATCACTGATACAGTATCAAACATACCAATTAATCTGTGCGGAATGGCAGGCCGAGCAGGTGGACCTGGCTCGGGAATATCTCTCTGGGACCTGCTACTCGGCTTCTCTTTAGCAGCAGGTGGTTGAGGAGCAACGTCTTGAGATAGAGTTCGACCTTCTTGAATTTGCTGGAAGTTCCTACGCAATGTATCACCACCAGGAGCTTGAACGATAGACGACGCTTCGCCAGCTAAAGCTGGTTCGTCTTCCTCGTTCTCGCTGCCGCTGTACCGATAATCGTCCCTTTCTATTTGACAAAAGACAAGGGAGGGCTCAGCCATTTCGAAGTACTGACATTGCAACTGGTTTCCTAGTTTACAATTCGCCAAATTCCTTACCTTTCTCTTGTTTACGCTTTTTACAACGATCTATGTGATCTTTAAGCTGTATTCTAACTTGTCTTTCGGTCGGCTGGTCCCGAATAAATGGATGCTTCAGCAGTTGCTCCGTATACGGTCGTTGATGATAATCTTTTACTAAAACCGTTTCGATAAATCCGTGGAACTTCTTTGCCCACTTTTTCGACTTCAGTCTCGGTGGCGGATTACGTGGGATGAGAAACAAAGCCTTTCGTGGGAAACAAAAGGAAGTGATCGTAGAATGAAATATCATCCTTCATCGACGTGTAGGTTAATATTGTCCTGTACAGAAATTGGCGAAGAGATACTACTCACTCGCATGGGATGAAGATCGCAAAGCGGGGGTTGCGACTCGGCCATTTCTAAAGCAGTAATTCCCAATGACCACAGATCGCTTCTGTTATCGTACGTGGCATCCGGGTTTTCGTCACAGGCGATTACCTCTGGCGCCATCCAATACGGCGTTCCAATAAATGTATTTCTTCTACCTATCGTCCGATCTAATTGTGCACTAACGCCGAAATCGACTGCAACGTGACACCGTGGTTAATTAATCATTATTCTCATTGTGCTAAATCGAGATATTCTCGAAACGTGAGGATATAATCGGCATGTGAAGTTTTGGGAAACGCACCAAGCTTCACTTCAGCATTGTCCGTTAACAGAACATTTTGCCCCTTGATGTCCCTGTGGATGACCTTATTGCTGTGAAGGTAGCTCAATCCCCTCAATATTTCTCGCGATATATAAGCGATCCATTCCTCCTTCAAGCTCTGGCCTTTAGTTGACTTGACAAGATCTGTGACGGAGCCAGCTCCGCAGTACTCCATAACCAACCATAACTGATCATCTTTTCCAGGCGATGACTTCTTCACGAAGGCACCATAATATGTTGCTATGTTTCGGTGATTCGAATACTGCGCATACGATAACGGGTTAAAGAATATTTCGACACCCTTGGAGAACAGACTTTTCGCGTTGAAACAACACTCGTATTAACACTCACCCTTTTTAATACATTTATCTCTAATTTGATTTCTTCTTCTTCATCCTGGAACAAACAACAGCAGGTATGAACTACCGCTAGTATTTCCAACTCGTGATAGATTGTAATCAATACAAATGATTATTTGAAAACTGCTGTTTTGTTGGCAGCAGCAATTCGAAGAACTGCTTTACAGATAAGGAAATAATAAATAATTCAAACACCGTTATTGTCCACATCCATGCAGATCGAGGGTTATTAAATTAATATCGCGAACTTCAGAACACCGATGTCTACCATCGTTGGTCGATCCTTGTCCCAACCCACCAATGTTAAAACACCTGATGAAATATTGGCTCGGAAAATTTTGTACAAATGGTCAGGCAACGGAAATCTCTCCTACGTTGCAATTCACTTGAACAATTTACCTACAGCTGCATAAACTTCCGCGAGAAAGTAAAACTAACAAATTCCAGCCGCCACGATAGCTCCGAAAAATACAAAACAGTTCGTTTGTCCACCGCAAACTAAAACTTCCCCGCTGATTTTAGCAGTAGGGCAAATTGTCTTGAGTGTAATTATTCGTTTCAGAAGTTGGTAATTACTTTACCGTTTCCGAGGATGTTTTGAAGTCCGGGGCAATAGCTTGAAACACTTGTTGCAGTAGTATACGAGAGGCGGAAAATGAATCTCCTTGCAGGCACACTTGATTACAGAGTTTACGCTGTTTCTATGTTGAACAATGCCTACTTCGATAATTAACCAACGATATACAATAGAATTTTGATGATCCGGCATTCAATGGTTCACAGTACATCCGATGGCCCGGTACGCAGAGCTCTGACTACCAACATGCCTTCCGAACGTTATTCGGCAACACCAGCAATTAATTCAGACTGCTTTTAAGAAAATTAAATTAGGCAATAAGGAAACTAATTCTCATTTTATATAGAGGGTATTCGTCGCAACCGTCGTTACGGGCTTTTAGACACATTTCGTAACAAAAGTTAATCAACACACCATAGGGTAGAAGGTGTAATACTGAAAATGGTAAAAACACTTTTCCTTCGATACAAAATCGGTATATTTTACTTCTTTAAGTGACACTACTCGGTAACATCGAGTTACTTCGATAACTTATTGTTTGGAAAATCATGTTACTGCAGTTATTAATGGAAATCAATTTGTCCAACGTCGGTGAAAAAAACCATAGCCACTTTTTAATCTTTCAATTTCTTCATAACGTGCTCTACAATAGTGTGCGCAAAAAAGTAGATTTTTCTTGAGTAAAATAATAGGTACTGATGACCTTGTAATGTGGAAAAAGAAGTGACCATGAGAAAGTGGTTCTACTAATCGCAAGATATATCTACCTGAATGTAATATGTAATTCTTACTAATTGTTAGACAATTGGCCCTACTTCTGAAAGCAAACGGAATAATAATAGGTGCAAGAGATAAACGGCCCAACCTGTGTAAAATACAGAAGCCAAACGGATGACTGTCACAATTATCGGAGTCCTGTTTCATTCGTAGCGTAACTCAGATAAGAAAAGCTTTGGTAACATGTGCACCATATACGAGCATCGTGGAGAAGTCAGCTAATTTTTCGTTTCAAACAACGTGCTAATGGAATTACAAATCTTTAGGTACGTAATAAATAATACAGACGGTTGCTCAAATTTTACTCCAAACCTTTTAATTTTATTAGAGATCAATCTTTTAATTGTAGTGTGTGTATATTGCCGCGCCTGAAGTATTAGGCGTGGCTACACGCAACAGGTAAAAAGTGCTTTCCGTGTGATCACGTAAGTTTCTCGTCCAGGCCACGAAATTTCTGTGCAGAAAATTCCAGGACAGGAAGTAATGGGGTGTAGCCAATAGCAAGGAGAAACAATAAGTAAAGCAGATGGGGTCATTGTACGATGAAGTTTGACTCCCTCGAAAAGGTCTCAAACGGGTATAATCCGCTTTCAATGAATCTTCGCGGAGTGTTAGAGACTTCGCTACTAAAGTTGACGCATAGACTTGCTTGGTGGACGGTTAATAATTTACGAGATATTTTCCATTAAAGGCTGAAGATTGAATTTATTTGCTCTATCCTGATAGTGGATAATGACAATGGCCGTTGCGTACTGAATACAGTGATTCATTTGCAAGTACGCTATAAATTTTACTTTCATACTGAACTTCGGCAGTGAAATTCTTATATTTTGCACCTCTTCCCCTTTACAAAGGAAAACTGGAAGATTTCCACAAGTTGCAACTGTTCAAACGATTTAATCGAAAAAAGGGTAGTTTGAGTGAATATTCGTCAGCGCAGGTTTTTACGCGTTTAATCGCGTACAAGTTATTAATACAGAAATTAGTAATATCATCATCATCATTATTATGAATACGGAAAGGAGATAATGCGTAAAATAATAACAATTGGAAATAAAACTACTTACTTCTGTAACGTCCATGACTTTGATGGCTGCCAATTGACCCGTCTTGGTATGGCGACCCTGTCGCAGAAAAGACAGATTAGCACAATTATATCTGATCAGCAATAAACAAATAATATGATTAAAATAGGACTTTCATAGTTATTCGGAAGCTTCAATATAATTTCGAGTTGTCTAACGAAATACTGTTTCCATTCAACCTCTGGAATAAATGAAAAATTATTTTTTCATTTCGTGCATATAACGGTAGTAAAACATATTGCATCGCTTTAAAAAATGTTATGGTCATTCTGCAATCGTGGAATTGGATCAATGCGTGTACAGTGTACACAGATTCGACGTATGAACGATATCAAACTGCACCAGACATCAAAATCTGATAACAAAATGAGATATACAGATAGTACGAAGTGCAAACCTTGAACAACAGTGAAACGTTCAAACAGATACTCTAATTTATAATGTCGAGAGATCTGATTTTTACATTTTTGCCCTACTCATATGTTCGGAGCTCTAAAACAATTTCAAAAACATTTTAGTCGAACGATGTAGCATCTAAAAATACGCGTCTAAATCGAATTAAACTTGCAACATGCCAAGTTTGTGATAGCAAACAATTTTAACAAGCTCCAACCCTGTGGTTTTAATGCAAAGGTAGTTATAAACAAATTTGTAATTGATACGTTGTACTCTGTTACGTAAAAACTCGTATCAGGTCACATCAATATCGTTGCCCTTTTGCATCCAATTGAGGTCTACGCTATAATTAATCCATTAATCCTTATCTACTCGGTCACCGTAGTAATGTAAACTCAACATTTTACACCAGGATCGTTTAACCCTTATACGGTGTCTTTTGGTCATTTCTGACCTATCTAAATTTTATTTGTTATGTACAATCAATTAATCCATAATCAATACCCAACGCAAACAAGCCTGTAACTGCGTGTGATCTGAAATTCGAAAACCTCTCACAAACTGTCCGCAAAGTAATCGCGAACAGTTCTGACCAGTGTGGACCCAGCATTACAGGATTGTTCGCTCAGTGTTTGTGATCATGCTCGTATCTTGCACTTTTTCTCTCACACAGACTGGAGATTGAAAGCGCAGTGATCGTCAAATTCACCGAGAACCTATTAGAAACGCATCCAGGCAGGCTTCGAGTTTGCAAACAGATCCTTTGATGTATCGCTCGCAGAGTGAACACTGTTCGCTGTTCAGTGACCAATTCGCTGCACACTGCTCACAAAAGTGTGTACACTGTCGCGAACAACAGTGTGGACGCAGCATAACACTGGCTTCTGCTCAATTCTGCTGCTATCTTACGAACAGGGTAATCTACATTTGATGAAACACGCTATTCATTTTCCCCGGTATACCAGTGCACTAGGCCAACCGGAAGACTTTAATTTCACACAATTATAACCACCAGTTATCATCGTACGATTTGCGACATTCAAACTTCTTTGTGTTCCTCTTGAATTTTCTCTGCTGTATTGTAATTTACTTGAGAGCCACAATTTGTACCAGCTCCCCTAATAATTATCATCCTGCATCTTGCTCCTTTGTAAATTATAATCGGCGAAAACAAATTAACTCGTACCTCGAGTAGCCAATATTTTGATGGCCAATATTGCCAATAATTGATGGAGTATGAAATCAACTCAGAAAGTGTAGCAAATAATGTCAGAGTAACGTAAAACTAATGAAATAAAAAACAATATATACAGGCCCCTACTGTAAGGAAACTTAAATACGATTGAAAATTTCTGAAAGTGGTTGCCAAGGTATTGTCTAATGAGCCATTGAATGCAATTAATTATGCGTGCAATTACCATGCCTGCTACGGGAAGAAAAATACGAGTTTAAATACGCCATCCATTCCTGCCACCTGCACAAGCTTGGTTTAACGACCCGCTACTATTTCGCAAGTCACAAAGTGCGTCACCTGTTATTTTACTGAGCTTGACCTTGCCGTCGAGAGGTCGTAACATTTTGCCCTACCGACATTTCATGACTGAGCTATCGAACGATGAAAGGTGTAAAAACGCACAAAAGGGCCGAGCTACTGCACAGCCACGCTACAAGTTTCTGTCTTTACGCCCGTTTAAGTCGTCGCTGCTATTGGCTTTTATGGCACAATTGTGAAAAGATCATCCTTTTTCTTTCATGTGTCTTCTCTTTGAAGCGATGATACAAGTTCTTTAGTATTTCCCTTGGACAATACAATTTTACGTGCGTAAAAACCAGAACGAGTTTAAACTCAATTATTCTACGATCCATGTCACAAGTGATGTATTACACCTGTTGGAAAACTCACCAGGTAACACTGTGCGTAACAAAAACGACAGTGTTGACGGGACTTGTAACCGCGTCGCGAACATGGGCCCTCTCAAGTAGCGAATCGAGACCAAGGAGCGTCCCAGTTTTCAGTAGTGTATCATTGCATCAAAGGATGTTACGTGTCGGTGTTTCAGACAATCTAGTCGGCAAATGAACATTGTGCATATGGCACGCTGTTTGAAAGCTTGCGAGTGAGTGTATCCAACAAGCGCAGTCTCAGCTACCGAAAACGTCCCATTATGTAGACCCAATACTACTTACGCTATGCGACCGCCACTCTTGCCTAGTCTGACCAGTGTTGACTCAATCTACTAATGTACGTTTGGAACGTTCGTGAATGGAACGTTTGCAATAGCTGAGTTGTTGGTCACCTGTGCACATAAGTTTTCCACCTGTGTACCATACATTCGCCCTAGCAGGCGTGGGACAGAAAAAAATAAAGAAGTCAAATACTGCATATTATGTTATTATCTTAATATGCCGGAACATTGCAGTAATATCTTAATGCAACAAAACATATAAAAAAAGTTGATACAACAGTTACGGAACTCGTAACAGGGAAAGAAACAGTAGAAAAGGAAATATACAACAGAATATATATGTATAGTTTTCACCAAATCGCATTCAGAAGCATCTATCGTGTTCTGTTAATCGGCAGTCGTACTTTGAACGCACTTGAAACTCAAAGGCAATGGGATCGACCCAGTTCTTTACAACTATTCTTTTCAATCGCTTTACCTTCCTGAATTTTCCCTATTCGTTCTTGTACCAGCCTCGAGCTTCCATTCTGATTGATTAGCGATGCGCCAGTCAGAACAGCACAAAACTGGACAAGCAAACGACACTGCAATTTTTCTGTACGTCCAGTATTTCGTCTTCACTACCTACTCACTATTATTCTATTTCAATCCGTGTTGCAATTAACCTAATACAGGCTATGAACGTATATTACAGTACCGCTCATGACTATTCGAACGACACAGATTTTGTACTTTACTCCTACATTTAAAGGCAAGCGTTTCCCTTCAAGCGCTCCACGTGCTTAAATTTTTCAGAAAATAAGTAAGACATGATATCACAAATTTATTGCTGTCTCCTTTTCTTGAACTTCTGGGTCTTCGATCTAAAAACTTCGAAAGCTTCAGCTTCATACCATGGTATGCAGTCTGTAAAACTCGACCTTAAGATCTTGCAGCTTCAAAGACTTAAGCTTTATGCATCACTGGGTTCAAATCCCGACGCCTGGCCTTCCTTTTTCTACAGTTCTTACATACATGCGTGGTCTGTTCCAAAAATAACACCACTGGTTGTCTTATAACTCAGTTTGGTAACACTAACAAAAAAACAACCGTGCTAATATGATGTATGAACATTTCTGAACTATTTTTATCACGTATACCTGGATCAGTTTAGTTGATGCAGAGTAATGGTCAGATAAATAATAGCGTCCTTGGTGAGCGTGTCACGAAAATGAAATAGAAAAATATTGAGCAACAATGCATTGTACAGTCACACAGAAACAAAGCCTGGCGTGACAAACTTGAAACCCTCAAGACCAACGACAGCCAATACTCTATGGAGCACATGAAATAATAATGCACACAAAAAGAAGATGATATTTCTCCACTCTCGGACAATAATCAATCCCACTACACTGACCTGGAAAAACCTGATCTTCTCGTACACTCATTTCAAAAAATATACAGCAGGACAAACTCATCCATTACTTATGCAATATGTTATGGAATCCTAGCCTACTGCAACTAACAATAGAGACGAACTCCCGTTTTTCTTCTAAATAAATCTTTCACTATTAAATCCTTAGAGTCCTTAATAAATAACTCCCAAACTTCCATTAGCGCAGTCGCAAGAATGTCACTGTCACCAAACTGAAATACTTATATTACAGAAAAACCTGTTTTTCAACTTGTTTTTCCAACATTTTATTTTCTACTTAATAGCTAAGCGTTGCAAGTGAATGTACTCCTTCGAAATATTATAAAAAATACGGAGGATTTCATCACTTTATTCACAGCAGAATTGTGCCGTAATTGGGCTTTCTGTGGAAGATATTTTAAGGGAATGTGCTTGCTTAATCAACCAGTTATGTACCAATAAAATTCATATAAATGCAAATTACAACGTCAAGATGCTTGCAATAAATTTAAATAATATCAGAAGTCGTTTCGATCTCACACTTTCTGTAAAGAGATTCGATTTCTTGGCGTACCTACTGGAAATATATTTTTCGTGGAGCCAACATTAATACCGCGTTCTTTCCATTTATATATAACAATATTCAGAATTTCGTTTTAATTTCTAACATATGTAGGATTAAACTAATTTGAGTTGCGCACATCTGTAAATGAATAAAGTAATATTTACACAACTTATTAATGGCAAAATCTCGAAAATCCTGCCCTTTGGGTTGTATCACTTTTGGAACAAGTAAAAGTAAGTAATACAAGGAATGATTTATATTTTCAGTTGAATTCTACACAAAAATTCCATAAATCAGGTTGAACTTACGCAGTAAAAAAATCCATCTAAAGCCGCTTTCTAACGCGTATTGGTCTTCATGGTACAATAATCAGAAAATAAACCGTAGCAGGGACACCTATTGCAATTTAATTGAAGGTGTAAGAACATACTGTAATTGCCACTGACAAGATATGCAATTATAACAAGGATAACTGTGAACATAAATACTTCACATAATACAATACATACTATATCCAATAAAGAGATTTTCAAATTCCGAAAATTGAAAGGAATTTTAACACCATTTCAATCACCATTTCATTTCGAAATGTAGCAAGTTACTAACAACGCGTTGCGCCGCCAGAAATATATTCAGAATTGACCAACAGAATGATTGATTAAACTTTGTGTCACTCGTCACGGTAAACAAGCAGGTGAAAATTATGTTGCCCAAGCTTTTTGTTTCGGTTACTAAAAACAATCGGATCTTTCTTCACGGGCAGACAGTTTGCAAATAATTATTTACACATTTCTTAAATAAGCAAACAGATTGTATCGCATTGCGAAAATAATTCTGTACACATTTGTCAAATGACCGAGCAGATTGTGTCGCATTGTGCAAATAATTATTGGACGCCACCAGCATTTTCCTAATCCGATCTTTTGTCATTACTTTTAACGAAATACTTTTAGCGAAACGCCAAGGCACAGAAATTGTTTTGCGTGCGCGGAATTCTGCATTTCCGCGTGCCACATAAACTGCTGAGACCTTGCTTCTGTACTATGAATAACGATTGACGTGTTATAAACCAACGTCTGCACTGATATTATTCGAAACATTTGGCCGAGAATTTTTAGGAGACGAGCGATGAAGGGAGGTCAATTTTTCTTTGATTACACTTGAACATTTATAAGGGGCCTGGTCTCGTATAACACTGAAGTATTAAACTAAAGTTAAATGAAATACAAGGAGGGTAACAGTCATACATGTACTATGTATGTTATAATTTATCTACATTTTCCAACAATGTCAATGTTGTTAATTGAAAGCACATGGTTCAGAGTGGCTTCACAGAATGGAAACCGGCTATTTGGATGTCAAAGGCGAGCTACATCTTAAATGACTGCGGGAATTAATCGACCACATAGCTTGTCAAACAGTTAAGTACCAATCAAACAATTCTGTTTCTACGCTTGCACGCAATAAAAGAAATCCAGGTCGGAAAGTGGATACAGTACCAACTTTCCGAATGCAATATCGGACAACGATCGTGTCCATATGTCGCTGCGCTAACTCAACAGGCGTGCTTAAACTTAGGATGGAAAGTCCTTCTACATAGTGCTTACTCATCAGATCTGGCCTCGTCAGATGACTTGTCTGTTCCAATCGTTACAACACACCTTGCCTGAAAAATATTTCATTGAAGTCGGAGAGAGACCTGAAAATTCATTGACGATTTCATTGACTCGAATGCGGTATCATTTTTTAGCGATGAAATCACCCGTCTACCTGAAATATGGCAAGAAGTAATAGAGAACTGGGGGAAATATTTTTAACTAGTTACAGGTACGAGTCAAACTAAACGGGCAGCTTCCACGAAGAAGCCATAGGATGTTTCGCACGGACCTAATATTTATTTACAGTTATTCTTTTCATTTTTCCATATGTTTTCTTTTTTAATGCGGCGTATTTTCGATGTCCAATAGGAAAATCAAAATTCACATGAGCCAATGTTTCAAAATGATTTGTTACGATATAAGTTGTACGATTACATATTTATTGTTTCGTAACTATGCAAAGATTGTTATAATATTATTATAAACTTATATTAAAGGTTATTGATAAACAACCGATTGCCTTGAGTATCAGTTGCTTCCGTATACATCTCGACTGTTATATGTCCTTTTATTTCGTGCTAATTTTTGTTATCACCTCCATTTCACTTATGTAGCATTTTGTCTGCTTTTGATTGCACTTTATTTCGCGAACTTTACGAATAATTACACGCTCAGTAAGTAATCTGTTGCACACCTCGTCCATAAAGGAATGCTACTCCGATGGATGTGTATCTCGGACACCATAAGCTTTAGGACAAACATACCTTAGTACTTTTTTATTCAGAATCCTCGATTTTTTCCACAGTGAATCAAGGGTGAGCGTAGCGTTAAATTAGTATTCGAAAATTGATCGTTATAATTATTAGCAATAAATAAAGTGACCGTTGTAAAGTGCAGTTTCTGCAAAACTTTACTCGTCGATCATGTGTTAAGACAAGAGAGAACTGCAATTTCAAATATACTGCAGCGAGACTTTAAATGGATGACCTCGCTGCTCAATCTTTTCTTCTCCAACTCAGCTAAAGTATCTCATAGCATACATACATCCGCGTTTACAAAATGACATACCGATGGGAGAAAAGTTGGTGAGAAATTTGATTAAACATAAACGTGAAATATGATGGAATGAATCTAGTGCTCGGTATATTTTAAGTAAAAAGTATTGGAAATAACAATTGAAATATTTTGGTTTAAATGAAATAATATTTCAAGATTTATTTTACATCATACTGATGAATACACGTGTGGAAAATATTTATTTGGAATACAATTAATGTCTATTTAAAATATTAAAATAGAAATAATAATTTTTTTAAATGTTTTATATATAATTACTTGAAATAGTATTTTACATGTCTGAACTTGCAAATCATTTCAAACATTATTTTTTGAGAATATGTATTATTTAAGAAGACAAGTACATCGAAAAGTATAGAAGAAAACAAAAGCACATTTATCTGAAACATAAACTGCTTATATTTTTTTTATTAACAAGTGAACTTACAATTAGATCCTGTATAATATTCTACATAACATAATATTTAACTAATTTCATGAAAATAATAGTTCAATATTATCATTGCACACACAGTAAAAAAAATATTTATTTAAATCAATTAATTCACGTCTATATTCAAAAATATATCATTAAAATACTTGTTACACATTCGTAAAACCAAATAATATTTCAAATATATTCATATATTTATTAATATAGAAAACAAACTACGTATTACCTCAAATTACTTACATCTAGCACAGGTAAGGAAATAGTTTAAGCAAATATTTCCCTTTCTTATTTCAAATACTATTACCCAGAACTGAATGGATCGAGGTGAAAAGAGGTCTAATCGATACTGTTACAGTGGCAAATACAATACTTGAAGAGTCTGCAACTGCACTCGAAAAAAGACGACCTTGAACAAGCGCTAGTAATCTCGTCGTTATCACTCTCAGTAATAATTATTATTTGTAAACACAGTTTTATTTTTTATACATTTTTTTAATACAATTCTTGTGTCGCCCATCCGTAGTATTCTACCGGGAACATTAAAGGACAAAAATACACCAGTAATATGCATTCTCGATCTAAAATCTACTTGTAGGATCTCCTTATTATTACTTACTGGTAATTCAATTCCAATTACTATTCAATGGTAAAAATTGAGTCGTACTTTTTTTTATGTTCGTTAACTGACTAATCCATGCTTCTTTGAGTGATTTAAATAACCGAAAAAATGATAAGAAATCAACGACACACCGTTATAACCGTTCGCACTCGTGCGCACGACTGTTTCATTCGTTCTATGTCGTCATCAATAGTAGGTCATCGCACTCTTCCTTATTTCCCCTTATTCTTTATCATTGTAAAGCAGAAACGTAGGAATCATGATATTGTCCAGAAGTACAAATACATTGATATGCATATACAATTAATTTTTTACGAGCCGTTTGAAAATTGTTTGTGTCAGACTACGTATTAACACGATCGTTGGAACATAAATTATAATACCACTGTATAAAATGCCAACATAAACCTATTATAAATTAAAGCCACCCAAAGGATATGCACGTGCAATCACGTTAAATACGTTTACGTTATTCGTAGAATTTTTCCCTTTCCTTAAATCTTTCTACCGTATACTACATTGTTTGCGCCGTTTGAACCGAGGTAATCGATCTTTCGTGTAAAATCTTCTGAAATGTTTACTAATCGATTATTTCGTGAATCATTGTCTTCCTCGATTCCCCCACTTCGATCAATCGACTTTTCGTTGCAACACTCCAATCGATATCAATAAAAATCCGCGCATCGAATACGAATAACGATATTTGCATATCGAATAATTATATGCACTTGAATGTTTCCAGGATTGCAATCGTAAAAATATCACTTTCAACATAAGTATCAACCACATAGGTATTAAAGTTTAAAAACTGGAGGAGACTATTCCATGAATTTTTTATCCGTAAAATAGAAAAAAAAAGAATTCTAATTCTGAGTCCGCATAGTATATAGAACAGGATGTTACATATTCTCAACTTTAAGTTACTATCTTGAACGTACATTCACTACTACTGTTATACGTTTAGCTTTATTCAGATGCATTCATTTCTATATTGAAATTATCTTAGAAGCTTTGAAGGTCTATGTAGAATTAACAGTAGGAAACGCATAATGCTTTGAATATAACTATGGTGCAAATTTTAATAAGTACTTACTTTATAAACTTGGCCATAGGTTCCATTGCCAACAACTTCGATCAACTCGAAAATACCTGCTGGTTCCTAAAACACACACGTAAGCAAGTCATGTATATATGTATATTTTTTTTAAGCTTTAAAGTATAATTAACAGTAATACAAGTATATATAAATATATATTATGTAAACAATATTCAACCCTTTGTACTCAAAGGTCTATTTTCTGGTATAAGCAAGTGGGAATTCTAGATAGGCCAAATTTGAAATAATTATATTAAAAACCATGTTGTACTATGAATTGCAAATAGACTAAGCACCTAAAATATAAAAGGAACATATATCTATTGGCAGAAAGGTTATTATCGCCTCTTAGTCCCCATTCGAGTTTCTGTGTTTCATCAAGTAGCAAATGACAGTGGCCTTTCGGATGGAAAGGGTTAAAATATAATATAATAAATATATCATACGTAATATAATCCATTTTACTACAATTAATATATATTGCATATTTTAAAGTACTCCCCAAATCATATGCGATGGTAATAAAACGTGGGTATTTAAACCTTTAAAAGTACTCGTATGTTTCACTGTGTATAAAGGTTATTAAATGACTTCCAAATTAAAGTATAGCGTTTTACTTTGTATCTTAAATAAAACAAAGCTTTTTAAATGGGATATAGAGAAGCTAACAAAAACCTTCAGGATTAACACAATCTAAAAATAGACAGAAACTGATAGAATATAGCGACTTCCTATAAAATTGCTAGTATTGTTCATAGTATATTTATTTAACGACGATTCAGGTAAATATATCGTGCTGCCTGTCCACAATATTTATCAACTTTAAAGGCGACAAGCGAGCCTCAATTGTTATGCGCAAAGTGATACAAGGTACAAATATGCTCTATCAAATACAATAATTTCATACGTCTCCAAATTTTCAACTAAATCATACGAGGAAAAAATTCGGGGAAATCGTGCGCTCTCCCCTTTCCTCCTTAGCGCAGTTGCGCTACTAAGAAACAATCATCATCGTTTATTTTTACGAGGTTAATTACCGATTGTCCCGTTCGTTCAGAATGCCTGAGATAATTGCACGCTTACGAATATGGCCGCGTTAAACAGCATATCTGAATGCGGCGAACAAAAGTGCATTAAAAAACCGTTTACACGGTTATGTACCTTCAAAGCGTTGAGATCAATGTCGTCGAGCGAACAGTTGACGCTCGGTGCCAAATTATGCGCCATCTTGATACGCCACTTGCGCTCCTCGCGATATCTTTTCTACTTGAGCACACCAAATGCACTACCTATCCTCTTTTTCTTGTCTCTCCCGTTATTGTTCTCGGCTCGACTTTTGGCTCAAGGCGGATAAAATCCAACGATAAAAAAAGAAAGAAAGGAGGCTCCGTTTTCGTAGCCCGCACTAACACATAAAACACTGGGTTCACTAATATTAGTTATCGGCAGAATATCAACCGGTGAATTTGGTCCAGGATATTTTCACGTACGTAACTCGTATCGTGCACGATCCAACGAGGAAAGGAACACTTCACGGGGCACTCTGGCACATGGCGTACGTTAAGAACTCCTTCCACAAGCAACGAAAAAATTAGTCTATCAACCAGATTAGAAAACTATACACCTCCATCGCGCTTCCTTTGAACTTTTCATCCGATATATAGATATCAGTAATGCGCAATTATAAACAAACGTATTACACAGTCACAGCGCTAAGCGCTGGATTATCGTATCGTCATAACGGATGCGGCACAACCGAGCCGAGCCCAAACACCACGGCAGCGGCCGTTCTACGTCCTGTCGTACTGCTTGCAGCACGCCTCTGTTCTCCTTCCTTTACACTCTATTTCTATCTTCCTCGTTCTTAGGCGTGCGCACACATGCTTCTCTACTCTCTCTTCTTAATGCAGCAAATATTTTCGCTGTCTTTGTTTTTCATGACTACGTGTGATTGCACACCACTATTCCTTGACGTCATCCAGCCAGCTAAACTATGATGGCGGCAAGCACTTCCCTTTCTAATTTTCATGCAGTAAAACAAAAAATCGTATGAAAAGGGAACATTTCTTTTCATTCTTGCGTTATACCCCGATTACGGCTAATCAATTTCATATACCTTGTACACGTTTCTGTGGAAAGGAACACATATTAATCCCGAAATGTAATGCGAAAATCTATGTATATGTTCAGAGGCAAGAACTTAGGCGAACCTGTTTCTCTTTTTGTTAATAAAGATTCAAATTTGGTCTATTTAAACAGAGAATTGAATACATTTATTTGTCGTGAGCAAATATATACACACATACACGCCATCACACGCGTCGCGTGCACTCATGCACACATCATACAAGAATAATATTTTCAATACATTCTACTTTTTGTATGCTTTCGTTTTACTGCTTTTTGCATTGACATAATGAGCAACGTATATTATATACATATTTAAACAAAATATAAGATTTCGATGTAATGACAATAACATAAGTAATATAAATCAATTCATTAATAACTACGCGTAAATAGAAACGAAGTTTTATGATACAGTTATAACTGACTAGTTATATATTTACTATATATTATATACATGAAACATAAGATACAACAGCGTTGACTTTCCAGTTACGTCGTAATTAAACTTCCAGAAAATCATTAGAATTATTTAAGCAATAGGCAATATTATTATAAAAAAGAAAAACTTGTATTTATAGAATTTCCCATAAATGCAAATTATATTTTAGAAATTTTACTGAAGATTGTCTTCTACAAATATAATTTGCATTTAGCACAAAGCCGCCAATCTTCGTACTGTGTTTAAATCTCGGAGGAGCATTTGAACCGTTTGCTTAGTGCGTGGCTGAACATCTGACATAGGTGTATCTTCGGGATCCATTGCTTCTAAAGCTGTAGAAAAAAAATATATTAAAGATCGAACTATTCTATTTTTTGACTGCACGGAATACATAAAGAAACATTTACGAACCACAAACTTGTGCCTCGATGAATGTTAATTTCGCATCTATATGATTTTGAAAATGTTCAATGTGTTCTAATAATCGCATTCGACATTCTCCTGGATCAATTGGTGCTTCTGGTTGTGGTATAAAAGGCTGCAAAGGTGTTGACATTTCACGATCGTGTATCGAGTCTTCGTGCATCTGATTTGCTAATGTAAGCGATGCAGGTACATTATTTTCAGGCGCATTCGCAGCATTATTTAATAAACCTGCGTACAGAATATAAAAATATTATGTTTTTTTGTTTTTTTACCCACGAAAGAATAAAAATCTTTCCATTGTTACCTATATTTGTTTTCACGTCAGATGGTAACAGGGTTTTACATTTCCCATCTAAAATATCATTTTTCGTAAGCGCATCAAGAAGTATGCGACTCTTGTTTTGATGTTCCAAGTCATCCTTCTTGCAACCAGCTTTAGACTCGTCCGAAGTTGTGTTGTCTTCTTCCAAAATTTTCATTAACTCTGAATCTGAAGCTATTGATTTTTCATCAGGATCTTCTTTTACGCTAAACTTTGTTTCCGTTTTTACTTCAATTTCACGGGACACTTCAGTTACAGTATCTATACAATCCATTCCCGGCTTTGTGACTTCCATGATTGGAATTGGCGTGATACTTGGCTTCGGAAATTCCAGTTTATCCCAGTTTTTAGCCCAAAGGTATAACTTTGGATGATCCTTCTTCCTGTGATAGAAATTTCGTTAGAGTGAACAATTAATAATTCTGCCGGACTTGGATAACTCGAAGTTCAAGGGAGGAGCTAAAATCTTAGAATTATATGTTTTGTTTTATCGAAGTTTTCGAGTTACCGAAGTTCGACTGTATAATAGTATTGATAATAATAATTATATGTATATCTGCAATAATACTTACTGTGCAACATTAATCTTCACTCTTAAACTGTGCAATACTTGCTGTATCTGAAGAAGAGCAGCAACTAAATCGTAAGAACGTTTTAGCATGGCCGTTCTGTGATTAACTCGATTCGGATTTTTTGCTCGATTAGGTAACGTTGATAATTTTCCTTCTTTTATCCAGTCTTGATCATGAAAATACTTCTTGGTTGGCCTTTGACGATATGGATTTCGACAAATAAAGCAAATATATTTTTCAGGAACGTCTTTTTCTCTTTCTATTGCGTTGCAATGACCATGTTGCCAACACAGACAAAGGTCACATTGTATCATTAACCCATCCTCTTCCATATAACCACAGGTACAATTTATTATTTCCTCCCTACGAAGCTGTTCCACTTTTACCATTTCACCATTAATCATCATCATAACTCCATCATTCTCTGTAAGAATATAATTTATAAGTTGTTACGAAAGCTACCCTTGTTATTGAAAGAAACAATGCCAATTATAAAATAAATATCAAAGTGTTAAAAATTAACGGTACGTATAGCCTGACTGTCAAAACGTTCGATTAAAATATTTCTTTAATTTATACGTTAAACTTCGCCGTTCTGAAGAAATTAAAGTAAAAATTATAAAATAAGACAAATGATATACCTTCCCCATCATTAGTATCTTTTTTACCAATTTCCCCCTTCAAAGGATCATCTTTTTCGACGCGACATTCGTTTAGTTGACCTAAAGGAAATAAATTAATAAAACAGTGCAATGCAAATGTATATTACAAGAAACTAAACGGATGTATAATAGCGAAATGAAAAAGTAGCATTTATCGTAAAGTTATTTGTGCTTAAAGCTATATTGCCAAATAAAATACAAAAAGAAGAAAGACTTACTACTCTGACTATTTTCGTCACTTCTTGAATCTGACTTTCTACGACTGTATCTATACATAGGTGTAGTCGGTCCTTCGGTATCCATACCACCGTCGTCCAAATCACCATATTCCTCTGTAAGTTCTTGAACGCCTATAGCAAAAGAAAATTGCATATCCTTTAACCTATTAAACCTTTACAAAATTAACAGACATATTATTACCATGTCGTTTTTTACCCCTGTTTGATATATCAGAACTATATTCCGATAGTTGCCGTTTCCTTTGACCTTTCATCTTGTCAATGTGAATAGTTTCATCCAAGGACTTCGATCTATCGATCCTTTGTACCTCCAACGACACAGCTGGCTTTACTGGGAAGAGGGTTTTAATTCCGCTCTGTACCTTTTCTTCCCTAATCTTCATATCGAACAACGTTCCCGGCGACATTGCACACGATGTATCCTCCCGCTTTTTCTCGGATTCGTCATCCATATCTAAACTGTGGTTAGAAATCGGGGACATCCTTTCCATTTTAATATCATCTACTTGTACATCGTTACTCTTCTCTAGCTGATCCACTTCGTCTTCGATTTCTGATGTCGCTGGTGCAATTGTTGTCGGTGACATAGGTTGAACTGTGCTTATAGACGGTGATGAAACATACAATGGCTTATCTTGCGTAGATTTTCTCTTTCCAAATTTATTACATTTCTCTAACAAATGGTTCGACTTTTTTGGGATAATATCTTCAACCGATTCTCCGATAGTTCTCGCGTAAGCTAAATCTGCAACATTTGGTGTAGATCCCAAGAATTTTGTATACTCCGGATGATAATGTTTTATGTGCATTTGTAAAAGATTTTCCTTTCGAAATGTTTTACTACATCCTTGTTTCGGGCATTTATAAGCACTGTCTTCCATTTCTACTCTTAGCCCACCAATGAAAACAGCTGTTTAAAAACAAAAATAACATTTTTTCCTGTAAATATTCGAGCTAACATGAGAAATTTTAGTCCCATTTTCACAATACAATTGTTTTCTATAATCACAGTTACGACGATATATTCAACCCTTAACTGCAGGTATCTGTATTTACGCTGTTACAACAGACACGTAATCTCTCAAACTACTTACCAATTTCATTCATTAAATCACTGTATTATAATAGTGAATCTAATGTAAATAATTTATTTGACAGTGTATAATTGTTTGTCAAGGTTTTTACAATATCTTATAAAAGTAATTTACACTGTATAAAATAATGAAATAAAAAGATAAATTGTAGGAAGATGAATAATCCCACATCAACTACTTTGCAAAATTCTAATGATTAACCGAACGTTGGATTGTTCGAAACCGCTATGGGAACAATGTGCAACCTATTGTCAATTAAAGAGACTCAAACGCCAGAACTTGGAAAACTCTCCACTAAATCGTAATATAGAAATGAATAAAGAATTTCATTCATAAAATTAATAGCACATAATAAACGTATAAAATTCAGACTCATCTCTAGGAAGAGTGGTTTGTAGTTAAGGGTTAATATAAAACATAGCAATGTTTTCTAATACTTACAATAAATTACTCCTAATGCAAGTAAGCATGGAATAATAAATTGAATAAGGCATAATGTGGACTGTACAAGTAAGAAACCAAAATGAAATCTTACCACCATCTGCGATAGATGCAGTTGAAGTAGGTACTAAACTTGGAACTGGTACACTTGTAGGTGCGAGCAACGAATTATCAGTTACTGGAGTAGTCTTCGCTTTAGGCAACAATGTTTTTATTTTCTTAGGCGTCTCTACAATAACTTCCTGCTTTAGTTTTTGACTTTGGTTCTTCTTTTTCCGATGAATACAAAAGTCAAACTTTTCAGGATCAAAGTCAAATTGACCCTGATTCTCCATGAAGGCCCTGATATCATTTTTCGACCTGAACTTCTTTCCGCTTGATTTATGAAGAAACAAAACATCCCATTTTCCAGCAGACGTTCCAGCTTTTCTCTGCGTAAAATGTTTCTGCCAGCCTGGAGGTAATCTTTTATCTGCGACTATTATTGATCGCCGTGGTCCTAAATAATACAACAGTACACGTTACATATTAGGATTATTTTCCTTCGGCATTGTATAGAAAAATCATTATTCGCTTGCTATTGTATTAGGGGTATGCAAAAGTTCCCATCGTTTTTTCAATGATTTCTGTTATGAGTAAACAAAAACATATCGCAATTTTAGCATACCCCTAATACTGCAACATATGCTGTAAACTACAAAAAATATTTGCTATCTTTTGATATACCATCGTTTCCATCTACTATATAAGATTCAGTTCCTCGAGGCTCTCCATCCACCCATTCAGGACCCACATCTTCCATTTGATCCGCATCGCTTCTAGCTATTATCTCTCTTTTATTCTTTTTCGTATAGGTTTTCACCTTACACACATTGGTGTCGAACCCACGTAACAAGTCCGTTCCTGGATCGTAACAAGGTCCGAACAATGTACCATCCAAATTAGGTTTACTTTCCGGAACGCTTTCTCCGTTTTCATTGGGCGCAACCCCTTCCTTCTTTATCAGCTTATCTGTCGTTTCATTCTTTGGACGTTTTCTAGAATGAGTATGGAACAACTCCATAACAGTATGTTTCCTCTTTTTGTCCCTTCTTTCTTGTTTGCTTCCTATATATTCTTCAGTCTGATTGGTCTGTTACGGGAAATAATAAGTAGCTTAATTTATCGCTGCCGTTATTCAATTTTGCCTATATTAAATTATGTATTACATAGTATAAAGACAAAAGATAGCGCGTGAACTTTATTTCAGTTAAATTTTTTCAATGCCGATGCTACTCTATGATAAAATGAGCGATAACAAAAAAAATTATATAAATCTTGGGGAAGATAATACCGAGTCCAATTTAATTATAACATATATGTAATACTTTACATGTATAAAGTTAACAAATATTAACTCGTATATCCTTGTTATTTACCTCAGGAATAGCATTAAGACTATAAAAATATATTTCCCACAATCATCCTGCATTCCCTAACATTAAAACTTCTGTTAAACAAATGGAATACTTCATTTTAGTTTAACATTTCAATGATAACAAAAAACGCGGGAAAACGTAAATTAATTATTATAGCTGAAGAATGTTCATATTAATAACAGTGAAACATAACCTTGCAACAAAATTTTGTACCTTTGTAGACGTTACAGCGATTTTTGTCATTTTCGACGATTTAACTGTCTTCGCGTATCCATCGTCAAATAGCACATCGTATCTATCTGTAAAAGTAATATTGTATTAAATGGACACCATATATCTGGAACTAAACAGAAGGATGTCCAATGAAGAAATGTCAACCCAACAATAGGTAAATCTTCTCCTGTACTTATGTAGTTGAGGTTAGATCGCTTACCATTTCCTAGAACAGCATTTACTTTCGCTGGATACTTTCTACCATCGGCCCACGTAGCTAGTATCCTTTCACCCACTGAAAAGTCTTTCGTTCTTGCTTCCCTACGGGATTTAAATCGATCCATTACCATATTGAAAAAAAATATTGTCGGCCATGATAAATAAATGAAAATTGATCAAAGAAACAATTTATCGTATATATGTCGTATATACATAAGCATGTTTGATACAACGACGATATATTCGGTAATAATTTGGAACTTTGCAAAAAATGTTGTATACATTTCGAACGTATGTGTATTTCACTTTCTCATTTCAAATTTATCCAGCATTCGTTGTATTAACATTAATTGTACATAGAACACTGTGCTAATTAAAAAAAGAAGAATATACCGCAAGACTAATGCTTATTAAACTTTTTATTGCAGGCCATACATGTCGAAGTTGATGTATTCAGTGGAATGTTTTATTGTGAGAAAAAAGTGCTTTGAAAGCCTCAATATGTACAAGTAAAGCAAGGTTGTTGTTAGTTTTCTTTGCAGATAAATTTAAATAACTCTGATTTTCCTTTTTTCCTTGATTTAACATTTTCCTCGAAGAACACGTATTTTCTTTGTTACTATGACTAGAAAAGTTTTTACCGTTTGCCAATTGTAATTTAGTCGATAAAAGAGCAAAATAGAACAATAGGAGAAGCAAAGATTTAAATTAAATAACGATAGATTTATATAAAAAGAATAGCAAAACAGGAAAATTTACTATTAGCATTACGAGATCAAGTAGCTCAGTTATTTCGGTTTTTGACAGTTGCTTAAAAACTGTTACAGATACCACAAATGGCTCGTCTATTAAGAATTATGCAATATCCACTTACGGAGATGGCAGGTTCCAGGACTGTTCGCTTTAAAAAAAAAATCGAACCGTAAGTAACACAGAACATACATCGATTTACAAAATACATCAAGTCAGAAATTGTTTCTTTAGGGACTTTTTATTAGGGACTTCCTTGTTTGTACTGGCTTCATTGGTTCGTATGTAGAATCATTGCAATGTTTCTACTTACTTTGATTCGGTTTGCAATACACGTAATCTAGAACTATCCATCGGTATCCACTCGTCAAATCTCGAACTCCACTTATCAAAGCGTATTAAGACTTCCCTTTCGTCCCAGTCTGTTTCAACTACCTTAGCTGAATACCTATAGAACATAAATGGGTAATGCGTTGAATCAGTGGTTTATCGTTAAGAACTATACGCTAAATTAATCGTTCACTACTTACTACTATAACAATATTTACCATTTCTCGTTGAAATCTTTTGCTTCCAACTTAGCTCCAGGAAAGAACTTTAATCCGCCACGGTTAAAAATTTTGGGCTTGGTGTCTTCTGGTTTATCGAACGCTTTATCTTCTTCCATTTTTATACATTTAAATTCTTCCTTAATGGACAAATCTCTGTTAATGTGTTTCATTGCTACATCCGAATCAACAATACCCAGTTGTGCCGCCATTGTGTTCATCTCTATTTCTGAATTATCGTTTGTCTCTCGTTTCACTTCTTGTTTCACTTCTCGTTTCACTTCTTGTTTCACTTCTCGTTTCACTTCTTGTTTCACTTCTCGTTTCACTTCTCGTTTCACTTCTTGTTTCACTTCTGGTTTTACTTCTGTTTTCGCTTCTTGTTTCACACCTGTTGCCATTTCAGTTTTTGTATTAATGGCCTTACATCCGTTATTAAGAAATTCCGACGTATCCGCCAATTTAAACGAGTCAGCTGACGATTCTGGTTGAGAAGAACACATTTCTCCACAGCTATCAGATTTCGGCGTTCGTCCCCCAGAATTCAGCGGAGTTATGGATTGCTCAAAGTTTAAAATTTCAGAATTGATTAGATCTAAATCCTCTTGTGCGTAGGAAGTTGATGATTTGACAGACATAATAACTGGGTCTGAAAGAAACATAAAATACTTTGTAAAAGTATTTCCGCAATCTGGCAATGTTTAATAATATTTACTAAATATACTTGCATAAAGTTTACAATATGTTCTATATAAATAACAATGATTCGTCATATTTAACCCCTTGCCTTAACTTTTTAATTCTTGGCATTGACTAGTACAGACAAAGTCAATAGCGCAGTCAACTAAGAACTATTGACTCATTCATGATGTCTGTAGCATTTGGAATTAGTAAAAATTAATACGATCCTCTACGACAAATCCTGTCCGGATCATTGCTTCACACGGTAACACACAATTCGAAAAAAATTTCTGCGTTTATCAGTTCCAACATGTCATAGGTTTCCATTGACCAAATTAAACTATAACATCTCGGAGACATTTTACAATTTTCAAAGCTACTTATCGCATTTTTTTGTATGCAAATTTTGTCCTCCTTATAGTAATATTATGCTTTAGTTTCTACCACTATGTACGTGCAACATCTACTGAGAAGTAAACAATATTTCTTGGTCCGCCTTTTTACAATGAAATTGTAAGGCAAAGGGTTACTGTTACTATTGAAATAGAGCTATGTTTATTAACTCAACATTTTAAGAATAAAGCAAGCTACTTAATCAAATACATAATACATACAAATTAAAGAACACTGTCTTTAGTAAACTTTAATAGTATATGATGACATTTATATAATTCTGTAACTAATTTCGGTGAAGTTGCAAAGGCAAAATATAACATTATAAGAATATATTCGGATGTTATTATCTAGGAGAAAGAATAATCAATATAAGATTCTTCAAAGTAACGAGAAAAGGGGTAGACTTCTCATTAAAGCATACAAAATATATCATACAAGAAGACTATTTTAAAATACGTATTATTTATTGGTGATATTGTATACTATGATACACGTTTAAAAGATTAATGAAGTAATCTAGTAATGAAGGGATAAAGTACAAAGTAACCACAGTAAATGTAAATACATTTTATCGAGTTGCAAATATAAATTACTTAAAATCCAATCGAATTACAATACGTTATATCACTTTAACGTACAAAAAATCATAATAAGAGGGGAAGACATTTCTCGACACTTATTAATATAAAAAACTGAAAATAAATGATAACCTCAAGAATGTACAGAAACAAAACTCTTGAATAGAATACATTGTACATTTCGCAATATTGTGTAAGCAATAAGTCTTACGAACCTGGATGATTATCATAGTCCGCGAAAACCGTGGGAACACTGCCTTTACGAAGAAGCAATTTATGTCCCTTAGCGGCTTCGTAATCGGCTCGTTTAAAATGCCTGTGACATACAAACTGTCCCGGTGAAGGTTTAAAACTCGCATCGAATCCACCGCTGGTCAACCATTTGCTTCTCAAACCACTGTCCTTCGGGAATTTATGAAACGGCAACCCTTTAGCACGCGCATCTTGCACATCGGCATCACAGCTACGCACGCAACATTTGCGCGCCATTCTCATCGTTTCCACAAGCAATATCGTTTTAACGCGCGACCGCGTTACACGCTGCCGCTTCATTTATGCCAGTGCTACATAGTAACGTATCATAAGGAAACATTTCTCAAAGTATTCGTCAAAACAAGACATTAAAGCACAAGACGAGGAATATGCGTGCCGATCACTCTACACGCACTCTCTTCTGTAAAGTAAGTGGGAAGAAACTCGAATGCCCCAACTAAACGTTCGCAAAGTCACCAGACATTAACTCGATTACGTATACGATATTAGTCGATTCGCAGCTTTCGAGGAACGTCGATTCGCAATTACGTCGATACCAACGCGAATATAATCGAGTGGACGCGAGAGTAACTACCTGTTCAAGCAGTGCTGCCCAACATGGAGAGTACGGTCTACAGGAGCGGCAATTTTGAATATTTTGAAATGAAAAATTTATCAACACGTAGCACACCCATTTAATTTCTATGTGTATGTAGAATAATTTGTAATTGTTCCTCTTTTACGCCACCCTTTATTTTAGAATGCAATACTTTATTTAACAAATCGAGCTACGATTGATAAGTGTGTTTTTATGTTCGAAACAAAAGCAAACATTAAACATATAGGGACGTTTCTTCATCTAGTGACTTTGTAGTTTTCATGTATGAAAATGTTGCAACCGTTTATATACCTATAGCGTGTAAAAATGTGGATCAAATAAAAGAACCCTTACGTAAATTGATTTATGTATATATATAATATATAATATAAGTACATCTAGATGTGTTTATATATACACATGTAAATATAAATTAACCATTGCTAAAAATATTACACACGGTCAGACTAACCAATAGGGTTCCGTTATTCTTCGATGAGTATGCTCAATACGCATTGTAAACCACCCGCTAGATATATCACGTGATTTCCTCTCGACGCTCGTTCTTTCACGTTTTAACTGGATAGAGTAAACGTCGGTGCTTGTTCTCTTCTGTGGGGCTAAGGCTGTATCAGCGACTTGCACCATTATTATCAACCCATCCAGCTTTATTGCACATTACACAAGTGACCAACATGACTACCAAGGCCGAAATCGCTTGCGTTTACTCAACATTAATTCTTGTTGACGACGACGTCGCTGTAACTGTAAGTATTCGTCCACTATACACACATGGTATCACGCGTATGCAACACTTTCCATCGTGTCGCTACCAACTTTCTCTATTAATATCTTATAAATCTAACAATATCTTTTAATCCAAATACTTCCCGCCGCTACCATATTTCACTACTACTCAGACAAAAAATGAATTCAGTCGAATCTCGAGGGAAGAGCTAAATACATGATTTGTACACGAGTGTTAATTAGCAATGCCATAAGAATACAATGCACACGCAGCAATTTTATCAAAAATACCACACGTATACAAGCTATGGAAATGCTCCTAATATTTTACTTTACATTTTAATATAAATAATGTCGATGTGAAAATAATTGGAAAAGTTTGATGAATAATGTTTTCTATATTTGTTTATTACACAGGGTGAAAAGATCCAAACCATTTTAAAAGCTGCCAATGTTGATGTTGAATCATATTGGCCTGGGCTTTTTGCCAAGGCATTGGAAGGAGTCAATGTAAAGGAACTTTTGACAAAGATTGGATCAGGTGTTGGAAGCGCACCAGCTGCAGGTATGCATGTTTCTAACTTACATAAGACCTATTTAATCAACTGGCTACAAAACAGTTGCAAGTTTTAAGCAAAATAGTTAAGTAATTTATACACATGTTAAGTTATATCAGAAGAATATCACTATGAGCTGAACAAAATTTGCATAGAAAGAAATGTGAGAACTAACTTTCAGTATTGCACTCAGAGATGTACTTTAACCATTTAACCCACAGATACTTAAAACGTTATTACTCAATAATGAGACCAATATATACATGCTATATCTTATTATTTTATTATTTGAATTCAATGCACCTTTGGGTCGGTGCAGTACTGGGAGGTAAAGAGTTAACGCAAGGGGTCAAGTATGATAGCCGATACGTTCTTATTTTCTTCATAATTATTCATCTTAATGTCCTCTACATCCACCAATCCAAGGCAAATTATTCATTGGGGCGGTCAGCGAAAGAGGAGATAAAAAATAAGAATGGAGATTTTTAATAGTTGTATTAATAAATATAACTAAAATTTCTTTATGTAACAATATCATTTTTCACCATTACTTATTTTATATAATTTCATGAAATTATATAAATTGTTCCTGATTGTAATAGACTTGTATCATTATTTTCTACAGCACCAACTAGCGCAGCAGCCCCTGCTAGTGCAGAAAGTGCACCAGCTAAGGAAGAAAAGAAGAAGGAAGAACCAGAAGAGGAATCTGACGATGACATGGGCTTTGGTATGCAATGTGTATTTACAGGATACTAAGTTTATGGCTTGGCAAAAATAATTTGGAAGGTTAATCAGCCAGAGGCTCGGTAAAATATTTTCATCCAATTGTCTTCTAAACTGTAATAGATACGTGAAACACGGCCACTACTACTTACATTGCGAAATTTGTAATCCTCGAGCACTAGATAATAGAGTAATCATGCAAGTGCCACTATTATAATGAGCCAGAGTGAAACGTGGTGGAAACCAGAGATTTAAATGAACGCTCTGTATTAGTGTAAAATACCATGCTATTCTTGCCAAGCAATAAGTTTAATTATAACAATAAAAGTATCTGCATTCAATGATTATTATCATGTATTAGCTACTGATACTGTACAAGATGAATTTTTGCAAAAATGAGATCGCCATTTTATGAGTTACATTATAACAGGATTGTGTAACTTGAACTATATTGTTCCCATTTTTGTTTTACAGGATTGTTTGACTAAGCTCAAGGATCACCATCCATTGGTCTATTTATTTATTTGTACAGTTCTATTGTACAATGAATAAAATATTTTTACTCTAAATCATTTGTGTATGTGAATTTCATTTACTAGAAATAAGAGCGCAATAATATACATCCCAATTATTAACATTAATTGCTGAACAGTGATCAGTTGAATTACTATTATTTACTGAAGTAGTTGCGACAGGAGTCATGCGATTGTGTGAATATATGTGAATGCTATGGGGCGAATTAGGCAAAGACGAATTATATGAATTTCTTTTGTCTTGTCGGTGGCTGTGTCAAAAGATTGTAGAAAACGTTCCGAACTCTCATTACAGTAGGAATTGTAAATTAAATACAGTTAAGGCAAGACAAATATTAGTTTGACATAAATAATTTCCTTATTCTATAGTGCAACAAACATTTTATTACACAGATGCGTTTATTATTACTAATAAATATATTTGTATCCCACTAGTTGACTAATATTCATACTGTAACGCGATATTCAATACGATATTCGACACGATATTCAAAAAACACCGCCTTAAAGAAAGAACCCCACCCCCACCGCCCAACCAGTTGCCAGCCAATCAGCGCAATCTATTTCAAAACTCTCCCTCTTTCGCCAAACGGATCTCGTAGTGATTAGACGTGTTCAGAGTCAGTGTCCGTCGAATTAAGGTATGTCACACAGTCTAACATATAATATTATATTAATTGTTTTCATTTCCCATCTCCTGAGAGTTCTGTAGTGTATTTTCTTAATGTTAAGTCATATTTTAGTAGAAATTGAGAAAACATAAGTGGACTCGCCCAATGTGCTTTTTTTGTATCTGACCCTATTTCTACGTATAGATATACATATTTCGCCCCAAATTTCATTATCTTGCAATATATTCTGCAGTTTCTAACAATATTATTATAATATTGCTTATTTTGAACACATTTATTTCATATATCAGTTGGATTCTGTTCCATGGTGCATCTTTCGCTTGCTTTGAATCAGAAATGGCGCGAACTTTTGAACGGGAATGCGCAGGAGCAGAGTGACGCGCCGCCATATTGTCAAATCAACTTCTCGCTGACAGGTAAGCGTTCTTCAAATTTCTTGTTGAAATAAGTAGAATTTTAGCAATATATCTCTATTAAATTATAATTCATACCACGTATAAAACTTGTATGGTATACAGTTGTGTTGTAGATAAGTAGTAACATAATACAAGCAATTATTTTCGACTATTTCTTTATTGTTTCTTAACATCGTGTGCCTATACATTTGCAAATCGAATATTCACATTTTCTACAGAATTCGAGTTGAATTATTGCTTTAGTATATCACAATTATCGTTACTTTCGTGCACTTGTTTAATATCCTTGTTATTCTTTGGTACAGGAGTATGGAGAGAGTTCATTATATCGAATAGAGTAAGCCAATAGCTACAATGATGCCTAATAATTGAATGCAGCCAAGGCCTGTGTATGTGAGCACTTTTATTATATTTTTATATTGGTTTTATATGATGTGTAACTGATACTAAGATGAAACAACCATGGTTGTTTCATCAGTATTTTAACTGTGCACAGTTAAAATACTTATAAAGACAATTAGGTTTTCTATACCAATTACAATTAAGTAATTGCAATTGGAATACGATTTTTTCGTTTCCACTTTTTGCATAATGCATATGTTTTTATATTTTATACTTAAAAACATATGCAATAACTTATTGCATTGTTAATCTTGTATATTTTTCGTGTACACTTGCATATTTTTCATGCATATTTGTATATTTTTAATGCATATTTACATATTTTTAATGTATATTTAATACATTACATATATATAATTCTAATGCATATTTACATATTTCTAATGCATATTTACATATTTCTAATACATATTTACATATTTCTAGTGCATATTTACATATTTTTCGTGTATATTTACATATTTTTAATGTATATTTAATACATTATATATATATAATATTCGTGCATATTTACATATTTTTAATGTATATTTAATACATTACATATATATAATTCTAATGCATATTTACATATTTCTAATACATATTTACATATTTTTCATGCATATTTACATATTTCTAATACATATTTACATATTTCTAGTGCATATTTACATATTTTTCATGCATATTTACATATTTCTAATACATATTTACATATTTCTAGTGCATATTTACATATTTTTTCACGTGCATGTTTATTTTTCAACATGTTTTCTTTTAGAAAATTTTGTGACCGCGCGCAATGCGGTCGGCAGAGTCAGTATTTGCTTCGAAATTTTCTAGCTTTTTCAGAGCAAGTGGCTCTGCTTAAATTTTCGTTCACACTTTAGCTACACGCGATTGTGGAGTCAGTGTTTTTCACGTACTAGATATTAATACTATTATCGGAGCACCGGTGCTCCTTTTCAATTATTTCAATCGCGAAAGTAGCATCTTAATTTGTTCGCCGATATAATTTGCGGTCGCGTACATAGTCATTTATTTTTATTTTTGTCTTATATTCGCTATCGGAAGTAGAGTCAGTGCATCACTGAAGGGGATGTTTTATGCGACACTGATGAAGTGAGAAATGTAAGTATTTTTTAAACACGTCTCAGTTTTCTATGAAGAATTAAATTCTCTAGATTTTACAGTAGATTTTAATGCTTTTCGCTTTCCTGTTTAGTTACAGTTTGGATACTTGCTGATGATTGAGTTGAATTGAGATGCCTCGGTGATGTTCCTGATGTCTTCCACGAGTACTTCCTCTATTCTTCCAATCAACGAGTTGGTGAGTCGCATGAATTTTGGTTCCTCCGGTCCCCAAACATGCCGTAGGACGATTGGTCCGAAGCGGCACGGGTGACTGGTTGTATTTTTTAGTAGTTTTGCGAGCATAGTGACTACGGGAATAATTTTTATACCCGTTAGTTGTAACGTTATTTTCTTGTGTATTATTTCTTAGATGAGGTTAGATGTGCCTTCTCGTACTCCGCGTTTTTCATATAAAAAAATTAAGATCCATAGAAATATTTCTTACTCAAATAAATATTTGATAAAATAAGTACTGTTCATGTGGGTTCCTCTATTTCGACAAAAATATATCATGAAATTAATAAATACATTGGACAAATGTATATACATTCGTTGAGGCCAGTGTATATTAAATTTATAATTGCATTTATGAACAATTAAAATTTGTTTTCACTGTTGAGCAGTGCAGAAGTCGGATACCCTCCGACTTCGTTACTGCAAGTGTTTCATGATTATAGTAATCGTGAATAAAAACAGATTAATATAACGAAACGTATATTAAAATCAGCATTGAGTGTGCATAGCTAATGATAGTATTTAATATTAATTTTCATATGCCATAATCGAGTCCCTTTCGTATGAAATTTATTACACATTATGTACAAGAAGGCACTTTGTATACGGGTAGATTTTCAAATCGGAGTAACTACCTTGAACAATTTACTTCGATTAAGGAATCACCTGAGGCTTATTTAATATCTTGTCTATATTCCAAGTAAATTTAATTGCATTACTTATTCTAGTAAAATCAGTTTCAATGACAGTCATTTCCCTTAATAAATAAATTATTTATCAGCCATTTTCGAGTTTTTATTGATATTTCATAAAGTACAAAGTCGAGTCATTTTTAAAGAGTTTGCAAATAAAATATACTATTAGTATACTAATCATCTTTTTAGATCAGGATTTTCAGGTTTAACCCCTTCCGTGTTCATTGTCAGGAACTCACTCACGTGCCCAGGTGCTACTTGGGTGAGTGAGAGGCAATGGGCACGACGATCATATAGTTTTTAAATTTATAACAATGTTTGGCGGCTGACATTTGCTAGTGTATCGTGCACGACGTATTTTCCACACTATGTGTGTGTGTGTGGTTAGGCCGTGGAATTGCGTCGGCTCGGGAATTTGATAAGAAATTATAAACGTATTTATACCAATACCGGTACTACGATTTCACGAATAGCAATATGTTTTGCAATTGCAAATATACATTGAATACCATAAGGAATTATGAAACCAAGTATACTTAGTTGAAAGAAAATGTGCAATATATTTTAACAATCAATATTTTATACGAAAGTAATGCACAGGCATATACGTTTACGTACATTTACGCAATGGTCGCTAGCCTTTGTCAGCCGATTTCAGGAACTGGTACGTACCCTTAGAGTGTGAATGATTGTATGCCAAGCTCGGGTGTCGGAGGCGTCCCGGGACGTCTCTCTAGTGTAGGTTCATGCGCCCGAGTGTTTGATTGAGAAACGTTGAATGATGTGTGTTTGTGTGAATGCTTTGCCATTTTTGAAATATAGGTCTAGGTAGGATAGGTAGTATACCTTCTGGTGTGCCTGATAGATATAAGTAGGTAGGGCCGGGCAGGTTGACACAGTCTCTGATCGGGTAGGCACTATTTCGCGTGTTCAACCTGTTTCAGGAAATCTGATTTGAAAAGTCGACGGCGAAACTGTGGCGCGAACGAGAATGCGTTCGCCTCTGGCTTTGCCCATCGATTTTTCGAATTTTTCGCGGTCGCGATCGCGATTTGGTCTCGAAACGAACGTGTCACATTATGCTCGAGGCTGCACGTGTAGGCGAAGATCGATTACAATTTTAATCGCAATCTTTACGATTTTCCATAATCGCAATTTTTACGGTTGTATTTGATCGTGATTCGTCCACGTGTGTTCCATTTAGCTACGCGGTTAGATTGTTATTTTATTTTATTTGTTTTTGCGGATAGAGTCTCGAGCCTAGACTAAGTTTCAGCGGGCATTGCGCCCGAAGAAAAGAAGAGGCTAAATGCCGAAGAGGCCCGACAAACTGTCGCTCAAGAGGGCAACTACCAATGGCTCTGCATCCAAAGGATGGAGAGTCATTCTTTGTTCTTATTTTGTCACTATGCTCGCTTTTGTATGCCGTAGTTGTAGTTTATTGTTTGGCCAGCGCTTTTTCCTGGCCCACCGTCAACGTATCGAGATCACTGACGAGATATTGTTATAATGTATTTTTTTCATATTTTTAATTAACATTAATTGTTTACGACGTTTAGAACTGAATACAATAAATATTCATGATATTTTCAATGCAGCGAAACTCGAAGGAAAGAAAAAAGGTTATCGGGGGACACAACACGTTTACCTGCTCGAATATTATAAAATGATCGTGGGTCTATTAGAAAATAATTTCTCAGCATGCAAAATACTGTTATCTGGCGTTAAACAATTTTATTCAAATAATATGGACGTTCGGTTGCGTTCGCACAATTGAGCATTATCTGGCTGTCAGTTTTACTGTTTTTCACGCTTTTGTGTATGCTCAGCATCCGGTTTCCCAAGAACTCCCGGCATGCATCGTATCCAGACGCATTTATATACTGCCGATGGGGCGTAGGAAACGGAGTGGCTAATGTACCATGTCTAATCGGGGGCTGTGTTATTGGGGAATCATGAAACACACCATGCTCATCGTTCGATCTCAACAATGCAAACATGCGAAAGATTGATGTCCTGGCGCTCTTTACTTTCTCGCAATCGCTCTTGCTAATAAGCTGCAATGGTCTGCTACTTGTGCCATATACTTTATGCCTTTATTAAAATAGTGTTTAAAAATATGTCAAGGGACAGAGGTCAGGAAAAATGTGTTAGAAATTAAAATCGAAAGAATCTGTACGTTTGTTTTACATGCCAGTGGGTTTGTGCTGCTGTAAATTAAATTACAATTAAATAAAGTCATAAAGGCTTTATTCTTTTAACACTTTATATCGCGCTGTTCTATCGAAACCAGTAAAAATCTTTTTATCATTTTGGTACCTTTTATTTATATAATGGCACAGTTAATGAGGATTTTTAATCATATATTACTTTTGAGATTATTATTATTTTTACTTAGCTCGATTATTAATTATAATTATTATTAATAGACCCGACCATTTTTTAGCAGCTTTTATTAATTTTAAATTTTCTCGAAAATTATTTCAGCCAACTATATAAGTAGCACTACAATATCAATCACGAGATATTAGCAAAAACCATTTTACAATAATTTATGTAATGCAATGTTATTGCTAATGCAAGACAAATTCAATTATAACACTCGTAGCGTTTTCATTTTTGCAATATTTACAGAGCAAAAATTCAGTGTGAATATAATTTATACATTCGAACTGATTCCATTCACCTAAATATACTAATGAATTGCGAAAGTCTCCACAGAGGGGCAGTAGTCAATTTATCAAAGTGAAATACAGGCAAAAAGAAATATCGAGCACATAATTTACATGACATTCCACTGAAAGTCGTTCTTTATCGTCAAAGTTGTATCCGATTACACGCGAAACAAAGCTAGCAAGAGACACCGGAGAATTGAACACGGGCTCATCTGTCATTTTAAACAAGACGTCAAGGAGGGTGCCATTAATTTTGTCACCCGACGTGCCAGGGGCAGGATGCACGAATTACAGGAGTCGTTTACGAGGCGATATCTCACACTTTGATGGACGATTTCCGAGAAAGCAAAAACTCTTTCGGCATCGCGCACTCCCTCGACTCTGTTGCTTCAGCCACGGTGAACAATCGCCGAAAATAGCCGGCCGAAGGAATCGGTGGGCTTTTTGTTGGGATAGGGTGGAGAGTTCTCGATGGATAAGAAAAGCGGGCAACAGTGTAATATATCAATCGATTTATTATGATCGTTACGTCTACGATTTGTACATTAACAATTCTCGCATTGTCACCTCCTCGTTCACTATATACACTGAATTCTCGCCGGGACAGGCGAATCCGCGGTTCTCTATTTATAATTGACGCTTACGGCTACGCGTGGATGTAGATATGTACAAAAATACAACGGGGTAAATATATTGGCACACTCGAAACACTCATCACGTGGCAAGCGAAGCGTATCACATCGTTCAAAAACGTCCGACACGTTTCTTCCCTTCTTTCTTTTTTTCCCTCGCTCAATTACACGGCTTCCTGAGTACGGAACTGGCAGCTTACGTTTAACGCAGGGTTTGGCAGTTTTTTGAAATATTCGAGCTACGTGCGGCTAGTCCACTGAGTAAATGATAGGAGGTCTACCGCGCGTCGGATATTCTATTCAGTCTTAAGGTCTAGCATGAGAAAGTAAATTGTGATCTACGTATGCCGGGTTCTGCAGGGACTCCTCGTTGATTTATCGAAAAAACGTGTCTGCGTCTAATTTCGCATGCTGGGGGTCAGATTGGTCGCGACTACCAGATATCAAATTAATATTTCGATTCTCGGCTGCACGGACGTCTTCAACCACGACATCCGACAAAGCATTTAACAGTAACGTTCAACGGGAGCTTTCAAACGCAGCTCTCGTCCCGTTTAAAAAACCAATTCCACCTTTCTTTTCTCCTTCCTAAAATATCATACATATGGAACTATATTTCTATCAACGGAGATAATTCATCCGACAATTCCAGAGATCCTAGAGTTACTGTTTAAGTACTGCTAATTATATACAGGTGCTTCCAGCGATATCGTTTCATCAGTCGCGCCGAAACGTTTCCGAGGCTCTGTGGAAGCAAAAATTCGACATTTGCGTACGAGCCCCGGTCGATCTTTAGTTGCTCAAACGTATCTGGTCAGTTGAGTGTGGAAGTCTTGAAGACAGACGATCAGCTGGCTGAACGTTGGTCTTTCGTCCGCGGACATAGCCCAGCAGTAAGCCATAACGGCGAACAGCTCGTCGGGGCAATTTATTGGTTGCGCCAATCTGTATCCGTCTCTCAGATAGGAAGCCATTTCGAATGCGTCTACTTCTACGTAGGGCTGCTGCGCCAACGTCGTGAGTTCCCAAAGTAAAACACCGAAAGCCCACTGAAAAGGAATTAAAATATTGCTTACATTCTCGAATATTCTAATACCGATATTAATTTTATAGATTTTTAATAAAGCATATATTTGTTTGTTTTTTATTGCCACAAACAGTTCTCATTAAAAAAAAAACATTGCGAAAGCACTGTGAATTTATCGATAATGCAACACTTCCACCAATGTTACGACGAACTAATTAAATAAAAATCAGAGCCAGTATATAAAGAAGTCCATCGATTCTCGTAAATTCGGAGCGGAATTTTTAACAAGGCCCAATTTACTCACCACGTCGGAAGCAGTGCTGAAAGTTTTATTAAGCAAACTTTCGATGGCGAGCCATTTGATCGGGCGATTCTCGTTGTCGCCGAGGCAATGGTAATCTTGCGGGAACAGGTCCCTGGCCAGTGCGTTGTCCGTGATTTGAACCCTCAGATCATCGTCAACGCTACAAAATAATGCGCAGAATCGATCGTTAAACGTCTCCGTGGCGTACAGACAGTTGATATAAACGTTGAGGACGCGAGCCACAAGGGGGCATGTGAAATAAGTGTGGCTCGAGTTGAAATTTGTCGACTGGTTCGCGTGCTGGTGCAAAAAGTCGGGCAAAAAGGGGACTGCCGCCGTGCGGGGCATTAAAGTCATCTCCGCGAGGCGAAACAGTAGCAACCGGTAATTAAACAGCCTCGAGCGAGCGTATTTATTGCTAATTAATGCCGCACGGCCAATTAATTTCGCAACGAAACGTAACGACCTTAGCTTTATGGCGGTTCATCCGATGCTTCGCTAAAATATTCGATGCAGTTTTGTATGGAACAAAAAGGAAAGTCCCTTCTATGCCTGAACGGGGAAATGGGAAGGGAAGGAGCGGGGCATAGAAATCCTATAAAAGTAATTGGACGTCCGCGCGGAATTTTAGAACCGCGACGGTTCGTTCATCGAGTTATGAGGAGATAGAAAATGTTTTCACCGGAACCAAAGGGTTAAATAATTCTATTTTACTTACACGCAATTCCTGGCGGCCAAATCCCTGTGCACCAGCCTTTTTCTGTGAAGATACTGGACCCCTTTGGCAGCCTGAAGGGCCATTTCCACGACTTCTTGCGTGGTGAGTGCTCTCGGTGGTCCTTCGCTGCTCAGCTTGCACCTTACTAAGAACCTCTTCATGTTCTTGTAACCGGTGTGCGGGTACAGGAGAAAAGGCGCACTTCTGTCCTCGATGGAGACACCCAAAACGGGAAGCAACGCCGGATGACTTAAACCGTACAACGCCAGACCCTCCCGTAGCAGGAGAGCAACCTTGAAAAGCACAATTAAGGGGCACCGTTATACACGAGACTTTATTGTCAATCGATGCACCTGTCGAGAAGGAAAATGTCCTGAATGCAAATGAAACAGAATTTCGATAGCATGGATACTTCGGTGCTTTTGTTATTAATTATTGGCAACTGTGTTGAAGGTGGGGCATATCAATAACTCGCGATAAATTTACAGAGGTCTCTCCACGCGTAACAAGTACCCAACAATTGCCCAACTAGATACATATTTGATTCTATTTGCTATCTTTTATGCATCAAAGGGTTTATCCAGTAAATAAATAAATAAATTATATATTAGCTATTTCTTTATTCGTCATAAAGCTGTGCTGCAAAAATTTAGCAATTTTATTCCGAGAATCGCGTGCAAAGTTTGAGGATTGCGTTCGAAATGTCTATTAATGATAATGTATTCATTGTCAGCGTCACGGCCGTATAATGTGACTTATGTTCACACTATGTTTTAAGCATTTTAAAGTAGTAGTTTCCACGCGGCATAAAATTGCACCGCGATGTTTACACGAAATGAACAGGAAGTGTGTATAATTGCACAGCAATATCGTTCGGAGCTAATTGCAAGCCAGACGAGGGGAAGAAACTTGGGAGAATTTTATTAATAATATTGTGCGAAGACGAGTTAATTGGCAGGTGAAAGAGGAATTACTTACTTGCGATTGCGATGCATGTTCAGCAGCAGTTTTCACTAGGACATCCCTCGGGGAGGACGCACCCTCCTCGTGGTAACTGCCTCTGTACACGCGACCGAATGTTCCTTCCATTTCGATGCTGAGAAGGCGTACCCTGCATCTGTAACGAGTATGCAACGAGATTATTCCTCGACTCGTGATTCGCGGCATCGACGAAACCGATAATTATACCGTGCAAACTTTGAACTTCCGCCTTACGAAGTTCTTGAGAAGCTGAATCGATCGTTCGAGTATCGTTTCGAAATCGGACACGATAATCGGGATAGTGTATTGTACCTGAAGTTTTTCAACGGATGCATACGAACGCGTTTCACCTGCTAATTTATGGAGACGTTTGCGAATTTATTTCTAACGTGTTTTACTGGATTTATTATTCGCTTCTCAAATATTGTGTCGAGGATAGGAATTTTGTTCAGCCTTCTCTAATTTTTACGATAAATGTTGAAGCATAGGCGTGTATTCAATTAATCTGAATATTGAATATGTATGTGATTAAAAAAGTCGGTGATATAATTTTCCATTTTGTTCGTTTCATATCCAAAGCGATCTAGTGAATCCTATATTTTGTTTAAACTGAGACGATTTAGTTTCTAAACCTGAAATCACTCTATAATTTCATTGAATAACAAGAAGGGAAAGATTAACCGTCTGACTCGTTAAACACCAAACGCAAAGAATTCCGCTTTTCTAATTGTAAGGAGGTTTCAGTCAATTTCTAGTGTTACGTGCAATCAAGCGTTGCAAGAACACTTTACTCACCTTTGGACTGTAATTTCCTGAATCCTTTCATGCAACTCTCGGCTAGGCCTGTCGTCTAATCTCCTGTATGTAGAGGTAGACGCTGCGGACGGAGGTGGAGGTGTTTCAGGTGACAAAAATGTTTGCGCTGGTCCAACTCCTGTCCCCCTTTCTACGCTACACGCAGAACTGAGACCCCTTGACTCTCTTTAAAAGTAAAAACAACAGTCGGTAAAGTGAAATGTATTATTACACAAAAGATGCCTACCCATTTTATTCGTCATCGAAACTGAATTAAATTTAATTGCATAAAAGGAAAATTGGAGGGAAAGAAGAACAGTACAGTAGAACAATATTTGTCGAAACAAAAATTTCCTGAACTACAGTCGAGAGCACCACTCTCGTTGCTTCAAACACCTACAGCAGGTAGACTTCAACTCTAGCTCAATTTCATTGCGATTAATAAAAAAATACATTTGCAGCTTTGTTACAAAAAAAACCTTCCCAGCAAGTCATATGTAAATTGATTCTTTTGAAATATTAGCAATCAACTTATCCGAATATGAACTACTGTGCAAACAAAAAATCATGAATTGCGAAAAAAACCCATGGCCCCTGATTATATGAACTGCTTGGTCCCGTGATGGGTTAAGCGTTCAGATAAACGAAGGTCTGCTATATTCAATATTCTTCTCACATTCTATTAAAAACATGAAAATTGATTAGGCTATTAGATTGTGCGAATTACTTACTGAAGCGGATCGCGGTGTCTTCTAGCCTTTTTGTCACGAACGTAGTAAGCGATAACGAGGACGAAAATGGCAGCTATGAAGGCACAGGCGCATCCAATAGCAGCGTAAAACACTTGTCCACCGGAAGATGATCCAGAAGCAGCGACAAGAACTTCCTCGTCCCCTATGTTGCTCTTATCCTTCAAACAGATTTTCTTTCGTCTGAACTCCAAACTGGTCGTGTTTCGCCTCGACAAGGAGACATTTATCCGTAGGTTTAGGTCGATTTCCGCGTCGTAGGGAGCACAGTGCAACGCCAAAGCCCAAGTTTGAAGACCGCCAACTGGGATTTCGCCAGCTTGAGATATGTTCAGGGAGCTGCTCAAAGCCGATGGATTACTGATATCCACGGACATTGTGTACGGCAACTGGAAACATATCGAAAGTTCAAATATAATATAGGCTATAAGCATTTGGAGAATCGAGGTTTGTGCTGTTTGCGTAAGTTCTCAATGCGATTGAACACTGCAATTGTTTTCAAGAATAGTCAGCACATATTTTCTAAAGGTATATAAAGTATCGACTATGTTTTTGCTACTTTCAGTCCTCTGAATTATAAATAGCTAGACATCGATTACTCGCAGACTTGCTAAACTTGTGACTTATCTGTATCAGAGAAAAAATGATAAACAGAAAAAATGTGTGCCAATAAATGAAGCGCGCAGAATTGATTTTCAAACAATTATCTCTACTAAAAGCGATAAAGAAATCTACCGGTATAGATCGTTCGAATACCTATAACAGGCACTGTGCACAATTATAAATATTTAATGAATAACGGAGCCAGGTGAATTAAATTAAAGGAAAGAATATTTCTTTTATATCGCTTGACTGGTTATTGAAATATTTCAGAACCTTTGAATCAATTGAATGAAATGTATGCCAAACGAAATAAATTACTCTCAACTGCTACATTACTTTTAATGGAGCAATTATGTTATAGATAAGAACACGAGGGAATTCACTAGCAAATACAAACCGTTGAGAAATTTAAAGCGACATCTGCTCATTACGAGGCAAATGTTTCCTGAAGTTCTCGGTTAAATCTAAAGAAAAATGTCAATTTGTTTGCATCGATTGCACGTAAAAATAGGATAAATACATTGGAACATGTATCCAACGTGGTTCAGAGGAGAGAATATTCTCGTAAGAACTCATCGAAGCAAACAAGAAGATAATTCACTCGCGCCAGTAAATTGCAATTTCACACGCCCCGAAACGATTTGCTAAATGAACTCGTATTTCCAGGCAGAGCAACGCGTTTGCACATACACACGTATGCAAATGCGCGTGCACTCTCCCAGCAGAACATGCAGTTTCTCATCATATCTTTATAAAAAGGAACACCTAACGAAATTCCTAATCTCTATAAGAACAGGAACGTCTGGTTGCTCCAGTGCGACGTCAGAGGAATAGAGGAACAGAGGGACGAAAGGAAGCGGCAAAAAAATGAAGAAAGAAAAGGGAAAACGGTGATTCACAAAGGTGTGCGGAGTGTAAACGCGAGGCAAACGATGAGAAGGTATTTTTTTTCAAGAGCAATGAACCGTCGAGGGGCGGAAAGGGGGCGAAAAACAAATGAAAGAAAGTCGAAGGACGTAAGGGACGAGCTACTGCTTGCTCGTAATCACGCGAGCATTGAACCTTCCTATAATCTGAAACGTACCATTCTCGGAAGACAATTTGCGCCCAGTCGAGGGCAAAGTGAATCTAGAGGACCGCGGGCAAGAGAACAAGCCAGCGGAAAGAGAGGAAGGGGGGGCTAAGTAGAAAGAAGAAACAGCAGAAACGACAGAAAAGTCGGCGAGGTGGAGAAGAAATGGAGGCGGTGAGAGGCTGGTCGAAAGAAAGAGGAGGTCAGTTGGAGGTAGGGAGTTGTTGCAGCTGATTACCAGCTCGCAATGATGATCGGTTCCCAACTAGCTGAGGAAAAGGCATCTCGTCAACCTGCCGGTTTGTCGCTACCACTCTACGCTGCACTGTGTATGTACTACGTTATACGCTGCTTCCAGTTTGTGGTCTTTTATGACCACGAGCGGCCAACTACGTGCTGACAGTGAATGCCTCTGTAAACTGGCTAACCATTCGATTTAAACTGTCAGGGATTTTTTTACGATTTTCTTTCTATTCTTTTTCCTTTTCCTTTTCCCTTTGCTCCGTTTCCGATGGTTCGAAAAGATCCGAGATTTTGCAGGTAAACGGACAAAGGGCGAAGCGGTGGGAAATTTTTACGAACGTGACTAGGTCTAAGAGGCTTCCTTTTCCGAGAATCGGTAGTGGAATATTTTACCGAAAATGTCACTAACGGTTAAGGAGTTTGCATAATTTATATTTCTTCGAAATTCTGTAGGAAAGGTAGCGAGAGGATTTATCTTGTCTGTAGCGTGTAATAGTTGTGTAATATGGTGATACAGTGTGATAATTATTACATGTTGTGCAAGAAAGTAAAATTAATGCTACTGTAGATGAATTATTTCTTCGCGCAATTTCCACGGGTTTATTATTAACCTGCTGTTTTTATTACCGTGCCGATAGACATATTTAAAACTATCAATCAAACTTTTTCTTTAATTAGCGTTACACGAATATTACTACGTCGCCCGTTTGACCGAAAACTTGAGAAAGTCTGCCAAAGATTCTTAACGATCTAACTTGGAGTAATGAATATATATCCATTCTGTTGCATTTCGCAGTTTGCAAATATGATACCCCATAAATTACTCCTCGAATAGGCAAAGAACTATGTAAATTGGAATAAATTTGTCGCAAGGAAGGTAGAATTGGACTCAAAAGCGGTCAGTTTGATCGACAGGCAGCCGATGTGCCTAAGTAGCATTCGGGACACTCGGTTTTGTCGCGAAGGTGACGGATGTCTCGGCGCTGGTCATCAGTCTCCAGCTTTCTTCCTCTCCTTCTTCTTCTTCCTTCCATCGAGACAGCTCGAAGAAGTGGCTGGACCACTTTGTCCTACTCTCAGATCTGTTCTTTTTTTCTGCACATCGTCGACGAGTCAATCCGACACCGTACCGCATTCTGCCCACTTTTCGCCACCACTTTGTCAAAGTACCTTCATCCTCAACGAGATGGTATTGCAAAAAGCATTTTCTTTAACAGACTCCCGATTCAATCGTCAGTATACATTCGATCATTTTCTACGAATTTAACGATAAGCATTATGTATTTTCCGGGTCTTGGTAGCTTGTATAAACGTGCTCAAAGTTTAAGAGGTTTCGAGAAATTAATTGCCCGATATGTGCTTGAAAATTCAACGACTAAGAACTTATGAATATCTAGGTGGAGAATGTATATATACATATTATCTTTTAGTTACCCAGCAATTTATCGACGTTGTAAATGTAAATTGATTTTGGGATCCTCTTTTTCTTCTTGTTTGTTTGTATTAATATGGAGAAAAATAACCCCGTATTATCCCATATATTCGATGGTGATATCGTGGAAAGATCTAGTTAAAATTAAGCAGAGAAATATAAAGAGCAAGAATCCACTATGTACCAGATATTTCTCTCAACTCGACACAGCCAACTGTTATAGAATACAATGAAAGCGTTTCTATTATTAGCCGTTTCCTCTTATATTTAATTGTCATACTTTCGCTTCAATAAAATATTCCTTTCATTTGTTCCGTGCTGCTCAATGCAATATTAATTCCCCTGACATACTATTCGAGAGCCCCTTGAATGCAGCCTGGGTTGGCAAGATTTGGAACAGTTCCAACAAAAGCGTGCTCGTCAGCAGCAAAGCCACTCGGTAAATTGATTTCGATGGAACGATGAATACCCAGGGCAGCGCTGCGCCACTCTTTTCCACAGGTTAGTGGCACAAATCTGAGAAACGGAAAGAACCGACATGCCTCGATAATCCGGATAAGTGCGTCTTGTAAGGGCGCGAAAGAAAGAATCTCAAAAGAAAAGGAGAACAAAGTACGTACTGTGAAACGAGGCTGAAGGATAAAGGCGGCTACACTGACAGGGATTGGAGTTTAATTAAAGTTTGTTAATTGCGGACGACCCGGTGCATGGCGACCACAGGTAGCGACAAGCCAGGTTGAATATTCACGGTAGCGATTAGGAAAGTGTACAACTTTGTGATAAATCGTAGTCGCAATCAAATATTAGCAAAATACGTATATTATTGATTGCTTTTATAAATGAAGATTTGTAATGAGAAATAATTTCCCTATTAGAATGTACGTATTACCCCACTTCTTCAGATTAATTAACAAGATTAATATTGTAAGTACGTTCTCTTGAGAAAGCGAGCTCCGGAATCATACACACGTGACACGTATGTACCCAAAACTAAAGGTGGACAAAATCAATCAGTGTGCATGCGACCGTGTTCTACTTATTAATTGATTTTATTGGAAAATTTAGCTACGTCGTAGCGTCTCGAGACCAACGTTCTTTATCTCAAGCACGAGCGTCCCAGTTTTCAAAAGGGCCAAAAGGTTAAAAGGGTCTTCGTACGTAATAAAGGAAAGAGTAAAAAATAAAAACTTCTAACGGAGTACGTTCAATCTTGAAGCGTCCCCATCAAGGATTCCGTGCCACAAGATGGTTCCGTCTGTAAGATCACGCGAAGACGCGGATTCCTTCATTAACGAGCGAACTCAGCTTAGCTTCGTCCCGAGAGTGACTTTGATCCAGCAAGGCGATGAGTCAAAGGAACGTAAATGAGGAATAAAGCACGCGGAAGATACAGTAGCTAGGCTCTAAGGGCACGTGTCGCCTCTTTATATTACCGTTTCGCGATTCCTTGCGCCTCAAAGTAAGCAAGCCTTTTTAAACGCCTTTCCTTTCGCGAGATTTTACGTCGTTTGCGGAGAATCATTTCAGAGAAATTTGCTTCAAAGCTCAGCGAAATCCTTTATACAACTTACCGGTCTGCCCGCCAAGTTTTCCCAAGTGAAGTGCAGCTTGTGAACTTTCGCCGGCACAGGGACGACAAACTTAATTGCATATTCGTTTATTACGCCCTCTCTGACGTAAAACAATTCCGCCTGGAGACCTGCAACGAGAGGAGAAATATTTTAATGACAAGGATTTCGTAGCTGTTGGTAATAACTGTATTTGCGTAATTAAAATGACGAAAGTGCACTTCGACATAAGGTAGATTTTGTAGATCTTCTAAACAGCTGTTCCATCTGGCTGTTGTATTTTAATTTCAACGGTGTGCTCCTATCCTAATACTCGAGAGATCTCACTGTTATTGACTTCACGTACGCATAATTCGCATGATATAATAATGTTTCCAGGATCCAGGTAGCAATAAATAATTTGTGTATTCCGTAATGCATTTTGGGGAAAGTAATCGATAATATCTATTTTTCGAGCATTTTATTACGGCTCTGATTTTAATCTCATCTCGATTTTTGTGTGCACGAACTTCAGTGACAGTGATTAAAAATACGTGGTTCTTTGCTCACGAAACGCGCAAAGCATGACGTCACTACGAAGAGGGGGACGAGATCAATTATCGGGGTTGAATCTCGTGTATGAAGGACTATTAGGTACACCTCAAAAGATGACTCATAATAATGTATACGTGCTAGGATTAACCTAGCGTGTATATGCCCCACAAATCTAGAGGAGTTATCTATGGTGACACTATACTGCAATAAAGTATGCCCTAAACATCGGGAGAAAGTTCAGAAAAATCCACTTTGTACGATTGCACGTGTTAAGAATGAATATATATTGTGGGGAATATTGAAGATTACAGTAATACTACAGCTAGAAAAAAGTTTTTGAGGAAACACAGTAGAAAGAAATTACGTAATTAGACGGGATTGCATTGAAGCAGAATTTCGAATTGCAACGGAGCAGCCAGGTGGATAAGTTAACGAGCTTTTAAGCTGGCTAAAATAAAGCAAAAACCGAGCATCGCTTATTAATAAATTATAATTATCAAGGATTCGTGAAAGCAGAGTAGCAGTAGTTAATGCATTGCTAGATAACGGCCGGAAAAATTGTTTTACGAAGAGTCTAAAGTGGAACAGTAGATTACAGTTTCACAACAGATACAGAAAATTGGTAAATATGTATTACCATTATCTGATACAGTATGAAACGCGCAGAAACTACATCTTCCCTATCATAAATTTTCGGTTATCTTTCGAAGCACGGATAATGCAGTGTAGACGAATCTTGGTAAGAATAATCGAGTACTCGAAGGCGAATACAAATCGTGTGAACCGGAGCGAAACAGAAAAGAGGCCTTGTTTCTCCTTGCAGCAACTTACAGAGTGAGGAAGGATAAGTAATGGTGGTACGAACACATTGTCTCGAAAAGAAGATGGTTTCGCTCCGTCGATTCGGTGGGCTTGTTATGTATTTGCTTGCACATAGTTTTGCGACGCTTGGCCAAAGTTTGTAGACTTTGCTGGTTTCGAGCCACCCAAACCTCAGTTTTCAAGTTTTAATATTTCAAATATTCCAATGAACTTCTGTTTAGCAAATTTTGCTCCAATTTTGCTGTCACGTGCACAATATAGTAAGGTAAAATTTATATGAGCTGTTTAAGTGGTTCCACTGTATAGGTAGGAAACTATTATGTGTCGCCTTGCGATCGATAAATAATATACATGTTTCTATTAATATTACAAATAATGTTACGGTTATTGGTATTAATAGCAGATTGATTCGATGTCCGTAGAAAGTTAAATACAGATCCATCAAACTGCACTTCAGAATAATAATACCCTGTCAAAGCAGTAACGATTGCAACGATGCTAATAATACATTATCCGCTAAATTGTTCCGCAAATAATTCCAACGAATAACGTGAAAATATAGTGACTTCTTCACCCCATTTTACATTCCAAGAATAGAAATATCACCAGCACCAATAATACATACAGGATAGCTACTAATTTCTTGCCAGCTGAACGCGTCGACCGAAGTCTGCGAAGGCATTTAAATACCTCTCGAATCAGAAAGAAAAGAAGCAAACAACCCTCCCACATGGCGGATGTCCACGTACGTCGTGACGCCGGGGTGTTACGCTACCGAGTAATCCCTGGCAGAGTTCGGATTCAGAAGCCACAAGGTTACGTGGGCGAGTTGGCGAAGGTGGAAGATCGAAAACGAAAAATCGAAGGGAAAAAAGAATGGAGGAGCAAAAGATCGGACGGGCGGGAGAAGGACGCAAGCCCACATCGTGTACTCCCTTCGAGGGTCTATGCTCGTTGTATCAGATAGGACGGTTAACGAGGCACGAGTTGGATTTTTAAGTCACCCGAAGACAATGTGCCGTAGCCCCCACAATCGTGTCTTTGCTTTTGGTCCCTCCTCTTCGTTCGCCGTCCCTCGCCCCGCCGTTCCATCGGCCTTCGGCCTTTACCGGTTTTCTGCATCAGATATCGTATACCCACGACCTCAGCACTGCCTGCTCCTACGGCCAAGGCCCGGTCGTCTTCCCTCCTGGAGTCCAAGCATAGTGTCCGTCGTAAAAAGACGCCGGATACCCTGCAGGATCCCCCTCGAAAAATAATTACCTCAGGATCCTCGAAACCACGCTGAGTTATCGCAGCTAGAAATCAAATCTACGTCCCTTACGAGTAGGACACTTTTATAGATGCTGTTCCGAATATTGATGATCTTGTCCTCCACGAGAATCACTGAGTCATCGGGGTGAGATCCCCTTCGTTTGGCCGATCGAAGAATGGAATAGATTGTCCTTGGGCAAGGTTCTACAGAAATCAAGCTGCCCCGTCCGGAAATAATAATACCAGTTTAATAGAATCCCAAGTTCGATCATTTATACGCTGCCCATCCAGTCGTGGAATGAAGTGTGCCGCGAGTACCGTTGGATGTCGGGTTTATCGTAGAAAGTAATTATGTATAATCTATACTGCTGTCTTTTCCTGAAGATGCGTGCCATCCATCAAATTATAAGTACAATCCCACTGCGACTCTGCCTACTTTGAAGTATATGTATACCATAAAGTATCCTGAGCGATAACGTTTATACTCCAACGCTCTTAGCATCCATAAGTAACAAATTTACATAGGGGGAGACGTAGACCTCATGGCCAGTCTCTAATTTAACACAGGTGCCTTTGGGTCTCGAAAGGGTGACTTTGGGTCTGTGATAATTATCAAAGCAGCCCACATGCCCTGCACGACAACCTAGTTAGATCGTGACCTCGTTACCGCTGTCGGTATTCTCGAAACACTTATCTAGTCCAGGCCCTTTTCGAATCGTCTTTTACGCATTTATGGGGGAAATTTGCACGTGGGTAACCAAGGGGTGGCGAATACCAAAGATCCTTTGATGTCTGGTACGCCTGCAGCGGGCCAAAGTGAAAGCAAGAGCGGCGAAGAAGAAGAAAAAAGATGAAGGAGATGCGGTAAGAGAGAGAAATAGAGAGAAGGAGAGAGAGAGGGCCCTTTCAACGAAGGCGTCGACCCTCGACAACGAGTGCCAGACAGAATTGTCACGAAGGGTTCTACGGCACTTCGAACCTTTCCTCTTGGAACATGTACGATCTCTAACTACATACACCGACCGACGCGCCTACTAGGAGAACTCTCAAACTGTTACGGAACCCCCTTACAGCTCGCCGACACTCGGGAAACGTGCGGGATCAAAGATAAGGAACCGAGGAAACTCTCAGACGGTCAGTGGGCTCGGTGAACCTGTGCGCAAACCGATATCGACCAACCGTATCCAGAAGATGGAACAAAGGGTAGGAAAAAAGCATCGCAAGATCCACGACGTCCCTTTTCCTTTTTGACTTCGAGCCCTTTGATACGGTTGCACGGTGGTTCACAAAGGAGGTCCACAGCCACTCCGCGGAAATGGGACATAAAAGGGAAAACATTGTTGCTGCTGTTTTGGTCACGGATTGCTCGGCTCGCGCGAATTAGCTACGGAGTTAGGCTAATTGGAATCGGGTGCACTGAAATATCGCGACCGTGGCAATAAATTGTACGATGTTATTGGGGACCGTTAAAGAATTCATATTTCGCAGAGAAAGAAATACAGTGCGCTATTCAATTTTCAGTGAATTTATGACGCGCTCCGGGGCACCTAACTAGGATATAAAATGTCCGGGGACGGAATGGTCGAGGCAGAATGTAGAAAATAGAAAAAAAACGACGATCTTCTGTATATTGTAAGGCTTTCAAAGTGGTGCACGCAGGTACGATCTTCCACGTTCACATATGTATACATACTGTTTATGGGACGCTTGCAGGGAAGCAAATATTATATAGGGAGTAGGTACCAAATGATCTATACAAAAGCAGTGAAGCCTCATATGCCGTTCAAGTTATCAAAAAAACAAGAACTAGCACCAATATCAAATGAAAACTCGAAATACTATAATACATATATTCATCCCTCTAATCAGAAAATAAAACGACAACGATATCTTAAATTCGTTCAGCTAAATCAAGCCCTACATTACAATTTAACATAAACATCGTTTTAACTATAAAAAAAAATATATCATTCATCATAACGTTCATGATATTAACAAACCACATAAACGAAATCCTAAACGAAAATTGCCTCGTAACAGGCGCGACGAATTCGAGGCTTCCAAAGTGGTCGATCGCACGAGTAACAAAGGAGGGAAAAAATCGTTGGCACAATAGGTCGGGATATAGTAGAAAAGTGCGTATAAATGTATTCGGTTCGCAAGGCGCGAAACAGCCGGCAGAATTTCGCAGGGCACCGTGTCCCCCGCTGTCAAAATACGGTATAGAGGTGAGTTGACGAGCGAAGAGTCCAAGAGTCGCTGTATAAAGGGGAACTAAAGAAAGGGCCCGCTGAATTGCGGCCTAGCTGCGGGGGCCCCGTTTCTCTGTCGTCGTATCCCGGGCCCAGGCTTTGGGTCAGAAACCCAACACCTTTCGAGCGTAAAACCCACGGTACGCTTATAACGAGATCTTCCCGTAGTGAGCCTTTAAAAAGAGATGACGGCGGGTGGCTGTGCTACGAGGGGGGACACAGAAAGAGGGAAAGGCAGAGAGCACGTTGGAATACAGGTCGAAGAAACAGGAAATATTAGATTTACACGTTGTGACGCCTGCCTACAATGCGCTCGCCCCGATTCTCCTACGTCCTCCATAGCCGTTCTGGGCATAAAACTTCTTGCAAGCTTCACAATGAGCGTGCTTTATTCCCCAAGATGCCAAGTTAAATCTGTTTTGTCGCGATTGAAAAAGATTCGGGACGGTCGTAGCGGGGAAACCGAAGTGAAAAGCGGGATTTATGCGGAGCTTGAGATTCTCAAGAGCGGACCGCGATCAATTATTGGCGACAACACTTTTTGTGCCATTTTTGGGCGCATGTATGCAGGGAGCGTAAATTATATACGTTATACTTCAGCGCGACAGTAATTTCAGTCCTGTAGAGGTTAATATCATTCCGGAAAAGAATGCGTAGAATAATGTCGCTAATATTTATTGCTGATCTACAGTGGTTCACGTTTACAAGTTTGCTTCCTTCGAAAATTTATGCGCGCTGCGAGCATAAACTGTGTTGCACTTGAATGCGACGGTTTTACTTCGCAGAAGATAATATCGCGACAAAAAACTGACCGGAATCATTTCACGGATAAAATAGATTTCTAATAGACACCGTTCACGTGGCGCTTGTGTTAAACATTTACGACAATAAATCTACAGTGAGGTGAGGCTTCGTTACAGTTACAATAAATAAGCTTCGCCTATTATTTATACTACCGACCGGAGCTGGGCAACCCTTTCTTTCCTCGAGAACTTGTGAAAAAGAACACGTGGCGGAAAAATATGTTTCTACACGTTACCAAATGCTCGGCGACTCGCGGAGATCATTCATGGAAATAAAAGATGAAACGGGGGAGATTCGTCGAACTCCGACGATTGTACAAACAGAAATCGTTCCTATTATAAAAGCCAGAATAGCTTGAACGCGATCGGTGATTTACGAGAAGTTTATCAGAAATCCACGGCAACAAGGGTGCTTACTCGTCAGCCTGATCCAAAAATGATCCGCGAGGCGAGGTTAACGACCAGATCAGGCAGCTGGTACTCGCCGATACCTCGACACGCAGCCTCGGGAGATCTAATAACGTATCCACGTATGCTTGTACAAACGAGCTCGCGTCCGTATGTGCACATGCATGCACGTACATAAGCGCGTGCTGCCTCTGCATGGGATATTTTTCACTTTCGCCAGCAAGAGCAAACGACGTGGGCGTGCGTATACACCCCGTGCCCGTACACATGCAGTTGTGTATTGCTAGCCCCTCACCCACGTGCCGGCACGATGCTGCACGCGCACACCTACAGCGCGTACCCTCGTTGCAATTTTTTTGGAAATAATCGTAGAGGCCTGCTCGCACTTGCAGCCTTACTTATCGCTCGGTTATTGAAACGTCGCGAAGCGTGGAATCGCTGCACCGTTGTCGATACAACTTTGTCCATAAATTCTGCGATAATTGAAAATAATTCACGCGCCAGCAAGTCGGCTTTCAAACGAATGCGACAAGTATCGTTTCATCGGCGCTGCTTCCCGATAACCACCAGGTACGTCGCGACAGATCGAAGAAAAATCGATTCGTTCGGGAATGGGATAAATTTGTTTGAGGATTGTATTATGTTGGAGCGCGTCTCGTTGCGTTGGCTCGTCCGTGAGTATTCTCGTAAGGTGTAAATGTGATACGCTGGTCCCACCCTCTATATAATACACAAGGCTGACTGTTTAGCATATATCGAGCGAGTATACGTGGGTTCTTTCTCCGCCAACGGGGGTCTCTTGTGAATAACCCATAAGTCCTGGCCAAGTCCTGGACGTCGTTTGTACTCCCTCGCTGTTCCCTCTCGGTTTATCCTCTTTCATTATTCCAAGACCCGATCCCCTCTCTGTCACTCCTCGCGGGCCGTAGGTCACATCCAGGAAGGCGTAACTTCACGCGACACCAGTTATAATTCACTCCGGAGGATCGTAAGCAAGCAGAGAGAAGGGGAGAATGTAAGAAAAAGACGGGGTAACGGGCACGTCGTTTGGTTATTTCATCGCTTCAGGAATACATACTTTTTCCTGTCTTTCCGAAACTTTTATAGCCTTAACCAGCGGAAGGATTAAGGAGGCCTTCCTGCCATAGACTCTTTCGTCACGGCGAAATCCATGCCGTAAAGAAATGTTGCCGTCGAGGCTCCAAGGATTTTCAAGCAATTTTCCTCACTGTTATTCTTGGCTGACGAGAACCTAACCGAACTTCCCATTTATACACCTGTGCGTCTAGGCAAGATCAGACGTATTTTCCTTGCCACATTATTTCATACAAATTTATCAGGCTACTTGCTTCTTTTCTATATTTAGAAAATATTCTTCCGAGCAATACAGTGAAACGTCTGACGACAGTGAATCGTCGAGTATCTGCGCGACCGCAATTTCACGGATCGTAATTATGTGACGCTCCTTCCAACAACACAGAGATTTATTTTCATAAGTCCGCGGGAAATATGTTCCTTTCCACTCGCGGTCGAATCTGGTTCATTGTCCTGCCTCGACGGGCAGGGCAGGGACAGTAGATGGACTCTCCTCATTGTAGGCAACCCCGTCCCCGTTTATTTATCGAGGGTAGAACGGCAGCGAAACGGGAAGCAAAGCAAACCTGCGACGGCTTGGGACGTGATTCTAGCATCGGGAGCTAAAATAATATTGTTCCTGGCGTGCACCCTCGAAATGCGATTGCCAGCTCCGGCCGGGTCGTTGTATCGCATGGCAGCGATAGTAAAAGGCTGCTGCACGGGGAGTGACAGATGGGCGGGCTGATTGAGACGTTGTCGCCACTGTGGAGGGTACATATGGCATCGTACCAGCAATCAGGACTCGGACATGGAAAGGATTACGCGGCGACTGAATTTATCGTGACAGTGGATCGCGTGGTCGTTCCTCGTGGCACGCTCGTGTCCTTCGATCGATGCCGCTCGTTAAGAAGGATTCGCCAGGAAGTCGACTCTAAAGAACCAGCTAGCCTGATCCTTTTGAATCCTTCGTAGGCGATCTTGCTCGCCCCTGGCTTTAATCCCTCAAGCCGTCAGTTTCGCCGCGTCACCCAGCTAGTCCTTTCATTTCCGAATTACATAAGGGAAAAGTTCTTTTCAACTGCCGGGTGAACCTTTCTGGGAAAATATCTTTTACGACAGGTATAACGTATTTAATGCTGCTGGCAAGAAAGAAAATTTCACCGCGCGTATACGTACATATATACACTGTACTGTGCATCGATAGATTCTTCTATTATAGTTATTAATTTCCAAGACGTAAACACGAATGTTGCCTGCTGCATTTTTTTCTCCGACGTAGAGGGACGACAATTGCCTTGAAGCGTGGAAGATTTTATTTAATGACCCGAAGCTTATTTACGACGCGTTAAAATTGTTTTGCTAAAAGAAGAAGTTGAAAGTACGATTTCGTGGACACGCTTGTAAAATGCTCGGTTAGCGTACCGACCGTAAACGTAATTTATGCGTTACGGGAGCTAACTTTATGAGCAGACGAAATAAATTCTATGCTAAATATATTTATTGCGGAAATTATGCGCAATGGACGTGTACAGCGACGACGGTCTACCGCAAACGAAACGTACGAACGATGATCTTCAATCCCAATTTCAGTATTTAACGGGGCGAGCCTAAAATATAATTGCGTGCAAAAAAAAGAAGAGTGGAATTCAATTTAACTACTTCCTATAAACATCAACGAACTGCCAAACAGAAATAACATTGCTACAATGGCTGAGAACAGAGGAAGGAATACGCAAAAATAAAATGCATCTTGCACACGCGTCTAACAATCTTCAGCTGAAACACGCGTAGGCGCTGTAAACTTGCCCGTGCGCTAAAACAAGTTAACGAGGTATTAAATCCTTCAAACTTTTCATCATAAACCACGGTATGGAAGCAATCGGCACACGGTGAAAGTAGATCTGGAAGTAGCAACTACGAAACACCGCCAGCGGAATAACAAAACCGTTTACTCCTCTTTGGTGCCGTTCGACTCATGACTGACGTCTGAATACATCCCGAATTCCGGGAAAAGAACTGACCTACGCGTACACGTGTTCCGCGACAACGTACACAGGGTCCTACCTCCCGATGCCTCGAGGAAAGATCAATCTTCCGTCAGGAGTCCCGCTGGCAATCCGAAGGGTTTGTCGCGTGCAATTTATCACTAGCGTCTGCTAAGGGATGAGCCTCGCAACGGCGATCTCGGACGATAGAAGGACATCGAGCATAAAAAGGCGAAGCATCCCCTGCTGCGGAGCTCACGGGGACCCTGGCCGAGATGGCATCTACGTTCCGAAGCGTTCGAATTTTTAAACGGGGACTCGCCATGTGTTCCTTTCTCTGGCGCCGATGCTTTGATAATTTCGAAGGCACATTTGGAATTCCGTCTGCTGTCAGAAGGATGACGTACGACAAGACAGGACACTCGAAACGCAAAAGCGTATTCGTGCTTGGGTCGTGCGATGCCACTTGTCTTCGTCTATTTATGTTCGATCTCCTTTCCTTCTGGGACCTGTGTTTGAAACCACGTCGATTTCAACAGCGATAGAACAACGTTCTTTTTATAAATGAAAACGAAGGGCAGAGAATAGTATCTGGATGCTATTCTTGAACGCGAAATTGTCGGTCGATAAAAGCAAAAATAAATTCGGGATGCCAGATTTCGTGGCCTGTATACGTGTATTTGCCAATGCAAGAACGAAGTTAATAAGCGCTATAGAAATATTGAACCTTAGTTTTTCCACGAACTTCGACAGAACATATGTCCCACGATTTTTACGGGAATAAGTTTCGTACAACAGAAGCAAATTTCGCTCGCGTGCTTCTAAATTATTAAAGCAATAACACGAACTCACGGTCTTCCGAGAAATAAAGCAAAATCGCTTCCTTTTGTCCGTGGTTGCTGTGGTCCATACGCCAGTCACAAGGCCTACATAGTCAGTTCGTAAAATACAGTCACGGAACGGTAAATTATCCGCAGCTTCCAGAACGGAGATACATGTATGTTATACTTTGGAGCTCTCTTTTCTATAGTATGCATATAATGTAGTTCGTTCTAGGTAGAAACGTGAAAGGCTGAGGACGGATACCACTTAAGGACCCATTTGTCAGGAACTGTTTATGGCCCTAGGAAAGAGTTTGGCTTCGTAGTTGCCGAGTCACCCTGTATAAGGGCCGATGCATCGATGTTCATACGTCAGAAAAATGTTTTCACCCATCACAAGCACATAGTTAGTACTGGACTGAACGGTGTTCGTGTATAAAAAAGGCTGCACACATTTTGTCGGAGAACTTGAATCACGACCCTATATTGAATAAAGGAAGGGCAGCGCCATAAGTACTCGAAGTTATATACATATATATACGCGAGGTGTGTTTTCACGGGAGATCCTGCACGAACAGCAGACTCATCTTCGAGAAGGAGATGCTCGTTAAGATCCTGTCACTCAGGGCTTGCCGTGCGGAAGCCAAAACAGGCTCACCAATGAAAACTGAGAGATTCTTCGCGAGGACAACGTGGAAAAATTGATGAACACTCTCGTTAGCAGGTAAAGAAAGATACAAGGGTGGAATAAGATAAGAATTCCATAAAACAGCCGAGCTTAAATCGGTAGCTTACACTTTCGAGAGTTGTAATTGCAATACACAATTTCGCATTAACTCACGAAATAACAAACACTATCATTTCATGCCGAAACTTGTGGGACTATTGCTGTTTTTCCATTTTCTTATGGGCAAAATGTTTTTTCGATATACGTACGTAGCAACGACGATCCCTGAGCATCAAACTTTAATAATATTTTGCTAATTCTTTATACAATGGAAATAGGTAGTTTTGATTAGAAACTTTTCTACTTGAGGGTTCGAGAATCTCGTATGGTACTAGATTTAATATTTCTTGCCCATCGAAATACTCTTACGAATGTTTTCAAACAAATGTGAAACGGTAAATTTGTAGAAAGAAATCTTGTAGAGACCTGGTCCCCTTGGGACACATTCCATTCTTCATAATAGCTCTTGACAAAACGAACTGCCAAGTGCCCATGGGAAGCAGGAGTATACACAACCATTTTCACTCTCGAGCTATGGGTATCTCCTAAGCCTCCAGAGGAATAAGGGATCCTCTAGTAAAAGGCAATCTCGTTATAGCGTCGTTCGATTCACGATGCTCTGCTAACTTTATTACCAAGTGCTCTTTAGATTAATACGGGCAGTCCCTTAAAGATGAATACAACATAGAGATGCGATTCGTTGCTACAGTATATATACGGAACATCAAATGGAGCCAAATAAAAATTCCTTTTCCATTCGTTCACCTTCGCATAATGTAATATGTATATATATTTTTAATCCCATGTCATATAGTTGAGTATGCATCGGTACATATATAATACATATGTGTATATACCGCGTAAAAAACAGTAGGGATGCACGAAGAGAGACTTGCCCCTGGTTACTGGGAAAAGTAACACGTGTTATGCATCGTAACTTGTCAGAATTTCGTGGCAGGATTTTCTTCTCTGGCTCAGCAGAAAAAGATTCGTGGTAAGGCGAGTCTCGTTCGCTCTCGGAAGAAAATCCACGGGGGTCCTGTATATCCCCCGACGGCTTCTCATGTAAATGTCTGACCAACACAACCCGCGGAGTGTCCCTGGCACGTAGGTTGAACGAAACGAGCTGGGCGCACACAAGCGAAAACTTAAAGGCGCGGATCTTAACGAGGAGTCGAAGATTGATGCGGACAACGGTGCAGCATCCGCCCGCCGGACCATCTTGAAACCTTACACGAGCGTTTCTTCGCAGCCTTTCCCCTCGTAACGCATTCTTCTCTGTCACTTGTGCATCGACAGATACGATCTCTAATATTTTTCTTCGCCTCCGCTCGCTTCTGGTCGTACATATTTTTTCCTTTTAAACGTCCACCGTATTTATATACGCGCTAGGGCGTCATTCGTCTGTTTCGCCGAGAAGCAGTAACTCGTTTATTGGCTTTATGTTGTCGAGAAATTTAATATAACACGGCGCAATGAGTTACACGCCGATTAAGTGTATTGCTCGGTGCAGGAAGGTCCAAGCGAGTGGCGGAAATAAACGACTCCTATGTGCATAGTCGGTATCGCGTGTAGAACACGCGTATTTCCACAACAACCGTGCAAAAAGCAGGCACAACGCTTTATCTTTTAAACGATCCACCGTTTGCTACGCCACTGTGCGTGCATAAACGTTTTCACGGAGCCCAGGCGGGACCTTTGAGACCGCCCCACTCCCGAGGTAACAGCAAGATGGGCCTGTCAGGCCCTAACTAGCTAAGGTCGGGCCCGAGCCGGACTCACACGAGCGAAACACCGCCTCCGGCGTAAGATTGTCGGAGTGCACACTACTTTCGTGTTTTGACACGGACTCCTGACGGATGATGCTCGTATGGATCATTGTGGTTTGACGTTCTCCTGATTGAACACGGCATTAATTTTACAACAAGCTTTCTTGTCGTATGCAAATTCGTCGCACAGAAATTTGTCGGACTGAGGAATTTTAGATCCGTTATATAAAAAGAGAAAAATTATTATCCTATTAATGGCGCAATGCTTGTCGCGAAAAGGCGATAGTCGATGATATACCGAATATATTGCGCAAAAAAAGCATAAATATTATGCGCAAGGGGATACGCAGCTGTTGCGCTATGGCAATTAATTACTAGGAGAATAAATTAGTTATGAAGCATTTGACAAGTGTCGTAGCCGGAATCGTCTTGGCATTTATCACGACCAACGCTCTTGAATCCTATTATTCATCGAAACAATAAAGTTATTGTTAAAAAAGTTAAAAAAGAACTTACCAACGACCAATCGTCGTTGATAAGTCAATAAGCATTGCCGAGGGAATTTTTATCCATCGACGAAACGTGTATCGTGGTGTTTTTATTAATTCTTGGACATTGAATGCAATAATCAACGCCTTGAATAACGATCGTAATTTATTTGCCCGTCCGGAACCGGGGGAATAGGAATGCAAGGTGGCACCGATGGAATTCGGAGTTATCTTATCCGACCTGGATGCTACACGATACCGAAGTGGTAGCAAACTCGTAAGACCGTAATACCTCGAGATAACTCCTGAATTTTAGGGTCTCGCGGTGTCCCTGGGACACGGTTTAACAGGGAATGGAAATCGTGTTAGGAAACGCGAAAGGTGTTGAAGGGAACGATCAACATGAAACGGCGACGAGTGTGCAATCACTCTCAGCAACGTATTCTAGTTCGTAGAAACATTTGTACGCATAATATACATCTTACGCGAGAAACGTAGCGGCACGGTCGTTCCATATTCTTCGAGTCATAAAGTTTAACGAAGCAGAATCACTTAGATAGTATAATAAGCCGGTAACTGTAATGAATCAACGATCGATATCGCCATTACGATTTTGCTGAACGCGCCAACGAAGTGGAACACGGCTGATCGAGATCGATTTCTTGCGGCGCGGCGCCCGTCCACGGAGAAACGGGATCGAAGATGGGAAACCCTATAGTAAATACCGAAATTGGAAACCTCCCTCTTCCAGGAAGCTCGAGTGCAGCTCGAAAAAGCTGCGGTCCATATGGACAGCGACCCAAGGGTCCCTCCGAAATCGGTATCAAGGGCTCTATCTGAGAAGGCCCACTGGCCTGGCACAGCGGCGTGGCCGCTCGGCCAAAATGAGAAAGCAACGAAAAAAGGCAATAGGACCGGGCGACCCGTACGAAAACAAGACGAAGAGAAGCGGCTGTCGATTATTCGGTGTCTAAACAAACTAGGGGCGAACCTGTAGCTCGCCACCCCATGCTATATCCCTTTAACAAGGACCTCGTTATAATATTTTATTGCGTTCCGCGTACATCGTGCACCGTCTGTCCTGCGAATCTCCTTTCACCAACAATAATTTTTCATGCCACGACCCGGGTAACCGCAAAATGCCGACAAAACAGGGGCACGAAGAAGGGTGCCTCAGGGAAGGAGCGAATCAGAGTTCGCAGTCTTCTTGGGTTATCGTATCATAGTCAGGCGAGAAAAATTTCCCTCTAAAAGATATTTCAATCGTTACAACCTGGTAGTACGGACTTCTCCTTGCAGGTAACGCATATCTACTCCTGCGACTGCTAAACACGTGTTCACGTATTTTATCAGCGATGCATATTTACCGGAGGAACGAGATTCTCACTATCTACTCTTTAGCATTTGTGGTGCGTAAACAAGTCCTGTTTTTTTCATGGCGAACTGGACAAACCACTGTGTACTTAATCCGGGGAACATTAATCCGTCCGGTTGAAAGTTAATATTCACTTTTAACAACAATAAGCCCCTGCCGTGAATCGCGTTTCTCGTTAGTTAGAAATTTCCCGGCGCAGAACTTCATTAAGCGCAAATCAATATCGAAAACAAGTGTCTGGAGAGTCAATTGTGAGATTCGATTCAGCAATTGATTTAGCAGTTCAATATTCATACGCAATCGATAATCTGACTGAAATACAGCATTTAACCCGCCTATTTAAAATCTGAACAAAATATCTCTCAGAAATGTATGTCCACAATTGGACCGAATTCTCCACAAATTCCTGCCAGATATTAAGAGCCTCCCAATTACCGAACGTATCGGGACCATTTTATTTATCATTCCCGATACCCCGGAGCAATTAGAAGCAATTAAAGCGTCATCCGCCACGGACGATTCGGCATTAAATTGAGCGAAATTAATAAAAGCGAACGAAGCGGAGGCACTAGACCCGATTCCAGGCCGCAAAGCGTACGAATTCAATACCATTCGTATCGACGAACGCCGCGCCGTTAATGCGCCCCGAATTTACAGGCGTAATTAATAACCCCGCCTCTAAATAGCGATACCCGCGATCCGCTTCCACACGTTTGTTCGATCTGAACGAACAAGGCGCGGCGGCGTTCAGCTCAATTCGATTTCACGCGAAGCTTTTGACGCGGCCATTGCTCAACTTTTAACCGGGGAGGCTGCATGCGTGTGCACGTACAGAAGCATACAAAACGCGTGCCGTCGACCGTGGAACGAGGCGCAAAGTGCGTGGCTGTAAACGCGCAATCCCACGCACGAGCGGCTTTCCCGCAACGGCGAATCCGCGATTCGTGGTGCTTCAGGTGTCGTCGCGGCACATCCCTTCAACCCCTTTGCGCCCCGCGCCGATGCGGGCGCACCGGCTCGACGTTTTTCGTGGACCAACGAGCCGAGAGCGAATTATCCGCCGCCGTGGAAGTTATCGAGGAAATATTGGAAAGTTCGCGGCGTCGAGTGGCTTTTTACCCGTTTCCGGTGCAACGATCCCGCTGCGTTAGGCCGCGTCGACGATTTCTGGCTAACAGCAGCTACAAATGAAATCTGGCCGAGTGTGTACGCCCGTTGGGGGTGAAAAAAAAGAAAAAGAAACGGTGGAAATCGGGAGCGTGAGAATGGAACAAACGATCGAGTATCGTTCGGATGGATTTGCCGGGGCTGCCTGAAATCAACCGCGTCGCCTGTGAGATTTTATGGGTCGTTGAACCGTTCAACCGAACCCTTGCTTATTGCGACCGATGGCATTTTCGTTGGGCAATTATTTTCGTTTCCCAAGGTGAAAAATTTGTTGCACAGGCGAGTTTAGCATTTGGACAATTGTGTACCTAAAACTTAATGTTGATATGCGGTCAGGTGTTTATTGCAACGCCCTCGGGTTTAGAATATTCTTCCGAAACATCCGTGGATGGAATTAGAAAGTGTGAGTCTTCCTCGTGAGATAAGAAAGTAGCTAATAGCAGAAAAAGAGCTATCAAAATATGAGAAGTTTAAAGATTCCTTGTATTTTTTAATTTGGTGCAAAACAAATGCTTTGAACGTATTATATTTTACAGGTATTACATTACTTTCGTGCTCTCGGGCTTTCACATCGAAACAGTATTAACAAATTAGCAATAACTGGAACAAAGATTTATGACGCTTTTACCGTGTTACAACTTACTTCTATTTGACCTATAACATTTCAATGCTCTATTAAGCACATGGATAGTCAACGATTGTATATCAAATTGCACGGATTTTCGATCGGTACGCGAGGCAAATAGGTTTGCCGTACGAATGGTCTAACGTGATGATAATTATTCATTAGCCAAGTGAAGTCTCGGTACTGTAAGTCTCTGACGCGAACGATTCTTCACTGTCCACTGCTCAATTATAATGCTGAACACTAACCACTATCTTAATGGACTTTTGATCGGTGGTTAGACTTTAAACGACGCTGGACGCTTTAATGGATTTGTTAAATTGCTCGTATTGAAATAGCGTTTCCAATTACGCGTAAGATATTGTATACAAAATCATACAGTGTCTTGCAATAAATTGCTGTTTAAAATAATTGGCATCACTGGAAAAATACTTTTCACTCCTGGAACATTAACTTATTATGTTTCTTTTTCCTATTAATCTTTTCGCCACGGAGGACGTATATAATCAGATATTCAATAAAATTTGATAGAAACGTACTCTGCAACAACATACCATTATTGCAATTATTTATATAAATTATACTCTAGATAATCAAACCGGGTATCGAAGTGTTTGTACGCATACATCTTCGATATTAATAAAATTTGAGATCTATAAGTAAAATTTGTACGATAATTAATCGAATTTGAAAGAATTTATAATTTATTTTATTATTTACAATAAAATACCCACTTCGCAGCTTCAAAACTAGTATAAATCATCAAATAACATGTTTTTTTTTATTATGAAACAATTTATTCACTCATAATAAATTTTAAGAAAAGAAACAACACATATCGTTACGAATAACAAAAATTCACTGCATCACACAATGCGCCAACCTTAATCACAGCAGCACACACAACTTACTGATGCGTTTTGATTTGTATACATTATGTTTTCTCACTTATTTACGCATTTACCGTTGGTGCATAGCATTGCCACCTGAACGAAAAGCTTTAAATAAATTATTAAACTGTATGACTATGAGTAACTTCAACTTTTCGAGGTGGGTTAAAAAATATCACACCAAGCATAAAAAGCTAAACAAAAGGAGGGGCAGTTTCTAAGCCACCTAGCCCCGAAGAGTTAATAAAATAAATAATAATACACGGCGCACGAGAGCAATAAAAATGACTTAGCATCCCAAAAAAGAAAGGATGCACTTATCTAATAGAAGAGTTAAGGCAAGCGTAAACGAATGGTGCACACTTCTGCTTACCCATTAGTTTCCGCACTTCTGCTTGGCTGAGAAAAAGGTTGAAGAAACTTGCACCTGGCCGCACGAGAACGAACAGCAACACTGCCAATTTTAGGAGCATCGTGACCACCACGTGCTTAACCGGTCGTACGTACTGGAGTAGCCGTAAACACGCGTTACGTTACGCTGGCAAACAACGTTAAAGTCTTCTAACCCGTCGCATGGTCCACAGGTAATCGTAAATTGGCGTCGATTTCACGGGCGTAGATGCACGTGACAGCACGTCGTTTTATTACAGTGTACACGGCCGGACTTAAACAGGCTCGGATCTCGATCTGGTATCCTGCGGCTTCTTGCACCAGCTAGATTTTTTGACAGTTCGGCGCACAAAAACTCTCTCGTCGATTCGTACAACTCGGCACACCGGATAGGAAACGTTGATCAGCTACTTCGACGGCGTCCGCGTATTTACGAGAACGGAACGTGGAAGACACGGCGTCAAAGATTACACGGGAAATAGAAGAGCAAGCGAGAAAGTACAGGCGAAACGGGAGGAGCGTGCAACGTACTACTTGCCTCGTGAAAGCCACAACCAGTTGTGTGCTCCGACCGCCATGGGTCGACCGGGGTCGACGCAGGCTCGCCGAGTCGAAACTGGCCGAGTCAGGCCGAACTTGGCCGAGGTCCACCCACGAGAAACGCTCGGTCCAGCCGTACAGTTCCAGTGGATCGGAAAGTGTTCTTGGTCTTTCGTTACAGCGGCAACCCAGGGGAGAATTAAAATTGCGATTCTCGAAGTTGTCTCTGAGATTTACGACGGGGGGCAAAATTTGGCTACGCTCCTTTTTTTTAGGGATTCCAGTCTTTCGTCATCGGCGTCGGTGTTTGCATTGTGGCAAGAGTTGCGTTCACCCTTTTAGATCAGTTTAGGGGTGGGCGCGGGTGCAGCGCGCGCTTTTGTTTCATTCGCTAGAATGTTACATACTTGTTGCATTTCCGGTAGCAGCACTTGTTGTAGGTATGCTACCTGATATTAAATTTTGAAAGACGCAGGTAATTTAAAACACACCGTGACGATGTAGTAATTGTTACGGGATTTGTCTTTACCGGCATCCAGTTAAGAAAAGAAGATTATTTTAATGCGGTGTGCAATATAATACTAAATTATGGAACTTCTCAAAAGTATTGTACTGACGCAAAACCAGAGAATAACGCAAGAATCGAGAAATATATAAGTGAAATAAAATATTTGTATCATCCATTTTCACAAGAATCACTCAATTTATGCTTGCTTACAATATATTTCATTACATTTTCTATTACTTCCGACAGCGATGTGTCTAGACAGTATTCTTTGAATTTGTTGTTCGACGTCTATTGCTCGAATTGCAACGAGTGGCGCGTATGTGATACCTGAAAGATCAATTTCACGGGACTAAATTGCTGCATCAAACGTCGTCGAATTTAATCACGGTAGAATCGTCTGTAATTTCTGCGTTCATTATTTACAGAATATGAGATCAACAATGGATATAGGAAGATCGCCCACGTAGCCGTATACGAATCACGATCCTCTTTCATTCCTTTTCCCTTCTTCTTTCTTGTCTATCAGGATGCGCCTGATTACTGAACGTCGTTATTACGGGTCAAGAGACGAAGGGAGAAGTACTGCCATAAAGTTGAAACCGAAAGAGGACGAACGAACAGAATTAAAACAAGAGAAGAGCAAAATGATAGAAAGACCACGCGTAGGATTCTTTTGCAAATTCGTGGTTGATTAAAAAGCTCGTAGGGCGAAGGGGGCGAAACGGCGATGAAACTGAGGACGACGAGGAGAAAAAGAAAGAGCGGTGATTGCTTTCTTGTACAACGAGCATTATTCGAACGCGTTCATCTGCGAGCCCAATCCCTCACTATTGCTGCTTGCCAACTGCCTATAAGAAACGCAAATTCGTTCGCCCTTTTCTCTTATATCTTTTTTTCGCTTCCCCTCAAGTATTCGCCATGCGACCATTAACTTAATCTCGCCGATTATATGGCCAAGTTCATCATTATTTTATATTTTATCGATACTGCTCGAGGGGATCCGTGTACACACATGCGTACGTACACGACTCCGATATCGAGACACGATGTTACAAGTAGTTATCGATATCTCATAACTGTTACCACCTTATCACAGCGAGACATATATATCGTGTCAGTTTTTGCAGAACAGAATCGATTGAAATTCACATAAATTGAAAGTAACAAAATGTTATGCGGATAATATTGTAAATGGTGAATCGTTCGATTTGCCGGAACGAAGAATATTAATTAATAACAAAGCTGCGATGCAATGTGTTTCGATATTAGATAACAGCACAGAAGTGTAAGTAAGTAGCGAATTTTACAGAATTCACGTACAGCAAATGTAAGCATGGTAGAGAATCGTGAGAATGTTTGCAACGATTATTTTTATCGTTGCTCGTGTCGTAAGCACATTGTACAGAGAAAAGTAATGTAGTAGAGCGTAGTAGATATCGCGGAGAGGATTGTGCCACGAAGCTCCATTTAATCTGGAGCAAATACGGGGCGCTTCACTTAAATCAAGGCAGAGTCAAGAAGAGAGAACCGCTCCCTTTGTCGGCTATAATCTAGACAAACATCCATATATCAGGCCGCTGGCTTTCAGATTTTCGTTTTATCCAAATTTATCCTAGGGACGGCTATTGAAAAAATAGAGCGAAACAGAAGTATTTTTTCTTTCTATTCAAAATTTAGAATACAAATGAATTTAAACAAAAAAGCACTAAAGCTGTAATAAGTCAGAGCGCTGTGTTTTTTTAACGCTCGTAATTTAACTTCATTTAATGAAAATATTCCGGTCAAAATACAGTTACGCGTTTAACAGGAATTCGTACAGATCCGCGAGGGTTCAAGCTATTCGTATAACAATAGTAGCAAATATCCCTGTCACAAGACATTCCATCCTTCAAACACAATCAACGTTTCGCCTCGCACCTCTGCATTTATAAACGTCTGTCGTTAACACGCTTGACCTCCCACGTGAGTCGATTACACCTTTCCCTGAAATGTTGTATCTATGATGCTCGCGGAATAACGAGCGAGGCATAGAGGCATAATTGTGCGAGGCTTCATTAGAACGTCACACGATTCGGATGCGGCACGGGCAAACGCGGCGCTTGGGTGTACGCGCCGCTTGTACAGGAAGGAAGAAATGACGTTTTCTACTTATCCTGGAAAAAGCCGCGGGCACTATCGTACGGAGGTTTCCGCTTTGAAAAGCTTTCTTTACCCGATCGTGACGCAGCCTCCAATTAACGCTTTCCCCCGCAGTCAAAAGGCCCGTCGGTGCTCTGAAAAGTGGATTAAAGCGTGCCCCGTTTGCTACCGCCTTTTACAACGTTTACAGACGCAACGTTATATGCCGTACATACAAGCTGCACGCTTCTTGTACCAACTCCCGATGCTGACACTTTGCCCGTCTATATTCTTATTCCTTGTGCCTTGCGGATTGTGCCGTTTCCTGGCCGCCTTCAATCCGCTGAAACGCCAAAAGGATTAAATACACGTATCTTTGAACATGTTCGTGAACAATAAATGCAGCTCGAAGTCGTTAATGCACGTCGCTATGTATACACAAAATGTTCTCGTGTACTATTCCGTTCAGAGAATTGGATCAACCCGAGTCCACCTGACCCTACGGCGGTGCAGAGGGGTGAAAGTAGAAATTGCGGTAGGCAAAGGGTGCAGAAGGGTGGGTCTGAAAATAAGAAGATACAGAGAAAAGGAGCTGGCTGCACGTTGGACTAACAAGACTCAGGACTCGGGGGCTATTATCATAATTGTGGGCTGCAGGCAACGGCTGTGCCCACAAACCAGAATGCCTCTTGTCTCATCTACCTTTCGTTCCCTCTTCCTTCCTTCCTACACTCTTCTCCACCACCTCTTCCTTCCTCGCCACCTTTTTCTTCGCGTCTTTTTACCCAAACCATCGTGCACTCTTGCATTTTGCGCGTCTCTTCGCTGGTCTCTTGCCCGTGCTAGAGAAACAAATGGATCGATCCTTGAGGCGTTTAACTTTCACGTGACGTATTTCCATTTAGATTAACAAGCCCGCTCGATGTTGCAGAAGTGCCACGCCAAATGAAATGTATCGGCTGGAACGCGGTGTTCAGATTCGTAAATCGCGCACTCAACTGTGCATCGTTGCGATTTATGAACGTCGATACGGGGTGTATCGATCCCTGAAAATCGGGGACACGCACCGGTGTATCTGAGAATGTTGAGACAGACATAGATTCATATACAGCACCGCCTATTTAGAAACAATACCGAAATCCAAGATTGAATGCCTGCCAACCACCACTCCATTCTCTTGCTCTCTACTTTCCGTGATTAAATGGCAGGCCTAAGATCCATCCAAGTTCTATATGCAAGTTTTGGCTTTCATTTTAAGAAATGGCGAAGCCACGCTGGGGAAAAAATAGACGCGAATTCTCGGAGGTACAGTTTCCTTAATTTTGCGAAACAATCCAAAACACTTTGGGATTACTATTTCTCATAGACAGTGTATTGTTCCGTTGCTCCAAGTAAGGTTTCCATAAATCTGTAGGCTAAATCAATTCGAACAGAAAACAAACACTGGCATTATCAATTACTCGTACAGATCATCGGAATAGCTGCAGTCGTTTCTTTTCAATTTAAATTTACCTGCCAGATATTGAACACGGATCTGTTATGCAAACGTTTGGCATTCGCTCCACGTAAACGACATTTAATTATTAACCACGTCTCAGGCTGTTGCAATAATGATTATTACGCAACGTACTTTACACAGAAACTTATCTCGACATATTTTTTTCTCATTTCCCATAAGCACACTATTTTCTTACCCAACCGCTTCGATTGGACATCGCTCGATATTAAAGCACGGCAATTCCACTAATTGGCAGAATCGAAATTTTGATTGGTTCCCAGCTCCCGATCCCCCGGCATCCCACTTTTCTGGATTACAATTTACGACGGACTTATATATACCTCAACGTTACAATGCAGGCACACCTGATTTTCCGTTGAATCCTTCAGTACCTATCATACTTCACCTTGCATCCTTTAAGTGGCCCGGCTACATTGTTTCCTCTTCTCTTTTTGTTTTACATTTCTCCTCGTGTGTTCTTTCAACGAGAGATGCCAGGGGCGTGTATGTTTGTTTAGCCTCGGTGTACCCTGTTATTAGGGACCCGGTGCTCCTCGAAAACCGAAGGGCCCACGCGGATATTTGGGTCCCGAGAGACGATTGCGCATCCTCCGTTCACCTCCGCCCTGTCTCTCTCTCTCTCTCTCTTTCTCTCCCGTCTTTCACAGATTTCGCGTTCGCCCCCTTTTCTCCTCAGCGTCTGCGTTTCGCTTTGCTTCGCGCGGCAAGAGAGCAGTTCAAGATGAAAAGGATAGCCGGATAAATCCAAGAGGGAGCTGGTCGGCCCCAGACGTCCCCTTTCGCCTACAACCTATCTAGATCCTGATTTAGATCCAACCACATTTTAATTTATCGCCGGCGATCGTGCCGATTATAGAAACACACATATTGGTGTATATAAGTACATGCGAGGGGAAACGATTCTCGTGGTCGTTGTCTTTACTAGAGTCTCTGGACGGCGAATGTGTTAAATAGAAAGATATACATCTTCGAGAACGACACGAAACTTCTCACCTCGGTATCGTCGCATCGAAGGCTGAGGGATATTACACAAGGTTGTTTACCCCGGCACCCTGTTTTGGGCGGAAAAATGTCAATTAACCGTAGACGGTGGTTCTCCTCTTGTTAGAGATATTTATTGCGTCCCCCATCCCTTTTTTCACGGGATCCTGTTTTTGTGGGGTGGCTCGTGGGATCCTGTGACTCTTCTCTACCGCGCACAATGCGCCACTGATGACAGCCTGCAGATTTCGCAATTGAATGGTGTCTGTTTGCACGGAGGACACGTGACAAAGCGTTAGGGACAGGATAGCACGCGGCCACACCCCGTGCGTTTTATTTGTTTAATTTGACTGCATTGTGCCGCTGTATTTTCATTACCAGACGCTCGATTTAGTTTGTTCGCGCTTATTTCCTGCATTTTTAACGTGGGAGAAAGTCGCGCCTCCAGACGGAAATAAATGTATCTCGGCGCGTGTATTGTATACACATGTAAGCATTTGATGTAGCATCGTGTGAAAGTCTTCATGCATTTTCATGAGCGTAACACTTCGCACCGTTTTGTGATTCATGTTTGCGTCCATGCAACTGCTTATGCTGGTTGTCATTAATGAATAACTTAGTATACCGAAGAGGGGGATAAAGAATATATTTTGATTGAATGGTCTTTTTGTAACTCGTTCGTCATTTCGTTATGTCGTTACACTTTGATGCAATGCAGCTTTTATTTATTAATTTCATTTGTTATTTAATTGAAGTACATACGTTCGACACAGGTGTTACGTTTTATGTATTTGGAACGTTACCGATTTACAGGTACCTGTTTTAAACGCTGCTGAATGCGGAGTGTCGATGCACGTCGCTACATCTAAACGTACATAGCTGGAACTTTCGTTCCCCAATTTCGTCCTTTCTTACCAGTGGAGGCCCCTGAAATCTCGTTGAGGCGGAGGTGTAAACTGGGTTGTCGATAGGCAGGCACCCTAAATTTCCATTCTTATCAAGAGCTTTGATCTATTATCGTATCCAGATTGTATCACGTAATTGTTTGCTTAGAAATTTTATATATTGTTAAGATAGAACGAGTAACTGTGTGGAAATAGTATTTGATCAGGTACTAATTTAATTAATAATAGATGATTCATTCTTTTTAAATAACAGTTTATTCTTATACATTTTGTTGTATATTCTGGTGTTTCATGTTTTACATCATAACAAATATAACAAATTACTACAACAAAATACAACAACACTCAGTAAGCCATTTTTTACAATTTAGAATACAAAAGAAAGCCATTTATCATTTTTATCTAAACATATAATTATTTTACATAAGCTCCGTGCAACTTTTGTTGCAGAAGATTTGCAAAGCAAAATTAAATAATAAGTTATTAATAAATAATACAATTAAACAATGACAGTATGAAGCCCATAAAAGTGTTCGACAGCCGATTGTCGCATTATTAAATACAAACAAATTACAATATTCGGTATTAAACCTTTGGGCTACGCGTGAATCACAACAATCAGCAAAAATAAAATTGTTCAAGTCTGTATAAAGGTGTCAAAGTCTATTAAAAAATATCCTCCTCAAAAAAGATATGCATAACGAACGATGAAGTTGAATTACTCTCATTGCTAATACTATTTTGCTATATCGTATATTGAAAATTACTATTTTCCCTAACTGTATGTATTTACGTAATTTTTCTACTGAAATTTACAGTCCACCATTACTTGGATATCACTATGAAATCTAATTTCGCAACATTAAATTACAACAATATCTAAATGGTCACGATTGAAATTGAGCACAATGATTACCATTTATGGCGTTCAAAGTCTATTCGCCTAAAAATTTGATATTAAATTATTTCACAACCATAACAAAGCTGTCTTCTTCAAACGAACATGCTTTGATAGTTTGCGCAATATCGTCTAGTTATCTGCTGGACAATTCTTTTGGTCTGTACGAATGAAGTACGCTCTACTTATTCGATTCTTATCCAATACCTGATATGCTTTCTCCAAATCTGCAACTGGTGGTTTCGGCTCTCTTCCCAGAATCCAAACATTTCTCACGCTGAAACACATACCGTGTTCTTAATTACAATTACAAAAAAATTTATTCAAGATTCTGTACTGTGAAAACAAAAAGTAGTAAAACTTTCTCCCCTTCTATTCTTTTCACCGGTGGACTATTTATACTTCTATTTAAGAATTATAAATGTAAAAATTATTGTCGCATACGTACTTAAATACTCCGAAGTTCGAGCAACTCCAAACGACAGCGTAGGATACGTAATCCGTATCTAGAACCCAATAAGGTGCGTCTACTGCCAGGGGCAAGAACGGGAATGTAACAATTAGCTTCGATTCATCCGTCTTCTGAAGTGGTTTTCCAACCAGTTCAACGCTCGAAGAAACACCAGTCCTAAGCATAATAAGAAATTCTTCATAAATACTACGAAATCGATTTAATTCAAATGAAATTCCTCGTTAGTTAGTTTTTCTGCAGAAAGACTTGCGTTTATATAGATACTATAAGGTTCAAGTTGAAACACTAACAAAGCAGATATCTGCTTGTTGAAAATCTTGATCGTATTGTCTTCGCCCAAGCTGTAATTCGCCGTCACGCATCTTCCGCCGAATTCGAAAACCGCGAAATACTTTTCAATTTCGTACCACTTGCCCAGATACTGAAACACAGTGAAACATGCACATTTGTTCAAACGGTGCGGTTCAGTCGTTGGAAACAGAGCTGCCACGCCTTAAAGAAACTCTGAACGATTTTACTTTGAACTTGAGTACGTTACACATGTATCTCTTGTTACGTCGGATGTATATCAAGGTTCTATTGAGGACAACTTTCTAAGTGCAGGTTGTATATTGCTGCATAAGTAAGTCAATAGCATAGGCACACGGAAGAAACTTATTCGCGTTTCTAATAAATATAATCGACTTTGTATCATATATTTTTCCCCTTGTAATACGTACCGATTTGGTATCGAACTTTGCCATTGTTTCCAGATTTGGACATGTGCCCAAAAACGGCACTTGCGCCAGTGTGGTACTGACAATAATTAAAATTAAGTATAACCGGAACATCATCTTTTCTGCAAGAATAATGGTTTACGTTACATTATGTGATAGTTTGCATTATATAAATCAGAATTAATATATGTGAATATTCCAATTGCGCGGTTCATCCCTTGTGCTTTCATTCATGTTTAATCGCAGATTTAGATAGAAGGCTATACTATTTTCATACTCTGTTCTTGTACTACATCGCATTTTTATCTTTAAATTGTGTTTGTAAGGTACATTTAATTCCAAGCCTTCAAACTTACAGAAAAACAAAGGCAAGCAAATAGCATTGCAAACGATTCAATTGTTTACACTTTGCAACACTTTTTACACACTAGCATTATGTCCATTCATCAGTAAACAGTCTTCAGTAATTGTGAACGATTACATACATAGTTGCTATAATTTGTTTTTTACTACACCGATGGAAAAAGTTTACTACAGGTTTGCCATTGCCTATTAAATGCCAATAACCTTCATTATCTTCGAATTAAAAAGTTTTTTCCCAAACTAAGTATTTAAAATACTTTTCACGACTACGACCTACCTCACGACGCACCTTACGACACAATAAAAAGGAGCACACAAGTTTACGTAAGAATCAAAATAATGCATTCATCCTAAAACACAAAAAGGGGTTTTTTTAACGACCCTTTAACCCGCGAATTTCCCAGCCACGCAACCATTAACATCACAACAAATACCCATCATTTCCATTGTAACAAAAACCTATCGATGCTTGCACGATACATCGTAATCTTTCGCTTCGCGATTACGAATGCGCTGCTGGGAGCACCGCGGCCAGATATCGCGCTGAAGAAGAATTATGAGAGTCACGAATCGAACCGATTCCAATGGATCACGTACCGGATTGACAATTGTTGTACACGCTGAAACTTGACAGCCCAGGGAACCGATCGAGGTTGACAGTTACACTTCTCACACGACGAACTGTTCGCCAATGACTGGGCTTCCCGTTCTTTGCACCTTCCGCTTATGCAGACAGTGCCGTGAAGGTTGGCTGGATGCGCTCGGAGGATTTCTGTCTGTTAGTAGGTCGCTAACGGTACGCTCCAAGTTCAAGAAACCCGGGTCTCCAATTTGAATTTACCACCGGCTATTAAGAGATTCTTTTTCTACGCGATGGTCTAACATCAGCGAAAGGAATAGTTGGACCAATTTCACGCAGACGGTTCTCAGAGGGTTCGCTCGAGTTTCGTTGCCGATGGCATCGCGCCGCAATAGAACACGCTCTATAATTCTGTAGCGCGAACGTGTTTAAATAGGTAAATGGCGCGTACAAAAATGAAGGACATGTTGAATAACTAATTGCGTTCTTGAGGCGTCGACGGAAAAATGAACCATAAATTACTGTAATTGGCATACCGATTAGGTTTTAACCTTTTGCGTCACCGGTTCGTGCATATCTTGAGCTTGTCAATTTATCGGCTAGTAATTCGTATGTTAGGCTGCTCCCAAACATTTCAACTGTCCGACAATTACGGTGTTAGTGAATTAACTTTGCGAATGGTAATTGCAAATTGATTGATGTTCGGTATGAAAAAAGGGTAAGCGGCGAAGTTTTATTATTCGGTGGATTCGTCATGCACGTTACATCCGTTCAATTGCAATCCTCTTCTAATTGATAAATTAAAAGCTTTCAAATTAACTAATTATGAACTTATTAACACTGCATATATATACCTAAAGACAGAAAGTACACGCGTGAACGAGTACATTATTTATCTCAGAATATATTTTCTCGACAACTCTATTTACTGTCAGTCTTAATAGTTTAATAATATATAATTAAAAACAAAAAATTCCTAAGAAACCTCCTTGTCCGACAAAATATATCTCGCAGCACTTCAGCTACTATTTTGTCCTTCACATCCACGCATAACGTATAAATTATTTAATCGAAGGGGGATAAGAAAGATAACAACAAATAAAAATCAGTAGTAACATTTTATGTAACAATTTATTTAACTTCTTTTTTTTGCGCATTTGTACATGATTGAAAACAAATACCCCCCGATTCCCGCTGTGTAGCATGAAAGTGATAACGCTTGATAGAATGAAATATAATGAGCACGAATCTCAGACGAGACTGGTTCCGATAAGAAAACCGCTACGAGTCCGAAATTCAACTAATCGCGTGTAACCTACGTCAACTTTTTTTTCTTTCTTTTTTTAACGAAACGAATCGAACATTCAACACTCGAATTTAGTTTTTCACGTGGATTTTTCCGGTTCCTCCATATTCTCCTCCACTTTCTCGACCAAAGTCTCGATAGGCTTCTCCTCCGTCATTTTCGCGTCATCCGTTGGCAGCTCTTCTTTGATGGCCTCGGCAACCTCCATAATTCGTTCAGGGACTTCCTTGACTGGCTGCTTTTTCTCGTTCTCCTCAGTTGTTGCTGTCTTCACCAGTTTCTCGGCCTCCTTTGCCTCGTTTGCTTCGACGATCACCGCCGGTGCATCTGGCACCACAGCGGATCGAACATTCTCGGTATTTTTCTGCGGAGCTTCCTCAGGCTTGGTTGCAGTCTGAGCTGGTGTTTCCGCTGGTTTCGATGGCGCGTCCAAGTAAGCGCAATCCTCTTGGTCCGTCTTCACGAAGAAGGTTTTGGAAATCTTGTACTTGTCCAGCACGCCGTATGCCTGTTCGAAGGAAATATAAGTTTTATTTTAGGATATTTTGTTTGAAATGATAAAGGAGTAACTTTGGATATTAGCCCTATCTACTCAGGTACATTGTTGGCTAATGTACCTAACGAATGGTTGAACATTAGTATTCAAACTGAATAGATACATATCCTTTTGCGGAAATGATACTATGTACTTTGACAAATTAGGTATAGCGGTTCTGCTAATGGAAAAGTCGTGCATGGTATCTTTTAAGCTAGTAAGCAAACATACGTGGCAGAATAAATTCGTTAGACTGTTGCGTTAGAAAATTGAATGGAGGGAAACGTTGAAACGCCAGCGAGAATTGTATGTAATAATATGAACAAGAATGGAACATTACTTGTTGCAGGACTGGTCCTGGGGCTAGCCTTTCCCTTGTCATGACCCAGGCATTTTGTGTATGGAATGGTCCTATGCCAGAACAGCTCCACAAGACTGCGTAGTTCTGGTAGTCTGTCTCGAGTACCGAGTATTTAGTTTCCGGAGTCAATGGAATGGTGTACTTTACAATCAGTTTTCCCTCCTCGGCTTTCGACGGAGATTTCTTGATTTCACCCTCCAGGACTCTCTTGATTCCGGTGCTAGACATCGAGATGATTACAAATTAGTACTTTTACAATTTACAAATTGTTATTACCTTCTCCATTCAATAATGTGTGAAATATCGTGGTTAGGAATAGCTATCTTAAATTTCTTTTAAATAGTTGCAAGCCACTAGAAATATATAAACGAGGACCATGAAGTTAACTTTTGGAAACGTCAGGTAGGGTGGATCTTTTCGCATAAATGAATTCGCATAAATTGACTGTCTGTCAATTGGTCGATTAAAGGGCACTCACAATCTATTTGTCACTTCGTTGCTGACACGGAACTTGCCATCAGCGGCCAAAGTGTAATTCGCCATCACGCATCGTGACACCACCTCGGTCAGCTGGAAGTACCTCTCAGCTTCGTACCAGACACCCAAAAACTGTGAAACAATAAAACAATTAGCCCTCATTGCCCATCGCCCGCCTTCCTCTTCACACAAGCTACTCAATATCCGCCCCAAATTTCTGCCAACCAAATTTTCATTTGAACGAAGTGCGATAAGAAACGTCCAAATTAAAAATACAAACAACGTTTAGGATAAATGTAGCGCTATATTTACCTTGGATATGTCAAAGTTCGCCATCGGTACATAGTCTGGACAAAATCCCAGACTGGGGATCTGCGCGTTGGCCAGGGCCAAAGCAGAAAGAATGAAAACTATCTTCCCGATCATGTCTACCGTTGATCTGCCGTGAGCATGGTTCGAAGCTCTTGCCTTTATATACATTAACCAGGGAGTGCAGGAGCGTTGACCGGACAGTACCCCCCCTGTTTTTACCTACACGTGAATATTCTTACGGTACTCTCTGTGGCCCCAGAATCTGGTCACCAGACGACGGTCATTGGTCAATGTCGCTATCGTCTTCCTGGCAAGAAGTTCAGCCAAGGTTGTACCAGACAAGCCGACAAGAAGTGAGCAACGCAAGCTCCATTATGCAATTTCTCGGCAACGGTACTTTCAGTCGATGAAGACGAACCCTTGTTCGCGGAATTGGTGTCAGTCAATTTGAAGAGATGCCAAGATTTCCTGGATGCGAGTGGCGATGGTAACGGGCCCGATGCGAGCAACTCTTTCCAGGGGAATTGTAGCATTGTTGTTGGAGTTTTTCGACAATAATAATTCGTTCGTTTCGATTCTACGGAATGCTTAGTTTGTCACCTATGTATATCGTGGGCAGTTAAAAGTGGAGTCGTCAAATTGCGATTACAAAGATATTAGCTTCTGTTTAATTTACCGCGATTGATTTGTGCATTGCATTATTCATTTACGTATTCCTCCATTTAACGTACGTATATTAGGCGCAGGTCAAAGGACTGTTATCCGAGATGCTGCGAATCATAATCTGTACCATGAGTAGCTACAAAGGTACAATGCTGTCTGGCAGGAAATTTTTTGAACGGCTCAACAGTTGTACACCTCGTAGGATAACCGAGGTCCTACTGTACTAAGAAATGAGTAAGAAAGTACTATGAAGCTTTAGTCCCCATCGAATGAATGCTCATATAAATTAAAAATAAATGTTGGGCAACGAAAAATTGTATACAGGGTGTCCAAGAAGGCGTTGTACTAAATCTTAAGCACCCTAGTGCCCGTTGAAATGAACAACGAATATTTACTGAAGTTATAAAACTTGAGTAATTTGTTGAAGCCGCCAATCGACGCGTTAAAGGAACTAAAGTAACCGTGGGAAAGCTAGTATGAAAATACAAGAGAGAAAGAAAGAGAGCACTGGACACATCGTATTTCAAACTTTTAACTCGGCATTTATTTGTAACAAGAACAGGATTAGAATGTGCTATAGCGGTCATCTCTGATGAACGATTGAGAAACGCACACCGCTGTAGGTGCTTATCCTCTTCCCGCAGTCATTCATGAAGCCGGTTTCAGCAACCTCGACTTCTAGCGCGTCTGTGTTTGCGTTCACAAATGGAGCAGGTAGACACCGAACGTATCCGAGTTTTCCTTCCCGGAACAAAACAAGACCTGGTTGCTACTTATCACGCTGCAATTATGCAATCGACACTGTCAACAGACAGTGCTTAGCTTGTACTATCACTTTGAGGTCTGGCCCGCCAGTAACGGGTTTCTCGAACCCGGTTTTTTTCTTTGGTATGAAATCCTTGGTCACCGAACCGTTAGTTTAGAATAGATATAATATGCCTCGAACTACACACCAATAAATCTGTAAACAAGAAACCGCTATAAACGATTACAATAAATTTTGTTTGAAGGTTTCAGTGATTTCCCAGCTCTATAGGCAGCGTCGATACTTTCATAGGAATTTTTGTTTTCAAGTTTGAAGGCCACCGCGTTTCGCCCTTTTAAAGTAAGGTAGTTTTGGTTAAAAAATTAGGCGAAAATTACACAACTAATGATAAGAACGTGAATATCAGTTTTGTTTAGAGTATAATAATAAAGTTAGGGTCAACGTCGTCTGTCACGAAAGAGTATGTAAAAGAGATAAATGGAGAATGGGATGTTAAATTAATTAAACGATCGATCCGTTAGAGATCATTTCGTATTTTATGAGAGGAAAGGGTGAGGGTATTGATACGAGGCAGGTTGTTTTCGCTCGCTTCTTTATCTTCTTTTACAGATTTCTCATCTGAATTAATTTATTTGTTGTAATCCTATGAACACTAAGAAAGCACGCGGAGAACGTTTCCCGCTCGGAAGATGCTTATATTCTACAGAACTCTGACCAGATATCCAAAGGAGAATAATCTTAGCTGTTAACATTTAAAGAAACGAAAAGCTTCAAACGGAATATGGTTAGCTTAGCTTAAGTTAAATATTATTTCGTTTTGAAAAGAAAAGAAACTGCAACGGCATTTCCTCTTTTGTTCGCGATGAAAGTTTCCGATAAGTTTCAATTTTCAAGACAACATTTGTCGTTCACTTTATTCACACTGAACAACAAAACATATTATTTACTCTGTCAAATGAAGTATTCCTTGATTGCGCAATCGATATAAAAATAGACTTAAATGTTCATCGAAAACAATTTATTTCCACAACATTTCGCCACGTTTAAGAAAAGAAGAGAAAAGAAAAGAGGACAATGTGCTTCCTCGGGACATCTGGGCGCGCGAGTGTGTGCGTGTACTTGTGTGCGTGTTGTGTGTGTGTATGTATGCGTGTGTACACAATAAACATAACTAATTAACGGTAAAATAATCTGTATACGTAATCCTAGTGCGCTTATGTCACGAGAAGAGGGGACGAGAGGGTTTGTAGGGGGTATTCAGGAGGGAAGGGTTGGACAGAGAATAGACGAAAAGTGGTAATTACTAAAAGGTATTTAGGCGGCTCGCTGAAAGAAAAAGGATCATCTATTAGCTTCTTCCTCTCGCGATCGAAGGATTTTCTCCTTTTTATTTGAAAGAGCCACGAGTCGCGCTTGTGCCATGCGCCGAAGCATTGCACGCTAAACAATAATTACTTTATCTTTATTATCATTTAGTATCACATTGCGTTCACTGTTTTGTGCTGGCCATTTTTTTTTGCCTGGCTTAATGAGAGCGCACACCACCCCTCTAACCTCTTCTTAAGTTTCCTTCTTCTTTTTTTCTCCCTGCGTTCTGCACGCGCATACACGCGCCGACGCTTTATTTTAGCAACCCCGATTCCGGGGGCGAACTGCCACGGTAAAAGGCGAATGGAACGAGCGATCTTATTTTAAGCAAACACCCCCCTCTTGTCACGAGTAACGAACTGTACTAATAATAATGGTAACTGCAATGTTTCTTTCTGCACCGCTATTAAGACAACAATCTTTAATAACAATCTTAGAGTATTTACACGGTTCTCTGTCTGTAAATATTCGTCCAGGCCACTTTCGATTCGGTAATCGAAGGTTTGAAAAGTAGAGTTTCACGTTTCGTACAGGAATTATTTATCCGCGCGAAATAGGCTACGATGCTTTCGTGGGTTTACGTGCACAAATGTATGGAATGTACGTGCGAATATCAGTGTATACGATAATTATTTATTTACAGCATTGTTCATTCAATTAAACTAGAAATTTCTTCGGTTTCATTTGCGCGTTAAGACCGCTCGTTTCGCACTCGAGATGTTTCGTATGGCCAAGGAACTAAAGAGAGGTCGAGGCCCTTCTTCAAGGCACCTTAGGTAAAATAATAACTAACAAAAAAAAAAGAAAAAAAAATATTATGACGTCCTGCGCCAACAAAAAAGTAATTAGAGAAACAAAAGCTACTACTTAAAACGTTCTACCTATGATCCTAACGAAACTTGGATTAATTCGAGTGATATTAAAACCTGCTACGTGAATTAATTAACGCTTTCTTTCAATTCCTAAGCGAGCTCGTATCGTCATCTTACACGTGTACGTATCTTAAGCCTATGAACACATGAAATCACTGCCCAATCGACCAATTTGGACCCATTTGACAAGGCACTCGAGTCGCTAAGATACCAGAGATGTTTCGATGGAAGAAAAGACCGAAAAAAATAGACGACCGCGTAATGGTACCGGAAGGGAGAGGGTAGGAAGGACATCGACGAAGTGGAAGACGAGTGTCGCAGAACCTGGAAGAACACTAGCGACAAGCGCGCAACTCTGTCGCTCGACGAAGAGTTTCTGAGCCGTTTCAAAGAAAAGAGAAAGAAAAAAAGAAAAACGAAACCAAAGGAAAATTTTGCACGTACATTCCACTTCGCGTCCAAGACAAGGAGAACGGCAAATGTCTTTTATTCTACTTTCTTCGCCTTCCAAATCGAATCCCTCTCCGTACTCTAATTTCGAAACCGCTCGCAGCTCTGCGCGAGCAAATATGTTCGAGGCGATTGATTCGGGCAGGATACCTAAAATCTACCTAAGACAGAAATCGGTGGAAAATCGGTTGGTCCCTTTGCAAAGTGTAAAATAAATAAAATCCGTCCGCTTGCTTTTCCTAGTTGTATACACTAACATAAACGTTATTTACACATGAGACTGTTTGCGCGCGTTCTGAGGTAAACGAGAGGTCTTTCTGGGCGTCACGTGTCGCGAACGGAAGCGTCAGAAGCATATTCAATAAGTAAAGACGCAACGAGAGGATTCGTACAGGATACGCGGCAGCGATTCGTTTAACAATTCGCCGCGCGACAGCTGATATAATTGACTCTCGCCTCTGCATTTATTTTCATTTACCCTTATTTCATTCTCGTTTCGACTTTTCTTAACGTTTCCTGGTGGAGACCGTCAACATATCCGACACACTCCCGACCACTGTCGTCTGTCGGAAATACGTTATTTGGTCAGTTACTGGTCATCGCTTATAATAATACACAGGTAGTCGATTTACTGTGTTTACGCCCTCGGCCATCGCCCGATTAGAGGATCGCGAAGGCGACGTAACGCAATTATACAAGGCTCCTCCGGTGCTCTATGCTATTTCTTCTTGAAGAAAGCAACGTTCCTAAATACCTTTCGAGCTTCTCCAACGACAAAACTCGGTTAGAGACTCGACGAAATAGCGCGCCCCAATTTCACCCGTTCGCTCGAGGGCAACGACATTCTTATACGACGCGCGTTTTCTCTTCTTCGCGAAGAAACAACATTGGACAACAAGCGTATTGCTGAGTTGTCGATACATATATCGACGCGTCTCCGAGCGTCATCGAAAAGGATATAATGGAGTTATATCCTTTTCCAAGACGCTGAAATATATTTTCGAAAAGAGATATTTCTATTGTATGAAAATAATTGGAGATCGTTATCTCTTCGACGAAACCGTAACACGCGGCGAAATTGTCATCTCGAGATCGATATTCAGACCAAGGGAACTTGCGTTAAAGGCAATGGAAGAAGAACGCTAAATAATAAAAGAAATGCTGAAACTAAGTTCGAATACTGAAAATGGCTTGCATCGCGATTAAAATTTAGAAGGCACTCGTACTTCCCGATCTGAACACGATCCGCATCATACTCGTATCGACTTTCCAGTAGATCCCGATTGTATGCAGCTTGTTCGAGATGCGCGCGGGTTCACGGTTCATCAGCACCGGCTGGCCTTAACTTTGTCGCTAGTCGTGCAGGTTCTTGCTAAGCAGCAAATTATTATGCGGCCCCGACAGATGCCTGATCAGCTCTTGTAAACTATCGAAACTTAACGAACAGAAGCAACAAGTAAACGTGTTGTCCGGGGCCGCTATGACACCTCTGTGAACCGAGCAAAGGTGCTTCAGCAAATGGGCCTTCTGCTTAAACATAGCGACACAGAGTCTACACGCGAACGGTTTTTCACCCGTATGCACTCTCAGATGCGTCTTCAAGTTCCAAGACATTCCGAACTGTTTGCCACAATAGCTACACCGATATTCGCGAACGGGGGTGGACTTTGGCGGGTCATCCGTTGGCGGCGGAGGCGGTGCCCTCGCGGGTGGTAGAGCCCAAGAACCCCAGGGTGGTTCCAAGCCTGCTGCTGTCGCTGGATCTGCGCTTGGCGGTCGGTGCGACGCACCTGGAGGTGTCACCGATCTGTCTTGCTGCAAGAAATAGAATCTTCGTGTTAGCTCGCTTGCGAATGGATTGGGGCGAATGTTGGGCGTTTAGATTATGCTAGGTGCGCGTGAAAGTTATGGCTCCTCGAGTTACGATGGCATTACGACTTCTTGGAAAATGACAGAGATTGTGTCACTCATTAGACTTTGATTGTAAGTTTAACACGATTTCCGGTATATTGTATTCGACTCTGTATGACCTGGCCGTGGTTTTACATTATTATAACTTTCTTATTTAAAAGTTGACAAAAATCTTGAAAGCAATCAACGGGGATTAAATATGAAACTTTTTAATAAAATGGTTACACAAATCTAAAACCAGGATTGGGTCATATAGACCTGAATACAGTATGAGGGTTGATAAGATACGTAGCAACTTGTTCTATTCAATAAATTATCCCAGAACCGTATGTATGAGAAATTTAACAAAACGAAATTTTCAAACAAATTATATTTTCTATATTCTGTTCGTTTTCTCTGAATCCGTGATGTATTTCTGGCACATTTACAATTTCCGTAGAAGGGTTAACGTGGTGTTAAATAGAATATGTATGTACCAAGTACGGTGGCGCGGAGACGCTGAGAGGATGCGGCGCTTGTAACCTCCTCGGCGTCTCGAACCCAGGATTAAATGGTACAAAAGCTGGATTTTGCGCGGGTGCATTGTGAAAGCCTGGCCTCCGTTTCCTATGGGGGGTTACGATGTACGCCTCCGCAGGTGGGATAGGTATTTCTTCCGGTTTCCGTTTTCCCGGTTCCAAGCCTAGCGCAAGTCGAGCCGCTAATTGTCTTCTTCTCTCTTCAACTTCCTCCAGAGATTCCCGCCTCTCCATTAACTGTTTTTCTGGCCTATGGATTTGCAGAATATTTGTAGAACATGTTAAACCTCACCTTTGCAAAACACCGTTAATTTCCAGTCATCCCAAGGACAATGCAAGTATTTTTATAGCTTCTACACTTTAGAAAGAGTCAAATGAACTGAATTATATAAAATTATTGATCGCCAATGTGTTGTGTGAGTAGAAAATGTGTATTGTTTACTGCATTATTATAAACAACAGGTAGTTGTAGCAAACTGAAGGTTGCTACAGTTTTGTTCAATAATAGCAGACGTCCTCCTTTGGTACTAACAATAAGTAGGTAAACAAATTACGAATTCCTGTTTGCTTTTTATCATAAATTGTAGCAAGAAAATGGTCGTCACAGATATTCACATGCGTCGTTGTATGGTGGGTGAGTTTTAAAAAATAGGAGCGCGGCATGTGAAAGTAGTTATGACAAAAAATTGCAAACGACAGAACTTGTCAGGAATCATTCGTTCGTGATTATTCCGGAACTATGTAGCTTGAAAACGAAGCGCTGTTCAGAGTCCAAAGATCGAGAGTTTTTTACAAGGAGTATTAATCAACGAAAGCAAAGATGTAAAAGGTTCGTAGAAATAGGTGGACAATATACAGAGAAAATAAATACGAATAGTAAAGGTAGTTACTATTCGCAATTACTTTGACCCAATTGTTACTATGATCTTTCTAATTTGTTTACCACTTAATAATTGAATGCCCTGTCTAATAATATTTAATTATTTTATTCTATCGTGGACGCGTTGGAACAGTCGCCTTATTCACGGGATATCTTGATACTTTCATTTACAGGTGGCAACAAAACTGTCCTGGCACATTAACCATTCAGCAAATTTTATGCAAAATTATACACGAGCAAAGAAGAAAATAATTCCAAATCTATTTTTAGAAATATGAATGGGTTATTTTAATACGATTATGAAACTCATTTTTTAAATATACATAATATATCGTAACACAAGTGTGCAATAAACGAGCGAAGTTTCTAAATGGTGCCGGGCGAATGTTATTGCAACCAATTTTATTTGCTTGATGAATCTTACCTAGGTACGATGTCGTGTGAACTTTCGCTAGTAGTCGAAGTCCCAGAATTTAAACTTAGGTTCACAGGGTCAGAACTATCCCTCCGTCGGGGTGGTTCTATACTGCTTTCCCTGTTCTCCGTCACGAGCGCCTCGCCCTCGACGCCCTCGACGTCCACTTCCGGTTCCTCCTCGCAGCCCTCGGTCTTTATTAGTACCGAACAACAGTCTGCCGGATTATTGGACTGCCTGAAATGTCAGGATTCATAGAATGTCCGGCGCAAGCGTCCCTCCAACAACATATCTTCCTACTGGCTTAACTATAATTTGCAAATTATCTGAACACGATATCGCGCATGCCCATCTAAGCAGTTTGAGCAAATGTCGAATGTAGGGTATAAAGGCACAATGGAATGACATTATGCGAATCGATAGCTTGCATCAGCTCCGCTCTATGCCGGAGCAAAGATCAGCCGAATGCAGAAATTAATCTTAATAGTTCTCTATCTCAGAAATCACGGTATCTGTTTCCTTGATCGTATTGACATTTCACGAACACTTAACACCGTTGAATCTCTACCCACCTGCCGTCGTACTGCGACTCGTAGCTAGAACTTTCCTGGCCCTCGGACGGCTGGGGGGTTGGTATCCTTTCGGGATCGGAGTTGTTAGAGGTCTGAGGTTGATTGGGCTCGAACAGCTCCGACTTGATTTGAAGAAGCTCGAACAGTTCTCTCAGTGGTGTGAGTTCCGTCGACTGAAAAGAGACATTCTTCCATGAACGTTCTATCGTACGTAGCGTTGCGTCTCGTTAGAGCGAGAATCGTCCAGGTGGATGTGTGTGCTTACAGGAATGAGAGCTTCTCCGTTATAGAGAAACTCCAGCAGGTGTGTTAGCTGGGTTTTTCGGACCCCAGACAGATGGACCACATGGTCCAGCGCAGGGTTACGAAGGAGACTAGCCAAAAGGGGACTAGCCGCTGCCAGAACGACGCGATGGGCCTTGACGACGGATCCATCGTCGCAAGCTAACGTCACGTCCACGTGACGGTCCCCGGTGTACCAGGCTCCGACCTCTGCGGCCAAGGTCGCTGGATGCTTCCCATAATGGAGTGTCAGGAGACCGTCAGTATACATCGTCTGCAAACAGATTTATTAATTGTTATTTGCCAGGTGTATTCATCTGATCACGCTTCGGTAATGATGAAAGGGTACTACTATCGAGTAGAATAGCGAAGAGCAATCTTTATACAGAAAATATATATATATCGCAATTATCGTTACACTTTGACAGGACACTTCCTGTTTATTCTATCGATGCGGTAAACGCGGAGGTGCGGAAATTCCAATGCGGCCAACGCAACGCTGCTTATCATCGTCACGATGATGTAGAAGATAGAACTAGAGCCCGTTTCCGTGGAAATTCTTTCGTAACAGCGGCATAAGCGAAATATGTGTGACGTCCTTAACCCAATAATGCGGTCTCGTCGCTTCGCGTCATGCAAAGGCAGCTTCGTTAAACTAATTTCATCTTTCCGTGCCCCACCTCTGTCAGAAACGGCGGTAGGCGGTGACGTGTCTTAAGATTCTGTTTCTCACGTTTCTCTGACATTCGTTCAGCTTTCTGCTAAGGACTTGAATCGCGTCTAATGATAGCTCGTCTATACGTATGATTAAGTTGCGTAGCTGTTCGCTCGTCGAATACAAGTTTCACATGGATGCTTCGACGAAAATAATTCCGATCCACTATTGGCACAATGGAGACCGGGCATAGATTGCATTGAAGCGAACGTGTTTAACGCGAATTATATCGAATTCAATTGTTATACTCGGAAAACCGAAGCGATAAAGTTTTATCTTTCTGGGAAAAGAAAACAACTTTGTGCACCGCTCGCGTAATTGTTCGCGGGTGGCTTGTGCATCGATAAACATAATAGAATTGCATCTTGACTGCGGCAACGTAATTAAGCCGCCGCGATCCCGCTGATTAATGATCGTGGCTCGGGAAAGGAAATCCTGTGGATCTCCGTAATACTTCCAGGGACTTCCTGTTAAAGGAGCACCGGCGAAGACCAGCCTGCCGACTATAAAGCAACGAAACTTTACTGTGACTCATGCAGCTGCACTGCAATTTCATTCGCGATTAGAAAATAACGCGGCGGTCGCCGGGAAATAAATTGTACGTTTATTCGGACAGTCGTCGTAAATTGCACACGATGTACGATATTCCTTACGTCCAACACGCGCCTCGGTGTCGTACTTTTTCCCTTTCCGTTTTGTGTACTAACCCGATGACGTAAAGGATAGAAAGAACGGAACGAATGGCTTTCGTCTCGCTGGTTTTTAACATTTGAATAAATTTGACATTTCATCGTACAAGGAACGAGCGTTCGTTCATTTCTCAAGGCGGCCGCAGGAGAGAAAGTTTGATTTCACGTTACACTCTCAACGAGCAGAAGTATAATTATTATTATGAAATCGATGCCGTAAACATCGACGCGTTCCGCAATGTCAAACGCGTCTCAGGTACAATGAGTTTCATGCTCGACACTCATGAACACCGGGCGAAATAGTTTTTCTTTCTTCTCTGCGGACGGTGTCCTGTTTTGAAAACCGCACGCACGGTTCGCCCAGAATAATCCAAACAAGTAGCTATCGAATTGCGAAAAGCACGGCGCGATAGTACCGCCAACAAGCATAAAACGGAAACGAAGTTCGGCTTGAAACGATTTGTTTCAAATGCACTCGTAACTTAATGATGGCGGATCATCTTCACCTGGTACCAGCGGGAGGCAGACGCTCGTGAAGCGGCCTTCGATGAGTGATCTGATCGAATTGGAAAGGGAAGACCTTGGGTAAGAGTCACGAAGAGGGCGAGAATTCCGACAATCTAAGTAATCAAGAACCACGCATTCTTCTTTCTTCGTCTCTTTCGACATCGTGAAAGCGAAAGCAACGCTCCCACATTTTACCCGAACACATCACCGATTGCAAGTGTGTATGTGAATTTCTCTATCGTTTCATTTGCTTACCAAATCTCCCGGCGAGTCGAATGGAAAAGAAACCGTAGAAAGGCAAGAAGAGACAACGCCTACCTGCTCGGATGAATCAAATACGACAGATAAAACTATAGAGCATCGAAAGAGAGAATCGAAGAGAGTCCGAGAAAAAGGAAAAAAGGAGCAAGGTCCTTGGGCAAGAATTATGGCGCGACAGTGAGCGCGTGCATTACTCGGCCGCATACGTAATGTCTCGACGAGCGGTTACTAAGAAAATCGCTGAATAAGGAAATGGTTGCTAGTGCGTCTGCGTTGTTGTTGCTGCTGTTAGCAAGCACGACTTGAAGTTCAGGGTCAATCGCTGGCCGACCGGCTGCATTACGTCCACACTTACGCTTGCGTACGTCTTTCTTTTTCTATTTGGGCCTTGAAGACTCGCCGGGCGGGGTCTCGTGCCATTCGTGCTAAGTGGGGGCAAGGCCCCGTGCCGCCGCTAGATGAAGAAACTCTGGCCCACTTGTTCCGTGGAGGGGGGGGCACGCGAGCCAACTTGGCCAACTTTACTAGGGAACGGGCCTTTCACGCTTTGTAGGTGCTGCACTCTCTTCGACGGAACGCGGGCCTGCGTGGAACTCGCTGCGTTTCTGCGCATCCCGTCGGTAAGCGACGATCTACTACTGTTTTGTCGTTGGTAGATAAACCACGGCGCCATGGGATTTCTATGGCGCGCACGTCGCCATAAATTCAAACGATCGCGTTTCGCGACAGGAAGAAAATTGGACAATCGCTTCTTTTTTTGAGATTAGAATTAGGTTCCCTATATGCACAATCCTTATTTCGAAACGGTTTCGCGGTTTTTAATTCTCACGTTCGCAAGCACTTCGTTTACAATATCTTCGATGGAATCAGCGTTCCAGTTTCACATAGCGAATACGTGCAAAGATTGCAGTTTCATGTACCACTGGGCAGCAGTGAACGAATAATTTCCACGAATTCGAGTGCCCTGTACTGCAAACTAGCGTTGCGAAATTAATACGTCCTTCAATTTTTTTACTTACCGATAGACGCGCGTCGTCCAGTGTACACGATCGAGGCGATTCGAATTACGCTGGCATTATTGGGGGGGGGGGGGAAAGAAGGGAAGGCGATGCAACGGGAACTGGTGCAACGCGTTCACGAAGTCGAGATAAGATAAGAATAAAAGAGGAGAAAGTTGCTGGAATTCGTAAATTTTGTTACACGAACTCTCGGTGGACGTCGCTCGTTTATCGCCTCAGCATACTAATACGCTCGCGTCGCGACCTATGTGTGCGTGCACTTTCGATCCATCGGTACACGGCAGGCATACACGCGTCTACACTCACACACCCTTGACGCAACGATGTGCAATGCCATACACACACGGGCATTATAATCTTCTATCCGGATGGCGGACGTTACGATCTACCATTGAATCGAACAATGGCGAAACTGGGTTACGCAAATGTCGAGGCTGGAAATTAAAGCGCGAGACAGTGGGGCCCGAGAGAGGGAGGCTCGCCTCGGAATCGAGCACTGAAAAAGATTCAATGAGTGGACGAGGAACCGATTTCTCGAATCGGGGAAAACGCCCGTCGATTTCCCTTCTTCCGCGGTCTCAACCCTTTCGAGGCGAAACCGCCCGGCAGCCAACTCGCTTTACACCTACTTGAGGCGTCTCAACTCTATCGACGATGCCACGAAGAAATGCGTGACATCGGCTGGCCGATAACTATACGCGTCGTTATCGGTCCGCGTTTTACTTTCCTTTCGACAATTAAACAGCGGCCACGGGCAGGCAAAAACTGTTCCGCGCGAAAGCGAAACGTTGCCCGTACCTGCCGACGAGTTTGCCGAAATAAATTGCCAAATGTTCACGGTCTAACAGCGTGAACAATTAATCGTCCCGGCGTAATTGCTTCTCGCTGGACGATTTTCTAAAAAATAATGGAGCCGCCCGGTATTTATCTTAAAGAGAGCAAACAAGATCGTGACGGTTCGGATTAAGGCGAGGCGGTTCAAACAGCGCAAACCAGCCAGCGCCGATTGAGCAACACGCGCAGAACTCGTTACGAGACCTGTAATGGGGTCCAGGCGTTTCCGCTCCATTTTTTGTGGGCCCAATTACGTTTCGCCAGCCTCAATAGGCCGTGTTTCGCGGTCTCATCGGGCCTCTCTCGTGTGCACGCACTGTACGCACACGAACTTCGAGGGGCATTCGTTTGGAACACCATAGAACCTTGCGGGGAGGCTACACGACGCTGCGTTACCGCAAAGTATCAAGAACGAGAGAAGAAATTCCATCGTTCGCGTCACGATCGTCGACGGCCATCCGAGAAGAACGCGAGGCCCGTTTAATGGTCGCCTCGCAACTCTCGACCGGCAAGTGTGAACCATAAAAATGCTTTACTCAGAAAAATGAGTTTGCTTCTCGATACGATAATTTTGCCCAGAAGGAATTCTCGCGACTCTACTGCAGCCGACTAGAAGCACGCTTCAGTAGACTTTCGAGACGCACCACGCTCTCATAACACTCCAGTTGAAATCGGACGTCATTCCTCCCAGGTGGAAATACATTAGCTTCGTGGCTCGTTAATTCCCCTGCTCTCCCGAGCAGCGTGTTTTCTCGTTTTAGAAACGAAAACGCGTAACTCTAACCGAGGGCAGGGTTATGACACCCCGTGAAACCAGTGACTCACACCTTTCCCCGATTTCGAATCGCTATTTTCCAGCCGGTCTCTCACGCTCTCCCTCTTGCGCATCGCTCCGTCGACTGTGACGTACTCTCTCCGTTATTTCTCCTCTCTTCCTCCTTCACATTTCCACCTTGTCTCTCTTGGCCGCCCGCTTCCTTTTCAACCGATCTTACGAAAACCGCGGGAGTGCGTTTAAATCCTCGTGAACGGAGCGGCAACGGAAGACCGACTGCCGTTGCGTTGGAGCGCGGGCAAAACGCCGCGATACCGAAAGAACGTCTCTCTCCGATCGAACGCGGCGTACAAATTCTACGGACAGGTTCCTCGGCTCCGATCGAGCCTGCGTAATTTCGAAATACTTTCACGCTCGAGAGGAACAATGACGCGGGGACACGTTTCTGGATCGCAAGTTCGATAAGTGCGTTGCGCCACGGGCCTCGTTATTATCTTATCCACTTGTCCGTGGAAAGCTATTAAGCCGCTGGATCGGCCGGGGAATCGGTGAGCGGGATGACGGGGCGAGCGCGCATCAAAAATAACAACGATCAGGATAGCGAGGAGGACCCGTTTGGTCGCGAGGGGAACGACAGCGTTCCCTCGGCCGATCAGCGGTCGTCGAGTCACCGGATACATTTCGTTCAAGGCCAGAAAGTAAAAAGCCTTTTCAGCTGCACTTACGTACCAACCTAGCCGACTCTACTGGTACGTGGCCGCACACAGGTCCCCCCAGGTATACGCGACGCGTGTACGTGACACACGTTCCACGGTCCGGTGTGTGTACGCGCGAAGGCGTCTCTCTCTCCCGCTCCTCCCACGCCGCTCTCTCCTCGTCGCTCTTTTTCCCTCTCGTTCCTCCAAGCGAGTCCACGAAGCGACTAGTTACATGATCCATTCATTATATAAGAACAATCGCCTCTTCTAATAGACGCTCCATCGCTGTAGATCTGAAGGGCATGCTAGTTACCAGTCACACGCACGCGCCGTGCGCATCGTTGGTCCGCGGGGAGATCCCCGGCGCGCCGGAGATTTCGCGATCGGCGTCGCGAAAATTGGGGTGGTCGCTGGCCCACCCTCGCGATGGACACGCTAGTCGTTCGAGCAGCAAAAGAAAGTAGCGGCTCTCGTCTTGGCCGTTCGACGGTCACCGTGCTAGGACCTTTCGGACAACGAAATGCGGGTATATTCTTTTCGGGAGCAAATTAATTCACCTGCCTCTGCTTACGCGGAGGACAAGGTACGCGCAAGAAGCATAGTAGCGGTCGACTTTCAATTCCTTTTCTCGAGGAGCAGCTGATTGGTCTTTTAAGGAATTCGCGTGATAAACATGATGTCAGATGTAATATTGAGCGCCGGTTACTTTTAAGCAGTTGCATAACCAGAAGGACGTCCGAGCGCGGCGCGCCGGAGCGTCAGGATCACGTGGAAACGCGGAAACACGTCGAGGGAGAGGCACCGGGCGATTCGTTTGAAAAAAAAAAAGCGGAGAGAAAAACACATTTCTGCATAGACTTTGGCAACGTTGCTCTCGCGATTCCCAACGCTCGTCCTTTCTCCCCTTACATCGACGAGAGCCCACGGACGCGTATATCGTTTGCACACTACCTTGTCGCGTCTCGTATGCACGCAACGAGAGCTCGTGTGTATCGGCCTTTATGCCACGGCACGCGCATCTCCACGCTGCGTCCTCTTATGTAATAAATGATCGTTTCTCTCCAACGTATTACCGTGCCGTCTCCTCATCTGGCACATCGTGTAAAGGGCACTGCTGCCCTCGGCGGGACCGTCGCCGTCGGTGCCATCGAGCCTCCCTTTCGAAATCGACGAGCATCAATTAACGAACGAACGCCCCGACGGTTTCGCTGGTTTGCCGTTTGCACAAACTCGCAGCGCCGTTCTTCCTAGAAAGCCACTGCGAAACCCATGCTCCCATGAACGACTACGGTTGTCGCGAGCGATTCGTTCGTCCATGGGCACCCCCGATGCGAGCAGATCGGTTCCAACGGGTCTTCTTTTCCCTTATCGATCGCGACCTTTCCCCGGCATCGCCACTCCGAACTCCACCGACCGATTTTCCAGTCAGCTGCAAGAATGTCGGTACACCGAGGCGGCGCTCGCGCAAGAACAAGTGGCGCGTGCAAGAAGAGCCGCTAACGAAGATGTCGAGGAAAACAGGCTGCCGATTGCGACTCGGAGATTTCGATCCGTTCAATGTCAAAGCCTAGCTACATCGGCTGCACCTTTTACTGCGCATCGACAGATGCGGCGTGCATCGCGGCTCGTCGAAGCCTCTGTTCGCGAGTTAGTCATCGGCCGGCGGAGATCCGATAGCGCGTACAGCCGCGATTGAGGACTATTAAACGGATGACCTTTCACTACCTAGAAGATCTACATACACCTACGTACGGGAGCATACGCGGCCGCGAGATACTCGCGTGCATTCGTGTTACGCAATCATGATCGTTCATCTCTCCCTCTTCCTCCCTCGGCCGTTTTTTCCTCTCCGCCTCCCCATCGCCCGCACCCTCCGCGGACAGACACGCACGCCGCTCCAGCGTTTCGGAGCCGAAGGGCAAGTCTATCAACTGGTTGCCACTTTAATCCGCGTGTTCAATCCTTTTTGGGAAATCCGTGTGATTGACGGCGAATAATTTGCCCCTGTTTCGTGTTCGATATTTAGTCTAGCGTGCGGCAGTACGGCGATGGAACTTTCAGCAACGGTTTGGAGTTCGGTTCCGTGGTTCACCGTTTGTCGTTGGTCGTCCGGATTTATTTCGCTTCTTACGCTCTCACCCTAATACCCAGCCCTCCGCTCTTCGAATTCCTGTGCTTCCTAATTGCGCAGCGATCCCAAAACGTTCACAAAAACCTCCTTGAATAGCAGCGAGATCAAGCAGCCTCGAATACAATGTCTTCGGATGATACGTAAAGCCTTCCAGGCAAAAAATCGCCAGCCAATACGTGACTACGGAGAAAATGAGCGTTACTCAATTGACAATGAAATAAACGAACGGTCGCAATTACGTACAACTGCAGCAACAATGATGCAGCTCGATAGAACGAAATTCTACGAGAACGCGTTGAAAAGCAGCGAGCGGTGCACGCGTATATTTTTCCCGGGGACAACGGCCAGGTGGCGAGCTCTTTTATTCGACTGCACTCGCGCCCTGGCCATCTTTTCACCGCCCTGCGGGCACATTTCAATAAACGTAAGATCGCTGCTCTTGGCACGGCCTTGCTGGCCGCGCGCAAATGAGTCAGGCGGAAACGCGAAACGCCAAGCGATGACCAAGGGACCAAGGTTCCGCGCGAAGCAGACACTCTCGTTCTCCATTGCGATTTCACGTCAGTCTCGAGAGATGCGCACAGTTTCTCGAAATAGATCGGACGGATCATAATAATTGCGCAACGATGTATTAATTTCCATCGCCCCGCGCGCCTCTTTAAACCGAAGGAATCGATTGTTTTGCTATTCGCCTTTTTCCTGCGACCGCCGTTGCGTAACCCCCGTTGCACGGATTCGCCCCCGTTTTCACTCCGTTGCTACGATTCCAGTTTATCGCGTCTACCAACGTCGACGCGTTTCTTCGTTTCCCATCGCTCGACGCCAATACACGGGGCGCGAAAATGGTGCGGACGTTTTGAACGCGACGCGGCTTCCGTCGACGGGCGCAGCCGCGGCCAGGGCGGTACAATTGCACCGCGCTGCCGTAGCCTTGAATAATTATTCCCGATGCCTCGTTACGATTGTCAATCGGAAATCGACGCGCCGTGCCCCGTCGTTAGCGGGTCGCGACAAAAGCTCCTAGAGAGGTCGCCGATCAACGGCGATCCGAGTGGGGCGAACGAAATCCAGAGCGGACCCGCGCCGATCCGAGCCGCTGGCCGGTTATTCATTTGTTTATTCACGCTTGGTCAGTCGTGACGGGACTGCGGCCGCAGTTAACGATGACTTCCGACACGTTACGTCGAATTTTCAACGCGTTACGCAATCCTGCGCCAGTGCAACCGATCGTGCGCTACCTGTGAATCCCGTTTGCAGGCGCCGCAGTTGCATCCATGGGTTTTCGAGCGCGTACTCCCGTTCCTCCGCCTGCTCCGTCCGCGCCCGTGAAAGAAATTGCCAACGTTGCTTCCCTCATCGAAAGTCCGTTTCCCTCGTGCTTCCACCGTCTACGTCGAACTCCGCTATCGTCGTTCGTATCGAAACGCTCGCCGTTCGCCATCTATCCATATCCGAACGATTTCGTTTCGGAGGATCAGATGCGATGCTCGTCAACTTCCGATCGGCTCGAGCCACGTCGAACCGAGTCCCCTTTCCCTCGAAATTCTAGCATAACGGAGAGAACGTGTACGCTGGAGCAGCCCCGATCCAGCGTCCACTAGAGCGACATGGGCTACGCGATACGTGCATACTTCCATGCCCGTCCACGCCGCGGACTGGGCACTTACGTAATGGCAATGATCTCACGTTGTGGGTGGGGATTTGTCGCTGACGCGTGATCCACGACGGAAACGCGCACACACGTGTATGCGCACCGTGTAACCGAAAAAGTTCTGCTCCGTTCGAGATGCGTGCATCGCCCTGGGCGACGAGCGAGATGACCGGCTTTCGACCGCCGAGATCGTACTCTTGAACACGGAAGATAGGTCGCGTTGATATCGTTTATCTCGTGGCCGGGGCCGAGTGTGCACGCCTCGTTTGCGGCCCCCATATCGCGCGAACGGCAGCATTGTTCGTCGAACGCGAACGCGTTTGAAAACTCGAATTCGTCGGAGCGGCTTTAGCTGGGTCGTTCCGTTGGGAACGATGCTCGAAACGAGCATCGCCCTCTTACCTCCTCCGATTATCATTCCATTTCACGGTCGCGTCTCTGCGTCGCCCGACGCTTGCTTCCGCTGGAGAATGTTGCCTGCCGCCATCGAGTTCCGATCGCGGCCGGATGCGACGCAAGTGACCGGGAAACGTTGCTCGAGTCTTTCGGAGCACGACGGAACGGAGCGAAATTCGGTATGTGGGTCGTTCGTTCCGCGGCGCGGCGTAACGAGCTTCGGGGATGATTAGCGTGTCACAAGAGGGAGACCGAGCTTGCAAAATCGTTTTAGTGGTAACAATGGCGAAGGAGAAATTACTCTGTCGGTTAGGTGAACGCGAGCACCGAGGGGGGTAGTGGCGGTGGTGGCACGTAACCGGGCATGCAAGAAAGTCTGCCTCTCTGCGAGCGGGCCTCGCGGATGGTTGCGGGTGAAAACGCGCTAGGCAGCCAGGAAACCGAGGACAATAAACCGTCGGGCGAATTATTTCTGTTTTAAAAACAGAACAGAGACGGAGGAAAATGTTCACGGCTGTTTGCAGCGTCTTGCGCGTGTAACGGCCACGAAGGAAACTCGTTTTCTTCTCCCACCTTTCGTTACGCGAACGTGAGCCGCGGCGATGATCGTCAATATCTATCGGAGATTAATTTGGCATCGTATCGAATCCGCCGTATCGTTTCGTCGGATCGCGCGGCTAATTAAACACGCGCAATTTGAACGGCCGGTGAAAGAGTCGGATATCGATCGTGAGTAATAGCTGCGACAGAAGTTTGCACCTTGTGTAAAGTAGAATCACAACAATCGAGACAGTCGTGGCCTTTAATGAGGCGTGCTACACCTTTCGACACGAGCACCGATTGCGACCGAGAGCTGATTATTGCAAAACGAAAACGGTGGCTGGGCTTGAATGGTGGAAAGGTTCGTCGGTGGGCGCAGGATGGTCGAACGGTGACCGATGATAATTCTTATCGTCGGAACAGTATTCAACGTCGTTCGCGAATTGACGGGGCGCCAGCGAAGGGCGTTGCTGTTTCCATAATTTCTGAAAAACTTTTCCTTTCGCTCTGCAATCGTTCTTTTAGCGCTGCGTGCAAAGGGGAGTCGATTCAGGCACGCGCGCGTACGCATGTATGCGAGTATCGGAAATATAATAATATTCTCTCCCGGCGTTACGTATCGGTGATTGATAAATTATTTCGCTACGCGCGTTTCTATATTTGTCCAGGTAGCGGCAACAGGTTCTAATAGTAGGTACGTTCGACAATGGTTACGTGTCCCACTGCCGTTAACGTTTTCGGAAACTCTTTCTCTCCACGAAATTAGGACACTTTCGCTGTCGTAGGAAAGAGCCGGCACCTCGGCCGACCATATTTCATCCAAGCTACAAAGGAAGCCAGCGACGATTGTCCGCAGGTCACTACTTTGAATTGCGCTACTCGCCGTTTTGCATACCTTTGTTACAGCACGCGTTACACGCGTCTCGGCGTATCAAAAAGAAACGATCGCCCCGTTTTCGCATAATATTGCCACCGCGACAATTCCCACGAAATTCGACTTCCCATTGAACAGCTAACATTCCGAACGCAATTGTCGACCGACGATTAGCCGTTCGAGCGAAAGTTTAATCAAACATCGATGCTAATAGTACGTGAAATAATGCGGCTCGGAGGAGCGTAGCTTGTCCAAGCGTTGACTTAATCCTCGTCGATTCAAGGCCAGCTCGAGCAGCGAAACAATTCTTTCGTTAGACACGGCATACATTTTCTTCTCATTTTTCCCTTTTCCTGCCATGCACGTAGAGAGCAAGTAGGTAGCGAAAGAGCAAGTCGAGCGAGCGAGCGAGCGTGCGAGCGAGAAGGTAGGCAAGTCCTGAAGGGGCCTCGAGTATACGCGATAGATGAAAGTGAAAGGGAAGGTAGAAAGGGTTGGCGGACGTATATACCCGTGGCCGCTGTTACTCGCCATATACTCGGCCGCGGGGGCCCAGAGTGCAAGATTTACAATCGCCACGAGCCAGAACGGGCCAGAAACCGAGGAAAATATGTACCGTGAGGCAGTCGCGACTACCTGCGTGAACGAGCAAATCACCGCGCCAACTATCCTGACATACCAAACACGCGTCCTACGCTCTCAGAATTTCTTGCGTCCGAAATGCGATCAAGTTTTCTTCCATTTCCAATTTCCTCCCACTTTACGTCGGGAATGAAACACGTGTTTCTATTAGAAAAGGTAGCGAACGGAAGAACTGTAAAATTGAATTAGCAATTAGATCAGATATCTGGGAACTATTGGTAAAACATCTACGACCCCGGAATTATATTTGTGTAATTTTCCTCGTTCAAGAACTTCACCGTCGTCCCTCTTGAATGGAAGTGACTTATTCAGCAAGTAGGCGAGTATACGCGTTCGTGATTGACTTTTCAGTCGAGCAGAAAGAGATTGCTACGTTTTCTCGGCGATTGCGTGGGTGAAAATGCTTCCCCGCACGACACCGTCGATTCTTGCGGCAAATTTCCGCCACGCTATTACGAACCGTGATCGAATTTACAGATAGAAAGCTACGTGCGCCACGATGATCCCATCGACAATGCTCGAGACCAACTATGCTGTCGCGTGGGCGGTACGCGAGAATTCGTAACTCTGCGTCTCGCTCTGCGCTCCGACATTTTTATTCAATTACGTTAAGAGGTTCTGCGCGACATTCGGACGGCTGCAACGCGAAATGGAAACGCGCCCCGTTCCCATCCGTTGGACGCCGAGAAATGTGAATGGCGTTACGGTGAAAGAATATTTCATAATCGGGGTACGTGACAAGTCGACCGAATTCTCGGTTCCCCCTCGAAAGTCAAGCGTTCAAGGTGGCGACATTAAAACGCCCCCGGGTTGAACTATCGACTTAGAACGAGCGGATTGTCGATGATCCCCTCGATCCGTCGACGGACCGTCGCGACGCCGCGGAGACGAGCAACGGTTGGAAGAAGCCGCGGCAGAAGGAGCAAGCACGGAGCGTTTCGCGCAATCGGCAGAAACTTCGACGCGCGATGTAATCGTATCTGCCAATTCGGCGAGACTCGGCTCGAGTGAAAGTGCACGCCGCGAGTGAAACATTTTCGCCTAACTGTCTTGAAGCCATTAAAACTGCGCGCTCGTGTTTTATCCGTGGACGTCGCGAGATTTTCATTTCACTCCGACAGCAACGATCGCGTCTCAGGTTCGTTTCTGGTCCGCCCGGTCTTGCGCAATTAATCGAGCGGGGGATGTACCGAATTTTTTGCCCGGCATCGAAGGTCTTCGCAGGGGGTGTTGGTCGGGCGTGCAGCCGCCTCTTATTCGCGCGGGGTTGCGACATTAGTTTCCTGTTTCCCCGGGGCTCTCGTTGCGCCTATCGGGATGCGGAATCATTGGTTTGCTTCTTATCGCGGCGGCAATTAACGACGATTCGAAAACAGTTTTCACGCGATGACCAAGGGAAACGTGGTGGTAAACACGTTACGCGTTTGAAATTGTCTTGCGCGACGCATAATTTCTTTTTGTCGATGAGTACGGAGTCGATAATAACATGCGAGCAATGCCAGGGTACGGGGGTGCAGGCAGGTTTTCCGTTGCCTCTTCATTTCATTCGCGGTTTCTAACGCTTCGGCATTACCATCGATGCGCCGAGACCGTTCGATAGATCGGAGTTGGTTGAACGTTTTCCGGCGGCGACAATTGCAAACGGCGGTGGTGAAAGAGTTAGGAGGACCTGGGTGAAGCTTGGACAAGACTTGGACACGAGGACAAGGTTCACGACCAATGGTGCACCGATTATCAAGATGGAAAAGCAAAAACGGTGGATGAAGAACGAGGACTGCAAGAACTTCCTCTCTTTCGCGGCGCGAATCGCACGCGCGGATTCCCACGGTGCCAGATAAGGCCGTCGGAGATAAAGAGAAAGAAGAAGAAGAAGAGAGAGAGAGAGGGAGATTGCGCGAGAGAAGGAGGATGGGTAGAGCAAGGAGAGATGCGAAGGGGAAACCGAGCAAAAAAGAGGAGGAAAAAAGGAAGGAGAAAGAGCAGCAGCGTGAGGACAGCGGAAAAGGGGGAGAGGGAGAGAGAGAAAACGGCGAGGACGATGTGGGAAAAGAGGAAGCTAATCAGAAGCGGAAGTACGCTCCGGCGAGGCCCGAGGCCTTGAGAAGCATAGTCAGCCGCGCAGCTTTTAGCTCTCTTAATTGCAACTTCATTTAACGTGCCCTACACATCGAAACGTTCGACCAATCCGAGGCCTGTGCGCCGCGGAACCGCGTCTTAATAACCCGTCTTATCGTCGACGAAGAAACGTCTGAGAAGGGAGCGACCGCAGGCGGTCCGTCGAAGGTGAAAATGTTCCAGGCACGCCATCGAGCCGCGTAGAAAATCTGGCATTCTTTTAAGCAAAGTCCACGATACGAAATCCAAAGTTCGTGCAATGCATTCTAGTAGGTGTCGCGTATGCGACGGAAATGATATTTCACTCGAGAGCGAAGAAGCTGAGTGTTTCAGGCCAGCTTTGTACCTTATATGCGGTGGTGGGCGGAAAGAAAGTTGAGAAGGTGAGCAATGTATAGAAACGTCACAGTTCACGAGAAGAAAATACAGATTATCTATGCGTTACGGGGCGAGGGAATACCTCGGAATAAATGAGTATGCGCTTACTACCAAACACGATATGAAATATCTATTACTCCAAAATTGTTTTGTCCTCCACTGTATTTCTCTTGAATATTTTCACAGAAACACCGAGAACTGATCGTTCGGAATACTGACACGCGGTGTTAGAAATATTCTTGCAACGTATGCTCCGATTGGAGCACTGCTGTAATGTATGTGTAACAGACAGGTAGTTTAATGCGAGGAAAAAAGCTATACATACTTTCGCGACTACGATTCCTCCGGGGAAATATTTGCATAGCCACGAATGCTTTTCAGATTGACAATAATATTACAGCAGCTCGCACAGACTCCCCGATGGTAATATATTTATGCATCCGTGCTTTGCCGGATGTTATTATTGCCAAGCCGTATCTCTGCACTGTTTAACGCGGAAAAAGTGCAACCGAGTTAAATATGTATACACACTGTGCCTGAGCATGATTATGGTTATCTCGCGGCACCTATACTAGGTACAATCGACTCGCGATAATCGAGCTTTTCCTATAGACTGCGAACATTTCTATAAGGTAGGCAGCGATAATGGCAGACGTCGGGGTTCCGTGTCGTTTCGCTCCTATTCGAGACGACGACGTCTGTCACAGAAAATTAATATCGAACACCTTGACAACGTTGGCGAAACGTTCGTCCAATTGACAGCAGCGGCAGAGATTTCAACGCGAAGAAAATCGATAAGAATTCGCGAGCCATTCGACGTCCAACGAAATAGGAACTGCACGATCTTACCTGCCGATCGAGATTACGCGAAGATACGTGAACTTTCGTTACGTCAGATCAATTGGACATGATTCACGATCGATCTAGCCCCTCGTGCATCGACCATTGGAATTGATCAGAAATCAAAATCGATCGACGGAGAAAGCATGCGACGCTGTTATCGAGTAGATACCGTGCGCCCATCGAACGTCGGGCGCTCATTACCGATCCCACGTTGATTAATCATTTACGAGTCGCGAGTGCCATTTGTAATGAATCAACGATTAGCTAATAATTAATCAATGAACACGTAACGCAGATAAGAACTATCGGGATTGCAAGGTACGAGAGTAGCCACGTACTTACGCGCACCTGCGTGAAAACAGTTGCCGAAGAATCGCGCGACAAATACATAAATAATTTAAATTATATACGCTTCCTCGCGCAAGAATTTCACTTTATCATAAGCTGTTCGTTTACCTGGGTCGGTTAATAATTCATTGGGAAACACGGGTGTCGCGAGCCAGAGCCACGAGGTTATCTCGATTCCAATGAAAATATTTTCTTTTCTACGCTGATTAAATTATCTGAACGGGGCCAAACCCGCCTCTATTAAAATCACGCGTTATCGTGCACGACACCGTGAAAGATATTCTATTTCGCGTTTCGCACAGGATTACGCAATAACGACGACGAAAACATCTCAATCATTTTCACTTGCGCAATCCGCGTGAATTTTTTGCCCAGAAATCGAAACGTGAAAGCGCGGGTGCTTTTGTTCCGCGCTTTCATCGATGGAGACGTTTCGACGCTAAACATATTCCGCGGTGATTCAGAGCTGAAATTGCTTTCCGAAAAACGACGATAGGGGTGGCTGTCGTTCGCGTCGCCTGCGAGAGGAAATTCTATGGATCCGCGCGACTCGCTTTTACGGCGACGAATTGTTTGCTTTCCTTTTATTAAACGCGGCCCAGGAAAAGAATGCAACACGATCGACGTGTCGGCAAAAGGAGTAAAATCAACCCGGAATTTCGACTGGTTCACCTTTCAGGCCTGGCCTGGCCTGGCCTGGCCTGGCCTGGTAATTTCTGTTTGCATCGGGATATCTGTATGGATGCAAGTTCTATATGCACTCAGACTATGCGAGAGCGCAACATAAATATATCCGGCAGATAATGGCCACATGAATACGAAATGGCGAACGTAAAGACGCCTTTCGACGAGCCCGACCTTGACTCGAGATCGCTTTTTCTTTACGATCCGTCATCGCGAGCCATTGATGACCACACAGAGCTCGCGAGCGCCTCCTTCTTCTTTTCTTCTTCTTTTTTTCTTCTAAATACAGTTGCGCAACCGACGTTCACGCACGACCATGGATCACCTGAACTTGAATTGAAACGTACCGAAGTTTTCCTATGGTCGTGCGAGTCATCGCGAGATCCAGCCGACCGTTTCCCGATGGTCACGAAGAAATCAAGGGGGATCTTCCTCGGGAGATTTTCGAAGCGCTGCTCCGAATTTTGATCATCGAATAAAGTTTTCCGTTTCACTGTCAAACGCGATTCGACAGCAGAGGCGGCTCGACCAGGACAGAAATTACTTTTGCGCGGTCGACAAGTCGCGTAATTTGTTCTACAACTCACTCGATCATATTTTCTCATTGTTAGCGCGGTTCGTTGCAATCTATCTACCTGTCCTCAGGTGCGTTGGAGCTCGGAGCCGTTTCTGCCTCCAATTACGTCGCTACTTTAATTTGCACAGTCTCTTACGTCCAATCGCGCGGAATGTCGGTTCGTTGCTCCGATCGTATTTTTTCGTTTTTATCCACTACCGCTCGTAGTGTCACCGTTTCGACGATACTTTGCCAAAGTTGTCGAAAAGCGCGTCAAGTAAACGCGGAATGGGCCAAAATAGTCGAGGAAGCTTCTCGAGCTCGTTGAATTTCCTTGGTACACAAGTATCGCACAAACATTGTCGACGAAAAAATACCTGACTTATCAGTGGAAGCAACAACAATGTTTTCAGAAGTGACGCGGCAAATAGCAGTGGGATTTATCTACGATAGATAAACGCGTAGCTCAATTAAATGAAAAGAAAAGCACTTGGACGTTCCGTGCTGGTTTTTGCTCTCACCTTGTGATTTTGATCGTTCGCACTTTATCCAATATCGTTGGTATCCAAAGAAAGCGTGCCGGTAAACGGCGATATTTCCCTTAAGATTCTCTCGAAGAGTCACGAAGCATCTCCACGAGCCGACGACCCGAAATCCCGTGATAGCGGCGACGAGGACGACGGTGCAGACACGTGACATACATTGATATACCAGAGCGTGTATCACTGCCGGCACGAGAAACAGATCGCAGCACGTCGCAGAGAAACACGGACGAAACGATGGAACATTAACGAAAACGGTGCAGCAACCGTGAAACCGATCGGGAGAATATCGAAGCTGGCACTCGATCACTTCGCACTGGAGCACACGTTCGCACAGTTAGATTACGCGAGATTAGGTGGCACCGCGGGTTGACAGGTCGACGAAATTCGCGTCGAAAGGAAATTCTTCCACTCCTCGATGCTTTCCAATTTCACACGTGCCACAGGGTATCCCGCGTGATTTCACCCGAAAGATCAAATTCGGCAGCGCGGTTCGTGGCAGGACACCTTTCGACGGGGGCAGATGGATGACGGGAACAACGATTATACTCCGTGCACGAAAACAAGGATCACAGTGACGACGTTCGTTGGTGACGACGACGACGACGACGACGATGACGACGACAACGACGTGGAGAACTTTTTTCCAACGGGGTCTGCTCCGTTGGCTGCCCAGGGTCAACCGGCTGGCTCCGAGCGCGGCACTTTTACCCGTTGGGTGCTCTCAAGGACTCGGAGGTGGCTCCTATTCCTTTCTCTTATCCTTTCGCGCGCGCGCCTTTTTTATCCCGCTAACCTTTTTAAGCGCACTTTTAATTCCGCTCGGCCGCGTGTCTCCGCGCAGCGTTCACGAGCTCCCCGAGATCTTGTTGCAAGAAAGCGACGTACGCCGCGAGCAGGGTCGCCCTGGGTACGACGTATCGTCGATCAAAGGCGGGAAACCAGCGTGAAAATCCAGCCGTCACGGTGGGAGGCGACAGAGGCGTCGAGAGATTAGAACAAGTACAAAGTGTCGTCAGGGATGAGAAAGATAGCAAGTGGATTCAGCCACGTTCGGATCGTCTTTCAAACTTGTCCTCGGCCACTGGCGTCCTCGACAGAGCACTCCGTCGTTCTTTTCTCCGTCCTCTTTCTTCGTGTCGTCGAGTCCCCGGACAACTTCTTCTTTCGCGACTTCACCGCTGCCGGCCGCACTCGGTTGTCGTCCACCCTCGGGACGATCCAGAACTCGTGCTCGAACACCGTATCTCCACTGCGTATCGTTGTCTTACAATTTCCTGCGGCGGATCGCACCGATGCTTCTCTCTCCTTCTTCCACTTGCTTCTCTTCTTCCTCTCTGCCTCTCTGCCTCTCCCTTTCTCTGTCTCCTTTCTCTTCTGGTTTTGTAATCCGCTTTACGAAACTTCTGTAGTCCGAACACGGTGGCGCGCCGTTGAAGCGAGCGGGACACGATCCGTGAATCGAGGGGACGATCTCGAATCGTACGTCGAGAACGGCTGGAGCCAATCTCTGTCGTCCCGGAAGCGGATTACCGGTGAGCGACGAGCGACGACCTTGAACACTTGCGTTTCGTTGCACACCTAACCACCGAGCATACGCGAACGATCGTTTCCATCGCTTTCCTCCTGGTATCGCGCACTCTCGTCGATCCGATCGAACACACGGGGAACGAGATCGCGATCGGTCCCGCGTGTCCACCGTATGCGCGCTCTTTCACCTGACTCGCCGCGAGGGCCGGTCAACCGCGCACCACTGTCCTCCCGATCGAAATTGGCCACAGATTTCACAAAACACCGGACTAGAAATGTCGTTACACAATTGCACACTTCTTTTCTCGCTCGCGTTTCCCGTCCCGTCCCGTCACGTACCGTCACGTCCGTTTCGTCTCGTCTCGTCTCGTCTCGTCTCGTCTCGTCTCGTCTCGTCTCGTCTCGTTTGGCTTCGTTCCGCGCGTTCCACCGTTCGAATTTCCGACAATCGCCGTGTTCCTTCCGCGGGAATGGTGGCCGCGATCGGACTCTCGCTCGCGAGATACACGTCCAGGAGAAACAGCTCCGAAGGTGGGACCAAATCCGAAAGCCGCCGAGAGAAAGAGAGAGAGAGGCAGATATTCGGCTATGCCCAGCCTACGAGACAGGATCGGATTTTAGCGCGCTCCGCACGCGCTCCCGCGAGCCCAACTCGGCGGTTTCAACTTTTACTTTCAGCTCTTACACAACGCAGCCCGCTCTTGCTCGCGGTACGTAAGCGGCAACCGAGCAACGGAGTCTCCGCTCTTCGCTTCGAAGCTTCTTCTTCGTCTTCTTCTTCCTTTCCTCCGTTTCTCTCTCTCTCTGTTTTCCCCTGTCTCTTCCTTTCCCTCGACACTCGCCGACGATGCCACGGTCTCCACGATTTTTCGCCACCCGTCCGGTCGATCCTCCTCCGCTCGCGGACGGCTCCCTCCGATTTTCACAGTCCTGTTAACCGATGATATGCGTGCGTGGCCGCGCACACCGTGCCTCACGCGCCTGGCATCTCGTCGAATCGTGAAAAGGCTGCACGTCGAATAAGCTCGTCGGGCTTGGCTAAAGAGCACGTGCGTCGATGAAAGCACGTGCGGATGAGCACGTGTCCGGTGTTTTCATTCGGCAGGAACGCAGACTCGGTTCGCGCCGATAACAACGACGCTCCGCCAGGCCGTTTCGAAATAGTATCGCGCGGCGAACTCGAGGAAATTCAGGACGGGAGGAACGTCTGTTCTCGCCCGTGTCGACGCATTCCTATGGGCACCCGGAAGAAGGTGCAGGCGGCACAGGGGCCACGTGGCTTGGCCGAGGGATGATTCGCGGCGGACGACAGTGACAACGGCGAGGATCGCGACCACCGACCAGCGACAACTCCAATCACGAGCACGAGGAGTATAGGAGCGACGCGTTGTCAGCGTTGCCCGTTGTTTTTCACGAACGTCGTCGCACTACACACACGGTGGCTGGAACACGAACATTTCCACAGAGACGATGCACTAGTTCGGCACCGACGTATGCTTTTCGCGCCCGATCTCTCTCTCCTTCTCACTTGGTCGGAGGACTTCTTCAGGGAGAGAGGGTCTCTTCCGGTCTCCGCGGTGTGTCTCACTGCTCCTCGCTCCGTCGTAACTTTTGCGCAAACCCGAGACCCTCTCTTACTCTTTACCTCTCTCTCTCTTTTTTCCTCCCTCTCTCTCTCTCCCACCCTGCCCTCTTTCTCTTTCCTTCTTTCTCCCTTCCTCCCGCTGTCTATCTCTATCTCCTACCTCTAGCTCCGTTCGGCCTATGGGTATTGCGCTCTCTCTTTCTCTCTCTTTCTCTCTCTTTCTCTCTCTTTCTCTGTCTGGTCCTAGGTAAACGCGGAGAGAGGTAGACTGGGCAGTCGGCGAGAGACGGTGGTGGTGGTTGATGCGATTCGTTGGTGGTAGTGGTGGCACACGAATACCTTTCGAAGCGCGTACACACCGTCCACCGATCGGAGCGTGGCAGGACGGTGACAGTGACGATAATGGTAACGATGGTAGTAGTGGCTCTATGGTGGTGGTGGTGGTGACGGTGGTAGAGAAGAGGCCAGGTGGGCCCCGTGGCTTGCAGGCGAGCCCAGAAAGGGTTGAGGGTCCGAAAAGCACGGTTCTCTCTCTCTCGAGAACTCCCGGCGGAATACTCACGCTAGAGAGGAGGCCTCACGAGCCTCGTGAGTTCGTTTGTAAAGGGACCGTAGTATTGGTTCCTCGTCGAGTGGCACCTCTTCTCTTCTCTCTTCCTCGCTTACACGCTCTCCCTCTACCTATCTCTTTCCTACGCTTACTCTTTCCTCCCACCATCGCTCCTCCACCTACCACCACCTTCCTCCACTCTCCCTTTCCCCACTGGTGCTCTCACTATTCCATTACAAATAGCTCTCTTGCCTAGGCCTCGTTTGTGAGGTGTTGCTCCTTCCGTGTACGTTCATGCTCTCCGGGGTTGTATGGACGCGCGTTGCGATTCACGTGTGGAACGTCTGCGCGCGCGCGGGCGTGTGTGCTCCGATGCACATGCACGAGCTGCGCCGTGCGATAAGAATATATGTACACGCTTCTCGCCTCTTTTTTCACCATCTCCCTTTCGCGCTCCTCTTTTCTCTTTCTCCGCCTTTCGTCCTTTCTTTCTCGTTTCACCGCCTAGTCGTGCTCGTGCACGTATGCCCGCGCATACATGCACGCGTCTATCTCGTTTCGCAGTGTGCACACGTACGGACGCACACGCGGGAATCGCAACCGCTTCGTACTCTTTACTCGCATCCTCGTCGCTCGGGTGCGGCTGAATAGAGGGTTTCTTTGTCACGGTAATGGTGTAATACAAGGCTCCGCTCGTGCTCGTGCACATAATACGTAAGAATGGAGCGGGAGCTCCCCAGACCCCTGCGCGCTACTCTTTTCCTTTCCTTCCTTCTTTCTTTCTTTCTTTCTTTCTTTCTTTCTTTCTTTCCTCCTTTCCCTCTCGTCCTTCCTGTTCTTTCCTTCGACAACTTCTCCCCGTCTCCCGCCGCAGCGTTTCCGTTCCCGCCGATCGTCCTCCCGTGAGTCTTTTCCTCCGGTGTTCCACCGTGTCACCTCTCCAGAACTCCCATCCCGTTCCCTCGATTCTTCGTCTTCCTTTACCGCCGGCTGAAACTTTATCTTTTGCTTTTCTCTGCCGTCCCGCGATCCGTCCCACTCCCACTCTTTGTCTTTCCCGCTTCTTTCCTCACTCCACCGCGATCCTCTTCGCACGAGCGATCGCGCTTGCGCGCCTCTTCAGTCTCTCGCGAACCGAGGAGATAGAACGTTACCTTTTCATCGCCTCCCCCTGCCCTTCTTTCGCTCCTTCCTGTATTTCTTTCTCTATATTCTAGATTACCCTCCCCACCCTTCATCCGGTTCTTTCGCCGACCTTCCAACCCGGCGTTTCTTCTCGCCCCCTATCGCACTCCCACGTGCTTTCTTCCCTTTTAAAAACGTTGGCCCGCGACCAACCGGCTCGTCCAATCAGCGCGGCGTCCGCGATCGCCACGTGAACCTCTTTCTCACACGGAGGATTATGTCGTTGGTCTAGTTATGCATCGGAAACGCTCTCAGCCGTGATCGATAGTGAAATGCTTGAATGACTTGCTGGTAAACACCTACGGCTTCGAGCTTCCTCAGCCTTTACTTTGATTACGAGTATAGCTCGCGGCCGGAGGATCTTTAGACACTTTTATCGTTGGATGAACCTTAAACGGCCTCGGAACCCTCCCCCGGCTGTTCGTCGATAAGTGCAGAAGTATTACACAGTACGATAATTTCTGCGCCACGAATTTTGAAACGGCCCGCTTTGTCCCGATGTCCCACTTACGGCTAACTGCGTTACGTGCTCCAAATTGATAATTACGCGTCGCATAGTGTCATCAACGCTCCAAGGAAGCCATTTGGTCTCTTTCATTCACCTTGCCGGTTCGCGTGCAGCCGATCCGATCCGATCCGATCCGAACCGATCCGAACCGATCGTCGCGTCGCCCCGTTTCATTAACGAAACCTTTAGCTCGCGAGCGTTTTACTTTTCATTCCAACTATTTATAAACATTCTTCGAAAGAATTTCATGGCCGACTGGTGCGGCTTTAATTCGAGTCGGTGCACCAGATACGCGATTGTTCCTTCGCCCCTCTTTCTCTAGCCAGCCGGCGCGGACAGGCGTACCAGCAGCGATTGCCATTCGTAGATTCGGTCAACAATGTGCACACGTCCGGAGATTACGGCAGCGGGGCTGGCTATACTTAGAACGGTAGACGAATTTCGTTCGAGGGACGCTCCGAAAGGAGGTCGAGAAACAGCTGATGCGATATGCGTTGCGTCGCGTTGCGTTTCGCCGCGATAAACTTTTTATCGTGCCCTTTCTCCTTCTTAAAGTGTATACATACATTTATATAAGTTGACCGCCGGAGAGAGTAGAGTAGCAGGGACAGGGGTGCTAACCCTCTTTGTACCTAGGGGCCGAAATATCGCCTCCGCGGTATTTGGCACGAACACCTTGGGCAGATATCTTTCGACCTTTCACATGTTTCTAAAATTCTGATTGGCTTTAACTCGTGGAAAATAAGTTTCCTCTTTTTTAGGCAGAATACACTTTGCAACAAAACACAAAGAATGTGTAAAGTTATCTCTATATTTAGAACGATGTGTTCGTTCTAACGAGTATCTTCGAAAATGCACACTTTTCAAGGTGTTTCTAGCCGGTACACAGGGAAAGGGTTAAATAATTGAATAGTGGCTGCAGAAAGAGTACTTTTAATATATTTCTCAAATAAAAATTAGCAACATCATCTTTGCAGCAAGCTTAACAAGTGGTACTTTGTGATCTAATATACAAGCTATACATACTTGCGCAATGTGTTGTTGTTTTTGTACCCCTTAACATCAGCGATACAACAGAATTATATTTCGCTTGGAAATTTTTTCAAACCACTACAATGTACATATAATATATTAGAAATAAGACGAGGAATACATATCTTTTTAAATTCGACAAGGGAAAATGCCGCGTGGGTAAACACAGCTCTTTAATTTCCCAAACTTTCCCTAAACTGACATACGACCCTCAGCCACTGTCTGGCCTGATGTCTTTTTAGCGATTACCCGCAAGACAATAACCTACCATAAATCGTCCCTCCGACAAAACACCCTCCGACCCTTAAAACGCATCGTCGCCTGTGTTACACACCTTTGCGTAATGTGAACAATGTGAAAATGTCAATACGTATATACAGGTACTATCGTGGCCCCGTTTGACTTATTTCGCGATTCAACAGAGAGCGGTGGCGAGGCATCGAGCGGCCTGTTACCCCGTTGCACGATTAAAAATGTCATCGTCTCGACTAATAATTTAATCGCTAATCGATGAGAAATCGTTGACCTTTCGGACAAATATGATCACGACAATCGTTCACGTTGTCTTAATCAATCGATGCCGACGGAACCGTGTTTCGGGCGATTTAATCGCCTCGGGTATTCGATAATAAGGTAGCGACGATAGCGGCGCGCTTTCGAGTGGTGGGCGTCAATATTAAGTATCCGGACAAACATCGTTTGCGCGATCAATTGTTGGCGCCACCCGGTCGAGAGAGCTGCAATTTTTGTCTCCTTTCTCCCCTTTTTTTTTATGAATGAGTCCTCGCCGTAAAAAAAGTTGTAAAGCCGCCCCTCTCTGTTTCTTTCTTTCTTCGGAGTAGGCGTCGAACCGTGACGTCAAGTATTTGCTCGCGTTATCAGCGGCGGCGTAATTTGCAAGAAATTAATTAGTTCGCCCGTTGTATCATCTGCCGTTGCCGCTCCCATCCGGGCGCGTATGCTTATCAGGCTCGATACTATTTATTTATTTATGGTGCGGACTAAATTAAAAGCGCGTCAAGAAGGCCAAACGTCTTGCGTAATCGTTACGGGGAACACGCGGCTGTTTATCATTACGCGCGAAAGATAGGAGGAAATGGAGGGGAGGAAGGAAGTGGCAGGGAAAGGAGAAGAGCGAGAGGAGAAGAGGAAAACTGCAAGGCCTTTTCAACCTCGTCATGCATATTAGATGCTCTGCATATTTGTTGTTCATCTTTTTATTTCTTCTTGCCTGTTATCTCTTGCGCTTTCTGCTCACGCTCGCCAGTACGCGTTGCATCGCACCGCTGTCGCATCTGCATTGAATTCTTGCGATTAACGGCTTGCACGAATGATATTATTCCCGGTTAAATTTCGGGGAGCCGTTCCTATTTTCGTGACTCGACGCGCGAGTTAGAGCTAATTACTTCGACGCTAATCTATACTAAATTCGTCTCCTTGGAAGCTACGGTGTAAGCTGTAGATTACACCGACGACCACGTAGGTGATGCGCAAACATTTCTCTCGCTATCTGCGCAATCTTATCACCTTAGACATTCTTTTCCTCGTCTGACGCATGCGGCAGTGCGTAATTAGGGCAACCTACTCCGTTCGTTGTCGGCGAACCATTGGTTCAAATCGTACGCGTCTTCCCCGTGTATACACGGCGATCCTCGATTTTGTCCTCGATGAATAATTTCGTTGCGCGTGTTGTATCAATAAGATCGTTCGCAAACGTTCAGCGAAAGTTGCGGTTCCCGCGTCGCAGGCGAAATTCCGTTGACACAGCACTGTGCACAGAAAATTGTGGAACAACACCCCTGGACCGCATGGTCTGTCGTGAGACGGTCTCACCCTCCTCTGAACTCTTTCACTCCGTTCCACTCTCTCACTCTCTCTCTCTCCCTATTCCTCTCGCTCTATCTCCCTGTGTCAGACTCTCCTTTCCAACTCTCCTTATTTCTGCCTCGTCGCACGAGGTGGTCGTTCGACGGCCGTACTTGCACCTTTCTCACAACGCGACACAGGTCTAGCCATCCCTTCTTTCCTTGTCCCTTTCACTCGTATCGCGCTGAACGAAGATGGAGGATGCAATGAAACGAGAGGGCGAATGAAACCGTGAAAAGGGTAGGGAGAAGGCGCAACTAAAACGTGATAAAAAGAGAGATGGGGAAAGAAGAGGGAGAGAGACAGAAGGATTAAGAAAGAACAAGACGGACGGGAGCGAGGGGGAAGAAAGAGAATGCAGAATGAGAAATAGAAATACGGAGATCCAGTTTGACCGTATAGGTTAGATCCTCGTTGGTCTCGTATATTTCGAGGTGACTCGTTTTATTGCGAATCCGGTTTGCTCCCCGTGACGAAGGGAGCAAGACGGTGCTCGGGGTTCGCCGGGAAGAGGGACAAGGAGAGGGTGAACGCGCGATAGGACTTTGCGATGGTCGACGAAGGAAGCGGTGGAGGAGGAGTCGTTGGAAAAGGAAAGGGAGGGATCTTTCTTTGGTCGTTCCACCGACACGAGCCCTCCCTTTCTCCTCTTATTCTGCTCTAGTCGTTGCTGCACACCGTTGCTAACTTGCTGCACCCCGAACGGATGGCCGAACGCATTGGTGCTGGCCGTTCTTGTTGCTACCGCTAGTTGCTACCGACCAGTCATTCAACCACTGATGCACATCACACGCCACCGGCGTAGCTGATGGAGGTGACGAAGCTGGAGGTGGTGGCCAGTTTCAAGGTTGCCTCTTCGAACGGTTACGACTTGCGCGCACGGTGTACAAGTTAACTAGCCGCCGCACGATTTCTTTAAGGGTTTCTAAAAAAAACGTTGCACGCGGCGAAAGGCTTGCCAATGCGTACTGCGATATTGTGAATGAAAATATTGTAAACGGTAACGCCGTTTACTTATCGCTCATTGCGAACACTGATACTGGAATGAGTAGTCGGTTACTGGCAACGAAACAGGTTTCAATCGTTCACAAAGCAATTGCTTGATCGTAAAACTACGTTTCACGCATTCCTCGTTCCCACCAAAAACCTACAGAAGCGTCCGCGGCTGCAAAGGAACGATAATTCATTTATTCCGCAAAGCCGTTTCGCGATCCCAAACACCTTGCGGGATTGCGTAAGGCGCATTGTTTCCTCGAGGGGGCGATAAAACTCTGGATCGATTGTCCATTCGTTCCGTAAGTTAGAAACACGACGGATTAGAAAAATAAGAGCTCTTCCCCGAGTCTCGCGGTATGGCCGCGCCCCATCAGGATTCGAGGAAAAAACCTTTCCATACTCTGTACATGCACCGTCGATCGTCGAGTGAACTTACGTCATTTACGGTTGCTTTGTCTTCCTGCTCGAAGTATCGCAGCCTCCGTTTCCCGTAATTGATTACAGAGTTTAGCATAATACATCTGACCGAGAGAATTTAATTATACATTCGCGCGCCGACGGTATGAAAATTGCGCTCGTTTAATAGAATCCGCGATCCAGGAACTGCCGTGCACCGTGAATATTCAAACGAGGGGAAATGAAAAAGGCTCTTCTAGTTGCCGCGCAATGTCACGATAAGTATCACTGCGACTAATGGAAAAAATGCTTATGCTTCTCGTGGAAAGATACGGCTCGGTCTAAAACCGGAACAAGGTTGTGCAAGCGTATGCACGGAGCGTTCACATCGATAGGTACATTCTTCTGCCCCGTCGTGGACTCGTCGTTTCATCAAATTTCAGGCAATTATCGATTAGGCGATTCGAGTCTCGCACTGATCAATCAAATTTTGTAGTTTCGACGAACGATCCGTGTCGATAATTCCAGTGGATCGTTCAGACCTATCGTCGAATGTTATTGCACATTTCTTTCCCTCCGTTAAGCCTGGTACCGTCACCTGTTTCAAGGTGCCTAATTCCGAGTAATTCAATGAGACTCGTGAGCCAACACGAGCACACCGGAGTGGGTACACACGAAATTACTTGCTCGTGATAAAACAGGTACGCCTGTATTCGCAAACATTCTAATAATAGCGGGGACACAAATGGATGTATCTATTTATGCACTCGGTTCGCGCTGTTTGCAAATCTACCTGCCGTTTCTGTCGCGCTAATCGCCTCCTTTTCTAAAAACGCCGCCGCGACACCGTGCCGTTCTTCAACGGGCGAGAAAAATTAACCAATTAACCGCACGCTTCTGCCATTCAGTCACCTAAATTATTCATCAATTCGTCGCGAGCGTCGAAACGATTCCAGGTATATCGGTATCGCACTTAGAGCTCGTCGCGTTACATTTCTATACGTTCGGTCTGCTTCTTGCATTTTCATTTCGAAGAAAGCTCGCGTGCCCGGCATCCGTTCCCAAGAGCGTTCCCTTTACTTCTCTAGATACCCCCTCGCATTTCCCAAACGTCGATTCAGACGACGATTCGTTCAAAATTATCGCGTCGATGAATCGAACGGTTCGTGGAAAATTTTCGAAACTGCAGATCGGTATTAAGAATCGGCGCAATCTTTTCCCGTTCTTCCTTCCCTTCGGCCGACCGTGCCCCTCGAGGGCACGACGCTCGAATACCATCTATGCATGTAAATACACATCGTTGGCAGCAGAAGAAAAGTCAGGAGTGCTATCGTCGCGGACAAAGTAATAGAGTGTGGTAATAGCGAGGGCTGATGTCATCCGGTAACCTTCTACTTTGCACGTACAGTTGTTCGCGGAGCTGCGCGTCTGCTGCACCGCTATTGTCGATATTATTGTTCGTCGTAATAGTTTTCGCGGCGAACGGCGAATGGCGACAATCGGCCGGAGAAACGGGAAAAGCGGCCGTAAACTAGCCGGCGGGGGACGTGGAAAGAGGATCCAACGCGATTGCTTCTTACGCAATCGAGGAACTGTTTGGTTCGGCGCAGGCTATCGTTCATTCTTGCAGCCGTGCCAGAGTCTCCATGGAACGTGCATGCATATGTGTACGCATGCATACACGGTGGGTCGAAATTACGCGTGAAAAGAGCGGACGTACGCGCGCACTGTATGTTCGTGACGAATCACTGAACGCCGAGTTAACGGCGGCTGATAGCAGTTCTATTTCTACGAACGTGCTCGGATAATGGCTGGATACTCTGGACTTTCCAAAGCGGAAAACGCAAGCAGCCGCGCGGCATCGAGGCTGCTGCGTTTCGCTTCGGGGAGAGGAAAATAAACGCGTTCTTGAATAGAGTTCGGTAGCTTCGGGGAACAATAGTTGGCTGGTCGCGGGAGAAAATGAGGGAAAAAATGTGTACGCGAAACAGCGTTGATGCAATCGCGGTATCGGCTACGAGCTCTGTGGAACTAGAATGGAAACGAGCCTCCCGTGAAAAAGTAGGAAACCTGATTCCAGATAAATGCTGCTGCTCCGCGGAATTTTCATCCCGATAGTCATCTGCTTAAACGTACGATTTGTCGCGCGATTGTACGCGGATCTGGTACCGATGCCGGCAAATTGTACGAACGTTACGCGCACCGTGTTTGTATATTCGGGGCCCGAACATTAGCGGCAAATCGCCAGGTTTTTGCAACACCTTCTTTTAATTAGCGAAACGGATTGGTAACTGCTGTGAAAATAAGCGTACCTCCGAGGCGGTATTTTTTTTATTCAGCTCTTTACATTTCGAGCAAAGGTACATGCGCAGCGAGTAAGTGCATAGGCATATACGCGAAGCGTATTCGAACGGCGAAATGGTGGATTTTATTGCCGCACATCCTACTAAGTTATCAGAAGCATTTTGGTGCGCTCGAAATGTTAGAAATTAACAATTCTATTCGCCGAAGGGGTCAAAGAGGGCCAGGGAATTGATAAAGATTAATTGACCGCTATTGCGATTATTGTGATGCAATGGAATATGTTTGTCCCTAATCTGTGGTTTAATTAAATCCATTATTTTCCATCATTAAGTTGCTTTCAAGATCATGACAGATCATTCGGAGTTTCAGAAATCATGATCACTCATAAGCTACGTAATCATATTTTACAATCGCGGAAAATATTTGCATTGTAGGGACGACTATTTTGCGAATTATTTTCCGACATAGTGAAACTATATTTTTTAAAAGATCAAAACGTAAGGCTTGTCTTTAGACTTCTGTAAATCTGGTTCTACAACCTTGTACTCCTCCTATCTACTGTAAAGAGTGCACGAATCGGTACGATTATTAACCGGAGGCTTGTTATTCAGAACCGTGTATACAATTTAGAACTGGACTGACTAGCGCCACGTAGAAGAAAAATAAATATTACCTTTCCATGCCACTTGTAACGAACAAAATATCGGTCATGGCGTTTTCAGGTGTGTCCAGAATATTGTCGATTACGTTCAGATAAAATGATGTTTGCTCAGCGTTTAAAAGTGTTGTAACGCCCGTCGACACGTGGGGGAGTGGTAGAAGCAAGTGTAGGTAGCGCGTGTAACGGTAGGACAAGATTTTCTACAATTGCATCTCATCGATACACCGAAACGGGTGCCCCGAGAGATTCGGCGGCGTTTCGAGGGTCGAAATCGACGCGATAAACGAGCACGCGTGATTAATCGTGCCGCTCGACTTTTCGTTACCTTGACTGACAATTCCGGATTAATCCCACGCGCAGCTCTTCTTCTTTTTTTACCTTCTGTTTTTTTCTAGACCATCCTGATCTGTCACCCAGCTGCCGAGAGCACGCCAGACACGGCATTGCCGCGGCATTACGGATCATTATGTAATGTCATAACGTTATGTGAACGTTTTACATTCGATGCCTTGCACCATTGCAGTCTCAAGGTCTTTACATTGTTGTTTGTACGAGTTAACGCGTCGATGCGATCCAGGGACGCGTTTGCCGGAGAAAATTCTAACAACGCTTCGCCGTGTCTTCGCTCGTAACGAAATAATTCACGCGCTTGCGATCCTTTTGCGACACAGGGTGCTATAAAAGAGTGAAGACTATTGTGGGAAAGTATCGAATTTAATTGAACTTCCGGCACAATGCGCACCTTCCGCGCCCTTTCCTCCCCCGGCGACATTGGTCACTCGATAATAAGATATTTCGAAACCCACTAAACCCACTAAACAAGAGAGTGAAATTGTTACCCCGAGGGGGATCCCGGAGAGGATTAGGCCGACGCTTGGTCAGTTGCGTTATCGTTAAAGTGTAGCAAAAAAATGGAGAAGAAAACAATCCTTGCAGGGGCTTAACATTTCGAGCACACGGCCGCTCGAGGTTCAGCCTTGGGGGAAAATTCTTTGAACCGATTCTACCCTGACCGTTTCCCAAATTTCTTCCCCCGCTCGAGTTCGTCGCAACTGGTTTCGGGCACATAAACGCGCCAATAAACTACCGAGGACGAGAGACGCACAGTCCAGCAATAATTTCGTCCAGGCTGAAATTCTTCCTCTCTACGCGAGCAGGAAACGTCATAAACGTTAATTACTCGAGCAGGTATAAATAAGGGTTAACGACGGATCGTCCGTTTCCAGAACAGGCGCGCCGCCCGTAAACTTACCCCGTTCAACAAAGGAGTTTCCCTCGGACGCCGAATCCCGTTCCGTGAAAAGATTTCCCATTGTCATTTGCATCTCTGTAAATTATTCTCAGACGTTTCACCGTGCCATAGCCTGTAGATCCTATCGATCCTTGAGACACCGACGGCAACGGTGCTCAATTACTGGATACGTTTTTACGAGCATTAATGGATTATCGTCGGATCTTTTCCCGTTCGCGTTGGCGACTTTGACTCGCGGACGCTTGCGATTAAAATTGCGAATAATACAGGAAGAACCTGTTGCGTGCACGTAACCACACCCACGTCTGGAAAAGTTTTTTCTCCTCTCGTAGCTGTGGGAAAAATGGGAGAGATAGGCGCCTCGCTTATGCAGTTTTATAAATAACAGGCCGGCGGTGAAATGAATTTCACGGACGTTTAAATGCGACGACAAGTATCTCGGCTGAGATTCGCATCTCGGCCGCCCAATTATTTCCGAGAAACTATTCGATAGGCTACGAAAATAATCGCAGCGGGTTAAATCGGTGCACGGGAGCGCTCACGGATTTTCAGGAGCAGTTGCGCAACGCACAGCGCCTCGAAACCGTGTCAAAAGTAATAATTTTATGGAATTCATTAACCGTCCCCGCGTCGTTACGCGACGATTGCGTAAGGCCCAGTCGCGTCCGGCTCTTTCTACTCGCCGATCGTCGATGAAATAATGCATTCCGTAGGAAGCCCGATCCTGTCCCGGGCTGCAGGGGAAGAATCGCATCCTCCATCCTGCGCGCGATAATTGCACGTGGGGACTAATTGCCGCGCGGTTTATTTCAATAAACCTGGCGTGCGTACAGGCCAGAACGCGGAGGGAAAGTCGTCCGACTCGTGTTCGGGGCTTATTGTCCGTATTCTTCGACGCCTCGAGGAAAGGGCCGAGAAAGAAGGGAAGGAAGAAGGGAAGGAAGAAGGGAACGAAGAAGGAAACGGGAGGCTCGCCTTAAGGATGCTTTCATTCACGCGGCCGGCTGCCTTTAAAATCCTCCGCTTCCGTGCGTGGGAAGGGCTTTTATCGTGTGCACGCCGAGGTTCAAAAAACCGAGGCGGCGTTAAGACGGAAAAACCGACACGACATTGAGACGCGACGCGCTGCCACGGCGGCGGAAGGGCCGAAGAAAGTGGAAGTACCGAGCGAGTCGCGGGACAAATAAACGGCCGAATGTAGGTCGGCTGGAATGATGTCACTGAACACGGGGGGCGTCTATCCAGAGAGCACGTAAGAGAGTGAAGCGTAGGATGGTGATGTGAATGGAAAAGGGAGGACCATGCGAAATTTAGCGATGAAAGGAAAACTGCGGAGCAACGCCGGAGGAGAAGAGAGCAAGAAAAGAATCTGGCGAGAACAAAAGGGTTGCGAGCGGGCCGCGCGGAAAGAGCGTCGCGTCGGCGAAGGGTCGAGGGTAGGATGAAGAAACAAGGGGAAGGAAGTGTGCATCGGGGTGGCGGGAGAGTAGAATGGAGAACGGGAGAGAGATAGAACGAGGATCGGGAGAAAGAGAAAGAGGGAAAGGAAAAGTGTGGGACGGAAACGCCGAGGAGGGCCGGCGGGCGGTGGAAAAAACGATAGAGGCGAAGCCGTACGCGTACATTTTGATAAGGTCTTATCGTGTGAAAGCACCGTGGCCTACTTATTATAGCCGGTGCGTGGTTATACGCGTCTCTGACGTTTACGTGATCGCACGCATACCAGCGCACACTCGCCGCGCGTGTGCTCTCGTGCTACTGCAATCGCGCGTAAGAGTTTATATGCGAGCTACCAGCACGCGTGAACGAGCGTGTCCGTTGCGTGTAAAAGCCTATCTATACGCCGATGAAAATAAAGTTCCCTTTCTATTTACGACCGTCTCGAGACTTGTTCTTCCTAGGCCTCGTTCGCTGCTCTTAAAATTCGTACCACGTATCCGCATAAAGCACGATCGATCGATAAACTTCGCAGAACATCGATTTATGCATGCGCGCTCGAAATAGCCGCGATCGCGAAAGTGGAAATGGCAGCAAGAAAAAAAAAGAAATTGTAGATCGTCAGAACGATTTGGAGAACGGAAGAAAATAATCTCGAACGAGCTCCAGGCCTACCCGGTTCGCGCTTCGCACGCGCAATCGACCAATTCGACTCGCCGCGAAGCAGAGTAACAAATTTCCTCCTCGTTGACCAGAATCGTGCGGCGACACCTCGATAATGTTAATGGATCGGCGAAAGCAGCACAGAAAGGGGAACAATGAGTTTTGATAGCTCCTCGTGGCCGGATCGCAGCCGCGTGCATGTACACGCGAGCCCGTACGCGTGCATGCATGTACGTACGGCGAATTGCGAAATTGGGTCGGCCAGAAATTGAAGCTGATCCGTCTGTTCTTCGCGGCGATGACGGCAACTGCGAATGCGACACGTGAAATTTTGCCGATAGTTCGTTTCGAAGCATCACACGTTCGTTAATCTTGGATGAGTCGAGCGGAATGTCCTCGAGCTTTCTTATTGTTCGAGCAGCGAGTGTCGGATCGTTGAACAGTATCGTGGAATTCCTTTTTGTCAACGTGGAAGGGAAACTGTATTTTCGTCGAAGGTATTCTGTGCCAGGTACTCGGTCCAGTGATTGGTCGATTCAAGGTTTTGGGGAATTATTTTCGTTGGGTTAATCAGCAGAGAAGTGTGGAATATGGCTTTTTATTTTTTGGAGTCAGAGGGTTGCGTAAGGTGACAAGTATCGTCTTTGTGAAAATTGCTATCTTTTTTTGACGATGCAATTAATTTTTCAGCTGCTTCCTCAGTTGTAGATATCTTCTCATTTCATACGTATGATACGAATAATTTCAACACCAAAAATACAATTCAATACGGCATAGCTTTCCGAATATTTGCGAGACGGAAAATAATTTGCAGCAGCTGATAACAAATAATACGAAAGTTAATAAATATTGTATAGTATAGTGCACGTCCAGTAAGCAAATTTTATTGAGCCAAACTCATTACGAAATGAGAACCATGCTAGGGTATTAGACGAGCTAATACATCTTTGAAGGTGCTGCTCAATGTTAATCGCAAATCTGTTTACCTTCAGATAGTGGAAAGTCTTATTCACGTGTTGCAACAGTTTAATCGTAATTGTGGGACTAGCGACTTGCGTACGATATACTGAGTGTTAAGAAAGGGGTTACAAACATGATTGGGAGAAATGGTAGGCACAGATAAACATATTTTTAGGAGTTGTGGGTGTAAAAAGCAATTTTGTGATAGTGGTTTTTCATATAATAATTTTGTATTTTTTATTATATTTTTCATGAGGCTTTTACTCCTCTTTCTCAATACCTCACCTGCTGCAACATTATTTCATAAATATAAACAGCAATTGCAAGCTTTTGCGACTGATTTGTGCCAAACAGAACACCGCATTTATTTCTCCAAATATAAACATTTTTCTCGCGCAACTGAATTACTAAATTACCCTCAAAGTGGTAACTTGTTTTTTAACGCCCTGTGCATACCTGGTATACAAAGGTACCTTACCTGCTGACGTGCAATTCATTTGCCTATAAAATGCTATAATACTTCGGCCAAGATAATTTACTGATCGATAATAATAACATCTACTTAATAGCTTCGATTATTAGATAGATAGAAATGAAATGTGTGTTCCTGTCCTCAAAGTATTGATTGATATCTAGGAAGGGATACAATATCGCCCAATCAAAAAATTACCCGATTATCTGTAACATTTCGTTGTTTTTCTAGCCAGTTAAATCGAGCAACCGACAAGGTTCATACCATTGCGCAACGAAACAATAAAATGAACGTATGTACGTGCACGTATGGATCCATATTTTTGAAATACGTAAGTTGAAAATAATAGGACCATAATTCACGAACCACGATCCTTGACAACCTGGCTGACTGAATCCGCTTGAAATATCACAGTGGCCTTTTATCTTCTCCTCAAATAAGATTTTAAGTATCGCTGTTCATTCCACTTGAATTTTCCTTTCGAACATGACGCATCGCTAAGTAACCGTCAAACACTCTTAGATCATCAAAATAAGAAATGCCTAGTAAATAGGGTAAATAGTTTTTTTTTCTTCTTTATATTATGATTCTAATTAGTATGAATCACTTTTATACATGAACGCCTTTCTGTACATAACACGATATGCATTTTTAAAACTTTTTTTATTTTGGAACTCGCATAATGCCACCGCCGCGACCAGCCGGGCCCTGGCCCGCCGTTGCGCGTGTAATAAAATTCAGCAGCGGAGCAAGAGCGTCGTGCTAAAATTCGTGAATGCATTTAACGCCTGCTATTTATGTACGCGATGCTAACAGAGATTATGCAATATCATAGATGACACTCACAGCCAGAGAGGGCAAAAGTCAGCGAGAATCGACGCTTCAATTTCCCCCCTAGACTTGTTTCGCGCGGACCGTTCTGCATAGCTTTCGAATTCTCGGATCCGCGTTTGATTAATGGTCCCCGCTGCGCCCGAGTCAGCGCAGATTAAACTAATTAAGCAATTACAGTTCAAGTTTCGACGTTCGATAATACGGAACGGCTGGTTTAATCGTTTACAATTTCGCAACCGAACGATTGCACATGTAAAATGTAAACATTTCTTGTACACGTCAGCGATTCGAGTTCCCTCCTCCAAAGAAAATTTTCTATTTTATTCATCGTTCGTTATCTACTTGCGCCTATATATCTCTTTTCGGAGGCCTTGCTTTGGATGTAAACAAAATGTTCTACCAATAGAAAATCAAGCTCGATGTGTCAAGGTAACGATCCAACGCTTCGGTTAAATATTAACGACGGGGACTTAGTTTTTGATAAGAGCGCGTTCTTATTAGATAAATCAAAGGCGTTCATCAATACCGTGACGATTATAGCTCGCGTTCAGTTTCTAATGCTTTTTTCCTATTTGTATTGTATATTTAATATCCGTTTCCTTAATCGACGCCGTGCAATTACGTAACCGTGAAACGCAATTGGTCTCGCGTCTATTGCGCCTGGATTTTCCGTCTCGGGAGACCGCGCGGACGTAAAAACTGTCATTTCGATGGGAGGGTTAAAGCTCATTGAAAGAATCAGCGCGCGACAAACTGGAAACCTTGGGCGAACAGATAGGAGAAGCATAGATACGAAAGAACCATCTGAGACTGAAACGCCGTAAAATGTAGCCATGGCCAACTTAGACATGGCCATAAACGTCGCTCGTGCTAAACGTTGCTTCGCTAAAGAGGTGAGAAAAGACGAGGAATAAACGAAAGGAAGAAAGAAGGGGCGAGAAAATTCTGTCGTTCTTGTCGTTCGACTTGTACGCGTTTCGTGTAGTTTTACGACAAATTTATCGGGTTGTTTTAATGGAATTATTTAGCAACCGGTGGGATTTTTCAAGCAATCAGTTTTCTTATCAGGGTGTTCCTAATTAAATAATTTCTAAACATCATTTTTATTCCGATCGACGCTCTAATCAGTATAGGAACAATTGAGGTCTATTCAAACGTTGATTTATAACTTATAACCGATAATTATTTAAAGAATGATTTTTGCGAAGAGTTTTTACGTACCTGTATTTTAATTGAATATTCATATTCTGTAGGTTGGGAAATTTATTTGCCGTTTCTTAGCGCTTGCTTAAAACAAAAAAATTAATAAATACATCACTCATCGGTTTAGCCTGAAAACTTCTTATTAAAGAGGAAAATCGTTCAAACAAATCGAAGCAGCAAAATATGTCTGCATTACCTCGTATTAGAGTTCGCTTTCAAATAATTACAAATACTATAAAGACAATAAAAAAAGTATTTGTATATCAATCATCAAAATCAGATACGTTGCTCCATTCTGTAGCGAGATAACTTTATTCTTGCGTAACCCAGTAAAGTTTCAAGGTTGTCGGAACGTGGAAGAACCTCGAACCGCTTGCATAAAAGGTCAAAGAAATGCGCAACCTGTCATAAAGTTGCAGATGCCGGTGGTCCGCTTAAGAAACTAGGAAAACTCCAACCCTTTTTTTTTCTTCCTCTCGTGAATCTGCCAAGGGAGTGACCAAAAAGGGCCACACGGCCGTGTGGCATCACGAGGCGTTTACGAGGGCGTTTACGAGCGACCGGCCGGAAATTATTTGGCCCGTTACCGGTCACAATGCCAAGATTATGAGAGTTCTTACAACGTGCAACCCTCTCCCTTGCCTCTGCCTTTTTCTTTTTTTTTTTGCTTTGTTTTTATTGTTACCACTGTCAAAGAGGTTTGAGGAAGTTGCCTGAGTTTTTGCCGAGTTACCTCAGAATGGACTTCTTTTTTTTCTCTCTCCCTCTCTTTTCTTTTTTTGCCCCGGAGGAAACCGCCAAGTTATCCAAGACGATTTTCACCCGTTCTCGCTCCTCGGATCTTTTCTTCGCCGGTGTTTTTCAACGGACTTTTTTTGCCCGCCAGGCCAATCATTGACGAGGAACTGCGTTTCTCTTATCCTTGAGTCGCAAAGGGGATTAGAAATTGGCCTTCGACGTTCGCGTACTGAGCGCTTAAGGGCACCGCCAGCATCGCCACGGAAAAAGGGAGAAACCGTTTTATTGCGCTACGAGCTCTCCTACGAGCTGCACGTGAGAAACTGTGCCAGTGAAATCAGCCGTTCGGCGATTTTGCATCGGCCTCCTTGAGAAACCTGGAACGCATCAGCGTCGCATCTGTTTGGGTAATATAATAGTGCGGCTCTGAACAATATATTTTACTTAGACGTGATCTTTTGCCTGCCTTGGAAACGGCAAAACATTCGGCGGAATGCTCTACGCGTGATGGAACTCGACAATAAAGGCGGGATCGTAGGACAAAAATGTTTCTCTTCAAACGACAGGCATAATCGAAGTTTAATTTTACAAATATTCCTGTTTCACGGCGCGGGAGCGTCGTAAATTTTGCGCGCGCCCGGATTTCGTTGACGCGGCTGTCTCGTGAGATGCGAATCTATTTACACGGTCTCACCTCAACTAGAGAAATGGGAGCAAGGTCCGGAAAGTTAGGAAGAGGCTGCTAAGATGCAATAGATGGCTCGAATCCAACTGCTTGGTCAAGTGACTAACTGGCGAGGAAAATAGATCAAACCGAGAAATAGCGCCACGTAACATTTTTACTGCGATGCAAAAAAAACTGTCGTTTCCTTTTTATCATCGTATTACCAATATGGATAATAGCTTTGCTGATTTTATGTGTCTCGGTTTCGTTTCTTATGGAATTGCGCCTTATTTTTTAATTCCGCAGCAATATTCGATGCAGGCTGCTAAAATAGAAGAAAATAGTGAATAATGCATGAATTTAAAAGAATTCAGACAGGCCTACTGCTTCCGGCGCCCGTACGAAACCGGAAGACATCATCTGCGTATACAACACATTTGCCAAACAAAGATCCCCCTTTCTCGGGCATCCGGCCCATTCTCGCTGTCCTCCTCGTCAGCGGTAATGGTAGCGGTCCCCCCGCGTCCCTAGGAATGTTTCGTTACTTTACTTTCATTTTCATTTCGTCGGCGTTCGCGGCACACTGGCGGTCGGGCAAAATTACGTAAGCAGGGAACGCGGTCCGCCGCAGCGTTGCTCGACCCGAGCCATGTCAGAATAATAGCGGCCACTCTTATTATGTATCCCGTTCTGCCACCGGCTGTTGCCGCCGCTGCCATTTCGGACCTTTTGCTCCTCTATCGGGAGCACCGTTCTACCTGCCAAGAAAAACCACCCGAAACCGGTCGCCAAATATTTGCAGACTCTCTATCGTTCGCGGGAATCGTCGTGTCGACGGACTACCGGTCGCCGGGCTGATCGAACCAACTGTTCGCTGTCGGGACAATCGCTTGAAATGTATCCTAAATCCAGGATAACATGCTCATCGATGTCTTTTTCGTCCCATCGATATTCGCAAGATCATATGTATAATAGCGTACCCGCAAGACGATTAACCCCTTCGCGGTTACTTGTGAATTTTGGCAGGTGGTCAGAAACACGCTTATAACTACTGTATCACCTTGGTTGCTGCAGTCCAGATATTCCTGTTACGAAACAATAAAGTTATCCCCTGCGCTTCAACAAATAAGACTGCGAACGTCTTCTTCCGGCCTTGGCAACCAAAGAAATGCCACGGTTGTCCTATTCGTGAAAGGGTTGCTGTTACCAATTTCACCCTTACAATTATGAACGCAAATAAAGATACATGGAATTCGTCCCTCGAAGATCCGTCTGGATATTTCATATACTCGCAGGGGGTCCAGTTCAATAGATCGGTCGCAAACGTTATCATGGTAGACCCGCAAGGAAAGAAAATATAATCGCGCATTCGTGTCGCATGAAAGTCCCCGTGCTGCCGTAGCGACCGGCTGAATGAGTGCAAGCAGAAAAACGCTTCGACTTGCGATTGGAAATGGCAGCGGCAGTTTCCTTCTTTTACCCGAGGAAAATCACCGCACGGCAGATTGGCACAATGTTCGCCCCGGCCGGTCTATGAGTGGTAAAACAAGGTTAATTCAGTCCCGACGTTCCGCGGCGTTGCTTGCAATAGCGCTAACGGCTTTCAAAGAGTGTCGCGAACGACGCATTTAGAAACGATGCTCTCGTTTCGAGACTAGAGTTAAGGTCGGCCTCGGATACGTCGTGACTCGACGGCCTCATAGAAATGTAACTCCGTGCACATTCTTTTCGGCAGGTTTGCATTTCAGACTTGCACTTCACTTTGGAAATCTTATCGCCTCCTTCGGACCCTTGCCGCGTCCACTTCCTGGATACAGCTCTACCTTCGAGGTTTCTTCTCCCGGGGGTGAGTTTTTCTCACTGCCTGTTATCTTCGTCAATTTTTTTGCCCCCTGTTAGATTGGACTAAAAGCTCGCGACATCCTTTAGACATTACGTTCTGTGGAGCTGTTCTGCTCTCTATGTGGGAGTTCTTAGCTTTCGAGGATTCAATTTTCGAGACTGGTTTGCTTGAGACTAAAGTAAAGTCGGTTACGCGGCGCGTCTAACAGCGAATTAGAAAGACTTAAAATTCGTGGCACTCTTTAGACATTACAGTGGACATCATAGATACAGATGTACCTATTATTCGCGGCGCATGACTCGAGAAAAGTAACACGTGTAGTTAGCTTTTTATTTAGCTTTTCGTTCCAGCAAGGAAATAAATCAAACACCTTTATTTATAAACAATTTGAAAGCGCTTTGATTTATTACTGTACTTAGAACTAATTTAAGAGTATCCATTGGTTCGTGCTGTGCATGGAAAGTATTATCACAGGCACTTGCAGGATTCTAAATTACCATATACGGTGTTAATTATAACCTGCGGGTTTGTAGCGCCGCTAAAATTCACAAACTGCCTGTTTTGAAGCTATACTTTCAAATCGTGAAATGTCATGTGTAAGCTACGACCGTGTAAGACACAGGTGATAGTAGGTATTTATCTTGCGATACATCGAATCTTTATCTGGTTCGTTTGGTCCCAATTATTAGCATCACAAAAACACAACCAAGGCTACAGATCGCTGGTTTGTTTTATTGTAAATATTTACGTACTTTCAAAAATGTATTTGGATTTTTATAAAATATAGAACCTTGTTATAAAAGGGTAGAAATGTCTGTCCAAATATTGCGATATACGTGTGCATTCCTTTACATGATTATAATGTAATGAAATAAGTTCTGTGCTTTTTTGCTATACTATTTAGTTCTCTTTTAATCTATTAACGTCTACATTTTTTTTCTACTCGTATTTTTTTCATTCATTCATATATTGCAAAACGGTAACATTTCGAAACATTAAAACGAAAGTGTTCTAAAAATGGGACACTGGGCATTAATGGGTTAAGCAACCTGAAATATGCACGACACGAAACACTGTCAGTCACAATTTCGATCGAACTAGACATTTGATTTATTTCTATGTTCACTAATAGATGCATTATTATCTCAAATTGTTCATATTTTTAAATTGCTTTGCAGAAAATTAGCACGCGTAGCTATAAAGTTATTATGTCCAGTAAATTCGTAGTGTTTCGACATTCATAATGATTTTTATAGTCGTCACATGCTTCTACTTGGTTATATTATATTTCACTTAACATTCTGTATTTAACCTTTGCAAAAGGTTAAGCATCCTAATGACGGATACATGTATCCCCTGGTAGCAGTATGCATCTTATGCTGGCGAGTTTTATTTTGTTATTTATCAGTGACAATACTAGAAGTGTGTGTTATGCATGATTGAAATGGGCAGGAAATCTTGATGACAGACATGCTGTCCACTTTCCTGCATCCTATATAATCTAATGTTCAGTGAAGGATATTTAATATGATGATATTACCCTTCAATTACTTACTATGGTTGTCTGAACGTTCAATTTCTTTGGTTTTCCATAGACGCTTATTATCCACTTGTCAGTTAAGAATGTTTAATCAAAATAATCAGGTATATAAAGATAGTTATAATAAAATAGTAATTAATAACTTTCAAGTGGCGCCTTTCAAGCGTAACAACTATCTTTGGAACATTGCTTTTGTATTTTGGTGGGAGGGAAGCGTTTACACGTGGATTATCGATGAAAACGTAGCGATCGAGGAAGAGTGCTCCTCCCCCGCGTACTGTACGTACAGATCTGTCGCAATCGAGGGACGATGTCGCAAGCGTCTTGCTCGCGGAGGGCATAATCGCGTCGAGGTGCGTCGCGATGCGTGCGTCCCTCTGTGATTCCACGCAACGGCAGGCGTACGAGCGCAGCGCTTGTGGCCAACTATTTATAGGCGAGCAGCCAAAAACGAACGTTGTAGCGAGAACTCGAGGAAGGTGGAAGGCCACGAAGAAAGCCTCCGTTGACCCGAATTTTTCACGACGACGTCACTGGCCTGTGACCCATTTCCACTCGTATACACACGCACGCACGCGTTCACCAACCGCCTCCGTCTCTCCGTGATAACTTTTCCCGCGAGTTCTGTACGGGGCCCACTTTGGACCCAGCCAGCGCGGGATGCGCAGGGTGCTTGTTTGTTTTGGAAACTCGCTACACGTCCTGGCTATCTATTTTACACGTGTTTCATCGAGCCGTGAATTTCAAACCTGTCGCGCCTCTGCGATCGGTTCGAAGGTGTTTAATGTTTGATCTTCGATAATTAAGGCGGCGCAGTGGGTAGGGTCTTAATTGGAAACCTGGGAACACGGGCTGGAGTGGAACGCCTCAGCTTTGATGAGAACAAGCAGGAGGAGCGCATAGATAACTTGCGGAGTTTATTTTTCAACATGTTAATGACATATTGTATTGTGCAGTTTCGTTTTCTGAAATACATTGTGCAAAAGCTCTGCCGCTTTACGGTTTGAGAATTCGACATGTTCTTCTTAGGACAACCCGCCATCGGGGAAAAGTGTAATCCGTGAACAGGTCAACGAATGATATATATTTATTGTTTACGAAAGCTGGGGTACAATTTGTTTGTGGAAGTATTTGGGGAAACTTTAATTTCGATAGGCCAAAATTAGAAACGCTGAAGATCTGTACACAGAGAGGAGTAATGCGCGAGAAGTTGGACAAAGTCGTTGGAAGGGAACACGAAAGCAATTTATGTATTTATATTGTATTATACGTGTTGTAATTGATTTCACTCTGCCCTTTTCACCTTGCCCCCAGGTAGAGTAGAAAGGAAACTCGCGTACAATTTATACACAGTTTACAGTGGTTAGTGAAATGTGAAAATAAAACCAATTTAATATACTATCATATAAAAATAAAGTGAATGATAAGCTAAAAGTTTAATACCCAGACAAATACGACATTACTTATCGGGTTGGAAAAATTACAACTTCACACATGAAATGTGGAAATTCTTTATTTTTATCCAAATACAATTTTATCTAAAAAAAAAGGGTTTTGCTTCCAGCAAATTACTTCAGCAATAAGAACATCAAAAATAATAAAGCCTTTCTTTTCTGTCGCACCTATTCTATATTATAAAACAGCCATTTCGTACTACCACTCATTAGCATACACAAAATAATACTTCACCTTTCCTCACCATTTCACTTTGCCTTGATTGTCCCCGCCAACAGTGCCCGGCGGTTTAATGGGATTTATACCGACAGATTTGCACAGAATTTTATTATCCAAAAGAAGGGGCTCGAAAGGTTAAAACCATGCATCGTTCATAACTGCGACCGTCTTCCTGATAGCTCGGATACGGGAATCGGCGGACTTGGGGCTGGCCGTTGCGATGGACGCGAAAAGATAAATGATAGAACGTCGCGTGGTGAAGCACGAAAGGGGAAAACAATCTATTGACATTTGCTCGCGTCTGTCCATTTGTAAACAGGAAGAAAACTCGGTGGATAGTCAAGCGGCATTGACGATAAAATAAAACAGCCTTATCCACGATAGCTTGACCTATTTCACGGCGGACAATTGCATAAACGCAGTCGCGTAAGCTTACACGTATATTTATAGACGAGGAAGGTCGGGAAGAAAGCGCCTAGACCGTTTGACCATTTGGCAGAGGCAGCTGCCGAGCAATCATCCAGACGAGTCACTAATAATATCATCCGCGCGGGTTGTGTAACGTTATTCCTTGCGAATAAGGATGCAAACGGTGTTATTCTGCTCTGCAACGAATGCAGGCTGAATTGAAAAATTGCGAGCAACGTGGATTAACATTAGACGTGCCAGCCAAAGTGACTGGTTCCGGTGTACCAAGGTACTTAGTACCCTCGTACCTATGAGTCGTTCACGGGTCAGAGTAGACTAAGTATTCGTTAATTCACATTCAAAGTTGATTTCTTTGATAATTAGGTTAAACACTATTGAATGGCGAAACTTTTTACGCCAGCTGATTAATAAATAATTTACTTCAGAAGAAAATGCGGTTAACTCCGTACGACAAATTGCATAAAGAAACTCTGGTCGTAATACAAAAGGTCCAACTGTAATAGTAATATTACATTCTATAATGTATATTTTATAAGAAATTCGATTTTCTCTACATTTTGTTTCGGTGACTTGGGCCAACGGGTCAAGTGTGTCTTATGAAAAACGGAAGGGGGGAAATGGGAACTTATAAAATTGATTATGTGTTAATAGAACGCGTCGAGATGACTTGGGAAAGCATGAGAACACTTGAGACCAGTCATTCTGACTGATTGGTAAATCCGGTGTTAATAACGCGTCCACGTGCTTATCGGTCTTCATTTTGTAATGAACAATCGGACAACACATATTGCCGCTTATGACACCGGAAAGTTTAATCAAATATTCAACACTCGGAGAAAGAAAACATGGGTACTGTGATTATGAATGAAAACGACGAACTTCGTGTAAACGTTGATCGATAGATGAATGATATCTTGAGGACAAGATCGATGATGATGTCTGCAGGTTGGATGAATGGGTGGACATTGATTTACGTTTGAACGTATCGTATTTTGAAATGGCCCGATGTATCACAATTGAAAAAGTTGTCAGACAGATTTACACATTTGTACGGGTAGTGAGTTTCTTGTTGGTATTCAGATATCTTAGAAACGGGTACAGCTTGTTTTAGGCAGAAGGTATGGAAAGAACCTGCGACAAGCGGAGAAACGGAATACGATTGAACTGCAACCTAAACGATTAAGAAAGTGGTTTCGAAGTAAAAGTAGTGTCAAATGCAAAACATGTAACTGGTATTATCCTGGTCTAGCAGCGAATTATCTCCACGAAAGTTTCAAACGAAACGCAGTAACGAAATAAATTATTCATTTCATTCGATAAATCGAATATTACATTACTTGTCCTATATTCGCAGCAAATCGTTCATCATGAATGGAGATCAGATCCGTTTAAATAGGAGTAGAATATTTATCAAGAAAGAAAAGTATGTTCTTCGCACAGCTTCACCGTATAGATCTACCCGTAGCAATTACATCAACGGTGCACGAGGGTTAAACCCATGGCCGCCATTTCAGCTCGCCACAGCAGCGAAAAGCCCAAAGCACCCAGACAAAAGCGTGGCAAATGAAACGTATAATTGGCTAGTACATAATATATAATACACAACATACATATGTAATATATACCAACGTACACGTCACCATTGACCAACCTTATATCTACGCGCAAGCAACGACGCTTTAATTAGAACGAAAGGAGCTCAGCTGTCTCTGGCCGTGTCGGGAAGACGTCGAAAAGGACAAGAACCCACCGAGGAATTTTGTCCCATCATCGAGCGAAGGTTCGTTAAATGGCTGCGTTGAATCGAAAGTACCTAGACTGCCATTCGGCGCCGACCTATATTTCGCTTGGAACAATTGTTGCACAAACGATATGCGCTCTTAAGCTCGCACGCACCGTGTTGTCTTTCTAGCAGCGTGTACACACGGCTACACCTCCGCACACACACGCACACACACGCTTATTTATAGACTAGGAGGAAGGTCATGAAGAAAGCGCGGCTAGACCGACCGATTCGTTTCGACATCGTTTCCGGCGCTGACCCATTTCGTCCTCGATTCTTTTTTTTCGACATCGACGCTTCCAGCACTCTGACCCAGTTCTTACCACCTCGCGATAGTCTCTCACGCACTGTTGTTTGCCCCGCGAAGGCAATCACGACTACCACGATCTTGCTTGTACTACGAACCCGCGCATATTTCTGCATACGAATTGCACAGAGCACGGTCGAAGTACTCGGGCGCCCCCGAAGCATGTAACTTTGATATTTGACCTCGTGTGTCTGCTCGATGGATCGCGTCATCGGTTGCTGGTCGAGAAAATACTTTGAAAATTTCTAGCGGGGCTTGCAGCGATAACCACGCCACTGCCAGATAGGATGAAATATTCTGGTGCTTTCACGGACGGTTTATGCGATGAGTTATTAATGTTAAGCCGATTATTTCGCGACTTATTGCACGTGCTCTAGTTAGAGGTCGCCGTGTTTACTGTCCCCACTATGAAACAATGTTGGAAATCTGATGAAAACTTTGGATATTGCCGTGCACGGTTTTTCTTGAAGATACTATTCATGCTTTTTGAGGAGGACATATTTTTATTTCACTCGAGCTTCCGGGACGAAGAGACTATTACGCATGTATTAATTATAGAATGCTCGTTTCAAACTTCAACGAAACGATCTCCTACCCAATTATTAAAGTATAGTACTGAAATATTAAATGGATAGGACAGTGTCAAAAAAAGCTCTGTTAACCTCAATGAAACCAGAAACAAAGATCGAAGAAAATAAACTGCAGCAAAACTCGATTTCTTCGTGCATCAACGAATAGCAGTGAATTATGCGAGCCGTAAAAATTGATGCATGCCGTAAAAAGAAAAATCATTTTTAAAAGCAACCGGTACAGATATTCGGCTACAAAGATTAGCAAGAATGGTTGCCTCCAATCCAAATATATCATCTCGCCGCCTTCCATTACAATAAACACCACTTATTTGACACACTTTCTATTCGCGTTCATAACGCTTGTCCTTGCATCGGCAGAGGCAAATTGAAATTAGTTACCGTCTCGTTTTTAACGGAAACGCGGCGGGCTTCGATCAGTATCGAACGCACGTTCGAAAGCTTTCGAAACTGATGTCTTTCAATTTGTCCAATTACCAAGTTCAGTTGGTAGCCGAGAATAAACCGGCAGCACGGCTTCGTGCCACGCACAGGGAATCAAGGAAGTCGAATGTTCCCGCTTTAAAACCGCTCGGCCGAGCATTTGCGCCCGGGGCAGGTAAACGTCGCTGCTGCGTGTACACAGTTCGCGACACCTTCCACGGCGAATGAGAAGGAAAGTGGCCAGCGCCATTCCCTGTTTTCCTTCCTTCAACGGCGTCACAGAGGCGACCTATTTCCGTGACAATCGTGGGCATGCATTTGCACGGCCACGCGGATAGCTATCCGCACTTCTCCACCGACGCAGCGGTACATACGTAGGTACTGCTTCACACTGCTGTCCGACTGAACCCATTTAATCAACCATTCTGATCCTTCATGGAACTGTGTGCTTGTGTGTGCGTCGAGGGGCGAGCATCCCTTTTCATTCCACGCTGTGGAATTTCGTCGAATTTCCATTCAATTCGAAGGAATTAATTGCAGAGTCTATCTTTGGTCTGGGTGAGATTGATAATATTGGGGGTGTAGTTACGTAGGTGATATTTGTAATGCAATCGTTATTTCACCCTTTGGCCTACATAACTTGTCGAAATGTTCGTTACTTCACCAGTCACGATTGCCCGAAACTTGAACTTCTCTAAGCCAATGCAAAAGAATTAATGAACGTAAATGTATGCGGCCTAAAAGTGGAATGTGATACAAAGTGCAAAAGAAGACATTTAAACGGAAATACCCAAAGATAAAGACGATGGTTGACGTGCAACTCTTAGAAAGCATAATTAATTACATTTGAAAGGTAAAATGTAACTCTGATAAAAAACAACGACTCCTAATGAATGACAATTCGTGATTGTAGCCACGTAGAACGATATTGCGAAGATAAGGTAATAACCTCGCCAATTTTACATTACTATCGCGGTGTTGCGAGCAAGGAAGCCAATTCGAAAGTGACTCAATAATTACCGCGAACGATAATCGGCTTCATTTTATTAGCATTTAACTAAGCTTTGCATCACACGGACAGTTAATAACACTTCATTACCGCGATGCCTGATGACAAGTAACTTTCAGATTATGTTTCTGTCAGTCAGTAACCCCAGAAGTCTCGAGCTCGCGTGATCGTTGGGATCGCGACGCGTATTTCGTTTCCTTCTTCTTATGTACACAGGTATTCTCTATAAAGTAATGGCGATCTCTGAATTTTAAACTTACGGGTACACATGGCACATGGCAAAGAATATAATTTTTTGAGAATTTGTTTTTGAAAAGGGAGCAATTCTCTCCCTCTGAAATTCAAGGGGTAATATTTTCAATAAAGGAAACATGGACAAAATCTTAGAGACAATAAATTTCTCTTGAACCTTTCTACTAGTATCTCTTCTTCTGTGCAAGTTTTTTAAACCTACCCAATAGTACCTATACATTTTCTTTAATTATACTTTCATAGACAAGTCGAATGAAATTTGAAACGTATTTATTCTTTGTCATACAGGGTAGTGGGAAAATATTTAATTGCACGTTTTGAGTGTACAAACTGTAACAATGAAAAAAAGAGAATAGAAGTATAAGTGTGGAAAATATTCTCTTTTTTGAATCTCATTTAAATTTTTCATTAGGTGATGCGTACGAATAAACAGTTCGAACGGATTACAATTCGCTTGACCTCGTTAGCAGAACTTCAATCAAATAATTGGGAACAAGTAGCAGATAGCGTATATCAGCTACGATGTATTTTCAAGAGAAATTAAAAGAAATAGAAGACGCACAAGCGGCCACTATCTCGGAGTGGAAATAAGTTTGGAAATAAGCAAGCCGGATGTTTAACAATGACCAGTGCCCTGAAATCGTAGAACTTTCAAATTGGCCATATTCAAATAATATTTAGGCTCTTCTTCGAAGATGCAACCTTCACAGATGTTAAACGTCGATATTAAGCACTTCGGAATTACAGTTATTTTAATATAAATATAATTCCACAAAATAATTCAGTATTCTAATATAAATATGATTACTGTAATTTTAATAGAAATACGGTATAATTAAGTGGGTCTACGTTATCTGATACAGTACTGTAATATTTAACACTTCATTGATATAGAAATTATCATTCTACGTGCCTAAGATATTTATGCACCTTGTCGTGCAAAAGGAACGTCGATGATTTATACCTGCATGCAAATGAGATACTGATATCCGTTTAACACAAAGTGACAAACGACACGACTTCTAAAATCCCCCACAGCTTGAACCGAGGGAAAGAAAAGTCAAGCTTCTCTTCTGCGGCGCTTTACATTTTCTTACCTGAAAGTCAAGTAACCCTTTCGGGTTATGTATTTGTCCGCTTCATAACTATGTGAGACATTGGCTCTGCCCCGGATTCGACCGGACAGTAAATTGTCACCCTTGAGCACAGAAAAATATGCATACCCGCTGCGATTCGGAAAATCTCGACGAGGCCTACTGGCATCACTGACCTTGTTTTTCCAGATACGTAGATCGCACGCAAGAGCGGAAGCTTGTGCCCTTTTCTTTCGCCCTGTTTTGCCATTTCGAACTGTGTAACGGATCGGTTGGTGAAAATAGAGGTAAGAAAGGGACCCAGGGGGGGTCTCCGTGTCACGGGTAGAAAAGGTTGGAAATAAAATGCAAATCGGTTGTAAATCAGGTCAGACGCGTGGCACTGACGGGGGACCGTTCGACGGTGACAGTTCCCCGTAAGCTGGACAAAAAGAAGACCTATGCCCCACCGTGGGGGGTTAATTGTGTTTGGAGCAAACAGGTACTCGGATCCAATCGGGACTCAGGTGCTCGTTTTACCTTGAAGCGCTACTGCCCCCTCCCCTTTGCCTTTGCCGCGCATTTCTTTAGGGAAGCTTCCTGCACGTGTATTGTTAGTTTTGCAAGTTTAATCGGATCTAGCCTCGGTGTCGTATAGGATCAAGTATTTTTAGTTCTTTCTTTTTCTTTAATTTCTACTTGATCGTTATACGTTTACAAATTTCGTTTACAATTTATCTAATTCTAAGCAGTCAAGTACTATTCTCTACACAAAACATTCATACGTAAAGTAAGCACCTACGTAATAAAAAGAACGAAGGTATTTGTATAGCTATGATTTCCTAGCATTGTGTGTATTTTAAAATGAGTGATAGAATATTTGCAATATTCACTGAAACAAAGTTATTCTTGCTTCAAACAATTTCAGAGCCACTGTTCTTTATGCGAAAAAAAGTGAATAAAACAGATTTGTTGTTATTGCAACACTTATTTAGCAACTGTATGCCGTTATTATACACATACATGTGATATGATCTTCACGAAGTAGCTCAGCTTCCTCATAAATAAACGAAGCTAATAATTACCCCCATTATCGAGGAAAGAACTCTTTGGAATCACAAACAGGAGCATTTACGATAGGATACCGGTGCCTGGGTCTGAAAAGATACACCAACAATCGCGTGAATTTTCAGCAGCGCTGTAATATTTACGTTCAAGTAGACAAAATATGGACAATTCAAATATTAAGTGCTATTAATGAATATAATATGAATCAATTTCACAAAAATGGTGGAATTAGATAACTCCTAAAAATAATTCCCGCATAACCGTAACATGTACCTAATCCACCCGGAGTAATAGTGAATGTAGGCTCGAATCAATTAATTTCACTCTCAGTTTCATCTAAATTCTACCCGTGCACTCTATCCCCGTGTCATTGAGAGGAGTCACGTAACCGAAATTATTAAGGGAAGACCGCCCGCAATCGTTCCATTGAATTCACCGGAGTTCTGCAGACGCGAGAAGGAAAAGGGAAGCCATTCTCGGGCAGTTTGTTCTTCGACGTTTCGGAGATGCACGTGAATGCCGGTCTCGTTTGCCGGCGAAACGAGGTCTGGTTGCTCGTGAAGTAAGCAGCTAGCACGTTTATTTATAACGTTTAAAGAGAAGCGGGCAGACAGTAATGGCCGTGTATACGTACATATGCGTATGTATGCGGCGTATGCCTACCTACATTTCCCAGGCAGGCTCACGGCAGCTTTCTTCTGACATAACCGAATGAAGGCGCGGGCCGCGGTTATGCAATTCGAAAGTGCCCGCCTTACTTTACGTATCGTGGCGAGGATACGCGGTATCTTATGAAGGAGCGCACGTTTAGCCTCGTGCTTTTACTTGCCCGAGCTGGTGGGGGACAAACGCGAGAGAAGTGAAAACTGTTGAACGAATTGTGCGCGCGTACAGCTCGCGTACAGCCCGCGATCTCCAGAAGGGACAATTTTTATCTTTCACTGGCATATTTTTACGTTGCCGTCGAGGGCATTGGGAACAGGGCTCGTTGCGATGCACATTTCGTTCACCGTCTCGCAGTTTTTACGAAGTCTAACTACATATTACTTTTCAATATACTTTTCCAATTACTTTTACTTAACGAATTGTCCGGTGCCTGCATGCGTCGGAAACAAAAATACATTTTCAGTCACTGTATGTTACATACGATTCGTACAGCTACCCCCATTATTCTGTTTAGCGCAATAATGTTTCAAGCCCCATCAATTTTCAACCGTTTTATACCTATAAAAGTTTGTTGATCAGACAAACGGTTTGAAACATATAATAGTTCGCTTCGGTCGAAAAAGTGCGGCTGATACAACAAAATTGAAAGAATGAAATGGAAAGGCGAATGGTTATTACATAGTATGTGTTCCGATGAAAGTGATAAGACTGGTTCACTTAATAGCGGCGTCCAAGTAAATTGCGCGTGGCCGGTGTTGAAATAATTTTGGAACATTTACAACCAATACAGCGACGAAAGTGAAATGGAACCTTTCAATGCCCATGATGCGTGTTCACAAAAGTAGAAACTCTGTCAACTAATTTCAATGTTTAATTTGGTTGAACACGTTGATCGAATGGTAATTTATGCGGTTCCATTTTGGTTTCAATCTTGTCGAGTCAACTGCATTGTTCAATTGTGGAGCGTGTAAATTCGACTTGATATGGGTTTCGAACGTATTTGAAAGGTGTGTTGGTGTCGTTGGAATAAACGACGGCATTATCGATATTAACCATTATCAGTTCAATCGCACGATACCCAGGGAAACGCGAAAGTAAAGTAGAAACGGTGCAAATCAGAGACGAGTGTATCGAAGAGCATCGAAATAAACGAAAAAGCGGTAAATTGTGTTATTCAGCAGCGTTAAATGCTGGTAGCGTACGCATTTCACTGCCGGCCACAGGCACGAAGAAACCTCGCGGCTTATCTTCGCATATCTGGTACCGCGTTCCAAAGATTTCGAGAAAGGGGAAAAAAATGAAATTTCCAAAGACGAGGTGTCTTTGAGTGGGATTGCGTAAGATTGGTGCAGGTCCACGCTCGAGAGAGCAGTAAAAGAGTATTCGAAACTCGGGTGTAGTATTCATACGTGTACGAAGTGACGGACGAAAAGACCGTACCTACTCCCTGCACGCGTGTCTCACAATGTAAAAGCCTGCGAACTGGTGAAAGTGAGCACTGCTTTCCCCCGTTAGACAGTTCGCGTCTCGTCGATGGTCTCTTTTAAACGCATGTACTACACGGTTATGTCATAACCGTGCTGTATACGAACGGGAAAACGTAACGCGCCAGTCTGTGCACGTGTTACTACTCTGTATTCTTATCGCCAATCTATTTCCCCCAGCATTCATTATTTTTGCGTTTATTTAGAATCGACGTGGGTATTTATAACTGCACATTAAACTTTATGGGAATATCAACGTGAAATCGGATATATCGCTTGATTTGTTGGTCGAAAAGTATTAGCAGATAGGGGAATCGGAGGCACACTCAGGACACTTAAGATTTCCTGTAATACCTAATAATACCTATATGTAAATTGAATAGAAGCATGGAATAATTCAGTTTCGACTATTCTTCCTTCACGAATTACATCACTCACGTGAACTAGCTGTTCACTGTTCTACGAGAAACAATGAAACGTGGAGTATGTCATTTTTCTCTCAAAATAGAGAGGAGCCATTATCAGAGACGTGTTATAGCAAAAATTTGCCTTCCCCTTCTTCGTCGACAAGAAATCCTCCCATACTTTCACTTAAACATTTATGGAGGTGAATTTCCATTATTATGCAAATATTGTTCATTTTTTCCCCCGCGATGTTGGGGATATTATGGCAACGGAGAGGCAAGTACAGGTAGCAGTAACGTTTCGTAAACCCTTCTACCGCGACGCCGATGCTTGTAATGGGCGATCGGTTAAACAGTCATCGGCCTTAGAAAGTGAACCAACTGAAACTTTTTTCATCGCGTAGACAATTTGGAAATCGTGAACGACCGCTGCTATCACGTCCAGCGGTACTCGTTTGCAACGAAAGTTTTGTCGAGGACATGACCGATTTTAAGGATTACTCACGCTCTCAAGGGTACAGAAGTAATTCAACCTGCTCTTCCCAGACATTTGCGTGATATACAGACAACACATCCTAACGAATGAAATACCGAATTCGAGTCAGATTCTCGCTGTCAGATGCAAAATGAATGAGCAACACCAATTATCTCATTCTAATTTCCCTTCATACGCATTATGCAATGTCCCTGGAACACCTCCGAGTTCCCAATCACGAAGGAATGACTGGAAAATGTGCCAGACAACGATATGCTAGTGCGAACGTGGCTTAACGTTACTTTTCATCGTGCAGCACGACGAGCAAGTACGGTTCGTTGCGGCGGCCGCGCACCTGCACGCCATTGCGTACACGTCTGGCATGCTTCGATGTACATAGCTCGCGATGCGTTCGCAGGTGCGTCTAGGGACGTCTGAGTGAGCAACGGAGCGCTATCGGCGCTGACGGTGCTCAGGACTCCACGACCTTCGTGATATGCGAGCGGTAATCTTAATCAGAATCGAACGTCCCGCGCGGAAATTTATTTCTCGGTGGAAGGCTGAGCGGCTTGCATCAGCGTGCAAAGATCAATTTCCATTATCGTTCGACAAAATTCGACGCGGATTCTCGCATACTTCGTTCGCATACTTTCGAACCACGCTTGACGCAGACCTTTGTACATCCCGGGGATTTCGCGAGATTCTTCTTTCTTCGAGCTGTGCACGGTGCAGTACAGAATTTTTATAATTTTGTCGGCTGTCTGTGCTTCTGGGTTTTATGCTTTCTTCCATCCGGCGAATTTTCAACGCGAACGCTGCAACGTCATCGTTGTGTCGAGCTTTTAATTTTCTGAATTACAAGTGGTTAGATAGTGGATACTCGGAGAATTATCGAGCTCGCAAATTGACTGTACGAAAATGGTAAACGTAAGTGCAGCAGTAATTAGAGCTTGAAGAAGAGTATAGACGACCCGCAAAAGGAATCTATTTAGATAAGGACATCTGGGAGCATTTTGCAAACTATTTTAATTAATTACGATAGAACTACTGTTCAAGCAACTGATTTTCTTCGGAGCAACAGAAAAATTCATCAGCATAGATCGATCGAATATTTATGACTGTTACCTCATTATCTATTCAGTTATTCGCCTCTTCGTCGATTAAACGATACATATATGTATTTCCTTTGTAAAAAGCTAGTCGCATATTTGGAATTATTGATAGTATCGGAAACTTTGTCGGACAGAAATTGAACTACTGCGGTTAACGAATTTCTTGTAGTCAGTGATTCTTTTCTATTTTTATACGTTGAGATCATTTATAAGGGGCATCTTTATTATGTTAAATAAGGCAATGAATTTTCAAGCGAATTAGTCGGCGCAGCTCCTCCTCTTTGGTAAAAAAACGTGTTCGATTATTTGTATTCGAAAAGTTGTGGGATTGCGGTGTATTTCAATTTTAAGCGAAATTAGTTTTGCCTGGAATAGAAAGAGATAGAACGTTGACAAAATGAACGCACGCTAATCGCCTAGAAATCGAGTTGCACCTGAAATTAAAACACCTCCCAAACTAATGACTATTCGGTTATAAATAGCTGAATGCTTTTTTTTTGTTTGAGAATTCAGTAACTATGTCCACTAATGCGTTAGAAAGCATAATAATTCCTCTAAAAAAAAGAAGTTGACCTTCGTATAGTCACTACGCGCCTATCTACGAAAAAAACCACTGCTATCGGAATATATTCCCCTTGAAACTGTCCCACTTTTGGTCAATACATTTCTTTGTATTAATTACAATATAGTTTAAAAGTTATATAAAACACGTTATCTTACAAATTACCACACGGTAATTAACAAGATCGAAAAGTGGATCAAACACGTCTGCACACGTACTAAATTTTCAATGCCCTCAAAATTGAAGCGCATAATTTTATACCCCGATTTTCGCCTTACTATTATACTTACTATCACGAAACTTTTGATTTTCCACCGCCAAAATTTTAACTCGAAAATTAATCAGTGCAGCATTTGATTTTCAAATATAAATATCTGCAGGTATTTTTTGTACTAAATTCCCAACTAATTACCACTGCTGAAATTGGAACGATTTTCATTAGCACCCCTGTGGCACACAAATGTGGGGGTGCACAGTAATGATAATGAGCGTCTTTCCAATATTGTGGTACATTATCAGCGAAGAAGAAAATCGAGACTAGACAATCTATTGTGAATTGTGCCGCACAGTTTCACGTGTATTTCTGCCCCATGTCGGCGACACACAGCAGTGCTAGAAGGCTGAATATTAGGCAATCTAACGCGTCCAAGGCTAGACGAGCCTTGAGCCGCCTTTCCAAGTGTTTCACTAATCCGCCCGTTCGCTCGATCGCGACGGTTTGATCCGTGTCTCGTTATGATTAGATCTTGAGACCCGTCCGTTTGTTCAGGTGTCACTTTCTGCGAGGAGAACGATTTTTCACTTTCCGGAATCGTTAATGGGACTATCGGAATCGCTAATGCGACCAGGATGATTGTGAGCTTTCTGCGGCCCTTGTGTGTATGTGTGTACATTTTCTCAAATACCCTTTTATTATCGTGTGAAAGAATTTCACTACTTGACAGGGGTTCTGTGGGTTGAAAATACAGGTTTATCGATTTCTGTTGAAAAAAATTCATGGCGAGATTTTACATGTCTAAAGTTGTTATTAGGGCTTTTTTTAAATAAGGGAATACTTTCTATTAGTTGTTTTTACGGCCGAGAGAGCTAGATCGAAGCACTGAAGTGTTTAAGAGAGGAAGAAAGTATTATCACAGATATTTGTACCCTTTCAGAATTGTAAAAGACAATTATGAAACATCTGATGTATAAAGATTTCGTCTTGTTCTTTCATTTTCTTTTTTACTTCGCGGAATTAGATATTTGAAGTATAGTACAAATAAAATGGTAATAGGGGAGAAAATAATCATTTGCATAGCCCGTTAAAAAAGTAATCGCTCAAATAGGTACTATTTGAAATTCAAGGCATCGAATTATTCTCCTAATCGATTTGAACCATTGTTAACGAGCCATTATCAACATTGTAGCAGCTTGAAGTTTATAGTAGCATGCATGCGGTTACGATTTACGTTTCATTTGTGGAGGGAGTCGGACGGCTCGTCGATTTCGATTCGATCTTTCGCGATAACGGGGCGACAAAACGTCCGCTCGTATTATTCCCTTCCTGAGTTTGTTCATCGCGGTTCCGATCTCCGGTTCTCTGCTCGTGGAACCAGTTTTTCCTTGTCCGATCAAAGACCGGTCGTCTCGTACTCGTTGGTTTATATAGCCAGGGAGGCCCGATTGTTTTACTTGCTTCACCTGGAGAGCACGATAATTGCTATTTCAAATGAAAACTCGAGAAACAAAGAGTTTCATCGGGCCTTCTCATAGTTGGTAGGTACTCTGTCTTGTATGTTTCTTGAATGTTTCGCAAGAAACATTTTCTCTCTTCTGCCATCTTCTTGACATCTTCGTTTTTTTGTTGCTGTTTTCGGTCGATATTTTCATATAGCATCAATCGAAATATAATTATTAGCTTGGATGCTCTTCAAGAAGCATCCTACAGTTTAAGCAGCTTATCCTTGAGTTTGAAATGAAATCTTTTCTTTTCACGGCCAGTTGAATGTTTGTTATCTACTACATACATACCTGGTGTGCACCCGACGCTAATTTTGGCGTTACATTCACCGCAAAAGTGGTGGTTGGTTTTTTGGAATTAGGTAAGAGCGACTAATTCCCCATCGGCAATCTTGACTTCGGAAATTCATATTTATTTTCCTTTTATCGTACCTCTTAGAAGGTTATTTGCATCGAAAAGTTTTTTATCTACATATATTGGTGGAGTAGCAAACTGTCGTATTCATGCTTCCAATGTAATATTTTAGTTTTGAATTGAATTGATTTTAGTTTAGTTTAATTTGATATTTAGTAAATGCAAAGAAAGGAGAAAGTACTGAAATATATTCGCTTAAAATTGGTATAAATTTTTAGTAGCCTAAAAAATTATAATAGCCTAGCATCTTTATTTTATTTATCCAACCGAAAATTCTCTATCCAAATATAAATGCCAGCATATCAATTGAAATTGCTGAATTTCTACCTCTGTAACAGTAACGAATAATTAGCAGCCATCTCTCACAAATATTAGGTCATCCTATAAATATAATTTTTTAGTCGATCTTCTAAACACTGAAAAAATGTCAGGTATAATACGAAATTTATTCAACGCAATACACTATCACTATAGCTATAGACTGCCCTCTTGCTATATCAGTTCTACCCAAATATCATTCTGTTTTTCGCTTTGAACATTTAATGTCACGTCGCTACTAACTAAAAGAAGACAACTACGATTTTGTTTGTCGAAACGTTCAAAGTTGCCATTTCGATGCTCTCGGAAGAACTGTTTATACTTTCCATAGTTTCCATAGTTCCATACTATTCGGTTCACAAATCATTTAAATTATACGAATTATTGCATATTCGAATTCACATAGCGTACAAAGCAGACGCATAGCTCCACTTACTTACGTACATTTCATAATTTCCCCTTCAAACAGAAAATATCATTCTGTATTCCTCGCAATGTTTGATTCAATCTAAACGAAGAGCACACTTTCAAAATCATTCCGCAAGGTAGGCATGCGCGGGTCTAACAAACGAGATATTCATGCCTAATTAAGGCGGGCCGAAAAGAAAACGACGCTACTCGCGGGACGATCCGTAATCTCGTCGGAAATGTAAGTGAAATGAAACATTTGCGAAAAAGGTATGCGAACGTTGTTCTCGAAAAATTCAAGGCAATATGTCCTTTATTCAAAATTGAGTTGCTTGAATTCGAAATCAGCTCATCCACCAGGACGACAAAAAGTTGGACAGTACTCGTGTATACGAGGAGTGTGACAAAAAGCGAAGTCCGGTCGAACAGCGACGTTCTGTCTGCTTGACAAAGCAATGTAATTAGCTTCTTGCACGATTTCCATCCTCTTTTTTCCATAACTGTTGGCAATTCGTTCCCTACCAGGCGTACGCGAGGACGAATGTCCCGTGCTCGAATTATGTAACGCCGCACTTTCGTCGGCGTCCACTTATGACAGTAAGCATTAACGTCGCAGCGCGTACTGGCGCTTCGATTGCAGGCATGTATATTCTTATCTTATATTCTTTCACCCGTTTTCGAAGCGATTTTTATTGTTTTCGCGATGGTAAAAATTGTTGTAAAATCTGTCGTTGTAAAAATCGCTGTGCACAAAAACATCGGGAGTTTTTCCATGTTCAAAAAACAGAAAGAAATGCAACGTTGCCTTGCTTCTATAACTTCACGGGATTACACAACATTCGCGATAACGAAGGCTATTAGAAGCCACACAGGTGAGGTAATATTAAATAATCAATTGTTACACAGAAAGTTTTCTTCTGTACAATAGTGGTTAATCATCTATTACGATTTATTAACTGAAAGAGAAAGTTTCGAGATATCGTAATACCAATGATCCATAGTGAATGGCGTAACTAGCTTGGGAAGAGGGGAACTCCTGGGGCTTTCACCCTGCCAAATATTCGTAAGACGTTTTTGGTAACGATAGCCTCGACATAAAAATCGGACAATAATTCGCAAGATTATTCGCTACAACCGAAATGTTACTTTAAATGTTCAAAGTTCTTCGAGCAAAATATTTCCTGTTTGATTTTACATTTATGTCATTTTTAATATATTATATCGTCATACAGTTTTCGATTTATTATAATTATTGTACTGCACTGATCCCGATTTATTCCCAGTCGCACCATTCCATCGGTGCAATGTAAAATAATTAAAGATCTTTCCAAAAGAAAATGATTTAGGGTACAGAGGGTTAAATGTCCCAGGCAAGTTGCTGTAAAACACTTTGGCAGAAAAATAAAGAAAAATCTCTGTGGTCAGATACGCACAAATACATATTACCTACGTTAGAAATGGCGAATGGAAATGGAGGCGAATTTCTATTTGGTGACAAAATTTCTCGCTCTGTGTAAAGGGTTACGTGACGGCCCCGGCAAAATGGCCGAAAATTTAGAAATCTCTGCTGTTGGATGTCCCGGACGCGCGCCCTTACGCGAAAGGTTGAAAAATCGCCCCTGTCTTCGCCCCGCGAAAAAAATCGGGGCCAGATAAGGTCCGCTGAATGGCGCACGTGACACGCGATCGATTCTTCCAGTCCAGGGCGTATTAAAAAAGTATAATACAGCAATGTGTAGAATGCGTGGCCACGCGGGTCGAAACCGAACGGCTTCAAGAGCCGAGGCATAACATCGTCGCACGCCAGGTTTTACGCTTCGTAACAATGCCCCAACTTTCTCCGTCACTTTCATTTTCGTTAGTCGGCTGGTCGACTCTCTCGCTTCTCTCTCGCTTGGATTAGGAAATAGTGCGTACCCCTCCACGTTTTGTCTGACTCTGGTTGTCCTCTTTCCCCTTCGTTTCTCTCGTCCTGTCTTTTTCCTTTCCTCTCCGTCGACGCGTCCTCTCACTCCCTCTCACTCCGGCTCTTTGGTTTCTCTTTCGGGGCCCTCGTGCCGTTTCCGGTCGACTCCCGCGATTTTAGAAAGGGTCTCCTACCAACCAGCAGCCCGTATGGTACCTTCGCGCTCTTTGGAGAACGCTGATCAACGCACGGGCCTGGGTAATCGTTCATTTTTCACCGCTACGAGATATATTTATTATTCACTTTCGACGCTTGATGTAATTTCGTCGATGTAATTGTTGGGTCAGTCTATAAGCATCGCTTTTGTTTAACATACGCTTCGAATACGCTTCTCGCTGTCGCAGTTGCGTCTATTTCAAACTTTTGCAGTAATTGTAATATTAGAGGTACACTTGCGCACACTAACTACAGTATACACGTGAAATAGATAAGCCATGATCGCGACCAATTCTATTGTCTCAAACTTAGCTCTCGGAAAAGCCGAATTACTTATGGGATGACCCAATTTGATATTTCTCGAGAATTCGAATTTTTCGAGAATATTTGATGTCATGAAGGTGGCGGGGAATAAATGGTTGTTTAAATAAACGATTATTAGAATTGTCGATTGTTATCGACGGTTGTTTGTATTGCGAGGTAGATTAAGGTTGGTAATAAAGCAGCATTGACATGTTTTGTAAATTTCGTGTACGCCTCTACCTTCGCATAACGTTTTCCTATTACAAGTAGTAACACTTGTGTTTGTGCCAGGAAACATTGCACAGGTGTTAATGGAATTGAAGTACGAAGTTCTGGTATGCGTCGTTTTTCCTTCAGGCTTGCCTGAAAGAAATTGTTACGTTCTTAAGCGATCAGGCGGTAATTTGAACAAAAATTATGACAAGTAGAGCAACAGGAAGATTTTACAATTTCATTGAAAAGCAGTTGATAGATCTGTACGTTTTTGATAATAATACGTGAAATGCGATGGTTGCTCACTTCCTGTAGGAGTGAATGAAAAATAATGTGCGCATGAATTATGAGCAGGAATTTGAAGGTGATAATGTGAATGTGTTCAATATACTACGCTACTATGACCGCCTTTCAGTAATTTCATCATTACTAGACTCATAAAAATTTTGTTCATTATGAGTGTTATTATAAGTATATTAATGCGCACGTACCGATAATAAAATACAATCGAAAGGAAACCCTTGACTGGTAAAAGACACTTGTTAAGTTTCGAAAGCCATTCTTTCATATTTTTTTAACTCTCAGGTGGCCGTTGTTGCAATAAATACACTGAGCTTAGAAACAAATATTTTCATTTTCTATTTAACGATAGGCGAGTAAATTTGTAGACAAAATGGAAATCTGTGATGAACTCGTTTACAGGTCGCTGGAAGTGCAGAAGAAGAATGAATAAAACAACCGTATGATTTTTTTAACACGTATATTTCACTTTTCGTTGAAAAATAATGCCGTAAATCGTCGTAGGAAATAATAGAATCTGCACAAATCAACTCACTCGGCGCACCACTATTATTCGCTAGAGATATTTACAGTGACCGGAACTGTCTCTCGATGAGGTCTTTGGTTGCGTTCAGGGGGTGGCGGGATAACAATAAGGGCGTTTCAACCACTTCTCCGCCGATTCTCGCTGCGAGAACCCTCGTGAAAGTAGGGGGTAAAAAGTGCGGGGTGGGGGCGGGGAGTGACATTGACGTGGAAACGCGAGGCTTCTTTTCGTTTCGTTTTCATTCGTTCATTGTACAGCGATAGCGAAAAAGTGTGCAGCGCTAGCCTACCCTGTTCCTCCATTAATAAAAAAAGACATCCAATGAATCACGAATACCGGATACATCATAGAGACGACGATTTCGTAAAACAAATCGACTTTAGGACGTCGTAATAAATAGCGGCGAGCGATAGCTACCTTAAATAGTAATATTAATTAGTAGTAGTGGATTAGCTCGTGGCAGTACAGTTACAAAGTGAGACCATAGATTCGGCCTTTTATAATGCGTCGAGAGGTGTAGAGTCGAAAAAGGGGACGTTGTAGAAAGGGGACGAGAAGGGGAGAGTGTGCGATAAAGTTAATGGCCGTAGTCAGGAACATGCGACATTTACACATCGAGTACATTTAAACGTGTGTGTTACGTCATCTCGCGTCTTTTCATGAATTTTCTGCCGCGCACGGTCGTCGTCGTTGCTTCGAGGGTTTCGAACAAGTGTGCACATATTGTACACCAATAACTTTCTTCATCTCCGCGCGGTAAATCAAACATCACCGTCGTTTCTTTCCCCGATCGGCACGTGTGAAAAATTAAACGCCGCGCGACAATTATTTCATTGCCCGCCGTAAGAGTCGAAGGTGAACAAACTTTGTCAAAATATATTCACCGCGCGGACGACGTCCAATAATATTATTTATCATCCAAGTGAAAGAAATTTTCTTGACGAGCTCGACCTTTCAAGTAATATATCGGTGTATCCCATGACTAGAGGAGCCATGTATCCAAGCGTGTTCGCAGACGTGTCTTCCACGAAAGATACCATAGAAGTGCATATCAGAGTATCTTATCTTCAACGGCGTGGCAGTGGTTAACGCTTAACGTACGCGAAACACGCTATTTACGAAACGGCTCATACTTAAAACATGCATAACTGCACTCGAGCAATAATTTCACTCGTCAGTTTCGACTATTCCACCAGCGATTCCTTTCCTTTCGTATATTCAACCACAGATCGCTGCGCGATTCTTCGCAGTATCGCACGAACGAACCAGTCACAATTCGTTGACATTAACCTTTAGTTACCCCCGCCCCGTTACTCGATTTCAAACGAAATATCCTTTAACAAAACGCGTCACAAAACGCGAATTCACGTAAAAGTGTTCAAAGAATGGATATCCGCAGTGGTTTTGCGCCAACATACAAAAATTATTAAAGGAAATATATAAAAGGATTTGGGTTAACATTGCAACCTTGCATTCAGGGAAACCATGCAACCTTGGGTAGGTTGCCTACAGGGGGGTTAGCATAAGTGATTAATATTTTTAAGCAAAAGAAGTTAACGATACATCGCAATCAGCAAGAACTGACTTTCGTCGAAATGATCAAGAAACGATAGACATTCGGCAGCGAGTAACTAAAGGTTAATTTCACCTCCCGTTCACCAGGACGTTCTCCGCCACGACTCACAGGAGTGCTCGCCTGTCGCGAATCCGAAACGGTCGCGGTGTCGAATGTGTAACAGGATTATCAGAAATATTCTATCGCGGGGACAAGCGACATCGACTGTCCGTTGCGATTAATCAAACGTGGCGGACACGCGGCAGAAAGAATCCGGCGGACCGCAAAAGAAGTTAAATGCTCAGCGAAAACCGCGACGCGACGTCGCGACTTGTTTGACATCCTGCAATAATTCGTGCAACCTGACGCGAGACGTGGATAATTTGAAGTGACTTTGCGCGGTGTGGCTAATAGGTACGTGTACAAGTACGTAGCTGCAAGTACGTGTACAGTTCGACCGCCCATTTACGCAACAGTATATGCCTGCCGAAGGTCAGACACGACAATAAGATTCCTACGTGTTCAGAGCATTGCTTTTGCTCTCTCCATCGTTCCGGTTAGAATTATATGGAAGTTTCGTAATCGTGATTCTTTTAATAAACGACGATCGTGCCGTCGCGACCCAGAGCACCCCGACGCGCACGCCGATCCGCGAGGATCGATCATTTCATTGAAATCAACGAATCGACGTTTATGTTACGTGTCGCGTTGTATCGTACATACGTATGAAAAGTATCGAGCCACTAATGGCAAAGCAAGACCTCGTATTTTACGAAACGTGGCATTTATTATTTTTCCCCCTCGAGAAAGATTAAATTATCGGCGTTGCTTCGATTTTTCGCGGTGTCGATCGCGTCCGGCATCGAGCTTCGGTCACACGGTGAATATTTTTACACGATTACCGCGAATCATTCGTTACAAACGTTTACGTGCTCGTGAAAGTTTTCGTAATACGAATAATTTTTACGGGAAATGCGTTAACAAGGGGCAATCAGTTCTCCCCAACGGCATTCAAACTTTCCCATTTTCACGCTCGATGCATTATTTATGAATTTGTTGGCGGTAAATATTTTTTGGGATAATAAATGCCACGGGTATATAAATGAATTTCACAGTTGCGCTTAACTCTTTCCGGGGATAACGGAAATAATTGCGTAGGCGAAAAAACTTTGGAATGTTATAAAATTTGTATTGGCAACTTCGATATTGTTCGAACAATTTCACAGCTATAAAACGCGATTAAAAAAGAAATAGAATTTTGTTAAAAGTACCCTTACAATGTTTTCATCACGCACACCTTTGATTTCCGAAAGTTTTGATGCAGTGCTCGTAATAAACCCGAGTAACGCGCTGAGACCGCGTGAATTCTCACGAGATACATTTCTTTTCCACCTCGGCCTACGGTAAAGGTTTATCGAGTTTCGCATGTCACTGTGCTAACAGTCGCGGTACCGGGAAAGTCGGAAAAATCGGTGAAAAAGAAGAAGCGGCGCGAAGGAAAGATGATTACGAAAACGCGCCTGTGCAACGACGGCGTAACTTGCATGACGAACGGCATTGGTTGCGAAGTCACAGGCGTCGCGTCTATCTGTCACGCTATAAAGCAATGTTAATGGCGCTTCAAGTTTCATTTTTAATCGCTATGGACGGATGTATCCTTTCTTCCCGTCGTTCTTTTCATCGCCGATCGGCTCGCAGCACGCTCGTTTGTCCGGTGTCGAATCATTTCAATTGCTTTCGTTTCTCCGTCGTTCACCGAACCGAACTTCGGGAACAATGCGGTCCAAGGCAATCCGATAATCGCAAACGGGCAGTGATTCTTCAATTCCATACGATTTATCGTCCAGCCTGTTCGTTCTCATACAAAATAAAATAAGTAAATAAATAAAGAAATAAATAAATAGAATCGCAGCCTCGTTTTGTGCACGTTCGTTACTTTCAGCAAATTCTCGCTTCTCTCGAAGCTGTGCCTTTCTTTCACGTCTCTCTCTCCTTGGACGAGTTTCTTCGTTCCGATTCCCGCTCACGTTGCACCCTCTTTCCCGTACGGTCGAAACTGTCGCGAGGGACACCGTCGGAAAAGTTCCGCGACGTGATACGAACGAATCGTTCCGAAGTGGCGTGCAGCTATTTCAAGGGACATCGTGAAACGTTCGGGCGAGAAATATTTTAAATGAAACCGCCAAGGGCGTCGTGAAAGTCCTGCAAGTAGGCGAGAAGCTGGGGCATAGTCGGCCGATCCCTGGAAAGACCTAGCCAGCAGACGGCCATCACGGCGAACAGCTCGTCCGGGCATGGTCTTGGTTGGGCTAGCCGGTAGCCATCCCGAAGACAGGCCATCATTTCGAATGGGTCCACCTCGACGTACGGCTGTTGACCCATTGTCGCCAATTCCCACAGGAACACCCCGAACGACCACTTGAATAAGAAGAAGGGGACAGTTAGCTGCAGTGCACGATAAGAACGAAACTGTCGTATTCGTTTACGTTAACGTGGTTCGTTTACCGCGTATGTATATGTATATCGTAGACGTTTCATTTTCTAGCGGATGAAAGGGTGGAATGTTATCGCCTGTTGCAACAATTTCGTTTCAAGTATTCGTTGTACGAAAAGTGGGTGAAGAAAGTATTCGTGCAGCAATCAATTTCGAACGGGGCTGTGTGAAATTCTTACTTATTGATTAATTTTTGCAAACAAGAATCAGTTACTCGTATTATTTGCGAAATTAATCGGGAGAAATATCAAATTGAGAGAAATGTGCAAGCAATAAGTATTCGTACGGTTCCCAAATTTTTTAATTAATTTGACAACAAAATGTGAAAGGAAGCAATTAATTAAGATTTTGTGGGATATCCGCTTGACCTTAAAAGAAATTAGTTATTCGTTATGTCTGTCTGTTACAGTTGCTTCGGAGGTTTATTGATGGACAATACAAAATTATGATCGTACCACATCCGTTGCCGTGCTATACTGATTGTGCTGGAGGGTTTCCAGGGCCATCCAACGAATGGGTCTGTTCTCGTTATCACCGAGACAATGGTAATCCTGAGGGAAGAGGTCTCTCGCCAAAGCAGTATCGGCTAATCGCACGCGAAGACTGCTTGGCTCGATCAGGCAGTTTCTGGTAGCAATATCCCTGAAAACATAAGCTCAGTTATACATTTCCATTCGGTATTACGATCTCGTCTAACTTTAGTTGCAAAGTTAATGAACAATTAAACAGAAGTAATAAAAACTCGGAAAATATGTATTAAACTGGAAATCGATTGGTATTTCGATAAAATTTTGCCAGTAGTCAATGTATAATGTTAAGAGTTATGAAAAATAATAGTACGTGCAAAATTGCGTATATGAATCTGTTTCCTAAAGGCATTTTCTTTTTATGGTCATTTTTCATTCGTTGAAATTTGGAGCAGCAACAACTATTTTGTAATAATGTACTATAATTCACTTGCTTTAATTATAAGCCTAATGGTTACTGAGATGTTTGCCAAAGTATTGTTACTGATTAGTATAAGACGGATTTGCATAACAAGGCTTGAATTGCCCGCATTATCCAGACGTTTATTACACATACCTGTGCAAGAGGCCACGACCGTGCAAGAATGCCCCTGCTCTGGCAACCTGTGCACCAACGTGCACCAAGTCTCTGGTCACAGGATGGTGGTTCCCGTCGGTAAGGTACAACTTCAAATTCAACTCGCATGGCGTACTCGTGTATGCCAATAATGGACACGAACTGTCCAGGCATGCAGCTGCGAGCGAAGCTATGTTCGCGTGCACAAGTCCTGCCAATTGCGAGCCTTCCACAACCAACAGGGAGGCCTGATAAGCCGATGCTACTTCTAAAAAATATTAAATTCTCCACATTAGTACCTGTAAATTAGAATCCTGTTTCGAGGATCAACCGTAGGTATGGGAGTTTCTACCTTATCGTACGTAGTTAGTTTACAGCACCTTTTTCAAACTTCTGAAGCGCGACCCGATAAATAATATAACATTTTTAAGGAACTGATAGGCTGGTGTCGCTGCGTATTGTTTAAATTTTAAATGAATAAAATGATGCATATTTGGCAATGCTATTCAATTTCTCTTTAATTTCTACATCTGACCCATCTGACCCAAACGCTGGTCTAGAGTATTCGATGTAGGGGCAGCAAATTGCGGGGTCAAATGTGTATTATTTTTTGATTATTTTCGCAGCGACATTTTACTTACATTTTTGATTCAAAAATATTAACGAGGGCCTCGCTTGCGCTAACAAATATTCAATATGAAATAAAATGGCGGAGGGTGAGTAAGTGAAGGTTAAATTTCTAAACGTGTATTGTTCTAAAAATTGTACAACAGAACGCAGATCAATACCTGTCACTGTCTTTATAATGACTTCTTGCTCACGGCCAGCCAATTCCATGGTGCCTTTGTAGACGCGTCCGAAGGTGCCCTCCTGCACAAGATTGCGGCAGTACAACGCGGACCTCGATACTGCAAGCGCCCTGGCCTTGTCGCAAGGATCGGTCGACTGTAAATTAACAGACACGATACCAATTGTATTAAAGTCGACGCGACGAGGGCAAACGCCAAAGAGATTCCTAAACAATTTGCAACCCTTCCCCTCCAGCTCTCAATCGTCACCGCGGGGACCTGCATAATTCATCACAGGACAAAATCCCTCCAGGCAGGGCGCAGATAGGGAGAGGGGTAGCTCATTAAAAAAGCATTTGTCGCCGGTAACAGGATACGAAGGAGGACGTGGAAGTTCCCGAAGGACAAGACGTACGACAAGACGAACGATAAGAAGAAAAGAAAAGACAAAGAACCAACTCTCCTCTAGGTTCCCCGACGTCGCTACCCCTCGCCGGTGTCATCGTTATATCGTCGTTTCCATCGTCGTAGCCACGCTCCCCTTTGTTCCACGACGGTTTTCCACCGGCTCCTGCGTCACGGAGCGCAGGAAAGTTCCAACACGGGGCAAACAGAGCTGGAGGGAGGCCGGTTATTCATTAATTTCAATTTTCCGGAGTTTTGCCTCCGGCCCCTCCTATTCCATTTGCACGCGCCTCCACGCGTACACGAGCCCGCGCGCGTCTACGTGTATACGTGCACCAATAAGGGTGGCAAGGAGAAACAGGCAGAAGGCGAACAGAAAATCAGCTAGGAAAGCGTTAGGCGAAGTGCGCGAATTACTGGACACCGCGTTCGATTCGAAAGGGGTTGCGATGACGAAATTGAAAAGGGTAAAGCCGCGGGCTGGCGAGAATCGTGGTCGAAATGATTTGTTAAAACTAGGGGGTAGCGTTCGGCGCGAACCCGCCCCGGCTAATACCGCGGCTCACCTGGCTCTGTAATTATCACCGAGACGAGTGTCGACGCGCAGTTTGCCACCGAAAAATCTCCGCCTCGACTTGCCTTCGTTTGTGCTCCTCTTTGTCGCCCCGATTTTTTCACCCCGACGTTTACATTTTCCCCGCCCGTTTCCTCCCCCCTCTTCCCCTACGATTTTCGTCGTCCTCTTAACGCGCGACCGTTCTCCGCCCCACAGTTTCACCTTTAAAAACCTTCGCACCCTCCACCCAACCCGTTGGCCATCCCCGAAGCGCCAGCCCTTTCGTTAATGAAACGCGCAATGAGACAATTTAAAATCGGCCAGCGTGTCGGCAAACGAATTAAAAGGCGGAGCGGAATTCGAAGCGCGGGATAAGCTTATAAATATAAATGGAAAGGGGAAGCGCACCTTTGTTTAACTGATAATCGCCGCGCGACACCGACAGAGTTTCACGGCAGCTGACGGAGCGCAATAATTTCGTTATTATGACGAGCAAAGCGGATGCCTCCACGCTCTCGACCGCGTTTTGAACGAACCGTTTTGAACGACAAGCGTCCACGCTGCCAGCACTTTTAATTATAATGTTTGCGACCAGTAACAAGGTTTCCTATGGCGCGGTGAATTATGAGCAAATGCGACGACCGCGACAAAGATACATGCATCAGGCGTTTCGTACACGCGACCGCCGAAAAAAGTTCCGTCGCGTAATTAATTGTTGATTAATGTCCGGGAACGCTGTGCGTAGACGGGGTTATGTTCTGTTGCGGTGTATTTAATAGATAGCCTAATTGGGGGAGATTTTACGGTGGGTTATTCAAAAACTGTTCAACTTTTCACGCTTTAGAAGCTTTTAAGCAAATTCGCTTGGTTTTGTATCGGACACGTGTTGCTATGTATGCTGTGCATAATTGGGAACGCTGCTTTTCTCTTCACTGGTTATATTCTGCGATTTAATATCGTCTATCCTAAAAAGCACGGTATTTTACGCATGAAAATAAATAAACTTCAGCGTGTGTCGATTATTTGCGCGATTACGCGAATTATCGTATTTTAGTGGATTTAGGAACATGACTGTGAAAGTCGTATGCTGCGGATGTAAAAAAAATAGGAATTTCAAAACGTAGAGTCTAGAAATGTAAAATAATTGATACCGAAAGGTATATATGGGCCATTCCATGACAAATCGATCACTTTTTGACGTCACCATCGGCGATTTTGTTCTAAATGAAATATGTTGTAGCCCATGTGCAATTGGGGGGGGGGGGGGGGGGGGTTAAGTCATCATTTTGGCGGTTTACAATTTGATTAGAAAATACAGGCCTTCAAAGTTTGCAACTTCGGGCATTTTTGCGAAAAAAATTGTTATCTCTGGCTCTGTTTATCCGATTGAGCTACTTTTTTTTGTTTTATTCGCAAAGGAACGGGCTATTAAAAAATGTATTGATTTTCTATATTGAATTTCAAGATAATTTATCTTCCGCCATAAATACAATGATTACAACGGTGTATTAAAACTAAGGAAAGTAAATATGCCGTCTCGGTTTCAGTTCAAATTAATCCAAATTTCTGTACCAGGCTTAATGCAATTTACGTCGACGCGATCCCCTCCTCTGTTCGACTTCGAATCGCAAGCAAATATTTGAAATATTGTAAACAACGGAAAATGATGGAAACGAGACAAATGAGATTTCGTAGACTGGCAATAAAGATTATCCGTCCCCGTTGATTGTTATCACCCTTTTTCATGCTCGACCGCGTTGCGATTGATTTCGATGCGCGGAACTGTTCACCAGAAACGTCGACAAATAAACGTTTCTGGCGTTCGCGGCAACACTCGTAGCAACACACTCGTCGTATAATTAACAAGCGCTGCTATTAGTTTGAAAATAAAAAAAATAAAAGAACAAATTCGTAATTGCCGCGGCAAATGAACGGGACGTGGCAATCGCGGCAATCGCGGCAACTTCGAACGGTTCTGTTGTAATGAATGTAGACTGACGAAACGCTTTTATACAATCACAATCGGGCCATTGATTTAACGCCGCTGCCGTCCAACTTTTTACCCGGTTGTGCACGGAGTAACAATTCGATTTATTTATCGAGAGGGTGCCCCGTCAAACGTCGCCGTTTGTTTGCCGGCTGAGCCACTTTAGAAGCTCCATTTTCAGAACGGTTCGCGTGGAAACTTTTAATTCGGATCCGACGAGTTAATAATTAAATTTTCGATTTAATTCGATAAAAACCGTCGACCGTTGGATGGAAGACGGATGTCGTTCGGGCGGAAATTAATTAAATCGAAGAATCGTCTTGCTTGACCTGTCCCATGCGTTTAATGGCGGCGGGCTTAAGCGCTGAACAGATTGCATTCTAATTTTCAATTGGAAACGCGTCGTAACCAAAACGAAAGCCTTACATTTACAGCAACTTAATAAAAATGAATCGTTGAATTTTAAATAACTGAAGCGCTATTTCTATTCCAAATTAATTTACAATGCCATCGGGAGCATCGTAAAACGAAACCGAAGACTGCCGGATGCTTCCTCTTGGAACCAAAAGTTTCCAACTTCCTCCACACCATTCCATCATCCTTAACCGTAACAAAAGTGCGTGTCTATAAAGAACCAGCCCAGGGGCCGCATGAATAACAAACAAGAGCTATTTAAATAATTCAAATCATCCCCCTCCCCCGGCACACGTGTTTACCCAGCGAAGTTTAATCGAGGGCAAAGTAAGAAAGAACTTCTCGAGGCAATACCTTCACCGATGTGCGTCTCGAGGTCCGAAATTTGCAACTAAAATACAAATGTTAAATGCATGGTACGAAGCTATGCATTTTAAGAAGTCTAGCTGCGCTCCCGCTATAATTGGCCGTGCAGTCCACACTGGGACCACCTTCTTATCTTTCGACTGCGGTCCCGGGGGTGGCGGGCGGCTTCTATCGCGAAAATCGGGAAGAAAACGCGTTTGGACCCGTGCCGAATATCTCCGTGTGCAGGCGGGAACAGTAATGGCTTCTTCAGCAATGGGATCTCAAGCGTATTATTTTACAGGGGGGATAAGACGTTGCTGGATTACATGACTCGCCGAGTTTGGAGAGAGTACGCGAACTAACGGACGCGCAAGGGACGAAGAGACAGAGAGAGAGATAGAGACAGAGAGTGAAAGGGTACGAGTCACGGTGAAAGATAAGTTTTCCCCAAGGTTCGTGGTTACACGTATATATTATACTTGCACGCTCGGTACGCGTTTGTATAAACACTCCTCTCTCCATGGCTGTTCGTGTCGGTGCGGCAGTCGCCGCGCCGCCCCCGGTATGGCAGCAGGAGGGTGGCGTTTCAGACGAGGACACGGAGGGTTCAGGCGTACGCGTACACCCGGTAAATTGATCCAAGATCAAAGCCGAAACAATCACAGGACCCACTTCCAGTTTCTCTCTAACGTCCCTCCACCTTTCACCCCGGTCCACCCTCCCGCCCCGTGGCCTGACTCTCTGCGAAGGGTTCCGACAGAGGAGGAGAAGGTAACCGCGTGTGTAACCTTCGTCCGCCCCCTTTCACCCGACCTCCTCTTTGAATGGCGGGGCACAGGTGGTACAGAGCCGTTTCTTTTCCTCGGGAAATTAATGTAAAACGCCCGTTTCGAGCCGGAAAGTGCCGGCCAGACTTTGTTACGTGAATCGAGCCACGCTCGGCTGCTCTTTCTAAACTCCATTGCATATTTATTCGACATTTGCGCGATCTCTGCCCTTTTCTCCCTCACTGCGTTCTCTTCCCGTTCTGCTGGTTCTTTGTTCTCGCTTTTTTAAATAGACGCGCAGCGGAGAACGGGCTCGGAAAGTCGGACGGGTTAATATTTTGGACATTTCATGGTGCCGTGTCGGTATACCCTGAGCGCCGAGATTGTTTGCACAGGGTTTGTTACCGGCCTGATATTTTGCTTGCTTGGTTTCTGTCGAACGAATGTTGCAGGCGAGTAAATTGCTTGCTTTTTGTGAAACGGAAGAAGTTAGTGGCATCTGGGGATGCGCGCGCAAACCAGTGTGGTCGCAGTGAAAAATTTAAATCGCGCAATAATTTCAACCTACAACCATTGAATTAGAATCGCAAAAAAAATGTAACATCTCTCATTGTCCCAGCTAAGTTGGAAGGTCTGTGCATACTTTAATAACAATTTATCAGCTTTTACGGCGTTACACGCATCCATATGCACCTACGTTCCCTTGATTAAGCTCTGTATGCTCTTTTATACACTGAGTTATTAGTGTTATTACATTCTTCGTGTCTCCATTGTTTCGTCAAATGCCTACAATTTTTTATTTAACAAGTAGGCAATGCAGTGACCGGTGAAACGTAGTAGATTACGAGCACTCCTTTCATGGACGCCACAATTCTCCGATAAGTCGCTCGACGAGAAGCGTTCTTATCTAACAAAAGTACATCGTTCTTTTTCATATATATATCCTTCGATTTACTTGGTCCCATTGAAATTTGAATTCTAAGCGATCAAAGGGATCAACTGGCTGAGGCTCTCCACGTTCGATAGCAACGGCAGAAGCGAATAGAGGGATCGTGTCCTTCAATGGAGAACACGAGGAGGTGAAAGAACGCGAAAGAAGATGCCACAACCCCGTCATCTTCGTTTCATCGTCCGAGATTATCCGCCCGGATTACAAAGGGGGATAAAAATGGTAAATTGCCGATTTAGTTCGCTTTATTAATTATTCGCTCGCCGGTGATCGATTGCACGATCACGCTTGCCTTCCCTTTGTGCTCGCATTTGTATGCGTAACAGAAGAACTCGCGTTTGCATTTATGTGAAAATATATTGGATTCAAGTTGCGCGTGGAAACTAATTTTCTTAATTCAAAGAATAACGTTAGGGGAATGTTCGCCCTTGATCTAAGAATTTCTTCTGGACGTGAAATACACTGCTTCGAGTTCTTTCTCATTTGGAATAAATTTTTCACACAGATTGGAAACTGTCATTTGTATCTCAAACAGATCTTCAATATTTTCAACCACTTGCTAAATTCGAAGATGACCAAACAGCGAACGAAACGAAATTCATTTTCCCTCGGTGAAAATCACGACGCGGATCAACCAGTCCCTTCCAAACACAGATCCCGTCGCTGTATCGTTCACCGATACAAGAATAGATTCTTGCCTTTTCCCAAGAGAAAATACTCCCTCGCGAATGCAGGAAGAGGGCGAGAGAGGAGGAAAACGGAAAGGGTTTTACACGTGTTCCAGTTTCTAGTGGCCAGTGCACGCCCGCTCGGTTAGACGTTGCTTGTAGGTTGGCAAGCTTGAAATAGCCGTATAAAGAGCCCAAGGGCTGGAAAGGTTCGGGGGAGAGTTGTTGGTAGAAAGCGGCCCCCACGGCCGCAAATTCGATAAAGTTTTGTGCTCCGTTCTTGCGCGCAACAAGACCAAGCGAGGCCCGCCGGGATGAATAGGCGGAGTACGGAATCGTCTCGCAGTTTCTGTTTCCGGCACCGGAGGAACGACACGGAGAACGAAAGGGAGGGTCGAGAAGTTCGCGACGAAGTGGCGTGGAGGGCAAGGGGGCGAGGGAGAAAATGAACGGCTGAGAGAAAATCGGATTTCCTGATATGCAATGAGAGTTTCTCGTCTGACTTCGACTTTGTTTCGCGGATTGTTTCGCCGCTGTTAAGCCCATTACGGCCGTTCGAAGAAACACAATGGCTTGACATTTTAAGCCGTCCAATCGTATGCGCGGGCCGAGACCCGCTGGTTCACGGTTGCAGGGTCTTCAAGAACGCCGAACGCTCGGCCGCCCGCCGCTTTAAATGCCCGCAGAAATGCAATTTCTGATATTCTCTTGAAAGTTCTTTAAAAAATCGTTTCTGGAAAGTAACACCACTTTCTGTATTGAACTTTGTCTAACCCGCGTTGTACAAAGGGTCACCTGCGTGTTTTCCTTCCCGTTTCAACAGTGAATGAGTCAATTTTACAAGTGCCCGTATCGGTTTCCCCTGCCCCAAGTGGCGTAGATAAAAATTCCATGATGGATGTTCCCATTCGACGCCGAAGCGGCTTTTAAAAAATTCCAAACACCTGGGCACGATCGCCATAAAATTGTACTCGGCGTTCAATGGAATATCAAATTTATTATAGACCGGGGCGCAGATACCGCGTCGCGCGTAAGGCATTATGCGATCGTGAAAACTTTTACAAGCATCCCGGGTGCATCTTCGCCGTGTTTCGCGTCCACAGGGCCTCTGGAGTGTGCAGCGGGTATTTAATGCAATATCGGGGAACTTTCGCAAAATGATTTTGCACCATACCTGGCTCAGATGCGTCACATGGCTGGAAGCGTAGTAACTCGCCCTGGAACCGCAGGGTCTCGCGTAGAGTGGCTCCAAGTCGGCAATGGTGGCATAACTTCCGGAATTCGCGCTTCCGGGCCGTGGGTCGACCCTAACCAGGACAGAACTTCTGGCCAAGCCGCCTGTGTCTGCCGCCGAATAGCTGCAGCAGGGCAGTGTTTTCCTGAAAGGACAGACGACCCTGTAGCCACGTAATGATTATACACGGGGTTAATTATTTCTGTAATGCACTACACGCGCCGAAACGCCAACCGTGGCGCCGCACTGGTAATAATTGGGGGAGGCGCCTCGCTCGAGCTCTACTACTGGCCTCCCTTTGCCGTCGCGTTTACCTGTTTCACTGATCTCATTCGAACACGCCAAGTGCTTCCGACACTTCTGGCGAACTTTGAATGTGGTTGTACACCGGTGACTTTATTGGAAACCGTGCTGGCGAGTTAGTTGAATTTGGTAATTGTCAGTGGCTCGTAATCCCATCCAGTGCACTGGACGACGTGCAACCCTTTCCACATTTTTTTTTAATTCCTCTCAGAGTTTCGATTGTCACAAGTTTTACGCTATTCGCGTATGGAGTTGAAACTATTTATACTCCAATTAAATGAATAAAATATAAGTACTCCCGTCGTACAGCTTGCCCTTTCCCATGAACTTGAAGAATTTCCCGCAGCTTTCTCACTTACGTCCACGGCCGTTCGATTTCGCCGGGAATTTCGCGAATACATCCGCCAGAGTATCTAGTATGATCGATTCCGTTCGAAGGACCTCGTAGCGTGTGAAATTACCGTTTAGCCCGCGGGGAAAATTTTTCCAAAGAGGGTCCGCTCCCCTTTGCCGCGCCATATTAGAGCAACGGGAGCCTCAAAGGCATCGAGGCGGGTGTACGCGGAGGACGAGAAAAAGGAAGGGAAAAAAAGAGGAACGGAAGTACGGATAACGGGAAGACTAAAATACTGCGGGAGAATTCACGGAGGAATGGTAATTCCGATATTTCGTCGGATTTATTGGCCGTTTTGCGCATGTAAATCCGCCGGCGCGATTCGGCAAAAAAGTTGAACGAAAAAGAGAGAACGCATCGCGCCAACGATTTCAAATATGCCACGCTCGGTTTTTCACGAGTCTCTGTGTCCATGCCCGGGGACTTGCAGACTGCGAGGGTATTTTACGCGGCGGTACGAGTTTGGATTTTGTATGCACGATTTGCTTTATCTCGCCGTTACCGGCACACGACTGTGCACACGTATAATGCCTGCGCAAACATGTGCTAAACAGGTGGGCGTAATTTATCGGTGCATCGAGTAGGAGAACTCTGTACACTTTTTGCCACTTACCGTCGACTTTATCGGCACGGGCTGCTTAAACATTGATGTGTGTATCATACAATGTATTAATCGTTGTGCATCGAGCACCATTTACTTAGTGTATTTCTCTTGCACTTGCAAGTCTTATTACTATTAATGAAAGAGCTGCAGAGCTGGCCCAATGTTTGAAAGCCGCGTTGATGTTGTTTAACAAATTATCGGTATGAGAACCAAGTATTCGAAAACAGATGAGACTGGCTAGGCGACCAATTCTAGAATGAAATCAAAAGAAGAAAGAGAATCGCGAGGTTAATATACGAATATAATATTAATATCAACGGCATCCCTTCAAAGGAGGCGACAAAAGGCTTGAAATAAGCAAGAAAATATTACGCAAACTTGGTGTCAAAAGGCGAATAATTAACGAGATACACATTATCAGTATTATCACAGATTAACACTACTAGCGTCCCAAAGTTTCAATGAAAACAACTGTGTCACGTCGTACAATATCTAGACCAGAAGCGAAGAAATTTCTTATCTCCGTTGGTGAACGGAGCATTCGGCCGCAAAGAGCAACGTGTTCTTGTCGAAGCTCAAAATCGTCCTTTGTGCGGCGAGTTCGACGGGGTAACAGGGGCGAGGGTGCAAGGGTGGATGCTGTGTTTACTCGAGCGAACGGATGTAAAATCTGCAGTCTCACCCCCGGAGGGGACGTATAAGGGCCGGGGTTGGGATTCTGAAGCCTCGTTTTCCCGCGCGTTATCAGGCTGAAGAGCCTCAAAAGAGCTAATATATCCCTCGAGAGACAATTGGCCCACGCCGAGACTTCCCCAAAGCGGAAAACAGAAAGGAGAAAAGGAGGCGTTTCTGGGAGAAAGGGAGGCTACTTCTGCCCTTCCTTTCTCATAAAAATTCCGTCCTATAAAAATATTCCTGTTAGGGGGCTGCCGTAAAAGCCTGTGCCCGTTGTATTAAAATTTAGAATTATTGCTGCAATTTGGTTAGCGACAGAGGAATCATATCGACCGAATTGTTACTTCGTGAAACGTGGATTTTCCTAGCTGCACGACCATTTTCCGGAATATATATACTCTCGATTGCATACAAATAGGGGAAAATTCAAATAGCATTTGCGTCGATTATTAAAACTGTCATTGATGATTGAGGGCTTGCACCAGCAAATGATTTGCAATTTTCTGTAAACTGTATAGAGGGTGTAGCATTTATTATGAATATGTAATACACATATTAAATATATAGACATATTAAACGAATTGGCAAAGGGAAGGAGACAATGCAACCTATGAAGATGTTGGTATTCATTCTAATCCACTTTACATTGCTTCTAAAGTATGGAATAATTTTTCGAAACGAATGCACCCTCGTTGTAGAAAAACTATTACCTATGCACATATAGGCCAACGAGCGCGAAAATCAACAACGAAAGAGACAGAAATAAGCACGTATTAAAATTAGTGGCTCACTCAGCAATATTCGTCGTCAAAGGAGGATCCTCAGCTATTACCTTCTCAAGAAAAATTCACGATGAGAAACTTCAAAAGATTTAATAATGCCCGCCAGGAGACAATTGGTCTACTTTGAGGGAAATTGGAAAGACGGTGTACAAAGGGAATGAAGATGAAAGGTCGGCGGACGTTCTTCGCTTCTGATCTCACTTTTATAATCTTGCGCAGCCGCGATGTTCCATCGATATCGCGCGATCGCGCAAGAAAATAAATAATTCGTCAATGCCGGGAATAACGAGGCTACAATTGAACGTGCAATTAAAGCACGCGACGTGGAAACTCAGGTCCCTTTTCGTCGTCAAGTAGATTTGTCGTACATTGGAACGTCGTTCTCAATATTGCAAAGATGGTCGCTTAATTAGAGTCATACTTAACAAGGGTATTAGTCTATGCAATAACGTGATATGTAAAGTGTCTACGTCCAATATATTCTAAAGGATATTTCTATACGAATTTCTTATGAAAAACTTGGAACAAAATATGGAATAAAATTATTTTATTTCGAGGCTCAGTTTTCGAGAAAATCGAGTTTGAAAATCCGATTATGAACTGTCGCCCAATAATTAGCGCGGCCAGGTGTAACCATACAATTAGGTTGTACAATATGTATAGAAATAAACGAGGACAAAGTGGGTCGCGTTTCACGGTTTCAGAATTTAATCCCCATCTGCATAAATCGAGCGTAAAATCGCATGTCGGAAGTCTCAGTAGAACTAATATATTCAAAAGAAGTACGACAAGTCTGCATAAAGCAGACGAAAGCCAGAAGACGGAGAAGTTAGAGCGTGGCAAGTAAAACTTCCCTCCTTTCCTTCAAACTTTGTCTCGAATCTCCTTTTACCGAAGCCTCTTTCGATAAGATCCTTTTCCTAGATATAGTTAATAATTTATGCGTCATGAAACGGGTTATAAAAGCCTGATGGAGAAGCCATATTTATAGGACGCGAGGATACCGTATGATATCCAACATTTATCACGGAATCTTCTCAATCTGGGTATAAAAATAGAGTTTGCAGCACATTGCTTTTCCGTTAAGCACGCGAGTGTTGGCTTTACGTACGATTTATCATTTAATAGATATTTAATTACGATGCAAATCCGACGTGTGCATATAATTTGTTTGTATACGATGACATTTGAATGCAAAGAAAAAAGTCGGAAACGCTCCCAGGCCTGTAATTTCATCAACAGTGCATGAAAAGGCAAAATCACTGCAATTTATGTAACGATTTCACGATGAACCCCCCGAGATAGCGGCAGGAAAGCGCGAGCCATTTGACACGATCGGAACAAATAAAGGAATCGTTTCCCGTGCGCAGAAGTTAGCCAGCACCCCTTGAGCATCCGCGAAAGAGACAAGTGGCCCCTGCAATGGGGGAAACGCGAGGCGAACACGACAGAACAGAGGACGAGGCGAAGAAAGAGGACGGGTCCCTTTCACCCAGATGCTCTGCTTACATCCTCTCCCGTAGGAGTCCACCCCCGAACGGGGGTGTGTAGCCGTGCAATAAAATGTCGCCTGCCGTGGCAAGCGACCGACGGATCACCAGTGCTTATTGAAAGGATATTTCATGCGGACGAGTTCCTATCCAGCTTATCCCACGAATTTCCCGCGGGGGTGTAGAAATCTTTCTTTGCCCTTCCGCCTCCTCTGTCTCCTCTGTCTGTGCTGTCTGTTCGGTGAGCCAGGGCCCAGCTCAGCCCGGTGGCTGGAGGTTCTGCATCCAGCGGGAAATTCACGGCAGCCCGTAACGCGGCGACTTTTCACTCTACCCTCTGCACGCGGAAAATGAAAATGCGACCGGCCACACGTGAAAAGCTGGCGACCGTGCGAATCTTATGAGCAACCAGCGCAGCTTGGGCTACTGGAGCCGCGACGTGGAAATTACTCGCCTTGTCACCGATTTTCTCGTCTACTCGCTGACGAACCAGGTAGCAGGATTGCTTCCCACGTGATCAAATTATGCTCTTAATGGGCGGCTTACTCGATCGATGTTTAAACAGTGCCTCCTCATTCCCAGAGGATCGCGCAAGGCGCTTGTTGTTGTAGAATCTGGTTGGAATGGTTGTTCCACTGGCTCACGAAACAGAGACTGGGCACTTTGCGAATAAACCAGTCCATGCGACATAGCTTCTGTCATGAGTCATGACAAATAGTTTGATTAATGTTAAAGCCCATTAGGGCTCATATATTACATTCCTGCGCCTGATATCGCAGAATAATCTGTGTGGTTAATTGTCCATAACAGTTCGTTATTTACAACTAGAGTTTCAATGTTTACGAAATTATAGTATTTTTATTATTTTATGCCTTGTAACTAAAGTTACAGACTTCCTAAACTTGCTTTAATATTGCTTGTGCAAAAATCTTTATTTATAAAATGCGTTCTTTAAAATAGACAAATATATTTTTCCAACCGTTTAGGTTCCCTTGCTATATCTACTTTTTGGAAAAATATTATACCAATTGTTTGTAATACAAATATAATACCAACAATAGTAATAACAAAGAAGAAATGCTATATATGCGAAGTAACAAATTTAAATAGCAAAAGATAAAAACGAACCTGCAAAATTCATTCCCCTTTCCACTTCCAGCATATACTGTAGAGATTTGCAACTTCCAAAGTGCATTTAACCATTACTTTCGTCTAATTCAGCTAAGAATAAATGTCGCGGACAATTTAAGCGTGAAACTAGAATTTCTTGGACAGGGTGCGGGTTCACACATTCGTGAAACTGTACTTACTGCGATTCTTGTATGCGAGCCTTCCTGTTGCGAATATACAGGGCGCTGGCCACGCTTCCAACGACTAATATTAAAGCGCACGCACACGTTGCAGCGATGTAAAGTGCTCCAGCACCGTTTACCAGAGGTCCTGGCTCCAGACGAACAGAATCATTTCTTGGCGGCGCTTGTACTCCTGGAACAAAAATCATAGTAATTTAATTACATCTGACTTCGTTCGCAATAACTTATCACTCCTATGCAGAGCCTTTTTCCTTCGAAATATATGGCATTATAGCGTGCAAATTGTGACGTTTGCTGTTATATCAATTTGTTTTTACTTTTCGTCTAAGTACGTGTTTGTTAAAATAGTTTTACTTTAGCTTTCAATCTGCCGAAGGTGTCAAAGTTAATTAAAACCCGCGTAAATGAAATGCAATTATATACGCTAGAACGTTAGAGCAGAGAGCACTCAAATTGTTCACGACTAACGTAGCCGTTCGAAATAAAGTTGAAAACAAACATTTGTTTAAAAATACACACATAATAACTTTGCTCCACCAATTAACACCCCCTATCCCATTTTGCTGACACCGCCGTTTTACCGTTTCGAAATGAAACTGCTGTGCACAGTACAGATATAAATTTCATGTCCAAAAGTAACAATAGTTTCAGCGTTGATGAATTACTAAGATACTGCAAAATATAAATGTCCAACGAATCCTCGTCATAAATAATAAACTGGTCGATCTTTCGAACAGATTATCTCGTCTCGTCACCGTTTACAATTCGACCCGTAATACCTGCAGCATCCCGGTCCCGAAAGCAGATACTTTCGTCGGCGGAACGGTTAAATGAAATTGATATTCCCTCCTGTACCCGTCCATATTATACGGCCGGAGCAATCGAACGTTGTGGAAATCTCATTGAAAGATTCAATGGATTGTAGAAAGTAACGCGTGTGCTGCAGGTATACGCCGTCGATATTTCGGCGTTCGAGCGTGACGTTGACAGCACGATAACAGAGAAATCCGGCCATTAGCATAGATTCGTTCGCGATTTAATGAGCGGACTTCTGTGCAGTCGTATAGTAATTGCATTGCGTCCACAAAGCCCGTTCAAGCCGCATCTTGCCATCGACAATCCATTTTGTCAATTGAACCGTCTCCCGCTCGACAGACCGGCCGCGCCGGTGCGGCACGAGTGGCGATTTCATCGAAGACTCGTCGTTCGACCATCGGTCGTTTACATGTATCGGTCCACCGTCGAACGAACGACATCGAGTAACCACGAGCTGCGGGTTAAGGGTGTACTGGCGCGAAAAGGAGAAAATCTCTTTGAGCCGACTCTCGTGGCCTGTTCGTCCACCGCAAACGACGAGCACTCTGGGATGCACAGCCATCCTTGGAGCACTCGTCGGATTTCTTTTCACGTTCGTTTGCGTTTTCCGCCCTACATAACTCCTCACGGTTCTCCTTCTTTGTACCAGCGAAATCCCCCGCGTTAAACAAGAATGGGATTTTCGCCGGCCCTCCCCGACGACGACACGCAAATTAGAAAGGTATTACTGGAGAAATGTATTATGTACAGTGACTGCCAACAATATTCGGCCACTGGAATATGAGTAACTTTTCATGGCTCGATCTTTCGGTTTATAAAGCTAGCATTATGGTTATTTCTTCTGGCAATAAGTCATTTATTAATGCTGATAAATACGTATAATTTATTTGAAAAATTTCCATACATTGTGTAACGAGCATTAAATAAATTCCTCGGAGTTTAACAAATCTCGAAGTTGCATTTCGTGCGTCGATTTTTATTCTTCAATCTTCTGCGACTCAGCTTCAACAACTTTGTTCCCCGTAACGGATTGCCCGCCCCGTTTGTCACGAACAAGAAAGAGTATTTTTCTTGTCCGATTAAAAATGAATTCCGTAACGTAGCTTACAACAAGAGCGAGCAGTCTCAATAAAACTTACGTTCGCCAGCCGGTGCAGAACTTTCCGGAGTTTATTACTCGTAACCGCCAAAAAGTAACAGATTCTTCGATATTACAAGGTTTTCATCCTAACAGCACAGACCATCGAGCAGTGCATTTAAATTCGTGTTCTGCCTCTCTAACGAGTCGCACCTTTTTTATCCGTCTGCACTATTCTGCTCTGTTTCAGGCAAAGTTGCAGGGAAAACAGGACCCGCGCCGTTGCCAGGATAAATAACGCAAAGCAGACGGACGGGCTTTACACGATAACGATGAGAACGTTCGTGAAACACTCGAGGACGGGGGAAGAATTTGCTCGAGCGCGATGAGATGCACGCTGGAAAAAGGGGCAGGGACAGAGAAAAGCGTAAGAAAAAGGTAAATAAATCGCGCGGACTCGCGGCTGGTTTTGGTGCCACGTCCAACTTCTTGGAGGAGTCGGCCTCTTCTTATTTTATTCGCAGAGGACCGACATCTTTTTAAAATGTCCCCCTCACCCCCGCCCCTTTACAACAAGTACAATGCTCACCGAGGCGTGCCGCGCGAAAAGTTTTTAAGTAACTTCAGTTTTTATTCTTTCCGCCGCTTGATCGCAGTTGGAAATTGCTTTCCCGTTGGAGCGCTACTTTCCGTTGTTTCAATCTTTCGCTTCGAAGAGGAGCTAATTGAATTGCTGAGAACTTTACCCGTTCCTTGATTATTGGCTTGCATATTCGGGCTGGTTAACATGTGGCGGGAAATTGGCGTCTTGGTTTCTTTTTTGCGATTCGTACTTATATATGTATATATCTACGCAATATTTTATATTCGCGAATAACCACTCTTAAAAATTGAAAGTAGTTTAGAGGAGGAAATGGAGGACAGGTAAAATTTCGATAAAGTTATTCTTATCGATTGAGAATGAGCAACTTTGCACAGAATTATTAGACAAATGCTTAGCAATAAACGATTCATATTTTGGGCTGTCAATAAAATTATTTACTATGCAAAATAAAAACTATTTCAGACACGTGCTTTTATAATTAAACAATACAATTTAGAAATAGAAAAGTCCACGACAGTTGTTCTAAAATGATTAATTAATAAACAACAAATTTATCGATACAGTAATACTTTCTATATCCACTGTGCACACTGTGACTCGCAACTTTAATTCCATCAATTACTTGCATGTTACAATTCCTACCGCTTGTCCAATTGCCCCCCGGCCCGAAGTTCGTCCAGCGATTTATTTGCATTGGATAAACGGCAAATTGACCCTGCCATTAAAAAATTAATTCCGGTAGCCAGTGCTCGAAGGGCGTAAAAGAAACCGCAGCACCTGCTTCTTAATTAAAAACGTCGAACGGCGGTTAACCGGTGACAGCACAAAGGAATCAATTTGCTCGTGCTGGCTCAAGCGCAGCGGGGGATCGATTAAACTTGTCCCCTTGGTCGAACCGCCGCATCTCACCGATAAGAAACCCGACGGTTTAAGAACAATCGCGAAGTCGAGAAGACGGTGTTTAAAGCCAAAGGGGTGTATCTCGGTTAAATCCTGTTAGGCCATGCTTCCCGACACTATCAAACAAACCTTAACCGAGATTTACGAAGGTCCAGAATTAAGTCCCAGCGGGATTAATGAAATGACCATCCTCGAACCACCTCCTTCGGGTCTCGCTACGGTGTTTTCCCCCTGCAAACAAACGCAATCACCGTGCACGGCGAACACGCGCGAATTTTCACAATTTCCCACGCAGCGAGAGAATACTTTTCATTCCACCGCGATGAACAGCCGGGAACTCGGTCGTTTTTATTTCGCGTGTCACGAGTTTCGTTTAATTTGGCACTTTCTCGCGGGGATACCGGACTGAGGTTCGTTGCGTTAATGTAACGTCAAGTTTCGATGCGTTTCGTGTTCTCATTGTTTCGAATGCGATGTAACCGTATACGCTGTACACGCGTAACGATGTGCTCGTTTAATGGGAATCGTGTATCGTGTTGGAATTGGGAGAATTTTGATTCTATCGACGATCCTGGTTTCGATGATCTACGCTAACGATAGTCTTCCCTTTCTTGCTTTTTGCGTAATTTGGACAGGAATGTATTTGGCCACCTAGTACAGTCGAGGAGATTTATCCATTTATTGTTTTATAGAATAATGTTTCATAATCGTATCTATCAAAATGCCTTGTCATGTTTGCTGGAAGCAGGTTTTGTGTTATTTTCTTTTGCATATATTTTGTACTATACATTTATATCTATGGATATGAATTTCTTCTGATATATAATTCAGCCTAAGGTTGATTGAATATTTAACGTAATCAGATGTTTTTGCGATCAATGACATTATACCATCAAAATTGTTTCTCTAAAAAATGTTCTAAAGAATGAAGCAACCTTGCGTAGTAATTTTATTCCGCAATTGCAGCGCATCTTTACTTTATGAAAAATGGCTCCCCTACCGGTTGTATCGTGTTTTCTGGGTCAACTTGTATATAGGATGGCATGTTATTGGCGGTACAAGAAACTAGGGGGTGATTCATGATAAAATTAATGTGGAAGGTCGGAGTAATTTTTTTATTCAGGTAGGGCTTTGCTTTAAAAGAATTAGTTGGTGAATTTATAAACTAATAATCTTTCAATCAAGTTTCCTTTTTACAACTTAAAAGTGTTTGACTGCTTGTGAACAATACCGTTGATCACTTCTTACATAAAACTTCCAAGTGTAATTAAAGTCCTTATTACCCTAACTAATTCCAATATTACTTTAAAAAATCCCCCTATCTGCTTCTCCAGATTCATGGAAAGTACCGAATAATGCCTGCATCTAAATGGTTCACGGAAAAGTTCTTCCCCCATACACCCGTCGCTCTTTTCCCAATATTTGCTGCAAGGACGTTCATCGAACGTTGTTCAACCTTTAACCTATCGCTGTACACACAGCGGGAATACGAGCGACTCGAGGAGCCGCGGCGGGATTCGATTATTTTCGAGTGTTCTCCAGGCGATTTCGGATTTCTGCAGTACCTCTTCAGAACCAAAGAGCCAGGCCCGTCGAATCACAAGGGACGGGAGGGAGCAGTGGGCCAAGGAGAAAGCAAATCCCGGCGAAGAAGAAAAACCACCGTACACTCGCAAGTGCTACTCCTCCGTCGACGACTCTCGCTCCGTACCCGCAGCCGCTTACTTATTTTTCCCCGTTCTTCTTCACCTCTGTCTTTCAACCCCCTCTGACCATCCCCAGTCGTTCCGTTGCCCCCGCGCGGTCGATCCTCTTGATCTTGGACGACGAGATCCATCCAGCCTTCTCTTTCATTAAATACAACGACTCCTGACGAGATTCAATTTTATTCGGCGGATTGCTTTTCGTTGTAGGTCTCCTGCACTGGTAACCGGATTTGGATCAGCGTCTGTCAAATCTTTCCCTGTCTGTGTGTTCGTTTCTGTCTCCCGCGTTTCTCCTGCTGCTTCGTTTCTTTTTTCTTCCTCGTTTCTACCACCCACGCACTGTTTTCTTATTCTCCTGTTGACCCTCCCCTTTGGTGCTGCGCCTTCTTTACCGACGAGCGTACACACGCAGAGTTTTGTATCGGGAACCGGGGTTCGACTCCATCCACCTGTCTGGTGAAATGTTGCCACCACCCCGTGGTTCCCCTATCCACGTCGTGTTCTTGTCGATTTCCGGAAGGGGAATGGGATGTTTCCGCGGCGGTCGTTATGGGAATCACGTCCGTACGTCATATCGTATACTTTTTCGCGGCGAAACGGTCTGTGCGAAAGATTGAAGGGGTGGTTGTACGAGATTTCGAGATCTCGGATATCCGTAAGCGCAAGAATTGGATTTATAGCGGGGCACTGCGGAGAATATTAAACGGTAATTCGTGTTCCGGACTCGGCAAGAACTATTTCTTGCGAAATGTTCGTAAGTTAAATGCGAATGTGCCTTTCGTTAACTTTGGCTAACGTTAGCGCTTCGTTTCTAGGGACTTCGTTCGGCTTTTATCGTATTCTTGTCCCATGAACTTGGCAACAGTGGTGTAATACCTTCATTACTTAATTAGTTCTGAGAAACCGTACTTCTCAATCTTTTTGTCCGAAATTTATAATTCATTCGTTCTGGAATTTTTTTCCGTTTTTATAGTTCATTTAAATTCTCCATTCATTTCGTTTCTTTCGAACAAAATACCAACAAGCTAGCACGAACTAATCCAAGCCGAATAGCAATAACATACCTCATCCCTGCGATCTTCCCAACCTTAACCTCGGCTCACCTAAATAATAAGGAAGCAACCCTATCTTCTCTCACGCCAAGCAATTCGTTGCCAAAGGGAAACAAGTAAAACGGATCTTTATCGCGGAGAATGGGATTAATAAAAATCGGGCTACAGGTTGGCGGAGAAAGGCAATGTGCGCGGCACAATTAAACCGAAATTAGCTGGCCCATCGTTGCAACCGAAGTTTAATCACTCGATTTTCGCGGGCAGGCAGGTATCACGGCAGCCGTGCGCATACACGAAATTCTGCTTTCAGAAATTATGCATCGACGTTGTTGCCCGCTGCGTGTTGCACAAAGGATCATAAATCGTGCATAGAATCCACGGTCGAAGGGGGCCGGGTAACGAATGCGCAGCTCTCTCTGTTTTAATCGTGAATTCGTCGAAATTGCGCCGCTTGTAACGAAGGTATTCAACGGTCCAGGCGAACGTACTAATTAAATTCGCGATTACGTAAGCCGGGCAATTATCGACAGCCCGCCATGGTGTTAAAATACTTGTATGCAAACGCGTCGACACGGTTTACACGCAACGCGCGTGACATACGCACGGTCGGATTTTTATCGGTGGTACGCCAACGAGTTTCGACGAAAGCCCGAAGTTCCGCTGGATTTCGGCGATATTATTTTAAAATAGGATCTTTGTCGTTTTCCGTCGCAATTTCAAGTACCTATGCGCGGGCAGGAAGGACAATGGTAGAAATTCACCAATTATGGACCTGGCTGGCCATGAATACTTTTTATGAGATATGGTTCTCCGTGTCTCAAGGAACTCGAGACGCATAATTATTTACCCCAGATGATGGGAAAATTAAAAAAAAAAGCTTCAGCTTCGGAAGCTTTTAATTTTGTATTATAACAAAATTATAATAATTCGAAACGTTCAAAGTCGTCTTTCACAAGACCATAATGTTTTAATGATGTCACTGGCACAGTAACTGAGCGACATACAGATATTATAATACAATTGTACCACGGTATTTTCTATCAAGATAACTAACAATAAGTTAACCAATTCTGAGACTGACCTTTGAAGCAAATCTTGTTTCTTTTGAAAACTAAAATAGTGTCGTTGTATTTGGTTCCAGGTGGTGCAGTGACGTTCAGCCTCAGAGCCAAAGGAATTTCTGCGTTCACGAGTCCTAAACACGGTAGCCTAATCCTGAAGACTTGCAATGTCACAGGCACCTCACCCTTAGCCGACACGTTTACCCTTGGAGGAAGCAGCGCCATCATTCCGGAAACACCACCCGGAACACCTACTACATCGTAGTCCAACTCCATCGAATACTGCAACTGTAAACAAACGGGAAACAAACCTTTAAAAATGAATCGAATCGTTTCCTGCTGCTCAATTCACCGCGTGTATCGCACTCAGAATAAACATGTTGCGTAGAATTGAAATTGGATTGAATTTTTCTCCACGGCCCCCTATTTATTTTCACGTCGGAAAATGTTTTGAGTAGCTTATTATACGAAAACAAAACTTGTGGCTACGGATACACAATTGGTGATGAGGTGCAGCAAACAAATTGCTTAAAAAATTAGATAAAATTTATCACGTACATATGAATGTCGGGTACGTGACTGTAAAGTTACACGAGTTTATAGAGAGTTAAATTGAAATATTGGGATAACTGAAAAGTAATTTGGACTTTTTCAGTGAGAACGGTAGCAATTTCCTTCTTTTTTTTATTTAATAAAAGAATCTGTTCTAAACGATGCACTGCTCATTTTGATTTACAACCCTTTGCCATTTCACGAACAGTTCCAATAGTTCAAAAAATGCGAGATCATCGTCTACCGCAGAAATACGATACTACTCTTTGTCCAACCCAATAGAATGGAATAGAAACGTGAAAAACAAAAACGCGAACTTCGTGTTTTTAATGAAAGAAATGTGAAATGGAGAGCATTCATATTCTGTAACATTACTGATGTATGCCTGAAGAAGGCAATCGCGCGTAGAGTTCGCGGTTTCATTTTAACATTTATATTAATGCAATTATTTCCTTACGCTACACGAAATGCTTATCCGACGGAAGAACAGCGATTGTGTTTAACGCTACATTACACTTCGCCCTCTTTGTACAATAAAATGCGAGACACTCTCAAGTTTAATTCAAGAAAAAATATATTGCATGCTTGTCTATTCCTATATCTCGTCGGTGCTTTAGCTATCCTTTAGTTATAGTAAATTGGCTAATAAAAATAGTTTGTAACTGTTATTTGCGCATTCGATTAATTTAGAACAATTGTGCAATTAACTGTTATGTATATCTATTATATGTTCTATTTTATATTCAGTGCATTCGGTAGATCATGTATAAAATTTAATATCGCTTTTACTACAAGTTCTACTGAATATCCTAAATATAAAAGGAAAGATATAATAAACAATTTACATATGCACTAGTTACACAATTGTTGTAATTTAAAATAAGCTTTAGCATATAAAGTACGTAAATTTTAGTATAAGTTTTATCTGTAAGACATACATATTGTATATTAACTTCAAAGAATAGCTTATAAGTATTAGATTATTTATGTTTATACTATTTTTAGTGTTACATAAATATTAGTTTAGAATTGATACAAGTTGTTCGATGTATTGTAAATAGATATATAATAGAATAGTTCATAAGTATCTGCTTGTAAATTTAATTGGAACATTATTGTAACTTGTATCTTCATTAATTACTTTAAATAAATATTCAATGAAAAGAATACCACTACTCTTTTTACTTTCACACCTTACCAATCCTTGAAAGAACCTAATTCCAATTCCTTATACAAGAAGTACCGTGGACGAACTTTAAATGGAAAGTTCTAAAGTGGGAAACTTGTCAAAATGGCCCTATACGTTATTAAAGTTGGCAGAAGGAAATTCTTGGAAATACCATCATCTTCAAAGTCTTCACTTGTTGCAAAATTGGTTGGTAATTAAACGATCGGAAATTCCTGGAACGTGACGTCATTTCCAAGAATTGCTGCGATGAAAGACCTCCTCGCTTATCATATTCTCCTAATACAAATCCAGGATTTTCAGCGGGATATTTTTGGCAGGAACTCGGAAATTTTAGCGCGCGGAAATTCCGGGAATGTGACGTCATTTCTGAGAACGAATACCTCCTTGCATATCATATTCTCCTGATACAAATCCAAGATTTTCGGCACTTAAATTTCTACTGAAAATCGTGGATTTGTATCAGGAGAATATGATAAGCGAGGAGGTCTTTCATCGCAGCAATTCTTGGAAATGACGTCACGTTCCAGGAATTTCCGATCGCAAAATTTCTGAGATTCTGGCAAAAATATCTGGCTGAAAATCGTGGATTTGTATCAGGAGAATATGATATGCGAGGAGGTCTTTCATCGCAGCAATTCTTGGAAATGACGTCACGTTCCAGGAATTTCCGATCGCAAAATTTCTGAGATTCTGGCAAAAATATCTGGCTGAAAATCGTGGATTTGTATCAGGAGAATATGATATGCGAGGAGGTCTTTCATCGCAGCAATTCTTGGAAATGACGTCACGTTCCAGGAACTTCCGATCGCAAAATTTCTGAGATTCTGACAAAAATATCTCGCTGAAAATCGTGGATTTGTATTAGGGGAATATGATATGCGAGGAGGTATTCGATAGCAGCAATTCTGGGAAATCACGTCACCTTCTAAGAATTTCCGAGCGCATAATTTTGTAGCCTTTTGCCAACAAATTTTGCAAGTCTTTGATCAGCTTTCTTTAATGACGTATAGGGCCATTTTTACAAGTTTCTCGCTTCAGGACTTTGCATTTAAAGTTCGTCCACGGTACTTCTTGTGTAAGGAATTGGATTTAGGTTCTCTCAAGGATTTTTGAGGTGTGAAAATAAAAAGAGCAGTGGAATTCTTTTCAATGAACATTTATTTAAACTAATCAATGGAGATACAAATTACAAAACTGTTCTAATTCAAATTAACAAGCTAATACTTATGAACTATTCTATTATATCTATTTACAATACATCGAACAACTAAACTTCGAACAACTTGTATCAATTCTAAACTAATATTTATGTAACACTAAAAATTGTATAAACATAAATAATCTAATACTTATAAGGTATTCTTTGAAGTTAATATACAATATATCTTACAGATAAAACTTATACTAAAATTTACGTACTTTATATGCTAAAGCTTATTTTAAATTACAACAATTGTGTAACTAGTGCATATGTAAATTGTTTATTATATCTTTCCTTTTATATTTAGGATATTCAGTAGAACTTGTAGTAAAAGCGATATTAAATTTTGTACAAGATCTACCGAATGCACTGAATATAAAATAGAACATATATAGATATACATAACAGTTGATTGCACAATTGTTCTAAATTAATCGAATGCGCTAATAACAGTTACAAACTATTTTTTTAAACCAATTTACTATAACTAAAGGATAGCTACAGCACCGACGACATATAGGAATAGACAAGCCATGCAATGTATTTTTTCGGCTACGATTTGTGGGATGCCGCGTCCCATTACCATTTCCATGTCACTTGCAACGTTATCCACAGGTTATTGAAAACGATTCGAAAATTAAATAATTTTAAAGAATTCTGCTGTTCTTTGCAGCCACGTAAATCCCTGTTGTTTCTTCGAATCCCCTCTTCTCGAAACTGAAAATTTCGACGCCGTGGGACACGTGTGTGTGGGTGTGTGCAAGGCCCACGTAACGCTCTCAATCAGTCTCGTTCACCATCTCCGACCCAAGCAACGCCACTAGCTGGCGGAGGTGGTGAGGTTCGCAAACAGAAGCTCTGCCCCTTCTCTGATCTCTGTAACTCCGTGGCAAAAGGGAACGGGTGGCAAAAGGGAACGGGTGGCGGACACGAGTAGTGTGTTTAGGCACGCCACAAGTTTTACGAGGTGGCATAAATAATGCGGTTAGTGCTTCGTGATGCAATGTCAACGGAGGCGATTCCACCCTCGTCGACCCCTCGAGAGCCTCCCGTAATCGTCGTAATCGTCGCGCCAGGGGGTCACGATGGCGTGACACCTGCCTATCGCATTCATTCGAACCAAGATCTCGCCGATTCTTTTCCCATGTCCTTTCTCTCCCCTACTTTTTACTGCTTCAATTCGTGCGTCGCAGAACCGCACGGGCAGACAGTTGATTCGCCGCGAGATGAAACGGTGGGCTGCGGGTACTATTTTTCTTGCCCGGCAGTTCTCCGCTGCCGAGGGAATATTAAAGGTCGTTAACCGGGGAGTTTAATTATGAATCGATGATAACGCTGGCTTGACTTTTTTTTTTAATACTTTAATTAATGTCTCTACGAACTTTTGTTACTTTATCAGTGACTTCAAACACGATTGTCGCGTATAGCTTCGATCTGAAGGAAGTTCAGTTTAATATTCCTATGTTAGTTGCGAGTCTCCAGGGATCGATTAGCATTGGGCTCGATATCAACTGCGACGTGGTCTTAATAATTTATATTTATGTATTGTAGTATGTCATTATAATAGACTTAAGTTTCAATGTTTGTATTATTAATTGAGGTGCTACTTTTGTTGCTAATTTATTATTGTTTATGGATACGTATGTATTTCAATTTTTACCTATTTGAAGTCTCTTGACCTAAATAATTGTGTTCAATATATTACAGGCCGAACTACCTAACAATATATTGCAGGTGGAATTGATTGTACTTCGTACAGGTATTATACATTAGCGGGACATCCATTAAACCACGATAAGAATGTGAAAGTAGCATCAAAAGCTTGTATCTATCACGAAGCTTTTCGAATAAACTAAATATATTATTACGATACCGCGATGTTGTGATAATTTATTCATTTTATTCGGTGCACCATTGAAAGGGCATACACCCCCGTGTCACAACAATTTTGTTTTTTAAAAAACGTACGAAAAGGAATGAAGTGAAGTTCGTAATAGGAATTGATTGCGCGGTCCGAAAATGTCTGGCTTTCGCACAGAGTCAAGTCGATGACAAACTGAAACGAGAGTATCTTGCTAAGGGTGGCAATATTTCGTCTTTCAACTCCCCTTCACTTATAATTATTACGAGGGTAGCGATGACACGATGTCACGCCATTCATTCTACATCCCTGCTCTAGGGTGGCAACTTGCTTTTATCACCGTACTTGAATAATGACAGCAATTGACAGCGATGTTGCCAAAAGAGCTACCTTTGCTAAAAGTAACGTCATTATTTCTACAGAGCGCACAGTATTTTGCACAATCTTGTGTTAGATAATATTACAGGTTTGTGTATAAAATGTGCACATTTTAAATATTCTTGACGTGGGTAGTTGAGGCCCCAATTATCATAGAAGGTGAAGTAAAAATAATGTGAAAAAGATTTGACAATAATTGTGAATTTAAAAATTTCAGGATTAAACGAAATTCAACGCAATTGTGTTTATTGAAATTTTAATTTTACCTACAATGTGCATATTATAAATACATTCGAATTGCATATTATTCTCATAAATTATTTGCACGATTTCTTCAGATAATTGTTTATTTCGTGTGGCGAATTTGGACGATTTAATCTTCGCTTAATATTCGCAACGTTCATTACACATTTTGAGAGCACCCGGGTAAATTAATCGTAATTATTATATGCACCATCATTTTAATAGAACGTATGCATCCCTGCATAATTGAGGCGAATTGTCTTTACTTAATCTGCTGAAGCTGCGTTCATCCCTGTAATATGTATTATTTATAGCGCTGTTAACTGATAAAATAATAGAATGAATACAAAAATTATTCTTACCTCGATAATATGCAAACGGGGTATAGCAATATTTATGCCTTTTACCAGAGCCAATCCATAAATGTGATAAAGTTCCATTCAAAAGCTGAGCAATGTACATGCATACACAATTTTATCGTATCCACGGTGGATTCATTTCTTGACTTAATTCAGCAACATAATGTGTAATTGTTATGTACAGTGATTTATGTTATTGCACACACAATAGCTCTATCCTTGGTCTTGGTCAACTCACGACGTAAGTATTTCAATAGCAACATTCCTTTGTACTTAATGAGAATCTCTCGTGCTTGCTGGTATAACACCGAAACTATATATTTCCCGGAGGAATAAATATACATTAGCCTCATGTGACAAAATTTGTGATTCACTATTGTTACGAGGCATACCTGCGTATATACACTATATATACAATTATGTATACATAGAACTGCAAAGTGAAGAGTCTCCAAAGTATCTTGAATTTACAACCATGTCCCATAAGCTGTGGTCAGGCCACAGAATCGCTTCTAATGTCCTCTATGGTTTGCCTATCAGCTACCTTGTCAACTACCAATTAAATGAGACGAGAAGTTGTCTAATTTCACAAATACCCCAGCAAAGTTCCTTCGAGTCGGAGATTGTTATAAACGTATCAGATTGTTATAAACGCGGACAGTAAGCTGGCTGAAATCAGTTGCAGGAGTTTCCTTTAACACCCACTGTGGCATCCTCGTGGCGGAATAAAAATGTTTGCTCGGGGAACGTCTGTTTCCTTTCAGAGGCTGTTACTCAGGCACGCGGATTTCGAATTAGTTACCTGGAATACCTGAACTGCTTTCCAGCCACGCGTGGCTTCGCTCGTGTGTGTGTACGCTATTGTGTATTACGGAACAAACTTTCATTCAACGGGAGCCCGTAAAGCGTCGGTATTATTGCTGGCGACGAAAAGGAAGCCGTGCATGGCGCGGTGTCTATCATGCCCCGTGACAACGCCGAAGAAACACGTGTACTTATCAGTTAACACTAGAACTATCAGGCCAGACGATAGGTATTGTTGCAGCAATTTATGATGACTTTCAATAACGCAAAATGCTAATTGTATATCTCTTTTACTATTACCTTATGTATTTACTGATGAAGAATATGGATTTCGTTAAACGTTACCTTCTTCTATGCAATGCTACGTAAAAATGATTTCACACATGCTACGAGTAAGGAATTTCTCTTAATTCATAATTCTATCAGCAGGTATCGTTTATGCCAAATAATAGCAAAGAATTACAATACTGGTATAATTTAGGCAACTCATCCCGATTACGTGCTTATTACAGAGCCGCATTGTTGCCTTCTAATTATAATAACCGTATAATGTTATGTCCAAAATAATTGGATATTTGTTGTCAGTGTCCCGTCCCAACAGGGGATAATACCTCGACCCTTCCATAAACACTGCTATAAATTAAGCGTATACCTGCAACCCCATCAATTCGCAAGATTACAAAATTTATTAAATATACCACACTCACTTAGACATCATCTGTACGTCTATAATATTATGTTTAAATATATCTTAGCTGGCAGGAGTTCGTCACAAACTAATTTATCGCATTTATCATTACTATTTCAGACAACCCAGCGTTTTTAATAATACCCGGTAGTCAAAGTCTGATACTCTTAAATACCCTTTTGCGATTCTATGGGATTACAATTGCCGATGGTCACGATTGGTAGTTAAGCCATAAATAAGCAGCAAGGTTGGATATGAGGAATAACTTCCTGCGGGCGAATATACCGCTGTTACCGCTTCAGGGGTTAACATTTCTGTAAGCGTTGAACTTGAGATCGACGCGACGGTGGATATTAATAGGCAATCAAACTGTAATATCGGTATACATGCATATATTTCATGGAGAGCAATGGCGAAACAGTTTCCCAAATGATTAAACAGATATTTGAAAACGCGGATGATAATATAATACAATAATATTGTGCAGTGCAATCTAAATCTCACATGTGAATAATAACTACTAAAGATTTCAAAGGCCAAAGGCCTCTGTGCGTACCTGGCCTCGATTCGGTCGCGCGCAATACACCGTCAGATTCATTGTGAATAAGGTGCATAAGAAAGAAAGTGGAACGCGATTCGTCACGTAGGAATCGATTCACAGACAGCAGCGGAGGAATGGACAAATCGAGGACGAAAAAAAGCCAGTTGAGTCCGTGGAGAGAAAGAGTAAGGAATAGAGGGATGAAGTGAAATAAGGAACAAAAATAGGGAAAGAAAGAAAAATGGAGAAAATAAGAGAAATAAGGAGAAAGGGATGGAAAAGGAGGCAGAGAAAGAGAGAAAGGGAAATAAAATGCAGCGAAAGACCTTGCGAGAACTATTTTACTGTTTTTCCATTTGCCAACGCAATATCGAAATACCTTTGCTCTGTCTTCGTTTCGGGCTCCAGCGAAGAAAATGTTACGCGTTTACGCTTCGATTTGATTCTTCCCCTTTTCCTTGGCCCGCGCAGCCCGTAAAGTTATCCACCGTGGCGCAGAAATTAAATTGAACTCTTTGACACAGACAAGGAAAGGTGGTGGCGAAAGTGAGACAGAGGGATGCTTCTTGCGCGTCGGGAATTTCACGGTTAGAGATCGAACTTTGTTTCGAGGCTCGAGTGCTGGTCTTGAAACGTTTCAAAGCTGGAATTTCGATTTCGAACGGATCCGTTTGATTGTTCCAGACATCGCACACCATTGTTTGCCACTTGAGAATACGAGGGTAAGATGGGTACGGTTTAGACTTTCCTCATTTATTGTGTACATGTGAAGCAAAGTAGCGCACTGCGGAGCTTCATTTAATCACTATTAGCCACTCCTTAGCTCTGTTCATGAATATGCAAAGCATTGTTTCGTTCTCCTATTCATTGTCATTGTAATTGTAAAGAAGAGTTTGCGAAAGCCTTATCGAGATAATGTCAATTAACTTTTTATTCGAGGGCCTAGCTTTCAATTGCAATTCAATTCGATTAATTCCAATTGCCACGTAAATCTTATTAAAATTGAATTAAAAACGACTGCAATGATTATTTCGTTGATTTGAGTAAAGGGCTCAATTTGTTAGGCAATTTCTGCAATTACAAAGCTAGCCCTTATAATACCACACGAATATCATTGCTAGCATTTCCTAATTTGCCTTGGCCGAGATTGCCACGACTACGTTTTTGCATAGCGTGTCGAACCAAGTTCTACGACCATGGATCACTAACCTCGATATAAACGGTGCACGATTACCAGTCACGTAACTGACCGTGATTAAAATACCTTGGTGGAAAGGAATGAAATGATTCATGCGACCATTTATATTGGGCCGTATTTTCTCAGACTTGATGAAAGCACGTATACGTATCGTTAATTACAAGAATCTTGCTTGACAAATAAATCATAATTTAAGGCCGCCTTTTTCTTACAATTGAACTGTTTTTAGATTTTATAACATAAATGAAGTATGCAATCTGTAGCGAGAAAAATGCCTCCCCTACGATATCTAACAAAAATGAAAAGGAACTGCATTAATTGCTCAATCGTCGACCCTTATAGTTATCGCATAGAAGAATAGCACATTCCTGTCCATTACGATAATTCATTTTCAAAGAACGAAGCAATTGTTAACCACTAGAGAAACCGACAGATCGTCCGCCCTTACCTGACACCCGGTTTCAAAGTGCACAAGGTGTTCCAACAATAAGACACGCGAAGTAATTGGAAAATCGAAGGGATTAAGAATGCTGCGTTTATTCTCCGATCGAGTTGACGCGAACAAATGGACATTCGTGAAGCGTCGCGTGCACGAAGGTGGGTTATCCTCGTTTGCAACGTCTACCTGGTTGGTTGCGTTGTCGTCGTTTGCCTGTGAACTGTTGTTGCGAGGCACGCGAATGCGCTCAAGTTCCATGTAATATTTCAATCAAATATTTAGCCCTTAATGGTCTTACATAGAGCCAGACACGGGGAGGATGAGTTGGCCGTAAAAGGGGTTCCTCGTCTCCTTCAACCCTCTCCTCTCTTTCTATCGGTTTATTTGAGTTAGACAACATTTATGTGTAGGCAGCTTAATGCCACTTCTAACGACACGATGAATTAATCATTAACTACCCTTCTCTGTGATGTACTTGAAGCTCGCTCCCTCGGCAGTCTCGCTTGTCGGTGCATTCCGCGTAAACAGGTTAAAAGCAGAAAAGTGCTTTCAACGCGTGATGCAGCCAATCGAGAAAATCATTAGTCTCGGTAATCGAGTCGATGTAAATATTATAACGCAAAAGATTACAGTTTGTCGTGTCTGGGATGGATTTTTTTTCTCCACTTTTTAACCCTTTTGCACCGTTCGACTCTATTTCTATCAGAATATTCAATGAGGTAGAATGGTAGGTATGTTTTTATTGCTCACTACGTTTTTATACATATACGAGCTTCCTTTCATTAGCCAGAATTCATTAAAACACGAGGGAATTGTAAAATAAGTCAAAAGTATTTATACACCAAACATCTGCACGAGTCGTTCCCTTCTGAATTAGCAAACGTACAAAAATTAATTTTAATTCAGTTTCGTTAATACCATTACACTGCCAAGAAATATATTTGAATATGTGTTAACATTTTACCATAAACATCTATATTTTTTAAACGAACTCTGGTGTCTGGTCAATTTAACCCGACCAGCTTCAACATTACACCCCTTTGAACGGTTCACAAGAGTTAAGCGGAAAATTCGAAAGGAACATCAACCTTGGTAAAGTTACTTCAACGATAATTATTTAGTAAAATACTGTTTGAGTTAAGAAAAAAATGTACGTGGCATACCTCTTTCTCTATTTTTAAATAAACAACAAATTGTTCGATTACTCGAATGCGAAGGCAAGGAAGTGAAAGAACGACGCGTAGTAGAAATATAACCGGCAACAAGATTTAGACGTATACGAAACTGACAGCCATCCGTTTCATTATGTCGCTCCTGAACGCTTCTCTTTTAATTCCAGGAATAAAGGCGTACCTTTGATAATTTAATACGCACATTTCTGGCCCACGTCAATTAACAAGACAAGCGTGACTAATTGCACGCCGAAGAAATGCTCTTGACGATGTAGGGCACACGCGGCACGATTTAACGAGCGGTTTTAGCGACTTTAATTATTAGCTTGACTGTACTCCAGAGGGTCTTTTAGTTTATGCAAGCGTGACAGAATGCTGAAAAGAAAGAGAGACCGTAAAAGAGGAGGGGTGAGATAGACAAGAGCTGTTTGCACCCTCGGTGTTAACGCAATATGCTCGACTCCGTTGAAGATGGAAGCGTTTATACGCAAACGCTCTGCTTGCTTCTGTCTAAGCGTTCGGTCACGTCCGTCCACATTCCCTTTGTCCCTTTTCACCTCTTTCTTGTGTTTCATTTGCCGTTACACCGCCACCTCCGTTTCTCGTCTCCCGACTCTAAATTTCAACTTAATTTCTCGTACTTCATCGTATGATATGGTCATTTAAATCATCTGATTATTTCATTCTACGTGCAGTCCTTGCCCCCGATTCTTTTCGAAGCAATACGCAAAGCTAGCTATCACGCAGGCATTTCTGCCTTTCGTTTAAGGTTTGGCAGATGAAATAATTTCCTAACCTTAGCTTGCTGTTCCTTGTTTCCATAAATAAATAACTGTCTTCCGCGTCAATTTGTACCCCATCCCTTTCTTTCTTCACCTCCTCCGCTCGGGCATTATCAATCGTCATTACCCTTTCATTACTATTCACCCTCGTCCAACGATTTATTTCTTTATCCTAGTTGCTCGTTTGTTTATTGCAATCATCTGCATAGCATCCCCCTTTTCCTAACACGCAGTCTGCTCTCTATCTACTCTCGTTCCATTCTGATTCTCTATTCTCTACTGCGAGAATATCATCTGTCCCCCGTTGGAATTATCGTCGATTCCCCAGACAGCCGCGAAACTATCGAGTGTCTGGCAAACACGGAAACACAGCAGATTCGGTTCGCGATAGCAATAAAGTGTCAAGCTTACAGGCAGCCCAGTTGGACCGTTTTGAATTCACGCGTCTGTGGGGCTGGAAACTTTCACCCTCCGGTATTGTCCTGCCAGGATTCTCGGTGTCCCTTGGAAAACTGTCAGGCCGATTGCGCTGGTTGCGTGACGAGGCGTTCACCCGGCCGGAAGACGATAATATGCACGAAAGGAAATAACGCTGAAAAGATGAAACTTGCGCGTGACAGTGAAAGTCCCTCAATAGAGTACGAGGGGCCAGATTTTTCTGCGTTATTCGTTGGAAAGTCTATTGCGATTGTTGGTGTTCCGGTTTATCGCTGCGTTTATTTCCCATGCGAAACGAGACAAATATAAATGCAATGTAAAATGTATCTACAGTGTTGACTTAAACGATTGTTTGTTCCTTTTTATTTATTGACTGATTACGCAAGTGGATTACCGTGACAATGTAATCGAAAGAATTTCGCTCATTTTTTTAATAAAAAGCTTCTTCTGTTAATGTTCCAGACTATATTCGAATATTGATAGAGGCAGGTGTAACGTATTACGTAAAACAGAACCATGATAATCTATGATCCGATACTTACGGCCGGATTCATTATAATAATCTATTCCGGTGCTTCGCTGTTATTTGAAATAGCGTCGAGCTGGTATTGAATCCATTACTCATTGAATGTGGAAAAGAGGAGCGCAATTTTTCAGGAATTCAATATTCTTGCAACTTTCCGCTTCGCGTAAGAGTAATACGATATTAAAATTTCAGCCGAAACATTACGCTGCTCGAAACAATTAGAAGATCACATATTGCAACCGCTGTTCCCGTCAACACGTTTGCGCGTTTGCGCGGACACCGGCTGCAATACGTGATTCTCGAACTGTTTTGAGCAGCGTGGATAAAAAGAATCCAGCTGCGAGTACCTGAGTGACGACAATAAAAATAATAGGAACGCTTCTTTGTTGGTTAACTTTGTCCGCCGTGCAATGAAATGTCGGGAACGCCGGCGTCGAGGAAAATATCATTTCTGTTTATTCTTTCACCGCTCCTTTTCCGTGGAAATGTTTCCTTTCCTTTTCTTTTTTCATTCCTCCCCTTTCTTCTTCGTCGATTCATATCTATTTCCCCGAGCCATTGCGCGGCACTGTGGGCACGGTTAGTCTGGCATTCGTCTCTATGGGAAAATAAAAAAAGAAAAGGAGGAGACGGCACCGTTGGTCGCGATAATGGAAATCTGGACCGCAAAGAGAAATTAATTTCTTCGACGGTTGGAGGTCGATGTATTGTTCCTGCGCGGAAAGCCCGTCGATCTGGTTGCACATAAGCTTCATTTTCTATGAAACGTATGAAAGGCACGATTGTTACTTTCTTTAACAATGCCGCCTAGGGCTGGCTTGAGCTTGAGATAGCACAGTTATTAGATTGCACGTATCCTGGTGTCCCAAATTGAACGCAAAATAGTATTAAAGACTACGATAAGTAATATAGTGATACGAGAATAGTACTTTGTATATACATATGTAGCGAGTAGAATAGTTAGTGGCTGATAAAACATTAAGAGAACGCAAGTTAATAAATGTACCCAACACTTATCATTTCATTTTATAAAAAGACTGGATACTACAAATTACACGTGCATGCAGTGACTATTATAAATGTATTTTTACCACAAAGGTAATCTTGTATTTAATAATCCTTTTTTAATAATGCTTTACAAATGAAAGAGTTCCTCGAAGACAAATCAAATATTTTGTTTTTCCACTGTGTAATGATTAGGTTCGCAATATTCGCGTAATTATCATATGAAATATATGTACATACAATTATAGCGTCGCGTTATTTCTTGCGCAACAATCGAGAAGAGATTATCTTTACGTAACCCGGGAAAAATATTATCCTTACCGAATAGATGCGAAGTATATTCATACGTCGATTATTCCATGTAATTAAAAGACGAGAATAGTGCTGTTTTGATTAAAGCTATTAAATCCTATATAATTATGCATATTGTACGGGATTTCCTCTCAATTCCTATTATTGTTAGAGCGAGATTCAATATTTGCACACGATTTCCGCATGTAAATCCACCTTTGAATTCGAATAATCATAGAATTAATTATAGCGTTTCAAATTATATGAAAGGTGCGTGTCAACTATACCGCATGTAAAAAAGTATACAATCAATCCTTTTAAGTATAATAATCGACTCCCGCCACAAATGATACATACTCCCTTCGAAACCCTTGCAAATCCTTTAAACCACGACCCGAAAGGTCAAGGGAACTAAAGTGGCAGACAACAAGAACCCTTTCCGTAACTTTCACCCTGGATCCTGCTGGTTGTTCGAAATCACGCGAGATTAATTTGATTACAAGTAAATCCGGTTAATTGACGCCTGGTAACGTATAAACTGCGTCGTCAGGCCGATACACGCTCCTCGGGACAACAGCGGGTTGTCCCTTAATGCGAAAGCATTGCCTCCCTTCGGTGCTACAAAATGAGTGGAACTCGGGGTCGAACGAAGGAGTCACGTAAAGGATTGCGGAGAAAAACTCCCACAGGAGTTTCGTGCAACCATTTCCTCGCGTAAGAGACCAACAGGCCACTGCTATTGGACGTAATCTTTTAATACAGCTTAATGTTTATTACGGAATAAAATGGAAGCGCGTGACGAAAGGTACTGCAACCCCTTTTATAAGAAAGAAGTTATCAAAAGGAAAAGTTTAGGGGCGATATTATGCTGGTGCTCTCAAACGAAATAATAAATAAATAAGTAAGTAATCTGTTAATAAATGAGGCATTAAATATGATCTGTGCATCGCGTCTCTGCTTCATTCGAGTAGATACTTTTTCGATTGTTCTAGTTGCAGTATTTTACAATAAATGCACACTGAGTGTCATTTATAATTATTTGTCAGAAGAGCAAAAGCAAAACATCAGTCTCACGTTCAAGATTTCGGTAGACGATTTCGTTCCACGGTATCGATAGTCATTCCATACATTCCCAAGTCACGTATCAGAAATTTCCCGCAACAAAACCGGCGCATAATCGTTCAAGCATGTCATCCAACCGTCAAATCTAAGAAATTGTCGTACGTACGTACAAGTAGGTACGCTTCAGTCGGAGGCCGTTTATCGTCGCATCCGTAACAGAGGAGTTCGAAATTACTGAAGTCCTGATGAAGCGCGGCAGGGGGTGAGTACGAGATGGGGTTCGAGGGTACGTAGGGCAATTTTCGCGTAATTCGATGGGGCGTGATCGTCATAGCAACTCCCGATACCCCCGTCCGCCCTCTTTGGAAGCTGGAGCCTGTTCAAACAAGCCTCAAACTCCATACCGTGGTTGTATCCAGCCTCATCCCACCTCTCCGTTTCACTCTCTTACTCGTGCTGTCTATTTGCCGTGTCTCCTTTCCCGTTTCAACTTTATTCTCTTTCTCTGCCCCCCGTTATTTGTCAGTTTCACTTCCTGCGACTATCATTCCTCTCTCCTTCGACGGGCCCAACGCGAATCTGCGAACGCCACTCACGGAAATTGCAACAACCACTCAGATTTCCTACTACGCGTTGAAACACCGATGGCTCAATCGTTTTATTGTAATTACCCGCTCGATGGAAGCTTGAGTGCCGCACGACTTGCTCTCGATGCTTTTTGTCGGCAGCGGAATACCTGTCCTCAGACAGCGCGGTATGCGGTGTGTCATGTACCTGTTATGTATGTATGCATGTATCAGAGTTCCATTTGAGAGTGGAATCGTACAGGTGTGCGTGACCGTAATGATTACTGGACCCTTCATACTAGAAATCGGGTAATTGAGCGGTCGGGATATGTATTTAAAACATGGATTTCTGGAATGCTCGTGTGAATTTAAATGAATGAGAAGGGCAAAGAGAGAGAGAGAGAGAGGGCTGTAAATATTTTGCGATTTATGCGTAGAAAATAGCAGAATGTTGTATTAAAAATGTTGAAGGGAAAGTATGCGAGAGTTCAGTTAAATAATCGTGCTGCATTCAGATTTAGATAAATCAAAATGGTACTTGCTGGGAAAATATTAAAATATAGGGTAGGATAATAATAATAAGTAGGTATAACAAAATCAAATTAGTGCGCAAGAAATATTATATGTTTGTGTAAATTTCAATTCACTGCTGTATTCAGATGGCGATAAATCAAAAAGATACTCGTTCGAACAATATTAAAATCTAGCGTCAGATAATAAGTATGATAAAACCACGATAGCACACAGGTAATAGTAGCAGAGAATAATCTGTCTGATAACGCAGTAAGGGAGACATATGTTCGTATTATCCGAAGATATATTTCCAGGTAAAATTATTCCGGTTAATTGCAGGGGACCAAGGACGTACGAATCCTATGAAATATCACGTGGAAACGCAAATTCGTGAAAGGCTATTATTTAGGGTTACGAATGACAAAATTCCAAAATCACAGGAATTTTTTTCCGCGCGGCTCGATCTCAAAGAGTCGATTTCCTTTATCGCTGGTATAATGAAACGAAAACGTATCTATCCATTTAGTTATGATAGACTAGGTTTTATATGCTAAACTTATGACCATTACGATATCCTCTGCATAATTGAGAAAGTGCTATTTCATTGCTAATTCGTATCCCCTTATGGCCAATTACTGGAAAATTATGAGGATAAGATATATATCAGAAGAGAACAATCTTTCCTTGTACGTTTAATGGCTCTTTTATCGTCATCTCTTAAATGTAGTCGTCATCGTAGATGTATCTTTTATCATAAAGATATATCTGGATTTAATCCTCAACAATCTTTATAAAAAGTCTATTGTTTTTATTGTTTTGTATTAGCCTAACTATTGAAATGAAACTGAGCTAGGCAGATATAAATGTTATAAAAGGTTATTTTGAATAAGAAAAAATGAGCAATTTCTAAGTTTTATAACACTTTAACTACATACAAATATTTGGATACTGATACTGGTACAATAAATTGCTTCAATAAATATTTTATCAATGAGTAAACCAATCTGAAATACTTAACACTACTTACCTTCACGATATATTTTTATTCTGTTCCCGAAACAATCATGTACCATCAAGGATTTAATATTACATACTTCAAAATCATTCCAACTGACAATACGAGTTATTATATTATGGCAAACTCGTTCATCATTAAGTGCAACGAACACGTTCACCATTGATCACCTAAAAACCAAGATCGATTCTTTCTCCGCCTTCACAGCAGATAACCTTCGCCGTTCTCAAGATTAAACAACAACGCTGGCCTCAGAATTACCGTATTTCTCTTCGAGGAACTTTCTTCGTCTATTCGATTTTAATTAACCAAGTTACCCGTCCGATACTCGCCTCGCAGTACAAACTCCAATTCCTCTCTCTTACAAGAGAAAACTACGCAGCACTCGTTGCACCCCTTCCAGCATAACCTGCTCCCCCGTAGCGGCGTGAATTATTGAAAAATTTCCAGGAAACTCCAGTTACGAATTCAGCCAAGTAAACCGGAAGAAAGAATACGAAATAAGGAGCGGCGGGATAGAAGTAGGGTAGCAATGGGGATTGCAGGTTACGCGGGACATCTAGCTGGAACGAGAGGTATAAATTATGTGCGAGTTACTCGTCGGGTATTGCGAGCTGCGCTTAATTATAAAACCGATAAATTCATCCTGCGGGACACGGGACAGGCGTCTGGAATCCCGGACGCTTGATATACGAGCCCCTGAACCCAACCTTCTACCTTCTATAAGTATCCAAGCACCTTGAGCCTCGTGTCTTCGCATGGTTCACGCGGAACAGTTAACCCTCTACGCGCACCTGTCGACTATAGGCAATAGTTGTGGCCCAAGAATAATTTTAAAGATAACCCTCCGTTTTTAGCCGTTGGTTATCCTCGGCAATACGTTCCGAACTCTCACGCAGTTGCATCCGATCGGTCAAGAAAATGAACACACACCGCCAACGCCGGGACCGAAGTTTTATCTTGCGCAACTCATCCAATATCTCAACGTGACTCGTTACAATGAATTTTGCACGAGACGTTGTTTCAACGTTGTTCGCTTCACCGTATCTTCCAAGAGCGTCGCGTCGCCCGTCACAACAAGGTCTGCGACGAGTCCTGCGCGAAGAGTGTTAAGTCACCTCGTTCCCTTCACGCTCGAGCACTACCCTCTATGTTTCCGTAGCTGCGAATGGTTGCCCGCTCCCGCCTCGTTGGACCCGGATTGCTCGATGCATCGAAGGAAGGCGACCGTGTAATTAGATCCTTGCCTCGCGGTACCGTATGCACGTAATTACATTTACGACGCGCGAACATATGAATATCGATTGAGACGTCCTGCGCTGCTTGTTCATCAACGCCTCCAATAGTCCTGATCACGGGAAGCGTGGTGGCTCGTTACGCGTTACAACTCTATTATTATTGGCCCGCGAAATCAATGGTTATGCGTGGTCGTTGGTGAGGCGACATTGACGATTGTTTCATCCCTTCGGCGGGTTGAATTTGCGGGGAGGTCTTTGTAGATGGACCATGATCAAAAGAGAAAGAGACGGCGTTCCTTTGCAAACTACACAGTTGTCTGTTATATGCAAAAAACTATTATATGAGCAGACGTAAAAATAATATGGCGGGTGTCGACTGAAAGACATAGAAGCCAAAATGAAGTGACATGATGGATAATAGATAGTATTCGGTGAATGCTAAGCAAACGCATTTGCCGTTCAATACCTCTAAATCGATTTGAAATTCCCACCATTCTGTGCCAGTTTCACGGACATATCAGATTTATATCCAAATCAGATTATGAGTTGCATGATCGACCATACTGCATTACGTAAACCATCAAATGTTAATACATAATAGCATTTTAAGAACAATTTGTAGCCTAATGCTATCAAACATTATGTACGTATGTGGTTGAGCATGTGTCTTACTTTATTAAGAGAATTCTTTGTTACTGAAAGACGGTACTAATTTAAGCTCCTGCTCACCCTGAACTCTACGTTTAAAGTAAAAGAAAGGTCTTTTAACAAGTCGCAGTACCTGTCCCAAATTCCACCGACTCTCATCCCCCTACCGAAATTTTCGATCTTTGCTAACGAGGAATCAGCATCGGACCATTCGACCGCCAGTCTTCTAGGGTGTGGAGGTGTGATAATCACCTCGTTAATCACCAAGTGTAGAGGACACGGAGGTAATATTACGTCGGCATCGAATGACGCGTTTATAGTGGAAGATGGGTGCCGAACTTGGCGTGGATCCAGGACGGACAGATGTCCCTAATTCTTAGTTTGATAAACGACCCTCTGATCCCGATATTTCTAGCATGGCGGCTGGCGTAGTTCCTTCGAGGAACCGCGCCCCTCCAGAACACGACGCCAAAGCCGTGACGTTGCAAGGGTGTCGCGGCAGGATGCCATAATCGGAGCAACCGTGTAATTATGCGCGCAATTGTGAGTCTGACACCCAGGCAGAACAGGGCGCGTCGTCTCGTCCAATCGAATACGCGGACATGGCAACCGCAATTGGCACAACATGTCCCGTTTCACGATTCCCGGTTCCTGTAATAATTCAATCTCGTCGACAGTTCTCAAGCTTGCTGGAGTTTCGCAGCGGTTGGCTGCAGGGTAAGTAACGTGCAGCACGGGAACTCGTTTGGGGTGGCGGCGTTTAAACCTCATCTGTGCCATGGATAGGAAGTCGATTTCAGTGGAACGTATACGAATCGCTGCTATTATCCGGCGGAGTAGAGTAGCTTGAACTCTTCGTGAATTTTTTGGGCGGTTGGTAAGTTTCATGCCGTATTATGGATAGGGAGGGATGACGTATATTTTTTACTCTGTTGTAATGCAGTAGCTAATAGTTTAGAAGGTTCGTACTTCACAAGTCTTTGCCAGAGGGGAAAATATAATACCTGGTTTTTCTTGTAAATACATTTAAATAGAAGTATGCAACCGTACACTCCATACAGATATTAGTAATAACAATTATCCAGATGCAGAAATCAATTGCATTATAATACATAGTGTTCCTATTCTCTAGTTTCTCACTCCACAAATTGCATCATCAATTCTCACAAGAATGCAAAGAATCTTCAAGAAAATATCACCCGCCAAACCAACCAGTTTCACGAAGGATAATTACAGATTGCCTCGAAGGAATTTCGTTGGAACTTCTGTTTCCTGGAAGAGACTTTCGTTCTTCCTTAATCGTTAACTCTTACTTATTTTGGACCATCGAGTCTGTCCCGGAAATTATAAAGCACCCCTTAGAAAAGCGCAGGCTCGACTACAGGCCGGCTTTACCCAGAGTTCGCGAACTATGAGTGAACCTATCGCAACGACAAATTTCCTCATCTAACTTTCTACGCCGAGATGAGATGATCGCTCAATGCCACCATCACCGGCGCTGCTATCTTCGCTATAACTCCACTCTTCCGCCCACCTGTTCCCCTCTCCTTCACCCTGTCTCCTGTACACCTACACCTTCGGGAAAATTAATGACGGAATCCGAGATTTTTCTATAGGAAAGTTCGCAAGTTAGATCCCCAGGAACGGAAGAAATACTCGCGAGGGAGGAGGAATGGTGGGCAATGACAATGGATTTCTCCGGCCGGTCGATTCGTGAATAGACGTTGCTTCTATCCCCTTTCGATCCTCTTTACCATTATGTGCAGCTCGCTTTCACTGTATGGTGACACTGTATGGTGTCACGGATCGACGTCACGCGGATTGCCTTAACCTTCGTTAAACGTACGATGAACAGTGTTCGTCGAAAGGGTGTTTAGTAATTTCGTTTAGTTATTTCATAAGTTCATAAACCAGTTCAGCAGAAGCCTCTATTAATTTACTCAATACTTACAATGACCAGCGACGAGCATCCGCCGAAGAAAACACGCGACCTTACGGGCGGCGCATAAAAAGGAAACGGCTGCTTAATTAAACTTGAAATTACGAACCGAAGCGCATTCACCGTCGCATCGAGCATCTTAATTACGAATTCGTCGCGCTCGACAATCAAATGAAAGCAGAACGCACCGAGTCGCGTTTATCGCGGGGAGTAATGAGACGAGGACTCGGTTAAAAGGGCCGGCGAAGAGCGGCGGAAGAGAAAAGGCTCGGAAGAAAACGGAGAAACCTGGGATTTGTTGCCCAAAGCAAGATAGCGGTCTATTTAGCCAAGAACGATTAACGTTTCGCGAATATCCACTTGCTTTTTTATCGGCGTCTCGGCGGTAATGAGCTCCGCCGAAGAGTATTTCCGTCACCGTGGCATTTATTCACCGTCGCCTGTTTATCCGTCGACGTTGTCACGCGGCTCAATAACGAAACTCTTCAGGCGGATCCGATGCTCCACGAGGCCACTCTTCTTCGCCAGCCAGGCCCTTGTGCCCCCATGCGAATTAACGAGCTTTCCGAAGAATCGGCTCGGAATTAAATCGCGGGGCACCTCGCGCGGGGGTGGCGCGGTTGGGCGCACGCAATTCCGCAACTTCAAATTGAATATACCCGCGAGAGAAGGGGCCGCGGGGGGAGGACGACGACGGAAGAAGGAGCGAGCTGGAGCGGATTCAGTGTCGAGGGAAGAGACCTCTCGCCGAGTCCTCCTGTGGAAACGGGGCTGTTGACGCGACGGATGAAATTATTAAAACGTCAACGCCACGTACCTGGCGACGAAGCTATTAGCAACGCAGGCGCAGGAGAGGGGACAAGTTCCTTCCCGGCCAGGGGGAGAGCGGGTTCAAAAAATGGTGACTTCCAACTTATCCCGCGGGAACGGCCGGTCAGCGGTTTCCCTGCGAAACTCATTTCAACCTTCCCGTTCGCGGATTCTCGAAGTTCACACTCAAAGCTCCTTCTTTCTCCGCTTCGCTTGCTGTTCAAGCGGTATTTGAATTTTATCGCAGGGTCGGTAATACCTGGGAGGGGGGGTGGAGGCAGCTTCGGTTTAAACGACAGATTCACTGGTGGAAATTCTTTTCTCGAGAAGCTGTTAATACGTTTGCCGTGTACTGAAGGGTTTGATAGATTGGCGTAAGCGGAAAGCGAACGGGCGGATTATGCTCGTTCTAAGCGGTGACTTTCATATGTGCATCAATTACGAAGGTGTACGTATCGGTATGGATTTGTGTGCATTTTATAGTTAAATATCGTCGACAGGATTAGGAGTATACTCGTGCTTGCCATTACCGAAGTACGATTATTAAAGCACAAAAGCTAAGGTTTAAATGCAACGGCGTAAGTGCTGCTAAATATGTACCGTATGTACAGTGTGGCACGTAAACTTGGAATCTTAAATAACTCAACAAAGGTTTGCGCAAACAAAGCGATGTTCAAGAATTAAAGACTAACAAATGATATTGTCAATTGTAGCATTGATTCTACTGTATTCCCGAAAGTACAGCTTTGCAAAGAAATTTATTCGAACTCGAACCAATCACCATCGTCGTCCATTACGTAGAATAACATATTCCAACCGGTGTACACCGAGATAGCGTCGCCACTTCAATTTTTCCCGCTCATATAAGAAACAGAGTGCAAACAGAACGGGAAAGCAAGCGGTCTCGTTATTATTGTCGATCGCGGGAGCGTGTACTCCGCGCAGCAGCCGTCGTTTCCCATCTGCTTCAGGATCGAGAATCGAACTGTCTGCGAAGCCCTCGATCGCCAACTGTATTATACATTCACCCTCCGGGACCGTCGCGGCCTAGCGTATACCTTAACATAATAGGATCGCATTATACAGTATACACAAAATTTCCAGTTTAAACGCGGCCCACGTTCGAGTCTTAAGGTCTTGTCGAGCGAGCGTTTAAGTTTCCCAACTCCGCGGAGTAGGTACATACACGAAAAGTTAAGTGCGACGATATCGCGCGTGCCACGTGCGTCGAACTCGCGCGAAATCGAAAGTTACTCGATCCGTGTAGCTCCACCGCGACGATTCCGCCACCGCGCCGGGTGGAACACGTCTCCCGAAGGTCTTGAAATACTGCTTGCACTTTGTCTTCCGCCAGAGTTGCTCAACTTTCGTAACCTCTTTCCGGAACAAAGAGGAGGTGCCGGGGAGAACTGTTTAATAAGAATTTGGAAACGACAGGGTGTACAGGGCGAGTGGAAAGGGTGCTGGAATTCTCTCCATTACTCTCCAATCATCGAAACCTCATCGACCACACTTTTTTTTATTCCCCCTACATTCCTCGAGTGTGCCACCGTCCATCGAGTATCGGGTTTGGCAGTGTCTCAACAGCGGTACAGAAATTACAATGCCCTGCTCCCGTCCATCCGTTTATTCGGCCGTCGCGTCTCGCCTCGTCGAATGGTCGGGTTTCGAGCGATTATGCCGTATAATCCGCGGTGGGTGCGTTTGTCACGGCTAGGCGGCGTGTAGACTGTTGGCGTCGGGTGTCCTCGTGGGTGATATTCCCTGTTATCCGAAACGCAGGGCTGTTATCCCACAGGACTTACCATACGGAAGCGGCGCCGCGTGTCGCAACGTGGCGCGACGGGCATCGAAGAGGAAGGCTGGTAAAGAGAGGGTGGCAGCGAGGGTGGTGAACGAGGGCGGCGAAGGTGGAGCAGAGAGAAGGGACGCGGTCGGTCCTTGGATTAACATCGGGACGGACATTAATCACGTCGCGTCGCTGGCTGTGATCTCAGTGAATTTGCAATTAATTCGAAATTGTCGTCGTCGTTTCTGTGGCGAGGAAGAGGCCACGTTTATGCCAGCGTGAAACACGGTATGCACGAGTATGGACGTGGCGGATGTATACGGTGTGTCCGTTTTTTTTATTGGTCAAATTATATTGAATAACGAAACCGCTTGCTCTTGCGTTCTATTTGCACTCTATTTCTTATATGGGCAGGGAAAATGGCAGGGAAGTGATGACGCTATCTCGGTGTAAATTGTACATGCATACAGTGCACATGTACCGGTTGGAATATGTTATTCTACGTAATGGACGTCGATGGTGATTGATTGGAGTTTGAATCAATTTTTTTTGTAATGGCTGCACAATTTGGGGAAGTACAGCAGAATCAACGCTGCAATTGACAATATCATTTGTTAGTCTTCAATTCTTGAACATCGTTTTGATAAACATCGATATACTTTTATCCAGTTTTTATCATTTGTACGTTATTGCTGTATAACTGTGTATACATACGTATGTGTAAACGCACGTGCAGCCACGTTCCCCTGAATGCCTATCGCGTGACGTAATAAATTGTTTGCGGTCTCAATTTAATTAATTAGCGGCTGCTCGCGTAAGCGAGCTGGCTGCATGGGCGGTGGTGATTAAAATGAAAAATGAATGTCCGCCTGATAACGAGAATTCGAGTGGACTTTATACGGGGTGTGTTGTAACAGCGGGGATCCGGCTGTTTAGTTACGGATAATTTGATTTGAAACGCTGTTATTTTCGATCGGGGGCGCGAGAAGGGGTTCCGGTGGATATGAGAGGACTAGCCGCGGTACTTTACGTGCGCGCCGGCAAAATAGATGGTAAATTATGGGAGCTAGATAATTTTGTTGTCGCAGGATTTATTGTACTTATGAGCGTGGTGTGCCGGGGTATTAACGGTCCGCTTGTTTCGCTGATTCAATTAGCCGCGAAACGACGTGGAACGCGTTCGATTAAATCGTTCGCGATGTCACTTTGTGTTTTACATTTCCCAATTTATATGCCAGTTTAATGAAGATAATAGCATTAGCAATGGAATCCGGGGGAAAACAGATCGTAACATCGGGCTGAAAGACCTTTTTGAATTATCGATTGCGCCGTGCACGGTTGCTTGTGCTTTTTCATTCTTTTATTGTATTTTCAGCATTGGAAGTTTTAACGATATGCGTTCTGCATGCGTTCTTGAATCATTGAAATTGCAGTTGTGCCTAAATTGATAGTACTGAAAGTGGAATATATTCTATTTTGATTGGCTTAGCGTTTGTTCGCGAGGAATATTAATGAGATATTGCGTAATTGGAAGTGGAAAGTCTGTTTTGAGTATCGAAGTTTGGTACATATTTTCTGCTTTCATTAATTAGTATATACTCTATACATTTTGGTTAGTCTGTTAATAAATTTTTCAATTAAATTAAAGCTTTTTATTTTTTATTTCTATTTTCATAGGTATATTCGAATGTTCATACGTATATTCGCGAGTGAACAGATGTTTTATCGAAAGTCGATGATCTGCTACACAATGAATTAGTGATCTCAAATTAACCAATCTTGTGCATATTCAATCTAAAATTCAATCGAGATATCTGTAAAGATTAAATACTCCTTCCCGCATCAATAAACACCAAAAAATTAGTAATCGGAAAGATTTTCTGCAGACTCCATGTTACATCCATCAGCGTTATTATCTTTTCTATATCTACACACATTACGTGCAACATGAATTTACGAGTGTTCAATTCGAGGGTGGCTTCTGGTGGGTCATCAGGCACGTCAAACCGTGATAAGACAAGGGTGACAGGTCGCACCCTTCCCTACAATGGGGCACACTCGACCCACGCTGCAGTAATATCCTTTTTTCTGTCGAAAGTACGCCCCATCGAGTTCCCATCGGCCCCGAGAGACCGAAGGTATTACAAGTAATTGTCGCCCTGGGGTGGCCAAAGCGAACTCTCCCAGCGTTCATCCCGCCCTGATAGCCGATCCTGAAGCAGGCTGGGGAACAAGAACCGAAGTGATAGGGACGCGTTCAGCCGGCCGGTAACGAGCGAGAAGGAGCAACAGTTTGGAGGCGAAGGGAAAACAAAGATACAATGGAGGAACGAGATGCAGACAGGGGTAGAAGTTGGTGGGAAAAGGAGCAAAATGTTCACGGGCAAGGAGTTACAGTACGAGGGGTGGGAACGAGATTTTGGGAGAATTCTAGTTCTGGATTGGACGTTCAGGTTGCGAAATACGAGTCAGATAAGAGACCAGTGGGTTTCTTTTTACGAAAAGGTGTGAGAAGCGAGTTTGTTACACGACAATGTTACAAAAATTGTCGCCATTCGACGCAAGCAACTGCAATTATTTAGTTACAAAAATAAAAATGTTTCTTTAAAATGGGTTAACCATTACCATTTCTCCACGGTGGGGGTCAAAGCAAAAAATATGAAACGGAAAAAGATACTCGAAACCTATAAAAAGAGTAATAGACTAATGGGATAGGTGGAAGGAAAGAGAGGGTCTCCCCACAATTCTAGAGTGAAACGCCCCGACGCGACGCGTCGCGACGGTACGAGCGGCGACCTCCACTATCCGGAGTCTCAGCTAGGGGGAAAAAGTAGCGACGAACTTTCGCCTAACAAGTGGATGATTCACAAATCATCCCCAATCCCGTGTGCGACGGCCCACCCCAATGAGAAACTTCGTTCCAGTCTATAGAGCCGTCCATGCCGACCAATAACTTTCTTTTCACTCGCCTGGGTGAATTGAAAACAAAGAAAGAAAGAAACGTCGGGGGCAGGGGGGAAAGGGAGAAAATAAAACGAGACAGGTCGATTCGTTGTTTCAAGAAATCTGGAGGTTAATCGAGGGTGCTATCGTTGGAAATTTAAACCTCCTTTTTATTTGTTTTGACTCTCGATAGCCTTGCGCGCCCTTTCCCTGCGACTTTCCCTTGGAAAACTTCCTTGGGCTGGTAAGTGCTCCCATTCATTTATGATTCGGCTATCTCGATTCATGAATAACGTCCAAATACGCGTTGGGAATTTTATAATTGTTCTTAGTTACTTTTACGATCAGGTGGCTGCAATTAGACTATTTATTTTCATGATATATAAGTCTTGCAAGCATACATCCGTTAATAATAATCATGATATTATATTTATTATTATATTCTTCGCTTGCACCTACCAGAATAAATTGAATTGAATGGAACAAAGTACCAACAAAGACAGTGTTCCCACCATTCTCGCCCCGTCGATGGCACATACACACATCGTTTCGTTTTATCGAAAGCAAACGTCAGCAGTAAATATCGCCCGTTATTAAACAGCTTTTCAACGACCAAAACCACGGATAACAAACGGGGAATACATTCACCGATATCAGATAAAAAGCGAACGATTCGTTGGCGCGGTCAGGGAATCCTAGCGCACTTGCCCCGTTCGTCAGATCGTTTGTCAGATAAAAGAGAAATAGTGTCGTGAGTCACGGGGGTGCGATCGAACTTCCCGAATCAGATCGGATCGGATTAGACGATGCGCAATCCGGGAGACATTCCGCTTGATCGTAGATCGCAGATAAACGGGACACGAAATAACGGGATGAGTCAGATCGGGCAAACGGCAGAAATTTTCTCCAGGTTCCAGGGCAGAATGGCAGAATCCTATTACCAACGAAGAAGTTACGTAGAACAGGAGCGAAGCAACCATCCCGTAAACGTTACGGGAGAAGTCACGTGTAATTGAGATTGGTCAATTTTCCATGAACACCGTGCAACGTTGAGGTAAGTTTCGTACCGCGCTACAAAATCTCTACTCGAACGTAACATTTCTCTCGTTGATCGAATGAGTTTCGCTTCATCGGGCGAACAATTTTCCGCAATCGCATTTTCGGTTCCATCAGATTTTCCGTTCCATCGTGCCGGGCTATTCCGATGTAAATTATCGCCCGTGACCATTTTCCGGCCTTCCACTTTCTGCCTTTCGCTGTCTGCTTTCTATTCCAGTTATGCCCCCATAAAGGACATTTTTACCTTATTCATATTTTCAGGAAACTGCCTTGTTTTAATATCAGCGGTGAAATAGTTGAATGATTATTTCGTCAGGTTTTCATTAGAACGATTTCATTAGAAATAAGTTCTCTGAAAGTGCCACGGTAATGGTGTTCATCTATTACGGAAATTGGTCCGCAGCGCTAATACCAATTTTTCTTTATCTGGATCCGTAGTTCCGGCCGAAGGGACGTAGGGACTGTCTTCAGGCGAAGAAGATAAGGCGAAACGGTGCTTTCGTGGCCGTGAGAATGGCGAGATTTTGTGGTTAACGAACCTACGGAGAAATCCAGGAGATAACGAGACGAAGGGATGGAAAACACCCCCGCGGGACTAGCTGGGTCGTCGCGGTGGTCCCGCTACGACAATAAAGCGTCCCCGAAACGATGCATTCGCGTATATGTAACCCCTTTCGTCAACGACCGTCATACAGTTGAGCAATTTTGCTCGAGGTCGACACGTAACGCCACTTTCCATCGACGTTTCGCTTGCGCTGAATTTCGAGGATCCAACGAATTCCGCGGCAACGTTATTGTCATTCTGATAGGATGTTATTGTGCAGCGAATAAAGGGTTGTTTGGCAATACTTCGAATGCATAATTCTTATTTACTGATGGCACAAAATTTTATAATTGCTCGTAGGTTTTATTATTTATAGCTTTGACTTTCATTAATAGGAATTTGGCTGCTCCGTAAATATAATTAAATGTGCTAGAAGGAATGTCCACTTGTTGTATCGTTTAAGTTTGTGTGCACTTGTTCTAGATAGTGCAGGCATATTTGTTTTATACATTCAGGGTAGGACAAAAGTATAGGTATATTTTTGCAGCAAAAATTTGGAGAAATTAATAACGTCTTTAACCATTTCTAATAGTATATGATATATACCATCGTATTCACCGTTCCGTCCACCACATTCAAGACACCGAACCAACAAGTACGTCGGGGCAATAAAGTCGTGCAACCCCCTCGTCAGAAATTAATACGGAATTCACAGCAACCGAGGCGCGTAACGATAGGCACGTAGACCCGATTTCCTTCGCGTTTACCCCTCTACAGCAACAAGGGGCTGCGGGGGTGGAAGAATAAAGCGAAGGTTTGAGAAGATACAGCCACGACTTTTCGCGTTTCCCTAGTGCTGCCCGTTTCAGAGGGTTTCGGGGGCGCGCTCGGTTTCCTTGGTGACCGAAGGGAACGCAAAACCGAACCGCACGGTTTATATCAGCCACCCTTTCCCCACCTCCACCCGTGAATACTGGCTGTTTGTATTTCATATTGATAGAGTATTGATACAGCTCTCCTGAACTCCCCTCCACGCTCGGCAAACTCACCCTATACACACCCCCTTGTGAACCACCGTGACGGACCGTTACTACCCGTCCTGGTCTCGGGAACGTAAACGAGCATGCCGTGGGTTACCATTTCGACCGGGTCACGTGTTTACTTTGTTCCGCATTGTTGCACCTTGCTAATGGCCGGTGCAAGCATTTTCCACGGCATCGCTGGGGTATGTGCGTGGCGTTATGTACAGAGATCTGGATGTACAGTGAAAGGCAGTTATAAGCTGCACCCAGAATGGATGGATCTCTTTTAGGAAATGAAACCAGAGGGGCGGTGGTGTCTGCTTATGTGTGTGTCTGAGAGAAGGGTAGGGAGGTGCGTGCCGTGAAATGGACAAGACCAGGCCTTTGTTTGGAATGAAACACCTGAATACCCACTCTGCTTTTGTATTGCAGGCGCGAGAATTTCGCGGAGGACATTGCAGTGATACGAGGAGGTAAAAGGAAGGCGTTTAAATTTAATTTAGTGTTTAAACGTAATGTTCACTCAGCTTATGAACTGATTTTTTAAATAAGCGTACAACACATTTCTTTGTTTCTGTACTCAGAACTTTTAAACTTTGTATATAGGTCCATGAAGCAATAATTGTATATAAAAAGTATGCAGATATGGAAGAAGCGCGCTAGGGATGACAGCAAGTTTTAAAATAGCATTTAGTGCAGATGCTCAAGATAAAACTTACAATTAAAACAGCATACGTAACGTCTTTCTTCTAACAAAACTATGAACTATGTAAATAGTCACTTTTTGAATAAAAGACTAAAGAAATGGATGGAACAACGTTTCTGATAAAGAAAGTTATATTAGAGCTAAATTTAAGACTGAACTCAAAACTGATATCTGCAAGAAACTTTACAGAATTTTGATCCCCAAGATTGTCTAATTACATTTTATGAATAGCACGTTCCCGTTTCTCCAAACACACATACATATGTTAAAGTATATAAAAACTTATAGTTTGAAAGTGTACGTACCGGACGTCCAGCGAGGCTTTGCCAGGAGAATTCGAGATCGGAGATATTCGCGGGTACAGGAACAACGAAATTCATCGCATACGTGTTAACCACTCCTTCGCGAACGTAGTACAACTCAGCCTCAAGTCCTGAAAGCAGAACAACAATGCATATCGATCGGTTGATCAATTATTGAAAAGGTAGTACCAATGACGGAGACAGCGAAGAGAAACTTTCCCTTCTATTCGGCTTCGTGAATCGACCGATCACGCTATGGCACTTGCATACCCACCCCCTAGATATACTGGACATGTTCCAGACTACTGTTTTGCATAAGTATAGATGCGTACCAAATACTAATGATAAGTTACAACTAGAAAGGGGTATCAGTTGTAAAGTTCGATTTATTCTCTTTCAGAACGTTTTATTCAATTGAATTATGTATTTATATATTGCTCATTTTATTGCTTGCCTAAAATCACTGACTATGTTGAGAAGCATGGCATTTCCACATTATTATTTGGCATAATTAACGTGGATTGATTTTGCCAACAGTGTGCAGCGTAAGGACTAATACAAACTTGTTACTGTAATTGATATGATTAATAAAACTGATCACCGAATGAAACGCACATTTCTTTTTTCCCCCCAAAAAATGCAAAGCTGGTTGTTCACCGTTGTTTGCAAAACGAATTCGCCGAACTCCAGCAACAGAGTGGTCTCCAGCTGGCCCGTAACAAAACGGGCAACTTTGCAACGCAGCCAATTATAACCCAGCATCCTGACACGTAATTACGCGACATGGGTGAACAATCCATTCAAAACTTCCGCGCCTCAATTTTCAACTTCCCAGCTGTAATTGTCAACAGAGGCTGCCGAGTTACATTTAATCTGCGTTCCATTTTATCCCCTGAAACCATGGCCACCAGGATTGCTGTCTCCTTGCCACGATTCTATCCGGGTCCCGGGCGCTATCACTTCGCTAACAATCCACTCCTGCCAGAAACTTATCCGACGATTACTGTCGCCACGTTTGCCACGCGATCACATCGTATCACGGGGCTGTGCATCGGGTGCACAGTGAAATAACCATGGTTATTCCACGGGCGGTCTCTGCGACGTGAATCCATCGAGAGACATTCCATCGGTTTGTCAATCCTACGTTTTTCTATTTTTTCCTCCCATGCATCCCGTCTTCCGGATCACGGTGTACATGCGAATTCCAACCGAATGCTGAGCCACGTACACCTTGCCCGTCTCGTTGGGTGGGGAATCTCGTAGACAGGTTGAGTACACGACGATCTGAATTTCCTCAGGCGATCGGTGCGTCATCCGTCTGGCTTCACGTATGACTACGCAATTCGATATCACGCTCGCGACAACCCCTTGGATAAGGGTACGTGTGCAGGTTTGCGTTCGCTCGAATACGCGGTTCTATGCGCGCCTAGGTGCAGGTACGTACGAACGCGTGTACGCGTGTAGGCGTGGATGTGTGCGGGTAAGGGAGAGGGAAACTAGCATTGCGATAAGGCTCCTTTAAGGATGGAAAATATGCAGGATCTGGAATACGTGTGCATGTTGGGGAAGGGGGGTAGAAGATGGAGGAAAACGATTCTGAAATCTGGCCGATGTAAAGCACGTCGCGGGAATGGACTGTCTTTTCGAGAAATGTGAATCACGCGATATTTTCTGCTGTACAGTCGTGCCATCGGATATGATCCCGCGTGGGAGTAATTTTAAGCAGTTTAAATGGGAGGATTTATGGCGAGCGTAAGTTATATTGAGTATGTGATACGAATGTTATCCGTCTACCGCTTATCGATGGCAATTTTAGCGTTAGATTTGGGGCACGATTGTTTTAAGTACCTATCGTTTTCCAATATTTCCGTTTTCTTTTGAAGTAAGAATTTATGTATGGCACAATTTTTTTAGCTGTATATAAATAACAATGCGGTAATGGGGATTATACGAAAGTAAGTTTTTAACCAGTCAGAGTTTGATTATTGTTAAGCACTCTGGAACGTTTTAATCCTGTGATCTAAATTCACTATATAATTTAAAATAGATTAAACAATATATTTAGCCAATGTGCACGCAATGAATTTGTCGGATAAGAAAATTTAATTAATTAAGCGTGCAAACAGTATGGTAATTTTTAAACATTCGAATGAAATTAAGATGGATGCAATGAATTTATCTTTCCTTTTTTCAATCCCTTCAAACAATTCCTTCGGACTATCCTAATATCTCATCGTACTCGGAGATTAATTAGCTTGGAGCGAGATTAATTAACTTCTGCTTGAGTTAAAGTTTATCAGTTTAAAGTTCCGTTTTAACGAATTTCTAACGCGCGAGTTACTTCACAAACGAAGTTTCAAATGATTTACAATACTGCTTATCATAATTTCATTTACAGTCTTAAAGTTTTAATGTGTGCTACGTTCGTTAAAAATATATCGGTATTTTGTAAACTTGAATTTGTACTAAAAATTTATAACGAATTGTTTAACTAATGAATTCTATATAATAATTTATCAAATCAATACTTACATTCTATAATCTTGTATAGATGTGGAATTTTTGTTTTTACAAAGAATAACTTTCTCGTTTCTATTAAAGTAATCTGATTTTCCAATTATTATTAATGAGGTCTTTAGTTATTTCGCGATAATCGGAATATGTGTTAACTGTGCAACGACTTCAACTTCTGCCCCTGGTCTAGCAAGTAAAGTATCGGGCCTCTGTTCATCATGCAGTACGTTGACCACTGAAGTTTCCCAATCGATATAGCATGCAGTATTGAAAGACGAAACTTTGTGTCAGAAAACTATCTATAGTGCCTCTTGATTTATTGCTGGATATAGAAATGTAACATAAAACTTCACGTGCATACTGAGCCATAGGTTCGTTCACATCGTAGGAAATTAATTTTACCAATTCAAGATATGATAATTAACTATATGCTAATTTCTTTTTCGCTTATCTTTGAATACAATTAATGAACACCTCTTATATATGTTTTATGCAATGAAAGCGATTCTATAAAGATATATTTTTTAATGTGTACTTAACATTGTGCTCATTTATTTCTTTCCTTTATTCGTCTTAAATCTGTTGAGAAGAAATTCAACAACACAGTTATCATGGAACATAAAAGAAACAATACTTTTATACACGTTCCTTACAAATATGAACAATATTGGGCTAAAGTTTCTCCAGCAAATCTTGTCGAATCTCGACGCTGAGTTCAAGATACCAAATAATTTAGTTCAATTTATAACACGGCATTCAATATTAGCTCTACGTGTTCTGAATATGTATACATAAACCTATATACGGTGAAATATTAGTACACGAAGTTAAGGCAGCGTTGAGAGTAGTCGAGGGTAAGCGCAGTAAGAAGATTAAGTAACTTTCTACTCCATGGCGGGGACTCTTACGAACGAAAGACCAACAGCAAGTAGAGAAACTGATAACGACAGTTCGTCGAGTATTAAGCATAGATCTAAACGAGAGCATCCATTGTACACACCCCATGCTTATTCATAACAGTAAAATCGAAGGAAACAGTGATTAATGGTGCGACAACTTTCCCGATTGAACAAAAGTAATTTCGTAAGCGCAAGGGAAAGGAATTAAGAGTCAACGATTTCGTTTATATCGCGCTCGTACGTTTATTGCGCTGCTTCATTGAAATCAAACAAAAGCTTACTTTGCCCATTATTAAACTCTTTTCACATTATTATACCACTTTATCCCTCAAGAAGAGTTCACAGTGAACAAATTTGTATTCGAAACGCAAATCTAAAGTACCGTCTCGAAGTTCAAAAGTCCCCAAAAAATCCCAAAAAAGGAAGCCATATTTGCAGAGATTTCGTTTCCCATTCACGGCAATATTTCATCCGAAGCCTCTATAATATATCCCCCTTTTTAGCACAGTATCTAGAAAATTTTTCCCTGAAACTTCACGCAGCTCAATACTGGACAAACGACATTTCGCAGAAAAATTTAGTCGAGTCCCGAGTCCAAGCACACGCAAGACGGTCAGCCTTTATCATTTCATTTAGCCGCGTGCGAATTTCTCACAGGGTGAATTGCCACGCGCGTGGATTCGTATGCCCGATGCGAAATCGTCGACATATTTACACGTCACTTTATCAGCCATACCTATCCGGAAATACCTGCAAGAATGCCGCACACGTAGAGGCAGGAATGGGATTGCTGTACGTATGCAAGCGGTGGCGTTAAGCGTGCCGAGGGGAAAAACCGTGTGAGTGCGTGGCGTCGCTCCAGCACCGTGGAACGCGACGCTGGGCGTCGTTGTGTTCGTGCCCCCGGGAAAATATTTCAGCAAGATAAATCTTAGGTGATCCCTCGAGGAACACGTGCAACTAACTCAGGTGGATTAAGTTTCCACGACGGTGTCGAGGGTTTCGAGTGGACAACAAATCGGCGCAATCAACCGTTGGACTGTTATGAAACGTTCGTTTGCATAAAGTTACCGAGATTATGGCGACTTCTACTTCAGCCCTGTACTTGCCCGCCTTTGTTTCAGAAGATTCCGTTTGTCTTTGCGGGGGGGATAAGAATTTGCCGGCACGAGAGTGGCACGACGGTTCAGCAACTTAATTCCAGAGGGGTGTGTAATGTTGGCCAGCGGGATTGATAGTCGGGGAAATACGATAAGGTTTGCGCTATCGCGGCTGATTACTATTTACTTGAAAGAACGGGTACTTTCGTGCGAGGAAAGTTTACATTGATAAATTTATTCGGATAGCACGGTGGAGTAATAAATTGAGAATGATAGGGTAATTATGTGAGCATAGAAAACGTATGGTACATTTGTGAAAGAGAAAAATTTCTGAAAGCATATTATATTTATTTATGTATTAATTTGATTTTGCCGTACTGTCTGTTTTTCGTCAATTGAATTTCGTTGCCCGAAATTTCAGCCCCGCACGACGTACTTCCGTATAAAATGCCATTATCAAATTACGTTCACTATAACAATTATACGCGTATTTATTACAGATTTTTAATTTCTTCTGAGCATGATAAAAAATACATAAATCTTAACTTTCTTAATTTATGAATGCCATGGAATTGTAGCTTTGGTATTGGTTATGCTTAATTGAAAAATAAGATTCGCCTCGGTTAAAAATTCATCGCGCGAAGAAATGAAAATGTTGTTTCTGCAAGGAGATAAAAGAAAATCAATTGCTTCCACTTCACCATTGAAATTCGCAATTTTTCAACTGCGGCGAAATGTATTCACTGCTGCGACAATATCACGGGACACAAATATATGTACATACAAAACAGAATTTACAGGGGATGAAACACATTAGTCCTTCTAGAGGAGCAATCCCTCGAGGGGGATGGATCGGGGGAACAGCCGTCATCGTGTCATCACGTGCGAAAATACTACAAACCCCATAACAAGTACGCTCCTTGCATGTGAAACAAATATCGGTATGTTATACGAAATATTGTAGCCACAGTAAGCTATAAATAACATTTTTCTCACTTGTTCAATCGGAAATCTTAGAAAGACAATTATACGTAGATAAATTTGCCAATTATCTAATTAATGCTGAAATAAATTTCTCCACTTATCGTAGGGATTTTAAAATTCATTAATACAAACTTCCTGTCCACCTTTCTGAAAGATTATCTCCATTTTCAGAAATCTTCCTCCCTTCGCCAATAATTGTAAACTTAATGTAAAAAAAAAATGTTAAAAACATCGCCGCCTCGATCTTCGACAAGCATACCACAGTTATAGAACCCGATGAAACCTCAGTCGAATCCATCAAACGTATTACGTACATTCGCCATAAGTACATTCTGATCGTATCCTCGGCGGGTCACGAAGCGATCTATCAATTTAGTACAGAGATCACGGAAGGAAAAACCCGCAACGAGGGTGGTCCCGTTTTCCTCCCGCGGGACTCGAGACGGTATATGGGGTAGAGGGTAGGAAGCAAGATGATGGGTTATGGGTTCCACTAGGCGAGGCGACGCGTCGCGTCGATGGCTGCCTCTTCTGCCAGTGCTAAGTAGAAAATCATGTCTGCCGTATGAACGGACAGCCACTACTGGCACTCGCTGCAGACTACTAATGTCGGGGGAATGGCTGCATCTTAAATGTATGGCTGAAACCAAGTAAGACGAGCCCGATGCATTTCTCAAAGTTACACCATGGTAACGCGAACGCGCCGTTTAATTCAGATTAGCAATTCTGATTGATGCCGCTATAGAGATGGGTATAACCTGCCGAATATCTTCTTACTTATGAGGCACGTCGCATTCATGAGCTAACATTGGCATTATAATATTGAAACTTTGGGTACGGCAATGGGATGAAATAGTAATGGGAGATTATTAGATTGGCGCGTACGAAATTGACGATTATAAATAGCTATGCTTTAGTTACTTGTATTACTCTTGTTGGAATGAATACATACATGTAGAAAGGTAATCTGTTAATTTAAAATTTTTAAACAATTAATTATTGTCATTTAGAATGATGGCGATGTGGCAAGGAATTATTTATTATTTAGCACTGGATATTTAAGTACCTATGATGTCAATTGAAATCTTTTTATCATTAGGTATTTTAACGAACAAAATACTTTGTATAATAATTATTAGTTTAATATAGGAAATTGATGAATTCTGAGCTTACTGTAATGATAAATTGGAATTAGTGAATATTTTCTTAAAGAATGTTCAAACACAGTTTTTATACGAATGCTCCCCTGACTGACTTTATCACGTTCATTCAAGCAATCATTTTTCCAGTGAAATAGTAAACAGTTTGTTCGTCTATATGAAAAGAATATTTAGTTTTAGTAAAGGACTGGGAGGTTTGATTTCAGAAGTGCACAGAGCGTTGGAATTAAATTAGCCTGGAGATTGATGTTGTATAACAGCGTGATGCGTCGCCAAATTGAGTTTGAAATGCACGCATATGACTGCTTCCGTATTTACAGTGCCTGTGTCTTAATGAACGCAGCGTGTGATATTAATTTAGTGAATACATATGTTTTACATGATGCGATTTAAGGAAACAGGCAAGGGTAATTGAAATTCCAGCGTGTTCCACAACATAAAACCGCGAGTACTATTAATGCTCTGTGCTCTTATACATACTTATACCCTTATACGAGTATAGATATACTTATGCACGCCCTTGTCCTCCCTGCTACTATAATCGCAATATGTTCGATGAACAGAGTTAACAGTCACAATAAATGTTAATTTGATATAATACTAAATTTCAATAATTTATCATGAATTTATTTATTAAATGGTTTTGAAGCTGGTTGGTTTTCTGTATGAAAAAATTGCTGACGTTTTGTAAGAAAAAGTGGAACTATACGAATAAATCTAAGAAATAATATATTATTTAGGAGAAGGTTTACCCACAATTCAAACGAATTGTACAGTGTTTCTCAGAAATAAAATGGAGGCTTATTATGTGTTAATGGATCCGTTTTACGCATACATTTCTGTTCCGGAAAATGTAAAGCAATAAGGGCGACGGGTAAACACTACATTTAGGCGTGTATGCGAAAAGCGAAGGCGGAAAGCAGTTCAATCAGGGTCAGGAGTAAAGGTAAACACATTAAGAACACAACATCCCTGCTAGGAAACATATCCTGGCCGATGGGGGGACGAGATGTGATACGCTCGACTACGACGGAAATTCGAAGCGTCTTGAAAATCGAGGGTGAAAAACTCTATAGGGGTTTTGGCGCCGCCACCCGGCCGAGAACTAATCTCGTGTCTGTAAACTCTGTTTCCTTTTCGGCCGTTTCCTTTTGTTTATCCATTCGTAAATGGAAACGACCCATTCCCATTGGCAGAAACGAAGGGCGAAACGTTAAAGGAGCCCTGTTTCCTTCCAATCTTCCGCACTGTATTTGTATCAAAAGATCAGAGAGAAACTCTCTGATAAAGATAAACAACAGTTGGCCGGGAAGAAAATTACGCGGATCTTAAATATTGTTCATTGAAATAAGTTATTAACAAATCCATATTATCGTGATGAATAATAGAAATGAAGAAAAACATCTGGTAATTCGAGTCATAAATAATTTCCACCCATTACATTACAATTTGTTTCTGGAAACGAGAATTCTAGTATTTATGAATACTGTTTCCCTTTCTCGTCTAACAAATTTGGTGTAACTTTGTATCATCGAGAAATTGAATGTATTTAGTATTACAATCCTAATTGGGAGCCATAAGTGTAATAATAGCCAAATGAACACACCTAATACGAGGGAGATAAAATTAATAGAACGTTGTTATATTATATTGACCTGTACTACTGGAAGAAGATCATGGCCGGCCATACCATGGTCCTTTACTACTAAAAAATGATGGGTAGCAATACCATTGTCTTTTACTGCTTGAAAGAGTATTACCGACTATATCATTGACCTGCACTACTGAAACAGGGCATGCCTGACCATATCACTGATCTAAAGCCTGGATCCGGTATAAAATATACGTACACTATAAAGTGCATATATTTTTTTATGTGCAAAGGTATACTTTTACGCGCCCTTTCAAGGCAAATATCTTTTTTAAATTTTAACAAGATTGAAATTACGCCTGAACCGTGTTTGTTATTTTTGTTGATTTCACGAATTTTTGTGAATATGGATAAACATTTTTCAGATTCAAATATATTTCTTATGTCGTAGACGTAAATACAATTAAAAACCCGTGTTTCATTATAACTGCCGATACGTGGTATTGCACTGAAGGTGTCCGATGCCACTGTGGAAGCAACGGTGCAACAGGGACTCCCTTTCTCGATCAACAAAGCTAGATAGAAAATTAGATGAGTCGTTGATTCTTTTCCGTATCAATCGGTGCGCCAATGTCCCCCGTGATTCGATATATACGTATACTTGGCCCTTTCTCGCACGTAGCCGTTTATGCGAACGCGGACGGGAATGGCGATCTCGAAAGTTTCCCGGAATTCCTCGATTCACTCGACGACGCGACGGCAGGCGCCGCGCCGTACGAAAGTTTCGTTGATTCGATGAAATTTAGTTACGCCTGACGAAGTTTAGAGAAAACTATCGGAGTTCGCGTAACCGGTGCCGTTACATTTTCATGAGTCAACGAAACTCCTCGTCCCGCGTAATCGATAGATGTTAATTTCATCCCCATCCGATTCTGGAAAATCTTGTTATCGCAGCAATCGCCGGGACGGCAGGAGTTTGGCCGTCTATCTTGTTACCGTTGTCAACTTCGTTTTCGTTGACGAGCAACTTCGTCGAGCAGTGTATTCACCAATCTCTGCGCCGCATTGTAACTGCCGCATTGTAACTGCCGGAAAATTTATAAAGGATTGAACGTGACAAGCGGCATTGATAGGCAGCAGTAAATCTTTCGCGTGATTGGAAGACCTTTATAATTTCATTGAAATCGAGCAAATAAAAAGTGTTCACATCGCAAGATTAGGATATTGACATTCCATAGACCTATTTATTTGTATGCTTAAAACAATTTCAAATAGTTTATGATGGGAGAAAAACTTGTTGATGCTGGATTTGATCTGGGTAGTAGCACTGTACAGCAAGACGCCAAAGATTTTTATTTTCAACTACGCTGCGTACATATTTAATAAACAATAGCCGAATCGGAAGATAGATGCGCACGAAAGTGTACGAAATATACATATGTACGTTATCGAGAGGAAATTGATAATATCGTAGAAGCGAGAAAGATTAAAGTATCCTAGCACTAAGGCATAATACAGGCCCATTACAATTATGGATTAAACGAGGTTCATTCATTCAACCTTCAACAACTCGGCGAGCTTAGTTTATCCGAGTCATTTATCGCAACGCGATTCACGCTTCTGCGTTTCTACTGCCGTCGAATGGAATTCCAGGATACTCATTTGTCGTAACCTGGCGTCCAGAGTACGGCGTCACGTTGACTGGTCGAATTTGCAATAAGGAAGATAAATGAAACGGGGAATATCGCCTGCTAATCTTTTACTCCTACGTTTCTCATCGTTTCCTCCCTCATTTGTTATTCATTAATGTTCACTTTCTTTCACAACCTAAGCGGGGCGTTACATTATCCGGGACGTTGAATTCTATGGATCTATTTGTTTCTTTCGAAAAACCCCTCTAGCAGTGGGACCCTCAATTTGAAGAGATTAAATTCTCCGAAGTGTTAACTTTTGGCGTGCGCATATAAGAGAATAGTTGAAATATGTAAAAATGTAAAACAATTCTGTCATTGCAATACGAATTTAGTCACTATGGGATTATTCGTTTTACGATACAACGCGGAATAGGGAAAAGAATGCGTTTACAAAAGTAGGATAATTAAATTGCAAACTCTATTCGCCTTTTATATTTTAGTAATATTTCAAGATTTCATATCACCAAAGGAGGACAATATAACGCTGATTAATGGACGTGTTTCATACAGGTATTCTTCAAAACTACCAATTGAAAATAATTGCCAGAAAGATATAATTAACAAACTATGAAAAAAGACATAGAAAATTTATAGAATGCGTTATATTATATATGGTTGGTTCCCAAACAAGCATCGCGACCGAGCTGAAACAAACGCTCCCCCGTTTCAAAACATTCTCCCCGCTTAATAAGATGTAAACGACGCGACGTTCTCCCGGCAAGAGGTTCCGCCGAGTTTCCAGGAAGCATTAGGTCCGAGTCAGGTCCAGGAAATCTTCCGCCCCAGGGCGCCTCGGCGTACGAGGGCCCAGTCCACTCAATATTCTACCCCCGCCGTTACCCCTTCGCGAAATTCCTTTAATCCGCCATAATCGCGGCGTGATATTTTCATAATCTCGCCCCTCGAACTTGTGCTCCGCCGGCCGGTCTATTTTGACGTCGAGTGTACTTCCAAAGTGGCCCATTTAGGAGCTTGTATCTACCCCTAACGGCGAACGCAGCCGGAGAGACGCCGCTCGGGGGAGTGAGACGGAGACGGAAGGTCATTTCAGCAAGCTGGCGTTACTTTTCGCAAATTATCTCGCCGGTGAGAGAGCCTGGAGCACTTGGTCTGAAAATTATCTACGCCCAACCCGAGAGGAACTCTTGCTCCTCGCTCCACCTCCGTCTCTTTCCCTTCCACCCTCTATCTCTCTCCCTATCTTCCAGCATGAAAATTTCCTTCCTCTTTCGCTTCCAACCAACCCCTATCCACCGTTCCACGACGCTCTCGCGTTCGAAGGGGTTGCGCAGGCTGCAGTTACGCCGGCGGATCGTTTGTGGAAAAAGTAAAAAGAAAGTGCTGCGAGAAATCGGACAAGCTCAGAGGGGCGAGGGTCGGGCGGAGGGGAACAAAGGGAGGAGAGGTGGGTGGGAAGAGAACAGGCCGACCTGCCGAAGGGAGGACCATTGTTTCCCCGAGTGGGCCGCAAAAGAGCGTCGTCGAGTTAGAGGGATGTTTGTCTTTAATTAAAATCAGTCGCAACCCGTTTCACGTGCTCCGACAATCTTTCCCCGCAACCTCCCACCGCCGCGTCAACCCTCTATCTCGACCGGCCACTTACCGGCTTGTCAGGGAGGATTCTTAATATTCAATTATTCCACGCTGCTTTTAATTAGCTGCGCATCCGTCTTTCTGTGTTTGGCTGACTTTCGATCGCGGTCCGTCGCGGAAACCGATCCCGCGGGACGAACGCTCCGCTCTTTCATAAGTAAGGAATGAGTTTTCCTCCGGCACGGCTTCCACGGCAGCGCAAATACGGCACTGCGAGTGGTTAATGCAAACTCGTTCTGGACGTTGTAGTAGAACTCGTGGTGTCTCTCTTGTTGCTTCGTTAGGTCTTTTGAAACTTCGAACTTGGGGGCGGGGACCGTCCTATGGTGAAATGTTTCGCTATCAGAGTTGATTTAATAAATTTGCTGGCATTAGAAAGGGTAGGGCGAAATCGATGGGGGTTTGTTCGTTTAAAGCGTTTCGAGGATATATGACGCCGAATTTTATATCATTATGTTATTCGTTATACTTGTTACTCAATTTTTGTAAGGAGACCAGATTAAATAGCAACGGTACGCATTTCTGTGGTGTAGATTTTTCGTATGTCCACAATTCCTCTTTTACACCGATTATCAAAAATGTACTACAATTTTTAAACTGTTGCACGCAATCCCCCCAAAGCTCGTGATCCGCTACTTTCTCATAAACAAAGAAAAAACGCAATTTTCGACACAGCATAATTCTCGTGATATTTCCGTTTGTTTACATTCATAATTAAAGAAGAAATGGCAACCGCGAACCGTTGGCATTCGCAGCAGCTGTGTTCACCAGAAGCTGGATAATCCTTGAAAGCGGATCATTCCTGAATAAAAGCTCACACTTTTCCCCCTTTATGCATGGCTGAAACACTTCGTCAACAAAACGTGTCCACTGTGACGCTATTTGCCTTATTGTCGCGCCACAGCGATCGCGACGTAATAACTCGTCGACGTTATTCGCACGTTCATTTCTTCTCTATTATCGGCAGTGAAGCACGTTGCCATTCTTCAGCCGTACTTTCTGCGCGTTTACGCAGAGGCATGGTTGTTTAGCGGTAAACGATTGTCTTGGACAATAATGAGCGCCAGGTGGTTTTATCGTGCACCTGCGCGCGACGAGGAAAGTCCTCCCGCGCGGAAAACGCAACACGCGCTCCCGGGGTCGTGCATTAAAGCTCGTCGCGAACGATGAACGTGACTAATTGAGAAACTTGAGGGAAATGTTCCACAGTACGGCGACTCCTTTGTGATAGGGTTGCTTTCTATCGTGCGTCACTGTTACTTAGTTAGCAGCGTTAATGCGAGGGAAAATTTCATGGCCTTTCTTGTCTATGAGAATCAGTTTATTTGTCGTGCACGGTGAATAGGGTTGAATCAGGAGCGGCGACACGTTCGTTCAATGATTCCGTGTATTTATCTGCGTTTCACCGAAAGCTGTCGGTTGAACAAGTTTGCGAGATCCGAAGAGAAGCGCTCCTTTCTCACTGTTGACGATATTCTTTAGGTTTAGCAGGTCCGATTGCGAGGTCGACGAATATCGAATCGGTTTTAATTAGGCACGGGTTCGAAACTAATTTTTAAATTCGCGAAATTCGAATCCGAAACTTGGTAAGGTTTCGACACCCTCGAAACTTTGCTGCGAAAAATGTTCTCGAATGCGTGCAGCTTTAAATGCACCGAAAAAAAACAAACGATTCCATCGCGAAATTCGCGACATGTAAACGCTTATATTCTGATCCGAACTTCATTATACAGAACATATTCTCGAGTAAGCAAATTAACTTTTAATTGAAACGAACTGTGTGTTTCTGCTGCTATTGGATTTTTAGTGATGTACCTGTGTGCTTGTACATACGTTCAGCATTTGCAACGCAATGGAACAGTATTCTCGTGGGTATAATGAGATGTTCTACAGGGTGTCCAGTTTAGCTGGAAACGGTGGAATAATTCGTAGATATGAATTGAAGCTAGCAACAAAAACCCGAAAATTTTTACATGAATTGTATCGTCAAGATCATTCTACATTTTTCGTATAGCTTCAATTCGTTACGAAATAGTTCACGGTTTTCCAGTCAAATTGACCGGCCTGTATATTGTTCACAAAACAATTGATTCTACAAAGGTAATTACCTAATGGATTTTTGCAATTTCGCAATACCGATTCTTTCCCTCGTTGAAGTATTTAATCAAATGTATTTACACTATTACAGTTCCAGCGAGAACTCTCTATTGACTCTGTATTGTAACACCTGCATGATTAAATCTAGTAGTAACAGCAGCAGCATATATCTGTGCCATAATTGAAACAATTAAAAAAAAGTGGCAAAGCAAACTTCTGCTCGGCTTGACGAACTCGATCGTCCATCGATGCGATATTTTTCACACGTGGACAAGTGTAATCGCACCGACACTCATTGTCAGACATATATACGTAAATCGATTTTCAGTCGCGTCAGACCATACAGAATCATCGTTAACGGTTTATAACATTTCCCACCGACAATTGCAACCTGATCCACTCACTCGATCCACTCACTTCAATCACGCTGTTACACGTGTTCCATAGCGCCGGTGACGACGAACGCTGGTCAACCATAACGTTATCGCACCTCATTAGACAAAAGCAGTAAACCAAATAAGTAGGAAACGATGGGCCCACATAGAAATTTCGCAGGGGATCCTATGATTCAACGCCACGCCGAAGGCACTCGGGGAAATTGATAGAACTATAAAATCGAGACAGCAAAGACATAAAAAGTCCAATCAAATCCTCACCCACGAGGCCCGATCGTTACCACTTCCTCCGCGTCGGGCGTACGCGGCTGACTCTCAAGAGCCAGCTACGCGACTTACTCGAGCATCAACGAAAACATTCATTAAACCGGTCTGCCGTCGTCCCGTTCAAATAACCGCGTCCAACCGTCGACGGGGGAACGAAGGAAACAGTGAAATTCGTTTAAAACGTCCCTTTACAAGCGTCGTCCGACGATCGATTCCGATTGCTCTTCGGGCGAACACCAGCCGGATACGAGTGGTTTCGGTAAGTGCGAGTTGCGAAAGACAATCAACGCGACGGCGTGTGGCACCGTGGCGCGAGACTAATCGTGGCACAGTTCGTTGGACAGATACTGCGATGGCTCGTTAGAAGGGTTGCGTTAACGAGCCGCATTATTCGAAAGAGGGGGCAGAAAAAAAGGGGCGCGTTCGCGATCCTCGAGCGCCTAAAAAGTGACGCGCGAAGCGTAATTAGCGACAATTATCGACGATCATTGTTCGATCGGTTGTCTGTGCACGATATGCGCAGGATGATTGAACGAAGGGGTACGTAACTTCTTGGGTGGATGGTGTACTCGACAAATAATGAGAGAAAGTCCTGGTAGTGTAACATTTTTTAGTAAATGCTGTAGGTAGTAAAAATGTTGAGTTAAACTGTTTTAACTACTCGACGAATACTGGGGAATTATTAGTGGACAACCCTCTGTTATGCAGGGTGTTGCATGTGACACGAGCATCTCGAATATCTCGTTTATTTTTAATAATAAAAAAAGTATGTCAGAGCAAACAATTGCTTTATTCGGAGGGGCAAATATTATGGTGAGCATTGTTGCGTGCAATGTGTTCCTTGTTTACGTACATAAAAGATTGAGTGAACGTTAGATTATCAATTTATGTACACACGTTGCATATTCTAGTGCTTTTCTAATCAGGTTGGCGGTGTCAGCGGTATTATAGAGATAATCGATTTCCCCTTTCGTTTTATCAACCACTGTTAATCATCATTTCAAGTGTCAGTCAAGTGCCCATTTTTTGTCTCTAATTGCAATTTGATTGTCACCTCCCTTGCTACCCATTTTCGTAATTATCTCGATTTGTCTTTTCTATCTACCCTCTTTTTTCTTCTCACCCACTTTCCTTGCCTAATTTATTTTTATATAAAACACGGTGCATGAGTTTATATGTAATATTATCGTTCATTCTTACCCTCCGACCCTCTTACTAAATTCTATTTTATATCTTTGTCAATTTAAGAGTCATAAAGTAATTTAGCAAATTGTTAAGTTGCGTAAATATTGATATCCATTAACGATGCGTACTAAAAAAAAAAATATCCCCACAAACACTCCGCAAAGTCCTTTAATAATTCGCGTGACCACTAACGTGTCGCCTACTCCAAGCACCCTCTTCCCCTAAGGGCTCTTAACTGCCTTTCCTTTCAAATGCATATCTCTACTCAACATTTCTCGTAGCCACGAATACTTGAATAGAAATTCCCATAAAACTAAGTAAACATTAATATTTAAAACCGTGCGTACATAATGTCCAAGCTCATTTTTCAACATGGTCTGCTCTAAGTATCCATTTTCAATGTGTAACCTGTTTTATTGTCACATTTTTCTGGCACATCTACATATTCATGTCAAAGTATGAATGCCTTATTATAATTCTTACATATATTTTTCTATGTCCTGAAACATTTACCGCCATCAACATTTCGTTTGGTCTTTTCATATTTGCTCTTGTTCCCTCGAAGGACGACATACCTTGTGCACGTCCACTGCAGATTTATCCCGCCCAGAACTCGATTACTTTCCTCCGATCCAGCAATATCTCGACCATTCATTCGTTCAATGGCCAGGAACGAAACAAGATAAATCGTCGCGTAGCGCAGAGGAGCATAAAAAAAATGTTGCTCGAGAGAATGAAGCAGAATAGTGGAAAAGGAGAACAGAGAAAGGCCGCGAGAACAATGTATCAATTTTCTTGAAGAAAGTAACCGTCGTTCGTGAACGGGCGGCAAACAGCTGCAAAGAAAGCATCTTCGATTCTTCTATCTTTCTGTACTTTTCGCTACACGTAAAAAAGGAAGGGGAAGCATGAAAATGACATAAAGAGTATTCGTCGTCGATAGACGGGAAAAAACGACGAGGCAGTGTATGAACGGGGATATGCTTTTTTTAAAAATTCTTCGTTTTTTCTCTGGAAATTCGCCGATGATTAGCATCGTTTCTTAATTAGCCGTCGTTGATTGAGGAGCCCGTGCAATTGCCTATGGAACTGGCGATAATTAGACGAGCTCAACCAGCTGGAATTTTTAATTGGCGAATACTGCTAGAGCGATTTCTTCTCGCCTGAATGGTAGGGATGCAGAAAATACGAAATCATACATTGCCACTACTGGGAGCCTGATCAATATATCAGTAAAAACGAAATTGCATGGCTTCTTTGTTATACCTACGGAAAAGAAAACCATCTTCATCTACATACCATAGCTAAACAGAAAGCGGACTGTACTCTATAAATCCAATCATTCCTTCTTCTCCACTAAAGTCAGCTGCGTCTACTACGAATAAACAGCCCCTACAATTTGATTTATAGTAACAGCGCAAGTTGTACAGCATCCCCTCATAGAAAACCGTAACAATGGCTACAAATCTTAAACGCTGCCGGCCCAGGGAATGGACTTTCTCCAACTTCCCTGTAACGGCGTATCGAAGCTTTCCCCGCGCTTTGTGTGCTCTGCATTAATGACAATAGATGCCTTCTCATAAGTCTTGGCAGGTCTCCCCAGCCGTACTAAGCAGGATCCTGCTTCAGACACTCGTCACTGGATTTATTTCCTCGTGCGACGCGTTGCAAGTTACGTACGAAACTTGTCGAATTGGATTTGCGTGAAAGGATCCCCGCGCAGACGTCAAGAGCCTCTCCGCTGCTTTCACTCTTCTCGCACCGTTATCCTGCCAGCTGCAGGCGACGATGCACCCACGTCTTCAACAATTCTCTCGACGATTTCCTTCTGGTCCCCGTCTGACTTTTGACGCCGGATTTATCGTACGGTAACACCCCTTTCGCCTATTGATATATCTGCTCGAAGCGTGCGCGAACAGTTTCTCCCGTGCGACGTTCGAGTTTCGCGGATATTACTCGCTGTGATATCGTGTACAATACTGTGTTAAGTAGTATGCACATATATTGTTATGACGAATATAAACGTTCTGGCGAAAGTCAAGAATATTCAAAATGCAAAAATACTGCTACCCTTTCAATGATTTCCGTCAGCTATTTGTTTCCCGCGATAAAATTTATAGTTCGAATGGCTGCAATATTTTCAATATTTCCAATATGTAATCCCAAGCTTGTCGCACTCGGCATTTTTAAATAAATATTCTCAAATACAAATAGCGGGTGAAAAATTTCGTATCGCTAGGTGCACTTCAACCAGTACAATCATTTTCGTAACAATTAATAGCTTTATGTTGAAAATGGACAAACTGCTCCAACATAGGAAATATTTAAACGAAGCAAATGCCTGTTAATCTCTCTGGTAGAAAATTTATAAAATGTAACTAATGATTCCAAACTTTCACCAGCAGTGTATTTCGAATATTGTTCCTAACATTTCATAATACCAATTTGCAGATCCCCGATTATTAATTATTATATGTAATCAACGCAAAAGAACAGTGCCAACCACGATTTTTCCTGTCAGCAATAAACGTTAAACACGGGTCGCATCCTGAATATTCATATGAAGCGCGCGATTATTTATTTTCCTAGGCGTGTCGCATTTTTCTCCAACGAATTTTCGGCCAGGAAAATCGAAATTCATCGATTCGTCGGCAACTGTCGAGCAGTCTGAAATTATAATTAACGCCCACGCTGCTCGTTTCGAACTGCACATGACACACTGCAATCTGTATCGACGTCAATTTCCATCGCCTCTTCGTTCCATATAACTATTAAGTATATCATCAGACTATTTATTTTCTCTGATCAAATTTACAATTTGAATGGTGCCAATATTTCACCATTTTCCGTTAGTAAAAAGGCGACAATAATTATTCAGTCTCTTTTAAACGCCATTAACAACCTAGGATTCTTATTAATAAAATATTAAACGACGGAAGTCAAAGGGACTTTCACTTCATACTACTAAATATATACCAGCTCTTTAAACACATAAATCATAAATGAAATATTCGAACAAAACTTTTCCTGAAATACTAAGCAACTTCAAAACCTATCGCGGCCTTTTTTCTGCAAAGATTGTGTTCGCTACAAGACGCGAAAAGAAAAATGAGACATGGAAAGCACGGCCGCGTTATCCGCCTAATGAATTTTTCAGCGGTCCAGCTGCATCGGTTCTCGTGCAGCAGGAAACGATAAAGTACACAGTATTAGGAGGAACGTTCCCGTAAAACGAAACGAATCGAAACGAAACGAAAGAGCAGCTAGCGGAGAGAGTGGAAAGCAAAACGAGTGGCTGCAGAGGGGTAGAAACATAAAAAATGTTGGAGGATCACGAGCAATTTCCATTGCACGCTGCGGAACGGGAGTTACGCCTGCAGGCAGATTTTATGGAATGATAGAGTTCGACAGGTACGACCGTTTTGCAATATGTGCAGGCGCGCAATGATCGACCATCCGACGATTTTCTACACATTCTAATTTCCGTTCCAGTCGGAAGAGTAACGCTTTTTCGACACACGGTAACGCTTCGTTTGATATCGTCTCCCTTTGGCCCCTGCAGACCTGCAGACTAAATCAGATCATACTGTTAGGTCACGAAAAGGAAGACAGAGGGATTTTTCCACGGAAATTTTCTCTTATTTAAGAAAAATATGTTCAGTAGAATAGCGTGTTAGGAAAGAGAATGGTTTGCCTCAGCAACGACCTATACTACTTAAAGTCTGACTATGAAAGATCTTGGCGGAAAGATCATTCGGTGCTTCATATCATATTGATTATCCTATTTCCAGTGATAAGATAGTTTGGAGTAAATGTTGGAGTGCATAACATAACAGTTCGAGCATTACAGCTCCACCACTTTGCGAGCAACTGCAAGTCTAATATTTTACCAGCGAGAGCACTTCAGCCCTACATTTGTACAGTCGTGGCTGTTCACATCGTGCACGTTGTAATACTTCGCGGAAAAATGTTTCGGGTGAAAATGGCGCGGTTCGAAACGTCATGAATGAAGACGAACGTTATTTCACCGACGATCCGCAATTTTTTCTCACCACGGTCGTTACTTATGGCCCTTTTTACGACCTGTATAACAGGTGTACACGATTTTGCGCGCTATATTATCGCTGCTCCAATTTTTCTTGTTTTACAAAAGATTTAAGTTGACGGACCGATACGGTGGATTAATAAATCATTTGATTATCTGTTATTATGTATCGCGTAAGGAAAATAATGTTTACTATAGTGCAGGTATTAAATATTTAAGAAACGTTAGGTACAATTGCATAGAGCTTTGTTATATGATATTAGATTTAATTAAGATATTCGGATGATTTGTATGTATGAGTTTGACATTTACAAAAATCATGTGGAAATCAGTGTATATTTAATTTAAGAGTTAATTAATCTTATTGCATACCTATAAATAGGTCGTATTCTTAGCTACAAATTCTATACAGTACGCTAATTGCACGTGTATGTGGGTACTAGTTGAACAGATGTGCTATGCTAAAGCCAGTATCTATTAAATACACAAAGGATATCCAATCATAATTGCAACATGTTCATTTAACAATGTATCTATTGATATAGACATATGTCGTACCGTTGCATTGCCAGTTGGTCTCTTGATAACATTGAACAGCGCAACATTGTTATCTATGCCGTTATCCTTACCAAAACTGGTTAATGATATAGCTCGACATACCAAAACAATTTACAATAATGCAATCGCAATTAAAGCAATCGATGTGAAAATAAGCAAAGTAAATAGACGAGGGATTCAATCAATTTCATATTCAAAACGCTTTGTTAAAAAGTATATTAAATGCAAATACCAATGCAAAATGTCTGAACAAATATTTAGGAATGCAAATATGCGAAATATCAAATGTACATTTGATATGAAATACGTATTTCATTATTGCGTAACATGGTTAATTATTGTGTAATATCGATTGCTTTAATAATTTTTGCACCGAATTCAAAGATTCGTACGAGATTTATTTGGCGGAGCAGACTGAAATTGTAATATTAAGATTTATTCCAATTTGAACGCAAGTGGGAAAGATTGTACGCTGTCACGCCAAGCGTGCAATATTACCGCAGCCGCTTCACAAAATTCTGGTATAGCTGTATGCTTAAATATGTATAAATCTTCTATCTTTCTTCTCCTTCCCTCTATTTGCCGGCTGCTCTCTATATCCACGTATGTGCAAACGTGCTAAACCACTTTGGACGTCATGCGTGCACTGTGCGTTTGGCACGTACCATATGTCACATGGAAACCAATGGCACGTCGGCCCGATCGATGGTCCTAAAAACGTCCAGTAAGCTTGATAGTATTCAACCGTGGATAAGTTATATTACTCTGCGATATTAATCTTGAAGCTGCTGAATCGTCGTGCATAATATTTTACAGAAAATCGCAATCAGCTTCTACTGGAATTAGATCATTCTTCAATTCACTGGTAGAGCTCTTGTTTAAATTAAGAAAAATAATAATGGTTTATTTAATATACGTTAACTATGACAAAAAGTAGCTTCTTTTCGTTTTAGGGTTAAATATTGTATTAACTAACTTTGATATAGAATAGTATTGTCATAGTATGAAATTCACAGGTTTAGATTGTATTAAGTAATTTGTTCTTCGGTATCAAATTAATGCAAATACTGTTAAAACAGATATCTTTTATATTATGAATATTAGTAATATTACTGCCCTCTTTCGATACTATACAAAAATTTAATTGCATTTCATGGACCCTTTTCTGATGAAGCTTTAATTTTACCAATTTTAAACCAATTAACCACCACGTAATTAAAAAGTGCAAATAGCCGTTACAGTATGAAATAAATGTCACTAATATTGATCCAACACCCACTGATGTGTGGAAATAGACGTAAATTTGATATTAATTTTTGCATACCATATGCGAGTTTGAAAATTCAGGAAATTGGAACTCTTTTATTTTCTGTGGACTTAAAATTTTCACGCAACTCACTGTCTAAATGTAAATATTTCCGCTATTAATTTACTTTCCATATAAAATATTATACTAATTGTTTGATCAAATAAATTAAGTACTGTACGATTTTCATATCAATTCAACAATTTCTTTAAAAGTCCACTGTTAGTAAAGGCGCCAAACTAACCCTGAACGTCTGTTGAGGATATTTTCAATAGAAAGTCACTTTTCTACGAAATTCAAACTCATTCTTCCATAATATTACAGTTTAACCGATTCCTCCTGTAATTGAAACTCGCAGCAATTGCCATCCGGGCAAGCCGCGTCTCCCCATCAAGGTAAAAACGGTGCGCTGTTACCTCGCCCCCTCTAATAGCGACGAGGTCAGGCTTGCGGATTAAAGGAAGATCCCTAATACCATTTTCCCCGCCATTAGAGGGTTTATTGATTCTCAGGCTCCTAATGTATTCGTACCAGAGCGATGCAGCCACTCGAGGGCAATACGGGAGAGCCATCAGGATCGGAATGCCACTGCGGATCGGATAAAACGTATTTTTTCCACGCGAAAAAAAGGAAAGCACGGACGCGTCCAGCGTGAATCCACGAATGTCAGCACGGTTCACGGGAGAATAAAAACTTGGCGCGGCCAAAATAACTCGGATAATTTTTGTGCTCGCGCGCCGATACGATACGCTTTACATTCGTCCCCGGGATTTATATTATTCGCGCGATCGGCTCGCCCCCCAGCTGCGGCATTTCCAAAACGCTTGAACGCGACGCGACGCACCCCGTGACGCTATACGGCACGGCACGGCGACACGGTTCGACTTTCGGCCAACGAAATTGTCCCGGCAAACAGAGAAACAGCCGACGAACATATATTAATTCGCCGTGCAAACGGGCGAATCCGGGCCAGGCTTAACTCGTTTCGTCGACGGATCGCGCGGGCCGAGGGTGGAATAATAATTTTCACGCGTCTTCCGTTCGCGCCGGTGCTCGCGTAAATCACGCGCGCCCCGCCGTTGCGAGATCACGCGTGTAAATATGTACGGAATCAGGGATACGGAAGCCTGTATCGCGGAACGAGCACCCGTGTTTGCCCGTATATAAATTCCCCGTGTAACCCGGTGCGCCGCGGGCCGCGGCGTTCGACGTTCGTCGATTGGATTGCAAATCACCCGCGTACCTCGAGCCCGACGTATTAATCGCGACGAGTCCTCCGACGAGCGGGGCCACTGGCGTTCAGAGCGTTCGGAGCGTTCAGCGTCAAGTGGACAGCGAGGGGAGGAAGTCCAGTGACGCTCGTTCCCATCGATCACTGCGGATTTCATCAAATTCAGACGCCTTGGCAGACGCAGCGCGGACGGAAATCCGGGGCGTCCGACGATTTCACGTCAGGACAATTTCAAGTTTTTCAATGCACACATTTCGGGAACGGTGATTTTTCAGCCTCGCGCGGACAGAGACGGAGAACGCAGAGCTCCGCGGGGGCCGAGCACGCTCGATGGTGTTATTTATGCGCTGCGCTGCGCAGTGCAACGGAATCGTTGAGATAAATAACGACCAGCGCTGTCAAATTAATTCTTTCCGCCGCGTCGCGCGCTCGGCGTCCTTAGGAAACGGGACAATAACGCTGGCCGGCGTATTGATCGCGATTTTGGCGATAATTTCACGCGTGCACCCTTGGAACGAGAAGCGTGTACCTGATTCGAGAAACACCTGCCATCTCACGCTTTTCCCCGCCGCCTGCCACTGTCCGTTTCCGTTCGTCGTGATCGAGATGAATGCCCGTCGATGGGTTTAGGCAGAAGGAACGAACGTCAAGTTGATCTTACAAATTGTCCACGAACGAGAGAGCTGAAGAAACGTGAGTCAACGTTCGACGACGTAGACGTCTCCCGGGGTGTCATTAATCATCCCGCGCGTTCGAGAAATATTGGCAAAAAGAGCCTACGCCACCCTTCTACCAGCGGATGAGCCGGCGCGCGAAGGTGGATAGAGGCGTCGCGTCGCTTCAACCCTATCAATTTCCACGGGCGCGCAGGCTGCAAGGAACGTTAGCCAAATTGCAGTAGTTTGCCGACGGCCAGATCCGGCCAGACGATAACGCAAACCGCCATGGTTTATGGCCGAACGATCGGCCGTGTCTCGTGTTTGTGCACACGCACGGACAGGTGCGTGCGAATCCGCCCTCGTACCTGTAGATTCACATATTCCGCCGATACGTGCATAAATACGGGGCATACGTAGACAGAAGCGCAAATACATTACGTATTGATACAACCACCGGCTAGGTGGACCGTCGCCATTGGCACGCTTGCACACCGGATGATATGCGTATGCGGCACTGTCGTCTTAACGCATCGTTGACCGAGGGGATTTTTGTGGAAACTGACCCGCGCGGCCGGCGATTTTTCCTCAAAGCGATTAACGTCACACCCGTGTCGCATGATGTATTTATTTGTAACTTTGTACGCATGTTGCCAAGGTGTTCTAATACTTTTTAGGAGTACGATAGTATAGCAGGCACCTCTGTGAAGGGGAACGCGACAGCTTTCGCAAATGTATCGCGTTTCACCAGCATCATGCGCGTCGTTTTCGCTATCGGTTTCAGTATCACTCCGCTATGGTTTTCTGTCGTTTCGTTGGCCTGACATTCGCATCGTTTGAATCAGAACTATATTCTGAAGAACTATCCCCTTGTGAACCAGATAAAGCACCCTCGCGAAATTCGACAAGTGATTCTCCTTCGTTCGAAGATTCGCGATGGTACCATTTTTGTAAACCTAAGGGTAACGCTTAACGGTAGTAAAACTGTCAGAGAAACAAACCTAACGGGACACGATGCGGACGATGACCACAATTAAATTGTATAAGCCCTATCTAATAACGTTCGGTTATCAACAGACGTCATATGACGTCCCCGGTTGACAGCGTTCGGTTATCGAAAGACGTCCTATGACGTCCCCGGTCAATAATGTGTTAAATAAGCTACGGGGACGAGGGCGAAGATTCGAGGATCGTCCAGCACTCTATGAGAGCAAATAGAAAGCGACAGCAGTATTTGCAGCGATTTCTCGTGGTACACTCGAGTTACTCAACTGATGGTTCGATGTCATGATTTCGAGTGCATTCAGGGAGAATGTGTGTTTGTAGTATTTGCGAGGCGGCTCTGTCCTCTGTAAGGAAATTGTCAATGCAACGTTATATATTGGTCTCGATCTTACATGAATATTCGCGGAAACCAAACATAAAATAAAAAATATAGTCCATTTGACAATGTTGCTATGTGCGAATCTTTTCTCATACGTTAATTATTTTATTTATTTACTTTGCCTCGCATATAGAACTGACCTAAAATTATTTATTCGGAAGCTCGATAAAATTGCACAATATTACCCCTATATGAAAGATTATTTTTTCCAATTTGCACTTTGACAACGTGCTCAAAAATGATTTACAAACAAACTGCCAGAGAACAGGTGATTCACAAATTAATAAACTCTTGGCAACACTAACTGTTAGCCTACAATTTGCGAAGAAAATAAATGTCTGTAGAGAAACCGTCAGTATCGAATTCTCCATTGAAACTGAGAATTGAAAAGACAGAGAGATCCTCATGACGATCCGACACAGAAACAGACTCCAATTTCGAGTGAAAATTCGATAGAGACGTTGAATGTTCCCATTTAATACTCTGTCCCACCTTAACGCGGGTGTTTTCCACACGAGAGGGTCCCCTTGTACGACCAAGTCTTACTTGGCCTCCGGAATCAGTCCTTAAATTTACTACCTCATGCATGCAGAAACCCGGCGCAGTTTTAATACAAAATGATGCAGCGAGGTTCATAGTTAGCACACTGAAAATTATTTGAAGCTCACCAACATTTTATCCTCAAATTTATGCAGCTTCTATTACCAAAATATTTTAGAGACAAATGTGCGTAATATATTTAAATAAATACTTAATTGCTCTACTTGTAACACGATAAAAAATATTAATTGCCACGCAAAAAGTAAGTTTTGCAAACTTCCGCCATTCTAGCAACTATAAAAGTGAATAACGTCATAAAATATTAAGTCCAACTTAATATCAACCCTTTATACCCTAAATTCATTTTCACGACCTGCGAAGATGTGCAATAATTTATCAGAGGAAACGATCCTACTCTGAATTCGGAAAAGGGGGGACAACAAACGCATTGATTGCAATAGAATGGTAGAACAGCTTAGGCTATTTGTTAAAAAAAAAATTGAAATAATATTTACAGATTGAAAATTGGCCGACAAAGTTACGCGAGTGTATAAATGGTTAACGATCGTTCGAAGCAATTCGCGTCTCCCTAAAGAGCAACGCTTTCATAGAAATTTCCTGTTCGCTTCAGCCCACGGCGAGAACTGTCACACGGTTCTCCATCGGACGCGTTCTTCCGGAATAAGTGATTTCCCCTTGTCGTTTCCAGCGACAGAGATCGTGGCGAACTATCGACGGGAGTTGTTTCACCGGCTGGCCGACGACAGCCAACGCGAACGTACACGTTGTCGACTGTTTGTCGGTCCGATTCGTGGTCCAGACGAGCTAAACACACGAAAACCGATTGCGCTGCACGCACCGCCGTGTCTGGGTGCAAATTAAAAATCAATTCGCAGGACCGGCTGGTAATACGAAAGTGTTGGACCGGCTGTTTCTCCGGATACGAAACCAGCCTCGGCCGGTGAGTAATTTACCGAAACTTTGAACACAACGCCGGCCAAATCTGCGTCGCCTGCAAAAATATTTCTGCCCGTTTCGACCGCGTATATACTTCGCGTCGCGCCGGCTTAATTCGCGTGGACGATTTAATTAAAAATTGTTTCGACGCGAATTTTAAACGCGACCGTGAAATTTCTGTATTGCGCCCGTGCACGTGATTGCATTGAATTTATTTGAAAATTTCTAATATTTACTATTTGGAACAGTATAGTGAGTTGAAAGTGCTTTAAGGAATATGAATATTAACAATTTCATCTAACAACTGGTTATATACTTGTTTGCTCTGTTAAATACGTCATCCTTGAAATTAGAAATTCGCTTTCCAGGCAAGCAATTGCTTACACCTCCACGACTAATCGCCAGCCAGAATATTACCTTGATTTCTGCCAGAGACGCCACACCTATGTCTATCACTGAATACGCAAAACTACTAGAATGGAACCGATCCCAGCTTTCTGTAATTCAGCAAAACGCGTTGCAATAACCAACCACAAGCCCAACTTCCATCGTAATTCTTCATTCAACAACGTATTTCTTTAATATTTCGCTGTTCCCCACAAATTCGTACGACTTATATGCAGCATATAAATGACCAGGCAACTATAGAATACAGGTGTAAGTATAGTTTAAATTTGTAGCACGATAAGTACAAATTTTAAAAAACTACCCCGCCACCTGAATCACGCGAATATTTCCGCGTTAAAATGTTTAAACTAATTACTAATTACACGATCGCTCGAACAATCGTACTTAATATCCCCGCCTAAATTTCTTTCAAGCTTTAGATACCCAGATCTATTCGCCTCTCCTAATTAAATGGTATCCATTTAAGGATTAACACGGAACACCCCCCGCCCTAACTTTCACTTTACCAGCGTTTCCATACTTCCGTTCGTTCCACGGCGGAGAACTTAGTTTTTCAATTCTCTAACCAGCTTCGCTGGAATTCAGAGCGCCACGCAGCAGTGCCTCGCGCCTCATCTATATAACCGCATTACGCTACAAGTCCTCCGCCAAACGGGAAACGTTCCCTGTATAAATGTTCGAAACTTTCTCAGAAATACATACTGAATCCGTGTACACGGGGAGAGGCGTCGGCCAATGCTGCACGGTACTTGTATTTTCGCGCTCGAGGAGGGCAGCTTGCTTCGGGCAAGGGAGAATTTTCTGCCTGCGCGCATCCCCTTCGCCCTCGTCCTCTCTCTCTCTCATATTTTGTTCGTGGACGCACCCGCTACTCCACCCCTCCTCGAGTTACCTTCCGTTCCCTGTCGCCCCTCGCAGTTTCTTTTTTCGGCTCTTTCGACCAACGCTCCGTCAGAGGAACGAAGTCTTCCGGTGGAACTAAAGTCATTTTGCTCGCGCAATCTAAGTTAAGTGACTTTCGAGAGTCCTGGGCGACTAAACTCGCCTTCGGTGGCTCGCACGACACGATCAACCCTTTCATCTCTGTCTCGCGCCCCCTTTCTCTTGCACCCGAGCTTGTACCCCTCAGCGAGGGCGGTCAAGAGGGTCGAAGGGGGAAGGCAGAGGAGGAGTTTCGAGATCCAAGCGAGGATTACGTCGTCCGTTAGGTTCCACGGTTGCTTAGGTAGCTGAGAAATCGACTCTAAAGCCACCATTTCTTTTCGTCGACGTACGGGCCCCATGGTTACACGCCACTTCGTTCGACGGTGTCTTACGGGTCCCTGCGCAACCGACGACGCGACGGGAGAACGAAGACTAACGGCTTAAAGTTGCATCGCTTCGTATCAGACATTCTTCAAGATGACAGCGCAGGGTTTCACGCTCAGAGAAGGAAGTGGAGGGTGTGGGGACACTTTTGTCGAGCTGACGACTGATAAGTTTGAGGTAAGTACTTGCGACACCTGAATACGGTACGTCGTCGGCGTCATTCGACGAGGAAGAAGAAAAAAGAAACTTGAGACGTCCAATGCTGTAGATTCGCGCGAAGGTGAGAGGCCTCTTTCCCTTTTCCCTTCTTTATTCCCCTTTAACGCGGCAGAAATTGTTTCAGGACAATGGAGACTTTGTGACGGTCGATGAATTTCGTAAGTTCGTTTGATTCTGTCAATTCGTATGGAGGCAAATAATTATTGAATAATCAAGGATGGTACATTTGGAGGGTTCAGAAGCCAATCAGCATTCAAACCGAGATAAACAAGGTTTCTGCAAATTACTTGGAAAAAGATGACAATGTTAGTACCGCTTGCGTCCGAAAGTGGTGACTTAATTGATTTATCAACTGAAAGTTTTAACAATAAAGAAGTTTTTGAACTACGTAATTCATGTTCAGGGAAACTCGGATTTATTCTGATTGGTTTCTGAGCCCTCCATTTGTACTCCATAAATTCCGCAAACTGCAAGCATTTTCGGTCTACGAAGAAATATATTCTTTGACTCGTATATAACAGAAATAGAATCGAGTAGATGTCGATATACATAGTTTCAGCAAACAGCACTCGTATGGCTGGATTAGAGGTTTCGGAGATGTATCTCGAGATACATGTACCCTTCAGAAATATATACAAGCTGCTCAGAATATTTGACACAACACAACAGAGGGGAAAATATACACCTGACGTAGTCGGTTTACACATTTGTCAGCAAAATAAATATAAACCACAGAATACAGCATACCAAATAAAATAAATTTAACAGACATAGTTCAATTGTGAGTGCAACTTTACCAAAAGAATTATAAATGTCTTATCTAAGTCCCTGACAAAGCCATGATATCTAGCTGTCTAAAGCGTGCAGATTATAATTTAACAACTGCAGAGTAGTAAAAGCGGAAGAATTTGTCAATGGAAACTATCTGTGATCCAGAGAGAAAATATAAAGGGAATAGCATAAATCATAAATGATAATTGCACCCCTAAAAACGGCACGATCTTTCCGAACGACTTAGCACCATTTTTCCAACGACTGTGCAAGAAATGACGGGGGCACACCACTTCTCTTTTTAATCGATTTCGTAGTACCTACCCGTTTCACTTCGCGTCCGATCTCCCCTTTCCACGTACGTGTGGGACAATGGCGTGTCGCTATTAACGTAAAACCGTGGAAAAGCGCATAGATATCCGGCCGTAAGACCATTGACACCAGAAACGAGCGATGGAGCCATTCTGGGCGGCCAGGTGCGCCGCCGGGATTGGCTCGATTTTCGAAGAGTCACGAGCGACCGCTCACTCGTAAATACAGCTATTCCACTTTTTCCTCTTTTCCACTAGCAGAAAACTGACGCGTCGAAGCTGTGTACATAGACTCGATACGTGCTGCCAGACAGAAGCGTATGAATCATGGAACCGTGAAGTGATATCGAATGGAATAGAGACTAAGTACATACGGGAGTGTAAACGCCGCTGTGTGCATAGCTGTTGACCATCAAAAACGGACGCCTCCTGCTGCAGATCGTTAGAATCGACTGTGCGCTGCGGATCCTGAAGCTACCTTGCCATTGATTCGAAGAAAGCGCGGGGAACGTGGTCCAGAATGGCCCCCTATGCGGGGCCCAATACCTTTTCGAAACTTGGACCGGATTGCAAATATGCACCTTGGAGCCTCCACATTTAAACTAATAGGTAGTCGGATAGAGGAAGATATTTATTGTACTTCAAACGATCAAACAAATTGTTACACGTTATTCGTTTCCTAACCAATCGCAAGTGAAAAATATTATTACAAACGACGTGGACAAAAAACAAGTTCACTTCCTTCGACATTAAATCAGATAGTCTCGAGTACTTCGTTTGGCCATCGCGTTCGTTAAGTTCATTACTGAAAATGCCAGAGAAAAAAGAATCAAGAACTCACGCGACGAAATTTAATCCGCGATTTTAATTTATCGTTCCACGAAGAATTGTTTCATTCTCGATTGTCCCGTGATTTGCATTGCACCCTCTCTAATAAACGAGTCTGTGATATTTTTTTGTGCCGCGAGTCTGCTTGATATTCCATTAAGAATGCCGAACGAGGGGGTTCGATGTGATTAGCGCTGGTGCGCATTGTTAAATTCGGCATCGTTCATCAGGGTCGTTGTTAATTCCGTAATTATACGCAGTCGTGACTCGTTGTTCGTCGGTCGCCATACACAGGTGCCCAACACCCCTAATTAAAAGTCTACGATACTCCGGTGCAATTATTCGTTGTTGTGTTTTTTTGTTTTCGTTTGCAATGTATTTGCAAGTTTGTTACTGGTTAATTAAGAATTCGTAGTTTCCCCGAGAGTATCGTTACATTGTCGGCGGAATACTCATATTTAATTTGTCGCGTCCTTCACCCCGTCCGTTTTATTCTTTCTTTCACCTTTTCTTCGCCTCCAGATAATGGCGAAACGTTTAACGCGTAGCAATTGTAATGAGATCCCTTAACGAGCACCACGAATCGAGGGTTTTTTTCCCAAGGTACCATCAAGTTCTTGCGTCTGTCGAAAATCAGTCAGAAAGAGAGGAAGCCAGCTCTATTCTTCTGTGAAGTTGGTTTCATTAAGGAACGGCGGAACTGAAACACCGTTCCACCTTAGTCTTAATTGAAAGTTCTAATTAACTATCCTCCTACTTTTTCAAAAATAGTTCGAAGCTTCGTTGTCCCTGGCCAACGAGCTCATGCATTTTGCACGCTTCTCAATATTTTATTCGACTATCCTTTTTCTTTCAAGAACGACTGAGAAGAGGGAATTATTTGCTAAGGTTGATTTTTACTCATCTTTTTTTACTAGTTCCAGTCTCGAATAATTACTAAACACTGTACCTGGTCTGCCCTTTACAAAATTGGCATTATTCAATGCAATAATAATTGATGTGCAATGGCATGCTCGCGTTTCTTATATGTTCAAAACGGAGAACGAAGGGAAAAAGAAACGTAACGTTTTAATCAAGAATAACCAAGCATTGGAACAGTGTTCAGGGATTAATTATTTGTATAGGCAATGCAATTAGAAAACTACTATAAAATAGATACGTACTAAAAGGGAATCATGATAAAATACAATCGACATAATAACAATAGTGGACGCAATTTGTTACGAATTTTCGATTTTCCATAATACAATAGTTATTTAGAATTTAGATCATTCCTAACGCGTTTGCCAAGATTTTTTCAACAACGCAACGGCTTGAAACAGTCGTTGCTAGACGAATTCCAACAACTAATTCGAAGTTCCCATAGAACGTAACAAAGATCATTAAATTGTACCGGAAAAGTACAAAGAACTCGTTCAATGTTAAGATCTTGTACTCCTTTCCAACTTTTTCCAGCCGTTTATGCACTTCGCCATTAACATTTAAAGGGCGTAATAAAAACCCACATTACTCCTCTCCTCTCACGCATATTTTATTACCTTTTCTCTCCGTGAACTACCCCCTTTCACATTTCATTTGAAATAAATGAGTCGAGATTAAGACGCGGCAGCACCGAATATTCTATCAACACCGGACCATTCTCGAAATAACACTGCCGATAGAAAATGATAAAAAAAATAGCTCTATTGATAAAAATAAGAAGTGCTTACCCAACAGCTTCATGACCTGGGACTGGCTGATAAAGAGGTTCAAGTATCCATCGCTGCAGCCGACCAGAACCAACAGAACGACGAACTTGCATCGCAACAGATCACACGATCCATCACCCCACCGCATTGTCTCACATAATAACATCACGCACCTACGCAATCATGCGGGTAAAATGTACCACTCTACGCCCCGTTTCCACCCTAAACACGTGACATAAACAGAAGCTGCGGAAAACTCCTCTCGATTCCTTTTGCGACATTAAACATCACACTCGTCCCTCTCAAACGCGAAGGCATAGCTTCATTCTACATACCCACGTGTTTAGACATCGACGGGCAGTCTCGAATGTGTGTCCATCAATTTTTCAGAGCAGTTGCCTGAATTGTACAAATTGTCTTACGGACGAATTTACGTGTGCCGCGAAGCGAGGTTGTGCATCGAAGAAAGATCAGGATTTATCGTCACGGATCGTCCATGGTCGAATGAATTTACGAGTAAAGCGACGGTCACATGGCTGCGTGATCGACGACGGTTTAAAGGGCAACGTCGGGGTGCAGACGGGACGACCACGGCGTCGCCGGCGTCGGATCGCAACTGACGGATGTCGCACGGCGAATTCGAGGCGCGACGCGGGTGGCGCCTGCGCCCGTCTCGGGGTGCGACGCCGAATACGCAAACGAGGGACGAATCGGTGGGTAAATGCCCGGCTTGCGTACGCACTGCGATCCGCGGTAAATGTAAGTCACATCTTTGGATAGCCGACTGATCGTGATGCACCCTCGACATCGCTAAAATATCGAGAAACAGCGAAATTAATGTGCAAGCTCGTCGTCCCTTTGGTGTTGTTATTGAGAGGGCGTCGAGAGGGCAGAAGTGTACAATAGAAAATGTTTGCGTTCCACAGTGGGCCGTGTTTGGTTAAATGTATTATCAATTTGCTTCGAGAGAATTCGCAGTGGCCTTTCGCAGTAGGACGATACTGATTTTATTTTGTACAACTCTGCAGTCGAACGGACTGTGTCTCTTTTGTGAATTGCAAGCGTACTGATAACCAGAATTTTGCATGTTGCGCGGTACTCAAGATAATATTAGTATCAATAATCATTTATTTTTATATTTCCTTATTTTCTTATTTCCCCACATCTTTCCCCTTATTTCCATCTTCCCCCCAATATTTAAGAAACTTATGCACTCATTTTTCTTCAAGGAGTCTAAAATATTGTGGTACATAAATGTTTAACTTTTTACGGAATTTGCAGAGGTCACGCTGTGTGTCTGTCCTATATAAGCTTATTCAAACCGCGAGGCAGCCGACGATAGTACGGATTTATCATCATTCAACGTCACGACAGGACTGATGTTCCGAATCCAATAACATCAAAAATATTTAAATCCCCCCTATACCATCGGATTTCTTCACCAAACAAGCTTGGCCATCAAATTTCAAAGCTACCCTCGTCAAAACGCAATATCGTTTCAAACAAGATTAGGAACCCCGAAGAATGTTGCAAATCTACTTTTATATTTCTTTACTATTGAAAAATAGCGATGAATAAGTTTTACACGCAAGAAAGAAAATGTTTTCTAGTAAACCAAGTATATTATATCTAACACATTCATTTCTGTTCTCTAAATATGATGTAAGGATAATGGAATAATTGATAAATGTTTTAAAAGATCCCCTATCCATTGCTGTTTGACATTTTCGATATTTTAAACTTAATTTGAATTGCTTTATTGTCTGATTCATCATATAATTAATTTGTTTACTATACCACTTGTGATCGTAGTTAATAATTCTTTGAACCCAAATTTTCATTATTTTTGCTTACGGACGTATAAGGAGACACCGTTCACTCGAACTCTAGAATGCTTAATTAATCATAATATTAACTACGAAAAATGGCCATATTTATTTTCAGATATCAATCGTTCCAGAAAGCAAGACTTAGCATTAATCCAATACTGAAATCGGCTTTGTCGCATCTGAAGATATTTCATTGCAAACCCATGGATCTTGACGGAAACTCATTTGCAACACTTTCATCGAATCTTCGTTTCTTGATCGACGTTTCGATGGAAAACGCATGGCAGTTTGAAAATGGTAGAATTTAATTAAAGATATTTTCTCTGTCCAGCCATTGAATCCCCATCTTTCCTATCCGCTTCTTCCTCTGTCGCTGTTTCACTTTTCCCTCCATCGTTGATCCATCTATTCTCTCACCCCCTTTCTCCCTTTCCATTCCACCCTATTTCCATCTCACTTTTTCCCTATCTGTTGTTCCTCTCTCTCGCTATACTACTCCACGGACACTATGCGCAGTTTGCAACTAGGATTCACGATTTGATCTTCGTCAGTTTAACTTTCACAGTGCAGCGGCGTTCCCTGCCGACGAAACGGGACTTTAATTATACCACGGGGTTAATTAATTCCGTCAAATCCTGCGAAGCGCGCCTCGGTATCCTCTTTGCTTTTTCCCCTTTTCTGTTCATTCTACCGTACTTCGAACGTGAAATTTATGCTTCAACGCGATATACCCGCGGAAAATATCGCAGTTTTTCGTCCACAGCCCCTGGGATACGAGGATGAACTTCATTATAGTACTTTTAATAGTGTTAGAGACAAGAGGACAAGAGGTGATGTGAGAAATGGAATTTTCGTTGGTGGTAATAACACAGATCTCTCTGATTGTACAATAATCTTTTTGCGCTTTCTGTTCGTCGCGTCTCTAATATTTTTTACTAAGAAGAACTGCGAATACATGGGCACTGGTATAAAAGAACGTTTTGCGAAAGGAAATTAATTTTTAACACGAACTGTGGACGATGTGGGCGATGTGGTTCTTACAATTTCTAAGTATCTAATTGTTAAATAATATTTAGCGATTTACTCTTCCAAAGCTTTTTCACAATTTAAAAATTACTAGTGTCTACTAGTTAAAGACTGAATAATTTTCCTCCTCCATTTTAATTCAAGCACGATAATTATCTGCTCCGTAAAACATTTCTCCACACGGTTGACTGAATGTGTTAAATTACTTTCGGATTCGAGTGTCTCCTTATTTGTCCAAATTAAAGTGAGCACGTGTGCAGTGAGACGGAAGTTTAATTATACCGGTGGAATTAATTAACTCCATGAAATCTCGCGGAACACATCCACGGGGTTGATCAGGAACGATCGGCAACTAATTAACGATCAATCTGTTTTTTCTTCAACCAGTTCTATGGATTCGTACAGTTTCAACTCACACCAACTTTTCTCCTAACTATCGTTGCAAGAGGGAGCTGTTTAATATTACTAAAAACAAGTAATATTATTACTAATTTCAATTCTCAGCAATGGTATTTTAAATTTCGTTTGAATCACCTTTATTTTACAGAAAATTCCGCTGTTTAATTCGAATACCTAGTTTAATTCGCCAAGCTGCATGCTTAGGGTAAATAAAAGAAGTGGCAAGTAGCGAATAAGTATGTATCTAAATTAAAAGGAAAATGTAAATATGTAGTACGTATTCCTATGTTAAGTATGTGATCAAATCAGTTTAAGCAAAAGCCTGAATATTTAAATGTATATGCACATGTGTATTTTATACAGTATTCCGGCATTTTCGACCTAGCTTATCTGCAGTTAAGGAATAGGCTCGTAAAAAACAGCAGGTTCATAGATTATGCATTTAATTTACATAAACTACAGCATATCGTTTCTGCATCTGATGGTTCTGTTTTTGACACCAATTTTCATATTTATACCAAGACCCAAGAATTTGGAATACGGAATTTTTTGATTATTCATCGTCGACACGAGGTGTCACGCGACGCAGTGATACAGTATCACTCAGAATCGAAAGCTTGCTAAATTGTGAAATCATTAACAATCTAATTAAAATAGATATTCGTTTAATTGATTATTTTTGCATATTCTGCCATTATTTTTTTAGAATTTTTTTGTAGACAGAAAATAATACGCCTTTGGTATTCAATCAGTAGAATAAAAATCATTAACGCGAAGGTGTCACGCAAGGTGCTTGCCCCATTTACATATACAAATAGCCCTCACTTTCTTCAGAGTGTAGTGTACGCTTTATCAATAAAAAAAATTCAATCAGCCATAGTTTTGCCTTGAAAAATTTGCAGAGGTGACATCAGTTTTGTCGTCGTCACTGCGACGTAGCTCTTTCTTTAATTAAAAGAATACTTTCGAATAATTCTTAAAGATATGCATGACAATTATTCCCTTTCATAATAATTTAACTCACTTTTGGTACTATGTTTAGTTTATTTTGGGTTTCTTGGAAAATCACCGATTCTTCCCCTATTTTTACAAGTTTAAAAACAAATCAATCTACTGTAACGAACGCATTCATTAATACGTAAGCCTGTCTATAAAGTATAAATGTGCGTAATAGGTCGACAATCTAACGTTCAACGACAAAACGATTATTCAAACGAACGCCCGCAAATGCTTACATGCCATCAAAAATGCACTGTCTTATAAATTGAGCTACGCGAAGCCATCGTTCTCGTTCAACGTATACGTGCATCTAACTAAGCGTGTATATATAAAATCGAGGGCGTGGGTGTAGCCAAATCCATTAAATATTTGAACGGTCGAAAGAACCGGGGGAAGGAAGATCCCGGGAGTAAGTCTCCCTTCGGCTCTTAGCCATCATATAGTATCCAGACACACTGTATTAATATTTACATTTACATTTCTTCATCGTCGTTCCTCTTATTTCAACTTGCTGCCGCGCTGCAGCTTTTAGCACACCGACTTCAGTTATCGCTTCCTCTGCCCGTCCCCTTTTGACGTATTATGACGGCAAATATTCTTTGTCGAGCACACGCTCGCTGGCTGGTCCTATCTAAATCGTGCGGCAGACATGCATACATACATCGTGGTTGATTCAATGTGCTGTACCTGGCGCGTACCCCGTAACCAACACGGCCCCCATGGTCGCGGGATTGAGATACGCTCAATCAGCGCACACCCAAGGAGATCCATCCAAGAGTGCTACCTATTAACCCACGTTGCAAGCCCCGAATCGCTTTAGGTCGGGCCGACACCTTTCTACCACTCAGGTGTGCCGCTACTGTTAATTGCGAATGTACCACAGCGATGTTAAAATGGGAAGCTGTAGGAAAAAAGCTTAACACTTCTTAGTTCCCCGTCCACAGCCTGCAAACATGTTCCACGTATCGTGTAAAGAAAAAAAAATGTGCCACGCAGTCATCCACTCCGACGCGCACGAGTGAAATTCTCGAGAGATGCGAGACAAGCAGCGGAAAGGCGGATGCAGCATCAGTAATATATTAGCATCGACTGCAATTAATTAGCAAGTGTATCCAGACGCGTGTATTCTGCGTGGCGGTGTAAATTTTTAATATCAGACAAGGGGGAGGTAGGTGGGCCGAAAGTGAGAGTTGCGCAGGTTAGAAGGCTCGAGAGACTGGGGTTGTCGCCTCAGGATTCTACCGGGACCTGTAACGACCCGACACCGTTCGCAATGAAAAGCCCGAATACAATTAGCGGTGAATTAATTTAATTAACGATCAACAAGGTAGCCGGGGAAATCGACGCGCCGGACAGGGCGAATCGAACAAATATCTATATCGAAGAAGCAGCAGCGCGAGACTAACAAGATCCTCGAGACAGTTCACACCAATCAGCCAGATCATTAACTTTGATAATTAATGATGATTGGAAATCGATCGACGCAGCTCGTTGTCGATTGTTTCAGCACCGTCACGAGTGGTTGTACTTTTAGATGTTTCATCGTGGACGGGATTGAAGTGGAGATTGTATCGTCCCCTTTGTGTGAAAACTATTATATAAATGTACGGATTTTCACCTGGCCGAGTAAAACGGTGGACTGAAAATTTTTCAGTCACTTGAATATCATTATTCTGAGAGAGAAACTAGTGTGTGATGGAAAATGTCGAAGACTTTTTGTTGTAGGATTAACCGATTCTATTTTGCAATGCAATTATGAATTTCCATAATTTTATTATGTATCCCAATCCTCTTTTGTTAATCATAGCAACTTTCATTTAACCATGAGCTGTAAAGCTGCTGGTTTTGTAAGGGAGAATGAATAAGTTGCGTAGGTTGAAAATAATAGTCAAGTCTGTGGCTATTCTATTGCAGTCAATCCATCAGTGTCGTCTCTTATAAAAAAAAGTTCGACATGTCTCCAGTGAAATTCGATGAAGGTTCATTTCCACGGAAGCAATAACTTGGCAGAAGTTGCAAAATAGATGATTTAATAGCATCTCAAATAATTGCAACGTTTCGTTTTAACGTCCAGATCAACTTATTTGGTTACCTCGCTTTTCGCGTGAAATTATGCTATTTTCCTATCAGTTACATTTATCCATCACCTTATGCCTCAAGCACCATCGTTTCTTCTCATTTAAGGGGCATCAATCTTCGAAACTAGGAGACATTTTTCTTCCCATTTTTCCTCATTTTTGTATTCAACGTATCTTTGTGCAAGTTAATATTAATTCAGACCTTCTTACAAAACTTTGAACCTTACACGCCTTCGGGACGGATGACTTTATTATTAAATAATAAATAGACACGTTTAATAAATTATTGGAATTTGTAAGGGCACAAGGGAATAAAGTTATTATATAAGAATAACTTGGTCTACCTGATTATTATATAAAAACATTATTGAAATAGAATTTACAGTAGTGAACACATTGGTACATTATCTTCTGTTCAGTACTGCTTTCTCTGATATTAAAAAGCTTCAGAAAAAAACATGAATCGTGTAATGTACTCAGAATTTTAAAGTAAAATACTGCAACATAGTAGCATCCCTGTTACTTACATTTCAAGTGTATATCTATTGTTATCTATTCTGTGCTGAACCCCTGTCCGAGTGAAGATATGTTTAAAGATAGAAATAATTGCTTCTCAACCATTAAACATGCATGACATATTTTCACGTGAAAATATTTCAGTCGACAGGCAGTCGACAAATCGAGAATAGTAATTGCTCCTGACTAAATAAATAAATAAGTGAGTAATCGATATGAACATGCGAGGCAAACAGGAAGAAGGGAATCGATGGTCGTTGCTGGAACACGCGAGCAATCCATTTAAATCATTCAAGGTACTTTCAATCGCTTTCCTCTGGAAACGTGAACTGGTGCTACCAATTCGCAGACAGAAAATACTATTTCAGTGCACTCCCGCATTCTGTCGTCTACGCAGATGAAAACAATTAAAAAGTAAGAAAAGGACACTCGACGAAAGTGTTTTAAAGTGTTTCCAAATAGATTTTCTAAACATTCATGTTTTCAGCATTTTAATTCCAAAAACCATGAAATCGAAGAAGTATCTTTTATAATATTTTGCATTATGTAAATGAAATATATTTTATTATAATTATTTATTTAGAGCAAGTTGACGTAAGTTAATTGCAATGCAATAAGAGGTCTACGAAATCAATGAAATATCTTGATTAGTTCAATTGTGTGTATATTATTGAAATGATTGGAATTACGGGAGATAAATCCGATTGATCTATAGCTTGACGATAAAATTGACATATGATATATGATTCTCGAAGGTTAGTTTGTTGTCAAAAAGTACCCCTAGATCTCGAATACATTGCACTGATGTTAAGGATTCACCGTTAAGAGTATATTCAAATAAGTGATTCGTAGATTTACGACAGAATCGAACTATATGACATTTAGATATGTTGAATCGCAATTTGTTAGTTTTACACCATGATTCAAGTTTGATTAAGTCAAGTTGAATAAGATGCGCATCTGATAGGGAGTCGATACGTCGGTATATTTTCAAATCATATAGTTTATATAAAAACTTCCGTTCGATATCCCGACATTTTGTTAAATTCCCCCCGGAACAGTTCGAGAAAGTACATAAAAAGGGCTTGTCACGATTTGGGTTCTAATTTGCTCATTCCATACAAGGGTTGAATCATGTGTGACATATAATAATAAATCAATTATCTAACTAAACAAACGTCTTCATTGCCAACCTCCATACGATCTAACGCAAGACCTGGAACAAAACTCGGAATAAAATAAAGCGCGTATAATAAGTTGAAAAACCGTACCTTAAACGACACAAATTATTCATCTTCATTCTAAAGTATCCTTCACGAATTCTGAACAGCTGAATAATTTATCGAAAGCCTAATAACCAATGTAGCGATTACTTTAAAACGACTTTTCTCGCTCAAAGTGCTCATAAAACACGAGCGATCGTAGATATTGGTATTCGGGGGTTCTCCTGTGAAAAGCAGTTGTCGCTCGCGGGACAATTTCGTGAGGTTGACTCATTACCAAGGGGAGAATCGACAGCGGTGGCCCTGCAGGGCTTGACGCGTTCATTCGATATTCTATCGAGTTATGTCTCGGCAAATATCGATTGAGCTGATGTACACGTCAGTGTACAGGCCTTCCCCTATCGAACCGCTGCAACATCATCGTATCCACGTTGATACGGAGCCGTTTGTACGATGGTGGTTGCTGGCTCGGCTCACGGCCCGCCGAAAAACCTTCGAAACTCTTTGAAAGCTCATTCTCTCGCATCGTCGCTCGGCCAGCTCGTCCGGAATTTCCCCGGATTTGCCTTGGCCATGGACGACATCCTTCACAACGGAAAATCGACTGGAGGCCTTCGAACGGCAAAGGTCACCGTCGCTCTGCTGGAAAACGTCGTTAAAAGTATTCCCCTAGCGTGATCCTGTCTTCTAATCTGCCCGTAAGTCAGAGGGCTTCCGTTCCTCTAGATTATTCGCTGGCCTGCTGATTCCCGGGTAGTAGGTGGAATGAATCAGACAGGATTGTTTCTTAATTCACCCTTATCCTTAAATGTGTACCTACTACATAAATTTTATGCGATTGTTTTGGAAGAGCATTGTGGCTAATTGTATGGTTGATTAGAGATTAGGGATATTTATTTAAAATAATGTGTGAAATATGCAAGAATTCTATGTACATATTGTATTGCTGTTAAATGTATGAGACTTGTTGTATGTAAGTAATTTCAGTAAAGTATATTGTTGTTCTAGAATGATAAAGACTGTTATATATTAGTCTGGTACGTCCTCATCTCGAATACTGCAGCACGATATGGTCACCCTACATGAAGAAACACTGTTTGGCTGTCGAACGTGTACAGCACAAATTTCTTCGACTCGCTAGTCACCACATAGGCTATACTATGTCTATGAATAACCACAACTATTCGCCATATTTACAAACACTGAGGTTAACGACCCTTGAAAACAGGAGAGTCGAAGCCGATGGTTTTTATATAATGCGTTAAATGGTAAGATCAGCTGTCCAGAAATCCTTCAGAAAGTTCATTTTCCCGTGCCTTCAACTTACATACGGAACAACAACTTTATAGCAACTAAGCAACACTCTACTAATTATGGTAAACATAACGCATTTAACAGGATATGCTCGCTCGCAAATGTTTACCATAATGAAATTGACTATTTTGGACAGTCACCTAGAGAATTTAAAAAATCCATTCGCAGCATGCTGTCACATTATGGATAGCAAACATAATTATAATTACTATTATTATTACTTTTCTTATATATATACAATCTACTGTAATTGTTGTATGAAATGTCCTTTATTATAACTGTTTATCATGTAATCTAAAGGGGCTATCCCCGTAAATAAAATTATTATTATTATTATTATTTTTTATTTTATATTCACAAATTTCTGACACGACAGATTTTGTGAACTATACTTTAAAGGTATTTATAAATAGTTTATAAATAACATCAAACTTAAAGAAAAAAGCATGCCATCCTTCTGAAACATTAAATAATAATAATAATTCTCTGAAACGAATAACAATTGGATATCATTCTATGATTACAGTAGCAATACATAAATATGATCAGAAAATAATATCGCTATGAACATTGAATTGACATGCTTGATTCCACGATTGTTATTAAAAGTCACGATGAAAACTGACGAGAAAGCAGAAATGAGGATTCTTTTACACGTTTTCATTCCAGCAGAGGGAATCGGAAATATGGAAATCCTGCTATAAAGAGCGTAGGGGGATCCGTTCCCTGCGACTGGCAAATCGAACGCATTAAAAGTCCATTATTGGTCGCTCCACAGAGAGAACAAGGGAAGTCGAGGACGGAGAGAAAGAGATCGATAGAGGGGGCATGCAAAGGAGAATATAACGAGAGAATTAGCACCCTTCTACTTGTTGGCCGTTATCTCAGCAACTCCACTAAAATTCTCGAATGGAAGATACACGTGTATCCTGACACGCGTGTTTAACGAATGTTGCTTGCATGATTTTAGAATATAATTATAATACCGTAGTACTGTTTATACCAGATGTACATGTGATAAATAATTGTAACGTGTTTATGTTGAACTTTGCAAGGAACATGACGAATTATTACCTTCTGTTTCGTGAAACGTTGACACGATATTATGAGAATCTTTTAAAAAATGAGACAAATTCAAAATAAATTGTAAAGAAAAATAAGGAACCCGGTAGGGAAATATCTATATAATTCAGATTTGTATTTCTATTATTCTGTAAACAATGCACACGTCCACGCCGTTGTACGTAACTTTTTTCAACAGCACACAGTTTCTGTCTCATGTTATCGAATTGACGTTCAAGTAAAACACTTGTATAGAAGAGCACTGTGGAATATTAAATTTATATCGCAATTATTTTCACGTATTTCCCGATGGTACGTATCCTCAGCGGAGATAGAGTGATAACAATTCTTCGCAACATTGAGCAGCACGCCATTAATGTAATTAAGTTAAATACGTGGAAGTATACAACAGTCGATAGGCCATTACTTTAGATTACATTACTTATACAATAAGTGGATATAACTGTACTCTCAGGAATGAATGATGCCAGGAATAAATATTGTAATTATGTTCGATGGAAATGCATTTCGCACCATTACAATTACATTTGCCTGATTCTTTAATCCTTAAACGAATCAACAAAAAGGAAAGAAAGATACAAAATATTGCCTTCAGATTGAATTTGTTAACACGACTACAACGCACCCTTGCATACCCAATGCGTTATATTAAATTATATTAATACAATCTACTGTGATAGCTAATGTGTTCGTAATGTGGAAAATAAATTACACAGAACAACGCCTACGAAATATGCCTTACCTAGAAAATATTTCAACAAGTTTATCAATGCACATATTTATATCGCAATTTTCGATTTCACTAAACAAATATTTCTAATAGTTGCCTTAACACTTTTGCATGCAAATGTTGACCTTTTACTTTTGTTTCAATTTGCCTGCAATGTGATCTATGGTTCTATTAATCTATCTACCTACGTTATAATCATTTAGGAAAAGTTTTTGCATTAAAAGTTAACGTTATTACCACGATATGTGTATGCTTTATATCATCCGTTGTATACTAAACCATTCAATTTACCGGGGAATTTCGCCCCCCGAAGAATAAGAGATATTAGTGCGTTAACTCCATTAGGGGAATATACGAGCCATAGAAAACTATATTCCAAGTTGTATATCAGAAGCATTACACGGAGACATTTTGTAAGCCATAATACAGTAGTATTATGAAGGAGTACCATCAAGAATAGTGGTTAATTTATAGTAATTGAACGCCATTATCTGACAATTCTCTTCTTCCTTTCGCGATGAAGAATAATGTTCTTTTTCCATTAAAGACTCACTTGAGTAATAACTATAAATACATATATTAGCTTTAGCATTTCTTCTAAAGATAAAGATCCTCTGCTTCTTAATTTCCAATAGTAACATACATAAATGCACTACAGTTTTGTTGCATCAATTTTCTAATATGGTAAGAAATATATATTCCAAAATTCTGATGTATTAGTTACACATGTGTATTAGAAAACACAAGTCGGAAGACGTGAAAAGTATTAAAGTACCTCGTTCAATTAGTCTTAAGTGGTATACTGAAAAAGATTAACGCTTAATCGACGCATCTTTATTGGATCAATTCAATTATATGTCCCTCACTATGAAATAAAAGAAACTCGCTCAGTAACCCCATTCAAGCGACGTGTGGGTCGTAGGAAGCTGTTTGCTCGGTTATAAGGACTAAAGGAGGGCGAGCGGTTCGATTGGAATGCTGTCTGTTAAAGATAAGGGTAGCCACCCCTCGACAGAAAGGATCCTACAATATGCTAGATGCCGCACTTTCACATACCGGGTGGATATTTTCTAAGAACTTTAATGTAATGCTCATTAACTAATATCGATTTAATAGGTTTAGGTAGTTGGCGTTTGCATACTGGTTTAACGCAATTCTTATTAAAATGTAATAAAATGAAACACAGAAATTGAAACAAATTGATGTGTTAAAACTAAATATATTATCACATAACTTTCTTATCATTTATAGGCAAACTAATCATTATCGTATGATCCGTAACTTTGAAGCTGTTTACCTTCACTAACTATTCGCAATGTTCATTTATCGATACTGCTACATGACATAAATACACGCGTGTACATAGCACATACTTGCACTACAATCCCAAACTCTAATATGTAGAATTGCATATACAGTTTCCTGTTCACCATTAGTTTCAATAACATTAGAAATATAACAATAAATCAAACCAGATAATTTTCAGACTACAAGATAAGTTCATATTGTAATTATGTATGTATACACATTATATGCATTTAAATAGAGGTGCGAATAAACTATTTCTTCATAGGATTTCCCCGTTTCATATTTTATTAAGATGTTCTTCGTTTAACAAACTGTTATCTATTTAAAACATATTGTACATTTACTTACAAAATCGATTGATACGAATTTCGGGGAACAATATTTCAAATAAATTATCCTGTCAGAAAAGTAACATATTATAAAGAATATTCTCCTCCCAAATACTGTTTATAAATTTTCCCTTACAGTGAACACAACATATTTTCAATTTCTAAAATCACATTGCATTCCCATTATTTTTACGTTGCGTATGCACAATTTAATTCGCAAGGAAACTTCCAGTGCAAGGTATAACTGTCGATTAATGAATAATCCCGTCTCCGAACGTAAGCCCCTACAAAATTCACCTGCCAAAGAGCTTTCATTAAATCCAGAGCGTGCAACAAAAATCCTTCATTGGCAGCAGGCTTGTAAATCACCCCGTAGAAGTGCGTAAGGGCGGAGTGAAGGGCTGGTTGAAGGGCGGTCGCCTTATCACATCGCGCCACATTGACTACACGACGAAATGCGATTCCGCACTTTGTTTCCGCGTGCGGCGACTGATAATTGCACGAAAAGCGAGAGGTATTGCGTCGCCTAGATTACGTTCGCCTGGTGCCTTCTTTGAGAACGACCACGGATTGCCCGCGGCATGGCACAGGCGAGGAAATTTGAAGGTGATGAGCGCGAATAATTGCTTCGCCAGCCTCGAAACGAAGTAGGCGGGGGAGGTCAGTCCGAAATGAAATGAATTTACACGCACAAGAGAGAAAAGAAAAGGAAGCGTGTATCCACGTGCCGTATATTGCAGCTAACCTTGATTAAAGTGTATATTTATCTTATCTACAAAATAACCCATAGAATTATTTAGAGTCGCATAGTTGCACAATTGCACAGTATTATTATACATATATCCATTTTCAATCATGTAAATTGAGTACCTCAATTTAACCTGCGTTTACGATAGTAAAATGCATTTACCCTCACAGTACAAAAAATTATTCGATCCTCAGTATAAAAGAAAATTGGTTTTCCCAAACGTTCTTGGATTTCTTGAACTCGTACGTGTGCAGAGAATTAAGTTCGGACGCAAGTCGAATACTTTGGCATACAATTCGTAAGCTGCCTCGATATTTTCTGTCTCGATAAGCGACGACGAGCCTTCACTGTCGTCCTGCGACCAGCATCATGAAGCTGTTTAGAGAGAAAACACGGTGATTTCGCGGCATTAAATTAATAGATCCGACAAAGGGGGTTGCTGCTTGCGATTTAAGTCTCCCTACGTGACTCCCGTTAAGAACGTCAGCTTATTTTCTTTCTCTCGCCGATCATATTGAACAAACAACTGCATTAAAGCACCCTCGAAACAACTCGATGTGCACCCTTCTATGTCACACGTAGATTTCAACGATGAATTAATGTGTATGTACCGATCTAGAAGTAACATGTCACTTATGCTTGTTAAAAGTATTATTGTATGGGCTTGGTCTAACAACCAATTGAATCAATTTCCAAATGGTGATTTACGTTCGCGGAAATATTCGTTGGAACTCTTGAACGTCCAGCATAAACTATGTATATATATACATCTATATTTTCCCGGATATTTCTCCATACAGTGAAACCAGCCTCTTATTGCTAAGGAAGTAGTAACCAAGTCGACTGTGAGTTGAAAAAACATCGTAAGAACGGGGGTGAATTTATAGTTTATTAGCTTCGAGCCAACTAGGAAGCACAGGCTATTGGATAAAGTCCATTGAAACTTCCCTGCCTCTGGGGATGATAAAAAAAAGGAGGAGAAATAGGGAAAGGAAAAGAGATAGGAGGAGGGACAAGGAGTAAAAAATGGAAGGAAAAGCAGCACGGGGCGGACGAAAGAGCTCATACAGGGAGAAGTTGGAAATCGCACGGGGGCCCAAGGTATTGTCCCACTCAGAACGTTACGGACAGTGATGAGTAGAGACTGGACAGTAAGGAATTTTTTTTTGTTCTGGCTGCTCGAACGAGTCGTAGAAATATTCTGCATTAAGACTCATTCATCTATAATCACGTTACTTAATTGTCCTCTTTTTACGGACCAGCAGCGTTGGAATCTAGAGGATGTTCAAGGATCAAACCTTCTCGAGCGAATAATTGAATAATGGAAAAAGAATTGGAGTAGAAAGTATACTCGATTTATTAAATAATTGGCTGCCTCCTTGAGAGTGCATTTTATAAATTCGCTTCTTGTTTCTGGACGTGAATTCCTGAAAATATCGTCAGAGTAGATTTAATTCGCATCTCGTTGCAAATAACGCATTGATAAATAGTTACAGTGTATACAAATGACAATTATAATTGGAGAATATTTTTATTTCGTTTCATCCCTAGCTCTACAAATAAATTGCAACCAAAATTTGACCAATATTCCACTATTAAAAGAATATATTAAATAAAAATAAAATATACATTTACCACCAGAATATTCTGCTCCAAAACAATCGATACAATTTCGCAGCGACTCGTTGCAATAATTCCCCCCTAAAGAGGAGAGGCTTAACCTACCGTAACAATTGGTAACGAAATCGTAATTGCAAAAAAAATATCGATGAAACCACTGGCATTCACCGGGGAATTCGTTCTGCGGTGAAAAAAAAAAAATAAAATAGATAGAGTGAAAATGGCGCACGGCCAAATTTTATATATTCCGTCCGTTCATTCGTGGCCAGCAATTTGCAGCTCTTTACGACGTCCATGGGGTTGAGGCTCGTTCTTCTAAAGGAGGTATAGGATTGGCCAAAACACGTCGACGGACACCCCCTTCCCGGTGTCGTTGAAATACGCTCCTGCGGATCACATTCACCCCCGATGGGCTTAGGTGGCAGGGGATGTTCGGATAGGAGGCTGAGCTTTTACGAGCTCTTGGCTCGCTGGAAATTTGTCTGGATGCCACCCGACCATCCTGAACGGTCTCTTCTTGCCTAGCTAGAAGTAAGTAAGGGGCAAATCAAGAGACAGCAAGTAATAAAAGAGTTGAATCACCCTTTCGCTCCACTCTTTTTTCTCCCTCCCTCTCTCTCTCTGCCTGCGCTATTCTCTCACATTCTGCATTCTTTTCGTCTGCTCGAGAAAATATTTCGTCGCCTTTGTGGAGATTTCTTTTATGGTGCGTCGCGGTCACGGATAAATCGTTAGAGAATCTGTGTTCATGAAACGGGAATCATTTTACGATACACTTTTCTTTTACGAATTTCTCGAAACGAATTAATGAATATACATGTATATATGGTTGCTGGGTTTATTAATTCATCCACGAATGTAATCATAAGAATTGAATAGAATTGAATAGAATTAGAAATAATTAAAAGGAAACAAATTTTTCGCATTAATCGAATTGAAGGGCTATAAATCGTGTAGATTTTATAGACCACGTGTCGTGTATTTTTATGTGACGTCGAAAAAAGACAAAGGAGTGTCCTTACTCCGAATCGTGACTTCTTCAACCCTAACCGTTTTGTCATTGCGTTGCCTCCTGAAACATTTATCACGGACCTTTTTTCACCATCCTCTTTCCCCTTTCTCACTGTTCGAACTGTTTCTTTGTTCCGCGGAAGATTCACGGACGGGGAAAAAAGGAAGTGTACTTGAAACGCCCCATCCCTCTCTCTCGTTCTCTCCTCTTCCTATTACTTCCTCTTTGTACGCGGGCTGGACCATTTCTTTCCGTTCCCGTGACACGAACTAAACGAGAAAATGCAAGTTGTACGCCCACGAGCTCATCTGTGTGAATCTGCATGAAATATGACGTCCAAGGGAATATAATTTCGTAGATGTATTGTCAAATGCATAATTCCATGCATTTCTTTTTGTACGTAAGAGAGAACCACAATTCAACCCAGACAATGAAATAAGATTAAACTTAATTTATTGCCCGTGTTGGTGTTTCGTTTGACCCAGCCATTCTACTTGCTTCTGCAAAAATTCTATTTTTTATATTCCCTCCCGATGCACCTTATGTATGCGATTGTGTAGTTAAAAGTAGGGTAATTGAGTATAAATAAAGCGATTGCTATGGAAGAAATCTAATCAGCGTTAAAATTCAGACGAGTAATTGCAATTTTTAATGTCGATACAAATTTCAAATGTCTCCCCTGTAATATGAATAATCCAATAGAAAATCACAAGGAACTTTGACGATTGACAACATTTCATCTCCGACAACTCTAATTTGTTAATATCAGCGCGCAATTTGCAGATCGATTACGGTAATTCGAATGCAATCCAATCGCGACACGGTGTAACAGAAAATCGAAATTCCTATATCGTTCCGCGCGAAACGTTGAAATCGTGCAGGTACCAATTCGAGTTGGAAGTAAAAGATTTACGTTAACATATCGAGTATCTACATTACTGTGTTACGCAGTCGCTTCGCACGGGTTCGGTTATTAATAAAATTACGCGTGATTAACGTATCGATTAAATTGTCCGACGATCAAATTTTCATTGATTTACAACCGGTGGCAAACGCGATGGTCGAACAAACGACCATTATTCCGGCGTAAATATCGCACGCTCGTTTAATGCGAACGGCGAACAAAAGCCGTGGATAATCGACGCGGTGCGATGTTATCAAAATCCACGATAATGACTGGCCGGCGGTAATTCGACGTTGTATCCGCGAGCAATAAAATTAGCATGAACGAGGCTTTCGTGCGTGTACGCGCCCGCAGTTCAAGAGTAACGGGCCATGAATGAGTACGAGGGAAATGCACGAGAAATGGTGCATGAATGGAATCCTTGAAAACGCACTGACACACTGCAGCTCGTAATTTTCGCGAAATCTACCAAGGATTTATAGACGATCGATATTGGAAGGAGAATCTGCGTAGAAGCAGCTGCTTATTTTTTTGCACGATGCAATACACGTTCATGCAATACACACAGATCCATAACTCAAATATTTATTCATTTCAATAAGCTGCCCAGTGCAGCGCGTAAGTACAGTAACTCGCAAAGTCCGAGCAAAGGCGAGTATATTAACCACTTCAAAGACACCACTCACCACTTGTCAGTCTACTCCACAAAACTAGTATAAAAGATCTCTCCCAAATGTACAAATGATTACGTATGAAATGTATGAAATGTTACGATACTTTCAAACTTCCATTCGACAGGCACAAAATCTGCCAGCCGTTCTCGCAGAACAAGCCCGCGGCTACACAAGAAGATGGGGTGGACACCTTCGTGCTAACGACGCGAGGGATGATTCACTTAAACCCGGTTCTATGAACTACTTAGCAGCACACGATGACGATGATCCCTTAAATTCAGGGTGAAACGCGGCACAGGCAGCCGACGACGCGAATAACCGGATAGCGGATAGAAAGTGTAGGTGATAGCGGCATAACCGAAGAGGAAACGCGACGGAGGGAGGAAGGGGGTGCCGAGGACGGGGTTGCCTCCGCTTTAATAAGACGCACCGCCCGCTGAACGGTTTCGAACTTTGGATCGACTTTGATTAGAGCATCCTGCTAATGACAGGGGATCGACCGGCGTTTAATCTAATATTCAAAACTGTCTGGGCTAACTCATCAGGAACGGAATATTAGCTCGTCGGTCTCCGAGGGCGTCTCCACAAACCCATCGGTGGTTGCGTTCGCCGATCCTTGATGCGTATCCAACGGTTCACCTTCACCCACGTCGACGCGATCGACCAGGATATTAGAAGATTCTCGACTGTAACGGCGTCGATGTTTTATCGTTTCGATGGTGAACCTAATCGGTGAGCCGTGAACCAGGAACGGCGTATAATATTGCGGTGGTCGTTTTTGGTGAACACGAGGGAGGTGGTAAGACTTCAGTTTGTATTAACGGGGCAACCAGTTTGTTAATAATATTGGGGGATTGGACATATTGCGCGACTGTTCAGAATGATCCCGAGGTGTGAAAGATATGTTTGGAGCTGAGTACTTGAGAAGGTCGTGTGAATGAAGGGTACAGCGGCCCAAGGATTCCAAGGATACACGAAGTGTATCCTGAATGAGTGAGAGCAAATGAGGAATAGAATGAGAGAGTAACGAGAATGATGCGTGTGCAAGGCAGAGCTACGGGAGAGTTTAAGAGAGACGTATCGTGAGCAGAGAGTGTTGAATTGAGAGTATTGTGAGTATCGTACGAGAGTTGTCGTGTGTCGACGTTTAATAATAATAAAGTTAGTGTTTAATTGAAGCAGACTGATATCTTATTACCCCAAACCTAACCAAACCTGCCGTCTATTCCAATCTACGTGAGGTTTACGAAAAATAACTTCTACAATACTGCCTCCCTTAAAATCTCACAAAAAGGTCTCTCCGCGGGTCAGCCTAAAATATTCCGCTGCGCGGCGTCGCGACGTCGCGGGAAAAATTGCTGGAAAAATTTATTCGCTCGAGAAACTACGGCCCTTCTTCTCTGCTATCGATAAAAGGTGCGCGCCGAACTCGTTACCGCGGCAATCGGTTAGAAGTTTCCCTTCGATTCGACGCTAAGGAACGATAGGCAACGCGGCCGTGTCGAGAAGGGCCGTTCGTTGGATTTAAATCGTCGATCATAATGGAGTTATCGGACTGTAGGAAACGTTTTGGAGAGCTACTTTCGCGCTTACAATAGCTGTTTGGAACGAGTTTTATATAGGGTACATTAGAACGATGAAAACGCGGGTCAAATCTTTTCCCTTTTCTTTTTTCAATGCCGGGGATGGAGTAGCGGTTTTGGTATAAGTTGTTGCTCGTTTTCCTGGTGGCGCGAGTTGCGCAACACAACGTTCTATCGGGAAAAAGTTATAATTTATTCGAGATTCTTTAGACGAATCGACCCGAGAATTTGTATTGCACGATCGACTTGTTTGTTATTCGAACTATTTCGTAAAGAGGATACCCGAATATATACGCGTTTCCATAAAAGATGATTCAAAAAAAGAAAGATATCTTAGCCCCTCTTTCGCCCCCGGTTACTCCCGCGACATTAATTTCCGACGACGCGTCGCGGTAACCGGAAACTTGCATAAATTTCGTAAAACTATTCTCCGGACACGGCGTAGAATAAAAATTCAGCCCCTGGCGGAACACCGGCGCGTTTAATTTCAAAGAGACAAACTTCTCTGCCTGCCGCGGTGGACACGTTTTACGCGACCGTCATTATGGAAAGTATTTCGAGTAAATCGAGCGCATTGGAACAACGAGCAGGTCGTGGCATGTGTTTCAAAATGGAGCACGTTCGGCCCTAATTTGATGAAAAGCGATAAAAGAGAGCCGGGAATCCACGTGCAGATACCTCAGTGTTATTCCGGAAGCGCACTCCGACGCGTCAGGATCTTTGCAATTTTCCTCAAAGCTTTTCTACCGCAAGCTCATCTCGTGTAAGTGCTCTCACGGTTTCGATGCTCGCCTGTGTGGTACGCGAACGATGTTCACTGCAGAATGCGCTGAAAAGGGCGCGAAGAAAAGGATCGGCCGGTAGTTAGATTTAACGTTTATCTTTATTGGGACTCCCGCAGAGATACGTGGAATTGCGAAACGGTTAATCGGGGACGCAAATCAACTGGCAGGCGCACAGTGGTTCGAGTACTTCCATGCTGGCTAGATTAAACTCATTTTCAAATAAGCAGAAAACTAATTGCTTCAATGTGATAACTGTAATAACTGTATGTTTTGCAACCCTTGCGAGTCCCTTTTTTCGATGCGCTCAGATTAGGCGAACCGCGATTTAAAGGCAGACAACAAATCGATAATCAATCTGTAAAATATTCTGCTGCAAGGCTATTAACCTGCGCTTAAATATCTTTGTGATGGATACCTTGTGGAATGACTAAATTATCGATAGCTCTTTTCTATTTTGGTAAATCGGACTTCGACGTAACGATTTGACAATGTTTTACGTACTGTATGGAAATCATTGAATGATCTACTATATCTAACAATTTTAAGCTCCTTGGCATATAATAATTTCAATAAACACAATAGAAAGATATATTTCTCAATCGCGTAACACAAACAGCCAAGTGAATCGAGAAATAATTTACCTCGTAACGAAAAAAAACACTTACCAGAAAGTACCGTATAAATCGAAAAGTGAGTGCAATTAAATAGAACTATTTTGCCTACTAATTGAAGGTAAGCAAGCCCTGAAATAATATTAGCTGCTGCCTATTAAAATCATATACCTATGCTAATAGCATAAAGGTACGTAAACCTCGTATCAAGCATGCTCACCACTGTACAAACAATCAACGAACCTGGAACTGCATAAACGACTGCCTATTCAATTTGTCCACACTAATTTGAAATAACTAGACAGGGTCCATGAATCGATATCATCCAATATCAAGCACGATGGCATTTAAGAACTTGGCTAATGTTCAACATCCAGGACCAAAACTAACAACTACTAACTTCTGCCATGCAAATTCAATCTGAACGATAACAAATCCAATTATCACTCAGTTCTGTATGGCCGTTCTGTCGGCTTCAACAAAGTTCAAGTTGTTATATTCCGCTTGGATCAGTGATCGAGCGTATCCTGAAATCTTCAAAGCTATACAGAACAGACGAAAAGTGTGAAATTACTAGATCTTGCAAGGGGAACAGCAATCTTCAATATTAATCCCGACCATGGCTTTAGATTAGTAGAACTTTCTTATTGAAACATTTTTTATTTAAATAAAATTTGACGAATCAACATTCAAAAGAAAAAATTGTTTTAAAATTAGTATAAATCTCTTTATTTAAAACTCTTGTATCTTGAGAAAGATTCACCGGCACGCTGTCGTATCACTTTTAAATAAAAAAGTTACACCAATGTAAAACCATGATCGTATACTTTTCGTTGGCACACAGCATTTAGCGGCCAACATCTCAACAATGTAATAAATTGAGAATAAAAATGAACCGTGAATATCGTACCCTTACAGTGAGAACGTATTAAACTGCAAACGAATAAATTGCAATCGGCTTATCGTGCAATATTTAGTGGAGTTTCCCATCTGTGGTTACCTGGACCATTTATTACTTTTTGTTCAATAAATATTTTATTTATTTCTCTGCCTTCGCAAATGGTAGTTTATACGCACTTTCCGTTTAATCGGCTGTTTATTTATTTGAGGTGAACGCTGTGCCCACGGAGGCCGATTAATGTAGGTCTAATATCCATACATTATTTTGTAGCGTAACTATGTGACATTGTATAATGTATTTACTGCAATAATTTCCCAGGGAAATTATATTTATTATCTCAAGTTATCTTATTTCAATTGTACTATCAATAAATGAAATAATTTTTAAAGTTATACTTTACATTATTTTCTGATAAATGACAAAAAAATGACAAAAAAAACGATCGCTCCGAGCCGTGGAGACACGCTTTTGACCACCTGGTTCTTTAATTGCCTGATTCTTTAAAAACATAAAAGCATACTACAATAATCATGGGTATCTTATAATATAATGGGCATACAATACAATACAGTTTAGCATTCTGTGAAAACGTTGACCTGAAATAAACCTCCGCGGTCAACCGCGGTGATATAGGAGGAACTCAAGAAGGCAATTAATTTTAATGTTAGGAGCAGGAGAAATTTAAAAAATCGCAGCCAATTAGCTCGACATTTTTACCATATAATTAACAATTAAATCACAAAAGTATAAGTGTTAAAATTGGTAACTGTATGGTAAATAAAATCGATTGCCCAGGTCTCACCACGTGGAGGTTGCTGCGAATGGAGACCCGCGCGGCCGCAGCCGCAGCCGCGCCCCTACCACCATTAAATTACAAAAGTTATTATTTACAAATTAAACGCTACTTCCTTCTGATGTATATTTGCAGCGCGGTTGATATGCAAACTGGATATAAAAATTCTGTTAAACCTAAATCACCTAAAAAATCAACATTATAATATAAATTAGCTTATACATTGTTTGAGAAAGTAAAATGTATTAAAATAAATAATTGTAACGAAAGCTGAAAATAAAAATTCTGTTAAACCTTTTGACGTAAAAAATAGAGATTATAATACACATTAGCTTATAGTTAGTTTAAGTAAATAGCATGTATTAAAATTATTCGTTATTGCGAAAGCCGAAAATAGAAATTCTGTTAGACCTGACTTAACCTAAAGAATAAGCAATATAATATAAATTAGCATGCACATAATATAAATTAGCATGCACGTAATTCAAATACATTCTACCTTTAATTAAGGTAAATTAAATCTCAACTTAAAACATCCTACCTGACTAAAAAGCTAATTCAATTTAGAAGTATCCTATCTAATTGAAAATCTGATTATTTCTGAAAATTCTGTTAAACCTTTTGAAATAAAAAATAAGGATTGTAATACACATTAACTTATAGTTAGTTTAAGTAAATAGGAGGTATTAAAATTATTTATTATGGGGAAAGCTGAAAATAAAAATTCAGTTAGACCTGACTAAAACCAAAGAATAAGCATTATAATATAAATTAGCATGCACGTAATTCAAATACATTCTACCTTTAATTAAGGGAAATTAAATCTTAACTTAAAACATCCTACCTGACTAAAAAGCTAATACAATTTGGAAATATCCTATCTAATTGAAAATCTGAAAGGACAGGGGGGGGGGCAAGGGATATTTCATGATGAATCTTCTTTCGCTAAAATTGTGATCGCGTAACCTGAAACAGATCGAAGTTCATAAGAATTTAGTAATATTTCTTAGGTATCATATGATTTCCTTCGATTTATTTGATCCATACAACATCACTTTTGAGCCTCTGATTACTTACATATTGCAATGTATGTTATTTAATGTACTTGACGCAATATTCTATTCCTTTGACATCTCCTTTAACTTAACAATTCTGTAACAGACTTTTTTATGAGAATAGTCATTGTGAAAAAATAGTACAGTACTTAGTACAAAGGGAGCATGTTCTTCCAAAATGCAAATATGCTGAATAATAATTGTCAATTACAAATACAAACATTTACTTGGATACTAAGATGAAACAACTCGTTTTAATGTTAATAAAAAGGGGAGAGGCGAAGAAGAATAATAAATTAGAACATTGAACACACAAACTCAATAGCCAGAGGGCCATTCTACTATTAATTATCGTCCACTTATTATAAACCCGATTGAAACCCGTAAGTGGATTATCTCTTTCTTTCGCAACCCTGATTAACTGCATTACTTGCAAAGTCAATCGCGTATGGTGCTTCGTTATCTCTAATATAGTATTTAGGATATATTAAAAAAGATAGGAAAAAATAATTCACTGCACCCATCATTTTTAACTCGCAACACTAATAACGAACGAGTCATGGTAGTCGCATCCAAGACTACGATTGCAGCAATCACCTTCTGCAGCTTTCGTAGCTGCCTTTCGTGACTCAGGAACCAATTTGGGCATTTCATTGTGGTCGCAACGCTACTTACAAATCGCGACCATTTATCATCGCAACACTATATGAAAATCTAAGAAAAATATTCGCGGTAGAAAGATATCGCAGCACTGTAAGTGCTAATTAAAACCTGTGTAGGAAAGGAACGCGAAAATTATTGTCGCAACGCTAAAAGCAAGTACGTATCACAAGTACAATTTAATACAAAGCAACTCTAATTCAAGCCGCAATCTGTATTAATTCGCAACTCTAATTCAAACCACGATATATTTAATCGCACCTGTAAAAAAAATGCCGCGACCTGGGTCTATCCGTAACTCTAGTTGCAATCGCGATGTGATTTTATTCGCAACTCTAATGCAAACCGTATTCAATCGTACGCGACGCTAATAAAAATCGCGATTTGCCCAATGCGATGACGGTGGGCCAGGCAATACTGCCGGCCAAACAATAAACTACAACTACGGCATACAAAAGCGAGCATAGTGACAAAATAGTAACAAAGAATGACTCTCCATCCGAAGGATGCAGAGCCATTGATAGTTGCCCTCTTGAGCGACAGTTTGTCGGGCCTCTTCGGCTTTTAGCCTCTTCTTTTCTTCGGGCGCAATGCTCGCTGAAACTTAGTCTAGGCTCGAGACTCTATTCGCAAACAAACAAAACTAAATAAAAGGCTAAATCGCGTAGCTAAACGGAACACACGTGGACGAATCACGACCAAATAAAATCGTAAAATTTTCGATTACAGAAAATCGTAAAGATTGCGATTAAAATTGTAATCGATCATCGCCTACACGTGCAGCCTCGAGCATAATGTGACACGTTCGTTTCGAGACCAAATCGCGATCGCGACCGCGAAAAATTCGAAAAATCGATAGGCAAAGCCAGAGGCGAACGCATTCTCGTTCGCGCCACAGTTTCGCCGTCGACTTTTCAAATCAGATTTCCTGAAACAGGTTGAACACGCGAAATAGTGCCTACCCGATCAGAGACTGTGTCAACCTGCCCGGCCCTACCTACTTATATCTATCAGGCACACCAAAAGGTATACTACCTATCCTACCTAGACCTATATTTCAAAAATGGCAAAGCATTCACACAAACACACATCATTCAACGTTTCTCAATCAAACACTCGGGCGCATGAACCTACACTAGAGAGACGTCCCGGGACGCCTCCGACACCCGAGCTTGGCATACAATCATTCACACTCTAAGGGTACGTACCAGTTTCTGAAATCGGCTGACAAAGGCTGGTGACCATTGCGTAAATTTGCGCAAACGTATATGCTTATGCATTACTTTCGTATGAAATATTGATTTCTCAAATATGTATATTGTACATTTTCTTTCTACTATGTACGCTTGGTTTGTATAGTACTCTATTCGTTGCCATATTTTCATAATTCGTTACGGCATTCAATGTGTATTTGCAATTGTAAAACATATTGCTATTTATAAAATTATAGTATTATAATTTGTTATGAAATTCCCGAGCCGACGCAATTCCACGGCCTAACCCACACACACACACGGTATGGAAAATACGTCGTGCACGGTGCACTAGCAAATGTCAGCCGCCAATCATTATTAGAAATTTAAAAACTATATGATCATCGTGCCCATTGCCTCTCACTCACCCAAGTAGCACCTGGGCACGTGAGTGAGTTCCTGGCAATCAACACGGAAGGGATTAAACCTGAAAATCCTGATCTAAAAAGATGATTAGTACACGTAAAATTGCAACAGCTAATAATATATTTTATTTTCAATCTCTTTAAACATGACTCGACTTTGTAATATATGAAATATCAATAAAGACTCAAAAATTACTGATAAATAATTTATTTATTAAGGGAAGTGACTGTCATTGAAACTGATTTTACTAGAATAAGTAATGCAATTAAATTTACTTGGAAAATAGACAAGATATTAAATAAGCCTCAGGTGATTCCTTAATCGAAGTAAATTGTTCAAGATAGTTACTCCGATTTGAAAATCTACCCGTATACAAAGTGCCTTCTTGTACATAATGTGTAATAAATTTCATTCGAAATGGACTCGACTATAGCATATGAAAATTAATATTAAATGCTATCATTGGCTATTCATATTCAATGCTGATTTCAATAAACGTATCGTTATATTTATTTACTTTAATACATGATTGTTATAATCATGTAGCACTTGCAGTAACGAAGTCGGGGGGCATCCGACTTCTGCACTGCTTAACAGTGAAAACAAACTTCAACTGATTATAAATGCAATTACAAATTTAATATGCAATGTTCTCAATATATGTACATTTGTGCAATGTATTTGTTACTGTCATCATATATTTTTATCGAAATAGAGGAACCTACAGGATCAGTGCTTCTTTGATCAAATATTTATTTGAGTAAGAAATATTTCTATGGTCCTTAATCTTTTTATATTAAAAAACGCGGAGTACAAGAAGGCAGATCTAACCTCGTATAAGAAATAATACACATGAAAATAACGTCACAACTAACGGGTATAAAAATTATTCCCGTAGTCACTATGCTCGCAAAACTACTAAAAAATACAACCAGTCACCCGTGCCGCTTCGGACCAATCGTCCTACGGCATGATTGGGGACCGGAGGAACCAAAACACATGCGACTCACCAACTCGTTGATTGCAAAAGGAGAGCAAGTACTCGTGGAAGACATGAGGAACATCACCGGGGCAGCTCAATTAAACTCAATCGTCAGGAAGTATGCGAACTGTAACTAAACAGCAAAGCAAAAAACATTAAAATCTACTGCTAAATCTACAGAATTTAATTCTTCATAGAAAACTGAGACGTGTTTAAAAAATACTTACGTTTCTCATTTGATCAGTGTCGCATAAAACACCCCCCTCAGTGATGCACTGACTCTGCTTCCGATAGCGAATATAAGAGAAAAATAAAAATAAAAGACTATGTACGCGACCGCAAATTACATCGGCGAACAAATTAAGATGCTACTTTCGCGATTGAAATAATTGAAGAGGAGCACCGGTGCTCCGATAATCGAATTAATAACTACTGGGCGAAAAACACTGACTCTACAATCGCGTGTAGGTAAACTGTAAACGAAAATTTAAGCCGAGCCACTTGCTCTGGAAATACTAGAAAACTGCGGAGAAACCACTGACTCTACTGACCGCATTGCGCGCGGTCACATAATTTTCTGAAATAGAACATGTTCATCCTATCGAGTGTTTCTTATCTAATATAGATATCTATTTGTTTTTGTAAGTATTTTAATTGTTGTTGTTTCATCTTAGTACCAGTCACAAATTATACACACCTCGATACTTACCCCACTGAGATGTCTACCATACGTTTTGTCAGCTCGGCGTCAAGTAGTAGAATGACGACCTTCGCCATCGCCCTTTGCTGTTCGGCTATGTTCGACATCCGACTAAAACCAAACACCATTTTTGTTTACCATCGCTTGTGTTTCCTAGAAATATTTCAACGCACACGTTACTTGATAAGTGCCTATTTTTCTTTCGCGATATATTGTTGATATTTTCCACGAAAAACAAGCTTCCCGACCACAAGCAGAAACAAGATATAGCCGCAAATAATGGCTTCTATTATGTTACTACTTATCTACAACGCGACTGTATATCATACAAGTTTTATGCGTGGTACGAATTATAATTTAATAGAGACATATTACTAAAATGCTACTTATTTCCACAAGAAATTTGAGGAATGCTTACCTGTAGGCGAGAAGTTGATTTAACAATATGGTGCCGCGTCACTCTGCTCCTGCGCATTCCCGTTTGAAAGTGTCGCGTTCGCGCCATTTCTGATTGAAAGCTAGCGAAAGAGACGCCATGGAACAGAACCTAACTGAAATCAGAGATAAATGTATTAAGAATCACCAATGTCATGGTAATATTGCTAAAAACTGCAGAATATATTGCAAGATAATGGAATTCAGAAGTGAAATACGTATACGCATACGTCAAAGATAATACGTATATGCATACTGGAGTCGATTAGAAAATGTACGCCGCACGGTGTGATTCCGTTCACTGCACAATATTTACTTAATTTCTTGCAAAATATTCATTAATATTAACAAAGAAACCACAGAAAACTTGAAAGACAGGGAAACGAAAACAATGTATATCATTTCCTGTCTTCAAGAATATATTAGACTATGTGACATACCTTAATTCGACGGGCACTCTGCACACGTCTAATCACTACGAGATCCCTTGGTCGAAAGAAGGAGAGCTTTGAAATAGATTGCGCTGATTGGCTGGTAGCTGATTGGGCGATGGGGTTATGTTCTTTCCTTACGGCGCGTGTTTTTGAATATCATATCGAACTGAATATTTTTTATTGCAAGTGTTACAGTATGGATATTAGTCGAATAGTAGGATGCAAATATATTTATTAGTAATAACAAACGCATCTGTGTAATCAAATGTTTGTAATGTTTGTTGCACTATAGAATAAGTAAACTATTTCCGTCCAACTAATATTTGTTTTTCTTTAACTTTATTTAAATTACAATTCCTACCGTTGTGAGCGTTCAGATAGTTTTCTAGCATCTTTTCACACAGACGAGATATAAGAGATCATTTCACTGACGAGATATAGGAATATTTGATAGATTTGGGTTAAGCAGTCTTGTGTCCTCCAATTTTGTTAGACATATTTCGCCAAAACTGATATACAGGTAGGTCTTCGTTCAATAAAATTTTGTCTCAAGATAACACAACTCAGCAGTGCAATTTTTACAATGCAAGTACGAACAGCTCGATGCATAAACCTCCCGAGATATTATAAAATATTATCTATTACATTTTAACAGATAGTCTATTCACCTTACTGAAAAAAACGCATTAAAAAAAATCCATACAATAAACGGCCACGAAACTTGAGGTGTAAAAACGGCGAAGATGATCAATTTCTATTTTCTTCTTTTTCTTCAATCCCGCCATTTGTGCCAGGCGATGTTTACTTTTAATAGAAGCGATGCCCGTTTACATCTCCGCGCCACGCGTCGATTAAGCACACCGGAATCACGGATACCTGTAATCAGAGAGGGATGCAGGCTCGAAGGGCTTGGCGCAGAATTTCTCCACTTTCAGGACGACTGGATGAACACCCCCAGGCCGGGCGAGGACGCGCCCTTTATGCGTCAACTTCCTGGAGCGCAATTTCTCGGATCCGTCGCGTTAATTGGCGAAGGATCCAGGGTATCATTCTCAAAGGAGCCACTGGCAATAACCGACAATCTATGCCCTCCGTAAACGCGTTTTTAAACATGAATTTATCTGTATAATTACAGCGGGTCCGGTTTCTTTGATCAGGCCACGCTTCGGGGCCATCTGGCCGCGAGAAAATTTCGTTAATTACGATCCTCTTTTCCGCTGCGGGGAAAACGACCGCCGCGACAATCTTGTAATTGAGAGCCACCGACGCCTCGAGGAATTATGCCCTCTTGTCCGCTTCCGTTGCCGTTCAACAACTAATTGCCGCGATACTCGTTATACCTACCTGCGGAATTTACCTTTCTACGCAGACAGCGTATCGATTTTGCCCCGCGTTCCGCTTTGAAAGGGAAAAGGTGACATCGGTGTGGGTTAATAAGGGGTTGAATATTGCGAATCGATACGTTCAAGGTTAATGCACTTGGCTGTTTTCTTCGTTCTTTCATTGACAGATATCGGGTCGATTTTTGTTTTAATTTTATCACATATTTAGAACGATGTCTGGCACTTTATAGGAAACGTTCATTGAGCGGGTACTTTACTTTGAGAGGCCTTTGAACGTGTTAGAAACGGTACATTGTATGAATGAGCCAATTAAAATATGAATGAACTTGCCTTTGAACAGATGTGATTTAGTCATAAGTACGTTCATTGTTCACAATTGACCTCGAATGGAGAAACAATGCTGCAGAAATGAAAGCTATATTCCTTGCTATTCAATGTCCCACTGGAAACGTTTAAATTCGAAAGTGCCATAAGGATTCTTCTATAGAAAACACACGTCACTCCAACGCATAATGAATGTAACATTTTACGACAAAAAATCCGCCAATTGTAATATTATTAATGGTTCACGTTACGTAACTAGGAACTAGTGAGTTACTTAAAGATACACCTAACATAAAATATCCGCCAAAGCATTATCCAGGAGCCAAGAAGAATTTTCCGTGTGCAATTCGCGACGTTACGCATCCTCCAGTGAACTCGAGACTTCTTCAACTTCTGCTGAATCTCATCCGACCTCGAAATTCCAGCGAGACCTTTAACCGTGGGACGTATTCGTGGTGGAAAGAAACGGGGGAGGGAAATCGAGAGTGTTCCAGCGAAATTTCAGATTCTCCCGATGATAATATTCCCTTATTCCCGCCAGCGCTATTCGACTTAAAAACCGACCGAGTGCGGAATATTTAAATTCCTACCGTCGGAAATTGTTCCACCCTCGCATGCTGCTGCGCACTCCCGCTTCGTTACCTCTCACGATTATTGCACAGAGGGCAGAAAGCACCTCATATGGCGCATACCGGGCTGCTGCACACCCACGGCTATATTAATATTTCGTGTCGCGATGTTATATTAATACAGCACACGTACAGAGCACTAAGACGAGAGTATTGTATTCCGGGAAGATTGTCCTGAATCGTGGCCAACTTTTCACTTTTATGACCATTCTCTTTTCGCAATGATCTGCGGAGCGGGTTGAGGGCGAGAAAGGGCAGAGAATGGACGATCTGACGCGGTTCAATGGAAGGAAGTAGGGTAAGTATGGGGGAACAGGTAGAAGAAGGAAGTTTTGATATGCAAATGTTGCATTATGAAATAAACCTCGAATCCAGTGCAGTTGAGTTTAGTTGATTTGTACAGGATATTTTAAAAGGGAGGTAAATATCAAAGAAAAGAGACGGTTCATGGCCTCAAGGGCTACAGCACTCACCAGTAGGAGAAAAGAATTTTTAACCAACATGGATCACAAAATTAATTCTCGCGACACAAAGACTGACAGCTCACTTTCTTATTCAAAAGATTCCTCTTTCCATTTGGAGAGCTTAAGGGCTTGAAAAGTCATACGTTTTTATTTTCCCAGATTAAATCCGTTGCTTTTTATCATATTCATATGATGCTGCAAAAATAAGAGACAAGAATTACATAAAATTAAATAATCGAGATAAAGATAATCAACTAAAATATACCAGGGGGTAAATAAAACTCCGAACACTTCTATTCCAACCATTTACTACCTTTACCTCATTCAATACCCTTATTAAATTATACTAATATACTATTAATAACATCTCCCCGTGTCAAAATAGCTTAATGCGCCCAAATTGCCGCCGCAATTTCGCTCGATATCTACGAAATTCACACTGAAAATAGACCATAAAACGTCCCGCGCATCCCCCGTCAGAAACGGATGCAGACATGCACGCGAATACCCTAGCATTTATAGCCTTTTTATTCATGAAAGTTGAGCTAGAACAGCGATGTCTCTAAGCTGATTTCCCCGCGTCTTTTCCCTCCCTTTGTCTCTCTTGCTTACCACATTCGCAGGTTCACCCGTATTCAAATGAATATTGCAGTTAGGTGGTACTCAGTCGGTATATAAAAGTGCGGGGTCCTGTTCGGTGGCAGATAAATTATATCCATCCGTCGTAAAAACTTTTATAAATACAAGTTCGTTCGGGCGACCCTCGCGTTTTCTCTTTTTGCTTGCAATCGCCGTGAGTGACGAAAAAATATAAGAGACAGCCGGACTTTTCCACTTAGCATGTGCGATTTGTCATTCGTCGCGAAAGTTGTCGCGTAAAGAACGAATATGGTAATTGTAGGAGGAATATTGCCCCGGCTTGATATTTTTAATGATTCAGGGTAATAGAAGGAACGGTGCAACTTCATTTATACGTAGTAACTATACTTCTGTTTAATGCGGACCTATTCATATTACTCGGGTGTATTTCATTATGAATAGTACGCGACACCTGTGTTTTTGATCATTATCGTTAAAAGCAACCCTTCTCAAGTGTTCCTAGTGTACCACCTCTTACTCTCCGTTATAACATTTTACCTTAAAAGGGAAAAAGCCCTAACACAATGCCCACCGCGATGTTTCATACGCGCGAGGGCGCACCTCGAACGAAATTGAAGTAAATTTAAATTTGTTTTCCTTATAATGTAACAGCGCTTGCTGCAATAACACTTTAGAAGAAGAAAAATAGGAAAAATGAATGTGGCAATACAATTTTCTGAACTCTCTGCTAGAAGAATTATTAGAAGGGAGTTTTATCAGTAAATATTTTGGCATTGATTAATTTACTTGTATTAGTAATAAAATATTTACTGAGCCTCGTGTCGAAAATGTTTTATAACAAAATGTGTTCGAACCACGTTGATTAAATTGAAACCATCGAATAAATAATACTGCCGTCCGAATTTACTTACAATCAGAACCACTTAATTTCTTATTCAATTATTCATCCCGGTGATTTACATAATTGGATAAACACTTTATGTCAAGCAATGCCAGGTGCGTAAGACAAGCAAATGTCATTACGTCATTCAAGTCTTTTACGCGAAAGCACATCTTTACTTTTATCGTCATTCATCATAATTATATTGCTCTATAAATAGTACAATACTTAATCACAGCACACCGTCGTACATTCATAAGCGTGTGCTCCTTTAATCCAGACTCAATTATTTATAAAACCAATCATTGGGCGAAACAACTGTATTCCACACTTTCGACTTATTTATTATTCCACCAATCCTAGGTGTACATAGATATTGCACTATCAGCAACTCGTCAATACATCATACATCATTCATGCATTTCAAACGGCGAGAAAACAAATGAAACGAATTTATTCGAGTGCGATATTTCATGAACGTGGATACGAAAGAAAATAAAACGTCGATGTATGTATCTACCTACTACGTATATCTTGTACGGCACAACGAATGTCAATTGTTACTTGTCGGCCGTGCAATGAACAGTGACAGCAGGGACCGGTGATTTATCGCAACGAATGACGCCGATTCGAACAGAAACGAATGGATTGAATTACTCAGACGATTTTCCGTGCAAGATGTAATAACCAGAATTTACACGGTGAACATTCATTGCATTCGCACCTGATACGATACGCGAGCGGGCGGAACGAGGTTGCGAAAGAATAGAAATTCAGGAAGACGTTGCGCAACGGATTAATATGAAAACTTGTTAGACGGTCTCGGAATCGGCGGAGCGGCGAAAGTTTTCGTGACAATGGTGTGCCACAAGTTCTGTTGCTTTCAAAAGGCTCGATTAACCGGCGACACGGATTGCTTGGCCCCCGCTCTGGAGATCTTCCTGGCAGCTCATCGCTTGTTGACCAATTTTATGGACTTCTTCAAGTTCGTTCGACCGCCACTTACTTATGCAATAATTTGATAAAAACGCCGCGGGTCACGTGCGTCTACAAGTAGCAATCGACTCGTGGAATAACTGTATCTGAAAAAAAACCAAACAATCAGGTTCCTCGCGGGTAAATGCCGGTGCATAAATTACGACGATGTTCCTCTGCACGGGGCCCTGGATATTGTGGCCGTGGCAATGGCATCGATAATCTGCGGAAACATGCCGAACAAGGAATCCCAGCGACCTGGATTGTTTCAAACGTGCATCTGCATTCCCTGTCGAGATACCCAGGTTTTGCCGGAAGATTTTATCCGCAGAGTAACATTTCAACACTTTCTACAGCGATCATTTAGTAACCATAATAACTATAATAAAATTAAAGTACGAAACATTTATACGTATTATATTTGAGAAATATTTGAGATGACAGTAGGAGTGAAAATTCTAAAAAATATCCGCAGAACTTGTAAAATGTAAGGCTTAGAATTATTATTAATATTTGACGATTGATGTACATTGTCAAAATTTATTTAGCATCCAGCCACAATTCCACTAATTTACGACAGCTTGATATTAAATTTACTTATCGCTGAGAGCTGTTTTAAATACAAATTTCTATTCCCTTGTGCCTCTTTTTCATTATCACCAGGTCGATCGAATGCTGTGTTTTCTAAGAGGATCCTGTGCCATAGAAAATATTGTACGTCAAATAAAGTGCGTGCTCTCTACTTTAGAAGCGTTACCGCCATGCGCACTTTCGGAAAAGCATCGTATGCTGTCGCTGCTGTTGAAGCAAATAATGAGAAGATTGGTCTGCTACGGGCATGGCTTAGGAGGTATTGGTTCTGTCACATTCGAGTATATCGAGAACAAAATACTTGCCGACGAATAAAACGAACTCGAGAGAACTGGAACGAACAGAGAAAGTAACGACGCATTGAATTATTGGTCTATATAAATGATAAGAGAAATATAACAGCAAGCTCGAGACGATTTTTCGAACAGTTAACGGGATTACGCGGTTCGCTAACGAAGTTGGTATTAATTATTCAAGTTCTCGAGTTTTATGAGATTTTTATGGCGCCGTTTCAGAGCCGCTCGGCAATACGCAGACCAGGCTGGCGCTAAATCTTGTGAACAACTTTATTCGTGATTGGAGCGAAAAGAGGTCTGCAGTCAGACCCTCTCTCAGGTTCTGCAGGTTTTGCGATCGCGTTATCAGCGAAACAACTCGACAATGGGTAAGAAACTCCTTGTACGTTTTCATTTCGGTGTGGAACCTTGACCAGAAACTGGTATAACACGAAACGCAAATGGGTAATGAAATTTTTCCAATTTTAAATATAAGATATTTTAAATATCTTTTACACAGTTGTAGAATACGATTTCTGAGAACTTAATTATCGTTCTTTCAAAAGTCAAGCACATATTAAGTTTAGAAATGCCTTACAATTGTTAGGAAATGAGGAGGTGGGCTTGCATAGATGTACAAAAAATTGATTGACTCATCGATACTAATATACACAGACAGCCATTCTATTTTATATACCAATCTGTCCACCTCTGGTCTCCCTGAGACACTGCAACACCGTTTTCAGGGAACATTCTGCTGCAAAGACGCGCAGGTATTCAGCAATGCCCGAAAGGAGTGGGCCCTGCGGCAGTCAATATCAGTTAGTTCCACAAATAAAAGCGATACTTCACCGGGATTACACGGCGACACGGGCCAGTAAATCCAAGACTTTCCCGTTAATAGGACACCCTCGAAGATCAGCCTTGCGATTGGAGAATCAAATTGAGTTGCCCGGGGATCGAGCGACGCGCTTGCATCGATAAAATTTCGAGGGCCTGCGCCTCCGTCGAAAAACTGCGAACCGACTGCCTCGGAAATCTAGAGTCCAAGGGAGCTACGACACGTCGCGCGTTGTCCGCGTCGTTCCCGAGGAGGACAAGTCGTGAAAGTGACGACGTTGGCGGTCCGGAGCGAGACAGATTTGACGAAGTCGTCGACGGGGATTCAAGGAAGGCGAGAGGAGAAACGAAGAGGAGTCGGGATATCGACAGGAGCGACGAGTATCCTTACACGCCAGATGGGCGGGGGAATCGCGGCGATGCAGCCTACAAAAGAGAACCGGAAAAAGTCCGTGGATCGCGTGGTTTACGCGACACGGACGAGGAAAGAACAGCTGTCGTTAGAGGGAGAAGAATTAAAACCGTCAAGAGGCGTGCGGGTTTATCGGAGACGGAATCTGGGGGCAGAAGGGTTGATCGATCGAGGGATCGAAAGGGAAGCGCGTCAGAAGCGACGGCGAAGTTGGCGACGAAGGACGGAGGACGGAAGAAACTTTATAGGAATGCGTTATCGGAGAGTGGAAGGGGTAAACGTGGCGAGAAGACGGACGATACGGATAACGAAGAGAAAACAACCGATCGACTACGTAGAAAGAGGGCAAGGAAGGACGGGGGTGCGGGGGAGGACGAGATCGCGGATGAAAGCGAGGGTGGACGGACTCGTGGACGAAGGAAGAAAAAGGCAGCGGCGTTTGGCAGTGAAAGCAAGGGAATGTCTTATAGTGGCGACGAAGAAGGGAAAGTTCGTAAGCGTGATGGAAAACGGAAGGGACGGTCGAGCGCAGGGGATGAAACTGATTCTGACTTTGAGAGGAAACGCGGGGGTGGTAGGTATACGTGGTAAGACGTCGCAGCTGTCATAAAGTGTCGTAAAGTGATTGAAATTTCGCAAACGTGGAAAGGAATTTGCATTTTCGTTGGGAATGATTTGGGCAGAGACAGTATTCCATGACGACGCCTACGGTGTCAGATAATGGGGAAATTCAATTTTCCTTTGCATGTGCAGGTAAGGTTACGGGCACGGAAGATAAATCAACGGCCGATTCAAACGTGTTTTGTTACCACCAGGTGCGGAAAACAGGTTCGAAACTTCATGACGCATACTTAAAAATTCGCGAAGCAAATTATTGCCAAGCGATTCAAAATTCAGAAATCGGAAAACATACTTTTGTCCAGTTTTTCTAATCGGTGAATTGGATTCAAATTATTAGCAGAATATTTCTTTATTTCTGTTAATTTTAAAGATGCATTATCTAGAGTTACATGAGCCACCCTCTATACTCTGCACAAACAATGTGGCTGAAATCTACATTGCATCTTCATTGAAATGGGAATCCTGTATTATGATCTGCCGTGATAGAAAACTCTTTTTGAAAAAATATGGTACGTGTACAGAATAAATAAATCGATAATTCATATATGCTTGCAATCGTTTCTGTAATTCGACATGCATACTCTCTTACTTTATTATTTTTAACGGGCAGAGAGATATGGTTGCAAAAAAATGATTAAATCAAATAACAGTTATACAAACTTGCACAGAATTTAAATCTTTGACTTGCTTATTAATGCCTGGATTTCTAACTAAAATATTACCACAATCCATAATTCAGAACAATTAGGGCAAAAGAGTTTTCTTAGCTTTTCGTTCTCTCCATTATTTTATCGCCAGATGTTCGTTCAACAACGATTGCATTTAATTCGACATTAGCATCAGGATTCCTGATTCAATGGAGATCGATCGAAGTCAATACCAAATCGTCATTAATCAGGAGCACTTGGTTCATGGGAACGTTTGGGCATCATTATCGTATCGCATCGAAATAATTCAGTTTACGTGTGTACAATACGCCGGGTTCGGCATCCTCGTGAAATTCCTACGTTACAGAGGATCGGTGCTCGATCGAGTACCAATTATCAAACCAGCACTACGTGAGGCTCGGATGGACCGTGTTGCCGGTTGCTAAAACCATGAGCAAAATCGTCCAGTATCAAACAAAACCAGCGAAACCTCATCTCGACTGGTACGTGAACAAATTGCTGCGAACAATAGTGTAACCGCAAAGAAAATCTTTGAGGCAACAAACGATCTTGTACGGGCACGCCTTGGGAAATTGCAGCGATTATACAACGAAATGAAACACATGAAATCCTTGATATGTACATGCCTGCAAAGGTACATCTTTTGGTTACGCTGTTGAATTTCATTAGGCAAGTGCATCGCCCGTAAAATTCGATCATGTGAAATTGCTCGTTAAATTTTATGCATCGACGAATCAAGGATGCGATGCTAACGCGGGGGTTACCTTGGGAATGATATGAACGCTCATCGATTCCTCAACGTTTCGAGCAATTACAAAACGTTATTTCACGAGGCGATGTAATATTTCACGAGGAAAATGGGGAACGCGAGAACACAATAACGGATAAAATGATTAAATATTGACTGAGCTTAACGAAGCTCAATGTTTGTTTAAAAATCTAATAATAACTTGCGAAACGTATTAATTGAATGACAAATTGAATGGATCCAGTTTTTAAATGAAAATTTCACAATATGTATGTATTATTCCATAACGAAGATAAGCAGAAATGAATAACACGTGTTTTAATTGGTAATCAATTTTATGATTAAAATAATTTGATCGGCATTAAGTATATGTTGTGCATGCAAGAAATAATTTGTGAACGTATTCGTGGTGGATAATATTTAAACCACTAAATAATAACAATTAATAATAAGGCTGAAGTATTTTCAGAATTTTTGAATCGTGTGAAAGTAATAAATTATCACTAATTCTGAATATTATTCGTCTCTAATAAATATACTTGACATTATTCGAATCATTAAGTCGACGCAATACACAGGCGGACGAAGCAAAAATTCGTTAATTCATATCGCACTCGACTCGGGACAAAGTTTTGAATTAACTGCTAACGAGTTAACTATTAGGTTGAAGCGCAAAGCTAACAAGGCGACACTGAAGACGACGACGCCGTATTCTGCCTTGTTGCGACGAACTAACTTCCGTAATTCATTATAATTAATCATTAATCCCTTTATATTTTCTCTCGCGGGCCAGGTTCAAGAGGCACAAGTTCAACGAAAGAGCATATTACGACGGCGAAGAGTCCACGATTTTTGTGAACGTTCTATCTGACGGATCGACAGAAGTGCATTATCCAAATGGAACGTTGGCTATCAAAGTACAGCGACCGCAGAATCGAGAATGTAATTATTCAAATAAAATGGCAATATACGTATTTTGATTGGAATCGATCATTTTGCTGAATGGTATGAACACGCGTGGGCCAATGATATGATTTTTCAAATGAAATTACATATTAACGATATATCCGTTGGAACTTGTATCAGTTGTTGGAATTTGGAATATATAATTAAAGATTTTCTTGGTTTGGTGGATCATGAAATTACAGTTTCCATGTCGGCATGTTGATTATCAAAAGGATATTGCTAAACACATATAAACTGGATATATTACATGTAATCGTCGATTCTATGAATATTGGAAACACGATTATAGATAGTACATTTCGCATTCAATAGGAAATCGACGTACATATAATTAATATTAAATTAAAGCATTGAATGTTCATAATTTCAAAGCAATAAGTATGTTATATTCATAATTCCTGTAAGGGGTAATAGATTTTCTCCAAATTCCAAATCGCTGTTACTCAATGAATGAATGAATTAAGTAACATTTGAAATTACGGTTTCAATCTTGGCTATTATGTTATAATTAGTACGTGCACTAAAGTTTAATCTTCAACTAGATAATCGATCCCCTGGGGGCTGCTGAAAAGTGAAATGCAATTTTCATTTATTCATCATTTCTACATCATCGTCAATACTACACAAACAGAGCATGATTTCATTTCTATTTTTCTGAAAAAAGAAATACTCGAATGATCCACAAGTAATTATCAGCATGTAGAAGTTCACAACGAAGTTTTTTATATTCGAGAATTCAATTCGCACTACGTTTATAAATGTACACAAATCCAACCTCGTTCAGCAGCCCTTGCAAAATAATAAATATTATCAGTCGAAGCGGCAAGGTGCAAGCATAAAATTGATTAAAATCGATTTCAAGATGATATGTATACTGTATTCAGCCCAGGAGGCAAAGATTGCACGGGAATGGAGAGGAAATCGCAGATTGTCGCGGTATTCGACACCGCAGGCAACGGTGCTGTCTTCGACGAGAACGGCGCGACGAGGTCCGCGTTGGGAAAGAATTTCGCAGGAATTTTTAATTACTGTCGCTCGAGTCACCTTCCGTTCAAGTTTCCAATTATTTCTGCAGGTTGTCCTACAATCAGATTGGAGGAATTTGGAGGGATAGTCCTGCAGGAGTGCCGACGATATGGAAGTGGGACATGAATGAAATGAAATCGATAACGAAGACCGTGTTTGTAGTGAGTGTCTATGTTTGTACGATTGCTCGATTTGTTGCCAGAACTTGTTACTACTACGAAAAAGAGCTGCGAATTAAGCGAAATCTAAAAATCGAAATCAAAGTTACTCACATTTGTTCATTATAATCATTGCAATTGTAATATATTAGCCATTTCACACAAAAAGCAAATATTAGAAAGTGAATTTTTCCTTAAAAAGCAGCTATCACCCTTTCGCTACTTTTTCGTACACTTCCGACTTTATAAAACATTTCTGTGCTTCCAGGAAAAATCAGCAGCGCACATAGAAGAGCTTCTGCACCGGCCAAAAAGGACAGGATTAAAAAGGTAAAGATAGTCGCGAGATTGCAAAAATCGTTCGTCTTCAACGTACAGTCTGCACAGTGCCGGAAGTGCCAAGGCGTCGACGTCGCATGCGAGTTCGCGAAAGGAGAAGAAGGCCGCGGAGCAGAAACCTGTTGTTACGGAGCTCGCGAAGGAAGTAGATGAAGAAGAGGTCGAGTCCGGGTGAGTTGTCGAAAAAAAAGTAGTTCAATTCCGCCTTAACAAGGATTACCTAATTGCAACAGGTTTTCCCCAATGAACGAAACATTCATAATCAAGTTTCTCGAATTCGAGCTGCTTGTAAAACTATTTGTAAAACTATGCCATCGTGTTACTGCGGGCGAGTAATAAATAACTGAACGAAAGCGTTACGCGTAGAGCGATTTCAGAGAGCTATTTCTACGTAAATTCCAATTGAATTATTCTGCAATTTAGCAGGTGCAATATTTTATTACCGTCGTAAATCTGAAAAGTGATACTGAATTGTTTAATGGGGATACACACTGCTGGAACTATTTATTGTTTTTGCCTCGATTAATATGCAACTACTGCGAAGTTGTAATAAATATTATTGATAAGTGCATTTTCTTCATGAAAATTATGCATAATTCATGCACAAATATTGCCACTCCCTTGCAAGTTTCGTTAAGGTTTGCAGAAACGTATCAATTGTCGCGGAAATTAATTGAAATTTCCTGCATCTCAGGCGTGGCGTCCATGATATTAATCCAGAAGACAGCTATCATTTTAAACCAATGAACCTGAGGCTGAACAATTATATCGGGTTAAAAATTAGTAACCGAAGAAATATTTGCCTTCAATTCAACGCGAAGAGGAAAATTATCAGGTAGAGCGAATATAAAGTTGTTTATTAATATTATCCCGTTCGCATGTTAATATTCGTATAAACCGGATTATAGAATAGAGCTGGGCACGATTTTAAATTTAAATAAGAAAATTTCATCGTATTTCGTGGACTCGAGTACAGGACACGACGCGTTGAAGTAAGCAATTTTCATACAGTGTGATCGACTGCACAACGGACATTAACTTTGCTAAGTGAACAAATCTGTTACTTTATTTATAACAGGTGCAAATTCGAGAACATACCGCCTTCTGATTTACCGTTGGACAGTAGTATTTCTAACATAGCCAAGGAACTCCAAAAAATTAAAAAATCGGATAAGCAACGTAATTCTACGATAAACAGATGTAAACCGTACTTCCGTACGTGCGACGAGTCAAGTTCTAGATATCGTCGTTAAACAGTTTGTTTAATAACCGTTGTAAAATAAGGCAAATAAAAAGGCGAATTCAGCAACGAAATTATGCAACTACTATAATTATCCTTCTACAGAAGTTTCAATTTAACGAAGCTCGCGCCAAAATTCTTTTCAATCTTCAATTCGCTTGTTCATTGTAAACTGACCCGCATAGAGCGTCGCGCGAAACAGCGAGGATTGTTAAAGGGATGAAGAATCGGAACACGGGGTTGTATAAATAAAAATGAGTATGTAATTAAAATAATTATGAAGTAATCAAATCTGTTCTCAGCGTGTACATTCATCGCGCCAATAGTTAACAAATGTATACGACGTAACGCTACATGCACATGCGTACTTACGCGTGTACCCGTCACGCGTCATGTCAAATTCTAACATGCTCTCCATCGTACGTAACGTGTACTATGCGTATGCTTATTCGTGCGAGTGCGAACGTGCGCTTAAGACACATACTTGAACCACATCCCCCGACACTGGGGAATATTTCGCCTGGAAAATCTTAAATGCTAAGCGAACAAGGGGATATACAGGGGGAAGGGAAGAAGGGGATAGGCGCGAGATTGAAGAAAGTATGGAAGACGGGGAAGAAGGGAAGCAATGTTCGCAGTAAATTTCGACAATAAATTAGGGTTAGATCGACCGAGAAGGGAAAAAAAAGGAAGAAGAGACCGCGGGGTTAGAATTGACGTGTAACAAGAGGAGCAATAAATAAGGCGTTACGAAAGACCATCATTCGATATTCGATTATAATCGACGTGCGACGTCGAGCATCGCCTCGACGTTTCGTCCACGCGAAACCCGTGGCGCGCGAAAATTATGAGGTAAGACGAAGGCGGAAAAATGAATACCTCTATCTTTCTCTCTCTCTCTCTGTCTCTCTCGCGAAGTGTACGTATATATGTATACATGTATAAATAATCGAGTGCACGAGCACTTTCGTGATAGAGGGCATGGAATTCGAAGAAACCCGCGAGTCGCGAAGGGCCGTCTGACTACTTCTCGACTTATTTACAACGCCCTTCGGGACATACCTGGCGATCATCGACTTAGTCGCGACTTAGTCCCCACCCTCGTACCGTACAATCAAGCTACTCATTTTTCTCTAATACGCCTGTGACGTGCCACGAAGTCTGGCCGAGTGCCGCTCAAGTTGGAGAACGTTCCACTGTAACCCTATTCCCGGACAGGGAGAGTTCTGTTCCATGCGTACGTGTGAAAATGTTCCTTCATGTTATGGCGAACGTTGGGCGATATTTCGAGCAGATTAAGGTATTAATCGAGAGGACAACGGACAGGTGGAACGTGCGCCAACATGGTCGTTCTTGCTTTTTCCTTTTCTTTTTTTTTCGCCCCTCTCCCGTAGAGCCGCGTCTCCAGCGCACCTATTTACACGGTATCCGAACATTCCGCCCCGTTCTTTCGCTCGTACGATCGAATACGGCGAGCCTCGCATCGACCGGCAGCAAGGATTTCGCTAAGGGCAGAGAAGTCGATTGCTCGATTGGAAAATACTGAATGAACGAACGACGGAGGGGAGCGAGGAGAATGTTCGAGATAACTCCGCGCGTGAGAATTAAATAACATTCCGGCACGATGTCCGTCCACGACGTCCGTCCTCGAGGAATCGCATTCCCTTATTCTTCGGCGGCAGTGAGCTCCGTTTCGTCGTCGCGATCTCAGTTAGCCACTTTCACGAATTCTGGATTCGGCACGCCGCAGTTGTCCGTTGCGTACGCTGGATGAACGAAACTGCTTCCGGCCATGCCCATGTTCTTCCGGTCGACGGCGCGCACCCTGACGAAGAGGAACGCCGCGACCAGAGACGCGACCACCACCACGAGGAGGAGCATCACGAGGCCACCGACGAAACCTGGCAGGCTCATGCAGATAGTCTCGGGATCGGAGGAGGCGCTGGCGTTTTGGATGACTACTGTGGTGTCGTTGCTGGAGTTCGTTGTGCCAAGGGCGAAGTTCACGTCACCCGGGGCTACTACTTGGATCGTTCTCGAGGTGTTCACGTCGGTCATCTCCTGGGCCGCTCGTTTGTACACGTGACTGGTGACCAGGGTGACGGTTCGGTAGATGGTCTGGAATGAAAGGGAACAGTGAGCACTGGAATCGGTCAATTCTTAAAGCTAGGACCGCCGGTGCTTTGAAAAGTAACTAACGCTTATTGAGAGACTTCGATTCGGATATACTACCATAAACAAAATAAAAGTCACGCGAAATCTTCTCCGCTAAAAACGCAAGGATATGATCCTCGATGAACTTTATTTACAAAATGCCGCTCGACGTAATTCCTATTATCAGCGATTAAGTAAATGCAAGCGAAACACTCACGGGATCGTCATCTTCCAGATGTTCCTCGTTGTCGGACCTTCGCCTCCTCGCGCCTCTGAGCTCGGCTGGAAAACCTTCAACCGACCTCGGCCGACCTCCGAGGGTGGCCAGGTTACCCTCGAGCTCCTCCGGGCTGGCGGGTCCCTTTCTCTTCACGGTCTGGTAGGCCCCTGCTGGGTGACCAGGAAGAGGAGGTGGAGGAAGGTGAATGTTATCCTGCGGACTCTGCGGCGAGCTGCTGGCCGTCGCGTCGCCAGGCGTCGAACTCGGTGAAGAGGATGAGGTTTGCGCTTGTGGTGCTGGTACTACATCCGCAACCGGCTCACTGTTTCGAAAGACATTCATTTTGAATATTGAATCGCGCAAAATGGAAATAGATACAAGCTATGTACATTCATTCTTGTACTAGTTCGTTAATAATTATTGACTATTTGGATAAATACCTGTATGCTATAGCTGGACCACTGGGATGTCTGGGATCAGCGAACGCAGGTGGTACACCGTATTCAGGTACCGGAGGTGCTCCGTATTCGGAAGCAAGGGTCTGGTGAACCGATGGACCGTATTCCTGAGTGAGACCCGCAGCAGGGGCACCATATTCGAGACCAGGATGCCCACATTTTGGCTCTGGACAATTGTAACGACAGACTTGTATGACGCACTGGAAGTGAACGTTCATACTGTCGGGGAACTTGAAGGCTTGGAAGTAGGCGAAGCTGACGACAGACGCACTTGGGCCAAAGTTCTTTATCTTCTGGAACCTGCAAGTAAATAAGAATCGTAAGACAAACATATTACTCCGTAGGTGAAGTTAACAAATATAAGCATTATTAGGACGTTTCACCTAAACAATACCCAAACCTGGATAACAATACGAAAATCTCGTAGAAAATATAAGAAAGTGCACGCTATAAATTCAGAAACATGGCAATATAGCGACATCTAAATTTCATAAATATTATATCAATGTTTAAAATCGTGAAAAGCGTGAAAGCAAACAATGATATAAACGGTGCAAGAAGAATTCCATCAAAACCACTTTGTATGATCATTTACCTGGACATAATCTTCGGCCTAACGACACAGCCATACTGATCAACAAGCTGAATGGGTGCCCTCTTTCCATCATGAGCAACGCAGTTCCTCACCAACATATCGAACTTGTTCTCATCATCCTTGATAGCCAGGACCATCGTCATAGTTTGCCCAATCTTCACTATACCGGACACCTCGCTCGCCCATGGTCCCTTGCCAACCTGGATTTGCATCCAGCATTGCAGGTTGTCGCCAAGGAAATTGGCAGTAACCGCGTGCAGCATATCCACTTGGAATGGTCTGAAGGTCACCGCCTTTTCGTAGAAGTCGTACCAAGTGCAACGCAGCTTCCTCGCCTGATCCCACACTTCCTGCACGTAGGGGTCGTACTGAACGATAATGGTGTTCTCTACGTAGCTACCGGACGGCGTCGGCGCCCCATAAGCTGCCACGTTGTGATTAGCGGACGAGCTCATCCCGCAGGAGTTCAAGAAGATTTCGAAGGTAGCGCTGAGGTGACCTGTTCCTGGTTTCAAGTGGACGCAATGGGGATCAGAGTAGAAGCCCTTGCTGAAGATCATTCCGTAGAACGGCCTGTCGAACTCGATGTTCACTCGCATGTGCGTCTTCTCGCACTGCACCTGCAGGTGTTTAATTTGCGGCGTGTCCGGGGACGCCAATGGCCAATTCTCCTCGGCACCGTGAGTTGCTGGTGGGCCATATTGTGCCGGTGGCCCGTAAACCGACCTGTGTTCCAAGGGTAACGCGCTGCTGTCTATCAGGGCGTCTTCGCAGGTCACCCTCTGGAAGAGATTGGAAAACGTTTCGGTAAACTTTTAATTGAATTAATCGGTTGAGTAAATAAAACAAGAAATTGGAATATCGTGTAGGTTGTTGTGTCGCATTTGACTAACGCTTTAAAATTTTTGTGTCGACGCTTTGTTTGTACGTAGAGAGTTTTGTATTGACTTGTTGTACTTTGAAACGGGATGTAAATTCTTTTCTCTGACGCGATCTTGCAGTTGGCGCTTTTAATAATTTATGCGAAGATACACAATACTGTAATCGTGGTTAACAATACTCGGTCGCGGTTTTAGTCTAAGCGGTCTCGAAATAGTTGTGGTCGCCTATGCGATGTCGAGCCGTGAAAAATGTGTAAAACTTCTAAATGGCTTGGCAATGATTAAACAAACATTGCACCGACAATAGTTCTTTGGAAATAAAATTTATCTTTCACGCAATTAATAAGTAACAATGATTCACTCTGATAGTAAACAGTAAATGAAAATTGTATGTTTAATAAGACTATTATTGTATGTCAATTAGTATTAAAATTTTTGTTATTTAAATCATATGGTTTTTTCTGTAATACATAATATACGAGGTAAAAACCACATGCTTACGTTTACGATACCATTTAGATGGAATATTAATAGGATACACTGTATGGGAAATTGAACAGTGCCGAAGTAGTAGTCGCGCAGTAGTCGCAGCTATTCATGGTCAGACCAACCAGTCAAAAGTGTAGCGCACTTATAAATTAGATTTCTATCAACACCGCTATTATTCAGATGGGCAAGAAAACCGTTTTACGATGTCTTACATTAGTTTCATTTACATTTTTGCATCACTGGTTTGTTAATAATTTTCTGCAACTGTTAACGAATATGAATGAAACCTCTCGTGGCCAACGACTGCCCTTTCCAAGGCTCTGCACGTATGCGAAAAGGTAATTAAACCACTGCGTTTAGAAACTGTTAAAGCGAACCAATTTGAAACTGCACAGACTCTCTGTGCCCCGTTTTAAACTACATTCGAACCCTTTCGCGATGCAGCTCACAGAAAAATTATGATCGCTCATGGGGCCGCTCAGACGTTCATCGCCCACCAAAAAATTTCGCCACAGCACTGATATAAATTAAATTTGTAAATTAATTTAATTGTATCCTCTCTCACGAAATTGTACACAAAGTGTCTATAGTAGATGACGAAGACTGCGCCAAAAAACAAGGGAATACTTTGTCATCGCCGCTTGTCTGTTTGCCTTCCTCCTCTTTCTCTCTAACCCCTTCTTTTTTTGCCAGCGAATTTTTTTTTTGTCTCACAAGGACTCCAAACAGCGTTGAAGCGCCGGTACTTCTAGAATAACAATGAATGACAATGAGCACCTCCGACTCGTTTCGCCCGGCACGGCGAAGAAGCGAGCTGCATTAGGAATTCCGCAAACGTGATTCGCAGTTGCAACCTTTCACAGAATGCCAATCGAATGCGGGTTACGGTGCTCGAGATTCCATGGAATTGTGCTGCGAATTGCTAGACCGACCCGACCTTGAAGATCATCAAGCCACGTTCCCGATAGCTATGGTATGTACTCCACGATCAATATCGAAGTTACCGGTGTGCGAACGGGGACATTTTATTATCCAGGTAGCAATATTGCTTGGTCGGCACTGCGGGAGTAGAAAACAGGCAGCACTATTTTGAATGGCAGATGGAAAGATGCAATCGCGTTTTTCAGGGGATGAACGTTTCGTGTTAAATACAATGTTAAGTTCGCAGCGAATCGACAATTAGTTGAACAGTTATTCTCTCTGCAATTTTTTATTGAACACCGAATTTACTTTATTTGATAAAATTAAGTTTTAATAAAAATGTTAGACGAAATCTGCAATTATTCCAAATGATATTATGCGTACAGCTTTCTCAAGTTGAATATTAGTAACTGATGTTTTTTAAAATCCATCATGACAGAGTTATTTCATTTACCTCGAAGAAGTTTAACGAATGCGTGTCACGAATCCTACCTGTCGCACTCTGACGGCTAATTACACGCTTCGGGATTCATATTAATACAACTAAAGTGAGTCGGTTCAAAGTGACGGGAAACAAGGATACAGCTATACAACAGTCGTTTGCCGGTTCGAATCGATCGCGTACACATATCGACGATGTCGAGAGTTCTGACCAACGCCCACAGACTCCACATACCAGGTTAACTCAATTGACACACGCACGCGATCGAATTATAACACGGCGAAACGGCTTGCGCCAAATAATTTATCCCCCCGATTGATTTATTTACGATTTGCCAACGCGTCAACGACTTGATCAGAAATGCAAACGGTGGGAACGATAACGTATCGCTTTGAGATACTTCGCTGTACGAAATGTTACAACGTTAAAGAAAGTAATTACTGAAAGAAACAAAGTCGTTACTCTGTTTAAAATGTTAATCACGTATTTTTTATCGAGATTTTCTCCAGCATTCTTTCAATACATAATTATAGTGCAATATAATATGGACAGAAATTAATATTTTGCTCCCATTCATTGTATAATACTACTTCCCTTGCGATTGCACGCGTTAACCCTTTGCATTTACAAAATTTAACATCGCCATAATTAAATGACAGTTAATCTACTAAACAGTGTTAACAGAACCCTTATGAAACCACTGCAGTTCTTCAACAGAAATTGCACGAGGGCATCGGATACAGATACTGAACAAAAATCACTTTACAAACCCAACCAGTCTCCTCAAATTACCACGAGTTCCTGTTACAAAAAAGTTGCGAAATTGAAGCGTTTTTGTTCCTCCTACCGGCTACTCTGTGCTCGGTGACTCGCTGTAATACTCTGTTCCACGCGGTAATGCCATAAATTACGTGGTGCGTAACACGATAAAGGATCCACGATCTACGATCGCTGTTAACCAGAGACGTTTCGACGTATCGTAAATCGGGCAATCAAACAGATTCAATGTATCTGATAAAACTGATCTAATTCGTTTCGCTTGAACCGAGAGAAAGGGACCAAGTATGTTACATAGTATCGGAAGAAAGCAATTAACTAACTCTATAATGCGTTACATAACTAAGTAACACCTGATATAAAACGACCAGTCGCACGGGTGTCACTTTATGAAATCAATTATCGCTTGTCTACACCTTGGAGAGGAATTGAGAAAAAGAAGAAGCCGCTTCACGATCAACAGGAGACACGCAGTTCGCGCCTGACCGATAGACAGGTCGAGCGTACGTACATATATACCTGTCCGCTTTCTTGTTCTACTTGCACCTGCACCCGATCTGGTCTAAGGACTTTCTGGATAGAAAAGTATCGCGGAACCGGTCGGCGCGTAAAACGAAATCGTCTGGCAACGCAGTGTTCATCGTGAACAAAACCAACCTGCGGCTCCGCGAAATCTATTTTGCTGGAAATTTCGGGAATGGCGAAGCAAGTAGTTCTAAAAGAGCAACTACCTATCTCTGTATTACTGGAAAGCAGAATGGGTTAGAAATAATCTCAAAGAGAATTCCCGTCGAAATGTCTTTTAAATAGTTTTAGAAACAATTATGAAGAAGAACGTAGGAGGAACAACTTCTTATCAATTATTATCAATTCTTCTCAATTATTATTTAATTTCCAATCACTCTTACGTAACCTGTTCCAAGGGGCATCCCTTATAAAATAATTGAAAGACAACTAAAGGTAACAGGTAGGCAACTGTCGCCGGACTTCGACGCGCGATACAACAGTTTCCCACGAATATTTATTCCCAGCCAATAAAATTACTTTCAAGTGTGCCAAATAAAAAGCAAAAGTCGCGAGGGTATCGTGCAGTAAATTCGCCATAAAATGTCTATATGGCGTGTCCTCGCGAGTGACTTTCGTTACACCCCCGCACGTTCGATACGTTTCGCTGATGGAAGAGGCCAGGTGCGAGAGCCGCCTCCGTGTCCAAAGGAAGCACGGTAACCATAGGAAGGTCGAGAACTGATTTCACTTTTCCATTGTCATCGAGCGAGAAGTCCACGGTACGTATCGGACAGCACACTTTCCCTGAAGGAAACGTGGGCAAAGCGTGGACAAAGCGTGGACGAAACGTGGCCGTTAATTGGTAGGGCAATCGATTCCGCTAGCGGTCTGACTTTAATTAAAGCACCCGCTGTGCAACGTCCGCCGTGGCACGCGGCAGTAGCATTCGCAAGTACAAACAAAACGGAAAGGAGCGACGAGGATGTCACAGTGTCTTGCACAAGTATTCAGTACACGAAGTTGAAGACGAATCAGAGGGGCGTGGGAATGAACGATCGTCGTTGAAGGAAAAAGTGGACCAGCGTAGAAATGTGAAGATCGACAACCGAATCCAAGTGGCCGAGTTTCACTCGTTTAGAAAGCAACACGGTTCCACCGATTCTGCGGGTCCACGTGCTTCCGGCGGCCACTATCGAAAAATAAGATAACTGATTTTACGAAGAGAAACCGCGACTTCGTAATATCGGCCGTCTCTTTTCGCTGTATATGGTGGCGAAAAAGTAGGCCGGGTCAGTGAGTTCGAACGACGACGACGACCACGGTACCTACATGCGTACGGTATGTACGTATGTGTGTACATCACGCGTCGCTTAAGTTTCGATAACAGGAACGTTGCGAGGTCCTCTTCAGGAAACCCGGGAAACGTCCCGAGGAACGTCCGTGGACAGGTGATTACGTCAGGTTGGAAATATGTGCCTCTGTTTCGCAACTGTGTTTCCTGTATACGAAGATGCTTTGTCTTTTTGCGATAAAATCTTGGTTTCGAGGTGAAAAGGGAGATTTCAGTAAATTGGGTACGTGTGTGTTTACGAAACGATCGAGAATGAGCTTGGACGAATTTTAGTCGAAATGAAGATAGAAATAAGAATTTGTATACGATGAATCGTTTAAATTGTTTTCTTGTGTTCATTGAGAAAATAGGCTGCGATGAGCAGTAACTTTATTCCATGCCAATTCCAGTAACTAAATGAGGAAATATGAATCTCAGGATTTATCAAGTCATACATTAAATAACGAGAAAATTAACGCGAGAATCGTTTGTATCATAGTTAGCCGAAATCGTGATCGTTGGAAAAGTTGTGGCGATCCACTTACAATTAGAAGGAAATGAGTAGAATGGAGTCGCGTAGCCCCAGCCGTGGGAATCGGGTTGAGAACCATGGCGACTGCACGTTCTTTTGTTTAAGAAAACTCACGGGGTGGGATTTTAATTAAAGAAGAGGAGCACTGCCGGGTGTACTGCTATGCGAAACGGCTGTGCATTAAGTGCATAAACGACTGTTCCGTCCTCTATTGCTAACACCGTTCATTCGCTGCTACGAATTGTTTCACGTGTACGTGCATCCATATGTACATCTGACGAATTTACAATTAGAATCGAACACCTAGCTGGTACCAATTTTACAATCTCTCAGAGCAGCTTCTAAATGATAAAGCTAAATTCTTTGTATCAATATTTAATAACGCGAAAGTGAAGTTGTCCATGTATAATAAATGTAACGTCGCAGAGGATACTTGTCTGATGCTAAGAAATAATGATTGCCTCCCCATTATTTCGTGGTACATTGCGAAAGTTAAAACTGGGTTCACAGGATTTTCTTAAATATTTCCAATTTATCGGAGGAACGTCAATTTATTGTTTAACGAGTTTACAAATATTTCCCAAATATTTGCTGCGAGACAAAGATTATATTTATAAACGTGATGACAATGAATGAAATTGTAGAAACATTGTCCCTAATTGAAATTGGCGTGAACTGAAATTATCGTCTTGCGAGGCTAGTACTGTCATTAAGTTGTTCAAGGCGGCGAATTACAAAAATTACACGAACGATCTCAGATTACAAGATAGAGGAGCGAGTTAATGCAACAAGTGCAGCGAAAAGCTCGTGGTCGGCCGCAAGATTGCACGTTTCGGACGGCTGCAAGAAGAAGAGTAGTTCTCTCCCTATTCATCAGCCTTTATCAATGGTGGTTTACTATCGATCGCGAAAACTGCCGCAAAACGTGATTCTTCACTGCCATCGATAATTACGAGATCGTCAGACACTTGAGAACGTGTATCTTTGTTTTAATATTTCCGTTTAAATTTAAAGTACCTACTATAATTATTCGTAACCCCTATATGTATTTGTTACTACGTAATTTCGTCGTATAATTCGTTGGATTTAATTGTTATTTTTCAGGTTGAATTAATGCTATGAAAGTATTTATTAAAATATTATCTACGATATTAAAAAACAACACGAATGGTGTGGAGTATGAGAATGCTTTTATGATTCATTATATTTCCTCTTCACATGACAAGTTGTAATTATATTATAAGTACAATTAAATCGTCCTACAGAAAGTAGTTATAATAAATATATTAATATAGTTATAGTTGGCAGTTCATTGCAATTACTTAATGAATCGTAGTTATTTCATTTGACAAACTGAAAGATCAAGATAGTTTTGAGTAATAATTACACACCTTGACCTTCAATTTTATTTCTATTCTTATCATACAGTTAACCAGAAGGAATGCAATTAATTGCTGCTGGAAGCTAACACGAATGCCACTCTGGTGTACCGCGGCCGCTAATTTCCAGAAACCGAGACTCGGCCATTTCTACGATGAATTAGTGAGGTAGGTCAGTTGCGTACTCAAATTGGCCAAGCAATCAAACGTGTTATCCTCGCGGTTAGAAAGAAAAAGAGCAGCATCGAGAAGCTTCTTAGAAATCCTATGATACTAACAGCTTTCACAATTTTCCCGAATGGAATTGCGAAGAAAATTTTCCTCCGTCTGACGACAGCTATAAATATTTCTCAGGGAAAATGGAAACGACCACTCGTGTCATTCCCGTTTTCCGCTTCACGCTTGCTGCTCGATGTTTTCGTTAATTCTGAAGCGTATTCTATGTCTGATGTAACTCGAGAAAAATGTTGAACATATTTCATTGCGTAAAGCGCGTAACCCTGCTGTGTGTATTCGCCATAACTTTGTGTACACACATGGATAGTTGTTCAAGCTTTGCTTAAAAAAGTTCGAAGCATCGTGCACGTGGAGAATTATCAGGCGTGCATGTATATTTTGCTTGGAATAAGAAACACTGCAAGGCACATTAATGTAGATTTTATGTGCACTTTGCAAACAGTGTCTGGTGTAACAGTGCAGTTTTTCTGTAAGAGTGTAATCATGGTCGCATCAGTAATTACGTTGAAAATGCAACCATGTATTCTGGTATTTAGATTCATCAGCAATATTCTTAATGAGTTGTTATTCGAACTGTGAGCGTAATTATTAAAGGTAATGGTTGAATAACAAGTAGACAAAGGTGAAAATGACCTGCTCCGATGGAAGGGTGGAAAATTCGATACTTTTAATTGCTGAAATATAATTGAGGAAAATAATATGAATCAAAACATCTAAACTTGCTTAATTAACCCCTTTGCAGAAAATATTGCAGCGTAATTTTTGAACTTCTGCGAATGACTTCTGTTTAACAAACTCGACGAAGGAAACAGGGGTTAACTTGTAAGCATGCCCGCCGGCGAAATAATTAATTCAGCTGTTTTCCTTGCATGGATAATGAAAAGATCAAAGGGGGGAGAAATTTCATTCAAGCACAACAAACTAGTACTATCTTGTACGCTTCTACCAGACAGTTTTGTGTTAGTACTATCGACTCATTTTACTACCATTACTATTACTATTGACAAACAGATATTTCTGAACTATTTATTACCACGGATAAACGCAGAGGGGTAGCATTGGCGACTAAAAAATGTCAAAATATCCCCACGACAATTTAATCAATCAAGATCAACGAGACAATTGTCAACTATATTGGCGACTCCCAAAAAAAATAAATAGAGAGGTCGACAATAAAACATCGAACACCTTATCACCCATCGACGCAAACGACGGCTGCTTATCAAAGGCAATCTACAATACACCCCCGCCCCTTTGGCGAGTCTTTCGTACACGAAAGGAGCTGCTGTTGCGAGACGCGTGAACGGGACATGTGGGATCGTTTCGCGTTAAAAGGCGTGCAAGATCGGAAGCAAGACAAGACGAGACAGAATGAGCCGAGCTGAGTCGAGCGAAGGCGAGACGACGCGAGAACAGGCCCAGACGTTTCTCAGGAAAGAAAGCTGCCGATGGAAAAGAAGTCAATCCACGGTTGGAACTCGACTAGAGTCTGACCGTCTGATCGTCTCACGAGCCGTTCCCCATGGCAGAGAAAGATGGGGAGAGAAGAGGCGACAGAGATCGAGAGACACGGCGTAGGACGAGAAAGGAAGATAGAACATCGTCTAGAGAGTATAGTCGAAAGGGGGCATCGCGTCCGGCGTGATGACCTACTATCTTCGCTTCGGCTGCTCGCCGGTATAGTTAACATTGGTTGCACGGTAGTCTTGCTCGCAGGTACACCGTGTACGTACCTGCAAGGCGCTACGCACCACCTGGACTGTACGTTTTCATTCATTCCTCCCCGTCACTGTTTTGGGTATAGGGTGGGCAAGGTCTCTGGAGTTGGGGATGATATTTTGTTTTTAATCGCTTAGATTTAATGGAGATACTTAATAATTATTGAGTCTCAGTGATTACGCGGGGGGAAAATTAGGCTTTATCTTTGGATATAGTAAAACAGTTTGACGTGACGTTTATACCTATACGAATTGTGCTGAATCATTAATTTTGATAAAGTCATAACGTCGCGTATTGTAACACATTTGAAGCTACATTTATAATTAACTTGTATTCATAATTGAGTGCAGTCGTTTTATATTATCGCAGCTAAGCTTAAACACCATCCTATGTTCATCGAAATATGTTCCACCCAGTTTAAACCATTTGCATCGCCCAAAATTGCCAGTATTTTTGCAAGCCTCAGTCGGCACACGTTAAACAGAAAGCATCGCGTTTCATTGCCGTAAATTAAATCGTACATTCAGAGAGGTGCAACACGCACTCGAACAAATTAATGGCACTTATTTCACCTGCGCAGCAACGGGAACATAAAAAACAAAAAACACTTGGCAAAACGCGTCCAGCATGAAAAGGAGTTCAATTTTTTTTCACCATTTATCTCTCTTCCCTTAAAACACCAAAATCTGACGCAAAAAGGGACTATTAATTCGCATAATCCCGCGAAACTTCATCTAATAAAATTGCAACGACCGAAAAACAAAGCATGCAAAAACGGAAAATCGGAAAAACGGAAACGGCAATTGAATCGCGTACGCGTGCCGGTTTCTGAGCGCTTCGAGTGGCAACCGTTTCATTCAGGCGTTTACTTCGAAACGATCAGCGCCACAACAGACGAGAATATGTAGCACAAGGTGGGCCCGCGGCTACGTTGATTCCTCTTAAGCATTAACGTCGCGTTGTTTGCCGGCCAGCACGTGCGTCCCGCGAATAGCGGTCCAACTGGCGAACGTTTAGGCATCAATGGGGAACGATGGCACTTTTTCGTCCCATCGAAGAGACGATCCGCGTTTTTTTAACGGTTATGAAAATTCTTAACGGAACGATCGGTCCTTTCCAATCTGGATGTGTGGCTTCGAGCAGGATCTCGATTGGAGAACGTTCAGATGTCAATGAAATGCGATGGCTCTTTTTCGTGAGAACCAAAGAATGCTCTGCGTTTTTTTAACGGTTATCAAAATTCTTAATGGGACGATCGATCAGTTTCCAGTTGGTTGTGGGACAATTTACAGCAAGATCCTAAATGGTCATACATGGTGTTTCCTTTTCGACCAAGCTAAAGGGGCACTGTACGTTTTTTTAACGGTTATCAAAATTTTAAATGGGACGATCAATCTTTCGCAATCTGGATGCGCGACGATTTCGAAGCAGATTCCACCTGTCGAACGTTTAGAAGTCGATGAAATATATTCTGGTTCAACAAAACTAAAAGAAGTTCTGCGTTTTCTCGACGATTCTAAACACATTTGATCGTTTCGAGCACGATTCCATCGACGGCGCCCATCGTTCGATAGTGAAAAGACGCAATTTCGTGCACCACTCGACAATGGGTCGCAGAGAACACAGACACGTGAATAAATAGATTCACCTGTTTTACGCAGCACGGAATAACGGTCGGCGTACGAGTCGTCTGTCACTTTAAACGAGTAGAACAGTCGCTAACCGCGGCCAGTAATCTCTCTTTGCTCGAAACAAATTGGAGACTAGGAAATAATAATACCGATCGTGATGGACGTACGAATCGATTATTTGCCCGGCTGCAACGTGCATTTACGTAGGACGAGCAACGATTAACTGATTGTTGGAGACACTGAATCGGTTACGACATCGACAGGAGTCGTTGTCCCGGAGTATGATTTAATTTCGACGGTATTCGTTGAAAAGCGAGAGTCGACGAACTGTGAGAATGAATGCTTGTCTGTTTATTTCGTGCCACTTCTACTGGCTAGCCCGAAGACATTTTTAGACGGAGTAAAAGATTAACCCTTTAATTCTATTCGAGCCTATACGACATTATCGTCGGTTTACAGGAGCACAACTTTTTTATTTAATACTTTTATAACTTTCTTTGTACCTGCAGGTAATTTGGCAAAAAATATTATGTGTACCATAAATATTATTATTATTATTTTTAACGTTTGAAGCTCGAAAGGATTCGATGGGAATACCTTGTCAGGTTTCTGTCTAGATCTAAAACTTTTAAGTAAGAAAATTTTACTAATCTTAAACCAGTATCTATCGGGTCGTAGAAATAAAATCACAACGCAAGGGTTAAGCACTGATTACCCTCGGGTGTAAATCTAATGTCAAAGAATTTTTGAGATCTCGGTTAGTAAAAAGATCCGATTCACAACTCTTTCTACAACCATTAACTTTTCAACTACAACTTTACAAGCAATTTTATTACACTGTTTCTTTCTTTTTATTATTTTGTTATCACTGCAGCGTAAACTAGGTTTATAGAGTAACACGTTTTCGCGCTGTCCTTACGTTTGTCATTATCCGCTGTTCGTTTACAGGAAAAATGACAGGAAGTCACGCCGAACGCAAGCATGTTAATATTCAGAATAAACTGTAACTTTACATACCGCTAAAAGCAAAGGCAACAACAAGATTAAAGTCGTCTTCCGTATTCTCCGCCACGTTCTCTCCATCATGCGTATGTCCTCTCTGCAAGAAAAGAAAACAAACCACGCTATAATTATAATCCACAATTGAACACCTGCTTCCATCGATTAATCTCCAATCGATCGAACACCTCGAGCTTAGCTGTACGTCACTTGGTATCTCAATTAGCGAACACTTGAACCGAAAAATGACCGCCATTTTTCGTTTGGCAAGCAGCACAATTGAAAAACTGTTGCAAATGGAAGGCGAGTGTCGAAGGGAAATATACCGGATAAAATAGATTGACGGTATTTATCGTCAGTCGGGTGCGCAAGTAGCACGTTTGCGTTATCCGGACCTTTACAAAGGACGTAACGCAATGAGCATCTAAACCACACTCTAGAAAGTCGAACTTCTTAATTAAAAGCTCGACCAGAATGACGCGGTCAAAGAAAAAGTTTTCAAAGTCGAGTGCGCGGAATTTCATCTCTCTCGAAATTGACGGGGAAATGAAGTTTCAAGGGGAGGGGCAAAAAAAAAGAGGAAAAAGAAAAACGTGAGAAAAATTAAATTCCGCGTGCAAGCGCGGAGACAAAAGGAAGAACTCTGTTGCCCCGTGCGAGAGGCAGACGTCAAAGTGGAAACGTATTAAATCCGTGCAATCGAGAAATAAATAAAATCCTTGTCGACAGATATCGATACCGTGTAAAACAAAAAATTCGCACTGATACCAGTGAAATGTAACCGCCTTTCCCCCACAGTGAATAGTGCGAAGGAAATGAAAGCAATCTTCGTTCAAGATCGACTAACAAGTGACAGGCGAAAACGGTACAGATCGAACGATGCACCTCTCTCGAATCCTTCGTTTCTTCCAAAGAACACACTGCAGCCGCTTCCAAGATCCTCCCTGGCCCCCTTTTCCACCCCCCGTTTAGGCACGCCTACGATCACACGAAATAACCCCGAGTAACTCGCGCGTCAATTGTTCGTCATCGGGCCCGAGCGCGAGCGTGCTTCCTTTTCCCGTAGAAAAAAGAAAGGGGGAACTATGGGTCTCTCTGTCTGGCGCGACTCAACGGGCCCAGAGGTGGCTACCTTGGCCGACGGGGACTGACTGAAGGTGCGAGCCACGCTCGTCTCGGCCACGAGCCACGTCCCAGTGACCTACTGACGATCTCGATCGTTCGTACTGTACGCTCATCCCCTCCGCGCCTCCTTCCGCCTTCGACGTAAAGTCCCAAACAGGCCCACCGTGCTCGCTCGTCACTGACCCCCTCTCCTTTCGCGGCCCGCCGCTCTCTGCCACCGTTTCCATGCCTTCGTTCTCCACTGCTCGTGCCTTTCTGCGATTCTTTCCTTCTTTCCTTCGTTCTTCACCCGTGGCTGCGTGTTCTTGGTCTTTTCGTCCCTCCACCTTTGTGTCTTTGTCTCCCTTCGTCCACCGACGGTGTGTGCGCACGACGTTGCTCGGGCACAGGTGAAAGACACGGGGAGAGGCGCGAGTGTCATTAAACGGCGAACGGGGAGGAGAGTGCCTCGTTTATTTCGGTGGTCGTTGTTCTTCGTCAGGATCCAGGGAACGTTTCGAGACTTTTGATGAACTCTTTTCGGCCCGGGCTACGCTGTTGCTCAGATATCGTAAATAAAGAGGAATGCGCGAGGAGGGTAAATTGCCTCGGGGGTAAACTTTTTCGGATCGAGATGAGGTTCGAAGGAAACGGTGTAATGTTTTCAGGAATTCGGTGGAAATATTCTTGAGAACGGTCTGAGTATGGTGTTACAAAGAATGTAATATATTCTGTATTATATTAATATAGTATGGAATAACTTTTGCGGTTTACAGATTCAATTAATTAGCAAGCATTTCAGAAGAACAATTACTGGTTCCGATTTATTTGAATTCTTTTACTTTCTTTCCATCTATGTTCTATCAATTTTCCTGCTGCGATCTATTAAATATTTGTACAAATAAATGCATCAATTGCAATTGAGATCTTTGGTGAACCGAGAATTTTTTATCACTTTTCCACTTCGCCTCGAACGTTATAGATATTTAATGAAAATTTTGCCCAGAACAATGGTATTAAAAGCACAAGTCATATTGCTCTTATTTTTCAATTTAAAAATTCCATAAAGATGTAACAACTTCAACATACCATATAAATATACTGCTTTCCCGTGCTTTACATATTCCTACAATTATCTGAACCATATTCCAAGTCATGAAACGCGATCATGAAAGTAAAATAATGAACGACAGGAACTTGCGTTCACGGCAATATCGTAGCGAAAGCTGTTGCGCAAAAAGGGAGACGGGAAATTTCTGAAAAATATTTCGGCTGTCTGTCACATAGGTGAAACGAATACCGATCGTGACTCGAATACAGTCACGGGAATACTGGTTCTGTGGAATTCCAAAGGAAGTAACGAATAAATTACACCAGGGATATCTTGTTCAACTAGGTTCGATTTCAATAAATCGTGAGGGGAAGAGAAAATCAAAACGAGGCCGTGCGTTACTCTACGGTAACACAGATCGTGGCCTTTTTTTCGCGATTTTTCCATCCTGACTAGAAGATAAGCACACCGGTATGGTTCATAATAAAGAACGAAAACCTAAAGTCCTGTCCGTTTCGCTGCAAGTATCGTCCCCATGCGATTATCGATAATCTCTGATAAATTATTTGAACAAAGTAAAAGTGTTTCCCGCCTTCGTTCCAGTAAATCAAATCCGAAACGAAGAAATATACCTTTCACGATAATTACCTGTATCCTAATAATAACGACAGTTTCCAATGATAACGAAAACAATTTCATATCGTACAAACATGCACGCCTGCGCGTTAAAACAACGAGAAATTAACATAGCACAATACCGAAGATCCTCAAAATGTACGCATAATTTCCAATCACAAAACGCTGCTCCGAGAGCGATAAACGCGAAGACGCAAATGAACGGACTAAACAGCGGGCAAAAGTTACTCCAGCGCCTTTTCCTCGATACGCAGTATCGTGCGCCAAGGAGCGAGCAATTTGCATAATTATCGTGTGCATATTAATTGCAACGTGTCGAGGCACGGCAACCCGTTGCCCCGTGTGTCATAAAGCGCTCCACTTTCGCGGATAAGCGAGATCGGGAAGTCGATAAACTGGCTACGTACGAACGGTATGCCACGCTCCAGTGCACGTGGGCCTCCAGGTGCATCAATTTGGAATCAGCGTCGACTGAAAGACGCCGGGCCCACGGACGAAACAATGGGGCCCAGGCCCTTGGCCGGCGTACTGCACCGCAGTCGCGCACTTTCCTTTTCGTGCCTTTCGAAATCGCTGCGTAAACCTGAATTTGCGTAACACCGGGACCGATAAGAACGAGACTAGAAAAGCAACCGGCACCGTGGCCCAGATTTCTCACCCGCATGCTGCTAACTCGACCATCCGGAAGTGGTTTAGCTTATGCTAGTCGTTATGCGCAGGGATAACACCGAACGCCAGATAATACGTGAAAGTGCGAGTGAACGTTTCCCTTCGTTGCCATTTTTTTTCCCTTCCGGTTTCGTTATATCTGCCAGGTTTCGGGGAGGGGGTAACATACGACGAGTAGATCGATAGGGGTTGAATTTGATTTTTAATCGGCACAAGTTAGTTTAGATTGATGCACATTTGGGAATTGGATATTTATTTCTCGAGAGCTTCCACGAAGACAAAACGAAGTATTTCTATTTTATTTTTAAGCTCGATTGTTAGAAGGGATGCGATGATAAAAGCTTGTAGCTGTATTTCAAGTATTTTCGGATAACATTATCGGCATCTGCTAACATCTGCTAACAGACAGCTTATAATGCACGTTTTCATATCGAAGAGATTTCATTATCATTGAATTAATTATTATGAAAAGTGTGAAAATATTGGTCGAGAAAAGTATTTTGGAGTAATCCTCTGGAATGTAAAAAGCAATCCAGATACCTCCAATAACGTTGTTATATAAAATCAATACCGAATTGCTATATAGGAAATCGATTGCACAGATTTGCACTCAAATAGAACATAAAAATTCATCAGAAAAGCAATCACGATAGAAACATTGTTATTTCAAAGTTTATTAACGCGTGTATTACTTGCATGGAAATATGAAATTCTTCTAATGCTTTCCTTTTGTGGAAAATAGCAATTAACATGGTTATTAATTTAGATGTATAATTTATTAATAAAGATGTACAAGTAATATATGTATAGATATAATAATATATCACTTGAACGAGGACGTGCAAGAACAAAAATGAAACAGGCTTCGCCAGTTTCTCATAAAAAAATAAAAATGAATTTTCGGTTGCATTTCCATCTAAATTTCAGTAGGGCAGAGCTCTCGCAAAAGTTCATCGATTTTTTTCTTTTCAAATTGCATGCATTTACTAGCAAGACGACGCAGAAATTTTATCCCCCGTCGAAAATACCGTGACGACTGATCGAGGGGACAATATTTCTAAACACTGTACGGTTCGCGGCACTTGATTCGGCCCAAATTCGATCGATCAATTACACTCTTGGACTTGGATTTCTCTGATTGAAAAGTCTAATCAAGGAAGGAGAAATGGCCAGATGAAAGTTTTACAGCTACGCGATCGAACGTTGAAACGAGATCGGCAGAAACAGTTTCTATAATTCTCATGTAAACGACTGGCAATCGTACGGTTCGATGATTCACGGTTTTTCTGTAAATTCAGAGTTAATTACGATCTTGTCACGCCGTTGATTATTTTAAATGAAACACTGAGTATTCCAATTAGCTCGTTTCAGCGGTGGCATTCTAATTGTGCTACACCGTGTGCTTCTATGCGTTTTTAATTATTAATCCCAGCGACAGTATTTCATCAAGACGAACAGTTTTGCAAAGGGTTAATTTGTTAACGGAAGTCGGCAGAAGATATTATAATTATCAGGATGCAAAACCATCGACAGAAGAAATCTTAATTAATAGAGCAACTGAGTTTCATGTGTTAAAGTTTCTTACAGTATTAATGGATAAAGTAGAATAACATTGTGCAATGTGTATACAAAATCTCGAAGATCTAAACTTAAATAGAAATCTGAAGTGCAAAATAATTATTTATTTAAATCGACAAACTTCACGTCCATCATTAACACAGAATCTAAAAACAAATAATAATAATAATAATAACGCAACCTGTATTCCACGTTACATAAACTAAACAAAATGAAGAGGAGAGTTAAAATTGAAAAGAAAAAGGACTATCTTTTCTCACGTTAGTTAAGGTAAAAAGTATATTTTACACGCTGAATTAATTTACAGCATTCCTCCGTCGTTAACATTGCATGAATCCAGCCGGAATAATAATTAATAAAACTGAAATTCAACCCAACGATGCACCAATAATTATAAGAAGTGAATAGCGACAGTGTACACGACGCATTAGCCTTTCTTGAGTTACCACGAAAGAAAGATGTTAAACTTTCGAATGAATGTTATCTAACCAATCAAAAAAAGACCTCCGTGTCAAAGTGATGTCGACAGGTATGCGCCACGCACGCACACACACGAAGCGCACAAGCACGCTCGATTTAGAATACCAGATACCACAGCGAGGAATGGGATCCGGTAGAAAGGTGAACTATTAGGAGAAAGCGGCCCCAAAAATTAATCCCTCGACTTGGCGCCGCGTTAGTTCATCGAAAATCGTGAATCCAAGCAGACAGTATCCTAGAATTTCGTTCCGAATACCCAAATCTTTACCTGGTTAGTCATCGATTGGGACAGGCTCACCTGTTTACCACGAGGCCGTCGCTATTCTGTATCCTAAATTTCCACACATAAATGGACATGCACAGATATCGTAACCCATTTTGGAAGGAAATATTTTCCCTGGTCATACTTCGCTCGCCACACGAAAGTATCTAAGCAATTCGAATTCTAGTATTTTAACGAGCGCTATCCAGCTCACGAAAGTTACATTAAAATGTAAATTAAGATAAAACTGTGATCTCTTGCGGAGATAGAAAGATTTTAGATCGAGCCTGCTGTTCTATTCCAATACAATTGGTTCATGGAATGGTTGTTTCTTTAGTAATTGTGAGTGGAAAATTTGTGCGAGAGCTGTTACGGTTCTGGTGCGTTTGAATTGTGTTTGAGGGCGAAAAGTAATTAATTAGGAGCACACCTCCGAGGATATTCAAAGTACAGATAATGAGAGATAATGATTTAGGGTTTGATATAATGTGAATGGATAATAATGAATAAATAAATCCCATGCAGGTGAAAGTTAGCGTCGCATTCTTTGCTATCGTATTCAACAAACTCTGGTTAAGCAAACTACACATAATAATCGAGAAAGATGGTAAAAAACAAATGATTAACTAAATCAAAAATATTTCACATTAAACCTGAACTTAGGCTTATATCGAAGTAATAATTTTTGGCATGAAATATTTCCACAAAGAGAAATAGCTTTGAGGAAATATAGATTGGAACGAACTCAGCAGGAGCCTTTAATTACTACTACCGAGATCTTCTGAGACAAGGAGCCAGACAGGGAAGATAAAGATTTCACGCACTTCCTGCAATTTCACAAGATCCGATAAAAAGCTCTGTCATTTGTCAGACAAACATGTGAACAATCCGAGGATTTGTTAGAAAAATCTCGAGGAAATCGTTCTTTCGAGTACAATGAATCGACTTTTCTTCCGCCACGGGAACACGTCTTCCTTTTCTTTTTTCTTTTCCTTTTTTTGTTGCGAGCTGCTTTTCGCCAATTATCGCGGCAGTTTGCCGCACACCTCTGTCCGGAGAAACGACGGAAGAATGTGTGCGTGTCGAGAATGTGTCGTTTATGTCTCACGTCCTAAATACGATGCGTAGACACTGAAGAAAATGACACCTGATGGAATCGAGCTCACGAACGATCCAGCTGGTGCTAACCCGTTTGGTTGTGAGAAGTACATCCTTGAAATCGTTCCACATTGACAGGGCGCAATTTATAATAAAACGTGCACAGTTGAATCGACATGCGAGTGGTAGTAATCGTTCTTTAAAGATGCCACATTGTACATTATTTTATAAATTGATTATTGATTATCTTAGAAATGTAGTGTACTGGCTGAAGTCAGACATGTAATATGGTGCATTAAAATGAAAAAATATTATATCGCAGAATCGTTAGACAATATTTTATTTAGTTTTATTCACTTTTTTTTTATAAGAGTTATCTCTGTTGAACTGATGACAATTAATAATTTAAACAGTACTTCAAATGATAAATCAGATTAATTATATTCAAGACGTACGGGTACACTTGTGTATTGCACTTTTATCGCATGTGTATGCATTTCTATGCATTCTTATAAAAAAAATATCAAAAATTCTGACCATATCCATAAACCAGAAGTAGAACGGTTTACGTCTAATTTCTGCAAGGAAAACATATTATAAAATTGATATGCGACCAGAATGACAGGAAAAACTGTATCAACAATACTATTATACTTGCTAAGTTTAAATAATTTCGAAATACATATAATACAGTCTAACATTTCTACAACAGATGTAACCCTTTCCTTAGACACCCCTTCATCATCACACCCCTCTATCATCAAACTTTCCTCGCCCTTCTCCCAACCTTTTACTGTCACACATGTCTAAAAAATACTTAAAAAATAAAATAACCCAATACACAAAAAGACCCTCGTAAAAAGACCCTCTGTCCACCAATTTTGTCTCTTAATCAACAGCTGTTCCTACTCCACGACCTATATTCAAGTCGACGAAAAGCATAAATACTTCTTCGTCAGCCGAAAACATCGTTGTGCCTTCGGAAGCCCGACGAGTTCTACCAAAAACTCAACCACGCGTCCAAAAATCGTGCACGCTACGCATACGGACACTAACAGCGCGTGTCTCGTCGCAGGCATCGATAAAACGTAATCTTCGCGACAGGCACAATCTAACATAATCAAGGCCCGGGGACAGGCCGTCGCCCTGGGCGTCAAGGCGCTCCGAATACGTCACTCGAACGAAGGAAACGAGAGGACAGAAGTCCCAGTTTCCTCGTCGCGGAAATCAGATATCGGATGGCAGCGCGGCTTCCTCCTTCGGCCGTGTTTTTCTCCCGACCCGTTATTATTATTAACCGAGGTGCGACCCGGTGCGGTGGTGCAACCCTTTGTCCAGCCGTGGCGCGACAGGTGCGAGCACGTGACGTAACGGGGGTACCGTTATACACGCGATGCACACGCACCATGCGAAACCTCATAAGAATGCCAGACGCCCCGGTGCGGAACTCGCCCATGGGACGGTGTTGCGCGAAATTCTGTCCTCCGCTTTGTGAAAGTGACATGGAGGAAAGGATGTGAAGGTAAAAAAAGATGGCCCGAGCATGCTAAATGGTCACACTGTTCCACTTATCGATGGAAAGTTAATCGTACGGCGTATGGCATTTTCGAGGAAACCGGAAAGTGGACGCGGCTCGATCGGACGTTATGCTACGGGGGGCTAATGACCGACTTCTTCGCGGCGGAACATTTCGCTTTTGCGGAATAATTGATTTTTCGAAAGTAGGGGGAGATTTTTTAATGGGGAACGGAGACGCTTGGGTGTAATTGAGGACGTTTCGAGTTAAACTGTGCTGGATCGTGGTGTATGGGCAGTCGTTACACGAGTACCCGATGCGTGGATTGAATTATTTTCTTTTTTTGGGAGGGGTTGAAATTCTATGGGCGGTATCCTCCTGGATAGTAATACTCGATTACGTTCATTTTATTCGCCGTTCCTTTACTTGGATAGTTAAATGTTTACGCACGCGGTACCTAATATGTTTCATACGATTGCGTTAAGTTTGATCCGACACAGTTTGTAGCTTTCAATCTAAATATTAAGAAAGAATGAACAAATCATGTGAATATAAAAAATGCCGGTGTAAGACGCCGAAACAAATTAAATCGACGAAACAAGGAGAAGCAGCGATATAAGGTTTGTAAAATGAGGGAACTTGATTCAACGAAATTTTCGAATTGGCTATCTGCGCAAGGATCACGGAGAATTTCTTGAATGGAGAAAAGAGACCACGTAATCGACTCTTTATACGACCTGATTAGCAGCTCGAAATGAAGAAAGTCGACAGGGACTATAAAGCAGTGCATTTTGAATATTTTTATCTTTAGAATGCCTCGTTCCCCCTAGCTTCCTGCTGCATAGTACGAAGCAGAAAGCGGGAAATTAAGGCAACGTCGCGCCGCGGAAAATTGATCTCATGTGGACACGGGCGGTTGCTCGGGAACTTTCACGAAATGATCGTCTCGCTTGTTAAAGGGACGAAATCTCGATCCCCGATAAAACGTTCTCGATGGTAATCCTGCTGATTCCGTGAAAATTGTACGAAACGGCTGCGCAGTACTGAACTTCGATAACAGCTCGAGCATACCCCGGTATCACTTTTAAAATTATACTTTTGATTTCTCGGAGAAACATTGTAAAGTATCAAAGTAATAGTCATGCAGATTATCGTCACCCATAAATAATTGAAATATAGCATTATTCAAATTAGACATTAAGCTGTTCAAGAAATAATTTCACTGCGAACCAGTATTTCACAAAAATATAATTATTATTACAACTTCGTATCATACGCATAGTGCCAATTTTCACTCAAATCAACGTCAAACATGACATAAAACAATGTCCAACCACAATTAAAGTCTAATACAAGAACCAATTACAGCTTCGATTCAATGCAAAGCCAAGCCAAACAGAAGTGAACATCTTCTCTTTTCCGAAGTCGACCACTGTACCCAATTACATCTCTAAATCATCAACGAATATCGCGAAGCTCATCTAGCATGCAGTTGGATCGCGCCACGAATCCCCTTCAACGATGGCTCGTGAGATTCAGAATGAATCCGTCCTCGTCCACCAACACGCTGAGCGACAGCTTCTTTTCTCTCTTCATCGTTCGCTCGAGGATCTTTCTCTGCCTACACGCGGCCTTATTCTCGGCATAGACCCGGAGAAGGAAGGACGCCTCTCGAAGAGAGACGTGAGAACGCTGACACACTGACTCGCTACCCCACATACCCTTTTGCCTTTTCGACGCGTACGCCGAAGATCGCGAGTAGGGGGCAAGCAGCAAGAAACGTGGAAGGGAAACACTTCCATCGGGAGCATCTTGCCAAAAAGCATCCACTGATTGATAGCAAAGAAAAGAATCGCATCTACCCTAAACCAATTGCACGATTATTCCAACGTCACGTGGAGTACAAAGACAGGTCCTAAAGCAAACCTGCTAAACTAATTATTTCGCAAGCAAGCGATAAGAAGGGCAATTCTACAATGAAAGACTGTTCTTCTATTTTACCTCACACCTTTCCATACACGAGTTGCATAAAAGGGGATGCTTCCGAAGCACGAGGCACGAAAAACAATAAAGGGAAGCGCCGTAAAGGTACCAGAAGATTTGCAACGACGATCGTTCGCAGGTGTACGAACGAGGGACCTTCGGAGGCTTCACCCCTTGAATTATTTTTCAGAATGATCATTGCAAATTGTGCACCACTGCGTATGCGAGCATTAGTCCGACGGGATAACACTGTTCACGAAACATTGTCACAAACCTTATTCCTCCGGCGATTCAGCAGGGGTAGCTCGTTATAATCCTATTGGCACACACACTTGGCACTTGTGATTCTCTTCGTCGCAGCTGTTTTTCCCGTTGCTCCGTTCTCGTTCGTCCCCGACGACGCCCGACGATATCCTCGCGAGAATGTTAGGCAAATGAAGAACGAAAGGGAATCCGTGGTATTCGATTAATAAACGTGACGGGCAAGTTATACGCCGATGTGTGATGCCGTGTGAGTTCGTTGTGAGCTCACCAGAAACGAAACGCAGCCTATATACTCTCCCCTCTTGGGGTCGTCTGCTTTCACCAAAAACCCTCGCCGGTTCTGCCGGGCCCGTCACCTGCCGGAAAAATTGAAATTCCTCGGCGTATGCTGGCGCAAGATTAGGAAAAAACGATGGAAAACTGGAAAATGCCTCGCTGGAACGACGGTGGAGAATTTCGTTCGCGAATTTCTCGAAGAGCGAGAGATCCCTCGTTCATGTTAGATTTATAATGGCTTTCATGGCTCCAGATCTGCGTGGACAATACTTTGCCGGTTACCTAGAGAACGTGGGCATCGACTTTCTTTTTTCTTAATCATCAGTCGAGAGAGCTACAATAGAACGCAAACGGAGCGAGGTTGAATCATGACGTTCGTCGGCGAATGACGCGGGCTCTTGGTTCCCCTGTTGCGAATACCGGAAGTCCGACGACGCACGGTTATCAGCGAAAGTACTCGCGGTAGCCTTAGAGTCGCCGAAAATTTTGGAACAACCGTGATCCTCGATCCATTTGTCATGTGTAATAAAAATTGTGAAATGTATTTTCGGAGAATTCGAACGTGATCTAATTAGGTTGTTACGCGTGATACACCTGATTTTACGGGTACATCTTTTCTCAAACCAAAGTTCATCAATCGAAGTAACCACCGTTTTAATCTATACATTTGTCCCAAGAATTTCAATTTAAATATTCAAAATTAACAATTAATCGTTCGTAGATAAGACTGTCAGCTACTTATGTTTAATAATGAATGCTCCAGGTAGGTAATGATGTAGGTAATACAATTTATGTTTAAAAAATCGTAGCAATTTCCAATAAGACTAGGTAAATAAACAGGCTAAATTAATTTATACGTATTATTTGAAAACAAAATTCGTATGTTCCCGATATAATCTGCTTATAAATATTTGTTACGCATCATAGAAAGTAGATTTTGACTACGTGTTTGAAACGTCGAGATCTTTCGTATGTATCAGACATATATCTGCCTCTTCCCCTTTCTCTCCAGGAATACCGGAAGTGGAGCACGGTCAAGATAGCAGCGAAAGTTTTCAACCGCACTACGTTCACGGTCACCGTAAATTTTTTAGACATGATACACCAAGCTACGCACTTTTTGTACATCTTTTTGTTTAAATTATAGAGGAAATTCAGGAAAAAATCCATTCTTATACGTTAATTGAAATTGAATTCGGAACAGAGTTCAAGTGACAGACATATTAATTACGAGAAACCAGAAATTTAGAAGAAAAGAAAGCTGCACACGAGCCGAATTACTTGACTGCATTAATTTATTGACAATTGTGTATTGCTTTTACTTATATAGTAACTGAGAGTACAATAAAAGCTTTCACTCTTTTGCTATTCCGTGTGAAAATAAATACTTGTAAACTTTGCAAGATACAGATTGATTTCCTGATACTACTTGGCTCAAAGATTTTTATATATTTTTGTTTCTATTTGTAGAGGTTAATATTTTTGTTATTTAACTATTTATAGGAAAATGATATTAGGAATCCTATTGCGCTACATATTTTCCAAAGAAAAAAAATTATATTTATTTGTTTGAAACGTAATTGGGATTGTTTTGCATTACATTTTTATAAACATAGGGTATACATCAAGTGAAGATATAAACATAACACTGATGCAAAAAGTGTAGAAAGAGTAAGTCAAATATTTATCAGTTGAAGCTCAGTTTTCGATTCTATTAATTATAAATTTCAATGCGTCAATTACAAAAATTGCAAGAAGTGCTGCTAATTAGTTTAACTTCCAAGAGGTTCGTATAATAAATGCGTAAGTAAACTTTGCCCACTTTCAAGTAATATAAAATAATACGTGCTACGATTACCAGTAAGTAGTATGCCGATAAAAGTGCACAGTAGGTAACCTTTATCTTTATATCATACTAAACGTCAATGGATCAACTTAAAACGTGTTCAACTCCGTTCTCCATTCGAGTGGAAAGTGTTAATACATAATTGCAATAAAAGTGGGCCCGCGGTGAAATATTCGCGTGACCTATTTACTCTTGCAACTTGCGGGCGCCGTATAAATCGTTCCTAAATCGACATTTAATATTCTGACGTATTTCAAGCATACAAACCTGCTCTAAATCGAAATCCGGATTATTGACCCAGATTTGCTGCTTCGAAGATTATTTCCGTGGGAATCGGCGAAACGAGCATGCAAACTGACAATAGCAGCGATAATGCCGACAACTGTCGAAAAGTTAGTAGCGACATTCGTCAAGCAAATGACTCGCAACTTATAGAAATCCTGTGATTATTTCACAAATTATTACGAATGCAACAAATAGTCATTTAATCAAGGGAATAAAAGAGTAACAAATAATGCATTGTTTAGACATTTTTTTGGTTTAGATAGAAGTATTATTATATATACACATGTTTCTGTTTATTTTTCAATGTTACTCTAGCGTGATATATTTTATTTACTGTCGCTAGTAAGTACCCAACAGGTATCAAACGTGTACCAAACAATTCGGACACTTCTTCCCCCGGTCTCCAAAGGGTTATCCCGTCTTATTAATTCGGACGCTGGTCCCTGCTCCGTATTATTTCGCGGCAATTGCGTCTTCTCCAGGGAAATTACAACGATTCATGAATGGCGGGGCGCATCGGATCCTAATTAACGCGCATTCCGAACAGCGACCCCGTTTAATTTCCCCGGATCCTCTAGCGTTCTTTCACTCCCCGCCGCCGCCGTGCTTCCGCTTCCAGAAGAAAGCCTGGCGAACGAATTTCGCGTCGGTCGGAATGGTGAAATTGCGCAATTTTTTTCTCGACCATTGACGTCACCGACCATTCACGAGAGCCTACCTGTTCGGCTTTCACACGGATCTTGCTTTGTCGTCCGCGCACCTATGCGCACACGTGCCATGTGTATATGAATATACAATAGCGGAAATATTTATTGCGTCACTCTCGAATTCACGTGTTACGCTTGAATTTTCGTAGGAACCCGATTGGCAAAATGATTGGGGCGCGTCTGATTTTTGGCCCGAGATAACGTTGGGAAGAATGTTTATGCACGAAGTTCTGTTTAAATTCGTTTTAGAAAGTAGTAGAACCATGTGCTTCCGTGGAAACGGATAATAAGATTGGAGGAGGATTTCAAAGGTGGAGCAAGAAAGGTGTGCAGTGAAATATTATCGCGACGAATGCATAATAGTGTCAACAGTTTGTACTTCCTACAGATTAATATTCAACCTTGTCAAATAATAAACCCTCAATTTGTAGTAAAACATTGTGCTACAATTGGGGGGAGTAATTCACTATCACTTTTAAGATATATTCGGGAAGAGAATAAATTGGTGAATTACAATTGTTCCATAGCGATTACAAGTTTCAAGTCGCGCAAGATGTTTTATAAATATCGTTAGTAAAAATATCGTGCGCAAATAGTCTGTTAAATAAAGTGTTGGCATTTTACAACCCAATTGCTTTACAATGTTAATTTAAATGTTCATCGAATTGTGAAACGATATCTGAATAAATGAACAAGTGCACTTGGGCGATCAGAGCAATGTGGCTGATACGTAATAATATATAATAAAAGAAATTGTAGAGCCTGCTTCGAGAGAGAAACCGCGAAAAGACATTGCACTGCAATTTGTGTTAGGAACAGTTATTAATATTTATTCTGTTAAATCGTTCACATCCTTGCTGAACACTTTTCTCGTATAAAAGTATTGCAAATGCAGGAGTACAAACATTTATTAAATCGTGTTTCTTTCACAGATGTTGTATTTCCAGTTCCTGTTGCTTATCATAATCTTCAAATTGTACGGGTGAATAGTTATGACTTTTCAACTTGAATATTACTTTATTCTGGCTTTGATCGTGACCAAAGGTGATTCCTTTGAAGTTAAACATTGCCCGCGGACATTTCTGCTTAACTGCCCCCGCAAAGCCATCGTTTCTCTAATAAAATACAGTAAAACCTCATTTATTCGAAATCCTGTTATCTGAATATTCAAACATTCTATTGTTCGAACACCGTAGCTACACCATTTATTGTTAATATAAATCGAGCACTAGTTGTTGTCAATTAACATCGAATACAACTAGAAATCGGGACTGGGTAAAATAGAAAAAGAAAATTCTGGCTTGCAGATGTCATTCACTTGTCAACTAAGGGATTCAAATGTTAACATTTGTAACATAAAATGTACCTACAGTCCTACTTAATTCCCCTCGCAATTAAAAAAAAATCGTGAAAGACAATTATATTCCACAATGCACACACTCGCCCTCGACTTTGTCAGAAAAATACTGACGATCGCACGGTGAAAACAATGCATCTCAATTATTTCAAACAATCAGCGCCAGTTTTTTCGTCGAGTCAACGGCAGTGGTTGACACTTTGTATAGAGCTCGTCGATTTTAAACGCTTTCAACTGGGCGGGAGAGAAAAAAAAAAGAGAAAAAGTCGAAACTCTAGCGGCGTTTAAAGCGTCACGTGAACGGTTTGATCTTCGTGTGAAGCGAGTTTCGACAGCTGTTAACAGGCAGCCCGTAATCCGTTTATGTAATTTCCTTTCTTTCCATTCGCTCTGGAATGGAATTGTCCTTAATATGAAAAAAAATCTCGTCGCGGTACGCAGAAAACCGTAAGGTCAGTTAGTGAATATAATTGCACGAAATTATTTCGACGATTCAGACATTGCCGTTTCAGAATGGAGATGGAGAGCGAAACGCTCGCTTTTTACCGGACGGAAATTGCAGAAGCTTATGGTACTTCACTTGAAACGGCTGCTACAGATTCGAATCGATAATGCAATTAGGTCCATCGAGATTATGGTCTAGCCTCGTGGATTCCACAGACAATACTCATCCTTGGATTATAGGGAATGCTACGGCGTGCCTGGATTTATGAAGCGTTCGGATGATCAGTCACATTCGCTTTGATTTATTTCATTCTTTACGCTTGGAAACTTTTGAAATTAATTTTTCAACATAATTCGAGATTTATGTTTCAGTAAACACTTAATTGTCTTATTCCTTTGGTTTTTTATTATTTCCATTTTCAGGGCAATTGATATTTCATTAGGTATTGAATTGTCTTCTTCGATTGTTCTGATATTATTTTAATTTCCGAGACAATTCTAAATGCGTGTTTCATTATGTATTTAATTGTCCTATTTAATTCCAGGGACACTGGACATTAATTAGTTTGCCCTATTATCTAAATCTCGATTTTTCGCCACTTGACTTCGAGTCAATTGAGTCGTCTCGAAATTAATTAAGCTGATCGCCCGAAGGAGGGAGCTATAATTAAACTGGAACGTATAAAGTGAAAAGTCATCTAATAAACCTACCACAAAAAGGCGTTAAAAAAAGAAGAATTAATTAAGTAGCACAGTGACACGATAATTAAAACATACAAGAATAAAATATCGTGACAGAAATTAAATCGAAAAGAATACTCGAAACTCCAAATGAGAACTCAAACAAATGAGTTCATCATAGACATAGCAAATATTAAGAAACGCTTGTTTCATTTATCAATTTGACTCACGTATATCTTCTCTCATACCAATAAAAAGTACCAGCCCACTTTACATCCCAAGTCAATTGACTGTACAAAACATTAGACGAAGATACAATTTTCACAGTATAAAAAATGGAGGGACTTAATTCACTTGTCAACGAAGGGGCTCGAGTAAAGAACCTACACCCATATCCAAACACATTTAACGCCGTTAAACGCTAGTAAATAACGTACTTCTGAGCACAGTGGAGCCAGTTATCTGAAACAAGAAGAAGAATCATAAAACACTCGTCCAAAGCTCCTGCAAAAAGAAACGAACCTCCCCCTCCGCACTTTCATAGAAAGCACCTGCTCCAGAATTACTTTGTTCCGGGCGCTTTGCTTTTCTTTGCTTTCCTCGCGAAGTTCGCGGGTGAAAAATTTCTCCGGGACGAACGAGCACCGGCCGGGAACACAGGCCCATCCATATTGAAGAAGAGAAAACTGCGTTCAATATATCCGATTCGACCGACCAATTTCGCACATCCTGATGACGAGGGAAGTATTTAGAAATGGTATAGAACGTTCATTGTAAGTTGCCACTTGTAACGAGTACAGTCGAACCTCAGTACGATTTGAACTTTGTTCACTCCGCTTTGCTGTGAAAACCTCTGCACCGCGAAATATTATATGGCTGCGTCTTTTCAGCATAGTATCTCTAAATATGTGTTCTTCCAAATTACATCAGTAACGATGGAAATTAGATTGTTCAGTAAATATTAATTTCTCGGAGCGCCGACGTGCAATTCTCTGTATGTCGAATGTTCACTCCAACACTTCTACAAGCGGGCATTTATTTCAGATTTGCACTCCTTCATCGAACTTCGAGTTAACGAGGTTCGACTGTATTTTGAGTGGACGACGTGAAATTTCCAATCCGTCGGTGCAACGTACGTGGAAGAATCCAATCCAATCGTTCGTTTGACCGATTTCTCGCAACGGACCACCGAATCGTAAGGAATTCGAGGAGCGTACCGTGCGTCGATACGCAGACGATTTTGTGTTGGCTGCTACGATCGTTCATTTCAGTTCGGTTGAACAATCGGTCTGAACGGAAGACTTGCTTCTGACACACTTTCGACCGCCGAAATTGCACGGCGACGCCTGGACGCACCGCACCCACGGAATTAGCATTACGAATCGTGCGATGCAATTCGCGGATCGCCCTTCGGAACCGGTGTACGACACCTGTAATACCTGGCCCGCGAAATCGCCGATTGGCAGTGGTGAATCGCAGTAGGAGAAATATGGCCGACTCGTGGTATTAAATAAAACTGTATTTTGCATTTTTGGAGATACGGTCGGATTATTTGTAATTTATTGGGTTATTCTGTGTGAAAGGATAGATTTATTAAGTACGGGGAAGCTTTAACCATTTATTATACTTTGATGTAAAAGCGTATACGTCTGTGTGATTCGCTACAAAATTAGCCTCGAAGATAATCTGCTATGATCATATTATGCTCAATATTAATCATATCGTACTTATTATCACACGTTGCTATGCGTTGCTGTTAAATGACCAACTTCATTAGCATTGCTTAATAAACTTTAAGCTCTCGCTTAAGGTGCTTCCATAATATTTGAAGACTGCCAACGCGAATATTGCCTTCCAGTCTTTTAAAAGTTGCAAATCAATGAGGATTTAACGAGGATTTAAAGAGCTAAGGATGGTGTTATGCAAAAACGGATTAACCTACATAACGAATCGGGTATCATCTTGAAGATACATTGAGAAAAGTGGTACGCCAACATTGCAACTAAAGACATGAGCTTCAAGAAAGTTCCATAAGTGCACGTTCACAGAATTATGAAACATCAATCTTAATAAGTCTTGTAAAATGAAATGGTATCAAAATCTAGTGGGGGCAAAATTTCTTGTGATATAAACGTAGAAGTGAAAATGAATCTTCTGAAGATCGTATTATTTCCTGCAGGATTATTTCATATTTCTTTTTCGTACAAAAAGTGACGAAGCTACATCCTCTAATACCAATTCCGCTTTCAACAGCCTGCGTCGTACGAACCACTACACCTTCACTATTTTCCAGAAATTTTCCATCAAACTCGGAAGAATTCCCGATCAAATTGGATACTTTCAAACGTCAATAACAGTCATTCTATAAACTCGAACGTTATATGTATAGGAAAGAGAAATTGCCAAATTCATCTCCATTCTTTTCTTTCCCATGCATGAATTTATACAAAATAATTGATTTTCGAACACTCGTTTAACGTTCAAGTGCAAAACAAATGTGGGCAAAACTCGTTTCTTAGTATTCTGAAAATTGGACATTCGTGTAATACTATACAATTTGCAGCAGTCGCTTTGCCTACGATGTAAAATTGACTCTCCATCGTTCATTAACATAAAAGGAAATATTCAGAAGCTAAATTGGTGAATACAACGTAGCATTCTTAATACCTGAAATTTCTATAATAAACTCGTTATTCGTATTGAGGGGCTCAATGCATATTTCATTTTATTCACCGTACGAAGGTATATGACCGCCACTGTACATATTGTAAGGAAATAGTAAAAAAAAGAACCCTTTAAACGGCACAACCGCCCATCAGCACCTACCGAGCAGCCCAATTCTGGCCGAAAATTTCCAAAGGCGAAATTCCTGACGCCCAAGACGAAGAAGAACGACGAGCCGCCGCATCGAGGTGAACGGTCAGCAAACATTACCGAGCAACGAGCGCGACATTATTTCATTCTCACGGTTCACCTTGAGCCAACTTTCTCCCGGCAGGTAAAATCGTCGTCTGGCCGGCCGCTAATTACGATGCACGCTGCAGAGGTGAAAAGAGGAAGAAAAAAGAAAGAACCGAGGTGCGTTTTATTAAACTAGCCGATCGCGTGTCCGCGCGACAGAGATTCCACGATCGTTGTAAACGCACGATGCAAAAGGAGAGAAGATGCGCCGTGAAAGACGATGCAACCAGGGCACACACCTGGATGTGCCCGATTGCCCGATCGTTCCTCGAATTGCTTTCGGTTGTATAGTTACGAAGACAATCGTTCGTGGGCGTATTCTGTAGCGAAAACGACGCGTCGTTCCACGCCGATACGTTCGAAAATTTTGGGTCACCGAGGAAGCGTCGTTGACTTTCTTTCTTTCCCCTCGGTTCACCCCGACGACGACCTCGTGAGGTGTGCAGGTATGCACGAGCCGAGTTGGTCTTCTTCTTTGGACGACGGGGTTAATCACTTCCAGCGGAAATAGATCTTTTGCTGATCGATCCGGTCGACAATCGAATCCCTTCAAGATTTATCCTTCGCCTTCGATGCAACGAAAGGAGGATTACGCGAGACGTTGGATAAAGATTTATTCGCGGCGTAAAAACGGTTTTTAGATTTGGGACCATTTGTAGGCTGGTGGACGAGCGCTGATGATGCACTATTCTATAAATTATTGTAGTATAGCAGAGTTGATTTTAGACGAAATGACGAAGAATCCCTTCAAATAATCGACACAGAAACACGCACTTTATGAGATGTAATCTCCTCTACTACATACAATTAAAATAAAAATTCATTTGCATTCCTAATTCTGGTTGACTTTCAGTGAACAGGGGGGATAATTTATTCACGACATTAAAATACACATAACGTACATCAGATCCATTACTGCCATTAAATGACACTTATTAGACATTTCTTGTTCTAACGCTAAGTGTAACGAAAAAAAAAGAATTATCACAAGAACAAACATAGCGTGACCCGCACTGCTGGTTGAAATGAAGTGAAAGTCGTACGTTTGCCGCAATTGACGAACCTCTCACGAAATTCCAACGCACCTATCGCTGGTTTCGGCTCCCAAGTCGAACCATAATGTTCCATTACCACCAATGACTTGTAATTATAAATTTATTCTTATAAATTCTCATGAATAGCACGGTGAACGTTAAAAAAATTTCAAGGCTGCGATCCAGAAGCCAATACCCTATAATTTTAAAGAAATATGTTATTATCGACGTACATTTTATTATGTACACCCAATTTTGTTTGTCCTCGAACACTTCTATATCATTTGGTCGTAAACAACCTACTGGTAACATATGAAATAATTTCTCCTTCTATTCTTTCCCAGACACTGTAGTATTCTTTACACACTTTTTTCAACAACCTATCCAACATGTAAAGCTACATTTACGTGTATGTGAAAATAAAGATATACCACACCCAAGACTTTCGTTCTATTGCCAATAAATCCACTTGCTCGATCGTCGAAGTCAATCGATCGTACTCGTTGTCAACACCAGTCCCTTATTTGACACTCTGGTCCGGGTGGAGCCAAAGAGTGTGGTGACAAAAAAGACAAGAAGAAAAGGAAAGAAAAAAAAAACAGAAAAAGGAAAGCACGTAGATACACGATCTTAGTATGTCAGTGTGCCTATATGCTAATCGCTCGAAGAACAGTTTTAACCCTGACACTTCAACGCCGGCGGCGCCGCGGCGTCTTCCTCGAAGAATGCCAGAAGAAGTTGCGCTTTTAACACGTTTAGCGCGCCAATAAACGAACCGATCGCCCGTAGGCTGACGTACAAATTACGGAAGAACGTTGCAAATGTACGCGTGAATTATTGGCACACAAAACTTTGATATACGAAGGCGTGCCTCGAAAGAAAAAAAGAGGTAAAAAGTTTCTGTGTATTCATATATTACGATCTTTCGTGCTTCTCGTTGATAAAAAAGAAAAAATTTGTAGGTTCGTTAATGTAAGAAGAATTATACCGTGACCGGTTGGCGAGATTTGCCTGATAATATTTCGCTGCAGAAATGAATGATTGTTGTTCGATGTTCGAGATGGTGAGGCCAATCGGATTACCTCCGACTCTCTGACAAATGGTGAACGCTAATTTATAAATCCGTGTTGGAGTCGAATACTATTTGCCATCCAACGTGACTGTCTATCTTTGCCACTTCGGCTGGTGGTTTTAGGCACATCCTCGTGACGAGGATATATATTGATCCTGAAACTTTCTCGTTGATTAACCACATGACAACGACGAAAATTAAAGCGGACGTCTCTCGTTCCGGCAAAGAATGGAATTATTTCAAGAGGACCTATAATGGATACGATGGATGCTATTTCATTGCAAAAGTAATCATAATAATAAGTAGAACAAGACAAGTTTCAACAATTACCTAATTGGTACACACGTGAACAGTGAAATTAGTTTTGATCGCTTTGTCCAAATATCTCCGTCTTCCACCATGTACAATTTCAATTACTTTCCCCAGCAAAATCTTAACACAAAATACATACCACTTAAATGTACCCAACAAGTCTGTACCCATTATATTATAGCTTGCTCGTTAACCATCACAAAATATTGAAAGCTGTCACACTTTCCAAGGTGAATGCCACTGAAAAAAAAAAAAACGAAACTCTGCTCTCTATCTTTATTATAGTAACAACAATGATCAACAGAAGAGAGCGAGATAGTGGACTGAGGCGTTTCGCTTCATATCTCGCTATAACACTAACTTCCAGCTCGTAAAAGCATCAAAGATCGACCTTCCTCAATAAGAGCATCGCGAGTTCCAAAGGATGCGAAATCGAAGAAAAAGGAAGCGAGTGATAGATCGAAGATTTCTCTCAGCAAGAACATGATCGTTTATCATCGTCATTCTGCGGCGGGGGGGAAAAAATAGCTCGGTCGTTTCGACGATCGCTAGCTCGTCAAAGAATAATGCACTTGTCATGAGAATACGCGTACTCTTCCTTTCCTAACATTCCAATTGTGGTGAATCGAGCGAATTTGCTGTTACACAGATATTTGTTGGGCAGAATTAGAAGTTCGCTTGATTTTTGATATTCGTTCTGATCTGCGAATCGAAATATTTATTCACGTTTGGCAGGTTTGAATAGGGATGCGTGAAAAATAATTCTACGGGAAAATAGATAAAACTGTATATTATTTTTATTATTTTCGAGTACAGTAGAATATTATGGTTGTTTGGAAGAATATATAGTCTCAAAACAATTCCTACCCTCACTGTCAGTTAACAAAAATTTGTCCTATATACGAACACGTATACAAAGTTTTTATTATATTCGAATTTGAACCAAATTGAGTAATTAATAAAAAAAATGCAGGAAATTTGAAGCTACCTTTCAACCCCAATTTTTGCCTGATAGACAAGGGATGGTGTGAATACATATGAAACTGACTGTACGCAAAGGGTTAACTTTGTCCAGTGCTGCATTCTCGGCTTTCTAAATCCTTTGGACGAGCAACGATCTCGTTAAGTCACCGATCCGCTCACTTTCACCACCTACGCGTGAATTCTCTGTTCCAAGTTGGAACTTCCAACCAGTCTCCAACCCGTTAACGAATCGCGTGACAATGAGTCACTGCCGGACCTCCGGCTACTTGCTTTCTCGTGTCGGTGTAATTTTGAAATTGTTCTCGACGATACACGTCGGTCGGGATTCGCTTACTCTCGTTTTTTTTCACTTTTGTCGGCCATCGTCTTGCATGCCAATGACGTTTGTTCCGGTGCTCCTAATACGGAGGGAGATTAATACCGATAGAATGGGCCAAGTCACTCTCACTCTCCCCGTGCCATTTCTCTAGAATATATTTCTAAAACAGATCAGGTAGTGTTGCGATTGCTAAACACCGTTACTAAACACAACACTTGTCCAAATAATAATCGACAGTAAGAAAAAACAGACACGCAGGGGTCAAAATATAAGATGCATTTCCAATTTCTATCTAAGTTGATCAAAATTTAGTTCATCACCTTAAGTCCATTTCACGAGCCAATTTTACAAAACATGATTTGCTTACATGCTTTGCAATTACCTTAGTCTTTGAATCATATTGCAATTATTTGACAAATCACGATAATCCGAAAACTAACACTGGAAAGAAATATTCAATATAAACATGCAAGAAAGTTGAACGAAATTGGAAGTGTACCACCGCAAAATATATCACGAACTTTCCTTTCCTGCCCCGCGGCGCGGGCGTCTTCGTCCTTTCAAAGATCGCCATCCTTTAATCTCACAATCAGCACAAGGCTACGCCCCTGAACTCACTTTCACCGGCCGCATCCTCCGCATCCGGTGTCGTCGAGATTCTGCGCGCAAATAGAATAACGGACTTTGCACGATACAGCGTACGTTGACTTCCATTCTAGACTAGCCACTCCAATGGCACACAATTTCCATAAAACGTTTTAGATAATACGAAAAGATAAACAACGATATCGTAAAGCAGAAGGGAGGATGAAGAAACTGGAGGAAGTGAAGTTTTCTAACTTCGCAATGATACGGTGCGGTTTGGTCCAGTTTCTTCCTATTTTTTAATCAATCCTTCGTTTGTTAAAAAAGGATAATTGCTACTTTTAATTTCATAATTAAGTGGCGATGCAAAGTAAGTATATATGTATTCGTATGTGCGTATATGAAATTGTTGTACCGTTAAAGAGTTAGCTGCATGCGAATCTAATGGCTACTATAATTAATCTTTGTAAAAAAATTCCAGACGTATTATAATTAAGTCATTCTCGATTGAAACGAGTCAAGATTACATGCACGTATTTGTAGAAAACGAACATAATGTAATAAATGCAGTTTAATCATTTAAACGTCTTGCAGAGGTTTGTATAAATTTTTAACAAACAGCGCACGTGTATATATGTACAATATATGTTCGTCCTACAGCGAAAGGGTTAACAAAAGAAGTGGAGTAAAGTCCAAAGGAATAACGATTACTGTAATGAGTGAATTATTCCAGATTGCGTTGTTATTCAAGAATAAACTTGACAAAAGAATAATGCATTATTCATTAGTACACCTGGTATATTCAATTATCATAATCTTACTATTACAATACTTGGACAACATTGATTCCAAACATTTATCCAATACGAACGCATTAACCCGAGCTGATTTACAACTCTGTGGTTATAGATATTATTTGGATGGGTACTGTCAAACAATCAAATCTTTTCAAACAAGTTATTTCTATTAATACATTAAACCATGGGCACGTGTATCTATGTAACAATAATGGTCGATTATTAAGAGCGTCATTATTCCGCTTCTTCCTCGGCATCCGCTTCTAAATAACGGATATAAAGATGCCACGGTCGCCGCGCTTTACGTTAACGTTTAATTATTTATTCACTGGACGCTCGTAAGAAGGTAGGCCGGACACTGTTAGTAATTATTCACACCTGTTCGAAACGTTTCCCGGGTGGTTTATAGGCTTTCTTAACTGTTCCGTCCTTTCTCTGGGCTTTTCCTTGCTTTTATTACTAATTTGTGTCGTACTATCGATAACGTATGCACGTATGAAGTATGATGCTTACTGTCTTAAACATTGGATGTAGGAAAACACAGTCTAATGATAATTTCTAATGATGGTTGGTTATAAATTTCTTCATTTTTTTCCATGGCTACAACCAGGTTTATTTTAAGATATAGACCGATATGTACATGGATCAGAATAAAGTAAATGCCGTTCGTTAAAGTATGTAAAGTACAATATGAATATCTTTTGCAGAATGAAGTGTGTAGTGATCATTTAAATTAATAATATTATCTATTGCTGTTTCAATCGATTTTAATTTGAAATAATCGAGCAAAGTTACAGGAACGTATTAATTCTCTTGTATCCCACGGTACTCTATATTTCAAGTGCAAATTCCTACTTTTTCCCTCCAACTGCATATTTTACAAATATATCATATTCTCATTTGCTTGATAAATTAAGCGTTTATTATTTGACGTAAATGACGTGCGAATGAAATATGTATACAACTTGCACTAGAAGCCTAGCTAGTCAGGGATAAAATATATATTAATAACTCAAATTAAATTGTGCGTAAAGACAGGGAAAAATATGTATTTAACTTTTATGATATCAGCCAATCGATTTCTTTCTTAATTATAAGAAATCTTTGTTATCTATGCCGCACGCCAGTCGCTGTATTATCTGTATATCACACCTCAGTAAATCTGTAATTAACGTTCTTCGATAAATTCCTTCGCCACTGATTTCTCTCTGACTTCTCCTAAATACCAGCGAAGCTATTATTTTTTCTTAAACAAGAGGAAAGCGCACAGTGAGCTGCAAGGAATTTAATCCGGATATTCTATAACTCGAATTCCAAGCAATCTGTCTAATATGTGTGTAGGATTATATTTTATGCAAGATGATTTATGAACAGGTGTCAGGTTATAATTTTCGTTAATTGTAAAACATTATGTGGGATAAAGGAGTGCGGTACAGGCCACCTGAATATCTCGACTGAATATCGTACTTTCGGTCGAAATAGGTATGCACAAAATCGTGGTAGAAATAGTGTTAATCGATTTACATACTAAAAAGTCAAGTAATGCCAGCATCCGCAAATAATAACCGACAGTCGAACGAAATTTAATTTACGTTTACATGCAGAGGACTAATAGAAGCATTTAGAATCGGAATTCGTCGTCCCCTGAGTCCGTAAAACAGACGTGATTTCACCAGCAACGTCCGACTAGGTCGTCTCATCGGCCAACAATAGACAGAACGGCGCGCTTTTCTCCGCGTGGAATTCGAGTTGCGCCGCGGCTGCACGAGTCGAGAATCGTATCGACTTCTTGGCTGCTTTCGCGAGGTCGTATCCGGAATCGATCGACGCACTGGAAGGTACGTACGTAAACAGGATACGATCACTGACTCACACGGCGTTTAAACTCACCGGTCATTAGACTCGTTTGTAGACTGACGCAAAACGCGTTGGTCGACGGTGGGGTATTCAATTTCACGGAAAAATTTATGCACGGCTAGATGCAGGCGTCCATGGACGGGCATCGCCAGCAATCTGTAATTAATTTCCCCCGAAGGCGAACCGTTTGACAGGAATTATACCAAGGCTGTTATTAATCCCCGGTTTGCGACTATCGTTAAGAGCCTTTGAAGAGAAGCGCCCGAATCCTGCGTGAAAACTCGAGTTCCAACAGATTTCTGTTCAATCGATTTCGTCCATCGAGGTTTGCGCGCGAAATCGTCGGGGAAACAGTTTTTAATCGTTTCATTGGTGTTTGATTAATAGACGGTGGAGGTTTGTGTTATTATTGTTGTAGAGCATTTGTATGGAAAGTGGATGGGGAAGGGGGAGAAAATATATTTTGATTACAATTTTTAGTACGATCGGGAAGAGAGTTACTTAGTCCCTTTAAAAAATTATTCGCAAGTGCGGGGAAAACTTTTGCACACGAAGATTAGTCTTGGAGGTAAATCAATTTTTATTAAAACTACTATTATCACTCTTATTGCGAATGAAAGAAAGTCAAGGGGCTACAGTTCGATGCAGTAAGATATTCTCATCGGGAGCAATTATTAACTGTAAATGAATAATTGACACCGAGAATAGCTAAATATGCTACTTGTACCCGAATCATTCCATTAACTGCATTAACACATTCTACGCCCAGGAAAGCTGAAAGAAGAAAATTAATAATTGAATATCTTGGCGCGTCACACTGCTGCTTCCCCTTAAGAATTCCGTGAATCCATTCACCGGTGGCTAATTACAAGAACATTACGATGAAGCGGTAGCCCGATGATTGCGTAGTGACTGGCTAAAATTTAATCTACTGCGGCCAGCGAGAAAGACGCTCTGATTCCTCAAGTAATCAGAACATGGCGATCGGCGGTCTCCCGTGCTGAACAAGATACGAAAATGAATTTCGGTACATAACTGGTAACAAAACACCGTAAGAAAAAAAAGGACTGGAGAAGGTGCACACCGAGCAACAACGGCAACGGGACGAAAAAAATTCCAGTAAAAACGTCCGCCGCGTTTGAGATACGATAAATTCTACGCCGAAACGAACGTTCAAACGGGAGGAGAAAGTCGAGCAAATGTAAAAAGAAATAATAAACGAAAGTAGACTGTGCAAGGGGGAAAAAAAGGAACAGAAGTGGAATCTCCATCGTTACATCCTGCACCATAAGTATCGTACTTTCGATTCCTCTATTTAACCTGAATTTGCCTTTCCGTGTTTTTATTCCATCGCCGACACGATTATTGCACGCAATTTTCACGCGCTGCGGTGGCATTCACCAGAGATGCTGCCGCGTGGCCTGAATTTTTCCATCTCGACAAAGATTCGGACGGGAGGAAATGTAGAAATTGCAACTGCACGCGTTTACGGGATATGCAAATGCTGCCTTGCGCTTTAAAGCGGCGGATGAGTGTATTAAGTGAGAATTTTTCAAAACGCAAATAACGCGACCAGTGCACGGTTCGTATGCACGGTTTATGGATCGTGGCCCATACTCGGATGCGATGGATACTCGGCCAATGGAACGTCCCAAATAATACTTTTAGTTGCACATCCTACACGTACATACGAGGATTCATAAAATCTCTCGCAGACTTGCCGCTTTAGAGGCGAGATTACAAAACTGTACATATGATAGATACGAGAAGAATATACACATTCGGTGACAATACCGTTACCGGCACTTCTTCCTTTGGCCTTTTAAATACTCACTTTGATAAATATTGACGCTGTACGATTAAAAACGGTGTTTATACAAGAACTACAGGTATGTATGTCAGATTTTTTCTCAGTATGGAAAATCGAAGGGAATCTGAAATCATTTTTTGGGGCACGAAAAATGATATTGACACTGTTGAAACGTTTAGTGCGAAAGTTTCATAATCATTTATGGCGCGAGTCGAATTATATTGACACGGTTCATTGCAATATTGTCATAATCACTTTCAGGGTACGAAAAATTGTATTAACAATATTGAATTGTTTTGTTATCGTGCTTAATTTCTATTATCACTTTGGAAGCGTAAGAAACAATTTTTTACGAATACTATTCTTGCAATATTGAATTGTACACAATAATTGACAAAAAGGGAACGAAACCATGGCACACATTTCAGGCTTGAAATGCGCAGTAAATTTTAACTAGCAGAGAAGATGAAAGTGCCATTTTAGTAGCTTTTCAAGATGGCTGCGTAGCACGCAAAGACCTCTACAAGTGCAAGCTTGTAACACGATCGTCACGATATTACAACCGTTTACAACTCGAGGGTCCGTGTAAAAGTCATTTTGCTTACTCCGGATAGGAATCTTTCCTCAAATCGCAAATCTTTCATCGTTCAATCGGGAATTGAGAAATTTCCTCTCAAAAGTGTTTCGAACACTTCTTCCAGTTATTGGAAATTGATTGTAACATTAATTCTTACATTACATTTACATTTCAAACGCGTCAAGGTAGAATTTAATGGGACCAAAAATCAGAAAAATTGGCGTACAACTTTGCGATTAAAAATTTAGTGTCCGATAAATGTCACTATTAACAAATAAAATCGCATTTGCCGGGCGAACAATCCCAAAGTAAAGAAATAAAAAAAAAATAAAAAACAATACTCGTTTGTAACGGCACGCAATTTCGGTGCATCCCGTAAATAATCCGAACAACACGATTACTAAATCTGATGGAGGACGACGCGCGGCATACAGGTCCGGCGTAATTAAGGATTATTAGCAGCCATTACTTACACGCGAGCCGGGGACGCAATCATCCAGATTACCGCGAATAACGATGATGAACGCGGCAGGAAACAATTACACGCGACGACACCGACGCGACGCGTCGCGACGACGAAATCCTATCAAGGAGGACGAGCTATGCGCGTCGTGTGATTAGGAAAACGCGCGTTCCATTGCGTTGCAACAAGTGGGATAAGAATGGAGGGATGACGAGGGGGAGGACGAGAAAAGAAGAAGAGGAAGAAGAAGAGGCACAAGGTGGCACACGTAGCCGAGATCCGATCGAAAGAGCCACAGCACTCGTGAACACACGAACGTCGCCACGAGGAGAAAGTTTCGAAGGCAGGAAGTGAAGTAGGTCACGACTTTGACCGCTCGCAAGGTCCATACTCCCAAGGCACGCTACTCCACTCTGCCTCCGCTGTGTACAACCTGATTCGACTCCGTTTCGATTTAGTGATGGGATCAAGTGTCCAATATGTGCTCACGTAACCAAGTCAAATCCCAGATGAAAAAAGTTTACTTCGCCGGGCTCGATTATTGTTGAGAAAAAGAGCGGTGTTCGTTTGAACCGTAAGGGGGGGCGTCTGTTTCGTGATTTCTCATTTTGTAGCGTGTTTCGTTTCGTGGCAAATGGGACTACGGAACCTGTCGAATCACGTAGATTACGAAGCTCGAAATGTCTTTATAAGACAGGATTATAAGTTTGGACTGATTAAAAACCGGGAATGCACAGTCTGCGCTGGGATTGTTATAGAAAAGAAAAGGAGTTCGAGTCTTTAGAGAGTAAAGTATGTACAGGTATGCTAACTATTTCGAAAGCAAAGTACGAAGACCTCGCGTGGTCCCGAAATTGTAGATAAAATATAAGGATTATTTTATTGATCTTTCCTCTTGTGATGCGCAATTGAAGTATAAACTGCGTCTCTATGAACCTCCTGCTTTATTCGAAAACTAAAATATTAAAGCTTGTGACATTCCGCACTTTTTCCCCTTGCCCCTCATATGTGTTTACTTGTAAAGTACTTTTAAAGTACTCTGCGCAACGAGTGCTCATAGGTTTCGAGTAGCCAACCTATTAGTACTTGGACATTTGAAAGAATCGAATCTCGTAAAAGTAGTATGATCGAACCCTGAGAGACTGCGATTCGACACAGACAACAATGACGTCAATAAACTACTTTTACTTGCACCTAGTTACACAGAACATATAATTTTTCGCTTGAAGTACTCGTAAAAGGATTCAGATCTACTTGATCAAGGTTCGATTATACTTAAAACTACCGCTTTCTTTTCTTTTTTTTTTCAAAGATCCTGCAAGGGATTCGAACCTGTCCCGCCCTGGTTCGAATATACCGTGAGAAGTATCGCATCGGGTTTTCGAAGATGCTCATCAACGATTCGAAACTATCCGGCTTGATTCGAATCTGCTTACAATGTACTTGTTCCCACCACTAGTTTCGATTGATACAGCCTGCCTCTCGGAAAGGTGGAAGCCGAATGACGGCTGTCGTTCGTAATCGTTTTCGAACAGGGACATGGTTTCTTAGAAGACCGAACGAAAAATGTAGGTAACGACGCAACACGTGATGATCGTGCACAATGCACCAACACCTTGTCCACGATCATCCGTGATCGTGTGCGCATACGTGAAACGGTTAGAAATAGTGACTGGACATTTTCCATCGACGGCAAAATTGTACCAAGAATTTTTTTTACTATTTCGTGCTGTTTTAATCTCTCTTGAGATTATCGTGCATTGCATCGTATGTACAAAGTCATCAAAGGGGTGCAACGTTTTAGACAGACAGTTTACAGCTTTTTAGGAACGAGTGAACGGCATTACAAATCCGTACTTTGGGTCTCCAGGGTATGACGTTGTATGACAATGGAAGGGGGTAGTTCATTTTATGTAATTTGCTGCTGAGGGTGGCTCTCTGACTATCAAATAGCGGTCATTGACACAATGCATATAATGCCTATTCGAGCGACTGAAAAAGCGATTGTAATGGCCTGATCTACATCTATTGATCATTGTTACAATTTCTCGTGTTAGGTTCCTACCCGCATACCATGGTTCAGAGTTTGTGTTGTGGAATTGTTGAATGGCGTTTGATAAATAACCATGGACATTGGTAAGAAAAAGAAGAAGCAGGTATTTTTTTATAAAAAAATACTAATTGTCCCCAACTCTTGCAGCAATTAAAAAAAAAACTGCATACCCTACTAATGAAACATAACGAAAGGAACCCGTCGCTTCGTTGCAATTATAAATCATAACAGACGCACGATCGCTGCGTAATTCTCTGTACGTGACAGAAAGCGAAAAGCTGAACAAAAAAGGGCATAGCAACGGCTGGAATTTATAATAAGACCTCTGTTACATCAGTCCCGGCTCTCTCGCTCCGCGTTGCGTGATACCGGGATGCATTCCTATTGTCGAATAAAACGTAGATATAAAACGAGGGAAACGTCTGGGGATGAGTCCCCCTCCCGGAACATAAACCATCAAATACCATTACCTGATAGAACGACCCATCTCCACGTGGCCGTCTCATTGGGTCAAGGTTGCCTTTTAACCTGGAAAACCGCGCCGCCGCCATGCGGCCAGAAATCCCCGCCACTCTGTTTTACATCGAGCGTTCCTATTTATACTTTAATCATTCATATTCGCTGCAAAGATGTGTGCCAAGTTCCTTGCAATATTCGCATGCACGCTCAGACCGTGCTTTCTCTGTGGCAAATTGTGCAACGCGAATAAACAGTCGTTGCGGTTCTTGGCAGTGGATCCGTCGAAACGACTTTGTTTTCCACTGCTTGCCCAAAAATTCGATTATTAATAGACTGGTCGTTGGGATTTTAATTTCTCTGTAAAATATTATTTACTTATTTTTGTTAATATTAATGGTAGCTGATGCATTGCATTATACATAGATAGAACTGTAGGATTATTTGTTAGAATATCATTCTGCATTCACGATTTATGATACATAGACAGGATTTATTTATTACGTCTATGTACTGTGTTAAGTGCCTACTATACTCTGCGGGATTTACTTGTAACTGATTTGTCTGATTAATAATACAGATATAAATAACAATTTCTGTTGTCATTAGAAACTTGTAAAAGTATAATTTTTATTTGATATAATCCATACATGTATATAGTTCATATCTAAATAACTTTTAATGCATTTCATCAATAAATTATTTCAACTGCGAGACAACATCGAAAGAACAATTATTATTATAACATCTCACAATATATAATAGAATTTAATATTTTCTAAACATTTACGTAAAATAATATTTTATTCATCATTTTAATATACATGGAGTTTGCAATACCACTGGGCTGTCGCAATAAAATGCAGCTTTTTAAATTTCCATGGCTGCAAACGCCCTGCTGCAATGTATATTTCAATGTTATTCAAAGTTTTATAAACGTAGAAACATGCATGACATTCTTTTCACGTCGTATTAATGCAAAAGTGTTGTACGCAATATGTTGCGTCTGCAATAATATTTCCCGACATTATTGCTGTGCAATATTGCTTGTCGCAGCATACTGTCACGTACAATTTCCCCGTTCCTGCGATACATTTTGTTATTATATTTGAATCGATTTAACGTAATTAGCATAAAGGTAGATTTTAACAATAAACCCACCCCATTGCGTGTTAGTAAAAAGAAAAACAATCACGCCTTTTAAGTCGCACCGATGCACGAGCAGCACGGTAAAAAGCCATCGCCGAATTTCCAGGGGGCACTCGAATGGGGCGACTTTTTGTCCGCTAGAAAGTTTTCGAGGCATCGCGACGCGTCGCGTCGCGGCGTCGTGTCGGCTCGCACGGAAACGGGGTGAGCCGTACGTGTCCAGAGGCGTGCAGCAGAAAAACCGGCAGACGTTGGTGCACGGGCAAAAACCTGATAGAGTGGATTTAAAAGAAGCACAAATATCGAAGGAAGGAAACATGCTCGCTTTCGAGTCGGTCGCGCATCATCGGTGCCACGATCGCGAAATTGATCTGCCATACTTTCGCCGCGAACACTTGCCAGAAATCGTCAGGCCTCGTCGCTTATCCGCTCGAGATTCCGGATTACCTGCTCGCCTGCGCCCGTGTACAGGATCACGCGGAAACGAAGAAATAAATGGGCATGTGCGATTGGAGGGAGTGAGAGAACATGATAAAAGTGGCGAAAGAGGACTCGTTAAACTTGTGGTGCAACCATATGCGTGTTGATCGACGATTTATCCTTAACAGATATTTACAGTGAGTGGCAAAGATATTAGGGCACTGTTGTTTTAACCCTTTCGCTACGGTAGCAGAAGAATGAAAGTATCCCCGGTGCATAAGACTGGAAAGATTTGATCAATATTGAAGAGCTATTTAATACTCTGTTTAACCCTTCCATTTCTTTCCATTATTAGCATCGAAACGTAAAGTCTCATAAACGCTGTTGCTTCGATGCTTTTCTTGGCCGCAATACATTTTAGCTTACGCACTCATGAACACCAATGATAATCGATTTGGTTCAATCGTCAATTCCACTCTATCCTGTTGTTTCGTTTGATTGATGTGAACGTAAAATGAAATGAGGTGCACCTTAAGCAGGGGAGCACCGGGGGACGATCATTACGCTGACAAATGAATAACTTATGATGATTTAATGTAGCAAGTATTGATTAATATCGTGGAAAGCCTGTTTGCGCAGTTATCGTAGGCAAAATTTATTTAAAAAATGCTTGGAGAAATTGCGCTGAGAATGAAAAGAAAACGAAGTTGAAGAATGTCGTAAAAAAGCAACGGATATTTAAAATTACCTGTAACTACTTAACTTGGCTCTTTAAATTCAAAAATACTCAAATGGGCTGACAGGTATTTTTAAAAAGTAGTCTTATATGGTCAAGCACCTATATGCGTTCAATATAGATATTTGTTTATACTAATTTGAATATTTCTGACAAGTGTAATGGCTTTATTGTTATTGTAATTAGGAATTATCCTCGTCCATGCTGCTCATTCGCTGGTTCCGTTATGATATGCGGCACAGTTTCTTTCACCGTAGTAATTGAATTGCTAATTATAGAGGGAAACCGAGTATCGAGAAAATATTTGAATATTTTGAGGAACGTGTTAGAAAAGATTCAACACATAATGAATCAGAAAAGCTGTTCTTTTTTTCAGCAACACGTCTAATAAAAGAGCTGTCTCGGTCAAATATGTGTTAAGCTTCTCGCATCATTACCGCTGCTATCTTCCCATTCCAATATCATACAGAATTACAAATATATTCTTGACAAACCGACGACGGAAAGGAATATTAAAGTCTATCTCGGCTAATTAGCCTAAAAAAGTGAAGGAGTTATTGATTACAAAAGTATTATAACTACGATCTCCCCATAATTAACTTGCTCAACAGATTCTTCAAAATCGTGGAGCAAGTGAAAGCTTGCTTGGCATTAATCAATAGGAACTCGAATGTAAAAAGAAAATTACATTCTTTTCTTACAGCAAGGCTATTTCTGTAACGTGTGCTACAAACGATTCATCTCCTCCTTTGAACACACCTCTAGCTAGACCCTAACATTTATTAATCCCCTGTGAAATATGTATTGAGGTGCAAATAAAATATCAAAGGCAATTATACCCATCCAAACGAACACTGCAGTGCGAAGCGTCTCGTTTCGATTGAAACAAAAATCACACAAACCGAGAGTGGCACAAGCACATTTCAACAACTCCCCGAGCAACGTTACATACACACGCCTAAGATCGAGCGCGACGCAAAAAACACATTCGCAAAAACAATAAAAGCTGGGCGATCACAAGGGACGTCCTTTCGTTTCCCCCGAGAAAAAAATCAAATTTCTCTGACAAATCCGCCTCCGGCAGTTCCTTCGAGGTGCACAAGGCCCCGCTAATCGAGGAAGGTGCACACTTCCGGGGAACGAGAGCAGCCAGAGGAAAAGGACCGAAAACATTTATTTGATTACATCCCCGCGCCGCGTCCTCCTTTCCACGGGCAGGTATAGTTGGCAACGCTAGTTAACGCACACGCACCTGCACCAGCGCACCGATCGGCTGTAGTGAGTGATAATCGTAGAGTAGGTCAGCGGAACAGTGCCTCTAGCAATCTGCGTTCTTCGTCTTCCCGGCTACCTATGTGTACATACAGCTGCCCCTGCCGCGTATGTATACGGGCCTATCAATGTGCACCTGTGCGTGCATGCACGTGAGCACGGATAAAGGTACGCCGACCGCGTGTGACAAGAAACGAGTCGGCGATGTCGTCTGGACGAAACGCACGACGACTTCCACGCGTTTTATATGCCCGATCGAGAGCCAATTCTGTGGACGACATTTCGTCCGGCTAATCGGAAAGGTCATGGAGTTCATTGTATGTATATACGTGGTCGATGTACATATAATATAATGTATTGGTTGCTGGAGAAACTTTGTTCGGTTTTTTTTGCCTGCCTTTTGTAACAGGTTATTTTTGAGATCGATACGTTCCGAAAGGTGAAAGCTGGACATTTGGGGGAAACTTTTTTTGCATGGATATGCTTTTCTTTTATTGCGACAGAGGTGGAAAGAGTTCGAAGGTACGAAGCAAGTGTGTAGGATTTATACAAGTGAGAAAGTTATGGATGGTGATTGTCCGATGGATTACTTGTAACCTCTGGTTTGTGGTTCTTGGTTATTTGGTTTTATAATGCGGACCAGCCCTTGGCTGGGAGTCTAGTTTTTATATAATTAAATTTGTTATATAATTAAATATAACGAACAAAGAGATCAGAATGCTTGGATGCACTTTCAGATAAATCAATTTCCCGTGCCTTCCGAGCATCACGGTCAATGATTTTATCCACATGATCACTGGCTCGAGGTATGTATGTACATTGAAATGGAATTTTTTAATTGAACTTGGCGAGGAATTCTACGAAACTGGGCGCTGATATATAGCGCGTGCTCAAGCAGCTCGTATTAAATATAATTAAAGTACGTATTTTGGTTTCCTTTTGCTACGAGACGTTCTGCACGCCTAACGAATCTACTACAATCTCACATCCACGGTCCTTTATTACCTACTTTCGAACATCGTTAAGAATGAAAATACTGTTTAGATGGACTTAAGCCGCGTTTTTTATTAGCTACGTATCGAACATGATTTACGGTTTTAATCTCTGTGATTCGCAGGAATTTTCATGTCGTTAAAATCGTATGTACGGCGTTTTCAAGTTTTCCCTCGAGCATCTTCATTATGTCGGAGTGTCTTTAATTACCTTAATGAAGTCGTTAGGTAATTCCCATTCAAGTTGGCGGAAGGCTTGCAGAACGATCATAATTAATTGGCACTGACGATTCGGTAATAAGAATCGAATTATAATAGTCATTAGCTTATCATTGTCACAAAAGGAAAACGTTAATTATTCTACAGTTTAGCTTTGGAGAATGTACATTTCTCAATTGATGAATCGGCAATTCATAAATGCGACAAATATGAGAGTATGCTTGTAAATAAGTTTATTAATTTTAATTCCTGTACAGTACATGATTTGTAAATGGGACACGATTAAATACTTTCGGGTCGAAATGAACCAATATCACGCATTCACGGAAAATGAATAAGAAATGAAGAGGATAATTTATTCGAAAATTTCGACGTGCTATCTTGACATTTAATTGAACTCTCCACGACTCAATTCGACGATGATTTATTCTTATTCGAAAGGTACATTATTAAATGAGAAAAGAGCATTCTTGTCCCGGTTTTGGGCCAGATTGGCCTAATTGTCCGTATAAGGGTGAAGAAAACAGTTTGAAACGGTGAAATAATTTTATTAGTGAAGCCTCGATTTCGGAAAGCATCGTCCACCAGTCCACTAGTATTGCCAAAATATTTTGAAGTAATTATTGATATTTTCAAAAAACGAATTATGATTATAACTGTTACTCATTTTGTTTAATTACCAAACCATGTTGCACGTAATTTAAATTGTTGCTGGTTAAAATTTTGTGCCACATCTTTTTAATTTCGCGATTATTTTGCACAATACAATGCAGCATGCATTGCAACTACAAAACAAAATATAACACGCAATTATAACTACATATAACAAGATATAAAGACCAATTACGTTTTAAAATATCTTTTTACCAATTAAATCTTTATATTGCAGTATTATTCGACCTCATCATTACCAACACAACCTTGAAACATATTTCACTTCCAATTAACCAGCTTCCTCGTAAACGTAATATGCCTTTTGCTACTTTCTACCCAAACATCGAGTCATGTTATTCAAATTTCGTTTTACGACACATCCAATTCTGCGTAACGCCTCGTCGAATCAGAAACCATCAAAACTGGAATTTACGTGCCCTATTTCATTAACAAAAAGTAGCAAGAGTCTAATAGGGGGATGAAAATCTCACTCGGGGGTGCATTTTACCGCGTTACAATGAGGGTTGCTCGTATTTCAAGAAACACATACAATTTTTAATGCCTTATCAGACATCAATTGTATCCATTCGAACCAGTAATATTTTCGCCAGATGTTCGGCAATTTTTCAATTCCTCAGCGATAGAAATTGGCCTCTTTCAACTAAAAATATGTGGATAGGTGCGTTCTCACATCTTTAGCATTGGGAAAACATTTTCCATTCAGGGAATGCTGTAACGATCTAAACAAGTGATAATCACTTCGATCAGCTTCGATATGGTGGATGAATTCGTTGAATTTTCTGCATCGTTCGACGTGTAATATATGACTAAACCCTTTGACCACGAAACAAATGTTTTTACCAAGTTTTACCAAATGCGCTTCTTGTAAACGAAAGAAGAAAGCACGAAACAAAGGGTCGTGAAATCGAGCCGTCAACCTAACGGCCTGTGAACGTCACAAAAATCAATAACGAACGAAACTAAACGAAAGCTGAATTAAACGAGTTTCGTGTTCGTTGGCGATCCGAAACAAATTTGAGAAATTCTTGAACGCCAGGGAGTTCTTTCACAATGAACCGCGAAAAATGTAAGGATCGATGGGGAATGATAATCGGCCGGATGGGTGGAGTCAAGTGAGAGGTGCAGAGGAGCATAGAAAGTTCGTAACATGAAATTGCATTCCATAAAGAATGGAAAGTCGGTGCATAATCCTCTTCGTTGTTCTTTTCCTTTTTTCATCTCCCTTCCTTTCTTTCTCCCTTTCTTTCATCCTCTCTTTCCCTTCGTCGTCGGATGGACGAACGTGAAACGAATTACCATGAAATACTGGAGCGATTTCTGATCGAGCTTTTTCACTAGAGACTCTTCTCGGGACTGGGTACGGTCGATCAGAAAGATTACGAGGAGTACGACGACCGACGACTGGGCTAGATTAAGGCAACGAGGTCACGTGCCAGTGGTAGCACTGGTATCGTTACGTACAAGCCAATCCACAGGAGATCGAAGCCAGCAATCTTCTTTCAATATCGTCACATTTTTCTATTGGATTCAGGAAACCAATTCGTTCGAACAATTTAACATCAGCGGTTTTCCAGATATCATAATGTGCATATTTGAAAAAACTGAGAAGTTGGGAAATTTTTCATATATCGTCGCTCGAGCTCTTAATTTCTCTATCTCCACTAGTTTGTAAATCGAGAAAGGTCGGTTTATAATCGTTAAGAAGGAAAACTTTTCGAAATTGTTCAGTTTGGACTCAGAGGAACTGAATACTTGTTGCTTTCTAAGTAGAATTTCTATCGTACTATAATCAATTTGCAGTCTTAATACCAATTATATGTATTTAGATTGGTTAATTACATTATTCTTTTTAAACGGGTTTAGAACATTTTAGAACTAGGGCGACGACACGAGTGCAAAGTTTCAAGCAATTATATAAAATAACAAAAAATAGATTAGGAAAGTGTATTGACATTGTTCGATTTTGTCAAACTTTTGGGGAAATTGTTTGAGCGACGAGGCTGAAATTATTCGACAATTACTTTGTTCTAACACTAGATATATGAGAAATAGAAAGTTACATTCCCGATACATTCACCGCGGACGATAAAGAGATTGAACGATAACGAACAGTTTATCAATTGACAGTTATTCCATCTGAGGGATCGATTGTGCGTGGTATTGCTTCCTGGAATTATCGATTTCATCGAGAAAGAGAATTTATACTGTCCATCGTTTGGCAAGACAACATTATCGATGAAGTCAACTCGGATCTAATAGCAATAGCAAGATCCACTGTTATTAATCAATACGACTAAATTGCATTCACTAAAGCTAATTTGCATAGAAAGTATTTTGTCTCGTCTATGCCATTTGCACATTGCTATTTTTGTAATCATTTGTAGCAGCACGTACTCAATACTGTAACCCAATCGTTACCATTCCGTAACTCACGCATACTGAGGATACAGTGTCTCACTGTATCCTCATTTCTAAAAAAGAAAAGTCAGTGTACATCCGAGGAAGCTGAACAAAAGCAAAGAAGTAAACAAAAGAATTTCATTCGGGGAAAGAAACGAATACCAGTTTCTGAACGGACGTAAATTGCCGTTGCGATTTCTAATGTTAAAGGTGAAACGACACTTGTATTAAAAAAGCGTGTAGGCAAGAAAGTTCTGCGGTAACCGCTCCGCGCACACGCTGCCTATAATTAATCGAGGAAATTGTGTCAGGAATAGTGGCAAGCATAACAGACGGAACCAGAAACGTGAGAATGGCCGTTCGAAGGACGCGGCCGACCATTAATCATAACATCGGCACGGCTACTGCGACGGTAACGATTACAGATGGCTCGAATATCATCAGGTGGGATCGAGACAACGCGTGCTACCTGTGAATGCGCGCGGACGCAACTTTCCCGCGATTAGAATCAGGTGTTATGGGACGCAATCCAAAAAACTTTAACTCGACTTATGCGTGTATGGTCGATAGGGGGTGATATACATCTAGTTACAGAGGATGAGCAGATCATTAGGGCCACAGTACACAAATGTTTGTTTCTGTGTTCGAGATAATTTGTTGTCTTAGCTGGTCATTTTTAATTAAGGATTGTTCATTAACAAAATTAGGCTTGGCTTATGTAATTATAAACAATTAACTGATTCAACGTGATATCGATAATTTACGCAGGTAGCTGTACTAATTTCATCGCACTTTGGAGATTTTCATTCAGAGGGCTGTTTCTCTAAAAATGAACTTTTTAAAAAATCAGAAGCAGTATTTGTTACACTTCAACTAGCTTCTATAGGTCGAGATTTTCATAAATACTTCTAAATACAATATATCTAAAAAGAATGCAGCAGAAACGTACAGCTGTATATGCGACTGAAACATTTTGCCTGAAAGCGTTGTTCGTAGGTGGAAAGCGCCTCCATGCAATTTAAGGTCACCCCGTTGGACTCCCCAATTAACCCATTTTCATCGAGATTGCCGATTCAGATTACCCTTGGAACGTGAATTCCAATTGTTTCCATGACAAAATGGAGATGCAGTTCGCAGAGTCGTTCGTCAACCTCTTTTTCTAATTTCCTGGCGCTGCCTTTGGGAAATGTATGTACAAACGTGCACAGTTAGAACCGCTCCCCGATAAACCATCTGCATATTCATCGCCCCGGAATGCATTCAGCGAGCGAGGAAACGGTTTTGTAAATTTCGTTAAGCTCGCGCCTATGCAGCTGCTTGGGTTACTGAGGCCTCCATTAAGTTCAATGGAACTCCCGAACAAGTGAGCACAATGTTGAGACAGTCAACGCCCGTTCGAATAGCGATACAAAACTGATGAACGAAGCCCGAGTGGAACGCTCGTATACGAGTCAACGACTAAACTACGGGAAGGTGTGCTTGGCGGCATACAACGTGGCGCACGCCAACAGTTATATACGTCTATTTCCGTCTTTTCGGTACATATCACCGCTTTCCCCACTCGCGACAACTGGGTTTGTATGCGTCGTTCGACAGCGACGCTGCGTGAATTCGCTCCCAGCGGCATGATTGAACCACAACCGTGCACGGTCGTCCCTTCATCCCCTCGTTACGAGGCGAACGGAAAGACGGACAGTGATTGTTCGACGGACTGTGGTGTGGGTGCACTTGTCGCGCTTCAAAGTCAAAGCGACAATTGCAGGCGTACAGTGGGCAGAATAAAAATAACTAGTGTTGGCGAGTAAGGAAGTGTAGTGATGGGATCAAGTATATTGCAAGCAGATTCGAATCAAGCCGGATAGCTTCGAATCGTTTATGATTAACTACGAAAACCAGAAGCGATGCTCTCAAGGTATATTCGAACCAAGGCAAGATAGATTCGAATCCCTTGTAACTTGAACCGAAAAATTATATATTCGGTGCAACTGTGTGCAAGTTAAAGCCGTGTATTAACATCATTGTTACGCTAGCCGTTCTATAGTGAGAGCCTATCGTCGATAGCTTTCTATTTGTGATATCGATCTTCGAGTGAAAGCGCAGTCTTTCGGGGTACGATTATACTATTTTCGCGAGGTTCGATTCATTCCAATGACAAAGTACTTTTGAATACATCACTCGAATCTTACTTACCCCAGCTTGTATAATCCAAATACCGTGCAATGTAAGTACATGTGACTATCGCTTTAATGAATAGCAATCAACATCACACGCGATCAACTGTTTGTATTGGATTTGACTTGGTTTCTTGATCCCATCACTGTAAGAAATGTATCCTACTGCGAGAAGAACAGAGTTAAACGAGAGGAGCAAGTGAACGAAAGAGAGAGGGAGAGGAGGTTACGGTCTTATTGTTAGAGTGCGTGCGAGTCGGAACGTCCGATTACGATTAAGCAAGAACACGAAAGACAACACACGACTTGATAGTCGCCTAGTAACGTCGTAGCATCGAGCACATTTTTCGCCGCATTAATTCAAATCTACCGCCGCGCAGAGAGCCAATCCTTGTGCACCGTGACCGTGGGTGCATACCCGCCAATCGTTCGTGATGCTGCACACGAGGACCCTCGCCGTCGCTGCAGCATCGCCAGTCCTCGTAGAAAATGTCTTGCCGTCTTGGTTGCGCCGGGTGTCTGCCAACCATGTTGTGCTCGCGCGCTCCGTCGGTGATCGTGCCCTTAGCCGTGGCCAAATATCGCGTGAGGTCCTGCACGAGAATTACCAGAAGATGCGCGAAAAGTACAAGTGTGAGTACATTAACAGTGTTTGCAGCCATCTTATCACGCTTTCCATCTCACTCCCGTTGTTTTCCCGATAATCTATCCTTGCCGTGCTCGTGCGTAGCTGCGCGCCGTTTGTGCCCGCGCATGCGCACTGGCCGTCACCGCTTCGATATATCGAATCGATGCCACTGGCGGGAGACCTTGATAGTCGGCTAACCGCGCGGAAATTCTAATTGATGTGTACAATGAATCCCCCCTTTTCAGGAAGCGTTCGATTCACGCTTAACCTTAAACGCGAGTTCAGTGATTGTTGTTGAACGCGTAGCGATTTTATGCACGTGATAATATTTGCATATTTACAGCGCGAAACGGCAACAATCCTGCCGCGTATCAATTTCGAACCTGGCGAATTTCCAAAGATCCTCGCTACGGAACGTTAAGCCTATTTAAGAATAGTCGTTGCTACGATTAACAATCATGATTTATAGGCTTCGATACGATATCTAGCATGAAGTTTATTAGAGTAGAATTACGACGGATGCATTGAACGGCAGTATGTAGTTTTACAATAGTCAAGTATCGTTCGATCTATCGTTACGGTATTTGGCGACGTAATTGGAGGAAAGTTTGTGTATCAGAAACGTATGTCAGGTAGAGTTAATTAGTAACAAGAGAATGGTAGAGAGACGAGATGAACGGACAGGCAGAAAAATCTAGGACGGTGAAAAGCAACTCGTATCAGACATCTGCGGAACAAAACGGGAGCACCGGACATATCGTGACTCGAAGTCGGAAAAATAATACGGTGCATTATCCTGCCCCCTAGTTGAAAAGTCCTCGCACAAGGTCGCGTGTATGGAGTTGCAAGCAGACGCAGATTGCATTTTGCTTTCGCGTTTATCTTGACACGCCTATCTGATGCAGCGTGAAACACGAAACGGGAAACATAGCGTCTGCTTTCTGGTTACGTCGCATTTTGATGGATCAGATGATAAAAGATGTAGAAACATTAAGTAGCGCCATAATCATAATATCAGCGTTTCGACATGTGTCTGTTTAATCATGCTGCTGCGAATAACTTTTATCTGAAGCAATTTTATTACGCATTTATGTTTTAGTTAACATTTAAGGTAGTATTAGGAACTTTCTATTGGTGCAGTTTCAACTTTCAACTAACAGAATTTTTGTATCAGCGTTGAGGATTATGTAAGACATAAATTATACGCAATTTATTCAACGCAGAGATTGATTCATGAGCAAAGAGAGTAACGCAGCAAATGCTCGTTATTCCTAATTAATATGTACAATAATGTTATACACAATAGAAAATATTTGTGCACTTTTCTAAATTGAATAAAAATAATTTTTCAGGTTGCTGTTCCATTTCTTTGGAGTAAAATTTTAATCTATTATTGTTGAAATTGTAATTCTATTTTATCGTATTCTTCTCAAGGTTTAAAGCATAATATCTTTACGATCGTTTGCTTGTGCATGGTTTTGAAAAAGTTGATAAGAATTTGGCAATAAACAGAAGCATTAGAAAGTGTTAAAAAATTAAATATCGTAATCTTTGCAAATTACCGTAGCAGGTAGCAGTTAAAGCAACTGAGAACACCAAAAAAAAGATCGAAACATTTAATAAATTTGCTAAACAAATGGAATATTTGCAAAATAATGTTATAATAAACAAAACAGACATACCTGTTTACACAATTTCAATTTACACTCGGGGCTAATAAAAATAAATCTTCTAATTCAGCAAAGAAACTTCCCCAAGACGTGAATTCAAAGGGAGTATTCGCTTGCAACGAGCTCGACTTAAAAGAAGTCCAAGTGTATGGATTCGATTACGATTACACTCTGGCCTGTTACAAGCCATCCATGGACTACCTGCTTTACAACCTCGGTCGTGACATGCTGATTCAGAGATACAAGGTAGCCACCTAGTCGCGAACTTTTTTATTTCATTCGTGGTTCTTTTCTTATTACATAAAAACTGCAAAATTTCACGCCCGAAAAAGAAGATTTGCATTCATTGAACTGCCGTCTCTATAAAAATTAACTGTTTAAGTAACAGCCTAGTCATAAGCTTCGTTGCTTAGTAAACTAATTCGTGTCTTTTTCGCTCAAGTAAAGGCTGCGCAAAAATTAGTTACGGTACCTAAAGAAGTAACAAAACTAATAAAAAAAAATGGAATACAATAATGTTTATACAGGGTGTCTCTACGTTTTGTTTTTATAACGATGCCAGAATCGTTACCAGTAATTCTACCAGTAAAAGTAACAGAAAAATGTCACACAGGCATAACGTCAAAAATCCTTTGGTAAGAAGTTACTGCAAAAGTTGCAACGATAGAGAAAATAATTCAGAAAACTCGTTCGTGTCTCGGCCTATCTGAGCTGTATATCTCCCTCCAAATTGATTCGCCGAGTTTGTCATTTAACGCGAAGGAAATTCTTCGTGCAAATAAATATACGTTTGGTCGAGAAACGGCCGGCAAACTTTCGTGCTTGACGAGACTAATTCGAACGAACGAACGAAGGAAACTTCGTAACTCATTTCTGTTCGCGAGTTCGGTTCGTCAGCGGGCGTTTTCTCGAAAATCAAGCGACAATTACCGCCGAATGAGAATTTCAATTGAAACTTGACGAAAACTCGTTTAATCGGCTGCACCCAGTACCCCAAGGGGATCGGCAACCTCGAGTACAACAAGGATTTCGCTGTTCGCGGCCTCCATTACGACATCGAAAAGGGTCTGCTGCTGAAGCTCGACAGCTTCTTGCAAATTCAATTTGGCGCCGTTTACCGCGGTTTGCATCCGGTCCCCGACGACGAGGTCCTCAGGCTCTATAAAAATCGGATAATACCGATCGCATACGTTGAGGCGCCCCATAAACACTCCCACGTAAGATTATAATATATAGCTTCCTTCTAGTCACATCACAATCATATGAATTAATTTTCACCATAATCATTGTTTATTAAGTTATCGAAGTGCTTCCACTTACCTACCTCGCCCGGAATATTATAAAATATACCAGAAATCATGGTACAATTGGAAAACGGAGAACTTCTCGTGCAAAAGTAAATAAAAAATATGAAATAAAAATTTAGCGACCACTCGTAGACCAAACGCTGTTTCAGTATCAGTAATTTTATTCAATAAATCTCCCTGTACACTACTATACGGCGTGACTGATTTATCTAGAACCAATGATACATTTTACATCAAATCAACACGACAAACTCGTCGTGAAGAAACTGTGTTATTTTTTACTTAACTTCACGCGAAGATTCTTCATTTTTTCGGTTGTAATACGATTTCGAAACCACCCAGTATAACTAACTAACCATAAATAGTAGTCCTGTATAACGTTGGAAACTACACGTGCAACCTTATCTTAACGCGCGAAATTGTTTTAGAAATTGTGTACAGGTTGGCAAAAAGAAGAGATTCATAACTTTTAATAAAGATTGGTTCAGAAATCAATATTTTCAAAGTTATAAATAATTCTTTGTACTATCTATCCTAGAAGTTGTGAAACCTTTTTTTATCACCCTGTATATTCTACAAAATAGATTTTCATTCCTCTGTTTATGTCTTCCTTAATTGTGCCGGAGAAAATCCCTAACATTTGAGATAATAATTGTAGAATGTGAATGTGAACACTGTTCAAATGTACACCAAACACACGGTCGTTCTAACTTAACTTAATTTTCATAATCGATACCATGAATGCACGTGCACGTTCTTCTAATTCGTTAATCCTGAACAAAAATGGTAATGCTGAAAAATTCGGAATCTAAAAGATCTTCTCTCTGTTTGTATGCATCAACATGTATGTTTTTCATGATGGAATATCGCAACGTAAAATATAGAAAGTGAGTATTGAAATGTGTTCATTTATCAATGTTACATGTATGTATCTATTTGCACGTAGAATTAAAATATAAATTTGTTTTTTAGGATGCACTGCACCGTACGAAGATGGTTCAATTGGCTGACTTATTTTCGGTACCGGAAATGGGTCTTCTCTGCAACGTCACGGAATATTTCCTTCGAAACCATATCGACTATCACCCTGAAATACTCTTTAGAGATGTTAAGGTGAAACAATTGAAGTGCATAAAATGTATCGACTCGATGCAATTATAAGTTAAGGAATTGTTTGGTCGGAAATAAATTACGAATACATAGCTTAATATTTCACTGAATTTAACAAAATTAATATTATTCTTTATTAATAAAAGGAGACAGTACTACAATGCAAGCGATTGTAAACTGAATTAATACTAATTGCAAGATTTATTCAAATTATTGTTTTGTACAAAAATAAATATTATTGGTTTCTGTTTAGAATTCTGTGCAAAGTTGCCACCCTGTGATGCATGGAATGGTAGTAGATAATGTATCCGAATATTTGGAACAAAATAAAGATTTGAGAAGATTTTTCGATCGACTTAAGAAGCGTGAGAAAAAGATGTTTCTAGTAACCAACAGTCCTTTTCATTTCGTGTTGGTATCATAATTAATCTTACGAATAATATGCATCTACGCACTGTAGACTGTAGATGATTAATGGTATTTAATATTATTTGTTTTTAGGGATACTGGAATGAAATTTTTAGTTGGCGATGATTGGAAAGACTACTTCGACGTGGTAATAGTGCAAGCGAGGAAACCGAAATTTTTTACCGAAGAAACTCGACCTCTGAGAATATACGATGAAGTTAACAAAACGCAACTGTGGGATCGAGTTACGAAACTCGAGAAAGGAATAATATATCTTGAAGTGAGTAACAGAGATCATTGTGTGCAAACAATGTCTGACGTTTGTAAATTTGTTCCATTCGAAAATCAGGGAACAGTGAAGCAGTTGCAAGATATGACAGGTTGGCGAGGACAGCAAGTACTATATTTTGGAGATCATCCCTACAGCGACTTGGCGGATGTGACCCTGGAACACGGTTGGCGAACTGGAGCTATAATTAAAGAATTAACGGTACACTTATACTGTGCAGATTTGGTGTTTCAGTTTTTAATTTATTTATTTAAACGTAGATTTAAGTCAAGAGCGAATTTAAAATATGTTAACTATAAAACTTCGTCGTGTAATGAAACATTTCTACATATGTTGCAGCATGAGATTAAAACGTTGAACAACCCACAATTTAAAGAGCACGCCAATTGGTTACAAATGCTGACAGGATTGATCGAAGAGCATCAAGATTTCGAGGGGCCAGATGTGGAAGGTGTGCTCGACGAATGGATTAATGAAAGGGATCAATTAAGAAACGAAATAAAACGGGTGTTTAATACGCAGTTCGGATCTGTATTTAGGACATATCACAATCCCACATATTTCTCGAGGAGACTGTTTAGATTCGCTGACATTTATATGAGCTCGATTACGAATCTGTTGGAATACTCAACGAGCCACACCTTTTATCCAAGAAGGGGTGTAATGCCGCACGAATATACAAGTTATTTCGTGTAATGTATACATTTCGCACGCAAGAGTATGTTAATTAGATACGTCTGATGCTTTGAAACGTATTAGGGAACTAGTGCAGCTAAAGCCTCAAGTATTTGGATTGAAATCTTGGAAAAAAATTATACGAAACGTTGCCTGTTAGATATTTAAAACGCATTGTCGAATACGTGTAAATAAAAAGGGAACATCAGACTGCTTAACGCGGTAAAATTGTGTAATACTTTGGGTAGAGTGTAGAGGTATTTGATGTAGAGAATATACTACGTATACATTCTTCAGATCCACGCTGTGTAGACAGTTCTCAGTCTGCCTCGCACGACGCGCTTGATCCAAATACTTTCTACATAATTTAATGTATCCCTTTTTTTTATTTTAAAAATGTAACGCATAGAGCACAGAGATCTTGGTTTTGAACGTGTACTAAAATACTCGTGTAGTAAAAAATTACACGGATTGAAGTTTGGTTTCCGTTTACTACGTGTGTACGTGTGTAATTAGAGACCTTCAATAGGATCTTGAAGTTCTCTATTTTATAGCAATTATGCGTAGCAAGAAACAAAAATTATGTGAGGATATCTAATTGTAGACAGCACTGTAGTAGATTAAATAATTAATGTATTCAAAAATATCATTACGCCTATATTTGGCAATTGCATATGTATTGCGTTTAGAAAATAAGCCTACGGTAACTCGAAGTTATGTATAATACGCATGGCGTAATACTGAATGCAAAATTCGTCGATATACGCGCACCTATAGGAATTCTGCAGAGGAATAGAAATGGAATAATATTGGAAGATCAACAGTTTAAAGTGACAAAAGAAATACATGCTATTTAATAGGCGTTAACAAATGTTTTATTTGACACATGTTATTTTTAGTGGCAAGGAGATGCCACATAAATAAAAGCTATGATAAATTAAAGCTGTGGGTATAAACTACCATTTTCAATAGGTGCGAACATTATCCCATGTGAGGTTCATTTGTTACAAACAATTAAACAATTAAAATTGTTATTACGGCCAACTGCATATAGTTACAGCAACGGGGTATTTTTTATCGTGTAGCTTATTCGTTTCCCTTTCATTTGACACCTCATTGATTAAAAAACAATCACCGGGAGCCACGATAATAATTTTTTAAAATTTTATGGGTAACGAAATCATTTTAGATTAGATTCGAATACGCCCTGCCTGACTAAAGAGCTAACTTAAGACTAGAATCACCCTACCTAGTATAACATCTAATTGTAAGAGTTCAATTAAAAGAATAATTTCAATAATATCCTACCAACATAGGAATGTAAAAGATACTTTACCAAACTCATATAGGTATAAGTACGTACATATATGTTTAATTCCCCTTCAATTCATCGATATTAATCATGTGGTGCAGGGTGTCCTAGAACAGACTGAAACACACACCAAAAAATTGCAGCACCTGCCAACAATTTTTGGTTTTCTAAACCCTGCCTAGTTAAAAGTCTAATATTTTCAATTCGTGTAAAACCTGCCTGTATAAAGTTCTAAGGTTGTCTGTTCGAAAAAATCCTGCCTACATAAAGAGCTAAACGTATTGATCGATCTTAATTGGGCCCACCTAATTAATTATCTAATAAATGTAGTGAATTAAAAGGGCTGGGGTTGGGGCAGGGGCAGGGCGGGGATGTGGTCATATTATACGCATGTATTATCATGAATCTTCTTCTTTAGCTGATTATTTTCAATGCTTATGAACACTTACGATTGACAAACAAAGTGATTCTAATTTCGCGACAGTATTTCTACTGTTTTTGTGACTGCTACCGAGCAGCCCGCGAGCCCTCGGCCAGAGTCTGGACAGTAAAACGACTTAGCATCGACACCAGTTTCGATTCCGAGCCACAGAAATCATTAAGGCACGGATATGCAAGACCGCAACCACGATTCCAGATTATGTCCCATATACCTTCTGCCACCCCAAGGTCTAACGGGGATAAATATTCTACTTGGCGGGCCAAAGTGTCCAGAAAAGGCTATAGCAGATCACAATTATTCCGTTTCCTTTTCCGTTCTCGGCTCGGAGGACTGATGGTTGGGGACTTAGTGTCAGCGAGTTACGATGTGTGGGGGCGTGATTGTGGTTCTGGACTCTGGTCACGAGGCCCTCTGTTAGACTACGTTATTCTCTAATGTGGGTAGGTCATCCACCATTCTGGAATCGTGGTCGCGGTTCTTGCAATATCCGAGTTGCAGTGTCATCGGGGGGCGGTGTGTGGGGCTGTGATTGCTTTTATGGACACTTTGGCCCGCCAAGTAGGATATTTATCCCCGTTAGACCACGCCAAGCACACCTTGGGGTGGCAGAAGGCATACGGGTCACAATCTAGAATCGTGGTTGTGGTCTTGCATATCCGTGCCTTAATGATTTCTGTGGCTCGGAATCGAAACTGGTCTCGATGCTAAGTCGTTTTACTGTCCAGACTCTGGCCGAGGGCTCGCGGGCTGCTCGGTAGCAGTAACAAAAACAGTAGAAATACTGTCGCGAAATTAGAATCACTTTGTTTGTCAATCGTAAGTGTTCATAAGCATTGAAAATAATCAGCTAAAGAAGAAGATTCATGATAATACATGCGTATAATATGACCACATCCCCGCCCTGCCCCTGCCCCAACCCCAGCCCTTTTAATTCACTACATTTATTAGATAATTAATTAGGTGGGCCCAATTAAGATCGATCAATACGTTTAGCTCTTTATGTAGGCAGGATTTTTTCGAACAGACAACCTTAGAACTTTATACAGGCAGGTTTTACACGAATTGAAAATATTAGACTTTTAACTAGGCAGGGTTTAGAAAACCAAAAATTGTTGGCAGGTGCTGCAATTTTTTGGTGTGTGTTTCAGTCTATTCTAGGACACCATGCACCACATGATTAATATCGATGAATTGAAGGGGAATTAAACATATATGTACGTACTTATACCTATATGAGTTTGATAAAGTATCTTTTACATTCCTATGTTGGTAGGATATTATTGAAATTATTCTTCTAATTGAACTCTTAGATGTTATACTAGGTAGGGTGATTCTAGTCTTAAGTTAGCTCTTTAGTCAGGCAGGGCGTATTCGAATCTAATCTAAAATTTAAGAAAGTGGGGTTTATTTTTACGTTATGTCTTAGCTTTTAAGCCCGCAGTGTTCACCACTGCAATAATATTTCGTTGTCTAGTTTTTAAGATCATATGATATATTTTTAAGAAAGTTTTATTTCAGGAAATTGATTTCTCTTGCAGATTTTCTTTCAGGTTTCCTTCTGATATTCCATTTAGCTTTCGGTCGTGAATTTTCCAACTACTCCTCTTGTTGTCTTACTTGTACTACGATCAATTACTGAACGTTCTACAAATTGACAATAATAGGAGATTTCTCTTTCTCACAAGCTATATTAGAATTAGTTTTCGCGTAATTGGAGGGTGGAAGGGCCGTGGCTAGGGTGGGTCTCCATGCGCAGTAACCTCCACGTGGTCAGACCCGGGCAATCAATTATTTATCGTATAATTATTAAACGTTTAACAGACGTTTGATAATTATGTGGAAAATAATTCGAGCGAATTGACTGCGCATTGCACTTTCCCCTCTCGTTCCTTTTTTTGCTTCCTTCCGTTTTTGCTTCACTCCGTTTTCTGTTTCCAGCTAAAAGTTGGCCAGAGCCAGTAAAAGTCCAGTAGGTATGGTCCAAGGGTCGTAAGTCCAGCTAAAAGTTGGCCAGAAACAGTAGAAGTCCAGTAGGTATGGCCCAAGGGTCGTAGGTCCAGCTAAAGGTTGGTCAGAAACAGTAGAAGTCCAGTAGGTATTGTCAAAGGATCGTAGGTCCAGGTAAAAGTTGGTCAGCAACAGTAGAAGTCCAGTAGGTATGGCCCAAGGGTCGTAGGTCGAGCTAAAAGTTGGCCAGAAACCGTAGAAGTCCGACAGGTATGCTCCAAAGGTCGTAGGTCCAGCTAAAAGTTGGCCAGAGACAGTAGAAGTCCAGTAGGTATGGTCCAAGGGTCGTAAGTCCAGCTAAAAGTTGGCCAGAAACAGTAGAAGTCCAGTAGGTATGGCCCAAGGGTCGTAGGTCCAGCTAAAGGTTGGCCAGAAACAGTAGAAGTCGACTAGGTGACCCAAGGATAGTAGACCGCACGGCCGCGGTCGGAAACCTTGAAAGATTTTCGGAAATTGCGAATAGAACCGAGCGCGAGCGAGCGCTACCGACGCGACGGCGCGGAGTGGGGAGGTTCGGGACGCGACGCGACGCGACGTCATTATCAGTTCAAGCGTCGCAGCGTAAGGGTCGTCTATGTTGTCGAAGGTTAGCGATGTACATCACCCTACAATTCAATCACATTTCGAGTTTTAGTTTACCACCGCATACGCTTGACTATTAGCTTCTATTAATTAATACGCGTTTATCTAACAATCGATTTCCTATCGCGAGAGTACATTAAAGTCTTTCTCAAGCCTCTTTTCCTGGACCCTTGACCGGTCCACCGGTTGAGTATCGACGCGTCTTCTTCCGGTAACATCGGTTCTTTGATACGCGATTAACTACTCGTTTGTTGTAACATCGTGTTAACTAACTTATTAGTTTGAACGGTTCTTCGAATCTTTATTATATTTTATTCAGTCACTTACACACTGCTTTTGCGACTTTGAATTCGATTCTGATTTTAGCACAGGTCTATCACAGCTCCATTCTTTTTGTTGCAGGAATAATGGATGATTAGCTGGCAAAGAATAATATGTTGAGGCTGCAGGAATGGAGTATTGAGATACAATTACTGCGATGCATAACAATCAGTCCGATGACGTATGATGAAGGATTGGTAACATTTAACTTATTATCCCAACGGTTTACGTATATTTCTTGTTATCTGGCGATTGGATTTTGGCTCAAGTTCTTTTCTTTCGGTTGAAAGTTATTGAGCAGTTTAAACATTTTAAGTAGGACTTACAATATGCCATTCGCGATTGAAACTAGAGTCAGTAAATTTCATTAATGCTAAACGAAAAATTGAAATACTTTCATGTTTCGCTGCATATCGGTCGCGATTTCTATTATAGCTTCACTAGTATTTATTAAAAACTTTTATTATCTCTGTGACTTGGCACAAGTACAGTCAAATTGTATTTTCGATGCAGCATTGTCCGCGTACTTACGTACTGGTTGCCATGCAGTTGAAGCATGATAAATAGTTTCGAGTCTTGATTTCTACAAGCAGCTACGAGAACTTATAAATGCGCGATATTGCTTACTAACTAAGATCATGATCACCTTTAAAACTCGGACAAAGAACAGTCACAGTATGCTTTTGATCAATCATTTATATTAATCTATAATAGTATATCTTGAATAGACAATTAACAGTAATTAAATCAGAATAATAATACGGTAGTACTTTATTAAAACAAAGCAGTATTTCCTCAACAGACGTTTGACAGGATGAAGAAATAAGAAAGAGATAAATAAAATCAAATGTGTATTGCTTCAATTTCTACCTCCTCACCCTATTTACTAACTTGTACAGATTCTCTTTCAGAAAATTTTGATGACCGCGCGCAATGCGGTCAGTAGAGTCAGTGCTTGCTCCGTCAAAGTTCTTTTTATTGTTTTTAGAGCGAAACCGCTCATAATAATTATAACTAAATATAAATAACAGTAAAGATACGCGAAAGTAGAGTCAGTGTTTGCTTCGAAATATTGCTCTCGCGAAATTAGAGTCACTTTGTTCGTCGATCACAATTGACGTGCGCGATAGTAGTCTTTTATTTTATTTTTTTTTCTTTCGCAATAAGTATTCCGGTATTAGAGTCAGCACCGATGCAGTTCGGCGAGTTCGGGCACTCATCCATCAACTCGAAGAGTAAGTATCTCTGTATTTCTTTAATCTTATTTTACAATGGTCTTTGATAATTATCATGATCGAAAAGTACTCAAAACGCAAAGATTTCAATGTTGTCTGTTCTTTTGAATGTTTCAGAAGCTGCCATGGGCTCAATTGTATCACCATAACGATATTGTTGGCCGCGCGCAATGCGGTTGGTAGAGTCAGTGCTTGTTCCGTCAAAGTTCTTTTTATTATTTTTTGAGCGCAGCCGCTCTTAATAATAATTCAACATAAATAACAGTAAAGAGACGCGAAATTAGAGTCAGTGTTTGCTCCGAAATAATACTCTCGCGAAAAATAGAGTCACTTTGTTCGTCGATCACAATTATTCCGTTTCCTTTTCCGTTCTCGGCTCGGAGGACTGATGGTTAGGGACTTAGTGTCAGCGAGTTACGATGTGCGGGGGCGTGATTGTGGTTCTGGACCCTGGTCACGAGGCCCTCTGTTAGACCACATATAATCTCTAATTTGGGTAGGTCATCCACCATTCTGGAATCGTGGTCGCGGTTCTTGCAATATCCGGGTTGCAGTGTCATCGGGGGGCGGTGTGTGGGGCTGTGATTGCTTTTCTGGACACTTTGGCCCGCCTAGTAGGAAATTCCTATGTGTTAGACCACGCCAAGCACACCTTGGGGTGGCAGAAGGCATACGGGTCATAATCTAGAATCGTGGTTGTGGTTTTGCATATCCGTGCCTTAATGATTTCTGTAGCTCGGAATCGAAACTTGTGTTGATGCTAAGTCGTTTTACTGTCCAGACTCTGAGCCGAGGGCACGCGGGCTGCTCGGTAGCAGTCACAAAAACAGTAGCAATACTGTCGCGAAATTAGAATCACTTTGTTCGTCAATCATAAGTGTACCATTAGAGTCAGTGTCCTGTTCGGCGAGTTCGGGCTTTCAGCCATCAATTTGACGAGTAAGTATCTCCTTCGTTCTTTAATCTTGTATTGCAATAATCATTGATAATTAACACATTCCAAAAGTACTGAAAATACATAGATTTTAATGTTGTTTGCTCTTTTTGAATGTTTCAGCAGCTTCCATGGCTTCGATGGCGACGAGCTTGACCGCACACCTGGTGAGTCGGCAACCGGTGAGTGGCATGCTTTAAAGTTCCTCTGGTCACTCAATCATGTCGCAGGACGAAAGGTCCGAACCGACACGGGTGACTGGTTGTAATTACGTAGATTTTTCTGGCAAGCACTGTGACCATGGGTATATGGAAATATACTCATGAGTAGTAACTTCTTTACTGCTTTATATTATGTGAGGATAGGTCTTCTTGTACAACGCGTTTTTAAATAGCTTGATAATTTTAAAACAGATCATATTTAGTACAAAATATATCACTATATATCTTTTTATAATAGAGTATTTAATTGAATACCTATGAAACGATATTTAAATAGTTATTAATTATTGATTGAATATAAAGTAACGTCCAGTATTCTACGTGCATTAGTTTGTAGTGGAGAAGTCGAATACCATTCGACTTCGTTTACTTGTCAATTGCAATGACTGCACAGTTAGAATAAATTGCATAATTATTGCTGTTAGTAAGAGTGTAGTATTTCATATTTTTCTACTTTGATAATATATAAAGTGAAGGTACTCATTTACCTTATCAATTTGTTGGAACTATCGAATAATTTTATTATTCGATATCCATATTAGTCTTTAGCGTTTAAAGATATCGATACGTTCATTGTTTCCGTACAAAATGTTAATTAAACCTGAATGTACAAGAAGACAATACGCGAACGGGTAGTTTTCGAAATCAAGGCAATCAACTTTTAAAGCAATCTTGCGTTTTAGAATCAATGCTTTGATAACGGGAACGCCCGAGGATGTTTCAATTTAATTCAAAGTATATTAAAGTAGAGTCGTTGAATAATTTCTCTATTAACGTAGAGTCTTTGAATAATTTTTCTAATAAAGTAGAGTCACTGCATAATTTTTCTAATAAAGTAGAGTCACTGCATAATTTTTCTAATATAGTAGAGTCATTGCACAATTTTTCTAATAAAGTAGAGTCATTTAATTTTCTCTTCAATAAAATAGAATCATATATAGATCTGTTGTACATATATATGTATTTTAGCCCGTTAGAAAATCAGTATGTCCTTATCATCTTTTTAGACGAGGATTTTCAGGTTTAACCCTTTCCGTGTTCACTGCCCGGATCCCACTCACGTGCCCCGGTGCTACTTGGGTGGGAAAACGGTGGTAGAGCACGATGATATTTTTTAGTTTATAAGCCATAAAATGATTTATTGTTGGCGACTGACAGTGCGTTGGTGTATCGTGCACGACGTAATATCCGCATTGTGTGTGTGGTTAGGCTGTGGATTTGCGTCGTTCCGTATTAAAATGTAGCTATTATGACCAAGATAAGATGTCCATCAATTTAAAACAGAGACATCATTTTTAGTATTATTTGCTTCAATAATTCCTACTATACTTGGGCACGAAGTTTTTGTCATTTAAGATGACAGAGGCCAAATGCCAAAAAGAATTGAATATACTTATCAATTGCTATCAAGTACCTCTTGTATCGGTGCTATTTAATTATTTTATTAAATATCTATTAAATATCTCAACCGCGACGTGGTTTTTTCCACGTGAACGCAGAGATCCCAGCCACTGTCAGTCGATTTCAGAAAAATGGTACGTACATTAGAGTGTGCAAGTTGTGTGACAGCACTTGGGTGTCGGGGGTGTCCCGGGACGCCTCCCTAGTGTAGGCTTTTGCGCCCAAGTGTTTGACTGAGAACCGTGGAGTGTCGTGTGTTGGTGTGTTTGTTTGCTATTTTTTAAATATAGGTCCAGGTAGGATAGGTAGCATACTTTCTGGTGTGATTGATAGACATAAGTAGGTAGGGCCGGGCAGGTTGACACAGTCTCCGATCGGGTAGGCACTATTTCGCGTGTTCAACCTGTTTCAGGAAATCTGATTTGAAAAGTCGACGGTGAAGCTGTGGCGCGAACGAAAATGCGTTCGCCTCTGGCTTTGCCTATCGATTTTTCGAATCCTTCGCGGTCGTGGTCGCGATTTAGGCTCCGAAACGAAACGCGTTACATTATGCTCGAGGCTGCACGTGTGAACGAAGAACGATTACAATTTTAATCGTAATCTATGTGATTTTCCGTAATCACAATTTTACGATTTTATTTGATCGCCATTCGGCCACGTGTGTTCCATTTAGCTCCGCGATTCAAACTCTTTATTTCACCTTTATAAGTTTTTCCTTGGTTTCCGATTAGAGTCTCGAGCCTAGTTTAAGTTTCAGCTGACCCTTGGGTCCGACGAAATAGAGAGGCTATATGCCGAAGAGGCCCGACAAACTGTCACTCAAGAGGGCAACTACTAATGGCTCCCCATTCTTTTTAAGAATGGGGAATCATTCTGTGTTACTACTTTGTCACTTTGCTTGCATTTTCATTTGTAGAATTTTTATTTGTACTTGGCCGATGCACATTCCGGCCCAACGATACAGCCCTCCCAAAAATATCGCGTTGCTTTAGAGTTGCGAAAAACTTGCGAACGGGTCGAGTTGGAGTTGCGTTGAATGCCACTTATTGCTATCCTTATTGCTAGTTAAATTGTAGTATTTTATAATACACTTTACATTTGAGCTTCTAGTGTTGCGGAAATTGTTTTCGCGTATTGGAACTTTCAGTTCATTTTTCAGAGGATCTTCAATTTGCTTAATTTTGGATAGTACATATAATTAACTGTTTGCTTTCTATTAGTCTTAATAAATAGTGTTGCGAAATGATTGTATCGCGAGTTCCAGTTAGCGTTGCGTTGATTAAAGATCGCGTTTTTAAGTAGAGTTGCGACTACTAGTCCCCATCTGCTTCCAATTGGAAGCCTGTTCCTGAACCAGGAACTTTTTCTTTTCAGCGTTTTATATTTGCCTTTCTTTTTATTTTATTTTTCTTAATAATTATACTACCTGGAATGTCTGTTGATGGAAGTACTGCTAAAAATTTGCATACATATTAGTAAATTACTGTGTGAACGAAATGAAAAGAAATGAAAAAGAAAATAAATGAAAGAGAAAGGAAAGAAAAAAGAAAAGAAAAGAAAAGAAAGAAGAAGAAAAGAAAAAGAGCAAAGTAAAAAACAGATATAATTTGCAGAATCTTTGATAAATTTATAATAATTCTAGATAGTAGATTTAAATTAGAGTTAATACTAGTGACTGTTCATTATTGGAGTTTAACTCTTAAATATTTCCGCTTAATTGTTGCAATTCTATCTTAACCTTTTTTTTAGTAGAGCCAATTTTTATAACTTTTCGAGCTTGCTTTGTAGAAATTGAAATTCACTCGCGATATCCGTAAATGTTTAAACAAAAATCCTTGCACGAAAAACGTTATTGGCAGTAGTTGGGTCTCGGCATGGTGATAGTTGAAGTTTGATATTTTTCTTCCGAATAATCGTTTGTCGCTTCTTTGTTGAAGCAAAATAGAATCAATTGTAGTGAAATGTGACTACTTCATTTTGGAGTTTTTAATGAACGTGATACCACCATTCAGTTCGATCTAGAACGTACAAAAGAATATATCACTTTGGCCGAAATCCAATTAACTATTGTTAACAAAAAATAGCAGCATTTTTCATATCAATTCTGATTTATTAACTGCGCTAAAATTCAGTTATTACGAATTAAAAGCAGCTTCATTTCGATATAAAATGGGGAGGCTTGGGGATGTCACTAATCCAATGCTTGAGATTGTTACAGATTCACAGATGAACCCAAATATGCTATATTAAACAAACATAAGTACATACGTCAGAGGCTCAAGAGTGGAATATATAGAATACAGATCCAGAAATATTATCAAAGACACGATTGGAAACTTTAAAATTAAAGAGCCAGCCTCGTCGATTCAATTTGTGAGTTTAAGAATTCATTCTTATAATGCTTTACTAATTATTTCGAGTTTGTGCATGTTTCAGAAGCATTGAAAAGAAGAGGATTCGTGAAACAATGTATAATACGAACACACCCTCACCCCATCCCTGCCCCAAACCCCTGTCCTTATTAACTAATTACAGGTGTTAGACAATTAATTAGGCAGGCCCAAATATAAATCGAACAATACTTTTAGCTCTTTATGTAAGTAGGATTTGTCTCAACACACAATCTTAGATCTTTATACTGGCAGGTTTTACACGAATTGAAATTATTAGAGTTTTAATTAGGCAGGGTTTATAAAACCAAATATTGTTGGCAGGTGCTGCAATTTTTTGGTTCGAGTTTCTGTCTGTTCTTGGACACCATGGACCACGAGAGATTAATACGGACTAACCGAAGAGGATTTAAGTATATGCATACTCATACCTACATGAGTATGGGATAGTATCTATTACACTCCTATGTAGATAGGATATTATTGAAATTGTTCTTTTATTCGAACTGTTAGATGTTATACTAGGTAGGGCGATTCTAGTTTTAAGTTAGATCTTTAGTCAGGCAGGGCGCATTTGAATCTAATCTAGTATTTAAGAAGGGAGGATTTATTTTTAACCTGTGTCTTAGTTTTTAAGACAGCAGCATACACTGCTGCAATAATATTTCGCTGTCTAATTTTTAAGATCACAGGATATATTTTTAAGAAAGTTTTATTTCAGGAAATTGAATTCTCTTGCAGATTTTCTTTCAGATTTCCTTCTGATATTCCATTTAGCTTTCGGTCGTGAATTTTCCAAGTACTCCTCTTGTTGTCTTACTTGTACTACGATCAATTAATGAACGTTCTACAAATTGACAATAAGAGGAGATTTTTCTATCTCACATGTTATATTAGAATTAGTTCTCGCGTAATTGGAGGGTGGAAGGGCCGTGGCTAGGGTGGGTCTCCATGCGCAGTAACCTCCACGTGGTGAGACCCGGGCAATCGATTATTTATCGTATAATTATTAAACGTTTAAGAGACGTTCGATAATTATGTGGAAAATAATTCGAGCGAATTGACTGCGCATTGCACTTTTCCCCTCTCATTCCCTTTTTGCTTCATTCTCTTATTAGCTTCATTCCCTTTTCCGTTCTCGGCTCGTAGGACCGACGGTAAGGCGCTATTGACACCTGTTGCGATATTTGGGTTGCACTTTCAGCGACGAGCGGTGTGTGAGGCTGTTACTGTGGTTCTGGACAGTTGACCCGCCAAGTAGGATATTTCTCCCCGTTAGACCACGCCAAGCACACCTTGGGGTGGCAGAAGGTATATGGGACATAATCTGGAATCGTGGTTGCGGTCTTGCACATCCGTTCCTCAATGATTGCTGTGGCTCGGTATCGAAACAGGTGTTGATTGTAAGTCGTGTTACTGTCCAGATTCTGGGCCGAGGGCTCGCGGGCTGCTCGGTAGCAGTCACTTTCGTTACTTGCCTCCCATTTGATCCCACTTGTCAGTTGAAGATTTTTATAATGCTTTACTAATTACATCCACTTTGTCTTTGTTTCAGTAGGATTGAAAGGACTCAGCTAAAGAAGAGGATTTCTTAAAATATGTATAATATGACCACACTCTCACCCTGCCCCTGCCCCTGCCCAGTTACCAATTGTCTGTTCTAGGAAGGCATGGACCACGAAATTAATATGGACTAATTGAAGGGGAATTAAGTATATGCATGCTTATACCTACATGAGTATGATAAAGTATCTATTACATTCCTGTGTGTTAGGATATTATTGAAATTGTTCTTTTAATTGAACTGTTAGATGTTATATTAGGTAGGGTGATTCTAGTTTTAAGTTAGATCTTTAGTCAGGCAGGGCGCATTTGAATTTAATGTAGTATTTAAGAAGGGAGGATTTATTTTTAAGCTGTATCTTGGTTTTTAAGACAGCAGTCTACACTGCTGTGATAATATTTCGTTGTCTAGTTTCTATGATCATAGGATATATTATTAAGAAAGTTTTATTTCAGGAAATTGGACTCCCTTTCCGATTTTCTTTCAGGTTTCCATTTGATATTAAATTTAGCTTTCGGTCGTGAATTTTCCAAGTACTCCTCTTGTTGTCTTACTTGTACTACGATCAATTAATGAACGTTCTACAAATTGACAATAAGAGGAGATTTTTCTATCTCACATGTTATATTAGAATTAGTTCTCGCGTAATTGGAGGGTGGAAGGGCCGTGGCTAGGGTGGGTCTCCATGCGCAGTAACCTCCACGTGGTGAGACCCGGGCAATCGATTATTTATCGTATAATTATTAAACGTTTAAGAGACGTTCGATAATTATGTGGAAAATAATTCGAGCGAATTGACTGCGCATTGCACTTTTCCCCTCTCATTCCCTTTTTGCTTCATTCTCTTATTAGCTTCATTCCCTTTTCCGTTCTCGGCTCGTAGGACCGACGGTAAGGCGCTATTGACACCTGTTGCGATATTTGGGTTGCACTTTCAGCGACGAGCGGTGTGTGAGGCTGTTACTGTGGTTCTGGACAGTTGACCCGCCAAGTAGGATATTTCTCCCCGTTAGACCACGCCAAGCACACCTTGGGGTGGCAGAAGGTATATGGGACATAATCTGGAATCGTGGTTGCGGTCTTGCACATCCGTTCCTCAATGATTGCTGTGGCTCGGTATCGAAACAGGTGTTGATTGTAAGTCGTGTTACTGTCCAGATTCTGGGCCGAGGGCTCGCGGGCTGCTCGGTAGCAGTCACTTTCGTTACTTGCCTCCCATTTGATCCCACTTGTCAGTTGAAGATTTTTATAATGCTTTACTAATTACATCCACTTTGTCTTTGTTTCAGTAGGATTGAAAGGACTCAGCTAAAGAAGAGGATTTCTTAAAATATGTATAATATGACCACACTCTCACCCTGCCCCTGCCCCTGCCCAGTTACCAATTGTCTGTTCTAGGAAGGCATGGACCACGAAATTAATATGGACTAATTGAAGGGGAATTAAGTATATGCATGCTTATACCTACATGAGTATGATAAAGTATCTATTACATTCCTGTGTGTTAGGATATTATTGAAATTGTTCTTTTAATTGAACTGTTAGATGTTATATTAGGTAGGGTGATTCTAGTTTTAAGTTAGATCTTTAGTCAGGCAGGGCGCATTTGAATTTAATGTAGTATTTAAGAAGGGAGGATTTATTTTTAAGCTGTATCTTGGTTTTTAAGACAGCAGTCTACACTGCTGTGATAATATTTCGTTGTCTAGTTTCTATGATCATAGGATATATTATTAAGAAAGTTTTATTTCAGGAAATTGGACTCCCTTTCCGATTTTCTTTCAGGTTTCCATTTGATATTAAATTTAGCTTTCGGTCGTGAATTTTCCAAGTACTCCTCTTGTTGTCTTACTTGTACTACGATCAATTAATGAACGTTCTACAAATTGACAATAAGAGGAGATTTTTCTATCTCACATGTTATATTAGAATTAGTTCTCGCGTAATTGGAGGGTGGAAGGGCCGTGGCTAGGGTGGGTCTCCATGCGCAGTAACCTCCACGTGGTGAGACCCGGGCAATCGATTATTTATCGTATAATTATTAAACGTTTAAGAGACGTTCGATAATTATGTGGAAAATAATTCGAGCGAATTGACTGCGCATTGCACTTTTCCCCTCTCATTCCCTTTTTGCTTCATTCTCTTATTAGCTTCATTCCCTTTTCCGTTCTCGGCTCGTAGGACCGACGGTAAGGCGCTATTGACACCTGTTGCGATATTTGGGTTGCACTTTCAGCGACGAGCGGTGTGTGAGGCTGTTACTGTGGTTCTGGACAGTTGACCCGCCAAGTAGGATATTTCTCCCCGTTAGACCACGCCAAGCACACCTTGGGGTGGCAGAAGGTATATGGGACATAATCTGGAATCGTGGTTGCGGTCTTGCACATCCGTTCCTCAATGATTGCTGTGGCTCGGTATCGAAACAGGTGTTGATTGTAAGTCGTGTTACTGTCCAGATTCTGGGCCGAGGGCTCGCGGGCTGCTCGGTAGCAGTCACTTTCGTTACTTGCCTCCCATTTGATCCCACTTGTCAGTTGAAGATTTTTATAATGCTTTACTAATTACATCCACTTTGTCTTTGTTTCAGTAGGATTGAAAGGACTCAGCTAAAGAAGAGGATTTCTTAAAATATGTATAATATGACCACACTCTCACCCTGCCCCTGCCCCTGCCCAGTTACCAATTGTCTGTTCTAGGAAGGCATGGACCACGAAATTAATATGGACTAATTGAAGGGGAATTAAGTATATGCATGCTTATACCTACATGAGTATGATAAAGTATCTATTACATTCCTGTGTGTTAGGATATTATTGAAATTGTTCTTTTAATTGAACTGTTAGATGTTATATTAGGTAGGGTGATTCTAGTTTTAAGTTAGATCTTTAGTCAGGCAGGGCGCATTTGAATTTAATGTAGTATTTAAGAAGGGAGGATTTATTTTTAAGCTGTATCTTGGTTTTTAAGACAGCAGTCTACACTGCTGTGATAATATTTCGTTGTCTAGTTTCTATGATCATAGGATATATTATTAAGAAAGTTTTATTTCAGGAAATTGGACTCCCTTTCCGATTTTCTTTCAGGTTTCCATTTGATATTAAATTTAGCTTTCGGTCGTGAATTTTCCAAGTACTCCTCTTGTTGTCTTACTTGTACTACGATCAATTAATGAACGTTCTACAAATTGACAATAAGAGGAGATTTTTCTATCTCACATGTTATATTAGAATTAGTTCTCGCGTAATTGGAGGGTGGAAGGGCCGTGGCTAGGGTGGGTCTCCATGCGCAGTAACCTCCACGTGGTGAGACCCGGGCAATCGATTATTTATCGTATAATTATTAAACGTTTAAGAGACGTTCGATAATTATGTGGAAAATAATTCGAGCGAATTGACTGCGCATTGCACTTTTCCCCTCTCATTCCCTTTTTGCTTCATTCTCTTATTAGCTTCATTCCCTTTTCCGTTCTCGGCTCGTAGGACCGACGGTAAGGCGCTATTGACACCTGTTGCGATATTTGGGTTGCACTTTCAGCGACGAGCGGTGTGTGAGGCTGTTACTGTGGTTCTGGACAGTTGACCCGCCAAGTAGGATATTTCTCCCCGTTAGACCACGCCAAGCACACCTTGGGGTGGCAGAAGGTATATGGGACATAATCTGGAATCGTGGTTGCGGTCTTGCACATCCGTTCCTCAATGATTGCTGTGGCTCGGTATCGAAACAGGTGTTGATTGTAAGTCGTGTTACTGTCCAGATTCTGGGCCGAGGGCTCGCGGGCTGCTCGGTAGCAGTCACTTTCGTTACTTGCCTCCCATTTGATCCCACTTGTCAGTTGAAGATTTTTATAATGCTTTACTAATTACATCCACTTTGTCTTTGTTTCAGTAGGATTGAAAGGACTCAGCTAAAGAAGAGGATTTCTTAAAATATGTATAATATGACCACACTCTCACCCTGCCCCTGCCCCTGCCCAGTTACCAATTGTCTGTTCTAGGAAGGCATGGACCACGAAATTAATATGGACTAATTGAAGGGGAATTAAGTATATGCATGCTTATACCTACATGAGTATGATAAAGTATCTATTACATTCCTGTGTGTTAGGATATTATTGAAATTGTTCTTTTAATTGAACTGTTAGATGTTATATTAGGTAGGGTGATTCTAGTTTTAAGTTAGATCTTTAGTCAGGCAGGGCGCATTTGAATTTAATGTAGTATTTAAGAAGGGAGGATTTATTTTTAAGCTGTATCTTGGTTTTTAAGACAGCAGTCTACACTGCTGTGATAATATTTCGTTGTCTAGTTTCTATGATCATAGGATATATTATTAAGAAAGTTTTATTTCAGGAAATTGGACTCCCTTTCCGATTTTCTTTCAGGTTTCCATTTGATATTAAATTTAGCTTTCGGTCGTGAATTTTCCAAGTACTCCTCTTGTTGTCTTACTTGTACTACGATCAATTAATGAACGTTCTACAAATTGACAATAAGAGGAGATTTTTCTATCTCACATGTTATATTAGAATTAGTTCTCGCGTAATTGGAGGGTGGAAGGGCCGTGGCTAGGGTGGGTCTCCATGCGCAGTAACCTCCACGTGGTGAGACCCGGGCAATCAATTATTTACTATGTAATTGTTAAACGATTCTTTGCACAATCTCACAGGACAGATAAGATACGTTTGATAATTGTATGGAAAATAATTCGAGCGAATAGACTGCGCATTGAACTTAGGATATAACAGTAATGTAATGCCCGCTTAATGTTCGTTCTTTTCTCCAATTAATGTTCGCCGAGACATTGCTACCAATTTTTTGATCTAATCCTATGCATCGCATCGGCCGAAGCGAGCATCCGAGTTATCTCCACTTGCGATCAGCAATGGACCTCAATATATTTCACTGTCTTTCTCTGGACAAAAGTGTGACCAACGCAGTCTAAACTGAGCGGGCCGAACAGCTATAAGCATGAACTGGTAAGTTACATCCCCGGATAGTGTTTGTTAGGCAGCTTCGAAGCAGCGAACTTTAAGTGGACATTACTGTCCACTGTAGTTATTTGGGCGGAGAGAATCTTAAGTTCTTATTGCAATTACTTTTGAGTTCTCGTTTCTATCTTTGTATCTATCTGCAGCTGTAAATATTGTGTATTATTTATTGCCCTGCTTCTTATGTAGACCCTTCTGTTTTCTGACGCTTTCTAGATAATTCATTAGTAACATAAATCATATATGTTTCGCCTAGAGAATAACATTTTCTTATTTCTCAAGAAGCCTTCTTTTTTATAATTGAAATACCCGTGTATATATCTTTTAATTCATAAATTAATCAATATCTGCAAAGATATACTTGAATCTACGCGGGTCTCTGCCATATCTACAGTGCCTGCTATGGTTTCGCCATCTATACAGAACTCCTTGAAACCACTCGCGCTTGCTATGGTAGTTCCATCTATACAGAACGCCTTGAAACTACTCACACCGCTTACTTACCTTAAGTGTGGTTATGGCAGAGGCCCGAGTAGTTTTAGTCACATCTGTATAGATGGCGATACTAATGGCTCTAGATAAAGCAGACATATATACAGTTTCGAGCAGTTCTGTATAGATGGCGAAACTAAAGCCCACTTTGAGTGTAGGTAAGACAGGGATGCGAGTGGTACGTAAATTCAGACACCTGTTTATAAGTAGCGGTGCTATAATTTGGTTAATCAAATTATGATAATAATCCTCGAAAACCGTTTCGTACACCCATTTACATATCAATAAAGTGTTAGGAAACACAGTGCTACAATCTACATAAAAATTAATATTTACGGTAACATTGCAAGTTCCATTGTTCATTTTATTCTACAACAATCAAGCTCAATAGCACAGGTAAATGCATTTGTGAATATTTTTTCCTTTACATAATTTTAAATAATTCTCCAGCATGTGATAAATACATACTAGTAGCGGTATTATTCTTTATTTCGGTCTCGCAGCAATGAAAGTTTGGTTAGTGTACATATAACCTATCTTTGCAATACTATATGAACTCTTGCACTCTCATCTTCTGTTTCGTTCATCCTTTTCATACCTTCTCCACCTTATGCATCGCACTATTTCTTGTCTCTTTATCGCACGTCTATTACACATCTTTTCATTTCCTCTCTGTTTCATTACAAATTCCTAAGTCATTTCTGCGCTATTAATTGCTGACTCTTTCCTGTTCCCTCTTTACTTTGGTACATGTCGTATTGCTTCTGTTTTAATACATTTAAACCTTTCATTATATCTTGCTTCGTTTATTTTTCTTTGAAGGATTACCATTAGATCCTTTTGTTCCGTTCTTATCAAATTTAGTATTCTCGCACTCGTTCCATTCGTTCTAAAAGACCCTTTCTCTTATGCTTCTAGTTTGGCCCGCCCTACTTTCTTTTTCGGCTAAATATCCTTTAAGAATCTTTCTATCTCCTGTCATGTACTTACTAATATATTTTTTGTGTGCATACGTTTCATAGGCAAAGGATAAGGAGCATTGATCGCCAATTATCATTGGGCATAAAAAGAAGGAAGAAGAAAGAATAATTCTCGCCATATACATACTTCAGTTATATTAAATTGGTTTTGTGGGATTGGAAGGTGTATGCAACGAAGGCTGATGTAAGTGTAATACGTCTCTAAGTATCTTTTTCTTTCATTAAATCTTCTTGCGTGTAATAATTACATACTAGCAATAGTTATTCCTTTTTATGTCAGCCTCGCAGCTATGAAATTTCGACTTAGTGTACATATAACTTATGCATTCTTCTCCTTCACTCTTTCTTGCAAACCTTCTCTACTTTACACATTATCCCATTACTTATCCCCTTATTTCATTTTGATTATACATTTGGTCTTTAAGACTCTCCATCACTTTCTTTACCTCTGTTTTCATCAAATTCATTCATGTTTGATTCTTTTCATTCCTTTTTAAATAATCCCCCCCTTTTTCTTATACTTCTTGTGTGTTCTTTCCCTATTTTTTTTTTGTCTAACTATCCTTTAACAATGTTTCTTTCACCTGTTACATACTTACTAATATATCTTTTGTGTGTACAGGTTTTGCATCCAAGGAGTAGGGAGCATTAACCAGTGCATCTCATCATGCATAAAAGCAAGAAAGAAGAAAGAATAACCCTTGCCACATACTTTAGTTATCCTTTAGTTATAGTAAATTGGCTTATAAATATAGTTTGTAGCTATTAGCGCATGAGATTAATTTAGAACACGTGTGTAATTAACTGTTATGTATATCTATTATATATTTTATTTTATATTCAGTTTATTCGGTAGATCTTATATAAACTTTAATAGTACGTTTACTACAAGTTCTACTGAATGTGCTAAATGTAAAATGAAAGATATAATAAATAATTTACATATGCACCAGTTATACAATTGCCGCAATTTAAATTTATACGCTTCTTCATGTAAACTATGTAAATTTTAGTATAAGTTTTATCTGTAAGAATATGTATTGTAAATTAACTTCAAAGAATAGTTTATAAGTATTAGATCATTTATATTTATAATATTCTTTATATTGTATAAATGTTAGTTTAGAATTGATACAAGATTTACTTGTACGATTAATTGTAAATTGATATATAAGAATAGTTCATAAGTATTAGCTTGTAAATTTGAATTGCAACATTCTTGTAACTTGTATCTTCATTAATTAATTGAATAAATCTTCAATAAAAGGAATTGTACTGCTTTCTTTATTTTAACACCTTACCTATCCTTGAAAAGACCTGATTCCACTTCCTTAAACAAAAAGTACCGTGGACGAACTTTAAATGCAAAGTCCTGAAGCGAGAAACTTGTAAAAATTGCCCTATACGTTATTAAACTTGGCAGCAGGAAATTCTCCATCATTTTGCATCTCCATCAATTCTCTTGCAAAGTTTGTTCGGAGAATCTAGAAATCAAAGCGCTCGGAAATTCTTGGAACGTGACGTCATTTCCAAGAACTGCTGCGATGAAAGACCTCCTCGCATATCATATTCTCCTGATACAAATCCACGATTTTCAGCGAGATTGTTTTGCCAGAAACTGAGAAATTTTGCGCTCCGAAATTCCTGGAAAGTGACGTCATTTCTGAGAACGAATACCTCCTCGCACATCATATTCTCCTAATACAAATCCACGATTTTAAGCGAGATATTTTTGGCAGAAACTCGGAAATTTCAGCGCTCAGAAATTCCTGGAATGTGACGTCATTGTTTAGAACGAATACCTCCTTGCATATCATATTCTCCTGATACAAATCCAAGATTTTCGGCACTTAAATTTCTACTGAAAATCATGGATTTGTATTAGGAGAATATGATGTGCAAGGAGGTATTCGATCTCAGAAATGACGTCACATTCCAGGAATTTCCGAGCGCTGAAATTTCCGAGTTTCTGCCAAAAATATCTCGCCGAAAATCGTGGATTTGTATCAGGAGAATATGATGTGCGAGGAGGTATTCGACTTCACCAATTCTTGGAAATGACGTCACGTTCCAGGAATTTCCGAGAATTAAAATTTGAAGAGTTCCCATCAAGACGTATTAATTCCTTAACAATTAGCGCCAACGTTAATAATGTTCAGGTCTATTTTTACAAGTTTCTCGCTTTAGGACTTTGCATTTAAAGTCCGTCCACCGTACTTCTTGTTTAAGGAATTGGAATTAGGTCTTTTCAAGGATTGTTAAGGTGTGCTAATAAAAAGAGCAGTAGAATTCTTTTCACTGAAGATTTATTTAAATTAATTAATGAAGATACAAGTTACAAAAATGTTGTAGTTCAAATTTACAATCGTATACTTATGACCAATTCTTTTATATCTATTTACAATCAATTCTAGACTAATATTTGTGTAGTATCAAAAATACTATAAACATAAATAATCTAATAATTATAAATATTCTTTGAAGTTAATTTACAATATATCTTACAGATAAAACTCGTACTAAAAGTTACATACTTTATATGCAAAAGCATATTTTAAATTACAACCATTGTGTAACGTGTGCATATGTAAATTGTTTATTATATCTTACATTTTATATTTAGCACATTCGGTAGAGCTTGTAATAGGAATATAAGTAATATTGAAGTTTATACAAGATCTACCGAATAAACTGAATATAAAATAAAAGATACAATAAATATATATTATACTGAACTACACAATTGTTCTAAATTGCTCTTATGCTCTAACAGTTACAAACTATTTCTATAAACCAATTTAATATAACTAAAGTATGGCAGGAGTTATTCTTTCTTCTTTCTTGCTTTTATGCATGATGAGATGCACCGGTCAATGTTCCTTACTCTTTGGATGCGAAACCTGCACACACACAATAAATATATTAGTAAGTATGTAACAGGTGAAAGAAACATTGTTAAAGGATAGTTAGAAGAAAAGAAAATAGGGAAAGACCACACAAGCAGTATAAGAAAAAAGGGGGGATTATTTAAAATGGAATGGAATGAATCAAACACAAATGAATTTGATGAGAAGAAAAGTAAAGAAAGTGATGGGGAGCCTTAAAGACCAAATGTATAATCGAAATGAAATAAGGGGATAAGTAATGGGATAATGTGTAAAGTAGAGAAGGTTGGCAAGAAAGAGTGGAGGAGAAGGATGCATAAATTAAGATAGTAATCTAAAGTTATGTTATATGTACACTAAGTCGAAATTTCATAGCTGTGAGGCCGATATAAAAAGGAATAACTATTGTTAGTATGTAATTATTACACGCAGGAAGATTTAATGAAAGAAAAGATATTTAAAGACGTATTACACTTACATCAGCCTTCGTTGCATACACCTTCCAATCCCACAAAACCAATTTAATATAACTGCAGTATGTATATGGCGAGAATTATTCTTTCTTCTTCCTTCTTTTTATGCATAATGAGAATTGGCGATCAATGCTCCTTATCCTTTGCCTATGAAACGTATGCACACAAAAAATATATTAGTAAGTACATGACAGGAGATAGAAAGATTCTTAAAGGATATTTAGCCGAAAAAGAAAGTAGGGCGGGCCAAACTAGAAGCATAAGAGAAAGGGTCTTTTAGAACGAATGGAACGAGTGCGAGAATACTAAATTTGATAAGAACGGAACAAAAGGATCTAATGGTAATCCTTCAAAGAAAAATAAACGAAGCAAGATATAATGAAAGGTTTAAATGTATTAAAACAGAAGCAATACGACATGTACCAAAGTAAAGAGGGAACAGGAAAGAGTCAGCAATTAATAGCGCAGAAATGACTTAGGAATTTGTAATGAAACAGAGAGGAAATGAAAAGATGTGTAATAGACGTGCGATAAAGAGACAAGAAATAGTGCGATGCATAAGGTGGAGAAGGTATGAAAAGGATGAACGAAACAGAAGATGAGAGTGCAAGAGTTCATATAGTATTGCAAAGATAGGTTATATGTACACTAACCAAACTTTCATTGCTGCGAGACCGAAATAAAGAATAATACCGCTACTAGTATGTATTTATCACATGCTGGAGAATTATTTAAAATTATGTAAAGGAAAAAATATTCACAAATGCATTTACCTGTGCTATTGAGCTTGATTGTTGTAGAATAAAATGAACAATGGAACTTGCAATGTTACCGTAAATATTAATTTTTATGTAGATTGTAGCACTGTGTTTCCTAACACTTTATTGATATGTAAATGGGTGTACGAAACGGTTTTCGAGGATTATTATCATAATTTGATTAACCAAATTATAGCACCGCTACTTATAAACAGGTGTCTGAATTTACGTACCACTCGCATCCCTGTCTTACCTACACTCAAAGTGGGCTTTAGTTTCGCCATCTATACAGAACTGCTCGAAACTGTATATATGTCTGCTTTATCTAGAGCCATTAGTATCGCCATCTATACAGATGTGACTAAAACTACTCGGGCCTCTGCCATAACCACACTTAAGGTAAGTAAGCGGTGTGAGTAGTTTCAAGGCGTTCTGTATAGATGGAACTACCATAGCAAGCGCGAGTGGTTTCAAGGAGTTCTGTATAGATGGCGAAACCATAGCAGGCACTGTAGATATGGCAGAGACCCGCGTAGATTCAAGTATATCTTTGCAGATATTGATTAATTTATGAATTAAAAGATATATACACGGGTATTTCAATTATAAAAAAGAAGGCTTCTTGAGAAATAAGAAAATGTTATTCTCTAGGCGAAACATATATGATTTATGTTACTAATGAATTATCTAGAAAGCGTCAGAAAACAGAAGGGTCTACATAAGAAGCAGGGCAATAAATAATACACAATATTTACAGCTGCAGATAGATACAAAGATAGAAACGAGAACTCAAAAGTAATTGCAATAAGAACTTAAGATTCTCTCCGCCCAAATAACTACAGTGGACAGTAATGTCCACTTAAAGTTCGCTGCTTCGAAGCTGCCTAACAAACACTATCCGGGGATGTAACTTACCAGTTCATGCTTATAGCTGTTCGGCCCGCTCAGTTTAGACTGCGTTGGTCACACTTTTGTCCAGAGAAAGACAGTGAAATATATTGAGGTCCATTGCTGATCGCAAGTGGAGATAACTCGGATGCTCGCTTCGGCCGATGCGATGCATAGGATTAGATCAAAAAATTGGTAGCAATGTCTCGGCGAACATTAATTGGAGAAAAGAACGAACATTAAGCGGGCATTACATTACTGTTATATCCTAAGTTCAATGCGCAGTCTATTCGCTCGAATTATTTTCCATACAATTATCAAACGTATCTTATCTGTCCTGTGAGATTGTGCAAAGAATCGTTTAACAATTACATAGTAAATAATTGATTGCCCGGGTCTCACCACGTGGAGGTTACTGCGCATGGAGACCCACCCTAGCCACGGCCCTTCCACCCTCCAATTACGCGAGAACTAATTCTAATATAACATGTGAGATAGAAAAATCTCCTCTTATTGTCAATTTGTAGAACGTTCATTAATTGATCGTAGTACAAGTAAGACAACAAGAGGAGTACTTGGAAAATTCACGACCGAAAGCTAAATTTAATATCAAATGGAAACCTGAAAGAAAATCGGAAAGGGAGTCCAATTTCCTGAAATAAAACTTTCTTAATAATATATCCTATGATCATAGAAACTAGACAACGAAATATTATCACAGCAGTGTAGACTGCTGTCTTAAAAACCAAGATACAGCTTAAAAATAAATCCTCCCTTCTTAAATACTACATTAAATTCAAATGCGCCCTGCCTGACTAAAGATCTAACTTAAAACTAGAATCACCCTACCTAATATAACATCTAACAGTTCAATTAAAAGAACAATTTCAATAATATCCTAACACACAGGAATGTAATAGATACTTTATCATACTCATGTAGGTATAAGCATGCATATACTTAATTCCCCTTCAATTAGTCCATATTAATTTCGTGGTCCATGCCTTCCTAGAACAGACAATTGGTAACTGGGCAGGGGCAGGGGCAGGGTGAGAGTGTGGTCATATTATACATATTTTAAGAAATCCTCTTCTTTAGCTGAGTCCTTTCAATCCTACTGAAACAAAGACAAAGTGGATGTAATTAGTAAAGCATTATAAAAATCTTCAACTGACAAGTGGGATCAAATGGGAGGCAAGTAACGAAAGTGACTGCTACCGAGCAGCCCGCGAGCCCTCGGCCCAGAATCTGGACAGTAACACGACTTACAATCAACACCTGTTTCGATACCGAGCCACAGCAATCATTGAGGAACGGATGTGCAAGACCGCAACCACGATTCCAGATTATGTCCCATATACCTTCTGCCACCCCAAGGTGTGCTTGGCGTGGTCTAACGGGGAGAAATATCCTACTTGGCGGGTCAACTGTCCAGAACCACAGTAACAGCCTCACACACCGCTCGTCGCTGAAAGTGCAACCCAAATATCGCAACAGGTGTCAATAGCGCCTTACCGTCGGTCCTACGAGCCGAGAACGGAAAAGGGAATGAAGCTAATAAGAGAATGAAGCAAAAAGGGAATGAGAGGGGAAAAGTGCAATGCGCAGTCAATTCGCTCGAATTATTTTCCACATAATTATCGAACGTCTCTTAAACGTTTAATAATTATACGATAAATAATCGATTGCCCGGGTCTCACCACGTGGAGGTTACTGCGCATGGAGACCCACCCTAGCCACGGCCCTTCCACCCTCCAATTACGCGAGAACTAATTCTAATATAACATGTGAGATAGAAAAATCTCCTCTTATTGTCAATTTGTAGAACGTTCATTAATTGATCGTAGTACAAGTAAGACAACAAGAGGAGTACTTGGAAAATTCACGACCGAAAGCTAAATTTAATATCAAATGGAAACCTGAAAGAAAATCGGAAAGGGAGTCCAATTTCCTGAAATAAAACTTTCTTAATAATATATCCTATGATCATAGAAACTAGACAACGAAATATTATCACAGCAGTGTAGACTGCTGTCTTAAAAACCAAGATACAGCTTAAAAATAAATCCTCCCTTCTTAAATACTACATTAAATTCAAATGCGCCCTGCCTGACTAAAGATCTAACTTAAAACTAGAATCACCCTACCTAATATAACATCTAACAGTTCAATTAAAAGAACAATTTCAATAATATCCTAACACACAGGAATGTAATAGATACTTTATCATACTCATGTAGGTATAAGCATGCATATACTTAATTCCCCTTCAATTAGTCCATATTAATTTCGTGGTCCATGCCTTCCTAGAACAGACAATTGGTAACTGGGCAGGGGCAGGGGCAGGGTGAGAGTGTGGTCATATTATACATATTTTAAGAAATCCTCTTCTTTAGCTGAGTCCTTTCAATCCTACTGAAACAAAGACAAAGTGGATGTAATTAGTAAAGCATTATAAAAATCTTCAACTGACAAGTGGGATCAAATGGGAGGCAAGTAACGAAAGTGACTGCTACCGAGCAGCCCGCGAGCCCTCGGCCCAGAATCTGGACAGTAACACGACTTACAATCAACACCTGTTTCGATACCGAGCCACAGCAATCATTGAGGAACGGATGTGCAAGACCGCAACCACGATTCCAGATTATGTCCCATATACCTTCTGCCACCCCAAGGTGTGCTTGGCGTGGTCTAACGGGGAGAAATATCCTACTTGGCGGGTCAACTGTCCAGAACCACAGTAACAGCCTCACACACCGCTCGTCGCTGAAAGTGCAACCCAAATATCGCAACAGGTGTCAATAGCGCCTTACCGTCGGTCCTACGAGCCGAGAACGGAAAAGGGAATGAAGCTAATAAGAGAATGAAGCAAAAAGGGAATGAGAGGGGAAAAGTGCAATGCGCAGTCAATTCGCTCGAATTATTTTCCACATAATTATCGAACGTCTCTTAAACGTTTAATAATTATACGATAAATAATCGATTGCCCGGGTCTCACCACGTGGAGGTTACTGCGCATGGAGACCCACCCTAGCCACGGCCCTTCCACCCTCCAATTACGCGAGAACTAATTCTAATATAACATGTGAGATAGAAAAATCTCCTCTTATTGTCAATTTGTAGAACGTTCATTAATTGATCGTAGTACAAGTAAGACAACAAGAGGAGTACTTGGAAAATTCACGACCGAAAGCTAAATGGAATATCAGAAGGAAATCTGAAAGAAAATCTGCAAGAGAATTCAATTTCCTGAAATAAAACTTTCTTAAAAATATATCCTGTGATCTTAAAAATTAGACAGCGAAATATTATTGCAGCAGTGTATGCTGCTGTCTTAAAAACTAAGACACAGGTTAAAAATAAATCCTCCCTTCTTAAATACTAGATTAGATTCAAATGCGCCCTGCCTGACTAAAGATCTAACTTAAAACTAGAATCGCCCTACCTAGTATAACATCTAACAGTTCGAATAAAAGAACAATTTCAATAATATCCTATCTACATAGGAGTGTAATAGATACTATCCCATACTCATGTAGGTATGAGTATGCATATACTTAAATCCTCTTCGGTTAGTCCGTATTAATCTCTCGTGGTCCATGGTGTCCAAGAACAGACAGAAACTCGAACCAAAAAATTGCAGCACCTGCCAACAATATTTGGTTTTATAAACCCTGCCTAATTAAAACTCTAATAATTTCAATTCGTGTAAAACCTGCCAGTATAAAGATCTAAGATTGTGTGTTGAGACAAATCCTACTTACATAAAGAGCTAAAAGTATTGTTCGATTTATATTTGGGCCTGCCTAATTAATTGTCTAACACCTGTAATTAGTTAATAAGGACAGGGGTTTGGGGCAGGGATGGGGTGAGGGTGTGTTCGTATTATACATTGTTTCACGAATCCTCTTCTTTTCAATGCTTCTGAAACATGCACAAACTCGAAATAATTAGTAAAGCATTATAAGAATGAATTCTTAAACTCACAAATTGAATCGACGAGGCTGGCTCTTTAATTTTAAAGTTTCCAATCGTGTCTTTGATAATATTTCTGGATCTGTATTCTATATATTCCACTCTTGAGCCTCTGACGTATGTACTTATGTTTGTTTAATATAGCATATTTGGGTTCATCTGTGAATCTGTAACAATCTCAAGCATTGGATTAGTGACATCCCCAAGCCTCCCCATTTTATATCGAAATGAAGCTGCTTTTAATTCGTAATAACTGAATTTTAGCGCAGTTAATAAATCAGAATTGATATGAAAAATGCTGCTATTTTTTGTTAACAATAGTTAATTGGATTTCGGCCAAAGTGATATATTCTTTTGTACGTTCTAGATCGAACTGAATGGTGGTATCACGTTCATTAAAAACTCCAAAATGAAGTAGTCACATTTCACTACAATTGATTCTATTTTGCTTCAACAAAGAAGCGACAAACGATTATTCGGAAGAAAAATATCAAACTTCAACTATCACCATGCCGAGACCCAACTACTGCCAATAACGTTTTTCGTGCAAGGATTTTTGTTTAAACATTTACGGATATCGCGAGTGAATTTCAATTTCTACAAAGCAAGCTCGAAAAGTTATAAAAATTGGCTCTACTAAAAAAAAGGTTAAGATAGAATTGCAACAATTAAGCGGAAATATTTAAGAGTTAAACTCCAATAATGAACAGTCACTAGTATTAACTCTAATTTAAATCTACTATCTAGAATTATTATAAATTTATCAAAGATTCTGCAAATTATATCTGTTTTTTACTTTGCTCTTTTTCTTTTCTTCTTCTTTCTTTTCTTTTCTTTTCTTTTTTCTTTCCTTTCTCTTTCATTTATTTTCTTTTTCATTTCTTTTCATTTCGTTCACACAGTAATTTACTAATATGTATGCAAATTTTTAGCAGTACTTCCATCAACAGACATTCCAGGTAGTATAATTATTAAGAAAAATAAAATAAAAAGAAAGGCAAATATAAAACGCTGAAAAGAAAAAGTTCCTGGTTCAGGAACAGGCTTCCAATTGGAAGCAGATGGGGACTAGTAGTCGCAACTCTACTTAAAAACGCGATCTTTAATCAACGCAACGCTAACTGGAACTCGCGATACAATCATTTCGCAACACTATTTATTAAGACTAATAGAAAGCAAACAGTTAATTATATGTACTATCCAAAATTAAGCAAATTGAAGATCCTCTGAAAAATGAACTGAAAGTTCCAATACGCGAAAACAATTTCCGCAACACTAGAAGCTCAAATGTAAAGTGTATTATAAAATACTACAATTTAACTAGCAATAAGGATAGCAATAAGTGGCATTCAACGCAACTCCAACTCGACCCGTTCGCAAGTTTTTCGCAACTCTAAAGCAACGCGATATTTTTGGGAGGGCTGTATCGTTGGGCCGGAATGTGCATCGGCCAAGTACAAATAAAAATTCTACAAATGAAAATGCAAGCAAAGTGACAAAGTAGTAACACAGAATGATTCCCCATTCTTAAAAAGAATGGGGAGCCATTAGTAGTTGCCCTCTTGAGTGACAGTTTGTCGGGCCTCTTCGGCATATAGCCTCTCTATTTCGTCGGACCCAAGGGTCAGCTGAAACTTAAACTAGGCTCGAGACTCTAATCGGAAACCAAGGAAAAACTTATAAAGGTGAAATAAAGAGTTTGAATCGCGGAGCTAAATGGAACACACGTGGCCGAATGGCGATCAAATAAAATCGTAAAATTGTGATTACGGAAAATCACATAGATTACGATTAAAATTGTAATCGTTCTTCGTTCACACGTGCAGCCTCGAGCATAATGTAACGCGTTTCGTTTCGGAGCCTAAATCGCGACCACGACCGCGAAGGATTCGAAAAATCGATAGGCAAAGCCAGAGGCGAACGCATTTTCGTTCGCGCCACAGCTTCACCGTCGACTTTTCAAATCAGATTTCCTGAAACAGGTTGAACACGCGAAATAGTGCCTACCCGATCGGAGACTGTGTCAACCTGCCCGGCCCTACCTACTTATGTCTATCAATCACACCAGAAAGTATGCTACCTATCCTACCTGGACCTATATTTAAAAAATAGCAAACAAACACACCAACACACGACACTCCACGGTTCTCAGTCAAACACTTGGGCGCAAAAGCCTACACTAGGGAGGCGTCCCGGGACACCCCCGACACCCAAGTGCTGTCACACAACTTGCACACTCTAATGTACGTACCATTTTTCTGAAATCGACTGACAGTGGCTGGGATCTCTGCGTTCACGTGGAAAAAACCACGTCGCGGTTGAGATATTTAATAGATATTTAATAAAATAATTAAATAGCACCGATACAAGAGGTACTTGATAGCAATTGATAAGTATATTCAATTCTTTTTGGCATTTGGCCTCTGTCATCTTAAATGACAAAAACTTCGTGCCCAAGTATAGTAGGAATTATTGAAGCAAATAATACTAAAAATGATGTCTCTGTTTTAAATTGATGGACATCTTATCTTGGTCATAATAGCTACATTTTAATACGGAACGACGCAAATCCACAGCCTAACCACACACACAATGCGGATATTACGTCGTGCACGATACACCAACGCACTGTCAGTCGCCAACAATAAATCATTTTATGGCTTATAAACTAAAAAATATCATCGTGCTCTACCACCGTTTTCCCACCCAAGTAGCACCGGGGCACGTGAGTGGGATCCGGGCAGTGAACACGGAAAGGGTTAAACCTGAAAATCCTCGTCTAAAAAGATGATAAGGACATACTGATTTTCTAACGGGCTAAAATACATATATATGTACAACAGATCTATATATGATTCTATTTTATTGAAGAGAAAATTAAATGACTCTACTTTATTAGAAAAATTGTGCAATGACTCTACTATATTAGAAAAATTATGCAGTGACTCTACTTTATTAGAAAAATTATGCAGTGACTCTACTTTATTAGAAAAATTATTCAAAGACTCTACGTTAATAGAGAAATTATTCAACGACTCTACTTTAATATACTTTGAATTAAATTGAAACATCCTCGGGCGTTCCCGTTATCAAAGCATTGATTCTAAAACGCAAGATTGCTTTAAAAGTTGATTGCCTTGATTTCGAAAACTACCCGTTCGCGTATTGTCTTCTTGTACATTCAGGTTTAATTAACATTTTGTACGGAAACAATGAACGTATCGATATCTTTAAACGCTAAAGACTAATATGGATATCGAATAATAAAATTATTCGATAGTTCCAACAAATTGATAAGGTAAATGAGTACCTTCACTTTATATATTATCAAAGTAGAAAAATATGAAATACTACACTCTTACTAACAGCAATAATTATGCAATTTATTCTAACTGTGCAGTCATTGCAATTGACAAGTAAACGAAGTCGAATGGTATTCGACTTCTCCACTACAAACTAATGCACGTAGAATACTGGACGTTACTTTATATTCAATCAATAATTAATAACTATTTAAATATCGTTTCATAGGTATTCAATTAAATACTCTATTATAAAAAGATATATAGTGATATATTTTGTACTAAATATGATCTGTTTTAAAATTATCAAGCTATTTAAAAACGCGTTGTACAAGAAGACCTATCCTCACATAATATAAAGCAGTAAAGAAGTTACTACTCATGAGTATATTTCCATATACCCATGGTCACAGTGCTTGCCAGAAAAATCTACGTAATTACAACCAGTCACCCGTGTCGGTTCGGACCTTTCGTCCTGCGACATGATTGAGTGACCAGAGGAACTTTAAAGCATGCCACTCACCGGTTGCCGACTCACCAGGTGTGCGGTCAAGCTCGTCGCCATCGAAGCCATGGAAGCTGCTGAAACATTCAAAAAGAGCAAACAACATTAAAATCTATGTATTTTCAGTACTTTTGGAATGTGTTAATTATCAATGATTATTGCAATACAAGATTAAAGAACGAAGGAGATACTTACTCGTCAAATTGATGGCTGAAAGCCCGAACTCGCCGAACAGGACACTGACTCTAATGGTACACTTATGATTGACGAACAAAGTGATTCTAATTTCGCGACAGTATTGCTACTGTTTTTGTGACTGCTACCGAGCAGCCCGCGTGCCCTCGGCTCAGAGTCTGGACAGTAAAACGACTTAGCATCAACACAAGTTTCGATTCCGAGCTACAGAAATCATTAAGGCACGGATATGCAAAACCACAACCACGATTCTAGATTATGACCCGTATGCCTTCTGCCACCCCAAGGTGTGCTTGGCGTGGTCTAACACATAGGAATTTCCTACTAGGCGGGCCAAAGTGTCCAGAAAAGCAATCACAGCCCCACACACCGCCCCCCGATGACACTGCAACCCGGATATTGCAAGAACCGCGACCACGATTCCAGAATGGTGGATGACCTACCCAAATTAGAGATTATATGTGGTCTAACAGAGGGCCTCGTGACCAGGGTCCAGAACCACAATCACGCCCCCGCACATCGTAACTCGCTGACACTAAGTCCCTAACCATCAGTCCTCCGAGCCGAGAACGGAAAAGGAAACGGAATAATTGTGATCGACGAACAAAGTGACTCTATTTTTCGCGAGAGTATTATTTCGGAGCAAACACTGACTCTAATTTCGCGTCTCTTTACTGTTATTTATGTTGAATTATTATTAAGAGCGGCTGCGCTCAAAAAATAATAAAAAGAACTTTGACGGAACAAGCACTGACTCTACCAACCGCATTGCGCGCGGCCAACAATATCGTTATGGTGATACAATTGAGCCCATGGCAGCTTCTGAAACATTCAAAAGAACAGACAACATTGAAATCTTTGCGTTTTGAGTACTTTTCGATCATGATAATTATCAAAGACCATTGTAAAATAAGATTAAAGAAATACAGAGATACTTACTCTTCGAGTTGATGGATGAGTGCCCGAACTCGCCGAACTGCATCGGTGCTGACTCTAATACCGGAATACTTATTGCGAAAGAAAAAAAAATAAAATAAAAGACTACTATCGCGCACGTCAATTGTGATCGACGAACAAAGTGACTCTAATTTCGCGAGAGCAATATTTCGAAGCAAACACTGACTCTACTTTCGCGTATCTTTACTGTTATTTATATTTAGTTATAATTATTATGAGCGGTTTCGCTCTAAAAACAATAAAAAGAACTTTGACGGAGCAAGCACTGACTCTACTGACCGCATTGCGCGCGGTCATCAAAATTTTCTGAAAGAGAATCTGTACAAGTTAGTAAATAGGGTGAGGAGGTAGAAATTGAAGCAATACACATTTGATTTTATTTATCTCTTTCTTATTTCTTCATCCTGTCAAACGTCTGTTGAGGAAATACTGCTTTGTTTTAATAAAGTACTACCGTATTATTATTCTGATTTAATTACTGTTAATTGTCTATTCAAGATATACTATTATAGATTAATATAAATGATTGATCAAAAGCATACTGTGACTGTTCTTTGTCCGAGTTTTAAAGGTGATCATGATCTTAGTTAGTAAGCAATATCGCGCATTTATAAGTTCTCGTAGCTGCTTGTAGAAATCAAGACTCGAAACTATTTATCATGCTTCAACTGCATGGCAACCAGTACGTAAGTACGCGGACAATGCTGCATCGAAAATACAATTTGACTGTACTTGTGCCAAGTCACAGAGATAATAAAAGTTTTTAATAAATACTAGTGAAGCTATAATAGAAATCGCGACCGATATGCAGCGAAACATGAAAGTATTTCAATTTTTCGTTTAGCATTAATGAAATTTACTGACTCTAGTTTCAATCGCGAATGGCATATTGTAAGTCCTACTTAAAATGTTTAAACTGCTCAATAACTTTCAACCGAAAGAAAAGAACTTGAGCCAAAATCCAATCGCCAGATAACAAGAAATATACGTAAACCGTTGGGATAATAAGTTAAATGTTACCAATCCTTCATCATACGTCATCGGACTGATTGTTATGCATCGCAGTAATTGTATCTCAATACTCCATTCCTGCAGCCTCAACATATTATTCTTTGCCAGCTAATCATCCATTATTCCTGCAACAAAAAGAATGGAGCTGTGATAGACCTGTGCTAAAATCAGAATCGAATTCAAAGTCGCAAAAGCAGTGTGTAAGTGACTGAATAAAATATAATAAAGATTCGAAGAACCGTTCAAACTAATAAGTTAGTTAACACGATGTTACAACAAACGAGTAGTTAATCGCGTATCAAAGAACCGATGTTACCGGAAGAAGACGCGTCGATACTCAACCGGTGGACCGGTCAAGGGTCCAGGAAAAGAGGCTTGAGAAAGACTTTAATGTACTCTCGCGATAGGAAATCGATTGTTAGATAAACGCGTATTAATTAATAGAAGCTAATAGTCAAGCGTATGCGGTGGTAAACTAAAACTCGAAATGTGATTGAATTGTAGGGTGATGTACATCGCTAACCTTCGACAACATAGACGACCCTTACGCTGCGACGCTTGAACTGATAATGACGTCGCGTCGCGTCGCGTCCCGAACCTCCCCACTCCGCGCCGTCGCGTCGGTAGCGCTCGCTCGCGCTCGGTTCTATTCGCAATTTCCGAAAATCTTTCAAGGTTTCCGACCGCGGCCGTGCGGTCTACTATCCTTGGGTCACCTAGTCGACTTCTACTGTTTCTGACCAACCTTTAGCTGGACCTTCGACCCTTGGGCCATACCTACTGGACTTCTACTGTTTCTGGCCAACTTTTAGCTGGACTTACGACCCTTGGACCATACCTACTGGACTTCTACTGTCTCTGGCCAACTTTTAGCTGGACCTACGACCTTTGGAGCATACCTGTCGGACTTCTACGGTTTCTGGCCAACTTTTAGCTCGACCTACGACCCTTGGGCCATACCTACTGGACTTCTACTGTTGCTGACCAACTTTTACCTGGACGTACGATCCTTTGACAATACCTACTGGACTTCTACTGTTTCTGACCAATTTTTAGCTGGGCTTACAACCCTTGGACCATACCTACTGGACTTTTACTGTCTCTGGCCAACTTTTAGCTGGAAACAGAAAACGGAGTGAAGCAAAAACGGAATGAAGCGAAAAAAGGGAATGAGAAGGGAAAGTGCAATGCGCAGTCAATTAGCTCGAATTATTTTCCACATAATTATCAAACGTCTCTTAAACGTTTAATAATTATACGATAAACAATTGATTGCCCAGGTCTCACCACGTGGAGGTTACTGCGCACGGAGACCCACCCTAGCCACGGCCCTTCCACCCTCCAATTACGCGAAAACTAATTCTAATATAACATGTGAGAAAGAAAAATCTCCTATTATTGTCAATTTGTAGAACGTTCATTAATTGATCGTAGTACAAGTAAGACAACAAGAGGAGTATTTGGAAAATTCATGACCGAAAGCTAAATTGAATATCAAATGGAAACCTGAAAGAAAATCTGCAAGGGAGTCCAATTTCCTGAAATAAAACTTTCTTAATAATATATCCTATGATCAGAGAAACTAGACAACGAAATATTATCACAGCAGTGTACACTGCTGTCTTAAAAACCAAGGCACAGTTTAAAAATAAATCCTCCTTTCTTAAATACTAGATTAGATAGTAGAACGATTGTTAGTTAAACGCGTGTTAATTAGTAGAGGCTAATAATGAAGCGAACACAGTGGTAAAGTAAAGCCTGAGGTGCTATTGCGTTGTAGAGTGAGGTATGTCGCTAACCATCAACACCGTAGACGACCTTACGCTGCGACACTCCAATTGAGAAAGAAGGTGCACGCGCCGCGCGACGGTCGACCACACTCCGCAAGCCTCCCCACTCCGCTACGCGCCGGCGCGTCAGCTGCGCTCGGCGGTATTCGCTATTTCCGAAAATCTTCGACGGTCGCCGACGCCGACTTATTTACTAAACTTAATTTCACAAAATTTGTAATATAATTTTAAGTGCTCTCTCGCATTTAAGAAAAGAAAATATTTAAACAATTCTGTACTTCAGGTCCCTAGTAACTTGCTTGTATTGTCTTATATAAGTAACAGTAATAAAAACGAAAATTATTTTAGTTGAAATTAAAATTTTGTTTTAATAAAACTATAAATTACTTTAATGTTTTACAAGTTTGTACATTTTTATTTACTACTGCGTACATTTACATTATACCCGTCGATTATTCTTATATATTTGATGAGCAAAAATCAAAAGCAAAAATCGGTGCAACGTTTATATAATTTATCTAGTCAATATTATAGAAATATTATGAGATATCGAATGATACTTGAATTATATGTATGAATTAATAACACATACACGGGTCTCTTCGTTCGTACACTTTATAACAAAATATAATTTATCGAATATATTTTTGTCTGCTATCTTATCTTGCAGTGGTGCTTGAATGATGACAACATGCATGAAGTTAGCTGCAAGAAGTGGTTAATCATAAAGCAAGAAAGTAGAGTGTAATCGTAATTTACAGAGCACTAGACTGTTTATGGTTGGAGCAATTATTTTCGTTTGAATCGACCAATATTTATTTTTATGTCAGAAAGCATTTTTTTAAGTTACACTTGGCATCGTGGATCGTCTCGTTCTGTAAAAAAACAAGTGCACTTTGTATTGTGTGCATGTCGAAAAGTTATACTGTGCTTGTGATTCATCGAGCAGCGTTAAATAACCTCGATATGAAATTTGACATTTGACCACGAATCTGACGTATGTGTAAGATGTATTGTTATTAAAAATGTGATAGACGTTGCCTGAATCTACGACTGTGTTGCACTATTCGATGATTTGTTACAGGGCCGAACGACTGATCAACTCGAGGGGAAGAAAGATTGTCCGAATTATTTTTAACTGAGTCTGTCGTTTAACATAATCGATCCAAGATGAAAAAGAAGGTGCTTGAATTTCTTATTTACATGAAGTTACGATACCTCGAATGATAATAAATTTATTGTAGAATTTCTGAATAAAAATTTATATAGTTTCGTGCGTAACGCTTGTTTCTTTGTTTCTTTAGGTTTTGTTAATGGGAAAGAGCGGTTCAGGAAAGACGAGCATGCGTAGCATAATTTTTGCCAATTACATTGCTCGAGATACTCGTCGATTGGGAGCAACAAGTATGTAGTAAATAATGCTACAAATTCTCTCGCCTGTGGACCTAAAGTGGGTGTGTAACCACTTGAACACTGCAATAGAAAGCCTGTGCGTGTCCGCAGTGATTTGTTGATGGCAGGCCTACTGTAGCGAATAGATGGCTGTGCGCGAATATGGCTGAACACCATTGTCCTGAGCGTTTCAGCTTTGCACTTTTGTTTTCACTTCATGCATATATGCAAACAGCTGTGTTCTAGTAGCATGCTCTACTGACAGATCGATGTAATTAAGCATAAGGTTTTCACTGTTACGTTTAGATGGCCGCACTGCCTTTGAGTCCATTGGCAAGAGAATCACCCCGTATAATACGATATATTACTTTTTTCACTTGCTTATTAATTTATTGATGTCTTTGATAGTCGACGTAGAGCACAGTCATGTTAGGTTCCTTGGAAACTTGGTGCTAAACCTTTGGGATTGCGGTGGTCAAGAAGCATTTATGGAAAATTATTTTGCCTCCCAGCGTGACAACATATTCAGAAATGTAGAAGTTCTAATCTATGTTTTCGACGTAGAATCGAGAGAATTAGATAAAGATATGCATTACTATCAAAGTTGCTTAGAGGCGATATTGCAGAATAGTCCGGAAGCAAAAATATTCTGCTTAGTACATAAGATGGATTTAGTACAAGAAGATCAACGGGATATGATATTTAAGGAAAGAGAGGAAGACTTGAAGAGGCTTAGTTTGCCACTCGAATGCACTTGTTTCAGAACTAGCATATGGGATGAAACTTTATATAGGTATACGTTTGTGATTATGTAATGGTTCTTATATACAACATTTTTATTAATTCGCATAAATTATTATATTCAGGGCGTGGTCTTCGATTGTGTATATGTTAATTCCTAATGTAAAAGAGCTCGAGCAAAGTCTTAAACAGTTCACGAACATTATCGATGCTGATGAAGTACTTTTGTTTGAGAGAGCAACGTTTTTAGTAATTAGTTATTGTCAGAGGCAACATCATAGAGATGTACATCGATTTGAAAAAGTTTCCAATATAATAAAACAGTTTAAATTAAGTTGCAGGTAATCGTGATAAATAATATTATGATGAATGATGGACAAATGTTATAGGCCGAATATATATCTATATATTATATTTTTTAGCAAATTGGCGGCACAATTTCAAAGTATGGAAGTTAGAAATACAAACTTTGCGGCGTTTATCGACGTGTTTACGTCGAATACATATGTAATGGTTATCATGTCGGACCCTGCCATTCGTAAGTATTTATAATTTGAAACATTAATTTAGCAAGCATCAAAATATTTCTTTATACCTTTTTTTTTAGCGTCAGCGGCGACATTAATTAACATCCGTAACGCACGAAAACATTTCGAAAAACTGGAGCGTGCTAGCCAAAGCTCTGCATTAAGCAGATAGAAATCAGCACGGCCCAGGCGCATTGTCACCCGGGCCCAGGCTGTTAATCATTATTGAATCTAAATGTCCACTTCGAAAAGGAATCATCTGAATGAAAATGCATAAGAATTATTCCTTTTTGTTAATTAAAGTTAACTTATAAGTTTGTAAACGGATGCCGAATCCACGGTATGAATGAATTCAACGTGCAATGATAATTTCTTACAGTGCCGATATTCTCAGTGTCATTTTTCAAAGACATATTATTTTCCAGGAAAGATTCTAAATTATTAGTAATTTATTTTATACAAACTTGAACAGACGCTTGCATAAATATTTTTACAAAATATGTACGGCAATAAATACAGCAAATAAACAGCCGCCAATATAGAATTGAACGCTCTATTATATTGGGTGAACTTGCATTTCGGTTTATTGGAAATACTTTTCTGTCTCGTAGGTAATACATGGTTTTCTGGGTTTATCATTTTTCCTGGTTCCATGCCACGGTGTACTATTTTTGTATAGGGATCCTTCTGGCCTGTTATAAAGATATATATTTTCTTACATTATATTCACTTAACGTAATAGCGTATGTATATACTTATAATGACGACATTATTGCTACAGGAATTAAGATAATCTATGATTGTATCTTTCTCACTTTAAATAATGATAATATTGAATTAAATGTTATATTTTGTACATAACTTTTTGTTCACGGATTATTAATTGAACGTGTATCAGTTTATTTACAGCTGTATTTATTAAATGCGCTCGAAGAAACACGGAATGATGCAAGTAAATACACGTATGCATGTATCACAAATCTGTATTTTTCAACTATACAAATAAATAAGATTGAAAAGTTCCGGTATCATTTTTATGTGACACTAAAAGATACGTGTTTAAATCTCAATGAAACCATTTCTTATTTTCTACGTATGTATTTGAAATTGCCGCCATTCCTTCAGCAATGGCGTATTCTTGTATTGTCATCGCTGTAGGTTGACACCAGCAGCGTGTCTCGAGTTTACTATGGATAGAATAATTAAAGGGATAATGAAATATAGATTGTGGCATAGAGAAGGAATGGTGAAACAGTTTGAAAATGTTCGAGACCATCCCGAGGTACGTTGCAATTGTTTTACTTAATGTACTGCACGTAGTTTACAAACTGTATGTTCACTTCTCCTGTTTTCATGTGTTACAATATATTTATACATATTAATATTTAAATCGTATAGGAATAATAATTGTCGGTGACAACTAATGTGTAACGATGTGCTACGAAGTTATGATCGAGTGTAATTAAATCGAGTGTCATTTTTAATGAAGTCTTTCTAACATTTTCATAGACGAAGATTGTTCTATTCTATAATCTGATATCACTATCACACACGCGCACATCCTTGACCCACAGAATCATTGATAAAAAAGAAAACACACGCATGTGTTCACAATTTTATCGGAGCACGTGTCAATAGTTATTTCGTCTCACAAGCCACGTACATTACTAACAAATTGAAATATACTTTACTGTAATTATTATTATTATTATAATTTGTATTAACGAGGGAAGCAAGTTTGCATTTAAATGTGTGATAATTTCGCGTATCTGATATTTAAAATTCAAACGCTAATAAAGCGAAATATCCATGATTGTTATACTATTTCAATTTAGTTGTTGTTTAGCACGAAAACTATACACGCGTTATGTGGTTTAAAATGAAAAAAAGGATTTTTATCGCAATTTATTTATTACAATTTAAACGTTATGTTATATTAAAAGGTGTAAGGTTCAATGATATACTTCCTGTGGTAATTGAATTCTTTCATTCCTGTTACCACAGCCAAAGGCAGTATTCTTTACCTGCATGGACTCCCGGATGATCCCAACTAGATTTACGGAAACAAACGTTGGGGACATGTTTGTCGGTACGAAATTTCGTTATAACATAATTGATTTGAGTATGAAACTAAAAGTTCTTTTAACATTTCAAATGGAACATTATTACAATGCTCCTAAAAAAGAATTTTCTTTCTCCGCCTGTGTCTAATTAAGCCATACTTATCTAGACGATGATAATCGGTTCATAAAGGATAAAAAAATATATTTTTTTTAATTAAAAAATGGGTAAATCGAATTTGAGGCATGCACGAACAGCAACTTAATTTGTTACTATCCTATTAAATACATAACGTTATTAAATAACTTTCGATAATCGATAAAAAAAAGTCTGTTTTAGAAAATTTGATATACTGATCAAAACGAAGCTAATCTTAACAAGTTTTGCCATATAAATTGTGTATTTTTTAATGAGAAATGCATTGCTAATAACTAATTAAATTACTATTCAAACGCTAACTACCCTGTTGATAGCCCATACAAAAACTATTTTTTCGTTTGGCAATGGTGGAATCAAAGTTAATCTTAAGAAGTTTGGCAATTAATTGTTTATCTTTTCCAGTCAGAAATGCAGGTAACATTATTCCTCATTCACAACATTTCGTGGATGAATTAACGATGTGCGAACCTGCGGCCTTAGAACTCGGCTGCGTTGTGAACGATATAAGGCACATTATAGTTTGTGGCCATAGCGATTGCAAAGCTATGAATTTGTTGTACGCCCTACGGGACGAGGAGTTCGCATCGAAAGTATGTATTTTATTTATTTCGTTATTTTTTCTTTCGCATAGCTGTACGAATTTATAATCATGCGTGTCTTTCAGTCGAACAGAAGGATATCACCGCTGAGGGCATGGCTGTGCGCGCATGCCAGCAGCAGCTTAGCGAAATTTCAGCAGCTCGAAATTAGCGGCTTCCACGAGCCGATACTTTTTCAAGCCGAGACGCCGTTGCGAAAGTTTGTGGCTTATATTGACCCCGAAAATAAATTTGCCATAGAGGACAAATTATCTCAGGTTGGCACAACTATGGTCGAAATTAATCTTGATATAGAGGCGTTACGGGGTACGGTCGTACTTCGAATTAGTGATGACACCGTGTGTAATATACTTTAATTTCAGATAAATACCCTGCAACAGCTGCAGAACATAGCGTCCTATGGGTTTTTAAAGAAACGACTGGAAAGGCACGATTTGCACATTCACGCGCTCTGGTTCGATATTTATACCGGCGACGTTTATTACTTCAGCAGAGCAAATAAAAGATTCGTGGAAATAAACGAGGCGAACGAGACGAATTTGCTCGGAGAAATTAAGAAATATTATTCCTGAATTGTTCAGTTTCTTTTTTGTGGGGGGACAGAGTCGTTTCTTTAGATAAAAAATCCGTTATTTAAGACTGAATACGTTCGATTCCATGACTCTTCCGAGGACGTTGAAACGTAGAGCTACTGCGGGTTAGATACTCGTTCAATTGAAGACCGTGTAATGTACCTGGATGTGAAAGTAGTGAATTCTCTTCCCCCCTTTTTTTTTATTAAGATTCATGTTACAAACTTGTCCGCACAAAATATTCCACTACAGTATCTACCGTTGAAGGTATTTGTACGAAGTATACGTGATACACGTTTATTTTTAATAATATGCAAAGTTTACTGTAATGCTTCATCGCATATCGTTACGTATATGTCGAGTCTTATGCACACGACCATGTGCCGATTAAGATGTGCACAAGAAACGACGAGACTTCTTTTAACGAAGTTTGCCCAAGTGAAATTGTTAGAATAATAAGCGAAATGTTATTTTTGGAATCGTATAAATCGTGGCATATTTTACGTAATGTTATATATTATATACAAAGTTTAACTATATGTATATTTACAACGATTTATATAACTGTACAAATCCATAGGCATAATTTATATAACTCTATGTACCAGCTATGATAAAAGTACAAAATATATTTATTGCTTTCGGGATCTGTATAATTCGATTCTATTTAACGTTCCATACGGCATCCCGTCGATTTGTTTCGGTATACTTTGCGCGTGTAACCTATCGCACAAAATTAAAGTGGAAGAATAAGAGCCGATGGACGTACCGTACTGTCGGATGGACGGTTTCGTGGCCAGGTGAACTAGAGCATGCCACTCCCGAAAGAGAAAGCAAAACAACGAACCAAGGTGTAGAATTAGGATAATGATAAGTACGGTGTCGGAGGTTCGAGTCAATTTATTGACGCAATGCACATACGTTGGTTATTCGCACTTGTCTAAAATTCGTAAAATTTGTTTTTAAAAGAAGGAAATTTTCATTCGCAGTCCGAGTAACGCTATACCCGATTAAATCATTTTCTACAGGATACGGCGACACGATCTTTGGAATTTTAACGTATCTACATTTGAAAAGCGTGAAACATGAATAATTCTTTATATTCATTTTTACGAAATGCAATTTTTCCTTAACATTTATTTATTATTCAAATAAATCATTGCATAGGGGCCTCGAAACGTACGCGAGAAAGAAAACTATAGGTACAAACTGTTCTAAGCTAGGAACAAGGGACGCCGATGCGCTGCAGGACAGACGTCGAAGAATTTCGATGCAAATTCGCAATTTCTCCTGTTGCTTCCATAACTCTATGTGCATAAAAATCCCATAAATCGTCTAGTGAAGTATGTCTTCTGCTCGCTGTCGAGAGGCCGTGCACCTATCGCGCGGCACGAGGCACGCATACATCCTGGAGGCCTGTAGCCAGACGTGAAAAACGGTTCGAGCGGCTCACGCTTTTCAGCGTGTTTCGCGGTAAAAGTGAAGAGGATTCGCCTCTCTGTCTAGGCGAATCGCCGAGTTGGGCCGGTTAAGCCGGTCTACGGACTGTGACGAGATGTGGCATAGTTGCTACCAACCGAAAGGTGGGAGATCAAGGAATCTACTCGGTTTCTGAAGGTGACACTCGTATCCTTCTTTTTCCATTTCTTCTTCGTTTTCTTCCGTTTCGTCTCCAGCTTGGTATCCTTGCACCCCGCGTATCGGCACACTGGCCCGGGTCGTGGGGTATCCATCGTGGTAAAGGCAAGCGTGGTCTTTAAATACAACGCATGTCCCGCGTTAAAAAGTAAAATCGAGCCACCTACTCGTATTATATTTGAGCGCATGTGTGATTCAGAGCGAGACACATTTACCGTCTGGAAAATACCGTACTGCTCGAGATAAATAGTCGCGGAACCGGGCCGGGCCTGTCCCGTGGTCGTTGAGCTTCGACTGGTACGATCCTGGGTCGTGGAACCTGGTTGGTACCATCCCAGAGTCGTGGAACCAGGACTGTGCCACCCTCGACTTGTGGTGCCCGAGATTGTAGTCGTGGAATCTCGTCCAGGTTATCGTAGGGTTGTGGAACACAGCGGGAACCATCTCTGATAAACCCGCAGGCTGCAATCGAACGGTACAACTGTGGACATTTTGATAAACTATTTAAAAGTTCGAGGCAAGATTTGCGAATTATGGATGCCGAGTATGTGCCCTAGAAGTTACGCGAGGGTGCAAAGGGGGTTGATCCTCTAAATTAATTATGGACATCTCGAATCTCTGAATTGCATATTCCATTCTACACACCAAACTCACCCCACGTATAATAACAATAATATTTATTGAATTACGAACGGGTCAGAGCCCTTTGTTACCCAATGATAGAAACCAAACCACAGACTCCGATGACAGAAAACAAAACTGAAATAAAACAGTTCTTATATAAAAATACCTCTGCCAGTACTGCTACACTTTTGTGGACCGTTTATTTCCCAATACGCCAATCGATCACCAAGTGGCGGAATGACAACAAGCGTTTCAAAGCGTGCAAGTTTCCTAGCTTCCGTGAAGGGTGTCACCATTCAATTAGATTCGGTTACGAAATTCAGGTGCACGGTCTTCCAAATGGCTTACCTGGCGTCGTGGACAATATTGTTTACTGCCCTGCAGTGGCCAGACAATTTGTGCAGTTCTGTGGCCGGGGGACGGACTGTGGACACAACCAAAGCCACAGGGGGTTGAGATCCTCGGGTGAACCAGGAAGTCAAAGGAGGAGCAATAGACGACGGTCTTTCAACCCTGTGTACACCGCAATTCTACGGCGCGACGCTTCCGCGTTCACTTAAGGTTTGTGTTCCGCAAATGCCGGAACGAGTTTCACCCAAATGTCGCTTGACAGCCTCTATCTGAGGAATTGGCGCGACTGGGGGGATGCTTCTGTGATTTAATTTACAGGTTTACCAATTTATGTAGGAAACATTTCTCGAATACTTTTGTAAGCAAATAGCTAATTTTTTGATATATTTGTTACTTTAGGGGAGAAATTTTAACGAGGATCGCGGGTAAGTTTCGAAGACACATTTGTCCAAGATAATTGGTGCAATTTTATTTTTATTTCGAATTGTATTTTTTTGTTTGGAATAATGGTTTGTAACTGATAGGCGTCGTAATTGATGGTTATTCGGAATTAACTGTTTTATTTCCTTTCGACTTTGACTATTTGGGGTAATAAGCTCTTTATTGTACGAATTAAGTTTTATGCATTTATTGCTTTTTATTCCTCCCTCTGTGTATTTACGTTTAAGCTGACCAAAAAGTAAACTAATTTCGGATATTATTCGAATAGGTATGTTCGAAATTTATTGCGGACGCCAGTCCAAAGAAAGTGTAGGTACAATAAAGCGTATTGAACATATTTCATACTCAACGCATTATTCATCCGAGAAGAATAAATGTGTAACTGATATCGTATGAATAGCAGGTACCAAATAAACGAATGAATGAGCAACCGAATAAAAATGTATGCCCCAGTCATTTTCACGACTTGTGAATCGCTTGTTATAATTCCCGCAGGTAAAAAATGTAAACGCAATTTCGCAACTTCGATAAACACTATATAATACCTGCAAGCGACCTTTCAATAAACAATTTACGCATCCACGTTTGCATCGGACTTCCGTTTCGTGTACATACGTCAAACACGCTGACGAAAATTGCGCGAATAACTCTGAGCAAAACGTTCAACGAAACGCATCCGCGGGCCTCGGAGTTCCATATCATTCTATCGTTTAAAAAAAAAACGTCCGCGCCTGTTTTGTCGAACTGCAGCGCATTCGTTGTAATATTTTTTTACAGGTCGGATTGAATAACGTCCCTCGCACGAATTTACTCGGTACGTTAATTAATTACGCGGATACGACGTCGTTAATTTTTCTACGCTCCGACGAGCCTTCCTTGCGGCTAGGTAACGCTTCTACGAGAATAAGGTTTCGGAAAAATACACGAGCGTAACGAAGTAGTAATGCCACCGGGGGCTGTAGCGTGTTATGCTTCGGCACACACCACTGGCCACGCACTCTTTTTCTTCGACCGATCTAAAACGAAAGAAAAAAAAAATGGAGAAAAAAAAGAGATCGTGCGAAATCGTGACATCGTTACTATCTCCTATGCTTCAACAGCGAATCTACCCGTACAACTGTTCGGCGGGATGAAACGGGACCAACGTGGCATTATATTTCGCAACCCCCTGCACACGATGGAAATTGTATAACAGATTAAATAGACTCCAAAATATGCACATAAATATCCATAATTAGGCACCACCTTCTCTTTTCTTCCTTCTGTGTCGAGTCGAGCCGCGAATGGTGTTGGTTTTGATACGTTTGCTTGTAATATGTCTACTGTTGTAATTAATGTGCCACGTATCGTGGCGATTGCGAAGCACCTTAATTTAGTTCTTAATTAAATATCGCGATGCCGAGACCGGAATTGAACTTTCGAATTGAACAAAAGTCTAATCGGACGATATCTGACAACTGCTCGGTTCGATTCCAATGTTGGGCATCTTGTTTGCTGTTTTTTTCTGTACTTCGTTTGGACAGATTATGCTTGGCATTTTGGTCGGCATTTTTGTTCACCAATTAGAATACGAAATAACGTTCCTGTTCCAAATGATTTCGTGATAAATAAACTGTATCAAAATGTAGGAGCTATAAAAATATAGCATAGAAATGATTGTTCACCCTTAACCCTTATGTTAGCAACCGGGTACCCATTTCGATATTTCCTTTAATAATTTTTGTACGTTCTTGATAAAATATCGCAAAATCGCTTTAGGTCTCGATTCTTTGAACAATTTCACGTCAATTCACGTTTTGTGAAAACAAGTTTATGCAAAATAATTTGAATAACTAAGCTTCGAATTTCTACTCCATTTTGGTTGCTAGCATAAGGGCTATCGTTAATTCTAATAAACCTGAGATATCGAATCTCCTCAATTATTGAGGAAAACCGCGTATAACAAGAGTAATAATAACAATAATCACAATATTATTTTATTTAAACATACAATGCCAAGATATAATGTACGTTGAAAGTTCCCTTAGAAAAAAAAGAGAAAGAAAAGAACCCGAAACTGACCGTCCACGAAGTGGAAAGAAATCGCGTGGAAAGAGTAGGAAGGTGGGCCTTTTGCTCGGCGCGTCGAGCAGGCAGAATCCTTACGTGTCCGCCGGTGTTCCCGTTTTCAGGCCCCGTGTTTCGTGTCCGAGTAAAAGTGAGTCCCAGATAAAACGGCATGTCGGGCCGTAAATATACCGCGGGACACAAAAACTCGTACGGTTCCGTAACTGTGTTCGCGTCTGTAACGAAATTAAAAGGGACACACAAGGCAGAGTGGACGCGCCGCGGCGTTCGAAAAGGGGCGGGGGCCAAATGTTCCGTACGAAAATCCGTACGATAAGCACACTTATTGCCTTTTAATTTCTCGCCACTCTTCAGCATCTATTTAACGCCCGCCGTCGGGATTTGGGTCAAGGAAGTGACGAGTGGTGCGACTTTGACACAATTCCCTCTTATTCGTCGGTCGAATGTCAAGGTGTATGTCTCGTGATCGGGGGCCCGTGTGTAAGACGTCACCGTCCCCTGCCCGCCGCACCGTCTCTTTGTGCGTGTCTATTCCCCGCCACGAAACGCCCGAAATTCTGAACGAGACCGTTAGTCTAACGCCTAACTGTATACACTGTAATAGTGGCGCAACGCTGTACGAAAAACCTCTCTTTCCTTCGATCGGGCCCCACCCCACGGTTCGTGGTCCCTTTCTTGATCCACCTTACCTTTTACCCGTTCCCTTCACGTTTCGTTGAATTAATGCACGCAGGTTCATCCAGGTGTAATGTCAGCCGCCGGTGCCTACTTACGGTCCCGCTCGTAAATCGTAGGGCGAGTAATAAAATTGTATGGAATTTACGAGAAACTCGTTGGGGCCTTATGATATATTTAACAGAGAACAGGTTTTCCTCGTGTTTTACTTGGATAATTAGTTATGGGTACAATGAAAAGCAAGGGCAAACTCTTAGCGATACCTTACCAAAATCGTTAATAATATGTAATTGACGAAAAGAATCTTCTTTCGATCTACCTGTCCTCTCTGTGTCGTGTGTACCTAACGTTTCCCCTAATTTTTACACTTTTATACTTTGACTATCAATGTTTGCCCATTCTTTTATTGCAACGTTCGAGTACTTTAAATACGCCTTTCACTGTTTAAAAGATTTCACCTGTTAAACATGTGATTTTCTTCCACTAAACTAATATTGAACATATATTCGCAAGTATACACAACACTGTAACTACGTATGTAGAATTTCAATCGTTTGCATTGCATGGTTGAAATTCGTTAAAATGGGCAAGTGACCTGCGATCTTCGAGCAGGGGTGTATGTCTGGGCCACTGGGAACAATGGTACTCGTTAAATGAGAGCTCGTTACCCGGGAATAATGACGATTTGATTACTTTCTTTTCAATTGCCAACTGTGACTGGAATCTTAAATGGAAATCTAATGTGCATTAAAAGCGTACGCTTTTGTTTAATGTTTCTGATTGCAGGCTTAAGTGTTTACGGTGTTTATGGGGCAGTGTAATTATTGCAGAGTTACATAGAATGGGTTGTGAACGGAATACAGGTGGATGTAGGGTTTCGAGGAGGTCACTTTTGCTAGTAATTATATTTCTCGTGATTAGTAACGAGCGTAATTTTTACAAGGTGGAAGAATATTGTTTTAAAATCAACGAAACCTTTGAAGGAAAGGATTAAAAGCGACTCGCTTGTCAACCGAACAGAGAAAACAAATTTCTAAATAGCAGAATACACTGCAGAATGCAAAATCGATACGGAAGATCTTTCCGACGAAGAATAGAATAGATCGGTGAATTGTGTGAATAAAAAAATAGTTTTTTCTGCAATACATACGTATATGTAGAACGTCCTTGATCAGTCCTTGCAATGCAGGACGTTTGCAAGACGGCGAAGGACTCGATCGTCGTTTCGCTTCGGTTCGTGCGAAGAAAAATGATCGTATTTGTGTAGATCGGCAATTGGCTAATTCTTGGCAGTGCAGTGTGTCGAATGTCCCCCAATGATATCGTCTATTTTTGCGCGGCAGGTACTTGCAGAACGTAACGCTGGCGTAGCTACGGCGTAATTATAAAATGTTGCAACGACAGCCGGTGCAACGAACCCACGAATGTGCCGTACCATGGCTCTGCCGGTGAACAGCCCAATTGTTATGAAACATCTTTCTATAGGTATACACGTTTCATGAACGGCCGCCTCGTCGAACAATTATTTCACCCTGTAACGTGTGTCCGCATTACGCTCGCGTTTATCCCTGTAATTTATTATTTTCGCGATAATTTCATTGCCCAGGAAATAATATCTATCAAGATGCATCTATCATTTTGTTATTTATCGGGACGAGAAGTCGTTCGTGTTTCGAACGCTCCTTTTCGCGCATAAAAGAAAAGTCGTTATTCAAGGAGTGTCGCTGTATTAAAATAATGTAATTTGTATAGTATATTCCAAAATGTTCAGGTACATTGTTCACCATAGATAAATAGTTATTAACGTTAATAAATATTGGACTGAATTTTTGGTGTAATTAACCTTGGTATTAAAAGGTTTGTGCATTAGTGATACACAAAATCGACCTCGTTGTTGAATTGTATTATTGTTCTCCTCCAAGCCGAACGAGACAGAAAACTTTCTAAAAATTATTTATACGCAATATTTCGTTGTACCAGAAATTTCTTGTGTTGTTAAGAAATATGTAGGTATGTACATGCATATATCGGGCAAACTATTTTTCTATTTTATTTTACATATCTTGTACTTTATCAACTATTAAATTTATTAAGCGTGTGCAATATTCTGTCAGTAATACAGATTGAATTGCGTGCATAAAATTATTCTAACAGCAATTCCGTCGATTTAGTAGTTCATGGGAATGCATTGATGGTTTCGACAATCTTAAATGTGCAAAATATGTTAAAAATGTATATACTGTCTCTATATACGTGCAAATTTATCATACACGTATGCAGAATATTTGTCATATGAGATCTTAATCAAGAGATAGTCATATCGAATAAACTAATATTTATTGAGGAATAATTAAAAAAAAATTCCAGTCAAACATTGCAAGGCTTTGAACACAAAACTATAGCACCTCTTTCATAATCAATTTCAGTATTAAAAGATATCCTTTCAAATATATTATTAGTGTCCACGTTCGAGAACCTGAACAATCGAGACTGCGATTAACCACAATCCGGTTAATCGAGGTTCTACTGTAACACGATACGACAGACGGGCAAAGGAATACATAGAATAATTTCTATTAAAAACCCTGAATACTTTATCCTGTTAATTCATCCATCTTCTTAATAAACATTATTCTTGTTTCATTCCCATGAATATAACGTTGGCACGTGAATATGACACGGGCACTGAACTAGAATATTTCACGCAGGACCGTGGCGCAACGTGCAGCGACACGGGAACAATGTTATGTAAAATCATAGCAAAAATAGGTATCAGTCACGTAGAAAAACCGTGGTCCGCAGTTGCTGAGAACCTCGATGGATACCTACTTGCCTACGCTACCGAGGAATTAGGCATCGACTTGGCTGATCGGCCACGACTCACAATTGTTCGTTCGTGCCTTCTCGAATCGCCGCTTCTTTTTTCCTCTTCGCGGTGTGATTTTGTTGCTGCAATATTGTGGCGCTCACTCATCGTGTTTCGTCACCACCTGATTGATTAACCCTTTGCCTTTACCAGTTTTTCATATTGGAGTCAGAGTTGACGCATTTCATTTCTGGAATGAGCGACAGCACAGGTCCAGCAAACAGTTGAATGGAATTTATCCATTGAATTACACACACCGTCGCACTCTCAACTAATATTTTCTATCGGTTTCGCTAGATACAGTAACTTATTGCTACTAAAACATCTTTTTATTAAATAATAATTAGCGGAAATATAGAGTAACGTTTACAGGAAACAGTAATTCCCTAAATCTAAAACAACCGGAATCGAACATACACTTAAAACAGCAAATTTCACACGAACCCTCATTACCTTTTTCAATTCCTCGAATATTATTTCAATATGCATTACGCTGAACAGAAACGTCGTTCAGCTGCACAGAGTTATAACATTTCACCCTTTAATTCAACAGATTCGATTGTTTCAGCGTTAAACACGATCTGCTACCATTACCAGCCCCTATTTATTTACATATCCGACTGTTCAAGCAGCAGGAAAATCCATTCGTCGCACACGTGACTTCGCACCTGACACTTCCAAAAATAATGTGTCGCAATTATCTCGTCCAGGTATGCTTCCCCCTCGTTCCCACAGCATTCCAGCCAAGATAGATACGCGGTGCGTAGGTCGTCCCGCGGAAGCAGAGAGGTAGGATCGCGATACCGTACGGCGCTTTGTAAATCATTAGCACAATATAACGATCCATCAAACGAGTGACTGAAAAGAAAAGGAAAGAAAGAAAGGAGTCGCTGGCGGGACGCGCAACGGGCCCCAATTTCTCCTTATCAGCGATCGCAGGGATATCCTCCGCGGGCGTCGCGTCGCGTAAAAGATATATAAGTACCGGCGGCTGTGTACAACGTGTACACGCGTGCATGCGTAGGTCGCCGGTGCGTGAGCGTGCAAGTTCAAGAACAATGGCTGTTCACCATCTGTATAATGTGAATACACGATTTTGCCAGGCGACGCGACGCTGCTGGCTCATTGTGGCGGCGGAGGCGGCGGCGGCAGCGGCGGCAGCGGCCAGCTCTCGTGCCACTGACCCACAAACACACTTACCTATGTTATACTATGCTGCTATATAACACCGTTCTGTCGTTGTCGCTATGGCTTAATGCCCGTACACACTGTGCTTCCTCCTATCGGGGATAGGAGCTTGTGCACGTTGTCCTTGGGAGAATTCACTTCGCGGTCCGGATCGACAAACGCGATGCCGAATTCGTCAATTTTTCATTCGTTCGTACGAACGATTCTTCGGGGTATTTATAAAGCGTGAGAGGAAAGGGTCTCTGGCATTGGTGTTATATGGAGGGTTCAGAGGGCCAGCAAAATTAGAAATTTGCATTTACCTTGCAAACAATTAATTTCGTTTGCTTTTTTTTTATTTATGTATTTTAGGTATTTGTTGATTTCATTTTATTTACGTCCGCCGGTGGGGTAGAAGATTCTAGCATAGTTACTCTATGGCGAAGATCAAATCTTAGGCTTGTATCCATCGCGTGGCATTACCATTCCCTTGCATTGAAGTCTCCGCGTCTCCCAGCGTTGAAGTCTCCGCGATAATCACGTCCGCGCACGCTACCTTTTGATGCTCCCATTTTTGCTAGATACCTGATCTTCATTTTTACTTTTACACAACATTGTCACTTCGTGATTACGTATTTTGTGCAACGGAATGAATAATCATATTATAATTGTAATGTTGCTAAAAACGATTGCTACTAAATACCTTGGTCGATTTCTCGAACTTCATTCTTTGAATTTATATTTCCCGATGTAACTATTCATTTGTACACAATCCTATATTATATATAGGTAATAACATTACGAATTCGTAATACCTAACAATCTCTTGTTGAACGAGATAAGTTTTGCAAAACGATAAATAGTTGAGAGCAGCAGCAACATGTTTACAAGTACCTACCCAATAATTGTACAGTTTTTGTTTCTTTTTATAGGTACATAGCAGGTGTGATTAACTTTTTGCATACACGTTTCAGGCCTGCATAATAAGTTACATTACGCTGTACGTATGCACAATCTTTCCACGTACTAGTTTGAGCGTTACAAAAGCGATATAAAATAGGGTATAAAATTGTATGGTTGGATGCAGTAAAGATTTTATGCAGAATATTTTGAGAAATACACTTCCAAACAGTTTAAACTGCAGTTACTTTTATGAAATATTCAAAACTCCGTCTAGCAGTTTCAAAACTTCAATAGTTTTGAACCTAGTGTTGTAAATATTATATCTGGATTGAACGTCTAATTAAATTATTAGCCATTCCATTAGACTTTATAAATAAAATGTCTTTCCAATCGTTTCTCTTCCAATTAAGCCGGCCAATCAAGTTCTTGCTGTCCTGGTAAACAACTAGCGGTGCCCACAATTAAAACCTCGACTAGTAAAACAATCTTTATTTCTCAAAACAATTATATTAAACGGCTGCCAAAGAACGCGAGTTCAGATCGCGAGACACCAGTGCGAAAAACACGAGCCTATGAAAATGACGGGGCATCCGCGTAACTGTGTCTGCAGAATTGTGGCCGTGTGTAATCCTCGTTTACGTACTCCCGCGTTTTACTCTCCATCTCGGTTGTCCCACTTGTTAAACAGGACAAAACTGGAAGAGCAAGGCTGTGGTCCTGTGCGCGGAGAAGAGCGGCGCGGACAGGGGAGGCCGATTCGCTCGACTTTTTGCCATCGTCACGAATCCGAGACGAGAATTTGCCGAGGATGGAAGCTGGTGGGAAGCAACGAGGCGGAAGAGGAAACCGAAATCACGTTATCGTTGGCAAACGCTTCGACTGGACGACCCACTCTTGGTTTCTGACGCCAAGCTAACTGGAGAAAATCTCTGCCTCGATGATAGGTTCAGAATCTGACCTTTAGATAACAGTTATAACAGCAAAGTGTTCAGAACAATCAATTTTCACGTCATTGTCTCGTGTGAAAATATGAATCTGCTTAAATACTTTGGTGTAATTTAGTTTTTAATGGTCAGAGGTAGAAGGTCGGATGTTTCGTTAGGAAAGATTGATCGATCAGTTCACTGGCTTTTGAAAGAATTATAAAATAGTTCTTTCTGTTTAATTGGACGTTCAAGTTTCCTTAGGTCGAGAAAAGTTAAAGAAGGCTGACAATCACTTGCAATTAGGTGTTCAAAATAGAATCATTTGGTTGCCCGAATAAATGAAAGGACAGGTATTTTAAAGAAACTTCCATTAATAAATAAAATCGCAACGAAAATTCTAATTGTAACAAAAGGGAATATCGATTATTTTAATAAATATTTCATTCAAATATTATTCGACCCTGTCTGGTGCTTTCTTCCTCTTTCACTGTTCACGTTCTCGTATTCTTCCCAAGTAGACCCGAGTTTGTGCTCCAATTGACCCGGCCGCGGAGAACAAAAGCTTCTCTTGCCCTGATAGATCACAGACCGGATATAATCGGGCGTGACATTGTCGAGAAGAGAAAAGACGTGTCCTGCAATCTGCAAAACTATACATCCGGCAATATCTCCTCACCTATTTACTCCCGAGTCGACACACCTGGAAGCGCCACCGTTCAAACTCGATATTCGAACGAATTCTATTCTCGAAATCCAAGGCGGCCCTCGAAAATCAGAACTGTGCAACGAATAATAAACAATTGTATTTAACCGATGAAGTTTTCGCATCGTATACCTACACACCTGTACGTCAGTTTCGAAGATTTTATCTTATCATTGCACGCTTATTATCCCCCCCTCCCCACGAAACCACAAAAGATTGCAGCCCATTAACCATTCTAGTTGTTAATTTTCCTGCGCAACGTTCCTCGTCCTACTTCCACTTAGGATTATAATTAATAAAGAATGGCCGGTACGTCTCATTCTTTTATCGTGGAATTTAGGACATTTTTTGTCGCCGGTTCTTGATAAAAAGACTTTACGAGGAGCAACGAGCCGGGATTATTTTTACGATCGTGTCGGCCGATCGCGCATACCAGTATCAACCTAGTCGCCATTGCCTTTTTTTTATTCCCCCCTCCACCCCCGGTGAACTGAACTGGGTCACATTTCCTTCGCGAAGCTAGGGCAACAGACGAACGAGAGGAACCTTTACCTAGTTATGCCTTCGAGAATTGGGACTAACATCGACTACGACTGCCACTATGTTGCCCAAATTTCTCCCACCTCCCCTCTTCTCTTCTGTGATTCTGTACAACCAAATTGGAAACCTGGTTTTGGTGCGCCGCTGGTCCCCACGCTCTTCGGCGTGTCCTCATTCTTTTCTTTTTTTTTCGTGGCCCCCAGGGCATCAAGGGCCGCGTGACTTCCTCAACATAATAAGAGGGAACCGCGACGCGACTAGGGCCCATGTGAGAATCGTGTTCGTCCCTTTCGAATTGGACACGTGATTCGTTTCTGATTATTTTCACCTGTCCAACCTGTATCGCTGTCCACTAGCCTAAGATATACGAATAAGAAATTCCGGATTTCTTGATCGTTTTCGTGCTGTTCAATAACGTAATGTTTTATTGCGAACGTCAAGGCGAAACGGCCATTGCATCAATGGCCGTAGACAATTATCCTTTTGATGTTTAATTTGAATTTATACGCGTCAATAATAATACGTTTGCTTGAAATGGAGTAATGGCACACTTAAAATTGAATATTATTATCATATGATAACAGTGTGGGAAAAACAAGAAGGTTAAACCGTGGAGCTGTTTTAGTGTCAGCTATGATTCCCTTCGGCCCGTATAAAGCCCATGGACGGAGGAAAAATGTCCAGGAAGTTTTAACATTTAGTTATCTTTGAGAAAATAATTCGCGTAACTTGCCAATAATCGTCTGACGCGATAGAAAATAGTTTCTATTGAATTATTTTAAAGAAATGAATTACACGTCATGTTTATTTCATTTTATGGACGCAATAAGATTTTACTTCTTTCTTCCTATGATTAATGTATTCTGTTGGATCGTGTAATGTGAACAGTAGTTTACAATGTTAGACACTTGTAGCTTTACACGACTACATTAAGTACGTATGCCAAGGTATGGCCAGGTAATGTGGCTTGTTCAGAATGCTGATAACACCTGACCTGTTCATGTTCTTCTCGATAGTCGGTGAATATGAATACAAATGTTAAGATTGCTCAACAGAGTAATATGCGCTTGCATTATTTACTGCATGCTTCAGAAGAATGATAGATAAGGCGAATTAAATGCCCATGTATGGAACAGCTAGTTGCTTAATAAATATTACTACGATTACCATATTTATGTTACAATTGCATCAATTTTGTATGTAACATTAGATTTAGGTTCAATTTTATAATTCCCATTAGTATTTCCGTGGGCACAATAAATTACCCGCAGTTTATGTATGTTATTCAATTCATTTTATAATATAGAAATAATAAGGAAGGTGTGTTAAAGATGAATGAGTTTGTCGAAACGACTAAACTGAATATTGTAATTTTTTACAAGGAACAATTTGATGAGTCATTCAATTTGCTGAAATGCTTGTTGCGCTCTGAATAATTTGTTTTTCTGCAAATTAATTTTGTAGACGTGTGGAAATTTTAGTGCTTCCTGTTTTAGCTTGATTTTGCGCTCGATGGGTACGCCAGAAGTACAAGATTACTTTTATTGTCCTTGTGTAATTAAACTAAATATTTGATGTTCAATAGATTGCAACGTTAAAGGATGTTAACCCATAATTATTTCTATGTATCGTAGCAAGTTACAACAACATTTAATTTAAAACTAGAGCAATGCTCGACGTGCAACTTGTAAAGTCTGCTGGTTTAAAATACACGAGCTTGCATGTTAATTAACATTTCTGAAGCGTATTAAGTAGATGAAGTGAGTGATTGTACTTTATTTCATTAACGAATTAATCAATCGGTAAACAGTTCTACCTGACTAATTCTCTATTAAATATATCAGTGTTTTAAGGTATTCTACTTGTACAGTCAAGGACAGAATTATTTGTATAGTACATCTAAAATATGAAAGTAGATGCAGATTTATATTATCGTTGCGTAATTTTTCGGTATACTGCAATTAATTTTTGTCTCTGTATGTTTATTACTACTAATGCTTACGTATTATATGCAGCCACATATAGGTATTTGAATACACTATTAACAACATAGGAAACGCAACCTCTTTTACTTTCACATTCTTACTCTGCAAATAGTGTTGTCCTCCCCATCGTTAAGCATGAACAAAAAAAATGGCACAAACGCTAAAAGTGAAACATCTACATAGGAAAGACTGGTAGTAAGTGCGAAATTTCCGATTTAAATAAATATTTGCTATGCTATATCTAGTTATCGCAAATAACATTTTTCACGTGTCTTTTTACAAATAGAGGCCTGACTGAGCACGAGGAACGAGTACCTAAATTTCTCGAGCTGAAACTTATTCTTTAAATACCTCGTGAATCCTTATTCTTAAAAAAGCCTTGGAATATTAACTGAAATATGTTAAAAACCGATCTGTTGTTATAAATTTTGATTGCAAGATATTATTTTATTTTACTTTGTGCGTTTCTTGGATGTTTCCACATTCAACCGGTAGGTACAGTAGTGGATAAATTGTAGACAGATGTCTATTAGGATAATCGAACGTTTAAAAGGACGGTGTTCGAACAATCCTTCCATACATACAAAAATGCCCGTCTCCCCAATTTTCCTAAATTCTGAAAAAACAGAAGCACCCAACCGTGCACGATAATGAAATGGACAAAATCTGAAGTTCCACGCAAGCAGATCATTGTTCGCTGCGAACGGGTGACATTAATTCCTCTCCGCAAGTAAAAAGATTAATGAACATTACAGGAACATCCGAATTATACGACTCGAACCATACGACTCGCGGCTATAAAATACGAAAAACGTGACTTCGTTATTCCAAATGCATACGTAGTCGACCGAATTCCCTGTCGTCGCGGCGCCATGCGTCAGCTTCGAAACAACGAGTACGCCGCTCGCCAAGCGGTGCTCGTCTCGCCATGATAAACAATTACGAAACGGATTGTTAAAAAAGGAAGCAATACGGCTTGCGCATATTTATGTAACGGCCGTACAGGCGCAGTGACCACGAGCGTGTAACGGCAACGCGAGTAAGTTTCCTCGTAAGTTCGTGTAACATCCGTGTCATGACTATGTGTGTACGCGCCACCCAGGCTACAACCATCTACACTGCTGCTCAAAAGTTTGGTGCACCGTGGAATTTTCAAAATAACTGCATTGCTCTTTGTACGGGAACGTTTCTTTTTGGTGCAATTCACAGCACTGATCTCGATCACGGTGCGATAGAGGGTTGAAACAATAGAAACAGAAGCGAGTATTGTTATTGCTGGTCAGGCACAATATTATTATTATTATTATTACATTATTATGATATTGTTATTTTTAGCAGGTGCTTAGGTATGTGTGAAAAGAATGGAAGTTATATTTAATAAGTACTGTTATTATTATTAGCAGATCTACGCAAAAATAATAGCCGCTGCACTTACGTTGAAACATGGGTTTCTTATGAAACTTATTCTGCATCAGTAGCTGGATATAGAGGAAAATAGCAGGTGATTGTAGGCAATAAGGAAACAAGATTCACCTGATATTACTTCAGTATGCACCTAACTTTATTATTATTTCTTCATTTTTAAATATTATTATGAATGTTACAATTGCTGCCAAATGGAATTTAGAACCTACAGAGTGAATTTACAAAAATTTATCAACATCATTTTTAATGACGTGGTAATTTCTATAACAGATTTTACACCCTTCAGAAATCAACCATTCCATACCCAACAAATCCAATATAATCACGCACGTGACAAATCTATCCATAACAAGCACGAGAAATGAAATAATAAAACAGCAAATTCTCGGCTCCGAACTTTTGAGCGGCGAAATACCTGTTTCTCTTGCCGACACACCTGTACACCAGCACGTACGCCGGATACGTGTGTACCCACGTGTGCGTCACACTTAACGCCTATCTCTAGTCATCGGCCAATGTGGTAGGATCGTCGATGCTCGAGTACCACGAAGAAGTTTCACTCGGTGCTCGACTCGACTCCGCGATTCCACTTTCCGTGTGTGGACACGTTCCTGTGAAATGTGAAATCCTATGAGTGTAGTGGGGCAGGTAGGTACACGCACGTACCCGCACGCGTGCTGCCGGCCGTTTAATCGGAGAACGGCCAGGTAAGTCCTTGGCAAGGCCGATCGGGGCATCATCCAGCCACCTTTTTCCAATTAGCAGACTTCTGGTAATCGGCTACCGGCTTCCTACGAACAAACGCACGCGCCACGACGCGTCGCGTCGTGCCGTCATACCCTGTTTGCCGATTTGCCACGTCTTTTAGAAACTGTCTTTAGTGCAATATTGTATTTGCGAGTTTGTACCATATGTGATTGGCGTCTGTATTATTTCGGTGATCGTGTTTTCCTTCCTCCTTACGAGAATACGGATTTTCCTTGGGATTTTCTTGGGATTTGACAGAAGAAAAGTGGCAGAAAAAATAATTCCCTTATGCCTCTATTCGAGGTACCTTACAAACTCCAAAGGTTACAAAAAATATGGAATCTTTGGGTTACCGAAATTCCTCTATAAACGACTTTTGTATTCACGATAATTTAACTCTAACAGTTGTGATGAAATTAATAAGGAAATAGCGCAGCGTTACTAAATTAACATTGTACACAAAAATAAATATATTCCAAAGTAAATTCTAAACGGAAATAAGCAGAACAAAAATTAACCCATTTATTACAGCTTAATGCCTACAACGTATTACCGAATGTCAATTTACACGCTTGTGTACCTAACTCGTATTCCCAGCCGAAATTGTGCAACGCTTCTTGGCCTTGCAGAACGATTATTGCAACGAGCAATAAAATTTTCCCCGAGTCGTGGCGATGAAGGTGTACAGGGGTCGCGATTTTACGAAATTTACGACATCGGTCCGTGGGCTTCCTTGTTGTCGTCGCAGGCACTCGTCAAAATCGAATTGACTAAGTGCACAGCTTCCCGGGTGTCGTAAAATGCAATGAAAGGATGCTCGGTGGCCACATCTAGGCCCACAGACCGTTTTCGACCGATTTACTACGGTAAACTTTTACAACAGAGCCGCGCCATTTGCAATCCTCGCGAGATACAATCTTTTCGGTTTTGTACATCTCCGTCGCTCCAGTGGTAATAAAGTCACGTTGCACTTGCTGCTACTAATTGGACGATTTTCATATATCAAAGATTTGGGCGCGTTTGGTATCGTTTAGGCGGAAATAGGGAGGGGGGTTATATTTTGTAAGAGGTGTGATTACACGGAAGGGTATCTGGCAAAAGATATTACAGAGAAATACAAGTTCGTTGTTTGCAATAAAGTTTGCGTTTTGCGGTATTTACTTCTGTATTATTTACACAGACCAGATAAATTGATTTGATAAATAGGTATTATTTGTTGGTATTTATTTTTGCGGGAAATGACAGTGGAAATTTGATGGGTCGTAGTACCTAAATAGATATTGCGGAGTTTCATTCATTCTGTTAAACAACGATACTACAAATATTCGGTATTACATATATTACATGCGTCTAACAATCCATGTTATCGCAATTACTAAGTGAACCCATGTTCCTGGTTTAGTGATTTTTGCAAAAAGATAGACTGCAATATTCGCAACAGCAAAGTGTCTAATCTTGGAGGGCCACTTTTTACAAAGTTTTACGATATCCGTTCGTAGTAGCACATTATTCCCTGGTCAAGGTCCCGAAATTCATATTGTCAGGTGGAGGCACGTCATAATGGCAATGCGAAGTTGTGTTCGGTGGCCACATCGTGGGCCGCAGACCGTTCTACGCAAAACCACCGTAAATTTTCAACCGCGTTTGCGGATGGATCGTCCGAGTTCCAACTTATTGAAAGCTGAAATTGTCTTGTCGTGCCTACCAACAGACGCTGCAGGATTTAAGTGTCATCGAGACCTGTCGAATTATTTACGGCCTTCTGTTCCGGGTAAACGCAGCTACAGCCCTTGTACCTGAACCAAATAGATCGCAGTCGGAGGTTGAAATGGTTTTATTTATGTGATACGGTTTCGAGGGGTGGGCATACTTCGCGATAAATGATTTATAAGCTGTTGCTTACGGTAGTAATTAAGCGACGGTTACGCGTAACCAATATCTAAAATTGAGAATTCAGATATGTGCAGGAAAGTTGAATTTCTGTTACTTTCAATTGATTTCGGTCGGCACGTAGATATTAATACATCTTTCGGTTTACTATTATGATTTTACTTTCTGACACAGGAACGCTGCAATTAGCTGACTTTGCATATTTACGCGAAAAAATACGCCTGATACAAAATGCACCGACTAAAGTCACAATAGAAAAGATCATCCAGCTTTACAATTGAAACGTCAGTTAAATTGATGACTTCTTGTCAATCTCTGACATCCACTTTCATTATTGAATGAAAACAATTGGAAATATCGAAGAAAATGAGTTAAGGCAAACATATTAGTATTCTTCAATAAACTAGCCACCTTAACGTCTCTTTATCTTAAACACTATAGAATAGCATAATAATATTGAGTATAATTATAAATACCATCAAAAGAAAACAAATATTATACAACACTGATAACACCGAATCATTAATAATACATTAAGTAATTCCAAAGTGGTCTAATGATTTTATACCTCATAACCTGGCATCCATTTAATAATTCCAACAAAACTAATTCCCCGTAACTATAAATCAGAGTCGACCACAACTCGTCACATTAAAGTCCTTGCAAAATTACTTACCGACATTCTTTGCATACGTGTACCCAAGTAGATACGCGTGGCGAAACAAAATTACTACAGCCCTAGTCCACAGGAAATCTTAATGCTTCCACGCCCTGCCGCCGTTCCCCACAATTATTCACCACTCCACCCTTTACCATTTCACCAACTTCCACGAATACAGCGAATTCCTGACGAACCGAGGGGAGTACAATTCTCGGGAAGCAAGAATGCCCTGGTTAACAAGGAATGGACCAGTTTCGAGGGTATCGAGATTGGTGTGTCAATTGGAACAACCGTGTCTGCCCGTGGAAGGGGTCTACCTGTACAAAGGAGCGTGTCGAATCTCGCGTGGCAAAATATTTTCGTTCGGCCTGCACGGAAACTCCGCGGGACGGCCGACCGTAAGAAATCGCGCCTCGCAATATTTAGACTCGTACTACTTGCCGCGCACAAGGTAGCTGTCGTCAGGAACGGCCGATTATTCACGGCCCTTTTCTTTTCGTCGCGTTTCGGCCTGCACCCGGAAGAGTATTCTTTCGGGTTCGATGCACCGACAATGAGGAAGTCTCGGTGCGTTTCGCAGGTAACTTTTCCATCCCCCCCCTAGCCACCAGCCGCCTAAACGGAAACTTCCGGGTGGTCCACTGCCCGTAGCAAAAGTGCTGCATGCGTTACTGCTCGCTGCTTTTGGGAAGCTAGATCTTTTTATTTTTCTTTTGAGAATAAGCTTGAATATAGATATGTAATTACGTTTTTTGAGTACAAGGAATGGAAAAATGGTGTGAATATTGTGTTCGAGTGTTGTTTTATATGAGCAAGTAAATCCTGCAATTTACTTGTGACTATCGAATTGTTTTTATTATTTTGGCAACGATTCTGAGCTTTACGTCCCTTGCACGAAGGTAAAATTTAGTGGCATTCTTTCCCCTTGTACATAACTAGTTCTGTCCAATTTTGCGTAATGGTTACAAAATCATTAAAAGGGCGGAGCAAAAATAAGGTTCGCAGTTTGCAAATCAAGGAAATGCATTTGATGAGTAGATGTTGTTTTGCTTGACCTCAGCCACTTTTATTGCATCTACCTTGAGGAGCGTGTGAATTGTGGTTTAATCGCTTCGTCGACTATTCGAGTCGCCTCGCTTTGTGTAATTATTTCCTTATGGGATCCTTGTTACGTCGCACGAGCAATGACACGGGAGCAGCTTATCCTTCGTTATTTTTTGTTCTGTATTTTTCGTTCTGCGTTTCATAGTCACGCTACTGTTATTAGAAGAAAAAAAAAGATTTTCTTGCTAAACATTGTTAGGTGCATGGTTGCTTGTAATTGGGACACAAGAAAAATATCGGTCTCTAAGGTTATCCGATTGATGCACCTACTAAAAGAATTTCTGTCACTACAAAACTGTTTCAACTGATATTAAACATTTACTCCAAATTTAATTGTTATCACTGCGTTCCTCATTTTCTGCGTACACTTAGCAGAGCATTATATTCACATAAATGTCCCGTAATTATATCCACATAAATTCATTCCCTTGGCCCCTTGGCAAAGCACAGCGATTAAAGGAACGACGCTTTCAAGGTAGCGTACACACAAGTCATAGAGAAGTGCGTAGAATTGCGTTGGAATTTGGTAACACGTGGAGGAACTATTGTTCGGATGATTTTACCCGGGATACCCGACATGAAGAATGCAAATATTTACGGTGGACGTCACGCGTGTTGTATTTTCGACGCGTGACCATTGTAAATTTTCAGAGATCGTAATAAATATCGCACCATCAGGTACACACGTGTTTTCTCGTGCTGCCTGCCACGTTCCAGGTCGTACTTCGAATGTACTGTCCACGTGTCTTCCGTCGACAGTTCCTGCCTAAGTGCTTCCCTTCACAATGCATGCAATTCATCATCTCATCAGCACTAGCAGGCCCGGCCAGGTATACGTATATGTCGACCGAGTGTTTGCACGTTTCAATTCCGACTGCGATTCTTTGTTTTGGAATACAATAGGTAACTCGCGTGGACAAATAAGGAAAGGTAAAATTTGTTCCAGTCAATGTTGCATTTTATGGCAATTTTATTAGACTGACTTTATTTATCTTTATGAGCTTTTTGTAACTTGTAGCAATTCTATCACGTTGAACACTCGGTGGATTGCCTGGTTTTTATTTAGCGATATAGGCGTCCACTTTTTATTATTGCTTAGTATCGCAATGATATTTCCAGTTGAACAGTATTTAAATCTGTTAACGAAACTGTGCACATTAATGTCCCTTTAGTTCTTCATACTCTTTTAAATACTCGTTAGTGAATAATAGATTATCTATTAGCTGACGTATACCTACTGCTTAATTGAATACTCGAAACTAATTTGTGCCTTTGAATCATCGAAAAATTGTTTAACGACCGGAGAATATTATCCAGTAGTTTAACGGGTTGTTATCTTTGCCAACATTTTCTGTTTTATTCAAAGCCATTTTTTTTTTACATTGCAGTAATTTCTATTAAATCTATTGCCTATACATACGTCTGCATATAATGTACAATCTCGAGAAAAATTTCGTTCCACTTTTCAGACTTATCTTTGTCTGCAATATAATCTCCCGTTCAATTGAAAAATCCGTTGTGACCCGCCTTGTATAAAAGCCATTTTATCAAACATCTTCAACTCCTTTTATAATTATACAGAGTCCTGTAATTCATTGGTGATCGAGGTGAGAAAATAAGGAAAAAATATTGTATAAATATCGTGTCCAAAACAAGTACACGCTTAACGAGATATGTGTTTCAAAAAATTATCATCACCTACTTCACAAAATTGTAATTTATTAATCGTCTCGTATCGCAATTTAGATAGTGTGCCATTTTATATGAATTTTACTTTACGAATTAACGAAGAAACAGTCGCATTCCCGGTACTTGCTGTGGGCGTAAACGTGCTCAAATATTTTGACAGGTCCGCCTTAGGGCACCCTTAGAGGGAGCAATTTATGGTGTACCTTTTGCAAGTCCTGGGGTCACGGTTGGCCGTGGTCCTGCGAGGGACCCTTCGGGCTTCGTGCGGACCGTTAGGATTTGCCGATTGCAAGATTTTATTGCTACCAATAAACGAAACCTTACGCCGCCGTTTTGTTGACTTTTACGAAGAATCACGAGTGATCCTTACTTGTGCTCCCCTTTTCATAGACGCTTATGCCGATCATTTGCAGAAACCTTGGGTGCCACCCCTACTGCCTCTACGACTGCCTTGTACCATGCGTCGATTAAACACAGGCAATTTTAATTTTAATTTTAAGTAGCTTTAAGTTCGATTCAATTTATCCTTTCAATTTATACTCTAGGGTACCTGCATAGGCATTATCTTTTACTTGGAATAATCAGTGCGTTTAAATAATCGTTAATGGTGGAAGAATACTTTTCCAACCATGGACAAATTTGTAACCAGATTTTTCTAAAGTCATGTTAAGTTCATTATGAATAATGATTATTTTGGGCAGTATTAAGCAGCGAAGGGAAAGAATTAGTTTAATATTTGTAGGAATGCAATATGACTGATTAAAAATTGTGGGCGGATATTTTCTGCCAAGAGTTATTATTATTTGCTCAACGCAATTATTAATATTATTTAGTTAATTCTTTTATGGAAGAATAATGATTAAATAATTTTGGATCGAAATACTTATTGTATATTATAAAACAGGTAAAATACAGTTTTATTAAATATTGTATAATAGAATTCTAAGGTAAATTATTGGTGCTTTATTGTATAATAGTTCAAATAGTAGATATATCACTGAATGAGAGCAGAGTATTCTTGCCTCGATTTTGGGTCAGATTGACCCCATTTCTGTACACGGACTAAAGCGTTGTATCCACATTCCTTAGATGACTCACATTCTCGTCAGATTTTTTATAGGCAGGTACTAATAATTTTCAGATTAATTAGTAGGAACTCCAAAAAACATGTTTAAAGTGGAGTTATTCCTGGGATTACTGCTGAAAGTCAATTTTGAACATCCCTTGTTTGTATTAGATTAATTATTCTTATTTACATTGTAAAGTGTCAAAATCTCGAGAACATTTTACGTTCTGCTATGAATATTCCCAACATTTTCCTCGCGTTTCCAACAAAAGCAATCGGATGATGCATTCCTCAGAGGTTTACCCCGTATTATGTATTTCCAAAACTTTCCCTCCACTTCTGGCAAAAGTGATCGTTGAAGAATGGTGGCGATGCTCGTCGAAGCGACACAGTGGATCTTAATCCCCCCGATCGTCCGCTACACCAATCCCGTTTCTGGATCTCCGTGGAGTCTCTCACGGTTCACATACTTTATTTTAAACTTGGAAAACAATTAGGTCGATCTGGTTAGCGATCTTCGCGGAGGAGGAACGCGGCCGAGTGGTACCACTAGTCGCAGCAACGAAAGTGTAACCGACTTGTACAGAAGTGGAATCCCGTTGCTTCGATTGGCCGAAACGGGCGATTTTCATCGACGATCGTCCGCTTTTCCATTGCGTCAGGGGAAAAAAGAACCCCTCGTCGTCCACGTGACTGGTGCAGGTGGCGATGGGCCAGCCTAATTAATCCAAACTTGCATAACAATTATTCTGACGCAACTCGCGATTATGGCTCGGTTATATTGCAAGGGGAAAGAGTAATTCAAAATTTCACTCTGTCTGTTGAATAGTCGAAGAATAATTTAGATTCGTTTACTCGTTTATGTCTTCGCGAGGGTGTAATCTGTTAGAAATTAGAAGCGGAGAAGCTTGCGACGATTTGTGTTGGCCACATGTACCATCAAGTTCAAATTCACAATTGCAATCTTTTCGTGGTCCACACAAATATCACGACAAAATGCTAATGGTGCATATAAACATTAGCCCTTTATGTTATTTTCAACATTTGTTACCGCAAAAACGAATATTCTTTTATACAAAAAAATCTCGGTACAATGAAAAATGTTCCCCGATGTCCTAGATTACTGTACCGCCTACGAAGGGTTAGAGTGTTGGTTTTTTTGCATTTGAAAATATACAGTCACGAAATTGCACCGGAAGAAAGAATTGCGTTGCTCCCGGCAGGATGGCAAATTTTCGTTTTCTTAGGATTAGGTTCTGAGTTTGGAGGGGGCAAAAAAAAGTCTGACCTAAGAGCCTTTCGTCACCAAGGGCCCCGTCGTCAAGGACCGTGTCGATAGGTCGGTTTACTGTATTTTGCAAACTAGCGGTATCCCGTCTTTTTTTTTCTCCACGAGATCCCCGAAAGTTCTGCTTTTCCATCTGTCCAGAACGGACACAACTGTCACGGATTTGTAGGGTAACTGTAAAAGGATTTCCCGTTGAAGGGTTACTCACTGACTTTTTTTTTTAGCGTCGTGAAGGTACCGCGTACCTGAAGTATACTATTTTATCGCTCTGACCGTCAGTCGTGAAGTTGCGGAAAATCGTGTAACAGACAATTTTTCTGTTCCTACGAATATTTTTATTATTTGCTGCATACTTTTATTGTTCATTATTCAGTTTGACCGGTTGTGTTGGGCAGTGTTTGTTTAATTTTCGTGTTAATTATAGTCTCTGGACTTCTCTCACTTTAATTGCAGTTTTATTTCAGTACCGCTAAATTTGTTTAAATCGCAGATCGATTCGCAGTGTTAATTCTGGATAAAACATTGTACATTGTTTCTTTAATTTACTTCAATTCACATTAATGGGGCAGCTGTTTGAAATTTTATAATTAATAAACATAAATGCCATCTGTTCAACTAAATATAACGCTTTACTGTTAGAACAATGCGCAACTGAAATTCAATGAAAGGATCACACGCTCGTACCTTTACCTAAAGATGCAGCCATGCATGCAGTTTGACTTTGTTTTTACCGTTCTCACACTCTCGTGAAACGTCGTAGCATTCAAGTAAAAATTAGACAGATTCTTGATAGAACCTTCAAACTAATTAGTGATCCGTTTTGGAGCTCTTTAGTTTTAATTTTAAAATTATTTTCTTCCTGTTCTCCGTTTACATTTTCCTCGAGCAGCATATCTTAAGAATTTGAAGTCTCAACGAACAACACTTGCGTCCATGAAACTGATTCCTCGAATCAAAAAATATGATACAAATAAAAAAAAAGGCAGAAGGATATCGCCATGCCAAATTTAGTTGCAATCTTTAACAGCTTCGTTCGACCCCTGCTTAGGGAAGAAAGTGTCTGTTACCGATCTATTTACTAAGCAGTGTACGTAATGACAGAGTCACAGTTTCGTCGTGTACATGCCATTATACCGATCAATCCGCTTGCAATGCTTCCTGTATATTCACGTAAGACCACGATTCATGTCAAACGGTATCCTCGTCGCGAGGAATTTCTGCTTTTTCAAACGTAGAAAATCGGCGAAAAATGTTCAATGACGAAGAAAGATTAAAAAAGAACAGGTGCTCGAAATAGACCCAAGCATGAAAGGATACGCCTGCATACGCTTTTACGCGTTTCCCTGGCCGTTCGCCGCCGTTGTTGCGAATAGCTGCTTGTAGGTGTTCGTCGATGTGTCAGGCGAGGGTAAAAATTGTGAAATTCTCGCCACCGCCAATTAAGTTCAAAACTCGTGGCACAGACGCGTCGTAGCAAACGATGCTAGGTGTGCGATGCTAGACAAACGTTTGCGAGCGTGCACGTACGCAATCGTAACTCCGCTCTTATCCACGCGCCAGTTCGCGAATTTTCATCGACCGTGGCTTTAACGATCTTCGTATTGGGTCGATGGGGAAACAAGAGCGTATTCGATATTGGCGGCGCGACCACGAAACTTCCGCCGAAAGCGTCGATCTGCTTGAATCGCTGCTTCAAACTCCCTTGTAATAGTTGTTTAACCCTTTATACAACTGTGTAAAAAGTCAAATATCCGACATCTGTGTTGTATTATTTTTTGGCACTAATGTTTTTAATATAGTTATTAATATTGTTTTGAATAATAAGGGCGCCAAGCATCGCTACCAAAATGAATAATAGAGTTGTTATTGATTATGATGTTCGAAATGAAACAAACATGATAATATTAAACGAAGCACTAATACTGCAAACACTCTTTCATGTCCACTGCAAGACTTCTCATACATTTTTATTAATTGCAGAATAAAAAGTATATTTACAAAAAAAACTCAGATTACGACTTAGAAATCGATATTTCTTTTAGCCTGTCATTGTTGCCCAACGAATGTTGATTTGCATTGCTTTATTCTAAACAGTACAGTGCAAATAAGACTCGAATGTCCACTAAATTCAATACTTTACGATGGATGAATGGATACAGGACACGCGATGACGGTACTTGTTCATGACATCACGTGGATGACTCTGAACCGTAGGTGGAAACCGATGGAAGTCACGAAAAAAAAAGTAGGATAGTGTGTAATGAATGTACGATAGACCTTCATAAGTCGAACAATTGGCAACGATGCCACCGTGATTTTAATTAAGATCAAAGGATGTTAATTATGGAGAGATAATTAGATCAGTGCTTTGTGTTCAATTGTTGCTTTCGTGGGCTTATATTATTTGTATGTGTATTATGCGAATCAGCATACAATACATAACACTAACGATGTTTCACTCTTATTGTTTTAATTAATAGAACGAGGTGCAGTGTAACGATAATCAGCACGAGGGATTTTTTATTGGCATACACTACTCTAGATATCGTACTAAATTTCATTGTTCGAACAATTATGGTAATTGTAGGACACGTTTGCAATTATTTATATATTATACTGCTTTTTGTTCAAAGTAACTGAGATTAGTTTAAATAATCTAAACATTACCTACTGGTAATCATATTGTTCTTCCTTTACCTTTCAATGAACAATAAGTAGCCTTTAATTGTATAAACAATAAGTAATGAACAGTCAATGCGAACAACAATATTGTCAGAATATTCATTTTATATTTTTACCAATATTTCTAGCACTTTCCAAATATTTGTGACATCAGGATCCTAATAATTTTATTATTAATTTCCCTGATATTGTCGCACATTCATCTATCATAGCCACTCTGCTTCTTCTAAATATTTTGTTTAACCAATCCGCGAGTATACCCTGTCTACTTATTCGTAATTCGGGAGGCAGGAAGGCAGAAACAGAGAAGGTGTGTACTACAATTTCTCGCATCTCGACAATTGTACCTGCATAAACATTCGCACTCTGCCATTCGTCCAGGCCCAACACTCTATACGTGTTATCTCAATTCCGACCGAAAATCTTCTCACTTGGTACACGAAACATTCCTATTAAACCGGTACAAAGGAAACAATGCCACCAGCGACCCATGGATACGCAAGCACTCAACCCTTCAGGACCCACGTGGCCGTAGTCCCGTTGATTCTGCTGGTTGGAAATCGGGAAAACATTTTTGACCACCGGTGTCCCGGTGGCGCATCGACATTACAATACAATCGAACGTGGAGGGAATCAGTGGACGGTGATTTAACGCTGGTGGTGGAGGATATACAAAACGGTGTGGCCGAAGGTGGTGGAAGAGGAGCAGGAACAGAAGGAGAATCACGGGGGAAGGAGGTATAGGTAGAGCGTGGTGGTGGGGGGCCATAGGTCCCCCCCGGCTCGGTACGCAAGGAGGCCTCACGAAGTAGGGGCCCCTGTCGGTCGGTACCGAGTAAGACCCCTCGCAGTAAGGGCCCACAGGCCATCCAGTTCGTTTCTTCCTCGCCTACTTTTAGGAATTAGTCGCATCTCGTCCGGCGCCAGGCGAGCGAGGCCTCTCTCCTGATCGTTCTGTATCGACAAGGCCTCCCTCCACTCTTGTTCTTTCTCTTTCCTCCCTCTTTCTTGCTCTGTCACTGTCTCTACCTTTCTCGCACGCACGCTCCTCTCCGACGTTATCAACCGAAACGTCAGATAGTTGGAAATTGACGTGACAGGAGTAAAGAGTACCGGAGAGGCACGAGACGTCGATGTCATACGTTGACGAATTTTACGCGCGAGAGTGACCGTGCCCGAGTTGAAGTTTCACGGACCGTTTCGATCGAGATACAAGGAACGTCGTTGGTCAGTGGTCGTGCACGAGCATCTTTGTCAATCGAAGGCAACCAAGTATTCGTCGAGAAGAAGAGGCGCACAGCCGATGAGGAACACCGGGAGGCTGATGAACGATCGACAGTGCTCGCGGCGGCAAAGGAGGAGACTCTGGACAAGGTCAAGGACCCTGTTCCACGGGAATTCCTCTTCCTGATCTATATTGAACGGTGCACGTGCCTGTGTGCGAATCGCTGAAGGAACGTGTCAGCCTAGGAAGGGAACGGTGCACGCTTGTGAAGAACAGCAGAGAAGAGAAGAGACGGAAGGCCGCAGTGAAAGTTTCGTGGTCCTCTACGAGCTTCCGGGTTTTCCTTGGCGAATTAAACGAGCCTCGTTAACAATTCGTCTTATTGGTATAAAGGAAATAGAAGATCGATCGATCGATCGAGCAGTGTGTGGACCGACGGACAGACGGACAATTCTTCGGTGATCCTGTGCTAACGGAGCGAGAGGAATACGTTTCACTTTGGTTATTTCTTTCGGGGCACAATTTCACGTCACTTCGACGGTGCCGCGCCGTGACAGGTGAAGTCTGTATAAGTGATCTTGATTATTCGTTGACGAAGGAAGCGCATCCACGGGTGAACAGTGTCTCGTTCTGTGGATAGATTTGTACGAGAACGTCCCGAGGACACCAACAATTCCACTCTGGATACCACGCTGCTCATATGTAAGTGAACAATTACGCTCTACCTTTTCACTTTTCTACACGCGAGTTTGTTACCCAGGTATAAAATTACAAATAAAAGAGGATACTTCGGTCGTGACAATAAACATTATACAAATAGACAAACGAGCCAAGTGGATCTCGAGTGACACACTTGCAGGATACTGCTTAATCGTTTATCATTTATCGCGGCTGGTCTAAATTTACTTAGTTTTCCCAATGTTATTCGCGGGAAATACGAATTAGCCGACCGCGAACGTTTTGCAAACGCCGTTGCATTTTTATGAATCGATTTCAGCTCGGAATTTCTTGTACCACATACGTCACTCGAGTTACCACGCTTTCTAACGATAGAACCCGTGTCTCGTATTCGCGATCGAAGTTGCGAATTCCGGTCGACTTTTTCCTTTATTCCCTTTTCGTTTCCCTTTAACCTCCGCCCCGTAGAAACGCAGCGTATCTGGTTTAACGAAGCCCGCGTAGAGAATTAAATGTTGGCGAGCTGGTTACCCTTGGCCTTTCGCAACGTTGTCGGGCGATATCGTAAGGAAGGTCAGGTCTACTTGTTTGAATGGACTAGAATTCTTCCGGAACAGCAGGAAGTTCTTTAGAGAGTGCTACACGGATTCGACCCAGTAAAAAGTCGAAGGCGCTGGAAATCGAGAAGTCGAGGGATCGCGATAAGGAAAAGAGCGTCCACCAATTATTTGACGCAAAGCAAAACGAAACGATTTATTTCGCACGATAAGACCGTTATTAAATTCGTTCGAACGATGTCTCGTTTCGAGCAACGAACTTACGTAATTAGATGCCACGATAGACGGATAATTTGGGATATCTTTATCCTTCGGCTGGTTCCGAGAGGCCGCTCGCAACGTGTCAGTGGGACCTGGCACTAAAACCTAACAGTTAGTAACGGGTACTGGTAACCGTGTCATAAAGGAGGATCCTCCGCGGCACGAAAGCATTTCGGTATTTCGGACCGCGTGTACCCGGTATATTAATGACCGAACTGCAATCTCGTCGTAAAAATTTGCCGGGAGCCAAACATCTGCTCCGAGGGCAATTCGAAGATCACCTAAATACAGCTTCCACATTCTTTATCGACAATGCACCGCGGATTTTACCGCGGCGAAGGTGGCATTTAGTTCATTACAAATTGGCGTACACGCTCGCCAGCCTGCAAACGCAAATTTCGCGATGCGAAATTGCACCACGAACGGCTCCCGTATATTTAGTTAGGAAACTCACGGAGCACGCGAGGGGTGTCAAAGTTGTTAGTCGCTGAATAATAACCGCTGTTAACCGTTTCTGGATGGAATTTATTTGACGAGTATCGCTGTTCGCGATCTGGAGACGTGTCGCAACGGTTGCTGCACGCTTCACGCTCGTTCCGCGACGACAAATCATATGGGTGTCGCGGCGAACGTACTGGACCACGTCGGCTCGAATAAATCCCAATCTTCGTCTGCAAGCTGGAATATAAATTTTTCGACGGTTGACAATTCTGATGGAGCCGCGATGCTACAGGGGAACTGGCGATAGTGGATTTCGTTTCGCTCGAGCGTTCGATGGAAGTCCCGCGACTGGAACCACGACCTTGCCCTTGACCAAGGCAGCGGTTCATTTAGGGGAACACTGGACAATTCCTCCGGCTATTACTGTGGTAGCCATTGATAGTGGAAATGCTTCGAGTCATTTTCTACAGGCGCGCAAAGTAAGGCAAACGTAGACGCAATATTGTTTCCCATGAAATTGCAACATTTGATTAAGAAATTACGGGACGCCTCGTTCCTGGATCAGTTTGATAATTACTGGCACGGATAATGTACGCATGAAAGTCCCGGTGAAACAGTACCTGCGCGTCTACCTGGTGGTTCTTTGACATTTAGAAGCCGGCACAGCTACTAGGTATTCGGGTACCAGGGACAGAGAGGATATCGCATAGGAAGACCACGGAGCCGACGAGGATGGAGGCTGGTCGGTTCGCGGTGAAATTTCTCCAGAGTGACTTCCTCAGCTCTGCCGAGTGGGGGATCGACGTGTTGGCGCGAGGTTGTAGACATCTCGCAAGGCGGTTCGTTGCTCCATGTGAATTCACGATTGGCTCGAGCCAGTGTCAGTGTCAGCAAGCCGATTTCTCGTGGCGCGCTCGGCTCTTTCCCGAAAATTCCAGCAGCCGGATCGGATCGATCCTAAAAGGTTCGCCTGTAAAACATTTTTCAAACGCGTCCCCTACGATCGTGCGCCGGCCACGAACGGAAACGGCTACCGGAAGCTTCTTTTCTTCTCCTTTTCTCGCCAAGTTCGGGAAACTGGCAATTTCCTCCACGGCACTAATAGTTTCCTGCATACGCGTTGCAAGGAAAACAGCATCCTACTGGTTTGATTTATGCTCGCAACATGTTGCTGGCGAGACGCGCATTGCAAATATCTGCGCGCTGAACCATTTGGTCCCTCTCTGGAACGGAGTCCTGAAGCGCGGAGTCTGCGAGTCTGCAAACTTTGCTCTTCAGCCGAGGAAAAAAGAAAGGAGAAGCGCAGGGAAGAGTAAGAGCAGGAGGAGACACGTCAGCGGGGCTCTTTTTACCGGGACCAGAATACGGGCACATTATTCGCAGGAGAGAAAGATCGGTTTCAGCGGTAGGGAGTGCTCGTGGGGGGGAAAGAGAGAGAATCGCGAAGACGCAGAAAGGGAATGCGGGAGAGACGAGGAAGGAGAGAGGAAGGAGGCGAGAGAAGGACGAGAGAATAACAGTGTGGTGGGGTATTCCCAGTGGTACCGCGGTGGCTGCAGAGTAGGTCAGTGTACCACATTAACCGGTATTCCAGATGGAGTAGGGGGGCTTCCGACTCGTCAGTTCCGCAAGCGTCTATAGATACCCACGGCTTCGTCCACGGTCGCGTCCATGCTTCTGATCGACGAACCTACCGGCTTTGCGTGTCAGGATGGTCGAGCAGTGGGCACTTCTTCGTATCTCTAGCCAATGAATCCGCAAGAATACGATTTCTTGTGTGGTCTTGTGTTTTCTTGCTGCCCATGTTTTTTTAAACGGTTCTCCATAATTTTGGAGAACATCTCTCTCCCTCGAGGTAGGGGCGCGTTGGTCGATAAACGTAGATTTTGAGAATAACAGGCTTCTGTCGGTCGAATGGAGAAATTTCGGTGGAATTTTATTCATCGACTCTGTGTTCGTCCTGGTTCATGTGCAGTTTGCAAACTAGCTCCTCTAGCTCGCCCTCGTCTTCTTTAACCTTTACCTTAATGGTTGCCGCACTTTCTCCGTTGGCAGCGCGGTGCCAGGTTCCCTCGCGTACGTTCGTACGCACCTATGAGCTACGACGCATTTTGATGTCGACACTGATGCAAATACCGGAGCAACGCCGTGCTAGGGGTAGAGATTTCACTGGATGCCCGGTATCGTTTTTATTTGTCACAGTTTTAGGAACTATCGAGATCGCTGGAACGAGGCTAACACGGTTTCTACGAAGAGTCTGGAATTTCATTCAATACGTGAATTCTAATTACCGCGTGCATCAAACTTAGTGAACGTTTTCTTATCTACTTTCATGCACTTAGGAAGCATTTCGTTGCTCGTATATGACGGGATACTAATGAGTGGTTACGATATCGATGACTCGAAGACAAAGTATTTGCGCAAAGAAGGCGAACCGCTGCTGACGGCGGACGTTACGCCTTGTGCCGGCGTTCAAGTCTCCGACTTCCATCGGCGCGCGGGCAACTATCTGCTCTAGCGTACCGAAGATTTGAACAATTTCGTTTCTTTTCCAAAGCGAGGGGAGACGCTTATCGATCGTCCGCACGACTCCACACGGGGACGTTCTTCCGATACTCTTTTCCAACCCACATAATTGACGCTAATCACTCGGAGTACTAATGAAGCTGCTAAATGTAACCGTGTCTGAATATACCGCTATAATAGATAAAAGATAATACCCTCATTTGACGTGTCTGCCTTTACAACGTATTAATGCGAAAGTCGCCTGTCCTGCATTCCTTGCCAACGGAATCCGTAGTAGTCAATCTCTAAACTAACTTCCGCCGTCAGGAAAGTAGTTTCTTCCATGCGTTCCGCGGAAAATTTCCGTGGATCCCCGGCTAACAATTTTTCCAATAGTCGCTCTCGACCACGCATTTTTTTCACAGTTAAGAAAACTATGGAAAACTGTGTCCCTATATCTGATTACTATCTTCAGATCCTGCAGCGCTGCAAAGTTGTCTGTAGGTCAAATAAGCGAAGGAACTGGGTCAGCCCTGCAAATGCGCGAAATAAAAAGGGTTCTTCGTTCACGCCAAATGCGGAAATATGGGAAGTGAATTTTACGTGCTACGAGTGACGGTGCGTCCGCTTGCAGCGTCCACACGGTCGTCTCGTACGACGAGGGATGCACGAGTATGACTCGCTTCCCGTATGTGGGTCACCGTGGGGAACCGCAATTCGCACGCGCTATTTTTCGCAACGAAAAGGAAAGCCATGGCTCACGCGCCTAGCAAAATCCGACTGGTTTGCGTAGGCCTCCTCTCCGTCGAGCGCAACGCGTAACGGTGCTTCGACCTACTTCCGTTCCCCACTATACACGCGCTGGGATATAGTTTAGCCGCGTATAGTGGCGCGAACAAGTGCGCTCCTACGTCACGTGACCATGCTCCCCTTGTTCAAGTTTCGAGAAACTCGAATTCCTTGCGTCCATTTCAATTGTATCACCCACGTGACAGCGGAGTCGCGGATGATCTTCCAACGACGGGAATTGGAATCGCAACGCCCGGCTCGATGCTTCCAAGTCGTACGATATTTACTGTCCGTTTTAATGGGACTACGTTGATGACGAACCGAGCACAGGGACGTCGCGAAGAGGAGAGTTTCAACGCACGCGCAGATGTGGGTCAGCACGGAAACCGCGGCTCGCACGCGCCATTTTTCACAACGAAAAGGAAAGCCATCTGGACAAAATCTAGCCGATTTGCGTAGGCTTGAACCGTGCAGCGGGCTGTAACGGTGCTCCGGCCTACTTCGCTCCCCCACTATACCTGGGCACGATCGCGAGCGCGGTATAGTTTCGGGGTATAGTCACGGGCCCAAGCGCCCGCGGGCCCGCGATGCAGCTCCTTCGCGCTCACGCACCGACAGCACGCGTGTCTGCACCGTCTCATTCCGATTCTATTACGATCAATCGCCTATATTGCCCGCCAAACACGCGTGTGCACAGACACGGGGTTGTGTCTAATCGATGGGGGAAAGAAATGGAGGAGGATAGAAAAAGATTGAAAGCATGCGGTAGAAACTGTCTATTAAATAAGACCGTTCGACAATTCGCTTCGTCCGAGATCTCGGTCGCGCAAGAGCCGAGGAAACATCTGCGAGTACGATACTACGGTGGCGATTTAATTGAAGCTTGTGGAAATAACGGCGGACGTGTCGTAAAGCTGGATAGGACCACGCGAATCGATACAGCCGAATTGGTCGCGTCGCGCGGATACCCGGTGATCCCATTGATAAGTGGCTCACCGAGACATTGTCGTAGGCCCGAAAATGTGGGACCGTGGCGCGAGCCGGTTTCCCGTGGTCGATCCACGAGCGTTCGAGGGGCCCGCGAGCGAGTCCACGCCATTGGATAACGGTACTCGGTGAACACGTCACGGCTCGACGAGATCCCCTGCCCTCTCCGTCAGGCCCAGAAGTGGGGACCTCCAACGCTTGTCTACCATCCACTGTGGCAATCGACAAGGACGGGCTCTAACCGACGACAAGGACGGACACGGCGTGTTCCAGCGAGCCCGGTGGGGCATAAAGAATGACTGGAGGAGGGAGAAGGAGGAAGCTCATGGTGGGCAGCCGGGCTATACGTATGTGCCGACCATTTGCATGATTCCCATGACGTGCTCCTACGGCCACGCGGATGTGTCAATCGGAACGGCCAGAGAAAGAGAGAAAGACCCGATTCGCGTTTTTTTTTTCTTTAGTGGCAGGATGTGGGGTTCGCGGACTCTTACTGATAGAATGCAGATAAATGGTCCTTTGTCATTCGCGAAGAAACACCGTTGGTATATGAAGTAAAGCTGCCATTTCTTTTCGGGACCATTACTGACGCGATACCTCTATCAGTGGAGGGGACTGATTTATATGTTTGTATAGATATGCTTTGGCTGATTACGATCTACGTGTCTGCTTGCTTAGTATAGTCCCCTTTGGTTAGAACACTTTGGCGTGATCATGGCATTCTTCATTCTGGTCCTTCGCTGAATTAATCACTGCTCGCAACATTTTTCTCTCCATTTCTCACTCATCGATACGGTAGCTGGCTATTTCCAAGTCGAAAATGTATTTTTAAGCGCGGCAATTTGGTTGGTCGAGTGTACCCAGCCGTGGCTGGCTAGCGTGCCACTAACCTAGTTAGCGGGAGCAAGTCTTTCTTCTCGGGAGAAGTGGTATCTGCCTACTTAACTCCACGATACATGCTGGAATACATGTGTATTTGTACATACCCGTATTGTACAGGTTTATCTGTGGCACATATAAATATTGTTTATACTATGCATGCGGTCGTTTAAATATGTAAATTGATTAGCATTTATCTACTGTACGAACGATACCGTTGCTGCTATGCCACACGCGATTAATCGTTTCGCGTGCACTTTGGAATTTTAAACCCTTGCCGCCTGTATTTATCGAGCTAAGCGTTGTTCCATTTAAAAATACTCAAACATTAGTATTTACCACGACAATTAAACTTCCCATCAACATAAATTACGACCTAGCATTACCTCGTAAATGTAAGTATCTACTGCGACCGATTTACTTTCGTTTCGCCAAAAACCGTCTGAATCGTCAGATACGATCCCTCGATTTTCTAGCTGAAACTCAATTCGCGCCGAAGTATCCAAAACCGTACTACGTTACAGTAGAAAAACAATGACTCCTGAAACGTGCAAACCCTTTCCAACGCCAAAATTCATGTTACAGGTCCCCGCGGCGCCGTTGGCGGTTGCAGCACCCCCGGCAGTAGAGTGGATCCCTGGTGGAATCCTGGTTCCCTCTTCCCTTCGACCCCTGGGCCCCCAAGGATCGACGAGGGGGCACCGGATAACGGTAGCGGTGGTTTTCAGTTCTGTGGTCCACCGAATCGTAACGCAAATAGTCTGTCGCACCAGTCGCACCACCAACACCAGCACCATTCCAATCAACGCCACCAGCCGCAACATCCAGCGAATCAGTCGGGCACAAGCAGGACCGTCTGTACGAGCTACAGTATCGCCTCGACCTCGTCCTCTTCGTGCTCGTCGTCGAGCCTCGGTCACGTGGATACGGTAGCGCGAGGCGCCGATGCCGTAGCGTCGCCTACTAGCGTGTACGGCATCGCCTCGTCGTCACCGGAACCATCTTCGGCCAGCAATCTCATCCTTTCCGCACTTCTGACCACGTCCTCCGCGGACAACCATAGTCAAATATCCCGAAGTTGTGGTGGTCACAACAGCAACGTGTTATCAACCGCGTCCACGACGTCGAACGCGAGGACCATCGGGAACAGCAACGTCGCGGCGTCCGCGGATTCTTTAAACGGAATTCTGTCGTCCCTGAACGTGAGGATCAAGACGGAGGATTATTCGAAAATTCGTACAGAGGAACGAAGAGCGGCAAACGCTACACTTTCATCAGCGCCACCGTCGTTGTCTTCGTCCTCGGCGTCCACCTTCAACGCGTCCCTGCTCAGCTCCCTGCTGTCCACGTCGCGGATCTCCTGCAGAAACGACAGCGACGAGGATATCATCCCGAGGTCGTGCATCAAACTCGAGTATCCGTCCACGGACTCGCTGCAGCAGAGGCAAGAGCAGCAACAGGAACAGCAGAATACTGTGCGCAATATCAAAGTAGAGTACCCGCACAGCCAATCGTCGCAAGACGTTCTGGAGTCCGGTGAGAACGAAGAATTGGCTGCCACGTCGCCCTACGACATCATCTCCGGGAATTCCAGGTGTCTGCCTAAGCAGGCCACTTGCACGAACAAGAGTCAAGCGTGTTCGTTGGCGAAGAACGTCATCGTGCCACCCTGTCCAAGCGGCGTTTCACCAAGGTCGGACATCGCAATCGACATGAAGTACGAAACACAGTCGGGTCCGCCGGCAGCACCGCCGCATTTGACCTCTTCGGGGGTTGAGCCTCCTCACAGTAGCCAAGGAACAGGCATAGTCGTCGGAGGATCGCCCGCCGAGGTCGTCGGCGTGGACAGTTTACTCCTGTCGCCGTGGGGAGCCACTGGACCCGATTTTCTCGAGCCTCCCGACGTGAAGCAAACGGCAGCTGGTCTGCAGGATGCGTGGGACACACTTCTCCTCGGTTCATCGGTCGGTGTAGCTTCGGCACAGTCGCTGGCAGAATTGAAACCCCTTCCACCCTTCACAGGGTACACGGGCCACTTGAGCATCAATGGCATACCCGGTCATCACTATCATACAATAGCATCGTCAGCGCAGAGGCCGTCACTGCCGTCCTCTTCGCCCACGTCTTCCTCGAATCAAGAGTACTACGAGTCCCCGGTCGTGTCCTCCAGCACACCGTGTCCTCAAGGCAGCCAAAAGCAGCCGCAGCAACAGCAGCAGCACCATCAACACCAGCAGCAACAGCAGCAGCAGCATCATCATCACCAGCAACAGCTGCCGCAGTCGACGCAGCAAGTGGACTACGACATCGAGGACATAGCGGAGATCATTGGATCCGCGATAGCAGACACGACAGTTCCCGGCGGTGGAAATGGAGCAGGCTCAGAGCACGATCCGGACGCGTCGAGAGATTGGATCGACATCGCCGAATGGATCGATACCGCGTGCTCGCCGAAAGCCCAGGAAACTACGTCACCTAGCCCGTACTCGCAGATCTATGCAACCGCGACACCGTCCACGCAAGCGCAACAGCATGGCTCGACATTGCAGAGCTTATTAACGCACGGATACGCGCCATTGCTGAACGCCAGGTTACAGTCCGCAAACGCTGGTCTCCAAAACGCTTCCTGCGGCGAGACACCTTCGTCGACGAGTCCGTATCCACCTGTTAGCCCACCTGGCAGAGTCTCGACCTCGTGCAGTCCCGATCACCTGTTGCACTCGTCGTTCGCGGCCCCCTCGCATCCAAGGAAAAGGTCACGGCCTACTCCAGGCTCGCAGAATCCCTCGAAGAAGAGTCCAAGCACAGGGGCGACAGCGTTACCTTACGGAACGGAATCTGGATTGATCGGCGGTAAGGAGAAGCCCGTGCACAGGTGTTCCATCTGCAACAGAGGTTTCCTGAATAAAAGTAACATCAAGGTGCACCTCAGAACGCATACAGGCGAGAAACCGTTCAGGTGTGAAGTGTGCGGAAAAGCGTTCAGGCAGAAGGCGCATCTGATCAAACACCAGCAGATCCACAAGAGGATCGGTAGGGATTAGATTTGCGGAGCTGTTTCTCCCCATTTTGGGAGAACGTTTCGAGTGTACCTAGATTACCGTAAGTACCTATGGCGTCGATCGGAGCTAACCTCGATCGGGGAGAAACGTTGACAGATCGATCGCCGCTGTCCAACGACTCGAGGAGAATTTCAATTCGAGGATAACGAAGGCGAAACTTACGTGTTTGCCTGGAAAATGAATTTATTCCTATCTGTGAGTGAGCTCACCCTAAACAAACGGAGAGAAGTGACGAATGGGGGAAGGAGAAATGGGGAAAGAAACCGTCCTGAACCATTGGGTTCGATATCGAGAAAGAAAGTCGGCCGTGTTAGTTAGTCCCAGGTGCAATATCGAAGAGGATCGAGACTCCCGTTGGACGGGTATGAAGCCTTCCATCGGGATTCGATCAGCGATTCTTCCGCGGGGCCATGGATGACATACGAAACGATCCAGGTGATGTGAGATGATCTCTCGTGCTGTGTTATATCGACGACGTAAAGTGAGTGCAAGCCACTATCGCACGGTGTGTACATATGCATACGTATCGATAACAGAGCACACGTACGCGGGTACGTGCGTATACATACGTAGTAAAAGAGTCGAACGTTAAATAAAGAAAGAAGAATGTCGAGTTAAGTATGTTTTGACAGAGAGTATATATACGTATATATGTATACATATACATAGCTAGGTGTAACATATTATATTAGACGTAGAAGGAAGTGACGAAAACTACGCGAGGCGCGGCCACGCGTATGGCCTCGCTACGGATGTACCTAAGCTCTTCCAAATACGTGTTATTTTTATTTTTATCCTCTATTTTTTTCTTTCAGTAGATTCTATCGCTTGTTCTCTTATTTATATCGCTTTTATATTATATACTTTCACGGTCTCATTGTCCGCAGTCCTTTCTGTTTCTTTGTTATTTATTTTCATACTATTTCCCCTACTACCCCCCCACCCCCACCCTTTCCTGTCGGTTTATCTTTGTAAGATAGTCAATCGTGTCTTCTGTCGCTTTTTATTTAAGTCTCCCGTTCCACCCCCTTACCCCGTTGCTCTGTAAGTCTTCCCTTATAGCTTTTGATCTTGACGCACCGTGTGTAACATGTACGACGACATTTTCTTTGGATTGTTCAAGGAGCATCCTCTTCGTGGCTGTTCGAGGATACGACGCGTTGCGATATTCCCTGTATTTCGCGATCGTATCTCTCGAAGCACGTTTACGGGTTTTCTTTGTCTTTCATCTATTTTTGTTTTTGGTTTTTTTTTTGTTAAGAAAATTCATTCGAGGAAGAGAAATTATACGTACCTAGATTAATTTTATTTCGAAGTGTCGTCAAGGACGTGCCACGGGCCTTCGATGGATCGACCGACGGAGGATGATACGCTTTCAAAAAAAAAACGAAAGAAAGAAAGAAAAACGCGCTACTTCCGTGAAATACTCATTAGATTTCGATACGCCGATCGAAACCTTGATATTAATTTATTCGAATCATCCTTCCTTACTCGATCCACGAATTCTCGTTCGCGCAATGTCCTGTGTTGCAATGGTCGATGGCTGCGGAATTGTAATTTGTATAAAGTCAGAAGATGTGGATTATTTATAAAACTCATGTTCGATTAAATGATTGTTACCGTAATATGAACTCGTTTTTCTTCCTACTTATACGCCCCTCAATTCCTGTTCCTGTTCTACAAGTTCCCCTCGTACTTTACGCGAATCCTCGTACGCACGCTTCAAATTATTACAGTCCTATCAAGAGTTAATAATAAATGAACCAAATGGCAGGAGACGGATATTAAGGAACACTGATCTTGATCGATTAGAATAATTTCCCTCTTCTATTGTTTTCGTCTTTATTGGCTGTATCGTCGTAATACACGCATAGACCGTGCACAGTCTTCGGCACTTAAAGTTTGCCATTTTCGTGGAGGTTTAATCGAAGCGGAACGTATCGACATTCGCAAGGTGAAAGTTAGCAAGTTTTCGTCCGAAATAATCAGGCTGTAATACTTGACGACGAAACGTACCCTCCGTGTATTTATGGGACTAGCCAATCAGGAATCACACAGAGATCTCGGCTCCTCGTTGCGTGTTCCGCGTATCCGGATCTCCTCTCACGTGTACGTGCTCCTTTTCTTACTTTTATTTCACCTTAAGTGTGGCACCGGCTCCGCAGAGGCCCACGTCCGGATTCTGCGTTTACTTCACATAATGGTCAGGTTGCGTGGCTCGATTTCTCGAAAACAGATTACATCTGGCCGTTCTACAATAGCTACGCGAATCTATGACAATCGGATAATCAGTTTGGCAGATAGACTGCCCGAACATTTTGTCGGGGTATGTTTATTGGAGCACAGAGTTGCGATCGTGAAATCGGAGATTTGATTCGCGTCTAGAATTCGTCTTAAGCGTGGAAGAAATCTGTGTCATCTTCTTCTTTCGATTCTCGGGTCAATATATTGGATGACTGTAAAATTGTTGTACACTTTCAATAACGATTGTCTTTCAATCAATTTAGTCGTACTATTATATAGTTTTTTCTGCAACGATTTCGTATTTTTGGTGGTAGCAAGATTGTTAGTAACATGTTCGAATTGCCCCTCGTTAGTCAATATTATTCTATGATTAATTTCTCTAACCAAACCAGCAGTGTATTACAAAAACCGATAAGAATTTTACGTTTCCCCAATATTTATAATTTTTAACAAATTTTTAAAAATCAAGGTTTGTCACAATTGCGTACAATTAAAAATGAAAATTAAAGCACATGAATTTTCCAGCGGATCCTTCTGTAAAATCCTCTTCCTTACCTTTTTCATCTTAATTACCTCGCTGTATGTAACTGCGTACGTACAAAAGTGCACCTACTCCATAATAATAATTTCTTTCTTTCTTGCTTACGATTAACCTGCCTTTTTCTCGCAATTTATTAGCGTTTTCTCTTCGTTCCATTTTCCCAATTAAATAATAAGTAGAAAGTTTTTCTTCGGTTACTGTATTATTATTACGCGGTCTTGTATAATTCAATTCCTTCTGCAATTGTAGAACGGGTTTCGTGAAAAGGGAATTCCCCGATTTCTCAATGGTCGAACGTGTTTCCTGGTTGTTTGCACTTCGCAGATCCTTCTTCTCAATCAGAGACTGAACGAAACTGTTGATTTCTACCGATAAAAGTAATTATCGTATATAAAATTATATGCAATTTACTTATGACCCTCAAATAGTTTCCGGTTTCTTTAATTAACAATTTGCTTTTGTAAAAATGGTTCGTTTTTGGCAGCTATATTTCCTTCGCATGAAAAACAGTTTGGAAGAAAACTATATAGGTACATATTTAGTACTTAATAGTTACATTAAGGTAAAAGATAAAAATTATTAAATTATCGAATAGTTCTAATTATTTCATTTGTCGTAAATATTTTTCAGAACAAGTCAGTCTTCAGGTTATTCTATGAAATATTCATTTTAACACTGCTGATTTACTTTACTTCTTCACTTCACTTTAATTTAACGAATTATTGCAAGTCTTGCCAAAGTCACTACCTTTTGAATGAGAAGTTTATTTGCCAACCCAGTGGAACTTAACTTTCCGAATCATTTAATTACAATTTTTTCTTACATCCCAGAATAGGTGACTGCCTCTCGTTCATCTAAAATGTATCGAAATAATACTAATAATAATAATGCCCCTTAGCAATCGAAAGAAAACAAATCTGGAAGCAAGGCACAGTAGTAGTAGTAGCATCTACCGATTATAATGTCAGCCACAGGCATCACACCACGTACATTCATAAAAAAGCTTAATACCTCGGTAAATATCAGCACACATACATTCCGATGTACAAAAAGCAATAATACTTAACGCAACAAGAGCAGTCACAACATTATTACAACATATATGAACCTGACAAAGCTCATTCATGTTAAGTCAAACCAGTGCGAGAAGCTAATTTAAAATAATTGCCAATTTTAACATTTTCGTTCAATCTCTGCTCCACCTATGTACGCTATTCAATTATCACGTGCGTATCATAAACGAGACATAAACGTTAGTTCACCTAAAAGTGCGTGTTAAATTGTGCAGGGAAATCGGGCAATGGTGTGGTTCTAAAGAAGGATTCGAGGCAGCTTCCGCAACAGGTAGCAGAAACGGTTGGTATAAAGACCAAGAGGCATTCTTAAATGTAATAATATAACGGGGTTACGGTCCCGAAGGTTATACGGTCTCTCGTGACGTTATGTCCGAAGGAAGATAGGGAGATCAAGGTAGAACGAACGTGGAACAAGGTAGAGACTGCAGAAGAGGAAGCAAGACGGACCTATCTTCTTATTTTGGCCTGGCTACCGAGATCCGTTAAAACCACAGGCACAGACTACAGGTACAAATGAACACCTTACGATTTACGTGACATACCTCGCATGTTTATGATTATGAATTCGTATGAGAATATGCATCGGGTAATTTATTTGAAGATGTCTAAGCGAATTATTATGGGCTGCTGAAGGCCTCTGTAATGGTCGGCTTCGTGGTGTATCTAATTCTTTGGGTATTAGTAGAATATTTTGATAATTCTCTGCAATATTTTGTAAACTTTGGCGAATTATTTTATGATTCTTATTTTAGATGCTCTTCAAGCATTTGAACTCCGCTGGCACCAGGACGACATACACAATTAATTAATTAATCAATTACAGTTTATTAACGGACACGAGTCCTTTGATAACTGATACATACAGTACAAAAATACATATAATAACAAGTGCTGGTTAACAACGCATTCAACTACCTAGCATTGCGAACACTGATCGTTATGGAAATTGCTTTAAAGCTTCACAAGAATACCAAGTTCAAAGGGTTAAAATAAAAGAAATTAGTCTGAATATCGTGACGATCCATTAACGAGGAACTGATGAAATTAGGAACAATATATCACTGATCGAATCAATTCCAAAATTATAAAACTTCCATCGAGACAAAGGGGCAGATGGAAGGCAGAAAGGGTGATGGATGAGGGATAAAGAGGGCCAGTTATAAGTTCAGATTAGAACAGTTAGAAGCTGAACTATTACAGATGAAGGGATCGTGGTACCTTGAATCCCATCGTGGCCTACGTAGCCAGTCAGGCCAATGACCCAGATTTTTCGGGCCCGTTGGGCCAGGCAGGGCTTCCTACACGTGATCGTTGGGTCGAGTTAGAACGTACACCATTTCTAGGGGACTGGTTCCCTGACTCCCGTAGCGTGGTAACGTAAGAGGATTCCTAGCGCTCCGGGAAACCGGAGAATCGGAATTAATAGCGTGGCCGGTGCCGATATGTTTTCTGTCGCCCGATATCGGAGGATTCCCTTCATCTCCTTTCACTGGCGAATAGTTTTTGGTGAAATTTGGACTGGAAAAGTTTGATTCGAAGGTCGTATAACGATTAGAAGAGAAACAGGATTGGGCATGATTTGAAATCAAGAAAACCAATGCATTGCTGGAATCCATCGTGTTTTAAATTATTCCACATTGAGATTCGGTGAGCGAAACCGCCAATCAAATAATATGAACTGCAAAAATATTTAATTTCGTTTCTATCAGAATCGCACCCCTATATGCGAAAATTTGATTTCATATTTTCGATTACCTTTTGCACAAGGAATCATTTCCATTTTGATTCTATAACGATTTTGTTCTGCACCCTATCTGTTTTACAAAAATATCATCGTGTGTAAATATTCCATTATAAAAAATAGTAATTGTAATTACTTATTATCAAAAACGCGAAATTCAAAACATAAAGGAAGAAGAATCAATCCGAACTATTTTCTTATACCGGTAAGGTTAAAACGTATCTTGGCCTCTGTGCCTGAAAGAGTTAAATACCCCTCAAATATCCGCGTTCCACGTGCATACAGTCAGCCCCAAAAGCCAGCCAGCAACAACTCGACCCGAAGCGTTCCATATTAAAAAGAAATATGGCCCAATAATTCGCACCCCAGTGTCGGCGATAAATAATTTGTTGATCAAAATAAAAACATTCCATGCAACAAAGGGGCATAAAGAAAAATTCATCGTATTTGTGCCACGAAATGTTCGAAACCTTCGCATCTATGTCTATACTATTCGCGATAAATCAAAGGGTTGATTTTGTCCCCAACCGCATCGTATTCCTGCTTCCGTCGTTCGATCATCCAAACCGTGAATTTACGAGTCACCCCTCGCGACAGCCATCATTAACGCCGACAATCGGTACACCTCGCGGAAGCGAAGGTATTTGGCATTGACGTTGTACCACGAATGTCTCGGTCCTGCAGGAAGGAAGAGACGAAGAAACGGATGCGTGCAAGATTAAGTTCGATTATGGGCACGTCGTGAGAGACAATGGACATCCTTCTGCAGTCAGGGTCCCTACCGTCTGGTAAACGTGGCAGACGGTGGCGTGCAGACACTTACTGTAGAGGCTGCTTAAAGAAAGTCTTTCACCGATGTACACGGCCCGACGAGGGGGAGTGCCTCCGGTGGAGGAAGAGGAGACGAATAAGGAGGAGGCACGGTTGATCGTGGAAGGGCAAAGAGGAACGACGAAGGAGGAGGACGATGTTATACTACGTTGGTATACTTGGTCGTCGGTACCAGGCAGCGATGTTCCACTTACACGGCACACTTAGCAACCCGCCTCGGTTCAGGATCCTGAAGAGTGGGTCTATTCTACGGCTCCGATCGCGTCGTTTACTACCGGGCCGTGTACAACACGGCTGTGCTCCGACGTGAAATTCGTGATACAGCCCGAGCAGGCGCGATACTTCCTTAGGAAATGACGGACTTGATGCTAGAAAACTAGGGGAATCCGCGTGCACGCGTTGGGATCGATGCTTATCGTTGTTGGAGGCTCGTGCAGCGCTGTGCTGACTTTTAAGTAGAGCTGGTGGCTCCGATCAGCCAGGGGAAATTCTTCAAATATTGTTTTGAATAACGGACGGCCGCGCACAGTGGAATAGAATAATATTTTGCGAGTAACGTCGTTTTGTTTTACTTCTTTTTATTTTTTTGTTATAGAATAGCGGAGGTATATTTGTCGATGCCTTTATGAATGTATGTGTATGTAGCACGCACGATTTTCGTAAGGGGTGTCATTAGTAAAATAACTCGGGTTCGATTTATTATTTAACAACGTTCCAACGCGTTCCAACGCAAACGTGAGCTCTCCTGGCAATACAGCTGCGATTATTTCAGGTGAAATTATTTCGTTGGGAGATGAACGTAATCTGACGAACTAGTTCTCACAGGTTGAAGGTTCTAGGGCAACGGTGTGTTTCGATACATGAAACGCGCGGAGTCATTAACATAACAATTGCGTGTCACGGAATGACGGCAATGCGTTCCAGCTCTAGTGGTTGCGATTTTGCGCCACGATCTTTCGAAACAGTTCATATATTGTACGCACGTCAATACCACAAAATATGTTATTTTCTATTCTCCTATTAATCCACGCGCGATGATTATTTTATTCGCCGAAATTTAAAAATCTGAAAATAAACCGCCCCGACTCGTAGGCAACGTGAAATCACGAATTCGACGCGACACGCGATTCGACTCGATTCGATCCAGCGTTTTGGCGCCTGGAAATTCGTAATCGGCAGCGAGGTAGAGGCGATCGGTCCGTGCCTCGAAGAAGATTATGCAGGAACTGGGCCAAGTCGAAATTTGACACACTTCTTGGCCGGCTGTTCGAATTCGAGCGCATGATCACGCGGGATAGAAGGCCTGCGAGGGTCGCCGACGTTTCCGTGAACGATCGTCCAAGGTGTTTGACGAACGTGTCAGGCGGCGATGGCGAGCCGCGTGGTCGCAACGATGAAACAGCAAGATATTTCGAATTCCCGATGAGAAATCGAAATTACGTCGAATCGCTCGTTCCAAGTTCGACACGCTTTCGACCATTTAAAGAAAGTTCCGCCGCACAAAATTCTGCTCTGTCCGCGAGATCCTCGGAATTCCGTGCGCCGTCAAAGTGCCACAGCCGTCGATGTTTTCTGTACACCTACGCGGAGAGCGAGTGGCGGAGAGTAGGTAATAATTGCTCGAAATGGGAAGTTATTATCTGCTTTTTACCGTGAGAATGATTTGGTTGATTATTTTTTATTTTTTCGTTCCATATTGTTGTGATGCACAACACTGGTGGAGCACAAGATTTTTCTTTAGTTTCGATTTGCAACTAGATCACTTTCGTAATCACTTGCACGTAGAATTTTGCGTATGGATACAGGGTGATACAGGGTGTAAATTTTCATTAATACAAAAATACAGAAGTATTACCTTGTTCAATGCCATTAAAAAGCCACCCATTAGAAAAAGAGGATATTTGCTTAAATATTGACATCCCTTTAGATAAGCATATATATGTACATTAAAATATTGAAGATCATTTTTAAATTGCAGGTGTCCTGTATATCGTAATGTAAATGAATTGTAATTGTAGAAATAAATGTGAAATTTCGATTTTGCAGGTTGCCTTTTATTTCATAAACGTCTATGCACCGTTAGTTATTTTACAAAACCGTATCTATTTAGAACAGACGTTTTGCATTTCACGGATCACTGGCATTCTTCGATTAGATGTTTGCACTCTATCGAGAGTCTAGCGTCCTAACACATATTTCGTGCCTTTATTAATGGTATAGATTATAGGCAGTAAAATATAAGAATTATCATAGCTCTCATGGTTTGCATACTGTTTACGTACTAGACGTGGTACACTATTTAAGGAATTATTACTTAAACACTGGTACACTGCACAAGGTATTCGATGTATTTTCAGGAAGCAATCAATTATTTCGAGCCGCTCCACTATGATTTTATTTCTACATTTTATATTTTACGATACCTTCAGCTTCTTGAACATTAAAAATGAAATAAACACATTTTTGTAAGTTCACACATTGCTTTTAATTAGTAGAAATAAGTAGCATAATTACGAGCCAGGGATTTAACAGAAAATTCGAATAAAAGGAAAAAACATCGGGGGAATTAATCCTAGATTTTATATCTGATACTTGTATTAAATACTATTGCACTTCCTTTAATAAACCATACTTGGAAAATAAGCATACGAAAATAAGCCTACGCTTAGCCTATCTGTAATCAGAGAATATTTTTAAATAAGATTGTAAACAGATATAAGTAAAAACTAACGTTAGAACACTTCAATCAGCCTAGTATACTATAAATATAATTGGGTTCTCAAAAAATACACAGTTCTGGGAGGACCATTTTTATCGTAATAAAAAATATACCGATACTTTTATGCATCAATATATAATACTGATTCAACAAAACCATAACTCGCTGCGAATCGGGAAAGAAATATAGGCTGCTTCCTCGCTGGTTGCACTGTGGGGTAGGAAAAGAATTTCGCAAATGGACGAATAATTAAAGGCGATTCGGATCATGTGAGTGGTACGGTTCACACAATTACGTGTTTTGAGCTCCTTCTCAATGGACGTCGGTGGGTTTGTTAGACAAGAAGACGCGCAATGCATATAGGTATGCACGTGTATATACAGTGGGTAACAAAAGTATTCGAACAAAACGATAGTTGAACATTAGCTGCATGTAAAATAAAGCATCTTGATTTATTGAAATAACTTGCATGTGACATTAACAAAATCCATTAAGTAACCATTAATATGAAAGCGTGAAGAAAAATTGCAGAATACATATAAAAAATATGTGCAATTAAACAAAATATATCAATAAAAAGTATTCGAGTGTAACGCTTTACTTAATCATATACCGTATTAATATTTTGTTGCTCCACGAATATAATTAATGCGTTGGATATTCATTTTTTAAGCGCCCAGTCGTTCGTGTACTTTCGTTACTCACTGTATGTACGTACATGTACAAGACCACATCCATACTTCTGACGCGGTAATAGGATTCTCCATTCCCGTGGTAAAGTTCCCATCGTCTGGTCTATCGTTCTTCGGTCCTTTCAACGCAACTTCACCCAGAGATCGTGTCAAAAGATTCGCGACACATCAGGTCGTAGTTGGACGAGAATAAGAAGATAAAAATAATTGAGAGAATATATTAGACCCGCGAGTAGGGAATCAATTATTTCTCGATCAAAGTCATTGATCGTTGGCAATAAGAGATTAGTGTAATGGAGAATTTATAAAATGTTGCTTTAATTTCTGAGAGTTATTTACAAGAATAGAGAGCCTTTAATTGACAAGATAGCATCAGTACAATAAGCGTACATTTATAAAATGCTAAAGGAGCACATAAAGGTGAACCACCTGGGCTAAAAGAAGTAATTGCTTCTCCGAAAAAGAGATTTAATGTTCTGTCATCACCTATGACCTACCTGGCAGGGGATGTCCTATTAACTTTAAGCAAGATTGGGCAAAAATGATGTGAAACAGAAAATTGAAAACGATATTTGGAGCAGTACAATGTAGAACGTTCTAGACAAATTAAATACAAATGGACACACAATGATTCAAATCGTACTTCGAGAATTTCTCCGATTCCTCAGATTGCTTATGCTTAAAAACTCCATTCGATTATAAATATTAAAAAGAACGTTTTAACTGGAATGGTAAATATTCGTTACCATTTTTAATCCCTCAATATCCAAATGATTACTAAAAATACCTTTCACCTACAAATGGTTCCAATATTTCATACTTATACGTTCCATTTCAAAATAAATTACCCCCCCAATAAATTACACACACTTGGCGCACGTACTCGTCACATTAACCAGTCTGAGCCCTCCGCTGTTCAAGTTCTGAAACCATGGCCTACGAATCCAGAGTCAGTCAGTAATTAAGCAGTCATTAACCATTACCTTTCTCTCAACTAATAACGGCGGGGCACAGGTCGCCAAATGATCATCAGAAGTTACCTTTCTAAGGCCGTTTATTCGGAACAGTTTTGGAAACGAGAGAGAAAGGGTGGGGGCGCACCTTGGAGAAATACAGTTAAGAATTCGTTGCACGTGGAATCGCTATATCTAGCTGTACTTGCCCTTATCTGATGCTCCATTTAAATAAGAATTCCTAATTACCATTGTACGCTCCTCACCAGTCACGATTTACGATTTGCCGTGGATCGACGTACACGCTGAATGACAACGATCACTCGATACCTGTCATCGATTTCCTCTCTACCTGTACGAGCCCTTCGTTTATTCATTTCGATACTTGGGCCACATTGGATTTTTTTTGTCCTTCTTCTTGCGCTATCTTGCTCCAACGGTGTCCAACATACACTGTGGCATCATTTTAATGTACATATAACGAGTAATTTATAACATGCATGACTTAATAGTCGGCGATCGATCGGAGATAGAAGCGAAAATCTTAATTCGTACCTGGCCTAACGAGGTAAGTGATTACTGCTCGACGTTACTTGCAATTCGTGCAGAATGGGGAACTTTATATTTCGTTGTCATTGTGGGACCGAACCGGCGGTAATTTTCGCGGCAATAATTTGATGAATAATGGCGTTACCAGTGGTTATTCGATAAACAATGAGAATTACGAGTGGATCGTTCGATAAATAATGACGTTGCATGGTATATTTTTGGCTAATAGGTTATCAGAGGAATGCAATTTTGTTTGTTGTACGAGTAATAAGTGTGGTCTACTGGTTAAACGTTTTGTTAATAGTTTTGAGTCACATAGAAGTCGTTATTTGAATTGGAAGATGTTGAAATTGTGGATGTTATTAGTTATTAGTGATGTGTAGGTACACTATATCATGTATAATATTTTATGATATTCAATTCTTGTGTTATATTATGTGGCGAAACGTGTTTAACTACAGTTAATTATTGCAGTAACACGAATTGGAGAATGTTTAATACTTTGCATAAAGTTTTCGTTCAGTTTAACACAGTTTAACGTAATTAAGAACATAATTATCATAAATATGAAGATATAAATAGTAAAACCGCGCAACGTATTATATATCCGTGCGAAAATAAAAATATCTGTTACGAACGCTACAGATACGTAGGATTAACATGAATTAAAATTCTGGCATAAGTATCTGCTCAAGAAATAGGTAATTGTTATACCATGTATGAAGTTCCTTGTACCAATACTTAATAATTTCATCTCATGTTTGCAATAAATATTTTTAACAATCAAAATAAGAGAATCGTAAGGTATATTGTTAGACACTTTTTATAATCACAAAGAAGTAACGTTGAAATATTTTGTTCATCGTTAACAGTTTTTTTAATTAATACGTACAATATTGCAGCATTGAAAACTTGGTCATAAGACGTTTCAAATATTTAATACAATTTTTGCCGCTACAGGTACAACTACGACTGTACCTTAAAAAAAAAATTTTAAAGTGTACATCTGTTAAAACTTTCTTACTTATGCTCTAAAAGTTTTCGACCTGTTTCCAAAACGTTTTATACATAAATTTTGCTTTCTCCTAGGTGTTCCAAAAAACAAGTTCCTTCGCAATAACTCTTCGTGAACCTAAATTTCTGTACACGCATAAATTCACCAAACTTCCTTTACCGTCCTTGAACAAAATATCTTTCAATTGTGCAATATAATGCTTCGATATTAACAAATATGATTTTCTTTGCAAAACAGCACTTCGAACAGTATAAACTATGCAGTACCGTTCCGACTCCACTATAATAACATAATATCAAGCACGATATTCTAAAACTATTCTTCAGAGCAATAACACTTAACACAAAAACCCACTAAACGCAGTGCCATTTATAATGAGTGTAATTATTCTTCTTATGCCCCTATTAAGAAAGACAAAAAAGAAAAAGGAAAAAATGAGCAAAGAATTTGATTGTTATCTTATGACCTTTCAAAACAATCTCGTTGCCAAAGCGGCTGCCACATCCTGCTGTGACGTATTAATGATCGATGAGATTAATTATGATCCCACGTTGATTTATGACACTCTTTGTAATGCGATGCGTGTACGCATTCGTGAAACTTTTTGTTTGCCCCTAATTGTCGTTTAGTTAGTATGCCGTGCGATACGTGCTCTTATCTAATTATTAGGCTGCGGGTGTATATGTAAAGTATAATTCTTATAGGAAATTGTATGAATACGTGAAGAAGTTGGATTTGTACAAAAGCTTGTGGTTGTCATTGCGGGATCGTCGGAAGGTATTTGTTGATTTACGTTGTTTATACAACGTAGACTAGGTACACATTGATTTTATATTGTTCAGTACATAAGTTGATTCAGTTATAACAAATGAAAGTGCTTTCACGGTCAGATTAAGATTCAGTCATGTAGCATCAGTTTAACATTTTCTCTGCATCTACTATAGTTTCCATGCCAACATGGAAAAGTACAAAGACTGGAATAAATGTTTCCACAAATAATGTAGAAGTTATTTTTAGTAAACTTCTTTATCAATATACACATGGCTTGCTTACTCAATCCCGGACGAGCCCCACTCGACAGAAAATAAAGATACATTTCAGTACGAATAAGAAGATGAAATAAAATCAGTTCAGATCCGCCTGAAATCGGAATCTCCCCCAAAATACAACTTCACCCCTTTCGCTCTCCGAAGGCTTGGATCATCGATCTACCCATCTGCCACGGAAATAATATTCAACGTTGCAGGACCATTTCAGCCTAACGTTTTCTGCTTTCGTCTCTTCCCCGGGGTTTTGCAGGCCGCTCTTTGCACGCGGCAAAACAACCTCGAACGCGGCTAATGGGCCGAGCTCACGTCGCGGCTCGCTTAACGATCAAGTTCGATTTCTCTTGGCATCGTGGCTACCGAGCGTGCAGACGCACGGTGAAAACCGTGCGGGGTGCCGTCGAAAATTATTGTCGTTTAGTTCGATACGGGCACGGACCACCTTCTGCGAACTGCTAATTCCTACCTGTTAGTGACGTGTAAGGATGACCGATCTCGATTCGGCTTTCGGCGCCCTATGCCGGCCCCGGCACACGTCCAACGCGAAGGAACCGACGAAAATCTGTATCGGCACTTTTCTAATCACGTTCTGTTCGTCGGTCTGCTGTTTCGTCTTTTTTTGGGGGGGAGGAGGATTTCCTGTTTCTTTTGCTTCACTTTCTTCCGCTGCACGCGGATCGGTTTCGATTTTATCTTATATTTGCGAAGATGGGATTTGTACCTTTTTACAAAGGGACGCGCTATGTACGGGCTGTGATATTTAGAAGCACTATTGATTTTAAGTAGCGTGCACGCTGCGCCTGTAAACGTATAACCCGTACTGCACGATCTATTTTAACAGCAGTGAAAGTGCCACACTTCGTAGTACATTTGCTTTAATACACTGCAGATCCAAGTATAATGCGTTTCGTTCATTCATGTTCGTGTAGTGTAATTAGTAATTACTTACTGAATCATAACTATGGATATATTTGTTGTAAAATAAAAATGAAACTTAACTATCGCAAGAGACTTTCCCCATAAAATTCTTCAAGAAATGTAGAAATTATTGTCTATAAGCAGTGCAAAAGATGTATCTGACTGTGTTTTAAAAATGCATTCAATCATTTTTCCATGCATGCTATGTCTATGTGCATTAATTTATGCTATAATTGATACAGTTATGCAAACTATTTATGCAAAGTTATGCGAACCACCTAAGAACTATCCACTAGCAAATCGCGCAGACATGTTTTTGCCTTCAGGAATTTGATACATGAGTTTATAAATTAATCTCAATGTGTTCCATCGTGTAATTTTCGTCTAAATGGTCTATAAAGAAACCTTACTGAAAAGAAAGAAAAGGGGGACAAAAATGGGTTACGATGCTCGGAATTTCCTATAGGAATAAGACTTCCCTTAAAATACCTAATATTTCATGTCACACTTTAGCAGTGTATATCCTATGATATTCAATATTTTTATTAACAAATGCAATATAGATCTGAGATCAACGGAAATATTTCAGTTCGTTCCAATAAAACTTTCCACTGAATTCCAAGAATCTGAAGCATGTATTACCTATCATTAACACGAGTTCTCATTTCCATTCAGTAAAATCCTCTTACTTCTTGCCGTACGTTCCAATTACGCAATACTCTGTGTACAAACAAATAACAGATTATACCCCGTTTATTTCACCTGATGATATCGGCATAACGTCGTGGGTAAACCATTCGAAAAATCCACTCCATCACGGCAGTTTGTCCCGTGTCGCAACCAGGTGAGAAAACTTCGCCTTATTAATATAATATCAGTATTAGAATCAATGTTGCCATAGGATTGGTACGTTTAAAGTTATTACTGTAATCTGTACGATAACTGTACGCTCGGTACTGTTACCACCATTCCAATGTTTCTGCCACGTCTATTGCTGTCATTATCGAGTCTGCTATTCGAATAATCGACAAACTTAGTTATTGTCAGGCGACAGGTCCCCCAGATGCACCCAGGTGGTCTGTATGATATCTCGTGGAATTTTCAAACTCGTTTTACGGTAAGTGCCAGTTTCATTCCCCTACTTTAACCCCTTATACAGCCATGTATTAGTTTTAAAGTCGCGTACACGATATTCGTGTTTTGTAAATATTTATCTCATTACATGTAACTTGTGAAAATATTTTTGCAGACATATTATTCTATTTGCGATTGATTTGTTTATTGTAGCCTGTCAACCATTGTGAATTCATAGTAAGACATTCTGAAACAATTTACTCATTATAGTAATCACCATCGTATCGTTGAACTTTCCCATGCGTTTTTGATAAACCAAACATTCCTGATCTGTGGAAAAATTGATTTCTGTTTATTTTATTAATTTATCATTTGTTCCTATATTTATTTTAATTTAAAAAATCGATCGTTTGAAAATCTCGTGTTAAACATTGTAACGTTTTGTAAAACTTCCCACCTAACAGTTCCAAGTTAACTTATTGTTTCCTCGTAATACAATAGTTTGAATCGTACATTAAAAATAAGTGAAGTATACTCTTGGCTCAATTATAGGTTTATACTAAATTGGAGTATAACAAATAGTCCGACCATTTCAGGGGATTAACCGGTCACGCACAAAATCATTGTGCACTCGTCGAAATCTTGTTATCATTCCATTTGAATGTTCTGCAATGACGAAATCGTGCGCAATCATCGTGTAATCGTCCGTCAAAGATCCAAATAAATCCAACTGATTGTAAACATGGTGCAATGATGCGTTCGTACATAGAGTTAATCGAATCGCTTGTGCATTGAACTAGAAATACAAGGTACACTAAAGTGAAGCACTTTCATTATAGCTCTACTTAATATACCGCTTCATTTACTACGCAGAAAATTTTCTTGTCCAATTATTTTCTGTAATCTCGCAGTCCATATCGAGCCTTCAAAAACCATTTGCTCAATGAACGAAATTGAAGCACCTTCCAAAAGTTCTGTATACATGCATTCGATAGTACTCACAACCTCTTCTTCGATACCTAGCGTATGTACCTTGGTACCTCCAAAAATTGAGCGTGCATATGCTGATAACGACATCACAACATACATATCTTACTCCTCCATTCGTCGAAGAATGTTTAACTCAAATAAACCATTTGCCCATGTTCAACAAATATATGTGCCTGCGTTAATCCCTCCCGCGCCTCGATTTTCATTACCAACATACACGTATGATGATGTACGTCGGTGTACGCTCAATTCTCTAACTGTAAGTGCAGCCCGAATGGACAAAAACGAAAAGACGTTTCGCCAATCAATGTACCATTTTATTTTCATCGGATCGCGAGCCATTGTGCCGACGAAACGTAGAGAGCGCAGAGTTGCGCGCGTGTACGTCTACGGAGGTACGAAGCGGGGCTCGAGTTAAGCGCACAGTGTTCCCCTGTGCTCCTCGTGCTGGTGGGACCTTGTTTCATGACCCACATAAAGCAAGGCCGTTAACACTACTCACGGCTCGCGCGCGTATGGGTGCGGGCCCCCGCGAGGCACTCGCCGCTCTATGGGACACCACTTGCCCCCACCACCGTGCATGGGAGCCCGTCTTACCCTTCCTGACGTATCCTACCTGCATGTACCTGTACGTATCTACCGTATTACCATACACCGACACGTTCCTATCTGTACGTGCGAGATGAACCCGGAGAAGACGGGCTCGTTGGTGTGCGTGAGACAAGTGGATGACTGTGCGGGGGGGCAGAGCCACGTGCGTGTGCGTGCACCGAGAGATCTCGACGGTCTGTGCAAGGGTTACCCTCGGCAAGATGACTTTTAACCCCTTTTTCGTGGTACGAGATGGACGCGTTTGACGGGCACGCGTGTCCGATGCTCGCGTGCAAGGCCCGCATTGTTAGATAGCTTCAGTTCGATTGATAAAATCGTCGCATGGAAACGCCGAGGAAAAGGTTATTACGAATTGTCCTACTGATGAGGTCCCGCCGTGGTATATACGTATGTGGACAGGTAGAAAGCGAAGGGTGAGGAGGAGGAGGAGGAGGAGGTATAATGCTGATTTGATCGCCACGAATTAAACTTCTGGATTTCTTGAAAAGAGAAATTTATGTTACTGGGTGTTCCGTATCAGTCGATACATGCGAGCTGGAGTTCCTCGTGACGCCGAAGGAATCCTCCCTTCTCTGGACGTTATTCTTCTTCCTTTTTTTTCAATCGTCGCCGAGAAAAGTAACGAAGGCAGAGCCGGTCGTTGCATATCTCTCATCTTACGAGGCAGCGTGTTCGACGTTGAAACTCCAGGGATGAAATATTCCGATTTCCAAGTCGAGGAGAAAATCAGTGTCACTGTTACGTCCGTCGGGGACCGATCCAATAAAGGATGCGTAAACCGAAAGTTAAGCGGGGAAAAAAATTGTTGGGTCCTGGGCCCTGTTTCGTGCACTTGTGTCGTAGCATTTTATAGCGTCCGCGCTCGATGCACATCCGTGTACGTTTGTGTGAGCGGCTGGACAAGTTAGTAGGTCACACGTACGATGGCATCTGTGGGCCTGTGCACGATGCTTGCACACACCACCATCCAGCGCGTTATCGTGGCCACGGAGGACTGTGACTCCAAACGAGGCTTCAACATGGTACCCACCTTGATCTTGACTGGATGCAAGGTCCATTTCGCTGTCGTCGCACATTCAATATGGCATTGCTCCTGCGTGCTCTCGCATTGTTCGCATCGCTGGCGTGTTATGCCGAACGGGCACTACGCTCGCCAGGACCGTAAATGGGAAAAGTTCTGGAGACGATTGCACGTTTGAGAACTTTTCTTTGGGCGCGCTGGCTCGATTCTTTAGGGGCGTAAATATTCTAACGATATTCGAACAATATTCTAACTGACCGAGGAATGTGTGTATGCGTATCCTGATAAAATAGAGAGGTAAGAAAGAATTGGTGTCAGGCTTCTGAATGGAACAATTTGTTGCCTCTCGACGATGAACTGTGATATCATTTATACTTATGTAGTGCCTGGTTAAACGCACACAGTATTTAATAAATGTGCGCACAGTTACGTATAAGGCAGGGGTGATTTTAATTACGTTTGACACGACAAGTTGTAATAATTGTTTGAATTTATCTGTAACTATAATTAGAAAACTGCTGAAATCCTTTTTCAATCGGAAATCATTAGATTGTAGAGCAGGTAATTTTTAATAATTTGTTAAATTCATTTCAATTTGCCGATGATAAACGTTTCACTCGTCCAGGACGTGGTATCACAATTTTTAAATATCGAATGGATCGGCACCAAGCACAGCCTGTGCCATCTGACGGGGACGTTCTGTACCAAAAAAGTATCCTGCAGGAAGACCGGAAACACAGACGAGATATAGGAATAGACAGGACATCTTATGGACTTTCGTCACCGACGAGATATAAGAATAGACAAGACATGCAATGTATTTTTTCGGCCACGATTTCTGGGTCCCGGGGACCCATTACCATTTCCGTGTCACTCGCAACGTTACCCACAGATTAGAGAAAACGATGCGAAAATTAAATAATTTTAAAGAATTCTTTTGTTCTTTGCCGTAATGAAAGGCAACAGAGGATATGAAACATTTAATGTTAATTCAAAATCTTCAAGAAACACTACAATAATCATGGGTACCTTACAATACAATGGGCATACAATACAATACAGTTTAGCCCTCTGTGAAAACGTTGACCTGCGGTCAACCGCGGTGATATGGGAGGAACTCAAGAAGGCAATTAAGTGTAATGTTAGGAATAGGAGAAATTTAAAAAATCGCAGCCAATTAGCTCGACATTTTTACCATATAATTAACAATTAAATCACAAAAGGATAAGTGTTAAAATTGGTAACTGTATGGTAAATAAAATCGATTGGCCAGGTCTCACCACGTGGAGGTTGCTGCGAATGGAGGCCGCAGCCGCAGCCGCGCACCTATCACCATTAATTTACAAATTAAACGCTACTTCCTTCTGATGTATATTTGCAGCGCGGTTGATATGCAAACTGGATATAAAAATTCTGTTAAACCTAAATCAACTACAAAATCAACATTACAATATAAATTAGCTTATACATTGTTTGAGTAAGTAAAATGTATTAAAATAAATAATTGTAACGAAAGCTGAAAATAAAAATTCTGTTAAACCTTTTGAAGTAAAAAATAGAGATCATAATACACATTAGCTTATAGTTAGTTCAAGTAAATAGCATGTATTAAAATTATTCATTATTGCGAAAGCTGAAAATAGAAATTCTGTGAGACCTGACTTAATCTAAAGAATAAGCAATATAATATAAATTAGCGTGCACGTAATTCAAATACATTCTACCTTTAATTAAGGTAAATTAAATCTCAACTTAAAACATCCTACCTGACTAAAAAGCTAATTCAATTTAAAAGTATCCTATCTAATTGAAAATCTGATTATTTCTGAAAATTCTGTTAAACCTTTTGAAATAAAAAATAAGGATTGTAATACACATTAGCTTATAGTTAGTTTAAGTAAATAGGAGGTATTAAAATTATTCATTATGGGGAAAGCTGAAAATAAAAATTCTGTTAGACCTGACTAAAACCAAAGAATAAGCATTATAATATATTATAGATTAGCATGCACGTAATTTAAATACATTCTACCTTTAATTAAGGTAAATTAAATCTTAACTTAAAACATCCTACCTGACTAAAAAGCTAATTCAATTTGGAAATATCCTATCTAATTGAAAATCTGAAAGGACAGGGGGCGGGGGGGCAAGGGATATTTCATGATGAATCTTCTTTCGCCAAAATTGTGATCGCGTAACCTGAAACAGATCAAAGTTCATAAGAATTTAGTGATATTTCTTAGGTATCATATGATTTCCTTCGATTTATTTCATCCATACAACATCACTTTTGAGCCTCTGATTATTTACATATTGCAATGTATGTTATTTAATGTACTTGAGGCAATATTCTATTCCTTTGACATCTCCTTTAACTTAACAATTCCGTAACAGACTTTTTTATGAGAATAGTAATTGTAAAAAAATAGTACAGTAGTACAAAGGGAGCATGTACTTCCAAAATGCAAATATGTTGAATAATAATTATGAATTACAAATGCAAACATACACTTGGATATGAAGATGAAACAACTCGCTTTTAGTGTTAATAAAAAGGGGAGAAGCAAAAGAGAATAGTAAATAGCCAGAGGGGCATTCTACTATTAATTATCGTCCACTTGTTATAAGCCCGATTGAAAACCGTAAGTGGATCATCTCTTTTTCTCGCAACACTACTTTACTGCATTACTTGAAAACTCAATCGCGTATGGTGCTTCATTATCTTTAATATAGTATTTCGTATTTATTAAAAAAAATAGTAATTCACTGCACCCATCATTTTTATATCGCAACACTAATAACGGAGAAGTCATGGTAGTCGGATCCAGGACTACCATCGAAGCAGTCACCTTCTGCAGCTTTAATAGCTGCCTTTGGTGACTCAGGAACCTATTTGGGCATTTTATTGTGGTCGCAACGCTACTTCACAATCACGATCATTTATCATCGCGACACTATAGAAAAATCTAAGAGAAATATTCGCGATGGAAAAATATTGCAGCACTGTAAATGCTAATTAAAACCTGTGGAGAAAAGGAACGCGAAAATTATTATCGCAACGCTAAAAGCAAGTACATATGGCGAGTATAATTAAATATAAAAGCAACTCTAATTCAATCCGCAATCTGTATTAATTCGCAACTCTAATGCAAACCGTATTCAATCGTACGCGACGCTAATAAAAATCGCGATTTGCCCAATACGATGATGCGTGCTGGAAACAATAAACTACAACTACAGCATACAAAAGCGAGCATAGTGACAAAATAGTAAGAAGGAATGGCTCTCCATCCTTTGGATGCAGAGCCATTGGTAGTTGCCCTCTTGAGTGACAATTTGTCGGGCCTTTTCGGCATTTAGCTTCTTCTTTTCTTCGAGCGCAATGCCCGCTGAAACTTAGTCTAGGCTCGAGACTCTATTCGCAAACAAACAAAAATAAATAAAAGTCTAACTCGCGGAGCTAAATGGAACACACGTGGACGAATCACGACCAAATATAATCGTAAAAATTGCGATTATGGAAAATCGTAAAGATTACGATTAAAACTGTAATCGGTCTTCGCCTACGCGTGCAGCCTCGAGCATAATATAGCACGTTCGTTTCGGAGCCAAATCGCGATCGCGACCGCGAAAAATTCGAAAAATCGATAGGCAAAACCAGAGACGAACGCATTTTCGTTCGCGCCACAACTTCACCGTCGACTTTTCAAATCAAATTTCCTGAAACAGGTTGAACACGCGAAATATTGCCTACCCGATCGGAGACTGTGTCAACCTGCCCGGCCCTACCTACTTATATCTATCAGGCACACCAGAAAGTATACTACCTATCCTACCTAGACCTATATTTAAAAAATGGCAAAGCATTCACACAAACACACCTCATTCAACGTTTCTCAATCAAACACTCGGGCGCAAGAACCTACACTAGGGAAGCGTCCCGGGACGCCTCCGACACCCGAGTTTGGCATACAATCATTCACACTCTAAGGGTACGTACCAATTCCTGAAATCGGCTGACAAAGGCTAGCGACCATTGCGTAAATATGCGTAAACGTATATGCTTGTGCATTTCTTTCGTATAAAATATTGATTGTTAAAATATATTGTACATTTTCTTTCACCTAAGTAGGCTTGGTTCCTATAGTACCCTATTCTTTGTCATATTTTCATAATTCGTTATGGTACTCAATGTATATTTGCAATTGTTTATAATTCGTTATCAAATTCCCGAGCCGACGCATTTCCACGGCCTAACCACACACACACACAGTGTGGAAAATACGTCGTGCACGGTACACTAGCAAATGTCAGCCGCCACACATTGTTACAAATTTAAAAACTATATGATCATCGTGCCCATTGCCTCTCACTCACCCAAGTAGCACCTGGGCACGTGAGTGAGTTCCTGACAATGAACACGGAAGGGGTTAAACCTGAAAATCCTGATCTAAAAAGATGATTAGCATACGTAAAATTGCAATAGTATATTTTATTTTCAATCTCTTTAAAAATGACTCGACTTTGCAATTTAAGAAATATCAATAGAAACTCAAAAATTACTGATAAATAATTTATTTATTAAGGAAAATGACTGTCATTGAAACTGAATTTACTAGAATTAGTAATGCAATTAAGAAATGAATGCAATTGAATATTTACTTGAAAAATTGGCAAGATATTAAATAAGCCTCAGGTGATTCCTTAATCGAAGTAAATTGTTCAAGATAGCTACTCCGATTTGAAAATCTACCCGTATACAAAGTGCCTTCTTGTACATAATGTGTAATAAATTTCATACGAAAAGGACTCGACTATAGCATATGAAAATTAATATCAAATGCCATCATTGGCTATGCATATTCAATGCTGATTTTAATATACGTATCGTTATATTTATTTATTTCAATGCATGATTACTATAATCATAAAACACTTGCAGTAACGAAGTCAGAGGGTATCCGACTTCTGCACTGCTCAACAGTGAATACAAATTTCAATTGATTATAAGTGCAATTATGAATTTAGTATACAAGGTCCTCAATATACATACATTTGTTCAATGTATTTATTAATGTCATGATATATTTTTATTAAAATAGAGGAACATACGTGAACTGTGCTTATTGGACCAAATATTTATTTGAGTAAGAAATATTTCTATTGTTCTTGATTTTTTTATATTAAAAGACGCGGTGTACAAGAAGGCAGATCTAACCTCATATAAGAAATAATACACAAGAAAATAATGGCGGTCACTATGCTCGCAAAACTACTAAAAAATACAACCAGTCACCCGTGCCGTTTTGGACCAATCGTCCTACGGCATGATTGGGGACCGGAGGAACCAAAACGCATGCGACTCACTACTTCGTCGATTGCAGGTACCAAGGAAGTACTCGTGGAGGACATCAGGAACATCACCGAGGCAGCCCAATTGAACTCAACCGCCAGGAAGTATGCAAACTGTAACTAAACAAGAAAGCAAAGAACATTAAAATCTACTGCTAACTCTACATAATTTAATTCTTCATAGAAAACTGAGAATTGTTTAAAAGATACTTACATTTCTCACTTTATCAGTGTCGCCTAAAACATCCCCTTCAGTGATGCACTGACTCTACTCCGATAGCGAATATAAGAAAAAAATCTAAATAAAAAACTATGTGCGCGACCGCAAATTATATCGGCGAACAAATTAAGATTCTACTTTTCCGATTGAAATAATTGCAAAGGAGCACCGGTGCTCTGATAATAGTATTAATAACTAGTACGCGAAAAAAACTGTCTCTGCAATCGCGTGTAGCTAAAGCGTAATCGAAAATTTAAGCAGAGCCACTTGCTCTGAAAAACCTAGAAAACTTCGGAGCAAACACTGACTCAGCCCACCGCATTGCGCGCGGTCAGAAAAATTTTCTGAAAGAAAACATGTTCATCCTGTCGAGTGTTTGAAAATCTAATTGTTTTACAAGTATTTTAATTGTTGTTATTTCATCTTAATATCATAACGTCTCAGATCATATAAAACCAATATGGAAAAATGATTAAAATGCTCACGTACAAACACCTTAGTTGCAATGAATTATTTCGCATCATTGTGGCTATTGGCTTACTCTATTTCGTCTACTCTCTCCATACTGCTGGAACAAAGAGGAACAAAGAAATAAAACAAGTGCACGAAGGTAATGATAATTGCGATATACTAAAGCAATAATTCATCTCGAATTCTATAACAAATATGAATATTCGATTTGCAAACGTGTAAGCACGCGATGTTAACAAAAGATTTAGTATTGAAGCAAAAGTCCTCGAACATGCTTTGTTCGAAATTCTTTGTACAAAGAAATAGCCGCAAATAATGACTTGCATTATGTTACTACTTATCTACAACGCGACTGTATATTATACAAGCTTTATACGTGGTACGAATTATAATTTAATAGAGACATATTGCTAAAATTCTACTTATTTCCACAAGAAATTTGAGGAACGCTTACCTGTCAGCGAGAACTTGATTTAACAATATGGCGCCGCGTCACTCTGCTCCTGCGCATTCCCGTTTGAAAGTGTCAATGGCGTTCGCGCCATTTCTGATTCGAACCAAGCGAAAGAGACGCCATGGAACAGAATCGAACTGAAATTTCAAATAAATGTATTAAGAATAACCAAAATTATAATAATATTGCTAGAAACTGCAGAATATATTGCAAGATAATGAAATTTGGGGCCTGAATATGTATATCTATACGTAGGAGTAGTGTTAGATACAAAAAATGCACGTTGGGCGAGTCCACTTGCTACGCAATTTTTTCTCACATTCTACTAAAATATGACTTAACAGTAACAAAAAACACTACAGAACTGTCAGGAGACGGGAAATGAAAACAATTGATATAATATTATGCCTTTAGGAATATGTTAGACTATGTGACACCTTAATTCGCGGACACTCTGAACACGTCTAATCACTACGCGATCCGTTGGGCGAAAGAGGCAGCATTTTGAAATAGATTGCGCTGATTGGCTGGTAGCTGATTGGGCGATGGGGGTGATGTTCGTTCCTTACGGCGCGTGTTTTTGAATATCATATCGAACTGAATATTTTTAATTGCAAGTGTTACAGTATGGATATTAGTCGAATAGTAGGATGCAAATATATTTATTAGTAATAACAAACGCATCTGTGTAATCAAATGTTTGTAATGTTTGTTGCACTATAGAATAAGCAAACTATTTCCGTCAAACTAATATTTGTTTTTCTTTAACTTTATTTAAATTACAATTCCTACCGTTGTGAGCGTTCAGATAGTTTTCTAGCATCTTTTCACACAGGCGAGATATAAGAGATCATTTCACTGACGAGATATAGGAATTCATATATCTCGTCTGTGACACTAGCTTAATTTTCCTACCGAAACGTTGACCGAGAAATAGCTATACTGATTTCCCCCAAAGCATTCACATATATTCACACAATCGTATGAGTCCTGCCCCACTACTTCAGTAAATAATAGTTCTTCAAGTGATCACTGTTCATGAGCAGGGGACGCTCAAATCAGTGTCGGATTTCTGAGTCGGTATGGCCGTCACGTTGGGCCACGAAAGTCCATAAGATGTCCTGTCTATTCCTATATCTCGTCTGTGGTCCGACACTGATTCGAGCGTCCTCTGCTCATGAACAGTGATCAGTTGAAGCACTATTATTTATCGAAGAAATGTTGCCGGAAATAGTTTACTTATTCTATAGTGCAACAAACATTACAAACATTTGATTACACAGATGCATTTGTTATTACTAATAAATATATTTGCATCCTACTATTCGACTAATATCCATACTGTAACACTTGCAATAAGAAATATTCAGTTCGATATGATATTCAAAAACACCCGCCGTAAGGAAAGAACATCAGCCCCATCGCCCAATCAGCTACCAGCCAATCAGCGCAATCTATTTCAAAGCTCTCCTTCTTTCGACCAAGGGATCTCGTAGCGATTAGACGTGTTCAGAGTGCCCGTCGAATTACGGTATGTCACATAGTCTAATATATTCTTGAAGACAGGAAATGATATACATTGTTTTCGTTTCCCTGTCTTTCAAGTTTTCTGTGGTTTTTTTCTTAATATTAATGAATATTTTGCAAGAAATTAAGTAAATATTGTGCAGTGAACGGAATCACACCGCGTGGCGTGCATTTTCTAATCGACTCCAGTATGCATATACGTATTATCTTTGACGTATTTCACTTCTGAATTCCATTATCTTGCAATATATTCTGCAGTTTTTAGCAATATTACCATGATATTGGTGATTCTTAATACATTTATCTCTGATTTCAGTTAGATTCTGTTCCATGGCGTCTCTTTCGTTAGCTTTCAATCAGAAATGGCGCGAACGCGACACTTTCAAACGGGAATGCGCAGGAGCAGAGTGACGCGGCGCCATATTGTTAAATCAAGTTCTCGCTGACAGGTAAGCGTTCCTCAAATTTCTTGTGGAAATAAGTAGAATTTTAGCAATATGTCTCTATTAAATTATAATTCGTACCACGTATAAAGCTTGTATAATATACAGTCGCGTTGTAGATAAGTAGTAACATAATAGAAGCCATTATTTGCGGCTATATCTTGTTTCTGCTTGTGGTCGGGAAGCTTGTTTTTCGTGGAAAATATCAACAATATATCGCGAAACAAAAAAAGCCACTTATCGAGTAACGTGTGCGTTGAAATATTTCTAGGAAACACAAGCGATCGTAAAGAAAAATGGTGTTTGGTTTTAGTCGGATGTCGAACATAGCCGAACAGCAAAGGGCGATGGCGAAGGTCGTCATTCTACTACTTGACGCCGTGCTGACAAAACGTATGGTAGACATCTCAGTGAGGTAAGTATCGAGGTGTGTATAATTTGTGACTGGTACTAAGATGAAACAACAACAGTTAAAATACTTACAAAAACAAATAGATATCTATATTTGATAAGAAACACTCGATAGGATGAACATGTTCTATTTCAGAAAATTATGTGACCGCGCGCAATGCGGTCAGTAGAGTCAGTGGTTTCTCCGCAGTTTTCTAGTATTTCCAGAGCAAGTGGCTCTGCTTAAATTTTCGTTTACAGTTTACCTACACGCGATTGTAGAGTCAGTGTTTTTCGCCTAGTAGTTATTAATTCGATTATCGGAGCACCGGTGCTCCTCTTCAATTATTTCAATCGCGAAAGTAGCATCTTAATTTGTTCGCCGATGTAATTTGCGGTCGCGTACATAGTCTTTTATTTTTATTTTTCTCTTATATTCGCTATCGGAAGCAGAGTCAGTGCATCACTGAGGGGGGTGTTTTATGCGACACTGATGCAAGGAGAAATGTAAGTATTTTTAAAACAAATCTCAGTTTTCTATGAAGAGTTAAATTCTGTAGATTTAGCAGTAGATTTTAATGTTTTTTGCTTTGTTGTTTAGTTACAGTTTGCATACTTCCTGACGATTGAGTCCAATTGAGCTGCCCCGGTGATGTTCCTGATGTCTTCCGCGAGTACTTGCTCTACTTTTGCAATCAACGAGTTGGTGAGTCGCATGTGTTTTGGTTCCTCCGGTCCCCAATCATGCCGTAGGACGATTGGTCCGAAGCGGCACGGGTGACTGGTTGTATTTTTTAGTAGTTTTGCGAGCATAGTGACTACGGGAATAATTTTTATACCCGTTAGTTGTGACGTTATTTTTATGTGTATTATTTCTTATACGAGGTTAGATCTGCCTTCTTGTACTCCGCGTTTTTTAATATAAAAAGATCAAGGACCATAGAAATATTTCTTACTCAAATAAATATTTGATCAAAGAAGCACTGATCCTGTAGGTTCCTCTATTTCGATAAAAATATATGATGACAGTAACAAATACATTGCACAAATGTACATATATTGAGGACATTGCATATTAAATTTGTAATTGCATTTATAATCAGTTGAAGTTTGTTTTCACTGTTAAGCAGTGCAGAAGTCGGATGCCCCCCGACTTCGTTACTGCAAGTGCTACATGATTATAACAATCATGTATTAAAGTAAATAAATATAACGATACGTTTATTGAAATCAGCATTGAATATGCATAGCCAATGATAGCATTTAATATTAATTTTCATATGCTATAGTCGAGTCCATTTCGAATGAAATTTATTACACATTATGTACAAGAAGGCACTTTGTATACGGGTAGATTTTCAAATCGGAGTAACTATCTTGAACAATTTACTTCGATTAAGGAATCACCTGAGGCTTATTTAATATCTTGTCTATTTTCCAAGTAAATTTAATTGCATTACTTATTCTAGTAAAATCAGTTTCAATGACAGTCATTTCCCTTAATAAATAAATTATTTATCAGTAATTTTTGAGTCTTTATTGATATTTCATATATTACAAAGTCGAGTCATGTTTAAAGAGATTGAAAATAAAGTATATTATTAGCTGTTGCAATTTTACGTGTACTAATCATCTTTTTAGATCAGGATTTTCAGGTTTAATCCCTTCCGTGTTGATTGCCAGGAACTCACTCACGTGCCCAGGTGCTACTTGGGTGAGTGAGAGGCAATGGGCACGATGATCATATAGTTTTTAAATTTCTAATAATGATTGGCGGCTGACATTTGCTAGTGCACCGTGCACGACGTATTTTCCATACCGTGTGTGTGTGTGGGTTAGGCCGTGGAATTGCGTCGGCTCGGGAATTTCATAACAAATTATAATACTATAATTTTATAAAAAGCAATATGTTTTACAATTGCAAATACACATTGAATGCCGTAACGATTTAATGAAAATATGGCAACGAATAGAGTACTATACAAACCAAGCGTACATAGTAGAAAGAAAATGTACAATATACATATTTGAGAAATCAATATTTCATACGAAAGTAATGCATAAGCATATACGTTTGCGCAAATTTACGCAATGGTCGCCAGCCTTTGTCAGCCGATTTCAGGAACTGGTACGTACCCTTAGAGTGTGAATGATTGTATGCCAAGCTCGGGTGTCGGAGGCGTCCCGGGACGTCTCTCTAGTGTAGGTTCATGCGCCCGAGTGTTTGATTGAGAAACGTTGAATGATGTGTGTTTGTGTGAATGCTTTGCCATTTTTTAAATATAGGTCTAGGTAGGATAGGTAGTATACCTTCTGGTGTGCCTGATAGATATAAGTAGGTAGGGCCGGGCAGGTTGACACAGTCTCTGATCGGGTAGGCACTATTTCGCGTGTTCAACCTGTTTCAGGAAATCTGATTTGAAAAGTCGACGGCGAAACTGTGGCGCGAACGAGAATGCGTTCGCCTCTGGCTTTGCCTATCGATTTTTCGAATTTTTCGCGGTCGCGATCGCGATTTGGTCTCGAAACGAACGTGTCACATTATGCTCGAGGCTGCACGTGTAGGCGATGATCGATTACAATTTTAATCGCAATCTTTACGATTTTCTGTAATCGCAAATTTTACGATTTTATTTGGTCGTGATTCGTCCACGTGTGTTCCGTTTAGCTACGCGATTTAGCCTTTTATTTAGTTTTGTTTGTTTGCGAATAGAGTCTCGAGCCTAGACTAAGTTTCAGCGAGCATTGCGCCCGAAGAAAAGAAGAGGCTAAAAGCCGAAGAGGCCCGACAAACTGTCGCTCAAGAGGGCAACTATCAATGGCTCTGCATCCTTGAGATGGAGAGTCATTCTTTGTTACTATTTTCTCACTATGCTCGCTTTTGTATGCCGTAGTTGTAGTTTATTGTTTGGCCGACAGTATTGCCTAGCCCACCGTCATCGCATTGGGCAAATCGCGATTTTTATTAGCGTCGCGTACGATTGAATACGGTTTGCATTAGAGTTGCGAATAAAATCACATCGCGATTGCAACTAGAGTTACGGATAGACCCAGGTCGCGGCATTTTTTTTACAGGTGCGATTAAATATATATTGTGGTTTGAATTAGAGTTGCGAATTAATACAGATTGCGGCTTGAATTACAGTTGCTTTTGTATTAAATGGTACTTGTGATACGTACTTGCTTTTAGCGTTGCGACAATAATTTTCGCGTTCCTTTTCTACACAGGTTTTAATTAGCACTTACAGTGCTGCGATATCTTTCTATCGCGAATATTTTTCTTAGATTTTCATATAGTGTTGCGATGATAAATGGTCGCGATTTTTAAGTAGCGTTGCGACCACAATGAAATGCCCAACGTGGTTCCTGAGTCACGAAAGGCAGCTACTAAAGCTGCATAAGGTGATTGCTGCAATCGTAGTCTTGGATGCGACTACCATGACTCGTTCGTTATTAGTGTTGCGAGTTAAAAATGATGGGTGCAGTGAATTATTTTTTCCTATCTTTTTTAATATATCCGAAATACTATATTAGAGATAACGAAGCACCATACGCCATTGACTTTGCAAGTAATGCAGTTAATCAGGGTTGCGAAAGAAAGAGATAATCCACTTACGGGTTTCAATCGGGTTTATAATAAGTGGACGATAATTAATAGTAGAATGGCCCTCTGGCTATTGAGTTTGTGTGTTCAATGTTCTAATTTATTATTCTTCTTCGCCTCTCCCCTTTTTATGAACATTTAAACGAGTTGTTTCATCTTAGTATCCAAGTAAATGTTTGTATTTGTAATTGACAATTATTATTCAGCATATTTGCATTTTGGAAGAACATGCTCCCTTTGTACTAAGTACTGTACTATTTTTTCACAATGACTATTCTCATAAAAAAGTCTGTTACAGAATTGTTAAGTTAAAGGAGATGTCAAAGGAATAGAATATTGCGTCAAGTACATTAAATAACATACATTGCAATATGTAAGTAATCAGAGGCTCAAAAGTGATGTTGTATGGATCAAATAAATCGAAGGAAATCATATGATACCTAAGAAATATTACTAAATTCTTATGAACTTCGATCTGTTTCAGGTTACGCGATCACAATTTTAGCGAAAGAAGATTCATCATGAAATATCCCTTGCCCCCCCCCCCCTGTCCTTTCAGATTTTCAATTAGATAGGATATTTCCAAATTGTATTAGCTTTTTAGTCAGGTAGGATGTTTTAAGTTAAGATTTAATTTACCTTAATTAAAGGTAGAATGTATTTGAATTACGTGCATGCTAATTTATATTATAATGCTTATTCTTTGGTTTTAGTCAGGTCTAACAGAATTTTTATTTTCAGCTTTCCCCATAATAAATAATTTTAATACCTCCTATTTACTTAAACTAACTATAAGTTAATGTGTATTACAATCCTTATTTTTTATTTCAAAAGGTTTAACAGAATTTTCAGAAATAATCAGATTTTCAATTAGATAGGATACTTCTAAATTGAATTAGCTTTTTAGTCCGGTAGGATGTTTTAAGTTGAGATTTAATTTACCTTAATTAAAGGTAGAATGTATTTGAATTACGTGCATGCTAATTTATATTATGTGCATGTTAATTTATATTATATTGCTTATTCTTTAGTTTAAGTCAGGTCTAACAGAATTTCTATTTTCAGCTTTCGCAATAATGAATAATTTTAATACATGCTATTTACTTAAACTAACTATAAGCTAATGTGTATTATAATCTCTATTTTTTACTTCAAAAGGTTTAACAGAATTTTTATTTTCAGCTTTCGTTACAATTATTTATTTTAATACATTTTACTTACTCAAACAATGTATAAGCTAATTTATATTGTAATGTTGATTTTGTAGTTGATTTAGGTTTAACAGAATTTTTATATCCAGTTTGCATATCATCCGCGCTGCAAATATACATCAGAAGGAAGTAGCGTTTGATTTGTAAATAATAATTTTTGTAAATTAATGGTGATAGGGGCGCGGCTGCGGCTGCGGCCGCGCGGGTCTCCATTCGCAGCAACCTCCAGGTGGTGAGACCTGGGCAATCGATTTTATTTACCATACAGTTACCAATTTTAACACTAATACTTTTGTGATTTAATTGTTAATTATATGGTAAAAATGTCGAGCTAATTGGCTGCGATTTTTTAAATTTCTCCTGCTCCTAACGTTAAAATTAACTGCCTTCTTGAGTTCCTCCCATATCACCGCGGTTGACCGCGGAGGTTTATTTCAGGTCAACGTTTTCACAGAGTGCTAAACTGTATTGTATTGTATGCCCATTGTATTGTAAGATACCCATGATTATTGTAGTATGCTTTTATGTTTTTAAAGAATCAGGCCATTAAAGAACCAGGTGGTGAAAAGCGTTTCTCCACGGCTCGGAGGGATCGAAAAGCGTTTCGCCTCGGCTCGGAGCGATCGTTCGAAAGCGTTTCATGCTCGGTCGTTCTTTTGTTCTGCAAATTTTATTACGATATTGTTAACGTTTGTATGCTTAAAATGAGACAACACGATCATATTTGCTTCATATTGCAACCCGTTTTTGTAATTTATCAACGCAAATATGATCCAAATTATATCGCGTTTGGTGTTATTTTAAACACAACAGCACAATATTTTAATAAAATTTGCAGAACGAAGTAGCTAACAAAAAGAAGTTTTATAGTTGCATTAGTGTTGTCTCACCGATACGTAGGTATCTGACCTTTCTTTCACTCTCTGTCCCTTTCAGTGGACAATAAGAGTGGGGAAAGCGCAAAAATTTGTGAATTTACTTTTAGGGGCTACTTTATGACAAGTTCGAAAGCCTTTCGTTATCTGGTCGACACGGACCCCGAGTCAAAAAGATCCGATCATAAAACAGCTTGCCAGGTATCGAAGGCCATCGATATGTTCGGTTTTTGCGACCAAACAGTTACTGTATGCATCGAGCATCTACATCGAATTCAAACAGATATGAAACTGTTTGGAGAATGAGATGAGAATGCATTTGTTTCTAGGCATAAAATAAATTAATATCAAAGAAAAAAAATCCGGAAGAAAAAAACCGCGTATAACCGAAACGCGTTGTTCGAAGAGTATAATTATTGGAGATGGTAATAATATAATTGACTTGGTACAATATGGCATGCGACACATCATTTATTTATAGTACAATTGAAACAAGAAAACTTGTTATCATGTGTTTCTTTAATTAAAAGATTTTTAATTAACATTAAATGTTTCATATCCTTCGTTGCCTTTCATTACGGCAACGAACAAAAGAATTCTTTAAAATTATTTAAAATTATTTAATTTTCGCATTGTTTTTTATAATCTGTGGGTAACGTTGCGAGTGACGCGGAAATGGTAATGGGACCCGGGGTCCCAGAAATCGTGGCCGAAAAAATACATTGCATGTCTTGTCTATTCCTATATCTCGTCTGTGCCGGAAATTTATAAATGTGATAAATTTGCATGAATCACTATGCAATGTAATCGATGAACCTCTTCCTACGCCCGGCTTTTGCATTCGTGCAGATGCTATCGCGAAGGTCAAAATTTGAATAAACGATCCTTCGTTGCGCGATGTGCTTAGAAACAACGATATTCTTGTAAGCGAGTAATATTTATAGAATTACGTATTTATGCCTAATGGACCTTTATCGATGAACTTTTTTCCTTCATTACGTTCCTTGCGTCAATCATTTATGCAAATGGCGATAATCCGCGAAACACTATGATAAACATTGTCAACGCTCGTGCCGTTTATTTTTCGTTTCCACTGATTTCCATTAATTTCGATGGCACAATACAGTAGTGATCGATAGAAGATAATTTTAGAACTTTCTGAATCTGTGAAACTTATAAATTTTAATTTGTATGCTTATTATTATTATTATGATTTCATTCAACATTTATTTTCGTGCAATCATAACAACGATACATTTTCATTCTTTGCCATAAATTGATTTTAAACGTGATACAACTTCTATAATAGTTTTTCCCAAATTCTTACATCTCAACTTCGTTCTTTTTTTCAGACGTAATCAACAATTAGTAATAAATTAAACGGCTACAATTAATCGATCTTTGGGGAGAAGTTATAATATGTAGGACTTTCGTTATGGGGAACAAAATTTCGTTCTTTCAGCCCTTCGAAACGTGGTACCTTGATGGCGACAGAGCTTCTAGATTATTGATTGACCTGAATCTGCAGGAGTAGGCACTGGTGCACGCTCGAAATCTGAGATTAGCATTTCCTGTCGGTTCTGCACGCGACTTGCAATTATTGACTAACTTAAAACGCCCACGATGCTTGTTTGAATGCGAGATTCCGCAAAGCCTAAGAAGGTCCCTCTGTAGTTTATGGGTCGTGGGACAAGAAAAAAAGGACGCGGTACCTCTACATTCTCAGGATTTCTCTTTTTATTGGTCTTCCGAACCTATCTTGTACAGCAATGGTGACAATAATTTAAATATTTCTCGTCTCGCGTTTGATCTCTGGTCAACAATGCCTAGTCCAGATTATTCCTCGTTTGCATTTGCAATACCGAAACTCTTTGCAAAAGAATTCCATACACGAATCGAAGGACAGACATTTTATTAAGAGCGCGAAGTAATTTTCTTCTTCTATAGTAATTCGGTCTGGACAACTCGAATTCTTGTGACAGGTACATTCTGTAAATTGAATCATCCGGGACCAAACGCAACGCGTTTTAAAGCACAACACGTTTAATCTAAATTACGACAAGCGCACGGACTTGTCCGAACGTTGTATATATTTGATTTCGCCAAATAGTTTCAGTACAGAACGAAAATTTCATTACAAATTTGAACAACGAAAATATTGCACGAACTTCGTTAAAAACGCATCATTCAATTTCGAATACACTCGTAAGATACATCACGGTAATGGTACATTAACTCCTACTACATCCTAACGTTTATTAAATGTACTTTACAGGCTGATCATTTGTCAACGCACCTGTCCATGTGCGTACCTGCGACGATTAAATTAACGAAGATATTCGCTCGATTCGCTCAGTGAGCGGCACGCCACTTCCCTGTAAGAAATTTCGATCCGAAATCACGCGCAAAGCTCAATCGACTCCGCTTGCTCTGTAAGTACACACTAGCGAATCGATAACCGGAAATAAATTGCACCACGCGCCGCAAGATATGGGTCATGCAACATTCAACTTATTCTTAGTATACTGATGTAACAAACAATCTTGTCGACCTGAACTTCGGACTCAGAATCAGTAGGATACGTAACTCGTTAATTAATTATTCGAATGAAGAATTATTCGCTTCGATTCATTCGTCCGCCAACCGTTTTATTCGCAACAATACGATAGAGCAACGTCTATCGTCGGCAGCCCGAAATGTTCTCACGATACTGGAAACCGTGTTCCGTTTCTGTTGAATCAATTCCCGCGGATGCAACAGTTTACCGACTGTTATTGATCGAACAAAACGAATATGTATCTTGCAACTGCACCCCTCGAACAGTGTCGACTATTTATCTCTCTCTCTCTCCCTCTCTCTAAATATAAACTTTTCTCTATCTCTTTTGAAAATTCTCTAACAAACGTGACGACGTTGCAAGTCTATAATTACGTGTGATGTACATTGGTCTACCATTCGATACGACATCGACGCGTCGAATTTCCGTGTAATCTAGATCTATGTTCTAATAGATATCAGAATCATCAGGCTTCCTTGTCGCCTTTCCGTGTCTGAGCAGGCGTACGCCTCAAACGATAACGCCTTGCTGAGCTAGCAATTGTTTCCTCTGATGAAGACTCGGGGATTCCCCGTCCATGTCCACGGTTTTAACGCTGTCGAACGATTTCGACGTCTTCATGTTAGTCAGAGCTTTCAAACAGCTGCTCGTCGTCATCTCCAAGGACTTGGAGTTCTTCAGGGACGCGTTCGCCAGTTTCTTGATAGTCTCCGAAATTGGACACTTGATAAAATCAGCCCTCTCCTTGTCCTTGATCCTCTGCTTGGCCTCAGCGGTCGACAAAGATCCCTTCGATTCTACTTCCTCCTCCGCCACGCTTTCCTTCTTTTCGTCCTTCTTCTCCGTGTCATTCGCCTCTTTGGAATCGTTTCCTTTCTGAGCCCCCTGCACGCCGGATCCTCTAAGGACGTCCGTTTCAGTCTGACCTTGGCCATTACTTCTCTCCTCGTCCTCCTCTTTGCGGTCGTCTTGGCCCAGGAACGACTTCGGCGGCGCCTCGACGTACCCGCTCTCGTCGCTGTCCACCTCCTCGTCGAGGGAGTCCAGGGTCAGAAAGGGGGACTCGTCGTTCTGCACCATGTCGTGACTCATCCTGCCAGGATACTTCTCCATCACTCGTCTCTCCCTGTTCTGCGGATCGTCCAACCTGCGGAGCATTTCACCCCTCGGCCTGTAATCGACCACGTCGTCGAAGTCCTCGACGTCCTCGAAGTCGAACACGTGTGCTGCCGGGTCCTCTATCTCCTCCTCTTCCTCCTCCATCGACTCGTCCTCCTCGTTCCGCGAGGAAAACCTCTTCCGGCTGGCGGCGACACTTCGGCGGTGAAAACGGGGACTTCCGGCGCAGGTCATGAAGTTCGGTGAACCCTCCGAATTCCTTCGCGGGCCCGGACCTCTCACGACGGTGGTCTCGTCGGAGAACATGACTCTTCTCTCCGTACGCTGTTCCGTTGTATCGCCTGCAATGGTACACGCGTTATATGTTAATAATTGTGGATAACAGATGTGTGTTTTAGCTGAACGCATTATGCGTGCAAGTGTGAGAAGTATGAGAATTTTACTGCTACAGATGAGTATAAAAAAGCAGAAAATGTAAAAGTCGCAACAATTAAGAACAAAATTTGTTAAGAATTCTTTCGTAATATTCGCTTCTAGCTAACGTCTCAAAATAGAAACAAGCACTTCTGGCCAGCGCTAATATGTAAACTGGGAAAATCTTGTTAATTCGTAACTTTTAACATCGCTAACTCCTTCCATTTCTATTCATCCTACAACATCCACCGATTGTAAATTTTTTACCCGATCAGTGTACACGCAAGAATTGCCCGAGATATCTTCGTTATCTCTTCTCGCAACCAGAAAGCTGAACCGAGGCGTGTATATTATAAAAAATATGAAACACTCGCAAAACGTTCATCGTATAAATATTGAATACTTGCAAAATAATAACCTGTAGCATGATCTTCAGCACCTGGGGCCCTTTCTTCGCTAGTCGCCGTGCTGGCTGTCTCGCATCCGCTGGAGATACTTCCGTTCTCGTCGGAAGACTCACGATTCAGGGCGTCGAGCAATCGAGCAAGCCTCCAGCTATCTTGATCTTGCCAACTGTGAGCTACGTTCTCTAGTGTCCTCAACTCTTCGAGGATCCTCTGCTGCTCTATTTCCTCTGCAACGATGTCCTCTTCAATCGCTGATAGTTTCGGTGCGCTTTTCGATCTCTCGAGGGGAGGCCGATAATTCTGGCCACCAGTACTCAGAAGTAGCTTTCGTCGTGGTAACGAAGGGTTCTCGTACAGAGCGTTTGCTAGAGACAACCTGTAAGTAACAAGGTATAGATTTTAATTGCTGGACTTCGTTAGTTCAATTAAACAATTATTATCGTACTGGATTGGCTGAAGGGTTCGTGAGTTTTCTGTCAAGTATTAACCTGTTAAGTTGGTTCTCCAACCAGGCACTACTTTTAAGAAAGAAACTAAAGGCTGATAAAGCTGAATAATTGTAGTTCAATCTTTGCAAATTGAATGGAAATATGAAGGATTCCTGAGGAAAGTAATATCAGTGAAAAATAAATTTTAGGTGAAAGATATTGAAAGTAGACGAATGAGAGGAATTTATAGGAATCACAAGCAGGTGTCGCGTGAATCAATCAGATAAACGTTTAGAAGGAATTGAGATTATTGAGAATCGTGAAAAATAAGAAACTGATAACGAACTGCTTCTTAACGTGTGCGAAATGGCGAATGATTGAGCGTTTTCTTCTTGTGTCAGTTAAACGTTTAGCAATAAATCGTTAATCAAATATAGCATACCGTATTATCGCAATGATAAAAACATTCAGATGTATTGATGCCCGAGAAAGATTATACGAGAAAAAATATTGCTTTCTATCATTTGAAGAAGATTAGCTGCAAAGAAATTTATTAAGTCATCTTTCTTACACATCAGAAGGCTTTAATAACGAAAATGTTAAAGTACCAAAGCATAATATTAATTAATATGACCGATTTGATTGAATCGTCTCTCTTCGGTGCATTTTTTAAACAAATTCTAAACAAAGCAAGCTGTATAATGTTAGAACTAATTTAAGACAAATGTTATGCGAATTCATAGTAATCCTTGTGTAAACACCCAAAATGTTTACGGTTGTTCCATACAAAAAATCAAGGTACCTTAAACTGTTTACTTACAGCCACATACATTATGTTGACCTGTACTACTTAAAAAATTGCGACTATACAATTGACCTGTCCTACTTAAAAGTATATTTTTGATCATATTATTGACCTGTGCTGGTTAAAAGAAAATTCCTGACCGCATTATTGAACTGTGCTATTTACAAGAATATGTCTGACCACGTATTGGCCTATACTACTGATATCCATTAATGCGAAGCATCAAATTAAAGAAAATGAGCTCTCCTTCGTCACCCCTCTTTTAACGATTAAATTTTTGTCAATTTCTCGACGAACCAAACGATTTTCATCTCCTATATCCACTTTTCTAGGGCATGCATACGAATACACCCTTCACAATGAAAGGGTGAAAGAACGAACGAGTCGCAGCAAACACAGAAGAAGCGAGAATAAAGGTACTTCGTGGATGCCTCTGTCACAATGGAAACGTGCAACACTGGATAAATTTCAAAGTAGAACTTCCATCCTGTGTAAGAAGGAAAGAATTTGATACGTCTAAATAGATAATATTTATTTTAATTATGGGTATCGAAGTTATTGATCGAAAATTATTTTACATAATAATTTTTAGGGAAACATTGGAATTTACTATTCAAAGCAGTATTGCATAAAATTAGATGAGAATAAAACATTCTATCAGCTAAACCACGTTGCCTTTGTTTGTAAAAGTTACGCTGAAAGGAACATTGATTGTTTTGTCTTTCTGACAAAGTCTCTTTACTTATATATTTTTATAATCTTTTCCTTTAAAATGGTTCAAAACGTTTTATTCCATTTATCAATTCTTGGGCACGCTTTATATAGTAAATCAAATAAACGAAACACACATTCCTTTGCTGCTTTCTTTTTGCAATGAAGACATAATACACCCGAATTTAAAACGAGTTTTGTAGAAAGCAAACATGTTTATTATTCAGCTCTCCCGAGATAAAACAATGTTCTGTCAAACACGAAATTGGGATTGAACGTATCAATAGCAAGAACCCATTTTGCTTTAGGAATAATACTGAATCGTTAACAAGCCATCCAATATTTCATTTTACCCAAGGAAGTGGTTCGAAACATTTGGAACAAGTGTTCGTGCAACTACCGTTCGTAGTTTCACCTGTGCCGATATAAAATTCCAATACACTCACGGAGAAGGAGGAAAGAAATCTGTGACCCACCGTGACTTTCCTAGAAACATTCGGTCAAATACGCGAGGCTTAACAACTGACTTCGACCTGGATCGTGACTCGATCGCTGTGATCGTGATCTACGAACGCGACCCAAATTGTCTCTCCGGCGTGAGGTCGCGGCTTTACGGTAGCTCGTGTTCACTGGTGCACACACACACTCAAACACACAGACACGCAGATCCACATCCGATTTCCCCGTTATCGCACTCGCGCGGGAATCCACTATCCTCGATTTTCTTATGGTAAATCACGCGATGGAAATAAATCCCCTCGTTGCGGCTTTTATCGATGTTCATAGGATACCGTAGCGCATTACGGGGCCCGAGTAATGGATTCGAGGCAGATTTATTGACAGTGAATTCACGGGGTAATTTATGTGCACGATCGATCATCCAACTCGCCGGCAAGCGAATGTTTTGATTGATCGGCGAGAAGATTGCGAATACGTGTAAGAATATGTGTAACTTGATGCATGGATGGCGTTATTGTATTCTAGTTTGTAGATTAGTTATTACTATTATTGATATTAATATTACCGTGGGTACAGTTTTGGTATTTCACGTGGTTTGGATGCGATTGGTATGGCGAATCGGACTTATACGCAAGGTGCACAATTGATTTACTTACCTAGCATTTTGTCTGGAGACTTTGTCCCGTCGGAATTCCAGGAGCGCCTGCTGTAGCCTGGCGTTCAAAGTCGAGGCCAGCCTCTTGGCGGTGGACTCCTTGCTGCAGAGGGCGGCGTGACATCTGAGCTCGGGCCTTAACCTTCGCCCCTCGTGCCGGTACACCCAGACAAACAGGCGCGGGTGGGACGCAGGTGCTGTACAATAAGTCACCCTGTGCGCCCAGTATTCAGTCAGACCGTGATCCTTCGTCGTCGCGGTCAGACCGCCGTTCGTCACCGTCAGTCTCATCGACACGTCCGGTCTGCTGCTGCTGACGTAGTTGCGCCATAACGTGGATACTGGTTTCTCCACGCAGCCCTCTCCTGCGAAGACAATTAATGTATCTTGTTAGATAATAGCGAATGCAAGTCTTCCAATTAATATTTCTGTCCTGGCAGAAATATCGAACGGCTTCAATTAGTATTATAGCGGCTGGCTATATTGTTTTAGGAATAATCGTGTTGACGCCAAAATAATGGAGTTGCAAGTGAAACTATGAACTGTATGAATAGCTTTTTTGCCCACGGGTACGTAACCTTTCCTCGCATCCAACGTGAGCATCAGCGCTCAGTCAACCCTTTCTAAACATTCGCCGCCACAAATTGCAGAACATCCGCCTTCCATAATAGGCATTCAAGCTTTTCCAAATATCTCGTTCTCCGGCATCGTCAACAGCCGTAGGGGCTTTCATCCCCAGCCAGAACCTCGAAACTTCGAAAACCTCCCCCATTCCAGGCCTCCGAAGTTTCCCGAAAATTCGAAGAACCCGTACGCCTTATCGCCACTGCAACATCCCTTTGATGCAACGAACATTCCCGATTTTTCCACCGAGCGAAGGAAAACCAATCGCCTGATAATCGTCGAAAGTAGTTCGAAAATGCCTGACGGTCGATTCCTTTGACGAAGAAAGAGAAACACTCGCAAGAAGCCGCGTAGGACGGCCATTGGCACTGGATTCCTCCGCGCGTGTACGCCTCGGCTAGACATTCCAGCTTCTATACGCGCGCGGAATACACCGGTGGAACTATAAGTCGCGGGTACAGGCACATCCTGACCTTCGATACAGTTCGATTCGCCGTTGCTTTTCGGATCGCATTACCAATTTAGAGATACAGGAAACACCGGTACGGTTAGTTACAGTTCGAAGGCGATGGAAGGGCAGGACAGAGGGAGTAGAGGAGGGAAAAGGACGTCGCGTCGCGACTGGGTGCAACGGCAGGTGAAAATCGTCGCGACGCACAGTGGATCTACCATGGTGTGACGTGTATAGCGAAGAAGCTATAAATAAAAGAATCTGTCAAAGATGGTTTACTCGTTTCCGTATTGGAGATCTGTCATTTGAAGATCAACTAGAAGATGATGTGAGAGAGTCGTGCAATTAAGTGGGTAATAACTAGACATGCAGAAGGTGAATAAAAATACTGAAAATAGTTCTTACGTTTCCACTACGTAAAAGAGGCTTTCCTATATCAGGGTGAAAACTATATAAATAGAAAATATTTGACTGCAACCCAAATATCCCACGTGATGCATATGCATTTGACTTCCAATTATCCAGTAACGTGTAATATGAAGTTCCTGAAGAAGTAATTAATCTCATGAAATTGATCACCCATTAATGTAGACTTTATTTACGTAAATCAATAATTTTTGAATCAATGCGAATTGAGTTATTGCACGATTACCACGCTGATTTTTAATACAGAATTATCATCGAACGTCAAAGTAACGCTGCAAAGTACAATTACAATGGATTCCGAATAGAAAAAGCACTGTATAGTTATGAGAATAATGTTTTCTTTTTCTAATGGAAATCTACGAGTGACTAGTTTTATTGATGATCAATTGATTGCATGTTATTAGTAGGTATTTCCTACGGAAAATCGACGATTGGTAAATAGGAATGTTGTTTTCCTATTAGTGACGACTAAAATTCATTTGACTTCTCGATAAACGTTCTGCACTTTTTCCTCTTGCACAGTGCTGTACCACAAGTGCAAAGTAAAAATACTTTATCCGGAACGATTTTCACCGATTCGTTAAATTGTATACGTTTCCGTACTTCAAATAAACCGCGAGTGGAATGGTTGGCGAAAATTCGTTCGATTTACAGAATCAATTAATTCCAACTGATAAATGCAAAGTACGAATCGAGATCAAATCCTGAAACATTTCCGACGAATTTGGACCAAGACTCGTTATCATTATATAAAACACAACTTTCACCTTACGTAAAGTGCCACTTTCACGTCACTTTCGTAAAATCACCGAAAATCCCATCTTCATTTCCGTGTAAAAAAGAAAACAGGAGAATGAAGTAGGCCTCGGAAGAACACAGTAGAAATTACAGAACGATACATACAACGGCTATTTTTAATTGCGAAACTTCAAATCTAGCATTTCCTTAAAAATATCCATTGCTTTTGAACAGCTAATTATGTTACAATGAATAAAGTGTTTATTCCAAGTATTTATATCAAAATAGAGCTATTACACATTCGATTGGAAATTTTTGCTGCACACCAATGGGAATATCCACTAAGTACCCTCGTTGCTAACGTAAAATCACTTTGCGTCGATTAACATAAACAGTTTTTGTCCTTCCTCGTAGGGAGATACGTATTGTTAGTTACGTATTTGCACTTTACATTGTGAAATTGTATCTAAACGTCGACAAAAATGCATTTGCACGTCGTTTTCCTTGGTTAGGCGCCATGTTAATGAACTAAATCAGTTTACTCTGACGCAGTGTCAGTTTAACGTAACAGCCTCCACTTACATTCATTCTACGTTCTATCAAATATTCCAGTTCCATGATAAGAGTTCACATTCATGAATTCAAGGAAAATTTCCAATTTCTTCCATTTTATATTATATTCAATAATCGTTTTAGTTTTCACACAATTCATTTATCATAAAACCGAGCCATATTAATTAAAAAAGATGACAAGCATTTATTTCGATCCACGCAATTACTCCTTTGAGGCATTATATTTATCCTTAATGAACAGAGACAAGTCTACAGTTTATAGTTACGCCAATAACGAAAGGGTTGCAATCAATTGTACCCTCCTACTGTTTTCGCTACAGTTCGTTTTCATAAACTCAACAAAGGGACAAATTGAAAGCTTCGTAGAATAACGGTGTTATGTAACATTTCCGTGAAAATAGAGTTATTGCAATAACTGAAAGTGGCAGGAGATGTTCTTTGTGCATAGAATAAAGGGCCTATGTTACATGAGCAAGTATAATCATCTGTTTGGCGAACGGGGATGTTCTAAAATAGATACATTAGAAATAAATAATACACAAATATACAAAGCATTCCGATGGATGAAGATGTCTCAATCTGAATTCCTCAAAGTTTCAGATATTTATTATAAAAGGAACAATCCATTCGATAAATATTACGTTTGATTCGCACATATAATACTATATAATATTCAATAAACATTATGCAGCATGTGATTGCAAGTTATTTGGAAACTACAATTCATCCTTTCGCGATGTAACAATTAAATAGTTAAAAAAAAATTAAATTTACACCTTTTATTTCCTTCTCGAACTTCAATAAAGGTCATTATATTGAACGACGTTGTGTCTAATTAATATGAATATGATTTATCACAGCAATAGACTATTACATCACGAACAGTTTCTTAAATATGCTGAGCTCGTGCATGTAATAAAAACACGTGTCGCTGAAATGAGTAACGACAGAGTGATTGTGTAATTATACACTGACAAAAAAATTTCGTACACCTTGTACGATGATTTGTCGAACAGTCTTACAATAAGATTTCTATGTGGATTATTCGAGCAACTCATGCTATGAAGTGCAAATTGTGAAGTACCTATGTAAATGTAATAATACGTAAATAGTTCTGGAATTTTTGGCAATTAAACATTAACGATTCGCATGATCACTTGAAGTAATTTCAAACTATTAAAAATTACAAATTAATAGGCTTAAGTGACGTACGACGTTTTCATCTGACTGATCTGATTTGATCGCAAGCGACAATGTTTATAATAATTATTAACGAATCGAGTGTCGAGAGCATATTGTGAGTCACGTGTATAAAGTATTTCATCTACTTAAGATTTGCATAGTGATACAGCATTTCGCATTATTAAAACGCAAACATTCTTCCTTGGGATAAATTGCATAAAGGTCCATTTATCTCAAGCAAGCGATTACATTAAATGCCCCTTAATAGGTTAAGAAACTATATAATAATACAGGAAGTCAGGTCAGAAAAGATTCATATGCACTTTTTGTAGAAAAATTATAGCGAAATATATATTATTCGAAATGATGAAATAGTGTCAAAGTTCTTCTGCGCCAACAGAATCACGTCTACCAGAAGTTGCAGAACTGTTTTCATCTCGTTCCATTTTTGCATTAATCTAGGCTCTAGACAGAATTCTTTTACATCCAGCGATAATATTAATAATATTGAATAATAATTTAAGCAAACTATGTCTTCTTTTTACAGCAAAGTCTTCAATTCTCCAATAGCAAATCCCCAATAAAATGAATTGTTTTACAAGAGTAAATATTGTATTTACTCGTCCTTCTAAGATCCGCGGCAAAATATTTGTTATTTATTAATTATTAAGCTGCGATTTAAATATTGCCAAGTGAAGGATGCACCAGTTAAATCATTTTCATGATTTCCAGCTTCTATATTCCTTCAACAGAAATTGTTTTCTTGGCTGCATTATTTTCCTCAATTAGTTTTTGCCGATAGAATTTGTAAACGATTTCACGCGAAGCTCACAGAATCTGTGTACTAACAACAGGTAATTGCACGTTATTATTTTAATGCCTTGCAATACTACATTATAAATGCATTACATGACTTTATTCATCAAAGACTCTCGATGCTTTTTTTTCACCAGTTTTCCGCAGGATAAATTAGTCGCACCGCAGTCATTTTATCGTTTTAAGATATATAACAACTAATTAAAATCTCAGGAGTCACGCAGAAGTCAACAACGCTGCTCAAGAATATTCTTCTTCGAAGCAATGAAATTATAACGAATAAAGGTTCGACAAGATAATTCTCTTCTTATTCAAAGATTAAATAATTAATTAAAGAAGCTGTTCTCCGTACAAATAATTCTGCATAAATGATAATAATAATATAAGTGATAAATAATAAAAGCCATAGGCTTTCGTTCAATCCGTCTGCTTAAATTAAATCAGGGTTAAATTCAGGCAACGACGGTTTAACGTGACGTTAATCTAATTATAGAGAAAATCGCATGTTCCATAGATATTTTATCATTTTTAGATAACCGAAACATTGTGTGGATCATTTGTGAAAGAATGTTCGTTCACTTGACGGTCGTGCCGGACGTAATACGTTTATTAGTGAAACTTCTAACGCCTGCCCTGCTTTTTCATAGAACTTTCTGTCTTCCGGGATTCAACTGAAAGCGAACATATTCTCACGAGCTCGCCAATTATCGCTGCTCCAGTGTTCTTTACCCCGTGGCTGAAACTACAGCTGAAAGTGTGTAATCTTTTTCAGACCTGGCAATTAATGTGCCGGAGGAAACACACAGGAGGATGAGTGTTCTCCACGTGAAATTACGTAAAAGTAAATGAAAGAAGAAAGTACGCTTTATCCCTGGGATAAAGCTTCAAATATTTATACTAACATAGATTCTTCCCGTTTAATGTAAATTACTCGAAGATTTATCGACTTCTATTATGCCGCTTTTCTTCGAGCCACCGTTTATATTTTTCGAACTTGAAAATTCTTTACGAACACATTACGATCCGGGCTGTTTGCGCGAAAAATTGACAACGTTACAGGAACTATTCACTCCGCGAATTTTTCATTCGGACAAAGTGCCAAGGCTGCCAATCTCCTCGTCGATATCGCGCTATTCGCGACGCGTCCAGAGAAAGCAGCCCCGTCGTTGACAATGATCGTCACGAACGAACGAGCCAACGACACGAGTATTACACGGGATCGGTATCGAATGGCGAGCGGGAAAACGAACGATCTGGAACGACGCGGAACAAGGAAGAGCGGCGTCGAGGGAGCATTCGATTGCAGAACGGGTGGTATGGCAAGACTACGGCCGCCAGGCCGTAACACTCTGTTCGGTATTATCCAATTAAAGGTAATGCCGGTAACCCGTTAATTTTTCTTCCGTTAGACGTCGACCGTCGTCCATACAGAGCTGGCCGTGAGTTCGTTGCGTTTTCCACGAAAATCAATCCCCTATGACGTCGATGGAAATCAGGTATTAAAGAATCCATTTCGGAGCTGGTGCAATTTTGGTTCATTGGAAAAAGCATTTCTCTATTCTGCCTTTAAGTTGTCCCTTTCGAAGCAAACCTATCCTATTGGATACATTCCAGTCGTCGAAACGTTTCTGGAATGCACTTTGCTCTATGCTGCACAGTTCGCGTAGTAGATACTAAATACACTCTATTATGTACTAGTAATGATTAACGTATCTTATTACCAGTACACTCAACAGGTAATGGTAATTTACTTTCCTCCTTGTCAAGGTAATAATTCATTCGAACAAGCTTTTTATTATTTGTTCGAGATAAAAAAGGAAGGGAAATTCCGAAACACACCTAACAGCGTTAACTGCCATTCTAATTGATATACATTATAAAATGGAAAATTGTAAAGCACAAGTACACTTCTGTTTCGATACCTAATATCTCCCACTGATTAATTTTTAACCGTGAAGAATACAAATAGGATCTGTGATGTTTATTAATGTAGTCCCATGTATATACACGTAATACGCAAGCAGAGTTCCCCGAAATAAAAAATCCAAGTTTGGCATCTTGTAACTGGCTACGCACAGAACATTCCGAATACCTCAATGCAATAACAGTTACGCCAGAAATATTGTACACGTCACAATAAAACGGTCTTAGAAACAGTAAATAAATGAACACAGATAAAAAAGAAAGATAAAGACAAGTTAAACTCTCAAAAAATTAAGATACTATTAGCACATTGCACGCATTCAAAAGTGGATAATATACGATCAATATACACCATGAAGCGAGCCAATGGAATTTTCTGAGATCGATGTTTATCAAGAAGAAGATTGTTGCATCGACTACGAGAAGCAATTATAATTTTCACAGCCTGAGATTTCCATCCTTTAATTTATGACAGTAATGTCAGCCATCACGTGTTTCCCGAAGGCTTAAATATCAATTTCAACGCGACCACCTCATCAGCAACAATAGATCTGATTCCTATAATGCCACGCATATTTCCACGCCGGAGCATATTATTTTTCTTCGCACGGCGCAATTTTCGTCGGGTCTTGCATGCATTACAATTGAAACGTACCACCATCGCAATCTCGATCTTGTGCAAAATCAAATTTTGTGTAAAGCAAAATGAATGGAAGTACACGCGGTTCAATACTGTTCCCGCTAGTGATTGGCTTTATTTGAAAATTATTTTCGACCGTGAAACATCCGAAGAATCAGTTTCCCGGCTGAAACCAGTCTTGCAACTGCTTCTAGCGAACGATTGTATATTTTCGGACGATTGTTAAGTACCTGCAGATCTGCTTGAAAGCCCGAGATCACCTATCGCTCTAAATTTACAGATCCCTTATTCACGTCGAGGTTAGAGTGTGTTTTTTAGAAATGATCTTCGTCTAGCGAATAGGAGACGGGGGTAAAAATAGGTTGTCCTTGTTAATTTAATTTATCGATTTCATAGCTGGAGTTAATCTTGGTATTTTAATTGGGATTTTTATGAGACCGTTCGAAAAAAGTGCTCTGTGAATTTTATGTAACATAGCACTTGGGCTACCAGCTGACTTGTTTTTATAAATTTTTCTTTCTTAGTCCGTGGTATATTATTATATTTTTGTATCATTTCTATATGATCCTATTATGTTAGTTTATTTGTATGCTGCGGGCGTGTAACTTTGTTACTAGCAATGCTGTCGATGCATATGTAATACACTGTTGAATATATTTAATAATATTTCTTATTTCTGTTATATATTATTATTCTATTATATGGTATTTTTATATTTATTCAAACGTTAACAAATATTCGTGTATGAAGAATCGCGATGATTGTTATAATGAATAAATTACTCTTATTTGTTGCCATTAAATAATGTGCTTATCAGTGCACCTAACGCAACAAAAAATCTGTCATTTACTTTTATTAATAAACCTCGGAACAAGGAGAAGAAATTGATAGCTGTAATAATAATAATAATAATCTCTAATCTAGTAATCTATATTCTCCAATGCACAATTGCACTGCATTAATACTTTTGCCCCTCATGGCTACCATACGCAGGTAATAACCGCCAACCTTTTGTAAATGTAAATGTTCCCTCTTCCTTAAACCTATGCAACTTTTCCAATGGCCATATCCCGCAATGCATTGTTGTCCCGCTTGTAAAATCAAATTAGCCACCGTTATATGCAGCGCACGTATTATACAAGAAAGTCAGGGGATTCCAGGCTTTTGTGCCGCGGTATACGTGACCGTTCCCTCGTTTCTCTTTCCCTGTTTCATTCTAAACCGGCATAGGTTGAGGCGTAATCGACGGCCAAAAATATTCGGCCTTTTTCACGAATTCATTCATTTCACTTTCGTGGGAGTTTCTTTTTTTACGTCTACCGATGAATCGTTACGTCGCATCCGCTGTTCTCGAAAATCATGACGCCCCAAAGGCAACAAACACTTCCTCGCGTTACGATTCCCCAAAGTTTGCCTCTCTGGTTCTACGGGACTCGGCTGTCGTTCAGTATTTTTCTTTCCTCGGCCAATGCAAAACGGTAACGCAGAAAGCGGAGTACGATTTTCTTTTCGAAGGATAAACTCCTCCGATTTTCACTGATAGGATATTTTTTGCAGAAAATATACAGAGTGCCCTGTTTATTTGAAACAAGTCACGCAAAAAGATATGGGATTCTGGAAACGTGATTTTTGTCTCGAGCCATTAATTGCACCGATTGTGGGGAAAGAGGTATGCAATTTGTTCCAGTTGTGTGGACCACCCTGTATGTGTCTATTTTGTAGGTAAAATACTGTATTTTGCTCAAGTCGAGCACGAATCTGATTAATTTTAATTTCCCCGTTATTATCCAATATAAACGATATTCAATGGTGAAACGCCGAAGTAAACGAGCATTGCGAAATGTGAATAGTAGTTTATAAATACTCGTTCTCTTGCAGTAACGTCGAATGAAAATATGCCGAAGTATGAATTATTTTACAGTAAAACGTCATAAATCAGTTGTCGATTGTTTCAAGAAAGAAAGAAATACAAACGCGGCGCCAAGGTGCATACGTTAAGAAACTTGATGTGGACTTTAAACAATTTTTCCAGTAGACGCAAAAAATAAACGCAAAACTAAAGATTCAATGAATACGTTCTTTTAATGTATGGCACGAGTAAGTATGGAGTTTAAGAAATACATTCAGGTGCACAGTATTTTGTATTACCGAGGGCAACGACAAATACATATTCAGTTGTGCAATAAAATTACATTTGAAAGAAAATATCACTCGAACCCTTTCTCTGCGCGTCTTAACCCTCACGCATAAATTTGGGTCAATCTGACTGAAAACCGAGTCAAGCATCTTCCCTCGGTTTCAATTTATCATTCACATTATTCTATTCAAGGGAGAAAGGTATCTTAGAGCTGTGGCAGGTGTAACACAATGCGAGGATTGCAGTTATATTCTTTGTTCGTTACCTGACGAGTATTAGGAATTTCTTATCCGCGGTGCGTTTGCAAATTCCGTGCAGGTATTGATAACGAACGCAGAATAATTGATCTTCAGGAAATGAACGTTTGCGTGAAATGGCTAAAGGGAAAGTTCGCCAAAAGGAAATCGGAATCGTGATTCAGATAATCGGTGTTCTGCACTACGGATGTCTGTCATATCTTTTTCAGTATCCTGCTCAGTATCATTAATGGAAAATTAATGTTTCGAGATATCTTCGGCCGATGGACGTGAGTGATAATATCTTGAAAGCATCACGCTGCACGATTCGCAGCAATCTGGAGTATCGAACGCGTGGGAGTGCGCGATGAACTGATAACCGACCTTGCGAAAATTTTGGGGGAAACTGAAATCGAGTGTATACGAAGATCTTAGACACGCGTTGCATCATCGCTGGTGGCTGAATATAAGATTCGAATGTCGAATTCGGGAAGATCCAAGGGGAATAAAAATGAGGCAGACGATAACCGAATGAAAATCGCGCTAGAGTTTAGAGTAATATTGTTATAACTCTGCCCGAGTATAAAATGGAATAAAATATAGTCCATTATAGTTGTAAATTATATTTTTACCTGGGCACACTATCATTCTAAAAAACCCTTTTCCCCCAAAAAATAGTAATCCTTCGCCAGGCGGCCTTTGCATTTTCATACGCGTTTGGTAAATTTCCATTACTGCTGAAACGAATCGCTTTTCATATAGATTAAAATACTCGCGTGCGATTAAATCCTCCTACAAAAACAACAAAAAAAAATAGATACGCAAATGACTATGCTGATTTCAAGCGAGGAAAAACATCAGAAATTCCGGTTCGATCTGCCTTTAATTACAGTTTGTTTTTTCTCTCCTACGATTAAAAATCGCCCTGCTGGTGTTCGTCGTCGCGTCAAACCCTTCAAACGACGATAAATCTTCCCGAACGATTTTTTGGGGAATCGAAAGAACGACGACAACAGCTTCGTTACGACGCGACGCTACAATCTTGGATTCCGCTTTTTCAGCATGATCTTCAGATATTCTATTTCCTTTTCTTACGTAACGTGCCATTTTTTTTACGTAACTGGTCGTTCAAGGGAATCATAGTCTCTAGGCGTGCGCGTATAAATGCACGCGAACGAACGATAAAGGAGAGGGCCCGGGTGGTGTGGAACCCCATTGACAATTTATTCATCCCCTACAATTAGCCTGGAGTATCAAATGAAATTTCCCTCGTTCGCAAGGGAGAACGATTGAACGAGAAGTTTGTTGAACACGAACGAAAACGAAAGACAAATCAATTTGATGTTTATGCACTTGTTCATGCTTCACTTGGGGCAACGTTCCATGGATCTTCGCTACGTTTTGCATTCGAGCTCGTCCTTTTCTGCGGTTATAAAACACCGCGTTGCTTCGTTATCTCTTGGCGAAATCGAACGTAACGTATAGTACATATGTACGAGCTGGTCGACACATCCCGAGCAAATCCCACATCGATTAGCCCAGGCCTTAATAGAATTAATATTAACGACGTGAAATTATCGGGTGGAAATTGTTCCAGTGGCGGCAATCAACGGTGGAATTATAATCGGAGATTGTAATCGCCGGGGCGCGTCTTCATGATGCGCCTTTCCTTGCGTAATTGTCTTATTTTAAACACAAAAGAGTAACGTCATTTGCTTGTATAAATGGCATAATATCTAATGGCACTTTTACGTCTCGCCCTTGAGCAGCTTTCAGAGAAGGCTTTGGGGAATCTAAAATTAACTGTGCAACGAATCCTCAGTGTTTAACAGGTAAGTCTCGCTGGGCCGTGATTTCTTGCAATTTAGAAATTAAAAGTATTATGCCAAGCATTCATTTGGGAGGGTTTTAAAATTGGTTAGAATTACGAAATTGTCTGTTTCGTGATTATTCGTATCGCAAGTGCAATTGAAATTATCTGTTTTTATAGAATTTTCGCGTACGACATTTTAAATTTTAAGTTTGATTAGAAATACCTTTATATAAAGACTCGCAGTTAGTTTGCTCATTTTTGCAAGCAGTTTCTCTCTATTCTCTTAATGTGTTATTAACAAAGTTTTTACTAAAAGGAAGAAATAAATGTGCTGGACGGAACGAGGCATCAGAATGGCTCAGTGAGATGATTTATGCGATGGAAATCATACGGTTCCATTGAAAACAAAAATGGGGGCAATTGCACGATGCAAGTGCCTCGGTGTACTTATTAAAAAAAAATTATATCTCTAGATAATAAATGCGCGTCAAGCAACGAAGAATTTTACCTTACAACTTTTTTTCTCTCGTTATTTTCAATCATAACAGAGCCACGGTTCGGTTCAGTTACTAGCCCCGATACACGAAGCATAATTATATTTAATTAAATAGTCCAGCATTACAGTAGAACCTCGATTATCGAAATTAACAGGGAGTCTTGCGCGTTCGGATAAGCGAATTTTCGGATAATAGAACGGTTATTTTTCCCGTATCGATGTTCACATATTGAAACAAAAAGAATGAAGTTATTAACAGTTACTGTATGATATACAGTCTATATGAACAAGAAGTAAGTACTTGTACTTGATTTCTTTAAAGATTCACGGCGTTCAAATGGATATTTTAATGTCTACGTCATATAATTTGTATAACGCATTAAAATGGGAACTATTATTTCAACATTTAAATACTTTAGAGTGCTGCGGTACAATATCGTATACTTGTCTTCGTGATATTACGCTTCGAAATTAACTGATGAATTAACTAATTTGTTACAATGTTAGCCGGTTCGAAAAATAATGCCAGAATTTTCAGCACACGACAATAATCATATTTCATAAATACAAGAAACCTTATCTAGCCACCTGTACTAACTATTCTGATATATCTACAACCACTTGCCATCTAACGAGAGGTTGCATAATTCCATCGTCCAAGAACTGTGTTTGCTTTGAGAAGCACAGAGGCATCATACTTGACTAAATTATTTCCCATCTGATCGTTTCAATTCTCCTACACATAGCATGCTCTTTTTATTAACCTTCGTATCCATGACAGCCAGTGATCGACCCATCGTCGTTACTCTTGCACGCGGATCGCGCACAGATATCGGAGGAATTTTTTAACGCGTTGAACACGATGTAGCTCGAATCAGATAGCAGGCTGCAAAATTGAATAGGAACTGATATTATCCAAGGAGCAAAGGAAAAATGTGGCTACGCGTTTGCTTCCAGCCTTTTATTTATTATTCCACGGTCGCGTTTTACACCGAAGTTTTTCGTTGTCCTCGACGCATTCCAGAACACGCGGAATTGCGAAACGGTGTGACAAGATTGACGCATTTCTCCCTGCGCCCACTGGCAGTTAATGAATTCCACCTGTGAGCAGACGCAAATGCATAGCTCAGAGTCGACCGCGGCTCGCGTCTCAGATGAATAATTTATGCCTCGAGATGAGGATAATCGTTTGACACCTTCTACCAATACGATTTTGTCATTTATAGCCGGTGCAGAATTTCGACGATCCTTTCCAAAAAAAAGAGTGGCGCTCGAGTACTTTACAAAGCACTCGAAAGACTCGGCAAGGATCGGACTTATAAGAGCTTCCTATTTCTCGAAATATCGAGACTCCTTACTTCAGAACCCAATAGCCAGCATATTATACTGATGAACTTGTTCGGATTGCACCGTTGTGTTTTCGATCCTCCTTTGCGACGACATTCTCAGAGACACAGAGTCTTGAAAACGCGTTCGGAATGGAGTGCAGTTTTATACCTGGTCAGAAGTGTGGTGAATTATGGCATGGAAGAAGTCTGAACTGTAAGATAGATCGAACCTCTTCAGGAATACGGCTGGGATTATCTAAACGATCGTTGATGATCGCAAGAGATTTGCATGGAAGCAGTTCTTGGAAACTGGAAGAGCCATCGTCGTCTTCTTCCTCGCGAAAGGCGAAGAAATGTTCTGATAGTAGTAATTATAAAAACCGTAGAAGTCTCGATAGGAAAATCAAATAAAATTGCACTGGCATTGCAACAGAAGCACAGAAATACTCAGAGCTTCTAAACAAATAAATTATTGTGACGAATATATATTGATAGCCTGGATCACGGGTTGACTCGTTTCACACGATTAACAGGTGAAAATAGTTATAGCTATAATTATACACAAACGAAATTCTACTTGAACATTTATTTCACGTGACAGTGAAGATCAATTATACCGAAAATATTCATCCAAAATTACTGCAAGTAATAATCGAATCGACCGGGTTCGAAATGATGGACGAAAGGAAGCGCCTGGAAGAAATTTATAGAAAATACTTGATTGGATCTATTTGCATTCTTCTCGAAAGTGGGGCGAGGACAGCGAGAACGAGTACGAAGCAAAACTGGAAACAGTTCATGCGAATTCGACGAAGAACCAGTGCCACCGATCTCGTGTTGAGAACTCAAAATTTCGATGTTCTCTTTTTCCTCCATTTAGAACGAAACAGCCAACGTATATACCGGCAACCTTATACAAATACTAATTATGCATGTATGCACATGACGGCGAATGCAACAGTGAATGCAATTTGATCAATTTATTCGTGTCACGAACTACGTATTTGCAAACAGCACGATGAATACTTTGGCCTTCATTTTTTGTAGGCATCATTGTGGTCTGTCGATAGCTGAGCAATTTTTGAATATGCACAATTACAATTATAAATATAAAAACCTTTTCTTTGTACTCATAAATTATTCCAATGCACGAGGAGCGCTTTACCGAAGTTAAATAGGTATATTATTATTTTTGTTACCTGTCGTTTCGATTACTCGCCAATAGTTCGATGTGTAACGAACATTATTTAATCAGGTAGACAGAACATTTGTTAAGGAACATTGTAGCTTGAAGAATTTATAATAGCGTATAAATATTCATGCGGTTAATTCAAACCACATTTGCAAAATCCTTTTTCTTACTTGCAAAGACAGACTGTTAAAGTTCACGGTTCATGGGAAATGATTTAGAAGCGATATTTGTCATACCTGGTTGCTTTAATGAATGAGATGTTAGAAAAAAAAGAAATAAGAAATGTCTCTAATAATTAAGGATAAATTGTATTCGAGTGTAAATGATATGAATGAAAGTAATAACATGTCCACAGTATCATTTCTGCAACATTGCGTATTTCTCGAGGAGATATTTAATTTCATTATTATACCAATTTAAATGCCTTCCTCCTTGCTTGATCAATAAAGTATTAGCTTAAAGTGTCATAAGGCATCGTATTATTTGAAGAAAATACTCACCCTTACAGCAAGACAATTTTGCACATAATATTTAATAGTTTCTCAAGAATATTTCATAAAACAGGTCTACCAAGTCTAACCTCGAATGCGGTTTCCAGATCATTAATCTAGTCAATCGCAGGTAACAAAAATTGTATCTGGAACGACCTTTTACATAACTTTTATAAAAATCTGTGTTTAGACCTTCGATATATTCCGTACCACACAAAATACGGAGTATCTCAATTAATTGGGACGAAATTTTGGTCAATACCCAAGTACCTGAATACTTGCTGACCTATTATCTAAATTTCTGTTACCACGTTCGCACCCGAGTAGTGACGTGTACGATCAAGAGAGAATGTTGTACTGTGGGCCCAGTGACGTGTACATTTGCGTCATCGCATCGGTCCATCTTAAAACTTTAGAATAGGAACCAGACTGTCTCTCGACTGTTTGATATGGGGCCTTACATTTGCACACGACATCGATTGAAGTATTACAAGTCCAGGCGCAAACGCGTTAACGTGCAACCGATAGCAAACAATTACTCTCAAATCATTTCATCTATTATTCATCCGATGAATATAGACACTAGACGAACATCCCAGCCGAGATATTTGAATACCGTTCACTTCGTTAGCAGCAAAGCACGTTAAAACGGGTGTAAAAAGTTTAACGAATGACTCATGGAATCCTTAAATCACAATAATGAAATACTTGCGATCCCTGTCAAGTATGCACGAGTTCAACGAACGAGGAGCACTTCAATTTCATGCTCGACAATCCACCTTTATTATATCCCCACTCTCCTCGAATCTATTAAGCCGTTTGCTCAAACGATCCCTCGTTGGTGAAAGTATACACCGGCCACGTTTATCCCATCGTGTCGCAGGCAGATTACCCAAATTATTTTCCCCCGAAATTCCTGCGGAATCGCATAGACGACGTTCGATTCCGCGGGAAGCAAATCGTTGACGGCAACTTTGCTGTTCTTGCCGTTCGTCGAAACGAAGCGATCACACGCGGTGTGGAGGAACTGCGAATGTCCGCACGGAGGTGACAGCCGAGAATTAATTAATCGCGGTGAAATAGGCGGTTGCGAATAAACGTACCGTAATAATGGCGTTCCCGATGATTAAGGCCGACCCAGTCCGAGGCAAAGGTATGCAGAGAAAGTAGGAGCCCCCTCCGTGTACACGCCTGTGTATGTATGTATGTCCGGTCGTTGCACCGCGCAATACTTCTTTCTTTTCAACCTCTCACTACTGCCACGCACCGTAGAAATTTTCTACCGATACGCGATCATTTTTTGCCTCGTCTTTCTTTTCTCCTGTTATCTTTGTCTCCTACAATGTTGACGTGGTAAGTGGAACGTTTGATCTGCGCTATGCCGCGTGATCTATGACAGGTGAAAGTGACGATAACGCGAGAGGGTGTTGCCGTTGGGGCGGGGGACGTTGGGTAATATTTCTTTGGATTTAAACCCCTTGGTTGCTGGTTTTAACGATGCAGTTAAAAATCACTGACATACCAATACCAAGCTGGCTAATTAACACTAGAACTGCCGATAGATTTTGGTACCATTTCGATAGCATACGTTATACAGATCAAGAACAAGTAAGAGTCATCATATTTGCTACAACGATGCCTATTATTAATCATTTTAAAGGAAAAAGGTCTGAAACAGTCAGCTCGACATGCTTCGTAGTTCCAGTGTTAATAGGATATTTTTCTGTTCGGGCGCGCCGCAGTTAAAGGGTTACTTGCGAAAAAATGAATAATGGCATAGCATTGGCAGCCTATTCGTCCTTGTACTGATACTTTAACCCCTTCTGGAGGGATGACGTAGCGGTACGTCAAAGCTAGCTTACTTGCCGCTTTTACGTGTGACGTAGGGGTACGCCAAAAATTTTCTGCTCATTTTCACGCGTGACGTAGCGGCACGTCAAGGTTTTATATTACCATTTACGCTGCCTTGCGGTCTGGTGTTTGAGCTTCAACAGCCCACGACCACTCTGATTACGAGCGCATTAAGTAATTGCAAAGGAGTCGCCAAATTCGATAAAATCGACAGGCAAGTTGGACACATTTAAATCGTGCACACTACGCATGGTTAACGAACTAAATTTTATCCTAAAATTTTTAAATCTTAAAAGCTAATGCGAAAATACTAAGTGGCAGAAAGTAGAACATTTCTTCCAGATTATTTTCAGAATCGACTGTTACTGTGAACATCGTGGATACGTTTGCAGTGCACAGTCTCGTGGCAACATTTTTGTGGGACCTGGGTTTACTTAGTGAGGAACACTCTCCCACATTGTACCTTATTTCACTGCGCCCTATCGAAATATAATAGAAATGGTTATTCAATAAAAAATGCAAGCAGAACAACTTTTAAACTGGATTTACAGCTACCAACTTAATACTTGTAACGCAGCATCTTCATCCTTTGAAACGTTCAATTATATTATCTGCTACCATTGCAGACAATATTTTATTGAGCGACGGAAATATTGGTACACGTATTTTTAATAGGAACAAGTTTGAAAACGCTGGAAGCCTGTTTTAAATGTAAACTTGCGGAACCAGATCGCTTCTCCCTCAAAAAACATATTTTCGCCAGATAATTGGAAGTTAATACACGAAGTAATAAAAAAAACATTTGCAGCTGGGCGTAAAAAAGCAGTGTACTTGCTAATAAACAAATTTAGCTGCTCGAAATGTAGAATATCCGCGCGATAAATTCGCCTTTCTAATATAACTGGTGAAATTAACGAAAGCGCCGGCTGAATTGCGTGAAAATGTTGTGAAAATATTTGTAAAGACTTTTTCGCATAACGAGATTAGACAATACGATACGCAACAATAATGCCCGTAATAAATTTATTAAATCGAAGCATGGAAATACAATTATTATTCGTTGCGAATTAACCACGCGGAAAACGATGAACCTACTTTCGGACGCAAATTAAAAGTCTCGTTCTGTTGATTTTATTGAACGTTTTGAAGTAAACCATAACTGTTACGGTACGCTTGAAAGGGAAACAAAAAGACAAACATGTGCATGCAATATTATTCGAAATGATTATACTCGTTAAATAATTTGTTCTTTTAACTTTCTATGATCATACGTTTTCTCCGCACTTTTACCACGGTGAAGTTTATAAATTACATGAGTAGACACATTTCATTACTGCTTATGACAAGTTGCAAAGATGGAGTCGCTTAGAAACTAGTGCTCGGTGAATTATTTTATGCTTTACGTCAGAAAATTACTTCCCCGGTGCACGTGGTAAAACGTAAAACACATGTAAGTTCTCTTAACGTTCAATATCATGTTTACTATCTTAATAACGATTTACGTCTATAATCATCCGCGTTATTTAGATGTGATATAATCAAATATGGCATTACACGAACCACTTATTCCGTACTGTGTTGGATAATATTCAAATCGTTGATAATATACCTAATAATTTGCCCTTAAGTACCTCTGCGATATAGGATATTATATTTATACGTTTTGTATGTTGTTAACGAGAAGATTTATAAACAATTAGATAAATGCGGGAGTATAAAAGGAACTGTACTGAATTTATATATAGTTGCCTGTTACTTAATTATATACCCGAGAATGATTAGTCCTCGAATTATTCAAAAACATTTACACTGTCCAAGAAGTATTATTCATTGATAAATATAACTATTGTTATTAAATATCAATTTGGAACGTAGGAATCCATGTAAAAATTAGTGTGCAGATTACAGAACTATTTCCTTATTAACAATTATGATATTACTATTTTACGTGAAATGAATTTAATGTGTTGCAACTCAATTCACAGTGCGATTTATAATATAATAAATTCTTCCTCAATTCTACTTATTTTTATACAAATAAGGGTTGTTTGAGCATTGTTCTGTACACGAATGGTTATCCTTGTACTGCTCAATAGTATAGACATACAAAAGGAATATGTAAGAAGACGCCCCCCTTTCAAAAAACATTCACTACGGTTCAAAAAAAAAAAAACTATGCAAATGGATGCAAATCAAAGCTGAATCGCGGATCTTTATTCGCGGATCGCATTAAACTGAATTCCAACATGGGAACACTTTCAGACTCGCATGTTTTCAAACAACGTTCACGTCGAATGAAACAAGAGCTCCTTAATTGCCACTCCAGTATGCAAAATTTGTTTTCATATGAACAAAAATTCAATAATATCGGGTTGCCCAATAAGCTCGTGTATATTCCAGTAATTTCAGTCGTTTTAATAATTTCATCTCTGTCCGAGAAATTTTATGTCGACCAATTAATTCGAGCATTTAAAAAATGAATTACCCTCGGTTGATTAACCTGTTAATCGGATTACAACCAAGCGAGTACATCTATTGAAAGAGAAATTAAACAATAATAGGCCCGAATTATTATGCTAAGCCTTTGAAAATTCAAATCCGTCACTGCACTTTTATAACAGATATAAAGGTGCAATAGAAAAATGCGCCTGCTGAATAAATAACTCGTCTTACCCGATTAACAGGTGAAAATAACTTGCATAACCGAGTATACTGCAGATACTCGACTAAAGCCTACCCCGTGGCTCCAGCCACACTACCGTTGCTTCCTCTGCTTGTCCCATCTCCCAAGTTAATTACCACGCTCCAAGAGACCCCCTGGCTCCTCTGATACGCGCGCGATTTTACGATTGATGGATCTGGTCGAATTATTTATAGGCACGCCAGTTTCTTTTTAAGGCCGCCGCCGCTGGTACCGATTGCGATGGTTCGTATACGTATGATTGCGCTAGTTAGACGTTAACCTTGCTCGCCGGCTAACTGCAAGAACTATTGCGCACTTCCGCTTGGTCATTCATGTGTCTCGGGCTCGCGATTCTGTGTCCGCACGCACGCCACGCGCCTTTGTGCCCACGCCGTCTTTAATTGATGTTTGTTAGCCGGGCTCCAATTATTTGCCCGCGCCAGGTATAAGATTCTTCGTTGCAGACGATAATTAAAATTACCCGGAAACGACGCTGGCCGTCCCACGACACCCGGAACGCAGCTCTTCCTTCACACTTTCGCCGCGGCACTTTCCAAATGAAAAATGTCAACGACGAACTAAACAGCGTTCACGGTATTCTGCTTTTTTCGTTGCTCTTTTTGTCAAAGATTAAACGACCAGCCTCGACATTTCTCGCGATTTCACGGGCTACACTTAGCTTGTGAATTTTGCAACGTATTCATTTTCGTTCGACTGTCATCGTGACATTGATAGCGATACTAATAGGGAAGTGACGTCGCGTGGAATATGTAAATTTTAAGCGGTTACTTGAATATTGTGCCTGCATTAAGACATACATATTTGGAGAGCGCGAAAGACGGATTAACCTTTGATTTGTTCCTTAACACTAGGTTTACGGAACGCGTCAATTTGACGCATTTCAGAATTCGGTAGACAGAAATTAATGAAGGTCCGTTAATATTATAGAATTATTTTAATTATATTTCATTTCTAAATTAGGTGAATTCATTTTTTAAAGAAAACGCGCACTTTAATTGGCAATTGTTAATCTGAGGGAAGTCAGTAAAAATAACTGTTCAAACTTGTCCGTAAACCTAGCGTTAATGAAACAATCCTCTTACCATTGCAAGAATATTCTGAAATTCACTAAACCGACGAAACGTGTAATCGCATAAAGAAATAGCACAAATATAAATGAACAATTTCTCCCAGTTAGCATAAATCGATACCGATTATCACTGTTCACGATAATTCTAGTCATTTTTCCTTTCTAACCGATAATCGAGCAGCCCGTCGTTCTCGATCCCTCTGCACGCCGGACAGTTACGCGAAAATGGTAAAAAAGCAACCCTTAACCAATTAAGAATCGAGCGTGCCGAGTGATTGATCACGCCGCCGCGTCTAATAGAAAATAGTCGGCAGTCGTTAATGGCCGGCAAGTGAAAGCGTAAAGACAAAGGTAATCAGATAAACCGATTCACTTACCCTTGGCCCATCCAGTGAGAACGTTCCCAAGATAAGCGACTTTGTAGCAAGGGTCGTACTCGGTGATCGAGGCGTTACCCCGATGCCTCCTCCAAAGTCTGCCCAGCCCCCTCTTCAATGACCTGAACGTCTTCTGGCCGAATTCTTTGCTGGCCGCGGGCCCGTTCTGCTCGTCGACGGGGTCCGCCACCGCGACGTTCATCGTCTTCATGATTCGCGGCCACGCTGTCCGTTTCGCGCGGAGCAACGAAATCAGGGTGTCCAACACGTGCACGGACGCGCGTGCAGGGAACGAGCGGTTGCGCGATCGCGTGCGCGACGATCGATGACGGGGGGAAAAAATGAGAGGATAACTCGTTCGGCTGATTCGGCGACAATCACTACATCGTGCGACTTCCGGTGGAGCCGCGGAGGATCGTTAAGATCGTCGACTGGCGAAGGGGCCCGACCTTTCAGGGTCCTGTGGCGGCTGCTCGAGCCAAGTTATCCGACCAGGTGGATGAGCTCTATCGAGGTCACGACCGATGGCCGCTCTGATCGAGAGAGGTTGTGAAACTCGAATAAATCTCTCTCGATGCCGAGTTGCCTGCTCGACGACCACTACCACTCTGAGCGCACCTCCACACCTCAAGGCCGACCTCTCGTGGTTATTCTCACGTACGATGGAAGGTCGGTGTTTCTCACGAAAAGCCAGAGATATCTTCCGGAACCTCCTTCCGTCCCTTCTTGCCGGTGCGAACGACGCTGCTCAGGTTGTTCCTGTAACAGATGCGAATGGGCGGACTCGTTAGCTGTGCGCTTCTGTCGGGTACAAAGAAATTGGTAATTGCACGCGTGTTATTGGAATGTCGATCACTGCGCGGCGGTGTGGTGAAAATTGATATGAGAGACGGTTTGAAAATGTTTCATTTGTGGTATAGGCCTGGGACTAGACCTCATTTTTAGCATCCTAACGAACGAATTCGAATAATCATTATATCGTGTGATATTCATTTTGCACTAATGGACTGGCAGCTAAGGAGAAAGTAAATATTTGCAAAAGTAAGGGGTTGATTAAAATTTTGTAGACAGTGCCTGGAAATGTAGGAATACGTGTTCGAATGTTTCATGCTCTATTATAATTCTAATTTTTAATTAAAAACTTGTTAAGTCAACAAGCCGCTATAAAAAACAAGGTTAAAATCGTAATGGCAATTAAAGTGCAATTACCGTTACCGGTCCATGTAACTAATAACTAATAACTAATAACTAATAACAGGCCAATTACTTCGTTTGTTTCTATCATTGGCCGTGTAATTGAATTATGCTGTTATGAAATCGTAATACGTAAATTATATCACCACAATATCGATTATATGACAAATTTCTTTCATCTTGAAACGTTTCATAACATGCATATCTGTGAGTCTGATAATATGATTGATTTTTTATTAGATTATTTGTAACTCAATAAAATAAAATAAATCTCCATGAACAATTACTGTTCTAAACGTTATTTACAATTTGTGTTTCAGATTCTCCTATAAATTCTTGATCTCCTTGAAATTGATCAACATCTCATAAAATAAAAGGCAAACGTCACAGACAAATATTCCAATACGCAGATTGCATCAAGTGTTTTTTACAAACCAGTTGCTCGTCAACTGCCCCTCTTTCCTTTTAGATTTTGTATATTTTTATATCAAAATAAAAAAATATTCTATCGACAATTTGAAAATCCATTTACTTGGAAACTGTTATACAGCACTTGCACGAATACAATTTGTATAATAAATTACCATTTATTTATCGTGACAATCTGGAACTGAACACAACTGTCGCTAATAATCAGAATAGTTGATATTAAATCACTAATTAACGAAGAACCGTATACTATTTAATAATAATGAATGAACAACATCAAGTATCTATTTATAAATGTTACACGTAACTGTGAGTTGCGCTTGTTACACGGTGACACTGTAAATCGCAGTGGGAGGTCAAGGATCGTTTCGAAATCGAGAATCCAAAAATGGATATGCTATTTTGGAAATTTTCTAGCCCCCTGTACTGTAGTAACTTTGCGATGAAACTCACACGTGCGTATAGGTGTACGTACACGCAAACGCGTTGCAAAAAGTAGTGCACTAAGATCAATTTTACATTTCTTTTCAAAAATTCCACGATTTACCTTGATTCAACGACTATGAATCCATCATCCTATGAAAAGAAGGAGAAACAGATTATCATTTGTTCTAAATAATCTGTTTGATAAAGTTTAATGTAAGTACAAGGTATATATACTTGGCCTAATCAGCGAGATAATCATTGTTTGAGGACAGAAATAAAAATGACCATCGGAACACAATAAATAAAATCTGAGATCAAACTTGCACGACTAACAGGATAGCGAAGTATCTCTTGAAATAATACGGTTTACTGAAACGTGATGTAAATACTTGCCCCTGCACAAGTGTTGTTATCAATTGAAATTATACAACAAATTGCGCACGACGACGCTAACATGAATAATAACAGTAATTCCATCGGGAACAGTGCTCCCGATATTATAATTCAGAGCTACATATCGTCATTGTCGACGAGAGGAACGTACAAATTGTTGAAAATTGGTAATTGCAGAACCAGGCATCAAAGCCGGTGCAGGATGATAACGGTAATTATGCCTGTGACAATATTTTATATCGTTTTTGTGGAACACGAAAGGTAAGTCGTACAGAAATGCTCGCTGGGAAAAGTTAAAGCGGACAGGTGCAAAACCGGTATATGTTTGGAAAACACACTGACAATATATTAGGAGGCACTGGAAAAATGGGAATTGCAGTAAACGCAATTCTTTTATTCGATAACTTCAAGGTAGCCGTAACATATATGTTATATACGGACGTGTTGCACGATTCGCCAGCATTGAAATGGACATAAAAATGTTTTTATGCGAAAAATATTTGTCCACGGGTTGTATCGAAACGCGTACCTTTTTAATGAATCAAACTTTATTGAATTTGTTCGTGGCTTATCATACTATACAAAATATCTATAATTTAAAATTCATTGAAACAAAATTTTATTAAGAAATGGTATAGCTTATCACATTTGTTTGTAAAGTGTCAGAAACCCTTTCCATTTCTTGTAATATTTCAAATTTAGAAGATGTGTCACGTGTGGATAGTTTTCCGACTTACTCGTGTACAATAAATAAAAAGACTGTCGTGGTCAATATGCAACGAAATAACACAAAAGATATTGTCCTGTTTAAAACAAGCTCGTTAATGTAACCTTGCCAGCTATCAGTAACACACATGCACAGGTAGCAACAGGTAGAGCGAAATCGTAATGTAATTTTCCAAACGATCTGGCAGGTTTTACGCCGAAAAGACATTAGCCACTCTGCTCCGCTACCCGAGCACACGAAATACGAACGATAAACACGTGGCACGATGAAACCTTTGAAAACTAAGGGAACTACAGTATCGTTCCTTCGTGATTATACAAAATACGATTATGGAAAGTATAAATAATAATTAGCCAAACGTATGACACCTACGTTTTACACAGCACGTTTCGTTTAATTTCGTTAGAACAATGCGAGGTCGTTAATCTTTTCGTTTCAATTCTCCGTATATACAGTAACTCACCGATTTCTTCACGCCTGGCTCGTATATTTCGACCATTGAGAAAATGTGATTGCGCTCATTGTGCAAGACAGGTGCAAGTGGTTTCTATTAAATGCACGCAGGACACGGCGATAGAAGTGTCCGTTTCACAAATTGACAGTGAGCGCAAAGATGAAGTCATTATTTCCGAAGATTTAAAGATATACGAACGAATGTGCGAGTCACTGTATGCATGGTCCTAGATGATTGCCACCACCTTCGTTCAAGCAAATTGAAAAATGACTAACATCCCGCGACGAATGAAAATTTTCCACCGGAATAATAGGTGCGTGCACGCTTCTATCGCGATTCTTCAACTATCAATGGCTGTCGTTCGTCGCTTTTCACGTCCAAGCAACGCCGAAGCAACCGCAACGCAAAGAAACGCAAACACGAATCAAGCGTTTTTCTTCGAATTACGTTACACAGCTGCTTCGTCGTGCATTCTTACCCTTTCGTTCTTATTCCCCGTGCAAGAACCATTTTGAAATCACCGCGGGTTACTGTTTGAACAGATCGGCAAATGTTAACAAATAGTTAATATGGTAATAAAAATATGTGCGATTTAAATCAATTGTGGAAATTGACAAATAAATGCGAAATGAAGTCGCTAAAATCGCTTTTTACTTCGGGCTTAAATTACACTAAATTATTTTTAGTTGGAACGAAATTTCAACCCACTTCACTGCACGAAAGGTAAAAATTTAGAGTACGTGATAGTGTATGTTTAAAACTTTTGTCATCTAAATAACATTTAAATAATATAATGTTATACATAATACATTACACATATTATTTAAAATATCTAGATAGACATTCTAATATATTTTAAAATGTTCATAAGATTTCAAAAACATTTGGTATCTCAAGCCTTGTTTATCCAAACGTCATCACATCGACTAGCTAATATATATAAAGAAAATTTGAATCCACGAGAAAATCCACCAAATCACTGGGCCTCAAGATGAAATCAACGACAAGTTTTACGAAATACGTTGCTTTCATATTGTAGATCCGTAGACGTAATTCGCACGTAATACAGTAGAAGAAAGACGCGGTGAAAGTACAATTTAACGCACCGTTGAATGTGTACACATTGAAATGAAACTTCCTTTGCTTTGGGCTTCAGGAAAAATCATTGTTTTCATGCGTTGGATTTGTACATGTACGACTGCATATATTAATTGTGAGTTACTTGCCAGAAATAATATTATTAATGATATTTTACCCCATTGTAAAAAGTTTTAGTTCTTCCCTTTCCTCGTAAACATTGGAAAGTGGTTGGCATTTTTCCAGGGGATTTTACGAGGTTTCATTAGCCGCTGATTATGTTAAATAAAAGGATTACAAGGATGAACGAGGGTTGGCGTAAAAGTTGATACACGGTTTGCTGAATTTCGAGCCCAAGGCTGCTTTCTTGCACCTCGGCATGGACTGAACCGTACAAATCGCTTGTGTTTTTGCCCCGTTAACTTATCTTACCGGAAATTACGGTTTTGAACGGAAGTCTTGCGGTCAGTCTAGTACGAAACGTTGCTTGAGACACATAGGAATCGACCGATTGTGTTCGGAAGGGTCTCAAATTTTCCTTTCCAAAAAAAATTCCATGTGCCGCTGATTGCATTATCTTTCGCTCGTTAAGTGCCGATGTTTTGTTTTGTTGGAATTATACAGAATAACGGGGCATCGTGAGAAACGGATTCGTGTCGTGTTAGTACTATTAAATAATTTGACATTTATCATGAAATTGATATACATTATTATCTTGAGGGCACCTATTATTAATAAATTACTGTTTTTAAAGCGTAGTCTATAAAAGTTCTGACAATTAGATATTTGCAGATAATAACATTTCTCCTACTGTTTTTACGTGCCGCCCGAACACTGTGCTATAAATGAAATTGAAATACTGCTTAATACGACATGAATTACCCGAGGGTAAATAATAAATTCGAAACATTTATAGATACAAACAGTAAGATACATATATAAATCCATCGTGTCGTAATGCTCGCACGCGATTGCAAAATGTTTTCTGCTCAAACACTGGAAAAGCAGTGTATCACGCAAGAGCTTAATTCGTTATGTTAACACATAAAACAAGCAATTCATGGAACAAGATAATATATTAAAGAAGCGACTGTTTGCTCCAGAATCATCAAATAGGTTTGCTAACTTAACAACTTCAATAACAACTGATTACAGTAATTGACTGCAGTTATATCGTCCCCAAGTACTTACATATTGTGGAAAAAATAACACGCATGTACACGTCTGGATAGGTAATTATGTTATCTGCTTTTTCTTACAAAAATAGAAGACAACAAAATATAAATGGGAAAAGTAAAGAAGAACGAAAAAGTATAGTAGGCGAAGTATCGACGTGCATGTGCAACGCGTTCGAGACTGTTTAGAATGAAAAGGATTTACCGAGAGAAAAAAATCCTGATTAATCCACCGTTCTAATCAGTCGAGTGATAAACGTTTCCTTGGAAACGATGCGTTTTAAAATGATCCGTATCGCACGTTTCTAAGATCTTGCTGAAAATTTCGCTTGAAAATGCAAGGATTGCTACATATTTCTCACACTGTTGTGTCTTGTGATTCATAAGTGTCTGCGGAATATTAAGATGCCTACTAAACTCTGCAAAGTAATGCGTACCTCGAATAGCGAAACTAATTGCACACTGAAGTTATAATCCGTTTTCTGTATTTGTAATTTATCTTCGCTATAAAAATAATATTTCGCGTATACAGTGGAATTAAATTCAGTGATAACTGCAATTATATAATAAAACGTCTCTTTGCTCGTTGTAAATGCTATCGAAAAATAACACTAGTCACACGTCGAAATTTAAAAAATAATGTTTCTATAATTAATATAAAGTTCGATATCGTTAAACTGATTAATATATTTATTAAATCCTTCTCATAGAATATTCTATCTCGCAAATGCCAAAAGAAACCATTAAGATTTATCATCGGAATAATCCAAATTCTTCTCCGTTAAGTGACACTTCTCATTTCCCCTGAATTGATTCTCAAGACGTACATTACAATACACATCACGATTCTTCGTAAGGCCTTTTCACCAGAATCGTATTCATCTCTGCATTGGTAACGTCTGCGTCAAACTGACACGGAAGATGTGCGAACGAATCAAAGACAGTTGAAGCCAAACGGATATATATGTATTTCTAGACGCTGAAATAGCTGTGACTACCGTTGCTGGACCGTCTATCATTAAGCATGGTACAATCATGGTCGCTTCAGTCAGTGTCTCGCAAAAAGAGAAACAGCAAACGAAAAAAGGGAATACAAAAGGCAGGTGTAATAATCGGAATGAAAGGAAAATAGGCCAGGTGGGCCGCGAATGCATTATCATTTAACGATTGCGTAACGCTGTTTCAACGGGATATAAACAGCAATTATGCGCGATAAATGCACAAACAGGTACATTCTGTAAAATAACGGTATATGTGTGCAACGAATTTGTAAACGCACGGACGCGAAACGACAGCAGTTCCATGAATCGCATGCATGTAAATGACACGTGTATGCATACATAATTTCGCGTGCACGCTTAAAGGAAGACAATCTTGGAATGTTCGATTTGCACGTTTCAAGGGGACTTAATTGGTCGGTAGTTCAAATGAAACGTAGTCGCCTGTTGGACATTGTGATTAACGTGTATGGAAATTGAGATTAACATGTTTGAAAATTATTGTGAATGTGAATGAATGTTTGGCTGAAATAAGGAAATTCCTCTTGGCACGTTTGTAAAACGACAGGGTTGTTGACTTCGGAGTTTCTAACGAAAACAACCTGCCGACACCTTCTTCAATTCAATGCCAAATTGAAGTCTCTCATAAAGGTAAACACGTTGTATAAAGTTTTGACCGTCGTAGTAATAAAAGATGACTAACGAGCAATTATTTTAATACACGTGTTAATGTCTTTGTAACCGTTAGAAGTTAGTGAACTGACGCAGTTTTCTAGTCTTGTGGTTACGACGTATGTATGCAGACATAACAGAAATGTTAAAATATAATTCCTGAATAAAATGTTATACTTTATTACATTTCCCTGCTCGACAAAATAATCGATCGTCCAAATCATGTTCTTTTATTTGCAAATTGTTTGTTTTCCGATGCCATTCGAAAGTACTGTGCACCGTGATACAATATTCATTTTCTTACAATTTTCTCGATGGAAAATTGTCCTTTTGGACAAACCTAACTAAACCTAATATAAATGTCCGATTGTTATAAAATTTTGCACCGAGGTAAAACGAAAAAAATAATATTGGACACACAATTTTTGTTATCAGCTGATTATTCATATTTAAGAGATTACTTTTTTCCGATGAAAGAGTGGCGATAATAATATATTAATATCCAATATTTTTCCATGCTCTATCCCTTTACAAAATGTTGTAAGAACTAAAAGATTACTCTTAGTTGACGTTCCTTACAAAAACAAAACAACACGCTAAGATTAGCATATGATGAAATATTGGGCCCCGAAATTTGTGTACAGGTGTAAAGCAAAAATGCGAATAGGTTTATTCAAACTTTTGATCGTTGGTGTACATATACTAACGTTGTTGATCAGCTTACGTAACTTGACGACACACTGATGACGCCCATTTGCATGAATGTTGATGAGAGTAAATGTATCAGCCGCTCGAAAGATGAAAAAGGTATTTAAAATCTGGCGACGTATCATTAGTCTTGACATTCCGAGCAAAGAAATTCCAATGCTTTCCGTGCGAATAGATAATAACCACGATAATGACATCAGCCTCCGCTTATACATATTTGCTTTTAAGCGTCCGCATCGAGATCCAAATAAACAGATCGCTACAGAAATTGTAATTATTTGATGATTATTTGATCTATGTAAACTGGCTATTAAGCGAAATCTGTGTATGTATAACGTTTTCAATTATTATCCTCTTTATGTATACGAATGGGAGGGAGGTGATAACAGGTGTATCTTGTTCGCTATCAAATAGGATTATTTAATCGACGAACGAAATTGGAAAATTAATTAAACAGGCTAATGGGGGTAATTTTTTTCTCGGTCGATTAAAGTTGTCGAGCACTTTGGTGTAATAGAGTATGTATGTTAATTTGCTGAGTTATTTTGGGCGTCCTTAAGTGGTTTAATTAGAATCACGATACATGTGTACCTCTGTGTATACGTATATAGAGCTCCTCTGTACGAAATGTAGAGTATACACGTTTGAACGGTTTGGTGGATGGAAAATGATGTATGTTTGCGACAGATCTGAAGGTATCGAGAAAGTGTTTTACATTAATGAAACCAGTCCACGGTAAGCGAAGGAATTTATTGATACGACCTTAATAGTCCAATTGATTCGTTAGCATAATCGACGAGAGTATCTTAGTAAGCGAATAAGTTACGAGTCTCAAGTACGGTGTTATTCAATGCAATAATGGCAAGTAAAACAATTGCAGGGAAATAGGATTGTGCGAGTACGTGATTGGGCACAAGCGTTAAATATAGAAATGCACGTCTTCCATAGAAATATTCAGATAAGAAATACGTAACTTACTTGAAATTAATTCGGTATACAATTGTTGGAAGTGTTTTTGTTTCTTAGAGGTGTGCGAATGATGCAGCTTCTGTTCTATTAATATTTATATATATTCCACGTGTACAACAGCAAACGAGGAAATCATGCAAGCAACCTTTTAATTTTGTAAGAAGTAGAGAAACTGTATGAATAAACTGACCAGCAGAGTGACAAGTAATTGAACTTGAAGGAACGTTGCGAAGACACGTGTAGTTCAATAGTATGTATTTATAATTTCATAATGCCAATGCATCATAATGTTCTTTTCCTACAGAAGTTAAGTCACGCTATTTATACGTCGATTACCGACAAATGTACATTATTTTGATTTTTGTTAAATCTTTAAAAATTCGTAAAAGAGCTTGACAATGTTTTTATTGTCCTGCAAATAATTCGTGCTTATTATTTTGCAATCCTGTGAATAATTTTAATTCAAATGCCAAGCGAGATCATACGAATTATTGTCTTTAGCAAATTAAAATTAAAATCGTGTAATAATAATAATAATAATAATAATAATAATAATATAACAACTTGTGAAACTTTCCTTCGAGTATCAAGTACCAACTATTGATCACTCTATCACTAATTGTAAGTAACGACATAATGAACAATTCTTATCGAAGCCTGTACACACTAATGAATTATACGCCGTTTTTATCATTTCTGCCATCATTACCTAAAGGCTCTATTCTATTTTTTAAGATTTCCAGTAATTTTTTCTGAAGAACTCACGCGCTACTTAGAATGTAAATAAGTTGTCACGATCTTCTTGATTACGACTTCTGATCTGGCAGCAAGGTTGGCGTATATTTTACCACGATAATCATTGATCGGCATACCTGTCGTCGAGATGAATTATAGAGAACGAACGCGTGACACGGTCACTGGATTTCCATGGGCTCTTGAAACCAGAGGCGTAGACGCAAAATTCAGGTGACCTCGAACGTGCCTCGGATCAGTAAACGCGTGTGACATTGTGAGAAACGTGTCAGACGAGAAGAGCACAGGTAAAATCTTGGTATCTGGGACCGGGGCTGAGGATTGTATTCCTGTATATGAGAAATTTTTCCTCCAATCCGCGAGAACATTTCTTTTTTCTTCACCTGGGATCCAATTTATGGGGCGCACGACTGTGCTGCTACAATGGAATCTCCATTAACTGCGTCGATTGGGATTCAGGCAGGTGAAAAATCTGATGAGAAATTATGAGGGGTATCGTGTTCAACGAAACATTGCGGGGAAACAGTTCGAAACTGTAAAATCTTTTTCTTGTCAGTAGCTTTAGAGATACCGAGATTGGTAAAGGCTTTACTTTGGAAAGTCAATTAGCCCTACTACATCGTTTTTGATCAAGTGAAATAACTAAAATGACAGAATGCCGTAGAATCTCGATCATCCGGATTTATTGCGTTATATTTCATGTTTGATTCACCCAGATACGTAAGAGTCGTTAAAAATACTTAATCACCGTCATCATTAACAAATAGGTCAATTTATGTACGTTTAAATTGGCCATTTATTTCCCACCAGGCTAATAATTGCGTGCACATGCACATGCATCCGCGAATCATTAGTGGAACACTTTTTGCGAATCCAGGGGCAAAAAGATTCATGTACACGTGGTGTGGTAAAAATATGAATAAAAGAAACAGGCGAGCTGGATTCTGAGGCACCATTAACACCTACCTGTGACATCATGTGTCCTTTTAATAGGTTGATTCAATCAACGTACTAAGGAACATTCGTCTCAGTCGTTTGCTTTTAATGAATTTACGAGACACTGATGAATAAGTAATTCTAAATTAACAAGAGACTAGCGAGCGATTTAATATAATATTTATAAAATTAACAAAGTGAAAAAATCCAAATTTTCCAACAGTAGGGTATGATCAAATAATTAATTATTCAAAATATAATACATACAAATAAATCTCGTTCTGAGCGTTAATACAAATCTGCATCGTAAACATTTTCGCTGAAAAATGTCGATGTCTTGAATCATTCTTATCTGAATAAGCATTGGTCTCAATTCAATAAACCGTACGCAAAATTCCCCCCGTTTAATCTCGATAAAATTATGCGTTTCAAAAATTGGCAAACGTTCGTCACACTTTCGTTTCTCTATTCTTGACCCGATAGGCAAGCACCCAGGCAATTACGCTAACAGACAAGTTCTATTTAAACTGTCGCATGTATCTTGCAGTTCCGGAAAATTATTCGCAGGCCTTTGTGTGCAATTACATTCTCGATATCCTTAGAGCCATAAAAAGAGAAACATACAAACCATACGTTGCCATCGGTGTTTCTTCCAGTTTTTGTCATGGAATCGCATCAAGCAACACTTGACGTGCAAAAGGAGAACATCTGTGTATAATTATTCCACTTTTATCCGCTAGGATAACGTATCGTTTCACTAAACAGTCGATGAAAAAGAGGCTGACATTCATCGTATGCGAACGAAAAATTAATTAGACAGCGTTTAATGGCGCATCCTTGGATCGCGTTTCTTCATATTAATATCTCCTTGGTGGTAAACAAATTGTAAGGAAAATATTGTGCGGTGCGTGGCGATTCCAGGGGCTGCGTAATCATAACAGTCTTATAGTTCACGAGACATAATAGGTTTCTTCTGCAATTAACGAGCGAGGAGAGAGAGAGAGGGGGCAAAGAAACGCAGCAGGGTTTCCCAGGCGGTCGTTCTCTTCTAGGCAGACGTTTACCATTTTTCCACGCGCCATGAAGAACACTTTCCTCGGAGTTTGATTAACCTGGTAATGCTCCCGGCGAAGTCTCGCAATATTCAAGCGACTCTCCATCGCATCGGGGAAATAGTGATTGGAAAAAATATTTAGCAGCGGGGGATCGTTTAATCTGACCCCAAAATGGAAGCGAGGACACTCTAGTAGCATTTATTAACCCTCGTAAGAAAATTTGGGTCAGCGGGACCCAGAACGAAGACGAGATTAATTTCTCATTTTTGTTTTAACGCGCTAACTATTGATTTCGTGGAAGGGTGTCGATTATCTTGGAACTGCTGTGTGGGGAATTTGAAAAAGTTTAGGAATTCATATACCGAAGTATTTGAATAATTATATTATATTTTGTGATGGTTACTTTTTAATGTTTGGGATTGGATTATTTTAAACAAAAATGTATTTGTGGTTACTGCCTGTGTAACAGTTATTGAAAATTAATATTGCAGGGGTTAACGGTGATTTAGGTCCATTTTAATCGATTTTTGATTCAACCAGTTCAAGGCATGTGTATCGAAAACGATACGGTATTTCACTGTGGCAATTATTATTGCGTCGGAAAACGGTAGGAAAAGTCGGCGGTAAAGGAAGATGAGATGGAGGGAAGTGAAGCATAGCCCTGCACCGGAACCTCCCACGATTGTATGCTAAGGTAGCTGTTGCGAGAGCACAGTCTGAAAATTCGCATTCTATCTGCTGTGCGAAACGCAATCGTACTTTCGTCATATCGCGATTTATAGACGTGAACCGTGATGTCTTAACCGGGCGCACTTCTTAGATCCTCCAGGAAGAAGAACACAATAATGTACGGAATTTGCACTGTTTCCTCGCGAATAATTGAGGGAAAATTCTGGGGAAAGGAGAAGGGCGGGGTGAAAGATGCGGAATAAAATGTACAATTGAATTGTACGTAATAAGTCAGATTTGCTCGACGTTGTTAACGATCTTCTCTCCACGACCTAACCATTCTTGAAACAGGGGCTTGACGAACAGGGTAGAATTTCTACGAATTCGATTTAAATATTAAGTTGCTATTTTCTGATTCATACATCGTGCATTTCATCGTTGCAATTACAATTGTATATTGCATGCAGTATTTAATTATATTATATAATTCATAGATTTATGTTGGACAACGTTTATAGAATATTCATTATAAACCACTGCCGTTCGATTCATTTTAGTCTTTACTTTTACAACCGAATCAATTATCCTACCGACATAATTAATATCCCGCGATAAATTTTAATTGTAGTAATAATGATGTAGTTCCATTTCAACAATCATCCTTTGCATAAGAAATAAGATTTTTCTATTTTTACGAGCATACTATATTATAGGAAGTATTAACCGTGTTGCACAAGAAATACAAATCGCATCTGATTATAATACACGAAACTACGAGAAAGCATGGATATACCTAGAATTTACGTGGCTTTTTTTATTTCTCCCAGAGGGAAACGTTTCTCTCCTCGAAACGCGATTATATAGATGTTTTTAATATAAAGAAAGGCATGCCAACGGGGAAGGTAGCAATAAAAAAGAACAAACAAGCAGCCGCATCAACGATACATAGGTGGACGTAATCAAAAAAAGTAGCAAGTAAAATAATCCTATAATGAGCAACGTCGTGTTCGTTGGAAGGCCGTTGACTTCGTGAAACTTTCGCCTGGCACTTTCATATGGAGCAAGCATAAAGGCCTGTCTCACGATCCAGGTACACGGATGAAAAAAAATAAATACCTGACACTTTAGTCTGGAGAAAGAAAATTGGTCACGATAAACGTCCACCCCTTCACAAATAATACATTGCATAAAATGTTCGAATCGTTTTTGTCCATTCAAATAAATGTGTTCGTGTGCCGAATATTGTTCATTGGCGAAACCTTCGTGTATTTACTTGCTGCAGAGTACACGTGAAAGTTTTGTTCCTCCGTTTGATCTACTCCAATGCGACCATTTCATTTCCTCGAACGTTATTCATTGCTTTTCTAATGGTCGTTAATTTTCTACAATTGAAAGATTCTACGATAGATCTCGTATTTCTGCGTTACACAGCAACGCTAGATACGTTAAGCAGGCACAATAGCATGAAGGATCTAAAGGTTTTTAAATCCAATTAGAACCGAGGCACGATACGAAAATTATAATACAGGAGCGCCATGAACGTCGTTAATGCTATACCTGCACCGCTAAGCACGGCTAATTAGTGACACCATATGTACTAAACGCAAGACCAGCCTGCCTGACCAGGTAACAACGTGCCATAGAAGTTCGTTATGATTTCGTTAGGACTGGGCAGCCGATAGACTGAATTAGTGTACATTTCGTTGTTCCAAAGGAACTGAAGAAAATCTCAAATCTTCGAACGATCAACGGAGTCCAATTTAATGAAGTACGATATGGATTATGGAATATTTAGGGGTAAAAGAAAACGCGTCCCTCAAAAACGAGGATTCATATCCAAAAAGCTCTGCACGGAAATTTGGATTATATCTTGCTCCCTTTCTGCTTGTATCCCGATTGATATCGCGTACGTTATACATTATGCACACTATTCTCCCGTTCGATCGCTGCAAGTGATAAACAAAATAGGGGATACCGTTACGACGAACACCCCGTATACATACATACACGCGTTTCATACAATACATAATCATCGTATGACACAAGAACATTGCGCAAAGTCTTTTCCGATTTGTTCAGACCTCCGGGTTTACGACACGGACTCGTAGTCCCGTTGGTTTCTAATAAATTTATATATTTTGCACGGTGCAGTGTTTTGACCAGATGTCAGAGGCCAGGAAGCGTTTATGGTCGCAGAACGTCTGGATCCCTGCGCGCCGCACGATCTATTAGTACCTTGACTCTGCCACCGTGAGCAATGACATGTCGTAAACCCAAGTTTCAATGCACGTGCAATCAGGCAGAGAGGGAGGGGGGTTGTAGAATCTTGTAGCCTTTGAGGTCGACTCTTTCGAGGTCGTGCAACCACTTTGGTTTTATCAAGGTGGGCACCTTGCCGAGGGACACAGGTAAATTGCCAAAGGGCGAAGATGTTCAATGATTTGCTAAAAATACCAAGGTCAATTGTAACAGGTATAAAAGTTCTACACTGTTATCCCGTGAAGTTAAACTTTGACTCTGTTGCTTCAGCATCTGGACAGAGAACACTTGAAGATAAGACCCTGGGGGAACTAGACATTTATATTTACTCTGCTATTAATACCGCTGTTCATAGAGATTCAGAAACTAATTGAAAGTGGCCACATTAACATTGCCTGCCTCAATTTTGAACTCGACACGACTCGTGCAAAGTATCGTACAGTTTATCTCTGCCCAAAACGATTCGAGCGTACAGCGGCACAATAATCGAGCATCCTGGAAACGGGCAATCTCAAAATGAATCAAGCCCATCGGGAGTCGGCGTTAAGGAATAAACTCTGACCTCGGCGTAATCAATTAAACGCCGCGAACTCAGGTAAATCGCGCGAGCACGGGCCGAGCCCGGCCGCGGAGATTCCTCGAAGCAGCGGGCGTATCTTCTTCTCAAGGAAGGAAGTAAGGAAACCGAGGTTCGTGCCAGGACTTTCTCACGACGGAGGCACCGTACCCGCTATCGCGAATCTCTCGCCGGATCCTAATTGCAATCTCTTACGGCCGCCCTTACGAGTAACCACGGCCATTTAAATTTGTGTCATTACATGCCGCGTGTACAGACGGCCGAAAGAGAAACGTTCCGCGATACGGCCGGTGTGCGAGTAGCGGCGAATCCGTTGCTAAAAATATGCCCATAGATTCACGGTACCAGCCGAAAGTTTGGGTATACGTAAACTATACGTACACTTTAAATAAATGTACGAGAAACCAAACGAAAGTGTTATTCTATGCTACATTTCAAGTTTCTAGTTAACAAAGATACTTGTCAATACTGTAATCAAATTAAATTCTTTTTATCAGCTTTTCCATTGCGTCTGTGGTAATATAAAGTTAGTAATTATTCAAATATTATTAAACAATAAATGCATAATTCTCCTTCCACGACTCCTGTATTAATTAAATTGCGATATACCAGTATAACTTATATTGTGAAAGAGAATTAACTGTTTAACAGTGTTTACTATTTCTACATTTTCCTTAACATTATACCGTTAATGTTATTAATTATATTTAAAAATAGAAATCCTGAGATTTCGGCAACACTGATTATTCCGGTCCATCTTCAAGGCTTTCGAGTTTAAATCCTGCCCATATAAAATAAGGTGTGATCGATAATGCAAAAATCGCCTGCGATGTAAATATGAATTCCATTGAATCTTATTAAGTTACCGATTTCTGTATTAAGTGCCCCGTCTCTCCACTCGTCCTATAATATTGCCAATATAGAAACGCCAATAATAAATACTGAAAAGCTTTAAAATTATCTGACATTTTGAAATTACTATTCATCGATTCATCTTGCCCCTCCGATTTCCAAACGCATAACGATTCTACAGCCACGCAAAATGTTCAGCAATAAAAACGACATCGGTGACCAAAAAGAAAAAAGAAGAGGCATTACGAGCGACCTAAAAGAATTAATTTCTTCTTTCCCCGTGGATCGATAAGGATGACTAACTGGCAAACGTTGTTGCAATCTTTTCATGATTTTCTGCCGACTCTCGAAATCGATCACAGCAATCGGATGTCCCCGATTCAAAAAATCGCACAACAAACGGTGTATAAAGGAGTCGCCTGGACCAGAACGATAAAAAATCAAGACCACTTTCTACAGCGTCTGCTCCAGTTACAATCGGGACACAGTGTATCTTTGTGCGGTTATAAAGCGATCAAGATGCAAGATCATGGACCGTTCGCAAAAAGCAAGCAACACAAGTCTCGTCGCGTTTCTCTTCCCCGTCGATACTTTTCAAGCATTCATTGACGGTATTAATTTATAAGTCGCTGGAGACGTCACCCATTTAGTCACAAATATCCACAAGTGTCCGAACGCACGCACTTTACGCACGTTCGAATCCGATTTTCTCCAAACCAGAACCATAAATCAAAGGAAACTTATTTTGAGGAACCATCATCCTCCCAATTCTACCATGCTAAGTTTAGAAGCTATACACTTTCACTCGTTACAAGTTTAGTAATAATTTCACGCCAGTTTGGTAACCGCCATGCCCATTTGGATTTTCACACATTCCGTGGCTAAAAGAATATTAAGCATTTAGGTGGTATTTAAAACCCAACGAACGCAGAGTATTAAAGTATTGACCTACAGAAGAATACCAATTCTGTTAAATTCCTTACACTTTCATTTCCCTTTGCATGCGATTACTTTCAGGGATATATTAATGGGTACCTTTATACCGTCCCAATCAGCTCAATGCTAAGAATTTACTATTTGATGAATTATGGAAATTCACAGTCGAATAGAAAATATAAGCAGACAATCGCACGGCTAAAAAAATTGTTGCAATTATCCTGCAGATATCATTTTTTGCTTCACCGCTGTGAGGAATTTGTAAATGTACCATGAATGACAAATTCGACCTGATTCCACATTTCCACGAGAAATGAGTACAAAATAAAGAATGTTGCTCATTTGAATACTCAACCATTTAATATTCTAAAATTCCGTTTAATTTTCCACACAACAATTCTAAAGCGATTAATCTTTCTCCATCGGGTACAATAATTTGGTAGACATTAAGAATACATTAAAAATTGGGAAAGGCTTCTTCTGCCCCCGTTTCGTATCAGATTGACCCGAATTTGCGTACAAAAACGAGGACCCTAAATTCAACCATCAAATAATTATCAATGAAGAAAAGAAAAACCCGCCAATAATTTGCTAAAAAAAAATGGTGAGAATTGTCGTATTTACAATTCTCATATAAGGTGCAAAGTGTGTACACTGAGAGTTTTACTCTTGCGAAATCTCATTAACCACCAGTGGATCGCATGACAGAAAACGTGTTAATCTAGAGAAAGGTCAGGACAGCTAGTTTCGCACCTGCTGGAATTTCAGGCAACCGTGGGTTACCTGTAGGGACTAGCCTCCGGTGAAAGAAGAGGAAATCTGTCCCCCATTCCAGTGTCTCCTCTTCCTAGCCTTGAACTCACCGGGACGCAGGATGACAGGAACAGGTGGGTGCAGCCAGTGTTCCGCAACGAAAGGAACGGGATAGGAACTGTCAAGTGTGTCACGCAGCTACACGTCTATTCCGTTTATCGCCGTTGCAATTGTGTGCCAATCCATGCCGCATTCTTTTGCGGCCGTTTGCACCGTCCTCTGGTTATGCATCGGTATCTATCTATGGACGTGCACGGGCATCAGAGTTTATTGATACTAATACGCTCGTGGAAAGAACCCTGTCGAATTACCACTGGCCACTGAGATTGGCTAAATTCGTGTTAATGGTTCGAAGGAAAGGTCAGGCTCTCGTGGAACTTTGATCCGCCCGTGGACCCCAAAAAGCAGTGACGTAAGTTTTATTGGCCAAGATGTATTTATTGGTGAACGTGGATATACAGTCACCTTGAAGGTTCGCTGTTTCTTAACCTGATAATCAGAGAAGACGAGCTGGCTGGCTATCTGGATTGTGAATTGTGGCGAAATAGACCGGGCTAGAATGTGGCTAGCTAAGTGGCTTTAAATATCGGACCGGAGGAGAAGCGGGGCAAATGAAAGCAAAAAGAAGAGATCTTTGCCGGATAAAAGCTGGATTAGAGTTGGGCACCTGGAGAGATATTATGAAAGGATTAAATGTATAGTCTATAGAGACGTTATTAATCTATGTGGGCGTGTAGTGCTGAGCTGTGGGGAACAATAACTAGCAGCAAGGTTGCTGAAAACATTTCGAAATGATATCGAATATATTGTAAGATATTTCTTACAGACAATAACTCGAGCAACCTAGTCAACGAAGCTGTATAAGTCGATTGCCTTGAGAAGGATATGCATAAAGTATATTTAAACGATTTGGCAATTTATTAACGACAAATCAATAAAGGAAGACGAGTGCGAATGTAATGGGAAAGTAAAAATACGAATATAATTTGCCAAATGTTACATTGAATAGAAACTTCGTAATTAATAATGTAATACTTTAAACATCTTATTCGATTTACTACGGAAATTCTGTTTTTTCCTGCAACATACCCTTGAGTTTTCTTTCAAATGAACTATTTTAATTGTTCCTGATTGCGAAACAATTCAATTCGCAAATGAACGATGGAACGAAAAACAAGATAATGCTGCGGTTACAATTGAACAAAATCGTAGTATAAAGCAGTGGGATGTTCATTTAAAAACGTCGCTTTCTTTCCATTAACAATGCAACTTTCTCTAATAGCAAGCGCATAGTTTTGGCGGTTTCGATAGACTAATGTGCTGCGCAGAGGACAGCGAAACGCATTAGAAAACGCATAGGAAGCGAGCCCCGTGACTAAACTCTCTTAATATCCTTCCGGTTTCCGCGTGCACCTGCAAGAAAGTGCGTTCTTTTCTTTTGCATATTGAACATTTTCACACCTGACAGGAAGATATCGTTAAAAGTTTTGTCGCCTAAGCTTGAACCACTCGGTATTCAAAGTGTTTCCTTCCGCGTTTGATGCGAGTCAATTTTACGAAATACATACGTACGTTGACGTCTGCCGATGAAAGTTGCATTAAACACGTTCACATTAAGATTGAAGCATTCTACCTCCGTTTAAACCTAGAAATTTTACATAATTTTTCATCGCGTTCTCCGTTAGAAACGGCAAGAATTGTCCTGAATTATTATTTCATAAAAACTAATATCTAGTACTTTGAATATTAATGTGAATATAAATAAGATGTACTCGTTGTAATAAAATGAATTATATTTCCTGAAAAATCCGCGACTTTCTATTGCCGTAAAGCACTCCATTCTTCGAAACAAATCTGCAAAAGTTCACAGTATTTCAATCAACTAGAACCTATTCCTATCTCGACGTAATTGTCTACTCTCTGCCAATGTAAATAGTGCTTTCTCCCGGGTCGTTCTTCGTTCGTTCCGTTTAATTTAAATATCAGTCACGATTGTTAAACGTTTTCGCCGACACTGAAGAAGGTATGCATTAGAAAGTTGCTGGCGCAAATAAAAAAAGAATCTTTGCAAGACCGTGACGATCGCGTGAATCGTTCTTACAGCAATCTAAACAGGCTTCCATCGTAAGGTACGAGCTGTTTGATTGAAGGAACGCGTTGATAGAATTATAAGAGTGTGCTGGCAGATTTGTCTAAAACCATCACCTTCAGTTAAAGCGGTAGAATCTGAAGGAGACAGGAAGTCGTGCGTTGACAAATTTTTGTCAGTGGACCTTCAGACGGCCAATATTTATTGCCATTGCCTTACCGACTGCACTTAATGGCAAGGTACCAAGGAAACACCTGTGTAACTATTATTCCGGCACTAGCTGTTTAAAATAATAGCGGAGACGAAACAGATTTTTTTTTATTGTCATGGAAGTACCTGGTCTGTACTACAAATATTATGAATTCGTTAATGCTTGTTCTCACCTGTCCAACAGTATGGGCAGTTCCAAATATAACAGGAAATAAATATTGACAAAGGCCATGAATTGGTGAATTCGCAACATACATATTTCTTTTGTTCAAGAAATTGTTTGCAGTCTTTGTATCAATTTTGCAATCGTTACTAATAATTAATAATCCACGGCCATTCGATTCACGCCATGAAAATGTTATTTTACATAAACTCGCAAATGGAAACAAAATTTCGCACGATCGATTCCGTAGTCGACGTCGTACTACTTTCAAAAACAAATCTATCTCTTACTTTGCGCCCAACATACGCAGGATGTATGCATAAACTAACAAAACTAACGTCAGACTAATCAGTGAAAGGGTTAAGGCAATTGTTTCACCACCTTGCACCCGCATTCGTAAATGTCTATCAACATAGTGTAATCGGTATACCTTTAATCTAAACCCTCTCCTTGCCTCATTAATCTTCGATCGTTCCATTCTACCTTCTATCTCCCCTTGCTATTCTTCGTTTCGTTGTACCTGTTATGTTCCCGTTCGGTTATTACCCTTTTCTCTCTTCCTCGTTCGTTCTTAACCGTTAAATAATCCGGGCATACTCCCTTTCTTTCCCGAGGTTACCTCATGCAAATCATGCAAACGGCGATCATAAAAATTCTTTTCGTTCGATTCCGTTATCGAGGACAGCCGCAAGGTGCGAGATACGCGGTAAAGGCGAAGAGAAAGATCCAACCAGACGGATCGAGAAAAAAAGTCACGCGATATTTATCCTTCGCGGTGGTGTGCGAACGCGTTTTCGTTTCGGATCGCTGCAAAAGATTTGTCGAGGCGAGCGATGATTAACGTAGTCTCAATAATGTACGAAACAAAATGGGAATTTTTAGTCCCAATTAATAATACACCCGTAGATGGAGAATATTTATGTCCAATTTGAGCGAGCAGGTTTTCTCTACATACGTCCGTGATACTTGAACGTTTCTATGGAGGAAAAAAACATTCAGAGTTAACGAACGCTGCTCCGTTGCCGGCAGAGCTTAAGAAATTTCATTTGAAAGTGTAATAGACAATATAACAGGTTCGAGGGATTTCAATTTTGTTTAATTGCTATTATGTGCATTCGAAATGAACAAAGAGACGTTGATATATTCCAACTGGTAACTGTTTCCAGTAATGCCATTATTTAATGGTTAAAGCAATTATGCCGTGCGCATTAAATTCGTTTTAACAAAAATTTAATTGTACGATGATAATGAAATGTAATAATGTACGCATTAAACGTGGAATTTCACATTGTAAAACGTTATGTAGATATTTCATTTGCCGGGGGAGTAATTAAAAATGATTTATGCCCAAATGCAATAATGTTATTCAAGTATGAAGTAACGAGCAAATTCGCCTATTAATAATTCAATCTGAAATAATATCTTTTATCGTTGATTTAGAAACGGTACAGAAAAATCCAAGCATGAATTGTTAAACCATTCTGCAATTAACGGAAACTGGCTTTCATTTTACAGAAACGTCCGAGAAAGGTCAATTCAATTCTCAACAATTAATTTGCGTTATTTGCCACCTTTCTCTCAGAAAAACAGTTCCTCGATAATAAGAACAAGTTGCTGCAATAATGCATGAAGCAACTGCAGCTTTCGAAGTGTAGGAAAAATGATTTCAATTATTTCAATCGCATATGGAACTTGAAAACATAGTACACTTGATTTAACAAGCGGGTAACAATTTCCCTTCGAATGTTTGCACGATACCTAAACAGCTGTTGCTTTCAAATCTGCAATCCACGTGTACAGCACACCTGACTCAGTGACAGAATAAAAAAGAAGCAGCGGAAGAATTGAAAAAAATGTTCAAATGCATTCATTTACATCGAATTATAATGCAACGCATCCTAAAGTAACAAAAAGTGCCTAGATGCATTCCAGTGAATGTTCGCGGTGCAAATAAACTGAAACACAGTTCGCCTTCAATTACACAAATAATTCGGGCGATGGATTAAACTCTGTTCAAAACATTACGGCAAGCCATCCCGTAAACGGGACAATCCTGCGTGCATCGGATCAAAAGAATAACAAACCGCCTAATTAGCAGCGCCGCGTAACATTCGAGTTACCTTAATGAAAATACATACCTGGGTACGGTTTAAACAATTAACCCTACACGCGAAGCCATAACGCCGCGTAGATTGGCATCGGCGCAGAGCTTCCAGATTACACGATAAAGCTCCACGCCCGAGTGTACGTTTGAAAATTTCCACGAATCTATTCCCAAAGCGGACTAATTAAACGCGTGCAATTAGAAACCTGGCGCGATCCGGCCAATATCGCACGCCGCCGTCGCGCTACCTGCGAAATCCTCCGTAGCTGTATCGCCGGGGAAAGAAAAAGAAAAAAACGACGAGGTGGAGGAGGAGTGGGCGAACAAAACGGCGCAACAGTCTTTCCATAAAGTATAGCGGATATTTTTCATCCGTTCCGCTTGCTGCGCCAAGTTCCTTCCAGTTACGGACAGGGGATTTCGATCCGTTTGAAAATTCTATTTCGCCCATTATGAAATGCCTGCAGCGCGCAGCCGGTATCTGTGTCGAGGCGAATTCCAGCATCAATTTTCTCCAAGCTAATTTGGATTTCATGGGGGAACATAAAAGGTATGTATATATATACAGGAAGAGGTTGATGGCATTCAGGCGGGCAACGGCACAACCAGAGCCACGCGGCGGTTAACCGATGAAAATTCAGGATTAATGTCCCTTGAAAGCCGTGGGAATATTTTCCGCGGTCCGGCATGCGACTCTGGACCGATAAGAATCCCGATTTTAATTTCCCCGAGGATGCTTTCGATTTCCATCCGGAGGGGGGGAATCCGACGACACACCGGCGCGCAACACACAACAGACAGAGACACGAAGAATCATGAATAGTCCAGAGCTTCCCTACTACGTGCACACCTATGCACACATGTCGTGCACGCGAGTGTGTACGTACATGGCTACGTGTAGGTACGTGGTTTACGAGAGTGTGTACTGTACATTGTAAGTACGTGAACGTCTTTAAGGGCGGGACTAACTAACGTCTAATCGGGCAGCCTAACGACCCAACTAACTACACGGGATACGCAGCACAGCTAACAGCAGCGGCATCTTCGCATAACGATCCCTGGCCTCACTGCCTGTTAGTCATCGCTGAATCATGATCCAGTGATACACGACCCACCGTTCAAAGCAAAAAGATGCATGGAAGACTTACGATACACGCGATAGATACACCCTGCAGTTTGTCCTCTCCAGGCTACTTCCGCACGTGTACCGGTCACTTATCTTTTGTGGTAGCTAACAATCGGGAACATTTGTCGCTTGCTTCTTATCGGATGGCCGACGTCGCGTCAGGTTATTGCGATATTTTTCTACCGGTTTCTTCCTACCATTTTCGTGCTTCCCCTTTTTTTACTAGGGAAAATATTATTGATGGGCTCGTGGAGACTATTTATTGGCACGATGGTGCAGTGCCGGTGCAGTAATAGTGCAGTGGTACGTTTATTTCAAGGCGAGAATTTGAGCAACTATTGCAAGAATGTAATTACGAATCGTAGAAACGAATTTTAGTTACGAGTAGTAGATCATGTCTAGTGCTATAGTAATCGTGCTTGGTGATACGATTTTAAGCAAAAATATCAGGTAGTTTGTAAGAGCTCGCGATACCAGATTATGATAAGCAAGAGATTATCACTTGTACCACAATCTAAGCGCGAATAGGTATTCCCAAAAGTCTGTTATGGATGTGAACTTTATTCTGCTGTATTGGTTCAGATTTTTAGATATCTGCTCATGAGGACGTTCAGGTACTCCTTATGTATCGTTTATTTTTAAATAGACCATCTTTGGTAAAAAAAATTTGGTCTAGTTGGTGACAAATACAATAACTGTTATCAGTGCAAATAACAAGTAAAGGATATCATCGTGCTTCTTAAAATATTAACTTACTCCCCTTTATATGTCACGAATGTTGCCTACTGGATATTAACGCGTCGTTACCGAAACTCATTAATACATAGAAATGGTTAACAATCCATCGAGTGATTCGTTATTGGAAAATTCCAATATAATTCATTTGGAACTTTTGTCCAAAGTGAAGTGAAACTGTTATATGTAGATAACGGGAATTTAATCTGAAGGTATTTCCGTAAAGTGTTATCGCAAAAATTTTCCTCCCGTGGCGGTTAACCCACCGATACAGCTTATCGCATGGGAACATGTGTGGCTCGATTTTCTTTCTTTTTCATTTTATTTTCATTGGTTATTTCATCAGGTTTTTCATCAGGTTATTTCATCAGGTCCGGTTTTTAAACAAGAAAAATACTCCGTTTCGTAGCAATATATCCGTGCGAAACGGAAGTCCGTAAAGGAAAGGCGTTTACCGATTTCAATTTACACGAAGGCGCTCACGGACGGCAAGACGGAGGGCAGATGGAAATTGTTATCACCGGCGAAGGGTCTTCTAGGGGAATAAATTAACGCGCACGAGGTCGATGGCAAACGGCTTCATCGTGTAATCGAGAAAAAATGCGTAATACGACGCCCCGCCGTGCTACGGCCTGTATCTGTTCGTGCGTTCGTGTCGTTAATGCATAATGCACCAGTGCATCGCGCGTACACGGGGCTACCAGACACGATCGTTTTCTCAATCATTAATCGATCCCAGAAGCATTAGATTAAAGGACGGTCGGTCGCCGCTGCTGCACAAATTATGTCTCGCGGCATCCAACGATCGCGGGTCCAGTGATTTTCACCCTGCGACGCGTTACACTTTTTCCCGCCTTGTCGCCCAGGGTGAAGGATCTATGGGAAACTGGTAGAACTTGAGCTTCCGCCGTGGAAAAATGTGGAAAGTACAGGTGTGCACGCGCGGCGACGAGGAAAGATCGAAACGTTCCAGCGGGAAAGAAATGTCGTGGAAGAGAACTGGTCGGCAAGTTCGCGTCGATCTTCTTTTATTTACCCTTCCACTGCTTTTGCTGCCGATTTCATTTTAATAACGGTTCGGGGCTGGTGCATGGAAATACGGTGTAACGACGAGTATGGATTTATAAATTGTCTGGAAATAGCTGGCCATTATGTCGATACTTTCTATTTGTCATTTTCAATCGACGATTCTACCCTGCTTCTTTGGGTTAATATCTCATACACTGAAAGTGTATACCTTACTTGCTTCGTGCGATTAAGTAATGATATGTCCCGAAAATCTGTGTCACGCGATTTACACGCAAGTTTCGTTTTAATTGTTGAAACCTTCATCGCAGTTCGAAGATTCTGTTTTTGATGAAAAATTACCAACTGTGCGATCGCAAAGTTTTTCTCCGATACCATATACGCTTAATAAATATTTGCAACTGTATTTACTCTATTTCCGTGTTATTTATTTCACTGGACAAGCTGTTCCACATACTCTACATATTTATCACCAAATGGAAAGAAAACTGGATACTTTCACCGGTGTTTTACAAGATTCGCATCCGTAGGTTTAGCAAGTGTGATATTCGAAGATTAATTAACGCAAAACAAGAGAGACCATATTTATCGAGCACGCAATATTTCAGCGTTACAACCCGTTCGAAATTTCAGTACCCTTTCGCGCGCTTGTCACAGATATCGATCGTGCGAACGAAACTCTTTCTGCTATCAGATTATCCAGGTGGCGAATGGCAGGCCAGATTAATAAGGTGGTAGTTAAATACGTCAGACCTCGGTAGTCGACAAAGTCACGGTGTACCGGTTCAACGTTAAAATATTCATTAGGCGTGACGATAGCCCTGATATTTTCTGCGTGGCACCGTGTCTACCTGGTACACGTGTGCGTGCCGCAATGTAACGGGTATGCCGAACGATAATGCACAAGAATCGTGTTATGCCACGTTCGCATCGCCGTGTTCGCTTACAGGCGAGCGAAAATCTTTTAGGATTCTATTTTAGATTTTCCCGAGAAGGGCCCAATGATAGGTAAAACTTTTCAACGTTGTCACAAATAAATTAGTTAATATGAAACACAGGGTGTAATACTTACGGTCTATCCCCTCACCCACAATAATGAATCTTCTTGCAATCACCATTTATCTATTCTTTACGTTCCTCGTCGAAGAAAATACCCGACGTATCTCTCGATATCTCTGTTCGATATTTTTCCATTCATAACGCGAGTGATAATCGTTTTATTCCTGAAGACGACCGTTCCAGTGTCATTATGCCGTGCAGAACGTGTAATCGACGCTTTCTTTCCCCGGTCCGCGGGGCAAGACAATGAACAGGAAATCGAGAGGCGGCTGGCGGAAAAGCTTGGCGTGAAAAACCTCGACAAAAGAGAAAGCCATTGAACCTCCGAGGCGGTCATAAACGCGTGGAATGCAGATTCGCGTAGCTCGAGGCGATAACGAGATCGTCTTATTAATTCGTCGAGCATCGAAACGGGAAGCGACGATGCTGCAATTAATCGCCAATGGCTGCCGGCCGACTGTTTTCAACCCTTTCTTTGCCTCGCGACACGCGCAAACTAATTACTAAAATTTTACAGCGATGCAAAGCGATGCATCATATACTTTCGTCGGTCTTACAAGAAAATGTGTATACTTTTCTTACTGAGTTACAAAAGAACAAAGGTATTAGAATGGGTGAGATCCAAAAACATCTCAGTAATCCTTATTTAGTAACGCTACTTTATTAATATTTATAGATCTACGATTATTCAAGCCTTAGGGTAATAATGACGGTGTTTACGGAGAAACCCACAACTATATTACCAGATATATAACTATATGAAAAACCTCGCAACCCTTGAAAACTTAATATTACGTCCATCAGGCCTTTTTTTTAAGAGAAGCGGAAGCTCGCGCTGGACATACTATATTCGAATTTAAATGTCCAACAAAGAAGGAACAGCTCTTTTGCTATGATACAAGTATTATGGTAGTTTACCCGTTGTACATTAAACGACATTCGCAGATTTGATGACAGATTTCTAATCGTTGCCGCCACGCCACGTTAACTTTTACTAAAAGATCCTGAACACACCTGTGGGCTGCTATACACAGTCTGTGTCTGTAGTGACCAGATCTCCTGATTTCCTTTTCTCTCTTGCATCGCTGCCGAATTCATTCCGTTGTTCACCGAATAGGAACAGCGATGGGAATAGAGAAACGGACGGGTGAATCGAGCGGCTAAACGGTCGATAATTGAATCCATCCTTTCAGGTGGACGAGATTTCCGCGACGTTCATAATGAACCGGCTTAATTGCAGGTGCGATCTAGCAAGAGAATCGAGGGACGTCCCTTCGTCCCACGTTCTTCGACGCGCCTCGACTGAAAAGCAACCGCGGTTTATCGCGTAGAAAAACGAATTTTTTTCCGGGGGAAATATCGATTACCATATTCGTCTTGCTAAAACGATTAATTTAATTACTCGCCGGCCGTTTAATCCCGCGTCGTGTGCAATATAATTGCACTTTTTTCTCGTAAATTTAATGAGGGTATCGGGAGCCTTTTTTTCTTTAACCGTTTCATTAGCCGCTTTCAACTCGGGAAGATGTTAACCGCATCGTCGCACGCGTAATCGTCGCTCGGATTTCGAGGGATCGAAGACAACATTGCGCTTGAAAGAACGTTTTATTCGTTGCTATCAGCTTGGAATGTTGACATTCGTGTAAATGCGACAGTTGACGAACGAAATGTCGAAGTTAATTCACAGTGATTCATGATTTAGAAATTCGGGCGCCAAAGGAGAGGAGCATATATTGAACTCCCTCGATTTGCTGGTATTAAAACTTGATAAAAGCATCGCGGCAACTATGCTGGTCAAATAAAGCAATCCACTTTCTCGCGAAATCGCTGGGCGCCCAGGAAAAGCGTGCTCGGCCCAAAAGATACGCAAGATAAAAATGAAAATGCGCATCGGAAAGTTGCGTTTCGCGCCTGTCCATGTTACACGCTCGGCTAACGGCACACGAACGTTTCACTGGACACGCTATCTAGGACGTACGTATATTGACAGTCTACGAGGCATTTCTTTCCCGGTTTCCAGCAACGAGCTGCTCCCATGAGCTGAACCCATAGCAGCGCGTACGCTCCCCTAAGGTCCACGTCGCGACAAGATCGATGACTCGAAACCGTGCTCCCTCGTGTGTTCACAGCGGATAAGGGAAAGCGCCCGCGAAGAACAGGGAGAAGAAAAGAAGAAAAGAAAGGAAAGGACGAGACACCGACAGGACACTCCGTGGAAATCGATCGGCACGCGAGACGTCAGGAGCGTTTTCTTCGCGAGTCGATATGTATTTTGTACCTGTCCATTTCGCGAGACGCGAGAAATAGCGGGCATAACTGTTGTGCAAAGTCCTTATCTCGTTGTCAGTCTACCGTAAACTTGACTTTACGAGCGTTGCACGCCGGCCGCGGCGCACAGCCTTTTTCGCGGTTTCCTCTGCATTTCGATTCGTCTCGCCGGGGTAACGGTTCGCCGTTGCAGCCTGTCCAGCGCGGACGACCGGAAGATCGAATCAACCGACTGGCATTTTCGTTCTTTCCCTCTGCCTTTTCTTCCCCGGGAAGTATGCCACGGAAAAGCGCCATCGTTTTATATGGCAGCGGCGCGAATGCCTTCCGAATTCCAGCGTTTCGATCGCCTGGCGTCGCAGGCATGGGCAGACTTCACTATTCGACGGTGTGCACCTTGGCGAAAATTATTATACGTCGACCCATCTATGTTTCTATGTGTTTTCGTCGAGAAACCGTAAAAAATTTGGTTTCTGATAAATCAATTGTATAGGTAGCAATTCTTATAGAAGCGTTTATATGTTTGCATTTATTAATTTAACATTTATAGTGCGCAATTGTATAATATAGAATTAAATTTGTATAACACTTCTGCCCCATTGTTCGTCCGAGGACGGACGAACGAAATTTTCATAAATACCTGAAAAATGCGCTGCATTGTTATTGCATCGTAGTAACGTAATATTATTATCCATAGAACGGACAAACAAAGTTTGTATATGAACCCGAGAAACACCCTGCAATGTTAATATATTTATTTATCGCAACGTATAATGCTGGAGAATGTACAAAAAGGTTTTATTATAATTAATTTATTTTATATATCAATTTATTGGAACTAACGTTCTTTTAGAGGAAATTCAGGAATCTTTTTGCTATACAACATGTACATTTACGAGTATTATAGCTGCTTGATTTTTAACACCTTTTACGATTCTTCTAAATACTACTACTGTAGCAAATATTATGCCCGGAATTATGGGGATTTTATCTTGATATTACATTTACGTTACTTCTTCCACCACTTACGGGCATTCTGAGTTTTCTTTATATTTTCCACCTAAATGCGATGTTCAAGTTGGATTATAGTAATAAAAACTTGGGAATATTATCATTTCTCCGCGTAATATGCGCGCGGAAATAAATGTTGACAAGCGTAAAAGAGCGTGGAAACTTTATTCTATAATATGCGTTTGCGGATTAAGATTTTGTTAACTTGAACTTCGTGTGCACGGAATGAAATGAGAAACGTAAAAAATAAATTAAGTAACGCCGTATTAAGGAAAGAAAACGGAATGTTACGGAGGATAATAGTAATGAAACGAAGAATAATCCGTCCATTCGGTTTCAATATTGAAATCGACAATAATAATTAACGATGGTAAATAATTAGCCGAAATACGCAGGCGTTATGCGTCACGTCGTTTAATCTTTAGTTGTTGCGTCTGAATACTCCAATACGTTTCTTATCGCCTTTACAAAATTGCCGATAAAAATTCCCCACATTATTTTCACAACTGTATTCGATGCTGTTGATCCGACCTTTGCCACCTGATGTTATATGATTAAAACTTTTAATAATCCATTGATGTACGCTATTATACCCGATAATACGTTTGCGGCTGTTTAATGCAAATTCATTAAAGTTGTTGTGCACGTTTTGTTATTTCTAAAGTTGTCCACTATGGTACGATCTCCTCTATCAATCAACATATTCTCTCGATAGCGCGTTATAATAGAATTCTTCATTATTCGACGTCAGTCAACAGTAATTATTTCTTCATTAATCTTTTTTTGTGGAATGGTAATAAAATATAAACGGTCGTCTCATACGGCGACTATAAGGATCAAGTTTTTAAACAGGAACTGGTTGCATAAAAAACATTTGTTTCGCTGAAAGAATGCAGGTTCTTTATGAACGTCTGCTCCCCTAAACACATGTAACCCCTTATACAATGACCAAGAGAATGAATTTATTAACAAAAAGTGGCGGAAAAACAATAAATTATTGAAAACCCCTGGAACTATCTTTTGATTGGGAGCAAAATTGTAACGACTTTTTTAACGTCGGGGCTACTCCTGGGCCCCGCAGTAGCTTTTAAGGGTTGAACCGGTCAACCCGGGCCCAACTGTACAACATAATTGTATCAAACTGGATTAAAGCCTAGCCCGTCTGCCTCGAATTTGCTCATTACTTTATCGTCCGGTCGGTCATTATTCCGTATGCGCGAGAAAGCACACGGTGAAACGCAACGCGGGATAACCGCGACATTCCAAATGAATTTCGATCTCCGCGCCGTACAATGAACGCTGGCTGCGGCTCGATGATCGCCGCTCATTAACTTCCGCGGTTAATTACATCACGGCCAGTGACGTAAGGTGGGAATCATCTGCATGATGCTCGGCGTATGTGCGAAATTAACGCGGAATATTTCCACGGCGCGGCGGCTATCGCGTACCGATTCCATTGCATCGCCGCGGCGTGACAAATTACGCGACGGCCTCGCCGTTGAAATTAAACGATCTATCGCCGCGTTTAGGGATATGCACGTATTGGCCGGCGAACGCGTGTATCGTGAATTACGTTTACAGGTGTACAGCTGCAGGATATAACGGCCGCATAACAGGAATGCGTACCTGACATTGGCGAAAGAAACGAGAAAGTGTTTATTTATTTATTTATTTATTTATTTATTGATAAACGGGTATAAACCCTTTGATATACATACAAAATTGACAAGAGAATTTAAATGTTTCGTGATTTTGACGTCCAGTTTAGTTGCAATGAGCTCACGTTTATTAAGAATCCTCTATTTCTTTTCGAAAGTTCTATTTCTACCAATATTTCATAACCGCCCCGTGCATTGCGCGTTAGAAAGCGATTTGGCCCGTACTGCACTAAAAAAAACAGATGATATCCACCCTGTCGATGCAGGTTGGCCGCAAAATTACGCGTTTGCACAGTAAGAACATATCGTGCCCCCTCTCTGCTTCTATTTCACTTCGTAACATAGCGTATGAAACGCTTTAATAATTATCGCTCCCGTATCCAACCAACGATTCCTCCTTTGCATATAATTCCAAGGATCGTCCGTCTTTCCACGATTATTAATTACAATCCGACGCAGCTGATTCCCTCCCTCAATTCGCGTGTTGCACGAACGATCCTGCCTTCTGCAGTTGCCAACGTTCACCCGTACACGAGATTCGCGAAACGTGAACCAACCAATAGTCTTACGTGTTATTCGCGAAAAGATGGGAAAAATAGGAACATGGGAGTAAAATATTGTTCGAGAAAATTGTAATAAAAAGACTGTAGGTCGTAGGTACTATTATAAATCCCCTCATGGTCCTTCTGTTTTTCAATTTTTGCTTGGAACCTGTAACTGCGAGTGTCACTCGTTATTGTACAGTGACGGATTAAACGACGACGTTCAAACGATTGAATGCCTATCACTGGCTCTCCGTAAAGTTTAATCGTGGACCCCACCTGCTATCACGGATATTTCTCGTCCCCTAGGCGCATATATCCGCATAACAACGTCAATCAAACGACGCACCGACGATCGGAGGCACGATTCAACTTTTAACTCGATATACCATACCATACGCTTTTTGAGTAGCAAACAGACAGACCTTTCGCTTTTCTATTGCGACACTTCTTGCGATGTAACATTGATTCAATTTCGATTTATCATTCCGCGGAATGGAAAGCTATTGCGAGTGCAGCAGAATATTGTTATTTTCTAGAAACTTGCAGAATATGCGCGCAGTGTTAGAAATTTCTATGTCGGATACTTTTGTGGAAAACCAATGTATTTTCACACTGTTAACATGGGAGTAATTTTGTAAACGTCAAACGTACCTGATAAGCTATGCACACGAGAGCAACGTGCATTACAACAAATCTTTACCAAACTTATCAGATCAGGAAATTTAAACTCGCATCCCGGCTAAGCGACGACATAATAATGCTAATCAGTCGAATATAGATAAGGAGAGGAAATATTTGATTTGCACAGGCCAGATTTTTCTCACATCGTAAGAAGGAATTTCGATTACCGGAAAAGTGGCAACGCAGAATAGATTTCATTTCGTGATAAATAAAAGTTTGGCTTAAAACATTGATTGGTTATTGCTAGAGGCACGGGGAAGGTGCAATAGCAATTTGTCGTGTAATGCGGATGTAACGATTTTCTTGTAACTATTTTTACGACAGCACTTACTGAACGATAGTATCGAGGTTGTGCAATAGATGAAATTGCAACAATTTTCCAGCAGAATGTGCAGAAACGAAACACTGACGTTCGAGGACGTCTCGATATCAACCGCAATAAAGAAGAAACAATAAAGTATTGCATCACGTTCGTACTATGTACGTGCCTCCTGTTGGGGAAGCGAATCGTGCTATGCATTAATAGTAATCCCTTTAAAATTAATGAAGTTGCATATATGTATGTAGAGCTGAGAAAATTACTATTTTAAATAGAAAATAGTCAATAGTGTCGGGCTTAGTCGAAGAGATGAAAAATTGTAACTCTAATAAATACTCTAATAAATTTACTTTGCCAAATATTCCAGTGGTCTGTATTATACAGAGGATGCATCAGCTTATTTTCATTGTAAGGAAACATTTGCAATATTTGAAATACGAAGTTAAAATATTTTATTTAATGCATCAGGCTCTCAAAATAAAAACTATTTCATTCACCGAAATCCCGCGGTCTGTTTAAAATATCATTTGACTATTTAAATATTCTTCTACAAAATTTTGCTCAACACTGTATGTGACACACATATGTGCATTACATTCTCGTATCGCAGTCGCGATTTCGTTATTTCTTGAAACCATAGGCAGCCACAACGTTCGCCGCGAAAGGTGAACGTACAGACGCGCAAACAAACGAATCGAAAACGAAAAGCGCGTTTACAGTCTCCTTCCAATTTTAGCTCCAAAATTATTATTAGACAGGCGATAGATAATAAAGGAAAACATCACGCCGTTATCAACCACTGTCACTGCTATCAGCAATATTTTTAAAACGTTTATCTAAATTAAGCTTCCAATTGACAAGCCGCACATTGTAATTTGCCCATTACGTCGTCGTAACCACTGATTAATTGTTTCTTATCGTTCGAACGGGAGTTCCTCTTGGACGATACTGCACACACGTCTCCCTATATCAGATAGGTTCGTCGCGTATCTGATTCTTATTTCGTACAATTGTTTCCCTGCTCTTTTAATCGCCCCCCTTCGAGAATCCACGAATTTCGAAGTTATTTTTCTATTCATTTGCGCGATCCCGATCTATAGTGCTAATATAACTTATTTAAGCAAAATAAATATTGTCCGATTTCGTTACGTTGCACCCTGTCGATTTGTTCAACCTAATGAATAAGTAGTATGGTTCCTTTTCATTTTTCTCAGTTACATACCGGGGGTTGCTAGCAGCCATTGAATTTTGTGTTTTGGTTTTAGGAAAAAATGCAATGCTATGATTTCTAAACGTAGTCTCTCAATATTATTGTAGAATAAGTTATAAAAATCTGTTTCGCGAATAATATTACGAGGCCGGCGATTTCTTACTGCGAAAATATTTCTGCCGAAATTGCTCGATCGACAGCAACAAATTTCTATTCTTCGTTTGTCGTATGTAACTTTCAGAACATCGTATCAGGGTTACAGGACAGCCTGGTGTACAAATTCGGTTACAAATAATATTAATAAACAGATAGACGTCTGTAATAAAATATTAACCGTGGCCGTTTTTCAGCACAGAGTACACTATGTTATCGTGCTCCAGCATACTCAATTTTCAATTCTACGCACCACCCTGATACACACACACACACACACAAAACAACCAAACACTAGCCCTCCATTAACATTTGGCGCACATTAACCCTTCCCCCAAACACGACGCGTAACACAAATTCGCACGTTCACCTGACAGTGTCAAGAAGAAACGAAATAATCGCCTACCTGGTCTGGCCGCACAGTCTCGAATCTTCCCCTCGCGGCGACTCTTCTCAATCACGTACGATCACAAAATAAAAGCAAAGAAACGAGAAGAAACTAGTCACATCCGTCACTCGTTCGTGATACCGCCGGAACAAGTCGTACAGCGAGCGTGTTAGTTACGCGACGGTCATACACCAACTGACGCGAGTGTGCCACTCGCTTGGGACGTTAGCGTCTGACTACAGACGGCGCCTAACTACTCGCCGTGCGATTGGTCAGCCGTCGGCCGACCACCTTGCACGTACACACACCGGTACCACCTGGCTAAATTGCGCGTACGTTCGTGTGCGTCTCTGCAACCGGGAACAATAGAGGCGGAACTGGTGCCGAGCAGAAATGTTTTTCTCCTTTTTTGATTTTTCGAAACGATGAATGAGATGCGTTCGCTGCCGCTGGCTGGCTCCGCGTTCCGTATCCCTTCGCTGTGTGCCATGATAGACTGGCGTGGAGGTATGTAATCCGACGAGGCACTGTAGCCGCGTTTCAATAACCAAAATGTGTGTAACTTGCGATGGAACCGGGCCAGCGATGGGTGAAATTTCGAGGGGTTGATGGAAATGGATTTTTTTTTTCTGTTGGGGATGTTATCGGGGTTTTTTGGGGGGTGAAGGGTTGTTTTACTTTGGGAAATTGAGACCCTGTGGGCGACCTGGGTTGTTTGCGTCCGTAGCAGAATTTCACTCGTGAGTTTTCTCTTTCTGAACGTTTGCTAATTAATCCCTTGATCACGTTTGACTCGACGAACTACTGAGTATCTTATAATATTTATAATATTTCATATTATAAAATATCTTACCTACTATTTTCCATTCGAAATTTCACGTAGCTTCGAATGGGACGATCTACATATTGAGAAAACCACGTTCACGGTTCAATAGGTGTTCCACGATATTGGAATTGTGCCGTGGGACATCCTTGGGAAACTTATCGATCCAGACTGTTATGATTATGATAATTACAGTATAAGGCGCTGAGATTACCTTTGACGGTGTTGTCACTATTAAAATGAATGAGATTGTTATACATGGAATTTTGTTTATCTGAGTTTCGAAATTACCAAACCGGAAACATAAATTTTGGTTTGCCATTTAGTATTGGGTGACAGCAAAATACTTCTCAACCTCGACTATAAATATTTTTTGCGTTATTAAATATGATTTATTTAATTCGTTTTTGCAATTTGTCGAAACAATTAAGGATATATGGATTTCCACTTTTTATTTCGCGATGGATAGGATACATTGAAAAAACCGGCGAGACGATATGTGACAAATAATTTCTTGCTATCTGTCTACCTATTAAGTCCATTATTCGAGATTCGAATTACTGTTTCGATTCGAGTGACTCGAACGTTGTCGAACTGTCTGAACAATCGAAGCTCCCGCATCGTTTAAACATATCTAATTTTGCCAAGCTATTTCGTAACACTTAAGCTGCTTGAATGTTCCAGTCACTTTCAAAGATCAATCATTCCATCTTCAAACCACCTGCAGACTCGTAAGACAAAATAACAGATATCTCGAATACTGCATGGAGCATGCAAATGAAGAAATGGATTCCCCGAAAGAAAGCCCGTACCGTTGCGTAACGTCTGACAAAATTTTTGTACGACGGAATAAAAGAGTAAGAACTTTCGCCGTTCGTCGTTCGTAATTCGGTGAAAGTTGCGCGGCATTTCTTCCATGCTGCACGCCGTTCGATTTCGATTGCGTCGATTAGACTATTGCCATTACGCAAGGACGATCCTTCTAACCCTTTCGTTCCTGAACCCTTAAAATTTTCGATTAATATCGAAGAGCTACAGGTATAAACGCACAGATACTCTGCTTTAGTACCTGAGATATGATTTGTATAAATAATTCAAAGAGTAATACAAATTTTTCAGCCGAAGTGATGTAGATTCTTATTTTTATTTTTTATCGACTCTTTTTCAGTGAATGGTGCAGTTACCTTCGTTGATATTGTAAAGTATATTATATAGATTTTTATTTTGAATTATTATACATTATTTAGATTAGTGTATCTTTTCCTCATTTTGTTTATCGATTCGGCGGATGATGCAAGTGTTCTATTTTCTCCCATCTCCTACCACCGACGTGCAGTTCAATTACGACGAACCGATTGTCGCTAATGCTCATCGAGCACGCGGCGCCGCGTCCACCTGCATGCTCGTTAATACACGTATTATTGCAAAACCACGAAATCGCGAAACGGCCGAGCTATGTGGAGAATATCACGCGAGGACACGCTGCGTCGCACGTAGAAACAATAACCGCTGTGCGTTGAATGCTAAAACTAGAAACGAACGATTTTCACTTCTCTGCGAGATATCGATTCGCTGGTCTTCTTTTGAACCTCGCTATTCGATTACTCGATCATGTCCATTGACCATTTGGCCATTTATCTTTGAACCAAACGAGCCTCCGAATGGTGCGCACGAATTTTCTTGTCAGGAATATTGCAAATCGAGGAGCAACGTTCTCCCAGAAAACGTAGCGGTCATTCTTTGCGACGCGCAAGCTGCAACTAGAAGGGAATTACGATGCTACCACAATTTCGGGCACACCCAGCCGACAGGTGAGCGAAAATAATACAAGGTAGAAAAAGCCGCGACTTAATTAACACGATGGAACGAATAATTCCTGCGAAATACCGCAAAGCGTGCAACCCGTTAAGAACGAACAAAAAAGAATAATTAAAAAAGTGTACGGTATAAAATTACAGCACGGTAGATTTTCCAAAGTGCAATTAACTCGCGTTATAAACTCGTTTAGTTGGGCTTGCCGGGCGTAAAAATTATAAGGTCGCCGCGGAGTACAGTTTGCGAATTAAGTTTGCCAGTCAAGTTCACGAATAGTAAGTCGGATGCTTGGATGGTTATTTAAAAGTACATACAACGCGATTACTGGTTTCGCGATCAGAGCGTGTACAGCGCGCGTCGCGACGCTTCGGCCGCCTTGCAATCTATATCTTCAGGCACTCTACTCGTATATTTTCTCTTATATACATATCTCTGACCGTGACAGTGTATCCATAACAGAGTACGAAACAGTTACAATCTTGGTCTCGAGCCGAAGTCGACATAACTCTCTGTCGATGTCGGGGTTGTATTTAATCGAGAGCAATGTAATTTATGCCGTTCTTGCGCATCCACGTCGTCCCAGTGCCGCAGGTTCCATTTTGCCCGAAATAGGATAATTAGTACCTTGCAGGGTACACCAGACACCTTATATATTTCTCCGTAACTATTATTACATCGAAATCGGAGGTTTTCCCCCAAAATATCAGTAATTTTAATCGTGCTCCTACTATGTATCACGATTGGTCAAAATCTTGTTACTAAGGGTAGTATGACAAATTCGCCCATTCAAGGGTGGCTTCAATCCCCCAAATATTATTCGATAAATATTATTTTTCGATGTTCCACTGGTGCGCCAAATTTTAATCGGAATTAGAAATTGTCAATTAGGTAATGCTTGTCTGTGAACGTGATTAATCGTCACGACTTAGCCCCCCTGCGTCGTCGCGAAAGTCTTACACAAATATTGTGTGCAGACACCAGATTCCAACGATACTATCCAACATCATTCGCATAACAGCTGGTAGGGAAATAATTATTAACAGCTTGCTTGCGTAGCGATTACACGGCAGATTCTGCGTTTACCGATGCGTGTTGCCAGATACTTGCATCTGATGACGATAATCACGACGAACCTTTGTTCTCTAAAAATTTGTGCAATCTTTACGAGTTCTTCATTCGTCGATATTTCTAAGAATTACCTGTATCGGCGTTTATCGTTACCTTAAACAATAGCGCGATAAGTTGTCGCAAGCTTGTAACATTGAATAATACATCGACGTACAGTATGTACAAATTGATGGAACGCGAAACGCGTGTTGACGAATGTGATCATTTATAATTGAAATTCGGTGCTTCAGGAGAATTGATTAAACAGGTCATTAAATATTCCGTGGCCATCTGATAATAATTAAGCTTCCTTAGCATATTTCCTTCCCACTTTCGCTGTATGTACGTTGTACGTGCTTACCTGTGTCTATCCGTTGGTGAGGAAATAAATGTTAATTAAGAGAAAACCCAATAAAAATCGTTTAGTATTGCCTAAAGTAATAGGCACAGTTAGCGACAAAGTTAAGTGGAGAATGGAAGTAGGATTAGATCAACGTTATTTATCATAGAGTTAATTAACACAGCACTAACGGCGACTAATTAAATTCTATTTGTTATAAATATTGATATTACCTACGTAAGTCATTGATAGAATAATCGCGGGACAAAAATTTCTATATTAATCGAAGCATTCCCTCTTGAAGTACTTCATAACCAACCTATTTACTAAAATAGTAACTAAAAAAACAACAGACAATGTAGACTTCTCTAAAGCAACCGACTATCAAAGACAGAGAAATCGTGATGAAGAGCGAGAAGAGGAATTGTCGGTCAGACGACTAACCTCGCATAATCGAGTTGACCTCTTGGGACGATCAGCCAAATTGGAAGGTCTCGCGTATGTCTCTGACTCATGACTTATCCTTGAGCTTGTGGTACTTAACGTATTGTGCCGGAATTTCGTAACTTCAACAATGATACAGACGTTCAACGAACGAGGCGAACACGGCAAGAAAGGGTTCACGTACGTACATGCTAGTAAAGGTGAGAAATAGAGCAAGAGGTTTGCAGATTTCAACGACACCTGACCCGTCCTGCGTATACAGGCTACTCACCTATAACAAGGTACTCTGGGAACACGATTTCAATATAACATCTTGAAAGTACTGAGTAACACTTATCTCGATCCTATTCGCAAGTTCAGATGTCTTGTACCATTACTTAAAAATTACCAGAAATTCTTCAGGCGACCGTCCTTTAACGCGCTACTCCGAGGGCACGGTTTCCATATAACACGGCATCAATCTACCGTGTTATAGGGAGGTTACCCGTATTCATCCTGAAAGGCGTGGCACTTGCACCGTGTCAAGGTAAGAACGTCTTCGTGACTCTTGGCAATTTCGAAGCAATCTCGAGAGAGAATTTTCAGGTGAACGTTTCAAAGGATCGCGCGTACGGTTAAAGCTACTGGCGATGAACGATATGATTTTACTACCGTCACGAAACGAGCCTGGTATCACCGGACACACTGCGATTCAACGTTGTTGCAGTTTGGAATAACAGGATGCGCGGCCGATAGTTTTATATGGTTTCAATCGTTTTATACCGTGCATTTGCATGTACGCGCGTACATACAGTGGCTCACAGATTTGTTCACGTGCCCTCAAGTTTGGTGAATAATGGTTTCACTGTTGCATATTCTTTGTCAGATTAACCGTGACACTCTATTTGGGTTTATATTACTCGATCTTGGTTTTAGATTGCACTTTCTTTTCATTTCAAAGTTTTAAAGAATGAAAAGCGGGCAAGACAATATTTCTGCTGATTTTGTTCAAGGTTCAAATGGTAGAAATAGATCCGAATACAACTTATGAAATGATTAAAAAACGAGACTAGATTTTGCTAACGAATAAATTAGTGTGTGATTCAAGTGTATTTCCAACATCCCCCGAAAATGGTTTATGCAAATATAAATTGGAATGGTTTGAAACATAAACACAATTACACAATGTTTACGTAGAAATCGTTTTATATTGAACAAACTGTTTTTTATTGCTAGAAATACCTTAATGCTTGCGTGTATACAATACAGTTAACGACATGGGGTCATGGCTCATTCACCATTGAGTAATCTGTGTACTGTTAGGATCAAAGTCTGTAACAGCTGTAACTCAATTTAAGAATAATTGACTGTGACTTTAGACCATAACTGTGCCGAACAACATTGTTGCAGACATATTTTCCTTTGAACCAGTGCAAAGCTTCCAGACGAATACGAGATGAAGTAATAACTCTGAACTGTTGCATAATTGTTTGAATTGCATAAAATGTGAATGTAGTATACTATTCCAATTAGAATCATCATTTAAAGAATTCAACGACCAAATTAATATTATAGACATTTGCCTGCTAACTACTTCCAAATACAATTCTCATCATTCTATTCAATTACCCCCTCACCCCCAAAAAATAATTAAATCCGCCAATATCCGAAATAAAGAGAAAACATGTACGCGCTGAAAATAATCCAGCAAACGCTGCATCTCGGTTAATTCGATGCCGATCGAACACGAGGCAGAACAGAATTGGATGATTACGTGTTACCTACTTGTCGCGAGTAATAGTTTACGCGAGTCGGATAAACATGCCCGTGGTTATAAATGTCATCGATCATAATAGTTTGTCGTGTTAGATAACAAACCGTGCAACGCGTCGCGGATAACTCATTGCTGTCGTCAGATAATTCAATTCAATGGCGATACACTGGCCCAAGAAAATGGCATCAGCTAAGGTCAGTTTCGTAAACTGCCTCTGAAAACATGATTGAGAGCTGCACAATATTCTGAACAGATTTACGCGAAATATAAAAAGAAAAGGAACACGAAAGATCAAAGATGTACTTCACGACGTGTCTCGGTACACTTGACAAGAATACTTGGCTTGCACAAATCACCTGTCTCTCGCGGCAGTCTGCAACGGCACAGGTCGAAACAAGAAACGTGTGCAGCCCAATTGCAATTAATATTCCAATCCAAATAATTGACGGACAAGGAGCAATCTCTCTATATCCCCTGGCCTCCTTAACGAGTTGCGTAACATTGGCAAACTTCCTCGAAGAATATCATGTCCGGCAGAAGAGGTAAGTAAACGTCGAGAAGCTGCGCGGAAAGGGAGCAGGTTGTCATAAGGCCTCCAGCTTCCTAAAGGGTTTCGGTGCAGGCAATTAATACCTTGAACATTAATTAAGTGCCCTGAACGGTGCTATCTTTTATTCATAGCAGGATCCATTGCTGTTTACGGTTTAGAACAGCCGAGCGATGATCACCGGATGTATTACGTAAAGAGTCGTTACGAGATCCCAGATATTTTTTTCTCTTTTTTTTTGGAACACAGACAAATCAAAAGACACGGTTCCGCTTTGTGGACTTTATATCTGAACGGGCAACACTGGAACATTCATCTGCAATAATAACCGGTTACGTGTGCCCGTGTGCATAACCTTCGGTTTCTTAACGCCACACGTAAGGGTGATAAAAATCCCCGTGCAAATGACGACGTCGCTAATAACCGAGGAAGACAATGATAACAACAACGGCGTCTATGTAAATCGTTGTTTAACCGAAAAAGAAAGCAATATGTATGTGTATAATACTTCTACGTCCGGAGCCTCAAATTTGTCAAGCAAACTTGAGGAAAGAAAGAAGTCGAAGTCGGTCGTTTCAATGGAATAATATTCTGTGCCATTTGAGCTAAGCCTTCGTGACTTTTGTATATGTATAGTTGCAATTTGTACAGGATAAAGAATAATTTGATTCATTTTTCAATTAATCTGTACGTGTGTACATGTTATAATGTAGCAAATTGACGCTGTTAGTTAGATTTATAAACAAATACTTTATCTACCTGTTGTATCGATTATATTATTTCTAATTTATGCGCGCGTTGACGAAGATACCTGAACGGAAACTGTGTTGCTTCCAGGTACAGCAAGAAACAAGGTCTAATAAACATCAGAGATTATAATTACATTTGATATTCATATGTGTTGCACCGTGTCGTTTATACCATTTAAAAAAAAGGAGGCAAAAAGTATTATGAACAAAAGTTGCACGCTCGTCGAACTTGCAACGCCACTTCTGACGCGTATTTTCTGCGGCCTTTTGCCAAAAGGGGGGCAATACTTCCTCGACAATATTTATGGCCAGTAAACATTGAATGAGTACATTACACGAAACCCCAAGTAGATTCATTTTGATACTATCTGAACAATCCTGAAAAAGGGGACCTGAAATGAAGCCAATCGGTAAAGTAAGGGAAATCGAATCAAACGAATGTGTTACGACGAAAAAGAATTTCGTACGAAGTTCAAGAGGAATATGAAAAATACTTTGTCTATTGATTTACGTAGCATATTGCGTACCGCGTCTTTCGGTTTTTCCCTTCTTTTTTGCGAGGTCAAGCATCGCGCAAAAGGAATCCGCCAGCACAAGAAATGGCAAAACAGAATACGTAAGAGAAGAGGTTGTGTAGGTATGCTGTACAAATATTTGTATGACATTAATTTCATTGGCGCTTCCATTGGCAAAAACGGTAACAACGAAAGTTCAGCAAAATCAATTTGGGTTGTATTTGTTGTCTGGAGCACAGTTAACCCTTCCTTTTTAATTGGTTCGAAGAAATTCTATTTATTCTATTGCAGTTTCATTATTGCTGCGTCCGCTTTCGAATGACTTCTCACGATTTTTCTTTTATTCAATTCTCGCCAATTTCTTGACGTACAGAGCAACAGTTTGTAAGTCCTGTTGAAATTTCAAGGCTCGTTGAACATTTGGATCGATATCTAGAATTATGCTTTCCAATTTTTGCGGCCAATTGACGAGACTTGCAAATATTTCGTGCAGCGAATAATAATTCATTTTCAATGAAATTAAGAATAAATGCATTTATACAATGTTATTACAAAGTAAATACGAAACTAATTCATTAAACATTACTAAATTATCGTCCTCGTAATTGCATTTCCAAATTTATAAGTATTGACATATTACTAAAAAAAAATAGTAAGCAAATATGTTTTATTATTTCAACGAACAACAAATATATTATGGCTCCTTGCAAATTAATCAAAGGCAGGTCAGAATTATATACAGCGTAAGTGTAAATGCGATCAAGCAAACATTTTTGGCTCACTGATTTATAACAATTTCAAAAAGTACTGACTACGTAAAATAAGCTTGCCGAAAATCGCGACCGCGTATAAAAAGTCCGGCGTAAACGGAGTGATTATTTATCGTGTATAAAAAGCATCGCGTAAATCGCAGGATAAATGTAAATATAAACGTGGGAGTGATTTAGTTCACTTAGAAAAAGCAAATGTAAATCACGTCCCAGCAAGTTTTTTCTATAAATGATTGCCAGCATACATTATTTTTTTGTTATTAATCGATACAGCGATTTGCAAATCGCTCGTAGTAAGATTCCATTAGTTGAATTCAAAGGAACATTCCATTTAAATTTCGGGAACACCAAAAGAAAATTTATCGCGAGGAATTGTGAGCCATCGTTCAATAATAATATGAATACGTTTATAGAATATCATTTGGAAAATTGCAACGCATATATTAATAAAAGTAATGTAATAGAAATATATTTTAACAACTCGAGAAGCCACGAGGTCTACAAATATACATGAAAGCTGTTCAATTAAAGTACAGAAATACAACTAGGCAAGATATCATCGTTTAGTTCGGTGTAAAATTTTATTTCGCTTTCCTGGGTTGAATAGTTTATGCACTATTTATCTTTCAAGACAAGTTTGAGAACGAGATATTTACGCGCACTCGAAAAAATCCTTGCATTACGGTGAACGATTTTTGCACAGCAGAACCACTCAGAAGTATAAAGTAAATTACAATTATATTAAATGAACATCTCGTTCTATTTTTATGACTACTGTGCACCCCTGAAATATTAAAACCACCTTGCCCTGTATATAAATTACGAAAATTTCAGTTAACAATATTACGATTAAACAGAACTTCGTTAGAACAGTTTCAAAGGTGTAACACAAATGTTACTAACTTGTAAGATAAAATGTATTATAAAGTGGTACAATAAACGACGCGATCTACTTATGCAAACTGAATGCAAGAACTGTTTGTCGCCAGCTGCAGAAAACAAACAGCAATATCTGCGACACAGTAAACTTATCTTGCGGTTCTTATTTAGTGCACAACGTCATCAAGGCGAACCACATAATAATTATAATACATACTTCTCATTCGCGACATTTTAACTACCAATTTAATGCCTATACGCCCTGGAATATTGTCAGTCGTCCCTCTACACAACATAAAGAGCATAGGCGACCATGATCGCGAAGATAGCACTTAAAATGAAACAGAATAGAATATCTACCTTGCGATTCAAAAACAATCTAACAGAAGGAGAATTCTCTACAAGTATACAACTAGTCTCGGAACGAATGTTGAAAAAACCGTGTAAAAGGAAATATAAGGGTTAAAATTGATATTGTTAAATAACTGTTAACTCGTTCAAAAAAAAATATGTTCTGAGAATTTATCGTGAATCTCAATTAATATGAAACAGTAGTTCCTATTCCCCTGTCCCGTTTTAATTTTATGACATTGTGAAGACCCGAAGGAGCAAAGAAATTTTTCGTGGATGGTTAATTACGTGTGCCCCATAAACCCGAGTAGAAATTTTACAACCTATAGGTACAATTACTGAATTGGCCGGTTTACAGTTTCGACCACTTTATTGTCCACTCTACACACTTTATTTCTTATATAAAGGTCCTCTTGATTGCCACTACCTTCGACCCTGTCACCGTTCTACTTCTTGGAGCAATTTAAGCCAGATTTAGAAAGAATCCTAGCTTTTAATACTTTTCAACATTTCTTATACAAACTGCATTCAATTCCAAAGAACCGTTGCTAAAACTTTTTTTTTGTTAACTTTAATCTCTCGTGAGATAGGTATCCCACTATTTCCAGTTAAACTGACCATCCTGTATATCGTGTATGTATAGCATACATGTTTGATCGATCAATGCTGATATCAATCGATCATTCGATACATTTTTAGAAGGGATTACGAACATCTAAAAATATCGAGTAAAGTGTAATTTCGTTCGTTGATAAATAATCATTAATGGAGAGATTGCTGGCCGCTCTCTCATTGAAATGAAATATTAATCTTGCAGATTCCAATCAAATAATTTTCTGGCGTTCCATTTCTACTATATCGATACAAAGGATGATACAATCTGAAAAATCAATGATTGTGAATGCAAGCAGAGCAAGTAACTTGTGCTTGACGATTTATGAAGCTCATTGTTGCTCGTTACATTGCGGCGAATATGAAAATAGATTACCCACTAGCAACCGATGTGGCGATACTTGATAAAGGAAGATAAAATACACGAAGCCTTAAGGCGTGGGTCGTTATCGCGAAATGCTACCTTGCAGGATCTACCATCTGAGTGTCAGATAGGACGAGAATAAGTAAATCGAGAAATGATCCAGATTCTAGATAGTTCGATCGAACCTCTGTCGCAAATATGTTCCCTCAATTTTTAGTTTTTAATTTTGCATGAATTTGATCGCTTTTAATTAATTAATATAATAATTCTCTCGACATTCTATTTTTTAAGTCCACCTTTATTGTTATTAATTCAGAATTTTTAGCAAGGTACACTATTATAAAATGCCAAGATCAAAATATGCCAGATACCTATACATATTATCTACAGGTGATACCAATTGGGAAAAGCATTGCAACATTCGTCCCATTCAAAATCTCTCCCCTGAAATCATTCTCGTGTTAATCCACGTATCGAAACGCCACGTCGTCGATACTGTCAATAGAATTTTGTCGTTTCGAAATTCTCTTACGCACCAGAAGCTCGAGTGAAAGTAGTGCACCGAGTGAAAGTCAAGTGCCCCATCAACTCCATCGGAGTACATATGGTACATATATCGGTATGATTAATTAAAAGAAAAAATGATTTAATGGAGCATCTCCAGTGCAGTGGCGCGACTTCTGAAGACCTCGTGATATTTACTATAGCTGGAAAATTACACGCTTTTCTTATTGACCGTGCAATAATCTCCATGGATAACGTAATTCACACTTCTTATGTGTAGGCCACTTCGAGGGTAAACCGGGTGCACATTATCCCATGTTTAGAGATTAGCGCATTAGACACTGGCTGTGTACATTGACCAGAAGCACTCATAAAGCGACAAAGTCGGATGTTATACCATTAAAATCGTATTTGCGATGATTATCCCGCGCATCTTAGAATACTAGATAAATAAGTAACCAGTTAACTGCTGGTATATTACACTGTTACTCGGTACATCCGCTTCCAAATAATTTTCAAAGGTGCACACACCATGGTGCTGTCTATTTAATCCACATCAATTCTCCCTTGTATTTTATCTTCTCAGTTAGATACCGGGGGTTGTTACAACAAAGTACAGTTTTTATTAACATCGAAGAGTAGTAAGTACAAGGTATAGTTTGTATAAATAATTGCAACAATCAATACATTGTTTATGTAGAATTTTAGCGAACAATTGTTGAATACCCGAGTGAGTGAAAGGGTTGAAGTCTTTAGATGCAATTGGACCCAATTATGCGAAATTCGTGGTTTTTATTTTTATCGTCTAACTAAATTATTATCAATAAAATACAGAAATATATTATTATATGTGCTATAAAACAAATCTGGTCGTCTAGGTTCTGCAACTCGTTGGCTCTATAACTGACGATTTTTTTCTTGGACGAATAAATTTCCTTGCTATCAATTGAGATGTCGCTTGTATCTGTTTAATCACCTGTACGACTCAGATTCTTCGTCCGATGGGAAATCGATATTTTATATTATTTATCTCTTCGTTCCACTTTACCATTAGCAATGCTATCGAAATATTTCACTTCGATCACTGCTTTCCATCCTTCGATCGCCCTTATTTACTTAGCGCGAAAAGAAGATCCCAAATACCTTATACGTGATTATTTAACCACGTACAATGGGCGTTTAACATATTGTTACGGGAACAGAAACAAGCATATCCATAACAATTTCGACACATCTTTTTTGGGTCCAGTAAAAGAACTCGTCGGGCCCAAGAAAAAAAAAGCACCCAGAGACCGTGGCAGCATTAAATCAGCTTAAGAAATAAAAGGAGAAGAAATATGTAACATTTCCTATCCGATCGTGCTTCCGTTGCAATAAATAAAGAAAATCAAAGCGAACGGAGTAAAAGCATCGCAGAGGAAGGTACTTGTACATATAGCCAAGCAAAGCAGGAGCAAAGGCCCATACCTCCGAACAAGTCGCCTCGCGTCGCTGCGATCGCGATTGTCGGGCCCCACGGCTATGTTGGGTCTCCGCATTCCACCTGTCAGAAGGTGGGTCCGCTCTCTCACGGACCGTAAACGAAGGAGAGAAGCGACTAACGGCAGGAAACGAATCACGCATCGTAACGTTTCTCTTCCAAATGTCGCGGATAACCGCCCTCGAAAACTCACCGTTTTCAATATGGCTGTGTACGCGCAGGTCCCATTTCCTCTGTACAAGCTACACGTTACGTACCTGTTTAATGTCCATTTTCCATCGACGATCCGCGCCGCATTCTCGAACGAACGGATGAAAATTCCACCGGATGATCGATCGAAACTATCGTCGACGTTGAACACACGGTAAAAGCTTTGACGTTTCACCGCGACCGCGTTCACCAAGCATCACCAGGTCCTGCGTACATGTATACCTGGGACCACGCGTGGGTATGGAATGTAAATGGTCCCCGGACAGAGTTAATCGAGAAACAAAAGGCGGATAGTACTTTTCACGATCACTGTATCCACCTTCGATAACGTTACACGGGCGTATACGCGTGTTATCCTCTGGGTACGATCGATCTTATGAAATATTTCGCGCAACAAAACTCCGAACAAATTGTCGCCTGAGCAACGTTCTCCACAACATAACTGGACACCGGTAGGTAGGGGAACTGATCTGCGGAGGAACGAGTGCTAGAAGCGGGCCTCGATGGCGCGAGGAAGGACGTAGGACGTTGCCGTGAGGGAGGAAGGGCAAAGTGATTGGGAAGGGGTAAGCTTCTCTGTCCTGGTCAGGTAAAGAGGATGGCCGGTAGGCGTTAGGGCTTCAACACTGTTTCGTACCTGTGTACGAGAATCTATGTACGCACGTGAATGTAATTGAAATATCCTTGCTTTCTTTTATTCCCTTATTCCCCTTGCTATCGCGGATAGCTCCGAGTCGATTTTTCCCTTCCGCGCTAATATTCAGTCTGTGTATCGCTTCTGTACAACTTCTTGCGACTGCTTGTGCGTACCTTTCTTTTTTTGTGAGATCGTTACACGCGATGTAAATGAGGGGATACTTGTATTAGTTGTTTATAAACGTTATTCGTATTTGATTAATGAACGTCGAAGGAGATGTGTAATGAAAAACTTGCCCGGATCCTAATCCGTGAAAATGCGTGGCTCGAAATTGATAATAAGAGTCCGTTGCACTAATTATAATGTAGGACAAGTTTGCCTTGTTGTAGAAAGAACACAAGGTATCGAAATAAAATATCGTTTACCGTGAACAATAAAATGGAAGAGAAAAAGGTAGATTTATGGAATTGTTAGCAACGTGTATGTATATAGGGAACACTTTATTATCTCTAAAATGTGTAATTTTACACACGTTCTTATCCTTGTGCATTTCGCGGCATGAATCATCCTGTGCAGTAATGAACGGTGCAAGCCAGGTGTTTAAGAATTGAAGCAAAAACATTCGCACGAATTTTATTTGGTTTTTCATTTAAGATAATACACATAGTAAAGCATTTAATATCGTGTCAAACGTTTTTAACGTTCCAAGTGCGTAATACTTATAGGCGACAACGTTCTATCTTCGCGGACTAAAAGCCTAAAGTTATATTATTTTTTCACATTGTCGTACTTGTATGATTTAGGTAAAGTGAATTGAAGGATGTAACGGAATTTTTGTAATTCATACTTATTCTCGTGTCATGCCATAAGAGCAGCCAACGTAATGGCAACGGGAGCTCATATGAATAACGGTACGATGACACAAACTTGTAAATGGTTTAATATTTTGCCGCTATTTTATTTCGTGCTTACTTTTCTCTAGGCAATAGTAAAATATTGCCTTGTAATTTTTTTTTTATTCATCTTTTCAAGAATTTCGTCAATTGCGGCGAAGGAAAAATTCTTCTTACATTAACTTGATAGGAGTTATTGTAATATTAACAATTGTATGAATACTTGAGAATTATACACGCCTCGAATTCACTAACTTTATAACAAATTTAGATTGGGGATTAACAATGTTAAAAAGAATACCACGATAAAAGCAAGCGGATAGTTTGCAAGATTATGTCCTTCAATTAATATGAAATGTCATATATTTACCCTCACTGAAAAGATTTCATTACTGATAAAACCTTTGGAAATTGATTACTAATAGAAACTTTTTGAAACATTATGATCGAATATGCGAGGATATTGAAATAATTATTTATTAAGAATGCAACGTTAATCTTAACATTTAGGACATTTTATTTTCTACAGTGTATAATGTAAGGAAAATAAAATCGCACTTCAATAATTGCCGCGAAAGAAGTCCACTTTAAATTAGCTAAACTTCATTTCTTTTATTACCAGTCTGACAAGAGTTGTGTAGTATCACGTGTAATTTAGAAATACAGGAGATACTCTTATTAAATCTACTCAACGATACTATTCACGGTATAATGTTGCGCGACTTTATATTTAAAAATCTATGCAAAGTCATAGCAAATATGTGTGTAATACATTCTAATGTTTGTATACAATTTTATTTTAGAAATGTTATTTAAAAAGAAATAGTAGCCCGCACTATAATCGTTATTTCTATTTCATTTTGTTCTCAAGCTGTAATACAGTAAATAAAAGCTTCAGTGATGTGCGAAATTATAAAAAAATTTATATGAATACCGTTCGTGTTATGTAGTTAAGATAAGTCTTTCACGGGGGGTAAAAATACAATTGTGGTTCTTGCAATTGACATATGAAAATAATATTAAACGGATTGATTGTTGCGTGACCATATGTACCCATAGGATAAAGAGAAGCTGTGTATATACCATCAACAGAGAACATTACAAAATTACATAATACATAATTCCTTTCGCGATTGAGGCCAATCGCGTTGCGTAAAAGATTCATTGCGCTTACTGCGCTCTGTACCTGAGCGCGCGATTGACTGCGATATACAAATGTGAAGACAAACTTTTTTAAAAAATTAGTTACAAATATTACAATAAAGAAATACATATTTTTTGTATTGAATTTAATTGTGAGAAGTAATATAATTAATTTAGGAGCGAATTGGTATTTATTTAGGCATTTAATACATATATAAAACAAAAAATATGGTACTAGTATGTAATATATATTTTTAACGCAGTTACTTTATCTTTCTTGAAATTAGAATATCATATAATTATTTAATTATATCATTTTCACTATATAGGAAAATAAAACTAATTAAATAGGTTTTCTTCCCTTCCTGACGAATTTTACTGTCGAACATAACCGTGCTTTGAAACATAACCTTATTCGCTAGTTTGATGACAGCACGTGTACTGGTTGTAAACATAAAATGGCAACACTAATGGAGTTAATTAATTTCTTTGATCACGAGTCGAAAGAATATGAGGAATTTTTACAAAACTTAATATATTCTAACGGGGATGTACCGTTTGATATAGAAGAGGTAACGCTACACTTTATTAAATGGCATTGTGTTTCAAAGACATCTTTTGTATTACTGTAATTTGAGCACAAGTATGTAATTGTTTTGCATATAACATGTCGTGCATATTTCTAATTTTAGGTCGATAGAGCGCAAAATGTTATTATACCAACCGTTAACAACCATTTAAACCGATCGCAGACCCGATATAGCGGTCTATTAATTTTAGACAAAGTATTGCCGCAATGTCCGAAAGAAGTACTTTCAAGGTACTGCATACTATGGATGTCGAAGGCAACTCTACTTTTAGAGAGCATTCATAGTACTCCGCATGAATTGTCCATTTCTTGTAAAGTTCTCGGCCACTTGATTATACAGACAAAGGACATTCCAGACGTACAAAAGCAAATATCTATGCAGAATGTAAAGCAGCTCGTTAACGTAATCAATAATTTAGATACGGAGAAGAAATGCGGTCCGATATATTATTTAATTGCTGTATTATTGCATCAGTATCCAGAAGTCTGCGAGCGTTTGCAGGTAATTCTTTCCTATACTAAAGAAAGGAACGTATAGGAATATTTATTTACCGCTGAATATTCTGAAATTTCAGGTGTCTATAAAAAAAATTATATTGCCACAAATTGATTCCAGTCAGGAGAATTTAGTTGTTGCCAGTGCAAAATGTTACGCACTTTTAGCGAAAGCAACAGCACGTTCGTTTAAAGCACCAGCTTCTAAGCCTAATTACAACGGTTGGACATACAATCAAGCCCTTATTTGTAACAGCTTGCACGCTATAATGGACGAGTTATTTTCTGGTTTAATAGAACTGGAGAATGTGAACATTTGGGATAAATTGGAATTGTGCAGTATATCCGAAGAAAATGTTATTCAATTTTACTTCAATCAGAAACAGAGATTTCTGAATTTGTGTACATACTTGTCGTACATGTTACAGTAAGAAGATATATCATATTGAGAAAAGTGTATAACATTTTAGGGAAGCATTATTACTTAAATCATTCACATTTTTCAGAGGATTCGATAAGAAAAATTCTGCATTTCCCCACGAGATTTTGAAAGTTTTATGTAGAGGATTAGCCATTCAACCTTCAAACTTGAAGAAACAAAATTCTGTTCGAGAACAAATGTTGTATCTAATCTTACCAAAACTACATATTGCTTTGTTCGATGTTTTGGGGGCATTAATAAATGGGTAAGGGAATAATGGCAATCGTACACAGTAGTTTTAATAATAATAGAAATGATTACTGCGACAGAATTAACGAATATACAATCCGTAGGTTTAGGGAACAGTTGATACCGTTTGGGTCAACAATATTGCAGTTGTTTCTACAAACATTGCAATGGACTGAAAATGTTTCCGAAAATCAAGTGACAATTAGTGGAAACAAACCATTTAAAACTGTAAGAATATCTGTATATAAGTGCCTCAATATTTGGTTAATGAATACTGGGACCTTGTCGGGTGTAGAAACAGTGGCAGACGAATACCTTTCTTCTATATTGAAGGATATAATACCAGAGAAAGATCGTGTTTTATTAACTGTAAGTTCAAACAATTAAGCTTAAGCAAAACAAAAGCTTAATGAGTGACTTCGAGAAACTTATGATGTTAATGTTACAGATTCAGAAAACACATAATTTATCGAAAAGAGCATTGAAGCGTCTTCGGGATAGCCAGTACGAGAAAGGCACATATTTGAATAATGGAATCGCTTCTAACAAAGAGCATTATCTGGACATTGATGTCTGCAAAATAGCTCTTGACGTGCTGCAAAATATATTTTTCAACAGTGGTACACTTTTAAAGCAAACATTCTTCAAAGTAATATATTTGTGTTTTAATCTATTTAATCTATTGATATGGCTGTTGACGTTGAACGTAATAACACCGTGCATTTGTTTTCAGACTGTGCAAAACATTATAATACCTTTACTGTATGACTGTTACTTGAGTTCCACTGATAGAAAATTTTACAAAGAGAACCCTAACTGTTGTTTGCTATTATTTAGAGTATTAAGAGCATTGCAAATGAATCCGCATGCATTAGTACCTTTACCCGTGCAGTATTCTGTCGAAATATTTGAAATAGCTTTAAATGACAACGATTTCCATATTATTCAAGAAGCTAAAATAGCACTGGCTGAAATCGAAAAAATTGTACACCCTTATGCCCCATCTATCCAAATAGCACAAGTAGAGTAAGTTTTAAAAATATTTGCTTCCATATATCAGCACTCGTATGGATACGTATTGTCATAAATGAAATGCCTAATATTTTTCAGAACAATACAAAAAGAATTTATTACCGACAGCCAGAACACGCAGGAACAGACAGAAGCGATGGAAGATTTGCCATCAAATAACATTGAACCTACTGCGGATGAAGACGTAGAACCAACGTCAAATAAAAGATTGAAAGTTACAAATTCAGACATTAACAAAACTGTTCCATCTATCGCAGACGACCTCGTTGAAAATAAGATACACGTTGAACAAGTAAACCAAGATATCGTCGAAAAAGAAGATAATACAATAGTAGAAGAAATATCAGATATCGAACAAAGTGAAAATGCAGAAAGTCAAGATCGCGTACAAATTTGTGAAAAATCAATAGAACCAGCTGCAGCCGACACATCAAGAATCACAGACTCAATATTGCCGTCGAGCTTCAATGAAGAAAACGATGCCGTTTGCGTTGAAAACATGGATACCACGGAAGAAACTAATGGCAATTTAGAAGGTGTTTCCGAAACATCCAATGCAAATGAGAGACTGCTATCGTCAGAAAAGGAAGACGACGAGGAAGAAATATTACAATTGTTTCAGGACCTACCAAAAAATAACGACTAATTGCATAAATTAAAACATGGATGCAAGCTTAAACACATAATTGACTTGTATTTTCAATGTTCTTTCCTTTTATTATCTATAAACACGTATACGTTTTAAATGCTCGTATTACAGTAAACAGTGTGTCTTTTCTTGCCGTTTTGGATATAGATAACACATTTAAGTGGTTCTTCATTATGTGCAATGTAAATATATAAATGCTTGAGTTTCGGTATTGTATATTGATAATCATTCATTTACAATATTTACAATGGCACTGCGCTGACGGCATCAGACGCGGCCGTATTCAATATTATTTCGTGATCCAAAGCATAAGCTGAAAAAGTGAAATGCTCCAACAAAGGCCTTTTTATTGCCGGATGTTAGAAGCATTAATTTTCAGAAAAGAAATCATAAAGACCGCGGGCCACTTGCTTGCGACCTCTGGCGTAGGGTGTCCCTACTACATGTGCGGACATCGAGCGGTCATTCTCATCCTACTGTTGGCGACCCTGGTTTCAACTACCCACGATGGATGAACTTCCGGCTTCGTCTTTCTCTATTTCATATCCGTTCACTTGGTAGGTGGCCTGTGATTTTCGTTCTTAAAAAATCCTTCTCAATTTGAGCAAATAAAATGCATCTAATCGAAAACAAGTGCCATTAGTGGCAGTTTATTGATTTTCTAGCTGGTCCAATAAATATTTCACTCTTTTAAATGAATATTGCTTAATATTTTGCTTATAATCTTTTGAGGTTATGTTGTCATAGAGTAGCCATATAGCGCCACGTTCCTTGTTTATAGTGCTATAGATATTTTGTAATTAAACATTTCATGTAACTTTCTGCACAGGTTCTGAGCCATGGGTCGCGTTATTCGTGCTCAGCGTAAGGGAGCTGGGTCTGTCTTCAGATCTCATACAAAAAAGAGAAAGGGAGCGCCCAAACTTCGCTCCTTGGATTTCTCTGAAAGGCATGGCTACATCAAAGGTGTCGTGAAGGTTTGTTTAGTATTACAATTTTTTGTATTCGTCACCCTTATGCCCGTCAAATCCGTAAATGATGAATTCTAGTATACCTACTTCTGAATAATTACCTGAAGAACAACAACTAGAGGCTCTTTCTGAATGTTTCATGTTTCCATATAGATCCGTATGTATACTTATCTTCTTTTATTAACAAATTCATATTACTTTTTCAAGGATATTATTCATGACCCTGGTCGCGGCGCGCCATTAGCCTGTGTTCACTTCAGGGATCCTTATAAATTTAAGACCCGTAAGGAACTATTCATTGCACCCGAAGGAATGTACACCGGACAATTCCTTTACTGTGGAAGGAAAGGTATATAAACTTTAATTGACATACATGATTGGAATCATAATTACGTATACAAATAGGTAAGATCATATTTGTATAACGCTTAATGTTACAGCAAATCTTCAAATTGGAAATGTGATGCCTGTCGGTCAAATGCCTGAAGGTACCATTGTTTGCAATTTGGAAGAAAAAACTGGGGACCGTGGTCGATTGGCCAGAGCATCTGGAAACTATGCCACTGTTATAGCCCATAACCCAGACACGAAGAAGACCAGAGTCAAGTTGCCCTCTGGCGCAAAGAAAGTCATTCCGTCTAACAATCGAGCTATGGTAGGAATTGTTGCTGGCGGTGGTCGTATCGACAAGCCTATTCTTAAGGCCGGTCGTGCGTATCATAAATATAAGGTCAAGAGGAACTGCTGGCCTAAGGTACAGTACTCAATCTTACATGGAAACTTTTGCTGCATTGGTACGGAAATTCGTCTATGATGTTTTTAGACATTTGAAACCTGAACAATTCGTTGTGGATAAACTTTTACTGAGCATGCTATAAAACGTTTGTTGTATATCGTATAGGACTATCGTGCTGTTGGATTTACGCTGCGTTTATTATTTTACAGGTTCGTGGTGTTGCTATGAACCCCGTTGAACATCCTCACGGTGGTGGTAACCATCAACATATTGGAAAAGCATCCACAGTCAAACGTGGAACCAGTGCTGGTCGCAAGATCGGTCTGATTGCTGCTCGCCGTACCGGACGAATCAGAGGAGGCAAGACCGATACCAAGAAAGACGATTAGATTAAGGGTTGATTAATATATAAAATAAAAACACTTGAAAAGCAATACTCTGTTCTAAAAATATTCATATTTCCTATCGTTAATTGCGTCCATTGAAAAGTACTAGACGGTAACTACGTATATAGTTTTATTTTTCTAGCATCTAGTATTTTTAGCGGTGAGGTCTGAATCAGCCAGCTTCACATTTTCCGCGCAACGTGTGGTCATAGTCAATATCACGAACACGGGTACCAACAGACAGTAAATTGAAAAAGTAACACAAACGTGTTCATAGATCCCACTTTAATATCATGCGTGGGCTATAAATTTCTTCGAAACATTAACACGTGAGAAAATAGTGGGAATGACAAAGGATCAGAAAATTGTCCAGCAGAGTGTGCTAATTTAGTTTCACAATATCCGGCGGATATAAGTCGTCAGCCATCTTGCTAGCCATATTTCGGCGCTCAGCCATTTTTGTTGCGTCGACGTCAAGTGTGGCCAGAGGCCTTTCATCGTAGCCAGTCTTCGAATTTCCTTTGTATCGAAATAGCGACAGCGAGAAACTATAATTCGAACTACTTGACTTATAGTCGATAAGCTTCGTTCGTGGATCAACAAAGAACAAAAGGAGGACAAACAGGAAGGGAGCAAACAATTGAAATTTTTTGCTTAGTGATTGTCCAGGCGAGAAATAGCTAACGAGCTTCTGCGGCAGAGCCACGAAAAATACGCACCGAGGCGGAGTAATATGAGTAATGCAGCCAACCAGAATGGATCAGGTCTAGAGCAGCAGGTATAACCGAATTCAAGTTTATTCTGTAACGAAAAAATTCATTGCTTTATTCTACAATTTCTCCCTACACCATTTGTACGTGAACCTATCCGTTGGTTTACCCCGTTTCCGAAAATTTCGTTTCACGTAGGCGTGCCTAACGATTTCGAAATCATATCTTTGCAACCTGCGTTTTTACATATACATATATTTCTTTCTGCGTGAAAAAACTTTGTAGCTTGGGACATCTTCGAGTTCATTTGTGACGTACAGCTTTGTAATGGCGGCAACCAATTCCGGGAACAGCATGCCTCGTGCCATGACGCATTCTCGCATTGCTTTTTTGTCACGTTCAAATTGCCATGATTAGAGGCGTCGCGTACAATATATGTAACATCTGCATTTTTTCTTTTCTCCCTTTGCTAGATAAATCGCGTTCGTTTTGTCGTATTATCTAATAGTATATGTCACCTTTAATAATCACGATTTTTTTCACGTGTAAACAGTATTCGATGTATAAATAGTATAATTCGTTTCAATTCTCGATAATATGTGCCTATTATTTTTTGGGAGAATTAATTATTCAACTTAAATTCATTAATTGCAACTGCACATAATAAATAGTACGTACGCTAAAATATTTGTACGTGGTGTTCCAGTTAGCTGGTCTGGACTTGCAGGGCTCCCGCCAATCAAGTGGGGGTCGCTACGTACCACCGCACCTGCGAAATAAATCTGGAGGTTTGTATTAAACCTATTATTTTTTTTCCTTCTAGCAATTATTGTATTGGATTTGTGCTTCGTTTTCATAACATATACGATTGAAGGATCAATTGAAGGTTTTAAGTCGACCGTTTCAGTGTAAACTAAGGTCTTTCTACTTGGTAGAACCTTGGGACCTCATACTGTTGACTACAGAATATGTAGAAGATTCTGTATAATGAAAATAGACAAGCATTTTGTCAACACTTTGTATCCCTATGGTGGCAAAGAAAGAAAAGAAAGAAAACGTGACCAAGCATGGACAAATGAAGAGGAATAAGAATGAATGCTAACCGTGACTTCATTTAAAAGGAGTCTGAAATTGGTCGAGTCAATTCATTCAACTATGTGGTTGACTAATTTGCGAGGAGAACGTTTTTAGTGGAAATAGCAACAGCTAAATAGAGAGCTCAACCGACTGTCGAATAACGCGGATCTTTTTCTTGATAAATTTTAGAGATGGCGCATGCTTATTTCGAATTAGCCTATACAGTTTGCTCTTGTTCTTATATCTCAGTTCTAGGACAGTCAAAAATTATGCTCTGGCTCTCTTGATCCACGCATTGTTCCAGGATTAATTGTATTCACGTAACTGCCAAGTAGAGAGACCTTGTTGCATTTAATATTCGTGGTGTATATTAACTTTGTATTTCTGTCACGCGTTTCAAGTATCATCTTCAATGTTTAATTGATATTTGAAAATTCCAAAGATATTTATGAACCGGTAGATGTTCCAATGATACTGTTTCTGCATAAAAGCATTCGTGTTTCACAGGCAACGCGCCTTCTGGCGGGGATCAGCAATCTTCTGCCAACTCAAGACCATTTTCTGAGAGAGATAGAGGCGGTGAACGCGATCGTGACAGGGATCGAGATCGCGAAAGGGGACGAGGCGGCGGTGGTGGTGGTGTTAGTGGCGGCGGCGGCGGCGGCGGCGGTGGTGGTGGTGGTGGTGGTGGTGGCTCAAGCTATAGAGACACTCGTTCACGGGATGTCGATTTTGGGAACTTTGGAAACTTTGGCGGACGTAACAGACGTAGCGGCACTCAAGAAAATGGAAGAGATTACAGGTATTCTAATTCCGAGCGTGACCGAGAACGCGAACGTCCGGTTAGCTCCGGAAACGATCGTTGGCCAGAATCAAGAAATGATCGCTGGCCAGACAACAGGACCGAACATAGAATGGGGGGTGGTGGTAGATGGAAGGACGACAGAGACGGCGGAGGCAGAAGAAGTTCTGAAATCGATTGGACGGTTCCCACTTCCAGAGATGAACGATTGGAGGTGGAGTTATTCGGTACTGGGAATACTGGTATTAACTTTAGTAAATATGAGGATATCCCGGTTGAGGCTACTGGAGAAAACATACCTCCACACATCACATCTGTAGGTTTTTTTTAGATTGAAACGAACGTGTTTAAACATAGTACAGTAGGAATTCCGTTTATAAGAACTTATATGGGGACTATTAGGTTTATATAATCAGGTTCCTCATATAATAGAAGGCCGCCTAATTCTTCCCACTGATTTTTTGTTCAATTAATATTCACCCTCAAATGACGCGTGCCCTTATTGTTAAAACTTAGACGTTCGCATAAGTGGGACGATGCTCTAGGATAGTTCGGACAATGAGGGCTCCACTAAAGTTCAGTGTACATTTAGTCTCTCGCATCCCGTTTTCAAATTAAATATTTATCAACGTAAGTGAATCATGTGTTCATATTTTAAAAAAAAAATGAAAACGATATTTCACAAATAGTAAGAGCTAAGCTTTGTAAAAGTAATCAGGAAGTAAATAGACGTTTGGCATCGTCTTTATTCAAAATTGAAATGACCCCATGCACGTAACTAAAGATTAATCAGGCACTATTCAATTTTCGTTGCATATAAACGGAGTTCCGCTGTAGCGTGTAATATTTTAATTAACCTTATCGTTAATTTTCCTTATAGTTTGATGAGGTTAAGCTGACGGAGATAATAAAGAATAGCATTGGTTTGGCTGGTTATGATAAACCTACACCAGTACAGAAATACGCGATACCAATTATCATTGGACACCGTGATGTTATGGCCTGTGCCCAGACAGGGTCTGGTAAAACAGCGGCCTTCTTAGTGCCAATATTAAATCAGATTTATGAAGGCGGCCCACGTGCACCGCCAGCACATGTCAATGCTTCTGGCAAGCGTAAACAATACCCTCTGGGTCTAGTATTAGCACCTACGAGAGAGCTTGCAACACAAATATATGACGAAGCACGGAAATTTGCATACAGATCACGGATGCGTCCGGCTGTTGTATATGGGGGTTCAAACATTGTTGACCAAATGCGTGAGTTAGATCGTGGCTGCCATTTACTTGTAGCCACACCTGGTCGTCTTGTAGATATGTTGGGACGAGGAAAAATTGGTTTACATAATTGCCGGTATTTATAATACTTTCCTAACGTATACCGCCAAGTATCGTAGTATTGATTTATTTTGCAAATGCATTTTTCCCCTTTTTAGATACTTAGTATTGGATGAAGCTGATCGCATGTTGGACATGGGTTTTGAGCCCCAAATAAGACGTATAGTTCAAGAAGACACGATGCCTCCTACCGGGGAGAGACAGACACTCATGTTTTCGGCTACGTTCCCGAAAGAAATTCAAATGTTGGCTCGAGATTTCTTGAGTAACTACATCTTCTTAGCTGTAGGTCGTGTCGGTTCTACGTCTGAGAATATCACACAGAAAATTGTTTGGGTGGAGGAACACGACAAGCGTTCTTACCTGCTTGATCTCCTTCAAGCTAGCAATTTTGCCGATCCTTGTGAGTTATAGAAATGATCATTACGATAACATGAAGAAGAAAACAAAAATGTTAGAGCATAATATATTTGATGTAATTATTTCGAAAATTCAGCTTCCGAGTCATTGACTTTGGTGTTTGTCGAAACGAAGAAGGGTGCCGATATGTTGGAAGAATATTTACACCAAATGGGATATCCGGTCACTAGTATTCATGGTGATCGAACGCAACGCGAACGAGAAGATGCTTTGCGTCGTTTCCGTGCTGGTAAAGCACCAATCCTTGTTGCTACTGCTGTTGCTGCCCGTGGACTTGATATTCCACATGTAAAACATGTGATAAACTTCGACTTACCTGGGGACGTGGAAGAATACGTCCACAGAATTGGTCGTACCGGTCGTATGGGTAATCTAGGTAAGCTACCTCCATATTATATTATTATATATTTACGTCCATATTCAATATTTATCCTGTGATATGATTCTTTTATGAATTTTCATTCCCATCTTATTCTTCAATGGTAACTAAATGGTGTTGTTTCGTGTAACAGGTCTGGCAACATCATTCTTCAACAACAAGAATCATAACTTGGTACGCGATTTAGTATCCCTCCTAATTGAAGCTAATCAAGAACTTCCACCTTGGTTAGAGGATATGTTCTCTGAAGCAAGATATACTGGAGGTGGATCTCGTCGAACTACTAGTACTAAAGGTCGATTTAGCGCCGGATTTGGTGCAAGAGATTATCGTCAAACACCTAGCTCCGGACCTCTCCGTAATAATGGTTCCGCCAACAGGCCTGGCAGTTATGGAGGTTCGTATATTTAAGCTTACCGGAAATCACGAAATTTCACCGTGGCGACGGAAAACAATATTATTCATACGTATAAATCATTTTCCCCCATATAGGAAGTTACGGGAGTTACGGAGGTAACTATAACTCATCGTATAATAATTCTGCTAACAACGTCAGCAGTAATGATCCTGATTGGTGGGACAAGTAAATAATTATCATCTCTATTTCCACTTTTACCATTATTACTACTGTACACGTAAATTCAAATATATGTAAGAAAGACACGTACGACATACACATGGGATACAACACGCACGTATTTGCGCGCGTATACGTATACACAAGAGGAATAAAAAAAAAGACAGTATCACGTATATATACAAATCACGTTCGCTGACTGCCTGTGCACTACAACTTTCAAACTAAAAGGAAAAAAGTAATTGTGTTTGTTCAATTCCATAAATACATTTATTCGCGTGCGACGAAACACAAAATCGACAAATCCTAAGTGCAATTCCAGCGTAGACCTCAGTGAAAGAAAATTATTATTATATAACCTGGAATAATATATATATATGTATAATGATCTCATTTTTTTGAGAGAATCAGGACAGCTCTATTCGGGGGATTTGTCAGATAAGTAGACAAGTATATAAGATCCATCCAATGGTTTCGTTGCCGTGCGTGTTGAAGAACACAAGTAGTATATTCACTAATGAATCAAAGCGAGCAATCGTTAATGTCTAGATAGGGCATAACGATACGACACATAGTAGGTGATGAAACTTAGTAAAATTTTTTAGAACTCCTGTCGAGACTATGGGGCTCGTTATGGCTTCATTATTTAAATTTCTGAAGGGACGTGGTGGGCGTATCTTCGAGAAACATGGCGTCTAGATACAAATATAATCGCAGAGCTTTAAAATGCACAAGTGCTTTATTAATCTCGCCTGAATGGCCAGTAACTTGTGTACTTTGATTTCAATCAACGACGCCAATTTCTTTCTTTCTTCTCTTTTTTTTTTTAATTTTGTTTTCCTTTTAACGCATTTGTCTCGCTAGGCGCCTTAGGATACGCCGTATCGCCATCGCCGTAGGTTTCGTAACGATTCCTGGTTTTAAATTTATTATAGTCCAGCGACGAATGGTACTTTGTTGTTTTGCCGTCCCCAGACACAGACGACGTTGCGCCGGCAATATCATGGTTCAATCGACTAAATCGCGTAAAGATTCCAGTAGTCGACAGCTTTGATATTACGAAAAGGACACACAGGCTGCGTCTTCAGATACTTTTAGAAATCTCGTTTATATTTCTGTCACGTCCTGTTAATATTGTAAGTAAGTTTAAAAGTCCGACGCTGTAAACTTATTGCTTCTGTAACTCTTTTTTAATTGAAAGAGTTATTTTATTTAAAAGTGTTTGATCATTGTATTTAGAGTAGGCTGGAATGGTTTCAGCGAGTGTCAGGTATATTTAATACCTGCATTTTAAACGTACTCTAATTAGAATTTCTAAACGTAACAAAGACGTTGTCCTGTAAAAAAGAAAAACCAAATGGTACGGTGCGTTATAAAAACCTTAGATCGCAGTACTGGATGCGAGTGCTCTAGAACGAGAAAGCTTACATTAAAAAAACAAAGAAATGGGGAGAAAAGAAAAACAGAAAGAAAACGGGTATACTAAAATACGGTTGCAGTTACAGAGGGGTAAACTTAAAGAGAGAAAGAGAGAGATAAAAAACATAAAGAGCAAGAACACATACACTGTTAGTTGGTTCAACCTTGCAAGATGAGAGAGTGAGAGAGAGAAGAAAAATATACAAAAAAGCAAGCCCTTTGAATCAAGGGAGGCATAAGGCGCACTCATATTTTATAACTGTATTTATCAATACGATACGCTATATATATATATACATATATATACATACTAAGTAATATTCGTAAATACATAACATTAAAATAATTGAAAAACGACTGTGATATCGAACGATCTTGTGACATTCAATTTCCATGCGAATTGATAAAGTGAACAATTTAACGAAATACAAATATTACATGTATTAATTAATCGGTATTGAATGTCAGGAAGGTATAAGCTCAGTTATTTGGGCCGAGAATGGGAATATTAAGTCGTTAAAAGTGAATAAAAGAAAATAATTAAAGAAAAAATGAACATCAAGAACAACGTGGCTGTTGTCCGATCGGGGAGGGCTGAACGCTAGCTCTTACAGTCCTGAAAACACGTTTTTTCGGGCATTGTTTCTACTTAAAATAAACGCGCATTAATAATAGATAATAACAGCGAAACGCGTCATTACTGGTTGATGATGATGTTGGTAGGGCTTTATAGAATGTCGATATCTTTTTGTGCAAACGTGTCGGATTCTTACCTAATCTATGCGAGGAAAAGTACAAATTCAATTTGCGTGACAACTGACAGGATTTTTAGACATGTCATACTTATACCTGTTATATTAATAGATTTATAGTGCAATCGCGTGCGTGAATCGTATGCCGTGTGACCGTGGACCAAGGTGTGAATGCCTCGATGACGGGGAATAATCATTATTTCAACTAGAACTTTCAAATAGTGTTAACGAATAAATATTGTTGGCTTCCGACCACGGCGGGTGTGGTTTCAAATTCTAATATGATTGATTTATCGTCGTGTCCGTTTGTCAACTCGGCGGAGGCCCTGCCAAGAACATTACAAAAAAAAACGAAGGAAAAAGGAACTCACAACGAAAAGTGAACGTTCACTTTTCTGTTATATAGTGTACAACTAACTTTGCGGCAACAATTGTTCAGTTGGTCCTTAGTCTGCTTAAGAGACTGTTGAGGCCATGCCGTAATATTTACTACTACTATTACTACTGTTACTACAAACTAGTACCACTATCGCTATTATTCTTATTTACTATTATTATTAATATTATGATTTTTTCGACAAAAAAAAAGAAGAAATGTGTCTGCGTCGACTTTCGTAGGTGGTACTGCATACGCAAACATTGCATAGCGGCTTTGCTGTATTGACGTTGCGTTATTTTATTACTATAGGGAAAAAGTATAGGTGACTTTTGGACACTATTATCCGGAATTTCTTTTTTATTCTTTTATATGTGTGTATGTGTATATACACGTATACATTCATAATGTATTTTTGTCCCTTATTTATGAAATTCGCGTTCGACAGGATCGCAACGATTCTGCCGAATGCGTTCAGCTGCATGAATGCGTGGTGAAAACTTTTCTATAGCCTGTATATTTCGAGTCGGAAGGAATTCTGGATTCTGCTGTCTAATCGTTCACTCGGGCAACGAATTCGTGTGGCACGTCAGTGTAAAGTTATTTAGTCTTGTGCAGTTGGAAGTAATATGTTCATTTACGAGTAATGTGGTGGACAGAGATTATGCCAGGTAATCACTCTATACGCGAAAGTATTTTCATACTTATTTCTCTCCTCTAGTTATAACGGTATTTTTATACGTAACAGTGATGTTGATCGTCGGAGCAATCACGATATCATAATTAATTCCGTGTGTATCTTTAAACATTTTCGGGTTTTTTTTTCGTTTATCTGTAATAATAACGAGCTCGCAGCTAACTCGTGTTCAAGCAACGTGACGCCCGGATACGAGCGATGCGTGATTTTTGTCGTCGTCGTCGTATGTTTCACGCGAAATGAAAGATAAATGTAACAAGACAAAAAGAAGAAAAGAAATTAACAAATATCCGTGCGATAGTCAAATGTCCACCGATTCGTAACTGGTAAATGTATAAATTCAAGTACGGTATTATGATTTAGAACGTATTAGCACCTTTTAGAGGAAATAGGAAAAATGGTATAATAAACGAGACTATTTATTAATGTGTTAAGTATTTATTTTTTATGTTACTTCTATCGGGAGAACAGTCATGTATTTGTGCTGTGCAAGTACCTTCGAACAATTATGTTTGGTCCTCTGAAGTATATCGGACGAGCAGCCGTAGGAAACATTTATGAATCTACGCAGTATCGAAGTGATTAGACAAAGATCAATTAAAGTGTAGTGCGATGAAATGAGTGGTGGCGAGAGAGAGAGGGATGGGCTACGAATAGTAATCATTACATGTTATGTAAAAAGAAAAAAAACAAAAAATGGTGTTTGACTGTGACTGCAATCATTATTACGAGAAGAATGCGCAATTACGAAGCACACATACGAGAGCGGGAGAGAGAGTGAGGGAGAGAATGAGAGCGAAAGAGAGAAAGCGAAATAGTAAACATTGTAAGCCATATAATTATTGTGTAAAGTACGCAATTGAGTCAGAAAGAAAAGAAAAGAAAAGAAAAGAGGGATAAGAATCGGTGCATGTAAAAAGAAGCACAATCGTTGTCGCGTGCTGAAGATTATAGCCTCCGTTCTTTCTAACATTTTCTGTTGTACATCTTCGAAACTGGAAAAAAAACCAATCGAATAAACTCTTGTTCGATTTGCTCTTGGTGAGAGACAGAAGAAATATTTGTCCGCGCTTGTTGTGTGTCCACCTCGAGCAGTTTTCTGTTTAAGGTGAAATAGAAGGAACACAGAAATGAAAAACTAATACTCAAAGAGGGGGAAAAACAAAACAAAAATAGAAGGATTGTGTTATCGTACGCGCGTGATTCGAATGCGAGAGAAAGAGATAGTGAGACGAAACGAGAAGAGCACACGCTTAGGTTGAACGAAATATTCATGGACAAAACTAAGGCGGGATGGCAAAAATAATGTATTCTAACTTTTACGAATGTTATTTAATTGAGAAGCGTCGCTTGTCGTTGAATCGTAAACGCAGACAAAGATATGTCTATATAGAGAATGGGCAGAACTTAAAGTAAATGTGGCGGGACAACGGTCCTGACACACGAGTCTCCAATGGCTGTGTTTAATTTTTCGGCGGCGAATGACGCTCGTCGTATCATTCACTTGTAACTCTAATGATACTTGCTATATTAACTACGTCACTCGAGATGGCGAGCAAATGGCATACGCGTGAAAGAGTTCAGGAAACAGAACGGTGAATGTACCATTCTGTCGTTCTCTTAAAATTAGTAATTGCACATTTACACGCTACATTAGGTGAACCGAGAACAAAATAACGAGAAGTAGGAAACGAATTCTACAAAACAACTGTACGTCGTACGGCTATTGAATGAATCAATAAAAATAAAGTGTCTGAAATTTAAAAGAGATGTCAACTTAATTTTATGAAAGTGTACGATACATATATTATATATGCATATACATATATAATACATGGTTTAGCAGTAAGTTACGGTCGCATTGTGGAAAGCATTGTGCATCTCCTGCTTAGGTAAAAGAAACTTGTGTGTTCCGTGAAGAACGATGTAGAGTGTCAATATTGTTACAAATACCTCATAAAAGACGATGGATCACATATATATTATTTAAACGTTTATTCATTTTAGTGATTCATTCGTTTATTTATAGTATTATGCAAAATGACAGGAGAATTCTATAAAATGATTCGTCTAATAAAGAATGAAAAGATTATGCAGTGTAGAGTTCTTTTACCTTGCAATTTGTCATTCACATACATGCATAATACGATTCTACTTCTATTTATTTATTTTTCGTATATGCATATTCTCTTTCAAATATTCTTTTTCTTTCTATTTGTAATACAATGAATTGCATAATCTTTTATATTAAATGTCAGGTTATTTCAAAAGACCTAGCGTATTCTTTTGCAATCCTAATGAAAAAAAGAAATCATAATTATAATTTAAATTAAGTACGGTACCTCGGGTTTTAGGGGCAGCTATGACAAAACTTTGTTTTCTGCAGGGTGTTCTGTTTAAGCTGAAAATCAACATCCACTATTTATGCTTAACTCCTCGTACTTTCTACAATATGAATTTATACCACGTAATATCCTCTTTATACCAAAAAACTTTTGTAAAGACATTCTTTTTCGTAACTTTAATCCTTCGCGAGATATTCCGCCGTTTCCTGTTAAACGAAATACCCTGTAGAAATAAACTTCAACCAGCAGGCAAAGAAACGCATTTAAACGTGTAGAAAATAATTCGACTTATAGGTAATTTGTATTTCGATTTGCAGAGGTTTTCTTTTGCAGCGTTGTTTTTTGACATTATTATCTATAGACTTGTTTTCCAAAGATTTCGAATATAGCGTGTAGATTTGGCTTGAAATTTAAATCTAGCACAAATGCATTTCCGTTTCACGCATTTGGCGTGAGTTTCGAAATTTCCGAATCACGAAATAAGCGCCAAATTTTCGACTCCTCGAAAATTTCTCGAGTTTCGAGGTGTTTCGATGTCTCGACGTTTCGAGAAACCCATCCCTAATAATTGATAAAAATGCATTATGCAGGTAATATATTGCACATCTGGATAAAAGAAGATTAGCAAATTCTTAATGACAAGATGTTTTTAATTATATTTTTACAACCAACAATTCGAGATGTTTCTTCACATTTAATATATTTACATTAAATGATTATTTTTTACTGGATCCTTTTTATCGTCACAAGGTAAGATATTATAAATAAACATCCATTAGAAAAAGAAAGAGACGCAACCAATTATTTCAATGCATAGTTATATACGTTTTTCTATTAACTGGAGCACTGTATGAATAGTTTTATCCAACTCTATATAATTCTCTAAAAAAATAAAAAAAAATTCTTTCGATTGTCGTCGTGTCAATGAAAATGTCAGTAGATTATTCTGTGTACAGTGTACACTACAGTACACTGTATAAGTGTGTGATGATGTGTTTGTGGGTGTCGATGACGAAAGGACATTTCTGTTGGACCAACCTGGACCAATCGTATAAGACCACGATCGCAATGGCGGCGTGGCTGAACAAGTTTCTGTTATCGGGTGGTTAGGTAGAGGCTTCTAAAGCCAGCAAGTTTGTTTCTTTATGTATTGAAGTCTTCATATTGCTGTGGCTCAATTTTTTTATCCCGTCATGTACTATTGCGGTCTGTTGCTGGTCTTATTGGATCTATCTGTAGATGGTAAATAATCCTAACCTTGCGACCAGTTAACGTTTAATCGAACTTATTCCACGGTGTGCGATACTTAACAAGTTTGTGTTCCAGTGCTTGGGAGTGTTTCCCAATTAGAACTTGACAGACACTTGGAATTAGGTAGAGAATGTTTAGCAAAGGGTCAGCTGCAGGATGCATTGTCACATTATCATGCAGCTGTGGGTAAGTTTTGTTTGAAATCGTTCCTTTTCCCCCGTTTATTATTTCGTTCAGCGTTAATTAAAGTTTCCTCAAATTTTGTATACGTATCGGTCTTTTTATAGAGGGAGATCCGAACAATTATCTGACATATTATAAACGAGGCACGGTGTACCTAGCATTGGGCAAAGCAAAATTTGCCATTCTCGATCTGGACAAAGTTTTGGAATTGAAGCCGGATTTTACTTCGGCGAGATTGCAACGAGGGAATGTATTGCTTAAGCAGGCCAAGTTTGATAAAGCTCAAAAGGATTTTAGGGATGTGGTAAGCATCGCTGTTTTACTAATTGCAACATATAGGGTGATCCGGTCCGTAGTGAGTAGAAGGACACCGATTTGAAATATGCGGTGAGGAGAATGCTACGTCTGTGTACAATATGTGATGCATAGAGCTTGCTTTATTATGGCAAAAGATGACAAAATCATCCATGTAACAGATTACACATATGGTCACAGAGAGGATACTCTGCTACATAGTTTTTGTGTCCACTAGAGAATGGATAACCCTATATCAAGTCACCCTATAATTTTCTGCAGTGGTATATTTACGTATAAGACACTTCAAAAATGTTTTGGACCCCTGGAAACAATTTAGTTATTTCCTCGTTTGCGAAAAGAGTTCAAACCTATGCGGCTATTCGCTTATATTTCACCTGCGACTTTATACAATGCTTTATATAACACTTTATAGGATGACTTAATTCTAGTTAGAATACTTAAATGGAATTGTATAATAAGACATCCCTTTAATTCCTAATAGTTAGCAGTTGAGCCACATAATGCAGATGCCTTAAATGCCTTATATAAAATCACGCCTGCCCAAGAAGATTTGGTCGTTGCAGATAACTTAATGGGAAACAGCGATTACGCCTCGGCTGTACAGCAACTTACTAAAGTTATTGAGGTATGCCCATGGGCACCAGAACTCAGAGAACTTAGAGCCGAATGGTACGAGGTGCTGGAAGATTATCCTCGTGCTATTTCTGATATGCGTTCCTCGACCAAGTTAATGTCTGCTAATACCGGAGGATTTTTTAAACTAGCTAGTCTATATTATCGTCTTGGACAAGTGGACGATTCGTTGAAGTGAGTAATGGTATAACATGTGAACTTATCTGTTTTGTGTAGAAAATAAATATAATTAAACTTTGAAATGTTTAGGGAGATTCGAGAATGTTTGAAGCTCGATCCGGATCATTTTTCATGTTTCCCGTTCTACAAAAAAATTAAGCAGGTAGCCAAGCGCCTAAATGAAGCAGAGTCTGCTGAAAATCTACGAGAGTACGATAAATGTATAAGCTCGGCACAATCTGTACTTAAAATCGAACCAGATTTACCCGATGTACGTTTCATTGCCCACCAGCTTCTTTGTAAATGTTACAACGGTAATTCAGAACCAAGTGAGGCGATCAAAGAATGCCAGAAAGCATTGAAAATAAGAAAAGAAGCTGCAATATACTGTGACAGTGCAGAAGCATATCTCGCTGCGGAGATGTTTGACGATGGTAAGTAATTAACTTTACAGGGTGTTTCGTTTACGACGTGCATCGTAATAATTTCATTATTTTTGCTGATACAAGACAATATCCGAGAACAAAGGCTTTTACAATGCACGTTGTAAATAAAACATTCTGGATGCATTCATTTCTTTCTCCTATCGGTAATATAATTTGACAATACAATTATTATTTGTTAAACAGCGATTAGAGAGTTCAAGGAAGCATTAGAAATTGATATGAATCTGCAGAGGGCAAAGCAGGGGCTCCACAAAGCGCAACAAAGGCAGAAACTTTCCGAATCGCGAGATTATTATAAAATTCTGAGCGTGCCAAGAACAGCATCTAAACGTGATATTATCAAAGCGTATAGAAAGGCTGCACAAAAGTGGCATCCTGATAATTTTCAAGAGGGAGAAGAGAAGAAACGCGCAGAAAAACGATTTATCGATATCGCAGCTGCCAAAGAAGTCTTGACTGACGATGAAAAGAGAGCGAAATTCGACCAAGGTGAAGATCCGCTAGATCCTGAATCGGGGAAACATCAGACACGCTTTAATCCCTTCCAAGAATTCCATCACTTCCATGGTTCTCCCTTCCAATTTAAGTTCCATTTTAATTAACCACCTGTTTCCCATTCACGGTACTAGCCTAATCAAAATTCTGAAACTTTCATCGTGTCACGATTTACGCGGCACGATTTTTCCTATATTAGCTAAAATTTCATTTTTGCTAATCTACCTCGTCGGTGGTCATACGTATTGCATCTACATGGAATTAGAAGACTGTATGCGGAAAGCTGTCGGTCAATCAGTAAGTCAAAGGAAAAATAAATAAATAGAAAATGATCACCATCTAATTGAAATGTATCGTGCGCGCGCGCGCACACACAGGCACACACACACGCATATATATATATACAATTGAAAAATATAACTATCCAAATATACATAGTGTAAATAATTCGGGAACGTAGTTTAATATATTATTTATAATTTACAATACGAATGGTAATAACCTTTGATTATTTGACTTACTGAACAATTAATAAATGACGTTGCGCTCGAGGCGGACTGAGAGTATATAATAATCAGTTTCCGTGAAAATTTTCTACTACTTGACATACAAAACAAAAAAGATGCAGAAGTGGTTCAACTCGCATACGAATGAAACCATAGAATGTATGGCGGTAATAATGTCACTGAAATGTTACGGCGGCGGGTTGTGGATTATTAAGTTTTGCTTGAAATTCTGCGATGAGTAGATGAAGTAAATACTACAGAAACAATTTTCAGTAATGAAACCACCGAGTACAGTTGCATTCAAAGTGTTATTGGTCAGATAATGTACTGTGTAGTAACTGTATTCGATGTTGGTAAAACTATGTAGGATAACGCTGTGCGAGTGTTGTGTTCGCATGAGTGTGTGAGAACTTTATGTAAATATTGTATCTCTGATATTTGTTTAAATATATTTGAATAATTTATACAAACATATTTGTATCATTTGTAAGGAAGATCTAATTTCATGTTTCGGGCCAGATTGTGTCGGTGTCGGTATACAGCTCGCTGCATTATCCGTGTAAAGATATTCTTTTGTTCTTTGTCGCCATTTTATTTGGGGTGTGGACACTGACGAGATTCCTATATCTCGTCGGTGGTAGAGGCCCGAGTAGTTGCAAGGTGTTCCGCATAGATGGTGATACCATAGCAGGCGCGAGTAGTTCATGGAGTTCTGTGTAGATGGCAATACCATAGCGGGCGCGAGTAGTGTAGACTTGGGTGTAGATAAAACAGGGATATTAGTGGTACGAAATTTCAAGTACTTTATAAATAGTTGCACGATAATCGTAATAAAGTTTGGTTATTTGTCTTCATTAATAAAATTAAGTTTATAGTGCTCTAAAATCGTTTCGTATTCACATTCACAATAAAGTGTTAGCAAACACATACATTAATATGTATAGTGACATTGTAAGCTCCATAACCCATTTTATTCTACAACAATCGAGCTCTTTTCCAAAGGTAAATCCTTTTGTGAATATTTCTTTCTTTAAATAAATTTCCTGGTATATAATAAATACATACTAATAGTAGTATTATTCTTTATTGCGGTCTCGCAGCCGTGAAAGTTGGGGTTAGTGTACATATAACCTATCTTTGCAATACTATCTTAACTCTTGCACTGTCATCATCTATTTCGCTCTTCCTTTTAAAACCTTCTCTACCTTACGTATCACATTATTCTTATCTCTTTATTGCACATGTATTATACATCTTTCTATTTCCTCTATGTTTCATTTCAAATTCCTAAGTCATTTTCGCGCTACTAGTTGCTGACCCGTTCCTGTTCCCTCTTTACTTTGGTACTGTCATATTGCTCCTGTTTTAATACATTCAAACCTTTCATTATATCTTGCTTCGTTTATTTTTCTTTGAAGGCTCTCCGTTAGATCCTTTTGTTCCGTCCTTTTCAAATTTAGTATTGTCACACTCATTCCATTCGTTTTAAAAGACTTTTTCTCTTATGCATCTAGTTTGGCCCGCCCTACTTTCTTTTTCGACTAAATATCATTAAACTATCTTTCTATCTCCTGTCATGTACTTAGTAATATATTTTTTGTGTGCGTAGATTTTGTAGGCGAAAGATAGGGAGCATTGACCGCCAATTCTCATTGCGCATAAAAAGAAGGAGGAAGAAAGAATAACTCTCGCCATATACTTCAGTTATATTAAATTGGTTTTGTGGGTTTGGAAGGTGTATGCAACGAAGGCTGATGTAAGTGTAATACGTGTCTAAATATCTTTTTCTTTCAATAAATCATCCTGCGTGTAATAATTACATACTAACAATAGTATTCCTTTTTATGTCCACCTCGCAGCTATGAAATTTCGATTTAGTGTACATATAACATAACTTTAGATTACTATCTTAACTTATGCATCCTTCTCCTCCACTCTTTCTTGCCAACCTTCTCTACTTTACACATTATCCACCATTACCTATCCCCTTATTTCATTTCGATTATACATTTGGTCTTTAAGACTCTCCATCACTTTCTTTACTTCTCGTTTCATCAAATTCATTCATGTTTGATTCATTCCATTCCTTTTTAAATAATCCCCCCCTTTTTCTTATACTTCTTGTGTGGTCCTTCCCTATTTTCTTTTCTTCTAACTATCCTTTAACAATGTTTCTTTCACCTGTTACATAGTTACTAATATATCTTTTGTGTGTACAGGTTTTGCATCCAAGGAGTAAGGAGCATTAACCAGTGCATCTCATCATGCATAAAAGCAAGAAAGAAGAAAGAATAACCCTTGCCACATACTTTAGTTATCCTTTAGTTATAGTAATTTGGTTTATAAAAATAGTTTGTAACTATTAGCGCATAAGATTAATTTAGAACACGTGTGTAATTAACTGTTATGTATATCTATTATATATTTTATTTTATGTTCAGTTTATTCGGTAGATCTTATATGTATAAACTTCAATATTACTTATATCACTATTACAAGTTCTACTGAATGTGCTAAATGTAAAATGAAAGATATAATAAATAATTTACATGTATACAAGTTACACAATTGCTGTAAACAATTAAACAATTAAAATTGTTATTACGGCCAACTGCATATTGTTACAGCAACGGGGTATTTTTGTATCATGTAGCTTATTCGTTTCCCTTTCATTTGACATCCCATTTATTAAAAACAACCCCTAGGAGCCGAGATAACAATTTTTAAAAATTTTGTCGTACTACAAAAAGACAACAAGAGGAGTACTTGGAAAATTCACGACCGAAAGCTAAATTGAGTATCAGAAGGAAACCTGAAAGAAAATCTGCAAGAGAATTCAATTTCCTGAAATAAAACTTTCTTAAAAATATATCATATGATCTTAAAAACTAGACAACGAAATATTATTGCAGTGGTGAACACTGCGGGCTTGTTATTGCAATTACTTTTGAGTTCTCTTTTCTATCTTTGTATCTATTTGTAGCTGTAAATATTGTGTATTATTTATTGCCCTGCTTCTTTTGTTCACCCTTCTGTTTTCTGACACATTCGAGATAATTCGTTAGTAACATAAATCATATATGTTTCGTCCAGAGAATTACATTTTCTTATTCCTCAAGAAGCCCTCTTTTTTATGAGTGAAATACCCATGTATATATCTTTTAATTCATAAATTAATTAATATCTGCAAAGATATACTTGAATCTACGCGGGTCTCTGCCATATCTACAGTGCCAGCTATGGTTCCGCCATCTATACAGAACTTCTTGAAACCACTCGCGCTTGCTATGGTAGTTCCATCTATACGGAACGCATTGAAACTACTCACACCCCTTACTTACCATAAGTGTAGATATGGCAGTGGCCCGAGTAGTTTTATTCACATCTGTATAGATGGCGATACTAATGACTCTAGATAAAGCAGACATACATACAGTTTCGAGCAGTTCTTTATAGATGGCGAAATTACAGCCCACTCTGAATGTAGGTAAGACAGGGATGCGAGTGGTACGTAAATTCAAGCACCTGTTTATGAATAGCGGTGCGATAATGTTCATGAAATTTGGTTGTTTAGTTGGTCATTTATAAAACTAAGTAATAATGCTCGAAAATTGTTTCGTACTCTCATTTACATATCAATAAAGTGTTAGCAAAGACGGTATTACAATCTACATTAATATTAATATGTGTAGCAACATTGTAAGTTCCATTGTTCATTTCATTGTACGACACTCAAGATCTTTAACCAAGGTAAATACATCTACGAATATTGTATTCTTTATTTCGGTCTCAGAGCAATGAAAGTTGGGCTTAGCGTACTTATAACCTATCTTTACAATACTATCTTAACTCTTGCTCTCTCATATTCAGTTTTGCTCGTAGTTTTCATACCTTCTCTGCCTTACGTATTACACTATTTTGTATCTCCTTATCGCACATCTATTACACATCTTAACTTTTCCTCCCTGTTTCATTTCAAATTCCTAAGTCATTTTTGCGCTACTAGTTGCTGACCCTTTCCTGTTCCCTCTTTACTTTGGTACTGTCGTATTCCTCCTGTTTTAACCCTTTGACTGCGAACAGCGCCTTTAGGTGCTCAGCCACAGTCGCTCGCTCTGAGCGAACAGCACCTATAGGCGCTCAGCCAGATTCGATCTCTCCGAGCGAACAGCGCTTTTAGGCGTTCAGCTGGAGTCGCTGTCTCCGAGCCAACAGCAACTATAGGAGCTGTGCGTTTGTTATAAACAACTGCCCAATAATGTTCATTAAATTGTTTGCTTTCGACGCGCTGGCAGCATACGTTACGTTCCGCGCGGCCGATCTCCCACTGTCACGCCGGCTGCCCAGAGAGCAATTCGTTTCCGAGCGCTCAACAGCGAAAGGTTTAATACATTCAAACCTTTCATAATATCTTGCTTCGTTTATTTTTCGTTGAAGGCTCTCCGTTAGATCCTTTTGTTCCGTTCTTATCAAATTTAGAATTGTCACACTCGTTCCATTCGTTTTAAAAGACTCTTTCTCTTATGCTTCTAGTTTGGCCCGCCCTACTTTCTTTGTTCGACTAAATATCATTTAACAATCTTTCTATCTCCTGTCATGTACTTACTAATATATTTTTTGTGTGCATAGATTTTGTAGGCGAAAGATAAGGAGCATTGACCACCAATTCTCATTGCGCATAAAAAGAAGGAGGAAGAAAGAATAACTCTCGCCATATACTTCAGTTATATTATATTGGTTTTGTGAGATTGGAAGGTGTATGCAACGAAGGCTGATGTAAGTGTAATACGTGTCTAAATATCTTTTTCTTTCAATAAATCTTCCTGTGTGTAATAATTACATACTAACAATAGTATTCCTTTTTATGTCGGCCTCACAGCTATGAAATTTCGACTTAGTGTACATATAACATAACTTTAGATTACTATCTTAATTTATGCATCCTTCTCCTCCACTCTTTCTAGCCAACCTTCTCTACTTTACACATTATCCCATTACTTATCCCCTTATTTCATTTCGATTATACATTTGGTCTTGAAGAGACTCTCCATCACTTTCTTTACTTCTCGTTTCATCAAATTCATTCATGTTTGATTCATTCCATTCCTTTTTAAATAATCCCCCCTTTTTTCTTATACTTCTTGTGTGGTCTTTCCCTATTTTCTTTTCTTCTAACTATCCTTTAACAATGTTTCTTTCACCTGTTACATACTTACTAATATATCTTTTGTGTGTACAGGTTTTGCATCCAAGGAGTAAGGAGCATTAACCAGTGCATCTCATCATGCATAAAAGCAAGAAAGAAGAAAGAATAACCCTTGCCACATACTTTAGTTATCCTTTAGTTATAGTAAATTGGCTTATAAATATAGTTTGTAGCTATTAGCGCATGAGATTAATTTAGAACACGTGTGTAATTAACTGTTATGTATATCTATTATATATTTTATTTTATATTCAGTTTATTCGGTAGATCTTATATAAACTTTAATAGTACGTTTATTACAAGTTCTACTGAATGTGCTAAATGTAAAATGAAAGATATAATAAATAATTTACATGTATACAAGTTACACACTTGCTGCAATTTAAATTTATAAGCTTCTGCATGTAAACTTATCTGTAAGAATATGTATTGTAAATTAACTTCAAAGAATAGTTTATAAGTATTAGATCATTTATATTTATAATATTCTTTATATTATATAAATGTTAGTTTAGAATTGATACAAGATTTACTTGTACGATTAATTGTAAATTGATATATAAGAATAGTTCATAAGAATTAGCTTGTAAATTTGAATTACAACATTCTTGTAACTTGTATCGTCATTAATTAATTTAATAAATCTTCAATGAAAGGAATTGTACTGCTCTCTTTATTTTAACACCTTACCTATCCTTGAAAAGACCTGATTCCACTTCCTTAAACAAGGAGTACCGTGGATGGACTTTAAGTGCAAAGTCCTTAAACGAGAAACTTGTAAAAATAGACCTGAACATTATTAACGTTGGCGCTAATTGTTAAGGAATTAATACGTCTTGATGGGAGCTCTTCAAATTTGAATTCTCGGAAATTCCTGGAACGTGACGTCATTTCCAAGAATTGGTAAAGTCGAATACCTCCTCGCACATCATATTCTCCTGATACAAATCCACTATTTTCGGCGAGATATTTTTGCCAGAAACTCAGAAATTTTGCGCTCGGAAATTCCTGGAAAGTGACGTCATTTCTGAGAACGAATACCTCCTCGCATATCATATTCTCCTGATACAAATCCACGATTTTCAGCGAGATATTTTTGCCAGAATCTCAGAAATTTTGTGCTCGGAAATTCCTGGAACGTGACGTCATTTCCAAGAACTGCCGGGATCGAATACCTCCTTGCACATCATATTCTCCTAATACAAATCCACGATTTTCAGTAGAAATTTAAGTGTCGAAAATCTTGGATTTGTATCAGGAGAATATGATATGCGAGGAGGTATTCGTTCTCAGAAATGACGTCACTTTCCAGGAATTTCCAAGCACTGAAATTTCCGAATTTCTGCCAAAAATATCTCGCTGAAAATCGTGGATTTGTATCAGGAGAATATGATGTGCGAGGAGGTATTCGATCTCAGCAATTCTAAGAAATGACGTCACGTTCCAGGAATTTCCGAGCTCTTAACTTTTTGGACTTCTGCTATCCAGTTTTGCAAGAAGTGAGGACAGAATTTGCTGCTTCCAAATTTAATAACGTGTAGGGCCATTTTGACAAGTTTCCCGCTTTAGAACTTTCCATTTCAAGTTCGCCCACGGTACTTCTTGTATAAGGAATCGGAATTAGGCTCTTTCAAGGATTGGTAAGGTATGAAAGTAAAAAGAGCAGTGGTATTCTTTTCATTGCAAATTTATTTAAACTAATCAATGAATATACAAGTTACAAAAATGTTGTAATTAATTTTACAAACACATACTTATTAACTATTCTTTTATATCTATTTACATCGTACAACTATATCTTGTATCAATTCTAAACCAACATTTATGTAATATAACTAACACTATAAACATAAATAATCTAATACTTATAAACTATTCTTTGAAGTTAATTTACAATATTTCTTACAGATAAAACATATACTCAAATTTACGTACTTCATATGTAGAAGCATATCAAATTTAAATAACATCAATTGTGTAACTTGTGCATATGTCAATTATTTATTATATCTTTCATTTTACATTCAGCACATTCAGTAGAACTTGTAACAGTGATATAAGTAATATTAAAGTTTATATAAGATCTACCGAATAAACTGAATATAAAATAAAGCATATAATAGATAACATAACAGTTAATTACACAATTGTCCTAAAATAAACTTATGGGCTAATAGTTATAAACTATTTTTATAAACCAATTTACTATAACTAAAGGATAACTAAAGTTTGTTGCACAAGTTCTTCTATCTTCTTTCTTGCATTTATGCACAATGAGAATTGCCAGGCAATGCTCCTTACTCTTTGCCCTCGAAACCTGCACACACAAAAAATATATTAGTAAGTGTGTACCAGGAGAAAGAGGGGAGGGCCAAACGGGAAGCATAAGAGAAGGTGAGGATTATTTAACACGTTGAGTGCCACGCCGGTTTTGCCTCGCTTTCCGTGTAGGCCACACGACGCCACATGCGCGCCACGGCGTAGCTAACACTGGGAAACACCGACGGCTGAACGAAAAGTTGATTGTCAGTCACCGATGACTGACGTGGCAGTGAAGGTGTTAAAAAGAAATGGAATGTGGCTCAAAAGAGAGAATTTGATGAGATCGAAAGTAAAGGAATTGTCGCAGAGCCTTAAAAGACGAGACTATGAAATACAACAGCAGGAATGAAACAGAAGAACAGAAGATGCAAGATATAATGAAATGTTTAAATATATTATAACAGCAACATTATTAAAGTACCTAAGTAAGAACGGAAGGTCGCACAATCGGCAATTAATAGGGAGGGTGATAGATGCGAAAGCATTAAAGGACAAAATAAATATTGAGAGAAGAAAACGAACAAAAGATGTGACCCGTGCAGACAAAAATTTGGAAGGTTGGAACCTGTTAACTGGATGTACGGAAATAGAGGTAATAGGATATAAAAATAACTTAGGAGTTTGAAATGAAACAGGGAGGAAAAGGAAAGATGGGCAATAGATGAGCGATAAAGAGAAAAGAAATAGTGTAATACCTAAGGCAGATATGGTATGAAAACGAAGAGCAAAACGGAAGATGAGAGTGCAAGGGTTGATAGTATTGCAAAGATAGGTTATATGTACACTAAGCCCAGCTTTCATTGCTGTGAGACCGAAATAAAGAATAATACTGCTATTAGTATGCATTTATTGCCTGCTGGAAATTTGTTTAAAGAAAAAGTACTCACAAATGTATGTAACTTTGCTAAAGAGCTCGATTCTTGTAGATTAAAATGAACAATGGAACTTACAATGTTACCGTACATATCAATTTTAATGGAGATTGTAACACTGCGTTTGCTAACACTTTATTGATATGCAACTGAGAGTACAAAACGATTTTCGAGCATTATCAACTTAATTTTATATATGAAAACATAAATAGCCAAATTTTATGAACTTTATCGCGCCGCTATTTATAAACAGGTGCTTGAATTTACGTACCACTCGCATCCCTGTCTTACCTACACTCAAAGTGGGCTTTAATTTCGCCATCTATACAGAACTGCTAGAAACTGTATATATGTCTGCTTTATCTAGAGTCATTAGTATCGCCATCTATACAGATGTGACTAAAACTACTCGGGCCTCTGCCATATCTACACTTATGGTAAGTAAGGGGTGTGAGTAGTTTCAAGGCGTTCTGTATAGATGGAGCTACCATAGCACGCGCGAGTGGTTTCAAGGAGTTCTGTATAGATGGCGAAACCATAGCAGGCACTGTAAATATGGCAGAGACCCGCGTAGATTCAAGTATATCTTTGCAGATATTAATTAATTTATGAATTAAAATATGTACATGGGTATTTCACTTATAAAGAAAGGACAGCTTCCTGAGGAATAAGAAAATGAAATTCTCAAGACGAAGCATATATGAATCATCTTACTCTGAGATTCTGCCCACTTAAATAACTACAGTGGGCAGTAATGCCCACTTAATGTTCGCTGGTTGGGGGTGCCTAGCGAACCCTATCCGGGGATGTAACTTACCACTTCATGCTTATAGCTTTTCGGCCCGCTCAGTTTAGACTGCGTTGGTCACACTTTTGTCCAGAGAAAGACAGTGAGATATATTGAGGTCCATTGCTGATCGCAAGTGGAGATAAATCGGATGCTCGCTCCGGCCGATGCGATGCATAGGATTAGATCAAAAAATTGGTAGCAATGTCTCGGCGAACATTAATTGGAGAAAAGAACGAACATTAAGCGGGCATTACTGTACTTTCTATCCTAAGTTCAATACGCAGTCTATTCGCTCGAATTATTTTCCATACAATTATCAAACGTATCTTATCTGTCCTGTGAGATTGTGCAAAGAATCGTTTAATAATTATATAGTAAATAATTGATTGCCCAGGTCTCACCACGTGGAGGTTACTGCGCATGGAGACCCACCCTAGCCACAGCCCTTCCACCCTCCAATTACGCGAAAACTAATTCTAATATAACATGTGAGAAAGAAAAATCTCCTATTATTGTCAATTTGTAGAACGTTCATTAATTGATCGTACTACAAGTAAGACAACAAGAGGAGTAACTTGGAAAATACACGACCGAAAGCTAAATTGAATATCAGGAGGAAACCTGAAAGAAAATCAAGAAGAGAATTGAGTTTCCTGAAATAAAACTTTCTTAAAAATATATCCTGTGATCTTAAAAACTAGACAACGAAATATTATCACAGCAGTGTACACTGCTGTCTTAAAAACCAAGACACAGCTTAAAAATAAATCCTCCCGTCTTAAATACTAGATTAGATTCAATGCGCCCTGCTTGACTAAAGATCTAACTTAAAACTAGAATCACCCTACCTAATATAATATCTAAGAGTTCAATTAAAAGAACAATTTCAATAATATCCTACCTAAATAGGAATGTAACAGATACTTTCTCATATTATTGTAGGTACAAGTATGCATATACTTAATTCCTCTTCAATTATTAATTTTGTGGTCCATGCCTTCCTAGAACAGACAACTGGCAACAATTCTTGGTTTCATAAACCCTGCCTAATTAAAAGTCCAATAATTTATATTCGTGTAAAACGTGCCTGTAATAGCCATGGACATTACTAAACAAATTACAAATATATAAAATACTCTGTGTGTTCTTTGATAAAGATATTGAACATCTACAAGTACATCATACATTGTGAAAAAGTCTAACAGACGTCTACGAGAAAATAACAATTAAATATTGGTGTATTACAATTTTCGAACATATAGAATTTTTACGCATAAAACCGTAACAAAATTTACAACAACACTCCCTTTTACGTTGGCTGACCTGTAATTGATTCACTCGCAGTATTGCCACCGCTTTAACCTACATTATTCTAAATTCTTTTTTAAACTACACATACACACCATACGCACGTACCGTGGAACTGACAATAGAGTAGGTGGAACGAAATACATATCATATATATATGCATATATGTGTGTGTGTGTGGTGTGTGTGCGCTCTAATCATAAAACCTTCCAAGTGTACGAGATACGGTGGGAAAAAAAGAGAAGGAAGTAAAAGAAGAAACGATTGAAAAACTGTAAATGGTTGAAGGAAAAGCAAAAGGAAAGACAGAGAGAGAGCGAGAGCGATGAAGAAAGAGGGGGAGTGAACAGAGTTCTAGTGGTGGCGCTGTGCAGTGTCAGGGGACCGCGGCGGCGGTGGTGATTCAGACTTCTTATCAACTTTTAAAAAGTCGTGGAGAATAATAAGGGAGAGATACGTCGACATCGGGCGTCGATTATTATGTACGAAATGAGGTGCCATTGATAAGACTTAGAGCGCCGCGTGGTTCCGCCTCCGCCGTGCCCAAACCGCGGCACATCACGGACGTGTGGATAAAGCGGCGCCATATATACACGGATATACTACAACCGTATTTTTTTCTTCCGCGACTGCGAGAAGACAGAAAAAAGGGAGGAGTGAATCGTCCCGGTAACTAAACTGCAATTGCAACAATAAGGGTGGACAGGACGGTGAATGGCACAACAAAATTAAGTGCGAGAAATAGAAAAAGAGAGAGGGAGAGAGACAGAAAGAACTGGCTAGCCGTGGATGCGGCACGGTGTCTGCCTGCACCCGTGCGTGAATCACGCTTCGGAGGTGCCTGTCTGTCCCCTCGTCTTCAAGTACACCCCCGTATTCACGACATTGACCCGTTGGAGATTGTCGCTGGCTATTCGCGACCGTGCGAAACGTTTCGCGAGTAGTACGGATCAGTTCGTCGAAACTGTCAACCACGAGGAGGGGCATTTTTCCTACCTCTTGTTACATGTCCCCTACCGGTTATCAAGAAGAATCTGTCTATCATCCGTGCTCGTGATATACAGCCGGTATTTGAACCGTCGTTTCTGCAACGTTTGTTCAGTTTAAGAGGATCGTCGAACCCTATACTTTTTTTTTCTTTTTTTTTCTTTTTTTTTGGTAACAGAAGGCGAATGGATCTGAGAGTCTCGTGTTTTCAACAGACAACTCACTGGTCTTGCCGACGTGAAGGTTTCTCTGTGCAACTGTGATTCAAACGGATAGTCCTGTATAAATATCTGTAATATAGCCGCATCTAGAGCTACCGGCGCAAGGTAGCAAAAGTATTTAAATAAACGTTTAAGGAGAAGTATTGAGATACAGATAAACGTAAGATAGATTGGTGACAAAGAGACAGAGGCGGAAACATCATGTCAGACGAAGAGGACAAGCCACCCGCACCACCCGTGCGACTTACTTCGAACAGGTGAACATGGCCTTATACTTCATTTTATATTGTTACGGATGGTAGTTTCTTAATTGTAAGATGTTAGTAAGTAATGTTACAAGTTTATAACAACGTTTGACCGTTATTATTAATTAAGAGGGTACCTTTTGAATGTATTACTCGGGTATTTTGAAAATTGACAAGTTCAATCAGACTGTGTATTCTTATTATTTCCTTTGCAATATATAGAAGTTGGCATCCTCCGAAAATAGAAGAACAGACACTAATCTAGTGGTTGCTAAAAATAAAATCCTACAGTTCAGACACATTGACATTCTGATGTGGGAGACCGTCCTTTTAAGTCTCTATGTGTAGCCGTTACTAACATCACTTACAAGTATAAACTCCTGGCATACTTGCAAACATATGTGCATTTATGTTATATATAATTTACATATACATGTAAATACATGAGTACAAATACCATGTGCACTCATTTTATAAATAATTTATCATTAAATCCTAATATGATATTTTATAATTATATTTTGTCAAACACGAACAATCGTTTCTTCTTATGCGCATACATATATGAATATGTTCAGTTCTTTTTAAACCATTTGTAACTATAAAAGTAGTTGCTATTCTTATTGTAGAACGTATACAATTTTTGTGTGCTTACAATTCAGAAATAAATATGTGAAAATAAGATTGTTGTTTTATTACTTATTGTTTCGTGTATGACGAATTAAATATATATGTTTCAGAGGTGAATCGGCACCCAATTTACCAGTGGATATGCGTCCATTGCCTAAGGAACCAGATTCTGAAGAACGGAAGAAAAAGACATTGAAAAGCAAGATGAAGGTAAAAGAGAATAAGGATAAACCCAATATCAGTTATCCCACCAATTTTGAACATACTGTACATGTTGGATTCGACGCTGTTACTGGTGAATTTACGGTAAGTCAAATTTGTCTTCTTCCATTTGTTTCACCTGTTCAAAATGCACTCGCTTCCTGCTTTGCTACTATACATTGGTACGGACTATCCAAATAAAACATTATATTGTAAGAAATATCTCCAATTATTCCAATACATTACTTGTCGCACAACTTTTTATAATCTTGATGAAAAGTTATTCGGGAAATATAATACATTAACACACTTTGAATTGAATTGTTGTTTGCAATGCAGTATTAACGAAGTAATATTTCTTGAACGTATAATGATCAACATTTGCATCATTAAATCATTCATTTACGAATGTTTCATACGTTTGTAATCATTTACAAGTGCAGAAATAAACTGAAACTCTAAAAAAATGAAATAAGAATGATATTTTGGCATCAACATCACTTTTCTGATGTTTAAAATTATAAGAGAAACTAGTAATGTATCATTGAAAATTAATGGATTTTTCGTACCTAAAAGAAATGAAATTTTCATCACTCGTTCACATGTGTATGGACATTGTGGAAAAGTAATTTGGTAATTTGTCTGATGCTTCTTATACCTATTATTTTTTCACATGTAAAAACTAACAAGACACGTATTTCTTTCAAGCTGCCATTGAAAGTAAGTAACTTCAACTGACCACAAAAATAGTTTGCCTGTATCTTTTATTCTACATACACTTGATTTAACTGTTTGTTTTTGTTGCTATTAACAGAATTAAGTTATTCTTGTTTATTTCAAATCTTTGATTTATCATAGATTAGAGAAATAGCTGCTTTAGTAGTTTAACAAGTGCTTTAGTCAACGTTGCATTCGATATTATGGCTTTCTTGCAGAATAAAATTGAACGTTGGTTCGAGTGCTTAAGAATCTCACAAAATATTTCGTCCCGTATATCGATTGAATTTTCGAATATTTTATATTTGCACGACGTTCTCTTAGTTTTTGAAAGTTCGTGAATTATATGTATGTAAGCATTGTACCTTTTATCGGTTGTTTGTCTTTTAAATTTATGCCCACATGGTTTTTAACAATTACTTTGAAATATAAATTTTGATCCCAGGGAATGCCAGAGGCTTGGGCAAGGTTGCTTATGTCCAGTAACATCAGCAAACAAGAGCAGAAGAAAAATCCACAGGCTGTATTAGATGTTTTGAATTGGTATGACAGTAGCAGTAAAGAAACAAAGGGTTCCAAGTACATGACAACCACAAAAATGGTTGGAGTGGTTGGTAAGTTAATAATATTTGTATGAAAATGAATTTATGGTGTTACTATGGCCTAATAATGATCGATAACATATACATTTATGTTCAGCACCCATTGAAAGAGCAAGTAGTCCTAGAAGCATGGGCATAGGTATCGGAACAGGTGTTGGGAGTATTCGCGGGCAAGCAATGTCACAAGCTTCCGGAAGTTCTCATTCCCAGCATTCGCTCAGCAGGTGAGCCTTTTACACTTCTAAAATATCATTTATACCATATACATTTATATATCTGCTGAGAGACAAACAAATTACAGAGTAAGTAGCAGTAGTCCTAGTAGTACACCAACAGATGCTTGTGCAACTAGTTCCGAACAAGAGGACGAACCTCCTCCACCACCGATTTCTGCTAGACCAGAACGTACGAAATCAATTGTAAGTAATAACTAACGTTAGCAGTGTATCACAAATTTCTGCTACGTCTCATATGTACCTTGCATAATATCAAAAATTTATATTTTTTTTTACGGCAGTATACAAAACCAATAGAAGAAGAACCACCGCCACCGTTAACTAATACGTTAGGATCACCTCAACGAAATGGCACGCCTCAACAACCGCATCAATCGCAACTGGATAGAAATAAAAATCAAGCAACACCCACCTCAACGACCACGGATCAAACGAGACCAGCGCAAAGCGATAAAGCTAGAAAGAAAAAGATGTCGGACGATGAAATATTAGAAAAGCTACGAACAATCGTAAGCGTAGGTGATCCAAATAGAAAGTATACAAAAATGGAAAAAATAGGACAAGGGTAAGTCGTAATGTAAATTTTGTACTAACCGCTCTTCGAACGTTTTTCGAAGACATGTATCGACAATTTTATTTCTAGCGCTTCGGGTACTGTGTATACAGCAATCGAAACATCAACAGGGATGGAAGTTGCAATCAAACAGATGAACCTTTCACAGCAACCAAAGAAGGAATTAATAATAAACGAAATATTGGTCATGCGGGAGAATAAACACCCGAATGTTGTAAATTACTTGGATAGTTATCTTGTAGGGGAAGAATTATGGGTAGTTATGGAATATTTGCCTGGCGGTAGTTTGACTGATGTTGTAACAGAGACTTGTATGGACGAGGGTCAAATAGCTGCGGTGTGTCGAGAAGTCCTACAAGCTTTGGAGTTCCTTCATTGTAATCAAGTTATACACAGGGATATTAAGTCTGATAATATCTTACTCGGACTAGACGGTGGCGTGAAACTAACAGATTTTGGATTTTGTGCACAAATTTCGCCTGAACAAAGCAAAAGGACTACGATGGTTGGTACACCATATTGGATGGCACCAGAAGTAGTTACAAGAAAACAATACGGTCCAAAGGTAAATAAACTAGTTAGAGTTAGCGGAAGATGAATTCATTACGTATATCGTAATATTTATAAATCAATTGAATCTTTAGGTTGATATCTGGTCGTTGGGTATAATGGCTATTGAAATGATAGAAGGCGAGCCTCCGTATTTAAATGAAAACCCATTGAGAGCATTGTATTTAATCGCAACAAATGGGAAACCCGAAATTAAAGAAAAAGATAAATTATCGGGAATTTTTCAAGATTTTTTAGATCAATGTTTAGAAGTTGAAGTGGAAAAACGTTCGGCAGCATCAGAATTACTCAAGGTAATTTGAATAATATATATACTATTAAAATAGAAATTATATTTCATATCAGGCTGTCTCACCTGATATTAACATTTCGATTTACGTCATTATTATTACCCATTGTGAAAAATGTTTGAGGAAAATTAAATGGTTTCGGGAGGTGAATACCTTTAATTTAAATAATTTTTACATAACCCATTACATGGGTTAATATCCCTTTATAGAGAATGTCGAGATGCATCTAGCAATGCATTAAAAAGATATGGTTCCCTTTGGAAAAACAAACTTGATCTTTGTGTCCACTTACAAAAAAACTAACCACGCCAGGGTATGTCCACCCCGAAACCACTCAACTTTGATCTAAAACATTTTTCGCTACGGATAATAATAGTGACGTAAATCAAGATATGAATATCAGGTGAGGCACCGTCTAAATTAGGATTACATTCGTTAAAAGAAAAGGAATTTTAATACAATCTGTACATTCATGGAAAATTGCAGCACCCTTTTCTGAAACTAGCGAGGCCACTTGCTTCGTTAACACCTTTAATAATGGCAGCAAAGGAAGCTGCTAAAGGTAATTAGAAGAGTGGTGTTTGTGGTTATACGACAAATGATCGCGGTATAATTTTTGCAAGAAAAAGAATAATGAATCACCCTCCCAAAACGGAACGGCACAATAATTCAATAATATATAATAAATAATGAATAAACATATATAAATATATATATATATATATATATAGGTCATAGATAGATAGAACTTATTCGATACCCTGAAAAAGTATCGAGAAATGGTTTCAAAGTTTTTAAATTGCTCGATTCTCGCATGTTGCGAGGAGATGAAGTTAAATCAGAACTGAAAACGATCTGACGGCAGAAATCTTGTATTCCTCGATGAGTTTTTATTAGTTACAAGATGTTCAACATTTTGTTTAAATAGTCTTCAAAATAGACGATAAATTGGGGTGTTAAACGAGCGGGTCGTTGCCTGAAGAGCACTTGTACTAATATCGAACTGACATCGAGGATTTTCAAGCGACTGTCAGTTATTTTCTAAATATGTAAAACTAGTATTACTGACTCTAAAATTGAAAGATCAGAGTTAGCTACAAACACACATTATTTATAGCGAAAACCTTATTAGATAATACCATAAAGAAATGTGAACAAGTACATAGGACCTATTCTAATATATTATTATGGTTTAACAAGAAATCGTAGATGATGAAGAAAATTGGGTCTTCGTGTCAGATTTATATTTTTTGAATGAAGTTATGGGGAGCAGAGCAATATGTTTTCAGTCTTTGGTCTGTCAGTATGACGTAGATATATAAGCGATAAGCCTAACTTGTTTTAAACGGTCACAAGAATCACGTTCTTGTCATTGAATGTTAGCAGACTTTTTTTTAGTATATTTATGTTAAGTTGATGCCTTTTTAACAGATTTTTAAATATTCGGACACTGCAATTTTTGCGTTATGTTAACGTGTATATAGTAAAGAATATTAATTTCATATATAGTGAAGTTTATGATAAATTTAATACATGCGATTCTTATTTAATGCTATTCATTTGTAAGTGTAAGATAAACGATAGGTACTTTTTCTCATTTGCATCGCTGATGAGACACGTTGAGGTATTGACCTTGTTACTAAAATATATGTTACTTATAAGAACATCTTTTTATGGACAAGTGTCCAGTTACGTGTGTTCTTCGAATACAGGTCATACATAAGTTGTCTTTAACGTGTCTTATAAGAAATGAACGGACGATCGACGAAATTTTAAAACAAGGTTCAAATATATAGGAGCATTTTGTGACACTATAAAGTGCCTGTCTTGTCATGTTTAGGAATGTGAAAAAACTCGCGCTAGATTCCTTGTAATCTTGAACCACCAATAGAATAATTTGATATTTTGTTTAACACAGACGCAAACATACAAATCAACAGAAATATATATATTATATATAAATTTACGTTGACGATTACATTAAGGCAAGGTTTCTATATGGTTGTACTACATTAAACGTAATAATTAATGTCTTTCCTAATTGTATTATATCTTATACATATATTACTGAAAACGAAACCTTGAATATTTTTAGTTTAAGAAATACACATTTCCGGACGTGTTACATTCTATTCTTTTCATCATCAAATATACATAGAATTTTATCGTAAATTACCGCTAAAGAACGCCACGTAAAAGTATAATAGATATTGAAGAAATTAATGATATACGAGACGAAAAGAGCGTACATTATTTAGTAATGAACAATTGTATATGTAATAATGTATTCATTACTTAACTGAGTTGATTGTTTTCGTAATATTATAAACAGCCTGATTGGGTTTTTTTTTTATAATAATCAATAATGTCTAATTATACTTGACAGACGAAGCAGCTCAGTTTGTATCGCGCTTACGCCAAATTTTGGAGTTGTATGCTGAAAAGAATAAATCTATTTACCTGTAAAGAATCAGGGATTATAATATGTAATTGTATGAAATTTAACTCGGCATTCTGTGAGATTGAGCCCTTGTATTATTGCGTTTCAGCATCTACTCCAAATTATTTGGAATTTGTAAGCATTGATAGAAGGTATAGAGAACAAAATAATTGTGCACATTTAGTATTAAAATAAACACATGTTTGTGCAAAAGAGATGAGCGATTCAGGGTCAAAATTGACGTTAACTCGATCAGAAATACTGAGCAAGGTCCTGCATTTTCACAAATATCTTTAGAAGAAAAGGAAAAATAAGTAACGTCCATTTTATGTCATTGTATTACTGCGGCAGTTATTAAGCATTTTTGAGCTACAAGCAGCTATCTATAAGATTTATTTTTATTCGCCAATCAAATCAAGTTAGATGCAAACGTTACCTTTGCCCATATTTTTAATGATTTCATACATAATATGCAGATAATAACGAGAAACGTACATAATGCATAGGAAATTGGATCTAATTTATTTAGCAAATGAAAAAGAATAGGAAAGTTGTATTTGGATACCTTGCAATAATGAAAGCAAATATTATTAACAACATTAAAGTAGTTTCTACCGTTATTTTATATTTAACAATTGAAAACTAGTCATACGACTATACAAACTAGACATTTAGAAAAATTTGGACAAGTATAACTTTCTTTGCATCTACATCTTGATTACTATTGATTACAAGTGCATTTATGTATCCTCATAAGAATTGTATTATTATCAGTTTAGAACTATGAAATAGGTTCCTATATATAAATCAGATTAAGTATGTATACGCATGTTTTCAATACTCTTTATATGATGTTTTTGAAAATGCTTTGAGATCTCAATTGTAAAAACAAATCGGGCCTAGCGACGAAGCCTTCATTTTATTTATATATAAGGCCCCAAAAGTTATCGGCTTCCAGATTTTTCTGAAAATTTACTTATCTTAACTGTACCCCTTTTATTTTATATCGAATTGGCATTTATTAACGCAGGGAAACATTTGGTAGAAATCTGGTTTCTCAGGAAAGCTAATACTTAACAGTGTCGAATTTAAAAAATGAAAGAAGAAGCAGTAAATGAATAATGAATTATTGTAAAAATAATGCCTAGAATTTGCGTATATATTGTACTGTAACACCTTTTAGTTTGTTTTGAAACGTTACAATATAAGGAAACATTTTATAACAAAAAGAAGTTTTTTTTCCCTTCCGAAAAGATCCTCCTACTTTTATTTAGTATTTAGAGACAGAATCTTTCTAAATCAAATAGAACGAACATATAATTAACGCATTGCGGACGGTATACTGCGAAACCTATCGAGCCGCAGTACCCGCATATTTTACAATGTAAAAAGAAGAAAAAAAAGAAATTGTTTATTAAAAAATTGGTTGACACAATTATTCATGATGCTGATAGTGTATTTTATGTGTCGTCTGAAAACTGAATAACGCCGATTCAGGCCTTCCGTCGACAATGCGTTAAGGTACGAAAGTATTTTCTTTCTTTTAACAACGAAGCGTGATAAATTATTAACGATTACAAGGTATTGAATTTTTTATATAATTTAATATATCGAGACAAATAAATATTACGTATTATTTACATATTATGTTCATTACATGTAACATGAAAAAATAACATAATTCTTTTATAAATTGCTTCTTAAACATTTTACATTAATTTGTAGAATATTATATTTTATACACGCTGAATGTATTATCTTACATTCACTTAGAGTGTATATTACAGCATTGAATTTGTTCCAAGATTATAATATTGCAGATGTTTGCTTGGAATACTTATGTATACATATCAGTGCTAGAAGCATACAAATGTACATACTTTGTATATAATAATCTATGCTTTCCAGCAAGTGGAAATAAGCTTGGAAATCATATTTAAGTTAAATATTCATAGGAAGTACGGAATACCTATTAAAATCTAGCACAATCGTAATTTGTGTTGTTAATATGTTTACCGTATCAAAGATTTCTTCCAAAACTTGTCAAAAATATAGGAAATAGCAATAGCAAAATGTAGTTTCAAACACCAAATGGAATCACGTTCATGGTGAAATATAAACTCTTCTCTTTATATGTATACCTTAAGTTAGACTTTTTAAAATTATTTCTTCCAAGTTTTGTGAAAATCTTGCGTCCTACTGGTTTCATGATGACGTCTTCTTCTCTTCGCCTGCTGCATGGAAGCTTATGGATGCCGAATTGATACAGAACCGCTTTCTTGTAGGTTTTGGCCCGTCGTTAAATACATGTCCCAAATGAGCACCACACTTAGAGCAGGTCACCTCGGTCCGCATCATATCTGGGTTTGCGATCAGCAGTAGTAGATTTCCACCAACTGTACGTCAATTGTTGACGCAGTTTTCGTGTGTCAATGGTGAGAGTGAAGTGGTGGTAGCGGAGCAGTAGGAAGACAAAGGAAATAGAATAATAGAGTGTGATTAAACGTAGACCGACACCTGTGTTTGTGCACTCTAAATGTTTTCCGGAAATAGCAGCACCAGAGAAAAAGTGAACTAATATTAATAAAAGCAATAGCTTGATCAGAAGTAACAATAGGATCACTTATCCAAAGTAAGTTTTGAAAAGAGAGTAGAAATTCTAAATGAATAAGAAAATAATATTTGATAAATTACATTCTTTAAATAATACGAAAAGAAATAGCTACGGATTCTAATGGATACCCATAATCCTGTTCCTTGCTTTATTCATCCATCGAAGCTTTGTCCAAATTCACCGCCCATATCTAACTGCCTTCATATCGTACAACAGTGTTAGAAATATTATTAAAACCGTTCTTCAGTAATATCTATCTTCAGTTAGATATTGTTACGGTACTAATTAAAAGAATATTTTCAGTTTATTAATATAATATGAACAGACAAAAAACATTGAGATTTCATGTTTTTGCTAATCTATTTTTGTGCACCTTTATTGCTACTTTATTCAGATGATTCGAATAATTAAACGACGAATGTTACCGCGATCTACTTCTTAAATCTTGTAAATTTCCTGTGCCGAACATCACTCAATATATGAGTTACAAGATATGTAACGTATGGGAATTAAAGAAACTTACTCGAGTTCCAGTGCAACATTTGAATAATTTATAACATTCATGGTCAAAGTAGTTGAAAACAAAAGATTCGAAGTATTGTATGGAATATAAATTTAAGCTTGAATTTCCAATTTGAAGTATAGCATTGTTAAAATTATGATAAACAAAGCAAAAGCTATGATAAAATAGCTAAGAAATGTTAATATTTTTCCCTCTTACTCGATGTAAAAAAAAAATATTGGAAAAGAATTGGTATGATCTTAGTTTGTAGAATTGATGATATAAGTCTGACACAAATCACACTCTAAGCAGTGGCATGCATGGTAAAAGGGTGAGGAATAGATTGCCTTCTTTATATTAAATACAATTAAATTATACCAAAAAATAATGTTTGCAACTGTGCAAAATAATGATATCCTCATATATGTTAGCACATTTGTCGGTATACAGGACATATATTTACCCTGTACTGTATCTTTGCTCAAGACAGGCGATATTTTATTGAATCTTCATTGCATGCTAAGTTCCCTTCATCATTTTTTTTTCATGGAAATACACATCAACCAAATTCCTGAAAGTTATTCTAACAACATTTAGCAAAGAAACATACAGAGCTCAGTCGTCCCACTGCTGTTTAAAACGCAATAAAAGAGAATAGATAAAAATGCCCATTGCAACGCATTTGCCCGTGGCCCATACCATTAAATACAAATGTTTAGTATGAGGCATAATTGACGCATACCACCAAAACATAAAAGTTGATAAAAAGAGCTACCACAATTAACATATTAAATATACATATATATACATATTACAGCAAGAATTCATTGTTACCGATCAAATTTGCATGCACAAAATGTACTATGAAAATATACTATGGATCAAATTTTCTAACAGCAATTATCATTCTTTAATAATACATCTCAGTGACATTTATAGAATCTGATTAATATTGAACAAAAGAAAAGGAAACGAAAGTGTGGAAGGCTTGGGATCAGCAGAACTAAAAGTGTAGGACAGGTTTTTGTGATAGAATGAAGTGTAAGATAAAATGAAGAGTATTTATGAATGGTAAACAGATAAAGCTCTAAAGTTCGCCAGATCACCCGATATTATCGCGTGCAAACCAAATTAAAAGTTTATCTATGTACCATACAAGCAGATGCTTGAATTAATGTAGAATGATACGCATAATAAGTATTGTGTTATTATACTAAGAAACCAAGTTTATAAATCTAAAAATGTAGTTGTTAAAATTAACAAATTCTTATGTTTCGCTTACCATGTGAAGTATCTTTGGTTAACTTGACTCGTCCCTGATCCAATACTTCATTGAATGCAGGCCAACCACAGCCACTGTCATACTTTGTATCGGACGAAAACAATTCTTGATCGCAAATTATGCAGGTGTACGTGCCCCTCTCGTAGAATTTATTGTAACATCCGCTAAATGGCCTGTAGAAAGAAAACATACAAAAGAAGTTAGAAGCTATGTATTGCAGGAAGCAAAATTATTAGAACCTATGGTTTATTTTTAGACCACTCGGTCATGACGCAAAGTCAGGCTAACACATGCTCTTGAAAAAGTTATTTTGGTCTGGCATCATCTAAAAGTAAGCCGGTTTCCACCATACAGAAAATATTTTTGGAAAACTGCTGCGAATAAGTGTTGTAACTCTCCTTTATGACTAAGCAATTAAGTCACTGTCAGTTAAAAAATTGTTCACGACATAATCCGTAAATTAAATAACCTCGTTTATGACAAGTTTGAAAATTACAATTTACAAAAACTGAAAAAGAATAAGATATTAATCAATTTTACGATATATATATATGTATTGTCACTTAAATTTTGAAACACGATCATTATTTAAATGTTTATCGGAGAACTTCGAATTTCGCAAGCCATTGTTTATACGTAAAATAATTGTGCAACCGCGAAGTATTATATTCGAAAAAAGAACCCCTAGGAACTGTTACAAATATTTTCATAAAACGAAAAATAAACGAATGTAAATTAAACAACGACTCTGAAACAAAGCCTAATTCCACGATAAGTATAATATATTAAATTCTAGTCACACGTACCTCTCCGTACCCTTTTCCTGTGTGACGTGCCACTGCAGCGGCGTCAAACGTTTCTTTAATTCTTCTTTATCGATTTCCGTAGTCATTTTTCTGATAGAACCTTAAAACAAGTCAACAGGAATGCGATAACAGGAATTTTAATAACGCAAGAAACAACGTGGAACTTCTTGCCGCGCTTTTCTCACATCAACGCAAACATACACCGAGAGCACACAAGCGACACTGTCGCCTGTTCCTTTGAGATATAGACGATCAGGTTTGGAGACCTTGAGTGAACCAATCAACTTCGCCGAGCAGATTTGATAATATATGTATAATTACACTTTTGTAGTTACACGTGGCTCATTTAAAGAAAAGCTAGATATAAAATTTGATGGACAGTTTTATTTAACCCTTTAATTGCGGACAGTGCATAAGAATGTTTAGCAAAACTATACTTGTTATGTAAAAAAAAAAAGCGTCTTATACTAATCATTGGGTGTGAATAACGCCATTAAACATTCTTTGTCTGCTATAATAAAAGATTTGCAAAATGACCAATTGTTAAGTGTTTAGATTTTCTTCTGTACAGCGTATAATGTTACAACCTTGATAATTACCGTTTTTAAATTTCATTTAATTTGTACAAATGATATATTTCCAACATGAAATAGAAATACATATCGTGATGAATGCTGTTGTATCTTTATACCTTCGTGCCGCACACAGCAATATAATCTTGCAACTATATGCGGTTCGTAATTAAAGGGTTCAAGCATGCATAATTACGATAAGCGTGCATATAATAACACTTTACTCCAGTATACACTATATTCAAGAGTTAACTAAGTATTATTAATTTATTGATTTTCAATTATTATTAATTATTATGATAACATATATGTTATTTCTTTTAGGTTTATTTTTACAAGTTGCCCGCCCTAGAACTTTGTATTCAAAGTCCAGCCACGGTATAACTTGTTTAAGGAATAGGAACTGGACACTGTAGTATCAAAGGAATCGCTAATAATTATATTAACTAACCTTTGTTAACAAAGGCAGTTATAATTTCCTTCGTTGAATATTCATTGAAACTACTTCGCACAGTACAAATTACATAAGTATTTAAATAGTCATTACGCAGAAATTTTAAATTTAAATTACAGCAATTGTGCAATCTACGTAGATTATTTATTGTACCCTTCATTTTATATCGTTGCGAGTGACGCGGAAATGGTATGGGTACATCAGGTACCCAAGAATTCGGGAAGACAGGATACATTGTATGATTGGTCTATTCCTACATTTCGTCGGTGTAGAAGGCGAGTTGGTTGGCTCTTACTAACGCTTCTTTAATAAATACTTTATCAAGTGGCCGTCGTGTATGTTCAGAGGGCGCTAATATCAGTTTCGAATTTCTAAGTGAGTATGGTAGTCACTTCGGCCACGAATGCCTGTAAGGTGATTAATCTATTCATGTATCTCGTCTGTGGTGGGGGGATCTTAATGTTTGAGCGTCGCTTCGAGGAATGTCGAACTGACAAAGTGTATTTTGAAAACTACGAACAAGGCCTGAAATGATAGGTTAGGTCGGGCGCGAACAGCACCCATTACAAGGCCATAGTATTCTCGGCAATAATTCGCGCGCCCAATTTGATGAAAATCGATAGAAAAGGGCACGGTGGAAGGAAATTTGGTTATGTATGATAGTTACAATGGAAACAAATAAACCTGATTACCACAATAGGTAAAAACTTGATACAATGAAATCGTACCAACGAACTGGGATTAGAGACCCGAAAGTTGTACAGAACAAAAGGTTTGTTAGTAAAGCCGAAATTCGTGCCCAAATGGATAAGCACGGCTTGGAAGCGAAGCTGCGACCGCAGGTTTAATATATCCTGCGTCGAATATTAAAACAATGTCCGAGAGTCCTAAGATGGGCCTATTTGGCTCCAAAGACGAGACGAAAGAAATAAAAAAGAATACTAAAGAGTCGCCTGATCGTTATGCACCTTATTGTATTGACAGTGATTCCGAAACGTACGATACAGAAGCTCTAAGCATAATGGATATTAATGATATTATTGGTGTTCAATCGGACCCTGTTAGTGATTCCACTTTAGAAAGTGAAATTGCCGCACTCTCTCAGATGATCACAGAGTCCAAGACAGATGGGACTCAGAATGTGGTAGAAACAGAGTCAGAAACATACAGAGACGATGAAAGCAAGAACGAAGAGTTTACTATGATGGAAAACAGTGATGTTCAGATGTCCAGTGCGGCAGAAGAATTGAAGCAATTGCAGGAGGTTTGTTCCATTGAAGAGGCAGCGAGTGTTGAGATAAAACAATCGGGTAAAGGAAACATTCAGTTTAACAGTGAAAATATCTTGCCGGAAAGTTTTCAATTGTGCAAGCAACAAAAGGACAATTCTGAATCTAATTTACTCATTGGCCGTGCGTCTGTTGTGGATGTTAAAGTTGGTGAACTTTCTAACATTTCAAATGAAGTGAATATAGATGTTATTCAAGCTGCGGATGATTCTGTTTCAGTGACTTCAGAGGCTGTGAGAAATAAAGAAAGTGTTAATAGACTTATTACATGTGGACAAGAAGACAGCAATATTGAGAAAACAACTGTGAATAGCGAGATAGCAATGAAAGTGAATGAAAACAGTATTTGTGGAAGTTTGAAATTAATTGGCGAAGCGTATAGTTCGGAGGATTCCCAAGAATCAACTGGAAACAATGAAGAGTCAAAACTAACAAGTGTAGCAATTAGTTTTAATCAACATAGCTTAATAGTCTGTGCAGAAAAAAATGACCCAAAAGTAGATCATGTATTGCAACTAGATGTAAACAATGTCTTTGAAAAAGCTGATAATATAAATTCAGATAAAAGTTGTATAGACGAAGACATTAATAATGCAGTAGTGGACGGTGAAAAAGTATGCGCTATTGAAGTTGACTCGTCGAATGTTTCTGCAATACCCGAATGTACAGACGAATTATTTATAAGATCTGAAGATGCAAAAGATGCTGCTAACGAATGCAATGTAGGTAGTCTAAGCAATATTGTTTCAGGATATGGACAACAAAGTATCGATATACATGCTGTAGAAATAAGCGATGTTGAAAAGAAAATATTACAAGAAACAATCATTGATAATGAAATAGGTGTAAATGAACGGGATGATAAACCTATAGTTAACAGTGTTGCACAGTGTGGAACAAGTGAAGACAAAATTATTGAAACAAACACAGAGACCAACAAAAACCAAAAGACTGTAACATTTATGGATACAGAAAGGGAAAAAGATAATGAAAATAAAGAGAAGGAAAACATTCAGGAGTGTGAAAAAATAATAAATGCTTTAGAGATTAAAAGTAATATAGTTAATAAGGCTGAAGTATTAAATATAGAAACGGATTATAAAGTAAATGCAGATACTGATGGTAGTCCAAAGGAAAGTGAGTTACAAGTAGAACCCGTGCGATCAGAAATAGAGTCAGGAAGTATAGACAATCCGGCCACCAACGTATCAGAAAAAGATAATTCCCTACAAGTTCCGAATATTGCAGAAGTGTCAAATGAGAAAGCTGGTAATGTAGAAACAGTACAGGTATCAGAAGAAATGGACGTGGAAAAACTCAACGCAGTAGAAACAGAATTAAACGAGGAGCTTAAAGAGCCAATTCCTAATCAATCGCCCTCTAACACCAGTGGCCAAACATCAATAGCTTCCACAGATGATTCTATACCAATAATACAAAGCTGTTCAGATCATAATATTGTAAATAAAGACGACAATGAAGAACTTAATATAAAAATAGAAAACGAGGAGAAGAAATATTTGAATTCTGTGTCACCTGACTTGAAGAAAATTGAGATAAAAGAAGGTGTTATTGCTGAACCAATAAAAACAATCAAATTATGTACCACTCAAGAGAAAACTGATGAGGGATTAAAACTAAGTGAATCAGCAAGTTCTGATACAACTTCTAAATGTAAAGCTCCAATGGAAATAGATATAAAAGTGGAATTTATAACTCCTATGGTAAAAACAGATGTAACTGAAGATGCTGTACACCCTATGCTCATTAATACAGTAGAAGATAGTCTTGAAATGGAAGTCGAAGAACCTATGGAAGAAAACAATGATAAGGGAATAGAAGAGATGAATGTAGAAGTTCAAAGTTGTGTTTCTGAAAAGCAGAATCCAGAATCAATAAAAACTGAAAATGCAGTAATTAAAAATATGCAACCGGCAATCATTTCAGATTCAAAGAATATAAAAAATTTTGAAGTGAGAGAAGAGACAGAAGTCAAAGGATTAATAACAGGAGAAAAGATAATTCCGGAAGAACAGGCAGAAGAAAAGATAATTTCGGAAGAACAAACAGAAGAAAAGATAATTTCGAAAGAACAAACAGAAGAAAAGATAATTTCGAAAGAACAAACAGAAGAAAAGATAATTTCGAAAGAACAAACAGAAGCAAAGATAATTGTGCAAGAAAAAACAGAAGAAAAAATCATTGCCGAAGAACAAACAGAAGAAAAGATAATTGCGGAAAAACAAACAGAAGGAAAGATAATTGCGGAAGAACAAACAGAAGGAAAGATAATTGAGGAAGAACAAACAGAAGAAAAGATCTTTGCTGAAAAACCAACAGAAGGAAAGATCATTGCCGAAGAGCAAACAGAAGAAAAGATTATGATTGTAGAGCAAATGAAAGGGCAGACCACAGATGATGGACCAGCAAATGAAAAAGATGTAGTTGAAGAACAAATGGAAAATAAAGTCACGACAGATGAACAAGTAGAAGACATGGTCATAATTAAAGAACAAATAGAAGAGAAGGTTACAACTGAAAAGCAAGCAGAAGCAGTGGTCCCAAAGATAGAAGAACAGTTAGTGGAACAGTTTACACTGGATGAACAAACAACTGAGGTTGTCCCTGTTGCAAAAGAATTAGAAGAAGAGAAAACTACTGAGGAGGTGATGTTAGAAAATAAAAAGGAAGATTCTGTTGAGGTAAATGTAGAAGGAGAACAATCATCAGAAGTAAGAAATGAAGTTAATCAGTTAGAGGACGATAGAAATGCCTGTCTTGTTGCAAAAGAGGACACACCAGAATCATCGCAAGATAATATTTTAGACAAAGAAGAAAATGTAAGGACAGAAGAAGCTATAGAGGATACCTGTGATTTATCATCCAGCTGTAAATTATTCAAGAAAGATCTATTTTCACAATCTGAGGTAATCATAGTACCTAAAGTGGATGCAAGAGAAGGGCACATGGAAGGAGAAATGAATTTATCTCTAGAACCTCAGGAAACTGAATCACAATCAGAGATATCTAAAAATGATATTCAGGAAGGGACTGATAATGAAAAAGATATACAACTTATTCAAGAACTTATCAAACAAGACCAAAAAGATTCTGTTCTTAAAATAGATGATTCATTAAATGTTGAACACTCAAGTACTACTCAGATGGAAATTGAAGAGTCTGCAGAGTCAGATGTTGTTGAAGAACCAGAGATAAATAAACATGAGGAGCTAGTAGGCCAGCAACAAGTGGAAGATAATGATTCAAAGAATGACAGTGATAAGGATAATTTGGAGGATATCCTAGAAAGTACTAATAATGTAGAAGAGATGTTACCTGGAGAAAAATGCCAACCTACACAGAATATCGTCACAAGTATTCTAGGTGACGCGAGAAATGTAACAGACTTCAAAAATATTTTAGGCACGGAAGCAGGTGTATCAAGTAAAATAGAAAAAGTTTTTCAGCAATCTGAAAACTTGCCACTGGTAGAATCTGAAATGGAGGAATTAATTGAGAAGTTGCCTCAGGATTCGGAAGATACTTTAAACAAAGACATTGACATGGACACAATTTCCAATCAAAATATAGATTCCCTAGAAGGTTTACTAGGCCTAGGATTGATGCCAGATGGAGTTGATTCTGCATTGGGAGCGACAAAAACTGAGGAGCAACTTCAGAAATCGGAACCACTATCAAAGGTTGTAGAAACAAGCGTCTTATTAGAACAATCAAATCATTCTTCTGATATAACACAAGCTTCGGATTATATAACACATGTGATTAGTAGTTGTTTAACAGATAGGAATGCTGTTTCATTGGAAGACGTTAATAGAGAGAAGTTTGAACCTATTAAAGTTGATAATGACACAGTGAAAAATACTAAGCCTAGTAGTATGTTAAAAGTTCATGAGGCTATAATATCTGAGACGGTGGACAAGGTGGAAAACGACGAAAATTTGTCCAAAGATTCAAGAGAGGATACTGATATGACAGAAAATGAATTGGTAATGGATTTCGAAGAAACTCCTCTAGAATCTGTAGATGATCTCGAGGAAACAGATTCCAAACTGGAGTTAGCTTCAGATATTTTGTTGCAGAATGTGGATCGAGGAGAAAATTTGCACGATGCTCCCTCTGCTATAGAAACATCTCAACCCAGCTCAGAAATATCTGAACTGGAATCGGCTGTTAAATTTCTTCAGGAGTCTGAAGAACAAGCTATGGATTCTCCATTGGTACTGTCTCCCAAAATAGTAGAAAGTGTGGTCGGAGATATATCAAAACAGGCCGCAGCATCATCTTTGTTCGTGCCCGATGAAGACATGTGCGACAATGCAGAACTGGATACAGACCTACAAAACATCGCGACCGATTCCATTTCTATTTCCGAGGCAGAAATTATTTCAGAGGCTGCGAAATTAGAAAGCGAGAGGAAGCTTGCGGAACAAATAAAAATTGATGCTTCGAAGAATAGATTTAGGGTGGGCGATAGAGTGGAAATTAACGAGAATATAGTCGAAGAGAAGATTACAGCAATTGACAGTTCTAAGAACAAATTAAATGAAAAAAATGTACAGAATATTGAAATGCAGCAAACAGCGAATCCAGAGAAGGAAAGTGTATCTGAAACGATTGCGACGGTGCGTCAGCATGTTTTAAAGACATCTGAATCAATTCCTAAAATCTCGATACTGGAGGAACGTTTGAAGGAGCCGCCTAAAATTGAAATTCCATCTGCGGATGTAACTAAAGTTTCAATGTCTCCTACAACTTCTAAAGATAGTCTTTTAATTCAAAAAGATGCGAAACTGCTTGCCTATCAAAAGATGCTTGAATCTCCAAAATTATCAGATAAATCGGAACCAAGAATCGTAGACACACCCAGGAAGGATCATGAGAAGCACGACTTCGAAAATGTTGGATCTCCGAGAATTATCCTCAAAATAGCAAAGTCAGCAATCACTGATTGCGGTGAACCGAGATCTCCTAAGAGCCCAAAGATTAGATCTGCAACTAATTCACCCAATCCTGAAGATAGTCCAGGACAAAAATTAGGAAAGATAAAACTAAAACTATCTAAGGGAGGTCATCCTTCTATAATATCTAATGAGAACGTCGAAGAAGTTGGGCAGTGGTACTCGGAAGGCTCGTCATCGTTATCTCCAATTGGTATGAAGATTAAATTATCAAAATTGGGAGACGCATCAATTGTATCTTCCGAAAAGTACGATACAGTTGACGATTCAAAAGAAGGTAAGCACAAGTACGAGGAAAACAAACGAACAGAATCTCCAATTGGAATGAAGATTAAATTATCAAAGTCCGGTGATGCTTCTATAGTACAGCAAGACTGTAAAGAATTACAGATGAAACATAAGGACAAATTAGATATGGTTCAAGGAAGTCCAAAGAGAACGGAATCTCCGATTGGAATGAAAATCAAACTTTCGAAAACTGGGGATGCCTCAATAATACAACCAGAAAGGCAAGATATTCTAGATGAATACAAGGAGAATACGCAAATAAAATCGAAAGAGAAACATGAATCGTGTTATAACTCTCCAAAGAGAACTGATTCTCCTATAGGCATGAAGATTAAGCTATCAAAGACCGGAGATGCATCAATCGTTTCTCCAGACTTTCCAGATGAAAACAAAGAGTCTGGTAATAAAGTAAAAGATAAGTTCGAGTCTTCTCCAGAAATTCCAAAGAGAACTGATTCTCCGATTGGAATGAAGATTAAACTGGCGAAAACAAAAAGCGGGGCTTCTATAATATCAGTAGAGAACACTGAAGAGACAAAAGATAAATTGGAGGTTCCAGATATTCCTAAACGGACCGAATCACCACTTGGAATGAAAATTAAACTATCCAAGACTGGCGACGCATCTATTATTCATTCAGAAGTGACAGATGAAATTAAAGACAAAGTGGAAGCACCTCAAGACGCGGCAACATCATCGGAGTCATCGTCTGGAATGAAGATAAAAGTAATCAGGTCAGGAGAAATACATTCAGCCGCTCAAGAATCTATTGAAGAATCGTTAGAAAGTGTACAAGAAGCAGTACCAAAAGTTGATTCACCTCTTGGTATGAAAATTAAGTTTTCCAAATTTGGCGATGCATCAATAGTTCCTTCAGAGAGGCAGGAACAAGTCGAAGAAAGCAGACCTCTCCCGGAAACACCTAAAAGAACGGATTCACCGCTTGGCATGAAGATCAAACTATCTAAATCGGGCGATGCATCCATTATACAGCCCGAAGTATCTGAGGATGCAAATAAAATAATGCGAACATCGGAAACCGAACATTCTAAAACTACGGATGCTACTTTGGGCATGAAGATAAAGTTGTTGAAAACTGGAGATGCATCGATAGTGGATTCAGAGAAAAAGGATAGGCAACAACGAAGACGAGATACTGAAACCCATTTAGAAATGAAGATTAGGCTATCTAAAACTGGTCATCCAACAATTGTGGCCTGTGACAACCAAATAGAATCTGGGTTCAAATCCAAAGAAGGTACAGAACCGTCTCAGAATTTTTCCCAAAGATACAAGGAGTCTGGCCAAGTTAGTCACAAAGAACCGGCGTTAAAAATTCTTAAAACTGGGCACTCTACTATTCTGCAAAGCAATCGTTCAGAACTGACTATCGAACCTATACAAATACAAGGAAAGAAACCGGATAATGTGGTTGAGATATCACCGAAGCGTAAGGACGTTACAATTTCACCGATTGAGTCGAAAAAATCAAAGCTGGAAGCTCAGCTCACCCAAATTTTGCCTGAAGTAACTATCCAACCTGTTACATCCAGGGAACAAAAGCAGTTTTTATTTGATCCAAAAAGCAATTCGATTAGCCTTCAACAGATGAATGTGATAAATCAAGAAATCAGTATTACTCAAGTGAGACCTCAGAAATCTGCGGATCCTTCAATGAGTGGAAAATTGAAAGATATTTTATCGAAAAATGTATCAGGATCTCCTATGAATTCAGACTGCGAAATTATAGAACATCGATCGGAGTTAATAATAGTAAATGAAAACTCAAATTCTAGCCAAGATGTTATGATAATAGAAGAAGTATCGCCAAGTAGAATGCCAGAAGTTAAGGTGCCCAAAAAAAGAGGTAGACCTAGAAGGAATCCATTGCCTCCAGGAATTATTCATCCTCCGCCTCATATGTTAATGCCCAGAGATACTCTGTCCTTAGATGAAACACAATCGATGCAACAACCACAAGTACCCCATTTTGCAGAATCTAGAGAAAATGAAAGGCCTAAGAGGACATGTAGGAGCCAGAAAAGTTATGCACCTCCTAAAAGAGGGCGAGGACGTGGTTTGTATTTTTTTCATCATTTTTCATAATTTAATAATGTAATAATTCTGTAATAAATTTGATATGTGTTTCTTTATTTTTGTACGACTAGGTCGAGGGAAACGGAAAATGGAAAGCATAGACCTACAGTCAGCGAAAAAGTCCAGGATAGAACAAGACATAAGCGCTATAGAAGCTTCTACTACAGCTATAATAACGCTAGAGGATCCCACAATGCAACAGGAATCCGTTGGGAAATCACCAGAGCTGTACAAAGCTCTTAAGCAACCAGCATTGGATTCTAAGATTGCGAACACTACGGGTAAAGTCGACTAAAGAGTTACTGGGGAAAAAACGATATAGCAAAAAGTCCAAATATATTAATAATCCAATTCCAGATTTTGTGGGTGCGCAATCGGAGATGAGCAAAATTCCGGAGATGCGGCTGCCTAAACCAATATCAAATGACTCCAAGGATAGTCTTAAGGACAAGAAATTGGCGGAAATGATTCCTGAAAGAGTGCAGAAGGTTCCAATGAAGGATGACAAAGGAACAGAGAATGTCAAATTGGAAAACAGGGACATACTAGTACCACCAGGACATCCGAACTGGTTGACTCCAGTATCAAAACGAGCAGCAGAGAGCGCTACGAAGCATGAAAATGTTTGTACGGTGCAGGTAATAGACGAGGAAACGAGAATGAGTGCCGAATCAGGTTCCAGATCTCAAACTCCAGCTAGAAATATTTCTGCACAAGGTATTTCTCATTCTTATGCCTTTAACAATATTCTAAATTTTCTCCTTTTTTCTTATTAGTATAAACAGTGCAATAATAATTGTACTAATAATAATAATTGCAAGAATACGTTTATGATATAGATAACAATTTTAAGTTTGTGTATATATTATTTATATATATATATATATATATTATTTGTGCATTTTAACAATATATTTCTTAGCATAATAATTTTTCGAAGTGAAAAACATTCTGATTGACAGTAAAGAGAAGCACATGTGAACCATAGCTATCATATGACTAAAATAAATTAAAAGATAAATGTATTGGTAGACCTCCAAGCAAGGTATCTATAAATAGATCCTTTCTTGTGTGTCCTAACATCTCTCAAGTACCTAAATGTGAAATAGATGTATTTAAATGAAGCACAAAATGTACTGTTACTTCGAATCGTATTGGATGTTAACATGTACAGAAGTATAAAATCATGACGATCTGTGTGTTCTATCTCCGAATCATGCATATTTTCTTGAAAATATTTTATCTTGAAGAGTTTAACAATATTGATGTTCAGTGCTAAACTTAATTTGTAAATCAATAGATATTCTTTTCTAATTTCCAATATATTTTAATTTAATATGTAAGCATAATTATTTTACACATTTTCCCTTTTTGCTAATATAATTTTTATGTATTAATAATATTATAACATATCATATAATACAGCATTAATTGGTTATGTCTTCAAATGCAGGAAATTATATTTCTATGTCAATTATTGCAGCCTCCGAAACCATAGTAAATGAGGAATCTCAAGGAAGTGTACTTAGCACTGCTACAACAGAATCAGAAAAAGTGAAAGTGAAGAACCGTAGAATGGAAATTAATTTTGATCCAGACGAAGGACCATTTACTGTCGACAAGATTGCTGAATATGAATGGCCATTGGACCGTAAGGGTGAAACCTTCATGATCCAAGAACAAATATCCCAGTACCTTGGCGTGAAATCCTTCAAAAGAAAATATCCAGACTTGAAGCGAAGAGTGGTAGACATGGAAGAACGAAACTATTTAAGGGAGAATGGATTGGTTAGTGAAGCAATGTGTGACATGGGTAAGTCATTGATCATTGAGAAAAGATTGTATTTGTTTATTGGCGTAATTAATTTTTAATATTGCCATAGGTTTAACTGCTGTGTGTAGTTCAGAAGTGTTGGATGTAATGTGCAGTGATTTTCCGGATCAATATGAAGAATATCGTAAACATATGCGTGAAAAACAAGTAAAAGAACATTCGAAAAAACAGAAAGAGTTAACAGCAGCTGCAAATGCAGAAAAAAATAGGATAGACCTAGCAGAAATGGCGGTGCAATCTGCATTATCCTGGAACATTAGTTTAAATAAAGCACGCCGGGAAAGTAGGAAATGTAGCTTGGATTTACAAACTTTCACGATACATGTGCCAAAGAAACAGCAAAAAGTTGAATCGGAACGACGAATTGGCCATTACCCCGTTGCTTTGATCCCGGGTCAATATACGGATTATTATCGTGAATACACCCCAGCCGAATTGCGATATTATCCCTTGAATACCGTCCTGTATGGTCCTATGAGACCAAACGAACGCAAATTTGATAGTCAATCGGAAGGATCTCAAAGTGATAGTGACAGTGATTCATCCTCTGACGATTCGAGGTTCGTACTATTATTTTAAATTAATCAAACCTTAACTTTTTCTTGCGAAAGGATAGGTGCCTATTTTTTATGTAGTTCGTCTTCTAGCGAGGGAACGCAGGATACCGAAGGCTCTCAGTCCACCATGGATGATGTAGATATGGAAATTGCTAATCAAAAGGATGAAATAAAGTTGAAGTGCAAGATGTGCTTGAAAGCTTTGAACAAACACAGTAAAAATGAAGTATTAATCCAATGTGGGACGTGTAATGGTCATGGTAATTATTTTCTTATTAGGATTGTCTATATATGTAATTGCTCGAAACAAAGTCTATCGTTATTATCATTGCAGTTCATCCATCGTGTATCGATTTAACATTAGATATGGTTCCTCATATTCAATCGTACGCATGGCAATGCACGGATTGTAAAACTTGTGCACAATGTCATGATCCGGCGGACGAAGACAAAATGCTTTTCTGCGATATGTGTGATAGAGGGTAAGTTAAAATAAAAAGAGGTGCAATAACGTATAATTGTGTAAGATTAAATATTCCTTAGATACCACATTTACTGCGTTGGACTAAGACGAGTACCTCAAGGAAGGTGGCATTGTCAAGAATGTGCTGTCTGCGCAAACTGTGGTTCCAGAGAACCAGGTGGTGTGAACTCTGATAGGAACAGTGTTGCTCAATGGCAGCATGAATACAAAAAGGGTGACAAGAACACGCGCGTCTATGTTTCAACGCTGTGTGTACCATGCTCCAAGTAAGTAGTATTAATTCCTGCTTTCACAATGTGGTGTCGTGTACGAGTGAAAATGTTCATTAAAATACACATACTAAATGCTACTATTGAAATTCTCACGGGGCTTTCTTATTGCTTCGCGGTTTATTTAAATCACACAGGACTTCTGTTTCACAGAGATTCTAAAACTAATTCTATGTGCTCGCAATATTAAAATATCTAAACCTTTGATCATAAAAAACGGTGCACAATGCTATTGATATGTTTAATTAATTACATTCTAGAGGAATAATATTCATCTCTTACATATGCATGCTTAAAACAATAAAACAAATTGCTTAAGGTCTGAGATAACTTATCACTTATACTAAACTCTGGCATTCCAATAAACCTTTAACAAAATTCACTAACCCCATGATATTTGTGCAATAACAAGGCTATGGCGAAAGGGTCGCTATTGCCCTCACTGCAGTCGCTGTCATACTGCCCCAAGACTCGACCTGGAGGCGAACCTAGTGCATTGCAGCGCATGTGACAAATATCTGCACTTAGGTATTGACACAAATTCCATATAATACTGCTATATGTATATGTACTTATCATTGCATGCCCTTGCATCTGCACGTTTCATTGAATATCTCTGTCCCTCAAACAGTGGCTCGGCATTTGAAATGTTTATGATCGGTTTCAGGTATAGTAAACTATTGAGAACAGAACGAATATTAGTAATTTCGTATGTGACAATATGATCTACAAAATATTTGTATTTTTAATATTACTAACGCTTGCTTGCAGGTTGCGTGGAGACCAAGGGAGTGCCCTTAGACAGGAAAAATTATCTATGTGATTTTTGTGCGCCAAATCGTCAGCAAATGGTGAAACCATTGGTATCAAAAATATTCAAGACGTAAACAAGTACGAACTGTATTACTTCTGTTCGAGCTCGTGAACTGTGTAAAATGTGAATCGCCTGTGTTGAAGAACTGATGCTTCGAGTGATTCATTATGAAACATTTTTTAAGAATGTCTGCGTGAGAAAAAAACACGGCTGTACATAATTGTATGATTATAATGACTTTAAAAAATGGAAATTTTGTTATAAAACAGTGGCTACAATTGGCCACGTATAGAGCATAAAATATAAAATGTCTCACTTTAAATATTAACATTCGGTCCAAATTTTAAGGAAACCAATTATCTTTGTAATTTTCATCCTTCTATTTTTAAAACAATTTGTGTTCATTATTTATGTTCTTTCCTCTTTATTTTTTATTATACATAATATTTTGGATCATAAGAAAGTAATTATTGGAAGACTGTTTGATAGAGTTATAGAAATTTTATAATTATCAATGCTTATTTTCTTTTTAAATGTATATAGAGTGCTGCTTTTCTTCGTTTTCAATATTTACATCTGTTACTCGTGTAAGTCAATAGCTAAGTTAATAACAAGTTTTAATATTAATTTTAATTTGCACAAAATTTAACAGTAATACATTTTATTATCCATAGTTTTTTTTTAAAAAGGTGAAACTTATACGTATGTATGTTTAAGGCAAGAAGGGAGTATAATAAAATATACAAAAAATAGCACGTTCTTAAAAATATATATCACTTTCTTTATTTTTCTTTGCAATTTAATCCTCGGAATAGTATTTTGTTGCGAGAGTTGTATGCCTTGCAAATATCTTTTTTTACATATTTATAGTAACGCAGTGTTCACGTCGTGAACAGTATGCTTCGCGTTCCTTGAATCAGAAATTTATCTTCCCTTAACATCCACACGTAATTGATAACCAATTGCAACGTTCAAAACTAATTACATTTTATAATACATTGCAAAAATGTTTCGGGCTATTTAGCAATATGTACAGAAAAAAGGATAACAGTATTGGAATTGCTTAAACTTTAAACAATGACCAAATTGCAAAATACAAACTTTGGCGTATCGTTGCATGAATATTATACCGTCCAAAATATTCTAATATATAACACATAGCTTTTGTACAAGATTAATCTCTAAAGCATTTAATCAATTATGCAAAAACTACCGAGGATTTGCACAATATTTTTGCGAAGTAGATATTTTTTAATACTATTAACAATTATAGCGGACTCATATTTCTAGCATTCCAAAAGTGGAAGAAGACGTATTGTTCCTTTTTGATTTTCCAATTAAAACTTGAAAAAAACGTAAATTAAGTTTTTCGTATTTGATATTAAAATTCTCAGCGTCCGCTAATACATTTGATAGCTCTTTTTTCCTTGTTTAATTCATTTGAGCGCTACTATAAAAATGGCTGTGCACGCTTTCAAATTCTTTCATAAAATCACACACTTAACATTCCGCACGTATCGTGAAATTGTGAGAAATAAAAAATAAGTTGAGCAAAAAACGAGGCGTAGCATACAGTACACGTTATGAAATAACATAACGTGTTTTGCATTATGTAGAACACTTACACTAACGAGACAAAATGATTGAAAATCACTAATGTCTCGTTGACTAGCCGAATACAAATACACTATTGACAAATGTCAAGTGAATTCTGAGCCAAACCAACAAGCGACCAGTAGAAAATGTGAAAAATAACGTTTATATTCGAGCACTGATACAGCTAAATAATTGTCCTTTAGAATATATGCAAGTTTTACAACCGTGGTCAAGTTTCCCACATAGCCAGTAATGATTTCCATATTCATATCTGAATCGATTTGTCTTTGGCTTTTATCCACTGGTTGAAATAATTTAAACGACAAATAAAATTTTTAAAATCTTTTTACGGCACAATAATGTTTGTAAATAATTGACAACGTAAAAACTTTTGTTAGGCTTTACTCGTGTCGGATGCCACATATAGATAAAAAGGTACTGAAATTATGTAAGTGCGTTGCCGGTATAATCGTCGAAACTAAATTCCGTGTAGAAAATTTCGAAAGAACGTCCTGAACAAAATTCGGTCCTGGCGAACTGCCGACTTTGTAGAAGATCCGCAGGTTACACGTCGGATTTACGGTTTGAGATCCCTTTGTGAGTTTACACAATACATATTCGAATGCCTCTGTTAATTCGCCGGCAGTTAATTCTGTCGAATGCAAACTCGTTTCTGTTGCTAAATTACCAGTTGAATTGGACGAACCTATTTAAGATAGAATCCTTTATACTTGTATAGAAACAATATCGATGTATATTAAAAAATATGTACCAGTGGACATGTAACACACAATCGCCGAAACATTATTTTCGTAATTCCATCTACGTCTTATTGCCACTTTAAAGTTACCTACGCATTTACCAGTCTCTTCGTCTGCAATAAAATATATTCGTGAAAAGAGGTTGATCCTTCCCTTTATAGGTGCTTTATATTTTTCGTACGTTTCTACACTTACACTCAAACCTATTATTATCTCTATGAGCCCAAACGCACCATTCAACTTGAGCACCGCGCGGTAGATTCGGCACAACGATGTAATCCACAATGGCATTATTTGTTCGTTTCTCCCATTCCTTTCGTGCGTCTGGTATATAACTAGAATGAGTCAAAAAACAAATACCTTGCACAATGTCCCTGAGTTGTGTATTCGAGTCCATAGCTTTAACAATACGATTTATATGCCTCAATGTTAAACGACATTGTCTTTTAATATTCAAGTCCAGAATAGTCATGCTACCAGGCACCAGTGGTATTTGTCCAGCAACTGAGATAATATCACCCACCTACCAAACAACAATTTATTTGATTAAAAATCTTAATTTAACAGACGTCTTCGTGATACCAAAGTTACATAGTCTATTGTTATATGTATATGTACATATGCATATAATATACGCATACATACATAAATCGCACACTAATTAAAATAGGTTGATAGTTTTTAGTGATCGATTAGTGATCGCCGCTTAAATGGTCTTTTACGTTACTTATTAAATACTTAAGTGTTTTATTTTCATTCTAGAAAATTTTATTTTGTTTACCTCACTGTTGTGTTTCTTTTGTAAACCAGATGTGTGTGAGTGCGCGTACAAATGCGCACATACACACATTTTGTCTACATATACACACAGAGACGCGCACGCAAATTCGTTTGTAACGGTAGTACACTCACACGAACAGCTTGAGAATATGGACCAATGTTTGCAGGTGCCCAGTGACTTATGCTCTGAACATGCATTGTATGTCGTTTGTGAACTTTCTTATCACCACAGTCTTGAGTTTCTTTATAGGCTATAGCATCAAGTACAACATGTATATTTAATGGACACTCCACGCATACGCGGACTGGTGGATTTGTTTTGCTCAAACATGAAATGTAAACCTCATTTATAGATATGTAATTTGACATATCTTTTATATACAACGTTACGGCAACGATGTCCGATATTTGAAGATTTTCCATTTTGACTAGACCTAGACAGTCGATACGAGTGTTTTATCAATCTACATCAAATTCAAAATATATCCACGTTACGTGAAAAAAAAAAACGAATAAACAAATTAACTAAAAGATGATTTAAAAGACTCAAAGTTTACCTACTGCTTAATTTATCCAATGCCTCTTGCATCGCGGATTTAGCATCCGGATGTTTTCCAGCAATGCCTCCAAACCAGAACCAGCCAGTTTGGTTCCTATTTACTATTGGTACATCGGGATAGTCTTCTTCCTCGTATAAAATTTCCATGGGGCTCGGTGGATTAAACTGGCCTGTGTTATTGTTACATATTAGACTAATTTATATGCAGGAAATAGAATTATATTGCGCACTAAAATTAGTACCAGAATTCGAAGTCTTTAGATTACTGCTTGTACAATCGTGTTCATCGTTTTCGTCCTCCGATAAATTGCAACCATCGTGTAATTCTGGGCCAATTATTTCTGCGATATAATCGGATGGGGTTTTAATAGGAACATTTTTTAATCTCTCTTGTAACGTTGATCCTTCTGCAGTACCCTTAACAAATATTTCGCATGGTTAATTATAAGATTAGTTAAGAAATTCTTTAAAAAAAAAAAACAGTAAACGTTGCCTTACAGTTTTATCTTGCACATGAATTTTTTTAAAGTTCAGATATCCAACAGGTGCTATATTATCGTTTGAATGAACTACACTTTCATATTCATCTCTAAAATGATAGAAAAAATTCATGTTACTAAAGAATACATTGCTACACATACTATATTAATATTTAATTTTCCATCCTTACATTACAATACTTTTACTAAATAGTGGACAATCTAATGTAAAGGTTTCATATTCTCCTCCTTCTCCACATATATTAACACCATACTTTTCTTTCTACAAATAAATATGAAACTGATAGAATAACTTATATCTACCCTGTTTATAATTTTAAATCAAATCCTTTTGCATATACTTCTCAGAGAACTATTTATATTTGGAATACTTCCAATGCGAGATCAAATCGAAGGAAAATGTTTTGTATTACATTAATCACTAAGGCACTTCACTTACGATTTTGGCAAGATGGGATTGCATTTCAGGTAGTGATTTACCCAAATGCCTTGGTTCAAGGCCTAATGCTGCCACCTTAATTAAAACTGCGTTTACAGAACTTTCTATCATTTCCTTTAGCAACTCATCCTGTTCTCTTCTCCATAAGTAAGATAAAGAAACAAGACCTAAACGACTACACCTAAAAATAAACTCTCAACTATTAGATTTTGTCTATCTACCAAATTAAAATAGCAACTTTTCTTTGCAGAAATTTTCATTGAATAATTACACATTTTCCACACGAATTCGTTGATAATCACTCAGGATAGCCCCCGATGAGACAGCCTCTACATTCTCTTTTTCCTAAAATTGAATTTCGTTCAAATACTGAAAGGAATCAAATTATTGTAAACTTGTATATTTTTATATATTACCTTAACTTTACTTAACAACCTGAAAAGATCTTCAACCTCGTCATTCTCTGTTGGATAATAATATTTTTCTTGCATTTTTGATCTACCAAAGGTTGGTTCACGATATATTGGTAAGCCTGTAGCTTCTGCAATATATTCAACACCTTGGTAACCCACGGTTTGAAACATAAACGAATCTAGTTCATCTAAAAATAATATGTTTTTAATTTAAGAAACATTACGTTTAATTGTTATACCTCGTCCTTTATTTACCTTTTCCGACAGGATATAAATTAGCTAAAGCCACAATATCGTGGCCTGCAGCTATACATTGCATCATATTAAAACAAGAGTCTTTCCCACCGCTGACTAGTGCAACAACCCTCATGTTTTTTATTTTAGATTCACAATCTCTCCAAATATTTATTAAGACCTTAGCCTATAGTTAAATCTCAGTGTATTGTTTCAGACAATCATCTGTAACAAAGCAATAAAAATAACTCTATGAGAACAATTCTGTTATAATAAAAATTAAGAAATTTTAATTCTTATTTCTACTTTTAGGACTACAACAAGCAAAAGAAGGAATTGTTGTTTGAAGGAAGTACTGTACATATGTCTAATTGTGTTTGACCGAGTAAAACGAAATTATATGATAACACTTATTACATAAATACACTGAGATAAAAAAAATTGTATAATGATCCGAACACTTACAAAAAAACCATTCTTTTATCTTCATCATTTATATCAGAACAAACTATGAGCAGGCATTAATAAATCATATTTATATCAGAAAGAAAGAACAACATAATTATAGGACTGTGTAGAGCAGCATATTCCACAATACACAGCAGGAATATATATATATATGTACATTCATATCTATATATATTATACATATATATATACGTATATATGTATACGTTTGCAAGTATACACAAACCAAAACCAAATTTGCAGAACACATCATACACACATATCTTTCTTTACTGGTCTAATGTATAAATAATGGAAATTACAGAATTGCCATTTCTTAATAAATATCTAATAATAGGAGCAGAAGAATATCTTATCGTTCGATAAATTCAACATATTTTTCGAAAACAGGAGTCATTTATTTTTAATAGAATTTCACAAAAAGTAAAAGCGAAAAGGATACCGGATATATAATTTAACTTATTAATACGTGTAACAATTGGCTGGTGAACAAAAGTTAATCACTGTACTATTCTAAACAGTAAATGTCACATAATCCGAGGGAATCTCAATAAACGGTGGATTTTTTTTCAAGGATGTTGTAAAACTTTGTCAAGTGCAATGCAAAATTCAACTTTAATGAGATGTTAGAAAAACGATCAGCGATTATTAAGGAAAAAAAAAAATACCTACGGAGAAGTTTTTTGGTTATTTCCGATCTCGGCTAAACGAGAACTATTACGGAATGACGCCCGGCAATGAACTGCACAAGGAACACGGACGATAATTTTGAACTTATGTACGCTAAAATAAACTCTAAATTCTCAACAAATGTAATATTTACATTAAATAGGCGACAAAAGTTCCTTACACGGCAAAGTCTATCAGAGACTGCGATTGCTTGATAGTGGCGCCACTTGGCGATAGAACTTTCAACACAAACGATAGAATAGAGGTTATGACTTATTTTCATTTTACGATTGTTTATAATGTTCATTGAGCAAGTTTATTTCCAATTTTATTCTCGCAACAAACAATATTTATTATCACCGTAAAATATTATTTGGAACTTGGCCAATTTATGATAAAATACGGAGTCGTTTGCGAGAGATTCTCAGGTGTAACTCGTGCGACCATACCTCGTGACATCATCAATGTATAAAATATATCGATGTCTCGTTATTTCAATCCGCGTCTACGTTACAATTTACCTATTGTGATATACATAACTTGAATCAAATAATAATAATAATTTTTCTCTTTCTGTATATATATTTGTTTTCGCTTGTTTTGTAGTTCTACGTGTATTATAAAATAAGATTGCGATCCAGTGCAAAGGTGAAACATTCAGACTCTAAAATCAAACGTGTGTAAGGATAGACTTGCTTATAGTTTGAAGTAGTTTTAAAATATTTGCTTTTTGGAATTACATAACTTCATTTGTTTATTAAGACTAATATCTCTTATTTAAACTTTCAGTACTGTATTACAGTTATAAGTATAGGACTAGATCACAGAAAGAAATTCATTATACGTTTTATTTGTGATATAATAAAACAATTGTAATTCTTATATATTTTGTATAATACAAAAATGATTCAAGGATATCGTTCTTTATTTGGAGAGAGTAAAATAGTTTTAACGATACTTTAATATATATTGAAGAATTTTCTACAACTATATTTAATATAATTGCAATCCTAGGATTAAATAGCTATTTAGAACGAAAGGTTTTGTTATTCCTATCTATAAAATTTGCTTTACCTGCAGTACGAGGAAAATATATTAAATCGACAAAAAGCATCTTTATAATAATTACAAAGAAACTACCCTAAAATATGGTCTCTTAAAATACAATTAATTTCGAAATACATACATTGAAAATATACGTTGCCATCTTTACTTATTAAATCGTTGACCAATCAAATCACTTTCAATAAGCAGCCATTTTACTTTCGCTACGGTAGCACGAAGCGCGAGTTAGACTCTACGGAGCACGGTGTAATCGCAAGCCAACGCTTGGATTGCAGTTTTCGACGGCTTTTCGTACGAAAAAGTTTTTACCAGCGCGATAATCTGATATAACGTGAATCGAGGAAGAACTGAGAAATGGTTTTGGCAGAGAGAAACTCGGAGAATGTTAGAAATGGGCGCAGATCGAGAGGCCCCAGCCCTAATGGACAGACGGAATCCTCGAGCGAAGAAGACGGAGGTACCAATTTCATATTGCACATCAATTATACATATGATTAATATAGTCATTTTAAATATTATCCGAATTAACATATTATTAATGCATAAGTAGATATTTTTATTTACGGGTATTGTATATTTCTATATTGATCGAATGTGAAAATCTGTAAGGATCTTCAAACAGCGCGCCCCACTTTTCCTCTTTTTTAAGTTTTCGCATTATCAGACAATTCGTATGAACATTTTACGAACCAGTTTTAAATGATTTCTTGTGATATTACTTAACTTTTTTCGCAAATTTAACTTGATAAATGGCATTTAACTTTTTAAGTGATGAGTAATTGAACACTTCTATGTTTCTTTTATATCGTGTAAATTATGAAAATTCTGGTTGATATACTTATAAAATATAAATAAAAGAAGTGTACATTTTATTTAATTATACTATTATAGGGAATTTATAACAGAAGTATTGCTTTTTTATATACAATAATTCCAAGAATTTATACAAATTAAAAATTGTTGTTTCTTAAAGTTCCAGCAGAAAAAATACGTGTTGGAAGAGACTACCAAGTTATTGTTCCAGAATTTGTTCCAGTCGGTGGTATGTTGTATTAACAAAATTATTTATTATAGTTGATTACTTATTTATACGTTGGCTTATATCTTAATAGAATAATTTATGAATAAAGATGTGAAATTGGGGAGAGCGTATGTTTATAATTATAGATTTTATATTTTAGAACGACGACTAGATCAATGTCCCGATAGAGCATTATTGGTATGGTCCCCCACTACTGATATACCTGACCAAAAATGTTAGTATAAATATTCATTTTCCGTTTGAGTTTCATAATGTATCGATTGTAAAGCAAATTGTTTCTTTATAGTGGACGAATATATTATATTAGCAAAAGAAAAATATGGTTACAATGGAGAACAGGCGTTAGGAATGTTATTTTGGCACAAACATAATTTAGAACGTGCTGTATTAGACTTAGCTAATTTTACACCATTTCCTGATGAATGGACAGTTGAGGACAAAGTTCTTTTCGAACAAGCATTTCAATTTCATGGGAAAAGCTTTCATCGCATTCGTCAAATGGTAACATTTTTGTTTTCTAAATTCGGAATTCGGTAGCCGTATATGAATATTGTGCAAAGAAACATTTAAATTTTCACTTGTTAAATTTACAGCTACCTGATAAATCTATTGCCAGTCTTGTAAAGTACTATTACAGCTGGAAGAAGACAAGAACTAGAACATCACTGATGGATAGGCAAGCAAGAAAGTTAACAAGTGGAGGAAAGGAAGGCGAAAACGGTAGTGAGAATGGGAGTGAATTAGGTTCCAATACAGACAGCGAATCCGAAGAAAAAGTAAGATATATTCCTGAAATGTCTAACAAATGCATGCACTTGATATTCATACAAAAGCTCAATTTCATCTCTCTCTATGGATAATAATATTTATAGCCACTAACTGGTATGAATTATCAGTTTTTACATATTTTAGTAACTATACAAGTAATAGAAATTGTGTTACAAATTAGATAGAAATAACGAATTCGTTTTAGTTGCTTGTTAACTTTTTATTTTTAATATATTTTGGAGCTATAGATTCCCATTTTAGTTTGCTGTTCCTTCGTAAAATTATTTTACGAAATTAACAGTTATGCTATTGCGTGTGGTAGTGTTTCTCCTTTTTCTGCATTCGAACGCCACGGCACTGGCTCTGAAATCTTACATGAATATACATAATATGCAGTGATGTGCGTCTGAAAAATGTATCCACACGGTAACGTATTCGTTGCAGTGAATAAGATGAAAACGATAAGAGCACTGATCAACAATTGCTGAAAATTATTACTACGATCACTATTGAACCGGCATTAATTGTTTTTGCTGATAACTTGTGTATATTTGCCTTCAGTGTTATTGCGAAAAATTATCGAGCTTTTAAGAGAAATCATAAAACATCAATGATACAAACTTGAAGCTAATTGAATGGTCGTTTTATCGTGTGTGAACGTAAATGTGGAACGTTCCAGAAATGGACGATCCACCGCGGAATACGTCGTGGAAAGAACCAAGCTGTGCCAGGAAGCCAAGGCACTGACGCCAAAGCCCCATCCGACTCGGAAAACGCCCCTCAGGTTCAGGTACTCAGCCTAAACCTTACCCTGTTGCATAGCATAGTATGCTTATTATATTTTGCTATTTTTACGCCCCGTATTTATTTTTCTTTGTGTCGTACATTTTTGTTTTATTTACTGAGAGGAAAAAAGTTTTGCGAATATTGCCCTCGTATCAGAGTTGATAGGTTGAAACGTTGCCGGGGGAAAAAAGTTGAAGCCCAGAAAGTGTTATTTGATACGAGCGAGATTTATAAATCGCAGAGAATCATTAATTGTGAATAGGATATTTCTTTTTGTCGTTTGAGAAATTTAACAGAATTCATGCGCGCGAGTATAAAAGATTCGGCACTTCTGATTTTCTATGGCGGGTCGAATTAACATTTTCGAGTAGAATTCATAAATATGCCCATCTACATATTTCGTTGCCTTTTTTATATAAAAATTAGAGATCGATTTAGATACATGTTAAAAAGTTTCAATTAGGGGGAGGGTTGGGGGATTGTCAGAACCTATTTTAAAAGGGTGTTATGTGTTGTAGGGCTCGTGTAGCAACTGTGGCGTTGCTTGTCATAGTGTTCGTGCGACGCCAAAAGGACACGCGTGTCACAGCTGCTATCTGCACTGGAGGTCAGTGAGTGCAAGTTAAATTAAATATCAGTATTATAAAAAAAAGTTAGACTGTAAAAAAAAATATTAGAATGTTCATGCACATACTTTATTCTGTACCAGTATGAGTACAGGTGATAAGCTATATTATAAACATTTAATAACGTGAAGTTAATAATGCATACAAGTACAGCATTCTACAACTTTTATTACCAACATGTATCTTAGAAAGAATGCATGAGCATTCTTATTTGTACACATTGTAGATCAGACATAATTGTAAGATGAAGAAGTGTAAATTTGAAATTTATTTAAATTACATAGGCGAACTGGTGTAGCAAGACCATTAAGTTCCATGCCGGGTCGTACAAATAAAAGAAAACCACCTCGCGGTCTTGTTGTTAATCACGATGATTTAGCGGCATTGGCTGGTCAACCCAATCAAGCAAACAACAGTTTACAAGCAATTGACACCGAAATTGTTAGCCTAAAACGCCAAGTACGTTAAAAAAAGAAAGAGCAAAACGTGTGGATACATTTTTTTAAATAAAAAGATCGATATGGTTTATACATCGCCTGATTTCAACAGCTTGCGCTTATTGAATAATATTCTTAATTTTCTACGCCGCAGATACAATCAAACAAGCAACAAGTAAGCGCATTGAAACGCAAAACGACTGATGGTATTGATGACTTAAGACCACCTGAAGTATCGAGTCGTATAAATGCCCGTTGGACCAATGATGAATTGCTACTGGCCGTTCAGGGTGTTAGGAAATATGGGAAAGATTTTTCAGCGATTGCCGATGTAATTGGAACCAAGACGGAAGCTCATTTGCGATCGTTTTTCGTGAATTATCGGCGAAGGTATAACTTAGATGCAGTTTTAAAAGAATACGAAGCTGAGAATGGGCCTATATTAATTGACGATGAAAAAGAAGAAAAGGTAATAATAAATTAGAAATTTATTTTCCTCGCAACTTATTTAATATCGATTACTAAATTGTCAAACACGATTGTTTCAGATGGATGTTGATCAGCCAAATGAATCAGCAGAGTCATCACAGAAAACGAAATCATCTGTGGGCCTTGGACAGACGGCTAAATAACAAATGACTATACTATTGAACACCAAATGTGACAAAAATAATCACAGGCACTTTGATAATCGATAATATCGTGTAAAAGGTATTTGTTCATAATTCAGTTTGTACTTTAAACTCTTAGTTGAGTTTTACTGCTTCACCCACAATGCTGGTGCAGTTCTGCACTATAAATACCAAGTGCAAGTAACAATTGAACTTGTCTGTGGTTTAAGGATCCATATAATCTATAGATAGATAAATTAATATGGAAGTGTGTGAATTTCATTCAGCTCGCCTTATATTTAGTGTAATATGTTCCGCGTATGTCTAAAATGGGATTTTCATTAAGCAATATGAGAGAGTCTAATTCCATGAACGCCATGTAGCATATGATTCGTAAAGAGTTAATTTCATTAAATGAATGCATCCGAATGTAAATGCAATAATCATCATTGATTTTGTGTAATAAGGGATGCAGAATTTTCTTTTCAGTAAAATGATTGTATTCTGTAGCATATAATATGTCTAGGTATAAATCAGGAATATCAAATTCCCATTTTAACTAATGAAAGTAATTTAAACACGAAATTACTTATTTTGATAGAAGATTCGAAAAGTAAGAAATGGATGAAGAATTAATACAGGTGTAAAAATATTAACAAAAATAGCGACATTGTTTATCCTGTCAAAAAATCATTTACTGCTGGCTAATAACTATAAAATGAATCCTATACGTCAGAGAATTAATGAAAATTTCATATGTGAGTAATCAAGGTACCTTGTGACTATTTCACTGCTCGAACAATTATTTTCTTCTGCTTAAACATTGACTATATCTTGCCGCTGTAATAGTGCCACGTTTCTCCCGATTTGAAATCTTGCATGCCTTTTGTGTTTTTTTATACCTTCTGTGTTTAACTCTTTGTGGGGAATTGATAAGAAATTCAAATGATTTATGTTACGGAATTTAGAGTAAAGAATATAGATAAAGAAAGAGAAACATAAAACGAGCAACTATTTATTTATTTTTCATTCATATAAACTATTCTAGGATCAATATTAATCATTCTTTTCATACCTACATAAGATCTTGGTATCGAATAAAAAATTCTTGTATTTGTGCCTACGCATCTCTGGGCGTATAAACAAAAACAGATAGATATGCAGAAGTTGAGAAAACGTTTTCTTCTTTACTTTTTCCGCATCCTTTGGTATTAAAAAACTACTACATACTGAACAATCATACATTTACTGTATAAAAGAAGGAAAGTTGGAATAAGGAAAAAGTTTCTCTCAACTATCATGCAACTTATGACATTTGCGAAGGTGTAAGTAAAAAAAAAGTTCAGTACAATCATTGTCAAATTATTTTAATGAAAAAGCAACGATCGTATTGAACGATTTATATTGAGAAAAATTAATGCTCAACGAAAGAAAACAGTCTCATTGAAATTTTAACGGAAAGTGTTTAACATCACAATAGACTTCTTTTATTAGATTCGTAAAATAAGAAGTGAGAGGTTTAAAATCGTGCTATATTAAATATACCAAATTAAGGAGAATATATTTTTATGGCTTGCTGCTGAAATCTCAATTCAATTGTATAAAAAAATGGTTCCTGATATTTTTATTGTATGGTGCAAAATTATCTAACAAATAACATACTACAAAAATAACGGTGCTTCTATAGTTACAAGCACAAGCTTTTATTCTCCTACAAATAGGGGACGATTTCGTGTGTAACAAAAATTCGCATTGAATAATTTCTATTGGATAAACGCCGCATTCAGAAAAGAATTACTTCGACAAGTGTCTCAAAATAGTTTCTTGTTTATACAATAATAAATATATTTTTTAAAAGATGTTTAATCAATTCATTTTGAATGAAACAAGTATTATTAGATAATATTTTCAACAAATATTAACTTCTAATGATTTCTGATTGCTTTACGATAAAACTTTGAACCTCAGATAGGTGTAAATTTATCTATAGTTTTATGTGTACATCTACATTTACTATTAATAGCAATAGTAATAATATCGCTAGTTTAATATCTGTTTAGGTAGAGTCTACTACTTAATGTTAATATAAAAAAAAAACACTCGCAAACGTGTGTGCACGATTTCTTTATCGGAAGATGTTATTCCTGAAAATGATTGTGAGATTAAATACATTTTAGAAATTATGATATAAACATCCATGTAAATAGAAGTGAGATCACCAAAGAAATTTATTGTAATTGCTGGCGACATATCACGCAGGCGGATTAAATAGTCGTTAGGACTATCTCGCCGACAAGTAGTTTTCAACACTCAACCGAAAAAAAACTTACTACGATCAGAAGTGAATAACAAATTATTTGGCATTAGTTTATTAACACAAGAAGAGATTCCAATTGTAAAAAATGTTAATATTCGTTGAACTGTTTCTGCATGAAGGAGCATTTGATTTTGTCCATTGACATCAAGGAACTAATCTTTTATAATACGATGAAAAATAATCTGTTATATTCTGATCGTCTTTCATCACATTCTTCGTTGATTCGTATAGTTCTAGTACGTGCAATTCTTTTACACACGAAAGCACGGCGCAGTGTTCAAAGTACATTATTAGATATAAGTTTTCATTGCTTCACATTGAAGAAGAAAGTCGCTGCCGAATAAATTGTCGCGTGTGTGTTCATTCCCATGCTGAGAACACCTTTTTTCTTCGATTACGTATTAATTACAATTGCATTTAAGTGAGCGACAATGCGTAGCCAGCGAGTAAATGTTCTTCTTAAACAAATACACTTGCTTAATACCCAGATATACTTTTAAAATTAAATTTTTGTAATTTTATATACGTACCGCTAATTATTAGTTTGCTTGTATAAGATTTAAATAATTCATGAATCACATCGAGACTACAAATAGTTTTAATTTGTAGGGACAAGAACGAAATATTTTAAATGATCTTATGATAAATTCAGCATATTACATTTGGTAACATCGCGCAAGGGTGTAAAATGTAGATATGGCGAAGTACAGAGATCGGGATATTAGGGGATGCAAGTTGTGAAGTATGTAATATATATATATGACGATCGTTCAAAATTTTCTAATATTCTGATACGATTAATGTAGCATAATGTAAATATAAAATTATAAGTTTTGTGAATGTGTACACATTCGTATGTTCGTAAGGTGTACAGATGTATTTATTCAGGATAATTAAATATTTCTTCTGTACTCTGGTGGGTTAAAAGGCATTTATTTCGAAATTCCTTAACAAAAATTATTAATTTCTAATTATAAAAATTACTTTGCCATTACTTATTATTTCTTTTATTATAATTGTACACTATTATTCGCGATATTCCTGTATTACAATTTTTTGCTTCATTAATAAATAATCTATATATTTAGTATTTAAAACGTCTTCTAAATTAGTATCATCGAGAGAACATTTTTTTCGAAGTTCATACCCCATCTTTACATTACTTAGAATTTCTGTATCGTATTTATTATCAAATTTCATGTTGTTACCCCTTGTATGGCACTTATCTTGGCTGTGCTTGTTTTGTATTAAGTAATAGAAACAAATATTTAGAAACTTTGACTCCTCTCTATAAAAAGGACTATCCTCGTGATAAAAAGGATTTTCAATGGCTGAATTTACGTTGTAGTCCTTAATACTGTTTGTGAATAACTTTATAAAAAACAGGTTCATGTCCTTATTTGTAGGAAAATTTAAATTTCCAAGCATCATTCCGGATAATAATTTTTGGTATAAATATTCATCGTGCTCGACAATATCATACTCACAATCAACAGTATTTGTTTGCAAAATGTACGTTCTTAAACAGTCCGCAATAATTTCACGTATGTCTGCAATTTCATCTTTTAGCAAAACTAAGCCGCAATGTAAAACACATAACTTATTTTTATCTGTTAGCTTAGGAAAACGATAAACCGTGAATTGCATAAATTCAACTGCTATTCGTCGCATATGTTCTTCCCTGTGTACACTCAATTGAAGAGCACATGCCAATATTTCATTTATCATTATCTCGTTTTGAGAAAATAATATTATCAATATAAATCGTAAGCTCCATAATCTAGAATACTCCTCAGCTACTAATTTTTCAATGGAAGAATAGTCTATTACCTTTTCGGCATCTAAGTTATTTATGTCTAATAGTGACCATTGCTTTAAAGTTTCCAATACATAATTTATCATTGTTGTGAAAAGTAGTTCATTGTAAGAATTTCCATTCAGTAATAAATGATCGAGAACGATTTTCATTATGGGGGTACAGTGCGATACGTGATTTAAAAAAGAAATACTTTGATCGGGGCATGGATAATTCGAATCTAAAATTCTGTATAAAATATCGATATTTACGTTATTAGTACGATTTACGTTATCCGTATACAACCATTTTGTAGAGAAATCGACAAACTGGAAAAACCCTGGTTTTACTTTTTCGGAAGGAAGTAGAGCCGTGTCTTCACTAAAAAGAAATATATCTATATCGGATATTTGTTGAAACGTAGATTCTTTTAGTTGTAGAAATAGTTCTTCCAGTACATAACAAATTTGTGGATTACTTTCCTTCTTAGAGATTTGACTCCAATAATGTAATATTTTCCGATATCGTAATAATTCTACACATCTCTCCAGTTTACTATTCGTACTTGCACGAACATCGATGTCTGCGATTTCGACAGACGCTTTCTCATTCAAATATTTTATTGTTAATAAATAACTATGTATTAAATTAACATTCCGGCATAAAGAGACGTCGTGCTTTAATTTCTCAATCTCTAACTTAATTTCTAAAAAGTCTGTCAATGCTGCGTATGCCTTTGTAGCTAAAAGTCTAACATATAGCACAGGATTTTCGAATATCATACGAAGTAAGTGTTTTGTATTTACTACATATTCTTGGGAAGAGTAATCAATTAAGTTACAAGTGCTGTTTGAAAATTTTGAAAGGAGTATAAGGATGTGAACGATATTCGAATGCAAGTATAGGGCAGTAGAAAACTTTGTAAACGAAAACGAGAACCTGTGCAGTTCTTTCATAATATGATCTGCGAGTATTGGATAATGCCTAACAAAATGATTTATCGAATAACCACTGCCAAAGTCTAATGTATCTCCATATCTTTGGCCGACTAATCTTGGAACTATCGAGCCAAATAACTGCAAACTTGCATTTCTAATGGTCCATACTTCAGAATCTAAGTATCTGAAACAGGTAAGTGAAATTCTTTCCATGTACGGAGTTAACTGTGCGTGTATTTCTTTATCGGCCACTAATGTTCGCAAAAAATGCAAACGTCTAGCCCATGGTGAATCGTGTTGAGATTCTATATTTTCTAAGCAACTGCCCGAAAAATTGTCCAGCAAGTCTAACAATTTCAGTACTGCAAAATGTAAAATAGGTCTATCTCTTCGATTGTCGCTAACGGCGATCCTATGAAACATTATTGACAATCCAGCACCTTTTCTGGTAATATTTAAAGAATTCATAGAATCGCTTTCTAATATACGCGATATATATATCTTTAACATATCAGAGTACTTGGCTTCTTTACATAAACATCTGAAATTATTAATACGATATAATGTTGTATATAATTTTAGATTATATTCGTCCATAAATTATATTAAATTATACCTTGTTAAATGTCCTATCGCTGTACCTGCAGCTTCCACTACCCCTTTGTGCCTGCATTTGAGTAACAGGGTAATAATAATATTAGCAGAGCGCTCGACAACTTCATCGGAATACATTAATGCACCTATTTCGCAAGCTATTTCGCAGGAGACCTGCGTAGAGAATAAATTTCATTAACGTATTTTTCTTTAATTGGTATTTATTTTTCATAAATAAATGGCGACGTTGAGTGTCTTCACCTTTAAAGACATCCAAATGCAGGAAATCAGAACTTGATGCGCGGGTGTTAAACTTAAATCATCGAGGTTTATATTGTCTATCTCGCTATTTTTAATTGCTTCATCAATTGCTAATCCCATTTCGGCAAATGATGACGAATATTCTACAAATCGAATTATAATTTCATTAGCAAGAAGAAATGTTTTTTTCAAGATTCAATTACCTCTGTTCTCAGATTTTGAGGAAATTATAGACAGGAAGAATTCTACAGCGTCTTCCAATAAGGACAATAATTTCTCAATAAATTCGAAAGTTGTGTAGCGTTTCTCTGGACCATTTTGGAAAGCAATATTTAATAAAGCAGTCATCACACCATAGTATGGTTCATTTTGAACAATCGATTTTAATATATCTTCTTTCATCTTCATTAATTGATTGTTTGCTTCGTTAAACAAGAAATCGGAATACTTTAAATAATGATTGCAATTTATGTGTTCTTCTTTGTTGCACGTAGAGAAATCATCTCGCAAAATATTCGAAGGCAGCCAATGTGTTAAAATTGATATAAGGGCCGCTCCACTTTCGATTTCGTAGAATTTAGATGAATTACAATTCTTCAATGCTGTACGACATAATACCTAAATAAGTAATACATTACTTAGATAATTATTAAGAAGATTTTTTGTAAAACAAAATTAAATGTCAGAGAAAGGTTTGTAATTCCTTACTTGCTTCTCACTGTTGGATAAAATATTGTTATCAAAGTAGTTAAGGATAATGGAAGTCGCCACTTGTTTAACATCAAGTGCAGAATCCAAAACAAGCCTTAATAAAATAAACAAACTTTTTTTGTTCGTAAATCTCCAATTTTCGCTTGCTCTTAAATGTTTCTCCACCAATAACATACATGACATGTTCTCGATATTGTTACACTTATTTATCACATGTCCATCGGCGAAAGAAAGAATGGCTCTATACAAATTCAAGCCAAAAATTTTTCTTGAATAACACGAACCAATTTCGAAGCAATCCAGAAGAAATTCATGAAACCAATTTGTAATATAATATAAATCGTTGATACTCTCTGCTCTATTCTCACACATTTTCAAAATATTGGCATAAAATATTTTAAAATATTTTACAATTCCATCTCTTATATAAACTGTCCCACCGTTTGCATTATGCCATAAGAAACTTCTTATTGCAAGGAACTGATCTTGGTCTTCACTGCAAAAGTTAGCTGCTTGGTAACAATTTATAGCAAATCCATTCAATCTCACAATTTCATCCCTGTGATTTATATAGCATTCGATTCTTGCTTGCAGAGGAAGTTCAATATGCATTTCACAGCCCATTTTTTCTAGATGTGAGCGAAGAAAATGATGCTTTATGTCTTTAATCAAGTGCCATAAATAAGGTAAAATATTCCTGTACTTTTTAACAACTGGTTCAAGCCAGTGCTTACAGAGCAATTGCAGAGCATTATGATTTTCGCTGTAATTAAAAATTCATGTTTAATCTCTATGTTTTGTAATAATTTCTAAAGATGGCTTTATTCAAACTAACTTTGTTGGTAATTCCCAGCGATGAAAAAGATAATTCATTATGGACCCGAAAGCTTCTTTCCACTGACTTTCGCTTAGTTTTTTGACAATGGCAAGATAGACATTGGTACCAGCTGAATGTAAATAATACTTCGTTAAACTAGTGCACAAAGAAAGTAAAAAATCATGGGACGTCATGAGTTTAGTTTTGTCCCATACTTTGCATATTTCGGCGAGTATATCGTACTTCAATTCGTTCTGCCACGAAATTGTATCGACGCAATGATTAAATAAATACTCTAGGTATCCATTATACTTTCTTTCTGTGATCTTCAGGTACATATTAAAAATGAGCGTCGAGTTTTGCTTACTTATTTCGTTAATAGCATTACACCAATTAGCAAAAATAATTGCTTCAAGTCGATGCTCCAGTTTAGAAGAAGCATTCCAAAAATTTGTATTCATGGTTCTTTGTAACCACATGTATAGTATTTTGTACGCAAAATAAGAATGTTTAGTATACTTTATACAATGCTCGAATATAATATCGAAAATAAGAGTACAAACATCATTCGAATATATTTCATTTCGATTTACTTGTAGATACCCATAAGCGCATATTAGTTTAAATAAATCAGGCTCGGCGATATCGTATGTCTTATCAAAGACGCATACTTCGTTAGATGTGGATATTAAAAGATTAGTGAAGATATCTTTTAAGAGAATCATAGTTGGTTCTCTGGATAGTAAAGCAAAAAACGTATGAGAAGCCAATAATGCCCTTTCTCTTCCTATTTCTGCATTCGGAATAAATACTTTTATAATATATTCAAAGACTGGTTGCCAATGTTCCACATATTCATCATCCCATGGTTGTTTGGATGATGAAGCAAAGTTTAGCAATTTCTAGAAAGACAAGAAAAAGATATTTTATATTCAAAGTAATATTAGAACCTTCGCTTGTTAATTATCGCAAACAAAATTACTCATTTATTAAATCAAATAGTACTAACTCTGAAAACAATAATATCCTCTGTACATGTTTGTAATTCTTGGATTACACGATTCAATTCCATATCTTTTGTACACATTGCGGTATTAAAATTGAAAAACAGAAACTTAATAATGGTATCTATTATACAAATCTCTGTTCCCTAATCATTATATGTATTTGTACTTGTTGTTTGGAAATTAAAAACTGCTTTCGAAGATTGTGCAGTTGCATCAGTCTTCTCTGTCTTATTTCCATCCAGGCTACATGTCCTGTAATTAAGAATTAAAATACTTTTTTTTAACGAATTTATTATTTACCAAAAAAAAGTACGAAATATAACTAATTCCTGTCAAGCTGTAGAAAATCTTAAAAAATTCAAATAATAAAAAATTATTGGTTTATGTATAAAAAAAAGCATATTATATAGGAACCATCAAATTAGCTTTCTGTGTCATATTTATTGCAGATAACACAAAACTTAAAGAAATTAATTGTTTTTAATGTACCGGGTTAAGGATCATTATATTATAGAATAACACAGTACTTTGTTACTTGTGAGTATCTTTTTTATTAGAAGTAATAAAAATAAGGAAACTCAATTTGAAAACAGTGGAACAACTATATATTAGTTGAAAGGTAATAAATTATAAATTACAATTGCTAAATTAGTTTTTATATTTTATGCTGCATTTTGTTCTTCTGGAACATACCCCCCTTGTTCTAGCTGCTCTTTGAATTTCAAGTATTCTCTCTTACGATCAAAGTGTTTCACCTAGTAAAAAAATGATACAAATAGAGATTTCATTAAGGATATGTACGTACTAAACGTACTATTATGTTGTCTGTAATCATATGTTACTGCTACTGATATAGAAACAGGAATTGCCATAAAACTCACCCATAATGCAGGGCAGAATTTTTCATATTGTTCTCTAAACTTTTTACATTCGGTGTCTGTTTTACCATCGTCAAGGCACTTCCAATATTCATCCCTATGATTCCAACATTTTGTACGACCCTCTTTATTTGGGAAAGACATTCTACAATAATACCCAACATTGACATCTTATGATTCGCAGATTATTTCATATTATATATTTAATTCTTCACGACTAGACAGTTACTTGTGTACTGTTTTAAAATGTCTTGACTATATTTTTGAATACTTCCTATCGAAAATATAATTGCCATTTGTAATACCAATGAAAGTAACACATACTTACCTATCAAAATATGTATTACGAAACAAAACTTCTGCAGCGATTGAATGAATTTTCACTTATATATTGCAAAACTATTATAAGCACTTATTTTTATACATTTAAAAATAACAGCCTTAAAATAAAACATAAAACGGTTACATAATCTTAGCGTTGTGCATGCAGTTTATGCACTCAAAAATTGATGAGGAAATACTGAATTTATTTATGATAAAAATTATTTTCGGAAATATAAAACAGCGTGTAAATTTGAAACTTGTTTTTTTTAGTTTGAATATGAAATGTCTTTTAGGTTATTTGAAGGGAAGAAAAATTGTTTGATAAAACGAGTCATTAAAGAGTACAACGAGTCCTATGTACATATATATGTATGTATGTAGGAGAAAATAACATTAGAGAATTTTAAATATGTTATTTCATGTGACTTTATTGAATGAATTATACGAGTATTCTATCATTATGATAATAGAGATTAGTAGCTAACCTGATTATTGGTTCTTCCTGCGATAAATTGAAAAATATTATGTCTGAGTTTTTAATAATAATATTTACATTAACTTCCAAATAATATAATTATTATTTTTCAGTCTGCTAGTCTAGTGTCATGAGTCCAAACACGTGTTATAGTGTTCTTGCAAACAGTTTATTGTCTTATCAGCTATACACAGAAGACATTGGTCTCGAAATTCAGATTACGATGGGAAATTATATTTTAATCGAATTACCGTGCAAATAAAAAGATGCATACGTTTTTTTTATATAAAACTCTTGCGTAAATTAAATCGAACAAGTAGGTGTACCAACATGTGAATCAATTATGATTTTTGGAATACATAAAGACCAGTTTCTAACTAAATTTTATAAGTATGTAAGTACTTCCTAAATGGTAATAAATGAACCATTTACATAAATAATTGGAAGAATTAAATTGTTGTATTTCAATGTGTAGGCATATCCTCCATTCTTAATTTTATTATTATATAAATACATATGCGTTAATATAATATAATCAATAACAATTACAAAATTTCAATCTTACAATGCAACATTTAGTCTAACGTACAAAGGATGAAGCCTCAGAATGCTATATATCTTTCGTGTAGTTAAAAACATGTGACATTCTTTATACAATTCTAGAATTAATTGCTTGTTATGTGGTCAACAAGAGGGATGCTTTAATTTTATGTACATTTAAAAGTAAGGAAAATGCTTCTCCTATGTAAGATAAATTATAACTAAAACGATAACAATGCATGTAAATAACATTCCACCAACTAGGACAAATCCATCCTGCCTCGCTCTTTCCTCTATCAATCTCATTGTGGTATTCGAAAGTCCTAATGTATTGCCAATGTCTATTAATTTCTTGTGAGCCCCTTTTAATGTTATTCTCTGCGACCTTAAACTATCTAATATACTACTTCCACTTTGTAGAAGATCATCCATGCCGTGAAGTGCATTGCTTAGACTAGAGTTATGTTGTACATTGTGGTCTATCATAATATCCACATGATCATTTGTGGTAAACTTTCTAGACAGCAAGGCCTCTCTTTCTGCCTCCTCCCTTTGTTTTCTAATCGTTTTGGTGCGCCAAGAATTTAAAGCAGCTGCAAGATGACGGCTATCATATTTCAATTGATCCACGCGCATTTTAGCATTTTGCCTTTGAAATATGGGACCCTTCATGCATAATACATCTAACCTCTCGCAATTACTAAAAGAAATAAGTACATATAATTAAAACAATTTCTTTCTTTCTTTTTTTCTATGAATATACAGTAGATATGCAGTGTACGTGCAACTTGATGAATCCTCCGTAGAATTTTTTATCGTAACAAATACAAGTTTTTTAAATAACTACCTGTTAATAAGGTCTATCTTTGATTTTATGCCGCTTTCTATTTCGTTTACGTCCAGGTTAGGCGTTCTTTTCTCAAGTTGGGAGAAAAGATGTTGCGTTTCCTGGACTAATTTATTCGTTTGATGGTACAATGGTTCCATATTTTTTTAATAAATATTGTCATTCGACTTTTAACTATCACGAAAGTTATGACGTGTACCTAAGTACAACAACTGTACTATACTGTCAGATGGAATACCTGAAACAGTGGTTATCAAAATCGACTTCCGAACTTTACTTCTTGATATAAGAAATGGAGTATTAGCTTTGGACGCTTACTGACAGAAGCATTGGAAAATTTTTAAATATTGTACAAAATCCATTATTATTATTTATCTCCTAATAAAAAATATAAAATGCCGATATTTTTAATTCATGAAACACGAAATACTATACATACATGTACTCTGTTTGAATGAAACGGAAGCTACTGACATCTTTAGCCTGATGCAGCATGTAAAAAGACATTGCGGTGTTAAATTTGTGTTGGTAAATATAATTATTGAATAACTTATTATTCTAATAGTTAATGATATAATCTACTGTATATATTTGTTATACACTTTCAGTGAGCTACTTGTACGGAAGAATGAAATTTATGTCGGCCGAGGCTAGTGACTGAATCGTGTTTAATTGCACGTAATTAATTTTAAGAAGAAATCAATCATTTTTTTCAAATGGACATCGGCGAATTACTGTCGTACAAAGTATGTTTGTAACAGAATGTTATTTCCAGTAATAATATGTTGTGTAATTTTCAGATAAATTCTTTACATTAACCTAACTAAACAAAGAGCAAGCTACTTGCAATTACTGTTAAAGTATAGTTTATTTTCTGTAGCCACCTAATACACCGAAAAGACCTGTGGCAGGAGAGGACGACGACGACGATGAATGGGAAAATGCTAAGAAACCAAAAAGGGTAATAAAAACGCCGTATCATCCGCGTCAGAGGCAAACCAGAGAAATAGATGTAACTCCGGTTAGGAGCAACGAACCTCCGACTCCTATCAGAGCAGCTCTACCTTCCCCAGCAAACGATGTAGTCGAACCACAGCTTACGGAGAAGGAAAAGCAGGACATTTTAAAATATGTAGAGACTGAGGCTCCGGAAGTGGAAGCGTTAGATGAAGCAACACTTAAAAGAATGGTTCTGTTGTTTGAGAAAAGGGCACTTCGAAATCAAGAAATGAGAGTGAAGTTTCCAGATCAACCAGAGAAGTATGTTTCTTTAGAGCAAGTGAAAACTTAATATTCAACGGCTGTACGAAAGAATGCTCTTAAATTTAATAGGTTCATGGAATCAGAAGTAGAATTACATGAAACTCTTCAAGAACTACACGTTGTTGCTACCAATCCGGACCTGTATCCGCTAATGGTAGAATTAGGTGCTGTACCTTCTTTACTCGAGTTACTGTCTCACGAGAATACGGACGTAGCGGTTGGTGTTGTGGACCTTCTGCAAGAACTAACGGATGTTGATATTCTGCACGAAAGTCAGGAAGGTGCCGATACACTAATCGATGCTTTATTGGAGCAACAAGTCTGTGCTCTCCTTGTACAAAATTTAGAAAGACTGGACGAGTTGGTGAAAGAAGAAAGCGATGGAGTTTATAATACTTTAGGTATCTATGTGAATTTTGGATGAGATTATAATTATCATAATTCAACGCGATACAAATATCCTGCTCTTTTTCAGCCATATTTGAAAATCTTTTGGAGTTCAGGCCCGAGTTGTGCATTGATGCAGGAAAGCAAGGTTTAATGCAATGGCTCTTAAGAAGAATTAAAGCTAAATCACCGTTCGATGCTAACAAACTTTATGGTAGTGAACTTTTATCTATTCTTTTACAAAACACACCAGACAACAGGCTGCTACTCGGTGAACTTGACGGAATCGATGTATTACTTCAACAATTAGCGGTATCTCAAATTAATTTATTGCCTCTGATATACTGTTTCATTAATAATTTATTATGAACTGTTAATAATTTTAGTATTACAAAAGACACGATCCTCAAACGGCAGAGGAGCAAGAAATGATGGAAAATTTATTTAATGTACTGTGTTCAAGTTTAATGGCAACTGTGAACAGAGATAGGTTTTTAAGAGGAGAGGGATTGCAACTTATGAATTTAATGTTACGAGAAAAGAAAATGTCTAGGAACGGTTCCCTCAAAGTAAATATCAAATTGAAGTTTCAATTGTTTTATGTTTAAATTTTATTAAATCGCAATGCATTGCAGGTATTAGATCATGCGATGAATGGGCCAGATGGAAAGGATAACTGCAGTAAATTTGTAGACATTCTCGGACTAAGAACAATATTTCCTCTATTTATGAAAACACCATCGAAGAATCGGAAGAGAATGCTTACAGCAGAAGAACACGAAGGTGATCAAAATATGACCGACTTTCGTTGTTTATATTGTTTGACAATATTTGTACAGTCTTTTATTATTGTAGAACACGTAGTATCAATTATAGCAAGTATGCTAAGGAATTGTAAAGGGCAACAACGTCAAAGGTTGCTAAGTAAATTCACGGAAAACGATTATGAAAAAGTGGATCGGTTGATGGAACTCCATTTTAAGTACCTCGAAAAAGTTGAGGAAGTTGAAAAAAATACAAAGGTGAGTAATTGTATAATAATTTTAATGTAATATGTGCGTCATTCGATTTATTATTATAGGAAGATGAAGACGAAGAAGAATCGTACCTGAGAAGATTGGATGGTGGGTTGTTCATTTTGCAATTAGTGGACTATGTACTGTTAGAAGCTTGTACAGGTTGTCCACCAGCTGTGAAACAACGTGTAACACGAATTTTAGCTCAAAGAAGGGCTTCTCTAAAAACTATTAGACACATTATGAGAGGTAAATTTTGTAAATATTTTCTTAGATCTATTTTCTGTACGCATTGTACTTTTTTTTATGAATTAACTTTATTAATATTTTTCTTTTCATTAGAATATGCCGGAAATCTTGGCGATGCTGGCGATTCAGAATGGAGAGAAGCAGAGCAACAACACATATTACAATTAATCGATAAATTTTGATGTACACTTTTCAATGAAGGTCTAAAAAATTTGAAGTTCATAGCCGTTCTTAAATTTTTTCCGTAAAAAAGTTACCCTGCTCTGCGTGAGTATCTATTACATGTGTAAAATATATCATTCGAAATATTCATTTTTATATACAAGGAATAAAAAAAAAGTTTGTCATATACTTTAATGCATTTTTATTCCGGGTATGAATTACTGTGAAGTATGCGCAATGTCAAACTGCATACCACGAATCGATAAATTCATTGTTTGGATTACTTCGTGTTGAATGACATGTTTAAGAATATATACTTATAGTGCACGATACTTGGAATCTTCTGTACCCAAAATTTCTAATTTATTGTAGTCCTCAGTCAAACAGTTTTTTCACCCATTGATGAAATATTTCGTAACGATACCATAGATGTACGTTAATAAAATGGGTGAAAATAAAGTAGTGATCACAAGCTGTCAATGTTCTTATGATGTCTGTTCTGAACAAGATAATCCCAAGTTTAGCCAACATTGTCCGACCATACGAATCAGAAGATACGGTTTATAATTTTAAAAATTACTACAGTGAAATTGTACTATCGGACTATCTATGTAAGCGTTACTATCGTAGAAAACAGTTCGGCCTGTATGAAAAATTCATCGTCAACAGTAGCTGTGTGAAGTATTTTCATCGATTCAACGATCGCGGCGATGTGTTTCACTGTCACAAATACTTTTCCTATTTCGAGTTTATCGTTTGCCAAGTAAGTACGAATTCTACTTAAATATTTTATCACATTCAAAATAGCCGGTCGATAACCCACCGGTGCGCATTATATGAATATTACAAATGTAAGATTATAAATATTTTACTAATGAAATTTTTTCTTGGTTACATAATATTATATTAAAAAAAGATAAGTGTATCTCGGCACATAGCCTAATATTTATTTTGCAAAATTCATATATATAGATGTTAAAAAAGTACGCGCGTTTTATCTGAGACGTACCGTAACCATGGTGATCCACGTGGACGCATGCGCTTTTAGCCGGTTTGCCCGATTGTGGTACCGTGTCTTCTTGACTCCATAGTAACGATATTTGTTTCTACACTTATGAATGCTGGAAGATACATTTAATTAATCATGTTTATTTTTCACCGTAAATCCAACTGGCATCCAGTGCCCTGACGGCATGCAAGTTTTCTGTTCCCAACGCGGCGTCAAACAGAAATATTATGATATATGGTGTGGGAAGGTGGGTCAATGTTCGGTGAACGATCGATCGTGATTGGTTTAACCGTCGGTTCCATCGCCAATCGGAGCGCATGCTGCGCCCTTGCACGAAAGTTTGCTGCAAGAGAGATGCCAGTTTGCTTCTGCAAGCTTCAGAGGTGTGGTTGTATGTTGTGTCAGCCGGTTTGCAGTGCTTTCGCTGCCCTTTAATTTCGTGTTGTCTATTTCGGAGTACAATTAAAGACAGTTCTTGGAGAACGTGCTGAGAGAAAACGATATTCGTATGTAACGCGAGTGGTAATTTATGTGCATATAATTGTGCTGCGATGACAAGCGACTGAATATCAAGAAAACTGCGACAAGAAAGTGTCAGGCTCCCGCGGGGAAACAACCACGGTATGTCACCTGTCAATTTCATCCCTTATTTTAGAATTAATCTCTACGTGTTATTGATTGGAATCGTGCTCTGGATCGGAGCGTGCGTACGTGCGTATACGCGTATCTTTGCAAACGTACAATTCTGATTCAGAAAATCGTACCTAATTGTCCTGCCAATAGTTTCCCGATGTTTATGATGCTTGATTGTCGTGAAAAGGTTATGGTTATGACACATCGTACAAACATAACACAAATATGTACAAATTATATCATCCTTACATATTTCTTATTACTACACTTGGTACATCAATTTACTCAGAACACGAATGCAAAAAACAAAAAATAATGGTAAAAGTCGGTGCCTCTACGTCTACCACCATTTAAAAAATCATCGCGTATGTATTAATTAATTCTTATCCGGTTTGATTCGAGCCAGCTATCGATATTGGGAGAATTTACGACTTAATTAGGCAGACGATGAATACGACCATTCGACATTGCATCGAGTAACATTAACATATATTCATTCCCGGCGCCAACGCGTTTAATCCGCCGCATTCCTAAAATATCCGTCTTTTACGATGTCGTTAAAATTCATCGTAGGTACCGTTTCAGGCCAGAAAAACGAAATTTTCGTTTCACCGGCCGTAAAACAAAATATAAGAAACCATATCGGATAAACATGATCGCGCCAATGTCTCTAATAATACGTAAGTTCACCAACGAGAATTAGCGTTTCAAGCGAGTTGTTTTAACCGAGTTAAACCTAGATCGTCTTTAGATTTATCCGCGCGATCATAATCGTTGCGCTTTAGATTTCTCGAATAATAATTCAGTCGATATAGAGGTGCACGTAACAGGGGTCGAGTAACTTCATAGGGTTTCCCTTGTAACTCCAGTTGAAAGGCTATTTCGCGATTGCGTACCTGGCGACGTGCTCCAATGACGTAACGTTGCTACTTCCGATTTGTTTGTTACGTCCACGTGCCGCGGAGCAACCTTTGTCACGTGATCTCTGGAGCAACTTTTGCTCTATAGTCTGGCGGAAATCAGACGATCAAGGTCAATTCCTCCACCATAGGTAACGTTGCAAAACGAGTATTAATCTTTTCCTCTATAGACTTACGCAGCATAGATTTGTTTTATATAATATTAAGAAATTCGGGGCAATTCCATGGAAATTCTGCGAGATAGAATTACCGTAGATAAAGCGAATTAGCGATGGTTATCTTGGGCTCGAATTACCTACTTCTCTGTTCGAGGGTTACGGTAATTGTTTCTGTAAATTGTATGCTCTCGTAGCTTGACCACCGTGCGTTACTGGAAAGGGGAAAGGGGGAGAAAGTTGGCAATTTTTATCGCATAGGGGTTACAGAAGCACTTGCACGCAAAATCCTATATTAGTATTGTCAGGCCGATAACACCCTGGAAAAGCTTGTCCAACAGAGTGCGGTTGTTGGGTTGATTAGGATGGACATGCTCTGTACAGGGGTTGCACGGGAAAATTATTTCGATGACAAAGTTGAGGGATGAAAATTTCGCGGCTGAGATACAAAGCGGGGTTCAATCCCTTTGCCGTGGTTTATCGATTGTCGTCGGTGCAGAATGCAAGTCGGTGCATCACTATGACTGCTGCAGACGACACGCGACCTTGAATGAGTAGCTTGCGAAATCCAAATAGGATCCGGGCAAACAAACCCCCCGGTGCATTTCAAAACCCAACTCACAATCATTGACAATGTATTTAAAGAATAGGCTACTTGCATTTCCCAGCTATGATCTTCTCCTTTGTTAAATATTCCAAAGAAAAATTGGTACACTTATGTCTGTGAAATTAATCTGCAAAATTTATGATAAATATATTGATTTCCAAGTTGATATTTAATACGAACGATACTTGTTGTTTCTGAACGTTTCGCAAAGTGTTTGCACCGCTATTCTTTTTTAAAAGGACGACGTGCCTCACCTACAGAGGGCTGCAGATAAATTGAAATACTTATTTAAGGAGGATCCAATTAGGCTGCCATTCCTGGAATTGCCACGACCAGGTTTACGCCGTTATCGATCAAACTGTCCTAGATTCGCGAATTCTTCGTTGCTGAAGCGTTCATGCACAACGCTCCGGCTATCCTATCTGCCTATAGTCGAAGCTTTCTGTTGCAACACGGTTCATCCATCATGAAAAACTTTTCATTTCACCTATTCGAAAACTACAGTTCAAACCAGGAAACCGCTGTGCTTACTTTGGGGGATTGAGTCAGACAATCTTCTAATTCTCAAGTTGAAATAAGGTGCCACGAGGGTGTCTGGTAAATTCGAATAGCAATTCAAGGTTGAAAACAGTCTGGAATCGAGTCAATTAACGAGAAGAGGCTGGAGTTCAAGGGTGATTAAGAAATTGCTCTTGCAGGTGATTTTTCTGCACCAATGCAGCTCGCGTGGTTTTTTTCTACCCTCTCCGCCGCGTCTACTCTCTTTCCCTCTGAAAATTCGCGTCTGAAAGCATCGTGTAGGCACTCAAGTCGCGAAAACGCTGAGCAAGCTACTCAAGATCAACGAGCAAGCGCGGCTGCTTGGAACGTGTAAGCGGCTTTCGCGAAATCTACGCTAATTTTTAGGTCAGATCCGCGCCGAACCGACTGTTACTGACGAAAGGTACCGTTCATGATGTTTCATCACGGAATCTTGCTCGTATCGTCTACTTTCACGGTGAAATTTGCGTAGGATCTTGCCACGAGCATGTTCCATCCAGGGACAAATTATTCGGTCTTTCATGATCTTCAGACCAAACACCGATACCCCTTTCAGAGACAGACTTCTACCCCGACCAGCTTCCTTCCTTGATCAGCTGATCAGCTGGAAAACGAGTCTTTTGAATACAAGTCAGTGTCCTCGTTCTCATTGTTGGAACGTTTCGACGTTTCTGGGCTCCTCTTGTACCTCCAGATGAGGTAGTCTTTCAATCTACCCCCTTTGTTTCCTTCGCGGTATTTACCTTCAACAGTCTTTGGCCAAGCCTATTTGCAAGAGAAGCAATCGTACGCGGCTGAAACGAGCGCGTGGTTTTTCCAATCAAGTGAACGAGGAAGAATACAGATTACGGTGATTTTAAACGTTACATCACTCGTGCACGCGTTCGTTCTATCGAATTACGCGTCTTGGACGTAACCCTTTCCCCGGTTTTGCAACAATCGCGCTGCATTAATCGCGCGCTTCCGTGGGCAGGGTCGTGTGTGCAGCGGAGGAACAATCACGATTTCCATTCGCATGCTTGTCGATTATGTCATCGAGAATGACATACGAGCAGGAATTAGCTGGAGGATCTTATCTTTGTTCCTCGAGCGAATAACAGACACTTTGTCCGACTATATTATTCAGATATATTTCTCGTTAGTTCAATTTTCCGATTTTCCAATTGCACACGAGCTGACAGAGGGGCAAGGAAAATCTGCGGCGTAGAAATCGCGAAAGTAAACGGTTCTGCTTGAGTTCCCATGGACTTTCTAGATCAAAGGGGTCCCGCCGATTCGCGCAATTTTGCATACGTGCTCCGTTTCCGCTGTGACGTCGTTACCTGGGGCGATTTAATTCAACCTGCCGGCAAGATAGCTGCTGCGATTATCAATACTCGCTCCTCAGCTGATGGTTTTCCTGTTCGTAGTCCCTGTAGAAACAGCAACTTGCTTTTTACGACACTTCGGGCGGTTTTCCTAAATGCTCGATTAATTACGTAAAATGTAGAGGCAATATTTGAGGGCCCCCTTAGGTTGGAAACATGCCGCTGTTCCCATTGCCACATTGCGACGGTATCGTGGCACAAAGAGGTATTATAGCACAACACAATGGCATCATAGTACAAAGACAAAGGCTGCTCCCGTTTACCTTCCGCTGCGGCAATCTACCTTTACAGATGATCGATACGCGAATTTATTCAAGCGAAATTGTCGTAATTACGATTAGTCGTATAGAACGAGGATCGAATCAATAACTATGAATGCGGTCTAATAGTTCAGTAGATATCTAACAATGAGCGCAATGTCAAGTCGAATATAGCTAACTCCGACGTAACTGCATACGTAAGGGAACTCCGAAGGGGCACATGAAAATATCGTGTGTTGGTTGGGTCAATAACCTCAACTGTGCAGGCATAGCATTGTGATCGCGACACCAGATAAATTGGCAATAAGCGTGGCTCATAATCGCGGCAACTGACAGCGTAACATCTTCTAAGGTCTTCACTTCGGCGCACACGCGAGACGTCCAACGAAATACTTATGGCTAAGTTGCCGCACTTGCGATGTTACTCCACCGACAGTTATCCCCGGCAATTCTATTTCTCCCATGTGATCCGAAAGGAGAATCGTTCGGGGTCCCTTTCGTTGGAGCTCGAACAATCATTTCATCCAAAGTGTTTCCCGATGAAACGTGAAAGAAGTTTGCAAAGCGGGAACGATTTAAAGAAACTCATTGAAGCGTTCAGTGACGCCTGGACAAGTTTGGCAAATTCCGGGCCAGCTAATCCGAAAGATCGATGAACGCTAACATTTTGGCCCGCGAGGCGATGTTTTGGCGATGGCGCCTGCCGCGTCCAGACGGTCTCATCGATCCATTCACTCTCACTGCCGTTTATGTACCCCAGACCTCTCGTTTCCTCGTCCCTTCTTGGTCTTTTCCCTTCTCTTTTTTCTCCACCACGGCAACCTATCTTACACCTTGCTTCCATGCCTTTCGAACCGCGCGACACTTATTTCTGTGCTCGCTTCTGTTATTTTCTTGCAGCCACCGCTGCCTTTTGCTTCCAGCCCGGATCATTTTTGCCCTTCTGCTTTTTTTAATCTTCACCGTGAAACCTTGGAACAATCGAACGCAGATTGTAAGGGCTTGAAAGACGTAGCAGCGCGTTGGAAAAATGTTTCACCCAAATTGTAGCCTGTGTGTCCCGATTACTTTCGAACGCTTTGTATTCAAGGGACGGCTGTTTTGCGACGCCAGTCACATCGGATTGCAGTAGAAATTCATTCACGAGAACGCGCGGGTTATGACGCACGAATGACCGACGTGGACGTGTAAACGAGTTAGAAGCCTCTCTTGCGTTACGAGAGAAAGGTGTATGGAAATTGAGGAGAACAAGGCTGAAGGCAGCACCGCGATGATTTAATGAACAACGGCAATTTATAGCGATACTCTGTTGGATCCTTGAATTAAATAGAATGGAAGGGACGACATGGTTACAAAAATATACATTTTCATCTAACCCTGTAGAAAACGTTTCTATTGCGACTAAAAATCAAGCGCCGGACGATGCTCGGGCTGCAAGTGTCTCGTGGATCGATAGACGAAAACGACTCAGCTGTTTCTAGAGGAAGGACGAGTCCTGGAAGGAAACAGCCGCGCCTTTCCGCGGAAAGTCGTGTAACCGGTGAACAGAGCCGAAGGTCTACGGTGTCTAATGAAATTGCAGCCCCGTTTCGATAAATCATCGAGCGATCAGCACTCCAAGTATTCACCACACCCTTCTGACCTGACCCAGAAATCGAAAGGTGGGCGCGCCACCCCGCGGAGGACAAAAAGTATCCTTTGAACTTTAACTGATCGTCGAGGGAGCTCGAGATAATAGTCGACGGTAATGACGCCACGAACTTGCACGCATGCAATTCGGTGCATCTATGCACGATCGCGTGGACGCTGCAATGTCGCGAACCGATCCGAAAATAACGTCGGTTTCCTGGCGTCTCTTCAGCGGTTCATTCGTGGCCGACTATCGTTATTAAATATTGCACGACGTTTCTGAATTACAGGTTTGTCGTGCCGAGTTTCGTATCGTTTCACAAGCGTGCTTCTCCTCTTTTTCGTCTTCAGCTTCGTGCTTTGCCAAAGCAACAGCGAACGCCTGTGGCAACTATTTATTTAAACCTACGCGCATTCCCTCGAAGAACTCTATCAATCAGTATTTGCCATGTAGGAGAGTGCCGCGGAACGCGGCGAAAAGTGGCCTCCAGGAGTGCACGATTACAATATTGATTCATCCGAGAGCAGCCGGGAAAGAAAATATTGGCCTTTTCAATTATTGCACCCTGCTTTTTTCCCGAGCCGTTTCCCAGACCCGCATTACCAACCCCGATGGTGACCATGAAATTATATCCTAATCCGTGCAGCTCTGTTCTCTTCGAACATTCTTCGTTGCAGTGCCCCGTCAATTATTTCACCCTATTCCCCTATTGCTCTTTACTCCAAACCTCAATCTCCGTGTATCAGTTCGAAACGAAATACAAGACCGCGTTTAAGGTACAGTTTCCCCATACACCGGGCTACTATAACCATTCCAGAAATGATCAGTAGCCAAGCTAGTGTATAAACCTCTCTTATCCGACCTGTTTATCTTCCCAATCGCCAGACACATTCGGATAACACGATTTCTACCGCGTTCCTCTCGTATCCCTCGCCTTTTCTGCGCTACTTCTTCTAAGCCAAGATATCCCTTATCGTTCCACTTGCCTCCGTTTCTCTATTCGTTGCTAGCGTTCAACTTCCGCGCGTTCTATCGCATTAGCTTCCCTTGAGCCGGTCGTCTCGTCACCGTGTTCGCGGAGAGGAATGGAGCAGTACGCTCGGCCGGCTCCGGCGTGTGTCGTTCGCGTTCGAGCAGTGCTAAGAATACCGCGGCCAGCCATATTTGGCAATGAGACCTCGTGGCCGAGCCGTGTAGCCCGCGGGAACACGAAAAGTCGAGCTGCTTCTCTTTTCGGAGACAGAAGTCTTTTCCTCTTCAAAGGTAAAGTCGTCGAGAATCCCGGATTTCATCAATCCTTTTTCCTATTCTTCTCTGTAATATACATAACTCACGCTGCTCGTAGTAGAACTGCGGAGTCCGTAACTTTATTGCCATTTTATCAGGAGACCTTTCGTTCTAATGCTTCTCCTATCAAGGTCCATATGAAGTTTGTTGCTACATTCTTTTGGAAGGATAAGGAAAAACGGCTCTGGCGCTGATGGTTTTCGTTAGCGACGAGAGTGGGCACACGTTGCCGGTAGCTTACAGCGTTACAGGTTTATCGTGACGATACTGGCGCTTCAACGCCAATTAGGCGGTAATTAATTGATCGCCGGGAACAGGCAACGAGGTTATTAGGGTCAGCGAGCGTCGTCGACGGTACGACCTCCTGTACTCTGCTCGGACGTTTCGTCGCCGCTTTTCGGCCGTTTCTTCGTCGAACGATTTGCGTTGCCGAGGATCCCCAGGGTGCCTATACAACGGAACACTCTTTCAATTCAATTCTGACTCGATAATGAAAGCCAAATTGCGTTGGACACTCTCAATGGTCATCCAACAACTCTTTCATCAAGCCATATTACGCGGCGCCCACAGAAAAAGGAGAAAGAGGTTCACGGTCTCTCGGAGTCGGTCGGTTTCTTGCGAAAAATCGTCGATAATCGTTGCGCAAAGTTGCGTACGTTCACCCACGACCCACGCGTGTAGTCTGGCTCGTTACGTTAAGCTTGCAAAACGCGTACAATTGCACGTGCCTGCATTTTCAAATCGATCTATGCCGGAGCTTCAGTCGCGGGGCCCGTTACATCCGGTTCATAGCGATCGTACCTGCAATTGAGACGATGCGCCTCGTTTCGAGGGGCACCGATCACTGGTCTGTATTTTTCACGCTTATCAGCAATTCTTCCTGCTGCATCCGGCGATTTTCCCTCAGTGCTCGCCTTGTGGACCGGCGCCGACTTTTCGGCGCCTTATCGCCGTTGAAGTTGCGTTGAATAGCAATTAAGTAAATTGCGGAATGCGTGTAGCACGAGTTGATAAGTTATTCCGCTTTTTTTTAATGTTGTTTGTTTGGAACGTAGGTTTACAGATTGTAAATTTTTCGTTTCATTGCCAGTGAGAGGTGGTGCGATACCACGCATTAAATCGTGTCGCTTGATACATGCATATATAATGTGTCTCATTCATAAACACGAACCCACCTGTATCAGAGGGGCACCCGGAGGCTGCGTTTCCTTAATTTGAATGTACGTCGAGGGCCTCGCCTCGAAGGAAATAATTCCTGTCCCACTTCGTCAATTAGATTCCGCAGAAAATTTTCCGACCAGTTTTCATTTCACGGGATACCTCGCGGTCTCGATGCTCCAGTTTGCCTCGTCGCGACGAGATTTCTGCGAAATTTCCTTTCGAGATACTCGTCACCCGCAACTTTTTAAATATTTTCCTTCTCTGGTTGTCAAACCTTTCTTTTGGATTTTTTTTTAACGATTCGAGACACCATGGAATCGTCCGCAAATATTTCTATCTCTCGTGATATTCTGTTAATAAGCATCGGGACGAGGAACTTGATTTTCCCCCGAATCCAAGCAAACCCCTTGCAATCCCACGTCTTCTCAAGCATCGGGGTCGAAGTTGCAAATAGAGATTCTCGGAAATGCTAATAAAACATGCTATGGCATCGCTCCACGGCTAGGCTAGACGCGAACGACGAAGATCCGAGTGCACGTATCTATTTGCGCCGGTGCCCCCTTCAATTTGCCAGCTTTCTTCTTTTTCCGCCTGCACACCAACGTTGCCCCGCTGAATGGCCGACTAAAAAGCTCTTTTCATCCTCGGCTTAGATCCCGGTGACCGTGAACATGCACGAGATTAGACGTGCCTTCTTTCTTTTTGCCACCGTCTCCTTGGCTTGCTCGTTAACGAACCAACGACGACGCGGACCAGATTGGGTATGAAAGATGCCGTTTCTTTCAAGTGAAACTGGCTTATGGAAAGTTTGTTCAGGTGTAAACGCCTTTTATGAATGGAAACATTGTGCGGAAATTGAGTTTGGCAGAATGAAAATACGCGTATGACGATTGCGAGTTATAGGCACGCACGTTTTGATAGTTTCTTTGCGTAGAAGGAGAGTAACTTCGAGGCTGTGAGTTTGGAGTAATCGTAGTTGGTCCGCAGGGCTCCGAAATTTTGTTCAGTCTCTTCAGCTGGTTACTCAAAGGGAAAGGGTGACGATTTCTTTTTCTAATGGCCTATGTTGTTCAAGCATCGCTAATAGCAGGATGATAAACGACGCAAAAAGAGCAGGTTTTTCACTCTCGAAAATCCGACACTCACCCACGTGGGATTAATTGATGATCTACGTGACCTCGTCGCCGCCTAATTGGGTAAACTAGGAAGAGGCGGTGTCTGCCATAGCGGTGAAAATGATAAATTCGGCATTTCTCGAATATTCCTGCTCGCGTGGAATTTTCATAAATCTTCGTCGAACGTTCGATTTGTAATCTTAGTTAGAAAAACAAAAATAGTGACAGAGTATCGGCCCGAGCTTGTTCCGCGATTCAGATTGCATATCAAGGGCCAAGGAGTATCCCAAGGCTGACTAATAGACACGGAAAATGCATTCAGCTGATAATTTGCAAGATATTCTCACGGTTCGAAAGTAATCAGATAAGGAGAACTAGTTGTTTCCTATATTTCAAATTTATTTGCGAAAGATAGCGTACCAGATAAGTCCTTCTGAGTTGATGAGTCGTTTCATACGGAAGTGTGCAAATTTTCTATGAGTCAGCGCTAGCGTGTGCTTTCGTTTTATTTATTGTGACCGACCGGCGAGCGAAGATCGATGGGAAAAACTCGTGTATGATCACTTGGAAACGAGCTGCGCCTCTTGAAGCGGCTAATGGAGACCTTGCAATCCTGTTACCTTTCGATTTTCATTTCTTTCACCTGCTTCTATCGCAAGTCTAAGCAGCAAAGCGTAATCAAAGTAGGTCTTCTGGTATCGTTGTTCATTTATTCGTTCGACCGACAATTAGCGGATAATTAGAAGATCCAGTATGTAGGTTACGCTAGCATGAGCCTATAGCATACGGAAAACAACGAGCTTATGCGTTCTCTTGCGAATGTCGCGTGTTTCCATGATATACGATGCAGGAGTGATATGTAGCGTGCACCGAAAATAGGAGCACGAATGGACATGCGCAAACGGAAGTCTGGCGATTGAAAAAGGACGGTGTGTGATTTTCAATCGTCCTGAAGTTTGAAAGGATCGAAATTACATGCTCTATCCTCCCTTCCTTTTTCTGAAAAGACGTTTGGAGTCTATTCGCGGGACACTTATCTCGTTTCTTCTCTCAATGACTCGCCAACTGATAAAAATTCTCCGCCGCATCGCCGGGGTCATGATTCGCGAATTACGTAACGTGATTTCTTCACGCCTGACTTCTGTGTATTATTGAATCGGCAAAAAAGAACAAGCGATCCCGCTACAGAAAAGAAAGAAGCTGCACGTGCCTGTCCGGCTTGATTAATCCGCTGAAATCGAGAAGCCCTCGCTTCGTGCGAATATTTAAGAAGCAAGGAGTAATCGAAATTGGAGACGGTGCAGAGGAAAATGTTCTTGCGACAAGACTGAAATATTAATTTCGCGTTTCTGCGACACGGTGTGTCTTTCTGCAGGATCGAATCAATTTTGTCGCGAGAATATAATCACGTTCCTGAATAGATGCAAGTGGGAGAAGAGAAATTCAAACTTTTAATTCCCAATGTAAACATCATCGTAATGGCCTCATTGATTTTATTGCACGATGAGCATCCGAGCATTAACTTCTAAACGCGAGGAAGTGAAAGCTCGATTCCCATTAATTTCTTTCTAACATCCATACCGACGTATCGATTTCTCAGTAGAAGAAAGCGAAGCCTTTGGCTTTTTAAGCGGCCGTGAAACAGAAAATCTTCGTCGTTGAAACAAAACACGAATTCCACTGATTTTCTGAACGCGGAAGGAGGAAGCAGTATTGGCGCTATGTCCATTGCGGATGCAACGCGTGGAATGAAATTGTCGGCGACGAAGAAGGATATCTGTTAACGAGTTTCTGGAGAAACCACGCGGTCTTGAAATCCCCCAGGGAGTAATAATAACGAGCGGACAAGTAGATTGCGAGGTCAGGACATTTGCTTCGATTAATAGCGGATTAGCCGGCTAACTCTGTCCGGCAACAAGAGCAGCTAGTCATGGACGTCGACCACGCTGCCAGGTCGGAGTGAGAATAGACGAGATCCACTGTGTGTCTCCATCTCCTCTCCTCTTCCCATAGGATCAGGCTGTTGGAGAAGTTCGTGCTCCAATAACAAAACGTGCAAATGGAACCGAAAATATACACGGAAGAAGCATAGCCTGGCCAGGTGAGGAAGATGAAGAAACGTAGAAAAACAATGAAGAAGAAAGGCAACGAGCTGCAAAGACGAGAGGAACGTACGGTAGACGGCGGAGTGAAAACGGAGGGAGTTGAAAAAAAGAAGGAGAAAATCTCGAGCCGTTTCAGGCGTCCAGAAATATATTTGGCTCCGGCTCTTCTTCCGTTCACATCGAGCGACCGCTGCCGGAAAACTCAAAGCGCTTTCCTTCGTGGAATAATTAATTCGGCACGCGGAGGGAGAAACCGCGAGGGTGGGAGAGGGAGGGAGAGAGTGGGCAAGGAACCCTCCAGGGAATTGCAAAAGGGTCGCCACGACGCTCCGCGTCGTGCATCGTCGGCCGAACGAGCGCGGAAAATTTGCTCGACTTTCGACCCGTGGACTTTGCCGCTCTTCGCCACGCTTTCGTCTCCTCAGCCCCCCATTTCCCTGACGCGTTGCACCGTTCAACGAGATTGCTGCACGTTGTTGCATCGATGCAACAAATTGCAGACGCCGCCAGTTTCTTGGAACGCTTTGAACGTTCACGCTACTAGAGGCGACCGCTGTCCGCTGTCCGCTGTTCGCTGTCCAACGATCATAGTGATAAGTGTAATATATAGGGTGAAGTTTCTGGCATAGTGGTCATTACGCTTTCCAAATTACACGCTGCAGCGGAGCCTTCTTTTCTACAATGTTAGCCGTGATGGGGGAGAATGATGACTTAATCGTACTTTTCCCTCGGGGTACCTGTGTTTCCTTCGAATATGTATGCACAAATAATCGAGCGAAATTACCGCGGCTGGTGTAGCCTTGGCGAAATGAAACGCGGAAAGGTAAACGTGTCCGAGGAGGAAAGGTAACGGGAAAAATATTACGTAGACAAAGCCGTACAGCGAACTCAAACATTGTCTCTTCCCCGTTGTCATAATTCAACCATTCAGCCTAATCGTCATGTGGGTGTGAGACGTCAGAGGGAGAGAGAGGACGATTCACTGAAATTGCGGTCGCAGGGGAGAGAACAGAGCGAGCAAGCAGCGAGAAAGCAAGAGGGACATAGAGACGCGTCGTGTCGCGAATTAAATCTCATCATCGAGGAGGAAGGTATTAGCTTGACCCAGTGACACGTACGACGAGGGTATTGCTTGACCCAGGCGTCGATCAAGAAACAGCGGACAAGAGCGAATTTCGGTATCGCTCGAATGGCTTGGATCTCGAAGGCTGGTCCTTCTTCGCGTCGAGTGAAATTCTCGGGGTCTCGTCTTGCTCGTAAATCATACGTTTTCGTGTTTAGAAATCGCGACGCGTGACACGTTAATTATCACGGACATTGAACCCTGCGTGAAATTACACGATTACGAGTGTGTCTGGAATTACGGCTGCAACGAAACGTCGTGTATTCTCACGTTGATTTACGTAAGTAACATAAATTGCGTTGGCCCCGGCACGCGTTAATCGGGACACGCCTACTTGGACAATGAAACGTTGGACAGTCAATGTGAAATCGGTTTCTTGGACACGCTAATTCTATCGTTTGCCCAATTAACGGGTTTCGGCGCAACAAACGATTCCCTGCTTCTTCTTCGACGCTTCACCCGCTTATTTGGATTTTCTATGTGTAACATACGAAGGATTACCGATCTGGTGCAATCGGTAACTTTCTTGAATCGCACGATATACGCCCGTCTAAAATAACCGGGATAATAACGTCGGGGGAAAGCGTATCGCGATCGCACGACGATAATTAATATCTTGTTCCAATCAAAATCGCATTTGCATATCTTCCAGGTCGAAGTAGGCCCGCATTGTTTCCGCCTGTTATACGTAATTTCTCTGGAACGGATTAAGGTGTCTGTAAAATGATGTCAATTAGGATACGCTTTTCTGTTTCGTAATTGCGTTAGGTAATATTATTAGACATCAAAATAACTTTGTAAGGCGAATTGTACGTATAGTTGGATATTGACGAGCAGGTATAGGGAACGGCGAAGTCGCTTTAAAGTCCCCTTTTCTGTCGCAACATAGCTCAGTCGGTGTTGCGCGATTGTACAACGCGTGTCGTCGATGAGGTACTCTTTGCATTTGCTCGAATCGTTGTTTCGCTCGATATCGCGCGATCGTTTGGTGTGGTGTCTTTCTGGTGTGCAGCTTGGAATTTTTGAAGCTCACCTCGGTGAAAAGGATTTTAGAGTTTTCAATAGATCACAGTGGCAGAGAAATCGAAGAAGATTGAGTGAATTTACGGCAAACGCTATTCTTGTGTTAATTTCGAAAAACGTCGAAGGCTGGGCGAGGGAAAAGGAACATTTATATCGGTAATTCTTCCTGGTGTGTACGAAGAAAGTGCTTGGAGTGTGCATTTTAGAAAAGTGTACGTAGTACATCCGCTGATTTTATTTTTAACCCTTTGAAAGCCGGTGTTGAATGGGAGAGCCGCGTCACGTAGCAGAGATATTCTATTATATCTGAATGGACGAAGCGTACGACCTTTAAGAATAAATATTACAGAGGGATTCAAAGAAGCAGAGAATTACTCTCATTTGTTCGTTTGTTAATTAGATTCAGCAGCTTTACCCTTTTCACCGACCGTCAGTCCTCGTTCTAAAAGCATCGTTCGCTCCAATATACATGCTCACGGTGCAGTAGCTTCTAGGGATTTATATTTACGGATATGTAAGAAGAATTTAGAAATGTGTCGGGCAGGCTGAGCACCGAGGAGGTTGTTCACCAGTTCACAATTTTAGAAGCCGACAGATAGAAAAAAGGATTGTACGCCACAAATGACGCAGGTCGATTCGCGAGTTCCTGCTCCGTATACGCGACTTCAGTTTCGCGTACGAGAGAATTCGCTGCCAGAAATACATTTGACCGTAAGTCAGCGAGCATCTCGGTGTCGGTGATCGACTGTGGTCAAATATCGACTCGACAACGTGGCAGTCACGTTTCCTACAATAGCACACGACTCAAACTAAAATTGATCCGCGTGGTATGAATATATAATCATTTGTGTCCATTCTCTTGAATTGAAAATTATACTGCTCGCTAGATCGTACGAATTCTTTAATTAAATATAATACTCCATTGTTTAATCCGCAGAACTAGAATATTCAACTATTCCACTACTTATTTATAAGCTCGAACTCTATGATCGTTTCCTAGATCCTGCATTCGCATGCTCGCATAGCGTCTACTATTACAGGACGAACCGAAATAAACTCTGGCCGAGTGCATACTACTCATAGGAAGTGTAACTATCGTTAACCACAAATGCTCTAGGAATTTCTATGCAAAATTGACCCAGCGGGAACACGTTGCAGCATTTACTCGTTACACGCGACACGTCTAGCTTGCTTGCGGAATTGCATTATTTTCATCGTTGCCACGACTGGTAACGATAGATCTAACATTTCTTTACCGTTGCTGAGCTATCTATAGTTCTCCACTTCAATTAAACTCGTGATTAATGGAGGAAGCAGTACAATAGGGAAGAACAACGTGAATGTTAAATAAGAGAAAGGAAAGAAGCGCTTTGAGAATTTCTAAGGGAAGTTGAAACTGTCTTTTGCAAGCTCTGTCGATAGACACGATGGATTTATTAAGACAAAAGAATTTATTAACACAAATACCACGATTATTTTACAGGATAAATTAATTTCTTTTGCAAGTTCTCTCTTTTTAACTCGATATTACCAGTGTACGCTTACAACTTTTCACAGTTGCCACCAGATGTTATAAGACGTTCTCCTGTCACTCTTTGCCAGCCCATCCATTTAGACCGGCCAGAATATACGAGACTTTTAAGCGGCTCATCGAAGACTTTTGACAACGTCGAAACTCCGAAAGACGTCGAGCATTTTCTTGTTCGATTTGTCGAAAAGTTTGCCTGGTATATTCGAAGCTGCTCCGTTTAGTCGTGTCGAGGCCGATAATCTTTTTTCTACCGTTTATCCAGGAAAGTCGATAATGAGCAAAAACTTGGAGAGTCGACCCGATGGTAGAACTGGCAGCCAGACATAATTTCACAGGAGGCACGATCCCTTGGCAGCCAACAGTTAATATTATAGCTTCTTGGAAATCATTCGAGGCAGGCCTAATGATGCTTAGCAGCGGATGATTTTTTTAAACCAAAAATGAATATTAAAGCGTAGGAATAATACTTGAGAAGACAATTACACGTGAAAGCCCCACTTTTGACATTTCGCAATGCCTCCTTTCGCAAAGTTTCTCATCTCGAGCTTACTCCTGATCTCGTTTCTCCATATTTCACCTCTGAAAAGCGCTCCTCAGACGGAACAGACAATAAAGAATTTAATATAGCCGTGCGGTTCAGATGGATGGCGATGGCTGTTAAGCCAAAAAAGCTTTCTTTACTTCGCGGCGAAATTCTTCCGCAGAAATTTCGCGGAGGGAAACAGGGCCGAGTGACTTTTCGTCCGGCTATTTCTAGAGTCGGAACGCAATCTCTCATGGGATACGTTTTACATGTAATCGTGATTCCGTCTGCGTACCAAGTTTTTCGCGTTGACCGCGAGATTCGTGAGGCCTTGGAATAAAGTAAACCCACAAGAAACGTCCTCCTTTTGCATATTTACGATAGGAATATTCTATGGGGGATAGGTACCCACGTGTTTATCCAATCCAGCTATCCATTGTTCAAGCACGCGTTCAGAACCATATTTCGTTTTAGGTTGATTGAATTAAATTACGGTCGCTCAAATGGAAAATGTGGAACGACGAAAAAAGTTTCAAGGCTTTAATAGAGACGGCGAGGCGACACGACATAATTTTCCGATGGATCGGAATGAGAATCGGTATCAGAGTCGACGGACCGTGTCGGCGAAAAAATATACCATCATCCTTGAAATCGATTTTTTTCCCTCTTTCGAGCGTTGCATTAAAGAACTATTTATAACGACACCCTTCCCGCCTCAGATTGTGAAACTGTTTGAACTAATTTCCTTCGCGATGCTCGCCCATCGACACCGAGATCTGTACTCTTTTCACGCTGCAACCGTTCCACTTTCCTCCCTTGGTTGATAAGCAAATGGATGGTTTGTAGGTGCTTCGGTCTTGCCCGTTGCGTCTCGGGCTCGTAGAAGATCGAAGTCAATTAAAGTTCTGTTAACAGCATCAATATGGTCTGCACAACTTGAGTCTTCGAGTAGCAGTAATGGAAATCCATAATATCATAATACAGTACAACTAATTCCTTGTTTTCCAGCTGCCTGATTGATTCCAATTATAAACAGCTTTTAATTGCAGGTGTTCTTTCTGTAAATTACTTTGTGTTCATTCTATAATAACAACGACGATAATAATAGTAATAAAGAGTACCGTTGCTAGTGCGATCGTGAGGCGAATAAAATCCATTTGCCCACGCGTTTCTCCGATAAAGGGGAAAACGTGGAAAAAGGGAGGATGATTATTGCGTGCACGCGGAAGCTCGTTGTTACATGCGACCGGTGTTTCCGATCACAGGATTGACACCGTTTACAGCCTATCGATATTGGCTCGGTCGCTATTTTTAGTGGTCCGTATCGTATTCTAACGATGCAGACCGCAAACGTGACCGAGTTATGCGACACGGGAGAAGGCTCTACGTACAATCGAAGCGTATGTAAGTAAGTATGTACATTGCTACGTGACGGGCTACCATACGCGGCCCATTACGATGCACGTACTATATTTCACCTTATCAGCCCGTGAACGTTGATGATCGGCCAATCGTTTGTCGACAGAAGGCGTTCGACGATCGACGATTGTTCGCCGCGCTACTGGAATCGTTCCAGGCGAGCGCGAGTTCGACGTTCGAGGGAAATTCGAATACTAGGCGAACCTGAATTGGAAATTCTCTGGTAGCACGACGTGCATTTGAAGGTGACGATTGCCTTGGCGAACCTTTCCCGTAAACTGGTCGGACAAATTGTACGACGAGTGGGTGGTATCCCTCGGGGGTGGTGGAACGTAAAAGGTGTTCCGTTTAGCCTTGTTCGAGAAATGTCAGTGTTTTCGTGTGTATACATTTGGTTAATCCAGTGGGAACTGTGAAACGATGGAATTGTCGAGTAGGTGGTGCCGTTATCAGGAGTTGAAGTGATTCATAGCTGTGCACAGGTTGTTGATTCGCATTCGCGAAACAGTGGGCAGCAAATCGGAAAGCAGGTCGAGGGAAATATACGATGTATTTTTATTGAATTTTTCGACGTGCACGCTGGATGTTTCGAAACGTTAGAAAATTTCACGCGGCGTAAAAATATTCGCTTTTGACGGTTACATCATATTCTTGTAAAGAATTTATGCTTTGCGTGTTACGTCACCTCTTATCCGCAACCGTGGTATATTTAGACTGTAGCGACTATTGCCTACTACGAGTTTGTCATTTACAAAGCCGACGGTCGATGAAAAGTTTCCGACGATAAGAGCATCGGAAATATTTTAGCGATCATTGACACGAAGAATGGCAAAGGGGCTCGAGGAGCTTCGCGCGCACTGCCAAAATCTCCCGAGTAGCGTGTTCCTTTGACACGTTACGACGAAAGATTCGGATCGTGGGGCAGAGGCACGTTGTCGTAGATCAGAAACCTATCACCTTCGTTTTGAGAGAAACGTTGCGTCCATTAATTCGCTTGGCATAAGATAGAGACGACGATGAGGGAAGCCAAGTGGACGGCTGGATTAAAAAAGAGGCAGCTACCGATTATTATTAGCGATGATTTGCATAACAATGCAGAAACTATCTGACAATTTGTATTCTTAGCGATTATCGGTTGCATCGCAGTATCGAGTCAGAGAATCTAATGCATATTCTATAATCCACGAGGAGGGCGTAGATCTCGAAGGGAGGAATCGTCGAAAGTAATGGACCATTGAAAGTCAGAAGTGCGCGAGAATGATTCGACGCAAAGAGAAACGTAGAAGCACCATCAACGAAAATAGAAAGTGCGAGTTCTCGGCGCGAGGATTTACGTAAAAGCATAGAAATTAGGATACACCGGCAAGTAGTTTTCTGTACTACTGTGACAGTCGAGGCACCGGCCGAATGCCGGAGATATTAAGTATCATCGCCAACGAGTTGCCAAACGCATGGCCAGTCGGAGACAAAGACGGTTTCGCTTTCGGAATACGAATATCTTCTGTTGTTCCTTCGGCCGAGGAAAGGAGGCGAATGGAAGAGGAAGAACGCGAGGAACGCGAAACGTGCGCGGCTACCAACGATTCGAGCATGATCCAAGCCGTGCACGCACGTATGGATTTACATACGCGTAGCAATGCAGGGTGAAAGTACCGATATTGTGTCGTGGTCTAGCTGGACAAGATTTGCTAGGACGGATCTTGCTATGTGTATATTGTATTTCTTGTGGTTGTAGGAGACATTGTTTGCAGGGATTATGTGCATATACCTTGCCGCGCAAACGTTGAAAATCATGTCGGAACATTTTTGTCCAATTCATTCTATGAAGGTGGAGATTCCATGAATGTCTGCATTTTTCGTTTCATCGGTATACGTATATCGTCACTGCAATACCCATTTAAGATTGCACTTGTATCGAGTATTTGGCGCACACGAGGAAAACGTATGGCTGGTAGACGTTCGAATGTATTGAGATTGAGACGCATCGTTGGCGATGCGTAGCTCGAATCGATCGTGGAAATGTTTGATAATTGTTATTTTCCTGAGAGCAAGAGTAGATGTAGACGCTGTTGCAAATCATTTTTAATTGCGTGTACCAAGACAAAGGGTGAGGTTTATAGAACGTCGTTGCTCGCTACCTCGGAACGCGTATCATATCCGAAAATACTCTCGTCCACCTCGGATCGGCCGGGATAAATACTAATTTATATTTATCTTCTTTCAGATCACTCTGGCCAATCCTTGTGGTACAGGAACGCGACGATGCGCCTCGATCCGGCGTCAGCGGTCGCGTGATGAAGCGAATGCCACCGTAGTGACAGTGGACATACTTGGTCTATAATTAAACTGTATAATGCTGACAGTGTATCCCAGTGCGAACTCTCTCTCGCGTACCGTTTGAGTACCTGAACATCACAGAAGCTTCTAAATCATCCGAACTCCAAAAAGAAACAGCCGTCCGAACGTAGAAGGGAAAAGAAAAAAAGAAAAAGGAAGAAGCGATGGGGGCTGAAGCAGAAGGAACAAAGATCCCGTGGACTGTGGCTCGATTTCCGTCGTGGCCGTGGAGAACGAGGTTCCCGGGCCAGATGGCCTGAGATATGCCAGCAGCAACGGGCTCAGCGATCACGGAAGCAACGGTATCATCGAGATTCAGAAGGGAAACGGCGTCGTCAGGGTCTGGGGGTGTCGCTGGCCGACAGCTGGCGGTAGATATCGAGACGATCGAGCGGCGGGTCTGCGCGACCCGACGCGATCTCTTCGTCCCCGTGACCATCGATCCACGTCCGAGCCGCGCTGTCCACTGTCCAGACTTGAACGCCTGTCTGGTGAACGAGGCTCGAATTGGTAGCGACCAGGTCGACTGCCAGGCTGTACACTTTGGTTACGCGATCCCTGTGAACGTGGTGCCACTCGAAACCGATCCAGGGCTGGTTGAGCTGGTGTTGGACCACTCGACCGAGTTGAGCAGACGGACCGCGAGCTTCTTGCTCGAGCATCATCCTCAGCTGCGTCAGCAGCGACAAGCCCTGCAGATACAGCAGGAACGTTGCCCCACCATGGCCGCAACAGCAAAGCATGACCTCCGCCGGAAGTTTCCGACGGAGACATCGACTTCGGGCGACGAGGACATTGCTGCGATCGCTAAACAAATTAGCGACCACGCGGAGGCGATCTATCAGACCTGGAAGAGCCGTGGTCTGGCTCCTACGGAGATTCTAAACTGCCATAGCAATGCAACGGCGGCCGATAAGTTTGGCAGTGCTCTTACACCTACTTCCCCCTCGAATAATAGCGGGAAGCACAGCCCTACGAGCGCAACGCCTACAACTGCCGTCGATATCCTGAGCCAAACGCCGAATTTAGATAACGGAAACTTGGAGAAATTGGTGAACAATTTTGTCGTGGAGGACAAGGCTAGAATAGCTGCCTCTAGGCAGAGATCCCCCTCGAAGACTCTTCCCTCGTCGATACAGTTCGCCCTGCAGAAGTTCGAGAGGAATTCGATGCTGCAGCAGCAACAGCAGCCCCAAACATCTCCGTTGAAAAACAATGGCCCTGGTAGTCAAGCTAAGACGAAGCAGGGAAACGTGTTACTCTCTCCAACTTCACCTTTTGCTAATAAACCGTCGCAGATAGTGAAGCCTCAGGTATCGACAAAGACCCCTGGTTCCCACCATCGAGAAGTTTTTTTGGAGACTATAGAGACCACGTTCCCTGCGGACATAACGCCGACGAAGATCGTTGTGCAGCAGAAGAGGCCAGCGAGCACAGTCATCTCTTCCCCTACAGCTTCCGGTCTTGAGAATTCTTCGACGAACTCGGGATTGACTACGTGGCCGTTGAAGAATAAATTGAACGACAGCAAGAGATTAATAGATTCTTCCGCTAGGTCTCCCCAACAGGAGGTCAAATCCTTGACGAATATGGAGGACAAGAGGAACAGCGGTTCCAATTCTAGCGTTTACTTGGACGAAGTTGCACGCGAGGAGGAAAGACTGATAAATGCCTTGAAGACAGGCTCAGTGATTACGGAGGAGCCTACAGAGAGAACGATACCTCTGACTCGTCAGAAGCCGGCAATAAAAAGAGAGAAACCAAAAGTCGAGCCCGTGAAACCGATAATAATCGGCCACAATCACCAAGCTGGCGGTTTGGTACCCACTTCCGCCACTATGGTGAACAATGTTTCGTCCACTTCACCTGGCGGCATTCCCAACGTTCTATCCGACACGAAATCCCTCAGCAAAGACGATCTGTCGAGCATGTCCGTGGTGGATTACGCCAAAGTTAGATACAGAGCAGCTCAGCAGAATCCTTCGACACAGCAGAGGCTGGAGGAGCAAAGGACGAGCAACACTCCGGCCTTTAATCCAATGGAGCAATTGGTGTCGACCACGAGGTCCAAGTTCGAAACAGAGATAAGAAAAGACAAGGAGGGTAACAAAGAAGAGAAAGATCCTGTGACCTCGAGATGGGGACCCAGAATCAATTCACCTAGGCCCAGGATCGAGCAAGTGCCCCATCCAGAGTTAACCACGCAACAGAAACAACATATCAGAGCCGCTGCTGCGACTGGAACCGGAAACAATCCTGTGAGACCGTTTCTGACAAGAGGATCGGTCGCTGAACGGGTTCTAATCTTCGAGAAGTGTCCAAGCGAGCTTCTGCTCGACAAACGGGGACCGCGACAGCCAGCTATCAACACCTGGAGGACTGGACACGAGGTTCAGAATAAAGCTCAGGTAAGCTTGCGCTTACTCGTCGGGTACTGTACGGCGCATTTCGTGTTTCAATTGGGTTGCCCAGAAATTTCTTCGTTTTATGGATATCATGGAATTTAATAGAAGAATTCATAGAACGAATTGGCAAAAAAAAATGTTGCACCATTAACATATAGGAATCGGAATGTCGAGGAGCGAAGGGGACGGTGCATAAAGAAAATTGTACAAGACGAGCCACGTTTTCCTGGAACGGCGGTCTAATTCCGCCGGATGAAACGATGCTTCGAGAAAGCCATCGGGAAGACGTGTCTTCCCTCGCGTGTTCTCGCCACTCTGGGTGGCTTATATCGGGTGTTTTGGTCTCGGTCCAAATTCCTCCTTCCCTGGGAGAATGTTCGACCGGTCGACTCCTGTACTTTTGTCTCGAAATGAGTTCAAGATCTCTTAGTATAGAGGCCGTTTCTGCATGCGTCGAATCTTTATATTGGAGCACGGTCTACGATACTTTTCTCCTTCGTCGTTGTTTTGTCGAGGAACATTTTTTATTTCCTTTGTGTTACGAGTTTGCGATATTGCTCCGACGTAGGAGAATTGTCGATTGTTCAATTAAAACTTCCTTTGGACATAGAGTCTACTTTAGAAGCATTGGGTAGTTTGTTACGTAAAATTCAACATCGATCGTGTTTGTATCGTTCGCATTGGTCATGTGCGATCAACCAGTAATGAGAAACAGAACGACGAAGAAAAGAACGTTGATGCGAGATTCGAAGCTGTTCTGGATTGCAGCCAGGAGGAGAAGGAATACACCTGGCACAATTTGCCTGCCAAAAACCATTATTGCGCTAGCTTTTCCTCGCGGGACAAGAGTGTATCTACCGATCTTCCACATTCTATCATTCAAGCTGTGCGATTCCTGTCGACGCCGAATCTTCTTCCGTTTTTCGTATCCAATTTGCACCGGAGCATTTTAATATACGGAAGCGCGTAATCTTAATCAGTGGATCCCCTTCAGGTAGCCAAATATCACGTTAATCACGATTTATATACAGGCAGCTGATAAGTCACGGTTCTCCAACGACGTTGCTCAACGCTCGAACAATGCACGTGGCTCGAGGGCTTGGCTGTGGCATTGTTATTAGCCGATTATTGCGTTCCCATTGTGCTTAGAAATCGACTAGCCTAGACTTCAACTCGAAGAAACTCCGAGTTGTATTCTTAATATGTGTTTAGATTTCGGAACAGATTGGACACGATTATCGAATTGGTTCGGGCGAATAGAATTGCTGGATCACTTGTAAGGTAAAAATGGTTCGATGCCGAGGTAACAATGGAAACAATGAAATTCCAGAGATACCGACGCGCGTCGAGCGAGCAACAAACACGCGGATATTTATGGATGCAACGAGCGCAGAAAGGGCAGCATCAATTCTCCTCGCCGCTGTCAAAGAGTTGCATCGGTGGGGAGTGTAAAGGGAGCCCGGGTGAAGTTCGTCTTCTTGGCAGAAAAAAATGGTACCCCGAAAGAATCATCCGGGTAGCCAGAAATCGATGGAGTTTGTTGCCTCTTCTCCGTGTCAGATTATTTTCTTATCCTTGGAACGTTGAAGGGGTTCTGCCCTCGCGAATTTGGCAATCGCTGTTCCCGTCGCCGCTTTCGCGGCTATTAGCCGTTTAATGCGACGTACAAGGAGGAAAAAAATAGGTTTCATCGGAGAAAAGACGTAGCACAGTGTGGAGGAGACGGCTCGATTAATTTAATCGACGAGCAGGAACGCGGCGTGTCTCGTTTGTTTGGTCGCCGCTGACTCACTGCTCGGTTTTCGTTACGATTAATGTTATACGACCTCGAGCAAAGGAATAAAGTGGACCACCATAGCCATAAGTGGAAATGGGCAGCTCTCGAGTGTTATGGTCGTCCTCGTGGTTAAATAACACTTCATTTTGTGGTGCTACCTTGCTGTACATATGTACACCGTAGAGGGTGGTCCATCCGTTCCTTGATAATTGCCAACGAATGGCTTGGATTATAATTGATCACGCTGCAGCTGCATCATCTTGGACAAGCGATTACGTTGAAGTTACTTACTGAAGATTAGATTAATTCAACGATAGAATAGATGTACAGCCTGAGGCTAAGGCGATCGCGTGGCCAGGCGAGGTTTCCAGGTATCGGGAAATTAAAATTCCCATTCGCGAGGAGACGATGACGGTGTTCTATATCGTGGTCTACAGCTCCATATGGGAAAACGAGAAGACTCGCGTAGCGTACGCTCATAGCGTAGCGTGAGATCGGTGGCAAAATGCTCGAAGGAAAATAGGAAAAAGTTTCGAGCGCCCTTGGGCTTAACTCCGAGAAATCGTTCTCGCCGGCATATCTGCGACGACTGACTGACTCATTGTGGTCGTTCCATATTGGATATCGTGCTAGATTTTAAAAGGCCGTCGACTGTCGCCTTGGAGCACGCGCGACTTTATCGCCGCTTATGGCTGAAAAGCGACACTCGGGGCAGGAAAGTTCTTCGGGGCGCTCGAGTGAAACTCGTTGGAGTAGTGTAGACCAGGAAGAAAGGAAGAAATCATCGAACGTGCTTCGGACGAACATATAGATTCCAATTTTTTAATTCGTCGTCACGATGCGGACATGAAATTATATGCGCCAGGTCTCTCGCGTATCTTCGTAGCTTTCCTCAACTATTTTCTTTACGCTGCCCCTGGAGAACGCCCGATTGAACCGAAACCTCGGCGCAAACTCCACTCGTTCGCGAGGCCCTACCCCAATTAATTTGAAATACGTTTACGTAGTCAGCGTCCCGTTCCTAACTATCGAATCGACTCAGCGGGGGGTGCCGATCAGGGCGGAATAAAATCGAATGAAAATACCGGCGCTGGTCCAGGGACGGAGGTCAAGTATTTAGTATCGAAACGAGTGGTCCTTGGCCGGTTGGCAGGGCGAGAGCTCGATCGAGAGGCGTAGTCGAATTTGCTGTGTCAATTGCAACGCTGATTGACGGTATCCCGTGTGCCACGCAATGGACCGTGCCAAACTGAGGTCGCAATAATTGCACTGGCTGTTTCGTCTAATCTATCCCAATGTCACGCGACGCAGCTCCGATCTCTTCCCGGGTTTCTCAATGAATTGCGTCTTGATATTGAAATTGCTCAATTCGAACAGATTTCGTAGAAGGGTTAAGAGGGGCATCGTTTCGTTCTCACCCGTGGGACAGTACAAATTGTTGGTCTCCTTTAGAACGGATTCCATCGGAGAAGCTCCACCGCTATTTTTATTACACTATGTATATTTGCTCGCGTCTATTATTGTCCGTGCCGTCTATATAGCCTGGCCACTATTTCTGCCGATTATTAATGCGGATCGCTTTATTAGAGAAACATGTGCAAATGTGTCCCATATTAAATTCCTCGAGGTGTCGACACCCTTTTGCTTTCAACAACACTCAGCACGTGGAAGGATCTTCTGGTCCCGTGACCATGATGTTGATAGTTGTAACGATTCTAGGAGGAGGATCGTGATGTAACCATAGTCACATGGGTGAGGTGCGGCAATGCATTAGTCTTTGCATTCTTCGGATCCTTGGTCGCGTAACAGGATGCCGTGTCCTTGGTGAGCCAACACCTTCGGCTCGGAACGGTGCGGCGCTTTCGAAGAAGCGTAGAATTATTCTGCCCGCTAGACGCAAACGATCGTACACCTTGGAGAACCAGGTCGATCTCCGGTCATCAGAATTGTGGCTGGTACAATCGGATGAGAATCGTGGCTCGTCGTGTACCTTGCTTGCAGCATGATTAAACGAAGTTATGTAACGAAGGAAATAAATAAATAAAACAATCGTTGTCCATTTTATTGATAGTCTTGTTATACTTATTGTTATACTTGTCGTTAGAACAAGATCGCAAGCACGTTATGGAAATTTCATGTGGTATGATTTATTGTACACGGAGAGAAACGTGTGCCTGCGATTTTGCTTGACACTTTTTTACTTCTCATCCGAATCGATCTCTCCGGAACGCTGTATGTTGGTTCTAGACGTACGCGAAAGACAAGACACAGCAAAAGAGCTTGCCACCACACACGACACTCCAGAGGCACGTGAAAGCGAACAGAAACGTTCACATACCACGGTAAAGCGTTGAACAACCCGTATACCATGTACTATTGGTCAACAATTCGAATGGGAGCATTAAAATCGTGTTTCGATCGGATACTTGCAGATTTTACTTCCCCGGAGGGAAACCGTTGCCCCTGTCGCAACTGGAGGCGGCCATCGCGAGGATCACAACTGCTTTCCAGGGTTTGCCTGGCCATCGAGCAGCTCGAGCCCAATTTCATACTATTACAAAGGTAAATGGTTCAGTGAGATGTTTAAAAATTTGTTCGTTTCCGTTCGCACGTTCTCCAATCTCATCCGGAGAACGGCGCAGCGATTTCATCTTCGTCATTAGCATTTTCTGCCACCTGGAACAGCTTTAACTCTGTCGTGTTGCGTTGCTAAAACAGCCGCATACAAAGGCTTATGATTTGTCTTGCAGGCATGCGACTTGCCGCTTTACTGGAAGGTGCCGCTTTTCCTCGCGGCTGGAGGAGATCAGACTGGCTACGTCGAGATGAACGCGTTCCTTGACTTTTGGAAAGAGTAAGCTATAATAGAAATAGTGCAAATTCTTTTTCCTGTTGCATTGATGCATACAAAAAATCTGTTAGTCCCGTTGAAGGATTTTGCCTTCGATGAACGTATCGATGGCCAAGATTTCTCACGGTTTACAGAAAATCGTGCGACTGATTGTTTGCAGATTGTCGAACACCCACCACGATGCTGCGAGCAAGTTTATCAGAATCACAACCCGCGGCCAGAGGAACAATATACTGCCGGAGGATTTGATCCCGTTGGTGCAAGATGTAGTCGAGACCCATCCCGGCTTAATCTTCCTCAAAGAGGCTACCGAGTTCCATTCACGCTACGTACACACGGTGCGTATTTCCGCGATAAATATATGCAGGCTATTTCTCTCGTCGCGAATAGGGACAGGGAGACGGAGAAAAGAAATTGCACGGAGGATGGGCCGCGGTTTACGCAACGTGGATCGTCTTGAATTATTCAGGATGATCGTGCTCGCCTCGAGCAATTATCACGTGCACTTCTCGTAGAAAAGAATCAACTCGACTGACCAACGCTGCGCTACTTTGCTCGATTCAACATTGACTGTTTAACGAATCTCGCAATCTTTTTACTTTCTTTCCTACCTATCTTTTTTGCAAGTTGACTGGCTTCTGTATTTGCGCGTCAATCGCTTGTATTTGTCTGTCTAATATTGAAAGCATACTTGGCGAGCGGAATTTATATTTGTCGTTCTTATTTGCTGAATTTTTGTGCTCCAGGTGATCGCCAGGATATTCTACTGTGCGAATAGAAGCTGGAGCGGAAGGATCTCTATAGCGGAGCTGCGGAGAAGCAACCTGCTATCGGTGATCGCTATTCTCGAGCACGAGGAGGACATCAATCAAGTAACCGCCTACTTTAGCTACGAACACTTCTATGTGATCTACTGTAAATTCTGGGAGCTGGATCGGGATCACGACCTGTTCATCGACAAGACGGACCTGACCAAGCACAACGATCATGGTAAAAAATATCCTCTGCCTCGTATAAAGTGTATCCCGGCTGCAAGACCTCCTTATCCTCTGTTAAACTATTTTTCAGCTCTGTCGAAACGTATGATCGCGAGGATATTCAGCGGCGCGGTGACTAGGGGCGGCGTGAAAAGTGGAAATGGTGTGCAACAACCCCAGGACAAGATGAGCTATACAGAGTTCGTGTGGTTCTTGTTAAGCGAGGAGGACAAAAACCATCCCACTGCTATTGAATATTGGTTCAGGTATAACGCGAAGCACATACGTATATACTTTTATGCACAGACTAGATATTTCATTGGAGATCATTTTGCTAGATGTATGGATCTTGACGGCGATGGATATTTGTCGATGTACGAGTTGGAATACTTTTACGAGGAACAGTTGCATCGCATGGAAGCGATTGGACTCGAAACCTTGCCATTTGAGGACTGTCTTTGTCAGGCATGTCATCGAAAATTAAACTCTAATTAAATTGAAGGGAACACCCGGAATTTAATGTATCGAAATCCATTAACATTTTTGTAATAAATTTGTTGCGCTTTTCTCGGCAGATGTTGGATATGATCAAACCAGCCATACCAGGGAAAATATCTCTGAGCGACTTGAAGAAGTGCAAGATGACATCAATCTTCTTTGACACGTTCTTCAACCTCGAGAAGTACCTGGATCACGAGCAGAGAGATCCTTTCGCATCTGCCAGGGAGCACGATCCGGACGGTCACGAGGTAAGCGACGTCGTAATTTTTTGGAATTAAATGAAACGGAATGAAGCGGTATCGCAACCTTTTATCGTCTACTTTTCGTACAATTTATTGCAGCTATCGGATTGGGATCGATTCGCGGCAGAGGAATACGAACTACTGGTCGCTGAAGAGAGTGGCAACGAACAGAACGAACAAATGTAAGTATCGACTTTACGCGACTCACATTCGACACGGTTCATCTATACGTAGATATATCATTCGATTGCATCAAACACAATATCACCTACATTATTCGAGCTGAGGTGAAATGTCGACGTGAAATTAGGCAGCGCTGATTGGTGAAGATGCAGAGATACTGTTCACTTTACGGTGCAATAGATGAACCGATTACATTATTCCCATAGATAGGCCTTGCTTACCATTTTCCAGCTATGAAACGGAACTCATAGCCTGTCGAATTGTGGCATGCATTGTCGTTAGATAGAATAGTTCCGCTGCGGAATCTAACAATTTCATCTTGTATTATGACCGTAATGACAATGGTACGATCTATGCGTTTGTTGCAGGCTGTGTGATGATGAAATGTAACCATCATCTGCAGCTCAGTAAGTAAACGAAACCAGATGTGCATGATACAGTGAAGCACGACGCTCGTGTATGCATAATCGATTAATCAGAGAGTCGGCTAATTGCTTGTTTTATTATTATTATTGTTTTCGTCCCCCAGTCACATCACTATGAATTATTTACTTGAATTAGTCAAAAATATTCGACGTTCCTCGTGACTCATCATTAACGCCACTATAAGCTGCGAACTCCAAATACATACGTATCTTCAATTTCACAATTCCCTCGTAATTCATTGCTTTTTAGATACCGTTTTGTTGCTTCTACTAAGGTACCACTTCCAGTTGCAACGTTTTTCATTGACTAATAGAAACTCCCGTATTTCTTTTACTGCTATTGCTGTAGATGGTCACTTATAAATTACCACTACGTACACTGGCCTGACGATAATTCCGAATTAATCGCTGTACATTTATTTCAAGCAAATAATACGCATTTTTCTCAGGTCGAACGATTCCATATCGGAGGACGCGTTTTCCCAGCACCTAGAAATCCTGGACGGCGAATCCGTGGACATACTGCAGAGCATTGACATCCAGTCCCAGGGATACTCCGATGATCTACCAGCTGACGATCATCCGGACTCTATTCGTCATCAGGCTAGAAGTCAATATTATGATAGTGGTGATAGCGATGATTACGCTGAGAGCGACAATTGAACGAAGATAAGAAGACTTCACCGTCACTGTGAAGGAAGAAGCAACAGAGAAAAGATATTGCCCTCTTTATTAGAGGCAATTCGATAGTCTAAACGCGTAGTTGTTTTCCATATACATTGTAGGAGTGTCGTGTAATTTCTTCGCGAATAGCCGCGTACAATGGCAAACGATTGCTGACGAATCATTTGGATTGAAAAATTCTTACAAGTTTGTTAGACACGAATTTATTCGGTGATCAAGCTTTAGTCGCCCCTCTAAAGTACAAAGATATCCGAGGAATATTAATTTTAACATTCTGCTCAGGTAGAAGACTATTCGAGGAATCGTAGTTTTTCTAATAACTAGACATTGTCTGTCGTTTTGGGATCCGAAAATAATAGGAGGAATGTATTGAACAATCTCTCGGCGAAACGGAGAAGCCATCACCGAATTGATCCGTAACTATGAGTAGTAGCAGGGAGAAAGAATCAGGCTGCGGCACGACGATGTGTGATAAACAAGCGTCATTGTTCAATCTCTCTAAGTTATACATACTGTGTACTTCACGTTGTAAATAGACAGAAAATCATGGACTCTTATTTTTACTTAAGCGCGAGAGAGTCACCGGGCTACAAAATGAAACGTGGGTCTTTCAATTGCTGCAGCCCTTTCTAGGAAACATTAATCAACGATAGATCTAGAAATCTTGGAAATTCAATCTGTCGATATTGACGATTCACCTCGGCGAATGAAATTTCCCTGGCCCAAGGGAAACTTATTTTTTAGATGGAAAAAGAAAGATAGATAAGTTCCACGAACAAGCGCACCGTGGTTTCTCTGAACGGAAAGATTCACAGTTCGAGGCTGCAACAACTGGAAATTGCGCGTTCGAAATATTCATCCTCGTTGGAATCGCGAGTAAATGATGCTTACTGCCCTGTGTAATCGTATTGTTAATCGTAGTACATATTGCACCGTACGCAAGGTACCGCACGCACGAGACTTTCGAAGGCTCGAGTAAGATCGTGACCTTAAGATATTCGTCTGATTCGACTCATGCAGCACTCGTGAAACGGGTATGCCTCTTTTTTTCCAAAATTGCAGATCACAATCTACAATTGCTGTTTCGTTTCCACAAGCTCGGAGGTAGTTTCTAACGAAATGATGAAAACAAGCCAAAGACAAGACGCGTTCCGTTATCTTCAACGAGAAGGTAGAAAGGAAATGAAGAAGCAGAAACTGTGAACGCAGGTCCCGCTATGAATGAAATGAAGCATCGTCCTTTCCGATCGCAAGTGGCGTTTATTTCGAGATACGGAGGAATTCTTGAAACATTTTCCTGTTAAACTGTTGGATGCTGAGTGGGCGTAGTTTTTATAAATTTACGTTAAGGTTGCTTTATAGTGTTCTCCTCGAAACGATGCATTCTAAATATCGATTGTTCTTTTTTTCCCATCTGTTTTTTGTAAGAAAGAAATTACGTTGATAAGGTGACAGAGATTTTACGTACTTTTTAAGTCGTTGTTAAGGAATCATTGTTGTTTTCGAGCATGCAGGTCTTCGATGACGAATGCACGGAGATTCTATTTTTTAGATACCTCTTTGTTGAGAAAAAAAAACGCGTTTACTGCCGCAGTAATGGACTCTTAAACGCGGCTCGACTTAATCATTTGCGACTTCCGCGAGCCAAAGTTGTACCCTATTATTTCGAGTATCACTGAAATACGTCTGTATTGTTACTGTTAGATTGATTGCTGGTGAGATTTTATTTCTGCGTGAATTCTATGTCTTGTTGTTCCATTAAATGGCAATTATACGAATGGTATGGAATTATTTCTGATTGTAAGAGTACTTCGAGAGGTAGCAGGGTACAATTGATTTATAAGTATTCGCTTGAGCCGCAAGACTGCTGGAATGTATATATTAATTTCATCTCCGAGATTTAATTTTACCTGCGTATACATATTATATAATATTACTCTAGTCGAAATGTGTGCTATAATTCGGATAACGAAGACCACGCGAGATGTCGAATTAATTTTAGATCTGTTTCATGGTATTTGTTAGTTAATGGGGCTGAATAAGCGAGCAATGTGACGGCGCGGCGTGCGTGAAAAATTCCTTGTCGTAAAGGATATTTAATCCTGGACCAAATGATCGATATCCATTAACTACTAACTTTAAGCCCGAGTAAGGAATTCTAGAAACATTGCTGCAATAGTATTATACATTTAAAATAATTTTCAATTCGAAGCAATTGCCTTTTTAGAATACTTAATGAGCAGGTAAAAAGAAAAGTACAATTAAAAGTTGCATATCTACATACAAATGAAACGAATGAAACTGTTTGTGAAATTGAAAAGTGTTCCAGAATTAAATATTTGTAGTGATGAAACGGTGTCACGTTCGATACTTGTAAAACACGAAGATTGTTTTATTGCTGGTGCGTACATGTTCGGTTAATTACGTAAATGAGCTGAATTAAAGAATATTTTTTATTATTAAGAACTCGTGTTCGCCAAGAATCGACATAACCAGCGCGAGGCAAACGCTTCTTTACAGCAACGAATTTTCACCGCTGACGACAAAGGAGAAGAAAGAATATAGGCGTTTGGTAGGAAGACCTTGCAAAATCGAATTCGTGAATATCGTCGTAATGCTTCAGAAGAGTAGCTGATCTTTTATTTGGCGAAATTTACTATGGCGACCATTATATGAACACAAACTGCTTCTTTCCTACGAAGCAAAAGCTTCACATCCGACGCTCGTATTTTTGAAGAGATCAAGCTAATCAGTAAACTATTCATGGAACAACAAATGAGAGGTTGTCGTTTATCATGAAGGTGTATGATTTTCTCTGCTGTGTTTCCACATTAAGAGAACCGTTTCTCGCGAGTGATCGCTTTCGTTGACTGTCCAAAGATGTAACTATTAACATTTACAGTTGTATCTTTTATATAGCTCGTTAAGATTTTTTTTTACCATATATGTATATGTATATATATGTGCATACCTCTTCGTAGAGTTTCATCGTGAAAACGTAGAAAACATCGAATTTCCATTGAACGAAAGTTTAGATACGTGAGAAAGGACGCGAAGAACGTCTGGTTATTATTCGTCATTGCATTTGGCCATGTTTTCGATTGTTATATTTATTCATTATTCTATGATAGGTTTATCATTGTTCTCGAGATCTGTTACACGATTTCTTACATCGTGCGTCATCACCACGATTTTATGTCTTTTTCAATGGGGAAAAGACAATCATCATTTTGTGGAAAAATCCATTTCGTGGTTTAAATTTGCACACGTGTGCTTAGGTAGTCTGGATAAATAGACACACGATTACCATTTACCTACATTTTTATTTATATATTTTATCTGTGCATGAGTAGACAATTAAGGTAATTTTGCAAGTTAATAAAAATGAATGGTAAAACAATTATTATTCGTAAGTTTTTTTTTCACCCCACACTATTCTTTTCCTACAAAATATTACAAATACTACATATTCTCAGAATTGGAAATTGGAAAAGCAACAGGCTGCCACAGGTGAGTAGCTTATTTGTTTCCCTTTCATTTGATACCGCATTGATTAGAAAACAACCATCAGGAGCCGATTTCTTCTTATCTTGATTATTATCTCGATTTCTGAAGGCGCTAGAACAATGAACGAGTGCTTAAAATGAAGTTAAAGGAAGCTGATACACGACAATAAACGATTTACAACTGCTCCGTGCGCTGTTTCTTTTTTATAAACAATTGCAAAATTTATTTGAATCGATCGAAGTACGAATAATTAACACGTACATATATCGGCATGTATCGCCTGCGTGGGTTATGTGACGTCTCTATTGAGACCGTATTTCTGGGCTGAAAATCGCCGGCTGGTAGTAGGATTACAGAATGTCAACAGAGGTCGGCTATAATTCCGTAGACAAGGAACGCACCAGTCCAAACAAGGACGGAGAGATGCTAGCCGTTACGCCCCGCCTCCTTATGCAAAAATTATATTGGCGGGGAAAAATCGCTAATTACTCATTATCCATGATTAAATTATGCACCTTTGTAATCGAAGAATAATCTAAGAAGCTTCTCCAACTTTCTCGTATATAATTTTGCATCATTTCTCGTTTAAATAAATAGATATTAACATATGTTCGACCGGTACGAGTACGGATTTCTGTTAGATCCGTACAGGAATAGTAATTAATTATTCGATAATAGTTCGTATACCAGTTAAATCTGCAATCACAGAAGCTTCTATAGACAGTCTACTTGTTAATACATGCACACAACATTATCAATTAATTGTAGGAAGTCCTTAATTAATAAATAATAGGTATGACGATTCATACTACGCGTATGGTATGTAGCCTGTACACATGTCATTGAAATATTGTTTAATTTAAACAAAATCCTGTAAAAATTGGTATGGGAAGGAAGCTTGGGATCTAAATAAAGAGAAGCAATCATAAAAGTTGATATTTTATATCTCTGAATATATTTTTCTTGCAATTGAAGTACGAATAATTAACACGTATACATATATCGGCATTGTATCGACTACGTAGGTTATGTGACGTCCCTACTGAGACCGTATTTCTGGGCTGAAAATCGCCGGCTGGTAGTAGGATTACAGAATGTCAACAGAGGTCTGCTATAACTCCGTAGACAAGGAACGCACCAGTCCAAACAAGGACGGAGAGATGCTAGCCGTTACGCCCCGCCCCCTTATGCAAAAATTATATTGGCGGGGAAAAATCGCTAATTACTCATTATCCATGATTAAATTATGCACCTTTGTAATCGAAGAATAATCTAAGAAGCTTCTCCAACTTTCTCGTATATAATTTTGCATCATTTCTCGTTTAAATAAATAAATATTAACAATTGTTCGACCGGTACGAGGACGGATTTCTGCTAGATCCGTACAGGAATAGTAATTAATTATTCGATCATAGTTCGTATACCAGTTAAATCTGCAATTAGAGAAGCTTCCTTAGACTGTCTACTTGCTAATCCATGCACAGAACATCATGAATTAATTGCTCGATATCGTTAATTATTAAATAATGTGTACTGCGATTCCCACTACGCGTACGATATGTAACATGTACACATGTCATTGAAATATTGTTTAATTTAAACAAAATCCTGTAAAAATTGGTATGGGAAGGAAGCTTGGGATCTAAATAAAGAGAAGCAATCATAAAAGTTGATATTTTATATCTCTGAATATATTTTTCTTGCGATCGAAGTACGAATAATTAACACGTACGTATATCGGCATTGTATCGACTACGTAGGTTGTGTGACGTCCCTATTGAGACCGTATTTCTGGGCTGAAAATCGCCGGCTGGTAGTAGGATTACAGAATGACAACAGAGGTCTGCTATAACTCCGTAGACAAGGAACGCACCATTCCAAACAAGGACGGAGAGATGCTAGCCGTTACGCCCCGCCCCCTTATGCAAAAATTATATTGGCGGGGAAAAATCGCTAATTACTCATTATCCATGATTAAATTATGCACCTTTGCAATCGAAGAATAATCTAAGAAGCTTCTCCAACTTTCTCGTATATAATTTTGCATCATTTCTAGTTTAAATAAATAGATATTAACAATTGTTCGACCGGTACGAGTACGGATTTCTGCTAGATCCGTACAGGAATAGTAATTAATTATTCGATAATAGTTCGTATACCAGTTAAATCTGCAATCACAGAAGCTTCTATAGACAGTCTACTTGTTAATACATGCACACAACATTATCAATTAATTGTAGGAAGTCCTTAATTAATAAATAATAGGTATGACGATTCATACTACGCGTATGGTATGTAGCCTGTACACATGTCATTGAAATATTGTTTAATTTAAACAAAATCCTGTAAAAATTGGTATGGGAAGGAAGCTTGGGATCTAAATAAAGAGAAGCAATCATAAAAGTTGATATTTTATATCTCTGAATATATTTTTCTTGCAATTGAAGTACGAATAATTAACACGTACGTATATCGGTATTGTATCGACTACGTAGGTTATGTGACGTCCCTACTGAGACCGTATGTCTGGGCTGAAAATCGCCGGCTGGTAGTAGGATTACAGAATGTCAACAGAGGTCTGCTATAACTCCGTAGACAAGGAACGCACCAGTCCAAACAAGGACAGAGAGATGCTAGCCGTTACGCCCCGCCCCCTTATGCAAAAATTATATTGGCGGGGAAAAATCGCTAATTACTCATTATCCATGATTAAATTATGCACCTTTGTAATCGAAGAATAATCTAAGAAGCTTCTCCAACTTTCTCGTATATAATTTTGCATCATTTCTCGTTTAAATAAATAAATATTAACAATTGTTCGACCGGTACGAGTACGGATTTCTGCTAGATCCGTACAGGAATAGTAATTAATTATTCGATAATAGTTCGTATTCCAGTTAAATCTGCAATTAGAGAAGCTTCCTTAGACTGTCTATTTGCTAATCCATGCACAGAACATCATGAATTAATTGCTGGATATCGTTAATTATTAAATAATGTGTACTGCGATTCCCACTACGCGTACGATATGTAACCTGTACACATGTCATTGAAATATTGTTTATTTTAAACAAAATCCTGTAAAATTGGTATGGGAAGGAAGCTTGGGATCTAAATAAAGAGAGGCAATCATGAAAGTTGATATTTTATATCTCTGAATACATTTTTCTTGTGATTTAAATACGAATAATTTACACGCGGTGCCTATGTAGGTTATGTGCCGCTCTATTAAGGCAAATGATAAGGAAAAGTTATTAATAACCCCTTATCCACGGACAATTTATGCACCTTTGCAATCGAAGAATAATGTGTGAACTCTACGCAACTTTCCTGTATAAAATTTGGTAACATTTCCTGCTTAAATAAAGAAATATTAACAATTGTTCATTGCGTTGGCATAAACGCTTGTGTTACCGTTCTAACACGAACAGTAATATTTAATTATTTAAGCAGGAAATGCTACAAAATTTTATACGGGAAAGTTGCGTAGGGTTCACACATTATTCTTCGATCGCAAAGGTGCATAAATTATCCGTGGATAATGAGTAATTAGCGATTTTTCCCCGTCAATATAATTATTGCATAAGGGGGCGGAGCTAACAGCTACCATTCTCTCCGTCCTTGTTTGGACTGGTGCGTTCTTTGTCTACTGAATATTAGCAAGCCTCCACTGACATTCTGTAATCCTACTACCAGCCGGCGATTTTCAGATGTAAAATAATGCTTTCAAGCGATAGTACCAGACACAAATGTGGCTCAATTATTCTACATCGTAGCAGAAAATTAATTAAAAATATAAATATGTTTCGGCTCTTGCTGGTCATTTATTAATCAACCAGGTATCAAACAAAAGGTCAGATATTAAGCTGCTCGCCTGTAACAGTGCGTTGCTATAACTTTATCTGGTTTTCCGTAATTGTTATTTAAATAATCCAATTATTATATATTGGAGATTGTATCTTCGGCTCCTAGCTTTAATTTATGTCCACTGATCCTTGATGTAGCTGGCTTGCAAGACGATATAATCGCGTTTGTTTATAATTTCTTTAAACAAATTCAATTATCTCGGCTTCTGCTACGCCGATTTTAATCAACCACCTCTCAAATGAAAGGGAAGAAGATCAGCCACACGATACAAAATACCCCATTTCTGTAACTATATCTAGTTGGCCGTAATAACAATTTCGATTGTTTAATTGTTAATAACAAATGAACTGCACATGGAGTAATGTTCTCACCTATTCCAAATGGTAGCTGATACCCCTAGCTTTAATGTATGTCATTTGATCATTGATGTAGCCCGCTAGGAAGTGGCAGTAATCGCATTTGTTTATAATTACTTTAAACAAATTCACTTATCTCGCGTTCTACTGGGCCGATTTTAATCAACGACGTCTCAAATTGAAGCTCTCGAATCAAGGAACAATCTGTGTCAATGTTGGAAGGGGCTGCGTGTGTAGTTTCGGTGCGATTCTCAAACGAATTGTTAAATTGTTTATAAAAAGTAAAAAGCGCGTGCAGCATTTGTAAATCGTTCATTGTCGTGTAGCGGCATCCTTTACCTTCATTTTAAGCACCCGATCATTAATCTAGCGGCTCCAGAAGTCGAGATAAATGCAGTGACCCGTAGTGCATTTTTGCCGATTTTTCAATTGTTTATAACTCTTAAACAACAAATGCCATATTGATCAATCTTTTGGAGGGGATATCTATGTTCTGTACCTTTAATTTAAGACAAGTCCGGTCAGGAAATACGCACTAGAAGCCGAGAAAAACGCAATTGTTTAAATTAACGATGTAATCCAGGAATTCGGTTTTGGCGGTGCGGAAAACTGCGAAAAAGGCCGCAAACGCGAGATGGCGCCACATACCCGATTATCGACATTTCCTTAGTGATAAAATATAAAAAAATTATTATCTCGGCTCCTGATGGTTGTTTTTTAATCAATGCGGTCTCAAATGAAGGGGAAACGAAGATGCTATACGAGAAAAAATACCCCGGTGCTGTAACTATATGCAGTTGGCCGTAATAACAATTTTAATTGTTTAATTGTTTATAACAAATGAACCGCACTTGGAATAATGTTGAAACCTATTGGAGATGGTAGCTGGAACTGCTAACTTTAATTTATGTCTTCTGGTCATTGTTGTAGCTTGTCGGCAAGTAGAAGTAATCCCATTTGTTTATAACTTCTTTAAACAAATGCAATTATCTCGGCTTCTGCTTGGCCGATTTTAATCATTGACGTCTCGAATTGAAGCTGTTTTAGGACGACTTTCACGTATTGTTTCTGTAGAGTTCTGAATGGAATTATGAAATTGTTTATAAAAAATTAACCCAGCAAGTAGCATTCATAAATCGTCTATAGTGGCGCAGCCGTATCCTTTACCTTCATTTTAAACACTTGATTAATCTACCGCTTGCGGAAGCCGAGGTAATTGCGATGACCTGGAGTGTATTTTGAAATGGTTAATAACTTTTAAACCACAAATGCCTAATTTTTTAAATCTGTTACTTTTGAATAAATTAGATGTCAAATGAAAGATAAAAGAATGAGCTACTCATCTGTTATATTACTCCAATGCGAAAGTGAAACAACAGGTTACTCGATACAAAAATATACAGATTAAACAAAAATGAAATAAATTTTGAGGAGAATTAGATATAATTAAATAAAAAATAATTAATAGTTACGCCAATGGAAATCTGAAGATTTTATGAGGAAATCCAGATTAATTTGGCGTTACGACAATGCATCTTCGCAGCCTTGCAAGGACGTTCCCACGGGTTGCGGTTACACAGGAGTAGTAGTAGCGTACGCATTTCTAGGAATTTGTCTGCGACAATGAGTCAATCTTCATTCATTTTTTTGACGAAACAATAACGATCGTAACTCGGCTCAGAATTATCGGATCTGGTTCGAAAAAAAAGCAGATTAATCAGCCCGATCTTCTCTATGCGATAGGGGTGTGTAGAATAAATTCAGTAAAGTGCCTATAAAATGTACTCGCAAACACATTGGCGACTTCAATTTATTTTAAAATTCCTGTGCTTGCAATTGCCGTGTCCAGACCCGAGTTGTCGGTAACTTGTTTTTTCTGTGAATTACCTCCCTTATCGAAGCCTCGAAAGATAAAATTGACTAGCTGTACCTTTAGTTATGAATACAGCGACTGGTTATGGGAGACAATTTTGCTTTCTACAGTGTCAGCGCCAAAGCACCCACCGAAAGGGGTGGCGCTAACAATTAATTTCGCGTTGGTGAAAATTTATTCCATTCTCGTTATGCTTTTCGACGTGTGTTCTTCCTTTTATGATGCTAATTGTCAGAACGTTATTGTTTGCGGTTCATGAAATAGAATCGAACGATGAAATTTGTTAAACATCGCCATTCGATGCAATATTTCACCTACTGTGCAACGCAATGCAATGCGGATACCTAGTGAAATTATAATCGGGTTGCTGCGATTTTTCACCACCATCGTATTTATGCCATTTTCGGAAGCTTTCCTCATTCACCCTGCAATTATGCAGTTAAAGTGAAGGCCATTTGCGGAAGATATGTTTATTAGATACCTCCAGACTTTCTATGCATCGCAGATGCGACGAAATCGTATGGAGATTATCAAAAGGACGGTCACTCAGAAGTGATTGGCACACCGGAAATGTGACTGTTTTGCATAGATGACCTGCTCACTTTCCGAGATCAAAGAGTCCCCGTTCAATTTCAACCCCTACAGGTTTGCGAACTGTCGCTCATCCTAGACATTCTTACCGTAAAGCGTGCTGCGTCTAACTGCATTCGTAATTTATAGTTCACCGCAACACGCAAGAGACAGTTCATTCGTTGAACCGCCTGCACGATATTTCAGACGTTCAGAAACATCTCCACCCCGACGCGACGCAACGGGCGAGCGATGTACATAATACTCCAGAGAGAAGCCGTTGAATTCGATATTCGATCGGCCCTAACGAATCCATCGTCACGCCGAGTTCCTCAAGACATTTTCGATTTCGCTGGAATATTTTGGCACGGAGGATGCAGACGCTTGTGATTTTTCTCAATGGCCGGAACGGGGAGGTCAAAGCAGCCACTAAAGGCATTCCTTCTGACATTCAAATGTTCGGTGCACGCGAAAAAGTGTACGCGGGGCCCAGCGCCGCCTATTCATCGCTCAAAGGGATCATTTATCAACATATTTGATATGCTTCTAGCCGCGTTACCCCGACGGGGCTCCCTACAGCCGCGCTTCCATAGAAATAATATGCTAATCGCGCGAAGGCGGAGTTTAAAAAGTGCTCCGATAAATTCTCCGGACTTTTTGACGTAATTTCGCCCCTTCGCGCCGCCGCTGCGAAAGATTCTTTTTGCCCGCTTTCCGACGTCTTAGAGAAGAAGAGAACTCCGTTCCCTCAGCACGGTATATCAACCGACAGAATATATATTTTTTTTACGGATCCCTGCCGGATGTCGCGACCTGCTTCGCGAGTAAAGGATACTAAGCTGACTTCCTTTACCCTGGATTCACCGGGGAAAGCGGCGAAGGACGTCTCGATCGTGCCTCGCTTGTCGCAATTCTGTGACTGACTTTCAAGACCGCGGGGAAAGTTAATTTGGACGAGAAGCAGGTTGACATCCAACGATTTGCCAATAGCAAACGCTGGCAGTGCGCGTCGAGATGGTGTACGTGATTGACGCGAAACGTTAAGATCATTTACAAATCCCCTCATCGGCACTTATGCGTGCGGTGACGCATACGCGCATATTTATGCACCCCTGCTTTATACATGGCATGCCCCCATACATACATCGGTCATATTAGCCGCAGAATGGAATACCCCAAACAGTTTTGTTTATTTAAGCCCACTTGCGGCGCAGAACCGTTGCTTATCTACCGAATTCCTATTACGCTATTGCACCCCACTTTCTATAATGAATTAAGAAGGGGGACAATTAATTAAGGGGCACCGTTGATAATAAGTTATCGGATATTATTCGGCATCTCTTTTCAGCGAGTTTTCGAATTCTGTTCTTTTATTTTCTCCAATACCGAGCGTATCGTCAATGCGATGACGTTGAATTAATCCCCCAGATATTCAATTCCGAAACGCCACGTCAGCGGGACACTTTCAAGCATATTGAAGCTGGGTTGTGTAGTCGGTCGCCATTTGCGTTAAGCCCTCCTTTCCATATTTATCTTGGTTTCCCTCATTACGGGCCACTCGGAGATCTTCTCTCTTCTTTCCCCTCCTGTTTTTTTTATCGTTCGGTATCTTCGGGATTACCGGTCTATTCGGCAACGAACGCCGCCTTGGCTATTCGGAACGAACACGCAGATTGCTTTTGCGCGTCGGGAGAATTTACGAGTGGCGATGATAAACTCCCAGGAAGCATAATCGAATGGCTTCCATAATAAATTCCAAGAAGGATCTCCTTCGTTTTTGAATATATGAAGGAAAGGAAATGTTCCAAGTTTATTTCTTCAAGAATCCATCGATCGATGTTTAGAACAAGGAGCTCCTGAAGCGTAGAATTCTTTCCCTCCCACCTTCGTAAAGGAGCGTACCGGAAAGGCCGGAATCGTTGTCGCTGTACGACGAAATATTTCGCGGCGTTTCGCAGGATCGTAAGGGTGTTCGACGTTTCCCTGGTCGTCTTAGCCGGGGCCATACGCCCCGCGATTTAAGTCGTCAACTTTTATGGGGGTAGTTTTCGCGGAGACGGTCCGTGGCAAGCCGCATAAAAGGGGGTGGAAGTTTCTGGTAATATGGCGGCTTCCCACGGAATATGGCGGCAACTGTATACAAGAGATAGCGACAATATTGAGCCTCGAAAGAAGCCAACTGGATTTTGCTTCTGGCTCGCGCCGATTTTCGGTCACTGCCCTTCTCTTTCTTCTCGCGTTTTCTTCCACTTTCAATTTACCGATGGAACGCCTTCACACAAGATCAAGATACTCAAGGCTGCTTGCAGGCTCGCAAGTTCGGAAAGTATCTTTTGCTACGAAGAAGAGAGCAACGCCGAAATCTCCAGCGAAGTGAACGTTATCGTAGTCGAAAGGTTGTTGGAACTTTTCATAAACTCTTCTGCGTACGAAGGTTCAAAAATGAAATGCTTCAAGAAAGTGCACGAACTCGAATTAATTGGTCAAATGTTATTTCGCCGTCGCGAAATACTTTATACACGTGGTAGTAGTGTCGCACCTGCTATGTACACCTGGCAAAAAACCATGGCGGTTTGGGACTCGCCAGGACCGACGCTTTCCACGTACGACAGAGAGGAGGTCCAGATTTCCGCAGCTCAGCGGCTGTTGAAATCGCGGATTAAGACGAAGATTGCACTCTCAGTGGCGTCGTTCCGAGGCTGCTGATTGCATCTGGCATTTGTGTCACGCCCTTGAGTGCCCAGTCGATATGCCCGTACAAATTGGGAATTGGTATTCCGTTCGTGGCAGTCGCGATGGCCAGACGGATTTGCGAAGAAGCACCTCAGGCTGAAACGGCCAGACCGGCAACAGTTCTCTCGCACGAGGGGGCCTGCGGACAAGGCTGACCCGTGTGGATCCGTTAAACTTGGTCAAATCGCTTCCCGACGATCACCTCGCACCGGAATACTAACGACGGCCAAAGGAGGAGCGTACGTTGCCAAACGTTCTTTCTTCTGACGGATCGTTAACCGATCACGGATTCTAGAGACCCGTGGAAGTCGAATTAAGAAACCGTGGTCTGTACTTCCGAGGGAATCGTTAAGAGATTTCGTTGTTTAGGGGTTTCAAGGCTTGCTTCATTGGAACGCCTGTTTCTGTAAACGAAACGCTGTCCGACAGTTTTTTCTTATCAGCAGACGACAGCCCGAGGCTGTGGCCTCGCGGTTTCGATATCCCTCGTCTCGATTCTGCTCCTTTTCAGGAATATGGCTGGCCAAGCGACGGTGCAAAAACCTACGAACCGTATTTCGAGCTGACCTGCCGAAGGTTTCGGCGTCCCCGACGTACACAAGAATTGAACAATCTATGCGCGATGAATCGTGTTACTTTCCAGGAAGGATAGAAATTGCGATCGCGAATGCTGGCACAATTTTTGGAAGCATTCGTCACGATGGGGAAAGGGTGACAATTTTTATTACGGTAGCAATTCGAGATTAAGAAACGCTGCACGCGAAAGCGACGTGGCTGCGAGACGATCGACGCACCCATGCATCTTGAGGAAGTTATGACAATAGCCGGGATTGCGTTTCACAGGGGACTGTACTCTGATTTACTTCCGACCGATTCGCCAGTAAATCGAATTACCTCCGCGGCGTGCACGCGGCGAAACCTCGAATTAAGAAACACTGAGAGCTGCGGAAAATATCGAGCCGATATAAATCAAGACCTCCCAGAAACCTTCTTTTTCTCGTCCCGATTCCGCATTCATTATCACTGTCGATCGATCGACTCTGTCGTTGTTTCCCGGTTAGCAAACAACCACAGACGCACGATAATCCATCACGCATACACAAGTACCAAGAAAGATTATTAGAAAACATCGTCGTTTCCAATTCCGCTCGTACCTCGGCTCCAGCGGCGACGAACGTGAATTCTGCTGAAAAAAATTTAAAAAAAAGAGAGCAGCACAGGAAAGAATTAATAGGAATGGTTGTACAACGAGCGCGCATTAGACACGAATATCGTTCGCCATTCTGGTAGATACGCAGATATTTCCTGAGACTTTATGTCCCGGAAAGGAGGAGAATCTAGGCAGTTAAAAACTTGGTTCGATTACCCATAAAGCGTGCTCGTTCGGCATTCTGTTTCTAAGGTACTTAGGTAGATTTTATTTCGTCTGCTTTACGACCACGCTACTTCTGTCTTGTAACTCGATGTGGAATACAAGGGATTGTCCTCCATACGTCTTGGCTGGCGGAGTCGCGAAGAGCCACAGAACTCTGATATTAAAAACTTTGCACTACCCTGATTTAATCGACGGAACGATCGGCATTTTAAACGACGACGTCGCAGAAGAGAGAGGGATCATTGGAATTGTAGTCGGGCATGCAGGAGAGATACGCGAGGGACATTCATCTCGGTTGTAGCCAGGGGGCTCGTAAAAATAGCGGGACGATAAGGAATTGATATGGCAGTGATCTTTTGCCGCCAAACTGATCTCTTTACCTTTTCGCCGGTTTAAAGAGGCGGCCACTCGCGGACGTGCCAAGTTGAGGGAAAGTACGCGACCCGTCCTTCGCTGGATCCTGTGCTTAATGGTGCTGAATCACAGATTGCGCGCACCCCTAAATTTGAATTTATTATCAACCCTTGCCCGGAACGAGCACGCTGCCGTTGGATGGCGATCGTACGGTCGAAAGAATAATTCCCCTTTGTCGTTGATCGAGCCACGCTTTCTCATCCCTCGCGATCGCGGAAACAACTCAGGCTGACTCGACTAAGCTGGAAATCGCTGATATCCGCTAAAGGGCGATGCCTGTCGCGTCCAACTAAGTAGGACGACGCGGGATATCCGAATTTTCTGCACAATCGTATCACCGATTAGCGCTCGCCGTTTGCAATGGCTAATTGCGTAAGCAAACGCACGAGCATCGAACGAATGCACCGTTCACTCGTTCACCGGACGTGGTCTATCGACGACGCGTCGCGTCGCGTCGCGTCGTTCCGTTCGATCGCGTCCGCGGCATAGAGCGGAGTGGAACCGAGCAGAACGAAGCGGCTGATAAATCCGACGGTTGTTGCCGCTATAAATCAATTATAATATTTCACGCTCGGCCACGGGTATCGATTATCGCCAATAAATGTACCCGAACTTTCCCCGCCCGGCGGCTTAAGCGCCGACGAGATTCTCGCGATTCAGGATCGTCGCGAGTTGGCTGGCAATCGCTCGGGCGAGCAACGAACACGCGCGTCGACGCGTCGAAAGCGCGAAATGAATGCAGGTAGCGGCGAGAGCGGACCGGATGCGGTCTATCGTTGCTCGTCGTTCCGTTCGATCGCGTCCACGGCACAGAGCGAAGAGCAGAATTCAGCCGAGGCGCTGATAAATCCGACTCGCATCGTTCTCGCAATAAATCAATTATAATATTCCACGGTTCGCTTGGGGTATCGGTTATTAGTAAAACCCGTCGCCGCGGCGGAAGGCGGCCATATATTCACGGCCTGTGTTTCTCTCGATTACAAATTTTGCGTTTTCCGGCCCGACCCTCCGCGAGGGGTGTATCGTACCCGGCCGTTCGCTCTTCGTTCCTCCTCGCTCCCTCTTTTCCCAGCTGCGCGTTTCGATGTTTTCCGCGCTGCCACTTTCTTCGATGAATTGATGAATTCCTTAAATTAATGCGCGGAATCGCGGGATTCAAGGCGGTACTTCCTGGATACACGAAAAACATTTGTCGATTGGGCAAATTTTTATTCGCTATAAATTTTCTTCGACTTGTTACAAATTTTTTTATTAACTTTGGCACACTATTTCATTGCTACTGGCGCATTCTCAGCGCCCTTGTTTCGCACCGAGAAGCGACGCTGGAATTCAGGGCTCTTGCATCGACACCACCGCTGCATTATTCACCCTTTATTGGATTTGCCGATTTTTCTCCAGCGGGATACACGATGCTCGACCTACCGTGACGCCTACCGTGACATGTAACGCGAATTTGAATCGTTGCGACATCAAACGCGAGCATAAATCTTTCGACTCGGCCTCTTCTCTCGTGAACCATGATTGATACCACGATTCAGCAAGCAAACGAGCCTAGGGAACAGTCGATAATGGGTTCTGCACGGCTTCCTCCTCCGCCGCCACATTCTTAACCGATCAATCCATTTATCGTTTTCGCATTTTACTTTTCCTGCAGGAAAATTGTAAGGGAGTCCTGGCAACGTTTCTTTCGAAAAAACAAATAGGTAAATTCTGGCTACAAATCTGCGCACGTAAAGCAAAGTAAAAATGATCGGAACCAATATAAAATGCCGAACAGCAGCTTCGTGACGAACACATGCGTATTTGCATCGACGGTAGAACCGCGCTGTGCGGATTATCCGTATTTTCGGCGTTGGATGATCTTTTGGCTCTTGCTGGCCTCGATATGGACAAGCGAAGAGGACTGCTCCGGCACTTCCGAGTTATTCGTCCACATCTAAAGATTTGGAACGCACCGAGCTACCGAATTTGCATACTCCACCGATTCCAATGCTTCCCCCGCCACCCCCGTTGCTCGCCCCAGACTGGGACTTAGTTCTTTCCACGGTCTCTGATGCAAATTACAATATTCCCGTGCCATTCATTCGGATATGAAAATATATGCGTCTCCCGATCAAAAATAATGCGCGCTCCACTCGTATGTGCTGTTGAACGAGATATCTCGCCTCTTCGCTTTCTCTTTGATCCACCCCGGCCAATTTTCGAGACCCGAGTTACCGAATTATTCTTTTTTATTAACAATTTTTTATTACACCAAGCTCTCTCTCTCTCTCTCTGTGTGCGTGTATGTGCATTTTTCGTAGCCTTGTAGGATAATCTGTAATCGTGGAATTAGTGTGATTCGAGAAATCGGTGGAGAGATCGTGGCCCGCATATTGCAAATCCGGTTACGTTTCTCGAAGGGTGCAGGTCCCGAAGAGGGTGATCCTCATTATACTCAGAAATAATATTCCCACAGGGCCACTCTGTGACGCTCGTGTAAGCGTTCTCGGCGCAGTGTTCCATTCGATTGTCACTCTAATAGAATGCTTCGCTCCTATCTGAAGGACGTGGGCCGGTCGACGATAAATATATGAACGATCACTTGGAGCGGCAACTTCGTGGTTGGCTAGTTGCTTCCATTTAGCATAAGCAGGCGCACAGTCGCAGATACGTCGCAGAGAAATGAAAATTTTGCCCGCGGAATCGGTTCCCTGCGATAGGGATCGTGCTCGGTCGAGAGTAATGTTTCCCACGCGACCGATACGACCACGCTTGCCACAAACTTGCTCCTTTTTTCTTCTATAGCAATATTTAGATAAACCATGGGACGTGCGTCGACTAGGAAACGCTCTCGCGATAGGTACGTACACGCGCGGAACATTGCGCGTTTTATTGTCGATTTTTCCCCCATCGAGTCTGCCACGGTTTATGTTTAATTGCCTGTCCCGAAACGATAGCTGACTGCTCGTAAAGCAAAAATCTCGATGCTGCCTTTCGATCGAGCTCCATAGTTACGATTTAATACCGTCCGCGAGTTTCGTTCGACACTATTGCTCGGGATATCGCCATCCACGAGCTCAATAATTCCGTGAAAATTCGCGCTTGGTCGCGAGGAACTTCTGGGCAAAAGCAAGCTCCGATGAAAGAACATCGTCTCTCGGGTGACCGACGATCTAATTATTTTCGGTCTTACCTCGTTAGCTGCCCCTGTGTCGCGAGAGCGACAAACCCCCAGCGCAAATCGGCCCTTTTGTAGCGGCCTCGCGTTATCTAAATCGCGACGAATATTTCCACGGTAGGACGCTTAGAGATCCTGTTGGTTCATCCCCGAGCCGTGGTCCCCGTTAAAAAGCAACCCGCGTATCAATTTCACGGGACAACGCGGTGCATCGCGGGTAATCCGGCGTGCTGGATCGTCTTTTTGCTCCTGGCCGCTTAATATTGCTTGTCCTGCTGTAATCTCCACCCCCGACACCCTGTTTTTCCGACCGCCGCCCACCGCGTTTCGCTCCACTACTCCGGCCACCCTCTGCGTCGCAGTAGCGTAGACCAAGATTTTCCACGACCATCGTTTCGCGTTACTCTTCCCGATGAGAGGCCGGCATTTTAACCCCATATATCCCGACGCTCGGGTTCTCCGTTTCCTGGAGATCGACATTTAGCTACCACTTTCCTATTATCCCCGCAAACCTTAGGGACAAAAGGCTCTCCAGAAGTTATTCCACTTCGTCTTTTCAACAGCTCTGTCCGATTTATGTCTCGAGAGATGGAAAATTTCCCAAGAACGACGCAAGTATGGGGGCGAGATCGTTCTGCCCCCAAACGACCGCGCCAATGGCGTTCCTTTCGGTGTTTCGCAGCCGGCGCTGGGCTTCCCCGTCGAGGAACTCTGTGCTTCGTGTTCTCGTAGTACTTAACGTAAGTACGTCGGAGTTCGCCGGAGAAAATAAAGAAACCTCTCGAGTTTTCGCCTCGTCCAGTCTTTTTCCTGCCGCCCGCCGACCTCCCCCTATACTCTTTCTCCGCTTTGCACCGGGACAATGTTATTTTACGGCACGATGATTTTGAGCCTCTTTCATCCAGCGACACGGTGCTCGCGCCACGATTCCGACGGTAATGGTTGCGTTGTCGACGATGCTGTTCCGATGGTTTCTAGCGAACCGCCACACCCTCGCCGCTCGCCCTCTGCGCACTGTTTAATCTGATCAACTGCGGATTATATCGGACAGAACCCTGACGAGCAGCAGAAAAAAATCCACGACCGTGGCGTTCGTTCCTCCCATTTCTGTCGTCTGGCTCGCGGAGGAAGCGAAACTCGCTACTCCTCCGCGACCGAGCGGCGAAGAAAAAGCTTGCGACGCGGAGAGGAGAATACACGGAAGAGGTTCGAAATTTCGTTTAAGACGAAGCGAGGCGCTCGACCGTAGGGTATCGCGGTTGCTGCACGTGGGGCACACATTCGGCCGGGGGAAATTGCAGAAGGATAGAGAAGTCTTGCCTTTTTATTAGATCAAACCGAGTGTGACCAAGCTGTACGTTCGACTTGACTCGGTCACTCGGCTCCTGTCCGACCGAATAAACGTCGCCTCGCCTTAGACCGGGCCTCCCCCTTTTCCCAGCCGCCACCCCGGGGCACTTTTTTACGTCATCGAGAGACCCTGCTGTCCCGACAGCATTTTATCGGCCAACGTGCTCGTCCGGGTTCTCAATTTCGCATCTCCGAATTTCCCAGCGAATAATACAAATTTACCTTTCCGTGCGGATCGATAACGGTAGTCGAATGAATTTACGATACGGGAGACGAAGGTAGGAAAAGGAAATTAAGTTAGATAATTTAGAACGACGCGGCGACGCGACGGTACAAAGCGTTCGAGAAAGAGCACTGATTTCATGGGGGCTGGTAATAGCCACCGTTCCATGTATCGTCTCAGCACCACCTTTCCTCCGTCGCTTATTGCAAAGACGATGGCGTCAACGTAACTCGATTTCGCCTTCCATCTGAGGCGTTGAAGGTCCCTGCGGCCCGTTCCTCAATAAGGCAATTCGCTGACCCGAATTGACTCCTATTGCCACGAAGAGAATGACTTTCCGGGCGATATTTCGCGGCCGGCTCGTCGCAGAGGGTCTCTGCGTTTTTTTCTTTCCCCGAAGAGAAACTCTTGTCCTCGCGGCAGAACGTGGAGTGAGAAGTGTCGACTTTCATGAACGAGAAAGATCATTCTTGATTGAATATCCGCGCGAACGGTGTCACGGATCATCGTTAATCGTTACGATTCCCTCGAAAGGGGGAGCAAATATTCGACGAGCAGTCTACTATCCAGATTCGGGATTCTTATCTATCTATAAAGCTTAATCCCTCCGATGCGAAGGCGGTGGTGCGCTAAAAAGTATTTTACGAGCTGCTTATACGTTTCACCGGTCACCCTGACACCGAATCCAATTTTCCAGATACGATCTTTAGTAGGGATCAGGTGTTGAAGGTCCGCAGACTCCCAGTGTGGTTTGTTCGCATTTGTACCGCCACCCGGGATCATAATGATTGCCTCGCATTCCGTGTGCTCCCTTCTCACGGGCAGATCCGCCGAAAGGATTCCATATTTTTCGCGCATCTCCGTTCTGCGGATCCATGGTTCGAGCCGGTGTTTGCTGGTGTATCGCCATATTTTAATATCATCCCGTGGCGGCAGAGAAAGCGGTGCCAGATAAAATACTTTACGACGCCGAGGAATTAACCCTTGATTTCCGTGCATTACTCTCACCGCGGAGTCTGGCGAGATAAAGGGGCGGCTTCTTCCCTGCTATCTCCGCGGCATAATGGCCGACGAAGAAGGGCACCGTTCATCGCGAAAGATATAATGGAGCCATGCCGTCGCTCCTCCACGGCCCGTACACTCGCGATTTATGGTTTCTTTTATTTAGAGGAGTAATGGCACAAGGTTACTGGCCTATTCTCCGTTCAGCCTTTAAAGAAACCCTCACCATTATTTCCTTCGAACTTGCTGCATTGCCGGGGAACAATGCACCTTTATCCTTCTTTGGTCGCAGAGAGGGCCGCATATGCATCGCTGCGTATCTTTGTTGGCGCATAGACGATGCAGTTCCGCGACACCTTGCGTTTCTCAGACCAGAGGAGGCGGAAGAAGAGATCGACGTGGTTGTCAGGTCCGCCGCTTCTGTATCAATATTCATCACCGTCCTATGTTCGGCTGGCTCAAATTCGTAGGATTAGCCGGAAACTTCGCGCCGCTCCCTCCGCTTCTATGCAACCGTGCATGAGAGAGTCGGCCTAACGCAAAGAAGAACGAAGACGGTCACAGCGTGCAGAGATAGATACTGGGAGAGGGAAAGAGAGAGAGAGCGCGAGAGGGTCCAAGGGGGTGGTACGGGGGAGAGATCGTGGCAGTCGCCGTGATGCTCCACCGCGGGATTCTAATCCGGGTAGGAGGGCGTGTGTGACGTCATATTGCATAACAATTAATCAACGGGCGATAACAGCTAGCCGGGTCGACGGAGTGGGAAGCCCTGATAATCATTTCACCGGGCAGCTTAAAGTGCCACTAGTTAACGCTAAGCCGATTTAAAAGCGATTTAATATCCGGAATATTATACCTAGGTCTCCCTCTCCCTTTCTCTCGCGCCAGCTCTGTTACGGACGCGCGAGCCCGCCAACCTCGACAAAAGCGCGATTTAGATCCTGGATCAGGACTCTCGAAGGACGTTCCGTCGTTTTTTCGCATCTTAGAAATCGAGGAGCGTTCCTTGTCGGCGTTGGCAGGTTTCGCAACGACTCCGACGGCCCGGAGCCACATATATTTCTACTCTTGTGAGGAGCCACCACGTGTAGTTAATAGTTGAAGACAAGCGTCGGATAATCTGCCCTTACCTGGCGCAACGCTGGCGCATCGAACGGAGTGGCTCGCGGCCCTCTTGTAACGCGCTTCTACCGACACCATACCGCTAATAAGTAGTGGCACCGGCCACATGCTAATGTATAATGCCGATCAAACAACTGTTTAAGCAGCCCCAAGTTAAGTGCGCCCTATTCTTTCGGGGGCGCCCCTTCACCCCGCCTTTGGACTTCCATCGTCGACCGACAGGGTTAGTATTGTCCGGAGCACTGGGGGCCAAGCGTAACCTGTCACTCGTGATTCTCATCGGTTTTGAATCCACCGAATTTTATCTTCTTGTCTTCCTCGAAAAAGAAACCGCGAGAAAATTATTGCGATTCCAGCTGCCAACCATTTTTCCGATGGAATTCTTTCCCGTTCTGTTGCTTTATTTTTAACTTTTTTATCTGACTCCCTAAGAGCTCTCTCGTCCTATAGCGTAGATACATATTCCTCTTCTGCCTTTTCATTTTCGCCCAACATTTTCCATAGGTTTGCTCGAGGAGCAACCAAACATGTCAGCGACGCTGACGGGCAATAGTTTCACCGCGAAGCGGTCGCATATATCCCATTTTCGTAGGCCGCTGATTGAGGACAGATGCACAAGTAGGGGAAGTGCACTGTGCAGTATGGATGAGGGTACAGTCGATCACAATGACCCCCCCAGAGTACAATGGCGCACTGGCTCTCTTCACTGGGGCCAATGCCGGCCCGAAAATCACTCGGACATGACAAAGAGCTGTGTTCGCGCTCCCGCAAATATGTTGTAAATACAGGAATACCCTGAGTGTATCTGCCCGGGGCCACTCGTCGCGGTGGTTTCAATCTTAACTCGAAGCAGTGAAAATGTCTTAGATAAGAATCTCGCAAAAATGAAAGCAAGTGAAACATGTCTCTAGTAAGCGTTAAACAGTCTGAATTTCCTCCACGCATGTCGCGATGGAAGATCAGGCAGCATTTGTCGAACTGCGAAGCGGATGAACGAAAAAACAGGTGACGCGATCGATCTGCGTCCGCGACCACGCGGCGGTTCGTTTCCATAAAATCTGTTGCTCGCGTTGCCGGGCGAAATCCTAATTAAACGGCAGATTCGAATTCGTCGGTGGTCCACGTACAAGCTTAATCCCGGCAAAGCGCCGATAATATCGATCGATGCGGCGAGTTAATTAAATTAAAATACTCGTATAATAGCGTGCCAGATGGCACGGCTAGAGCATACAACCTGGTATTGAGTACTGGCTCACCCCTCGACAACCGTCCGCCGTAATACGTAACTCGTTTAGTCTTGCAGGTTGACAAAAAGAAAAAAAAAAGAAAGAAAGTAAGAAGGGCGGAGCTGCCGTGGGATTTCGCTTGGCCAAAGCGTTTAAGGCAATCCCGCTGACCGATTTTTGCTGATTCTTGATCGTGAAATTGGAGACGCTTCAGTTTCGAAACTCTGATCTGAAAAATATTTTATATATTGGTAACTCGATTGCTGGAAGATGCTTAATCATGGGGATAATTCCTGAATTTTATTTAGGATCAGGGTAATGGGAATAGGGTGAACAGACAGGTAGCAGTAGCTGGTAGATCCGCGATGATGCGGTCCTGATTACCTATTTACCAATGACAATCGAATGGTTATTTAGTTTCATGGGGTGAGAATCGAACCGCAGTTTAGCATTACGCAGGCCGAAGGCAGGTCGTTAGCGGCGTTGTCGCAACATATGCGCTCGGCAGACTCCATATGGGCCACCATGGACCCAAATACGTAGCCCCCGGTTCCAAAGGACCGTACCCTCACGAGGGATCGATACCGTTTCGCCCTTTAATCGGTCAGCTTTTGCGGCTTTCCGCAATGTTTTCCTAGTATTTTGGTAGTTAACTGCGAAAGTTAAACGGGCCCCCGAAAATCCTACGATTCGTGGGCAATTTTCCGAAATCTGTGCACAATTATGCTCGTCCATTCTGAAAATATTTTAAATTACACGTAATCGAAGAAGTAAAGTGCAATGCAAGTGCGACGTTTCCCATGGTGCAAACGAGTTCGCAGGAGTACACAGAATTATTTCAACTTTCAAGAATGAAAATATATCGAGCAATGTATCTTGGCCCACTATTATGCCCACAAGCATTGCGATCGTCGGCGGCTTTAAATGCGAACCATATGACGAGGGTGGCTAAAAACCTGGTATTTTGTATAACCATCGTGAAACCGTAGACTACGGATGAGTTTGCGCGGCAAGTGCGCTCACGGTGCATACACCATGAAGCAGAAGAGGCCCCCGTAGAGATTGTACGGGCAGTGAGCAGGTTGACTAGCTTTGTCCGTGCTCGATGATGACGATGGGGTCGGTCTCCGCACAGATGGGCCGCTAATCTCATTGAAAACTCATGAGGACTCTCAGGGTGGGGGTGGGTCCAGGGGGGTGGGAGGTGAGCCAAGGGGCTGAACCCTGCCCTAGAAGTCTCTGTAAGTCCACGCATGGGGGCCAAGCACCGTGCCAACCACCATATGTCCTACGTATATATGCATGGGCGTCTAAACGCGTGATGCATGCTTGCGAGAATATGTCGCGTGCTTTTTTTCATTGGTCGCCACGGGGATCGGCGCCGAGCACACGGCTGCGCAATATGCTGATTGCTTGGCGCTAAAGTGAGTACACCTGAGATCGTACGACTAGTTCGTAAAGAATTGTTCTCCGGTTTCCACGGCGGACATCTTTGATCGTGATCAGTATTCTCTGTGCTCTTTCCAGGCTGTTCCGTTTAACCCTTTCTGCGCAGCGCTTGCATACATATTTAAGGTCGTGACCACCGTTAAGATCAGCGTAGCATAACTCCGTGCCGGCTGGCTCTCTCATGCATATTCCTCCGGTTTAACAAACACTTCGCGGAGACGCGGGCAAGAGGAAAGGAGAAGGGTCGGGCGGAAATACAGAAATAGAGAGTGCAACGAAGAAAGGGTTAGCACACGAGAAAGAGGGAAGGAGACCCGGCACGCACTCCCAGGCATACGGGGATGCTTTACGAGCGGACAACTAAGGTATGCTCCCGGTTTCACCCCCTGGTCCTCCGGTATAATCGTGCTTTTCGTAACGTAGCTAGTGCTGCAACGGGCCAGAGGTTTTATACCCCGGGTTCTCTGGCGGAGTTGGTGCATCCACCGTGACGGAGGCCGTCGCAGTTGCTGCCTTTACGGAATACGCTGCGCGTAAACTTTCGGAACCTCAGCCAGATACCGAATGCTCGGAGTCTCTTTTGGTTCTGCTTTCTGGTACCTCTTGAAGTAACCGCGGCAACTTTTGCCCAACTAGAGGGTTCGATATTTAATATTTCTAGGCGGGCGTTTGATTAGAAGCGTTTCCTGTACCTGTTGCTTGAAACTCCGTTCTTGGTGACGTGCTAGAAAAAGCCCGGTCGAGTCTGAGGACGATGAATGCGGGATGCACAGAGACAAAGTTGGCCGATCAGGTAGGGGAACCGTGGACAGAGGGTCGCTCTTCAAAGATCCGACGTGATTGCTTTTGACAGCACAGTTAGGGGCGATGAACGGACGATTGGTGGATCGAAAGATAGCGAAACTGGATACCTTGCACATATGCTTCGTTGCGGCAGCGACCGCGAAATATGTTCCCGCTATCTAATCATATCTTTCGCTTCACCTGTCATTGATATTCCAATTCGCATCCTTCCACGCACTTCACGGTACGATCGTAGAATGAACGCTTGCAACCGAAGAATCGGTAGCAAGATTATCTGCGACAAATTTCTTAAGGGTCCTGCTAATCCTTGTCAAGATATCCCAGGTGCTGCGCAAGATTTCCACGAATTGGTCACGCCGAGACAAGTCGGAAATCAGAGCTCGGACAAATTACACGCGGGGCAGACTTAATCTAGCTTCGTTTCTCCAGGGAACGCCGAAAGAGAATCAAAGTCACATCTGTGACGTCCAGAACGACGCCGCGATCGTCCTGGGTCTCTTCGCTGCAAGATTGATGACTTCTCCGGCGCTTTCTCACCATTTCCAGTATTCTCTTTTCCGGCGGTAGTCGCCGGGAGACAGCACGAGAAAGGAAGATGCGATTTCTTCGTGCAAATGAGACGTCTCCGACTGGGAGACTCGCCTCGACTTCAGCTGACAAATGTTCCGTGACATTGCTCCGGGAACAATCTTTGTCAGTCTCACCTGTCGCGATATAATTGAGTATCTCGCCCTCGGAAACCGATGACGAGGCTCGGCCACGAAATACATTACAGCTGTGCAAAATAAACGATTGGAAAAGTGCAACGAAAATAAATGTCAATATTCCACGCAGGCTTTCGCGAATTCTACAGGTTTCTCTGCAGCTGATACGTTCGCTATCAAAGTCGCTCTTCCAGTTTCCACGCGAGCGTCGCCGATGGTGCTCCGCTTGGCTCTTCAGGAAGCGAATCCTCGAAGAGGGAAGATACGAGGGTCCGCGCGGGGTCTGGGCGTCGTTCATCATTCGCTGGAACGACGAAACGCTCGGTAGGTTCGGGTTTTCAGAGAGAGCAGAGATCTGCATAGCGAGTCGGCATCTCGGGACGAGCGAGCTAAGTGCGGGATTATGCAAAGCAGCGGCCATACAGTATAAAAATACGGAGCGACTCCGCGCCATCTTTTCCGGACCATTCTAATAACTCCCTTCCATCCAGCTTCCTCCAGCTACCTCCGCGACCTCCACCCTCGTTCTCTGGCTCTGCTCGGCCTGCGCCGACGACCATGGGGAAGCCTCGAACCCGTGCACGCGGAACAGCCACCCCTCTTCCAAGATTTCGGCAAATATAATCGTAAAGCCGTCGACAAGGCCGTCGCGACGCCCGTGCACTGCGTCCACGCGAGGCCACGGCTTCCAGCGAAGCTCCCCTTCTTGGCCAAATTTTTCCCTGACACGATCACAGTCGGGGCTATTTCTTTCGATGCATTAGATGACACAAGGTTTCGCATCCGCAATCGTGCGTCGCGATTAAATCGTCGTCAAGGAGCATGCTCTTACCACCAGTCACGCCGGTGATTAATGATCCATGAATGTTTAGCCGTGCCAATGATTCGCGCCGTTCGATCGATCGCTTCCTGCACGCGTCCAGATTATAATTCGTAAACACTGAGTCGTCGGAATTCACAAGCGCGCCACGTTCTCGAATTTTAAAGCACTGCTATCGGAAACGTTCTATTCCCGACGAGGGAGTTCCCTTTACCCGATCGAACCGATTCTGAAATCCGGGGGTCGCGTACGTTCCGTGGAGCCTCGCCACTTAAATTCCCAAACTTCTCGTCTAGGCGACTCACGTTTTCCGCGAGCGAGGCGCGAGATAGCGGCGTCCGATAGCGCCCCGTTGGAAGTTGCATTAATTTCCCTCGGTCGACTCCCTCACTGTGCTTCCAGTAGAAACCGTAGGGGGGATGGTACGCTTCCATCGCGGGCTGTCGGTGAAGGGAGGTAACGGCACGCAGAAACGCTACCCGTTTAGGTAAGGTATTCACGTAACACATAAGCAACCGCCACGCGCAGCCCACCGTGTGCACAGAGATAAGAGGCGAAGGTGGCATCTTAGGTAGCACTTCGAATAGAATTAAATTCCCCGAGCAACCGCGGAGCAATCCGATATTGTCTCCGGATGATATCAACAAGAGCAAAAGGTGGAAGGGTGGAGTGGCAAAGTTCTACGGTAGCCTGCAAGCGCTGAAAGTGAATTGAAATTCCGCCGAGGCGGTTCCACTGCCACAGCGACAGTGGATTTCGACTCTGGAGCCTGGACTCAATGTCGTCCGTGGTATTAGACGGTAGACGAAGGAGGGTGAGCTTTGATCGATGATTATTCGTGACTCCGTATTGCGGGGAATAGTTGATCAGAGTTCGAAGAGGCAACCGCCTGTCTGGAGAGAATCGGTGGCCAGCTACCAGAGGATATCGCGGTTGGAAGTTCGCTTCGATTTAACTTCCAAACTTTGCGTTTCGCGCTCGCGTTTATAGCGCGGCAGAGAGATTACTTCGATTTAAAGAGAATCGGCAATTATTTCGTGCGATAAGGTTGAAATTGAGAAGAGTGCGACGGGTCGGAGGACTCTCGTGCCGCTTTTTAGGAGGGAGACTCCGTGGAATTAAGACAGTCAGAAACATTTGATGGCTCGCTTAGTATGCATAGTCGCGGTTATAAGTCAAGAAATTGCTCAAGCGCCCGTAAAATCTAAATCTCTGACACTCGTGCGCCGAGGCCGTACACCTCTTCCCCTTTCGCGGTTGGTGTACATCACGGCTGGTTATTTCAAGAATCCTCTGAACTCATCATGCATTCAATTTGTCAGCGACTCAGGACGCGCCACCCCATTTCTTCGAGCTGCGCCAATTTTCCCTCTTATTTGAGACTCGAAGACATATAAAAAAAAGAAAAAAAATAATAGTAAAGAATAAACCGCGACACCCATGTTTCTTAAAATATGCCTATTGTAAAATCCATCGGTCCCAGTTCGATGGATTGCAGCTTGCGATTCTAGCATGAGTTCGAAGCAGCACGATTCACTCAGGAGCGCATCTCTATGGAATATTTCCTTGAATCACCGCGGGCTTGTATGCGACCAATGTGGACGCCGGATTTTAATGGAAAATCGACTGCAGCCAGGGAAGCCTGGTGGAAGAGAATCACGATGATTCCGTGAAATATGGAGGCAGGAGCGAGCAGGTTTTCGACGGAGCCGGTAAAGCTGCACCGCACGCTGGGCCCGCGTTAATGGGTGATTGATAAACGACCTTCTCTCATCAACTGCATCGGCTGCATATTTATCACAGAACAGACTCAGCAATCCTCGCCCTAACACCAGCCAACTGGAAGCTATTGCAAGGTATCGTTCGAAAGTGCATCGAACTATTCTCGTTCTTTGTGGTATAAATTAAGCATTAGATTAGCTCGAATAATTTTTTGACAAATTTCTGTACAATACGGGACAGCTATGGGGATATCGTTAGAGTAGGTGATGCGATTGTTGGAAGGTGTCCCCATGACGCACGGTGTCACTGTTAACATCTCTGGGTAAGATTCAGCGTTAACAGCTCACGCGTGTCAGCCACGTGCCGGTCGGGCTGCCGACCCTCTGCTCGTTTAACTTGGACGAATTGGGCGTCGCGAAGCTGCCCTTTCTGCCCGATTTGCAGGACAACAAGGACAGATGCTCGTGAAATTAGACCTGGACGATTCTCACGAACTCCAGTCTTCAGCCTGGTCTCGCGAGCGAAACTGAACAAACCTTGCACTGTTTAGTTTTCGCTTCGTTCTTTTCTCTCCGGAGAAACAGGTTAATGTGAGCGGTTAAAATAAAACGCCGAGTCCAAGATAGCGGGACGGTCGACTGGGTGTCGTCAGAGGAGACGCATAAAGTGGAATTAGGGATCGGTGTATCGCCATCAGGAGCGTGCACGGACAGGATGCCGCGATCGGCAATAAATATGGTTCGTAAGCCAGGGATGGTTGGAGAGAGATACCGAAATGTTCGCAGGCATCCTGCCGCGAGACGCGTGTCACACATAACATCGACTAAACGGTCCTGTCGACTTTACGACCACGAATTAGGATTAGTTCTCCGCCCGGCCCATTCCCTATCAATTGCTTCTTTGGCAATCGAGCGATTTAATTTATCACGTATTTATATATCTTCTTTTTGTCGCGCTGATGTTGCCCCGGCAAATAATTTCGAAACTGAGGGGCGGAGAAAAACTTGGATAGCATTTGCTTCGTCTTTCGCGAATCTCCGCTGAGGTCGACGAGCCCAATCGAAAAGTCATTACAACTTTTTGCCGACTCAATCAAGAAGTTAATGTCCTTTAACCTCTAGGCGTTCCCCGTAGACGGAGAACCGTAAGCGTAAGAAGTGGACGGTTCTCACATGCCGGGCAAAATAGATCACCAGTTTTATGATTGATCGCCTATTGGCTCTGTTATTCGGCCGGCATTTTTCTTTCCCGTTTTTTTTGCGATAGAGGGAATTATTGCTTGGGCATTAAATTCTACTTTCTCGCGATTGACTGACTTTCATTTTCGTGCTTCGCTTTGCAGTGTATATTGGAAGATCGATAGATGACTTTGGATTAAGTGATTCTCAAAGACAGAGACAAGGGGGTGGTAAAGGAATTCCGGTTATCTTTTGAAAAACGCTTTCGAAAGAGCCGTATGTCACCTGGAAGGGATTGTGGTATTTATCGAACTGGCGAGAAATGGGGGAATTCGTCAGGAAGATAATCTGCAAAATGATGATCCCTGGTGGCCGTGCTGCTACCTTCTGTCCAGTGCGGTCGATTTAATGCGCCTCATTTCTCTTCCTGCAACGAGGTGCTCGTAAGACGGCGAGCTCTGAAATAATTCGAAACAGTGGAATCGTCAGTTCACTATCGAGACCGTTTTTGAAGTAACAAAAATAATAAATAAAATGAATTAAAATAGCAACGATCGAAGACGTCACAGATATCCTGAAAGGAGAAAAAAAGAAAAACGAGCAGAGAGCAAATTATTCTTCTCCAATGGAAAAGCGTTCCAGCGAACGTTCGAAAAGTCAGAGCGAATAATCATTGGTGGGATAATCGGAAACGGTGGAGGTCCATCAGCGGATTCGACGAGTCTGCCGAATGTCCAATATCCAGGAGGTCGACCATAAAAAAGGAGTCGAGGTTGGCGCGGGCGTTAAAAATATTCAAGATCGTTTGTCAGACTGAATTACAGCCCCGTTCGGGCTCGCCACCCCCTGGATCCCGGGCTAACAGGGTAGCGGTATCCTGCGGAACGCGTTGCGCAACGTGGAGAGAGGCAGGAGAGGAAAGAGTCGACGAGGACGACCACGACGACGACGACGTCGTCGACGACGATCCCGGGCACATGTGTCGAACCTGAAATATGTAGGCGTGGTCTGGATGGGACTAGCAGACGCATCCCGACGACCGAATATGTTCACCCCGTTCGAAAAGCTCCACCCCCGTCTAAGCCAGGAAACGTTGCTATTGGCCGGTGCCACCCTCGTTGCGCCTCCACCTGCCACGCCGAGCTACCCTCCACGGGATTCTACCCCTAAATACAAGAGATGCGCGGCCGGTTCCCTCATTTTAACGTGGTCCGCCGTAGCACGCTGTACCCTCGTTATTCTCTGTGTTTCTTCTTCGGTGTTACCATTGCGTTTAAATCGGTGACGGTGTAGTAAAGCATCGGCGATTGTGATTAGACTGTTTGTCGTCGAACGATATGGAATTGTGTAAAGTAATGTCTTGGATCAAGAAGGATTGACACCTCAGGGGGCGATCTCAGCGTGGATCCTTCGAGTAGTATACAGTGTTCGGAGGGAAGATTCTCAGTTGGACGTGTGCTCCGGTAAGTTCCATTTTACGTACGTGCACCGTGATTTGTCGTCGGTTAATTACAGTTCCGTCGTATTTATTCGTCGCCGGTTTTCATTTCTTTGCGCGTGAAAATCCTTGCAACTTTCATCGTCAATCGTTCGCTAATAATTGTGAATTCTTATCGGTACTCAATCATCCGCGTCTCCGCTTATTTAAATGCACCTACAAATTCAATCGCTCGTTGATTCTCATTGACCCAATTTCACCTGGCCCGGGTGCAGAGGCGCGATACTCGTTCATCATTATCACGAACCGCGGTAAATTGATCGTCCGTCATCATTGTCACAGGTCGATCATCCGGAACGGGCAGGATGACAATGGAAGATCGCACGGGTGGCATCGACCGTGCCGCCCCCGCGACGTCTACGACAGCCACGGCTGTGCTAACATCGTCCAGTCCTTCGTCTATCAACGATGTCACGTCGGACGCGTCGTATCCGCTTCAGCGTGCCAGCAAGCGTTCCTTCGACGTGGCGTTCCTCGTCGCGCCCGACGAGAATCTTGCCCGCCGTCAGAACGAGAAGATGAGAATGGCGTCCAGCAGAAAGGACCGTCTTCGAGAGGAAATATCGGTGGAGGACGTGAGGGATTCCGAGAGGCTGCCACAAAATTTGACGATCAAGAACTACGACAACGCGACAGGTGCTTCTGACAGAAGGAGAATGATACAGTGCACAGACAACTCTTTGAGCCCCCCCTATATTTCTCCAAGAACGTTAACTCCAACTCTACCGAGTCTGTCACCCGATAGCGACGCTCGAAGGTACGTCTCCGCCACTCGTCTTCCCAAGACACCTAGTCCACCTGCGTTCGGTACACATCAGTCGATTCTGGCCACCTGTCCCGAAACGGTAGAACAGAGCCTGGCTTGCAAGGTCTACGACGCAGGTATGCCTTGTGCAACCGATAGACGCGGGGAATCTCGCAGCGCGTTCACGAAGGTGAGCCTGATGTCACAGAGAAACGGCTTCAACGACGATACGCAAACTTCACCGAGGTCCTCCATATCTCCCGACGATCGTAATAACTATCGGGCCAGCGTTAGCCCACCTGTGATGTCATTGACAGCTACCACTGGCTACAAGTACGCGCCATTTCCTACAAAAATGACGTACCCTTTCCTGGTTAATCCCGAAGGCACTCAGCCTGGCTTACTGGAGAACCTGAAGATACCTCAGATCGCCCAGCCACCCAAAGTACCAAGTCCAAAAATGCCCTGCTTTCGTCCAGATCTCCCGCCGGTTTATCCAAACCTGTCGTACAATCCTATTTCCGTGTTTCCACCAATGGCTGAGGCATTGACCAGGCCGAGATTTCTGGCGACGGCCGCAGGGGTTGCTGGACTTCTGCCTCCATCGTTCGCCGCGTTGGCCCTGCCCGCGCAAAATGTATGCGCCAAGTGCAACCTGTCTTTTCGGATGACTTCCGACTTGGTCTACCACATGAGATCGCATCACAAGAATGAACATGTTGGGGAAGCAGCCAGGAGACGGAGGGAAGAGAAACTTCGGTGTCCCGTATGCGACGAGAGTTTCAGAGAGAGGCATCATCTTACGAGGCATATGACTGCCCACCAGGATAAAGAGAGCGACGCAATCGTGGACCAGGTCGAAGTAAAAAGGAGGGCCACTACAGTTCACAGCAAGTGACGACGGAAATCGTCGACGGAAGATTCGGTACTGAACAGTGGCTATTCGTTTAAGAATTGAGATAAATCTTCCGGGAGAGAAATTCGGGATCCTTAGATTTTTAGAATATTCGGTAGGTGAAATACGATGATATTCCCGTGGTGGTAGGGTAATGGATTTTCAGAATGTTTGAAGTGAGAGCAGTGAGTATGGAAGATTCGACACGTTTAATTCGTTTCTAATTTAATCGTTGATATATAAGGTTTGAATGTTGAAAATATCTCAGCCGGATCAAATGTTCTTCCAATTTTTTAAGATATCATCCCTTACGCGTAGCTCGATGAAAAAGATAAAGATCCGCAAACATAATAGCTATCCGCAAACATCTTTGAGACTACTCTATTACATTCTGTGTGGTATACGTGTACTATGACAATTCAGTCGATATAAACTTTACCGATCAACCTAGGAGGATTGACTTAAGCTGACGTTCCCTCTCTAGTCAATATTAGGTAGGAAAAATTTGTAAATAATTCGTTAATTAATCGTAGCATTAAACGTATCATAAGTCACGCACCTATACTTTGAATCCCAAACACCATCTTTCGCCAATTAACAAAATCTCTTCGCGATGCATTTTCCGAGCGGAAAAACGGAATGGATTTGTTCGTGTTCGCTGGTAGGCAGGTGAAGCCTGGGGATGAGGGCGCAGGTGGGGTAGAAACGGCACATAGGCGGGGATAGAACGCGACGTAAGCCGTGTTCATTTGTGTGTTGGGGGTGGCGCGGCAATAAATAGATCGTAAACCGTACCCCGGCTAACACACAAACCGGCAGAGCGCGCATAATGGTAGGAAACAATGAATGCCGTAATCGGAAACAGTGCCGGTTTGTTATCTGCCATTTACACTCCATTTAACTTCAAACAGTGAATCGGCTGGCGCGCATTCGTGTTTTAAATACACGCGACCTCCACTACCATCCCCGTTACCACCGCCGCACTCGACCCCCGCCTCCTTGGTCCCCTCTTGATCAACGTACGGCTTAACATAGGGTTAACCTGCCGGCCGGAGTGGCTTAATATTGCCTGCAATTGCTTGACTTATCGTCACTTCCATTCCGAGCTTAATGTTTGCCTATTTCGTCGCTCTGCTGAGGCACGCGGATTGCACACCTGCGTAGATACGTGCCGCGTCTCTTCTTTCTTTGCGAAGACACTGCTGTTTAAACATTGAAAGTAAAGAATAAGTAAACAGATGGGATTCGAAGCATCACGATCGAGTATACCTTGTAAGGGTTAGTGTAATAAGAGACTACAGTATTCTGTACAGCAATAATTGCAGTAGCTTGTATATATTCGTACAAAAGTTTCCCCGTTTAAAAAATAGGGGACGATTTTTTCCTTAATCGATAAAAGAGCGATTCGCAAGCAGTCAAGCTGCGCGAACGTTGAACGTTATGGGATAACGAATTCATTAGGATATTGTAATCCACGCGATGTATGTAGCTCTAGACGTAAGCGTACGGTGTAAGTCGGATGTATTATAAATGATTCGTCGTCATTTAGCTGTAAGATTATCGTCGATGTTTTGTTTTGTTCTTTAAAAATGATTTATTACGACCTATCATGTTGTATCGTCTCGATGTAAATATCACTTTGTACATAAGCACTGTATGTACTCGGAATCGTTGTTAATGAATAAAAAGAGTATCCACGAAGAGAGCTCGGTAAACGTTACACCTTACTCATTTTCAATCTACCATGTTTCATTTTCTAAAGCTAGCCTAATATAATTTTCTACCGTATTCCATTAATAACACTTTCGTTCAAAAGCGGTATTACCCTTACTTTTCTACGGGCTTCCACCGTTTTTGCCTCTCTTGTACGATTGTCTCTGTATCATCGAAAGCCGATTACACGGCGGTAGATTAATTTCTGCCCACTCGAACGACCCTCCACTATCGTTGCTCCCCCGACAGAGAATCTTTTTCAGCAACGACCACCCACGGAACATTTTTAATGGTGGCTGCCTCGGAAAATCGGAGCACAATAAGAGAACGCGCTTTCATTTGACTGGGCAAAGTATTCGAACGAAAAAGGATATTTTATTGTTCCGATATATATTTTAGAAAAACGTGACGTGCGCAGACATCGACTTGTTGAATCGAACATCCGTACCACAAGTTTCCCTGAAGACAATCCGAAGAGGTATCAACCACTCTAGAGAAAAACCACAAAGAAATTTCCTAAACGGGTAACGTTAAGCCCGTCGAAACCGCAGCCAATACGACAAACAATCTCTTACCGCCCTCGTTTCGGCTTAACTTCGCCCCTTAACCCCCCATCCCGGGAGTAAGTGTACTTACCCTCTGCCCGAGGTCCATAAAGATAAATAACACGAAGCAGCCACAGGCTCCGGGAGTAGTTGTATCCCTTATAAAACTAGCAAGAACCCCCTCGGAAATCCCCACCATCCCCTGGCTGCTGTGGCCTGCTACTGTCTTCCCTTTAACGAGTAAATCCGTCTCTCGACGCTTCCGTTTCTTCCACCCTTTGGTCTTATTATCGTCGCTCTTCTTTCCCGATATTGAATTAAGCGACAATATTTTCGCATCGCGTTTATTTTTAATTTTTCCCCCTCCCGTGTCCTGGAAACATTTACAAAATTATCCATTCACGTATTCATCGCGGCAACTATTCAATAAGAAAAATCGAGGGGGTGAAAGTGGATTTGAAAGAGATTCAACCCATTATGCTTGGTGGTTCGATTTAAAAGGAACATCGGCTATTCATCCCCCTTAGTCTCGATCGGGCAGTCGGTCTTCCCACCCTTGTTAGCGATACTTCTCCGTGGAGAATCACGCGCATGCTTGTCCTGTCAGTGAAATAATGACAATGTCATAGCTCCAGGCCGATTCGCCACGGCACCCTTGCCACGTGGGCGACGATTGGACGCGGATATGCTAATATGGCGTCCGTTCCGAGACATTAAGTTCTCGGTTTGCCGAATCTCGCCAGACGAGTCACGTCTTCGACGCGAAGGCACTTACACCACGTCGATCATCGAATACCTTCCCTTCGCACTCCCCAATATTTCAATTTCGATTCAAGCAGCTGAGAAATCTTGTTTGCCTTGACGATTAATGATTTGGATCTTTTTTTATTTATCAACCATCGAGTGTCGATGAAAAAATTACAAAGTTAAAATTAACAAGATATCTGGATCGACCGTAGAAAAGGTGAGAACCGACCCCAACTTTCGATTAGCCACGGTATTTCGCTGCGATTATGTAACTTGACTGCGAACACGCAGCTTACACTGGTCTCACGATCATCCCCATTTCAACGTTACGATCTCGACCAGGCGTCTCTAAACGATTTTCACGATGCCACTTTTCCGGGGCATATGCTCCGATTCGTCCGCAGATTTTCTCACACACGATACTATTACTAATTATACAGGACGTGATTTCCCTCTGCGGAGTGCGACTAAGGAATATCGCGAAGCACCTGCAATTCCTCAGTGTCGAGACCAAAAATACAATCGAGGGGTGTCGCGTCCAGCATATCGCCGACATTGTTGAATCCTTCTGTCCTGTCGCGAGAGACGTAAATCCGTGGCGGGTGGACAGTCGCCGAATTTGAAGCGGATACCACGCATGGCTCGTGCATAGTTCGCGGCTCAACAAAGAGCTGCCTCGAAAAAAAAGGAAAAAAGAAACAGAGCAATGTCGTGCGGCGGAGGCCGAGATAGAAAGGACGGGCCAGGCGGGCAATAATTCGAAACAAAATGTCAAGCGACCACCATTGTCGGGTGCGGTGGTGCGGTAGGCGCCAACTAGCGCCGACGAGGAAATATCGCCGACAGTAAATCAAGGTGTAGAAGAGGACCCACCACCTTCTCCCAACCCCTAGCTCTGCCTCCATGTTTCCTCGTGCCCCTTGTTTCATCCCTGCGCGGATGGTCCAGGCACAAGATCGCACCCTCACCTGATTCCGTTTCTCGTCAACGCGATCCGCGTAGAGTGTACAGTGTCGATGTTCAAGACATGTAATATATTTCAAGCACGCTGTTCAATTGAAATTTGTTAGAAGGGGGTGGGGATGTTGCGGGATATTGGGTCACGCAATGGGGCGAGATTGAAGCGAAAGGTTCCACGGTGGAAAAAAGATTTTCCACCCTGCTTAAATATGTCCGACCGCAAAGCAATAAAATATCTTTATCTTACTCGTGCCATTACTCCCTTGATTCGCTGGGGTTCAATTTACATTCCTATCGGGCTTCGAAAAGATAAGTCCATTTAAATAAATTAGTAATGCTATCTCTTGGTCGGTGCTCGGGAAGGTTTAATAATATTTTATCAATTTTCGCGGCGATTCGTTACGCGGTGACACCGTTCACCATTGTTCCGACGTACAATTGCTCGAGTTTTAAACTTTACGCCTCGATGAATCATCTTTACCGATACGATTTGTCGCGTGATTAGTCGGTGAAAAAGTTTCTGCCTGCCTTAGAAATACTTAGGAAGAGATCCACGAGTCATGCATTCGCAGAAACGTACACAATTCTCCTAAATTGTTTCGCAAGAATTACTCTTTCGCAAATAGATTAAGCTAAATCATCGGGAAAGGGTTCGGGATTTTTGGGAACAGGCCTTCTCTGTACTTCGTCTGCGCCTTTCCCCCTTTCCGTCTGGCGTGTAGGTAGGACAATATAATGGGGCATAACAACGGCGTTAACACGCACTGGCCGACCTCGGACGCGACCCGCGACCCTCCTCGAGTGAATTACACCTCTGATAATTACTAGAAATTAATGTTCGAGCCTTACACCGGTCATTGCGAACCGCGTCGTTTAACCAGCCCCCTGTTCACCTGCTTTCACGCTGTTAATCGTGACACCTACCCAACTCTCCCCAATCCTATCTACCTACGGAACCAAATCTTTTGCTTTTAAATTACGTAGAGAAGCTCCACGCGCCCCATCGTTTCACGCATCCTTAGATCGTATACTATGTAGTTTAAAGAAAGGCAGACCGAGTAAGAAAGGGCCAGAAATCGGGGAGGGGAGTAAAAAAGGCGGCAGTCGCAGAATTGGAAAATTAAAATCGGCGCCGACATCGGCGCGGATCCGCGGCTGATAGAGGGGGCGGACAGGCCAATGGGATGTATTAAAGCTGCGGCCGGGAACCACACCAGCAGATAGGTTAATGTGAATTTATTGCGATCGAGATATCGCACCGGCCAGAAAGCAGAGGCGCGTGCTACTCGCGCCGTCAAACCGATAGCCATTGTGCTCGCTCTCAAATCGTTTCGAGGAGAGGACCAAGCCACAACCGAGGGGACCAGTCACAGTTTTAAACCAGCCAGCCATTTTCCTGGGGTCGACCTTCCTATCTGAATGCATCTGGAACAGACACGCGTGCAGCTTCTTCTCCGGGTAACTGAATTGGCAGAGATACCAGGACTTCTGATTGCCACCAGATATTCCTATTCGTTCGAAGATAACGTGTTTGTAACCAGAGAATCGTCTCGCCCAGGCCTCAGAACCTCGAGAGGGATGTTCTCTTCGAGCTATCCACTTCGAGGCGTCAACGCGCGATCATAAAATTTGATTTCCAAAACCGCAGTAACTCGCTCGCCCCCGCTCCCTTGCAATACTTTTCAGAAGCTTCTTACTCGACGAGCTGCTCTCGCAAAAACAACCCCTGTGATCAATCGAAGGAGATACAAAGTCATAATCGAGTCGGTACCAAGATCACTTCCGGTATCCCTGCGCCCTCTTCGGCCTCTTTCCGCGTGTCTTCGAGCCTCGCCGCCGGATAGTCCCCGTGACCGTATATCACATTACTTTAATTCATATGGTAATCGCGAGCGGCGCAGCCACTACACGGCTCCGGCGAAAACTTTCGGAACAATGCGAGGGACAATGCGAGGGGTGCGTGGAGGGAGTCGTGGTGAACACCGCGAGGAGGAGGGCACACCATCGGCGCACAGAGGGGATGGAACAACGGTGCGGTGCGAGAGGCGGCGTGGAAACGGTGGAGTTGGACGAGAACGGTGCGAATGCGATATTGAATTCGCCCCTGGCGACGTGCCTGTTATCGACAATGTCCGACCGCTGGACCGGAAGCCATTTGCTCGCGCTGTGACGAAATTTATGAAAGTTTCGCGGACCTCGTGGTATAATTGGGAAGGCTGCCGCATGTGTGGCAGCGCGAAGGTGGCTGCGGCTGGCCCGTTTGAACATGTTTGAATTCTGCTGCGGAAACGGAAGAACCGACGGCACCCTGTCTATTTTCGCTGGCTCGTTTGTCCGAGGGAATTCGACGCTGAAATATTGATAATAAACTTGAGCGGGGGGGCGTAACGCTGTACAGCGATCGTTTTGTTTAAAAGGCACGCAGGGCGGAAAGGTATAGATTGGTAGTTTACGAGACGAAGAAAGTTAAACTAACAGCAAAATTGGAATGTGAATTTTGTTGGCAGCCGTCTCGATGTCGGCGACCAATAGAAATGAAATTCCCATTTCGCGATGAACACCGTGGGTCAATCCGCGACGAATCCATATGCCGAGGAGCGAGCAATCCAATCTGAAAGTAGCCGGTTAACGCGAACAGCTTATATCGAATACGTTACCAGGGCACATTCGTATTCACGTACGTGATCTCGTCCAGAAGTAACAGAAACCACTGATGAAAATGAATACCGTGATCCCCTGACCCCTAGACCCCGATTCTCTCTATTTGCTTCTGGTCTTCTGTCGTTTCTTCAATATTTTAGTCACGAATGACCGTCGAGATTCAGTGTTTAGATGAAACACGATCGACTCAATTAATAGAAGTCACGCGGATCGAAACCGAGCTCGAGACTTCGGTTGAAGCGCGATGGAAATTGGCCTGTCGGCCATATGCGTCGCCTCTCTGGTCGTACGCGCAGGAAAGCTAGATGGGCGTCGAGGGGGTGGCGAATGGAGGGGCGGTGGGCCGCATTACAAATTTAATCTTACAAATGGATCCGAAAACTTGGAAACAATGGAATATATGAAATGCGGCCGCGTATATCATGACGCTAGACACGGGGTGGTTCCAGCGGCAATATTGTCAGGGCCGATCCATATTCTCCGCGAGAGCGCAGGGGGATGGGAGCTGGCTAGATATCGGGGACGGGGAAATATCGAAGAAGGGGCGAAAGAAAAGGCAAAACACGTTGCCGGCATGGCAAGAAGTGATACTCGCGTGATACTCGCACGGTTCCTGTCGCGTTCGTGCCAGCACGCGTAGCTCCTAGATTCTTATACCATGTAGATTTCTCGAAGTTGTCGGACGCACGAGCTGTAATAGTTTACGACTAGGCAATTTGTAATCGGCTCTCCGGAAACGATGTTTCGAGAGCCCTGAACTTTGGAGACCTGTCCACTCAGGCCGACAATATTTCCTGCCCCTTCCACGTTTATTAACAAACATAAGAGCTCGCGGTGAAAAAGTGATGAGTGTTTGGAACGAAATGTTTTGTGAAGAAATAGTGGGGGCCGGTAGACGTTCGTTTCATTCGCTCGATTCGATTGGGAATTCGCGGCGACGCGACGCGGGGGTGCGTAAAATCTCGCGTGTGGAACGGTTGAAAGGGAAGGGAGAATTCGTAGGTTTCGGGCACAGCCTACCGGGGCTAGATTAGCATAAATATGGCGTCTTAGAGCAAGGCAGTTTGTCATCGTTAGCAAAGCACACGCTTCCTGGGTCTCGTCGAGTCGCACACCTCTGAATCGTCGTGGTCGTTTCTATTCCCTACGGGTTACCGACGAAGGTCCCGGAGGAAGGAAGCCACCGATGTAGGTTGCTAGATACACGACCACGCGAGTTAGCTAGCGAGACTAGTATACAGCCGCCACCCTTTAGAACTCGCTTTCGTTCCCTTCCTGACCTTGCCAGTCGGAGACAGGTACTTCGGTACTCGAACTTCCCGAACGCAGATTTTGCGCTGCCTCGAGAATAACTTGATTTAGATTGCGGTGCAGGTGCTAGCTGGAGGTTGGAACGTGGACTCTTCAGGCGCGTTGGAAACCAAAGGGATTAGATTTTCATTGCAATTACATGAAAGCGCTATCAATCTGACGCAAAAAGCTCACGCAACTTTTCGCTATTCATCTGGCCGCGCCGCGTTATGACTATCTCGCCCTAGTATCGTCACCAATCTGCTAAAACGCATCGCCATACTTCATAAACACCCCTGCAAGCCCACAAGACGTATTAGCCTCGAGATGCCGCGGCGAGTGGGTCGACATTACTTTTCTATTAGACCGATTGAACGAAAGGGAGAATCGATATTCCGTGCCCATCGTTTCCATTCGCTTTCTATTTTCCTAAAGTGTCTGTAGTCATTGAAAACGCCGTCGATTCGTCAGAAAAGTATTTTTACATTGGCAGTCAACAATCGATCAAAATTCTACGAACGCGTTTAGCCGTAAAGTTCCGAAGCCACGCGTCCCATCAAATCAATCAGGGTTTTCAACGAAATCTTAGCACAGATTCATGGACGACTTTTAGTCTCCTTCGATCCCCGAACTTCCGTCCTCGGGGGAGCGTTTACCGCGGATAATTCATATTTATGACCGAACGCTTTATCAACCCCACTTGCCTCGTATACATTTAATTGAGACGTCCGTGTCGGAGGCAATAGGGTGCGAACCCCGTTGTCTCAGGGGGTCGAAAACACAATGGCCCTGCCACTCGATGGACGTTCGCTTCGTTTCTCTGAACTCTCGTTGACTGTCGTTAACGATCTGCATGGATTTCCTAGATATTCGAGTGCGTGTCCGGTTCGATCATTCTCCTCGCTCGACCCACGACTCGACTCGAATGATTCGTCACCAATCGCTGACCACCGTTCCCCCTTGTATTCGCTTTAGAGATTCGACCACGTGCTTGCAGATTCTCAGAAATCTTCTTCCACTCCCTCGCCGTGCGATCATAATTATTTATGGAGCCCCTATTGTTCCCTTTCTTTCACAAATATCCATCCAAGTTCGCCATCATTTGTAACAGATAAACGGCACTATATTCTTTGGTTGCCGAAGGAAAGCCACTCTCGAGTAGGTGAAGAAATTACAAGTAAATCGACAGTCAGGTCCGACAAAATTGGCACGCTCGGTGAGCTCGGACGAGAGGTCGATTTACGAGCCGCTTCCAGGACGAGCGATTACGCGGCCGTAAAGAAGCTCGTAAGTGGAAGCATTCCCGCCACGCGTTCTCACGATCGGATCGTCATCGGAGGCACGCGGTGCCTTTTAGCGATTGCAGTCATGTATCTGGCCCGTCGATTGAGTTATCGCGCGATTGCCCCGACGCCACCGGCCAAGTAATTGAAACGAAACTTTCTGCGCCGCCGGTTGCCGATCTTTCCTTCCACCCGTTCCTCTCCAATGATACGAGAGACACGGCGGAGAGCGGAGAAGCACGGGAGAGAAAAAAGGAGGAAAGGAAGTTGCCCGCCGCCGGGCCACTCTTATTATTATCAGCCGACACATACCGATCGGCGCGATCGGCTTTTAATCTTCGATCGTCGATCGGCCTATTAGCCGGGACCGGGCGAATGGCCCATAATTGAAACTCCGTTATCGCGGCCTTCTACGTGATTGCATCGGTACCGCGAGGCTGAATCGTTCACGTTTATCTGCCGCAAGAAGTTCACGCGCGATCTCGCGGCTCGTCGGTGAGATTGCCCAGCGAACGGTGTCTTTTTCAGCCAATCCCCACCTCCTTCGTGGTTGAACTTAATGAAATCGGGCCCGTGGATATCGTTCGATCGGCGTTTAATCGGCGAACTTCCGCGGTCTCCGGCTTCGTCATAAATTGTAGTCTGCATTTATGGAATATGTTAATCGTGCTGCAATTTTTCTTTTTTCGCCCTCTTTCGTTGCCTTCTAAATATGAAAATTTCGTTTCTTGCGACCAGACCCAACAGACAGATAGGAGCTTTCGACTATCGATCCTCGTTCGCCATTCCCACACTCTTTGCATTCGTAGTCAGGAGGGTCCGCTTCGGATCCATAAGTATTTTCTCAGATTGAAAAGCTTTCGGCATGAAATATGGGTCAGAGATATGGGCTCGTGCGCAACCCTTCTACGGTTTTAATGGAATTAGTATTTAATACTCGTGGCCGGGGGGTGCGAAAGGGTCCAGCCGGAAAGGGGAAAAAACTAAGTGGTTCTGTCCTGTTAGGAGGCGGCTCCCGTTTACCGGTATTGCCTTTGCAGAAAATTTACTACTCGTTAGAGGTCTCGAATTAAAAGCCGTCGCGCAAGTGCACGGGCAACGGCTGGAAGAAAAAATACTGCCCCCCGCGATTCCATTTGCTACGAACCTTCGGAGGGACGCGGTACGCCGAAGAAATAGAGGCACTCTTCCGTTGAAAAACAAACTCACCATCGAGCTGTGCATACTAGTCGCAGATCGCTGCAAAATAAATAACAATACCATACTTGCCGAAATCAATGTCCAAGTGGTGGACACTAAATTGGCAATTGAACGTCAGACGTTAACAACGACCGCAGCTCGAGTCGCGTTATACAAAATGTGGCTCCCATATTGGTGGAAGTAAACCGCGGCGACCGTCGATGAGGCAGTGCAAAATGTCTAGTAGCGATTTTAACGCGTACACTTCTGCTCCGTGGGTTCGGCCAATAAGCGCAATAAACTCATTTCGCGGTTTACTGCGAATCGCTTTACAGCCGTCTCGGTTACGGCGTCACCTATTCCGCTCCTTCTCGACACACACACGCACGCTTTCTCTCTTTCCCCCTTTCGCGCATTTCACCCTTCGAACGTTTCATCGTTTTCTTTGTCGTCGAAAGTCCAAGCGAAACGGGAGACGAACTAGTTACCGAAACTGCGCTAGTTTAAATTACGAGCACCGGCGCCTTTGCGATTTATTTTTCAGGGGTGCTACCACCGCCAACCCCCGCGGGCATATATCCGTAAAACTACACCGAGCGACATCGTCTACTTTATTTCACGAGGCTCGTTTCACCGCCACCCCCTTGCCCCCTACCCCCACTGTCTCCATTTCGGTCGAGCAAGTTTCTTTCCTCGCGGAACTCTCGACGTTAACGGGGTGAAAAGTTCGCGAACGTTTTGAAGACGCTGAGATATTGCCCGCTCATTGGACGACGGTGATATAAAACGTTCGTCTCGGGCCGGGACACAGGTTCCTGCTTTATATCGTTATTCGGACAGGCTGAAGGCTGAGGAGGGAATTTCGTGCCATCGAAAATTCGTAAGAAAAAGATTTAAAGTGTTTGCGAGCTCTTCGCAGTTTCGCCCGAAGATGGGGGCCCCTATCGACTTGGCCTTCTTGAAACGCTCGAACTTCGTGGTAACGTTTACTTCTACAAGCACTTCGGATGAAAAATAGAGTGCACTTTTTCGCAAAAGTTACACCCTTTCCATTTACATATTCTGGCTGCCTAAAAATGTTCAGTTCGGCGTTAAAAATCCTTGCAATTCTGCGACCATGGAGGTTTAGCTCGGACGAGGCGATTCATCGGGAATTTTCGTAGAAAAAAACCAGGGAACCACAGGATCGGTAGCTAGGTCTCGTCCCTCGTATCAATCTCGCTTTCTCGTTCCCTCTCGCTCTCGGACATTTACATGGCAATAGCTGATGTACCTACACACCGAGCCGGGTTGTTCCCCGAGGCCAGAATTGAAACCACCTCATTACCAGCCGCTGGCTGGGGGTTTGCGTGGAAGGGGTTGCCAGGGGACGTGGCTGCTGCCGGAGAATCCGTTTTGCGAATATTGGAGGTAATGTCGCGAGCGGTTTTATACAACACCCGTTCCGCCTTTTTCAGACCTTTCCCAGACCGACAGCCTTGTTTCAGCCAGCATTACGGCCGGCCTGATGAAAAATGGAAATAGCTATCCCTCGGTCCTTCAGTCGACGCCGTTTATATGATATTTAATGCTGGCTAAGGATTCGCTGTTCGAGTCGAAAATGCTGAACAGGATTTCATTTCGATGAATTCTGATGATTCCCGAACCTCTTCAAATGAAACCTATATTTAATTCTTATTGTTTGATTCCGAAACGCATGGAGAACCCGTTTGGAAGTCCAAGAGGGAGGAAATGGAATGTGGGGTGGCATAGGTGCACGGCGAACAAGAGCCTTCGAGCAGATGACACGTTCACCAGGGTGGAGATAAGGGAACGACGCTCGTAACACAAGCACGAAGATGCCCGCATTACTGAACACGATCCGGCAGTCGCCTTTACGACGCCGCGATACGCCTGAACGTGGGTGGATCGCGCCTCGCGCATAACAACACCAACCCCTTCTCCAAGACACGCGGCAACTTTACAAGTTTAATTAAACGTTTGCCGGTTACGGTGCCACTAAAGGCCGGCGAAGAAAGCACGCTCGGATCTTCTAGTTTTACCGGCGACCGCTCGATAACGCTCCTTCTAATTTGTACTCCTGAAATTGCGTCTACACGTTTCGATCTCGCAGCTGAGTTTGCAAGTACTTTGGGGACGTACAATGTGAAGAACGATAGTCTCCGTTTTACGCCAGGAGCTGAACAGAAGCGTCGAAAGATAGTAACAATCGGGCAGATTAAATATGAAAGATTTTTGCAAATTTTTATTAGGAAAACGCAACACGTAATCGATGTCCCACCCTCGCCAAGCTCGGCGAGAACGGCCGAAAGTTTACCAATTCCAAAGCGGACACGAAGCAACTTTTGCGCGCAGACGGAAGCTAGATGCTTCGTCGCGATCGGTTTCGGGACCTTCGTTCCGTATCCGTTCGTCGAAAAAGAATGGATTCACCGTGTCGGGGGCATATTGGTAATCTCGGGCATGGAGAATATTTCTGCCAGCGTTTTTCCATCCGACCCCCTGGAATCGCTCTATCGCGGTCAAGATGGCGGATTCTATACGGTATACTCCGATTTCCATTTGCATATAAATTCACCGAGCTGTGGACCTTAGCATTTTCTCGCCGCGACGCGACGCGACGCTGCGATCTGAGATTTTGCTAGGGAACCACAGCGATTTTTCAAACTATAATTTGATAGTTTGTAACGAAGTGGAATTTTTTACCATATTGAATGCAACTTGTTTTGAAATAGATCTTTCAATCTCCCCACCCATCTGAAAGAAACTTGTCTCTCCTATGATTATTTGTATTTTAAGGGTGGAGATTTCTTCACGGCTGTTTTCACATGGCGTGTCTGCTAAAAGAATATTATTTTCATGAGAAAGATTCTCACATTTTCGTTGCAATATTACAACGAGCACAACTCCCGGGGTAAATCGTCAGGACGTTCCCGGGGGCGGTCAAGATGGAGGCCGGTGTACAGTGTGCTCCACCTTATATTAGCATATAAACTCATGAACCCCGACGAAGACCACTCTTGCTTTGATTTATGTAGTAAATATGCCTTGCACGCAAACCAAGCACCGTAGAAGCTCTCTGGAAGAGGAACACAGCTTCTCGTTGCCGAGTTCCCGCCACTGGATTCTTGAAAGCATCCCCTTTTGTTTCACCTCCGGCATACCATACTTCCGCTCGCTGTGCTACCTTCTTTCCCCTCGATTTCTCGTAGCTTGCCGATATTTTATGAAAAACGAATAGAAGGCCTTTTTAAGCACAGCAAACACTGAGGCTTTTCCCTTCGAATTATGTACGCTGCAAAGGGAAACACGGATTTCAAATAAATGAAATCCGTCGCAGAACAGCTCTACAGGTTCTCTTCTCAAACGTTTTAGCTACTGTTTCTCCGGCAAAATGCTCGTGACAGAGGACCGGCGAATCGCTCGTACGCTACGATAAGTATGGTAATACGTTAGAATTAAAAGTCCGGTTAAGCCGGTAATAATTCAAGATCCGCGGGTGTATCAAGGAGAATAAGCATAAATGAATAATTGCGCGATAGATAATTTAACGTGCACGCTGAACGTCGGACGACGTGGCGCGCGATTCGCTCGCCGTTGTTATCCACGCATTCCCCGTGTTCCTTGAATTATACCGACGTTTGTTCTGAAAAAGAATGGGACTAAGCAGCGACAAAAAATTGCTCCTTGTCGCGGAGACTGAACGTCGAAGCCATGCTCTCCTCGTCGATCGAATGTTCGGTACTTCGAAGATTTTACGTTTGTCCAACTGGTATACATATAAATTACAGTTGCAATTCTTCTTTCGTAATTTATATTTCACGGAAGGTGTTCCTTCACAGCGTTCGATGATTCACTTTTATTAAGCCTGTCAGAATTATTTTCATACACTGGGAAAACAATTAAGCATTTCCCCATTGTCAATGTTACAGCTATTTTTGCGATAAAAAAATATCGACGCTGTGTATTCCTGTACATTTGTATCGGTCGTTCTGTCGTAACTTGCAAGGAAAGTTATGCGATGCATCAGCTTTTCACCGGCGAACATCGGAAGACGCGAATACAAGCGATCGGGCATCGTTCTACAGTTTCAAAGTTCATTTCTTCGCGCTTGATTTCAAGTTTGTCCTCGGCGAAGGATCATCGTGGTGGATTCTCCGGGCAAGATTTTGGCCTGGGGCCCCGCTCGATGGAGTAACCTAGTTTGCGAAGTCGTTTATGCATATCACGCAATTTTCTTACGGTTTCGGCCGTGTTAAAATATGTATGGAATCGAGTTAAGCTGGCGTGCAGTCCGGCGGCGGGTACAGGAAGCCGCGGAAGCTGTTACCGAGCCATTTGCATGGCATCACGGCGATTTCGTTAAAACAACCCCTCCGATCTCTCTCTCCGTCCCTTGGTTTCGCGGTGTATGTCCATAACACCCATCCGCCCCCCCTGCACGGCAACTCCATTTACCGAGCGCAATCTAAATACACGGTGTTCCATTACGCCGTGGTGCCCTGTCACGGGATGTATCGTCGAATGTTGCAATTGATGTCGCCGCGTTTTTATTTTCCGTTCGCTCGTAATGCGGAGTTCCCCTGAGCTCTGGAATATTCGCTATCTATCCGTTTGACAACCACGATTTCGTATTCGCACGTTTTCTATCACTTTTGCCGCGCTGGTATCAGAGAGAATATTCTCGTTCGCGAAAGAGAAACAAGGGGCACAATTTGTTAAGTAATTTTTAGAGGGTGAGTAATTTGATATTTTTGCGGGAACTCGGCAAGTGGATTCTTAAGAGAAAGGGGAAACTCTGTTGCGTGGCAAGTTGCATCCGCTGCAGAACCGATCTTGACTGCAATATTTCCCTTTTCCGGAAGACATATGCACGTAGACGCGAAGGGAACCATTGCAGACCGTGGCACCCTCTTTTTCATTTCTATGACGCAGGCATCATGCCAGAAGTTACGATGCACGTGAAGCGAGCAGGACAACGAAAGGGAACGACAGGACCGTAGAAAGGGAACCAAGAGGGAAGGAAAGAAAGATTGGTGCTGGCAGACTTTTGTTTCCGAAGAAGCATAAAAATCGTTCCTCTGGGGTGACAGTCGAGCTTCCTCTGTTTCTACCACCCTGTAGACAGTTTTATGTGTCTCACATTAATTTGCATAATCGAATAGAAAAATCTGAATAACGCAAGCTCCTTCGTCACGTGGATAGAGCAACCCCCTGAATCTGCTTTGCACCCTTGTGAATGGACTCGCGTTAGAGTGATTACTTGATTGCCCAATCGTTGATTCTTACGTTTACGAAGGTAAACATTTAAAGCTGTTACGATTCGTATAAATTCGGGGTTCTACAATTATTCTTTTAACTGTTAAATAAGATGGGAAGATGGGAAGATTCTAAATCAAATTAATTTTAGTTTATTTGGATAATGATGGGAAGAGATAATATCCTTGATGCCTAATAATGTAAAGAAAGACTGCTAGCGAGTTTCTTTCTCCACAACTAACAATACTTTCCATTTGCAGAAAGTAGAGGAAAACGAAGAAATATATTCCCAGCGATCGGAGAATTATTATACGTTGGTTAAATGTGCCCTGCAGTTGATACTGGAGAAACCTACGCGACAGAACAGGAATATCGATTGACTTAATTCAAACAAGGTACCTATATCTCGTCGGTGCCTGCTATTCTTCTTTGTCGTAAAAAATTAAACAACATCATTTACAATGAGAACGAAACCAAACATAACTACACTTAGAACTGTGCTACCTAACGAAAGTTTTGTTTAAAATCTTAGGCGCAATAATTGAATTGGTTTAAGGGTACTATGAACAAATGCAATTTTTTGGATTTGCAATCAAGCTGGAACAATGATCGGGGGTTCACATTAAAGCTAGAAGTCTAGGTGATAATTTCTAATAGGTGTGAACATTATTCCATGTGAGGTTCATTTGTTATAAACAATTCAACAATTAAAATTGTTATTACGGCCAACTGCATATAGTTACAGCAACGGGGTATTTTTTATCGTGTAGCTTATTCGTTTCCCTTTCATTTGACACCCCATTTATTAAAAAACAACCACCAGGAGCCGAGATAATAATTTTTAAAAATTTTATCGGTAACGATATGTCGATAATCAGACATGTGGCGCCATCTCGCGTTTGCGGCCTTTTTCGCAGTTTTGCGCGCCGCCAAAACCGAATTTCTGGATTACATCGTTAATTTAAACAATTGCGCTTTGCTCTGCTTCTAGTGCGTATTTTTTAACCGGACTTGTCTTAGATTAGAGCTGCAGTCCATATTTATCTCCTTCAACAGTGTGAACAATACGACATTGTTGGTTTAAAAGTTATTAACAATTAAAAAATCGGAAAAAATGCACTCCGGGTCGTTCCACTTATCTCGACTTCTGGAGAAGCTAGAATAATGATCGGGTGCTTCAAATGAAGGTAAAGGATGCCGCTTTACGGCACTAAACGATTTACAAACGCTGGCAACGCCGTTTACTTTTTATAAACAATTTAACAATTCGTTTTAGAATTGCATCGAAACTATACACGACAGCCTCTCTGGTGGTGCATCAGATTGTTCCTTGAACCGAGAGCTTCAATTTGAGAGGTCGTTGATTAAAATCGGCCCAGCAGAAGTCGAGATAATTGAATTTGTTTAAAGAAATTATAAACAAATGCGATTACTGCCTCTTACTGATGAGATACAGCAATGACCAGAGGACATAAATTAAAGCTAGATGTGTAAGCTACCATCTCCAATAGGTGTGAACAATATCCCAAGTGAAGTTCACTTGTTACAAACAATTAAACAATTCAAATTGTTATTATGGCCAACTGTATATAGTTACAGCAACGGGGTATTTTTTATCGCGTAGCTTATCCTCTTCCCTTTCATTTGACACCCCAGTTATTAAAAAATAATCACCAGAAGTCCAGATAATTGCAGTGTCCAGGAGTGCATTTTTGCCGATTTTTCAATTGTTAATAACTATTAAACGACAAATGGCATGTTGTTGCAACTGTTGGAAGAGATAGCTATGGTTCGTAGCTGTAATTTAAGACAAGTCCGGTCAGGAAATACGCACTAGAATATATAATAATAATAGTATAAAATGCAGTCTATAATTTTTCATATATCGGCATTGTATCGACTACGTAGGTTATGTGACGTCCCTACTGAGACCGTATTTCTGGGCTGAAAATCGCCGGCTGGTAGTAGGATTACAGAATGTCAACAGAGGTCTGCTATAACTCCGTAGACAAGGAACGCACCAGTCCAAACAAGGACGGAGAGATGCTAGCCGTTACGCCCCGCCCCCTTATGCAAAAATTATATTGGCGGGGAAAAATCGCTAATTACTCATTATCCATGATTAAATTATGCACCTTTGTAATCGAAGAATAATCTAAGAAGCTTCTCCAACTTTCTCGTATATAATTTTGCATCATTTCTCGTTTAAATAAATAGATATTAACAATTGTTCGACCGGTACGAGTACGGATTTCTGCTAGATCCGTACAGGAATAGTAATTAATTATTCGATAATAGTTCGTATACCAGTTAAATCTGCAATTAGAGAAGCTTCCTTAGACTGTCTACTTGCTAATCCATGCACAGAACATCATGAATTAATTGCTGGATATCGTTAATTATTAAATAATGGGTACTGCGATTCCCACTACGCGTACGATATGTAACCTGTACACATGTCATTGAAATATTGTTTATTTTAAACAAAATCCTGTAAAAATTGGTATGGGAAGGAAGCTTGGGATCTAAATAAAGAGAGGCAATCATGAAAGTTGATATTTTATATCTCTGAATACATTTTTCTTGTGATTTAAATACGAATAATTTACACGCGGTGCCTATGTAGGTTATGTGCCGCTCTATTAAGGCAAATGGTAAGGAAAAGTTATTAATAACCCCTTATCCACGGACAATTTATGCACCTTTGCAATCGAAGAATAATGTGTGAACTCTACGTAACTTTCCTGTATAAAATTTGTTAACATTTCCTGCTTAAATAAAGAAATATTAACAATTGTTCATTGCGTTGGCATAAACGCTTGTGTTACCGTTCTAACACGAACAGTAATATTTAATTATTTAAGCAGGAAATGCTACAAAATTTTATACGGGAAAGTTGCGTAGGGTTCACACATTATTCTTCGATCGCAAAGGTGCATAAATTATCCGTGGATAATGAGTAATTAGCGATTTTTCCCCGTCAATATAATTATTGCATAAGGGGGCGGAGCTAACAGCTACCATTCTCTCTGTCCTTGTTTGGACTGGTGCGTTCTTTGTCTACTGAATATTAGCAAGCCTCCACTGACATTCTGTAATCCTACTACCAGCCGGCGATTTTCAGATGTAAAATAATGCTTTCAAGCGATGGTACCAGACACAAATGTGGCTCAATTATTCTACATCGTAGCAGAAAATTAATTAAAAATATAAATATGTTTCGGCTCTTGCTGGTCATTTATTAATCAACCAGGTATCAAACAAAAGGTCAGATATTAAGCTGCTCGCCTGTAACAGTGCGTTGCTATAACTTTATCTGGTTTTCCGTAATTGTTATTTAAATAATCCAATTATTACATATTGGAGATTGTATCTTCGGCTCCTAGCTTTAATGTATGTCATTTGATCATTGATGTAGCCCGCTAGCAAGTGGCAGTAATCGCATTTGTTTATAATTACTTTAAACAAATTCACTTATCTCGCGTTCTACTGGGCCGATTTTAATCAACGACGTCTCAAATTGAAGCTCTCGAATCAAGGAACAATCTGTGTCAATGTTGGAAGGGGCTGCGTGTGTAGTTTCGGTGTGATTCTGAAACGAATTGTTAAATTGTTTATAAAAAGTAAACAGCGCGTGCAGCATTTGTAAATCGTTCATTGTCGTGTAGCGGCATCCTTTATCTTCATTTTAAGCACCCGATCATTAATCTAGCGGCTCCAGAAGTCGAGATAAATGCAGTGACCCGGAGTGCATTTTTGCCGATTTTTCAATTGTTTATAACTCTGAAACAACAAATGCCATATTGATCAATCTTTTGGAGGGGATATCTATGTTCTGTACCTTTAATTTAAGACAAGTCCGGTCAGGAAATACGCACTAGAAGCCGAGAAAAACGCAATTGTTTAAATTAACGATGTAATCCAGGAATTCGGTTTTGGCGGTGCGGAAAACTGCGAAAAAGACCGCAAACGCGAGATGGCGCCACATACCCGATTATCGACATTTCCTTAGTGATAAAATATAAAAAAATTATTATCTCGGCTCCTGATGGTTGTTTTTTAATCAATGCGGTGTCAAATGAAAGGGAAACGAAGATGCTATACGAGAAAAAATAGCCCGGTGCTGTAACTATATGCAGTTGGCCGTAATAACAATTTTAATTGTTTAATTGTTTATAACAAATGAACCGCACATGGAATAATGTTGAAACCTATTGGAGATGGTAGCTGGAACTGCTAACTTTAATTTATGTCTTCCGATCATTGTTGTAGCTCGTCGGCAAGTAGAAGTAATCGCATTTGTTTATAATTTCTTTAAACAAATTCAATTATCTCGGCTTCTGCTACGCCGATTTTAATGAACCACTTCTCAAATGAAGGGGAAGAGAATAAACTACACAGAAAAAAATACTCCATTGCTGTAAATATATCCAGTCGGTCGTAATAACAATTTTAATTGTTTAATTGTTTATAAGAAATGAACCGCACATGGAATAATGTTGAAACCTATTGGAGATGGTAGCTGGAACTGCTAACTTTAATTTATGTCTTCTGATCACTGTTGTAGCTCGTCGGCAAGTAGAAGTAATCGCATTTGTTTATAACTTCTTTAAACAAATGCAATTATCTCGGCTTCTGCTGGGCCGATTTTAATCAATGACGTCTCGAATTGAAGCTGTTTTAGGACGACTTTCACGTATTGTTTCTGTAGAGTTCTGAATCGAATTATGAAATTGTTTATAAAAAATTAACACAGCAAGTAGCATTCATAAATCGTCTATAGTGGCGCAGCCGTATCCTTTACCTTCATTTTAAACACTTGATTAATCTACCGCTTGCGGAAGCCGAGGTAATTCCGATTACCTGGAGTGTATTTTGAAATGGTTAATAACTTTTAAACCACCAATGCCCAATTTTTTAAATCTGTTACTTTTGAATAAATTAGGTGTCAAATGAAAGAGAAAAGAATGAGCTACTCATCTGTTATATTATTGCAATGCGAAAGTGAAACAACAGGTTACTCGATACAAAAATATACAGTTTAATCAAAAACTAAATAAAAATTTGAGGAGAATTAGATTTAATTAAATAAAAAATAATTGATAGTTACGCCAATGGAAACCTGAAGATTTTATGTGGAAATCCAGATTAATTTGGCGTTACGACAATGCATCTTCGCAGCCTTGCAAGGACGTTCCCACGGGTATCGGTTACACAGGAGTAGTAATAGCGTACGCATTTCTAGGAATTTGTATGCGACATTCTTCATTCATTTTTTTGACGAAACAATAACGATCGTAACTCGGCTCAGAATTATCGGATCGAGTTCGAAAAAAAAGCAGATTAATCAGCGCGATGTCCTCTATGTGATAGGTGTTATTAATGGCAAAAAAATAGGCTACAAAATTAGCACCCGAGCATTAATCTACCGCTTCCAGGAACCGAGATAGTTGCGATGATACGGAGTGCATTTTGCCGGTTCTTTGGCTCTGTCATATTTGAACAACCCAACTGGAGCCTACCGCGTTAAAACGCAATGCTGAGGAGGAGTCTTTGCACTTCGGAGCTGTAGATGCCGTTACCTGGTACACTTCTGGTCTCGAAGCTAGACCATCGAGCTTTTAATCGTTTCTAAGTCTTTCGCTGACACGTGATTAAATTATTAACATTCAGAAGCAATGCAGCTCATTCACGGGGAAACGTCTGAATAATAATTTCGCATTTAAAGCAAACGGGGGCTTGCTTGCCAGAATTAAAATTTGATTATACAGTATTACGTTGAATGGCAAATGGAAAATGAAACAACTCAATTAGCCGAACCGATCCGCTGATTATAGATGGTGTTGATGGTGAAAGCATAATGAATATTAGATCCATTTTTCCCACGGCCAGTTGAATATTCCAGATTTAGATCGACGCGTCGCGATTTCGATAAAAATAACTGAATGCGATATACATGAAAAGTACTTGTCATTTCGTAATTGCAAGTGGAAGATGCTGGCAAGAATGATTCGCCGCACCACTAATGGTTATGGAGTAACAAGTAAGTATTTGCATGGTTCACACTTTAACTAACACGTATACATTGCGAAATTTACATCACAACTGAATAAGAGTATAACGTCGCGAGAAAGAGTAAAAAACGTGGTTCGCAGACGGACCAGCGCGCAGCGAAAACGAAAGAACTGGAAACTGACAAACTGCCTATCAACGCGAATCACCGGTCCATTCAATATCCGCGCGACATATCGTGGAGGGTGGTCAGAGCCAGGGGGTGGTTGTCGTACACTCGAAGGAATCGCGCTGCTCCACTGATTTCCTTTCGTCGTCGTTCGCGTTCCTGTCCGAGCTGCCGCTGATTCTCCTGGGACGGGCTGTCCTATATCCGTTATTTGTTCTTGAACTTGCGAACTACGAAGTTGCGCTTTTCTCGGTGGAAGCAATTCTCCAGAGTGAAGGTAATACTCGGCTCTAATATTTTAAGACACTTTGTGAAACTCTGCGGCAATTTGAATTCGAGGCAATATAAAAAATGATTAGGGGCCTGGGCCAATTTGAGGTGGCTCTAAGCGCGGTTCGTTGAGTGAAACACGCTCGGAGCGACAGACGTCTGCTTGATTTAGCTACAAAGGTGCTTTTCACAAATTGGCCCGGCACGTACGACAGTCTTCCGGACGTGCCGGACTTGATTACGTCCCTTTCAAAGGAAAGCGATACGACCGACAAAGCGTCTTTGTGCGTTGTTAGGGATTTCCCTGGCGACATTTGTAATCCTCTAGGAGCAGGTGAACGCATAATGTGGCCCTCTGGTTTACGTTAGACGTTGCCTATGTAACGCGTATAATGCATACATGCGTACACAAGGCGTACACGGTATACACAGCGCCATTAATAATACGCTTAGGGGCAAACTAATGCATCGCAAGTTCGATCGTCTATCACACGACTGGTAGCACGAGTGGATCACAACGAGGCAGCAGGCATTCCGCAGTGCTGCAAGGCGGCACGATCTCTATACTTCGTCAATCTTTCGTTCGAGTCGGGCGTTCGCTGTTTTACAGGGCTGTCATTTATTTCATTCGTCCCCGTTCCGAGGACATTGGATCCTCTGCATACCGTAATTGAAACTGAAGAGCGTTTTTCTGCGACCCGCTCTAAGGACTACCGTGCATATTCATCTCCGGCCTCTTCTGTTCCACGCAGCCATCTGCGCGCGGTTGCAAATGCGGCTGCCACTGGTAGCAGGCAGCGTAGACGTAAAAAGGACGATTCGTCGAAAAGATAGCCGCGCGCTCGCGGGCTATGTCAGGACTTATGAGCACGAGCGTACACGTGGCATCGTGGTTCCCGTCGCGGCCATTTACAGCCAGCCTTGTCTCCGGCCGTTTATGGTCGATCGCTTGAAAAACCGCCTCTGCTTCTCTCTTTCTCTCTCCCCTCCGATCTCTGCGTCTCCCGCGTTGCCCGAATCTTCGTTTCGCGATCGGCCGATATCGTTGCCCGATCAGCGCGAAACTTCTACCGGATTCGACCAAGTATCGGTTCTTTCGTTCGCTGTGCGATTCGCCGGCGATCTTTGGTACAGAAGCAAAGGGGAAGCTTTTTAATCTCTCTACTGCGAAGGAAGGGAAAAAATGTTCTCGTGCCCTTTCTCGAGCTTCCATTGTCCGCTTCTGTTCCGCGCCGGTCTTTGAAGACTACAGTGCGATTGTCAGCTACCCAGAATTCGTATTCCGCTGCTGCTTCCTCTAAAGTTCCTCGGCGGCCAAAGATCGACATGGCGTGCCAAAAAGTGAGCACTGGGGGAAGATTTGGCGAACGCTTGGCCCTTAAAAGGATCGCGGGCAAGAAGAGAAGGAAGAAGGAGCCGAAGAAGTAAGCTCCAGGTGCTCTCTCTGTGGATCCGTTTCTGGCGCGGTACACCTTAGAAGGCGTCACGTCAGGTCGTGAGCCTTTGTCCGCTCTGCCTCGACCTCTCTCTCTCTGCTTTCTTTCGAGAATCTCGGGGAAAAAGCTTCGCGGATCGTACGGCTTCCAGGCTGGCTTTCGTCGAAACGTCACGGGCAAGAAACTATTCCGTTTCAACGAATCGCTTTTACTCGGCCGGCCTTGATATTCTCGTTTGTTACCGTTCTTCCAAGGCATTTTCCTTCTTCATCCGACGAGCCGCTCCACTGTTTATACAGGCAAGCGCTGCCGCGTTTCGTCACTGCGAATCCCACTTATCCGTGGAATTTCTACGAGAATTTCGATTCCACTTTATACCATTGCAGAAGTAATTAGGTCTTCGTGTTTCTTTTCCTATTACGGAACACAAAGAATTCCGCGTCTTATGAAAGACTTCAAAGCGTTAAGTTACGATGAGCGCTACAATGCGAGTGAACCGCTGCAGATATTGCATCGTGTCTTGCTCGGCTTAACGAGCTACGCCTGTCATTGAAAAATGAAGCTCAAAGGAACGTTTAGCTGCCGCGGAGGAGTTGCCTTCGAAATTATGAATTACCGCCGGCGCAGAAATTCGAGCGATCCAGGCAACGCCGGACGCAAAACAAACGGCAAGCTCGAAGGATCGAAACAAATGGTCCGGCATCGCCCCATTATCTTCCTCGAAGCGATCCATTCGAAGCTTCCAAGTAGCAAAACCTTGTCACCATGGTTTCGGCGTTTCTGTTAAGCGAGAATTGCCTGAACCGCGTTCCAGAAACGGATACCAGCGACGCTGCGGGTTTTCCAGGATTGATGTCCCGAAAGACAAAAGAAATTGTAGCGTGAATCGAATCCACTTTGGTCGCAAGCGTACGATTCGTACACGGAATGGATATCGAACCCGTCTCTCCATTTTTTCCCTCGGCTCGAGGACAGTAATAAAACGGGGCTTTTCTTATTTTCACGATATCGTTCCCCGGTTTTTTTTTACGAGGCTCTCAGGCACGATATTATGGTTCAACCCGTTCTCGTAGTTTCTCCTATGAAAATGGAAATCAACCATCGCGCCAGGAGATACGTATGAAAATCCCCCGGCCAAGTTGATATTTCATTCTCCATTATTCTCTATTTGGAGAGGAACGACGAGGAAGAAGAATCACCGATCCCGGCTATTCCTTTCCTCGAGCCTCGAACTTCCCTTCGATCGACCCCCGAAACGTTTCCTACGCCGGAAGCCTTCGAGCCTCCTTCTGGCTCGTGAAAACCACCCCCTGTTCAGTGAGAAATTGTTCGCAGTGGAAGGCTGACGATCGCGTGTGTCGTTTGAAACTCGTGCTACCAACGAAATTTAATTTTCCGTTACAATTTACCAATCGATATTTTTCATTATTCTTATCTCTTTTTATAATTCGTGAGAAGCGACACGACAGGGGGAAACTTCGTGGATTAAGGGACACTCCGTGGAAAGTTACGGCCTAATGAAACTGCAAACAGGTCGGGCGTGGTCGTTCGGAGTATGTAGTATCGAAGATTTCGTGGCACCTACAATTTCCCCGAGAATTCGGAAGTGCCGAAACGACGCAAGAGCACCGCCGCGGCGTGGATTTCCCACGTCCCATGAAGCAGCCGACAATCACGGCACGGAACGCTGTTTACCCAAATAATTCCCGAATTAGTGGCACGCTGGCTGCCGACTGTTATCCCTTTGCCTGGCGATTTTACAGTTTCTCTTATTGTTTAGCGCGCAGGTGTGCTTCTGTGGTACGTGCGGCAATTAATGTCGAAGCTCCGATTCGTAGAAGGCTTAATACGAGGGCCAATTTCTTCGGTTATTCAATTTTCACACTTCCTTTGGTTAATGACCCACATTTTCAGGGAAGTTCCAGAGATGTTTGAAAAGAGGTGCAGGCGGTGAAGCAGGGGTTCCTGGTTCGTTAACGAACGCGTAAGAACAGGTGAAAATTTCAGCACGAGTAGCCGGAAGAGATAGGTATTTCCAAAGAATAATGCATACAAAGCGAGCCGGGCCGGGGATGAGGGCAAAAGTAATACAGCGCGGCGTCGTAATGGGAAAAGTGGAGAACGAAGAAAAAAAAGGAGTCGACGGTGTACGTGTGCACTGGTTTCCATTTTCCACTCGAATCCCGCCGAAATAAAGAGTCCGATGTATTCAACGTAATACACTCGGCTTTTCGCTTCCAAAGGATTCGAGTGTACTTTCGTTCCTCCCGTTTCTAAAGATCTATAAATAAGTTTTCACAGGGACAACCGTGTGGACCTACATGTATATCAATGGTCGATCGAGGAGTTCGCGCTACTCGATCAGGGTCAACGATCCGCCCGCGCTTCGAGGGCAAGGATGGGGGAGAAATCGGCTTGAAAAAGCCGACGGTGGTGGGCTGCATCCACGCTGGCGGTCGATGGCTGCGAGGACGAACATATATAATAACGTAAACTAGGTGGCAGGGAGGAGCTGTCCAGAGTAAACAACGCGGTGGCCCAGGACTAATCGGCGTTCGGGCTGGGTTATGGGTTCCCACATCGAATCCCGTGGCATTATGGGACCCGTCCAACTCTCACGCCTCTCTCTACCTCTCTCTCTCCCTTCCTCCTGCCTGGCTGGCCGCTCCAGCCTCTCTGCCAGGACCAGCCTAGACCAGTTTACCATGGCTAGAGCCACCGATAACTACGTACACGAGAGCCTGGCTTAATGTTGTCGATACACCGTCGAGCGGCCCTCATTTCGACAGTTCCAATCATTTCGAGCAGTTGCTGAAATGATGCATTTCCTGGCCAACGGACGGTCTTTGCCCAGCAGTTTCTATGGGCAAAAATGCGTCGCCAAAGAGTCGCCCAAGGCGAGGCCGCCTCCGTGTCGGAACGATACTAGACGAAACTCGTAGCCAAGCAAGGAGTAAAGTTTAAACGGCACCATTGAACACCAACGGGCGCGTGAACGCAGGATATCGGGCATAAATATTCATAGTCAATCATCTGGGAGTGTCCGAGATGGGCGCTTCAAAGGGAATCTTCGAATTCGGTCCGCGCTGGGACACAGAGTCGTCTACTCGATGCAACCGCCAGCAGCGATCGAGTAGACGCTGCTCCGCAGGAGGAAGGAGATGGGACCAGGGCAAGAGAAAGGAAGACGAAGGGGGAGAACTATAAGGGAAGCGAAATTGCCCGCTAATGTCATAATTATATAGCCGGGCGGAATGCAGCGAGAGCGAGAGAGGCGAAGACGAGCAGCGTGGCTCGAGAGTTCGATCGATGATCCGTCCCCGTGTTGCGCGCCCTTTGAACAGCCGATTAATTTATTCGCGAGTGCGTCGAACACCGGCGAATCGACGGTAACCTGGAGAAAGCAACCGCCCCGAGGTATGCTCCAACTGGCAGTCGGCTTCCAATTTGCAGCCTAGACTTCCGGTTGTGCCTCCTTCTCGACGAGCCGCAGACGAACCCGCGACACCTATCTATCATGCTCCAGGTCCTACCGGCCACCTCGAGGGAGCTTGATCGGTAGCTAGGACCATTGATTCCAGACTAGGACCGTGTGAAAGTTCTTTCGGCACGAATTGGAAAGATGTGTTGGCTTGTTGCGACAAACGTTCGTCTCTTGCCGATCAAACTCCAACAATTGCTCGGGGACTCAAAAATGCGAATATCGTACCCTCTGGTGAATAGGACAAATAAAAGAGTCCACGAGCAAAGGTACACGCGGCCGATAATGATACACGAGGGATCTTTAAACTCTTGCATTAAATCCACGGCGAATGTTTCGAGAGTAATTAATTAAAGGGCTCGAGCCTGGGCTTCCCTCTGCCAATGGCCAGGCTTTGCGCTTCGAAAAAGCTCCCCGAGTCGATGTGTCGTGCATTCTTCGCGAGCCAATGAATCATTCGCGCTGCGCTCTTTGTGGTGGCCGAAATACAAGGGCTGCTGGCCCCTGCGGGCCCACCCGTCTAAATCTAACACGATAAGTAGGCGGTGCCGATTAATCATGGTAAACTCGGTTGGTACCGCTCCGATTCTTCCCATCTCTTTCCCCCTGGATGCCCTCTCTTCTGTCTCCTGCTGCAAGTCTACACACATATCTGTGTGGAACACGTACACGCATACAGGGTGGCCCTGACTGGCTCAATCGTGCACGCTCGTCTTGACAAAAGAAAATCTAATTAGGATAGGCCTAATTCGTTACTAATTCTCTATCAACGAGGGTCAGCACTTTTTATGCCGCGTACCTGTTGACCGAGTCTGAGCTACAAATGTAATTCGCATTTTCAGTTTTCAATCGTTCCCGTGAATAATAATTGTATAGGGTAATTACATTTCCGGGAAAACTTTCCAGCGCCAGGGAGAAGCGAAAAACGCGAGTAATTCGTCGCCCGTTATCTATAAAAAAACGGCCAAGGCCTAGCAGAATTATTTAACCACCCTGTGTATGCGTGCGTGGACGGAGCTCGCGGCGTATCCCGTGAGATTGAGACCTCCTCGCGTCGGGACTCACGCCGGGCCCCGTGTGAGGCCGCCGGCCTCACCCCGACCCCTTCGGGCCTCCGAGACCGCCCTTTCCGCCTTTCTTTTAGAGCCGAGGGGCCCACGATGGAGGTCCGCCACGCTGCCCACACACCGCGCGACGCAAGAATCATCGAACGATTTCTTGGCGCGGAACAAGAAGCATTTACATCTTCTTCGACCCATGACATCTTTTAAATTGTCCTAGCCTCTGCGTTCACTATATGCCCCAAGATCCGCCAGCTTTTAATCGACTATTACCCGCACTGTTGTACGAGCAAGGGAAATACGATGCAGAATCTTCTTCGACGAGTTGCGCAGCAGCTGAGGTTTTCCAACGCAAGTTTACAGAGGCTTTCAACCGGATCGAAGCTTTTCTCGTACACGAAATTCAAGAGTATCGAGTGACGTGTAAGCGTTTAAGAACAGCAGCGATGCTCCCTTCGTCGAGAAGTTTTTCAGCGAAACTAAGCGGCGGGATTAACTTCTTGCGCTGGCAGCGCGAAGTTTCAGCGAACGCTAGATGCAAGTTTTATTGCGTGCTTGAAAGGCTTGTCAAAGGGTAACGGCTAAGTGCTTTTGCGCTGCTCTCGAACGAGTGTCGATAGATCCTGTGTCGAACCGATGCAACGTAAAAGAGAGTTGAATTATTTCGAGGCAGGCTGGAATACTTGATAAACCGCTCTGGTTATCTCTGTGAAACGACTGACTCTTGGAAACGGTTGGACGGGAAGCAAAGAGAGAGGAGGCTCAGCGAAAGGGTACGAAGAAAACAAAGAATGCGTCGCGTTGAAATTAGACGTCCATTCGCAGAGTCTCGCGATAGGGCGTATTTGCACGTCAAAGCTGGGCGACAAAGACGACAAACGCCTAACCCCTAACGACAATAATGCTAATACGCTTCCTCTTTTAGATATCCACGAGCGTTCACGGTGGAACTGGCTTTCTTTTTCTTAGAAACATCGAGCTGGTTCGTTTTAATGGAACGAAGGGATCGAAATTGCATTCCGCCAGACGTGTTTCCCGGGGAAATACACCTAACCACTTTTTACCGGTTCAAGATGCAGTCCCGGGGGGAAAGTCACGAGAAAACTATTTTACTCCCTGCATTATTCCATCGTTGCGCCATTTCTATTATCTCTATTCTGAAAAGTGCAATGCTTCCGGTGCACCAGTATTGCGTTGCACCTGACTCGCAGGAGTGAGCAGTAGAGTAGGAACATCTCTCAGCCCAGTACGACATTTTTTGACACGGTACGCGCCCTCGTGGTCGCTTTGCAGATCGATTTTCTTTGCGGTAAAAAATATTATCCCCGTGGCGTTGCCGCTTCAAATCGAATCTCGTTAATGGGTCAGTGAACGGGCACAAAAGAACTGGCCAAGAGACGAGAGCGACGTCATTAAAAGTACAGAAACGAAAATATTGATAGAACGTCAGAGGTGCAAGCGTTCAAAGCGAAAATCCAGGGGAGGTCGGGGTGATTAATCATCGGCTCGATCGCCCTTCTGCTTCCATCCACTTTCTCCTTTCTGCCCTGTCACGAAGAAGTGTCTTACCAGCCGATCTGTCGGTGAATGATGTAGCCTCGTAGTTCGTGCTCAGCATTCGTTTCCGTAGCTTCCGTTCTATGGAAATCTTACAGGATTCCACTATTCGACGTATCATCGCGCGAACACCATACAAAATTTTTCGGAGATTGCTTACAAAATATCGTTGCGAGCGCGATTGCAGTCGTCAGGTGGCTTACCGATCGTAACACCTATCATCTAACCATCAGAGCCATTAATCTCAACAACATCGAGGGGGAATAACTTATCGAACTTCCATTGGCCGCGACTCGTTACGAGTTCCAGAAGAAAAACATCGCAGTTTCCTTTTCCAGCAGGGGTAAATAACTCATCCCTCTTGCGCAGCTCATCCACGGTGGCGCCAGGCTTCTTTACGAGGTACTGGACGCCGTTCATCCCCTTGGGTTGGTAAACCTTAAGCAAAAGGGAGAGGCGTCTGCGTCGATAGCGACGATAGTTACGACAGTTCGGTGGCTGTGGCTCGTCACGACGGCGACGAATAAAAGTATCGCGAATGCGAACGCATAAAGCTCTTGTTGACGTTATCCCTATCTCATTTCGACGCGACCACCACACCCATTTCGTTTGCAATAGAAGCTGCCCGAGGATGGCGCCGTCGTTCCTGCAACCTCGATGCCATTTTGTTACAGCAATGTCCGCGGAAAAACTTTATCCACTTTATGCGGTTAAGAGCGGGAGAGTATTTCGGTTCCTTTCCGTCGGAGTTTTCACAATTTTCCGATCATTTCCAGAGAATCGTTCAGCCTTTTAATAGAATCGATAAATCGTCGGGGCTGGCGGGGAAAATTTTGCCACCTCCGGGCCAGCACGAGGAGGCGAACGGGACCCGAATGACGGAAGGAGAACGGGGGCGTCAATTATCGAGACGGTCGAAGAAATCGTTATCGCGGCAATCAGAGTGTGGCGACACACCTCGGCTCATCGTAAATCGCATCCGTCACTGATTGGCTCAGCCGCGGTGAGAAAAACGCGGCCTCGTCTGCCACCGCAATGGTGGCCGGCAAAAAATTCTCAAATCCGTTTACGTGTAATCCGCTTCGATCGCTAATGCCTCCGGTAATTAGTCACGATTTTTCGACGCCCCCATCGAAACTCCACTCGGTGGAAATCGATCCGGCGCGGCGGGCCGCCGGGATGCGGCTCGTTAAAAGAGGAAAAAAAATACGCGGAGGAAAAATTCGAGATTGGTTTATCTTGTTCGGGAACGGATGGGAAGGGAAGAAATCCCTGGATCGCGGTTTCAGAGTCGGGAAAAGTCTGGTTGTTTGGGCCAATTGGACCGTTCATAAGAAGATAAGTATGACACGTTCGATCTGAAAAGTTTCTTCGTTTCGAGGTACACCGTTCGGCCAGAAGTTTACGAATCATTGAGCCTGCGGTTCGGATTCTTTTCTGGATACTTTATAGTGGTTCCTTCCGTGAAACGACCATGATAAACTGCCACGGAACCCGTGTTTGGATGCGTAAAAAGTTTGCCCGATTCGAGCGTTCCATTTAAAAGCCACAAAGTCTTCCGATATTCCGTAATCGAGTTGCAGATTCCTACGCTTCGTTTAAGTTGCGAAATAGAAGACAATTAAGCGATAGAAAAGATGAAAAGGTTGCATCGAAAGATGAAAGGACTCGACGGTCGAGCAGGAAGTGAAAAATAGAAGGGGTGGAACTGTTTAGATGCCAGCGCACATGGCATTCGAAAAACATCGGCCTTAAAGAAAGAACCTCGCCGCAAAAATAGATCGGCTGATTTGTCTATTCCTCTGTCTCGTCGGTGTAAGTGATTAAGATCATTCGAGGGGTACCATGGTTCGTCGTGCCCCATGTCTGGCTATTCCATTTTTCAGTTTGGCAAAGTAGCAGCGTCGTGTGCATTATGCATTTGTCTACTGACGGACGACTGTGCGATCCTTAAACCGTCCCGTTACGCTGTCTCGTGTCTCCTTCGTCGTAACTCGCTTCTCCGGAACTTTAGCAACCGACCCGCGCTTCTGTGCTTCCTTGGAAACGAGGGAACTAAAAATTAAAGGCTTTCGTTGCTCGTGTGCGCAAACTTGTGGATGGGCGTCAGGAAGTGGCGTGGCATTTATTGACTGGGTAGTTTTCAAGATACGGAGTAAAGGCAATTTGTGATGAGCGCGTAATTAATCATGTGGGTGGAAAATCGTTTCGGGGGATATAATAAGGCGTGTCGAATGGGAGCTTTGTTCCAACACGAATGCTTTCTGGTTGATTGATTCGGTGCTTACTTAAAAAAAAATTGCCCCGCTGTTCGACTAAAACCTTGAAAAAATTCTTTTCCTCCACTTGTTTTCTCACCGTGCGGAATGTCGGAAATGAAAATGGAAAAGTCACCGACGGCTTCGTGCGCCTCGTTAGCCTCGTAAACTCGTTGAGTTACAACGCCTAAATTCTTGCTTTGATTCGCGGCACGCCGAGACAGAAGCTCCTCGAACAAGATTACGGCACAGTTGCAGCCTTGCGAAATGCTCCGAGGCTGAGGGAAACGCTCGCGAAATCCGTTTTGCCATTCGACAAAGTGATGCATTATGATGCGAGGATATTCCCTGGCCGCGAAGAATATTCGCGCGTCACGTAAATCTTCCGTGGTCCCGGAAGACGCCGCTGAAATATTCGCCGGACGAAGTATCGCGCATTCTAATTGGGGAAGAGAACGGAGATTTTGCTGCTCCTGTCCCGTGGACAAACTGCTATAGGCAAAAAAGGAGGGAAAAAGTTTCTCAAACTATTTGATCATGATCGATCCTTGAACAACGTTTATACGAATTTCAACACAGGCTAGTTCGTCGAGGGTGAAACTTTTTTCTATACGAAAAATCGTTCTCCAACAAGCGACTAGAAAAAAAAGAAGGGAGGAACGAGATTACGCGGACAAACACGCGAAAAGCATGAGCACGAACTTGCGCGTTGACGATCAAAAGTTTGATCTTTTGTACCTACCGGTGTTTGAGAACTTTTCGCTTTGTGTTTCTACCGCGGGCAGGACCTCTCTGGGCCCCGAGAAATTAAACTACGAGTTCGTACGATTTTCCTACGCGAAATTCTGGTCCCTCGGAATACGCGAGTTCGGGGTAGAAATTTCTTTTGGCGACTGATTGGAAAGTCCAGCATGATATCGGGTCACGCCGCATAATCGACCACTTTGCATAATATTTGTATCGCGGAACGAGCACGAATAATTTGTGTCCCCGTGTAATATTTCGTTTTCGAATCGCGCTTCGAACATGTATCGACGCGATTTCCAAAGAAAGAATTGGAATAGGAGAGGCAGAAAATCGAGGACGATTCGCGAACGTGTTGGTATCCTGTATTTGTCGACCCGGTACGTGTACATTATTTCGATATCATTTTCCAGCGAATATGTACATCGAATCGCTCTCTGCTTGTTACGTAACGATTTTCCCGCCGTGTTATTCCCGCTTCGTTCGTTCCACAGCGAATTCGTATGCAAAATATCGATATATTTTTTCTTCTCCTTGCAGCCGAGTTGGCGGGTGTTTGTTTGAAAAAAAGCACGCCGCGCCCGATCCGCGCCAATTTCATTCGCGATCTGGCCCAGGCAACCTGCCGTTAAGCGAACGAATTGTTGTATGAAAGCTCCAATGTTGTCTTCATAAACATTTATCCGTAAACAGATTGAAATTCCATATAACTTTCTCTCGCGCGTTCCACGAAAACAGCACCGTTCGGAGCAATTAAAATACGCAATCGAATTAATCAGAGATATAGTAAAGAGTGGAACAGTTTTATAGAAATCTTCCACGTAGGCGGCGCTAGTTGCTTATGCAAACTACCCGCGAAGATCTCATATTCCGCGGTTATGGCCCTGCCACGGCCACTAATTGTAAGTACGCCACGAGGGGGAAAGAGTTTAAGTCACAAGCGAACCAATGAATTTCAACTTCGTCCCTCGTTATGTAACACCGTAGCGTGTGTGCCGTACAAATTAGGCACCACCGCCACAATTTTGTTGGTCCATGTCCCTGTAATTACGCTCCGCTCCGACGAAATTCTGCAACGAGAAACATGCATGTGTAGTCTCCATAGGGAATTATGTGAAAAGTTATCGTCGCTGGGTAGTTGTCAAAACGGTCACGTTCTTGATACTGTGCAACATCGACTAGGTGGATCGGTGGGATCGACTTTAATATTAATCGTTGCTTTTGTAAATGGAAATTGAAAGCACCCCGTGCCACAAAGTTCCACGTGCGGCGATAGTTTGCCGTCATGCGACGTACCATGTCACGCTGCATGACTGTTATCGAGCCGTGAATGATACCAGCTGTACGACGATACATCACGCATCCTAGGGGATTCGACTCTGCTGAAAGAAACGTCGACCTTCCGGTTCTCCGCTGCCGGGATCATTTATTTTTTCCTCCATTCTGAATGCTATCGATCACTCGTATCTCGTTTCGCGGTTGTCGCGCGAATCCCCCCAATTTTCGTGTCACAGCGCGGGAAGAAATCGAAGAACTGTTCGTCGGGTTCCTGAAATAAGAAAAGAGGACGCCAGACGGTCGTGTGCTTTGCAATTGTCACCTCTGATTATTAACAGCCAGTGGTCGCTATAAAATTCTAATTTCACGTGAATTTATACGTCTCTGGCGAGCGAGCATCCCCGAGAAAGGGGAGTGCAAGGGGCGGTGCAGCGACGCCGGGGAAACTGGGTGAATAATTCAATTAATCGTCTAGCCGAGTCGGTCGTGCAGGCTCGGGGGAAAAAGTTCTCGTTATCGCTCTAATAACGATCGCCGCCTACAAAGAAACGAATCGACGATAAGACAGTGGTCCTAGGTAGTTGGCGAATGAACGAATCATACTGCCATGTCTATCGGGCTTCCGCAGGTTCGAGCCAACTTTTAGTTAACCGAACGCCACGACCCCGCGTTTATTCACGAACACCGGTATAAATCTGCCAGAGGCAGGGCGCGTGTCGCCGGCCCACGAACGGGGATTGCAGCCCTTATCAGGCTTTCTCCTCTGTGTCGCAGATCGATATCGCCGCTTCCTGGTAACCTATCCCGTTAACAAGGCAATCAGGGATAGTTTCTCGATACTGTACGCGCGCGACCGGTTAACTTAATTAGGGCTTGTTCTACGACTGCCGATTGCGCCGATGCGAATCGAATTTACCCACGTTGAAAATTAGGCCCCCTGTTTCTAGATGGACCTTCGTGCCTCAAGATCCGTTGTCGGGTGAAAAAGTTCAATCGAACGATTCCAGTGCGGCAATGTTTCGCCGAGTTATCATCCCCTCTTCGCTAATGATGAATTAAAAGGTTGCTTAGCCGGCAGTTGCGTCGCGTCGCTTCGAGCACATCCAAGTTCAGATCGATATTTATCGGTAATAAACCGCAAGACTTTTTACGACTGCGCCGCCTATCGTTTTAAGGATTTTACGGGGTTGGCCCGCTAAGACTATCAGGCGTCCTTCATTTAACGAGATGACATTATTTATATGTAATGCACGCTCCTTCGACAGAACTTCTTCTATATTTTAGTATTATTTCCGATTAAGGAAGGTCTTGTTCCCCTTCCCAGACAAGCGAGCAGCTTTAACGCACCTGTTAACAACTTTGTTTCTCGATGCAATTTTTAATACATCTTATCCAGACCGATACACCGTGGCATCACATATTAGTTCCACCAGCAGCATCTGCTAATGGGTCGTTCCGTGTACCCGTTTATGAGAAGACCCACCGCGTTAAGGCAAACTTTGCCCCTCTGGCTTTACAGTTCCTTGAAATTACAATTTCGGTAAAAGGCTCGGTGCGGGGATCGTTTGCAGCAGCAACGAGCCAGTATCCGAGCTTTATGCGGGTACAAAAGTTCCCAGCCTCGGCCCATTTTAATTCTAAACAACGGGCTTGCTCTAGAATTTAGTGCCTCTGCGGCTCTCGTGCTTTTTTTCCTTTTTTTTTTGTTAGCTCAAGAAATTCGTTGATCGAATTGTACCGTTCGCAACGTTCAAATGTAAAATAGCGCGCATTCGATCATCGAGAAGGGGGAACACCCTCTCGCCGGGGGTAGCCCTTGTTTGATGCAACGAGTAACCCGGGTGCTAAACTCGGGACAATCATAGTTCAGCTGTTACCGACACTTTCAATGGGCACATTTCAGAAACGTCGAGTTAATTCCGGTCGTATCTTATAGTATATCCTTTTTCGCGCTGCGTCGAACGCTGCGCCGAAATTGCCTCCTTTGGAAGACTTTCGGAAGCAATGAAGCCGCGGGTTGAATGGAAGGAGCGATTTCGATTAACCGTAAAAGCACTCGGAGCTGTGCATGCACAGGCACAGAGATACTCTGGAGCACGCACACCGGCTCCCGGAAATCTTCCCCCGCCCCTCGATCAACTCTATATTATTTCCGGTGGAAAGTGGCACTCGAGCGGCTCCAGTACCGGCGAGGACGGCTTCAAACGCGATCCCCGGTAATTGGTTCACTTAAACGCGGGTCGATACACAATTACAGGCTAATTATAGCGTCAATTAGGGTTCGACTCGGATTTGTTCGCAGCTTTTTTCGCGGCAGCCTTATGTACGCAGGCAACAATGCGCGATTGACCGGATATTTGGTGGGTTCCCCTTGCTATAGAATTCGAGTTCTCAGTGCTTTGGTGCATAGGTGAGCAGAGAGCAACGATTAGTTTGCAGTGCGAATTCAAGGCGATGGGACCGCTTCAGCTGGGCGATACGCGGCGAAAGGAGAAAGCGGAAGGAAAAGATGGCGGTTGAATAAGCGGAAGGGATGGCAATCTCGAGTGCAGATCGCGGGGGTAAATCCTAACGAGAGTAGTTCGCAGTGGACGATCGTGCTACCTCGGTTGACCGCAACGATTGACCTGACTCGCAATTATCCCTCGCTGACCGTCCGCTAGATTCGTGTTTGCTATTTATTTATGGCTCGCGCTGCATATTCCACACGATTCGGGCAAACAATCGGGAGGCAAACATTCGGTCGCTGATGCATGGACGCTCGAATATTTCCCCAGGTAAATGCGTCGCGATGGTGACCACGGCGAAGTTCCCATAGTTTCCCTCGCGCGAAAAATCTCCCTTTCCGTGGGAACGCCTGCTCCACGTGAATAGTACAATTTGCAGCTGAACGCTGGTTTAATTGCGTTGCTGACTGCTGTTACAAGCATGCGGTTATTTCGCATAAGAGGAAGGTGGTTCGAGCTTTCGTCGAAATAGGAGATGCGGGCCAAATTTGAACGCCCCTATGTTATAATCAGTGTTGCGTCGTGTTACCACCGCAATCGACCTCCTGAGCCGTGTCCCGTTCATTGAGCACCTGCTATTTGCGTTCCTCTTCGATGTACTTCATTTGGCGTGCGTTGAATATCGGGAATACTTCTGGCCAAAGGTACCGAGACTTCAGACGAACACTTAATGTTTGAAGATTAATGTCTGTTGCCAGATCTCGGACAAATTCGCGCAATTCGACTCTCTCTTCGCGAAACACAGGCAAATTAACAGGGGTGGCGCGATAAAAGAAACGCGACAAGCGTTGCACGGACAAGCAAGGGAGGATCGACGAGGGTAATTCGGTGCCCTGTGCAATCGACGTCGCTTAATCCGTGACCCGGAATCTTATGGTGAAAGTAAACGCGTGTTTATGGAAATGAAACGGACCCCTTTCGGATCGTAACGATTCGTTTAAGCGATGCAATACCACCCCGCTTTAATCGCCTATAAATTTCTACCCGTTATCGCGCCTTAAATTTCCTTCTGCCGTTCCTTGCGCTTCTGACGAGCCGTTGCACGGTTTCGAACGATCGTTTAGAGAATTGGAACGCATAAAAGATCCTTATCGAACGTCGTTCCGACGATACGTCGAAGATAACGTAGTTCTCTATTCGCCTTTTTTTCTGGTAACTTGTGTTTTATCGTTCCATTTATTGCCGGGTGTTTCCATTCGAGGTTCCAACAAGGATTCCGTTAACAACCCTCGGGGCGAGTGTCGCGTGAAAGAGGCCGGTCGTAAGTTTCCCCCGTGCTCGCGGTAGCATGCAGGGCATAAACTTCTCATTAGGTGGTGTGACAGTTGCATGACGATTACAGGAACGCGCTGGTCGACGATTGTGCTCAAAGAGGCCCTGATCAGCGCGATGCCAAGCCATCCGCTGCGTTCAGCGTTCTACCAAACAGGTGGTGGGTATTTCGTGCGAGAGAGCACTGGTAATTTATCGAACAATCCGTTTGCCCACCGATAAAACTAACAAGATCGCGAAATTCAATCTTCCCGTCGCGACTCGTCGACAAGTTGGAAACTATACAGCCGCCAGTTAGGTGTAGTCCCATTTTCCAAGTCGTGCTTGCTAATCCTTAGAAAACAACGTACATACATATCGGCCAGCTGATTAAGGACAAAGCGACGCGTATTAAGATGATAGTTTGAGATACAAGCTGGAATAGCCGGGGCCGATTCGCTGATTCCGAAAGTACTGCAAATTAAGTGCGCCGTCCAGCTTAACGTGGCGTGTTCGCGGTTGAAAGATAAAAGGATCCGGGATTACATCGTATTACATTGTAATCCATTCTCCGGGATCACCTTGTGTGCTTTACTTGTCGGCGAATGAAATTACCATTTCCGGGTGCATGCTCTTCTTTTTCGCTTCCTGTCTAATCGATGTTGCACCCTGCAAAGAAGAAACGTTAATTGAATCCCATTAAAAAGTATTACGAGGGGAAACGGGTTGAAAGAAAATTGTGTCCACTGCCAGCCGATTGTCTGTGCTTTATCGCCGCAAACGTGCAGACTGATATCGCCGGGACGTCGCGTTTGCAGAGCGAAATTATTAGAACGGTCCAGGTATCGGCCTTCCAAGTCCATTTAGAACGTTTGCAAAATGAAATTAACCTCGCGCTACAATGTAATCCGTGACCCGGAATCGCCGTGCCGCATTAGGCGGCTCCACGTGTCCCATTCTGGTAGCGTATGTTTGCCAAACGATACGAGTATTACGGTTGTCTCGCTATCTGCGGTAACAATTTCGCCAAGACTGTCCCTCCGTCGCACCTCGACCTTTGCCTTTGCCTATCTTACCAAGCAAATTACCATTATTTTATTACTGTGCAATCATTGCGGTGGCATAGCTACCATTTCGCTTGGTAAAAAATTTCTTGTTACCGAATTTAAACAAAGGCGACTTTCATTTCCGCGGACCATCGCCCGCCGGTAAACCACAGCGCTTCCTCGATCGACGAATAGTAGCGCTGCGATGCCCTCGAGGGAGACTTCGAAATTGAAGAATATTCTTGGTAGTCGAAACGCGGTGGCACCTGTGCCTTCTTTTACAATCTTTCACTACGTGTTCTACGAATTCCGTCTACCGTTCTTCAGTTCGGCAGAAACGCAGTCGAGCCGACAGTGCGCTGGTTACTCACCCCCGCGTCGAAGATCGATGAATCGTAGAAGGACGGGGTCTGAAAAACGTATCGGAAGCTGTGGCGCCGAGGCACGAGCTTTGCTTCCGTTGTAGGAAATACCGCGCGAAACTATGAACCGGAAGGAGAGGGGAAAGTAAGAGAGAAGTAATGGCTGGAGAACGCTCGAAAGCGCACGCCGGCGGACTCTCTGAAAATTTCGAGAATGCCGGAACGCTTCAGCCGTCGTTCCGGACTCTCGCCACGTTCGAGAGCTTTTCTCTTGCCCGGATCCCTTCGCGTTTTAATTCCTTTTCCGGGCTGGCTCTCTCCCTCTCTTTCCTTCTCTCACCCCGTACTTTATTTCTTCATTCCTCCTTGGAATTTTTAACTTTCTCGGCGAGCACCACGCGCAAACAGATCATTCTCCCTATTTTAAGAGCCCCCTGAACTTGTTACACTTCTAATGGACAACAGGGCGACGGCTTGAATAAACGATTACCAGCTTAATTGCGCCTCAGGTCTACGGAACCGTTCCGCACGGCTCCTGCCGAGGGAGAAACGAGCTGTTTCTTGCGTTCACGGCTTTTGCAAATTACCTTATACCGATCACGTAATCCCCTTGCAAAGAAACTCCATGCCAGGCACGTTAAAGACACCCTTTTCCTTACTCCATTGCAGCGTGGCATACATTAATGCACCGTGATATTACTCTAATCACACTTCCCATGCTTGTTAGTGGCAACTATCTCATACGTGGAATGCAGGGGCGTAGGGAGAAATGAGGGTTGAATAAGGGGCGTGTAAACAGAGGATGGGATCGGTGAAAGCGGGGAACGCACATATTCGTTAATACGGAGGCCAACGAGTGCGCAACTACTTGCTAGAAGTAGCCAGTTTATGTGTACGCGGTGCTTGGTTAAACAGGGCCAGCGAAGGGGTTGCGGTGGACTGCTTAAGTTATCCACCGAGGGTATGGTCGAGCTAGCGGCTTTGTAGCCGTAAGTAGGAAGGCAGGAAGGTCGTACGTCAGGCCCGCGAAAGCCGGCTCGTCTTCCTGCCCAGTTCTAGTTTATCGTCCGCCACGCTGGCCCTTCTACCCCTTCGTGCACCCCTTGCAAGTTAACGACGCGCGTGCCACCGCTATTATGTTCGCGAGCTTCCGTTTTCTCCCTTCGGTGCAGTCTGCGGGTCGCGGTTTGTCAAATCTCTGAATGGTTGCAAATGGGGAAAAAGTTACGATGTCAGCTTCTGTAATGGCTTCGTTAGAAATTCAGCTTTCCGCGCGGTCACGGCTATCCAGAAGTGAAGCAGAATACGCCGCAGGAGCGAAGGGAATATATCCAAGGCGTTTTGGACAGAAGGGTGCACGACAATTTGGGTGTTTAGAGTTCTCGGAGGGTCGAAGGTGTCCAATGCGAGGGAGCTGCGCCGTTTAAACGGAGTTCCAGAATACTACCAGCGATATTTTGGCACGGTTATTACTCGAGGTGTCGTCCGTCGATCGAATATCGTTCGGAATGCATTGGGAACGATGCCGAAAATGTCAATCACCTGCGGTGCATCTGTAAGGGATCTGCAAGGGATCTAATCGATATACATTCTTGGTCTGCTTACCTATTCCAGTCTCCTAATTTTGTAATTCGTCTCGCAGCTGTTTGCCGAGCAATCGATCCGGATGTCAAAATTGTTATTTGATAGTGTCGGCACGAATAGGAGCTGGATGATTTTTAATGTCGAAGTGTTAAATACCTCTTACTGATTGACTCAGCCCTGGCGCTCATCAAGGAGGCACCATTAATTTAACTTCGTTATCCTGACACAACGAGATAACCATGAAATAAAACTGTCCAAAAATTTCAAGGTCAGGGAAGACCGTTTCAAGAAGCTCGACAGTGTACAGCTAAATTGGCTCCCGAATCCGAAGCCCTTGCTTCTTTCGCCAACTATTCCACGGCGGGTCGACAACTTTCTTTGCCGCGTGCCACAGATTTTAGGCAGAAATCTCTGGCTGTGCGCGAACGAGGTGGTCCGCCGCAGCGGATTCGAAGCTGATTAGTTCGAAGGAGAAGGCCACACGCCGGCACGGCGCCAACTGTCGTCAGGCAGCGTTTAATCTATCCGCCCCGTGGAAATAAGACGACCGTCAACGGTTGACGTATTTCGTGCAACGCGTTCTCCCATGCTGGATACAAGTTAATAATTCGCCTGTTGCCTGGCAAGTGTTCCGCCCCGCGCAACAGAGATTCACGGTATGAGTAACGGTGAACGATGTTGATGGACATTGTTGGCGAGCTGTAGCTGCCTGGCGAGAGAGTTGAAAAACGATTTGAAGATTCCGTTACAAATAGTTGGACGAGGGAACGGACAGCTCTTCAAGATTCATTTCGCTGCATTTGTTGCGGGATAACAGGGTCTCTGACATGGCTATATTATGTTTCTAAATGCAGATGAACATTCCGGGAATACATTTTCTGCAGAGAAGAGTCAAAGACGACTTAACAAAGATGGTCATCGTTCGGTGTTCTTTTTTCCTCATCGGTTTACGGCTCGACGGGCGGCGTTTTTCGTCGCGTGCCGAGGATTTTTGCTAGGTGGCCTCCGCCGGAGACGTCAGCCCCAGGGCTGATTAGTTTAGGAAATGGTTCAGCCCGATCTACCGCGACGAGGGTCCCTCGAGAGAACGCAAAGTCCAACCCAACTGTTTATCCCGTGCATTATGTAGGGTCTGGCGCAATACCGCCGGATTTCCGCGCTTGGAACAGGCGCCCCTTGTGCCCCGGTCACCGAGGCCGCCTAATGCCGTTGTACTTTGGCCCTGGAGACGATCTCCAGTTTCTAGACAACTTCCGTGCTCCGTCTCTTGTGCATCGAGGATCAAATTAGTTGCAATTTTTTCGTCGGGGAAACTCTTAAAGGAGTGTCGATGGCGTTTAATCCGTCGTAAAAAAAAGACGCTTCCATCGATCCTGGCCGGCTGCAAATTCTATAAACTTTCAACGTAACGTTCCGTGGCTCGCTAATAGCGACCCGTTTCGGCGACGACAGCTTCCGTTACTCCTGGAATGTACCGCGGAACGTATGCTAAATTATCGAGTAGTCCTCTGGGTTTAATTACTTTTGTCTCGCCGCTGACGAAACTTGGAACATCATTTTCTCGTTCCGATGGGACCAACCGTAGCGTTAATTCGGAGCCTGCCAGAATCTCCAGGCCGCGCTGGTTGCCGTATAGAACAAGCGAGAACGGGAAGAGGATGAGAGATCATGCTCGCACCGCGTTGTTCTCCGATTTTCCATAGCAGATAGAATGGTATTAGGGAAATAGGGTTTCGGTTGATAGTGTTGCGGCTGGTCAATGATATTCCAGACACGTTCGAATCTTGGACGGAACGCGGCCTAGGGGATAATCAAATAAATGCGTACTTGATCAATGTCGCCGACGTGTAATTCGGATCGTGACGAACAAGAGGGTACAATTCGTTTCGCGCGACATTTTCTGTCAAATAACGCGATGCCGAATGCCGCTGACACTGTAGAGTTACCTCGGAACGTAGTAAACGTCAGAATCCCCTCGTTTCTCATTTATTCAACAGGAATTAGTCGCTGTCATGCGGCGAAAGATCATGAATTTCTTACGATACCATTTTCGCCTGTCGTGAAATCGTGGCAAAGCTTGTCGTGACGACGTTTCCATTTTTGATGGGCACCGATGACTCGAACGTTATCGTGACACGCAGGTTTAACGAGTCGCAGACAAACGACAGCTCGAATTCCGTTCGATCGTCCGTTATTTTCCTATTAACCGGTCACTCGTGTCGGGGGCACACTAATTTCTATCGCTCGCGTATTGACATATCGGTCGATGGAAATCAAGTCGACGTGTTCGGTGGCGAACTGGGCCAAATTGGAGCAACCCCGAAATACAGGCGCTGTTAGCACAGCCAGCAGCGAATTATTATCAATGACCACGGGGCGGAGAAGGGGCAGAATGAACACCTGGCTGGCCGGGCGCTCGCGTAATCAGGTGAGATGTAAAGTAAACGCGGCCGGAGAAACGGAGGTGGAGGTGGCCAACGGTACTCCATGAAAGTTATGGGGGCCTAGAGAACGCGGATATTTCTGTGGAAGTTCCAAAATTTACACCCCGGCTCGTAACGCGGCTGGTATCAAAATGATGAATGCGCGTATCACGCCGTGCGTCAGAGACGAATATTTTCACACGGGGAAAAAGTCGAAATAATTTAAGCGTCGGCACCTATGATAAAAATTACTGTGAAATACGGGATATCCAGCCGACGGGCATTCTGCCGGTGGATTCTGACCCCGCTTGTGATTAATCCGATAAAATTCTCCGGGTATCGCGGATACATTTTATGCGGCCAAATATTTCTTTCGTGCATCAGAAACGTTCAACTGGAGCGACAAAGATTGACGAGAATTAAAATTGTTCTAGAATATTACCGTCGCTGGACATATACCGGTCGCGTGTGAATCGACGCTGCCCTTTTAACTGTTTTTTCATTAAAAAAGAAAAGAACAAAGAAATACAGCATCACTGAAATTAGAGTTTGAACAGTCCTCGTTTGCTCGTCGCGATAAGCCGCGTTGGTTTCGAAAAAAGTAGTCGGTGTTCGTCGAGCCCGCTGTTCGGGAACTGCTTCCCGGACGCGTGTGCCGTCCAGTGTTCTCGATTTCTCGATATTTTTCGTTTCTCGAGAAATGAGAAATAAGCGATTGCAATGTTTCTCGAGAAGGAATTCTCGCGAAGGAACACTCGTGCTGTCCTTAGAGCAAACTCTCGGTACATTATCAGCCCGGAGGAAGGGACGTGGAACTTTGTACTTTGCCGTTGTCGGTGTTACACCTTCTCGATCCCATTTTCCTGGCCGGACTCTTGCGCGAAAGTCGAGAGCTGGGCGAGTAGCGCCAGTGTTCCTAATGAAAAATACACGGGATTCCACCGGCAAGGGAAAAAGAACGGGTCGAAGAAAAGTTGCAGCGTGTAAGGTACAGTTTGATGAGTTGTCGATCGTTGTTGGTGTAGCGTTTTCCGTACTACATATACAAGCGGGTTCATTCGTGCAAGGTAAACTCAAAGTGATCTGCAAGTCACATGGATCGTCGAAGTAGTGTCGTCGGGGCCGGCGGTAATTTAAATACCAAGGCGACTAGTTTTTCAGAAAAGCGGAGTGCAGGGAACTTAAACATCTTTTATAGCTTTCTAAGTTAATCCACTTATCTGGCAGATAAGAAATGGCATAAGGAAAGCGAATACTGCGAAAGTTTCAACTTTCGAACGCCTTGCACTTCATGTAAAAGTTTAACAACGTGATAATACACCACGAAACTTTGTCCCCCGCTCAGAAATATGGAGTAACATCATCGTGGGACAACCGCGAGGGTAGCGATAAGAAGCCGACTACGCTGATTCATACTTTTTACTCGGTAAAAAGATAACCGTTTGTTCCTGATCGGTGGGTAGCTTCTTATCGGGCAATTCGCCGCGAACTTTTCAGAGTCACGGGGGCGGAAGTTTGTTTCGCTATTTGCCGGCGTCTCGGGCGGAAGTCGAGGAGGAAATTATTTGGAAGTTCGTTGATATCGAACCGAATCGGCCGTTTGAACCGCGCCGCGCTGCCTCGCTGCCAAAGACGACTACGCCGTGAGCTTTTTACGTTAGGGGAAACTCGAGGAACGTGCGGAGAAAGTCCGCAGGGGAATGAAACGGCGGGATGTTCCAGCCACCGGGGCTGAAAATGGCCTGGCTGGAATCGTTGGAAAACTTTAGCCTGCGAATCTCAGTGACGTAACTTATCCGCGAATAGAATGGCCGGATAACGAGCGGTCTCCGTCGAAATTCGCTTCTGAACAGCATTCTGTGCTATCGCACGACGATCGTCCAACACCTGGCCCCGGGAATCACGCTCTAAGCTACGCGTCAATGGATTCACCGCGGCTTCGGGGGATTTTTGCAACTCTTGGCCAACGTAATTCCTTGGAAAAATAGGGCCGAACCAAATGGAAAGTTGTTGCGAAAATACAAGCAGTATATAGCTTTGGCGATTAACAAATTTCGATCGCTGTGGGCTAAATGTTTCGCCAGCAATGCGACCCTTTTCCGACCGATTCTATTTACCGATTGGCGCATAATGACATAGCTCTCGCTCGTTTCACAAAGGGCGGTCGAAAGGGTGGGCCACGGGCGAATAATTGCTGGAAACGAAAAATTACAGTTGACCGTGCGAACGCGCCCGCGAAGCACATTGTTAATCGGCGTATCGAATTATGTCGTTTGAGCGAACGAAACGCGAGACTCGCATCCAAACATCGGATAATGAATATTTAACTAATGACCGGGCCGTTTGAAAATGTCTCGCCGTGCTGGCACGTGAGCTAGTCTATTTGATATTTCCTCCTATTAAATATCGCTTGGATAAATTACATTCGACCGCGCCACGTCCCTCCCGTGACAACATTATCGATTGTTCCGTAATATTCGATTTGCTCAGCGATCTAGCTGTAACACCCAGCACCGCCACCATGGCCAGAGCTGATTAATGTAATTATAAATAAAACCGAACTCTCGACTCCGCGGTGGAGCTTGCTCATTCATTTGCCCGCGAAATTCATTTATGCGCCAGAGATATTACGGCGTTGATTGCGCCGCTGAATAAAATCTGCTGTTCCGCAACGATCGATGACAAGACTGCCTCGCGGAACTTGCAACGGCCTGACAGACAAGTTCGGATGAAATTACCACGAGGAACGTCGTTCCTACGCTTCATCGACACGTCCTAATCATCTTATAAGTTACCGTGTAACGCAGCGGAAGCAAGGGAGCGGAGAGATACCGTCGCGGAAGCTGAAAAAGCAGGATACCTTTCCGCACCAGGCGGTGTCTCATCCAGAACGAGCCTCTATCGAGCATTTTTCAGGTTTGAAATTCGATGTACGTCGAGAACGCTGAAAGGGCCGGGCTAGACGGGAACTCTTTAGCGCTTTAGCAGCTTTACACGCTTCGCGGAGTTGGAGCAGCGGCGAAATATGCGGCGCTTCGCGGAACCGAGAAATTGAATTTGCAAACTTCCGCGGAGCGGAGCGGTGTGAGGGGTAGGGGGTGGCTGTGGCGGTGGTTAGTCAATCTCGTACTCTTAGCAAGACTTTCTCCGTGGGATCGGGGCACAAAGAAATCATCGGAATACCGAACAGGGGAAGGGACTTAGTCGTCGAGTCGTCGTTCGAATTTTAATAACCGTCCCCGTACAAGTATTTCGAACGAGCTCGATCCCTGGCACATCTGCACTTTTACCGTCTCGAGCGACGACTACGCTCCGTACTTATCGCTGGGCACATCAAAAGAAAACGAAGGTCCTCGGGGCTGTAAAATTTGAAGGATCTATACATAGGACAAGGAAGCGGAGAACGGCGAGCTGAACTCGAGCGATGTAACGACGGCGAGAAATTGAATTTACATAGCGGGTCTGTCGGATTTAAGGGAAATCCTGGGAAACTCGAACGAAGCGACAGAGAAGTAGGGGAAAGGTCGCGGAAATCCGGTGGCTGGCAGTCGATCGAACGAGCGGAGAAAGGGAATCGTCGGTTTTCTGCATCGTGCCGTATGGCCCGACTAAGTTTTAAGGGATTGAAAACAGACGCGGGCCGAATAGATAAACGCACATTCGCCCCGGGAATCCGTGGATTTCATCGACATTCCGTGGGAGCGCGACCGCCCGAGAGATCAGGAACGTGCGAAGCCGATCCCATTCCTACCGAGGTGTCTCGAGAACCGACTAGCGGCTGCTTCGAGTGTACTGACAGACGTTGAGGAGATTTCCCTTTGGTCTTCCCTTCTTTTTTAATATTTTTTTATTTCGACCATCGACGCAAGCTGATCAGAAATAATGAAAAGTGACAGGATTTTCCGCATCGTCTAACAATGAAGATCATTCGCAAGATATTGTACGTAAATATTTGCGACTGAATTGGCCACGGTGAAACGAAGAAAGGCAGGACTATAGTTGAATCAGGCACGATTTCGTCCCGCTGCACTGAAACGATGTCGTACGACGTGCGACATTATTTTGAGCCGGTGTGTCAGCGTTGCTCTCGCGAGAGAGCCCGATCTCGGCTCGGGCTCCTTTTGTTTTTCTACGGCCTGCTCGCGATGTATTTGGTACCCGAGTCGCCCATATAAAGCGACAAATGTCCTTTTACGGCACGCCTCGCCATCCAGGGACTGCGTGCCAGGAGAGTTCAGTTCGGATCTTATGCCAGAACTTTCCTAGTAGCCAGACGCGCCAGTTCGCTGGCCATGGGTGTTTCATTAAAATCCATAATGGACCGCAGCCGCGACAGAAAGTTTGCGATCTTTCCCCTCCTCGTCGTCTTATTGTTAGATCCACCCGTAATCCTTTAATCCTATCGAAAAGTTGACCGGTCCAGCGAAACTCTTTGTTCGCCGTGTCGGAGAAGGAATTCTTCCGGGACATCGATGTGCTCCAGCCGTGAAAGGGTTTCAATATTCCAAGATTCCGTTGAATCGCGTGCCGCCGAGTGACAAGGTTTCTCATTCCACAGCAGCACGCCCTGAAATTTTGCTCGTCTGCCGGCGCTGATGTCATATTTTGATGACAAGGGTGGGAAAAGCGGAGGGTCTGGAATTAAAAGGAAGACCGATTTCAACGTCTACGTAAATGAAATTCAAGCGACGTGCAAACATTTTCATTCTCGTGCTCCACCGGCTTGCGCGAATGGGAGGATGTCAGAGATCGTTTCGCGACATCTTGGTTCCCGTTGATAATCGTAATAATTTAGACAGTGGACGAATCAGAAAAATTCACGAGACAGCTACCCATCGAATGGGGACTTTATTCTCCTTTTCGAACCGTTCCATTATTCATCCTCGAGTCGTAGATAAAAGTATTATATATTCAGACTGTGAAACGAATCTGTCGATCCACGTATCGTCCTCGATGACAGATAGGAATACAAAAAACATTCCAAGATGCAATCGAACTTCACCGTCGCTTCGCAATCGTCCCCTCCGTTTCCGGCGAATCTTCGGCGTGGAAGCAGACTCTTGTTAAAAGGTCAAAGAGAAAAATAAATGAAGAAAACCAAGAATCGAGTGCTCCTACGAACGGCACTTGGTACAAATAGGATCCTCTTTAATTCCGTGTCCCGATGCTCCCAGGCAAACGACATCCCAACCTTTTAACCCATCAACCGATAGATCGTAAATAATGGAGGTCCAGGGAAAGAGGACACGGGAAAAGAGGAATCTTGAAGCGAAACAAAAAGCCGTGACTCCCATTTCCGACGAAAGGTTCGCTATTAATTTCCCCCGTGGCGAAAAGAATTTTGCGCGATGCAGCGCTTCGCTGAAGAGACAATCGTTAAATGTTGTGACAAACTTGTCCTTCTGGATCGTTAATATCTCCAGCCGCCAGCAGCAGCCAGGCGAAGCAGCGTGGAATTAAGTACGTAAGTTAACGCGAGCTAGCCGCGTTTCTCTCGCGCCAAAAGCCGAAGGACTGGTCCGTTTTGCGGAGTCGTGTTCATCGGCAGCTCGTTGTTTCCTTTCGTCGCCGGACTTTGCGGTTACACGGAACAAGAACGTTCCAATTATTAATGCCCCCCGCGTTCCACGGTTCCTTAACGATACGAGCCATAATTCTTATTCGTTCCGCGCACCGCCATGGGAGTATTCCCATTTCCCATGCCTTCGTTCCAGTCGACGCGACGCTCCAAACCATTTAAACGGAGCCGATATTCACTTGCCAACGGCGCTCGCGCGAGAACAGATGGACACTTTTTGTCCCTTGGCATTTCGAATGAACCAGATTCCTTCGTAGAACATAGCCGAGTGGAAAGGGTGGTCAGATATTAATTACAAGATTCGCGAATACGCATTCCTATAGGAAACACGATGCACACCAGCTAATTAAGAGCACTCCGTCTTTGTTCGTCCCGATCCGTTGCGCTGCAACGTTACTTCGACGCAGCTGCTGCTTGCGTCGCGTGCACGGCGATTTAACATACCTGCTACGACTGATACGTTTATCTAAGGTGATATCAATGACCGTACCGATCTCACGGCTTCGCTTCTCGGAACAATGACGGATCCGCCGGCGAATGGAGATCGATTAATCTCGGCCGGAAAAATTATCTCCGGCAAAATCGACCCTCCTCACGGCAGACGATCGCGCTCTGCTCCTGCATCACCTTTCGCGTGGAATTCGCCAAGTTTCTCCTTCATCGTAGGAGTACGCTTATTGTTATTGTTTATACGCGAGAGCAGCGCGGACAATTTCCCGCGGCTCATTAGCGAAAACAAATGGAACCGCTTCTGCGAAGCACGAGTTAGCAAAGCCGAACTAAAATAGCACAAGCGACACAGCCGCCAGCACGTGTATTAATTAATCTCGCTTCTAATCGCGGTATGATTTCGTCCAGGGATTTTTCACCGCGACTTCTTATTCAGCTTCCGGTTTGCGTCAGCCGAGAAACGACCTCGCCGTTCGCTGTCCCGGCTGACGAGATCTGTCGGACAATTATGGCACGCATTGAGGTTATCGCGACAACGAGGGAGGTCCCGTATCGATCGATACGTCGGAGAATTGCTTCGATGACCAGCTATCTCCCTCTGTGCCTGTCTCCTACCACTCGGAGATCCTCGGCATGCATAACGCGAACGCCCGATTGTATTCCGTGAATGCGTGATTATGTCCACTCTGTCGGCGCCTCTGGAAACGCGTTTGCATTCCCCTCCTCGCATTTAGCTGGGCATCTGGGCGCAAACGTTCGCGACTTTCCCCGATTAATTCACCCTCGAGCATCTTTGAGAAGCGACAGTCCTAACTCCGATACAGGTTGAAAGCCGGACGGGCTTCCCTGGCCGCGCAGCAGCCGGGAGCTTCCGCGAGGAGCAAAGGCGGCGAGGTCGGGGTGACGTTAAACGGAAGCTAGATAGAGGTTACAGGCGTCCTCGACGAGGCATTGCGGAGGCCGGTTAGCACTCGGCGCGGGAATGCGGCCCGCGGTTACCGGTTCCCGGTTACACGGCTATTTGCGTAGACACCGCCGCGGTAGGTTCGCGACTATCTTATCAAGGTCGAATGCTCGGACACACTCCACGCCACCGATCCGTCCGCAGCCCGGTTTTTCTCTGGATCGCGGGCGTGTGCGCCGCGCGCCGCCAAGAAGGACGAATGCGGGAATTAAGCATTCCGATAGGGGAAGTAGCGATTATCTCGACGGCGAATAAGTAGCGGTGGCCGCGTTTCAAGCATCAATATCCAGTATGCATCGGGTCCTCGTTTGCGCGATCGACTGGATAAGCGTTCCTTGTTCCCTTTTCTTTTTCATACCGAAAATCGCTCGATAACAGACGCATCGTTACGTTAATGAAGCAATTAATACGAATGCGGGACCGGTGCCGGTCGGTGCGGCTGTTAAACTCGTTACACGCGAGGAACGTCGCGGCATCCCGTGATTAAGAAAAATGCGGAATACTTTGGGGAGCAGCGCCGCGTCGACGATGCTCCTCCTCGCCATAATTCTCTCCGTCCATCTTGTTCCTTCTACCGAGGCTCTTTCTTCGGGTGTATCGATTGGCAAAATCATTCTACATACATATATGACCGGTGTAGAAGGGCACAGAGTCGGTGAGGAGTCTTTGATCGCCAAGCGGATTCTCCGATCGAGCGGGTCGCCGGTAAATCGGGGTTGACGTTTTCTTACCGTTCGTCCCCCACGCCCCTCATTCCCTCCCCGGTGGATCCACCTCGTGGACCGGCCGCCGCGCCGCGAATTCCCCGTCGCTGCTTCGGTCGTATCGTTTCCCACGAACGCGCGGACAGTATTCCACTAACTGGTGTTCCCTTTCCACGGTTTCCTCCAACGGGCGGAGAACGGAGAACCTCGGACGTGGCAGTGACTAATTATTTAGGGTTGCATCGGCGATCTCTCCCTCGTGGCCGGTAGCGTCGCTCCCCTCTGGCCGCGGCATCCTCCCGTGCCTGGAACTCTCCTCTCTCCCTCGGCTGCTCCTTTATTTTTCCCCTCGGACTGCATTTCTGCGGAGCCAAACGGAACACTTATATGGACTTCGTCACCGGCGTTCGTTTTGCCGCTCAGGGTATACCGCTATACGCGAGACCATTGTTTTGCACCGGTTAGGCCGAACTCGAGGACTCGCGCATCGTCCTTATTAGCAATTCAAATTGGCGGCAATTTTTTCAGCACATTTTTGACCTCCTGTATCGGGCCGGTCCAGCGTCCGCGGCTTTTGTGTCCACGCTGCGTATACGCCGAAACTCCCTCCCTTATTAAGGCCGCCCTCGCCATATTAAGGGCCTCGCGTTAAGCCTCTCCCCGCCCCTGTTTTTCCTTCTCTTTCTCCTCTTCTTCCTCTCGTTAGTAATTGCTTTCTCTGCTCCGTTTCGTTTCGTTCCCCTCGAGCCTGGCGTTCATCTCTCTTCGTCCTTTTCCATGCTCTGCCACTTCTCGGTGGACCTTTAATATTCTTCGATGATTCGTTAAGCACGGTTTAGCTGGCAGTTCGGGGAATCCTGTGCAAATCTTCGCGTTCAATCGGTGTCCGTGGGATCAGCTGTCTCGCGAAGGGAAAGGAAACTTTCCTTCCGTTCTCCAGCGAGGAAGTTGCTCGCTGTCCTCATCAACGATTCACATCGCGAATTAAGCGGTTCGCGAATTAAAAAGATGGAACGCGAAGAACGACGAGTTTCTTTGTCGCTCTCCCGCAAGAAAATCCTTCGGAGCTTTCAGCCCTTCGTTCCTGTTATTACTTCGCGAGCAGCGCTGATTTATTTATTTAACTCGCCACAGACGATGGTGCTCCCTCTTGCTCGCTCCTTTTCTCGCCCGTACTCTCGAACCATTCCAGCGATTCAAAGTTTCGTTCGACGTTGCCGCACCCTTGGAATTACATCGCCCAGGTACTTTTCTCCTTCCTCGATCACGCTCTCTTTTCCACTCAGAATGATCAACGGGAAAATCAACGAACCCATGGAGTGTATTATGCATGCGCCATTGCGTTTTCCTTTTAAAATTACCATTAGACGCTCTCTCCGCGGGGATATCGGAAATTGAAAAGACGAAGAATGGAAACGGGCTGGGTTTTACTTCCGGCGGGGACCCGATTACGACGCCGAGGCATTCTTGCCGACAGGAAGCCAACCACCCCTCGCCAGGATCCCTCCGTCCTCTTTTTCCTTCACGTACATATTTACTCCTTCGAGGTTACTTACAATTTTTCACCGACTCTAACCCGGCTGTTTGTCGCGCCTTCTGGAATTCAGGCGCGAGACGCGTTCGCAGATTGCATTACGTTCGTATCGGTGCGTTCTCTTTTCAAACGATCGTTACCTCGCCCTCGCCCTCGATAAAACCCTGAATATCGGAAAACCGCCGACTGGAATTGAATCTAATTCGTTCGAGATTCCTTCCACCCCTTCCTCTGTAATTCTGCTGTTTTTCTTTCCCCTTGAGCCTTGCACCTATTTGCCCCCGTCCACTTGTATCCATTGTCAAGTAGAAACGGGGATCAACTTCGAGACCGCGTGCATCGACACGGAGTAAGACATTCTCGGTGCATGTTTCTTACAATGTAACGGTCCCCAATTATACGTGTTTTCGCCAACGCAATCGCGCTTTACATGCCTCTCGTCGATTCGTAATACGCGTGACGATAGCCAGCCTGAAAAGAATTCTCGGAAAACGAGCCTCTTATTAGGCCACCGGCAAATTTGCCTCGTCCCTACCGGTGTATTCGATTATCGGTATCTGTCTCGAATCTTCGCGATCAGTGTCAGCGTGAAATCGTTCACGCTGACGATAAAAACAAAAATATTAAGGGAGAAAGCCCTCGACGTAGCTGGCGAATAAACGTCTACGCCGTTTTCCATTTTCCGTATCGGTTTCTCGACAGAGATCGTTCCCCGTACAGGTGAGCATAATTTCGCGGAACGTTCCGTCTTTCGCCAAGCCTTGTCGTCCAGCTCTCCCGGGAGCGTCGCGAGAAAAAAGTTCTTTGCTCAAATCTGAATGTTCGACGGAGATGTCCCTGGCCGGGTCTCAGGTGCGACAACGGTTGTCGTTGACAGGAACATTTGTCAGCCGGCTCGTGGCGAACGCGTTTCCTCGCGAAGCTTGCGAACATTTTATGAGCCAGTGAAACGGTTACTGCTCGGGGATATTGCATCCAATAGAAAATCCGCCCAAAAGTTCCCGAAACAGGTGCGCTCGTCTTTGGCGGGCGGCGATAAACTTGCAACTCAAAGGACTGCGTTAAGAGGAACCTGTTCTTCCTGCCTATAGAATTTTTTAGCAAAAGAAACTGCAGGTACGAAGGAGCGTATCAACTCGAGGAAAGTCAGTGTCGAGAAATAAACGAAAGCATAAAGGGATTCTCGGCTAGAAAGACGCCGCGTCGGGGTGCGTGATTTATCGAAGCGGCTCGCTGTATCCACGCGCTGCGGCGCGATAAAGTCCCTACGAATTTTTATCGCGGCACCCGGATATTTTCAGTTGTGTCGAGGGGTGCGCGAATAAATTTACATAATGCTAAACCGCGTGTTCTACGGGACACGGCCGTTTTCGCAAAATTTATTGGTGCCGCGCCACGTCGAAAATCATCCGTGTTGGCAATTAATTCGAGACCGCCACCTACCACTGCTCGTGTCGATATGATTTTTCTGGAATGTTTGAAAGAGTATCAAGTATTTGACTTACTCTCGAAACTACGTGTAGAGCGAGCGCTGGTCTAGCGGTTAAGGGGAAAGTGGCAGCCCCTAGTCAGACGTATCGTCAAGATTGTTACTACTGGAAGAATCGAAGTCGGAGTGGTTCTAAAAATAGATGCAGTTGGTTCTCTGTTGGCGCGTGTCTCTTCACGGTTCGTTTGTATATCGGTCGCGTGGATCACTGTTTGTTTGCACTTGGTCCCAGCGTGGAAATTCTTTCACGCCCGCAGCGATCTCCGAGGGGATTCAAGCGCTGGAAATCTCACCGATTAGACGAGTCGATAGGAGAGAACGGGAACGCTCACAGGGATTTGTATCGCGCAGACTTGTTTGTTGGAGAAACGGTCTTTGTATCACCCTGAACTATATATCTGAAACAGGGAAGAGGAATATGAATTTATTTTATGCATTGCATTCTCCGGCAAATCTTCTCCAACAGGTACCCGTTGAATTTTTTGAAACTGTACCGCATCGAGAAAACGTCCGCAAAAGACCTTTCTCCCTCCACTTTCTCTGCGATTTTACCGTTCGAATAGAAGCTGCTACAAAGGGAGATTAAATCTGCCGATCGATTCCCGCGTCAACGTTCCCGTCTGCGCGTTCAGCAACGGGTTCAAAGAAATATCAAAGTTCGACCGGGACACGCATGTAAATCACGGTCGCGTCACATGCAAAACGGCACAGTGTCAGCGTGCAGCAAGCCGTTTCTCGAGTTCCAAAAAAAAAAAGAGAGAACAAAAATATAATAATCTGGACGGCAGCGAGCACACGGTCGCTGGAGCACTTTTCGGAAACGTCAAAAGCGCGATGGAATTTTTGCCACGCCCGGCATTATTGCTTTTGCATTATTCTTTTGAACGTTGCTGCGGAACGGGACTCTCGTTGGTAGTAATTGACAAACACGGGACAGCCCATTGCTTTTGTCGTTTCGATTTCACTCTGCTAAACCCCTGTCACATTCGACTGCCACTGAAATCCATGTAACGCGGATCGAATGTGGAAACCCGTTGTCTTTTCGTCGTTTGTTTTGACAATGAGACAAACGGGCCGAGTGCTGCTACAGTTGTGGCGAACACTTGCGGCCAGATAAAAAGACGTATCCACCGATGGACAGCAACCTCGTTCCAATGTAGTCGAAACGCGTCTCGCGGCAGTTCGACACCCCCTGGGCGAATTTTCATTTCGCCCTTTTAATCGGGAGCATCGGATTGTCGAGAGTGACATTTTTCCACGACCACTATTCCAGGGCATTTCTGTTCGTAGCTAGACGATTTTTCCTGGATCGTGCGGCGAGTTCAGAACGGATGGAGTCCCGTGGCCGCTTTAGAGGGCCATAAATAGCGACCGACCGAAATTCAGGGCTCGTGGATCACAGCCTAACGATAGAAACGCGTCTTCGACGAATAGGGCGTCGTGAACGATTTGCGAAACGCGTCTGGCGAAATCCTATGCTCCTCGGGATGGTTTCGGGTCGATCTGAAAAATGTTTCCACTCAACGATACAAATGGGGTGGTTCGCTGGCGCCGATCGAGGAAAAACAAAACAAGTCAGTTTCCCCCAGGCGCGTACGTCGCGGGCATACGTCGCACTGTACGGCGGGTATTCGTTGGAGAATTCTTCCACAGGCAGCCACACCCGGAATCGAGAAACATGCGAGGTTGAATAGGAACAGGATAGTGGGTATAGCGTTCCACGGAACAAAAGTCGTTTCGCGAAGAAGAATCTACGATCGGTCATATTTCGAAAGTTTAATGAGATTCCGCCGGACTAATTGCCTAATTAAAATATCCACCAGCCGTCGCGGTCCGAGGAGCTAACGACAATCTTGAAATCCATGGTAATTCAAGTTATGAAGAAAATTTCACAAGGCCCGTACAGACGTTTGAATTTGCATAAATTTGTGGAAAAAGTACCTTCACTTTGCCATCAGCTACGCGATGCAGAAACGAATCTTGATAGAAAACGAACTATGGGTTCACGGAGTAGAGACCTTACCCTTTAAAACGAGCCCAGTTGGATTGTCGTGCGATTCCTTTTTATCGTTTCACCGCACTTTGAGCGAAGACGGCTGCCGTTTCCTTAATTGCGGCCAGAGTCGCCGCGAAAGAATCTTTCCCTGTTAGAAAAATATCTAGATCAATGTTAAAAACGATCGCTCGCGAATGGAGTAAGGTAGCATGCTTAGAACGACGAGGCGAAGGCGAAACGCGAAACGCGGCTTCGGAAGGAGCGCCTTCATAAATATGCAGAACCAATTACGGCAGGCCCCTGTACCGTCTCGTCCACCTCCCTGCTCTTGCCACCGAAAACGTTCGCAGCCCGGTCTTCGGGCCCACCCGGAGCAAACGGAGCTTTAATTCGGCCGCATTTCTTTACCCGTTCGGAAATCACCGCGTTCTGGATCACGCTATCTCTGTTCCCCTTGCTCCGCGTCGCTCTCTTTCGCGGCTCCGACTTGTCTTCCAGCACGGCGACGGTGGTCCCCAACGAGGCTGCCCCCGGGGCCTTTTCTTCGCTGCGCCGGGAGTAACGTTCGGGGTAGACCGAGGGATACCTGTCGTTAGCGGCGCGCGAGGATGCGATCGTCGGTGTTCCAAGAACTATCGATGCCGTACAGAAACGATTTTCTTCCAGATTCCTCGCACGCCGCTAGAAGATTTTCCGGACAATATTGAAACCGTCCCTCATTACTTTGCCGTTGGCGCTTTAATTGGAAACAATTTCGCGCTCCATCAGACGGTTACTGATATTGTAAAGACAAGTACACCGGCGTAGAGCCGTTCATTCTGGTGGTCCCCGCGAGGAGGTAGCAATTACGCGAGAGGAGTGTCTAGTATTCGGCGAAACGCTCGCCGGTATGAAGACGCATTTCCTCGAAGGACGAGATAAGGAGGAAGGAGTGACGTTTTAATTAGGAGCTCGCCGGGTCCGTGCAGGGGCGCATTAATCGTCGAGATTTCGAGGGCGGTCCACGAACGGTGGTGGGAAGCCATCCAAGGAGAAACACAAGCTGGTGAACGGGTTGAGAAAGGAGAAAGAAGAAGGAGGAAAGAGAAGGGGGCGATGGTGGTGGCGGCGCGGCGGTTGAAACGGGAGACCGGGTAACTGGGTGGGAGATTACGCGAAAGAATTTCATAATATTCGGCGTTTAAAATTCTCGCATAATGCCGGACCGGGCTCGCGAGAGGACCAACCGGGATGGAGTGAAGAAGAAAAGGAAAAAGCAAGAGCAACCGAGGCATGCGTCGCCGTCGGCGTCTTGGGATAGGACCTCGATTCTTGTTTGTTTTAACGCCAATCCTTTGAGCGCACGATCGCGCCCCTGCGTGTACCGCCCGAGCCCTCTTTAACGCTTTCTCCGTGTTCCTTCTCGTTTCCTTTTTCTCTCGGCCTGCTAGCCTCCTCCATCTTCATCGGGATCGACCATCGATCTTCCGGAGTCGCGTTTCCGGACAGGCGCTCCGTTATTTCATTCTACCGGAACTGTCCGACCTACCCTGTTTTTCATTTCGTTCGATCTGTTATTCGTTCCCCCCTTGCTTCGCGGATGCGTTTCGTTTTGCTATTATTAATTGAATTCTGATGGGTGCAAGAAGGGACTTTTTGCGAATTCGTTGTATTTAGAATACGTTTCGCCTCGTATATTCGCGAGTGCCGCCTATAGATTGCCGATGCGATGGCAGTCGGTCCAGCCAATCTCAGTCATCGCGAACAATTTCGTCACGGTGCAACGCTATTAAAACGTTTAATCGTTTCTTTCGACCGGAACGAACGCAGGTATTTCGTTGAATTTCAGTTTATCCCCGAAACAGATTCGCCAGACACGAAGTTTCGGTATTCCGGTGAGCACAATTACGAAAACGTGGCGCAAGTTTTATCTTCGCCACAAATTCTCCATCGCAGAAGGCCAGGTCGGGTATTGGCCATAACGATACGACCGGGGGTGGTTTACCCTCTGAATACAAATAAGATGTTCGCGACAGAGGGTCTGGAAGTCAATAAAACGGTTAGCAACCCTCCTTTCAATTCATCAACAATGTATTTGCATAATAAGAAACGTCGACGGTGGGCCCCACCGGTTTCTGCAGGATCTACGAGGCACTCATAAAAGTCGACACCCCGTTCTGGATCATCCAATTTTATCGCCGCAGTCAACGGAATCCTGTTCGGGCGGAAAACAAATTTCACGGACTATCAAAGCGTATCGAATTAAAATACACCGCGAAACGGCCGGTCCAGTATCAAAGTGTCGAAATGAAATTTGTCGGAACGTCGTTTGAAATAACACAACCGAGAGCGGCAGAAACTCGATAAAAATTAGCTGCACCGGCGAGTCGATTATCGTTTAATTCGGAAAATAAAAATTACGTGATGCGACAGTGACGTGGAACCGTTGCTATCGTTACGTACACGAGGATGGAAGTGAAACTTTATTTCGTTAACGAGTCGCTCGGCCCAAGAGGGAAAAAATAACCACTGTGTCGAGCGGAACATGTGGATCCATTTATTTTCAATTGTACACATTTGAATGAATTGTCACGGAAGATGATTAGACGTATAATAATGAAACGCGATCCGGTAGCAATGTTTCGTCGTCAATTGATTCGTCGTTACAATCGTTATCTCGCCGGAGGCTATTGAAACAAACAAGAAAAAGAATAGCTTGGCAATTCCTGTGCCCAGTGACACTGGCCGGAACAAACGAGGGATATGTAAACTGACTATTGACTTGTCGAATTATAATCACGACTATTTCTACGCGGCAGATTTTTTCACCGAACTAATCCATCACCTAGAAGAATAGAAGCGTCGTCGAATAAAAAGTTCGTAGGTATAATAGACGATTGCTCTTCTCCAATATTTGAAGCTCCAGGCAACTAAAGGGAAAATGTGGTATCCATAAAGACAAAGTTCAGTCGTATAAAGTCACGAAAGGAAACGTCGACTCGTCGAGCCGAGCAAGAGCGGTGTCATTGCAAAATCGAGAGCATCACAGACAGGAATATAACGTTCTGGAACCACTCGGTTTTCACCTCCTCCGCTCCACCACCTATCCTCATTCATCTCGCTGTCTAGCCATAAATTTTCACGCTACCCCCTTAACGCTCCGAGCCACGTATCGAGCCACGGTTAGCACCGGCAGGGTTGGAGGATGCAACTTGTTCCCAGGTACTCGGAGATGGCACGATTTTAGCACGCGTCCAAGCACGAATAATAATTTCGGGTAAATGACGACGCAATAGGTTTCCCGTCACCGGCTGGTGGTCTCTTCCCGTTGGAAACCCAACCAGAAACACCGCGTGCGGTCTTTGGAAGCTTCTTTGATCCGTGATTCCGAACCTAGAGGCCACTATACGGAGCGTGACTTGAAATTTCCAAGCTCCCTTTCGGGGCAATGCAAAATATTTATTTTGCCTCGGCGCTGGTGGTCACTGGATTTTAATCTAAACAACCATTGCCTCCGACCACTTTCGAATGGAATGTAAATTGTGAATCGCGTATTAAAAGTTGCGCACAATAATCGAATAAGTGCAAAGAAAAGTTGTGTCCCGACTGTTTGGGAAAATAGATTGGGCGTCGAATTTGTCTGGCCGTATTAAAAAAAAAAACTTGTTATCGCTTTAGGAGAACTGCGCGTGTTCTGGATGATATCGAGAGGTAAATATATCACGGTGAATGTTCGGCCGCTTTCAAAAAATCTAACCCCCGCACCTAGAACGATTCATCGTTTCCCGATATGAACGTAAAACGTCGAAATTTCAAAAATACACGCTCCTGTATATTAATCTCCCTTTCCTATAGTCGTATTTGGAACATGCGAGCTGTGGTAAATGTCATCCGCTCCCTGTGTAGAACGGATTAAAACGCTCTATCGCGTTATCGTTGATCCCCTATTCTCCCCCGTGTTATAGATAGATCAACCGTCACGTGTAATCAGCCAAGAGGCGAATCAAGTTTTAACGCGGAGATGCGGCACGTCATATTCGCAGACAGATTTCCTTGAGAAGTTCACGTGGACGAAAATAGGAAAATCGTCCGAATCGGTATGTCCAAGCAAATCGACCTGGCAAACTCCGGCGAGGGAATCGTCACCCCGACCAATTTACGGTGCTAGTCGCGATAAGATTTTCCATTTTTCCTATCGTCTGACCTCTGGGGAAAGTAAGTTCCTTAGTGGAAAGCATCCCAGCGATCCTTTGCTTCCAGTTTTTCGTTTTTCAGCGATGGTTGCAGATATCTTATCGATTATTTGTTTCAAAGAAAACGTATACTGGGTTGAAATCAGCTTGGCCCGTATTAAACACATTTACGGAGGGTAAGAAAGTTCCAGGGAGGGACTATGACTGGCAGATCATGACCAGCAGAAATCTACTTCCGTGGGGAAACCGGGTTCCGATGGGCGATGGGGATTGGCCGCGTTTTATCATATTTTATTATACATGGGGGATCGTTTCTTCGTGGAATTTCTTGGCTCGTTCCCGCGATGGACGACGGAGCTTCCAACTTTCCCCCGGCAATATTTCTCGATCGGTGGATGCGTTTTTTCACGACTCGTGTGGCCTCTTTATCGTGTTTCACCCGTCGACAAATATTTCAGTCCGACCGTAACGTTTAAATACGCTCCGAAGCCGTAATCGAAGCCATCGAAAATGCGAATTCGTCTGCGAAAATATTTGCAGATTCGCAGCACAATAAAAATTGCAAAAATTTGCCTAACCGTGCGAACGCGTCCGCCGCACGGAACCGAACGCCTGGCTTCCGCGTTAATTTCGATTTCGATTTCCATTGGTTAGGCGTTCCATAGGAACGTTTGGAAAAATTCGTCGATCGTGCACGCGTTTAACGATTCATTGGGAATTAATTGCACGAAAAGTTTCGCCCCGAGTTTCGTATCGCCGCGGTGGCGCGTACGTTAAATCCAGTCGCGCGTCACACCGATTATGTTTTCACCGTCCTATAATTAGAGCCGAGAGTGGGTTACCGCCGAGTTTAGCTACATTAAATATCGGGCGAAATGCGAGCGCGTCGGGAATTGAACTCTCAATCTGGAATCGACGACCGTAGTTTAGCCCTCTACGATGAAAGGGGTTGTCGACCTGCTCGTGGAATCACCTATCGTATTTTCACTTGAATTCGATGCGTGCCGAGGCATTCCCGTATATTGGTATCGTAGAAATCAGCTGCTCTGTCGTACTGTTAACGTCTCTGCTTCGGTGGCGAAAAAGCTCGGTCGGGCTTGAAACGCATCCAAATTCAAGGCACAGAGGAAAACGTTTCCCGGGAACGGGAACGAAGCGAAACAAGAAGCAGAGGCAGAAGAAGAAGAGGCAGAAGCAGGGGACGATAAAGGGGAATTCGATGAAGTCTCGGTTGCGGAGATGGCGCGCGTATCACGCTTAATAATCCAGCCAGTTAGCCAACGCGGCTCGGGTATAACGCGAGTCGCCGCAAAGGACTAAGAATAAGCGAGCCTCGATAAATCACGGTGCGCGAGTTCTCATAGTCCTGTCAACAAAAGAGGCAGAGCCCGCGGGATGGTCTTAGGCCACCATTCCCCGGCTTAACGGCGTAGTCCTTGCGAGTGGACGCAGCCAGCCTCCCTTTCCGCCGTCCTCTTCTCGCCGCCGGGGACAGTTCCTGGCGTTTCACCGTTCTCTCCCATTCTCTCTTTCTCTACCGTGCGCCACCTCCTTTTCCTTCCTCTGGTCGAGCTCTCTCTGTATTTGGCGTTGGTTTGTTGAAGCTATAAGGGGCCGTAGGGAGGAGGACAGAAGGGCAGCGGCAAGGAGTTGTCGACACTGAAGAAATAATGGTGCCCGTCCAAGTCGGAGGAGCACGTCCCGGCTGTGCCGTAGTCCTCGCCAAAATAAGACTGCCCCGGACTCCGTTTATTCAACCGCTGTCCAGGCCTTCTACCCCGAAAGGATAAATGCTTTCTACCCGGACGCTTTACGAACAAACCTAAGTCCTGCTACGCCGCCGCGGATTGCGTTTCTACGACCTATCGATTGCGTCCGACTTCCCTAACCCTTTTCCCTTTACTTTCGATCTCGCTTCGATTATTTCGTAATAGCCGAGGGACACCGTGACGTTAAGTGCCTCTTATCGGGGGAATTGGCCGCAGTGAACCAGAGAGTTCACGAGGCAAGTACCCAGGACGAAATTAATAATCCCGCAACGGTTAATTACAAGCCGGTCACGATAATGGCGTAATAATTGCGAGACTCGTTAATACCGTTTGATAGATTAACGCGAAAAGCCGCGCTATCTTGAACAGTTGCTCGAACACGAGGACGGGAGAAGGAGCGGCAGGACAGAGGCTACAAAAAGGTAACTGGCCAGGGGACAAGTCGGAGATTACCTCTCGCTGCATCTCGATTACGAGGTAGTCCTCCCACATCGAGAACTCTCCTCTCTGCTTATCCTCGCCCTGGGGGGTTCTCCTTTGAAGCCCGACTCATCTACAATCGCAATCTCATCGTACGATCGCTCGCTCACGGGACCCTGGGCCTCGGGTCGAGGCTGTCTTTCGTGTCGTAATATACGTCGCTATTAATATCACCGGGGACAAATTACGCAACAATTAGCAACAGTATCGACCGACTCTGCTTAAAGCCGATATCGAATTCATTCATTGCTCGAGATTGTTCAAAGACTGCTGCTCGACGAAGCAGCTCCGATTCGAGCCGTAGAATACTGCTACTGAATAACACTTTGCGCTACGCACATATCGCAAGACTTTCGTTCAACTTCTCCTACGCCTTTGCTCGTCCGAGCACCCCGCGACGACGACTTAATTGCGATTAACGCGACACTTAAATCGAGCGCGCAAGGAGGGCGTGCTTAATAAACGTGAAATTTCGTGGTGTTGCGCGGTGCCAGTACCCAAAGCAGAAAGAACGTGGAAACACTTTCCAAGGGTGTTTCGTGCGGCGCCAACGAACGTCGAATTCTGCTTCCTTTGCCAGGGTGTGTCGTAGAACGTAAAAGGGAAAGCCAACGCGACACGGCAGCCGAAAAGAGAACCCAGCAGGGGAGAAAGAGAAACAGGAATCAAGATAGACGGACAAGGCGAGAGAAGAAGAGAAAGAGAGAGAGAGATAGAGAGAGGAGATTCGTGGGTGAGGTTCGCAATTTGCTTTGAAATCTCCGGCTTCTCTCCAGAGTCACTTCTCTTTCTGTCTCTCTTTGAAACCACCCTCCTGTCGTCTGTCCCCCTTTCTTCTCCCCGTGGAAGCAACCCACCCTCTTCCTTCTCTCTTTCGCCGTGTGCCAGCCGGCTCGACGTAGCCATCGTTCTTCTTCCATCGTCGACTGACAGAAATGTATGTGCACATCGTGATCCGGTACACCAGCTCGTTCTCATTCTTCCTCACCCTCTCACTCTCTCTCTGTCTATCTTTCCTCTCCTCTCTTTGCTGGCATTAAAGTGGATACTCGTCGGATACCGACTGTTTGAGTTACATTTAAATTATACAGTCTCCGCGGCAAGTCTGTCGGTGTCGCGTCAAAATTCAACGGGAACTAGACTATTCTTCTTCCCCCGTGTCGCGTGCCTCAGGTTTTTCACTCGACACTCAGAAAATAACACAGAACGTAGCGAAACTGTTGATTCAATCTTGGTAATCAGACGATCCTCTATGCCCGAGCTCTATCACGACTCTGGAATCGGGGGCGACATCCTTTATATCCTTGTTTGCACGAGTACCACTCGCTGGAACGAGCAAGCTAGACTACTCTCATGATAGAGCAGACAGGTGAATCGAAAATCACGACCCTGCTCCCAGCTCCTCGTTTCTCTTTCCGGTTTTGAGACAGAGCGTCTGATAGGACGCGAGTCTCGTGTTCTCCATGCGAAAATGGAGTCTGTCGCGATACGTGCATGTCCCCCGTCGTTTCGGGGAAATCGAGTTTAATAGTAATTTCTGTTTCTGTACGCGATAGCACTTTTGCGCCGTTCCCGGCTGGCGTACGCATCTTGCCGCGTCCTATCCATCCGTTATTGTACCGTCGCCGACCTATTTGCTCGGCAACCATTAACACGGCTGACAAATTGAGAGGTGAATTTCACCCCGTACTCGCGCGGTTGTACTCTTCACCAGCTAATCTCCATTCGCTTCCATTCCATTCGTTCCGATGGTTTTCTAGCTTCGCGTTGCAAACGTAAGCAAACGGAAACAGACCAAACGAGAGGTAGCAAAAAGGATTGGGCGATCTCGTTTGGTCAATATTATGATTTCGCTTAACTATTATACTTGCAAAGTAGTCGTACGCGTGCAACGAAGAGCGGAATCTGCTGGCGAACAAGTTCGAGAGTTAATTCGGAACGGTGATATCCAGAAAAATGGACAGCGCACCGGTGGCCTTATCGCCGATTAGAATGGCATGTTTGCTAAGCAGCGCACCATAAACCAACGCCATAACGAGATCGGAACGCGTTACAGCGAACCGCTGGGGCAGTTTCACCAACGATTACGTCACAGGATCAATATTTGAAAGCCTGAGCGCATTGTTTGCAACGATCTGCCATAATAATAATGATTTTGCCCAAACTTCGTGGAAATTTGATTTCCACCCCTTTCGTACTCGTCTGGTATCGCGGCACTGTTTGCCGCTTCCTCGTTCCACCAAATCGCGATAATATCATTATACCGGATAATAATATTATTCTATCCACCGGTATTTTCCAGCGATTAGAAGTAAATTAGTGCAACGGCGCGCGCGGCTCCCCCTCGAATATTTCGCACCTGCAACGCGCGGGCACGTTGCTCGCGATAATTATTAACGCGACACCGTTGTCGGTGGTTTCAACCCACTTCATCATCTCGTTAAGTCCATGAATCTATGGATCCCTGCGTTTCCAGCCTATGCTTCCTAACCGAACCATCCTTGTGCAGCAAACGTAGTCGCCCAGCCCGTCGTTCATTCGCGAACCACCGAAATTTCGTATTTCTTCTGGAAAATTAGCGCGCCACCGTGTCATCCGACGTGGCCCGCTCTTCAGCGTGACTCTCCCATTTTCCTTCTAGCCTGGTCCACGCTCGAGAGTGATTCTAATTATGTTAATTAGTCGCCCGACGGCGTGCTTCGTTCGTGGTTGGAAAGTTTGCTCGTTCTTACCCCTCTGAGAAAGTCGCAGCCAAGCGGGCACCCTCGAAGGGGATTTTCGCGCAAGATCGTGCGCGGATTGTCGCGTAAGCGTGGCGCGTTTTAATATACCTAGCGGGATCAGGTTTGCGCTACGGAAACCACCGTAATCCCGCTTCCTTTATTAAAACTAGTTATCGCTTTAATAATTGTCCGGCTTTCCATCGCGTTTCGAGCGGGTAAACCGTGCCGGCATTCGCGAGATATGAAAATTTATACCGCGCGATGCGTTTTAGCGGGGCGCTGTTTCATAAGCTGGTGAATTGATTGCCTGGATTTCCCCAGATTAAATTTCATTTGCTCGTGTTTCCTTTTTTTACTGGAGGGAAGAATTACCGGAATTATGATAGCAGCAACAATCAATAGATACAATTAGTTAATTTTGAGGGCGGGGGTGTGGAAATATCCCCTCCTGAAATAAATCGCCTGCAGCAAGGTGAGCGTTTCCGTTTGCGCCTTTAACAGGAATCGAGGCAGGAATGAAACGGGGGAAGGGACAAAAAGGTTTCACCGCCAAATTCATTTCCTAATACGTCCGCTGACGCGGTCTAGAATTCGTTCGCGCCAAAGGTTTATGTTAAAACCCAACCGGGAGCTGACTCGAAGGTGCTCCACAGCCAGGAGGATCGAAGAACGCTGGTAGACAAAGAAATCGGGCAACACAAGAACCGGAGAACATGCTCGAATAATAGAATGGAGAAGAGGACGGAAAGTGCGGAAACTTTTTGACGTTATGTCGAAGCGTTATTAGAGATGGTCGTTTCATCGCGTCATCGCTATCCAGTTTCCTGGGGCGGCAGCGTACAGTAATTGAATTATTTCAATAACTGAAGTCAGATCGGTCGTAAAATCATATTGGATAATTGCATTCCTCGTTCTTATAATTTTCAACTGGATACCGTGCGGGGGGATGGGGCGGAACGCAAATATTTGGACAGTTGGCCTCTGTTTGAATTGGAATCGTTGTACATTGGAATTAATTATGAAGGGAACGAGTTCGGTATTGTTGCCAGTGATAAACCAATAACTCTAGTTAACCACAGCATACGATTTGGTTAACTAATTTGCACGTATTATGTTTTAGGCGTCGAACGGGACGCTATTTGTTTGTTACAGTTGTTTGTTTCTTTTGCAGAGCATTTTCAGGACTGAATTAACACATCGTATCCACGCAGCGTTGATATCATATCGTTCTCTACATACATTTTGCTTATGCCCGGGGCTTGCCATTTTTCCCAGCAATTTACGGCCTTACCGCAGCTTGGCTTTTTCAATGTTTTTTTTCATTAAATACAAAATTGTCACCGCGACAAACGCCAAGTATTTTGCGTAGCTGTAACAATTTGAGAAACTTTGTAATAACCGGATTTTCCCTCTCGCGGAAAATGTGTCCGTACGGAACAACAAACACCTGAACGACAATTCGACATGTTTCTGATACGCATATAACATTTTGATCAGGTGTCCGAAATAAAAAAAAAATTATTCTCTCAGTCGATCAATATTTACTTGCTTCCCAATTCTGGACTTGGAGTGCAGCAAATCCGTTAAGATGCTATTATCCTCGAACGCGACTACAACTTGTTGCGCGAGATAAAAAAAATTGGTAACGGCCAATGGAGATAAAATAGAATGAACGAGGAGAAGTCAATGGCGAAGGGAAATCTCCGGCTGTCACAGGTCACGCTGAATAATGAAGCTCCTTTGCCATCGAATGGATAAAGCGTCGTTCGAAACGTATGAATCACGGGTCGTTCCCTGCGGTAACGAATTCACGGTGACTCGTCGATTCCCTTCTCTGTCAAAAGAAATAGTTAACACCGTTGACGGTAGTATGAAATTTGCAAATGTCGCAGATCCGTTTCATTTCTCACCAGCAGATTTATTGTTACTGAAATCGACTGTGGAAATATTCATGTCGGCCAGCCAGTGCGAGCCGATTGCGCGCATATAATTTGGAGCAGACGAACGGTCATTGCCGACTTCACAGTCAGAAGAAATAAATAGAAACGTCGGTCCCGATTTCGAGAACCGATTGCACCAAAAACGCAGACTTTTGTCGGCCAGCAGATCTACGCGGAAATCGTTCGATTCGCGGTAACTAGGAGACCTCGCGGTGACGCGAAATTCCCATTTAATCTGACACTATTAATTGCGAACACCAAGCCAGGTAGGCCAAGTCGACCACCGTGGTGCACCGTGGGGAAAAAATGTGTGCACGCGCACGAGCGACAGGTGCGACCAATGGAATCGTGCCAATTCCGCGATGTAGATTTCGCCCGACGTTTCAATGTCGCTGTTCGTTCTCATATTTCGTGGACAACGATTTATCGCGACGCCTGGGACTCGGCTATGGACTATAAACCGAACGATGGGATTATAGAGGCATACCTCGCGATCTTGCCGAGAAAACGCTGTCACGGCGTTAAGAACGATCGCTACGTGGTTAGATTTCCGCGTCAAGATGAGATGTTTGCGTTTTGGCATTGTAATTTGTAGCCTCCTCGTTCCGAGATCATCGGGTGGTTCATTAATGAGCCAAGTTGTAGACGACGATGTTCCATAGAAGATCCACAGAATAATGTATCGAAGCGTATCCCATCAAACTTTATAGCGTCTCTGTAACCAGCGCTTCTGAAGGCTGGGATGTGACAGCTTTTAATCGAGCTTGTATTATTAATTTCCTGGTGGATTTTTCAGATTAACTTGAACGGCGTGTCAGTGCTCGGCGACGGGGCAAAGGGGCGCGTGCCGGTATTAACAAGCCCAAATGAACTCGACGAAATGAAAAACGCTCGTACGTGTATCGGGGGATAGAGTGTGGGTGGATTTCATCGTGTCTCGTCACTCGTTGATTCGTTATAACATGTCATATCCGCTAGTCGATAAATCCACCAGGCTGTCTCAGCGGGGAAAAATGTGGCAAATCCTGGGAAAAAGCATCGTTCATGTATACTACGAGAAGGATAACATTCGTTTTACGACAGTGCCACAGCCTTGAATTATTCAGCGTCCAATTGCTCGGTCAATAAATTAATCGTTTTTCGATAAACGTGACACAGGATTCAGGATTCTTTCTCTCCGAGAATAACCAGCGTCCTTGTATTTTCTGGAGCGTAGGCTTGGTTCACGGTGCAAAATCACGGCCAACTATTTTACAAAGTTTAAGGGCGCCCTCAAAGCCGTCCGCCGGCGGAAGAGAGGACAGTCCAACCGGGATCGAAAAGGTCCGTACGAGGCGACCCATGGAGATTAATGGCAGGAATTAGTATTCGTCGCCGTACGGTTGAATTACAGAAAGTTATCTCACCGACTACGAGGGAACGCTTAGCGCCGGCTTCGTTCTCGTCCCGCACGCTTCCGTTTCCCTCTTCGATATTCTCCTCTTCTTCGCCTACTTCTTCCCTCTCCGGCATCTTTTTTTCGTCATCCTGCGATCCGTATTACCGGGCCCCTTGAATAATGCGACTAAATTTATTTTTCTCGGGCTGCGATCGCTGATTAAGAGCAGCCTCCAGCCACGCGGAGCGCAGACGAGCGGCTGAGAACGGGGAGAAGCAGACCCAAGTCGAGGGTGGCCGTCTTGAAACACGCGGGTGGTAACCGCCGCATTAGCCACGCGCCTGATATCTCGTCCATTGACGTCTCTATACGCGATTTTTAATAGCGGCGCTGCAACTTTGTCCCCGATGCAATTCGGCTAATCGATAGGACGATAGTGTCCCCCGGACGACGACAGCTGACTTGAAATTCGCTATTCCGTCGGCTACTTAAAACTATCAACTTCCCCGGGGGACTCGGAATTCTGAATTTCGAGGCTCGAAGGACTTTCGGATGGTTAAGCGGTCGGCTGCGAGCTCGTTGTCGGCAATAGCATAATTACGCGGAATTTCAGCCGCGAGAAATTTCTGGCACGTTTTAATGCTAATTAAGGAGACCGTCTGGACGGAGAAGAAAGAGGGAGGACGAGGGAAGACGTTCAGGCCGTGCGAATTAATGCAAATGCCGGGCCGTGTCCAGGTCCTAGGACCGATGACACCGAATCGAACGACATATCCCACCTTTATTGTTGCCACTTTCCCTTGCGATAAGATACCTGCGATCCAACCGAGGAACACCGGAATGACTTATCTCCGTTGGTCTTCGATTATTGGTTGCCAAGTGCCCCGGGCATCCAGGGAACACGAAGTAAAGCACCAAGACGAAGAAAAGAAAAACGGGAGGATGGAACGACGTGGCTCGCGTGTGGTCTTTCGCGATGGAACTGGTAGCTATCGGTGAGCTAAACTGCCGTCAGGACCGGCCACCCTTTTCTTCGATCCTCCGATTTAATTAGCTCTAAGACAGCTAGCGTCGGGCGTTGTTTCTTCCTACCCTGGTCTTCTTTCATTTGCACATTCAAACGTTTGCCATTCCCCGAAATGATTAGACGACCGCGAAAAAGCCTTGCGACACGCGAAGCGCGTATTAATCGCCGCCTAATGGTAACGTGGCAATCGTTGTTGCAGCTAGTCGGCCGCGGCGAAATTTATTTTCTCGACGAACGCGACCACCGATCGAAGCACGAAAACGCCTCGCTACCTGTTCCCCGCCGACCCGAAATATCTCCCGGGGCCGGGCGTTTTGGGTATTCTTGACCTGCATCGATTCAAATCTAATTGGCGGATCTCCACGGAATTCGTCGGTATCGCGAATACCGTACGGACGGCCGCAAGTATTCGGACCTCGTTAATTCTCACGGCTGCGATCGGGCCCCGCTGCTTATCGCGATTTCACGGGCCAGCCAGGAAAGACACGAAATTTCTACGTAACACGGTTCCTTCTTTCGATGGCCCGGGAGAAACATCGGAATTTATTACGGTCGCACATTTCTCGGCGTCCGCGTCGCGACGCGTCATGAACCGGCACGTTTTATTTCGGAGTTTTTGTTGCTCCTGCTTCTACTACATTTCCACGAATAAATTGAAGGCGCGGAAGGGCATCTGGGGTGTAAAATATAGCGACAAGAGATCAGTCGCGAAAGGGGGACACTGATTCGAGCGACACGATTCACGTTTATGCCAAGTTCAGCGCGGACTTTTATTGGATTAGTGTACACGTGGAACCACGAATGCTCGTCGAATACCCGAAGCTTCTCGTAAACATCAGCTCAGGCCTCTAAACGGTTCCGCTTGCAGCATTGAAAATGAACCGGTGTCACTTGGACGTCGCACTTGCGCCCCTCTGCGATTCTGCCCCAGAGCAGATTTCCAATTTGGGGGCAACAAAATTTAGAAAATAAATCAACTCCCATCGAGCTCCTCTTTGCAGAAAGAAAGGGGAAAAAAAGCCAGCAAACTGTGAAAGGGGAATCGAGATTCTGCAGCCAAGCGGTATTCAAATCAGCAATGTGCACTGGTATTGCGTGGAAAGCTTACTTTTCATCCGGGAAATGATATTTACCCCGTCACGCACTAAACACGGACCGAAGCACGAATTAATGGGCCGTTGTTTCGATGACGCGGACACGACGCGTGCTCGTATTGACTGTACGTTAATTAAGTGACGTTCTGTAAATAGTTTAGGGGGGAATAGCGTCCGTGGTAGCCACGCGTTTCACGACCAAAGTTCCCGCCGATACAACTGTTTCGTCCTAAATGCTCACAGGAAATGTGAGCAAGTATGACTCAGTTAGGGACATCGAGGGAAGAAATTGACCCACGCGCCGTGCCGTGCCAAAACGTCCCTCATAAATACGTTAATGAACGTATGACGCGGGAAGAATAATTTCTATGCAGTGCTAATTAAATGGACTAATTAATTGGAGCTCACTGTAACGCGACGCTGAAGTGAAAGGAAATTCATTAGGTTTATTGACTTTTAAGTACTACTGCTCCGACGTGAACACACTTGGCGTATATTTCTGGCAGCTCCCCTTGGGATTTCGGTCTATCCTATGTGAAAAGGGGAGCTATATCCGTGGCGGGTTGAATATCGCTGAACCGCGCTAAGCTTTTTAGCCGAATGACATGAATTATTGAACGGTGCGGTTGGTTTCTATGATCGGGCTCTATCCACTATCGACAGTACTATTTCGAAATCTGCGAGATATTTCTTCTGTCGTTAGACCCTGCATCCTGGTTGCACGGTGGCGTGAGAAATTTTTCAAAATGTATAACTCGCCACTGGAATTTCGATCGAAGTATTTGCACGTCGAATTAAGCTCATCCTGTGTCCCGCGTTACTAAAAAATCATATTGAATCTCGGGATATAATGGACTCAGGAACAATGTTGCAGTTCTAATAGAAGAAGCGTGGCATTGAACACGGTCTCGTTGGAAATGGAACTCGATTTCGCGGACGTTTTGTCGTTTTTATCGTTCGATAATATCTGCGCGTGCACTCGTTGCCTCGACGGATCTGAATGTCGGAATAAGTCTCGAATGTAATGTTTCCCCGGTTGCCACTGAATTCAGCTTGCCGGGGAAAACGATGCGAACGACGGAAATGAATGATTTACGACGCCGATGGAAACGAGGCTTCGCTGCAGCGAGAAACTACGATTCCACCCCCAGAAGGAAGCACGTATTTCCTTCCCTTTCATTTTTACGTCGTCCGACTTTCCTCTGTTCTCCGCCTCGACTATCATAACCTTCGTTTCCCTCTCTGGAGTTCTTCTGTACAAAAATAAGTCGCCCTGGTTCAACTTATCGGCAGGAAGGCTTTTGAAACGGTACGCGAAAGTGGTACAGTAGAACGGTGTATAAACAAGTGGAAAGTTAACTACAAACGGGCGGCTATTTAGTTCCCCAGCCGTCTTTGTCTTCGAGGCTGCAATCCGACTCGCGATATTGTTTTCGGTCGATCGCGAGGGAATCGTGTCGCGGACAATGTCCGAGAAATGCTGAACAATGTAGGAAGAATGGCCAAGGTTTTGCGCAGCCACGTTGACGTTCGAGTTCCGCCCTTTCGCGCCCACGTCGTGCTCGCCGCCACATAGGCGACGGAGCCGACTCTGTTTTTAGCAGCGCAAAGAAATTCTGTGCCAGTGTTATCGCAACGTTAAATCCGACAACAAAGGTCCGCGCAAGAAGGTGACAACTAAAGAGGGCTCTCGGTTTTCGGACTATGTTTGTTTCCTGTACCAACGGAAACCTGTAGAAAAGTCTAGGGTTAAAGGGTAGCTCTGTTTGTCGCGGTAAAGGAGGGACAACAAAGGGTTGGACGATGTAATCGAGTTTTCTGTTGACATAGCTTCCGTTCGATTGTACAGGAGGGTGGATTTTTCCGTTTCAGATGGAACGAGCTTTCCTGTGAGGAAAAGAAACGCGGTGGCTAGCCGTTGACCGCGCCACACGGTATGGAAATATCTTCGCGGAGACCTTTTGCGTTTAGGGGTGCGCGTGCATCGGGGTGGATCCAAAGTTGAGATTCCACGCGTGTCTGGAATATGCGGCATGCCAGGGGGAAACACCGGCGCTCTCCGATAATTTTGGAACAGCGTACATTTAATATCACCCATCGGGCTACCTGCGCTACAAAGTATCCCATTTTCATATACGCGCTCGGCAAGGAGAATTTTCCACTTAAACAGCGAACAACTACTTAACTGAACTGGCGCCGACTGGTCTCCGTCATTGATGCTTTAGCTACAGCGGGACGCCTTAAAGGGCGTACAGGATAAGCAGGAAGACGTGCGCCATCAACTCCTCAAAGAGAAGCAAAGTAATATACAGTATGGAGGGCTAATGGAGACTGTTTGAAAGTTGACGATTATGTGCGCGATCGTAAGACGGAAATCAAGCGGCGAGGAAGAAATGAAAACATCGTTCTATACGACAGCCGTATCGCTTCTCCATACAAACGTCGGTTAAAAAGTCGTTTGTTTCTCTGTTATTAGGAAAGGAAACGAGAGGCGGAAAAGAGTGGCGTCTCGGTCTCGAGCTTTTAATATCTCTGTTCGACCACCAGCCCCCTGTCACGGCGAAGAGACGGAGAGAGACAGGAATAACACAATTTTATCATCGCCGCGGCCCGGGTCCCTTTAATCCGCGAAACGATCCTTATAATTCGTGCGCTCGGTTACGGCTGTATTTCGGGTAAAGCGGCGTTCCCCGTAAAATTTATACGAGAAAGGATAAAGATGTTATCATAACGTGACCCCGACTCGAGACAGCCGCCGGCCACTGTAAGATTACGCTTTTACGAATTTGCCTCTTATATACTACAAACTGGTTTATGGCCCCCGGTTCCTCTCCCTTCTCGCGCGAGTGGACGCGCATCCGACGTTTTCCTCGCCGTGGCCGTCCAGGGTCGCAAAGAGGGACACTCTTTTCCCGCTGCTTTAATACAGCAGATGGTGGAACACAGTTTCAATCGCTCCAGTTCGTGTTTGCCAACGTTATTAATTACCGTTCGTTCTCACGGTGAAATGGAATAGACATTTACGGTCATTTAAAATCGTACTCGATCATAGCTTATGCAGATTCATGCAAATATCGTGCAAAGAAACTAAGCAACGAGAGGGACGAGGGCTAAGGGTCGCGACGCGACGGAAGTACGCGCCGTACAAACGAGGCTTTACCATGGTACACAATGGAATATTCATAGCCCGGTTACGTTCGTTTATGGCCCGCAGAAATCATTGAGAAAATCGTGAATTACGACCTCCCTTATTCCCCGGATATCTCTCTCAAGGATGCTCGGGCGTCGGCGAGCTATGAACCCTGGAAAGAAGTTTCACGACAATCAGTAGATTTGGTCCTTTTCTGGTCAGACATGCTTTCAGCGCCAACGAAGCAATCGTCTCTTTAGTACTGTCGGACGTTAAAGCACGAAACAGCCAAACAATCGAACAGCTAACCATGGGATCTCTGTGCCAGGTTTATCGCGAATGGTTTCTATCGTTATCGTAGATGTCGATGCTCGAGGATCCGAACTGTGGATAGCGTATTGTGTTATCGCGATGTCATGTCGCCCGCTCCACCGCAGCCAGTCGATGTTCAGAAATCTAGATTACCTCGGAATTACGGCGACCGGTCCCTTGGTAACCCGGAGCAACGTTTCGGATCTCGATCTTCGAATATCTAGCCCCAGTGTGAAATTTCAATTAGGAGAAACGTAGCTTCGCTGCGATGCCATCGAATTGGGCTTTATTTGAAAAACAGGGTCGACATTACGGCCGGCACTTTGTTCGTCGCCGAGCACGGTGCCCGGCCGCTCGATTATCCGCTTCGCAGCGTACCATCATTGTTAATGTTCCACGGCGCGAGGCAACATTTAAGTCCGTGTTAATAACTCCGACGCCTCCGGCGAGAAATTACGAAGTTCGCCTAGGTATTCGTAGCTGGCGGAAAGCACTCGTATTTCCTGGCTCGGATCCCTGCTTTCTGTTTCGCAGCGAGGACGATTGCGCGCTTGTTTCAAGTGGAGCACAGTATCGAAGGAACTCGGCTACGAATGAAAGCTGGGGGATTTTCGAGTGGCGGCGGGGAATCGCGAAGCTCGTTGCGTGCAATTGGTTTTTTCAATGCACGCGTAAGCTCGGGAGTCGTCGTCCGGTGCGGAGAGTCGAGAGGCGAGAGAATATCGATCGGCGACCGTGGAAGAAATAAGGCGAGCGAAAAGGCGAGGTCTCTATCGTGCGGAGGAGAGTATATACATACGTATGCGGACCCACCGCGCCATCGGCGCCGTGGGGGTCCCTTTTGGGCAGCAACGGCGTGCCGCCGTCGCGTCGGTGTATCTGGTTACCTGGGCCAAGAGAACGCGAAAAAAAGGGACGACCACGAAGTGACGGCGCAGAGTAAACACACCCACGGAGGCTTCGGATTCGCGCGACAAAATTTTCTCTACCGTCGTGCCGCCGCATCTTCGACGGCTCCACTTTCGATATTAAGCCGTTAAATATCGATGGTGTCTGGTCCGTCGCGTTAATCAGTGGCAGGAGTCTCTCGTCGAAACAAGATTTCTCGATGGGCAAATTTCGGGGAGCGTAAACTGCGCACTTCCGACGGCCAGACATTTTTGCGGCGACGAAGGATAATGGAGAATTTATTTTTGCACTTTGGACGGCAGCCACGGGTCGACGGAGATTCCGTTCGGTGATACCGAGTTTTTCATACGCCGCGCCGACTCGACAAGGGATAAGGAGGATAAGGGTGCGGTGGAGGACGCGGGAGAATCCCGCGAACACCTCGGGCTCCTTTCTCTCGCATCGAGACGAAAGAAAGTGGTTATGCTCGAGAAGTTCGAGAGCTCCGACGAAAAATGTCTTACCTCTCGCGGCGCGGACCATTATCGGAGCACGTACAAGTCCACGCTTGCTCGGAGTAGCAAAATACGTGCGCGTCAGATTAAAATGCGAGGGGATGAAACGCAGGGGAATAAAATTTGTCGACGTTCAGCTTGGAGATTAATCCTTCTACATACATACGTATAAGACATGTATGGACGTGGTCGAAATAGTTTTGTTTCATCGCCGAACGAAAAATATATCAAACTTTGAGAGACGCAAAACGCTGGGAAGAAGAAGAGTCGATAGGACGGTGCCTGACTGGGCGAGCTTTCCTGCGAGTAGCACGCGCTTACGAGAATGCAAAGTGGCTGTGTTCTCGCCTCGGAGAGACAAAGAGACGCCCGAATGGAGAACAAGGTGGCCGCTGCGATCGGCGCGGTCCTCTGCCCCTCTGTCGCCCTCGGTTCTCCCCAACCCCACCCACGGAGGCGGCCTTTTATTTTTAAATCTCCGCCGCTCGCGAAACGCGCGGGTGGCCCCCGTGTTTTCCTAAGCCGGCGCAAAATTACACACTGCCCAGTTTCGGGGGCCCTCCTCGCTTCCTCTTCGTCTCCCTCGTTCGCTCCGTCGGTCCATTCGTAGCCTCTCTACCTTCCGAAATCAAAGCGGAGGAGGCAGGGCCGCGAGAGGAGACGGGGGAAAATAAAAGAAGGAGCGAAGGGCACGATAGAGGATGGGAGGAGAGGAAGGCTGAGAAGGGGTTGCTTGGTCTTATTTTTCGGCGGCCCTTTATAGGTCTCCTCCTTTCCCTCTCCCCGCTGCCAATCAAAAACGAGTAAAAGGGAAAAAAATCACCGTGGACCCGCGGAGGGTCTTCCGAGTTAACCGTAGCAAGTTGGAAAAGTGTTGGCCGGTTAAAGGGACAGGGTAATCTTCTTTTCGTCTCCCCGATGAAACGCACGAAGCCTCCAATGATTTGTTGAAATCCAAACGACAGAACGATAGAACGTATACTTTACGAGGATGAAGAGAAACGCCTGGGGCATTGGTTATCGTTAACGATCGTAGAGTGCAACGATACGTCGCGACGCGACGGTGATAAGGCGTCCCTGGAAGTCTCACGGTTTCCTCCACCCGTCCAAGGAAAGCAACGACACTCCCGACAATCGTGCCCGTAAATTTGTCGATTGCTGCACCCCGACGGTCTCGTTAGCTAGTCGTTTCGCGCGGGTTATTATTTATGCACACTTGCGACGCGAAACGTAGACAGGGCGTGGAACGAATTTATATCGTTTCTGTTCTCGTTCGGCCCTCTTTCCAGCCGCTGTTCGCTCCTTGGCTTTCTTCCGCGGCACGGCAATCAGCACGGTTCACGCGCGGCAACAGTCTCTCTGGAATGTCGTAATCAGCCCCGGCGCTTGGCCACCGCGAGATCTCAATTAGGGAAGGAATTTTTGCGACGCCGTGCGGCGATCTCGCGCTCGCTAGCGGCCCCTAGCATCCTTCCATCGCTATGCGCGCCACGAAAAAGAGAGCAAAATTAATTACCCGAACGATGCTGGTCGGTAGGTAGTCGCCGCTAAACGACTTACTTCGAGTCACGTTAGTACTAAATTGAGGGTGCGTATTAGGGGCCGGGGAGGAACGAAGAATGAGACGTCGAGATACCCCGAAGGGGGAACGCGTCGTCCTCTCTCTCTACGAGACGTTAACGAGCCGGTAAATATGTTGACTACCACATCGGCACGCTTGGAAGCGACTCGTATACACAGGCCTGTATCCGAGACCCCTACTCTTTCCCTTGGTTCCCCTCGGTCGTCCTTTTGCCGTAGCTCCTTCCTCATCCGACGAAATGATTATTATAGTTCGTAACCGAAGAGCTGCCCATTTTAGAGCCTGTGGAAGCCGCCGTATAATTTTCCACCCACTAAAATAGCCATCACCCTGTCTACCCGAGACCGATCTCCGTTCGTGATTATCGGCAAATAAGGTACAGTATGGGAAGAAAATGTGGCTCGACTCGGGGGTCTGGTTCAAAGGACGGCTCCGGGACGTACGATACAGACGGACAGAGACATCGTTGAACTTACCTCCAGCGGTGGCAAAGCAAATTTGTTTGCACCTCGAGGAAACGCGATTTCTCCGGTCTGGAGGATACCCTCGACAGATAAGGGACGATTGCACAGGTGTCGCGCGTCGCTGTGGCGGAAAACGCGGAGGCGAAGGAGGAACGACAATTTCCGCTCGCTCTTTGTCCAAGCGACAACGAAGATGTATCTAGGGGCGTAGAGTCTAGCGGCAACCGGACAGAAAATCGCGACTTCTTCCCCGACCGAACTCGTACAATTAAATTTCCACGCGTCCTGCATTCCGGGAATACTCATTCCGTCGGCGCGCGCCGGCGTCTTACGTATTAAACATTCCGATGCGGTAACGAGACTGGTTCTCGCTTAATGAGATTCTAAGTGAGAAACGTTCCGGTCGCCACCAAGAAGGCTGCGCGTAGCTGGTCGGTTCTTTCGGGATCGATTAATCGTAGCCACGTCGAACTTGGCGGAGAGGAATTTTCGAGGCGAAAGAAACGAGGCGCGTGCAAATGAAGCGCAGCCGTAATTGCAGAGTCACGATTGCAATAGCGGTGGTAGTCGCGCGCAAGGATCAGCAACTTTCTCGCAGAAGGATCCAAGAACGAGCGCATAATTTCCCTCCGACGCGTCGCGTCGCGACGATCGTTAGGATCGCGGTGGCCGCCTTTGTCCCGGAGGATGTTAGCGCCTCGGTCAACACGCCGCTAAGAGGAGTTCCCTCGAAATAGCGGACTGGTAAATCCCTTATAAGCCTACAGAGGTAACATGATTCAGCGTGGTATAGGTCAGATTTAAGCCGCCTTTGATATTTAAATCGGCCTGCGCGCCGCTGGAAAGAGGCGGACGAGTGCGAGCGGAGAAAGGGTGAGAGAGGCGCGGCGCGGCGCGGCGCGGCGGCCAGTGGAGGCACGAGGTGGTAGGAAACGACCACACAGGAATTTACACGTTCCGCGCCTTCCGGCGACTCGCGGTCGCTCCGATCCGCTCCGCTCCGTTTAGGCATCGACCGGCGCCGATCTCGGGGACTCCGCTCGGTCCGTGGATGCGCGCCAACATAAAAGTATTCCGGGCAGTGGCGAATTTATGCGCGAACTCGACCCGGCCGCGTTGCTTTCCCTTCTGGTCGCGCCGCTTTCGGAGCAGCGCCCCATAATTCCTAGATCCCGCGTATTTGTTATCGGAATTGTCACTGCGGCCGGGGCGTGTCGAAGAATGTCGCCGGTTTCGGGGGACTCCGCCGAAGTAGTCCTTTTTCTACGGCCCTCTGTATTCTTGTTTGCGCCAGCGACAGACGCGTCTAGACGAGGAAGCATTCGGCGATGGAATTCGTCCTCGACCGAAGACACCCTCTGTCCACGGGATAAAGGATTCGAATAATCGAAAATTCTCCACCACTGCGCAGCCTTGCCCCTCGGCCGATCCCCGAGACGTCGCTGCCGACTCTCTGCTATCGATTCACGGTTACCTGTAAAGCGCGCGATAAATAACGGTCCAACAGAATGACGTCCATGGGTGGCGGTCACGGGGAGAGCCAGGGGGAAGGCGAGAATCCTGCGGTAATGAAGTCCTCCGGTACATCGTTAACTCCTGCAGCTTTTTATCCAGCGACGACGACGTATGAATGCCATTTGTCGCCTCGGCTGCGCGTAATGCACTCGCTCCTACCGCGCGCCAGCTCTCGCACGACGTGGAAACTTTTTCTTTAATTCCCTTAATTACACCGAGAGCTCCGCCGTGGCTCAGGCCCCATCGACCCTTCCGACCACCGGGCGAAACTTCCGATCTCTCGCAACGCTTGCGAAACCTCGTGGCCTGCTCGTAATCGAACTGACGCGTAGCTTCGTGCGTGCATTTTTTTCGTATTCTCCAAATCGAAACGCCGACGAGGTAGAAGCAGAAAATGGCAACACGCGAACGCTTCCGCGGAGATTCCTCCAGGCGTTAAGGCCTTCTCGATAGGATGATTCCGGCCGGTGGAAGCACGGGTGCTAGCTCAGGTTGCCTTCGCAGTGTTCCTCGCGATAAGCCAGCACGGAGAGTGTACGACTACCGCTGACCGTTTAAGACTCGAAGACGGCTACCGTGACTCTATGGCCTCTTCCGTCTGATAAACTCGCAGGTGCGACGATTCGCAGGTCGACACGTGAGAGTCCGGTTTTATCGCCGGGACACGCGATCCTCTCCTCGCTCTCCGGCTCGATTATCCCTTTATTTCAGCGGGGAAAATCATGCGCGCATCGACCCCTTTAACGCGGCCATTCGGTGGCACGTTAACGGCTGTGCAACAATTTACCGCGATGCCATGCCTCGTAATGTAACCGTAAAATCGTCGACCGTCGAGAATCTCGCGCCGCGCCGGAGCCGCGCTGCCGTCTCTCGCTTGTCTCCCCGGATGGAGACATCGTCTTCGTGGATCGTTACCTTGAATAAAGACGCACCGGCACGGCGCGGCGCGGCGGGACGATGAATCGTTAGCCTTCCGAATCTCGCTCGCCGGGATGCGAGGCAAGAACACACGGGCGAAGAGAAAACGTTTCTGGCTAAAGGGCTATCTGATTTCACGCAGGGGACCGCTCCACGAGCTGCGTCCATTTGCCGAGGATCAATTCGGCCTGCGATTTATCTTGACAGCCCGTGGAAAATAAATGTGGAGCCTCGACGATGCAATCCCTTTGCCAACGGGGCATCTTCTTAACGCCGGATTCGCAAACAGCGAAAGGGAGCAACGGCGAGCGACGTTGAACGATAGATCGAGGATAGGGTAAATAGGGAAAACGGGAAACGCTAAACACGAGCGACGCGTAATTAAACGACTCGAACGAACGGCAAAAGCGAACGTCGCCTCTCGGGGCGGCATCGAGCGCGCCCGTTCTTCCTCCCGGTCGAAGTCGATAATTGCAGCGGCCCTTAATTAAAGCGAATCGGCGCCGAAAGCGTTATTCCGCCGCCGAAACCGCGGGACATTTTCCGCGCTAACCAAAACACCAGGCCGCGTGGCCGACGTTTCGGTCTAGACGAAGGGCTGGTCGGTCGTCATAAAATCGTGGAAAATGAATCGGGCGCGGCGTAGCGACGCGGCCGAAATTCACTTTAGATTAGAGGTGGCGGGCAGTGGTCGCCGAGCCGGCTGCAGCAATTTTCTCTCACGGCTCGTTAGAGCCCGCGAGTGCATCGCCGCGTGCACTCCTAATAGGATCGTTCGACGTCGAGTGGGATAGAAAATCGAAGCGCTACTTCTCTCTCCGTCATCGTCCTTTTCCCTCTTGGCCACAGGTGGAAACGCTCGCTGCTCGTTACAGGCCGATGCAGTTTCGTTCCGGCTCTTGCTCCTTGGTGCCCACGAAACTTCGATCGCGTCCATTCTTCTCCTATTCTTCCGCATCTGAACCACTCTTGGAGCTCCACGATATTTCGTTGGAGAAGGAACTGACCGACGCGAAACATCCCCCGATTGGGCGTTAAGTTGCACCGAGTGTCTACTTTGGCACAATTACGTTCGGCCGTTATGAAAATTTCAGCAGCGACGCAAGTTTTACTCCGAAACGAGCGACAGTCTGCCCGGTTAAATATTACGGAATTGCCTCGCTGACTGAACGGGACACGTGCCTGCTTCGGAGTAATTGGAAGTTTGCGAAACGAACCGCTCGATCCGTCTTTGCGACGCTAATGATTTTTCGCGCGATAGCGCCGACTTAATTAATTAATTAGTCCCGTCGAGTGGAGCTGGATTCCAATTACGATGAAGGATCGTTGGATAATGAAACGGAACGTCATCTCTGGTCGTTGTTCCAGCTACAGAAGCCGATATCGATTGACGAGAATTTCGCGGGCGTTTCTCAGCGATAAAATTGACTGAGAGTATGGACAGAAGAATAACGTCCCTGCTGGCCGAAAGAAAAGTGTCGCGCGCCGGCAAAACGACGACGCCGCGGCGCCGAGAATCACCTGATTAACACATCACCGGCGCAGGCACGACTACCTTTTCGACCCGACTGTATTGCTAATAAGACACAGGTAGTTAGTGGCGAAGTAGAGGAAGGAGAGAGACGGCGTGAGAAGCGACGAACGGTGGCGAACAGAGGGGCAGAGAAAGGAGAACGGAGCACGAAGGCCGAGCGGCAAGGAGCAAGGGCAGCGAAGAGACGAGCAGGTTTCGAAGAGGAGGAAGAAGAGGGGCGACGTTAAAGCGCGGATAACGGGGATAATAAAGGCGAGCGAAATACAATGAAGATAGAAAAGTAATATCGAACGAGGCGAATAAAAAAGGCAGTCGGAGACGCAGAATGCAGACCGGCTGTGAAAAGGGTGAAGAGGGAAGGACGGGACGATGGAAGAGCAGAAGGGAGGATGCGGAGGGTGCGGAGGAGGTGGAGAGTAGAAGATTTGAGAAGAAAGGAGGAAGAAGGAGAGGCAAGAGTCGAGGAGGTAGGGTCCTCCCTGCTCCTGCTGAGAATGCTGCGCATCGTCTCTCTGGTAGTACGAGGAGAGAGGACCACCAGAGTTACCGAGGTGAGTGCTGGTACCCTGTAATCACGGTGCCAAGCCGCGAGCCGACAAACCAAACCAAAAGAGATAAAGATAAACAGAGATTCGGGCCTACGAGCTGACAGGGGAAAGAATAAGGCAGAAGGAGAGGAAAAAAGGAGGAGAGAGGAAAAGAGAGGGGCGAGAGGGTGGGCCCTCGTTAAGTATGACGTGCGATCGCTTCCTTTTGCACTGCTCGTTGCAACTCGGTGTGCAACGCGTCGCGCACTCGTCCTGCTGATTTTCGTTGCTCGTTCCTGGTCCGCTGTGTTGGAGTCTGACGCGTACCGTTATGCAATCGTACGTACGCTGCGCCTTGGGAGAGCATTGTCGTCGATCGATTCGCACGATCGATTCCACGGCGTCGTCGTGGAAGTCGTGGGACGACGCGAGAAGAGGCGAGAAGAGAAGCGAAAAGGGGACGCAAAGACGTTACATAGCTATTCGTCCAGTATGACGCATCGTTGCGATTCTTTCGTCCTCCTTTCTTCTCCCGTTTCGGGTCGCCGTGCAGCCTTTTTATTGGCACGGCATTATGCAATCACGCTCGAGTCACTGGCAGATCTCGACGCCGCTGATAAGCGCGGTCCAGTCAGAGGAGGGAATTCGGGCCGAACGTTGATAAGCCGCTCCTGACGCGCGTACAACGTTTTAATTGCGGCTAAGATGCGACGACTCGGTTTCAAAGGGAGGCGACACACTTGCTCTTGCTCTCGCGCGATCCCAGATGGTATCGCTGGTTACGTAGCAGACCGTACTTCACGGAAGCAATCGGGGAACGAGGCGTTTCGCGTCTGCCGCGTAAATGAACCGAGGGCCGTCTTATCTTGGATCGATCGATCGCGGATCGATTTCGACTTTCACTCGCTCTCGATGTCCACCCGGTGCATTCCTTCTCGCGGGAATGAATCGCGCGAACGGTTGTCTCTCGATGGTTGGGCTGCTCGACCGGCCACAGGGAGAGGAGAGAAGCGGTCGCTTATAATGTCTTCGTTAGCCGCGATAAAAAGAGGGCGTCCAAACGGTTCGGTAGGACGTTGAAAATTGTTGCGTCAAAAGAGGTGCCGAAAATGCAGCCGTTCGCGCTGCAACGCAATCTCGCCGATTCCTACGTGGCTCGTTTGGCCAAAAAACTTTGGAGCATGACGGTGCACCGAGGCGAACTTCATTAAACTTCCCGCGCTCGGTGCTTTCTTCGAGCCACTTCATCGCGAGCGAATTAAACGGAGTTTGACGTTCCTCCGCTCCAGCGTTGGCCAACCTTTGATCAACTTGAGCATTAACAATAACGATAATTACATTCGCCCGTGCAAGGGTGAAAGGGTGAAAGGGTCCGGGGGTGCGAGGTTCGGCTTAAGTTTAATCCGTGGGTTCGCCGGGAAGCGGGGAATTCGCGGCACCGCGGAAACACTTTGCAACTACGTGTGCAACGATTCCGGAAGTGATTCGACGAGAAAAGAAATAACAAAGTTGTCGGGAAAAACTTGTCCAAGCGTCTCGTGTGCTCGAAGTGCAACGAATTACCTGCGCCTCTAAAATAGAGGTGCTCTTTCTCCAACGATCTAGCCGTGGAGCAGCCACGAAACAGGTCGAGTGCAACGTGGCGCAAGACGAGCAAAATTGGACGAAGTTTCGAACAGAACCGAACTCGTTCGAGACCCGTTTGGACCGTGGGGGCGTCTCTTTCTCGGTTGGACGAGACCACCGTGATCGCGACAGGTGCGACCAGCCACCGTGCTCGATGCAGAGGCCAACACCATTACACCGCCGCGCCGGCCCTCTTTCTCCCTCGTCCTTCCTCTCTCGCTAGAGACCGCGCCACTGTGATTCCACTTCCTCTCCGCTCTGTATCGCGAAATTATTCCAAATGCTAATTGCGCGTCTGTATGCCACTAGCGACACGAGGGAGTGGGATTCCTCGAAGAATCGCGCGTTTGTGCAACAAGCGGCAAGCCTCGCTGACTATTTGCACTTTCCTTCTTAATCGGAAGATGCGTTTCTCTCCTGCTTCTATTTCGGTCTGCCCAGCAATTCTAATTCAGCGACGACGAGCAGAATCCGTGGATCGTTGTAGAAAGAGTGGAAGTCTTTTGCGGTTGGAAAGTTGACGATGAGGTGTCGCGGTGCGGGACACGGAAGGAGAGACGGAACGAGGCTGGTTTTGGGACTCGCGGTTCTGCCCTCGGGGGTAATACATTTCGTCTCGCCATCAAGCATGGGTGGGCCGAGGTGGGCTAACGTATAGCCGAAGGAACCGATGTACCGTGGCCATAAAGTAAACCCTCGATCGTTGGCACCTGTTACCGTGTCTCTTGGACCTTGGTCTCCCCTCGCGGATCGGTCCTAGCATTTCCGCATCCCGACCATTAGTTTCTATCGCCCGGTCCCGAACGAAGCTTCGCCAATTGCTGCTGCAAGGCCCGATACGTGCGTTATCTACCTTTTAACAGACTTTATGTCCGTGTTATATGGGTTCCTCCAACTGTGCACTCGTAACGAAGACGTATAGGTAGCTCTTAATATCTTGCGGTGCCGTTGAGAGAGGGCGCACGCAACGTGCTCGGGATCCCTCGAATTTCTCGCCTCAGGGGCCCCGGTTCGGGATGCCAGAAGTTTGTCCCGCGAGGTACCCTGCCGCAGAGAATTCACAGAGAAAGAGCAGACGAAGATAACCGATGCCTGGTAGGGAATAGCGGCTACACGCACAGAGGAACACGGTCGATGGAAGAGGAAGTTGGAAAAAAAGCAAGAAAAAAGAAAGGAAAAAACCGAAGGATAAGAAACTGGTAGAGAATAAAGCAGCAACGCAAGAGTCCGGCGCAAGAACCGAACGATGATGCGGTCGGCAGCTGAACTGCATCGCGTGTTGCTACCGCTGCATTCGGGACGAGCACGCGCCATATGCCGTATTGTTACAATATCGTCCTCCATTCTCCACTCCCTTGACCACCCTCTCTTCCCGAGCACACCTTTCCACCGTGCCCCGTTGTTGCCCTTTCGAGCACGCGAAACAAATGCTCGCTCGATCTCGTGGATCGAGCGCCACCGATCAACCGAGCAACTGGACGTTGAGCGAAGGCAGCAGGACTTGGTTCGCGAAACCAACCAGTGGCCCGTCCTTTTATCGAAGGTGTCCTTAATCTCGTCCTTGATATCGCAGTAGGCGCGGCGAAAATTTCAATACCTTACGAACACCCCCGTCGAGGAATCGGTAATCGAATAATCCGCGACGGCACGATCGATACCAAGGGACAGGGTATTGCAGTATTTGTTCACCGAACGCCTCGAATAGGCGGTGCGCGACATGATTCAATATCCGCGGTGCACACGATCAAACATCGATCGGCATCGGGGGCGTTATGCAACGCGAAGTGGTTCGACGTCCACCCCTCGAAAGATCAAACACCTAATGATCGCGACGTAGGCAACACCTCGTCCGAATCGATCCTGGCGAGCGTGCCTGAAACGGCGCGAACGGAGCCGGCAATCGAGCTTAGCACATGCACGTACGCTTCGGTGGAATCGCGTGGCGCATACCGCAACAACGGAACGTCGAGCATATGCGTGCGTTAGAGGGAACACTAACGGCAATTGTCACCCTAACCGAAACGCTCCAGAATGTCCCCGCGGGTACGAGCGGGCAAGGGTCCGTAGCGCGAGCGCGCCAATTGCAGTTGCGGTGCAGTGGCGTGCATGCATGTGTGCGGCTTGCAGCCGCTACGTAAACACCCCGAGAGCAGCAGAGAAAAAAAATGGGAAGGCGAGGGGGAGAGAGAGAGAGAGAGAGAGAGAGAGCTGGTCACGATGAATGTGTAGATGCACAGCGTGGTTGCTCTCCTACGATTATTTTCACTAGACGGCTCGCTATAGTTTGCCTCGCGTGACGATTGCACGGAAATCTTTAAATAACCCATAACCTTCCGTCGAGGGTACGGAGGAAATGTGCCTGTTCGTGATAACGATATCGTAGCTGTGGCACGAAATTTCTTGCAGGAAATGGACTCGGAGCAGCGTGCTCTTTCTACCAGCGAAGTCTTAATATCCTATCCTTCGCTCGTCGCACCATACCGCTGGATATTGTTAGGAAATCGCGTCGATTAGGGCCGTAGCGGAGGCTCGGGAAAAAGACGAATCCCGAGGGAGAAACGAGAAGGTCGTAGAATCACTGGTTCCTCGGTGCTTCTCGTGTTCGCTAATGATCTATCCTTCTCTTGCACAGGTGTCAGCAATTATAACCCTTGACTAAATGGTCCGACATAATCCCCGAGGAATCAGGCCTCCCGTTCCGGACGGTCACGCACGTACATACCTCGTGGTGAGGTCATAATCGAGGTTTCGTCGTCCGTACACGTCCTCGTCTCGCGTGTACTACGTGGATCGGCGAAGGACCAATCTGCCGCAGGAATGCGGATCGCTTCGTTGAATCGAGTCACGCTGCTACCTACGGCTACGGTCGTCTGCTGCGGCTTCTTCTCGCGTCTAACGAGAACTTTGAAAGAAAGTGACTCGTCGAGGCTATTATTTTATCCGTTTTACGTCTTGCCTGAACGCCTTGGCAGTGAAATAGGTCATCTAGGTGTACGCGTCGCGGGATCGTTTGTTCCGTCGTACAATTTCAAGCGGGTCCATCGGTGTGCAGAGGAACAAGGAAGAGTGACCGAAGCTCTTGTCCAATCCCCGACCGAAAGTAAAAGACGAGCTCCTATCGATGGAGCAACGAGGAACAACGCGCACCTGACAACTATTAGCCAGCCGTTCTCGTTTTCTCGTTGCCGTGCGCACGTATCACCGCGGTCGTGACGCGTTCAATGCACCTGAAACAGATAATACGAGCGGCGGCCAATCGCTTCCGGGTTGCCCGATAAGTTTTCCTGTTAGCATATTCTCTTGCGATGAAAGAGCGACGAATTTTCTTCGCTCCGCGCGCACAGGCCTTCGTTGCTCCTCTAAATGCCAAACAATCGTGCTTGTCGTCGAGTCCCTGGATCCCGCTAATCCACGGTTTGTCATTACGAGGACCGCAAAAACAAGGACCATTCCTACCCCGACCGATGAGTCTACGTTTCTTCTGCATCGCTCTGTTCCCACAGGACGGGTCAGCCGGATTCTGCGGTCCTGGCAGATTATCTGAAGCGGTCGGAGCTCCCTCGACGAGAGGAGTCACGAATCGAAACAGAAACGATCATCCGCGCTGTGAGTAATTTGGCAATGGCCGATCTCGTCGCGCGCTAACCCCGCTCTGCTAATTCTCTCCATTAGTGCACCTTCCCGCCCGTTACCGTCTCGCGAAAAAGTCACGCGAAACGAATTCGCTCGCGTAAATGACCGCCCTTGCGGGACGAACTTACGGTACTCCAATCCTAATACCTCGCCCCGACCTTCTCCGAAACACGCGGCCCGAGTGTTGCTCCGATTTCGAAAGCCTGCGATTGGTATCGACAAACTTTGCGTCAGAAATTTCGACGCAACGTCTGCAAGGACGTGTTCGCCATTAGTCCCTAGGGAGGAACTTGGAGTTTAATAGAACGAACGGTTTCTCCAGGTGTTTTTGTCGCGCTCTCATTTAGCCGGCACATTCAGGGTGGTGCCGGGTCGTCGGAACAAAGCGCAGACAATCATCTGCGGCGCGAGTAATTTGCCCAGCCGTCCCCAAAACTTCTCGAACACTGCGGAACATTTTCGGAAAGCGGGGGAGCATCGGGAGGAGATGAAGAAAATGATATTCGAGGGTTCGCGCGAAAGAGATGAGAAGAAACGACGAGGCAAGGGGAGTGCCGCGTGAAATTGCAAATGCGATATAATCGTTTGCCACCCACCACGTGACAAATCACTGCCACGTCGGGAAAGAAGAGGGAACCGTTGCGCCACCGAAACCTGAACGACCGCGAGGCAAGAACTGGAGCAAAGACACGGTGCTCCACACGTTGCGCGCTCTGTGGCGTTGCACGAATTTATTCCTTGATTGCAAAGAGTTTCGGTGTCGTATAACCGGGCATAGGACCTTTGTTTTTGCGAAACGACACCCCGGCCTGGAAGCAAAATGGATTTCGAACGACGCGAGAGCAATCATGCCCGTGATTTTGTCCCTCTAGCGTTCGTCGGTTCAGGTTTTCAAATTTTTCTTCGCATAGGGAGAGAATTCTCGTTAAAGGCCAATCTAGCCGCGAAATTGCGCTCTTTTGATCGTAATTATCCGCCCGATTATTTCTCCGGCTTTCGACGGGGTAACCACGCGTTAATGGATTTTCCGTCGTTCAGGAAGCATCGCCCTGTCGATCGTTCGTGTAAGTAATTATTCCCTCCTATCCGTCAGTTTCGTCCCTCTTTTATCCCGCCCAGCGCGGACACGCGTTGAGTATTATCATCATCGGTTGAATTAACCGATCGCACGAAAGATTTGTCGCGTCGCGACGTTATCGCCAGCGATCGAACCATTTTGACAGGTGGACAACACTGTCCACCGTGGAATAAACGACGAAAAAACATGATAGTCGCTATCGCTAATGACCGATCGGCGCATTGCCCCGTGGCACGCGAGTGTTTGTTTAGAGAAAAAGTATTCGTGCAAGCTTGATGTTCGCGGAAATCAATTTCTACCATCGCTGCGTGAAAGTTTTCTTCGACCGATCGTAAGAGGCGAATGAAAAAGAAGACGACTCGCTTTCGTCGAGTCTGTTGGTAAAACTCACGATGCGAGTAAGATTACCGTTTGGCCAGCTGCTAGAGACCGTCCGCGTACCTATCAGCGTGATGTGTATGATTGTCGGGCATTAGAGGGTGAAAGAGCGCGAATTCAGGGGCTGACTGGCCGGTAATGATAGAGTCGTACATAGTAGCCACGCTATAAATTCGATGCTGCGGTCATCGGCTCGTTGCGGATATAACGTGGGCTACGGACGACGGAGTATTGCAAAGGTTCGAGTGCTATTATCGATATTGATATTTCGCAGTGTCCGTATGGAATTACCGCGTAGTGAATTAATATTAACATGCCTGTTAACGAAAATACTCTACCGATATTCCCGATCTTTTCCACAGCAAAATTCAACAAAGTCATCCACGCCGTACACTTTTGATAAAGGGCATTAGCTCGGTTGTACCTGCGCTTTAGTTTCCGCATATGTTCTCGCTTGAGAAAATTCATTTTTCTGCGTATTTCCTCGGGGCAGATAAAGAAGACTTTCACAGGGCCGTGGAACAACGACAGGAGGGTACGATAAATCTCCTTAAATGGCATGCGTTTATCAGTATATACGGCACTTTCATCCCCCTCCTTGCCATTCGACGAAGCTACGATGGCCAGCTTTTATTCCAAGAAAAAGAAATCACCGTCCATTTCTCTTTATCCCGTGTAGCTTGTACTCTCGATACATAACTCTTTCCTCGGTGAATTTCTTCGACTAGGCACTGACCTATCTCCACGGGTTTCCGCGGAAGCGTCCGCGATAAGGTCACTGCGGCTGTTTATCGCTGCATATCGCTGTGTGGTAATATCAATTATCTGTTCCTTTAAGATTTACGGCGGAAGAAGCGAAATCGAAAACTTTCGTTTAAGACGACAGAAAAATCTCCAGGGGTGCGCGGAATTTAACAGACGTAAATTGACCAACGATTCGGGAAAAACATTTCGACTTGGACTATAAATTGCCCGGGTTTACGAGGTACGACTTCTCAAACTCGAATAGATTGCCATCCGTTCAATTCCCGCCTATTAACGCTGTGCCCTTTAAAGGATTGATTAAAACGTTATTAATTTCCGGATAAGTTAAGGGCTTCCGGTGACACGGCGTCACCGTAAGGTAGCAAACGACGTCGTGAGTCACGAGCTGCTACGATGATTTTTTTATCGTCCGCGTGACGGTACGCGTTAATTACGATGCCGAGCGATAAGGTGCAGGCAACGTTTCTCGCTTATCGTCCTTATCCCTTTTAAAAAATGCCATGCCGATGCTTTCCATGCGAAAAAGAAGCGTAAGACAGATCAGGCGCCTGGATAAGATTCGATTTCGAGACCTTATCTTATCGTTTCATTTGGCTGCTTCTAGAAAACGTTCGAACACGTCATTTGACAGAGTCAATATTTCCGTGAACAGGGCCGATAGCATGGCTAGACCATTCTAATTCAAATACGCGCGTTTACCCATGGAATGCCAATACATGGCGAAACGAGGGCCACTGTTCAAACGCCTGCCGTTTGATTAAATAGGTCAGAATGTTTGCTCGTCGTCAGGGCATCGCCGAATCTTGAATAAAATTCATTAGAGTACACGAATCGATATTACGAGGCAGCGGAAGTTTCAAGAATACCACGTTCCACGGAATCTAATTCCTGGCGAGCTCGTGTGCCGACCGGAATTACCGAAAGCGTGAACAATTTCCTACGAATGATCGGGAAACACGTACAGAATACGGCTGCGTAAAAGGAGACCGTGGCGTTGCCATATTCCTACGTTAAATCAATCGGATAACATGCTCGTCCTCTAAAACCTGGGGGTGTTGGCGAGATTGATAAGGCCACGTCGGCCTTGTCTCGCATCTGTGAATCATAAAAACGGAGGGGAATCCATTTGAGAATATTTTGTCGAGGAAAAATCAAAGCTTCGCGTGAGTGGGCGTGCACGTATATGTCAACGACTTCAGAGATCGGAGGGTTTCGGAGTGCAGGTCGACAGCAAACGCGTCGAGGGAATCGACTGGGAGGGTGATACGTGCTTTTCGCCTTTCGAAGGGTCTTCGACGACGAGGAGGCGTAGGATAGGAGAGTGTTTCGAACGATTGGGCGCATATTTTGACAAGCATCGTAGACGCGTGCCAGGAACTGTGATCGCATGTCGAGACAACCCGGGGCCAGTCGACCTTTCGGGTTATACACGTATGTATGCATAAGGGTAACTAAAGGCTCCTACTTTGCGGCGATCAGTTTATTCGCCAAAGATTTTTGAGAAAATGAATGTTCGGAGCCAAGGCGATTGCTTATTATCGAATCGGAACTCCGAATCGAGCAGAAAGCCAACAGAAAATTGGTATTATATACTCGGGAATGGTATTCCCCGGGAATACCATTATGTACTTCGGTTGACTGTTTCTAGCGTGCCTCGCAATCTTGATCGACGCAACGACTTCATCGTGGCAGCGTGCCGTTAAAATAAAGATAACAGGTCGAGATACACATTCCACGGGATAGGTACATCTGGCCGCGAACGGACGCTCTATTCGGCCATAGAAAAATGAAATTTGTTTGGTTGCATTTATTAAGATACATTTATCCCTCCGGAGCGACGCTGAATTACGAACCTACCGAACAAGTTTTATCGCTAATAGTCCGTGCGCGGTTAACCGAGTCCGCGATATCTGAGATGAAAATCTTGTTAGGAACTCGAATGGGGAAGGCAGACGTCCGGAGGATATCCACAGGATAACGACTCGTGTGCACGTGTGGGTGGCACGATGGAGACGGTACGTGAATACGAGCGAAACAGCTCGCACTACGGAACGGCGGAGGTGTATGGCAGAGAAAGAGAGGTGCACAGCAGGCAGGGGGGAATGAAGAAAGGGGGAGGAGGGAGGGCAAGCGAGAGAAGGAGAGAGTGGGCGGCTACATAAAGACAGGAGCTGGCGCGTGCCAGGTGCTTCGTTGCACACAATGCATCTCTGTTAGGCACCGGGGGACTCCGGTCAGCCGGAAGTCGAAATACAAGCGTGTACACAGGCGGCTCTTATTAAAGAGGAAGAAAGGAGCGCGTCTGCAGAACGCGAGATCTCGGCCGTGGCCGACTGGAAAATGCTCGTACAGGTTAATGCGATCTAACCATGCTCGTATATATGCACGTGAGATTCGGCCGAGTTGCCCTGCATTGCGCGTCCACCCCACGGATCTCCCGCACTAATTAAACCCCCTGCGCTGATACTAATTAGACAAGTTTTTTACGCACACGCGACACGCGCAAGGAGAATGCAAGGAAGGAGGGAAACACAATAGACCTCCAGGTTGTTGGTGGCGGAATGAAAACATATTACGACGGCAGAATTTATTAACCGCCCTCGGCTCCGAGTGTGTACGCTAACAGAGTCTTCTGACGGGCAGGGGAAATTCGTGCGAATTGTAAATAACGCAGGAGTGGCGAGTGTTGGGTGCACGGCACGAAAGCATCTTCGTCAGCCGTGCATAGAAGTCGGATTAGAAATTGAGACATCTAAACGGCCCATTAAAGAGGTTCATTCGTTCAACGGCATTCAATAAATCACCGGCCCGTTTTTTCCAACGTCCGACCTGGTGGCCCAGAGATGCACCATCCCCAAAGGTGCTCGCGCTGATGTCGGCTGGCCAGAAAGGCGTCGAAGGGAAAGGAATCGTTGGCGAGTCGCGTGCCGTCGAACCTTTGAATAGCCTGCAACCCCTCGCATACGCCCCCCCACACCACTCACCCCCACTTCGTTGGTGGAAGGCCAATCCATAAATATCCTAATGGGCTTAAACTGTCGCTTTTACCCCTCGACTACAGGGGTCGGCGCGCTGAATGAGCCACCTATTGCGTCTCTATCTTTCTCTCGATCTGCCTTCGTCTCCCACCCCGTTTCTGCCCTTTCGGCAAATTCCCTGCACCCGAAAAACAACGTAGAACACCGGATTTACGAGGCTTCCAGCTTCTCCGTGAACCTTGAAATCGCGTTCCATTCATTCGATATTTCTGCTAACGAGCGGAAAACGACGATGCAGGTTTTGGAAATTCTGTGAGCTTCCTGCAACGAGTGCGATCGGCGAACGTTGACCATATGTTTCAATTCTGGGAAACAGTCGATCAACAAAAATGGTTCTTCCATTTCCGAGTCGAAAGTTATCTCGCTTCGAAATAATCGGTATCGGCTAATGGATAAGCTCTTCGCGTTAAAATTCATAGGGCCTCCTATCCGAGGCAAGGTGCGTTCAGCCGAGAATAATTTAACGTGGCTCGACGAATGGCCATTGATTTACGAAGCATCAAACTTTCCCGAAAGTTAGCCGGGTATCGAGGCGCCCGGTCTCTCTCTTCTCGACCCTTCCGGTTTGTTCTTAGGCTGCAGTTAGCGGATTCGATTTAACTTCTCCTCTGGGCGAACGACATAGTGCTCGACTGGCAGCCAGTTCAACAGACGAACTTGCACGGAGATCAGCCAGAGGGGACGAAAGAGAGGAAAAATGCCCATGGACGCTAAGAGTAATTTGCCAATATCGAAAGTGTTTGTCGATAATCTGTTGGCGAGTTGTCGATGCTAGTTACCTACTAAAAACTTGCTTCTTTCGTTACTCATCTCCCTTGTCACTCGTCGATCTGGTTTTTGCCCCTATAAAATACCTTATCGCTTAATGTGCATGTGTCTTTTGCAAGTACAAAGGGTTTTTTCCGTCCATGTAAGTCAATAATTGCACCTTTTCTGGCTGCAATTTCCGTAATAGAGGTATCGAGAAACGGCGAGTCACCGTGATTTTGGATACGTCAGGATCCTGTCTCCCTACCGTACAATTAGCACCACGCGCGTTCCGGCGATTGTGAAAAGCGCAAAATGCGCTCCATGCAAAAAGCAAGGAAAATGATCGGGTATAGTGGGGGGAGACCAAGGACGATCGCATTTCAGAATTAAATTATAGTACTCGGATGCGGCATTTTTTTCTACCTTTGAATGCTTCGAACGGAAGAAGGATTCGGTCCTTTTACATTCGTAGTTTTTATTTCTTTGGTGCTCCTTTGGAAAGGGATTTCTTCGGTTTCAGAAGAGTTATTTGTCGACTCTGATAGCAGTTTGTCGAGCAAAGCGCACGGCACACGTTCGATCACCGACGAACGATCTTGATTTCTCACGGTGACCAATTGATTCTCGCCCGACGCGAGACTTTATCTCGCACGTTGAATCACTGCCCTCCCCTACGGGAACCGGTTGTAGTTTATATTCAGCAAACTTGCTGCGATATTTAGGAAACATTCGTTTTTGACTGCAATTGTTTTCTCCCACCGATTCCGCGCTGTATTCTTGCTCAGGTATGCAGGATACGGTGCGATATTTATTTACTTCAAATATTTACATCTCCTCTATTCCAACGGGGTGTCTCATTACTTTGCCTCGATAAGAAAAAATTACGAATTCATACGCGACACTGCGGCGTTCGTTTCGACCATGAATACAGAACGTCGCGGTCGTGAGCGAAACGTTTTTTAAAATATTTCTAAGATGGATCGATTTTTTCTAGGGGTTCGTCGAAAGCTTCTTCCCGTGAGAAGCTGTTTCCCCTTCAGAGGACGTTTTAACTTAACCTTTCTATTTTCCTTGACGCTTCCTACCCCTAAAGCTGTCTAAAGAAGAAGCGTATATAATGCAATTAAACGGAGCAACGCAAGTAAGAGCAATTCGTTCGCGCAACAGAAAGCTCCAAGTTCATGGCGTATTGGCGATAGCGGATGCGCGATGCTATATCGACTAGAGTGTCACGTTCCGTATTTACCTCCCACTTCTTGCTAGCCGATCGATCGTATGCCGATCGTGAAACGAATACCGCGCGTTCCAACGATCTATCCCCCATCCGAACACGTAACTGCGTGTCGACATCAAACACATTTTAGACCCCATTCCACCGCACACAGAAACATTCTGATAATCATCGGATAACCACGCGTCGTGCCAAAAAAACCCCCCCAAAAAAACCGAAAGAATCGATTCGCGACATCGCAGCAAGAACGATCGTTCTTGTATCCTATGATACCCCCGGGTTTTTCTGACCAGCTACGCGGAAACAAAATGGAGAAATGGGAAAGGTACGATAGAAACGACGCGAGGGGAAATTCGTTTAAGTACAGCGGACGCGCGGAATTTATTTGGAGCATACCGTTTCCGGGTATTTGAGCGGAAATAAAACGCAATCCGGAACGTTCGATTTTGTCGGAGGGAGATAATGAAGGGCCGTCGTATCACTGATACATTATCCTGACGAACGCGCCGTAAATATTTCGCTGCAGAACGAAACACGCCGATTAATCAGCTGCAAACGAACGCGTGGTTATTTAACGTCCGGATATGCGAAATATAGCCGGTCCAGTCGACGCATGTATTTTATTATTTAAGCACTCGAGAACGGTGCGAGCGAAATGTCCCAACGATTCGCTCCGCGGAGCGCTTCGAAATGCCAAAATACTGTGGCACCCGGAAAGGAAAAAAAAAGCCTGTAGACTTGGCGTGAATCGTTGTCTGCGCCCAGGGGAAAAGCATGAAAACGTTAATTATGACGCGGCACGCTTAAGTGTCGCTATTTAGTCCGGAATTAATCTGTCACGGGACGAGTGTGAAAAACCACCCGTTTAAGAGGCCGCCTCTCGCGGCAGCTCGTTTGATTGGCAGCACTCGGGGAGAGTTCCTCTTCTGCATTGTCGGTGCTCCCTCTCTCTTTTAAAAACCTCTCTGCGACTACTGGCGCGTTCGTATATTCGAGTCGGAAGCGGCGCGAAGTGGAGGGAACGCGAGAGAAGGAACGGCAGGGAAACGAAGGAAGACTTTATTTTCGATGGTCCGATGACGCTGATCGCGAGCGTGGCAGAAGAGGAGGATCGACCCATCGAAGTCCAAGCGAAAGAGGCGGCCTGGAGGGGACGAGACACGAAGAAAGCGAAATGTCCTCGAGACTCGGATAATGGTTCCGAAAGCGGGCTCCGATTCGTAACTGTTTAGCGTTTTATAGGAGCAACCCGATTGCACTTGGCTCTTTCGGCCACCATCGTTGTCCTCGTTGTTGATTTTAATATGCGCACCGTCACCGTGGCCGAACGTAGTCGATTGTTGTTCGAACCGTTCTCCAGGAGGAGGTAAATATTGGAGAACGATATTAATTTGCGTTCTAATCTGGAACTGTTCGGGACAAACAATCGCGGCGAGATCTCAGCCGGCGTATAACATATCTCGTCCACGGACTAGGCGATCTAAGGTAAACGTAACATTGAAACGTTCGTAACGGAAACAAAGTTCCTTCAGCATTGAAAACGTTGTTCCTCTGTACGCAATCTGGTGGTGCTCAGCTTCCGATATGTTGGTGGTTTGAAAACTTGGAGGAACTGTGGAAACCACCGTTCCATCGACGATAATTAAACAATAATACAACTTCAATGTTTTGTGCAGATACGCGGGCAATAAAAAAACAACCTGCCTTACCCTTCCATCGAACTGGAGCTCGCATTTTGCCGCAGCCAACGAAAAACAAAGGATCGGAAGAGGAAAAAATAGAATTGATATTACTAACGAGAGAACCTGATGTGCATTTCATGGCCGGGAACGAGATTTTCTTGGAACATAAATAAGCATAAAAAAAAAAAAGGAAGGATAAAAAGTAACAGCGTCGTCCACTAGATTGTACTTATAAATGTCTGTACGAAGGACGATCTAATGTCTCCGCGGAGGAACAGAGAGAGACGGAGAAAGGCGCTTATTGTGCGCTGAACCATGTCGCCTTAGCGCACCGAGCAAAGTGAAACCTCCACAAAAAGGTGAAAAGAAAAAATAAACGTGACGAGGGTCAGTAGAACCTCCGTGTACGTCAACACCGCGTGAAAATACGACGCAAAACGAAGAATGGAATTCGTAACGCAAAGTGCAGTGCAATAAGTGCACAGAGAGGTGTTCTGTATCGTTTCACGGGCGTGCAAGTTAGTATCGCCGTAGCCGTTGCCATCGTTTAATGCGCTAACTTTTGGCGTCATTGCATCGGAATTAATGCGTCGGTAGTTTCACGCTTGGATTACAGTGTCGTGAAAAATCGAGTGAAAACGAAGATCCCGTTTCTGCCACGGCTTTCGGAGTACCGTTCTACGTTTGACGCGTTTCAAAGTACGCATAATAAAGATCGCGCGATTCGCGATAGAGATAGAAAATCGTTGATAACAGTCGAACGTTCGCGGGCGTACAGGTGAGGTGAAAGAAAGAGGGCGGTCCGGTATCAAAGAGAACATTTGCGTTTCAGTACTGACGATCGGGTCGGGCGAAGTTGGACGGAAGAAGGTGCGAGCGAGAGTCGGTGGTGTGCAGTCAGGAAGAAGAAGAGGAAGGTGCAGAAGAAGGCGCAAAGAAGAAGAAGGAGAGGATCACGCGTGCGGTTCCTCGGTTGTTAGGTCGTCGTTACACAGGTTCTTAAAGGTCCCGTGGCCTGGCGTCTGGTTGCGTATAGTCGAATGGAGTGCGCGGCGTCGCCGCTCCGGACGGTGCGCGCAGAGAGCCTCGACCGGCGCCCACCAGGAGTCGCTGCCGCTGTGGCCGGCCTCGGGCTGCGCGAGCGGGCCGTTCAGTCTAATTTGAACCGTCGCGCGCGCCCGACGCGGGGCCACCGACAATCCCTTCTCCGACTCGACGTGACACGAGGCTCCTCGTGCATGCCGCGTGCAACACACGCGCCGATCCCCCGCACGATATTATCCATACGCGTGCCAGCCATCCAGCAGCACCATCAGGATCGTTGCCTTGCTAGAATCGCTGAGAAAATTGCAAAGTATAGTCGGCTTGGTCGCTCCTCCTCGCGAGTCCGACGAGCACGCTCGTTCCGTTCGCCGTCTGCCGGGAATTTTCACTGGCGAACCAGCTCGCGTTCCGCTCGTTGCCGCTTCCACGGCAATTCGCGCGCGTTCCTCGTCGTTAGTGTCGCGACCACCGCGAACCCCGACAAGATTCAACGGCGACGAGGAGGAGGAGAAAAAATCGTGCGGTAAAACTGAACAGTGAAGTGCGTTGCGCGAGGGCTAGACTTCGACGGTCGACGCTACCAACCGCGCGAGAGCCTCGTGAGTATATTTAAATAGTGTGCCTCACTGGCTGGTCAGAGGAAGCCGACAGTTTCTTGGTCTTCTTCGTCGTCGCCGCCTTCTTCATCTTCTTCTTCTGGTTCTTCTTCGTCTTCTTCTTCTTCTTCTCCTCCTCCTCCTCCTCCTCCTCCTCCTCCTCCTCCTCCTCCTCCTCCTCCTCCTCCTCCTTCTTCTTCTTCTTCTTCTTCTTCTTCTCCTTCCTCTTCTTCTTATTCTACTGCTCCTTCCTACGTCGTGTGTCATCATCCTCGGCTTTTCCTCGTTCGGAGTGCAACGTGATACGCAGAGAGACCGAGGCACGACACGGGGGTGGCGTGAATTCTGTTTATCTGCTCCCGAGGATTTATTTCGAGATACGGAAACAGTGTCGCCGATTCGCCACCGTTAGAGGCGAACGCTCCGAGCACCGACGACGTAGAAGGTCAAACAGGAATGTGTTCCACTGGAGAAGCTCGCCATCGAGGGCGCAAGTGAGCGAAAACGCGAGCAAACGAGCACGTAAAGTCGACGCGAAACCGTGAAGATCGAGTACACAAACATCCGCGCGGAAGAAAATATTTACGTCCCTGCGTGGCAAGATAGAAAGCAATCGGCAAGATTCCTGGTTGCGAACCAACGAATCGCGACAGGATGCTCTTCTCGACCGATCGTCAGGATGATCGAAAGTTTTGAGCCGAGGGTCTCGATGTCGTTTGGAGCGAACGCGATCGCGGCAGCCGGCGGTCGTGATCGGTCGCGATAATCTTCGATAGACGCAGTACGATTGGTACCGCGGTGTCCCTGTCGCATCCATCGAGGCGCATCAAGGATGAAGAGGACGGCACTGCGCTGGACGAAAAGCAGACAGCCGAGAATCTGTCCGATGGAAGTCCCGATGCGTTGCTGCTGCCGATGGTACAATACATCGTGAAGAGCGAGTCGCGTTCTGTGACGACAGTCGGTCGCGGGAGGAGAACGAGGAAGGTCGTCAAGGGAATACAGTTTTGGAACGAATGAGGCTACGCTGAAGAGCCATCGTTGCGAGAGACTGGAGAGGAGGGTCGCGATACCGGGAGAGAGATCGTTCGCGGCACTTTCAGGCGAACTTGCTCGCGAAGAGAGAAGAGTCCCAGAGAGTGGTGTGCTTGTTTCGGGGTGACCGAGGTGTCGACCTCACCCCCGATCAAACCAGCAAGCAGGTCGGATGATGTGGGCGTCTCTGTTTTTGGCCGGGATCTTAAGCGGCTGGTGGGGCGCACTCGCGCTCGCTGCGGCACCCCCCGCCAATCGGAACTCCCTCGAGGAGACGTCGACAAGGACCACCAGCGATCATCCGCAATCGATGAGCATCGCCGCCGTTCAAAAGCCCTTCGATTATCGTTCGCCAACTTGGAACTTGGTTACGCGCACTATCGATAGACGCGAACGTCGAGCGCCACTGCAGCCCCTCGCTCGATCTTCGCGGGATTACAAATTACTGGCCGGCGACGTTCCATCGGCCACGCGGTTCGACCAACGATCCGAGCAACTCTCGAACGAGGAACGTCAAGAGGGAAGATTCGCATCGATCCGCCACCTTCCCGAGAATGCTAAGCTGCACCCCCGCGCGAATTCGCGGACGGATCAGCTCGATTACCAGGACTCCTCGCCGACGAACGAGACGGACGACCCCTTGGTTCGCGACTCCGAGGATGCTGCACAGGGGAGCGCGAAAGATTTGGACGACTCGATACGAGACGCGTTCGTCGCCTCGTCGAGGCAGGCCAATCGACGCCTCGAGGACGAGGCGAACGTTCGTCCGAAGATGGAGGAGTCTGGCCTGACGCGGCTTCCTCGTCACTCGTCGACGCAAACGCCGCTCCCCTATTCTCCAGGGACAGAGTCGTCTTCGGTGGAGAGGCCACGGGTGATCAGATCGACGAAGCAACGACCAAAGAACCGCACGAAAGCGGACTCGCCGAGGGAGCAGCGACGACGATGCCGGAACAAGGGTTGTCGCGGTCAGAATTGGTGCCCCGACGTGGACGTCGGTAACAGAGCTTACCTAGCGCCAACGGTTTTCGAGGGGAAGGCCAGGAGCATGTCGTCCGTGAGGAAACCAGGCTCGAACTACGCTGTGACGTTCGAGGTGAAGCAAGTATACAAGAGCCAGCCTGGTTTTCAGCCGTTGCAGAAGAACGACAGCGTCAGGCTTCACTTTCGAGACAAATCAGCGCCCGGCAAATCGACGGTCTGTGGCTACGACGCCGACGGGAAGCAGCAACAGCAGCAGCAGCAACGCGATAATCAGAGTGGTGTGGTGCGAGCCAATATTAAGAGGGGTAAAGTGTATCTAGTGTTTGTGAATCGCGTGGGACCCAGAAACTTCACGATCCTCGGTGAGCCGGTGATACGAAGCAAGAAGAACGAGCAGGCGGTCCAGGCTGTCGTTCGACCGGATTACGGTGAGTACGATTTTTATGCAAGCCTATTAGCGTAAGGGCTGCGCTCTCGACGAAGAGAAGAGCGACCGGGAGTTACCGCGGTCGCGCGTTCCGATTCGTGGACACCGGTGCGTCATTATCGCTTTTACTTTGACGCTGAACCGCAGGGGTTGGCAACGATGCCATCGGAAGCTCGTTACATTTAGTTTCGAATGTTTTTCGAAAAATCTTTCGCCAATACGCTCTCCTGCGTCCGATTTTGTTCAAAAGCAACGCCAGCTCGGATGCCGGGATATTAAGTCACCGTGACATTTCTCCGATACAGCTAGATTATGTGCGATGCAAAAAGTGGCACATGCCGTACGGTAGAAACCTAATCCCAGTATGGTACTCGTAGAACGTCTTTCAGCTTCGGCAAAATCATTCCGGTCACTTGGAACCGTGAACGATAAATTGTAACCGCGCATTGACGCTATTACTTATCCTATCCGAGACTCGGTTCTGGCCGCGCGAGCACGCCCACGTACGCACTACGAGAAGAGAAGAGGTGCTTTCCTCGAGGCGCGTAATCGAGACGCGAACACGCGTATATTTAAACCGCCACGTAAGTTGGATCGCCTTCGAGTCGGCGTGCGTGGCTCTCCGTCGTTCGCGCGACTATGAGACACTCGTCGCCGGTTTCTCCTCTCCATTCCTATTCGAATGCGATCGACGACGACGCTATCGGATCACTTCCACCGGAACTCGACGCCAGCACGAGCGTAACGAGCGTAAAGTTTTGAAGGTGGTCCAATTTCACGACGGTTCAACGCGCTCTATTCCGACTCCCTGTCCGTTCCCTCCGCGGCGATTCTCGGCCAAAGACTCGTCCGCGTCACCGATGACTACCGCGCCCGCCGCGGCGACGACGACCTTCCGTGACTTGATTTATCGCGACAAGTTGTGCGCGCTGCGCGCTCGTTTCAAGATATCGAAAGTAGCTCGTCACGGAACATCTGTGAAACTTCTGACTAGCTAACGCCTAGGACGCTCCGTTAGGACTTGTCCCGCACATGTGGTGTCCCATTCGATCGGGAACGGTTCGTGTCTTCGAACCCATCGATCTTTCGATGCGCTGTCCCGCTCGTTGTCTCCCACTTGCTTCTTTGAATTAGTTGTTGCACGAAATTGCGTACCACGTAATTGGCTTCACTGTAAATCACATCGTGGATAACGATACCTCTTGGAATTGGCCACGATCTCTTACGTCCGCGATCGGACGAGCACCGGCACAGCTTGGGACCAGCAGGATTCGCCAGAACATTTCTTTCATACTTCCTCGGAGCAACTCGGCCCGAGCTTCGTTAGCGGCGTTCTCGTCGTCCACTTTCCTCGTCTCCTTTACGAGTTCAGAACTGTTGCTCGCGTTTGCCTAGCAGCCCCCTCCAACCCGAACCCTCTTCACACGTGCGTATTACATCGCCGCTTTGACGCGTATCGAAAGTTTTCGCGACTTATCCCATTACGAAGCCTCCGAGTGTGCCACTCGGCCGAGGAGTCTGACGCTTCAACCGATTTCTCATGCACGCTCGAACGTTGAAGCGTAAATTGGATTCCACGAGAGCCTCGAATCTCGATAATCCCGTTGAATCTTTGCTGAAAATGAATTATTTCGTTTAAAGGACAAGGGATGGTAGTTCTTTTTCGGAGTACATATTCCCCGATCCATCCATCTTCGCCGAATCAAAAGATTAGGACCTCCAATGACGCAGGGGTTGGGTGTGAGAAAGAGGCGCAAAAGCAGCACAAACGCGTCTGGTGTCCGGCGACGGTTCGTTGATCCGCGATCCGCAAAAGCGGGTCCGCCGGCCCTTCTTCCAGTTGCCGGTGACTAAGCCAGACGGGGGGACCCGGGACGTCAATTATAAGGCCTTAATCGGAAACCCGTCCTTACTTCTGTTGGCTTACACTCGGCCATGCCATCCGAGTGAGACAGCGACGAAGAAACACGGAATATCGAGAGCGCATAGCCGTGTCGCGCGCGACTGTACCCGTCGTCACGCGTCTCCAACTTCTCGAATCCCCCGACTATTATCGTATCCCGTCATTGTTTGCGCCCCTGAACAAAAGTCTGCTTCGACAAGCTCTGCGTTGCGCGCGGAGAGGGTCAACTGCGATACTTTACGACTCCCTCGGGAGCTGCTGCTATGCAACAGGGTGCAACAATCAGCCACGCAGTGGAATGCTGGCCGTAGGACAGCAAACGCTCGACTCAATTATTTTAGTGCGGGGGTTAGGTTCGTCTGGTTTAAATGACTGGTCCCACGATTGACGAACTTCCGAGCGTAATCTCCGACCGATAAGCGGGGCATTTAAAGTCCTATCTACAGTTCACGATGAAGCGGTATCGCGGTATCTTCGTACATATCGTAGGCACTTGCATCTATTGCTCGGTAAGAGGACTCGCGGGCGGATATTAGTATACGATTGCCGACGGCGATAAGGGGAGGAAAGTAATCGTGCTGCGGATAAGAGAGTCGATCATTTTTCGGAAGCGGTTTCGCTGGCAGATTAAGAGCTCGCGTTCGCAGAAATTTCAGCGGGCTATTCTTAGATTTTGCACGGCGCATGCAGCGATTGCGCGTTATGGTGTAACTACGAGTTCGGCGGCAGGATATCTGGCTCGTTCGGTCGCCCTCGGGTGCACGCGATATCGCATTATCGTGCAGGCGACTAGAATCCTCGGGCACAGTGTGTCGGCTCGATGACAGGTCCTAAAAGGGATGCGATACGTTCAGGCCAGCGCGTTATTTCGGCGTTCGCTGTGGACCGTTGAGCGTGCAACGAATGCATCATGCGGGTGCTCGTTAATCGCCTCCATCCCTGCGATTTCTCGGTGGGGAACTGTTATTTCATTCTAGAGAAATATTCTCCAGTTGGCCCTGTTCGTTCGTTTCTGTGTTTGCTCGTCGAGCGAACGTTCGCCGCGGCAGGACGGTTGTCGCCGGCGAAGCTGCGAATCGCTATAGAAATTAATTGACGTCGATTATCGTTGCGTTCGATGAGTGTATGTAGGGCGCATCGTCGTGTATCGGTGCAACGGTGCTTCGAGCAGATAGTTAAAGGACTGGGGCTTCGATAATAACGAACGTCTTGCCGTGACACTTTCTCGCGACGCGACGAGCTGCTGCTGTGGATCGTTCTTTGGACGACGCATTTCGGAGTCAGTAATTGTAGAATCCCCTGTCAACTTTCTCGCCCGTCCACGAACAAACGAATGCTAATTAGAAATTAACGAAGCGAAATTAATAGCGTACACACGCCAGAAGCGAATCACCGCTCTTCCGTTCTTTCCGCTCGCGATCGCCGAGACAGATTAACCCTTAATTAACGAAATAGCTCCGACCTCCGTTCGACCAGGGACAATTTCGACGATCCCTGTGTCTCGAAGTCGGTGCACCTCGAGAGCCAATCGATGAAGCATAATTGGCGACTTAGCGGGAACAGCTCCTACATCGGACGCGAGATTGATCGTCGGAGGAAGGGGAGTAAGGCACAAGGGCATCAGGAGGCGCAGCAACGAGATAGATAGAGGTGCAGGGGGACGGAGAGAGTGAGAAGGAATGAAGAAATAGGGGAGAGAAGTGGGCCCGCGAGGTGAGCAGAGGGAGGGAAATCGGCACGCACGTATCCAGAGCACGTACGGCCCTGTGCCCATACTCAGAGGAACCCGCAGGTACGCTCTATATACCGTGGACGGAGGCTCGCGCACAGACAGACGGTCGCACATGCACGTGCATAGGTGGAAGTGGGGTATGCGAGTGGTCAAGGGAGGGGGACCACACGTGTGGTGTGTGTATACACCTTGGCGGCGAGCAGGTAGACTGCTGGGCGGCCGGCGATCCAGCCTCGAGCACGAGGTCCCCGAGGTGATCCGCCGATCTGGAGAACCGGTGCTCTCGATGCTGCGCTCCACCTGACTCGTTCGCATCGAAATTAGTTTACCCGGAATGCGATTGCAGCGATCCACCGTGCACGCCGCGACATTGGGACCGTGGCTGCGTTCCGCATCGCGCTCGATGTTCCTTTAGAAAATCAATTTGAAGGGCGTGCTTGGTCCCGCACAGGCGTGATGCACGGGTCGTCGTTTGTCGCGAAAATTCCATCCCAAGCGTCCAGCGTTTACGCGATGGCGAGACACCGAGGCAACGCGACGTATCTCCGAGCGATATTAATAATCCGGGATTAACGGTCGGTTCTGTAATGGGGTATAATGTGTACAACTTGAAATAGGATTCGAATGCCGGCCTGGGCGTGTTAATACGTCCAGCTTTAACGTAATAATTCGATCGCGATAAATGGGCACAGGTTCCCGCCGGGCGCCGCGGCGATTCGTGGGTTCGAACTGGAGCACGGAATAAATTGCGGCATGTCGCTCGCTACGTGGACGATCGAGTAGACTGCTGGGCGACTGCCGATCTAACGTGGCCGGTCACTCGAGCGTGATTATTTTTAGCGATCGGTGAACGGTGAACCGCATCGATGGATGGTGAACGGTGCAAACCGCCTATCCCCTCGGACACGCTGCACAGATTTTTCGACGATAACGAAACCCGGCATTATCACGGGACTCGATAAGGTCTGTTCCCGCGATCCTCTTATCGTCCGAATACCGGCGCGAACTCATGGAGAGATTCGTGACCGAGTATCGTACTGGAGAGAACATTTCTCTCTCCAAAAAAAAAAGCGGCATGCCCTCGGAAACGATGAAACTCTTGGCTGATTAATGTTCACGAATCACGGGAAATCTCAGAGTCGGTGATAAGGGCAGACATGTATCATTCCTGGAAGGAGGAGGAAATTTTAATATCGTTCAGCCTGCTGAATTTATGGTCCCTTTTCTCTGTCGGGAATTGGTCGGTGTTCGCAATTCGATGGCGTTCGCGGAAATGTTCTCCCTCGGTGTCCTGTCTCCTCGTCCTGAATTGGGATTCGCGAAATTGGCACAGCTGGCAGGACTGTTGCCGTAGGACAATCAATGTTCCCGGATACAATGCGATAATTTGCTATCACTTGTCGCCATCGTCGATTGAATTACGGGCATATTATTATCGAGCCGACGAATTTCTGACGCTCGGCTACTTCTGCCGCGGATAAATGTTTTTCGTGATTAACGAGGGCACGATTTCCCCACTCTGCTCGTTTAATGTGCTCGAAAGATATTTTCTTTCTTCTCTCTCTCTCTCTCTCTCTCTCTCCCTCTGTGGGATTGCAAAGTGGAACGCGTAATGGATATTTTTATTGTCGCGAATCACGGGAACCAGGTGAACGTTAAGATATCGTTAATCTTTAATGACTGTTCGTTGGCAGCGATCCGAAGTCGCGTCCCGCTTTCGCGAAATTCAAGCTTCTAAACTGGAGAACGCCGTATGCATCTCGCAATAGTGACGACACAGAACGGATCGATCGATCCACGCATCATCGACTTTGCTATTCGGAAGCTCGGGCACAGGTGAGAAAGGGAAAAACCTAAGAGAGCCTGCGTTTCGAGAAACACGATTCTCGCCTGGCATCTTTTCCCCAACGGCTCGCCTACCCCGTGTCCCCATCCCAGGGAAAACGCTTCGGTATCTCGTTAAAAACTCGACAAAAAAGTTGGAGTTAGGTTCCACCACCCCCACCAGTTACTCTTTTTTTTTCTCTTCTCATTTTCTTTTTAACCCCGATTCCAACCTCCGCCACGAAAGAGCCAACAAAAAAGGGACAGCCTGTCGATAACATGTGTTTTCCCCGCCGGTTAAGCTGCACCATACCCCGCGACTTTGGCTTCCCCCTATCAGCTGCCCTTCCTACGCGCGCTCCTTTTCTAGGCGGAATAGGGGATGAGCCGGCTTAAACAGTCGTAGATTGAATATCACGGCCACATCTTGCGGACACGCCCAACGATTTGTATGCCGAACGTCGTTGACTATTTTACCCTTCCGTGGTTCCGCGTTTTCGTCCTTTTGCCTCTCAGCCGGGGAGAGACGACTCTTTCATAGATCGCCTAGAAGGCTGGGATCAATTTGCGCCTCCGAATCTTTGTTGCTCTTTCGTAACATTATTTTCGATCGTCTGGTTGTACCGTTTTCAGCACTCGTCCGCTCACCGCCTCGTGTAATTCTTTTTTTATTCGCCATCCGCGATTTCTGCATCGCGAAGGTCGGAGAAACAATTTCCACCGACGAAAAAATATACTTTGGAAACGCGGCTGACGCAACGTGGCTAGGAGCTGCTAGATCAGACGTCCCGGCCCGTTGTCGTGGTTATAAATATCCTACTCACGGAGTATTATTTCCGAACGGTCTAGAACCCATTCGGATCCGTGAAAGAGGTCACGAAACGCGAGTGGAAAAAGAAGGAAGTAGGAAATCTGTCGGCGACGATTCGACTCGTTTCGTCGACGACGAACGTTTCGCGGCCCTACGTCTGGCAAATTTATGGAACAATTAAATCACGCCGAAAATATTTCGCGTCAAAGAATGTTTGACGACGCGGAGGCGAAGCTGATACGAGCAGCAGACAATGCGATAATTAACGGGGGGCCGAGCTCGGGCTTGTTGAATAATTCGTCGGTCGGATACCTTTGACGAACGCCCGTATTTGCGGAACTCCGAGAGCTTTGTCGTACCCTCGCGTAACCCCTTCAGCGGGGTTGGGACACTCGTTCAAGGTTGTCGCAAGCTTTCCCCCGGAATCCAAGCTCGTAATCCCATCGGCTAATCTTCATTGTCTGGGGACTCGAGGGAATGCCAACCGTTTCTCCCGCTTTTTCAAAATGAAAGGGCGGCGAACGCCGACGCCAGTCACTGTTCTCCGTGCCACCGTGTTTCAGAACGCTCCCTTTCGCGGCAATACGGAAAATAGCTTGCCGCTCCGCGAGAGTTGTCCAAGCAGCCACGGCTCACCTCTGTCCGGCGCGTACATTGTGCAGCAATCGAATCGAGAAGAGGCGGCCAGCTCGATTAGCCAGGCGATATTGCATCGGTCTCGAATCGCGAATTCGTGGCTCGACTCTAGGCGGGCCGAGTCAGCCGACAGATGGAAAAGCGTTTCGTGTCGGGGGGGATCGTATCTGGAGTGAAATCTTGCCAAACCCGGGAACACTTCCCCACGGTTAATGCACGGGGAATGGGTCGCCGCACGGAAACACGGTTTTCCTTGGAACACGAGCTAAGAATTCGTGGGAGCATTACGATACTCGATGACGTCAACTGTGTCAGTAGACAGCGGCACTGGCCGTTGCTTAACTTCGCGATCTCGTGAACCAGAGGGAAATTCGGAAAGGAACAGCGACGAGGTGTCGCCGACTCGGTCTTCGTCATCCTCGTCGTCGTGTTTGCTTTGCTAACGAGCGGCAATCGGACGCGATTCGAGTGCTGCCGTTCGACGGAGATTGCGTTGGTGTTCTGTCTCTTCTGATTCATCGCGCCCGTTCGCGGTGCAGAGGGGCGATCTCAGTGAAGATCTAAATATTTCGCGGCCGGATGAACACTAGAGGGGAGACGAGCCACGCGCGCGTCTTGACTTCGATGTTATTTTCCAAGTTCTTCGGCTGGAAAAACCGTGAAACGCCGAGGACAAAGCGGCGCGCGAGGTGAAAGACGGGGTGTGGCGAAGAGAGGGCGACGAAATTGAACGAGGAAAGAAGAAATGATAGAAGGTGCGGTGGGAGAGCGAACGAAGGGATAGAAAGACAGCAGCGACCAGCGGTCTGGCCGTCATCGCGTAGTCACAACACGCCGCGAGTTATTGCCCCCGAGTGCTCTACCGAGACCTCCACCTTCTCCTCCGCCTCTTGGGGAGCCGGTATGCCCACTTTTCCTTCGACTTAATTCCTCCGATTCGCAGCCAAAAAAGCGGCGAGTGCCCGCGGTGGACGGAAGAAGGCAAGTCGGCCGAATGGGACAAGGACAGCCGGACAAAAGCTCCCTCTCCGAGAGACGACGAAACAGAGGAACGAGGAGTGGCGGAGAGAACGGAAGAAGCTGGAAAGACGAAAATGAAACGAGCGTTGGTGTGCGAGGACGCGAACGAGATAGGAGGAGAAGGCGGCAGCCGGTGTTGGCAGTGTCGGCAGCTCACGAGGAAGGGATTGATGGCGCGGAGGTGGAGGCAGACGAAGAAGGCACGCCGAGAAAGAGGCAGCGAAGCGCGACCGAGCGAGAAAGATGGGCGACGAGGGTGCTTTGCGAGTCGAAGCTACCTTCCCGAGAGAGAAACCAGGACGGAGGAGGTTGGCGGAGGTGGCGAACCGGCGAGGGCAAAGGAGAAGCTTCGCGTTTTCTCACAGGAACCGGGAAGCCCGAAGCGCGAGCCAGACACAACAATAAGTGCATTACACAGCAGCGAAGATACCGGCATCGCCTCGTTGATGTGGGTGCGACCGAGTGCTCGCCGAGTTCAATTGGACGAAGGGTCTAGCCGACAGAGAGTCTCCGAGCAAAGAAATCCCCTCTTTATTCGTTTTGCAAGTTGTCCCTCTTTGCTTTAACCTCCCGCTGCTGGAAATGTTGAAGCTCGTCGAATCGCTCCAAGAGAACACTACGCGTAATTAGGTCGTCGGTAGTGTTCCCGACTTCTCGATAGTCTTCGTTTCTCGAGGAATTCAAGGTCAGAGGTCGCTGAAGTCCTGTGGGTATAGCCCTAGAGTCTTAGGTTCGGCTCAAAGTTGGTCGGAACCTCTAGAAGTCCATGAGTCAGACCTGACCAACTTTCAGCGGAAACGTCTTCTGACCGACTTTTACCAATTATTGTAAATGAGATTTATAATAATTTTCTCCAACTTAACTTTCTCGAGACATATGGTAATTTCTCGAGAATTGAGGAACAAGCAATTATAAAGTTTCTCGAGAAATCCCCGAGAAAGAATTGTCGAAAAGGAACGGTAGTTGTCGTCAGCTCGCGAAGAGTCGCAAAATCGTGCACCAATCCAATCCATATAGTAGCAATAAACAGCGTTGCGAGATAAAAAGCGCTTTCATTATTGGCGTGCAATACGTCGACGCAAAGTGATAAAAAGTGATTACCAGGAGGATGGTAATCTGTATCTCGATCGCGTATTGTCGTTCGGGGGCAAGCGCGGGTGCATCGAGCGCGTGAACACGGATTCTTGGCGCACGTACACGCGTCCGTAACAATATTTCCAGAGATAATAACTGGCCATTTGTTATCGAACCTGATCGTTACGCGTTCCTTGTTAAATTCGTTACTGTTTTGCGTAGTCGAACATTCGATAACAGCGCAAGCTGCTGCCCGACACGTTGCACACTGCTGTCTGCGAATAGCGTACCATCGTGCGCGCGGCCGCCTGACTAAATAATTGTTCGACCGTTCCACCTCGGAGTACGGATAATCGACGATAATCGGGATAATCGTTTGCTTTTCGATAAGTTTAATCATCTCGGCAATGTGCCGGGTAAAAATTGGGGAACGTTGCCAGCAGCGTGACCCGTCGAACGTAGAATGCGAAAAGAGGCGATAGTGGGAAATGACGGAACGATAAGCGAGGAGCGGTGACAGGCAGAGAGCCGTTCGTGTTGCGTGTCGAGATCGTAGCAGAGAAGAGACGTCAAGTCCACAGCGACGGCGGAGGCAGACGAACGGTGGCATTTGCTCTTAAATCGGCAGATCTTCGTCTTTACTTTCTTTGCATCAAATGCAGTGGTCAACTGGCAACGCGCTCATGGCGGACGATCATCGTATAAGGCCAAGCGGCCGCAGCCGGATCCGACGACGACCGGGATTCTGCCTTTAGTCGCTTCGCTGGCTCGCGGAACTGTACTGCGGTGTTTATATGGTGTCCTCTGCTATTCCGTGTACGTACCTATCTTTCTATACGTGGACAGTACCTATCGCGTATCGCCATGTTCGTTGTGGGAAAATCGTAGAAAACAAACTCGTTTGTCCTCCCACCATTCCCTGCCCATCTTACATCTTTCTTTCTCTCTCTCTTTCTCTCGCTCTGACCCTTTTCGCGAAGCACCGCTCGGTCGCCTTCGAACGACGCGAGATTTTCAAGAATTTTCTGCCTCCCGATCGGGCGGCAGGTTGCACGGTCGCGAGTGCGGGACGATTTTCCACTGAACGCGTTTTGGGAAATTTTCCCAAGATCGAACGTACCGATACACCCGTTCGGAGTAACGATCGTCCGTTTGCGCTGCGAAGATAGCAGCCCCCCCTCCCCCCCCCGTGCATCCTTGTGCAATCTGAAAGCACAGTTTACTCGTTCCCCTTGCAGCAGCTTTCGTTATGTTTCTATAATGCGGCGGGTGCGGCCCGAAAGCCCGGGCGCGTGACTGTGTTTCATGATTACGGGCAATTACGCTATCGGCGCGATGACGGTTTCTAATATTTCTCTCGCGCTAATGGGACACTACGGAGAACGCCGTAAAAGGAGCAACGAGGGAAGCTACTTCGTCTATTACCCCCTTTTTTGTATGGGGGTCTAATATACGCGCGAACTGGGAAAATTCTACCGCCCAAACGTACACGCTACGTTGTTCACCCACGAGCTCACGGTTAAAAGAAAAATTCCTGAACGGTTTAAGGAAAAGCAGCGCCGGTTGTCAATAGCAGCAGAGAACTTTCTAGCATAGGCAAGGAGCTCGCTGTTAAATAATATTTCTGACTCGCCCGTTATTCGAGACGAAGGGGCTCGGAAGCACCGAGGACGGCCTAGTTCGTTTCTTTGGGAGATTCGAGCGAGTAAATTTCCGAAACATCGGTGCACTCGGTGGCTCGGTATGAATGGCGAGCAAAGCCTCTTACGGGCCAGAGAAGTACAGGGCTCGAAGGAGAGACTCGCCACTCCTCTGTTCCCCTTCGTTCACCTCTCTTTTCCTCTTTCCTCGAGCTTTCTCGGCCCCGTCGACGACGCCGAACGACGAAGACGACGGCTAAGAGGACGCGTGCAGGCAAGTAGAGGTGGCGCAAATGCGAGACGACGAAAATATTAGGGCTATTTCGAAATTCTATTTCGGTGCGTCGGCAGAGCGACGCTCCTACACGCAGTTCAGCGCGTCACGCACACGCTTCTGTCCACGAGCACGCAACTTTACGCGCTCCTCTTCGACCATTCTTCTTTTGCTCGATTATCCGGTATCGCTGGGTAGAGGGCAGCCAACAATTTCCCTCGATCGCATATTTCGTTGTGTATAACGCGGGGCGTTTGCGGCGTTTAACCGAAATTGCCAAAAGTCCCGAGACTGGCGTTCTATTAATCGAGGACGACGGAGCTTGTTAAGGTACCTACCATCTGAAATTCATGTGCAACTCACGCGCCATGCTCGCGTTCCGTGTGGTTTTGTAATTGCGTTCGCATGAATGTACGCATTTAAGTGTCTCGTTGCAGCGAGGAGACTTTCGGGTGATCCTCGCGACAGGGTTTCTCCCAGCGACTACCCTTAATTTAATAGTCGGCTCCGCTGAGCGAGCCGGAGAAAAACGAACTCGCGTTAAATTTCTCTTATCTACGAAAGGCCGTTTCACCGCGACCAGGAAACGTAGCGATGCGTAGCAAAAATTCAGCAAGTTCCCTGAATTGCTGGTAATGTAATATAATTACCGGGTCACCGGTGGCTCTCGCTGTCGAATGGAGCGGAAAAAGCTTAAAGCCTGTGCGCGTTGTACCGTCGCATTCCGCCATGGTTACTACGAAATATTCGAACTCGAGCAGCAAACGGGGGACCAAGTGAAAGAGAGTAAGAGAGAGCTTGCTCCCCTAATATGGCAACTCTAAATTTAGCCACGCCACGGAGACAAGTTATTGTTGTAGATATAAAGAGAGCGCCGCTGGTGGCTCCGGTGCTACCGGTGGCTAGTGCAATTAAGCTCCCCTTTTGTTTTGTAATCGCGGTGTGTAGGTCGACTGACCACTTGGCCAAGGAACGTTGGCACGCGTTGCGGACTGTGGTTGGCACGTGTTAATAAAACACCCACCACCGACGGTGGTTTACTAAATATTAACTTTTAAACGGATCACGTAGCCTACCTGGGCTCTGCATAAGGTGACGGTCGCGAAGCTAATAATCGCCCAGTCCCTAGTCAATGAATTCACTGGAAGACCCTTGTATACCTTTCTCACGTTCGTTCTTTGCGCGATTTTAATTACTCTCGAGTCTTTCCGCCCGTTCCCGTCTGGGTTGCACGCGATTCACTGTAAACATTTTATCAGGAACAACGACGGACTTAATTTCTAGGGAGCGCGACGCGTACCCAGCCAATTTGTACAAGGTTTTTTTTTCGAATGCTCCTCGGAAATAAATAAATCACTAGTCTAGAGAGCCAGCCAAGAGAGCGACGCGGCTGATAAGGGAACCACCTATAGATCACTGACCCGCATTTACTGTATTTTCCAGTAACGAGTAGGAAATTTGCATCGCGCAGTGATATACAGTCCAGTAACTCCTTGATAGCTGTCGCGTCGACCTCGACGATAAGATGAATTATCATTTTCGAAGCGGCGACAATCCCATTCTGTCCTATATATTGTTCCTTGCCCCTCAAAGTTTATGTCATTTTGCATCCCTCCTCTCGTAATCGGGCAAGAGGTGGAAGAACGACGACAGGCCCGGTGGCAGTGGTTCCGAAGTCGGGATCGAACGGCAAGGTACACGGACAGACATGGATCGCAACATTCTTGAATACTGTTGCACACGGTGGCCCTGCGTGACTACCATCGACGGCTTAGCGCAATGGCCAGGCAGATTAAGCGACGCCTCGGCCTCTGTCTGAACGTGCTAGCCTGGGTTCGGGTTAGGGAACATTTACCAGGAATCCGCGAGATAACCTCACGCTTACGAGCGAAAACTTTTTATCTGCCGTCATGATATACGAGCCGAACTCCTACTTTTCTATGTTCAGGCCCGACGGTGAACGCTCAAACGTTTACCCACACTGATAGCGATCTAGAGTGCAACGCCTATTTGCCGGCTTGCCTCCGCGGGAACGATCCAGCGCGAGCGCCTCGTTCAGACGCGAGCCAACGACACGATCCTTCGATTCCGACCGATTCACGGCTCTCCGTTTTCCATCCACGGTCGAGCTGTTTTTCTCCCGAGTCGATCGCGACGTGCGACGCGCGATTCGTTATTTGGATACATAAACGATAGCCTGATATATAAATACGATAGCACAGTTGCGAATCATCGGGTCGCGCGTCTGACGCGTCAGTAGAAGTGGTCCTTGGACGCGTCACCGGTCAGACAGCCGCTGCAGCGTTCGATGCCGCGTTTCTCTCGGATCGAATCAGGTACGGAGAGGTAAAACTATGCTCGATGGACTTCGTTCGCTAGAGTTTACGAGCGCGTCTCGATAGGGTCGAGTGCATGGCGCTTTTCTAACAGGCTCAAGGAGGTAGAAGTTGCGCCAATTATGCGATTAATCGTCAGATACGCGCACTTTCGACCTGCATGCATCTATTGGCATCCACGGCGGTCGAAGCTGCGTCGTAAATCTTGCTCGAGTGTTTTTCTATGACGTTCGATCGAAAATTGTGCGCGGAAAAATGACGAAACAATGAAGCCAGCAGAGAGCGTAAAAGAGAAGGAGAGCGCTTCGGAGCATTTCTAGCGAGAGTAATCGGGTATTATTTATTGGCCGATGATCTTCTTTTCTTTTTTCTTTTTTCTTTTTTTTTCAAATCGATAACCGATAAAGCATTTACGAATTACAGTGTATCGCCGGGGCCGATAATCGTAAATCACGGCCGATTTATCGCCAGCACCCGGGGAATGCGTGCCCGTCGCCGTTCGTAACTTTTGACGCGACGCTTCACACGGATCATTCGAACCATTGACCTGGCCAGCGTTCACCCCGAAAATGATCTCGACCGTACGTTTTTAAAACGCATCCCTCGCTCTTCCCGTCTGAGTCGAAAATAATTCGATCCCATCGATCGCGGCCACTCGCAGATCTATGCGGTGCCCGTGTCTGGCACTACGCGCTTTTGGTTTTATGGATCGATACGTTACACGCATATCTCGGCCCGTTTTCCAATCGCTGAAACGCTGTAGCCTCGTTCAAACAATATCCGCGTCATCCAGCGAACGATGCCAGACATCTCGATGGGAATGATATTTTATTACAGCTGCGCGGGATAAAAGCAGGACTCGGAAAATACTGTACGCGTTTGTGAAACCTGCATGTTTCTCTGCGCATGTGAATTTGACGAACGATTATCATCGTGGAGCGTATATCCTGGCACGATTTTCCATTACGTTCATGGGAAACCGTGTCACCCGATCACCCGTAGATCCTGCTCGGCTCTAAATAAATAAGCAAACAACTCCGCGAACGTGCGGTGTAACATAAAACTCGCCGAGTTAGCTAGACAGGTAGGAAAAGTCCGTGAACCCGCGGGGCAGCCTAGTAGAGGAGGAAAAGGCCTGCGGACAGAGGCGCACGTGGAATCGTGCGCTCGGCCAGGAAAAGTCAAAGTTTCGAGCCGACCTGCTTGGCCATGGCCAGGTGAAACTGTTCCGATCAATCGCCTCGTGGGTGCAGTATCTTTTCCCGCGTCGCGATAGAGCTGCGATACCCGGGGCCCGATATTCCCGGATATCGCGAATCGATGGGAACCCGGTCCACGGTTGCACGCAGCCATCTATATCGTCGCGGCCTGCCGTGGCCCATTTCCACTGTATCACCGCACCTTTTCCACTTGCACACGCGTCGTCCACCTGCGGAACGATACGCGGTGCGTTCGATTTTATTATCTCCGCAACGGTCGTGAAATCGAATGGCAGCTTATTAATGGTTGCTCGCGGTGAAACTCTTTTCAAATGACAACGCACGCTATCGCGGAGCAAACTGGAGCGGCTGAATTAGAAGAGGCGATTAGCAACAGGGAGTAGATATTCCCTTCGACGAGGAAAGAGGACGCGCCAGCTTTCGAGCACTTCGGAGCGGACGAGCGAGTTTTCCAATCGTGCGTTCGGCCGTTAATAAAGGCTTAATGAAAACGGGAGGTCGAGGTGCAGCGTGTCAAAGGCGTGGCGGGGAATCAACGAGCGTGCTAGAATGGCGCACGGAAAATGTCATCGGCGTGCACACGCGTGCTGTACGTGGCCGTATTGTGTTCCCGTGACTTTCAGCGAGTCTCACTTTTGAAGCTCTACTCGGCAGGTAAAAAGGTCGCAAAGCCGGAGAGGGCAAGCTCGGGCGAAGCTTCCCTGGCGTTTACGCGTCCACCTTCCCTTTCCCGTATCTCATCCTCCTGCTGCATCGTTCGATCGCGACTCTTTCAGGGGAGCTCGTAAAAGATTGAGGTCGCACCGGGACGGGCTCCGTTCGCGATTACAGACGCACGGATCAGCCCTAGGGCTCGCGTCCTCCTGGAAGTAAGGCTTATACTTCCTGTTCGTTACCGGCGCTGCATCGCCCGCCCGGTGTAACTATTTTCCGCCACGTCGAACCGCCGCGCCGACCTGTCTCTTTTTCGATGCACCTCGATTCGCAATTCGTTCACCGGGACTGGGTCACTGTCGCGTCGTCGAAAGTAAAAACAGTGGAACCGTATTAAACGGCGACTGGCACAATAGCTGGCTGCCATGCGTGCTGCTTCAAAGCGACGCAGCTTTCCAAATTTTACCGACGCGACGCGCCAATAAAAAGCAAATGCACAGGGCTTGTACACTATAGATTCTCCATTACTTTCGTTGCCAAGTTCTTTGCGACCAGCATCCTCGTTGCATAATTAAAACTTTTAATTATCAGTCGCTCCCTCCTCGTAGCCTTCTTTCGCGGAGCTCGAATTTTTTGTCCCCTGGAGGTGATACTCCGGCAAAAGGTCCGCTAAAGTACCATCGTCGCGAGAAGATACGCAGTATCGCTTTACTTTCCCCGTCCCTCTTCGCATCGACATCCGGCAAATCCGTCGATAAATTGAGATCGCGGGGCGGGGGCCGGCATTCGGGAAAACGGTTTTCCACGGTCTGCGAGCAAACTTTAGACACGGAATACCAGCTCGGCCTATCGTCTCCCCTTGCTTCGGAGGAGCGCCGTCCTTAATTTGAAATTCAATAATTTCGTTCGATCCTTTTGTATTTCCAGACTCGCGGGCAAACGGCGCCACGTGGCGGAAGGCGGCAGTTTCGGCGCGCGAATAAATTTCCAGCTTATCTGAAAACTGAATAGCCCCGAGTGGAAAGCTTTAAAGAGAATTTGATAGGCGGGCGAGCCCGTTTGTAAACCGACTAGAATTGTTTTGAATATCTATTTGGATCCGGATCCCGTGTAAGCGGAAATACAGACAACGGCGAGCAACGCGTGTAAACAGCCCCACGCGGCACGGTTAAACATTATTCACGGAGGCCGGAGCCCTTCTGCCAAAATTAGCCCCGGTGACCAATGACCGGCACGCGAGCACGATTTGCCACGGGAATCCATCGTTGGCTCGTTATTTTTCTCAACAGTTCTGCCAGCGCTGCGGATGTTTCGCACGCGGCGAGTCGCGAGCCTTCCGTCGAAGAGGACGAACGCGGAAAATATAATGGCGCAAAGTGGAATCGCGCGGACGAGGCTTACATAAAGAGGCAACCGTATCTGGAGAACCGAAGCGGCGCGATCGCGTGAGTCACGCTTTAGAAATGGAAAGAAATCTTGGCGCTGGAAATATCTTCTTGCTCTGGCGACGCGTAATAATCGATGGCATGAATATTAAGAGTCCACAGTCGGCGCAGCGGAGCGCAATCGCGGGCAATTAGAGTTGCCTTCTTGGACGTCGCGCGTGGACTTTCGAAAGGACGCGCGGAGCATCGACTCTTCCTGGTGCGATATAGGTAGCTGTCGGTCGGAAAAATCGACCGGCGTTTGGCGAACCGGGCCGCGACTTCCGGTCGCGACAGAAAACGTAGTCCGCGGGAAGCTGCGTAGCCAGCGTCGTGTCGATTTGTCAGCAGGAAATTATTGATTCCACCGTAATGAGGCGTGCCAGTATGTTCGCGGATAGCGATGAATACGTAAGCGCTCGTCCACGGGGAATGACAACTGGGACGTGAATCGCACATACGCCGATCCGTCCGGCCAAATTTACCACGGATTCCAGCAAAACACGGCAGGCCGTCGTTATTCCATTCGTCGCGTATCGGAAAGTCGATTAAAGCGTTTCCAGCGTGTCATTGAAGGCGACGCGACCGTGCTCGATACCGATTCTCCGCGGCATCGAAGCACAACGCGACGCGGCGATGTTCGCAAAAGGTCCTCGAAGTAACCTTGCAAGAGCGATCGTGCCGCCGGGAGCTTCCGCGTCCTCGATTCTATGACGCTCAATTGACAATTAGACCTAAGGTTGGCTGCGCGGTAATTGTCACGGCACGAGTGTAAATAGTATAGTCGGAGCGTCGGAGTTTACCATTGCAGCGCGCGTGTTTCTCGGTCCCTCGTCGTCTTCGGCGTCGAATGAAAATCGCGAAATCGGTTGTTTGCCAGCAAGGGAAATGCTCGCTCGCTAGACCTTCCTGGTAAACGGCGTGGCTTGTTCCCGGCGAAAAGCTGATTAACTCACCGCCCCCGGCGGTACTCACGATACTCAATACGAGCTCCGGTTACTTACCTTGAATGGCTGTAAGGCGCCCGGCTCCGCAAATACTTGGGCTTTGATGAAGTGCGCGCTTTCATGCTTCGAACCTCCGCCGATGAATCCTTTTAACTCCTTCCGCTAAATATAACTCCCCGGTAGAATTAGTTTTCTCCGCGTCGCCGGTAATTACGCGGACACTCTGACGCACAAGCTGTCCGACCGCGATGAAAACTTGCAACACCGTTATCTCCGCCTCGGAGCTTGCGTCGATTCGACACGAATCGTTAATAAATTTTACGCATCGGAGGTTATTATTTCTTCTCCGCCCGTTTACGAGCCCCGACTCGCGGAAGCGTCCGCTTTGCACGAAATCGCCTTGGAAAACCGTTCGCCGAAAGACTTTCCTTTTCGATTGGCCCCGTGGCCGGCGTAAAAGAGGACGCCGCGTAACATTCCGCTGAAACGATCTGCCTGCCGATGAATAGGAAAATGGTCGACAATTTGTCTCGATTCGTAATCGACGACACAATAGACATAATAGACAAGCGGAACGCAGGTGTGGTTCGTTTCAACGTACCCGGTACCCCATAAATATCGATCTTCGACCTTGTCTCGTGGATCACTGTGAAACCAACGCTGCTGGTCTCCCAGCCTCGGAGCTCCTTGTGTCGCGACGTTCTACGATACGCAAAAGTTCCTGGTCTCCAGCTCGATTCGATTCGATCGAACGGGTTTCTTCTTTGACGATCAATTTCCCAGGGAATGGATCGCAATTGATGGGACTCGCGGGCGTATCGCTCGTGCTCGTTCGACACCGTTCCACGTTCCGTCATTAAAGGCGGGCATGCCCGTTTCTCACTGTCGGTTCCACGAATTCGTCAGGCATGGAGGTCGCGTCGGGACGTGGGTGGACTGGAGGAAAGGCCCGGTTCGCATAGAGATTCAATTATAAACTTGTGATCCGACATAATCCGCGTTTGATGGCTGCGGCTCAACAGGTCACGGGTGTCGGTGGGCGGCATTGTTTTTTGTAATCCCGATGAATATTAATACGGGTTTCGCGAACGAAAAAAATAGGTTGCGAAGAAAAAGTTTTCCTGGGGAGAGAGGGGCAGACGCCTGCGACGCGACGTCTCCCTCTGTATTCTTTTCGCGTGTGGCTTAGTCACTGAGAAAAAGACACCGGGGCCCACGGTGAATCCGCTTTACGTGGCTATTCAAATTTCGACTGCGTGTGCCCGGAATGAAAGATCTCCGGCGACGTTCCGTCTTCGTTTCTTCGCTTGTGTAGCAACTAGGTCTTTCTATTCTCTGTCGCGAAAATCAGTCGCGTCGCCGGTTAAACTGCTTCCCTGGTGCGCAGCATGTTCTGTAGCGCACTCGTATACGCGTAAACCTGTAATCGCTTTTCACCACCGACGCGGAATTATTTCGTTGCATTTAATTCTCCGATACCGCTTCGCTGGTATCGTGGAGAGAGGACTGTGTCCCAGCAAGTTTCAGTTTTGGTTCGTTACGGATGGGATGGGAGTGTCATGCCGAATCCGAAAATATTTGCCGCCTACATCGAGCAGCAATATTGTTTGTCAGCATGATAATTACTAATTACGATACGCACGCCTCGCCAACGGGCGACACCCTTGCGCTGTACTGCATTTTATTAAAATTATTTTACTTTGCGGCAACTGTGCGCCGCGCCGCGGAACATGTCATTTGCGCGAGGTAGCCGTGGAAACACGGGAACAGAAATATCCGTGATCCAACGATGACACGTTTCTTTCAAATAGCTCGTGCAAGGGACGGCGCCCGAGTTCGATGCCCTTCGCATTTAATCGTTGGATATAGGGCAGCCCGTTGGCCACGATTTTAATATCGACGAACGTGCATCGGGCGAAAAGCCGGTTGAAAACATCATGTCCATGTCATCCGGTTGGAATTCGTGATTTACGATGAAAAATGCAATATCTGTGGACGTTCGGTGCTCCGAGCAACGAAAACATCGTAGGCACAATTACGGTCTCCCGCTTGCGTCGCCTCGCGTTCTCGCTATTCCATATTCGCCGGGACGAAATTTCCCACGGTCGTGGAAGTTGGTTCGCGAGCCAATATCAGGAGCACCGTGAAAAGAGTGCGGACTCGGAAAAGCGGGGCAGTCAGAACGATTTACGAAAGGGAATTTCATTAAACGATAAATAACAAACGGTGCACACGCTTGCGCGCGCGTGCGTGTACCGAGAGACAGAAGAGAATTGGTGCAAGCATGATCGCGTACGTCGCTTAAAGAAAGAGAGAGACGTGGACGAGGGGTGAACGAGAGAAAGGTGGAAACTTTCGTGAAATCGCGGTATTCGGTATTATTAGCTGGCGCTAGGCGCTGCTGGGCTCCGCGGTATTGGCGCCTTATTGGGTTGCACGAAAGTGAATAAGATAATATACACGTAGAATGCGAGATATCCGAAGTAAAAGGAGCAGGGCAGCGCGAGAGAGCGCAAAGAGAGCGCGCTGCCCGGCCCAGACCCGCCGAGTCCCCACGGCTGATAAAAGGTTATGCGAGGAATGCAGTTTCATGAGAGAACGCGCCCCACTATATTAATTATTGCCTTTGAAAATTATTTGCTTTATGGGCCGTCGTTTGGAACGATCGGATCCAATATATCCACGGCTAGACTTACTTTTGCACTTGACCTACACCGCTATCCCGTTTTATACGCGATTTTTTTTTCATCTTCCTTTTTTCCCAGCCTCTTTTCCGTCCGTTGCGTGTGTGATTTCGGAATTCAGTGCTGTTTCTCTACTGATGTAACGCAGCGACACGCGATAAAGTCGAGGACGCGAAATCGTACCGATTCATTTTCCCACTCCCCGGGATTCCAGCGACAACGTGCTACTGCACTTGTCGCTTTCGATCGTGCACGCCGCGCGTTTACTCGGTAACCTGACCGTTGAAAGGAGTATTCTAGGCCGCTATACCCGATATGCATTCGGACTCGGATGTATAGCGAGTTCGCGCGACCGATCTCTCGAGAGAAAAAAGAATCGTTGTCGTTGAATCGCGTGCCGATAAATCGTGGCCGACGAGCTTGATCGCGTGGGAGTCGAAAATTTCACGGCTTCTCGAGGTGCTCGCGTTCCATGGGAAGGACTATCCAGCCAGCCGGTCGGAACGTCTCGGTCGTGATGGTTTTTTCATTTTTTGTTTTGTCTGGAGATAGAAAGTGCCTGGCACTTCAGGCGCGTTGCACCGCGGAGACTCGACGGCTCGTTTATTTATTAATTTGTTTATCGCTAATAAAATAAGATAAGCAGCGGACGAGCTTAGGGTCGAGTCGAGCGTTAGTTCGAACGAGCTGCCGTGCGTAAAGTGTCCTCGATCGCTCCGGGTTCAAGCAGACGGATATTATTTTTTATACGACGTCGGTACTCCAATCGCGGTGCATGCACATTTCACCGCGGTGCACGCACGCGACGCTAATCGACCCGTTCAAGGGAAATCGTATCGTAACGTATCGATGACAACGGTGGCTTTCGTAATTGAACGATCCGTCTCGCATTGTCGAGATTGTGATTCCAGCGGCGCTGCTCTCTGCCGGCCAGCCTGACCATCGAAACGAGTATTCTAGGGCACTGTACCCGGGTCTTAGAATAAACTCGGTTTACTTAAGCATGACGGGCATGCATATGAGTACGGGGCAAAGGAAAGCCGCCAGGCGCCATCTACCCAGTGGCCAGAAATAATTGTCATTCTACTTGTGCCGGGCCCGTATTCGCCAAGGCCTCCACGAAATCTCTTCTCTCCCTCTTCTTTGCCTTTTGACCCTACCTCTCTCCCGTGGCTCATTTCCCCCCCCCCCCCCAAAGGGCGTTGCAATCGAACGACCCTCGGGAACAGACGGAAGAGAAATTTCCACTCCAAGGCGCAACTTTGTAGACGACGCGCTAAGAATCGACACGTCGACTGGCCCATCGCTCCGCTCCGAAACTACGGTCTCTTAAGCTTTGCAATTTCGTGGCGACATTGGCGTATCTGCCCGGCAGCGCAGGAGCGGTCTACGCGCAGCGATAAAACGTCCGGCAGGACGATGCTCAGGGATCGTTTGCATTTCGTTCACGTCCCTTTCGTTCTCTTTCGAGGAAGCACCGAAAAACTTTTGTTCTCCGGCCGACGATTATTCAGCTGGACAACTGCGATACGGATTGCCTCGTTTCGGTTATTGCGGCGAACGCTGGCCGACCCGGGGCGCCATTATTTCTTCGTATCCATCGGCTCGGTGAGAAACCGCGAATTAACTTTGAAGGAAAATCCGCGGGTCTGGTCGTTCTCCCTCCCCGATATCCCGGTCGAATTTCATTCGATTAAAGACTCTCGTTTTTCTCCGGAGGCTTGGCGGAACGAGGCTCTCCTAGGAGCGGGGGCGCGGAAACACGGCTGAGCGTTCTAGCTCGTTTCCCGGTCGCGCGGGAGTCTTAAATGGGCTCTTCATTGAATTACAAGTTTGGACTTTCGAGCGGCAAACGAGTTCGGGCCGCGAGAACGAGCGCCGACCGATCTAATAAGCGCTGCGAGCGTTCCAATTTCTTTCCTGATGGCAGGCTTAAGAAGCTGCCTTTATAGAGGACCCCGGCGTTCCTCCGATTTTCCGCTCGCAATTTCCCTTTTACAGGGATTGTTAGAGTCGCGGCTAGGCCAAGAAACCCTAGATATACGGATCCGCATTGTATCGCGCCGGGTAACTATAGATTACGCGATCTCGGCTTCGTGCCGCGCAAATTGCCGCTATATACCATTCCGATTCGAAGCTCGCGGAGTATGCAGACGAACAGAGACTAATCTGGCCTGGACTGGACAAGAGCGATCCGTTTCTCGCAATCGCGTCGAAGCCATTAGATAAACGGCGCGCAGCGATTCGAATATTTTGCAGCAATTTATTCCTCCCCGTTCCTCCGGGACGGTTGTATCCTTCGTTAATTGAAAAACCTCGACGCGTTTATCAATGATGATCGCGATAATAAAGGCACCGAGAGAAGAAAAGATGCGTGGCTAATAGAAAAGTGGATAAGCCACCGTCCTGGGACCTTTCGACCATTCTTTTGACGGACTTTAAAGCTCGGAGCATTTTATTCCCCCCGAAGACATTATTCTCCCCGCGATCGAGATCCCGTAACTCTTCTTCATTCGCGTCGACCGTGACACCGAGGAAAGCGTGGGCGCGCGGCAAAGTGCAAATTGTTCAGATAAGATCGCCGACAAGCATGAACTCCACCTTCCGGTTACCTGTCCCGGCATCGCCGATAAGATATCGGTCTTAGATAATTCTCTCATCGTACAATCGCCGGCATTCCAAAGCAGTTCTCGCTTTCTCGGTACATATAGCGGTTCTCCTTCTCGGGGCCGTGTCTCCGCGTGGGCGAACTGGACATCCGCGCCATCGAAACCAGGCGCCACCGTGACTCTCCTTTTTATTTTTCGCCTCTAACACCGAATTTGCCCAGATAGGGATTCCGGCATCGTGCGGCATCGGGAATAGTATGAAGGCCTAGTGCGTCACTCTTCTCGCGGCTTTTCTTCCACTCGCGTTCTACGAATTTGGCGAAAACAGGATTTTCGGCGGCTCGTTCGTGGTGCAGGTAGCGCACAGGCATCGGGATAGGGACTGGCAGAACGACCGTCGTCTATAAAAGGACACGGTTATTTATCGCAACATTGTGAGCGTTCCTTCTCCGGTGTTCGGTTAACAAATGGATATCGCGAGGGGACGCGACGCTGAATCCTTTCGCTGCTTCCCATCACCCACGTCGAGTTTCTTCCCCCTTTATTTCCTCCGGCGTTCCGCCGTGTTGTGGCTTCGATACGTTCTTCATCCGGTGTTAGATTACGCTGTCGTTATCAATTTCCATTGTTTATACAACAATCTCCATTGTCTATTAGGTGGATCAGCGGCCAGGCTGATTCAGAGCTGACACACGCACGTACACACTCTCGGCTGCCGATAAAGATTAAAGGCTTTTTCCTAAGCGCGACGGCGCCTGACGATCCGATGCATTCTTTCCCCGTATCGTCATTTATAGCGCTTGCACTTGACTCCCGTTTCGCAAGCGTCCCTACTATCGTTTCGCTTTCTTTAACCGTTCGTTCGGCTGTGGTCTAATTTCAATGGTAGCTCGGATGAACTGGAACAGAAAGCGGCCGGTCGTGTTTTCCTGTTTAAAAACGCGAGAGAATCTATCAAAGTGGCGAACGCGCGTTCCTCTTTCCCGTGAAAGGAAACAATCTCCCGGTAGCGTTTCTATTTCCCTCTCGATGCCAGCTCGGTACGAACGTTTGTTCGAAAGCCACTGCTCTCCTTTCTGGCCCCTTTGTTGTCCTTTTCCATTGCGCGACCATACGGCAGCCTTCGGCTTTGTTCTCTGGCTCGTTCAAAGGTCGATTCTTTCGCTTCGAGCCACTCGGATAGACATATACATCGCAGGCAGTATGCCACTTCCACGATTAAGGCACGGGCACCGTCTATCCTAGGGGAATCCCTGTGGCCGGTGAATGGATAAATAATGGCCTCCGTCGACAGACCGTCGAGTTTTCGGGGTACGAGTTGCGCTGCTCGCAAGCGCGATACTCCTGTACTCCGCTTGGAAGCCGAGCTTTTCCACGACGGTGGCCTCCGCCGCAGACACGGCCAGAAAGACCTTTCCTGTCCCAGCAACGTGTCCTGAACTTCGAACGACCGTTTTAACGAGACTCGATCTTCTCCTGCTGCCTCTCGCCTTTTATCGCTTTCCCGTCCACGCGAAAGGATCAGTCATTTCGCTCCGCGTTTCCCTCCGCCACTTTTTACTTATTTACTTTTACTTCGAGACAAAGCGGCCCGCGTCTGCCGCAGCCGTGGTTAATCAAAGGATCGATACAAGGCGAGCGGATAAAATTCGTCTGCGCGCTACACGGAAACCGCAGCTCCGCGATTTTCGGGACGATCGAGCGTGACTGTTAATTTGGTCCAGGGGCGAAAAATGTCGGCGAGCGTCGTTCGATGGAAGCCCGGCCAAACCGGTCCGCGTTTCAATCAACAAACGTTCTATGGTAATGCATTCGCGACTGGCTCGATAAAACGCGCGGACTCGGCGCATCCCGCTGCCATTTATTCGCTTTCGGCCGAACAGTGAATGCTCCTGATGACCCAGCGTCAACTGCATAATTTAATTACGCCGTCGCAATATGACGAACTTTTCGAATGCCTGCATCCATCGGCAGCTATTCACCGAACCCCCAAGAGCGGCTTTTCACACGTGCGGTAATGAGCGTTCTTAATTGGACGCGCTGACAACGACGACGCAGCTAAAATTCGTCGATTTTTCCCGATTGATTATTTCCCCCGATTTATCGACCCCGAACAACCGAGCAGCTCCGATACTTTTCTTCCGAAAATCGAGCCAGTCTGCGTCGCGCGGGCAATCATTTTTTTCAGAACAGCAGAGACGGACGGTAGGGTCGCGAGGGAGGAGGATCGCACGGACAAATAGAATGGGAGAAGCGGAGAGCGAGAGGTCTCTCATCGTGTCCGACGTGGCACGACGATCGCAATAATGCCAGGACACGCTCGATCGAGCCTCTCGCATCGGGTGGGGTTCGTCGCGCTTTATGGCACCAACCCAGCTTCGTGTACGTGCGTAACACAACCTCGTAGAGGCGAGCAGGTATTTACGAAATTACGTCCGGTGCAGCGCGGGCTACCGTCCCGGCGCAAGATGCACCGCGATGCGTCGAGTCTCGCACGGTGTCGAAATTTCTCAGAGTTCCGCTCGAACGGCTCGATAGTTGTGAGATTTCGCGAGACTTCCGTGCTCCGGCTCCGGGCCTCGCTTTCTTCGTCGCGCTCTGAAAAGCGGCCCGAGGACCGTCACGAGGGGTGCTCTTCCTTCAACCGAACGAAAGTGTTCTCTGAACGTTGCGCAGCGAGTGTCGGGCTTTAGGCACGGAACTTTGGACAGTCGACGACTGGACGACCATCCAGGGAAATTGAGTTTTCTGCGGATGGATCAGTTTTTTGCTGCGCGACGGCGAGATCTCGCGTGCAATGCAATATCTGGGCGAGTTTACGGCAAGTTTACGACGAGCCGTAAACTCATGAAGCTCGTAGATTCCGCGGTGAGAAGAGATTTCTAACGCGTCGCGTGCGGAAAATACTAAAGGGCGTATAGCTTTATAATATACAGCCGGTAACTGGATTGAAATCTACGAAACACCTGGCCGATCGTTGCGGGGAGTTGCGATGTGCTTCGGGTGGATCGCTCGGCGGGGGAAGTTTCATTGATTCTTGTACGAGACTGGGGGAAGCTGGCACGATCGAGTAGGTAGATTTTCTACCGCGAAAGAATTGTAGATCGCTACTGGGAGTTGGCGAACGCATCCACGGCGATTGTGGGTGGCACCCGTGTGGGTGCGTTCGACGATTCCAACCTCGTTGCTCAGCCACGATGATCTCAGGGTCGTTCAGCGTGCCTGCAGCGTTACATCCGGCAAGTGTCGTCGATCGTTCTGCACAACTTATTTCTATAACGCTTGGGCACTGTGTTGCGTGCGGCGCAATAGCTTCTGTACCTCCCGCGAGAAGGACGATAATTCATCCGTGTCTCGTGCGAGACCTCGGATCTTTGTCATTCTACAGCTTGCCGTTTATTCTCGGATAATCGTTTCTCTACGATGCTCCTCAGTTTTTGCTGACTTTCATGCCGCTATCGATCGTCCAAGGTTTCCGCGTAAAACACGAAACTGGATCGAGCGTGAAAAAGAAAGCTGTCTAATCTTGCACGCGAAAAAAAAAGAGCTACGCCAACGGTGGACGAACGATCGAGCGATAAAAGTGACGATGCACGCTCGATAACTGGGTTACCTTTTACAGGCGCGTAGCTTTTCGTCCTGGCAGTATAACTCGCAAACGACTGTTCTTCCGTGGCATTTCTAGATTCAACGACTTGCACCCGCGTTCGAGGGACCCGGTTACGACCGTGTTGCGATCTCCCACGGCTCGATAGAGGAAACGACTTTTTTTTCACCCCGAGTCCCCGCACCTGCGGAGATCTTTCGGAGTTTCAGCGGTGATTCGCGGGATCGCTGGCAACGCCGGTCCTCTGAATTACCACGAAATTACTTGAAAGCAATTTTGCGAAAGTCGCTTTTGCGGCAGCCCAGTCTGTTGCGCGAGGACGAGAGACAAATTGAATCGTTGCGCGGCGCGAAACAGAATCCTAATTGCGATTCACTCGCGCCACGACGGCCACGCCATGTAAAATATGGAAACGCCCCTTGTATTATTTATTCCGACGGTTTTCCGCGATATTGTTCACCTTTCGGTGCAATTAACGCCGCGCCTAGATACTTTCGTTCGCGCGGTTAATTCCTTATCGTTCAGCGGGTTCGCCTCGCAATGCCCGCCGTCTGAGTTATAACGTATAACGATTGCTTTTCAATATGTCTAAAATTGTCCACCACGCCGGCCGCTATCTCCGCCAAGCTCGTAAAGCCGATTTTTTGTCGTCCGTAGAGCGGTCGGCGAAACGAGCCGACCGATTGTTCGCGAAAGGCAGGTGCTAAATTCACCTTTAATCGACACGCGCGATTCCAGCGTGGCATTACTTAGTTTTCAACGGTTGCTTTTAAGTAAAATACCCTTAAAGTGGCTGCACACCTGCCGTGAAAGTCACGCGACCGCCCGGCGAAAGGGGCTCGACGAAAAGCCACGAATAGAGTCGCCAACCCTACGTGAACGCGTCTGTCTACCGATCTTGACGAGGAGTATAGAATCACGCGCGTCACGGTCTCTCGTAAATATGCGCAAAGTGCCACGACGTAATGCTTATTTATCGCCGATATTAACCGTGCCGGCCTGGAATAGGACTATCGAAGTAAGTGGGTCGATCGTCATTCCTATTATCGTGGAGCACACCTTTCCAGGAACTCGAGAGTAACTCTTGGCAGGACTTTGATTTCTGGAACGCGACATCATCGATGATCGTTTCGTCCGACGCCTTGGGGAAAATCTTATTTGTACGCAACGGTTAAGGGCGTGACAGATTTTCAATTATAAATCACACGGTTTAGCGCTTTCCTGCGTGACGACGTTCGCTGACATCATTTCGCGTTCTATGTCCTTGCTACGAGTCTTTGTTCTTCTCTTCTTCTTCCGAGAACCGCCGAGCCTTTCGTTGGACCGTCATCCCTCGCGAACCTCGAAGGGCAAAATGTGTCTCGCAGTCGGGGCGGAAATTTGAGTGGTCGATCTGCTTCGAATCGGATTTTTAGTATATTTAACGGTAGCACCGAAGATTATCCGATCATTAATTTTGTAGAACGGCGCAACGCTGAAACGCACAACTATTGTAGTAGAGTCGCCTGAATTATTTCATACGTAACCCGTTAATCGGTTCATGTATTTTAAATAACGATAACTTTTCCAGCTTATTCTCGATCCGTGGCCTACTTGTATAATTTCCTGCTATCGTTTCGTCATTTTTTAATTTGCTGTAATTTCCTCGAAACTTTGTTCCGTGGCACGGCAAACTTGCCGTAATAATTTTCCAAAGCCTAGGGAGGCAAGCCTAGGAGGTTGGCAGAGCGCGGCTTAATGTTTCATAGAAATATCCGTCTCCGCGAGCCGCTCCGTCTTTCTTATTAACGTCGATCTGAAATTCATATTAGCCCAAGACCGATTTACATCTTTGCCCGACGATGCAAAGTTTCGCGTAAGTAGCGCGTCGCGGCTCTCGCCGTGGATCCAGCTTATAGGGAGGACGGCGTTACTCGATTATTCGTTCGATAATACGTTCCATCGGGATCCGTTCCGGTCTATACGTGCCGCGACGAAATGACGGATATGGGGACTCGGAACCGGCGGCCCCGCTACGAAAGAAGGACGAAGAAATCGTTGGCTCCAGGATTCCGTTCGTCGTTCGGCTGGCGCCGTCCCAAGAAGCTAAATCGCGCCAGGATTGATTTATGACTGACTGGAACTTTTTACCCTCGACACGGTGGTCGCCGGGGCAGAACGGGACGAGGGGCGCTGCTTATCGCGATTGCCTTGATTTATGCCGTTTGAAACGACCGGCCGGCCGAAATATAATTGATCGTGAACAAAACATACGTAAAGAGCGATCTAGCAATTAATACGCGACGTTCGCTAATGCCTCGTCGTAATCGGATCGTACATTATCCATCGGCTTTTGTCGTTCGTCCACCCGTGGACTCTGAGCGATGCGTGTTTGCGCGAGTTTTGCCGTGGATTTATCGAGCGTCCGATAATATTCCATTCGATCAATCGATTCCGTCGTTGACAAGTGTATTAAATGCAAAGAAATAGTTCTCGACGCAATTGGAATGACGAGATCTGGGAAAGTACAGTAGGCCGAGAATCGGTCGCCGAGGCGCGCGCGGCCGCTCGCAAGTAGATCCAGACGTTCCTGGTCCGGCATAGGCGCCGTGGCTCAGCGGAAAGTTGGTCGGCCGCGAGCGAAGAAGCAAACAGCGCAATCTTGTAAGCTAGAGCAAACGATATCTGGCGGAACGTTAATTAAAATTCACGAGGGGAAGGTGCATTAGATTCGCGAGCAAAGTTTCAAAGCCGGAGCCTCGGCACGGGATAAAAGGCCTGGCTGAAATTGTATTTGAATAATGTCCCATCAGCGAGGAACTCGGAGAGAATGCCACGTGCATTCTGGGACTCGTTATCGATCTTCCGTATGCGAACCGTGTATTCGTTCCGTCGTGTGTCCGCGTGCCGCCTGCACACGCACACGTGCACGCATACACCGCTGTGCGCGCCCGCGCTTCCCTTCAACGAGATCATTTGTAACCCATCGCAAAGAACCGTCCCAATAGTTTCTCTGACTGGCACCCACCGTTTTGCTCCATTTGGTAGATGAGACCAACATCTGGGACAAGACGAGCGGTCTCTTCTCCCGCGCTCTCAGATTTGGGTCAGATTGCGGAGTATGAGTGTACGAGGTAGCAGCACGAGAGGCCGTGTGCACCCGATGATGCGTCACTGTGAAGAATTGTAAAAATCGTGCTCGTTTAATTCGCCGACGGCGGACATCTTTTCAAAGGCAATGCCCCCCCCCCCCCCCCTCCCTCGTCTTTTGTTCCTATCTTTCGCATTTATCGGGAACTTTCTGTGCAGAGTCTGGCGAATGGTACGAAACCTTTGACCCAGCCCATTCGCGGCCGTCTGAATTTCCCCGTTTCGATTAAACGCGTCGAGGTATTTTTAGCCGAGTCCAAGACACGCGGGAACGATCGAGATGTTCGCGTGGCTAAGCCAAACGTTTACGCTGAATTTTACCACAAGGCAAACCGTTCGAGCGTTCCAGAAGCACTGGAACGTTTCTGCAAGCTTTTCGAAACTTTCCCTCGCATTTGTAAAGCAGCCCGTATTTTCCACCTGATAATCGCCGAGCGCCTTTTTATCCAGCCGTTCGCGCGATCATCCCCCGGCGTTCGATCGCAGAGAAAACCGACAGAAATTTCCTGGCCCGGCAGAATGAGTCGGAAATTGGCCAATCTTTAGCCGCGTAGCCCGGGAAATCTCTGTGCAGCGGTGACGAGATTGCCGCTGTGGTTTTTCTACCGCTTAACGGTCCACGTATCACGATTGCCTTCTGCCAGATTTTTCGGCCAACCGGGCCCCTTTCTCTGTTCGTCTACCCTCGTTCACAGAACCCATCGAATATTCTATTCCCCCCCGATTCTCTGATAACAAGTTTCGGTAGAAAAACCGATCTAGGTTTCCCGCGACCGACCGGAAACGTTCATTGCCGAGAATCGAGGCGAAATTTGTCCGAATAGGAGGGACGTTTACGCGAGAAGATTTAGAGTTTACGCGGGATATTTGTACGGGCCGATATTTCCACGATGGGAGAGAGGGAGAGCGAAGCGAGGCACAGCGTGACTTATGGCGCGCGGCAAGCAGCCCGAGCGAAAATAGCTTTTGACAGCGGCGTGTAACAATCGCAATAAATCTCGCTTCATCGCCGGCACGCCAGAACGCTTCCATAATCCAGCCGGCGGCGAAGCTGTCGCGAAAATCAGCTCGATGGAACACATTGTTCTCTGCGCAGGAATCGCGACGAATCGGCTCGCTTCGCCTTAAATGGCCACGGATTACTCGGGATATCCCGCTCGAATCCTATTTCAATCGGATCATCTGCTCGCGGTCTCCAGGCAACTGCCAACGCTGTCTACTTCACGATGATTGAAACTCGAGTTGCGATATTTTGCCCAGGCGTATGTGTATACGTGTATGTATTTAGGATGGCCGAAATTTCATGGACGTAAATATTGTCAAGGATGCCAGGGAAAGCCTTATATAGACGGGCTAAACAAGGGAAATGGAGTTTTTCGATAAAGCTGAATGCACATCTCTCCTATTGTTCGCCGCGCGTGCCTGCGTCGCTCGTATTTAAATATCGCAATTATTTTCCCGTAATTATTTTCCCGCATCACAATGCCGTGGGTATGGCCGCTTCTTTTTTCCTCTTTGTTATTACTGTTATGATTGTTATTACTATTAATCCATTTTCATCCGGTGCTCGAATGCAGCTCGCTACTTTCTCGCAATTCTCCACTCGTGCCCTCGCTTTGGTATTCTGCGCTTCGTGTATTTATTTGAAAATTATAACACAGCCGTATGCGCAGCGAGGATTATTCGATCGCCATTGCACCCGTTAAGAAAGTTACGGAGGCGGAATGCAAATGCTACACCTCGACTATCTACGACAAAATCATTGGACAACGTTGATTCGCCCGTCGAATTTCAGTTAAACACCCATGGAACATAAAAAATTCATTGCCTTTTCCATTCATCGTCTCCGCTTTCTCCCTAACGCATCGCTCAAACTGGAAACACGGCCGAGATAGTCAGAGGATAACATATTACCACATTAAATACACAATAACCCCCCCCCCCCCCCCCCTCGGTTTGTGGCGTTGAAACGATCCTCCGACCGTTTCGAGCCGCGCAACAACGAGCTATTGTACGTCGCTCCCTTTGGGGGAGCTTTCGGACTTGCCTCGTGATTGAATTTCAACCCTCTCGTCGGACGAGGTGCAAAAAGCACACGGGAATAGCGTCCACGTCTCGTTACCTCCGAATTACGGGGGATTAACGAGCAAGTGTTTAATCGTATCGAAGGAACGGCTATCCCCGTTAATTGCGGACCGTTCTCGACGTGTGTAGGGTGCGGCACGCGGTACCACGCGATTTCCACCCTTCAGCCCGAAGGCAGCTACGGTAAATTTCGGCTTCGTAGCGAGAGGAACGGGTGAGCGGGAACGAGAAGACAGTTGGTCCACGGAAACTTTTCAATAATTGCCACGGTCGTAATAAAAGTGAATAAGCACGCCAAATTACCAGGAGCACGCGTACGCCGCCATGCAGGCCCGTTATTCCAAAAGTTCGTCCCCCGTTTTAATGGCTCTCGGACAGTCGGCTGAGCGTATCCGAGCCCCCGAAAAGTCGTTACAACTCTCTCGACATTCGTTCACGGGCAAGTCTTGCCTCCTCCTTTGTGCATCGATGTCAGTGGACGGTGAGCCGTTCTTGCTCGGGACTGCAGTTCGAATTACTCGTGACTAGTGTTCCTTAGCGAGAATTCTTTCTCGAGGATTTCTCGAGAAACTTTATAATTGCTGATTTCCCCATTCTCCAGATATTACAATATGCCTCGAGGAACTTAAGTTTAAGAAAATTATTATAAATCTCATTTGTAATAATTGGTAAAAGTCGGTCAGAACTCGCAGAAGTCGATGAGTGAGAATTCTCGAGAAATCAGGAACGCTACTTGTGACCCACTTTTCGCGCCCGATTCTTGCCTCGATTTATACATATTTAATTAATCGGCCGACAGCCATCGTTGCGTTTCAATTGACGATTGTGGTTCGCCGCGAATTTTCGAACCACACAGCGGCCCTGCTCTACGCCCCATTTTCCTCCTCCTCGCCGCTTCGCCGTTTTTTGCAAACGAGGATTTCGCCGATCGATCGCATCGTGATTTCACAGAGATTCATTTCTCGTCCAGCTGTACGGTAACTACTTTTATCGAGAACCCCGCGGTACAGTGCACGGTTCCCGATCTTCTTGATGCTGCTAACTATTCCGCAGAAACTAGCACACTGTGCGCTTGCGGCTCGAATTTAGACAGCTGTGTGCAGGAAATTTCCATGGATCTCGAGAGCCGATGCAACATGTAAATGACTAGAAGGAAACCGCATTACCAGCGGCGTAGATCGTTGGTGCAGTGGTTATTAAGCGGCCCTAAATAGTCGAAGGAAGAGCAGGAAAGTGGTTCTTACGGTAGAACGTTTGCATTGGGCTATCAGCCTCGCGTTAATTAGAAAGATTCTCTCGCGTCTCTGACTCTCTGGCAGCTTGGCTATAAATCGTGGAAGCTCGAATCACGCCGGAACGTCCGCCAGGGAAGTTGAAGCGAAATAAATACGTCAAAAAGTTGACGCTGGCTCTCTGACACGTACACACACGCGCCACACGCGCCACATCCACCGGATTCACCGGATTACGTCTCGTGTCGGAGGTACACCTGGCAGTATAACGAAATCCAGGTTCGTCGGATAACCCGATTAATTAGATTCAATCCGGAACTGACGAACCATCGCGTGTTGCTATCCCGCAAAATTGCATGCTTGCATGATCCTAATTCAAGTTTTCAAAGCATACACTCTTGAACCGTGTGCACCCTTGTCCCCCCGCTACTCCCTATTGGTGGCTTAATAAGCTTAATGGAATTACTGGAAGAACATACAAATCGGTTACCGCGGATCGAAAGGGTCAAACTGGAAGGGGTTAAGTAGGGACCCCTCGTCGAACCATCGAATCACCGAGCATTTGCGAGCGTGCAACCATTGCGTGCATCTGCTCCAAGCTTTTAAGACGCTTTTACGGGAAAAATGGTTCTCCCTCTTTTCTGAAATTATAGGGTTGTCATGGGAAAAAAAGATTAAATTAATCCTGGATCTCTTGGGAGTATCGTCCGACTTCTGTCGCTGTATATTCTGCTAGACTACGAGGCACGCGGACGCTTCTTAAACCATCTTCAGCGGATTCCGCGAATTCGGTAACTCGGCTGGAACGCAAGTAGGCGCCACTGTTTATTTGTTATTCAAGCTTCGGACGCACAGAGAGGAAACCTTTAATTTCTTCGACTTTGGGGGCCAGTATCGAGAGATTTATGGCACGGTCAAGCGATACTTGGCAGAGGCTTGCCGCCTTTGCTTGTGTTTCAGCGTTCCTACTCTCTCTCTCTCCCTCCCTCTCTCTCTCTTTCTCCTTCTCGTTTACTCTAGGAGACCTTAATTCGGATCTCAGCGAGTTTCAATCATTCTAACGAGGTGGGATAACGTGCGAACGTTACACTACCAAGGCGTTCTACTTATCGTGAATTGGCAAAGAGTCGAGAAGGAAAGCGTTTCTTAAAAGGGAGAACAATGGAAAGGAAATGGGAACAAAATCTGTTTCCAAGAAATATTATAATTAGCGAACTTTAAGGCAGGCCAATTTAGAGTGAGGTTAATCGGATTTTATTTAATACTTGATTCCTCGTGCAAATACTGAAAAGTTTTTACATTAATACAGAAGCAGAGCTTCCCTGCAGTTTCCAAGTGGAAGAACAAAAATCGGATAATTATCGCTTGGAACGCTACGATTTCTACAAGTGGCACCTCGATTTCAAGGAAACGGCCGAAGATAATTTAAGAGGGTGGTTTACAAGGCGCAATCCGACCCGACTCGCCGCCCCTAGAACGCGAGGGGTTCGTGATGGGTAATTTTAATCTATCGTTCAGGCGCCGAGCCAATTGCACGGCCGAAAGAAGACGCAGATATGCTCCAACGTCTATGTCGACATGGGTTCAATGAAAATCGATGATAGGCCGGGGTTTCCTGGAGGCGGGAAGATTTGCTCAGACATGACGTGAGCCTCCACAATTTGAACCGCCTCGCGGCTAGCGAGCCAGGGATGGGCCAGAATGGAGTATTTAACCCTGGAATTGAAATATATTGCTCCTCTGTCGATCCTCGACCGTCTGCGATCCCCGTTCCTCCACGACCGCTAGCTTTTCCACGCAAATAGCTGCACGATAGCAGTAGACACTTTTGTTCGTGCAGCATCGTTCGTTACTGTTGACCCTGTTGGCTGCATCTGGATATTTTCCGCGCTCCAACCACTTTCTCTTTGCCTGTCCCGCGAATGGCACAGTTTTTTTGTTGTTTTTTTTTCTCGCTAGTGGGTACTGCGAAGACAGACGAGGCGATCGCGATGGAAATTTATTAGATAATCGCGGGGAGGACAGAGAATGGAAGGAAATGGCCGGTTTTGTACGTCACTCGTTCAGAAGATAATACGAACGGGCTCGAAAGCCGCGATAAAGAGTTAATCGACTGACCACTGCCGGTGAATAATTCCCCGTGAACCGATCGTGCAAGCCAGCTTCCTTTTTTTTTATCAATGGTTATCTCCGGCCGTATTTTTGCGGGAGTGAACACCGAGTGGTTCGGGGCTATTCTGGGCGAAAAGAATTCGATGAAAAAGTAAACGCAATAACGCCATCGTTATCTCTCCGCTATAGGGGCGAGGGTGGTGATAGTTGAATGAAAAACGCGTAGAGTTATTAAACGCGATGAAGCTGTGGTTCATTAAAGAATAAGGGAGGCACGAAAGCCCGAAGAACGGACAGATTCCGCAGCTTCTGTGTTTGGGAAATTAATGATTTATAAATGGGAAACGCGATTAAAGACTCGGACGGCCGCGCAAGCACCAGCTCCGGTAATTAAGTCAAACTTGCTAATGAAATCCGGTATCGACGAATCGCGACTGGATTGCTCCGTGTACAACGTGGCTGTCCCCCAGGACAGAAGTGGCAATGATGCTGGATTTCGAATTGCATCGCCTCTGCGTCTCATCCTCTTGCTTGCCCGTTTTGATTTAAAAGCATTCGCGAATGGACTGGACACTGTCTATGTTGTTAGATGATTCTTGTAGTACGCGTTGAACTCTATAGGGATGCATCGAACGATGCCGTCCTTGCAGTATAGTGGTACTCGGGGTCGAAACATTACAAACGCAATTTGTACGGGGGTTCGGCTCGAAAGCGAACAATTAACCTCAAACGTTAACCGCAGCATCGTGGCTCACTGTCCGGAGCAGTTATAATTCGCTGCTATCTGTTCCTTGCTTATTGGCTAACTCGATTTCAATCAAACCGAACGAAGTCCGGTCACCGCCGGAGTAGTCATTCGTTGCTCCACGATACGATATCATCGCGCTTGAATATCTGAAAATTCCTGCCCGCTTGGAAGAGGCGGGGCATTTTGATTGTTTTCAAAGTGGAAAAAGATCTGAACGTGGATCGTTGGATCGTAGGGCGACCTAATATGCGCGAGTCGGCCAAGTGAATCTTATATCTGCGTGGATCGTTCGGAGGCAGCGCTCGATAAGTACTGTCAATCGCAACGAGTATTCTTCGAGCGAAGTATTCAATGATAAATCGTAATAATTCTGAGCGGGGTTGGCTTCGTATCGCGATGAAACATCCGAAGGCGAAGTAACGTCGGCCAATAAGTCGCCTTTGTCGAATCTTCCGGTCGGACGAGCTCCATCTTCCGGCTGGCCGAGCGTGGAAAATGTGGAATACTCAATCCAATACACCCAATATAATCCTCTTTTGCACCGGCCCACCCCCGTACATCTTCCGATTCGCGTACCCTCCACCTGTCCCCATCGCTGTCCTCCGCGGCGCAGCATTTTTCTATTCACGACACGAACGCGTCCTGCCAGTTTCAGATTTTGTGCCGTATCCATCCACCGATCTGTGTGTATTCTCGATCATGGGGGTACGTAACTCTGCACGGATGTATTCCGTAGAGCATCGAAACATCCGCAATTCCTTCGCTCGGTTGCGTTCGAAATATTTTTCTCCGTGGAATCGTTCCACGTGGAAATGTCCGGGCCGATCGGTACCTCGAAGGGACGGCAGGAACTGCAGGATAACTTTATCTTCGCGGATAGCTTTGTTGGGGATAATCGCGCGAAGCGGGTTGGCGATCGAGGGAAGATAATCCGATTGAAACGCGATCGTGCGGCCGAGAATAGGGGATGCTTGGAACGCGGTGCAACTGACAATTATGGAAACAGTATGTCTCGAATATCCCACGTAATTCGATGCTGCCAGGTAATTTCGTCCAGGCGATGTTTTCTCTTTAGCGGCAACTCGGTAACAGACGGTGAATTAATCCCAGTGCGTAATGAAAAGAGGGTCGACGAGTAATGCGTTAACGTCAGCTGCGTTTCTCCGCCTCGTTGGGCTTGATATTTTTTAAGCAACTTTACCTTTCGCAATCTAAATATTTTTCTTGCAAACACGAAATTCGCTGGCCCGACGAAGCAATTTTCGCATCCGAATTCTACTGAATATTCTGAGGCAGCGGGGACGCCCCATCGTCTTCTTAATTCGGGATTTAAATTCAGACTGTCATTACCCCTCGGTTAAATCGAGGCTCGGAAAACAAATGTTAGCCCAACTCTCGCCCCTTCATATTTTCCTGCGATGATTCCGATGCTATTCGAGAGCCAGCGCCGTTTTAATGACAAAAGGGCGCAACTAAATCGAGTCTGAAATTCAGGACGGTCGACGCTCGGAGTCCTTCCGTATCGCGGCCCACCCGAATCAGAAGAATACGGCCAGTATTTGCGATCGACCGTCGCATTATTATTCCATGAATTTTAATGCTAAACGCGCGGCATCGCGGTCCTGGCAGGGGGTTGTGAAAAAGACGCGGACATGGGCGGCGCGGGAAACTCGGCATAATCCGCAATTTCAGCGGCCCCGCCGCTCTAAGATCTTCTCTCCCGGGACGAAGCAGCTCTCTGGTGGCTTAAATCTAACGCTCCTAGAAACGATGACACGGAACTACCAAGCCCCTCCTTTCTTCCTGGCGTTAAATCACCGCCACGAGCTACCCCACTTCGCGTTGCTTCGGAGCAGCTATGATTAAGGATGCATTCGTGGACAGAGTGCAACCGAAAGGTTGATTAAACGCACTCAACGGGTTACCTCCATGTTTGCTTTCTTTTTCATTTACGCTTAATCTCGGTAAGCTTGAATCGGCGATTTATTACGTAATGAAATGTACTTGACGGTGGAAAACGGGTGTGTCGTTGAGCTTGCTCTGCGAGGAGCGTGGAAACTTCCAAGTGACGGAGCAGCTGCTATGTATTCTAGCTTGGAAACGAACAGACAAAGTAACGTGCAACAGAACCGTACAGGGCTGCGCGTGTATCAACAACGTTCTCTTTACCCTGCACCATAACCGCGGCAAAGATTTCGATACTCGGCAAGTCGAAATGATCAAGGATTCCAGGTCGAAGTTGGTCACGCGATCGAGGATGCTTCGCGTCATCAAATATTAGTTCGAACTTTGGCCCAGACTTCTCGATGAATGAGTTCGCTGGAGGGTTTTTCCGATGGCTCGGAACTTCAGAGACGCGATACGACTTCTTCGGACATTCGTCGGGGGAGCGAGAGAGCATTTAAAATCTTGACAGCTAGACGTCGCGAAAGTTTCCGGCTTTCTTGCTTGAAAATTCGAAAGCTGCGAAACTTCTCCGGCTTCTCATCGAACATTAATATTGCACGCGCAGAACGCGCAACGTCTACGGCAGCATTCCGCGAGGAATTGTCTGCAATTAGCGTTCACCTATTTTTCCGCGGAGCTTCTCGACTCTCGCACGGTCTTGAACGTCGTTGCATCGTTACAGTGCTTGCAACGTAGGCCGCAACGGAGGCCGTCACGGGTTTTGATTAATCGGCAAATTAGATCGGCTTAGAGCGAACCGGCGCGAGTTCGCCACGGCAAATCTTAATCCATCACTTCTAATTTATCGGGCGGAATAAAAGTAGCACGGTACTTTCAGCGCTTCTACCCCATTGTTTCGTTTGCCGTATGACGTATCTTTCCGAAGGGAAGTCAACTGAAAAGAACGGAGAAACGAGCCGCACGTCCGAGATAAAGGGTTACGCGCGATTTTACGACGGACGTTTGCGCGTCTCCGCAAAAAATACGGTCCGCTGCTAGATATCTTCGTTTCCCTTTTCTACGGTACCCAGATACGTGCCTACAGGGATGGCCATACTTCGTTTATTTATTTACTCGCTCAAACGAGAAGCCGGCCATGGAAACATACTTTCCCTTACGTGCTCGCGTTCCTTAATGCGACCCTGCCGCTACGTGGCTCTGTTGCGAGCAGTTCTTTCCTTTCTGGACTAGCCCGGAGTGTCACCGTATGCTTCAATATGCCTGTGGACCATCGAACTATGTATCATTGTATATTTAACCTTTCACCTCTGTGGAAATCGAGTCACCCGTGTCGATACGTCGTGTCGTTTTAAATTTCACGAACGCTACAGTACACATATATTGTTGGAGAATGTGTTACATAAAATAAAAGAGACACGGCGAAGTTGTTAAATAACTCTATTCGGGCTCGAGAGGGTTTGCACGGTAGCTGAGAAGCAACCACCACTTTGCTCGTCGTGCAATATACAGGACGTTTTGCCGCCTAAGTGATATAACCCCCTATGTAGGCGGACAGGTGTTCCCGGCGCTGTTTCTCGCATGCGAAACAATCGGTAAGCCTTTGAAATTCGCTACTTAACTATTCGTATCTTGCGTGGGCAGAATAATTTGTTTAATTTCCTTTTATTTTACACGCGAGAAACGCCGGGAACTTTATTTTTAAATCGGATATGGAAGGATAATCTTATTCCCCGAGGCAACGATTACAGTCTGCTCTACGGGAAATTCTAAATCCGAGCACCCACAGTAACTATACCTCCGCCGCTTTCAGAAGATATCGAAAGTTTCAGGAAAATCGAATCGAGGAGGCAGAGAGTCGGCGCGAAAAGTTGAACCGATCGCCCAAGGCGCAATTAACAGAATTAGCGGCAATTAGCCGAGGTTAATTCGCGGCCTGTTACGAGCAATTGGCGAACGTTTGTGGGTCACTTTCCGCTCGGTCTCGACGGGCGAACGGATTTGAATATAATCAGGGGTTCCGGACGGCCCTGGCTTCCGTCTAATCATTCGTTCGCTCTGCAGCCGGCTCGTACAATGACCAGGGAGATAGTCATGCATAAGAGTTACTCGGATCAACAGTTATTGCTATTCCAAGGCGTTCGAATCTAGAAGAAGCGTTTGCGTTCACATCGACCCGTTACGTTATATCGATGTTTGTTAATTTTTCGCCCGCTCGTCGGGGAGGAAAACGCTTCATTCGAGCTCGCGAGGCAGATGAAATAAGAGGAAAGGGTAATGACCCGCGAATGCTTTTCGCGATGTGCGTTTCTTCGTCCGCAGCGTGTAAATCTTAAACCGCCGACGGGAATCATTTTCCAAATAAACCACCATCCGAGAGAAGAACCACCACTCGGCTGGCGTCTTCTTAATTGTTGCTCCGTTTGGCTTTTCTGAGCGCAGTTAGGAAAAATTATCCTTGGGCGCATTTTAACTGGGGTAATGCGTAACGTAGTTAATACACAGCGTAGAGTGATTTTAGCGATGAAAAGTGTTTCAATTCGGGCTTGCCATTTGCTTCGAACTTGTCAGGGCTGATGACGTTGCTCGTTTATATTACGAGCTATATCGAGAAATTTGTAATTTCACGGTGGAATTTCATTGAAAATCTTGACGGATAGGTGGCCCATGGCGATGCATCGATTAATTAGGCATCGCATAAATTGTATCGTATTATGCGAGGCCATCGACGTGACTGAAACTTCGTTGACCGTTCGCTCCGAAGCAAAATGGTTTCAACGAACAGTGACTGGAGTTTTGCAGGAAAAAGATTTACGTTCGATCCAGGAGAACGAGTGGTGGTCAGCTTTCTTTTTTTAATTAAGTCCACGTGACAACTGGCGCGGAAACGTTATCGGAACTCGTAATGACTTGACGAGCAAGCATGAATATTCAAGCGACCGAGATAAGTTCCGAGGAAGAGAGATACTTCATAGTTCACACGAGTTTCAATTGTTATGCACCTTCGAACTTTAGATACGTAGAGGAAGTTTTACGTTCGAGCACCGCTGAGTGAATCTCGAATGCAAAATTAGCAGAAAGATGCTAGAGAATGGGAACGTGCGGAAGTTCATTACTGATTCATCAGCCGAAACTGATACGTCTTTTCCCGAGCCAACTTTCCCCGATGTGTCGATACCGACGCCCGATAGTAATTCTCGTGTTCTTCGATCGTGAAACGACGAGAGACCAGATGGAGAGAGAAAGTGTGGAAACTATGGTAGAGCATCTCGGGGAAGAAAAAAGCAGGGTGGGTGAACCGAGGAGAGAAATTTTTTCACGGTCAGAGCGCCCGAGCAGAATGGTATCAAATATTGACCTGAAAACAGTTGCGCAGATTCTCATAGCTCCAAGTGGGTTCATGAATATTCGCCAGCTTTAGCGGCGCCTAAGAGGGTACTCGTCGCTCGTACGTAACCATATACCCGATCTCGAAACGACATTTCTCCGGTACTTAGGGAAGCGATTTAACCGTTAACCACCACTGCATCTAGCACGATGGCTGCTCAAAAGAACAGTTCGTATCTTTGCATATCTTTATTGCTCGCAGTAAACAGAATGTCACCCGTTTAAGCGCCTCCTCGTCGATTTATCATGCGCTGCACAATATTTATGGGCGGCCAACTCACTTGCCGGCCGCACGCGAGCAAAATTGCATTTACCAGCTCATTGGGGACCCGTTCGAAGAACAAATGAACGCTCTCGCGTATCGTTAAACTCGGCCCTCCTCAATTTCATTCAAGACCTATGCCTATTTTCGCTTCACCGCTTTATTTTCTTCGAATCCCGATGGAAGGGTTGCTATCGCGCATAAAGCGTTGCGTGCCTCGCTGCACTGCCCACCTGGTGATCACGACGGCACACCGTTCGTCGGCGCAAATGGGTTACCTCTGACGACATCACGAATCCTAGGTATTATTAACCCCTGCTCGTTGCTGCGGTTTCGAACCTCCAGCGAATCCACTAGACTTTCTCTCGCCTCGGCGCGATTCGCGCTCCAATTCGGCGTACCGTAGCTACGAGGTCGAAAATCTGAATTGGTTTAAAGTGGACCGCCGCGAGGAAATTAGGAACCGCGTCGATATTCGTTCGTTGACCAGCGAACCTTTCCACCGGCGTGGAAACCGAGGACTGGCTCAAGTTTCAAATTCCAATCTCGAGGATCGACGGAAACGACGCACGGTCGAGCGCGTCGCCGAGTTTCCGCGCGACAGACTTCCGGATCGACACGCCGTTCGGCGGTCAAACTTGAGGAAAAAGTTAGTTCGTAGTTGAACGAACGTCGTCCGAACAGACACCCTAGTCGATTCAATTACCGACGATTCGCTGGGTTACCGCATTTTAATGAACCACGATTTCCCGGTTCCGCGACCAGCAACCATTTTCCTCCCTCTTTCTGCCCGCGCTATCCGGTCCCACGAGTCGTCGAACCGATCGAACCACCCTTAACTTTCAGGTCTGTCGCCGTCGATGCGAGACCACGACCTGATATTAACAACAGACTACCGCCGGCCGCAGCTGAAACTTTCAATGATCGCCGCGCGAAAATGAGTTACGTGTGCACGATCGATTCTCCTTTGCGAGACACGGCGCGTTTCCTATCTGCCACGGGGTCAAATGTCGTCGATTCGTGTTCCTTTCTGGCCTGTAGACACGCGAATTTCTCGCTGAATCTGCGTGCTAGGGACGGTGGAACAGCACGAAGCGAGCACGTGCTTTAACGAGCTTCTCGTGCTCTCTATACTTTATTTCTCTAATGATATCGTTCCATGATTCGGACGCGGCCCGCCGGCCTGGATTTCCGGGGTCGCGAATCGCCTACCTCCACGAATTTCCACGAATCGAACACGGGACCACTGTCGTATCAAAAGATTCGCGACGAAGCTCAACCGGTATCCACTAATTGCTCCTTCAAAGTATCATCGAGCAGATTATAATTAGGGCTGATTCGCCAAACTCGATACCTTTTAATGTTCTTGCGGTTGCAGTCTGGCGATACGTCAAAGTCCATTGGCTTGAACGATTAACGTCCACTTGACCGTCGAAGGGCAGGACAGCGGCGCGGGGAATGCGTTTAACGGGTGCTTTTAACTAATTAAAATATGCAACGAATGGACCGACCGGTGACGGCGCGGAAAACCGAGACCGCATTAATTAAAGTTATTTTTAACCGTCATTCACGCGTCATTCCCTCGGTCTTCACTTCTGCTCTCCATGATCAACGGTTGTTTCCCTTTGCTGTTTCGGCCTGGGCGGCCCGCAAATTATTAATGCGTTATTAAAGTTTCAACTGCATCGACGTTCTCTCGGCAGGCTCGTTGCACACCTGTGAGGCCATCGTGGTCACAGATTCACGGGCAGACCGCTTTCGCCGTTCCGTCGATAGGCCGCTGCCTCGGCAGTCATCCTGGAAAAAGTTTTCCGTCCAACGCTTTACCCGAATGTTCGAAACAGGAAAATTGTAGTGTACCGACGGACCCGAAGATTTCGAGTAGCGCGAAACTGTGTTTCCTTCCAGGGCAAAGTGAACCGGACGGTTTTTCGCCCCGGTAACACGACAGTTTGGTAGCGATCTCCTTGGATCGCGCGGAAAACAGGGAAAATCGGAGGCAAGCTGATGCGATAAACCTTTAACACGAGTTTGATCTTCCGGCTGAAGTTGGTCGTCGGAACTTTCAAATCCCATCGAACGATTCGCAACAGTTTCCCCTCGAACGCTCCTGCCGCTGTTGCTTGCCGTTTCGCATGCATATCCAATTTCATCTTCATTCCTGTTAACCTCGAGCAGGGACGCGACGAACCAGCAGAACGGACAAGGGAGAGACAAAATTGTTGAGCCATTGAATAAAAGAGTTCGTGTGTCGCGAATAAATGAGGCGGATCTTCGTCGAGTCAGCAAGCTAATTTCCCCGAATTTACTCGCGTAACCGCGTTCATCGATCCCAGCTCGGCGAGGAACGCGACGATAAAATCAACCCTCCCAGACATTTTTGTATGCAGTTGCCTGGGTCGGTAGAGAAGTGGGGAAATCCGGGCGAAAAGGGGTGAGCGTCTGTTAACACAAACCCGGAACGGTGTGAAAACCAGTCCCGGTGTGTCACTTACAGAAGCGACTCGAGTAATATCGTTATCGCAACTTGGAGCTGTATTCCTGACCCGCGTCGTTCTCATTATTCAAATGAGAGATTAAGGCTGGCCGTGCGTCTCCCTTCCTCTCCATCTCTCTTCCTCGATTGTCCCCTTTTTCTTTCGACCTGCCCAGCATAAGGTGACGGTCATTTAATTTTCCGACGTCTATTGCGGCCTTGTTGCCGGAGGCCCGTCACTTTCTTTACGAGTATTTAACCCATCAACGCGAGCTCGCTTTAAACGCCTCGACTACCGGAATTACCCTCTACGGGGTGTCTAGGATTAGCTTGTGACGTCCAGCGAAATTATTACTTATCTCAGGAATACCGTGCCAGAGATGGGAGCAGACGTAACGCCGACTCGGTTCTACCTACGTTAATTAATCGCTCAGTGTTTATTTTGTTTGAACGCAAGTCTCCATTTCTTGCAGCCTTCCAATCTCTTCGATAAAAGGGAGTAGCACGTTTGAGGTATTAATTTGCGCAAATGTCCCACGATAAATCATATCCAAAAGAATCAACAGACGGTACATTCTCACAGAATATCGCCTGCATTTCCTCATAATTTCCCCCGATACAATTTAGGAACAAAAGTGAATCGTTCGGAGCACCGTTAAATAGCTCCCCATATACAGCTCGGCTATTTCGAACTATTTGTTTAATCTCGCGTCGCGAATTCCCGCAGGAAACGCAGCCGTCAAATAAATCCTCGTGCCGCGTTATCTGATTCGTCCGTTCTTTCCTCGGTTCCTCCGGCAATCCGTATCTATCCACCTGTTCGTCGGGCTGTACAAGCCCTGTCGACTCTAGCTGATCCTCCCCCGTGCAGACGAAGCCCGGAAGAGGACGGAAAGCCCTCCGGTACGAGCTTCTCCGGTAGTTTACGGTCTCGAGGGCAAGTTTAACGACACGCTCGTCGATCTCTCCCGTCTCCTCCGTGGCGGCAACCCCTTTCCAACGCTGTCTCGTGCACCCTCTCCGGTCATTAGTCCACCTGCCGCGAGATTTCGATCGCAAAAAGCCCCGACACGAGCATCCGCGTGCTTCTTCGGCCGCGACACGCGTGCACAAGTATCGAGCGTCTAGCGTGACCGTTCACCGGAGCCTTTTTGCTTCACGTTTTCTCGGAATTCACGAGAGCACGGAATTTCGAGGGAGTAAAATCACAGATTCGATAATTTCGAACGACACGGCTGGGTCGCGTCTCCGGAGATATCTTATCGGATATCTATGTGAAAAGAGGTCGTCCGGCCTCGCACGTATCCCAGCTGCGAATGAAGCATACCTCCTCGCGACTCGCAGGGATTCTGGGGTTTCTCCCCGGCCTCTTCTCTTCTATTCGCGTTCCCGACTTCCCTGGAAAATCTCTGCCGCATCCGCTGGAATCTTGGATTAAGCTCCGCCACAGATGCAGACACGTACGAGCATAAATTTTCTGTGGGAGAAGCCCACTCAGAGACGGGCCTGTATGCACACGCGTCGCCTGTAAATCATAAGTATATCGCGAGCAGCTGCGACAATCTCGAGGGTTGTCCGCATAGCTTTGCCTAGCTTTCGATTAATATCGAAACCCTTTGCCCTTTTCCCTTTATCCAATATTGCGTGTCGCGTAATGAAAGCGACATACCTCCGTTCAACTATTCAGGGGCGGACAGGAAAACGAAGATGTTATTTACGCGCGAGGGACCTCAGAGAGGCCGAGAGGTCGAAACAAAAAAGGGGAGACACTCGCGGGGGCGGGGAACACAGGGGTAGCGTACGCTCGCGTCCGTTTATTATCGTTTTCTAAATTGATTTCCAATTCTCGTGGGGGTGCGCATAGGCTCGAAGGGATGGAACGGGAGGAAGGTCCGCAGGGAATCTGGCCGTGCCGGCTCCCATCGAATGCCCGGTGACCTGTGAAAATGCGAATGCATGAGTTGGGCAAACAGTGGTGGCGGGCTCGCCCTCTCCGCCACGGGCAAGGAAACGACGAAAAGGGAAAGCAGGAAGGAGTGCGTATCGAGCTATTGAACCAAGGGTACCAGGACTTGAAACGCGGAGAAAGAGAAAGAGAAGGAGAAAGAGCAAGAGCAAGAGCAAGAGAATTCTTTTCTTTCCAGTTGCTCTTCTTTGCTCGTTCGTTTGCCGTTCCTCCACGGAAAGTGTCGTGAAATCCGTCGACGAAGAAGTAAGCTGATTTGCGAGCAACCTTTGCACTCGCTCGCTCTTTCTATCTGTTAGTCCTCCACCACGGGCCAAAGACCAAGAGACAAATCGCGTCGCGGTTCCTACCTCGCATACGAAATACCTAGGAGAAAAGCAATTTCGGCGAACGTACACATTTTCAAAGTAGCGGGCGTGTCGAGTAATCGCCTAGCATTTCCATCGAATCGCGTAAACGTCGACCGCCCCGAGGAAAAGTCCAACGAGCAAATGGTGAACAGGGGACGGGAATTTTTGCAAAAGGAGGATCCTGGCCCTGCGACAGGACGGGGTAGATCCTGCAGATCCGGCGGGAGCTGTTGGGGGAAAAAACGCAGGCAGGAACGAGGGCAGATAACCGCAATATCCGTCGCGGTTCGTCGATGGCGTGGCCGGTCGCAATTCCGATCCCGGTGAATCCCCATCGGGGGTCGAACGATGGGACGCGAGAGCACGTCCCGGTCGGGAGAGCGTTGTCGTGGCCGAAAGAGGCATTGATATACGCTCGCGCAGACCGCCAAGAAGCGGTAACGCATTACCAGGAAGCTACTCGATGGGTGCATACGTTACCGGATCGCGGCTACGTACCGGTGAGTTAACCGTCCCCGCTTGCTACCTTCCCGGATAGTTAACTGCGGCGGATTCGAGTATTTCGATCGTACGTCAACCGCCCCGACCGCCTAACCGCGTCCAACGATTACCCCCTATTAGCCGCGACCGATCGATTTCTTCCTGGACAGTGATTCCTGTGAGAAAGGATTCCTTTTATTTTTATTCGCGTGAATGGGGCGCAGCGTAGGCGCGTTCGTTAATGAAATTCATGAGTTCCGTGGTCGGGCGTGCGGAAGAGAACGCGTGGATGTATTGGAACGCAGAATCGAACGGGTGCGTTAATTCGCGACAGCTCGGCGGATTGTGCGCGAGGTGGCTCTCATCGGACCTAGCTATGAATAATTTCCGGCATTCATCAAAAGTTCGAATTAAAGGGACACGGCCGAACGCGACAAATTATTTGAATGTTAAATGGAATCGCGCGGAACAGCGTTAATTGGTATTTTCTATTAGCGGCTGACCCCCGCCGTTTTGTCGGCATTCAGGATCCCTCGCTAATTTCCGTAAACACCAAACGATCCGTGATTTCTCGCCGCCGCGCCGCGCGTGTCTCCAGCGATAATTTAATCGCGATCGCAAAGAGAACGCTTCCGACCACTGTGTTTCCTTTGCTGCTCGGCGAAACGAATAAATCCGGACAGAAAGAGTGCATTAACGCCGCGGCAAATAATACAAACCCGCGGCGGTATCTGCTGGAAGAGTGGCTTGACCGCGCGTCGATGCGCACGGAAATATCATAAATCGGCGAGATAACAAATCGGCAATCTGTTATCGAGATTATTCTCGATATTCCCCTGGCTGGAAATCCTGTTTAAATGTCCCGCCCGCCGGCCGATAATTACACAGTTTTGCAAAGCTACGGTAATTGGCGCAATCGAGAAATTGTCGCAATTAGTAGATGAGTAAAGCGACACTTTTATTGATTCGCTCGCTCTCGATTCCAGTCACCGTGGCGTTCGTTCGGTTACCGGGCGAAAACTTTCCAGTCGATTCCAACCTCGTCGAAGAACCAACGGTTTTCACTTCTTATGTTTGCCTTTCCAATCGCGCCGCAACCCTTAAACGCACTCGCTTGTCGCAGGGCTGACCGGAGCCACCCTCTGTTCCTCGCGAGCAAACAGCACCGTGAGACTCGCTTCACGGTAGAATTTAATTAAAACTTTTCATGCTCGAGAAATACCAGACGCTCTGCTCGATCGTCCGATTCAATTTACCGTGTTCCCCGGAATACTTGCTGGACGCGTTTTTATTACAGGTTCGAGGGTATTCGCCGCTCAAGGGTGACTTTCATTTCCTACCTGCTGGTCATACACGTATATTTACACGAACGGGGCGTCTTTTTAAGCTGCTCGGCAAATTTTCAAACGCGACGAACGCGAGATTGGAAACACGGTACAGTTGCACCTCTAGCGGCCGCATTCGGTCTAAAAATATTCCTGTCGGTATCTCAGCCGAGTTTATTGTCTTAACTTTGCAACAGCTTCGCGAAGCGCCCGGTAAGTTTCTATCGGGCATTCATGAATTTCTGCATCCACGATGCAAGCGAAAGACGATGGACACGTTGATCTAATTAGCACTCGGCGAGCACTGTTTGCGCGATCCTCCTTCTCGTCTAAAAGCAATTTCCCCGAAATAAAGGCGGGTCTATCGTCGTACCGGCATTCGCCTGACAAGTGTCGAAAGGGGAATCCCGTTTGCTCGAATAAAGATTCCATTCGAAAGTGGATCCGGATTTCCGTGAATCTCCCGGAGCCATCGGCGGGGTCGTTGCGCGTCGTCTACATTTGGAATCCCACTGCTATTTAAATGCTGCATAATCGAAGGAGCCGTCGAAGCGGGACACACGCGTCGCTCTATCCGAGGCTAGATTAGACTCTCCTCCCGTGCCACGAACATTTTTCCTCAGATTCGGCTGGCCCATTTTCCATCATCCGCATCACCGTGTAATCCCGTGATCGTCTAGGGGGGAACCGGAAAATATCCGACGGGCGTTCTCTCCGCTGTCCCGCGGGTACAGCTACGGCGAGTTCCGCATTCCCCTTTTCGACACAGCGGCCGAGTATATGAATCTAGGGCCCGCTTTTCCGCGCACCCGCTTCTGACGAATGCTGGAAATAAAAGTTGTAACGCGGCAACACGAGTAGCGAAACCGTCGCGTAATTTATTACAATTCCAATCTCTACTTCGTATAATACACGCGGTCCCGTGACCGGCCATGCTTTATTGCGGCTAGGAGAGCGCTTCGCGGCCAACGAAAATATTACCCGAAGTATGGCCGCGCGGCCGCCGCGCCGACCCCTCCGGCAATATGTCTTTCCCGTAGGAAAATATTTCATTGGGAGGGAAAGTTCGCGACCGGTGGTCGGGATTCGTGAGCTTCGCGAAAGTCCGAGCAACTTTTGCACCACGCCCACAGCACCACCGCAATTGTTCCTCTCGTATTTTAATAACACGCTTCACATTTCTCTCGCCACTTTCGTTCTTTGCAAATAATCGTTGCGCGAAAGCTCTGCTTATACAAAGAAAAAAACAGGTATTGCTTCCGTTCCTTGGTTCTCCCTTTCGAGCCTTCCATCTCGATACGTAATCTGCTACCCGTTTCTATTATCCTTTTACCTTCCGCCACCCCGGACTTCGCCAGCTGAAAGAGAGGAGGCAGTTGGAAAAACTTTACGAATTTCCTGCGACGCGGATCCATTCCGGGTTCCATAGGATAAACGTACGAGAAATTATGAGGGTGGGTGGCGCCCGGGGAGACGAATCGTGTTGGCAGAAAGAAACAGAAAGCCGGAAGAGGAAGTGTCTTCGAGAAGACAAGAGAAGATAGCCTTGCGTTACCGCTGGGTTATGTACGGCCCAAGTCATCCAATTTTATAAAAGCCCCCGATATTTCGAATGAAACGAGCATCGCGGAAAATCGTGTTACGCCCAGTTCCAGGAACGGCGATTATTCCGTGCTTCAGCCCATTCGTCGGAGAAGCTTTGCCTTGAAGAATTTTATGGGCGCACGGCCGGTCATTTCGGGAAGTGCACCGCGAGCTGAGAAAAAAAGGATCAACTATTAACATCGCTCGATTTTATTCGTTCTTAATTTCCCCGAGGAATTGAATGCCAAGATTCACGCTGGTTAAACGCAACGAGGATTGGCGTAGCGTAAAAGCCACCTCTGCTCCGCAAAACGCTGGCTCGGCGTGATTTCTTTAAGGATGACACACAAATGCACTCCTCCGAAAAATTAAAGGATTACCAAAATTTCGCCGAGAAATTGTTGATATCCCGATTGCGTGCTTTCCACGGGAGCTTCCGAAAGGTTCGCGGTCATGAACCGCGGAGAAAGTACGAATTTATTAGGATTAAATAGCAAAGCTTCCGAACGAAGCAGCCAGAGTCTCTCCCAGACATGTAACGAGAGCGAACGCCGACGCTTAGTTCGCGTCCGTTTTACTCTCTCCGGCTACGAGCCGCGAAAAAAGCGCGTAAATTTTATTCCCCACCTATGTTCCACGCAAATCCCCGGCCCTTGTTAAGCTAATCCTCGTAGAACCGAAGAGAGCGCTGGGTCTCTTACATACTCATTAACGCGGACTGCAGAGATTATCTGCATGCTTTATTAATGCGGCAAGTAATTAACTGCCGCGATAAACTACTTTTCACGTCGCTAAACGCGAAATATCGCAGCTATTCGAAAGTTTTCACGGATGTTCGAGTTGATAAAAATCACAGAAATGTTAAGCCGACGTCCTGAAAGTGACATTTTTTATACGCAAACAGTTGCCGGTGATTACCTGCTCGCTAATTACCGTATGTGCAACGAATTAAATATCGCACGCGTCTCGTTGAATAATGTGCGTCTCGAATCGAGTAACAAACCACAATGGCGGCTCGACGACGCGAGTAATCGATAACCCGTTTCAGCTTCGCGGTTTCTAAGAGAATAACATGTCGACGGTAAGATTCATACGTTGAATGACGTCGGCCGCGTTCGGTTCGGTAATTCGAACGCGGAACTGCGACTTCCACGGCAAATTGCATTTCCATCCTGGGAACTAAGTTAGCAACTTTTCAATGTCCCGCGAAATTCTCACATATGCGATCGTGCACGAGCAGCCAGCAGGTCGATTATTATTTCGTCGATGTCTAGTTGTTTCTCGAGGGGAACCGCTAATAGCTTCCGACTTGTTCGCCCGAGTATCGTATCGTTTGCCCGGGAATCGAGTCATTGTACGTATGCATGTACGTATAGTAGTTGCACGATCACTTCATAGGGAATTCACTGAATGTTAGCGATTGATTTCCCGCTGAAACCCAATTACACCGATTTCAGATTGCGTTTAGCTCGTTAACGCTAATCGTAAACTCTGGATGCGATTACGCCGGCCTGGTATCCTAAGGTTCGAGTCCGACTCGATTCAAATAGTTGGAGTTCGCTTGATTGGGAGACTGTCTAACCACGTCGGGTCGAGCCGGTCCAGCTTCAACTTCCTACATATACGAAGCTTTCCAATCATCGAAACAAAGTCCATGTTTCCAAGGAACCTCTTTATTTCCCCCCAAACCCTACTGCCGAGCTCGAAACTTGTGGGCTTGCGGGCTTGCGGGCTTGCGGGCTCAAAGACGCAGGATATCGGGACAGTTTCTTCGCCTCTTGCGCGCACGGAATGCTCCCGCAAGGCGATCCGGATTCAGCGAATTCTTTTAAAAATCCTGACATCCAATCGCCCTTGGTCCGCGGTGGCGGTGCTCTCGGGTTTATCCCTTATCCCCGTCCACGAGGGAACAGTGGCTCGATTTCCGCAAAGCGTTCCCATAACTCGGCAACGAGAGAAGAGGTGCGCCTGGACGCGCGAACTTTTTACCTGCACGCGGAGTTGCTCGTGCAGAGCACGAACCCTGTTATCTCCGAACGTGTCGAGTTACCTCGTTAACCAACGAACGCGTTCCGGAGAACGCGCGACAACTTTTCACTTTACGACGCGACGCCGACGCCGCGCCGTTCTACGTCCGCGACCACCCCTTCGCGAGAAATTCACCGGTGTTCGCCCTGGCGTCGCGTCGCGTCGAGGGGCGTCGTCCCTCGCGAAAGATCGAAAAGAAAGGTCCCCGCCTCCGGGAGCCGCTCGTTACCCCAACAAAAGCAAATAAAGCGACGGTCAAACGCTGAAAGCGAAGTCGCGTTGCTGCGTCCGATACCGTGGACGCTCTTTTCGTGGCTGAAAGTTTGTTTCTTTGTCCGACGGAAAGTCGAGCTGCTGGCTCAAAGGGATTTCGATTCTTTTACGGTCTTTTTGATGCGTTTCCCCGTCGAGTCCCTCTTCTTCTTGCCCGTATTCCCCTCGCCCCAACGTGGTACAGCCTCCGAAACTCTCAGATTTTCGCGGTCCTCGAGAAACAGTGGACTCTGGCGTTACATTTTTGCTTCCTTCATTTATACGAGAGCAGAATCGAATTCGTAAAGTCGAAAGCCCCTGTTCCGGGTGGATCCGAGAAACGCGTAACGGTGCTCCCTATCCAGCCACGGAATTTCTAACGAGTCATTTGCATCGAGGACACGGTGATCATCGGCAGTCGTTAATCACTCGACGAAATATTGTTATGCCTCCGTAGATTGGTCGCATTATACAGGCGCTCTGGCTCTTCGTTGTTTCCGATGCTATCGATCGCCACGGATTTATTAAGTATGCACGCGACGGATCGCACGTTACGTTTGTACTGCGCGACCGTATCAACTATTGCAGCCGTTAATCCGACGTCGCGTGACGACCTTATGGAAAAACCGAGCCGCGCTTAATTTAAGGATCCACGACGTCGCGTCGTTCCGCTTCACTCTCCGTCTCGTTCGACCCAGAGTCCAAGGTGAATTGGTAAAAAGAAAAAAGGAAGATTGAACAAAAATTGCCTCGCTCGAACCGCCAGCAGGCAAATAGCTGATGGCTTTCACGGTGAAAGAGTTATCGAGAAGGAACGTTGCGAACGATATTGCTTTCCGCTCTTCGGGTCCCGGCTAATTGGGAGTTCTAATTATTGCCGCAACTCGGCCGGGGAAACTACCGTCCAACTCGTCAGAAGGTGCTAGCTTTCCTCGCGGTGGCTGTGTGACCCGCCGTTATCAAACTCATGAAAAAAATTACATCGAGAGCGCTGCTCGATTACGGCTCTCCGTCGGAGTCCTTTCCTCCGCCATGTGAAATTTTTCGAATACCCCCGAAATACCGCGCACGCGTCTCGACTTATAAAACACGAGACTCTAGGGGGATTTCGAGGGTTCCACGCATGAGAGAAACGTTCAACGAATCGCGGCGTGTTTCGTCGAGACGCTCGACGATCCGCCCGCTCTAATTTCTCGTCGCTTGCGGCAACGCCAGCCGTCATCTCGAGAAATCTTCAGCGCTTATATATAATTCTCGCGCGCCACGGGGATAAGAATTCGTCTGCGCCATACCAAAGATACAGCCGCGGATGCCGACTATCCACCTACGAAGTCTGGTGGAATTTTGGACCAGGGAGTAAGGAAGTAACGACGAGAAGCAGCATATCGTGACCCTAGAATCCCCTGCATCGCTTTTGGGGCGATAACGAGTACGGACTCACGGCTAAAGACCATTATAAACGGAACACAATAGACTCGTGCATTTTGTTTACCCGCACGCAGCGGGAAACATATTTTTAATCATCGGCCATTTGAATTGCAGCTAGTACACGGCACCGCAGCCACGGTGCTGCGAGTAATATAGATTCACGGGGGGTTGGGGGGCGAACGCGTCGCTTTTTCCCTTCCTTTTTTCCTCTTCTGTTATTGTTCGTCAAATGAACATTTTTCGCCCGCTTCCATCCATTACCATCGAATTCTCGTGGACTTCGCGGCTGCTCCGGTATTCATACGTGCTCTGGAAGGTCGCCAAATCGAGACCTCTCGAACACTTGTCGTAAACAATCGAGCAAGATTGATAACGCTCTCGTACGATAGCAATTCCGTGCTCTCGCTATTTGCGGATTCTTAATGGCACTTAGTTTCGTATCGCGCATTCGGATACAATTTCAGTGGTGCTTCTCGGAGATTAAATTATCGTTATGATCGGAGACGCGCGCGAGCACGAATACGTTATGGATGGAATGGTGCGTTATTGATATTCAAGAATTTTCGCTTCCTTTTCTGACATATTTCCGAGAGTTCCGTGCGGAGGTATTTGCGGCGTGGCGACAATGGCCTCGCAATAAAAGCGACCCGAATTACACACAGCGTTTGGTATTGGCAGATGCGACGGGGTTGCTCGGGCGAAATAAAAAATTCAAACCGAACGCGGAAAATCCGGCGCGTTAGTCACGGGGAGCCGAATATTGAATCCCGTTCGACCGATTTTTCAGCTCGAACCGGTTAAAGGGTGGCTCTCTCGATTATTCCATCCAGACGCAACGAAATATCGACTGGCCTTTAAAGTCGTTAGCGATCAAATCCACGACTGTTTTCGCGGCGCGACGCGCCACCTGTTCTGGAACAAGTGTCTCAAAAGCAGTAATTGCTTTTTAAGCCAAGGCATTAGGAGAATCTGCTGGTCCCCAGAAGCAGGAGTTTTTCAACGAAGCGTCGCGAGTGGAAACAGCTGGTCCAAGAGGCGAGGGAAATCCACGAAACGGAGCACCGTAATCCCTGGACAAAGAATGGGCGACAAAGTGGCCAGGTCGACGTTTTCGTGGCGCCTGTCGCGATCGCTGGGTTTTTTCAGCGTGTCGCCTCGACTGGCACGGAAGTCGCAGGCCATTTTTCAAAGCACGCGGAAATGAGATGTCCCTCGGCCGCGGTCGATCCGATTCGCGTATCGAAAAGCGTCGCCACAGCTATGAGTTACGTTGCCCGCCAGCCTAGTTTCTGTTTAAATTCGAAACAGTTTCGCGATGGGTATGTCTCAAGGATTCACGGGTCTACATTGCGTATTCCGCATCCTTCATAAATCATGGCGACAGCTCGTAATTCCATTTCCCGCCTTTCGAAAAGGAAATCACCTTGGATGAAACGGGAAGAATCTCTATTTCCATGAGCATCGCAAGCATGCAGAGGTTCGGGCACCTGCTGCTCTGTAACCAGAGGAAGGCGCAAGGTTTAATCAAGTGCTGGCGTTTTAAGCGATCGAGCGCGGATCCCCACTCGCGAGTGGCACGTCTTGCGTGTGCCGCGCGTTTACTGGATTACCTGGCTTCCCGTATGCGTACACCGTAGTACGTCCGTGCGTCGAGCCAGGCAATCACCTTAATGATAATTTACGATCGAAGGCATAAACGTGTCCCGGGACGGAATTGATTTGTTTACTCCCAAAGGATTCTCACGCGACTACGCATCGGGAATCAGGCCCTCTTACGGGTGGGCCCGAGCTCTTGGTGCTTCTGTCGTTTTATTTAGGCGCCGGAAGATTTTTGCCTCCTCCACGGTCTTCGTTTCCAGGTACCCGGCTATCTCATCGAGCAAAGCGCCAGGTATTTTAAATCGGTGCACGATTAAACACCGCCACCGTGCCGCCCACGATTTATATTTATTGCCTGATCCATCGTAAACCTAGGAAGAACACTCGTTTTGTTCTATGGTTTTTATCAGACTGAAATTTCTGACGCTCCTTTCTGAGCACGGCTAATTGAAACTCGGTGGAGGATTATTTGAAAATTCTTCGACGCTGCTTTCCGTTGGCTTGATTGGAGAGGTCGAGCAAACGCCTCATTCTATTGCACTCTCTTTGCTCGTTTATCTCGCCGGGATTATCCCAACTGCTTGCAAAGATAACTCAATAATAGAAGGCGGGATGAGGTTGAAAAGCGGTAATAAGGATACGAAACGTACAGTGGCGGTACGAGTTTCAAATAAATAGGAGTTGGAGGAAAGCTTTGAAGAATTCAACCTGCCCTGAATGCTGCCGATTTCACGGATTATCTAGTACGTAGAGCTCGTACCGATTTCGAGTTGCGAAACCAGCAATTAAACGAAAGCTAATACGAAAGTCGATTTCGGAGGAGAGCGCGAGATCTGGAGTATCTCGTGGAGGGTTTTTCTCTTGCCTTTCGTGAATCGAGAACGCGGTCGTCGATGAAGGTATGCATAATTGAGTCGTAATCTGGAAGGTATGCGAGGAATTCCCGGGTATCGGTCGCGTTTCACGTGCCGGTGCGTTCGCGCGATTCGATAATTCGTGCCAAATTAAATTCAATCGAGAATAAAAGATCGCCGGGGATGCTTCGCCTCTCGTTTAAATTTCTTGACGTCGTACACGCGTTCGCGAGTCCGCGATTAATCCGATCGATCCACTGCGATCAGAATTTCTTTCCCCCTGGCGAATCACTTGCCTGGGCATTACCTGGATAGACTCTTCGCCTTAGAACGAAACCGTTACCGAAGCCGGGCCAGCCACCCGCTCGTAAATTGTCAGCGCAAATCCGCAGTGTTCCGGATGTATCGACGTTTCGGTCGGCACGGCGGCGTGTAATGAGAAATTCGGTTGTTCCGCGGTCGATATCGATCGGCGGACGGACATAAAGCAATTATTCCACGCGTGCCTGGCCGCTGGCAAACCTCATCGGCTCTGCCAGCGGCACCTGAAAGCCATGGACGAGGAACCAGCGTACACATACGGCTTGTTCCCCCAACGAAAGGTCGTCCCTCCTGAATCACCGGACTGGATTTAATTAACGGTGACGCGAACGCGATCGGCCTCCTCGCTATACTTAGCTTCCGATCCGAAGAGGCGCTCCGTTCCTGTGCATGTCCGTGGCCGATGCACAGCACTCTCGTCAACCGTATCTCCTGCTTTGTTATTGCCAGGAAGCAGCCTGGAATCGATATCCGCGCGCTACTGCCTTTTCGCGTCTCTTCCCCCAGCAACCCTAATGAAATCTGCACGACGAAACGACGCTTCGGTGGCCGAAGGAAAGCTTCTTGGGCGGGTCTTGGTGGTGGCGTTCGAGAGAAACGATCGTTCGCGGCATGCGTATTGCACATGAGAAGCTTAAGTCACCGAGAAGTATTCGAGGGATTCCCGATCGGGACCGATATCGGTGAACACGTTGCCAGAAACCAAACAGCGGCAACGCGTCCCCGATCGATACCGCAGGAGAACGTCAACGTAATCTGCTTTAAGTAATTGATAGGGGAATGCTACGGAACTACCCTTCCACTAGGGGTTAAACGACGTTTCCTCTATGGGAAACTCGGCGAGCTTTGATGCACCGTGCGTTCGACGTCGTACCCTGCGACTACCTCCGGTAATAGATCTCTAATTGTGGGGAACTTTGCACAACGGACGTTAGCCAGCTCGTCGCGAAACGACTGAAAGCGTCGCCGCGAAAATGCAAGGTGCACGAATCCGACTCGATCCGACTCGATCCGACTCGATCCGACCGACGAATTCCAGCTGTCGAAAAAATAGAACAGAAGTAGCATCACGCGCGAGAGGCGGCTATCGTTTCCTCGAAACGGCAACAAAGATTCGATCGTATCTCATCGAGCTTCGATTTTGTTCACCGACGCCTCTCGTTCCGTACCGAATGGACGTCTTCAGCGTCGCAGCACGGACCAAACCTTTCCAACGATCCTGTTGCGAGAACGAAAACGGTAAGGAGGATTTCTTGAATTCGAAGGGGGCGCAGCAGACATTCCCCGTCTCTGTCCGATGGTCTCGCACATCCTCTCGGCTTCTCGGCGAAGTCGTCGTCGTCGCTTAATTAGCACCGGCGCACAATTAAGCGGGCGCGTTTAAGTTCGGACCACGCCCCGCGTCTGCGAAGATAAATTGGCGCCAATGAATGCCAATTGGGACGGTGCACAGACACTTGGAACACGGCGAGCCGCGCCGTGGCCGCCGCAAACGGATTCGCGAGCTTCCTATAAGCATCTTAAGCCGACCTCGGGGATCGATCCAACAAATTTATTCGCGCCGGATTGCCTAGCCGCGTCGCTGGACGAAACCCCGGCTACGTGGATAATCGCGAACTAATCGGCAATTTAATTATAAGCAGCGCGACGCTCTCTATGTCCGGTGGCCCCGCTCGCAGCAGCTTCGTTCTAGAAAATGCTCGCAGCTCGGCACGATCTTTGCCACGCAGGTGGCGATTTATTCCCGCCGGTCTTTCGGCGAGGGAAATGTTCCAGGGTTCGCGTTCGACAGGTAATTAGTTTGCTCGGCTCTCTTTCGTATTTCGACTCGGTGTTTGATCGCGAGTGGAACAGAACGTACCCACCTTTGAAGAGAATGACGCGCGAGGACAGACGTAAACGAGCCAACGACCACTCGGTCGTTCTTCCGTGTAATTGGCTGAATTGCGTTCGCCGTGTTAAGTGGACGAACCTGAATTGATCAATGCCAGGTAATTGAATCGTGCCTATGCTGAACTATGCTTACTTTTCCGAAGATTGAGCACAGCTTTGGTTTCCCACCTCTTTACTCAAGAGGTGGGGAGAAGCTTAAGTTTGGTACATACTTTCGACGCGAGGGACCCTGTCAAGTAATCGTCGACTCGAGTGGTTCTCGAGTGATTTCGAGGCGAAGCGATTCATCGCGGGCCAGTTCCATGATAAAACAAGAGGGTATATCTTGCTGAGAAAATTTATGCACGCGAGTTTCCAAGCATAGCGTTTGGTCTAAACGATTTTTCAAAACGGCGCTTTCCGATACTTCCACTGATTGGCGGTTTCCCTCTGAGTGCTCTCAACGAGCCTGCGATTCGCGTACAAACGTAACCAATGGTACTCCGTTGAAAAGAGCAAACATTGAGCCAATTCCCAATGCCGTGCCGTTCGCGCCACCGATAAGGGATGCTCGCACACCATTGTGTTTCCCTCGCACACCCCTTTCGCTGAACGCTGCCTCTTTTCGGCAATGAAAATTCCGTTTAACGAGCCGCGATCTTTTCTCCTCCTTTCGATCTGCCTCCAAGTGCACGACGGAGAAAAACTTGCATCCTTCAAACTCGAATATTGCGAAGGGTCACCTCTTTCGGTTCCGGTACTGCGACAAAGTTTCTGCAAGAATTGTTTCGCGAGTATCGAGGGTCGCGGGTGGCAAGGTACGGAAGTCCAAGATCGATCGATAGTCAATACCGGTATAAGAGAGACGCACGCTCGAGGACGGAGGGAAAAAATTTGAAGCGGGTCGGGAATCGAGTCGCGAAACGCAGACACCTCGGGTGCGGTACTTGTGAAACGGAGACGGTCCCGCGAGAACGGAAGCCGACGAGGAGGGGAATAAAAACGCGGATAGTGTGGCTTTTTAGGGAGGAAGCATCTTCCATTGGGGTCGAGAGGGTGACTACAGGAAAAGGGCGGTCTGAGACCCATCAAAGCCACGAAAGCTCTGAATGGTACACACCCACGCGAGGAACGCCGCTCGAAGTTGCTTTCCGGATGCCGCCTTTATGGGGAATCTTTGGACAAAACCTATTGCCCCGCGAAGTAGAAAAGCTCTCTCTCCCTCTCTCCGTTCTCTTCCGATGCGGCAAGTAGCTTGGCCGATAAGAATTTCATGCGAACGCTAGCGCGGTATCGAAACGCGTATCAGATGGACGCGCGAATGACCAAGTGCAGCGACGGCGCGTGAACATTGTCCCATCGCATCGATCGACTGGGTCGTGCCGTAGAACAGGTGTTCAGCTTCGTCTGCGTAACGAAACGGTGCTTTGGAATTTGTGGTTCGCGTTAAATACACGCGGATATGCACCGAAAGTTTATCTGGTCGTCCAACGTTTTGCGGTCGATCGACTCGACAGCGGTGAAATCGCGACTATCCGTTAATGGAAACCGAAAAGTAGATTTTCACGGTAAGCCGCTTTTCTCCGCGAATTTCTCTGTCCGTGTTTCGCCGAGTACACGGTGTATGGTTGCTGTCGCGCGTTTAACCAAAAACGCGGCCGCGGCTGCCGATGCTCCGTAGAACGCCGGGGCGCGTTGGATGTTGCAATTCAACAGAAGTTTAGCCGTGCACCGTAGCTTATGTAGCTGGAATTATTACAGCGGTGTACGTCTCATTTTCGATTCCAGCAGCCGCGCATACCCGCATACTTGGATACTCTCGCGATAAAATTCAAACTCGGTGGATATATGCTCTCGCGGCTGACAGCTCGAGCCCTCGCGTATCGCACTTGTGCAACCTTTGCGCTACCATCTGGCAAAGGAGCAGTAATGTTCGCCGATATTTCAGCGTTTCCTCTACAAACGTTACGGGGACGGAGCCGTCGGAACGATCCGGTGGCGATGCTACCGTATCTCTCGACTGCAACGGAGAAAGCACGCGAGACGTTCAGTCGAGAGTAAGAAACTTTCGGAAATATAATAATTTGCCCGCGAGGAAATAATTGAGAAATGTTAAATCTACGATCGTACGCGGAAACGAAAGAGCGAGGTAATTGCGACCGATTTCGCTGCGGACGCTGTTCACGACCAGCCTATTCCTGGTCGACTGACGTCGACGCCAGTCGTCGCTGGACATCCGTTTCGCGTGGCAACGTCTCCGCCGTATTTTCCACCAATTAGACGTGCGACGCACCGACCGACAGGTATATCCCGGTGGCTCGGTCGTTAGTAACGAGCCGCGTCCAACCCACCACTGGCATCCTCGTGTCGTCGTCGCGTCACGTCCCTGGAAACGGCTTGCATGTGTTCCCTGCAAGCCCTGCCTTCCCTCTTCGTCGACGGCGGCGACGACGACCGACGACACGTTCTATGCCCTTCCTCGTCAACGGGCCAGCACGGCCTGGAAGGGGGTAGTTTTCCTGCCTGGTATGGGCTTTGCGCAGCACGCATTAAACCGGAACTCAGGCGTCAACATGCTTGACTGACTGTTTCACGGGGATGCAGGAGAGTCTTGAGAAAGTTTCAACGCGGATACTTCGTCGACTCGAACGTGCTCCTTGAATAAGTCCTCTTAGGGGAGATTAAATTCTGATAAGCACCCATGAATAATCTTCGGCTAAAGCACCGTTATCTCGAGCGTTTAACAACAGAGAAACTTGGAACAATTGTTATTATCATACGTCTGTAAGATCGATCGCGGTATTCGTAAACGACCACGCTGCAATGTATAGGCAGCTAACCGAAACGCTTCTTCCCCCGAAGCACAATATTCGAAGGGGTCGTTGTCGCGTGTAAACCACTCGAAATTTCCGCACAAAGGACAATTCCACTGGCAGCAGCTAAGGGCGCGCGCGCGTCCATCAAGGAGGGTGCTCAAAGGGTGGCCGGCGTCAGGTACTTGGATAAGACGAAGCGGGAGTAACAGTTCCGGATCGGTGTTTCGAAATTCGCGTAACGTGTCACGTCTAACGTACCGTTAATGGAGGAGCTTGTTAGGCCGACGTGCGTTCCGTTTCACCATGCGAAAGGGCCTCGTCCCCGGTGCTCGATAGCGCGCCTTGTCGTGTGCGGTTCCACGGAACACCCCTCGCAATCCGGAAAGGACCTCCGACGTTTGTCTCCTCGCGGGATCCTCGGGATTATAGCCGCACGAAGGGAATTCTAGCTGGATCGATGTCACGTGCTTCCGTCGCTCGCTGTTACGACTATTCTCGTCTTCCGTCCTGTTGCATCGCGAACGGGCGAACCCCTCGCTAATGCATCGAACCTCGGCCTTGTTTGCACGCCCTTAGAGATACCTGGACGAATTCATTTTCATTGCCTTTCATTGCACGTATTCGTCGAACTGCCAGGCTAATTCAGCTCTATAAATAGTCGTGATAAAGAGCGAAGGGCATAGTTTACCGTAGCGAAAGCATCGCGATTATCCGCTCGGTGGAAATTGTATTCCCGTGCTAATGCCACGCGTTTCCACCGAGCTCGAGTATATTCGGCTGGCTTTGTCTTGTCCCCTGCTCGATTACGTATACATCGGCTTCGGTAATGCATCGAGTTTGTCTCAGCTTCGGGATGCGCAACAACAATTGTGTGCGATTTCAGTCAGCTTGGTATTTCTAATTATCTCTGTGTTGAATTTATCCGGGCCGCTTCAGCGACGCGAATTCCCACGGGAACTTTGCGTCTGTTTTCGGCATCGTCGGTCGAAAAGAATCCGACAATGGTTCTTTTCTTTTCTTTTTTTTTGGAACGAGCAAGATATTTTCGTAGCTTGACTTTCGTATCCCGAAGACGAATTTCCGATGTAAACATTCCTAGGATCCCCGCAGTGACTGTCGCCATTGACGGCGAAGATTTAAACACATCCCTTTCGTTAGGGGAATACGACAGTGCTTGCATCCAATCTGCCACAGAACGTTCGCCCCGACGAGCTCCATCATTAGGCAAAATCTACGTCTACGTTGCATTTATCCCCGCCCAGCACGCACCCAGGCTGACTCGTATCATCTTAATATTGCATCGCGCCGTTTGCTTTGATTTATCTCTATTTGGTGACTACATTACGTCTGATTAACTCAGCCCCCTTGATTACGTCTTCGACGTATTGCCCATCCTACCGGTCCTTGATTGTGACATCTGCATATCTCGCGACTGGTTACAGATTTCATTAGGGCTTGCAATAGTTGCCATTCAAAACCGAGAACTGTTCTCGTCGCAATCAAAAGTTCTCACCGTTATTTGAACGCGATCAAACTTTCCCCAGAGGTTTCCGCGAGCGGACGAAAATTCGAGGAACTCACGCCGCGTAAACTATGAAAAAGCTGATACATTGTGCCGGTCCACGAGAGCGCACTCGATAAGGGTGCAATAATTGGTGGAATTTATACGCGGCGAGCAGCGCGGACCACGAATGGCCCGCAGTTCCATCTTTATCCCAGCCGCAAACCGATCCATTTTCCTAGGCGCCATTGAAAAACGCTCAGCCCCGATTTATTGGCGCCGATAACCGTAGCCGAAGAGAAACAATGAAATTCAACTAAGCCCGAGGTACGATGGTGCACGGTCCACGCGAGTGCTACACTCGCGAGCCGCGAGGGTCCAGTGGAAAAATGAGAAATGTGAAGCCGCAGCCGTAACAAGCCCTCTCGAGCCAAGCCCTAGTTTTTAATTGCCTCGTAGCAGGGCTGCAACCCTCCTACTCTTTTCGAGGCGTATCCTCGAGATAGGACGGCGAGCCTGAATCGGAAGCAACGAAGATTTATCGGGCTGTTTATCCGCGGCCTCTGTATCGCGTCGCGAATGACATCGAGCAGAGTTCGCCGCTTTTTACACCCCTTGATCGATCGGTTAGCGCAACGCTCGTGACGGCTTACACGCTTCTAAGGTTTATCGTGCGGCGTGAATCTCTTACAACTTGCTAACGATGTTCACTTCGTTTTCTACGTCCGCGGGGGAATTCCGTCGGCGTTGATCGTCGAAGCTTTTTTACTCCTCTCGTTCTTTCTACCCTCGATTATCGTACGCGTGGAAAAAGAACAGAGTCGAAACTTCCGGAGCTGGGCCCGCTTTAATCAATTCTCCCCGTGTCTTTGTTCGCGAACAAGCTTTTCCCTTCAGCGTTACTCGCAACGGTTCTCTGCTAAATCAATCGTGCCACGTGCTGCGCAGCTATTTAAGCTCGGCCTAAACAATCGAGTCGAACCACCTAGTGCGCCACGAGCATCAAACAACGACCGCGATAGGGAACATCTCTCGGGGGTGGTTGGCCAGTAAATCGTCTTTGTTCCAGGGAAGATCGAAGCCTCGATAGCTACACACATTTCGTCCCATGGAGCACTAATTGATGGTGACACCGCTCGGGGGTGGGACATTAACGGCCTCGGAGCGGACGAATCTCTGCTACGTCTCGTTGCCCCCAGTCGAATCGAGATGCCGGAGAAGGGTGCGGATCGAGGGAAAAACACGCGCACGATTGTCGTACGGTTCGTTTGACTCGCGTCGCGTCTTCGTGGCGCCCGACAAGATCGATCTTGTCTGCCAGATATCTCGTAAACACCATTGGAAATGGGGAGGAAAGGAGCGACGTTTTGGTCTTGGTCGCCATCCCCCATCTTTCACCCCCTCGAGCTTCTTGCGCCATCTCGCAAAAGGGAAATCGTATATTTCTTTGCGCTGCGTTGCGTTGCATTTTGCCCCCATATTCCCCTTCACAAAACGGAGATAATCATTTTTCAAGGAGTGAAACCGCGGCCCTAAAGGTACCTCTGGCAGAGGTGAGAATTTTTGTCGAAATAAAAGCAAAATTCTTTTCCGCACCCCCGCGAGGGATTATGGCACGGCGATCGACAAGATCGACGATACGGAGCAGTGGCACGAGTTCCGGCAGAAAAATGATGAATGGCTACCGGCGTATCTCTGCTCGTCTCGTCCCGTTCACCTTCCCTGGCTCGATCTCATCTGGAACGGTCCTTGTCCGCGTTCCAATCGACCCGACCACCAAGACACAGCTCCGCAATTAATGTCGGACATTTTGGCGTTTCGTCCAAAAGTAACGATTATGGTCGACGAAGGCTGACGATCGATTCCGATCATTCGTCCGGCCGGCGAACCCGAACGTTTGCAACGAGATCCGGTTGTCGTCTCCTTCCGTAATTGATGGAACGCGTGCTGGCGTCAGCGTTTGTGCCAGCAAGAGCAAGCATTCCCATCGCTTCCAAGAAATTCTAATGCAGGGCTGCTCGATGGATTGGGGACAGCGTCGTTAACTCTGACATCGTCGCCCTAACGCTTCCCATGCTTCCTTGACTTGGCAAAACCATCGAACTTGAATAGCCTCTGCGCTAATTGTAAGTTGAACGAAATTGTAATGCTTGAATGGTTCCGGCAGAAGGCGAATCGGATTGCTCAGACGAAAACCAACGTTGAGTTCGAGGAAAAGAAGAATCGCAACAGCTCTGTGCACTGCGTGCCAAGCAACAGCGCAGACGAGAGAGAAGAGAGAGCTAGGAGGGAGCATAGAGGTAACTAATTTAATGCGAGAGGATGCGATGCTCTAGTTACTACGATGCCACCTATTTTAGCCGACACGAGAGCGCGACGCGAGCTTCCCGACGGTTTTCCGTAATAACGAGATTATCTTCGGCGCCGCGTCGCGATGGAGGTGCAAGGAAACGGACGGGCACAGACGGCCTGTGGGTCCGGGCGAATATCCTCGGGATTTTAATTCGTGGGAACGCTGGCAGAATAGAACAGACGGAAGCTCGAGCCAGGGCCGACGCTACGAGTGTGCGATTCTTCGAGGAAGGGGATAACAATGAAGGGTTGCTTCGCGGAGCACGAGATATACGATGGTCGGTAGTTAAAATTAATAACTGGAGGAAGCAGAATACGATCTTACGGTAATTAAGCTCGCTTTTAAATCATTGTTCTGTTTATGGATACGCGCTACGGGAGCTGCTGCGCTTTCGTGCACTTTAGTTCCCTGCGATAATTTACTGCACAGCTGAAAAGCCCTCGCTGAAAGGGACTATCTGGCAAGCTTTTTTTTCGTTCAAGGGTAGAAGGGGGTCGGTTTTCTTTGTCGATGCGAACAAGTTTGTAACGAATCTGGCTCGTCCGGCGGAGAAGCTCTATAAGCATTTCCGGTTACTCAAACGATGCTAAGGGAGAGAAGACGGGCACCCAATGCGGTTGAGAATTCGAAAGCTCTAGCTTACCGCCACCGAACTGCGGCACGGTGTGTCCGAAGATTGCAATCCCGTGGGACGGCGTGGCCAGTGGCACCGCGATAAGCGAAAAAGTAGGCGCGTTCGTTGTTCGGCGAAATTCGGGACAGAGATTGAACCAGACCCTGGGAGAACCGGGCGTTCCAGCTCGGTAAAATATATTCAGACGACATTTACAAGCCAAATTGAAGGGAATGGAGAGCGGCGCGGAACTCGGCAACGCGGAAGACAAATTGATTTTGAAATGCCACGGGAAACACGAGGCAGGAGGAGGTTACGAGCCGATCGACGAACAGAACAACGAACGAGATGCGAACCAAGAAAGTGCATGGTACCGACCGTCTCGTTGCAGCACGCGGCATTTGACAATTATTCAAATTACCTTCGAATACATTTGAAATCGTCTCGAATCACGATTAGCCTCCTTCCTCCCTAACTCGACCATGCAGTAGTTCCGCCTGGTTCGAACTCGTGTCTCGTACTTCCTACAGCTGTTCAACACAGCTAGAGAATCCGGTAATTTTGGTAATTTACGGACGAGCTATTAGACGCCGTATCCGGCCGCGTATCGTTGGCAGTTTCAACCGATCGAACGCTTGGAAGCTGATGCGGTTTCGTGCAGCGGCTGACCATGTTCCAATTTCTCGGCGTGTATGAAAAATTACCGAAGCGAGAAATGAGCGATTCGATGGGCGGCAAGTAGCATCGAGCAACGAGACCGATTAATGGGCCCTAATCAACGCGTTGTCGTCTATTTATTCGCGCGGCCCAGCCGACCGCTCGTCAGTTTGTCCCCATTAACAGGGGGTTAACTCTAGACACGATATTGGAAACTTCTGCCAATCAGGACGAGCACTTAACCGGCTCGGTCAATAAACCGCGCGCGGGCCGATTCGTACGCATTCATGCCAACCGATTCGCCAACCGATATTGGAATAATCGCGCCCAATCGCCTGGAACGCGTTGCGCGACTCGATTCCACTCCACCTCGAATTCAATCCAATCCTTACCTTTCTTTCCCTCGACGAGGAACCGATATGCTGACCTTCGAACCCGACAATCGAATTGCGCTCCACGTTCCTCGATTTCGCATCTTTCCGCCCCGCTATTCGAAAGTTAATGGCTATTCAGTTTTATCCGATCTTCTCCATCCTCTCGTAAACGATCGCTACTCCTTCGTTACTCTTCGACCGTTGAATGCGAGACTTTTACGGAAACTATTAAAGGATAGTTCGAACGAAAACAGCCGCCTCGCTGGAACCACGATCCATAGAGGAACGGGCCGCGTTTGCCTCGAATCAGTTGTGGAACCTCGTTAGAACGTCCGATGGGGTGGCTTTAGCCCCGACAGTCACGAAGAACAATTTACATGGCTGGCATTACAGCGCGGAATACCGGCAAAGCAAACCAGCGCCGTCTACTTCCCCTCACACGCACGTCAATCAACCGGATCCCGATGGTGGTGCGCGCTGGTGAAAGCATATACGAGCCGTTTACATTATCATACACGGGGCTTGCACGCGCAACCCACCTAGATTTACGTGTATTTACGCGTCCCCGCGAATTTGCCGGGGAACAAATGGGAACGGTTAAGCGTAGCCCGGATATCGTTATAGTTTCAGCGAACTATCAGAAACGTAGTTAACCAGTTATTCACTGCTCCCGGTTCATTTAAGCTTCTCGCCGGTCTCGCGTGAAATTGCACGGAAATTAGCCATTTAAACGAATCTTTGCGAGCGACCCTCTGCTCCAACCTCGGCGCCTCTATCCGCCAGCATCTCGCCGCTGTTCCATATTCTTTTCTCGCCACCCCGGTAGAAACGCGAGGAAAGCAGTGATCTGAATTTTCCACTTCCCTGGTCGTGGATGTGCGTGACGGCGAAGACGCAGCTACGAGAGCACAGCTAGCCGAATGGATCGACGACACTCCGCTCAGCTGCTCTTCAATAATTAATACCCGTCGCGCGGCGTGGCCATTAATTCGGCGATTCCACGCGTCGACAGCCTCGTTAACGTCTTCGACGACAGCTGGCGGCCATCGATGCCCCTCGTTGACCACCAAATGGTTCGCTAAGAAGCGCGAATACGCTCGCGTTAATTGCGTCCTTCGTCGCGCACAGAATCGAGCGACGAATTCAATCAGCTGGCCATCGATCGACGCACGCAAACATCGAACGAGTAAATCTCAATGTTCCTGGAATTGTAGGATAATGGGATTTGGAATAGAATTTAATGGAAGTCCATTACGCTGCGCACAAGTAATTAATGCGCATCGGAACCGAACTAACACTCGATAAGTTACAAACGATTGTAGTTCCGTTTCAAGCGATGCTTGCTTTATCTCCAGTGTCCGCCGTTACGGTGGCTGGCAGGAGAATTTCCGCGTGAAATGTCCCTCCCTCGTCTTGCCACTTATTAAGCCCTCGGAGGATCGGTCGCGCGAAAAACGCTGGATTACCCTTAAGACGAGAAAATACGCGGGCCAGCCGAGGCGTCGGTAATATCGTGTTTTCCTTTCGGAAAAAAGAGCCAGCGAAATCCGTGCTTTACACTGTGCGGAATCGGACCGACTTATCGCCCGTTCGGGGGACGCCGGATTACCGACGGAATAAAAAGATATCGAATTGCCGGGGAAGATGAGAATCCTCCGGATGAGGGAAATATTTTGTCTTCCCCGTCGGAATCGTCGGGGACGCGTGTTTAAACGAAGGAACCAATCTCGCATTGCAAACAATACGGGACTGGCCGTCTTCTCGGATAGACGAGGAAACTCGAATACGAAGGCATCCCGGTTTTTCTGCCAATCGTTTTCGAGGGATAGCTTGTATCGTCGTTAGGATCCGTAAAGCAGCTTCATCCTTTGCATATTTATCGAAAGTAATGTATTTTTCTCGCCTTCCTTCTTCCCGCCAAGACCCGAGAAAATAACAAGAAGGTATCGAAATCGCCGATAATTAAAAGTTCCCGTTAAGGAAGAAACTTCTCGTTATCAACGTCCGAGGTGTCGAGGCACTGCAGGCGTTGGCTCGATCGTCTGGAACCCCAGTCCTTGTAGAATACGGACTCGAAGCGTCCACTCGGGGCAAGGACGATCATCCAGACTTCCCGTTCAGAGATCTCCCAACTCGACGCGCCCTCCAAGATCGTCGAAGAGTCGCGAAGACGTTGACAAACTCGGTGTCTCGTTAGCGAGCTTCGAAATTACGGTTGAAAGGGGGCGAAAGAAAGGGACGAGGGCCGAAAGAAGAAGATCGAAGTGCCGGCCGATTCCAAAGCACAGGTTCTCTCGAGAAAATGGCCAGATTTCTAGGGGGGTGAGTTCGCGAGGTCGTCGTTCCTCGATAAATCCTCAGATCTGTTTCAACGAGCTGTCGTAAATTAATCCGTCGACCTGACTTTTCCGTCCCGATGCTTGATTCTAATCCGGCGCGGGTCTTCCCGTCTTGGGGGCAGGGGGTGTCGTCTCTCTTCACCCCCCGAAGAAAGCGCTCGCGGATCATCCCAGTCTACAAATTGGATGAGAAATTAATGGATCGCGAGGGCTTCCTTGGGATTCTTCTGTCGCGTGTACCACTTCGTGTCGTCGAGTTGACGCGACGAAACGAAGACCCTCTTCGTTAAAATTATGGCTGGTTCCTTCTGCGACAATTCCATACGGAATGCGTATCCTATTCTCCGACTAGACCAGGTAGATAACTTTCCGAATATTTCAGTCCACGGTTATTAGGCGGAAGATATTGTTCAGCGTTACGGGCAGCGAGGGACTCGAAATTACGCCTATGACAAATCGTACGGCTGTTACATCGAGAAAACGGGTCGCAAAGTTAATCTCCGTCGGCTTGCGAGCGACCAGAGCGATTTTCGAGACATTCTGTCCGTCGAGTCGCCGCTATTCTAATTTCATTAAGCAGAAATCGACCGAAGCCTCGTAAGCCCTGTCAATTTAGCTTCGCAAAGTGGATTGCCGATTTCAGATTTCCTCCGAAACTCGAATGGGAAGAGATTCGCAGGACGGGGGCTTGAACCGCGGCTCGTCCTGCTCGATCTGGAGCTCTTTTTGTCTCGCAACGCCATTAATAACGCATAGCAGTGCATTGAACGGCTGGTAGGTATAGCTGGCGTGCGAAAGCAATATCTTGCGCCATTAATATCCACGGAAGGATAGAGCATGCCCGTGCTGCGGCCTCGAATGCATTCTATTATACTCCCAGCTCCGATGTGTATATCGATATACGTACGGGACGGCTCTCGTCCTTCCGCATTATCGACCTAAATCGACCGTCTCGTAAATAGAGCAGGGCGCTTCCTGAAGTCGCGAATCGGTCGTCGTTAATCTTCTTTGATTTATCGTCGATCGTGCTTGATGGAAACGGGATATTCCTTGTCGCGTGCCGAAAGAAAATCTATCTGGCGTTTAGTAGTTTAACGAAAAGGAAAGAAAATTAATAAATAAATCAAACGTTTCCTGGGGTTCTCCGCTAGTGGAAATCGCCTCGCTTGCATACCGTGTCGATTGCTCGACTGAACAATTTAGATAAACGACGAGCAAATTAAGCCCGCTCCATTGACGATGCGAAACGTTCCCGATTGAAAGCAAAGTGACAAGGCAAGGAACAGGATATCCGACTGGGCACGTTGCCCTCCTTCCTCTCAACTCCAGACGTTCTATCATTGGCAGTAATTTTATTTCCACGCTGTTTCGAACCTCATCCCCCGCGACGTCGTTGGATTCTTATCAGAAGGTACGATACAGCTGGTGCATCGGGACTGGACGAAACCTGGATACGTGTGGTTCCCAGTCGATGCGTTCGGCCAGCGGTGGCTATGGAAATGTCTGAAGACGATGGCCCTTCGGGTTGCGGGCTTCCCAACCGCCGTCCACGCCGTTGAAATAGGCAATGCATATTTTAGTGGCCAGAACTGCTCCTCGAAGCGACACGTAAACTCTCGCCGGGATAATTTCGATCGTCTCAAGTTTTCCTAGTCGCGATTAAACGCGATCAAGCTATCCCTCTCGTCCGCGGGGAATTAGATTCGTTCGAAACAGAGAGAACGATAGAGAGAGAGAGAGAGAGAGAGAGAGAGAGAGAGAGAGAGAGAGAGAGAGGGACTGACAATGATTCGGAACAAGAATGGAAAATACAGAAGCAGATCCGGCTCGTAATAAAGTGACGCCGCGCATTGTTACTGATGCATGGAATATAAAGCGACCGGAAGTGGCTTGAATATTTCCGTGGCGCAGCCGTGAATTATATACCGGTCGCAAAAGATCATTCCGCGGCTTCGCGTTCCGCTGATCATCTTGCAGCTTTATTCGCCGACGGGTGGATTTACGGCCGTCCATCAGCTTGACCCGGCCAAATTCATTTTTGACGCGGCTGGTCTTCGGAGCCGGGACATTTTATGCCCGCGTTACGACCGCGATTCCATCGGAAGTGTCGGCTTTCGCATAGCGCAGACGCTTTCGTTCGTCGAACAACTGTCGGGCAAATTAAGCTCACTGACGATGAACCCTTCGGCCTGTGCATCGAAATCTCTGCCGTTCCATTCGTGCTTCGCAGCGGAAGGTTGAAAAAACTGCATGACTCCGATTGTTCCGCTCAGAAGAATCTTCGGTACGGAAGCAATCGATTTTAATTTACCTTGCGCGACACCCTTCGCTCTATTCTGCGCAACCTTTAGCGAACGATTGAACGCGTTCCCGTGGCGCGCAGTGTGCATGTTTCACTTCGCGACGCGATCCAATTACAGAACAGCTTCGAATGCCGGCGTGGAATCAGAATTCCGTCGATAGCCTGAGTTATTGCGAATATTGATTACCCCGGGAAGAAGCAAACAAGCTCACGTATGCTGCTCCGGGGGAAAAACACAGTCGATCTCCGGCTGTTTGCGTGGCGCAAAGATATATCTGCACGCGCCACCCCGTATTTCCATGGCGGGGGCAGAATTTTGGTGGACTCGCGAAACGCACTGGCGGCTCGGGCGAGCGGTGATAGGGGGAGGGAGGAAGAGCACAGCGAGTACATAAATACTCAGATACGCGCACCTGTTATCTAGCTGAAAACGCGTCCACGTTACCCCGATTTCCCTGATAATAGCGGTGCGACGAAATTTCATTGACGCGACCGGTGCGACGCGAGTGCACTTATCGCGCGTGAAGAGTCCTATCGACGAGCTGCAAAATTGGCGGAACGCCAGCCAGCTCGTCTCGCTCGCGATTCCCCCGTGTGTCTCTGGTGCGCGAGTTTTTTTGTTTTTTTTGTTAGAAAAAGGCGCACGTTTCGAGGAACGAAATTGTCGAATTCGAAGGTGTCAGAATTTTTCTCCCGGCGAGAATAAGCCTGTGAAATTTCATCGGATCCCCGATAAACGGGTAGGCCGATTTTTTGCCACGGTTCCGACGGCAGGAATGCCGGGGCAGAAAATTCGCCGCGATTCCGCGGCCGCATTCCACTCCCCGTGATTCCAGGATTCTGGAAGGGCCGCGCAATTAATTGGATCGAATCATCAAATAGATAGCCGGGCGGGTGCGTATCGGAAACGATACTTTTCCGACTCGATCGGGCGTCATCGCACGAAATCAATTTGCGGCCGTGAATCGTTGCGCCGTTTACAATAAATACCGCGTGGATCGATGCATATTCTTCCGCGTGTAACCGTCAATCAAACACTCGTTCGTTCGATCGCGTCTGCGTGGCATACCGATGCAGCTTGCTGGTTAATGGCGGGTAATGATACCTGGGAAAGGGTCGGGCGTATAAAATTCGGATGATTCGATCGCCGGGCTTCTAATCACCCGATCGGTATTCCCCTGTCGCGCCTCTAATTGCTTGCTAATGGGACACGCGTTTGTCAATTCCGATTCCGACCTGCCGCCAAATATTGATCAATTCTAATCTAAATAATTCACTGCCACATTCGAGCGCAATTTTCTTGGAAAAGTCGCGGCCGATTCCAACAATAAACGAATTCCATCGGGACTAACCGTTTCATCGTTGACGAGTGGAACCGTTGGAGCGGGCGAACGATCGCTCCAGAAGCGAAATTTCCAGCGGGGCTCGAAGTTCAGCTCACGGTTCCTTGCACATCATTGTCGTTACTCTCGAAACTCTGAAGTTGCCCCTTTGTCTTCGACGCCGTTCCGTCTTCCTCCGCCCCTTGGACGTCTGCCTTTTTCCTAAATTCTCGACAGATACGCGCGCGTTCCTCTCGATGGAATTCGATTTGGCAGCCGCACGCGGGGCATTTCTTGCCAGAAACGATCACGCCGGCTGTTTCGTTCCCCAACGTTTGGCCCATACGCGGCCTCTTCGATCGGTCGTTCAGCGTTAGCGAACGCGGGCCAACCTGGAATCCTTTTACCGAGTCGAAGTAACGGATAAAAGCGCGAGACTAGCGACCAAATGGCCCTCCTTTCCATTACGTAACTCCGTTCAGTGCCGAATTATACAGCGGACCTTTCTTCTCTCTCCCCGCGATCGCGATTGTTCTTAGAATTTTAAGTCGTGCCTTAACTCGATGCACGAACAACTCTGATCCCCTACGATTTCTCCGTACCGACGCAGCGTTGCTCGTTTAATACGAATTCACGTAGACATCCCATTGTGTTAGAAATGTGAACGGATTGAATGAACGCGCGAAGCGATATTCTGAATTATGGATACGCGATTACGCCGTCAGTTCAGAACGATGGATAATCGGGGAATAATAACGTCTGCGCCAACAAATGAAACCGGGGCTCGATAACATTATCGCGCGTGGAGCTGCGTTTGCACAGACATCACCATGCTGCGTTTAATATTTAAGGCGAAATTTTCGAGCGCCACTTGAACTCAACCTTGAAACATTGCCGAGCCGAGAGGCGTGAATGATTCCGCCGATAAACCTGAGAGAAACGACCAGCGCGAGGATTATCCCAGTCACTTTTCGTCCTTCAGGGAAATGTCGCGACGTGGTCGGTACCCCCGGGGAAAAGAAAAATACGCGAGTCATTTTCGTTGATAAACGACTCCTCCGAGGCGAAACTTGCCAGGCGAAACGTGGCCGTGAAACAATATACAAGCCGGAGCGTTGGTTAATTTCACTAGTGCAGCACTACAGAGTTCTCTTTCGCTTCTAAAAATGTTGACACTTTCGGAGAAACATTCGGAACGAGACTTTCCCAAAAGATACGCGTTTCATCGCTCATCCGACATCTGGCATTCGCAACAGAGTCATACAGGGATCTCTCCGTACTTTCTCGGCGGTGCAGCGTCGTCGAATTAATCAGAGGCTTGACGGAAGAGCAATCCGCAGTGGATCCATCGACCCGGAGCTTCACGAGTTCTACTCGAACGGAACAGGAACTGCGATGACTGCCCGTGGGAAAACGCGACGAAGTCGATCGATCAATTTCCAACGATGTGGATGCACGTTTCCCTCTGTCGCGATGAAATGGACGCACACACGGGGACAGGAAATCCTCGAGAGACGGAGGACGAAGAAGCTCGTCTGAAAGAAGCGTCGAACGGGCAGGTGGGGGTGCCAGTTGCCGAGGAATAGGTCGGGTAAAAGGGTCGGGTAAGACGAAAGCGGGGGGAAATACGAGGAACAGATCGGTAAACAAATAGGAAGAGCGAGTGACGGATTGAAAGGAGAAATTGATGTGTAGTGGGAACTCGAGGGGCTGACGAGATAAATAGAACGAGACTCGGCGAACGTTGGGGTAAGAGAATCTTCTGAAACGAATACTACCGAGAGGAGCCAAGGATTTTTCCCTCTTTCTACTCTGGTATTCTGTGCGCCATGCCCGGAAAGAAACAGTAGACTCGTAGAATTCGTAAGTGGTTAAACAATTAGAATTCCTCTCTGCTTATTGTATCGAGTAATTTGAAGGGAGCCGGGAGAACGTTCCTCCGTGCCAGAGAAAAGAAAGATGTTCGATGAAAGAAATGGTCGGATTGGCAAGTAAGCGATTCGATGCTTTCATGGCGCGCTGTCGAAGGTAGCCGGCGCTATTCGCCCACGACGTTTTTTCCTCGACGAACTGTACCTCCACCCTTAACGGCCAGGCTGTGTGCAGGTGCCTTAGATCCGCGCCGACCCTGCTCTTCGCGTACTCGTGCACGTACATTCTCGTATATCTGTACGAGAGGAGGACGAGCGGCAACGCGTCAAGGCTTTAATGGGATTCTATTTACGGGGTTCGTGCCCCGGCTAGGCAAACACTCGGTCCTCCGCCTCCACTCCTACCACCGCCTCTTCTTCGTCTCTGCTCCTCTTTCGCTCGAACGTTCTAACGCGTCTGCTTCTTGCCACCGCATCTTCTCCCTCGCTTCTCGCTTTCCTTCACACGATGCACGACCAAGGCCTATCCAGCCCTCCCTCTCGAGCCCCCCTCACATTTTCGTGTTTAGGGGATGCCACTTCGCATTAGGGATATCTGGCCTTTCCCGTTTTCTTCCTGCCATCCTAATTCCTTGCGGCCTGCCGACCATTGCCCTGCAAAGTGGTGAAACCTCGTTTCAAACGGGGTTGGCGTAAAGTGTTGCAAAATTTCCAGTAGCAAAATGAAAAGGAGCAGCGAGAAGCAACACGAAATCGACAAAGAGCCTGCAACAGCAATTCGTATCTTCCTTTATATTCACTCACGCCTCAGAAGCCGTAAACAGACACCGCGAGATCCACCCGTAAGCTGCCAGAAACTTCTAGAACCCTTGTTCTGTCGCGTACAGTCTCGTTACGCCACCTCAACGGGACAGGATCGTCTCGCTTTCCTCTTCGAATTCAAACGCAAACACATCCGAAACGCGACCCACCCTCTATGTGGCATAGCATTCTTCTCAACCCTTTACCATCGTTCTGCGTAACCATATACGATCGCGTTGTTTCCCTTGCTTCTCTACGAACAAAGTTAAACGTCCCGGGTACTCTTTATCCGATTATCATCTCGACGTTCTCGCAACAACGCCGACCTCGACGCGTCAAAATCAACTCGCTGCTCGTTACAGAAATCCCGTACCCGTTCGGACCCTCTTTTACAATTTAGTCGCCATTCCAGGGCCACAAATTTCCCCCCGAGCCGGAATTCGACGCGATTTTAGCACGATGCAGCAACAGAATTTCAAACATTCCGGAATTTAGAGCGAGACGTCGAGTCTCACGTTCGTAATTTCCAGCACTAGAGCTTCGCGACTATTTCAACCCGTCTCGGGACTCCCCGTGATCGATTACCGCGAATCTGGCGCGCCACGATACCCCTGCAATCTTGTCCACGTTCCAGTCGATTCAATTTAGGAAACATTTCCGTGTAAGAACATCTCCTTTCTTGCCTCTCCTCATTACAGGGAACACGTTAGCTCGCCGGGAGCTCGCAAAGACGGAAGGATAGGCGATCTCGGAGGTATCGTGTTTTCCGCAACAATTTCCATGCATTTCCGGGGAACAACAAAAACGGCAGATTATGGTATTAAGGACGATGTCTGCCGATGCACGTTACGGGAGCAATATCGATGCTCCGTGACCTGATATTCGAGATGGCGCATGGCGCACGGAAGAAGACAAACAGGAACTTCTTTTATCCCCGTCTCCCTTCTTTTCCTGTTCGATGGAGATAAACGTAATTTGCTCCCGATTCAGCTCGTAATTTTCGAGAGCTTTTAACTGGCCTCGCTGCGTATTGATGTTTCTCCGTGACGAGTGATGTTATCTCAAGGAAGACATCGAGGACGCAGGAAGCGATTACTCGCGAGTTTCGAGGTGCCTCGAGAGGTACTCGTTTCAACTGAAAATCTGCTAAGACGTTGGCGCGATATCGGAGCGAGGAAGAAGCTGCGAGCGAGAAATCTATTCAGGGGGATAAGTGTTCTTAAACGATAAGAGAGCGATTTCGAAATTGTAATAGTCCTTCTCTGAGTCGTGGCGCGAGGCGAGAACGAGTTGTCGTTGGAACTGAAAGATCGGACGGTATCTCAACGAAGAATAGAAAGGAACGATTTCTGAAGATTCAATCACCATTTCCTCGCAAAACCGAGATACTCGAGGGCGAACATCGACCCTGGACGCGCGTGAAAAAATAAAAGAGTCAAACTAGGAGACACTTGGAAGAAAATCAAACTGAAAGAGAGCATTGATTCGAGACAGAAGCGGACGGAACAGTTTCTTCGAGAAAAAGCGCGAAGGAGAAAAGAAGGAAGGAAAGGGCGGAGGGACGGACAAGCATGCTGGAGGGTTTCTTGTTACTACGGATCGCGTCGCAAAAATCCTTTCTTTCGCCGCGTCTCCGCCCACCGCGTTCTCGTCGGTGTGAGCGCGGCCTTAAAGCTGGAAACGCGCGACGTCTCGTCTTTTCCTATTCTTTGTCCGGCCACGTTTAAATTAGAAATACCTTAGCGGCAGATTGCCGCTGCTGGGTCGCGACAAAGCAGAAACGCTATTGCAAGAAAGTCGCGCAAGAAACACGAACGGTGAAACACGATCGCGACTCGAAGCTGCTAATCGACGGGCTCCACTTGGAAAATTCGCGAGCCAGTCGAACGCAGCGTTATATTCCCTCTGTTCTGAAAAGTATTCGAGAGCCTGCACAGGCGCCCGATTGGGCGTACAAATATTTATTCCGGCGAGAATTCCCTTCCCCGGCGGTGTTCTCGAGGAAAACGCGAGAATAAACGCGGAACAGACTCGAGATGGTTCGATGAAAGCGCAGCTTTGAACTTTTTTTTTCAGCTACTTACTCGCATTGACGCCCGAGCACGTCGCGACCCTTCAGAGTATCGCTTTATTACGGCGCTGTCGCGATTTATGAGGTCGAGAGGAATCGCGGAAGTAACCCTCTAAGTAAGTAAATGCGGTAGCCGTGTAACGTTTTGAGCGTCGAGGGCCGTTAGTCTCTCACCGGTGGAAACGGATTGAGAAAGACTTCGCGATTGAAAGTGATTCTTCCGTTTGTTCCGCGCCAGCTCTCGTTGGTAAATCATATTTGCCACACGAACCAATGACGTACAAAAAAAAGAAATAGTAGGGGGAAACAGTGGTAGCCGGAAGAAAGTAACGAGGAACTAAGCATCCTGTTCCTCAATTCGCCCTACTTAAGATCTCACTATTTGCCTCCAATTCTATAACCCCTCCGTTTATAAAGAAAAACTCAGTTAATACGAAATAAAGGATACAATTATTCAGAGGCCCGGTCGCGGGCCAATTTTCTGAGAATTAACGAAAGGCGGTGGCACGTATCGGGACGCTCGCGCTTGTCTCATCATAGACAGGCCAATTCTACTTTCTCGATTGTCCGTGCCCCTCGAGCATAGGAGCCTCGTGAAAGAAGCACGGTTTCGTCACGCTGTTTGAAACATTTTATCCATCTACTTGCCGTAATTGAAAGCGTTCAAAGCAGGGAACATGAATACTTTAAAATTCCTAGAAAATCATTGCGTGCTCTCTTATTCGCTAGTACAAATTTATTCGAACCGGAAGGTCGAATTGAAAACGTCATTTTCCCTTATAGACCTGGACAAGAGCATGCTATTGCCGTATAAAATTTCATTAAATATCGTCAACGATCGGCCGGCAAGGAGGTTAAGAGGTGGAAGACTGAAGGAAGGACAGAGAGAGAAATAGAAAGAGAAAGAGGACTCGAAATCGCCGGGATGATTAAAAACGTTCGCTGAAAGGAAAAATGTAGACTAGTCGTCTCTAATTAATCGCGAGGAGAGAGAGATTCCGAGCGACCTTTTTCTCCCCCTTCACCCTTTCTCGCGCTGTGCAACGCGAACGCACCAGCGATCGATCGGGCGTTCCGCGGCGCGGGAAAAATTAGCGCGTTAATTCCGTCCCTCGTGCAGCTTCTCGATCACGGAAGTTTTTTTTTTTAAATCTTTTTCAATGCTTTTCAACCCATTCGCTCCCGATCCACCGGTTCGTGTAATATTGAAATCAGTTTACGCAATAAAGAGGAGGCCTACTAACTTTGAAAGGCTCCGGTTAAAAGAGTGCCTAACGCGTGGCGCGTGGCGCGTGGCGCAGTTCCCTCGTCAAGAACTTCGCGAATTCTGAGTCGTTAATTTCATCTCGACCGGCCACCCACGTCCACTTTAGGCAAGTGCACTTTGCGTCGTTGTTTGGTGGCCGGAAGAGCGAACAATGAAAGCCCCGGTGAAACGTTGCTGCATCCTTTGATCGTCAACGAAACACACATCCTCTCGATTCATTTCGCCACGATTAGGTTCAAACGTGAAACATCTTCTTCGTACATTATGCCAGGAACACTCCCCAGTGTGTAATAATTTCAGCGTCCAGATATCAGTGCAATGTTTGCCACGCGGCCGCGTTTTAACAACGTTTCTCCGTCCGGGCAACCCTTATCGTTTAACCGACGCGTTTCTCGGGACTCCAGCGATCGTGTCTCTTCCTTTGGGTAGTTTCCGACAGCAGGCTGCGTGCCTCCACGGGTAATCACGTGCACGAACTAATTTCCCCGGTACACGCTTCGTGCGGCCGGCTCCGAAGCGCGACGCCCGGAAACGTGCTAAGAAACTCTTATGTCTACCGCACGTGTTCCTGATCTACGACCGGGTGCATCTTCAGGATTATTGAAAAGAAGAGGGGGGTGAACGCTGGGTCGTAAAATTTTGCACGCGAACGCGTAACTTCCAACGATAGAGAGCTACTTCGCGATGCAAGTTTGAAAATCTCCACGGGAAACCAGAGCGAGAACACGTTGGGCGGCAAAAGGGCTTTCGAGAAGCCGCCTCTGTCGCTCGTCTCTGCAGCACGTTCTCTTCGTTTGCTGGTTCGCACGCAGCGTTAAGTACGCGTTTAGTGGCGACGCGCATTATCACCGTCGCTCGCTAATCTCGCCCAGCGTCGATTAAGCGATCGACGTTCAAACTTTCTGCCCTCGTGGCGTTTAGTTCGCGCAGCCGTTTTCACGATGCGACCACCACGTCCTTTTTAATCAACGGAATTGTTCAAATTTTACTCGACCTCGTCGAAATATCCCAGAATGGAAGAGCTTAAGGAATTTAGTCACGAGACACTCGAACCATCAAGCAGCCACCCCGTTGCAGCACTCGTTACCATTGTAAACGCAGTTCCGTCCCTCGTCGGTCGGAGCGTTTATTTAGCTTAACACTTGCTAATGCTTCCCCCATGGTATTCCACGAGCTGTTTATACTTGGGCTAGCCAAAGTTCAGAGGAGAGAACACACCAGGGGGTGGCGGGAAAAAACGAAACCGTGTTGTTCCAGTTGCCCCGTTCCCGCTCACAGTCCGATCTCACACCCCTCGGCGCGTTCCAGTAATTGGAATTGATACAAAATAGAACGGAATCGAATTATCCGGACGCACTAGGCATTCGGTTGAATTGAAACAGCGCCAAAGTTTCCCTCGACATCGATGGAACTTGCTCTGGCTTGGAATTCGAAATTGTTGGCCTCTCCACGTCCGAATGAATTTTCCTTTGCTTGACGGTTCACAATACCCGAAAAGAATAGCAAGGTTTCTCGTGGAGGCGCTCGTGAAAGTGAGGTCAAACAAATAATACGATCTCGAGGGGGGGAGCTGTTTCGCCTAATAATAGTCCCGGTCCGTGCTACTGGTTGATATCTACGGGAAGCCGAAATAGAAAGGCTGAAAAGTCGAGAAGGTGGAAAGAGAAGGGGGAAAGTGCATCGCCTGAGACCGAATGAAATGACAGAATCTTTCTATTCGTCACCGATCTGGTCTCGATCCGATCACCACCGAGCTATGGAAACGACGAGCCTCTCTGCTGCATCCTCGACGGGTCGATGATTCTTGTAACAATAAATTACGCTGCCGTGTCCACGTGGTCGTGCTGCGCTCCGCTCTTGCCAAATACATGAACCGAAAAGCTGTTTACAACGTCGACAAGTGTTTGCAGGCCGCGAGCTTGCTACGTCCCCGACGCCAAACTTTGAAATTCAATCACGGAGGGAGAGAAAAGGAGAGGGCGGTTATTCTAAAGGGGAAACGCATTGCTCGCTTATCGATCCGCAGGTAAATCACATGCAGCGCTTTGTGCGGCCATAGAGGCACGTATTTTTGTTGCAACTTTCGCCAGAACGACTGCTGCTGCTTTTGAGGAACTCCCCGAGGGATGAGCCGCATTCGAACGGAATGCTACTTTCTAGCGAGTTCTCTTGAAATTGAAAATGCTCGACGCTCTATTTCCTAAAAAATTATCGCATCGATGTACCTGTGAATTACAGGGTGGAAAAGAAATTAATTTGGGAGGATAAAGCATAATTTATAAAATTATCGCGCGGAAGGGACTCGCGACGAAACTGAAGGATGAGCACAGGACGAAACGATAACACCATTGTCAACGATAATGTTTTTCGCGACATTTCTCAAGGGAACGGGTCTTATCTGTGGTGTCGCGCGTCGCTGTTACCCTCCACTTTGCGGAAACCTGTGCACCGTCGGTTTTTTTTCTCCCCTTCCATCGCGATCCTTATCGGCAACGGTGAGCTGCTGTTTGTTTTTCAGCAAATTGCCCTTCCTTGATAAATTGCTCTTTTTCGTTCGACCATTAAATCGTAGAGTAGAAGCTAGTACGTGAAATGGCCTGTTCATTGACGGGAGACAGATAAAATCCCTTCGTGGAACCTTTGAATCTATTTCTGCCACGATTCGTATCTCTCTTCGAAGCTACGAGCGTCATTCTCTCTACCTCCCTCTCTCTCTCTCTCTCTCTCTCTCTCTCTCTCTCGAAGGCGACGACGAATTACGTAAACGCGGCATCTCTTCGTTTCCTATTCCCGTTCAACAGAAGCGTCCCCGAATTTGTTCCAAATGAAACAACTTACGTCTCCAGATGGATTTTTTCACAATTTCCAAACCTGTGATAGAAACGGGACCGCTGCAGCGAAACAATTTTTCCAGAGAAGAGTTGCAGGAAGCCCCATCGCGTTTTCGTAAAATCGACATCGATGATTGGTCGATGCTTCGTTTGGCCACCTGCTGTAATCGAAACGAGGTTTCCCCTTACCTTCCATGTCCACGCCAACGAAATTTTTCGTGACGAGAGCTCGTCGAGCGATCGGCGACGGAACGGACGACGAGACGGTCGAGGGTAGACAGGTCTGGCCGAAAGCATCCCCCGATAAATTAGCCAGAACGGAGAGTAGCTGGTCGCGTGCAAACGAGTAGAGTTCATTATGCGATGAAAAGAATCCTCGACGCGGAGGCCGCGAGAATCGCAAAGCTGGAATTCGCTTTCTTGTTCGGTGATACGGCTATTCGGTGGTGAGGGCGGCTCGTTAAACGCTTCGAAGCATTCTTTCGCTGCCGTTTATTGCCCCATCCTTGCTACCCCGACTCTTGCCCCTCGAGTTCGCGATAAGTTTTATATCCGTCGTCTGGGAGGCGACTCGAAAAATCACCGCCGATTCCGGCCAGTCGGGCCGGAAGCGAAAGTTCACCGACCAGGAGTCGCTTTCCATTTATCTTTCGCCACCCCTGTGGCTGGTACGCTCTTGAGAAAACTCTGGAGGTCTTTCTGAGCCTGTTTCTTATAGGGGTTGATTAAATCTTTCTACGTAATTGGAGAACGTTTTATGTTTCTTTATCCTATACCGCGGTTCCGTTTCATTTACGGCGCAGAGCTATTGCTGGCTGCCAAGTATTTTATGTCCCAATATTACTATCTGATGGAGGTTGGTACAATTTCGCTGAGGTTCAGCATGTACGTTCGTCTATACCGCTATATAATTTGGGAGACAGATATACTCCAATAGCGTGCACATTTGACACGATGCTGCAAGTATCCGGAGTAACCGATTCGGCATATTCGATAATTAAAGGTTGCATCAATCGTCTGTCTTTATTTCCTAAACTAACGGTTGAAAGATCGATGGTATTATCGATTCAAATGTAATATCGTTTTACTACCATTTAATCTTGGTGGTAATCTGATTTTGTATACGTTTATTTATGTACGAATTCTATCGATTCTGTTTCCAAATCGAAGCGGTCCTCTTTACACGTAGCCGTGAAAAGGATTCATAAATGACGAAGATGATTCACTTTAACTCAAATCGCTTTGGTGGTTGAGAAAAAAAAATCGAGAACTCTGTCCGTGATTCGCGAGATTGCCTAAAAAGCCCGGTTTAAACCGAATCCACTGGCACGCACGCACAGAGATACATTTTGCTGGTAAATAAAATATCGCAGCAGACTAAAAAGAACCTGGGGGCAATTTATCGAACGCCGCGCTACAGTTATGCGCGACTCACCCTCCCCATCCACCACTTCAACCCTTCTTTTTGCCTGCTTTTTTTCACCCCCGTCGTTTTCCGATGTTCTTCTTTTTCCATCCACGTCGTGTCCCTTCTTTCCCCGCATTCTATCTCTTTCTATCTTTCTAATAGCATTTTCTCTTTTCTTTTACAACAAACGGTACACCGGTGCTCGTAAATTGCCGGATGAAAAATTGCGGACGAATTATTGCAAAATTACGAGCCGGCTGATATCGGTTCGAAACGGCGCGCGACGCGTCGCGTTGGATTAACTTCGTAAGTAGATTTGTCGTTGTTAACGACTATCGACAACGGCCGCGAACTGAAAAAGAGACGAGCGATGTTCAATCGATGCAGCGTGAAGCTGTCTTCGAGGTAATGAATCGGGCTCGCCGTGAAACCTGTGACACACTCTTTTATTTTGACAGAGGGGCGGTCTCCGCTATGTACATTCGCCGAATAACGAGCTAAAATGTTCGGCTCGAGGCCGCCTGTCGATCGCGTTTGCAGTTTGTCGATTCTGCAACCGGTAAAACGAAATAGAGAGAGAGACCTCCATCTGGTGTTCCACGAACGATTGAATTTTTTTGTTGCCGCCAAGGAAATTTAGCTCGATGCGATATCGATGCCAATTACCCCTCCTCCTCCTGCAATTTCTGTCTTCCGCGAGGTTCATCTTGCATTCTACATGGTGGATAAATTGCCGTATAGAGAACTATGTTTTCCCCGATTTTATATTATCATTATTATACAATTTTCCAATCGGACGGAACCACGAGAGTATTCCCGCGGTGCAGGCTTTCGTCATAAATTTATTTTACGTTAAACATTTGTTCACTGAAATTCCACTTCCTTTTATTCAGGATCGATAAAGCTCTTCACTTTTAAGGATCGTTAGATTTGTGAAAGGTTACGGAATACCTTGCGACAGATTCCTCAGACTCGACCGCGGTAACTCACTTTCGTCGGGCGAAGAGCTTCGACAAATTAACCATTCGTGCTTTATGGAGCGCGGCGAAATAAAAACCGATATTATACGTATCGCGGTGTAGAAAAGTTCGTCGGGGGCTCAGGCTCGTGAAAGGAGTTTATTGTCTGAAACGCACCACCGTTACACCCAGCCAATATCGTTGTCACGACGCGACGCGACAAATCCAAAAGACCGTTCCGGAAAAAGAATTACGCTGGACGATTTGGTCTTTACGTTTACGGCCTTTTAATGGACGCGATTTACTAGATAATTCTGCGAACGATTTTTCGCCCTAGAAGCAAACCGTACACTTTGAAAGTAGTGGTTAGGTCGTCGTTTTAAGGGACACAGAGTAGGGGTCCGGCAGAGTTTCACTCAGGGCAGAGGAAACCGCAGTATTTGCGAGGCGCCACCGGAAACCACAAGGCCCGGGCTATCCTGTATTTCTAATTCCCTTTGTTTCATGCCTCTGACCACGATGTTTCGCTGTCGCAGTAAAGCAAACGTCAACTCCGACTCTTTCGTCGCTGCTGTTCCACAAATTAGCCTGCAAAGGTGGCGCGTATCGAAAATAGAAACGTCTCGGCAAAACCGAATGTCCGCTGCTGTGCGAAAATTATCGCCATTAAAGGACACGCGAACCATCATTCCACCACGATTCAATCGAAAAGAAAAAAACTGACAAGAAGTTGCGCCTCTCTTATTCCAATCTTACCTCTTTTATGTAATGGAAAGAATCTTGCTCGACCAGCCACCGTCCTTTTTGCGTGTCTCACACGCTAGTTAATTGTTAACTTCTGATTAACAAGTCCCTATTGCTCAGATTGGTGGACTGGAAAGGGGAACGCCAAGTGTTTTTGCGCCACCTTCTATTTACGACACTCCGGTGGCTGTACGTACGATCGCGCGGTAGTAACGGACGAGGAAGGAGTTTGAGCTGTTCTGGAAAAGTTGCTAGGGTTTTACGGTCAGACGGGCAAGTTCGTGAATTACCGGGAACAAATCGGCCAACTTTCCCCCGGACGTCGTTTCGTTCGCTACCTAACGATTTTGCGCAAGAGTTGGAGTGATTCGTGATGCGAAAAGGGGCGGCGATCGAAGCGAATCGATTAGAATCGAGAATTCTTGGCGGTGCGCAAAAATCATCTGACCGAGGCGGTGGCTCGTCGACGATTGAAACGAAAGCTTTGCGCAACGGAGATCGATGGGGAACGTGGATGGTTCGACGAGGAAAAACGAGGATAGCGACGCCAGGTGGCGGGCAATTAATTTGATAAGGTCGATTGGCCGAGGCGAATGAAAAACGAGAAAATCCGCTGCTTTCGAACCATTAGTCCCGATGAAATATTTATCAGGATCGATCGGCGCACAGCTGATCGACGCGACACGCGCAGTGGCCTCGGTTATATGATTATAGGAGGCTGCGATAACCGGATCGAGGCGGTGCGTGAACCAGCCAACGAACAAAGGTGCAAGCGCACGGAATCATTCTGCGGAAGATACCCGAGCCCGCATTAATCGTTTCCCAAAGGGCCGGGCGATATCGAATCTTCCGGCGGATCGAGAATTATGACGGGTAGTCGGAAGTCGGTCGATTGCGAAAATTGTCTAGGAACGACCGTCCGAATAATGGGATCGCACGGAGCTGTCTCCGCGTAATGAATAAATCTGTTGGCGCCATTATCGTCGAATACTTTTAGCACCGTGGCTGCTACAGATTCAGAGTGAAGGCGTCGATGCTCGTAATAACGGAACGCAATCGGCGCACGGTCGATTTGAATATTGACGAGCAGGAACAAACGGCGTGCAAATCTCTCTATCGGTGCGACGCGATATTGCAGAGAAGAATGGAGGATCGTACGAGTCGAATGACAGACAGAGAGGGAGGGAGGACGATCTCGTATTGAGTTTGATGTCGTGCTTGACGTCGCGTGCATCATGGTAATACACAGAGTGGGCTGTCGACGATACCAATGGCAACGCTACCTTTTCAGGCCCGCATCGGGCCGTCGGCGCAACGCGTTCATTCAAAGATTTCGCGCAAAATTACATAATCCGCCGCCGTCTGCTGAATGCTCGAACGAATCGTTTCATTGTGTGCAACCCCGGAGCTTTAAATCGTTCAATTAATCGACTCGATCGCCGCACCCTGTAAAACTAACTAACGAAACGAGGCGCCGAGAGTTTGAAGTAACGGCAGCCTGGCATATAACCCAGCCTTTATCGTCGGTGTTTCGTAACAGAACCCGTTTGATCACGAAGCAATGAATTTAATTTTGTTCCGACTACGGTCAACTATGTGAAGAAATAATTTTACTACTCAAAGCGATAAATGAAAAAGCTCGCGTTTAATCGGCTTCAACTCGCTGAAAATTTAATATCCCTGAGTTTCACATTAGAAGAGTAAAAAATCTGAAACAGTTCGAGCAGTGCGCGTAGCAGCAATCGTCGACGCCAGTTTGGCGAACAAAAAAAAAGGGTGGATGAAATTTGAGGGTGGCAGATCGAAAAGCGCAGAACAATCAATTATCGAGGAGGTCATGGGGAAGCAAAGGGTCGATCGTATGCTTAACACGGGGTTGCACCTCGTCGCAAGCCGTCAGTGTACCGCGGGAACTATGAATCAAGCGAACGGCGTGGGTGGTTGCCGCAACCCCCGTTCCAGGCCAGGTCGAACAGCCGCCATCGCGTCAGCCCGAGGGCAACGTAGCAACGCGCTATTTGTTATTTTGCTCTTTCGGCGACGCGTTCATTAATCAACCTCGCCGTTCTCTTTGCCGGTCGCTCAGCATGTTTCATCCCTCGTAGCGGTCGTGACATACCGCCTGACAGACTGCGCGTCGCTTTTTTCTTTGCGACATCTTCGCTTTCTTCCCGCTTTTTTTCCGGGAGCTAAATCGATTCGATGAAAATTGCGACTTTCGTCGGGCCACGATTTTGCTCACCAACAGTAGAAAACAATAAGCAATTTTTGTTTAATGCCATTCCCTTCCTTCGTTTAGGGAAATTTTTGTGCATCCTCCAGGTGCTGGCGTTCAACCCCTGTGATCCAAGGCCCGTTACTGCGACAATTGTGCCGAAATTCCAGCATTAATTCGGGGACCCGGAGAACTCACCCTCGACCGAGTTCTCCCGCGAGTGCCATTTAAATTTGAATTTTGGCGTCAGTTCGCATGGCTAATCGTTAAATGACGTTTCGCAGTGAGAACCGCACGCGGCAGCCTTCGGCAACATGGGAATACTGCGAATATCCACCTTTCGCCTCTTTCCAACCGCCGCGCCGCTCCGCATCGTCTCTACTCTTACTCGTTTTACGTCTCTGCGCACCTCCCTCATTCACTGTCCCACGGTTTTCCCATCCGATTTTACCTCGACGCCGCCGCATTCCCTTCTCGTTCGTACGTGCACATACGTAGCCGGTTAATAACGAACAGACTGGTCAGCGAGTAGTGGCGGCGAGAATCAGACGCGAAATCCTCTTGCCTCGAAGTGAATTTCAGGCCATGGCAAACTAGACTGGCTAGCTAGCTTTCAGCCGCTTTCAACTGAACGCGCAAAAGCACTTTAGGTATGGACTCGAATTAATATCCCCCCGACTTAATCCGACCGCAAGCGCGCGACAGTTTTGCTTTTTCAAAAAACACAGAACTTATGGCAAGGCGATCGTCCGTGTATTGCTTCGGTTGTGAAAATAAGCGTTACTTGGCCGGTTCCTTCCGAGAAGCACCAAGGGGGACAACCTCTCCCAATGCTGGGTTTCGAGGAAAATATGTCTCAGTTCGGAAACAATTCACAGGCCATCGAAAGTAGGAATCCATTTCTCGCATGAAGCAGTTTTCCGGGTCCCTTTTCTCGGTCCCCAAGGTGTATGGAGGCCTCCTTTCTTGGCCCCCTATCGTGCGCCTGAGATCCTAATGCGTTGACTCGTACTACTTGCACTCCTTCGTAACAGCTTCTACGGCTTCTAGAGTTGAGCGTGGAATCTTGGACGAAAATGGCCATGTCGCGTGCCACGTGGTGTAACATTACCCTTTAAATCTCGACGCTATGTCTGTGAGATACGCGAGTGTACAGCCGAGAAGGATCCGTGCGAGACACCACTGCGAAGGATCGTGCACGGCAAATAGGAAGCCGACAGCACGGTAAGTTTCGAGTAACGACGCCGTCGCCCGGCGACGACGACATTGATGGAAACGTATTAAATGCCCGGAGGCGTTCTCGCCGCGACGTGGAACGTCTAGGATAATTCGAGCGTCGCGTTTTGGCTCCCGGGGGAATGCTGTAATTACGCCGAGCACGCTAGTCAAAACAGCGGTCGCCGCGGCAGCGGGAACGGAAACGGTCTTGAAAAATAGCGGAACGAAAGAAACGCGGCAGGATTGGAAGAAATTGCTTCTTGATGAATACAAATGTCGGCGGTGTTGCTATTAAACCGCGAAGCTGCGATAGACGTGGGGCAAGATGCAAATTCCCGCAAAATCGTTCCAGATTCGTAACTACGATAAGGAGTGCTCCGTTGTTCCGACAATTATCTACCCCCCCCCCCCCCTTTCTGTTATCCGTCGCACTGCATAATTATCCAGGTAGGTAATAGTTAGACGAATCTGTCGTCGAATTATTAGTGCACTGCTATTCGTGACAGGAGCATGCAGAGCATTAAAGTAATGCGACATCGCAAAGGATTCGTGACAATAGGACAAGCTGCGCGAAGCGTGGTCCATATTTCTCTTTGTATGCCTCCTACGATACAATATAAGCAAACTTGCAAGGAGAGCTTGCGATTCTAAAATTAGAATCCCCAACGACCCACATCGCTGTTTGCTTTGATCTGTACCCAATTTACGAGCTAAGCAAACATCGTGATATCAGCGGGTCAAACGACAGCCTTAGGATTCGTGTCCGGTTAAACCATTTCAATAGTCTTCAGAGTAGCGGACCCCCTTTCTCCCTGCACGATTATTAGAAGAACCCTGTAACGAGAAGCAAGCGTGTGCCTGGGTCGTTACAGGGTATACGGAGTCAAAGAACCGACGACGGTCCTCTTATTATTATTCTCTGCGGCCCGTGGCATAATGGAACGGCGTTTCATTGAACGCGTTCGTCGTGTTCGGCCGAGACACCCGACATTTTTCCCAGATATAATACGGAGCTCGGAGAGACGAGCAATGAAACGCCGCCCCGGAAACTCTCTACGCCTCGACTCTTCTTTCTCAATAAGAATTGAATAATTTCAGTCTCTCGATCTCGCCGCGAGGTGTTTCGAATGGAGGGTAGAGACCGGAATGGGGGGATGCATTGTGCGTCGTGGTAACGAGATTCATTGGATTAAACGCGACGAACTCTGCCGGTCTTTGGTGACGATGGATCTGAAAGTGTCGACATGCCGAGCCTGTTTTTTCACGCTGAACTGTTGCGACACGGAGAAATTCGCGAGCTGCACGGACGATCGATGAAAATGGAATTGAACGAAATGTTCTGAGGGAGAAACATCTTTACGTTATTTTCTAATTCGACGGGCCAATCGTTCGTCGATTTTCAAAGCCAGTGCTACTTGATTCTCAATAGTCCACGAGGGAACGAAACCCTTTGGCAGATCAATAGATCTAAGTACCCGGTTCAGAGAAGGAAGCTACCCTATGCAATTCCACAAAGCGAATTGCGCTACTTCTGGTATTTTTCATTTCAACCGTCAACTCTGAAACATCCGAAAGGGAAAGAATGCTTCTGTCTTTTATCTTTGACGATTGGTACTACCTTTCCCTATGCACATAGAACGGGCCGAGGGAACTCGCGCGTTTTTACTGTTACATCAACCCTAGAAAAAAATGGAAGAATTTTTTGACTCTAGGAAATGAAATATTGTATTTGGCAGGCGATCGAATGAAAACTAATATTCTTTGCACCAATCAAAGATCGTGAAATTTCAAAACACATATTGCTTCACGGGGCCGTTTCCCTCGACGCGACGCAACGCGACGGTGAAAAGTACGGCTCTCGAAAAGTTTATTAAAACTCTGGTGGGATTTCGCCGGAAGTTTCAGCGGAACTTCGAGACACGTAGCTGGATGGAGAGTTCGAAAGTGGGCGCTTTAAGAATTCTCTTTCACCGGCGCAGATTTATCCGTCAGGAAATTCATTACGTGTCAAAATTTCCCACAGATCGAGCCGTCTCGTTTGCAATTTTTCCCTTAATCGCCTTTCGGTTATGTCTTTCAACGTCCGATTACAATGTAAACGAGCATTTTACAAACTATAATGAATAGAAGGCTTCATTTAAAATACCGATTCGAATGAAAATAATGTTTGATTTCAGTGAGGGAAGTTACGTTGTCCGAGCTCAGGGACTCGATAGCGAGGTTACGAGAGAGGGTGAAACTAGTATGCCGAACGAGAGGTTCTCCGCCCCCAAAGGTGCACTGGCTGAAAGATGGTATACCGCTGCACCCCCGCAGAGGCCTCAGGATTCAACACAAACGGTGAGTTTGCATCCAGTCCGACTTTCAGTGAAAACTTCCGCCGCGACGTTGGAAACAACGCAGCGACGTGCTTGTTACTATTTACGAGCCGAAAGTACTGGTTGTGGCAGGGAAAAAATTCAATGGAGGTATTCTGAAAAACGACGCTCATAATGTGCGAGCGTTTCGCGTGCATCTGAAAGAAACCGTTCGACTAAACGACTTGTCGCGGTTGCGCAAACTATTCATTTTTAACGTACACACGCACGCGGTGGCGACTTAATGGCAGCTGGAAGTCGAATCTCGCGGAGTCAGGGAACACTGTGAAAGTTTTCGCGAAACATTTATAACCAGGATAACATACGACAAATTCTGCTTGTTCTCGGAGTAATTCGCGATTAACGAAGTCGTTCCGTGTTTGGCACCAATTTCGAACAACGACCCGCGAACTTTCGCCGCTCGTTTTCTCATCGTTCTTCATCGTGCCTCGTTCTCCCGTGATTCAGCGGGCCCCGGACCTTCTAATATCGTTGCCAAGAATAATACTCGCGTGTGACATCGATTTCTAGCTCGCGGTGTCGCGTGTCTTCCAGTGATCGATTGTAACGACATAATCGCTGTTACCGGGCTCGATTTCTTTCATTGCTACTGCGGTAGCTCGACCGTCTCATCGTTGCAGCTGGAATCCGCTGTTACAAACTAAAGTGATTGCCCTCTTAATCGTTTCACTTGAACCGGCTCCAAGATTCCTCTTCCCTCCGCCGCGGGAACTCTCATCGCTCTTCGCGTTTCCTAGTTCTTTGCCTCTCGACGATTCACGAAATTGCACCGAAAGATTCGCAGAGGAAACGGCAAAAAGGATAAAGTTTTGCGAGGCGAACACGCGTCAGAGGTGTTAAAACGATTGGTAGTTTGTAAATCTCTCGCGAAACAGCGTGGCCCTAGCAGGGGTTTGCACGGCCCTGTGGGCTGCAATAATTTCAGGCGGCCTTTCGGCCGGATTTACTATCCACGGAGGAACGATTATAGCGAGAGAGCCGGTCGGCCCTCTTCTCTGATGACTCAACTGTTGGCAAGACTCTCGTTTCGCTGCTGCTGCTGCTGCTCGTGTTGCTGCTGCTCTTTAAAGATGATGCATTCGTGTGGCAGCCTGTGCGTGCGACTTCTCGCTACTCGGCTGCGCGCATATTGCAATGGAAACCGCGAGTGTAGTTTTCCTTCCCTCGCTTCCAAGTCTCCAGCTTCAGTCTTTTCTTCAAGGCTGTCGTTATCTCGCAGTAACGCATAACTCCCGCTCGCAATATTGTGCTAGTGCGTATTGCTTTCTTTTTACCTTGAACTACGATGAGGTGGGCCTCATTTTTGGAGTGGCATCTGTAAAAGTAAATAGCAAATGGCAACGTAAACATGGTTTCGCGCGAAAATCCCGTGAGAGAGTTTACACGAAACGTTTAACGGCTGTTTGTAATTAGACGGTGGTAGAGCGTTTCCAGCGCAAATAGAAGGGTTGGAAATCAATGGGGAAGATTGGCACTTCGTGCGAATATTTTGATAGATTTTATTTTGCGAACACTCGTAACTAATTAGAGAACGTGAAAATGAACTTTTCTTGTCTGAAGTAAAATACAGGTGGCGAAAGAATGCGAGGAGTGTCCATGGCCTAATTAGTAATTACCGCAATACGTATAAAGGAAGACTCTGCACCCACTGAGCCGGTAGAAATCCTATAATACGTTGGTTAATGCTCGTGGGCCGTTCATGAAAAAATTTACGATTCGCAAAGAAAACTTATTGCTCGCGATAGAATAATTACCGTTCGGCTCTCCGTCCAGTTTTAAGCTGTCCACGAATATTCCGAGTTTTACTGTTAAGAAGACAGAAATTAATCGCCTCTTTCCATCGTAAAGTTTTCCATGCGACGCAGGCCGTGGTCGACGTGTCTGTGACCAGTCCCGAATGCCATAAAGTCGTAAAAGAAAAATCCCGCGACGATGCTTCACCGGGTCGCCGTAGACTGGGAATAGCATGTACTCTGTCGTAATTTTCAATTACTGTCCGCGACACAGACCGGTGGAAGCTCGTTCGTTCCGGTCGGAGCACGAATCCTTGTCGTAAAATCGAACGTGTCCGTGTCGCGTGTACTTGCACGCCTCACGGGCGTAAAATTGCCGCCCAAGCACGTTATCTCTCGAATTACTCGATCAGAGGATGTCTGATTAAGGGAATCTAAGGACGTTGAAGATGCCACGCCCTCAGAAGCGATAAAAATCAAGAGTATTCAAACGTCTGTCTTTGACCAGATGAAAACTTTCATGTCGCTCCTAATAGAATCTGTTTCGCCTTCCCGCCCCCTACCGATCCTGTTTCTATACAAGGAGCAAGAAATTTCACCGGGAACGCCGATAGGAAACTGTTGCGCAAGGAGAAAGCAAAAAGGGGTCGGTGGGAAAACGGAGGGCGAGTCCTGAAAGGAGTCCCGACGTTGCCTCGCGACATTAATTTTCCACGGGCATTCAATTAACTTGAAAGCCCCCGACGCGGCTCAAAATTACGCGTCAATCGAATTAAGCAATAAACAAGTTTACGTGGAGGCGGTGACGCTTGATTTTGCGTACAACGCAGGACCACCCGAGCCCTTTATGTAGGGGAACAAAGCGTGCTATACTACTGCCAATCGGGACATTTTTTGTTGCGGCAAATTCTCGACGCGAGCATCTCAACGTCGAAATGGTCGACTGGTTGAGAGCGGGACAAATATCCGACCCGCGAATTAATATTATCAATTAATCAAGGGATAGAATCGATAGCGTCGGTGAGATGACCGAGAAGACGAATCGCGCGTTCGGCGTTGAAGTTTCATCAATGCAGGCGGTTGCGGCTGGAAATTATTCCAAAATTATCACGTTCGTGCGTCGCCGTTACGTACAACGGTGTTCCCGGGCGTTTATTATCCGACCGGCAGTAGTTATCTTGCTAATTTGTCATCCGTAAGCACCAGAGGGGTGAGCCGGCTGACAAAAGTGCACCGTCGCGTAAGAGCCCTTATCGAGAGTGCTATCGCGCGACGTCCTTTGCGCTCCCTCGTCCGTAAATTAACGGGTAAACGTTGTAATTGGGAAACGCGTCGCTCAAAGGAATCGCAACGCGGCCCTCGCGCTCCAGAAACACGCTAACCTCGTGCATTTTCATTTCTTTTATCCCACCTGGCAAGATTTCAACGAGAATAGAGTCTCCGCTATTTCACTGTTCCTTTCTGATGCCAGTCGAAAACGTTTCGAGTCTTAGGTTTCCAGCTTCCGAAAGAAGACCTTTCATTTTCTCGTGGCAGACAAGTGTATTGCCATCGAATTTCCATCGATCCTATGAATACTGGAACGTTATTTGATGCACCGTGCAAGCTATTACGTGATTGCAGTTCGCAAAACGTACTTGGACGCCATGTTTTCCAGATGTCTACCCTCGAACGGCTACTTCCTTTGAGTTATTCGATCAAACAGCCGCCACTTCGTCTCGCCGCGCCAGCACGAAAAATTAATGAAAATATCTCTTTTATGCTCGTCTTTCTCGCTACTTCGCGCTGGATCAAACTATGGTGCTAAAAGGTTCAAAGCAGCCTGGCTTCGTTGAAAAACAGCCTGTTCCCCGTCAGTGAAAACCGGTGAAAGTTTGATGATAGTGTTAAGGATTCTCGAGTTATGCCAGGGTGATTGCACAACCGCGATAGACCGCCCATAAAGACTCTCCTTAAACAAGATTAGACCACGGGGAAGTCCGCGGTCGCTACTTTTACGACTCGTCTCGAGTTATCGAACCGTCCGGGTCGTTTTCGTGACCATCGAGAATGCTGCGATTCTATATCCGGCCACCCCTATAAATCCATTTATGGTCGACGATTCCATTCCATTATTTATCATTCCAGCTAAATTTCCAGCATCCCCGGCAGTTAAACCCATGTATGCGGTATTTCCCGTGGACCGCTAGTCTGTATAGGAAAAAATCAGGGTCCCTCGTGAGAAACGCGAGGGAAATTTGTCCCCTTAGAAACGGACACCGCCCAAAAATTGTAGTGGCGAGTAAATCGTTGTGCAACTGAGGCGCGTTTCGTTCGAGGGGCGTACGAGTGCATACTCGCATTTCTCCTGTTTTCTACTCACAAATCTCTCGACGACCATTGAACGTGCCTCTTACCTCCGAAATGGAACCACCCCGGAAGGTCTTAACCCAGCGGCAAGCGGCGTTCGTTGCTCGTTACACCAAACCCGCGCGTACTGGCTTGGCCCGTTGTACGTGCTACCCGACCAGGAAAGATTGCCGGCAATAAAATGTTAATAGGTTAACGAGGGGCAACCGGATCCGCTCGGGGACTCTACAAACATAGCGCGTTATTGCCGCATGCAACCCTTTCCCTTGGAATACTGACTCTCCATAGTGCTGTAAACCCCGCAGGCTAATGAAAATTAATAAATCAAGAAAATACCGGGGCAGCTTCTCTGGAGAATCTTGTTTTTTTTTCTCGCTCTAATTGAATAAGAAATTACGAGGAATCTTTATGGGCGGTTAAAAAGCATTATTCGCATAATTAGGGCGCGTTGCTCGGGTTAAGAAGGGCGAATCGCGTGTTGCTTGGAGTTCTCAGAGGCAGAATGGCTCGTTAGCAGCTGACAAGAAAGATCAAAGGTGTAATTGCATCGGTTGACATCAGCTCGGAGACCGAGCTCTTCCTTCATATTTATCCAGCAACGTGGCGCGGAAACAACTCTAGCTATCCATCGTGTCGAGCCACAAAGGTTTGCAAGGCACCTCGCACGTTTTATGTTCCAATTCGTATAGATCCATTTACATCCAAATGAATAATGGACCAGCGACAACGCGGCACTCCAGAACGTAGCACTAATTAATTTCACGGCCTATCGATTAATACTCTCGTTAGTTCGCTACAAGTGAAACGCGACTAGCTTCCTGTCCCATCTGTCGATTCAATCTCGGGCGTGTCCCCGATGGCCGTTCCCCCAAAAAAAGGATACAACGTAAAAGCTTGTGTCGGTATTTATTAAGAATTGGAAAAATTGTTCCTTATCGCCTTCGACTACAACCCCGAGAACTCTTCGAATGCTTTTAACGTTAATGAAATACACTTCACGATTCCTCTTTGTAGCCTCGTTCCAAGGGGATCACGACCTGGCCCGCGTTCACGATCGAAACTACGGACGGGCGCCACTTGCTTCTCACGAGGCTCGTGGCATTAATATTTATGTACAAACAAATGGGAGTATCGATGCACAAGCATTTGGGGTCCGATAAACAAGAAAATGAAAATACACGCGACCGGATCTTCGATATAATACGTCGTAAAACATCGAGACGTGAATTGCGTACGAAATATTTAAAACATTGGCTGATCTAAGTTTCCGATAGTCATCGTTATTTACGATGAACGGAGAAATCGTGAATATTGAACGAAATGACGTTATCAAGGAGAGGAGTTGCAGGGAAATGCCACTTGGGCTGCGTCTGACCATACGCGGCCCGTTTCTACTTAAAGATTATTCCACTGCCGCCCGAATCGAACCGTGATGCGAGTTTGAAATAAATTCCGCTCTTCCCATTACTACTTTCCCTCGCATCGAGCAGCATCGTTTCTAAAATGTTAGAATTCGCGGCACCAGATAATCCCTCAATTTTCAATAGGGCGAAACAAAGCAAGTTTCGTTAAAGAAATATCCATGGCAGATTTCGAAAGGGCCTCGCTCCTTGAGGATGGCGCGAAGGCGATACATCCTATCGCAACCCGGCTGAAAAGAGATAAAAATGTCTGAGAGTCCAACACAGCCGCGGCCGGTAAACAAAGCACCAAAGTCAACAGGATTTTTAACAGGCAATTTACAGTTCGCGCGAGGCCCATTATTCCGTGTGCGCTGGGATCTTTATGCGCGTCGCGCTTCGTCGCAAACACTTTTCAACGAGATCCTCGAAAGCGCGACAATCATAAAGTTTATCCCCCCGGCCGGCATCAAGTAGATTCGCTTTCGCCACCAAGCTCGCGCTCACGCGGCCGCCAATAAAAAGAGAACAGGGGCTCTCGCGATGCATTTGCATACGCTCGCAAACTATCTCGCATTTTTCCCGATAAATACACTTTTCCACCCCACAGAGTTCATCCGGGATCAGTAGCTGCCCTCGTCGAATGCAGATTTACGCAAAATGCTATTTTCTTGTCCGTTTTCAATTTTCATCGAACGTAACATAATAAAGAAAGAAAAATTCTTCCTCCCCTTGCTATCGAATCAAACGTTTCGTTTAGGAGCGTTTCAATTTTACAGCGCGCGATTTCACATCCAGCAAACGCGTCGACTATTCACTTTTATGCCGAATAAGGGCAAAAGAAATTCACTGAGAGGTACAGCAGCTCGTCGGGCACAAAAGATCGGCCCTTCGTGCTGGCTTTTCAAGCAGTATCTGAGCTTCACGGTGCACGTTTCCAGAAACGCGTGCGAATACACGAGGACCGTGTATATAATTTACTCGATGGACAGAGTTATTCGAGCGTGCGTGGCCGTCGCTTATTCTTCGACTTCTCGGGATTTTCATTGAAATACATCGGCGCCGTGGACTATCTCTGAAACGGCGACCGTTTTCATGGCTGACGGGCGCCAGGTTTTGCCACGGTCATATAATCGAACCGTCTTCTCGCTATTGAGATTCTCTCTCACTCTCCCATCTGTCACTATTAATTGTCAATTTAACCCCTCTGGATTCCATTTGTTAAATAACCCGTGTTCACCTTAAATTACAAGGGCTTTCAGTTCATTTGTTCTGGACGGGTTCAGTGCATTTTTCTATGGCAAGCAATAAAACAAATGGCCACAGCGTTTACTAAAGTGAAACGTTTATGGAGAACGAGGGGATGGAAGAACAGCGTCGACCAAACGGACAACGCGACTCGCCGAGCCGCACAGTAGCAATTACTTTTAAAATTCGGTCCCTTGGATCGCGGAATATTAATCTGCGTATCCCATTAGAAGGGCCTCAAGCTGCGCAATGCAAATCCCTCGAAATTCGTCGCTCCCGCCAATCAGCATTTCCCCGCACAGCTCATTAAAGCGAATCCCTATCCCTTCTCTTTGTTCCTAATCTACCCCTACTGTTGCGAGTATTCACAATTATGATTACTAATACCATCGGTAGCCGTACATTAATTAATTAAATAATAAATCTATCCGCATGCCTATGGTCGTTTCGAATTCGTGAATGCTTTGAGTCTGTCCCGTCAATTATTCGCTACTATAACGCCGGATAAAAGAAATTCAAATTCATCAAAGGCTCGGACTGTCCTTATCTCTGGCTTGAAGTTGGTTATCAGAGTGACGGTAATTGATCGCGACGAAGGCGCGAGGCAAAGCACACCCGGCACTTTATCAGCTAAAACGAGATGCGTCGCCAAGCGGTACACGACTGTATAACCAGGGCGGTATTGCTCGCGAGAGGAGTTGTCGCGAGGCTAGCCACCTCAGTCAACGCGGATTGTACAAAGGAAATAAAGTGCATATTGTACCAATTTCAGGTGGATGCGCGGAATGAAGCAGCGCCGGCTCTCACTTGTCCTCTACCTCACTCTGTCGTTGGTGACATGCGAGCTTTTCGCCGCGACAAATGACAGATAACTTTTAAACGAGCGTGGAAAATGAGTGCAGTAAAAATACTCGAAAGGTAGCAGCGAGCGCGACGAACAAACGGCGACTCGAGTCGCCTATTATTCCGCGAGCCTCGGCTTCCCGTGTGCAAACTACCGTCTGTGCACGCGCTCGAAATTTTCTGCTCGTCGGCCGTCCAACCCTCTCTGTGAAATCCCTTCCGTTCCGGGGGAAGTTCTTTAATCTCTTGTGTGAACATTGTGAACGTCCCGTGTATCTTTCCGTTCCTCTAATCTCCACATTCGATCTGAGATTCTGTTCGGCGGACGGGAAATTTTAAACGAATGCGAAACTCTACGCGTAACGAGGTAGCGATTGCTAATTCAGTTCCTCGAAAACGGGGCAGGCGGGAAAGAAGTAGCTGGCGTGTTGCACTGATCGCGGAAAAGTTGACACGCGTCGCCCGAAAGCTTTCGTTAGTCTCAGCAATGTCTGCAGACTGGCAAAGCGATCTCTCTGTCTCGTAAAAGATTCCTGAAATTCACTCTTCCTTTCTATTTGAGTCGCTTCCGTTCACCGTGAACAATATCCGTGGACACCGTCCGACGGGCTCGATCCGTGCATAGTTTGGCCGTGTTGACGTTGCATAAAGGGTTCGAGCTAGTGTGGTCGAAGCGCAGGTTGATTTAAGGAATTTCCCACGAAGTTTCCCCATCGGCAGTGGAGGTGAGGGGGTTGAAGAAATTCCAGCAACCCGGTGGATTCGCGGTTCAACGGGGCCATTCATTAAAAAAAATTCTTCTCCTGCGAGAGGTACTTTAACGGCGGCTCTTTTGGCGAGAGTCTGCCCGGTCACTGCCAAAGGATTAGTGCGGCTGAAAAAGCGCGGAACAATCGCACGTGGGAGGGCGGAAGATCGTAGCCGGTAGAGGGAGAGAAAAAAATATCGTGGCCACTGAGTCGAGCAAACTAGGAAAAGAAAAAGAACGATGCGCCCCGCCGACGCTGCTGCCAGGAGGAGCGAAATTAACGAGGAAACGAGCGGCCCGCTCGCGCTTACCCTGTGCTCGCTGCATCTCCGCTACCGGATGAAACAAACGTACTTTCGTGGATAACTGTGACCGACCGGCAAGCTTCTGGTAACTTTGGTCGTGTCCTGGACCCTAGCCAAACACGATTAAGTTGCCGCTCTCTTCCTTCGGCTGGAAAAAAAGGAAGAAGGGGTTGAGACGTTGGAAAGAGACCGATACCTGAGAGATCTGCAAGGTGTTCCTGCGGCTTTCCCGCCGCCCTGCCGACCCCTCTTCTAGCGCTCGTTGTTGCAACTGCAACGCCTCTTGGACGTTATCCAATGACAGTAGCATATCGGGCAGTTTACTCTGGCGAAATCCCCCACGTGGAAAACGAGGTTGGACTGCGAACGCGACGAGTGTAAATGCCGAACGAGAAACGGAGGAGAAGGAGGGTGAAATCAACTGGCCATTTTCCACGGTTGATCCGCAACGGCAAGGGTTAACTTACCGTGGTACCCTTCGGCCCGAATGAAATATCTACAGATGCCTTCGGGGGGGGGGGGGAAATGTATCGTCTGGCCAATTGTTCGATAGTACCGGAAATACACCAGCCACCCTGCTTCGCCCGAATGAATCCCCTGACGCGAGGGCGGGACCTAGGTTCGATGCAATTAGATTTTCTCGCCGTTGGAATATTTATGGAAGGTGGCTGAGAAACTTTGCTCCGTTTACCACCTTTAAAACGGAGACTTGCAGTTCTTCTTCTAGCTTCTTGCACCCAGCCAATCGTTCCTCAACGATATTACCAGGTCGCGGGAAAATAATGCACCGAAAGCACAAGCAAAACGCCCTGGAGCAAAAGAGGAAGATGGGTGAAAGCCAGCTCCAGCTAGTACGAAGAGAATAGAGTGCAATGTAATCCGCTTGCAACAATTAATCAGAATTCGTTGAGAGTATTCGTTCCGTTGTGCCTGCTACCTTTCGGAGGTTGCCAATATAGATGCTCGCGAGGCGGAAAGTGGGAGTTTTAGTATGCAACTTAGAGAGTCGCCGGGTCGAATGGGAGGACGGTGCCTTTGTGCACGGTAAATTAATAATTAATTAAAACTGATGGGCATCCGTGGCCAAAGCGAAGGCTTGCAGCATCTCGAAACGCGAGCAGGGGAATGCTCGGTTGTTTCGTGAAAGCCTCGTGCTTTGCCATAAGGTGAACCTGCTTTTTTAGCTGCGGTCTCTCCACTGCAGAGATTTGCAAAATCTCAAAACAAATAAAACAAAATTACTAAATTTATCGTCAATTGCGAGGAAAAAATAAACGGACGATATATTTGGTCATTGTTTTAATATATTCTACCTCCCAGCTCGGTGTATTTTTACTCTTCACCGATGTTCGAGGTTAATTGGCTATAGTCCGTTACCGGGAATCGATAACATTATTTATCTAGTTTTTTTGATCACGGCAAATTGAACGCGGAGTGCTGTAACCTCGTGAACCGAGGTTTCGGGAACATATTTACGAATCGATAAAACTACGACCGCAGTATCACCGAGTGCATCGCACGGATATCGGTTTGGCTGCATTGAATTTGCTCGCAACAATATTAGGAAAAATCGTTTGGCGCGCTGAGAATCGAGATGTACGGGACTCGCACGGTAGAGGGAAACTGGAGGCAGACCAGAGGCATTCTGAATCAAATTATGTGCAAGCCAGACAGCTGTAACCCGTTAGTTTATAATTGATTTATTTGAACGGGAAAGATACAATCCATCAATAAACAAAGTGATACAATATTTACACGATATTCCAGCGCTACGACAATTTTCGGAAATTCGCGACTACGGTTTTCCTGTCAAATCCAGAACTGACACGTCGCTGATAAGAGGGTGCACGGTCCGGCTATTATTTAAATTGGCTATCTGCTACACTCTCCAGCATTTCGTTTTTCTGATTTTTTGCCAAAGTGAAAGAGGAAAAGTGGTAGATAGCGGAAAGGGCAGACTAAGAGGCACGGCGAAAGCTGGTGGGATATAAATTTACCGCGGCCTAAGGTTCTTACTCACGCATTTCTAAGCGATGTCTCGGTACCCGACCGCACCCCCTGCCCGGCCCAACCCCCAACCCCCTCTGCCCCTGGTTTTTCGTGCGCGTGTCCGTATTTATTTAGATTCGCGACAGGGTCCAGCATCTCCGTCCTCCGTTCATGACTCACGCCCAAGCGTGTCGGTGGAAGAGAGGCGAAGGGTGGAAAAGCGAGACTCCAAGAAGAAACTCTCATCCGCGGAGAGAAGAGCGAGAGACGCGCGATTCGGCGCGCTTGCCAAGACTCTGCTTAGATTTAAATCGGTCCATTCGGGGCGAGTATCCTCCAGAAATATCCTGACGAATCGGGGATGAATTCGCGATAGCCTTCCACCGCGGAACTTGCTAAAAGATGACGTCAAGGAATAGCGATTCATTTTTGTAGACCTTTAAGATGCGAAATATCTTCTAACTCTCGTTAAACGAGAAGACAAGAACGATGAACCAGAAATGTAAGCTGCTCTCCATCGCGTCAGAGAGCGAATTCTGAAATTATTGATACCGCCGAGGGGTCAGAAAAGGGTCGCGAGAGGTCTCTCGTCGTTCGAAGTAGAAACTTTCCAGGCGATCCATCGCGGAAAGATCGTCGATGGGTGGGCGTAAAAGCTGCTTTTGTCTTAAAGGGATTCGAGATCGATACGGCAACTTACCAGTTGGAACCGGCTCCCAAAAACTGCTTTGTAACGTAATATCTCTGTGTCGTAAAAGGCGCTACGAATACCCGAGAAATTTTGATCAAATTAATGTCGCCGGGGATGATACGCATTGCTTACGCTTCGCCCTGCCTCATCTCTGGTCGACGAAATCTTCTGAAAGGGGATGGAAAGAACAAAGGGCAATTTGTACGGGCACGAGGACGAGAGTCGTCCGGGAAGATAGCGAAACTAAATTTCGCGACGAAGGGGGAACATTCGTTCCAACTCGAATCACCCTTCTGCCGCAGCTGATAGATGAAAACGGAAGTAGTCACGGAGAGTAGGTTTGCGATGTGGGGAAGATGGACTAGGCGGAAGTCGATCGCAGAATAGGAAGGGAGAAAAAGAAGAGGGGTCAGAACAGAAAGGTGGCAAAGACGTGGGTGCAGAAGGGTAGAGGTGGCCCTTGACGAATCAGGGCGTAACCAGGATGTATAGACGTAGGCGGCACAGCAGCCAGGAGCGAACTGCGGGGACTTTTGCGAAGAGGCTCTGGAAGCGGCTCGATGGCTAAGCGAGATTAGGTGCAGGGACAGGCGGTCGCGAGCTGCCGCTTCAAAGCTCTCCAGAGGACTTCACCGTTGGCCACTTCATCCTCGCTAAGAACTATACCAGATTCTTCGGCTTCTTTTATTCGCGGCCACCCGCAGACTCCAGCACTCTGACTTTTGACCCGACACCTTTGTTCCAGTATATGTGCCATCGGCCGAAAAAATGTGACCTCCTTTCTAGATGCCAAGTGCTCGAATGTACGCCCAAGATATCGCGACAGAAGATCGACTACCTTCAATTTTTAAGCGGGTTTGGTGCACGGTATTGGCTACAATATTCGGATGCTTTCTTTCGTTTGAAGTCACGAAAGGGCGGTAAGATGTACGCAGCATTTACGTAGATCCGTCGGATCGGGATACGCTATTCCAGTCGAAACAAAGCAAAAATAATTTCTGTGGGCTTACGCGGATAAGTGGAGCGCGGTAGCGAACCGAAAAACGGGTGCTTCTAGCGGAAACGACGAGCGATTAATATCAAAACAAGCGGAATAATATCGCAGTTTATTTTCCGGTCGAACGAGACTGCAAAAGGCAAATGGCAATAACGCGGTCTCGCAGCCCTTTGACCGCTTCGGAGGGAGAGACGCAGCGACGCGGATGCAGCTTGAAAGAGCAGCTGAAAAATGCATAGAAACGGCGAAACTGCAACCTCCGGGTGGAGCCGGATAAAATGTTGTTTTCGTGTAACACTCGCATCAAAGAGGCGACCGACGAGACGTTCGTGGAAGAAGCGAGCGTTGTTCGAAGGTGTGGCAAACGGAATTGTAAATTAAAGCTTACAACCGAAGGTTAATGTATAGCGCGGAGAGAGGAAGCTTGCCGCGTTATTATCGAAAGAAACGGAGATCGAGCGGCGAAGAAAGCGACAGCCATGAATCCGACCGACGGAGGAGATTAAAATAAAACGAGCCACGTCTTCGCAGCGACGCTTTATTTCTACGTTTGTTTATCGCGTCGGATAAATCAGAGTCCGCGACACCAGACTAAACTGTTTTACATAAACGACACGCTCTATTCATCTCGCTTTCGTAATTTATTGCGTCGTCGCGAAGATATTATTTTCGATGTCCAAATTTTCCAATAGCGACGTTTCTCACCAACGAACGGCTAGTCTACGAACGGAATGTCCATAGGAGAAGAGCACTCTATGAGAAAAGGGATGAGCGAAAAGGAAGAATACAAGGTGCACCACTTTTTTTTTTACAAAGCCGATGCATTAAGGCGGTCTCGTGACACCTCTTTGCGGTGTTCTTCTTCTACTTGCATCTCCTCTCCTTCGTTCTTCTCGAGACTGTGAATGGTAGCAGCAGTGCCATTGATGGGTCGCAGTATTTATAACTGGCCGAGCGTGCGACCGGCATAGCTTTCGACTACCTGTGCTAAGCGGAAACTCTGCCCTCTGATATTCCGTCCGGTTCGTAGGATCTTTGGCTTTCAAGCGAACGCCCGCTTAGAAGTACGACGGACACCATAAATGTAACATGCTTTCTATCGCGAAACTCTTCTTTGTCCAAAATAACTATCCGCCTTGGCGCATTCGCTGCTGGCTGGTTGCTGAAAAGACTGGAATCTTCAGACGCGAGCTTCTCTTGATTTACCGTCACAACGGCTCCCGTTATACGGAAAATTCGAGACAACACAGTACACTTCGACAGAGACAATCATCAGCCTTAATTTATCACGGGTCGCAGAGACCAAAACTTGTCGAAATTTCATCTCGCGGGGGACGCGAAATTCCGTACAATATGCACGCAAAATCCGTAAGGCTTAACGAGCTGCCACGAGGTGAGTTGGCATCTCAGTGGGACCAAATCCCGACTATTTCTCAGAGGCGCTCCATCGCATCGGGAGTCCCTGGAGTCAGAATTTTCCTTCTGTTCGACGATTCAGCGCGGCCTTCTGACCCTCGTAGACGTTCATTGATCACTGAAATTCGTCGAAATTACAGCATCGTTAACGCCCTCGGGTCGTTTCCCGTTAATGCTCCCTGCTGGATTAAAATTACAGACAACCAACGATAGAGAATTTAACGCGCAAACGAATGCACATACTCGTCCGATTTCTTGCTCGCGCGTAGAGAACGCTCGGCTTGGAAAGTTTTGGCCGCCAGAGGCATCAGGAAGAAAATGCGAGACGGTCGAAGCGCCAAAACGCGCTCGGCTGCTAACCAAGCACCGCGCCACTGAGCTGTCCCGACTAAAATTAGAAAGTACACTCGCAGCCCCGTCGGGATCTACCGAGAAGCGTCGCGTTGTCTGGCCATCGTTATTCGTATCTCGCTAACGTAACTGATTCGTTAAATCAGCCGCCGGTGACTTCCAGACGACACACCGACGTAATTCGACACCGCGACGCCCGACGAAAGTCGACCGAAATTGCTTCGTTCGAGCAACGATCGTCAGCGCGGCTGTGTCATCGAGGCGTAAGGAATTTGCGTCAGCCATAAGTCAGACGCGCGTTCCTCCGCGCTCCTCGCAATTTTCTTCGCCCCGATACTTCCGATCGTATCTCGCCTCTACATTTTGCTAACACGAGGGCAAATCCTCTCTCGCTTCTCCCCCTCGTCCTTTTCTCGATTCGTCCCCCTCATTTCTTCGCAAGCCCTCGATCCATTCCCCTTTACGCCTATCGAGAACCCGATCTTTCTGCTTCTTTCTTTCTCATTCGTGACGCTTCAGAGGGGCCACAGTGTCGGATGGCGATGGTGTTCGGGGTACTCGTAAAAGCTCGCGCAGCTTCCTAATTCCAGCTCACGGTCGATTTATTCGAATCTTGGCTTCGCGGCATACCTCGCGAGAGAGCCTATATAGTATGCCAAGCAAGCCGCGATGGTGAGCAAAGTGAAAGAAGAATGCGGGGAGGATGAAGTTCGAGCGTCCTCGAAAAATTGTCCGTGTCGATGTTGGCGATACGAAACGCGACTGCCAGCCGCTTGCACGATACAATCTGGCCCAAAAGAAAATCGCCGCGGAACGCTGCGATGGTCGGGCGGGGTGACTCGTTGCCAGCTAGCAAAGAAAATCGGTCATGGAAGACGGCGAGAGGACTGGCTGTGCCGTTCAACGTTCGACGTTCAACGGTCGGAGGCATTCACGCAGCGAGTCACTCGGCCAAAAGAAAACCATTAACTGTTTCCACGGAATGGAAGAAAAGCAGAAGAGGGCGAGGAAAAGGAGTCGAACCATGCCGTTTTCCCCATCTCGCCGTTCCCTGCACGACATATCGTTTCCACTGCGAAGCCGATAGTGTTCTCTCGCCATTCGCAGCCACGTTCGCCGTTAGGAATCCATTCTGCTCCTTTGGTCAATAGGATCGCCGCGACGCATCGTGTTCGCACAACTTTGCTTTTCGACGCGAGAACTTCGCTTTCGAAACGACGACTCCGGTCGAATGCACCGCCCAACTATTGTATATTTACGGGTATCTTGCCCGGTTCTCTGCACACGAATCGCTGGGTATCGCAAGAATTTTCCTGGATGAAATCTTCGTGCCTCCCGCTGCAACGTTCTCTCCAACGATCGAAGCAGCTGTAGGCGAAAAAGTTTAGGTGAGCAGGATTTCCTGAAATTTCTCCCTGTCTCTTTTCCCCGGGCTCGTTCCGACGCGACGTCGTTCGGGCCCCCCTTGGGCGCGGGTGCACGAGGGAGCACGAACGGACGGACAAGGGAGGCAAATTAAGCGTAAAAGCCGCGTGGCGGCGACGTCTCGGCGAGACGACGCGAGCGAAAAGCCTGTCAGAGATTACTCCAGATTTAATCTAGAATAAAACGTCAGTTTGCCATAGAAAGATATATCCTGCTGCTAATTGACTTTCGTACGATTTCAAGAGCAGCAGTTTCCACTTTCAAATAATCCACGCGACACATATTTTTCGCTGACATTTGGTTGGCCCTTCAACGATCCTGTTAAGGCCAGGGGCGGTATGACCGGAATTCTGAATGCATCTTGCAAAGCACGGGAAACAGTATTTCGCAGCTTCGTGGCACCCAGAACGAGACGACTGTAAGTCAGGATGAGCCGCGTTATTGAAACATTAAGGGGAACTTACAGTCATACTTGCCGCGTTCACACTTATTTTACAGGGAAAGTAGAGGAGCCGCGTTCACTTAGGATGATCGTAAAATCCATTCTTAAGGTGGCCGGCCGACTAAGCTTTCGAGTTACCGCCTAATCTCATCGCCGGTACCCACCACTTTGCGGAACATCGGAGTACCTATAATCGAGAGCCTCCGACGCTTTTGAAAGTTTCTCGAACCGCCCTCGACACCCCTTTCATTTCCAAGTTCCGCCAGTGTTAACGTTTTCAAGACGATAGTACCAGAAAATGGAAATCGATCTACCAAGTAGATTCTCCTGACGATCGTGTAACTTTCCAGTAGCCATTTACGTATACCTATCCCTCGATAATCCTAATTCCTCGACGCCAATTAAAAGGCCCGATAGCAAACGAACCCAATAGCCGTCGAAAGAGCGTCCCGACGTGCAATCTCGTGGCGACGGATCCTCGCGAGGGAATTTCCGTAGGCGGCCTTGGTTTCGCACTGGGAAAATGCAGAAGCTGGCGATCCGCCTGGCATGGTCGTTAGAAAATCCTCGTGAATCTATTCCCTTTGGAGTGCGTCAAAGGGTGGTGGGCCAAAGGGGAGGGTAAGCGGCCGCAAAAACGTAACGAGATGAAAGGAGAGCGCGAAAGACGGATCGAGGCATGAACGAGGTGGAATACATAAATAGAAATCACAGTTTATCTCTCTCCATCCTCCACTTCGTCCTACTCTGTTCTATCTGTTCTCCCTCTGCGATGCTCCACCTCCTTCTACGCTTGTCCGTGTCCCTTCGAAGCTTCTTCTGTCTCTCTTACAGTGGCTTACATACGCGCGTACTAAGCGGAGAGTGGCGGTAGTCTAGACGGAGTGTCGATTTTTGCCGCGGCACCAAATTAGAAACCCTTCCCTTTTGGATCCTGCCCCTCTCGCGCCACCACCCTTCTTCGCTCCTTTTTTTTCTCCTTCCTCGTATCCACCGTTCCAGACTCTTTCTCTCTCTCGCTTTTCCCCTACCGCCCTTCCCTCGCTTCCCTCCTGCGTTTTTCTCGTTCTCGCTGTATCTCCGTATCTCGTGAACCCGTGCATGCGAAATCGCTTAAAGGGGATGAACAGACGAGGCCACGGCAACTAGACCACCGTTAGCTTGCTCCCGACCCGGGCAAATATTTTCGCTTGCCTCTGTCTTCATCTTCCTCGCCTTTCACGAATACTTTTCGGCTGGCAAAAAGAGGACCGACACCTGTCGGCGATGGAAATCTCGTTTTCGAGAGTGTAGAATGTACGCGGCAGGGATGAGTGCCAAGAAAAGTTTCTTCATTATTCTTCGAACGTTCGAGTAGAGACGATTTAATCTTTCTATCGGCTGCGAGGTCGAGATTCTCACCCGTCGAAGATAGAAAACGCGGCTTCCGGGGAAATTCCGGCAAATTCAGGATCCTGAATACAAAACACCACTGATCTCGTATTCATCCCCCTGGTATCGGCCGCGTGGATACATTTATGTAGACACGCGTAAAAGCACGTGGAGAGAGCAACGGGGGCCAAGGTTTCGTATAAAAGGCGCATAAAGGTCGGCCGTGAAGGGAAAAAGTTGGAGGTAATCCGGGCCCGAGCAAATTGTGTTCACCGCTCTATTCTTCGCTTTCGTTACCTTTTACTTCCCGGCCTGTTTTAGCTTTCACCTGGGAGGGCAATTACCCCGGCGTTCTCTCGATTCTTTCGCTGCTTCGATCTGGCCAAAATTAAAACTTCCTACTTACCGAAATCTCGGTAGAATTTCACCGGAGGGAGGTTCGCTGTTCGCGTGGAAGCGATGGCCAAATTGAAGAAAGGTTTGATTCAATTTGTTCGGTGCTTCGTAGAACCAGGAAAGGCTATTAATCGCGACTGCAAGGAGAGGATAGATAGCGAATCGATGCAATTTAGCGGTCCACGTTCAGCCGGATGGAATCACCATCGCAGCTTTCGCTTAACAAGGGAATATATCAGGATAAAATTGGCAACTGTGCAGGTGGCTCGGAGAAAACATCGAACTCGGGACAATTCAGGGCCTATTCTGAGATATTCGTAATCGTTAATTGTCGATGAATTTTTCGAAACCTTAAAGAATATCCGTCCAGGATAGTTGGAAACGTCGCTAGCCCGTCATCCTTGCGAAGTAAGTAGAAAACTAGCGACATCACGGTTGGCAAGAGTCAAAGATTCACTCTAGCAATTGTATCCGGTTGCGGATTCACGATCAAGCTTCTCTTCTGTTCGGTCCGTTAACCTTCTGCTTGATACGTGGACTCGCCGAATTGCGCCGTAATACAAGGACATCGGGAACTCTACTGGCAAATACGTAGAGGAAGCTAGACGGAGGGCCATAGTGGAGCCGGCTGAATCGCTTCCAATTTAAGGCGCCATCCCGGGCCAAACTCACGTTTTCCTTCGCGTACGGAAGCGCCACGATTCCCCGTGCATCCCAACAATTCCACCATGCGCTCCTGCTGGATTTCTATCTGCAGCCGACAAATGCATCTTCGCGGCTTCGCAAAACTCTACCGAATTTGGACGGGTCGATCCTTGCTCGAGACACCCGTCAACCGTTGTTAACCGATAGCTCTCGCCTTCGTTCGTTCATCCGCAGAACATGTAAGCGACTGACAATGGGCGAAATTCCGAGGAATCGTGCCTCGATTTAATTGCCAACTTTGATGAAAAGCAGAAGGCAATAGATACTTGTACTGCGTATCAAATTGGAGCGAAATAAAGACGGAGAAGATCCGCGTCGAACGTTATCGACATACATATTTGCATTAGGCTGAATTTTCGCCGGCAGCAATCCGCACCGTTAGAAAAGTTATTAAATTTTCCGACGTCTCCGGGGCAAGTTCGGCAGCACTGGTAGAAGTTTCCGCTTCTTCATACGGAAAAACGAGTTTCGCCGGATAGGAGTCCAGAAATTTTAGGTCGTTCGAAACCTCGCGGAAGCTTACGGGCAAGGGTACTTGGATCCCCGGGAGTAGGCAAAACTTACTGTTTGCCTGAACTTTGCGGAATCTTCTCTCGGGACTCGTGAAGGCAACGCGAATCGGGCCTGCCTCGAAATCCGTGTACTCCGGCGAAAGATAATAAACGAGCTAATCCACCTTCTGGTCGCGTTTTCCATTGAATATTAGCCGAGCAAACGATTGTGGCAAATATTTGATCGGCAACGCGATCTTTGCCTTCCGTTCTACTCTCGAGGGGCTAATGAACGCGTCACTTGCTTGCAGGCGGAGATCAAAAGTGGTGATATCCTCCGCGAAGCCTGAGGACAGCGGAAGATACGAGTGCGTGGCTGAGAGTACTTCCGGACATCGGGCTTCGCTCGCGGCCCAGCTTCTAGTCGCTCACGATACGAGAATTCCGGAAACTAGTAAGTATCTGCAATATTCTTTCCAAAACTGTAAAAAAAAACGCTACGTCTGTTACAGTCAATCGTTTTTTTTTCTATTAAAAATTGCAAGCACGAATCGAGAGGTAAAGTAACGCGTATTCGCCACCGTCCCGCTATCATCGGTTTGATTAATAAAACCACGATATTCTGTCACCGTTAAAAACGGGGCAGCTTCGTTATTCGATCGTCGATACAAAAACGGGGAGGAGTATTCGGGAACAAGAAGAATAGCCTAAAAGAACAGCGTTTTGTTCCACTGCCGGCTGGGATTTCCGGCGATCGATCGATCGCTCGGGGAACACCTGCCGATACATCACGCCGTTGACTCGCGCGTTTCAGTTTTCACCCGTTGTTGTCATAACTCCGGTCGTGCGTGTGGACGCCGCAGAATCGCCATTGAATCGGTAGAAAAATAGCAACGCGCGTTACACGCGTCGAGGGACCCAACCTCGCGATACACCTGCAACATTTCGATGACCCCATTGTCGCGAGAAAAATCTATTTTTTTTGCTAGTCGCGTGATAAGCAAAAAAGAAACTGCAAACTTCCGTTTTCTGCACAGCAGGAGATGTAGGTGGACGATCGAGAAAAATTGGACCGATCTGTGGTTAATTTCTGAAGGAGTATACGGTCCGTGACGGTCGTTTCTTTACTGTAGAGAGTGGCTTTTACCGACGCCATCTCTTGAATAGATAGAAATTTTGCGGTTCGCATCGGCCCTTATCGATCGGAAGTCGACAAGACTTGCACCAGAAGGCTACCGGGCAGAACGTTAGTTTATGTGTTTTCATAATGGCTGCAACATTTGGTAGCATATTTATGCTCCGACCGAGAAGTGCACCACCGGTGAAAACACTTGGACAGGAAAAACACGAGGTTCGACCGCGACGTGCGCGTAACTCAGCTTGCAGCGTGTGCTACAATTTCCACCGCGTTACGAGACCAAGTTCGAAGGAACTGGCCCTGCTCGGGCTAGAAATTCTCTCCGGAAAACTGTCGCCTGAATTGTGTAACGAATTTCTCGAAGGCAAACACGATTCGAAAGAAAGAGGAATGGTATAAGGAAAATGGTCGCGCGAGAGCGTGGCAAGTTAGCGTAGATGATAAAGCAAAGATCGAGCATCTGATACGATAATGCTTGCGCAGTCCAGCGGTTCCAGCAAGCCAGGGGAAGCTTGTGGTTCACCGCCACCGTGGGCCTGCGTGCTCGTATGACGGACAAAGGACGACAATTACAACCCTGCCAGCCACGTCAGGGTTTCATATAGCTCTGAACTGCTGATGGTGGGTCAGCTGCCCGTTTTGGTGTACACGCGCGTACATTTACGACCGGCTCGTAAATTCCAGAACGATAGAACACCGTCCTGATTCTCGCGGAAATCCTCCGGATTTTCGCCCGACTACGGAAACGAGTAGCGAGCTGAAGGATCGAGCGGACAAGTAGATCGATTCGAAGTAGGAACAGCGACGGATGATATCGTTGCAGAAACGGGTTAACTCGATTGAAGAGACGGCACGTTTCCCTCGGTGTCGCCTTTTATTTCCACAGGCGGTGCTCAACGCCGCGGCCGTGACTTCTGCTCCGCTGCTGGTTAGCTCTCGATTGCGGTAACAGATTGTGGTAATGTTTATAAGCCTAGAGTTACTCGGAAGAGCGTACCGCGCCAGCTAGACTGCAATAACATTTACCACAAACTTTTACTACGGCTCGAATGTTCATGCCCTACTCCCGGCCCGAGCACTCTCCACCGCACTATGTTCTAACAATTGCTGTTGCAGTCGCAGTAGTGCGCTTTACTGCCGCGGAGGTGTACCTTGATACAATAACGCGCGTTCCACGTCGTTTAGTCGGAAAGGGCTGACTTACGCCAGACACTGTGCTTCACTATCGCCGGCGGATCAATGAAATTACGCAGCAGAAGGAATGCTCTATTCGGTGAAACGCTCGAATATGCCAAACGTGTAGCCTTTATAAGCTTCAACGAAATTGGGGCAAAAGAAGCACACGCGCGTCGAAGAAATTCCACGCAGTCTTTTCCACGGCGTTGCCGAGGGAATCGCGCTAACGCCGAGGTTTCGTGCTTAAGCTTCGCGGAAGAAATCCTCTCAAGCGGTCAAATACCCGGGGCAGCGGGACAAACCGAGACGACGCGACGCCAGGAAAAGGGAGGAGTTTCTTTTGTACGATTGTGGAGTGCAAGCGTCAGCGCGGCCAGAAAGCGCGAGATTGTAAAAACCGAGGCAGCGGCCCAGCAATTTGTTTGTACGCGCGTGAATATCTCCGCCGAAGAAGCTCTCGATTCGGGAGTTAGGACACAGACGGACATAGAATCATCAGCCGATCCTCGGCCTTTGATAGCTTTTCGAAACGATTCCACGCGAAAACAAACATCGCTCGAACATCTATCCGACGAAGCCGGGGTAAACGATCCGACCCGAGCTTCCCATCCGGTTCCCATCCGGATGCACGAGTTCGGGATGAAACGAAGAGCGTTGGCTATTATCAGAGACACGGTTAATTACTCAAGTTAAATACTGATACGCTGGGTGGCGATAAAGGAGCGAAATGCAGAAATATTCGACGCTCGGAGAAGACTCGAGTTCGTTTAATGCTCTCGAAGGTGAAGAGGCGAGAGGCAGGAACAATTAGAAGTCGAGATGAAGGCGACGAAATGACGAAATAGAAACAATTACGAGCGGAAGGTAAACCCCTCTTCGTTGAGCTTCCGCGGATACCACGGCCGAGTGCGATAGCCGCCTACCATTGCCGCGTTGTCTTTTCAGCTATTGTATCGTCCAGAGGCGCAAAGCTGAAAGGTCGTATCGTGGGTATAGAGCTCATCGTTCTTCCGGAATTAATTAAAACCAGACCAATCACCTGCTGACCTTAACTCGCGATGCTTTTCACAAATTGTATACACCTATAGATTCCCTTAAATGTAAAAGCTCTGTCTAAGAACTGAATAGAGAAACGAATATCGACGGTACACGGTGGAGAAAAGGTGCCACAACCGTCGCGTCGTCTGAAGCGTGCGCCGTGCAACAAATGAATTCTTCCCCAGGTGGCCAGACGCAGCGTCGCTCGTCGCATTGTTTCGGAATACGATTTCACGGAATCCGTCGTCGCGTCGACGGATAAACGACCGGCCCCGGTGGAACGGCGCTGCACATGCACCGCCTGATTATACGTAGCTAATACTACTAGTAATGTACTACTTGCAGTCTCGGCGGTCCATTACGCACGCTCGTCGCAGAGAAGTTTCGAGGTGCGCGCGAAAGAAAAAACTACAACATTCCCTGCTCACACCGCTGGACACGGAGTCCCGCGTGTCCAGCATCCTCGCTCGGGTAAAAAATACGATCGATACAATTGTAAATGGAAAGACGCGAAGAGATGTCTGCAAATGAATTCAAGTAGATAACAGTGGTCTTAAATGCGCACGCACGACGCGAACATTGGCGACAAAGATGTTTCGGGTGCATTTAGTGCAACGAAAGCGGGCCTCCCTCCGCGACCCTTCGTTCGAGCTACCCGCATCCAGACATGCATCCCGACGATACAAAGTTCGTCAAACTTGCGAAATAACCCTGAGTCTCGCGAGTAATAATTGCTGTCGCACCGCTTAGACTCAACTCGATGGTGAATAAATTTGGCCCGTGTATGTCCTTTCGTTTTCCCCTCGCGGCAGCTCGTCGAATCGAAACTTGGAGACATCCGGTTGAACGGAGAAAGCATGCAGCGCGTGTTTGCGAGGAGAAGTGTATGTCGAGTTCTTGGGTGGTTGCGGAAGAAGAGCAGAAAAAATTCGACTAATTGTAAGTGCTCTCATTTGGGATACTCGTTTGCAAAAAGGGTTGGGACGTTTCCGTAGACACGGCCGCTAGAATCCGCGTGGGGGCAGCATAACAGCGTCGAATTGTTGCTTAATCGCGAGCTCGTTTCATGAAGTGGCACTCCGGCGAATTTCAATCGCGCTCATCGTCCAATTCCGTGCGCAATGCGATGCAGATGCAGAAACCCCGCGCGATTTAACTTGTCGCCAGAGACCCGAGAACGTGCACAAAGCGTTGGGTGTGGAACGTGGCGCGAAATTTCGTGCGGCCCGAGCCCCTACAATGAGAGCCGACTGGGTGAATAGATGATGCTGTTTGCTCCACGAGGCAGCCTTGTGTATCCAGCGAAATCGCCTACCTCTGCGATGCGAGGCCGTTTCCCTTTCGATAAAGAACAACGCGCGAAACGTTTCACGATCGTGCATATCGGTTTCCTATCGTATCGAAGAATATTGGAGGATCCGAGATGTGTATCCACCGGGAGACCACTATCGTTCACTTCTGAAAGAGCAAGCACGACGTGTCTGTTTAGATTCTAGTAGCCGAAGAGAAACGACGAATAGTCTTTCGCCCCGGACTTCATTTGCAGCCAAGACGTAGACGGTGTTCGATTATATTGTATTATGGTCCAGACGCGAAAGCTCCGATACTCGAATTTTTCACGACCAGCTCCTACCATCGGCTAACCATTTTACGCTTGGACAAAAAAAACTCACTATCGCCTAGCCTTTATTTCACGGAAATTGCGGCCGCCAGAGACTCTTCTTCCACCGATGCGAATCACGGGCTAAATCGAATCGAAACGTCATGCGAAATCCTATTCGTTGAACGATTCGCGGAGACGAGCACGAGCCACTCGGTTGGCAATCCAATCGTAGGATCAAAAGGTTGATTTCGCGAAAGCCGCTTGATTTTCCACCGTGTCGTCGAGAAACTCGTTGTTGATAGGGAGACACGATAGAGTAACGGGGAAATAGACGCGCTCGCGCTAGCGCAAGCTTTGAGCGAGCGGTAAAAGCATTAACCCGTCTCCCCGAGTCGAGGAGGATCGGCGCTTTCTTTTTCTTCTTTTTTTTCGCTCGCGCGATAACCAACCGCGACGCGTATATACGTCACCGGCTGCATCGAAAGCGACGAGCTGCTGGCTTATAACGCATAGAATTTTATATGAAGCCAGACGCGCCAGATCGTGTTTCGCGTACCATAAGATCGTGTTCCGCGAGTTGCTGCTTGGCTGCAGCTGTTCGGCGCTTTTCGTCACGATCTAGCCGCGTGGAGAAGAGCGAATGGAAAGCAGCAGGGAAACTGATCATCATATCGAAAGATATTTCCGCGGAGAATATTGTGTATTGCACGGTGCTCAAGTATTCGGGATATTTCTTACGATTCGGTAATAATTTACGTTCAGAGTAACAATGGTAACGATGGAAAGGATATCAGCCATCCGATCGAACGAGGGAGCGCTTTTGGACAGTGGTTTTTGCCAGCGTTCGCAAAAAGGCAAACTCATCGAAGCAAGAGAAATCGACGCCCGAGGGTTCAGCTGATAACAATCGACGCGCCGAAATATCGTACCCTTTAGGCCGGATGCGCTTTCCACTTTCCGCCGTTTACCTTTTTATTTGTTTAACGTTGAAGTGATTAACGCCCTGGAATAAACGGAAGGTACACTGTAGGTACTTTTGCTTCATCATTGTACGGCCAGCGACGGACCTATTCTACTAGCTGGAACTCTCTTACCAGCGGCGGCTCTATTTACTTGGACCAGTGTACGTTCAACCAGGAACGAAGATACGCGACAGCTTGTGATTCCCAGCATCAAATATTCTGTATCCTTGCTCTTTGCAAATAGAATAAGGATGAAACGATAGTGCCAGGAGCAGTGCTATATTTATACATGAGAAATATTAATTCTCGTTACCAGTTTCGTTGTAATCACAGTTCATACTCAATGTCTGTCATCGTTCCGACTTCCATGAACGATGAATTCGTTAATGAAAAGCCATCAGCGGCCAGCTAATTTGTCATCCGGGAGAAATGGAAAGCAGGGCGAAAAAGGATCCTTTCAAGAAACTCAGTTCGCCTGACAAATATGCCCGACAGCGAATAGCATTTTCCAGTGAAAAGTCGGGAGAGTGGAAAGCTGTTGGAACATTTCCGTAGGCCGACCGTTAATTCGTGCTGACGGGAAAAATCGGGACGCTGTCGCCGCGGCGCAAGGGTCGATGAAATCGTTTCCTACGAAAACTAATTACCGCTGTTTATGCGACAGCTCGACGTCCGCGGAATACCAAGAAATTTAATATTACCGCGATGAATCAAACAGCGACTGTACACTCGTGCGCTGTACATAATTACGCAAAAATCTGACGGCGAATATCGATGAGCATTTGTTGCCGGCAATTTCTTCCTTCGAACGGCGCGTGTACGTATGCCGGGCGCGACAACGCTCGATTGCCAGTAAAAAATTTATTTCGTGGCTCGATTCAATTTACGACCGCACCCCACTGCCCCCCCTGAAAATAAATACGCGTTCGTATAATTGATCAACATCCGACATTCGCACGGAATATTCCACTAATTAATTACGAAGCTTCGCTTTGAGCTAGCTGCAGCACAATGGAGAAATCGAACGAGAAAAGTTCATTGGAAATTCTTCGCGTCGCTCTTTATTATCCGTCCCATCGAAACGAGGGTGATACACCATCGGGCACGCGTTATTTACCTGGTACGGTGAATGGTCCAGCTGGTGACCCTATTATGCGTAGACAAAAAAAGGATCGCAGTTCAACCTTCGAATGGAGGAGGACAAAATTTCTCCCCCGTTGAACCAGATAAACGGAATAATGGTAACAAATTGCGAGTACGCTTCATACGGTATTCCTTGTCGCGAGAAGCATTTAATATAAATTACGGTCGTGCGATCAGAGGTATGCCGGTGCATTACGCCTGAGGCATACAGAGTGAAAACATAATGTTTGATTAAACTGTCGGCCTTATCTCGATACTTGGATCGACAAGAAAACCACCTTCGCCTGGCTGTGTTTGCCGTTGAACACAGCATCCAACACAGTATTCTGTCTATTAAAATCGTGCGCGATAAGTGACAAGCAAAGGAACGCGTCGTGTGTTACTTAAATGCATTAGTAAGTTGCGCTCGATCAATAGTCAGGAACTTTAGTTAGAAACTCCGACTAAATTCCTGATAAAGATTCAAGGGCTGACAATGCTCGGGCCGGTTGCATGGAACTCGAGTTACTCTCGAGATTGGCTGAAGCTAAGAGTGTAACGATAAGATGGGACAGAGTCGCGTTACGCGGAGCTAAAACTTAGATTAACTTTGAAACTAAAACACCTACGTCGTGCCGAATTAAAGACTGCCTGGCGTAGTCTGATTGTGCGTGGTTAATTTGAAATTAGGCCCAGACAAAGTAGAATCGACGTCGTATACGCTGCGCTATATTTGGAAGTTGCGCTACTCCGAAACTGATCCGCAGTAGAATCGGTCCGCGGCAGGTCAGACGCGCCGAACATCGATATCCGTCTGGGAAGGCTAACCGTGTAGATCGCTCTAAATCCGCTATTCTGAAAAATGTTCATCCGCGCGTTAGCCGGTGAATAGAGGAAGTTATCTAAAGAAATCCACCCGGGGCGGCGTCGGCCCAAATTCTTTCCCTTTCAGAAGGTACGGAGCGACTCTAAAGCAGCGCTGCGAGGGAAAAGGCATCCGCGGAACTTTGATCGCGCACGAACGCACGTAGAAAGGTGCACGGAAGAAGGTACGCATGGCTGAGTGCCTGGTTAGATGCAGAGAAGTGCATTTCCCTGCAGCAACCTCGGGACAGCACCTGGGGGTGCAATCTTCCTTTTACATTTCGCACCGGCGCGGCGCGGCGCGGCGCGGTTCGGCGCGGTTCGGCGTCTAGCGTCGAGGCAATCCTCGCAAAAAGATAGAAACTCGCCTCGCGAGAATGTTGCGCGTCTGCACACGTTTCCAGACCGTGCACCACTCTCAATCGTTCCCTCGTCCGAGTCTGGTGCATCCCGGAATTACCCGAGGGGCTCTCCGCTCCGTGAACGTCGATACAAACCAGTCGGGCGATCTCTTGCCGCGACGAGTGCGCATTCGGCGGAACGGCCCGACAGATTAGATATAGTGCTCCTCGAAAACTTATCCGCCCCTGTATTTTACCCAATTATAGTAGGGATACTTTGAATATTCCGGAATAGAGCCGACAGACGAAACGCAGCAGAAAAGCTGCATCGAGTTTATCGTTATCTGCGTGAACGAAAGTCATTAGCCAGATGGACACGCATCGGTGACGGTGAAAGGTTTCCTCAAACAGCGGACAGATAGTTGGACGAAGCACGATTAAAACGGGTTCGCACGATAGGTGCCGTTCGCGGAGTGATTGCAGGATCAATTTGAATCACTTCCGTGTGATGTGTATACCGCGACGAATTACACATTCTAATGCGTTCCCTATTAATTTGAGAGTATCCATTAGTTACTCGTCCTGGTGCATCGCGCCTACAATCTATCACCGTGCACGGCAATATTGTCAGAATTCAATAAAGTAAACGAGCTGTTGATTCAATGCTAACCAGCCATTGTCCCTGGAAAGCACGATTGGATCCACTCGATCACGATGATCAAACTTCCGAAACGCTGAGTAGCTCTGCGATGTACATACGTATGTATATATGTATGTATGCATGCACGTGCCCGGAGCATAGGCGAGTTAATCAAAGGGCACGTTTCGCGAAAAATCAAGGGGAATATTAAAGTGTTCAAGAGCTACGGCTTAATTGACGCGATGAGTAAGAAATTCATGGCGCGAGTAGAATACTTGAACGCCGGCGAGGTTCCTTAGATTAATGGGGTGCTTTCCGGGAAGAAAAGCGCTAAAGGTAGGCAGCTGGATAGCAAATAAGAGGAGCAAAGTCGAGAATGACTGAACGAAGGGAACCGCTGTTCGACCGTAACGTAAATCGAATTCCATTCTTTTCCTCGCTTCTGTGCATCGCGTTGCAAAGGAATAGCTGCAGCCCAACGCCAAAGTCAGATTGAATTTGCAACATAAAACTACGAACGATAAATTCCGTAGCAACCCCCCTCGCGATTTACGCCCGGCAAGGAAGCTTTTCTCGCAATCTGCCCGAGCTCAATTGAACCATGGAAATTATCGCAACTGTGAAAATCGTGGGGAGAGGAAAAATTAAGGGGCTCGATGCGTTCAGAGATTTCGTAAGAGCCAAACGTCCAGAATATAGGTAGACAAAATCAGGTGACGGGCCGCCGCGAGATTTCGACGCGCAGACAACGCAGAAGCAGCGCTCCAGATTACGTTTTCCCGGTAGAGGGTCTGTTGACGTAGGCGAGCCGCTTCTCGACACAGATTCCAACGTCGTTAACAATATATCGCCGACCCGGAATTACACGCCGCAATGCGCGAAACGGAAACGCAGCCGGAGGATGCATGGCGAAAGCGAAGACACATCGGCAAAGTCTCGCGCGTGGCCCTGTTACCAAAAATATCGCGCAAGAGTAGCATAGTGGTACGTGGACGAAAGAGTTTGCCGAAGAAAGAAACTGCAGGCGAAACAAGGCCGGGACGGGCTACCCTTAAAAGTACAATCGCGTGCATCTCTCTGCCGTTGTTGCCCTTCCGTGCGTATTCGTCGGCAAAATGTCGTTTCTCATCGCGCCGCTACATCGTTGAATGAAATCGCGAAAGAATTTGCCCGGCACTGGAGCCGGCCCATTGTTTTCCCGGTCCTTTGAATTCCTCTACGCGGCACGATTTTCGTCTCGTTTCTTATTCTCCGCCCCCGTCGCACCTCTTCGTCTTTGACCGTATTTTCCGCATCGCGAGTACTGCCAGTCCTTTGCGCGAAAGCATTTACTCTTTCTCGAGCGACATTTGTCCAGCGATAAATTCGGGTCTCTTCTCTACGATTAAGAGACTCTCGAAATACTAAACGATTACGGGAATTATGTATAGATGAATTTCTTTGGCCTGGACGCCAGGGTGGGTGTAACGCCCATGCAGATCAAGATCTACATACCGTAACGCCGAAGCGAATTAATCCGAGCGTATTATCTTGGTCCAGAAGGGGTGAAGTTAATGGAAGACAAACAACCGGCCCGTCCTGAACAAGCTTCGCGTGCAGCCGCACTTTGTTTGCACGCGCAGTATGTAAGAGAAAAACGGATGTGCCATGGCCGGGGCGGTATCCTGCGGGTTGGCAATGGGAGAAATTTCGTGTCCAGTTGTCTGAACGCCAGCACCGGTTCGTAATTCGGGGAACATGAACGTCGCGGTGAAATCGCGTTATCGTTATCTCGCCCGCATATCAACGTCCCGTCGGCCGGTCCTCGTGGATTTTCCTGGCAATTCGAGCGCGTCTCACGAACAAAAGGGGTCGAGGTCGAGCATGCGGAGCAAGACATTTCCCCCAGGCGCTCTAATGATCGTCGAACGAACGCAGAGTCAAAGGAACGAAAGCACGGAGAACGAAAAGAACGACGGAAAAGAAATCTGTTGTTTAACGATAGTTGGTCGCTGAATAAATTGGAAACGCGTTAGCGTCGGAGAGGCAGGTTGATTGCGAGCGAGGAAAGAACAGAAGGGGTAATGCGAACGGCACTTGAAATCCGCAAGAACCTGTCGATACTTTGGCACGGACAAAGGGTAAATAAAATTTCACGGCGGATCGACGCGTTGCAAGTGGAAGAAATACGATATCGGGAAGGAACGCAGTTTCGCTTTAAAGCTCGAGCAATTTTCTAGCCGTAACGCGAAGGTCGGTCTCGCATCTACGCCACTTACTTTTGAACGTCCAACTTTTGCAGCAAAAGGAGCAAATAGTCTGACCCTCTTTAGATAAAGAGCTGAACGAAAATCTCGATGCAACAAGAGTAGAAAGGTTGGACGCGATAACTCGATGCAAGTTGAATTCGAAATTCTGAACAGAATCGACTGGTTAGCCAGGGTCAGCAATATCGTGGTCTTATTGAACCGTGTCTTCTCCCTTCTACGATACGATTGAATACACGCGGAGGATGTCTGAAAAATAATCTAAACCGAATCGTTCGGCCATTCAGCCCCCGGATTCGAAACGTTCTCGCCAGTATTGCACTGCCCTCGTTCTCGAGTTTCATATCGGGCAGACACACTCGTTTTATGGGTCACGCCGCGAGTAGAGCTCTTACGTACACTTGTACGTAAAATTGGCCACGTTAATTCCATTCGAACGATCTTGAGAATTCTGAAATCCGTGGGCATTGATTCTGGGAAATAAAATTTCCCCTCCGCTGGTACACAATAAACGCAACGAAATGACTGCAAAGGTAAACATCTTTCAGGGAAACCCAAGAGTGAATATCAAAGATAAACGGTAGATAAAAATTCAAAGCTTGAGAATTATGAAACGCGATGGAAAGGGGCAGTGGTGTCCCGGGTCGGATCGAAAAAGCAACCGGTACTTGCACGGTTGTTTTCTTTGATGGAAAGTTCCTCCCGTCGAAACTCTTGCTCGCCTCTCTTTGTAGAGAAAATCCTCTTTGCGAGGATCCCCGTTCCGCCCGCCGGGAAAGGGTGCCCTTGGAAATACGCGAGGGGTGGCCTGGCCCAGCAATGGTCTTACTCGTGAGTTCGCTCCTCGAACGCGCGATACATCTCCCATAAAAGTTTAACGAAGGTGGCTGTCCCGGTTTCGACGTCGCGCCGCCCCGGCAGAACAATTGTACTTCGTGCAAGTAAAAAACAGAACAACAACTCGCAATCCGGTTTATCGATGAAAATTACCTCACCGGTTTACCTTCGATCGAGGAGACGAAAAGAGGGAGACGTCGGCGGTGAAGTTATTTCCGTTTCCTCCGTAGCTAGACGTCTCATAAAAGTCGTCTCGAAAGGGGTAGAACAACAGATACAACGTCTCCCGTCTCGACAGATGCCGCGACGTGTGCGCGAGAATCTGCCCTGTCTCTTCTCCACTTCCTTTCCCCTTCGCCATCGTGACTTTTCCTTTTGCACGGTTTGCAAGATCTATTCAATTTGCTTTTTCTAGCGGCAGGAAGAAATCCACTTCAACAAAGGGAAAGAACGTGCGGGCGGCACGCTGGGAGGGCCAGGGTTGTCGTAGTTGGGGCACTGGGAGATGGGAAAGGGTAGAGAACTGCAGGCAAAGGGGAGGGAATTTCGCTCGGTAAAGCACACGTGGAGAACCGTCGGTGCTTAAAGCTCAGAGAGTCCTTTGAAACTTTACAATTTCATTCTTCGAGACGTGGACGAGCGCGAAGATTCCACACGGCTCTTGTCCGGATTTTTCTCTTGCCTCTTTGGAAGCTGGCGACTTTTTCTTCCGTCTCAAAGGACACTGGTGTAGTCACGTAACCTGAACCATCTTGCCCCGTTCGGGGTTCGCGTAACGCGCGAAACGTCAAGTTAAATCCACTTACGCGATCCCATAGCGTATTAAGCGAACGGGAGCAGAATACAAAGGGCGGAGGATTATAGGAAATGGAACGAAGGCTCGCGAAGGTAATCCATTTCTGCGTAAAAGTAGCCGCGAAAACCAATAAAGCGGTGCAACCTCGCGTTTTAAACACGATATTTGGAAACGCAAATGGTCCGACTCTCGATTCAACAGTGCGAACCGTACGCGTGCGCGGTCAACCGAGCCGCAGACTCTCGCGAACAGATATATTAGGGCAATTATATCCAGCTTAATTACGCACTGCCTCCGGTCCGCACCTATTTTCGAACACTGTCGATGAAAATTAGCACCGGCTGAAAGCGCGACCTCCTATCTTCCGGCACTTCGTTTAACGGCTCGCCCATCGAAATGTTTCTCTTAAAATAGTGAATCCCGTTCGATCAGCGGAAAAGTATAACGCGCTGCAGACTGACAGGATATTGAAGCGATCAAGACTCGAAGGAAAATGGTAGCATGTAGTGCAAATGAGGCAACGTTACGCGACGGGAGCCGGTCGCATAATTCAGTCTCCGAATTTTTTCCCAAACGTCTCGCGGTTCCACCGGTGCTACGAGCCGAGCAGATTAAAAGTTTCATCATTTGGGTGGCTTCCCCGCGAGTCTGCGCGAATTTTCGCCGCAATTTTCGTAGCACGCTCGAAGAACGAACAACTCGTATTACATACTTCATGTACGAGTACAGAGGGGGCAGAAGAATCCAGCGTGTTAGTTTTAATTAGCGGATGTATGTGCAGCCAGTTAGCAAGGATAGCTGTAATACATTTTTAAACTGATCCTTCGGACCCACGTCCGCGCGCCGTGCTCGAGAGCGGCAAGCAGAGAGAACGAACGTGCCTGGGCGATGCAATAAAAAGTTACGTAGCCTGCTAACGTCGTGGTATCGAGCGCACAAAAAAAAGTGCTTTCGAAACTGTTGCTGAGCCCGATCTCGATCGAAAATAACGCAGACCGTAACAGAAGCGGAAAATGTTGGGCGAAATACGCGTGGGGCCGCTTCGAAAAGCCTGTATCGATGTCAAAAATACCGGGACGAAATCGTAAACACGTCGAAAGTGACGTATCAGCGGGCAGAATCGCGTGCAACGCGGAACAGCTGGTCGGGGCTATCTAAATGCGCCCGCGACACCGATTGATGTTACATCGACAGAGATAATGGTGTCCAAACAATATTGCACGCGTCAAAAGCAGCGGACGTTGGAGCTGTTTGTCGTCGAAAACGGTTTGCCTGCTATAGCGCGTCGCTAATGAGACAATTTCATACGTGGGGAAATTCACGTGCACGAGGGAAACACGAGGCAGCCGCGACGGACAGGCGCTGCATAACGATTCACGGCTGCAAGTATTTTCAATCCAGTGAGCCACCGACGAAAATATTAACGAATAGTTTGAGAGGTATTTATGAATAGAACCGTTTAGCAAGGAACAGAGTCTGGGAAGGATCAATGAAAATTAAACTTCCGATAATTTCGTCTCGGTGCAAATCGATTGGTACCTACATAGATATATGTATGTATAATAGATTTTCATCTCGCTGCAACACTTTGCATATACCACCAAGGGAACTGATAATAGCGATTCTAAGAAAAAGATCTCAATAGTCTGGGACACCATAGGGCGAGGGCAGGTTATTTCCGCGGCAACAAAAGCAGGGGAATTTGTTGGGGTTTACAGTGATTGAGGTTTTCCCGCAGCTCAGGGCTGCAGATCGACGCCCTGGTAAATGGACGCCCGTCCGTCGTGGGATATTTTGGCCGCACCAGAAGTGAGAAACATTTTGGAATTCTCGTCGCGCGACGAGGCTTCGCGAGAGGGCATTCTACAACGTCTCTTATCGCCGTATCGTGAAGCGATTTTGGAATCGAAGGAGGATGAAATTTCGAAATAAAAACTGGCCCGATAGTACAGCAGCTTCCGGTTTGAAGCACTTCGTAGCGCCACGAAACTACCTTGATAAGCTTTTCTACTTTTCTCTAACAGAAGTTTCAGCGGCAGCTAGACCTTTCTTTGAATCCCGACGCACGAAGTCCCATCGCGGGCGAAAACGAGATGGAATTGAATCGTGGCAGCGCGTTGTCGAGCTAAATCGATACAGCCCCGATTCAAACTCGATTCTCGCCCTCGTCTAAACCTTCCTCCCCTCCCGTCTCGTTAACCCGTTGCTAACCCTGTCTCGCGCATACACCTTTCGCGTTTCACAAGATTGCTACACCCTGTTTCGCCACCGAGCGTCGACGAGGAAAGCGCTGCCTCGGAGAACGAGATCAAACTTTCGCGATTCTGAGCTGCCTTCGCGAAACAAGGGGAAAGAGCGCGGATAGTTTTCGATTAATTGCAGCCGCGACACGTTTCCCGGAATTTCCGTTGCGAAAAGAAACCCGACACACCTCTCTGCTTCCTTAAAGTAACGCGCCTCGCAGCTGCAATTTGTATGGATAAAAAGAAAATAAAAATTTCACCAACACGATCTTCGGTTCCCTCGTTACCTCGTTCTCCTCGTCCCGATAGGATAGAGAAAAAGCGAGGCGCTCTCGCCGCGAAATGTCTTCAGCTCGTTAAGGACCTAACGAGAAGAAACGCGGTGGATGAACGCTAAGCGGTACGGGGAGAGGCCTGAAAAAGCGGGGGAGAATAAAGCCGACCCTACGAGCTGCTAGAGAGCTTTTCGAAGTTGGAACTACGCTCGGTAATACCGGACCGACCGAATAGTCGAGTACTAATCCGACTGTAATAATGGTGTACCCGCTCGCAGACTCGTCGCGCGAACGAGAACGCACTCTCCGACGCGGCGCGCCGCGTCGCACCGGCCCGTTGCATTTCGTTCGCCATTACTCCGGTTTGGCTGCTTCTCTCACCGCTCTCAAACTCATAATACGATTTTTAATACATTGCAACGTGCCGACAGTCCGTTCTTCTGTGCTGCTTCACCTGCCTTGCCCGTTTTACCTCTGTTTCACCTTAAAACGGTGACGTACAAGTTGGGGTTTAGTTGGAGAAAATTCTAGGACACCCTTGGAACATTTCGCTAGCAGATGCGCGCCGCAGAATGATTAATCGATATTCACCGCGCAGTACAATGTAGTAGCTTGGTTCATAATGTATTACAGTTTGAACAACAGCGAACGACATTGAGAAATTGCAGCTAGCTGCATACGGTATTAAGACGTTCCGCGAGAAATTTATACGACGCTGCAAAGAATCGAGTCGGAAAGAAGGAAGAGTTGCTCGAACGGTATCGCAACGACGCCCCCGTGTCGCTCGATTCTCATAATTCTTGTTAAATGAGTAAAACGAAGGGGATGGTAGATGGGCCGACTAAAGGGATACAAGAGAAAGGGAATGCTTCGAGCTCTTCATAAATCCAGCCATTTCTCGCGTCCGAGGGTTTTTTCCCCTTAGCAGGCCGTTCGTTTGCATACCAAAGATTAATCCACGCGCAGACCGATTGAAATGAAAACGCACGGTCCCGCTACGAATCCGACATCCGTCCCCACGCGTGAATATCATTTTCTTGCGACGAACAAAGCTTTACGAGGTCAAAAGCTGGCGCGCGGAAATCGATACTAAAAGGAACGGGAAAAAAGAAAAATGGGAATGCAGCTAGAAGCATCGACGAAAGCGTATACGCGCGCTCCAACGTCGCCTCTAGGATTCGCAATTTTAGCGCATGCTGTTTCGAACGCTGACGAATGTTTTTCTGTGGTTTTGTTACAGCGACGGCAGCCTGGCCGAGGCAGGAGCAACCGTGCCCCATGGCTGGAGACTTTTGCATGAACGGTGGTACCTGCCTGTTTTTCGAGACCGTCGGTGAACCAGCATGCAGGTGAGCGAGAATCGATCGATTTTCTTTCTGCATAATTGACAATCCTCGCGCCTCGGATAAACCGCTCTGCCCCGTTACTGTCCCCGGATTTAATATTCCTTTCGTTAACAAGGCAGGGGACAACCCCACAGCCATATCGCGCAATTCATCGACCCATAATAAAAGATAATCGAGAATGAACGGGTCACGTATCAATGCTGCCTCGTATTTTTCACGCATCAAAGTCCGGAAATATTGAAGCAAACGATTGCGAAGCGCTTTTCACGCGTTCCTCGTTCCCTCGGTTCGCGAAACGAAGATACCAGCCAGCCGAAATTGAGTTTCGCCTCTTGTTATCCTCTTTTCCACCAACACCTAGCAGGCCGGCTCAACAGACGAGATTGGAAGAGCTTCGGTGGAGGTTTCGCGGTATGTTTGTTGCCGATTTCGTGGAACTCGCCAGACACGTCGAGTCTACTGACCTCTCGACCACTCGTGCTTCCTTTCTCCCTTCCGTTCGCACTCCAATCGGAATTGAACCATTCCTTCTTCTCTGCCACCCCAGCCGTCCCCCTTTTTCCCTATCCATTAAAGAGAGCAGCTTGCCCTCGTCCCTCTTATATTCTATCCTCTCCACCTTTCCATGCCCCGGTATTTTATTCTTTCATTTATTCTCCTTCCTTTTTTCGTTGCTCAACGAAGGGTGAATTATGTCTGCAGGGACACCGAACTTTCGCTAATCAACCTGTTTTCCCGTACCTAGAATTTGAAATTTTCCTTAAAAAAAATTCCACTCAGCTTGGAGTACAATTTTTACGTTCGACTCGTACGTTTTACACCCCTTCGCACAAAATTCCTAACCGCTGCGTCAAGAATTTCCTACGCTTCCTCTTGGTTACCTCTTGGCTCAGATGTTATCGGTTCTTGCGAAAATTAAATTTCTCGAAATGCCCCCCTTCCTGAACAGCAGATCCTTACGATCGATCGCATTTTCGGTTTAATTAAAAAAGTTCCGCGCGCGATGATCGGCGATCGTTCAACCGAATTAGCAGCTCGAGCAATCGCAAAGGGGCATGCCGTCATATTACTTCGGTCAGCGTTAAAAATCACAGAGGGCCAGGAGAAACAGTTGGCCAATATCAAAGCAGACGCAATGTTGCCCGAGCCACATTTCTCTCGATCCTGAAACACTCGACTCGTTAATTTCAACGAAATTTAAGACTCGCTCCTGCAATCCTAAACGCGTCGCTATTATTCCGACGGCCTTCGTTTTCTCCCTGCACGTTTTACGCTCGATCCGCGCTGGGAAAAACTGGAAGTTCCCCGAGACGTCGTCGCCGAGAGGGAGAATAGTTCTTTTTGTCGGTGTACTTTGACATTGATTAGCTGCTCGTTAAATAAATTCGGGGGACGAGCTGGTTCGCGAATAAAAGTGACCCTCCGGGGAAAAGAGGGGGCCATATAGAACGAGAGCAAAGGGAAATACTGTGGTCTATGAACGGCTCCCGACGAACACCACACTGCCATCGGTTGACGAGGGTTTATTGGCTTTATCGAGGAATCAGGTCGTCCCCGGAGGAACCAAGGGTCGAGGGAAAAAAGAGGAACGAGAGATGGAAAGAATGGACAGTGGACAAATGAGCGTGCGCCAAGCATTGTCTACTTGCGTATACCAGACTAGGTACGACGCAAGCAGCTTGTAACAAGCGGAAATGAGCTGCACCGTTCGAGAGCAGTATATTCTGCAAATTGAAACTTTGCTACGCGTCCACGAAAGATAGGGTATCATCGAGCTACGTTTTTTACGCTCGATGCGCGATGCCCGGTGTTGCTAATAAATTGGCAACGCGAACCGATCCACCTTCCCCTGCTGGAACTATTCCTTTCGGCTGCTCATAATAAATCACGGAGCGTATCGCGGGCATCCTCGATTTATGGATTTCCAGTGACCGAAGGCAAGCCCGGTGCACGCGCAACCTCCTAAAAAAGAGTACAGGATCGACGATCGAGCAGAGGACGCGAATGAGTATCTCGTTTACCGCGGCTGGATCGCATCGCGTCCACCGCAGCTCCTTCTATTCCAATCGCCAACGATACCTCTCGCATCCAGCCACGCGACACTTCACTAAAATACACAAAATGCCCAGCTTTTGGCGTTCTCCCAGGCCGGGAGGACGTCCGTGCATCTCACTGTACGAGACACTTGATCCCGCAGCTTGCATCCATTCAATTCCCGCTTCCGCCTGTGCAACCTCCGATTCCAGGCGAGGCATTTGCCACGCGAGACTCGGCTCTTCCGGTATCGAAAGCCACCAAAAACGGGCGGCTTTCGTTCCGCGCGCCTCCACGACTTGATTTATTCAACGACGAGACTCTGGCGCACACTCAGGAACAAAGCAAAGGCAGGAAACGTTCCTCGGCACGGTGAATTCCTTCCGTGGCCACGCCAGTTAACGCCTAATCGAGAGACAAAAGAGGGCAACGAAGTTTCCTGGCGGGAGAAATTTGCGCGTTCTCCCTTCGGTATAAAGCATGCGAGACGCGTATTTCTGCCGGATGTATCGAGCAGCGAAACGTTCGTCGGGGGCAAATTCGACGCGAGGGATCGCCGACGGAAATTCGAACAGGAGCGTTAAGCTGACGCGCGACGATAACGCTGTTCGCGGCAGATAAGGCAGATAAAAAGCGGAATATTAAAGCGGAACGGCCAGGCCGTTCCCCTGCGTGGCAGGAGCTGGCGGTCCGGAAGGAAGGAAGGAAGGAAGGAAGGAAGGACGCGAAGAAGGAGCGAGAAGAGGCTGAAAAAAGGAAGAATAAAGAACCCTCTAATATCCAGTGCTTCGCTCTGCCGGCCTCGTGAGCTCCCGCTTTTTCTCTCCGCGGAGCCGTTTCCGCATAACCCTGGCCCATATACGAGAACTGGCGCGCGCGGGACGCGAATATCGTCGCGCGTACGCACAAAAGCTGTTACACAAAGCGGACGAACGCGCAGCTGGTGACTGGCATGCAAGAACGAGCTACTGCACGCTCTCTGGATGCGAACCCTTTCTTTTTAGACGCTCATTATTTTAACAGGAGACGCGAAGCTTTTATACGGAAATGTCGACTCACCCCACTCGCGAAATATCCGTGAAACGATTGTCCGATAGAACGGGGGTATCGACGCGACGCGACGCGACGCGACGCGACGCGACGCGACGCGACGTCCTGATCCTGATACCGAATGCGAATCGTAGCGAAGGTCTATTGTCTTTCGGCGCATTGTGCAGAACTTAATGCACAGGGTTTATTGATTCAATGGATATAGCGCGACCACGTTGCATTTGCGAATTCAAGGTGAGAAAAAATAAAGCTCGACGCGACGGATTTGTCGCGTTGCTGCATTGTGCAAAGTAGAACAAAGGTGCGGGAGCGACTGAAAGCTCTGGCTAGAAGGTTAAAATAATGGATGGGCACGTGTGCGATGAGCATCGAGCGCGCGTTTTCGGCGTTTCACTTAGCCCACATTTTTCACCCGCAGCGTAAAAAAAAAAACGGACAGGCATACGACACTGTTGCTTTGCATTGTGTTAACAGGACGGGTTGCAACACGTCCGTTGTCGCGCCGCTGTTTGTCCAAGCGTTATAAAAGTGTCTCAAAATGCGCGTAACTTTGGACGAGCTGGGCGGGTGAAATGTGATTAAAGAAAGCTGCTCGGGAGCAGTAAATTAAGAGCAAAGGGAGGGCGGCGTCAGTGATACAAAAATGGCACACATATACATTTAGATTGCAGTTTTCGTTTGAATATCATGTAAGCGTTAAATTAAAGGCAATGGAAGCCCTGCGGCTTCTGCTTCCGAGCTTAGCTTTTCGTTTCTCTTTGCCATGGATTCTGTTCGCGCCAGTTGGAAAGCTTCGTTAATAAAGTCGATGGAAATTACGAGGACCTTCCCGAAAGGAATACATGTCTGGTTGGAAATTATGTCGATGGGTCCACCGGCGACCGAGGTATCGAAATTCCGCCAGCGATTGCCTCTTTAATTTTCGGGCCACAATAGCGTCGCGAAATTGGCTCCGGTGGCTCGCATACGAAACAGCGAATCGACGTGGGCGAAAAATTAATCGGCCCGCGTGGACCTATTAGCGATTCAAAATTCAATTAAACGAACCGCAGTCTCAGTCTTCTTTCGAGCCAAACATTCCGGCGCCTCGCGGGCTTCGTTGAACACGAGCATATCTAAAACGAAGAACGCGGGGCAAGTGAAACGAATTTCGCCGGCCGGCAAACATACTTGAAACAATGAGACCTAAACGGTGGCAGGAGAGCTTGCGGCAAACGATCTCACGTTTCAGAGTTATAGCGACGACGAGCATCCAGAAGCCGGATTCCTTGACGACCGCAAGACGTAACGTAGAGATGGCCCCGGTGTTCAGAGACGTTTAACATTTAGACCGTGCCCGAAAACGTTCGAGGCCGATCGTCGATTAGTTCGGCATAGTTTCAACTTTTGGAATGCGATCGTCATTCGTTTCCCTGCATATATCGCCCAGGCGTGACTGTCGAACAACTCCTGCTATAATCTCGTCCATTCTCCCGACGTTCGCATGGCCGAAAACGTGTCCGAATCGCGAGCAGTCCGACTTTTTATCTCGCCGTGTTTAACCCACGAATTTGCTGGACCGCCGCGACCACCTAAAGCGGCGGAAATACGAGGCGCGCGGTCCCAATTTTCCGGGACTGCCTTGGAAGCCACTAGCTTATTGTCTATTCGGGTGCACAGAGTGCCGACTAAATTCAACGTGTCTCCCGCAGAGGGTTTACTACGACAGGAACGATCATTCCCGCGGGGATCCGCATTCCCACGCGAGAAGCTCCTGTTCGTGGGACGCGGAGGTGGAACGTGCACTTTCGGAGAACCGCGAAACGCGTCGCTTTGGCCGAGGGAACGCTTAACGCGCGAACGCCACCCATTCGTAGCCGGTCCTTCGCGTTCGTAATCGAGTGCTCGCGAGAACGCCTCGAAATACCATCCGGGAAGCCCCCGCCAGACCGTTCAACCCCTATTTACGATGCAACGGTCTCCGCAATTTAACGGAGGAACGGTACGCGAACCGATAAACGCGGCCCTGCATTGCCGTGCTCCATGCCTGACAAATAGAACGCTTACGTACGTAGTCGCAAACAGTTTACGGGTAGCGTAATGCTCGGGCGCCAGCGATCGTGAAACTGTGAACTTCGTATCAAACGCGAAGGTCCCGCGACGATTTCGCCGTCTTAATTAACCGTTTAGAACTGCAACGTAAACATTGCTGAATTTTTCCTCGACAAAATCTTTAGCCGAAGGAAATTGGAGATCGTCGTCGTTCGAATAATTTTTAGGGAGAAACAAACGCCCAGGGCATCCCAGTTCTCCAGTGTCTATCGCCATTCGTATCGAGCGTATAAATATTGTTCTCGTGACACGGTTTGCGAGTCGCGCGAGCACGAGAACCACCCCCAAGGAAACGCACTGGCTTGTCTAGATAATCAAGCATTCGTGCCCCGACTGGCATAAATTTCTCTTGCGTCCTACATATAAAAAATACTGCAGCGGCAAGGAAAGCGGGTTTATCGTTGCAGAAACACAAAGGCGATGGATTCGTAAAGCCACGGAAATTCTAATTTAGTTGCCGAGAATGTTCTCCCACTCGCTGGAATCCTTTCTCGCGATACGTTCGGATTTCTTTCGCATTCGAGATCTCCGCCAGCTTCGAAGCGCCCCTTTTCTTTCTATTTCGAGAAATTTTTAAAGCACGATCGACAAGCGAATAGCGGTTTCCGTAAGCTGGTTTGGCGGTACGTTACCCCGTGCAATATCCAACGTTGCACAAAGTACGCAAAGTTTCAGCAGCTCCGTGAGCCGAATCGCCATGGCGCATGGCCACAGGGAGGCACGCTGCCTTGCAGCTCTCCAAAGATGAACCTCGCTAAAGGTGAATCGAGTCCCTCGTGAGAACTTAAACGACTGCTGCTCGAGTCTTTGGACCTCTCTGGCCAACCTAATAATTCATCCTGGGGGCTACTCCTCTCTATCGCCTCTGTACCTTAGGGTTAACGATAGCGATGGACATTCAAGTCTCTATCTTCGAGCAATTTCGTTGCACAAGGTACAGGCGTCGAGAGCTTCGACCGACTGCGATATCGAGGAACATCGAAAGGCGTAAAGAGATGAGCGATTCCTAAGAAATTTAGGAAACAAGTCTGTTTGATTTTCGAAAAGCCAACAATACTCGTGGACGGAGGCAGGGATCGTGGCGTTTTAAAGCTCTCGCTAGCCACCGCAGTCTCTTTTCAATCTTTACACCGGAGGTTCGTTCGGCGAAAGGCAGGGTTTTGCGGGTCTAAAGGGTGGCTTATGAATGGGCAATTAATCCACGAAAACCGCCGGCACGTCGTCCTCGGTGCTTGGGTGCTCTCCGTTACGCCGCTAAGCCAGCCAAAGTCCAGCCGTCCGCCCGCCACGGCACACTGTATTATTCAAAGAGTGCCGCTTTACTCTCTCTCTGATAATGATTTATTTAGTCAACCGGCAAATACGGAGACGAACATTAGCCGCGCCAAGCTAGTCCACGTATCCCTTTCAGCCCTTTGCAACCAAGTTCGGAAGTTGGAGGAAACCCGCGTGACATTTTTGATGGAATATCGAATTTTCAGTTTGCTTCGTTTTGCTCGCGAATGCATCGGTGCGACGCGACGCGGCGTTTCGCGACGACATCGACAGGCCAACGAGCTGCGGTATTCCGTTGGCTTGACAACCGTTCAATGGTATGAAATTAATAAAAGCGCGGCGCGAATAAGCGTCCAAATTGCGATGGTCCCCTTACGCCCCGAAACAGCCGAACAACACGCGAACTCGTGACATGTAATTAAACTATCATCTCCATATTCATGCCGACCAAAGCAAACTTCCATACTCATCCATATACATTGCTAAACAGTTGTCGGTCACCTATTTGCATTTAGGTTGCAGTCTTCATTAACCGAACCGGTGTTCGCGCATTAAAACGCGAGAATTTTATGATTCCGCCTTTTTTCCCTTACACCCGCCTCTAATTGTAAGTTGCGCGCACGGGACGTCGTTGACTTTTAAAAAATTCACGCGTAGCACGCCATGGCATCCCCATCCGTATCGACATTCTCGCGACTCATTCTACGGCGGAGAAATCCACCTATTCTCTGCGCTACTTCGTATTCCTGTACCACTGTGATTCGTTTCGTGCTAGCGACGGAGAGTATGGGATAGAAGAAAAAAAGGGTTGAGAAACGCGGGATAAATCGAAACGTCAACGGAGAATTGCGTTTCAGTAATCCACTCGATGTTCCTTTAACCCGATTCACTTATCCGATGCTCGCGCAGTCCGCGAGGAAATTCGCGGCGACGCGACGCGCGGAGAAATCCGACGTATGTCGGCGACACTCCCTCGGTGGAATCGGTTTTGCGGAAACGCGGCCCCGTGGAAAATCGCTGCGAACGACGTCGGAAACGCACAATCAATACGTTAACGCGTTTTGACACGTAAAACTCCGACAAATCGGTGCTTGCGCGTTTCGCACAGCGGGACTGTGACGAAAATATACGCCCCGTCGCGTACGCTACAGCCGAAGGATGAGAAGAAGGGGTCTGTTGCCGCGACGAGGGACGACAGAATCAGAGTTACGCCCCTGTCTGAACGTGTCTTCTCGCGAAGACAAAATAGAGCCTCGTCTCGCCTCCCGACACCGACGCCGACGCCGTCGCCGCCGCCGCCGTCGTTTCTGCTTTCGTGCGAAATCTTTCTCGCCGCTGGTTTTTCCAGATGCGCGAGCACGCTATAGAGGACAGTGCCGTTCACAGTGTCAAAACTACACCGAAGAGTTTATGCGTTTCAGAGAAATATACGAACAATGTATCCTGTCTGTCTCGCCAAGCCTCCCCTCGACACCTGTGACTTGCACGTTTCCCTCTGTGCCCGTATAAATTGTCATTCGATCGAACGTTCTATTCGCTCTAACAATTTCACCGCGCTCGGGTTGCGCGGCTGAAAATCTAAAAAAGGATCCCCTGCCACAGGGAGCACTTTTCCTACGCCACACAGAACCGCGAGAGGAACTTTATTGTGCCGCAAAAAAATGCCCCGGCACGTCATTACGGCGCGTATTGATTTCTCTGGGAGGGTGAAAAATAAATAACATAACTGGCAGAGCGAAATTAAAGCGCGCAACCGAAAGGGGTGGCATCCGCGTCGATGATTTCGAACCGCCCAGGGCGAATTTGCATAGAGACCGTACGTTGAGGAGAAAACTGACGAGATAAGCTGCGGAACGAGGCGTCGGGATCTTTCATTACAGCCCTGCTTGAATCGTAACTCGTCTACCGCGCGAAGACCAAATAAAACTTTTAGCCCCCATGGTCGTTGCTCGCGCGGAAACTCGGATCACGCTTTTTTTCTCGCGACGCAGTAGCACGGCAGACAAGACGGTACCGTGGCTACGGCTAGCCAAAACATTTCAGACTTGATCGTGAGCCAAAAATCTCGTCGCCCCGCCAAAAAGATACACCTGGCCAATGGTGGAGTTTCGAGCCACGGAAAAGGAGGGAAGCGATTCTATTTTTCTCGATTCTGTCGTCTCAGTGTTCCCACAATCCCTCTGTCTGGCTTGGTGTTTCACGTATGTATTCTCCCGTAGCGATCAAGTCCATAAACAACGTTGCCCTGCTTTCCGACCAGACTAGTCAGTCACGCTGCCCATTGTTCGTCTGCAATATTTGCAAAGCTGTTTTTTATCGACTCTCGTGCTCCCTTTACCCGAGCAACTTTTGTTAACGCCGCTGATATCATTGCGATCGCATAACATTCCCCTACACCTACATATTTCGCGTGAATTTTAATATATTCAAAGATCGGTCGTCGGCAACGCGCGTTAACGCACGTTCGAGTCCTTTGTGCTCGTATTTTCCTCGCGGCGTAGCTCGATATTCCATTATCATAAATTCCTCTGGCAGATGCTACGGAACAGCGTGCAATGATCTCTATACGCGGTTTTCCTTTCGCATCGATAAAGCTTAATATTCTTCTCTGAACACGTTTGAACAACGTTCCGCCGACGTGTACCGGAATGTAAATTTTCCCTGCGGTTTTCCAAACTCCAAACGCTTTGTTCCAAACCCGAAATAATTACACTTCTCGGTGTCGTTGCTTTTCGGCATCTCTAACATTCGTTTCAAGCTTCGCAATTTAATTAGGAGTTACACGAAAAAGTTGCACCTGTCGGATGTGCGATGCGTGCTTTTCCCGGTGGCGGGAGACTTCGCAAAAGAATCTGGAAAAAATGGAACGACTGCGCTGAAAGCTTCGCCGAGCTTTTGTGTGGTCTTTGTTCGGGCTGGAAAATACGGCCACTGACCGAACGTTGCTAATCCGTCGGATTATCGTCGAACGATCGCTTTCTTCGTGCTTGATTTATGCTGGCGTGCTCGCCGCTAAAGGTAGATTTACACCTCGTGAAGTTTAAAAGCGCCTCGCTACCGGCGGAGTGTCTCTCGAGGTAGATTATATCGATCTCGAATTACGTGAGCTCTCTATTCCCTGGCTTTTCCATCACGGACGTGGCGAGACGGTGGAAGGAAATGTTTCGTGCATCGAGGGAAAAAGCTTTTTAACGAACGATTAATGTAGGGCACGAAATTCTCTTTATATTCGAATTTCATATACACGTCCCGAGCAATCTTTCTCCATTTTTCTACACGCAGAGGCCGGCAAGCGAAGGTAGTTGTTTGGCCAGAAAGGAGTTTTCGTTAGCGCTGATTCGAACGGGAACATCACGGTGAAAGATTGCGAATTTTATTTTTAAATCGAACTAAAAACGATTCGCAATATCGCACCTCGTCGATTCACGCTTGATTCCAAGTTGTAGACCGTAGATGATAGATGCGCTTGCTCGATCGAATGAAATCACGACAAGCACGGTATTTGTATCTCAAGCGGCTACTGGATGAAAATTTATTAGCACGACGCGATGGTCACGTGCGCGAGAGCGGAGTCGAAAAATTAAAAACAATTCTGTCGTAAATTTCCGTGCGATCATCGAGCAATTAAAACTTCCTTAGCGCGAATCCCCTCCGGAGTTGGGGATTTATTCGCGTTTACGAGCACCGCTCTCGAAACTTTGTCACGAAAAAATTTGAGAGGAAAAAGCTGAGAAATCGGGAAAATGCAGAGACAGAGTGCGGCTAAAAGGATTCGCAGAGACGCAGCAGAGCGCGAGTAAGTCAAGATGACGCCAGCAGCAACTTAATTAATTAAGGTGAATCACTCCGAATTGTTCCTACGTTTTACACTCGCCACGCTGACTAATAGCCTCGCTGATTAATACTTGCTGCAGATGTTACGCAGCGACGTAAACATTAAGAATGTATCCAGCACGACGATTAAATTAACACGGACAAGCTGCCAAAGGATTAAATCGTACGTGGAAATCGTATGGCAAACCGCGAAGCTGGATTGCCTTTGAATAATAATTCCTTCCGTCTGCGGCACGAATTATGCATGCATTACAGATGTAATTTGTAATGGCAGATTGAGAAGAAATTCCGCCAAGCGATAACAAAAGTTTCACCGAAGAAAACAACTGGTGGATTAGCTTTTGTATGCTAATTCGTGGGACGGAGAACTTTTGGAACCACCCCTGCAAATATTACCCCTGGTATAAATGCTGGCCCAGTTTCTGCCATCGACGAGGGTAGTTTGTTAAATGATGTCCGATATCCCTATTATAGTCGGTACGTTTCCGTTATTGCTGTTCAAGCCATAGCCGATATTTTGCATCGCGGAAGGATAATTAACGAAATCAACGTGCTGGCAGAGAGTACGGTCAGGGTTCCTGATTTCTCGATGTATTTCGTTGCTCGAGAAATGAGAAAGAGGCAATTATAAAATTTCTCGAGAAAGAATTCTCGCGAAGGAATACTAATTGTAAGTACCTTGAACAAGCATCTCGATTTTATCAATATCGCGGTGGACGAAGATAGGTTTCCGGGTGGAAATGTTTGCCCAGCGATCGGTAGAGACTCCCCCGAGGGACGAAATGGATAAGTAAGGTTATATAGGAGAGCGAGCAAGGTTGGAAAAGTTAGTTTTGGTGACATATGTGGCCAACACACGTAGAGGCGGAAGTTGAGCCTGGATCGGCTAGGACCAGGCCGCAGCGGGCTGCGTGACATTTCCACCCCGTAACTACCTCGAACCGTCGTTTAAGGAAATAGAGCTGTCCGACGCAAGCACACCTCTCACCGCGGCAAAACCAGCTTTCAAAATGTGCCAATAAATGGTAATCGCGGCGGAAGATGCGCGTGCCCCCTGTTAAGAATCGGAACGAAACGTCTGGTCCGCTTATTATTTCTCCACGTAATTTCGTGCAACTTTTCATAATCTGTGAATTGGAATTCTTCGACTAAAATGTTTAAACATTCGTCTAAAATTTTGTAACTTAAATGGTTGTATTTAATACGCAGAGGTATCCAAGGAACGACAGGGAATCCAATCACCGGATTAAATCCGGACCCATAAACTGTTAACGCGTGAAATGACGGGAAATATACACTGTTTCATCTTCCTATAAACCGACGCATAATCCAAAATAGATGCATGGAAATTGTGTGCTTGAAATGCAGAAAGATGAGCGCTAGTTCAGATTTTAATATCGCGCCGCGTGAAACGAAATTAACTGGAATCTGTATTGAGTCCGTGGACGCGTACAAGTCGGTCATTGATCGGGGAAACGAATAATAATGAGGGGAAGCTCGACGTGGCCCCGTCCACGAGGGTAATAAACGGAAACTTAATCAAACGACAGGACGCGGTCCGGCCAATTCGATTGAAGTGCTTTTCTATGTAGCGTACACCGCTCCGCGGCCGTCGATTTTTCAACGCGGATTTCCGCTGGATTTCGATCGGTCATGACCAGCCATTCAGAGTAATTAATCGGTTTCCTGATGCGGCCTACCATTCAACCTGCGCCCTCCAATGTCGATTATAAATATTACGAAATCGCCGACGAATCCGACGGACCAGCTTGACCGCAAATTTCTACAGCACAATGGGTCCGTGAAACAGCGTGTGACGCGATTCGCGGTTACGCTCGCTGATTCGCGTCATCGATGCCCCGATTAAATAATTATTAATAATTACGGGTATTCGCGTGGAACGAGCAACGAGCAGATATCGATGCCTACTTAATACACCAGATCTAATCCTGATACAATTTCTGCAGCGCAGGCGTGTCGCGCGACGCGTTCGGCAACGCGGCCTGAGAAACTTTGCAGACTTGTGTCGTCGAAATTAACAACGAAACGCATCGTGCCCGACCAATTACGCTGCAAATAGTGGAATGCACTATTTTCGCTTAATTAAACGTGTGCTTAATTACTCAGGGAAAGATCGGGACGATTCGATGGCCAGACACTGCGCCGGTGCGTGCGAATTCTGGCAAATCCGAGCTTCTCGTGACTCGTCCGCCAAGAACGAGCCGGAGAAGGCAGCATCCGACCGTTTTGCTCGTGGCCGATGCTAACGGGAAACGACGCAACGATGGAAAATGATCAAGGGTGAACAGCTCTGGACGACGCGACGTCCGAATTTCCCAGACAGTAACCTGTCCCGCCAGCTGGCACCCTTCGGGACATCGGGGTTTTCCCTCATGACCCAGCAGTCGGCTCTTCCTCTTCCTCCAGTCAACCCTCTCCGTTCACCGATTCCCATATACCACGTCCGAGGGTTATGGTTCGGCATAAATCTACTTATAACGGCCGGCAACTATTCGTCGACGCTGGACTATTTCACGACCTGCACCGTGACATAAACGCGCAACGTAAATCGTGCCTCTTCGATGGACAGGGGGTTGGTTACTACCCTGGGCAACTCTATCAAAGAACCTATCTCTACCAGAACATTTTCCTCTGCCCTTCATCTTTTTCCGTCCGCTTTTTTTTTCGGGGATTGATCTGACTAAACGACCTCACAGTTAGTGCTGGAGAAATGTTGGTTCCTGTTGGTTAATGTAATTGCAATTGGAGGAGAAGATCCTTCCCTTTGACCCTAAATTCCAAGCAACGGAGAATACGAACAGCTGTCGACCGGAGAAACTTTGCGCTAATTACTTGGACCGACGATTAACCCTGCGCGATCGCAATATATCATGTCGGAGAAGGGTGGTCTGGTGAAAGACACCGGATTAAGGGTAACAAATCGATCCCCTTGGCTACCACGTCGTTTATCAAATCGAGCAATTATTCGTTTCCTAACTTCATTTGTTTGTCGTGGAGGGTGCCGCGATCCAAGCGTCTCGTTGACTTGCTACGTTCGCGAAGGGAATATCTTGGCATTGTCGAAAAGGTGCGAAACGTTCTGGCAATTAAACGAATGGTTTTGCGTCACGATGTCCGCGTATCACAGCGGCGGCGTTATATTTATATATGCTACTTTGTAACTGAATGCCTTGGAGAAGGTGAATAGCTGCTCGTAATGGAAGGGGAAGGCGTACGTTGAGAGGGGTTTCTCGTAACTTTGCTCGAGCCCTGTTGGTATGCCAAGAGGGTAGGATACGTATGCGCCTCGGTGGATACAACCGCCATACGACCAAGCAAGTAACCCAGTTTCGCTCGTGGTTACGGGCACGCAGCAAGGGGTGTAAGAGGGAGAGAGCGCGAGATAGCCTCGCGTCGCTGCTACAGAGTGTTTCGAAATAAAGTACTGTACATTATGGCAGTAGTCATTCTGCACACATTCAGAGGCACGAATAGCAAGGCAAAGGTAGGCGCGCATACGTTCGCGTATACACTCGAATAATTTCAAAGAGAAACAGACAGACGGGCCGAGAAATGGGCAGAAGGTGATAAAAAAAGGTGATAAAAAAGGTAATAGAGGGAGGGAGATGAAACGAGCATAAGAAAGATACGGGGAACGAAGAAACACAGAATGTTCAAAGGAGGGGTGCAGGTTGAACGCGAGGGAAAGAGGGTACCTCGAGCCCCCGCCTAACCCGCCCCTTTAAAGTGTTATCTTTGAAATTGCGTTCCGCGGGAGCGTTATTAAATTAAGTAAACCGCAAAAAAAGTTTCTTTCAAGCTGCCGGCCGTATACGCGACGGCATGGTACGGCCCTGTTGTAGTTACACACAGAGTCTCGCTCGTAGCATATATGGGAATTAATACCGGATGAAACCCTTTCCTCGTTCTGACTGTACATAGTCAGCCGACATCGACTTTCTAGACTTGCCCACTTCCCCTCGTAAGCGACCACCGTATGAAAAAGGTACTTTTAATTTTGCGATCGTAATATACATAGGAGACTAGAAGCAGACCACGGCGAGCATCGCCAAAACCGTGGTTTAAATTTTTCGCTGGCCCACCGGTGATACGCGCGCACTGACCCCAAAATGGAAACGTTCTTTGCACGATTTTTTAAGCCCCTCCCGCCGCCCAAGACTGGCCAGCCAGGGCTTTAACAACGATTTCTTGTTCTCTTTTTCCATCGTTCCATAAAACCCGGACCTTGTTAATAAGGGTGCAGATAGAAAAGCCCGTGAAGTTACGCCGGGCTACTTTCAAAAATCAGAAGTCATTCTTTTCACGAAGGCCACCGTCGAGACGGTAAGACAGGGCGAACGACTTACGAGAAACTTTTCGAGCAATCTCCCCCTAATAAAAGGCGTCCTTGAAGCGATTGACTCTCGCAAGACTTTGCTTTGATACTGTGCTCTGCAACTTTTTATTCGCCAAAAGTTCGAGACTTTTGGAAACTCGTTGCGCCCACGCCCGTGGAAGAGGGTTTCGGTGTCGACCACCGAGGAAAGAAGAACAAAAGAAGCCGCATCATGGAGTTGTCAAAGACCCGAAAACAATGGAAGCTTCGTGACTGGCCGTCCTTTCCGAAAGAACGTCAACTATGGTTACTAGAATTGACATTAGCATCGTTAACATCAGTATTATTTCGAGCGTTGCGTCGCAATTATTGAAATTTGCAAGCCAGGTACAGGCAAACAATCGGTCCTCTGGCAGAAAGACTTTTATAGCACCTGGATAACAAGCAACTATAATTTATCCTGTTTTTTTTCTCCTTTCTTTTTGTTTTTACGGGGAACCAAGAGCACGTATAAATATTCTAGCACGCACTAGTAACGTTGCTCGTCGCAGAGGCAGTGCGATGCGAGGGTGCACCATGTTATCGCGAGTTTACGCTCAACCGAGAAATCGTGTTCCCATAAAACCTGTCATTCAGAAAAATCAGTTTTTAACGACTACCGTCGGTTTTACGCCGTGGCGAACATTTTTTGTTTACACAAGGGTCTGTATACCGCTGGTCGAAATATTAATTAACGATCCCCCCTCATCCCATTCGAATTATTCCGTTGATTTTAACCCGTCCTGCGCTATGAAACAAACACACGTTCGTTATTTTAACGAAATTTCCAAATAATTTCAACGCGAAATTGCGGGCTCCAGTCACGCGCCGCTAAGAGCAAGCATCAAAGGTTGGCCATTGAGTATTTTGTTCGCCGGATATATCAACTTTTGCGACCGTGCCACTTTTTTGAATGGGAATTTTAACAAGAGGGCGGATCGTTGTACGCTTTCCGTCGGTGGAGTCACCGATTCGAATGTATTCAACGCTCGCGTGCAAAAGAGTGGCTCGAGCCGCTAAACACGCATGATTACGATAAATCTCAATGGAAAGCCAATTACGTGTTCGAAGCGGGCGAAGTTACTGGCGAGCGTTAATGGGTTCAAGTGAATGGTACAGTAAATTGCACTATCTCCGGTGCTGTTTCAGGTTTGTCCAACGGTAAATCTACCGCGAAGTATATTTAGTGCATGGTCTTCGTAAATTCGCAAGAGTGCTGACCGAGCGGAGCGAAAAAAGGCGTCGGGAAAGGGGAAAGGAAAGGAAAGAAAAATGTAAGGAGAGACGGAAAAGAGAGTCGTGGTTCGGCAAAGACGTCGCGGATGGTGGTCGTAAAAATCGCGAGGATCGTTGGGAAAATTTCTTACAAAATGTTGTTCCACGACTGTTCGCCCGGAGGATAAATAATGCGAACGCGTCACGCTCATTCGCGGGTATTTATCGCGTTTACGGCCCTCAGCATATGTTCCCTGCCAGTTTTTTAATACGATCTAAACACGTACCAACGTACGACAAACTCTCGGCGGACAGCCCCCTGGAAGAAACTTCTCGTCGCGATTCCTTCTGCTGCCATGCGGGTGCTCATTGCCCTCTTCCCATTCCGTACCCAGACGAATATCTAAATTTTCCAGCAGCAACAATATTATTTGTTCTACGGTCAACCCCTGGAACTCGGACACGTAGATTCTGTGAAATTCCTTTTCGGATAGGATTTCGTCCAGGTTACTCGCGATCGACCGACTGTTCCCTTTCAAATGGAATTGCATTTTTCCACGCGTGATATCGTTTAGCAGCCAGGCAGACATATCGAATTCTACGCTGATGATCCTCCGCTTCTGGCCTGCGAACACGCGAGTGCCGCAAACGACACGTCTACCAGCATTCGTACGTCTCGTCGCGGTTAGTTAACCGGGCTATAAATACGACGTCGTCGGCGTAACATTATTTTTCCAAAGAAACGTCTTGGACACATCGGGCCGTCTCTGGCCAGGATCCCTCCGTTTCTTCTTACCTCTCGTCTCGCTTGCGCCCCGAATTTTAACACGGTATCGCGACAATTTCTGCCGCCAGCATGTTTCTTTTTTTTCGTTCGATGCTCGTCGGACGTTCAAATAATATTGGAGGAGAATAATCTCGACGGCTTTCCTTTTTTTATGATTACAGATGCGCGGAAGGATTCACGGGTTTACGGTGCGAGACTAAGGACGTCATCAGCACTGGAAGTGTGTACAACAGGCGTAGGGCGCCATTTTCCTGCAAGCTGGGACTCTCGACCTCGTACTACTGCTAGCGATAATCGCGCGGGGCCCTTGCATTCTGAGTAGACCCTTTCTTAACGATGAACTCGGTGTACTCGGTATAATCGGTCGAAACAGCCTCTCGGACCCACGAGAAAAATGTCGTGAGAGGGCCAACGCGCGACCAAGTAACAATCGAGGAGGCGAATTTAATAATACGATCGATCTCGGGATCGTGCATGATACCTGCGGAATGAACGGACCGCCGATGAACAATATTCACTACGGGAACGTTCAACAGGGGAATAGAAACCGGGCGAATCTCTTTTTCCGCGGACTTTGTAGGAATCGTTTGTTGCCGGGCATTAGGACGAGTCCACTCTATCGTATGTAGGAACAGGTACCTTCGTACCTTCGTCTATCTTTTCTTCTGTTTCTACTTCACCTCGACGGAGTTCCTTTTACTTTCTTCTACCCTACGATTTTTCCTCTTACCATTTCTACCACCTTTACTACCGTTACGTCTCTTCTCTTTGTAGAAAATTTCGCGTTACGACACGTGCCTCGCGTCACTTTAGAAATTTTATTCGCGAGAGGAAACGTACGGGAGAGCATGTGCTTTCGTGTGTGTTTCTATCTGTCCGTATGTGCGCGCGTGCATGAAAGGAAAACGGAGAGATAGATGTGAACGTGCGAGGGTATGCAAGGGAAAGAATTATGGAGGATTCTTGCCTGTCTCGAGCCCCCTCAGTTTCATATCGAGAAGGCAGAAGAGGGCGTTCGAGTGGCGCTCGTGATTCAGAAGTGGTGCTTGACCTCGAAAGATCGTGAACCTCCGATAGAGAATGAAAAAGGGAGAAGCTGTCGGAAGATCGTCCAAAGGCCGCACTTTTCGGAGTCTCCATTGGAGAACAATACCAAAGAGCCCAGGGTCTCGATAAAGGACGCTGTGAGAAAGGTCGGAACTCTCTCGGATATCGTCTAGACTCTAGGTCGATACGACTAAGTATAAATGTATAGAAATAAATGAACGATCGCGTGAAGGGGTAACGCAGTGGAAGAGGGTAGTTTTCGCGCACTCATTTCCGACGATGAGAAACAAAATTAGCAAGACGAAATATGTCGGAATCAGTAAGAAGTTGGATATATTATCGCGCGCTTAAAACACCCGTTGCCGCTTGTTCTCCGTGACTTCCTTTTCGTCGCGATGGAGTATCGTCGGAGCGCTGGCGATGCTTGTCGTTGTGATTCGCGAGGAGGGCTGCATCTTTTGTCGATCGTTGTTGGAATATGTAGGCCACGCCGCTGGAACGTAAAGTTGCAAACGAGGGAGCGAAGAAAAAGAAGCTCTGTCGCGTAAACAAGGCTAGCGACGCCAGAACGATATGTATGCATGTATATGTAGTTGGACGTCTGGCCGAATATCTCGACGTATTTTTACGCATCTGGCGAGACAATTCGTGAACGCTTCGAGTGGATAGATTGTGCCGTACGCCCGGAATAAATATCGTACTTCAGTTCAGTCGGCGGCGAAATTATCGTTGATTCGATGGCGATCGTCTCATCCTTTCGCCATCGACTACGCTGTTCTTCCCCTTCGTCGTTCCGAAATCTTCCAGCAACGATTAATAAAAACAGCACCTCCTTACGAACATAGAAATAGCGCCAAGAGAAACCGAGAATTTGTCCACTGGGGCCAGTCGATCTGGACGGAAAGGGAAAATGAAAGGAGACCACTAGGCAAAAACGATTTTATGTAAAATATGATGATATAATACGCGTTAGACTAGGTAAAGCAGAGACTTAAAGTAGTTAAAGAAATTAGAGAGCGTGATTGCGAGAGAGTAAGTGCATGGGTGAGTGCGTGCACGCGGATATGTGTGTGTGTGTGAGAGAGGGAGAGAGTCAGAGAGAACGTGAAAATGAGAGCGAACGAACAAGAGAGGGGAGAGAAAGACAGAGTGAACAAAAATATCGTGACGATTAGGAAATGGGCACGTCGGTCGAGAAATTTCCGAACGAGACGATCGAATGAATTAAAAAATTCGGGTCGACCGCAAGCTTCCAAGTTCCTAGCTTTTTCTAAAGTTTTCTAAATATTTTCTCGAAGAGTTTTTTTATATTCGTATAATCGAAACGTTGCTATCTTTGCTACGCCAATATTTGTCTCCTCCCTTATGAAACATGCGCTTCTTCGGACGGCCAGCAAAAAGAAAGTGGAACGATGATATTTTGAGCGGACGCGATGGCAAATCGATCTCTTCCGGAATTCTCGACGTTACGGCTTCGCGGGAGGTGAAAAAAAAAAATTGGAAAAAACGGATCGGAGGGGGCGTGTGAGATGCGCGCTGTGCTCCAGCAGTCTCGGGACCCTATTTATGTTTTATATTATATTATATATTATATATATATATATATATATATATATATATATGTGTATGTATATATATATAAAAATATGTGTATAAATATTTTTAATTTATTTATTTAATTCATTAATTTTATTGATTTACGATTAAACGTCATCTCCATCTCGGCAACCTTTGTTTTTAATTTTACGTGTACCTTTCGTTACTTTTCTTTCTTTCATTAGGAGTTTCACGGGCAAACTTTTCTTAAGTTTTCTCGATTTTTCCGTTAAGCGCCAGCAGGTAGGTGTTACGAATTCTTTTTCTGTTACCATCGATTCCGTAGTCGCAACAGGCTAAATGGACGACGATCGCATCGATTAAATTCCACACACCCAAGTTTTCGACAATAGCATTGAATCTCGTCGCGAGACAAAGGGAAGGTAAATGCACAGGCACGCGGAAAGACCGAATCGAAACAAAAGATTCTTTCCGAAGAAAGTTCATAGACAGACCCAGGCCGTGGCACGAGGGCGGGAGAGAGAGAGAGAGAGAGTCGCGTCGCAACGAAAGAACCCTCGAAGAAAGCCAATAGAAATTTTCATAGCTAGCAAAGAGTTTCCTCGTCGGCCGCCTTTAGTCTCTTATTGCATTCCAACGAGTCGTTTCGAGGCAAGTCACTTCTCTTCCCGTGGAAATAGCTTTCCGGCTGTTTCCGCCTGGGGACAAGAGGCGATAAACAACGCGAACGAGTACGCGACGGTGCGTTTTCATTTCGAAATTGTCAAAGAGCCGTGCCACAATCAGAAGAATCGACTCGATGCGCGGGAACAACACAAGGAAAAGGCAGGGAAACCAGACAATTCGCTGGAAAGTGTCTATTCGCGTAAACGCCTCCAGCTATGGGGTGTATTGCACGAACGGAATCGTCGCGTCGTAAAAAGCGTAAAGTCCGTAAAACTCGAACGATACGACCACATCGATCCTTGTAACCGCTCCTCTTGATCGAACTTTTCGTCCCAAGAGTAACTTGCCACCCATTCGCAAGACTCTATCGATGAAAGCTTGTTTAAAATGGAAGAACGCTACCTGAATTTCGTTGCGATACAGGTACCAGATCGCCGACATTTGCCGCGGAAATTCGCATTCGCCCTGCGGACCGAGGCAGCGAAAAGTTTCCGCGTAACACGCTAGGGGAGAGGGATGCCAACCTGTTACTCGCAGGAAAATTCGTTTAAAAGTGCGATAATTCACGAATAAGTTGGCAGGGCCAACGAACGATAAATTAATATACAACGTCGGTCTAGCAGCCCGCTTGAAAATAGAAACGATTTACCGGCTTACCCCTCGTGAAATATAATCGAGTACTCACGGCAGATGCGGCCGACTTTAGATATAACGCGAATCTCGGCTGAAAGAAGCTTTCTTAGCGGTGCGGTGGGAATAATCGTGTTACACCCGTTTCGGTCAATTTTAATCGCAGAGAAATTCGATTTGTTCGCCGCGGCGGGGAGAGAGGTGGTTGGGAAGATGGTTACGTTCGACTCGCTTCTCTGACGTGCCAACGAAAATAGAAATACATGTACCAATTGTACGCACTGCCCTTCGCTCTGCTAGATATTCTAACCGCAATTCACAGCATACGAATCGATCGAGCAGGCGAAAAATTTGTACCGCAAAAATCAGCCCCGAAATAAATCGGCCGTGGTTAGTTTTTATTTCCATACGCGAATTTGATCGCCTGCTTTACTTCTGGGTAGCCTTATTCTTCTGGTGTTTTCGCGACGGCGCGCTGGCGTTTCAGCACGCCGCTGTTGTTCGCGATGCCGATGTTAGTGAAAAACGCGGCCTCGTTCACCGAGTGAAATAAAACGTATGAATATCTACCGGCAGAGGTGTATTGAAGCTGTCTTACGCATGCACCCGAAGAGAAATTGCTCTTTACGCGACCGCTGGCCCAGCGTGGAAATTCATTCGCTTTTCGTCCCATACATCGCTAGTTCTCAGCGGTTTCTCACCTCGGGCAAAGCTTCCGAAACGTGACAAGTGTGTGCAACAGAAATTTCAAGCACGATTCGAGAATACATTTTTTCAAACGTTGTTACGGTAGGCAACGAGTGATTAATCGCGATGCTAATTATCGAGAATGGATCCATCACGCGTGCAGTGGGAAAACGATGAACCGGTAAACTCGGGAGGAAACAAAACAACGCGCACCTGTGAAAAACAGAAGACCGCGATAATCGTTCGTTAATTATCGTCCAGAGATTCACCGACGATTACACACCGTCCTCTGCAGTGCTAGAGTTTCGAGTAAAAAAATTAGAGGGCCGCAAAGTACCCAATAACCGATATCAAAAAATCAAGCAAAATGGTGTAACTTTATTTGCGAATTGTCCCGGTCGTAGTCACGCCGAAATTCATGCGTCAACGTCCTGTCGTTCCCAAGGGACGTTCAGCGCGTCGTTGACGTTTGCCTGGCTAGGTGCTGAGCAAGTACGTGCTTTCGAGCCTGACGGTTCAGCAAACGCGATCAAACATCGGAGCAGAAACGTGACGGTGAGGTGGTGTTTAATTGTACTCTCAAGAAGCACATCGTACTACGTCGATATAAAAGTGCAGAAGGAAAAGCGAGTTACAATCGAAAATAAATATAGAAAAGTTTTCGAGAAAAATTCCCTCTTCCTTGGGTAAGAGATTTCCCAAACAATTTGTAGAATCTTTGTGGGATACGGCCGCAGGACGACCAGTAAAACTTATTCCAATACGCAATTTTCGTCTCGGAATTCTCGAGATAACTGGAACTCATTTGTCGCCCAGAGATCATGATTTAAAATCGACCAGAACCCAGAGAAAACTGCCAGGCATTGTGCGCGGCAAAAACTGGTCCCCGATAGAACCGTCGACGATACAATACCAGCGAGTTGGCGGGCAACGACTGAAAGATCACGAGAAGCTGCTTCCACTCGGGAAAACGAAGTTCGGGCTTTATTGGAAAACATCGACGGCGGATCTTTCTCGCAATACCGGTGAAACGGTAGCTCCTCTTTAAATTGGATTCCAAATATTCTCAAGATATTTGCACCCCTTGTCTGTCTGTTATTATACGCGGCCGCGCGATTCAACATAAATCGCGTCATTATTTTCAATCGTCCAGTCCCGGCGCTTTTCTTCAGCGAATGCGAGCGCGGAAACAAAAATCTCGATGGAATGAGTTTGCAGATTATGTGTGCACGAAGGCTGTATATCTTGGATGGAAATGAGTACCCGAGAAGCTAAGGATAATCAGAGTTAATCTGCAGACACACAATCAGAAACAGATTGACGAGATAGCTCGGGGATGCGATTCGAAGATCGTCCTGTATTATCGATAATCACGGGCGACTAATCCGACAGATTCCAGTCGCGATTGCACGTACATTATCGTGGCAAACTGAAATGAGGACCGGTAACGACTAGGTGGCCTACATAAATACTGTCAGCTAATCAATTGCAACCGAGTAACAGAGAATTTTCGATGCGTGTTGTCTCGTGCGATCTGTCCCCTCTCGGTGCTCGTGTGCCCGCGAGCAGACACAGAAAAGGGTGGAGGACTGCAAAGGGGTGGTTGCGTTGTCGCGGTAAATCGGTAAAAGGGAATTGATTGGCCTGCTCGTTGGCACTGCGACCCTTCGCTCTTCCCCGGGGCCTTGGTAGATAATCGAAATTGAACGTTTTCCGAGGAAGGGAAAGAAGGAATATAAGGGACAGGGAACAACCGATCGGTGTGATTTGGAATTCACGTGCGTAGAAATGCTTTCTGAGTCTCCCTCGCCGCGTACAAAATTAATTACGCGTGTATGTATATATATTAGTGCGCAGCCGATAATCGACCACCCTTCTTCGAATACCCTGTTGGAAGGTTACCGCTGACGAGCAAAGGCACGAAGGGCAGAACCGAAAGAGGAAAATGATCAGCCTCCCCGAGGCTCTTCATTAACGCCTTAATTAGAGGCAAATTCGGGCGATCGTATCCGAATCGAGTCTCGTCGCGTCCTTCTCATTAGTCTCGTTGTATTAACCAGCTGATATTCCTATAGTCTGTGAGTGTAACTGCTTTCGATTCCGTGCCGTAATATCTATATACCTATACCATGCCAAGTTAGGCCCAACCGCGATTCTAGGTGCGAAGATTCTAAACTGATGTTTAAACTGCAGTACATCGCAGGAAGTAGATTACCCGTACCGACATTATGATCAACGATGATTACTAAATTTTGTGACGTTTTAGAATCTCGACGTGCGTTCTCCAACTGCACCGTTGCACTTTGTTGGTCGTTGTAGCGAATATATTTGCATTAACGCGATTCTCGTATGGAGCGTGTGAGAACCAACAGCGCCCCGTGCTTGGTAAGCAGCCGCTAGCTAACGATACCTTCATAGTAAACGCACGCCGGAACATCGCCGAAATACAGAGAATTTCTCACAAAATTACGATAGCCAGTTGAAGATCTCCCATTTTCTCGTGGAGTATGCTCGTCGGAAATTGTTTCCCGTGGCATGCAATCCTACAGAGTAACATGCTGGAAAAAAATCTGCAGAAACAGCCAGACATGCGAGAACCATCTACGTCCGATCGGGCAAACCAATAGAAGGAAAAAAGAGAACTGGAAATTGTTGAAAGCAGAGCGCCGCAAAAAGTTGGCGCGATTCGCAACGGTATCAGATTTTTCTGTGAATCGAAGCTATCGTGATGCATTCTTTTTATACGCGAACGTAGCACGCTGTTATAAAAATTCGCCACCATCGTGGATACCTGTGGAAAATCCGGGACTAACAGCGGACTATTCTTTTGTACAGAGGCTGTTCGACCACAGGGCGCCATGGGGAATGATCCAGGAAAAATTCACCGGCCGAAAAAATTTCGCGCTCGATGAGTCTCCCCTGGCTTGTGCACGCACGCGATTTATTCCACATGGGGTTGATGCGACCTGCCGCGCTGCTAATTATTCATTGCCCGATCGATAGTTGCCAATCGAATATCCGTCGAAGAACAAGTTCGATATTAACGCGATCGTTCGGAGAAGCAGATAAAAAATAACGTGGAAACGAGATGTACATGGATTTCGATGCGAGTTTGAAAAGTCCATAGAGATCGGCCAAACGTTTACAGCACCGCAACAAACAATCGCTGGCGGAACGATGTTTTTATAATTGAAAACGTTGTATCTAATTTTGTTCATCGTTCCAAACCGAATCGACGATCCCTTCGATTCTGGTTTCCACGTTGATCGTGGAAAATACCGGAAACATTTTTTTCCCGACGAGCCTCCAGTATTGAAAAACACAAGCAATCGTTGTACCATCGATTTTCCTATTTTCAATCGCGACCACGGTTTTTCAGGAAAAACAATCGGGCAACGGTTTTTTGGTTGAACAGACATCGGACATATACGATAGCGCGCGACGAATTTCAGTACACGGAATAAAAATGTTAGAAATCGAATGGTTTGAAGTGGCCGATCGAAGGGATGCACGTGTAATACGTTTCGTTGTTCTGGCATTGGCGCGAGGAACTGCAAGCGGCAGAGATTAAATTTGCACGCACATTTAAAAGTGCGAGAGAACATCCTTTTTCACGGGCAGAAATAAAATTAGAGGAACGAGGAAAGCGTGTATTGGGGAGGCGAAATGGCAGGTTGCGTTTTCGCGCGACCATAGCCATCACGTGCAACCCGTGAAATTATGCCGCACGGTGCACACCGCCCGTAACGACACGGACGTTCGCATAATCGAACGGGAGGACTCGTTGAAACGTGTTCCAGTTCGGATGCAAATCTTCCCTCGTTTTACATTTGGTCATCCGCTTGGCGAGAATCGACACCGATGCAAGAGAGCGTTACATCGAGATCGTTCGGCGAGGGAACACGAAGGGCACCGACACCCTTTGTCCACAGTGGACTGCAGTGGCATCGATAAGAGTCCCGAGGCTGGGGGCTGAAACACGCGGGGCAAGCGGGCGCGAAACAACAGCGAACGAGCAACGAGAAATAAAAAGCCGGCGAGAGACTGTTAAAGCGCAATTACGCGGGCAGAACGACGAAAAAGGGAGCAACAAGTAGCGGAAAAAAATATCGTCGCGCAACGTGCCGCTGCGAAAAACGCGAAAAACGAGAGGCTGGTAGAGGGACAGCGGTAATTGCGCGCGCGAGACCAGAGGGGCGGCCGGCAGCCCCGAAACGAAATAATTCTCGGACGCAAAACAAAGGGGTGGCCGGGTGGTGCGGCAGAAAATCCGAAATACGAGTAGGAAGTACCGTTAGCCCCGGACAATCGCGGAAAGCAAGGCAAATGGGATGTAAATCTTGCTTCGCTTTGCATTATGTCATTCCGGTGCAGAGGTGAAACGGTCGTAAAGCGTAGGTGGGAGCAGCGCAGCCGCAGGATTATGCGAGAGAGCGGGGCCGGCTTTTACGAGCCGACGTTCTCGCGTGAAAATCCGGTCGCAGCTAGCCGGTTATGCGAACATTCGACGACGAACCGAAGCGTTACGAGGCCGAATCATCGGCCGGCTATCGCGATAGTACGTCGCGTCGCGTCGCGTCGAGTCGTCGCCGCACTATTTAGCGTACAACCAAGCGATCCTTGATTTGCCCCTTATCCGTCCCGGAAAATATTCGCACCAAACGATGCTCGAAGAGCGACGCAATCGCGAATCAAGGATTAATGTATACGAGGCGAAATTGGGCGACAAATGTAGCAACGGCGAAAGGCAAATACAGTCGTTGGTTCATAAATATAATCAGTGGGCGAGCGGGTAGCAGGAATTCGAGCAACTCGTTGCCGGTGCACTTCGCTTAGCAGAGCCATCAAAGGGCGCTTACAACAATGCACGCGTCCGTGCAGATATAGAACGGGGAACGATGATGGATCCGGTGGCGAAACAAAAGAAACGAATTAAAGCGCTCCCGCGATGGAAGGTCAGTAAATTAAAATGTATGAAGAGGGAGCGTATCGGCAGCGTGAACAACGATAAAACAACGATAACTCCGTGATAACGGCGCGGTGGGTTCGATCGAACGTAAGATTAAAACGAAATTAATACGCTCCAGGACCAAGCTCGATTGCCCGTGAAGCAGCAATTTCGCAGCACCGTGAAGTGTCCGCCTCTTTGTTTCCCCCCTGAACAAAATCGTTAGAGAATTCAAGCGGGACCAGGCGGAAAACGGGGAACGATAATTCTTGAAACGCGAAGGGAAAATTCTTGTTATCGATAGATGGACGTTTCAGCCCCGACTAGCAATAAGTGTAAGCATAAACCAGGAGGACTAGTTAGGAGGCAAAACAGGGGCGCAAAATTCACGGTCATAGACAGCTGTATACGTGGGGACGCACGTACCCCGCCTCAACTCCGCTATCCGGGTCGCCGCTTCAATTGTTAATCACCCTCGCGCGGGGGCGTACGGCGACCTTCGAGCCCCTAACTATCAGCCGCATTCCATCCCGTAACCAGTATGGCCAGCTACAGTGCCGCAAGCACGATCCCGAGAGCGCTTTATGGCTTTCATTAAAGCTCGCGGAGTCGGTATAAGGACGTATGTATGTCCCCAGGGGAATGGTGTACACGCTTATAAGGACACCAAGCCCACAGGCCAGAGGCGGTCGCAGGACTTCCCGTTTGCCGCTGGTGAAAGTAAGTAACGCTTTTACACGAGCGAACGGGCGCCCCGACGCGACGGCGCGGCGCCGCGACGCTCTCGCGGGCAATGAATCCGCATTACGACGAGACGCCACGCGACACATTAAACTACAACGAGAGCGTGAACACTCGATGGATCGCAGACAGCCAGCCGACCAGATAGTTTCAACCTCGATTCGATGGCGCCGAGAACCGAGCACCTAGAGCGCTGGAAAGCTTCGGGAAACGATGAAAAGTTCTGAAACTTTGAAACGAAGTGCAGCTAAAGTAGAAGGGAGGCAGCAAATCGTAGAGAAGGCGAAGATGGAATGGCGAAGCGCAATTGATGCGCGTGCTCCGAAGCACAATATGAAATTTCACTCGGGACGCAGTCCCGTTCCCGTGGGTCTCGATGAAGACATCGACGAGCCATTGACGAATTCACCCCGAGAGAAACGAGGCAGCATCTACGCCGCTGCTGCTCAGGTCAACGGTAACGCGATAGAGTTACGTGGCCACGGTATGTACCTTGGCCACCCCATTATATCGGTCTGGAACCCTTTGGGAAATTGTCTATGGCGCCGGGCAGGGCCTCGATCAACCGTGAAATGTAGTCTGCTACGTATTACCGTGGCGAGGCTATCTTCCCGTTATGCGCATGGATGCCGCGTTACCGGATCATCGAGCAACGTTCCGATTCATCCCTACAAACCGAGATCCAGATCTCGAGGATCGCGGTGTCACAGAAGACACGCGACGTATACTTGTTTGTTCGTTGAAATCGCTCGAGCCGCGAGTCGAGCCGAGCTTAATTTCTACAGAATGCGCGAGTGCAGTTCACCCCTCGATCGTTGTGCATTACTTTTCAGCGATTAGCAGGGCAATTCGGAGGGGTCGTTACGGTATTGTCTTGGTTTAAACGCTTCGTCTATTCGATTGCTCGAAGCTTCCACGCTTTAACAAGGACTTTGACAGTGGCGCGAGTCGTTAAAGCGATTCCCAAGGGTCGTAGCAACTTTACCGTGGAGAAAGTTATTGCCTCGGAGGTCTGGAAACGGCCCGTTTACCGACGTCTCGCTGGCCAAATCTCCGTCGTTACAACGTCTGCTACGTACTGACTACCGTTTACATACTAGAGGCGGCTTGGATAGTGTCGCGAGTGGTGGAATAGTCTCGAAATATCGTTCGTTTCCCTTGGCGTACAGTGTGTACGTCGTTCTCGTAGGCGAGAAAACGCGCTGGGGCGCACGAGCCGGACGAACGGAAACGTTTTTCCTTCTCGTTGCGAAAGTTCCTCCCGAAACGGTCTCCGTACGAAATCATCCTCGAAGGGGCTTTATCAGGGCGGCAGCATCTTTCAGCGGACCCATATAACGGCGTTATACAAGCGTTAAGAGAGATAGGTGAAGCGAGAATGATTCACGAGCGACGGAAATAGAACTATGACCGTTTCTCGACCCCGTGCTAGCTGTCGTGCTCGCTCTTCTCGAGGGTCGACCAAGAGCCCTGAAGAGCCCGCAAGACGACCGCCGGTGTAGTACGAGGCCGGACCACTCCCGATTCCAAAAACGCACGCGCACATTTTCTCACATGAATATCCGCGCGCGTTCGCGTTTTTCGCCGTCGCGTTATCACGCTGGCTTCCCCGATTCTCTTCGATCGATTCACAATTCCTAACGCCTTGGGTCGCGTGAATTGCACCACCCGGTTGATTCTGAATCGAACGAACAAGGAATCGTCGAAGCCCGCAAATAATTGACCATCGTTCGGTGGAATTAATCGAAGAATCGTGTTTCTGTTCTGCTCGCTAACTCAAGATATGGATAAATTCTCTTCGTTCGCCGAGGACGTGACGCTCGCCCGCTTCTAGCGCATCTAGCGGCACTGTCAAGGTAAATCAACGATTAACAGTTTCAGTTATAAATTAGCCTGTAGCTTAACGATCTTCGCTAACCATACACGGAAGGAGACGATTATTGCTCGCATATTCGCTGTTCCATAATCTCCGTTCGTGTATAATAATAATGCTAGTATTCTGTAATAAAATTGCCGTCGGATCGCTTGGATAGAGTTGCACACGTTTCGCGTCATAAAGCTGACTAAATGCGAACCGGTGACGAAGAACCGGCAGATTATTAAACGTCGCCGGCAAATTTATCGAAAGCACGTTATCGGTGCCATCTATCCAGGTAATTCACAGCAGAGCAACGTGGCAAAGACTAATCATCGATCTGCTTGACATTCTTGTGCTTCCAGCTTGCACATCGGGACATTCATCGTGTTTTGTTTTATTGTAGCCTCACCCACATTCTTTCCCAATACCCGTTCAGGTTCCTACATACGCGTCCTCGTCTTCTCTACTCTCCTTGGGCTCTCCACTTCTTCACGCGATATTACCATTCCCCGACCCGACAAAACGGTTCGTGGTTTCGTGGCTCGTTCCATTCTGTTCTCGTTCCATCCATTTCAAGACACCAACATTTTCCACTTATCCGCATCGCTTCCTACATCTTCTTTTTCCCTTTCGCCGATACCTTAGTTCCAGTTCAGTACGAGCACCCGACTACATCGCCGTCGAATTTCAAAGGTAAGCACGTCAAAGCATTGCGCCCTCGGCGATTTAACGCATTCGCGACGCGGCGTCACGGTTGTCGGACAAATCGCTTCTTAGATAGATACCGCATATACTTTCCAATAGTCTATAGGTGAATACAGAAAGGTTCTATCACTTAAATATACGTGAATGTAAAAAATATTGCTTCTTGATACCATGCGTATAATCATTAGCAGCTTAAAATTAAAGATTTTGAAAATAACGTAGGACCACAGACGAAACACGAAAATAGACCAATTGGCCGAATTTCTGGAGCTGCATATTTATCTCGATTCCTCCGTAACCGTACTGAAATATCATTTACAATGAATATGATACCAAACACGACTATATTTAGATAAGTGCTGCTTGAATTAATAATTACCGGCAAGTAGATAAAGTTACAGCATCGGGATTATTACAGATGAGTAGCTTACACTATTCTCTTTAATTTGACACCTCATTTTTTAAAAAAACAACCACCAGGAGATAAGATAATAATTTTTTTAAATTTTATCGGTAAGGAAATGTCGATAATCGGGCATGTGGCGCCATCTCGCGTTTGCGGCCTTTTTCGCGGTTTGTCGCGCCTTCAAAACCGGATTCCTGGATTACATCGTTAATTTAAACAATTACGTTTTTCTCCGCTTCTAGTGGGTATTTTTTAACCGGACTTGTCTTAAATTAAAGATACGGGCCATAGCTATCTCCTCCAACAGTTTCAACAATATAACATTGGTAGTTTAAAAGTTATAAACAATTAAAAAATCGGCGAAAATGAACTGTGGGTCGTTTCACTTATGTCGATTTCTGAAGGCGCTAGAACAATGAACGAGTGCTTAAAATGAAGTTAAAGGAAGCTGATACACGACAATAAACGATTTACAACTGCTCCGTGCGCTGTTTCTTTTTTATAAACAATTGCAAAATTTATTTGAATCGATCGAAGTACGAATAATTAACACGTACATATATCGGCATGTATCGCCTGCGTGGGTTATGTGACGTCTCTATTGAGACCGTATTTCTGGGCTGAAAATCGCCGGCTGGTAGTAGGATTACAGAATGTCAACAGAGGTCTGCTATAACTCCGTAGACAAGGAACGCACCAGTCCAAACAAGGACGGAGTGATGCTAGCCTTTGCGCCCCGCCCCCTTATGCAAAAATTATATTGGCGGGGAAAAATCGCTAATTACTCATTATCCATGATTAAATTATGCACCTTTGCAATCGAGGAATAATCTAAGAAGCTTCTCCAACTTTCTCGTATATAATTTTGCATCATTTCTCGTTTAAATAAATAGATATTAACAATTGTTCGACCGGTACGAGTACGGATTTCTGCTAGATCCGTACAGGAATAGTAATCAATTATTCGATAATAGTTCGTATACCAGTTAAATCTGCAATCACGGAAGCTTCTATAGACTGTCTACTTGTTAATACATGCACACAACATTATCAATTAATTGTAGGAAGTCCTTAATTAATAAATAATAGGTATGACGATTCATACTACGCGTGCGATATGTAGCCTGAACACATGTCATTGAAATATTGTTTATTTTAAACAAAATCCTGTAAAAATTGGTATGGGAAGGAAGCTTGGGATCTAAATAAAGAGAAGCAATCATAAAAGTTGATATTTTATATCTCTGAATATATTTTTCTTGCAATTGAAGTACGAATAATTAACACGTATACATATATCGGCATTGTATCGACTACGTAGGTTATGTGACGTCCCTACTGAGACCGTATTTCTGGGCTGAAAATCGCCGGCTGGTAGTAGGATTACAGAATGTCAACAGAGGTCTGCTATAACTCCGTAGACAAGGAACGCACCAGTCCAAACAAGGACGGAGAGATGCTAGCCGTTACGCCCCCCCCCTTATGCAAAAATTATATTGGCGGGGAAAAATCGCTAATTACTCATTATCCATGATTAAATTATGCACCTTTGTAATCGAAGAATAATCTAAGAAGCTTCTCCAACTTTCTCGTATATAATTTTGCATCATTTCTCGTTTAAATAAATAGATATTAACAATTGTTCGACCGGTACGAGTACGGATTTCTGCTAGATCCGTACAGGAATAGTAATTAATTATTCGATAATAGTTCGTATACCAGTTAAATCTGCAATCAGAGAAGCTTCCTTAGACTGTCTACTTGCTAATCCATGCACAGAACATCATGAATTAATTACCTGGATATCGTTAATTATTAAATAATGAGTACTGCGATTCCCACTACGCGTACGATATGTAACCTGTACACATGTCATTGAAATATTGTTTATTTTAAACAAAATCCTGTAAAAATTGGTATGGGAAGGAAGCTTGGGATCTAAATAAAGAGAGGCAATCATGAAAGTTGATATTTTATATCTCTGAATACATTTTTCTTGTGATTTAAATACGAATAATTTACACGCGGTGCCTATGTAGGTTATGTGCCGCTCTATTAAGGCAAATGGTAAGGAAAAGTTATTAATAACCCCTTATCCACGGACAATTTATGCACCTTTGCAATCGAAGAATAATGTGTGAACTCTACGCAACTTTCCTGTATAAAATTTGGTAACATTTCCTGCTTAAATAAAGAAATATTAACAATTGTTCATGGCGTTGGCATAAACGCTTGTGTTACCGTTCTAACACGAACAGTAATATTTAATTATTTAAGCAGGAAATGCTACAAAATTTTATACGGGAAAGTTGCGTAGGGTTCACACATTATTCTTCGATCGCAAAGGTGCATAAATTATCCGTGGATAATGAGTAATTAGCGATTTTTCCCCGTCAATATAATTATTGCATAAGGGGGCGGAGCTAACAGCTACCATTCTCTCTGTCCTTGTTTGGACTGGTGCGTTCTTTGTCTACTGAATATTAGCAAGCCTCCACTGACATTCTGTAATCCTACTACCAGCCGGCGATTTTCAGATGTAAAATAATGCTTTCAAGCGATGGTACCAGACACAAATGTGGCTCAATTATTCTACATCGTAGCAGAAAATTAATTAAAAATATAAATATGTTTCGGCTCTTGCTGGTCATTTATTAATCAACCAGGTATCAAACAAAAGATCAGATATTAAGTTGCTCGCCTGTAACAGTGCGTTGCTATAACTTTATCTGGTTTTCCGTAATTGTTATTTAAATAATCCAATTATTACATATTGGAGATTGTATCTTCGGCTCCTAGCTTTAATGTATGTCATTTGATCATTGATGTAGCCCGCTAGGAAGTGGCAGTAATCGCATTTGTTTATAATTACTTTAAACAAATTCACTTATCTCGCGTTCTACTGGGCCGATTTTAATCAACGACGTCTCAAATTGAAGCTCTCGAATCAAGGAACAATCTGCGTCAATGTTGGAAGGGGCTGTGTGTGTAGTTTCGGTGTGATTCTCAAACGAATTGTTAAATTGTTTATAAAAAGTAAACAGCGCGTGCAGCATTTGTAAATCGTTCATTGTCGTGTAGCGGCATCCTTTATCTTCATTTTAAGCACCCGATCATTAATCTAGCGGCTCCAGAAGTCGAGATAAATGCAGTGACCCGGAGTGCATTTTTGCCGATTTTTCAATTGTTTATAACTCTTATCAATCTTTTGGAGGGGATATCTATGTTCTGTACCTTTAATTTAAGACAAGTCCGGTCAGGAAATACGCACTAGAAGCCGAGAAAAACGCAATTGTTTAAATTAACGATGTAATCCAAGAATTCGGTTTTGGCGGTGCGGAAAACTGCGAAAAAGGCCGCAAACGCGAGATGGCGCCACATACCCGATTATCGACATTTCCTTAGTGATAAAATATAAAAAAATTATTATCTCGGCTCCTGATGGTTGTTTTTTAATCAATGCGGTGTCAAATGAAAGGGAAACGAAGATGCTATACGAGAAAAAATACCCCGGTGCTGTAACTATATGCAGTTGGCCGTAATAACAATTTTAATTGTTTAATTGTTTATAACAAATGAACCGCACATGGAATAATGTTGAAACCTATTGGAGATGGTAGCTGGAACTGCTAACTTTAATTTATGTCTTCTGATCATTGTTGTAGCTCGTCGGCAAGTAGAAGTAATCGCATTTGTTTATAATTTCTTTAAACAAATTCAATTATCTCGGCTTCTGCTACGCCGATTTTAATCAACCACTTCTCAAATGAAGGGGGAGAGAATAAACTACACAGAAAAAAATACTCCATTGCTGTAAATATATCCAGTCGGTCGTAATAACAATTTTAATTGTTTAATTGTTAATAACAAATGAACTGCACATGGAGTAATGTTCTCACCTATTCCAAATGGTAGCTGATACCCCTAGCTTTAATTTATGTCATTTGATCATTGATGTAGCCCGCTAGGAAGTGGCAGTAATCGCATTTGTTAATAATTTATTTAAACAAATTCACTTATCTCGCGTTCTACTGGGCCGATTTTAATCAACGACGTCTCAAATTAAAGCTGTCAAATCAAGGAACCATCTGTGTCAATGTTGGAAGGGGCTGCGTGTGTAGTTTCGGTGCGGTTCTCAAACGAATTGTTAAATTGTTTATAAAAAGTAAAGAGCGCGTGCAGCATTTGTAAATCGTTCATTGTCGTATAGCGGCATCCTTTACCTTCATTTTAAGCACCCGATCATTAATCTAGCGGCTCCAGAAGTCGAGATAAATGCAGTGACCCGGAGTGCATTTTTGCCGATTCTTCAATTGTTAATAACTTTTAAACTACAAATCCCATATTGTTGAAACTGTTGGGGGAAATAGCTATAGTCCGTAGCTTTAATTTAAGACAAGTCCGGTCAAGAAATACGCACTAGAAGCCGAGAAAAACGCACGCGTTTAAATAAACGATGTAATCCAGGAATTCGGTTTTGGCGGCGCGGAAAACTGCGAAAAAGGCCGCAAACGCTAGATGGCGCCACATGTCCGATTATCGACATTTCGTTACCGATAAAATTTAAAAAAATTATTATCTTGTCTGCTGGTGGTTGTTTTTTAATAAATGGGGTGTCAAATGAAAGGGAAACGAATAAGCTCCCCAGAAAAAATTTTGCGTTGAGTAACTTTATCCACTTCTCCGTAATAATTATTTCAATTGTTTAATTATTTATAGCATCTAAATATAGTGGTGTTTGGAAGCGCTAATGCAATATACATAGTTATTACTGTTTTTAATTTCACCTTTCGTCCTTTCCGCATTTCCGATACTTTTTTCTAGTTGTTCTGCATTTATGGTATCCTTTTTCTTTTTCAATTGGATTACTTCCCTTTCTAGATGACCGCCTCTTGTTCAGAATCGTAAGGTAGTCGAAATTTTCAAGTTTCGTAAACTGAGCATCAAGTGACCACTTACTAATTCATTTTCCAACACATCTCTCTTACGATCGCACCTAATAACCAACTTTACAATTGCACAACATCCCATGGCAGTTCTCCGCTCGAGAGTACCTTCCCTTAATAAAGCACACTCGGCAATGTTATTAAGGAACCGCTTCATTCTTCGTTGAAAGTTTAGCGAGCCCTTAATTTTGTTGGCGGGTATATAAGAATATTCAGGAATACAACCTTCACAGAACGCTGTTAAAAATTATTCCCTTGTGTAAGTTTAAACACAGATCAAGTAAATTCGGGATAATCATGATTAAATAGCGGAAAGCTGGAAACATAAATTACTTGGCCACGAACGAAAATAAAAATATAAATTAAAGGAGAAGATTGCAATTCCAAGGCAGTTCAAACCCTCTCTTCTATTTTCAAACCGCGCTACATGTTTACTTGTTCCTCTCCCCACGAAAAGATATTAACGCAAACGAGATGCGCTATCCCGTTTTTTCGTTGAACAGGCCCATCGTTTGCAATGGCAGAAACGTTTTTCTTTCGTCGATAGTTCCGACACGTTTCCGTGACTCCCGAGAAGTAATTTCTAGATTAATAAACGTAGTAGGCGATGTAATATCCATTCGGCTCTCCCAGGAGTCCCCAGATAGCACGGTGCTGGGAAAGTGCGGGGGAATGGTCGTTTTACGAAAAAGAACGCAGAGGAAAACGCAGCGTAAAGAGTGCCCTGGGATATGAGCTCCGCGATATCTGCGCTGAAGCTCTTTACTAACTCGCGGTAACCTTTGCACCGTGGAAAAAAGCTGGCCAGAAAAAAAGCGAACGTTAGGGTGCTTGAACATTTTGCAAAAGAAATTGCTGCTGAATTCCGTGCGTCTGGAATTGAACGCAGCAATGCTCGCGTTTTCGTTTGCTCGTTTGAGCGATCGTAAAAATGTAACTCATTCAAATTGCAGCAAAACTCCGTGCATTAGAATGATATTCTAAGCACGGAACACGAAATTGGCTTCAGGATAATCGAAACAGCCAGGCATCTTGCTTTCTATCGAAGGGCCATAGAGATTTATACATAAACGCGGTGCAACGTATGCAAGATACGCGTCCTTAACACCGCTATAATGGACTTGCAAACTATTCAGCATGGTAACCCGGGCTAACTTAGTACGGTTTCAAAGCCGATGCTCACCAACTACGGGACACTTTCGAGTTACGAATCTGAAGATGGTACAAGTGCTGACTATCGCATATTAAGGAAACTGTGTTGGAGAAACTCGTTAGTGTCGCACGAGGCCTGCACCGCGCGGGAAGAATGACGTTCACGAGCAAAGGATTAACGACAATCAAAATTATTCTACGAAAGAAGCAGACAAGAGGGAGGGAAGGGGAAGGGTTGAACGAGTTTCAACGACCTTAAAGAGAAATTTGTTAATAATAAAGGTTCGCTTCGTAGCTTCACCCTTTGACGATGAAAATCAATTAATGGGGAGAAATTGTAACGAGCGCCTTTCGAAGCGAACGCGGAACAAAAATTAAAGTTTCCAATTTTATTCGCAAGCACGGTCCACGCGAATGGCAATTACTTTCGAATCGTCGGGTAGCATAATATACGGGAGTGTACGTGAGTTCACGAAGCTTTCTAAAGGGTTATGGTCATCAGGAACCATTATTTCAGAAAATCGCTGAACCAGTCTAATTGTTACTTAGCGCCAGCTATAGGGTCGGGCGGGCACAGCGGAAGCATACGATCCGCAGTGCTTTCGGCTTAATCATTCGCTACTTAGTCCAGAGTTATCTCCCACCCGTTGTCCGAACTTTCCTCCTACGGCCTCAGTTCCCCGGGGAACTTGGCGACCCCGATGCCTCCAGATAAACTTAATAGAACTGTACTAATTAGGCCAGAGAGTCTTGGAGCGGAGGGAATCACCACTTCCTCTCGCGACCGACGAATAATTTCGACGGCCACTTGCTGCCACAGGAGAGCCCCGAGAGATGAAGCGACTCGCCGACCAACGTCAGCCACGCGCATCCCGCATCTTGGACCGTCGACAACTCGTCACGATCAACCGATATACTCGAATTCTTCTCGAGGAGCATACTTTTCCGGCTGAACGGAAACTCTTTTAACACACGGAGCTTTCCCGCCTTCGCGACCGTGCAGCGTTGCTTCCATTTCGCAACGAGTATCGACCGAGGTAAGAGCTTTTTCCATTTTCTGCTGAACATGAGAAAAAACTGGATGCAGCCGATCGCGCTGCAAGGGTAAGAGATCGGTGAAACGAAATTTCCATTTGGTTCGTCCGTCGAAGCAGGGATTCGTCCGTCGAAGCAGGGACGAGATAAACTATCATTGCCTAAGTCAGTTCCATTAACCATCTTAAGCTGCTCGTTTGTCGAAGCGAAGACAAAAGGGGTGGCATCGGGCACGTTCCGTTACGCCGTGCATCCATGAGGGTGAGTCGCGTTCATATAAAGATGAAACTACGCGCAGAAACAGAAGGGAGACAAACAGGTAGACAAAGGAGGAGGGTGTGGAGAATCGTACTGAACGATGCTTCATCCATACCACAAAGGGGAGAAGCGGAAGCGTAACAACTGCTTAGAAACAACACCACGGAAGGGTAGAAAGTTGTAGGGAAAACAGAGCAAGCCTTCCGTTTCGTTCAAAATGAGAAATTGCCCGAGGACTTGGCAGGATAAACGGATCAAAGCGGGGTTCCTCGCACTTTCCTTTCTGCTGCTGAATATTTGATTGACCCGTAGACGCGGCGAGATCACCGTGAAACCGCTAATTTAGCTACCAGCTTAATTTCTTTGAGCCCCAGTTTACCTTGGCCGTCGCGGGCACCTTAAGTTTGTCGACAGAATATGGTAGCAATGCCGGCTTTGCTTCCTTGTTACGCGACACAGAATACACCCCGGATGGAAACTCATTTTAATCGGTTGAAACTTCTCTTTAGTTGCAGAGCATCGCCGAGTGTTTCGACGTCATCCCAGAACAAGCACGAAGAAGGGAGGATTTCGAAGAGCGAGAAGCGCGTTCGCGGGCGAAAAAACGAATCGCAGCAAATCCTGTTCCATGTTTTCCTTTCTTTTCCGGACATCTCGTCGAATGAGAGATTTGCACCGGGGCGAAAGAAAGGGCAGGGGAGGAAGGTGAAGGCGTCGTAAACATTATCCGCAGGCACGTGCAGATCGTTAGAACACCACATGGATGAGGCGATTCCGTTTTACGGCATTGCAAGAAGGAAACGCGCCGTTGTCTTCGGGGCAGAAATGTAATTGCATAAACTGATGAGAAGTTTTACACTTTGAAGAAATATCCAACGCGTCCCGTTACTTCGATGCCCGTCCACTCAGATTCCGTTGTCCGCGGCAAATGCATTTCTCGTTTTCTTTATAACAACAAGCTGATACCCTTTAGCAGGAATCTAAGTTACCTTGCGACCGTTTCGTTCGTGAAAACAACTGCCCCGAGGAACGGCTAGCCGTTTCTTCGGAGAAAAGCTGCTGTGAAAAGACGCGTCTCGGTTTTCGGGCGGCGATTCATCGAAGTATGCATTCAGACGCGTCCAGGGCGCTCTTGTACAAAGATACTTACATATTCCTCACCCCCCTTCGAGCAGCGTGTGTATGTGGGGTGTGCGTCGAGTACCGATTGATCGAAACGTCGATCGCGGGTGTGTCGCCTGATTTCTCAAAATAAAAGAAATACCGAAAAGCTTCGTTGAAATTGGAGAACACGTAGCTTGAGACTGCGACGAAGGTGGTTGTGCTATTACGCGGAGGTTGGAGAAATCAGGCGGCACCTTTAATTAACTGAGTTCGCGACAAGCATCGACGCAAGATTTGTTGCCCCCCGAAAGCGAACGAGTAATTGCATTTTCGCTACACCGCCGCCGAATCGTAATATCGGTCCCGATTGGCCTCGCCGTGGGGACCACGACCGGGGAAAAGGAGGAAGGAAGAAAATTGCGGTAGAAAACAAGACGATGGCGGTGATAACGACAAGCGTTACTCAGTTAGCAAGAAGTACCGGTGGGAGTGCATCTATTTTGCGACGGTGCTTCGAGTAACTCGAATGACGCGCAGCACAGATTGATACGGCGCGGCGTTTCGCGTCTCCATCGATCGGGGAACACCCGCACGCTTTTTAGATTTTTTACATTTTAGAGCTATACAAAATTACGTATAGATGTCGAACGAACGAGGAGCAGTGTTCCAGCGTTCTTCTGCGAGAGAAGAGGAAGTACCTTACCATTCTAGCGATATACATACCAGAGACTTTGAGAAGAGAAAATCGTGGTAGCGTATGATGTCCGTGCAAGCTTACTAGTGCCGCCGTGCTTTTTTGTTACGAGTTCATTTCGTCGCTCGTACTATCGAACGATTTGTATGAAAGTCATCGCGAGTCATCGATGGCTCGTCGTTCCGTCAGGTGTCGCCTACCTGTCGCAAAGTTCTAGTTTCCCGCTGCTCGTAACGTTTATCTTTCAGTAGGTGACAGCTACTCCAGCAGCGTGCACATCAAGTCCGATAGTATCTAATTTCTTTCAATTGTACTGTCGTTACTGTAAAAGACAATTAGGATAACGGACACAAAGTTCGACATCCGAACGGAACGACAAGTCTAGTCATAGCGAACAAAAAAGGAATGTATTTTATGATATTTTATGCATAAAACGATCGTAAATCGAATATAGTGATTAGTCCAAGGTAAACTTAAGTAGAAGTGTATAAATGAGAAATAGAGGTGTGCACAGCAGTGCACAGTGATTACGAGGGCTGATATGGAATCACGTCGATTTTATCGAGTAAAGTGAAAAAGGGCAACGGAACGATGATTGCGGGCAAACTATTGTGCCACGACTATGATAGTTCATTATCGGTACACGATCGTCGATTATTATCGTTAACGTCGGCCTCGTAACGACTTGATCCTGTGTCAGGATCGCGTCGAATCGAAATGCGACCAATCTACTTACTTCCGGAACGTTTCGTTTCTTTTTTCTACGGAAGTAGACGCAACATCGTTGATCGATCCGCGAGAATTGCCCTATCACGGTGAACACTAAACGCTACTGTAATATAATGTATATTATTTCGCGATATTTATTTTTCAAATGTTTTTATTAGGAGACGCATTTTTACGATACTCAAGAGAATTATCGCGTACTGTTATAGCGAGACGACCCGTTCTGATCCCTGAAGCTGTGCCTATTTCTTGTGACGACCAAATCAATCAGACTACTTTTCGAAATCCCTTGATTCTTAGCGGTAAATGAACTAATAGAAAAGTTGAGCTAACGTAGATATAAAACAACCAAATAAAGTGAAGAACGATCTCTAGTGTTTGGAAACGGAGCGCTTAAAAGCATCACCGATGCAGCCACAGCGGATCAGCCGGAGTAGAATGTTTATAAATTTCATCGTATTTCCAACAGCTTTTGCAGTGTGTAAACTAATCAGAAAAACTGAAGCAAATCTAGTCTAGGCGAGATCTAAGAGCGTACAGCTTGCGCATTAAAGATTATTACGGATGTGCCGTCCGCCCTCAATATAATCGGACGCGGTTGTAAGCGTTAAGATCCACGGATGTAAGCAAGCTTGCCTTGTTCTCGAAAGTTAAGTAATGTTAGTATTGAAAGGGAGGGCCGACCGAACGATTCGTTTTGTACGATGCGTGACAGGGAACGATTATGTTCAGCGATAGTCTGATAGCGAACAAAGTGCACTAAGGGTCGTAATGGCAAACTCTAGCAGCACGAAGTACTAACGAGTTAATAGCGAAATTGTCGTATGGGAAAACGAACGCTGCAATTATTAATGAAACATAAGCCGCTGTTGATGTTTCCTAAAATGGTCTTCGATTTGTATTCGAAGCGGTCGGATACAATAGGTACGAAGAACGAGAACGTTGCGACCAAATACCAATTATTCGACGTGACGAACTGATACAAAAAAAAGGACGAAAGAAACAATTTACATAAGATACAAAATTTGTATTGAATTTCGTTTGAGCGCGCAATAAAAAAAAAAAAAAGAAAAGATACGGTTCGAATCCGCCGCAATTATACCTAACGAAAGATGCCTAGTCAACGTGTACGTGCTTCCAACAATTGTATTTTCGTTCCACGTTTCGTTACTGTAACATTCTTTGTCAGAGAATCGTGACTGCGAGAAAAAAAAAGAACAAAATATTCAATAAATTTGGGGCACCTGTACACTTAAGAATATTTATGTAATGCTAACGATGTTACTTGCGATTTGGTATATGACGAATGTCAAACACAACAAAAATATTTTATTCTAGTCGTATCTTTCATGCTTTGCCAAGTAAAATAATATGATTCCTGTGTTAAGTGTAATAGTCAATTATGTTTTAATAAAATCTGCCAAGATTCTTGTCAATTCTTTGCTTTCCCTAAAGACGACCTGAATTTTTAAACAATTTTAGACGAAGATAGATGGAGAACTATCGGCGTCGCAGACTTCTTTAAAGAATTAACTCACCACCTACGAAAGTTATGCCAAAATATATATTCATATAAAACTTGTTTTCACAAGATAATAATAGTTAAATACACATTTCCGAATACTTAAAAATAACATGACCACTTATATGTTACAATCGCATTTCTAAAAAGTACAATTTAAATTCCAGTCTTTAATATTAAATATTGCTAAAACATTGAAATAGTCACATGCTTTGTATGGATATTTCAATTGCCAAGAATAAAATGTATAGACCTAAACATTCTTGTAACTAACTACAGTTTCCATTTTATGTATAGAGGTTGAAAATGATCTCAGCTGTACTTCTTGACTGTTTGCTATGAAAACAGGCTGCGTTTCATCCCATTCTTTTGGAATTCCACAGTCGGGTACTGTGTAAGTCAAGATATCGAACGAGCATAAACAATCCAATAATGGCAGGAAACTTACAGTACCTGAAAGAAAAACACAAAAATATGCGATGCTCTTTTGTTATAAAGACAACCAGCTAGATGGCTTTGACGAATCGAATATAAATAGTTACCCGTAATCTGACGTATGACTTCACGAATCTCTTTTTGAATAGTTTTCACATCTTTTGTTCCCACGTCAAGGAGATCATTGTTTGTATTATTATTGGTGCCGTTAGACGTTTGACCTTCATAATCGACCTTAAAGTCCCATTTTTCTAAAACCTCTTTAGTATTCACGTTCGTTACAACGAGCGTTACCTTTTGTACTTTTTTTTGCGTAAGCCATTCTTGAATCTGACCAAGAACAGTTTCCATAAATCCTTTGATTTTTTCATCGGTTGACATTAAAACGAACAAACCAAAATGTTCAGCGGGTTCAAATGTTTCTGGTGGATAAATGCCTCTTTGGTACAAAATGCTGTTCACGCCGTAAACTATAATAAAAAGAAACGATACACATAAGTAATGGACTCCATTCGAATTTCACGTAACGTTCATCAATCACCAAATATGTTTCGAACAATGTATGGGAAAGATAATTAACTTACGAAGGTATTCTTTAACCAGCTGTGCTGAGCCTTTTAACGTAATACATTTAGTTTTTTGTTGCGTTTCCGTCATAATTTTCAAACAACTACCGCGTAATACAATAAAGCAAACCTTCCGCCCAAAAATCTAGCACATTACAGGCACGCAGAAGCCGGTGTATCATTTTAAAAGCACCCAATGGTGCTGCCAACTGACCATTGTTACACCAATCACAGAGTAGGGAAAAAACATGTTCTGATATTCTGTACGTTCCTAAAATTACCCAATACTGAACATGAACTCGGTTTCAGGCCAGAGCGCATTTAAGATTCTACACTTAAAGCAGCCGTCAGTTAACTAAACAAACGTCAAATACATAAATAATATTTCTCCGACAATCTATTTATACGTGGCCAAAATAAATAGCCAATTAAATGAAAGTGAAGCCGTAGTAAAGTGATCCAGAAAGTACCGCACCTGGCGACTATAGAAGAATAACGCGTCTCAGTTCAACGTAGTTCATGCCCGAACGCAGCGCCATGCTTAGGCGAACGGAAAGTGTCTGATTGTGTTGCGCCCAATTGTGGTTAACTTTTCAAGCTCTTTGCACGCGTCCATCATGGCATCCGCTGAAGAATTAAGTGTATCTGCCCTTGTATACGACTACTTATTAAAAAAAGACGCGTCGTTGGCGAAAGTGTTCCAGAAGAAAACAAAAGCGGTAAGGTTATGTAGAGTCTTCGCGTATATACTTTAGGCGATAGGTTTTTGCGCTGGCTGCTCGGCCCATGCGGTATGAGAAGTACCGCCATTTGGCCGTACCACGTGGTCGATATATTTTCGTTATTTTATATTTCAAATTAATTTGGACATTGAACATGCATTCGCTCTATCTTAAATATTAGCATTGCTGCCTTTTTGCACGCGTATCGAATATTATAATGTACAATTTAGTGCGGGAGTACTAATTATTAGAACAAACTTTGCTCATGCTCGCTTATTTAATTTTCAGCCCTCATTGCCCAAAGGAGCGCCAACGATACAAGATGTGTATCAATACTTTCAAAAAACATCCCCAAAAAAGATTAATGTAAAATCGCAAGCAAAAGATAGTAGTTCAGATTCAAGTTCAGAAAGTGAGGAAGAGGCACCTAAAAAGGTTCCACAAATAAATGGTAAAGTTGCAGTCAATGCTGCGATAAATAATAAACAGAAAGAATCTTCTTCGGGTGATTCATCTAGTGAAGATGAAAAACCAGTGTCAAAAGAAGTTGGAAAAACTAAAGGTGCTGTGAAAACACCATATAAAGCATTGCCTCCAAAGAAAAAAGACTCTTCAGATGACAGTTCTTCAGAGGAGGAAGAGACACCAAAAGTTCCACCAAAAGCAGTTTCCACCCCTAAAGTAACTGCAGCAACTAAAGCACAAGTATCTTCGGATGATTCTGATTCAGACGAGGAAGAAGTGCCCAAAGCAAACATAACTTCTAAATCGAATGCAAAATCAGTTGCAAAGCCTCAGGTAAAAGCTGCAGCCAAGAAGAAAGAATCGTCTAGCGAAGATAGTAGCAGGAGCGAAGAAGAAAGTCCAGTTAAACCAGTATTAAAGAAACCTGTACCTATTGCCCCTGCAGTAAAAACAGCAGCAAAGAAAAAAGAATCTTCTAGCAATAATTCTTCGGATGACTCTTCAGAAGAAGAAACCGCTAAACCCCAGCCATCGGTTAATGCTAAACCAATTGCCACACCTGCTAAGGCTGTCAAGAAGCAAGAATCCTCGAGCGACGATTCTGACGACACTTCAGAAGAAGCACCAGTTGCAAAAGTATCAGTCCCTAAGGCGGTTCAAAAAAAGAAAAAAGAGGTAGCACAGTCTGCAAATAAAAGCAAAGGGGTACCGACAAAACCACCAGTTGCAAAAGGAGAATCGTCATCTAGCGAAGAAAGTAGCGAAGATGAGCCACCAGTTAAAAAAGCTGCTGCACAATCAACTCCAGTAGCTACAAAGAAAGTTCCAGCTAAGAAGGCCGAATCGTCCTCCAGTGACGACAGCAGTGAAGATGAGCCACCAGTCAAAAAGCCTGTTCCTGCTAAATTAGTAACGCCTGCAAAGGCTACAGCAACTAAGAAAGCTGAATCTTCCAGTGAAGACTCGGACGATTCTGACGAAGATAAGAAGACAGCTGCTAAGGCAGTGGCAAAGCCAGTAGCACAGAAAAAAGAAGAATCCAATTCTGAAGATTCGTCTGAATCCGAAGATGAAAAGCCTGCTAAGTCAGCAGCAGCTACACCTGCAAAAGCAGCAAGCAAAACTCAAGCTAAGAAGGAATCTTCTAGCGAGGATTCTGACTCAGACTCGTCAGAAGATGAGAAACCAAAAGCTGTGCCTATAGCTAAATCTGCTCCGAAACCTGCAGCAGCCAAAAAGGGTGCAGAATCAGATGAGAGTGAATCTGATGAAGAAGAGAGTACTCCTTCACAGAAAACGCCTGTTAAAGGAGAAAAGAGGAAACACAAAGAGATAGAAGAGGATCAGGAGGAGGATGATACCGAGAAACCTCCAGCAAAGGCCCAGAAGAACAATTACAGTAACTTTGTAAAGGCAAACAACAGTTTCAATGGTGATAAGGTACGAGTATTGCTCATATAGTATTTATATTTCAACAACAAAAAATGATTTACAACATTTTGTGTTTAGCGATCAAACAATAATCCATTTCGTCGCGTAAAGGACGAGGAGGTAAAAGTGGATCCCAAATTGGCAAACAATTCATTTGAGGCAAAGGTAAATGCTCGGAAACATCCGAGAATCACAGGTCACTCGCCGTTTTCTAAAAGCTTGAGACCATGTTTCCGTGCATTCACCAACCCCTTTTATGATGTTTTTTGATAAACAATTTTTAAGAGATGTTTATTCAGGTGTATACGAAACGGCGACTGACCTGAGTTTCTCTGTTGTTTTAGGAGGACGACCAGGAAGAGGGTGGTTTTAAGAAACATGGAGGAAGGGGTGGATTTGGTGGTGGTAGAGGTGGTTTCGGTCGCGGTGGCGGTGGCGGCGGATTTAGGGGCGGCCGCGGTGGCGGTGGATTTAGGGGCGGCCGTGGTGGCGGTGATAGGGGTGGTCGTGGCGGCGGTGATAGGGGCGGTCGTGGTGGCGGCGATAGAGGCGGTCGTGGCGGCGGTGACAGGGGTGGCCGAGGTGGTCGTGGTGGCGGTGATAGGGGTGGTAGAGGAGGGTTCAGAGGTGGTTTTGATAACAGAAGGTCATGGGGCGGCAATGATAACGAAGGGGGCAAATCTGAAGGATTTAGGAGATCGTGGGGTAACGGGGATGGTGAAAGAGGTGGTGGTCGCGGCGGATTCAGGGGAGGTAGGGGTGGTTTCGATAAAAGAAAATCGTTCGATAGCACGCCTCAACAAAATAAGAAAATAACGTTTGACGATTGATGATAGGTTTTGTTGTATAAAGGTGAGCGGTGGTTAGTTCGAAGTAGTCAGATATCCGACTATGGTAAGTAAATATAAGTTTTTTCCAACAGAGAGGTGCTCGTGGCTCTTGGGGAGAAAAAGCGAATCAAGACCTTAGATTCACGAGAGGAAAATCGTTTCGTCATGAAAAGACGAAGAAAAAACGTGGGAGCTACCGCGGCGGTCAAATAGATACTAGCGTCAATTCCATAAAGTTTGACGATTGAGTAAGCAATTGTATAATGTAAATGTATATGTTCTAATATTACTAGCCTATAGATTTAGTTAAGTGAACGTTATAAGCATTAGGAACTTTTAAGTTTACTTTAGTAAGGCTCTTGTTTTTTTTTTATAAATTTGGAAAGTCACGACATTGATGCAATTGAACTCGGTTATCCCGAAATTACGTGGAAAATGTATGACTTTGCTTTTAAGTTGGATTCGTTAAATTTTAACCCGACGGTGTGTAATTTCCATGTTGTTTTTGAGTAATTAGTATCTGTAAGACTGCTCCGTGAATATGTCCATTGCAAATCTCGTAACATCTCTACCAATTATTTTAATACGAGAAGTATAGCTTTCGTAAAAGCTACTTCGATACTGACTAGCTACTGTATTATAAAATAATGAATGTTCTTTACTAGAATATGTAACATACATGATAAATTTATCATTCCTAGAGAGAATAGGAAGATCAGCAAAGACCGCTTGCATTTGTTATTATTGAAGCTCGAGTAAAATATCCCAGATAAATGATTATCTTCTGTTCTTAATTGAATGTATTGAAACAAAACTTTCTAAACTCTAAACATATTCAATGATGTATAGCTTTAATGTTAAATATGAGAGAGTTATGACATTGTTTTTTCTTAATTAGTGATAAGATCTATACAAAAATCTAAGGACATATAAACAGCAACAATTAAAACAAAAAATACAATTCACAAATTGATATTAAATAATTAGTGATTGCTTCGAGTGATAGAATTTTTATACAGATATCTAGCACCCGAACAATGAATTGAACTGTGTAAACTACAATCAGATAAATAAAAATTCTACAAACAGTACCATTACGAATAATTTATAGCACACGAAACCTGTTGTATTTTTCATTGTTATTTTATCAATCTGTAAAGAGAATGTAATCCAAACAATTGTGCACGTATCCTGATCTCTGAATTCTATTTTAACGATATCACCAATAAATAAACAATTATCAATAGTATTTTTTTAATATATATAAATAAGTGAAGAAAAGTTGCTCATTCAATGATTTCAAGAATACTTTTGGCAAGAACTGGAAGAATGGGGGGGGGTCGTTTCCAGTTACCCCCTTTCATTTCCCCTTCAAGTTTTTTCTCCAATAAGAGAAAAAAAGGTTTCGAGGTAGAATAGGGGCCGATATTCCTCGCCTCGGCCCCTCTTTCTTTCCAGCTCTACCAGAGCACAGAGAGCGGTTACTTACGATTCTACAGTCAACCTCTGGACATCCACCTGTGAGGACGGAGGTGTTCGACCCGACGACATCCGGTGTGGTGACATGAACAGTGTTTAAGAAATTCACGTGCCCTCGTTTTAATCCTGTTCCTGGTTATTCCTGAACAGTTAAATCGATTCATGTAACGTGTAGCTGATCGTATCGTCAAAAGGATTCTAACGAACAGTTTTAGAAACGGCCTTCCTCACGGTGAGTGACGGCCTAAAAGCTGTAACAACAAATTTTAATTAAACATTTTTATGACTGAACGATTGAACGTATTATAGTACAGTGATTTGTGCAGACTACGAATACTCTAAAATACTTTTTATAATCTATGATATTTATGATGCAAATGAAATGATATTCAAATCTAGGTTGTCGCCGAAAGTAGAGATCAAAATAAATTAACTACACTCTCAAAACATATATTCGTATCTCGTGACTTCCTTTAAAATTCCTTTAGAGCACCTGCCGTTCTGCTAAAACTTTTTATACAAAAATGTACAAATGATAGTAAAACTCGCACATCCCAATTATAAAGTACAAAAGACGCTCACAAGGAAATTCCTCGAAGATATATTACTCAGAATAAATCCGAAATCAATCGTTTAGATACGCTGCTTTGAGCTGGCTTTTTCCTTGGATATGGATATACCTGCCGGAAAATTGCGTTCCTATCTTGTGCATTGGTCCCTTGGGTTTTCGAACTACACACTCCAATGTTCCGTTTAAGGTTCCTGTATTTTCTGATCATTAAGTATACCACTCTCAAGGCGATGGAATAACGATCGTTCATTGTGCTTTGACTTTGAGCATGAAATTGCAATGGAATACTCGATAATTCCCATGCAGCCTCCGCTATGTTACGTGAAAGGGATAATAGGTCCCTGACAATGAAATCTCCGTGGCGTGAATGCGAAGGCCGCGAAGGTATTTCGAATACGTAACAAGTACCTGACAGTTATAATAATTTATTCATGAAACGAAGCACCGAAATGATTGTACCGTTAACAGAGTCCAAGGATGAGTAGACGTACACTCAATAAAGAGTGACTGGAACGAGGGGAAAGAGCGTTTTGGACGATTCATCTTTACCGTTAGAATCAACCGCATGACGCGTTCATGGTCCACCAGGAATCTGTTCTCCAATACCGGAAGAACATTTTTTCGTAATCTCTTTCTAATTTGACGTTTCACTACTTCATCTACCAATTGTCACATTTCGTCTAATTGTTTTAAATTCCGCGAGACTATTTTACTTAGCTCCGGTTAGAAAAGCCTCGCTTCAATTCGAGTCAGCCGCGTTTCCACGATCGAAGATAGCTCGTTAATTATTCCCGTGGCGCGTAAACACACTACCAGTGCTCTTCCCGATGGCTACTGGGAAGCAGAAGCTTTTAATGATGTGAAAAGTTGCCGCAAGAATAATTATTCCGGTTGATTCTAAATTACGGTGAATGCGTGAACCAGCGGAAGGCCTCGATTTCTGAAGCGCGCATCGCCTTTTTCTCCACTCGGCTTCGTCTCTTTCGTAGGGTCGTCGTCATAGAATTCACTGAGACAAGATCAGGATATCCCATAGATAGTTATCCGAATATTTTTGTATCGTTGATCAATGCCGCATCGAGCTCCTCTCATTTCAATGGTTGTTACACCCACGAGTCCGACTCGGATCCGTTGTTCGCTTGCCAAAATTGTCACGACGTATTCTATAGAGACCAGAAGAAGAATAAATGCTAAATGTGGAAAACACTTCCTAAAGAAATACTCGCGTGATACCAGTCACGGCCAATGGCCAGCCTTGAATGCTACCCATTAATGATTTTCTTCCTTTCCTTTTCCCGCGAGCGCTTTATCACTTCCCAAACATGAAACTGCAATTTCCAACCACCTTGCTTGCTCTTCAATCCCATTGCTCAAGACGAAAGTAGATCGAACGTTAACGTTTCTCGTTGTAAAATCCAGGAGGTACAATTTGAAATTGAGCATCGAGTAGTACATATTAGCCACGTACTATCGTGTTGCTTTCACTCGTGTTCGATCGACGAAGGATACGTATGGCGGAAGTAATATGGACCCGGTAACCCAGAAATACCAAACTCTATACATGGTTTTGTATCGATTGCGCGCACTTGCTAATTATTATTCTTAGTCCCGGCGATTGCCATCGTTCGCGAGGCTCGAAAGGGAAAAAGTTTGTTCGCTCGTTTCGCTACCATCAAGATTGTTCTTGCTACCAGCCCGTGAAGCGAGCCCCCTAAAGACGAGATCGCAGAAGAGAACAATAATAATAGAGCATCTTCAGCAATTGCTAAACGTTCGCGAAGCTATACGCTAATAATAAAGGTAGACTGTTGAGCGTGCATTGATTACAGGTGCAGCCACGACGGAAGGATCACAGAATGGTTCAATTGGCACCCAAGACGTGGACTTTTGTGCGACGAGTCACAGTCTAGCTTGTGTCATTTACTTTTGCTCTTGACCTCGTGCGAACTCCGATTCCAAGACCGCTCACTCGCACCTTCCGTCGTCGCTGTGACAACGTGTTTCCTTGTATAGGTCTCGGTGATCCGCGGCCAATGCCAGTTGGCATTGTTTTATTCATGAGTTGCTGCACATCGGTGCAATTAGCTCTCACTAATGCACGTGTCTTGCAAACGGTTTTACATGCGTGGAACTATCTTTTCTGTTACCACAATGAAAACGGACCAATACTCCCGTTTTCATTGAATGCGCTTCCAAGTCATATTGGCGATTCGAATTCATCCGACGAAGCGTGTGGTTTTCATGTTTCTTTTTGGTGCAATTTCAGATGTCCAAGTATCTCGGTCTGATTCTCGTTATCACGACATGCGCCCACGTGCATGGAGGCAGAAAATGCGAAGGGAACGGGTTAGGCTTGAAATACGTGTGGGGAGACGCGCTCACGGATCCAGCTGACTGTATAGGCCCAAATAACATGCAGTATCCTTCGTAAGTTTTCCTTTTAAGTCTCTCCTCTGGAATTTGATAGACCTCCGCTTTACCCGCGATACCGTTATCAAAATGATCGGCTGCTGTAGGGCCGCGATATCGAGAAGTTACAAGAATCTGTGGGCTGGTGGTCGAACAGCCAGATCTCATCAGCCTCGAACAATCGATCCTGAATTGACCAGGCAGGCTCTCCTGCACAATTACAAGAACGTCCATGGAGATTACTCGATCGGAGAATCCTCGCGAAACGGTGAGTTACCAAAGCTGAGAGATCTTTGCTTCTCCAATATTCTAGGACAGTTTACGCTTAATTATGAAACATGTTTTGTAAACGCTGGAGTTTCCTGCTCGGTCGAAGAATACCTTAACGGATCTCGACCGAGTTGGAAACGTGGCTCGGCTGGAAACACGCGGAAGACAAACTTGTCTCTCTTGTTCGAAGCGCAACAGTAGTCGAGCCGGTTACCTGAATCGCGAATAATTACGAGCAGCTATAACCTACATCCTCGCCGAGCCTGTGTAATTTACTTATCCTGCGTTTGCTGCTTCATCCAAATATAATCTTATATATCTAATAGCTCATCTGCATATTCGCTGTGCACTTATATTTGCGCAATCGCAAACTTCGTGCGCCTCGCAGACACCGTATTGGCGGGCATTAATTCATAATTATTGCAGTGGCCCCTTCGGGGTATTATCAAGCGAAATGCATTCACGTGCGCTTTACGAGGTTATTGTACCGTGCTTAGTATGTAATATGCAAACATTCTGCTCCCATGCTTCGTCGTTTCCTTGATCAACATATATACTCGGAAGTTCGCAGCGAGATAGGTATACGTATATATGTATGCTTCTATAAAAAGCGCTGCTTCCTTTGGATTCATTGCCGTGCGAATACTTGTTCGCGATACCGTTGCTTCGACGATAACAACGATCCACCGCCTGGAAGGCGGTTGTTTCAAAGATGTTCATTGTTTCTGGCTGTCTGGGAAGATTACGCAGTTCCGTGAGCGCTCGAAAGGCTTGCCCCCTGTTCCTAACATTGCCGGCCTGTAGAAAGATTGACAAAATTCAGAACGACCGGTTGCCCGATGCACCGGCACTTTGAAGCCGTGAATTATGCAGCTGTCCTTATGGCACGAAAACCCGTTTCCAACCGAGCACAACACCCGCTGTGCTTGCCTTGCAATTTACCCGAAGAATCCTTTTAGAAATTCGTGGCTCGTAATCGCATCCGTGCACGTGGAAAAATGTATTAGTCCCTGGTCGGGCGGCATCATTTGCTGGCATCGATTCTCCGTCCTTTAGATAATAGCACGCTGGTACAGGAGGACGGTAATAAGGCACCGTGTTATCCGGCCAATACAGTTATCGCTCGTTCTGCTCATAACGGGACACCGGCGACCCAGTCGTCGTTTCGAACATGCGAGGCGACAGAATTCCAAAGAAAGGGCGCCAATCACGTGAACGGTGTTACCTGCTATCCTTTAATCGATACCTACACCTAGATTCTTCTCAATTTTCTTTCCTTCTTTATGCATCGCTTCAAACTTTGTTTTCTCTGGCCATTTAGAACGTAAACCACTTTGACGTGCTTTACAAAGACACTACTTCTAGGTCAAGCAAAACTCGTAGGACTAGTAGGACTGCTAGTACATCTGAATAAAGTATCAAGGAATTACCTCTTTTGTATAGACGACACGTTCCTTTCCAGGTAGAGGATTTTCACCGAAGGAGACATGCGGTGCGCCGTCCAGATTATGCAAAACGAGGTACAACACCACTGCTCCAATGTATGGGGTCAGCTTAACCAGCGGCCAACCCGTGACGATCGTGCAGAAGTTTCCCGATCTTCTGCAGCAGGTCGTATTCGAAGTTTGCGAGTAAGTGCAATAAAAGTTCCATCAAGAAGGGTCGATCGTTATCCGCTGTTACTTTCTTAGCACGTTCGTGCGTGATCTGTAAATAGTAAATTCACGCGACGTGATTCCAATCGAAATTCATCGAGACCTACTGGCGAGCCGTATCAAATCGAATGTAGCACAGTGGGCCGGAGAGCACTACGAGTTCGTACTTCGTACGACCGCGACCAAGGAGAAGCCTACTTTTGAAACATTATTGGACCGGTATTTAATCGTGCAATTACTAAGGCAGAATGTGTCGCACGCCGCGAGCAAATTATCGAGCACACGAAAGCCAGCGAATCCTTAATCCCGTCGCTAACGTTTTTATTATACTTTTCCCCGGCAGCATTTCCATTATGCTAATCTAGCGGCATACAATTGTTTACTCATTGTTTCAGATCGAAAGAGTGCGACGTAGTCCACGGCGAATGCACGCAGACGTACGTGCCGTACCTATTTCTAGTGATACCTCTTGGTCCTGTGACCTTGACCGGTCAAGACTACGTTCTGGTGGAGAGCGGGTGTGTCTGCAAGCCGAGAAATTCGGCGAGCCCAGCGGCAGAGTCCCCAGCCGTTCCCAGCTTTTAAACGTACGTCGATCCCGAGCCATCGGCATCGAGCGGACCAATGCATACTCCTCTACGCCGAAGGATAGCTCGAGAGCCATATCGAACGTGACGAATCGGTGGAAGGTGATCCCAAACTCGAACGTCCTCGCCGTAGGGACCTAGAAACCTCTTTGATGAAGCTAGGGAAGAACGTTGCAACCAGTATCGAAGTCGCCAGAACTTTTACCGTGGGCCGGACCACCTCCTAAATCGTTCAGGGGATCGCGACACGATTTCCAGCGGAACATCTTCCTACCAAGCTAGAAACTGCTCGCAGCGATCTCGAATTTCTCGAGAAATTCCTGGTGACAATTTTGGTGTCGAGAGAGAGAGACTCTTCTACCGTAGACCATTCGTGGAGAGGATCCAGTCGTGCGACGGTTGATGTTCAATCATAGAATCCGTTCGTCCGTAAACTGTTGCCCAGTCCCGTCGTTTTCTTCGCTGAAAAGGGCTGGCTCGAAAGAAACATCGCAATTAGGTGTGCTTCACGGTCGAACAGTGGCGTGGCCGTCTGATTCTTGTTTCTTCGTTGGTCATTTAAAAAAAGCACACACACACACCAAAAGAAAGAACAGAAAGAAAAAAATAAATAAGTTGGACGAACTTATTTCAACGTGAAAAAGCAAATCGGAGCAGCGACCGTCGTTTCGCAGAATCCGGTCTTGGAATCCGATCGAGTTCACTAGACTTGTCCGTGAGCCGGTTTCAAGCAGGTGTATAGGACAGCACGTAACAGTGCTCCGCGAGGAATACAGGCGAAAGATTCTTTCGAAAGGTATCAGAAAGTTATATCATTTGCCTCGGGCACGTCGCAACGTGGCGGAAACGTTGCTAATGCGTTCTCCGGTTCTTTATCGTGCGTTCGACATCATTACACATATATACATACATCCATACTCGTTCTACTTCGGGCATCGCAACACAATCCAGTGAAATTCATTCAATTGCAACGCGCGTTAATATAAGCGCCAGCTGGTAATTAATTCATATGCTCGTTCAGCGAACGAAAGATCCGGCATTGAGATTCTTTTCCTCCCTGCATTAAAGTCCCCATATGCTATCGTTGCAAAGAAAACTTCCATCGTTATGTACGCTGTAAAAAGAAAAAATAATCCCATAGTGGTAAAACGATGGAAAGCAGCGAGAATTGCGATTTCGATCGCGGTGCAAAGAAGAAATATTAAAAAGACCGTTTTTATTTCCGTGTCAGTAACTTCAGACACGCCACTGGCCCGCTTATGCTACTCAGAACCGGACCCTGGAAACTCGCGTCGTTACCGACAAACAGAGTGGACGTGCAGTCGCGATACAGAATGGACCGCACCATGAATTCCGATGAGTATAATGTCCCGTTACTTGCTTTGCGGGACCCTTCACCTCGATTTACTTCACTTGGTTATTTCATAGGCGATATCCGTACAGCGCCCAAAACTAGTTCATTCATGCCGCGCTACCTTATCATCGATAGAGCCGTCCTCTGCTAGCATGCTTTCGTCGAAAAAATTCCATTAGAATTATAAACGGCAAAATTGCCGATACGAATTTCACTTTTCAAATATATAATAAATAACAGTACAATTTAAAAATAAGTGCGTTAATTGTAATGAATTGTAGATAACTTGCAATGAAAGTTATCGATGGTTTTATTAACGTATAGGAATGTTGTCAGCAGTTCGTGGATGAGATATACATAAAAGGGAATTAAACAGAAATACATATTAATGTTCTGTGCCAGTGACGCAAGGGGAAAGTGATAAATAGAGAAGCGCCGTAATGTTACACGTGCAACGAACGATTCTTTCATATGCATGTCATCTTTTGTATCTATAGTTGTAATATGCAAAATATATATTTATAATTTATTACTAGATTACTTTTGTACTCTGTCGATATATGTTTCACTTGGCGTCCCTTGGAAGTTGCTGTAATAGTTTGGAAAAACCAGGGACGAGTGTAAGTGTGTACCTGGAAATCGATTTTCAGAAACTAATGGTACTAAAAGCAGCGTGCGAAAAACTATTGCCGTTAAGTAGAAAAAATAATGTACTAGGAGAACCAACCCTTTACGCAACGGTTACTTGAACCGTTCCCTCCTGATTGATGGAGTAACATATTCGTATCAAAGCCGCACAATTTGTCCCGACTATTATTGAAGCATTTGCTTTGCTTTACGCTTGAATTAAATTAAAACACTTAAAATGATCAACCACCTCCGAATATAAAATATCTTGAGCTAGTGTACCTCGCTTCTGAATGACGTAGATCGTGAAATAGATTTTCGAATCGAAATATTTGCCCCCAAAAAATGGTAGGCCCGCGGTGTATTAGAATGTTGGCAACATTTACCACTTATGGCACCACTGCTTCTAGCTAACCAACTTCAATTTCTTGTTTTAACGACACGGCCGCCATGTTAGAGGATTGATCTATTGTGCGTTCATGTTCATATTAGCTTCGTTCTAAAGTTCGATATTTCTATATGCAAAATAGTACGTTCTTTCACGGATAAGGACAAAGGTGCCACTTTGGATCACGATCTTTCGAATCGCCCTTCTCCATTCGCCGCTGGAGAAGATCTGGGTATCGCCAGTTAGCATTGAACAACGCGCATCTATTAGTCTCTGTGCATTACCAAGATGATGTATACGGTAAGTTTGCAATAATTATTATTTGAAAAATTGCAGTCCTTCTGTCAATTAAATCCTGTCGTCCCAACGCTCTTCATTTTGGCGGCAGTTGCTTAAATGTCTAATCGCGAACTTGCAGGGGACCACCGCGTCGCAAGACACGAGGTTCAGCGATAAGGAGAAGAAACTTCTGAAGCAAATGAAATTTGGGGATTCTCTCACACAAAAAGTAAATACTTGTAATGGATGAACCCCTATAATATTGCTTGATACTTGATTGCGAGAAATTTGCTTCACTTTCAGGTGGATATGAGCAAAGTGAAACTGGATGTTATTAAGCCCTGGATTACAACAAAAATCACCCAAATTTTAGGGATGGAGGACGACGTAGTGGTAGAATTCGTATATAATCAACTGGAGGAAAAGGTAAGACGTTTATTCCGTTGTTAACTCGGTTAAAATTAGGCCTAAGAGATTACGAAGTAACGGTATGGAATATAAATGCGTTCACTTGGCTTTTTCCCCTCATCATAGGAAATCGATAAATACACATTATTTCAGCACAAAGTTTTGTACCAGTTACAAATGCTATCATCCAAAATCTGCACAATGTGCTGACTTTGGAGATGAAAAGCAAGGAGGCAGAAACCATATTAGTTATAATAGTTGCCTCGTTGTTTTTATTTATTTTTTTTTTTAAATCTAATAATACATCATTGTACCCATACATCCTGTGTATCCTATTTTGATTCTCCTTAAGTGTCCTGTCCGAGCTATATCCTATTTCGACAAAAGAAAAACTGATGTAGCTGATCCTGCAACACTGTAACATCTAAAAACAGATTTTTATCACGTATGTTTGAATTCCCCGTTAGTATAAGTAGAGACCGTTGGTGGGGCTCAACCCTATTGTCCAAATGGCATTCGGATGTGCTCCTCTCTGCATCCGATTGGCCGCCTTTCTATCAGCCGTCAACGCTAGCTGATGCCAGCTGGTATGTCAACGTCGTCTTAGCACACTGCTGAAACTTCAGCCTTGGCTGTTCACCCACCGTCGACTCATCGTCAACGAAGACACGGCGTATTCGCAATATACTCGTCGCATCACGCCGTCCCTGCTCTTCTCATCTTTGTACGGAGCTCTGCCCACGGCCTTCTGCCATTCTGCAGTTGTCTGCGTAGCTGTAACTGCATCACCTGTTAGCTGCCACTGCTGTCGACGTCTGCATCGTAGCTGCCTCGCACGAGGTCGTTACTCTTCAAGATCGCAACTACCAGAGCTGCACCGCGGCCTTCTTCAATCGACGCTTCCACTGCGTTGCAAGAAGGAACCAGCCTGTTGCCTCCCCTGGTGCACCGAACATACATCGGGGACGTCGATGTAGCTGATTCACCAGAAATGCAGGTTGCTCCATACTTCGTGCCTCCGGACAACATTCCGGGCAATCGAGGATCCTTACGCCGTGCAGGTCTGTTCTCCAGTTAATGATTCTCCAACACATGCAGTCAATCGCACGCACGATTGACTCGCGGACGATGCCGGAGGTATCTCTGCTTGGTTTGACACTCTTTGTCAACAATACAGGTTGGTGGAACGGTGTTCCTTCTATTCCAAATTAATCCTTTCATTTTCAGCCAACATTTACAATATATATATATATTTCTAAGACCCATTTCAGGATCTACCTTAGCGGTATTATTTAATTGACAAGGTATCAATGTGTCTGTGCTACTTGTGCGTTTATCGATGAGTATATTTTTTTTCTTTCCATATTATATATTAGTAGCGACGAGAAATGAGCAGTGTGCGGTTGGTGGTAAGGTATATTAGAAATGTAAAAAAAAAAATCTGCTTTTTCGAGGGGGAAAAGCAGTTAGTATCAACATAAGGAAATGGACGTTACTATAACTCCAACTTCCGCGTTTAAATTGATTAAAATTGAATGTGTATATTGCTCGTTCACGATAGCAGCTCCGAATTGTTCGAACGCAGAAAATGAAAAAGATATCGTATATATTACAGTTTCCTGACCCCCGAAAAATGCAGATCAACCTCACAGGCTTCCTGAATGGACGGAATGCCCGATCCTTCATGGGCGAATTATGGGACCTTCTAGTCTCTGCTCAAGAAAGTGTAACGGGCATTCCAGAGGCTTTCTTGCAACAAAAGAAAGATCAGATTAAAAAACGTTTGGTAATTATTAAGAAGTGTGTTTTAATTTTTTATATTTTAATACGCTTTTCCGATAAGAAGAGTGAACATAGAAGTAATAAGCTTTGCGTGGCATGGCACGAACTAATCTGATAATAGTAAAACAATTGAATAACCAGATTTTGACATTCAATAAAATGTTCAGTTGAATGCAATTCAGTTTAGATTTTTTCGTATTTATGTAGAAATATAAGTGATTTGTTGTCGATATTCTAAGTTGCAATATATCAAATTAGGAAGAGCAAGAGAAGCTGCAGGCCTCTTTGGCGGAGAAAGAAAAGGAAAAGGAAAGGGAGAAGGAGAAGGATGAAGCAGAAAATAAGATAAAGAAAGAAGAGAAGGAGCGTGGTTCGTCGAAAGAGCGTAGAAGAGATCGAAGCAGAGATCGCGATAGGGACAGGTACTAATTTGACTTCATTACTACCTTCGTCCAATTTGTTGAATATTTTTTAAAATATATGTACGTCGGAATTTGCAGAAAAAGAAGTCGATCGAGGGATCGACACAGGGACCGTGATAGATCAAGTCGCAAACGACGATCTTCTTCGAAATCGCCTAGCAAAAATTCGTTAAAGGATAACGGGAAGGAAATGCCTGAAGTTAAAGTGGAACGAGAAGATTCTCCTCAACCAGAAAATGCTATACCACTTATGCCCGTTAAAACTAAACCGTAAGCATCCTTTCATTATTTATTATCATAAATAACTCTTCCAGATTATTTATGAAGGCGTTTTAACAGGGAAGCTGCTGTAGCAATATCTAGATTGCAAGCGAAATTAATGAGCATCGCCGATGGAAAGAAGAAAAACAATCGAACTCCGTCTCCCGAGTCGGTAGAGAAGGGAAAGAAATCCAGGTCCAGATCAAAGTCGCCTATAAGTCGCTCGAAAAAATCACGATCGAAATCACCGAGCCGTGATCCGAAATCTCGTCGTTCTCGATCACCTGCATCCAAGTCTAGACGATCTCGATCTAAATCACGATCAAGACGAACTAGATCTAGATCAAAATCGAGAAGATCGAAATCCAGGTCGCAGGATCGCTCGAAATCGAGACGTACGAAATCGAAGTCGCCCAGGTCACATTCGAGATCTCGTTCACGATCCAAAAAGTCCAGATCAAAAAGCAACGATCGAAGTAAGTCTAGAAAATCGAGGTCCGATTCGAGCGATTCCAGGTCATCGAAGTCTCGCTCAAAATCGCCCGATAAGAGAAAGGATAATCTCGATTCCAGCAGGAAACGAGATGCTAGTTCAAGCAGTAGCTCCGAATCAGAAGAAGACAAAGGGGCGAAAGACAAGAATGATTTCGAAATTAGAAAGAAGAAGGATGGTGTTCAGGCAAAGCGGTCATACAGAAAAACGAACAAAGATGATAGCGGCAGCGACAGTGACTCGAGTCGAGAAAGAAAATCTGTGCCTAAAAGAAGAAGTCCCACACCGCGAAAGGATAATAGGGCCCGATCAAAGGACAGAGATAGATCCCGGGATAGATCGCGAGATAGATCCCGAGATAGATCACGTGATCGATCTCGAGATAGAAACAGGAGGTGCGTATAATTATTTTAGTGTTACGCATATTTATTATAATTATCTAATTTTCCGGTGTATCGTCATTTAGGCGATCCATTGACAGAGAACGAGAAAGACGACGTGAACGGGAGCGAGAAAGGGAACGGGAAAGATTGGATAGATATAGCGGTAGTCGCAGCATGCGACCCCCCTCTGTGCGTAGAGCACCTAGCAGGCGAAGGTGAGATAAATGAAATCTTGTTACGAATTTTAACTGCTCCTTGGATCAAGAACATTTTGATTTAAGTGGGTGGCCCAGTAGAAGGCGCGATGCCATTATTTCGATTTCCAGGCAAGCTAGAACAATGATCGAGGGCTTAAATTAAATCTGGAAGTCTAAGTTACAACCCTGAATAGGCGTTAACAATATTCCACTCGCGGTCTCGAATGTGTTAATATCAATAATTGTGCAATCATTACAGAAGCCCTCCTCGTAGAAGCCCGGCAAGATATCGTCGTAGATCACCAAGCCCCGGAGATAGGCGCCGACGAAGGTCCCTCGATCGACGACGAAGATCGTCGGAAAGAAGGGACAGGCGTCGATCACCAGATCGTCGTGATAGCAGGCGTTGCTCGCCAGACGGACGGGATCGATCCCTCAGGTACGATAGATCTTCCTCTCGCGACAGATCGAGTAGACGGGATCGCTCCAGGGACAGGGACAGAAGGGCTGGAGATCGAAGATCTAGATCCAGATCGAAAGATCAAACATCATCGGTGGATCGTTCGAGAGATGGGAAACGATCTCCCGATCGTCCAAGAGATGCTAAGGAGAAGATGAAGGAAAAGAAAGTGGATGAAAAAATTAAAAGACCGACCGACACAGGATCGCGAAAAGAATTACGAAATGGAAGGTCTAAGTCAAGTAGCTCGGAAAGTAGCGAAAGTAGTTCCTCTAGCAATGAGGATGAAGCGCCCAGGTGAGTAAAAAAAAATTGTCTCGCGATTTTCACGTTTTGTTACAGACCTTACACGGTTGTCGGAGCGTATAGCAGCTATGTTGTGTTTCCTGCTTAGCAGTGAAATTTATGTTTTTGCGTTTTCTAATCATTCTTTTTGCTGTCTGTGTGCAGAAAGTCGCTTGAACGGAAATCGTCTCAAGAAAGACGTGAGCGCGAAAGGGAACGGGAACATGCAGATGAGAAACGCAAAGAAAAGGAGAAGTCGATCAAGGAGGAAGCCGTCAAACGTTCTGAAAAGGACGTCAAAAAAGCTGAACCCGCGGGCATCAAGAAACCAGAGCCAAGCGTTTCTCCCAAGAAACCACAACCTGCTACACTTCCTGTTACCAGGCACAGAGTAAGTGTAACAAAGTGCGTCTTAAACATATGTTTGAAACAATTTTCACTGTTTTTATTTGTCTCTCCAGTTTTCAAAGAGCCTATCACGAACGCCATCGCCATTTAAGAAGACAGAAGACATTATAGCAGCGGTTAAAGTCAAACAACCATCGAAGTACGCTCCTATACATACTTTTACACATTTTCATGTATAGGAAAATATCGTCTAATGCGAATTATTATTTGTTTGCAGAGAAGACAATAAGGAGGAATCACCAAAGGAAGAATCCAGCTTTTCGTCCGGAGATGCCTTCCCACTGAAGAAGGACGACAAGTCGATCAAATCGATCAAGACGACGGCGTCCGAGGAGAAGAAAGTTGGTCAAAAATCGTCGGAGACGGTGCTTTTAAAAAAACCAGCAGATGGAATAAAGAAATCAAAGAGAGACAAACGTGATGGTTCTACCGATTCAAACGACAGCGAAAGCGAAGGTAAAAGAAAGCTTAAAGAGCAAAAGTAATATTTTTTTATGGTGTTTTTTTTTATACAAATGTCTTTGCCGTTTAGGGAAGAAGAGGTCAAGGAAGTTAGAAAAATCTAGAAAAACGAGAAAGACTTCAACTGATGATGAAAAGTCGGACAAAGGAGGGTCTAGTTCGGAATCCGAAGAGGAAAGGAAGCACGTAGAAAAAACTAAGAAAATTAGGGATACGAATCGAGCAGGTACAATTTAACTATTTTTAATTCGGTCGCACAAATTGCAATATTAAAGTTCTGCTATTTGTTTACAGATTCTTTAGATGAACGGAGCACCAAGGATAGGAAAGAGAGCAGGAAGCGGGAAGTCAGTGAAAGTGAATCACGCAAGCGATCGAAAAAAGATGTGGAGGAAGATACGAAGAAATCGAAGAGGTCTAGGAAAGATTCTTCTTCGGGCGATGAGGAACAGAAAACGAAGAGAGGTAAAAGTGAAGATGACAGATCGAGGGTGCGCAAGTCTAAGAAGGATTCAAGTTCAGATGATGAACCGAAGAAAATACGAAAGCGTAGAGACAGTTCTTCAGAGGACGAAAAGTCAAGAACGAGGAAGTCGAGAAAAGATTCCACAAGCGAAGACGAAGGAAAAGTACGACTGAAAAAATCCAAACGGGACTCGAGTACAGATGACGAAGAAGTGGCCGAAAAGGATGCAAAGAAAAAAAAGAAGGCAGATGATAGTTCAGATGAAGAGAAGGTAAAGAAAAAACGTAAAAAGAAAACTAAAACGAGTACTAGTGAATCAGAGGTAATTTTTCGTTTCAATTTATATTTTCTACTTGCCGCCCATAAGTTATTTGCTATGTGTAATAAATGTTTTCAGGAGAGCGAAGTTGAGGAAAAGAAGAAGAAGAAAGATAAAAAGCACAAAAAACATAAAAAGCATAAAAAACACAGGAAGCACAAGAAAAAGAAGGTTGCCGACTCTGACGAATCCGACGTAAGCGAGGGTAATACCGAAGAATTGGAGAAAAAGCTTCGCGAAAAGGCATTGAAATCAATGAAAAAAGGACATAGTATAGAAAGAAGTGATTGAGACTTTGTGCGATTTATTATTGAGGGTGTGTAATGTGTGTGTACCTCCGTATTACAATGTACTTGCTCTAACTGTATCACAAAGATGTTTCTGTTTATTATCGTCATTAAGTAGGATTTTATCGTGTTGCACTGTTTGGTGCAAACCAAGTCTGGCCCTATTAAAAACGTTTTATCTCTTAGCCGAGAAAAACCATAATTTTTATTAAGTTAAACATTACGAAGTTGAAGGCAATAGTTGGTTTTTTTTTCTTGACTTCGCAAACCGAATTAGTGGTACGTGACTACACATGGAGACAGTAATTTTTGTGCCACTTCGATGTACGATTTTTACATTCTAGAAAGTTAACGCAACCGAGTAAAAATGTAATATCCTTCTATAGTTCATAAGTTTATGAATTAATGTTTATTTTATAGTGCGATGAAGTTAGCTTATGAATTTAATTTGTTTAGAAATAATTTCATATTGGATTATCTGTATCAAGCCAACCGTACCACATCCACACTACCGTAAACGAATTTCATCTCGAATAGTAATACTATGTACTTTACGAAAAATGATCACACCCTCTCTTGTTGCGGTATGCATACACGTAAATTATATAACGAACTGTAAGCTGCAATCGCTGTAAATTTATTTAGACTTGTGAACCACTACTGAATTTGTACGTGAGACGACTCACGTATGTTGTGTAGTATTAAAAATACATGATTTTCAAGAGAAATATTTTGTATTTTAAATAATGTATAAATAATCACATACAAATATTGTCAATGATAAGAAACATTTAATAAATCTATGCGCATTACAACTATATTTACAATTTGGCCAGCATGGATTCCCAATCAGGGGAACATATAAGAGTGCTATTCACTGGTCCTAAATTGATTAGGTCACCGTTCAATTTCTCAGCGTCTACTTTTGCCGCGATAAGGTCCTGGAACAATATTGCTCTTATACTTCTACTCTCGTCGTATAAAGTATTTATACCTATTTTATATACGTACCTGTCGAAAACTAAGATGCGAGCCAATATCGACGATTAAATCATTCTCGCCTAATAATAAACGTGCTTTACCAGATTTAAAAACTTGCAGCTTGCCCAAAATGCCAGGCTTTAAACTATTTAATGTACAAAATTCTGTTTGAATTTTATTTTCGTTTTCTTTCTCATGATTAGTGTTATTCGATCGACTTTGTCTAGCATCCTCAGCGCTTTCTACTAAACCTGGTAAACAGCCTGGAAACTATAAATTATATATTACTTAATGTACTCAACATAAGGAATAATAGTACTGCACCTTCGATTCTTACCTGCATTAAGATATATGAATTCGATTTATTGTTATCCATTATTTTAGGAATGCTATCTAAAACTTCATCCTTTGTTTCTGTATCAGATTTGTATATTTTAACTTTAGAATCCATCTTTGATGGTAATACTAAAAGTAAACCTAATTATTGTAAAACATTAAGAAGAAACAGGATCGTGGCTTACCCTCTCCATTTTCCGAGATAATTGGCTTTCTATCTATATCTTCTTCCTCTTCTTGTTTAATCTTCACTTTAGTTTCCTCTTTGCAGACCTTTGCTGCAAAGCACAATAAATGTAATTACACTATATCTTTTATTACAATAGATATAGGTACTTCATTGAGTAAAAAAATACCTTTAATCATTGGCAACATAACAGGGCTATTGTCAACATCTACAGGCTCCCCGTCATCGATGAAATCATCTCTTAATAATAATTTTACTTTTTCTTCTTCCTCTGCTTTGTCGAAGCTACGATTCAAATCTAACTTTTGTTTCTCTAGCAATGTTTGAGGGCTCCTATCGCTGTCCCTGGAACCACTGCTATTTCGTTTTCCTGTTGTACTTGTTATTCCGGTAGACCAGATACCGCTAGACTGCCAGGAATTGTAATATGAATGGTCCGGAATAGCACTATATCTTTTTGGAGAATATTTTCACTGTACTTGAATAAAATTGCTGTTTCCTGTTCCCCGTCCTCTATCTCGTCCTCTGATTCCTCTGCCACGTCCTCTATTCTGATCTCTACCTCTAGCTGCTTTTGTAGAATCATTTTGTACAGTGTCCCTAAAATGCAGATGTCGTTTAACTCATTTGCAGACTCGGGCCTTAATATTCCTTGCTAAGTTGACTTACTCTTTCTTTTTTGTTCTCTGAGCATTTAAATTTGGTGTATAGACTTTCTTGGACTTTTCAGTCTTAATATTGCCTCCCAATGTTAAATCTCTTGGTAGACGAAAAGAAGTTAATCTAGTTGTACTAGTCGATAACCCTGGCTCTGTTTTAATATTCCTCAGAGGTACAGGCATAGATGTTTCAGATTCCACCTTTATTTTAACATTCGTTGGGAGTGCATTGCCTGAATTTCCAGCCTTTTTAGACGCCATTGTTAATCGGTATCAATAAATTAGCAATTAAAAATAATTATTTAGATAATCTGCTGCAAACGAATAACGCTGATTATCGCAAAGAGTTGTATCATAACAATTTCTCAGTACAGCACATCGTACGTAACCTCTAACACAGTATTCATAAATATTTAACAAAAAAGCCTTTTATTATAATACACAAATATTAATCGAGAAGTACAACATTGTGCGGAAAACTTTCATTAAACGTGTCTTTTGCCATAATTGGTTAATCTTTCAAATCCATTACATGCATGTATACCATAGTGCTCCGAACGCACAGCACGTGCCAATTGGTACTGATTCGTTCCGACCTGCGTGCAGTGTCACAGCTGACTCTAGTACTAGCCGTGCTGAAGAACGTGGCAACACCGCATGTTTACCGATCGGGAGTCCTATTTTCAGTAATGGGAGTCTTGTACTTGGGTTTACAATTAACGCTTTTTTTTATAGAAAATTATATTAAAGTACACAATTCTTGATTAATTATGTATAAGTAATATATAAATATTATAACTATGCTAAGTAGAAGTGATATTAAAGTATACTAATAGTTATAAATGTGGTATACATTTTGGGGACTCGCGGACTGGTTTGGTGATGTGATACATAAAATTGGAAATATTTTACAGTGGTTTTAAGAAAATATAAGTATGAAGCAAAACAGAATCATCTTTGAACTAAAACGCAACATTTGAAAGTGAATGAAGTGATATGTAAGTTAATAGAAACCGGAAATAGACATAATAAATAAAACGAAATCAAAGAGGTTAAGTGAACACGGAAAGAGGATAAATGAACACGAAAAGAGGTTAAATGAACACGGAAAGAGGTTGGATAATTAGTTACTGAAGGGAAGAGTTGTGCAGGTAATTACAAAATATTCACCACAAATGCATGTATCAGAAAATGCTAAATGATGTACATTTAATTGAATATATATTAATATATATTAATTTAAATAAAATGTGCTTATGCTTTTCAGATTTTAAAAAATCTGATTCCAAATTGGCAGTATTTATTATGGCTTCCACTATTGCACACATATGAGTAAATAAGGTTATTACTTCTTCTGTAGGAGTGGAAAGACCATCTCTTTGTAAGTGATCAAAATATACATTAGTTATCGTTGTACCTTTAATCTTCACTATTAATTCTTTACATATATTACAATTTCATTTTTTAGCGATGGAATGGGACCCATAACCGGATATATAAATCTTAACATAATCATCTATAACACACATGGATGGTATCGAAATTTCTGAAAATCCATTTACGTCAGCAGAAAGATCATGAAGATCATTAATATTCTTCCCTTATAATTAGGAACATAACAACACTGTGGTATTATTAACTAATAAATATAGTCCCAAACTTGTGAAAAGAACTATGTAAAACAAATTTTTCAAAAACTGTGTATTTGATATAATAAAAATAAATTTGTGAAAAATTAGTTATTAGTTATCTTCCGTGCACCGCAACAATATGTGCATGCAGAAGAGGGGTGGGTTATTTTTGAAATTGTCAGAAGAAATTTGAAAGATAACACATATTGGCGAGGATCCTAACCACAGACGAGATATAGGAATAGACAGGACATCTTATGGACTTTCGTGGCTCAACGTGACGGCCACACCGACTCAGAAATCCGACACTAATTTGAGCGTCCCCTGCTCATGAACAGTGATCACTTGAAGAACTATTATTTGCTGAAGTAGTGGGGCAGGACGCATACGATTGTGTGAATATACGATTGTATGTGAATGCTTTGGGGGAAATCAGGATAGCTATTTCTCGGTCAACGTTTCGATAGGAAAATTGAGCTACGGTCACAGACGAGATATATGAATTCCTATATCTCGTCAGTGAAATGATCTCTTATATCTCGTCTGTGTGAAAAGATGCTAGAAAACTATCTGAACGCTCGCAACGGTAGGAATTATAATTTAAATAAAGTTAAAGAAACACAAATATTAGTTGGACGGAAATAGTTTACTTATTCTATAGTGCAACAAACATTACAAACATTTGATTACACACATGCGTTTGTTATTACTAATAAATATATTTTTGTATCCTACTATTCGACTAATATCCATACTGTAACACTTGCAATAAAAAATATTCAGTTCGATATGATATTCAAAAACACCCGCCGTAAGGAAAGAACATCCCCCCATCGCCCAATCAGCTACCAGCCAATCAGCGCAACCTATTTCAAAGCTCTCCTTCTTTCGACCAAGGGATCTCGTAGTGATTAGACGTGTTCAGAGTGCCTGTCGAATTACGGTATGTCACATAGTCTAATATATTCTTGAAGACAGGAAATGATATACATTGTTTTCGTTTCCCTGTCTTTCAAATTTTCTGTGGTTTCTTTGTTAATATTAATGAATATTTTGCAAGAAATTAAGTAAATATTGTGCAGTGAACGAAATCACACCGCGCGGCGTGCATTTTCTAATCGACTCCAGTATGCATATACGTATTCTCTTTGACTTCTGAATTCCATTATCTTGCAATATATTCTGCAGTTTTTAGCAATATTACCATGATATTGGTGATTCTTAATACATTTATCTCTGATTTTAGTTAGATTCTGTTCCATGGCGTCTCTTTCGCTAGCTTTGAATCAGAAATGGCGCGAACGCGACACTTTCAAACGGGAATGCGCAGGAGCAGAGTGACGCGGCGCCATATTGTTAAATCAACTTCTCGCCTACAGGTAAGCATTCCTCAAATTTCTTGTGGAAATAACCAGAATTTTAGTAATATGTCTCTATTAAATTATAATTCGTACCACGCATAAAACTTGTATGATATACAGTCGCGTTGTAGATAAGTGGTAACATAATAGAAGCCATTATTTGCGGCTATATCTTGTTTCTGCTTGTGGTCGGGAAGCTTGTTTTTCGTGGAAAATATCAACAATATATCGCGAAACAAAAAAAAGCCACTTATCAAGTAACGCGTGCGTTGAAATATTTCTAGGAAACACAAGCGATCGTAAACAAAAATGGTGTTTGGTTTTAGTCGGATGTCGAACATAGCCGAACAGCAAAGGGCGATGGAGAAGGTCGTCATTCTACTACTTGACGCCGAGCTGACAAAACGTATGGTAGACATCTCAGTGAGGTAAGTATCGAGGTGTGTATAATTTGTGACTGGTACTAAGATGAAACAACAACAATTAAAATACTTACAAAAACAAATAGATATCTATATTTGATAACAAACACTCGATAGGATGAACATGTTCTATTTCAGAAAATTATGTGACCGCGCGCAATGCGGTCAGTAGAGTCAGTGGTTTCTCCGCAGTTTTCTAGTATTTCCAGAGCAAGTGGCTCTGCTTAAATTTTCGTTTACAGTTTACCTACACGCGATTGTAGAGTCAGTGTTTTTCGCCTAGTAGTTATTAATACTATTATCGGAGCAACGGTGCTCCTCTTCAATTATTTCAATCGCGAAAGTAGCATCTTAATTTGTTCGCCGATGTAATTTGCGGTCGCGTACATAGTCTTTTATTTTTATTTTTCTCTTATATTCGCTATCGGAAGCAGAGTCAGTGCATCACTGAGGGGGATGTTTTATGCGACACTGATCAAATGAGAAACGTAAGTATTTTTTAAACACGTCTCAGTTTTCTATGAAGAATTAAATTCTGTAGATTTAGCAGTAGATTTTAATGTTTTTTGCTTTGCTGTTTAGTTACAGTTTGCATACTTCCTGACGATTGAGTTCAATTGAGCTGCCCCGGTGATGTTCCTGATGTCTTCCACGAGTACTTGCTCTCCTTTTGCAATCAACGAGTTGGTGAGTCGCATGTGTTTTGGTTCCTCCGGTCCCCAATCATGCCGTAGGACGATTGGTCCGAAGCGGCACGGGTGACTGGTTGTATTTTTTAGTAGTTTTGCGAGCATAGTGACTACGGGAATAATTTTTCATGTGTATTATTTCTTATACGAGGTTAGATCTGCCTTCTTGTACTCCGCGTTTTTTAATATAAAAAGATTAAGGACCATAGAAATATTTCTTACTCAAATAAATATTTGATCAAAGAAGCACTGATCCTGTAGGTTCCTCTAGGTTCCTCTATTTCGATAAAAATATATGATGACAGTAACAAACACATTGCACAAATGTACATATATTGAGGACATTGCATATTAAATTTGTAATTGCATTTATAATCAGTTGAAATTTGTTTTCACTGTTCAGCAGTGCAGAAGTCGGATGCCCCCCGACTTCGTTACTGCAAGTGCTACATGATTATAACAATCATGTATTAAAGTAAATAAATATAACGATACGTTTATTGAAATCAGCATTGAATATGCATAGCCAATGATAGCATTTAATATTAATTTTCATATGCTATAGTCGAGTCCATTTCGAATGAAATTTATTACACATTATGTACAAGAAGGCACTTTGTATACGGGTAGATTTTCAAATCGGAGTAACTATCTTGAACAATTTACTTCGATTAAGGAATCACCTGAGGCTTATTTAATATCTTGTCTATTTTCCAAGTAAATTTAATTGCATTACTTATTCTAGTAAAATCAGTTTCAATGACAGTCATTTCCCTTAATAAATAAATTATTTATCAGTAATTTTTGAGTCTTTATTGATATTTCATATATTACAAAGTCGAGTCATGTTTAAAGAGATTGAAAATAAAATATATTATTAGCTGTTGCAATTTTACGTGTACTAATCATCTTTTTAGATCAGGATTTTCAGGTTTAATCCCTTCCGTGTTGATTGCCAGGAACTCACTCACGTGCCCAGGTGCTACTTGGGTGAGTGAGAGGCAATGGGCACGATGATCATATGGTTTTTAAATTTCTAACAATGTTTGGCGGCTGACATTTGCTAGCGTACCGTGCACGACGCATTTTCCACATTATGTGTGTGTGTGGTTAGGCCGTGGAATTGCGTCGGCTCGGGAATTTCATAACAAATTATAATACTATGATTTCATAAATAGCAATATGTTTTACAATTGCAAATACACATTGAATGCCGTAACGAATTATGAAAATATGGCAACGAATAGAGTACTATACAAACCAAGCGTACAATATACATATTTTTCATACGAAAGTAATGCACAAGCATATACGTTTGCGCAAATTTACGCAATGGTCGCTAGCCTTTGTCAGCCGATTTCAGGAACTGGTACGTACCCTTAGAGTGTGAATGATTGTATGCCAAGCTCGGGTGTCGGAGGCGTCCCGGGACGTCTCTCTAGTGTAGGTTCATGCGCCCGAGTGTTTGATTGAGAAACGTTGAATGATGTGTGTTTGTGTGAATGCTTTGCCATTTTTGAAATATAGCTCTAGGTAGGATAGGTAGTATACCTTCTGGTGTGCCTGATAGATATAAGTAGGTAGGGCCGGGCAGGTTGACACAGTCTCTGATCGGGTAGGCACTATTTCGCGTGTTCAACCTGTTTCAGGAAATCTGATTTGAAAAGTCGACGGCGAAACTGTGGCGCGAACGAGAATGCGTTCGCCTCTGGCGTTGCCTATCGATTTTTCGAATTTTTCGCGGTCGCGATCGCGATTTGGTCTCGAAACGAACGTGTCACATTATGCTCGAGGCTGCACGTGTAGGCGATGATCGATTACAATTTTAATCGCAATCTTTACGATTTTCTGTAATCGCAAATTTTACGATTTTATTTGGTCGTGATTCGTCCACGTGTGTTCCGTTTAGCTACGCGATTTAGCCTTTTATTTAGTTTTGTTTGTTTGCGAATAGAGTCTCGAGCCTAGACTAAGTTTCAGCGAGCATTGCGCCCGAAGAAAAGAAGAGGCTAAAAGCCGAAGAGGCCCGACAAACTGTCGCTCAAGAGGGCAACTATCAATGGCTCTGCATCCTTGAGATGGAGAGTCATTCTTTGTTACTATTTTCTCACTATGCTCGCTTTTGTATGCCGTAGTTGTAGTTTATTGTTTGGTCGGCAGTATTGCCTGGCCCACCGTCATCGCATTGGGCAAATCGCGATTTTTATTAGCGTCGCGTACGATTGAATACGGTTTGCATTAGAGTTGCGAATCAAATCACATCGCGATTGCAACTAGAGTTACGGATAGACCCAGGTCGCGGCATTTTTTTTACTGGTGCGATTAAATATATCGTGGTTTGAATTAGAGTTGCGAATTAATACAGATTGCGGTTTGAATTAGAGTTGCTTTTGTATTAAATTGTACTTGCGATACGTACTTGCTTTTAGCGTTGCGACAATAATTTTCGCGTTCCTTTTCTACACAGGTTTTAATTAGCACTTACAGTGCTGCGATATCTTTCTATCGCGAATATTTTTCTTAGATTTTCATATAGTGTTGCGATGATAAATCGATTGCGATAAGCGATTTTTAAGTAGCGTTGCGACCACAATGAAATGCCCAACGTGGTTCCTGAGTAACGAAAGGCAGCTACTAAAGCTGCATAAGGTGATTGCTGCAATCGTAGTCTTGGATGCGACTACCATGACTCGTTCGTTATTAGTGTTGCGAGTTAAAAATGATGGGTGCAGTGAATTATTTTTTCCTATCTTTTTTAATATATCCGAAATACTATATTAGAGATAACGAAGCACCATACGCGATTGACTTTGCAAGTAATGCAGTAAATTAGTGTTGCGAAAGAAAGAGATAATCCACTTACGGGTTTCAATCGGGTTTATAATAAGTGGACGATAATTAATAGTAGAGTGCCCCTCTGGCTATTGAGTTTGTTCAATGTTCTAATTTATTATTCTTCTTCGCCTTTCCCCTTTTTATTAACATTAAAACGAGTTGTTCCATCTTAGTACCTATCCAAGTAAATGTTTGTATTTGTATTTGTAATTGACAATTATTATTCAGCATATTTGCATTTTAGAAGAACATGCTCCCTTTGTACTACTGTACTATTTTTTCACAATTACTATTCTCATAAAAAAGTCTGTTACAGAATTGTTAAGTTAAAGGAGATGTCAAAGGAATAGAATATTGCCTCAAGTACATTAAATAACATACATTGCAATATGTAAGTAATCAGAGGCTCAAAAGTGATGTTGTATGGATCTAATAAATCGAAGGAAATCATATGATACCTACGAAATATCACGAAATTCTTATGAACTTTGATCTATTTCAGGTTACGCGATCACAATTTTAGCGAAAGAAGATTCATCATGAAATATCCCCCCCCCCCTGTCCTTTCAGATTTTCAATTAGATATGATATTTCCAAATTGAATTAGCTTTTTAGTCAGGTAGGATGTTTTAAGTTAAGATTTAATTTACCTTAATTAAAGGTGGAATGTATTTGAATTACGTGCATGCTAATTTATATTATAATGCTAATTCTTTAGTTTAAGTCAGGTCTAACAGAATTTTTATTTTCAGCTTTCCCCATAATGAATAATTTTAATACATCCTATTTACTTAAACTACCTATAAGCTAATGTGTATTATAATCTTTATTTTTTACTTCAAAAGGTTTAACAGAATTTTTATTTTCAGCTTTCGTTAGAATTATTTATTTTAATACATTTTACTTACTCAAACAATGTATAAGCTAATTTATATTATAATGTTGATTTTTTAGTTGATTTAGGTTTAACAGAATTTTTATATCCAGTTTGCATATCAACCGCGCTGCAAATATACATCAGAATTAAGGATTTTTAATTAACATTAAATGTTTCATATCCTTTGTTGCCTTTCATTACGGCAACGAACAAAAGAATTCTTGAAAATTCTTGAAAATTATTTAATTTTCGCATTGTTTTCTATAATCTGTGGGTAACGTTGCGAGTGACACGGAAATGGTAATGGACCCGGGGTCCCAGAAATCGTGGCCGAAAAAATACATTGCATGCTTGTCCATTCCTATATCTCGTCTGTGTCCTAACATCCTGGAGACTCAACAGGATACTCCAGATAAGCGATAACGCGAACAGTAACCTCCAGGAGGCGACAGAGGCTGAAATGTTTTCAGATTGGCTAGTAGTAGTGACATGGGCAGGAGAACAGACTTCGTGTGATGAGGTCATCGCATGGTTTTTCAGCCGCACCGGCAGTCGCGACGCGGAGCGCTCGAACGCCGGCTGCTACGTATAATCCTTGCGGTAGGGACGTGCTTGCCATGTGCCTACCCGCGACGGATCGTTTCTCTGGTCGCGAGTGCTACGTGTCCTTTTTCTTTTCTCGATATCACGAAATCGTCGTTCGAACGCGAACGTATTCACCTTCATCTTAATTTGACCGCTCCAACTTACCGGTTCCACAGGTGATTACGCTTTTCTGTGAGTTACCTAAGCCGATGAACCCATAGTTACGAGAGCTCGTTTTCGAATCGATGTAATTTGTACGGGCTAGATAGATGGCCGATTTAAAAGGCGACCGGACAACAACGTTCTTAAACCTGTTTCTCTCCCCCTTGGACATGGAACACGCCGAGTTTTCGAGTAGCCTGCCTTCGTGGTACCTGTTCGTGGTATCTTTCGGCCGAGGTCCTTTCTAGCATTCGACGGAATGGAAATTTATTCGTCGCTCCGGCCTTTAACGCCTATAGACTCCTAAATACGCATAATTCGCATCGAGAAGCGTTTGCTAATCGATGCTGTTTATTTTCAATAAAGTTCATCGGTTCGTACACCCCATCGGTCGCGAAGCTTCGTACGTCATTCAAAAATATTCGCAACCTTTCAGCCTACTGCGAGCGTGTAGAGAGGGTGGTATTTCTAAGGGTACCACGTGTTTTGGGGTACGCGAGCAAAATACATATTGCGGCGCAGGCGCGAACCACAGTGCTCGAGTAGGCAAGTTTCAAATCTCTTATCGCAGACAGCGGAGAGTTCTCGATGAAACGGTGCGCGTTTTATCCACAGAACGGCGAGCATTAATTGTCGCGCGTCGTCCACACGATGCTACCGGATATATGGTCTAAGAAATCAGGTTCGAATTCGCTCACGGGAATCCATAATTAGTTTCTATTGAAACCTTGGTATCGTTCGTTCAATCGAGCCTCGAAAGCTAGCCTTCGTCGTTACTATTCTATTACTCGCGTGATATTGTTCGATATTGATGGTATCCTTCCACTGTGCCAGCAGCGTCCGAATGCAATCGCGTTTCGACGTTTGCACGGGAAGATTGTTAATAACCAGTTGTTTTTAACAGTCGACATGTGTCGCGTTTCGCAAGTGGTATTTCCTTCGTTGTCATAACATCAACGCGATTGATCCGTCGACCGGTCATATTCGCGACGTTTCTCGTTGCTCTTCGACATACGAAAACATACATGCAAAAAACGGTGCGCGAGCCCTCGTACGAACTTGAGTGAACGAAAGGCGCGTAATAAATGTTTCTCAGTTGTTGGGCACACGTGGACGAGGATACGTCGTGGCGTCTACTAGTTCTGAAAAGTTTCAAATTTTAAGTTGCGTTCGCGCGTGTCCCTGTGCCCCGCGCTGCACTTTACCGAAGGTCGAGTGCGGTTCAGTGTTTGTCCGAAGAGTTCCGAGGTCGTGAACCAGCAAAGATTCTCGAGGGTGCGAGAAAAGTGACTTGAATCGAGAAAACGTGATTATTCCAGAAAGATGAACGGTGTGCAGCGTATGCCCACCGACGCCTTCGACGCCAAGGTGAGTTTAAGATTTATTCATTCGAATGTCTGAGAATTTACATTTCACGAGCGTCATCTAACGTCGTAGACATATACATTTAAAGTTGCGCGACATTCCTCAATAATTTAACTATTGTTGCGCACTAATCTGAATTACATTGTAACCCGATGCCAGCTAGACCGCGACAGGTGTCGAGAAAAAACACTTAAAAGAAAAAACAACTCGCGACGGTCTGGCAGGCAAAAATAAAACGTGAGAATCGCGACACGAATCTGCTCTAAACGCGACTCGATTTACGAGGTTATTGGCGGTCGATGAAGTAAACCGAGGCGCCGAAGGTTATTTAAAAAGCTTCGTTTGACATGTGAACACATAATCGGCTAAACCTTGACCCGCGTAACCTGGTATATATGACGCCCTTGATTGAGGTCGTTACTTCTCACAGAAGAAAACGATCGCACAGTATCTATCATTGTCCAGGTTCCTCGTTCCGTCTATCCGTGGCCCCAATAGGCGTTTTCTCACATTAAATGCATTTTTTCCGTCCCTCCGCAATGCGGTTCGTTCTTCGAGAACGTGTTTTTCTTTTGCCAGACAAACGCTGCAATCGATTAAATCACGCCGACAATTCCTTTCGATTTCGCTATTAAACATTCGTGGCTCCTTTCTCAGCCCTGCATTAGGATACACGTACATATTTGTCGAAGTTTGTCGTCCTCGCGTTTTTGGTCTCGGTCGACGAAACGGAAATGGTTAGCAAGAGGACATCGATCGGACCTAGATTTATAGCGCGGAACTTCGCTGCCCCCTTCTTTTCGCCGAACATTTGTCAAGGGCTTAAGAATGAAAACCCATATTCATTCCAATACACTTTGTAGCAATTAATTGGAAGACGCACCAACGAGAACTTTCTCGGAAAATAACTGCAATTTTTCCGCTAATTGAAGCCGACTGTCGCGGGTACTCTCGTTGGAAGCAATCTCGAGATTTCTACCACCAAGTTCCCGCATGGAGAGCCAGATGAACCAAGCAAAGCAAGAAAAGGGGAAGAATTGAGGGACGGCGAAGACAAGGGAAACGCGTATACGCAAGGCCCGATCTTCTCGTGGCAAATACGAACCGGATTCACCCACTTTCTTGTCTTCCAAGGTGGCCACCGGGAGAGCATTACCATTTGGTAAGGGGCTCGTTGGCGTGCGTACGTGCGCGTCGAACATAACGTGCAATTAGGTGTCTTGACGCCGAGGCTGGTGCACCGAGGTAACGCGATACCTATACCGGCCTATGGCAACGCGACTCGATCGAGCTGGCCGACACGCTAGCGTTAATTTCAACCCCCCAGGCTCACCTTCTTGCCTCCATACCCGCGCAACATTTCCACCAAGTCTTGCCACCTTTTGATTGGAAACTGCATCGGTTCGGATTCCCTTTACGTTTTCTTTGTCGACTATTGTACAATGATTCGACCTTTAATTGGTTGGAGCTGTGGGACGTTATTGGGTACCATTTTCCCTGGCGACGTTCGCTGAAGGATTAGTGGGTCATAGATGCCAATATACGCGGAGTGTCATGGTCGAAGAAAAGGCGTAGAGCGTTGTCTCTTCGCAACAGAGGCCGAAATGCTGTTTACGCAGGCCGGTCGGACGATAACGTTACCCCTAGAGAGGAAGTTGGTGTAACCGTTATAAATAGCGTTGACGAATGCCGTGCAATCTTGTAACACGATCGCCTCGCGATTTCTCGCGCTTTTTGTCCGTCGTTTCGCTGGCTAAATGATAAGCGTCTTTCGCGACGCATAATCGATTCGCCTGCAACAGGCAGACTTATTGCGCTGCGAAGACAGAATTTGCTTCCATCGAAATTACTCTCGCTGTGTTTGCAATGCGTGAGCCGCGTTTATCTACGGGAAGCAGTATATAATTGGTGAAAAAGTGTGCGATATCGTTGACTCACTGATTAAATGTCCGAAGATTGTCACGCCACGATTTCGAGACTCCTCCTCCTAAAAGTTAAAGCCAATATTTTGCTGCGTTCGAGCAGTCGGAAACGTCATGGCTTTATATATACATATATATTGGAAAAAAAACAGCACGACGCGAATCTGTTTCGCGGGACAAATTGCTAAAGAAAAGATGCGTGCGCCTCGCAATCGCGCGAGTTGTTTATCTTTTGCAACTTCTCGTTCGCTTCCGCGTCGCGACATTTCACCGATTAATCGTTCGGCGTGGCCGGGGATCGCGTACCTAATTAAATGGGCACCACGTTCGATCTCGCTTCAATATTTCGCCTAGACGTCTCGCGATGGTTAATGCAAAGTCTCGCATTATTAAGATGCAATAAACCAGCCGCGCGTGCTGCGGGCACGCTCGAAGGCTGCTCTATCTTGAAGTTCGAGTGAAAGCAACAGGAACCCATTCGCCTGAACTCTTTTTCTTTTTCCCCGCGTCGTTTTTTCTTCAATCGAACTTCAGTTTCACATTACTCGGAGGACTTTCACGATAGCTGGTTAACTGTGCTTGCGCCCTAGACTGGCCAGACTTCCATGACTGAAATGGAAAATTGCCCGCTCGAGAAGCAGCGTTCTCGGTTGTTTCGCGTCGAGTACCGCGTTCAAATGTCTGCCCCAATTCGTTGTGGTCGATCGAGTCGCTTTCGACGGCTAAACACTCGTTAAAAGGGAGAACTATTGTTACCTTACGAAATCGCGGCGATAAAATGCGCGATCGATCATCGGTTCCCGTCGCGCAGGCTGCTATTAATATTTTTTCGCAAACGCCAGCCGCAGATCGCGAGTTGTACTGTGTATTTAAGCAAACGGCTCATTTGCCGCAATTAGGTCAAGTATTATCATTTGCTGGAACAAGTCGTAAACCGGCACGATTATACTTGGTACGCGCGTGACAATGTTAGGAAACAAGGTCCTGCTGCTATATCATTTCTTGGCTTCGCTTTTGCGTTTCGCGTTGTCCTCGCTCCGATACTGTCCCCCATGATTAAGCACGGTCTTAACACGCATCGACGTATCGCGGAGCGTTCGTGAATCGATTAAAAAAGAAATCGGCTGCTCGGGAACCGCGGGTGATGCATCGCGACCAAGTTCCGCGGTATTGCGACCTCATAACTTCCGCCGCGTGTGCCAGCGAAAGTAGGATACCTCGCTAACTCCATCGCGTGCAGTTCTTTCTTCTTCTTCCTATCGTACACCTACAGTTTCATGCTAGACATAAAGGAAAGAAGTCCGTCTTGTCCACGCAGCTATCGTTTGAGTGCTATCGAGCGGCTATCGAGCGGCTATCGACTATGACCGAAACGTGCGCACGAAAATACGTAGTACCCATTTACGCGTGGTAAAAATGCTCAAGCTCTACGATTACGATCTCGCAGCCAACAAGTTGTCCGACGAAAAAACGAGCACATTTTTACGACCCACGATGCCGCCATTTTTGGATACGATTTCTGATTGAACGTATCGGCGTAAATCTCATTCTATTTCGAAAGAGCCTAAGGGGGGAACCGTGTGCCTCTTGGAAACAGTCAGAATCGTGCCAATGTTGTTCGTCGTGTTTTCATTTACGGTTAAACGAGTTCTCAGACGACGAACATGGTTACTCCGTGTCGACTAGAGTATCATCGTGATCGAACGATCAAGGGAACACGTGATCCCATTGCCTTTTGAAGCGCAGCCCTGTCAATTATTTTGCGCCGGTAGGAATCCGCCTGCCAATAGTTCAATATCAATTATCAGATATACGCTTGACGTACCTAAATGCCGAACACGCGTCCCCGTTTTCTTTTTTGTCTGCAAGATTTGTGCCTTCATCGTACGATTACGTCGCTCGTAAAACGCTCGTTCAAGTTTCATGAATCAAGAAAGATACACAAACCATTTCGAAGGTAGACGGATGTGCATTTTTGTCGTTACATGTAGTCTGTCGCAGCAGTCGATCATCGGAGTGATCACTCCGGCCCGCAGTGATCTAAGCCGTTCGGCGTCAGACTTCCGGACAGCCACTTGGAATTTCTACGAGTGAACTGTTCGTGAAAATAATTACGTGCTTTGCGCCACCATCCCGTGTACATATAACGCAGCCGTTAATCAAATTTCCAAGACGGTTCCCCCTTTCGATAAAGAGAAATTGCCATTTATTAGAAGCCCGGTAGATCAAAGAGAATACACGAAATCGACGTAAGGTATCTGGAGGTGGTTATACGTGTGCCTCTGTTATTGAACAGATTTCAATTAACGGTGACTGACGATCGACCGGGCAACCAAAGTAAGTAATTGCTGGTAATAAAGTAGCTTCGGTTCGTTGTTTCCAGTAGGCGGGGCAGATCTTTTTGTCTCGCCCGAAACGAGCACCGTTTCGCTTGCTCATTTTTCTTAAGCGCAGTATGTACGTCGATCGAGCGTTGCCACCGTGACCAAATAAGTATGATAAATCGAAGGAAATTATTAACGCCGTGTTAACGGGGAAAGGGATAAGAGTTGCTTAAAAGGGGAAACCCACGAGTCACGACGTTGCAGAAACTTGTAATCGCTTCGAGGGAACGTTCGCGTGCCTATCGACAGTTGCGCTCCTCCGGGAGTCGCGTGACTCCTGTGGGATGCTTACCTAATACTCGAGGAGGAATCATAACGTAACATGGACAATGTTGGCTAGGTAGCCACGGGTTCACAAACGGAACACCGACAATCCCACGAGGCGTGTTTGTGAGCGGACAAGATGGATGTCTGCCGCGTTTCAGGAGTGGCCAGTTAATTCATTAGAATATGTCGCAAATATGCGTTCGTTGGTTCCTACGAGCACGCTCACGTTTCGAGTGCTTATTCGTTTGCACGTTGAATATTTATTTCTCGCGCATTTAACCACGGTTCCGAAGCTAAATCTTATATGGAAAGGTAAATACTTGGCAATTGTGCAAGTGGCATCGTGATACGCGGAATCCATCGGCGATCCACGACTTATTAGTAAACGCGTGTCGCCAATAGGATTTTACCAGTGCTTCCCACTTTATTCCTTTATTTTTTTCATAGATTCCAACAAGTCTTAGCCGATTCGTTTAATTAACAAGCAAACCTGCGCGCGAGCCGTTTCCCGTTTCCTCGCAGGATTCAGAATGGAATTGGATGGGTGCAGATTGCCCGATTGATGAAACTTTAATATTTGCCTTTGTTCCTTCGATACCCGTAGATGCTTTTATCAAGTTGTCGGGGAAACGAGGGAAAATCAAGCCGAAGCGAACAGGGCGTCCCTCGAACCAGCAGGAAATGCATCCCCTGCAGGAGCCTAAACGTTTTCCAATAAGTATCGAGTTTCAGCTGCGATTAATTGGATCGAAAGTTTCCGGATAGGGTGTCAATCGTGAAAAGAATGAACACATCGGTGGTGGTACATATATAGCGAATATAATCAACCACGCCCTTTCGGACCTTATCTAGGCTGCACCCTTCGATCTTTTTCATCCCCTCTACCCTCTACCCCTAGGCCCGATCCAACCTCGAAAGGTTAGCCTAGCTTTGCCTCGTGTAGGATGTCCCGCGGGACGAATCAGCTCGCCGACGAAACCGAGGGAGCGGAATTGGAATAATTGTCGTGCGCCCTTGAAGTCTGTTCCGCTGCGCTGCAGGCGCGTTCCACACTTGTCCCGTGTCCTATGCAAAGAGGATGGTTCCTCTTTTGTCACGGAACTTCAACGACTTCCTTTGCGAGAACGTTGAAGCTCGCCAAATTCGTTTCACGCTTCCGGACGAGCTAGACCTTGTTAATTTCCTACGGCGACAGATCTTCGCCGAGAGAAAGGCGGACGCGGGCGGATAGAAGAAAGTGGGTGGAAAGTAATCGTCGCGTTTGCTTGGAGGATTTCGTCGGTGTCGCTCATCTGAGAAATTGCTAACGTTCAGCGAAGCGTGCTGGATATCGATCTCGGGCGAATGATAGCGAATATGCGAAACATTTCCACTGTATAGTCGTGTCGCAGGATGATCCACTCGAATCTTAGTAGGCACGGAGAGCAACGCTCGCGCTTTACCTCTTCCCGCTGCTGTAAATAAGAACGTGGCTCGTGCACGGAAATTGATAAACGTATCGTAAACAGTTCCATGTACTGTTTCAATTGTCGTTTTTGCTAAACGGAATTCCAGCCTGATTTCGCGTAACAATTAATTTACGGAATTGCGCAACGCCGGGGGAGAAATATTTCACGGCCAAGTTCAGGATAATAGCGTTGATCCCCATACGGTTTTCGATCAAGGCTGACCGTGTCGGGGACGTAAGGAATTCGAGTGTATCCGTGGCAAGCCAAATATGCAACACGCGTCCTTCGATGTCGCGATATTTAGCCAGGATACCGATAATAGAGAAATCGGGGTCGTGGTGTAACGCGTCGAACAATACTTGGAGATCTCCGAGTGGTGTGTTTCGTGAGCAGATTGGAGCACGTGCCATAGCTATCGGCCATTCGGCCTGATTTACATTCGGCTACGTACATACTAGGCCTCCCTTTTTGGTGATCATCGAGCGGGCTGTATCGGGTCGGAGAAGAATGAATCTTTGGGTGTCGCTGCGGTGGAAATGAATGTGGACCAGGAACGCGAGAGCTCGGACGAAAAAGGACGGACCGCGCGAATGAACAGAAGCCCTTTCATTCGTAATCGTTTCGCGTGCCATTCCTATCTTTCGAGTAATGTTTCCACGACGGCATGAAAATTGTACACCGACTGCTTCTAAGAATGGCGTGTTAGACGCGGCGATAAAAGCGGATGTAGCTAATGTTCGACTAGGTATCTCTTACGAGGAGTAAGAGCACAAGCATTGCTTTTCAAACACGAGCTGGACGTAGCATTGCGTATCTCGTTATCGCGACTCGTTCAAGGAAACTGGTTTTTTTTGCCGATTTCGCGACGATTCCTTGACCAGACATCGTCGACAATCAACATACATACATTGCGACCCGCTAGAATTCGCAAGGACTATATGATAAATTTAGGGTCAGTGTTTCTATCGTTTTCAGTTACACATTCTTTTCCAAGGTGTGACAACTCGATAAGCTCGACCCACACGTTCATTGTTCCTCGTGGTGAAGCAATTTTTATCTGACTCCATTAGTGAATTTTTCTTTCATCGTTCCACTGTGTCTAGACTTTGCTTAGGAGCATGGGCACAGCATTTCGGAGCACATGGGCACAGCTTTATTAATCGAGAGGAAGTTGCGTTATTGAATTACATTACACGAAGTGCACAGGAATGACAGTGGTTTCTGGCTGTGTCAGGGTTGTATCACTTTATTTAATAAGGGTTAATTGCCCCCCGGTCAACGATGTTAGTACGCCATTGTATAATTTGTGAATTACGAGCGTTCCACTCACTTTCTCAGTTGCCCAGGGCACGCCGCGACGCGAGCCGTTCTCCTACATATTCGCGACTCTATCGGGCTGTCGACGGTATCTTAAAAGTTAACCCCTCTGCTCGTTGTTTCCGCCACGGTAAGTGTGTACACGCGCCCTTCATATCTCGTGATTTTTGCATGCAAATCTTTTTCCATGGATTGGAATTTTTGCGCAAACCCATGAAACGTCATCTGACCGCATTAATCGGAATCTACGAGTCCACCCGCTCTCTCGAACGCTCGATTAATCGCGCAAAGTCACGCGAACGAATTGGTAATCCATTAGTCATGCCGTTTTATTTCACGAAAATTTGTCTGGATTACCAAATTGCCCCGGCAGCACCTCGTTTCCGTTCTCTTTTCTTTACGCGCGCCTTGCAGCTGAACGTGCTCGACTTCATTCGCCATAAAGGTATCCATTAAATTACTCGTCCGTATACCCCCGTGTAGGTACTTGCGATCCACGGCCGTCGATCCGGCTGTCCGTTGTGCCGCATTTCATAAGCATTCTCCGTTCCACCGCCGAATTGTAAAGTTACTCGTTACGATGCTCGTTACCTTTTATCTTCGGCCGTCCCGATACATACCTCGGAACACTGCTTCGACAGGAAATTCGCGTCTCTAAATATAGCTGCCAAGTGGGTACAGCATTCCGATCGTGGACATTGGTCGGGCCGAGTGCGTGTACGGGGACGCGTAATAGTTGTACGATGCAGCGACGTCGATGAAATTAAAAAAAAGCGGCAAACGTAGTGTGATCGCGACACCGTTGATATCGACGGTAACGCGAGAGTTGGAATGGTGCGCGTGGAATGCGACAGAAGGAATATGTACCTCGTGGTTGCATTGTGGTGACATCAAAAGGCCGGAAACACGGAAGTGGACCGAGAGTAGACAGCTTTTCTGCGGGAAAGAAGTCCAATTAAATAGCTTCGCATAGTCCCACGCGCACTCGGCATTCTTCGCGCAATACTTGCTCCCGTTCCCGTTCGGAGAAAAGTAAAGAATACGTGAAACGGCTTGTCGGCCACGTGAGAGTGAGTACAGGTGACAGTGACCTGACAGGCCGATCGAGCAAAGCCCGAACGAAAATGCCTCGGGATCCTATAAACACGCGTGACACAATCGTTCGGGAATGTCAGTGTCGGAGGGCCATGGGTCCTCCCTCGTTTCTCGCGATCTCGCTGACTTTCATCCGTGGATGTAGGCGACGATGCAATTCCTCGTTTACGCGGAAAGACTCGCAATCGTTGGTAACTGTTCGGGTAAAAATACGAATGGAGGCAGGCATGAAATTGCCCGGCATTGATCTGCCGTACGACTTTAAAATGTAACTGTCCAGGGAGCGGCTGGCACTGTGCTTCCGGATACTGCAATCGATGCAACGAATGATATTGAGAAGTTTAAATTGAAAGGTGCAGTACATGCGATCGCTTTATCGGTGGTCTTTGCAAGGCTTCCAGCAGTTCCTCGTAAGTCGTCTGAGCGTGTCGCTTTTATGAATAATGTAGAAAAGAAATGCTAATTGAAATACTTTCGAACGCTTTGTTAACAAATCCCGAAGCAGTTCGCGCTAGCGATTCGATGAATCACAGCCGATCGCCTGCGCTGAAAGCCGTGCAAGAAAGGGAAAGCCCTCGTTGCAAAGAGTGGATGGATGACGTAAAGGAACTGTGTCGATTGCCGGTTTTAATCCTCCGCCGATATTTCGAGGTAAGCGAGCCCGCAGCCGCGTATACGAGTCAAAAGTCTAATAGTGAACGGGAAGAGCGCAATCAGAGGGGGAGTAAGTGACAGGGGGAATAGGAGGGAAAGAGAGACGACAGAAGTGGCATGCATGTAGATTAAAAGGACGGACGCAAAAAACCGATGGAAGAAAGATGCTGTAACGACGCTACTGTTGGCACGTCGCCATTCGCCGTCTCTCTTTTTTTTGCTATGCCTGGATCAAAACTTAGCGACGAGCGCTGAAGAATACGAGTCTTGCGAAAATCAAATTCTTTCCTCGTTCTGCGGGTTCGGACTGCATCGACAAATGTCTCTGCCTGTTTTTTAATCTACATATTATATACGCTTTGTCGCATTTTCGACTCGGTGGGTTCATTGGAATAGAAAGGTTTTCAAGATGCGCATGAATTTCACTTTCGGTCGAGTGCGACGAAGCAACTTCCCGACCTCTGTGCGACGAGCACGGAGAAGTGGATTATAATGCCGTGAGCGTAGAGTCGAAATAAAGGCCGTGGTGACCAGACACGAATTATTTATACTTTAAATCGAGTGGCTAAATGACGCCACTTCCGCGCACGTGACATCATATAGCTGTTGCCCAATGCCAGCGTTAATTTTCGCAGGTTCCTTATGAAATCATTACCGTGAACAGGTAGTCGGAAATCTGGGACGATCTGCACTCTCTTTTTGTCAGCGCAAAATCGAAGGGAAAGCCCAATAACGGGGAAAGAACGTTGAGCGGCTTAGCTAGGATTATTGTTTTTTAATTGTCATTCTTGTGTCGAGTGCAAGAATACTATTGCAACGATTGCAGCAACCACTAGTCTATTGTCTCTTTCTGTATACCCAACAATTGGAGGAAAAAGTTGCACCGGCTGATCGACATTGACGTGCAGATATTCCCTTAAGAGAGGAAAAGCTATTTCGCGAAGCAGCAGTATTGTGGTCGGCTTTGACGCCTGGACGTGATCCGTGGAAAATAGTTTATCAGAAACGGCTGGAAACAGGCGGCAACTCTCGCAGCGTGACGCTCGTTCCTGGTATTTGTTCCACAACTTCTCCAAAGGAGTAGCCTTGCTCTGCGTCTCTATCCAATACTGGTCAATGTATGTTGGCGTAATTTAAATTGAAGTACGCATTACGCGGGATTGAGGTCGTTATCGAATTTCGATAATTTGTAGAATCAGTTCTCACTTTCAGTGAAATCTTTAAAGGCCAAGGGCAACGCGGGGACGTATGAATTTGCGGGGAAACATCTTCCTGGTTAATGAAGACAAAGGCAGCCCCCCGTTGCTCTCAATTATCGATGCATTTGTTTGCAATTGAAATGAACGCTTTTCCGCCAAAATTTAAAAATGGAGTATCGATGTTCGATTATCGAATGCTGTAGATTCCTGCATCGCCGGCCTGCGATACGGTCGATGTTTGTTAGAGCGGTCCAACAATCACCGGGCGATGTCGCCTTGCAAGTCCGGGACGATCGATTGATTTAGAGGCGCGCACGGGCTGAGAATACGAAACTGCACGGCTGTTTCGTAGATCCGACGGTCATAAACTTTTTCTTCGTGCACATTCTGTCTCTGACAGCCTTGCTAGATACTGCTATAACAAACACGTAACAGGGTATCGCGTTGCTGGATCGCCGTCAACTTTTTCGCAACTCAAGCGAGTAACGGCACAGGGAGCAAAAAGTGCGTCAGCTGAATAGCTAGAATTCTAAACGGTATCCAAGTTCTTCCCTTCGACCCGAAACATATTTATCAATCACTGTCCAACAGACGCAGCATTGCGATACTAATGTAAGACAGAGCGGAGGAAAAACCTTGCGAACCTTCCGCAATTGCACAGAATAATTCGTGGTGCAAATTAAGTTCCGTCTTATAGAAGTCGAGATAGAGGAATTACGCGTTTCGATAGCACGTATGGAACGGTTCAACGTTCTCCAATCGTTCGAGAACAGCCAATTTACTCACCAATGCGTTACAAACAAGCATTTTAATTAATTGATGTATTTCCATCCCCCTAGTTTGATCCGTTCTAAATTTTCTGCTCGCTTGTCGAACATGTCAAGAACATGGTAAGATGTTCTTTTTACGTAAACACGAATTAATCCAGCATGCTACAGTTCAGTAAATTTTGCGTGGCCATTCACGTAACAATTTCGATTATGTCAATTTTCAGGGTGCTTATATTTAGGTTGTGTCAAACCCACACCGTTTATACGTTTATTACGACGATCGACTGTCCAGCGTAGTGTATATGCGCCTCCATTAATTAGCAAAGGAGTCTTGAGAAATTTAGGGGAAACTCTTGAATCAGACACGCATGTGGGCGTCGTCTGCGTTACGGGCCAAAGTATAATATTGTTTACTTTACGTTTCGTACATTTTTCGCATTTTTCTGGAGTGTGCCACAAAAAAGGAATTGGTGAAACCCTAGCAAGGCTTAACAGAAGCAATAAAGACGAGCAGCAGTGTGCGATATTCTCCGAGAAGGTTGTCGATCGCTGGATTACTTGAATGGCAATCGGATTCTCCGTGACACAGATAATCGAAGAGCAAACCGTCGATTCGACGGATACCCTCGGTCTCACCATTTCGGGCTAAAAGGTCGATTCGCGCGCGTAAGGTTCCGTTCACCGTCTGCTTACAGCTATCTCTGCGAAACGACGGGGGCGTTGTGGCAGGACCTTGTCGCAGCCCACGCACAGGGCTGTAGCGGCGAGTTCCACGAAAACTCCGTCGCCTCGAGATTTCCATTCGTCTGAAAAAGTTTCTAATACCGGCCAGGGACCACGCTCAATTTTTTTTTTTTTCTGCAATTCTGCCGTTTCGAAAGCGATCGCGTCATTGGTTTTTTTCATTACGTTTTTATCACCGTTTATTATACGACTTCCATGTATACGTTTCTGAGCACTGTCGAAGTCGCAAGGATATTAATTATCGATCTTCGACCGACTTTTCCAAAGGATCACGTAGGAGGACCAGGAGAGATGACGTGGGTATAAAGCCGTTTCCGTCGTACCATTGCAGAAGATGCATAAAGTAACGGCCTTGATTTCCCGTTTATGCGTACGGAAAGATCGGTCGTGAAATCGATCGTACAGGCTTTAGCCTACATAACCAACTGCGATACGCTCCTCCTCTCGCCGAGTCCCTCTTCTTTTACCCGTTCTTTCCTTTCCTCGCTCTCTTTTTTCCTGGCCTCTGAATACCCTGCACTTTTACGTTAGCCCTTCGCGACGAAGCGTAATAATTTGTTATTAAATACACTTGACCAACTCCGTCGAGGCTTTCTAGAATTACCTCCAATTTTCGAAAAATAAAAATACTCGAGCCGCAATATCTGAGCGGCGAGGGAAAAAAATGTATGGAAAGTACTTTATTCCACAAAAGAATCTACTAAATTATCTTGGTATCGTCTCGGTGTAGACGACCGCGAGGTTGCCGGTGTACGGTTAGAAATTCATCGGACAATTAGAGACGAGCGGAGCGCAAAGCGGAACTTAATTGCGCGCGCGGAGACCCATTAAACGGTCCTCGTGCACTTGGAACGCGTCGCTTCTTTGCTTATGGAGGCGGGTGTCCCTCGCAGCTTGCTCTTGGAATCGTAAAAAGTACACCTTGGTGTGTCTTTGCCCGGCGCAGGAAGCAGGGTGCAGCCTTCTGTCCGACCACCTGCCCATTTCCGAGGGGCTTTAAAATGTCTCCGAGGAAGGCTGCTCAGTCAGCTGGTCCTCGAATGACAGTCGTCCACCAGGCAGAAGTCCAAATTGAGGGGTCGACGTGTCTTTAAATTTAACAACGTCCGAAGCTATAGTCACGCGCGGAAAAATTAATTAATTTCAACAAACAAAGGGCTAAACAATTTGTGTCCCGCACGAAAGACGTTCCATTCGCTTGGATTCATATTCTAAACGAAAGGAGCGCGGCACGCGAGCCACGGGCGATTGTTTCATGATTGTGGCGCAACAATGAAAGCCCAGTTAGGGTAGCTAGTACGCGATTAGTAAGACACGAAAGCTCTTTCAGCCAGCGAGCGCGCTGAAATCCGGTCGAAAATTATCCGTCTGCGTCGATTTACAACGAACCACCACCCACGCGCAATAAATCCGACCCCGTTGTAAATTATAACGCAGGAGGTAATCGGTGGACGATATGGCGCGGTGTTTCATCCCTCCGCGGTCGGGCCTGGTATTGTCACGAAGCTAACGAGATACTTGCCCCGTTTAAGTGGAATTATCTTGTCTCATTAGGCAAGGCTCGACATATTTTTCGCTCGAGAGACCACGAACCGAGCGTTCCTCGAGCGGGCTACTTCGCAACGAACGAACGCATCCGTCCGCTCGTGATTCGCAATAAAGCTGTCTCCACACCCGCGGGATCTTGTGTCCGGGAACTTATTAGACGCGCCCGGACGATTTTATCGTGCGAACAAGCCGTTTCTTGGACGTCTTCGTAACACGAGAAGGCTTTGTTTGCCTGGACGGTTGGTCAGTTTCGTTTCGAAACGGTCGGTCGATGCTGGGTGAGCAGAAAACGTGGACTTTCTTTACTGTTTTTTGTCTTGTCCTTTTTTCTCTCACAATCAGTGTTTTTGTACCGTGAATCAGCCAGCACGTTCGTTCCCCTGGGCCAGTCCAAGTGACGAAAATGCGCCTGAGAAGTTCCCAAGGAAGGCTCCGACTGTTTTCCTACTTTTTTACGACTATCCGCCGCATATTTCGGAGAACTCGATGAGTCAACTCGTTTCGCGAGTTCTCACGTGGGCGTACACCGTCGGAGATATTGTTTTCGATATCGTCAATGAGGTTCCACGTTGAACCCCTGACTCTGCCGTACCCGTTGTCGCGTTAAATCGAAAAAGTTGACAGACGAAAAGCATAGGTTGGGAGTCTGGGTGGGGACCAAGAGTTCCAGAATCCCGGTGAACTCGAGCGAGGTCGGGCTCGCGTGGTCGTGTCGCGGTAGATGAGGAGCCGGATTAACGGGAGACACGAGTGGTCCGCGTTACCTCGGGGAGGACCGCAGGACAGAGGACAGCCATGGAGGCGGGTGCGCAAAGGAGAGGATGCATGGCGAAGCGGTGGGGCAGTGGACGTTGGTGAGCGGAGCTGACGGAGAGGGAAGGGAGGGTGGTGGACAGGACTAGGAGAGAAAGGTGAGGAAGGAGAGGAGGAACACGCTCTCCTCCGGTGCACACTCTCGTGGTGACTTCGACCGGCAAAGTGCTCGCGTTCGTGAAAGTCCACAGACGACTTTCAGGGTCGTCTGCTCCGCTCGTTCGGTCGGAGCCGGCTTCGCCTCGCGCAAAAGGAGCCACCGAAAGGGATTCAAAGTACTTCTGCCTGCGGTTCGGAGGTGGACGAAGCTGTCCTCTACGTCAACCACGATCCTGATTCGCCGATCCGCGATACACTGTTATCACGGGATCGAGGAGACCGAGTACGCGTCGCGTGTTTCTTTCTTTTTTTTTTCTTGAGCTGGATCGATCGAAAGCGAGGAGTTGTTGGTCCGGCTCGCTGATGTCACTCGCTGCTACCGTATCGATGGTAGTCGCGACTGGACGATCTCGCCCTGCGAACCGCGCCGGTGATAGGTGGTCGAGCTGTGAATTTTCTCTCCGGACTGGTGAACAATTTTCCTTGTGATACGAATCGGAGAGGATTCCGATTAAGTCATCGGCCGGGAATACGTCTCGCAAACTGGATTCGCGGAGAACCGTAACGGAACCTTGGACGGCTTTCGGCGTGACGCGAACCGATCGGTTGTGGTGGACATAGTTGATACGGTGCGGCGAAAATGTCGAGACTTCGTGCTTCTTCGTCGATCAAGGATAGCTCGAAGACGAGCTCGTGCTCCAAGGATCAATTTCGCGACGAGCAAGCCGATCCGTCGTTCGCGTCGTACAAGAACGGCTCGAATCGCTATCATTTTGGTATGGCGACCCAACGGGACGACGAGGCGAGCAAGAACGGTCGCAACTGCAGGGACCACTCGAACGTAGATCCGGGCATTCTGTACCAAAAGAGTAAGGAGCACTTTGGCTCCTGGGACATCAAGGATATTGCCCCGGACGACAGCCCGAGACCGAGGAAACAGACAGATAGATTGGAAGACTCGCGATTAACGAACGGGCGATCGAGTAACCACTTTGCCAGGCAAGATCGATACGACGATCGCGATGAATCGCGCAATGATCGCGGAAGGGCGGCATCTATCGATCGGGACGAAGCTGGATCGTATCCGTCGAGGAAGAAGGAAAGTTGGGACGGCACGGAAAGCTCTAAAACTCCTTCGAAGTTTGGCCGATCGAAAAACGAAAAGAAAGACGATTCGCAAAGAAACGACGAACGAGATCAGCTGCTCAGAGAGATCGAAAGCTTGGCCGTCGATGGAAGATCGCCCGATCGAAGGATCAGAGCCATGATCGAGCGGTTCAAGCCCCGCGAAGAGGACAATGCGAAGCCGAGAAAAGAGTACGACTCCCTTAGCCCCGATAGAGAAGAGTATAGATCGAGAAGCGGAGGACGAAGCGAAGCTCGGATAGATCATGTTTCTGACGCTAATGATCGCGATAGGGGCAGGGGACGAATGGCCGATCGCGAGGACGAACGGAAAACCTCTAGATCGAAGATAAGGGAGGTGGATAAATTCGAGCAGGAAGAGTCCGGCAGAAGTCGATCGAGGGATAGGAGAACGGAGAAGTGTAACGACAAATTTGCCGACAAGAAAAACGATTCGCACGGTTTGGAAAAAAATCGTCGACGTTCCAAAGAAATCGAGGACGATGCTCCGCGAAGGAAGGAGAGCCCCAAGAGAAGAAGTTACGTCTACGATGGGAATCCAGAAGACTTCGACGTGCGAATACAGCGATACGAGAGAGCTCTGCTGGAGCCTAGACGAGATCTGGAGTCGTCCAGACGCGTTTCTTTGAAAGATTCGGACGCAGACTCGGGGCGGAAAGAATCCCTTAAGGATAGCGATCGACAGGTGTCAAGGAAGAGTTCGTTTAAGTCAACCGAGCCGAAAAAGAGTCACTCCCGGGACAGGGAGGCGGGGTTGGGTAGAAAAGCATCGTTCAAGGATCAAGAAAACGGAGTGCAGAGAAAAAATTCGTTCAAGGGGCAGGATATCGAGGAGAAATACTTTGGCAGGGATCCGGAGCATGTTTCGAGGAAGAGTATGTTCAGGGAGCACGGCTACGACGCAGGAAGGAAGAATTCTTTGAAGGAACAGAGCTCCGATTACGGGAGAATTTCGCTGAAGAATCGCGACGAGGAGGATGAAAGGAAACGATCGCTGAAAGGGCATACCGATGGAGTCAGTAGGATCACTTTCAAAGAACGCGATGCTCAAGTCAGCTTCAAAGAGCACCCCAGTGATATAGGGCGAAAGAATTCCTTCAAGGAGAAGACGGTCGAGTTCGCTGGTGTTTCATATAAGGATCGTGACGATGATACGGATCGAAGGCCTTTCTGCAAACCTCAGGATAACGAGCCGAGCAAGACGTCTTTTCAGAGCTACGCAGAACCAAGAAAAATGCACTCCCCCAATGGACGATACGTAGAATTTGGCAGCGTCTCTGTCCACCGCGACGAAGACGAGCTTAGAGCTAGTCCCCTGAACGATGAGGACTATAATTTGGAAAGGAGAAGCTCGTGCAAGGAACGAGGCCCTTCGTCGAAAAGGAGAACCGCGTCGAGGGGCAAGAGTCACGAGGGTGTTGATACAAGATTGGATAGACATTGTAGACCGTTGACGCCGCCGAAACGAGAGGAACCGGAGCACCGAGAGGATCAGAACGCTCGCGATGAATTCAATTCGAAATCCTGGTACGAGAGCAACAGGACTTTCGCCGCCGCGTATCTCCGAGAGAACAGCAGACACCGCGCCAATCCGGAAGGTGGTTCGGAGGTAGAACGAGACCCTTCCTCGCCAGAAATGAGAATTCACGAGCCCCAAGATCGGCAGCATTCGAACGAAAGATTCGGTAACGAGATCCAGGAGCCGAAGCGCAACAGCACGAGCTTGGAGGCGTACAATTTCGGCGCTGCAGATCGATCCCGAGACCTAGATAGCAGATACGCGTCCTCCCGCGAGAGAAACGGAGCCACGATCATCAGGATTCGGTCGAGCCCAGAGACGCCTGTCGAGAGAAGACGCCGTCGTCGTCCTGTGCAAGAAACGCACGCAGGAAGACGAAGGCGTTACCACGCGGAGGACGAAGGGGACAGCGAGGAGGACGAGGAGGACGAGGAGGACGAGGAGGACGATCATCGACAGAGGACGCCGAGAGCGGACGGTTTTATATCGGGAAGAGGCGTTCCTACACCTTCGAGAAGAGTCTGGAATTATCGCGAAGGGGTATGGCATTTTCATGAGTCAATTGCGTTCGATCGCTCCTTTATGGTTCAGAAGCGGGAAGCGATATTCATAAATCGATGGCGAAGATGAGATCGTGATTCTCTTAATGGCCTCGAGAACCGGGACAGATATCATAGTGCCGCGTGCTCGTAATCAGCCGTCCGAGAGGGGAATCTTGTTTTTCAGATTTTCAGCAGCGCGGCGACACGCCGCTGGACGGGACAAGTAACGCGCCGAGTGTGTTGGTGGATCGTTGGAAGGTGTGAACGTTTTCTTTACGCGTTTCGCGCGATTTGCTCGCCGTCGATAGATCGTTAGTTGCGGTTTGCTGCTGCCACGCTCTTGTATCGCGATTTAGTGCGTACCGATATCTACGCGGTACTGGTGTTCGCATTATTTTGTAGCCAGGTGTGTTGCTCGCTTCTATTATACGTCTATACAGTTGGTGGGAGCCCGGGTGGGTTCGAGGAGCATGTATGAAATAGGTGAAAGCTATTATGAGAGTAATTATCGTCTTATCTTTATAGGAATATCAGATGCATACATCAGCAAGTAAATGTAGAAAGTTGTGATTAAACTTCTGGTTGACCAGTGGAACTGTTTAATTCCGATCCAACCCCAATGCGCCTCTGCCACTGTTCTCGAACATCTTGCGCTCTCTAACATTATCTTAAGGCGGTAGAAAGAAGTAACCCGGTCGAAGCCGCAGCAATCCCGCTTGGCTAGATCATCGGCGCGAAAGCTGGCTGCCCGGTGGTTAAATTCTCGGCACTCGCCAGTCTTTTAATTAATGCAGCCGTTGCTCGATTATTTTGGTCGCTCTGCGAACGCGGACAACATTCGCCACCGGATAAAGCTGACAACTTTCTCGGCCGAGCGTCGTTTCCCCGGCAACACCGAGCCGGTCAGAATGTTGCCGAGCGAAATTGACGCGAGCGAAAATTACACCTCGGTTCTTTTTACATGCGATCAAATTATCCGGCTGCTCGAAGGGTTAACGGTCCGACATCCAGCCGGTTTAACGCAAGTTTTCAATGTCCTTACGTAATTCCACCATCTATTGGCTAACACGTCATGGAAATGTCAGCGAACCGCCCACAAATGAAATGGTCGCGCGGCGTGTAGGACACGTACGTGTATAACGTAGCCACGGGTCACATCTTTCATTGCAGCCGCCAGTGTCGCGTAAAAAAATCGCAGCCTTTGTCCATGGGATAATCGACGATCGTCAATCATCGTCGCTAACGACGAAAGTCCGCATAATTACGACGAGCGCGACGAACTCGTATAAGCTGTCAATCGCGCGGCAAGCACACGAGAAGTCAACGATACAAGCTACGCGCAAGAAAGCAGCGAAACCTCTCTACGAAGTATTTACGCTTCCTTGACCGAAGGAATCTTGTTTTTTTTACATTCCGCAAATCGTTTGCTCGCTACGCGGAGAGGTGATCTAATCGTTGGTCGTTTCGCGTATGATTCAGCGACGTATACGCGACGCGTTCGCCGAGCGCAAATTCGAGGATTCGGTGTCGAAACGAAGGTGCTCGACAAAACGCAAGACCGACGGCATAAGTCGAGTCGAGATGGGGGCCCGGTTTCCACGTGATTTTCAGCTGGTACCACGAGTGTCGGCACGAGAAAAAAAAAAGAGTGTGTAGTCCTTTCACTCGTGAGTCAGGTCGAAAAATATGTTAATTAGACGTGGCTCGCTCGCCGGGAGATCATTATTCAGGATTACTATATATAGACAGCTAGAGACACATCGGCTTACATATTTTCCGTGGCGGGTACTCGTCTACTCGATATTTGGCGATGCCGGTACCGCGACCAGTTCCACGTGGGCGGACCGACCATATACGCCGGCCGGAAGGTTCTTGAACGCATCCAACGCGCTCCAACCTTTTCATCCTCGCTGCTTCACTTATCTGCGCTTTGTAAACGCTCGCGATGACACGTTTGGAAGCGTGGCAGTGGCTCCGGGCGTTCAAATGCCACGGAATGACTCTTTAAAAGCGACGACGTGGGATATCGCGTTTGAAATCTCTACGAAAGCAAGATTCCACGATTTTCGGCGGATAATTTTAATCGCTCGTTCACGCTCGAACGCTTCGACGACCGTCGTAGACGTTAACCGATAACGAGACGTGCAATTGAAAACTTTTCCCAATTGCAAGGTAGATTGACGCTCCGACCTTGTCCTGCTTCGCAAGTAATTATGAGCACGTCATGTGCGCGCTAAAAGGATGACGCACTTTTCCCCGGTTCTCTTCGTGTCTTCTTTTTCCTATTCCCCCCCCCCCCCCCCCCGTAAAAGTATGGCGTATATTCGTTAGATCGAACGATCGATTCGCGACCAAATAGAGGAATCATAGGACGTCGCTCGGGGCGACTGACATTTGCAAAGATGATCGGGACCTTTCACCGTTTTGCAATTAACGCGATCCGATCGCGAGCGCATCGATTTTTTTCAAACATTATTCGGTCCTAGATTCACACTTAGATCGTGTCATCGTGACTTATTGTTAGCACTGAATTCGTTTCCTATCTGATTGCAGGGTGTCCTGATCACGGACGTCGAGGAGGGCCAACCTTGCTTGCAATGCGGAGACACGTGCCCAGGATTCTCGCCACACACGTGGAGGTAAGTGGGGGGACCTTACGAGTGTTAATATATTAAGCATTCCGGCAGAGACATAAATTTGCAATCTCAATGCGCCCCAAATAACCCCACTTCCGTGTAGATAAAAGCAAGAAGGAAACCGGCTTCCGTAAATCTCGATGACAGTTAAACAGGTCGCTCTTCTTTGCCGGACAGTGTATTCGTAACGCTGACACACATCGGTGTCAACGTCTTCAGTTTTCTCACGTCTGTCGACGCTTGTCCGCGATCCGCACAAATGATCGATGAATACCATCGCCTCGCAATTAGCCGTACACCGTCTAATGCGTTCTATCGATCTGTGGGTTCCTCTAATCGCGATATCGGGTTGCTCGCTTCGAATAATTATCCCGTTCCATTAGCTCGAAGGACAGAGTGCTAGCGGGTAATTATGGCTCGAAGAAAAGAAATTAAATTCGCGAAGCGACAAGGAAGTCGATCACCGTGACAGATTAATGTTTCGTTGATGATTTATTGCCGAAGCAGTACAAGAGGTGATGACAAGGCGACGAAACGGGTCAAAGAATCCGTGATCGATCAGTGAGATGGAATCGTGCTGGAGCCGCCGGTGAAATAGCTTCAAGGTATATCCATTATCCGAAGCGTAACTGGGCAGCGATAAAATTACCGGCTAGTAATTACCCTCCGTGACTTGCGGACCAGCAATGCGGTAATAACGAATTAATTGGCCGGTGCTGCGGGGGAGAGGGACGACCCTCCTACCCAGCGTCGCGCTCCTTGGAGGAGAAAGGTGTGGGACAGCTTTGTGAAACGCTGCACTTACAGCTGCGGAGATAGATTCACAGTTATGTCACCTAGAGTGGCTTGGAAACACTTGAAATAATCTAAAATGGCTCCAAGCTGCCTGGCTTTAACGGAATTACACAGTCCCGGTTCTGTGTCGTTGGCTTTCCGATTCGATTTTCTTCGCCTATGCGTGGGAGAACCCTCGAGGTTCTCAGGGACCGCGGCAAAAAGGGTTGGGAACAATTTTTTTCGCGTCTACCTCTGGGAGATGCGCGGATGAAAGAAGCTGAGCCGATCAGGTCGCTGCTGCTTTGGATAGGCTAGACGCGTGGATGTCGTTTTCCTTCTGCTACCGCCTGCCGCGTGAAATTAAGCTTTCTAGCTTGCTGTGGCTACAGCTCGATTCAAAAATAAATCGCTGACATGTGCACGAGGGTAGGTGCCCGTGGCTGCTCCGATTTCCTCCTCGTAATTTTAGACAATTAACTCGCCTTCTAAATTTGGTACTGCTGATGGATCTACCGAGGTACGGTTTTTTTGCTGCAACGCGTATTCATGAACGGATGTTTCCTTTTATACGCGTTTGCTCCCACATTGTCTTCCCTGAGTACTGTCGGCAACCTATCGAACGCTGTCAAGCAGACGAACGAAAGTACTTGGATACTTGCTGCATGGGTCCAGATTTATCAATTGCCCCCTGCAGGGCGCGGCTTTGGAGGTTTTATAGATTGGCGTGTCTAAAATTACGAAACGCAGACTTCATTGTGGTCCTGCTTTCACCCGAATCCAATAAAACGCAGGAACAGTTGCGGCATGCCGTTAATTTAAGGCGATGTATCGAAGTCGTTACGAATTCATTTCCATCATTTACGCGCTCGACCGCGCCTCCATTTGCCGAGACGCACACCGCCTACGCCTGTGGATGTCGATAATTTACGCAATAAAAGTGAACGGATACGCGTCGACGAGTCGACTAGTCGCGCGTATTTTTGACCGTTGTCCGACGCACGAAATCGCATAGGCGTCCATAGCATGCTCGCATAAACTTTGCGATGCGAAATATGGTTCGACTGATTTACCCGTTCGCAGCCCGCGCGACCGAGTAATTTAGCGCGCGGCTGTTTATCGAAGACAGCCGTCTATCCAGCCTGCTCTGCTCTGTGAAACTCGGAGCACGTGCTCGTATTTATAGGTCTATCAGTTGCCAAATAGCGACAGAGGCGAGTCGTAAGCTTTCTCAATTACGGGGATCGATCATTCGTCACAGTCCTAATTCGTGGCTGCATTTCAGAGACGAAGGGCGATAGGCGTATAGACCACGGCGAGAGCACGTGGCCGTGCTCGAGAATTATGCACTATGTTCCAAACATCGCTTGCTGTACGTACAGTATTGTATCGCTTGTTAACAGTATGCTCCGTCGGACCTAGACCAGACCTTGCATACCCTAGATTCAGAGCAAACTTGGCCTAGCATGCTTCGATATAGCGTGCAGACTATGCTCGATACGGTCTAGAGAAGAGTAGGCGTGGGCGTAGCAAAACCCGGCCGCTCTAGACCGAGATTAGCATATATTCTAGCGCTGATGGATCGCGTTAATTTGCTACGAGACTTCGACGCGTCCTCGAAGATCAAGGTTTTCTGCGCGGCTGCTTTTTCACGCGGCGTTTCTTTATCCACAGCAAAAGGAACACGTGTGCCCTTCTCGTGCTTCCACTATTTTCGTTTATCGATCCCGTCGAGCGAACCCGCTGAAAACTCTCGGCCGGATTTATTTTTAACTCCACAGGGATTTTACTTAGATCCTAATTGAACAAATTAGCCACCCGATTCCTCGAAGCCATCTGTCTTTCTTGACAATTCACCTGCACGTTATTTCCATCTGCAATTGCCGCGATCGCTTGCAAAGAGGAAGCGCCGGGTTTCTGAAATTGCGATCGGACTGAAAATTCGTAAATGCACTGGCAGTGCCATTAAGCTGCTTCTCTTACGCGTAACCTCCGCCGTAGCTTGTCGCGAAATCCGAGGCAAACACGAGGAACAGAGCTTATTACCGGAGGCGGTCGCGTGAGCCCTGTTAAATACATACCCAGCAAGATCTCTACATTCACCAATGCCTTTCCACTTTGCTACTGTATTGCGAGAGCGACATTAGCCCACAGCCTCGAGCTCTAATTCGCCGTACGCGCATTTTCGTGGAGAGGTAAACACATTTCTCATTTGCAAGCATAATGTCCAGGGTGCAAGGGAGATTTGCCGTCCTGTTTTCATTCCGCGTACAAGTGGCAGTCAATTTTCTAAATACCTTCCCCATTGACCGAACAATCGGAGGATCCTTTCGAATGGAGGATGGAGCAGAGCTTGCAGGAACCTGGCCCCTTGGCTCCGATCGGGCAGCAATTGCTCGAAACTCGAGTCACGCAGACTCCCGGCACGACGACGCCGCGCCGATCCGCGTGTGCGTTCTCCACAGCAGAAGCCGTGAGTCATTCCCGAGCGAGCGAGCACGCTAGCTCGCTTGCATCCCGTCTCGCCGCTTGCTGGCAAGTCGAACACGCCGCGAGTACACGTGCCTCGGCAATATGCGCCAGTGTAGGGTCGGCCAGCAGTGTACGAGTTCGTTTTCCCCTTTTGACCGCGACCGTCGCGTTTTCTTGGCACCTGTCGACCATCAGCCGGCGCGAGTTCGTCTTGCCCGCCCTGGACGTGGACTAGCGCGTCTCACAATTTCGCGACGCTCGCTAGCGTCGTCGCGATATCACAATTACGCAACCTATCCGACCAAGTGTGAGTGCGTGGGACGATCAGAAGTTGCTCGAGGTTCGGGATCGATACGCGTACCTGTTGCGCTGCACGCCACTTGAACTGTGTTTCACGGAGAACGGAGAAGTGTGGTGATTCGAGCTGATTAGATCCAGCTCCCTGTGTTCTACCTGTCGGATTTGTAAAGGGGACAATTGTTCCGATGCATGGAGATAGTCGCGCGTATGCGTGGGAGCTGGGCTTATTAAGTACCTGCTTCTGCGACTGCTTGACCGGTGCATAGGTAAAATAGAATTACGGCAACAGCAGTGGCGATTGTACGTTATATTAATTTCGATCGTGGACTTGTTTGCGAGGCTTGTGGCTTCCATCGATTCCGGTTCGGGCGGAGGGGCACCTGTTGCTCCGCTTCGCGGCCACTCTCAAACGTTTCATATTGGAAAGCTGAATTGGAGTTTCGAATTTATGGAATGCAAGAACTTGATGCGCGTCGTTCGATCTGTCTCCCGAATAATTATAGCTCTCGCAGCGATGAGACCACCAAACAACAAAAAAGGAAATAACATTCGAACAAATATCTTTTAACTGCGACATCTTCTGCTACCCTAAATGCCTTTAAGACCTCTGAAAGCGCAGGTGAAACGCGGAACGCGTCGAGAGTTTGTCGTGAAAGAGATTATACGAAAAGCAGACGGTATCTCGGGGCGTTTGTCTTCCGGGACGGTCATGCGCGGTTCATCCATTCTAACTAAGCCGCGTACCGTTAATATCCATTCCCCTTGTTTCTTTCGTTCCCGAAATCGTCATTAGAGCACTTCGGCTCCTCGATGAACCTGCGCTCAATTCTTCATTTTCGACAGATTTTGTAATGCTCGGACGTTCTTTCTGGCAGCAGATAAGCAACTCGTGCAGCGAAACAATTAACGGTTCTCCGTTCACTAGGGTCGACGACAAACCTTTATCACCGTTCGCTGCATGTGGCATCGTCTCACCGCGTCTATTTTTATGATAATGTTTAGAATTATCTCGGCACAAAACTATGCCTGCTTGCACAGCGCTCAGGTATGCAGGTCTAGTTATTTTCAGCTGAAAACATGACGAGAGATTAAACGCCCATGTCCAATTCGTCTCGTGCACCAGTTTGTTCTCTTCGCGAACCTCGCTGACGATCCTTCGATGGGGGACAGACAATCGTCCGCGGTTCAACGAAAAGTGTCGCGGTGACGCAAGGTCGACGAGCAAAGAGTTTTGAAACATTGAGTAGAAAAAGAGGTGCTCCTTTAGCAGAGCAATGCAATTTGTCCCACGACACGAGACGGGGTCGCGGCGGCCGTCTTTGCTCTCAGCGCAGCGCTGCAGCGGAATTAATTGGCGCAACCGCGGTCTCTCGATTTGCATGGCGGAATATCGAATGCTGAAATGCAAAGAGATGCCAGCGTTCGCTTCTTTCGTTTCGCGCAATTTAAGTCGGCCTAGCGCGCATTTGAGCGCTCGAGCGTCTATTTTAAATCGGCCCACCTATCGCGTTTTTAAACGCACTAAACGCTGATTTACAACCGACACCCACCTCCCGCGGCCGTTGCCGCTTCCGAAAACACGATAAAAGCCTATTTTCGGTCGACCAATGCCGCCACCGTCCCTGGCCTTTTCAAAGAAGCTCACGGTTAAGTGCCACGGAACCTCCATGGACCATTCGACGACCGACGTTGACACCTTGAGTCACATATTCAGGGAATCGACCGAGAAAAAGAGGTGATTGAATTTAATTTCATTGCACGCTTTGCAAAGGCGACCGTACCGTACGTCCATCGCGTAGAAATTTGTTTAAATCGACTCTGTGCAGCTCCACAGTAGTTACGGTGCCTTTCGCGATCGATCTGCCGGGTATCGGCCAAATCATCGTTACGCGTAACGACACGCAGGTGCACCGACGCGTACGGGTCCGAGATGTCGGTCACCCACGCGTCGCACGGTGAGATCACCTTTATACTTTGACTTTCTTAGTCACAGCCGCCTCTCGATGTCGCGTTTCACTGAAATCAACTCCTTTTGTCGAACCGTTGCGTTGCCGAGCTTCGAAACGCTTCCCGGTCAAATGCGATTCCTTTGCGTCCGGCTGTGTACATATTTCGGCTCTCTGACATCATCGCTCCAAGTTCAATTGGCTCCAAGGATGCGCTTCAATTTTCCGGATACGCGACAACGCGTCTGTCGTAACCACCCTTGCGCTAATGTCACGTTGCCAGCGTTAATTTATACGAATCCATCGCGCGATCCTTCCCCGGCTTTGTAGAATTCCGCGGGGAGTAAATCCGCGGACAACAGGCAACAAGACGTTGCCGCGTGGCATCTTGACTAATCGCTCGAGTCATCGAGGATGTTTCTACCCGTGGGACGATTTAATCCACAGGCGAGCCATATTAAGGGGATTCAGTCGGCTGAAGAGGACCGGCAGCTTCAACGCGAAAATTGATTTACCTTGCGGCTCAACAGAGACGATACTCTGGTCAAGAAAGAGGAGCACGGACAGAAAATTCGTTTTCCGCGCGGCACGTTGGCAGTTATTTATTTACGAGAGGCACAGCCGAAGGAAAACACGCGTGGCTCGATGGCTCGGCTGCGTGAAATTATCACGCGACATTCTCTATGTGTGTCAGAGCTCTATATTTAATATTCCGCGAGCCACCGGCCGGGACGGCGCGGCACACGGTCGGCTATTTATTTGACTTAACCGCCTGTAAAGTACCGAGGAATTTATCCACCATAAACCGGCAATAACTTCCTCGTTGGTAAACACGTTGATAATACACTGAACTATCTCCGATTGCTTAAAACAAACCATTAAATTTGAAAGATCGATCGAACCGTCAGTCGCGATTATCGACCTGTCTCTGGAATATTTAATCTTCAAACTTTAAACTCCAGCTTGCATTGAAACATATCGGCGAATCTGCAAGTTCGCGTAATCTTATCCGCGAGAAGAGGGACGAGCGCAAAGATCGTGTTGCGTTAGGTCGGAAGCGTCATTTCCATTAGCGGTGAACCACGCGACAATGTCGCACAATAAACGCGATGCTATCGTCAGCGAGTAAAGATCGTTTACTCGCGCGTCGAGATCATATCGGGCTGCTCGATCGCCTTGGTCCGCGTTCCTCGACGGAGCTGCACGTAAACGTAATCGTCGTCGTAGCCGTATGGGAATGCGCGTGGGTGCGGAAAGCACGCGAGGGATTAGAATTCCTGGCAAAAACGTGTCCTCCTCGACTTGCACGGCTTTTCTGCACGCCAGTCCCTTCCCGCCAGACATATCGCGCCGAGAATTCGATTTTTCCCGTCCCTCGGAGTCCACTGAACTCGCCGGGCTGTAATTCTCTTTCATGCGCCGTGTCCGCGGCGATTGTAGAATCGATTTCTATGAATCTCGGACCCGCCCGGGATTTTCATTGACGCTGCGATTACGACAGATCGCGCGTTAAGTAATATCAGTCGGCAGACGCTGATAAATTATTCTCATTAAACGAATTGAAAGACACCCAGCCGCGAGTCGCGACGTGCCGCGCGCACGTAGGCGGTCATTCACTTACTGTTGATATTTTCTACGTGCCGATTACGACACCCGTCGGATCGATTGTTTTTCTCGCGTCAGTCAGAATTGCGACGCTACTCCGAACCTCGTTATCGAGCATTCTAATCGACAGCTCGGATCGACACACACGAGTCGACAACATAATGCTTTTCGTCGAGCAACTGAAGAATATGCCAGCTGTTCCCCTGCGTCTCGGCCGACCTAAAATTCAGGGAGGCTCCTTGGCTCGGAGAAGCCTTATTCGAGAGTACGTATGCATGTATATTCCATCGGCGCGACGAGTGTACCATGAACGGGAGCATTATATTCCGGGGCAGCGATAAATCATCTCGCGCGTAAAGTCGAGCAAGCTGCACGTCCGATCAGCTGGCATTGACAGCGCGCAAGCACGAGCAAAAGAGGCAGCACGACGATTTCAATCCGCGTTAACGGGCACAGCGGTTACCGAGCAGTGCGTACATTCCAGCCTTCTCTGCCAGACGTGCGTGCTTGCCTGCGTGTCATATCTTTGTTGGTCTCTCCGCCACGCTGCGCGCCGCGTGCCGCTCCGATCGGCGAGCTGCTCTAAATTTAGAGTATGATCGACCGGTTCTTCGCGCTATCGGGACAAATAACTCAGCGATAAAGTCATTCGCGCGGCCGGAGAACGAGCTGAGAGGCAACGCGGAGTATCGGCGCTTGTCAAATTTGTTCGTTTAACGACGCTCGACGTCTTCCTCTGCCTATCACCACGAATGGAACTCCAACGCGTCTTCGTTTGGACGACCGGCTGCATTCGTCCGCGGAGTTTCCTTCGTTGCAGTGTCGCATCGTAGTCCATCGGTGGATCGTTTGTGTACCGTGTCGCGTTTCCACGTGGCGAACACGTGCAAAACCGCGGGACAACGATGGGCGCCAAGTGGGAGAGCTCCTGCTACGCTGCTCGTACCTTTGGGCACGAGGACTCCCTTTGCGTCGGCAACGGGTGAGTTGGCGGATATGTCCAAGGTGGATCGTTAGTTTCCCTTGGGATGGAATTGAGTAAAATCGACGATGCTAACCTGGAGTCGGTTGCCCGTTGCGCGAACAAGGGGGGAACGTGCTCGCGTGTTTCACTATCCGGCTTGTAAATCCGCTGGCAGCCGGCCATCTCCGTAATGGAGTAAGTTTCTTTGTGGTTACAACAAATAAACACATCGCGGCTATTGTGACAGGACACGTCGACGTTTCTCTCCGGGCATTCTCCTTCCTCGTGTTGTATCAGTCGCGCGATCGTTTTACCGCCTCCTCGATTTCCTTCGTCCCCTTCTCTTGGGTCGACCCTCGAAGCGAACCAATTCGGGAGGGAGAAAAACGGCAGCAATGGAGATTCTTCTGTCTCGCGACGATCCTCTGTAATACAATTAGAAGTCTTAGCAGTAAGGATTCTTTAGATCTGAGAAACCCGACAGGTATCGCTTTTTCAGATACTTACTTACGCGTGGAACGCGACTTCTCAATTAAATACTCAATGTTCTTCGCCCCGTAAACTGGGTTGCTTGCGCCCTCGCGACCTATCTTAAATAAACGAGAATTCATATGGAAATGAAAGGTGGAAAAATTGGGGGGGCCTAACAAACACGAATGACAATAATAATATGCGTAAATGTAGATACATCGAGCGTTATTTTAACGTAGCCTGCTCGAAGGGACGATGGGAACGTTTGACCGTGGTCGGAGATAACGAGGTTATTCGTTCGCGATAATCCTTATCGACGAGGACACCAGTGGCATTGTAGTTTCAGTAGCATTCAGTTCGACACGATCCACAGTAAACGTTCCACGCAGCTAAAAGCGTTTTCCGTCGCGCTCGTCCTCGTAGTCTCTAACGATTAATTATCGTCGCGGTGACGGTATCGGTGGTGAACGAAATTCCTGCCGCCAAAACGCGCACTCTGCGTTCATACAGACATCGGTGGCTGTAGATAACCGACGATAGGATCTCTGAACTTCGGATTGAATTTGTAACGAAGGGAGAACGATTAACGGCGAGGCTCGGGCGATCGCAGCTGCCAGACGCTCTGTGCAGAGTCAAAGTCCGATTCAATGTCGGCCAGCAAGGTTCCCTCGTCAATTGCCCAGTTGTAGCAGTTGCTCTCGCCGTTTCTGTTCGCATATGTGCTGGGCTCAAGTTCCGATTAGAGGCTTTCAAACGCTTCATCGTTCAGCTAAGGCTGCGGTGTAATCGCGGCACAGTGGTTCACGTGGCGATGCATCGCGTTACGTATGGAGCACGTTCAAACCTGCGAATTACTTTCCTGCTGGCTTAGCCACGCGTGCAAGTCCCCACTTATCTCTTATTCAGATGAAGAAGCGTTTGGAGATAGCTTGCTAGGCATACATCTGTTTCGAGTTTCGAGTATTCGAATTGCGGACACGGGACAGTAGGTGGCGTGGACTTTTACCTTTGAACGTGCAAACGATTGGCAATCATGACATAGACCGTGTGCGTTGCAGTACAGCAGACAGCTGGTAATGGAAGCCATCGAGCGAAGGTCGTCGTCGCTTCTGCCGTATGCTGGACGACGACCAGCCAGTTGAAAGTAGCACGCGAATCTACGTGGAAGGTGCTGTAACGCAATTCATCATTTCTAGTCCAAGTTCTTGAGGTCTCCATTTCTCTTAAATTTGTCCGACAATATTTTTACCGAGCTTTCACTGCAAACGCACGCCACGTGTGTCACGAATCTGAGTCGCAAGCACACTGTTAGATTCCATAACGGCATTAACTTAATTCAATTTATCGGCCATAAGATCCAATGAGCCGTCGTTCGGTCAGCTGGCCTCATTCCGCTGCTTTTAATTTCAGTGTTGACGCGGCCGAAGATTGTGAGCCACCTCGTTATTCTCTGAGCGATTCGTTAGAATCGCTCTCTCACCTCGATACGCGGCCGTGTTTGTTTTCGAACGATAACTCTTCTGCTTCGCGAGAAACCGCACTCGTTCCGTAAGCGTATGCGCGACTGACGTTCGTATTTCGCGTGTGCTTCGATCATGGCCTGGGACGATGGACTGTCCGTCAACGGATTGGCCGAAATGAGAAAGAAAACTCCGCGATTCCCTTCGAGGGAGCGAAATTTTGCGCTAAGAAGACGAGGAATGAGTAGAACGCCAATCGCATCTCTGCGATCTGATATCCACGAGGAAGAAGGATTCAACATTCCCGAGGAGGCCTCCGACGCTAACTACTGTAGACAGTAAGGGCGTTTGCTTTGGTATGACGATGACGACCGCCGCGCGTTAGCTTAGCCAATTCGAATTTAGTTTCGCCTCTAATTTCGCGATCCCCTTAACAAGATTCCACGGTTGGGAAGGCGAAACTAGTGGAGATGAAGGAAGCAGGTCTGGACAATTTCAGGATGTCGCGCTTGCGGTTGTGAGTGATCGCTTATTGCTTTAAAGTCGTTCGACGCTTATTCGCGTCGAACGTCCTAGAAATTCGCTGCCAGCCAAAATATATGAGCACGTCAAATAAATCTCACTCGCGTCGGTACCAGAATAAGTTAGCGACTCATTGCCAAGGTGATTCGTTCAGATCCTATTCCGGTTTGCGTTCGATCTTTGATCGCGTCAGACCATTCCAGCTGGCCAATTTCCCCCTTACACTTATTTCTGTGGACAAAAGATCCACCGTCTCTGACGTTCGATCGTTTATTTCGCCCGACACAGAGTGTCGCGGATGTGCGCCTTGCAGAAACCCGAGAGAATCCACGGATGTGTGCCTAAAGAATTCGACCCAAATTCAAATATTTGCCCATAGGCAGGCTTCCGAGTGGCGGGCGAAAATCCAAAATCGGACGCGGGCGTTCGCGACAAGCTGTCTTGCGCGTCTCGGCGACAGCCGCCGTTGGACGGGTATGCCAAAACTTTGTCGACTTATGTGATACTTTCGTGGCAAATCTACGCAGCTTTCGAGGGGGGCTCGTCAGCTGCTCGAAATCGCACGCTATTAGTGTTTCTGCCTTACGTAAACGCGAAACAGATCCCCCAGGTTACGCGGGAGATGCGGCATGGATTTTCGACGCACTCACCTCCGGTTCGATGGAACGAAGCATTCTTTGCCGGGAAATGCATTACAATTGCAACCGATACTATTTTGCAGATCTTTTCATTTTAGATCCAGAAATGCTTTCACCGCAAGGTGGATGCTTTGCGAGCGAGATTTTCACAAAAGAGCAAAGCTAACTTCTCTTCCGCATGGCGGTGAAATCGCGGGGCATAAATAATAATTCTCGCGAGGAACGCATCCTAATAGCAACGAAGCGAGCACGTTTCCTTTCTCGGCTGGCTGGCCTGGAATGAAACAGTGCTCGAAACGGCTAACGTTAAACGATTCGCAAAGCATCGGCATCGGTCGACTTATTGCACGCGGCCGAGCAAGGCAACAACTTCCCCGCGACACTGCCAATATCTTAGAGCGATCGGGCTTAATGCGTTTTCCCCTATCGTTTGAAAGGGAGACCCGACTCGATTCGTGTAATCGAATCTGCTGAGTACACGACAAACAAGCGCGTTAACGACCACGACGAAATGCCTCGGCATCGTTTTGCATCGTGATTTACGCGTTGCACACCTTTTATCACGCAGCAGTAACGAGAGATTTGCCGGGCGTTTCGTAGCCTGCGCTCCGAAGTTTATCGTCGAGCAAATCATCTATTTCCACGAGCGTCCACCGAAGCCGCGTAAATCGCGTATCAGCGGGAGCTGCAGCAGGCGGCGTTTCTAAATTCACTCGTCGTCGCGTCGGTTGCAATTCGCGACAAGGTGGGAGCTTGGTCTGTCGGAGCTTTCGACGACATCCGAGGGATTCGCGTCGCCCGCGCCTGCGCCACCGGGTCGCACTGTTTCTCGGGCCACCCGGTATTAACTATAGGTACACACCTACCTACGTCCTCGTCGAATCTCATGGCGCCAGTTTGAAGTACGCTCCTTCTGCGAATGCACTCTGCTACGTGCCCGACTGTGCGCCCTGCGATTTCGAATCTCCCGCGTTTCTTGCCGCGTATCCTCCCTTTTGCTTCCTTTGGTTACAGGCCCGCTGTAATCTGTGCTAACTGCAATACAGTGCAACGATTTTGCCTCGCTTCTTGCTAGACGAGGTTGCCGCGAGTGGTGCGGTTTGCGGGATAATAACGGTGCACCTATTCAGTTGTCACCGAGACGCGCGGAGGTCGAAAGCTCTGCTCGATGCGAGAGCACGGTAGTCTAGAGTTGGAGGTAAACGGAAGCGTCGAGAAGAACACCGACCGAGATTACCTACTTATGTTTTTATCGTGCTGCTCGTCTGGCCGGGATACCGATCGCAGCGATTCTTGGCTGCATCGGTTCCAAGGCGCTCCCCTGCTCGATTTCACTTTCGTCGGTCCGCGAAACGCCCGAATCACGGTGAGAGGCTTGAAAAAACGACGGACGGGCTCGCCGCGATCACCGATTATAACCGATAGGCGAAACACGTCGCAGGGGAGACGAAGCAACCCGAAATTGCGTACGATCCCTCGGCCAAGCTATTTCCAACGACCAGCATCGTCGTCGCGTAATATACGGAACATTTGCCTAATTAATAACCATTAGCCGCGCTGTCCGATCCCGATGCCTGCCCTTCGTTCTGTTCCACCTTCTTTGCCTTTACCAAACGATTCCTCGCCGGCTCAGTTTTCCAGCGTTCAGGTGTAAAAGACGAGGGGCGAGAAGTCGTACGATTACGGCTGCCGAAAAAGTTGGACACACGGGTATCGTATTGCGATAACGTATTGCATCGCGCGGGAAGAAATAAACTCCTTATCGCTGCTGGAATTTTTTATCACAATATGTACTCGGCGTACTGCATCGATGGATTCACGTGGTCGTAGAACGAACGATGAATCACGCGCGTGGCTCGTTCTTCTTTCCAAACGATTCATCTCCCGCGAACGATGGAAACATGCTCGTTTCATTAGTGCTGTTTGTTCTTGGTAATCGAATTTAGTCTGAGTGAGTGTAATTCGGCGACTGACTAACTACTCGACCTCTGTCCCTTCTTCTCCCAGCTGTTGGTTCTCTCTCAGCGATGATTCACCTGCGACGAATTAGTTGGATTCCAGGTACAGCCATTTCAGAAATGGAAGAAAGATCGTTGCTCGACGTCGGTGAGCTTTCGATTGTATTAGGCCATTAATGCCAGATATATCGGACGCGCATGTCGAACGTTATTAGCCGCTACCTTCTCGCTTACGTCAACTCCGTTCGCGCGCGCTGCAACCAACGAACACTGTCCGATGTCTAACGCGTTATTTATATGTATGTACGTCGGTGGAACGAAATGCCCAGCAAATGCCCAGCCAGCGATCGAATTCATATCGATATCTTGCCAGAAGCCAAACTTCCTCCTTGCCTTCGGACGAAATATTTCGTACAAACTTCGCGGTGAAAGCATTCGTTTTCATCGGAATGACAATGGATCGATAGCAGCACAGCGTAAGGAAAAGGCAACTTCTTTCGTCCTGCTATCTTTGATACCAGGTTTATCGATATAATCTCGTGCCAACGACGTATAGCACTCCGATTTTATTAGCTTTGCGCGACCGCGAAAAGCTGTATCGAACGGGCATCCCACCCAAAGGTGACTACTCATTTCGAACATCCTGTACTCCAGTCGAGATTATCGTTGTTTGTATTACCTCGCCACGTAATTGCAGAAGAGTATCACGTGGACGTGTAAAAACGAAAATTCGAGTGCGTCTTAATTTCAAAGACCTTGTAGATAACGTCAACTTCTCAACATTCGCGGAGCAAAGTCATGCGCGAAGATATGTACCCACGTATATATTTTTTTTGCACCGCGACATTGACGGTCATTAATAAAAAATGGACTGCTGCGCGCGGATCTCCCTTGTCCTTTTTCGCCCGCACGACACAGGCAGTTGCCCGGAGGATCATCCTCCCTATAAATAACCGCGTGACTTCGTGAACCGTGGCGATTTCCGCAATGAAAATAAATCCAACCGGCAGTACGTACGCGCTGCTTGTGCTTGCGCCCGTTCGGCCGTGTCTATGCCTAATCAATTTTTCCAGAGGCCCCGGACCGTTCGACGATAGTAAAACAAACCGTCGGCTTCTATTCACGCGGAATGATAAACTGCCCGAACGATTTTCCCCGCGAGCAGTGGCAATTTCTGGATGCAGTTGCAAATGTTCCATCTGTGTCGTATTACATTCTTCCGTTTTCTCAAGAGCCTGGTCATTCAGTGACCGCTCTTGCGAAGGATAGAAAAGAGAAAGAATAGATCGACGCGCATCAAGACCGCTTCTTGCACGCGAGAAGAACGTTCGATCGTCCTCGCCGCTTTCCATCGTTCGTCCGCGAATTAATGTTTTTCTCTGTCCGGTGAAAGTATCTTCGCGCGTGATTTTCCAGAAATTCCAGGTGGATCGTTGCGCGTGCTGACGCACCGTTTGTACATTTTCTCTCGGTGGAACGGCAATCGTGGCTATGCTTTCGTGACTCAGATTTCGAACGGCAGAGATCACGCGGAGCAACGGAAAAGGGGAGAAGAATCGTTCGTTCGTTATTACCGATCACAGTGGACACGCAGCAGAGACCCAAAGAACATCTATGAAACATCGATAGAACGACAGTAATCTGCGAATCCGAAGAAGCGAGTGCAACGATGTTCGTAGGTGCACAGTCAACTGTCTCATCCTGAACGACAAACTTCAGAGGCGTCACACGACGCCAACGTTGCTCCCCGCTTCGGGTCCCAGGATGAGTCCGAAAGGGCCCAGCCAGGAGGGCCCGAAGATGGAAGTCAGGGTGTCGTGCGTGCCCTCGCCTGGCGCGGAGCCTCAAGGAATAAGGGTAAAGATTCCAGAACCAAAGAAACGACCAATGAGTCCACCGCTTCTCGACGCGATGCGTTCGAGGTGCCCTTCCGTTCCCGAGAAAGATTTCTACAGGAAAACCTCGTCGTTGGATCGGAGAGACAGGTATCCAACTTTGTCCGGCGCCGAGATCAAGAGAGGGCTGATACCTGGCAACGGGGACGCGCCTCGAGGAAGGAGGAACCCTATGCTCGATAGGAAAAATCGATTTCCAACGATTTCGGGTGCGGAATTGAAACGCAGCGTCGCCATTGGAAAGTGTCCCTTGGAGGATGGCTTGGATCTCAGCTTGGCGCCCTGGCCGGGCATGAAATTGGCTTGCGTCAGGGTGCTGCACCTGTACTGTAAGGTGTTCGACCAGTTCGAGCTGTTCGAGCTGATAGTTAGGTAATTGACCAGCTAAGTTAGTTTCTGAAAACGAGTTTCCTTCGACTGGATTATGGTAAACCTGTTCCCCCATCGAGTCTGAATTTTCTTGGGCTTAGAATGCGCTGAATTCGTGTTTCGTCGAGGTTTTGCTGAACTCGGCTTTTAACGCGCTCCGATTTTATCGAATTGGAATATCGGGATGAACGTTTGGTATTTTCCAATGGATATATCGTTACCACTTTTTTTACTATATGTAACGTTGGCTTGTTTAATATTTACTCGCGTCCGACACGCGCCATCGCAGTTGACAGACCATTCGCGGACAAACCCAGCCCTTCGCGCCTTTCACAGGCCTCTAACAATCACGAAGCAAGGTGTTTACACAAAGTTCGTGTCCAATTAAAATTCTAAAAGTCCATTAGCGCCGGGGGCGTAGCGTAAATATAATTAAGTGGCTTTCGCAGGCAAACAGAGTTTCTGATCGTTCGTCGGTTGTCCATTCTTGTCGAACACAGCCACGTTCGAGTCCTTTGCTTTTCGTTATTCCACCTTTGAATACGCGACACGCGCAGTTCCTTCGATCGGAGGCAGAAAATTTGCGAGGAGCAAATCGATGCAAATCGAATTAGCACCGTTCACCCAGTCATGCTCCTGTATCCCTTCGACCGCGACAGCAACGTGCACCTGGTCGCAATTATAAACTCGGTCAGGCGACGATTCGAGGGCACTTTACCTCTAGCGTTTCTTTTCTCGCAAACAGCGCCGCATTAATACAAGTCGGCGGTGCTCGAATCGGACGTTTTTTTCGGATTCCACTCGAACGACGCTGCTTACAAGCGATACGCGTGTACCACCCATCGTGGAATGTCAAGACAAATCGCTCGGTTTATATATCGCCCGAGGAATTAATTGCGCGGTATGTCTCGCTGGTCGGGCGCAAAAGACGCAAATAGTCCCGGGTGACGCGCGTGGGATCTCGTAAATTATTCGGGTAAATTTTTACAGTAGTCGTTCTGCGATTTCTGTGGTTCTTTACGAGACTGTTTAGGCCGCTCGAGCGTAACTCGGCCGATTATGGCCGAGCTTTATTGCGAATCACTCCGGTCGTTCGCAGCGAGACTTAATTGGAAGGAGGCTCGCAGTTGCTTGAACCGAGGGACGTCCGTTCGCAACGAGCTCGACGCGAGCTACGACCAAATGAAACTTAGGGACACAAGTCCATCGGTAAATGTTATCTTGGTACGCGAGATGCAGTAATAGTGTCGACACCGATTCGCGCGGGCAAAGAAAAACCAGCGTATCCCTAGCGCGAACAGATTGAAACGGTTGTAAGACGCCGGCCGTGAATTCGCTTGAATTATTGTCCGCGTGCGAGTATTACGTTTCACCGTTCGCGGAGTTAACGAGGCGTCAACCTTAATTTGCATCCACCTTTCGGTGTCAGAACGCATTCGTAAGCCCCGTATAATATCGGGAGGACGTGGCATGACGCGAGAAGAGGTCCAATGCGTTATCGCCATCTTTAACGAGGGTGCAAGGAGACGGGGAACGCGTCATTCCACTCGCGGCAACTTTCTTCGTTTTATCGCTTCAAAGCTCTTTGACATTACGGATGTGACATTATGGAAAGCTGCGCCTCTGGGGGATAATGCTCGAAAGGTTCCGCGATTTCGTAGTCGAGTTAAAAATCGCTAGTCCTCTAGCTATCGGAAGGGATAAGCCTTGTAGGTCGATTACGTGGCCTCGTAAAAGCTATACGACCATTGCCTCGCCTTTGTCATTCTTCGATCGAAACTCGAAGAATCACAAAAGTAACTTGGAATAATATTCTCACTTACGTGGGAGATTTACGACCAGGTTTCAACCATTAACGAATATCTATTTGGCTCGGTTACTCGATCGAGAAAAATAAGGTGCTAACTCTCGTCGCACGTGAATATATCCAGCCTTGAAATCACGATTCTATGAAGCCTAATTTTATGGCTGCCCATTAATGCGTCCACAGGCACTGTTAAATTTAACGAGCTCTTCTTCGCGCTCTTCTTCGCGCTGATCTTCGCTAAGCTTCCCGTCCCCTCCCTTGGGTCGCCTTGGTAAATCGCATTTCGTGAAAATACAGGCGATTCACCAGTCCCCTCGCCATTTGCTAGCTTCATTTCTCTTCTTCCTATCCCCTAACACTGTGTCAGTTGAAGGTTTAGTTTCGTTGGCCTTTGTGGAAATCCTTCCTGTCGAATAATAGAGGACAAATGTAGCAAGGCAGAAGGGGAAGGCTGATATTAGCACTGCTACGACCTTGCCGCTGATATATCCGGAAGGGTGCGGTAGAGCTGCGATGAATGCCAGCAGGAGGGCAAATGCATCCCCTTGGTTATACGATTGAAGTTCGACCCGATCATTAGCGTGTTACACGTAAGCGACAGGAATTAGAATTGCACTCACGATCAACATATTGTGGACGACCCAAAAGAGGACAGAAAAAATGACGCGAATGTTTATACGAAGTATAGGATCGGTAGGAAATGTGTTTCGTTCTGGAGCAATAAAACTCGATGAAATGTTCCATCGGTACACCGAACCGTGTCCAGAGTTAATGAAAGGCTAGGGACAAATATTTGGCGTCCGTCATAGTACCCTTGCCTTAATAGATACGTACGACGGGCCTGCGGTGTCCGTCCCACGTGCAGGCAAGCGAACTAAAGCAGTTTCCTAAACGGGATTCAGAGCGTACCATGGACGATGCATGGTTTTCCAAAGTAACGTCAGGCCTCTTAGAGATTCTTTTTCCTTTTCAGAAAGAACTGCACGAGTTGCAAGTGTCCTCGAGAGGCGCACGGTGTGTGCCACGAGGAATGGGTTTCGGTCAGGTCCCGTTTGGGTCTCAAAGGCGACGATTCCACGTCCCCGGTTTCCTTCCACCCTAGGGCAGTGGGCCTCGCCTGGGCTCCTCCTGGTTTACCAGCTCACAAGGTGAGTACTCGAGATCGTTTCATTCATGCTCGTTGCACGCAACTCAGAAACCGTTTCCCGTTCCGTGTGGCTCCACTCTCCGGTACGAAAAGGAACGATCATGAAAAGTCATCCCGTCGATTACGTCTAAAGGATACGATCCATCCATAGATCGATAATAGATAATCAGACGCAATGTGTTCAGCGAAAGCTCGATTCTACGCATTCACCTTTAAGAAGCCGGTTTACATATGGGGCGCGTATACGCACGCTTGGCGAGCTTCCAGATTTCAATACTTTCCAAAGCCCTCGGCATAAATTAACAGCCAGGAGCTGGTCTTTATCACCAGCGGATGTTTTATCGTCCAAGTTTCCGCGACCGCTGCCCACTGGCATTTACGATATCTTTACGGCCACTGTACGAGACATTTTGTTCACTGCTACATCCTGCTCGGTTATTTTTTATTCCAGGTGGAAGAGTATTTCTCCATGCTACCGGAGGTATCCGTGCCCAGGCTAGGTACGCCTGGAGAACGATACAGGGACAGACAATTGGCGATACAGCTGCCTAAGCAGGACTTAGCCAGAGCCTATTGCCGTCACTTGAATCCGAAGCATGCCAGCAGCGCTGACGATTTCATGGCTGCCAGGAACGAGATTGCGTTGGATATTGGAAGCGTGCAGGAAGTCCTCGAGAGAGACATCGTAAGTTGTTGTCTGCATGTCCGACCTCCGAGCGGCTCTTCGTAACGTTGAATTTAACTTAATTGCCGAATTAACATTACGATGCACTCGATTTGCCAACAGGGTTGCGGTGCGTGTCATTCGCCACTGAAATACGGCAGTCTTGCCGTGTCAGCAAGCAAATTGGGTCTCCAGTATCACCCTCCTTGCTTTCGGTGCTCGGAGTGCAAGGAACTGCTCGTCGATCTTGCTTATTGCGTGCACGAAGACACTTTGTTCTGCGAAAGGCATTACGCCGAACAGTTGAAGCCTAGGTGCGCAGCTTGCGACGAGGTGAGTTTCTTCTTATATCAATCTATTTTGAATCCCAAAGAGCAATGTTAAATTCAGCAACGACCATGTACAGCAACGCTTAGATCGGATCAATGAAATCCATATTTCGTATTTAAGTAGAAAGAAAAAGAGCGAGCTCGAATTCAGTAACGCACAAGTAAAAAGGAGCACGAAACATTTTCAATATCGCGGCGTACAGTAGTGGAAGTAGTATAAGGTCGCTTGAAGTCAGACACCCTACTGTCTGGCGCTGCGCTGCTGTGGCTCTGATCCACCGCGGAGCATTTTGTCTGTGGTAAAATGACTGTATCTACTGATACCTCCTATGTCGACACAAACTCCTACAACAGAAGCGATATCTGGTGCAATGCACTTTTCTAGCGCGAATACCTGTGGTTCTTTTTCATTACTTTTTCATATTTCGCTTCCGCAGTAACCGTGTTAAAACATGTAATTTACAATAAGAACGCTAGCAAGCACAACTATAATTACATCACTGCTCTGAAAATTTTCTTTAAAAGTTTATGCAAGATAATTGAATTGGATTGTCGATATTAAAAACGAACACCAGTATTACAGCTTCCGAGCAAGCTGGAACAATCATCGAAAATATTACATACGCTGTTAATTTGTTCAAATTAAATAACCAATTAAAAATAATTAGGCGGACTATCCTTAACTTAAAGCTACGAACCATAGCTATCTCCTCCAACAGTTTAAACAATATGGCATTGTTGGTTTAATAGGTATTAACAATTGAAAAATCGACAAACATGCACTCCGCGTCACTGCAATTATTTCTACTTCTAGACAAGCTAGATTAATGAACAAGTGCTCCAAATGAAGGTAAAGGATGCCGCTACACGACAATAAACGATTTGTAAATGCTGCATCCGCCGTTTATTTTTTATAAACAATTTAACAATTCGTTTGAATATTGCACCGAACCTATACACGCAGCCGTTCCCAACAGTGACACAGATTGTTCCTTGATTCGAGAACTTCAATTTGAGACGTCGTTGATCAAAATCGGCCCAGCAGAACGCGAGATAAGTGAATTTGTTTAAAGAAATTATAAACAAATGCGATTACTTCGAGTTGCCGACGAGCTACAACAATGATCAAAGGACATTACTTAAAGCTAGCAGTATAAGCTACCATTCTCAATAGGTGTGAACATTATTCCATGTGCGGTTCATTTGTTATAAACAATTAAACAATTAAATTTGTTATTACTGCCAGCTGCGTATAGGTACAGCAATGGACTATTTTTTCTCGTGTAGCTTATGCGTTTCCCTTTCATTTGACACCGCATTGATTAAAAAACAACCATCAGGAGCCGAGATAATAATTTTTTTAAATTTTATCGGTAACGAAATGTCGATAACGGGACATGTGGCGCCATCTCGCGTTTGCGGCCTTTTTCGCAGTTTTACGCACCGCCAAAACCGAATTCCTGGATTACATCGTTAATTTAAACAATTGCGTTTTTCCCGGCTCCTAGTGCGTATTTCTTGACCGGACTTGTCTTAAATTAAAGGGACGGAACATAGCTATCTTCTCCAACAGATTGATCAACATGGCATTTGTTGTTTAAGAGTTATAAACAATTGAAAAATCGGCAAAAATGAAATGAACGAATGAATTGGGTCACTGCATTTATCTCGACTTCTGGAGGGGCTAGATTAATGATCGTGTGCTTAAAATGAAGGTAAAGGATGCCGCTATACGGCAATGAACGATTTACAAATAATGCATGCGCTGTTTATTTTTTATAAACAATTTAACAATTCTTTTAAAAATTCCACCGAAACTATACATACAGCCGCTTCCAACAGTGACACAGATTATTCCCTGATTCGACAGCTTCAATTTGAGACGTCGTTGATTAAAATCGGCCCAGTAGAACGCGAGATACGTGCATTTGTTTAAAGAAATTATAAACAAATGCCATTATTTAGACTTGCAGGCGAGATACATAAATGATCAGAGGACATAAATTAAAGGTAGGAGTATAAGCTACGATCTCCAATAGGTATGATCATTATTCCATGTGAGCTTCATTTGTTATTAACAATTAAACAATTAAAATTGTTATTACGGTCAACTGCATATAGTTACAGCAACGCCGTATTTTTTCTCGTGTAGCTTATCCTCTTCCCTTTCATTTGACATCCCATTTATTAAAAAACAACCATCAAGAGTCAAGATAATTGAAACGACTCCGAGTACTTTTTTGCCGATATTTCAATTGTTAATAACTTTGAAGCCGCTAATCCTACATTGTTGTAACTCTTGGGGGAGATATCTATGGTTTGTAGCTTTAATTTAAGCCCATCCCGAGTAAAAAATACGCACTAGAAGCCGAGAAAAACGTAATTGTTTAAATTAACGATGTAATCCAGGACTTCGGTTTTGGCGGTGCGTCAAACTGCGAAAAAGACCGCAAACGCGAGATGGCGCCACATGTCCCGTTATCGACATTTCGTTACCGATAATATTTAAAAAAATTATTATCTCGGCTCCTGGTGGTTGTTTTTGAATAAATGGGGTGTCAAATGAAAGGGAAACGAATAAGGTACACGATAAAAAATACTTCGTTGCTGTACCTATATGCAGTTGGCCGTAATAACAATTTTAATTGTTTAATTGTTAATAACAAATGAACCTCACATGGAATAATGTTCATACCTATTGGAGATCGTAGCATATGCTGCTAGCTTTAATTTATGTCTGGAGATCATTATTGTAGCTCGTCGGCAAGTCGAAGTAATCGCTTTTCTTTATAATTTCTGCAAACAAAATCAATTGTCTCCTCTAAGATTTTACATAGATACATATACCTATATCGAGCGGAACGTTTCATGTTCTTTGTTGCCTATTTTAATACTTTCATTTTGGCAAAAAACAAAAACCACCGAATATCTCGCCTGTGCTTCTACCACTTTCGTTAATCTTCCTCGACGCTGGAATCGTAACTCGGTGCACTGTTCAAATTTTATCGTGGGTATTATTGAAACGTTCATAGAATATGAACGACATTTCCCCCTTATTGTTACTCTCAAAAAAAAGCTATCGACTATCTGCGTTATTATTCTTTCGGTTGAAGCTGGCTCGTGGCAGAAGTTGTAGCCTTTTTCCATTTACGGTAATGTCTCGGCAACGGAGAGATCACAGACTCTTTCGCGAAGGTACTCCGCATCATTTCAGTGAACATTTTTATTACATCGGTGGCATTGCTTTCGCATTAAGAAAACCTGAAATCTCACCGGTGACCCAAATGCACAGTCAGCTGTCAAGGTACGCATAAATCGCGATTCGTGCCAACTACATACTGCCGCTTTACTTCTCGTAAGCTCGCGCGGCCGTCGTTCTGGAGCTTATAAATGATTTATCGGCGTCGGTCACAGTGTTAATTAAATATTGTTTGCATCTTTTACAAACACTTTCGATGCAAATATTATCGTGCATTAATTGGAGTCTTGGAAACTTTTTACAATTCAAAACGGCTAACTACTTTCAATCGTTTTGAACATTGTTGTGCCTCGATGTACGCGATCATTTGCTGGAAGACAGACATATTCTGACATGTTAATAAATCATCGATAATTCGGTTGCCCCTAAAATATCAGGAGCATAATGATATTAAGTGTCGCGAAGTCAGATCGCGTTGTTTCGCGGGAACTGGGCCGCTTTCGGTTTTATTTAGATGGACGGAAATAGGTATAGAGTAGGATAGATGTTGAACATCATGCAGGCTTGTTCGTCACCGTGGCCACTCGGTTTTTATCTCATCTACTGCCGTCAACTGATAATCTAACCCACTTCGCGATACTTTGAAACGTTACTCGCATCGAGAAAACTTGTCTAATCATCTTAAACTTTTACTCTGTTTACCTTTCATTCGGATATAAGTAGGATAGTCAAACAATTTATTCATTTTTCTTCGCTTTATATTGAACTAAATTGGTGGTGCCGTGCATACGAGGGTCTACTGATAACGATGAAACGGCAGGAATAGAGTGCTCGAAATTTTCCTTCCATAGTTTCCCTATGAATTTGGAACATTTCGGAGCACACGGTAATTCCGTTTGAAACGAGACTAACTCGCGATGCCGCGAAGCATCAGCTGCCGCAGTTTGTTATCGCGTTTCTCGTTCGTGTAGCATGTCTGAATTGGTTTTCTTCCAACCGGAAACCCGACGTTTAATCGTATTTGCGGCCGGTCGGTAATCTATTTTGATTTCTTGTCGAAGCTCCCACCACGGTCGTGGCGTGTCCAGACACCGAGATCCGTTCCCGTCTTTTATTAGAGTCAGTCAATTGGAGGCGAACGAAAGGCTTAGCAAACCGGGAGAATAATCAAAGAATCCGTTCTCCCCTGTTCACGAAACGCGTTACCTATTCCATCGATTCCCGACCGTGTTCGTTCTCAGGTTCGCGCGATCGACTTACGATTCTTTTCGAAGCAGCTAAAGGTGGTCTCGAGTTTTGGTAAGTGAAGTGAGTTATTCAACCACACACGAGACTCTACACGCCGAGGGCAACGATACATATTCAATTCTACTCTACCCAGCAATAAAATACAAAGACATTCTGCAAACATGAATTCCTTCATCCCCCGCACAAATTCCAAAGCACACAAATTGAAAAGATATCCGAGCCTTGTCGGGGTTCCTAAGGTATTTCAACGAACCGTCTACGTTCTGCAAGCTCGTTTGAGGTAGTAAGGGCGACATAGGTTTATCAGCGCGACTCGAACCTCTGTTGATCATTTCGGAAGACGTTCTGAGCTTCGGACGGGAAACAAACGTGCTTTATAGAAAAGCATGGCGTAACAGTGACGCAAAGAGCCGTTATACCGTCGCGTCGCTGCCGTAAAATTCTGTCTATTTTGGGACGTCGTGGTTCACGTGTTACGTGTCTGCTGCGCAAAAATCGTGTCTCGCGCCCCCATTTGACCTACGATCGTGCTCTTTCCAACGCCTGACCGCCCCAACTTGTGTCTAGAAAGTTAAAATTGGCCTCCTTTCAAGGAGGCAGCCTCGTCCGATCGTCGTTTTTAGGAAGCAACAACATTTTCGACGCAACATTATAGAATGCAAGCGGTAAGACAATGTGTAGTTTATGTCGAGTCGTTTCGCAATTTCGCGCTGCCGAGTGCATCCGAAGAGGCAGAAATAATTTATCGCCCTCACAGTTCGAGCAAAATTTATAGGTCGACATGGAGAAACATCGCCAACGATGACAAACATACACAATTTGTCGCGTACAACTAATTTCGCGTCAAAGTTTCGCGTTCTTCGGAACCCTCCGAACAATATCTAGCTCGTATCGGAACGATCCGAGGGAACAGTGCGTAGCGTAAGAGTGCAATCTCGAAAATAGCGTGTAGCTGTTGCAACGCGAAGATGAATGGCGTGAATTCGGGTCAGCAGAGCCGCCTTCGCCGGTCGAAAATACTTAAAGGTGCGGTAGACACCCTCGGCGCAAAGAAAGTCGTGCGAAGCTCGCGAGCCGCGCATTCTGTCCAGGTCTTTGCTCTTGACCGCTTCCGGGTGGCTAGAGCACTCTTCTCGATCTCTCCACCGATCTCCCAGTGATCTGCAACAGTCGAACGAAAATTTTTGGGTCACGCATTGGTCGAAACTCGAGTGCAGATCACTACCAAGCTGGCGGACGCGTCGAATTATTGTAGAAGGTAGACGCGATCGTTCGTCAAACGTAGATGCTGGCTATTTTCAGTTAATGAGTCACTTGATTAAAAAAGGTGCGTGTACCGAGGTATTTCGCGTAAACGCGCGAGCGCCTGCGCACCTGACATTCGACAGACCACGATGGGAGCACAGAGGTGGAGCTTTGTATCGCCAATAGGTCGGTTGCTGATTTCTATCCTCAGTTTCGCTTGAAGCAGCAATTCTAGGAATCCTCTATATCCCGAAATAATAGTGAGAATAAAGCGCATACGTTTCACAAGCACGGAACCATGGCGATTGCATAGCGGAAGAGTCCATGCACCTGGCACCAGGTGGAACGACGATAAGGTCGTCCTACCTACATGACAGTGGGAACGGCTGCAAAGTGTTCAGCGGTCTAATTCGGTCTGCTCGCGGTGTGGCTTCACAGAGATCCGGTGGCACGCTTTTCTCCGGCCGTGGCATACACGTTCGATCATCGACCGAAATAACATTGGCATTGTTCCGCTTCCCTCCAGAGGAACCGGCTTTCGTGGCAATCGGGTCGACTAATTTCTACCCTTCGCTACGGCCGTGCAATGTCGCGCCTTCTACGGATGGATTCCGCAACCGAATCTCATTTCTCCTCCCGTTTCTTTGCAATCCTCCGACTCTTCCTTCTCCTTTCACGAAAGCAGCCTCCCACAATTCTTACAATTAGTCGATCCATCGAGGGAAAGGTCAAGGTTCCGTCGCAACTCCTTATCGAAGCAATCCAATAAAAAAACACGAGCAAATTAACTGCCGTCCTTCTAAACTCTTAAAAGCTATTCGAATAATACTGATGGGAATTCTGCCGAAGGAAACGTTTCTCGGATTATAGATGCTTAATCAACTTCCACTGGTACGTTGCTCGATCGTTAGAACGAAACGGACAGCGCCGTTTTATTTGTGCTCGGGATCTCGATGAGTCGTCGACGATTCGTTTATTTCGGGCGCCGGTTGTGGACGAAGTGGTCCGAACCGGGATTACGCAGCCGGCGTTTTATTCGCAATCTTCCTGCTGTCAGAGAAACGACAATCTCGCGCGCTTCTGTCGAATCGATTCATTCAGAGCAAGCGTCGAACAAGCTTGCCAATCGTATGCCCCCTTTCATAACTGAACGTAGACGAGGTCAAAGATCTCGCGTACTTTTCGTCAGAGGTCCAGAAATGAAAATTTCCACAACTCAAAGAAATTGCTGCGGCGTGGAGTGAATCCTGCGCACACTTGTGCTTGCTTACGCGATAGACCAAAGGGAAGCTGATAGCTTTGAGCGAGCAGCAGAATTTTTCTAGCGCAATACGCGGTCGTAAATCAACTGCCTCCGAGGCTGACTCTATCGGATCGCCGCGCCCTGCCGTCTGTTTGCCCGTGGTACTTCCGCGCCACACGATTAGCAATCTTATCGCGTTGCCCTTGTTCACGCTGCTATCGATTTCACTTATTGTACGTTCGCGGGGAAAATTGTCGAGGAATAATCGGACGGCGTCGAGCCGTGCTGCAAATATAGATCATGCAGAGTTCGATAAGCCGGACGCTGGCTGTTTCGATATCTATTTGGAGGCGCGCCAGAGAGACGTACCGCGCGCAAAACGTGTATCGAAGATCGGCTCGTCTCGTTGATTCGTAACCGATGAGGTAACCGAAGTAAAATTGTTCGCGCGACGCCAGAAATTTGTCCTCGCGGACAAAAGTTGGCGGGCTGTTTGAATCGATCGGCGTGACAGCGCCGACGATAAGTAAGCTCGGGTCGACATTTTCCAGAAAAATCTACACGCGGGGTGCGCAGAGTAGCACGAACCGTGGATCTTAATTATCCGTTCAAAAAATGCTCGGACTTGGATCGCAGCCAAGGAACGAATCGTTCGCTTCCGTGGCTGCCAAAGTCTCAGCTTCACAATAGCGTTGAAATATCGGAACGCCCCCGCGTGTAAATTTCGAAGAGCCGCTCGGAACGACGCTTGACGATTGGGTCATTAGAGCGTGGCATCGACAGCAATTAATCGGCCGCACACGGCGATTGCCAAATCGGGCTCCCTTAATTATCTCGAGTGAGTGATCGATCGCGACGTACGCGGCATTAAGGACAGGGATTCGCGTCCAGGGACATTCGAGCTAACTTTAGCCTTAGCTAGAGTCGAACGTTACGTCGACATAACGAGTCGAACGGCCACTAGTTTGCCCCGGTCCGAACGGTTTGCCCGCGGAAAATAAAACAGTTCTCTGGCCGCCATCCGGCCGCATGGATAAGCCGATTAATCGAGTCGAATCGAGCCGCTCTAGTCAGGCCCCGTGACGCCTTTCAGCCTGCTGAAGCAGCTACGCTACCGTGGCCCAGTGGATGGGTGCGTGGGTGGTGGGTGCCCCTCCTAGGATCGTGTTAACTCCTTGCCTCGTTCCTCTCTTTCTTTCCGGCTGTGACGTGAACGCATTAGAGGATCGACCAAGTGATATAGCAAGACCTATGGATCTGTCGCGGAAGCCACCAAAGTTCCCCTCGTTTCTCGAGCCGGGGGACTTCCCGTATATGCTCCTTGCAGGGCTCCTCCTGTAGATCACCCTGGACCGATCCTGGACCGTTCTCCGTTTCCGAAGAGTGATCAGTTCCCGCAAAACGATGATGGGATAAAACGCGAGCAACTGTACGCCTATGTATCGTGTCGACGTGCTCGCTTCGTGACGCAACGTAGCCTAGATAGCCAGAGTGATTCGTGTAGGTAGAAGATCCCTTAGCATCTTCCCCGGGATATCCATTGAGATCCTTCGAGATGGGCTTGATGCTGTCGATACTGATCGGTTGCGTAGGTGTAACGGAGCTGCTCGCCTGTCTTCGACACGTTACGGACGGGGTGGTGATCACGATCAATCAACCAGCCACCCCCTGTCTCTCGTATCACGAACCCGTCAACGATAATACGAGCACGCACGATTCCATCTGCACCTTTAGCCACTCCAGTGACGCAAGATTGCCCCGGAGTGCTAAACACAAGCTGGAAAACCTTCACGAATACAGTCTGCGAATCAGGTCCGAGCTACGATCCATGGGCAAGAATTTTCACAGCAACACGCTGTCGGAATGCAGTACCAGAGACTTCTTGCTTGCCTCTAGACGCACGCCGGATTCCAGACTGAGTCCGGACTTCAACTACCTTGTACGGGCCAGCGAATCTCAAGACGACCAACGGGGCGCGGAGGATAACAATTACGGAGATAGATACGAGAGGGAGGCGTCGTTCGAGGGCACGGCTGAGACCTGGCGAGTCGAGAGTAACTCGAGAGACAGACCTCTGTCGGTGATAGCATCGGAACCGGAAAAATATGTTAGAATACCGACGCCAGTCCCTTTTAACGCAGAGGACGCGGAATATTCCAGCTCTAGCGACGTAGGCACGTCGTTCGACAATGATTCTGGGAACGAGGCGCCCACCATGAAATCGTTCGAATCGATTCCAATGATTAAGCGGTACAAAAGCCCGTCGGATGGCGGATCTTCCGTCGACGAATCGGATTACAACGAGAAGAGGAAAATTCCGAGAAAACTGTTGAGGAAGTCGCACTCGAAGTCACCGGAGCCTTCGAAGGCTGGAGAAGAAATGAAGGTTACGGTCGAAGATGCGAGAACCTCTAAGATCGGGCAGGAAGTCGATACGCCGAATCGTGGTGCGCAGCTCGAGCTTCCGGAAATTCAAAGAGAAATACCAAGGGGATCGAGTAGTCAGAGGAAGCGAACGATAAAGTCGTCCAGCACGATCGTGAGAAAGTCGACGAAACTAAAGTCTAGGAACGCGGAGATAAGCAAGTCTGCCGAGAATCTGTCCGGCAGAAAATCAAAGCGACATCGAGATCCAGAGAGAAGAAAGTCGGACATCTCGGTTCAGACTGTGAACAATTTTCTAAAAGACGAGTGGACCAACACCTCCCCTCCAGGAAGCCCAACAACGTCGGTGTCCAGAACGGACAGCCGGAAAAGCGTATCGGTTCAGGTGCAGACCAGCTTCGAGGAGGACTTACCGAGAAGCCTGAATGCCCTCGCGGACCTGGAGGGCTCTGTCGTCGGACTATCCGAGAGCAGAAGAGATCTCGCGTCTCGAGATCGTTTTGGCAGAAGGACCTTTAAGAATAGAAGATTCGGATCCGGCTCCAGGGACAAGGTCGACGTCGACAACGCTCGGGATAACTTGTCGGTGACTAACGCGACCGCATCCGTCGAGAGATCCAAGGACGAAGCACGATTGCTGAAAATATCCAGCTTCGAGGAGGCAGACGACGAGGATTACCAGAGAATCCGGAACATCGTACGGGACTCTGACTCGGGGGAGTCGAACGAGAGGAGGAAGATGGGGTCTAGGTCCGTGTCGTCGTTCGAGGACGAGGACTACTTGGACGCGGAGGATGTGAGTGCAGGAACTGGACCCATACGGTACTCGATACCGGATCCCGATCGAAACAAAGCGTTCTGGGTAATGATGCAAGTTAACTCTGCAAGTGAAGCTCCTCTCGTCTCTCTCCGTGTACACCCCCTTGTTTCTCCGCCCCTACTCTAAACAGCGACACACGCGCTCGATTTTTAACTGCTTGCGAAGATCCGAATGCTAAATTCAACTAAATAGTGACAAATCATTGCTAGATTTCCGAAACATACTGTCGTGTAATAGATTAATTGTGGTCCGAGGTGCGACAAAATTTCCGGACAATAATATGTATATTCACCGTCATGGGATTTTAAACTCTAAACTTAGTGGAAGGCTAGAGACTTGCATGCAATATTTCAGAGTGCCACCCTGTTTCCATTGTTACGCATTGATAACGAATTAACAAGAATTTCAGCAGCAATTACACTGAAAAAACACACTACTCCGCTTCCCACAACTCTGACCGATATTCACGAACATGCGGATAAAGTGTAAAACAATTTCTGGCAAAACGATCAGGGTTATCGTACCTGCAAATCACGGGGAGCCGCGTCTCCGCGGACGACACCGAATTCCCAGCCGCCGTTTCTCAAACATCTGCCCTGGAATAGCGACGACGGGATCGTAAACTCTGGCGAATGGGTAGCTTTTGGCGACGAGACAACGGTATCAGCGCGCGAAATTAGTCGACTGTCTGGTATCGAAATTATTCTCTGCACAATCGAAAAACAAACGCCGCGCCCGGTGCTCACTGGACATGGCGAACTGCAGAAAATGTTGGTTACCGCGAGTGCTTGCGCAACATCTCTCAGCTTCGTGATCTCGCCAAGGCCAATGACGGAGTCCCCGACCGACATTGTTATACCCAAAGTCGTTGGGAAATGATTGGAAGCTTTCGCTGTATCTAGTCAGGGAAAAAGTCGTGCCACGACTTGACGGAGCAAGAAATTGCGCTCGTTGTTCGCACGACACATTCGCGGTTCGCTGGCGCGTTCATTGGTGCCGTGTGCCTCGCGTGGGGTCTCCCAAAATATCAATCTCAAGCCCGTCTGCAAATAATATACGTATATACTTCGCGCCCGATATTCGACATTAAAGTGGTCGCGAAACATTCGCAGGCCCTTCCGAAAGCCTACGCGAAAATGTACGGTGGCGGATTCTTTTTTTTCAGATCTTTGGACGTTCCTGCTAGTCTTACGGTCGACTGGAAATTTCATTACTTAACCAGCATATGTTGGTCGTCGATCCGCCGCTAATTGCGCCACCTATGAATCCATTAAATGCCCGGTCTGTTTGGCTGGATCTCGCTGCCAGACTTTTCCTCGTATTTCCACTTTTTCGGACGACCCAATTTCTCTGCGACGTTATATTTTTAATCGACCGTCTTCCGGACCCCTTTGCCCCATATGTATTGCGTTACCACCCACCGCGGGCCTCGATTCGTGTTGGTGATCGCGTCCTCTTGTCATGGACGATTTTCATTTTCTAGCTATTTATAATGTGGCCTGTCGCACGGTGGGAAAACCGATTCACCGTGAAATCGCAATCGTTCGAAATTCGAGATCATCGCCAAGCTTTACCACGATCGTGCAATTCTCTTGGTTGAACGGCATCGTCGTAACCGATTTCCAAAGTAGAGCAGAATACACCAACGATTCGTCGAGTTTAATAATCGTGGCTGCAAGAGGGATCAGCCACGGTGGGAATGCGGCACGTGGGTGGGCGAATACGATATTGGTGATGTGTGAAACATTCCGACCCAATTACACTGGATTTCTTTTCTATTTTTTCGCCCGATTCTATTTCTCGAGCGTTTCTAACTCGGCCAACCAGGAACCACCTGTTTGGCACGCGATCAACTCGTCATTCGGTCGTTCGATCTTTGCGGAAACTACAAGACGATGCTGGATCAAATGCTTCGCGTTCAGAATTATCGCTGTCGACTTATCGAAAGTTCGATTTTCCATGAATCTAGTTGGCTGGAGCGAAAATATTTCTGCCAAGGAGCTTGATTGCCATGATGATCGAGACCGCATATTCCGGCAGAATTCACTAATCGTGTCGTAACTGGAGACCGTAAAGCGAGTTCAACTTTGTCCTCTGCCATTGCAGTTTATCGCTGGTCGTTCCGAGGAAAATTGTCATGAGAAAATGAGAGAGCTGTACGCGACACCGACAGAGATCGACCGTGGCTCCTTCGACTCGGGTTTCATCGAACGGGTGGAATCGCAAACGGAAAGCTTCCGATCCAGGCTGACTATAGTAGGGCACTTAACGATCGCTCCCGTGGAATCCGCAAACTAAATCGTCTCTGTTTCTCGCCTCGCGGAACGGGAGAGAGATATCTCCACAGAGGGGAGAACAGAAATATCTCCACGGAGTAGAGACAAATAAAAATAAAGGAAAGACGAAAGGAAAAGGAGTAGAAAAAAGGGGGGTTCCGAGGAATCATGACGGCAACGTACGAACCTGTAACTTGCCGCGGTGGAGCCGTAACGAATCGAATGGTAACGAGGGAAAAGGATAACGGAGTCGAAGGGAGAAAGGGGGGTGTCGTAGAAAAGTTGCACCCGGCACACTGCATCGAGAATCTGAACGAAGAGGAGGAAGAGAAGGAGAAGGGAAGGGTGGTGGAGGTGCGCGGCGCGTTTCTGGAGTCGTCGGGACGCCGAAAATAGCGTCCCGATATGATGACGCCCGGAGCGGGCCGATCCTAGATTTCAGTCAGTTCGCAAGCTCGAAAGCTGCTGGGTACACACGGAACACTCTGACCACGCTCCGTTTTCATCTCCATAGAGGCGACTAGCAGCCTTCTCCGGTCCCGCTCCACTTACTCGTTGCTCTTCTTCCGGACCTTTTGTCCGAGCCCGATCCTCTCCTCGTTTCCCGTGGCGACGGATCAGAGAGTGTCTCGCAGTATCGCGGCCGAGAGTACAGACGCGGATTAAACTTAAACGAGCACCAGGATGGCGGACGTAGACAGTGTAGTGTACACGACCACCGAGCGCAAGGTTCGCAAAGTGAAGAAGACGTCGAAGCGCAGGGAAAGCCACGATCAGAACGCCGAGGTCACGATCACCGAGGTCGACAGCACGCAGAACCACCACGCCATCGAAGAGTATGTGCTGGCTGCAGATCTAGCTCGGATCAGCGCTCATTTTTGCCGAACCTTCCCTTTTCTCAGACACGAGCTTTCCGTTTCCGATCGCGACCCCCTTTAGACGAGACCCTGGTCACCGCCACCTTAGGGACCGCGATATTTCCGGATTCGATCGACCACCGCGTGAAATCGTTCCTCCTCGACCGTGCAATGGACTGCGTGGGCGAATGTGAAAGATAAATGTGGCTTCCTTTGTCAAATTTCGATCTCCGCGCGATCGTACCATGAATCCGTAATTTGCTTTCGAGCGGCCTACTCTCCCTTCTATTCGGACTGCCACGTTTCGGTTCCTCCTAGTTGAGTCGGTCCTTTTCATCGTATTCGTCCGAAAAATCTGATCACGTTTCCGCCACTCGAATGTCCCGGACTATTTTCCACGCCCACCCGATTTCGCTAGCGATAGTCCAGCGGAACCGCAGGGTGGCCGGCCAGCATCTCGTCTACGAGAGACGCTCTTCCCTCGCAGGAGCAAACATTCGCGTACGATACATATATGCATTTCTATTACGTCACGATAATATGCTCCCCTACAAAAAATACTCAGCCAGCACATACAACAGCACTCAACCAAGGTACATATTACCAGAAAATCTATCGCGACACTATCGCAGGTTCGCGGGACACTACAGCACCGAATACGAAAGAGAGAGAGATTGCGAGGAACTTTGTGCGTGGCAAACAAAATAATAGAAAGACTGGGAGAAAATGGTGGTGCGAGAGAAGCGTATTTGGAAATGTATATAAAATATACCGAAAGATCCTTTTCAATACGCTCGAGTTAGTTCGTCGAGTGTCGCGTTGCTGTAAATAGTCGTCGAAGAGTGTTTCGTTGGTCCATGGAATCGAACGAATTTTTCTAACAGACCAAGGGATCGGGTCTAACGAACGTTTCGAGAGAAACGCGATCGAAACGATTGTCTCTAAGCTGATCGAGTTTTGCTTTCCAGTTGATTTTCAGTGGCGAGTACACGAAGGCGATGAACAAGGACTGGCACAGCGGCCACTTCTGTTGCTGGCAGTGCGACGAGTCTTTGACTGGACAACGCTACGTGCTCAGGGACGAGCATCCTTACTGCATCAAGTGCTACGAGAGCGTTTTCGCCAATGGCTGCGAGGAGTGCAACAAAATCATCGGAATCGACTCGAAGGTACGAACATTTCCCCGATTTCCTTCATTTTCGTACCACCGCGTTCAGGAATATCATTCGATGGAAAACGGTTGCTCCATTAGCAGGAGGCGATTCATCAATTTGGATACCGTCCAATAGACCAAAAAACGAATCTAGATTTCCCTAATTTTAGATTCGTCCGCGCCGCGGTTGATTAACAGTTGACGCCCTTTTATACCGAAAGATCGTTACTGCATAGGCATTGAACGGCCGAAGGGACACCCCGTCAAGAACGAGAGATCGCCGGAAGAAATCATCGCGCGAAAATGAGTAATTATCGGTCGGTGTATAATCACGGGACGAGGTGGCGATACACGAACGGGCATGGGCGTCAACTTACTCATTCCTAGAAATAGAAACGATGATGCAGGCGCCCGCTACCCATATCGGCTCCGAGAGCTTATTTCCGTTTCTCGCCGCTTCGCCATTATTATTCCTCCTACTTTTGGCCAGGCAGAAGAGTGGAAACGCGAGACGACTGTTTTTCTGTCGACCGTTTTCGTGACAAATCGGTGTCACGTTAGAGGACCGCGCGCCAGCTACGAGGGAGGGGTAATCTCTTTACGAAACGAACGAAAGGTCCAAGGACCCGCGTACCTTTTCCTCGCCGGGAATGACACACCGATAGTTTCTTAAAGGCCGACGAGTTCGCGATTATAATCGGTCCAGAAATGGAAACCAGCCCGATTTCAATACCGACGCGTTCCTCCGATCGATTCAACTTCTATGTGCTTAGGATAATCGCGCGGCTCGCGTCGAACCTTTTTCCTTAAAACGACGCTGAAACGAGAACGCGTCGATAGAATTTTCATAGAGCGCCGGAGCGTCAATATTTTCCGTTGCTCGTCAAAGTCCACAAGCTGGCCTTTCCCGTGCCGTTCCACTGGAACAGCAATAATTAGCACCTCGAAAAGAGATAATTCTTGACGAATCGTTTCCAGGATTTGTCGTACAAGGATAAGCACTGGCACGAGGCCTGCTTCCTCTGCAACAGGTGCAGGGTGTCCTTGGTGGACAAACAATTCGGTAGCAAGGTGGACAAGATCTACTGCGGCAACTGCTACGACGCCCAGTTCGCCAGCCGTTGCGATGGATGCGGCGAGATCTTCCGTGCTGGTACGTAACTCGAAGCTGCCTTTCTTCCGTTGCAAGAATAGCAGAACGTTGTTTGCATGTCGCGTCGGGAGGCCGTGCTTTAAAACTTCTCGAGCACCGACAAAAATACCATGGAGATTGTCTCGAAATAACCAACGCGCGTACACCGCCACTCGGCAATCGGAGAACCAGTCTAGACGGTCGAACCACCTGTTTTCCGACCACCAATGGCCCACGAACAATGAATCACGATCCCGAGCGCGACGGAAGCCCTATAGATACTCGCATTCGGCGTTTCTTATTAAGGCAACCGAGTCAAGGACCAATTATCGCGAGCCGTTTCCAAGGGAAAGGAGCTGCGCGAACTCCTACGCCTTCTAATTGTCATGGCTGTTTGAAGCTTCAAGCTTTTCCAAGCTCCTCCGCGCGATATCTCGCCGACGTCAAGTTCATTGGATCGGAAGGCGGGAAAGTGGGCAGAGAAAGATTGTTGAGCAACTGTCGGCGATCTTTGTCGTTAAGCGCGGGAGGTGAACTCGGGACACCTTATCGTTTTGTCTCTTCGCAACCTTCGACGATCGCAGACGGCGCGACGCGACGTCGTGGACCGATTCACGACCCATATGTCGAGTGATTCACGCTCCCCCGTGACCGCTGCTGGTAATTAAAACGAGGACCTAAGATAACTGTGCTAACGAGCCGCTGAATCTCGTAAAACTTTGGACATGGGATGGCAAACGAGGAAACGTCGTCGAAGTCTGCCTCTCTCCCGCGAAAAGGCAACTATCCGCTCGAGGGCAGCTACTTCCGATAATAATTCGGCTACACGGTAATTCGGTCAAGTACGCGCGAGATGCAATTCGGGGGAATACCCGAAAAAATTGATTAACAATAATTATCTCGACCCGAAAAATGATTAAATGAGTTAGAGAGAAAGTTAACATTTCAGGAGGGGTAGTCGATTTCGTAAACGATGTTCGTGTCTCCGATAAATTGATCTAGGTTTACGTGACGCGCGTGGGAGTCTCGTCAAGTTTTAAAAGCAGTAGATAGAGGCAGAATCGGCGATGAATCGCTTATGAAAGCGATTCGGTGCCAGCGCGTGTCCGTATACAGATCGACCTTTCGAATCGCCTATCGTCCCGCAAAATCTGACGAGCGTCACGAAAAAGCGATGCATAGTGATCGATCGAACGCATTTCTTTTTTAAACATTTCCATCTTTTTTTTCGAAACAAAGGTGGGGGGACAAAAACGGTAAGAAAACGTAGCAGGTATCTGGAACAAACCCGGAGCATTCTATCCTCGTCGAGCGACGCTTATCGTGGAACGTGTCGTTCGGTGTGATGCTTTCAGTGAATCATAGACGTTTAATGTAAAAAGGAGTTAGCCGTTCTCTCCTGCAAAAACTGAGCAGCAACGATAGCAGCTTGGCGCCGTAAAAATAGATTTCCAATTGCTGGACAATTGAATAACTCAAGAGTGTTGCAAAGCTGGATAATTAAATGAAACGCATTTCGGATTTCCACCCCCTGGCAGAGTTCGTATCGTCATAGAATCACGATAAAAGCGAAAAGGAACGTTAGTCGTGCAAGACCGGGTTCGCGCTGGAGCAAATGCGACGTACAAGTATATAAATATTCGCGCGATACGAATACGCTCCAGGATGGCGGAGAGAGGGTCTGGTGGAGCGGAAAGGCGAACTTATCAGCGGAGTAGAAGACACGTTGCGCGTGCTCGCGGTGTGCACGGTGAGAGTCCAGCGAGTGGGCTGACTTCGGTGGCTTCAGTGGCTCGCAAGACTCCGGACCAACCGCACGATCGACCGATTTCTTCTTCTTCTTCTTCGGCTCCGCGGCACGTGTGATTTCGTGGTCGAGCACGGGAAGACTCGGTGGTTTTCGAACATTCCGCCGCGACACCGAAATTCAAGTGACCGTTCTGACGTGAAGATCGAGGGACTCGCGAGGAAATACGGAAATGGCTACGGACGCGTTGAGTGAACGGCTGTCGAGCAAGCTTCATCTGCAAACCAAGACAGTAGGCGAGGAAAGGATAAGAAGGGCGAAGGAAAAGGACGAGGATGTCGCGATATTCAGCATGTTTCCAATGGAGGGTGATCCGAAATTCAGGTGCTGTCTCGGCAAAGACTGCCTGGTAGGGGATCCAAAGAAAGCTGACCCAGGTGATGATTGAAACAGAAAGTTGCTCCAAGTTCAATATAGACAACACCGCTACTGAAAATTATTAACGTTTAAAAGAAGTCACCCCCGCATCCCGCAAATGTAATATTCCGGGTTAGAGGACGCTGCAAGACCAGTCGGTGGTCGCGGGGGCGACGGATAAGGTCTCGCTCTCAATGTTTTCCTAAGGTCGACATCGGCACGCCGTTCGTGGGCCGACGCGGCACAGCCGGCTTGCAAATAAACTAGTCGATCGTACGGACAGCCGGAGTGCTGTATAGCAAAGAAAGGGAACTCGAAGGGAACCGCAACCTTATGTGGAAACACGAGCACAGTCGCGCGCGACTCGATTGCACTCGGGTGCATTTGTCTAACGAACCCCTTTAATTGTGCTTCGCGCAAGAAATAGACTTTTAAGGAAACGTAAATAATATTTCGTGTAATAGAATCGTTGCAAGAGAACGCGTTTAGCGGTGGCGCTGCGTTTCAAAAAGATAGTCATCTGGGGATGGTGCGGAGAACCGAGCAAACGGGTTTCTATGTTAATCCTGCGCTCAGAATTTATGATTAACGTAGCTGTAAGCTTGATCGGTTACGTCGCGAGGATTAATAAAGCGTGCTGCACTTCCGCTTACGTTCACGGCACGTGCTACAAAACGCACGTTTCAAATATGCTGACTCTTGAGTTTTTCTTCGCCTGTTTTTGGTTTCGACATGGCGAGGATGCCGCCCTCCCGTACACGATACGAATGTTTGATCTGTTTGCGAAGAATTCGCAATGCAAATCTCGCTAATGAAACGACGCATCGTCGGTTAATGCATGCGGCAATATTTGTCGTCGGTCTGTTGAGCAGTAGCCTGGAATTCGCTGCGATGCGATTAAATAATGATGTCACCCACCGCCTATACGAATCTTCTAGCTGGCCGAAAACTTGCCGTGGAACGTGATAGCCCGTTTATCCTCGAGCGACACGCGACATCCTTTTTTTCTCCGTCAAGCAGACGAGACGATGATGAAGTTCATGAAAGATCGGCGCCAATCGATTCGATTATTTGAGAGGGGAAATAGAGCAATTCAGCGAGGAGATGACGATCGATCGAAAAATCATGCACACGGATAAAGAGTGCTATTAATATCAATGATGTCATTCGTCCGACGGACAGGCTGCTGTACGTTGATGCACATTATGTGCATACATATGTAAATCGAAGCAGTTCGGCAATTTGTTTTCTCATCCCGACACGATCTTCCTCGACTGCAATAATCGTTTAGCGTCGCGTAAATTGCTGGTGTGTACTGTAAAAGGCAGAAGGGGCCTGAATTGACTATCAAGAGGCAAGCAATAGATGTCTCCTTCGGGAGCAACCTTTTATGTAACCTTCGAACGATTACGCAATGCCGGGTGATTTAAAAACGCGCCGGATGTGACCGACGCGATCAATATTTCCTATTGCGCAATAACCAATATCGACACGGACGAGAACACAGTTGAGGCAGATTTCCCCTGCTTTTCGTGTTCCTCGTCTCAAAATTCCTGTGGCCGTGCAACAGAAGAACGGGCAGATCAGGAAAGTCGGGGCTCGCTGTTTCCGTCGTCGGTGAATTTATATTTAGACTTGACGTGGTCGAGGATCGCGGCTTTCGATTACGAGCGCCTCGCCGATTTGAGACCTCGTAAAAGCAAACGATCGCGTTAACGATCTACGGCGATGCGATCCTCGACCTTTGGTTGCTTTCGAACCTCGCTAAAATTTTGCATCCAGTCTATTTAAATCGTTCAAGCAGTACAGCGTCGAGTGTTCGTGGTGGAGTCAATAGCGGTGGCGCAATTTTTCACGGCCGAGCTAAGGAGCAAATGCGCGATTTATACATATACGGAGGTATTTCTTGGGCTAAGTGACGTCACGGGTATCCTCCTGACTCACGGTGGACCGGAGGAATCGCGCACGAAAAGCCCGCGATTGCTTTTTTCGTCGAGGGCCACTGGAATCTAGGCTATCTTTATCGAGTGGGGAATAAGAAAAAAAAGTGCACGTGGCTCGTTCATCGGTTCTCTCATTGGCAGATTTTTTTTCTCGCCTTTAAAAACCTTTCGCGGATCCCCGAGGCTATACCTCGATAGTTTCCACATACGAGCTCTGTTTGAATACAATAGTGCCTGTCTTGGATGGTTAGGTATCTATTTGCTATCTCTATTGCGGTCGCATTCTACATTTCCGAGCATCCAAATTTGCATCGATCTTCCCGACAGGGGGGTGATTCGAACCGACTGGCGCGTAAGGAGCAAGCCAAATTGCAGTGACCGATTAATCGGAAAAACATTGAGCAGCGTTCATTTATCAGTGCTCACGCGGAGCCTGATAAAGCGTGGATTATATCGGCATGGCGGACAACAGGTGGTAGCGCAAGGCAGGATAAGCCTCGATGATCTTTTAGAAATTGCACAAAATTTAGTACGATACGTCGAATGTTACTTTTACAATCGCTTCGACTTCTATGCCCTATTGGATACATCTGTCGGAACAACGAATCATCGTTAACTCGACTTGCCCTTGACACGAGAAAAAGAAAGAGGAAGGAGTTAACGAGCGAGAGAAATGGTGGAACGCCCACGGGAGACGGTTCCGCGACGTTCACAAAGAGCTAACGTAGACTTGCTGAAGAGTCTTGATTAGCAAAATGCGGTTCGATCTTTACCAAAGCAGACTCGCACTGCCCGAGGCCGCAAACACTGATTCCATATTCCTCGTGACTAATCCCGAAGCTCATTGGTTGTTTTTTTTTATGGAAACCGGAGATGAAAAATCGGAAGCGTGGGACTTAACGATCTGTCCAATTATAGCGAGGGATTAACGTGTTTGCCTGCAATCCAGCGATTTCGTCGGTCGTGGAATTGTGCGTTGCGATTTGTTCCTCTTTTCACATGCTGGAGAAACGATCTGCTACGTAAGAATCGGGTCAATCGGATACGCGAGAAAGGTGTCGCATATCGTACACGATGGATTTCTTGTTCGCTGTCGCAGCACTGTATGAAAGATCAGAGACATAAATCGTTAAAAATATTTTAATAATTACGAAGCACTAGTAAATCATTGCATTAGACGTTACGGGAAGGACAGCTGTGGCAGATACGTGTCGGAAGCTTAGTTTTGTTGCCAAACGAATGCAATCGACCAGAGCACTCGAATAAGTGCAGCCAGTCGTTCTATGTAGGTTATTAGCAGCCGTGACTAGAAAGTCCCGTGATCGAAACTTCGAAACCGCATTGCGGGAGATGACACCTATCTTTGCTGAGGATCTTCCGGTTTTGCGCGACTTTTTCCACCTGTCGTGAAACTTTCTAGTCCGCCTCTGGAGAATCGATTAGTCGCCTCGAAAGCCGAGCAAGACGAAATCTAGCTAGCTAATTGAAATTCGAAGCAATCGTTAGTTCAGGCTGCATTGGACTAGATCGAGCATATGGCTTTCTTTCCAAGACAAATTTCTTATCGGCGAGCTGCCGATAAAATTGAAAATTCAACCCCCTGCCGTCTCCGCAGTAACTGTTCGAGTTGCTGGAGAAACGGGCACGCGAGCTCCTCAGACGCCACACGCGATCGTCTAGACCCGGGAACCACCCCTTGCATACGATTGTGACTGGGCTTCCCTTAAGTATTCCACTCCCCCTTGGCTGTGCATACGGACAGCTCGCGAGAGTGCGAAATTATAAGAGCGTTGTTATTCTTCTAGGTACTAAGAAGATGGAATACAAGACGAGGCAGTGGCACGAGAAATGCTTCTGCTGCGTAGTGTGCAAGAATGCGATCGGAACGAAGAGCTTCATTCCGCGCGAGCAAGAGATCTACTGTGCTTCTTGTTACGAGGACAAGTTCGCCACTCGATGCGTGAAATGCAACAAGGTAAATACTACGTATATTTCGAAGCGAGAAATTCCTCGCGTGCTCCTGCCGTAATCATTCGTCCCACATAACAATTCCCTTTTCAAAGAATCCTCGTGTCAGTTAGCAATTGGGGAATGCAGTTTATTTCACCTGCGAAATATATTTTTGTACGAGGCGTGGAAAGGTACAGGCACGTTTATTGTTTCAGATTATCAATAGTGGCGGTGTGACGTACAAGAACGAGCCGTGGCACAGAGACTGCTTCACCTGCAGCAACTGCAACAATTCCCTGGCTGGCCAGCGATTCACGTCGCGCGACGACAAGCCCTACTGCGCTGATTGCTTTGGAGAACTGTTCGCCAAGAGATGCACCGCTTGTACCAAACCGATCACCGGTAATTATCATGATTTCTGGCCGATAGAAAAAGCATTAAATTCAGCTGGATAATTGGACACTTTTTGGTTTCGCTTATTTCAGGCATCGGCGGCACTCGCTTCATCTCTTTCGAGGACAGGCATTGGCATAACGACTGCTTCATCTGCGCGGGTTGCAAGACCTCGCTAGTTGGCCGTGGTTTCATCGCCGACGGCGAGGACATTATCTGCCCTGATTGCGCCAAGACGAAGCTGATGTAAAGGGGCGCGTCGAGAACGGGCAAAGAAGTGCGGGCGAGAAGAAGGGGGGAGGGAAAGGAAATGTAACAAAAATCGATCAAAGATCTATTGGTGTCCACTACCGTCGCTAAAGTTTCCCTTCAGAGATATATATAAGAGTCTTCGCTTACAAAAAAAAGAAAAAAAAGAAAAAAAAAGGAAAATGATACATTTTGAAGAAATGAAGGAAGACGATTCAACCTAACCGCTTATAATATCGCGATAAAGATTACCGCGTTTCTCCTCCTTCGAATATATTTTGCGAAAATATATATTATACGTATACGTGCCCATAACCGGGAAACGCGGTAGTTTTTATTAAACCGGACGCTCTCCCGTGACGATTTTCTCGTGACAATTGATGAAAGGAAAGCTCTTCGTTCTTCTCAGTCGACTCGGTATTAGTACCGAGGTTTTGTGCAACTTTTTTTTGAGCTAGAGAACGGAAGCAGACATGGGAGTACATTCTAGCTTCGTAGGATTTGGTAGTCATTTTAGTCACACGCGATTTCGATTCCTACCTCGCATGGTTACGATCGAAAAGGCTAATTTAACAACGGAGAAAGACTAACCGTGAACGCTGGAAGTATCGCGAAGCGGAAAGACACGAATCGAACATACCTTAACGTCGCATATACGATTACTGTGTTCGTGTTGTTGAACGGTGTTAATTAAAAATGAAACGAAGCTACGTACTGTCTTGGTGTTACTAACGTTATTGTTTTACTTTCTTTTCTTTTTTTTTTCGCTGTGTACGATATTAGAGGAACGCGTGACGTTACCGCGAGGAACAAGAAGTAAGGGAACAGAAAAAAGAACAGATGGGTCCTATATATTCTTACGAAACGAAATTTGATACACATATGATAATGATATTTTTATTTAACGTACACAGAAACGTGCGTGCATAAGCGCGGCCACATACATACACGCGTTGTACGCTGCAACAAGAAGCCCCACATTCGCGAACACTGCACCCTTTTCTCTCTCTTTCTCTCTGCTCTCTCTCTCTCTCTCTCTCTCTCTCTGCTCTCTCTCTCTCTCTCTCTCTCTCTCTCTCTCTCTCTGTCTCTCTCCCCCCCCCCCCCCTCTGTCTGTATTTGAGACTCGTGCAAAGTTCGAGTATAACGAACGAGTAACTAAAATATCAGGACTCGCGTGTAGAGTTGTTCGAATGTTCAGCACTTAAAAATTTTTAAAGCTCAATGAAATATGACATTTTTTAATAGTAAATTTTCGAGCTTCCCCCTTTTAGGACTGCGAGAATTGTAGTATGTACCATAATTTTACCTGTCCCAAAACAGTTCCAACTCTTCGCACGAGCCCACCAAAAATGCGTATTCGCGAGTGTACGAACGAAAATAGAGTTCGAAGATTCGACGATATTCTGTATTACGTGCACGCGTGAAATACGCTCGTGTGCATTTTCGCATTAACCACGTTGAAGTGAAAAAATAATAAAGAAAAATAAAAAAAATTAAACGAAAACGAATGAAAAACAATCACACGCATCCACAAACACGCATGCCGAACGAGTGTGCGACACGCACAAATGGAACAAAAACGCTAATTGTGGCCTTACACGCACGAGTACGAGGAAGTAAAGAAAACTAACGTTTTATGAGAAGTAAATAGTATAGTCCTTAATGCGGTAGGGATTTGTTACCGTCTAAAAGAGAAAGAATAAGCGTGCAATAGAACGGCGGAAGAAACGGGTACGTACTTATCTAGAGAAACAAAAGAAGGGCAAAAGTACATCGTGACGACCAATAAAAAGTACACGTGCTATATAATATATGTTCTTACCGATCACTCATATACTAATCGCCTTAATTAGTAAACGATAAAGAGCAAAGATTATTCTATATTCAGCGTATCGTATACACTGTTATACCATAAAATTGATAAATAAATAAATGTAATTATTTACAAGCCTCTTTGATTTTGCACGCATATTGAAATCACTGATCGATGGACTCTAATTCAGAAAGGTGAACGGCAAAAAGGTAAGCAATATTATTATATGCGCGCGCCAACTCCCGTCATAGAAGTCGATTTGCGATCGGAAATTCCTGGAACGTGACGTCATTTCCAAGAATTGCTGCGATGAAAGACCTCCTCGCATATCATATTCTCCTGATACAAATCCAAGATATTCGGCACTTAAATTTCTACTGAAAATCGTGGATTTGTATCAGGAGAATATGATAAGCGAAGGAGGTCTTTCATCGCAGCAATTCTTGGAAATGACGTCACTGAACGGAAAGTTGACTGTCAGTCACCGATGACTGACGCGGCCTGAACGAAACGTTGAGTGTCAGTCACTGAACGAAAAGTTGATTGTCAGTCACCTATGACTGACGCGGCCTGAACGGAAAGTTGATTGTCAGTCACCTATGACTGACGCGGCCTGAACGGAAAGTTGAGTGTCAGTCACTGAACGAAAAGTTGATTGTCAGTCACCTACGACTGACGCGGCCTGAACGGAAAGTTGAGTGTCAGTCACTGAACGAAACGTTGATTGTCAGTCATCGATGACTGACGCGGCCTGAACGGAATGTTTACTGTTAGTCACGGAACGGAAAGTTGATTGTCAGTCACCTATGACTGACGCGGCCTGAACGGAAAGTTTAGTGTCAGACACCGACGCCTGACGTGGCACTCAACGTGTTAAATATATCTCACGCTGGTTCTCAGTACATCTCAATCCACTCCCAACACAGCCTAAACCAAGCGTGCCGAAAAGTGATAAGCATGAACAATTCCTTATAAATCACATCCCTGGATAGTGTTCGCTAGGCAGCTTCGAAGCAGCGAACATTAAGTGGGCATTACTGTCCGCTGTAGTTATTTGAGCGGAGAGAATCTTAAGTTCTTATTGCAATTACTTTTGAGTTCTCGTTTCTATCGTTGTATCTATCTGTAGCTGTAAATATTGTGTATTATTTATTGCCCTGCTTCTTATGTAGACTCTTTTGTTTTCTGACGCTTTCGAGATAATTCATTAGTAACATAAATCATATATGTTTCGCCTAGAGAATTACATTTTCTTATTTCTCAAGAAGCCTTCTTTTTTATAATTGAAATACCCGTGTATATATCATTTAATTCATAAATTAATTAATATCTGCAAAGATATACTTGAATCTACGCGGGTCTCTGCCATATCTACAGTGCCTGCTATGGTTTCGCCATCTATACAGAACTCCTTGAAACCACTCGCGCTTGCAATCGTAGTTCCATCTATGCAGATCGCATTGGAACTACTCACACCCCTTACTTACCATAACTGTAGTTATGGCACCGACGAGATATAAGAATAGACAAGACATCTTATGGACTTTTGTGGCCCAACGTGACTGTCATACCGACTCAGAAATCAAACGCTGATTTGAGCGTCCTCTGCTCATGGACAGTGATCACTTGAAGAACTATTCTTTACTGAAGTAGCGGGGACGGGATTCATGCGATTGTTGAATATATGTAAATGCTTTGGGGGGATCAGGAAAGCTATTTCTCGAGGAACGTTTCGGTAGAAAAATTGAGCTACGATGCCTGGTCGCGCGATGCGCTTCGGCTCGGCTCGAGTTGGGTCGAAACAACATCGCGATGCATTGGGCGATGAAATTGACAGTGTCACGTCAAGCGTCCCGCCTGTGCTGTCCCGCATTCATTGCGCGGCAAAGAACAAAAGAATTCTTTAACGAGGATCGTAGGTCCAGCTAAAAGTTGGTCAGAAACAGTAGAAATCCACTCGGCACGACCCTAGAGTCGTAGATCCGGCTATAAGTTGGTCAGAAATAGTAGAAGTCCAGTAGGCACGACCCTAGAGTCGTAGGTCCGGTTAAAACTTGGTCAGAAATAGTAGAAGTCCACTAGGTATGACCCTAGGGTAGTAGACCGCCGATCGCCGTCGGCGACCGTCGAAACTTTTCGGAAATAGCGAATACCGCCGAGCGCAGCTGACGCGCCGGCGCGTAGCGGAGTGGGGAGGCTTGCGGAGTGTGGTCGACCGTCGCGCGGCGCGTGCCCCTTCTTTCTCAATTGGAGTGTCGCAGCGTAAGGTCGTCTACGGTGTTGATGGTTAGCGACATACCTCACTCTACAACGCAATAGCACCTCAGGCTTTACTTTACCATTGTGTTCGCTTCATTATTAGCCTCTATTAATTAATACGCGTTTAACTAACAATCGTTCTACTATCGCAACAGTACATTAAACTTTATAGATTATAATCTTTCTTGAGTTTCCTTTGCTGAACGAATATGAGATTAACTAGTCGTTTGTTGTAACATCGCGTTAACTAATTTATCAGTTTGAACGGTTCTTCGAATCTTTATTATATTTTATTACACGATTATTCGGATTCGATGCGGTGTTAAGGTTGCGTTTATTTTCTTTGCAATGTCACTTACATACCCAGTTACATATGGCCTTTCGCAACTTTGCATTCCATTCTGATTTTAGCACAGGTTTATCACGTTAATTTCATTCGCGATTGAAACTACAGTCAGTAAATTTCATTAATTCTAAACGAAAAATTGAACGACGTTCATGTTTCGCTGCATATCGGTCGCGATTTCTATTATAGCTTCACTAGTGTTCTTGTTGACACTTTTATTATCTCTGTGCCTTTGCACAAGTACGGTCAAAGTGAATTTTCGACGCAGGATTGCCCGCGTACTTACGTATTTGTTGCCATGCCCTTGAAGCATGATAAATAGTTTCGAGTCTTGATTTCTACAAGCAGCTACGAGAATTTATAAATGCGCGATATTGCTTACTTACTAGGATCATGATCACTTTTAAAACTCTGACATAGAACAGTCACAGTACGCTTTTGATAAATCATTTATGTTAATCTATAATAATATATCTTGAATAGACAATTAACAATACAGTAGTACTTTATTAAAACACCAAAGCAGTAATTCCTCAACAGACATACAGAAATAAGAAAGAAACAAATAAAATCACATGTGTATTGCTTTAATTTTTACCTCCTCCCCTCATTTACTAACATGTACAGATTTTCTTTCAGCAAATTTTGATGACCGCGCGCAATGCGGTTGGTAAATTCAGTGCTTGTTTCGTTAAAGTTCTTCTTATTATTTTTTGAGCGCAACCGCTCTTAATAATTATTATTAAATATAAATAGTGGCAAAGATACGCGAAAGTAGAGTCAGTATTTGCTTCGAAATATTGCTCTCGCGAAAAATAGAGTCACTTTGTTCGTCGATCACAATTATAAAACGCGCGCGACGGTAGTGCTTTATCTTATTCTTTTTTATCGCAATAAGTATTCCGGTATTAGAGTCAACACCTAGGCTGTTCGGCGAGTTCGGGCTTTCATCCATCAACTTGAAGAGTAAGTACTTCTGTATTTCTTTAATCTTGTATTGAAATAATCATTGATAATTAACACATTCCAAAAGTACTGAAAATACATAGATTTTAATGTTGTTGGCTCTTTTTGAATGTTTCAGCAGCTTCCATGGCTTCGATGGCGACGAGCTTGACCGCACACCTGGTGAGTCTGCAACCGGTGAGTGGCATGCTTTAAAGTTCCTCTGGTCACTCAATCATGTCGCAGGACGAAAGGTCCGAACCGACACGAGTGACTGGTTGTAATTACGTAGTTTTTTCTGGCAAGCATTGTGACCATGGGTATATGGAAATATACTCATGAGTAGTAACTTTTTTACTGTTTTATATTATATGAGGATAGGTCTTCTTGTACAACGCGTTTTTAAATAGCTTCATAATTTTAAAACAGATCATATTTAGAATAAAATATATCACTATATATCTTTTTATAATAGAGTATTTAATTGAATACCTATGAAACGATATTTAAATAGTTATTAATTATTGAATGAATATAAAGTAACGTCCAGTATTCTACGTGCATTAGTTTGTAGTGGAGAAGTCGAATACCATTCGACTTCGTTTATTTGTCAATTGCAATTACTGCACAGTTATAATAAATTGTTAGTAAGCGTATAGTCGTTCCTCTTTTTTACTACTTTGATTATATGTATATAAAGTAAAGGTACTTACTTACCTTGTCAATTTGTTGGGACTATCGCATAATTTTATTATACGATATCCATATTAGTCTTTAGCGTTCAGAGATATCAATACGTTCACTTTTTCCGTACAAGATATTAATTAAACCTGAATGTACAAGAAGACAATACGCGAACCGGTAGATCTCGAAATCAAAGCAATCTACTTCAAAATCAACCGTGCATTTTAGAAGCAATGCTTTGATGACGGGAACACCGGAGGATGTTTCAATATCATTCAAGGTATATTAATGTAGAGTCATTGAATAATTTCCCTAATAAAGTACAGTCATTGTACAATTTTGCTAATAAAGTAGAGTCATTGCACAATTCTTCTAATAAAGTAGAGTCATAGCATAATTTTTCTAATAAAGTAGAGTCATTTCAGTTTCTTTTTAACAGAATAAAATCATGTATTGATCGGGTATATATATGTATACATGTATACATTTAGCCCGTTAGAAAATCAGTATGTCTTCATCATTTTTTTAGACGAGGATTTCCAGGTTTATCCCTTTCCGTGTTCACTGCCCGGATCCCACTCACGTGCCCCGGTGCTACTTGGGTGGGAAAACGGTGGTAGAGCACGATGATATCTATTTAGTTTATAATGATTTATTGTTGGCGACTGACAGTGCGTTTGGTGTATCGTGCACGACGTAATATCCACATTGTGTGTGTGGTTAGGCTGTGGATTTGCGTCGTTCCGTACTAAAACGTAGTTACTCTAACCAAGATAAGATGTCCATTAATTGAAAACAGAGACATCATTTTTACTATTAACTGCATTAATAATCCCTAATATACCGGGCCACGAAGTTTTTGTCATTTAAGATGACGGAGGCCAAATGCCAAAGAGAATCGAATATACTTATCAATTGCTATCAAGTACCTTTTGTATCGGTGCTATTTAATTATTCTATTAAATATCTATTAAATATCTCAACCGCGACGTGGTATTTTCCACGTGAACGCAGAGATCCCAGCCACTGTCAATCGATTTCAGAAAAATGGTACGTACATTAGAGTGTGCAAGTTGTGCGACAGCACTTGGGTGTCGGGGGTGTCCCGGGACGCCTCCCTAGTGTAGGCTTTTGCGCCCAAGTGTTTGACTGAGAACCGTGGAGTGTCGTGTGTTGGTGTGTCTGTTTGCCATTTTTTAAATATAGGTCCAGGTAGGATAGGTAGCATACTTTCTGGTGTGATTGATAGACATAAGTAGGTAGGGCCGGGCAGGTTGACACAGTCTCTGATCGTGTAGGCACTCATTCGCGTGTTCAACCTGTTTCAGGAAATCTAATTTGAAAAGCCGACGGTGAAGCTGTGGCGCGAACGAAAATGCGTTCGCCTCTGGCTTTGCCTATCGATTTTTCGAATCCTTCGCGGTCGTGGTCGCGATTTAGGCTCCGAAACGAAACGTGTTACATTATGCTCGAGGCTGCACGTGTGAACGAAGAACGATTATAATTTTAATCGTAATCTTTGCGATTTTCCGTAATCACAATTTTACGATTTTATTTCATCGTGATTCGGCCACGTGTGTTCCATTTAGCTCCGCGATTTAAACTCTTTATTTCACCTTTATAAGTTTTTCTTTGGTTTTCGATTAGAGCCTCGAGCCTAGTTTAAGTTTCAGCTGGCCCTTGGGTCCAACGAAAAGAAGAGGCTATATGCCGAAGAGGCCCGACAAACTGTCACTCAAGAGGGCAACTACTAATGGCTCCCCATTCTTTTTAAGAATGGGGAATCATTCTTTGTTACTACTTTGTCACTGTGCTTGCATTTTCATTTGTAGAATTTTTATTTGTACTTGGCCGACGCACATTCCGGCCCAACGATGCAGCCCTCCCAAATATCGCGTTGTTTTAGAGTTGTGAAAAACTTGAGAACGGGTCGAATTAGAGTTGCGTTAAATGCCACGCCGTTTTTCAAGTAGTGTCGCGAAAAAGAAAACGTGTCTCGCGTATTCTTGGAGTTGCGAAGTGACTCGCGGTTTTTAATTAGAGTTGCGACCAAATGAAAATCGTGGTTGATTTAGCGTTGCGCAATGATACCGCGATGGTTCTTGCAATTTTGCCGTGGTTATTGTTAGTTAAATTGTAGTATTTTATAATATATTTTACATATGAGAAAGTTTCTAGTGTTGCGGAAATTATTTTCGCGTCTTGAGCCTTCAGCTAACTTTACAGAGGATCTTCAATTACATTGCTTTTTGATATTACAAATAATTTACTGTTTGCTTTCTATCAGCCTTAATAAATAGTGTAGCGAAATGATTGCATCGCGAGTTCCCATTAGTGTTGCGTTGATTAAAGATCGTGCTTTTAATTAGAGTTGCGAATACCAGTCCCCAACTGCTTCCAATTGGAAGCCTGTTCATGAGCCACCCTGGAGGGTGGCACATCATCATCAGCCAAAGACCATAGCTGAATCTTCCGCGTTTAGTGTTGCGTTTAAAGAGACACTTGGTGCATAGAGCATCGAGTCATTCTTTCATTAGTGTTGCGTCCAATCGCGATTTTGCTGATTTTTAATACTATTAATGATTAACTTGAATTAGAGTTGCTATTTGACATATTGAAGCACCACTCGCGTCTGATTCTTACAAATTTGTGTTGCTATTGAATTTTCTAATGTTTAAAAGTAGTATACTAGCGTTGCGTTACATAAATATTCTTTAAATAATATAAAGTTGTTGGCGGCCCTTCTGGCCACCTGTTACTTCAGGCATTTTCAACATTTTTTTTTTATCAAAGCCAATTCATTGTCAATTATTGTTCTACATGGTGTATTTTTTCTTTTCAGCGTTTCATTTTATTTAGTTTTCATAATAATTATACTACCTGGAATGTCTGTTGATGGAAATACTGCTAAAAAATTGCATACATAATAGTATATCACCGTGTGGACGAAATGAAGGAAAAGAAAAGAAAAGGAAATAAATGAAAAAAATGAAAGAAAAGAAAGGAATAAAAAGAAATAATTAAAAGAAATAATTTGTAGAATCTTTGATAAATTTATAATAATTCTAGATAGTAGATTTCAATTAGATTCAATACTAGTAACTGTTCATTATTGGATTTTAACTCTTAAATATTTTCCCCTAATCGTTGCAATTGTATTTTTACCTTTGTTTAGTAGAGATAATTTCTATAACTTTTCGAGCTTGCTTTGTAGAAATTGAAATTCACTCGCGATATCCGTAAATGTGTAAACAAAAATCCTTACACGAAAAATGTTCTTGGCCGTAGTTGTGGCTCGGCATAGTGATAGTGGAAGTTTGACATTTTGCTTCCGAATAATCGTTTGTCGCTCCTTTGTAGAAGCAAAATAGAATCAATTATAGTGAAATGTGACTACTTCATTTTGAAGTTTTTAATGATATTGATACCACCATTCAGTTTGATCTAGAACGTACAAAAGAATACATCACTTTGGCCGAAATCCAATTACCTACTGTTATTAAAAAGTAGCTGCATTTCCCATATCAATTCTGATTTATTAACTTTGCTAAAATTCAGTTATTACGAATTAGAAGCAGCTTCATTTCGATATAAAATGGGGAGACTTGGGGATGTCACTAATCCAATGCTTGAGATTGTTACAGATTCACAGATGAACCCAAATATGCTATATTAAACAAACATAAGTACATACGTCAGAGGCTCAAGAGTGGAATATATAGAATACAGATCCAGAAATATTATCAAAGACACGATTGGAAACTTTAAAATTCAAGAGCCAGCCTCGTCGATCCAATTTGTGAGTTTAAGAATTCATTCTTATAATGCTTTACTAATTATTTCGAGTTTGTGCATGTTTTAGAAGCATTGAAAAGAAGAGGATTCATGAAACAATGTATAATACGAACACACCGTCACCCCATCCCTGCCCCAAACCCCTGTCCTTATTAACTAATTACAGGTGTTAGACAATTAATTAGGCAGGCCCAAATATAAATCGAACAATACTTTAAGCTCTTTATGGATTTGTCTCAACACACAATCTTAGATCTTAATACTGGCAGGTTTTACACGAATTGAAATTATTAGAGTTTTAATTATGCAGGGTTTATAAAACCAAATATTGTTGGCAGGTGCTGCAATTGTTCGGTTCGAGTTTCTGTCTGTTCTAGGACACCATGGACCACGAGAGATTAATACGGACTAACCGAAGAGGATTTAAGTATATGCATACTCATACCTACACGAGTATGGGATAGTATCTATTACAGTCCTATGCAGATAGGATATTATTGAAATTGTTCTTTTATTCGAACTGTTAGATGTTATACCTACTAGGTAGGGCGATTCTAGTTTTAAGTCAGATCTTTAGTCAGGTAGGGCGCATTTGAATCTAATCTAGTATTTAAGAAGGGAGGATTTATTTTCAACCTGTGTCTTAGTTTTTAAGGCAGCAGCATACACTGCTGCAATAATATTTCGCTGTCTAATTTTTAAGATCACAGGATATATTTTTAAGAAAGTTTTATTTCAGGAAATTGAATTCTCTTGCAGATTTTCTTTCAGGTTTCCTTCTGATATTCAATTTAGCTTTCGGTCGTGAATTTACCAACTACTCCTCTTGTTGTCTTACTTGTACTACGATCAATTAATGAACGTTCTACAAATTGACAATAAGAGGAGATTTTTCTATCTCACATGTTATATTAGAATTAGTTCTCGCGTAATTGGAGGGTGGAAGGGCCGTGGCTAGGGTGGGTCTCCATGCGCAGTAACCTCCACGTGGTGAGACCCGGGCAATCAATTATTTATCGTATAATTATTAAACGTTTAAGAGACGTTTGATAATTATGTGGAAAATAATTCGAGCGAATTGACTGCGAATTGACCCCTAGGCTCCCTTTTCCCTTCATAATTATTCTTCCATTCCTCCTCGGCGCGCGCGAATCTAGCATTCTGACCCCGAGGCTTCCTTTTCCCTTCATAATTATTCTTCCATTCCTCCTCGGCGCGCGCGAATCTAGCATTCGACCCCGAGGTTGCCTTTCCTTTCGTAACTATTTCGTTTCCTTTTCCGTTCTCGGCTCGGGGGACTGATGGTTGGGGACTTAGTGTCAGCCAGTTACGATGTGTGGGGGCGTGATTGTGGTTCTGGACCCTGGTCACGAGGCCCTCGGTTAGACTACGTTCTCTAACATGGGTAGGTTATCCACCATTCTGGAATCGTGGTCGCGGTTCTTGCAATATCCGGGTTGCAGTGTCATCGGGGGGCGGTGTGTGGGGCTGTGATTGCTTTTCTGGACACTTTGGCCCGCCTAGTAGGAAATTCCTATGTGTTAGACCACGCCAAGCACACCTTGGGGTGGCAGAAGGCATACGGGTCATAATCTAGAATCGTGGTTGTGGTCTTGCATATCCGTGCCTTAATGATTTCTGTGGCTCGGAATCGAAACTGGTGTCGATGCTAAGTCGTTTTACTGTACAGACTCTGGCCGAGGGCTCGCGGGCTGCTCGGTAGCAGTCACAAACACAGTAGAAATACTGTCGCGAAATTAGAATCACTTTGTCTGTCAATCATAAGTGTTCCATTAGAGTCAGGGCCCTGTTCGACGAGTTCGGGCTTTCAAAGGCACGTTTGGAAACTATAAAATTAAAGAGCCAGCCTCGTCGATTCAATTTCTGAGTTTAAGAAGTCATTTTTATAATACTTCATTAATTATTTCGTGTCTGCGTTTGCTTCAGAAGCATTGAAAATAATCAGCTAAAGAAGAAGATTCATGATAATACATACGTATAATATGACCACATCCCCGCCCTGCCCCTGCCCCTACCCGAGCCTTTTAATTCACTACATTTATTAGATAATTAATTAGGTGGGCCCAATTAAGATCGATCAATACGTTTAGCTCTTTATGTAGGCAGGATTTTTTCGAACAGACAACCTTAGAACTTTATACAGGCAGGTTTTACACGAATTGAAAATATTAGACTTTTAACTAGGCAGGGTTTAGAAAACCAAAAATTGTTGGCAGGTGCTGCAATTTTTTGGTGTGTGTTTCAGTCTGTTCTAGCACACCATGGACCACATGATTAATATCGATGAATTGAAGGGGAATTAAACATATATGTACGTACTTATACCTATATGAGTTTGGTAAAGTATCTTTTACATTCCTATGTTGGTAGGATATTATTGAAATTATTCTTTTAATTGAACTCTTAGATGTTATACCAGGTAGGGTGATTCTAGTCTTAAGTTAGCTCTTTAGTCAGGCAGGGCGTATTCGAATCTAATCTAAAATTTAAGAAAGTGGGGTTTATTTTTACGTTATGTCTTAGCTTTTAAGCCCGCAGTGTTCACCACTGCAATAATATTTCGTTGTCTAGTTTTTAAGATCATATGATATATTTTTAAGAAAGTTTTATTTCAGGAAATTGAATTCTCTTGCAAATTTTCTTTCAGGTTTCCTTCTGATATTCAACTTAGCTTTCGGTCGTGAATTTACCAAGTACTCCTCTTGTTGTCTTACTTGTACTGCGATCAATTAATGAACGTTCTACAAATTGACAATAATAGGAGATTTTTGTTTCTCACATGTTATATTAGAATTTGTTTTCGCATAATTGGAGGGTGGAAGGGCCGTGGCTAGGGTGGGTCTCCATGCGCAGTAACCTCCACGTGGTGAGACCCGGGCAATCAATTATTTATCGTATAATTATTAAACGTTTAAGAGACGTTTGATAATTATGTGGAAAATAATTCGAGCGAATTGACTGCGAATTGACCCCTAGGCTCCCTTTTCCCTTCATAATTATTCTTCCATTCCTCCTCGGCGCGCGCGAATCTAGCATTCTGACCCCGAGGCTTCCTTTTCCCTTCATAATTATTCTTCCATTCCTCCTCGGCGCGCGCGAATCTAGCATTCGACCCCGAGGTTGCCTTTCCTTTCGTAACTATTTCGTTTCCTTTTCCGTTCTCGGCTCGGGGGACTGATGGTTGGGGACTTAGTGTCAGCCAGTTACGATGTGTGGGGGCGTGATTGTGGTTCTGGACCCTGGTCACGAGGCCCTCGGTTAGACTACGTTCTCTAACATGGGTAGGTTATCCACCATTCTGGAATCGTGGTCGCGGTTCTTGCAATATCCGGGTTGCAGTGTCATCGGGGTGCGGTGTGTGGGGCTGTGATTGCTTTTCTGGACACTTTGGCCCGCCTAGTAGGAAATTCCTATGTGTTAGACCACGCCAAGCACACCTTGGGGTGGCAGAAGGCATACGGGTCATAATCTAGAATCGTGGTTGTGGTCTTGCATATCCGTGCCTTAATGATTTCTGTGGCTCGGAATCGAAACTGGTGTCGATGCTAAGTCGTTTTACTGTACAGACTCTGGCCGAGGGCTCGCGGGCTGCTCGGTAGCAGTCACAAACACAGTAGAAATACTGTCGCGAAATTAGAATCACTTTGTTTGTCAATCATAAGTGTTCCATTAGAGTCAGGGCCCTGTTCGACGAGTTCGGGCTTTCAAAGGCACGTTTGGAAACTATAAAATTAAAGAGCCAGCCTCGTCGATTCAATTTCTGAGTTTAAGAAGTCATTTTTATAATACTTCATTAATTATTTCGTGTCTGCGTTTGCTTCAGAAGCATTGAAAATAATCAGCTAAAGAAGAAGATTCATGATAATACATACGTATAATATGACCACATCCCCGCCCTGCCCCTGCCCCTACCCGGGCCTTTTAATTCACTACATTTATCAGATAATTAATTAGGTGGGCCCAATTAAGATCGATCAATACGTTTAGCTCTTTATGTAGGCAGGATTTTTTCGAACAGACAACCTTAGAACTTTATACAGGCAGGTTTTACACGAATTGAAAATATTAGACTTTTAACTAGGCAGGGTTTAGAAAACCAAAAATTGTTGGCAGGTGCTGCAATTTTTTGGTGTGTGTTTCAGTCTGTTCTAGGACACCATGGACCACATGATTAATATCGATGAATTGAAGGGGAATTAAACATATATGTACGTACTTATACCTATATGAGTTTGGTAAAGTATCTTTTACATTCCTATGTTGGTAGGATATTATTGAAATTATTCTTTTAATTGAACTCTTAGATGTTATACCAGGTAGGGTGATTCTAGTCTTAAGTTAGCTCTTTAGTCAGGCAGGGCGTATTCGAATCTAATCTAAAATTTAAGAAAGTGGGGTTTATTTTTACGTTATGTCTTAGCTTTTAAGCCCGCAGTGTTCACCACTGCAATAATATTTCGTTGTCTAGTTTTTAAGATCATATGATATATTTTTAAGAAAGTTTTATTTCAGGAAATTGAATTCTCTTGCAAATTTTCTTTCAGGTTTCCTTCTGATATTCAACTTAGCTTTCGGTCGTGAATTTACCAAGTACTCCTCTTGTTGTCTTACTTGTACTGCGATCAATTAATGAACGTTCTACAAATTGACAATAATAGGAGATTTTTGTTTCTCACATGTTATATTAGAATTTGTTTTCGCATAATTGGAGGGTGGAAGGGCCGTGGCTAGGGTGGGTCTCCATGCGCAGTAACCTCCACGTGGTGAGACCCGGGCAATCAATTATTTATCGTATAATTATTAAACGTTTAAGAGACGTTTGATAATTATGTGGAAAATAATTCGAGCGAATTGACTGCGAATTGACCCCTAGGCTCCCTTTTCCCTTCATAATTATTCTTCCATTCCTCCTCGGCGCGCGCGAATCTAGCATTCTGACCCCGAGGCTTCCTTTTCCCTTCATAATTATTCTTCCATTCCTCCTCGGCGCGCGCGAATCTAGCATTCGACCCCGAGGTTGCCTTTCCTTTCGTAACTATTTCGTTTCCTTTTCCGTTCTCGGCTCGGGGGACTGATGGTTGGGGACTTAGTGTCAGCCAGTTACGATGTGTGGGGGCGTGATTGTGGTTCTGGACCCTGGTCACGAGGCCCTCGGTTAGACTACGTTCTCTAACATGGGTAGGTTATCCACCATTCTGGAATCGTGGTCGCGGTTCTTGCAATATCCGGGTTGCAGTGTCATCGGGGGGCGGTGTGTGGGGCTGTGATTGCTTTTCTGGACACTTTGGCCCGCCTAGTAGGAAATTCCTATGTGTTAGACCACGCCAAGCACACCTTGGGGTGGCAGAAGGCATACGGGTCATAATCTAGAATCGTGGTTGTGGTCTTGCATATCCGTGCCTTAATGATTTCTGTGGCTCGGAATCGAAACTGGTGTCGATGCTAAGTCGTTTTACTGTACAGACTCTGGCCGAGGGCTCGCGGGCTGCTCGGTAGCAGTCACAAACACAGTAGAAATACTGTCGCGAAATTAGAATCACTTTGTTTGTCAATCATAAGTGTTCCATTAGAGTCAGGGCCCTGTTCGACGAGTTCGGGCTTTCAAAGGCACGTTTGGAAACTATAAAATTAAAGAGCCAGCCTCGTCGATTCAATTTCTGAGTTTAAGAAGTCATTTTTATAATACTTCATTAATTATTTCGTGTCTGCGTTTGCTTCAGAAGCATTGAAAATAATCAGCTAAAGAAGAAGATTCATGATAATACATACGTATAATATGACCACATCCCCGCCCTGCCCCTGCCCCTACCCGGGCCTTTTAATTCACTACATTTATCAGATAATTAATTAGGTGGGCCCAATTAAGATCGATCAATACGTTTAGCTCTTTATGTAGGCAGGATTTTTTCGAACAGACAACCTTAGAACTTTATACAGGCAGGTTTTACACGAATTGAAAATATTAGACTTTTAACTAGGCAGGGTTTAGAAAACCAAAAATTGTTGGCAGGTGCTGCAATTTTTTGGTGTGTGTTTCAGTCTGTTCTAGGACACCATGGACCACATGATTAATATCGATGAATTGAAGGGGAATTAAACATATATGTACGTACTTATACCTATATGAGTTTGGCAAAGTATCTTTTACATTCCTATGTTGGTAGGATATTATTGAAATTATTCTTTTAATTGAACTCTTAGATGTTATACCAGGTAGGGTGATTCTAGTCTTAAGTTAGCTCTTTAGTCAGGCAGGGCGTATTCGAATCTAATCTAAAATTTAAGAAAGTGGGGTTTATTTTTACGTTATGTCTTAGCTTTTAAGCCCGCAGTGTTCACCACTGCAATAATATTTCGTTGTCTAGTTTTTAAGATCATATGATATATTTTTAAGAAAGTTTTATTTCAGGAAATTGAATTCTCTTGCAAATTTTCTTTCAGGTTTCCTTCTGATATTCAACTTAGCTTTCGGTCGTGAATTTACCAAGTACTCCTCTTGTTGTCTTACTTGTACTACGATCAATTAATGAACGTTCTACAAATTGACAATAATAGGAGATTTTTGTTTCTCACATGTTATATTAGAATTTGTTTTCGCATAATTGGAGGGTGGAAGGGCCGTGGCTAGGGTGGGTCTCCATGCGCAGTAACCTCCACGTGGTGAGACCCGGGCAATCAATTGTTTATCGTATAATTATTAAACGTTTAAGAGACGTTTGATAATTATGTGGAAAATAATTCGAGCTAATTGACTGCGCATTGCACTTTCCCTTCTCATTCCCTTTTTCGCTTCATTCCGTTTTTGCTTCACTCCGTTTTCTGTTTCCAGCTAAAAGTTGGCCAGAGACAGTAAAAGTCCAGTAGGTATGGTCCAAGGGTTGTAAGCCCAGCTAAAAATTGGTCAGAAACACTAGAAGTCCAGTAGGTATTGTCAAAGGATCGTACGTCCAGGTAAAAGTTGGTCAGCAACAGTAGAAGTCCAGTAGGTATGGCCCAAGGGTCGTAGGTCGAGCTAAAAGTTGGCCAGAAACCGTAGAAGTCCGACAGGTATGCTCCAAAGGTCGTAGGTCCAGCTAAAAGTTGGCCAGAGACAGTAGAAGTCCAGTAGGTATGGTCCAAGGGTCGTAAGTCCAGCTAAAAGTTGGCCAGAAACAGTAGAAGTCCAGTAGGTATGGCCCAAGGGTCGTAGGTCCAGCTAAGGGTTGGTCAGAAACAGTAGAAGTCGACTAGGTGACCCAAGGATAGTAGACCGCACGGCCGCGGTCGGAAACCTTGAAAGATTTTCGGAAATTGCGAATAGGACCGAGCGCGAGCGAGCGCTACCGACGCGACGGCGCGGAGTGGGGAGGTTCGGGACGCGACGCGACGCGACGTCATTATCAGTTCAAGCGTCGCAGCGTAAGGGTCGTCTATGTTGTCGAAGGTTAGCGATGTACATCACCCTACAATTCAATCACATTTCGAGTTTTAGTTTACCACCGCATACGCTTGACTATTAGCTTCTATTAATTAATACGCGTTTATCTAACAATCGATTTCCTATCGCGAGAGCTTTTGATAAATCATTTATATTAATCTATAATAGTATATCTTGAATAGACAATTAACAGTAATTAAATCAGAATAATAATACGGTAGTACTTTATTAAAACAAAGCAGTATTTCCTCAACAGACGTTTGACAGGATGAAGAAATAAGAAAGAGATAAATAAAATCAAATGTGTATTGCTTCAATTTCTACCTCCTCACCCTATTTACTAACTTGTACAGATTCTCTTTCAGAAAATTTTGATGACCGCGCGCAATGCGGTCAGTAGAGTCAGTGCTTGCTCCGTCAAAGTACTTTTTATTGTTTTTAGAGCGAAACCGCTCATAATAATTATAACTAAATATAAATAACAGTAAAGATACGCGAAAGTAGAGTCAGTGTTTGCTTCGAAATATTGCTCTCGCGAAATTAGAGTCACTTTGTTCGTCGATCACAATTGACGTGCGCGATAGTAGTCTTTTATTTTATTTTTTTTTCTTTCGCAATAAGTATTCCGGTATTAGAGTCAGCACCGATGCAGTTCGGCGAGTTCGGGCACTCATCCATCAACTCGAAGAGTAAGTATCTCTGTATTTCTTTAATCTTATTTTACAATGGTCTTTGATAATTATCATGATCGAAAAGTACTCAAAACGCAAAGATTCCAATGTTGTCTGTTCTTTTGAATGTTTCAGAAGCTGCCATGGGCTCAATTGTATCACCATAACGATATTGTTGGCCGCGCGCAATGCGGTTGGTAGAGTCAGTGCTTGTTCCGTCAAAGTTCTTTTTATTATTTTTTGAGCGCTGCCGCTCTTAATAATAATTCAACATAAATAACAGTAAAGAGACGCGAAATTAGAGTCAGTGTTTGCTCCGAAATAATACTCTCGCGAAAAATAGAGTCACTTTGTTCGTCGATCACAATTATTCCATTTCCTTTTCCGTTCTCGGCTCGGAGGACTGATGGTTAGGGACTTAGTGTCAGCGAGTTACGATGTGCGGGGGCGTGATTGTGGTTCTGGACCCTGGTCACGAGGCCCTCTGTTAGACCACATATAATCTCTAATTTGGGTAGGTCATCCACCATTCTGGAATCGTGGTCGCGGTTCTTGCAATATCCGGGTTGCAGTGTCATCGGGGGGCGGTGTGTGGGGCTGTGATTGCTTTTCTGGACACTTTGGCCCGCCTAGTAGGAAATTCCTATGTGTTAGACCACGCCAAGCACACCTTGGGGTGGCAGAAGGCATACGGGTCATAATCTAGAATCGTGGTTGTGGTTTTGCATATCCGTGCCTTAATGATTTCTGTGGCTCGGAATCGAAACTTGTGTTGATGCTAAGTCGTTTTACTGTCCAGACTCTGAGCCGAGGGCACGCGGGCTGCTCGGTAGCAGTCACAAAAACAGTAGCAATACTGTCGCGAAATTAGAATCACTTTGTTCGTCAATCATAAGTGTTCCATTAGAGTCAGTGTCCTGTTCGGCGAGTTCGGGCTTTCAGCCATCAATTTGACGAGTAGGTATCTCCTTCGTTCTTTAATCTTGTATTGCAATAATCATTGATAATTAACACATTCCAAAAGTACTGAAAATACATAGATTTTAATGTTGTTTGCTCTTTTTGAATGTTTCAGCAGCTTCCATGGCTTCGATGGCGACGAGCTTGACCGCACACCTGGTGAGTCTGCAACCGGTGAGTGGCATGCTTTAAAGTTCCTCTGGTCACTCAATCATGTCGCAGGACGAAAGGTCCGAACCGACACGGGTGACTGGTTGTAATTACGTAGATTTTTCTGGCAAGCACTGTGACCATGGGTATATGGAAATATACTCATGAGTAGTAACTTCTTTACTGCTTTATATTATGTGAGGATAGGTCTTCTTGTACAACGCGTTTTTAAATAGCTTGATAATTTTAAAACAGATCATATTTAGTACAAAATATATCACTATATATCTTTTTATAATAGAGTATTTAATTGAATACCTATGAAACGATATTTAAATAGTTATTAATTATTGAATGAATATAAAGTAACGTCCAGTATTCTACGTGCATTAGTTTGTAGTGGAGAAGTCGAATACCATTCGACTTCGTTTACTTGTCAATTGCAATGACTGCACAGTTAGAATAAATTGCATAATTATTGCTGTTAGTAAGAGTGTAGTATTTCATATTTTTCTACTTTGATAATATATAAAGTGAAGGTACTCATTTACCTTATCAATTTGTTGGAACTATCGAATAATTTTATTATTCGATACCCATATTAGTCTTTAGCGTTTAAAGATGTCGATACGTTCATTGTTTCCGTACAAAATGTTAATTAAACCTGAATGTACAAGAAGACAATACGCGAACGGGTAGTTTTCGAAATCAAGGCAATCAACTTTTAAAGCAATCTTGCGTTTTAGAATCAATGCTTTGATAACGGGAACGCCCGAGGATGTTTCAATTTAATTCAAAGTATATTAAAGTAGAGTCGTTGAATAATTTCTCTATTAACGTAGAGTCTTTGAATAATTTTTCTAATAAAGTAGAGTCACTGCATAATTTTTCTAATAAAGTAGAGTCACTGCATAATTTTTCTAATATAGTAGAGTCATTGCACAATTTTTCTAATAAAGTAGAGTCATTTAATTTTCTCTTCAATAAAATAGAATCATATATAGATCTGTTGTACATATATATGTATTTTAGCCCGTTAGAAAATCAGTATGTCCTTATCATCTTTTTAGACGAGGATTTTCAGGTTTAACCCTTTCCGTGTTCACTGCCCGGATCCCACTCACGTGCCCCGGTGCTACTTGGGTGGGAAAACGGTGGTAGAGCACGATGATATTTTTTAGTTTATAAGCCATAAAATGATTTATTGTTGGCGACTGACAGTGCGTTGGTGTATCGTGCACGACGTAATATCCGCATTGTGTGTGTGGTTAGGCTGTGGATTTGCGTCGTTCCGTATTAAAATGTAGCTACTATGACCAAGATAAGATGTCCATCAATTTAAAACAGACATCATTTTTAGTATTATTTGCTTCAATAATTCCTACTATACTTGGGCACGAAGTTTTTGTCATTTAAGATGACAGAGGCCAAATGCCAAAAAGAATTGAATATACTTATCAATTGCTATCAAGTACCTCTTGTATCGGTGCTATTTAATTATTTTATTAAATATCTCAACCGCGACGTGGTTTTTTCCACGTGAACGCAGAGATCCCAGCCACTGTCAGTCGATTTCAGAAAAATGGTACGTACATTAGAGTGTGCAAGTTGTGTGACAGCACTTGGGTGTCGGGGGTGTCCCGGGACGCCTCCCTAGTGTAGGCTTTTGCGCCCAAGTGTTTGACTGAGAACCGTGGAGTGTCGTGTGTTGGTGTGTTTGTTTGCCATTTTTTAAATATAGGTCCAGGTAGGATAGGTAGCATACTTTCTGGTGTGATTGATAGACATAAGTAGGTAGGGCCGGGCAGGTTGACACAGTCTCCGATCGGGTAGGCACTATTTCGCGTGTTCAACCTGTTTCAGGAAATCTGATTTGAAAAGTCGACGGTGAAGCTGTGGCGCGAACGAAAATGCGTTCGCCTCTGGCTTTGCCTATCGATTTTTCGAATCCTTCGCGGTCGTGGTCGCGATTTAGGCTCCGAAACGAAACTCGTTACATTATGCTCGAGGCTGCACGTGTGAACGAAGAACGATTACAATTTTAATCGTAATCTATGTGATTTTCCGTAATCACAATTTTACGATTTTATTTGATCGCCATTCGGCCACGTGTGTTCCATTTAGCTCCGCGATTCAAACTCTTTATTTCACCTTTATAAGTTTTTCCTTGGTTTCCGATTAGAGTCTCGAGCCTAGTTTAAGTTTCAGCTGACCCTTGGGTCCGACGAAATGGAGAGGCTATATGCCGAAGAGGCCCGACAAACTGTCACTCAAGAGGGCAACTACTAATGGCTCCCCATTCTTTTTAAGAATGGGGAATCATTCTGTGTTACTACTTTGTCACTGTGCTTGCATTTTCATTTGTAGAATTTTTATTTGTACTTGGCCGATGCACATTCCGGCCCAACGATACAGCCCTCCCAAAAATATCGCGTTGCTTTAGAGTTGCGAAAAACTTGCGAACGGGTCGAGTTGGAGTTGCGTTGAATGCCACTTATTGCTATTCGTATTGCTAGTTAAATTGTAGTATTTTATAATACACTTTACATTTGAGCTTCTAGTGTTGCGGAAATTGTTTTCGCGTATTGGAACTTTCAGTTCATTTTTCAGAGGATCTTCAATTTGCTTAATTTTGGATAGTACATATAATTTACTGTTTGCTTTCTATTAGTCTTAATAAATAGTGTTGCGAAATGATTGTATCGCGAGTTCCAGTTAGCGTTGCGTTGATTAAAGATCGCGTTTTTAAGTAGAGTTGCGACTACTAGTCCCCATCTGCTTCCAATTGGAAGCCTGTTCCTGAACCAGGAACTTTTTCTTTTCAGCGTTTTATATTTGCCTTTCTTTTTATTTTATTTTTCTTAATAATTATACTACCTGGAATGTCTGTTGATGGAAGTACTGCTAAAAATTTGCATACATATTAGTAAATTACTGTGTGAACGAAATGAAAAGAAATGAAAAAGAAAATAAATGAAAGAAAAAGGAAAGAAAAAAGAAAAGAAAAGAAAAGAAAAGAAAAGAAAAGAAAAGAAAAGAAAAGAAAAGAAAAGAAAAGAAAAAGAGCAAAGTAAAAAACAGATATAATTTGCAGAATCTTTGATAAATTTATAATAATTCTAGATAGTAGATTTAAATTAGAGTTAATACTAGTGACTGTTCATTATTGGAGTTTAACTCTTAAATATTTCCGCTTAATTGTTGCAATTCTATCTTAACCATTTTTTTAGTAGAGCCAATTTTTGTAACTTTTCGAGCTTGCTTTGTAGAAATTGAAATTCACTCGCGATATCCGTAAATGTTTAAACAAAAATCCTTGCACGAAAAACGTTATTGGCAGTAGTTGGGTCTCGGCATGGTGATAGTTGAAGTTTGATATTTTTCTTCCGAATAATCGTTTGTCGCTTCTTTGTTGAAGCAAAATAGAATCAATTGTAGTGAAATGTGACTACTTCATTTTGGAGTTTTTAATGAACGTGATACCACCATTCAGTTTGATCTAGAACGTACAAAAGTATATATCACTTTGGCCGAAATCCAATTAACTATTGTTATCAAAAAACAAAAAAGCATTTTTCATATCAATTCTGATTTATTAACTGCGCTAAAATTCAGTTATTACGAATTAAAAGCAGCTTCATTTCGATATAAAATGGGGAGGCTTGGGGATGTCACTAATCCAATGCTTGAGATTGTTACAGATTCACAGATGAACCCAAATATGCTATATTAAACAAACATAAGTACATACGTCAGAGGCTCAAGAGTGGAATATATAGAATACAGATCCAGAAATATTATCAAAGACACGATTGGAAACTTTAAAATTAAAGAGCCAGCCTCGTCGATCCAATTTGTGAGTTTAAGAATTCATTCTTATAATGCTTTACTAATTATTTCGAGTTTGTGCATGTTTCAGAAGCATTGAAAAGAAGAGGATTCATGAAACAATGTATAATACGAACACACCCTCACCCCATCCCCGCCCCAAACCCCTGTCCTTATTAACTAATTACAGGTGTTAGACAATTAATTAGGCAGGCCCAAATATAAATCGAACAATACTTTTAGCTCTTTATGTAAGTAGGATTTGTCTCAACACACAATCTTAGATCTTTATACTGCAGGTTTTACACGAATTGAAATTATTAGAGTTTTAATTAGGCAGGGTTTATAAAACCAAATATTGTTGGCAGGTGCTGCAATTTTTTGGTTCGAGTTTCTGTCTGTTCTTGGACACCATGGACCACGAGAGATTAATACGGACTAACCGAAGAGGATTTAAGTATATGCATACTCATACCAACATGAGTATGGGATAGTATCTATTACACTCCTATGTAGATAGGATATTATTGAAATTGTTCTTTTATTCGAACTGTTAGATGTTATACTAGGTAGGGCGATTCTAGTTTTAAGTTAGATCTTTAGTCAGGCAGGGCGCATTTGAATGTAATCTAGTATTTAAGAAGGGAGGATTTATTTTTAACCTGTGTCTTAGTTTTTAAGACAGCAGCATACACTGCTGCAATAATATTTCGCTGTCTAATTTTTAAGATCACAGGATATATTTTTAAGAAAGTTTTATTTCAGGAAATTGAATTCTCTTGCAGATTTTCTTTCAGATTTCCTTCTGATACTCCATTTAGCTTTCGGTCGTGAATTTTCCAAGTACTCCTCTTGTTGTCTTACTTGTACTACGATCAATTAATGAACGTTCTACAAATTGACAATAAGAGGAGATTTTTCTATCTCACATGTTATATTAGAATTAGTTCTCGCGTAATTGGAGGGTGGAAGGGCCGTGGCTAGGGTGGGTCTCCATGCGCAGTAACCTCCACGTGGTGAGACCCGGGCAATCGATTATTTATCGTATAATTATTAAACGTTTAAGAGACGTTCGATAATTATGTGGAAAATAATTCGAGCGAATTGACTGCGCATTGCACTTGTCCCCTCTCATTCCCTTTTTGCTTCATTCTCTTATTAGCTTCATTCCCTTTTCCGTTCTCGGCTCGTAGGACCGACGGTAAGGCGCTATTGACACCTGTTGCGATATTTGGGTTGCACTTTCAGCGACGAGCGGTGTGTGAGGCTGTTACTGTGGTTCTGGACAGGTGACCCGCCAAGTAGGATATTTCTCCCCGTTAGACCACGCCAAGCACACCTTGGGGTGGCAGAAGGTATATGGGACATAATCTGGAATCGTGGTTGCGGTCTTGCACATCCGTTCCTCAATGATTGCTGTGGCTCGGTATCGAAACAGGTGTTGATTGTAAGTCGTGTTACTGTCCAGATTCTGGGCCGAGGGCTCGCGGGCTGCTCGGTAGCAGTCACTTTCGTTACTTGCCTCCCATTTGATCCCACTTGTCAGTTGAAGATTTTTATAATGCTTTACTAATTACATCCACTTTGTCTTTGTTTCAGTAGGATTGAAACGACTCAGCTAAAGAAGAGGAGTTCTTAAAATATGTATAATATGACCACACTCTCACCCTGCCCCTGCCCCTGCCCAGTTGCCAGTTGTCTGTTCTAGGAAGGCATGGACCACGAAATTAATATGGACTAATTGAAGGGGAATTAAGTATATGCATGCTTATACCTACATGAGTATGATAAAGTATCTATTACATTCCTGTGTGTTAGGATATTATTGAAATTGTTCTTTTAATTGAACTGTTAGATGTTATATTAGGTAGGGTGATTCTAGTTTTAAGTTAGATCTTTAGTCAGGCAGGGCGCATTTGAATTTAATCTAGTATTTAAGAAGGGAGGATTTATTTTTAAGCTGTATCTTGGTTTTTAAGACAGCAGTCTACACTGCTGCGATAATATTTCGTTGTCTAGTTTCTATGATCATAGGATATATTATTAAGAAAGTTTTATTTCAGGAAATTGGACTCCCTTTCCGATTTTCTTTCAGGTTTCCATTTGATATTAAATTTAGCTTTCGGTCGTGAATTTTCCAAGTACTCCTTTTGTTGTTTTACTTGTACTACGATCAATTAATGAACGTTCTACAAATTGACAATAAGAGGAGATTTTTCTATCTCACATGTTATATTAGAATTAGTTCTCGCGTAATTGGAGGGTGGAAGGGCCGTGGCTAGGGTGGGTCTCCATGCGCAGTAACCTCCACGTGGTGAGACCCGGGCAATCAATTATTTACTATGTAATTGTTAAACGATTCTTTGCACAATCTCACAGGACAGATAAGATACGTTTGATAATTGTATGGAAAATAATTCGAGCGAATAGACTGCGCATTGAACTTAGGATATAACAGTAATGTAATGCCCGCTTAATGTTCGTTCTTTTCTCCAATTAATGTTCGCCGAGACATTGCTACCAATTTTTTGATCTAATCCTATGCATCGCATCGGCCGAAGCGAGCATCCGAGTTATCTCCACTTGCGATCAGCAATGGACCTCAATATATTTCACTGTCTTTCTCTGGACAAAAGTGTGACCAACGCAGTCTAAACTGAGCGGGCCGAACAGCTATAAGCATGAACTGGTAAGTTACATCCCCGGATAGTGTTTGTTAGGCAGCTTCGAAGCAGCGAACTTTAAGTGGACATTACTGTCCACTGTAGTTATTTGGGCGGAGAGAATCTTAAGTTCTTATTGCAATTACTTTTGAGTTCTCGTTTCTATCTTTGTATCTATCTGCAGCTGTAAATATTGTGTATTATTTATTGCCCTGCTTCTTATGTAGACCCTTCTGTTTTCTGACGCTTTCTAGATAATTCATTAGTAACATAAATCATATATGTTTCGCCTAGAGAATAACATTTTCTTATTTCTCAAGAAGCCTTCTTTTTTATAATTGAAATACCCGTGTATATATCTTTTAATTCATAAATTAATCAATATCTGCAAAGATATACTTGAATCTACGCGGGTCTCTGCCATATCTACAGTGTCTGCTATGGTTTCGCCATCTATACAGAACTCCTTGAAACCACTCGCGCTTGCTATGGTAGTTCCATCTATACAGAACGCCTTGAAACTACTCACACCGCTTACTTACCTTAAGTGTGGTTATGGCAGAGGCCCGAGTAGTTTTAGTCACATCTGTATAGATGGCGATACTAATGGCTCTAGATAAAGCAGACATATATACAGTTTCGAGCAGTTCTGTATAGATGGCGAAACTAAAGCCCACTTTGAGTGTAGGTAAGACAGGGATGCGAGTGGTACGTAAATTCAGAAACCTGTTTATAAGTAGCGGTACTATAATTTGGTTAATCAAATTATGATAATAATCCTCGAAAACCGTTTCGTACACCCATTTACATATCAATAAAGTGTTAGGAAACACAGTGCTACAATCTACATAAAAATTAATATTTACGGTAACATTGCAAGTTCCATTGTTCATTTTATTCTACAACAATCAAGCTCAATAGCACAGGTAAATGCATTTGTGAATATTTTTTCCTTTACATAATTTTAAATAATTCTCCAGCATGTGATAAATACATACTAGTAGCGGTATTATTCTTTATTTCGGTCTCGCAGCAATGAAAGTTTGGTTAGTGTACATATAACCTATCTTTGCAATACTATATGAACTCTTGCACTCTCATCTTCTGTTTCGTTCATCCTTTTCATACCTTCTCCACCTTATGCATCGCACTATTTCTTGTCTCTTTATCGCACGTCTATTACACATCTTTTCATTTCCTCTCTGTTTCATTACAAATTCCTAAGTCATTTCTGCGCTATTAATTGCTGACTCTTTCCTGTTCCCTCTTTACTTTGGTACTGACGTATTGCTCCCGTTTTAATACATTTAAACCTTTGATTACATTTTGCTTCTTGTATTTTTCTTTGAAGGCTCTCCGTTAGATTCTTTAGTTCCGTTCTTATCAAATTTAGTATTCTCGCACTCGTTCCATTCGTTCTAAAAGACCCTTTCTCTTATGCTTCTAGTTTGGCCCGCCCTACTTTCTTTTTCGGCTATATATCCTTTAACAATCTTTCTATCTCCTGTCATGTACTTACTAATATATTTTTTGTGTGCGTAGATTTTATAGACGAAAGATAAGGAGCATTGACCGCCAATTCTCATTGCGCATAAAAAGAAGGAGGAAGAAAGAATAACTCTCGCCATATACTTCAGTTATATTAAATTGGTTTTGTGGGAGTGGAAGGTGTATGCAACGAAGGCTGCTGTAAGTGTAATACGTGTCTAAATATCTTTTTTTTTCAATAAATCTTCCTGTGTGTAATAATTACATACTAGCAATAGTATTCCTTTTTATGTCGGCCTCGCAGCTATGAAATTTCGACTTAGTGTACATATAACTTATGCATTCTTCTCCTTCACTCTTTCTTGCAAACCTTCTCTACTTTACACATTATCCCATTACTTATCCCCTTATTTCATTTCGATTATACATTTGGTCTTTAAGACTCTCCATCACTTTCTTTACCTCTGTTTTCATCAAATTCATTCATGTTTGATTCTTTTCATTCCTTTTTAAATAATCCCCCCCTTTTTCTTATACTTCTTGTGTGTTCTTTCCCTATTTTCTTTTCTTCTAACTATCCTTTAACAATGTTTCTTTCACCTGTTACATACTTACTAATATATCTTTTGTGTGTACAGGTTTTGCATCCAAGGAGTAGGGAGCATTAACCAGTGCATCTCATCATGCATAAAAGCAAGAAAGAAGAAAGAATAACCCTTGCCACATAGTTTAGTTATCCTTTAGTTATAGTAAATTGGTTTATAAAAATAGTTTGTAACTATTAGCGCATAAGATTAATTTAGAACACGTGTGTAATTAACTGTTATGTATATCTATTATATATTTTATTTTATATTCAGTTTATTCGGTAGATCTTATATAAACTTTAATAGTACGTTTACTACAAGTTCTACTGAATGTGCTAAATGTAAAATGAAAGATATAATAAATAATTTACATATGCACCAGTTATACAATTGCTGCAATTTAAATTTATAAGCTTCTGCATGTAAACTGTGTAAATTTTAGTATAAGTTTTATCTGTAAGAATATGTATTGTAAATTAACTTCAAAAAATAGTTTATAAGTATTAGATCATTTATATTTATAATATTCTTTATATTATATAAATGTTAGTTTAGAATTGATACAAGATTTACTTGTACGATTAATTGTAAATTGATATATAAGAATAGTTCATAAGTATTAGCTTGTAAATTTGAATTACAACATTCTTGTAACTTGTATCTGTATCTCTAACTTGTATCTTCAAATTAATGTTCGCCGAGACATTGCTACCAATTTTTTGATCTAATCCTATGCATCGCATCGGCCGGAGCGAGCATCCGAGTTATTTCCACTTGCGATCAGCAAAGGACCTCAATATATCTCACTGCCTTTCTCTGGACAAAAGTGTGACCAACGCAGTCTAAACTGAGCGGGCCGAAAAGCTATAAGCATGAACTGGTAAGTTACATTCCCGGATAGGGTTCACTAGGCACCCCCGACCAGCGAATATTAAGTGGGCATTACTGCCCACTGTAGTTATTTAAGTGGGCAGAGTCTAAGAGTAAGATGATTCATATATGCTTCGTCTTGAGAATTTCATTTTCTTATTCCTCAGGAATCTGTCTTTTTTTTATAAGTATACATATTTTATACATATTTTAATTTGTAAGTTAATTAATATCTGTAAAGATGTCCTTGAAAATATCTGTAAAGATGTCCTTATAAGTATACATATTTTATACATATTTTAATTTGTAAGTTAATTAATATCTGTAAAGATGTCCTTGAAATTACGCGGGTCTCTGCCATATCTACAGTGCCAGCTATGCTATTGCCATCTATACGGAACTCCTTGAAACTACTCGTGCCTCCTACTTACCTTAAGTGTAGATATGGCAGAGGCCCGAGTAGTTTTATTCACATATGTATAGATGGCGAAACTAAAGGCCACTTTGGGTGTAGGTAAGACAGGGATGCGAGTGGTACATAAATTCAAGCACCTGTTTGTCAATAGCGGTGCGGTAAAGTTCATAAAATTTGGTTATTTCTGTCTTCATTTATAAAATTAAGTTAATAATGCTCGAAAATCGTTTCGTACTCTCATTTTCATATGAATAAAGTGTTAGCAAACACGGGATTACAATCTACATTAAAATTAATATGTGTAGTAACATTGTAAGTTCCATTGTTCATTTCCTTGTACGACAGTCAAGATCTTTAACAAAGGTAAATACATCTACGAATATTGTATTCTTCATTTCGGTCTCACAGCAATGAAAGTTGGGCTTAGTGTACACATAACCTATCTTTACAATACTACGTTAACTCTTGCACTGTCATCTTACGTTTTCCTCTTCGTCTTCATACCTTCTCTGCCGTATTACACTATTTCCTATCTCTTATTACATTATATCTATTTCACATCTCTCCTTTTCCTCCCTGTTTCATTTTAAACTCCTAAGTTATCTTTATACATATCCTATTATCTCAATCTCCGTAGATCCTGTTAACAGGTTCTAACATTCCAAATTTTGTCTGCACGGGTCACATCTTTTCTTCTTCTCCTTCTCCCAATATTTATTTCATCCTTTAATGCTTTCGCATCTATCCCCGTATTATTAATTGCCGATTGTGCCATCTTCCGTTCTTACTTAGGTACTTTTGTAATGTTGCTGTTATAATATATTTAAACATTTCATTATATCTTGCATCTTCTATTTTTCTGTTTCATTCCTGCTGTTGTGTTTCACAGTTTCTTCGTTTAAGGCTCTGCGACAATTCCTTTACTTCCGATTTCATTAAATTCTTTCTTACCAGACTCATTCCATTCCTTTTTAAATAATCATATCTTTCTCTAATGCTTTTGGTTTGGCCCTCCCTTCTTCCTTCTGTCTCCTGTTACATACTTACTAATATATGTTTTGTGTGTGCAGGTTGTGGTGGCAAAGAGTAACGAGCATCGACTGGCACTTCTCATCGCGCATAGGAGCAAGAAAGAAGATAGAAGAACTTTTGCCAGATACTTTAGTTATCCTTTAGTTATAGTAAAGCGATTTATAGAAATAGTTTGTAACTATTAGCGCATAAGCTTAATTTAGAACAATTGTGTAATTAACTGTTCTATGTACCTATTGTATACTTTATTTTATATTCAGTTTATTCGGTAGATCGTATATAAACTTTAATAGTACGTTTACTACAAGTTCTACTGAATGTGCTAAATGTAAAATGAGAGATATAATAAATAATTTACGTATGCACAAGTTACACAATTGCTGTCATTTAAATTGTATAAGCTTCTGCATATGAAGTATATAAATTTTAATATAAGTTCTATCTGTAAGATATATTGTAAATTAACTTCAAACAATAGCTTGTAAGTATTAGATTATTTATGTTTATAGTATTTGTAATGCTACATAAATGTTAGTTTAGAATTGATACAATATTTAGTTGTACGATCTATTGTAAATAGATATAAAAGAATAGTTCATAAGGATTAGCTTGTAAATTTGGACTACAACATTTTTGTAACTTGTTTCTTCATTGATTAGTTTAAATAAATGTTCAATGAAAAGAACTCGACTGCTCTTCTTATTTTCACACCTTAACAATCCTTAAAAGAACCTAATTCCAATTCCTTATACAAGAAGTACCGTGGGCGAACTTGAAATTGAAAGTTCTAAAGCGGGAACTTGTCAAAATGGCCCTATACGTTATTAAATTTGGAAGTAGCAAATTCTAAGTCCTCACTTCTTGCAAAATTGGATAGCAGCATGAAAGACCTCCTCGCATATCATATTCTCCTGATACAAATCCACGATTTTCAGCGAGATATTTTTGGCAGAAACTCGGAAATTTCAGCGCTCGGAAATTGCTGGAATGTGACGTCATTTCTGAGAACGAATACCTCCTTGCATATCATATTCTCCTGATACAAATCGAAGATTTTCGGCACTTAAATTTCTACTGAAAATCTTGGATTTGTATTAGGAGAATATGATATGCGAGGAGGTATTCGTTCGCAGAAATTTCCGAGTTTCTGGCAAAAATATCTCGCTGAAAATCGTGGATTTGTATCAGGAGAATATGATATGCGAGGAGGTATTCGTTCGCAGAAATTTCCGAGTTTCTGGCAAAAATATCTCGCTGAAAATCGTGGATTTGTATCAGGAGAATATGATATGCGAGGAGGTATTCGTTCGCAAAAATTTCCGAGTTTCTGGCAAAAATATCTCGCTGAAAATCGTGGATTTGTATCAGGAGAATATGATATGCGAGGAGGTATTCGTTCGCAGAAATTTCCGAGTTTCTGGCAAAAATATCTCGCTGAAAATCGTGGATTTGTATCAGGAGAATATGATATGCAAGGAGGTATGCGTTCTCAGAAATGACGTCACATTCCAGGAATTTCCGAGCGCTGGAATTTCTGAGTTTCTGGCAAAAATATCTCGCTGAAAATCGTAGATTTGTATTAGGAGAATATGATGTGCGAGGAGGTATTCGACTTCACCAATTCTTGGAAATGACGTCACGTTCCAGGAATTTCCGAGAATTAAAATTTGAAGAGCTCCCATCAAGATGTATTAATTCCTTAACAATTAGCGCCAACGTTAATAATGTTCAGGTCTATTTTTACAAGTTTCTCGCTTTAGGACTTTGCATTTAAAGTCCGTCCATGGTACTTCTTGTTTAAGGAAGTGGAATCAGGTCTTTTCAAGGATAGGTAAGGTGTTAAAATAAAGAGAGCAGTACAATTCCTTTCATTGAACATTTATTTAAACTAATCAATGAAGATACAAGTTACAAAAATGTTGTAGTCCAAATTTACAAGCTAATCCTTATGAACTATTCTTTTATATCTATTTACAATAGATCGTACAACTAAATATTGTATCAATTCTAAACTAACATTTATGTAGCATTACAAATACTATAAACATAAATAATCTAATACTTACAAGCTATTGTTTGAAGTTAATTTACAATATATCTTACAGATAGAACTTATATTAAAATTTATATACTTCATATGCAGAAGCTTATACAATTTAAATGACAGCAATTGTGTAACTTGTGCATACGTAAATTATTTATTATATCTCTCATTTTACATTTAGCACATTCAGTAGAACTTGTAGTAAACGTACTATTAAAGTTTATATACGATCTACCGAATAAACTGAATATAAAATAAAGTATACAATAGGTACATAGAACAGTTAATTACACAATTGTTCTAAATTAAGCTTATGCGCTAATAGTTACAAACTATTTCTATAAATCGCTTTACTATAACTAAAGGATAACTAAAGTATCTGGCAAAAGTTCTTCTATCTTCTTTCTTGCTCCTATGCGCGATGAGAAGTGCCAGTCGATGCTCGTTACTCTTTGCCACCACAACCTGCACACACAAAACATATATTAGTAAGTATGTAACAGGAGACAGAAGGAAGAAGGGAGGGCCAAACCAAAAGCATTAGAGAAAGATATGATTATTTAAAAAGGAATGGAATGAGTCTGGTAAGAAAGAATTTAATGAAATCGGAAGTAAAGGAATTGTCGCAGAGCCTTAAACGAAGAAACTGTGAAACACAACAGCAGGAATGAAACAGAAAAATAGAAGATGCAAGATATAATGAAATGTTTAAATATATTATAACAGCAACATTACAAAAGTACCTAAGTAAGAACGGAAGATGGCACAATCGGCAATTAATAATACGGGGATAGATGCGAAAGCATTAAAGGATGAAATAAATATTGGGAGAAGGAGAAGAAGAAAAGATGTGACCCGTGCAGACAAAATTTGGAATGTTAGAACCTGTTAACAGGATCTACGGAGATTGAGATAATAGGATATGTATAAAGATAACTTAGGAGTTTAAAATGAAACAGGGAGGAAAAGGAGAGATGTGAAATAGATATAATGTAATAAGAGATAGGAAATAGTGTAATACGGCAGAGAAGGTATGAAGACGAAGAGGAAAACGTAAGATGACAGTGCAAGAGTTAACGTAGTATTGTAAAGATAGGTTATGTGTACACTAAGCCCAACTTTCATTGCTGTGAGACCGAAATGAAGAATACAATATTCGTAGATGTATTTACCTTTGTTAAAGATCTTGACTGTCGTACAAGGAAATGAACAATGGAACTTACAATGTTACTACACATATTAATTTTAATGTAGATTGTAATCCCGTGTTTGCTAACACTTTATTCATATGAAAATGAGAGTACGAAACGATTTTCGAGCATTATTAACTTAATTTTATAAATGAAGACAGAAATAACCAAATTTTATGAACTTTACCGCACCGCTATTGACAAACAGGTGCTTGAATTTATGTACCACTCGCATCCCTGTCTTACCTACACCCAAAGTGGCCTTTAGTTTCGCCATCTATACATATGTGAATAAAACTACTCGGGCCTCTGCCATATCTACACTTAAGGTAAGTAGGAGGCACGAGTAGTTTCAAGGAGTTCCGTATAGATGGCAATAGCATAGCTGGCACTGTAGATATGGCAGAGACCCGCGTAATTTCAAGGACATCTTTACAGATATTAATTAACTTACAAATTAAAATATGTATAAAATATGTATACTTATAAGGACATCTTTACAGATATTTTCAAGGACATCTTTACAGATATTAATTAACTTACAAATTAAAATATGTATAAAATATGTATACTTATAAAAAAAAGACAGATTCCTGAGGAATAAGAAAATGAAATTCTCAAGACGAAGCATATATGAATCATCTTACTCTTAGACTCTGCCCACTTAAATAACTACAGTGGGCAGTAATGCCCACTTAATATTCGCTGGTCGGGGGTGCCTAGTGAACCCTATCCGGGAATGTAACTTACCAGTTCATGCTTATAGCTTTTCGGCCCGCTCAGTTTAGACTGCGTTGGTCACACTTTTGTCCAGAGAAAGGCAGTGAGATATATTGAGGTCCTTTGCTGATCGCAAGTGGAAATAACTCGGATGCTCGCTCCGGCCGATGCGATGCATAGGATTAGATCAAAAAATTGGTAGCAATGTCTCGGCGAACATTAATTTGAAGATACAAGTTAGAGATACAGATACAAGTTACAAGAATGTTGTAATTCAAATTTACAAGCTAATACTTATGAACTATTCTTATATATCAATTTACAATTAATCGTACAAGTAAATCTTGTATCAATTCTAAACTAACATTTATATAATATAAAGAATATTATAAATATAAATGATCTAATACTTATAAACTATTTTTTGAAGTTAATTTACAATACATATTCTTACAGATAAAACTTATACTAAAATTTACACAGTTTACATGCAGAAGCTTATAAATTTAAATTGCAGCAATTGTATAACTGGTGCATATGTAAATTATTTATTATATCTTTCATTTTACATTTAGCACATTCAGTAGAACTTGTAGTAAACGTACTATTAAAGTTTATATAAGATCTACCGAATAAACTGAATATAAAATAAAATATATAATAGATATACATAACAGTTAATTACACACGTGTTCTAAATTAATCTTATGCGCTAATAGTTACAAACTATTTTTATAAACCAATTTACTATAACTAAAGGATAACTAAACTATGTGGCAAGGGTTATTCTTTCTTCTTTCTTGCTTTTATGCATGATGAGATGCACTGGTTAATGCTCCCTACTCCTTGGATGCAAAACCTGTACACACAAAAGATATATTAGTAAGTATGTAACAGGTGAAAGAAACATTGTTAAAGGATAGTTAGAAGAAAAGAAAATAGGGAAAGAACACACAAGAAGTATAAGAAAAAGGGGGGGATTATTTAAAAAGGAATGAAAAGAATCAAACATGAATGAATTTGATGAAAACAGAGGTAAAGAAAGTGATGGAGAGTCTTAAAGACCAAATGTATAATCGAAATGAAATAAGGGGATAAGTAATGGGATAATGTGTAAAGTAGAGAAGGTTTGCAAGAAAGAGTGAAGGAGAAGAATGCATAAGTTATATGTACACTAAGTCGAAATTTCATAGCTGCGAGGCCGACATAAAAAGGAATACTATTGCTAGTATGTAATTATTACACACAGGAAGATTTATTGAAAAAAAAAGATATTTAGACACGTATTACACTTACAGCAGCCTTCGTTGCATACACCTTCCACTCCCACAAAACCAATTTAATATAACTGAAGTATATGGCGAGAGTTATTCTTTCTTCCTCCTTCTTTTTATGCGCAATGAGAATTGGCGGTCAATGCTCCTTATCTTTCGTCTATAAAATCTACGCACACAAAAAATATATTAGTAAGTACATGACAGGAGATAGAAAGATTGTTAAAGGATATATAGCCGAAAAAGAAAGTAGGGCGGGCCAAACTAGAAGCATAAGAGAAAGGGTCTTTTAGAACGAATGGAACGAGTGCGAGAATACTAAATTTGATAAGAACGGAACTAAAGAATCTAACGGAGAGCCTTCAAAGAAAAATACAAGAAGCAAAATGTAATCAAAGGTTTAAATGTATTAAAACGGGAGCAATACGTCAGTACCAAAGTAAAGAGGGAACAGGAAAGAGTCAGCAATTAATAGCGCAGAAATGACTTAGGAATTTGTAATGAAACAGAGAGGAAATGAAAAGATGTGTAATAGACGTGCGATAAAGAGACAAGAAATAGTGCGATGCATAAGGTGGAGAAGGTATGAAAAGGATGAACGAAACAGAAGATGAGAGTGCAAGAGTTCATATAGTATTGCAAAGATAGGTTATATGTACACTAACCAAACTTTCATTGCTGCGAGACCGAAATAAAGAATAATACCGCTACTAGTATGTATTTATCACATGCTGGAGAATTATTTAAAATTATGTAAAGGAAAAAATATTCACAAATGCATTTACCTGTGCTATTGAGCTTGATTGTTGTAGAATAAAATGAACAATGGAACTTGCAATGTTACCGTAAATATTAATTTTTATGTAGATTGTAGCACTGTGTTTCCTAACACTTTATTGATATGTAAATGGGTGTACGAAACGGTTTTCGAGGATTATTATCATAATTTGATTAACCAAATTATAGTACCGCTACTTATAAACAGGTTTCTGAATTTACGTACCACTCGCATCCCTGTCTTACCTACACTCAAAGTGGGCTTTAGTTTCGCCATCTATACAGAACTGCTCGAAACTGTATATATGTCTGCTTTATCTAGAGCCATTAGTATCGCCATCTATACAGATGTGACTAAAACTACTCGGGCCTCTGCCATAACCACACTTAAGGTAAGTAAGCGGTGTGAGTAGTTTCAAGGCGTTCTGTATAGATGGAACTACCATAGCAAGCGCGAGTGGTTTCAAGGAGTTCTGTATAGATGGCGAAACCATAGCAGACACTGTAGATATGGCAGAGACCCGCGTAGATTCAAGTATATCTTTGCAGATATTGATTAATTTATGAATTAAAAGATATATACACGGGTATTTCAATTATAAAAAAGAAGGCTTCTTGAGAAATAAGAAAATGTTATTCTCTAGGCGAAACATATATGATTTATGTTACTAATGAATTATCTAGAAAGCGTCAGAAAACAGAAGGGTCTACATAAGAAGCAGGGCAATAAATAATACACAATATTTACAGCTGCAGATAGATACAAAGATAGAAACGAGAACTCAAAAGTAATTGCAATAAGAACTTAAGATTCTCTCCGCCCAAATAACTACAGTGGACAGTAATGTCCACTTAAAGTTCGCTGCTTCGAAGCTGCCTAACAAACACTATCCGGGGATGTAACTTACCAGTTCATGCTTATAGCTGTTCGGCCCGCTCAGTTTAGACTGCGTTGGTCACACTTTTGTCCAGAGAAAGACAGTGAAATATATTGAGGTCCATTGCTGATCGCAAGTGGAGATAACTCGGATGCTCGCTTCGGCCGATGCGATGCATAGGATTAGATCAAAAAATTGGTAGCAATGTCTCGGCGAACATTAATTGGAGAAAAGAACGAACATTAAGCGGGCATTACATTACTGTTATATCCTAAGTTCAATGCGCAGTCTATTCGCTCGAATTATTTTCCATACAATTATCAAACGTATCTTATCTGTCCTGTGAGATTGTGCAAAGAATCGTTTAACAATTACATAGTAAATAATTGATTGCCCGGGTCTCACCACGTGGAGGTTACTGCGCATGGAGACCCACCCTAGCCACGGCCCTTCCACCCTCCAATTACGCGAGAACTAATTCTAATATAACATGTGAGATAGAAAAATCTCCTCTTATTGTCAATTTGTAGAACGTTCATTAATTGATCGTAGTACAAGTAAAACAACAAAAGGAGTACTTGGAAAATTCACGACCGAAAGCTAAATTTAATATCAAATGGAAACCTGAAAGAAAATCGGAAAGGGAGTCCAATTTCCTGAAATAAAACTTTCTTAATAATATATCCTATGATCATAGAAACTAGACAACGAAATATTATCGCAGCAGTGTAGACTGCTGTCTTAAAAACCAAGATACAGCTTAAAAATAAATCCTCCCTTCTTAAATACTAGATTAAATTCAAATGCGCCCTGCCTGACTAAAGATCTAACTTAAAACTAGAATCACCCTACCTAATATAACATCTAACAGTTCAATTAAAAGAACAATTTCAATAATATCCTAACACACAGGAATGTAATAGATACTTTATCATACTCATGTAGGTATAAGCATGCATATACTTAATTCCCCTTCAATTAGTCCATATTAATTTCGTGGTCCATGCCTTCCTAGAACAGACAACTGGCAACTGGGCAGGGGCAGGGGCAGGGTGAGAGTGTGGTCATATTATACATATTTTAAGAACTCCTCTTCTTTAGCTGAGTCGTTTCAATCCTACTGAAACAAAGACAAAGTGGATGTAATTAGTAAAGCATTATAAAAATCTTCAACTGACAAGTGGGATCAAATGGGAGGCAAGTAACGAAAGTGACTGCTACCGAGCAGCCCGCGAGCCCTCGGCCCAGAATCTGGACAGTAACACGACTTACAATCAACACCTGTTTCGATACCGAGCCACAGCAATCATTGAGGAACGGATGTGCAAGACCGCAACCACGATTCCAGATTATGTCCCATATACCTTCTGCCACCCCAAGGTGTGCTTGGCGTGGTCTAACGGGGAGAAATATCCTACTTGGCGGGTCACCTGTCCAGAACCACAGTAACAGCCTCACACACCGCTCGTCGCTGAAAGTGCAACCCAAATATCGCAACAGGTGTCAATAGCGCCTTACCGTCGGTCCTACGAGCCGAGAACGGAAAAGGGAATGAAGCTAATAAGAGAATGAAGCAAAAAGGGAATGAGAGGGGACAAGTGCAATGCGCAGTCAATTCGCTCGAATTATTTTCCACATAATTATCGAACGTCTCTTAAACGTTTAATAATTATACGATAAATAATCGATTGCCCGGGTCTCACCACGTGGAGGTTACTGCGCATGGAGACCCACCCTAGCCACGGCCCTTCCACCCTCCAATTACGCGAGAACTAATTCTAATATAACATGTGAGATAGAAAAATCTCCTCTTATTGTCAATTTGTAGAACGTTCATTAATTGATCGTAGTACAAGTAAGACAACAAGAGGAGTACTTGGAAAATTCACGACCGAAAGCTAAATGGAGTATCAGAAGGAAATCTGAAAGAAAATCTGCAAGAGAATTCAATTTCCTGAAATAAAACTTTCTTAAAAATATATCCTGTGATCTTAAAAATTAGACAGCGAAATATTATTGCAGCAGTGTATGCTGCTGTCTTAAAAACTAAGACACAGGTTAAAAATAAATCCTCCCTTCTTAAATACTAGATTACATTCAAATGCGCCCTGCCTGACTAAAGATCTAACTTAAAACTAGAATCGCCCTACCTAGTATAACATCTAACAGTTCGAATAAAAGAACAATTTCAATAATATCCTATCTACATAGGAGTGTAATAGATACTATCCCATACTCATGTTGGTATGAGTATGCATATACTTAAATCCTCTTCGGTTAGTCCGTATTAATCTCTCGTGGTCCATGGTGTCCAAGAACAGACAGAAACTCGAACCAAAAAATTGCAGCACCTGCCAACAATATTTGGTTTTATAAACCCTGCCTAATTAAAACTCTAATAATTTCAATTCGTGTAAAACCTGCAGTATAAAGATCTAAGATTGTGTGTTGAGACAAATCCTACTTACATAAAGAGCTAAAAGTATTGTTCGATTTATATTTGGGCCTGCCTAATTAATTGTCTAACACCTGTAATTAGTTAATAAGGACAGGGGTTTGGGGCGGGGATGGGGTGAGGGTGTGTTCGTATTATACATTGTTTCATGAATCCTCTTCTTTTCAATGCTTCTGAAACATGCACAAACTCGAAATAATTAGTAAAGCATTATAAGAATGAATTCTTAAACTCACAAATTGGATCGACGAGGCTGGCTCTTTAATTTTAAAGTTTCCAATCGTGTCTTTGATAATATTTCTGGATCTGTATTCTATATATTCCACTCTTGAGCCTCTGACGTATGTACTTATGTTTGTTTAATATAGCATATTTGGGTTCATCTGTGAATCTGTAACAATCTCAAGCATTGGATTAGTGACATCCCCAAGCCTCCCCATTTTATATCGAAATGAAGCTGCTTTTAATTCGTAATAACTGAATTTTAGCGCAGTTAATAAATCAGAATTGATATGAAAAATGCTTTTTTGTTTTTTGATAACAATAGTTAATTGGATTTCGGCCAAAGTGATATATACTTTTGTACGTTCTAGATCAAACTGAATGGTGGTATCACGTTCATTAAAAACTCCAAAATGAAGTAGTCACATTTCACTACAATTGATTCTATTTTGCTTCAACAAAGAAGCGACAAACGATTATTCGGAAGAAAAATATCAAACTTCAACTATCACCATGCCGAGACCCAACTACTGCCAATAACGTTTTTCGTGCAAGGATTTTTGTTTAAACATTTACGGATATCGCGAGTGAATTTCAATTTCTACAAAGCAAGCTCGAAAAGTTACAAAAATTGGCTCTACTAAAAAAATGGTTAAGATAGAATTGCAACAATTAAGCGGAAATATTTAAGAGTTAAACTCCAATAATGAACAGTCACTAGTATTAACTCTAATTTAAATCTACTATCTAGAATTATTATAAATTTATCAAAGATTCTGCAAATTATATCTGTTTTTTACTTTGCTCTTTTTCTTTTCTTTTCTTTTCTTTTCTTTTCTTTTCTTTTCTTTTCTTTTCTTTTCTTTTCTTTTCTTTTTTCTTTCCTTTTTCTTTCATTTATTTTCTTTTTCATTTCTTTTCATTTCGTTCACACAGTAATTTACTAATATGTATGCAAATTTTTAGCAGTACTTCCATCAACAGACATTCCAGGTAGTATAATTATTAAGAAAAATAAAATAAAAAGAAAGGCAAATATAAAACGCTGAAAAGAAAAAGTTCCTGGTTCAGGAACAGGCTTCCAATTGGAAGCAGATGGGGACTAGTAGTCGCAACTCTACTTAAAAACGCGATCTTTAATCAACGCAACGCTAACTGGAACTCGCGATACAATCATTTCGCAACACTATTTATTAAGACTAATAGAAAGCAAACAGTAAATTATATGTACTATCCAAAATTAAGCAAATTGAAGATCCTCTGAAAAATGAACTGAAAGTTCCAATACGCGAAAACAATTTCCGCAACACTAGAAGCTCAAATGTAAAGTGTATTATAAAATACTACAATTTAACTAGCAATACGAATAGCAATAAGTGGCATTCAACGCAACTCCAACTCGACCCGTTCGCAAGTTTTTCGCAACTCTAAAGCAACGCGATATTTTTGGGAGGGCTGTATCGTTGGGCCGGAATGTGCATCGGCCAAGTACAAATAAAAATTCTACAAATGAAAATGCAAGCACAGTGACAAAGTAGTAACACAGAATGATTCCCCATTCTTAAAAAGAATGGGGAGCCATTAGTAGTTGCCCTCTTGAGTGACAGTTTGTCGGGCCTCTTCGGCATATAGCCTCTCCATTTCGTCGGACCCAAGGGTCAGCTGAAACTTAAACTAGGCTCGAGACTCTAATCGGAAACCAAGGAAAAACTTATAAAGGTGAAATAAAGAGTTTGAATCGCGGAGCTAAATGGAACACACGTGGCCGAATGGCGATCAAATAAAATCGTAAAATTGTGATTACGGAAAATCACATAGATTACGATTAAAATTGTAATCGTTCTTCGTTCACACGTGCAGCCTCGAGCATAATGTAACGAGTTTCGTTTCGGAGCCTAAATCGCGACCACGACCGCGAAGGATTCGAAAAATCGATAGGCAAAGCCAGAGGCGAACGCATTTTCGTTCGCGCCACAGCTTCACCGTCGACTTTTCAAATCAGATTTCCTGAAACAGGTTGAACACGCGAAATAGTGCCTACCCGATCGGAGACTGTGTCAACCTGCCCGGCCCTACCTACTTATGTCTATCAATCACACCAGAAAGTATGCTACCTATCCTACCTGGACCTATATTTAAAAAATGGCAAACAAACACACCAACACACGACACTCCACGGTTCTCAGTCAAACACTTGGGCGCAAAAGCCTACACTAGGGAGGCGTCCCGGGACACCCCCGACACCCAAGTGCTGTCACACAACTTGCACACTCTAATGTACGTACCATTTTTCTGAAATCGACTGACAGTGGCTGGGATCTCTGCGTTCACGTGGAAAAAACCACGTCGCGGTTGAGATATTTAATAAAATAATTAAATAGCACCGATACAAGAGGTACTTGATAGCAATTGATAAGTATATTCAATTCTTTTTGGCATTTGGCCTCTGTCATCTTAAATGACAAAAACTTCGTGCCCAAGTATAGTAGGAATTATTGAAGCAAATAATACTAAAAATGATGTCTGTTTTAAATTGATGGACATCTTATCTTGGTCATAGTAGCTACATTTTAATACGGAACGACGCAAATCCACAGCCTAACCACACACACAATGCGGATATTACGTCGTGCACGATACACCAACGCACTGTCAGTCGCCAACAATAAATCATTTTATGGCTTATAAACTAAAAAATATCATCGTGCTCTACCACCGTTTTCCCACCCAAGTAGCACCGGGGCACGTGAGTGGGATCCGGGCAGTGAACACGGAAAGGGTTAAACCTGAAAATCCTCGTCTAAAAAGATGATAAGGACATACTGATTTTCTAACGGGCTAAAATACATATATATGTACAACAGATCTATATATGATTCTATTTTATTGAAGAGAAAATTAAATGACTCTACTTTATTAGAAAAATTGTGCAATGACTCTACTATATTAGAAAAATTATGCAGTGACTCTACTTTATTAGAAAAATTATGCAGTGACTCTACTTTATTAGAAAAATTATTCAAAGACTCTACGTTAATAGAGAAATTATTCAACGACTCTACTTTAATATACTTTGAATTAAATTGAAACATCCTCGGGCGTTCCCGTTATCAAAGCATTGATTCTAAAACGCAAGATTGCTTTAAAAGTTGATTGCCTTGATTTCGAAAACTACCCGTTCGCGTATTGTCTTCTTGTACATTCAGGTTTAATTAACATTTTGTACGGAAACAATGAACGTATCGACATCTTTAAACGCTAAAGACTAATATGGGTATCGAATAATAAAATTATTCGATAGTTCCAACAAATTGATAAGGTAAATGAGTACCTTCACTTTATATATTATCAAAGTAGAAAAATATGAAATACTACACTCTTACTAACAGCAATAATTATGCAATTTATTCTAACTGTGCAGTCATTGCAATTGACAAGTAAACGAAGTCGAATGGTATTCGACTTCTCCACTACAAACTAATGCACGTAGAATACTGGACGTTACTTTATATTCATTCAATAATTAATAACTATTTAAATATCGTTTCATAGGTATTCAATTAAATACTCTATTATAAAAAGATATATAGTGATATATTTTGTACTAAATATGATCTGTTTTAAAATTATCAAGCTATTTAAAAACGCGTTGTACAAGAAGACCTATCCTCACATAATATAAAGCAGTAAAGAAGTTACTACTCATGAGTATATTTCCATATACCCATGGTCACAGTGCTTGCCAGAAAAATCTACGTAATTACAACCAGTCACCCGTGTCGGTTCGGACCTTTCGTCCTGCGACATGATTGAGTGACCAGAGGAACTTTAAAGCATGCCACTCACCGGTTGCAGACTCACCAGGTGTGCGGTCAAGCTCGTCGCCATCGAAGCCATGGAAGCTGCTGAAACATTCAAAAAGAGCAAACAACATTAAAATCTATGTATTTTCAGTACTTTTGGAATGTGTTAATTATCAATGATTATTGCAATACAAGATTAAAGAACGAAGGAGATACCTACTCGTCAAATTGATGGCTGAAAGCCCGAACTCGCCGAACAGGACACTGACTCTAATGGAACACTTATGATTGACGAACAAAGTGATTCTAATTTCGCGACAGTATTGCTACTGTTTTTGTGACTGCTACCGAGCAGCCCGCGTGCCCTCGGCTCAGAGTCTGGACAGTAAAACGACTTAGCATCAACACAAGTTTCGATTCCGAGCCACAGAAATCATTAAGGCACGGATATGCAAAACCACAACCACGATTCTAGATTATGACCCGTATGCCTTCTGCCACCCCAAGGTGTGCTTGGCGTGGTCTAACACATAGGAATTTCCTACTAGGCGGGCCAAAGTGTCCAGAAAAGCAATCACAGCCCCACACACCGCCCCCCGATGACACTGCAACCCGGATATTGCAAGAACCGCGACCACGATTCCAGAATGGTGGATGACCTACCCAAATTAGAGATTATATGTGGTCTAACAGAGGGCCTCGTGACCAGGGTCCAGAACCACAATCACGCCCCCGCACATCGTAACTCGCTGACACTAAGTCCCTAACCATCAGTCCTCCGAGCCGAGAACGGAAAAGGAAATGGAATAATTGTGATCGACGAACAAAGTGACTCTATTTTTCGCGAGAGTATTATTTCGGAGCAAACACTGACTCTAATTTCGCGTCTCTTTACTGTTATTTATGTTGAATTATTATTAAGAGCGGCAGCGCTCAAAAAATAATAAAAAGAACTTTGACGGAACAAGCACTGACTCTACCAACCGCATTGCGCGCGGCCAACAATATCGTTATGGTGATACAATTGAGCCCATGGCAGCTTCTGAAACATTCAAAAGAACAGACAACATTGGAATCTTTGCGTTTTGAGTACTTTTCGATCATGATAATTATCAAAGACCATTGTAAAATAAGATTAAAGAAATACAGAGATACTTACTCTTCGAGTTGATGGATGAGTGCCCGAACTCGCCGAACTGCATCGGTGCTGACTCTAATACCGGAATACTTATTGCGAAAGAAAAAAAAATAAAATAAAAGACTACTATCGCGCACGTCAATTGTGATCGACGAACAAAGTGACTCTAATTTCGCGAGAGCAATATTTCGAAGCAAACACTGACTCTACTTTCGCGTATCTTTACTGTTATTTATATTTAGTTATAATTATTATGAGCGGTTTCGCTCTAAAAACAATAAAAAGTACTTTGACGGAGCAAGCACTGACTCTACTGACCGCATTGCGCGCGGTCATCAAAATTTTCTGAAAGAGAATCTGTACAAGTTAGTAAATAGGGTGAGGAGGTAGAAATTGAAGCAATACACATTTGATTTTATTTATCTCTTTCTTATTTCTTCATCCTGTCAAACGTCTGTTGAGGAAATACTGCTTTGTTTTAATAAAGTACTACCGTATTATTATTCTGATTTAATTACTGTTAATTGTCTATTCAAGATATACTATTATAGATTAATATAAATGATTTATCAAAAGCTCTCGCGATAGGAAATCGATTGTTAGATAAACGCGTATTAATTAATAGAAGCTAATAGTCAAGCGTATGCGGTGGTAAACTAAAACTCGAAATGTGATTGAATTGTAGGGTGATGTACATCGCTAACCTTCGACAACATAGACGACCCTTACGCTGCGACGCTTGAACTGATAATGACGTCGCGTCGCGTCGCGTCCCGAACCTCCCCACTCCGCGCCGTCGCGTCGGTAGCGCTCGCTCGCGCTCGGTCCTATTCGCAATTTCCGAAAATCTTTCAAGGTTTCCGACCGCGGCCGTGCGGTCTACTATCCTTGGGTCACCTAGTCGACTTCTACTGTTTCTGACCAACCCTTAGCTGGACCTACGACCCTTGGGCCATACCTACTGGACTTCTACTGTTTCTGGCCAACTTTTAGCTGGACTTACGACCCTTGGACCATACCTACTGGACTTCTACTGTCTCTGGCCAACTTTTAGCTGGACCTACGACCTTTGGAGCATACCTGTCGGACTTCTACGGTTTCTGGCCAACTTTTAGCTCGACCTACGACCCTTGGGCCATACCTACTGGACTTCTACTGTTGCTGACCAACTTTTACCTGGACGTACGATCCTTTGACAATACCTACTGGACTTCTAGTGTTTCTGACCAATTTTTAGCTGGGCTTACAACCCTTGGACCATACCTACTGGACTTTTACTGTCTCTGGCCAACTTTTAGCTGGAAACAGAAAACGGAGTGAAGCAAAAACGGAATGAAGCGAAAAAGGGAATGAGAAGGGAAAGTGCAATGCGCAGTCAATTAGCTCGAATTATTTTCCACATAATTATCAAACGTCTCTTAAACGTTTAATAATTATACGATAAACAATTGATTGCCCAGGTCTCACCACGTGGAGGTTACTGCGCACGGAGACCCACCCTAGCCACGGCCCTTCCACCCTCCAATTACGCGAAAACTAATTCTAATACAACTTGTGAGATAGAAAAATCTCCTCTTATTGTCAATTTGTAGAACGTTCATTAATTGATCGTAGTACAAGTAAAACAACAAAAGGAGTATTTGGAAAATTCATGACCGAAAGCTAAATTGAATATCAAATGGAAACCTGAAAGAAAATCTGCAAGGGAGTCCAATTTCCTGAAATAAAACTTTCTTAATAATATATCCTATGATCAGAGAAACTAGACAACGAAATATTATCACAGCAGTGTACACTGCTGTCTTAAAAACCAAGGCACAGTTTAAAAATAAATCCTCCTTTCTTAAATACTAGATTAGATAGTAGAACGATTGTTAGTTAAACGCGTGTTAATTAATAGAGGCTAATAATGAAGCGAACACAGTGGTAAAGTAAAGCCTGAGGTGCTATTGCGTTGTAGAGTGAGGTATGTCGCTAACCATCAACACCGTAGACGACCTTACGCTGCGACACTCCAATTGAGAAAGAAGGTGCACGCGCCGCGCGACGGTCGACCACACTCCGCAAGCCTCCCCACTCCGCTACGCGCCGGCGCGTCAGCTGCGCTCGGCGGTATTCGCTATTTCCGAAAATCTTCGACGGTCGCCGACGGCGACCGGCGGTCTACTACCCCAGGGTCATACCTACTGGACTTCTACTATTTCTGACCATCTTTTAGCCGGACCTACGACTCTAGGGTCGTGCCGACTGGACTTCTACTGTTTCTGACCAACTTTCAGGCGGATCTATGACTCCTAGGGTCGTGCCAACTGGACTTCTAATGTTTCTGACCAACTTTTAGCCGGACCTACGACTCTAGGGTCGTGCCGACTGGACTTCTACTATTCCTGACCAACTTTTAGCCGGACCTACGACTCTAGGGTCGAGCCTATTGGACTTCTACTATTTCTGACCAACTTTTAGCTGGACCTACGATCCTCGTTAAAGAATTCTTTTGTTCTTTGCCGCGCAATGAATGCGGGACAGCACAGGCGGGACGCTTGACGTGACACTGTCAATTTCATCGCCCCGATGCATCGCGATGTGGTTTCGACTCAACTCGAGCCGGGCGAAAGTGCATCGCGCGACCAGGCATCGTAGCTCAATTTTTCTACCGAAACGTTGCCCGAGAAATAGCTTTCCTGATCCCCCCGAAGCATTTACATATATTCAACAATCGCATGAATCCCGTCCCTGCTACTTCAGTAAAGAATAGTTCTTCAAGTGATCACTGTTCTTGAGCAGAGTACGCTCAAATCAGCGTGGGATTTCTGAGTCGGTATGACAATCACGTTGGGCCACGAAAGTCCATAAGATGTCTTGTCTATTCTTATATCTCGTCGGTGCTTATATCTCGTCTGTGGTGTAACTAGCGCGCGGACTTTGGTTCAACCCTTTCACCGCTAGATGGTTATAGCATTTGTGGGTCCATAATTTGAACGAAAGCCGAGTACATGCATCTCTCAATGCACCCAATTCCCAACGTTAATATATGTAAATATCAAAAGAATAAATTAAAAAATGAATAATAATAATAAAACGAAGTTAAAACGACCTTTATTTTCCTAAAAGGTAATATAGAAAAATATTGAAAAACAAGTAACAAAACAAAGATAGCCAGATAGTCTTCTTTAAATAGCCGAACAAATTTGGCATATTAAAGCACACTTTCGTGTGAATTTTTCCACAATACAGTGCTTACAGTGCTTACAGTGCTCGATGACAAGATCGTGTCGTTGAAAGTAATTCCAGAAGGTCGGGCACCCCTGCAGCCTCACCGGTCTCGCGGGGAACCATAATCCGGGCTGTAAAGTTCTAACGCGATTATCCATCCGGAGCATTGTTAACGTCCTCTGAAAACGAGACCCCGCCGCGGCGGGCAGAAAGGGGCAGGGGGAAACGGGAGAACGCAATAATTGAAAATGCGCAAGCGAATTAACGAGGTCCCTACGAAAATGATTGGCCTCTCCGTGCCATATTAAAAACGCGAATTTACGATCTTGAAGATTTTTATCGAGCCAAGAACCGCCTCTCCAGGGGGAAGGGGCGAAGAGTGTAAAACATGTAACCGTTACATTGAAAATTCCACGCGGACCAGTAGGTTTCGCTCGCGAACAAACGCGAGAGCGCAGTCGCCTAATTAAAACTCATGTAAATCGTGTACCTGTGCCGCGCCACGCCAATTAACTTTACAACGCGATGGCGAACGAAACTGGTGCGAAAAAGCGAAGAGTAAAACGGACAGGTAAGGCGAATGGACTTTTAGTTAAAACCGGGGACGTAACAAATTGGTCCACGAAGCAAGACGATTATCTGACGACGCGAACCACTTTATATAATACGGAACCGCGTGCACGAATGATACCTGCTAGATTATCGCTACTTCGTTCAGATTATTTTCCCGTCGAGTAAGAATTTGTTACCTTGCTACCTGGACGCACAGGTGCGAAGTGGATTTTAGTTCAGGTACAATTTTTATCAATGGAGGGCCGTAAGGAAACCGGGCTGTGGTTGTGGAGGAGTTTGGAAAAGGGGTGGAAACGGTGGTAAAGGCCGAGGGTGTATATCTTTGCTGCAACGAGAAGGAATTATTATACCGGAGGTTCCGGCGCCTAATTAATACCGTCTGGTCCGATGGAAACGAAAATGGACAATTGAATAAACCCTTACACCCCCGGCGAGTTCCTCGGGCAATGTGTTGCGAGGGTAGAAGAACGAGCCGGTATAATTTTCTGCTTCCTTTTCTCCAGGTGTTCCCGAGAAGAAGTGACACAGTTCCCTTTGTCTCCGCGACGATCTACTCGGACCACGGACCCTATCCAATCCTCCGTTTTTCAGGTTCTCGAGATCAAACGAGGCAGCACACCATTTTCTTTCTCCAAAGTTGACTTAAAATTGGTCGCAACATTCAAGCTTGGCATTGTACTCGATCATGTCCAGGAAGCACCAAATGCCGATCCAGAAAGAAAATCACGAACTTCCGTTAGAGGTACACACGTGCTGCCGGTGTATGGCGAGTGGAGGTGAAGCGAGGTCGATGGAAAGTGGCATAATCGCGGATGTGGATCGGCTCAAGGAGAGCAGAAGAGGAGATCCTTCACCTTACTTATGTAACGAACGCTCGTGTCTTCGACCGCGTCCCGAGCACCCGGACCCTCTCTCGCCTATATCCCCCTCCTCCTAATATACACCCTACTTTCCACCGTGACGGTGTTCTTGTGACCGGTGTCCCTGAGAATCCCCTCGGTTTTATTGGGTAGATCGTGTCAATCATCCCCTTTCACCTTCGGACCCTCTTTCTTTTTAGAATCGTCTCTAATCAGATATGTATTGCGCTTCTGGTTCCATAGAATTGGAGGTGTTCGACTTCCATAACCCCAGGACACGTATTAGTCGATTCGAGTAAAGCGAGAGTTGAATGAGCAGCAGACTCTTAAAACAGAATTCCTGGACGGAAGAGTATAATTCTCTTTTTACTATTGTTCTGTATACCATTGGCTTCGATGTTCTATCAAAAATGGAACATTATATTGCGGTGGGGATCTCGTGTTCTAGATACAGGTTGAAACATGCGAGTGTTCTATCGCGAGCAAGCTAGATTCCCACGAGATCGTTGCTTCGAATCGAGTAACTCGGCCCCCGTTTAATCCTACGAAAAAGAGGGAATTCCAATACGATTTCGAGCAGGTCAAATTCAACGCAGTGACTAAGAGGATTGCTCATTCGTTCGGGTTCCTCGGAGGATCTTCCACGATGACGGCTTGGTCGAGCAAAGTGGCCAACAAAGCCACGAAAACTATCCTTAGAGTAACCGTATCGTTATCTTGGCCTCGTCAACAGGAGAGAGACGGCCAAACCGAGTAAACGTTTATGGTGGCGTACTCTTTTTGTTTTGAGCCGGTGAACAAGCTCGCAAGCTCGCAAGCTCGGGTGGGATGGGAGAGATTGATTTAACGAGCAGTCATAAAAGGCGAAAGCACGAAGCCGTAAAGACATTATTCCCGCGCAGCGGTGATTTCGACACCGAAAACGGAGGCCGTTGTTGTCGGAGGTCATTCGTGGGTTCAACGTTCGGGCCGTTTACCTGGCCTCCGCCGAATCCTTGAACATCGACGTTACGACGCGTCGCGCACTATTATTTATTCCACAACTGTATATTTATTGCTGCAGAAATTTCATTTACTTCCGTGGACATCGTTGCAAGGAGAAAAAGAAAGAATTGAAAAGAATAAGGGGGTCCGTTTCCTAGGGCAGCTGGAGGAAAATAGGAATTTCCTGAGATCGATCAGCGTCTAGGGGAAATGAGTTCCAGGATTAAAATGACCATCGCTCGTCGATCACCAGTCCGTTGAGTTGAGCGAAAAGGTGATTGAACGGAAGTTGTGTGGATTTTTCTCTATTTCGAGTAATTGCAAGAGGAAAGCGACGGGTGCCTTAACGGGTGCCTGCGAGCAGTGAAGAAAAGTGCGAAAGGAGTCGGTGATTCGATCGTAATCCGGGTCGCCGTAAACCTTGCTCGTCGACTTTCCGGCAACCGGCAACATCTTGTCATCCTGGTCGCCGTTATTCGAGCAACATGAACGAACAGCAGATATGTAGGTATTCGGTATTCGAATCGCAAATAACTCACGCCACCGGTGTCGTTCTCACCGAAGAAGGAGAAAAGTATATATGTATATATGTAAGATCCTGGAGGGGATTCTGTCGAGGTGGTGGTGGCGAGGAACCGCAACACGCAATACAGTAAAGCAGAAAGCAATTGAGACGAGGGAGGACAGAATTGGCGGTGGTGGTGGCGAAGAGACGGCGGCAGGAGGAAGGAAGAAGGACGAAGGAGACGAGGAAGGAGAAGCGAAGGGAGACGACCGGCAAGTCGAACGAAGACACAAGTTCATGTCCATGGAGATGTGGGACGATGGCCCGGAGTAACCTCCATCAAGGATGGACTTCCATCCACCGACCACCGCGCTGGGACGGTTGTGCGAACCTGGATGATCATTTGTAGCGAACGGCCCTGATCCTGATCATGCGTACTTTACGATGCAAAAAAGCATTATACAAATTCACTGCTCGCGTCCGTTTGTTTTTAAAATGTATCTGTCATCCAACGCCGTGTTCAACTTTAAATGAGTCTCGAAGGAGTCGAGCGCCTTCTAATTAATTTCGAATGCGCTTGCGGGAGAAGTAAAAAGGAAAATTGCATTACAGATTCGCCGGAAGATTTTGGAAATGAATTTGCTTCGCGCAAGATAGCGTGCAATGCACGTCCGTGATGGAAATATAGAGCGGAACAGGGCAGAAATATTTGTACTCCCGCGTCGGATTAATTTCTATTTTCAAGACAGTTTGGTAAGGAGCCCAAGATTATTGGACCTGAAAACGGCCGTCGATTGTCGCCCCGTACGTCGATTGTAATTTGTTCAACGGCCGAAGAAGTTCACGACGAGCTGAGTAGCCGTCCAGAAAGAAAAAGGATTGCTGTTTTCCTCGACGGCCACCCGGAGTGGATAATGACGTCGACGCGCGGCCGGCCGTACAGTCGAAATGTGGAACAGGAATCGTAGAAAACGAGGGAAATTCTCATTTAATCTTTAGACCGGCGATCCGTGCCGCCTCGTTTCAAACTTGCTAGCTGCCGCCGAGGCTACGATGGTCTCCGTTTCCGTTAGAAAACACTGTCCCTGAAATTTGGAATAATCCTCAAGGTCCGTGTGCTTTCGTTCGGCAGCAAACACGACGGCAAAGCGCCGACAAAATCAATGAATTATGAAGGTCCGAACGATAGAAGCAATTGGAAATGCGACCTCCAACTTTCGTTAATTGCTGAACCTATGTTCCGCAACACATTGCCTCTGATTCTCCGCTGTTTACACAATGATCAACGCGAAGGCAGGGAAGCGCGTCGAGCACTGAGAGGACTATGGGATGTACGAGCGACGACAAACGACTCCCTGCTAGCGACTCTTCGGCATCTCAAGCATTAAGCGATCCTCGCAGAAGGAAAAACGACAATGGACGACGAGATGCAATGCATCCTAAGATCGGACGGCGTTGGGCCTGTAGAAGGCAACGTTGACGAGTCGAAACGATTCTGTAGCAAACGTAAGAGATACGTTCAGGCCGACGAACATCGCACGGTGGCGTCCGCGCGAGAAGAAACGAACGCATACGCGTGAAAGTAATGGTTATACGACGCTGTACGTGCTTTGTGCACGGCTTATGTGCCTGCACCACGTCACATGACTTCGCCTTAACCCAGTGCCAGTGGCACTGTCCGTGGAACGAGCGCTTTTTGGGTCTAGGTCTATCGGGGGCGTTCACCCTGCTTACGTTGTTAACACACTTACCATACCGCTCGACGAGCCAGGCCTCGTCGCGTCGCCACCGCCGCCTCCGCCGCCACCGCCTCCGATAACGTCGCGGCTCGCTTGCACCTTACCACCGAACAGAGAAGAGAGTAACGTCTGCCTACGCCACTATGACCTCCGTCCACGTGGTCAAGAGGCTTCACTTTTAATCGCGGACCGTCCGGTGGGTTCAGCCCTTGCGCAGAATCTGAAAATGAATAGGAACCGGATCAATTTCCATTTCTGTTTAGATCTTGCACAACTGATTCTTAAGCCAATCGATTAATTAAAGGAACAGTCCATGGACGGAAATACTAATACGTCGAGGACAGGTGTGAGTCGACACTGTAATACCATGTCCATCTTTCGTTTCGTGCGATTTTTTTTAGTTACAAAGTTACAATAGTTAAGAAATCGACAATTTTTTGGGCAGAACATTTTGCAACCCTCCTCCCGTCTGCTTAAAACTCGAGTTAGAGATTGTTTCTCGTGGGTTCGGATTATCGGTTTCATTGAACCCAGCAGACCACCCGGTCGTTTCACCTTCGCTTCCAGCGACCATATAACAGTACATCTTTCGGATGTAAATTTCCTTGTCGTTGGGCCGGTTGACGAAATTCACTCTCTCACGCGGTCAGGCCCTACGTGTTGCTGTACTTTCGTTGTCGTCGGACGGAGACGTTCCCTAAACGCAATCGGGACAAAACAACGACGAGTTACCGTTAGTATACACGGTGATTGCCTCTCACTCGAAACCGTTCGGAGGCGGCCGCTCCTTCGGCGCGAGGACAGAGGGTGAAAGCCCTATGAGAACGTTCGGCATGAATGGACGAGCCTGCTCCGGAAACCGTTATCGTTATCGCGTTTCGTGCGCGGAAGCTGCATGTTTCACAGATGTACCGAGATTGTTTTCGTGTGGAGAACCTTCTAACGCAATAAAGAATTCGCCTGCATTTCCTTGACTTGCGAACGAAACGGCACTGCGTATACGAAGTTGTCCCAAAACAAAAGAATGTACAGCAGTCGAGCGACTTTGAATTTTGATAATGAAATGAAAGTCTTGCTGCATAATCACTTTCTTCGAAAGCACGTCGATTCTTGTTCAGTCGTTCTTCGAGAAGAGGCAGTCCGTTCCCTTTTTAAGTCTGTAAAAAGTATAAGTATAGACAATGGAACAAACGTCTCGAACGTTCGAAATTTCACGGTAGCGAATGCCGTGTCGAGACCAAATGAATGTTCTCGTCTACTCGGTCACGACAGACTATCGTCGGGCTCTCTCGTCGCGTATGCGTGCCGCGTACCAGGAGCCCGATGCACATGCACATGCGCATGTAAAGGAACGCTCAAAGCCGTTCAGGAACTGCGATGCGTGACCTAGTGCCGTTGCAGCGTTCTACCTTCGAACTAGGTCTTCCTCGTTCGCAACTAAGTCCGCACGGCCAACCAGCCTATACAAACGCCGAGAATGCACCGGCGCGGACGCCTCCAGCGTGCGATCATCTCCAGACGAATCATCCGGACACACCTGCAAGACCACCGCGGCCAAGACGAACATTTCCTTTCGTTCGAAATCGAACCTCCGCATCGTTGCTTCGCTGTTTAATCAAACATCGAGAGCGACGTTTATATTGGTCCTGCGAGGACTACCCGTACGGAAAAGCGTGTCGCAATCTGCCTGTTGGTGGTTTTCGAGGAAATTAACCATGCCGAGCGAACGGGACCCCTACTACCTTGGGATTCGTTTCACGATGACTAGCTGAAAAGCGTAATACTTCGTAACTTCGTGGCACTAGACCTTCGTTAATGCGGTTGCTTGTTATTTTCCTATGGAATAACAAGCTGCAATCATCGGTAACAGATGATATCGAGGAACTCGTTTAACGAGCGACCAAATTTTCGACGCAACCCTAGAGAAGATTGGTCCGTGAAGCGCAGTAGATCCACTGATACCGAGAGTAGACCCGGCCGAAATCAACGGTTACGTAAGGCAGTACGTTGCCCCGTATTCCTCAGTGGGGAATGCTATCGTTTTTGGGCCCCGTTAGATGGGGATTTGTTTATGTACGCACACAAACAGACACGAGAGCGGTGGCGGAAAGAGCAGGCACGCTTCGATAGGTGCGTGGCCAGGTACGAGGACGAAAGCCGTCGGCGGCGGCGGCGGCGGCGGCGGCGGCGGCGGCGACGACGGCGGTGGAGGGTCAATGCCTCGTATACGGAGCAGCATACGGAGCAGCATACGGAGTCGCCGACTTTCCGTATATGCTCAGAAACCTCGGCTGAGATTCGTGGCCGAGCCAGATAGCGATAAAAACGAATGTGTCACGGGAGAATTCCCTTTTCAAAGCGGAATCGCGAGCGCATCGCGCGATTCCATTCCACGCTCCCGTTCGTCTCGCTTTGGAAACGGGCCTGATTCTACCTTCTGCCATGTTCCATCAGAGATTCAAGCAAGCTTCAAATCGAACCGTTCGGCATACGCAAAGAACAATTATCTCGTTCGGTCTACTGTTTTTTTCGCTGCAATTAATGGTCCAGTGACATTGGAAAGCAATAACGTCGCATGGGATCGAACTGGAAGATCGTAATCGGTGTCATTGCTCTCTGCCTCGGGTACTGGCGGTCGTTCCTAGGCCCGCGAATATTTTTCTAGGTCACGGTGTTTCCGTTATAATAGCGGCGACGCTGTACGATGATACACAGAGGTGTTAAAAGCGCGTTTCGCGCCGGCATTGCTGGTAATTTAGTTGCATCACGTAAAACGCGTTTCCGGCGTCCGGTGGACCAGTAAAGCAGAGAAGTTCGTATACATATATATCGTCACGGCCAGTTACGAAATAGCATGACAATAACGCGATCGTTATACGAGACAAATGGGAGCTTAGTCACCGCCGGTTACGGATTCGATGGATCGAAAGTTTCAGGGTCGGGCCTCTTAACCTCGAGCATTGAACTTTGCGCAAAAAGAGACTGGCTCCATTGGCTGCAATGGAGCAACGTCTCTTCATCTCCTAGGTTTCTGCGCCCATTAGTTGAACGATGCACGACGCCCGCGGACGAGGACCCTTTTCATTTTTGCCACCCTTCATAACTCCGCGCGGTGCAAAAACTTCCGCGCTGCGTGCGTTTTGCATACAATCGGTAATGCTATTCCAACGGTCGCTCCAGGAGAACCGGTTGTTAAAAAATGTGATAAACCGGTCACCAAAATGAGGAAAAAAAATTGCTGAACCGTAACCCTGTGGGTTTTTGGCCGAACTGCACGCTTCTTGCCTCGATTCCAGAACGAATGATGACGTCAAATCAATTCCTTTTAAGTTAATCGGCGAAAATATTAGATCTAACTTGTTGACGTAACGCCATGGACATCGAACTAAAGTTCGGATGCCGTCATCGGCCACCGCGCAAAAGTTTCAGACAAAGGTGTAAATGGCTCCGAAGATTGTCAAGGCGCGAGCTACTGTTAATTCGCGAGGACGTAACGCTTAAGAAGGCGGGGACAAATAAAATGAAAAAGGATTCCAATAGCCCTGGGCGTGATTATCCAATGCCACGGTTTCGATCGATGACATACACCTATATTACACTACTTAATGTAATCCTGCTCTTACATAACGACGAGGGCACGATTACGATAACACGGCAAAGAGATTGTTCCGTGGCGACTGGAATGTTATGACCGGTAAGTTCCAGAGCGTTTGGAAACTTCTCGAAAGCGACACGTCGATACCGTTCGATTCACGGTCGAAGCCATCGCTAGGCACAGCCTCGAGGAAGCAGAGCGGTCGTCGACCTCTGAAAATACTCTTACGCATTGTGTGCCACTTCACTTCTGAGCGGTCTCGAGGCGAGCGAGGACGAAGAACGAGCGAACGGCGTCGGCGTCCCTTGCTCGAGGCGAGCGAGGACGAACCACGACGTTTCCGACTCGGTGTTACATTATGGCTTACCCTAAGGTTCCACACGGCACCCTTCCCTCCCAAGTCGCCAACGCCTCCTCCCTTTCGACTTCTTCTTCTTCTTCCCGGTCCTCTTATCTCCTTTCAGACCAACACCGACTGGGGCCCCAAAGGTAACAGTACTCCAATGCCTAGACCAGCCAGACGTTGAGATCGTCAGGGACGTAGCGCACGAATTTCAGGGCCCGAACGAAAACGAGTCGGTCGCCCTGAAACGATGCTAACGCGTATCTCCACTAATCTACCAGCCCCTTCCCTTTCAAGCGTTCAGCTTTCAATGTCGTTCCAGCATAGTTCTTTAACAGTAGTTCCTGTATACTCGCCACGTTTAGGGAGCGAACTTTATTCCATGTATTTATACGGGAAGTATAAACTCGTGCGGCGTCCTGTAGTCGAAAATTAGAAAGGTGTAGTTGCGAAAGAGGAAGCACGTGAGGTACCATCGCAAACCATTTCATAAGTGGTTACTTTACCAAACGAAGGTCACAGTAGGGAGACTTTTTGTGGAAGCCACGATGACGAAATTGTACCGCTATGCTCGAAAACGTTTCAAGGATAGAGCTGTCTATTAATTATACAAGGTGCACGTGGGTTATCGGACCTTGGTACCATGAGAACAGATTAGGACTGTTGAAGTCGATGTTCGGCTTTCGTTACAAAACTCCTTGCCAGCAGAAGGCACTAGCATCGAAAAGGGAAACGTCCGACGTAATTTTCAAGTACAGAAAGACCTATGCTTCGATGCGTATAACGTCATGCGTCACTGTACTTTTCTACGCAACTTTCGATGACTTTTGGATCGTCTCTTTTTAGGCGGCAAAGAGACGGCGAGTCGGTCACAAATCTTGTGACTGTCCGGACTAATCCCTATACATATGTTGTTATCGCATTCGCGAATATCCAGCCGCGACCGTGATTACACGTCCCGATGTAGGTGAAGTAGGTTTAACACCTATTGGCCCGAAATCAAGGGGAACACTCTCTTTCACTGAATTCATCCTGATACGCGAACCTTCGAAGAACATCGACGCGTAAAAAAGAACAAGTATCGTCCTATGCGAAACACCGATAGTCGCATAGGGCGAAAGTTGTCATTGAATCGCTATAGCTGGCAAACTTTATACACTTTCCTGCTCCCAGAACGGATCGTCGAATCGTTCAAGCTAATTGCTGTACCTAAGGAACATTGGTAGTAGTAATTGCGCGTACAAGTCGGACGGAGACGCATCTGTTCGATGTAGGTGAAGTTTCTAATGCGAAGTACCGGTGAAGACGTGCGCGCCGTCGTACACGTATATTTCACCAGGATTAAACCACCTCCACCGGTGTGCAAAGAAGTAAACTAGTGCATCCCGGTGCAACGTGCACGCAACAGCGGTATAAGAGAGTATTTTCAGGGGTTAACGAACTCGCCGCGGACATCTCTCGCCGGCCGTGTCATACTTTGCGCTTCCGAGGCACGATCAGCACGGAGTCGGGGGAAATCGGCGATTTTTCTCCAGATTCCGCGAACGTGATTTTAATTTGTGTGCCGTTCGAAAGTCTGGAAGGACGGTGAACCCCGTTCCACCGACCGTTCAAATCTTTTTACTTTTTAACGTTATCGTTTTCCAACGCCCCCCTTCATCGCTAAAAACGAAAAAGGCTAATCAAAGTTCGAGGGCCTACGAGTAATAGGTGCAAGTGGAAATGGAGCAGGATAAAAGTCGTTTATAGCACAGATCGCAGTTTACGCTTTCGGTAGGCTCGCGAAACACGGCATTGGCCTTCCGGCGTCTCGCAGAGCGGAAACGGCAGCGGCGTGAAGCGCAAGCTGAAGGTAAAGGTAACGCCGTAACATCCAAGGTATGCCGAGAAAAAGTGGCAATTAGGTACGATCACGGCCGCTCGGTACGCAGCTCGGTAACGACGATCTAGCTAAGTAGTGCAAGCGTAAACGTGCTCGATGCTAGAGGTCAGTAACCACTCGCGAATGCTCCGCTCCGTTCCGTTCCGTTCCGTTCCGTTCCGGTTACCCGCTCCGCGCAGTACGACCGATCGTCCTTGTTCTCGGGCATCCATCGTCCAAGAATTTTGTCTCGCCAATTCTAAAGACTAAGTCGCAAGCCATGGGTCCAAAATCATCCGCCCTTGACAAATATAAAAGATTGACCGGTCTCCGAACGACGACTACCAATCGGTTTCCCTTTCTCTGCTTTTACGTCTCTTCTCCGAACAACGAACTTTCATAAAAACAACAGACCTGGAATTCGTGATAGACCCTAGCCAGGAAACTCGATAGCAGATATTCAATGAACATTCTTCGATGCACCGATCGAATATCCTGATCAGGGATCTTAGAGCACAACCTCGACAGCGCAGTATATTTAGACGCATCGACTTGTCTCCAGCGGAATCCTTCTTCGTCGCCTCTGCGGTATACATGTTCGCTCCGAACATTCGGCCTTTGCTAGCAGCTTTTATTTTAATCAATTCCGCCTAGAAAGACGTTCGTCTAGGCGTCTCAGGCTGAAGGAAGATCCTTGACAGGAGAGAAGGGAAAAAAAGGCGAGCAGCAACCCGACGAGACACGCTCGATCGATCGCGCCATCGTTTCACGGCGTGGCTCTTCCCGCGCGTACGAGATATTATGTAAAAGTTTCCGCATCCTATCGTTCTTCGTTATCAGCGGGATTTCCTGTTCACGCCGTAGCCATCTCGAATCTTCGAGTGCGCGCAATCAACAGGGGCGAATAATTGATACGCAGCCACCCTCCTACGAAGTTATGATTACGATCACGGGGCGTTATCAAGCTTCCTCGTTACGTTCAATCGGCTTTCAAAGTTACGCATGCACCGACGCAACGCGCGAAGCGTATTATCGGACCGTCTTGGACCTCTTACGCAACGCGTTAAAGGTCGATAAATCGACACAGTTGTCCAGGGTCTCGCATTCCTACGTGGCGGCGCGGGCGCACCGCTACGCGGCTTCGAGATCCGGAGACTTTAACGCCCGGAGAGACGATGGGCGATGAACGCGCACGTTGCGCGGATACCCCACGCGCCGCCATTAATACGCAACCTTTTTTCCCTCGTTTCGTTCCTCGGACGAGAGTAAAATTTAAATGGACGCTAATAAAACAGACGGTCCGGGATAGATCGCTGTCGCGATAGTGCGATAGAGAAGTAAAGTTTATAACGGTAGCGACGGTGCTAGATAATTATCGCTGAGGAAAGGAAGACGCGAAATCGATCCACGAGGTTTTCCATCGTCATCGACACCAGATTCCCCGTCGCGGCTCCTCGGCCGTTAAAGAACGACGCCGAAGAAACACGGAAAGAAAATGTGTGACGGCTGATGGGTCGGATTTCCGAAGGTCAGTAACCAGGCGCAAGAAACACGGAAGAATCGAGCCGCGTAAAACCGGGCGGCGTGCACGATTAAAATTATATAATTAACCGATAACCGATTCCGCGAGCTTTTAAAGTCGCCTCTTTTTTGCGTCACGCTCGCGACTCCCGATGCCTCCGGAGGATCGAAAAGTATCCACGTCGTTCTCGCTTTTCGAAGGATCAACGAGAGTTTTCCGAAAGGTGTTCCACGAGAATTCGAATACACGACCGTGGAAAATTACACCCCCTTTGAAAAACTCGATCTGGTTCGACCAGATTCCGCCGGGTACCGTCGCTCGGCCGTGAAAAGGTGGATTAGAGAGGAAAACTCGGAGGTCGAAACGATCTGTGCCTCGGTCCTTCGGCTCGTATTTTCGGAGGTCAGTAACCAGAAGAGAAGGAAGACACGGTCGCGCGCTCGCCCGAGGAGGGAGACGGAAGAAGCGAAGCCTACGCGCGTGCACGACCACTGGAGGGAAGGCGCGTCGAGAAAAACAGAGAGAAAGAGAAGGAGGCTAGGAAAAAAGAGACAAGGAGTGCGGGGCTACTTCGTAGTCGTTGCGTGGAACGGAGAAGGTGAAGGTGAAGGTGGAGGAGAAGAGGGATGGCGGTAGCCTCCGCGTAGAGGAGAACTCGAAGCGAAGCCGAGCGAATGGGGTGGGGAAGAGTACCGTTGCTTCTGTCGATGGGGAATACTGAAGCGAACGAACGAAACTCACGTATCGAGGAACGAGCCGAGAATCCGAAGGAAGAAGGGAAGGAGAGAACGAGGAAAGGACCAGGCGCAGAAGGAAGAAGAAACGAAGGTTCGAAGGTTCGAAGGAAGGAGGTTCTTCGTGATGCTCGCGCCACGAACTCGCGCGAGCGAGACGAAGAAGAATCGAGGGGGCAGCTAGCGCATTGGAAGGAGAAGGGAAGAGAAGAGAAGGGAACGGAGAGAAAAGAAGCGAAGAGAGACTCGTCGAGCGGAGCAGAGCCGGCCTCCTCTTCCTTCCTCGCTTACCCGTCCTCCACCAGTCCTCCCGGCGACGCACACGAACACACCACGGTTAACGTGGTTACGTTAGTGCGTACACGCGCGCATCGTGCTTCGTACACAAGGAGACACCTAAACTCACCTTACCTGCCGTACTCGTCAGTTCGAACCACGCGGCTTCGCACGGTGTACACGACCGTACGTCAAGGACGAGGCAGTGCTCTTCGCCAAAGTGCGAGAAAGGCTCCTCCGCGCGTGATTCCGATCGCTTCTCCTTCGCGTTTAGTTCTTCCGTGCCGGTTCTACCCCCAGCGTCCCTTAACGACACGGCCTTGGACGAGAAGCCCTGCGGAACGGAGTTATCGGGCCAACCCTCGGACAAGCAGTGAGTTCGGAGACCAGGGGCCGCGAGGAAACGACTACGTCGGGAGCAGTGCCGACGAGTTCACTGGAGAACACGGTTCAAGTTTTACTCGTATCCTCGGGAACGAGTCGAGTCGATGAGAACGAGTTGGATCGCGAAGCTTTCGCGCGTTGTCGCTAGTGACCATTGACGGACCATATTACGGATTAAAGATATGTCAGTGACTTTGATTGGTGAACTTTGACAGTTCGCCGTAGTTCTATCTGGATTCGCCGGCATCCAGCGAAACGTTTCAGGTGAGCGACAGCGATCTTCATTTTCTTATCTTTCGTGGCTCGAACCTTTAAATAGTGTCACATTCGGCAAGGTTCTTCCAGAACAATTCGTTCCACTAAAATCGATTAGTGTCACAACGTTCGTTAAACATCGTCGTCCTCGAGTAAAATTATTCGAACATCACTTGCGTCATTTCCTCAATAAAGTGGGTGTCTATGACTTTAGTCGGACGAGAAGAACCTGCCACTTTCCTGGAGAGTACCGGAGTACTCGCTGCGACCTGACACAATTTCGGTACTGAACGGTGCAAAGTACACCTCTTTCGCAAAAAATAATTTAGGTAAATGCCGGCTACTCGAAGCAGCGAATAGAGCTGAAGCTTAGGAACGATAGGGTGGTAACGTTAAAGTTGGAGGGCGAGTTACGTCATAAGAGAGACACTTCGAATACAGAATGTGTAACTTCGTGACCGGCTCGAGAACGTTGGCCCTAACGGTGCAGGGGCCAAAGTTAAAGTCCAGAGCGCAAAAGAAAAAAAACGGAACAGTGGAAGCATCGACGCAATCGTCTCTGAGTCCATACACTACTTGCAATTCACCGTACCATATCGATTCGCGCGGAACATTCAAGAATGATCGCTGACCCGCTTAAAACCCATCATCAAATATCTTGTGTCAGATCTTCCATTAACGAGTTGTTGGTAAATAATTGAACCATCTCGAAGGCATCAAGCAAACAGCGAGTCAAGTATAGAGAAACACCGTTAAATGGGCGTATGTCCTAATATGACATAACGGTCTACAGTTGAACCCCCCACCCCCATCCCCCGGCAGCAGAATATCCATTCGAAAATCTGTCGAGGAATATCATTCGGGAACTCTGGGTGGAGAAACCCTTTCATTTTCTACCTGCACCAGTCAATGAAATCACCTTACATTTACAATTCGAAGACAGAGAAAATAGCGAGAGAAAATTTGGTTACGTTGTCCTCTGATTTTCGTCTTCCGTCAGCTGAATGTAAATTTCGCACAAAAACAACTAACGCATTATTTGCCTACCGATCACCTGTAATTGATTTAAATGCCATTTACCCAGCGGCCCGTCACACGAATATAGGGATACTCGAGGTAAGCGTAAACGATGCGGAGAGGATAAGTGGTTTTCGATTTTGAGAATGGCACGCCGTGGGAGAAGGTAATGACGCCTGCAGGTGCCTACTAATGTGACATAACGGTATCCGCAGACCGCGGTTCGTAGCCGCGGTCATTGCGAACTCGCGTGTATGTAATCATTTTGGGGTGGGGGACGGGGGCGGTCGATTTATTGGAACGGTCGTTGCACTTTTCAAAGGGGCCACTCGTCGAAGGGGTCGGTACGTTTTCCGTGATTCGCCGCCGAAGGAGATGAAAATCGAGGTCAATCGATTGCTTTTATATATGATATATATATACGTACATGTTTCTTTAGAAACAGGGAGAAAAATTCCCCAACGTTGTCTTGCGAATTCAATAGTTGCAATATATTTTTTGTTCAATATTGCGAAATCTGCCGCCGCGTAATTAGTACAAGAGAGAAGCAACGCCGCTTTCTCCGTCTTTGGGGAAAAAAATGAAGGGTGGTCGATGACCGTGTCGTTCGTAGGCCTAGCCTAGATTCGAGCGCCGCGGGCGAGTGGCGAGACTGCGAGTACCGTAGCGCCATTTTTCATGCAAAAATTGCGCTTGTCCTGCGATTCCGCGATAATACATACGCCGAACCGTAAAGTATTACGCGCTACCGTAACGATGACCGTCCGGTACATACGATGTGACCTGTTTCACGCGCACTGCGCTCCTCTTATTAATTATCGCGGGTTGTGGCACGTTTCTCATCCCGCCTCGAAAGCTTTCCTAAAACCTGTGCTGGAAAGATTTTCCTTTTAATTCGCCTCCTTCAACGTGCACCGTCAATGAAATTATTCACGGCCCCCCTCGGACGCTCAACTTTTATTCGACAACGTCACAATTAATTATCGTCGTACCGTTATGAAATATGAAATTTATCGCAATTGCCACGCATTATTATTTTTATCTCTGCCACGGTTATTAGTATAGAGAAGGCGCGTACGTCCGGTTAACAGCGAGGTGCTCGAGTCCGCGTAAATGCGCCCCGCTATAAAGGCCATTATACTCACTTCCTCATTCTCACTTGCCCTGTTCTCTGCAAGAATTCACCGCGATAAAGTTCGTGGCGGCAGCGGCGCGTAAATCTTCCATAAAAATATCGTAAAATTCCTCGTTCCTGCCGGACTGCAAGGTCAGCTAAGAAAAGATACATACGTATTCCGGGCGAAATACTATTAACGCGAGCCCTGGTACTTTACACCGCACGAGCCCCGACGAACGTGTTCGTTCCGAAGGACTTTTATCGTTCCCCCAGAGATTGTCAGGATCAGCGAGATGTCCAGGGATAAAATGAGAAAAATTATCGTAACTTTCTGGCAGTGCTCGATGCAGCAAGAAAGCCTCAAGTATCACGGTCCGTACGGAGGTACATGTATCTATATCGGGTGGCTCTTGTCGGGAGACGACGCAGTGGCCGAATGTGAATGGCGAGCGTACACGAGCCAGGGGTCTCAGGTGATATCTAGTGCGCAGCGCCATTGACTGCCCTACATCGACACTGTATTATCGATAAATATTAACGGTACAGATTACACAAGGGCACGGAAAATGGGGGATGGAAAAATTGTGGAAAACTCGAGCATTTGGTTACTCTGAATTTCCACCACCGTAGTGTTTAACAATGGAGCATACAGAACTACAGGAGTTTCCGCAATGCTTTGGCTATCGATCGATTTGGACCGAAGGGAAAATGAAAATTACAAATAAGAGTCGATCGGAGAATAATCGAATGGAGAAGATCGAAGTATCACAGGGAACAGCGAGGCACGTAAAGCCACGTACCGGGTGTTCGCATCGCGCAGAAGCGCGAATGGTCAAAGAGAAGGAGGAGGAAGGCTCGAGCTTGCACGTACAATATAGGAGGCTCGCGAGCCGAGCACCAGGAGTCAATGACCGTTCTACATTGACGCGTTGCGCCGGCCCGAGTGCCGGCTGAGTTGAGTAAAGTCACGGCCAGCCATCAGCCGTGAGATTCCCTCCCTTCGCTTCACTTCGCTACGCTATAGCCGCGCTCTACCTGTCGACAGCCCCGAGCGACTATAGAGTCCGATCAAAACGTAGTTTTCACAGTGAATCAATTTACATAACGACAACCCTGGCCTATCAACTTCCTTTTGCACCAGGGGTTGAAACCTTAAAACAGAGCGGGCAGGTGTTTCAATCGTGCATTGTAATTTCGAGGACAATTTAAAGATCCTAGACCAGATATGCAGCATTACCGTTATATAGAAATTTCCCTCGTCTCCAAAATTGCCTTGCCATCCCCTAAAAGTCAATTTCAATGGCGCCAGCTGAACACAGCAACGATAACAGTTTACTTCCATAAAGAAAAAGGGAGCAAACAGTTTCGTGGACTGGACGTGGCAGCTGATGGTGTATCTCGAAGTGTAAAACAGGAAGTTGTTCGATAGGAAGGTGTGCGAACATCTTTCGTTCGCGAACAAAACCTATACTGTTGCGATACAATTTGATTCGCTTCCTAGATCACTTTTTCCAAGTGCCCTTTCAGCAAGGTAATTAGAAATCGAGGCTATTTTACTCTCTCTCTCTCTCTCTCTCTCTCTCTCTCTCTCTCTCTCTCTCTCTCTCTCTACGGTAATAAACGCGTTCTACTATCGCCGAGCTACCGGAGGAAGTACGCTTACCTAGAAAAGATATCTCGTAGAATTTCCATTTTCTCAAGTACCCGCGAACACCTTTCAATAAGCTGCAAACGAAACAGGAATAATTGCCATGGCGCAAATATCCGATTTGCAATTGAAAACTACCACGCGGTTAATTCCCAATTTCTTCTTGATACCGTGCACAATTTGTTAAGAAGATTCTTCTCCTTTTTGCTTCTCCTATTGTTAGCACGCTGCACGCTGTTCCATTAAAATCGTTCTCCCGAAAATAAAGTCGCGGATTCATAAAGGAACCTCGATTAAACGTTTTCAATTAGCTCCTGGTTTCTATCATGAACAGAGGGACTGAAATTATTTGATTCGATTCGACGAGCTCGAGGCGCATTAAAGCTGGTAATATGCAACAGCCGAGAGAGCAAGCGGCCGAGCGGGCGAGCGGGCGAGCGGGCGAGCGCACTCGTTCGTTATATAAGGTGAAAGGGCGACTGACATTGACATTGAAGTTCGCGCTATTCAATGCGGAAACAGACATACTCCGTTATTTAATCTCTTTCACAACGATTACGGGGGAACGCTTTATCGGACGGAGGTATCGACCGGAAGCGCAAATGCGCGTTACGTGTTCCGTCGAACGAAGCCGCCTAGACGCGTTTTGCTGTACATCGAGACATCGTTTTCCTTCGGATTGCAAAACTAAATGGACACATCTGTCGCCCTAACTTTGCAGGTTTGTTCACGGCTCAAATATATACGTATAATAATACCAAAAAAATATTAATAAAATTCAACGATTGAAACGAACGACGACGCGGGCTTTCGTACGTCCACTTAGAACGCAAGATTTCCTCGGCCCTTTAACGTAGAAGCCGGAACGAGATATAGGAGTACCTGACCTGCCTTACGCCACGCAGCCGAGCACAATACCCGAATAACCGACGCTCTTATCTGGCTACGACAATTCCTCCGACGTCGTACCGCAGGTCGGTACTTGGTGACGTCGAGTCGCGCCGCGTCGCGTCGTGTGGCCCGCTTATCACTGCCGTTCCCGAGGTGCGAATGCGAATATTTTCGCGCGTCTTCTCTCCTTTAACGAAATTTATTCCCCGCGTCGCGACAGCCACGCAACGTTCTGGCACAAATTGTTAAGGATTACAAATTCAATCATCCTCGATTTTCACTTTTTACTTTCGGTACGTTCCAAAATTCGGCCAACTCGGAATTCAGTAGATTTTTGTTCTTTGAGTTCTGCGACAATGTAAGCGATAACAAGGAATCATTTCCTCGGAATGCCAACGTCCGGCTTTGTCCTTGCTCATACAAAATGGATTACCCGGACAAAGGAAATGCCAAGGCCGCAAGAATGCGGAGGAAATTTTTCGAAACGATACAAGCGTTCTTCCCTGCTTTGCAATGCGCACACTGATTGTCCATTTGTTTGAAAAATAACTCGTGGCGGCCGATACGCATTCTATTTTGTAATAGGACGTGCGGGTCCAACTGCGATTGATGTTATTACAAAATGGGTTGCGTGCAAAGGTGATCGACCTGGCAGGAAACTGAAAATTTCTTTTTCCCTCGTGGAAAACTGTAATCCATGTGACATATTTTGTTGTGCTTTTGTACAAATGAAAATGGAGCGGAAATTATTTGTTGGAAACTCGAAGTGTGCTATTACAAAATGGGTTATGCAGCGCGCGAAGAGAGTCAAGTTCAATAACCGACGAGAATGGAAACCTGCGACCTAGTACAAATTCATTTCACTCGTGCTCGTAAAGATCTGCACGTTATTCATTCTCCGCTCTAACAATTCGCCAACTCAATCGTCAGCCAAAGAAGACGAATAAAGGCGGAGCTGCGTGCCAAACAATTTTTGATAAATTTGTCGAAATTCCTTTTCGATATAAAACACTCCCCAGAATATTCACGTAAAATTTCCTTAACCTGAATTGCATGCCGCCCATCGAACAAGTATCTATAGAACATTGCACGGAACCGTCGAGAAGATGATCGATTTCGAAGAAGGATACCGATGGGCCGGTTCGAAGTGTGCTATTACAAAATGGGTTATGCAGCGCGCAAAGAGAGTCGGGTTCAACAACCGAAGAGAACGGTGAACCGAGGCGCGCAGGCCGGTAGCGAAAATGATATAGCGGTCGTCCGTGACTTCACGGCGTACCGGCGTACGTAGAGGAGTTCCTCTTGCCGAGACCAGAGAGAGAACACGGGCGAACCAGCCGGTCGACCTCCACCACTGCCGTAGTCTGCCGATCACGTGTCCCCATTGAAAGCGGCTAGCCACGTACGGCCTGGCGTCGATCAGAACCACTTGAGACCGCCGTTCTACCTTTACGTGCGACACGTCGCGACGTTTCTTCAAGCACGGCTGACCGGACACCGTCCGTTTCCACTTGTACTTTTGCAAAACGACGCGATTCCTTACATTCCTCGATTAAAATCCTTGATCACTTAAATATAGGTTACAGCTGGTAACGAAAGAATTTCGGTCGAAGTAAGATTTCGAATGCTGCGATTTGATGATGAGAGGTGGAAAATGACTTTGGTCTCGAATAGACAGAATTCACGGTCGTCCAGTTCGATCGCGACTAATCACGATCGGCGCAATGTTGCGCTCACCTCTGCTCGATACGATGAACTCTCAAGGTTCAACGAGTTCTCGCCGGTGCGAGGTGTTGAACCCGACGAAACAGCCAGGACGATGTCTCTGACCTGGCAACTCGATTATTCATCTCTCGCCTTTGGGTTACATAAGAACCAGAGGATGCTGGCGTTACCTTTTACGGCGCGTGTGTACGGGCCATGCGACGTTAGTGCGTTATCGGTCTACGGTTCGGCTTGTAGCTACCCTAGGTTTTCCTCTGAACGAAGAAACTAATAGATGCATGAACGAGAAAATGAACGACGAAATGAAAAAGTGCCACGAGACGAAGAAAAAGTGAAGGGAGAGAGAACATAAAGCGTAAAATATAAAGTGAAACACGACCGGCTGAAGTCCTACCGAAAACGAATTCGGTTTTACTTTTGGCCGTGCCTTCGTCGACCGTCGAACGGGGCTTTTACGCACCTGTACACGCATAGACGCATGCATAGTGGCCCACGTGTAAACGTGTTCGCGTATTCATGGTTTTACGAGCGTTTGGTAGTCGTACCTGTACGGTACCTTGGTATACACAAGCCTATGTACAGTTAGGCGAGTGACGCGGTTTCGTTTCGACGCCGGTACGTGGCGATACGCAGGGGCGGATCGAATATCCCGTAACTTGCGAGTCTTGCGCCAATTTTTGCCACGTCGACTTTCCGCAAGTCACACGGTCATTGAATATTTTTTATTGGTCGAATGAATTGACCGAACGGTGCCGTGGCAATGTTGGTAGATTAAATTCAGTCGGCAGAGGAAACGTTGCAGAAATAATTTGACCAATTTGCAAATTGAAAATGGTAGAAATTGCAATTACGACGATTGGCCGTGGAGTTAGCGGTGAAAAGAAAACGGTGCGATTCTCGTAAACGAGGAAACGCGACGCGCTCGTTTCGGAAGATTTTCGCGCATACCTGGACGCACGATGCGTTAAAGTTCGTTCACCGCGTGAACACTGTCTCTGTCCGTCCCTGTCTGTGAATGTACGTGCACGTGTTGCGTATAGAATATAGGCGCAAAAGGGGGTCCCCTATGGGGGTATCGGAACCTCGTTACTCAGCGCACCATGCCTATGGTGTGGTCCAAGTCCAAGTCCAAGTAGACCTCCAAGTGGGACAATGACCGGCAGAGACCTTCTTTCAGATCCGTGGCGAGAGAGAATGGAAGGTGCCGGCGAACGAGGAGAAAGAAGGACGACGCTAGCTGGCGTAGAAGGGGAGGCAATCGCGAACTCACTTCGCTAATTCACTTGCTCGTTGCTTTTCCGGTTTACATTTTGCTACCAGCCGAGAGTGCGTCGGCCTTTAAAGACGAGCCGGCTAGCTCCAGTACGTACCGGAAACGGGACTCTGATTTTCGCCATATTCCTAATCAACTGGCAGAAGAACTACCTTTTCGCTCGAATACACGATGCATCCAGTAGTCGATTGAAAACTTCTTTTGTATTCCCTAGTCGGCACTTGATTTTTTAAGTGCCTGCAATAACCGAACGAATCGACGAATTATTTTTAAGTAGAGTAGCTCAGGATGGTCGTGAAAATTCAAATCAGCTAACGGAACCCGACTGTTCCAGGCAAAGTTCTTTAGGGTCGCCGGCAGCTACCACGGAAAATAGTAGACAGTTTTTATCGCGCGTAAAGAAGAAAAGTTCGCTGTAAGATCAGTGGAGTAACAGCACTTTCTACAAAAAGCTTGAACGCAACATGTCCCGGTTCAAAGCATTAAGGGTCATCGACCCCCAGCGACCTTCTTACAAACGTCCAGACCTTTCTTAACCATCGGGAACACCAAATGAATATTTTATGCAACGAGGTAGGCATCTGACCGTCGGAATTCTCCGCTTTTCCGTTTATTCGTAGCTCGATTAAATGGCTCTTAATACAGAATGTTTCGAATGAGATTCGCGACACTCAGTTTTATAAGCGAACCACGATGCTTTTAACGAACCCAGCCAACTTCGGCAACCTCCGAAAAAATGGGTTAAGCCCACGAAACATTTCGGTGGCCCAGCGACGCTTCGTCCCAAACGATTTCCTATTCCTGGAAATTCGGGATCGTACACGCAATCGGCGCGATCAACGAGTGTACGCACATATGACCCGTTATTCTTTAAAGCAACAGCTACGCGTGCCGGGCAAGAGTTCTCCCAAAGTACCATACACCATGGAATGTTTCGATTCCAATGGGTTCCATGGAAACGGCGTTTCCGGTTCACATTTGATTTTCTATTCACGACCGATGTTACGCGTCTGATTAGAAACTTGACAGCCAGAGGACAACGTTGTGCTTCCGTCATTCATTTTGCAAGGCCAAAGTGTCGAAAAGAATTAAGCACAGGGAGCAATAATTCAAAGTCATTCGACTGTGACAGAGTGCAACATTCTTGTCCCTGTATTGATTTAATATTTCAATTAATGTCATTGCTACGTATGACAATCGAGAAGCAAGGCAAATAAAGAAAGAAGAAAAATTCCAGTGCAATTGTTTCTCGATGTCGCGATCACGTGAAAAAGATGAGCTATTCGGAGATCGTGCAATCGTATCTGACGGCGCTTCTCGCAAGAAGCGGTCGAACCGAAGGAAATTAATACATCTGGTACAGTCGTTCCTCCGAGGAGGGAAAAGATCGACGACCCGAGAATGTATCTGGGTTAGTAGTCGTCGGCGATTCACGCGGAAACTTCTTTCGCTAGGAGGACTCTACGTGGAAATTCGTAAGACGAGTCGGTCTCGCCTGCTCCTCGAAAAGTGAAATTTCGGCTGAGCCATGTTGCGCCGACGAAATTTCGTCCCACGAAATCGCCAAGAGGTCAGCGGCCTCGCCCGCATACCGGTACGCGAGTCACTCTCAGACGTCGGTGACAAAGGAGTCTATTCGATCGAATCGAAAGTCTATCGTTCCGTTTATCGTATCGAAACAAACCATTATCAAGCATCATCGTTGAACTTTCGCTGAAAGTAATCGAAGCTTTTGTCCGCCCGGTGGCGTCGGGTGTTTACGGGGTGAACGAATTTAACTATGTATTTTCAAATTTCCGCTGCAAGTCGTCGGCGCGATGCGCGCGAACGGATTAAAAGCAGCCTGCCGTTAAATTTCGCACGCATGACAGAATTAAAGAGGAATTATTTTATTCTCGTGTGAAAAAAAAAAAACGAACGAAAAACGAAAAGGATGGAAGCGCGTCGAGAGAATATTGGTGCAACAGAGACAAAGCATACGGGGGCCGATAAAGCGCTATTACTGCTATAAATTTAATTCCACCGGTAGAGGCATTTCCACAGAAATACGAATAAATCACAGCTGGCATGATATTCTATTAATTTCAGGAACAGTGCCAAGTGAATTATTGCGAGTCGATACACTGCAATGCCTCATCGTCGGTGCAGTAAATATTTTCCCCGGGTCATTGAGTGCGCTGGAGAAAATTTCCATACGCCCTCCCGCATTATTTCCTCCGGTAGATTATTTCTATCCCGCCTACACTTTACCGCTATCCCGTCTACCGGCACTCTTGTCTACGGTGTCGCAAGTCTAACTACTTATTTAGACGGTGCCATCTTCTTCAATGGCGAAACATCGTCGAACCATTCCCGTAGGTATGCTTGTTTATGTCCGGAATATGCAAAGATATTCGCGGTTGAACGGCCGTGACGAAGGGGAACGTAGGTATTATCTCGCAGCGAGAATCGGTCTTTTGTGTACGTGACAGATTTCGTGCACGTAACCTTGCAGATAGAATCGAGACCGGTCTTCGGGATTAGGGCCCGGGAGGGTTCGGCGGCCTGTGCCCCCTCTGTCACAGAGGTGTCGATGGTCCTGAGCTAGGTACAAACCGTGGACGACAAAAAAACCAAGAAGCACGTTCGAGCGCCGCTTGGTTAGCCAAAGTGAACACTTTGAAATCGCAGAGATTATCTGAATATCTTTGTCGGTATGCGAACGATAAACGAAGGGGAAAACAATTGGAGAAAGAAAATCATTAAGAGTCGATTCCAGACCAGTCTGGATCGATTTGGGCTGATTTACATTCATGCGGCTCGTACGTGATCGGTGTATGCAGCGAGCCGTGAATGGGAAAAGAGGGTGGCGCTGGGGTTAAATGCACGTCCCCGTACAGGGGTTGCGAGAGGACAACGGACGAGGAGAAACGGACGTGTGAGAGGGACGCACCGTAGAAAAAGCACATACTCATTGGAGGCGTAAACAAGGATGGAAGAAAAACACTGCAGGATTTTTGTAGACGGCTGTCTGGCGCGAAGATTTACCAGACCAGAAGAAATTGTCCTTCGATAATAGCGACCATAATCATTGCGCGGCGATAATGTAACGTTTTTTCCCCGTCTATTATACTATTATTATTACTCGTGCTCGTTTAAACCGAATCCAGTTACACTGGTATGCGTTCCCTCCAAAATTTTCCGACGTCTAGCTGCACGCAAGAGAGGGTGAACATTTCAGCGTTCTTAGATCATTCGCCGACTCTCTCGTCTTATCGATTTTACGCGTTACATAAACCACCCCCGCCAAAACATAGCTGCCTTGCGAAATCCACTTCGAATTTTCATTGAAGCAAGATTCCCCTGTTCAACCTGTCGGCAGATTCGCACCCCGGCATACTCGATGCAGCTCGACCCTCGAGGTGCACGCGCGGCTCGCGTATAATTTTTCGTCGGGGTGTATCGGTGAGCGTCTTACGATCGCGAGAAATTATTCGAAGAATTAAACTTAGACGCGATCGGCGCATGCACCCCGTCGACATCGACGAACAGAGACAGAGCCGACAGCATGGGAAATCCGAGAACGAGAGAAAAGAAGAAAGAGAAGGGGACACGGTTGCACGCGCTTTAGCAGCTTGAGGGGTTGAAAGGGGTAACGAGAGCGCGTTGAACGAAGATGGAAGGGAACGCGAGACTGTTCGACGAGGATGAAAGAGGGAAATGCACGAGGGGTACCGTGACGAGAGGAAGAGAAGGAAGGGGATAGAGGATAGTAAGAGAGAGAGAGAGAGACAGGGAGGACGGGGGCGGGAGAGTACCTCTGGCAACGGGTCGATCGAAAGCGCAGCGCAGAGAAATGCACCACCTCTGCTCTGGTCTGGCAGCTTTGCTGGCACACCACCACGTCCGCGTTCACCAGAAAGAGAGAGAAAGAGAGAGAAAGAGGGAGCGAGAGGGGGATAGCGGGCGACCAATACCGACGCAGGGGGAGGACGAGCCAAGCCGACTCGCGTTGGGCTAGGTCAGGTCTACCCGAGTTCCACACACTGTTCTGCGTGTGCCATCCAAAGAGGCCCGAAGGCGGAGACCACCCTCGAAAAAGGGTTGAAACGCGATATTACGCGAGTCGTGTACACCTTTGCGTCGCAGTGCCAGTTTTCACAGATTTTTTCGAAAAAAACCATACGAATCGTACTCGTTGCAACTCGACTAGTTTGTTTGCCGAACGATCGGCATCGCAAGCGCGGCGTGCTCGCGTTCGCCGCTCACCAGCGAGACCATTCTGTCATTGACAGCAAGGGTGGAAAACTTTCTGCTCTTAGCTGATGCGTCATCTTTTTCTCCGCGGTCGAATCGCAAGAAACAACAGATCCCCTCCGTCACTCTCGAGTTCCCGAGCATATGATCCGTCTTCGATCTTATACCTGGGAAAATAACAAGGGGGTGCAGGTGTGAGGCAGAAACAGGTGAAGTGCGTCGAAGCAGTTCGCGTGTGTCTTCGAGAGGTAAAATAGAAAACGGTGCTTCCCCGTCAGGATTTGGCTTTAGACAGCAACGTTCTCGTGAATAATCGCGAGGAGAAATACGCGAAGAAGGATATAAAGGAACATCGACGTCGCGTCGGGATCCTCGAAAGGATAGTTGTTGATAAACAAGCAGAAGGGAGAGTGTCAGTGGTTGATTAGTTGGGTGCAACGACAGCGCCGATCCCAATTTCCTTTTCCCGATGTCCTGATAATCGATAAACGTCCTATAGGTGGTAGAGGACCGCCTAGGTCGGCAGCGATCGGCCTTATCGACGTCTAAATTTTCTCTTGCCGAGGGGCATTTTTAAATAAATGTTGAGAAAAACCAACGCGTTTCATCCCTCAACGCGAGGCCGGCCAAGGCTTCCGAGTATCCACAGAGTCGTCGGGATGCCGATCTCCCTGAGAAATCACAGGATCACATAAACCCCGAGCTGGCAGACGCATTTAGAAAATCAAACCTATTAGAGGGGCGAAAGATCGGCGAAGAAACTCGTCGCGAGCCGGTGTAGGACTTTTGTCGACTGGCAGCTCGTGAACCGATGCATCAAAAGGCGTGAGTACTGCACGATAACGATGCACAAACCGATGCTTAACAGCATCCCTTTTTTGCACGCTTCAAAGCATTATACAAGATTGAAAAGTACTCCTATACGAATTATTATCTATGAAAAATGTATGATTCAAGGAAGCGGTTAAATCGAAATTGATTTTAACAAACATCATCGTCCATAAAATAGAACCTAGTGAACCTTTCCATTTGAAAAGTGTATTTCCTTGTATGAGAAGGAAAATCGAATAGATTTAAGAAGAAAGTTAAAGGGCAATAATGAACGTCGTTTAAGTGTAAATGAACGGAAACGCGATTCAAAGGAACACTGAAAATCGAGGGCGAAGAAAAATACCCTTAATTATAGGGGATCGAACGGCGAGGGCGAGAAACAAAAAGTTACGCAGAAAGTTCACGAATAGCGAACGGACAGGTTGCGTGCGATTTCCACGGAAATGGAAATTCAACGAGTAGCGAAAATCCCCGATGGTGGGGTGGCGGGACGGAGTTCAGAGTTTATGCCCCGTCCCCCTCCCTCCTGCCCCTGCAGTCGATCAATGCGTGGACGGGTTTCACTTTCGCGATGTTAAAGTGTTGCACCATCGCCGATCGAACCACAAGAAGAAACACGATTTTTCCGTATCACGTGGTCAATCTTGTTTCAGGTGGACACCAAAGAAGACGAACATTAAGTCCGATAATCAAAAATATGAAACAAGCGTTACGCGAAAAACAATTCCTTGATAATACGAACGTCGACACGCTGACAAACGCGTTGCTTCTCTTTTACAAGCGTTGCGAAGTTAATGGCTGGTCTTATTGATCCTATCGATTTACCGGAATCTCAACTATTTATAACGCTCTGCGTTGTCGGCGTTGTTGCACATAGATACTACTAACTAGATTCTAATAATATCGCGATCTTCGCGTTTCGTGAAAGTCAGCCGCGAACATTATCATCGATAGCCAGAAACAGATCCAAATCTAAATGCAAAGAATTGGTATTCTTTCATAAAACTTTATAAATCCAGAATTTAGCTGTCGGACAATTCGTTCAATCAATTACGAATCCGAATCGCACCTGTGCCTTGGAACCCGAACATAACGGCTCTTCGATATGTGCTAAAATTTTAGTAAACCGCTCGGGCATAACGGTACCTAGCTAGGTATCAAGGCTTCGAGTTTCTATGCACAGTTGTAACGAAATAAACTCAAGCAATGCGATTGAAACAGCACGAGTATTAACAAGGTGTAACAATTAATCTAATTCTTTTCCTCCATTTTTGTGCAGTGAAGAATGGAAGCCAGCGAGTGGGATCACGCGACCTTGAGGGAAGAGGAATTCGAGCAGCATGCCGTGTATTTGGTACCGGATGTGGCGGCATCGCCAGGTGATACCAATCGTGCGGAAGCATCCCTGCCAAGAAATTTGGTCCTCAAACCTTCACAGGCCCTCAACGATGTACGTTCCTCCGCCAAAGAATCCTTTCTCGAGACCTCCTCGGTGAGAGTCGCGAGATAAACCGAATTTCGTTAAGCGACGGCATTAAGTTGACTCAAGTTGTTCGTGCATCGCGAACTCGAGACTGAGAATACTTGGATGAACTGATTCGATTCGGTTGAAACGGATAATTCCAGCGAATAAGGGATACCGGTAAATCAAACTTGACCGAGTGACGAGGCTAATTAACTTACAGAGTATGACCTAGAGCTGAAGTGAATCGTTACACTTTCCTCGGTGACAGGAATCGAGACCAACAGCCTCGGTCACTGCACGGCTGTGCAATACGCTTCTTTCAAGGTCGAATTCGGATTCCTCCAATTGCAATAACAATTCCGATATCAGATACTAATATTACCCGAGGAATAAAAGGTCTCCAGATATACTTGGTCTATGAACGTATAGCGTTTCACCACGCGAAAATAGACTCGCGGCGCCGCCAGAAACGTTCGGAAATATGGTACGGATAAAACAGTTCAACGTGACGTACGTTCCAACCATAATCGAATCGATGAACGCGCTCTATAGTACTTTTGTCCGATAAGTTACGTCGCAGCTTGAATTTATAAATTATTGGCATCAGGACAGAACAGAAATTTTTAGTCGCTCGAAAGTGAAAAAGCAAATGTGCAAGCAATAAAATGTGTTCATTGTATGCGCAGGTTTTGGGAGTTTGGAGCACAAGTTACATTCCTAAAGGGACACGGTTCGGTCCTCTGGTGGGCCAAGTGTACACCAAGGACTCGGTGCCGGCTGACGCGAACCGGAAGTACTTCTGGAGGGTAAGAATCATTTTAGTACCTATTCGAAATGTCCGCCGTAGTTATTTCGCGAGCGTCGGGTATCATCGTCGACTAGTCTCTCTGATGATGAGTAAGAAAAACGAGAAGAAGACAAAAAGGAAAAGAGAAAGATAGGGCGAGAAGCCAGCAAAGACCAGAAACTGGTTTCAGCCGATCTAGCGAGCCTTAAAGCGAAACCCGCGAAGCCATTGATACCTCGTAACGAATTGATGAGTTACGATAGAGAACTTGCTTCCCTCTCGATTCTCGATTCTAAATCCCCGATATTTTCTTGCCGGCCAATGCCTCAACTCCATCGAACGTACAACGAAGTAGTTCCTGCTTCTCGCGATATTGTTGCTAGTAATTCATACGTTTTCCTCGATAGGTGTACAAGAACAACGAGCTGTTCTACTACATCGACGGTTATGACGTCCAGAAATCCAACTGGATGCGTTACGTAAACCCGGCTTATTCGTCCGAATCGCAAAACCTAATAGCATGCCAGTATAAGGTGAGTCGAATACACTGGAACGCCACACGTTCGTAGACATATGTACGGGACGCTAATCGGATTGGTGCTCATCTCTGTTGTCCTTGCTTTACAGATGAACATCTATTTTTACACAATTAAGCCGATACTACCGAACCAAGAGCTTCTGGTATGGTATTGCAGAGAGTTCGCTGAAAGGCTCAATTACCCATTAACGGGTGAACTGATGCTTCAGAGAATACGTAAGCATACATAACCCTCGATGACTTTAACAAGGGTAGTCCGAAGGGCAATATCTCATTCGATTATTTTCTTCTATGGTCCAGGACAACAAGTACAACAGTCTGCGTTACCAACTGAAATCCCACCCACCGTGGACGTAGTGGCGCCCCTAAAGGATTCGTCGATTTACGAGAGACGTTCGCAAATGACCCCAACGGACGGCTCCGTTAGATCGGACGAAGGTTACCATTCGAATGGTTATCACGACGAGATACTCACGCCCCCGGAAGAGAGCAGCGAGTCGGATTCGGAAAACAACTACGTGCTGGACTTCAGCAAAAATGCAAAAACGTCTGTGTGCAGCAACGAAGTGCTGAAGCAAGACAATGCAGCCGCGAAGAACGAGTACAGGAAAGTGAAGATCAAGATTACCAAGACCTACGGGAACTTTCAGACGTCGAAGAGCTTAGATGCTAACGGAAAGGACAAAGACCAAGAGCTCCCCAGTAGAGCGATGACCCCGGAGCTACAGAAGCCAGTGTCTCCTATAATTCTCCAGAAAAGCACCGTTCTGTCGACGGTGAACGAAGACGAGATTTCAGAGAAAACCCCGAAACCTTTCTACGAGCACGAGGCCAAAGGCAATTTACCCGTATCCGGAAGAACAGCCTATCTTTCCAATCCCAGCAACTCCATCCTCGAAAATATTCTTCTGCGCAACACTACCGATAACAACAACAACAGTCACAATCATCACCACAATGGAAGCCAGCAGCAGCATCATCATCAGCACCATCAGATTCATCATCAAACGCACGTCGATTCTGTTACACCGCCACCGTCCAGTCCAACGGAAATGGCGTACTCTTACAAAAAGTCTCACCGCTACGGAAACATTCTGCCCTGCAGTCCCGATTCCAGCTCCAATTTGCCCATGCAACCGGACACGTGCGTCAATTCCACCAGCGGCAATAGCACTCTACCAATGCAAAGCCCTACGAGTAACTTGCACTCGAGCACGGGGAGTCTTCACTCGAGTACAAGCAATTTGCACTCGAGCACCGGTCCCAACAGTGTTCTACAGTCTCACGCGGGGAATATTCATTCGTCCACCAGCTCCGGCAATCATCACACCAGCGCGAACGTTTTATCGTCCAGCACGATATTAACGTCCACGAGCAGCCTTCACCCCTCGACGACATCCAGTAGCTGTCCGCCCAAGAGAAAAAGCAAGAGCCCATCACCGTCTGTGAATCCCTCGTGTGCATCCACCCCTACGATCTTGTACTCCAGTTCCGGAGGATGCCAGATCGAATCCAGCACCGTGTACCCTAATTCTACGGCGAGCAGCAATCAGAGCGTCTCACCAATCTCGCCAATTCACTCGCCTTCGTCCTATCCGTACGGCATTTATCATCAGAATGGTTCGTTGCATCACAACGTTGCCCCGTTGTCTATCAATTGCACCGCCTACTCGCCGACTCCTAGCGGAAACGTGGTCTACGAGAGGGCCGATGGGAGAAGGCTGGAAGCTGCGACGAGCAGTCACCAATTACCGACCTCGTCGACGATGCAGATCGACAGCAATCAAACGTTAATAGCTGGCACGCACAATCTTCACCTGGGTCATCACCCTGGCCTGACCATACACGCAAATTCTTCTCCACTGAACCGATACTCGCCCGCGAGCTCCTTGTCCCCGGACGATCACGGGTGCTCCCAGAGTGGATCGCTCAGTCCAAACTCCCAAGGGTCCAGGGGCTACAGATCGCTACCGTACCCCTTGAAGAAGAAGGACGGGAAAATGCACTACGAGTGCAACGTCTGTTGCAAGACTTTTGGCCAGCTGTCGAATCTCAAGGTACACCTGAGGACTCATTCCGGAGAGAGGCCCTTCAAGTGTAACGTTTGCACCAAGAGCTTCACCCAACTGGCCCACCTGCAGAAGCATCATCTTGTGCACACTGGTAAGTTGACGGCATTATTTCGTAGAATGTCAAGGTCTGTACATTGGAGATTTCGCGGGAGGGAATTAAAAGGGCATTAATGTTGCAGGTGAAAAACCGCACCAATGCGAGATCTGCAAGAAGAGGTTCAGCTCGACCTCAAACCTCAAGACCCACCTGAGACTGCATTCCGGCCAAAAGCCCTACGCCTGCGACCTGTGCCCCGCAAAATTCACCCAGTTCGTTCACCTCAAATTGCACAAGAGGTTACACACGAACGAAAGGCCCTACACCTGTCAAGGTTGCGACAAGAAGTATATTAGCGCGAGTGGACTTAGGACCCACTGGAAAACTACAAGCTGTAGGCCAAACAATATCGAAGACGAACTTGCGCTCGCCGCGGCTGTAGGATCGCCATCGTACTACGAATATGGGCCAGACATGAATGTCGGTAAGTGTGAATGGAAAACTTCCTTGAAGATATGTCTACTATACGCGTGGCCTCGAATAGATCGATAACTAGGTGGGGAAGAAGTCTTAAAGGAGATCGTTCATTTGATTACAGGAAACATGCCGAAGGAATGTGAATTGGAGCACATTGATAATTACGAGAGGCACGGATCCACTCATGGCCCACACTCCACGTCTCTGCACAACCTGGAGAATTCTGTGGGACGGCCAAGCGTCATAGAGACCTCCCAGCCTCATATAATCGAGTGCACCTAAAAATGGGGGTATGAGCCCTTTCGCTCAAGCGCTAAATCCAGCCGTGGAATAGTAAACGAGTTGCTCGCGACACACGAAAACGATGCTACCCTCGTGAGGTGGTATTGAGAATCGTACACGCTCGTACTTCCCTTCAGCAGTTCGCGAACAGAGGTATTTTCGAAACGTACTTTCCTTTATTTTATTCGCCGTCTGCGCAGTGTGTATTAAAATGTATAAAGCAATGATGGGGAAGTAGGTGAAGATTATCGTACGCGTGGAACGCGATCGAAAACTTGAGTGAGATTGCGTGCAACAAAGTAATTCGAGATTGTTAAAGGTTGTTGCTTGGTTATTGTTAACGCGAAGGAATTAAAGCTTTTGCTAGACACTCTTCTTGGAAGCTGGTTACTCGACGTACACTAATCCTAACGAGAACAAGTTGGATTTCTCTGACGAGGGTGGACGGATCGATGAGATCCCGGCTACGAGCATACAAAGTTCCTTCCTTGTAAATACTCGTTTCTATATTTTTTCTATGGTAGCGCCACCAACGAAGACGAATCTAAAAAGCAAAAGAGCTAAAACGTAAGGGACGAAATGAACGATATAATCTAACATCTCGAGTCGTCACACGCTGCCATTTCCAAATCGAATGGAAAGAAAGCGAGTCGCAAAGTCGTTCGAGCTTCTCGATTATCCTTCCACGGTCCATCCTAAAGCGATGCTTAGAAAAGGTACCGTACTAGCGCGGTACAACATGCCCTTACTTTTTCTATTCGTATACAAATCGTTAAACTTCCACAAGTACTTCCATCGTTCGGGTAAGCGACGAAGCTGTAACCCGCAAATAATCTCGTAGTTTACACTTTTTATTACAAATCATGTACGCCTCGGAGTGCTAAAGAATTCTTTTTCCAACCATATACATTTTCGACGAAAACGAATGCACGTATTTCCACCTTCCTCGCGGTGTCACGGTACCATTTTCTACGCGTTCGAGCTTAGGCGATTGAAAGTGAAACGTGGCGGACTTTGTCGGCATCCGCCAGCACATTCGAAAACAAGCATAAGCAGAAAAACAAAAGCGAGATCGAACAACCAGTGACGACACGACTGCAACTATACGAGACCTGTACCTGTATATACTAACATTACTATTAATTACTCGATAATTTAAAGGTAATAATATAAGAAGCTCTAATTTATGAATACCTTTATATATACATATGGATATGTAAAGTCGTCATCGATTGGCGACAAACAAGGTGGGCTGCGCTCTACGATAATCCTTTTAAATAGGACGAAACGTTTTCAAAAGTTAGGTAATTTATTACACGCGTACTGTAGCAACGTTAAAAGAAGAAAAAAAGCTTTCGGTGATCGAGCATCTATATCTATATTTATACACGTTCGTATACATAACATATACATATATATATATATAAAATATGATATATATATATATATTTTTTAGGCGCCCTTTTGTCGTGGTATTTTCGAAACGAAAAGCGTAGTCACTCGGTCCACGCGAACCAAACTTTTACCTTTTTTCCCACCCTTTTTCTTCCCCATTCCGCGACGCTATTCTTCTCGTTTCGATCGATCGGTTTTAAACGCACCGTTTCTTCCCTGCCGTCGACCATAGACGCCGACGCGATGAAACGAAACATAATTGGAAATCGTCGATTTTAATTATATACCGTGCTTGATCGTTCGGCGGAGAAACGTTTTATCACGATCGCGCACAAAACTCGTTTGCTCGTCATGATTAATTTTCCTTCCGTCGAAATCAGAAGAATCGGTGGAATATGCGCGTTGAAAACACAGTATTTAGAAGAGGAGGCATTAATTCGTTAAGTTTCGAGGAAGACCGCCGACGTACGGTCCCCGGTGTACAAAATAATATATTCGACAGAGCGACGACTCGGGCGTGGTCATCATTGGGAACAAGTCGAAAGCGCACACTAACACGGGAACATCGGGTACAGAAAATCGTAGGAATCGTAAATGTGAGGGAGGAAAATCTAGTCAAAAAAAAAAAAATTTAATACGCGGCTAAGTCCCGTGGGTAATTTCGTAATTAATTACAAGATCCGCCTGAGGCTTTTCTCGATCTTTTGATTCGCGCCTCGATTTAACGTAAACGTTTAGCACGTAAAGAATTGTATCTCTCTAGGTGTACGTGAATTTACTCAAAGTTTTTGCTTCTTTCTTTCTTTTTTTTCTTTATCGAGAACATGGAAGCAAGTAGTAATAATACTGATCACCAGTCGATCGTTCGTATCTTTATTATCGCACGATCGACCAAATGATATTTACCGAAGAAATTAGAACGTACTAATAACATCTTTATTTCCTTCTTTCTTTCTACTTCGTATGTTCCATTGGTTTCGGAAAAAATTTCGTGACTCGTACTTCCACTAATTTTTCAGCGCCGAATCTGTCGACAGTCGAAAAGTCACTGAGAAAGCGCAGCCTACCAATTAGATGCGAAACGATGAAAAGTCATGATCGATTCGTGATACCACGCCACTTTTGAACTGATTTTTAGAACGGACAAGCGAAAAGCAAGCGGCGCAGGAATCACTAATCGATTACGACGGCAAACTAACAAATGTATCGCAGACTGATGTATGCACGGTTATCAATCGTCTACAAAACAATTCTAAAGAAGCTAAATGCATCGCGATACGATTCCAAGGGCAAACGATCCAGATGAACAGGAAGAAAGGCCAAGAAACAAACGGCGAAAAGCGCGGAGCGCGTTCGAAGACTATTAGTATTCCAAAAACTTCCTTGCTTAATGTCTCAGTTTCGAAAGAGGGTCGTCCCGCATCCAGCGTGAACGACGTGACAAGAGAATATTCAAAGCTTTCGCGTCCACTAAATACAATCTATCCAGCATCTATAACGTTTAGCTTGGAACGTAACAAGTTCTATGGTTCCTGCAAATATCATGGTGCTCGTCGTAAGATTTTTGGAACTGATCATTTACTTCGTTTCTTCCGTTTCGCGGTCCCCTTGCAGTGAGGGGCTCTCTTAATCATGTAGAATCTTTACCGGAAAACGATACTTCGGCGCATCCTAAATTTAAGGCAGCTTTCATGCTCATTTCATTTCGGAGAATCTCCGTTCGTACGTACCACAGGAGAGCAAGGGAAAGAACATAATAAGAATAACCATTGGACAACGGTACGATTCGCAAAGGCCTTTACGATAATTTTTGCAAATACGTTAACAGGCAATGTGGAACACTCGGGCATTCTACCGAATGCCTCGGCCAAATGAAAATTCAAAGATACACTGTACTGGCAATCTGTCGGTCAATTGAAACACGCGCAGGACGCTGAAGTCTACTATGACCATGTCAATATGATAAAGAAATACTGACTGACCGATCCTACAATACTGAATTGCGGTAGTAAATTTAGAGGCCTGCATGTATTCTATGCCACGCAAACGACATTGGAAACGGAGACCTATGTGAGAATAGATCATTCTACATTTATTCGATATGACGCACCATTCATTTTCTACCCGACGACCATAGTAGATGCACATTCCAGTCATTAATTTTGATACTTTTGCGACCGTAATACTATCTATTGGATGGCCCTTCCCGAAAATCCAATCCAAGTATGTACATACATAGAATTGCACAGTGATTGCACTGGCTAGAATTGTACCAAGCCGAATGGATCCCAAAAGATGGCTGGCATAATTCAACTAGTCCGACGATCGCAAAAGTGTTGATCACCGAAACAATCGATATCGCGTATATTTTTTTACACGCTCAAAGTACAATACAGAACTACGGGGAATGGTTTCCAGTGACGTTTTGTCGACTGTCATTCTGTATATTGCCTCGATTTCCTACCTTGCCTGCATTAAACGCACTATTATAAATAACGAGGTGACGAGATGATAGAAAGAATGAACATGAATGAACGTGTGAACGTGCGAACATGTGAATGAGCGACTGAGTAATAGAAAGAGGTGAGAGAGAGAGAGAGAGAGAGAGAGAGAGAGAGAGGGAGAGAAAGAGAAATGAACCTAATATTTAAGATTATGTTGCGGAAGAAGTGAGGGAGACGAAAAATGATGTAGAGAGAAGAAAACTAAAGAAGATCGTGTAAATACGCTGAAAGTAGATAATCGGAGGAATCAAGCGACTAACCGCCTCGACAACAAACAAGCAATATTTAGTTCTTACCATCTCGTAATAATTAAACGATAACTCCAACTGTACTGTACACACGTGTACACGCTCGTACGTATTTAAACGACTATAAATTAAATGTTAATTATCCTTACACTTCGTATATAGTAAATTGTTACGCATTTATTATCATTACAATTATTGAATAGGTAATGCTCAATTAGCATTTGTTTCTTAAAATAAAGAATAAATATATGGCTGTTGGATATTTATATGCACATATCACTACCTATCATTCACACCCTTCTCTTTAAATGTATAAGTTCGGATTTCAATCTAATTGTAAGCTGTCGTGAAACGCTGATTGAATAGAAAGACGGATCCTTCTAACGGGAAGGAAGTCTAAGGATATGTTTCAACTTATAAGGCGAGGTATATCCTTTTTAACCTTTTATTGTAAATTGATCTACAATCACCATATCCTGATTCATCGTCGTTACATCTTCATCGTTATAAATAGGAAAATGTTACAGCAGCACTATTGCTCAATTATAGTGTGTATGTGTGTACGTGTCTGCATATAACTCTGTCCGTTTCACGCAAGTATCAACTTCGATCGTAAAGTTTAAAAATCACTTCCGTCGGATCGAATACCGTTCCGATTCCTTATTGTACAATTCAATTACGTGCGATTTCTTCGTCATAAAAACAACCATTCTCGCGTTATCGAGTCGCGAGTAATTCGCTTTACGCGCTATGATATTCAAATGGAACAAAATAGGGAACACTACCTAATTTACGAGTAACACATTTTTGTTTTCTTTTCTTTTTGCTTTTGCACTTACATCATCATCATCATCATCATCATCATCACCATCATCCTCAGTTAAAAGAACGCGTAAAACGTTTCGTGTACACGTCGAAGGTAATATACAGTCCTCTATTAATTAGAAAAATAATACAGATTTTGCCTTGTTAATGAAACCAATTAGCTATATGTTATAGATACCACATAATTTATGCGGGTATGGACATTTGAGTATGGTGTCACAGCTAACCGAGTTCCTGAAAAGAATTGCAAAATATGTCTTTCAAGTCCCAGGAAAAATTACATGCCCTTTGTTTTTTTTTTAGGAACGTCATTACGGAGAACTCACACCAAATAACAGATCTACTTCGCGCTACCTCGTATAACTGCAATGAGCACAAATGCAAGTTATCGAAGATACCCCATACGTCTTGTATCCAAAGCATTCAAACAACGATACGCATCAGGAAGAAATCATAGAGGAGACAACACATTCGCAATAACAAACCACTCTAATCAGGATCGCTGTTCCCAATTTTTTCTTTTCTTTCTTTCAGCCATTCTCGTCGCAAAGAAAAACGGCGGGAAAGTAACTTGGGAATAAGAAAGAGAAAACTATCGGAAGGTCACTCCAATGGAATAATACATCGTAAGAAAATATAGGAGTGAAGTAGCCAACATAATACATAGTTATACACGTATTCGGAAGTAATAAATCACGACTATAAGCGCAATATATGGAATCCTGATAACGTTTGGCTCTTATCAGAAACGAAATGTTAAGAAAGCCATAAACGCTAAATCACAAATAAAATACCATTCGAAACACTAAATACACTTAATTACAACACTTTATTAATCTATGTTGCGTCGACGAATTAAAATGTAAATATAGAATATGATCGTTCGAACATTAATTGACAACGAATAATGAAGATATGAAATGTCCTACCTTATCAAGGTACAGGACTGTCTGTTCCACTTCCACTGTTGGTCCCAGCTTCTGTTTTCGTGGCAGCTACTCTGTCGCCCCGCCTAGAACTCTTCGATAGGGAAGCTACTTCTTTCAACAAATTTGAGATCTTCAGTTGCATCGTCGATATTTTCGCGTCGTACTCCTTCTCACACACCTTCATTTTGTTACGCAGCTCTGTTTCGGACGTGAAGTTTTTCGCTTTCAAGTCTGTAATCTGACAAGAAAAACCATTTCAATCAAAACAGTTCTGTGCTGTTTGAACGTGTACCACGTTTTATTCGTGTTATACATACTTGTCTATCTTTAGCCATCAATTGCCCATCTTTCATAGAAATTTGCTTCTGGAGATGGGCTATCTTTTCTTTAAGCTGCGTTACCGCGACCACATGATCCGAACTATTTGGATCGTGTGGATCGTGCATACCAATCATCCGCGCTGCCTTCATCGGCGTGGGGCCATTCGTGTCGGTACCTTCGGACTGCGGTGGCAGCTTCGTAACATCTACTCTGTGCGGTCTCTTATTGTGACTTTTCAGTCTGCAACGAAGCAATACAGTTACTGGACATTCGGGCAAAATGCTGACCGTATAAGCATTACCAGATTGTGTTACGCGGAACACGTAACTACTAAGAGAAAAAGTTCCATTCCTACGTTAGGTATATGGATAATTACTTTTGTTCTTTGTGCTTTGCTGCTCGTTGTTGTGCCAGTTTCAAGTGTGCCCTTCGTTCAGCATCCGATTGTTTTGTTTTTGCCAATGCCCGTTTGTAAGACAGTGTGCACAGCCAACATAATAATTTTCCATCAACCTTTAATCAGTTCATTGACAATTATTATTTGTAGGAAAACTTGCTTCAACAGGATCAATTACCTTCTTATCTTCGTCTTGTCTGTCGAAGGCACACTTTTGTTTGCATTGCTCGCAAGTGACCGGTGGCCCGTATCGTTTCTCAGAATTTGTACATCGTTGACATTTGCTGCCAATAAATGCAGCTATGGTATTGCAATATTCACAGGCAGATGGTTTACCATAAGATTTCACGTTCTGCTCACATTTTTTACATATAGTACTTGTATTACCCTTTCTATAAAATAGATAATAAATTATTAGAGGGACGCATCAGATTTATTAGATTATCAGTAAAAGAGTATACATTGTTCTTACATTGTTTGCTGGAATTCTGACCTACAATATGTACATTTCACAACAGGAAATGCACCTCTGCATTCCTAAATAAGCAACACAATATAGTGAAAATTGATTAAAAGAAGCATAGTTATAAAAATTTTAATTTATATATTTACATTTAGCCAGTTTTAACGTTTACACATTATTGAAGCTTTTGCACAAAACACACAATACTGTAAGAAAAAAATATTTATTAAAATCAAAAAGAGACTTCCGTAAACTGAAGACATTTTTTCAAACAAAAACGCTCAGTTCAAACGATAATTGTATCAACTTCCGGAGCATATGCACGGTCGCCCGAAAAAGTTGAAGCGTAAAAAAATGGGGCTACACATAGAACTAAATTTTTAAACAGCTCGTATCTTAAGGTTCGATCGTTGCAAAATAGCATCAATTATATGCGAAACGCGCATTTGAATTAAAAATTCTATAATTAGCATCATATCTCGCAAACACGAAAAGTGACGCTCCAAAGTAATCGGTTGCAGCGCAACGAAATTCGGGGGAAAACATGAAAATCCATAGACGATACCTTGCACAATTGTTGCCCCGGGGAAAGTTCCTCGAAAGGATGCCTCGAAAAGCATCTGGAGCACGCGAAAAGCGCTTGCACATTGTTCGCGCTCATCGTCGAACAATGATTCGTGTTTGCTGTAGGTGCTCCAAAACCGTACGTCACCAACGATAAAGCCAACTCGTAAAACCAACGGCGGATCGGGCCAAATTTTGCTCTCTCTACTGGTCAGCGGTATTGCGGAACAAAAAAAAACGTAAAATTCAACGCGATTGCACTTACGACGAAAACTCTTTACATGTTTCACGACGTTTTGCACGTCTGACGCGATTGTTTTGCGTACATAACCGCGTCACTATATTCGTTCACTCCACCGGTTGTTGATTTCAGACGGCCATCTGTGACTTCTTAAGTTTTTACTAGTTCATAATGCTGAATAGATGTCGCTTCCGATCCATTCGTACACTTTGTACAAAATGTGCGACAAACCAATCAGTATTTTTCTACCTAACAGATTTGTATGACGATTGGTTAAGTTTCTGTTATCGTAGTGTATATTATGAACATTCTCTAGAAAATTCGTCCTCTTTGACCGTTCTTTATTGTAATTAACAGAACGGTATAGTCGATTCGTCATGTCTCTAAACCAGTGTTGCCCAAAGTCGGCTCGCTAGCCATTTTGGATTGTCCCAATCGCGGCCACGTTGTCATGGAAACGCACGACGCTACGAAGGATCTATGAGGACTGGGTACTTATGTATTGCATTTATAGTACATACATATGCCTTCTTTTGTCAAGAAATCACTGTTATAAGTGGAAAGAACGATTATCAGGGGAAGCAAACGCGCCCCATCGTTGGATAGTACGTCTCGTGTAGAAATACTTGTAATACTTATATGTAGGTTCGGTTTACGCACGTGCAAGAGGGCACGTATCTTATATATGCATGTACTATCTACATACATAACTCTTTAACCACGTCGGAAACATAAATATAACCTAACGTTGAATCAACTCATGGTGATTAATCCTACAAAGTTAAAATAGTAAGAGAAAAATGAAAGTCGCGAAAAGAGTAAAACAACGGCGGGAAGAAAAAGAAAGAGCGCTATATGTTCGCTTGCCACATACGATACGAAAAAAGGAAGACGTGGCCAAATTGTTTACTGGCGATTTTAAAATAAATCTTATTCGCCAATCGAAGAGGTATTGTTATGTCATATTTGCCGATGGGAAGGATAAATTAGACAACTTGAAAGCGGTAAAAAACACAAAAATCAATGGAAAAAGGATTGTGGTTGCTTCAGCTGATACGAAAATTGAAAAAAGGTCAACTACAGTTAGAAAGAAAATTGTGATACCTAAAGTAAAACAAGATGTAAAAGTAACTAAAAAGTAAGTAGTCATGATGTCGATCAATCATACATAACACACGCGTACTTTAATAATACTTCCAAAAGCAAGACCTGTAATAAAAATCTTTTTAACAGCCTCTTCGTATCAAACATCAAATGTGGAACCAAACGTGATGAATTAAAAGCAGCTATATCAGGCTGTTTGTCCATTAAAATGCTGGAACCATACTCGCAAACTTCTAGGTAATTCCATTATAATATGCATAGGTTTACCGGTGATCATGTATAAAGGAATGATAAATCTTATAATTATGTTTAGGGCCGCAATAGTAAAAATGGAATGTGTCCAAGCAGCAGCAGAATTTTTAACAAAAATAAGAGAAAGCCCAGTTGTTAGAGGGCGAAGATTAAGAATAAACTCGGATACTAGAACTAGGCACAGAAGACACAACTCGAAAGCCCTTAAGATCTACGATGGTGCATCAGGGTCACAACAGACAGATCATAAAAGCATTAGCGAAACCTTAGATAATAATATTATACCTGAAGATAAAATGTAAATTTTACCGTTCCATTAAACATTCTTTTTATTATTAAATTTATTGCATTTTCTTTTTCCCTAAATTATTTATCATTCCAATAAAAGTTATTTGAAGATAAAGATTTTAGGAAATAAGAGAAGGTGAGACACCTACGAGATGTAATTCTTTTATCTTTCTCTGGTGCTGAGTCATACAGAAAATATCGATAAACTCGAAACTAAATTTCAATAAGTATATCAATTTTACTATTACTACAGATAAATTTCCATGTACATTTTACATTCCTGTTTCGAGAGCTTCAATTTGGGACGTCGTTGATTAAAATCGGCCCAGTAGAACGGGAGATAAGTGAATTTGTTTAAAGAAATTATAAACAAATGCGATTACGTCGACTTGTCGACGAGCTACAACAATGATCAAACGACATTAATTAAAGCTAGCAGCATATACTACGATCTCCAATAGGTGTGAACATTATACCACGCGCGGTTCATTTGTTATATACAATTAAACAATTAAAATTGTTATTACGACCAACTGCATATAGTTACAGCAACGGGGTATTTTTTCTCGTGTAGCTTATCCTCTTCCCTTTAATTTGGCATCCCATTTATTAAAAAACAACCATCAAGAGTCAAGATAATTGAAACGACTCCGGGTAATTTTTTGCCGAGATTTCAATTGTTAGTAACTTTTAAACCGCAAATCCTACATTGTTGTAACTGTTGGGGGAGATAGCTATGGTTCGTAGCTTTAATTTCAGACCAGTGCGGTTAAAAAATACGCACCAGAAGCCGAGAAAAACGTAATTGTTTAAATTAACGATGTAATCCGGGAATTCGGTTTTGGCGGTGCGTCAAACTGCGAAAAAGGCCGCAAATGCGAGATGGCGCCACGTGTCCGGCTATCGACATTTCGTTAGGAATGAAATTTTTAAAAATTATTATCTCAGCTCCTGGTGGTTGTTTTTTAATCAAAGGGGTGTCAAATGAAAGGGAAATGAATAACCTACACGAGAAAAAATACCCCGTTGCTGTAATTTTATTCAGTTGCCAGAAATAATTATTTAAATTGTTTATTTATCAGCATGAGCATTGGCATTAGTCCTCAGAAGTACTCCAGGAATCTGGCCAAAAAAAGGACATTGCATGAGTTCCCTAGTTTCTTATCTTGTGTGTGTCCCGACATCCAGAAAAATACCTTTCGCATCTACGAGGTCGTGCTACTTTAGATTTTACCCAACTAACAGATCGCGTAAGGTGTCCCTTGGTTCACTTGAAATATTATTACCTTGAAAATTTTTAAGCAATCTTTACATAGAAGACTTACATGGAAGAGGGTATTGTGAATCAAGTGTTAAGGGTTCTATAATACATTTCTGATATTTTTTTATATACTTTATTTTTACGTTTTGTCAGTCAAAGCTCTGTACGTGCATATGAGCATACAATGTATGTACCTACATCGTGTGTATTTTTCTTATTGCATGGAAAATTGAATACCCCTGGTTCGAAATCTGAATTGAAAACTGATGATTCATATCATCGAACAGAATTGTTCTAACGCAATTCACATAATATTGACATGAGATTGCATTCCTCAATTCTCAGTCGCGATAAATTGTTGGAGGTCAGTGATAAATCAGAACCCCAGCGGATCACTCTTGGTCATCCTAGAGGGTCGAGAAATTTCGTAACGCTATGCTTATATTTATATTTATCTTGTCACGCGATTGAAGCAATAATACATAGACTTTATATCGAGAGCGCACTTGGCAATTGGTGGTCACTAATTGCTGAAAGCAATAAAAGCATTACGTGAAATGAATTATCACGCGAAGTTACAGAATTTCACACAATGCTTTCTTCCCTATATTCATTTACTCATCGACGATTCGGATAGTAATTCGGATGATGTATAGTTTCGTAGTATCCGCGATATCCGTATTAGAGTTTCCACGTTAACGTCGCAAAATGACGGACAGAGCAATTTATATAGCATTTCCCCATTATTTCGTGTTAAAAAGAAGCTTGTTATGTTCGATTATAATTGCTTTCACAATAACGCTATCGATGCGTATGTGAAAGTTATGCTGTGTACCACTTGTTTGTAATCAAGTTTCGTCAGTGATACGATAATGACAAGTATTCCTGTCTCTATACTGTATACTCATTTCGCGAATATTCCCTCGCAAGTTTTCCCGCTTCGCGAAAACTGATCGAGTAATATACATACGTATATGTATATGTATATGTAAGTGTAATATAATACAGCAGCAAAATATACACAACAAATAGTATATTTATTCGACAAGCAGGGAGGAAAAGAAAACTTCTCAAAAGATTCTGATATGTTCGTTTAGTTTCGATTATTTTTTCCCTAAATGAGCCGGATCGGAATTTACTGTCTACTCGTGGTTGAAATGAATCCTGTGGCTGTACGCGAAGAAAGTTTCCTGTAGATACGAAGAATGAAAATACATCCGACAATAATCGGCAATCTATTTGCAGTTAATAAACACCTTCAGTGGAGGTTCGATTCGTCAGGTGCTGCATAGCAAGCGGCAACCAAAAGTAAACAGAGTCTATATCGAAGTCGAACACATCCTGTTTAGTTTATCTGACATCGGTACGATTCGATTGTAATATTGCATGTAAACAAGGTAAAAATAAGTTCGACACATTATTCGGGGACGTTTGCCGTAGTACAATCTGGTATATCGAACACTGCTATCATTTATTATTAGTATAACTTTCCTATTAACCCTTTCTTTGTTTCTCCAATTGCACCTCACCTTCGTTAAGTTCCAATTAGGAAAGCTCGACGTCGCTGAAAATCTGTTCTGGAGCGAATCGGTTCGCCGAAAATCTCTTTACCACCAAAGGGTTGACGTTCTTTGTGGACGATCAGCGAGATTATGCATTACTCGTTGCATCGTAAAGTAGCTTCCGTACTCGCTAGGGAGGACTCGCGAAAACTGAATTTACAGTCTATTCGAGGCTGTGTTGGCCAGCCGCGTTTCAGCTGCTTCGTCTCCATGCTGAAGCCGTAATTTGCAAGTTGTGTCTCGATGTACCCCTTTCAATTCGCCGTGCACTCGCGTGCATTTTTGATTTCGTAAATTACACGACGAGCGGGCTCGTTCTGATACACAGATGTATAAATAACGTAGCCAACAGGGCGAGAAGGGAAGGGAATAGAACATTACATTTCGTTGGGTTACGAATTAAGATCAGGTTGACAATCGATCGGAACCAGGTGCGTGAAATTGTAAATACACGACAGAGTTATCATCGGTACGATTGAGAAGAATGATAACTTGAGACATTGTTATTTCCAACGAATGATTGGTGAGGCTTAAAAATTCGACTTGTTGATTACATAAATGTTTCTGTCAGATTGGGATTGGGATGACTGTTGTCTTAAACAATGTATGCCAGGTAGAATACAAGAAAAAGAAGTGGACTTTTTAAAATGACCTTGTAAAATGACGCTCACTTGTAAGTCGCATTTCTTTTTTTGCGTTCCAGTTTTTTTTCTGATTTCAACTTATATAAAGATGAAAATGAAAAGGGAAACAATCTTGTCCCGTTTTTTGATCGATATGTGGTTCACACGTTCTCAAAATGAAAGGGAAGAGAAAGTTGAAAAATAACATCGCGCTGATAGACTACTCACTTTTGCAAGACTTCGATTGCAAGGCTTCTGTTGCTCAGCAGCTCAAGTTCGAGTATATCCAGATTTGATACGACCGCGCTTAGTATTGTATGCGATTTAGTAGAGGTGTGATGAATTTCAAGTATAACACAGTACTTGTAACTTACTATATGTATACACGTTGAAATATATGTGTTTTATTCTGAGTATTAATAATGTAATGTGATCTGCTCGAGTTTTGAACTGATTCTATACGCTATGTGCTCTCCCGTCTAACATGTCACCTCAGTTTTTTGGCATTGCCAGACTATTGGTTGATGAGCTGATGGACGTGGGAGAGAATTTCGCTGAAGGTCGATTATGATTGGTGTTTGGAAATGACTTGGAAAACGATAGGGATGTTAAGGAAAAGGAGTAGGAAAGGGGGTGAGTTTTCCTATCGCTATACCGAGGTCTGGGTTTTTCCTATATTGCGATGAGTGTTCATAGGTACCGTTGAAAACTAAGAGTGGGCGATTGCACTAATGGAGAAATGGAGCATGCAAAATACTGCTAAGAATATTCGTTTGCACCGGTCGAGGTGGCACTTGAGGGGACCAAGAAGCTATTTACAATATTTCGAAATGGCGATTGCAGGCGATTGAACTTCGAACCCAAGAATATTTGCTATAGTCGCCTAATTTGAAATCTGTGTTCCAAAGATGTGTAGCATTTCCTTGTAACGAAAAGATTTAAACACTTGTATACGCGGTCTGTCTGGTTGTGGCCCCGAATAGATTCTCCTTTAGAATGGAATGAAAAATCAATGAAATTACGTAAACGAGGGCGTTTGAAAAATGAAAGTACACAGAAGCGCTGTCTTTTCGATGGATTGCTCAATTTTGGCAGGGCCGGCGAAATTGGTGTGCGATGGTTACTAACTGGCCTTAATTGGCTCATTACACGGTGCACTAGGAGCCAGCGAAAATTCGTCGCCTCGCAAATTGGTGTACGTGTCATCGTTGGGACGTAAATCTGCCACGGGATTCGCCGATTCGACGCGCTCAAGTGGGAAACGCGACTGGACCGTAATTAATATTCGGATAAATTCGAGATGCATGCCAGCAACAGTTTGCCTACGCGCTCGTAACTCGTTTCTCCTTTAGGAAAACGTTGTATACTCGCTTGTACACCGAATTTGCCTTCCTACAGCGAATCAGTTTATCTCGTCTCTCCTTAGGTCTTCGATAAGAAGAAGGGAAGTGTTTAGATCCGATGGTTTGGCAGCTAGTCATGAAAATTCCATTAGCTAAGAAATATAGGGATACTTGTGAAGAAAGTACGAGGTTGGGTGTCGAGGTAAGGACAGGAAGAAAGTAATCGTTGAGATATTTGTCAATTGCCATAGCTCGCACAATTTTTACAGATTAACCAACTTCTCTGTCTCCCAAGGGGGCTATTTTTCTATTTCGTTAGCTGGGCGATTAGATAAAAGTTCCGCATTCGAAGATCGAAATGGTTGGCCAATAGATTCGAGCTCGAGACATTCTTGTTCTCGAGACGTGCAGTATCGTCATCGACGTTATTGTCACATGAAACAAATAACAGAGTGCACGAACGGCAGTGACAATTGGAGCATTTAGTTCGTAATGGGTTATCATCGCGTGCCCCTACCTCGCTACGACTTTCTGACCGACTCGATCTCTATCGACGATTGGCGGGAGCGTTGGTAAACGTCCAAAACGATTGGTCAGTTCGTTGGAGTTCACGTTTTTTCAACGATTACGAGTTTCCGTATAAAACAGCAGCAAGTCGAGCTACTGCGGCCACTAGTTACAGTTCTCTTAAACTATCGCGGAACGCTGCGTTGTGTACACGCGAAGGTTCTATCGTTCATTCACCGATTCATTTCTCTTACTTTTCCTACCGGATCCTATTCGTTCGCGCCTGACGATTCGATCAAGGTGATCGTGTTTTATCGCTTTGAACTTTAAACAGAGGAAATTTTATTCACGCACGAGAACGAGATGCCTTTCGCGGACGTCGATGTTGTTAATGGTCACAATAGTTACCAGCCGCTGAAACGACCCACGGATAATGAATTCCTGCACACGACGGTTAAGCACATTCGACACAGCACGTAAGTTGATTTTCATTCTCCGACTAATTGTAACAATCAATTGCAAGGGTTGCCTTTTATTTATTTCTTGCTTTCCATTTGCGGAATTGTTCGTGCCAGTAGCAATGTTAACGACTCTTCAATGTGTACGCGCATATTAATTACGTTCAGTTGGCTGAAATTATATCGAGCTCTTAACAGAGCGGTGGTAATCGCAAACGATTCGCGGAAATGGTATACGTACGAACGGCCCGTCCACTTCCAATTAATCGCTCTCTAACAGTCTCGTTACCGTCGAAAAAGTTAGCAGCTCGGTGCAAATAGGATACTCGAGGCGGCTGTTCCGGAACTTTCAGTTAATAAACAATGAGGAGCATGCATGTAGGAAATTTTCAAGCAGGAATAATGCACCAGGACATTCGTGTACAATCCTCTCTTTCTCTCCAATTCTGTTTACGATGGCCTGTAGTTCTAGTCGGCCTTGGTCTGGGTCTGGTCGGCCAAGCAATTGCGAAACAATATTTAAATGATCTAAATTACCCTAATTATTTCACGCGTGTCGCAACTCGTAATTCTCCCGGGAATTGAACATATGATTCTTCAGCTGGTGGAATATTCGATTTCGCCGAGTTCGATTCGAGCCGCCTTAGGCAGCTTTGATAAGCTAATGAAAGCTCGAGGAGTGTCGGTGGTTGCACTGTTTTAATCATCTTGCCTCTACTTGAAAGTAATGCCTCTACTGAAAATGATTCCATGACATTAAAACTAACGTAAACCTTGTATCATTTTTTCTACCTCCCATCCTCTGGCGTTCTCCATCGGCAATAGGTGTTAATTGACTGGGTAAGAAGCTTGGCAACAGCCAGACCGTAAATCTTCAACACGTATGAGACGTATCAAAGATTCGCGAGAAGCGAGCAAGTTCGTGTGCATGGAAATGTCCAATTAGAACTTCCGAGTGTTTATACTTTGATTTTGTTTATTTAATCGAGCAAACAGAGAAGAAGGGTGGGAGAGAGTTGAAGCGATATTTGCAAGCTGCACTCGGGACAAACACAAACAGGAATTATACGTAATGGGTACGATAACGTTGACGTTCCAGTAAACAACGAGGGAAGACGAAATGGGGGAGGAAGGGGGACACATTGTCGGTAAACTTGATCGTTTCGTAATCTGTTACATCATTATCACCAGCAATGTTCCAAGCGTGCGGCCATTAATATTTATTAGCATCACTTGTGGTCCTGAAACGTTCGACATTCACGATCATGAGTCGAAGGCTGTTTTAATTCTAGGATTCCGCTGCATGCGCCAAATCAAATATACAGACGGACTTGTAATGAATTCTTATCCGACACGATAATATGTATTTGCGGCGAATTTCGCTTCGATTCTTCTCGCTCTGCCCGCACCTCCTTGCTCGCAGCGTTAAAATACTTGTACGCGAAAGCGGTCCCATCGAGGAAGTTAGGAGGATTGAATTCAAAGAGTACGGTTCACCCTAAGCCAAGGGGCGAATATGGCGCGCATCCATAATCGAGATTAGAGCTACCGATATTGTAGTCAGAATCGCAGAGGCGTCATTGAATCCTCGCGATGCGATGCGATGCCCTGGGGCGATGCGCATTCACGTCGTTATAATAATCGTCGACCTCGCATTTGCCATTCATAACGGGCCCCCGTACAATCCCGTTTTACGATGGAGTACCCGCGAATGCGGTTGGTCTAATGACGTTTGCCATACCCGCGGCCATATCGCTTTTCCACGGAAGCTTTTCCACGGAATGCCGGCGAAACTAGGAAGCAATTTTCAGATTCGCGATTTATGATAGATATAATGTATTGACGTGTCAGGTGTGTCTCACAATCGACCAGAGTTCTCGCTTGCAGGGAAAACGAATGTTCCGCGATCAGAATTTCGTCCTCGACTCGGAGCGTTCGAGTCGCGAGGTGTATGGCTGTTGCGTGGGATAAAATGAAAATCTTGGAGGGTGGAAAAGAGAGAGACATAAAAATTCACAGTGGGATCGTAAGTAATTTTCGATCGCGTCACGCGTACCATTATGCTGGGGGCGCGCTTATTCGACCGAATGCATGGAAATTCTGCGTGTGCATCTGTGCGTAGAGCCGGTTCGCGAGTGCATGCACGGCAGATGAGTGTGAACGGCACAGCACGTACACATGCACGTACACACTCGTAAACACGTTACACGGCCGACACGTATTTCGATGCATGATTTGTAATACCCTCGAAGCCTACATTCAGCTTAAATCCGCCGCTATTTGAGCCTGTTAGCAGTTTAACAGGTAACTGCACCGTTTTGTGATAGTTTCCACGGTGAAATTATGTTCGTCGGCTATGAACGACTGCCGTTCCTCTTCCATTCACCTAACTCACGCGTACTATATCGCCAGGCATTCCTATTATTTTCGCAAGTTTATCGAACTGTTCACGCGGAATACCTATGATTCGATGCGAGCTTTATCTTTGTGAAAATATTCACACGCGTATTCAGCACAAATCGACTACCTTTCAATCGATTGTATTTACGTTTTACCATTCCAGATACACGTTCGAGGCGCTACAAGAATCGGCCCAATATTTGCTGGACCGTATTAAAACGAAGCCGAAGATTGGGATGATATGCGGATCTGGAATGGGTTAGTAATTGTCGAACGCCTTGGTGCATTCGTGTCGGAACTACGTACTAGTACGTTCCCTGCCAATGTCTTATCTATTTTCCAAACAGGAACAAATGAGCAAAACGAGTTGTGTCCAGGTTCGCTCGCGGAATTCCTCGAGGACAAGAAGTGCTTCCCTTACGAAGAAATCCCGCATTTCCCTGTCTCTACGGTCAAGGGTCATCACGGTCAAATGGTTTTTGGTTATCTAAAGGGCGTACCGGTCATGTGCATGCAAGGGAGGTTTCATTATTACGAGGGCTATCCACTGTGGAAGGTATATCTATTCGCATCAGTAACAGAAAATTCTAACCGAGTTGAATCGAAAACATTTTTCTTAACACTGTAGTTAAAACTAGCAAAATCTTATTCGCTGCAATCGAAAAATACAGCCAATATCGAGCGTCTAATACCCCTTGCCTATTACCATGTTTTTCCTGCTCTTTTGCACAGTGCGCAATGCCAGTAAGAGTTATGAAACTCGTAGGCGTGACCCATCTGATCGCGACAAACGCAGCGGGAGGTCTGAATCCCACGTACCAGGTTGGCGACATTATGATGGTGAAGGATCACGTGAACATGATGGGTTTTGCGGGGAATAACCCCCTTCAAGGACCAAACGACGACAGGTATATTTTTCCGCACCTGCTTCTTCGCCACGCCGCGCCGCGTTACGACACGCGTCGCAACGCGCTATCTACAATTACCCGTTGCCCGTTACAACCAATCCGATGCTCGTCCTTTTCATTTTTACAACAATCGCCAGACTTTGCCCCCCTTCTGTCGGCCCCGATGCCCCAGAAATCAGCTTACGGAACGAGGCAATTTCGGATCGAAAGGGTGAGCTAGGGGAAAGTAAGGAAAAATTGTTGGCTGAAAGACGGACTGCTATATTCACGGTGTGAACGGCAATGAATTCGAATACGAATCCGCTTCCAGTCGACAAAGGCTTTCGGGCTCGTTTCCGGGAGGAAACTAGTCGACGATGCTCGCGAATTGCACAGCGTTCTGCGACGCGACGCGACGTTACCAATCCTCGTTCTAGGAGCAAAAGGGAGGAAAGGTGCGAGGTCGTTCAGGCTGTTGAAGGAATAAAATTAATCTAGTCGTTCGGAACAACCCATTGATCCGAACTGACGAACTATTTACCCAACGACGCGGCACAAAAGAATCTGATTCGCGTATTTACCCAAGGATCTCCCTCCTCTCCTTTATTTTGTACACCCGCCTCTGCTACTACCAACTTTCGCGCCTCGCGTGTCGCGCGATTCATAATCTTCTCTTCCTTCTCCCCTTTCATAAGAAAATTCTATAATACCTTGTTCCTTATGTGTATATACGGTACTCCTTCAGGTTCGGGCCCAGGTTTCCACCGATGAACAAGGCTTACAATGAAAAGCTGTTAGATATCGGTGGACAGGTTGCGGACGAAATGGGTATCGGCGATATCGTGCACAGGGGGGTGTACACGTGCCTCGGTGGGCCGAATTTCGAGACTGTCGCGGAACTGAAAATGTTGAGGATGGTTGGCGTTGACGCCGTAGGTAAGTAGCGAACTTTCCGTACCTCTTCTAGTATTTTCATTCGCTCGTATAAATATGATCGTACATAAATCTTTTCTAGGAATGTCCACCGTTCACGAAGTAATCACAGCCAGGCACTGCGATTTGACCGTATTTGCCTTCAGTTTAGTTACAAATTTGTGCGTGACGGATTACGAAAATCATGAGGAGGCGAATCACGAGGAAGTGATGGACGTAGGAAAAGCGAGACAACCGTTGCTGCAGGAATACGTATCGAATATCGTGTTGCGTCTGCAGGATATGCTAGGGTTAGAAACGAAATGATTCGTGTAATTTATATTTCCGCCAGGCGCTCCTTCGTTATTATTCGTATCGTGTTCGTCCCTTCGTTCTCGAGCGGGGAAACGCGCCGAAGAAGAATGTCTCGAAGCGCGCACGATCCGCGGGATCTCCACGAAACTCTGCCAGAATCTGCCAGCTTGAGTTTACAAGCAGCGTGTATAAGCGGGTGTTAAAGTTTGCGCGGGGTGCACAGCGAAATATTGTTTAGGTAGATATTATAAGCCTGTAAGAATTTAGTAGCATGGCGAGACTCGTGTTTAATGCGACGCTCGAATTCCGATGCAGTCTCTCCGTGAATTCGCGACTTTTATTTTCGTCGAGCTTCTGTTTGCCCCGGGGAAGATTTTCTAGGTGAAAGGGTGATTCAAAGGCTTGCATCGAGCCGCGCGATGCCAAAAGCTGCCGACTATTTGATATACGAGCGTTGTGTCGGAGAGTCCTAGACGAAAAAACAAGCTGCGAAAGCACCTAGCCTTTTCGCCCTGCGAATCGATGATAAGCATGATTAAAGTGGAATCTGCAGCATTTCTACGAGCGAAGAAGCGTCGGTATGAGAAATGAGAAATCAAGCAATCAGCGGGTATGTTCCTTTTAATAGTACTTTCGTTTCAAGAATCATGAATAAAAGTGCCGGCCGCGACTTATTTAAGATTCCAGAATAATGTTGTATCGCTATGCAGCAGCGAGTCTCCGATCTCAGTTGATTCTTTACGCGTCTCGAGGGACCTTCTGTAGCTTCAAGAAGTGGGACCCATTCGGGGGTAGGAGAAGATGTTCCTTTCTTCTTCGGCACCTTCGCCGATTTTCCTTCCTCGCTTCGTTACTTTCGTCTCGTTTCCGTTTCCGTTTCCCTTTCCGTTTCCATGTTCGTCCAACGCTAATGCATCGATGCTCGGATAAACGAGCGGCATTTTTCCATCCCCTCCGCTGTTGCATTTGCTCCCTTTGTAGGCATAACCTTCCGCGATAAAAATATCGCGTGACAATCCGATAGAAAAAAGGAAAGGAAGGAAAAACAGACCCGAAGATCCAACTGCGGAGAGGATCGAAGAGTTAGCTTTCGAAAACGAGAACAAACCAATAGGTACTGTCGTCTTTATTCGCACAGTCAAGATGTCGATCTTACCTTTTTTTAGCAACACGAAAAAAATAAATGAATGTTCCTGTCGCTATGGTACCTGCGCGAAATGAAATCGCGTCACTGCTGCTACGATTTAATAAAAAGCACGCGACCTACTGGAAACTGTTTATGCGTTTATTTCGCAATTTCGTTGAAAGCCTGTTTAATAACGTTGCATCGAGATGCGACAACTGTCTCGTGTACATGTGCACGTATATCATATTTAGCTGAATGTAGTACAGTATAAATTATAAATACTGCGTGCATGCAGGTAAGGATCGAATCGAGTAATATTGTAGATTGTTCTGGTCGTATTTTGATCATCGATTATTGCACGACTCGCGATATTGCGACTTCTCAACGCGGAAGGAAATACTGTAATTGCACGATCTGTAGGAGAATGCGAAACATCAATGGAAGTAAGCTGGAGAGTAAGCTTTCCTTTGCCTCTTGCTGGCTTTTGTAAATGGCAACTTTGTCAAATGGAGAAAACGTATACGAACTACACTCGGTGGCTAATTAAAGTTTCCACTTGTGCCTGGCTCGGTCGACGCTCGGAAATGTTTCGATTTCGGTTTCGGCCGGCAAGTGTCACCGGTACACTCGAAGTCAATCGTAACAATGCTCTTCGACCGAATTAATGCAACCGGAGGAGAAAGAACGTGCCGAAGCAGACCGAAAAGCTGTGAAATTGGATTTTAAAGAGTAGATCCGAGATCGCAACGACACGTGCCATTTTACGGAATGGGGTACTTTTCCGAATGTCTGTACGAGACCGCTGCATCTCCTCCGATTTGAAAGGGATACACTCGGGCACGTTCTGTATGGTATTCAGGGGAGGAATTGTCCGTATATTTCCACAGTAGAATAGAAACTGTAGGAGGGATCAGTTATTGATATTTCTGAAACGACAGATAAAACTTTTCCCGCTGTCTAGCGGGGCTGTCGTATATCTTTCGTTTACCGATCCGCCTTCGAAGGACACCGATGCCAAAATCGAGATAGTCGGTGATGTATTTCAGCCTTAACTTTTAGCGTTATCCCGCTGCGATAACGTTGGAATGGAAGTTGGCGAAGGGAACTGGGTGTTTACGCGGGCACGGCAATAGGGATGCTGCGGAATGAAATTCAGAGCAGACGTCTTGATTATTTCAGAGAATAAGACTGATAAGGTAATCCTGCATTGTATCTTTTCACGGTCTCTGTTTTTTCCCCCCACCGGCTTTATCCCTTACGAAACGAGATGCAATGTGATTGCGCTGCACTATCACGAACGAACAAAAACCTCGTACTATCTGTGAATTAAAATGTACAGGGGAAGAGAGAGGGAGAATATGTATATGGTATATACACCGTTAACGACGCGTCTACGCTCCTTTTTGCCGTTCGTTTCGTTCGGCACAAAGTGAAAGCGGATATCGCGGCGCCATAAACCGACCGATCCGTTTTTTCAGGGCTATATTACTTTATTTTCGAAGAAATCGATGGGACCAAGGGTCCGAGATTAACCGGGCGCACATGAGAAATACATGTGTAGCGGTATTAACAACGCTTAAAAATCACACGTCGCAATACGAACTCGCTTACAATTTTTAACGCATACCAATGTATCATATTATATTTGTAGCGAGCACGATTGCAAGAAGCAATCTATCCATTCGATCTAGATGCGTTTTGAACAAATTCCAAAGATAATGCGCGTATGTACTGTGCACATATGTATGCATGTACAATATAATGAAATAGTATTGAGTAACGAAATACAGTAGTAGTGCGAAGCAAGTGTCGATAAAGGTGCACGCTACCGTCATGTGTTTCATTTGAAAGTACCACCACTGGTGGCGCTTGCGTTACATTCATGAGAACTCACCCCTCGCGTCTTGCACCCCACGCCAGTCACCTTCTAGGTTCGCCGGGCTGGACGAACCGCTGGTCGAGTTAGTACGGCTCGAGACGCCGCGGTTGCTAGTCGTTTGTATTTTTGGTGCTCGTGATATCGTTTGAACGGCGATGTGACCGGTCCTGAAAGTGGCGTGCGCTTTTTCGTACACGTTGTCGCGTTTCGGAAGCACCGACTTATCATCGGGACGACAGAGGCCGATAATTTTGGGAATCAAATGTAAACGTCGAGAACGCGGAATTGGACGCGCGTCGCGTCCGTAACGTTACCTGAAAGAGGATCGAAACGCGAACCAACTCAACGATAGCGTGCGTAACTTTCCAAAAGGGTTGAAAATATCTGTTCGTCCATTCGTAGCGTCCAATCGGAGTACGATACCCGTCGATGTCGTTGCGTCAACGCAACGTTTCACCTGCAACAACAACGCCTGTCGATTTTCGCTTCCGCGTTCGGAGTGCGGGTATAGTAGCGTGTACTATAGGCGAAGCGAGGCTCGAACCCGGTCAGTCCTCTGAATTGCTCGTGTTTCCAATCGGTCGGCAGTGTTAACGAGGTGTCAAGCGTTCTGCTAATTAATCGCGTTACACTTACATGGATATACATTGGACAGGAGGCGTCGCTGCTCCAAACGCTCCAAGTGAAGGCGTCGCGGGTCAAAGTTGGCGTACGCGCGCGTCAGCGGCAATTGGAGTGTAAAAGAATTCACGCTGTAACAAGCGCGATTCCTACGGCGAAAGTGAGCAGCCTCCGGCGCCAGGAGCGTAGTGGGAGAGGAGAGTGACAGGGACAGGGACACTGGGAATCGGAGTGGCTCCGATCGTGGACGGGAGAAGGTCGGTGAAACATGTCGAGATTGCTGAAAGGCGAACCAACAGGCGGTTATGTCATTGACTCTATCGCGGCCAGTCGATTGTATTAATCTGGCCGTCAATGACGCGTACTTTGGCGTAAGCGAAAGGGTAAAGGAAAAAACGGTGGCGAAGGAGGAGCATCGGGGACACACCGCCGCACCGGGAACTGCCACTGTCGAGGGAACGAACAGTCCTCTGATCTAGCCAAGGAAAGAAAAGCAGGCCAGGCGTCGTGCCTCCCACTGCCTACCGGAAGTCATATGCCCGTACACACGCGGAAAACGGTAAATCACCGTAGAAGCCATCGGCTGTAACGACCGTGTACACGTTTATTTTGCATTGGATCGAAGCACGCCTGCCCTTTCATCTCAGTTCGTTTTGTTTTACTTGCTTCTCGCCTGCGTTCATTGTTGCGCCCCTCTCTAAGGTACGTCGACAGAACAAACATTTCTTTTGCTTCGTAAAGCATACACCGCGTACCTATGTATGCGTACACGTAAAAAGTACGCGCGATACAAAGCGTCCACGTTTTATATACATAGGTAGGAAAAAAGCTAGCAAACCCCCGTGTCACAAATTTAGCAGCGTTACGTGTACATATTACGCCTACTTGTATTTTTCCCGACCACAATTCGCGCGAGTATTTAGCCGATAGATATCGAAATAAGACATCCTGACTCACCGCTCGTTTCGGATTTCTTATTCGCCGCATGCTCTGTGCTTATTATTTAATTTAAAGTACGTTAAAGTACGTTAAATCGAACGGGGCGCGTCGGTACGAGAAGAACTAAGAAAAAAGAGCGAAAATTGGACGCGCTTGCCGGCCGGCATTCCATTCGCGTTTTCGCTCTGACAAGTTTCGAGAGCGTGAAGCGTAAAAAGTTGGTTCGCCGCCCGCCGCGCAAAGTGTGCGGCTTTAAATCATGCTGCAAGCTTTACCATTCGATTTGTAATTTCTCTTCTTTCCACCTCGCTTCTTGAGAGATTCACCGTTCCACGGCATTCCGTAAATTATTGCAACTTCAGTATCGTCTATGGAGCTTCGCGCTGGTTTTACTAATCCTCTGCGCACTTTCCCGCCGATACTTGGACAGAGCACGTTGGCTGGTAAACCGGACGCGTAGGTCTGCTAGCTTTCCACGAAATTTCTTGCACTCGAGCCAAAATTCCCGCAGCTTGTTAATGAGAAAAGGACGCTTGCAAAATTGCACGGTCCGCGTCGCCGAGCAATAAACGATTACGAATTATTGGATAACGGGGCGGAAGGGATGGTGGAATATCGACGCGTCGTTGCAGGTATGAAATGATCTGGAACTCGTTCGGATACGTGTTCCTCCCCTCGTTTCTCGTGCGTCCTGCTTTTCTTTTCTTCTTTTCTCCCCTCCCCAACCCTCTCACCTGGCCATCTCGCGCTCTTTTTATCCGCCCCTCTTTCCCTTTCCACGGGTTTCACCTCTTGTTCGCTCTTTTAGGCCATAAACAACCGGTGGCCGACGTTTGCCGAGGTTATTGGTTTTTGCACGGAGCACGACAGTGCCGTATACACGCGTCCACGAGACCCGACCTCCTAGCCACTACCAAATACATATACTGTAGGTACATAGGTACCTCCTGCCTCTCTTCCTCCGTACGTTCTTGCTTCTCTCTCTCTCTCCCCCCCACCCCCCCTCTTCCTCGCTCACTCTGTACTGGTACAGGTTCACCTCTTCGCCCACTCTACTCTCGACTGTACGTACACGCGAACACCGAGTCCGTACGTGGGTCGCGTAACGCAAAGAGAAACGCAAGTACGCGGCGCGTGTTTCACGTAGGCGGCAGTTAGATCTGGCGCGAAACTAATTCTCAGAGACAAACACCTTAATTATATCCTTGGCGCGCTCGCGTACCTACGTGCCGTATGATCGCACTGAATGCAATATCGACAGTTTTATTAATCACGAATACCTTCGGCGGTGCTGGACGTTATTATTCAATTACATGCTACTCGTGAGACGTGTTACGCGTACGTTCTGATTTCACATAATGTTGCTATTGTTCAACTACTTGGCGGGACCGCTTTTTATCAATGGCTATTGAAGTATTAGTATGCAGTAGGTGTATTCGTACTCGGAGGCGTCTGGAGATGATCCTTGTCGCCTGAGCGAACCAAGAGGTGCATTCGAGGGCAAAGTACCGATATCGGTACATCGTTAACAAAGTTTACGCTGTAGAGCAGTCTTGAAATTCCCCCGGTATATAATCGAGCAGCCCTTTCGGGACGGACATGTCCGGGCTCGCGAGGTATCCATCAACGAGGACAGTGTTATAGCGTGTCACAGTGGCATCCATTTCGTCCGCGTTAAGCTCCCTATATGAGGACTGTATCGCGTGTTGGTACATACTCGACCTTCGGATATTGCGCGAAAAGTACTCACTATTAGGTACGCATTGCGTTTCGCACGAGGTTCCTTATACGTACGCGTACACGATCAGCTGCATTATAGGTAGCTACGGTCTATCGCGACTAACCGCGTATTTAGTTTCAGCGTTCTCCGGTGAACCTTTGCAAACGTAAGATTGTATTTCTGAAATCACTGTAACTCAGATACCGTATCGAATCAACAAGTATCGTGTTGTCGATACGTAATGCGAATCGCCGATTGCGTGGGTTCGGCGGGGAAGTTTGATCGATCCGAATAAATTCCATGCGATGCGACGTTGGAACATGGAGTTAAAGTTCGGAATCGCTACGATTTTTGGATAACGAAATGAACAGCGTGAAACGTTAACCGATTTCGCGCGACCATCGGAGGGTTAATTTAATTACGACTGCGAGCAAATATGTTCCCGTTGCGTGTATGACCGTGTAAATTTTTCCCCGCCACCAGTACCGCTATAACTATGTGTGTCTCACGTTTTGTGCATGGAGTATCCAATACGGGACACTAGTGCGCGCGCGCAGCAGAGCCGAAAAAACATTGGCTGCATTTTCTGCATCGTCGTCTGGTCGATTCGTACGCGTCGCGTAGGTGGCCGAAGTACGTACGGGTATACGTATACATCCTGATACCGAGTTTCGGGAATAATGGCGGTACCGCATCCTCCCGTCGATTCATTTTTACCCAATTTCACGCACCGGCACACAAACTCACCCCCTGTGTCGCACACTCTCGCAATCCATCGCGATTTCCTCCCAACCCGCTTCGAAATCGTTTGCCCTCTCTGTTCCACGCTCCACTGTTTCCCCTTTCTTTGCCCGTTCGCGTCTACCCGCGTCTATCTATTCTAGGAGGACTGCTTCTCCGTTGAGCACCGCGTTTTCGCCCTTAATTTTCGTCGCGCGAGAACGCGGCCTGCTTTTCGCCCAGCGGTTTATTTCCGAGGCGCACCTCCGGCGTGCGTGTAACGCGTTTTTCGATTGTGCACCACCGAATCCACTGCGCTCGCCTCTGCATCCCCCATATCCTGTGATCCCGATAGAAATTCACTCAACGGATGCACGTATACCGTTCCCCTTTGTGCTGGTTAAAGCGAGCGCGAGCAGCCGCATTTTAACGCATTCGAAGTAAATTCATTTTATCGAAACATTGTTCATTTCGTTTGCCTTTTTTCCCCGCTTTTCTTCCGCGTCCCTTATCGTCGGTAGCTTTTGCAGATCATTTTTTGGCCGATCGTTTTTGCTACCTTTAACGATTACCGGTTGGACGTTGCCCGGGTGATTGCAAAGTTGACGATTCAACGAAGGATATCTATAGCTTCTCTTCCATCGCTATCACGGCCACGAGTCCATCTAGGGCTGCTGCGCATTCGCATTAAGTCGAGAATTTATTCGAGGTCATCGGCAGCGCGTACCTGTCCCACCTATTTCTCAATGTCTTCTATACCGCCTTAGCACTTGATGATCCGTTGGTCACGATGGGAGACGGACGCATGCACAAAACAATGGGCTCGATAGTTTCGTTATCGTCGTGGCTATTCGAGCCGCGGCTAAATCCGATGGTTTGTTCGATTCAACCTGTCGACGCGTCGCGACCCAGCGAGATTTAGTTGCAGCGCCCGATATTCCGCGTTCGACGTAATTGTAGAAGGTAACGTTGCGTGAAGCGCGTCAGAGGTAATTAATAATTTTACGTTAACTAGGCGACAGTGTACGATTCAAAGTTCCAATTAACATTGCTCAAATTTGCCCGCGTTCTTCTCCGAGGTTCATGGCTCCTCTCGGCCAATTTCGGCACTTTTTCCCGCAGGCACATACATATCGTCCTTATATGTATTTTCCTTTTGCCTATCGAGAAATCCCCCAGGCCGCATCCTCGCGATTCCTCGCCCGTTACTTTCCCTAACAGCAGGAACATTTGTCGCGCGTCGCTGATAAATTATCCACCTTGCGGTTACGCGCTACGCTGCGAAATTATTTCTGTTGCACGAAGCTGACGAAAAAGTTCGTATGGGACGATACGGTGGTTGAAAATGGTGCGATACTGGTTCTCTTCTAGCCTCGGGGGAGTCGTGCGGGCGCGATAACAGAGATACAAAAATATATCGCGAGTGGAACGAATTTTTCGCCTTATTTTCTATAAATCTGTATACTCTGTTGTTGAAGTCGTTAGCGTAGCGATGTTCATTGAGAAAGGGAAGGCAGTTGTGCATTGTAAACGGCATAGAGATATTTCTGTATCCTTAATGGTAGAACGACGGGACTTTTAATTAATTGGAAGCGGGCAGCGGCTGCTGGCGCAAGAGCGCGAGGTGGCTTTCAATTTTCGCGCAATTGTACCCGTTGTCCACAGTTTTGTAGGACATTTTCCGACGTTGACAGGTAAACGTCATTGTTGGCCAACGGAGCTGGATTGATAGATATAATAGACGGGATGGAGAGAGTGGCAAAGAGAGTTCGGTCACGTCACCGTTACCCGATATCAATTATTTTTAAATTACGAATTTCACCGTGCCATAGTACAATTGATTTATCCACGCTGTTGAGTACAGACGATGCAATTGATCCGTGTTGCTGCTCTTTTTCTATCTTTCGATGGTTCGCGTTGTATCCTGGGTGTTGCGCCGCCTCAATTTTATTCCCTCGATAGGTCGTCCAGCTACTACATCGACTGTACGAGTTTTGTTGGCTGCCCCCTCTAATACAAGGTGTAGATCTCATATTTCGTTTGTTTTTGGGGCTGCGTGGGGCGAACGGTACTTTCCTTTTGCGATACATGGCATGAGCCACTCGTTACCGATGGTAGGAATTGTTTCCCGGCAAGTCTTGTTTAATATTGTAGGGCTTCTTAAGATTTGGCGGCGTTAAAATACGAGAAAAGAGACACGATTCTCTACTCTGCGTATGCTTCCATTCGCAGAAACTTGCAAGGATAGAGATCGAATCTACAGGGTGTCCCGTTTAACTGGAAACGGTGGAATATCTGGCGAGAGATTGAAGTTGTGAAAAAAATGTTCTTAGAACAGTTGTAATTACATTCAGGTGGCATTAGTTGGCATTCGTAATTTTTCGGTAGGCGTAGTGGTGGGAGAAATAATATATGAGAGATATTCCACCGTTTCCAGTTAAGTGGAACACCCGGTATGTATAGAGCAGCCAATGAACCTAATCCTACATGCGGCTAGAATATTTTAAACGAATGCAATGTTATTATAATGAAGTAGACGACACGGTCTCGTGGCCTCGGTACAACTGAATCGTTATGGAGTAGCTTGGGAAAGTGCACGATAGGTATGTATATGTATACCGATTGATCGAATATGCGCCACGATGCTCCAAATATAAAGCTCTAGTTTGTCCGCTAAATATTAAGATGCTGGATCGCGAAAGTACCCACCAATTTAACCAGTAGTACGCAAGGAGTATTTCAAGAGGAATACTATAGCATGCTTCTGAAAGATGAATTGAAATAAAAGTGGCGGAAAGGAACGATTCGATTTGTTCTGGTCTGTTCTGTTTGCAGCGTGCAGTCTGCGAGGAAATCGAAATGGTCGAGCTGTGTGGAAGCGGACAAGCGACTTCAGCGATGGGAGTCATAGGGATTGGTTCGGTAGTGTCCGCGGCGACGTCGTCCTCGTCCTCGTCGACTACGACCACAGCAGCCTCGTCCACGGCGTCCGGACGCGCCGGTGTCTTAGAGACGCAAGTTCGCGGTCAGTGGTATCGCGTGTTCGTCTCGTTAGAGGACGATTATCTGAGCATCTCGTTGGACGAGAGCTGCGAGACGGGCAGCAGTGTTCTGAACAACGGTAACATTAACAACAACAACGCGGATAGCCTGAACGACCCGGATGTACCGGATTCGGTCGCCAATCAAAAACGTATCGTGCGCGTGGTGAAAAGCGACAATAACGGCCTCGGTATCTCGATCAAGGGGGGCAAAGAGAACAAAATGCCGATCCTGATCTCCAAGATCTTCAAAGGGATGGCGGCCGATGCGACGGAGCAATTGTACGTGGGCGACGCGATCCTGGCTGTAAACGGGGAGGATCTACGCGAGGCTACCCACGACGAGGCGGTGAAGGCGCTCAAGAGGGCCGGCAAAGTCGTCGAGCTCGAAGGTAAGCGAATTACCATTTCGCCTTCGGGTGTGTGCCTTTTTGCGACCTTTCGCGCGTCTTCGATCAGCGCCACGACCAGGGCCCACTCTCCGAATATCGAAAGTTGTCCGTTCTTGGGACGTTCACGGACGAATCGATTAAGGCAATCGGTCTCGAGATCGCTTGTAGTCGTGGAAAGGCACTGCGGTGGATTTCTAAACGTCTTCGTTTCTGGAATAGATTTCTTCTTCACGATAATTGACGCGGTGCTTAATGTCTATGTGATTTGGTAAATAAAATTCACGGTCCGATAAGTAGGTATTATAAATTCGATGAGCAAATTAAGCCTACAGCGATCGCTCCTTTGATCCCCGACTCGCGGATAATTAATAGCCCCTGCGCGTTAGGGAAATCGGGGTTGCCGGTGTGCGCCGTTGGGAGAATCCTGAAGCCTGGAAATGCGAGCGTGAACGCGAACGTAGATTCGTTTAGTCCTGTGTTGCTCGAAACGTTTGGCAGGAAGTAGAAGTAGCCAGACTAGAAAGCACGACTGCAGTCGACGAACGATAGGTTAGGGGATATTAACGAGGTTTTCGTTCCAATTAGCCCCGAGTATACGGCACACGACACACGGCACGTTAAGTTTCCGCGTAGGAATTACCGACAGTCTCCGCAGGTCGTTTTAATATCGAATTCCCTGTCTTTGAAGCCGAACTCGTGCCATTTATGCGGCTATGTTAACCGCGTTACTGCGGACGGGCCGCTAGCCGTAGATACGCGAGAAGCGTCGCGGGAATGAGAAACTCGATTAAAGTGATAGGAACAAAAGGAAAAGGGACAGTGGTTGTGTCCAGGAAGGAGCTTTTACCCGGATTAATGCACCCCGTATTAATGCTCGGGATGATTCTTTTGGTGTTTCTCTGAGCGCGGTAGGCATTTCGTTGGGAAGAGAAAAGAGGGAAAGGAAAGCTCGACAATTCCTTTCTCGGTTTTCGTTCGGCCTGGAGGGCGGAAATCAGTGAGTTTGCAGTTTCCCTGAAAATTCTCGCCCCATCGTATACCGCCTCCAGACGTACTATTATCAAAAAGTGTGAGGCTGAAAGAAGCAGCGCGGGGTGAAAGGTCGGCGCGAAAATGTGTATATACGTGCTGCCTGGAGCGTTAAATGCCGCCTCTCGTCTTCTTTCTCCCTGCCACCTTTTCTTTCCACGCTTTTATTTTACTTCCTTTGTGACTGGCTATCGTTTGTCTCCCGCACGAATTTTCTACGAGAGAGGCAAGCCTGAACAGTGAAGCGCGACACGCGGTCTCTAGCGTTTCACATGCTCGTGCACCTGCACCATGCATTTCACGTTCTTCGGCCGATAGCCGACACGCGACACGCGCACGTGTACGAAAACAAAGAAAAAAAACCGCCCGTGAAATCGTCGCTGCCGCGAGCCGTTCGGTCGTCCGCAGTTTCTACTCTTCGTTCGCATTTAGCTTCAAGTAATCAAATCCGCGGACATGTTTTGATTGGTGTACCTGCTTCTACGTACATTAGTAGCAATGCGGTATGCTTCTCTTGCGTCGATTGCACAGCGTATTGGAATAGTAGCGCGCGCTGCTGGAAAAGCTGCATATGCATACATGCATGCACGTGGATACATATATGCAGCTACGCTGCACCGCTTGGGGTCTTTCAGCCTTGCAGCTCCATGCACTATTGTATGCGCGCCAACGCACCTGCACCGTTATTTTCTCCGTATCTGAAAAGCTCGTGCACCGAAAATTTGCCAGAGGATGGTCGTTATCGAGCCATTTCGGTCGCGTCCGTTTACCGAAGTCCGTTCTCGGTTCGATGAAACTCGCCGCCCGTGAATGACCAGCTTCGACAGTTCGTTGCGTGCGTATAATCGCGTGCGGTTTTCGCGGAAAATTCCCGCTCAGCTCGTACGTAACCGTAACAGCTTTCCGGAATATACATAGGTTCCGCGATCCCTTTTTGCATTCGATTCTACTCTTCGTCGCGATTTATCGAACAAAAATCTCGCGCGACAACGATGAAAAGTGCATTTCGTTTCACCATGATCCGAGGGGCCAAATCTCCGGCCGCCGCGCCGCCGCGCCGCGACGCACGGTGGCATTTAAACGGGACATGTACCAACCACACGTATACGTCCTTTTCCTCGGCCCTGTTTCTCCACCGGCGACATCTCGGCGACATCCCGCTGCCCTCGCCAGCTTTTCTTTTATTCAGAACGCTTCCGTTCTGGTCGACTCTCGTACGATTTCTCGTGGCACGTCGGGCACGCGCGCCCTCGTCCTTTCCTTTCCTTCCATCTTCCCTCGTGGTTGGTCGGCCAGTTGCCAGTTTCGCGTGGGCGATGCGTGGAATGCGATACTCTGCATCTTACTGTCCGCTCGGGCGCGAAATGCAAAAGCGCAAGGAGGACGCGCCTGTGTGGCCGTCCAACCACGAGCAGTGGAATAAGCGTAGAGGCAGACGCGTCGAGAGACGCAACTGGAGATATGACGGCGACGGAGGTAGGGGGGTTGAATGGATTACTAGTTGACCCCGCATTGGATCGACTAGCGAGCACATTGGCGAGACGGAGGAGACAGAGGAGGAAGAGCTTTGGAATACATTACCTCAGGATTTTCATCGAGACTAGACGTGGCAGGGACGCTCGCGACCCACCTACTCCTTCCGTTTAAGCGAGCTTCTACCGAAAACTTCCGCTTTCACGGGATAAAATTGCAGTCAAGTTGGACCCATCGGGCAGACAAAGTTTCCAAAAGGGCTTGCCGCCGAGAAATCGAATAGAAGTTACTCTGCCTGATAAACCAAGTCGAATTTATTGCCTGCCGTTTTCGAGATTTAGCCTGATTTATTGTATCTCCCCTTTTCTCTTCGGTTCACGTTTTTTTTAAAATCCTCCACTTTCTCTTCTTCTTCCCCTCGCGAGACTTCTTTTGGCATGCACGGACGGGCTCGTCCAGGCGAATCGACCGAGACAGCTACCGTTTCAGGGAGCATTGCTTCACGCGATTACGAATTTCCAAGTTTAACATACAAATAGATTACTATAATTTCATTCGAGCGTGGGAGCGCGCAAGATTACTTTGTCGATCGTTTTACCCGTTGCAGAAACGCTGGTCCCAGTTTTACCAGAATTTTAAGCGGGCCCGGAATTGAGAGGAACCAGCACGCCCCCGTATGTGGAAAGACATAATGTTCCCTGAGCAAGTGAAATGAATGAAACGTCTGCGGTTCTCCTACGCGTATCTATTTGTAATTGGAATGCGTAATTTTAGTCGGCCATTGTTCCACGGAGCAGGCTACATGACGGATGACGCGCGACATCGTCGGGGAAATTGCGTCTTAAATCCTGCAGGACGGAATTCCTTTCACTGTGCACGTCAGACAGCTCGCTCGTTCTCTATCTTACGGCTCTGCTGCCATTCCGTCCCTTTCCGTCAGTCTCCTCTTCCTTTCCCATTATCTTAATCGTGTCGGTTTATGAGCTTGGTCGCGTTCCCTGCGAAAGACTCTCATCCTTGACGAGCCACCGGGAAAAAGTGTCGCGCGAATACGATAAAATGACGCCGCAATCAGCGTGATTTTGCTTATAATAAACATCCAATTGGTTTACCGTTGTAAAAGCAGATTTCACCGGTGCGGTGGTTTAATCGAACACTCTCCCTCTATCGCTCCTGCTCACTCCTTCTCACCCCTTCGCATGGTTAATCGTCTTGATCGTTTGCGCGTTACAATGGTAAATAATTCGAGCACGGACTATATGCTCGCACACGCAAATCTGTTTTTCGACGTACCACACAAGTACGATGGAACACCGGTTAATAAGCCAAAGGGAAATCGGAAGCGCCAGTGTACGCGGCGCTGATTAGTGAAATTCGAATAATTGCACGATGCTAGAGACCAATTAACAGGTGAGTGAAATTAGCTGGCCTCGTTTTATAGCTCATCATGATAATTAGTTCGACTCTTTGCCGTTCCGCTGCACAACCGTTTCACGTGGTTAGCAGCGCTCCGCGTTTCGTCGGTCTGCAAAGAAACCAGTTCTTCGCGCAATGCCAATCAGCCAGGCGTTTCGAATATAATGGCGTTCAGGAATGACGGACAGATTATCTCAGACTTTTTTCTTCCTCTCGTAAATTCGCAGACAGTCGCGTACAAGCAGGCGGAATAGAGAGCGCGCGTTAACGTAAACCCGGAACGAGATTCCTTTCTGTATGCCAATTAACTGTAATTGTAACTGCAAGTCTGATCCCAGGACATCTTTCTACCTGTAGACCGCGAATTATAAGCGTCGTTTTTCCCCGCAGGCCAAGGCGAAACCTTTGATCTGTCGTTTTAGAGGGGCGAAACGAGGAAGAAGCGAACGATGTCTGGTAAGCACGTTTCGCGAGCAGTAATTTCGAGGTGGACTAAACTTATTTCTGGCGCAAGCTGCTCCCCTCTCCCTCCTCCTTCTAAATTACAGGCTTCCCCGTGAATAAAAAGTGCTCTGGATTAAAGGGAGCTAACGCGTTTGAATCGCGCGGCGTACCGTAAAGTTATTTTCACGAGCTGGTATCAGAAGTGTCTTCGGTAGAAATGGCTACCTCTCTGGATACTTGGCAAAGCAGGATCGGCAAAGGTGTGGCTGAAACGCCCACAGTTTACCATTAAATTTCACCGTGATTAAACTAGTCGAGACTTTTCTTACCGCCCGTGCCCCTTCCGCATTTTTCATTATCCCTTTGCATTTACACCGTTTCACGTGCTTCGCGTGATCATTTTCACACCGTATCATTTTTTTATTTACCGCGGTGGAGACATCCTTCTGCTCTTCACAGACTTGACAAAAAATAACTTTCCCAAAAGCTTTACGGCGTTGGTGCAACGCGAGCGAATGGGAATCGTGTTCCGACCGATAGGGCCTCGCTGGTTATTAGCCCCGGAGGGGCGTCGCGTCGCGTCGGGGACCTAAACTACCCCCGGAGAATACGACCAGGTGTCGTTGCGCGTCCGTAATGCTAAATGCATTTACAATGGAGAGTCTCGATTCCAGCGGTAGTGCCCGGGTATAGTAACTCGAATATAAGGCACGAGCCGTCGTTCTCTCGTCCTCGCGAGCTTATATACATATCCCCGACAGTGTATATGTGTACTGTGTTTCGCGTGCCTTTCATTTCATCCTTTACGGCACTTCGTCATGATTTACGGCACGGGGTATCCGCATGAGGAGTATTCTACGTCTCCTGCCGCTTCCTCGGCCTCCTTTCTCTACCTCTTTACCCTTCGCCGTTTTCGTCAGCCCCACCTCGTCCCGTGCTATCCTCTCTTTCTCGTCGTGAGCGTGTCCCGTTTGTAATTTTCTCGTTGGCAGTCAGGCAAGAGTCGAAAAGGAAAAGGAAAAGGAAAAGGAGACGGTTTTCACTCGACCTCCGGTTATATCTGCGATGGTTCAGTTCGCTTTGACGCCAAGTCGGAATACGACGCGTAAAAATGTCAAGCGGAGTTGGCGCACGTTTGAACATTGCGCATGGTGGTCGAACGCTTCTGGCTTCTTAACTCGGAGTGTCTAAATGAAATATATCGTCCCTTTCGGGCGTATATCTTGGTAGGTACAGTTTCGAGACTACGAGTCCCGGTGCTCCGAGTAATCTTTAATTTTATCCGAACTTTAGGGGTACGATAAAATCAAGGACATGTGTATTACGAAAAGACATTTCTTCGAAGGACGGCTTTCCTATTTATTTATCCCGTTCCAAACACGCTCGTTTCTGTTCAGTTCCCTTTCCTGCTGCTGCTCGTTTAGATAAACACGCGTGCAAGTATGTAAAGGGTTAGAGAGGAACGCGCACGCGTTACCATCGGGGGTTCGTTTAAACTCGTCCCGTGCTTTCACCCTCTGCAGTTCGTTTATACCTCTCTTTGTATCGCGGACTGTTTTCTTTGACATTGCTGTCGCCGGTGTTTTTCTCTGCCCCCTTTCGTTTCGTTGACTCACGCCGCAGTTTACTGCGGTCGCGACCGTAAAATTTCGAGGCCGAGTATCGCGTTGTTCCAATGCTTGTGCACCCGCTTTACTAGGAATGTCGCAGCGTTCTCCGGTTCTCGTAGGACGGAGAGTTCCTTTTTGCAGGCGCGATTGTGGTACCGCTGGTGAACTTGCTTGGATTTAATAAACGGCGCGTAGAGCAGGAGCGAGAATAGCAGCAAAAAGCAACGATAGGGAGGGAAAGTATTTTATACGACTAGAATACGACAATTTGTCTCGTAGACCGCGAACTTTAAAGTGCCACGCGCACGATGCGCGTAAATAAAGCGAGCAGCGGTGGCTGTTGAAGTTGGCGCGAATAAACGGGCCACATTTTCTCTACTTTACTTACCTACCTATTAACGGGGACACCTGCACTGTTCATCTCTCTCGTTATATTGCGAGAGGCCATACTTTTCGCGACAAGCACCGATCTCCTAGTTCGATACAGGTGTATCCGCGTTGGCCTTTGCCACGGATAAAGCGTTTCGCGTATCGCAACAATGCTATCGGTATACCAACGCATAATTACTGTCATCCGGCTACGGTGGTGATACGCAGTTGGCGACGTTTTTGCACGTAGCGCGTGCGAGGTGGGGGACGACAAATGTGCACAGGAGATTTCTCATTTCTCGAGGAACGAAATATATCGAGAGATCGGGAACACTAGTTGCAACGCCGTCGTTCCCCGACTCTCTCCGGCGCAGCGGTCTCTTGTCACGATACGTGATGTATAACCGGAGATCTTCTATCTCCGTATTGTAATACACGCGCCGCGCCTCTTCCAGCCCTCTTCCGGTCGATGCTCTGAACGAAGTACCGGCCCCTCGTAAAGCTTCCGAAATTCACTCGACGTAATAACGCGAGCGTGATAATACTTATTGTTAGCGGAGTGGAAGAACGACCGACCAACGGACCGGGGATCATTATCTCGCCGCGCTCATTTTTCCTCTGCTGCATTTCATATTGAATTTAAACGCCGGAATATCAGGCAGCCGCGATTTATCGCGTGCCGCGGATCATGATCTTTTGCTAGCCGGGTTGTGCCCGATTGAAGGAAATTTTACGATTAATAATATTATTCATTATTGCTGTGAAACTTTAATATATCTAGATGAAAATAGAAGAAAAATGAATTGAATTTGGAAGCAAAGCGTTGCTCCCGTAACGCCAGAGTTATTCTGCAATCTGATTAATTACGCACTCCTCTGTATTTCGCCATGCATTAATCACTGGATCAATAGGCCGTAACGATGTGGATGATCACATTGATGGCCGCGTCTCGATTGCCAATATAATTATCATATCCCTTTATCGTGCTAATTAATCGACCGTTACGCCATATCGTTTATGAATTGGAGAAAACAATTGATTGGATTGCCGGGTAATTCGCACCGCGTCTTCGAAATTTCTAACAAACAAATAATATATTTTGCAGCCAAGTGTCGCGAGTTTCACAGGCCGTCAATAAATTATTCACGCCCCAACCCATAGGTATATAACTAGCTAAATGGAAATTTCAGCTCCCGAGCTGAACGATACGCCCTTATAAAAATAATTCACGAAAATTGCAAGGTGGTTCGCAATTTCTAGTCGGCTGAAAGTATGATACGTGAACGAAAGGAAGTCGAATTCTTCTTCAATTATTCTATAGAGGTGAATTCGCGGCTTACTCGGCTCGCTTTATCGCTGAATGATATCACGGCGTTTTCGCCACCGGAATTGCGATGGAAGATGGAACGATAGGCCGCACGAGGATGAGAGTGGGAATTTCACGGAGTTGTTGAATATCGGTCGGAGGTGTTCGTGCGCCAATCCGCGTGTACGGATAGATGCAGCGATGGAATCGCGTGCCAAAGAACCGCGATGGGCCATTCGCTTTTTATTTCATCCGACATCTCGAGTTGATTCTGTACGAATCTAACTGTTATCCGTTTGAATCTAATTATGTCGATAGAAATGCTCAGAAATACTCAGAAATACTCAGAAATACTCGTGCGATGCTATAATACGTAACGTAGGCGTTAGGTGTAGTTAATTAGGTCTGCGAATTGAAGTGGAATTCGTGTTTACGAAGTAGACCCGGGGAAACATCAGGGAACTCGACGTTCTCTAAGCAACCAAAGTTTTGTCAAATGTCGGACACTTGTTGGCTGCTCTCGAGTAGAACCAGCCCAGCATCGTCGGGTCGTAGATGTTGTTATTTTTCATCTCTTATCCCAGCGAAGATTGGACGTCTCTTCCTTGGCGCGAATACATTCGTAAAAATTCTCCAGGCATTACATCCGATCGTCATTCCCTGATCGAATAGAGGCAGGAAGAGCGATTACCGGGGCCGAGACCGAGATGAAGTATTGCACGATGCAGCGACGTTGTCGTTCGTTTTCCCCTTTCCGTTTTCCGTTCCGCACCGACTTGAATCGATTAGTCGACTATCGACAGTTTTGGCCGCGTCGGCACTGTATACCCCGTATTAACAGATTTCATTGTAGCATATTAATTCATCGTACCGTAGTTACGTAGTTATATGTTCCGTTGGAACAGTCTCGTGCGCCGTTCGATTATCGAATGGTGAAACGGTCGAGTCTCGTTACCTCGTTGCCTCTCTGTTCTGTACGTAATTTCAACGAATATCGGGGAACAGAGTCCTCTCCGTCGCTCGCCCGTTTCAGTCGCGCATTCGTATGGAAGATTGAACCGGGCGCGCGCTGATTTCTCCGGTGGCGGCCGATGTATTTTCGATATTTTATCTGGAGGTTCGCAGGATGGCGGTAAAGGACGGCTGACATTGTCGGCCGAGACTGCCCCCGGGGAATAAATTGGAACCGTCTTCGGTGTCGCGTCATGCCATTTATTGTCATTTGTTCGATACCAACAACCCCTGTTTGCCTTGCCCCGTCGTTCGATGCCATCCATTGTCGATTGCTTTCGAATTTCCGCGCGGAATATGCCGATGCTTCCGTTTAATGGCCCCTCTCTTGCTTCGGTCTGCCCTCTCCGTTTTCCCATCTTTTCCATTTCTCTGCCACGCCTCATAAATGTTCTCTCTCGATCTTCTACGCGGGTCTCTGCGAATTTGTTTTCCTTTTTGCCACGTCGATTATGTATCGTTCGTATAGGGTCTATTGGCTCTGTGAACCTGGCGCGACCTCGGCTCCTTGCTTGAAAGTACAAGGAATCGGCGATAACGATCTAGCTTTTGTTGGCAAGTTTCGTAACGTGAAAGAAACACGTGCCTCGTCCTCTAGTTTCAGTGCGCTCGACCGCTCGCATCGCTTCAATGAAAAAGGAACGACGATGGTTCTTGCTCGAATTGACGCGTCCTTTCATGCCTCGCGGATGAAAACGGGAAAGGGGAGTGATAAGAGGGGAAACGGGAAAGCGTGTCTCGCATTCTCTCAGACAATGAAAGGGAAGAAGATCGCGGGTAAGAAAGGTCTTTCACCGTCGCTTAATGGACGAGACCATCGGCATCGTTCGACTCGGTTGCTCGCAAAAAGGCGCACCCCCTATTTCGCCCCCTCGATTTCCTTCGATCGCGTCGAACGCATCTACCTAAACGGCAAACGTTTCCCATCTAATCGTGACACCCGCAAAACCGCCCCTTGCCTTCTCCGTATCCACCGCGAGGGGTATGAATATTAAACCGGCTTTTCGCAGTTCGATGAATATTGATATCGACCGTTCTGCCGTCGCATAAACATCCAAAATGATCGGGCGCCTCGTCGAGCAAAAAGCCATGCCCCCGCAAACATTCGCGAGACTCTTCCCCGTTTCCCCGCGCGTCGAACTTGCACGATCTTTCGATACTTTTGCCGCTCGAATATCCCTCCAATAATCGTCCAAGAGTTTCCATCGTGCACAACCTATAACCAATGCCATCCTCCGCCACGTTTCCCATCCACCAACCTTCGCGTAAAGTTTAATGGAGTCTGTCTGCGATATTCGGTGGCGAACAATCTGGGAAACGGTGCACCGGTCGCGTAGGTAGTTGCAGGCGCACGTGTACGAGGCTTTCCTGGGATGCGTTTATCTTTGTTCTTCTTCCTTGTACCGGAGTAGGCAAAATTGTTCACGATGGAGAGTATCCGTGTGGTGTTTCTTTCGGATTTTTCTATTAAGTCCGTTTGATTGATTCGGGGAACGGCTAGCGTACGCGCGCATGGGATACCGCATCGACGATTACACGAATCGGGGAAACATTAAAGCATCCCCTAAGAGTGCCGAGAAGCAGGAGAGATTCCGACTGGCGAAGGAAACTGCAGAGTGAAAATGAGGTGTGTCTGGTTCTCGTCGACGGACAAAGCGCGACTCATCCACGGCGCGGATTACTATTCCCCGGTGCGATTGCTTGGCTCCGTTCATGTATTCTCTCTCTCCCTGTCTCTGCATTTCCCTCTACCAAGCCTGCGCCTCAGTTATCTTCGCTCGTCCTTATTTTCCCCTCCGCTCGTTTTTGTCCTGATTTTTGTCCGCTCGTTTCTCGATCTCCGGAAGGCGACTATTAAGTCACCGATTCCCTGTGGAAATTCGGCTCTTGGTAACGCCGCTCGTCGAATTCTACTTCCAATCTTCCGCCAGTACATTACACTCTTGTCTATCGTGTGAACTTTTCGGCTCGCGGTTTTATTTCCTTTCGCCATTTTTCTTTTCAACCGTTCGTGTTCGCGCGTGTTCCGTATCGTTGTCGCAAACACTTTGCAAGCTGATGTTAAGTACGAACAGAAATTTGATCCAGGCCCGGGCAAGCTTTCGAACGCTACGAGTCCACCGGCTTCGTGAAACCTTTCGGAACGTTGGACGTATTCGATACCTGGTGTTGAAAAGTTGACGCGTTTCATTTCGTTTGCTGACTCGGTGTTTCCCCAAGTTTCTTCCCGCATCGTTACCCCCCGAGATATGCAAAGCGGATCGCCAGGGAAAAACCGCGGACGTTGAATACTACAACCGACGCGATACAGCAGCAAAGATTTCGTTGCTGCGTTACAACCCCCGTGTCAGTCGTTTTCTAATTCAGCCACCATAAACGCTGCAGCCCGTTGCTGAGAAGATTCATTCGATTCAAAAATATTCATGCCCACCCGAGGAAATGTATGTACATACTTTACGCGTAGCAAATTGCAACTTGTTCCACCGTCCTCTTTTCGTCTCTTTGGTCTCTTTCGTGTATCGATGATGTCCGACAGTGAGGGAAACGGCAACAATTTCCCCTTTGGTTAGCGATTTCTCCAAACATACTGTCCAGGTAGACGTACAGCAAAGTTCGTAACGATGCAACGTTAGAATAGGTAGAACGGCCGAGTTCTGTTGCTTGTCTCTGACGACAAGGAGACAGACGAGCACGGCGAGACCAAGGTCCGGCCGTGCCATTGTTTCTGGTCCACAGCTAATTTCCGTTTCCGTTGCACTATGACTTCCGTGTATCGCACACTACCACACTCTACAACCCTACAGCCAAAGCCTCGCATCCGTGCAACCTGCTCGATTGTTATCGACGACGATGCTCCGGGGATCAAAGCGATCTTCGACGAGCCACTCACACTCGATCGGCGAACTTCGATGGCCCGGTGGTATTCCTTGCTTTCGAATCAAACCGCATCGACGTTGTTAACGGTTTCGTATAATAAATATCGTATGCGTCGTTCGATTTAACCGACACGCAGAGTAATATGAAAATATACACGATATGTTATCTGGCTGTTTTGTTTTATTTTTCTCTTCAATCTGTACCTGCTCCCGGCCACATACATTCGCGTATTCGTCGCTGATTAATTTACAATCAAGCTGCAACGCGAGGCGGAACGAAAGGATCTCACGCTCGCTTCGTTTTCAGCGAGACATGTCAGCTGAAATTACCAAGTATGATTCTCGCCTCGGTGTGTTCACTGAAATATGTATGAAAGCATAAGCGCGCGATGTTAGGCGGGCCAGCGGTCGATATATCTGCCTCCTCTGCTCGGCTTTTATACATATTTGTCTCTCGGTCTGCTGAAATAAAATTACTCCGTGTCTGGTCAGGCATGCCCTTAAGTAGTATTCGCTCTTGCCTCTTGGTCCCTCGAGTTATTATTCAGAGCAAATCATAGCCACGTCGCAAAGGATTAAGCCGCCTTTTGCGTACACGAAAGCCTGGAACAGGGACACGATACTGGATTTGTCTCCTTCGTGACCCACCTCTTTCGTGTCTGGATCATTATCAGAGACAGCTTCCCCGATCCACGGCGACTCTTTAACGGCCAGGGGTACTTGGTATTTAATATCGCGGTGATGAAACCCAGTGGTGAACGAGTACGATCGAATCTTTGCCCCCCTGATCGCTCCCTACCGCGTGCGTTCTACTATTATTCTATCGAAAATGAATTCGCAACGAGGCAAAGTATTTTATTTAACGCGATGAAGCAAGTAGATTCCACCGCTGGATACAAATCCCGGTGGAGTCTCTTTGGCCGATCTGACCAACGTTTATTCGTCGGAGAAATTGTGAAACGGTTCCATGATTTGTGCAAACGAATGCAAGTGGCAGCGGCCACGAAGGACCAGCTGCGGCAGAGAGCGAAAATTGCTGTCCCGTGGGCGGCACTCGTCGCGGTCGCTTCCTTTTTCCTTCGCACCCTTTGATGCCTTTGTCCCTCCGCCACCTTCTGCCCTCGCCCCAGCATCCGTTCTCCTTCCATCGCCAGGTTTCCCGCTATTCTACCTTCATCTCGATCGTTGCCTCCCCTTCCCGCGAGTTGCGTCTAGGAAACCGTGAAACGGAAGGCCCCGTGATGTTTATGAATGAGCGGTGGTCTTACGACTCCGCGTTGTCCAATTGACTTCTGAAAGTGCTCCAAGGACTCGGGCTACGTCCTCTCTGCTCTCCAGCGTCGCTGAAAATAGCGATCAACGGGCACAGAGTTCCAAGGCAAGCCAAACGCGTATTTGCTGCCTCTCGAATTGCCTGGACGATTCAGGCTACGTTTAATTGGAGCTCGGTTGAAACACCTATTCCAATATCGGATCCGAAAAATCGATCAGACAGAGAAAAGGAGAAGCGTTTTATTCACTCGAGATCGTCCTCATCCCTTGCGCTCGATGCTATGTCTCGTAGGACGTGATTCGTAGACGGGGTTGACGGGAAAATGGCTTTCCTCGACGTGTCAAGGGCGACAAACTCGAGTCTATTATCGGGTCCGGTTTGGGAGAAATTCCTCGTACCTCGGGCAACCCGCTGCGTGTGCAATTAATAATGCAGGTAAACAGTGTCGATTGACAGGGGGAAGTGAGAGAGAGCGAGAGAAGGCATCTCTACCACCTCTGGTATATTATGCGGCAGTCAGCGCATCGAGTGATAGATATATGTACATACATCCGAGTGTTGCACAGAAACACGGGGCAGGCTATACTTATAGAAATCCCAGTCTCTATATCTCTACATATATACGGGGTGATCCGCTCGCTAGTGGACGCAAAGACAGTGCCTGTACGCCAACGCTGCGTTGGTGTTGTCCATGTGCGATCCGCAGCCTCGTTTCGCTGTGCCAAACGAAGTGAAAATCGTCCCTGCGACATATCGCGCACACCGCCACATCGGGCCACCAGCAAGCGGATCACCCTGTATATTGTGTATATACGCGCGTATTCCCTGTTCCCTGCAGAATCCGTGCAACGTACACAATGGTATTGTGTACGCAGACCACTATGAGTTATTACCCCTTCAGCCTCTGCGTGCTTCGCCCTTCTCGATCGCCCCCTTCGCAGACATAATTCAACACTCCGTACAACGCGGGCCTTCACCTTTTTACCCTCACTGCCCGATAGTGTTTCATTGCATCCCCTTTATCTACAGTTCCTGACTACTTGTCGCTCCGCTTCTTCGAGCTCCATCATGCTCCAAACGAGATTTCCCCTCTCATTTTATCGCAGCCGAGCGAAACTCTGCCAGCTTCTTCCAGTTCTTCTCGGACAGAAGAGAAAGGACCGAAAGAACCGCGACGAAATTTCGAATAGTTGCACAAATATCGCCTCCTCTGGTTCAAAGACTTGGCATACAATACAAAATGAGAAAGACTAAGATTGCTTACTACTATTGAGAATGATTACAATTTCCAGATGAAACTGGAGTCGATTCGCTTCTGCTCTCGTTACGCCCAAAAGCCAACAGACGCTCATAAACACTTTACCCTTTCCGCTCGCGTCTATCTCATTTATCCTCGCTCAAGAACAAACACCCAGCGAGACGCTCGACGAGTTCGTCGCAATCCGCGACGCTGCTGGACGAAATCGGACCCAAGCGTCGACGTCGCGACGCGACGTTTCGCGAATTTGCTCTTCCCGCTACAAGCTTCGCAAATATTGTTCCAAGTTGACGATTCGAGAGTCGATTGGACGCGTCGACGCGTCAAGTCGATTGGAAAACGGCGTCCCTTTTCTTTCGATCGCGCAACCTACTATCACAGACTTCCTCGAATCCTTTGAAACCACGATCGGCCAAATGGTACCTCGAATGGTTACTCCAAACCTGAGCCCGCCAACCAAGCACGTCGCGCGCGCGGTACCGCATTTAAAAGGATCGCACGGCTTCCGTGTTGCGCCCATGCAACCAGAGCGAAAAGCTTTTCATTTTTTCGTGCCGGTTTCACGTTCGTTGTGCCGAAGCCATCTCTCACGCCCATTCTTCCCGCTTTTGCCGCATAATTTCTGGTAAAACGCGCGATATCTGTCCCAGTTCCTCGTTCCCTTTCTTTTGCACCGTTTCACTGCAAGCTCGGATCGATCGAGTAATGCCGCGTGTTGTGTAGAATAGCTGGACGAAACGTTCTGGCAGATTGATCGGGCCTGGGCCTGCCTGGCAATTGCACGGTTTAGAGTGTTCGGGCTTTTCCACCCGTTTCCTGTGTTTAGCGAATTTCCTGCGATTCTGCGACGCGTTCGTGCGCCAAACGCGAGCTCTGCCCAACCTGAATCGTGTTCTGGTTAATCGTGCCCGTCCGATTGTGCTGACTGGGCGCTCCCTGCAGTTTCATACAATATTATAAATTCGTTATGGAAGCGTGCGACGGAGTTAATACGGCTAATGTCCGTGGCAAGTCCTGTAGGCCTCTTTTTACGTTTCTCTCTGGCGGAAAATCGACGTCGGTTTCACGGAAATACCTCTGACAGACATTGGCCAGATAAAATCCGGGAATCCTATCTGTTCTGCGACATCTTTATCGGTGCTGTTTTTTCACCACGTTCTGTCTCGAAACCTTAGCACGACCGCGTCGTTCTCACGGTTCGTTGTTATTGCACCGCGAATGGGAGATCACGCATCTCGTGCTTGCCTCTACGACCCCGTTACGACCGATACAAAATTAACGACGAGTCTACGTGCCTTGGCTTCAGCCGCGTATACGAGTTGCAGTGGGAGCTGGAAGGCGGGGAAAATTTGCCTATTTGTACGGAAGATTCATTTTACCGTAGAACAATGCTACACTGTGTGTTTCCAGGAGCGAGGATATTCGTCGTTCTCTAAACACACCTGAATGAAAATTGGAGAATTTCAACCGGGCGAAGCGATCATTATTCGAGCTACAAGTATGTTCTCGCTGCGACGGATTATAAAGGACGTGGAATCGAGCTTTTAGCGCGGACATCTTTCGAATCGCCGTTGTTTTTACGCCCCGTAAACTCTGCTTTCGCTTCGCGTCGTTTCTCGATCCGAAGGAGAGCTCTTTGCGACGCGAATCCTTTTCGTACTGGACTTTGATCGCAGCGGAGAGAGAGGGCGGGAGGTCCACACGCTTTTCGGAGCTGTGTGCATGTCTGATGTTTTTCGCGTTTCCCGGGAAAAGAGCAACGTCAGCTTTAGCATCGCGTAATCTCGACGTCGCTTCAAACGGAATTATCGCATCGACGTGTAACTACGTGTAGGGGTTTTAGGGGCTGCAAGATTGCTAGGATAACCTGGATCTTTCTACCATCTGCCCCATAAACACGGCCGAGCCGTCGGAGTATCTGTAAAAAAAATAGATTACCCGGTTGAATATGGTCGGGATGTGTCGTCGTAAAGTTTCTCGACCCGACGCACGTGTCCAGATATACGTTTAATTTCGTGAAACAATGGCCAGGTCTGAAGATTGTGAATTCGGTGGTCCGCGGCGCGGGAAAAGAATATTTTGTGCCAGGGACTTGGGCGATTGTAAAGCGATACGCTGTGCTCCGTTTGTTGTGGCTCTTTCATTGTGTCGCGTTCCGGCATTGTTCGGTTGGATAGCGGCGGGTGGCAAGAACGACGTAGAAAGCGGGCCAGGAACAAGACACAGGAAGAGAAGAAGAAAAGAGTAACCAGGGCGCAGCGTCGAACAGCGTTTTAAAGTAAATTCGCGTTACTCCGTCCGCGTATGGCCCTTGCCCTTCGCCCTATACCACCAGTTTCTCCATCCATTTCCTCTTAACGCTGCAAGGAATATTGCTCTTCGATTAAACGAGCACCAGCCGACAGCTAATAGATTCTTTACGCCGGGATACATACTCCTTGTCTTGCTGGGCACGACTATTCCAACGATCGATCGCTCTCGTATCTTTCTCACCGCATTCAACATCGTTACCCTGAAAAGAAATTTACTAGGCGTCTCCTTATCGGTTTGCTCTCGTGGCTCGATGAAATTTAAGAGGGGAGGTGCATCGTGTATCGATTCTTCCGCCCGCACCACCGTTCTCCGGCGCCTGCTTTCGCGACGCGAAGATTAGCGAGGTTAGATCGAGATACACCGACGACCGTGTAATAAGAAACAGAGCCGCGTCCGATAATGTCTCTGGGTCGCTCACCTTATGCCTTATGACTTACGACATTCTCGCCTCGTTCTCTTCATCGCTGTTCCACCATTCGGTCTCTCCTCGTACACCCAATGAATTTTAACGACCGCCGTCTACTCTAATTCCAGCCGAGTCGTTTCAACTGGGGGGGTTTAAAATAATATAGCGAGCGCACCAACAGCACCGCTTTTCGACCGGTAGAAAATATTTCACACCTATCTCGAATCATCGAGCGAAATATCGTACGACCCTATCGTTCGTAGGCTGGCCTGTGATCGTACCGTTGTAAAGGTACTGGCTGTAAATTTTACACGTTTCTGTTGCGTACGCGACGCTTCGGTCGTTCATGCACGGACCGTTTATCGAGCCAAGCTATAGACGAACAACGAGCGATCTTTATGCCCGTTCTCTCAACGCCGCTGCTACGTTTCTTTTGGACACTGTTTCCCTCGCAAGTATTATTTCATGGTATTTTAGCGTGCACTCATTCGTAGGCTTGGAAATCTTGGGTTAAAACGTTGGATCGGGAAGTGAAATTAGTTGTATCCGCGAAGAGAATAGACAGCCAGCCAGACATCTGCCCCGCCGGAAACTGTCAGCTGCACTCGTCAAGACGCTTTCCAAGCCAGAAACTCGCTACTTTTGCCCAACCCACTATCCAACAATTGCGCTCCGCGGCGGCAAAGCATACCGTCGCACTTAAGCCCGCCGCGCAATGTACGTACGTCTATGCGTATGTATATGCACGTATTGGCGTACGTGGGCCAATATCTTTCGAGTAGGTAGCGAGTGTCTCCCACGAGAGTTATCTCAGATATCTCCTTCTTCCTTCGAATCCGGAGGGTGAATGGATGGTGGGTGACTTGTTCGATGGAAGCCGCGAAGATAAAAGTTCGCATGGGCTTGATCGACTCGGTCTGAGAGACACCTCCCGACTCTCCTTTGGCTAAGCCAAAGGAGTTGCCAGTCGAACGAGGGCTGACCGTACGTTAAAACTCCCCGGAGTCGGACCCCCCTCGCCACTTTCAGCCTCTTCTGCTTCTCCGAATTTCTTCTGTCCCGCTTCGACGCCGCGCCGCGCCGCGCCGCGCCGCGCCGCGACCGTGGCAAAAGTTACACCATTACGTGATAGGGTAGTAAAGCTCGAGGGGGAGCACGAGTACGGCGGGCTTAGAAAGCGGAAAGACTCCTTTCTCGGCATCCAATTCTTTAGGGGTAACTCTCGTCTTCCCGACATTCTTGTCCAAACTTTCTTCAGACCGGCACGTTTCTCCGTCCGTTTTTTGAATTCTTGCTACGCTTGGACGGATATCCCAGGCGGAATGCGCGCCGCAAGAAGGTATATACGACAAACCGACTTCGTTCCGAGCGGCTATTTCGTTGAACGGATTCCCCCCATTTTTCTGTATCCATACGTGTAGTGCGCCCCGATTCTGCTTCGCTCATTCGCGCGGTATCTCGCCAGCAAACAAAGAAGCCAAGGGTGCTTTTTTGTAAGAAAGGCTCGAACTATCTTTCGGCGTAGTCACGGAAGTCGTAAAATAAAAAATTCATTTCGGGCTGCTGATGCCTGCGTTTCCCGCGGTTACGTTAGACCGCCATTCGTCTCTCTTTATTTTACGTATGGAAAAATTTCATCGCCTTATTCTCCGGCCTTCCTCCTACGCGGCGCGGATAAACCCGCCGCGCAGAGGAATTTATCGCGTTCCATTTCCAATTTTCTCCTTACGAGCGAAACGCGTTCCTTTTCCGGCCGCGAAACTTGCGCTCAGGCCCGTTTCAGTGTTATTTATCGGACGTTTCTCCCCCATTTTTCGCACGATATGATCCTGCTCCCTGCGATACGAATGCTGTTTAATTATTATTTAATTACGACTGCTCAGCTGAATTATTATCCTAACGTGCCCGGCAGCTTTGACAACTTTTTGTCCAATAGCCGCCTGGCTGCGGACGATAGTCCAGGTGAATTGGCTTTCTACCGAATATCGCCGCCTGGTACGCATATCGTCTTTTATGACTGGTAAAACGTAACTTTACGTCTTGGAAGCGTACATCTTTTTCCATATCCTTGGTGATTCGCAACGAGTCTGCACAACTATCCTAGGTTAATTCAAATTTCTCTCCTTTTAGAACGTATCATTACTTATCAGTGGCGTATCGACATGGCATCATTCCACGCTACTATCCTCCCCGGATTCTACTCTGGCTGGTAATGCGGCTGCTAAAACGGCTAAACGGCTGGCAAAATTTATAATGAAATTCCGGCGCACTTGTTGATCCCAGCGTTGTGTAGCGTATTAAACGTTTCGACGACGCGACAGATTCGACTGTTTCGCGCAGCAATAACGGAGGTAATTCCGTTGGGTTGTAACTTACGAAAGGGAAGCGCCCCGCTCCCGGTCGAGAATCAGAGCGCTCGGTCTAATATAATCCCTCTGCTCGTTCGCACGAATGTCAAGGAGTGTCGCATAAAATTTCGACCCAGCATACCGTGCCGGATAACTCGTGGAAAATCCTTCTCCCTCCGTACCGGTTCGCGAGTCAGCTAGTTCTCGTCTGTGCATCGTGGAAAAGCATCGAACGAGGTCTCGATAAAGAAAATATTTTCGGATGGATTTGAATCGACTTTAATGCAGAACCGTGGTAATCTTACGCCAAGCCCCCAGAGGCTTGCCGTTCTTGCCTCCTGATGGCGGATTCGAACAGAGGAAAGGCTGGTGGTGGGTTGGGACAGAGACGCAGACTCTCGCGTTTCTCCCTTTTAGGATCCATGGGACCCTTTTCACCGAGCAATAGGTGGAGAAGTTGGTGCCAAGAAAGCACAGTTGGCGCGTAGGAACGGGCTGAGTAGCGAAAGGGAGAAGAATGCATTTGGTGGCGAGCATTGTGCCGCGACCCGCCGGCAATTAGCGGACCCATTCAGAGCTCACCCTCCGATTTCGGGTGTCTGCTGGCCGAGAAGCTAATGGCCCGAGGAATGAAAGGAGGGCTGCTTGGCGAAATTTAAAACACGCGTGTCGAACAGAGGAGAATGGCTCACGAGGAACCACCCCGCTCCTTTCATCGGGGTATCAGAGACGACAATGGCCAATGGGATAATCCGAGGAAGGGGAAAGGCCGAGAAATAATTTTCATCGGATCCAGGCTCCAAGCATATGTATATATGTATAGAACGAACGATGCTGCGTTAGATTCGCGTAGGGCCATTGAGACGAGAGTCTAACCTTTGGACGGTCGCGAGAACTTTGCTCGACGCATTGCGCGCGATTAAGCAATGATTTAACTAGCTTCCCTGGCGACGTTTCTCGATTGTTCCTTTACTGCTGGCTCGTTTTCAAGTATTTCGCGCTCGAAATAATTCCTCGCGGTTTCTATACTCGAAGGGATACACGCGTGTATATCCCGTAAGGAAGATTCCTGTTTTCGCACGGTGAACGGCTGTGGAGGGTCTCAATTTTACGGATGGATAGAAATCGACTTCCCCATCGCAGCGAATATTTTTCAAATCCATCACTCCACGGCAATCACTCTATAGTATCCGGCGCGGCTTTTTTCATCCCCTTTCGCTTAACCGGCCGCACGCGTTTTTCGCTGGACCTACCGGTAGCTTTTTGTTTTGCGTCCAAAGAGAATCGTTTGAAAACAGAGAGGCGAACACGTGTTTCGACATGGCGCGGCGCCGCGGCGCGCCACGGAAGAACGATAGTCCGTCGAAAGGGGGCCGAGTTATACCCTGGAAAGCGTTTAGTATCGATGAGCGTGTAGCCAGCCGTTCCAGCAACTCGCAACACGGAACAGAGGCGAAACCGTGAAGCAGGAAAAACGAAATTCCAACTGTTCGCCAAGTACTACAATTAGTCAGTGTTGACGTGGCTCGTAATGGCTACCGATGTCGAGGTTGTTCATACTCGTATTTCATAGCTCCCTCCAGGTCGTTTTAGACGTCGTCGACCGGCTCCACGACCGTGTGTCCTCGTCGCTGTCGGGCTTGCTGATGCTTCGAGGGTGGTTGAGTTCGTTTCATGGCTGAGCACGGCGTGTCTCGTTAGGAACTTGAGCTCCCCACCCTTCTTCGGTACAACCTACTCTCTGCCGAGCCCCTCGTGGCTCGTCTAAGGGTCTGCGAGCAGAGTTTACCGAGGATTGAGCTAACTTTCGGCTATGACAGCTACCCCTCCTTCCTCACCCGTTTATCCTTCCTCCTTTCTCTCTTCCATCTCTCCGTTCTTCTCGTATTTCCTCGTCCCGCCGTGTCGTCCCAGAGACTGACCCCGAAACTGTCGGAAAACCTTCCACCTACAATTTTTCCAATCGAGAATCCAAATAGAGCCGCGGAAAATTCTTCTACCCGATGAATTTCTATTCGAATGAGAGTGCTCGACAGGATTTTCTTAAAGTCTCCAGTGCAATTTCGTGCCTCGCGGCAGTATTCCGTGTCGTGGATACACAACACGGCTGATCCTGTTTTAGAAATTCCCGATAGACCTCTAGTCACGGGGCGGGTTCAAAATCGAACGGGCAGGCGGTGAAGCACGCTCGCCAGGTTTCTCGGAATAGCGGCTGACATACGCGAAACCCCTGCGTCTGACCCTAGCGCAACCCACTACTCCTAGCAGTCCTGACGGACGCCAGAATACGTGCTGTAATTGATGATACTTGACGGCAACTGTTGCAGTCGACCCGTGTCTCGAGAGATCACGATAGAGTTGCCGAGGCTCGGCTTCAAAGCGTACTCCGCCTGACTTTGGTCGATGCCTCGAATCGAACTTTGCGCGTCCTGTCTGATCTCTGGGAAGTCCTGGACCGTCTTCCCTCTGTCCGCTCTGGTCGCTTTATTTCTATTTACTCTCCGCGTTCTTTGCCTTCCGCAATTTTGTTTTCACGGATCCTCGAATCGCTAGCAATTAATCGTTCCTACCTGTACAGAGATGCTACCTGTCCGGACACTTCAGTTCATTAATGAATTGTAACGGGCTGTTGCACTTGCTTCGATTCCGTCGAGGGTGTAATAGGAGAGGCAGTTCTGTTCTGATTCTCGGTTCATCCATCGTCTACGGTTTTATGCTCGATTCTCCCGACAAATAGAGAATTGCCGTAGAGTTTATTTCGCGCACGCAGATCGATCGGTAACTGGCTCGACTCCCTGTTTCCCGTCGATAGGAAAATTCAGCGGGTCGCGACGTATCAATTACTAGCACGTCGCTATATCTGTTCCCATTCTCGACTCACAATCAGAGAATCCAATTTGTCCTGCAGCGTTGAAGTTGTAAAGCAACGGTGTATCTGATTTTGGCACAAGATTGCTTACCGTGTAGCCGGACCCTGAACGAATTCGTTGCAACTTGCCGGCTGGTCGTTAATCTAATCGTAAGTTTCTCGTTAACGAATCGGCCTCTCTCTCTCTCTCTCTCTCTCTCTCTCTCTCTCTCTCTCTCTCTCTCTCTCTCTCCCACTCGAGCGTTCTCCTCGATACGCTGGGAAGAGTTGGACCGGTTAAACAAGCAGACAGTGTTTTATCAGAAAAACGATTCGAAACGAGCAGTTCGATGAAGTAACGAGGCTGAAACGGCTCGTCTGAAAAAGTTTTGTTGGCCCCGTTCCAGTCACCCTTTCGAGCTCGCGTTTTCCTGTATTCCTAGCGCCAATATTTTCCGTTTCCGCGGGAACAACTAATCCGTTCTGTTCTTCATTAATGGAGAGAATCCGTCACGTGTCCGTTGGTTCATCCCTTTATTGGCCAAGGTCCAACGAGTTTCCGCCGCTTTCCGCCGTCTTGTTCTCCGCTTCTTGCACGTTTCCACCGATACCGTCGCGTATCCAAACGAAACATTTCCACGCTTGCTCGCGTAAATTTAGTGAGAACGTTTCGAGAGTGAAATTGAAATCCTTCATTCGTTGCTTCGTCTGGGCGCGATCGCGTAGAAATAATCTCGTTGTCGCGATGCCGTCCTTTCGTCGCGACGGCTCGTAACAGTTTTCCGTTACGCGATTCGTGAATGTTTCATTAGAGAGGAAAAGTTGGTCGCGCTTCCTGGCCAGCCTTCTATACGAGCCGAGTCTCGAAACGAAGGTGTTTTAAATTTAGTTTAGTGCGCGTGTGTTTGACTCCGGCGTTTCCTCGTGTTACGCTGCTCGCAAAATAGTTGGTACGATTCAGAGATACCGTTCCGAGCACGGAGGTCGAGCTTTACGAGAGTTACAGCCCATTGATAGCGATGCACCGTTGTCATCGTGGCGCCGGCTCCTCCGCTAAACGAATCCCATCAAGTTCGCATAACTCAGCAACCAGACTGCGATCACGTCTTTTTTTTCGAGGCTGTGCAACAAAACGTGAGGGGGGTTGAATCGGCGCGCTACGTTACTAGGAAAACAGGAAAATCCCGCACGTTGCCGGAATCGGGGGATGGGGAAAGATAAAGGGAAAGGAACGAAAAGGGGATTCGTTCTAGATTCGCGCGCACTTTCCTCTGTATCCCTCTGTATCTCTCTGTATCTCTCCTTCTCTAAATTCGTCCCTTTTTTCCCATTCCGTCATTCCGCCTTTCCCCCTTTCTCCCCTACTTTGTTTTCCACGTTCTATCTTTCTCTCTCTCTTCTCCTCGTTTTTTACTTATCCTACCGTTGGTCTTTTTAGCTTTTCTCGCTTTCGGTCTATACACCAGCCCTCTGCCCGCCCCGGCATCGCAAAGGTGTGCGAGTCAAAACTTTTTACTACGAATAGCAGCGGGGAATAGAGTGGCGTGTAATTCCCCAGCTCGGCGGGAGCTATAGCTGCGATAAAAGTGAAAACCGAGAAAGGCTCGGAGAAAAAAGATGGAGGATGTACTTAGGTGCCTCGCACGCAAATTTGCCGATAGTTTTAACACCTCCTCCTCGATCGGTTTACCACACTGTTAAGTAACGTGCATCGGTCTGTCCGTCTAGACAGTCTAATTTTATCCAAGACTTTTTCCCCTCGATGCGAATAAACGGTTCTCTATTCGGAATCTAATCGAATCATCCGAACACTTTCGGCAAATAACATTTACATATATATTCGCACTGCACGCTGCTTTCGAGCCACGTTTCAAGCTTCGCGAAATACATTCGAGACTCCCCTAGCTATCGAATTGCTAGAACTTCATCAGCCATTGTTTGCCGCGGAAATCGAACGAAACTTTCGTCGCGTTTTCATTTCATTTCACCTGGCCCGATAACGAGCGCGCACCGATAAGGCGCGATCGCCGATGAATAACATTTTCACTTATCGTTAGCTTAACGAGGCTAACTTTGTAGAAATCGTGATGCACGCTAAATTGCTGCGACGCCACGACTCCTGCCCCCCATTAAAGAGCTCGCCGTTCAGTTACGGTTTCACGTTCACGTATTGTTCCCTACCTGGAATAATTGTGACATCGTAGACGATACACCGCGGGGTGTACCCGTGGTATTTGCACCGGAGCACAGGACGGGGCGTTGCGGTTGAAGTAGATAAACCAAGTTACTCGTGGCCGGACGGTACAATGCGGTTGCTGCATTCGCTTTAAGATACGTTCACGCGACATATTTTCGTCTACCTTTCGTCCTCTACTGTAACGCTAAACCCTCGATTCGCGTCACTGCGATTCCTCCAAGCTCGTGCAAGATTCTGCGCGTTTTAATAATTCCGTACGGTGTTCTGAATTTGTAGCGGGTCACCAGTGTCCATTCTTTGGCATGCGCGTTGATAAACTGGCCCGGTCGGTCCCTCGACAGCGACTGAATTAGTAATAGAATTTGCGACACCTGTGTTACCACGCTGCTTCGTGGGATTGCCTTAAGGCTCGTTCACACCAAAGAGAGGCCGCGTTTCTCAAGGAATTTCTGCCAGAGAAGTTTCGATTCGTGTAATAGCCCGCTGATTGGACTGGCAGATTAGTTTGAGCGTTCTTGCTCGAATTACCAAGAAAACTCCTCGGGTCGTTCGTATTCGGAATTCCTGATTAATCTCATCGAACGAACTCTAACTTAATTAGATTTATGCCAGCGCCCTGAACCATTGGGCAACGAGAAATTAATTCGGGTAAAAGTGATCTACTGTCATCTTCAAACTCCTCCGTTGTTCCGTAAACAGTAGAAGAAGGAAATTGGCGAAATCGCGAGGAACACTGAAAGCTGGCCATTCTTCGACGAAATGGATTAACGTGTCCATAATTCCGAATAGATACCTAGCCTATATCTTAGAAGGTGCGGCTGTTCAGCTGCTCGACTGCTTAGTTCTCGCGTTGCATTCAGCATCTTAGGGAAATCGAGTTTCTTCCGCGATTCAGACACCTTCGGCGAAGCTTGCCGCAAAGACCACACAGGGGAGGGACTGTTGGTCGCAAAGTCTACCAAAGAATTTCTTTACCTCGATTTTTCTATTTTTCCGTCTCATCCGTCCAGCGGGCAATGAAGACTGTCTCCGTTTAATTATATTAGATTTCAGCCTCCGTTTGCAGAGCCTTTTCCTCTTATTCGATTATTTATACGACGCTCGTAATTCGCCTCTTCTTTCCCCCTTCGTTCAGTATTATAGTTTCGCGTCTCTCGCAAGAATAACAAGGAACGAAGAAGGAAGAATTTGAGCAAAGACCGTTGCATTGGACTTGGAAATAATACTTGTGGCATGGCCGAACGGGAGTATAATTTTCGTATTTAGGTTTCACCTGGCATGGCGCTTCGATAGTTCTTTTCGGGAAAGAACAAATGACGCATACTTTTCTCGCGAAAGTTGATGGAAAATCCGAGAACATTCCAGGGGACAGATAGGTAAAATCAATCAGCACGGTATTTTCCGGCGGTGGGAGGAATGTCTGCTCGAAAATTTCTTTCCGGGTAGAGTGGATCGTAAGTCGCGATTATTTATGCGCGGCATAGCTGAAACTTGGGCCGAAAGTTCACGTTGGCCGCTCAAAAGTGGCGCGCCGTATAGTCGGCTCTGTGATAAACGGTATTGCACCGACTTCTCGTACAACTCGCTTTGACAATGTATCAGCCACGCCTCTGGCATTAATCCTTATTAACCGATACGAGCATAGAATGCGTTACACGAGCCAGCTATTCCTCCAACAGAATTTCCTGGAAAGTAGCGGTCGGGTAATTACCTGCTCGTGTCTCGGTTAATAATCGAGATGTCGAGGCATGCGACCGGTCGATCGCTTCTTTTCGATCTCACGTAGATACGCGATCGAGCGTACAATTTCTGGCCGCACTCGAGGAACAATTCTATGCTCATTTCCGTAGTAGTCAATATTTAATTGACCTGTCTCGCGCTGTACAAGCGCAGGCTGTGTTTAATTATCTTCGGGCGAGGTATCGCCCATTATCCGAATCGATTCGTTCCTTCCTTTATTAGATGATGGAATATTTTTCGCCAAGTCTTTACGAGGTGGTTCGTGGCTTTACTTGCCGAACCAAGCTCGGTTTATCGACTCGACTTATCGTCACCAGCAGTTTCCACGGTCGAAATGGTCGATAAACGGCAACGGGTCGACAGACTGCCGTCATTTGCAAGTTAATAAAGGTATGTTTAAATGTCACGCAGCCTCGATATATACCTGCTTTGGTGCGCCACGAGACATCGAAAATTTCAAGTTTCTTGCGATAGAAAGGTATCGTGAAACGATCATCTACGAATATTCATTCTTAAACGAACCTAAGAACTCTTGGATCATCATCGAATATTGATCATTGAATGATCGTTGCACTAGAATCTCCTGACGTGACTGAAAGCCATTTCGCGTTCATAGAATGGGTATACATATAAGAATATGTAGTTGGCAAGCGATAGCGAGGCTGGTTCGGTTTCGGTGCGCTGGTGGTGGCGGTGCTCACGCTTGCACGGTCCTGCGAGAGGAGTAGTTAAATCTGATTAGCCGAGAAAAGCGCTGCAGGAACTCTTGTTAAGACGAGCTACTGTGACGTCGCGCTCCGAATTATCCGCTTCCAGGTTTCAGCCTGCTCCACCGATGGCTGCTTTCGCTGCAAATGAAACGTCTCGTACAATTCTCGCTGACGAGCTGTTCGTCAGGCAGATGCTTGTAATCCCTTCTCGCTAACCAGACACTGATCTTCTCCCTTTTCTAAGTGATGGTCTCCAGGGCTGGCTACATTGACAACTAGTTACCAGTTCGCGGACGATCGTCTTGAAAGTTTAAAGTGCTTTTAAGGATCATTCTTTCATTCCGTGAAAAGCTGAGAGCGGCGATAGTCATTCGACCCTTGCAGATTTCGATCCCTTATAATCACTTACAAGCGCTAGAAGATAGCAGCCCTCGACAATAATATCGAACGTGGAACGCTGTACTACTTTGCCGAGAGTTGCTTCACGCTTCTACCCTCTCTCCGGTATTGTTAGATCCTCGTTTTGGACCGGTCCTATCCCTTCCTTTCCCATTGTCAGTCCCCTTTTTGCCAGCCAACGTTTCCACCGCTGCGTCGCGACGCTCTCCCGAAACCGTAAGCATAATTGCGGAGTCTTGTCTCTGGAAACTAGGCACCTCGACGATCCTTTCTGCCATCACCCCTGCCAGCTGATCCCACTAATGAGGAAATTACAGCATCCGCGTAAAATCGATAACGAAGTGTCGGGCGGCTTGAATAGAAGGTATTATTGGGGTCGCGAACCTCAAGCTTGAATTATTCGAGGGTCTGGCTATTTGGAGCAAGACGATATTCGTACTTTACTGCCTCTATTGCACTGTCCCGAAACAGCAGAAAATTTCACAAAACAAACACGCATCTCTATTCGAAGGACACCGGCCGAGGCATCAGGATTCAAACCAAGCCGCGTATTTTCTTGAAAGCGGCAAAAATCCCTCCACTGCAACGTGTCCTCTCTCACTGGTCTCTCGCGGACAAATATTGGCTGGCCAAATTGGCTGGGAATGTCGCGACGCGTCGTGAAAATTGCGAAACTGCAATTTTCGGTCACTCTGCTCCCTCTCTGCGATTTTCATTTTCCGCATCCGCGAGATCGTTCTCCTATTTTCACGGTCGTTCCAAACGCCTTCTCTTTTCCGCCCCCTGCACGGTTCTATTTTTCTTCTCCTTTCTTTCACGTCACTCGCTTGGTCGAGCAGAACAGGGTAAGCGTAAGAGGTCCTATTAGGGCGACGCTGCGCTTGCCGCGACGTTGATCTTGACCGATCGAAGCCAAAATTTCGTCGTCGCGGAACTAGGTTTAGCAACTGGATTAATCTCCTGGGAAATAACCGGACCCTTTCGGGGTACATATAGCTATCGAGGTTGTTTCTTTTGAACGACGAGACACCGACGAGGACGATTATGTACGCCTCTTCTCTATTAGCTTCTCTGCCTGAGGTTGAACCTCGCATCTCGAAGGGGAAAAGAGGGGGAAAGGTGGGAAGTGGGAACAAGACGGAAAAAAACCCGGAAAAAAACATACTCAGAAAAATGAGAGTGACGCAAGGGGTTGGAAATTCGTGCACGGGTAACTCGCGAAGGGGCGAGGCAGAGATTAATAAACAGCGAGAAGGGGAAGAGGAAATATACACGCGCGCTTCATTTCCATTATTGCAATCGGCGTGATACACGTCCCGAATCTGCATGCATTATTGTGTTGCGTCCCGTCTCTTGCGCCTTTGTCCATCGCCCCCCTCACCGCTATACCCTCCCTGTGAAACTCTTCTAACTGTATATACGCTTTTTTGTTAAATGCAGCCATGTTCGCGCAAGCCACCCTCTTTATTCTCCGCGCCTCTTCATCAGAGAAATGCACTCTTAAGCATTCGTTTTCGCAACATCGTGCCCGGCATCGTATGAATCCCTTCAGGCCCTTTCACTTGATCCTCAAGAAGAACACGTATCCGACGAGTTTGTTTGCCCGAGACGGTTTTCCTCTCATTAGACGCCTCTTGCCTCGTCTCTGATATTCTATACATACATACATATACGTATGTTTATGCATACTTCGCAGCCAGTTATGCGACAGCTCGTCGATCGAGTAATAGAGGAGTTGATTGTATCATTGGATAAACTTCGGATAGGTACAGCGTTTAACAATTTTTCAATGCACGACAACGTTGCAACGACGACAGTTGTCGATTCAAGCTGCAACTCTCTGAAGAAATATCAGAATAGTTCCACTAATTGCGAGCGTTTCACGGCCAATCGATGGATCGATTATCGTCGGCTGCAAATCCGTATCGCAGCTAAGTGCACCTCGAGGTGTCTGAAGGCGATCGAGGCGATTATTGGTCCGTTAGGACAGATGCTGGCGTCAATCGACTTAATGGACTCGTACGCTGCGGCCAGCTGAATCAACCACCGATCCGTCTCCACGTCTCTCCCTTTTGCAGAGGCCACGCTGCGACGCTGCGCGTCGCTCGTTGCTCCTTCGCGGTAATCGACGGTCATCCCGTACCTTTTTGCGGCTGTGAGGGTGAATCCCTGTTCGATCACTCGATTCCCCCTTTATTCCTTCGCATTCCTCTCCCGCTCCTTTCCTTCCCCGATAAACTCGTCGATTGTTCTCCGGAACGAAAGCGAAAGAGCTGACGACCCCTTTATTCCTTGATGGGGAATCGAATAGCTGGAGCGTCCAACATATGAACCCTATTCGTTTATTAGGGAATCTCGCCGAATCCCATGCGCATTGCTTCCTCTTTCGTTGAAAGATCCTTAAAGGGATACTAGGAAAAACGCACGGCTCGTTAGCCAAATTCCTAATTGCATATACGAATGTTGCGAGGAAATTCGAACAGGGTGGCAAAAAGCTGGAGCTTCGTTAAGGTGTTTGGGCAAAACAGATAGTTAGGGGTTTGCAAGGATGACGCTCAGGTTGCAGAGTCGAATTTGAATCCGAGATTAGAAAGTAGCTGCTGGTGGGATTTCCTCGGTGCACGCGGAGGGATTTGAGGTCGCGCGGGGCCAGTTTCGTGCCGACCTACGAGCATGCGTTTATTAAATTGCTATCCTCCTGTGGGGTAAACCACCCCTGGTTACCCTCCACCACCGCGACGTTGCCACGTTTAAATCTGAATTAACTGCTCGGGCGTGGTTCTCTCAGGTGCGTAACCTTCTTTCCTTCGCACCGCCAAAGGGTGCTTTCGATTCTCCAAGGGACTCGAGAGTTATGCGTAGCAGCAGAAGGAAGGGCCAGAGTCTCGGATTATCCGGCAGCGAAGTACGCCGCTTGTAAAGTATCGAGTGCCTTAAATCGCCGATCTAGTTACAAATTCTCCTTGTTCTCTATGATTTATGCCGCGTAGGTATGGTCTCCTGCTGCGGGAAACCCGTGGACATTGTCGAGCTAGCCGCAGGATATCGTGTCGCAAAGAAATCTTTTCGGTGCTATAAATTTCTTCGGAATTTTCATGGTTTTCTTGCTTTCCTTTTCTCTTTTTAGTTGATGGAAGCACAATTATCGAACACGGGTGAAACGATTAGAAAAACAGTTGTGGTCACATGTTATTTTCACGCTTAGAATTCGAAAGCGTTCATTTGAGAAATTGCTCAACCACTTCGGACCACTTTCTTCCGAGGAAAATGCCTTAATCTCAAAGTAGATTCAGACAGCTCCAGTTAGACATGCCGTTGGAGAAGCGTCTTCTTCCAAAATTCTCTGCATAATTTTCACTCAGCGTTCCCTAAAATTCCGAGTCGATTACCCCCACCGTGAAAATTTTCATTACGAAAGAACTACTCTGTTTTCCTGCCTCATCGCATGCTCGTTCGGTAACCACTGTTTTCCCCCGTCCGCGTGGAAACTTAATTAGTCCCTCGAAATAGCACTCGGTCAGCAGCCCGCTGTCACACAATCATGGCGGCAGACCCTTTTCTTTGCGTCGCAATCTTGCGACCACCCTTTTTTTCCACCAACAAATGGAAGGAAATAAAGTAATTGTGATGGAGGCGAAATAAAAAAAAAAACGGAAGAGAGGGGAAAAATTCTGAGCATCGACTTCGAGGACCGACTTGCCACTGTATTACACGGCGCAAATTTACGACCATTTACACGTTTACGTCCCTTTGCCAGAATTTCTTATCGCGTGTCCCCCTTCTTCCTTTCCCCGTGCGGGAGCGGCAATTTTTGCCACGCTTTCCGTTTAACGAACCGAGAACTCGATCGTTTAATGTTCAGATACACGTGTCGGTCGATTTCCCACGAAAATACGACACTTATAGAAAACAGGCGCTGCCCTTATTGCCGGCTGACATATTGCGGTTGATATTAGCTTGCTTGCCGGTTAAGGGCGTCGGCCTGCTGGTACGGAGCCGTTTTGCAGAATAAGTAAACGTTTGTGGGGCTCGGATTAATCTTTCGCGGCGAGAATTAACCTCCCTTTCATAGCTACAGAGATTTTATTAAAGAAGCTGATTAAAATTTTGTTATTATTCGCGTGGCCACTCGTTGAAAATATTGGGCCATCTCCATGCGCTGGCTTTTCCCGTACATCGATGTTCATTTTCCCAGTCGCTGGATGAATTTCATTTGGACATCTCATTTTTCTGCCGGATTTAATATTATTCAGGCAGAAGAACGTTTATTCCTTCTCGTACCGGTTTCAATCCTGCGCTAGTAGCCACTTGGTTTCTTGCTCGATAATCTGGTGATCATTCTCGAGGCCGGAATCGTGCAAGTAAAATTTTCCTACCTCGCCCGCTATGTATCTTCGGGCCCCAAAGGGCTTTGGACGCAGATTTTTTCCACGACTTGTTCATCATTCTAAGAAGGACGGTTTTGGTATCCCGTCAATATTTTATCCATCCCATTTTTGCATTACTCCCGAAAGGGCTGATCAAACTTTTCTCAATCGAGGCGAAGTTGAATCGCAATCGCGTATTTACTTTTTCCAAGGGTCGAAGTTTAATTAAGTGGCCGGCTCTCATGATTTATCGTCCGTAGTTGTTCGAGGGGCTTCCGGCTCTAGGCAGATTTACCAGCTCGTTATTTTCTGAAGATACAACGTAAGGTTTCACAGCGACGGGTACTCCAGTCTGATCGCGATGGAATCAATCTACTTACGCGCATCCCCTTCGCTCGCCTACCTCTTTCGCCTGCATTCCAACCCCCATTCCCCGCTTTTCATTGTCCATTTCGGGGCTGACCAAACACCGGTAGAACCTAAACAAATACCGTTGCTCGCTCGCTTCTTATTTTTCGATGGAAAGACACTTATTTGTACTCTGGACCCTTTGCCGATCCCTTTTCATGCTTGTTTATGGACTCTGACATTGACAGCTAGTGCTGGTTGCTCCCGCGTTATTTATCCCGGAGATAAATTAGAATTTTCCGCATTAAGCTTCTACTTTTCACTCGACAATCAACTTCCTGCGTTTTAGAACAGACTCGAAGACGCTTCGGTATTTTTGCACTAGGAGCTACTGTTTACACAGCCTCACGCGTACCTTTCGTTGAAACTTTTACGATGTATGCTTCATGCTTGTGTCTCCCAATCCTGCTTTCGTTTTTCTCTATTTTATCGCGACCGTTTTTATGCCCCTGCGCACAGGAGAGATCAAAGTTTTCGTTCCCGGGGACGAATTTTGTAGTACTCTAGTCAGCGGAGATGACAGAAAGCGCTTTGAACCAAGCGTTTTTGCTGGTAGCTTCAGAGAATCTCACAGTGTTTTACTTTCTGCACTTTTCATCCTTCGCTGTTTTCCCTGCTGCCCTCCCCCTTCTCCTCCTTTCTATCTCCTGCTGTGTTCGCGATGCTTGCATCCGCATCTCTATGCCCAGATGTATGCTTAATGAAATTCACGAACGAAAATGCTTTCCTTTCCAAATGTCCTTCTAAAGTAGTCCCAGTGTCCCTTTACCATTTTCAAACTCTAAAGACTCATATTCCAAGAATTTTCAGTCCAGCCCGAAATTAATCTTTCGGTCCGCAATCGCGGACAAGCCTCACCTTTCAACGCAATTTACTTTCCCAGCACCTGCCAAAGGTGTTAAGTAATTGTGTGAAACGGCGTTCAAAGGATACCCCTCGAAGGAGCTGCGTAAACTGGGACGCGGGGATGAACGATCTTTCGCTGGTACTCGAATTGAATGAACTCGTCGCGTCGCGAACTTGCCAGTTGCGGTAATCGCCGATTATGCTGGCGCGGCGTTCTACGCGCGAAAACTCGAGATTTCTCCGTTCTGTTTCAACGACTACTTTACTCTCGCATTGTACCGCAGTGTAGCATGCTTCTCGTCGCATCTTCCTCTGGAATATCTGTTATCTTTGTGTCTCGAGGTCGATCGGTGGAATTTCTCTCGAAAAAGTTGGCAAACATATTATGCTTCGCACGAATGTAATCAGCTGCGTTAACGATGCCACTTTGTTACGGTTAATGGAACGCAACGATGGAAAAACGAAAGCAAGAATTGTTTATATTTCTCTCGACTCGTAGAAATGAGTGAAGTTTTTGGATCGCTACGGATCCCGAAACGCAGGCATAAAGGTAGTCGGAACAAGTCCCCGAAGTGTTCGAAGTCTATCGAAGAGTGGTAGTCGGTTCGACCGGTATCCTAACGACACAAGGGTGGCTCTTACTTTTTCGTTTGCCGGAGCTTGCTGCCATATTGCCACTCAAAAAGGCATCGTCCTCCTCCTGGAATGGGCGTCGCCCTCTGGATTCGTTCGATTCCTTAATGCGACGGGTCACCCTCTCTCCATCTTCTTCTTCTTCTTCCTCTCACTGCTTCTGCCCTCCCTTCATACGTAGCGAAGGGTTGAATCGGTGGATAGGATATTGGGGGAGACAAGGGCGGAACAATGTTTTCGGAGACATTCGCCGATCTACATTCTAGCTGACTCTCAGCCATCCTCCGCCGAGCATCCTTCCTCCGGGGATATTAGTCGATAAATTTTCGAGGGGAAGCGTCCAGGTATACCGGCGACGATAATTTAAAAACGATCGAACAGCTTCATCCGCTCGATCGACCGTCTCTATGGAACAAGCCTTTTTCTCGCGCTGCGCTTAATAGCATAGGAAAACATTGAACGATGCTACAGTTTGTTGAAATTGTTCCACATTCGCGAATCTTTTCCGCTGTCCAATTGTGCAGGATTTTCGCAAAGAAGCTCATCGTAGTCGGAAACTTATTTTAATGAGTATCATTGGTGCACCGTCGCGGGAGCATGACCTCTCGCAGTCAGGGAGAATTCTGCAAGAAGTTAATCCACCATCTTCGTTTAATAATAAGCGCACTTCCGGGGTACTGAATTCGTAAAGCGGCCGTACCTAAGCTCTCGAGTCTTCTGCAGCTCGAGCGACGAAGAGAGTTGGAGAGGGTGAAACGGGGACACGAGCAAAGGAGAAGAAGGATAACGGAGAAAAAGAGTCGCGGGGGGTTGGTTGGGGAAGACGATGGAGGGGGCAAAGCTCGTATAAATTGTAGCTGCCTCGGACCACGGACCACCTCAGCGACGGCGTTATCGAATCTGCAATTAAAAAGTTCCGCAACTAATTTCAATTTAATCGTACGCCGCCCGCGCCAGCCATTGCACACCCTTCCGTCCTCCCTTCGCTACCGGCTCCTCCCATTTCGCGTTCCTGCCACTCTAGCATCTCGTTTCGACGCTGAAAAAGGTATCAGCCTAGTTTGGGAATTTGTCCTGCTGTTTAGTTTTCGAAAAGTTCCTTCCTTCCCTTTGTCCTTGCAGCTACTCTCCGTTTCCCTTCGACCCCGCGCCACGGCATTCACTGCGTTTCTTCATTCTCATTTGCCGCGTGTTCTACTTTGTTGAACGCTCGCCAAGTTGCGAAACTGCTGGCCATTTATCGCGGTGTTTCGTGTTTCGCGCAATTATTCGCGCCCGGGATATCTAACGAGTATGAAGCGCGATTTTCCGATCCCTTCACTGCGGCTGAAGCCTGAATATTGTCGACCGCAAGTGAGATCGTGATCGTAATTGTATCGCTCCACGTGTACGAGTATTAACGCGTTTCGTTTCATTCGCTGCATCTCGAGAAACTTAAGTTCAAGAGAATTATTAAAAATCTCATTTACGATCGACAATCCTGCGGGGAAAATTTCGCGATCCTTTAATTTGGCGGAGGAGTGTACATCTGTACTACAAACCGTTCGCGTCGAAGCGAACTGAGAAGCACCTGAAATTTACGACGAGGTGGCTCGGTACAGAGATGATACGGTGGATTTCCGTCTGTCCGTTCGAAGGGAAAGTGGTAGCGGCAGTCGATGCGGTGCGCCGTGAACGCGTTTCACAGCTTAAGAGAAGATTAGCCAACTCTCTCGTAACGATAGGATTTGACCATTGAGGGGAGATTACCGACGCTGGAAACCATTCGGCTTGGATCCAGCCTTAAGCGTGTTACACAATTACGTTCGGCAGTGTCTGCGACCGCGACCGCACGAGTTACTGAACGCTGGTGTATGGTGTATCTGGTTCAACGTATTGTTAGCCAATAAGAACGCCAAGGAAGCTCACTTTCTCTGTCTGCTCCGTGCATCTTCCGCTGGTTCTTGATAAATAATCCCAAGGATATAATTATTCTTCCCCCTTTGTTCGGGGTGTCTTGAAAGCCTTGGGAAGCATATTGCTGGAGGTTATTAATTATTTCATTAGCTCGCTTAATAAAGTTCGAACGGTTTTCTGCGGTGCGGTGTAAAATAATAATACCAGCTATGATAGATTAAAATCGTCCTCCGAAGTATTATCTTCGCGCTTGTGCAATTATCTTTGGACGAATTTAGAGAAATTTCGCGTTGACGGGGTCGAGGGTACTTGGCGGTGGGCTGCCCGGAAAAGAAGCAAAAGCAAGCTAGTAGAAGTGGAACTTTTCCAGAATCTATACGAAACGCGGAGGTAGGGAACGAGTTCTATATTCGGGAGAGGTCTCGCTTAGCTATTTGTCAAGCTGATGCAAATCTCCGCGGAACTTTCGCGAAATCCCCGGCGAAATTTCCCCCAAAAACTCCCCCTACTGTATAGATAGCGTAGCGAAAACGCTCGTCTTTAATTATTTGCTGTCGACCCACTTGCAGGATCGTGCTGCCCCGCAAAAAAATTGTTTAAAATTCTACAGGTTTTACGTGTACGTGGGACTAAGAAATGCCTTTCGATAAATCTTAGTAGCCAGTTTGTCACGAGAATCATGCTTGCGGTGAATGCGTTAAAAGGAAAATCTCTCTGACGAGGCGGCACGCCGACACGGCGACATATATAACTCCGTCGAAGAATCAATTGGCTGGTGCTGCACGTAGACGATGAATCGCGTGCTAGCGAATGATTAGGTTAGATCAAGTTGGATCGACGGTTGCGCAGAAGGGGTGAGGGTTAGACAGGTCTCGAAATTGCCGAACCGACCGACAGCTTATCCACTTTATCCGGCCAGTATTACGAAGCCAACGTGCGACCCAGTGTAGCCGAGAGTATCTCGATCCGTCCCCTCTACGGCTCGCTTTCCATCAGGAAATTCCAGTGGCTGCTCTTATTTATCCAGGACTCCTGGATCGCCAAGCATCCGCGAGCTTTGTCTTCCCTCTATCCGTCAGTGCACACGAGCTGCTGCCTCCGTTCTATTCTGTTTGTTAGTCACAGCGCCGGCTGCGAAAGCATTAATTATTGCATCCTCTGGCCGATTCGACGGCTGGCATAAGGAAAACAACGGGGCAGCTTCCTTGAATGGAAGACGCCCTGCGTGGAAGGGTGTCTTCGACCCTTGGGGCGAACGTAATTCAATTAACCTGGCTTTCTGGTTCGTAGTTGATCACAGGCTAGGGTTAATTGATTCGCCTTTGCGTACCAGATCACTCGCTAATTACTTGTCACACTGCGGATACTTTTCTCTTTCTGCACAAGAACGGGAGGAAGCAATACCTTTCTCATATAATTTCCTGCTCTAGTGACGAATCTTCGTGCTGCTTATGCTATTACCTAATACCAGCAAGACGATTCTGTCGTGTTTAAAAAAGAAGTCAGGTGGCAGCGGGCCATCTGAAGATTTCTTCACTGGTTGCCGGAAGTATTCGCTTCGAGTTCCATTCGCGATTCGCCGTTCGCGTGATCGATCGTTCCGAAGGAGGTGGGTTTAATGGGGAAGCAAAAGTAGCGCAAACAAGGGAAAATCGTATTCTCGCGAGCGAGCACGCCGTTTAAAGTTACTGCGTTTTCGAGTGGAAATTCAGCGTGTTGCAAAAAGTTGCCTGTAGACTGGTGCTCCAGCACGTGAGCACGACAAGCTGTGCTGGCAGAAGCACAAGATGAAAGGGTGAAAGGGTGAAAGAAACGTAGGGAAGGGAGAGGGAGCAGCGGCGAACTACTAAGTTTGCAAGATCAACTAAAGTACCCTGGCGGTTGCTCGAAAGTCGGCCCGAGAATACGAAGCGTGGCAAGAAAAATAAAATAAACGGGGCTTATCCGTACTGAGGCGGGTGTAAATTACGCGAAGACCGAGCACACCGGCATGGCCAGGGAAAATGCGGCCACTCTTGCCTTCTATTTTCGCGCATGTACATCGCATTACACTGTGATAGCCCGCTGAATTACTATGCAGTTGTCGCGGCGCTGCCTCCAGTCGCGTTCCTCCTTTTTCCTAAACCTGCCTTTCTTTTTACCCGTTCATTCATTTAGTCTCGTCGTGGAACGAATAGTTTACTGGCGAGTAAAAAGATTTAACCCGGGGTATACGATGGCACAAACGTGCTCGTTCCCCCTATATCTATGTATGTACACCTGTAGATGCCTGTGTTTTTATATTTTAGTGCAGGGTTAAACGGTATTAAATCAGGATGTAGTTACTTTTACCTATTATATTTCAAAGTGCCGATACGATGATACATCTTTAATATACGTCTCACGGTAGGTGGAACGATAAATAAAGTATACCAGGGTACATAGAGGTATAGGAAAATTGTGTATAGCCATTCTTGTGTAAAGTTGTCATTATACTCTCGAGCATCGTTGCCATTCATTTTCTTCAATATTTATCACGCTACTGTACGTGGCTTTGCGATCGAAATAGGTCTACAACGTGTCCCAGATTCTAATAGCAGTCCGCGACTCGTCAGATTGAGTAATCTCGAGCAGATCGATACGCCTGGTCGCGATAAACTTTGCAATATTCCGTATAAAACGCGCGACGCACTTTCCAAATGCATTCCGCGGATCCAATTTCCGAGGTGGTCGCTAAAATCGCGTCGAATTACTTGTACACACACGTGCACGCCCACGCATTCGCACCATCTATCCATCGTACTCTTTTGCACAAAATTCTCCGGCAGATGTTCCTATTGGCTGACCAACGAAACTAGTCCAAACCGTGGGCAGATTTCGTTGCAGGAGGAGAATCGAAAAGTGGATCGAACTCTTTAGGAGGTACACGCGGAGACTTTGCAACGACCAAATCTTGGACAGGATATTGGATTCGGATTACATATTACTCAGCATCGTTTCTATACGAGACTTTTCGTACGGGTGTTCGATCGGCGAAAACTCCTCCGTGTATCTGGCGGATAGGGTTTTCGAGAGCGCTCCCTTCGGTATCGGCAACTTCAATCTCGAAAAAACATCCGTCCGCAGGTCGTTTCTCTTCTCTATCGAGCTAGCTTTCCAACCCTCTTAAGACAGACGACGAGTCGAGACTGGTATAAACTTTGTCAACGTCACCCACGCGTCTTCTGTCCACGTAATTTCAAGCCTGGTTCCCGGTTAATCTCACGAACTAATGCCCGGAGTTTTGACCCTCGGATTAAGTATGGTTCTTATCAGGTTCGCCTCAAGGTATCGCGAATAAGTCGACTCGATCGTTAGGGGTTCCTTCTAATTAAGAGCCAGCTTGACCGTCACGAGACGGTTCGATCATTCGTCAAGCCTATCGAGCACGATAGGGCGTGGCGTTATTTTTACACGATACTCGGGGGATGATTGCGATGGGTTACCTTCGTCAAGGTTAACCGCGACAAGGGTAGAACCACCTGTAAGAACCTCGTGCCCAGGGTCTATTAAGATTGATAAGGGGGTGCAAGTCCATTTCTCCATTCATATTAAGATTTACTTGTTTTCCCCTTTCTTTTATGCAAACTCTGTCGCCTTGAGGTAATAATTGACAGGTCCTATCAACCGCCGCGTCGCTCCGAAAATTTCGATACGACAATCTACAAGTATTCTCCCTGCGGCGCATCCGTTCGATTTCGTCGATCAAGCGGATTGTCAACAAATTTCTCCCCCCGTCCTGGAACCCAAAAGAAAACGAGGAAAGCAGCGACGAATTTTTCGGCTAGAGACAAGGCTTCAGGGGCAGGGCGTGAGGAGCTCCGGCGCCTTATCTTCGAGCGGATATAACGTTACCGAGGGGGGAGAACGCGACAGACAAAAGCGGGAGCTGCGCGGGAAGCATAAACCTGGAACGAAGGGCCCGTTGCAATTCGTTTACCATGTGTAGCCGTAAGTCCGGAACATTCAGATGCTTGGCGACCACAAGGAGGCGGTGCATAGGGTGGCTGTTGTTTAGTCGTTTCGGGGGCTCGTATCTGCGCATAAAACCCCATCGGGCCGTGTATTCGCCTCCCCAAGTTCCCACCCGATAAGGGATTCGGGTGTTCGCACGATTTTCGACAGGGAGCCCGGATGTTAAGCAGAGTCCACGCGGGTGAGTGTAGCGGATATACGTATATTCTGATAAGGGGTGTGCAGTTTCGGTTCGATTAAAGCAGTGTTCAATGCACGAGAAATTCGGTAAGAAAGTTTGTTTAAGCATCTCGAAATCAGCTAATGTCCGAAAATGATTTGCTTTCGCCTTCGAATACTCGATTAAATTCGTTTCTATAGAAAGGTAACCTCCTCCCCCTTCTTCGACCGAAGTGCTTTGAGGCAAACGCGTATACTTCAATCGATAGAAATCCGAGGATGCTCCACTCAGCAGAATTTCTGTGGTATCCGAACCATTGTCCCCCTCTAAGGTTTTTCCTCGCTGCACCTAGTTTCAGTTCAGTCGCGTTGATCCCTTCCTCTAATTACGTACGATCAAACTCCAACTTCTGACTTTTCAGGAGGAATCAAAAATCCTTCTCACCGATCCGGTAGATTAAGAATTAATCAAGATTCTAACCGCTTCCCCTTTCGTGCTATTCTTCCTCCTCCTTTCCTTTTAAACTGGAGAAACCGGGAGGGGCAGATAGGTGGGAAAGATGCACGTGCAAGTATCCTTCTTCGGCGAAGGGCGCAAAATTTTCCGCGGTGTTGAAACGTTCTCGCGCGGTTTTAAATAATAGATTCGAAGGCTGCGTTTAACCACCCGCGCCTTTCCCACGCGGCCTGTATTATTGCGGAATTAGCCGGGCGCTGCTGCAACTGATAACGTTTTACGCCTCCCAGCCAACTTCCTTGTCACGCGGGAGTTCCTTATCTTGCGGTGTCCCCAGCGTCCCTTTTACCACTCGAAGCTTCCCCGAGATTGAGCTACAGCTGACGGATTTCAAAATTCTTTCCAACGTTTCCGAGAGAACATGTCGTCTAAGCAGGTAGCTTCTGTCGAGTTCCCTCGTTGCCAGTCGAAAATCATTCTCTTGGCTAAATCTGAATCAGTTTAATACTATCGCAAGAGGTCAGCCAATTCGCGTTACATTCCGCGACGATATCGCTGTCGCGTCTTCCCAGTTACCGTCTAAGACCCGACGATTATCGTTTACGGCCACGATTAGCGTTATTGCCGTTATTAATACAGCTTTGCCTATCCGGTCATCACCTCCAGGCGCTGCAAACTTTCCTACGACCCTAATCTTCCGGCTGGAACTCCCAGCGAAGCCTCTTTCGTTGTAGGGCTTACGTTGCACCCCCCCCCCCCCCCCCGGTTCTTCTTCCCTTGCAACAGAAGAATCCACGTCGTACCCTGTTGCTGGGCGAGTTCGATAGGCTCCGACGATTAACAATGACCCGGCTTCGAGGGGGTTCGCGGCGTTCGAGTTGAGATTCTGTGAACGTAGGAGGAAGGTGATGGAACGGCGCGAAAGTAGATACGTGAATCGAAGGGATTGCGGAGAAGTTTTCTGGAGTGGGTGGACGGCCGAGGAGAGCGATCGCGGGACAAGCACGTGCGATTCGTTCGACCAGCTTGATATCGGGAATCGATAATTCAATTTTGGGCCCGCGTAATTAGCCGGCTCTCGCGGCACGGATGAAACCGTTTCGTTCCCCTGATTATTATCCCACGCTACCGCCGTTGGTCGATTCGTCGCTATTGTTTGCATTTGAGTCTGACAGAGCTGCTTCGATGCCTGAAGACGTAATTGTACGATGCCGTTTGTTCGACATTGTAGAGAAATCTGGGAGCACTGTTGCAATATTTGTGCACTGTACAGGAATTTGCAGGACCACCCTCCTGCAAATGAAATTCTGGATGCCAAAGTCGGAACAATTCTGATTAATCTACCGGGAATTTGGAAATGCTTTCGGAATACTCGATAACGAGGACACTCGTTAATAATGGACGTGCGGAATTGTCGTCTAGACGTATGCATTTGTCGTCCAATCGCGTATCGTAGTGGAGAATTAAACCGATTTCAAGGGAAACGAGTCCTTGAAGAAATTCGTAGTGATCTCCCGCCGTTACCGATACTTTCGCTGCACGTTACTTGCCCACGATCGACCGTGCATTTTTATTGCAACCAGTATTTTTGTTAGTTCAAAGCCTTCGAATCAGTCGATTGAAAGGTAAAGGAGAAACGTGTGCGGATTGGAGGGTATGGAATACATTTCTGTTTCCAAACATATTCTCCGGTTGTCTATTTTTACGTGCAACACCTATAGATAGAAAGAAGGTACCCTTTAACCGGCGGAAAGAATGGTTTATTGTTTCGAGTTTAGAGCTTTTCTCGGTTACTGCCCTTAATGGCAAGCTAACGCGTCATAAATCGCTGAGCTTTCGAACAGTGGGCCAGCAAAAAGGCAGATGGCTTTTCCTGTCCCGCCGAACGCGAACGGAAGCTCCAATCGGATACTCCTTCGAAAGTGCAGCAAAGTTTTTTATTTTACGTTGAACGCGTTCAAACGGAAAGACGAACAAATTCATTTATATGTATAATGTTATCCGGATATCCTTAACCGCACCATCGACTTTTCTCCCAAAGAATTTGTCATTCGTCATAAATCCAAACCTTCTCCATTATCACAACTCAGAGATACGTATGTTCGGGGTTTCGAACAATACTTGATGTCGACTTGAAACGATTCCGTGCTCCGCATCCTGATTCGAAAGCGCGCCTACATTACCTTGGAACGAATCGAGGATTAATTATGCGGATCGGGGATGGTCGCGTTATATTTGAACGACACTCGTTTCGATTGCACTTACGGCTCAATTGAAATGATTTTTGTTGGTTGCGAATAGTAATTTTTGGTTAGGGATAACTATTACCGATGGCGGGAATTCTTTTTTTGGTTACGAGTGATCAATACCGATGCCGGAAGTTTCGTTTTGGTTACCTCAGATCTCAAATTTTACCTTCGCGTATCTATTAGTTTCTGAGATATTGATCAAAAGACTTTGGATGCAAGACATTGAAAGCTGCGTATACAGTCTCAGAATGATACTTCAGCTTGAGCCCACCCATAATGATTATCGTTGCTGGTAAGTAATAACCGAGGGGAAAGGTAAACAGGAAAACGTCTGGGTTGCCACGGATTTCGAGATCTTGCATCGAATCATCTTACGCGTTTGGAAGTTTTTTTCGAACGAACCATGATCGTATCATAAATAATTGTAAATAGTGTTCGCGGGGTAGGTTAGTAATTGCATGGCTCGCGAGATCGTAACATATATTGGACGGTTTTAGTATTAATTAAGTTGGTTAATTGAATCTTATGATTCACTCGCATGAAAAAAATATAGTATCTGAACGTCACCTACCTTTTCATACGGTCCGTATGATAATACATATACATATATGAAATATTGCATGCAATGTATACGTGACAAAAGACAATGCATGCATATAAAAGTTCCCAAATATCGCTGAGAATATAGCGTACCGAGTCTGAGCACCACTTTTGAATGCACTCCACGAGCATTCGAATATTTAACAGAGGCTTTCACTCCTCCGGCGATTCCTTTTCCAGTGCGCTTCATTTACTAGGGCGTTACCCCCATTCAAGTCATAGCTATTTTTGGTGTCTTAATTATTTCTTTTTATTTTTCAAACGAGGAAACCTACCCACCGTGTCAACTAATCGAATATGTAACGTATAATAAGAAACATTAATAACGAAGCGAGCTGATTACTGCGAATATCAAGATTTTCTTTTAAAGGGACAATATTTCAAACAGTAGAGCGATTGGTTCCATTACAAAATAAGAGAAGAAATTCGAGAGGTTGTGGTCATGCGGATTTGTATTAATTAAAAATGGGGTTCGACTCTATCGCATGAGTAAATACAATGATTAGGCGGGAAAGGTCCCTCCTAATTTCCTTTTTTGTCTTAATCGAAAGGTCTGATGAGCTTTTGCCGAGGGCCTCACCAAATTTACTGATATAGATTTTTGCTGTCTATGATTGTTACTGATTTACATATGTTGTAATAAATTAATCTGTAATTCTAAATTTTCGTCGTTCTAATGGACAGCAGATTAAATTCCATGCTATAAAGTAGTTGCCAATAGATTATCATGAGCATAGTGCTTGTTTGCAAGCGGACTGTACATATGTATTGTGGTCAAGTATGCTTTATAGCGTGCCAATTTTTTTTCATTCGCACCAAAATACGAGAACTTTTACCATTACCGCCTGCAATCGTCAATTTTCCTTGCGCAAACCTTTCTTTGCGTGCGAGCGTAATTTATCGAAGAAAACTCTGCGCAATTACAATAGGGTTGACAATTGCACGAGGTATATCATAATTGGGAGTCCTCGTATAAATAAAAAAATTGGCATGCTATGGCTGACATGAAGCGAACCTGGGCACAAAATGTATAGCTCGCTTTAAGAAGCAACCGCTTTATCGTTAAACAACAGTTTCTATTCGCAAATTTGTTTATCGCACAAGAATTAATGCTACCTCTAATTTTCAATGCAAACTAATTTAATGTAAAAGTTCTATTATCTAAATAATTTAATTCAAATTTATAGTAATAGGCAACCAATATAAATATGTTTCCCTTGTACCAATAGCCGGTACTGTCTAGTGAACTAACAATAAGTGACGTACAATAAGAAGCATTAGCAACAGAATTTGCTGGTGACTGAAAATATCAAGATTTTCTTTTAAAGGGACAATATTTCAAACGGTAGAGCAACCGGTTCTATCACTAAATAATAATAAAACGTCGTAAGAATATAAAAACGACGAACTGAGCGACTCAAAAACAGAGCTTGACTCTATCACCTGATGAAATAAACGCACTAGAAACAAGAGATTCCTACTAATTTCTCCCTCCGTGTAATGAGTTTTTGCAGAGTGGTAAATACTGTCCTACTAAATTTACTGACATATGTTTTAGGTCTCTACGGTTATTGGTAATTTGCATGATATTTTTTAATCGTATAAGTTGCGGATCTAAACTTCCGTCGTACTAATGAACGATTCATTAATTTCCATATTATACAATAGTTGCCAATAGGGGACTGCAGGAAAAGATTGAAACATGCAGAAAGAGATTGGAACATGCAGAAACATGAGCATAGTGCTTGTTTTCCAGCGCGCTATACATACATTATGTATTGTGTTCAAGTACGCGTTTTAGCATATCAATTTCTTTTTAATTCGCACGCAAATGCCCGAACTTGCCATTATTATCAATACCATGTGCAATCGTCGGTTTCCTTTGCGCAATCCTCACATGCGAGCGTAATGTATCGAAAAAAGCTTTGCGCAATTACAATAGGATAGACTGTTGCAAATCGTATATAATAATTAGCAGTCCATGTATAAATAAAAAAATTATCACGTTAGTATGAAGCAAATCTGGGCACAAAATGTATAGCTCGTTTTATAAAGGAAGCACTTTACTCGTTAAGCAGCAGATCCTATTCGCAACTTTCTTTATCGTACAGGAATTAATGCATGGCTCTAATTTTTAGTGCAAAATAATTTAACTTAAACCGTCTACTAAGTAAATAATTTAATTTAAACAAATAACTTGGGGCACCCAATATAATGAACTTCAGTAGGGTAGTACTTGCTATTCAACGAAACCTCATTACCCAGATGGAGTAAATAATAGGAAGCTTTCCCCGTTTTCAGTACATAAGTTACGAAACGACCCCAATGGGCCAGGAAAAAGATCGACTTATTGAAAAATACATTGTAGAATAAAATGGTGGATGGAAATTGTAGAATACAATTGAAAACTCTTTTCAACAATTATAGTGGTGCACTGCATCCAGTTGAATAAATACAATATCTGTTTACATAGATTCCAATAGGTATTTTGGAAAAAAATTACAATCTTTGCATGACAACAATCGTTTTGACTTGGCAAAATCCGTTTCCTAGTAAGAGGTATTAATATTAAGCTTCGCGAAGTTGAACCGAAATTTACTCATTTTTAGCTAAATTGTTTGAAGCTACTAATATGTGATGCGTCGTTGTTAAACGATGCTATTGAAACTGGGGACCTAAATTATTAGACAATTCTAAAATAAATTATTAGTCTAATTTTTGCAAATCCATACATCAGTTGCAGACCACCCTGAATCGTGTAAATTGAAATCAGCCGCAAATATCCTGTAGGGAGTTAATCCTTTGAGGACTTTGAAACTTTGACGATTTTAATAATCTTAAAAGACAGCGGGCTCCGTGATTAGTGTACCTGTTGGCGGATGCAATCGACAGTGCGCGTAAATTCCGTTGATGCTCAGTTCGGTACGCGTGCACATCACAAGGTTCCCGGCATTTTACATTATAATGAGAGGCGGGGGTACACAGACCGAACAAAAATTGAACGAGAACGCGAAGAATGTAATTTTTAACGAGGCCGTGCGTTTTTTAATCTAACAATCCCGATTGCGAGAAATAAATTGCGAAATATACAAATAATTCGAAAATGTGACTAACTAAATATTCGTATTAATGATATTATGAATATCTCGATAAAAATGCGCTTGTAAATTGTTTCGAATATTTAATAGTCAATACTACTGATTTCGTATGTCGGTTAATTATTTCGCGTGTCGAACTTGTACTTTCGGGCGAAATTCCCTTGTGCGTGCGATAATATTGTAAAAATATTTCGACGCCGGATGCGTGTACGAAATGAAAAAAGCTTGTTCATATATGTTGGGACTCACCGTTCGCTGACGAAGACATCTTGCAATGAACACCAAGAAAACGCCTGATCAAGATGGAGGTCCGATTGTAATCCATGTAGCTTTTGCGTTGAACAGTATCCATTGTTACGTATCCATTATTATATATGTATCCATTGCTACGTATCCATGGCACTTTGAACTATTAGCAATAACACAGTCACTCGCGATACGACTGAAAAAAATCAGCGGTCAACATAATACGACACTCACGCTCATAAAGACAAAGTGCTCCTACGTACATCATGGCGTCCGGCCTGTACTTTTTACAAAACGGAGAGCCCGTTCTATTTTCAGTCGTATACCGTTTCGCATCTACCGTTTAAGTTTGCGAACACAAGAAAACCGTCCCGACAATATTGGCTGCAATCGGAAGTATTTAAGAATGACCAGATTGCGATAAATAGCCATTAAAATCATTAACTTCGTTGTCTCGTTAGAAGAACTTCGATCAACGTCACTTGCCACCAGTTACTGCTTCTTCAACGGCGCCCCTTCTCCTTAATTTTAAAAAGTACGTTCAAAATGTGATCCGCTCATTGGTCCGCCTAACCAACAATGTCACCAATCAAACATTTCTTCTGCTAAAAATACCAATCAAGGCAAAGTGATCAATTGTACCTAGTCAGTGCATACTAATGATGCGTAACACTGTCCCTATATTCTGATTTTTGACACATTGTTGCGTTGGCCACCCTGCTTTCCAACTGCGCCGTCAAACGTCCAGTAGCAGAAGGAAAAGACAGATCGTAAATCATACTTAGACATCGACTGCGTTTCATTGAGCTTTCTTCACAAGGAACATTCATGATTAAAAAATGCTTACGAGGTGTGACAGCATTATAAATCGGGTAGATAGAGATCGTACAAAAGGACTCTATGTCGTTGATACTCGTAATCGATGTTTACAAACAAAATTTCTTTCGACACTCGACGTCGACGCGTACCTCAGCGAAGACATTTGTGTTTAGTAATATCTGGCTACGCTGCTTTCAATGTATAGCACAGAAAGTCTTTTTATCAATATCTCAGAAAGAAAGAAATACGCGAAGCTAAAATTTTAGATCTCGTGTAACCAAAACGAAACTCCGGGCATTGATATTGGTCACTCCTAACCAACAAAAATTTCCGTAATCTGCAAGGGTTATTCGCAAGCAAAAAAAATTTTTTCTTCAGGAATGATCATTCGAAACCAAACAGATTTCTGCTGCCCAATAACAATTATTTATAATCGAAAACAGTTTTGGTCATTAATCATGGTTATAACCAAGAAAATAGTAATTTATAATCGTTATTCATATCCAGAAAAATTAAAAACGAAAAGTTTTTAGTCTCATCATTTTTTCAAAAGTTTATTGAAGATTGAATGATATGTCCCTACCATTAGAATAAAAATCAACTTTTTATCTATTGCTTTTACCTAAAAAATTTTTAAAATAACTGTTACATCTTATCTCTGGTTATTATGTAAATGGCCGTGCGATACATAACGGGCTGGAACGGTGATATTTCGCGAATAATTAGCGACGCGTAGGCGCAAAAAGTCACGCGAGCCTGCAGTTATGCCAGCGTCATTTACCGACACCGTTTCCACATTACACCGAACGCTCCTCTCGATTTTCTGTCCCGCCAGGTGTATTCGATTTTGATATACCGCTGTTCTAATTATTCGCCGTCAATTCGGCCAACGATCGGGACAGGCTAGCCACATTTCTGCTTTCGTTTTCGGCTGACGATTCCTCGAGGAAATTTTCTGCTGCGCGTCACAGATATTATGAATTGCAGCATCTTGTTACTTATAAACATCACACAAAGACTAAAATTTGCTGTCGCATAGTAATAAAGGAGCACAGCGTTCCCTCTCGTTTCAGACATGGACGTTAAACGAGTAATGCCACGTTTTTTCCCAGTGTCGCTGTAATTGACACAAAGAACGCGAAGCGCACAGGCGTTTTACGCACTGCGGGGCGAATAACAAAGTAGAAAGGAAATAAAATAAAGTGGGGGCTCGTTCCCCGCGTATACGGAATATAATATTTCTACCGAGGTAGAAAATAATCTACGAGTAATCGTCCGCATCAAAGAACGGAAAAAGAAAGCAAATAGAAAGAAGGAGGAAAGAAAGTGACGGAGACGGTAGTTGCGAATCAGATTCCGCGGAATCTCGTGAATTGCCAGCAGAGAAAAGTTCGAACCGTGTCGTTCGCACGAGACGCGATTCCTTTGGTCGTGCTCCACCGACACGTTTTTCTCTCCCGACGAATCCATTTCTGAGATATCAGTGGAAAGAGAAACTATCTTTCTTCCTAGAGGGGATGAAATCGGTTTCCGTTGGTCCTTGTGCGTTTCCCGGTATTCATTCTTGATCGGCTCACTCGTTCCACGCTCGATCTTCTTTCTGTCTGTAGTCGCGTTACACATTCGAAACCGCCATTTCGCTAGGCTCTCTTCCTCTTTTCTTCTGTTTCTCTTCAAGCGTCGTCGTTCTCGATGGCGAGCAGAAGAGGTGGCAGGTGCACAGGCCAGCTGAAACGTTTGAATGGCAGTTCCTTTCTCCTTTACCTTCCTGCATCGTCACCGCGAGCTTGGCGGTTGTACTTGGTTCTCTAGGGGCGCCAGCTAAAAGAGGGGTAGAAGAAGAAGGGGCGGATAGCGCGTCCCAGGGTGACGGTGTTTAAAAAGTTTCAGCGCGCAACTTAGTTGAAAAGCTCGCCCAGCTTCACCCCCTCCGAACATCCCTTGCCCTTTCTTTCACGTTCGTTCTTCGAACCCTCCCCCCTCGCTCCTTCGCTCTTTCTTCTCGACCTATTGCTTCTTTTACCGGGGGAGGGTGCCGCGGCCACGAAGAATCTCCTCCTCGCAGTTCACCATAGCTGCGAAGGGTTCGCGTGAATTCATCGCTTTAAATTAGAGCGAGGCGATTTCGAAGTCGCCTACCTTGGACAAAGTTCGCTGCAAACGGAGAAATTGTAACGGAGGGTGGTTAAAGGGGGTCGAAAGCGTAGCTGGTTTTCGAGGGAGGAAGGAAATTGCCGGCTTTGCCAGAACCTCGAAAACATGGTCGACCGATCGGGAACCAGAGCGAATGTTTTACCTTTGGGGAAACAGAAGGCGTCGCGTCGCGCCGTTTGCGGGAATTCTTGCTGCTCCCATTACGACGCGTTGGCGAATTGTCGTTTTAATCGTGGAATTTGCGTTTGCCCCCGACTAGTGTTTTATCAACTAGGGGTGGGGGCATTATGGTATTGCGTAGGACAAATTGTAAAATTCCACTCGCATTATTACGTGCACTAGAAATACAGCGCAACTATTCCATCGTCGAGGAAAATTTCTTGTTGGAGGAAAGTAAATGTAGAAGCAGCTATTCCATTCTCAGCTAACCGCTCGATAACTCATTCACCTGGTGCCTGCTCGAACAGCCACCATCCGTTTGTCCATCAACGTTGCGGGACCTTGCTGACAAAGACTTAGTAACTTTCCATGCATTGGTTAGCAGGGCTGATAGACGCGCGAAAGGGGCCATCGGTGGGGGAGTCGTGTTTTGTTGAGAAAGGTACGCGCACGCGTATTCTAAGTACACGGGGAAATCGAGGGGGGTGAGTTTAGGTTGGACGACGAGCGAAGAAGCCAAAGGGCCACGGTGTAGCCTCGTGTACAAGCTATTCTCTATACTGGCTGTTGTCGGGGGCTGGGGGGTTAAAAGAATTGCCTCTACCCGCTATCCCTAACTTGTGCAATATTCTCGAGCCTTTCTACTCTTTGGAAAATTATCCCCGCGGATGTGCCTGTGCCTGTGCCTGTGCATGCTGTGGAGGAGCGTGCGTCGGTAATGCTTTCAATCCCCCAAACCACCCGGTGCCCGACCATAGGCTAACAACCGTCCGCCTATAGGAGGGGTGTGGGGCGGGGGACGATCGTAAAAAAAGAAGAGAAAAGAGAAGAAAAGGAAGATGCAGCCAAGCACGTAGAAAAAGGGCGAAGCGCCTCCTCCTTTCCACTTTCCACCGCGGAACTAAACGTTCACGGGCTTTTATGGGGTTCCGGATGCGACCCATGAAAAATTTGTGAAGAAACTTTCGGAACCGTTGCCGTCGTCACCATACGTCCCAACCCCTACTGCCTCTGGCGTTGCCCCCTTTTCGCCGCACCCTCTTAGCTACTATGTAGATTGTAGATAGATAACGGAGACGAGTTGCTGGGTTTTGTCCGTCTTACTGCTCTTCGTTGGATGAGCTTTCTTCTTTCTCTTTCGGGAGTAATTTGGACGCGAGGGTGTTACCGTGTAATTGGAAAGGGAGGAACGTTACTCGTTAATGTCTGAACAGTTTTCTTACGGTTTCGTGGTGTCGGAATAAAAATGAATTTTCTAAGGGTACGTCAAACTTTGCGTGCGCGTAATTAAGGAAAATCATAAATTAGTTTATCTAGGTTGGGCGTATGCACGTGACGCAAACGATAACTGCTTGGGCAAGGGAAGCGTTTTCTACCGAGGGGTTGCAAAAATGATCGTTGGTTGCATTCAGGAAAAGTCAGCGAACGCTAAGCGAAAGGAATACAGGGGCGTCTAATTACCCCGGGAAAATGAGAAACAAAAAAACTGCACTAGATGTCAGAATTGGGGGGTGGATCGTTGGGGAAATTCGAACGGCAGAAGAGCCGGAACTTTTCATTTTACTGGCAACGCAGTTACGTAGTTCTGGAATATCTTCGAGGCAGTATCACTCCCTTGATACCGGTTGGCCAGGTAGCTTCTGCTTCTTGCTTATTTCCATCTCCATTTGCTCCTTGGATGCGTCCTGAATACTCTACCGTTCGATATTTATTTAATGTTTCACGATTATATGGTGCCGTGCAATTTGATGACTATTATTATCATTATTCAGAGGGTCACTAAAAAATCTTTTAATAAGTGAAAGCAATGACGATCGAGGCTGAAACGATTTTCTATGCATCATCCTCTTCATGAATCTTCCAATTCAATATCCGCCGGACACTGTAACGTTGCTTCCCTAAAATGGGAAAAAATCATCCCCCGTAGTTCTGGGCTAATAAAACGAAACGGTGATACAGCGACAGGCATGAAACGGACGAGGATAATGACGTTCCATCCGATGGACGTGCAAACTAATTCATCACGGAGGTGTTCATCGAAGGGAGAGCCGTCGAGGGGGTGGCTCGGCTGGCAAGGGAAAATAGAGGACGCAACAAAAAGACGAACCAGCTGGTAATTGAGCAAGGTGGGTGGGGGGGGGGGGGAGACGCTGGCGGAAAACGATCGTCGCGATCCCTTCTAATATTGTTTACTCGGCTTTTCTGTCGGCTAAGTAACGGGCACACCCACTCTCCACGCCGCTACATAGAGGATCCATTAATCATAATCGCATTCCAATTCGAGCGGGTCGACCGGTCGTTACCTGGGGAAGTTGGAGGATGCATGGAAAAAAAAGTAGGAAAGTGAGGAAGCAGCAGAGGAGGGAAAAAAGGAGGAGGCGAACGGGAAGAAGTCGAGGAATGAGCGAGAGCTCATCAGGAAAGCTCCTCAGACCGGGAGGAAATTCAGACTGGATGCCGCGAGAGGGATTTGTCATCCGGACGTGACGTGTCACGGGAAACTGCCTTCTTTCACCGAGATAGAAAGTGGAATTTGCCGCACTGATATCGGGAAGTTTGCATTTTGATTTGTATACTGGGTGAATCCTTGAGAGACGGCCAGAGGTTCGCAAATTGTTCTCGCGTAACTCTATTCTTGTTAAGATTTTATATGCAATTGTGCATTTGTTTCCAATTGTTTTCGCTGTACTGTCAAAACATACAGTTAAGGATTTGGGAGATAGGGCATTGAAGGCTGTGCGCGTGAGAAGACACACGGTGACGCGATAGACAAAACGACGCGGCACTCGAGGGGGTCTTTGTCGGGACGGGGAAATGGAAGCAGGTGAAGTGGCGAGGGACACGCGTTGTCGTCTGTCGTGATATACAAGGACCGCAAATATTTGTTCGCAGGGACGAGCCGGGGAATGTGCGCGCGGCGTTTACACGACCCCCGAGGAAACGATACACCATGGCTAGTTGTCATTTGTGATTCGACGTGTGCTGGCTAAATCGCTTTTATCCTTATCTTTACATCACCTTAAACCCTTTGCTTTATACGCCCCCCTTGGGTAGCGACCTGGAAAGCGCTGCTTGGAAAACACTGCGGACACACCGGTGTGGATATAAAAATTTCAGTTTTCTATTTCGAGTCACCGCTGTAGCATTATCTCCTGCGAAGTAGAACCGATGGCACGGGATTGTACATTGTCTGGGCCTTGCGAATCTATTGTCCCCCGATACTTTCATTTCAATTATGAAAGTCCGCGACTCTTTGCGACTTATATTTTTCCTGCGCGTGTCCTTCGTTGAATTGCGATAGTAACTTTCTGCACGTCACGGGGAATGCTGAAAATTAGGAAATCGTTGCGCTTCCTTCCAACAGAAATTTACGATCCTCAATCCGCTCCGCCAGGCCACACACGTTCTCCTTGAATCCTTGATTAAGTTTCAATGGCCAGTTCTTCCGCTTTTTCCCCTGAATCACGCGTCGAGCTGGAATCAGCGGTTACCAATCCAACCCACTACGATGTAACCCCCCCGATCGAGGTCTGCCTTTTCTTTCGCTCCGCTAGCGTGCACGCCGATTCCATGGTGCCCGAGGGAATTTATGTTGCGACTACCATTCACCCCTGCTCGAGTTCCTACGCTTGTTTTACTTACCGATCTACGCCAATTTGTTTGGACGAGCAAGTTTAGCTAGAGTCGAAGAGCGGCACCCCTTTTTTGGGGATATTTCTCAACATTTCATTTCCAATTTCTGTTTTCCGTTCGATCGCATTTTCAGTTCACCGGTTTTTACATCGTTCAGACAGGGGCTTCCGCTCGTTTAAGTATCCGATAGATCGGGATTTATCAGTTTGTCGATACATATCCGGATGTTGGTCCTGGGGTTTTACGAAATCCCTCCAGCCACTTCGCCGACTTCGTATCCCTAGCTACAATAGCAGTTGACTAGTGTTCAGGATCCGCGATATTTCGTCCGCTCCTTGCGTGGCGACGTTCAATGTTTTTCCTTTCACCTTTTCACTGCTTTTCACTGCTTTTCACTGCGGCGCGGCGTATCGTGCTCTTTTCGCACGGAGATCACGTACACGCGGCTGCAGAATGGGAGAAACGCGACGGAGAGGACGAGACGGCTCTAAAATCATTTTTAAAATGGATGGTATCTCTGGTCTGGCGCGGTCGAGGCGCCCTTTCTATCGTGGCCGCAATCGATGAAAGTCTAAATGGCCGGAAACGACGTGGCAGTTTTACATTTTTCCATACGTGTCCGCCGAGGCGACGAGACTATCTATCGCACGGTAAGAACGCTCGCCACTTTTCTTCCTCCCGCAGCTCGCTTTCGTTTCTACCGTTACGCGCTTTTCTTCGCCATCGGCAAAGAAATGCTTTTCTCTTTTCCTCTCTTTTGTCTAAATCGATACAAACGATGAAAAATCCGCGAGACGGAGAAGGTTAAACACATTTCACCGATAAGTTGTCCCACAAAAATGTCACTCCTTCTACGCGTGTCGCGTCATAATATTTGTGTGGCGTAACTGCATAATCCTGATTCATAATCATGGGTAATTTGCGAAATAAATAGAAATGAATAGAAACGGAGGCGATGTTGCCTGCGCTTTTCCCTCTCGAATCGTCCACGAGCATTCGTATTCGCGGGCGCCGGACAATCCTCGATTTACCCTCGAATTTATTGCCACACCTACCCTCGACATCGTCCATGCGCCTTAAGCTTCCACCGGGCGGTGCGCGCGGCGGGGTCGAAGAAGGATCCGCTTTAGTTCCGATCTCGTTCATTCGTTTGGACGCTCCTCCAGGGACCCGCGCTCCATTACTCTCAGCGTCCACGGTGGGATAAATATTATGAAGACAAAAGATTCCGGCCAACGGGATAAAATATGGCGAGATCCTTGCGGCGCGTATACTAGGAGAGGGTCCGTGGCACGCGGAGGCCGAGTGATAAATTTCTATGCTGGACGACAATCTCGCTTTCCAGCAGCGCACGATAATGTCCCTCCTTAATTATTTACGGCGTTCCCGTGGCCGCTCTGTGTCGTCAGCCGGGAAAATGAGGCCTTCCGGCGCTCGGCACGTAACGTCTCCCACGTGTTCAACGAATCTGGCCCCGTCCTTGCTTGCCTTTTTTTTATGGGAAAGGTTAGATAATGGGCCGGGCCGGATTGCGCGGAGATTCCATGTGCGATGTAGCGTACGTAATTTCTACTTGCATTTGCTTTACTACTGAGCGCGTCCACCTTCCCCATTCAATATTTCAAATGCCTGTGAAGAAAACGAAAGTGGAGTTGGTATAATTAATTGATTTAACAAAGTTGTAGAACGGTCGTAGAAGTATGAAACGAATGAAAAATATAGACGTTCCGTATTAGACTGGGAAAAGAAGAAGCAGCGACAATTCCGTGTCGACAAACTTCCGGTCGGCCGCGTTTGCCAGTACAAATAAAATCCAATCTGCTATGACAATTTTCTATCAACGATCCCTGTCGCAAAAAATTCACCCTTCCATTCTATCCCGTACAAGCGGCACGAATTATTCACCAAAATCCCCAGCACTCCTTCTGCCAGAAACATGGAGGCAGCAGGTCGTTCAGCAGGCGAGGGGTTAATTGGGACCCCAGGAGCTCGCTAACTCTCGCCGAGTCAGGAATTACTATCGCCGAACTTTCGTCTCGTTTTTTCTCCCCCGTCTCTTGCTCTTCTTATTCCCGCTCGTTCCGCCGGGAACTCGGCAAGAAAGTCGAAAAGCGGAGAGCGTTCGCTCGACCGACGATAATTTCGGCGCGGAATCAGAGCCACGAACCAGCTACCAGCCGCCCCGATACGAATAATAAGCTGCATAATTCACGATTCGTTAGATACCAACGCGGAACGATCGTTTCAGCAATGTTCAGGAATATCGAAACGGGAATTTTTCGAGGCACCAGCACGTTCGGGAAGCCTCTCGTAGTTTCGGCTATTAGGGAAGTTTGCGCGGAACACGGCCGATTAAGCAATTATTATTCGATTTTGCGTTACGCTTCGTCGGATTACGCCTCTCGCCGCAAAACTTGTTCCGCGGACGGCGACGTAGACTTAGACGTAGACTGAATAAAATTCCGATTACGAAATGTCGGCCCGGTCATTGTGCACGCTTTTAATGCTAGTTTGGATCTTCGGATCTCGAAAGTTTCCTGGCCGGCTCATTGAACTTTAGCTGGCGTGGAAGCGATGGACTGCTGGTTAGACGGGCCAGCATGGCGGCCCTCGTTTCTCTCTGGCTCATAGAAGCAACGAAAAACATCTCCATCATCGAGAGTGAACTGTTCCGCGAGCGCGGGGCTTGACGGATGACGGATAATGGGCGAAGGATAGAGACGGGGATCGGAAGCCAATGTGTCAACGCTTGAAAATCGATTTGCATCTTAAGATGCTGATATTGCTGATAGTTTGACTCTAGAAACTTCTTCTTTCGCTTTCCTGCCAGCTGCATTGTGTATTTATGCAGACGCATAACAGAAAAGCTAGAAGCAATGCCGAAATAAAGGCATTCTCGAAATGGCCCAAACTTCCGCTGGGGCGCGTAGATATCGCACAGAGATAAGTAAATTCCATCGGAGTGACCGCCAGGAAGGGCTACCCTGGGATGAATAAGAATTTACTATCCTCGCGGATTGTCGCATTCTCCACTCCTTCTCAACCACCTTCCCCCTACGAGATTCTGTCACACTTTCCTTCTATTACGATAAACGAAGATCAACGCGATCTTCCTTGAACCCTCAAGCTTTCATCCCTTCTCAGCCGTCCAGTTTTTAACCATGCGGAATTAACAGCCCCCATAAACTATCTCGCGAGGACGTCTACTGCGTCACGCTGGTAATGTCCTGTGCCCGAATTCCTGCACGCATATCTTCCGCTTATGAATTGTTGGAGTCAGGTATTTCCTTGGTATCTTTAATAACGTGGCTGCATCGCCGCGTCGCTGATGTTTTGTCAGGGAAAGGAATTATACTCTTCAACGGTACAACGAGGCGAGGTTACTCGAGCTCGAGGAGGGATGGCCCCTGGTCGATGGACTTTTTCCGCTCGTTCTACTCCTCTCGCGCCACTAGGGACCCACATTGTCCCTCCCTCGATGCTTTTTACTCGGCTCTCGGTTATTACCGGAAGGCTATTCGATCCTGACGTACATGGTTAACGTTAAACGTTTCTAGCCGATCATGGGTGGGATTCGAATGACAGCGGTTCGGAACATGTTTCGTTGGAGAGACCTACTTTTCGACAACGTGACCCGGGTATCCTTTTCACCCCCGATGTATCGATCCCTTTTTTGCCATTGATTTATTGCGGGTGGCCGACGAGATCGAGGATGATAATATCCATTTCTAAACGTAATAAGAGAATTTTTTTCGCTATGTACCCTTGAAACATAAATGTTGGGTGGCGGAAAATTGAAGAGCAGAATGAAGCGCGCCAGGCTCGTTTAGCGAAATTTGAGTGGCTGTGGAAGGCGAAGTCAACTTGTTCCTACTTCCGTCCGTCCCTCTTTCGCGTGGATTCGCGTATAGACGTCGACGCGAGACGAATTTCGTCGGCCAGGCGATATGAACTCCCGCTGGAAAGTCTGTTTCTCTCTTGAACGCAATATTCGAGAGAATGTTGTCTCTAATAATGTCTTCCAGCTCACGGGCAAAGTGAGATTACACGTGTCTGGTCTCTTGGCACGAGGATCACTAACATTTAGTTGCGTAGTCCTTCGCCCCTATATTTAATTCGAATCTATTGCCACAAGGCGATTACTCAGAGAGCCCTTTTTTTATGTTTCAGGTGAGTCGAGGTGCATTTTAATTCTACGTCGCAACCCGCGAGCACCGAAAATGTAAGTTTTAAGAAGGCAATCGTGACTTTAAGTAGGAGAGAAATAAAAATTTATGCACCGGGTGAAAATCTAGTAATCGAAATATCGGGTCGGCAGACGTTCAGATGGTTGCTGGTATAAGAAATGCAGGCGCTAGATAACGGGGGTTGATGCGAAGAGGGGTGGGTAAGTAGGTAACCGATATCTTGGACGGATATCGGCTGCCAGTGATTCACTGGCGAAGGAATAAAAGCAAAACGAAGAGAATTGAAATAGCTGGGTTCAAGCTACGCTATAGGGGGTAGGAACGGAGTAGTGTTTAGGTGGCGATTGAACCCGTAGAGAAAGTGGGAAGAAGTAAGGTCACGGTAGAGCCGATTAAAGGGACCGCGATTTTGGAAAGAACTCTTCTTCCGTCCCATTAATTGTAAGTAGCAACTGTTGTGATTTTTCTATATTTCCGTTCATTTAATTACCTCGAAGAACGGTTTGTCGAAGCAAGGAAGCACACCCGAATTATTTGCATTCTAAATGATCAAAGAGTGTGTCCTGTACCGTAAGAAAAATGTAGTCCGAAATTTGTCAATAATGGCTACAGATATTCCGCCGGACTATCTAATTCGCTTATTCTAGATCGAAGTGGAGCAACAAACGTTTCTTATCGTATCCCAAACAGTGAATTCAGACCGTCGCGTCGTGTCGATCGGTCGAACGCGTAATGGACGAGGGGATTCTTCGTATGGTTGACCATGTGTTAACAGATAACAGACTTAACAAGGATCCATTGGGGGAGGGACACGAGCTATGATCTGCCCTCGATGATCGTGTCCACTCCTGTCACGATATCTACGATCTTAATTGTTCTCGAAGCCCAATTCCCCGTTCTGCTTGTCAGAAATATTTTTCATCTCCGCGGGAGAATGCTATCGGCCGATATTTCCTGGTGAATTGCGTCGCCTTTATCTATGGTTGATGCCTGCGTCCTTAAAAATACCACGTGCAGGTATCATCAGAAATCGCGAGGATTACCGATTATTCAATAATTTAACTCGATTTAGAATAAACTTGGTAGAGATTATTTAATTGACTAATGTGCACGTTGCAATCAACAGATTCTTATTTTCCAAACTACTTTTCCAGAAGAAATAGACCGCAAATAGACCACGGGTACTCTGTACCGTTAGCCGACAAAATCATCCCTTAAGACAAGCCCTCGCCGCGCAGGGAATTTGATCGATTGTTCACACTTTCCGCGCGTTCCCCGGTGGTCTGGTGTTACCGGTGACGCTCAAGATAGGCGACAGGGTGTCAGAGGGGATGGATGGAAAGCGGGCGTCGTCGTTTGTCACGAGGCGTCGCGACGCGTGGACGCACCGTTCATGGCGGTGGGGCGGGGCGAAATTGGTGGATTTCGGCGCGACCAAGATTTCCAAACGACACTCAGAAACCTTTCTGCTTTATATTTTTCGTTGCCTCCGTCTTGGTGGAAACGCCAAGTGGGTGATCTTTGATCGGTCCCGAGGCAAAGGGCGCGGCTGCAGCCACTGCGGTGGCATGAATTATAGAGACGCCGCGCCGCGCCGGCGGAAAACTTTTCCACCAGCCACTCGAGAGTCGGCTGCTCGTTTGAAGTTGCACCCACTGATAGATGGAAGGATGATGGAGAGTAAGTGGAAGTTTTTTCGAGCTATTTATATCGAGCCACCTGCCGGCCGCCGTGCTGCGCCGCACAGTGGTCGAAAGTCGTGAAAACGCGGAAAAAATGTGTAGCACTGTTATTTGTGCATTATTCGTTATGAATGAGATGGTTTAATGGATTTTAATTTGTTGTGGTTGAATCGAGAATGCTCGCAATTAGCTTTCGGTGTTTAGTTCCATCCTTGATCTTTTTCGGAGGAACATCTTGTGCAAACGGAGGGCCAGAGTCGGTGCTTTCTAGGGCTGGCAACTGATTTTTACCGAGAGGATAGTACACTCCAGGTTCGAGTAGAATCGATGGGGCAGATTTGTAAGTGAAACAGTTTTAGCCTTTTTTCTTGTAAACGAATAATCCGGGAGGCAAAGATAAATGTAAATGCAAACTTCCGGACACAAATTAGTTTAATTAAGTAAACGTGCACAATGTTGTCAGATATATTACTAACTAGATATATTATTAACTTTAGCAACAGTGGAAAGAATATAGGGGAAGAGAATTAAATTGAAAGCGCGCAGATGCTGCGTCGATTTCTCTTTTTTCTACGGTAAGCAAAATTTAGTTTTACGAGCAATCAGGAGTTCTCGACGAACTATCCCGGACAGCTTCGTTCCGTTTACGATCCCCATAGCGGCACCGTTAAAGTGTCCGTTCCGTCGTGTATACCGGTGGTCATTACTCGAATAGCCGAACAACGCTATAATAGTATCGGCGGATCAACGTTACATTAACCTCAGCTGAATTGATCTCGCGTGGTCGAGATTATTAGCCGACTCGACGTAACTCCTATTTCGTGTACGCACAATTATTAGACCAGGCCATCGTAGAAACTATCCTCGTTCTCCGATAAACTATTTTCCATAGCAGAGAAGCCAACTTCGATCCTGGCAGTCTACGTTTCAATCCATCGGGCTCGAAACTCTTTTAATCAAATATTATTTAGTAGGAGGAAAATATGACCGACATACAAGGCGACCGGTATTAAACATTCTCTAGTGGACAATTAAAAAATATATTTTCCTCGGCGAAAGTGTAAACTTGCTTTGCCGTTTAACTTTTGCGTCCAAAGTACCATGGGACCCCGATATTAATATCAGACGCTGCGCAGTCCCCTTTCATTCGGGTCGTAGCAGTTTTAAAGCTCCCGTCTAGACGAAAAACGTTTGCAGACGAAAGTCAGTCAGAAACAATTATTCCCTTCCGCGTGCGCGTTTAACGGAGGTTATTCTTTTTTGCAGTCAGCTCGTATTAATTCTGGAACAATACTTCCAGCCTGTTTCACCACCGACAGATATTCCCTCCCTCTTCCTATCTCCCTCTCCCTTTTGTCCCTTTTTCATGGGCCTTTTTTACCGCGATTCGGCACATCCGCGTGCATCACGTGCACGCTACACGCGAATGCTTGCCAAAAAGCCCTCGGCGCGGCTGTCCTTTTTTTCTCGTTATCTGGCCCGCTAGATCCGTGAGAGTGTTCAGCGAAAATGGCATTCCAGCCACTCGACAGTGTCCCCTTCAACCCTCCTGTGTGACTCCACCAGTCCCCATTCTAACGCCCATCCCCACCCCCTTCTCGCAGGCCGTCGTTTCCCTCGACGGGCACATTAATTTTTATTACGAGCTTTTTTCATTTGCCTCGGGTCCACTCGCCGCATCCGCGCGGCCGTGCAGCGGACAACAATAATTACTCCTCCGTGCAATTATAATGATATCTAATGAAACGACCCCGACGTACTTTGGCGAACGCGTGGCGGGAATGCGACGCCGGTCGGCGTCCTTTTTAACGCCGCGTCGCGTCGCGTCGCGTCGCGTCGTGGAACACGCGTTTCTAGGGGAATCAGATAGCGAGGGTTGATGTTGATACGGTAGGTGATGTGGAAATTAATGATAGACCGTGGGTTAGGTCATTCAGTGGTGTAAAAAAAAGTGCAAGGGGTGCGGAATTAGTTTCGGCTGTCAGTTCCAAGACGACTCGCAGTGTTCAAAGATGGAAAATTAATGTTCTTTATTCTGTTCTATATGTATATACAGAATTCTAATCTTCTATACTGTATTAGTGGTTTGAAATCAGTGGTAGAAAATGGACATTCGTAATTGAGCAAATTTTTCGAGCAGTCAGGCCTTTCCAGAAAAGGCTTCGAGTTGAATGGCTTTATCAACGTTCCCCTCGGTTTCGTTCCAACGATTTCACCCCGAATAGAGCGCGCAGTTTCACGGGATGAATTCTTATTTAGCAAACAGAGTCTGCAGGGAATGAATCGTGAGAAGAGCATCGCACCTACTCCAGCTGGCATCTGTTTGTAGTTTCACAGCATCCCGTTTGGCCATCTCGTTAATCGTTCACGCATCCGTTCGACGTTGTACCATCCCTATCGCGATGATTCATGATGATCCGTGTGCAGTGCAAATGCGTTGACCGAAAAGGATCGAGCATGGTTTGCAATTTCTACGATTGCTGCGTTTCGATCGGTACGAATGATGTTACGATAAGAGGGCGGTTCAGTTCGAAGTTTATCGCGAAATACAGTCATAGTTGTTCCCCTGTTAATTTCCATTTCGCTCTAATTGTCCAGTGTATACGTTTCAACCTTGCTTAGCTTTCGTTTCCCTTTCGTCGCAGTACACTACTGCTACTGTCTACCTTCCATCCTCCTTCCATCCTTACATTTTTCTTTTTCTTTCCCTTTTTTCCGACACTCTTCTAGAATACTGTATCCCGTTCATCGGTTTGTCACCCCAATCACCGTTTACCGTTTTAATTTCCTTGTTGTATCCACCATTCCCGCCCCCAGTTCATCCTTCTCCTTTCGATTCTCGTATTTATTGGCATTCCTCTATTCCTTCCACCCCTCGCGCGTTCATAATACTTTCCCTCAGCTACTCAGCGTTGTAGTTCCACCCTTTTCCTCGTCGCGGTCCCCTCGAATCTACTCGATTCCCCCTGCAACCGCGCTCATTTGCCTGTTTTCCGTCTCTCGGCGCTCGTTTCCCAGCCGACTGGCTGCCATGCCGGTGGGCTCGCAGTTTCAGCGGCGATACGCGGCGGTCGGGTTGTTCGAAATGGCTCGCTCAGCGGTCGCGAGCGGCGTTCCCCGGTAAACACAGACACCCGTGCATTATTCCACACCGCTGTCGTCGTGGACCTGCAACGTACGTGCACCAGCCTTCACGTCAAACCTTCTCTATTTGCACGGGGGGCCAGCCCTCTGTGTACCTGTGCAGGCGCGCGTGCAGCTCGACCGACCAGACCGGATATAGATCGCATACGCCGTACGGTCTGGATAATGCGACGCCGATTGAAACGCATCGCGAACCTTTCCCCTCCTGCGAATAAAGTCGACGACGCGTCGCGTCGCGCCGTGTCGTTCGCATAAATTGCAGACCGTTTCGATACGACACTGCGCGTTCGTTTCAACCATTCGATGCATTTTCTTCCCCGATGAAATCGTTGGCCCCGACATGTATTTATTAGCGTCCATCTAATTTCACTGCTTCGTCGTTTTCTTTCTTACACCGAGTCCGTTGGTAATGCAAGTGTGAGTGATACGATTTTCTAAACGCCATTCGAGACTAGCTCTGTGTATTACAGGCCGGTTTATTTCGGTGTATGAGAAGAACACTTAAAGTGCTTGTACATGTAACGAATGCATAACGGAAGTTGCCAGGTGGAAGTGGAAACAGTCGTCGACTTCGCGGGACCAGGTAATTGAATATCGATTTTTTCAGAAGCTCGTGGTGCGACGACTTTGCCTCGCTCCATTGTCCACGTTCCGATTTTTCGACAGGGTAATACGGTGACGGTCAGCCAGTTGTTCGTTCAAATTGTAGTGCCCGAAAATAGTGGATCGACCATTCGATGGCTTCGTTCGGATGGAATTTTCATTGTTTCGCCGTCCACCATCGATAGAGCTGTCGTTTACCTCTAAAACTGTGATATTGGCAGAGAAATTTCGATAAACTGGAAACCGTACCTTCGCCACAAGCTGGCCGATTCCTTCGTCGAATTGACCAAAAACGTAGGAAATGGTGTTGCTTTCTTCCTCTAAATCGTAAATGGAGCCCTTCTCTTTCCTAGCCACTCAATCGCCATTGAATTTTCGTACAATACTATTTCTAGTGCACTCTACTTCCTGTGGAAGTCGTGGCGTCGTTGTTGCAATCCGTTTAAACGAATAACTCGCCGCCCCATTTCCACGCTCGAGTTTGCGAGCAATCAGTTTGATGATACCGTGAGTTCTTTCAAGGAACACAAGGATATCAAACTTTCAGCTTATTCCGCGAAGGATTACCGGGCAGCGCAGTTTCGCCCCCTATAACGCGCCACTATTTACCGAGGCCGAATGTTTGTTTTTCACTACATGGTCACGTAGAGGCGTGCGTGCGTGCTTCTGATTGCGCAGCTTGGCCCATTCATTTCGTAATGCTCGTTTCGTGCTCGCTAAAGAGAAAGTAAACTCGAGCTGCATTGCAATAGCCTCTTCGTCGGGGCATACGAAGACGCCATCGTGGGAGATGGATCGGAGGTTTAGTAGCAATTGACGCGCTTTGAAAAGAACAATTTTTCAACTGGTTTATTTAGAAATTCGTGTTCCCCTTGAAATATATATTTAAATTATTTTGAAAACATATTTTTATCCAGCCGGGTGAAATTGCCGCGAGGGGGATAAATTTCATGCTGGGGAAGACGTTTCAAACATTCTGTGTAACTTGTTATTTCGTGATACGTCAAAAGGAAAACATATACGGAGCCGTATTTGCCTAACATGTTTTTACATCGTCGCAGCGTCGTCTGGCGATGCTGCAGCCATGAGAAGCGGACTGCATATCAAGTATACGCAGTCGTTGGAAGGTAGGATAGATCTAGGAGGAGTTAAAGAGCGCAGGAAGAGTCGGCGGCAATCGTGTAGACGTAAAAGGTGCAACCCAGAAAGATACCGTATCAAGCACGAGACATGTAGATAAAAAGAGCACAATAGAAATGCAGTTGCCAAAAAAAAAGAAAAATTTAATCAAGACAAAATATAAATGCGATACCAAGAGGAAGTGGTATAATAAAACGCACGGGGGGACAATCTGGTGCCAACACATTTCGGAACCTGAGGGAATGAAAGGGAGGGGAATTTTACGCTAAATGAAAATCCACCTACGCCATTCGCAAATATGGTATCCGGTTGCAGAAAAATTTCGTCGTAACAAAGCAGAAGGAAATCGATCGCCGGGCGGAATTGTTCCGGAAAGTATTTCACGAAAAAAATGAAGTATTTCACGAATGTCTGAAGCCTAGAAAAATAGAAAGGAAGCATATGGCTTTGTTAGGGACAGTTTAACACGCTCGCTCCTCGCTTCCGGTATTATTTCACGTGACGGGGGTTCACGAATCTCAGACAACGACCTCCCCTCCCTTTCTTCTTCGTTCACACCGCCCCGATTACGCCGCGACCCTTTTTCTTTCCTCCTTTCTTTCTCTCTTTCTCCTATTTTCTTCCTTTTTTTATCATTGTCCCGGATCTACACACCCTGCTTCCATCACCTCTTCCTCCTTTTGTCCCGTTGGAAATCGGGCGGAATTTGGCCGACGGTGATTCCCGTGCAGCTACGAACGATTCGTGAATCTTCAGGAAAATATGTCCCCCTGCACCCAGTAAAAAAATCGTTTTGGATACGGTTTACTTCCATTGTTCTTTTTTGTTTTTGTTTTCTTGCCAGTGCGAGTAACACTGCCCCAATATTGAAAAGAAATGAACATAAATAGAAAAAAAGTTCAGCTGACGCTGTTTATAGGTGACCACGTTGTTCCTTCGCTTCATTAAATTATAAATTCCAAGCGAACTTTATTCGTTGACAAGTCCAACGAAATTTCGTAGCCACCTCTCGCCTCGCTGAACGAGGTGCGATTCCTCGGATTCGCCCAATTAAAATAAACCTGATAAAGCATAAACTCATCGGGCAAATCAACATACCTCGGAGAATCCTCCAAGGGACTTAGAATATTGTGTTATTATTTTAGTGAAGCGAGTCAGGAGGGGCAAGGGGGAAAAAAGGGTCTGGAGGTGGTGGTTTCTCAGTCGAGGCGGAAACAAAACGACGGGACGTCGCGTAATTCGCTTAAACTTCGACGAGCGTAAATTATGCGAAACGCTAAGCAAGCAACGGTAATAATTGAGCGAGCACCGCGGTGGCCCACCGCAAAACCTTATCGTCTACTTCGCGCAAACGAAATTCCGCGACGTTAACTCGATTGGCTCGACCGTCCGTTGTCCAGCAAATCCGTAAATGCTGCTCAATTATGGAGGAGCCCCCGGTGAAATCCAATCCTCCGTACAAGTTTTAAAAAATTGTAGACCTTCGGAGAAAAGCTGTGGGCGATGCTGCGAGGAGTCACGCGAAACGGAGGTGAATCTTGCATGAATCGCTACATACATGTATGTAATTTTTTTTTTCAACGGTGCCAAGTATTGAGTTCTCCGCCGAATAAACATTAATATTTAATCCGCTTGCAAAAATAGTTCAGGGAGCAGCCATTCAAGTACAATAGTTGAGTGAACTAAATCGTATTTGTACACTACAAGTACAACGCTCAATAGAAACGCCGCAGTAGAATAATCCGCACGTGGCCAGACGCCCCTGGAAAGTAACTGACGTGGTAGAATTTTTCCTGCAATTTCTCTCGGGTATAGAGTTTTTATTCCATCGATCTTTCAATATCGAGTCTTTCGTTCTCTCCACCGTAGTCGAGCGTCGCTTAGCGGCAATTGCGACAGGACCTTCGATAAGAGGCATTAGCACGCGTCAGACGGCCGAGGCGATCGCGAACATTAAAGCTGATCGCAAACGGGGATGAAAATTGGGCTGTCAGAATACACAGGATTGCTAGTATTCGGAGGAGCATTAATGAAACGGTCAGAACAGGCAGTAGAAATGGTTTCTTTCGATCGATTCGGTTGTGTTTCGAGTTGACTGAGCTCTATCGATTCTCGTTTCACGTTCTCCCTGGGGGGAACGCGTGGAAACCATAATTCCTGATGCAATTTCGTTAAGATCGAGGGGGAATTTCCCTTTCTGCGTTAGAAATTAATGAGAATGTGGTTGGAAGCGTGGCTGTGATGGAAACTGGATGGAAATGTACGTACGTTTCCCTTCCAGCTTGACTGATTTCTGCGTTACGTTCACCCCGTGAACCGTGCTTTTTCATGGATTTGTTAGAACCATTTGTAAGTAATGTTCCCGGGAGATCCGGTTCATTAATAATCTTTCGAATCGCACGAAAATCAGAGTAGTACCCGCAAATTTCAGAGCTGTGTATTAACACGAGTTATTACTGGAATATCTTATATTATACTTGACGCCTTCTAATATGTAGGACCATATCCTGTCGCACTGGGTAAATAAATCCTTCCGGATGAAATTTATGCCTGTGATACACGATACGCGCTTCGCATCAGACGCGGAGCATATGTTTGGTAATTTGTTTCTATGTACACAGTGTCGCTCTTTAAGAAATTTCTCTACTAATCAATTAAAATTAAGCAACGAACGCTCGAGTTGAAGTTTTCCAAATCGTGTTATCTTTACCATCTAGATAGTAAGTATTTTTCACTTTCAATGCACCCAATTGAGAGTCTCGAATATTCTCTGAAGAAGCTCTTCCCAGTCACGCAGCTTCCATCCACGGAACTGACACCGCGTTGGCGGCCGAGTAGAATTTACGATCAAAGTCGGAACGGAGAAGTTAACGCGCCAGACAAGTTCCCAGAAGCGCGAACGAGTCGCGTGGTTCGCGCTCGCATTAGTGCACGACTGAATGAAAAGCCGGGGCTGCATTATAAATGGAGATGAATTATGTCGGCGGAGCCGGAGGAGCAGGGGTCGAGTCAGAGTCGTGGGACACCCTTGTCTGCGTTTAAAGTCCAGCCCGGGCGTTCTACTAATTTCTTTCAGTCCACGAGCTGTTCCGTCGATTTTCTCTTTTCTTATTTTAAATCCTTTCGTGTCCGAAGGTCGTTGATAATCAGCGAACTAATATAGCGGTAACAGAGAATGAAGACGATGATCGATGCGGTTAATGAGACGAAAGTTTCAGTCGTCTGACTGATCGTCCGGGAAGTTACACGACTTGTCGGATGAATTTTCGAGTTACTCGAATGGAAAAGCGGTGGAATATCAAGGGTGGAAGTGGAGTTACAGTATTCTGAATCGCAGGGAACGATTTATTAATTGGGATAAAATCTGGAGCGAAGCTGTTTAACCTTTAATCTCGGGCAGATTTATTTTCTCTTGCTAGACATTCGTTCCTACCAATTTTTCCACAGTTATTTGTTCATCTATTTGTTTAGATTGTTAAAAAAAAAGAAGAAAGTATTACAAATATAATTTCTCTCATTCGTCGCCCTCTACCACCTGTTCCCTGAAGTATTCCAATCCCAATAATGCCGTCGTCTTCGTCTACCCCGTCATTGAAATGTCTCATTCAGGATAATACTGATCCGCCCTCAGCGGCCTGCAATTGGAGATTTAAGAGTCTCGCCGTGGGCCCGCAATTGTTATTGCATCCGTTTCAGCCGACCTGCCGAAATTTCTGCACCACGTTACTTCGACTTGGCTGTTTCGGTTCGCTGCTGGCCACCCTACCCATCCCGCGCCGTTCCACATCCCCGTTCCTGGTCTCTCGATAATTGCGAACGTCACGCGAGCGCGGCACACGGGAAAATGACGGCCCACCGCGGAAAATCGAAAATCCAACCCCCAGAACCGGAGTTACTCGGTCAGAGGAGAGCCCTAATTGGCACGTCCAGAACTAAACGAATTCGTGCTGGCCCATCGAGATAGATTCCGCGGCGAAACTAGACGGTACTCCGTGGTAAGCGTAGAATTTTCTACGGGTATAGGGCAGGACGAATCGTATGCTCGTTGGAAAGGTGTGCAAAGTTGTGAAGCGAAGGGAGTAAAATTTGCTCGATGGATTGCTCTGAACTATTGTTCAGAGGCTTGATCGAGTATTGCGTAAAACAAGTTGATGCGAATAGAATATAGAGAAGAAAACCGAGGGTAATGCTGTATCGGTGGATGGAAAAGTACGGACCTTGTGTAGCGATAAGTGTTACCATGTAAATGTGAATAATATGTAGATTGCAATTGGTATAAACGTACCTTGTACATTCGATGTGTGGCGTGTCCCTTACATAATGCCCCTCGTCGTCTACCATGATTAACCACCATACATCCACGGACCAAAATTTCCACCCTCGGCGGTGGAATAATCGTGGAGAGGGTGCGTTATACCGTCTCGCATTCATCGTCGGAGGGTGCAGTGTGGCTGGCGGTGGTCAAAAGCGGCTTGTATCGCGGGGCTCCTTCATTGTACACTTGTCCCAGCCGGTCCATTGTCTTATTGTTTCCTCGGCGGGAGCCGCTGCTCGGCTCTTGCACCCTTTCCGGCTCATGGTGGAACTTCCAGTAACCGGAAGAGGCTCGTCCCGCCAAGTTTCTGGCCGGGCCGAAGTTCTCGCGTTTGCCTCGTGCCTCGTCGTCCCCTCCCTCCTAGTTTCTCACTTTCTATTATCGTGTCAACTTGCTCCTTCCTTTGAATGTCCCCGCTGCGTGTGTCTCTGGCGTTTGATTGATCGCTGGAAGGTTAAAAGACATTGTACGAAGCTGAAGAAGAAAGTTAAGATTTTCATAAAATATAGCTGGAAAAAAATTTGCCCTCAGAGTAGAGAGCATTTGTAATTGTAGGTACGTGGCAGGTGAAACTGTAAGCCAGTCCTGAGAATTTGAACGCTTAAAGTGAAGAACGGCCCAGTAGAATAATCCGTATTTGGTCAGACGGTATCGAAGAGTATAGAACTCTACTCTTCCTTTGTACTTTATTCTCTATCTTTTCTCGAATACCAGAATCCTCGTCTTGACGTCAAATCAAAGCCTCTTAAAATAATTCGAACCAATCGACAAAACTGAAACGAGTTATCGAGCGAAGCTACGATATTTAATTTTTAATAACGTCGACGCAGCGTGGTCCTACGAGCCTTGGACGTCGATAAGGAAGAAACGAATTAAGACCACACACCATTAAGACCGCCTCGATCCCCAACGAGATATTAACTTTAGCCACTATCTGGATTCAAAGCCGTCCACGAGGAACGATCAACCCCAGCAGCCAGCAAGGGAAAGAGAAAAGCGAGCACGGGCTTGATTCCGCGAGTACGGTCGTTTCGCTCGATTAACCGTCGAATTATCTCGACGAATTCGACGGTCTTTCTGGCCTTCCGAACCTATCCACCCTACGAAGGAAGGAAAAAGGGACGTGAACGGTGAGAAACGATCCCCTCGATTTCAGGAACGTTAATGCACGACGATTGGGCGAGAGCCAACCGACCAGATCCCAGTGTCAGGAGACCCTATTTATCTATTTATCAGACGTCTGCCCATTTCCTTCCTTCTTCCTTCTCCCTTCTTCGTTCTCGTAATTCTTTTTCTTCGCCCGATACGTTTCCCTCTGTTCCACGGCAGCTTCTACTCGGCTATAGGGCGTATTCGTGGAAGGAGTGAAGGATTTCTGGTCAAAGCGAGTTCCGATTTCATTAACCGCCGTTGTACCGAAAGAAAATCGCTATCGTAATCTAGCGAATCGATCTCCATTAGTTCGTAGTGGCAGTACGAAGAGCTGGCAGAGCAGAAATAAACGCGGCTTGTTCTCGGAGACTGGCATCCGGAATCAATCGATATGGCTGCCTCGGCGCAGCGTCTGCCACGTCATCGCATAAAGATCGCTCTGGGCGCCTTTGACCGACCAGGGACTCTTAATTTTCATGCTGCCGATTACTTCCGATCTCAAAGATGTTTCTGCGATGGCTTGCTCCTTCTTACGAAATGAATGGGAGTGGCCGAAAGTGGAGGGGTTCGTTATAAATAAATCGTGAACAAACTGGACGATCGATTAACTCGCTTCAGGACGCGAATTAATTAACACTTTAATGGGTCGCAAAACGGCCTGCGTTATTTTTCCTCGCTCCCAGGCTCGCTTTCGCCGAGATTAATTGAAAATCGGCGTTCGTGTGCCGGAAACTGTTGCGCAGTATCGATTTTTACTGCTGCTGGACGGGGAAATTAGGTTTCACGGGGGCTAACAGATGCGATCCTTTCTACTCTTGATGTTGTCATAGTCCTGAATCTGGTTAGTATTTGTTTTTTCTTTTTATATTCAGCGGGATGTTAGCCCGAAGGTTGAATCAAATATCTTTTATTTTTCTCTTTGGCGCGCTTAAACCTATTTTACGGGAAGGTTTAAATAATATTTCTCGGAGCTGCTGCATTCGTGCAAGTTCCATAAAGAAGCGGCACAGTTTCGAGGATTGGAGATAAAACGACGAGTGGGCAAACGTAAATCGTGTCGGTAGTCCGCGGTACGATTTTTCAACGGCGTATCTATCCGACCGCTGGATAATTAATTATTTGGCGGCTTGTTTCGCGGTCGAAACGTAAGTCACGATATCGCATTTCTCTGAGTGCCTATTACACGCTTTCGAGTATTTATGCTCGCCGGGGATGGCCAGATATCATCGACGCGACGTTGTAATATTTTTACCCCGTGCACCGATTTGATCGACCGACTGCATTGACTTTCTGCATTACCTCTGAAATAATATAGGTATTTTCTTTGTTTCGGGTACGCTGACTACGCCCTGTAAATCACTCGCTTCTGAAAAAATTTCTTCAACGACCACTCGCTATTTGTGCCAGCGATCACGAAATGCTCCGAATAGTATATTCACCATTTCTCCGACGATTTCAGTTATACGATAAGGGGGTTGGTGGGAAATTTTTCATAGTGAAAATATACCATACGAATTATTTAATGGGTGTTAGGGTGTAAGGGAAAATATTTTTCGTACGAAACAAGTATTGGACAATTCCATTTTTAGTATCAGATTTAGTATCAGATAATTCCTCTGTGCGAGACCTTTTACCATTGCAGAGACATTAGTCCGTGAATTTATTGCCCCTCTCAGTCTACCTAATGTCTCTTGAGTCGTCTGATTATGCTCGGCAGACTTCGACCCTTCCCTTCGTCCATACCACAAAACAGCTTCATCAAGCGTTTCGTCCATTCTGTTCTTCACCCCACGTTGCTCCAGCGCCTCTCTGTCGTCTCTCCGATCTATCGAACTTCCATCAATACTAGCCGAAACCGATTCAACCACTCGACGCGTCTAAAACGCGAAGCCACATCGGTGGTCCTCGAAAATATTCCAATGGTCATCGTTGCCTCGACGTGCGAATTTCCCTTTCGTCCGCCGTCAAACGCGTTGCAAATAGCAAGCCGTGAACAAAACGTCAACGAAAAAAACAGAAGGAATTGATATAGGAGAATAGGATTGTGCGTTCAAAGCTTCCAATGCCGATCTCTTTAAAAATTCCCGGCTATATCCAAATGTTCAAGCGGTGTCGCGGTTGCGGTCTCTGCCACGAATGGCTCCGCTCATAAAAGCGATCTTTTCAAAACGTTCGTGAAAAAATGTCGCGGGCAACGCGACGTTGCGGGATTGAAAATGGTTGGTTCGAAGTTAAATTGACGCAGGAAAAATATTCGTGCGCAACTGCGTGCTGCGGTTAAACGAGCATGCTGGATCGCGTAATTCGGAGGAAACGAGAGATCAAATTCTGCCTGTACCCTTTATGGATGTACGGGAGTTTTTATTTTTGCAGCCCTCAATGGTCCAATTATTCGGCGCTATTTTATTTCCTGTCGTAGTTTGTGCAGAATAATTTGTCAGTGCAAGTGTTCTACAACATAATCGAGAAAACGGCGAAAGATTAGGTAGATGTTTCTAATTGAATTATTACTCTGATTATAGTAAAAAAAAATTAACCAACTAACGCGACAACTAATAGGAAATATCAATTTGCTTTTATACGTAAGCCAGTGCCAAAGTAAAAAGAATCAGCGCAAAGTCTGAATAAATATGAAATTAATTCGTTAAAAGCATGGCTTGGGACACAACGAACAGAAATCGCATCTCATTGTTTAGGTTGCTTCTTATTAGAAGAAAGTCCGGAGACAATCCGCGATTGAGAATCCACGTCGAATGCCATCGGCAGAGTCGCTGAAACTTCTCTGCTACTCGAAACTATCGAAAAACTCGTCACCGTGCCATTCGAGAAAGGACCCTTTGGTCAATTAGCGAGCTGATTCGTCGTCGTCAATTAGCGCCGCTGGAAGATCAAATTTGCGTCTCGTCGTACTTTCTTCCATTGAAACCACGAATCTGCCTAACAGGAAACTCTACGTTCTCCCTATTTAATACCTTATATATATATATACGATACTACGTTTATAAGGGAAAAAATTGGAATACCTCCGAAGGGTCCTTTTTGATTAATAGACTTCGTAGTTTCAATTCGAAATCAAGAACGCTTCTCTCTGATAAATTATTTACGTAGAAAATTCCACGAACGCGAACTCTTGAAAGGAAAAATTAAGGGTCGTTTCAGGGATGTGACGGGTAGGATATGGCCCGTTGGGTCAATTGGATTGCAGGAACTTTGTTTGGCGACGAGGAGACGAGTTAAGGGGACAGGCTTCGTAGCTGCTTAACGCTCGCGAAAACGTCAAATTAACGACATTATACCTCTAACCCTCCCGGTAATGGGCGTAAGGAGGTTAGCTCGGCTTTTTGCCCTTTCGTCCTTCTTCGAGAAATAACGGAAGCTCCGTCCTCTGTCTCCTTTCTCTTTCCCCACCCTCGCTCAAAGTCTAGCCTCTGCCCGGCTCTATTTCTTTTCGGCCAGGCGGATATATAAGAACGTTGCCTCTTCCTCTTGTTCATCCGAGCTTCCAAGTCTGAGGGAGAAGTTTCAGAGGGCCGAGATATAGGCCCGCTCTAGCTACGCATTCTCTGGCTTCGACACTTCTATTTCAGGGTGATCCCTATCGGTAGCCGCGAGTAATTAACTTTCGAGGGTACGAAAGTTAAGAGATAGCAGAGGTTGAATCCTCCGGCTACTTCTTTTTGCCAACCTTCCAGCCCTACTGCAATTATCTCTTATATGTCTTTTTCCTATTCTTATTTTTTTTCTTATCCGATAACCCTCTCTGGGACAGATTTTTCTCCCTTGCGAATCAAAGAAACAAACAATTGTTATTTCTCTCTTTTTCTCCCTTTTTCTCCTTTTTTTATAGTTCATATACCTGGACGGCGAGTTGCTTTGTCGCGGCTTTTCTTCCTTGGCTTATTCCCTTGGCTCTTGTTATAGTTTTCAACATCTTGCACCAGCCTTTGGTTACTCGGTATACGTTTTCTTCGAGTTCGAGGAGCACGAGGTAATTAGTACATTACTCGCGGAAATAAGGGAAAAAATTCACTCGTGCTTTCCTCATTTTTGTTCTTCGCAGAAGGACAGACGCGAGTCGCCCAGAAGCACCTCCTTTCAAATTATTATCTGTCTGCCCTTCCATTGCCCGCAATAGTTCGCGAACTTACTAAAAAAAGGGGATGCAGAAGGCTTCGGATACAGCACAGGCGAGCTCGTAATAAACGTATTACCGCCGCAGAAGGTTGGACGAAGCGTATCGGAATCCGTGGACCGGTTCGCAGAAACCACGAAGATTCATCGTACAAAGGGATCATAACCCCTTGCGATGGAACTGCAATTTCGCTTCCGTATAAACACGGATACAATGCAGGATAATATCAGCGGATATCGTTATTAAAATACATCTACGGGCCAGCTTCGGAAGCATGCTGCAACGGCGCTGAAATGTTGGATCGACCGCCTTCCGAGAATGGTATCTGCATATATAGCGGCCGCATCATGTTGGATGGTTTTAGAAAAGAGAGTCAGCCCGTTGGGATATTATTTATGGATTCGGGGAACGATGAAAGTTTACTGGCAAACGGGAACATCCCCTGCCTGGGCTGTTCGGGGGTAGCGATAAGAAAACGAGGATTCATAGGGCCCTATGTTCTTTGCGCTTGCACTGCCGTCCACAAGTTACCGTGTATCTTCTATATAGGTACGTGATGATGATTTGCACGATCGACGGACAATAGTAGAACGTGAGTTACGGTAATCAGATACGATATTAAACAATTCTGATATTTCCCGGAATCCTTGGTTCTCGAGTCCGGCAGAAGAATCACGCGAGCTTCCACGAGAACGCAGGATAAAGTGGCGTCCAGTCTAATTACCTTTCGGTGAAAGAGGAAGGGTGGGCGAAATGTCGCGGCGGCAACAGCCAGGCCATTTAAATCTTCCGCAAGGCGGGCGCGTCTGTATCGCGGCGGAGAAGCAAGGGGCAGAACGTATCCTTAAGGCAGAAGGCGGAGATGCGACGAGAAAGTGAGACAGTAGAAGCTCCGGAAGCTCCGGAAGCTCCGGAAGCTCCACGGTACTCTCCAGTCAAACTTCTAAAAGGATATCGCCGCGACGCGATGCGACCACTCGATACCCCGTTCTCTGTTTCGTCCAACTACCCTCTTTCTTCCCTGACTTCTAGCACGGTCTGTTTGATTTACAAACTTCCCAACGACATTTTTGCAGTTTTATGCAGACGAACCGGCGGAACATTCTTAGACTTTCCGAGAATAGAACTGTGACCCTCGTGATTGAGAGGAGAAGTCTTGTTTGAGGTATCCCGAGGATTATTTGCGCTAGTGGTTAAAGAGAGTTTCCCTCGGTGCATAGCATTCGATAACTTTATCGTTTATTCTTCGCGTAACCGATAATAGAAGCCTGCTCCGCGTAATGTTGCTCGCGAAATTTATTTTTCAATCCTCGCGAAGTTTAGACGAAACCATTCCCCGAGTTGCATATTCAGAAGCGATGGCAGGACTCGCGATCCCATCTCTTTCAACGTCACAAGAGTTTCCTTCCTTCCTACTTCGTTTCCCAAATCGAACCTCGAACAACTTATTCGTCGTTTGAGACGCGAAAGTTTCTCCTTACTCCTTTAGCCGAAGAAAATAACATTTGCCTGCACGCGAAGAGGTAAATGTAATCGCAGAGACGAGCTTCGCTTTCCCATTTTCCCGCAGAGATCCGCGGAGGCGAGTGTTTATGGTCCGCGGATCAAAACTAATCCGTAGACCGAACGTCGCGACGGTCGTTCGAGGCGGAAGCCACGACGAACAAATCCTGCGGGAAGCCGAGATTGATTCGTGCAAATATGCACGGAGTAGGGTCCCATTCAAAGGATCCTGACCGCTGGCCACGCTGAAATTCGAGAGCTTTCTCTGGTAGAAGCTCCCTTTCCTCTTCCGGAGCCACAGGCGCGCCGTTTTCGTGACCGATCATCCATTAGCGCTTGGAATAGAGTATTCTGCCCTCTTATCCCTTATCCCTTATCCCTTATCCCTTTGCGACGCCTATGACGCTTCTTCCAGCCCTCCGTGATGTAGTCTCTACAGAGATTATCGATTTTAAGCCGCTCGAGATTGATCCGTGGCCCGTCGATCATTCCGTGTTTTGCTTAGAGTTCTCGCAGACTTTCCTCACTATATTTAAACGCGTTCAAAGAACTGTCGGCTTTTTATCGTGGATTGTTAGTAACGAAATATCCTCTTCGTAACTTAAACGAAATCTGTAGCCTATGTCAGAAAATAAGGAAACGCGTGAACATTTGCAGAATCGGAATGTCGTGAAATCTAAATAGGTCGTTCGTACAATTGAAGCACGATCCGTCTATTAATTAAATCGTTAACGTACTCGCTCGTTTTCCAGCGCGGTAACCTTAGTCAAAACCAACCGACTAACTAAGTTTTCCCGAACGACTTCTTGCGTCCCAGGCGGGTCAGGGGCCGTTCCCTGTTCCGAATAAAGCCGGTACAGCATCGCAGACTTGTTCGGCGAGAGATACTTTACGTGTCGTCGGGTTTCCAAGCCGATAGGGACGAGCAGTGTATGCTGCAACGCCCATTATCGAGCGCCTAATCGGATAAGTTCGATCGGTTTGTTGAATACAGTTCCCGATGTAATAAGCTTACCGGAACAGTTTCACAACTTCCGGCCTTCGGAGCTCCGAGCCTCGGTCCATTCGATTATACAGCGCGTGTGCACACGTTTCAGTCAACTCGCAGCCCGTGGAGCAGGTAACTGGTCAAAGGAAACGTGAATCGTTAGCCCTTCCGACTTTCCGGTTTTTCTGCAAATTCGAGGACTGTTCTTGGAATACTCTTCGCTCTCTGTTGAACCTGGAGGCCGTTTACGCGAAAGAAAAGCAACCGTCAAGCACGGCGTTACTTTTGTAAAGCGCGAGACCGGCGAGTCTAGTATCTAACTGTAAGCATCAAAGGCATTATGCCGGTTCCGTAGCCTAAGCCAGTGCTCTTTGCGTAACGTTTACGTGGAAGGGATGGAAACACGCGGCCCAGAGGAAGTTATAAGGCCACGAGACCAGGTATCGAGCGTTCCGTTCATTGATAGTGTTTAATTAGTGGCTGCGCGAACGCAACGGGTCGGTGTTCAGCGGGCAGCGCCGTTCGACCGACAAATTCCAACTAATTTTCACAGTCGGGTTCCTTTAATTAGAATCCTGACTTCGAGATTTGCCTGGTGCACCGGCAAAACGACAGGCTTCCGCCTCTGAAACGATACTCGGCTCCTGCTGCGTTAGAGGATCGCGATCACTGGTCGAGAAAATAGATCGGCCTGGGTCGCGAGTGGGATCAGCAGTGAAATGTAGCAAGACAGTAGGGTCATTTGGGGGGCGATGATTATTTAATATTTCTCCAATTCTCCAATCTACCATATTATTATACAATAGTTGCAATAATCTTTTTGCTTTTATCCTCTTTTCTTCTGCGACCATCGTTTTCCAGCTGGGATCTTACACTTTCTGATAATTAAAAGGCTAGGGAATCGGCTTACGTAGCCGCTTTCATAAGCTCGTGACTCGAGTCTCCTCTCTTCGTCGTGTACTTAAACTCTTTGGTTAAGTCCTTTAATTAATTACATTTATCCTAATATCTCTTTATCTTCACAATAGAAGGCACTCGTGCCTTTTGATTATTTAAGCGTAGATACTCGAGAGGATTATGAATTACGGTACCCGATGCGGCTTCGTTTAAGCTTCTGCCCTTAGAAATTGACGGTCTCGAAACGCTTTGCATTTATTTATCAGTACGTAGATGACAAATACCGAGAGGGGTATCGCAGCGATTTCTCCGCAACTCACGATTCTTCCCGTCTCTAATCCCGGGAACGAAACACTTCGCCCGTTGATCCCATTCCGACGTGCCCTTCATCTCGCGATTCAATCTCCAGCGATTTCCACGCTATCGCAGAAACACCTCTCGCCCTTATCGTCCTTAATCGTGCTGCAGATTGCGGCCGGGGGAATCAGCGATTCGTCTCGCGACCGCTTCCGGAACCTTCCACCCTCGTTTCCTATCGCCTATTTCGATCGATCGAAAATCCGTAAAAGGGGACTGGTGGGATTGCGGGACGATTCGTTCGATATTCCACGATGTTATCCCCTGCGACAGGACTGGCTGGCAGGCAGGCTGGCTCCGTTGTCCAAACAGCAACAATTTTCTCGCGGGATCCACGCTTGAAAAATTCGCCTGTCGACCGATCGAGAGTTATAGACCGCGCGGGGCTCGCGTAAACGCCCGGCCGTGATTCTTTCGAAAAATAAAAGGACCTCGAGGCTACGTGGTCCCGCAAAAATCCTGCCCTCTCTCTCTATCACGCCCCCTTTCTTCTATGTATTCCGTCGCTTCGACCCCGTTTTTTCGCGGCGACCGGCAATAATTCACTTCCCAGCCATTTCGTCGACGATATAACGCCACTTGACGACGTATATCTACGCGGTTCTATCGGCTTTGCCATCCCCCCATTTTCCTGCCGACCTCCGAACGATTTTCGCGACTTTGCTGTCGTAGTTACGCACGGATTGGAAAAATTTAATATCCGATGCCGTTCGCACCTCCCTACCACTTTGTCGCTGCATTGCGTTATCGTTTAAACCAATTCAGAGAACGTAAGCAAAATAGAATTGGAGTAAAGAAATTTCCAAGGAATTTATCGTATTCGCTGCTTAATGGTAATATACGTTCTCTGCACGTTTCTCCATAAACGGAAGAGAAGCTACTCGAATTGGAGCGGGCCCTGGTATAAACGAAATTAATTTCGCGGTCGATCGATAGCTGTACCGGTGGAGGCGGAAGGTTGCCGGATGAAAAGATCGATCCAACAGAGGCTGTGTCACCGTGTGCGCGTGTTAATCACGGTTAATCTTCATTGAGCAGAGGAGCTGGAACGCTGTCAAACGTAAGCCAAAAGCCGCAAACTAGTGGCGCAGTAGATACGGTCTGTGAATGGTCAGACGTCCAGGCGTATTCAAGTTCTCTCCGCTATATCCGAATACGAAAGAAGTTTCTATCGCTGTATAGCGATAGCGTGCGCATCGTTGATTTTACTTTGATCAGGCTGCTGTTTTTTTAACGATCGCGTTTAAAATAAAGGCAACAGTCCAAGTATTTAGAAGCTGGGGTTTGTCATGCGGACCGAGACGCAACTGTTAAAATAATATTTCAGCCGGTATCATTAATCGGGAAAAGAATAATTTTTGAATTCGCCCCTCGCGAAAGCAGTGCTTTTAGCAATCTTCGAATCGGAGCAGACGCGTACGAGGTGCATTAAAATGCACGAGATAGATGAGAAATTGAGAGGGGTAAAGTATAGAAAAGGATTAAAATGATTAGAAACGAATCCATATCGTTTCGAGCGAACTGAATATTAATTTCACCAAGTTCGGAATGCCTCTGAAACCAGTCCACTGTAGGTATTATAATGGTAAAACGTTATGCTGAAAAAGCAGAACCGCTTTAGTACGTACGTGCCAGCGAGGCTCGTACGAAACGAACTTCCCGATTAAACTCCGGCTGCCTTTTAAGACGAGGCCGGCGTTCCTCTTGCAACTTAATTAAAACGTCGATTAAATGGTCAATCACGGTTAACGAACTGACAGCGGCGCGGTAGCCTCCGCGCGCCTTTAAATTCCGCCCGTCGACGCGGATTCGAACGTGAATGTTCGTTTTACGCGCCATCGACCCGCGTAGGGTGGAATACCGATGCACCAGGAAATTGCGTTATTTTTTTCGCCGAATAGCAGCGGGGATGGAAGGATGACACGGGTCAGATTCGAGTTTTGATACTTGGAACGTGATACGATCCATGATTCCCTGTGTTCGGCGGCTTTTTTTCAAACTCGACAGGTTGTTTAATCTCTGCATCGGGGCTAATATATCTTCCTTTGAATTTTTCTGGATTTCAAGTCCACGGACAAAGTAATAAATCGCCAGGAGGGGAGAAAGATAAGGCGAAGGATTCGCGCAGCCACGTTGGTTTATGAAGGGAAGAGCGCGTCTCTCCGACTGGGCGAGTTGCTCGTGAAAAATACAGCTACGCTGATACAATGCCCGCGTCATCTACCATTCTCTTGCACCTCGACTACCGGAAAAAAGATCGATCCGGCCTGAAATTCTATAGAAAGAAAATATCCTTCATTTGTGTTGCGCAAAATTCTCCGCGAATTATCGCTCGACCCATCCTGATCCGCCGAACCGGAGCAAACCAAATCCAACGAAGCGAAAGCACTTGGCGCCACACAATCTCATCCCTCTCCCCGCGGAAGAAAGTAGCAGAGCAGGGCGACGCGGCGTAACGGCATGCTCAAAAGCCCGTTCGCCGATATTCGATCCTTTTGTCAAAGATCATCGAAAAGATATTGTTCCAGCCGGACGCGTTGGCAAAGCGTGTCCCTCACAGACGCCCCTCCGTGCTCAACGATTGAGGTAGCGATCCCGTTGGCTCGTCGAAAATAAGCTGAAACAGTTTCGCGCACGTTAGATCCCTAGCTGGTTGGTGTACGGCGTAGCGCAGAGGGGCTTGATACCCCGTTGACCTCGTTCGAAGGGGATAATAGCATCGGGGCTGTTACCGTGGATCGACTTTGCTCGAAGATCGTCTGCCCCTCTGGTCTGTTCGCTCATCCCCTGTACCCTAACCGATCGTAAGGGCTGTTATCGGAGTGCCCTCCGCTGCCACGGAAACGAGACTTAGTGTCACGAATATGTGTGCCCGCCTTGTTGTTGTCGTTGTTGCTCGTCAGTCTTGCGCTCTCTGTCTCGTTTCCACCCCCCAGTCTACTGTTTCATCCGACTGAAGCAGCCGTGTACACTGGCTGCAGACGATACACGGTACTCGGGCTATCTTCGAACTACGTGCAAGCCGGATATAATGCGAGGCTACGATGTAGATTAGTAGAGGAAGTGGCCTATTGGAGAGGCGGCCTCTTCGTCGTCTTCCTCTGTTCGACATCTTCGCGGTGTCGGTTCCCGAGGGTGGTCCCTGACACTCGTGAAGCTTCCTGTACAGGGTACAGGGTTCGACGATCAAATCTCGTCGCTTTGATAGCTATACTCTCGAACATGCTGCGTATATGCGTGCACAACGTAGGATAACGAGTTAGGGTGGCGGTCGTACATACTTCCGTTGGCGCGGTCCTTTGCTAATGGAAGGGAAACCGGATGCGCTTAGTGCCCTTTAAATTTCTCGAAACATTGCAATTTTTTTTTCCCATCTCGACAATAGATGCGTTATCCGATTAATTCTTCGCGACAGGTCCACCGTTTTGTCTTTGAGCTTGGTTAGAAATCCTCTGGTGGGTAGAAGCGAATGGAATAGGGAGAGAAACGAGGATTTCTTTGGTTGAAAAAATGTCTGGGATGATTGCGCTGACTCGCCGAAACGATTTCACGGCGTTGCTCTGGTTAAATCGATTCCTATCTTGCGGATACGTCCGCTCACCTGGCCTCGGTTAACCACAGCATTTAGGTGACTGGTTAGGGGAGGCCTGGCAACGCTATCTGCCTTCAACCCCCGCCCCGGTCATTATCGAAGGCGTGCCGTGATAAACTTTACCCCGATCCAATTTATTTTCCACCTGTCGGTCAAACTAAAATTCGACAATCATGCAGGGGCAATCTCTTTTTCGTATGCAGAATGCCACTATAAATGTAATCACAGGCATTACAGCTACTGAATACACGCAGCCATTCGATTTTAACGCCGAATAAATTTGCCCCCGTCGCGGCATTAATTTGCAGAAAGAAATATTATCGTGGACCAGTGGAATTCCCAGTTTCTCCCTGAATCGGTTATTCGCCGGGATCCCCTGTATAAATCGAATTACGCCGAATAGGCGGTCGTGGTCCCATTTGTTTGCATAATATTCATAAATAAGTCGTATCTTTTGATTACACCAGGTATCCATGCGACAGCTCCCATTATTCTGCAGTCTTTGCACCATGTACCTACGCGTATTTAGCCTGCGTACTTTTTTTCAAAATATCTGCCGCATTTTTTGTTCGGTGACCAAGGATAACGAATATTCGAGGCAAGAACGAATTTATGCTCGCGAAAAACATTCGCTCGTTTGATATTGCGTAATCGCGTTTCGTATGCATCGATTTGTTGACTCATTGATTCGCCGGCCATTCGATTTTAATTCAATCTCGATCCACACGCAGCGTGTTTGCCTTGCTTTTGGCAGTCGCGCGTGTACAAATTTGATCGACTTCGGGGCGAGGCGGAGTCGTCGGTATGTTTGGAAAAAAGTCACGTGCAACGGGGGAACGATTGTCATAGTACAGGGAATGAAGATCGATCTTCCTGTTTCCATTCGAACAGTCGGAAATCGGTTTGCCAGCAATTAGAAACTCGAATGTCTCCGAGCTGACGCCGGAGTGTTCTTCAGCTTGGGGATCCGTTAACAGTAATTGGGGTAAACAAGCTGGAGAACATTCTATTTGCGAACCGGAACCATGGATGGCATTTCAAACTAATCGGGCGACAGAAATTGAAATTTATTTCGTTTTGATAAGAAGGCTCTTCGATAAAAGATCTAATTATACGGAGCTCGAATCGTCTTCTCCCTTTCATCTCTGTCGATTCCACCAGCCGGGGTTTCCTTTCCGCGATTCGATTTTTTCCCCAATGAAACGACCAGTTAATAGAGTCAGGTTTCATTTCGATCGCTGGACCACGAGAACAGAAAGTTCGCAAACGTTCGAGTTTTTGAAAATCGTGGTCCCACGACCAAGTCGAGCACCGCGTTGACTTTCGGTGATCGAGTTTGCTCGTTGGCGAAAAATGATATTACGCTAATTGGGTTACCGCTGGTCGCGGAAATTCTCGCGGCAGAAGATCGTAAAATGTTTCTCTCGCAACGCTTTGAGCCAGACGATGGAAATTGCTTCATTTCCAGATTTGACGCTCGTTAATAGCCGTTCCCCCTCTTTTCTCTTTTTCTCTCATTTTCTCTCATTTTCTCTCATTTTTGATCGCGTTATTCCATCGATGCGACGCGGCGCGGCATCGAGCAGAGAACCCCTCAAAATTGACGTTTTATTAATGGATATGCTCTTCTCGCAATCACTGAATGAAACGTTGGCTGTTGGAGCTAATGAAGATCTCGCGTCGACAAACAAACCGGACGGTTGAAAGGTTTAGAACGTCCGATAAATTTGTTTGCGAAAATATCTGGCAGAAATTAGTTGCTCCGGCCGAGTATTATTCGTCGAGTGGAACCAAAGAGTTCGGGATGGCAATGAAATAATTCGCAGCAGATAAAACGCGATATTCGTTGATGGACGCTGGGGTGTGAGGGGTTAAAAGCTGTTAGGAACGCGTTACGAGATTATTAGAATTGTTATCAGACTCTCATTTATTATTATAGAGGAAAGTAAGTAAAGCAGTGGAAACCGAAAGAAATACGCATATAACGTATACGACTAAAACGTTTTCAATTTTTCGATAACAAAATTGATTCACCATCATTTTACGTCGATTGTCGATACGGAATTTGTCGACGCGACACGGGAAACCGGAAACTTTGCTCGTAAATCGCTTTTCGTACCGGTGATCGTTATTTCCTTTTCTGAATTCATAAACTGGTAATGCGACGAGCGCATCCACCATCGATCATTTATTTATTCATTCTACCTCTCGATCTGTGTTTCTGCAATGTGGTTCGTAGGAGACCTCGATTCAATTATAAATGTTCGCGTACGAATTTCGTAAATAACGCGGCCATTTAGGTGCACGAAACAGGGTATGCCGCCGTAACTTGCTATTTTATTTCTATATTTAACGAGATCTCTGACAAGCTTTGCCGATTCGAACATTCATAAGTAATGTTCCCGCGACGAGAGATTTGCATCGGTAAAGCAGTCTAGCCTTTTTAGTTATAGCTCCATTTTTCATTCCACTCCGCAGTCACTTATACAGATAATCGCGAGACCCGATTATTTTATATCGGTTATTGGAAAAATTGTTTCATGTATTATAATTTATCGATTTCCTTTAAGCAAGATAGAATTTAGTAGGAAACAGGATAAACTAACACGGGTGAATAAGATAATAAATGCACTATATAGCTACACATTGCCGCGGAGCAATGCCGGGTGTCCCTATTAAAAAATTCGTCGTGTCCGTGAATAATGAGGCGTTGCGTTCTCGTAAAGTACATATTTACGGCCCGCTTATACGTTCTAACATTATTATTACCATTTTTACGCGAGGCTCACAGGCCTGAGCATCGTTGTGGCAGCCAACGCGATCGTAAAATGTTTCAAAACCCAGATTCGGTGCCGTCCAGTCGATGCTCGGATGCTGTTATAAAAACACCGACCAACCTGTTTCGTGTTTCTCGAGAAACGTGAAACGTTTCGCATGTAGAAGGCAAGGGAGAAATATTAACCTACGTGGCAGTAAATATCATGCCGCGCTTACATCATTTATTACTCATTCTATTATAAATACAGTATTTTCAATTTCAACTCTCTATGAGTCTAATGCTATCAGCCCGAACACTATCGCAGTATCGAAGAATTTCCCGGACGAAAAATCGGAGAGAGGTTTCACCTAAAAGCAACTAGCATTGACGGTTCCTTTAGCTGCTGGTTTCTCGTCCTCTGGTTATTTCTCCTGCCTGGCTTATACAAAACCAAACCTTTTTCCTAACGACAATATTGTCGATCAACGTAGACGAGCGAAAAAGCAGTCGTAAGGGAATCGGGTGAAAAAGTACGATGAAAACGTGGAAAACGCTGCAAATGGAGTAAACAGAGGGGCGAGAGGGGGAATGCGAAGTTGAGAGTCTCCGGCAAGAATGGAGTTTCCTCCGCTCTTTGATCTACCAACCCATGCCTTTTGTTTTCCGACCGCGGACGTAGCGCTACAAATAAAAGACCTTAAACACGCTCCACGCGAAAGCTACCTGCGCGGTTGGCGGCCACAGGGGGTAGTTTCTTTCCTCGTCTTCTTTCTGTCGCTGTGTTTGCCCCCTTTATCGTTGTCGCGTTCCCAAATCGTCCGTGAAAAACCGCGAGTCACTATTCTGTTCTACCGTCGTATTTCTTCCCGAGCCTTTTATTTTTGTGCAAATGCTTAGGAATCGTGCTCTGGGGTGGTAAGAGACGGTTGTTCAACGTGTGCACCGTATCGCGGACACTGTAAACGGGGTGCAAAATAAAATTTGCGCGACGGGTGGTGTACTCGGAGATACAGGGGATAGTTAAAGTGTTCTGTGGTATCCGCGATGGTTTAAAATAGAGAGGAATCGATCGTGTAGTATGAAACGATAATGTAGCTCACTTTAGCCGCGCTATAATTGTTATATTTAAAAGAAAAATCATCTCCATCGAGCCAAACTGTAAAAGCTTCGGCGAGTCGAACAAAAATTTAATCATATACGTTTACAAAGAAATTTAACAGCTTCGCTGAAATTGCTACACAAAGAGGAAAATGCAGAAATCGCTTATGGAGTTTGAGTTTTCATCCACAAATCCAGGGAGGCGATTGACAATTATTCTACCCTGGAATATCTGCGACCTACTTAAATCGGTGGACCGATAGCGGCATCGATCGACATGGACCCGCTACGCGTCGGTATCGATTAACGCGATACATCGAACGTGTCGGATTAATGTTAATAACGAGAGGCACGAGCGACGGGGCACGAATTTATTTAGCGGTTCGGACCGCGGCTGTTACGCTCGTGACACATATATTGCCTCCGACGACAATGTAGGCTGATTGATATTGCGCGTCCCGGCTTTAATACTTAATCTTTAATCAATAGCGGCGACAAGCGGCCGTACGCCAGTCGCGTTATTGGATTTCCCGAATCTGAATTCACGATCGCTTTCAATGGAGACTGACAATTCGAGCGTGGCGCACAGACCGTTTCAACCTGACCCGATACAAGTCTATTCGTTCACAGCGTTTTATTTGAACGGCCTGCCGGCGCTCTCCTGAAAGCCGCCGAAAGTTCTTTGCGAGTAGTTTCTTTTTCAACGGCGCGTGGCGGAAAAATGGGCTGTATCTGAAGAATAATCTGTCGATAAATATTTGCAGCGATAGGGTTGATGATGACGGTTTGTAAAGGACTTTTGAAGTGGCCTTGAGAAATAATTGTTTCATGAATTGTGTAATCCTGCGGATAATAATAATAATAATAATAGTAATACCGTTTCGCGATATTTCCCGATTGATCAATAAAAGTCTAGTATTCATTTGTTTAATTTAGAAATTGCGGGTTACGGCGGAGTGTTTTCAACAACGTTGATCAAACGTGCCACGAAAACGCGTACGATGGACGACACGTTAATTATACACCTGGCAACGAGAACCGCTATTAGCAAGCGTTCATTATACATACTCACGGTGATAGCCGCAACATTGTCGCCATTCCCTCAAACGGTTCGTCTAATTTTCCGACACGGAACTACTTAAGCGCGTGCACGTGATCGTTGCACCTGTACTTTCTCTCTCGAATCCAGATGCTATCGGCACGTTTGCCACTGATTACAACCCTTATGAAACGTATCAGACCGGTTTTATCTGCAATTATTTAGCTGACACCGTTTCACAGTTCAGTCGTCTCTCGCCGTGACTTATAACTTGGCAACAATGACCAAGCTAGAAGTTACAATTAAACGAAAACCATTGTCAATATCCACCTTCTTATTCTCCACTGAAAAAAGGTTGATAGTGCCCTAATAATAGCCGAGGAGAGCCGGTTTATCGCGTGTTTCGGAACGAAAGTGGCGCTCGATTAGAAAGTAGGCTCGCTTCCACCGTAAGCGCCGGATCATTACTTATGGAACACGCCGCGAAACTGGAGCAACGTGAGCCGTCTGTCATCTTTGTTCCTCTTTGATCGGAGAAGTATCGGGACCTCTCGTGCGGCGCAATTTCGAACAGCCTAGCGCCACTTATATCCCACTAAATCATGCATCGGTCAATCAATCGGCCGACGATGTTTCAGTTATGGTTCCCGACCACCGAGTGAATCGTTCCTCTGGGAACACGCGTGTACGGTGAAATTCCTGCGGTGCACCTTCACGAGATCGTTGATCGGGCCTAAGGGCGTCCGACGAAGCTCGGGGGAACTGTGGCTTTTCAAAAGCGAGGCCCGCCTAAATTGAGGAGAATTCTGAGTGGTATTTCACATAGGATGTAAATTTATGTACATACGTGGATTAGAAAATTCCATTTCCTGCACTTGAGACTGCAAAAGCTAAGCTACGTTTTATGTAGAACACAATTCGAACGAATCGAGTACGCTCGCGCGATTTCGGACACGAAAGTGTCGGGGATAAACTAACGATGGCTGATGACAGGAGGCGAGAGGCACCTGTGATCGAAAGCGTACCCACGGATAAACATAGCGATCACAGGGCTAGCAATTTTTCTTGGGGATGCGTGCAGCGGCACGGGCGTTTCTCAAATAGCAAAAATGCTTGGTTCCCCGAGCGTTTCCACTAGCAGCAACACGGCTCGTAGTTTGCGCCCACACCACGCCCCGACATCCGCGTCAGAGTTCTCTAATTAAAGCGTTTTCCATTTGACAATTTAAAAGGACTGCGTCAAAGCTCTATCGCGTCGTTCTTTCGCTCCTTTCGATTATTCGCTGCCATCGGGGATGGTCTTGAATTTCATAGGAATTTTTTGTTCGCCCTTTCGCCGCACCAATTCTATGAACAGAACAGTGCGCTTGAGAACATCCAATTTCCCTTGGACCACGGAGCATTCGTTTTTAAATAATTGTGCAATCGTTTCGTAAAGCTAATCTGTTACCTATTCTCCTCGGCGAAGTTGTACGCTCGCGCGGCGATCAAGTAATTGCAATTGTATTATTCAGGTGCAACTAGTGTTCCTGATTTCTCAATATTTTCCCAAATTCTCGAGAAAGAATTCTCGCGAAGAAACACCTGGTGCAACCCCTTTAAATAAAATCGTGCTGGTCGAGAAACGATATCGACGAAGTGAGAAGGAGGTATTGTTTTTCAGTTGGGTATTTTTATAATAATTTACAGGTATTGTGTCATAAAAAATCGCAAAATTTGCTTGGTGGACGGGTCTTGTTTCGTAAAACTTTGCCACGCACCGCGAATTTTATTATTCCCAACGGTGGACAGGCAAGCTAACGAAATTTTCCCAGCCATTATCCAGCGGTCTGCCGCTGCGATTATTAACCGCATCGCGTTTTATTGTTTCCCATCGATCATGCCACGCGGCACCAGCATTTAAATCGTCCGTAGCTCCGCCGTGAAACGATTTCACGTTTACGACGATACTTAAGCCATTTCGGTGCCTCGGAGAATACCAATTTAAGGGAACAACCGCGTTTCCCTTATAATATTACAGGTTCATTGCCTCCCAGGAAAGTAAAGTTTAAGAAAGCATTACGCCCTTTATAAAAGTCGCAGAGCTTTAAAAAAAATTTCTCGTGCCCAATCGTCGAACGTTCCGAATGATTCTTCACTGATGCCATTAGAAATGGACAATACGGGGTGCGAAACTAGGTCTGTTGAATCAATCGATACGATTCTATTACACCATTATGGTAGAGCATTACCTCTGTCTCATATTTTTGTTCAACATCCATCATACCTTTAGTGCAGACAATAAGTAATCCCATCCAATGAAACTTTCCCCTTTCTTTTGCAGGTAAGTCTTGGCCTACCGAAATGGTGCCATTCTTGGAGCGGTAACCAAAGGGAGATGATGCGATAGGAGAAGAAACGGGGCGCCCGCTTATCCGAACCACTTAATGATCATTAAAGTGGCGGCTGTCGCGCGAAACGTTCGAGAGAAACGCTTCCGCGCGGCTCCAGCTGGTCGCCATCTGCTCCGTAATTAGTAGGTAAACGTTGCTATAAATTTCGCGGCGACTCGTCTGCCAGGCTAATAAGAAAGAAAAAAGGCATGAAAAGCTCGAGGAAACAAGTGGGTACAATTTCAGGGACAGTCGAGCGAGCCGATCGGCACTGATAGAAAAGCTCTACCTCTTTTCTCCCTCGCGTTATTTGAGTCGCCATCGTTTCACTTTAACGATTCTAATTTTTATACCTCAACTTCCCGCCTTAACCGTCCCCTAAATAAAATCGCATGATCCCTGGGAACGAAAGCACGCGTAGGCCTCGTATTCCGTGTGTCGTGAAAAGCCACCCTCGACTTTCAGATTAACATCGCAGATAAATTCCGTGACGACGTTACCGTCTCTGCTTCTTTTTTTCTTTTTTCGTTCCTCCAGCCACGGTGTAGGCTCTAGTGAAATTTCACGTACACGCTGTCGGCATGTATGAGGCGTATCAGGCCGATCTTAATTCAAAGCATGAGCACAACCCTCTTTCGTTCCCTCCCTTGGTTCTTAGCGGCCGTGACAAATAGCTTTTAATTTCTCGCCACTGTTTACCCAAGCTACTCCCGAATTAATTGCCCGTTACCCGGCTTCCGGACGTTATCTTATCGTCGGCCACTTAAACAGCCCCTACCTGCTTTCTCCGTGTGCCCCGCGTCACACGAAGGCGCACATGTCTGCAGAGGGTGGCGAGAGCTCCCTTCACGGGGGATGCACCAGCGCAGCGCGTCAGATCTAAACCGATGATTATGAATGCAGACCGCTGTGTAAGCCTCTTCGAGGAACGGAGGGAAGGGTACGGTGTTTGCTGGAACTCCTGACGAGCCGGGATGGAATCGGGGATATCGCGAGCGCTATCTAAACTCGTCGGGATGCGTCCACCTGCTCCGTTTGCCCCGCGAACGTATCAGGGATCTAGAGTCAACAAAATGCATCCGAATCGGCCTTCACCCTGGGAGATTGCCTACTTTTGGAGGATTACATTTTTGGCTGCTTCGATCAAATTATTCAATGCTGTAGATGAAACTTCTTTAAGAATTTTTATGAATATTTCTTTAAGTGAATATTTATTGCATGTTTTGTAATCAATATTTTGAGGGGAGGAATAGGGGGGGAACAAGCACCGGGAAGCATTGGACTCTAGAAGGGACGAAGTAGAAGAAGTGTGTTATTAAGCAGACACTGCCCGTGCTCGAGTTAAACAGTTTTAAATTGTCAGAAGCTTCGCTGTACATATACGCAGACCGTGTAAGAATGGGTTAATCTTTGTTTCTTTCAAGTAAGAAAAAGTTGCGCGAAGCGGCAGTGGTGACGGGTAAGTAGAATAGACCTATATATAATCGGACGCCTTTTGTTTCAATGTACGCGCGACTGTCGCTTTGAATAATATCAAGTGGAATCGCGCCGTGCCTAGTCAGACAATGTCCATGTCGAACGTCGTACCTTCCCTTTGAAAATTTACTCAAGCTTTCGTTCACGTCCAAAGAAAGTGGAACAGCCGTGCGCTTTGTCCGATATCCTAAAATTACAACGTTTTCGCTTTCATATAATATCTTTGAATCGGCGAACGCTGTATTCCATACTGTGCCAATTTCAACGTACACGACCGAACAAACGATCGTCCGTGTCGGATACTCGCTTTGTAGAATTGTAACAAGTTTTCGACGGCATAGTAGAAGGCGAATGAATCGTCCTCGAAGTTGGACAAATGCCGTTCGCTTGGTTGTTCCCCTCGCAATTGTCAGGCGGCCACCGCAAGCATCCGGTATCCCGGTAGCATTAGCAAATTCGCCGTTTGTACGCTGTAGAATGTATTCGTGGAATTTCGGAGTCGGGCACTCCAATCCGGCAGACTTTATTATGGCGTTCCGGTAAACTCATCGAGCGCGGAATAGCTCGGACTATGCCTCAGGGTAATCGGATTACATCCCGCCGCGAAACCTGTCCACCTCGGGCAAGGTGTCTCTTTATCGCGGAGTTACTTCGAAACACTTTCTTTTCGCGCGAGAATCGCACGAGGAGCTTTCCCTGGTGTCTCGTAACGCGTTTGCCCGCTTTCTTCATGCTGGCAGCTTGGGAGAGGCGAAGAAATAAAAGACGGGGGTGGCATCAAGAGGTGGCAGGATGGGCGGTAACGATTCTATGCATAAAGACTCGTCGGCGGACTCGGCGCTGAAAGGAGGGTACGTGATCGTAATATCGAGACGCGTTACGAAAGCCTGGTCTCCTTGTTCGCGGTTTCTGACCCGAATTAAGAACAGTCCCACCCCCTGGTGGGAGTCCTCGTCTAGCTCCTCTTTTGTGGATGGAAGTTTCAAAGCGACGGACCTTTGATTGAATTGAATTTAGTGGGACTCGCAGTGAAAAAGTATTTCGAATATAATCGCTTGAATTGCACGATGTACTAAAATATTCCTAACTACTACGATACCACTCGAAGACAACGCGTGCAACGTGTACGTGGTTATTTATGAAAATTTCCTACCCTACGAACAATAGTTCTATAACAATCAGAAACTCTCTGTTTAGGAAATGAATTATCGCGGTCCTCTAGTCTACGCGGACCAATAATGTGCTTCGCGTAGAGTTACCGAACATCTGCGGCAAATTATTCGAAAATTTACCTTCCTAAAACCCGCCTGTAAGACGTCCGAATAATAGCGGACATCGAAGCAGCTAATGCGCGGAATTAAGCCGCCTATGGTGTTCACCGTGGAATTAAGCCACTAGCCGCCGTTGTAAACTAGCCCGGTCCATGCTCCCTTTGTCACGAATCGGCCGGGGAAACTTCGTCTCGCGTAAGCCATACGAATTATCCTCAATTTTCTCGGCCGCTGCTCGACCAGTGTAGCAGGGGGTCGAAACGGCTTTAATAGTTGTAACACTGACCGTAGGTAACCTTGTGTAGCTTACACTGGACCTCCACTGTCGTTGCCGAGCCGTTGAAAACCACCTTTCCGACGCTGCTTCCGCGTCGAACAAGTGGAATGATTACCTGTCTCTGGCCAGCCACGTCGATCGAGAGCTCTAGCTTTCGAGCAACGTTAACTTATCGCAAGTATTTTGCGATGCATGTCTCGGAGTGCAAGGGCATATTTTATTTAATATTTTATTTAATAATAATTTTAGTGGAATATTCGCTTCTATGATTCTGAATCATTTTTTCATCGATCGACAAATCGCCGTTGGTTGTTAGAGTAGGCAAAAAACGCCGCGATAAATTGTATTTATTTTGCTTTGTTTACTGTCAATATCCATGATTGACCAGAGGGACAGATTGAAACAGACCGAACGACTACGAACAACGTTCCACTACCTTTTACAATCCCTCCACGCGATTCGATCATTTCCAAACACATTTGAGATCCGGAGCGCGTACATACGTGTTTGCTCTGGCTGTTTTTAAAACAAACAATAGACAAAGTAAACGCTCGGCAAACACACGAAAGATAAAGGGATGAATTGCTTTGGAAACTGCAACACATGCTGGACACATTTTCATCTTCTCGATTATCTCTGAACGATTAATCAGTTTAACAAAAGTGTGTTGATTGAAATATATTCCATCTGTTGCCGCCCGGTTCGAATATTTCCACGATAATCTTGCCTCTCTAGCGCGGAACCGCAGAACCATTGACAGTTAGCAATGTGTAGGACAATCATCAATAGCGGCACCGTAGCCTGCTTTTTTCCCGCAACCACTTCAGTTTCTCTCGCTCAGTTAATTCCACCCTCGTGTCTTTCCGCTTTGTTTAATATGCTAATGGTTATTAAACAAGTGTTTCGTGGGCGGCGTTAACGCGATATGAAATTCGTTACACGCCGTCCACGACGTTGGGATGTGACTTTAAAGAGATGTCGACTGCCGCCATCCCGACGATATTAAATTAGCATAATATTAATAACGCGAGGGGGCACGGACGCGTGTTCGCTTCCCGTTATTATATTTCGAGTGTACGAAACGTGTCTTGGAACGTGCCACCCAAGGGCCGCCCCCAGTACCCTTGGCCGTTTAGCATTTTAATGGAGACTTCGTTGCCTAAGTTCATTTCCGGAGAAAGAATCGCGAATTATTTCGTTCTTTGATTTGCACTATAATTATAGAATTCCTGCTTCAATAATGCCGAAATGGACGATTTTAATTTCAATCGCGCAGAAAGTCACGAGGGAAACTTCCGAATTAAATTTCACTGAAATCTAATTTGCTAACTCTATTCTTTAAGAAGAAAATTCCCGTCCGAGATAGTTGGATCTATTGTCGACTCGGTTCGTGGGGCGGCGAGTTTGGTTAAGCTGGCTGGTCAGACAATTATGGATCGAAATAAGTCGGAGATCCGGTTCATCCAGCACGAACAAAAGACGTAACGATACATCGATCGATGTTCGACCGATGTCGGCCTGAATAGCCATTGAGCTCTTAATTGCTGAACCACCGCCTACGCAACCCCTTTTTCTTTCCTCGTATTTTTCGTTCGACCGCGCACCATGTCGCTCTCCGTTTTTCCAGCAGACTATGCAGAAGCGATTTGTTCCGCGCGGGCTGCGAAATTATTCGCATCGATGCCGAGACTAATAAGCCGGGTGGAGAAATTCCAAAAGGAGAAAAGTCCTCGGCCGAGAGCTTGAATTGGCTCATCGATGATCGCTAGAGCTTTGCCTTTTAGTTTTCTACTCGAGTTTCCATGGTATCGCTGATTCCACGATCGATCGGTCGCGCAAGAGAAGATTGCGGCCGTTCGTTGGCCGAGATTAGACAGGAGAGAGGATTTCTCATTTCTCAGTTTTATAGTGAACCGATTATTAGATCCAGGAGATTTCATCGGGCAGAACTTTTCTACATATAGAACAATACTTGTCGGAAATTTGTTATCGCGTTACTTTTATACGTTTATATATGTATTTAGTTTCATGTTTTAAATGAAACTAGTCACAGTTGAAATAAGGGCTGTCGAACAGCCGTGTAAATGATATACATATTCTTGGTCGTTGAATTTCTAACGCTCATTCGCTAAATGTAACTACACAGACTTGCTCCAATCCGTTTCCTTCCTGCCCTATTTTAACCTGCGTCGCGTTTTTTTTAATTCGCACAACCAGAAACGCAATCGATAAAAGCATTTTCGTTTCACTCTGGTGCGAATCACAAACGTTCCTTACGGCGAGCGACAGCGATCCATCGGCACGTAAATAAACACGAAACACGAAACACGAAACACGAAACACGAGACACGAAACACAGTGCAGCGTAGCGAAAATTGCTAGCCAGTGTCCCCATACGTCAGCCTGGTTTCAACAAAGGTATCGAGCGGGCCGCGAAACAGGTCGGCGCGGCGTCGCTTGAATATTCACCGAAATTCCCGCTTACATCTCTCGTCTTCCTTCTCTGCAAGGGCTTCGTCGGCCCCTTTAATTAGCGAGCTTCGACGGAAGGTCGAGGATAACGATTCAACGATCAGAACGGGAATGATTATCGCATATTCATGCGAGAGCGTAGCGACCCGATTTACGAGCGTGTAATGCATTTCACTCACCGTTTCCGCCGCGGAAAGAAGAATAACCGGACGTACATGGCTGGTGGCCAACGATTTCAATCCCGTATCGACAGCGGCTGCTAATTTCCGCAGAGAGTGCCGCTAGTCTCTCAGGATTCGTTTGTATTATTTCATGGGATTCGGAATTTCGCGGCGACGCGATTCTCGTCGCGTCGGGAAGACTGGTAGTTTACGCAGTATCGGTCCGTACGTATGTAGATCGACTCAAGTCCACTTTCAATCGTTACTTTCAACCATTTTTCCAATCCAGTCTGCTCTCCATTCACATTTCACTCTATTATTAATCGAGATTGTTGAACAACAGGATACCGTAGAAAGCCGTGGAGGCTTTGCAAGTAGAATGGCCAACTATGATGTCAGACATTCTCTATGCGAAACCTTTAATCTTCCACGAATAGCTTGGCACACAAATTTACCAGAATAATTATGCGTCCAAACAGGTTACATGTACTTTGTATAAGTGACTTGATGTTATCGCAATCTTCTAACGCTAACGCATCTACTATGCAAGTAGAATAAGCATGCGTGCAGTCCGGCACGGACTGCATCGAGTTACCGCTATTTTACTTGGGCGATCGCAATATTACTCCAAGTTTCTTTACACGCGAGCTAGGTAGAAACCATTACACGCTCGTCCAGGCATGTTCGCGTCACCGAAATCTGTTTACCAGAAAACTTGGAAATTCTCCGCCAACATACACGGTAGAACGCAACCAATTTCGAGACTCGGTTTTCGTCTCGCGGAACGATCTAGCAACAAGACCGTCGAGAACGGCTGTCAGGCGGCAAGGAATTCTCCGGTGCTGGCTGAAAGGTCTCGCGCGAGATTCTCGCGTTTACGGCGACACCGTTAAATTCGCTAGTAACGGTGCATTAGAGACACTTGCCGGCACCCTTTTACGAGCCGACATATCCAGAAGGTACCCGAGGAAGGTGGCAGGACAATGGCAGGAATTAACGCCACCTTTCCTTTCCACCCCCGACCCGTGAAATTTACGATAAACATCCAAGTATCTCCTTTTTACGGTTCGTCCACCATTCGACGCGCAATTATTGTTCAGGAAACAACACGAAACATACAAGCCCACTGCTCCAATTCCAAAGAATAATCTCCCTCGCAGAGCATGACGCTGCAAAGGGATCAAGCTCGTGGAGAAGAAGAAGCTTCGTCAGAGGAGAAAGGGGAACGCGAGGCTGGATGGACCAGGTATATATGGATAATCTAGGAAATATGAAATCGCTCGAAAATTGTCAGATCGTATGCAATATCGCGGCATTAGCGACGAGGCTGTCTCGCCGACGATACTTTCCCAGTCGTCTGTGTGGCAGGCTAGCTCGAGCGAGCGTAGTTTCGAGGTATCGTGGCTGGAAAAGTTTCGTCCAAGAGTCACTGCAAATATTGCGACAGCAGGAATCGGCAGTCGGCTGTTTATTTTGGCTTGTTACTTTTGCTCCTCGTCTCTCTGTCTGCCGCACCACCACTTTGCCCGCTGATATGCGATAGAGCGAACCGATGGGGGCCCGGTCCACGTCCACGGGAGAGAAGTTAGACGGAAACAGCCGCGCGACCGTTCTCTGCCAGTAGAGTTCCTCTCTTTCCTCGATTTTATCTTCACCCTGTCCGCGTTTCTCTTCTCGTAACCATCGTTGGCCGTCGAACCTGTCTAAACGTTTGTATTTCCTTCCCCTGATGGTTTTTGTACCCCGTCTTTCCAGGTAATTTCGATGAATATATGGGAAATCGAGATCTAGGTGTTGTGTACTTTAGAAATTATTCGGACGATTGTGCACGTCCTATTGGTATACTGGAATACCACCTCTATTTTCTTCCGATTTATATTTTAAATGCCACTCAATTATAATGTTTATTATCAACGTGTTCCAGAACATTGAGTTAAATTAATAATATTAACCCGTATACCGCATACCGTATGCTGGTATACCGGAATGAAATTGTGGTCGAGCACTTATTCGTGCAGGTTGTAAATATCACTTTGAAAGAGGAATGCAATTATAATCTAATCCAAACAAATCCCCATGCATATTCGGCCTGTATAATATTGCTATCCAAAAGGCTGACTTGGGAATCTGAAAGCTAGCTTTCAACCAGACACTGTAAAACCTGCTCGCAATAATTGTTGGCCGATTATGCGGCCGGGTCGAACCTCAAAGGGTACGAATCTCGTACAAACTAATTAGTGGCGGATACAAAGGCGAGCAGAGCATAATGTGATCGCTGGAAAATGAACAGCGCTATCCGTGGAAGTGCTCGAATTATCGGTGTTCCATTAATTTGTCAAAACGCATCTGTCCGGCTGTGCCGTGGTCGATCGGTCGGTCTTGCGGTTAAAATATCTAGCCTCGGCCACCGGGAAGTGCTTTCAACGGGGATGATCCAGAAGGTGAGCGTGCATGCGACAGGGCCGCGAGTATTACGGCCCTGTGGATCACGTAATAATGTCTGTAGCATGGGATAAGCCAGAGATCCCATAAGTAGCGGGCAAAGATTTCGTGGCATTGAAAAGCTACTGTCTACCAGCCGGCTAACGGGTCTAACTTTTAACGAGATTCGGCCTAGACTTTGCTTGGAATTGCATGCATTCTCTTTGCAAGATTCTTCCGGCGAAGCCTGGGTTAAATTCTGCGTTAATTCGTTGGATAGTCAGGGACTTTCGGTGGTGGATACTTCAAATAGTAAAACGACATCACTATTATTCCCCGGCAGACTTTTGTATTCTTAGTAACGTTGGCCATTCGTATATTTAATCAGACGTTTCTTGATAATACAATTTTTGTTGAAGCTCAAATTATTCGATTTCAAAATGTTTGACATATCTACTGTGCTTTGAAGCGAATTATAATCAATAATTCGCTGATGTTTGAACGAAAAATTTTTAGTTGATCGTTACTGCAAGGTATCAACTAGAACGGGTGGCGGTAATTCGTAGCAAGTGACAATGTAGAACCTCCAGAAGCCTCTCCAACTGGAGTCCATTGTTTTCGCGTAATCCCGAATTCACGCTGTCCTAACCACCATCCCACGGAAAGAAGAACAAATTGTTCAGCTTCCTGTAGGATTTCCAAGCCACGTGTTAAAGCGAAAAAATGGTATATCCACGACAAGCAGGATTAAAGAGAAGCTTCTTGCTTCCCTGTTTCTTATGGAGTGCTGCGAGACGGCGTTACGGAATGGCGGAAACGAGATCGGTTAAAGACGCGCAGGGGGATTGAAATTCACGCGAAGACAGGCAGACGCAGATTGGCAATTGGTTGAGACAATTACGTCCAGAAGGTGAAAGTTCCACGCTCGTGCGACTTCGACTTAACGAATGAAGTTCGTATTGTTACGTGCAGCTCTCTGTTTCGCCAGTTTCGCCAGTTTCACTGGCGTTTCACGAACGTTTCACTCTCGTGTTCGACCGCTTTTCTCTTCTGTGATCTCCATGTTCGGTGATGTTGTACGTTGGACATTCGATTTCTCGCAGACCGGCCAGGCCGGATACGAATTTTCCATGACGAACTTTTGTTTTCAGAAAGTGTTACTGCTCTTTAACGCTAGCGCGAACATGCGCGCGTCACCGGCGTCCACTCGCTCGCCTTCCCATGAATATACATGAACGCGGGAAGAACGTGTAACGAGAAATATGAATAAATATGACTCCTTTGCCTACGACTGTGAATGTTTGGAACGCGTAAAAGCAACAGGAAGCGGGTCGGTGATTTTTCATTTCGTTCCCCGGTATGTAATAAATACCTGGTGCCGTAGAAGAAGATAGAGATAGAAAGTGCGGGCACACGCGGGAGGAAAATTGAGAAAAAGTGGCAGAAACTGTTTGCTGAATTAGGAGTTCCATCATTATTCTATCTCCACTTGTTTCTCGTACGGAGCGTTTTACTTCGCCTGTGCCGTGCCTACCAGGTCCGTCCGTTCGATCGACTGTCACCGTTGTTTCATTACGACGAAAGTCCGTCGGAGACACGCGCGCCGCCATAGTCGCGCCGCATGAAATTCGAGACATTACCCCGGCAAACACGCCAATCCCGGACGATTAAACGTCGATTCGTCTATCAGTTTTTTACCTTTTCTTGTCCATCTAGTCCGGACTGTCGTGGGCTCGTTCCACGCGGCAATAACGATCGGCCGAAAATCACCGCCGGAGCAGCTATAGGAGCTGCAGACGCTCGACTGGAATTTCTATCTAGAACAGAACTTTTTCAGAATTTTCTGAATTCAATTAGATGTTTACCCAATGGATTCAGACAATTTAATCGGATAGCATATTCGTTTCCTTTTGCCATTCTATTAGTGTGCAATGAAAATAATAATCAAAATAGAAACCAGCAAGGAATGCATCTAAGAAGCATCCCCTAGGCGAAGGTAGATTCCTTCCGTGAAAAGAAGATCCTCCTGCTTCTCCAAGCGTCACGGGAGTAGGAGAAGAATAAGGGTGGCTAGGAGGCAATCGATTTCGTGGGCGTTCGTTCGTGCACCGATTAATCGAGCAGTCGTCGCGCGAGCATCGTACCGTCGTCGAATTTAGCGAACAGCCAGGTCGGCGGACGTATGCTTGAGATAACGTAATGCCGTTCGAATGATCTCGAACGATTTCTCGTGGCGGGCGACGCGACGGAATGAAATTATTCCTCGCGACAGATTGAGTCGAACCAAAATGTAATTTTTCTAAAGCCATCCAAGCAGTTTCCATCCCTCTCTTTCTCTCCCATCGCGGCAGAATCTTGCTCCCGGGGGATGTTAACCTTCTCGATCGACTTTCTACCTACATGCAATGCCAGAGAAAGAAAGCGAATAGGGATACGTTGATTCAGTACGAACGTGTCATTATACTCGTATTTCTGGCTAATAACGCTGTGCAGTATTTATTGCATCGTTATATTTGCATTTATTCGAACACTTTAGAATGGATGTTATCGTATCGGAAGTATTTCCGCATGAGTAACTTGAGAGGCGAAGTAAAACGTCGGTAAAATTGCTATACATCCGGATACATTACAGCCGACAGCGCGGTGCAGCGGTATCGGCTCGATCTCATAACGCTAATGTACCACTGGCTGAGTAAAAATATTCAATAATTTATCTCCCCGGGTCGAAGTAGTAGCTAGATCGGATAAAGAACAGTTAATACGGAAAGTAAAGCAAGTACTCGAAAAGATGAGTGTAGAAACACCTGGCTATAATACATATGCTATTTAAGCGATAGTAAAAACAGAAATATACAATTACGAATAGATAGTAAAATTAACGAAAGGAACGCCTCGCGAAAAGCAGAACGGCAAACGATTCTATTTCAACCCCTTTACCCAACAGTTCGACCCTGTCTAGATTAATCATCCCTGATATTCACGGCAATGACCCAATCCCAGGGGTATAATTAACGCAACCCCAGTTTGGCTCGTATCAGGGTGAAATAATCGGCCGTGTGTACACGGCCGTAAAGCCATGGGTGCCGGTTACCTCGTAAACGAGTGTTACGGCCGCGTAAAATGTAACCCGTGACGACGCGGCGCCGCGCCGCGCCGCGACGTTGACCGTTCCACCCAGGAGGGGATGGGAAACGATGAATAGGATAGGGAACGGAGGGAAAGAAGGGTGAAGGAGGATAATTAGTCGTCATTGTGGAAAGGCTGCTCGACAGGGTGACCTGTCCGACTGCCATTACCTTAATTAATATTGACTCTTTGTCGCGAACGATGGACTTGTCCGCCTTCTCCCTTCTTTCAACGGGTACTTTCAAGCTCGATGTCTCCGTTTAGTGAATAGGGGGGATGTATACCACCCTTGTTATACAAGCTGCATCGTAAAGCGCACCCTGCACGCCGAGGAAGAGACCGCGGGGATGATGTTCATGTCCTTTCTTTACGCTTCTCTATCCATGACAGGAAAGAAGGCTCGCCATTTACAAGTGGGTATGGGGTGGCCCCTTATGGGTACAAGCTGCTCAGACTTATTCCTATGAATTTTTTAAATATCGGTAGGAAGCATAATAAGACGGGGAAGAGTAAGTTTCGTCGTAATAATAATCACGTTCTCTTTGCATTGCAAAAATACACCAAATACAGTACCAAACGATGCGTACAACCAAGACAGAAGGTGTGGGAAAAATAAGTAATAGTACTGCATTTTCCGCAAACATTTTCATACAAAGCCAATTCTTCCAATTTCTCCGTTCAGAAGATACTAAATCCTCCAATATACACACGAATCACCCATACAAATATTGGATCACTGTTTCACCATACGTAGAGAGAAACAGCCCTCTCTCGCGGTGCGTCTTTCAGTCGGGAAAGAACGTATCGTTTTATTACAAAATGGCAGGCAAAAGGGGGTATGCAAAATACACTCGACAGCCCGCGGCATGCGAAGCTAACGTCCATTCCATGCATCCGGAATGCTTTCGAACCGAGGCGAGTTATCGAGCGACTCGTTTCTACTCGCACACGCGCGTACTCGCTAAGAAAGATCGCTTTCACCTGTGTCGAAGGAGTTGGGAAATCGGTTCCGGACGCATCGATTTGCGATCGTTCGACAACACGAGTCCGATTGATCTGAATTCGCTTCCCGATTGCTTCGGGGCACACCAGCCGAGCCGAGAAACCACGGGGCACGAGCTGTTTTGCTGAAATTTCTGAAAGGAAGTGAATACGTGTACGTTGGTCAAGGGTATACAGAGAATCGATGGAGGTTTTGCGATAATCGCAAGTATAAATTCAATGTAGATTGCTAACCGAAGATAAACGGAACTGAATAAAATCGTGCAACAGCTAGAAGGCTTTCCTTAATTAACCCATTGGATACGAAAGGGTCTTCCGTCTGGAATAACAGAAATATTGTACGGTTCTGAATCCAGCGTAGGAAATTGAGAGGGTCCAATAGGATTATCCTTATGGCGCGACGCGAATTTCCAACCGGTGCCGGTGGTCGGCCCAATAAATTTCCCTCTCGCAAAAACCGCCCCCCTTTCTTCCCTCCGCCGTTCGAATTTTCTCTGTGGGGAAAAATGAAACAGTCTCGATCGATTCCGGCTTCCGTTTGCCGGCACGGTACTTGGCAAAACATGTCTAGCCTTCTCTAACAAGAAAGAAAAAGGCGTGGAAAGGAGAGAAAGCTGGGAAGAAAAATTTTAATTAGAAACACGAACGAAAGTCTTTTTGCGACGCCAATAATGCATGGGACACGAGCACCTGAACGATGACGGGTGTAGCGAGGGTTGGAAAAGTTGGAAGGGAAGGAATAACCGAAGAAACGAGGGGAGCAGAGGGCATCGTGGATCGGTTAAGAGCGTTTAATCCATAGCCGCTCGATACATTCGCCTCTTATCAGCTAAATACCGTGCAAACATGCCCCAATCTGGCCGAGAAAGTCGGTCCCTATCGTATCCCCATCTACGTCCGCCTCGAGCTATGCCTCATTTAAATTAACTCCATCTATAGCGGAGGGCTTACTATCTAACCAATAAGCAAAAGTGAATAGGTTGGTATGTTTCAGTATAGAATAGACAAGCAATCGATTTTACTGTACGCTGCTCCTCTATTGATTAGTTGGAGAATATCGCACTGTATCAAGCCTTCCTGCCCATTAGGTCTACTATTATTCCATGGAAATCTTGTACGTCTTTTCAAGCACGCAATACGTACTAAACTTCCTCCTGGAGATCGGTTTCCACGTGTATATATTCGCGTTATTCCTGCCACGGGGGTTCGAAGGCGCAATTGAGACATCAAGGAAGCTCCTGAAGACACCCCTGAGAAACGACCACGCGGATCCAAGATAAAACTCGAAAACCGACAGCTTTGCGAAGTGCACTCGCGTCCTCGTCTTTTTCATTCCTCAACCCCTATGTTCATTTGTTCTACGCGGGCGTATAATTCATACGAGCACCTGCAATTACCTCGAAAATTAAACATACCGTGCGAAGATTCTCTGTTTTCCTTACTCTAGGTTTACTTTTCAGTTCTGATAATTCCCGTTTTGCCCCTATACCTGTCGTGTTTCGGGGGTAGTTACGTGCTCGAGCGCGTACGGAGTTAGCTGGAAGCGACTGTACATTCAAATGTATGATATCGCGTGTGAAACAGCAGTTACGGAGGTCAGATCTGCATAACTCCGCTGCGAACACCCCCTGAGGGTCCCTTACCTCTGACTGTGTGCATCGAAACTCGGCCCGCCCTCTACCAACGTGGCAGCCACCCCCGGCTGAGTAACCAGCCCTTTTGCATGGCCACGAAACGGGCCTGTTCACCTGTTCTCCGTTTCCGGCCGCGTTAAAAGTGATTCCACACCGACATCCCACTCCCGATTTGTCCGCTCACGGTCGTCTTCTCTCCCTTTGATTGTGACCCGGGCGTTAAGAACGGTGTTGAAGGGTGGTAAATGTCGCATCGTGGATAATGGAACAGATGTGCTATTCGTTGAATGCTAATATTGCACACCCTGAATATTTATCGACCTTCTTTCTGTCCTGAAAATTATTCAAAGCTTCTGTGTATATTAAGTATAATCCTAATTTTCTGCATTCTACTTCGAAGCGCTTTGCTTTGCGAAATAAATAAATGAATAAAGTCTGCTGCGGCATTGCTACTTAGGATTTTTCGCGGAATAATGCGGTGCACTCTGTATACGCTTCAGTATTTTATTGTGCTCCTTTATAAATCATTTCTGGTTGACCGAACGAGACTGTTGAAAGTGAGAGACTTTGGAAAGTGCGAATTACATGAATGAATAAGTGTCATTTTCAAATTACCATTAAGTACACTGTCCCATTTGATCATTGGGTCATTGGTAATACAAGCCTGCCCCTCAACGTGGGAACCTGGATTATTTATGGCGAACGAGAAGAAGAGTAGCTGGAAAGCGTTCGTTAAACAGCAATTATCGCCGGTGTATTTATAATTAACCAGTGCGCAAACAGGCAGATCGTGTCACGTCGTGCTTGCTGCATATATGTATGTATATTCCTGTTTGCGTAATTTGACTTTGGGCGATTCAACGCAGTTTACCCGGCATACAATTTCTAATTTCGCTGGGAATTCGTCACTGAACACCTCGGTTTCGTCTTATTTTCACAGCAAACCGTGAAATCGCTTATTGCAGAGCTTGGATATAGGGCGCCCAAAATAGTGCCCTCCGATTCAGTAGATACGACACGATTCTTCGTTTCGGGACCAGCCTCGCGAGTGAAGGAATCGATTGCCAGTACTGAAGCGCGCAGAGTAAATATTCTAATGGTAAGCCTGCTTGTGGCTCGTTGCAAAATCTCGATGGCAAATAATTACTTTGCTCGCGAGCAGAGACAAATTTATTTGGCCAAGGTTTGAAATTCAACTTCATTAAAAGAATTCATACGTGTGATTTATCGAAGGTAGTGATATTGCCACCGCGTAGTATTTAAAATGAACAGTCGAGTAAATCCATCGTTGACAATCAGCCGTAGTACTCCGCGTATTTCATGTATTTTATCGGCCCGAGGATACACCGACGCTGCGCGGCGCGGCAGCCAGAATTTTTGCGTTTATTTCGGGCCGAGTTTCCGCTGGTGAGAGCCCGTAAATTCGTGTGAATTCTTTCTAATCGCTTCCGCTTGTTTATGCACGCCGCTCGTTCCATTGTCTGCCGATTCAAAAAAAATCCTGCCCTCCCTGTACGACCAATAAACGCCACCGTTATTCCCCTTTAATAAAGCATTTCCCTAAAAAAGATATTAACTAGCGAGAGAAATATACTGAAATTTATCAGAAAACAGAGAAGGAAAATGAACGTTTAACGCGCTCTCTTAGAGACTTTGAAACACATCGAATTTCGTGCAACAATTTCCTGTGGAAATTCAACGAAGGCACATAGGTGAATCGAAAGACCACCGCGGATTTCAACTGCGATGGGTAGGGAAACAGGGGTGGAAAAATATCTGTCGTACAATTGCAACGTTTCGACGTTCTTTTCTGCGAATGGGTGACATCGGCGGCGCGGCGACTCCAACGTTGCTAAGGAAGTCGCAAAAAAAATATCCGTGACAGCGTCGATTTAGCCGTCGAGACGAGACGCGGGCGTCTCCTTGCCTCCTCACCTTGCCCCCCTTTCCACCGCCTGTGTAGACCTCTCACCTCGGTCCGATCCACGCTTAACGATAAATCTTGTTACGTCCCTTCTCTGCTCTTCTATCAGAGAATGTCTCTCCTTGCTTGCCACTCTGGCGTTTATCACTCTGTTAAACCTGAAATCGATAATAACAAGCGCCTCGTTAAATTATGACGTCGAATGGGTGCTGCTGGCCGATTCGACGGAGAAACCAAACGGGATAATGACGGAAACGAGACGGGAAAACGTTTGATAACGAAAATGAAATCCTTTCTTGTAACAGTAAGTTAGTGAGGCACGTCCCCCTCTGACAACGAGTGTCGTTTCTATGTACATTCCTATAATCTACAAAGCAATAATAGGACAACAATTTAAAATGGGTGTTTTCAACAAAGTGTAAGCGCATTTTTCCCCCCCTTTAAAATTTATACCCTATATTTTATCCATTCTCCATCCGCGAACAAGAAAAACTAATGCCTTTACTGTTTCCTTCCACCATATGTTTGCCATAATAATTCGTGTAACGCGTCTAGTCGTCGCGTAAAAGCTCGAGTGTAAAAGTTTACACGTAAAAACGTATCGACTCGTGCGGGCACCGGTTGCGATTTAATTAACGAGCCAGGTGACGGTACGACCGGGCGTTAATAACTTTATCAATTTGTAGCGCCACCCCACCGTGCTGGTCCTTTTCTCACCTGCTGTAACGTTCCCCTCTTCGACGTCGTCATCCATGAAAATGACTGTCCAAAGGGGGTTGATTTCGGTGATCGTAATCGGAACGCTGTTTTCCTCGCCGCTGGACCACAACACGACCGCCCGTCCCGATCGTTTTTCTGATTTTGATGGATCGTTCCTGAGGATGGCTGCGACGATCTCGGGGTTTATTTGCCAATCGATAGTAGCTGCCCCATGATTAATTGCAAACCGGGATTCGACGGACGTGGACACTCATTCCCCAGGGTGTCTTTCGGTTATTCTTTCCCTTAAGTGATTTTTTTTTTGAGAATAGAAAAATTAATTTTTTCAGTGGTCGCCTCTTAATCTGAAGCTACGTTTTAGGCGCAGCGAAAAAAATAATAAACCCGAATTACAATGGTAAATCGTTAATATTTAACGTCCCCTCCGGTCCTCTCCGGTTAAACAGATAAATACGAAAGATTTTACTTTCTCGTTAAAGAAACAGTGCCCTCGAAATCGTCGTCGGTTGGATGTTGCCAACTTAAGGCGGAAGGTTAAGCGAGGAAACACCACTCGAACGTGTCAGCCTCGTAGCAGAGTTAAGCAGCGTAGCAAGGGTTGGCTGTTGTATTTCGAAGGGTTGCGTAGGTGAATAGCATTCGTGCCTCTATATCGCAGTTGCGCACGTTCCGCGAAATTTTTTCCACCTTTTCCCAAAAGACTCTCATCGACCAACGGAACGAACCTGCACGTTCGTTGAAACGAGAGCTTTCGATTTCAACGACAACACTCCTTAACGCGTATCGTGACGACCGACTCGACTCAGCCGCGTTGGAAACACGCCAGATGTGGCTGAATGTTCGCATAGTCTACGGGCGAACTGCATTAGTCGATAGGAAGTTGTCCGCTGCAATTTTTGTTTGATAATGCGGGTTCGCCGGCCCCCATTTGAATAACTCGGCACAGCGCACCTGCTTCGCTATTTCTGCTGGAGTCGCTTCGAATGTTATCGAGGTCATCAAGGTCGCGCTAATGGACCTTAAGCTCGCATGACGCTCTCCAATAGCCGTTGAAATCTTCATCGCCTTATGCACTCTTCGAAAAAATTAAGGGATCAATCAATTTTCATCGACAGCTGATCGTTACTTCAGTTGCGGTAACTTTGTCAAAAATGTTTTACAAGAGTCTACCTGGGCCCATTTTGAAGGATAAAGTCTCTACGTTGAGTTCATTTTCTTTCTAGATTTTTTTCTGCATCGTGTAGGTGGCGGAAAAGTGAAGGAAGTTTTTTTTTCAAATTTATACAAATTCAGACGTCTGTACGGACATTGAGAAATTTGTTCTCCACTGAAATTAGCATGGATTTGAAGGGTGAAAGTCTCCCCTTTCCAACCACCACAGAAAAATTGATGTACGACGTTCACGTTTCTCTCTACTTGAATTATCATGAACCTTGGTAAGTACAGTTTTAAGAAGAGGGTTGGAGTCCTGGCCAGCATGAGGCTCTTCACCGTTCCTCCATCATTCCTCCCCACAGGTACCCTTGTTTTAGCACGGAGGCTGTCCGATTATGTCTTGACTGGATGAGGGTTGGTCCTTTCAAATTGAGATAAACGCGTTTCCTTTGTTCCCTATCTCTCAAGCAGAATTTGCGGACTTCGGTACATCGCGTGCATGTTCGCTTTCTTTGTCAGTTGATTACGACTCGGTAATTAATCAAGTATTGTCAACCCTTTCTGTTTGGCCCAATCTAGCATTCCCAATTAGATGATCGAGCTGCTTTAATCTTCTATGCATTACATATACACATTTATGGTACACAATTGTCAGTAAAGCTGGTTAACGATTGATAAGAAACACGTTGACCACTGCTTCCACGGAAGAACTGGAAGAAAAATTGGGTTCATTCGACTGACAACTGGTCCAGAAATTAGGCTGTCCAACTAATTGTAAGCACTAACGCTTAGATTAGCACTAGGGTTGAGCTTAGCTTCAACAACTCTGTTCCTATTGTCATGATATACAAATATCAATTAGTGTTCCATTTTTTGCTTGAATTCTTTTGATTCTTCCTCTCATCGACGCATAATAGCTAGGAAATTGATTAAGAAATCGCTGCTCGCCCAACAATAGGAACCTCTGTGTTACGCGACGATTAATAAATCCATGAACAAACAGGAATATTGGTGAGTAATCGTAATTATTTCTAGTCCACGCAGTTGGAGAATGTACCGTTCATCTTGTTCCCAAATAATTGTGAAAGCAGGGTGGCTACGTTGCTCGATTGGAAATTATTGGAAATAACGGCTGGTGTCAGTGTTTCTCCACCGGTGAACGATAACAATGGGCCTGGAACCGAACAATGCAGCGATTTATATCGCACCCACCGCGCATCGACTATGTTTCGATAGTGCTACTCGATAAAAGCAATTATATTTAATTAATGAGGGAAACGCGTGGCGCCAATGAAAGATTACCGTTCAACCCGGCATCGCGTTTATCGGGTATCCCGCACCCTGTTCCATGTGCCGTTTCTTTCTCGCTTACGTCACACGTTGCTCAGGAATCTTCGTAATAAGTTCTACGTGCGTGAATATTGCCCTCGCAGCCTAGTATTTGCAGAATTCCCTTTGTAGCTCATTACTGCATCGCTCCAAATATTGTTTGCAGTAGAAGCGTGGGATGTTACGCGTGAACTATGAGTTTCTCGCCAGGCGAGAATACGAAATGATATTTAATAAGGATGGCGATTTGTAGCTTCGCATAAAGATAAATGAAAAAGTATTTACTAAATATAGATCCAAAGTTTCTCCCCTGTTCATTTATGTGCACGTCATTGGCAGTAGAATTGAACGTAAGAAACCGTATTCGCGCAATAAAATGCGCCAGCAATATATAAGTGCATACAATATTCCTTAAAAGTACATGATCAGTCTCCCGTTAAAGTAAATTCCAACGCAAAAAATATGGTACCCCCTTTCCTTCCCCGTATAATTCCACGTGTGGCGTATGCATCCAGCTCCTTGCTTCGGTACGAGGAAACGAGAATATCAAAGGGAATCGCAAAGGGGTTGGGGGGCAGGGAGAGTGAGAGGCCAGAAGCTCTGGGAAAACCGGTGACTTAAGTTCACCGGTGTCTTAATTCCCTCCGCTTCTCTCGAAGCTAGTCCGAGCTAGGCGGAGCAGCTACCCCCAACCCCTAAAGCCAGCAGTCTCCTCTCCGCTGTCCGTGTCGTTGCGGCGCAAAAGACGTAATTCACGCCAATTAACAGGCAGCCAGGCCGGTTCTGTGAGTTTCGCTGCGTCAACCCCCTCTCATTTCCGCTTTTGCCGGCGCCTACGCCAACCGTTCTCGACAGTCGCGTTTACCAGGCTTCTTTCACCGTTACACCGCCACTCAGACGCACCCCTCGAGCCACCGAACCACGGCTGACCCACCTTTCCACAATTTCTCACCCTCCGTCAGTCGGTAGTATTTCCCTCTTTTGCCTCCCTCGTCGCTGTCGACATTCTTCAGCCTCGCTCTTCTTTTCCAGTTAGGCGAACTTAATGAACACCGTGTATATACGCGCGGAAAGGTGGGAAGGTCGAGTCACTGGCAGAGGGTGGTTCCTGGGAAAAGCTTCGAGAAGACGGAGAAATCAAACCTACATGGCTTTAAAGGAGGGCGAAAAGAAGCCAGCCGTTGGCACGGTGGCGGTGTAAAATATGGGCCGAGTTATGGGGTGGATGCTAATAGCAATAATAAAGGCAAAATAAGGGAAACTCGCGGGCTTGTAATCTAAACGCGGGCTGGACGATGAACTACTACTAGGACTAGGTTCGTGCAGGATTCAACGAAATTCCCTTAATTTAACGTTCCAAACTAATGCACGCAAGGGGCAGAGAAAATTGTCCGATTGCATTAATAGATTTCGAACTAGTCACTAGGCGCAAGTCAAAGGTGGAATTTGCGTAGAAGAGGCAGGCGCTTCTTGTCACGATTCTTCCCCGCATTATGTCGGAAAAGGCGAGGTCGTGCAGTGGTATGCGCCGTAATTAGGTAATTAATTAATGAAGCAAAATGGAAAAGAGTGGAAAGGCTCCAGTGTCGTCAAAAGCGTCACGCTTCAAACGAGACAGACAACCGAAGAATTTCGATTGTGAATTTCTAAAGCACCACCCGGCCGCTGCAGGTTGACAAAGGGTCAAGAATGGTTTTGGATGAGCTGCTGCTGTGCGTGCGAGCTCGTATATGTCCGAACGTTGTACATTGCACGCAGAGTAAATTTTATCAAAGGTACTACGTGCAGAAGAGCGGGAGCGAGAGAGAGTTTCGGAGAGGCAAAAATCGCTCAAGCAGTTCCTCACGATAGATTTCCTTTCTGCGTGGCTAAACTGACGTAAAGACGTACGAAGTATGCCTTTATTCCTTTGGAAAATCGAACATTCCAAGACCTGCACCCCTTTACAAGGAATGTACATGAAACGTTTTGTCGGAACCGCCAGGAACGCTGAAAATATTATGGCAATATTTTGTGGTCGTGGAAAATTCGCTAGCCCGATGAAGTTTTCAGAAGGTGCTTTGGGGTTAAGCGGATCTTATCGTTTTATCAGGCTTTTTCGACTGATTAATTAATTAGCTATACCTGAACGGAAGTGAGCAGAGAGCAATAAAAGAAAGAAATGTTGATACATGGAAATATTGTACTACAATGGGAAACATTGGCAGAACTGGCAAGTGTTCTCCGTCGTTGCTTAATTGTTCCATCCGCGTTTTCGTCAAACGTATAAAATTCTCGTGTGAAAAATGAACGGGGCATACATGCGTTCGGGTTAGCGACGTGTCGACCATCAACACTACCACCAGACAAATACAAAAGAAGAGAGTCCAAGAGGAAATTGTGGTAAGAAGAAATTCTCTCGCGTCTAGGCAGCGTTATCATTTATTCAGCGCCCTATTCTTTTCACACGGTTGATGTACCGCCACCATTTCGCTCGAGAAACACTAATCACGAGTGTCGACCTGTGCCTTCACAGGTGTCTTCAGTCTCTTCCCTATCCTTTCTTCCTCCCCTCGTATCCCCTTTCAGAGACATCTTCCTCGGCTTCTTATTTAAGTAGACAACCCAGAGTGTTAGAACCGGCGACATAATTTCAAATTACGTCCACGAAGGGACAGGATCTTGGGTGATTTTTGTTTACGAACACCCAAGATGCCTCGCTCATCCGGCGGAAACTCTGTAAAAAGGATTTTCCACAGCGCAGCGTGGCTTCTTGTTCTTGCTGCTGTTGTGCTTGTTCTTTTCTTTTCGTGCAAGCGAAATGTTTGGATTGTAAAATTTCCTTTTAGTGCCTTCGGGGCTTTGTGTAGGAGGCGTGAGCGCCGCGAGACGTGAAACGTGAAACGGGAACAGAGAGGAAGGGCGATGGGACAACGGACGACTGAAATATTTAATATCGCATGGTCCGGTTGAAAATCTGACTCGCCGTTCCTCTCACGGACTTCTCCTTTTGTTCTCCCCACACCGTGTTCGCTTCTCTTCTTCTGTCCCGGCCAAGTTTTAAACGCCCTGTGATTTATTTCGGGAAAAGCTGATGCCGCTTCTTCGTTCCGCGACGTCGCCTCGAATTTTTTCATTCGGCCCCCCGGTCCCACCTCGAAGCTGTTATATCATTTTCTGCACGGGGAAACCTTCCCTTCAACTGTTCGCGGTTGCGAAACTGGAAAATCGTTTCCCAACACAGACAATTCAGAGCAGAAAATTGCTATCCGAGGTTTCTTAAATTAATTTCTAAATAAGGCTAAAGGCTCGTGCGAAGCGATTAACATAGGAAGACGTCTTTCTAAAATGCTTCATCAGTCCCTTTTGCACCCTTTTATCGCAGGTTCGAGTATCCAATCTCCGCAAGCCTCGACTCAACATCTTGTCGCTTCTGTTAGAGGTAATTTAATGGAGAACACGTCGCCACGTGGCCCTGTCGAGAACTGGTTCGGAATTCTGATTGTATAGTGACCAAGCGGCGATCCAATATGTCCGCCATAACGTTTTGGCGGACGTTGTACACATCGCCAGATAGAATCGTGATTCTACGTATCAGGATGCACCCCTGCATCCCTGGACAGCATTTCGCCAGATCACGCCAATCCCCTTAATTGAACGCATACGCTTGTATGTTCATCAGGCTTGAATTTCAACGCTATTATTTGTCGCGTGAATTGATACTAGGAGTACCGGCGTAGATACCGGTATTTTTCTACCTCGCATCTCCATAAGGAAATGAACGCGAACTACACACCCTCTCGATTTATCCTGCGCTGACAAATAAAAAATCTTAAATCCTTCGCGTTACACGTTATACATAGCGTATTGCATTGTACTGTCCTACGAAAGGACCAAGAACACGGTTAAAGCAGCCTAACATTCCAACACTATAGATTCCAAAGAGCTTGACTACGAGTCAGCCATGGGCAGATTTCGACAAATTTTCAGTCGCCCCGTGACGATGCGACCACGTACGTACAGGCGTGTACGTCGAGCAACCGTTTCTATTGAATTTATTTCGGTGCTGGCCGGCACACGTTGCTGATTGCAGCCACGCCAAAGGGTGAGGTGGCAGACTGGCCTGTAGCCGGCCGTTTGCCTCGCTAGTCACGTATTCCTGCATCATTTGCTATGGGTTTCATACCGGCCATAACTCTACGGATATATCCTCCATCCCCGTCAAACTCCCATCCCCCATCCCCTCCTGGTGCAGCTTCAACAGTCACCGTTTCCCCGGCCAGGTTGTACTAGAGATCTTGCAAGGGCTGCCGCCCTTAATCTAAGGCGCATTCATCGAAACCAATCCACAACGCGACGAGATACGGTGGCGCAAATTAATCAACCCTTACGCCGAGGCTACGTCAACCCCAGCAACGTCGTGACGCGCCGCGCCGTCGAGCTGGGCTTTTCATTTTCATTCACCAGCCTTCGCGTATTGTCAATCCGCGAGAAGGCTTCTCCCGCTGACGATGCACCGAATATCGCTTTCTCTTTCTTCTTCACTGCTTCTTCGCCAACCGTGTTTCCTTTTTAATGCATTTTTTGATTTGAATGGAACGGAGGGTTTTTGCTTGTTGTTGAATAATGAACGAATCGTCACTGTTTATTGTACTTGTCGGAGATCTGACCAAGTTTTGCAAGTACCGGTAGGTACAGTTCATTCAGCCAATATTGACGTTAACCGGTATTTGAGTATCGGGGCGAAGTGCAGTTTGCGTTTCACACACTCGAGGCGCGAAGTAATGTGTACTTAAATCGTACGACGGTGTATGCTCCTTTTTGTCAGAAGTAGCGTAATTACCGTTACTCTTTGCGGCTTGCAAGCTATTGTTGTTTGTAATTCATATATTGTAATTTACGGTGGTGGTAAATTTTAGATGATTTCCAGTTGTCTATATTTGTCTCGATTAATGTTTCGCAAATTCAAGCCACGATTCATTGATTAAGTATGCCTATTGATTTTCATGTTATATGCACTCCAAACATTCACCAGAATTGTCTCGCAAATTATATAGAAGAAATGAAAGGTGAATTAAACATCTAGCTTAGGGCTTATTAATAATACTGTCTTTGAATCGATAATCGGAATCGTTTATTCACAACCGTATACAAAAAAGCAGTGCCAATTAATTATCTAGAATAGTTATTGCAATTGAGTTTAGTATCGATCGTTGTACCTGCCTCGAAACCGATCCACTGTCAATGAACGGCGTAACATCGCGAATCAATCGGCTATGATCGTTTCTCTGCTCCCTCTTATTCCTATTCCACCCTGGATCTCTCTTACTCTCCTACGTCGCGTCGCGTCCGTAGCATAACCCTAGCTTGGAAAAAGCGTTCTCAATCGAGAGCACGCCCATCGAATATCAATGTCCTGACGAACTCCGCCACCTCGAGAAATCGAACGGTGGAGATGTGGTTGTAGCAAAGAAGGGTGGTTACATCGTCGTTGCTACAGAGGGCGAAGAGTTAATAAGCCGGAAGGAAGGCACCGGAATCGAGGGATAAATCGAGCATGCTTTAAATCCGCAGTGAAATTTCGACGTTTCCGGTCTCCCTGTTTTTAGCATTCCTCGCATGCACCTTGATCTTCCCTTTAACGAATGCAAAGTTCGCCCGAAGCGTGCTGCTCTTCGTACACGACGATAGAGATATTTTCAGAAGTAGAAAGTAGTTTCCACTTTTTCTCCTCTTTTTGTCGTGCCAAACTGCCGAATGTTCGATTGGTATCAGTTTCGTATTCACGACCGATTGTTGGCGTAACCCAGGCAGGATTCAGGGGTAGTTTATTAAAACGACTTACCTCGCGATCATCGTGGATGCAGAGTGTGTTCAGCTGTAGAGTTTTTCACCGCTGCACCGCGTTACAGAGTCTGGGATCTGCTCGCGTAACGATACGAGCACTTGGTAAATCCTTTTGTAGCTAGTACGTGCTTGTTGGGGAAACAACTACAATAAAGCTATCATAAATTCAAATTACTGCGGTTACTGCAAGATCTTTGCTGCCGCCATCTCTAGAGCTGGCAGCGAAGCCTCGTGCCTTCCCCTTCGACCTTCGATACTTCACTTTTCCAGTATAACTTTTTAAACCCCCAACATTCGATATAACGCGCGCACTTATCCGGCCACCCGTTGTGCAATTATACCCATTTACTAAATTGAGAAAAAATGCGCAAGACAATTGGGAAAATGGCCCCTCGTCCTTTACGCCTTTAAAGTTTCACGATGATCCACCTACCCCATTTGACTTACACGCGAATCACAGATCATAATCGACGGAACAGCGCTCTTCCGTCGTTTATCAGCGGCCACGCGACACCTACGTTACTTCTATCTCGAATGTGGAACGCGATAAATATTAATGAGACAGGAGTCATTGCGCCGGAATGGAGAACCCTCTACGTGGCCGTGTATTTGCACGACGACACGGGGGACAGACACACGCGCTCCCACAGATGTGTACACAAGATTTACCATCTTGAAACGCAATCTCGGCTGGATGGTTACCTGTGGTGTGCGGTACACGAGTGCAACGTGTCCTCCTATCTAAATAATTACGGCGTCGTGAGCGACGTTCGTTTTCCCACCGGCTCTCTTCCACTGCGCCTGGCCGTGCTGATTTTTTGCGACACCGTTTCCACCCCAGAGAGGATACGGAAATGGAGTGCGTTTCCAAAGTCGAGAGTCGCGCGTGGATCACTGACCCCTCTCGCGAACGGTCTTTTGGAAAATGAATCCACCGTTTATAACATTTATAACATTTATGACAAATAGTTTAATCTCTCTTTTTACTACGTGTCTATAATAAAAATACAATATTTCCAAATATTTGTATCTTTTTAACAAATATAATTAAATGTGAGGCTTGAAAATCTCTGTAACGTTTCTACAATTTGCGCGAAATGAATTTGATCGTTCAGTAATATCTGTCAGTTCTCGACGAGAGTATAATTTCATCTCGACTCGTAGACACGAAAGGGGAAACGACACCTTCCTCTGTCGTAGGTCAGTGAAATCGTTATTCCACGGTAGTTCCGTTGATCTCACGCATTTCTCCGTTCCGCAGCTCGCGAATGAAATATTACGCTCGTTCGTTCCACGTAGATTCCGTTGGAAGTGGCGACGTTACGTCGCGCATACGATACGAACCAGCTGTTCATAGAGCACACGTGGCTGTAGCTCTCACGGAAAAAACGTCGAATTAAGGGTGACTTCGTTGGATCTCTCTTTCTAGTCGCATCTCAATTCGTACACATGTGACGCGTTGCCACATTAAGATGTACAGCAGAATGCAAAGAATTTTATTTCTATATTCGAAAAATTAGCGAGAAATTGCCTTAAAAAATGATTAGAAGAAACTAGCAGGATACGGTCAGAAAGAAGTATGCACGGTGCGCCGCTCGCTGATAAAAGTTTGGGCATCGTGTTTAAAAGACACGAGCCGGGTTACATATGTATTTTTAAACCATTTTCATGACCTATTAAAGCTACCACTAGACCATAGACTGGCGAGAATTTTCTTCTCTTTCTATTTCCCGATTTTTTCTTTCTTTTCTTGTTCCCATCTTTTTTTTGTAATTCATGTTCGGGGGCGAAAAGCTCTTTCCATTGTTAGCATCGTGATTGCACACGTGTCGCGATAGCTCTGGAAAATACCTGCTTTTTGTCCTGCCCATTGTTCCCTGCCTTGCAGAAATTCGGCAGGGATATTTGGGGGTATCGACAATTTTTCGGGGACAAAAGTGATCCTTTAATGTTGTGCTGGAGTGTATATACAATCATTAATGTTAAGCAAATTTCCGTGTACCCAACTTTATACACAATATCTTGTACTGAGTGTTCGGTCGAGATACCGAAGTATTTTTAAGGATGTAATAAATGTAAGTGACCGGGCGACACATCGCCCCGAAACATATAAACATACGCCAGGTCAGTCACCCGAAACTATCATAGATGTAAGGTCTGCATGAGAGTGTATGTTTGCTTCTCGGTAGCTGGCCTACAGGTAGGTCGCGGAATAACAAGGGAGCAATGACCCATGTAAGGTGTCAATAACCGCGATCTATCGCCAGCTATGACAACAAGGAAGGAATGAGAGAGTGAAAAGACGTACCAAATCGCATATATAGCGCGGTACGAATCGCGGGGAGCCAGAAATTTACCGACCACCCAAACGAACAAACGACGATTGTAATATTTAATAAAGAGTGATTCACCAAGGAAAATTCTTTAACAATTATTCGTGCCAAGACGGTTAAGTCCGTGTTGGAGGTGATTGTTGCGCACAAGAGTGGCAGTTCACCCGCTACACTTTCGAAGCTAGAAGGTGTACGACAAAACACTGAGGACGTTACAAAAAGAATTCTCTCTGCTTCTTGGACCATTCTATACATATCTTACCCCCGAAGATATTTACATTTGAGAAGTTTATGCCGTTCGTTGCAAAGGGTTCACAATAGTTTACATAATGGGTCCAAGAAGAATTGCACTGACCCAAAGCATCTCGATCGATCGTAACCAGATTTCCGATGGATTAAGACGCAAAATAAAATCGGAACGAGGGCTAATCTATTCCGTGATATTCGGTCAGAGAAATTTCCGCCAAGAGAGCGAATTGCGATTTCGGTGGCACGGCCTGTGTGTACGGTCGTTTAGATAAAAGGAAGGGAAAGGCACGATATTGTGAGCGGTATCTCTCCGCTCGTCTTGGGACCAATACCCGTTTCGAAATCTTTCCTGCTATTCACAACGAGATTCGAATCCTTACGAGGAGTGAAACTCTTTCTCTCTCCTTCACTCTGACGTTCTGTTTCTCTGTAGAACGCTGTCGTAAAGTCTGCGTTCGCCGAACGACATTCACGAAAGATCCTCATGCATGGTGGCAGATTTTGGGACAGATTTCCAGAGTTCCCCTCCAAATCTCGACTACGTTAACTTGCCTGGGAAGATCGCGGAGCTTTGGAGATTTTTCCCGTTGAATTCGACGCCCTCGTGATCTCCTGTGATAGTTCCACGTTTGTAGTGTTGGATAAAAATCTGCGAACACGTCGAACTGTCATTGTTCAGCCTTCCAATTTGAACCTTGGTACATCGTAGGGCCGAAAAAAGCATTTTATTATTATTATGCAATCAACGAGTCATTAAATTTGAATTATTTGTAATGTATGGAATTTATAGGGGCTGGTAGGTTTTCGTGAGATACAGGATTAAGTAGAAAATCGACGTCTGTTTAACAGTGGCGAAGTATAAGATTGGGAGGCATCGACGTAAAAAGATGAAATTTTTGCGATGCAAATGCCGGGACGCGGAAACTCTGCTCGAAACTTTCACGCTTCGCCTTTCTTCTTTCGCTCCACGGGCCTTTTGAGCACGAAACAATGGTCACGACTTAATGGGAACGGAATTGCGAGGAGCCCGAATTGCCGGTTGAGTTTCCAGTCGAGTTTTAGTTAAAAGGATAGACTCAACGGCGCGGCGCCGTGTGACCCTTGAAGAGGCGAAGAAATTGTAGTCGAGGCGCGACCCTCAAGATTAAGGAAACTAGCTTTTGTCTTTTCGACCGGTGTGCAGTCTCGAATCCTAGAAAATTTCCACGGTTGATGTTGATATTGTTGTGAATAGACGTGAATTTCGCGTCGGGCGTTAATGAAACGACGCTGCTTCAGGAAATCGCGTTAACTCTTTCACCTTCAAGAGTTACTCTACTCTTTAACCCTTTGACTTAAGTTCTGTCCTCCTTCGCTGCGTTACTGCAATTATCAGACAGTGTCCACTACGAGGGTTTGTTACTCTTCTTTGGAATGCTAAACACTTTGCACTCTCCGTTATTATATACTCTTTCATCTCTTATGCTCAATTTTGTCAAAAAAGAGAAGAAAAATAGAAGAGAACGATCGAACATCGTAAATTGTTGGGCGCCGCATCGAATGTCCAAAAACTCTTCTCGTCGAAAATCCCAAAGTTTCCGGGAGCAATTAGCGGCGTTCACAGATGCGTCGAGTCCCACGGGACAACGAGTGTACGTATGTAATCCTGGAGCTTAGATGAAGAATGATCGTCACGGAACACCAAACGAGAAAACCCCTGCTCTGTCTTCTCCCTTTTCTCTCTCTCTCTCTCTCTCTCTCTCTCTCTCTCTCTCTCTCCCTCTCTCTTTCTTTCTATAAGGGAAAAATAACTGGTATCGAAGTTCTTCGACAAACCACAACCCTGGGGAAATGAATTGTATCCTTAGATAATTTGAAAAGAAATTAGGTATTTGAAGATAACGAAAGGGCAGAAGCTTGTGCTTTATTTTTTAATCCATGGAATTCTTTTCCTTGGAAACTTCAAAGTACACCCAGAGAATGTTTTTGATAAATTCCCAAAAGGGCAAACCTTCATCTTCTAATCTATTTTCGCATTTATTTTCAAGCCTTTGAAACTCCTGTCGAAACAATCGAACAACCTCTGAAATGTTTGTTTTACTTAATCCAATTAAGGATTCAAATTAAATTGAATATAGTGTTTTATTTCTCGGAAGAGGGAGAGACGATTGAGGTCCCATTTCGCCAGGTCGGTAAATATGGACACGAAAGAAGACTTAGCCAAAGTCTTGCGCGCGTTTGTAACCAGCTTGCTGCAGCGGAGCGTTTCCAAATCGTGATCCCACCCTTGTTCCTTCCGACATCGTTTAGCCTCGTCCCTTTCTCCACACCTGAAGTGTAGAAATCCCCAACAATTCCTGTGTCTTTGCGTGCAACTGACAAATTCTTCAATTTTCCTCCCTTCCGTTTCTGTCTGTCTAAACACGAAAATCCTCGCGAAACATGAACGCTGCTTCCTTGTTTATCGCTTCGAACTTTCTGACACCTGTTTCTCCCTTCTTCATCCGCTTCTCTTCATTTCCAAGCTCCTCATCCATCCATCCATCAAACAGGATCGCCTTTTTCCGCTCGAAATCCCCGTTCGAACGTTGCAAACACGCCGGCTCGTTTGTCCAGCAGAGGGTTCCCTTAGCGTCCCGTGAATCACTCGTTCCTTTGCCATATTCGCCCACGTTCGAGCAACCCGTCGATCTGGAATTTTATAACGGTATGCGATGGAGGGATAAGGAAATTCAGACGTTCCAAATAAATGTCTGACAATGTATCGCAGAAGGATAAAGTTCCATCCGGCGGGAAAAATTCTTATTACTATGAATTTCCTTTGCGGTTAATTAAATACCGTCGAACATGAAAATTCAGAATATGAAAATCGTGCTAGGCCTGTGACTATTTTACACCCATCGAGATTTATACTTGGTCGCATGGTTTCTTCTACGACGCGGCTGATCGTGGACGAATTTCCATATGTACCTGTACACTGGCAGAGGCTTATTATGCAAAAGTTGTCGTGGAATTACAAGCGGTTTCGGATATAATTGGACGGCACGGGCGGTATATAGAGTAGCAACGTACTCTACTCAAGATAACAACGTTATCTCCAGCAGTTTTTCGTTCACACGCCACTCTCCTGTTTACGATCAATGAAACGATACAGGGAAATTTACATTTTAATGCCACCGTGAACCGAGAGCGAACGTAAAGCGAACCAAGACGACGACCCAGCTTGTCCGCCCCCGCGTTCTCATTTATTAGCAACCGTAAAGCATTTATTGCTGTCGCGCATACAAATTACGCGGATGTCCCGCCTTTACGAGCGAATTTCAGCCGGACGTTCGATTCCTCCCGATTCGATTCGAATTAAGCGGGTGAATCGTGGCCACGATTAAAATAGCTGCTCGATAAGAATTGGAAGGTACAGCCGTCAACTTTATGACTAATTGATGACGGCCGCAACAGGCTCGTTAAAACTTCCACGGAATTATTCAGCTCGATGACGCTTGCTGGGGGCGAATGGGATTTATCTATTTGGAGACGGGCAGTCGATGGATCGAATATTGGGAAGGGAACTCTGTAGTAACGTGATGTAACACTGAATGATTGCATTGCGATATTCAGCGGAGTTCACGAGTCGCAATGATTCTTCTTCGTTTCTGAATCTCGAGCAAAGATTTCAATGCAACGTCGTACATTTTCATTTTAGTATTTCATTAAATTGGCAGTAATTAAGAATTATTAAGTAGGTAATACAAATTACACAACCATTGACGCATACAAAAATTCTACTAAAATACAAAAAATATCAATAATAGTAATAATAATAATTTTCGTCCTCGACATCTCGGTTCTCCAGAGTAAAGTACTTAGTGTTAATATAATACTACGCGTCAAATGGTGGAGAAGGTAGACGAAATTGGAAGGAAAGATGGTTGGAACGGAAAGAGAAACGGCGGGACGCGACGGTGGCCTCCGTTTCATTTTCATTCCTACTTATTTCCTTGCCCGTCACATCGCTCCGACGGACGTTCTTCCCGTGATTCGCATTCGCCCGATTAAATACGGTGTATATACCGTGCTCGAAGGAAACGACCGCCGCCCGTTTGGATTTTTATTTTCACTCGACTGGTGAGCAGATTGCCGAACCGGGGGAAATTTCGTGCCCTCTACACTCCTATTCGATCCTCCTCTTTAATTGCGCGATTTCCGTTCCCAGATTGCTCTTTGTCCGGGAAACCAAGGCGCTCGCTTCGGTTTTTCAGATTTCTGTAGCCGTTCTACCTACTTTCCGTGGTTCTATTATCGGGCGAAGCTGCTTGTCAGTTCTAGTTTTATATTTACCGCGGGACGAACATCTATTATTTTTCTGTATACAAGACGGTCGCCGAAAAAACGTTCAATATAAATCATATACGGTTACGCGGAAGCTGCTGCTCCGGCCGAGAATACAAATCTCCGGGGATCAGTCGTTTTGCCGCGGCGAGTAACACCTTTAATCCGTGGAAACTCGCCTCGAAGACGATTCGGTGAACCGGAAGGGCTAAAGAGTGAGGTACGAGAAGCCTTGCTATCTTATTTGCGGGATCAAATGCAATAAATGGGAAGAATCCAGTTCCGATAAATCGAGAGGATTCCAGCCACATCTAATCTGTTACTCCGCAATAAATTAAATCATTCGCTTCACTTTTCGTTAGAAGAAAAAGGCAACGTGAAATATTCACGCCACCTTCTTCACGGGAACAAGATCATCTGTACGTTTTTGCGAGCGACGCAGCCCAGTCGATAGAATAAATCGGCTTGGGGCTTGTGCACGGTACGCATAAGGAAGATCTGCACGAAAGTGGGGAAAGGATATTTTCTGTTCTCGGAACGCAGCAAACAACCGTGCACCACCTGTCGATCGCAGGGACGGGACCACAGGTGGCGAACCGTCCTAACACCTCGAGCATCCATTGCGTCTGATTGTCACGTCACACGCGGAGGAATTCCTTTTCGTGTTGATCGTACATTGGTTTGAGTATCGATTTTCTTTCTGTGAAACCTAGATAATGCAGCCATTCATTTATACGTAGATTTTCCTTACAAAGTTTGACAGTCTTTAAGATTGATTTACATTTGACATATTATTCGTATTATCGTTTTGGTTGTGACGTATCAGTAGCACAATTCAGATAATTTAGTAATTGAACCGGCGAGATTAAAAGTCATAATAAATGAATTTTCTTATTCGTATGTAAAAGTGACTTTTCGTTCTAAATTGGTAAATCGTTGGTGAAAGATAGACAGAACGAGCAGCTGTTTTTTGCATCGAGAATTGGACTTTAGAGAGGCAACTCGATGGAGCAACGGTTCGAGATAAATTTCCGTGCAATTTCAATACGAGATCATTTCTCCTGTAGACGACGCGCTTTTTCCTTTTCAATCCTCCGCTGTATACAGGGCTTGTACGGAGGCCGTGCACTATACGAGCGGATGGTACCTTGCCGGATATTAAAAATATCTTTCCTTAGCTACGAACAGCGATCGACTTCCGGTTTATCCGTTTTACTCTATTTTCAAAGTATTCTCGAAGCTCGATCTGCTCGTTTTCGAAGAGTCCTTCATTCCTTGCCTTTCGTCTCCACATATTTTTTTCCCAAAAAAACAAAATTAAAGGATCACTCGTCACATGGGCTCGTTTTAGAGGGTGAAGTCTCAACCTTGGGTGCGCATGGCTCATTGTCTTTTACAATTTCTTTCTGCAACGTGTAGGAGGTGGCAAAGTGAAGGCACTTTCTTCAAAATTTGTGCAAATACAACTGTCTGTACGGCCGTCGAGAAATTTTTCGTCGCAACTAAAATCATTATGGATTGAAAGACTGAAGACTCCGCTTTGCCACGACCAGTCTACCTCTTTATCGCGCGTCGAATGAAACCGCGCAACCTGCCAGTGGTGTACCTAGCGTTCCTTCGCGAGAATTTCTCGAGAAACTTCACGTTGCTGCCGAATTTTGTTGTCAAATGCTGTATCCCGGTCAGGGCTCATCCAAGTGTAACCAAGAGTATTCAAGATTCTCCGGTGAATGCTCTTAATTAATTTAATGGATACTCAAAATGTAGCATGGCGTTCCTCTTTGAGCCGCGTCCTCCGCTTCTCTTTCGAGTCAGCTCAAACACAGGAGAATATTTCGGCGTCCAAACATCGCGCAGCTTTTCCAGCTCTTCCTACTCCCTAACTCCGTCCACGGTGGCAGGAAGCTTTAATTACCGCTTCCTCCGAGCCTATTTGCGTTTATCTTCCCGGAGCGTCGCGTCGGCTGCGAACAGTTTCTTCGCTTCGGCTCGAACGCATCGTTAACGGACGCGAAACGACTTCCCCGTTGACGTGAAATTTACTCGAAGCGCGAAAATTATCCCGTGGAATCGCGGGATTTCGTTATCAGCCTCGTCGATCCAGCGAAATTGCTAGCCTCGAGAATGGGAGGCGACGACGATCGGCCTCGAATACGCGATCGAAATTATAGGCGGCGTTCGACACGCGAGCGGAAAATTGCCAGCCTGTGCTCGAGCATTTCAAGCGCTTTGACCACGCGAGGCTCGCACTTGTTCCGTTGGGAATTTTCACGCAACGCGACGCAGTAATTCGGGCATATATCACTTCAAATCAATCTTTCCGCTGCGCAATTCCATCTCTTTTTTGTTTTTTACATCATTTTTCGATCGGTAGTCACAGAGAGCTCAGCTTCTGGATACATTCGGCGAGTCACGACGACGAACGATAGAAATGAAATTCTACGATGACGGGGGCGCTAATCCATTTGAATGGGAATCGACGCGAACAGTCGGCTGGTGTAGGCCAACGCGTCTAATTATTAATAATGCGACGAGTCGCAGAGCAGATAGATGGCTATTTGCGCCGCTTGATGAACGAAATTGCTTACTCGGAACGTGCATTACGGCTACGCTGTCTGTCGCTTATCAATGGACACCGTTGAAATCGCGCGTATTTTCCAAACGAGCTGCGTTGCTTTCGATGGGGAATAAGTAGCAAATGCGAATGAATAGGCTGTCGTGATAGATAGCATGTGATTAGAATTCGCGATTAACAGACGGAGTGATTAAGCGTCGGGCCTTGTGGAAGAGGCACAACGTCGACATCAAATTTATTAAACTTCCCTCGTTACTTAAGCACGTTGCTTAAGAATATCATCACAGATATTCTAGTATAATTTGTTGGTTTTCCGTATTTTCTTGCTTCACATTCGGGCAAAATACTGTCTCGCGATAATGTACACTCTCCGAACGTACCACTCCTATTTTACCGCAACATTTTCGTTGGCTCGTGTATATTGTATCCCCTTTAAAGAAACCGCCGGGAAGCCATCTTTGTTTGATACAGGCCGGTAATTCTGGTAACGAGAAGCAAAGTGCAGGCAGAAATTCCGCGACTTGGGAATATCAAAGCCAGGCAGATCGATATTCCACTGATCGCGAACGGTTCGATATTAAGCCACGTTTCTCTTCGAGGAGAGCGTATCCTGGCTTTACGAGCGGTTTTTACGGGCTCCCTGTGAATTCGCCGCTCATCCGAGGGGTGTAGGTTACTCTTCCACCCCCTGGACCGTGTGCTACATGTTTCAGTATTTCGGCTTGGCTCGCGTCACGATTGCAGAGTATTTCCGTGCGGCCTCGTTCTCTCTCGCTCTCCGTTTGACTCTATGCTCCTTCGAACTTTAACGAGTTCGTCCTATATGTAATCGCGTCGGTGGCGCAACGACGTCGAAACATCAACGACAAATTGGATTTTGAAACAGTCCGTACGTGACCGCGGTTCCGTATCTCGTAGACGCTTCGATGGCGAAACGGTGATCAGACCCGGCGCGATTTACGAGGCTAATCCACCCTTTTCGGCAGTACGCTGAACGGCAGCGAATTTTTAGAGCCGATGCCATAAACACGGCAGAAGAAAAAGAAAGGAAAAGATATCGTTCGATGGGGTGAACCGATACCAAGAGAAGGGAATTTGTCGCTGTGCTTTGGGATCCTGTGTTTAAAGCTTCCGATTGCGTGCACCAGCAATGTTTAATTGTATGTATATTGAATTATATGTACGTATAAAGAATGTGGAACGGTGTTGGAAATTGAATTTCTTAAATGAAAGAAATTTTGGCAACACCTTCGGAAATCCCGGGCACTTTAAGATTAATTTAAATTGTAAAATATCTCACGATCGGATATTATTCTGTTACAGTGAAATATCTAAGGGAGGTAACCCCCTACTTCAGGAAGGCCTCCATCATCCAGGAAGTCGGGTGGGAGCTACAGCGAGGCTTCCTCAGCGCTACACCTCCGCCGCCGAAATCACCACCGCGAGCGGATACGCGTTATCTGCCTCTGCAACTCTGTAGACTTACCAGATCTCATCATTCCTCCGATCCTGGTACGTCCTTTTTTCTATCTGTCTATTTCTCTGCCAATTCGTTCTCTACAATTCTGTCCTCAGCTATGTTACCTTAAAGCGACAAACTTTTTGCTACTCTAAATTTTAATCACCGAGCTCAGCTGGATTGCGATCAATTTGCCTGAATTCCGACCAAAAGGGAAAGCTATGAAAAGAGTGTTCGAATCGCGAATGAAATAAACGCGACGAAATTTCTCTTGCCCCGCACGTTTAGAAGTAAACGTTTTAGCGAAACGTTCCGGAATTACGTGCGCAAGCCGCGTCTCGTGGGTGGTGCTCCTCTCGAGAACTGCATGCTCAGCGACCGAGATAATGACAGCCATAACGCAATTAACCCGTTTCTGGGATTACAGTCGAACGACCGTGCGCACCGGCGTGCCGCGAGTTTGACAGTCAATTATCGTCTAATGGAACGACGGGCTCGCGTTAGAAAAGCTGCGCCCCGATCGCGATGAAAACACTCCGTATTTTTGCTACCGCGCACCTCCACGTTTCGTCCAATCTGTCGTGCGGTGCATTGATGTTAAACAGCGCAATCAATTAGCCCCGATATTTGTAGCCGTTTTCTTTGACTTGTGATATTATCGTGGGCCATTTAAATGCACAATTAAATTAACCGAGCCACCCATATCAGAGCTTCGCCGAGTAATCGTAAATATTTGGAAAATTCAGAGACAACCCGAAACATCCAGCCCTGCGTCTTTCAAAGGTGTTGTTCCCCTCGCGATCAGAACGAAGACAATGGGGGAGGAACTCGGTCGCGTGTATACCAGACGGCGGTAAGTGGCTTCCGCAGCTGAATGGATCTTAGTTTTCATCGAGGTGGCCGCCTCCACCTGCTCGTGCGGGGTACAAAGAAAGGGTTAGGAAAGAGTATCCCTACGCGCCCTTCCATCGATCTAACGTGCAGTTAATGAAAGGCTAATGGGCTCTTAATTCCCCTTACTCTCTCCCTCTGTCAACTCTCTGCAGTTTCTTTCTTCCCCAGCCCCCGCTTCTCCCTCGCTGTTCCCGCTGTTCCCGCTGTTCCCGCTGTTCCCGCTGTTCCCGCTGTTCCCGCTGTTCCCGCTGTTCCCGCTGTTCCGCTTACTTGGTCTCTTTACGCTGTTCGAAAAGCAGCTTCGCAGTCCTCAATCCGACGGATGAATCAGCGTTCCCCAGCTTTTTTGTCCATGTTGTTCTCTCGTCGTTGCATCTTGCTCGAAAATTTCCCAAATAAAAGCCTGTTTGTTCGCTCATTTTTTCACTGTTATCTTTTCCTCGCTCCACTGCCATCGACGAGCGTCCCTCGATGGAATTTCGTCTATCCTTTCTTCTTCCCGTTTGCCTGTTTTCATCGTTTTATTCCCAGTCGCCAGTTTTCGTATTTCGACCAGGGGAAAACGGAAATCGTGATGAACCCACCTCTCCTGGAAAATAGACTGGATAAGAGACGTAGGTTAACGGAAAAAGCGCTTTGGTAAAAAGGAATTGAGGAAAGCAATCAGAATCGTGCTGTATCTCTCGTTCGTATCTGCCGCGCGGACTTTAAGTCACCGAGGCCATACAGTTTCATTCGTTTTCGATACCTTATGGTATTTTTTTAAGTCAACAGCCCGGGCTGCAGGGTATAGGATATTGTGCGCGTCGTATTTATAGCGTATCGGTAGTATCCTGAATAGTTGAGGGGGTCTTGAAATTGGCGACGCGACGTTTGCCAACGTCGCGTCGCGTCGCGTGGAAAAACAACGTGAAATTCGTACAGACTTTGCTCGTCAAATATTCCACGGCTTCGCGAAGCGCAGCTCTGTTCGTCGCTCGTTCCTCGCACGCATTTTTCACATTCAAAGTTGAAGGGGATTAAAGAGATCTCTGCTACTGTCGCAGGTAACAAACAAGAAGATGGAAAAAGGGGGCTTTTTAATTATTTTTCCTGAAATATAGAGTTACCCTTCGAAGGGTTCAGGATTCCGGATACATTGGGAGAGGCGTGTACATTCGCACGGACGCGTTAAAATTTATCGTAAATCTCGGGGTAAGGGCGGTTTCTATCAGTCGCTCGAGAAACGCGTCACGTTCGACCGGAATACAATCTCTTCGAGGGTTTACCCAGATGCAGGAGATTTCCACGGCAGAGGAGGTTATTTACAATTTATCGCGACACGTATAGGGCACTATCCGTCCTGACGGATACGTAATTGTTCGTTCGCATTTCAAGTCCTGTGGCGTCAAGCAAATATGGTTTTATACGCTCGTCGCGGCACGAGAACCTTTCTCTTCCTTTTGACAAGTTACAGGTAACGATTAGTCTTGCCCTTTAAAGTTGCTAAAAATTCATAAACTCAGCATTCCTCTAAAGCAAGCTATCGTAATACTCCATTTACATTTTTCCCCCTCATTTTATTTCGTGGATATCTTCAGTTTTTCCCTGAAGCAAATCTAAAATCTCGGTATTCATCTGAAATTATTATATATGCCTTCCACTTTAACCCACGAATAATATTCGGTCAAATGGAAGACAGTATAAGTTCGCGGAACGAGAAAATGAAGAGGCCCGACGTTGACCGAGGGCAAACACGAAATGGACGGTAGCCAGCCCAGTCGATATTGCACAGGGATGGTGTAAAAAAAGGAGTAGACCCTGGTAAGGGAAAAGAGGATATCGACGATCGTTCTTCAGTCTATCTACGAATTAAAGCAGACCAGCGGACGCGTGAACGGTACAATGAAGATTGGCTAATTGAATTACCTGGCTACTGAGAGTGGTCGGGCAGATAGGGCTTTCCATAACCCGCTCGGTCAGGTTTTAGTTTTGGGTTCCATTAAAAGGAGGAGGCTGAAAGAATGGCCTCGGCCCATCCAACTAAAATCACCCGCTAATTGTACGAATATCAGAATGGCCAAGGAACGCACGCGTGTTCATTTGCAAAATCCACACGAAACTTCCCAGCTGTCCGTTCCATTATCCTCCTCTGCTGGAATCTACTCGACTGAATGTTTAACCCTTGTCTCTACCGCTCGTTCTTAACGAATCGACGACGACAACGAATAAAAATTAACAGCCAGCCAAACTTCCATCCTCAATCCGGAGCACCATCTACGCTGCAGGATATCGCAACTCTGATCGAACATAGAATATTTCGCGAAACGATTTTCTTGAAGCTGGTAAAATGAGACGCGCGTTCTAATTGCATTCGCCAAGCCCTGTAATTAATACCCCGCAGTGGTACTCGAGCCAGCTTGCCGATCGAATGCGCTTTAACCTGCTCTATGACACGCTCTCCATTCCCGTTCGAATCGATTTCCAAATACACGCATACACACTCGCGCATACAAGCTCTATATATTCGGGCTGCATTTAGCTTTTTCTAGAAGTCGATTCATCACAGATATCGGCGTACCTGCGATTCAGAGTCGCGACACGACACAACGGCGATACACACGGGCGGACCAAACGAGAAATCGGGACGGGGGTTGAACGTTCTCTGTTCGACTGTACGCTACTGGCTGGCAGGGTGGAGGATGCGAGAGTTAAATTAGTTTCCGGGGCAAAAGCTGGCTGCCGCCTGGTTTTCAGGGCTAACCCCGTGTATAATTCCAGAACAGCTCCATCAGGCTGGAACCCACGAAGAACCTTCCATCCAAACCATCCAAACCATCCAAACCATCCACCATCCACCATCCACTGCCGACGCCCGCGCCCAGGCGCGCCCCTATCAACCATCTCCCCGTGCCGTCCTTTGCGCGTTTGCCTTGCCAGACTTCGCGGGGGCTGCAGTTTGCCAAGTTAATTACCGTCGGATAATTGCGCTCTATATGCCGACCGGCTGATTAATGAGCCTGGATCAGCCGGCCATGTCGGCGGTGTGTCCCCTCTTTTGTCAAAGTGTGCTTAGACAGAACGATTGTCCGACGACGATATTATTACGATACGGAAGACAGTCTTTTGCTTTCGCAACAGATTTCTGGAGGAATGAGTTTAGATTCTGTTGGTAATTCTGAAACGAAGGAGGGCCCACTCTGGCTATAGAGAGTAACCGGCCACGAGGGCAACCGGACGATTGAAATCAGCGGCGGTTTAACGGGCGTTCGAAAGGGTTGACCGTTGCGAAAAGACAGCCGCGTACGAACAAAGGACTCAAGCGAGTAAAAGGGCGGGGGAAAAAAGGGTAGCATAGGTAACGAGCGTTCTGGAATTGCAACGGCGTTATCAGTAACAAGCGGAATTGCATTGTGCGTCGAAGCCCCTCGGGCGTGCGCTGCTTCTCATTACCATCCCGGCGAGCAGCGAATCGCGGCCGCGCGTACACAGGGAGCGTGTAACCCACGCTCGAGACTATTATCAGACCGTGTAGACGTCGTCTACGTCGTCCACGTCGCCGTACAGAAGGTTCCATTATCCTCTAATATCGTTATACGAGGCCGAGCCGCACCACGGTTTGCAGGAGCGACGGTCACGATAATGCCCGTTACGCTAACGACTGTGATATCGTTACCGGCGATTGTTGTACCTGCGTGCCTGACGTATTCATCTGGACTGCTCTCAATTTCTTATTTAATCAACCATACCCGACGGAATTCCGTTAGCCCTACTTGCCTTTTTCGCCGATGGGAGTTAATTTTCCAAATCCATCGCGCACATTTTCTTTCCCATCGATTTACTTTTTCCATTCGTGTGGGCGATGATGAAATTTACTTGTTGGAAAACTGTCAATCGCGTTTCGCAAAGAGGCATTCGTTGTGCGCATGCCAGGACGTAGAGTTCATTACCGTGGGACTATAAAATTTAGCGTAGTCGACTCGTAATCGCTGTCCACGCGATCGTTACCCGCGACCGATGCGTCGCGCCGCACCGCCACCGCGCCGCTCAGGTAGCGCTACTAGCTGCAATCTGTTACCGCGATCGGGATGTAAAGTTTACATCGATGAAACGTAATTTCGTCCACAGTTTCGCGGGTCATGCTGATGATCGATACAGCCTCTGTTCAAGCGGTCGGAACCGCAACTTCTCTTGCTTCTCGCGAACCGCCGCCGATCGATACCTCCGATTCGAAACTTTCAACCCCTTGAAGCACGCTGTGAATTTCCCTTCGGTACAAGACCGTCTCGATGGACTTTTAATTGCGCTGTTTGCCAACATTTTAACCCGCTTGAATTCCACCGAGATTTCAGTATTTAGGGTTGCTTCCTTGGCAATTTTGATAGCTTGGACGTGTACTGGGGCAGGAGAGCGGGACGGGAGGGGTATAGGTATTTCAAATATCACAGACGGTACGATACCACTCTGTTCATGAAAAATTCTCTAAAACTATGTTAGGAAAAATATTTCCCCTTGCCCGCAATAAACCAGAAAACTTTACTCTCCGGCGATAGGGATATTTCCAAAGCAAGTAACAAAGGCTGTGCCTCTAGTAGCCGGTAATTCCTGTTCTCTTTTGCGTTTCTTGCAGCGCAAGTACTCCGCAGAGTCCTCTCTGTGGATCAAATTCGATCTGGAAGTTTACCGAGCCACTTTCACAGTACGGGACCACGTTTTATTTCCTGGACGCAGCGAGCGCAACTATTAGCTTGGCAAGATCGGCGGGTCCCGAAGTGCAGCGGAATGTAAAACTCGCCTTTGCTCGAGCCTGGCCCCCGTCGATAATATGCGCACACTGTGTCGTGGAAATCGTTCGAATGTTAAGAGACCCTCGCGGTTGCGGCTAATACATCCGTGACGCTTGTTTATCCGCGGCGAGATTAGAATCGGAACTTCCATCCCGAGAATCGATCGGCATTCCTGCTTGCCTTTCCTATCCGATGCTGTCTGGCGTCGCGTTTTCTTTTTTCAGCGTTCTTATTCAAGAAATACTCGAGGAAATGCCGGGAAGCCTGCGAGTTTATTGAGGAAGGAACGGGGTACACTCCGTTGATGATTCGAATGTTTAATTAACGGCAGTCAATATTTGAGCGAGCAGCTCTCCTTGTTGCGGCGTCTGAGAAATAGACTCATCGGTTCTTGCTAGCTTCGATTTTAATTTATGCACAGAGCAACGGGAAAGTAATCCTAGGAAGTGGTCGTCCTTTGATAATTGTTTTAATGGAACTGAGCCGAACTCCGGGCAGGGGCACAGCATTGAACATTAATGTTCAAAATTTTCCTGCACTTAGTAAAAATTGTATTGCGCAATTTCAATTTAATCGTCCCCTTCTTATCTTGAATCGCGCTTCCAGTTTAAAAACCAAATGACACCCCGAATTATTCGTGCTGGCATACTATCGATCAATAAATCATCTCACCGTCTCGGTTAACTTTGATCTCCTCCCAGCGCACCTGTGTGCACCAACGGGAGGTGACATTTCGCTCGGTTGCACCCCGTGATCCGGCAACTTAACCCGGACAGAAACGATGCTGGGGCTTCCGTTCCGCGGTTGCGAAAGCGTTTCCTGCGTAAATTGCGCCGGTCTTCCTGGAATCCCTCGAAGGGATCGTTTTCGCGGCAGCAGCCACCTTGAGAGCCAAGCGACGCGGCAATACCTTGATTGCACGGATATTAATTAATCGGGATCCCTCCGAAACCGCCCACTCCCAACGTCGCCACCGTATGTTCTGACTCAAGGAATTCAGGGCGCTTTGCTCGACGAGTCGCGCCAACGTCATCGTTTCTCTTCCGTCCCTCTTGAGCCCGATTCTGTCGGCCCCTTCAAACGATTCACGAGTCCACTCGGGTATACTATACATATATCATAGAATCGATTCTTTTTACAGCGGGGCTCGAGGACAAATCTTGCACGAGTTATTAAATTAGTTTAGCATTATCGGCTAGGTATATCCAGGCGACAGACATATTTATTTGTCAGACTTGAACGTAGAGTATCCCAATTTCTCTAGAGCCGCATTTTCTCAATTATTTGAATCGCGGTACAGTCTCGAAAATTTTCCAGCTAACGAGACAGTTCCCTGGGAATCGGACGATTCAATGAAATAAGTAACTTCATCGGTTCGATCGTAAACCCCGATAAAAAGTTCCACGGCGAAGAAGCCAGGAGGAGAAGGAGGAACCTGGGAATTATTTCGAGCGGACGGGGCTATTAAAAGGCTTTTTAAAAGCTGCTTTACCCATTCACCCCCCCCCCCCCCCCCCTCTGGTGGGGAGCACACAGAACGTGCACCAGGCTTTTTAATGAAATTTCCGCGCGCAGCCACGTTTGCACAATCGCCCCAACGCATCGGAAAGAGAGAAGGGCATTCATTGTGTCCCAGAATTTCTGGGATCGCTGGCTACTGAAGTTTCAATAATTCGATAAGCTATCAGGAAAGGCAGACCGCCAATTCGCCTCATTAAAATTGATCAGGACTGTTGTATTAGGTAGTCGGCAATTTGTAGTACATTGGACACGAAATGCCGAATAGAGAAGATAGATGCTGGCAAGGGTTAAACTTTCCTCAACAATAATTCGCTTCACCGCTCGCACGCGGCTACTTAAACGACACGTATCGGCCAGTGGCTTTGCTCGACTTAATTTGAATTACCGGCAAGTCGGTGCACGTTGGTTCCGTTAATGAAGCCTCGAAACCACTCTGTCGAGTTTACGCGAGTCGCACAAAGCCGCCCTTTGCTCTGCCGCGCCGAGAGAAAATCGACTCGACGTGTAACGCGTGTTACCTCGCGAATTTTCGTCCCGTTCGTCCCTACGTGTCGGTTTTACTATTATACATAGAACCTGGCTCCTCTTTCCTCACGTGTCGCGAAGAATTTTCTAACTTGGGAAAGTTTAATCTACGATAGAATCGAGATTAAGAGTAGCCGGTGGACGGTGAAGCCTCGGCTTTCTTCTTACTTTGATAATTGTAAGTCGAAGAGCTTGTGCTGGGGTGCGATTATCGAAGAAGAATCGTTGCGGATAAATTGTCCACAGCTTCATCGATTTTTTAAGTTAGAACGGTGATTTCTTCGATAGTATTTCTAGAGGAGTTCGGACTGGTATTGCTCGAGCTTCAGAATTTCTCGTCGCCCGAAAGAGTCTCATCAGAAGCGTTCTTTCGGGGTTGTTCGTCGACTTCCATAGCTGCAACAGTTTCGATGCCACTAGTCGAATAGCGTGGCTCGATGTGTTTAAGGGACGTGGCTTGGGCAAGAATTCTGGCCAGGAGGGCGAAGCTCGCTAGTCTGGTCACGCGTGGATCACGACAATTAGGAGCAGACGGAAGACGATGTGGGTCTGGCGACGAGAGGAAAGAGGTGTGGGCTGAAAATGTAGAATGCATAGGTTCCTACAGAACGAGTAGTTAAAACAAGAAACAAAAAAGAAAACTAAAAGATATTATGGTAAAACTTGCGAACGTTAGGCCACGAAGCAAATCTACTATTTTTATTAAAATTCATTGAACGTGGTATAACTGTGCTCGTGAATTTCTATAAAAAACATTTCGACCAAAAAAATCCATAAATTCAGCTGCGATAAAACGGCGAGGTGGTTATTGTATGGAGGAACCTAGAATGGGTGTAGGTTTAGGTGGCCGGAGACAGCTAGCTCTAATGTCGTCCTATTGTCCCGCACTCCGCCACGGCCTCGAAACCTTGTTAACTCCCCGGAAACTGTTAACAGTGGCACGTTCGACTGGCAGTGTCGGCCCACCGCTGCCTAGTCCACTATGGCAACCTGCTTCGACCCGTATCACGGACCCTCCGACATTGCTTCCTACAAATGGAACTATCTTCGCTGCACATACAAACGGCACGACTCACCCTCGTGGTCAGCCGAAGCTGACACGATTTTTTTTTCCCCCCGCTGGACTTTCGGCGAAAATATTGCAGAAACGTGGCGGGACTTAATTTTTCGGTAGGTGACGATGACGGTTGGAGGGCTGAAAGGCATTTCGGTGACTGGGAAGACTGTAAACGGAGAGTCGAGGGGAGTAGTTTCAAGGGTTGGTGAAAAATATTTCTTGTTTATGTTAAAATTGAACGACGGTGGAACGCGTGTCGGCGTTTGCTCTACCCTGCGGGCAGGGCGATGCCCTTGTTCCCAGTCTCGACAGCGTGCTTCGGACGATTGGCCAAAAAATCGACCTGACTGAAATTGGCCGACAGAATGACGCGACAAAGGCCAGCAGACTGGGGTGTGGTACGGAGATGGGTGCGTAATACGCTTAAAATACATCCCATGGACGAAAGTTAGGTCGGGTTAAGCCAGGTCGCGGGCCAGGCGCGCGCGCACGCCGCTCGCAGATTGAAATCTAGTCATAGCCCCGCGTTACCGTCACCTCTACCCTTCCTAACGCACCCTCCACCCACTCTTCGATAGCATCCGTGGACGCTGATATACAGGATGTACATCGTGTATTGTGTATACACTCCGTACGATATTACGATTCGATGGAATCGCCGATTGGCCCGCTGGGAAATCGGCATTCAATTGTCCATCGACGACCGATATGAACCTCGCCGTGCTCGTGGTTGCGTTTCACCGGCTGGAACAACCCTTTCGTGTCCCGCGAGTTTGGTATTTCACTCGATGGATATCTTCCTCGAACTGATTCGCCAATACGTTAAATACTGGTATCAGTTATAATTATGACTCGATGCTAGGCACCAAACTCAACCCTTAAACGGCAAAGAAACTAAGGGGAGACAGCTTAGATCGGGATACAGTACGTACCATAGTTTATTTTCACATATTAAATATACTGAAGATTGCAACACTCCTATTAGATGCCCTTTAGTCGTGGAATTTTTACAACACGAATCGGGCACCCTTAACCCTCTGCGATCGGCACATTTCTCTGATGGGACTACCAGCTAGTCGGAAATTGCAGATGTGCACACAAAGCAAAGATCGTGCAGCCAAAGCGGCGACACCGAGTTCTAGAACAAAATTGAAATGCCGCCACTATTGTCGCACCGGTCGAAAAGCGTGTTGTGCCGGATCGACAAGAACGTTTCCGCTCGGAATATTTTCTTCGCGCTGTTTACATTGTGTCTCGACGCACGAGAGTTATTAACGCGCAGGCACGAAACGAACACGACACTCGTCGTGTCAAAGCGAGGAATTAAATGCAGCCGGTTCAGCTTTAAGCGCACCAAGAGGGTAGAAGGGTGAGAATTTCAATTTTTCCCCCAACGAAGCTGGGGTAACGGTGTTCCCTGGCCTTCATCTGAGTGACTCCATGTGAAAAGGTATGCGTCGAGCTTATCGGGGAATAACGTTCGAGTCTCCATCGTGGAAGTGCTCGTTACCGGATTCATGTTCCGTGCGCGCGTCACGATCGAAAGAGAGAAAGATGCTTATGGTTCTATCGGAGAAATTGTTACTCGTTCTTCGAACTACATTTTTAATCGCAATAATAAATTTCCCACTGTTCGAGATTAAAATCTGCACACGCTGAATGGGTACAGTAAAAAAATCTTTCCTCGCATTTATTTAATAACTCTGTCACTTTTGCTCCCATTAATTAATTGCCCCGTCGAGTGTTGCCAATCTAATACGACCTGGAGAATAGTTGGCGAATACGTTACTGATTAATAACGGAACGTGACACGGCGAATCGTTTCGACGGAAACGCCGCGTTTCCATCGTCAGCCAGTCGACATCATTTCCGTCGCCGTGACGCCGCTGACTGTTTAAACCGCTTAACCGATTCAGAGCTGGTCGGCTAAATCCGCTAATGTTTCGACCGGTATATCGACGCGGTCAATTAACCATTTCGCTAAGCTTTACAGATTTGGCCGGTTAACTTTTTCGGTCGGTTTACCGTCTCGTTTGGGTATCCGCGTTCCCCGTTGGATTTTCGCGTGAAACGTTCGCTATTGCGGAGGAGCACCCGAAAATATTTCGCTTTATCGTCTGAATTCGAAGTGAGCTGTCCGCCGCGCTAACCTTCCACGATTTTTTCTTTTTTCGTCGTTGATCGAAAGTTTGCTCGAATCGATGTTTACTCACCGGTGCAATTAACGCGATACGCATCCGGTTTAATGTTGCGTGCCGCTGCAACCTGGCGTGCTTCGTTCCAAAAAGGAACTGGGACGGTTTCTCGCCTGCCTGTGTGCAATTAGGTGAAGCATCTGCTAGATTCTGGTAATTAATAGCGACTTTTAAATGAAATTGTTTGTGCGGACTTTATGTTAACTTTATCTCTGCGACGGATAATGATAATAATAATAATAATGATACCACCCGTGTCTCCATTAATTAGCCACGTCGGCGTAGTAGAAAATAAAGGGGGATGGCTTTAACGAATGAATTTATAGTAACTAATTAAACTGCTGATGGAACGGTGGGACGTCTATTGCGTATATTAAAAGTGTAACTTAACACCATCCGAGAAGTGTAGTAACGCAGTATCGGAAGAAGGTGGATTTGAACGAACGCCAGTCGCGGATCCGCTAATTCGCTTCGACAATCGCAGCGATTCGCCGCGCCAACTGCAGCCGCTACGAAAACTAGTTAGTAGTTGGACAAACAATCTGGAATTACATGCTGTGTGCGCCTCTCTGGTCGTAACAGGTAGAGAAAGAGCTTTCTCTCTGCGACCAACAGAGAAATAGTAGAATCGGAGGTGAATAGGTAACGAGGATCGGAGAGGACGGTACATATTTAACAAAAGCACCGGAGGAGAAGGGTGAAATTGAAATAGTCCGCGGCGCGAAATTAAAATTACGCCTTCCCCGTGATATTATCGCGCCCTCCGTCACCCCCTCACAGCGCCCCCTTGCTTCGTCCGTTGATTAAACGGACCGACGCGATCGAAGTACCGTCGCAACGACGCGACGCTGCTACCTTAACGATCGCGATGCTAAGTGGCTGATAGACGCGTCGACTAATATCTATACATAATGTATGTACAGATTGTGCTGTGAGTGGCTTGAATGACTACTTTTCCCTTTAATGGCATCGCTGCGAACGTATGCCCTCCGAAGGCCTTCTAATTTTTGCGCACTTGATTTTACTACGCAGATGGAGTTTCTTAGGAGCGTAGATATTATGTACTGGAGTTGATTGATCGGTTGACTCGAGAAATTCAGTAAATGGAAAAGAAATGTTTTTGGTTGAATGCATTTAAACTAACATTCCTCTCGTGGCATGTCCCCTTAATTTCTGCGATTTCGCGAGATGACCGTGGAAAATTAATGAGCGAGCAGCGGTGCGCGAAGAAAGAAAGTTCGGACGATGAAAGAGAAAGAGAAATAGGAAGAAAATGTCTCTGGGAACGGGTCGCGCGAATATTTCACTGCGACGAGGTTTTCCATTCCACTCCGCGTTCACCCCATTAATGTCACATGGTGCTGCATCGACGCGCGAAAAGCCCAATCGTGTTTTATGTTGCTGTTCTGCCTGCGAAAGTATACAAGGTGGGGACAGCAAAGGGATGCCGAGGAAATATTATTTTACGAAAACATTTGCCCGCTGGAGCGATATTTCTTGGCACACTGCTGATTAATCGACGAGCTAATTTGAAAATGAAATAAAGAAATGCACGCACTGATTAAATGATCTATCGTTCGATTAATTTTTCATTTCTACCATAACAATAACCGTCGAGACAGTCCACAAGGGCAGAAATTGTAATGCTACGCACACTCCAAGACATTAAACCTTTACCCGCAACATTAGTTCAGCTTATTGCTTGATCCCCGTGTGGCAACAGGTCCGATTGATACCGAATACGTGAACAGGAAGTCCAACTCTTGCGAGCTAATTAGGGGAAGAGACGAAAAGGCGTGGAATAGAGGCGGCAAAAAAATGTAAAGAAATAATGAAAGGGCGGGGGAGTCGAAGAAGTCTCGTGTACGTGGAACGAGTCACAGAGTAATCCTGACCCCAGCCAAGTAGAAACGGTCCGCCATTGGTACGGCCAAGTTCGGTGCGAATTCGAGGTTGTACCACGTGGAAAAGTTCGAACGGCTGTAACATCCGAAATGGATCGCCGCTAGAATGAGTGGGCAAGGATGAACAGAGACACGAAGGGCGTGGAGAATCACTGTCCCCCCGTCCAGAACCGCTAAAAGTTCGTACACAGCGCAATTTCGAATGGTACACTTCCACGTTTCACGAGAACACCCCCTTGGTTCTCGTGTTCGACCCTCGTTGCGAAGGCGGGACGAAATAACAGGGTAACACGTTATGCTTATTTCCTCTGTCGAAGATTATTGGACAGTCGAATTACTTTATCGTAATTCGAGTTTGCAGTTTTGTTGGACTTTGTTATTGCTTTGGTGTTAGTTGAAATGTTCTTTTTATTATTCTACCGGTTGATCGACGCTGATCTTGTTTCACGCACCGTAACGAAGTAAATAACAGTGGCGAGGGGGAACGGGAATAGTTAGATTAACTTTGGGATAGGCGATTGTACAGGTTCTTACCTTTTTGTCTTACGCTTTTCCCTTTTTTATTGGGGGCGGGGGGATTTAATACATGTTTAAATGCATGTTTGCATCTGTCGTTTGAATACATTGTCCTATTTAACGGGTTAATCGCCAAGGAGCATTTATTATCGTTCGTAATGTAAAACCTATTTTCCAATTTATAACAGCGTACACGATAAATGGGAGCTAAGTTAACGCAAATGACGTTACTCTAATGGGGCTTCGAGAATGTATTACAATAATAATTCCCATTACTCTTGCATCTGTACATATTCTAGTTTCACTCGGTCGAGCCCGCAAAACACGTACAAATACGGTATAACTTTATCAACGAAACTGCTGAGGCCACGTTTGACCAGCAAAATCTACCGTAGGAATCTCGTAGTCAGAGAAATTACTCTGGCCCCGATAGAAATTGTTTCACGGCTGTAATTCCATGAAAGGCTAGACCGTTTCTCAGTGCAAAATGAAAAAAAAACGTTACAACTCTCGTCTCTGCTAACCAGCATAGAAGAGAAAACGCCTCGAATTCCCCAAGAGTCGTAAATATTCCACGAATAAAAAAGGAAAAAAACTCGCGTCAACGAACATTCCTCGAACCTTCAACAAGAATTGTGTTCCCTTTCTCCGCGAATCTGAGAATCAAGGACCACGGAGTGGCTTCTACGTTTCCTGCCGAAAGTCCGCGAGTCAACCGAGCGGAGTCCGAATTCTCGATTCTTTTTCTCTGCGCTCGTAAAAAGTGTAATGGAAAACGTGGCGGTGGCGTCGTGGCAAGTCTGGCGAACGTGCCGAGCCGCTGGCATTGTCCCGATGAGTCGGGGCACTGAAATTCGCGAACAGCCGAACGTGAATTCCTCCGGCATCTGTTGTGCCACGCCGGCAATAAGAACGGAGTTGTGCGGGGCAGGGGTTGCTTCGGATGTACCATTTACCGCCGCGTCCTCGAAACGAAGAAAGCGTGGTTACAAAGGTGGAAAAGGTAGCTTAAAGACTAGCTCCGATCGACAACTTTTACACGGGGAATGAATGAGGGAACGGCTGCTGCGCTGATCGCCCCGGTAATTGTGTTTCCCAGCTTGGAACGCAGACCTATTGTGATCGAGTTTCTTCGGGAAATGAACTGCACTTTGGGTTATTTAACTTTGATACAATTATTGAACAAGAAATTCGTATTGATAGAAATGGGATTCTTATTTTTCCAGTCGGTATTTTAATCGATTAATATACAGTCTTCCATAAAACTAAACGATCGCTAGATTTTCACCAAAAAGATGGTCGTTCTTTCGATTGCTGTGACTTGGTGAAAAAAAATCGCACGACTTGTCCCAGTTCTAGTAATAAAAGAGGGGTTTGCCGAAGATTCGCGTGTAAATCTACTTTAGTCGGCGATAGCCGAACAACCTGGATGTTTTAGGACCCGTCCAAGTCGTTATTGTTTTAGCTGTCCGCTGTTCAGAATAATATTGTGGAACGAGGATCGTTGAATCCGATTCGTAAACGATAGGATTACTAGCCGGGAGAGGCTACCCATCGTAAAATCCCGACCAAAAGAATCTAGCATTCGCCTGTTCTCGCGTTCAGGAAAATGGGATACGAGCGTGGCCGGCTTCGATTCTGCGTAAAATTGCTTTCGGTGGAATGGAGAAATCGTACTATTCCTCGAGGAAATTTGGGAAGAAATTGAGACGGGCTAAGTACAACCATTCGGCTACCGGTCGCGGTGGTTAAAGTTTCTTCTTCGAAATTTTTATTTCACCGCGCCTGGCATCTGCATTTGGACGCTTGATTCTCCATATTTACCAATCGTGATTGTAATATCTCCACGTTGTCTTCTCCAATTTGGTCGTTCGGAATTTTATCGATATTTCTTCCAGCGCGAAATCAAATAATCCAAACTTTGCTGGATCTCGGTCCCCCAAGGATTGCTCTCAAAGATTCCTCATCATAGTCCGACGAATATAACGCAGTTCGAAAGTAGTTTGATGTCGGCTGGAGCTCGATTGCACTCGTTTCCGCGAGTTACACGCCGGTAGCTCGCGCCAGTCATCCCCGAGTCGCACTTGAAATGTTTTCCATGAATACCGAATGCGCCGGTGAATTCGATCTCCCCTCCGGCTGCTGACGTGTGCATCAAATGTCGCCGCGATTCAGCCCCCCCACTTATCAATCGTTGTTCTTCCATTTGACGCCGCGACGACGCGAAACGTTGAAATGAAAGGTGTTCACGTCACGACGAATAACAAAACGACCGCGACTTCGATGTTGCTTTCGTACCCAAGGGGTTCATTCTTTTTCGTCTCTTTCCGATTTTCCACGTTGCTCTGTCGTCGCACTGTTTTTCCTTTATACCCTTTGCTTTCCTCACGCCTAATCCCCTCGTGCATCTCTGCCCGTGATTTCCGTTACACCTGACTTTACGACTTTACCAACGCTTGGTTCAATTTTAACGCCGTTTAACTTCCGAGGGGTGATTTAATGGTGCCCGGGGTAAATTACCAGAAGCACCTTGTCCCCATTTTCCTAAGCTATGAATATCGAACGACGAATGAAATTGATCGTAGTCGCATTTCTAATTCATAATCACCGCTGTGCACGAGTTTAACTACTAACGAACGATACCAGTACGAAGAGGCGCGCGCGCGCGCATAAATCATTCCTCTAAGCTCACCATACGGATTATTCCCATCATTCATCCTCGCGAACGGTGTCGTGTACTTTTTCCCTGTTTACTCCTAACCAAAACCCTCGTTTCGTTCGTTCTCTCGGCAACCCCATTCACGAAACTTTATCGTGAATCGCTATCGAACAATCGTGTCCCAGCAGCTCGAAACTAAGACAACAGCGACCTTGCCTACTGAATTATTCGGTTGCTAAAAGTGAGACCACCTTCACCATTATCTACTTAGGGCGCAGTCGTTCGTTGCACTTTGTGGATTCCTAGATCGATACAGATAGACCGGATTAACATAGAAACGGATAGCTCCCAGTCCATTAACCCAATCGAGAATAGGCCTTCCTACTTTATTTCCTCACTCGCCGTCTCTGTCTGTTTGTCTCCGCGACATCTTCGATAAACGGACGCGTTTCGGCAAGAAACGTTATTTGAATATCAAATTAATTTCTTCGCTGCGGCGCGGCGGTACAGTTTATATCGTGAGGGTCGATAGCGAAAACTTGAAGAAATCTGGCCCCCAGCCGCCCTTATTTCAACGGAGCTAGGTAATCGGCCTTCGGGTGAGGTCTAATGAGCCAGCACATTGCATATGCATCGTCGTTTAAATATTTATGCGCGGCTTAATATCGTCTGTAATTGATTGGATCTCGAGTCCACGACCGAAGCGATGCAGAAAATATCGCCGGCTTGAATATCGTTGTTTTTTCTTTGTCTTTTTTACCTCCTTTTTATCCTTGTACTTTATATTCTGCATTAAAATTGTTCGTCTTGTCGAGACAGTACGGGGAATCCCGGGCGATTTTCCTTGACGCCGCTGTTCCGCGCGTCTGACCAGTGACGACCCTAGTCTACTCGATGTTATCTCAGATCGATCTAGACGCTGCGTCCATCGAGTCTTGAGTATCTGCAGAGATGGCAACGAGAATTGGCTTTTTTCTTTGATTCTATAACAGAAATTAAATCTCGTCTGTCGCCTAATAATTATTCTTGCCTCTAGGAATAGTGGAGAACAAAAAAAAGTAATAAGCCTCGATGCATCCAGTTTACGCGCTTGAAGCAACGATTATCGAACTTCGATACGATATACGTGAACCACGAAACGCATACAAGATGAAGAGATCAATTGATTATACAAGTATACAGCTGTTCAATAATACATTCTATCTATACTCAATCGGATAAATATTCATTATTTAAAAATGCTGATGGACCGGCTCTTGGAAAATAGATTCAATTGTTTGAAAATAAACTCGCCGTTCTCTCACTAAAAGAGCCCGTCGAGTCTCTTGTGGTTGTTGTTTTGCGTCCAACTTTCTTTCCAAGCTTCTTCGCGAATCCTTCGTTTCCTCGTCCACCTTTATGGAGATTGAAATATCCTTTTAAAGGTTTTTAAACTCACAATCGGTCGTATTACGAGACAGGAGAAAGAATATCTCGTTCCGTGGAAGGAAGTTCGCTTATCAAGGGACCCGACAGCTGGCCTGATTTCACTATCCGCTTTGAATTAAATCTCCGCCGTCGTTGACCCAACGCAACGTCAATGTTTGCCCGATTGTATCTAGACTTCGAGGGGAAAAAGATTATCGTAGAAGAACGGCTAGTAAAATATGCAAAAGAAATCGATCGCGAACGCTCGGCACGATGGAAGAAATCCACGGACAGAAATTTCCCGCTTAGCGCTCAACTTTCGGCTGCAACCAACTAATCATCGCTCGTCTCCGCGCTCGTTAAAGCCTTTTCAACCCGGCCGGTCACCGGAAGTGCCTTCTGTTTCGCGCACGAGCCAGTTTCCCTCGATTGTCTCTGAGCCAGGCCCGAGGAAAAATACGGAGACTCAACGTAGAACGAAGAATAGTCTCCGAGTCAGTGATGTCGTACTTTGTCAACACAGCGGTGGGGACTGTTTTTCGTCGCCATCGGAGGGTGGTGGGTGGTAGCGGAAGCAAGGTAATGGGATAAGAAAGACGTCGACGTCCGTAGACTTCGCGTCTCGTTAAAATTTTGTTACCGCGTAAACTTTCGTACCTGCTGCTTCTCCCTCCTTTCGTCTCATCCGCTTACTCGTAGTTCTCTTAATTATAATGGCGTATAACCTGCAGAGCAATGGATGAAAGCAATTGCGAGTTGAAGATCCATTCCTCCCCTCTCTAGGAATTCTGTTCAGTCTTTGTTCGTTTTACGTCGCGAGCATATTTTTAGCTCTATTTTGCCGATTGGCAAAGAGAAAGTACATCCTCCCTTTTGCCTCACAATGGGGAATCGTTAATTAGGCTGGTTTAATGAGAAAGAGCATCGCGACAAAACTAGTCCGGAAGTTGTCGAACCAGAGGGAACTCGAATCGAGACACACCGCAGAGTGGTTCGAGTTGCCGACCCGTTTCTCCATTTCTCAAACGTGAGCACAGTTCTCTATAATCTGGTACGCTTTCATCTGTTCGTCAAATATATTGGCTCATCTCGTGGGTAATGAGAATGTTCGGAAAGTCGGTGGTCGAGCTGAAGCGTTTATTCAAAATGGTAATAGGAAAACTTAATAGGCAAATAGCGAGTTGGGCTGCGGAAAAGTGTTGCTAATAATTGCAACGAAATTGACAAGAGAAATCCCAGTGTTGAAAATGTAGAACGGGAATGTTGTTTCGTCAGTTTTTATTTACATTTTAAATTTCAAACTTTTAAGTAAGAAAGTTACGCTAATCTAAAACCACTTGCTTCCAAAAATGGGCATCGACGAACGAAAGCTGCGAAGAATATTGTCGAGAAGGGAAGTGGAAAACAGCGGCGAGAACGATAAAATTTGTACTCTTTTTCTTCGAGTTTGGCGCACACCCCCTGCACTATCGTGGCCTGGAACGCGCGTGGCAATGGTTAATTGCTCCATGGGCTTTATTGTCCCACGGAAGTTCATTCGATACGCGCGAAAGTGGTGATATCGTATTGATGTCAGCCTCCATTGTAAAGCGCCGTCGGGAAATCCGGGGGTTTGATTAACTTTTTATTGGAATATTGCGAACAATGCTGTCGGTTAAAGGAGCTGTAACGAATTGGTCGCGCGGAATGATTCGTCGCGATGGAAATGACGAATTTTCGCCCTCACCTCCGTTATACATTATATAATATATTTTCTGCTCCGCTTTCAGAGCATTACGCTGGTACAGCAATAGTAATTGCAACTCGGTATTGCTGTCGAAGCTATTATTATTATCGTTATCAGCAGCATTATTACCATCGTTATTATTACTACTGCTGTAAATCTACTCGACTCTTTATTGCACAAAGATGAGGGGAAGATCAAATAGAAAGCGAGTGACGCAACCAATATAGAAAATTAAGTTGATGCTGCTCATTAATGATTATTAAATGAAATAATCACTTTAGATTAATCTTATTGGCACGAATAGCACAAAATGATGGAGCAAGCATCACGAAAGAAGTTGGCCGTATTAATTGTCGTCTCCTGTTTCAACGTTATATCGGCGACAAATGGGGAATAATAGTCGTACGGATAATTATCGGTAAAATCGATTGCTTGCGCGGAGCTTTAATAATCGGCTCGCGACGGAAAAAAGGTATATCGATGCCGGGACGGATTGCGGGCAGAGCCGCGTGAAATTTCATAAAATTGCAACGAGGCTGTTTCCGATCGCTGAGAAATTATCGCTGCAGTCACTCGAAAGCGATCGTCGAAACAGATACCAGCTATTTCCCGCCCGGGAGTTGCCGAATCCGAAAGCTTTTTGAAAACACGCGTCCACCATCACAATTATATCGAATCCTCCACCTTCCGCGCCTTATCCGCCTGGCTCTAGGGACGCTGTAATAAATCCCCACTTGTTCGCGATCGAATCAGAAGACCTATCTAATCTGCAAGTTGAGTCGAAATATTCCTAATGTTGCGTAATAGATCCGTAGTGATTGTATTCGTGAAAGAAAATTCCTCAAGGCTCGTACTGACGTTTGAATCGTGACAAATTTCGAGAAAAAGTACCTCGGCTTACGCCACCACTTTGCGATTTAATATACGGATAGGTAGGCTGGTGTGCGATTTTTTTCGCAAATGTGCAGCAGTTGTAATGCCGACAATTTTCCGAAGTGTATATTAAATTATTTCAGAATTGAATCAAATGATAACCTTATCTTATTTCTTTGAACACGAGTCAAAAATAATCATTGCGGTACAATAATCCAACATAAAAATAAATATTTGATAATCGAACGGCGCAGTATGAAACTGGTTGAGGCTGATGCTGTCGCGTGTGCCCGCTTATACTTCCCACTAATCTCCCTTCGCGTTTGCCTCGAACCCTTCCCGGCAAGAAATAATTTATAATTCCGCGTATAAATCTGGGGCTTTCGAGCGCTGACACGTGACGGAATCGCGATGGAAAGAGGGCGAGTGGGAGAGAGAGAGAAGCACAGTTGCCATAGCTCGGTTAAACAAAACGAAAACTCGTGGAGGAGACAACCGTGCTCAGCGAATGTAATTAAACGCGGCATTTTTTGTTTTTTTGGTATCGTCGAATTTTTCCGTTTCTTTCCTGTTTTACATTTGACCCTTTTATTTATCGCCGCCAAAACTTTCCGTACGCCTATCTGTACTTAATAATGTGCTCGAGAAGAGCGCCCTACCTGATAGAAATTGTAAGTGTGACGATAATTTTCGATGCAGCCTTCGCGATAGGTGACTGAGACACTATACTGGAGTATTTGAGTTGATGTAAAATGTTACAGAAATAGACATTTTTAATTTTACAGTGTCCCCCTTTCTAACGGCTGACTATATACAGGCATACTCTACTTGAACTACTTATTCGCAAAGTTCCTTTTCTTTCTGAGAGTCAAGTGTCCTTTCCGGCTTGAGAAATTTTTCCAATATCGATTTGTTGATGCGCTTAACACAAATTGCAACCGTATCCTCTGCTAACCTGCTTCAGACTCGTCCGCAAACGTTCGGTTTTATTAATTCGGTTGAGGTGACTACTGAAATTGATAATTCGATATAGGTAAACTTTGATCCATACTCTGGTGCGTTTTCATTCGATCCTCAACATTTCTATTCCACCAATTTACATTTTGTCTCATCCGATTTATCCTGATTCGGTATTCGGTCCAATCTAAACTGCGCTAACGAATTTGCAAAACGAACAAACCTATGTCTTCTTTGTTCGCTACGTGTATCCTGTTTGTCCATGCCCACCTTCACCCTTTCGACAAGCTCTTCACGTGAAATTTCGTCCGCCCTTCTCATCCCTCAGCTACCTCCGATTTGATTCAACGCGAAATTCGCTCGGGCCACCGCACTAGGGTCCGCGAACCGCACTCGCACACACAGTAACGCTTGGAAAAGCGTCGCGACTCGCACGGGAACGCTCGCGGTCGCAGATGTTGGCGCTGGCACAGGCAAAGCGACGATCCCTCGATCGAGTCAATTCAATCAATTGACCCGTGTGCAGCGTGCAGCTATTTGCATTGAGCGGTGGCCTCAACGGAACGCCGCAACAGACGAGCCGGAAATTAATGTGTTAGATTGCTAATTGCTAATTAAAAACACCGTCGACGAAGGCTGCTCCGTTGAAACGCGTTGATACCGTCTCTCGCCCCCCGCTCTGTCTCTCTCTCTCTCCGTTTCTATCGTTCTCTGTTGGTCGGTCGATCGTTTTAGAAATGAAATCGACGGCGCAGCTGCGACTTTCCGCGCGGAACCGGCCGCACAGATTAATTCTGTCGCTTCGCAGCGGAATTGTTCGTCTAGGAATTAATTAGTCCTTTGGTAACACGAAACGCGCGTTGCTGTATCGTTCCTCCCTTTTTCTGTTTGTTCTTTTCTGCTGCTCCTCTGTTTCCACGTGTGCGATGTTGTTTTTTTCGTTTGATTCATTGCTTCTTTTCATTGCCGATTTTAATTTACGGCGCTGTCGATGATCCGCCGGGTTCCTTCGGACTGATATTTGTTTCCATGGTTACGAATTACGAGAACAGGCAGTTTCTTTCGTTGCATCGAGAAACTGGTGAAAAATATTATCCATAGCGTGGCCTTTGAATTCTGCAAATCCTACATCATCGATATATGTGTTCGTAAGTACATTATAAATTGTAGATTTAGGAATTATGTAAAAAACTCAACACGTAGAGGGATTGGTATGAAATTTAGAACAGTTTACAGTCGAGCGAATTTCAACTTGCACGGTTTACTCTCGTGGATAATGCGATATTCGAAATTCTATTCATCGTAGAAAGAGAAGATAATTTGGATCACGGGATCATCGAAGTCTCATCAGTCCTTTAATTTCCTCGGTCTGATCCCAGACCGTGTGGGAATCTATTCGTCAAACGCACGCGCACAACGCGAAACATCTGGAGATATAAACTGTTCGAGTTAAGTAGCGATATCGAGAAACGGTTTCCGACTCGTTTTGGTACGAACGGTAGTATACTAATAGAATATTTGTGAATATTGCACGGTAGAGTCGACGCATTATGGCATCGATATTAATGAAATGATTTATTTCGAAAGAGCTGTGGAATCGTAATGCCATTTTATATTTGGCAGAAAATAGTATTCGTTTCAACGTTAAAAAAAATTTCTCCTATTTTATAATTCAAATATTATATATACCATTCACTCCTCAAATATGTTTCGCAATATTTACGCCATTCTCGATGACACCTAGGTCTGATTTTCTTAACCCAGGCATCATTCACACCTACAATTTGCTCCCCTTAACCAGCCCAATTAGAAAACCATTCGCTGCACGAAAAATTCCCAGCGGAACCCTTCATCTTCTCTTCCTCCAATTAGAAGCGCGTGTTCCCGAGAGGTTCCCAGTCAATTAGTCGCCAACCAACGGTGGACGTTTCGTTCTAAGAAGCTTTTCAGCTGACAACTCTTCTAACTCTAACTTCTCTCTCGTCCTCTCTTCTCTTTCTCCTTGCAATAAGTTCGACTCTTATCGTCCAGCAGACTTTAGATATCACCGGAAAGGGATCAGACCGGGTCCATGACCCATCGGATCATTGTTTTCTTAGGAACTGTCCGTAACAGTTTCAAATCCGATTACCCTTGCCGTCGTGGAAGTGCTCGTTACCGAACAATACCATCGCGTCGCCTCCCGACTTGTTCCCTATCTGTATCTTCTACCAATTTTGTGTTCACATACATAAAATATTTTGCCTGATTCTCTCTCTCTCTCTCTCCGTACCAAGCTTTCGGTATTTTCAGGTTCAATAAGTTTCACTGATATACGGGACTAAACGGTTGCAATTCAATTGAAGGAGGGGTTTCTGTGTGATCGTTGGGCTGCAAGGACAGTACGATTTTGATCGAATTTCCATAAAGAATCGTGTGAATTACTGTCTGTTTGGGGATCGCCAGATAGTCTCAGACCCTTAGGCTTGCTTTATTAGATGGGGGAGGGGGTGCAGGATAATGCCTGGAAAGTTTCCCAGGAACGTAGATTGTATAAGCGCGAAGGTTTATAGGTAACGGAGAGGGCTGGAAAGGAAGACGTTTATCTCGACGATAAAGCAAAAAATTCTTGGTGCCGGTTCTGCTTTACGACTGGAACGCGGTGACGGTCTTGAAATTTGCAAGTTTAACCTATTACTTGTGCCACCGGCAGAAGTTCGTAAAATTAAAAATGATAATCCTCTTGGGGCAATCGTAGACGCGCATCGTCTGGAACAGAAGATTCTCAGGTACTTGAGATCACCGATTTTTATTGCCCTCGCGGTATTAGTAATGATAAGAATATTGCAACTAGTTGTTCCACACCACAAATAAATAATATTTCATACGAATAAATAACGGGAAGATGAAGAAATCGAAGGTAGCATTTCGGTTTGAAGTGTCCCGCTAGATAATGGAAAGGAAAAGGGATAAAGGGATGATAAAGTTAACACGTCGTAAAGAGAAACAGTTTCTACGAAAAGGTGAACCCACCCTAGTCATTTTTCTCTTCATCTTTTTCATCTTCTTCAGCTGTCCGACGCGGCGCGCCGACTTTTTGACCGATGAACCGCCTCACCTGTGTTCAGCTGCTGATCGAGCACATTAATTGCCGAAGTTCCGTCTCTCTCGGTGTTGAACTCCGTGTTACTGAAAAATTTCTGTCGGGACTAAGCGCTGGTCATACGGTGCGAGTTGTTACTCCGAAAAGTAATGCTTCTTCGAACAATTTATTATCTAAAATATGAAGGAAACTCGTAGCCGAAAAACAAGAAGTCGTAGGAGACGTCGTCACGAGTGCAGAAAATGCTGGATCGAAATTTACGTCACGAACGATGCGCAGATCGTTAGCAAAGTTGGGAGCCAACAATGATCGAGTCTGGAACCAATCGACCACGAACAGAGGCGACTCGAACCGGAGAAGGATAACCTCTGTCGAGCACGAGAACAGAAACGAAAAACGAGAAACCTGCGGGTGTTCTCACACGATCGTCTCTCGTAGACGCTCCACCCTTTGTTGCAGAACTTTTAAGCCGGTGGCATGATCGTTACGCGTGCTCGCTTACCCCCATCGACTCGAAGTAAAACACGATTTCATAGCCCTTATCCCTTGACTCTATGCGAACTTTCCAATTTCTCCGACGATTGCGCGATGTTTTCGAAGCTACCAGGATTTCGTGATCTCTCTCCTTTTTCTTCTTCTTGCTCAGCTTTTTCTCTCGTTAACAGTCCTGTTCGCTTTGAAACGGGAAAGCGAAAGAAATGGAAGTGGAAGACAGTGAACGAGTCACGATCTTTGCTGCAAAACGATCCATCATTCCTACGGGTAGCAGGTGTTCAGGTGAGATAGCTGGTTGGACGCCAGCAGAGGCAACACGTGTCTGGGAAACGGAAACATGTACCGCTGTGGAGACTCTTACGAGGGACTGCCTATTTCCTGGATCACGGGGATGTTCTATGATGGAGAAAGCCGGCAGATCGCGATCCCCTTACGTACATAGTCCGTCGTCTACTCTGAATCGTAGTTTCCTGTTGCCTAGCTAGGGTGACATCCTAGTGCTCGTTAATCTTCTTCGAAGAGTCGCGATCTAGTTGCCCCTCTTTGGTGAACGATCGATAGTTCATCATGCCTGTGGAGATTATAGGATCGAATTAGGAAAAATAGTAATATCTTTCATTTTTCCAAACACACTTTTCAACACACTATGCTTTCCGCCTCCAGCTTTCAGATAAGCACAAGATTTGTTTTAACATCGTAAGGTATCGCTGGGGATTGGTAGTTTGAGCATTCTGTCGGGATAAGAAACGTGGAGCGAAGAAAGGTTAAGACAGAGGAACTGTGCAGGCACAGGTGCAGCGGCGCAATTAATTTCGAATGGAAAACTTTATAATCCAATCCCGGCGATATTGCGAGCCGCGGCTAAGCAATTAACTGACGATTGGATCAGCCTAACTTGCCGCACGCTCCAACTTCCGCCCAAAATTCATGATATTCGGGAGCTGCAATGCTGCAAGAAAGTCTTGCACCTTCTTCGCAATATATTCCTCTGATTTATTCAGTCAACGCGATATACGCAATATCGGGAACGGTACGGGGCAAAAGAGAAAACAGTCTTGCGAAAGGAAAAAGTGATATGAATTCGCGGCTCGTTTTTCACAGAAACACACATATTCCCTCATTAAGCTCGGCTGTACCGCTAAAACTATTTACACCTCGAATAAATTTCAGCCGAGCGAGAGAGCGCCAACTCGAATTACTCTGTAAAATTCAAAAACTCGACGAAATGCCGCGCCGTTCGCGTATCGGGCACCGTGCCCGAAATTTCGTGGCCGAATTGGGAGGAGCCGATTCGGGGAACCGCCGCCGCCGCAAATCGCTGCTGCTTTTCACGTCAATTCGCCCGTTCTCCCTTCGATAAAAGCTCTCTATAAATTATTCAAACATAAACCCACCCCTCACCTGGGCCCGCGTTCCAATCCTGGCTGCCGCTCCAAATTGTTCGCCGGAATTGTATCGGTTTCGTTCGAAACGGTTTTTCTACTGTCGCGCAGGGGGAACGCCATTGGGCTTCGATTTGTAGTTTGTGGAGCTGGGAAAGGTGGTAATGGAGGGACGATAAGTTTGGTTGAATTTTTAGCGAGAATTCGATACCGCTGAATGTTTGGAAATTGAATATTTTGGAGGTTGGTGGTGACTAGTGTTGCCGATTTCTCCATATTTTTCGTTTCTCGAGAAACGAGAAATCAGATGGATCGTCTTGCGAGGAAACACTAGCGGTGACTGTCGCCATGTCTGGCAGATTATACATTGAAGATCCTCTTGAAACTGGAAATATGGTTACGCGCTATTTAGGAATAGGCGTATATACTCGAGTAATTTATTTAACGACGAAATCTCCGCAAGAATTCGCACAAAAGTATGATTTTAGGTGGGCAAAACCACTTGGATATCCAGATCTTTCCCCGGTTCAGTGTTTAATTTGCCCTAAAATACCGAGCCGTCGAACTCGTGCTAAGTCCAGCATGCCTTCCCGACACTCCTAATCCGTCACCCAGCCGAAACTCGATCGAGATTCCCGCTTCCCTGAAAACCGATTGAACAGCTGTGGAAGATATCGAGCAGGGGAGGGGCAGCAGATGAGGCGGAGGAGTCCGTGGAATCGGGATATTTCCAGAGGAATAGCCGGGGCCACGAGGAGGATCATTGGAAGATAATTAGGTGCACTGGGTAATAAAGGGACGAGGCTTGGTCCCGTGCCGCGAAAACAATACCGGGTGTCAGCGTGTTTATGGAAATCCGTGTTAGGTCGGATCGCGCGTTAGGGCCGCGATAACGCTTGCAAATCGCATTACATCCAGCTACATCGGCTACGGCCGACCTAGACTAACCACGCACCACCCTACTAACTAGCCTATAACACGCTCCTACGATGTTGTACGCGCGAGGAACGGCCCCCATCGCAGCGTCGCGACGCCTGTTTACAGCCACCGCTTGCTAGACCGTCTCGAGCTTTATATCGTTATAGATGCTCCTACAATTTTCAAATACATTATACCTTGATTTATTTTTTCTGGATACTCGATTCATTGCTGAGGTACTAGATTATTTAATACAATTCTTAATGCAACAACAAATAATGACACGAATTTATTGGACAAATGAATTACCGTCAGGTGCCGTTGAAAATGTTTCAGCTCTCGAGGAAATATCGCAGCAGGATTAGAAATATCCTGCAGATCGCAAACGCGTTTCTGACACTAGAGTGTACGAGTATGTTCGAACTGAATATCGGGGTCAGGACGATTCGTCGCAAGTTCGTCGCTTTATCGACGAGGCAGCATCCCAAGAATTTGGTAAACGCGGCGCGTACAAAGGGCGGCCGGGTCCATTTCCGTCATTGTTTGCCCGGGGAAATTGTGCTCAAGGGTTATAATAGATAGCGTTTATCGTAGCGTCGCCCGCTGGATCATGTTCGAGGGTAATGGTTCGTTATAATCCCTCCCACGGCGCGCCGCGCCGCGGCGTCGCTGAAAAGACGCTTTAGCGCAAGCTGAAAGTAATACGAGCCATTGTTGCGTCGGCTCGAAGAACAGGGAAGGGTTTTACTGTCTGCTATCAGCGTCGTCTTATGGTGTCTCTCTTATTTTTAAGCTTCCATCGCGCCGTAGATTTACAATTTCTCCACGCCGCGCGTTCCGTCGTTTCCATCGCTTCTAGATGATTGGCGATCTAACTCTCCACGTACATGCACGCATACGTGTTCCACAAGCTTCCGAATGGAGTCTGGGGAATCGTTCCATTCGTAAAATCATGACTTTGGCCTGACTAGGATGGACGAATGCTTGTGTCCTACTGGAATTCGTGTTAACAGAAACAGGGCTTGCAGGGCCGTGTTTCAGTGGCGTGTCTGTTTATGGGGGGAGGGGGCTGATACGACAAGCTCGACAAGTAGTCTGTGGAATTTGTTACATAGAAACGTTCACGTAAAACCAAGTTTATCGAAGACTCTAGTTTCGTGGAATATACCCTATCGAGGAATATACAACATTTGGTAAATTGTATAAAGAAGTAGCTCTGTTTCCATGTACCGTACATATTCGTTTAGAAAGATCGGCCACTTGGAAGTTTTGAAAATCAGATTGGCAAGCTGAAAGCCTGATATCTCGTAGGAATCGCAGGAAATACCGGGCTTCAGCGTGGAACTGATTAACCGCGTCAAGGATCTCGCAAGCTCTGCTTCGTTCGGTATTCACGCGATCCTATTAGCAAACATCGGTCGCGTCCCAGTGGAAGACGTAACTAATCTATAACGCGTAATCGATATAGCGTAACACACGTGTCTACATGCTCGTTTTCCCATCGAGACACTCGTGAGATTCTCAGCTACCCGTGCCAAGGATCACCTACGTTTTAACCACCCCTTACCAACCCCTTTGAACGTCCCTCCCTGCACGTCTCCACTCTCCCTGGAGATCGATCGTGCTCCAACTGTACATCGATACGATCTCGCGGACCTTGCTAAAACTTCTCCAAGGCTTTTGGATCGTGAACCGACCAAATCACCGACGCGACGCGACGTGCAGGTCGAGTTTACCCTGCAAACAGGACGTCGACGTCGACGTTGACGTCGACACGGCGCGTCATTAGTGGTCGGGCGCAAACGCTACCCTTTCTGACGCGCTTGCACGCGACTTTGTCGCAGCTCCCTTCTTATTGAGCCGTGTACAACCACCCGGTTTGACATGCAGATCGACAGGGTGGAGTTCCACTCGCTGTCTCGTTGCTGGATCAGTCGGTGCTACGGTAGCTTGGGTTAGAATTTTTATAATGTTTCCAAACTTCTGGTTTACATGTAAAAAGTACTATGAAAACGTATTTATAAAACTAGAGCATTCTACAGATCGATTACTAATTTTTCGATTAACTCATTTTGCTAAGCAATTAAACCTAGCTTTTCGAATAGAAATATTGTACTCTTTATAAAACTACAAGGGCGACATGGTTCCCGAGGTCTTATCGATTATGATTCCACAAAATAAGGTTTTTCTTCCCATCTCCATCGTTTATCAACCACTTCTCAAAACTCGATTGGCAAAAAATGATTCTACGCGGGCCAAAGAGAACACAAACGAGATCTTGTTTTCTGTGGTCAAGGGAATCCACAGCGATAGGGTTTAAACGCTCGGGGGCATAGGAATCCGTGGCGTTTATCCTGAAAACGAGAGGGCGAGCCCGGTTTTTTGCGGGTCGTGCAAACCCAAATATTTTCTCAACACATTCATTACGCAGCCACGTGTTACGCTTCAAAACACTGAACACGCGTCGAAACGACGTTTAATCCTGCACCGAGTGCCGCTATTAGAATTCCAGAGGCTCATTTGCCCAGCCACCCTCTTTGCCCCGTCCTCTTCCACCTGCTGTGGCGGACCGTACCCGGTGATCCTATTTTTCGAGCTTTATGCAGATTACGAATTGAAAATATTTACGCGAAAGGGGCTGCGTTCTAGGTCGAACAGTATTATGTAAAGCTTTATATTGGATAGATCGTGAGGTCTGCTTCTTTTTCTTCCCTTTCATATGATTTTTAATTTTCATCGTAATGAATAGTGACCGCCATTTCTACTTACTTGTTTACTTACGCGTTTCACAATTTCTTTTTCTGCTGCATCGCAGACTTTATAGGGGCAACGTGTTCTACTATCAAGCTTTCTGAAAACGCACTTTCTGATCACTGGCGGTCGATTAACGACGGAAGAAAAATCTGATTAAAATGCATGGTGTATAGAAGCGGAGAACTGGTCGCGTGAATCGCTGTCACAAAGATAGCCACGCGACCGCTTTAATCAAATTATAATAACAGGGACGGCAGAGAGCATTACGCATTCATGTGTGCTCTGTCCTGCGCTAATGGAGACCAAGAGGTCGGCAATGAATCTCCTGTGCCCCGTATTTCATCCCCTTAGCCTTGCGCTATAATGGACCATAAAGATCTCCCAAATCGCTAGAACTCTTTTAAATAGTTCCATTTGCAAAAGAAACTTCTTTCTACTTTATCGTTTTATCCGTTGCTCATTATTTTCGAGCAAGAGGCAGATGGTATCGCAGCGAAAGACAAAATAGCAAAATAAATGTCGGCGGCGAAAATTTCCATCGAATACAACAGCCGTGAATGCTCAACGAAATGGGGGGGGGGGGCAGTGTTTCCAATGCCAGTATCGTGTCCGCGGCCTTTGTCAGTTCCATGTTTCAAGAGCTTTCAGCGAATTTCGAAACAACTCGAAAATTGACTTTCGTCCGGCCGTAAATTGATTCCATAGCTGGCCGGCTCTCCGCTTTTGGTTAGATATTTTCGTTGGGTGGCTAGCGTGGAACGAGGCGGAGGAATAGAAAGCGAGGGAGGGAAACGAATTCATCCGAAGTGCATCGTAACGAATTCCCGAACGAGACAACCGCACGCTGAATTTTTTGTCCGTTCCTGGAATATTTCTCAGTTTGCTATCTGCAAATTTTCGAGGATCCAAACTGAAAGGACTGGATTTTCGCCCCCCCTCCCTCCTCTTTTTCTTCTCTCCGTCACTCGTGTACCGAACTGGAAAAAATAGGCAATGAAATTCGACTGGCTCGAACCGAACGTTCGCTGGCGGCAAACTTTTCAACCGGCAGCAATAAATGTCCGGAAAACTTTGAGAAACCAGAGTGGAATTCTGAATAGGCAAGCTGGACGACAAATTTTGTCAAATTAAACAGACGCGTATGCTATTTGTCTGGAATGCGGTCGATTCCAGGGCGACTGGTGTTTTACTAATTTCGTCGTACGCAAGGAAATCGCTTTACACATTGCAAACGGATTATTCTCAAGTAGGAAACTTATGTTAGGAAGCCTGGAATATAATACTTGATGGCAACGTCGTATCAGACAAGTAGACGGGTAATATTAACCTATCTTACAAGTTTCTTCGTTACACGGATAATTATATTAACACCATTTTGACAACAACCCTGCGAAACGTAAGTCCGCGTCATAGAACTTTCAACGAACCTGTTATCCAACCCGCGTTGTAACATAAATTCACGAGAAGTGGGAGCATCGAAACAGAGGGTAGCACAGGAAAAAGAACACATGATATAGAGAAGAAATTGTAGTCCGCGCACGGAGGAACGAAAACGCGCGAGGTAGATAAGCGGATGGACGTGTATGTACGCGGAGCGGCCATTCCGCACATCGGTTTGTCATACCATATTCACCTCCGTGCACGGTGTGTACCGATATGTTCGTTCCGATATCCGTTCGTGCGAAAATTCAAACGACCCGCCAACAGAACGCGGCCGATAACGCTCGAAAGCAGATATCAACGCGCGTGGTGGATCATTGACTCTACGAGCAGACCGATCGATCGATGCGATGCTATCGTTTCTACTATCGAACGTGTACGTGGAGAGCCTCGCTGACCTGTGACGTGTTCCTCTCACCCTCCAACCCTCTCTATACTGCCGGCGTTCACCCTCTTTGTCTGTCGCGCGACCAGGCCACGTTGTAATCTTGCATCTATTATTCCCGTGTAAACGGTAAATCGAACGAAAAATTCCTGCGAGGCCACCGAATCGAATTCCACCCTTCACCTTCGTTTTGCCTGCGATTGCATTTCTTTTTTCCACTGCAACGAAAAAATATTTTTTTCCACGGCGATGATCGAACCCGATCGTTAATTTTCGAATCCAGTTTTCGATACTATGAATAATCGGTCAAAGGATTCCAGTGCTGGAGTGGATCGAGAGGGAATCGATAACGATGGTATTTTATTGGAGCGTGCTATGGAATTTTTGGTGAAGCGATCCCCTGTTAAATTCATCAGTATTGTATCAATCACGAAAGAACGAATATGTAATTATTATTATTCGCATTGCTGCAATTGTGAAGGAGAACGTTGCGACGATATTAAATCCAGTTCCGAATAATAAATGTGCATATGCGGTGCTGCACGTTCGGGGAATATGTTGGCAGACCGCGAGACAAAATACTGTTTCGTTGGAAAACAGACTTAAAAGTGGGCCGCTTTCTGTAGTCGGACACGCGTCGATTCCCTGTATTTGTCAAAGCGTAGCTGATCGAAGCGTTTTCGAGCCGATACAGGCGCATCCCGACTGAGAAAATTCTCCTCGTCGAACAGAAAGCCCATTCAGCGCTTCCTTTTTCCTACTCGCTTCTTTCTCATACAGAGATGAATGCTTCACGCGCAGAGGTAACCGATTTTTTCCCTTCCTAGGAGGATTCCTTTCAAACCTGTTTTACCAGGTTCCTCTGAATCTTATTTCTGGCCCGAATAATCCTCGCGCGAACAGGATTTCTAATCGATGTCTGCTCAACCGTTTATCTCTACTACTTGTTTCATTCAAAGAAAGAGAGGACGGGTTGCCGAGAAGTTCTTATAGTTTAAGAAGTGGAATAACGAGAAGAGCAACGAAGTGTAGAAGTACTCGGGGGTAAGTCACGTTGCAGAGGAACAGTTTCTGTTAAACCCTTTTTAACTTCGCACCTTTTGTAGCGCCTTTCGTATCGCCGCTTAAAACGAACTCTACCCTCGCTCCTTTTATTCCCAAAGAAGTTCAAATATTAAGTAGGATAAGTAAACGATATCACGCAATCCACGAGTTTCTCTAAACGTTCATCCTCGCTACTTAATAGCACGATTTTGCAACTAGGAGAAAGCCAGCTATCCCAGTTTACATTCAACCCCTGGCAAAATCGCGTTAAATTTTGTTCAGCTCTCGCGAAGGAAGATTTCCACCGTTTTCATAGTAGCGAAAACGCTAGATTCGCAGTACATCAAGCTATCCCCGCACCTTCTATTCTTTTGTTCGGCCGTGCAGTTATTTATCCAGCAGTTGCGTGAAATGGGGGCGGCCAGAGGGCGGAGACGGTGTCCACTTCCGGCTGCACGTTTCTCGAACATCCCCTGCCTTCCCGCTCTTTCTTCCTCCTGTCCCGTGTAAACAGGGCAACGTGGCAACCCTTTTTCGTATTCTTTCTTTCTCTAACCCATTCCACACACCCCCGGTTCACCCCACCCCTGCTCGTTTCCAGTTTTTCTTCTCTTTTCACGACGTAACCTGCCCCGGTCTTTTTTCACAACCTCGACGAACCTCCGGCGGATTCTCGTATCTGCATTTCTAGCTGTGTTTCCGTCGCTACCGGACTCCCCCTCCCTTCTACCGCCCCCACTATCCAACCCTCTGCATTTGCATCCACGTTCGTATTCCTCCACCCTTTTCGCGCGCGCGTTTCTCGCGTAATTATTTCTATCCGCGATTGTAATGCAAATTTTTCCTGCTCTCCATCCCGCCCGTCCGCTCCTGTTTCAATACCCACCCCCTCGCCACTTTCCTTCTATCCTCTTCTATCCTGCACTCTCGCTTGCTTTAGTTTTGTTTCCGCTATACTAACCCCCCGATCGTCCACACTCCCTGCACGCTTCAATTCTAGCTGCAGTCCCTCTTTCTCTCATCTCCAATCTAATTCCACCCCTCTGTATTCAGCAGCTTGTCGACCAGTCACCTATTTGCCCCCCTCTATTTCTTCTCTCCTTCATTTTCCAGTAGCAGGTGGCCTGTTCATCCTAATGAAAAAAGATCTTACTTTTCACATTGCATCTGCTTCATTTTATCTGATAAAATGTACAAATCATTTTTTACGCTAACGTGCACCCGCGAGCTTTAAAAATTTCTTCGCGACTTCAGATTGAATAATGGTCATTACATTCATCGTACCCTTATACATATGCATATATGTATATGTAAACACATTTCTTTAAGAGGTATTCGGGGTGTTTTTTCAAAACTCTACTATCGGTCAGATCGGCCGATATCTACCGCAACCATGCACGTGGCGAGGAAAAATGTGGCTGCGATCTTGGTCCGAGCAAACACTGGCGGGACAGAATTTATGCGAGCAATTCCGTCGACCGATCGCCCGCCTTTCCAGCACTGATAACGCCGCGGCGCCGTCGCGGTTCCGGTGACAGTTTCAATGCAGCCACACGGTCTAACAGCGATCTAATCGGTTCGTTATCCAAACACCCGCCGCTACGATCACGTAATTCTTTCGCAGAAAACCGTCGACACGGGCGTACCCCCTTTTCCTTTTCCTGGGTACAGTCGTTCGGTCTACGTGACAGTGAACATTCAGCGATAAGCGAAAAGCAGGAAGTTAATCGTGGAATAGAATATTAGAACGTCACCGTTAGTCTCAAGTGACGATCTTCCAATTAATAGAACGACTGGAACATTCGGCCCGTTTAATTGAACAAAGATGTCGTCATTAAAACACAAGCTATGCTTTGATTACAGAGGAGCCAGCCTCAAAAGAATCTTCGCCACTTAATGGTTCGTAGGTTTACAGCCCCGTTACTGTCAGCTGATTCCTATTCCTCCTGTTTCCCCCCCCTGCTTTCGTTAATTCTCAACGTCTCGGCGACTCCAGTATGAAATCACCGATAGTCCAATAATTAGAGTGAGCGATAAAGCCAAGCCACGGGCTTTGCAATTAATAGGACTTAATGAGACAATAAGGGTTTATCGACGGTCCCTGGTAAGATCGTTGGAGAAATATCTCGAAATCTTTCACAAGAAACGGGGATAACAATGAAGACGACGTCGAGGACGACGTCAACGGGGACAGAGTAATTAATTTTACGCTATTGCCTACTGCAAAGGGGAGTTTTGCAAAACGGAGCGTCGCGCCATTGAGATTAACTAAACGAGGTTTTGTGGAGGCCAAGATAATGGATGAAATAAAGCTCGAGATTAGTCTTTTCAAGAGTTCGAGTGGTTTTCGGGCCAATGGAAAACTGCGGGTCCTATTGTAGCAAAGAAGACTCGGGTACACTTATTGTTAGTACAATTCATTAAACGATAACACTTTGTAATTGATTCTGGTAAAACTTCTCGGTAAATAAAATAAAATGAAAAGGAGAAAAAAAACATTGTTGAACGAAAGAAGCAACACAGAAATAATTTTGCGAGTGATAATCGAATAACGTGGGACGATGAGAAGTAACCCCTGCTCGAAATTTGTAATCCCATTACAGGCCTCCTTTATTAAGAATTGCAGGGATATTCGTTCCGCCACGAGGGACGAAAGTTCGCCGTCGTGCTCTTAAATTCCACGAGTACGGTGGAATAATCCGTGGAACTTTTCCATTCCGGGAAGCAACAGAAACTTTTTTCACGGCGTTTATAAACCGTAAAGAAATTTAAGCACCCCGTCATGCTCCCGCCTCGGTGTCATTTCTTCGCATACGCAAGTCTTGACTAGAGTTGCGAGTTCGGGGACGTTTTGTCTAGCTGGAAACGCACGCGTAAATCTCTCGATACAAGTGTGCCGCACACAGCTCGTGCGAGCAGTCTTCGAGCAACCATGTTCCTCCAGACATTGACACTTTTGTGGTCGTGAAACTTATGGCTATAATATGTAATGCTTCGTATTTGCCAGGCGTGTCAATATTTTAGTTGACTATACACGTACAAGTATATTATGATTGTCACACCGCGTACTAGTAGCGGTTACATGAAACTTATTTTTACTTCAATCAATGCAGCAAAAAGATATATGCTTCTCACCGAGAGCTAAAGGTTGATACTACAACATTTTACGCTTTAGAACTTCGTGAACCCTGTCAGTTTATATACATATACAGAGCTATTCCGCTTGTCTGCCGTATACCGTCTTATTTCACTTCGTTTTCATTCCAATGCTATACCCCCAGTCTTAATAAGCGTAGAAGCTTGCGGATATTTAAATTCTCCGAATTTAAGACACCGATTCCCCCTAGGGGGAATATATAAAAAGTCGACTGGTTATACGAAGGAGAGGAACGAGCGAAGAACTATCCCTTTCCACCTTTTTACGTTTGCTCTCCACTGAAAGAGATTTTATGGGTGTAATATTCTCACACACGTATGCTATGCCCCCGCATGGAGGTGACGTCGTTTAACTATGCAGAATTTTATCCTCTCGGGTGCGCAAGTATTTCGGTAAAATCCAACAGAGTCTGTTACTTCGGCCAATAATCGCACCCCTCGTTTTCTCAAATAAATGACCGAGCAATTTCATCCTAATGGAGTGCAATTAAATTTAACGCGGACGATTATTCCTTCTTGTTTCCACCTATCAATGATTTAAGCTTAAGGCAACATCTTCGCATACGAAGAGAAAAAACGTGCAGGATCCCCTGCTAAATCCAGCACGGATTCAACAGGATCACGCGAAACGGGCCGATTTGTATCTCGACAATCGCTGTCAGGCAAAGGGACGACGCGGAAATTCGCGCAGCCTATCGCCATCGTCAACAGAAATTTCAAAAACTTTCTGCCGCTGCGAGCGAACTGACGGCATTCTTCCACTGCACAAAGGCGAGCCTTGCGCTCGAGAAATGTATCTCGCGTACGTTTCAATCTGACGTCGAGTTATGCGTCCCGCATCTCCTCTCCTTTTGTGCCGTGTTCGCTAGTATCGCGCCACGAGAAGAAAAATCACAGATTTGTTTAACACTTCTTTCAATCCCTGTCCGGTTCCTACGACGCGACGCTATTGACTTTTTCACAATTCGGAGCACGGCCGTTGAGAAATTTGATTACTAAAATCGTCCGATTTTCGAAGGGTTTTTGGGAACGATAAAATATAGACGCGAAGGGCCAGAGGTTGGTATTCCCGCGAAATTTTCGTCCACGAGACTTCTTAGCTAGATTGGAACTCTTGAGAAACTGCTAATTGAAATATAGATCCCGAAGAGCAAAGATATTCGTGTAATCGTACTCGCCGTGTTAAATCCCGCCCGTTTCTAAAGGGTTAGGTCTAAGCGATGGAATGGCCGATGAAGTAGTTATTGAAAAGTTGACAATTTACGAGGAAAGTTCGAGCAGGTGTTTCCAGGAAGGCGCGTGCGCCGATAAATCGGACGTATATCGGTCCGTGAATATTCTATGGGGCTTATTGTCGCGACGCCGCGATAAATCGTCGATTTTCTTTGCGCACCTTATCAGTCGATGTTCGTTAAAACGTTCAACTATTAATCTAATTTTCGCGATCTAGACACAAAAGGGGGTACGACAAAGTCAATAAGTACACCTTGGACGAGATAGACGTAAAATTGCATTCGCGTTGCGTCTTTAACTCGCCTTACACGGCCGAAACGCGTTCACCACTTTCGCTTCTGGCCTTTTCACCCGCTTTCGACGCGCGAAAACTCTTGAAGCGCGCGCGCGGACGCAGAAATGTTTGCCAAGCAGCCTGGCTTGTCCATTTGCGACCCGCCTCGGACACAATGACTCCAGCTGCACGAGCAAACAGCATCTCGCTCTTATTCCGCTTCAATTCTGTTTGAAAGGCTGCAAATACGACCCGGACACGAAACGCGGAATACACCGAGAAATACGAAGGAAGAAGGCCACGGTTAGAGTTGCCTTGGATTGGCGGCTCGATAGTTTTCAAGCTGGAATAGCTTCGGTCGACAAAAGTTTCTACGAGCTTTCGATCAAACAGCATTTATCTCGAGATTAGCATTTTCGAATTATATAGACTGCACGATCTGTTCCAATGATAATGGTAAAACACTTGAGAAATAGTTTGTCGTGGTACGATGCGTGGAAAATTGGAAATGATATCAGAGTGCATTCTGTAATGTGGAAACAAATTGGTAATTGTCAAATATAGCTTGCCGGCGGTTCCATGGAAACAGCGCCGCGCCGTACAGAATACGAGAGTTCGAGTATCACTCTGGCAATTTCGCCTCGGTGTAATTAAGCGAAATCCGATCGACTGGAAAATGCCGGCATACGAAGCAAACAGAGAAATATACGGTCTGGCCAAGAGTGGAGAGGACCAGAGCGAGGAGAAAACACCACGTGTCGACCTATATGCTAATCGAATTTCTCGTCTCTCGATCGCCCGTTCCGTGGCTGCGATATTATATTTCGAAATACCTGTTGCCTGTCCTGCAACGTGGCTAACTGATCTGGCTGCCGCGGCGTTTGTAAAATTCACGAGCTACCGCTATTCATCCGTGGCGAAAGCAAGCCTCTCCCCGGTAACCGGATAATTGAAACGGCTCGACTCGCGAACACAGAATTTCCCGACGAATCCGCTTGTTCCCGCCGCTTTCCTTCCCCGCTTAACGCTGTAATAAAAAGCTCGGCGAATGACCGAATTGATCGGCGATGCAGGCTGCGATGCAGCCAGCTGTAACGATTATTGCCAGACGAAATTGCTCGCTGCGCCGGTTCTCGATTAACTAGAACCAATTATTTCCGGAGTTTCTGCGTTTTCGCTGCTGGCCAACGCACGAATACCAGTCGGCATTCGATTTTGCTGACGCGTCGATGATTAGGTCAAGTGTCGTAGCTCACCGGACGGAATTTTTATTTCATTTCGATATTCCTTAAACAAAGTATCCTTTCACGCTTGCAAAATATTTTTTATACCGTTACAACTGCAAAGCACCTGTAGAAAATGAAAATGAAGAACAGCAATGATTCGGTAGTTCCATTTAATATCTTCAAAGTTTTAGATTAATAGAAAATTATCTTTTGGAGACTTTTTCAACATTATCCACGTATAATGCTAGCAGAGCACCTGTGTAACCACAGCACGCGTTGCTCTACTTATCCTGACAGTTAGTAGCATCGCTCGCCCATATACGCAACTATTCAACTTGCCCGCGTCCTGCACTGTATTCTTAGCGGCTGGCCTAAATATCCTCATTCTACTTCGCACTTTCCACGCTCCGCAAGTGCACAGTCGATGCTATTCTTGGCTTAAGAATCGCAAATAGCTAGCCGTTTTCTACTTTTTCGCTGTTCAACTTTTCTCTCCCCGGGTTTTTTGAGAAATTCTTCGCTCGAAGCAGGATATCGTGTCCGATAGTCGAGCTCTAAAAGACGATAGACTATAGATCGTGACAGTATAGATCGTGCTACAAGTCGGTGAAGGTAGTAATAAAACGTTCCAGGTGTCAAAAGCGCCTCGTCGGAAGAGACAGACGAACAACTCAAAAGGAAATCGAAATGCGCGAGCACGCATGCCACTTCGTTACCTATCGTTCCTTTCCTCCTATTTGCTTCTCTTGCCCTCCCCGATCTCCATCGAACGTAATTTCCCAGATATCCGATCGAGCGGATTTCACTCTCGTTTTTTGTTTTGCGATCCGCCAGCCTCTGTTTCCTCGTCAACCGCTGTCAAATCGAAGACTTCGAGATGCACTGTCGTCTGAAAGTTTCGTACCACTCGCATACCGAAATCTGCCCCAAGTTAGTGATGACTCGAAGCGTGCAACGTCTGGCATCGATAGTCATTTATTTCCTCGGCTAGAATTTTTCTTTCAACGGACTTTGAATGACGTGAAAAAATCAACAATATATAAACGCAATTGTACGTTAATTACTCGTGTACAATAATTCCTTTATTCTTTAAAAATCGTAACAATTTCAAAGTTTTAGTCTGCAGCGTATATCTATCATCGACGTCGTATTTTCTTCCATTTCTCCCTGTTCGCCTTCCATTCCATCTTCCCAGAGGCAAGATGAATACCTTAAGTCAGTTTGAAGGAGAACGATGCCGAGAAGAAATCCACGGAACGAAGCGAAACGAAACGAAACGACTATCCGACCATCGAACAAATTACCAACGGACCCCGAAAGTTTGACAGTCATTCCATTTACTTGTCGCGTTTACGTACGACGCGTCATTGGTCATGATAGAGAATGGTGTTATCAACCGTGCCGATCGACCCTGCCACACCTTTTGAAATGTTGCGGAAAAGCCCCCACGGGCGGATTGTTAAAAACGAGGCGACGCGACGCAACCTAGTAATTGGGTCGCGATCGACCCGAATTATTAATTACGATCACGTCGAAATAGCCACGGATAAAGTGAAACGCGGATTGATAGTCGTTTTGATTGGTAGTTCACTGGGGAAATGCGAATGACAAAAACGTGGTAAAAACTGTCATAATGAACGTCGATGGCCATCTACGACAGTTTTAATTGAAATTCCTAGCTTCTATGACTAACGAGCTATCGACCAGGGCTCGCTGAATAATTCAGTATCATTGATGCCAACCGAAACGCGAATCACTGGGAATTATATTTAATTCCACCTCCACCCTGGACTGTCCTGCATTCTCGTAGTTAATAATTCCAGAGGATTACTATTCTAATACCATGGAATTAGTGAACGATACACTGATCGAATAATTTCCGAGCAGATAATTGTACCGTACCATTCAGAATAACTATACAATTAGTTTATCGTATGGAAACAATCATTCTAATTTATTCTTCCGCCAACCGACATACAACTTACTTACCGATTATCGCCATCACCGTTTCAGCTATTTCCATATTGCTTCCAAGAGATAATTCAATAAATTCCAGCCGCTATAAACTGCTTCTATGTATACTCGCTTCGAAACCCATTCAGAAGTAAATATCAAAGCACGCGAGGCTGGCCGCCTATCCGAAACAAATGAGATTTAATCATTTTACGACGACAAGAGTCGTCGATCGTAACGCTTGATAATCAGATCGAAACGGGCGTAGTTGTTTCGAAACTCGTTACGCCGCAATTATGGCGGATCGCTGAAACACGCGAAATATCCGTTTCCGGTCTGGCTGTATCGAAGAGGACGCGAGGATTATGCATTCCGTCGTATCTGCTGGTCAGATCTAACTGGCTGTGCATAGCGTGGATTTACTAGTAAAGTTGGCAAAGATCAATACGCGAAACGATCCTACGTATTAGGTACACACAGTTAGAGCGACGCGACGGCATCGTTACGTTTCTACGTCACATTCGCGGGACATTATATTCGCTGCGAGGATAGACCGTCTTCGAGATTACAATTAAAGTGACTGCATTCGCGATGATTGTTTAACAGTCGGCGGCTGATGAAATCTCTCGTAGAATTGCTATTTTTTATTTGCCCTTTCGCTTGGTAGAGCACGTGGACCTTTGCTTTTTGTGGCTAGACAAACCTAGGATAATAATTATTCATTTGATGAAGTATCCAACCCTGCAATCCTTTATCGAGGTAAAACGAACTACATTTTCCTGCTGACCAAACTAAAAATAGAAACATGTGTTTTGTAGAAATAGCCGAGGCATTAATGTTAATTAAGAAACAAAAAATAAGCGGTAAACGGTAGAGCATGGAATTGCGGCCCAAAATTAGTATAATCGGTGCATTTATACACTGCAACATCCACTCCCTAGTTACTCTATTTGAAGAACGCGTACGCGTCAACTCAACCTGGCACCGCGTTGGCACGCGTTCAAGAACAAGGAGAAGAGTGGCAGGAACGAAAGGGGAAAGGGAATGACTAGACGAGTGGGTGCTCAAAGAACGACAACCCTAACACGTGTCCGTCGAATACGCTCCGCCGGTGATTTATACGCGACATGACTTCTACACGTCTCACTATTATCCCTGCACGCCTCGGCATAATCCATACCTCCGAGAAAATCACTATTTCACGAGCAAAAGATAAAAGCCATCCTCTGCTGTTTTCCAAACTCGCTACCAAATGTATCAGAAAAAGGGACTTTCACAGCAACACAAAGATCGAGAAGCTTTCAAATCTTCCGAGCATTAAAACCCAATGACGAGGAGAAATCTTCCAAGAATCATAAGATATCGGACTTGGTTGAAGAAGAAAAAAGTACGCTCGGACCTTGGGAATAATGGAAGAACCTCGCGACTGCCAGTGACGTAGGAGCATAACTCAAATCCGTGGCCCAAGGATGTCTCCCTCTAATGATTTCGCCTTACAAAAAGTAGCCCTGTTCTTGCACTCTTCCCTCATCATGCTCCAGACAAAGAAGTCCTCCTTCGGCCACAAAATAGGGACGTTTGATTCCCCTCAAGACCCATATGTCTAATTCCAAAATCCCATGATCCATTAATAATTATCAAGGACAAAGATAATTACATGCAACTCCACAAAATTTAAGGATCGCGAAATTATTACAGCAATTGAGAGCTCGACAACTTTTCGGCGAAAATTTAGTGATCGTATAATTTTTCGGAGGGGTGTCTTAGGCAGCCCGTCAACATTTCTTCTATCAGTTTTTAAGAACCCCAAGTTCCCTTCGTTCGTTTTCTTTCCCCCTTTTTCTCATTGATGCCGTGCTCTCCTGGCGCAGTTGTGTGTCTGTCGCTTCTCGAACTGGAGGAAGAACGCGAAGACTGGTATGTAGGAGGTTACGTTCGAAAGGAAAGCAGCCGGAAGGAGATTTTCAAGAGGACGCGCACGAGATGTTAACAGCCAGACGGTATTGTCGTCGAGCCACACCCACGCCTTCTAATCAGAACCCCTCGTTCCTGTATATACCTGAATGCATTTGTGTGTGCGTGTGTTCACGATTTCCACGTGGAATTCGCGTGAACGTTGAATGGAGATTGAATCGTTGCAGACAGTCGCGAGAACATCAAAATGGAAAGGGTGAAGTTGCGCGTGGGAGTGGAAAGGGACATATTATATGAAACGTCGAGGTAATTAGTAATATTAGTTTGGCTTGTCACATGAAATTTCACTGCAACTTGTTCAGGGTCTGTGTTGATGGAATAGCCCTATTTACCTACTTAGCGAAGACGTAGGTCAGTTTGCTATTGACAGGCAGATCGAGCATCTCAGCAGCGGCACTTTCTCGATATCCTGCTATTAGATTAGAGTTCTAATGCTATTAGAACAGGATCAATTCTTTATCTGCGAGCAGTGTACGCAGTGCGGAGACAGGCAGAATCTCAACAGTAAAAAAAGGGAAATTTGTATGAATGAAGAAATAAAAATGTTGCTTTGAAACATTCAAAGAATTACTGTGATTAATTTCATTGTGTTATAGATTCGGTAGGTACTTGTGCAACTAAAATATCTCTATGAAATTCGATTTCACCATCGCTTTCCACCTCTATTTACTGAACCCCCTGGCTAATTCTGAAACTTAGCAACGAACGCATTCTACAGAAAGCATTCATGCAATTTATACCCCGCTAAAACGATCCGAAGGTACGGTCCAAACTAATTTCCCTTCCAAATCCGAGGACCATCGTCTAGTCTCGCCGAGATCGGAACCACCACAGGGTGCATCGATCCCGGGAAAGCTGATTCCTCGTCGAAGAAACTGGTTCAAGCTCGCGTCCATCGATCGCTCAGCGGAACCAAGAGGGAAAGACAGAAGCGTGTGTAGAGTAGTAGACGTTATCAAAGAATACAAAGCTCCGAGGGATCGATTACACCGTAGATTTCTGCGGTCGGCTAGATTACACGCTGCTCTCTCACGCCATCGCTCTACGCGTTCGTAACCACGTGCAAATCTTATTTGAATTGGAGATGCCAAGTTTACCCCTTAGCTGGACCTGTACTGGTATATAGTCAGCTTAGGGGGTGGATGGGGGGTCGGTAAGTAGCTTAGGGAGGTCGCGTTGACGGATGTAGCCTCTTCGTTGGTCCTCCTGGTTCTCTGTCCTTGTCGATTCTCCAGAGGAATAAGGGATACTGATATATTTATGCGGATAGACATCGGAGAGGACTGAACGCATATTTTAGGGAGGATATCGTGCACAGGCAATCGGTTCACCAGGGTTAAAATAATTTTTTGGGGGATGGTGTAGGCAAATAGATTCTCAATCGAATCGAAACTTTTTTTCTCCTTCGAGGCATGGTTTAAGCAAGGTTTGAAATTTATATAAATGTATAATTATAAATAGAAATCGTAAAAACACGGGGCTAAAAAATCAACCACGGTGGAAGGAAAATTAAATGATTACAGCTGAAACACACCGCGACCGCACGCTGTACGTGCACCGGCCGTCTACCTTGGCGCTATTTCCCAGCAGAGAATATCGAGGATGAAATTGTTTGGACGCGAGGTCGGCCCAGTAAAGAGACGATTAACACGTTTCCGCGAGCAACGAAACAGCGTGACAATGGTCAGCGAGAATTCGGGGGCTGCTTTCAACAATTCATTTTGCGGGACTAAATTGCCTGCGATATTTCGAAAGCGCCGGAAGCACGTTGAATATGCGCCACCCGTCAGCCAGACATTTAAAATGAGCTTCACATTCCGTAGAAACGTCGTTGCACCTGCGCGCGTGCAACACCTGCTTTTGGCACGGATTGTCAGATTATCTTCACAAGTGGCCCATGAAATCCCCCTACCCCTCCACCCTCTGCCTCACCCTCTCCTCTCCTCTCCCTCTCGTTTCCCTCTGTGTTCGAGGCGTTCAGAATCGGTGTCTGGTTCCTTTTATAAGGTAACAGCGTGCATGTATGCACGTCAATACATATGTGAACCGCGTATCATATGCTAAACGCTTTTATACAAATTCTTTGACTGTTACTGTTTGATGTCACAGCTATTTGACAGAGTTTATGGCTTGGAGTTGTGTGTATTGGATGATTGAGCTGTACTACAGTTCGATGACAGGTGAACCGTAATTAGTTGTATTAGAGAGCAAGTGAAATTATATTTTTTCGTTGAATGGAATGTATGAAATGAAGCGTGCAACAGTTTCTGATTGCTAGTCAGCAGTAGCGGCCGCGAAGCCATGAAAAGTCGAGGAGTCAGAATTTCATGATGCACATTTGCGGTATCACAGATCCCACAATTTCCTCGTAACTGAAACGAATCACAGCGTCCTCTGAACTGCCCCAACCTGGATTCTTCTATTTTCAACGTAAGCGAGAATCAAATGAAATAAACAGTAAAGTGATAAATTAAAATTTCTCCGTTGTCCTGGTGAAACGAACTAGTTGAACAAATACCTCAATTGAATCTCTGCGCAATTAATTTGTCATTGCTGCATTCTCCTTTGATTATTCTTTCCCTTCGATACAAAATTGACTTTCATCCTATCAAACGAAAAAAAGACAAAGAGAAAAGGATGAAGGAAGAAATGAATTGGCCACAACGATCGAGAAAATTAGCATTTTATGCGACCCGAATGTCTCGCCAAAGATTCCCTAAAATGGAAGTGCTGTAACGCGTCGCGAGAAATCGCTTTCATCCTTTTAAAAGATTAAAAAAGAGACTCTGGTGAAGGAAGATGGTCGGGATTTGCCACGGAAGAGATTTCTCGGCTCTCCTACGCGCGTGGATATAGAACGTTTCCCACTGAAAGCGCCTCGACAAAGAAATCCAGCGGTTTTATTATTTCACGGCGAGAATAATGGTGGCTTTAGCGATACACCAATTATCAGGTCGTTCCAACAGACGACTTCGTTACACGTCAGCCTCGATTGTCTCGCTAATGCTGCTGGCAATTGGCATAAAGGCAGCATCGACCGTCCTGCGCTATTCTGTTTGTCGATGCATCCGTGATTGCATCTCGTGTGAAATTTTTCGTCAACGGCATATTGTTGCGTGACGTTAAATGAATCGAGAATCAGGAAGAATTGGACGCCCGTTTAAAAATAGCTCTATTAACCAGAGCTCTGTACTATAGCTATTGGGATATTATACTGGAATCCATTAATAAATCCTTTAGCAGGAATAAGGCATTCAAGCAATTGCTTAGATTTATAGATGCACTTGTAAAGGATTCTTTTCGAATTTTTCAGACCGATGAATATTACTCGCGACACGTTTTCTGATGAAAACGAACGGGAGGATAGAAGTCAAGTAGACTCCGTCGTGCTCCAATTCTAGAAATTCGCAGCGGACGCATTTTGCAACTGTTCTCGGACTGGTGAATAGGGGGCCCATCGAAATTAACTGGCGAAATGCAAAATTTCAACCAGTTCGAACGGCAATTCCAACAGAACCGAGGAGAGAACACTCGAATGCTGCACTTTCTCGCGATCATGAATTAAAAGTTCTCCGCGAATTCACCTCCCGACGGGGAGGCGCAAATTTTTTGTCGGGACAGCCTCGAGCTTTTTTCAACAGTATTTACTCGGAAATTCAGATGTCGGAGAGACTATTTCTGAATGTTATCCAATATGGAATATTTATAGCACGATAATAATTTTATTCCGCTTTAAAATTAATTTAAATATTCATAACAAAAAATGATGCAAAGCAATCATAAATGCAATCTAATATAAATGATGCTAATTTTCACTGGCATGCCTGACTTTAATTTAATCCCCGTCGTCTGTCAATTTGAAGTTCTAAAAAAAAATTGTATATATATGGAACGTGAAACTGGAAGCGAGTTCAGAAAAATAAAGGCTCGAAGCAGAGTAGCAGAAAAACGCGTGGAAATAGTCGGCGAGTGTCTGTTGCTCAAGCTTATCGTTTGACTTGGGCGAGATGACAAAGGGGCTAAGTTACACGGTTTCTTCCGCGAAGTAGACGCGGCCGATTGGTCAGAGACAGGGGACGGATACATTATACGTCGAAACGTGATACCGAAAGCTGGAATCTTTGGATCCCTGTTAAAGGAAGAGGAACAAAAAATATGAAACGGAATAAAAAAATAAAGGAAGAAGTAAAGGTAAAAAGCTTCCTTGCATGGAAATCAAGAGATCGAAAAATAAGAAGACGTTTCGCCCGATCTTATTGTAACTTTGTGGAGATTTAAAAACGTAGTTAAACAAATTAAAATGATTACCGTACAGGGGGTCATTGTTATTTAGAACGCATTATTAAGTACATCTCTTTCAGGGTGCAGCAAGACATTGTGCAGCTTTAAATAAAATGCAAATTAATATGCGGACAAAAGTGTGCACTATAAAAAAGGAATATCGTGCAGCCAACACTGGCTCAGAGGCGTGGAAAGCATTGCAAATTTACCCCCCCCCCCCCCCCCAACTGTCCGAAAAAGGAGGAAGGGAAAAGGAAATCCCGCAACAGGAAATCTGAATTAAAGCCGGTGGACGGAAAAAGAGGCCCTATAAATCTTTTTACCGTTTCCAAACGGGAAGAAAAATCCCTCGAGGCACCGTGCCATCTTAGTAATCACCCCTTCTTCAGAGAAGAGAGAGAAAGTGTAGAAAGAAAAAGTAAACCGCACGACGAATCCTCTTTCCCGGACTTTTCTGCCAGGTCCTCTCTAATTTACTAACCTTATCGGGCCTGTTTTCGAGCGACACCGTCAGAAACAAAGGATCTCCAACGACGCGGTGTCTCGGTTTTACACGTGGAACGCATGGTTGGTCAAAGGGGTGCAAATTACGCGCGGATAGACAACACCGGAAGCGAGATTACCAGGTCACGTGCAATACGTGTATACCCCTTGCGAGAGGGAAATTGAAAGAGAAGCGTGGCTTGGAAATGCCGACGAATGGATGGACGGAAATGCGATGATAGAAGGAATCAGCTCGACTGTTTCGTTAATGGAACGAAACTGTGTATCCGTCGTGAACAATTAACGCGACGGGTTTGGCGAAACAGGCCACTCGACGACTGTAAGATTTATTTTAACGGGTCTTCTGGTTTCCATTGCATTGTGCTCCGCTTCGCTGTACAGTAAGAAGGTGGTGTCTTTGGATACTTGGAAGACTATGCAGATGCGTATTCCGGCTTTTGTTATGGGCAAAGGAAGTGGCGCTGGAAGCTGTGATTTAAGGGAATGTTGTATTTCTTGCTCGGTTTCGTGGTGTTTATGGAGAGATAATTGGTAAATTAAGCTTGAATGAAGGGGAATGCTGGTAGTGTCGTGATAATTAATTTTAGTAAAGAAGAAAAATTGCTGGCGGTTGGAAAGATAACTCCTTTGTGAATATTTTAATTAAGATGCTCGATTGCAACGAGAATTCTTTAGTAGACCTGCTGAATTCTATGCCGAAGTAGGATAATGTTTTCTCAACGTCTGACAATATTCTGGTCGTAACTGTTTGCTCTTTCACGATTCATTTGGAACACTCTAACAAATATAATCACTTTCAATACCACCCCTGTTCAAATTCCTGATATGATTAAAAGCAATGAAATAGCCAGGAAGGCTGCCACCACGAAATACCTGCACTTCTCACACCCTCGACTTTTCTCTAGAGTGGTGAACGCGCAGAGGGTTAACCCAAACCCCCTCCAAGCACACCCCCAACTCGCTAGAGCAACACCCCTCAAACCCTGGAGGGCTGGTAACGTTCGTTATCGCTTAAAAGTGTGGAAGAGAAACGAACGTGGAAGTGGATACTTTGTATAAGAGACGGCGGGCGTTTGTTACCGCTGCTTTCGCTGCCTGTCCTCCATCTCTACTGCAAGGAGTAACCAAACACGGAATGGGATTTGGTCGATCCAGGGGTGAATGTGTTTAGTAGTTCCCTGATATCGTTTACTCGTCAACCTGCAAATTAAGTTTACGTCTGCCTTGCAATTTCTACCTTTCTTACATTTCGATTCAATATATTTGCCAATGAATTCGGGATAGAAGGAGCCGCAGTGAATTTTCTGTCGAGCAAAGTTATATCAAATTATTTCTAATTGTTTTAATTCTGCGAAGCTTATTTATTTTTTACCTAATGTCCTGAGCCCATTTTTTGTTGTTCTACTACTTAATTGCATTACAAAGATATTTTTAATTTCAATTCCAAAGTGATGTTATAGGATACATTTTGTCGAGTACTCACGATGCCTTCAGCTTCGAATTAGTCTGTTAGACGGGGTGCACGAGAGCAACAACATCAGGGTGAACATGAAATTGAGTTGTCATCCACTCGCCAAGTTATATGGCGCCTTTATAATGTTCCTGGGGCTCGTGATGCGAAAACTATTAAGTCCGAAACCTGATGGCCCCTACTGTCTGAATTGAGTCAGGAATATTAGGGGCGAATGGATTTTGCCAAAGGGAGGCTTCTTCCATAGGGGTTGTTTCTAGACAAGACATCTGTCAGGCCTGATCTCTCTTTATGTTTTCTCGCTTGGGTTCTGCGGTAGATTAAACTGCTTCAATGGAACACGACGCAAAGGAAAAGAGAAAAAAGAGAAAGGAAAACAGAATAATAACTTCGATATGTATGTAATACACATGAAATTATGCAACTTCCAATCTCGTACGCATGGAGAGATACTGTTTTACACTGAAATTTAAATAGGGCATAAATCTTGCAAGCTCCTATTTCGAGCAAAGGATTCTTATGCGTAAAATATGAAATATTTAAGGGTCTGTTATCGAAAAATTGAAAGAAACGGAAGAAAATTTTCTCACGCAACGATTTTGATGCTTTTCAGAGGGCCGCATCCTGGAGCTGCACTCTCCGGACGGAGTGCACGAGTGCTGGCTAAGGGCCGCTGACAACACGGAGGCGAACGTGTGGTTCAACGCTCTGCACTCGGCGCTGGCGGCTCTCACGCTGAAGGCACTGCGATTAGCCTCTGCGCTTCCGGATCCGCCGCAGCTCCAGCACATCGGTTGGCTCGCGAGAAGACACTGTCTTCAGGTAAGCAATCACCCTCCATGTAGTGCCTGCATTTCTGAAAAGGGAATGAATAGGGTGACGCACCGCGTTAGACAAAGGCAATCAAAAGAAAACGTCGCCCGAAAAATAAAAACGTAATTTCCCACATGGTATCCTAAAGTATGAAAAATTGAAAAAAAAGGCAGATAATTGTACGAAGTATTGCAAAATGAACAGGGTAACGATATGTTTAAAAAAGCAGTCGTGAAATAGGAGCCAGTATAAGTAATATCGGAGGGAATAACCAAGGATGATTTCACTAATAAAGTTAAACGCGATTAAAATAAATCAAATAGAAGAATACATCAAAAGGAGTTGTATGGAAATGGGATGGGGATATATTGAAAAGAGTCGAGTTGGAGAATAAATAGACCGCCGAATGCGCAAGAGGGAGAAGAGAGGCTCGAAAAAGGAAGCGGAATGGAAGCGGGAATCTGCCTCTTGACGTGTTTTCTCGCGTTCTTCAGAATCGAATAGGCTGAGACTGCTCTTTTGCGAGCAGTTTTTCTCTGATGGAGGGTGACGCGGTCCTCTCGACAAGAGGCAGCCCGCATGAGCATACCGGCAATTTACCACGATTTCATATGTCTGGACGGAAACGTCGGGATGCACGACGTTGCTGAAAGATTCTTAATCGTCGTTGCGAAGAACAGGATAACGACGTAAACGTGTTTTCGTGGGTTCAACGAATCGTAGCACACTTTAACAAATCTTTAAAAAGATCCTTTTGCAATCTTTCTTAAGAATTCATTTTAAACGGGAACAGGCATGGAGATTGACTTTGTTTCTAACAATGATTGATTTATCACTTGAAATGTCTATGCGTAATAAAGAATTTGATATGGTACGTTATAAACTCTTAATCACCTTGTATCATTTTTAGTACTTCGCTCAAGTATTAAATTAAATACTAGAGAAAATACAGACTTTGACCTGTATCGAATATTTTTATTCTATGAAACCGAGCCTTCTCCCCTCGGTAGATTTCCACGAGCTTCACTTCCATTCAATTTCCATTACATTAATAAACATTCTGGCCAGATATCCCCCTTTATATTAACCCAACAAAGATACCGGGGAGGATCACTCTTGGCCCTTCTTTTCTCCTAAGCAACGCCCTCGTGTATTTTACGAGAAAATATCAAAATAGTCAGGCAAGTAAATTAATAAATTTGATAAAACGTTCGTCCTTTAATTACCACCGCCCACTCGTTGAATCGTTCGAGGTCTGCATTTTGCGGACAATGGAGACGTTTTAACCGGGCATACCGCCGCGATCTCTATATTGGTCGACAATAGTTAACACCCACAGCCTTCCAATCGATTCTCCCGTGATTACTCAACGCGATCAAACCAACGGTGTTCCCTTTTAAATTCGTTTCAACTCCCCCAGCTCCGTGTCTCCTATCCTTTCGTTTAATTATCTCGAATACGCGACGATTCGAGAGTCAAACGGGCTCGCTACGTTTAATTAGATATCGGGCTTCTTTCTACGATCGGCCAGGAAATTTCGTTACGGCGAATATTTTCGCGGTACACGATCGACTCTGCTATCCAGAAACAATCGCGGATAATTAAGCGACACGATTCGTTGCACGGAGAGAAAGCTCACCCCTGTCTTTTACGTCTCGATACGACGATAAATAAGGGTGAGATGTTTGCTGCGTTTAAATCATTTCAATGCTCTGCGGAAATAGGAAAATTGTAGTATCGAAATTAATAAATTCCGATATTTATGGAACGAATATTAACCATCGAATTATCATTTGCCAATGTTAATTAGAATTATATTTTTTACAGATTTTCTTTATTCCATCTACAAATTTATTCTCGGAAATATTATCGATATTCTAGCAGACCAACTGTTAATGTTTAATCTTGTTGTATCTTTGTTTAAATATAAACTATTGCAGTATTTAACAGAATACCGTCAGGTAACATTCGCAAAATCCAACTTCCATTGTTGGCAAAACAAACAAAAAATATCGTTGCAGTTGTCAATCGGAAGCGATCTTAGTATCCGTAACAGCGACTTTTCCCCTCGTTTCCTCGCTAGGGAGATAGAAATCAACACCTCTTCAACTGTTTCTCTTCTTCTTTGCCGTTCCTGGAAACGTGAAACCGTTCGAGTCTGTCGATAGTTCGCGAACACAACGAATGGTTCGCCGAATGGTAATGGACGGGGAAAATCTGTAGGCGCGACAACTAATTGTCGCCGAGTCGTGAGTTAATTATCTGGAACGATCGAGGATCGTTAATTACGGGCCTTCGTCGCAAGAGGACAAACCGTACAGATTTGTACCCTTGGTGTTCTAGCCGGCTCCTTGGAAGTAAAAGGAAACGAACCACGATCGAGTTTCGCGGCTCACCGTTTGTCTTTCTCTGTTTGAAGACGAATTCTTTCGAAAGTTTCGTTTGCCTTCACACTTTTCGTTCGATTGGAAAAAGTTTCGGTTCCCGAGAATCGCGTAGACCTTCCTTGGGTTTCATGTTAAATAAATCCGCTGGAGTTTACACGCGAGAATACTGCACTATGATTTGAAGATGATTCGAAGATTAATCGTTCATTGAAAGATAGACAATCAATTAAGAGAACAGTGGGCAGATCTCGAGGCAGTAATGTTACCAATTCTAGCAGATCCTCGAAACCAAACTAGTGAATATATCGTCACTGGTGATCGAGCCGATATAGATCGATAGCTAATATATCCAGCATACGAGAAACGCGTACCGTCGAAGGCCACCCTCCGAACGAAGGTGTTCAGAGGGGGAGAAGGGGACAAGGTACACGCGGTACCCGGAACATAATTGATTGGCATTAACGTACCTGATTGCCAGTCCACTCTCCTTCCTTCCCCGTCCTCGGGAACTGTCCCGCGGGGTGCTTGGATAGCTGTCGTCGTGTCTGCCACGAGAAACATATATGTTTGAACATCGTAGCAATAATTAGGCTATATTACGTGTTACGAGTGAGAGGACGCTTGCGCGAGAATCAGATGGAACGAAACCTAGATAAGGCGAGAACAATTGCAATACAAATAATAGGTAGCGCAAGGGAGCGCCATGAAAAAAAATGTAAGCAAAATATGAGAACTTCTGTAATCCTTTATTCTCTGAGAATACTGTGTGGTACGTACCAATTGTATTAAAATGCTGCTGCACATTTCGAACCAATCTGACAATATAATTCAGACCTTCAGGGGTTAATTGTACACGGAGTGTAGAACTTGAGAAACAATTTCCTTTTATGAAACTTCAATTTGCTCTCCATATTTCCCTCCGTAATTGCACACAAAAATCGGTATTAAGTGAATCGCGGTCCCTTTGCGCCCCTCTGGACAATTTTCTCCGGCTCCTAACGCTGGGCGAAACAAAGCTGACGCTGTTTGAACGGGCCACATGTATAATCAGTTAATATCGATGGCAGTGGGAACGGCCGCTGGGCCTCTAACGAGTTGCAATTGACGAACGTGTAACGATCAGACGACTTTGTCTGTGCTGGCTGAAAATCCGGTTGCGCATAACGGGCTGGCAGCGACAATACGCTCTCCGGTATTTCGCCCTCTTTTCGTCCAATCGATCAATGGAACGATTAATCGCGCGAGGTGAATTCGTCCAGCCAGCATAACACTGTTCTAACATACATACAAAGAGGAATAGGAACTCTGTTAAGTATTCCAAAGCGTTTCTCCTTCTTGAACAAAACTTTCTGACGCATGCACTGTGTAATGAATTCCCCATGATGAATTCGATCATACTATGATCTACGCCTAATCGATTTCTACAGACGACTGGTGCGAATTCAACTTATACTTTACGGCCGAACGTACCGAATCACGATCTTACACCTTCAACATTTGTCCCCAATGATTCGCAGTGAAATAGATTGCCATGCTTGAACGCTACAGGAACATGCAGCGAGTAAATTGGCGAACTGGCGGTAATTTTACTGTGATCGTCGCGAGCCCCAGACTCTTGATAACGATACAATTTATTCGGGTAATCAGCGTGGCAGTCAGCAACATAACGTTTACCAGGAAAATCCATAAACTGGCGACCGTTTTGGCCCCGGTGCTCCCCGGGATTATTCTCCCCACGGAAGTCCTTGGAATATCCGACTGGATCGTTTATTAAATAATATGAGAACCGAGTTCCTGGATCAACTGCCGGTAAATCACACCGGCAAACAAGGCGTCTCCGGACTAATTAACGCCCCGTGTAGTGCTGCTCGGTCGTTCGTAGAACGCGCTATTGTACATTGCATTTCTCTAATGAATCCCGTCTGGGGCCAATGGGCAGGTGTCGTGACTATTCGACGCTGGATGCCTGTCCCCTGATTCTTCAAAAACTACACTTCTGCGCGAAATTAAGGGATCGCTTCAATTTCCCCAACAGTAATCATTGTTACAAGAATCCCAGATACGAAAAAACCATCTGGACGGAACGTGATACAAAAACTAAAAGGAAATGAAAAAGCACATCTCCTATGTACAATGTGTGTGTACATGTATATTTGTCGAAAACAAAAGAATCTTCGAGGAAAAAGATTCCGAAGAAAATCGGAATTCTTCCCTTCTTAAGAGAACGTGAAACGAAAAGTGGGAGAAGAAAGTAGATCGAGCGGATAAGGAGCCCTTAAATTCGTCGCGGAATAAAATTCCGTGAGTTCGATCCGGAAGCCTGGGGGATGGGGTCGCGTTATCGTCCATCTTCCGGCCGGATTACCATTCGAAGGACCGTGTTTCTCGTGTCAACGTGGCTGGAAGCCGTGCACGGTTGTCCTCCGTCGTGACGACGACGCTTTATTGCGTTCGCATATACGAGATTAGAGGGCACGAAATTCCTGTTGCCTCTCGGAGAGGATCTCTCCGAGCGAGATGCCTTTACCGATTCAATATGTGAACTCGATAAATTTATCCCCACCGCTTCTTTCTACCTTTTCCTTACCCCTTGGTTTATCGACGTTTGCGAATGTTGCGCGCTTCCTCTGGCAAAACTGACGACTCTATGATTCTTTCTATGATTCACTGGACTTGCACAGCAATAATTATTTTCAATTTCTAAAATCGTCCAGAACTGTTCTGTTAATTTTGAACGAAGCTGACGATCTAAAGAAATGAAAGTGTCGATAATTTGGTCGGCAAGGGGGAGAGTAAAAGCCTTATGGAAGAGGAACTACTCCGACATAATAATAATAATAATACCAATAATACTGAACTGCTTGATCGAAAATCAAAAGACTCGCAATCCAGGGAGAACTAAAGTAATGCTTTCATTTATCTAGCCGCTGGATACAATTAACTCTCCAAATATCCCTGCAATTGTTCCAATTTTCTCAATCGATTACACACCCTCTATATAATCGAACAGTATCATTAGTTTTTGTGCTGCAAACGTTTGCAACCGCGCAAGAATCGCAGTCAACCACGGTCAGCACCTCGATAAATCGTGCAGCCGTTGGTGTTCTTAATAAATCACCAGGACCGTGGAGCGACGGGGCCGCGTGTTTTCAGGTTCGCGTCGAATTGAACAGAACCAAGCGCGGCATCGACGACTAATTATACGACTGCGGGGAACGCGTGATTTCACCCGAACAATCTGCATGTCACAAGGATAATCCTTCCCTTGGCTATTCACAACCGGGTAAATAATGCAATACATCCACTATGCTTGGTACTCCAATTTCTCTACTCCACTCGTTTCTTAATATTTGCTTTTAATAGCCTACGATTTTTGCCGAACCTTCAGAGTCTTTTAGAAGGATTCTTCGTTTTATTTTTCGTTTTGTTCGTATTGAATACTATGCCCCAAATTCGCTACTTCAGTAATTCCTCAGTGAATCCTAAAAAGCATTCCTCTGTTCTGTGCGTCAACATTCATGGGCCATTCGAGCTTGTACTCCGTTAGTCGGAAGAGTTCAAATCCAAGGAACGAGAACACGCGGTGCGCGAGAAAATTTTAGGTCATCGAAAGAAACGCTTTAGAGACGTGGAGTAGCGAAAAGTGTCACGAAGGGGAGCACAGTTTCACAGAGACACAGGAAAATAGCAAAAAGTCGTACTGCAGCGCGAGCCTTATAAAGAGTTTCAAAAAGAAAGAAAAAGCTAGGAGCCGTGGGAAGAAGAGAGAGAAAAGGGTTAAAGCGTGGGCGCTGAGTCAAAAAGGGAATAGTCATAAAGTACGAAAGAGAATGGAGTAGTGCTTCAATATAGATATCAAAGAGAGTAGGAATGTACGGGCCTATTTTATAGTTTCGTACCGTGTTTAGAAAATATTTCCGGTCGTTTCTCTTAATAGAACGATTAAATTACATTATCAATACCAGTATCGTATGTAAACTTCTCATTCTGCAATTTTGCGCCACGAAGCAACAAGAAAAGCGGAACGGGGAGAACAGAGAAAACGCAGAAAACGACCTACAAAGATACGCGAGGCGAAATTGTCCCCGCGATAGGGAAGAGAGCGAAAAAAGTCCTCGTACGTCACTCGTTATCGTTACCTTTAGGAGAGCGTGCAAAATCGGAGGCTCGCCAAGAAGCTGGTCCACGCTTGTTTACGTTCAACCCTTTCGCAACAACTGCACTGCGATACTGGTGCAATTGTCCAGAGCGATTTAGAAGTTTGGTACACTTTGCAGCACGAATCGCAATAGTAGAAATTGCATGGCAAATTGTTGGAATATAGGTGGAAGCTTTTATTTCGTTTTTGGCATATAATATATTGCTTCAGTTGAACAACTTTTCATTTGAAATTCCTTCGATAGAATAGGCACGTTTAATTTTTCTTCCCCCCTATTGTTTGATATGGTGATCAAATTTTGGAACACGTTTAATATTAATCCGGAATTAAGGCTCGATGAAATTCTGCAATCGAAGTTTTTGAGAATTGTTAATTTAAGGAACAGTATTAAAGGGAAACGCTTGCTTGAAATTTTAAAGAAATATTTAACTACGATGTTGTACAATTATTCCAATATAACAATGTCCTTTAAAATTGGGAAAGTTGTAGCGTTTTTGAAGGTAGTTCGAAATATACTACAAGTGCGGTAGTTTCTCCAAGTTGTTGATAAAATCGATATTTAAACTGCAATAGTATCTTGTATCATGAAACGGCCTGTACAGGCAACTGAGATATATGTATAGAGGGTGTATGGGAAATGGGAAAAGTCCACGTGCATCGTGAAACTGGGTTATCGGGGGATTCCGGCAGGAATTTCTGACGCCGTTTCTCCGCGCTTGTTCGATAATCTTCGATCCACTTTACATTTATATTATCGTGAATCGTACGGGGACGGCTGGCGATAAATCTGGATCGAAAGTATCGCTGAATTCGTGCAAGTTAAATCGATTCACCCGGAAAAATACGAAAGAGACGAGAGCTGCACCCTGCAGCCTTTCAAAATTTTTACAAACTTTAATGTTCGACTCTATAGTTAAATTTCAAAGAGTACAGTAACTAAATTGTTAACGAATTTCTCTTTGAGAATGATCGATAATTGCATACCGTGCGCACGGATTTAAATGTGTAACCAGAATGTGCATCGCTTAATTCGTTCCCAGCGTTTCCATTTTCCTAATCCAACAGACAATACATCATAAACCGAGCTTAAACTTAGCTCGAGCGTGTACACACGGACACCCCCAGTGTTTGCTGGCATATTCTCGGTAGAAACGAATAGACAAAGTAAGGGAAAGAGAGGGTAGCTTTTGTGGTGTTATTAGTCTGCCCCTTAGAGCGACCCAGTTGCTCGGAATTGTTATTTTACGACCAGCATAAAGATTAGGCGAAATTAGCCCGGATGATTTAGCACCGGATCTTTTCCTGCGTTTCTGGAAAGATTAGATAGGGGCACGTATCGACTTTACGTGGCTGCATAATGAGCCAGTAAAATGTGAGCTAGTTAAACTGAATACCTTCTTCCAAATGGATTGCAGATTGGAAAATACTTTCAGTTAGTGGAAGCTATATTATTTTCGGTGATATATGGTTGATTAATAAACTGCGTCAATTTCGCTAAGATTTCATCGCGTTTGCAAAATTAATGTTTACGTGTGCAGTTAGTCCTTCGTTTCTGTATGAAACGAAAAGGAGAATAATGTAGTAGGTAGGTCGAAACAAATTATCTCGTTATCTAGAGTGGCGCAATCCTGCACTCGTCGATGAACCAACCGCGATAAACTTCTAATTCGATGGGCGTCGGTCATTTTAACGAGCCACAAGGGAAGCAAAGCCGTCGAGAATTCGAGTAGCGGAAGTCAGTACGCCGAGCTGGTTTCCGTATCGATAAACGTCTGCCCGATGTTCAAAAAATAAAAGTTACTACTATATTTTCGCCAACAGTCAGACCGAGTCGAATTTCTCATAGCAATATCAGTCCGAACTAAAGTAGTTACAATCCGCATCTACTCAGACGCGGGGTTCTCAACGAACCGTCATACCTACTGGTCGCGAACAAGACGCTCCAAACGGAACAGAATTGGAGATGCTGGTTTATAGACCTCTTGCCACTATAGAAACCAAGAATTGGAGGATGTTGAAATTGTGTCAAGTGCACGATACAATTCGAATAACATAAGGAACGTACAATGGAAGGAAAATGTGCCTCGAACCGTGTTTGACCCGAAGTTTCGTTCAAGTAGACGTTTCCATTCATAGTCGGACACGGCTGCTTATTCTTGTAGCACAATATTATTCTATAAGCAGCGATATTTCTGGGCATCCCCTACTCTGACTTTCAATTTCCCTTCTCTTTCACCCCTGAGGAAATGCTTGGTCGAACACAAGGGGGACCATCTACGAAAAATTGTTCCTACCGCCATATGGATTCCCATTCAAGACTATCCTTTCCACGTGTTGAAATTCACAAGGAAAGTTTCACCATAGGGGAGACGACACCGTGTTACCGTCCGCTCATTAAACGACGCTTAACAAACTCGGTTTGGGCCTCATACGGAAAGTTCAACGAGCGCAACAAACGGATACGACAGATGCTACCTGAAAATCACAGTCCTCTTGCCCATTTTAAGTCGATTTCACCGGGAATCGCGACGTTTACGGCCAACGCTCTTCCCCCTTTCAAACTACATCGTTCTCTGTCATTCTACTGTGTGCGCGCATCGTCTCTAGGAACTATTAAAAAGGAATTGCATTTCCATTCCTCCATCGGAGGAAATTTTCATTCTACCATCGTACTAGGTGCAAGAATACTGCGTTACCAATTTTTCTTTTACACTTTAATAATTATTCATTTACTGTCTCGTACTATTTTATGAAATACTCGCCTTTGCTTACGAATTAGACGATACTAAAGTATTTGAAAATCGTTTTGCCGCTAGTCACGTTTTCTGTCACCCGAGGAACGTCGATTATCTGTCCCAGAATCCCGCAAATGGGAACGTGGGAGTAATTAGCATCGCTCGCCATCGAAACAATCTCGATCGTCAGACGAGCAGGATCGCTCGAGTGGTCAGGGTTCTCGAATAATCGAGCCGCTATTTCAACTGCGAAACTGCCACGATAAACGCGACGATCTCGGTCGTTGATCCGTGTGGCAAATTGCCGGCGACATTTTATTGTTGTTCGGGAATACTTTATGATCCTCGTGCGCGACGTATCTGAGATGGCTCGCGACGTTGAGGACGTCTTTACCTGAAATGAGGTACAACAAGCGGAAACAGGAGTACTTGAGTGTTTTGCATGTATGGAACATTGAGAATTTATGATACGAGTGGTGTGTAATCATGGTGCGATTGAAATCTAGATAAACTCCAATCTGTGCATCAAAAATATAAGCTTCGTTTATAAATTAAATCGCGACGATATTATTATATGATTTAATACTATAAATTCTGATTTGAAAATATTATTGGAATTTAATATTACATTATACAGCATTACGATTAAACTGGAAATCTGACAAATAATATTCCTAGAAATCTCCCTTCTATCGCAGGCAATATTTCTTTATTCGAATGAAACAAGAAAACACGTTTCCTCGTCATAAAAACAGTCATCGGTCAGTCGGGCAAAGCTTATCGCGGCGCGAAACGGCCCGTTCTACGGTTTAAGCATCCTTCGTCGGACGGACATCCTAATGTAGCGTCCATTAGACCTCGTTACGACGTCAAGCGGTTCAATGACGGCCACACCGCTCGATACGCGACACGAAAACGCATTTTCCACGGCGCTAATGATCTCGGGCCGACGCGATGGTTGGCGACTCGTGCTTTTAAGTAGTAAAGTTTGGTAATTGTCGAACACCAGCTGTCCTGAGATGCACCATTATCGAGTCGTGGAGCCACGAAACGACCTGTGCCGCCTTTAGATCGAATTACCCCCCCCCCCCCCCCTCTCCTGTTTCCAATTGAAGTGCTAGTAGAGAATGTATAGGTTTAAATGTAATTAATAACATGCTGAATAAATGAAGGAATATGTTCTCTATAATAAAAATCGGAAGTGTATATTACCTCTTTATTCAATGAATGAAATCAAAATAGAATATTGATAATTGAGAGGGTATGTGAAATTTGCATTGCAATTTGATTTTTCCCTTCTACGGTCAGCATTCTAGAGAGTGTCGCTTAAAATATAATACCATGAACAGTAATTTGCACGCCCATGTATGGATGCCCCAATATTTGAACCGGGAAAACGATCAGAAGGAAACGAGGAATTTCAGGAAGTGTCAATTCTGTAGCTGCACGAAAAGCCCCAGGCGATAATTTTCACAGGGGGAATCTCGCCGTTCGACAATTAGTTTGTTTCAGCTTCGTGGCAAGACATTAGGAATAAAGGAGCAATTAATACAAGGCTGTAGCACGTTGGGCTGCAAGCATCGTCGTTCCTCTCGTTAGAAGCCTTTTCCTTTGTGCGTCGTTCATGTTTGTTCGATTCCAGTCGTTCCGTCATTGTTGATTCTATCCCGGTGTCTCTCTTTCGGCGACCCGTGTTTGTTTTGCCTCTAGTTGCTTCTAGCTTCTCGTTGTCTCTCGTGTTGTTACACCACTTCTTTCATTTTATTTCCTCTTCCCTCTAGAATCAATGTATCTCTTCTAACAACATCCAGTGTATTTATTTGCCTCTTCTTCACAATTTTCCAGCTGTCTCTCTCTTCTCTCCTTTGTAGGTGGCCCATACCTTCGGATCCACAATTCTTTCCCCCTCATCTCCCTCACCCCTGCTAGCAAATATGGCCTCAGAGGGTAAGCAGATTTTTCAAAGGTTGTTTCTCTGCGGCGAAATCGGGAACGTCTTCTAGCTAACACCTTTGTCGACCCCTTCTCTCACGAATTTCACGGTGCTCCTATTATGGTGATTCAATTCGTTCAGGATCAAATATCCAGAAGCTACGACTGTGCAACAGGCTCTGTACGCGAATGGAATGTCCGTTAATAGCACCGCGGTTGACTACTACGCGTCGCAACAATTTCTAACTCTGACGGTAAATGAATGTTGACTGTTAGGCTTCCTTTCAGGGAATCGAGTTTCTTGATACAATGATTTATGAAATTATTCACGGATCAGCTTGCCGTCTATCATTGAAGTTATTCTATCGATTTCATAGATTCGAAACGATTTCTTCTCACCAGCCCACTCGCAAATACCGCACTTCCGAGGTAAAGGGGAAAATGCCAATCGTCTCTGCTCGATGAAAGTCGGCCCAAGGTCCCACCTGTAATAAATCACACCTTCGAAGACGACCTCCCCTTTCGATATACTCGAATCAATTATGCGGAAGGAGTGATCGCGGCAGTGGCCGAGCCAGAGAACGATTAATCGCCTTACTCATGTTTTTCCTTCCCGATGAAATATCGACGGCGCTAGCCTTCCACGCTCCTGCCTATGCCCCGGCGATGGACAAAGGGATGGAGGGGTGTCGAAGAACAGGTGCCCTTTCACAACCACGGTAGAAGGGTGGCCAGCGTAGGTCTCGTCGATGGTTCGCTATTAATCAGAACGTGAGCCGCTATCCGTTCTCAAACAGAGAGTCGTCTGCCCCATGCGCGATCTTCCACCTTTACCACCCCTCCCCCTCGATTTCCCTGCGTTGTTCACCCGCATGCCAGACGAAGCCGAGTGGATGGTGCATCAGCAATGCTAAGTAAACTGCGGCCAGAAACAAGCCACGACCGCAGTGATCCCCTATACGTTCGTTCGTGTGTAACTCCGTGGCTGAACACAAGGTTCACTGTAGGGTAGTTACCACAGGGGTGAAAGGGCGTTTTTGCAGCGACATGGTGTCTGGCCAGAGGGTGATTTATCGGAGCTATGTAGTGGGGATGTTTGTCGAAATTGTGTCATTTGTGCATCGATTTATCCTTGATTTATTTTCAAATCTTTTCTTCCGACGAGCCTCACTGACCATTCACCTATTTCACCGACCCTCTATATTTCTTTTATTCATTTGGTTACTATGAAGTGTTGATTATTTCTACGGCTGCCTACTCCGCGTCCACGGCTCCTTTTGTCGTAGAAATAGTATTGAAAATGCCCTCGTTAAAGGCAAACGCTCCACGGCGTTGTTCATTCCTCGCCGCTTTCGTAACTCTAGAAGTCACCCCGTCAGGAGCATCCCCCAGCCCCAGATCGCGATCTAGCAGTTGTCATCGAAGAAACGACGCGACGCCTTATCGGTGCGCGACGACTCAGATTCCGCCTCGTCTGCGTCGTGCTCGTGAAATCGAGCGAAAGAAGCGTCTTCGGCTCGTCACCTAAACGCAATCTACCAAGCAGGGTGGTAGGGTAGACGGAATCGAGCGAACGGAGAGAAATATATTAAAACGAACCAAAAGGCGGGGATACCGTTCGCGGCACCCTCCAATAGAGGGTGGGGACAAGTTCTTCTTGAAAGTATAGTGGAGGTTATCAAAGAACCAAGAGAAAATCGACAAGATTCACCTCTTTCTCCCTATTTCTATTCTTTCGCTTGGAGCCTCGCAGTATTACGCGCCTGTCGATTCCGATGTCGAGAATAACGAGGAACGCCGTCGAGATTGCCGGAAACGAAGCCAATCGAAAGTGTCTCTCCACGCAACCAGTTCGACATTTGTTTCCACCTTTCGGGTGTCTGTTTGGAAACCGCCGCTGCACGTTTATGAAAATGTTTTTAACTCGGCGAAGAAAAATTTGTGGTTCTCGATAGCTACAGGAGGCAAATTTAGGATTCTGTAACGTGGCCAGTCGCGACAATATTTTCTATGGGGGAAGCTTTTAATTTTTTGCGATTAATTTTCTTACGGCGAATTTGCTGTCCAGAAAAAGCTAAAGAGCAGTTACAATCACGTTCCTGGGGGATCAGTGCGCCTCGACGTCGAATAAATACCGTCGGCGGCGATTGGCGAACTTGAACCAGAGCGAGCCTTGTCTGTCGCCCTCTTTCCACCCCTTTCGCGACTCGCTGACACCGCATTCCCTTTGCTGGCTGCAGTCTTCTGTCTGCCTTCGAGACATGGAGTACAATCGCGAGCAGCGCGGCAAAGGGCTGAATACTGAGGTTGCATTAAATTGCAGATGCACAGATTGGTTTTGTATCGCGGAAACGGATGGTTCAATTTTGCTATATTTGAAAAATTGGATAATGAAAGAAAAAACTGTAATAAAAGTGAGAAGCTTGTAATACGAATCCTATTGATTAAACTGAGAGGAACACCATTGAGGAGAAAAATCCAACCATGGATGATTAAAAATATTGCGACGACGGATGTCGGATACGATAAGTCATTTGTTCGCAATAATCGTCGTTCACTCGCGATATTAATCGAAGCTTGATTCGGCGAATAAATCACCGTTCGTAATACGGTAAATGAATACGGATTTGCGAACGTGACGGTGCTTTTTATTAATACTTCCTATATATCCTGCAAAATAATTCGAATGTACACATATTCTTCTGGCCCTGTACGTTTTTTTCCATGTTTATTTCTATTTTCGTACAAGTACGTATACATTTGTTGCACACAGAAACCACGTACACTAGTGCTAGCAATATCAGCTTTGCCAATAATTCTTTTCATTACGCAGCACGTAACGAAAACATCGATTTTCATTAGTCGGTTAAATAAATACACGCAAATATTGCGCATAACATTTTGAATTCGTCTCCGCGTGTTCACCCTGTCCAATAAAACGTAAATCGATGACCGCTGCCATTTTCCAGCATGTCCCTAACAAGACGAATAATCCGAAAATCAGCATACATCGCGGGTAGTTCGTTTGAACTCTCTATTTTTTCGTTGCACTTTTTCGGACAGAGATACACCAGAGTCGATGAGCATTTAACGTCGAAAAGCCATTTACGCATTTCAAATTCCCTGTTCAGACGTGATTTCTCCGTGTCGGGTTGTTAAATCGAAATTTCAATCCCTACTCTCTTATTGTAATAGTGGTATCGACACTTTACATTGAATTGTGCTTTAAAATTACAGAGGCTTTGAATTTCGTGTACAGCTTTTGATATTTGGCAGAATGGTGAATTAAATAATGTGATTCTTGACTGTTTCAATTCGTTGTTTAAAATTAGAGGGAAACTCGGAGTTATTACATAGAGTTTGCTGAACTTGGTCGAATACGAATATTCCGTAGATTTTAGGAACGCATTGAATAAAAATAATTTTAAGCTTAAACTTTCTCCCGATAGTTCCCGAAAAGCGAAACATCGAGAGTAATTAATTTCTGTGCTACGGCGAAATGCCAAATTAGATTTATATCGAAAAGGAACAGCAATTTCGTTAGCGACTAGGCGTCTGCTAAAGCGCCTCTTAGAATCAGCGATTAGCTACTAGCCCAGGAAACTACCCAAACGCGCTTTTTCCAACTAACTTTCCTTAGGCAAGTGCAAACGAAGTTTGGAACAAACTGTGCGCTCTAAAAAGAGAAAAAAAGAAAAGGATCCAGGTTGTCGAGGGCAGGAGCGTCAGCTTGTACGTTTCAAGCTCCCCCAAGAGTATGCATATTAGCCATGCAATTTTATTAACCCTTTGCGCCACTTTGCGACGGAACGTCGGTTACCCGCAGTCTCGTTAGAATCAGGGGAAACTCGAAGAAACGTTTAAGTATACCTTTGTCGTGTAGTAAAAACAAGAACAATCGCCGTTGTCCATCTCACGGTGAAAGTGTTTTTATTGTCGGTGAATGGAGTGACATTAACGACCGTAGCGTTACCATGCAAATGCTGAAGCCTTCCACTTTTTCAGAATAATCCTATTGAAAGGAAAGACCGATCTGTGTTTCGATCCCTCGGCCACTTGGCGCACCTACTTGCCTTTCATTCATTTCGAGAAAAAACGTTCGTATCCGTAGCTCCTTGACGCTGCAATAAATCTCTGATATACGTGAAATCTTTTCACTGCACGCGAGCAATATCCAAAAAATATCCTCGACACCAGTAAAGAAAGCAGCACTGGGATGTAATATGTTCTCATTCGAATGGGGTACGGACAAGGATCGTATCGACATTGCAGTAAAAGTGGGAAGTTTTGATTAGTAGCGGGGAAAGATTATTTTGTCTGATACGTCGAATAGTGAAACGGGCGTAGATCGTTAAAAAAGTGTTAAAAAAACGAACCGTGTTCATCGAGCTTTTAACTGACCGCCGTTATTCCCTTTCGTTATTATCACCACCGCGTGATAACAGTGATAACAGTGATAACAGGGCGTTATAGAATCGACAACTGCAGTTGATGAATGGAAAGACTCGTGATCGATAGATAGATATTCAAGAGCTGTGTCAATTGACGTCGATGCCGTTCCAATGAAAAGTCCGAATTCCCTGTGTGTAAATTTAATGTGTTTAATGCATTTTTGTTAACGTTCACGAGTATTGTGCAAGTAGTTATTAAGAAGAATGGCGCGCAGTATTTGTATAACCGTGGTCGAATATCATTTCTGTTCGCCAGGACGATTCAGAAGACGAATCGTCGAAAGTTTTATCGACATTGTGCCACGGGGCACAATACGTTTCTCAGAAAGGGGCCAAAGCAAGCTGGCAGAGTCGCTGGACCGCTGCCAGCTGAAAGGAAGTCTCGAGCTCGAGGGGTTAATTGGTTTAATTTTCCTGAAGAATGAGGAACGATTTCGAGTCCCGTTCTCTGCTCGCTTCTTTCGCCAAACGAAAAGGTTGTTTCTTCGCGGACAAATGTAGCTACACCCCTACATAGCTTCATCCCCATCTTCCTTCAACCAATTACCAACAACTGCCATTCAAGCTTTCCCATCGGGATTTCAATTATTGTTTGGTGCGCACTATTTCGTAAAAATCAGTGGATGATCGCTCCTGTAAACTACTCCCGAAAACCACCTGCTTAAAGTTTTACTCGTCGAAGGATGTGTCGGGGATCATCTTGCATAAATAATCTACGGATTCATTAGGTGCACCGGCTGTCGATATTTCCGCTTGTCGAGTAGAATTCCGGAACGTAGACAAGGAACAGCTTGAATGGATCCCGGACGATGTGAAATTTTGATCGATCCTTAACGAGCCCTTTGTCTCTCTCTGAAAACACAGCCGTGCCTTCTTTCACGCGGCACGGATATCTTTGTGCCCGTGTTCAAGCAACGGTCCAACCCCGTCGGATTGGCCACGAATTATTCACAAGTGGACCGAACAAAATGCAGCCCATTATCGTCGTCGTGTTTTAAGAGGTTGGCTGGTAAACAGTCGCCTTATATCGTCCTCGGGGAATTATTAAACGGGACGGCGGAAAATCCATTCCCATCGACGATAGCCTCGCGTGTTTATAACGGCTGCTTGGAAATTAATGTCTCGTCCGGGAATTAGGGTCGAAATGTTGCGGCTATCAGAAAGGCGTTCGACGTTAAATCGATGGTGAGAGCCGATTTGTCGATAAGCTGCTTTTATCGCAGCCGAGAAACACGTTGATCACTTTGGTATTATTCTGTCTTTGCTGGCGGAACAGTTTGCGATATGTCTTTGCATTCGAACGGTGGAATATACATATGTCGCGAAATTGTACACGTAGATACAAGTGTCGGTAGTTTTTCCGAGAGAGAGAGGGGGCAAATTTGACAAGCATGCGCTTCTATCGTTCATCGTGGCCGCAATAATCGACAGGTAATCGGCGCGGCTGCGGAAAGCGTCCCTTTGCACCCAAAGACACGACTCAATGGAACAACGTCCGGCGCACGTTCCGCGGCGAGATGTAAAAAGCGACCGCAGACCCGAAACGAAATGGGAGGACGTGTCGATTCGGTCAGGAATGGGAAAGGTTAATGGGGGAGAAGCGCGTGGAGAAGCCGCGCAAAATTAATTTCCCAGTGAAACGAGTGTAACGAAAGGTGAATCGACAATAGCAGAGAAAGAATATGCGATAGAAATGTTTGGCAGCGCGAAATTGTTGCAATAAATATGAACGTACTAGAGAAAGCGAATTTCAACGAAATGGAAGAAAGAAATTATTCTAATGCGTCTGCAAAGATAATAATCGGAGATCCCCATGCGGCGATGCAACCATCACGACGTAAACACGCAGCGTTTTCAACGGAATGTCAATATTCGACAGTTCAATTAATCCCCGATGTATGATCCCTGTGGGAAGCAGATGGAGGACACAATGTCCTGTCCTCCATCCACACCGGCTGCATTCCGGTCGTAGCGAAAACACAGAGGGTTACATAGTCGTATCCGGCGCGCAGTAGAGCCGTTTCTCGCCGCTCGATATTGTCTCCTAGATAAGTGGCAGCGGGAAAATGCGCTTGACACTTATGAGGCTACATTTCTCCAACGGCAGACACTCTCTGCTTTCCTCGTTTTCTGCGCTTTTCCAGCCTCCTCCTCGTTCGTCGCGTTCCATTCCGCGTGGAACGCTTGTCTGGAATGCAACCGGAAATGCAGAACTGCCAATGACGACAGCCACTGTTGTTTCTTGAAATTTTCTCCCCGTTCGACGTACAATTTTTCTTCTCTTCCTTCTTTCCTTAGCGTAGGAAGATTCGCACACTACCCCAAGATAAACTCGCATGCGATGACAAGGGTGGTGGACGTGAATCTCAGCCAACAAAATAGGAAATTCCTGCGGCACGCGTTATCGTAGCTGAGCAGGTGTCGCGCATAATTTCCCCGCCACGCAAATTGCCTAGAGCGCACGCTTCGCCTCTTCCCCGTATGTCCCGGAGAAAGAAGCATTTCCGGTGGCGGTGAATCGTGCCGGATCACGATTTCCGCTGCGATCAACCGTTGGCTCGCGTGCACACACCCCTTTCACCCCTAGAGAGGGAAGATTTACGAGCCGTGTACGCGATCTGTCCACAGAACGGACGTGCCAGCAGCGAGAGCAGCGAGGACGGAGCCGGAAGCAGTGCCAGCACCTCTCGAGGAGCCGGAAGTGGATTTGGCCTAGGAAGTGGATGCACCGGTGGATGGCGCAGCGTCTTTGGTGCCGTTTCTGGCAGAGAATTGAGGCTATACGAGTGCGCTCCATGGAGCCCCGAAGCTTGGGCCTCGCCTAGTATCACGTGTCCATTGATCGCCACCAGGTGGGTGAGAAATATTTCTTAAGGGTTGCGGCCGGTATAGCAATGGAAGCTCTCTAGTTTCCTCTCCAATGTATTTATTACCATTCTCTTCATCTTCGAAAATTCAATTGGACCTCTCCACCGAGCGGAGTCTTTGCGCCAATAATGGCAATCGATAGGTGGTGGCGAACGAATCGGCGTCGCGTTTTAGCTGTCCGCGCACGTAACAGGCGTCTCGACGCCGCAATACGAATAGCCGTGCGCGCGTATAATAGTCTTAATTAAAATAGTGGTCTAACGAACACCGCTAACTGCGGTAATCCGACGTGCCCCATTGGTAATCCCCCAGCTGTGCTGGTGAACGCGAATGCGTTATGCTGGCTGGTCTGCCGGTGGCACGATCGACTGGCCTAGCTCGTGGCTACGATATCCAGCCAGATTCTATGCTCCCGCGTACGCGTGAGTGTATATCTGCTAGACGGCGTGACACCTTCGCGGTTGTCTGTCAGGAGGATATCATAGGGATGATTGGCCGTCTCTGGTCGGCGCGACTATTTCCTGGCCTATGAGATGGAGACGCTGCAGGTCTCTCCTCGAGGTCAGCATCGAGATTCGAACGAAATGATTCATTCTCTGCGATTAAATTGTGTTAAACCAGTTAAACGAAGAAATTTCATCTTTGGTTATTTAACAAATTTTCAAGTTATTTTTGCAATACCTATGTACATATATTACCGTATAGGAAATGCCAATGGACGAAACAAATTATTTGTCAATCCGAGATCCAGATCCAGTTTCCGTCTAACTAACCCCTCCAACACTGTCCCGCATTCCCCAAACCGATTTTACCTTCACGAATGCTCAGCAAAAGCATCCCCCCGTCATAATGTCTCCGCTCGAAGGAAACACGGATCCATTTGTTGGGTCGCGGTGGCGTGTAACCGGAGTCCTGTGCACGCCCACGGCGACGTAAGGTAGAAACAGACGGAAAGAGACGCGAGAATGACCGCATTCCACGGAATTGGATTTCGCTAGGGGGTGCTCGCGATCCGGAAAGTTAATGCAGCCTGGGTCAAGGGAGATCCGAGACGAGACCGTGTGCTTAATGCCGTGTTCTATGCTACCGTGGAAACGTTTGGTAGAAAGCAGGAAACTATCTTAGCATTTGCGATTAACGCCACAGGATTTCTGTCAAGATTTTTAATAAACTCGGGCGACAAGTGTTTGAACGGTTTCAAATATTTTTCGCATCTCGTGTATCAGCCTGTGTATCGGTCAAATTGCTGTCGTCGCCGATGCATTGGGGCAATGGGGCGATTAATCGCGCTGATCGTAATTAACGATTCAGCGGGCCGCCCACGGAAACTTCAGAATCACGTTCGCACAAGTCCCCCGACAGTAATCGTTGCCAAAGTAATCACCGAAATTACCCTCGAAGCAGCGGCAACTTGTTCGGTTATTAATTACCAGGGGAATACCGCGGCGACCGCTTAAATAACGATTTCCTTTATCATCGGATTCCTGCTTCACGAATTTCTCTGCATCGATACCCACTATCCGATTGAAAGTATTTCTCCGGAACATTCATCGAAGGCTGAATTTTCAACGATTGCAGATTCCCTAACCATCAACCATTGAACAACTTTAAACGGTCCGCCTAATCGGACCTGTCTAAAGTCATCTCCAGCAGACAGGTCCGTCTTTGCGACGACGATACGGAAACTTCGGCTACTACAGCGCTACACGCGTGATTATTCAACTGCTCTCGGCTGTTGCGAAGTACGAGCCTGCAGGCGTGGACAGGTCCCTTCTAGGTAACTCCACCGACGAAACCACCACGAGACCGCCAATGAAACTATCTTCCTCGCCCTTTGTGTCTTCCCGCTATTACCCGCCAAGTTTCACTATGCCCCGTGAAATAATAATCCTTACTAAACAGACCAGATTTATCTTTGTGTTAGATCAGTTCTGGGGACGGAAATTTTAACTGCGTACAAATGTGTAAGAAATCACGAATTATGGATGGATATTTGGGTCCGGACCCCATTAAATGAAGGCGATTAATTCGAGGTGGTAGGTAATTAACGCGTCGAATCGAGGGTTATAAAAGTTAAGTGCCACGACCATTGGTGCAAAGCAGCGATCTCGAATGCCTGTGAAAAAGGTGTGCACAAGGTAGAAGGGTTCCAACCCCGCACACGGGGGTAATGATTGCCTAGTTAATTAATAGCGAGTGATTAATCGTCGGAGGATGGAATACCCTCGTCAAACAAACCTCTGACGATGTGCCCGACCTCGTACGTGATCCACTGGTATAAAGGGGCGAAACTCGGGAGGGTGTATTAATCAAAATTCTTTTCTGAATTTCTTTCACGGTCTGATTATTTCTTCTAATATTTACATCACTATTTTTTTACTTAAGCAGCGGAAAAAGAATATAACGGAAAAGACGCAGCCACAGTAAAGGCTTCGAATTATTTTGCCCCTTATGAAATCACCTCGTCGAAGAAAAACGTAAGCCCCTACTTTAGTTTTACGATAAAGAGAAAAAGATCACCGGCTCGCCACGCGAAACACTTGCGCGATAAAGCGTCACGGATTCACGTACGTCGCGTTTCATCCCGAAAAATATAGCAGGGTTGGCACATCGTCTTCTCGTTTCGCTGTCCGGAACGCGGCGCGCACGAGCCTCTCCTTGCAAACGGGGTTAAACGCTCGTGATTTATGTAAGAAGCTCGCCCTGCTGGTGGATACGTTCCGAAAGAGAGACAGCGCAGCGACGAGAAAAGGAAAGGAACGTAACGGTTGAGGGTGGAAGAGCGTGGAAAAGGCCGAGTGACGGTACGTCAGCCGAAGATACGGGAATTTCGCGGCATTAGAGAGCGCCTGGTGGAGGTGACGCGACGTCTTCTTCTGAAGGCTCTTCGAGCAATTTTCGACTCGCTTCCGAGCGGATCTGTCGCGTGGTGAAGAATCGGCCTAGTAAGGAAATATTCTTGCCTTACCGAACAGGAAATACATCGGAAATCAGCAATTTTTCCTCGTCTTTAATAGTTACGCAGAGATTCGTGAGTGTATTAGCAAAGTTTGTAGACTGATTGGTGAGCTGCCAGTATTTTTGAACGATGGTTTGTACAGATTTTTTCACCCTTTAATCGCGGACGAACACGAAGCTCGAAGCTACGGGCCAAAGAAACCAGAAATACATATTCAACGAGGTAGCATGAAAAACGGCCACTTAAACGGGGTCATGGTGTTCTGCCGCGCTAGCTTGTTCCTGAAACTTTATTCCCCTCGGAAGCAACTTGCATGTAAGGTAAAACGCGCCATCTGACGCCGATACAGTCTCTGCTTGTCATTCTTATGCTCGTACACAATATTGAAACAGCTAGCTGACCGGAAAATGTAGTGGAAGTACTAGTTTAGCTCGTATTCGCGTTGGCTGATTATACGCCGACATCTACTACTTAGTCTCTGCCCTGCTATCTCTACTGTTTAAGGAGCAGTTTAAGGTTGCACTTGGAAACTAGCATTTCGAGTACTGTTTGTAGCTGCAAAGCTGCAAATATTATGACCATGGAAATATCATTAAGACTGAATGTATTATTGCTACTTTGGTATATGTCCTACACTCTATCATACACTCTTGACCTATCTGTGATCAATGTTCACTTTGTTCTTCATTTTCTGCTTCCCTCTTTCTCTACAGTCTCTTTCGTTTCGGTTCGCGTTGAAGGTATACATAGATGCTATTGATATACAGTCAAGATTCCCCTTGTCTGTCTACCCACTGGCCAGTACTACTTATCGAATAACCTACTGTTACAATCAAGTTGACAATACGAACCCGAACTTTTGTCCACCGAACACATTGCACTGCTATATTCACAAAAGTAACTTCTTTTATTATTGTGGTTTTGTACTTTTTCTAACAAGTCTGGCCTCGTACTTGAAATTCTAACACCCGTGACCATTCCAGTCCACCGCAAACCGTCCTAAAAAATCAGCCCCAAACCAGTCTGTCCATTGAGAAAGAAAATTGCAAGCGCTTTAAAACAGCCACAGCTCCACTACAGAGGTCGGTCGATTGGATTCGGTGCTAGCCATATTTAAAATCGGATCCCAGGGCGGCGAGCGGTATCGAGCGACTCAGCCATTCAGCCTCCCCACCCTCGTATCACCGCGTTAGACATTTATTTCGCGGGGCTTTTCGGATTTGACGGATTAGACCAAAGCTTCTCTGTAGCCCCAGTGCAACGACGACATTAATGCGCGTCCACCGTGAACGCGAGGGACGACCTGTACGTGAACCGAACGCTCGATATCAACCTTACTATATGTATATTAAAGCGGAATCTTGTGCTTGTTTCGAAATGGTACTAAAGATGAAAGCGCGTATCAACCCCCTGTAAATCAAACGCAGCTCCCTTTTTTCCAACGTGAACTGGTGAAAAGCAAAGGTACGTGTATTTACTGATCGCCGATGGTTCGAAGACAAGAAGGGATGAAAGAAATTCAATTTCGCGAGGATAGAAATTTATTCGTGGCGTCGCGACGCGGTGCGGTTTTCGCGTTTTCACGCATCCACAGGTTGGTAATATCTACACCGCTATTCCAGGAGCAATTTTTTTCCATTTTTTCTCCTTTTTTTCACGCCATTCGGGTTTATTTATTATCAGCCAGTCGACACGAGCCACGGTCATCAATCCGAATTAACGCCAGCTCAACAGGAGTTTTCGAACCGCTGTCACTTTTCTCGTTACAGTTGTCGCAGGTGTCTCGTCGCTGTTGTTGCTATTTTCGTGACCGAATTCGGATTTATGAATCGAAAAATCGCCGAAATTTCCAGCCGAAATTCTACGTAGATCGAGGACACGTTTTAAAACGGACGCCGCACCGTTTGCCATAGTATGTACTAGGAATCGAGGAAAATAATTTACTGTCCTGATAAAAAGGAGAGCTACAAATTATTCCTTCCTCCCGGCATAAAATATTGACGGTATTGACGGAACAGTCAGGAGTGTTTATAGTATAACTTTTTACAGGAACTAAAGACATAAAATGAAAGAAATTCAACGAGTTGTTCTACGTTGCGCGGAAAATCGGGATGACAAACAAAAACGAACGAACAAAATCTCCAAAGTTCATTCCGAACGAAGTCAAAACGTTCTGTCGACCAAGGCCAATATTCTCCAGTAAATCGTGGAAATGCGAGACCGTCCGAAATTACGAATAAAAGTCACGAAATCGTGACACGATTGTACAGTACCGGACACCGGAAAGCTCACAGCGCAACAGGGAGAACCGGCACGCGGAAAACAACAGACATCCGCACGTCGTCCCGTGAAATTGCGTTCGACATATCAACCCTTTTTCCCTCTGCCTTTAGTCGTCCGTTTGCACCCATCCCATTTTATTCAATAAAAGGGAAGTAACCGCCGATGTGTACCGAGGGAGACGAGAAAAGGGGTTTCCTTCCATTTGCGGATTTTCCATTCTGTTCGTCCCTCAGCCATGCTTTCACCCTTTCTGCTCGCGTGTCCCTGGCTTTCCTTTTTTCCGGCTTCATTCCTTGTGCCGGAAGGAAACTGTGGCCTGTCCTTTTTCCCGGTGGCCGAAAGTAAAGTGGCCCAAACGTGCGGCCAGAGGAAAAGAGAGACAGAAAGAAAACTGTACGTAGTCGTCTGTGCACACGGGAAGAAGAAATATTTCCACGGTTTCGTAATTTATTGAATCGCTGCTGCAACGGCAGCTCCAACGCCGCTGGAGCAGCTTAAAATCCGGACGACGTAATTGGATGAAGCCTCGACGTAACCTTTCACGTGATTGTGAAACGCGAATCCTTCGTAATTCTATCTCCCGATACTCGTTCCCTTTGTTTTCCATTCCACCTATTCATTTTCTCCGATCAATTTTAAAACGCTTCTTTCATTATCCACCACTGTCGCAGCTCGTCAAAATCATTTCCATCGATGTTACGTAATGTTCCAGTCGTACGTTTCAATGCTTCCTCGAATCACACTTTTGTTTTCTTATTTAATCCCTCATTGTAACGCTATTTCTCTTTCTTCTGCGCAAACTTCCCGCGGAACGTTTTATTTAAATCCCCTCGCCTTCTACTTTCGAATTCCGTTTCCACTTAATTTCTGCCCGAACGCCGCGTTATCCAAACTCCACTGCGATTCTAATTCTGCTATCCACTCCCCTAATCCCGGCGGGTTAACTTGCTCGCGCCGCCAGAGAGCCTTTGCCAAATATACTCCAACATATTGTACGCTACACAAACTCTCCGTGCGGCATAATTGTAATCGAATTCGCGATACCGTGTACTCGAACCTCTGAATCGCGATGAATATTGTAACGCCCTTCCAAAATGTAATAACGCGACTTAAAACAGAGCACAGATACGTTGTGCGTCAATGCAGGATAATATGTACCATCAGCAAGCATTAAAATCTGGTTTAAAATAAACCGATAGAGACTCCGGGGAAGTGAAAGCTTTCGAATATTACAGTTGGGTTAGCTGAAGAGTTTCATAAATCGGAGCAAAGCTAAACGCGCAGAACGGACGGTTTAAAGTCAACCAAGTTGGCATCGCTCGATCAATTCAACCACTTTTTTATTTTCCCTCCTTCTGGAGCAAAACCGCCCCATTCTTTTGTCACGGAGGGGAGTTAATCGTACTATGAACGCGGATCATTTTTACGCAGAAACTTGTCCGCTTTCGAAATGCAGCATTCAAACGAAATTGGATTTTCATTGCGAAGGGGGCAGGTTAATTCGCTCGTTCCTTTGTCTCGATGCTACGCTCACTTGGAACTAGTGTGCCTTCGCGAGAATTCTTTCTCGAGAAATTTTATAATTGCTTATTTTTCATTTCTCGGGAAATAACAGTGCGCCTCGAGATCCTTTAAGTTTAAGAATATTATTATAAATGTCATTTATTTTCGGATATGAAGTTTGTCATTTGTCGAGAAGCACACTACTTAGAACGATGTTACGGGAACGGCTAGGGGTGGAAATCTGAAATACACCGAAGCGAGGGGAACAGGCCTCTTCCTACCATAGCATTGACCGTCACTGGAACGGGCACCTAAGGGATGAAAGCTTATGCTGCAATTCTTTGCACTGTTCGATTTTTCAGGGGAAAACGCGGAGAACTGAAAGTATTGTCGCTTGCTTGTTTAAACGTTTCCCACATGCCGCGTCACAGCTGATTGACTTTCGAGATAGAAGGTACCGAATAAAAAGTAGAAATAGGAGAAAGATTAAAAGCATTGGTAAATAAGAGAACAGCGAGTACAAGAATTGAAATGGTCGTTGCGAATAGAGAAAGAAAAGATAACGAAGAGATGCTAGTAGATCGGTGTGAAAGATGAGATTTCGATAATCGAATAGCCAGCCGGATCAATTAAACGCCTCGGGGCGGACATTAATTATTGAAGGTGTCGTCGACAGTTTCCTATCGCACGTGCAATTGCAGCGCAATGTTCGCAACGGCTTGTAGAATTATTCGCCCTTCGCCCTTCGCCCGTGGCCTCGTCGTTTCCTTTCTCCTATCATTTCTCCCATTTCCTGCTTTCTCAACCTTTATACGATCGCTCCGGACAATTTTTCTTATCTCCCACGACTGATCGCGGTACGGCTTAATTTAATTTACCGCGGAACGAACTGCGATACCAGGATCCGGATAAATATTAACAACGTTGCCAGTAACATGTATTCTCACTTCCCGAAAGAATTGGATTAATTATCGCGAAGTTACGCGAGCCCCGACATGTTCCTTCTCGGTGGCGCTCCTTCTGTCCCGTGAATTTATCGGGCATCCAATTAAAAAGAAATTACTTTCTCCATGGAGATACATAGAACGGTACCTACGGTGACCCTGCGTCGCGTCCCGCGGTTTTCTTCCCGCTATGTCATAGGTAATGAAATTAAACACGGGGATCGTTGCGCAAGCTAAATTGCACTTTGTGTTAGGAATTCGCCGTGAGAAAGTGGTTGAACTCTCCCCCGTGAAATATTAATAATGCTTATTGCGTAAAGCGTCGCAGCGAGGAATGCCGTGACATAGAACCTGTGATCGGCCGTGAATTTAATCACTAATAACTGAACCTGATTAACTTTTCGATGCATATAGTACCGGGCGTAGCGTGGAATTATGAATACGCCGAGGGCAAGAGTTCGCCCAATGTTCATTGTTGGTCGAGCGTGTTCCGGGTAGCAGCAGAATGTTTCCTGCTTATTCAAAGGTCTGCCTGCTTCGCGTTTTACATCACGCGCGAAACTTTATTTCACGGTTATCACCCGGTGAACAACTTGTTACGCGTGATATTCAACGATGCGCACCGCGGCCAATTACTACGTTAACAACGTTACAGCGCCAACTGTAACAGAATTTGCACGGTGTATTTTTACCGCGGGATAATCACCATGGGGAAGATTGCTTGTAGACAATATATCCCTTTGGAAATTGAATCAGAACAACATAATACATACCCCTTCTTTTCACTCTTCCCTACCGAGCTCATATTTGTTCTTTTTATACTTTTCTGCGCGGATTTTTTTCGTCCAGCGCAACTTTATGTAACGTGATTCTACCGTGGCGGCGGAAATCGCATATTTTTAATCTCTCGGAGACAGATTTCATTTGGCTCTCGCAGCTTAAAAGTGGAATTCATTTCCCCAACTTTGCGTAGGTCTTACTTTCTTTGGAATTGTTACCATTGGTATTATTGCGACGATGGGTTTAATTAACGTCGCACATTATTTGGTTAATCGTTTCGGAACAATCGAATCTTTATTGTTGTATCTTCGATGTATTAAGCAAACAGTAGCCACAGTATTTAATACGTCGGGGGCCTTTTAAAAGTGGTTTCTCAGGTTCACACTATGTCGCGATATTTTATTGTCTCAGCTGAAAGTTTAAATAAAGCATGGACAGATTATCGTCTATAGAGGTTCCAGACACGAAGAACAATGGAGTGCGGTCGCACTCGTGAATTTTTACGATTCTACGGCCACGGGGGATACATTGATCTGTTTCTTATCATACATAGCGCAACTGTTTGAGCGATTTTTTTGATATTTTTAATCAACATTTCCAACTCAAGACTCTCCGTGAATTCTCATCTCCATACATTGACCTGGGCTACTTAAAAAATGTCTCCGACTGTATCATTAATCTGTGCTGCTCGATAAAGTTAAAAATTAGAAATTGGCGACGGTCGGGGCTGACTCGAGTCTTCTCTTAATCGTCGCATCGAAAAACAAAGGCCTCCAAACCGAGTAAAACGCACGGAAGAAATAGGTGAACGAAGACTGGTGTTCAAGGGTGGGAAGTGGAGCATCGAAAAGCTATTTCCGGTCGGGGTGGTCCGTATAGGGCCCGTGAAGCTACGAAATGACCGACTTAAGGAAGTTTTACTGCGAGACAAACCGGAAGTGATTCGGCTACGACCGAAACACTTCTTACCTCCTATACAGAAAAGAAAGTTTACCCCTTCTCTACCGCGAACCTTCTGTTTCGTTCCTTTTGTTCGGGATTACGGGCCTCGGACGAACATCCATTCTCGTTTAACGCCTTTATTTACCGTCCGTTGCTTTTCCTTTTAGACACCAGTAACCCCCTCCTCCTGCCCCTTCTCTCTCACTATCCTTTATCGTCATCCTCTTCGTTTTTCCCGAGGAACTGTTATATATTTCTCTTTCGCCCTCTTGGCTTTCCATTGCGCCAAGGCTGTTCTCCTTTCCTCTGCGCACCTGTTTCTTTTCTTCGTCTTCTTCTTTTTCTCCGAAGGCATCGTCGACACTCGATTATTGAAGCCGAGAAGCAGCTCTGTTTCATACTGTTTGTCGATTCGACGGTTTAATTATATCGAATTTTATAGCCTCGTCGATACAACAATTTCTGTTTATCATCGGCCATATCGTAACAAAATTCCTACTCAATGTTATACACATTAACAATAATTTGGAAATTCATCTAGATCCACTAAACTTATATTTCCCGTCCCAATCATTTTATCGTTAGCACGAGCTTCACAACCATGAATCAGACGACAACGTATCGATGCATCGTTATTATTCTCATCCGTGCACGCGAGCCTTAATGCATTTCCACGTTTGGCGCAATTCTGTCCGCGAAACTCGCGGAACTTTCGAGGCGTTGACTATCAGACGTGGAAAACGTTCCGGGGCCAGGGAAGAGCCGTCGAACGCGATCCAGGGGGAACGCTCGTGTCGGGATTGCACCCGGAGGAGCTCATACGTTATTCGTAGCGTGCACCAGTTCAATGTACAACGGGTGGCCGCGAATAATCCAGCCCAGCTGCTCGGTAAATCCTATTTCGTTACGTAAGGGTAAATCGACGAGGGTTGGACAGCCATTTTCTTTCTCTCGCAGATAACTGAAGGGTTACAAAAAGCAACGCGACTTCTTTACCTTTTTTTTTAATGGTTCATAGAATATGATTTAAACGCATATCCTCCTATTTGAATCATCGATGCACTCCCTATAATACCGCGCAACCGAAAACTCCACACGATTCGGATCGCTAATCCCTCGGATCATCATGGGAGTGGCATTTCTCCATGATACCCGTTCTCGCCTAACCATCCCTTTATACCAGTGGCCTTTTTCAACCGTTTTCGACGTAGCGTCGCTGGCCGGGCATTTTTTTCACCGACGCTACGAAAAATCTATAAATCTGGCACGCGCCCCCGCATACGTCAGAACAATTCGTCAGAGTGCAGATTGCAGCCGGGGGGTTGAAGAGGAGCACTCCGGTGTCATCCAGCTCCATGCCACGCGCAATAAAGCCGCGGCCGTTTTTTACGATCGAGACCGGTTCGCATGACCAGGTAATTTACCTTTCCAAGACAGTTCACGCCCCTCTAGATATGCAACGATTTCTGCGATCTCGAATCGCGGGTGTGTTTAGGTTGTCTGTAAAAAATTCTTTCTTTTCGATGATAATTAGGAAGGTGGTCGATAATATAGCTGAGGTTTGAATGCACGAAAGATATCGTTGTTTGAAAGTATCTTTGAAATTTGTGCAGATTGGTATCGTCTCCAGCGAGGCAAAACGAAGCAGGCAGTAGCAGCAGTGGCACGACGCAACACGCCGCGACGTTCGCGGTTCGAGTGGGCACGATCGACGGCGTCGTGACGCATCATCTGCGCGCCGAGACGCGGAGGGACTTGGCTGCCTGGGCCAGGGCAATTGTCCAGGGCTGTCACGCGGCTGCTCACTCGATACGCGAATATACTATTCGTGAGTGTCATTCCCGGTGAAAATTGGACAGGCTGCATCATATCGATGCACAAAATTTGAAGCGACCCCGCAATAATATTGAATAGTTTCAATTAGACAAACTCGATGATACAATGGTCGAGACGTTTTTCTATTAAATTGAGAAGCAGCAAAGTCGTAAAGGGTAACGGAAAACAATTGAGCACTTTGTATTTCCTCCTGCACAACACAATTCGTTTATATTCCCGCTCGAACGTGAAATAAGGAGGTGAGAGAAATCGTGGGGGAGTGGGGTGCGTGCAGCTTCACACGTGAAAAGGGAACCGGAACGATCCGCCGAGGCGCGCCGGTTGTTCAGTGTGCGCGTCGCCCGTTCGCTTCGATGAATTTTAATTTCTTTTCACCGTGGACGAACGGCAATAATAAATCGAGATTAATGCCCGGCGCCGTTCGTGCTCGCCTTTTTGCCGTACTCGTCGAACTCATCGATCATGAACACCGCTGGATTCCTCTGAGCCAGGGTAGAAAGACGCGGGGAACGCGGCCGATGGAAAGCTGCCGTGAGAAATATCGTCGAAATCGCGTTTCCTTCCTTTTGTCTGCTGCTCCATTTAATCGGGGAATTCGTTTTTTAATTTGCTATTGACTTGTGCTATTTAGCTTGACTCGATTTCATCGTGCAATTTCCGTTCCTTTTCTTTTTTCAACTCGCCATTCACTGGAGCTCTTTAATTTAGCTTGGTTTCATTTGATAACGCTCTTTTTTTATCTGCGATTCACACGATAGGGAAGATTTTTATTAGAATTTATGGATTCCCGTTAGCAGGAGCTTACACCGCCCGCCTACTTGTACCGATCGAATTTTTATTCATTAATTCACTTTTCTGTTGTCTCCAGGGTGCACGTGGCAAGGGAAGGCCTGTCAGTTGGTGGTGAACCACGAAGAGGGTTTCTCGCTGTATGCAGCCGGGACCAGAGGAGTAGGTGGCAATGGGGGTAGTCCTGGCTCTCTCCCGACACCCCTATGGAGAAGATCCTTTGACAAACTGAGAATGTCCGCAGATGACGGCGCACGTCTGCTGTGGCTTGACTTCGGTGGCGAGGACGGCGAGATTGTGAGTGATTTCTGTTTAACGGATTAGAATCCCGATTGAACCGCTTTCATAATTATCAAATAATTCCACCCCTAAGATATCTGTGCGATTAATTGATGAATAAGCTTCTTGACAATTTAGTAAATGCAAACGATAAATAATTCAGCCATTATTAATCACATAATTTCCCTGCAGCCACTCGTTTAGTAATCACAGCATCACTTCCAATATTCTTAATGATATTTCCAGAGCTCTTTAAAAACCATAAGGTACCCGTATAAAATCTACTTGCAACATCCCGTCCGTTCGCCAATGCGAATAATTAGCCAAAAAAAGTTTCTGGAAATGACGTGTTTGATAATACTGCGACTCGAAACGGCAGGGCTATTGTGAAACGGAAGAGGAGGCTGCCTTTTTCGCTCGCTCGATTACTGAAAATTTTAATTGACTCTGCGTAGACTATCGAGATTATCATCTTCGACGAGTGGGCAGATATTGTGAAATAGAGATCTGTACACCAAGTAATCCCATTGTGCTCGTCACTTTGAAAAAGCCCTCGATACGTATTACATATATACATCTTCCCCAAACACCGCACCGTCGCGTCGTCCGGTTCTCCCTGCCGTTCAATGGCCATTTATAACGCGACTCTAAGAACAGGGGTGGGACGATGGTGGTGGTTCAGAGGGTGGAGTGAAAAAATAAAGCGGCGAGGGAGAATTTCCCGCGACAGACGTCTCGATGGAAAAATTATTCCGCACTCGAACTGCCTCTGAAACGAAGCTGCAAATGGGGAATCCTCGGGAACGTTCCTCCTTGGAATTTTGATTAGCAGCCGATCGACGACTCCCCTTGGAAAAACAATAATCTGTCCACCAATTTTATTTCATTCTAGATCAAAATTGGAACGTCTCTAGTAGCTACACGAGGCTTCGAAACTAGATCGAAATAAACGTAGACATTAATGGAATAAATCTACGCGTCGAAAACCATCTAACAATGATGTTTCCCATTTAAATTGCAGGAGCTGGATCTCGAGAGCTGTCCCAAGCCGATCGTGTTCGTCCTGCACAACTTTCTCTCAGCGAAGATCCACCGATTGGGCCTGAGCGCATAGGGATACGAGGGGGCCCCGACGGAGGCCCCCGACCTGCCACCGCATACCACCAGGTCCGTCACCAGTGTCTTCCTTCACTGAATCCTTCCATCCACCCGCCACCCCAGAAACAAGAGCAACAAAATAAATTTCAATGATTCGTGGAAAAGTAGAAGGGTGGAAGACGGAATAAACACAGGGACGAATCAACCACGAGCACTCGACGGACCACAAGGAAGAGCCATCTTAAACTTTCGTTAAAATTGCATCGAGGAAACCACGGTTTCCACCTTCGGATAAATCTACGTGCTGTCCCATGTATTTATCTAGGACCCATTAATCGAAGCTAATGAAACGAGGCGATTAAGATGGTCTACGAGCGAGGTGTGTGCGAGAGCACGGACTCTCTATACGTGGCAGACAGAAAGAAAGTATCTAATCGAGTGACGATCCAAGTATGAATAAATGATCGTTAACTCGAAGCCATCCAACGCGCGATTCTCCAGAAAACTACCCAACAACGCAACAAGTAGGCTAGCAGAGAAAGTCGCAAGTGGGAATCGTAACTAATCAACGCGCCTAAGTAACCGATTAAAAAAAAACTATCTACCTAAATGCTAAGTAACGAGAGATTGCAAAAGAGAGAGAGAGAGAGTGGGGAATGCGTGTGGGTGAATGTAAGATAAAGTGGGAACGTTCAGATCGAACGCTCGATACCAGAGAACTTAGCAAAAGCTAATTAATTACTGTCCAACCACCGCGAAGCCCGTTGCCCATTGCCCATTGCAGAGAAATCGGCTGGCCCTGCAATTTGGATCTCTCCCCTTGTCCCTGGCGGCAGAGGGATTTTCTTCTTGTGAAATTAGATAAGAAAAAGCGGGAAGGAAAAGTTGAAGTTCGCTGCATCGCGGTAGGGAGTTTTGGAATACTGGCCGGTGGCGAATCTTTGGATAGAAAGTATCTCTGCGGAGGTATTTATGCAAATTTGGATACACGTGGACGCGTCAACTGTTTGCTATCAGATGGTATTATTGATGCGAATTTGATGCGATGCTCTGAATATGGTGTTACGGTGAAACGGGGACAGTTTGAAAAATTTGTCAATGTGGGGATGTAAATAAAAAGAGACAGGGCCGATCGACATCGATCAACGGGCACGCGTTAATAGTTGTTTTGTACGATTCGTATTCTTAACGCGAGTAAGTGTAAGATGCCAAGAAACGTCGATGTGTACACTGGTAGCTAGTCGATTTCGCCTATCCCTCGTGAAGATAACTCTATAGAAGTAATTATTTAATGGCCCACGCAGCTTCCAGTCGCGTCGCTTCCATTGCAAAATATGAAAAAAAGGAAAAGAATCAACTTCCGGATTCGAATTTCGCTGTCCAGAGACTTTCGAATTGTAAATAAGCTCTGATTTTAACCGAAGTCAGCCTCTATTTCCCAGTTCCAATATCGTCGTACGATTTACAGATCCCACAAGAACCAGAAACAAGCCCGCAAAGTGTGAAGGACCATCAGAACGTAAGGTCGAGCAGAGTAGACCGAAATCCCATCGAATCTCGAGTTTATCCCTCGAGGGAGGCGTAAATCGGCACAGACAAGGCAGAATTATTCGCATTACAAGGCTGCTGCGAGCTATCGATGCTGAGGATGAGTGTCGTCCGTGTAAAAGTGGAGCAATCCTTTTCTTCCGTTCTACGAGCGAAAGAAAGTCGGCCAGATCGCGACTCGCGACGCGTGGTTGATCGTGCGATAATATGAATTTCGGTATTAAGTAGGACATATCAACGGAACCGCGTATCATTCATTGTGTCCATTTCGTCGTCCGGCGATCGTTCCTTTCGCGGTGAATCGCGATCAGTGTGAGTAAATTTCGTTTGCTTCGCGATATGTGTGTACATATAATAGATTATGCCGATCGAAGGGTGTCTCGATACTTGGTGACGTTGTTATTTAAGTCTCGAGGGAGATTGTTTAGTATTAGGGAAGACTTTCGCGAGTTGATCGTGTATGATTGATTTCTGTGGTGACTGGATAAATTTCACGTGTTCCGCTGATAAATATATTAATGATCCGGTATAGATCGTTGGCTGATGGATCGGCGTGAGTGAGCATGACAGGGTGAGTTAGAAACGAATTGTTATATAAAATATGATTAATATTTAATTGTCAATCATCGCTTGACGCGTTAAACGTAATAGCAAATGATCACTCGATTTCCCTAGGCATTCGATTCAACGTACACAACGTACACAGCGTACCTTGTCTGTCAGACCAAATCAAACTCGACCACCGTTTAACGCGTTAAAGTGCTCGTTGAAACGGCGTTCTACAGCAGGCCGGCCCGAATGAGCCGCATTACCGGCCAATTACCATACGATTGAAAATAATTCCACCCACTTTTTATCGCAATTTCGTAGCCATTAGCCAAATTGCTCCGTTGCAACGGGGAAACTCAATTTCGCGGCACGAGGATGCGCGAATCGCCGGCGAGAGCCTGCGACACGTTGTCGAAAAACGGGTTAAAACGATCGATGCTCGCTTTTGTCGGCCGTGAAACGAAATTATAGTTGGCACGTTTATCTCGTAAAAACGGAAATCTCCGTCGCCTGTTCGCTGCGAAACTTTCGATCGGACCTGGCCCCCTGTCAGGGTGAAAATTAGACAAAGTAGAAAGAGCTGTAAATAAGCGAGCACGTCGCGCGTCGGGACGATTCGTATCGTGCGATTTCGTCGTGAGAGGAAACGCCGCGAAAGGAACGCGAAAACGTGTTACACGTAAGCAGAGAGAAACGCACACGCATAGAAAAGCGTGCACGCATGTACGATGTACACAGAGGCACCTACAGACCCGCCTAGGGAACGAGGTGAACGTTATTAATCGTGAGATTAAGTTCGGAACATCGACGAAGTTTCATTCAGTTTGAAAAGATTTGCGCGTAAACTGTGTATTTTTCTAATGATTTTAGGACGCGATCAGTCGCGGCTCGTTTCTTCTTTGTTCTTGTTTATTTCGGGGCCCGTGGAACATCGAACTGGGCGGTGCGACGGTACACACGGTCCGCCTGCGTCTTTATTTCTCTCTAGGTTTAAGAGAACGTTAACGTGTATATCTATGAGTTACCAAATAAATCAGACCGGTTAGAAATTCTTCTGGTATTTATTAATTCTTCCCCGAGAACCTCCATACTTAAGATAATCTTTAAACAAATATATATGTGTGAATTTTTCCGTCCACTCACGAATAATCATTTCTAGCCCGTCGAATTCGAAAAGAATCGCGAACTTTCGAGACTTTGTCATTTTTATCGACGAATTCGATATCCGCCTCTGATGATTGGCTCGCGAAACTTTTCTTATCTGTTTCTCGTCCGCCTTGCAACATTTCCATGAATTCTTCTTCCACTCTCCGCGTTACACAAGCGAGGCACTCGTCGAATACTCTCTCGAGTTACTCCGCGAGACACAAAATTATCGTCATATGGATTTTGTGGAACTGCTCCCACTGTTTGTTATTTCGTTCCAGCTAATATGGACTAGCAGTTGGTCGATGATTTTACAGCACGTAGCACGTGGAACGTGGCACGAGCTGAATCAGTGGTACCGGATTAATGAGGATCAAGATAATTTGAAAGTCGACGGGGGAGTTCATTTTATTATCATATAATAATTAATTAAATAAAACGAAACCAACCGTTCTCACAGCGGCGAACAAATCCATGTGTAAACTATTTAAAAGAAAGCTACTGCCACTGGGATAAGAGAACAGTTAAATCGTATTCTTTGTATTCCGAGGGTAGAAAGCGATAAACCGTGATAGTTTCTGGCACGGGCTAGGATATTTACAGCGTCACGGACCACGATAACGTAACCCCTTCATTTCATAGAAGCTCATTCTATTATTCACCGTCCACCCCCGCCCCCCAATCCCCAAACCACGCCTCGTGGCAAAATGTTTTAAAGATTATAAAAGCAGGCTAACAGCCGTGTATAATTCACTTTTGTTATCCCGCATCACGAAAACGCGTAATGATACGTTTGTTCTATAGAATTTCAACCTTCACCCCTATGATGGCTCGCAATTACGCCATGGGGGCCTTTGGCGTACGCCAGACTTTGGCTGAACATAACAAATCGTTCGTTCACCTGAGAAAAAATATGATAGAGAAAAATGTACAATCGTTCTGATGAAAGTGGACAGCGTGATTTCGATACCGAAAATGATTATAATTAACACTCACGATGCTGTATTAATTGTGCGATTCACTACAGAATACTTCGAGTTTGACACAGTGATACAAATTTTTGTTTATGTAATGTGTCGTAACAATGATATACGTTGGAAGAGACTATTGTAACGTGCACTGTAAGCTTCGGTATTGGAAACTGAGTGTGTTCCAGAATACGAATTCCAAAAATGATTCCTCCGATCGGAGTGATAGATATTCGATTAAAATCTGCAATGGTATTTTCCAATTTGGCAGCTGAAATTGAAGCTACTTTCAATTACAATCTTCCAGTTCGCAATTTTCATTACACACTACAAATTATTCTAATAGGGCTGATATAATTCCATTCCAGCGTATCGTTCGGCGATCTCTTCGACAAGTATAAGCGTCGATTCCGAAAGCGTCACAATCCTGTCGATGAATTCGCGCTGCCGTTCACGTGCGTCCTATCACGTAAAAATACCGGATCGTGCAGTTTTACGCGAAGCTTTCCAGAAAAGGTGATCGGTCGACGTTCATGCTTTAAACCTTCACTGGCGATGCTGGCATCGCGATAATTCTGCGATTTTTTTGTCGGTGGGTTGTACGAAAGCTCGGCAAGAAACTTCCGATCGAAATGCAAATTCGAGCCGGCTATCTCGGATACAAAGCCAAGCGTAATTTTGACTTTACGAAATTGCTCCTTATCGAAAGCTAATCTATTGCCTTCGCCGTTCAAGAGGAACGACGATATAACTGAGTGTATAAGTATATGTAAATGCAGTATCTTCAACCACAGTTTTCAAATGTTAGGATTGCAGATTGGTAATATTTTAGAGATTAGAAAATTGTACAATTTAAGAACTTCAAAGTGCTACATAATTGTAAAATTACAGAAATCTGATATTCGGGGATTCCGAAATTCTGGGATATCAAGGATAGCTGTTTCACATTTGACAAATTGTAACTGAAACAATTTGTTTGTCACTGTGAATGAGAGATACAAAATGCAATTTTTTCTGGAAGGGCCACACTATTTCGCCAAAGAAACGGGACTCTTTGCTTAATCGTTAAAGATACGGCGATAGAACATGCGACGTTTCATGCACAGATCCGATAAATTCTTGCCGCACAACCACATTCAGAAATCTGCTTTCGTTTGTACAAACTTCCAACCTTACTAGTTATAGCCGAATGCAGTTTTCTGCAACCACCCCCGTTGTACCTCTCTGTCCTTCAATTTGAAAAAACTTTGTTTGTCGTAACCTCGTCGTTGCGCGACACCATGGAACCATCCAAATTAATATGAACAAGTACATAATTGTGTTGAAATGTCCAGAGGAAGTTGTCCTCTGATTTTTTCGCGGAAGGGGGTGGACGAAAGGGTGGTCGATTGAAATGCAAATCGAGACACTGTCGAGGTTACAGCATTCCAAATTCGATCGTTTTCTTCTCCCATGGGTGTCCAGTGCCGCAAACAACTGGTTGCCAATCGAGAGAGAAAGAAAAAATGTCGTTGCCAAACCAGTTGTTCGAACGTCTTCTAGTTAGAGCCCTTAATTGCTTGTTCACCTTAGATTTACATTAATATTACTGCATCTATTGAATAGCTATGTTCTCTCCAAGAATTTACTGAAAACATGCTAGCAAAATTAACAATATTCGCTGTTGATAATATTATTACTTCTTCAGAACTTGGAGAGATAATTCCATGGAAATCTCAAGGGAATTTGCAGGCAATAATCTTGGCGAGTTTATAGGTAGCAACGTTTTCTTCTATACAGAGAGGATTGTTCCAGCTTTAATTAAAAAAAATTCAATCGTCCTTTCCTAGATTACCGAAGGATTTTTAATGCAAAGTGAAAATAATTCCCGCAACTCCTTTCAGCAAAAACGACGATACAGGTTTTTCACCAAACCCACGAGGATTTTTGTTATCGTGGCGAGGCAGACTATCTCTTGAAATTGGAAACAACCTAAAATCCGGTCCAGTTATTGACAATACCTCGCGGGAACGGGCGAAAGAAAGAATTTCGCCACGGCGAAATTTAATATTCGCGATATTGTATCCCGTGGTTTTTCCAAGCGCCACCCAGTCCTTACTCCTCCACTGGTTCGTTGTTTCTGTGTCGATCGATTTCTCGAGGTCGCTGGGAAAATTCGATAGAAGTACTACGAAAGTTGTCTTTCGATAGTAATCCAGGAATCGTAACAACATTTTCGACAAACTTTCTTCTCTTTCTCACTATAATTAAAAATTATCCATTTTGGAATCGTAAAATTGTAGACCTTTAGGTTGCTAATATTATGAAGCGTACTAATAGTATGTATGAAAAAAAAAGAAAGAAAAATGAGACAACTCTTGATCCAAGCGTTCTCCCATCCACAATCTGTTTCACATTTCCTTCACCCAGAGGCAAAAATATTAATTTTAACCCACAGGAAAATATGAAATTTGAAATTTCATTATCCTCGATACGAAAAGTGTCGCGCTTAATACATATATTTCACGAGGAACCACAGGGCCACAAAGCCTTGGCCACACTCGAGAATTCATCATTTAACAGAATCTATTTTGTTCATTATCTGACACTGGCTTCCGTTGGGGAAACCATTTATTTTCAGCCGCCGCTTCGCCCCGTCCAGGTCCCATTCACGCGTAATTATGAATGTTGCGTTAATATTTCATCGTATCTTCGCGGTACGCGAACGTTGAAGTAAATTTACAAACTGTATTCCGATTGCAAATAGCGGGAGCATTTTCATTTGTGGTATTTTAAGCTTGGAGCGACGCGACGTAACGATTTATTACACTAAAGGGAATTCTACTTAAAATAATTTTTTACACGATCCGTTCCCAATGTCATTTTATTTAATGTAGGTAATATGACTACATTATCGGTGCGATGGAAGGATTTATCGTGCGTGTACATTACTGTGCGCCCTAATGCATGGCTCCCTTGCTCTTATGAATTATTCAAATACACCGAATCGCAAATAAATATATTCGTTGTGAAAATTCTGCTGGAATGCTCGTGTAAAAAATGTATGTTTGGAATCATTTGCACCAAATAATTTCCATTGCGATCGAATACTTTTCACGCGGGTTAAATATCGTAAAAACTATTTCACTCGTCCATGAAGCATTCTGCATCGTCCATTTATCAGTTGTGACATTTCCCATTATTCCCTTATGAAAGTGCCTAAGAGAGCCGATGGTACATAGACGTCATAGAAACGCGAAACAAGGGAAATTTCGCTATTGACGCATACCTCGTGCTCGAGAGACTCGCTCCTGGAACGCGTCTGACACGGGAGAATTCTTATTCGCCTTTCCCTCACGGCGAACATTCCTCCTTGGTAGCAAACGTGCCGGAAACTAGGCACGAGGCTATCCACTTGCTAACGCCGCGTGCGTCGTGTGAAACGTTCAACTGTTTTGTACACCACGCGGCAGAAAATGAAATCTAATGTTCCGAATGTATCAGAAGATTGCATGGAATTGCTGAGTTTGTTAACGGAAAATAAGAACGATAGATCCTGTTCACGGAGTACATTGTAAGGGGATCTTTGTTAATCGTAAATAGTTGAATGGGAAACGTTGGAGGTACAGTTGTAACAGAGAGAAGTAGAAGTTTGCTGATAGTAAATGCAACAATGGAACACTCTGGGTGTAAAAGCTTTCTTTCTATTGTAAGAGTTCAAGTTGTAGACAGGAAAGTGGTAAGTTCACATTTTCTTTTCAGAATTTCGAGACACTATGAATACTAAAATATGCGAGCGTTGCCACGATCCAAAATGAGAAAGAAAAGTGCAGGTGTTGCAGCAATCTTTTCAAACCGTTTATTCCGTGCTGAATATATTATGGCACGTATCCAGTGAACGGGAAACAGACAAATATTCATTGCATTATTGCTATATGGAAAAATCGTTAATATAATATTATTGTAATGAATTGGAAGGGAAAGGTCGTGAAGTATTTTATTCAATTCTACTCACCCTACGGGTTCCATCAACCATCCACATATTACACTGTTTAAACAAATTTGACGATGTTCACCTAAAATCCCTTTCTACATCGTTCACGGAGTAATTAAGCAAATTCCTATCCAGTGGACGCGGATCAAACGTGGAAATCCGGCCGAGCGAAAGCGGGTCGACCGAGTTACATAAATTCCGCACTTCCCCTGACCGGAACAATATTAATTAAAAGCTAATTAGCACTGGATCGGTCGCGCGGCTCGTTAATGCGAGAGTGAATCGCGCGATTCACCGGAACTCGTTGTTATTAAGGCTCGTGCACGATATCATTTCGTAGACGTTACCACGCGTGTAGTTGCACGTGCATCCAGTCACGTGTGCGTCGAATAAGGCAGCGGCGCGATGACTTTTACCCCATTGACACCTCGCTGTCTCCCTAGGGAGCCTTCTTCCTCGAATTATTGCGTTGGACGATGCAATGCAATTCGCTTTTACAGAGGAGGGAAGGTCGACGATGAAAGGTCTATATTACGTATAGATATTGTGGCCTAATCTAATATGGAGAAATTGTATTATATAAATATTTATGGAGTACATCGGATGCTTGTTGAGGCTGTTTGTTTTCAGGTTTGGGATAAAAGGAGGATGACAGAAGACAGGAATTATTATCGTTTTATAGACGCTTAGGTATATTTTATTCAAAAATATCTCGACGCACTTACAGGTACCTATAAGCATGTTTCAGCTCCGGTATCTGCAAACTACGTAACATTCGGCATACATACTGGTATGTACATTTTCTCGAGACGCTTGACAAAGTTTCCAAGCCGAACTCCGCTGTTACATTCAATGGACGCTTATCGTTTCCAACAGAATGAGTCTCGTGTATCTACAAAGCGGTATCTACGCCGCCTCTTGTATCTACCTTTACCGATTCAATGTTAGAACAGTAGCGAATTATGGTTATCGCGATAATAATAAAGATAACGTACTTGTCGATTAAATCTACCTTTAAGAGCTATTGACGAGCTGTCTTACGAAATCGATGCTTAATCGTATAACACATTTACAAGTCCACCGTGAAACGGCCAAACCTCGTCTACGGTATCTCTAGATTTGACTGATTAAAAAAAAACGAAAATTCTCCAGAGGTGACATTTGGCCATTCCACCGCGGTGACAGATTTCTCTAGAAATTGGCACTAAGAATTCATAGACAGACGAAGGAATACTGTTGGTAAATATCCTCTAACCCCAGATAATCACGTACTCTGCAACCCTCGCACAATCCCACTCGGACGAAACCTCCGTAACTCACGCTCTTACGCGATTAAGAATTTTCTCGCGTCTCTCACCATTCAGTCTGAGGCTGTTAGTGCGCACTATCGTCGCATAACTCGACGGTACGCAACACACGTGTGCACGTAAATTCTGGGTCTACGCCCCTACGATCACACGACTCGCTGTCATTTAATGGCTAACATGCTTACTAATTCGGAAACGCGCGTTGGCGTGCGTGCACTTATCTATAATACATGGAAGACAAACGTTGCTCGCGTAGGGCGGGTTACCACCCACGCGGAAGCAGCAACAGAGACAAACGTGTCTCGAAAGGGAGATAAGCACTGGCGTAGTGACTTCCGCGTGAAATTCGCTTAACGACCGGTGTAATTAATTAGAGGACAAAGTTCACAGTCCTGACCCGGCTTCTGCTTTTAATCTTATCGTCGTTTCCTCCCTAACAAACAACCACTTTTCTTTCCTCTTTTTAATGCTGCTAATTGTTTCAACAGCGTAGCAAATGTAGCAACGCCTTTGGACATTTTTTCATTCGAATCTCTGATATCATCCCTCACAGATATCGTTTGTTCGCTATCAGAAACGAAAGGAAAGGAAAGGAAAGGAAAGGAAAGGAAAGGAAAGGAAAGGATGGAAGTATTGACAAAGGAGGAAGTGGACCGCAGTTGCAAATTACTGTTGAAAATGAAGTGTATGAAATTTTTGGTTTCACGGAAAATATGAAATTGATTTTTCTTCCTCAATTCCGTCTGGTTCTGCAAACTCACGACCCTCCGTTCATCGAAGAAATTGGAAACAGCGTATTCACACGTTAATATTGCAGGGCTTCAACTCCATAAATTGGTAGGGCACGTGTACGGTGGTGTTGTTGTGCTCCACCAAGAGATGACCGCGCCTGGGAGACGCCCCTACGACCAGCACAGTCTCACCCTTCAGTAGAGCCACCTCGCCCTCTCCCTCTTCTGAAACAAAAACAACTCCAGCCGTATTGCTAAAGGCAAAAAATGTGCCCCTACAGCTCCAAATGACCGCCCCAGAAATGTGCAAAATACAAACGAAGCGCTAACAATAATAATGAACGGATAGAAATGCGGAATCTAAGTCAGCAGTAAATGTTCAACACGATTATCCAGCTGTATTTTCCATGGGAAATTTTCTGGGGGTACTCCAATTTCTAAGTTTAACAAGATCGGCATTTGCAGGGGCAGTGATCGTCTTACCTGGAAAGGGCATCTTCATGATCCTTGTTTGTGGATATCCCAACTTCGTGTTTCCAGTCACGGTGTACGATCTGCTAGGCGGAACAGGAGGTGGTCGTTCCTAGAACGAGTTTCAAAGACTTCCTATTTCGTTTCACGACCTAAAGCCATGACTTGAAAAGAGCAGACTCTATGAAAATGCGGAATCTTCGCTTACCAAATCCAGCCCGAAGAGGGTACACGTGTGCTGGATCATCTTCTGATCTGCACACTTCTCGGATGGATCGGGGGGTGGTGTGCCAGCGATCGGTTGTGGCCTGGGTCGTGTTCCTGTTCCAGTACCTGCCGCGGTGTTAACATTCCTTTGAACGGTTCCAGTGGTGGTGGAAGTAGGCTGCTGCGGTTTCTTCTGTCCGATACAGGAAGTCACGCCTTTCGTTGTCTTCTTCAGCGGCCATCTTATACGCACTCTCCATCCTCTCCAGGTAGACTGCAATTAGATGATGGGATAGATTTATGAACCGGCTGCATTTATGGGAAACTTAACAATGGGATCGGAAGAATCACGAGGAGAAACGAATAAAGCTTGCACCACTTTCTCAGCGATCTCTAAATGTTATATCTCATTGGTAGTATCAAACGAGTAGGGGGAGTCGATAGGAATTTCATTACCTGAATCGCGGTGGCTGCTTTCCTTCGCGTTTCCGAGCGCAGATTCTCGAGCTGCTGCCTAATGCCCTCGCTGAGGAAGATATGCCTTTTGCCAAGTACCCAGCTGGTACTGGCGCCGAATTTGCTCTTCAACTGCTGCGCGTTTTGCAAGATGAGCTTGGTGTCCTCCACGGCTTGTTCCTCGGCGCGACGGAGCTGCTTGAATGGTGCTATCAACCTGTACCTGGCGTTGAACGCTTTGAAACGCATTCGATGCGGATACCCTGCAATTTTATCCAGTCTTGTAAAATATATATCACACGTGCATACATATCAGCTTATGGAAAGCATTGGTTTAAAGAAAAGAAGAAGCAATATTACGGAGCAAACCAAAAGACAATACGTGCAACGGCAATTTTTAAGCTTCAAATTCTTAACAAAAAAAGTTAAAAAAGGCAAAACACCGTGGACAAAATAATGATTCGGAGCTTTCGTGGTATTACAGCGCACAAAAGTGGAGAGAAATTCCTCGAGAGGAATAGCTTTCAGGCTTACCGCCGGCCATTAAGTTCACCGTCTCAAGAACCTGAAGCGATCGTATCTGACGCATAGTGACACCCCTGTCTAAATGAAGCGGCGCTTCGGTGCCGTTGCTCCTAATGCACCTAACAAAATGAGGCCTGGCATGGACCAGAGTTCTCAACAGGTTATCTAGCCTCGTGTGGAAGTCCTGCGTCAACGTCGAGATAGGCTTGTCCCCGTTCAGCCTGGAAAGTAACACATTGGGCAATCGTCGTTCGTTCTCCACCTTCTATTCGCAAGGTTGTACGAGGGATCTCCTTACAAGTCGGTGTGAGAGGTCGGCGATATCCTGAAGCTGACACCCCTGGGCACCGTGTCGCTCGCGTACAGGGCTTTTAACTCGCTGCCAAATAGATGGGTGGCGAAACCGAAGCTGCAGCTGTGTTTGTAAAACACGGCTACCAGGTCGTCAGGTACCACGTCTTTGTTCGTATCTTTACAAGGAAACACAATTTTATTTTACGCTACAGGTGCGTCCTTTTTTTTACGAATAGCTTCTTTTTCACCATGTTAAAAATCGAATAAAATATGGTCGGCGTAGCTCGTGAATAGTTGGGCATTTCCGTCGAGGGATTTTCGAGGAAAAAGGATCTCTCCGCAGGATACTGAGGTAAATAATGAAATATTTTTTACGTACCCAGAAAATCGGAGGCGTCGTAGGTAACTCTGCCGGCGAAGTGCTGGATCCCGAAGGACCTACAATCAACAGTCCTCGGCTCGAACAGTCGTGGATTCTGCTTGTGCTGAACTTTCACCTTCGCCACGTAACTCTCAGCCGTACCTCGCATCAAGCACTCAACGTCCAGCATGCTCAGCAGACCTGTCCTCTGTGGATCAATTCGCAACATCCTCGATCCTTGTCTTTCTCGTTCGTTTCAACCCAAGGTCCAGTTAATTGATAAGCCAATAGTAACTCACCAGGGACGAGATGAGGTCGATGCAGGGCACGTTGTCTACGTAGTCGACTTCCACGTCGCAGCGAATACCCTCGTCGCGACAGCTCTCGATGGAACTCTTAAATATGTGCGTATTATAAAAATGTTGCATCGTCTCCGCGCACAGGTTGATGCACAGGTGTTCCAACTGGCTCGGTCTCGGATCCTCGAATCCGAACATGTCCAGGATCCCGATGAACCCGTCCGTCGCGTGTCGCACCGCGTTGTTCAGCGCGGTCATGCTTCTGGACCCGGTACCACCTGCGCGTGACACGAGACAGCGGTTGTTGTCAGTTATAAATCAGTATAAAATAATAGCTACTAATTGGTGAAATGAAGTACAATTAATGCGCAGTGCATATAGAATATATGTACATATACATATGTATGTATAGAGGTCTAGCGCCATGTATGTAGATGACGCTAGATTTGGGATAATAACAGCATTACTGACAATCGCTTGCAATTATTCGATTAGCTGAATCTCCGATTTATTAGTGTTTCGTTGATAGCTAGATATTTGTTACGCCCGTTAAATTCACCTACCCGCAGAGCTTCCAATCGTAGAGGCATGCTGACTGGTCACCTCGGCCTGATTGTGCACACTTTCGTTCGAGTCCGAAGACAGGGTGCCAAGAGTAGAACCTAATCTCTTCAGGCTGTTAGTTCTCCGGACGATCGTAGCAACGGTGCGACAGTACAATGCTTTGGCCAGCGAGTCCCTGGTCATGTGGGACTGCGTAAAGAAACACCCATCAACATAGTTTCACTCCGTGTATCCGACGTTGCAAGAGATATTCGCAGTACCATATTCGCGTCACAGACAGACTTGACCAATTGGCCGCGGGCGTTGTGCGTCCTCGAGGTGAGTCCCCGGAGTAACGCTGGTGGTGGAACGCCTAGAAGAGCCGCTGCAGAGGCTAATTCATTTTCACCTATAACTCCGACTTCCACTCCAGGGCGATCCGTGAAACCCACGTTGCCGAGAATCAGTACGGCTGCTAATACTCGTACCACGTCGAGAAATGGTATACCAAGCACACCTGCAACCAACTTTCCTCGTGTTTATCATTTTTAGAAGTTGCGGAGATCTAAGGAGAAAATAGTTGTAATCTATGGAAAGTAAGGTTGGAAAATGATTGTTCTCCGAGGGAAAATAATATTCGCTGGAATAAGGATAGGGCGAATTATTCCAATGTCGAGGCCTGATATCGAAACTGGTAATTGTAATCGAACAAAGTACTGTTTGTTAAACATACGCGTACCCAAGCAAGCCTTCCACGCCTGAAACCTAATTGCATCCTCAGCTTCGTCCTGCCTGGTATCTCCATGTTGCAAATACCTCAGATTCTTCAGGTTGTATCCCTCTAAATTGAGCTTGACTGTTGGGTAGAGCGCAACGAAATTAAGCTTACAAACTAGACATACGTAGTATCGATTCAAAAGTTCCAGTTCCTACCTCGTTCCTCGTGCGACAATCCAGCCAGCATTTGATAAAATATATGATAATTTTTCTCGTCGGGCAGAGGCCTAATAACTCGTGTTTGATCCAAGAAATAACAGTGTATCTTCGTTCTGTACAACGCGCCATCCGTCACCTGCATCTCGATAAAGTGGCCCTATAAAATTTCCCAAGCTCGTTTCAATTTCTCCTCGATTAAAAAATCATAGTGGCACCTATCGTAGAGTACAAAGTACATAAACTGTGACGTACAATCCTAGAACTCTCGGAATTGGTCGCAGTCTTTGCAGATCCCAAGGATCGAAGTACCGTAAATGCCGCTGCCAAATGTTTAAATGCATCTGTTTCCGGCCCGCCACCAGCCACATCGAACAACTGCCTAAGTAACAACAACGAGGCGTACGTTTTTCCAGACCCACTCGTTCCTACAGAAAACCGATTTACAACCCCCCACCCCCTTTAAAGTGTCGTAAAATAAAATAAAATAAAACTCCACTTCTATATATGGTGTTCAGTGTTTACCGGAAAGAATGATGGCTTGGGGATAACCAGTTTCCGATTGCTGTCGCACGGCTTCCTGAACCACCTTGTTTAGCTGGGGCGCCAACGGTACGGTCCTGGTGCTCGTTAAGGTCAATGGATTCCCAACGTCCGTATATGGATTGATACAGACCAGTATGGGTCCCACGTTCGTCTGCAATGCATTTCGATTATCTACACATCCGATTGTCGGTTCGTCCACAAAGCTTCTGACACGTGGGTCAAGCCTCGCCAGGGACGCTGCGACATGAGACTCCTCCTTCTTTGATCCCCCTGTAAGGCTGGTTTTTGCATTGCCATAGCGGACGCGCGGATTATAAATGCCTAGAGCTTTGCTTCGCAATAAAGAGGGGAAAGATTAATCATGATTGCATTTTACGATTCAAAATGAACCCAGCTGGATTACCGTACGATTTTTCTTCTCGCACACAAAGTTTCGTGAATTGATAGATCGGCAACTTTGCGGTGAAAATTTTGTGGACGAGTGTAATTCAATTCTTTCCAAACCTATGCTACTAAAATATCTATATCCCTCGCAACATAAATTCTTTCCCAGTTTTGAAATGGAGGTGGAAAGAAATGTCCTCTGCGGCCCATGAAGAATCGAATACCCTTAAGAACAAACTACTTGTCAACGAGAGCAAGAAGGATGGACCCCGAGCTATACCGTTTCTAGGAATCGTGGACGATCGTTTCTCGTTAGAAAGATTCACGAGGTGATATTTTAGTATGCACCGCGATTTCCTCCAACGGAAACCAAGAAAGAGGGTGGAAAATCGGGCACTCGGGGCGGAGAAAGAACGGGATGGAGGGTGAAATAAAGAGTGGAGAGCAAGCAAGGTGGTGCAACGGGGAGCGAGCGGCGCGGTTGTTGCTGGTCTCGATTAGTATTAGAATTAGAGGCCCGTCTGGAGAAAGCAACGCACGCAGAACGAAGGTAAAGGTAAAAAATGAGCGAAAACCGAGTGGGGAGGTGTAACCGGTCCCACGTCGCGTCGGATCCAGCGGCCGCCAATGCTCGCCTCGATTCTCTTCTGCTGCGAGCTTTCGAGCGAATTGCTACTATAACTGATCGTGAGCTTAGAATGTCTACTTTTATCCAGCTGACGCGCTTTTCATTGCGCCGGACGTGCTATTTCTTTCCTTTAATTTAGGATGAGCATGGAATAGCATACAATTATTTATTAGTTACTATACATATAGTTGACGACACGACGGTACTAAAACTATACATGAAATATCTGTACAATCTGCATAATACATAGTGTCGGTCGTTTAACGCGGTATACTTGATATTTGGGGGGGAATAAGCGGCGGTGTTCTTCTCGAAGACTAATTGCGACAACTGCCGCGGGAAGTGGAGTGCCCGTCTGTGTCCATCGGCGCAGCTTGATTCAATCAGGCAATGCGATATCTGTTCACGGTTATCACCCAGACTTTTTCACCCGAGAAGTTCCCCTTCTTTCGTTTCTGTCCTCTCGTCTCAACGATCTATTAAGGAACTCCTGATTTCTCATCCCAGAGTGTCCACCTCTAAAACGAATACTCTTCCCACTGAGATCTCGTTAACTTCGACAATCTTTAACCCGCGCGAAGTCGAGGAACGATAATCGATACAGGGGAGGTGGTACAGAAGCTTTTCGAAGGGTTTAAGCTGTTAATTGATCTTCCTTGGGGTGAATGGATGGAGAGTTCGAAGGCTTCTGTGGTTTCAGAAATGTGGAGGCGTTGAATGATTCGCAGCCGTGTCCCTGGGAATGGGACATTCATCTCAATTAGAAGCGGCGCGAACTTATCGTGTCCTGTCGTCACTATCGAGGCTTCGAGTGATTGATGCTGCGGCCGATTGAATGGGCGAAGGGCGAAGAATGCGTCGCGTCGAACGCCCAATCAGACGAAATTCGTATCCGCAATCTGAATGACCATAGATACGGGCACAGAAATCAGACCTACCATTTTGATATCATTAAAAATCCGCTACTAAATCGTTTCTTAACGATCTAAATCATAGTTTTCACGATTGAAGGTTTGTCTGGATAATTTCGTACAATCGTTTGAAGCAGTCGAAATTCACACTCGAACAATACAAAATTTCGTCTACAAGTGCAGGTGATTTAACCGGAGAAAGAAATACTGGCGGACAACTCACGTGATACTGTTTGGCGCAGAATCGAGCCTGTAGACACTTGAGCACTGCGTCCTCCGTCAGAGGCCCGGGTAGATGAATGAGGTCGTCCAAGGCCGTGGACGTCGCGGGCCCTGACGAAGCCATGGTACTCTTTGGAAGACATCGATGCTGGCTCTGATTGCTCTTGGCGTTCTTCACGTCGGCGATGATACTCGAGATCGGTGGCGAACGTAGACAGCCCAACGCCGTCACGCAAGACACTATACCGTCGTCTGGGATTCCATTGTGTCGCGTTGGGGGATCCAAGCCTGTACAGAAAGTACAGAAAAAATTGACAAATTATATTTTCAATTGTCCTAATTGGATGCTGGTTGGGTACTCGGGGTCGAGAGCCATAAATATTAGAGAGGAATCACTGTCAACTGTACACGCGTCGGTTCGAAATCAGATCAGGCGGAATCGAACCGCGTAAACCGCTTTAGCTTGCGAGCAAACATTTTAATTCTCCGCGACTGCGGCGGAAAATAGCGCGAGGGGTTCGTCGTCCGAACAAGCCGCATCCCCTGGTTCGACGTTTTTTATATACATATTTTGTCGGCGACTGGGACGAAAGGGCAAACGCAAAATAAAACGAATCCAGGCTGAAATCCGAGTGAGAGAAACAGCAAATAAATCATAAAACGTTCCCGACTCGGCGGGGCGGGGAAATGGCCGCTCTGTAAACAGGCACGTTTGCCGTTTCGATGATTTCGCGACGAGTACCTGGAACGCTGGTTATTTCAAATATCATACCCCTGCCACGAGTCGAAAAAGCTGCGTCCACTCGCTGGTCTATCGTAATGCGAATTAACGTAATGACGATATTACGCGCAGTTTAAATATTAACGAGCCCGAAACGGACTGGATGGATGCCCCCGCGAACGGCCCACGCCACCATGGACTCGTGTGCGTGCAGTGTGCGTGCAGTGTGCGTGTGCACGCCTATACACATCTCGTGTTCCGTTTTAATTCGCGATAATCGCCAGAACTCGTTGGCCGATTATAGCCTCTCTCAACGAAGTTACATAAATTCCACGACAAATATACCATTGAGGGACAGCGAGTGTTTCCAATAAACAGCAGATGATGTAACGAGAGAGTGGCACGAACGATATATCGATGGACCGCCGTTAACGTTATTAAAATTTCGCGGGTGAAATAATTGGTAAAAAGATTACCCTTCGATACTACCAATAATAATAATAATAATTGTATTAGGTCGCAACAATGCTACAGTACTGAGGCAAATACACGACGTTTCAAGAGCACGCACCTGCGGGTACAAACTGTTTAGTGACCCCAAGGTTAGAAATTTCTCATCTACAATAAAAGGTCCGTTTCCAAGTACATATTCGCCAAGGCTTCCTCGTCGCCCTCGATTTTATCAGCCCACGCTTTCGAAAAGCTCTAGGCATCTTTTGAAAAAATTCCAATTCCACCCCCGTCTATCGCAAACTAAAACCACCCCGTTCCGCCCATTTCCCTATAGAATCTCCAGGCAGCGTCGACCACCCGTGGACCCAATACGAACGCGTGCACGACGTGCACCGCAGCATACTGACCGGATATTAAATTATTAGCCGCGGTCGGGTTGTGGCCGAGCGTGTTCGCGCCGGCGTGATTGACGTGCGGATGAACGATCGCGGACGCCGTCAACGTGTGCCCCGAAGGATGAGCCAAACCGTGGGGCAGCGTGCCGGCGAGTGGTATCGTGGTCCTAGGAGGCACAGCGGGGGCGGGGGACGATGGCACGCCACCCTTTTCCGGCGACTTCGACAGGGGCGCTGGTGCGCCGCTGTTCGGCCCTGAATTGTTCGGCGGCTGGTTCACGTGCAGCCGGTTCCTCAGGATCACCAGTTTCGTGTTCAGGCTCCTGAGACGCTGCTGGAGGTGCACAGCTTCGTTCGACGACGAGGCATCTGCAACAGCCGGGCGGACAGCGTGAGACCTTTCAAGATGATTCTTCGAACTTTCGCGAGAATGCGCAAAAAGCTTCAGGGAGATCATTTTCATTATTATATGAGAGAATGATGTGTATAGATGGGAGAGAGATAGTTTCAATTGCTTTTCATTTGAACCCTTTAAAGGGGGGGCGGGGGGATGCGTACTACATTCTACGAGGGGTGGGATTCACTCCAGAGGCGGAAGACAGTTAGATTATTAAAATAAGAAACACTTGGTTGCATCCCTTTCGATGAATTTATTTGTGCGAAGGGACATTCACTGCGTAGGGAGGGTTAGTTGTTGCGAGGCGGCCGGACAACCTGTGCATTCGGTTAGTAAAAAATTGTTAGTAAAAAGTCTACAGCAAAAAGGATAGTATTCTCAAGTATATTCAAGTACTATAATCCGGCTGCGACAATGAAACGCCTATCGCAACTCGCAAGCGTGAAGCGTTAATATTGGTATCAGGAAACAGGAGATAATAGAAGGCTGGCTCGAGCAGCGAAATTGGAACGATGTTTCGAAAGCATGAAAAAACGTTTGCTCTCGCAGGAAATCCATCGATTTTCGGTCGGAAGGAAGGAAAATCGGTCGGAGCTGGGGTTGTTTGTTATGCGCGGGGGTGGTTCGCAAACGAGCTCGCGCACACGGCCTCCGATAAAAGGGTTATTGCGCGTTTCGGGAGCGCCGTGGCAAATACAGCCGCTCGCAAATTCGGGCCGGGCCTCGTTTTCTAAATGAATTATTTCTATACGCGAAATGACCGAGGCAGAGCCGACTTTTCGCCCGCGTTTCCGCTGAATTTTCCAACCGGTCCACATTATAGGCAATTTGCCTTGCCGCTAAAGGCGCAACGAACGAGCCGTTTCGTTAATAGCCTTGGCCCCATGGTAAAATGTACTTTGCGCTCACGGCTGGACTCCGTGAATTATTCACGAGGAAATTGTACACGTCGCGTAGAACGAGGCATTCTACAAAACTCGCGCCACTCGTTCTCGTGCTATTAGCCATTGATCGAGCCTCGAGAAATTATTGATTTAGTTGCTTCATAATGGCAGTAATATTGCACGGCAAAGCTAATTAGTGCACCGGGTGGATCAATAACCCTTCGCGGGAGAAACAATGGAAGATTTTCTTTTGTTCAATCGGAGACCGGACGGTATGAAAAACAGAGTTCGATCATTCGCCTTTCCCTATTACAAATTATTCCAAAAATCACATGGCAGCTACCATTTTCAAGTCTTTCCTTCAATTTCTATTCGAATCTACATTTGTTTGATCATCTCGCATTGTCAGAACCACTCACCGATCAGTCTCGTTATCTCGGATTCGAAATACAGAAAATTGTCGACTCGGTAGCGCGGAACGTTGAAACGCGCTTTTCTGCGGCCACCAGTTCGACTGGTTTCATGAATATGGGACACGATCGGTCGGTTCCGTGGTTCACAGCGGCACGCAGATAGGGGTCGGTTTGTCATAGCGAACGGACGTGCTCGTTTTTTAAATGTTCCGATTAGAAACCAGTATATCCCGTACCCCGGAGAAACTGCCCGATACAGCCTAATCTCCGCATGCTGTCCGAGCGTCGATGGAAAATTCAGATAAAACCGTGTTCCTTGGTTCTAGGAAACCGCTGGAACGGCGTACCGTGGGACAATAAGCATCGGCATTTGGGCAATTCGTGCAGCGCGCAACAAAAGTCTATCATTTCTAACATAAGAGTAAGTTATACCGTTCCATTTCTAACACTCATTGTGGAAATTTAAAGAGTGCCGCATACCCACATACCGTTACTATTTTGCCCGTTTTTGGTCCAAAAGGGGACGACTTGCTCTCGTGAATTGTTTCGAACCAAAGCCAACGAGCGCGCTTTTAACGATTAGATACAAATGGGCGCAATAGCAAACGCCGTTCAAGTAGTAGAAAGAAAAAGTGGCAGAGCCCAGAGGATTTTTATCTGGACCACGAGGCACGCCTACCGACCGAGGAACAGAAGTTCAAGCCACAGAGAACGGCACACCTGTCAGCCAACTTAATTGCAGCTTCGTGACAGATCTTGGCACACGTATCAGTGTCTCTGCTATTGTACCTTAGATCAACGATACATTAGATACTTTGTAGACGAATCTCTGCGATCAGAATCGCATTGCGCGCGAATAATATCGAGATCGACACGATTCGAGTAAAGGAAACAGTTCAACAGCTGAAAGAAAATACTAAAGATCCAAGATGCCATCATTTTTGCTACGAAGAGTATTGTGCTAGAAAAAGTTTCAGATCCTCCGGCTGAAATTAAACGACACGGTCGCAAATATCGTGACCAACATGACCGTAGTAGACTTCACTCCTTTTCGCTTGGCACGCTTAAGTAACTCATTCAGGTGTATGGAACTGAAGAATTTCATTCATCGTTCCTTCTTAAGTTACTCCCTTTCAATTCCTTCTTTTTTTCCGTTCAATAGATATCAATAAATGATTATTTTCAACAAATTTGGATTTCTCTAATTTGTAAATGAATGCTAACATAGAACATTCAAGAATCTTATTCCATGTACCCCCTGGATTTTAATTTCGTCTAAATTTGTATCTTACAAATGCGATACATGTTAATAATCTGCATACATTAGGATTGTGTACGGTGCAATATTTATGGCGTGTACGAGCGTCGATTGCGAAGCAGACACTGTCGTCGAATGCCGAAACGGATCCATGTCTAAGAGCCGAGTATACCAGACGAAACAACCATGTAAATAATGCAGCACGCGTAGCGATTCGCGAGCCGCCGTTAAATAACTTATTTCCAAGTCCCGGAGCCTGTTACGCAACTAATCTCGTATCCGGAAGATGGTGCACGCTAAGGGAACCAATCGCCTGGGTGGAACGACAGTCAGACGAGAGATCAAAGGCTGAAATTGTATCTGCAGATGGATTAGTAAAGGGTGAAACAAAAGAAAAAAGATTAGCAAACAGCAGGCGGGAAAATACACGGAAAATAGGAAACGACGTTGCAAATGGAATAAAAAAAGAAGCAATAGGGTTTGATTAGTAAAAAAAGAAGGCAAGAACGGAGATCGAAAATAAGGCCAGAGGCGAATTAGAAAAGAAGAATCAAAAGAGACCGCAGGAATGGAAGGATGAAGTTAAAGAGATCAAAGGGAGAAAACGAGTAAAAAGGGGACGGCGAAAGACAAACAGAAGTAAATAGAGTAGTTGAGCGAGAAAGAGAACGGGTACTAGACAGAAGACCAAAAGGAGTTGGATTGGTAGAACCGAAAGGATTAAGAACGGTAGAACGTGGATCGTATATCACATTGAAGTGAAACTTCAGTGGCCCGTTTTGCGGATAAAAACATCGTGATTCATGAATCCAGCCTGCCGGAGAATACTGAAAAATATTCAGATCGAATCGGAAGCACATCAACGCCGACTTCGATATCATAAGAGGGAACTTTCTTTAAAGAACTGTTTATACCTGCTGTGGTCGTTGTAGGGGGGAGACTTGGATATTCGAGCCCGTGGTTCTAGCAATGAACATTATTTCTCAAGGTTCGTACAGGCGATTGAAATTTGTACAATTTTCTCTAAATGAACTCAGATCTGTCAAGACAGAAACTTCACCTTTTTAAATCGAGTCCAGGTAGACCCTTGTACAATGTTTGTTGAAAACTTGAAAGCACAACGAGCCAGTTTTTAACATCGGCGAGTACTTGCTCGGTGTACGGTGGTTTGTGGCTTTATACCAAGCATGAAACTTCATCAAAAATACTCATATTTTTGTATTAGTTATTTCTTTGCTTTTTATTGAACTTTTTGCAACCGATGCGATAATAAAACTTTTGCCAAAGTTAGAGCATCGGGCGAACGTGACGCCGAGTTTATATCGTAAGGATGATTAATGGTCGTCGCTCATTTCCGTTAGGACGATTCTCCATTACAAGACAATCTCGTATATCGGCGAAGAGAGACAAACGAAAAGGACTCGGGTCTGGCAGGTATACACCGGGCGAGGAGCAGGTCCTACTGCGGCGGAATTAAAGTGAACAGGTACCTTCAGGGCTGAATGCTCGTTCGGAGAAAACAGGTTCTTTTTCGTTTTCTTCTTCTCACGGAGTCTACATCCCATTCGCGTTAACTCAGAGCCCGGCAAGTAACCGTGTCTACGTGATGAGGAAAGGTCGGAAAGAGGGAGGTTCGATAGCGCCATCATTCGTGAATCAGAGAACATAACATAATTGTTCCAGGATTTCGTGATGGATAAAAAACCACTTTATAGTATTTCGTTATCGAATTGAAACATCGCGCTCTTCGTTTTCCCACAAAGCTCCCTTCCAAACTCACGAAATATAGTAACAATTTAAATGGTGAATTTTTTCACCAACTGCCTAACGGCGGATCGTGGTCGATTTAAGTAAAAAAAGTCGAAATGGCAGATAACTGTTTCTGGCATGCGGCTAGCATTCGATTAACTCGTACCAACGCGTTTACAGGAGAAAAGCCCGAGTGAACTTTGAACCGATGCAAGGAGCGAACTAACGACGAGGTTAGCGAAAAATGTGGTCGAAAAGGGATAGAAGTGTTTTTCAGTTACCAAGTGAAATCGAAATTGCTAGCCTCTGGCTCGGGCATGGCGAATAAAACGAAAATTTTAATTGAAGCATGTCAAGCGGCGCGGCAGCGCGGGAAACGATACCGCTGTACTATCAAAAATCATCTTCTACATAGGTCACGGAAGACTATTTTTTATCGCAAGACACGAGTGAACTTTTTTTTTAATCGTTTTCTTTAGAAAGAGTTGGTCATCTCATAAACACTCCGTTATCCCGAATTCTTTGTTGTACCTAACGCACCAAACGCCACCTTTTTCTGAAGCATCGAAAACGTGCTTAAAAAGTAGCCGAATCAAAATTAAAGCAGAAAAATAAATACGTAAGAAGAGCGACTCGGGTAAAAATAAAAAAACAAAAAAAAGAAATTCGTCGTCGGCGGCGAAAAGGTGCGAGAACAAGGTGATCCCGGGATTTGGGGTGCGCAACTTTCCGCGGACACGAAAACTGAATAGTGCATTATCTCACGCCAAAGGTTGACGAGGGGACCTGAGAATGCTCGTACCTTCCGAGAAGTGGAAGAAAGCCGACGAATAGGCGAAGAGACTGCGTCGATGGCTACCTTTTTCACGACCTTTCGAGTGAAACCAAAACTCGTACGTCTCTCTACCTCCAGCAAGCTAGCGCCGATACACAAAGGAACAGAGAAGAAGCAGGAGATGAGACGTATAGGTTGTGTGGGTATGCGAGAGAGGCTGACTCGACCTCGGGGTCTAATCAGATGCGGGTTAATCCCGGCTGGTTCTCTGCCCTTAAGGGTTGTCCACACGTGGGAAAGTCTAGCGATTCTCTAGCCGTGTTAAAATTTAGCTGGAAATTTGAGACGAGTATTATTGGTATTATCGAAAGTGAAATTTTGCCGAAGAGTGCTGTACATTCGTTTGATAAAAGATTTGTGTTGTCTAAACTTTGAATTGTGTTCTCAAATGGCGGTGAAAATATTTGAATAATTAAATTCCTAAACTTATTTGTACAATCGAATTATTTGTCTTCGTACGGGGAAAGATTTCAAAGATTAGAACTCTTGAGAAATATCTGAAACGCCTGCATGCGATGCGTGGCCTGCAAGTAAGACTTAAGAAAACCGGACACGACAAAACGCTTACTCGAAACAGCGAAATTATGTCAGGTCCGCGGCCTGGTATTGTACAAAATTACGGCAAAACTCGCGGATAAAGCCGGAAACTTTATGAACCCTGAATACTGGGATTTTTCGCTGAAATCGCCTAATTGCGAGCCATTCGTGAGACCGTGCTTTAAAATAAATGAACTTCTGGACGTATCAACATATTAGGATGAACGGGACGCGGTGCCCGTTAATTCTATCTTAATTGCTCCGTTTTGCCGGGCTACCTTCGAAGTTTATAACAGCCAAAGCAGAAAACACACAGGTTGCGAGAGATTTATTCAAATATTACGTCGATTGCCTCTGGCTGTATGAAATAATGAAGTATAAAGGTATGGCTTCGAGGTATTGGATTTTCGGTATGAGCGCCACTTAAGGCGACCTGCACGGAGAAAAATACACCAGCACACCGGTGCACCGCGGTGCCGCGCCGTGGCAATGCACGTGTGTACAGGCTCGCGAGGCTATCAGCTATGGGCAACACGATTCTCTCCCTTCAAGCATTTCCATCGTACGTACACTTAAAGTACCACAATCTCCTGAGCACAATTAAAAATTCTATTAAAACAGAGACACAGAGTCTTGGCAACTTTACTCTTACGCGACCTGAGAATTCACTATTTAAAGCTGCGTTCCGAAAAAGAATTAGAAGGTAGCTCAGGTGGTGACCTGACTCGCTCTAATGCTCTGCAATTTATATAGCCTTGCCTGTGCAATCTGGCCCAAAGCCAGCAGCTAAGTACCCTTAATATTCCTCCATTTACGTTTGCTAATCGACTCCTACAATATAAGATTAAACAGATCCCAGATATTCGCATTTCAAACATAATTTCATAAAAGTCTAATACCACAGGCCTTATTTTAAGGCCGAATAAATAAGTGAAACTTAATAAAATATACAGCACGAGCTGCAACATTTAAAATAAAACACGCAATTCAACTTGGCGTCTTGTAAAATTTCATTAATCTAGGCAGTCATTCGATATTCCCTAAAATACCAGAAGAAACTCTACACACCTAGGGCATTAATTGATCTCGAGGCCATATGCATAATGCGCGCTCGTGTTTATCTGGTGGCGTCGGTCTGCACACGTGGTGCACACCAGCCAGCAAGGACCGGACAGTTGCCGTGGATGCACAGTCGCTTAGGCCGTTGCCCTGCATAAATCCGAGCGAGAGAGGATCGAGAGACCAGGCCAGGAGTCGTCTCCTCCACCGTTCACCGCGGACTTTATTCCGACAACTTTCGAAGGTGGGTCAAGGGAGTCCACTGGGACTCGAAGAACATTTCCTTGGAAAAAGGATGTCGCTTGCCACTCACTAGCCGGTGAATTTTTACGCACCTGAGCATAGAACATTCTTACGAGTTGGTAGGGCTGCTCGAAGGAAGCGTGAACTGGTTAACGTCTAAACGTGTATACGCGGTTGCCTTTTGTTTTTTTATTCAATAGCCGTCCAACAGGTTACAGTAAGGGGTACAGTATTGTAGAATGTTACACGGATATTAGATTCGGTAAAGAATAGATTTCTCGCAAGGGACGAATGGTTTTGGTAGGAAGCTTCTGCTAACCGTATAGCCAAATGTTTACTATGTTTCCTGTGAATGTTTTGTATTTGAAAGCCGTAGAAAAATGGTAGAGGAGAGTACCGGGGAAATGGAGAACCGTTCTTCCGCAGAGATTCGTGGCTTACGATTACGAGAACGCGAGCGGTCGACCGGTTGCCGAAAGCGATCGTTAACAATCTCAAGGCTATACCGAAAAAACCTTGGATTCTTTTCACACCAAGCATGTTGCCCTGAAGGTTTCTGCGCAATCCTTCCCCTTAAAGACTACGTTTAATAATGTCCGCTGTACATCTGGGAAATTTCATCGTTCACAAGAAAGATGTTGAGGACGTCTCTGGTGTTTGCGAATATTGCGGTATTGCGAATACCGCATTGCCCTACGCGACGGCTGGAATAAATTTGATCGTTTCGAAGCGTGCACGTGTTCGAAGGTGAGCGCTAGGCTCGATTGGCCAATCGCTATTGCAGTTACTTAATAGCGGAAATCGGTATCGGGTGCATTGTTCCCAATGCTCGCAATGGTCTCACGGTGCAGGAGAACGTTTTGCCTTCTGCACGATGTAAAGAAAATGCGGGGAAGAAAGTGCGTGGGCGTGAGATCGAGGAAAGTAAAAAACGAATGGAGCAACATTTAGCAAAGAAGGAGAAAAGGAGTCGTGACACGATGAAAGAGTTGGTGATTCAGAAACTGTTGCCCGTTGTTCTCCTTCTTTTCTCGTCCTTCCTCTTCTCCTGTTGTTCCTTTAAACGTACAGCATAAGAAATGATGGGCGAAACCATGATAAACCGTTTAACGTCTCAGCGCAGTGGTTTATGAGAGGAAACAATACGACCCGGGAGAGGGGTGGAATTAATGTATAAAGCAAGAATTACGATTGCTATCGCGACGAGGAAGGAAAATAAACCGTGATGAGATAATAAATTTCGTTAACTGCGTGGACTGTCGGAATGGCCGTGGCAAGGCTGAAAACGCACGGTGTGTACAGGGAAACGCAGACGCGGCGCGAAGAAAGAAGAAAAGGAAACGACGGGGGTGGAACGGGCCGCGAAAAGCTGCGAAAACGTATAAAGCAAACGGTCACGAAGAACGTCCGAAATTTTAATCTCTGTCGCATCGGGGAGATTACGCGTACGTGACGCGAGTTACGCGCGACGTATAAATTCTGGAAAAATAAAGAACACGGCTGTGGAGCTTTTATGCTTCAACTCTTGTGCAGTTTATATCTTACGTTATACACCCATCTACGTGCGATGAAAAGTCAAACGGGTCGAACGAATTAAAACCATTGTCTTCAATGAAAACATTAAACACCATGGAACTGTACGGTATGAATCTAACGATGTGCTTAATGAATCCTTTAGCAACCACACGGGCGCGAAAGAGTCAATAAAGCGAGCACCGATTGAAAAGTATGAAGGACAGAAACGCTGGAGTGACTGTGGAGCTTCGCAATAGGAAAATCCTGGGGCTTTTCGGCCGGTGGCAAGAATGCAGCACTGGCAATCAACGCGGAGAAACCACGAGGACTGTTTTAACTGTAAAACGCAGGTAACTTCTCCAACGACTAGCCTCTGCTCGGCTCTTGGTTTTCAGATGATCAGGGGCGTAGCCGTGCGTCTCGCAGCCTGGTGTCGTTAAAAACTGACAGCTCCAGAATACGAAAGCCTCCCCCGTAAAGGAGCAAGCCCACTTGTATATAACTTCATTATGCTCCCCGGGCGCTGAATCGGGCAACAAATAAAGGCAGAAGGGGCTTTGATGGTGGCGTAAAAAAAAGGGGGAAGCGGAATGAGAAGCGCGGACCAAGAATGAAATGCAAGGAAGGGGGCCATCCTAGCCGGTCCAGCCACGCTACGAGTGCAGTTTTTCAAGGCTCATTAAAAATGCGCTACTAATTCGCTATTGGTTGGCGCGCTTTTGCTACGACCGGCTACGTTTAACCAGGATTTTCAATCGCTTCTACCTTTCTGCAGAGAGAAACTGTGTTCGGAATTCGTAAAAGGAGACGAGTAAGAAGGCGAACTGCGAAGCTTCTCCCCACCACTAGAGTTTGCCGCATTTAAATCGTGCAGCGTCCATGAAATCCATGAAAACGCGACTCGACGCGAAAAGAACGATGAAGAATCAAGAGCGATGCCCAGTGGCGTACCTTGCAATTTATTCTCGGCCTCCCAGAACTTCTGCAGTTCCGTGAAGTACTTGTCCAGTATGAAGACCTTGGAGAGGCCCAGTGTGGCCATCTCAGGCGGTCGAGGCTCGTTATCGGCCAGAATTTTCTTCGGCTGAGTCGACTGTGTCGCACCTTACTTTACTTTCCTATCTTCTTCCCCCCTTTACCTCATCCCGCTCGACCCTCGATCGTAGCAGGGGGAGAGAACGATCACGATAAATCGGATGCGAAGGAGAGAGCCTGAGATTCACAGATCACCCGAACATCTCCGCAGCTGCCGCTTCATCGTGTCCTCGCCACACTCGTCACCGCACTCGCACATCTTTCTTCCGTTCGCCTCTTTTCCCGGCTGTCACAATATAGAAACCAATCGACGGGCACTGAAGACCGGCCGAACCGGACGAATCACATCGCGCCTCCTCTACGAACTGCGCGGTTCACTCAAACACTTGGACGGTGCACTAAGAAAAAATGGAGCGTCCAGTTATCGATCGCGAAATTCGATAGATCGGGGAAGACACCTGGGGAAAGTTTTTCTCGAGATGTTTCGAGAAACGGATCTGCTCGAAAAGCGTCTTTCCCTGTCCTCGCGGTACGAGTTTCGTTCCACCCGTTCTTTGGAGCCGAATCTATATGTCTGGTACACGCAGCTCCGATAGATTCACAGAGTTGACCACCTGCCGAGCGTTTTGTAGCCTGAGAAATTTCAGTCTCGGCAAACAGTCACACGGGCCGCGTTTGCAGGAGCACGAAGTGTGGCGACTCGCCGAGTTCAACTGGGCGTCATTGTTGCCTCGAACCCACCTCCGTGCCTGGGCCCTATCTCTTCTAAGGTGTCTTCGGGGTAACTCCAACGGCAGCCTCACCTGGCCGTTTGTACGCCAGTTAGGTGGAAGGCACCACGAGAGCGTGTCGGGGTCCAGGATGTCTGGCCGAGCAACGAGCGACCGAGGTGGGGGCACCGGTCTCTCAACTGGACCGTTGCTCGTGGATGCTGTGCGGAAAAATAGCTTGGTCCCTAGACTCACCTTCTCAGAGTCTCCCGCGAGAAACTATTCCGCTCGAGCGGCGAACACGACGCTGCTGAAACTAGCCGATCGCTTCACTGCGAATACACCAGAGAACAACAATTATTTGCGCCGTTGGAAATATTTGTTCCTGTATCGAATTATGCCCAACGGCGATATGGCCTCCCCCGCGAATATTCTGTACATTTGAAGCTTGAAAACAGCACTGCGATCGAAAGGAGATTGATGTCAGCCACTTAACCAGTGCACGAAGACATAAACGTTCCCTAATGAGAGCGTGGATATTTCTTTTTCCACAACTGTTGGTTCCACGCTGGAGACACTAGACCATTAGTTGGCAACCTTTCTACGCTTGATTTTTTCCTTAATTGCACGTTCGGTGAAAACTTACCGATCCTAACAGATAATTGCTACCTAAGCCGAACGGAGGATCATTGTTAATTGCTCGTTACCTGTATCCACCAAGTCTGAGGGCCTGTACTCGTGATTTATGCTGCACCCAAACGGCGAGGGCGGTTAACTTAATGGAGGAGCAGCATTACGACATAGTTCCCCGGGAGTAAAAACAAAAACCACTCGACAAGTACAACATATCCTACTTCCCGAATGTTTCATAGCTGCCTTTTGCATCGAAACGGTTCCAACGTGGATTGCGCGGTGCAATTGCAGATTTCTACTGCGAATCGTAAGAAGCTTTTCGAGATTGCACGGGCTCTAATTGTAAGTGCAGTGATTGATGAAGTATTAAGATGACCGCAATAAAAGGTTACCAATGTATTCTTTCAATAATACTAAAAAGTTTGAGGAAGCCGTGACGATCGCTCTACGTAGGGTTCCTAAAGAAAGTAGCTGTAGCAATGAACCGGCACAGTGCCACGCGGCGCGTGTCACCCGAACCGCCTGTCGTATGAATGGTTTCTCGAAACTCGCGCTGCTAACCAGCCTGGCGATGCGCGATGCAGAGACACCGGCGCGAGCCGAAACAGGATCGAAGGTGCTCTGGTTTCGTCGACGAGCGGGCTGAAGCGAACCACGAGAACGAGAAACGCAAAGAACACGAGGACGAAGGGGGAGAAGGCAGTGTCTGATCTCGGGAGGATCCTGGACGGACATCCCGAAGCCTGTTCCGCCTTATAATTTTAATGTACAGCCGCAACAGGAATCCAACATGGCCGTGCTCGTGTCTCACCCTGTCTGTTCTATATGTACGATATAATCTGTCACGGTTTCATTCGACGCACAAAGAATCTCGAAAGCCGGCTGAAATTTAATCAATTTCGATCTTAATCAACCGAGACTAAAAAATCCAAAAGATAGGAATGCAAACTGGGTCACGATTCTCGAATTCATCGGCGCGATCGAGTTCGCTTTTTCGTACGATTAACCAGCACGAGAAGCAGCAACGTTAGTTCTAGTCGCCGTCCTTTCACCCTTCCCCTCAGCTACCATTTGCCTGGAGGGACCTCAGAACGTCCCACACCTTGGGCCACCTACGACCCTCTACGACCTACGGCGTAGAGAGTCTACGTCGTAGGGTCTACGAGAGTAGACACCGTGGAGAAGCTGCTGGGTTAAAGAGGGGAGATAGGCTTCACCAGGGGCCGACGACCACTATGGGACCCAACTCCGCATCCCCTCTACCTGGCCAGCATCCTCCAGCACGACTATGCGGAGACTAAACTCGGCTCGTTGCTGCGCGCAGCTGCGCCATGCTGAGATTCGGCCGCTCAGGTCTCTGAATCCAGGGTGTGCGTGAAATGTTTGGGATTATAGGGAACGCGATTTCGAGAGGCGACGTTGATAGATTTTGAGTAACGCGCGTGATTCTAATCATTTCGCCCATCTCTATGCTTCCTAGGTAGCTCATATTTTTCCTCGCGTATCGAAGCGTTTACCTTGTGTTTAATAACTACTTAATATCGTAGACGTACTGCACGAAAGATTAGAAAACGTTGATAATCTTCCATTAGTAGGGAGAAGTGTATGTCCACAGATAAGGCGGACAGAGAATACCTAAAAGAATGCATATTGTACATACATGCTCGTTGACGGAGCATCCGCAAGGAGGATAGTCGAGGGGCATCACGGCTGATTAACGAGCGCATGCTCGAAACGTGTGAGAGCCCGAATTTCGAGGACGCGCCGCGCTGGGCCTCCCAGCGTGGCCACCGGAGCACCTGTCGCGCGTCAGATTTTAAGAGCGTGTCGTTTACACTCGACGAGCGAAAGAAGCTCGCTAGATCCAGCTCGTTTTTTACACAACGATCATATCGATAGCAATTTCCCATTTCTTCTCGGACCTTCCTATACGACTGTACGCTAAAAAAAAGATACGCCGATTTAAATAGAGAAAAACATTCTGCGTTTAGACAAAGTCGTCGAGACGGGCACGTTTAAAATCTACGCGAGAGAGGCGGGCGATCGTTCCGAGACGCGTGAAACCGCGGCGAAAGCACCCGTACCCCACCCGAGGAAACCTCGGCTACCCTTCGTTCGTTCCAGACCTCTTCTTTTCTCTCGTCATAGAAGAGAAAGGGAAAGGAGATGAGAAGGAGGAAGAGGATCCGCTCTTTGCGGTGAAATTCAAATCTCCGCCGAGATATCTGTCGTGTACGCCCCACGCAAAACCGGTTTCGCAGCTAGAAGGGGCCCGACAGGCCTCGCTTATACCCTGTTCGAGTTAACTCGAAGCCGATAAAGCAGGCAGCGACAGGTGAAACAACTGGGCCCGTGTACCTGCAGCACGATCTGTGGAGAGAAGCTGGAAAACCTCAACACCCTGAAGACAGTGGTCCCCTTTTACCGATCCTGGAAAAGGGGCCTGATTTTGCTCTGCAGGTGCTTTACCGATCTCTGAGACGGGCCTGCTATTGAATACTGATCCGCCGAGCTTCAGAAAGCGTTCATGAACCCACCTTCCGAAAAGTTTCAACGATTGCAGAGGAAATAATACTTTGAGAGCAGCCACGTAGCAATGCAGAGGGCCATTTCCAATAAAAGAGTCGTCGCATTAGCGTAATTGAATTGAAAATTGCAGCGGGACAGTACCCCAGGACAATTTTCTCGACGAAATTGTTCGCATAGCCCGATAACGCGGCCGAACAATACTTGGTATCAAACGTAATCGAGACCGACCAATATAATCACCGTATAATTAGTCGGTCCCGATGAAACACATAACCAATTATCGTGCCGTGAAATCGCGTTGGCAAAGAGCAAGTTTCGATTTCCATTGCATCCAGCAAGAATTTCTTGATTATCGACCTTGTTAACGTTCTCTGTTCATTTAATATAGAGATAATCTGGGTAACAAAGTCGACGTACGGCTGGACGCGTTAATTAATTACGCGCCTTCGATTAGACAATCTAGCTGACATCGATTTCTTGTTGCTGCGCGTCCACGAAACACCTGCGAAACGATTAGCTTAATCAACGACGATTTGTTTCCTCTGCGGAAATCTTTCATTTTCGCCCAGAATGTTTTCTATCTTTGCGACCACATATCGTGGCAATCTATCGATCAAGGACCTTGTGTTTTTCCAGTGGAGTAGAAAATGGAGGGAGAAAAAATACTAGGCTACGCCTGATGGTACACTTTAATTACCACTTGGTAATTAGATGCGCCGAGTAAGAAGGCAGAGATTTGCCTACCGCGTATGATTAGCATGATCCATTAGCCCCGCTTGCAGCTGTTTAACATTCATTTACTTATCCGTTTCTTCCGTTCTTTTCCGCATTGATACGAGACAAGCTGTGGAGACGAGCTGTGAAGACAACCGGTGGAGCTTCCAATCAAATATTGACATTAGAACGATGGCCAATTTAATTGCGCTCCGACTTCTAATTGTCAGTGAAACACAGTAATCCTTTTATGTGCAGCAACTTTTGAAATATCTCATAAATCTCTTTCTCGCTCCGTACTCTACCACAGAAATGGCTATATGTATAACCGCCGCTACCGCGCCGCTGCCGCGATAATCGAAATAACGAAATCAAAAGGGTTCCCAGAGGCCGTATCTTCTGGTAGCGAGTATTTTAATTAGACCAGGCTTTTGAGATCGGCGATACGCGATCGTCGAACGGCCAGCCGCCGTGCAATCAAGGCTCGCAGAAAACTGGATTAGCGAACATTCGCCCATGTCACCCTCGTTTTTGTCGCGAACCTTATCAGCCGATAAGTCGGGAAACAGGAACGTCCCATTTGCACGGCGCCGTATATTTTTCGAGGTAGCTCCTATTATCGACGAACAGCGCGCGAACGATGACGCGGCCACTTTGTGTCAGCCAGCGTGAAATAAAGTTCGATCATCCACCCTCCACCGTCGAAATTTCTGTTCCTGCTGCGATCCCGAAGATAATGCTGCTCTCTATATTTATATACACAAAAATATTTCACCACACCAACGTCAGCTACGTAGGAATCTAAACAGCCTTAGACTGCGCATGATTATTCTGCAACGAGCATCGAAACTTTTCGTCAGCATACGATACAAAAGTGACACTAACTTATAAGTAAGGCTTAATTACCTTACCTTATTTCCCTTTGTTCTCTTGTACACTCGACTCGTTTCCAAGATTCTGTTTAGCAGGTAATTGGAATATAAACAACGATTTTAAGCGACACGCCGAAATGGAAGGTTTTTCTTGGAGCAAAGCAAGAAGTCTGGCGACTGGGCCGCGTTTCAGGGGCAGAGAGCGACGATCTCGGAGAGATCGCGGTGACGTCCAAGCCAGTACGAATTTTTTCCAGCGGTTTCGTTGGCAGGATGCGGGGCGGCGGATCAGAAGTCGGCCAGAGGGGCCCGAGAGGAAGACAAAAACGCATCGGGTCCGGTGTCAGCGGGTGACGGATGGACCCGTAAGCCTGTCCAAGGTCTATCTGGGCCCCACGAAACCTCGTTGCTCGGTGCAACGTTTACTTTGGTAAACTCGCTGATCGTGGTCGTCTTTACTTTGATGTTTCATCGTAAACGAGGCCAATCCACTCGGCGCGGCGGCATGAATCGACAAATCATCCACATATGAACGAACAAATTGCCCTATCTCGCGTACAATCGATTGGAAGAAATAAATGTAGAAATTCTGTGTCTATGGTTACAATACCTGCATAAACTTTGTATTATATTTATATCACAAAGGACGCATTGAAATAAATTGAAAAAGTTATTCCTCCAACTTCAATCTAGATCCATTTCCTTCTCTTCCAATTATAATTGACAAAGATTGACGCCTTTATCACCGCCACGAGGCAAATTGATCTATCCGAGGCTTCCCGGTGTCGACACTCGGGAACGCGACACCTTATAACTCAGCGCGCTTGTTGGAGGAACACGTGTCAATCGTGTCGAGGCCAGCTGCGAGCTTTTTAAAGGAGAGTGATCAACGGGCCAGCGGAAGGTACGAACAACTTTCCAGATAACCGCAGCGTTATTTCAGGATCGCAGGGGCCGCATATTGCCGGTGGAAGCCACCAAGTTTTTGCTCGCAACCCGGAGAATTCTGAACGAACGCGAACGCGCGACCAGAACGGGGACACTGTCGTCGAGGGAAGAGAGAAACGAAAACGCCACCGCGACGGTGCAGATCAAATTCCGGGGACATCTCTGCCCGACCAATTCCGAAATTTCTACGCGCGGACTGCCTATCTCACGATTTTAAGACGAGCATACGTCGATACGCGCACGAGTTTCACACCGTGCACATAAATTCCTAGCAATAAATATTGTACGAACCGAGATTTCCTTGGCAAAAGCGTAGCGATAAGATGTGATTAAGTTTCCTGGATACAGATGTTGTATCAATTTAGTACTGTGTACATACTTTCATCTTTCCCTTCGGCATTTAATTGGATGGACCGAAGAGAGATCGACGACGAAACGCCGGACCACGTAACAATGGAGGCCCACTCAACTTTTTGCGCCGGTGATCGCGGTTACGAGTGCGTTGCACTCTCGCAAGTGGTAGTAGAAGGGAATCGAAGCTGATCCAGCAAAGTCGGACGAAGTTTGCGCGAAAGGGAATCGATCGGAGAAATAAACAACTGCGCGGATACTTTTAATTTCTACTTCCATTTTAGCCATAGCCTGGAAACTCGTCGAAGGGGATGCTCGGTGTGCAGTCGCCGGAAAACGACCAGATTCTTTTTCTCCATTGAATCTCTCGCTATCTTGCGGTGGCTGCACGCGCCGGGAAGATGATTATTTTACGGACACCTCGCGAGATCCAATCTTAGCTCTCGCGACCGGGGCGAAGCGACAGGGTAGACGCAGCGCGTCTCTTTTCGCCGGCGCGGCGCGTCGAAAGTACAACACGGAGACCCTCGCGCTCACCCCTGATAGGCCAGACCGACCGGGTTTACAGCTTTTCAATATCTAATCGAGCGAACAAATTATACCGTCCCGTGTACCACGGCTTGGCGCGGCGCACCGATGACGCAGAATGATGGATCGTTCTCATATCGCTGCTCCGTCGCGTCGCACCGCACAGATACGCTCCGTGCAGTCTGAGGGAAACTACGAGATCCCCTTTACCTTTTCACTTTTCATACTGAACATTTCGCTTCTTTTCCATACAATCGATTCGTGCTAATACTCCTTGTTGTTAATGGCGTGAAATACCTTGCGCTGCAAATCAATGGTTCGAAAGCACCGCAAAGCTCGGGCAATGGGGCAAACGATTAGACACCGAAGGCCCAAGCTCGATCCCCCTCGCGATATTTTCGATAAGCGATTGCAAGTTCGCGAGGAAGCAATGGGATCGAGCACACGACGCTATCGGAGACCCTTGAGAGTGCTTTGATATTTACCGAGTCCAGAGGACCGTATCGCGGATTACGAAAATGGCCGAGGTGGAACGGCCCCCGCTATTAATATTACGAGGCCGTGTTTCGACGAACGTGCCTTAGGATAGCTCGAAACGATCCCGGCCCCTCTTATCTGGCCGTTCCCTCTTTCGCCGTGGCTCACGCGGCGCGGCGGCGCGGCGGCGCGGCGGCTCGGCGCATCCTTAAGATTCAACGAGTACACGGCTTATCTCGGTCAGAGGAGAAGCTATGGCGGCCATAGGAGAAAATGAGATTCGTATAAGCATGGATCGGGTCGCGTCTATGCATAGTGGATGGGACCTCGTAGTCATCCCGACGATTCTTTCAGATATACGGCGCAGATTAACCGGTAACCACGCTTCGATCGTATTACACTTGGCCGATTGTTCAGTGTTTTTTCCAGTGTTTTTTCGGGTTTTTTCAAATCCCTCGTCGATATCGCGGGGGATATGTGTCGGTGATTTATATGGAAAGGCCGATGAACCTCGCTGGATCCACGCCAAATTCGTTCGTTTTTGCTCCGACTTTATGAACGTGTCACGCAGCCCCGATCCCAATGATGCTGTTAGCGGCGAAAACTAATTTCGTCCCGCGATGCGAACTTTAATCTGCATTCGATTAAGCCTGCCCCGGGTCGGCTCGCCTGCATCCTCCGATGATCCGATCAATTACTGTTTTCAGTCTCGCAAACTTTCGACAAAATCGAACCTTCGCGCCCTAGCATTGGAAAGGATCCTCCCGTGATAATTCATTTCGAAGATCGAATCGCGTGCTTCGACGCCGCGTTCCACCGTCCTCGGAGTTCGACGATGGCAATTTTCAAATCAATTAAAGGGAACGTCGAGGCGAGCGTGGCGACTAGTAACGAGGTGCTACCGATCTGATAGTAGCAACCCGAGTCCGAGAAAAGGAGATCCCTGTTAGGGAAGGGCGGCCTTTACGCGGCCAGTCACGGTGGCCAGTTGGCGGCGTGTAACATTGCAATAGTGATTTATATCTGTACCAGGGCAGTACAGTGCCGGTAATGCACTCGGAAGCTGCGAATCAACGTACTACCAAGGATCCGGACGTTGTCTCTCACCTCTAATTATAATTTATTAGACTCCTTATCCGTGTCCAACCGGGGGGAATCGTAATAAGCGACACGCTAATGACTAATGACTAGTCGAGGCTGTGCGAAAACGGCGTGATTTATTTCCTGTAACGGCAGTTGTTGCATTGTATACTGGATGGGAGAAATAGAGCCGCGAAAGGGGTAACCGATGTAATATCTATCGAACGATAATTAATTATCCACCAGCCTGTCGATAAAAACTGCGCACCGAGCCCTTGAATACGAATGGATGGGCATGGGTTTTAATACTTGGAACAACTGGGATACGCGTCAGTGTGTAATTGGTGCAGGAGGAAAATTAAAACTCGCGTAGGTGTCGTGGATGGGGAAATTGATGGACAGGTATACGTATACTATCTGCCGTATCGTGTGTCACGGAAAAATGGTGCCGAAATTTTCTCGAATATTATCGAACGCATCGCGCGGTGAACGTAGCCGAGAAAACGCGGTTAGACATCGTCAAATATACAACGTGCCGGGGACGCAGTTAGACACGTATCTGGGAGAACTGAGAACACATTATCGAATAGACATCAGGCTGCCACCGTGGATACAATCGGGGGCACATTCGACCTAGCACACTCGTGCAATATTATGCAGCACATCCAAACAGTCATAGAAATGTCGCCGCAACCACGAGACATCTCATTCGCAAATCTCTTCTGACTTAGGTCAATGACTTGCATGGTAGGAGACGCGGAGAACGAGACTAGCCGAGTTTCTAGCAGCAATTCGAGAACGATTTGAACACGAAATGTTTGTAGGAAGTTTTGCCGGAAGTAGCGCCGCCGATTTCTCGATATTGCATTTCACAAGAATCCTCGAGAATCGGGCTCGCGCGTTACGTCGCAGTGCGTGCCGGGCAAATGGTTAGGAAGGTGAATCGAAAGAACCGCGTCGATTCAGGCTTCTCGCAGCATGTATCGCCTTACCCTCGGTCGTCTCCTCTCGGTTTAATTAAATTCCCGGAGTGGCGGTGGCTCGCACCCCTTTTTTCTTTTACCCTCTCGTCCTCTCTGCCTTTCCTTCGCGTCCTTCCTTTCCGGCAGCGCCCGCCACGGTCAGGTCTCTTACGCGTGAAAGGCGTTCCACCACACGCGGCAGCGTTACTAATTGACGGATGAATTAATTAGCAGGAATGATCGATCGAGCCCGCCCGCCCACCGACTGGATTTATTTTCTTCGGGAACGGCGTAGACGGTACACCGCGACTCCAGAAAACTCGGCTCGTGGTTGACAAACGGGTTAGAAAGTGAAAGCTCTGACCGAAAAACACGCTGGCCGATATTTTGTAAAAAAAATTCGTGACAGGTCAAGTGTATGACGCGAACGCGGAAGTGGGGTGCAAGACCTTTGACTGCGACATCGGTAACGCGCTACGTCTACCGGAAAGCTTTCATTCTGTACAGCACTGCGATGTTAACAAACTATTGTACGATATGCATAATCCCCCAATAGTAACAGATTTTCCTAGCTCCGGCAGATGCTACACAGTTTACGCTCCACGCGCGTACAATAGCGAACCGTGTTATCTGCTATCAACGACCCCGTTCCCGAGAATCATAGGCCATCCATCCGTTCCACTAGCTCTTCTCCCAAAGGAAAGACACTGTTTGATTTCCTCCTGTTCCTCTGCATTTAAGGGTCGTTCGAGGGCGGATACGGCAAGGTCCGCCGATCAATCGTACGATCGCGTGAGACGTGTACCGAGGGAGTTTGGCACCGCATTAATTACCGGTCGCCAACAATGGCACAATAATTAACAATTACGCAGTTTGATAATTATATACCTGCTGGCTGAGTTATCGCCTGCCGTTTGCCGTGACCAGGCCCAGTGTTTCGCGTGCACCGACTCGGCACACGCGCGCGTGCATACACATAGACAACACCACCTGCAGACCAAGCGTGGCGCATAGAAGGTAATAAATATACACGGATCCGCCGGGCCAACGATCTAATTATGCCCGAACAATGGTCGCGGAACGGACGACTGGCTGAAAACCTGATAAAGCAGATAAAATGCGAGGTGGTTGAGGATCGAGTTCGTCGTATGGATAGTCGACGAATTTTAAAAACGATTCAACCTCTACCCTCGTCTCGTGGCACAGCTACGGCCCGCCATAGTGATTTATCTCTTCGGCTTCGTAGGAGTCTCGGTTCTCGCGTTGAATCCGTCTTGATTTATAACGAGGCCACGGCTCGCATCGATTCTTCATAATGCCTTGTAATTACCGATGGTTCTCTGAAAAATTCCACTGTCCGCTCGGGCGACGAAACTTTTCGTCCCTAGACCTTCCTTGATTAATGATTCGGATGACGGGCGTGAAACTCCGTGGTGGAATCGTCCTGGTGACGCGTTCGCGTGTAACTGCTAAACTGATCGTATCAAATTTATTAGCTATCCCGCGCAACGGATGCTATCTTTATTCCCGAGAAGAATTTTCAAGAACATCCGAGTCAAAGTTCGCGAACCCTAGGATCGATTTTCTCCCTTCGTAACCTATTCGTAATCTGTTTGTATTTTTCTCTGGCTTTCGTCCAGCTGCAAATTGCCTCGTGTAACGCGCCAACGTATCACAATGCGCGAGCCTATTTATACGTGGCGAACGTATGCTTCCTATTCACGACGCCTGGCAAACACAGCAGCAAAATGGGGGACAGTTTCTATCGTGGTTATCATCAATTTGCATTAGACTTTGCATTAGAATTTCATGGACGACGTTGAATCACCTGATTCGCGACCAGGCATGCATCGTATGTACGATAAGTGTGTGCATCTAAAGAGGGCTAATGGGCGCGATACAAACGTCATAAAATATTATGCAATATAGGGACACGCCGAAATGGACCAGTTCGGGGTGCATGTTTTATTTATCGAACACATCGGTGGTCACGACGAAGATTGAGGAAGGTGGTACGTACGCGGCGTGATTTATGGGTGCAACACCTGACGGCATTTTCTTCGCTTTTGCATCAGCGTTGTTACGTTGCCAGCCAGTTCCGCCGTTTTTTGCCCCCTTCGCGGCCCATTAGTAATGCCTCGGTCATTACGAGCCTCAGTCGATTTCCCGTGGCTAATAAATCCCGATGAAATTTCCATTCTCCCTTCTCTCACTTCTTACCCTTTCCTGCGGAAGCAAGATGAGCGTCCAAGTCTCTTCTATGCTTACGGATGAACCCCTCGATCCATTCTTCTAAGCGCGACGCTTTTGCGATTGCTCGAACCTCATTCGAAAATCAGCCTTTTTCAAAGTAAACTAATCCTCGTAAACTAAACCTCTTTGCGAGCAATACTACATCCGCGAGAAATAAGCGAAACCGCTGGCAATTTAATCGCGCGCCACTTTTAATCTCGCTTCCTCGAGCACCGCCCACACTGTTGTCGGCCGACTAAATAAACAACTCAACGACTAAAGCTCGAACGTTAGCGTGAAATATTTAATTCGACGGTCGGTGTTCACCCTTCTTCTACGATCCATGCGATGAAACTTGCGCTCGTAGTTATAATAATCGTAGCGATCGGTTCAATAAATTACAAAATATCCACCGCTTCTCTTGAATGATAGTTTTAACGGAACAAGGAAACCTCCGTTTCGATTTCACGAGCTCTATCTTTCACAGTGAATCGACAAAGCCGGACAAAAAGAAATCCACGCGGTTCAGCCGCGACAATCCTATAATAGAACCATCCTCGATCCAATGTACAGGGCCGTTAGAATAACTCACGATTCGGCGGACTAATCCCTATACCGCGTGGTCACGCGCGAAACACACACTTCGTCGAGCAGGATAAACGCACCGAATCGACGCGTTTCAATTTAACATTGGATTAAACCAGAGAGCTTTTTCTCGCACGTTCGTCGGTCTCGATTGTATGCACAATTCTAGATAGAGCAACTTTCGCCCGCTAATTTCTCTTTCCACGACACTTTCAATTCGATACGATTTTATTCTGGGGGAGTCCGTCAACGACAATGGCCCAACGTCGATATGGATAACACGCGACAAATAACAATGAAGCAGGCAATCGGTAGGGTCGCGTCGGGAAGGTGGTTGCGTGCATCCTTTCACAAACTTGGTCGACTTAGCGAACGCTCAATGGACCCGGAAATTCATTTCTATTTTTTATTCGTCTCGGTGGCCAGACTGCTCCGCCTGTTCCACCGAAATATCCATTTTCATAATAAATGTGTCCATAAATTTACCCGAACAGATACGGGAATAAACACGCGAACGTCGCGTCGTGCTTAGCCTTGTTGGTATGGAGGGACCGTGATACGATTTATCGCAACGTTCTGGTAAATTCAAGGAAACGACGCAACACGACGTTTCCTTCGTTGCCACAACAATTTGCCAAGCTTTCCTCTTGTCCACGGGTATCATTTTATTATTACTACCACATTGTGGTATACACAGTGGAAAAAATGCAATTGAGAAATGCAAGAAAATAGACCTGTCCACAAAATTTTCCTTAAATTCAATTTCTACTGCGGAAATCAATCTCATTTAGAAACATAGAATTGGAACTTATTGCTCTGCCATTCACCAGGGTGTAACTGCAAACGAACCACCGTCATTGCAATGCTTTCAATTACAAGACAAACGAGTCTTTTGTGTTTTCACCTATATTTCAGTGGAGAGAAGCGACCCGTAGGATGCAACCACGCGCTTCTATCATCCGGACACCTCACGATCGCAATAAATCAACGAGCAGCCTAATTAACTGGCGGCCCGGCCCATAATGGGAGCCTCATTATCAACGAGTACGCTAATTACGTGAATCCACGACTGACACCGGAGCTGAACGTAAGTTTACGTGGCCGTTCCATGGGCAACGATTTCACGTTACTGCCTTTGACTGCTGATCGTTCTGCCGAATCCACCAATTAGCCTGTCCGCTTGGTGCGACACTGATATTGCCAATGTCCCGTCCCCGATTTAGATATTTCAATTTTCGACCTTTAACAATTCGTTTATAAAATATTTATTTATAAGATATAGGTAACATTATTTCTACTCGTGAAAATTGGTGAAAAAGTTCGGGTGCACTGTACTCGAGCGGAAACCGCATCGAACCGATCACAGTCGCGGAATTAGCAAAACGACATAAAGCTTCACGGTGTCACGATCAATTTCGCGGCGTAAAATGCTCAATGCGAAATGTTTCAGCGCGACGCGACGCGACGTGGCGTCAGGAATATTCAATGTCGGCCGTGCCGTAAAATTGCCAACGTTTCATCAAAGTTTTTTTACAGAATCTCGCCCCGTACCTCTTCCACTTATAGCTTGTGTCCTGCGTTCATCACGAGTGCAAATACACCAGCGGCAATTCTGTTCTGTTGACTCGCTGACGCGATGACGACAACGACGACGACGACGACGACGACGACGACGACGACGACGACGACGACGACGACGACGACGACGACGACGACGACGACGACGACGACGACGACGACGACGACGACGACGACGACGACGACGACGGCGACGACGACGACGACGACGACGACGACGACGACTACGGCGACGACAAATGGAAGAAGTTGTATGAAGAAAGTTAAGCGAACGAGAGGAAAGTGTTATCTTTTCCGAAGACAAACCGGATGAGGATGGTGGAGGGTGCATTCGATTTCCGGGAGACGAGCAATAAATAAACACGGCGAGATTGGAAAAATAGTCGCTGGGTAGAAAGCATGTGATTCATGAAACACTGTTTCCACGATTAATATGATAGAACGCGCAGCCAGACCGATACGTGAACGTTAATTGTTCGTTGGCCAGGGAACGATGCGGTGTGATTACGTTGATTATAAAACACGGCGTAATTTCGGCCCCGTAATTACGCGGCCTTTATATTCTGATCTGGAAAACAACAGAGCGTCACCATCGAATTTACACGCAATTGCGTATTCCGCCACTGTAATCGACCGTGTTTCCATTTTCTTTCCAATTCGACGAGAAATTAGTAGGTACACCGATACCTATAGCACCCCCCAACATAATATTAATTCCCTAAATGCTTTCGAATGCACACATCCAATGCAAACACCGCACCGATTCAACTCCCGCGAAAAAACCGCGCAGATTTTCTCGTAGCAGATACTCGGTGCCTCAGGGGGAGGATATTTAATTAAACATTCAGGATGTTGGTGAAAAAGGGAGAACCAAACGAGACTTTCGCCAGGGAATTCGAATGCACGGGAAAGATGAGCGGGCCGTGATATCCGATGATTTGATAGTTAAGAAACTTTTCAGAAGTTCAGGCTCCTTGAGGAGCGCGCCGCTAGTTACTCTGCACGGTTAAAGAGCAGAGAGACCTTCTGTTTTCGACCGGCTGAAAAGAAAAGTTTACCTGTCCGTGATTAAAGAGGAAGAAACTTATCTCTGTGATCTACACACCGACAAGTTATCTTAAGGAGCAGGTGAAGTAAACTTCGAGCAGGGATAATGAGATTTCGAATGAAAAGAAAAACGTGTACAAAACAAGCAACAAACTTATCCTCTACTCTTTTCAAATAAACGATATACAATTTATTGTTTCCACTGTCGTACTGTTGTGAAAAGGTAAAAGTGGTAATACTCTGCAAGAGGATTGCAATATTGCAAGTAGGTAGTAGGAAGTTGGTTAATAGTTTACCAAAAGGGGGTCATTTTCACGATAGCAGACTCGATACATAACTTTCTGTACTCGTTACGGGTGTTATACACATCAGGCAAGATTACCGCGGATGTTCCCGAGTTGAACTAGCTCGAGGATACGGTAATTCGCTCCGCGATAATGATGGAAGTGCACCTTTTAAAGTGTCGCCTGCTCGGCGTGCGCGTTGCAATGGCTCGAGGTGTGGAGCTCATAACTCGTCGTGTTCAGGCAAGAGAAATGGCGGAGAAAATCCTACCTCGAGTAAACGGATTCGACTGCGAAACGGCGTGACGCATGGAACTTAGGTTGAACAATTAGGTTGAACGATTTTCCATCCCCTCGATACAGCGCTGGTATAGCCGTAGGTACCATAGAAACTGAACTGAATTTCGAGATGAAAGGAAAAATACAGAAAAGGACAGGTCTTTTTATACGCAGTCGGAAATAAAGGAAGGAGAATTAAATTGAATTTCCATAAAGGATGAACGGTAAAAAGTGGAAATTCATCGACAATACAGAAAAGACAAATTAACTTTTCCATTGATAATTTACACATGCTTGAACGGGCCTCGATTAATGCCACGCATTAAATCAATTGCGCTAATGCGCGCCGCTGCGTAAATACGTGAAGCTCGTTAAAAACAAAAATTAATGCTCTCCGGTAGTCCGCGGGATGGTGTGGATGCGGAATTCCCGCATTTCACGGACCCGCGATCGTTAAGTACGGCCGGCTAACGAAATTATCGCTGCCGCTCGGTTGCCGTCGAAATCGAAATTAACATCAAAGAGAGGGGTTGCCCGCTGTGGTCCCTCGTATCGATCGTTCCACACCCAAAGCAAAAATCAGCGAGGGCTGCGAGGCGACACCATCATTATACGTATACGTGTTGCTCGCGAGTTTATTATTGTGTAGCGCGTACCTGACAGATACCTACTATAATAATATCAAGGCGTAAAAGGGGTCCTAGAAGGTGAGATCTATTCGGCCATTTCGATTGAAATCCGCGGGGGTTGCAAGGAAGTTTGTTTAAATTCGCAGCGGCGGTAGCGCGTAAATTTTGGGCAAAGGGTGGCCAATTACCAGAACGATGCATTTTATTGCGCGAAAAAACCACCGCGACAAAATAACCGCGGATGAAAGTAACGAGAAACGTCGATTAAACTGGGCACAATTCCGATCGCGCAATTGAACAGTTTCTATTTTCGATGCATGGGACAGCTTGAAACGATCGACGAGCCGATCGCGTAAAGCGTAAATTGTCATCCTCGATTGTTCGTTCCTCCTGCGTAAATCTATTATCGGTTACGGTTACGCGAGGCCTTGCACCAGCCAGGTGTATCGTAATATCTATCGCTGTAAAACCCCGTAACTCGATAACGAGTTATCGATACTCCGTAACGTTACTCCTTCCCCCATCACCATGTACATCAACAATAAATAATGTACATACATATACATATGTATTGCGTCTAAAATGTAAAAAATGAAAACTCACCCGAGGACAACTTGGATCTCTGCGAAAGCCAAGTCTGCAAAGCCAGGCGTTCCCTATGCCTGCAGAAGAACTCCGGCCTGATCCCGTGTCTCTTGAGGAACTCGTCGCATTTTCTAAACGCGGCCAAAGCCTTCGCAGCCTCGACCTCGTCGATCTCCGCGAGAACATTCGGACGCGAACTGCGTCTCGAGGACGAGGATCGTTCCTCGTAGGTCTCATCGGGCAGAAGCATCCCCATTCCCACCGGATAACACCTCCAGGGCCACCACGATGGCACGACGATCCCCTCGTCTTCCTTTCGACAGCTGTCGACAGAGTTCACGCCGCTCTGGCAACTTGCAGCTCGCGACACTCGTCCAAAGCACATATTAATCCTGGCCTTTGCCTGAGAAAAGCGTTTCTATGCGGCCAGGAAACGAGTCTCGAGCTGCTACACGCAGAAATTTCCCGCCCTCTCTGCTCCACCTGCAACTCTTTTCTTCCACTGCTCGCGGCTGAACAGTTAATTTTCCGTGGCAAAACGAACGACGGTCTGCCTTTCCGTCTCATCCGGACCGCACAGGGGCGACGCTTTCTTAATGAGATTTCATCTCGATTAATAGGATTGCGTGGCAGAAGCGGCCGATTGCCTTCGCGCGAACCACCGTCGCGTCGTACGAGGCATCACGGTTGTCGCGTCTCGCGAGCTCGACCTTTTTCTCACATTTCTTCACATTTCTTCGCTTCTTTTCACTTCTTCTCCGTCCTCGATTCCTTCTGCAACCGCTAATTCAATCGAATGCCCGCTACAAAGTCATCCACCCTTCGCTCGATGATAGTCGAGCTATCAAAGATTTTCTTCCGGGGATGAAACCGTTCGTCCCTTGGCTACGTGGCTCGAATCACGAAAGATATCCGTCCGTAATCTTGGCGAAATTGATCGACCGATTCCAATAGATCCGAATCGCATCGTAAGCGCCACATCCTTGCCCAACTTTCACCCAATTCGATGGTTCGCGCCACGAGTTTGCAAGCTAATCGATGCTTTCATTGTCGGTGTATCCAGAAATCAGTTTCCAGCGGGAAATCTCGCTTATGCTTCACATATTTGCACGCCATCGTCCATCTGGATATCCTGGAAATATATTATTCATTTGATTTAGAGACGGCAGTGCTTTGAGAAGAGGAGCAAAAATAAGTATATAAAATTTCAATGGGCAATGTATGGCCTCGTTTTCCACCCGGTAATAATGTGAGAACGCCTTTTACGGTGCAACTGTAAAAAGTAACAAAATGGTTAATAATGGGAGGCCTTTGTATCGGTTCGCATGGAAATTGATAGATTTTCCGTTTATGAGACGCGAATAAAACAACGGTGTACCAAGAGTTATAGCGGATATTCATGGGATTATGGGAGACAGCGGTACGATTTAATAGCACGATCATTTCCATTTTAGAGGGTAGGCCAACAATAAACATATTAACGGTTCCGTTGCCACCAATACAGCCAACAATGCTGGCATCGTGAAATTCCCTTCATTTTTCCACCACGTACAATGTACAATGTACAATGTACAATGTACAATGTCCTTTGATTCCCAAATTCACCATCCAAGTAATAATGCTTCGCCAGCGGATACGTTAAATCATCGATAGATTTTCGTGGAAACAGATGTTCTCTTCGAAGGGGCCGTGGAATTTCGTACAAGTTTGGCAAACTTGTTTCGTGCTTTCCGCGAAAGACTAGTCCACGCGATATCAGTGGAATATAAGGCGAGGCTAGACCATTAATTAAGAAAAACACGCTGCCGCGCCGCGCCGATTTGACTGGAAGAGTATTACGACAAGCCACCTGGTAGCGTTGACGATCGTTCGACACGCGAACACGCCGAGCCTCAAATTAATTCTGCTTAATAGTCGATAAACATTATCATCATCCACGCCGTGCTTCTCAATACCCCGAGAATTACGCACCCCGCCAGGGGAATTTCATTAAACTTCTCGGCAAATATCTACTTTGAAATTCTACTTTACTGTCAGACATTCCAAGTTTTCCAGCCAATACTATTCTGCCCGTATGTATCTTTCATTCAATACAAATATAATCGAATTACCCGTTCTAAATGGATGTCTGAATTGCTGAATCGTCGCGTAGAGGTACCGTTGCGCAACCGATCCAACGAAGAAGCGTTATCCAGGTTACTTCGTTGTCGCGCGGAAGCATTCATCAGAGACTCCCACGGGCGTCTTGACACATTCGATCGGCGCGCCGCGGCGTGCGGACTTGGGATAAACGCGATGCATAAACATCGCGATGAAGAACAGGGAAGAAACGATGGGCCGACGCGTGCCACCCACGGTGAATTACAGTATTCGTGGATCCGTTGCACGATCAACGCCGGGCCACCGGTTCTTCGGTGCACAAATAAAGATCGAGATCGAAATCTGCGACACCAGGAAACCGTTCGGTTCGTTCCTCCGCATCGATACCTTCCCTTCGTTATCTCCCACGGGATCTACCCGGTCAATCGCTCGAACGCTCGAACGCTCGCACGCTCGCAGATCTTCCAGGTAAACTAGATCGCTCGGATTCTTTACAGAAAGAGGAGATCAAGGAAAACGAGTTGGCGCAATTAGGTCCGCGCTGTACCTAAAAATCAGCCTAGGTAGATCGTTGCGCAGCCTGTTTTTCACCAAGTCAACAATTTTTTGGCAAATATTTGGCGAGCCTTTAGTTTGTAAAATGGTGTAAATAATTGGTTAAGTCGTTTTTTCCTGCTTCGTACAGTTAAATCTAATTGTAAGTAAGGATATATCCTCTGCTGCTAATAGTCATGGCACGCGACTAATCGTCCATCATACCCGTTTCTTATTCTTTGGCCTCGCCATTCCTTCCTCGGCGTTGAAACGCTGAGCCCGCGGCGACAGCGCGGGAACATCACGGGCGACGCGACGCCGACGATCGCGACCGCCTGATAAATTTACGTCCAATGAGTTTAAAGCGCATTAGTGCGCGATAAATTTCTGCCTTTGCGTTGCAAGTCCCGCGGGCGATGAGCAGGAAGATCGTCTCGCTCGTGATCCACAGTTTCATTTAGCGACCGATCCTCGGGGATTATTAAACGTACGTTGAAGGAATTATAAATATTCTTACAGCAAATGTGTATAAATTATGATCAACTATTAAATAGAATCGGAAGAAAAGAAATGAGACAAGTCTTGTCCACTTGTCATTTTCCTAATTTGGTGCGCGATGCTCGAACGAGGCGAGGCCTCGATCCTCGTAAATCGATAGCGGCTCCGGCAGTAAAGTGCGGCCACGCGAAACTTAGTTTAACCGCTCCCCCTCCAAAAGAGATTTACCTTAGAACGTAAAGCGCTCGCGATAATTTTATTTCGTCGGCCGTGTAAGCCGTTCGGCGTATCCCTCGCGTGAGCGCGAGCCGCAATGTGTATCGCGCCGGGCCCAGCATATAATATGCAACGCGAACACGTGCATCCTGCTCTGCACCCTCGTGCCGGCGAATCGTGAGAGATAGGAACGAAGAAGAGAACGCGCGAGACTGGCACGGCGCCGCGGCGGTGGGAAAATCAGCGAAGCAACTGACCCGCGAAAATTGGAGGGGGTGAAGGATGGTTTGGCGTCGGATAATTCTTGTGATAATTGTTGAGAAAAGTGACACAGAGGGCAATAGCAAAATGTAGAAAAATCGATCGAAGAAACCAGCCAGATACGTGAAAGGGTGGGGAAAGAAAGGGGCGGAGGATAGAGTTAACCCCGTGTATTTTCGAAGATTCGCATTACACTCGGCTCTTAGCTGGAACGTATACGTTCCGCGTACGGACGAGGACGAGGCTGTGATTAGGGCCCCGGTTGGGCCCTCCGGGCCTCACAAACGCCCACTACACCGAGCCAGAGGAGAAGAAAAGAGAAAAGAGGCGAACGAAGAGATGCAACGGCTGTCAGACTTGTTTCGCGGGCCCGCGTGGGAACGTATCGGCTCGTCTATCATCTTAACCTCCCTCGAGTTTCGTCCTCTCCCTCTGGGGGTACAGGAATGCAACCACCCTCTCGTCTGTTCCATCTAGCGAGTACACAGGGTGATTATAAAGTACTTATCGCGCGAGGGATCGTGTTACCGAGGCCATTCGAGCGGATTTGCCCGATTGCATTTCGCGCTGCCTCCTTGCCAGCCTCCTATCCAGCGGGATCGAATGAAATTGTAATTTTAACCCTCCGCGGAGATGGATGTGCCCTGCCATAGACGCGAACCCAATCCGCCTTCCCCACCGACCAATCACGTACTTCTGGATTACGTAATATTGAAAGACGAATAAATTACACTGCCCCGCGAGCGTGTACACGAGTGTATTGATTATTGATGGCTCGGCGAAGGAGATTGCGTTTAAGGGTAATATACTTTACGCGGGCGAATAATAATTGGATTCGGTGTAGCCGATAAGCTTCGCGAATTTATTTTCGGCGTCATGTTTTTTTCAATCACTATAAATGGCCCGCGGAGCCATAAGGGAAGCTTCATCCCTCGACAGTGGATAAACGCAGGAAAAGCATCGACTAATTTTCTAGCGGCAGCCGCGGCCCCTCGTAAATTATACAGAACCGCTGATGCGGCTTAATCAATTCGGTGACGCGTCGAGTGACGAAAATTTTCACCGCACGATCCTCGCACCAAGGTGCGAATGAAATTTCTATGGCATTCATATTCATTTGGAACGGATTACATTTCAATGGTAAAAATCGCCAAGGAAACCTTCCGCCCGCGTTTCAGAGAATCTACTGCGTCGGAGCTCGTCGCAAGAATTATGGCGACGTTTCGAAGGCTTTAAGAAGATTCTCCGATTCAGGTATTTAAGGAATCGAGGCAAAGTGCGGGCCAGCATCGAACACCCGCAACGCGAGAGGCCGCGTGCGTGTATAATCACGCGAAAGAGGAGAGAGAAAAAAGAAGGTCGGAAGGGTATAGCTGCAAAGTGGCGGTGCACACTGGTGTGTTGCGCGCACACATTGTCAGCGTCGATGATGACGTGCTGATATTACGCTGCTATTACTTAACATCCCCCTCGAAGAATCGCCGCGAGCGGGACTCTGGGTCACGGAATGATGTTTCGAAAGGCTCTGCTCGGGTCTACAGAAACGCATAAACCTGTGCATGCGTGCATCGCTGCCGTGAGAACCTCCCTTCAAAGCGGTCCAAGCAAGGCTTCGACGCAAGAGAAATCAATCTTCGCGGTGCGTGCACTTGAAATTTCACCCTGTCCACTCTATCGGGGAAACGAATTTCCTACAGTCGTTGAAAGATTCTACATCCCTGTAACCTTTCCGGAAACGTATTCCGAGATGTGGGGCAATTCTATCAACCCCCGTTGTAACTAGGAGCGATAAGCGAATTCTCGTTCGATTTCTCGCAGCCACCCTCGAGAGATCGGTCCGATCTCCCGGGAAAGAATTCCATAGACGAAAGAGAGGAGGGGCGAATCGATTGGACGGGCCAATAGTCCGTGGAATTAAAATCTCGCGGACGACGAGCTATTTGTATTCCGTTCGCGGGATCACCGGCGAAGTTGCTTCTCTCGAGTCGCGGGCCGTCTCAAGCACGCAGGTCCATGGACACCCGTTAGATCGCGAAGCGTGCATCTCTTCCGTGGCCACGGGACTGGTGGAGTTCCCTTGCCGGAACAGGGATTCAGCGGGTGGCAAGAAAGCTTAATTAAAATTCCTGTCTCGCTAAGCCTGCTCGTCGGTGGAAAGCGTCCACGAACTCGAAGAGAGGCAAAGTGAAGAGAGTTGCACGGGGATTGGTCTTACTCTAGCATCGCGGTGACGTCTGGAGAAAACGTGGAAATAAATAAGCCGCGGTGCACTCGGAATATTTCAAAGGCCACCACCCTGTTTCCGACATGCTTTATTCGGGATAGCAGCGTCTCGTTCGAGAGCTTTTTAACCAGCCACCTTGCCGGCAATGAGAATATTTCCGGGATATTTATGGAAAAATATGCTCGATCATTGTGGGGAAATAGAAATAAAATGCGCAGCAAGGCGCGAGACAAGCTTATGCGAAGCGAGGGCATAATGGTCGCGCGAGATGACACGTCGATCGAGATTTCGCCTACGGCCTGAACGAATGTCGCCACTCCGCAACAGGTGTCACGGAGGCCTGTGAATCGTTAGAAAATGGACTTTCCGTCGAGGCCTAAAAAAATATTTCAAGCCCGGAAACCGCGTACCCGGCTTTACCCGGCGTACCCGAAGTCGTTACAGTGGTCGTAATTCACGCAAGGCAATAACGCCAAAAAAGGGGGCGTCCAAGCCTCGCTAGAAGAGTCCAATTCTCGGCTGTTTATCATTTCGATCATTTCGGACGAATTTGATAGACGAAATTAAAATTGGATAAATCCCGGACGGAAAATGGGTACAGTGAGAAATGGAGGGGCTGTTCAGCTCCCTTCCATGATCCGCCTCGTGCGACCACGCATCCCACCTGAAAAGGAAAGAAAAATCGCCGTTCGCATTTCACTTTGGCGCGTACAGACGGAAGAATGTTCAGGAGTATCGGCCACGACACCGCGAATAATTATTATCGAACGGACGGTAAATTTCGTAGGCCGGCTACCCGCCGCGAAAACCTGCGGCCCGGCCCGGCGAATTTTTCGATATATCTCCGTTGGCGTGCTTTGTGCCTCTCGCAACCGTGACCTTTCACCTCCGTTCACGTGGTACACGATGTACCATATAATTAGAGGGTCAGACCAGTGGTCAGGTCCCTCCCTCCAAACTCGACGCTCCCGCATCGAGGCTGAAAACATCGCCAGATCGCGGTACAGCCTTGGCCTTCTACAGGAAACAGACGAAGATAGACGAAAGAATAAAGGAGGCGGAGAACAGGAGAAAGAAAGATCGACGACCGCAGATCTTTTATCGTTAATTTATCCGTCCAAGATTTCACTTGATTCTTTAATCGGCGAGTGGGCGAGGTGCGCGGGCGCACGCTCCGCGGCGAAAAAATTGCCAGAGGCAAATTGTCCCGAGGTGCACGGTCCTGTGAACCACGCATTATAGCACAACAGTTCGGTTTAATTCGTCCGGGGCTAATTTCACCGCAGCCTCGCGATAATAAATTACGATCAAGTGTCGGAGACTTGGCGGATGGGCTTCGCGATAACCGACGCGACGCGACGCGACGCGACGCGTTCGCGAATTTAACACCGCGGGTCTCTTGCGTCTGACGTTTATGACGAACGCTCCGTCAGCGATGCGAGCACGACCGTGGATGGTGTATATAAATAATTCAACGGTTTAGCTTTACGAAACAGGCATTAATCAAACGAACGATAAAAATTCTTACGTTTCACGGCTCGCTATCCGAGTTAGGATCTACAGGCTGCCACAGCCTCCGAAAATCATAAGCCAGTTGTACTTTATGGGACTATCGAGTTTCCTGGACGATGGAATTTACGAGGGCTAAAATATCCTTCAAGTTTCTACGACCCTTTCACCGAAATACTTAGTCCCATGGTGTAACACATTTAATTAGGCCTACGTTGCGTGCTCGAGACTGTCGTGGAGCGATTTTAACAGCATACAGTGCCACATTTCTCAAGCCTATGGCCCTTGACCTGAAGCGCAGCTTTAAAAAGCTGGACACGTCGTGTGGCGCGTCTCCGGAGTAATTAAATCTCGATGTTTCACGGTGTCATGTCGGCCAGCCACATTGGACCGTCACGATCTGTCGTCCGATAAGCCGAGACCAAAAAGGATCGATGAAGCAACGCACTCGACCCGGTGTCCCCATCGAGGAAGCATCTTCGATGGTTAGAGACTTCTAACAGGAATCGATCAAGCGCTCTTCGACTCTTCGATTAAAAAAATAATATTGAAATTAATTTAAACTATTCGACGTTTTAACAGGCAATCGCGTTTAAAAAATGGTAGCAGCTAAAGTGACGGCCACCTAATTCGTAAATCATTCTGTTCCCGAGAATCGAAAACGATCGACGATCGTTGGCGAGGGAACGAGAATCCTTTGCTACCGCGGCAACGACGATGCCACGATAACGATGTATAGGTATTACGCAGACATATGTACTTACGTACGTACGGTCCCCGGCTAGGTAAACGTCTAGTACCGAGCCGAGGATACGTGTGCACGCGGGACGATGGCCACAACACCGACTCGAAGAAAACAGAGGAAAGGGAAGAATAAGACAAACCACGGTGCCTATTTACCAGCCCCATATTTACACGCGTACACGAGATAGCCCGTACATACTCACGGCCCTCTCTTTACCGGCTAATCTCTCATCTTAGATCGCGTCCGGCCGGTGCACGAACCGCACGACTCGCTCGCAATTATCGCAACGCCGATATTCGGCTTGAAAGAGTATCGGTGAAACGACGCTTCCAGATACGCTCCTCCACGAAACGAGGATTTTCCTTCGAAAATTCTACAAATTTCAAACGTCTGTACGAACCTTGGGAAATCTTTCACCAAGTGACAGCAGTTTCGAAATCGACAATTCCTCGGTGAAAATTGATTCACGGGTTACCAATAGTTCTATCGAATTATTCTCGTCCAATTGATCAAAGTTTCTGTTCGAATGAGTAAAATGTCCCTTCGATTAAGGCATACGTCGGCTGTCACCCATAGCCGATGGGCGACGTCCCTTTTTTTTCATTGTTTTTCGGACGGACGCGATGCTCGGCGTGTTAATGGAGTTTCACAAGTTTTTCCTGAGGGACCGGGACGTGGTGAGAGCGCAAAGGCAATACTTCTCGGCGGCGCGCGGCGCGCGGCGCGTGTAAAAAAATAAGGAGAGCCGGAGCCGAAGAGAAGGGCGAAGAGAATTATCGGTGTAATTTGTACCGATTCCTCCGTGAGAGGCCGGCCCGTAAAGTAACTTGGACCGTTTGGAACGTGACGTATCGCGGCGGGAAGTTTCGAGGAGCGCGGAAACCGTTGATAAACTTGTGTTTGGATGATCGCCGAGCAACTAAAAGACGGAGCTGGCTGGAGACTATTCTACGATCGCTACTTAAAATCGAGAACATTGTAGTTGGACAGACCAGAGTTATAGCTATTTGCGTTAACAGTTGAACCTCTAAGGGCCGATGTTTCGAGGCAGCTCATTTCTCCAAACTAATCTAACCCAAGCTCACTCGAATGTTTAGTTGAGTAAAAAATAGTAAAGCAATCATCACGACGCTCCTTCAAATTACGTCTAATTGCCCTGGAACATCGCCTCCACTCTACAGTGCACTGCGGTGTTCACCGATAGTGGGGTTAACGAGTCGCGCATAAATTTCAATTCCGACCCCATCTTCGCCCTCGTTTCACCATTCTCGATTCCTCTTGGAAGAGAATCCAGCCACAGGTTTAACAGTGACAACCCCCGCGGCGAATCGTGATGCATATACACACGCGTGCGTGCACGTGCACCACCGCCGCTCGTACCCCTTCTCGTACTCGCTAATCTACCATCTTAGATCCTTAACTGCATTTGCATTCGGGACACGACGATGTAACGCCGACAATTACGAGACACCAAAATTACCGTACCGCGATTGTAGTAATTATCGCTGCCATGTGCTCTTCCGTGGAACCGAGGGGGTGGACCCGCCGTGATTTGTCCGTTTTCGGCAACCGAGCATTTGCATCTCGAACGGTGCAGGTCATTGGCTTCGCCCTAACTCCTACGCTGATAAGTATCGAGAAAATTCTTTCACACCGATTTACATGCACAAACATATCTACGCCCGTGTAGGACGTTATTCGTGCAATTAGCGCGTCGATAAGAGGAATTTCGACTAAGAACAGCCTGTATCAACGGGATAATGCAACGCGAACACCAGTGCCGGTCTATGGGACACCAAAGGAGAAGGTTAACATAGAAAGGGGTGGACGTGGCTATTGTATTGTAATACTGTTTAAACTCGGCCAGGTAATAGGGCGTGCTTACAAGTATTTAGAATGTAACGGGTGTCCCGACAAGAGGCTGGCCAGCGACCGGCCAGCGGCCGGAGTTCCACGCATTCTCCTACAAGCGTAATCTGCCGTGAATCTCTCGTCGTTTCTTCTGCGAGAGCATGCCTATACCGAATAAAGAAGAGACCGGTAACAAAGTAGAGAAGCAGCGAAGGCCGGATAGCAGCCGCGCCGCGTGATCGCATCCTATTATACATATTGTTGTATATTGTGGACACACTGGTATACCGGGTGAGATCGATAGCAGGAAGATACGCAGAGGAGGAATTAGGACGAATTAGGACGGTTCGCTGAAATTGTCCGACGAATCTCGTGGCGTCGATTGTACGATATATTCCCCGAATGAGACGATCAATGCCTATTCCTTCCTACGTACCCTGGGTGTCCAGTGAACCAGGGACAACCCGCTGACCCTTTGCAATCAACCGAAAAGGTTTTACGATTTTTACGCGGCGAATGCCGTCGTTGGTCATAAAGATAAAGCGCCAAGTGCGGTTATTAAGATGGGCCACGGTTTCATTATGAATAACCCGCGAACCGCTGCAACAAAACTTTCACGAACGTCCCTTTCAGGTTCCACGCTTCCACTGCAGCCTCGGTTTTTCGCGTTGGAAACTAATTCCAAAGAGATAGAGAGATATCGTGCAAACTTGCGCTCCAGCACATCTGAACTCGACCAACGAACGACCTCGAATGGATGTCCAATCGATATCGAATCGAGACAGGGATTAAGACAATGACCAGGGGCCACGATAACGACGATTAAACAGGTAGGTGCATCATGAATTTGAAATGACGATGATTGATGAGCGAGAAACCTAACCCGTTACCGTCTGCCACGCGCGCTTCGCCAACGTGAACGGGAACGTCGGGGAGAGGTCAGCGGAATTGCTGTGTCTAAAATTATTTCATTATTTCGGAGAAGGAAATATCGCTTTGGAAAAAAGTGGACAGGATGGACGATAAAATGCGATCGAGAACTGCGCTCCGTTATTCCACGCGACCATAAAGCCGATCGTTCCCACTGCACATCTCGTCTAAGGCAAACAATTAAAATTCTCCGACAGCCGCGGCGCAAGATCGAAGCAAGGAACGATAACAAGTTCGAACGCGTCGCGCGTGAAAACCATACGATTCGTGCAGTCCCACGGGAGCCGGATAATGTTCGCAAAAAGCCAGCTTCGCTTCCTCGAGAAAATATCTGAAGTTTCGCCACGAGGCGACGCGACGCGACATTGGATTTGATCCTCCTTAGAGGTCGGCTGCCTGGCAGCGTATCCGCGAAGATACGAGTACGCGTGTCCAAATCGAATCGAAATTTAATCAAACGTGGGCTGCAATGTTCCTGCAATGATTTGTTCCGGCATAACATTCAAACGAAAGGGATCCTCGTATAGAAGTTCCGTTTAATGCAAAATCGTAGGGCAAGTAAATGGGCCGAGTGAAAAGAATTGAAATGATCGTGGCAGGAAAACGGAGGAAATGTGCCCCCAAGTATGTACAGAGGCAGATGTTATTCAGTGGCTGAAGTCGATGGACGGGTCGTACCTGCTCTTACGAAACCGATATCCTTCGCGCACAGTGGCGCACTCGAATATAAGTCATGAATTAAAGATCAGTCGGCAGGGGATTCTAATTAGCCGGTACACGTGGAACCGGGATTCCTGCTGCACCGTGAAAACGTATCGCTTTAATTGGAAAGAAGTTAAGCGTCTTTCAGCGCCACTGATCCACCCGAGACTCGAGGTATTTCGAGGGAACGACACTTCACCGTAGCTCGAGTAGACTTCGTCTAATTACCAACTGCCCCACCGAAAGGTAAGGAACGACGACGACGAAGAAAGTTTGAAAACAAAATTTCATGCTCGTGGTCGATATAACTGACTGGAGTGAAAACAAACTTTTCGTCTTCCAGAGATGACGCGACATGATTGAAGTTTTACCTGGACTCTCTTATAGAACATTTAAAGCGACCTGCGGCTGTTCCTATTTTCTTCAGACAGAAAAAGTTATGTCGTGCAACTGTATGTATATAAAAAAAAAAAACGCATTCGACATTGGCCAAGTGGTGCGACGCGTGAAGAGTCTCGTGGTAGAAGTGACAGGAGTGTTCGTTAACGAGCGCAACTTCGAATGCAGATCGAGTCGAAGGTACGCGAATCGCGGTGATACTCGTGGACGTTTATTACGAGCAGAGGTGACACTAGAATGGACCACGCTGGACGCTTCTTTTTACCACATCGACGCCGCACCGTCTCCACGCGGTCTGTTCCCTTGAAAGGATTAGGGACGTGTCGACGATCCCGCTTTTTGCCACAGCCACTCGTGCCGTGTGGATGTATCCCGCTGAAAGTGGAACCGTTTCACGGATACACTATAAACTTTGATGGACTTGCACAGAGGCTCGAACAGAGCCCAGATTTAATTTCAGAACGAATTGTGCGTTGCGCGAGTATCGATAAAGTGTAGTGCAAGTAGCCGCGAAACGGATATAAAAATGATAGTAGGAAGTTGAAGGGAAGAATTTTCATCCAGTTCCTTGCCAGTATAAGTTCATTTTTCTGTCAATAGACGAATTACACGATTCTATTAAAGATAATAGTCGTCACGGGGAAGACTATCTTCCTATCTATGCCACTCGTTCGCATCGATTCGTTTCCCCCGCGACTCTGCTCGTGGCCGTTCCCCAACGATCATGCGGGTTTCACGGTCACGAGGTCTTATCTTTCTTAAACGCTCCTTTCTCCTCTGCCTGCGGATGGAACCACGTAACGCCGCGCCGCGCCGGCGGGAATCTAGTTTCGTGCTACTTTCAGACGTTAGGCCTTCGTCGGAGAACGAGCAACCCGGATGATACGTAAAGATAGGGGTAAATCGCAGACACGACCAGGTGACTGCGAGTGAATTGTCCTCCATTGATGGCTGTGGCTCGTTAATCAATAACACGGCGAGTCGCATAAAACACGTAAACCAGCGGAAAATTCTATGGGGAATCGTTTAAACGCGTTAACGAGGGGCCACCTTTCGATCGTTATCCTAGATAGTGGCCCGCAGACCGCAGAGGAGTTCTGTGGATACCTACTTTACAGCTTCTGTCCGCGCAGTCATTTTCCCCTGGCTTTCGCCTCGGATAATCAAGCTGAACCGGAAGACTTTGAATTAAATTTGTAGTCGGCATTATTTAAGAGACTTTTCCGAAGTGGATTTTAAAGTCGACTGCTGTCGAATCGGCAAAAAATATATGTCAGAAACTGGCGAAGGAACGGCCAAGTCGGTCGATATTCTCGACGAAACAAGGGGCTGCTCGATATCTACTTCCACTTCCCGTAGACTGTAGACCGTAGGCCGTAGACCAATAAAGCCACGTTCGACTTCACCCATCGTGTCTTCTAATATCCTACGCAGCATCATTACGCCGTCGATCGCGACGAAATTTCGAGCAGGTTCGCGATCGAGGGAACGAAAAGGGGAAACGAAGCAAAGTCGAAAGAAGAGAAAGCGGGGGTGAGAGACATCGAGGATGGAAAAACGCAGCGGCACGGAAGGGATTCAAATGAAGTGGAAATCGCGAAGGCGGTGCCCTCGAATATTCTCGACGCTTTCCCGGGAAAACTGTCGACCCTGTTCGGCCACGTCTCGCGTTCCCGTGAAAAGAGGAAAATCTGGCGATAATTAATCCAACTCCTTCACTCGATTCTCGAGCTGGCGAAGAAAGTGCTCGACGTCGGCTAATCGATCGCGACCCGCCGCTCTCTGATTGATCCTTTAATCGGCCGAGAAAAATAGAGAGCCAACGAGGAGGAAAAGTTGGAGCAGGCTGAAAGCCCGTTCGGAAAGTCTTCGACGATGCACGTCACTACGTTTTACCCTCGAACGTGCAGATCTTTGTTTACCAGTTCTATTCGCGAGCTGCAGTTTCCACTAGAGTCGGGTGCGTCCTATTAATTATGCGGTTTATCGATTAAACCAACCTCTCCCTCCCGTTTGTTTTGTTGCTTTAATTGGCAAATATGTTAAATCGCAAGCATTTACGTATTAAGCGGAAACGAACGGCAAGCTCCTCAATGAAAATATAATATAATCGTAGAAATTTTCGAGAGGATTATAGGGTTCCGGGAGGGGCGAAGCAATTGAAAATGCTAGAGTTGTCGGGGCGGGAAAGTGAATTCGCTTGGGCTTGGGGAAACAGGTGAAGCCGGGTCGTGGCAAGAGAAATTCCGATGCAGGTTCGATCAACGCGTTAAACGCGAGAACAAGGAGCCACCAGCAGCATAGCAATGCGATTTCGAGTTTCGAGTTATTAGACTCGAGCACCGTGAGACGATCGTAGCTGCGCTGGCAAATTGTGCGTACACCGGAATCCAATTGACCCGGATGCACGCTCGCTACAAACGTTTCCGGTGGCACTCGGTCGAGCTGTGCGTCGTCTTCAGGAATCGAATCGAATCGATCCATGCAATCGATAAACCGTGCTCCCTCACCTGGAGACAACTCGTGCATGGATTATAATTGATGCTTTACGAGAGAGAAATAGAAAGAGAAACGTTTCAATGGCTGTATTGTATATCGGAGAGAATACCTGTATGTACGTGTATATCTGTACGCGCGAAAAGGTACTCGTACGCGTCTGTTTCGTTTGCGGAGAAACGACAGAAAGAGGAATGAATCGACGGAGGAGGCTGGACCAGGCTGAGCAGTCCCGAGGCTCAAAGTCAACAATGATATGACGTTGATTCTGATATGCAAATGGAAGATCGGTCGAAAGACGAGAATACGCGGCTGCCTAATGAATATTTACTCGGGCTTGGGGATACCGGAGTATGGATGTACATCGATGCTACCTGTGCCTCGATTAAACGTATAATTTTCGAATTAAAGCACTGATCAAATCGTTAAACAGTTGTCCCATGCAAATCGAAGGAGCGCGCCAAGCCATCGCCGCCTCTTGACCGGAAAATGCTTTTACTTTTCTATATCCTATCCTCGTTTCACCTCGCGGTTTATAAACCCGCGTTAATTAGACAAGCCGCTAAGCTTAAGCGGAAAGGTGCTTTCGTAAAATGATTTCAACACCAATCATCCTGGAAAACGAAGGGACGTATATTGCAATAAAATAGGATCGAAGGAAAATATTAAACTCACGCCTGTAGATATTGAATGCCCCGACAATTAATCCAACGTTAGCTTAGATCTTCCAGCAAACAGTGGCACAATGAAAAGTCTGAAAGCTCGTGTCTACTGCCTGCATCGAAATCACCGATATCGTCCAACTGCCGACTCGACGCGCACACTTCCTTCGCAACGTTCGCAACAACTTCGGAACATAAGCGTACCTGAATTATATCCAAGTTCGCGAGCAAGCGCAGCATTCAACGCGCTCGATTATCCTTGTCAAGGTAGCAGGGTCAATCAACCATTGGTTCGCGATTCTTCATAAAAAGAACAAAGCGTAAAACGTTTCCCGCTGGTCGTCCATTTTTTTCTGCAGTTCCCAACCGCTAATCCATCACACTTCACGGCTTGGCGCCGACGAGCAAGAGGGCGAAGAAATGCACGCGCGACAAATCGAAAATGGACACCGCCGCGAAAGAAGTTGCATTAATTTAACGCACGCTCCCTAGATTTTATTGCGCGTTGACAAATGCGGCCTGACCTGCGTAAAAAAAAGCACGAACTGGTGAACAGGAAACAACCTCCCACGACGCGGCCACGTGCCGATACTTTCGAAGCCGGTGCCCTGTTCCACATTTTAAACGGATTCTTTCCATGGAACGACAGGGGCATTGATTGAAAATCCCCAACTAACGTCTTCCGTCGATCCAACGTGGTCTATCGGGAGTTTCATTCGCCCGTGACATCAGAAACGCACTAAGCTTTCCAAGTTTAGAGAATGGCCTCGCGTACAGGGAGGTGTATAAAGTGGACGGAGGACGTGTTAATGAATCGTACCGAGTCCACGTGTCTCGCTCTAGTTTCCTAGTCCCCAGACACTCTCGCCATGAGGTGTACGTCGCAGTGTCAAGGCAACCACGTGCAAACCAGACGACGGGGCCGCTGTCGCCTCCAATTACACCCACTTTTCTCTGCTCTCTACATCCAGGGGAACTTGGCGACGTTTCAATTCGGAACACCAAGTGTCCTCGATCGTAACATTGTTCGACAGTTCACGACACTTTGCGGATATCTATTACCGAAACACTGAACATTTATTTCCGTAAGAATCCGAAAAAAGTTCACTCGAGATGTATTACACGAATCGATAAAGCGTTTCACCTAACTCTTACATGGACCCGCCAAAGTTCCGGAAGGGTCGCGCGCAAGTACCGGCGCGTTACTTCATCGAGCTGGAAGAATAGCGAAGGAGGTGGAGTGGACGTGGTGTTCACCAGCGAGTGGTGGTGAAACGATGCTGGCCACGACGATGCCGATGGTGTTGGTGGGGATGGTGGTGGTGGTGGTGGTTGTGGTGGTGGATAAGAAGAAGAAGAAGAAGAAGAAGAAGAAGAAGAAGAAGAAGGAACACAAGAGGAGGTGTGCTTGGCGCGATCTAGCCGAGAGTGGTACCAGCGGCCACTGAAGAAGAAGTGGCGTGTGCGGATCGCACGGCCGGGTAAAACGAAGACAGCGGTCTCGACATGGTAAGGGACAGAGCAGAGAGGCCGAAAGAGTAGTAGACGGAGTAGGAGGGATGGGAGAGGAAGAGGAGGAGGAGGAAGGAGTAAGATCCTCGAGAGAACGTCCTTTTCGATGGGAAGGGAGGACAAGGAACGGTCCGTCAAATGGCCCTGCGTACCGAAACCGTTGCTCGCCAGAAAATCCTGCTTCGTCTTTCGCCTTGCTTCTTGCAATCACTATTTGCACTAGCGTGTCGCACTGTATGCGGTGGGAAACCTGTTCGCGACACGTTACACGAACAACAGACTCCCATCGGTCGAGCAAAGTCAAAAGCGATCGTCAATGCAGACGCTTTCTAGTCGATACCGATTGCGACCATCTGGGAAAGCAATTGGCAAGCGAGGACAGTGAACGACAGCGAGGGTAAACCTGTAGAGGAAAACTCGTGGGGTAAGGGTAAGGGTAAGGTGCAAATGGTTGAGAAAGGCAGGAAAGAAAATTCGCGACGAAACGATACCGGAGACGGTCGGGAGTTGCATTCTCCTATAATTGCTAAGCACGAAAGCATCCGGGGACATCCGCGAGGCGAAGGGCGGAGTGCTGACTGTAGAAATCACGTATAACGAACGAGATATTCCAAGATTTACCACTTTTCGACGTGAGAGAAAAAGCAGTTGGCGAGCGGCGTGCTCTCGCTTAATTTGAAGACGTGCTCGTCGCCCACGCCAACTACGACAACTTTGCCTCGGCTTTTCTATCTCGAGGAAACTGCGTGCGTACCATGTATACATTTCCGCAACACTTCCCCAACTGATACATAACCGATAAGTAGGCAAACTAGTAAGCAAACTTGTCCATCGAGGCCGAAAGCTTTATCCAGCCGTAATGCGTCCCAATTAACGACCAGCTAATCAATCGTCCAGGCTCCAACGATACTTTTTCCGAGAACCTAGAGCCAACGAAATCCCGCATCTATTCAGCTACGCTTCCTCCGCGTCCATCCTCCGTGGTATCTACATCCGTGAGTCGCGTCGCGTCGTGTAAAAGGACAACGATGCCACGAAACAGCGTGCCGGTACAACTGCAGCGAGACAGGACCCACGACAGGATATCACGTGGATCCGCGGTCGTCCACGGCGCTTTCCACGGTCCTCTGATGCATTGCTACCGTTTCGAGTAGGGTCCCCTTCGCCTCCAACGGCAGGGCTGCCCCTCAGCGTAGGCCTTGTATTATGGTAAACGAGACATCGGAGGCAGAGACTGCCAGTCAACGAGTAGTCCTTCCACTTTCCTTACCGATTCTCTCTGCCCCTCTTTAGTCTCTCGCGCTTCTGCCTCTATCCGCGAAACGAAAGAAACCGTCCTCCTCCTCGACGCCCGTGCTACGACGCACAATTCCCCGCATACTTTTTACTCCAAGTAGCTTCTAATCTCTGGAGCAACGTTTCAACTCGCAGCCGCGCGTATCAGCTCGAAATGAATCGAGTCCATCGCTACTTTCGAGCCTTGTGCCTCACGTTCCCTCTCTGTCTCTCATTTAATCTTCCCCCCTCGATCTTCCACTCTGCCCCCCTCGCGCTTTTCCTTTTTGTCTTCCCTGTATGCACGCTCTGTATCCACGGCCCGTCCTCGCTGCAGCTCGCTCTCGTATTCTTCCTCTCCGACTTCGAAGCACACAGGGAGGGCGGATCGTTGCGTTCGCCTCGCTTCTGTCGCGCAACGATGCATCACCGGTGCCTCTAATGAAAGCCTTTTCTCCGACTGCCAATTAACCCCCACGCGACACCAGCCGACGAAGAAAACGGCGAGCCGACGCGTGCAGCTATATAACTGATCGCTCCTGCCGTGCCAACGTGTTGAATAGTACGTTGTACCATGTCTCTCGCTGTTTTCCACCCTCCTGAGTCCCGCGTCGAGTCCGCTGAAAGGTATATAAACGTCGTTAACCAAAAACGAACGGGAACACACATGTAGAAAGCAATTAGTTCAATTAGTCCGGAGAACATCGGCTAAATTTTACCACCGCTTAACAACTGTCTATCGCGTTTTTCCAAGCCCGTGAATACGAAACGCTTTCCTCCAACCGTCTCCGAAGGCCTGACAAATCTAGTAAGTGCACGACGCGTCGCGTCGCGTCGCGTCGCGTCGCGTCGCGTCGCGTCGCGTCGCGTCGCCTCTAACATCTTGCAATCCTCTTGCGAATTACACATTACGCTTATTCATGGTCCCTCGAGATCCCCCATTCGATTGCGAGCCCGCCCGTTATACTTTGACACCGACGCGACAATTACGCCGACGCCAGCTAGTGGTCCGCGTGGCGGACACCGTAACATCGTCCTCATCTGATAAACGAAATTCTCCGCCGCGGGAGAAAACGAGAGAAAGGGATCGAAATTAGGGGGCAGAAATTCATCTTTCGCGAGACGTCCGGTACCCTGGACACTAATCCGACGATAAATACGCTCGGTCACGGGTTAAGGGAAGCACGCTCGCGATTGACAAGTCAAACGAGTTTCGCGCGATTCTCCGGCCACGATCGATCATCGCGACTATCCGCGTGGATCTCTCGATCGCGGCGCGGCGCGGCTGCAAAAATTCACGCGACGCACTCTTCTATCCCCTGCCTGCTCGACTAATCGTCTTCTCTGTATGAGACGTGAAAACATGTAACAAATAGCGTTAACGATGCGAATCGCGGACCGAGATCACACGCCGCAGCCGATTATTAATTGTCTTCATCCGTCAAACGCACTTTCGCTCCATCGTTGACCCGAGACCCGACAAATCCGAGAACACTTGCAAACTGTCTATTGGATCGTCGAATATAATCATTTTGATCATTCGGTAGCATTGAATTCGCCATGGCAATCATGGAATAAAATGTAAAATTTAGCCATTTCTACAATTCAAACAATTCGCAGCAGCATCGAAATAAAATTATTTCTTCGAACCGGGTAAGCTCGTTTAAAAGGGCAACGCGAAACGGAGGGTTTTCAATGGTGACACACGCGTTGCAATGGTACGCGGTCGTGTACTAAATACCGGAACACCACAGAGACCGCTAATTAACGACAGGGGAAAAAATAATTGTCCCTTGCTGGTTCGTCGATATCTCCCTGCTTGCCAGAGAGTAATTACACCGACGAGGGCCTCGGCTGTGTGTCGCGTGTATGAATAAAAGGGAACGGCCAACAAGGTGCCGGGAGATCGTTTAACTTTGTGTTTGGGACCGCCTACCTTACCCAACGCCCAGCCTTAAGGGTATCTGGTCGCGTATTTCTCCAGGAATCGCGGCCACCTTGCACCCCCGCGAGATTTCACGAAGTATTTCGTGTTACAACATTCAAATGCACCTCGAAACTGGTCCAGGAAACTCATCTCGTGATGTAAAAGTGGAAATGGAAGTGGGATTATCCAATTTCTCCTATTACTCCGATTCGATAGATGGAATTTTCTCGGCACTATCTCGGATCGGATCGACGTGATCTTCTACAAGCCGCTACGCTGCAGTGCACTGTCGTGAACGCCCGCTATATAAATCTGGTCGCAGGATCGGCTTAAACGCTCCTCGGGGCGAACTTTTACGGGACACGCATTCGTTATCCATTAGGGTAAATATAGCACGGGCGGAAGATCTCGTCGCTGTTACCAGACAACGTGTACGATATTCGTGCGCTCGTGAAACGTCCTGACCAGCGCGTGTAAACGGCGGGCATAATTGAATTATCATTCGAGCCACGCGAAAGACGACCAAAGCTCGAACAGTAATGAGCGTAACACCCGTAACATCGTTCGCAATGCGGTTTCGCAGCAATGGGCCACGATAAAAGCGCTCGCGATCATTTCCTCGGCCCTGCCCCTTTCTGCAAAGTACATATCGCCATTCAAGAATGTAATAGCGTTGCCGAAATGAATTCCGAATTAATTGTAATATGCAGTAGCACGGCTGAAGAGAAGCCGGCCCCCAAGCATTATCATCCTCTCCGCAATATTGCCGACTTCGCGAACAGACCTCCTAATTCGATTAGATGGTGCAGCTCAACTTCTCCTCTATTTTTATGCTGCAATCGGCGAATCATTGATATTCGGATCAACCAGTTCCCTTCCTACTTTACTGATATTCAAGTTTAATTGCACGTGCTGATGATAATTAAATAATAACTCTGCCCCCCTTCCTACGCATCTCGATAAATCAAGGTAATTTCCAGGTTGATTCATTTCAACGACGTTCCAGCCGCCATTGGAGTTAACTCCCAGAAAATAACACGCATAATATTTAATTAAGAGGTTCGCATAAATGTAGCGCAACGAACGGCGTTTTCACGGACTTGCCCAACAAACTAACCGGCTACTCGTTCATTCGCGAAACGGTAATGCCGACAAAGAATTACGTTTTCTATTTATAAAAAAGACTATCAAATTTGAGAAGGAAAATGTTCATAGCACGTGTTCAAAGTTACAGAGCAATTGAAAATATGAGTCCTATCGTTGCGCACACAGCCAACAAAGTTTCATGTTTTCTGGCGGTTAACAAAATTCCTAACTGCTCACTGTAAACCCCTCCCGGTGGCCTCTTCTCACAGATCTTTGAATCAAGATTACGACATTCTTGCTCTTTCTCCTTCCCTGGGTGAAGATTAAAATCTGAACCGGCGAGAGCAGTTGGGCCACCGGTATTTTTTTTTTCTCTTTCTTGTACTCTATAACCTTATACCGCAGGTCATTTTCATTCGACGAACACGCGGCTAGGAACTTCCAGAGAAAACATTTACGACAAAAGTGTTCGACCATGAAACCGCCATCAAATGATCGAGAAATTCGGAAAATATAAGGTGTTATCATCTTATGTCCTCCTGAGAATAATAATTGGCCGCCAACTAAGAGACGTTGCAAATACTACCCCCTACGTTGCAAAACTATAAACAATTCATCAGCGGACGTAACTTAAAAATTTCAGTAAATTAAATATATGCTTCGGTCTCACCGAATGTAGAAACGTTGCTTGGTAAGCTGGGTAAAATTCAATCCAAACAAGCCTTCTAGACCATAAGTTCTTGCAACGGTGGAATTATGCATGAATTGTAGTTACGCAGCAACCATTAGAACACTTAACAGTCCGATAGTGGTGCATCGGACAGCGATGCGGGAAGCGGTGCCGTGTCACTTTTGACCCGCACTGAACGATGATGCAACTAACAATAAGACTGTTCTCGTATCAGCTTATACCTAAACGATTGTACGCAGAACTTTCTTTACGAGTAGATCCTTCTTTTCTCTTTCATTTGACACTACATTTATTAAAAAGCAACCACCAGGAGCCAATATAATAATTTTTAAAAATTGTACAGCATGCCGCTACACGACAATAAACAATTAAACAATTTAACACTTGGTTTGAGAATAGCGCCGAAGCTATACACTAAGCCGTTCCCAACAGTCAAGCAGATTGTTCCGTGAATCAAGAGCTTCAATATGAGACGTCGTTGATTAAAATTGGCTCGGTAGAACGCGAGATAATTGAATTTGTTTAAAGTAATTATAAACAAATGCGATTACGTCGACTTGCCGACGAGCTACAACAATGATCAAAGGACATTAATTAAAGCTAGCAGCGTATACTACGATCTCAAATGGGTGTGAACATTATTCCACGCGCGGTTCATTTGTTATAAACAATTAAACAATTAAAATTGTTATTACGGCCGACTGCATATAGCTACAGCAACGGGGTATTTTTTTCGCGTAGCTTACTCGTTTCCCTTACATTTGACACCAAATTTATTAAAAAACAACAATCAGGAACCGAGATAATGATTTTTAAAAATTTTGACGGTAACGATATGTCGATAACCGGACATGTGGCGCCATCTCGCGTGTCACTTGCAACGTTACCCACAGATTATTGAAAACGATGCGAAAATTAAATAATTTTCAAGAATTCTTTTGTTCTTTGCCGCAATGAAAGGTAACGAAAGATATGAAACATTTAATGTTAATTAAAAATCTTTTTATTAAAGAAACACATGATAAAAGGTTTTCTTATTTCAATTGTACTATCAATAAATGAAATAATTTTTAAAGTTATACTTTAGATTATTTTCTGGTAAGTTACCAAAAAAATTGAGCTAAGAGATGTATATTTTTTTAACACCCAAACAATAAAGTTGCCACAATGAAAAAGATAATGACGATAATTTTATACTACAATTGTTAATTGTAAAGTTACTAGACAAATACTTTAATTATCTTTTTCATTGGAGCAATTTTATCGTTAATGAAACACGCAATTTCTTATTAATATTCAACTAATAACAATGACGAAGTATCTCATTTACTAATATAAGGCAATTCCAGCGATAAACGTGTCTGTAAACGATTAGTGTTCCCATTCGGTCCCGAGCGAAGTGCACTAATCGAGATTTTTCTGAAAATATATAATACCAAATTAATAATTGGAATATACTTTATACTCCGATCTGGAGTAGGTCCAAGAATTGGTGGCGATGTCTCGGCGAGCATTAATTGGGGAATTAATGCTGTTAATGCTGTTATGCCACTGTTCCGTTACAACCTTCTAAAGATGCAACCTGGAATCTCGATATTATTTGCCACATAACTTTCGCATTATGTTTATAGGTAGTATCGTGCCATGAGCTACAATGTTCAGCAGACTAATGATCTCCTTCGATTAGTCTATTCATCTATGCGATTAGTCTATTCGCATCGCATGATGTTTCCGACGAGAGAGAGCGAGAGAGAGCAAGAGAGAGAGAGAGAGAGAGAGAGAGAGAGCTCCTCGGATAAATGTATTTATGCGCAGGAAACATGCAATAATCATATGCGGTCTTGCAAAAACGATCGGAAGAGTCAACGATCAAGGTAAAATCATCACTCGTCTATGTTAACAGGATTGGAACAGTGTAGCAAACCACTTGGGCGGGTAATGTAGTGCGAGGAACGTTGTGTTATACATAATATCAAAATGTGGATACATTCTATATATTTCTTTGAAATCCATATTTATTACGAAATTGTGTAAATAAAAAATAGATAACTGTCAGATATAGATAAAAATGGTGAAAGAACAATGACGACTTCTTTCCTCGATATTTGACTCGCAATCGATAGGTGATATAATACTAGGTAAGTTATAATGATGCATTACACCTCCTTCCTATTGCTTGGTCCGCTTTATTTGCAGCACAATCCCCGTATGCATAATGTGATAACTTTCGCTCTAATCGACAGACTAGAAAGTTTACGATTAGCTGCGTGACTGCCGTTAAAAGTATTGATTTACAATAAAAAAAAAGGAGTGCTTTTAATAAATTTAATCGAAGCGGGTAAAACGGTTCGAAAGCTTTATCGGCTGCCCGCTAGGTAGCAGGGTAACCTTGATCTGCCGTTTTGTTTAGAACTGTGAAGTGCATAAGTTCGTAGTGCATCGCACACAAGCAAACATCCTGGAGAGCTGGACATGAAGTAACCAATAAGCGATTTGCTAGTCTAATCGTTCTAAAGTCATTGCATAACTCGCGTTGCTTTTTAAACCAATTATTTAATGCGCTGCATGCAATGATTTTGCACTTGGAGGCGTTTTCCGATCGATGTCACGCTCGTGTAGTGACGCCGACCGAAAATGCGAATGGGCGTAATAACGCCGGCGAGTTTTACGTGCTGGATGTACGTCAGAACTAACCTAAGCAAAAAGTTATCTGTGCGGTTGTAACGTGATAAATAGATTGCAGTACAAAATTATGAGCCACTGCTTGTCCACCTTCCATCGAACTTGGACTTCGATATGTTTGACGTTCACGCACTTCTGTGCAACGTCCGTAATAATTCACGTATAGGTTAACTAACGACAGCGTCCATCAACGTTCACAATCTGTCATTTAGATTGGACATTTTGTAAATCGGCATGTAATGTATAAATAAAAATACTTTTGCCATGTATTTTATAATAATCAAATTTCTCCAAACGTTCCTGCTAATAACCAATATCACATCTCGCAGACTCGGAGGTAACTAAACATGCGTTTCGTCAATTCGAATTTTTATCAATGTTTTTACGTAGAAAAAAATTAGACCAATGTTATTGAATTAATCGGTGGTAATAATAGAATATTTAATGAAAGAAAACAAAATATTACTTCGAGTTTCATTAGGTTATACAAACGTTAACACCACCGTTGTGTAAGCATTTTTATTTTCATAACAATGCCTTTTTTGTTCTGTTTCAGCAATCTTTACGAATGAAATCAGCACCACGTGCGAGTAATTCTTGATTTGTGTGTTTAAAAATAAAGCGTAATAAAAAAGGTTGATTGAAATGCATTTATGATTAAATGTATCTATGCTACATGTGAGAAATAATGATTAGGATCAGTGTATATTTAAGTGTAACCTGATTGCATTGAAAATGCAGGCCAAGAAGCGCTATTTATTATTATTTGTAACATGCGCGTTTCTTGGCTACTGTTACTTCGGTGGTTACCGGTTAAAAAGTGAAAAGTGGACAGGCAGATATCAGTTGCCTTACGAGCGATTGCCTTCGTATTTAAGTCTAAATGAAGAGTTCTATGACAAGGATTTAAGGACATCAAATGGGAACCCGCCAGTGTCTCAGCGTACAAGACAATGCCGTATGGAGACTTGCTTTGACTTCACCAGATGCAAACAAGGCTTTACAGTGTACGTGTATCCAGTTGAAGATGTGATAAGTCCCTTATACCAAAAAATATTAAATGTTATTACGGAATCACGATATTATACGTCAGATCCAACAAGGGCGTGTATATTTGTATTAGCCCTGGATACATTAGATAGAGATCCATTGTCAGCAGAATTTGTGCATAACCTTCCGTCAAAATTAATGCGTTTACCATATTGGAACAATGGCAGAAATCATATGATATTTAATTTGTATTCTGGAACATGGCCAGACTATGCGGAAGAAGCATTAGCATTTGATTCAGGATACGCAATGCTTGCAAAGGCTAGCATGTCTATGTTTAGGCATAGACAAGACTTTGATATATCTATACCATTATTTGGGAAACAACATCCAGAACGTGGTGGAGAACCAGGTCAAGCATTGGAAAGCAACTTTCCTAGCAATAAAAAATATGTTGCAGCTTTTAAGGGTAAAAGATACGTCCATGGCATAGGTTCTGAAACTAGAAATGCTCTCTATCATTTACATAATGGCAAAGACTTAGTGTTTGTCACAACTTGTCGCCATGGTAAAGCATGGAGAGAGTTACAAGACGAACACTGTCAGCAAGATAATCAGGAATATGATACGTTAGTACAGATAGCAAATATGCCTTCAGTCTGTTGCATTAATAAAAACCAATCTAATTCAATACTCAATTTCTAATTTCAGGTATGATTATGAAATTTTATTAATGAATGCAACCTTCTGTCTTGTACCAAGAGGAAGAAGACTTGGCAGCTTTCGATTTTTAGAAGCTTTAAGAGCTGGATGCATTCCAGTCATTTTAAGTAATGGCTGGGCACTTCCTTTCCATGAACGAATTGATTGGACACAAGCTGTTATATTTTCTGACGAAAGGCTGTTACTTCAAGTAAATACCAGTTAAATGAAGCCCTTTATTATAGTAACGATAAAGCTGGGCTATAAATGAGCGTATTCTTTTATTTTTTTCTCTTCTTAGATCCCAGATATAGTACGGTCTGTGTCCAATGTACAGATCCTGAAATTACGGCAACAAACGCAATTCCTATGGGAACGATACTTTTCGTCGATAGAAAAAATTGTATTTACAGTATTTGAGGTAATATCGTAAAGAGAAGCCCAACTATTTGCATAGAGACGATTTCCTTGAGCGGTTTGCTAACGATAAATTAAACTCGCAGAATATCCGCGAGCGTCTACCATGGGAAGGTACTAGAGAAAAACTTGTTTGGAATACTAGTCCCGGAGCATTGACGATATTGCCGCAATTTGCGGATAGTCAGCAAGAACTTCCGTTTTCAAAAAGCCATCCAGGAAACACCTTCACTGCCATCATCTATTCGCAGTTGGGATCCACTGCAGTCCTTTATCGTTTGCTTAAAAGCCTCACGAAAAGCAAATACCTAGATAAGGTGAAACTGTCGCCTTCATTTAATATAAATGGACCACCCCCACTCTATTGACGCTAATAAATACTACTACACTTTAGATTATTCTAATGTGGAACTCGGACATTCCGTTACCAAGGAGACCACGATGGCAAGGGATCAAAGCGTCAATACATGTTGTTACCGTCGATGGTATATCCCAACGTTTCTATCCTCATCCGTTAATCAAAACTAGTGCCATATTATCTCTAGACGAAGATGCCACACTGAACACAGATGAAATTGATTTCGCCTTCACCGTTTGGCTATCGTTTCCTGATCGCATAGTTGGTTACCCAGCAAGATCGCATTACTGGGATGATTCCAAAGTAAGTGTAATACTACCGCTCTCGTTTCTTTTCTAATACGTGAACGGTGCTTTTCTTATACCCTTCCTTCTGATTGTTTAAAGCGGTCATGGGGATACACGAGTAAATGGACGAATGACTATAGTATAATTCTAACTGGTGCCGCTTTTTATCATCGTTACTATAATACGTTGTATACCGAATTATTGAGTTCGACACTTCACAAGACTGTCGAACAATCGCAAAATTGCGAAGACATACTCATGAATTTTTTAGTAAGTCATGTTACGAGAAGACCACCCATCAAAGTAACTCAACGAAAATTATATAAAGATACTACGGTGGCTGGAATCAGGTATGTATCGCGTACCCTTATTGTGCTGGCTACGCAGGCTATTACGATGTTTCTATTTACTTGCAATTTAAATTATATAATTCCCATTTTTCCTTCTTTTCTACAATGCGTAGCATATTTTTCCACGCCACTGCAAATTTCGCCATTAATCGAAACTATACACGCATTTGCTTAATCTGCGGTTCAATTTGTCAAATATTGCCATTAATGTTTTTATTCGTCGTTCGTTCTGCGAATATTAAATTAGCGTTCAAGTTTGAAATTTGACGATTCACGGTCATACAGTAAAGTTGAAGAGTGCAGTGCGTTCGGTCGTGAATTAATCGGTGCTGCAATGATCACGTACATTTTCACGCCGCCGTAGTAAAGAAGTTTTTCCATTGATGGTGAGTTCCTTCGATATTCACCTTTCCGTAATTTAGAAAAATTATTTAATCTCACGTCTTCTTTTTAATCAATGTCTGAACGAAATTGTCTTGCAACATAAGCAGGCCGAAACCCACGTTATACCTGCGTAGCAGACTACAGCACGCGCGAGCCACGTCTTCGATATTTGTCTCCTGTTTCACGCCACAAATTTTCAGATCCCCATGGAATGATCCAGATCACTTTATACAACGGCAAACGTGCATGAATACGTTCGTAGCCGTTTTCGGATACATGCCGTTGTTACGATCCAATATGAGGCTTGACCCTGTTTTGTTTAAAGACTCAGTAAGCAACTTGCGCAAGAAGTATAGGCAAATTGAATTAGTTAGTAACTAGAATTGTACAAGATATTTGATCAGTTACGCAGTTATCTACCCTCGAAATGGGCATCCTATTATAGCCTCGAATATTTCGAATAAATAGTGGCGCATATTGCTATTACGACTGTGTGCGCGCTAGAGGCTATTCTAAATGTACAGGGAACACTTGCAGCGCTGTAAGCAAGGAACCACGCTATTTCAGTGGTTGTCTGCCAGCAAATCAAGAAGGTCTTTCATTCACGAGGAATTGCGATACTCTGCGCTTTTATGTATTCGCAAATGAATTTTGTACATAATATGGGGTCTCTTGGAATGTTATTCGAATTCGAATAGAGCCACTTCGTGCAACCGTTCTTGTGTATATTGCCCGATTTAATTCATGTACATACGAATCGTTTTATAGTTACTAATAAAACGAAAAAGTACACAAAAATGAACATTATTTCGAAAATTAAATGGACTTTTAAAACTGACCTCTGGAAGTTATTTAAATGGTAGTGAATTAAAGTCGCTCGAAATTGATCAAACGCTTACTTTTCTCCAATCGTCGAAACAATCATTATCGCGCTGGTAATATTTTCTATATGCCAAAAAACAAATATAGCTGTGTCCGGATTGTATGTTGAATAACAGCCTCAGGGATCGATCTGTTTGACGCGAAAACTGAAATGCGGTTTAAGAATTCCGCGGGCTGTCTGGGAGCTGTTGAAGATTATTTTCTCATTTTTACATTTCACTTTTCAGAATCTGATGAACAATTACCGAGTTTCTTAATATAATCCACGGTGAACAATTGTATCGGTCGCGTTTATTGTCGCGATAGATAGCAGTTTACGTAAAAAAAAAATTTCAGTTATTTCCCAACGTGTACACCGTACGTACCGCTCGTAGTTTCTCTACAATGTATATTCTCTATATATTCGAGGCACAGTTTATTCGTAAGTTGTAATCAAGTACGTAGAAAGTATTTCAAGGTTTTACGTATTGTTATATATGTATACATGTGGCTGTTTGCGTATTTTATTATTCTTTCGCGGACACGTGTACAGTTTGATCGCTCTCAGGAGACTTTTGAAAGGAAGTAAGCAATTACTTGTGACAATATCGCAAGCATGTCTAGTCGTTTACATTCATTTCTATTGGTACGCTCGAGGGAAAAGTAAATGATATGCGTAGGTAAATTCAACGCCGTATTTGTGTTTCCACGATATAAGGAATGAAAATAATGTTCATAATTATCATGTGATATATTCGTAATTATCGGAGGCAGAATTAATCAGGACTGTGTAATTCCACCAGTAGCATTTCGTTTTTTCGACAGCGTTGCGCATTAATATACGTGTATGTATATGTTACGGGAAATGTTTTATTTTTTATCGTATCGCTAACCGTTTCGATAATCGAGGGGTAGGCAGGAACGAAGAATTTTCGTTCAATAAATATTCGAGCGGAATATTGATCGAAATAATTTTCAACGTTTATTACTGTGTCGGTGAAACTTATTGTCGCGAATAAACTCGATTCTTCATTTCTGCGCACCCCTCGCCCTATAAATTTAATTAACTACGGGACTGTGCAAAATGATCGCGGTTGCTCCGACAAAGTTATACGCGATGGTATTGCCTTTGTTACGGTACCAAACATTTACTTTTAATTCTAACAAAAAGATATTTTAAAGCTAACATAGACACTTGAATCTTTACTTAGCGAATCAATGGTTTTCATTCATTCAAAGCTGATCATCAATGTAATCTTTTTACGTTAAAATTACGTGTATTCGAAGAAAAAATTGGTGATTTTATATGGCCAAGAAAATAAAGTTTTTATACAAATGTTGGATCATTGATAGACCGGAACGATGCGTCTACCCATCTCCCTTTCTGCTGCGTTGGACGTTATTCCCGATGCGATAGAACTAGCATTCTTTGTTTCTTGAAATATTGTGGCCGCCTTCGAAAAGAGAAAAGAAGAAAATATTCCCGAGGAACGGGATTGAAGGTAGAACTATTTCACACGACTTTATGTCGGCGCCTATCTAGGCGATCAGGATTAACCCTCGGTATTTGGTTCGCAGGAGAAAGGGCGCGGGGTTCGACGTGAAACTTTTCTCTCGCTGGTCGGTCAGGTAAGCCGAGAATGGTTTCAGGGTTGCCGATACGAGAAACGGAAAAATCTGATCGAAGGAAGGCGGATTTGGTGGTGGAAGAGCGACGATCGGTGTACCGGTACCACCGCCGTAGCCACCGCCGTAGCCACCACCATCGGTCGTTCGGTGATCGCGAGAGCGAGAATGGTGGTGGCGACGCGATATAGTACCAACACTCCCTTCTTTGTTGCTGCTTTGCTAGAAAGGTGACTATGCCAAGAAGACAGGAGGTATTGAGCACGCCTTGCGTATACCCAGACCCAGTCACCTTTCTCTCTTCGTGACCGTAGCATATGTTTTGCGACGTCGATGGAGCTCTCGCGGCTTTGAACAGCGCTACATTGAAGCTGCTGCTCCGGCTCTTTGTTGTCCACTTCCTTCCATTTTTCCCCCGCTGGATTTTTATCGAATTCTTCAACCAGAAGAACGCGACAGAGTTCGGTCAGTGTTGATTCGGCCGGAATCGAGCGCGGTGAAAACGCGACCCACGAAAAACGAAAGGAAATCGCCGCGGCAAAAACGTCGCGCGCAGTTGCCCGCTTCACGCGATATCGCCGTTTCACCGCTTACTTATATGTACTATATACCATCGAGTACACGATCTGCAGAATTTTCACGCGTATGTGCGTGCATCCTTTAACGTTCGACTAGCAACAACTCTGCAACGCCAATTCGCTTGGACAATTTATATCCTGCGTCACATCGTCGATCGACCAGGGCGAACCACGAGAGGACGAAGATGATTATCGTGAACGGCGTGCTGCTTCTGCTGGGGATCTTGTCGAGAGTAGGTGAGTGTCGAATAATTTTTACTTCAATTTTACTCGTTCATTATTATCATTCTGTATGTTGTACGTTTGCCTCGAACCCTGTGCGCTACGGTGCGTGCAGAGACAAGGGTGCGCGTTATCCGTAGAAAAGTTCGAATCACGCGGAACGCGTTTCGCGCCGGCGCGGCTTCTCCCGGACGTCTTTAAATCATTGTCGAAGGTCGAGAGGAAAATGAATCTTAGAGATAGCAGTGAACGGCGCGACACAAACTTGCATTTAAATATCTTGAATAATTTGCGTTACATAATGTACAAGCGATATTTCACTCGATTTGGCCTGAACTTTGGGAGAAAAAAGATGAAACTCAACTTGAGATATCGTAGCAAAAAATGTCTACCTCTGGACAATGTTTCCTTAACATCGCGGTATGCAATTGCATAAGAAAAGTTGAGAAAAAAATTGAAATGCCACTGTAATATAAGTCTGATAGAGTAGGCAACTTGCCGGTTAGGTCGCTCGTTGACTGCTTCGCATTAGCCGCGAAAATGTCAGTTTACGTAATGTTCGGATCATTGGATAACTGGTACACGCGGAAATCAAGCAAAGTGCTTTTGGTCCCCGAGGGTGTGCCCCAAGGGTGCGCGTCCACCTCCTTTTTCCACAACGTTCTCGGAGGTTCACTTCTCGATCGGGTCCCAAATACGGCGAAACCGATCTAAAACACGCTTTGCCAAAGATCCGCTGCTCATTAGTGATTCTTATCTAGAAGCACCTGGACTGCTTTATATTTTTTTCTTTTCTTTCTTTACATGCTCCTAAAGTAATGTCACAGTTTACAAATAAGGTTCAGCGAACAGTTACGTAAAAGTTATCCCACGGATTTTCAATGCACCACTTTCAAATATTTCACAGCAAAGACTGTTTTAATTTTCGTTGATTGAGGCCTAGAAGCCTCCAGCTGAGGTCTGTAGTAGAATTTGCTTCGAAACTGGAAACTGATCGGGAAACGCATGGCGATGGTATCGACTCGCCTAGGATATGGCGTTGACAAAGAGAAACGTTAACAGCATTGTAGCACATTTCGGTAACACGGTTGATGGACTCGGCGTGGTAGCGATCCTTTTGCGAAATCATTCGCCGGAGGTGCTCTCGGCACAGCGGCCACTCGCCACCCGCCACGGCTATGGACAGCATCAGAAATCTATTCCCATCGGTTAACGAGGAACCCGCACACCGTAACGATACATCCGCCGTTCGCTACAGGCTCTAGCCGCCTGTGAACTTTCATAGCTATTGTAGAACGATATTAAATTATACCGGTTGAGAAACCGGTGCTCTTATCAAAATTAAAGGAACGACCGAGTTCGACTTGTCCAGTATAACCTTGTGAAAGGTTGTCTTTTCACTTATTAAACTTGCTGCTAGTCATTCGAAATGTCTGTGAATGATCGAATCATATTAATGCAACGGCTTCTCCATTCTACTTTGCGAAGATAACGCGTTAATAGAATGTGTACACCGATGGAATCCGACCTTCGGTGGTGGTTTTCATATTTTCTCCTTTTTCTCGCTAGAAGTGTGTATATACATACATATGTATGTATGCGCATAATTGTATGCACCGCTACCCGAGATGAGGAAGACGTTATCCGTGAAAACAGGTGGGCGCGCGGCCACGTGCTTGCGCTACAAGCTACAGGTATTCAAATTCGTTCGAGCCCCCACCGATCAAGACTATTCTACTCCCTCTTGTACGATGTGAATCGCGAACAAATTAGACCGGCCTTCTCCCTATACGAAGAATTCGGAAAAGAAAATTATTCTTTTGGATCAAAGAAATTGCAGGGAGCGTTAACAAGATGGGTGGGGGAAAAGTCAGCAGAGAAGAGGAAAAATGAGGATCGTGGCGGTTGGTGGTGATATGTGGACAGAAATACATACGCAGCATTGAAAGTCCTAGGATTATGGAAGTAGATGCGGTTTCACGCGTAGGCGCCACATGCCGCGGTAATTTACCGTCAGGATGCAGTTTACGCCCCGTAATTTATCCGCCCCCAATGTTAACCTCGGCGTCAAGGACTCGGCTAGAAATATTACCGAGATTACGTTTGGGTGGTACAGGGTGCGGCTCGAAGAAACTTCTTGAGAAAAGGAAAATACGGATTACCTCGCGAGTCCTCGGCTTTTCCATTATCGTTCGTTATCGTTCGTTATCGTTCGAGATGATAGATTGAATCGTTTTGCCAGCAGGAACTTCGTACGAACCGGATCGCATAAATATGTGCGACTTTAATTCGTCGGTTCTGTTTCTAGAAAAGGGTGGATTACGATCGGCCGCGTAAGCCAGCCGACATTTTATCCGACGCAATGTCGCGACAGCGGGATGGTTAAATTATGTTCGCACGGGGTATTAAAACCGATACAGTATCCGAGGAATACGATACTTGCCGTGGCCGAACTATCCTTCCTCCAGAACTCCAAGCGTACCAGGATACGCGTTGCACTCGTGCTTTGCAATTACATTCGAAGAATTCTGTTGCATCCATCGTTTCTACAGAAAATTATGGAGACTATATTATGCGCATACATTTAGACATTTTTCACGGTATTAAACTGGCGACGGTTAAATTTTGCGAAGATACTCTTACGGACAAAATATTCCTCGGGGATATCCGATATCGTAATATCGCACGCTTGCAATTCCGCCTGGTAGAATCCACGAGGAGCAAGTCTGTCGCGTACAAGCAAGCTCGCCGCTTTGTGTCGGGAAGAAACCTTCTCCGACCATTATCCTTCCCTCGGGATTCCATCAGCACCCACACTCTTTGCCCGGTGCTTGCAATTACCAGGAGAATTTACCACGGCTGTACATGGGCTATGCCATGAACCGCATTGCGCGCCGCGTTATCCATCGATGTCCGCGCAGTGGCCCTTGCTGCTCGCCAATTACCCGCAGAATTTACCGTGGCCAATGCACCGATATCAGTTTCTCCACTCCGGCCTCCATTATCCTTGGACCGCCGACTGGTTCCAGAGGCGTCCCTGCACCAACGGCAACGGCAATTATTCGTCATTGAGAAAACAAGATCGCCGCCGACTCATTCATCTGACAATGAGACCAAGACGTTAGCGATACGAAGGTGAATCGAGAGCAATTTAATTCGTATGATTTCGCGATGTAGGATTATGTAAGGAGATAGGGTTACAATATATTTTCACATATTTATACATATGTATATTATAGGCTAGAGGACCGGAGGACATTGCGTTCTATTAACGAGCTCCATTACTTATTACGAGCACAGGCAGCGGTAACAGTGTTCGCATCGTAAAACATGCGAACAACGCGCAGCGAAAATGATTAGTCGCGAAGCATAATAATACACGCAGAACCAGCTATCATTTTTAGGAACGCCAAACGATCGAACGGTGAACGTGAATCCATATTTGGATTCGCGCATAACCGAGAACGAGAGCATCGTGGTTATCGCGCATCGGTAATGGCTACTTTTGTCGCTCGATAATTTGCTTTCCGAACTTGAGTTGGTCAAATATCACTCGAGAAATGTGTCTGGTTACATAAACGTGTATTGATTATAAAACTGTCTGTGAAATTTCGGAAAGTCGTGCCCAATCGAGGAGACGAAACTTTCGCTGGCTCCGTTTACCAATCGTGGTATAAAATTCGATTTCGAGACGACGCGACGCAGACTCGTAATAAATAGTCGAGCTCGTTAAACGTAGCTTGCGTCGGTTTACTACCCGACACTTCAATGGACGAGAGTGGTGTGCACGGGGTGGTCAGTGCCGTGGGTGAAGAATTTTTTCACGCTGCAAAGAAACACCCACGCGTTCGTGCGTTGTCAGGGATGTCGAAGCTTGTCCGATATGATTTAATACCGGACAATTGTCTACCTACATCGTAAATGAGATCCTGTTCAGTGGAACGGTGTAGCCTCGGTGTTATCACGAAATCGACCAGGGTGGCGTAATGTGCCCGCCCCGTTAATCTTCTAAGACAATATCTTGCAAGATATTGCCATTGCTTTTCGACGGGCGTTGTTTAACCTTTCAGTGGTGAACTTCTCCACTCGTTCCAAACGTTTCCCTATCTGCAGTATTACTATTTTAACCTCGCGGAGGATCGCACCGCCTTAAAATATTTTCAACAATGTTTCTCAATGTTTTCACCCTCATCCGCTTCGAACAGAATCATCCTACGCTTATTTCCTGCGTACGTATTGTACCGAATTTGATAGGTGTTACATCGTTGAAGCAGCGTCCAACGAGTATACAATTAAGAACACGCAATTATGTTCCGTGCCCTCGAAAAGCTACGGCACATCGAGAAACGGCATCCTCGCCGTGTCTACTTAACTTTTCTTTTCACCGGTAGAAGTGACCGCGACCGGACGAAAAAATTGAAACGGGTCGGCCCGACAATTAAGCATTCCACGTTTCGTAGTTGAAATCCTTATGCAATTATGTACTCCGGCGCGGCGCGGCCGGCGTTCCTGCGCATGAAAATGAATAACTCGTCACACGGCTCCCGTGCTTCCACGTCTATTGCTTCGATCTTCCGTCTTCCGCGACGTAAAATAATGTTGAATGAAATCGCCTCGCAAAAATGTCTTTCGCGTCCTTCGTACAGAAAACTAGTTTACGCGAAGCACGACGGAACGATAGATGACACGATTGCGCGGTTAAGAAATCAGTGTCCGCAGGTGTCTACGAGGCCTCGATTAATGCAAATGAAGTGCGCGACGCGTGTTCTGAAAATATCTAGTCGAGAAACGAAGTTTCACTCGTTCGTCGGTCTCTAACAGGCTCGAGAGCGAACGGAAACCTACTCCATGCATACATACCTGTACATACATACTGACGACACTTTCGCACGTGCGCGAGCGCTTCAGCAACGATAGCGAAAACGGCGCGATGGATGCTTCATTGCGCAGCAGCGCTTCGTCATGAGAAACTTTGCTTAGCGAAATTTGTATCTTTCTACCGTGGATACTAATGACAGAGTGTCGCAACATTTCGGTCAAGTTTCTTCCAGGCCAGTTTTCAAAACCGAGAAGCTGGCCTACATGTTGTGGATTGTAGGTCGTCGATATCCGGTATCACTTTTGTTGCTTGCACCGAACAAAGGAGGGGATAATAGCTTTGTGTTATCCACTTGACTACTCCTACTCTAAGTTGCATAGAAAGTAGTGCGTCGACATAAATAATTATGCATACATAGAGGGGTAAAGGGTGGCGATTCGATCGTTCTCCAAACATCCCCCATTGTCCACTGTCTTCGAGTTACCATTTCCGTGGGAAATTTTCATTCGCCACTAATGGTGGACCTGCAGTACTCGACGTATTAATAAAATTGTGCAATCGGCTAATCGTTAGAAGCTCGACGAAAGGCCAGTCGCAGCAGCAAATGATAGATTCGACACGAACGCATAGGAAATGCAGTCGCGATCCTGCGGTCTAACTCTTCCTCCGTAATTATTGGCACATCGCGCAGCCGATTCGCGTTACGCCTAAAGAAAGGATAATCACCGACAGCCATTCTATTAATGCTCTGTTACGTAATCTGTAATTTTCAGGTAAAACGCTGGAAACTCGAGAGAGTGCTACCGAAACAATGAACTAGACTTCTGACGATAATCTATCGTTTACTATTAGTCAGGCCAGAGGAGATCGCTAAAAATGACAAGTAGGAGAAAGGTCGTAAAAGGCCTAGAAAATCAATACTTAAACTGGCAACTTGTTGTTTGCCTAACTATTCCTACTACGTAAGTGTTACAAAGTTTCGTAGCTGGAACCAAACAAGTACAGTCGAGCTAAGAAAAAATAAAAAGCATAGACGGCCGTTCTTCGGCCGTTCGGTTGTGGGATTACTTTCATAGCGCTGTAGATAGCGTGTGATCATCCAGCTAGCGCTCGCGTTGCATGCTTTAATTCCAATTAATTAAGGGATCCATGTGAGATATTTATCCGTGTATCCGACCGCGTTCGTTTTAACCGCCTACGCGGCTGCCTTTTTTTCGTCGGAAATGAAACATCGTCCCGATTCTGACAACTTGTTGTTCGTGCTGCTGCCGTGAAAATAAACGACAACTGAGTGCTCTCGCGTCAGAAATTTTCGCTGCTTCGATTCGAAACGCGTTCTAATCGGCGACTTGCCGCTGCATCGCTGCTACAAATATTTGGGAACGGCTACTGCTTCGCTACCCCTTAACACGATTGGTCGCACACGACTCGATCCATTCTCGCTTCGCATTCCCACAATTTTCGAATTCGCGTAAAACAACGTATCCAGCTGCTGAAGAAGCCGGTTCTGGTTGAGCGTGCCTCTCGATAAAGGCCGGCAAAGTTTCGCTAACAATAAGCTATCGCTTCCCTCTCGATATTCGTGGATATACGGGTACGAAGATTTTGCGCTGCTCTGTCACCCACCACCTCCTTCTTTATTTCCCACTGTTTTTGCACCGACGTTGAGGAAAAGGAGCATAGTCTGCGTCTCAAGGTTGCCGACTTGTTCTTTCCCTGAAAATCCTCGTAAACAGCTAGGAGAGAAAGGGTAGCATACGTGCTTGCTCTCCGAGATTTCTGTACCATCTAAAAATACCTTGGAGCCGGAGTTCGAAGCGTCCTTGCCAGTTTCCTTTGTCGCTTCTATGAATGTTCCGGCCTGATAACGCGAGCAGAATTCCTGCGGTGCTACAATAATTTCATCGTTCGCCGTCCTCCTAGGTACATCGTACTAGCTTGCGAAGGTACGGATTATGTATCTCTGCGCGGCTCTGCTTCTTTCAATATATCAAACAAAGTGCTGCCACGGAGAGGCGCGCCGCGCCGCGCCGCGCCGCGACTACCCCCCGGTTTATCAGCAACGCATGCTTCAACCCTCTCAAGTATTTGAGTAGCCGATTAGTTGTCTAGAGATATTTTGTTGCCAAACGAATTTATTCCACCGCTTTCAACTGATTTATTGCCGCTTGCCCGACGAGAGAACCCCGCAGGAATGCCGAACAGAATGCTTGTTAAAATTTGACATTTTTCAGTTTGCAAGAAGCACATTCGTCTTACTTATATCGCTTGGGCATTCGTAAAAAAATAATTGCAGGACCTTTCGCTACCGATGCCAATGTCGGTCGACGCTGACGACCTCGATAAATTCAACGCCCGTACGAACGACCGACTGTGCAAAGAAAAGAAAAGAAAAAGAGTTGCCAAGTATTTGGCCTTCGTTTACGAAATCTGGGGACAGGCATTATTTCCGGACACCCTCGGACAACAGCTCCCGGATTGAGCAACGACCGCTCTTTGGATTCCAGACCACCTCGCGACGAGCAGCCTTGTCCTTTCTAACTGTCGCCTGTTCGATTGGACGTATATACGCCAATATAGCTGGCGAAAAAATAGCAACCTGGAATTCAACGGAATTTCTTCATTTCTGGCTCTTCGCGGTGCGGAGGTCCGCTTTCGTAGAACGGCCAGATTTCGCAACGGAACTGAATATGTATAATCGGAACGCTTAAACGCCACTGTATTATACTCCAGGTCGATAGAAGGTGACTCGCAATCTTTTTCACCGTAGTTGTTGCGCAAGAGCGAATTTGATCGGCTTACGTGGAACGGATCTCGCATCTTTTGCAAAACATCATGGAAATCGGTACGCAACGTCGTCTCAATGCTTCTACCCACGAGTGTTGCGCAAATTGCTTACGAGAAACGAAGCAAGAACCGGCACGTTGCAAAGTGGCGAACAGATCTGGCGAAGATCTTATCAATGGCAATCAGCCGACAATAGGTGGAATATTGGAGACAGCAAAAAAGGGGCAAAAGGAGAGAAGGAGAAGGACGGTCGTTCCTTTCTCGAGTGGCCGCGATCGGTAACGTTAAACCTTGATCGATCCGTGGGACCGATCCTGCACACTCCCACGGAAATCTGACGACAACCGTATACAGCATACAGTATTAGGAAACACGCGTGGCACGTAACCGGCGTGTTAGCACGCACGCCAGACCTTCCACTCGTAGAAAGGCGAATTAACTTGGCTTCGCGACGTCGCGTGCACGCGTCGCTCCTTCGATTTTCTCCACCTCCGATGGAGGTCTGATTTCCTTTCTGTGCGCCTGTACGCAGAACGAACGCGGATTACGTGTCCTGCCACAGCCGGCCCTCCGCGTTCCGCTGTTCGCGTAACGCGATTATCGAGCGGCGTCATTTCGACCACTAAATTTGAATAGCGATAGTCGATAATAATGCCTGTCACCAGTCGTGACGCTCGATTATAGTCCGGGGAATAATGGGATCGAAACGAGGAAATCGCGCAAGCAAGTACCTACGTCGAATAGATAAGGCAACGACCTTTGAAACGCATTCGAGATCCTTCCGGTTTCGATACTCCGCGGCCACTGTGCGCATTCGTGGCCAGCGGAGAAAGTAATTACTATTGCATATATGTACCTACGCGTTATCGAATGAATCTTTTCCAACATAAATCTCTTTCTTCCACGGTGAACGGAATCTCTCACGGATCCAGGTCTGCCTGCAACGCTCCGTATGATATAACCTTCATGGCCGAAGGAGATCGGGCAGAAAATAGTCCCGCGCTTCGAGCATAGCAACTCTGTAGCGTAATCGGAGTACCGAATTGCCCGTGCGTAGTCTGTTGACGGAGAAAGTCGTATCCTAACCGCGCAAATGCCTCGGAATTACATATTGCCGATCTTACTTAGACAGTGGCAGATTTCGTATCTTCCTTCCGGCATCGCGCGCTAATAGGGTCTAGAACGATGCCAGATCTCCAACACTCTTCCAATGTTAATAACAACGAACGGCCAGCGATTTGCCTTTGCATGTCAGCAGCCGTTGCTGGAAAGACGGCTTTCGCGAGAAATGTGTCGCAACGAGGCAAAACTCGTGCAGATCACTCGCGAACGTGTAAGGCAGAACGTGCTTGCCCGTCAACGATTTCTCGTGTCTGAAAAGCCTTCGACTGACCCTCCCGTTCCACCTAACACTATCAAAAGGTACGTATCTCGTTGTCGAGTGGATACGTCGCCGCAAATATGGACCCACAACGATGCATGCTGACCGCCTATCGCCCCGTGCTACAGGATCTCCCGGTCGTTGCATCGCGGCGCGAATCGCGATCTGTCGGGACGGCTGCAAAAAACGGTAAATATCGAGACCCGTGCGCAATCGAGAAATATGTGTACATACCTACCTATATGTACACAGCACTCGCAAACGTGTTACCGGTTTCTTTTCAAAAAAGATCCCGCCACTTTTTAATTGAACAGAATCCTAGTCCGGCCGACTCGTACTCGTAAACCACAATTACGATATTTTTTTGTTGCTCCCGAACGGTCGATGGAAAGCAAGAGTATCGCGTTATTTCCTGATACATTGCTTGTCGCTGTTAACACCTGAGAAATCACCCGCGAACGAGCGTGCGCGAGAAGTGCGCTTTTTGTTTGTGTCGCCACGCAAAGAACGGACGATAAATTTCTTCATCTTCCCCTTTAAATTGCCGAGCCGGTTCAACGTAGTCGTGATTCACGGAACGATCTTTCTCGCGTGATCGGTGGTTGCTTTGCCACCCTCTAGAGGTGGTTCTGCGCGGATCATGCTGTATGAACACGTAACTGGAGTCCTGTGCGATAATTTGGCGCAAACGTACGAGGCGTACCTACAAGATATAGCTCGAGATCGCAGCCGATATGTAGCTTCCCTGAATTCACGAGCGAACGTGTGTACATACGTATACTCTTCTATCGGCTCAGAGTTCAAACTCAAGTAACACACCTCTGTGCAGCAATGAAACTCCTTTTTATGTTGATGAATCCTGATCGCTGTCGCAGATGTCAACGGTTTTCCAATTCGCACTTTCAATTAGCTGGCGTTAGATTGAAGGAATATACCAAATGACGAACGTATTATAGTTACGCTGTATCTGAATTTGCGGTCGTTCATTGCGAGGCGCATTTAGCTATTCCTTTTCATTCTGTCGGAGGCTGCAATATCTTGCGCGCAAACATTGCAACGAGATTCAAAGCCATTTCTTCTGCAACACGTAAATTACAGAAATAACCGCAGTCTATTGCGCCACTTGATCCACCCTCGAAACTAGAATTTAATCAACGCGCCACGATATCCAGTCTAATCGTCATCTAATTATCCGCATTATCTCGGAAAGGATTTTCTCTTAGAATCAGATTTCCACCGTTAGCCCTTCATCTGCGCTGTCCTAAAGACGCGAGGAAAAGAAAGATCAGTCGTCCGCCACTGCTCCTGAGAACAGCGTATCGCGAAAATTTCATTAATTCGTTTCAATGCGTGGGAACGCCTCACGAGTCGATGCCAATCTTGAAACGTTTATTCAAATCAAAAACAATCGCGTCATTATTTTAATGAGCAAGCTAATCTACAGCACGATTACTCATTACCATATGGTTGCGCGTATTGTGCGCGAGTCTGTGTTGAATAGGCCGAACTTTGGGTCGCAGAAGCCTTTCGCAACATCCTGATAGCGAAGACAATCCGACGTGGAAAAAATTCCAAAACGATTTCGTGAACGGCAGACGCGTATCGCGTCGGGTGACCGCGACAGCAATGCCTTCGATTCCGCGAGTGAACGTACGCGGACGCGTTCGTTTCGGATAAGAAGCTGGTAACGCCTGTGTAGGTATTTCAGTAGCCTTGAGACACTCGTTTCCAGCCTTTCCCTGGGTCTCTGGTCTCAAGCGCGATTCCAATTGGCAATCGTCGCCGAATTTTGCCTTCTCTGACCCCGGACGCAGCGCGCTGCAGCCTCGCGCTCTCGTGAAAGTGAAATCGTTGCGCCGCGGCGCCGCGGCGCCAACTTATTGCCATGACTTTTTGCACGTTTCGAGCAGCCCTTCTCTCCCTTTCAGGGCTGCAGCGCTCACCCACTAACTTTCGATAGTGAATTACCTACGGTAATAGGCAACAATTTTCAGTCGATCGCTGTAAATGACACGAAGGTCGTCGCCCATTTGGATCCGGCTTGAAATGGGTTGTAATGGGTTGAAACGGCTTGACTTTGATCTATTTTTCAGCGCACGAACGCGCTCTCCATCACAAGATGGTTGCATCACAGCGAAGCCTTTTGTGTCGTCGTCGCCTGCACGCTCTGCTTAATCGGCCGGCAAACGGGCTCCTGGAAAACGATTCGGAATTCGATTGTGCAACGACGAACCAGAGGCTCGGACTGGCGCATAGCGCTGCATTACTTTTCATTATTAATACAGATACTGGATACAAGTGTATAAAAATGTTTGAGGTCCGCGTCACGGTGAGCTGAACTTTCCGTCGACGAGATAGGGAGGGAAAAAACAGTACGTTACACGTTGCGCCATTCTGTTCTGCGTAGAGGAGTGAATGCCATGGAGTTCCCAGGATCTGGAGCGTTCTTTTGGAAATTCCTGGTCGCACGGGGAAAATGTAAACCGGCAATGAGTTGGAGGATTGTTTCTAGCACTTCGGCTCAGCTGGAACGTCATTGAGAATTTGCATAACGTTTACGCAATTTTCATACGGCGATGATGTTCGGTAACGATGATGCGCGCACGCTTTCCTTTCTCAGGGAAACGTGTTCTTTAATCGTGTCCACGAACATGCAACGGTATTTACTAATTACATCGCTATATTCGCGCTGCATCTGCACCACGATAACCAATCGAAAATTAAAAAGACCAACAAACTCGTCAGATTATCAACCAGAAGGATTAGTTGGCCGTATAATATTTGTTCGATTAACGCGCGACACTATTAATCGCGAGGAGGGTAATGCTTAGAATCCGGTGACTGTAATAGCCGACGGCGCACCAGTTAATTTTCATTCGTACATGGAACGGCAGAACAAGTGCACGCGTTCTCGGGTAGAAAGTCTCGTCCTTTGTTTTCCTCGCTGCTGTCCTGCCAAGAGACACAGAAAGCATCCAAGATCGACCTGGCATTACGAATTACGAAACGGGCTGAGACGTAACGATTCGCGTAATATACATGCGCGTAAAGAGTCGCCGGTTTCCGTGATTCGAACCACGAGCCCTTTTCCATTCGTAGATTGCTGATCCTCTTTCCCTCTCCTGGAGGTCGTGTAAAACAGTTGGAGCGAAAACGTATATGCTCTGTGTGTGTCTCTTGAAACCGTTCACCTCATTACATACCCTGCTCCCGTACACGCATTGCGTGCACGTGTGTTTCAGTCCGTAAAACATTTACGTGGGTGTACAGCCTACCGTGACGAACACTGAGCGCGAAAAAGATAGCAGCACGGTTGGTCCTCGATAGCGAGAGCGAGACCAAAAGCTTTCGAAACCTCGGACGTTCGTGGCTAATTAACACGCAGGAATACTACCATGGAAAATGGACTTGGATTTGCATCGTTGTAAAGCTAAATTGTCTTTGGATAGGTTTAGTTTTGATTCGGGCTCGGACGTGGTCGAACGATCAAGGAGAATAATCTTGACGCGAAAAGTGAGTAGGAATTTCACAGCAAACCTGATATTGTATCGAAACCGAGCAACGCAGTTGCTGGTCAGTGAACGGGTCAGTGAAATATCGGACGGTTATCCCTGCATCCACCGGCGTTTTGTCTGAGCGCTCGTTCGCATCGCAATTCAGAACGTCGTGGTAAAGGGGAATGGCGAATTGATGGAAATTCCTTGGGAATCGTGTCTCGCTTTGTCTCGATACGAGATGAAAATTGAAACGGAGACGGTGGGAAATTTTCAAACGGACAGCGTGTCTCGCGTGTTGCACCTTTCTAACTCGTGGTTGTACGCGGAACGAAATAGCAAAGGTTAAACACGTTGTTCGCACACACCCCTGCAACTGCGTAACCTTCACGGCCGATCGGTACATTTCCACGCCTCTTGTGCACTTTGCACGATGAGATCTGTTGCATCGGATTGCAAGTACAGGAAAGCACTTTGAAAGTTCTGCTCGAAACATTGTGCATCGTTCGAACTAACGTTTCGTTTGGCAATGCAATAATGGCTACGGTGATTCATCTCAATCTCACGTTCATTCGTACGGGATAGGTATGTATACAAGTTGAGTTTCTGCCGTGCATCAACCGCGTTGAACGCTTGGCGGAAGTTGCGCCGCGCCGGTGTGTAACCTTTTGTTTTCCTACTTTCTTTGCACTCTCTCCTTGGGTTACACCGTGTTCTCTCCGAATTGTTTCAGCTGATGCAATGATCGCCCGATATCGATCTCGCGGTACAGTAATTAATCGCTTGTTGCTTTGCAACTGAATAATCGTGCTTAACGAGGTAACCACTTTCTACGTTCCCCCTCTCGTTCAATTTTTGCATAACCTGAATCGCAAGGTTAAACAATCGTGATTCGTAGCTTCGATCACCTACAGTCCACAGATTGCTTTCTGGCATCGCTACCATATCTAACGTCTTGAGAAACGGCAGCTCCACGTGTACACCTTGTATCGAGAGTGTTCAATTAAGCACCAAGTGCCGCTGGAGATCGGCATGCAACCCCCTGCCATCTAACTCGTTGATGCTCTAAAAATTCACTCGTGTATTCACTTATCTTCGAGCCTTCCTCTTCCTCGTCCTCGTCGTGCTACACATCTGTGTTGAGCTCCTCTCGCAAGGGGCTTCGGAATCTTATTTTCCAAGGTTAAGGACCGCTGGAACACGTATTCGGCGAATCGGCCTTCGATCGACCTCCGGTACCTCAGCATCGCCTCTCGATATACATACGTACGTAAGTACCTGTTTGTTCGATTAGCAGAAACTGATTCGAGTTAGGGGAGAGAGGATCGTGGGATCGTGGTACGAATGCCGGGGAGGTCGAGGTGTCTTTACTAATGTTGGGGGATCCAGTGGATCGTGAGTGGGTGTTCCCAGGTGATCCGCAGGATGCAGGACTAGGCGAGGGGCGTTCACCAGTTACCATTACGTATGCATGTGTATCGGTGAAGCTGCAAACGCGATCTCCCAGCAGTCTTTCTCGTAAATCGCCGATTAATCACGGTTAAAAGGGTAAACGGAACAACATGCGGTCTATCCCACGATGCCCGTGGCCGTAAAATTTCATTTCGCAAAATGTGCTTTCGCTCGAGCCGCGTACGCTAGTACGAGTCACGCTTACGCTCTTACGTTCTCGATTAATAACAACTTCTAATCCGGGCAATCGGATCGGTAAGGCCTAGGTCCACGTGGCTGTTTTGCACGTGGGAACTTGAACTGATCGTTCGCAAACGCTCCCCAAAGTATAGTAGGTATAATATTCTCGTATGAATCGAGGGATGGTCAACGACATTTCATCAAGATATTGTCCTCGAGGAAATTATTTTCGAGCCGGCACCTCTATCGAGGCACCTGGTTCTTACGAAAGCACGCTTGTCTGATTCTAGCAAATTAATATAACGCCGACCGGTGGCCGCAAGGTAAAACGTTATTGCTTCTCTAGGAAATACCGAAACAAAATGTCGAGCATTGGAAGCGATCTCGATTCCTCGGCACTTTTAACGACGTTCAGCTAATCGAGACACCGTTACTCGCTTGCATCCGCGCAATGGGACGCCTCTATACTCTCTGTACACACACCGATTCACTTGACCAAGAAGCCTGCGGCCTTGTAATCTCTCTTTCACCTGAGAATTCTCTAGTTGCCGCTGATTCGACCAGGGAATCCCCCTTGATCCTGCTAGAAAACCATTTCCATGAACGCGATGGCATAACTGTCGAGGTCGACTCTTCTTCGTTACGCGACTCTGCATGCGTAGCGAAATCTGTTAACACCTGTTCCATTCCCACTCAAATAGCCAGGGCCGCTATCTTTTTCTTTTATCAACTCGTTGCTCAACAAATTCGCCGCACGAAGTATTCTTCGCGTATTAAAAAGAAAACACAACAAAGAACACTCCGACTCGTTTGCTGGATGGCGGTGAAACGACGATGGAAGAAACATTCACGGGCCGCAAACGAAAACGTAAGCGTTACGAAAGCGAGCGATCAATTCACGACGGTACAATGCCACGATACTGTATCGCTTTCCAGAGAAATTCTCCAAGAAAGAAAGAAAGCGAATTTCCCTCGGTGAATGCAATTGGCCCACGCGAACGTTACAAACTGGGTCGCGTGTCATCCCGCAATTGTGAGCTGGCGGGGCCGGATTTAGTTACCCAGCGACTAATCGAATTTTCTCCAGACCTCTAATTCGCACCTGAACTAAACGCCCCAGGGAGAATTACGACATTGCTCAAAGTATTATGTATCCTCCGATTATTAACATATGCAACTTCCACGAACGGAGATACAGCATGATGCACATCTTCGAGGCTGCTCATTTCCAGCCGCTTCTCCTTCTCGAGGTCGTTCTCCGTCGTTTAATAACGAGAATGGTCGACGGATGTTTCATCGAATCCAGCGTTTTCAGTCTGCTCCTATTGCCCAATTGTTAGATTATCTCCTAGCCTTCTTAGATAAACGAATCTCCACGAGAAACGTCTACGCAATCCCTAGAAAAATTGTATCTCGAAGAAGAACCATAAGGCGGCGCGGCGTACTCTAATCTCATGCCGGATGTAGGAAACATCGAAATTAGCAGCACACCCATCTGTTACCTGGGCAAATCGCGCCACGAATCGTGCATACTCGTGTTCCCCAGCTTCGAACGACCAGCCGCAGGCCGACGAATCGATAAGCTTTCCATGCTATTTGCTCGATTCGCAGATTCCTTTTGCTCGACGATCATTTGCACGAGGTTCGCGATTACGAAACTGTACCCCCCTGCTGTACTAGCAATCCAACTGCTCGAAGAAACTGTAGCGGTTACTCTATACTTACTCTATAGCAAAATTCATACAGCCAATCTTCCGAGTAGAACTTCCGAGTAGAAATCGATGATATTTATAATCTGCTTCATTTATTTCGACAATCGGTATTTTTAACGCGCACTTGCCACATGAACTTTTCATTACTTTATTATCAACGTATGATGAAATGTTTCAGAGTCTTCCAATTTACGATACTATTCATTTTCCAAGCAACTTTATTCGTGCTTCGTTTAGCGTTAGCAATCGATTTGCCGCTCCGTCGTTTAGAAACCCCGGTATTTCGTTGAACGAGGCAAAGCGGTGTTTCGACAGCAGTTCCTGCTGTCAAGAAGGTCGTGTCCAAAAGATCATTAGTTTCAAGGTTCGCGTTTACACAAGTCTAAACAAAAAAAAATTCCATAGATGACAAGCTAAGACAAGATTCGTTTCCTACGCGCCGGGCCAACAAAAAAACAACTATTACGTATCACGGGCCTACAATAATTACACACTTTTCCTTTGCGTAATTGAACGCGTGACCGATCCTAAATGAAACCGGCTTGCAATCGAGCCCGTGGCCCGTAGCCAGTTTAATCGTCCAGTAGTCCACTCTGATCGCTAGGGGGCAATGAAATTATTCCGGTGTTGTACCCGGGATTTCTGGCCCTAAGCACAGGAACACCTGAGTCACGAAGAAAAGTCTCGAGTCACTGCGCGTATATTCGACACAGAAATCGTTTCGATAACTCCCGCTGAGGCCGAGGCAAATGTTTCGGATTTACACTTAAAATACCAGCTAGATGTAATCCCGTGCCAGCGAATTCATTCGACGAGGATTTAATGCAACTCTAATATGCCTACGATATTACGTTACTGCATTCCTGAGTTCGTGCAGACGTGATTTGGGATTGTACCGTGGAGAACGGTGTAATTGCTACGCCATGCGACATGAAATTGCGAACGAGGCTATTTCATTTGCTGTGCAACTTTGTGGACCTTTATTAATCTTGGGAAATCTTTACGATACAATACATTCAGGACAAGCTATTGCGTTATAGAGATCTGGCTGTACAATCAATCAGCTGTCTGCTTCAGTTGTGCCTAAATTGTGCAGGGACAAACGGAAGTATGTATTATTTCCTCTACGCGATGTTAAAGAAGAGGGACATGAAAAGTTGATGGTATAGTTTGGAATAGGCGGTAACTTTCGTGCAATATGTTTAGCAAAGTGGCAAGGTGGACACGCGGTAACCACGAACATGCACGCGCCTTAAACCGTTTAAGCTGCCCGATATTATGCAAGCCGTGTTCCAGTTTTAAAGCCCCGCTTCGGTATTCCAACTCACTTTCACTCATTCACTCGCCAACTCTTTTATCATAGCTTCTCTCTCTCTCTCTCTCTCTCTCTCTCTCTCTCTCCCTCCGTCCCTCTCTTTCTCTCAGTCTATCTCCTTGCCGCGTTCTCTCTTACCTTCATGCCTGCCTCCGTCGTTCTCTCCTTGCCATTCGCATGACTTTCACTTCTCTTAGCTTCGCAAGTTATTCCTTCCTCGCCCCGCGTCTTTCGTTGCAAACTTCCACTTGGAACGCCTTAGAAAACCACAGTCGCATGATTTATGGAGTACATACTCTGTACTCTGGCGACGTTTGTTGCTTCGGAACTATAGACGCGAATCGTTTCAAACGACGAATGCTGAAAATCGCTTCCTGTTTCGCGCACTTGGCGTGCTTTCGCGTCTATCGCGAGCTTCTGCGTTCACCTTTTATTGTGAAAACTTTGCCTGCACGCTATCATTGTCTAAGAATATTTTCGTCTGGTTTAATGTGATCGCGGGAGCATACAAGTTACAACGTGCGGGCTAGTTGAATTTGCAAGACCATTAGGGACAGGATAAGTTGTCCCAGCTTTTACATTTAAAAGGCGTTCGCCTCGGTTCGCGCGAATCAGCCGTTGCGCGATCAAACGATCCCAGGAACGTATGATTTTCAACTGTTGCACACCTCAAGCTGCAACAGATATTATTAGGTTTTTCGCTGCAATGAATGTCCCATTGCAGAAACTCGTTCGCATCGGTGTCCGTTCGGGGACGCCAGTCTTTCTGGTACAGTTCCCACAAATCTCAAAACTATCCCAATGTTTCATTCCAGTTGATCCGCCTATTTGCACTGTGCAAAAATTCTAATTAAGCTTTACAGCAGACCGTAATTACGCAATTTATGGACTGGTGTGTTCGTTATAGGTAGTAACTCGCGACCATACACGGCAGTGGATCGTTAGAACGACGAATCTACCGTAATATCGATACCTAGAAGCGATCTCGTTCGGAAATTTCGACTATTATCGCCTCAGCTGTACGCCTATAATAGATATACGTACTAGTATTCCACGAAGCTCCGAGATTGCTCGTTTTACGACTCCAGTTTAGAGGCACTTGGCCTGCTGTTGGTATTGCTTTTCCTCCAAGCCATGATTTCGTCCTGTCCAAATTATGTTTGAACAAGCAGGAAGGTTGTGAGCCACCCAAATACATACATGTGTGCATCCTGTATAGTCTTGCAACGAACAGTTACAGCGATTACATAGCGCAATCGTTTCGCAGCAACGCTTTGCAACGCGTTGCACCGTGCTGTAACGGGTCGAACAAGGTGTTCCTCCTGGATGGTTTTATTGTGAGCGATAATGAGACCACGTTGTCTGCTGGGTAATACAGTTCTCACATTTCTGCAACATTCAATAAGGCCGAATGGTGTAACTTTACATCCACGATCGGTCGTCTCTCTTGCCACCCACCCCCGGCAACGCCATGTGAAAATTCAGCGGGTATCTCTCTTGCAAAAAGAGCCCACCGAAAACCGCAGCTCTTGCGAAAGGCCGAAACGACCGGCTTGGTCGTTCAACGAGTTTTCTCATTTTTCCATTGCAGTAAGCCGCGCACGGACGCCACTCCTCCGTTTATTCTCCGTTATCAAGAATTTGGCGAGGGGTTACGGAGATGGTACGATTAAGCAATGCACGTGTAACGGGTGTGACAAAAATTCAAATGCCTATCGAAGGTGGAAGCGCATTTCCTTTGCCATTTAATCCATCGCGCTCCAAGTCCCTTAACATTCACGGGCCGCGTAGTATGCACATACATATTCGCCTTTCTAGAACGTCTGAAACTCCTCTCGTCATCGACCATAACGCTCAGTCAGTCGCGTTATTTTACGCGATCGCGGTGCAAATGTCAGAGTCGTACGAGATCTACCAGGGATCCATTATCGCGCTTGAGAACAGATGATTCTCCGAGCGAAATCGATTACTCGCTGAGAGAAAAGATCGTCCTGCTTCGAAGGAATTTCAGTTACACACTCTGCCGCTTCGTTTCAAACGAATGTTTAACAACTCTCGACCACGGAAATGTATCTTGTCAAAATCACGTAGGTATCCATACCCTTTTACCAAATTTACCTCCCAAAAGTTGTGCTGGAGAAGGAGAAAAAGGATTCAGGATCGGCTGGTGGACAAGTATGCCGAAGGTCGATCGAGAGAACGGTTCCAGGATGTTCGTCCGGATCCACGTTTTTCTTACTCCTTATACGTGTGAATCGTGTAAGTCCAAGGTGGACTATATTCGGTTGCCCAGTAGAGCAGTCCCAATATTTCCTTGCTCAACGATATCCACAAAAATCCTCACCGTCCTGCCGTATACCCATGTGCCCGGCTCAACTAAATTCACTGTCATCAGCTCAGATATTTATTAATTGATTGAGCAGCCGTTAGCGTTGCGAAACGCAACTACGATTCATATTTAAGTCGGTCCGATTATTATTATTATTATTATTATTATTATTATTATTAGGTAAGTACATAATAATTGTAACTCGATTGGGGACAATTTTCCTCTCCTGCCCAACTATTCGTCGAAATGCAATTACGTTTCTCTCCGTATCGAATACCGCATGCACTCGCGATGTACACCGTACACCGAGTTCGTTATGAACGCGTTCGATCGTTAATAGCCTGCCGTTCCTTTGCTCTATCGGCTGAAGAAAATGTCTGACTGAAAAAAGACAAAAACGCGCGTCGAACCTTTGTCGCGTGACTTGATATTATATTGCAAAGCTCAAACGATTCTTGTTCTATACTTCCTACCTACATACATATGTATGCAGTCTGTTTCTTTTTCAACGGACAATGAGTATCATTGACTCTCACGAAACAGTAATAACGTTCTAACCTTACGAAAGAATTTCGTACCCCACCCGTGACTCTTATAATCGACCGGTCTTGATCTAATTAAACTCATTCCCGGTGATCGATCGCGCCCACGCAGTTTCTACGCGAACCCTTCCTCTCGAATGGCTCCGATACAATCCCCGTTTCCAATTACGCTTGCTCCATTCTCGCAGCAATACACTCGATTATATTATCGATGCACAAAAATTCATCACTGATCTCATGCGTCAACATGTGCTTCGCCTAATGGCAATTATGTAACCGCTTTGTTATGTCCCGCGACGCTCATGGGAAGGCAAAGAAACACCGCGAATCCGGTGTTTCATGCTTTTCACTTCGCCTTTTAACTCCATCGAGCGCAAAAACGTTGACGCAGAAATGCTTTCGATGTATGTACATGGTTTTCTATCGCTTTCGACGTTCATTCGACGTTCGAATTGGGAAAAAATCAGCAAATGCACAGGAATGTAGGTAGGTACTATGATTGTATGTATAATATATCTATACAATATGTATAGATAAATGTATGTAGGTATGTGCGTGTATATGCATGTATAAAGAAATGGAAAGGAAAATTTTTGCGAACAAGGTAACAGATCTTTGGAGCTTTATATTCATTTGAGAAGACCAGATTTTTAGAGAAACGGTAACGACGGTAACGACGCGGAAGAAGATTTACATGTAAGCCGGCGGGCGTAACTTTATTCTACAGAAAGATATTCTCACGTCGAAAGTACGAGCAGAAATGGCGTAAGTCACGTTTCCAGCAAATCAATTCGCCGTTTCAGCAATGGCGCGGTCCCACGATGAAATTGTGCCAGGAAACTTTAGTGGGATAATCGAATCCGCCGCTAGGCGAGACAATGGTGGAACGCAGAAACCATTTTCAACCGTAGAATGGTATTTAGCTGGTAACAAAGTGCCACCGCCGTCATTACAAGTCGCAATGTATCTCGTTGCTTTCGTCTTTTCATTCCGCTGTTTGCTTCTGATGAAATGTCGCTTTCGATAAGATCGCTTAGAAAAATTTGGCGCCACGTTTCCAATTTCATTTCTCCCTTTCGAACCTCGGAGCACCGCGCCGCTTAGGCGTACCTCCGGATATACGAACAGTTGCCCGAGTTTCTCGGTTACGTATACCGAGGCAAGGTCGACCAAAAATCCGGTTGCTTATACTCGGGTTATGCAATCCACAACTTTGCGTTCCGCTCCCGTTCTAATAGATTTGCATTACCATGCCGGTGCGTACATATGTATACTATACATAAAGTACATGTATGTATACTTCACGCTACGCCTGAGCCTTGCCGGCGGTATCTTTGTTCTTTGATTTTTTTTTTCATCGTCGATCAACTTTCCTGATCGATCATTGCAGAAATGGAATATACATTTCTTAGACGGACGGTGTACCCAGCGTGGGACACTTTAAAATGTTTCTTTGATCCTTGTCTCAGAAAGGTAAGAAATGTTTCTCGACTTGCAGAATGTCAAAGGAACATCCCGAGGAACGCCAGGGCGAGCAGAAACGAAGCGGCTTTGGAATTCGAGTGCCCCGAGGAGTTTGGATACTATCCCCATCCCCGCGATTGCACGCAGTACTATGTCTGCGTATTCGGTGGTGCTTTGCTCGAGTCCTGCACGGGCGGCTTGATGTACAGGTAAGTGCATCCTAATATATCGAACCGAGCGCAAAAGAAGACCGAATGATTGCTCACTGTGTCGTAAATACTGCTGTCGCCAAGACTTGCCGCGAATCGTTTCCATGAACAAGGGGATAATTGATTGAGAAGATACGCGCACACGTGCGAGCAGAATCCTGGATAAGCTTGGACTAATATGGGCAGAAATTAGTATCGCGGTGGATTGAAACGCGACAGAATAATGCGAGACGTCGCCGTAACAGGCTTATTGTCGTCCAGATATAGACAATCTTAATGGATATGCTCTCCTGTATTCCCAGGGCTCGAGTGTTGCGAGATTCCGCGGAGATTTCTATTTCTTGCATTACACTCCTTTCCTCCTATCAGCCGAATGAAATCCTTTCCGCACCTCTAATCGTCTACCGACAAGGTACACACGTTCTCACATTCGCGCTGTCAATACATCGTATAGGGGCAGCTATGCTGTTCGAATTGGAATTTAAGAGACACAAAATTGCCATGGCCCAACTCGCGTAGGCACACATCTCGTGGAATTTCATGTGACACGTCGATTCCCGGACAACAACGAAAAGTAAATGCTTCTATTTATGAGGCAGTTTAGCTAATTTAGAATCAATGATCGGCGGAACCAGTTTCCCTCTCGACCTACCATGTTCGATAGAAGAAAATACGTTTGTAGTGGACGTAGCCGGCAGATTTACGCGATTAACGAGTAAACCACCTCCTGCGGCTTATCTGGAGAGACGATTTCTTAATTAATTATTCGTCGATAGCAATCTACAGCGAAACGATTTTCGATTTCAGTCTTTCAACATAAATCACAGTAAACTTGGACGATCACTTTGGAGCCGGGTATAACAGAACTTGCTGAGAAAGTTGAGATAAAAAGAATTGGATATACATAATTGGTTAGACTAGGGACTAGGGCGTGGGAGGACACGATTACGATCCTGCTACACTTTCGATCTAGATTACGAGGTAAAAGGGTGTCGTAGTCGTATAACGCAGAACCCTGGAAAAAATCAGTCTGCCACAGCTCTTTCGATACGACATGTCGCGACAGTGCGTACAAACGAGTTCCCTACTAAAACCAGCCTGCACCGCCTATGTTACTTGATGGTAACGCCGCATCCAGTATAGGATGCTCGCAAACTTATCGGAAATGGAATTCCAAATTCAATCGGTCTTCGAAAAGGCTTGGAACATGCACCTTCACGAAATGGAATTTTCGCTAGAAAATTTGCATTTTTTGGAAGAGCGTATTTCCAATCTTAGCAATGCATTCGTACGCAGCGCAACAATCCGTCCGATTATTTTGTACATGGAAGAAAGCTCGAAACGATGAATGAGAACTAACGTTGCTTCTTTCCTTTCTTCAGTCACGAGCTACAGACATGCGATTGGCCACGTAACGTAGGCTGTCCCGAAGGCGGATCTCCCAGTAAGGAAATCGAAGAAGATCCGCTGCTGGAAAGGTAAGTTCGTCTGTCGTAACGGTTACACAGGAGCCTCGGTAATTTCTATCTGCTGAATTGCAGACACAATTTACTTCTTCGTGCTCTATCATATTTCTGCGAAACATAAATCAGTCTGATTTACTACGGTCTAGATTCTGGAGAAACAATTAATGAACCCTTCGAACGACTTTCGGATTGAAAGTCCTCCTCCAATCGTTCTGTATCGCCGGACATCCGTCGATTTTGCAATAATTCGGCATCGATAACGATTGCAAAATAAGCTACAGATCGTGATCAAACTTGAGCCGTGTACAGAGAGAGAGAAAAGGCACGGAGTGAGAGTCGGAGTGATCGAGGCAGAAGTGTATCGGCGATCGAAAAGATCCGGTCGTATTTTTTCACGGTTCGAAACTATGTATTGCGGAGGCAGGGATTGATCAACGATCCGGTTGCACGCGATAAAACACCACCTTGGGAAAATAGTAGAACAATAATGGCAACACTGATTGACCGCGATTAACAATACTACTATTTACACTCTCTTGCTGTTTCTTCATCCTCGAGTTAAACTGATTTCCACATATCGGACTTTCTTTATCATACCTCCACTTCCACGTCTATCTTTATGTCAGTGCTGCGTCGTGTAATAATATCACAGTCCTTCGAGGCTCGTTGTGAGTAGAAGAAAAAAAACTGTCGAAAACTCGGTGATTTTGTTATCCGTGTTATATTGCATAATATAATAGAGCACAATTCCACAATGAACCTATTCGCTGGGTACGACTACTCTTGTGTAAGGAGAAATTGGGCAACGAGCGGTCGCTCATTAACATTAACGTATCGCGCGAGAGTAATCGGGAAAAGAAATGATTTCTCAACTGTGCGCCAGTTCTTTTCGTCTCGGCGGGTTCTACCAGCGTCCTTGCCATTCCCGGTAGCGTGTTTTGGAGAAACTAGTTGGACAGGCTAGCTAGATCAGCGATGGGATCTTTTTTCTACGATTACCGAATTGCTCCCTTCGAATTGCGATCAAACTTTCTTCCATTCTTGTACCAACGACTCGACAATAATTTGTTCCGTCAAGTGGGCATAATCCTACAGATGTAAATATTCATAGAATAGCCGTACGACAAGATAAATGCCGGTAATTAATACTGTCGCTATAACTTGCACGAAATCGCCTAGATCGGCAAAGGTCGAGGCCCTTCAGGAACGGCAGCAGGAACGGCAGCAGGAACGGCAGCAGCAACGTTCGCAGCAACAACAGAGACGCGAACAACAGCAGCAGCAGCAGCAGCAGCAGCAGCAGCAACGTCCTGTTCAGAGGCAACCGATCCCTGTAACGACCACTCCAACTCCTGTACCCCAAATCACCGAGAAGCAAATTCGTCAGAGGCAACAGATCCGAAATTATCACGAAGACGAGTACGAGCCAGCGAGCGAAGTGGAAAGCGATAGGCAGCAACGAGTCTACAGAGGACAACCCTCTACGATTGGCCAAGTGCAGCGGGATAGAGATGGACTTCGAAGGAACGTGATTTCGGTAACTCTGCTCTTTTCGGTTCTGCTTCTTCGAGAAATAGCACAGCTAAATATCGGTTTGCCGTTGCTTTACAAGACTTGACAAGATAACTGTGGGCCAATTAGAGTAAAACACAGACCGATCACCCAGTCTCTGCGAGACCTCGGTTCTATTGGGCAAAGGGGAAAACCCTCGTGCCGTAAAAACGAGGTCAGGAAAGATTCATGTATTCGTATGAGTTTCTCTATGATTTTCCACCGATTAATTTATCCAAACGGCTCTTCGCAAAAGTCTTACTTCATATGCGTGATGTCACCTAGCGATCGAAGCAGATCGAAGGACGGCTGTGATTAATTACTCGATTAACTTTCCGCAGGAAAGAGAGAAGGAAAGCCTGGTGAGCACGCGTGCCCAAACGGAAGCCCATTACAGGTATGGTAAAATCGCGTTTGAAATTCGACCGGCCCTGCGCGTCGCAACCTTTTTACTCGATTTCTCTTTCGCCGTGGGCTCCTTCGATTCTCCAGTGTGTTTACGCAACACCGATCGGAAGCTTTTCCGAGCTTCGAAGACTTTGCTCCTACTTCTGTAGCAATTCCCTCTGAACTTTTTTACCTGTATCAGATATTTAACTGGGCGTTAATATAATAGGACGCAAGTGCCGCCTTCTGAACCGCCGAGGGTTTCAAAAGTAATCGCCTCCACCGTCGCCCCTGTGATATCCAAGTCCTACTACAGTGATCCGGACCAGAGTTATCCGTATTACACAATTTACGACGACGACGTGTCCATCTACAAAGACGACGGTAAGCTTGCCATCTAGAATGCCACGAATTAAGGGAACGTCGCAGCAACGAGTAATGGGTGTCGCTCTACGGTTAGATTACAACCAATACACCGTGAATCAATCGGTGCCCGTTCAACCGAGTGTCAAGATCAGCGAAGTGAACACGAAGCAGTACCAAAAGCCGAAGAAGGTCGCGGTAAACGAGGCTGACAAGTACAGCCTGAATCAAGACGTCACGCTGCAGGACTACGATATCTACGAGAATCAGGTAGGGTGGAAAGAAAGTTTTTCGCTGCTCCTCTAGAAATAATCTCGAAGCGACCCGAATCACGCTACTGTTTTTCTATTTTTCGGATTTCCCGTCTGTTCCGCCGATGCAGGCTCAGCTGAACAAGAATAAGTTCCGCATTACCGAGGGTCAGTCGTACAGGTAAGAAACTTCTTATTAGTTGAACACCGATGTTTCGCACCCTCGAGCTGTCTCTTCGAGCGTGAAACGACAAGAAAACCTCGCCTTCAGCTTTCATCGGTATTTCCTTGCTATTCCTGTAAATCACGTTTTTCTTGCAATCCAAAGATGATATCGGTGCATCCTCGGAGCATCCGTACAGATCCACTCTTTACCGGGATTCCGTGAAATCGGGCGAGAGCTCCGCTTGCGTAAGCAGGCTAGGTTGTCGATCTAATCGGGATTGAAAATAACCGCGCTAGAAAGAAGCGCGCCTCCCGCTACTAGACAGTCGTCAAACTGGTCTTTTTAAGCGTATCGATTCCACCTAGAATTCCTCCTTTCGTTCCCCAATTTCACCTCTAATTATCTTCAATTTAAATAACTCCGAGTCCTAGACGCGGCTTCTGCCTTAAAAGACGTTGAAAAGACAATTTGCTAATTAAACGTCGCCTGCATGCAGACCGAACGTGCTCAGCCACCCTGTCCTTCACGTGACGACTCCAAACGCCATCGTAGACACATTCATCCCGTTGACGACGACCACGCAGCCTCCGACTACGACCAGCAGGCCTTACACGGTCAATGCACCCAGGTAAAGTGTCCACGTTACTCGTTGCCATTCGTCGTTGTCCGGTTTTTCCCGAATTATGCAACCAACGACGACTAAACTCCTAGAGACCGCGGTCGGCCGCTTTGATCGATATTATTCCAGCGGTTTGATTGCGGTGAACGCGACATTATTTCACGCTTTCTTCGAACCCGCTGAAAAACAATATTGCCCCTTCCCTTTGTACACGCGCCCCTAGAAATTCGTCTCGCGTTTGCTCAACAAGACTCGTTTGTTGTTTGCCATCGAAAATCATTATTCGCTGTTACTCGACAAGCATTTCACAGGATAGATTAAACACGAACGTTGATCGAGCGTAGGCACGCTCGTGCGCGTTCCGTTTTATGTATTATATTGTGTACTCGCGCGCAACGGTTCGTGAAAGTGATGGTAGATTCGTCCGTAATTGAAAGCGAGATTAAAGACGTCGGATGTGTACGGAGAACAAGTTTCTCGTAAACATAATCAATTGAATTGTCCTTGATATCGTAAAGTAATATGTAGTACCAATCCGAGTTTCGCGTGTTACCTAATCATTTCTATGGTTTACGGTGTTTCCGATTATCTATGTACGATTTCTCATTTCTCGGGAAACGAAAAGTATCGAGAAATCAGAAACGCTAGTACATAGTACGCAGGAACGGCCTTGCAACGTCTCCATCGACCAACACTCGATTTCGCCCGCCTCTGTACGGGACATATTCAGTAAATACGGACCACTCGCTTTCTCTATCGCCAGGCGGACATTTTCCCTTTGCGCGCCGCCGGAAACGCCGCCAATTTTTCACTTATTTTCTTCTTCTCCACGTTCCGTCTCTCGAGACTACTCGTCGCGTTTTACATCGACTCCTATCTAGCCTCTAGCATCTTTAATCCTACTCTGCGTTTCCCTTTCAGCCGTGGGCGCCCGCAACAGGTGAACCGTGGCACGGCACCGCCGTAAGTATCACATTTGTTTCGTTGTTTTCGTTTCTTCGACGTTCGAAAAACTAGCGTAAACGTCCTGCGTTTCTGCAGGACTTGTTTGCAATGTGTCGCCAGAAAGTCACACGACGCAGTTTATCTTGTCCCTTTATGTTCGGCCCACCGAACACAGTAGCGCTACCGTGCAATTTTCCAATTAGCGAGCAAATTATCGGGCCCCTCCGTCAAGGGTTATCATCGGAGGAGGATAGCGAGGAGGATAGCGAGGAGGATAGCGAGGAGGAGGTAGAAAGAAAGAGAATAATTGTTCAAGTTGAAGCGGACATCCGATCCCGTGACTAGCGACGAAACGAAGCAGCTTCTTGTCCGCGTCGAGGTGAACGAACGTAGCTGCATCGAATTAATGTAGCTAGAAAGTTAATTGCGCGTAAGCCATGCGTTAGCTGTCGTTATTATAGTTGCTGTACGATTATCCGTCCCTGGTAAATATCATCGAATGGCGACATAAATTGTATGTAGGGCAGACTCTGTGCTATTGAGTATTGAGTATTGAGAAGTCCCCGATGGCAGCACATCCATGGATAGATAGATCGCGATCGGTATCGTCGAGGAAAGGAGAAACAGTGAAACAATGTTACGCAGCAGGAGACAAGGCGAATCCCAGAACGTAGGTTTTTCCGCGATCGGTTCCGTGAAATCGTTCGTTCGAACTTTCAGACGATCGCGACCAACCTTGAAACCGTCTACGGAGATTGTGTCCAAAGCGCAGGAGTTCGTCGACATCTACAGGTACCCTCCGTTGCGGCCAGCACCTATTTATCCGACTCCCCAGGTCGACAAACCCGCGGCCAAGTGTCGCAAGGACGTCTGCTTGCTTCCTGACTGCAGCTGCGGCGGTGCAGACGTTCCAGGTAAGCGTGCGGCATTTAAATGTTTCCTGATCGATTTTTACGCCCGAAGTAAAGAGGAATCGAGCGATGTGGTCCGCGCAGTGAGGGTTGCGGAGACATGGAGAAAAATGATACGACGTGGGCAGGCAGTGACGCAAGTGTGCACCCACCGCGAATGCCGATCGGTTTAGCAGCCACCGTGACTTTCTCCGATTCTAACGTTACGCATAACCGTTCCACAGGCCGCTCGAAAGTGAAACAGATCCGCTTTGCCGCTCGCAATTTCGAACGTGCGCGTTTTCGAAGGCCGTTCGAAATCGAAATCGAAATCTACCGCGTGACGGGAATTCAAGTACGACCAGCGATACGACAAATCGTGTCGAAACAAGTGTCGCCCGCCAACATTATCGAGTTACCGAGGAACGTCATATTCGATTAACTCGGCCGGGATGAACGAAGCGGATCGAGTCACGATAATAATATGTATTTCCCCGCGGGCGAGCGGTACGTCAACCATTGAAATGGCCTAGCCGGCTATTCCTGCGTCTAGAAAGGATAAATCATCCGGAAGAATCAGCCGGAGTCGGGTGTCCCTGCCGCCCACGTTTCGTTTTTAATTCAGCAACGCGCATCCCAATGAATCGAACGCTAATCTCTCTCCGTTGGGATTCCGATCTCCGGGTACATAATTGTCACGCGCACCGAGGACACCCCCCTGGAACCGAGAGTCCATTGATCGAAAAATGGCTTCCGGTTTTTTTTTATTATATTGCACTTTCGCAAACCATCGATATATGATGTCGTGTATCCAGGTGGAATTCCGCTCGAACAAACGCCGCAGATCGTTCTGCTGACGTTCGACGACGCCGTGAACGATCTAAACAAACCGTTGTACACTGATCTGTTCGAGAACGGCCGTAAGAATCCGAATGGTTGTCCCATTACGGCCACGTTCTATGTCTCGCACGAGTGGACCGATTATAGCCAGGTGCAAAACCTTTACGCGGATGGCCACGAAATGGCATCGCACACGATCTCGTAAGTTGAAAGGAGGCAAGCAACCGCAGCTTGTATCGCTCTCGTACGTTTAATGGACTAGACGCCGAGAGTATCGCACATTTACGCTAATTCGTTGGTTCTTGGCAATCCATGGTCCATAAATCGTCATCGCCTGCGCCTCTGTTCGACCAACGTTGTCCCTCTGGAGCGTAGCATTTCTTTTCTTCCCGACGCCGACGACGCGACGTTCTCGCGCAAAGCGCTTCGTCCCTCGCACGATCCTCCGATTCCACGGGCCGAAATGCCGGAAAAGTGAAACATCGATCTTATCCGAAAGTAAAATTTGCTATTCCAGTAGGACGTTCCGCTTTAGGAACGAGCGCCTCGGGGGCGACGAAAACGAAAGGCTTCTCGGTGTCTCGCGTTAGAAGGGGACGACGCGACGCGTTTCATTCACGAGCGTTCGAGCGTTCGAGCGTTCGAGCGTTCGAGCGTTCGAGCGTTCGTACTTTTCGTTTCTCTGCCCGTCCACGGTCCCGTGTTTCCGGAACAAATTGCGCCGCCTCTGTTTCAACGGTTGGGTCGGCGCACGAGCCGTGCAATTAGAGGATCGTCGAGGATCGCGATAGAGCGTAAATCGCGATGCACGGCTGGTGAAACGAACGCGATCGGAGATGAAGAAGGATGACACGGGTCGCGTACCAGTTTCACCAGCTACGTATCGCACCTGTCCTGTATACTAATGACGCGTACTAACCGCAACTTTTCTCTTTTCTCTCTTCACTCTCGTTCTATCTCTCTTTCTACTCGCATCACTTTGCTCATCCCTCGCATTCCCATCACGCAACGACACTTTAACCGGTCGCAACACCCATCATTCACACACGACACCGATCATCCTCTGAACAAATTACGAAAACACACACAACACGTCCCCCTTGCGCGACCCAACCCTCTTCCTCGATCCCGAAACAGGTGACTATCTTCCGGAGGAGATACCACAGATCGTTCTCTTGACGTTCGACGATTCGGTGAACGACCTGAACAAGGCCCTCTACGCTGACCTATTCGAGAAGGGACGAAAAAATCCAAACGGCTGTCCCATCTCGGCTACCTTCTACGTCTCCCACGAATGGACCGACTACAGCCAGGTCCAAAATCTCTATGCCACCGGTCATGAGATTGCCTCCCACACGGTTTCGTAAGTACCGATCGCGAACCCCGCTTTCCACGCTTGCAGAGTGCCTCGAGTTACAATTTGTCTCTTTTCTTTAATATTGGTCAGCTGTGTGAACGAAACACTCCCCGGTGCATTGTCGTCCGTTTGTTCATTAATCACGATTCCATGATCATTGTGCAACCTTGGGTCGCTTTAACGATCATGTCGATTGCTTGTCATCGCAATCGTTCACGCTCTCTGCCTTTACGCCGATCAATTAGTAGCTAATGCCAGCTTGAATTGGTGTTGAGGGGGTGGCGCTGCGCCGCGCTGCGCCGCGCTGCGCCGCGCTGCAACGCGCTCTACCGCTTGGTCGGACAGAAGCTGCCGCTTTCGCACCACGTTCGCGGGTCAGAGTAGAGAAACACACGGAGAAGCGGTGCCGAGCACGCGGAAACAGGCGCTAGGAATAGTTGAATTTTTTCGAAATTCTTCGCCAGCAGCTTGTGCCCGCAAACTCTTGTTTGCGTGCCAACCCCCTTGCTCGGCTTGGTAGCTCGAGGAAAAGGGTTGGGTTGCCGGTCAATTGGATTACGTGAATTCTGACCCGCGATCGTGCGTCTTCTTTAAACCGAATCATCACCGAAACAATGAATCTCCGAAACAGGCACAGTTTCGGTGAGCAATTCTCTCATCGAAAGTGGGCGCGAGAAGTTGCCGGACAACGTGAAATTCTTTCGGCCTATGGAGGCGTGAAGCTGGAAGATGTGAGGGGAATGAGGGCACCCTTCCTATCGGTAAATACTCCGACTAACAGTAACATCGAATTCTTCAGCTGGAAATCGGCAAATCGTTCGTCCTCGAATGCTAAAGTGTCGATTCTGACGAACAGGTCGGGGGAAACAACATGTTCAAAATGCTGTGGGACACAAACTTCACGTACGACTCGTCCATGCCGATCTACGAGAACCGACCACCCAGCTGGCCGTACACCTTGGACTACAAGCTGTTCCACGACTGCATGATACCTCCGTGTCCCACCAGGTCTTATCCAGGCTTGTGGGAAGTTCCTATGGTGATGTGGCAGGATCTGAACGGAGGTAGATGCTCTATGGGAGACGCGTGCAGCAATCCACCGACCGCCGACGGTGTTTACAAGATGCTGATCAAGAACTTCGAGAGACACTACACGACCAACAGGTTGGTCCCGTGCGTTCGCGAGTCCGCGTCCCCTGAATTACAGGTTGCTCGAAAACGAAACTATTGTACCTTGCAGAGCTCCGTTTGGATTATTCTATCACGCCGCCTGGTTCACCCAGCCTCACCATAAGGAGGGTTTCATTTCGTTCCTCGATACGATAGTCGCGATGGACGACGTATGGATCGTGACGAATTGGCAAGCCATTCAGTGGGTCAGAAATCCAACTCCACTGCCGCTCATGCACACGTTCGAACCTTTTGGATGCAACTATCCGGTACGTAGATATTTCAATAATTTCAGTAGATATTAGTAGATATTTCAGTAAGGTACAATGACTTTATACATGTACGTGGTTCGTAACGCTTCAGGACCGGCCGAAGAAGTGTAACAACCCCAAGGTTTGCAATCTTTGGCACAAGAGCGGAGTGAGGTACATGAAGACTTGTCAGTCGTGTCCGGATATTTATCCATGGACAGGCAAGACGGGGATACGAAGCAGTCGCATCGATAACGACGTCGATGCGCACGAATGAAGGGAAGAAGATCGGTATTCCGTGCGATCGAGGCCCACCAAACTGAAAAAGAGTGTAACGCCAACGAAGGAGACGAATACAATCCCGTTCTCATTTCTCCCCCAGCGACTAGCCACTAGCCGCTTGATCTACCCAGGCCGAGTACGTCAACGAAAAAACGTATCGGATCCACGCCACCTTTTTCCCCCCTGTCCATCAGAAACGGATTAGACTGGAAGGAACGAGCGTGACGTGGTGGGCCCTCGACAAATTTAACAAGAACGTGCCGTGCCGTTCGTTTATATGCGTTTGCTTGCGAACGGACGCGCGACGATCGGTCGTTTCGAGGCTCTGCATCGATTGGCAAACAAGCATAAATTCTAGACACGCCGCGACGCGTACCCGGCTGTATATTATATTAATATACACCGGAGCAGCCCGGGGTAAACCTGCTGCAACTTGATTCAAATTCATCGTTGTTTCTCTCGGCTCGAAACACGAATGCAAAAGTATTTCTTTCTAATTATATTGTATCGCGGGTTCGTAACTTGTACGGTTACCTAGCCGCTTGCTTGCGCGACGTAAGTGAATTCTTTTCGGACGAAGAGATTAATGAAATCAGGGGACGGGCATCGTCCCGCGACTCGAGACATCGATGGTTGTGGTAGAAATCGCGGAACTCGAATCCAGGCATTGATCGATACGCTGTGTGTCGTTTCTCCTTTCGGCCCTCCTCCTCATCGCGGATCCTTTATTCTCTTTTAGTTGAAAGCTTGTATCCTTGGCGTACTCGGCCAAGCCCGACGGATCTATTAGTTAATTAATTCATCGAATCTAACTGTCGTTGATGCGAAAACGTAAAGAAAAGTTGGAATCGTCCGTCGGCGGTGAGAGGTTTCCTAAAATCGATCGTTGGAGGTTTAAAACGCGCGGAGGTTGCCTCGCGGTCGAGAGGAACGAACCTAGGCAAACAAAGTACATATCGTGCGCACGAGGAAATGGTCGTGTATATTTTTTAGAACTTCAAACTGTAATACGCCTTTAATCAATAAATATTTCGCTACAATTCCTCCTCCTTTTCTTTCCTTCGTTGTAGCCGCTGTTTACCAATTTCCGTTCACTTGCAGTCAAATGACTATGAAAAATCATTATTCGGAATTGGGAAGGGAAACAAGATCGTAGACCAGCCGCTCAAACTGAACAAATTAATTTCTTGCCACCGAACCGCCACCGCATCTCCGACGCCCACGTGTTCAGCCCAGTACTGCGCCATATTATTGTATCTACCCTCTTCCCAAGTCTGCAGTGATCAATTTATGAAAGCACCGAAGACAAGATGTAGGCAACATACCGCTTACCCTTCTGTTCTGCCCGATCCAAGCCATTGCCAATTTATTTCCCTGGGACATGGCAAATTTGTACGACGTTTGAAGCTCGGCTTGGGAAGCTACTTTTCGGCCGCGCAATCTTTCCATGTAGGACTGCAATAAATGTAAGAACGGTTTCACGAATGGCGCACGATTGGACGCACGTTGAAGGGCCTTGACGATCGATGTGATATTCTGCCCGCGATCAAAAGGATCGTTCGACTTACGAAGATTGTTACGACGCTTCACTGTCAACAAATAACACTCGAGACCCTGCGATACGTTGCAGAGAACAGAGAACAGAGAACAGAACTTTCACGCTAGACTCTGGCAACTTACTTTTCTCAATGCCTTAATTGAGAACGTGTTGTACCTTAATGCAGTTATAAATTTGCGTGAACTTATCGAGCACGACATTCTCCACGTATTCGTCGACTACCTTCACGTGCGCGTCCGTCAGGATGGCATTCCTGCAAACATCGCCCAACGAAGTATGTAGCAGTGAATACTGTCTTTGGACAATCCAACTGCATACTCACATTCTTAGTTGCCAGATGACTATGCACATACTCAGACGCGACGCACTTTCTCGATCCCGCAACACGAGAGTGCTTGATCTGAATGCTGAAAACGTTCGTGAGAAATGAAAATTGTAGAAAAAATTCCCAAAACATTCTTACCAATAACGTTGACGTAAAATTCGTTACAAGTCTCGTAGGATTCTAAGATCACGGCAGCGTCTAATAACAGCTCCATGCAAAGAGCAAAGTACCATGTAATGGCGGAATAGTCTGTGTCTTCCTTGGATAAATAATATAATTCGTTTAATAAATCAACAGCTTCGTTCAGCTGCTTGGTCCAAACCTAAAGCAGTTTTCCTTCGATCGATACTCTAATGGATTTATATAATACCGATAATTTATACCGCAAAACTAGCTGCACCGAGTAACTGTTCTCACCAATATTTCGATCAGGGTTGGCAGAATAGCAAGCTTCACTCTGTTAAACCGCAGATAGTTGCATATCTTGCAGATTTGTATTCCAATCTCGATACCTTCTTCCAATTTCCCTTGCAATATCCTCAACGACACATAATAATAGAATAATCGCCAATCTCGAGAGATATACCTAACAGGTATCTATACATATACGTTACCTGCTCTCGTAGATCGTCTTAAAGACCTCCGCCACTATAATCACATCTTCGGGACACTTCCAGCCTGTTTTCTGCTCGATTACCAACAGCATCGGCTTTGCTAATGACTGTATCATGCTTGGCTGTTTCAGTCGTCGAAAAACTTCTACAGCAGTCAAATAAATCCTGCCTTGCTCCAAAAAACCACCGGAGCTTTCGAATGCAGCGCGAAAGCTCTGCAAAATCGCTAGGTCCGCCATCTTCGCGTCTCGCTGCAGCTAAAAATTTCACAGAAACATTTATATTCCTTGGACGAAGGAAGCGTGGAATGGTCGGTGGAATGCTCCAGAGAACACTTCGAACACTTCGAACCAACGAAATCCTGGCCAATCGATGCAAATAAACCGACAATTCTAATTTCGCCGCCGCTATCGTTCCACTGTCTCGATTTACTGTGGATTTCGGAACGCCTAGAACCCTGTAACGCATCCTCTCCAGTATAACGTTGTAACAAATTGCTCTGGCAGTTTGTGGTATTTCGTATTGTAGCGTTACAGCCTCGGTGTAAAACTTTTTCGCTTGAGAATAATTTCCGTACGCGACATACGCGTCTCCTGAAACGCAACGATGCAGCGATGAAATATATTTCACGGCCACTTAAATTCTGCCTCGAACGTACCCATCAGAACCAGGCTCATCCCTTTATCGAGCTTGCCGTCCGGGGTATCGAGATTAACGATTTGCTTAGCTTCTGCGGCGCCAATAGCGGCGGCCGTGTAAGCAAGATATTTCGTCAAATAGAGTGGCTGCGCGGTTTCGATTAAACCTGCACTGTACTCCATCGTGAACTTCGTTAACCTCTTCATATCCTCTGAAAAATGAATCTTCGTAATCGGTGCTAAAAGTATCCGGCATTGCAAAGAAAATGATACGGCACTGCTATTCGCTATGTGATGGTGCAATTTCGCGAAGGTATAATTCACTGCCTCCATGCATCTACAATTGCGATAATCCACGTAGCTTAGCTCTTTCAATGCATCGTCCCAGGAAATATCGAAGGCAGGTTGCTTCGTCTTTTTAACGCCAGTGAAGAAAATATCTTCCTGACTAGAATTTTCATTACTTGCGTCTGAAGACTCTGGCCAAGGAAAAACGAAACGCGTGAAACAACGCATGTATGTGAAACAACACGCGGAAAACGTCAGATACCATCGCTGATATCATCGTTGTAAACAGGTAGGACGGATATTCTGCGAATATTCACACTCTCCCGTCTCTTATCCATAACGTTGTTGCCAACCACAAAAATACTCCGTCTAGATCCGAATCTCTCTTGTGTAGCTTGGCCCGTTCCTTTTCCTTGCCCTTGCCCTTGCCCTTGCCCTTGCCCTTGCGTAAACTGCGTGATCTTTTGCAGGATCTCCATGTTCTTGCAAGAAGGAGGGAACGATTCAACAGCTATACCTACCACGGAAGCTTTCCAAGCTTTTAATGCTCACAGATGGTATTGGTTCTTCCTTGGAGATGATGGTTACAAAATTTCCACCACCGCAGGTGCTGCATTTTCTAGCATTTTTCTCGTAAACATTCGCAGCCTTTATATGGTAATCATTTTTCTCCTGCTGCGACAGTATGTCATAAAATAGTTTGCGGTAAGCGGACATTGGAAATTCCAACACCTTGCAGGAAGCATACGGGGGCAAAGTTTTACTAGGAAACGATTCTGCAATAAAAATCATTAACGCGATTTGCGACGATGTACATACATCGTGTCCGTTAAATGAACCGTTAAATGAACTTACGAGACGATTGACAATCGCAAGTAATCAGGTGATGCATATTGCTGAACGTTCTTCGGTTCGTAGGCACGTATAATAGAGCATCGTCCGAATGAAAGTTTTTCCTCTGAATCATAGCGCATTCCAAGATCCTCAACCTTATCATCTGTTCCACAGCTGAGGGGACAAAATATCACTGAATGATCGTACAAGTCGATGAAAAATTTCTATACTTTCCTTTCGTTGTATAGACTGGTGTAGAATTGGGCATCACGTTGTCAATCATATCACGAAAGAAAATATCACCCATAGCGGATGCACACTTGACAAAATCTTGCTCGTAGGCATTCATTCGATTATATATGTCGATCCTTAAGCCTGCGATACGAATGACTTGCAATGATTTCATACTACAAATGAGTCGTATAAATTTGTAATCACCCGTGACATCGCGATTGATCTCAACAACACCCCTCGGCTGGTCGGATGCTATGCACACGTTCAACGCGCTCATTTGCATCCAGTGTAAAGGTGGTGCTAGCTCTTCGGGCGTTAAGAGGGCAGGAATTTTCGCGAGCAACGATTTATCCGGGAAAACGAGATCGTAACGAGCCACGTCCATAGGTGCGATCGTGACGATTTTTAGCGCTTCTACTTGCAAGGCGGACATCAGAAACGCTTCGCACCAGCCAATTGTACTTTTGCTGCGCCGTTGAAGGATTCTAAGCGAGCAAAATTACTGGGAAAATCGCGCGACCAAAGAAAATAAAGAAAATAAAGGAAATATGTAAAAGGACAGGAGAGTCCGGACCTTTCGAGGCCTTTCGGAACGGCAACCACGTTCAAAAACTGACACGAAAACGCTACAAGATGTTTAGCGTCTAAACCCTGCAGTGTCCTGTTCATCAATCTTTTGTCTTGAAAAATTGCTGCCTCGATTTTAGTCATACTGTCCCAAGAAACTGGTTCCAGCATCGTCAAAACTAGAATCACATTGTCGTTGTTCATGGCGGACGATAAAAACTGCCAAGAAAGGAGATCCATGTGCTGCGCATCGTCCAGAAGGATACACACGCGACCGGCAACCTAAATTCCGATTCGACTTGGCTAACACTTGTGGAATAATGAACGGAATTAGCCAACTGCTCTACTACAACCTTTGCCAATATTAATTCAAAGGTCTGTATAGTCTTTTCGTGACGTTTCCAATCGGTGTCCTGACAGTACTCGTCCGAAAGGGGAAACTGGACTCTCATGATGGTGTTCAGGTAGCAGAAATCTTTCGCATCCAGAACGTCGGCTAATTTATTTATAAGAACTCTTTCACGATCAGTGATACTTGTGCATCCTACAGCATCGAAAATCTGGCCACAAGAAATGACGAATCTAGCTGGATAATAATTGAGGAGCAGTGCTTTACGTACTTGGAGGAACAAGTCATACAATACAGCGTACGATTTCTTAAAATGGGACGAGTGCAAGGACAATTGAACGATCTTTATTTGCCTGTTCCGAACAATCGTGACTAAAGCATCAAGAATCCTCGATTTTCCAGATCTTTCGCAACCCTATAAATATATTTGAAATATTTTCAATTCTAATCCTTTCTAATCCCCTTTTCGCCCGATTCGAATATTTCTCTATTTCAGCCGGAACCTCTATAAGTAAGCCAGCATAAATTCGTCCAAGCACTCCGATGTCGTCCAGAATATCCTTGAAATATTCTATTTCTTGAAATCGCCCTAGAATGGGGTAGCAGTACTCCAAGTTGGACAGTGCTTCGTAGTTTCTGAAAAACCTTCAATTATGTCATTGCGCACAATTTCGCATCTGTGTACGATCTTTGCTATACGTATATGTAGTGAAATCCTTACGAGTGTGTATCCATGTATTCGTAAACGTGGCACTTTCCGAATTTTTTCAATACTTTTATCCCTCGCGAAAAGAACTTTTCAGGTTGCATAAAACTGTTTAAGACGGTGTCGTAGTCGCAAAATATCTGGGAGAAATATTTTCACTGATTGAAAAAGGTTTCGAGGAAAATCTGAACCGTTTGCACGTGCGCGGAACAGACCTTGTCGAAGGAAATCATCATTAATGAGATCGACTTGCTGGTAGATGGACCGAAAACCATATAGTGTCTCCTAACAATGTGACCCACGATCCCGCAAAATGCCAAACCTGTCGCCCAGTTAAGAAACCTTCAATTTTCATTCTCATGTCAACATTTAAAGACTGCTGGTATAGATTCGAATTTGAGCCGTTAAAAAGGATACCAGTAGTAATTCCAATTAAAACAGTCTTTACTCCGGTAGTTCGTTTTGCCTCGGACATTATCTGCGACGCCGACAGTATCCCATTTTTCGAATTGCCAGCATTTCTTTCGCCACTGTATCCGTTAATTCCATACAGGATGTAAAACGAAATATCTCTTTCGTACAAATTCACCGTGCTGATGTATCCGAAATATTTCTCAACTATACTGTCAGACGATTCCAAACAAATAGATATTTATATGTTTATAAATTTATATACTATATGTATAATCTATGACCATACGTTTGAATAACTTCATACAGTTGATCCACCAAAGAAATCAGCTCGTATGTGGTGCATTTAGTTGGAATTATGCTAACAGAAACCATAGTAACTAGTCGGACCTCCGTCAAGTAATTTGACGGTTGATCGTCTTCAATCTGAAAACGTGGCTCTATGTGGGCTCTATGTTGTTCATCGAACAACTGCAAACGTACCTGCATAAGAATCGGTTTTGTCATATAGGTCCTCAAGTGTACACCGATACGTCGTCGCAGCGCGTCGAGTAAAGAGACTCTTGCTGCGAAAAACATCTTCGTATCAATTCGTCCACTTCTACGCTATTTCGTTGCGGAATAAAAGCGCTTACTCTGAACATGTACAGCGTGATTCTCATCATCTTCAGATAAATCAGTATTCATTGACAATTCCGATGGTGTGTGAGAAAAACTGGTGATTCGGCGTTGCAACAGTGAAGACTCCCCATCCGTAGAAGTGCTTGGTCTCTGCGGTTCTATCGGCGGTGCGAGCACTTTAATGATCTATTTTCCAATCGAACAAGATACCAGTAAAAGAGAAATCGCCAGAACCCGATATTTCTACCATTGCCGTGCCATTCGCACCTTAATGTTTTTCGCATCCTTGATAACATACTCGTATTGATTTGGAGCACAGTGGCCCCAGGCACTCGAGGACAGTACGAGATCACCGGGTAAACAGATTCTTCTGGCAAATTTAAGATCGTCGATCGGCTCACCGGCAATCACAAAGTTTCTCGCGCTGTCGTTGCCGATTACAGAAAACATTACTTCGCCCGCGGAGACCGCGATATCTACTATTAACACAATTGGGACCACAATACACAATCCTGTAGCTGAGCACCGCCAGCGTAGTCCTAACGCAGGCGGGATATAAGGAAAGACCAGTCGTGCCATGTATTCCGAAAACCATTACCATTTTCATGCGAGCAGCAAAAGACATTAACTAAAGCGCCCTGTCCGACCATAGCCGGTCGGGTATGCGTTGCCATTTCTTTTGCGACGAAAGACGTTGAATATTTCCAATAGAATCAATATTGTAGACACATTACAGAATTAATAACATACGGGAGATCGCGCTGATTAATTTGCTTTTTTCTCGAACTCAATCCGATCATTCTGAGCGGAGTTACAGCTATTTCAAGTTTCGTCAACAACATGAATGAAGATTGGCCCAGTGAACCATATAAATTCCTAGAAATGCGTACGCTATTCGTACTGTTGCGTAACCGATACGCGTGGGAACGTCCTTGCAAGGCTGCGAAGATGCATTGTCGTAACACCAAATTAGTCTGGATTTCAAAACAAATTCTTCAGCTTTCCATTGGCGTAACTATCAATATTCTTTCGATATATTTATATTTAATACTCCTCTAAATCTCTCTTATTATTGTTTAATCTGTTTATTTCTGTAAAAAGTAACATGTTGTTACAATTTCGCATTGTAGTAATAATAATTGCGAGCAAATGCATAAGGTTAAAGCATCGAGACTATTACAAATCAGTAGCATATTCTTTTCTCTTTCATTTGGCAACACATTTATTCAAAGATAACCATTACAAGTCGAGGTAATAAATTTTATATTTTATGCGAAAAGAACGAAAACGTAGTCCGTCAGTCCACCGACGAGATATAGGAATAGACAAGACATGCAATGTATTTTTTCGGCAACGATTTCTGGGACGCCGCGTCCCATTACCATTTCCGTGTCACTCGCAACGTTACCCACAGATTATTGAAAACGATGCGAGAATTAAATAATTTTAAAGAATTCTTTTGTTCTTTGCCGCAACGAAAGGCAACGAAAGGCAACGAAAGATATGAAACATTTAATGTTAATTGAAAATCTTTTAATTAAAGAAACACATGATAACAAGTTTTCTTATTTCAATTGTACTATCAATAAATGAAATAATTTTTAAAGTTATACTTTACTTTACATTATTTTCTGATAAATGACAAAAAAAAATTGAGCTAAGGGATGTATATTTTTTTAACACCCAAACAATAATGTTGCCACAATGAAGAAGATAGTGACGATAATTATGTATATGTACCTACTACAATTGATAATTGTACAGTTACTAGACAAATTCTTTAATTATCGTTTTCCTTGGAGCAATTTTATGGTTAATGAAAGACGCAATTTCTTATTCATATTCAACTAATAACAATGACAAAGTATCTCATTTACTAATATAAGGCAATTCCAGCGATAAACGTGTCTGGAAACAACAAGTATATGCACAAGTTACACAATTGTTATAATTTAAAATAAGCTTTAGCATATAAAGTACGTAAATATTAGTATAAGTATTATCTGTAAGATATATTGTATATTAACTTCAAAGAATAGCTTATAAGTATTAGATTATTTATGTTTATACTATTTTTAGTCACCTACGACTGACGCGGCCTGAACGGAAAGTTCAGTGCCAGACACTGAACGGAAAGTTGATTGTCAGTCACCTATGACTGACGCGGCCTGAACGGAAAGTTTAGTGTCAGACACTGAACGGAAAGTTGATTGTCAGTCACCTATGACTGACGCGGCCTGAACGGAAAGTTTAGTGTCAGACACTGAACGGAAAGTTGATTGTCAGTCACCGATGACTGACGCGGCCTGAACGGAAAGTTTAGTGTCAGACACCGATGCCTGACGTGGCACTCAACGTGTTAAATATGTATATCTCACGCTGGTTCTCAGTACATCTCAATCCACTTCCAACACAGCCTAAACCAAGCGTGCCGAAAAGTGATAAGCATGAACAATTCCTTATAAATCACATCCCTGGATAGTGTTCGCTAGGCAGCTTCGAAGCAGCGAACATTAAGTGGGCATTACTGTCCACTGTAGTTATTTGAGCGGAGAGAATCTTAAGTTCTTATTGCAATTACTTTTGAGTTCTCGTTTCTATCGTTGTATCTATCTGTAGCTGTAAATATTGTGTATTATTTATTGCCCTGCTTCTTATGTAGACTCCTCTGTTTTCTGACGCTTTCGAGATAATTCATTAGTAACATAAATCATATATGTTTCGCCTAGAGAATTACATTTTCTTATTTCTCAAGAAGCCTCCCTTTTTATAATTGAAATACCCGTGTATGGTATATATCATTTAATTCATAAATTAATTAATATCTGCAAAGATATAATTGAATCTACGCGGGTCTCTGCCATATCTACAGTGCCTGCTATGGTTTCGCCATCTATACAGAACTCCTTGAAACCACTCGCGCTCGCTATCGTAGTTCCATCTATGCAGATCGCATTGGAACTACTCGCATCCCTTACTTACCATAACTGTAGTTATGGCAGAGGCCCGACTAATTTGAGTCACGTCTGTATAGATGGCGATACTAATGACTCTTAGATAAAGCAGACATATATACAGTTTCGAGCAGTTCTGTATAGATGGCGAAATTAAAGCCCACATTGAGTGTAGGTAAGACAGGGATGCGAGTGGTACGTAAATTCAAGCACCTGTTTATAAGTGGCGGTGCGATAATGTACATAAAATTTGGTTATTTACATATGTCTTCATTCATCCAATTAAGTTAATAATCCTCGAAAACCGTTTCGTACACTCTTTTACATATCAATAAAGTGTCAGCAAACACAGTGTTTCAATCTACATAAAAATTAATATGTACGGTAACATTGCAAGTTCCATTGTTCATTATATTCTACAACAACCAAGCACTCTTTAGCACGGGTAAATGTATTTTTGAATACTTTTTCCTTTAAATAAATTTTCCAGGACTTAATAAATACATACTAATAGTGGTATTATTCTTTATTTCGGTCTCACAGGAATGAAAGTTTGGTTAGTGTACATATAACCTATCTTTACAATACTATCTCTTGCACTCTCATCTTCCGTTCCGCTCTTCCTTTTCATACCTTCTCTGCCTTACGTATTACAATATTTCTTATCTCTTTATCGAACATCTATTTATAAATCTTTTCCGTTCCTTCCTGTTCAATTACAAATTCCTAAGTTATTTTTATGTCTTATTGTATCTTTTTCCGTACAGTTTGTTAGCAGGTGCTCTTACGTTCCAAATTTTTGTATGCACAGGTCACATCTTTTATCCTTTTTCTTCTCCCAATATTTATTTCATCCTTTAATGCTTTTGGATCTCGCACCTGCGTTGTTAATTGTCAATTGCGCCCTCGTCCGTTTTTACTTAAGTACCACAGTAGTGTTGATGTTCTAATATATTTAAACGTATCATTGTATCTTGCTTTCCCTATTTTTCTGCCTTGTTCCTGCTGTTGCATTTGATTGACTCTACTTTTGAGGATCTCAGTCAATTCCTTTACTTCCGCTTTTGTCAAAGTCACTCATACTTGACGCATTCCATTCCTTTTCAAATAATCCTCTCCCTTTTATGCTTCTGGCCTGCCCCTCCTTTCTTTCTTCTTCCTCTAAATATCTCTTAATAATCTTTCTCCTGTTACATACTTATTAATGTATTTTTTCTGTGTGCAGGTTTCACAGGCAAAGAGTAAGGAACATTGCCTGGCACTTCTCATCTTGCATAAATGCAAGAAAGACGGAGGTAGAAGAACTTGTGCAACATACTTTAGTTATCCTTTAGTTATAGTAAATTGGTTTATAAAAATAGTTTGTATCTATTAGCCCGTAAGTTTATTTTAGGGCAATTGTGTAATTAACTGTTATGTTATCTATTATATGCTTTATTTTATATTCAGTTTATTCGGTAGATCTTATACGAACAACATATTACTTATATAACTATTACAAGTTCTACTGAATGTGCTAAATGTAAAATGAAAGATATAATAAGAAGTAGTATTGGGGGCAGGACTCATACGATTGTGTGAATATATGTGAATGCTTTCCTATATCTCGTTAGAGCTTTAGCTATCCTTTAGCTATCCTTTAGTTATAGTAAATTGATTTATAAAAATAGTTTGTAACTGTTATATTAGCGCATTCGATTAATTTAGAACAATTGTGCAATCAACTGTTATGTATATCTATTATATGTTCTATTTTATATTCAGTGCATTCGGGAGATCTTGTATAAAATTTAATATCGCTTTTACTACAAGTTCTACTGAATATCCTAAATATAAAAGGAAAGATATAATAAACAATTTACATATACACAAGTTACACAATTGTTGTAATTTACAATAAGCTTTAGCATATAAAAAGTACGTAAATTTTAGTATAAGTTTTATCTGTAAGATATATTGTATATTAACTTCAAAGAGTAGCTTATAAGTATTAGATTATTTATGTTTATACTATTTTTTTTACTGTTACATAAATATTACTTTAGAATTGATACAAGTTGTTCGAAGTTTAGTTGTTGTTCGATGTATTGTAAATAGATTATAATAGAATAGTTCATAAGTATTAGCTTGTTAATTTGAATTAGAACAGTTTTGTAATTTGTATCTCCATTGATTAGTTTAAATAAATGTTCATTGAAAAGAATTCCACTGCTCTTTTTATTTTCACGCCTCAAAAATCCTTGAGAGAACCTAAATCCAATTCCTTACACAAGCAGTACCGTGGACGAACTTTAAATGCAAAGTCCTGAAGCGAGAAACTTGTAAAAATGGCCCTATACGTCATTAAAGAAAACAGGTCAAAGTCTTGCAAAATTTGTTGGCAAAAGGCTACAATATTATGCGCCCGAAAATTCTTAGAAGGTGCGTGATTTCTCAGAATTGCTGCTATCGAATTGCCTCCTCGCATATCATATTCTCCTAATACCAATCCACGATTTTCAGCGAGATATTTTTGCCAGAATCTCAGAAATTTTGCGATCGGAAATTCCTGGAACGTGACGTCGTTTCCAAGAATTGCTGCGATGAAAGACCTCCTCGCATATCATATTCTCCTGATACAAATCCACGATTTTCAGCCAGATATTTTTGCCAGAATCTCAGAAAATTTGCGATCGGAAATTCCTGGAACGTGACGTCATTTCCAAGAATTGCTGCGATGAAAGACCTCCTCGCATATCATATTCTCCTGATACAAATCCACGATTTTCAGCGAAATATTTTTACCAAAAACCCAGAAATTTGACGCTCGGAAATTCCGGGAACGTGACGTCATTTCCAAGAACTGCCTGGGTCGGATACCTCCTTGCACATCATATTCTCCTGATACAAATCCTCGATTTTCAGCACTTAAATTTCTTCTGAAAATCGTGGATTTGTATCAGGAGAATATGATATGCGAGGAGGTCTTTCATCGCAGCAATTCTTGGAAATGACGTCACGTTCCAGGAATTTCCGATCGCAAAATTTCTGAGATTCTGGCAAAAATATCTCGCTGAAAATCGTAGATTTGTATCAGGAGAATATGATATGCGAGGAGGTCTTTCATAGCATCAGTTCTTGGAAATGACGTCACATTCCAGGAATTTCTCAGCGCTTATTTTAATAACGTATAGGGCCATTTTGACAAGTTTCTCGCTTTAGGACTTTGCATTTAAAGTTCGTCCACGGTACTTCTTGTATAAGGAATCGGAATTAGGTTCATTCAAGGATTGGTAAGGTATGAAAGTAAAAAGAGCACTGGAATTCTTTTCATTGCAAATTTATTTAAATTAATCAATGAATATACAAGTTACAAAAATGTTGTAATTGAATTTACAAACAGATACTTATTAAATATACTTATTTTATATCTATTTACATTACATCGTACAACTAAATCTTGTATCAGTTCTAAACCAACATTTATGTAATATAACTAACACTATAAACATAAATAATCTAATACTTATAAACTATTCTTTGAAGTTAATTTACAATATATCTTGCAGATAAATCATACACTAAAATTTACGTACTTCATATGTAGAAGCATATAAAATTTAAATTACAGCAATTGTGTAACTTGTGAATATGTAAATTATTTATTATATCTTTCATTTTACATTTAGCACATTCAGTAGAACTTGTAATAGTTATATAAGTAATATGTTGTTCGTATAAGTTCTACCGAATAAACTGAATATAAAATAAAGCATATAATAGATAACATAACAGTTAATTACACAATTGTCCTAAAATAAACTTACGGGCTAATAGATACAAACTATTTTTATAAACCAATTTACTATAACTAAAGGATAACTAAAGTATGTTGCAAACAAGTTCTTCTACCTCCTTCTTTCTTGCATTTATGCAAGATGAGAAGTGCCAGGCAATGTTCCTTACTCTTTGCCTGTGAAACCTGCACACAGAAAAAGTACATTAATAAGTATGTAACAGGAGAAAGATTATTAAGAGATACTTAGAGGAAGAAGAAAGAAAGGAGGGGCAGGCCAGAAGCATAAAAAGGAGAGGATTATTTGAAAAGGAATGGAATGCGTCAAGTATGAGTGACTTTGACAAAAGCGGAAGTAAAGGAATTGACTGAGATCCTCAAAAGTAGAGTCAATCAAATGCAACAGCAGGAACAAGGCAGAAAAATAGGGAAAGCAAGATACAATGATACGTTTAAATATATTAGAACATCAACACTACTATGGTACTTAAGTAAAAACGGACGAGGGCGCAATTGACAATTAACAACGCAGGTGCGAGATCCAAAAGCATTAAAGGATGAAATAAATATTGGGAGAAGAAAAAGGATAAAAGATGTGACCTGTGCATACAAAAATTTGGAACGTAAGAGCACCTGCTAACAAAATGTACGGAAAAAGATACAATAAGACATAAAAATAACTTAGGAATTTGTAATTGAACAGGAAGGAACGGAAAAGATTTATAAATAGATGTTCGATAAAGAGATAAGAAATATTGTAATACGTAAGGCAGAGAAGGTATGAAAAGGAAGAGCGGAACGGAAGATGAGAGTGCAAGAGATAGTATTGTAAAGATAGGTTATATGTACACTAACCAAACTTTCATTCCTGTGAGACCGAAATAAAGAATAATACCACTATTAGTATGTATTTATTAAGTCCTGGAAAATTTATTTAAAGGAAAAAGTATTCAAAAATACATTTACCCGTGCTAAAGAGTGCTTGGTTGTTGTAGAATATAATGAACAATGGAACTTGCAATGTTACCGTACATATTAATTTTTATGTAGATTGAAACACTGTGTTTGCTGACACTTTATTGATATGTAAAAGAGTGTACGAAACGGTTTTCGAGGATTATTAACTTAATTGGATGAATGAAGACATATGTAAATAACCAAATTTTATGTACATTATCGCACCGCCACTTATAAACAGGTGCTTGAATTTACGTACCACTCGCATCCCTGTCTTACCTACACTCAATGTGGGCTTTAATTTCGCCATCTATACAGAACTGCTCGAAACTGTATATATGTCTGCTTTATCTAAGAGTCATTAGTATCGCCATCTATACAGACGTGACTCAAATTAGTCGGGCCTCTGCCATAACTACAGTTATGGTAAGTAAGGGATGCGAGTAGTTCCAATGCGATCTGCATAGATGGAACTACGATAGCAAGCGCGAGTGGTTTCAAGGAGTTCTGTATAGATGGCGAAACCATAGCAGGCACTGTAGATATGGCAGAGTCCCGCGTAGATTCAATTATATCTTTGCAGATATTAATTAATTTATGAATTAAATGATATATACCATACACGGGTATTTCAATTATAAAAAGGAAGGCTTCTTGAGAAATAAGAAAATGTAATTCTCTAGGCGAAACATATATGATTTATGTTACTAATGAATTATCTCGAAAGCGTCAGAAAACAGAAGAGTCTACATAAGAAGCAGGGCAATAAATAATACACAATATTTACAGCTACAGATAGATACAACGATAGAAACGAGAACTCAAAAGTAATTGCAATAAGAACTTAAGATTCTCTCCGCTCAAATAACTACAGTGGACAGTAATGCCCACTTAATGTTCGCTGCTTCGAAGCTGCCTAGCGAACACTTTCCGTTCAGGCCGCGTCAGTCATAGGTGACTGACAATCAACTTTCCGTTCAGTGTCTGACACTAAACTTTCCGTTCAGGCCGCGTCAGTCATCGGTGACTGACAATCAACTTTCCGTTCAGTGTCTGACACTAAACTTTCCGTTCAGGCCGCGTCAGTCACAGGTGACTGACAATCAACTTTCCGTTCAGTGTCTGACACTAAACTTTCCGTTCAGGCCGCGTCAGTCATAGGTGACGTAAAAGTTATAAACAATTTAAAAATCGGCAATAATACACTCCGGGTCACTGCAATTAACTTAACTCTTGGTGGTTGTTTTTTAATAAATAGGGTGTCAAATGAGACGGAAACGAATAAGCTACACGACAAAAAATACCCCGCTGCTGTAACTATATGCAGTTGGCCGTAATAACAATTTTAATTGTTTAATTGTTTATAAGAAATGAACCGAGCATGGAATAATGTTTACACCTATTGGAGATCGTAGCATATGCTGCTAGCTTTAATTAATGTCCTTTGATCATTGATGTAGCTCGTCGGCAAGTCGAAGTAATCGCATTTGTTTATAATTTCTTTAAACAAATTCAATTATCTCGGCTTCTGTTAGGCCGATTTTAATCAGCGACGTCTCAAATTGAAGCTCTCGGTTCAAGGAACACTCTGCTTCACTTTTGGAAAGGGCTTCGTGTATAGTTTCGGTGCAATTCTCAAACGAATTGTTAAATTGTTTATAAAAAATAAACGGCGCATGCAGCATTTGTAAAACGTTTATTGGCGTGTAGCAGCATCCTTTACCATCAGTTTAAGCATTCGTTCATTAATCTAGCGCCTCCAGAAGACGAGATAATTGCAGTTACCCGGAGTGCATTTTTGCCGATTTTTCAATTGTTAATAACTTTTAAACTACAAATGCCACATTGTTGAAACTGTTGGAGGATATAGCTATGGCGCGTAGCTTTAATTTAAGACCAGTCCGGTTAAACAATACGCTCCAGAAGCCAAGGAAAACGCAAGTGTTTAAATTAACGACGTAATCCAGAAATTTGTTTTTGATGGTGCGGTAAACCGCGAAAAAGGCCGCAAACGCAATATAGCGGCCTACATTGTACTGTCGTTGGGAGGTTCTTGAGCCCATGTACCAGTTGCATGTCACTGACAACTTTACCTAACTAACTAACTTTAATTTGTTGAATCCTTTACTTATTTATAACATATCAACCGTCCACGGAATATCGTGAATTCTTGTTGGGAATTTTAGCCTAAACATCTACCTTTAATTTAAGCCCCCGACCTCTGATTCGGCTTGCCGGGAATTCGATATAATTGCATTAGTTTCTAATACCCTTAAAGAAATTCAATTATCTCGCCTATGAATTGGAAGAAAATTTTTGGTTGGATAGCACTCATCTAATTGTAGTCGTGTTTTGTATGGCTTTTACTGTCAGTGATGTGTTTTAACACTTTTACTGAGGAATGAATATACATATGTATATGTATATCGAGTGGAACTTTTGATATCCATCGATGCTTGCATGGAAATGGTAATGGCTACTCTATTCTTGTATCCCGTCTGCGGTCCTACATCTTTTTCAAAAGCCGTAGCTGATGCCGGTTACGTTTCGTTGCGATATCGCTTCTTTTATTTACACTGATCAATGTGCATTTTAGAATAACGAAATTCATTAAATTTGAACAGCAAATCCATTATCCTTGCAGTATTCAGCTGTAGACTTTTAGAAATTCTACACAGCATCCATCCACGGCCGATCGCGAATGTGATAACATTAAAGTCCAATAACTAGATGCAATCAAATGATATGTACCTTTGGAAATTGGTGTTTTGCATTTCAGATTGGCAATAGTTTCCTGAATTTTTTGTGCGCATAAAATCACGTTGTATATCGTTCTCGAGAAAAACTCATTCCTGTTCACCCTCCACATGATCAGCAAACTATCTTCTGCATACGAAAACACAAGAACACTTCTACCCAGTACGATTAAATAAATGTTATTCATTAATTTATAATGCCAATGCGAGTTAACACACGTACGAGTGAATTTCAGCACGTCTCCGTGCGTAATATATACTTCTTCTATTATCGCGTCGGTGTAATTATTGAGCAAGGTGAACAAAGCGTGACTACCACCATTCTCCGCGCTTGCATATTTCTGACAAACACTGAAGAATCGGCTCATATTGATCAACCCCAATACGGCATTAAATTTTCGAAAGTTCTTCTTCGATAAGTCTCTCTCGTATATTAATTCGTCAGGGACAAAAGTTGCCATAATTCGTGTACATTTGTCGTCCCGATGTGTGTTCAATATCTATCGATTTATCCTCCTAAGATATGAAAATAATGGTACGAAAGAGAAGAAAATTGCACTAACCTCCCGCAAGCCGGCACTGTTCTTAAATATTGGACCGAACAGATCGGGCGTCCACGCAACTTCATTTTCATTTTCAGTTGAGCTCATTATCGCGCTCCAAAGAAGAGAAACTCGGCACCCCCGATTTTCCAATCACTCTATACTTTGTACACTTTTCTGCTCAGTCGAAGGAACTCGTCGAAAAATTCTAACGACTCGGCCATTATTTGTTTCGATACGGTATCAATCGAAGATGTGCTTAGGCTTGCGCGTGAAGTACACTCGACATGGACAGTCTTTCCAGACTTGCGCGATTGCCGCAGTCGATTATAGCAACTGCAGCAGGATACAAAGGATGAGAAATGAATAACGTACACGTACACAATTGTTTTAGATAAATAACTTACGTATTTGCGATTACATATTACAAGGAGGAATGTCGGAGCATTTACGTTACTTAAATTAATCTTTGTTAGAGTAGGAACCAGATTTCTTGGTCGATTCGCACGATGGTCGGAAATAAGTTTAAGAACAAAATGAATGGATGCGCTTGATCTGCTATACTTCTCACTTTCAAGAAACAACAAAAAAAGCAAAACGAAATTTACCCAAGAACGGAAATAGCCGTAATACGGACGAAAAAGAAAAGGACCGCGTCCTATGGTATTCCTGCGAGTACGACCAAGCATACTTAACAAATAAACAAAACTCTTAGATTCTACTTTTTCTCGGTCTTGAATTCGGAAATAATTCTCGATGAAACTGTGGACATATTGCCCATCTGCGAAAATCAGTGGGCAGAAGAAAAAAAAAAAGGATGATCCTTTCCTGTTAACCCCTTCAATGGATTATTCTCAGACAGTAGAATCTCTCGTATTAAAAAATATAGGCATTTATATATATATTCTTTATATAAATGGACAAACTTTTTTTAATAGAGATTAACTCACGGCACTCCTATTCATCGCCATGTTTCCCTTCACCCCAGTGAACATCGATGAATCTATTGTGGATTCTTCGTTGCTAAAAGAATGTACAAACTCAAAGTGATAAACTGAATAAGACTCACGGTCAACGTTAAAGAAGTGCTCCATTAAGAAAGATAACGTCATCGTACGTCTTCGTTTCAAATAAAAGAACAAACGAAGTACATTGCAATTAAAAGAAAAAATGGTAAATTTTGTAAGAAAAAAAAAAACTGTAGTCTACTTTAACGTTAGCCACTTCTCGTCAATATTCTGATTAATATGGAGGAAAATATAAAACTCAAATTGTTTCGTAAAACTGAGTTCAATGTAAATCAACCTAAAATATACTTCCGTGAAAAAGAATGAAAAAAATAAAGACGATCGTCAACTCGAAAAAAGAAGAAAAAAAACAACTGATTCCATTCAGCCTCTTCCACTGCTTCGGAATAATGAACGAAGGAAAACGAGCACCGAGAACATACATTCGGTTTCGTGCTTCCAGACCCAACAGCCAATTCCCATTACGATTATTAAATTGCACACCGAGACCAACACCACCAATACTCACAGCGCCCACTCGGTGCTTTTTTGACTAGAATTGAGAAATTTTGATCGTAAATACTCGAATCCCTCGGCAATCTATAACCTCGCCTCCTCCTTAATTTCATTTCAATGGTCGCCTATATCTTGCATCAGTTTTTAATTGACGTTTACCTTAAACCTAATGGTATCGATTACACCCTTTTAATTATAAACTGATGCAGCTATTTTCTGGAACGAGAATCCTTAATAAAGTGTAACTTTCTTCCTATACGTTTGATCATAGGAACATCCAGAACTGAGTAAACCAACCCTTGTCCTCGTACAATATATAGAAAATTCTATAAAAATCAATGGAAAAATATTCAGTTTCACGAGTTACTTTGCCCAGCTCTTGCTGTTTACCTATTAAAAGTGTCGATACTCGTTCCAGCAAATCTGTTCGGCGGACATTAAACTTTCGTTCGGTACGTTCGGCCGAGATTCCCGAAAATTATATGCGTGTAGAATAAAGAACGTTTATCTCTATCGAAATATAATATACATATATAGTACCAATCTATATGTACGCCTATGTACTAATTTGTACATTTGTTTGAGGTATTCGTAGCAGTCTTTACGTATCAAAAAGGTATCTGAGTATCCCTCTTCCTTTAAGCGATAAAACCAACAATATTATCATAAAACGTTTATCCGCCTGATCCACAAAAAAACAAACCTACAGTTCATTATCCAAACTGTCTTTGTCCTTAACTCCATGGATCCGCCATTGTGTATCGCTTAAAGGGGCAAGAGAAAATACGCTCGACCACTTCGTCGAGCTCTATTAAATCGTACAAGCACCGAAGGAATGTCAAGGCAGAACGGTTCCTCTGCAAGGACTTCCCTATCGTCGAGAGTCCCCCAATCTCAACATCAACAGCTGCTCTCAATACCTACGAATGCTTCGACCTAGCGATGTGCAGGAAGAAGGACACCTTATCCGTGGATTGATGACCGCACATATTGCACGTGTAGGGATCCTTGTAGCCGTGGTAGCCCATATGTACTGTGTACATCACGACGTTACCGAAAGCGATCTCGCAGTACTGACAGGTGAACTCGTTGCTTACACCCAAGTTGCGATCGCTGCCATCCTTGGCCTCGCGAGAACCAGGACTGCTGACACCTGAAGGTTCAAAGCTGTCTTCCGCCTCCATTTGCTGCTCCTGCTGCTCCTGCTGCTCCTGCTGCTCTTGATCGCGCCCATGCCCTTGCTCATGCACCTGCTCCTGATCCTGCTCCTCATCCGTGTCCTCCTCGACCACTCTTCGGTCCAATTTTACCGCCCTTCCCTTACGTCTACTGGTGCCTGTTGCTCTCGGAGAACTCGTCACAGATTTTTCAGTATTGTTAGTAACGTCAGGTTTACTAAGGTCCAAGGGGGTCGCTTTGGAGTCTAGACACTGATCGTGACTCTTCGTAGTAGGCGTAGAAGGAACTTCGTTTATCTTAGAAACATCGTTATCGGATAGTCCATTGGACATGCCACTAGGCGACTTGCTTTCACTGAAACACCTCATCGCGAGATCCTGCGGCATATCAACGGACATCCTCTCACAATCCATAGCCTTGAGGTAGTTGATCAGTGTGCTAGACTTCATTCGGTCCAACTGTTTCTCGGGATTATTGTCCTCGGAAACAGGGAAATTGGAAAGAGGAAAAGCAGTAAATATTTGACTGTAAGGGAACGCGATCCCAGGCTGACTTTGTGCAACTCCGTTCATGCCATTTAAGCCGTTCACTGGATTAACCGAAAGACGATGGCCGACTGGGGACATTTGGGAGGAAACGACGAGCTGAGGCGAGGACAACGGAATCTGAAGGTTATTATTCGGTGACATATTGTTCATCGGGCAGCCGTCTTCTTGGCCCTTCGCCGGCTTCTGTTTCGGTCCACGTCGAGTTCCATAGATGTCGATGATCGGCAACGGATTCGGCGATCCATCTGCGTTCAACACCATCGCCGGCTGATGGGAATACTTCCTCAGGTGGAGCTTCAACGAGTGGCAGTACTTGGTGGCGTACGAGCAGTTCGCGCACCTGTACTGATAGATGTTCGAGTGAGATTTCAGATGGCTGTTCAGCATCGATTTGTTCACACACGAGTACGAACATTTGTCGCACTTGAACGGTTTAGAGCCAAAGTGGTTTCGAAGATGATACTCCAAGTGATGCTTGTACTCGGTCACAAACGGACACTTTGGGCAAGTTAAAAGTTTTTCAGCCTTGATGTGACCTCGACTGTGCTCCCAGAATTCAAGCTTCGTGATAGCCACGAAATTGCATTGCTTGCACCTGAATGTTTTCACTTTGCCCTGAGAGTTAACTCGCGGAACCCTAAGCCCCGGTTCGTCCGCTTCTTCCGACTCGTGCTCGGATCGTTCACCTTGAGTAGGGGATGATATGTTCTCGTCCGCCAGAGATCCGGAAGTCGCGAGCTGATTCAGAACCGTTTTCACAAATTCTGACGTATCGCACTTTGTCGAACAGTGAATCGTCAAGTGGTCCGTAAAGTTGATCCTGCCGGAAAGAAATATTTTCTTCTCAATAACACGTCTGAAAGTTGCTTGTTCGGAGTAACGAAACTTATATATACCTATTTATCGTGGTGAAGGCACAGATAGGACATTGCAAAGTGTCCTGTCCCAGCTCGACATCTTCGCCGGACGATTTCACCGTGCTCGAAACAACGTCCATTGCTTGATCCGGCCGATGATCGTCCACCGTGTGATGCCTGGTGTATTCGAACATCGTCTGTGGACTGTAATCGTATGTGCTGCACTGCATATTGCTCGAGTCTTGCGAATTCGCGCTTCCTGGAGACAAACTGCAGTTTACGGTGGACGATGATCGTCTGCTCCTCGGTGAAGCAGAGTTGCTCGTGTAGTGATCCGGTGATACGCCAGAATCGTTATTCTTGTCTTCTAATGGCTCCTCCTTCTGCAAATGAGTGATTGCACAAACGTTACATCGGATTTACGTCTGGAATATGAATTCCGTCGGGACTCGACAAGTTTCGAGATTAATAGTAAGAAGGGGAAGGGAAGGATAGACGTTTAGAGGAGTTGGTGGGCAGGCGGACAAGCGAGAGCGCGGGATTAAAGAAAGTTGTGAAACTAAAGCTATGAAGAGTTAGCTGGGTCCATCGGGCTAAGTGAAACGACATTTTGTCGATCGCGGAAGGGGAAGGAATAGCGAAGCGCGATTGGGGGATGGAAAAAAAGGGAAAGAGAGGGTGGACAAAGAGAAGAAGTGAGAGGAGTGAATAAGTTAAAAGAGAGGGAGAAAGGGAGAAAGGGAGAACGAAAGAAGATTCGATCGGCGAGGGGTTGAAACGATTACTCACCACGATTCTATCGGTGATACCCCAGGCGGGCGTGGTTGGCGAATGGAGGGGATGGTGGTGCTCTTCAGCAATGGTTCGTTGCTGTTGCTCCCGTTGATGATTCGGCGCGTGTACCAATGGTTCTGCCGTGTCCCAATTCCCTCTCATCTTGATATCCTGTTTATACAACAAAATAGCAAGCTATGAAATTGATCGAAACCTCTTGCCGTCGGATTTCAAGCAGCAAGCAAAGTCGAAACGTAGCTCCAGGTACCAGATAAGAGTATGCTAGATGAGTAGGTGGAGGAGCACTTTGATGTACATATGCGCGCATAGACCGAGCAGATGCAAATGTTCCACGGACGCGGGTAAGGAGTTTCAATAGAATAAAGAGGCAGGAGAAAAGGTTAAACTTGAATCGATTCTTCCGTGCCAAGCGGTCGGAAAGGGTTGGTGTTTGTGACAATTGTAGATAATTCCGCGAAAAAGGGTAGGAAAACGGTAAACAGCCTGGGTCTATTCTAAAGCAAATTCTCGGTAAAATTATTTCACTATGTTCGCCTGTTGGCCGTATTGTCCTTTTACCTTGAACGTGCTACAAGAACAAACGCTTCCCGGTGTACAAATAATCGGGCTAATTTATTCGAAGCGTGGCAACAGTAATGTACCTAATTGTTTCGATTCCAGACCGATGTCGTTTAGCGATCCCAAGGTTAGCGACCCAAAATCTTTTGTCCGTCCGTAAGAATTTAACGCCGTTCGATTTCATTTGATATAATTAATCGTGCCATGATACTAACCGTACATTTGCGAATGGATACGTATTGCCACGCGTGGAATATTCACGGTGCAATTGTGCAACTATCTATCGCCGTCTAATAAACTACCAGAATTTATTCTTGCACCGGCGATTTACTAGCGGAAAGCGGAACGGTCCCATGGTTAAGGTCTCCTCATTTATTCAAGTGGAGCATGCTCGAAAAGTTTGTCGACCAGACCAGACCACACCGGACCGGACCGGACCGGGTTGGGTGATTCCGCTTCGACTTCTGCCAAAAATCTCTTTGTTCGTTTACCTCGTGAAACGATGGCCATAAATAACATTCGGACCGTCCAGACAATTCTTTCTACGAGTTCTGTGGCCGAGTTGGAAATCAGCAGGAAACAAACAACCCTTGTAGGAACGAGGTTATCTCCAACAGGTAATTATAGCGTATAGAAAAATGTACTTGTCCCGCCAATGTCGATACGAAATCCGCCACGCCAATTCCATCAACGATAAGACCTTAATTATTCCTAGGATACTGCGCAAACTTGGAATAGTTTCGTGGTACAAGTTCGAAGAATTCCGCGTCAACCTCTTGCTGCGAAATTCTTTGCCAACGCACAAACGGTCGTATACCATAGTAAGGACGTTTACAAGTCGATTAAAGCAAACTCCTTCGTGCTCGCTTGAACAAGGGGAAAAAAGACTTTGGCAAAGGTCGAAGGAAGAGAACCTTTCGAAATTCCAAGCAGAATCACAACAATAAATAGAAAAACCTATAGCAAAGGGTCGGGGAGAATACTTGCTCGAGAACGTAGTCGATTTACAGATCTAGGCGAAAAAGCGGCGATATCATAGGAAATTGGAAATTGGAAATTTTTCGGAAACATGTACCCTAATTAGGTGTACACATAATGTACATTTAATGCGTATAAATAAAAGCAGCGATAAACAATGAACACGAGTCGCGAAGTAAACGAAACGAATACCTAGTGTACCGGTGACCAAAAACCGTACGGCGAATTTATTCGAAGAAAAGTGTAATTATTTATTATGTTATCAGATTCGAGACTAGAGATTTGTCAAACTATAGCAGGCTAGATCCTTGTGTAATGTTTATTTTCTATAATGCTGTAGTTTGATCCTACTAGAACGGAATACGTACTACTATAGAACAGTCGATGAGAATATCAGGACGACGGGAGTATAATTGAAAGAGCATTTAATGAAAGCATCCGCCGATCACCGCGGTAGCCGCGAGTCCCGACGTTATGGCGAATCAGGTAAGTCGGCGCCCATCGCAGCGAGTTTCGCGGCACTCGCAGTCTTTGTTAATTAAGGTAAAAATGAATAGAAACGAATACAAATGAATAAAAAGGAATAAAAGTGAATGAAAGAAAGAAAAGAAAGCAGGAAGAATTGCAAGCAAATTCACGGGAAAGCAGTTAACGTTTGTTTCTCGGATATCCTTGTTTCTCCCGACATGTTGAATTTTCTCCGTGTTTGTTTCTCCCGATCCCGTACACGATGTCATTGCTGTATATCCACACTTTTCGAAACACGCAAACTAAACAACGGCCAATTTCGACTGACGCGTGTACTTCGACCGGAATGTCGACGATTCTCGGAAAGGACTTGGAAAGAAAGTCAAAACCAACGTCGTTACAAATCCGTACATTCATTCCAACACGCGCGCGCGCATCAGAAATTGAACGTTTTATTTTATCCGTTGGAACAAACGAGCGGCGTAAAAAATGCATGGATCAAATGCACAATTGGATAGAACAGGCGCGACCGAAAGGTGGCTCGTTCTGGACCGGCGATCCTTGGAAAAGTAATGAGCCGACCGTTGAAATTCCTCCGAGGTTTTTCTTCCTTCTCGTCTCCGACGAATCTATGTTGATCGCCGGACCCATATTTACGTTCGTGTCGGATATATACGTTCATTCGCAGTAAACGAATAATCATATTAACGATAATGAACGAACCTTGATCTCGGGCTCTCCAGCTTCCTTCAGCTCTTTACAGCTCTCTCCAGCTCCCTCTAATTCCTTGAACAACGTGTTCGAGTGGATCCAGTAGCTTGCACACTTGTAACACTAACTTCACACGAGCCCCGGTTTCTGCTCCAAATCGAATAGTATCGCAGAGAAAGGGAACTACATAGATTCAGCGATATGTTGTACGCGAAGAAAACGTACGTGACAAGTTAACATGGATTCTCTACCCGACCTCCAGTTCCTTGTGAATGCCCGAGGTTGACTGACAAACTCCTAAGTCCCAAAATGGAATACCGGCTTATTTGTGGATCGTGCCGAAGGGGCAGCTACCCTCTCCCTTTGACGAAACGGCTTGTCCAATCGCAGCCAGGCCATCGTCCGGATTCATACATCTTTTTCAATACCCCACCCTTCGCCTTACTATGGCTTCTGCGAATCCTACGGTTTCCCAACTTTTTGCAAACCCCCACCCCGTAGCACGCCGCGCCACTCTTTCCTTTCTCAACCCTTTCCAATTATATTTTAACCCCCCCCCCCCCCCCCCCCCACGCGTATTGCGATAATCTGTCCTTATCAAATGTTTGTCCCCGCTCGAAGAACTTATACCGAGACACATTCGTCCGTGCTTGCCAATTAATCTCGCTATTTATTTCACATTATTCCATCTTCATCGAGCGTGTACTATTTTTTCCTCGCATTTTCCCTTACTGTATATGGAATTGGCTTCGTAACATTTCACACGCTCATTGCTCAAGGGAGTGTTTCCAAATTTCTAAACAGCGGAACCGCTAATTAGCGTAGGCGATTTCAAGTTCTTTCTCCTTCGGGAGCAGTCCGCTGTCTGCTTTCATTCCTCTCCTTAGAGAGATCGCACCCTTTCCCGTGCCTCGAGAAAACATCCAGCAAAACCATTAGTTGAGCCCGATGATCCCAACTCGAAAATGACAGTAAATAGGGGGAACAAAGTTTTTCGGCTTTAACCTAACGCTTGTGAAACGAAGCAACGAGAAAAATACAAATAAAAAGAATGGCATGGATGAAAGTTGGTATAAAATTGTCCAATTCGTCATGTTCCGTGCCCAGTAGCACGCAAAGCGCGTCCTCGAAGGTTTTCGAGAGTAAACGCCTACCTTTGGCGAACAGGTACACAAGGAACGCTATAAATCGTCCTTTAACCCTTTACACGTTGGGCGGGGGAGGAAAAAATCTTAAAGCCGTAAAGGCCGCATGAAAAACTTCCATTCAACCCTTTCCTTCTAATCTGCTTTTCCAGAAAACGCCACCGTTCCCGCTCCACGTTTACGACGCTTTTACAGTTACAATCTTCGCTAAGCGAAAAAAGGGGGACGTATGAATTTTCTAACTGTTTTCCTGTTTCGTGTCTGGAGACCTTGTTTTCCCAAGGCAGAAAAACAACAGCCGTGCCTCTGTAAACTCTTATCCGTTTTACGCCCGACTATAACGCTTTCCTCGAAACTGCGTGGCAATAAATTGATGAGAAAAATCCAAGTTTGCCAAAGTCCCAAGATTTTAAGGCGTTCATTGTCCCATAGCCCAGTTTTACATCCTCTAACTAAGTTCCCTGTCGCGATGCCTTTTACGGGGCCCCAGAAATTCAACGTGAAATGCAATAAATAATTATCGTTTCGACATTTTTCCTGCTCGAAGAAAAGTCAAAGAATCGGACGCTTTTATATTCTTCTGTACCCCTTTGCGACGAGACCTTGGACTCATTGTTCTTTCTCGCCCGGGCATTCCATGCACTTTGTCGTAAATATGACGAAAACCGAGCGTACGCAAATGTCCCCTTGGATGCACTGGCGAAAATCGTTGTGGCAATAAATAACACTATTAGCCTACCACCTTCTAACCAGGCCAAAAGTGAACCCATAGCAATATCCATTGGAGCATACCTAGAGTCGAGCCATGGATACTGCTCCAGATGTACCAAACCATAGTTGTTCACATTTTCTTCTACATTTCTCTTCTCTTTTCATTCGTTCTCCAACACCTGAACAATATTTTTGCATATGTCGGAAAGAATATATTTTTTCACCATTGTGTGCCGCTGCATTATTATTCTTCTACTTATTCTTGTTCGCATTAAAGAATACGAATACCTACATACCACCTCTAACAATAAGCATTATTATTGTTTCAAAAGAAGTGTAGAAACGGTAAACATCATAAACTATTGGCAGGGAAAATAATAGATTCAAGTACTAAGTAAAATGACTTTATGCGTTTAAAAGGTTTCGAATTCCAGGAACACGTGAAAAGGCGAGGTAAGAAAAGACTTAAAGTTTTATAGAAATTTATTAAAACAATGCAAGTACCGTGGCCAGAGCCGTATGTTCGTCCCATGGTGCGTACAAGAAGACAAAGGGCCGCAGGTCTAACTGCACCCGTTTCCAGGAAAGTGAGATTATTTTTTACAACCCGGTCGAAGGTGAAGGTAATTGGATTTTCGCTGCTCGGGTCATGAAAAAACCGCAACACTTTACGAGGCGACAATAATTCGATTGAACAGTCAATTGGGAAAATGTTTTGTCGCTTATGATTTTATCCACGAAATCCAATTAGCGAGATTGCCATTGAATACACGAGTATGGTGCATCACCCTACTTTTCCAATCACTCGAAAATTAAGACAAACATTCCGAGTTAATTACGTGATCGCGGTCGGATATATTGATCAACTACAATATTATAATATTATAATATTATATATTATATATTATCGACTACAATAATATATATGTATATGTATATACACATATATAGTATGTAGCATTCTAGTCCATATCAGATAGGAACAGATACGATGTAGATACGAACTAAAATGAAGAAGCAATTATCGTCACAGCGCAACGGTCGAAATACGTTGAAATTCATCGAAATTCATCGAAATTCATCGAAATTCATCGAAATTCATCGAAATTCATCGAAATTCATCGAAATTCAACGAAATGAACTCGTTAGCTTCCGGATAGACGAAAAGGCGTGTGGAAAAATACCGAAAAACCCGTTACTTTGAAACTCGAAAAGGGACAGAAATTACGCAGCGGTGCACAATTTTCTCGCACGTTTACAGGATTCCGGGTCACCGTTTTCCAAAATTTATGAGCCGAAAGTCTAGTTTTTATTGTCGCCCTTGCCTCGCAGAGAGTATACTGTTAGCTGGCTAACGGGGTTAAACGTTAGAGAAACTTTCTCTCTCACTTTTTTTCACTCACCATCATACCCAATATCCTACTACCCTTTACCAGGCCTTCCTTTTCTCCCAAAACTTTCAACCGTGTACACCTTCAAATGTTCAAGGCCCCGTCAAAGTGCACTACACGTACAATATATGTATCTGTGCCGTCCATCTAGTGAATCGCTTTGATAATAACGTAAGAACAAAAGCGTCAAGACCGACAAATTGGCCGCCCCTTTGTCGAGCAACTCTTTTCCGCGAAATAGAAGAAGCAAAAAGCAAAAGCACCGTTCATCGACACACTAAATTGCTGCAACGATGGTGCTCATAATACGCGCGAGTGGCCATTGTTTTCGAAAGAACACCAGGCTTGGTCATCCTCGCTGCGACCCTTTCGTCGCCCTCCTATTTTTATTTCACTATTTTATTGCCCCGTTTTCCCATTTCTACGAGCCATATAAAATGTTGACCGCGGAAATTCAGCCTGACAGAAATTCTCGGTATCAAGTAATGAGTTATTGTATAATTGAAAAGTGGATTTATGGCACCGGCGAGGACTACCTGAAACACCGGGCTATTTTCCAGGAAAATAAGTCAATCGCGTCCACGGGCACCATTCAAATTATACGAATCAATCCCTTCCGTGGGGAACGTCCAACGGATTTACAAGGAACTTTTTCTATCGTAGGACGAAAATCCGTACCGTAGCACACCCTTTTTCCATTGCAGTCTTTGCCTACGCTAACTGTTAATGAACATTCGATGATTGTAGTTGTAACAGGCGATCCTTCCGAGAATTCCGGTCACACTATTCCTACCAATTAGTCTACGAGGCCTGCTACGAGGCCAAGATTCTTTCCTTCGCACTGTCACTCTGTTTCCCAGATATTGTAAACATTTATAAGTGTAAGCATCTGTCCGCGGCTATTTTACGTAGAGGTAATACAATGGCAGTGTTTTCCGCGCAGAGACGCCGATGAAGAGGGAAAACTATGAAGCTTGACCTGCAGTTTTCCCGAATGAAGAGGAAAATCGGGGAACAGACGCGTGTGCATTACTGGGAGTTCCTACATTGTTGTTTATCCGCGATGACTGGCAGGGGCGGTGGTTACGAGACACGTGCCCCACCCCTCCATTCGCTTACTTTCCCTCGAATGCGGCCATTCTATATTTCAGCCTGGAATTTGTATCGACGAAAGATGTGTGAAATTTGAAAAAGACATACTAAAATATCCAGAATATCCCAAATACATGTATAGAATACTTTTATGGCTTATAAATTATGCAAAAATGAGCAACAACTGGAATGCTAGACAACGCGTATCCACTTACCTGTTGGGCGTGGGTGTGTCGAAGCTCGTTTAAACAGCTGCCAGTAACCCCTTTCGCGCCCCCCTCGAGACTCTCGAAATTTTGCCAGAAAAATATTTTTCCGCTCCACCCTGCAGCCGCCGCGTGTCGAATACATACCTCGTTCTTCCGTGCGTTGAAAATATGTTTATATATATATATATGTGTGTACACGTTGAATGTAACGTTGCTGCACTCCGTGGAAAACCTATCTTCGTCGTTGCTTATTTTTTAGACGAATAAACTGTTAAATATCGGAAATTTTGCGGGAAATCACGTCGATTCCCCAACGATCTACTAGATAATTAAGGGACGAAAGGAATGTCAACACGAATTGTTTTAACGAGCTCTGTACTCCGCCAACAACTCGAACTTGAAAAAGCAAAACGAGCTCGTTATCAAGATCCTGCCACGACTCCTGTCGTTTTTAAACTTTCCCTGACTCATCGACTTCGCTAATGTTGTTTTGCTTTTTAATCGCTGAAACGAGGACTCCTGGAAACTTTGTAGTCACTTGAACGTTTCGTATCTTCTTCGATCCTTTAGACAAACGACCGTCCCCTGGAATTTATAAAGAAAGAAAATTCAGAGTACCGGCGTACGTGCATATACATTTGTATGGGTTGAGAGAGAGAAAAAGGAAAGATCGATTCAATAGTTGTACTATTTTGAAGGGTACAAAGTGGTTTATCTGGCATGGTCGGGGGTACCTCCTGTACCTCACCAGCCTGCGGTATTATTTTTCCACTCGGGATTAGCCGCAACCGTGAAACGGTAATCTCGGTAGTCCAGGAAACAATGGCTGGTTGTTATCGTGTTTAGACATTGCCTGTTTACCTCGTCATCTTTAAGCGAAAAACAGCAGAACGTCATCGGTATTTTTTGGGGGTAAAATCCCATAAAAGATTCACCCGGAAGACTACTGTCGATGACGCGACGTACTATACACGTATAGTGTATAGCATGAACAATTTTGCTTCCACAATTAATTAACATTGAAATAAGGCTACCCATACACCGAAACAGCTGTCAGTACAACATGCATAATCAAGTACGTTCGGTCGCGGTTCTATCCAAGTTGTATGATGTTTCATTGGCGAAATTGCTTGTCGCATCGAAGATGCCTATTTCTCGATAGTTGTGTTTTAAGAAATCACCGGGGTTTCCTAGGAGAGGAACGGAAAGATGAATGAAACGAAGGCTCGTGCCCCGAATCCTTGTTCCACACAACCGTCCAGGGGTCCAGTGCACGTTGAAATGAATAGAAAAGAGCAGAACGGTGAGCGAGAATGTCGTAGGGGCATCGGTGGTCGGCCGTTCGCGGCTGCAACGCAGCCTGCACCGCACAAATGCCAGCCTTCTGTAAGGACAAACAACTGACAGCTGACCCACGCTCGTGCTGGCTTGACCCCTTACCTACGGTTCATCTGCAGACACCACCTCGATTCTCCCGAATCTGTCTCGCGGCGATCGTGATATTTCTTGTCGCGACACAGCTTACTTCGAGCAGCGTCTTTTTAGGAAGCGCAATAATCGACATCCATTTCTTCTCGCCGTTGCGTCGCTACTCTGAAATATAATGTACATCCTATTGCGCTATTTTGCACTATTTTACATTATTTTACGAGGGCCGTACGTACGCGCGTACGTGCGTACATACATACGTATGTAGATACTACCGAAGACCCATGATTTTAGTACGCTACACGAGACTGATAATTGTCAAAGAATTGCAACATCGGACGTGAGAAAAAATGTCCAAAACGTGATCCATCTACGAAACAGGAAGCTGCAGCAGTTTCAGCTTGGACATTAATCTCACTTTGCCGGACATCGAGGCATTTTGTTGAGAAAAAAAAGGGAGGGAAAAAATGGTACCGTCTGAAAGAGACCCCTAAGTGACGACTTGGCGGTCAGTCGGCCGGTTGCAGTTGCTCTTGGAAATGGATTTTTTTTCTCCCCTGATGCACCCCAGCTTGGAACGGAGGGTACGGTGGCTGCGTACGGATTGAAGGGCTCTCGATATTCAGTGGCCGAATCCACTCCGTGCCCGCTCTACCCACAAGTCCGCGTGTTCGTTCTTTTTCGACCCCCTCGCCTTTCCCAGCCCTCGTCCTTTCTTCCATTCTCCCCGGCTTTTTATGCTCCCCGTAAATCGGGAAAACGGGAAGCCGGGCTTCCCTCTTTCTCTCACACCCTCCTTATTCCTTCCTTTTTTTCTCTCTCCTCTCCAACTGCTTTTTCCGTACGCGTGGCGCGAGTTACGTCGCTTATAATAAACACACACTCGGAGGATCGTTAGTCGACTGTCAGCCACGGAACAAAAAATTCCTACTGGGCAAACGTGAATCGAGAACACGGGGGAAAAAACGTGGAGAAGCAGATTATTGGACGGAAGGAACAGGTTTACAAAAAATTCGTCTCACCCCTCTATCGCGACAGGGGGATCGATTGAAATCCGAGGTGAAAAACATTTTTTTTTTTGCCGCACTTTTTTCTACGAGTGCAAGGTGTCGATGAATGGATACATTAGATACAGATTTTTTCTTGCCCTGGTATGTATATACTTATCTGCGGATTTTTCTCGGATTACATACTTCGGGCAAGGAAGCTCCCTTCAAGCTCCCGGATCGTGCTTCGTCGTCGGGATCAATGATCGGTTTCCAGATCCCGATCTTGCTCTCTCTTTCTTACTTTCTTTCTCCGATTTCCTTCCTAGACTTTTTTCTTTTCCTTTTTACTCGCCGATAGAACGACCCTCGGAACATTCCGACGACTACAACAATTCTACCGACCAAATTGGCCAAAAATCCCATAGATATCTAGGAAATTTCGAAGTTTCTGCATCCGATTCGGCGCAAGCCCCTTGGAAATTGGAGATACGGCTGCGAAGCGGCTGCGAAGCGAATTGAAACGTTCCGATTTTCAGATCGTAGAGCGATTTTCGCGAGGGGCGCGCGGCCACGGTGTGAACTCGCGGGGCAAGGAAGGGAGGGTCTAGAAAATCAGCAGGACAGAATTGTGGATCGGTTACGAGCGGTGCGACTCGTAACTTGATAAATAAGAAAGCCGGGGGTCATGGTACCACGCGAGGGGTCAACTATTGAACAATGCCGGGTGCGCGGCCTTTTCACCCCTGGGTTAATATGCGGGCGACTAAACATCGGCGCCGGACAATGCAAGATTTATAGATCGAAGCATACGTGACCATTGTCCAGCCAGATTCCGGCCCCAGTGGCCGAGAGATTTTGGAAAACCGCTGCTGCAGCCGTCCGTCCTCTAGTATCCGCGACAATTGTCGGGTGAGAAAGGCCGGAATCGCATTTTCACCCCACATTACGGAAAACCAGACACCCCCGGTGAGTCTGCGACCTTAATGACTGACCGGGCCTAATAACGGAACCTTCTAACGTATTTATGGAGCGGGAAAGCTGCACACGTACTGCCGGGGCGAATTAAAAAAGACAGTGAACCACTTCGGAAGCCCTTTGCCCGAACCGATGCCATGGGAGAACACCTTTTCCATTTGCTTTGGAAACTGCAAACGAAAGCACCAAAGTCCCAACGCATTCGCCTAGGTAGAATGACCGTCCTCTAATAATCCGCGGCTCGTTCCAACGGATTTATCACGGCATCAGTTTTGATTCGGCCGTGTAATCGGATTTCGTTTCCACGAAACGAGGAATCCGCGCGCTCTGTTTGGACCTCCGATCATTTTCATTTATAGGCTTTTTTTTGTGTCGACTGACTAGGGGCAAGTCGATCCTCAAAGGGCGGAGCATGGGGCTACTGCACCCTCCTGGTACCCGGCGAGAGGGGTGGACAAGCGGGAGAAAAGAGAGGTCACAGGGTGGCCAGAGCGCACGCGTTTTTTCTTCCTTCCTCTCTATACTCTGTACTCTACGCTACTCCATAGCAATCATCTGAACGCGTCCCGGAACTTGCAGCATCTGCGAATTTCAACTCGATATCAGTTACTTCGGGTTAGAAACACTTAACATCCTTTACGCGCCAGGTATGTACATACGTACCTCTTGAAAGATTTCAGTATTGCCAAACGTAAACGATCATTTGTACATACGTAGAAGCAACGAGGCCGATTTCTTTCCGAATCCTTCGAAAATTCCCAATACATATTTCTGCGCAAGCCAAAGGACATTCAAAAGTAATTTGAATCGTGAAGCAAAGAAGCCCCTGGAAAATCCGCAAAAAAGAAAATCGAAATTCTCCTCCCTTTTTTCCGTCTTTTTTGTTACGCTGCGTCGACATTCGATCCGACCCCAAGAGCGCGCGTGCTTTGCCCGTAATTTCCGTTTTCCGCTTCAGCTGCCTCTCTCTTTCCCTATTTATACAGCCATTTTTACGTATATACCCGAGAATCTCGGAGGGAACACGGAACTCGGCGCACACGCCAAAGTGTCCGCCACTAAATTTCCTCGTGATTCCTTGCTGCAGGAGACACGCGTTGGCTTCCTCCTTCGACACTCAACTGTGCTGCGATGTCAGCGAGGATTAGGAGTATACATGTATGTGTTAACTCATCCACCGCCCTACACTGCGCAAACTTCCTCTCGCTTCGTAGTTCGGTCGTAGCGGTGCATCGTGCCTAAACGAACGATTAATTTAACAAGATGAACGTCTCACGTGTCGCTTACCTTTAACACGCGTGTCGTTTGGAAACGCCAAGAGGTGCAACCTCTACTAAATGCGGACGCGATGTGTCAAAGATCCCTGAAAAATGTATTTCTCATTTTTTCCCGCATTCTCCATAAAGGCCACAGCTTCTTGCCAGTTCTTGCAGATCACTCCGATGAAGAGAGAGCAGCGCGATGCCGGGATAGCATCTAAATGAAAGGCCTCGACAAAGGACCCAACACGTGGTCACCAAGAATGCATTTTAATGCACTGCATCCGGGAACCCCTGAAAAGTACCAGGGTCCAACGGAAAAATGCGCATAAAAAAGGAGAGTCCCCTTGGTAGAATTGAAATCCGCATCGGTCGATCTACAGCGTCATTCCCCGATTGTTGGCCAGCAGCACGCTCCGACATATGGGCCTGCTAAATCTTATTACGTATACAAAACTGTTTGGAAAACCTTAACGCGCCGTTAACAGCTGCATTCGATACGTATCTGAAATCATGAATTCGATACGCTCGAAACACATGAACCGCACAGTTCTTCAACGAGTTCATGTTTCTTTTACGGAGATACAAACGACGCGCGACGCGACGTATACATATAAATATAATACATACTTGTAAGCTTGTGTCTAATTGTAAGCGTTACGATAGTGGGACGTTCGAAAGGGGTAGAAGAGATTACACCGGGGAACTTTGTAAAGCCCCTCGTGTTAAAGGGTCACCTGTTGCTGGGAGGGATGTTTTAATTTTTTTTTCACGTTCGACATCGATCTCGCGTTGCACAATAGATACCAACCTGTTCAGAGAAGGGGAGTTTTTTTTTCATTCTATTAGGTACGCGGTGCACCATAGGGGAAGGGTGCGAGCGGAGTCATTTTTTTTCCTATCGAGTTTTTATGATCCACAAAAGAGATCTTTTCTCCCTGCATCGGATCGCCAGGACGCAAGTGTAGCTACCTGCAACTTTCTGCATCACCGATAGATGATTTCATTGTGTCGCGACAATTGTTTTTCTTTTTCTTTATGTCATCGACTGTTTGTACAGCAGAAGGAAAGTAGGATTTATTTCTATCGTCGAAGAAAACATATTTCTCCACTCGCAACCCTTTACTATTTTTTTCCCGATACAAAAAAGCCAAGTCCAGCAGTTCCAGCTTCGAATTGAAGTTTGCATTGCAATTGCCCACCAACGTCCTTCGTTTCGATGCTTAACGTTTTTTTCGTCGAATGAAAAACATTCTCGCTCAACCCTTTACCATTGCATTACAAAAAGCGCGTGCTGTCCGCCGAAATGCTTTTACTTATATACGTCCAGGGGCAAAGGTACGAAGGATTATCCGATGTTCTTACGTGGTGCGGACAATCTTCTAAGGGCACTTAAAAAACTGTGGGCACAAACAATCCAAGGCCCTGAATACTTTCCATTGCTGAAAGGACGCGCGAAGAAAGGGTTGAAAAAGCTCAGGTATCCAGTCGCTAATCTCCGTCCGGCCTACGTTCACGTGGTTTTTTTACCGGCCTACCTCCACGGAACACCGTTTCTTCTTTCGAACCCGACTCGACACATTACCGTGTCCCTGGGAAAATCTAGCAGTCGAAAATGCTCGCTCGCGTTAAGCCTTGGTGCGTCAACAAAAAAACGAAGAAAATAAGAAGATATACATAGATATAGACAGGTCCGCGAAGTTACCCGCTTAAATAAATCCTTTACAATGGATATAATACCGGATCAGTGGTATTGCCGTTTTCATTTTTTCTTTTTTTCCAGTAAGACAATTTTTTAGCAAATACAATAGCTTAATTGCCTCGAGCCATGTAACGATTTCGGTGACGAGGACGTTTGAACGGCGCTAGCTTTGTTATCTGAACGCGCAAACGAGGGTAGAATACATAAATAGAAGGCTACGTTTCGAGTGATCGAGCGCATTTGGTAGAATCCATAAAAATACTCGTGAAGCGTGCAGGACGTCATGGGGTTCGTAGCCACCCTCGCAAACTGTTGCCGTTGCTTCCCCATCGGCGTTCAACCCCACCCCTTGGCAAATCAGAAATCTGCCGCTTCCATCTCGTCCCGGCAGTGATGGCTGCTGCCCGGATCCGAAGCATCGTGGAAAAAGAACACATCGGGCAGACATTACACTTTTCTCCCGTTTCGTCGATCGATCATTCCTCTATAGGCCGAGGAAGCTACGGCGACTAACAACAATGACGAACAGAAGAAGGCAAGGACGGACGTAGGAGAAAGACAAAAATCACTAGGATGATATTAAATGGAATCATATATCATACATCGTATGTCATGATTTTATAGGGAAATGAGAAGTGAAAAGATGAAAAAAGAATCAGCATCGTTTTGTCAGTACGTAAGTAAACAATATATTTATCATTATCGTTACTACTAAGGCACTTGTTACCGATATAAAAATGTACGTCACAAATTACTGCCAATGAGCATATTTAAATACTGATATTAAACAACTAATCGCTTCTCGTATTATAATCTCAGATATTATGGATGCACCACTTAAGGGGAGCTTGCAGATTTTCTTTTTTCCCTGTATCTGTTACTATTCGGCTGTGGCGTTAACAAACGCGTCCCATTTCGTAAAAATAACTTTTTTCTCTGCATTGAATGAAGGCACTTTGCAAAGGGGGCCTTTCCTCCTCATGATGCTCAAAGCCACGGCCCTGATCGTAACAACTAAATTGAGTTTAGACTAAAAGCATGATACGGTATGGTATTATTAACATTATCGTTAACTAGCTATTAAAATAATACATTAAACGTATCTGACCTGACGCGCCTGGAAGCTATCGCATCAGGAAGTAACGTAACGTAACGTAACGTAACGTAACGTAACGATTTCGTGATCCTCGCAAACGACGGTAACATTCGTGGATCGCAGCCGAAAAAAGCATCGCGTTAACATCGGACACTGATAGCCATGAACAGGAAACATAGTAGACATCGGTAGTAAAATATACGATATTGTGCCTCTCGACATAATTAGAGTCCCATAAAATTGCGCCACTTAAAAATGAAACTGTCGCACGACGCGGCGACGCGGCGACGCGGCGACGCTTAACATAAAATGAGAAGCGTCGAACGTGGATATTCATTTCTCGTGCCACGAATGTCTATCCCCCTGTCTATCGTCAACTTCCAATTTATCAGCCTAAGCGTTGTCGCAAATTCTGCTGCCCCCGCGCCCATTGGCACTCGCGGCTCGAGAAACGATGCCCGCGTTAATACTGTAAAAAGAATGGATCGCGATTGTTTGTAAAATATTTTCCACTTGCGTTCACAACGGTCGTCAATGGTGGTAAAATAAGGAACAGGTCTACCGTGTTTTATGTTGCTACGCGTAACTACTGCACAGCGATCGCTTTCCAAGTTTCAGTCGAATAATACAGATAGTAACACAAATATCGAAAGAATATTACATGATCATTTTATTACTTCATTAAGGAATAAAAAGAAAGAGGTGAAATATTCGCGCTACTCGCACAACTAGCGTTGTAACAGGAAAATGATTAAACCAAACGTGCGAATAGCTGTAAAATGAAAATCTGATTCGCATCTCCGGAACTTTTCCTTACTGTGGGAAAAGGCAGGAGAGCTTCCGGAAGCGTTTTCGTACGGTCTCTTTGTCTCTTAATCTCTTTACTCTTTTCTCATTTTCATAACGAAATTATATCATCTTCAATGACCGACCGCGGTCGGCAGACGTAACTAGTGACGATTCAATAACAATTCGACGATCAACAAATAAACTTTAACAGGGTAATTATTGGAAAAAACGTGAAACACGGAATAGATTAGTCGAATAAAATTGGTGATTGCGCGATCGTTATCACTGGGGTATCTCGGTTATCAACGTTATCGCCGCCTTATTTCGTACTAACGAAAAGAAAGTTACGCCAACCTCCGATTTTTTTCCTTTTTTTCGCCCTTTTTTTTTTTACAACGTATGTATAAGTATATACTTAAGCTGCCCTGTAATTAAATACACATGTACGTATGTTGTCTCCTCTTTACCGAGTCGCTTTGATTATTCGACAATATAACCATTATTACAGGTCGTTTCGCGAGAAACAAAGTAAAAGATTAACGGCCTCTTGTTTTCTTTCGTCGTTCTTGTTCCCCCGAAAGCAAAGGGAGGAAAGAACACGAAATATCCTTAAGGCTAAAAGGTATTTAAAGGTAATCTATAAATATCATATACTCTCCTTTCGTAATCTCCATTATATAACTGTATGTAGTATAAAACGTAAGAGAAGAATTTTACAATCTAACAGTGTTTTCAAAATACCAATAACTGCAATTCGTAACAAGTATAGACTTTATATATATAAAAAAAAAATATATATATTTATTTTGTGTTCCCCTCGTCGAAATATTTAAAAGGGTCTAAAAACGTGTTTGCCTATTTTAACAATTACCACATGTTCACATTAACATCTCGTATGGACGGTTATTGCTTTGAAAGATACGAACGCCATCGTCGTTCTAAAATTCTAAAATTCGATTGCAAAGAGAAGGCACTTCGTTTAAGCATATCGCTTGTAAAATAGTCTGAGCATTATCGCACTCGATTGTAGTGTATATGAAGTGTATATGTATCTATGTACGTATGTATGTGTGTGTGTGTGTATATAGTTTGGACAGACGATTCGAAGAAATCTTTCGCGAACCTGAATCATGCATGGTAATACGATTTGCTCCGTATGTCAACTTGAAAGTATAGACAAGTGTCCGTGTGTTAAAAATGCTTTGATACTTTTAGGCATTGCCGTTGCTTCCGTAAACATCGTGTAAAGATCGCTACTATGTATATAAATCGATGTATGTATATCTAACAAAATATCCTTTATCGAACAGCATACCCCTTTCCCTCATGTTCCTTTATCTTCACTATGTACGTATTATAGATACGTAGCGTTTTCGTAGATAATTGCACTTATTTCGCATCTCATTTCACGATTTTTCAATGTACGTTGAAATTCCGCGAACACATCAGGTATGGTGCTTTTTAAAAAATTTAAATCACACGCGAGATCTGTGATCGTAAAAATCTGATATGTCATGATATCAGATTTCTCTTGTAAACCAACATGATATAAATATAATTAAACAACAATTTACTTGTCTACTCCATACTATTGGGAAGTATCTCGAGCTTTCTTCGTTCATTGCGCTCCTCCTCCATTTGCCGAGCGGTACGCGTATTAAATATTATTACCCAAAATATTCAGTCCTCTCTCTCTCGCTCCCTCTCGTACAATGCTTTAGTATAGAAATACAAACTTATATACAAAATGTTGGGGAGGAAGGCACTCATACACGCATACAAACATACATACAGTCAAACGCTCTAATCATAGGAGAGGAAGAGAAAGAACCGAATATATATGTTTTCATTTACATACAAGATGTCCTAATGATTAAAGTTATTACGAATCGTATTCTTCATTCAATTTCGCCAGATTCGAATTTCGCTTTATCCATGAAATTCCATGAAATTCCAGGAAATTCCAGGAAATTTCACGTAATCGGTGGCAAAGAAGATAAGAAAAAAGCCGAAACTGAAACACTAGTTTCTGGTGAAGCCTCAATGTTTACTTACGTTAATTGCGGCTCGCTTAAAATTCACAATGGCCTCTTCGGGAAGACTCGACAAGCTTGCCATGAACACTCGATTCTAAGGCTTCTCCGACGTTATCGTTTCATACTACCTTCTATTGCACAATAAACGTTGGAAGTACCGCGAAATCCGCATCACGAAATCCAATGAGAACGATGATCTTTCGATTCAACCTTAATATTTCTAGGACACCATACGGATGTTCTCATGTATATACGCTCGTATGTACGTTGTATTACGTCTGTATGTACGTTGAGCATAGCGCATTGCAATTAAGGCTCCATTCTACTTAAACTTAAAAATTTTGTTCTCGTTCACGTGCGTTCCTCTTTTTTTTCTCCATATGGAATAGTCGTTACTTTGCTGGTAAGATCCTTTAGAATCGTTCCATTAAGTTTAGACGTAATAAAATTGCAATTTTTGTTTGTTTTTTTTCCTTAACGAGTCGATTTGATAAATTGCTTGCCTATCATAGACAATTGCCTCCTCCATACTACAGCCAAGTCAGCACGTTTTCAGGTTTTGTCGTGTTGGGGTTTATCAGCGATTGCACGTCGTCCAGAATATCGCTACTAAAATCTTCGCTCAACTAGGAAGAAGAATTTGAAGAAAAAGAGGCGATTAGTATTTGAAATTGTGTGAAAGCTGTTAAGTAGGGTGATTTAGTTGTAATAGGTACCTGTAACGATGGGACAAGATCATCGGTCGAATCGATGTTATCGCTCAAGGTAGAGAGGTCTGGAGTCTCCATAGGCGCACCACCATCTGCAAAACAGAAAGAAAGGAAAGCGTTAGTGGCGATACAATGATGGAAGCAGTCCAACATTAGTAGAAGAACAACGGTGTGATTAACCAGCAATTTGTCATCGGTAAAACGAATAAGAATAGCACAGCGTAGAAGAAATTTCTTACCGCTTGTACCGTCCATATTGTCATCGATATTTGCAAGAAAATCTTCCGGAGTATGGGGAAGAGAGTAAGCAGATCCAAGGCCCAAACCGCTGTCTGCGCTTTCTTGACGCGCGTGTTGTTCGTTGATTCCCGATAAGAATGGATCCATAGCAGCGTCGGTGGTGCTCTGTCGAAGCATCAATTCTTGCTGCAGGTAGAAGAACGAAGGAACGTGTGCCTTATTATCGTAGAAGGAGAAGCAATCTCGAACACTCGAGTACTCACCTGACGCATAATTTCTTGTTGCCGTTGTTTCAGACGTTCGCGTTCCATCTGTAGCGACTGGAGACGAAGTTTCTGTTGGCACACTTGCAATGTTTGGCTACTCTGAATACCACCACCTGTGGGTTGTTGCTGTTGAAGCCAATTCTGCGGTAACATTGCACCAGAAGTCGGAGCCCTTTGAAGATGCGTCGCTAGAAAATGTGAATGCGCTCCGATGAATAGAAATTGCGATTGAAAGAACGTTGAAGAATTAACAGCTCGGAACGAAAGTTACGGATTCTTGGATCGAACCACGATGTGGTGCGCGTCTGGTGGTTAATAAAGTAAATTTCTCCTTCGGGAGTTCGCGCCTGCTCCCATCCGTCGGGCAATGGGCCTAGAGAATTGGTAGCGCCGGTCGAGGATTTCCCATTGTCGACAGCGGCCGCCACGGCAGCCACGTTCGCTGCTGCCGCTGTTTTTCGTGGATCTTCCCATGTTGTGGTTCGCGTCAGGTGGCTGGAAAATGAAATTATGACACGGTTAGACGTGGTGCTATTTTGTAGGTATAGCGCATAGCGTGGCCCGTGTCCCGTGCAGAAACTGAATACGCCACGGCACGTACAGTTATCCACATATAGTAGGCGCGTTCTAAAAATAGTTCCATTCAAAAGACGATGCGAAGGAGTAACAGCAGGCGCCTAGCGGTAGTTAGCACACGAGTTTTATCTTTAACGCCTCGAATAAAACGTATAACTCGATGAAACTTGCAAGGATACGAAATCTATTTGGCGCGGAAATGAAAGACGGCTAGCAGGTTTCTCCCTTCATCGGGATATCTCGTCTCGGTAAGCTGACTGGCGCAGAATTCTATAAGACTCGTGTCCGCTCTATTCGTGGACAGAATATTGGTCTGCTTTGTTTGTTCATCCGTTTGTATCGGTATCGAGGCATTGAGTAGCGTATTTGAAATCGTTTCGTGGAAAGAAACAGTGGCCGAAGCTATATCGTACGCTTCTGCGTACCAATGAATCTGTACTCCGCTTTGAGAAGTTCTACCTCCAATACGTATACCATGTATGTATGCATGCACATACGTACATATGTATCTCGGTGCATCGGTTCCCTTGAAATCGCGCCGCGCACGATCCAAGTCTCGATCATGCAACTAATTCTCCTGCCTGGACTTGACTGGACTGGACTGGACTGGACTGGGCTGGACCAGGAAAGGATCGCAGCAATAGAAGCATCGATCGTGGGTCGATTCCGGGCGTCGCGTCGCGTCGACTCAGCGCACGCCGTTCATTGGGAACGGCTTTAGTTGCTCGAAAACACTACGTTTCTCGGTCGACAAAAATAGCGGCTAATGGCTGTGATTGCCGATCCCGTCGCCTTCCCTCTACCTAACGTATTTACCTTACTCGCGTGTCATTTTTCAGCCGAGAGAAAGTCGAAAACACTTCACCGAGCTCCGCCACTCTTATTTACCTTCGCGAAACGAATACCTTTGCGAACCCGACCACCTTGCCCGGCTCCAAAGAAATTTTAGACAACGGAATACCGACACCGTACTTGAGCAGAGACATATTCCGACCCATACGGTACCGTGCGAACGCCGCGCTCCAATCTACCGATGTCGTTGCGACGTCCACCGTTCATGCGCGTAAAAACGAAAGGATTTTTTGTCTCGAGGGGATCCGATTCTTCAATCACGACAAACACAGAAGAGGTGATGCGATTATATTATATTTTGGCAAAAGTGTCCATGCAGTATGACTCGATGCGGTTCGCTTAAGTCTTAAGTAATCAGCGAGGACATAAACAAGTTCTGCAAATCGGAGCGGTAACGTGCATGATCCGCAGCATTTCCAACCGAGAAACAAATCTTCTTATACGGTTAACAATACCCGCGGAACAAAACACGTTTGACGTAGTTTTAACATTAAGAGCATTATCCACTCGGGATATATCTGATCGAGCGTGCTAAGCTCCGCCGTTTTCCTAGGCCCACCACCGCCACCGCCACCGCCGCTATCGGCCAGCCGATCCAAATGAATACGAACAAACAGGATTTTCTCCATCTTCGGATAACAGCTACATACATACTATGTACATAGATGGGTGTTTCTCAATTGTCCATCGAAAGTATTTTCATACTTTTTCCCTTGTTCGATCAAACTGGAGAAGATTCTATTGGACGAAAGAAGCGCAATTACAGCGAAGCAACTTTTCTCAAACGATTCTCAAGGATGACGCCTTTCTTTAGTTCCCCCGCTTCTAAAGAACTGCCCCGCGCTCAGCTCGAGAGAAGCACACCTTTCCCAGCTGGCTGGAAAAGTAACCGGAAAATGGTGCAGTTCGGAGAAGGATAAGGAAACACAGTGCGTGCGAGGTTGGGATTGGGGGGTGGGGGGATAAAAGGACTAGGAGGAAAGAAATTGAAAATCTATAGCCGAATACAGAACAGCGGTGTGTTCCAAAAGCTACATGTCGCGGGTCTCTCCGGGAGCTGTTGGATGCGTTCCAAGAGAGCCGAGATGGAGATGGAGAGGGCTAGCCGGCAGAGAGGCAAAGAAGCGAGAAAAGGAAAAGAGGGAGAGGTAAGCAGGCAGGCAGGCAGGCAAGCAAGCAGGCAAACAGGCGAACAGGCGAACAGGCAACCAGGCAGGCAGCTTCGAGAGCATTGGAGAATTACAAGAGGGTTCTGTGCGGCGCACGGCATACGGACTACGATGTATTTTTACTCCGGACATCACGGCGCCGGACAACTCGTAAATAGACACTCTCGCATCGACGCTCTCTTTCGCCTGCCTGCTCTTCTCTCCCGTCATCGTCCCCGTCGTCGTCACCGTCGTCTTACTCTTGATCGTCGTCGTCGTCGTCGTCGTCGTCGTCGTCGTCGTCGTCGTTCGAAAACTTGTTCGAGATCCAGAGGACGAAAAGTCTTCCAACTCCTCGCCTTTGTCACCGAAACAAGCGACTACTATTAACAAACCCTTCTAATAGCAAGCAGAAATCAATAATGAGCACGTCGAAAGATTATGTACTACTTTCAAATCCAAACGCTCATGATATCAATAAAGAGTGTGTATTAAACAGCCGATAGGAGACGGCGCGAGCAAAGCCAAGAGCCCTTTGAATGAACCAAGCAACGCGTTTAAACGCGACACACGGCGTATCAATTGAGAATCGACGCTTCGGAGGCGTACAAATTGTAACCCAAGTACGCAGGGCATGTATTACACGCCTATGAGTATGCAGCAGTCACGTACACATTACGACACCATGGGCCATATTTTTGAGGTAACTCGGAAACACTAATGGTGGAAGAGATTTGGCGCCAGCGAAGCAATCAGTACTCCGAAAACCATTTCTTTTCAGGAATGGAAAGAAATCTATAGCTAGCTTTCCCGACAATTACCAAGAAGCCACAGACGAACGTGTTCAAACGAACACGTATTCCAAAATGGTATAGAATCTTACCTACGCCTGAAAGTTTTCACACAACTCAAAGTTATATCATAGTTGACGACGATTTAGATGAATACGCATGTGAAAGCGGTATAGAAGGATAATGCAATGGTTTGGAGAATTTGCTCGATAAGGGGCGAAATGATTACTTATTGGATGCGCGATAAAATAGAAAACGTTGGAAGATCGCATCGAAGGTAGCGCCGAGAGCAAGGCAAGCCGAGGACACTCGCGCTGCTTTGAACTTTCGATACGTTCGTGGTATGTATTCCTGGAGATTTGTCCTCCTATCTGGCATTCGCGTTAGCAGCTTAAGACTCTCTCGGCTACAGGTGTGTCGGGGTCTTTAGCCTTCGGGGGGCCGAGTAAAAACTTGGATTCTCGTAGGCTCAGCAAACGCTACCTTGCAATGCATTACGGAAGGGAGCGCGACCTACTCCTCATTCCGCGAAGAAAAGTCATCGATTACTACAAAACACGCGCAATATATGATATGCGGTGGAAAATCGCCAACGAAACATTGCAATACAAATACAATAGATCGAACGTGACGTATCCGTAAAATAAAGTCTACGGCGTGTCGTTTATCTTGCAGTTTTAATTCTTTCTCGCGTCACGAACGTTATTTATCGCTCTACCTTTCGCTTATCAACGAGGAACGTCGTTCGAGATGCGACACACGAAACGAGCAGCGAATTGTTACCATTCGTCGCGCTACGAAACCGTGTTCGCTTAACAGTCAAAGAGCAACTGCAACATTTTTCAAAGGTAAGGAACTCAAAGGGTCGGCATTCAGCTGAAATATATCGAGCACGAGAAAAATCTGAAGAAAAATGAGTGTCCGCGTTGCCGATCTGACCCTGAGTATAACAGGATGCCGATGTTGGCGCCCACAACTTTCACTGCATTCGAAAATGCATACTAAACGTCCTCGAAATGAATTTACGGTGAAAACGGCGGGGATATATCGGCGTGTTTAAATCAGCTCGCGGATTGCCTACACCGTGGCTGTTATCGAAAGGTTCGCGTTGCCATTACGTGTCGCGATCAAGACTTGGACGGCCCGCTATTCGTTGGCTTTTGTAAAACGATTGACTGACAGCAATTTCAAACGTCCAGCACGTAGGAAAATATCTTGAGCAAAAAGCAAGATCGTACAAAGGCCACGGCGAGCACCAGCTCGCCGGCGGGCCTTCAGAAGCACGAAATCGTTCCGTGTGCGCGCGATAGGCGTGGACCAGGCCTATTCCGAACTCGTTATCTACAGGTATAATGGCCAAAGGAGTCGATCGAATTTTCCAGTTTTCCAGGAAATTCGTAACAAGCAACGGAGGATATAAAAGTCCGTCTGCCAAAAAGCCGAGCAGAAGAAATTCCGCGGGCAAATGTGAGCTACCTCGTGACTAATGTTTCTTCAAATGATACAGTTGACGGAAAACCTTGGATGCCTGCTCGCCGTGTCTCGTGTGTTCACCTGGCGGCGAAACGTGTTTCCCGAGCTGCCAAGACTAAGACCTTTCGTTACGAGCACCACACATCTATACACGCGTTCACTTGCCGGTTACGCGCGCGCATCACGATAAGATTCAAGAGTGGCTTGCATGTCTCTGCCAGAGAGGAGAGACCGCGCCGCGACGCGCCTGCAACGGGTCTACGGAGTGCAGTCTGAATCGCTGTTTACGTCCACTCGATGAACCCCGCAGGAATATCTCTCTGCTGCTGCGTAAAGTCGTTTCGTTTCGTTTCGTCGGAATACTGTTGCTCCTCCTCGCTGGTATGTAATACGCGAACCTAGCTAACGGGACTAACGTATAACATTATACGATGAGGTAACGAGCGAGCTGCGCGGTAACCGCAGTAAACGAAAAATCGGAGAAAAAGAATAAATACAGTCGACGCAACGTCTCGAAAGCCTCCTGCGACAACGTGACATTTGGAAACATCCTTTGGAAAACGCTACGCGAAAGAACGACTTTCGAGATTGCTCGCAGAGTCGATTGGAGGCGGAAACATGGTCATGCCTGTTTAACGAAGGCCAGCAGTGTTTAAGCGATGATGCCTGCTGGATCCACTCTGTCTCTCCCTTTCTCTCTTCCCACTCCCCCTCAATTTCTCGTTAATCTCTAACAGCGAACAGAATATAGAATATACGCGGAGGGAAAGGACGAGGGAGATGGAGGGATGGAGGGAGAGAGAGAGAGAGAGAGAAAGGAATGAGGAGGCGACACCTCCTAGACGGATTTCAAAGAGTCAGTTTGTTCGCGGCAGGAATCACGTTTCAATTACGCAAATTAGATTCTAATAAGTCCCGCTTCTGGACAAGATCCAAAAGCTCGGAGAGACGGCCCAGAGGTAATTGGACGAACGGGTGAGAAGAGAAATAAGAGAGAAGACGCGGTGCCGTCACGGCAGTCATTACTGCATAATACAACAACCGTGTGCTCTCGCTTGGCTGCGCTTCTTCTACCATCGAGCATTACCGAGCAATTCTCCTCGCGCCCACTGTGTTACGTCTATCGAGAATGCCATGCCCTTTCTCCTTCGCTGGCGATAATTCAACGCAATATAGGTACCACGATTATTTCCTACCGGACCCTCGAACAATACTCGATACTGATATCGAATGGTCATAAACTAATCGGAAAAATCGTGAACCTGAAACTCGATTAGTTTCCTCGGTACGTGACTGTTCAGGTAAATGTAATTGTTCGCCACACCCCGCCTTTGTTTCCTCTACCTTTTCATTGCGTTTCCTATATTACGCGTGCTCGAGTTACCAACACCTACGCAACAGAGGGGACAACTTCCGAGGCGAAAAAGCTAAAGAAACAGCTTGACAAAAAGAAAAATAGTGCCCGATCTCACGCACGCGTTTAACATATCATTCGATCGAATAAAAGAAAATATACGGGTATTAAAGTGAAACTTGGACGCAATTTCCACGTAGAAACTGCAGTGAAAGATGTGCTAGATATCTAGGTGGTCTAATTCCGCTTTTACGTAACATTTCGGTAGGGGTCGGCAGGGTTCGGTAAACCGAAGAATAATTCAGAACGATCCGTAAGTGAGCGATGAAATGACGACGAATGAAAGGCACGGTCGTTAAAGAAACTTCAAGGATACATTACATTATCATCGGATTGTTCGATTCATCGGCGATACCTATGTACGAGTTTTACGAGTCTTACGACTTTCACGATCCTATCTCGTACAGGAGTCATCGCACGATTCCCATTCCAGTTTAGCAGGCTGAAACCGCGAAATGTCGACGCGTGCACCGTGCAATGTAAACGGAAACGCGAAACAATTTCCATGAAAGGAATTCCTCTTAAAGGGAGAGCTTCGTGAAGATACAGAACTTTCCGGCTATAGTTTACCGGCAAGTTAACCGAAATATGGAAAGTACAAAGGTGAAAATAGTGAAAAATAGTCAACTATTGGAAGGTAAATTGAAAGAAGAAGAGAACGTTCTACAACGATATCCTACACTTAGGAAAAAGGAGGAGCTTAAACAGCAGGTAAGTTTCGCAGGTGAGAGAGAAATAAACGGGATATGCATGCTAAGGCCAGGTAAACCACTCTGAAAGAAGACGAGAACACACACGACGGCACAGGGGAACTTGTCGAGTTTTTTCCGTCCTCGTAGTGAGCGATCCCTCGTTCGCACATGAAAAAGAAATAGACGGCGAAGGGAAAGTAGAAAAGGAAAGATGGAATATACATATGTATGTATGTACTTGGAAACGAAACGTAGAACAATACCAGCCAAGTGGTGAACGCCCCCTTTGATCGGCTTTCAAAGAAACAAACGTCGCGGCGCGGCGCTTCGAGGAGAACGGAGACGATGAATATCTTAGAAAGGTACAGGTAACTGAATGGACGAGAATCTCTTTGCCTGCAGGTATACCAGTTATCGACGAGAAAAGCGTATATCGATTATCGCGGAGATATCTGATCGCGAGATCAGCGAACGTGCAATCAGACGCGAGAGCAAAGAAGAAGAAAAGTATAACGCGGTTGACAAGAAGGATAAATAAAGGGGACCACGCAATCATTCGGATTTGACTTTGCGTTGCGATATTGTGATTGAACGACAAACTGTAGTCGATGCCGGTGTTATAGAAATTCTCGAAGAAACGTCCGAGCTGGTCCAAGACAGGTGGGTGGAAGGAGGCGAACGAAGCGACAAAGCAAGCGGGGAACGTTTCCCACGACAGGTGACACGTGGGAATCCTAGTCACGGCGCAGGTGGGTCAGGTTAAACGAGCAAGATGGAAGACGAACGAGGAAGAGTATCGGGTAGGCGGCTCGTAGATTGACAAGGAGAACCGACCATGAAAAAAGATGAGAGACCGGGATGGCGGGGACCGAGGATGCACGACGCGAGGCGACGCGCATCTCGCCGTGGGGAGACGCTAGGAATGGGCGAGGAATGGGCGAGAAATGGTGGGACGGAGGGACGGAGAAACAACGATGAGTAAGTCGAGGTGACGACAAAGGCAGGAACGGCCTTGAGGTGTATAGGAGCCGAGCACGGCGAAGACGATCAGCAGCCGCTGGCCCTCGTTGCAGCGTGCGTTGCTCCGATCCATGGATCCGGAGCATGGTCCGCTTTTTTCAAGCAGAAGTACATGTACATACGTAGAATCCGGTGACAATGAGTGAAATGAGTGGACGATGATCAATCAAAGGAGCATGCAACTACGAATATAGATGTCTACTGTGAAACGTCTTGGAGAATGTCAAGTCGATACCTGGACGGTATTCGAGGGCCGTCTTCTGCTCCGTAGATGTACATATGTATAATACACACGTGTATTACCTATAATGGCTTTAAGAGGATCGGTGAACGTGAATCCGCGTTTACGAAGGAAACCTTAAGAGCGGCCGCGCACAAGCAATCCCGTTGGTCCTAACGAGTCGTGCACGATTCCGGAGACGCCAAAGCACTGTTCACTTGGTTATTGCCTCGAAATCGGGATAAACTATGGCGAAAAAAGCTTGCTGGTTAGGTAACTTAGAAACCGGGGCTTGAAGGGAAAGCAGAATAGAAAAGCAAATGAGGGTGGGGGGGGGGGGAAATGGGAAGAGTGAGTAAAGGAGGAACGAAGAGAAAACTTACTTGAGGAAGTAGATCTGTCCCTCGGGGGTGCGCGCCTGTTCCCATCCATGCGGCAGGGGACCCAGGTCGTCGACCGTACTGATGACGTCGTAGCTGCGTTGCTTCTGGTGATGGTGGTGACGCGCGTGCGGCTGGGGCGCGTGTTGAGGTGCCTGCTGAGCTGAGGCGTAGGTTTGTTGAAGAGAGGCCGGACTGCTGTGGGCACGAGGATGAGCGACGGTGAGGCCTGCCGCAGCAGCGGCCGCGACTGCGGCCGCAGCCGCACCTGCTGCATTCGAACTGCTACCAGCGCTGTTCCCACTTCCACCGGTAGCTGCACCTGCTGCACCGGTAGCCTGTGTACCACTCGCGTTTCCACCGGATCCCGATCCAACGACCGCGGCCGCGGTACCAAACGCGGAATCTGCTGAATTCTCGCGAGAATGCGAGATCGAGGGACTCTTGCTACCCGTCGATGGTGGATTGAAGAAGGAATCTGGCAGATTGCGCATGCGCAATGGTACTTGCAGCGGACGCTTCGAGTCTGGCTTCAGGACGCTGTCGAATAACGCCTGTAGATCCGATTCAGAGTTTTGATCGATCCTTACCACGAGATTGCTCTTCGACAACTGGTCCACGTCCTGGTTCAGCGCCATTTTGGATCACGCACTCTAACGCGCTTCGCCTATCTTTCTCTTGCCCTGTCGCCTCTCCTCGTGTCCTGCACACTCTGCCTACCTTTCGTTCCCTTTTATTCCCGCCCCTCCGCACCTCCCCCGTCCCTAGCCAACCTCTCCCGCTCTCTCGCTCCTTTTTCCTCCTTTACGTATTCTAAAGGAGTTCTTATCCTCGCTTGTCTCGTTCCTGTTTTTCTCTTTCGTCACCGTTCCGTATCTTCTCTTCACCTCTCCCACACGCCTTCCTTCTCCCTTTTACGCGACGTCTGCACTTGTTTTTACGATCCACCTATGGACATTCGTGCACGGTACACCATCAATCTCTTCCCTATTTCACACGTACACGCCGTCTCGCTCGGCTCCGTCGCTCCTCGTTGCTTGAAAACGCGATAGCTTCTTCTCTTTTCCACCTGTACGTTTCGCGCGAGACAACAAAACAAGCAGGACAATGCCGCCGCCGCCGCCGCCACCACCGCCGCCGTCGTCGCTGAAACCACCACAAGGTCCACTTGCACCGGTATCTTCGACTATGCCCTCGAACTTCTCGACACGTTACAACTCCTCCACCTCTTACCACGATATCGCGCACCAGGAGAAATCGACTCGTTTTGCTAGCCGGCCGTCTAGCAAACGAGTGCTGGCGTTCGCCGTGCGTGGACATGCGATTACGTTCAGGGCCTAGAAACAGTAGAAACTCTCGCGTGGTCAAGTGCTGCTCGATTCTTTGCGCTATCTGTTGGTTACTGTTCCTACTAACACATTTTCGCGGTACTTACAAAACTTCTTCTTCTTCTTCCTCTTTTTCGGTGTACGCAAATGCAAAACTCTCTTACGATTCAACGTACAAATAGACGGTGCAAATGTGTTTCTATACATATTGCATAGAAATACGATATCGAAACTGAATCTTACTATATTTCTGCAAATGTACAAGCTTGCGTTAGACAAAGCAAACATTATCGAATTTATCGTTACACTCAAAGATTTTCACATTTTTTTATATCAATATTATAGTACGACTTACATCTTTATTTTCTATAGCCATTTAATGTACCAATACTTGCAAAGCTCTTACGACGGAATCTTGTTTTTCTCCATTACAATTTCTTATTACAAGCGCTATTCCCATTAGCGCTTGTTAACCCACTTACTCTATTTCATTAACTCGTTACCTTTTTCTTTTATATTATACTTAAGTACGTCTACAGTCTACAGTGACCAGTCAAATTACATAAAACATCGTACTTACCAGTAGCATTTTTAAATAGTCTTCCTGCCGTATATCTTATGTTTAAACCGTCTATTGTAGTAGTATGCATACATACATTGTACATATGATACAGCATCGTATAACTGCTCGTACTTAAAGCACAATTTACAAAATGGACACATCTTGCGATTTCAGATACAGAGTTGCAGCAACGTGATTGCTTCGAGACCGTTTGGATAACAGTTCCTGAAAGTAGAACCGTTATATCAAATTTCCATTTAACAAATTAGATCTGCACCCTAATGGAATTTATTGAAATTAAAGTAAATGGTTGATTTGAAATCAAAATTTCTAGATATGTAGCTGTCGCAGACAAAATATCCGTAAAGCTGCGCATAATCGGTCCTCTCAAGTTCGCTGCCAACTCTGTAATCTATAATGCTACATGGTCGATGATTTCGATATTTCGGTTGTGTGGTTACTTTAATTTATTGACAAAAATGTAACACTTCTATTTTAAATTGACTATGTTTTTACAACCGGAATGATATCTGTTTTATCCACGTTAAGTTATTTGTGTAAATATTGAAGGTGTTTTTATTCAAGTAAGAACTCGCTGACACGAAAAGCGAAAATGTCTTCGAAGAGGTATTTAATTGTTTTTACTTCGTCTTTTTTCAACTTGCAGAGATTCACGAACTTGTAGATCAAATTTATTTCTAGCTAGAAGGAATCGGCTCTTGTACCCTAGCCCATTTCGCTTCCTATGTAAAACAATTGCACTCTATTGATTCTTTGTTTCTTTGTTAACCTGCATTATCAATATATTTATCCGAGTGTAAATTATATATACATATATATATATATATATATTAATAAACTTCAAAAATATTAATATTATAAATATCTAAATTTCTTTCAGCACTATTAAAGTTTTTTGATACAGCGATATTTAAATGTTGATGAAATATGACATTTACCGTGCACCTACCTTCTTGTACATGGTCATTTTTGTCTAGCGAAAAAAGCAAATAAATCGAAAAAATTTGTCTTCTTATATAATTCTACTTATCGACCACTAATCGTATATCATTGACTGGATCAAAAAACATTTGTGTTGTTTCTTTTTTTTTTTCAGTGAACTAAAAAAGTTGTCCGAGGAAAGCTTAACAAGACAACCGGAAGAAGTTTTTGATATAATATGCAAACTAGGAGAAGGGTAACTATTTAATCACCCAAATGGTTTATAATCCAACCGTTTATTTTTTCATTTTGTTTCTACAGATCGTACGGTTCGGTTTACAAAGCATTGCATAAAGAGAGCGGGCAGGTACTTGCCATTAAACAAGTGCCTGTCGATACAGATTTACAAGAAATTATTAAGGAAATATCTATAATGCAGCAATGCGATTCTCCTTATGTTGTTAAATATTATGGAAGCTACTTTAAAAACACCGACCTTTGGGTAATTTTAAATAATATCGACGCAAACAATAGTATTTTCCAATTCATTATATTCCTTGTCCGTCTACTGATATGTTCACGTTCATAGATTGTAATGGAGTATTGTGGAGCTGGATCTGTTAGCGATATTATGAGGTTAAGAAAGAAGACCCTTCAGGAAGATGAAATAGCCACCATTCTCAGCGATACTTTGAAAGGTTTAGAATATCTTCACTTGAGAAGGAAGATACATAGAGATATTAAAGCTGGAAATATTTTACTCAATAATGAAGGCCATGCAAAGTTAGCTGATTTCGGAGTAGCAGGACAATTAACTGTAAGTTGCACAGTACTATTCCTCGTCTATATTATATTGGATGAAATTTTTAAGCGAGTAGAATTGAAAGTTAATAGAAATAAATAATAAATTATTGTTTTAGGATACAATGGCAAAACGTAACACAGTTATAGGAACACCATTTTGGATGGCTCCAGAAGTGATACAAGAAATTGGATACGATTGTGTCGCAGACATATGGTCCCTTGGTATAACTGCTTTAGAAATGGCAGAAGGCAAGCCACCATACGGTGACATACATCCAATGAGAGCAATATTCATGATACCAACTAAACCACCACCTAGCTTCAGAGAACCTGATCAATGGAGTCCTGAATTTATCGATTTTGTCAGCGGGTGCCTTGTTAAGAATCCAGAAGAAAGAGCTACTGCAACTGAGTTGTTAAATCACGAATTTATAGGTAATATTCAAGACACAGAGACGGTAACTCGTTCCATATGTTTCGAACATTGTGTAGCATGATATTCCGTTACAGGTAATGCCAAGCAACCCAGTATACTGAGTCAAATGATCGCGGAAGCTCACGAAATACGGGAAAAACAAAGTGCACATCGTGCTCATGTTATTAATAATGTGGCAATTAAAAATCAAAACCAAGCGGACGATTCGGTACTTATTTTCACGGACAATCAGATTCCATTAACATTTAACATTAAATAGATATGCCATCGTTTTTAATAAACCCTTGATTCTAATTGTAAGGATGAAGAAGACTGCAGCGGAACGATGAAACCTTTACCAGAGGACACAGGAACTTTAGTGCCAGGACACGACCTGCCAGATACGGGTACCCTTGTTTCAGCAATGTTAGATTTGGGAACAATGGTTATTAATAGTGATACAGACACTGAAGCAACCATGAAACGTTAGTAGACACAATCTTCTATAGTATGTTCTAGTCAAGGCGGAGTCACTGAAAAATTTACAAGCCATACAAAATTCATTTGCAGGGCATAACACAGGATCGGTAGAATCTGGTAAAAAATATCGCCCATTATTTTTAGATCATTTTGACAAAAAGGAAGCACCGGAAATAGGAAAGGTAAAATTTTCCGGTTTCCTATAAGCACACATTAGTATATCGTATTATATTATATCTATATACATTGCGCATGTAAATGCATAGCTATATGTACATGGCATTGATTTCCTCGTCATTAGGGTAATGGACAAATACTTGGGGCACATAATGAAGATAACGAAACGAAAATAGAATTACGAAGCCCCACGGAATCTCAGAGGTTTCAGAGTCATTTACAATTGCAACTTAATCAAATTTCTCATCCTGTTCAGGAGCAGCCTCATAATAACATATCCAAGTTCCAAAATGTCTTCACGGAACGAGATTTCGACTTCGTAAGTAACTAATCGCTCGTAAGCACTCGAACATGATTAAAAGTAGATTAAGTATTTTTTCAATGCTTCGTAGATCTTGTTTCTTTTTTTCCCCTTTTTTTCTATAACTTAGAATCGATCGATTTAGCGCTGCCTTAGGCATCATTAAAAAAAACTTGAATATAGATAAACAACCATATCCTGCAGCTGAAGTTTCTCTCATACGAGGAACTACAGCAACGAATGGCTAACTTGGATGCGGAAATGGAAAGGGAAATTGATGAGCTGCGAAGGAGATACCAGACGAAGAGGCAACCGATACTTGACGCCATGGATACCAAGCGGAAACGTCAACAAAACTTTTAACAGTTTGGTTACATTTTTTATGCAAATAAGTGTGATGACGATAGGTAAAGGGTGTACAGTTGTATAAATGAATAGATTTTATTCTCGTCGTTCTTAGTTTCATGAAAGAGAAGGACATTGTTCGCTAATTGTTGCTCACCTGTGCGAAATCAGTAATAGCAGTGAAAAGTATTTTCTTCTGGTGCAATGCTCTTTCTCTTTGTGAATCAAGTACGAGTAACTAATACTAGCCAATAGCCTCACGTCACCAATGTAAATTATTTTACATTATTTAGGTGACCAAGTAATCATTATACTTAATTTCTTAACATTATGTTTATCTGTACCCTGTTATTACGCTATTCTTATAGAGATACTATGAAATCTCTTCGGCATGCTTTAGGAGTTTAAAGTAAGGGAAAAAAGTGAATTCGAGTGAAAGTATCTAGTATTCCATGTTACTAGTATTGCAATTATTTTTCTTTTACATCGATAAGGAAATTAGTCAGCATTCATGTGAAATTGATATTTGATTTTCATCTTACACTAGTCACCTGTTATGCCATTTATTTTATTCATAATATAACGTTATCAATATAATTACGAATACGAAACACATGCATAGCGGTTATCCTGAAAATATATATTTATATAGCGCTGTGCGATGGCGATAATGTATCGTTTACCTGCGAAATAATTTCAGAGAAAAGAACATTATTAGAATGTGTAGAAGATTTTACTCCTTCTTTACTGCCATAGGTATATTATGCGTGTACCTACAGCTATAACTAAGTTATGGTATATTCGATTTGAAAGTTTTCTGAACGGGAACCATTGTTTATTAGTATCTTGTGTCATCCATTGATAACGATAGGAATAATATCTTAGTGTGAAATATTTTGGTAAATTAACTAACTGAAATTAGTCTTCCGTATTAGAGCGTATCATGATATTTCAATAATTTGTTAAGTCCGTATTGAAATTATTGAGATAGTCATCATAAAGCAATGACAAGATTTAGAATATTTTTTAGATTTGTATAAAATTTCTATTCTATTAAGCCACATTCTTAAATCATCATTATATTTCCAATGATCAAACAGATTATCATTATTTTTTCTATTAGTGAAAATTTCGATGCATATTTACATGTGACATGCCATAAAAATCATAATGCGTGTACGCACTGTTAAACATGTTACGACACAGTGGAGTAATTCCTTGCTGACGTTGGGCTATTCAACAAGTAACAAAAATAGATTTATAATACTTAAATGCTATAGCCAGAACTGACTTTTCTGTTTATTTAGCAAGTAACAATACAGAATAACAACATATTTTTGATATAGAAAATATGCACATTATTGTCAAAAAGAGATCCAAATATAACTTATTAAATCCAGTCTTTATATGGCCCTACCATGACACATAACGCATACATTAATATATTGTTAAAGCAATAGCATTGGGTTTCACCACACACAATAAAAGCAGACAAATCAGTTTCATCCTTAAAGACCTATGTGTAGAGTTTGAAAAAAAAACAGGAAAATCGAAAAAAAAATAGGACGCACCCCTCGCTGCGACATACAATTATACATGTATTCGCGTTGCAATAATCTAACAGAAGGAAAGTAAATTTTACTTATGCAGAATTGCACATTCGATAGAATATAAATAAGTTTGTAGGAGGAAATTTACTGTGTTCACGGTTCCACGTGTATCGCTAAACTGGAAAAAACATGCGGAACTGATATTATAAAGAATAGTTATATACATTTTCACATTCATACCCATCATCCTATATTTAAAAAACTGAGAAACAAATAACGCGATACATTTTTTTGCAATAAAAACTCAATTAGTCCATGAAATAGAGATCTGTAATATTTATGCATACGATATACATATTGTCACAGGACAATATTAAACATATTTCACTTTCGTGTCACTAAAAGCATTATCCCTTTCTATCATAGTTTACAATTATTTGTTTAGCAGGCCGTTCTAATCTTTCATATAAATTGTACCATTCTCTATATGTTTGGGCAAAATATACAGACTGAAGGCAGAAATTTATTCTTCGAACAAGTGATTACCTATCTAGCTGGAACTATAATCTCATTATACAGCATAATATATATACATATATGGATCACTCCAATTTAGTATTAAACTGAACATGCATATTACTTTTCATTTAAGATAGAGCAAAACGAACATAATTGTTAATATAAAACACTGCCTTTTTACGTATTTGATTTGAAAAATAATAAAGTATTATGTATACTATAAATTATTTCAGTTTTCTTTATTTAAGCATTAAATAGTCGCATAAATTCTCCGAAATAACTGAATAACGTATATCATAATAATATAAACCTATTTAGCATTTCTATCGCACTTTTACAATGTTACTCTAGCTTATAGATATATTTTGACATTCTAATCATTGCAGCCAACAAATTATTCGTGAATTGATTTATTGAAAATTCTTTCCTTTGTGCATTTATTATCAACAACTTACTCATACATCGTGTAAAAACATTAGTACAAATCTTTTACCATCTTATTATTATAATAGTGGTTTATATTCAATAATGTTAGTTCACGTAGACTTTAAAAATAATTGATAGAATTCCTCAATAATATATGAAAATTGTGATCAGGATGTTATTATACATATAAGTGAAAGGCCATTTTCGACATTATGCCTCATATAAAGAATAGATAGACACTTCTCTATTAATTATATTGTAGCAAAAATAGAGTTAATCAGACAGAAAAAGTTTGACATATTTATAATGTATATATTCTGCTTGACAATTTCAATTGATATATACTTATAGATCATCATCGCCAATCATACGAAATGCATTGTTTTCCATAACATCATATTCCAATGTGTCCTTTGTTTCAAGTTTCTTGCTAGTACTATTTTTGACATCATTGGCCTTTTTTATTTTCACTATTGATAAACTATCTGCAAGTTTCTTCACAATTGCTTCTGATTTAGATGGTTGTTTAGTATAACAATTCTAAAAACAGACGTAATAATATACATAAACGGGGGCAAATTATTATCAAGCTAATAGCACACCTTTTTGCTTTCCTCCGACTCTTCATTGGAGCTTGATCCTACGATAACACTTTGTCCATCTCTCATAACATAAATCCAAGATTTGTGCGACTCTTCCTACAGAGAGAAATTTGCTAAATGCTTATTACGAAAATAAAGAATTTAAATAATTTGTGTAGCAATTGACAGCCGTCTTTTTCTTAACCTCGGTCTTACTACTACCAACAGTCTTTGTTAATAATTCATCGATCATAGCTTGCAAGCATATGGACATTAAAATAGCTTGCTTTGAGGTAATTGTAACCCATCGTAATTGATTTTTAGCTATTAAATATTCAAAAGATAATTCTAAACTAAAGTTATCAATTTCCTCTCTTCCTCTATCGGATCCCTAAAATTCAAAGAAATTAAAGGTAGTGCCATGGAATTTATTAAAATAGTCCTTCTGTTCCACTTACAGAGACTTACATTCTGCAATGTAGTTATACGCCAACAACGCATTCGCGAAACCCTAAATATTTCTTCGCGTTGTTTTCCATCGCACAATATGCGTAAATTTAATTCATTCCTACCTATGGCAACTAATACTTTTGAGTCCAGCTGAGGGTAATCGCAAAAGCATGACGCAAACTGAATATAACCATAGTACTTTAAACAGCGTGCAATATCCAAGTACTAAATTATTAACATTTGTACATAAATTATCACATGAAACCATTAGACCTATTACAGCTATACATTTTCTTATGCAAATTACAACATTATTTGGAAATATTTTAGCCAATATATATATACATATATGTATATACTGGGGAACATACTTCTTTTTTCTTTCCATTCTTTCGTAGCTCAGTCAACTCAGCCCTTGATTCATCCGTAACAGGAATCCAACCTCTTTGAATTTCTGCTACTGCCTGAATATACAGCAAATTCATTGCCACGCCATTATTCATCAATTTATGATCGTATTCGACATCCCAATAATTTTTTCCAAGCACAACCCTGCTTCCTATAATGTGCAGATGTTTATTTGTTACAAAAGGAGATTCGAAATCTTGCAATTTTCTCAGTACTGAAAGAAATAATGCATCAGTCAAAATTGTATCATCCTATATGCAAACGTGTATAACAAGAATTATTAGGAAAATGCCCTTACAATAAACACTATTGGTTTCGTCTTGAGCAACAATGTATAATACAAAGTAAGAATAATATTGTTCGGACAACCTAAGGTGTTTATACAGTTTCTACGAAACAAAAAAAAAATTTAATTAAAGTTGAATTATTATGTACTATCTACGCAATGCACATATTCATAAATTAAGTTATATACTTTCAAAACATCACCAGAATGGTCTCCGGTAGAAATATTTATTGTTATTTTGCATCCATTCATAAGAAAAATATCCATAAACTCATTATCGGATGGACCTCCTATAGTTTCCTGCTGAGCATTTAACAAAAATCCATTTAACATTCCAGAATTATTAACTACTAAATTTTGCCCAATTGCTTGAATATATTTTTCCAAAGAAAGTCGTCGTTCTTCCTGCTGATTTGCTGTTAAAGGGAAAAACTTTTTGGGTGGAAACGATGGAATAGATATATCCAAATCCTTTGCCAGTTGTTCGTGAAGACTATATAGTTGCTTGTATCTCACGGTACAATGAAACAGCCCATTTATATGAATGTTGTAACTCTACAAGTTCAGAATTGAATAAATAAATGTATATAATATATATAATAATATACAATATCGATTGGATCGCAAGATACTCGTACTTACCACATACGTGTTACCAGTGGCATCAACAAGCTCGCGTGTATCTGGTATAGAGAAATGCATTTTTATACAAAAGTATCAGTACATTAAAATCCTTTTATAATCAAGGTGCATTATTAGTACATTAGTACTATGCAAGTAAATTGTAATGCATCCAACTGATGATTATACAGATATAGATGTACACAGATATTATTTAACAAAATCCTCTAACAAAACCAGCATTTGTAAAAATGTAATCCAAAAGGTAGAAAAATGTTGTATAAAAATTGCTCATCATAAGCAATAAAAATGTAGCTCAGCTTAGACATGTATACAGATGCATTCCCAAATATTACACCATCTGGAAAAGAGACATTCATAATAATATATAAATGTATGTAAGTATATATATATATGTATATATATGTATACATATATAGTACAGTAATGAAAGTGAAATACATCATTATCTTTCTAACGGAAATAAATTGATATCATGCGTTCCATTGATTTTATTAAGCTCTGTTTTTTTTCGTGAAACACATAGTAGTAGCACGTGCTCATGGCTTATGACATGTGGATGTATCTATACCTAAATTCCATATGTAATGTAATATATATTACAGAAACCTGTAATGAAATTCGTATAACAAATGGTATAGATGTGTAGTATCGTATCACTCAATTATCGAATTATTAATTACGTGAAATACTTACATGTTATCTGTTCGTTTCACCGTCATAATTTATGGCGATAGGCGTATGCGTTTTACACCCACCCAACAACTGTATTCCTGACGAATAAAAGTGACGTATTTTTTAATGCTTACGTTAGTCAAGTAACAAGCTTTGCAGTGATGCATAATAAAGGTGATTATAGCTTGTTAAGTTATAATTCTTTTATATCAGAGACACAAATTTCGTAATTTATATATTTCTAGTAACGAGAGACTGCCGAATACATTTACAGGATTCACAATGTCACAAGCTTAATTATAAAGACAACTTTCTTCTTGTATACTTAAAAGTACAAACAATTAGGTGTCCTCCGATGTATTATTTTGTTTTGTAATTTCATAGGCGCCGCTGCGCCCTTATTAGTAAATGCTATTTTTAAACATATATGTACTAGATTAGACACTCATTTCGAAATTCTAATACAAGTGTTAAGCTTTGTTTCATTAAAAATGAACGTACCAAAATCTCTTTTAGAACTAACTTCATATCAATACTGTAGCGTTCATTTAATATCTATAAGTATGCTACGCTAAATATTGTACATCTTTCTATTAAATTATTGAAAACTAATGTGCCCAAATATTATTTTTCATTACTTTCCCGTTTTTTAACGTTCGTATAATGCAAAAATACGATGCAATTGTCCTTATGTCTGGATGCGAATAATTTCTTTAAATAGTATTTAAATATGTATATGTAAAATTCTTTGGAAATATAAATTTATAAACATTTTGATTGAACATTCTCGACTTCCGGTCAAACTCGAACGATATATCGATTTGCGTATACGAAGCATCGACCACATGGAACGTTTCTTTCCGATAAAGGGCTCGCGCTGAAACGTCAAGTATGTTAGGATTCTCGGAATATCTATTTTAATCAGTTACAATCTTTAATTTTATTATAAAAATAGAAGGTTTGTTTAACTCTTTAGTCTATTCTGAATTGGAGAATTCCTGTATGATCAAGAATTTTTAATTATTATTGCAATCATTCATATTGACATTGAAGATATAACCTGAAAGAATGTTTCTCTTTCCTTTGCTCCGAATGCGAAATAGCTATTCATGTTAATTGCAAGAGAACGAACTTGATTTTCCGTGTTCTAAGTGATCATATTAAAATTGCATGTGTATAAAATACGAAAAACCTTTTGCATCGTTTCTTTGCTATTGAGCTGAACGCATCTTCTATTTTATGTAGTTTCATCACTTAACATATATTATTGATCCTAAACATATTTTCATTGTACATTCCAATATGTTGAGTGATTGTGATCCTTCTATTTTTTACTCTACTTATTTATCTTCAACTATAATGTTTTCATTCGTCGCTGTATTTACGTTTCTTTTCTTCCTCAGAATGTTGATGCCAAAAAAGAATCGTGTCGCAATTTATGAATACCTTTTTAAAGAAGGTGTTATGGTTGCAAAAAAGGATTACCATGCACCGAAGCATCCAGAATTAGAATGTATCCCTAACCTTCAAGTTATTAAGGCAATGCAGGTAAAAAAAATGATGACCTAAAGCGACCCAATATATATCATTCTAATGGCGATACTGACATTCAATTTGTATACATTTCTTTTAGTCTTTGAAATCCAGAGGGTATGTCAAAGAGCAATTCGCATGGAGACATTTTTATTGGTATTTGACCAACGAAGGGATTGAATATTTGCGGGGATACTTGCATCTACCACCCGAAATTGTACCTTCCACGCTTAAAAGGCAAACTAGATCAGAAACAACTAGGCCAAGACCAACGACAGGTGCGAGAAGCGAAACATCTAGACCTACAGAAGATCGTGCCGGTTACAGACGAGGCCCAGGAGGACCAACGGGTCCTGGTGATAAAAAAGCTGATGTTGGCGCAGGTACAGGAGATGTTGAATTCCGTGGTGGTTTTGGACGTGGTAAACCACAATAATATTTTAATGTAAAATAAATAAACATTTCACAACATATAAGTACAGTTATTTCAACTACTCTTACATCCTACTATTATTTTTCACACCAGAAAATTTTGGAGACAATATAGGAGTATTGATACAAGCGAGAAACAGACATAATCTATTGTAATAATTTTCAAGTTTATTTGCAGTTACCTTATAAAAGTGTACATTTATTTGTAAACTGTCTAGTTATATTTTTTTATTGATTTGTAAACTCGCAAATGGAAGCATACGATAGGCAATCGGTATACAATTTCAATACATGGAACTTATATAACTTTCCTACAGAACTGTATAATTTCTAACGAGAGAGTGAAATGTCTAAAACAATCGCAGATACAGTTGTGCTTAAAAGCAGGACTAAAGTTTCTCTTGAACATAGTCTTTCGATAGCTATTAGTATGTAGATAGATTCTCTCTCACCCTTTTCTCTATATATATTATCATATATAGATATAATATTGGCAGTACAATGTAGGCTTCTGTCTTAATATATGTAAAATTCTCCTTTAACTACTGTATCAACATTTCTTAATTTCTTTCCCGTTTTTACAATGAAGCATTAGTATTTATATTTGGTAAAAAGATATTTCTATAATATAGTATATATGTTTTGTTCATACTTAGAGCTCTATATATATGTGGAAGAATTTGTCAATAATGCTGATTTACTTGAATTTCACCTACTTATTATACTTGATAAAATAAATATATAGCTATTTTTCTTTAAGATAATTGAAATTATCATTAGTAATGTTTACATACAATTAGTGCATATCAGAATGAAGTAACTTGACCTTCATGCTTTAGCGAAATATACATTTTTCCTGCATGTTTCATTCGATCAACGATAAATAGTCTTTAACTTATTATGTACATGCATATTGTTTTATATGCTTCATGTTATAATGTAATATTCTTGATTTCCCTCCTCCGTGGTTGTCAGAAAATTTGTTTCTATCAATTGCGCAAGATGTTCTACATAATTATTAATAATCTTAAGTTTAAATTAATTCTGCGTTTCAATATTAACATTCGGCGTGTGAAAATTACAATTAATTTTCAATATTATTAGTTTAAAAAGAATATAGTTGAATTATAGGATTGTTGTCTAAGATAAATTTATTTAAATTAAACGGTACGGAAAGCCTGAGATTTTTAAATATACAATTTACAAGAAAATCAACATTAATTAATAAAAAACAATGTTACACACAACATACAATTAGGCAATAAGATTAAAGCGAATGGAATCAAACTTAATTGTGTGTATGTACATATAGATACACACACATATATACATTACTTATATATGTATATATATATATATATATATATAGAGAGAGAGAGAGAGAGAGAGAGACACACAAAAACTATATCCTTAATTCTAATACCCTTAGCTATTGTTACATCTCACTGTATCACAATTCGTGCTCCAAAGGAGACAATTGCCAATTCCACTGTAACAGATTAAGAAGACAGCGACAAGAAATACTAAACTACAAACGGTGCATGGTTTTCGTTCTAGAAAGAACCCAATTAGATAAAGTGCCATAAACATGACATGCGTTTGTAGTAGCGCTGGATTTACAGGTTTTGGTATCAGCAGCACTGGAATCAACCACTGTAGACAATACATCCTCTTTATTTTGTTGTTAGAGATGTAGTTTACAGCACCCCCGATCCAAATGTCTCAACTATGACAAAACTCCTGAAAAGCAGTACATCAATTATATTGTTTTCGGCTTAATTGCAAATGCACATTTCAAGCATACTACTGCTTTCTCCTACCTTACTTGGAAGCATCATAATGTTGTCGAAACATCTCGTCCTTCGAAAACGAAACAATTTAACTATACGCATTCATATTAATGCAAAGAAATTTTTCCGAATACGAGATTACGCACATCCGCAAATCAAATGGTATACACAGACGCGTACTAATAGCAAAAAAAGTCGAGGGTTCCATGAAAACAACCATTACGTTACGAAAACAACCTTTACAATTAGATATGAAGGAAATATTTCATAATTTGTACTATAATTATTTCGTATAATTTTCACGTACATTTTTACACACGAGAAAGTTAGAGAAAGCTTCTACCAAAAATTTTTGCATTCGCGTTAGGCCACGAAAGTTGATAAGGTGATTGGCTATTCACTATTTATACGTATGCATGCATCTCATATGTGACTGCTGCATGCTGCGCGCGGAATTGTGAAACACTTTTGTCTAAGAAATTTGTGCTTTGTTGTTAGAAATAATTCTAATTTGGTAGAAAACGTGTAAGCTTCCGTAATATAGCAAATGTATGCTCCAAATAATCTAAATAATCTATTGTACAAGAATTTAATATGCATCGTAATAAGAAACCTGAAGGTGTAAATAACGTGTTGATATGTCAACAAACAACATGTGTTAAATCTAAAGATACTTTAGGAAACATTAACGAATCAATACAGAAATCACATGAAGTTTCTGTTAGAAATACCGCGAAGATTCTTAAATTATTACAGAAACCTTTTAAAGATAAAAATGAAGAAATCCAGAAAGAAAATATTTCACTCGAGACAAGTGAAGCTGAAGCAATTAACACGAAGATAAATCAATCTACCAGTAGTGAGACGGATAAAATGTATGCGCATAAACGTTTGGTTTAGCTTAGTAAATTCATTTATGTTTTATCATACACCGTCTATATTTTTCCACAGAATTTTCAATGTAGTGCTAGGAAAAATATCTACAAGAAAACATAAAAGATGGGAAGATGATGGAATATTGGAAGTTGCAGGAAAACATGCAGTATTAAAAGTAAGACGCGCAAGTAAATTGTGTACAATGTTCAGTTATTGAAATAAATTTTTATGTTCAACAGGATGTAGAAGGCAATATCATTCACAGAACTACAGTTAATCCAGACGCCCTCGTGGAAGGATTTAGAATGTATGTCAATAATAAAGAAGTGGAGGTAAAAATTATTTACGAATGCATCAATGAATTATGAGATATACATGTCAACGTGTAAGCTCCTTCTGCAAATACTTACAGTTAATTGAAAGAACAACAATATCCACCTGTTCAATGAATCCATCTGGCAAGGAACAAGTTTTAGAACCGCCAATGAAAAAGTTGAAGACTTCAAAGTTTAATACGTATCTTCCTTTCAAATCTTTGCATAAAGGTATAATGCGATAGAATTGATAAAAACAACATGTGTCTATTATATTAATCCTTATGGTATGTTAAAGGGGCGACATTGAGATATCAACCACCATTAATAATGCCCGCTTTAAATATTTCAAAGGACTGGACAGAGAATCATTCGTGTGAAAGTGAAAAAGAAGTATCTACAGATGCTTGTTTAGTAAATGTACTTAGACTACACCAACGTCAGGGTATCGTATTTTTGTACGAATGTATCATGGGATTGAAGGTAGTAAATTATTTTGGGGCTATTTTGGCCGATGAAATGGGACTTGGGAAAACGCTGCAATGCATTACACTAATTTGGACCCTATTAAAGAAAGGTCCATATGGACGTCCAATATTGAAAAATGTATTAATAGTGACACCTAGCAGTCTCTGTAATAATTGGAACAAAGAGTTTAGACATTGGTTGGGCTTTCATAGAATATCTCCATACATTGTAAATGCCAAGAATAAGCCGAAAGATTATAAAAAACAAGCAAGAAACTCAGTTATGGTTATTAGTTATGATATGATCGTTAGGTGTCCAGAAGAAATGGAAGAAATAACTTTTGACTTAATTGTATGCGACGAGGGCCACCGATTAAAAAATAACGACATAAAAGCAGCAAAGGTATTAATGTATTTTAATTTTAATAAATGAAACAGGAAAGTGTTGACATATTTTCTTTCAGATTTTGAATAACTTGAATTGTAAAAGGAGAATAGTTGTAACTGGAACTCCTGTTCAAAATAATTTGCGAGATTTCTTTACCTTAGTCGATTTCGTAAATCCCGGCATACTGGGTAATAGCTACGAGTTTAAAACTTACTACGAAAATCCTATTGTAGCATCACAATGTCCTAATGCATCGTACGATGTTATATCTCTTGGAAATGAAAGAGCTAGCGAATTGCGCGAAAAGACGAAATGTTTCATATTAAGACGTACACAAGGAACAATTAATAGATATCTACCTTCTAAACACGAGATAATTGTATTTTGTCGCTTATCAAACGAGCAAGAAAATTTATATTCCTGTGTCACAGAGACATGGCTTAACAAAAGTGCACTTCCAGATAACAGTCTCCCACATTTATCAATAATTACAGCACTGAAAAAAATTTCCAATCACCCAGAATTGTTTTACAATGATAAAACTGAGTTGCTAAGAAATACTTTTAAAAACATAATTAAGAATTCGAATAGAAAAGTTGTATTAAAAGAGGCATATAGTGGAAAAATATCGATTGTACAATCATTAATGAGAGGTCTGAAAAAAACGGATGAAAAATTAGTATTAATTTCATACTATACGCAAACACTTGATTTATTAGAACGTGTTTGTAACAGTGAAGGTCTACATTTTTATAGACTGGATGGTAGTGTAGCGAGTAATACAAGGACCAAGATTATAGAGAAATTCAACTCGAGCAGTGATAACAGTAGTTAGTATATGAAATGCAATATTTAATTCACTAGGTGGCTCGCATAGTTCCCCAAGTATTCAAACATTTGTTGCAGAAGTATTTTTATTAAGCGCAAAAGCAGGTGGAGTGGGATTAAATCTACCCGGCGCATCTAGACTCGTATTATTTGATTCAGACTGGAACCCAGCATCCGATGCACAAGCTATGGCAAGAATCTGGAGGGATGGCCAGAAGAAAGATGTTTATATATTACGGTTTGAACATTTTAATTAACTAATAAATATAAGTATAAAATAATAAACTATTATTATTCAAAATCATAGATTATTAACCACAGGCACAATTGAAGAAAAGATTTTTCAAAGACAAATTAGTAAAACTTTTTTAAGCGAAACTGTTGCAAACTTGAACTGTTTGGCTTCTCTTAAATTATCAATGGATGAACTAAAGGTTTGTTCGCTGTATGCATTTCAAGTATTTCAGTGTTTAACCAGATCGCTAATAAATAAAATACATTATTCATAATGTTCTTAGGATTTATTTACATTAACGAAAAATACAAATTGTTTAACACACGATTTAATGAAGTGCCATTGCAATGGCCACAAAGAAGTGGAAGAACAAGCAGAACAAGAAAATGATCGGGAATATCAGATTTCTTTGGAAGACAAAACAGTGAAATCCAATTTATCTATAAATGAGCTTTTAAAATGGGACCATTACCACCAACCAATACCAGATAAAATAGTTCAGGTAACAATATTTAAATATCAAGTATTCTTGCCAGGCAAAAATATCCGAGAAATTATGGACTCGTTAATGGAGTTTGGCACACTGATACATTAATTATGTACAACTAAAACCATACGCCAGCAGCTTCATTAGCAAGTTACCATTATGCCTAAATATGTTTCTCTGTTAGATAAAATTTTTAGCCGTATTTACTTCTTTGCATTCTTGCAGGAAATTATGCTGTCACAAGTCTCTGACAATATAACATTTCTATTAAAAAATTCTACAATAAATACAACAAAATGAATTGTTACAAGCAAAATATTATATAAATATATAGCAAAAGATACATTATAAAAATCGATATAAAACAATATTTTACAATATGCTACCTACCTTGAAGATAGTAGAAATTAAGTGTGATTAAATTTTGCTTTTATGTATAATGAGATTTGTGAACCTTTCAATGAAATCAGTGGATTGTAAGCGTTTTACCAGTTCAGCTGTTTCGTTAACATTAACTTCTAATAAATCTTTCTGGCACCAACTCCTAACTAAACGTTTAGTTGCCATTATTGACTGAAAAATACATTTGTTTGAGTTACTATATCAGTTTTTTAATACATTATGTGCAATGTACCATACAGTATATTATATGTATATGTAGAAGAATACCTCGGATGAAAGTTTTCTTAACTTCTTTAAATCTGACCAAACATCGTCTAAGCACTCGTGCTTGTACACTTTGCTAACTAAACCATACTGTTTAGCTTCAAGTGCATTCATTTTGTAGCCCAGATATAACATATCGCCAGCCTAAAAAATAGTTTTGAATAGTGAAATAGTGAATAATGAAACATTAAACCATTAAATACCTTAGATTGTCCAAATATTTTAGGAAATGTATATGTAGAACACCCTTCTGCAGTAAGACCTAAACTTGTAAATGGTGTATGAAAGTATGCCTATAAAGTTGTAATTAATGACTTAACAATTCAATAAAAAATGGAAAAAAAGAATGAAACTGTACATAGCAAAAAATTACCATATTTGACGCATATACTATATCGAATAATGGTAACATCGTCACTGCGATTCCAATTGCAGGACCATTTACAACAGCTATCAAAAGTTTTGGATACTCGATTAATGTATCTATAAATTCTCTGAAAATTGTAATTAAAGTATAATTTCTACAAATAAATTTAGTAATGTGTTTGTTAAAATGAAAACACTCGCTTGAAAATATTGAAGGGAATTTTGGCATTGGTAATATCTTCATTTTGATTTGCTAGAGCAGAAATAAAATCATTTCCGCTGCTAAAGAAACTTCCAGTAGCAGTTAAAATTACTGCATGTATAGCACTATCGTCAGTAGCTTCGCGTAAAATTTTTGATAATATCTTGTACATCTAACAGATAAGGATGTAATATTATTTATTGGAAGAATTGATATATACATGTCATATGTATTATACAAAAAATACATGACATGCATATATTCTAACCCTAAAATAGAATAATGTATGTTTTTCTTAAAAAATTACGTACAGAAATGGTAATGGCATTCTTTTGTGCTGGTCTGTTCAATATAATTGTTAACATTCCATTTTCCACCGAACGCAAAATATCGCAGGAAGTCTTACCTTCCATTTTGAATAAAATTTGGAAATTAACACAAACTTATTATCTATTTAACAGAGTGATATCGGTTATCGACGGCTACATATGTACATATATAAGTACATATATTGGAACTTCTATATGTGCAAGCGTGATAACGGCTTGCTTCACAATACTGCATGCGGTAACTGGCGATAAATACTAATATAGATATAAGGCAAATATGAAATTTATTTAGTATTCGTAGCTATTGGCTCGATATTATTTGCAACATAATTCAAAAAAATGATGTGTTAAATATGTACTACCGATTGCCCGGGTCACACCACTCGGAGGTTGCTACGGCACAGTGACACACTGTAAACTCCAAACTCCCGCCGTACCATATCTCGCCCACCAGGTATTATTGCTAACTTGCAGAAGGACTTGAATAACTTCCAGAAGGTACTTCTATCAATCGTGTAACGTGTAATCCTTACGCTGTGCTATCAGCGTAAGGGATGATGGATACAGGATGTCAATCTCTCTCTCGCTCACACACTATCGCCCTTATAATAACGGAGGGGGATATGTGTGTAACAAAATTATCCGTTTAGAAACCACTATGTCTTTCTCTTTCAGTGATATGGATCAAATGGAATATTCGAAATAACGAAACGATAACAAATGCTAGGTTACACTCTGTGAAAGACAATACGAAGATGGACTGAAAATAGATAATCATTTTTGTGCGTGTGTGGTGTGTGTATACATTTAAGTAACTTACAATTAGTATAGTCAACGGAAAATAATAGATTGCAAAGATATTCCTATTTAGAAGTTTGTATATTTCATATAATTTATGTTATTATTTATTTAGTATTACATTGTTAGTGACTAATCATGTATTAATGATTGGGCAACATTAACTCTAGGTGCATGCTTTCGTATGCCTATATAACAGAAACGTGCATATGTGTAAATACGTACATTTGTGAAAAAAGAAGAAAACGTATTGCAATGTCAATTACAATATAAATTCCTAACAATTTAGATAACATTTGCAAATAGAGAATAATATTGTAATAAACATGACACATAACGATGTCCAAAATTCAATTGGATTATGGCATATTTCAAAGGTATTTAAATTTATTGTTTATGCAATATGACACGGTTGCTCTCACTATTTTTGGTTTACACGTTATCATAGAATCAACAAATTCTTTAAGGCATATGCATAGATGTTTTTTTGTTTTTTTTTTGTAACAAAATAATTATAATAATAAGTATATTATTAATAGTAAATATATTAAGTATATAACAGTAAGCAAATTTACAAGTCTTCTAAATACATATGAGATTTTTCGAATTTAATGGAACTTAATTACCCATGTGGATCGGCAATAATGTACATGTGATAATATACATTGAATTAATTCAGCAATATAAACAATGCAGCATTGATAAAGAAAAGTTGTGCAATGTAACAAATAGCTTATAATAATTTCCATTTAAACTTTTCTTAACTTTGCTGCATTCAGAACAGACATATACATATAGATATACATTGTTTATTAATTCGTACATATAAAAAAAATATATATGCATATACATATTAGCACAGTTTTTTTAAATATTACCAAAACAATATGAAAAGTATGTTTAAAGAATGTTGAGTATTGGTAAAAATGATTGTACAAATATGCAAGAAGCAAATATGCATACTTACACAATTGAATCGTAAGGTAAACTATTATTTGGCATGCAATCAAAAAACATATTAAAATAATTTGATGAATACGGTAGTTAAACCACGGTACTGTAAAAATAATTTTCTGGAATGTGTCAAACAGGAAACAAGAATCATGAGTATTTATGATTAGGTACATCAGACATGTTTAAATGATAGATGAAGTACTATTAACGCATGATAAATATAAAAATTCCTTATCCCTTTCAAAACCTAGATCGTAACATTTAAATATCGAGTGGATCTTAAGTAGCTTTCAATAAATGTAAATGACTTGGAAAAACGATCACATCATGACTATATTCAAATGTATAAATATCTTGCAAACTCATAATTTTCTAAGCAGTGTGTCGAAATAATCGAAACAACTTTTAATGGTGCAAAAGTAACATCCACATCGTATATGATTAAAAAAAATCGGATGTACAATTTTGGTATATTTGTAAGATCGAATATTTTTTACATAGATGTTACTTCCCTATATATTACTCCTTCTAATACAACTTATGATATTCTAAATTCAATGTATATCTATATAATCGTCAATTGCGTTCACAGGTCACAGACTGAATTTCTAATTGAATTGTTCATCATACTAGAAATGAGTTACAGGTTTACTGAAAAATTCTTAGCGATTTCCTATGTTGCCGTATCACCTTCCTCTTGGTCAAGTCTAGATGAACCACATACACGACATTTACAGCAAACAATACATGGTGCGGCCAATAGAAGTAACGGCGATGCAACCAGCAAGAGCAATCCAAATCCAGCAAAAATTCCAATAACTTGTGTTCTGTGCCAAATAACTGATGCACGCGAGTGACCCAATTTATTTTTGCATGGTCCTTTGTCGTAATGTCTCAACAAAAAGTCATCCTGCATTGTTTATTTCATTTAGAGAGTTAAAAGAAGTCCAGGGAGAGAAGTATCATTATTATTAGTACCATAAGTAGATTTACTTACATCTAAAGAAGCTAAGCAATACCAGCAGAATACATGTTTACATCTTTTACACATCATTTGAGCACATCCTTCATTCTTTTCAATAGGTACAGAACACATAGGACAGCATTTGATGTGATCACCATCGAATGGTATACCTAATGAAAGATCTGAACAAGGGCCGCCATGCCAAGATTCCCGACATATAGAACAGAAATCTGTCGAGCAGTTAGGGCAATGAACAGGTCCGATAGGAGTCCCATTTGACCCGTTAGCATTTACAGAACATACTGTTTCGCAACCTGCACGTGGACACCAAGCACGTGCTTTGTCCATAGACACATCTGTATATCAAGAAGAAAAATTATTACAGTGGCTTATTTAAGCATACAAAGAATAAGCTTTACACACCTCTATTTAAGCGAAATTTGTGATGTTTGTCCATAAGCTCGGGACCAACGAGACTTGATATTTCCTTCAAGGAAAGCATTACTCCTTGTTCACATTGCGCATCGGGGCAACTAATTTCATACGCACCTTTTTCAATTTCGTACTCGGCATATGCTTTCATACACTAAAAACATGCAAATAGCATATACATATATACACATATATATATAATATATACATATATACATACATACATACTTATCTACATATTTGTGTATGTATGAGAATATATAGAGAAAAAAATATATACACGTACATCTTTACAATATGAACAACCACAGCCTTGTATCTTAAATGTTTTGGAGAGGGAAGTATCAACAAGACATAATTTACAAAAAATGCGTCCAATCGCTTGTTGAGAACCTGCAGTAACAAAACTGCCTGCAGCTAAGCTGTACCGCGAACTAGATGCCAATGACAAGAAACTTGAGCAGCGAGAACAAACTCTACTGCGATTTATAGGTCTGCCTTCTAAAGCAGAGGTACTTAAACCCACAGCAGTTTCACATTTTCGTAATACTCCAGGGCCTAAACTCAACCAGCTATTTCCACGTGCTTCTAAACTTGCACTACTTTCGGGTCTAAGTAAAGGCGCATCTAACCCTTTTCCTAATGCAGTCCTTTCCGTCAAAGATAAATTAACAACACTTGCTTCTTTGCGCAGCAAAGGTAATCTGACTCCAGTTAGTTTATTAGATTTCTCAACCTTTTTCTGATTAGTTGCAACTTTATTAGGAGGATTAATAGATGTCACCGAACTAGTGGCTGTGCCCATATCCATTAGTGGAGCTCGTCGTACGACGAGCGAATGTAGGCTAGGCATCCCCTAATTATCAATGTAGATTTCACTACCAGTTGTAGACAAGAGCCGTGCGTACTGACTTCCTTCCGACAGTTTGCACCAGCACTTGCCGTATAACCAAAGGTGTATATAAAACATGAAACTTAAAAATGTCACACCCATGAAACAATTTGCCGCTGCATCTTTCAGTCCACTCCAGCCAATATAATTTCACAATACATTTTATATTTCGTTCTCTTAGAATTTTCAAACGTTTATTTCGTATATATGTATATATATATATATATATATATATATATATTTATTTATTTATATACAAATATATATACACACACACATATATATATATGTGTTCAATGCAATAGAATATCGATTTCTACTAGAAAGTTGAAAAGTTCTGTTTTTTATCAAATTCTTGTATTTTAACACAAATTTGACAAGATGCTGTATTCGTGGTATAAACTCAGTAGAAAAAAGAAAAAAAAACCCCTCGTAATCTGATGGCAGTAATGAAGGGGATAAACTGGTGATCATGTAAAGTTATACAAAGAGATTCTTCCAAGTAAATAATACAACTTTAACAAAACGATGAAAAAGTATTATTGTCTTCAGACGATATTTGTGTTGTGTCTGTCAGTCCAAGTATGTCGCAAAAGTAAGAAAATTACTACGTAATATTTCACACATATTCATTATTCGATGAAATACACATCTATTGATATTTGAAGCATCAATCTTTACAAAACGTATGCTCATCCCATTAAGATGATATAGTACAATCTTATAGTATTCTTCTAGTATCACGGACTTTTCACGTACTATGTCACAAATGCAGCAAACCATATATACAAATTACCGACTAACTACTTCCGCCCCCACTTGCTCATACGTCTTTTTCTTACAATATAACAAAAAAATTATCACTACGTTTCATATTATGATATCCAGAGAATTATAATTATTTTTGTTTTGACATATTGCGTGCCCAACATTGCACGCATAAACGCATGTCGAGAGCAGTGATGAAATACTATGCAGTGTGAAATTAGGAATTCTAGCAAAGCATAATTTCATGTAGTAGTCAATTTTTTAAATGAAATCATAAGAACGTGTTATAAAAGTTGTCGTTCATAATAATGAACGGTACTAATTTGTTGAAACTTTATTTCTTTTGTTGCCAGAAATTGTAATCTTACTTCTTGCCTATGTAGATAAGAAAGACGTCGAAAAGATAGACGTCTATTTGACTTTACAGTAATTTATATTTTTCTACTGTTTAAGGTTCCTATTTTGTTGCACAAATCTACCGAGACAAAAGAAACTTTAACTAGTAATATTTTATAATGTGGTCAAATCATAATATTTTTATAAAAGTGTATAATTTAGGTACAGTTATGATACTAATTGAGTTTAAAGACAAGTTAAAGTTTCTCACCAATTCGTGTTTCATATTCGCTTTGCACATTGCGATTACGAAATTAATTACGACGCAATCACAGAAACGAACTGAAATTGAAACTTCACGTGTTGGTGGGCATAGTGTATGTACTCAATCTAGTGTTCACATACCTGTTACTTCATAAAAGATGTAGATAAGAACGCGGGAAATTTAATTTAAAATCACGCCAATAAAACACCGATATAATCTATATATTTTGCTATTTGACATTTTTTTTTGTACCAAAAGATATTTCTCATTTATGATGACACAAAAACTATCATTTTAATATAACGGTTAAGAACGCACATATTACTTAAGAAGTAATACAGCAATTTGCACTCGATATACATACATCTATTAACTGGGAATGATAAGGGTACCTATATTATATTTTCTACAGTAATTGTTTCACTTCTTTTGGAAACAAACGTAAACAATAACGTATAACCAGCGTGTTATTTCCTTTTTTCTTTTTATTATAAACTTATATAAAAAATGGGCAATAGTTTTATTATACATTTTTATGACAAAAAAATAAGTGAAAATTAAAAATATAATATTGGCTCAGTATACGATAAGTTATTACATTTTTCAATACAAATATTAAAAATCAACATGTAGACATTAATATTTACACAGTAATTTGTAAGACATTCGTGACTTGTTTTGCATCACGAGCCATATGGAGTATTTTATCGCTTGACATTCAAAATTCATTAGTTTTATCAAAATTGAGCAAATCATATACATACATACATACATACATACATACATACATACATATATATATATATATATATAAGCAATATTTAGTAACAATAAGTAACAATGAAGGTAAACTAAATACGATGGAAGTGAAAATAGGTACTGCTTTATGTATAACATAGGGAAGTAATATTTGTGAACACCTTCAATGCGTAATATAATATCAATATCAGACTTATAAACAGTTATACTACTGTAACTGTAACAGTTTTGTGAAGTCGAAATAACTGCTAGAAAAATTCTCTTTGACTAGAATATTTTGTCTTCCTTTTACCTAGACAAATCAACTCATAATACTTCAGAAACAAGGCCACGTAATTATATGAATATCTTGCTTAGCAATTTTGCGAATGAAGACAGGATGTAAACTATATGTTGTCAAAATGGAACTGTATATTTTTTGACATTATAAATTAGAAGACGTATAAACAGAATAGAAGAAGTGTGGTGGCTACAATTGTAACGCAATTATCAAGAATCCAAGAACTACTTACAATTAAATGTGTATTCACTATTATACAAGAAATTCGTTCATATGTGTAGTCTATACAACATATTTATTAATTATAAATACCTCAGTTACTTTGTTAACCACATGTAACGCGTACTGATTATCGATATAATAAAATAAGTGGTGATTTTAATGACTGTACGGAATTTGTTTTTATATGAGTGATGAATTATTAGAATTGTGCGTCAAAATAAATTTGAAATGATTATTACAAATTTATCATATGGTTTATAAGGAAATGTTGCCAGGTATACTATACTGTCCTTTCCGGGAATGTGTGTCAACTGCTCGTACAGCGAAATAATAATTATTGCCTTCAGAAAACTGTAAAGGAAATCATATATTAGAAGCGTGTACTTTTTACAGTACTTTCTAAACAGTTGTTATTAAAATTACTTGTGTTAGCGTGCACGCCATAGGCAGTGGTAAAGCTCGAACATCGCCAACTTTCTTCCACAGCGAGGTATTAGGAGGAACACCAGATATTTCTTGATATGCATACAATTGATAACTAGCAATATCCGCATATTTGTCGGATAAGTTCATATTCCAAGACAATATAATGCCTATGCAATAGCAGTAAAACTCTTATTGTTCTGTTCTATTAATATGATTAACATGTGTGTATAAAACTGTATTTTACAACATACCATTTGCAACTTTAGAAATTTTCAAGGATGGAGCTGGTGGTGGAAGTTTCCAAAGTGGATTCCCAGTATAATTGCGTGTATCTGGTAAAGGTGCTGGATGCTGTAACAAACGCATGCAATTATTAGAAAGTTATTATAATTGCTTAAAACAAGTGGGGAAAAAGGTTACTGCAAAACACAGAATACCTTATTTAATTGAATGTTTGAAGTAGCCGATGTTGTCAAAACCCGAACTGTTCCATTCGCAATTGTTGATATCCCTGTAAATAAAGTTGTATTCCATTGCTATATTGTTTATACCGTTTATTAAACTAAAATTCCTTACCTGTTTTATACGTTAGTGTTGAAAATGAAGCTCTACACGACGTTACTGGTCGCATCTACAATTATAAATCTTATTTATAAAATAATTAAGTAACCATATAACATGATGTTTTTCATCGAGGTATAATGTTTGCTTTACCGGACTTGAAGTCGGTGTTATTAACAATTGTCTTGTTGGTCCCACGCTACTTTGCATCACATATGCTAGTCGCGGTGCATTCATATTGTTCTGAATCGCATGAATTATAATACATCGACTCAATGATCAATAAATCGGTATTACATAAGAAATATATACAAATATAAACATTTTATCCTTACTCACCACTAAGGCAGTAGGCGTTGGTTGACTAGCAGGTTGTACTACTCTTATACTAGGTGGTTGGCTTGGAATAGCAACATTTCCAGGAATGGTTTGAATTACCCTTTGAAAACAGGGCTGCGAGTTTTGTGCTAAATTTGCTTGTTGATCAGTTACTGTATTGGCAACAGCTGGCATACTACTACCTATAAGTCATTAACTGTATCAATCTTTATTTATTTAATAAATGGTTAGAAAAAAATGACAATGTACAAATTTCTAATTACCTTTATTTTTCTCTTCTTCGTCTGTAAGATCAATAAGATCATTTGTACGCGATTTTGCAACATTTACTGCACTAGATCCCTGACGATTTGTTTGATTTGGAAATTTCCCATTTAAAACTATAGCCTGTGATGATTGTTGTTGCTGTGGTTGTTGCTGTGGTTGTTGCTGCGGTTGTTGCTGTACCGAGTAGCAACACATTTTCTATTAAGGTAATAAATAAAATAAAAATATGTTGCGGCACTTACATTTTGCATAATTTGTTGAACATTAGATTGATTAGATAATGCCAAAGCATGTTGTGCGTCTACTGGCTTAGCAACAACTAAAGCTGCAGGAGTGATAGTGGGCATAATATTAGAAGACTGAGTGGAATTTTGTGATACGCCGGGGGTTTGTCCACTTATTGTGTCTGTTCTCCTCGGGGATCTTACTTTAATGCCTCTTCTTAGACTGGTTGTATTATTCATTTCATTATTAGAAGTATTAGGGGTAAGACTGCTACTTGAAATATGTAAAGATTTTATGTTAGAAGTTTGCTGTAATTGTCGCAAATTTTGCATCCCGTGATCCTATGTAAACAACATTTATTATCAATATTAATGAATGAAATATTAATTATTCCGGAATTAGCAGAATCAAATATTTTATATATACCGTAATAAAATTAACTTGCAATCCTACAGATCTATTGATTTTAATCGGTGGAGTAGGTTTATCATTATTTGCACGTCGATCAGCAGCATTACGATTTAAGACCATTTCAAAATCTTTAATTTGCTTAGCCAATTGCTGACATTTTGCGCGGGTTATTTCTTGATTTCTTTCTGATATACGTGCTTGTTCCCTTAATCTACCGATTTCGTCGCGCATGGTGATCGTTTCAACAATTTTCTGTATTAAGAGTTCCTCTAATTCCTGAAATCAATTATAGAATCGAAGTATGTAAAACGTTATAATTAAAATAACTTACATAGATGTTCATTTTTAACATACTTCCTGTTTCAATTTTGGCAGCTTTTCATTCAAATCTCTTTGGAAAAATTTATGAATGTAGTTAAGTTTTTTCACGTTTTCAGAATCATTTTCTTTTCTTTTCACATCATTAGATGGTGCTGCTGAATTTATTTTAACTTTCTTAACAGCTCCATTTGTAACAGCACTATCAATGTCAGGGCAATTACGTTTCAATGAAGGTGGAGATAATGGACGTGCATCTTGATTCATCTTATAATTTATAGCCACTAACTTTTCTGAACTATCACTGAACTCCAAGTCACTATCATAGAGGAGAAACTCTTCCCTTATTATTTTTTCCGCGTTTTTGGCTGTTTGTCTTTTCTGTCTTCCACTCTCCTTAGCTGCAACACAAAATATACCAGTAACAACCAACCACCCACTTTACAAAATACAAAAATATATAAATATATATATATAACATTTATGTAACATATAAATGTCGTACAGAAATATAATAAATAATAAGAATAACTTGGGTACATTTTTTATATCAATTTAAATATACAAACACATTTGCGAAATCATATACATAAATTGAGCGTTTTAATAACATTAACTCTTTTTTCAAGTACGATACAAATTATAAATTACACATTCTTGCATTTATCATAATGTTTTATGTAATAAACAGGGCCAATTAATTGCAATTAGTATTGCAATTTATTATCATTCTCATACATATGTATTGTTCATTAAGGATTGCACATTGGGCCTAACTCAGACGGACCACTTTAGAACCACATCACAACCAGAAAACAGTGTTTGCTCTTGGATGGTGATGAATTAATATGGAAATGCATGATAATGCTGAAACTAAAGTTCATATTAGTTCTAAACATATCGCATGGTCTGCTGTCGTTGCTACAGACTTCCAGAGATCACTAAAAAAGAGGTGCATGAGTGCGGTTGATCCTACGGACAAAACAAAAACACAATAACTGCAAAGCAATCGCAAATATTTATGTGGTCCATCTGAGTTGGGCTTGGTTGTAAAACTAGAGCCTTCAAATCAAAGTACTTTCTACAAATAAGATTTAATCAGTCAACCTGAAGGAGTGTGAACAAAAAAAATGAATGTTAAATAGTTTGATAAGTTTCATTATTAAATATATTAAATGAGCCACGCTTGTAACTTAAGATAACTATACTATACTATACTATACTATTGCTTATACCGTTCACTAAAGGCATATACAAAAGTTCAATTTAAATATCTGCATATAGACATTCTATCATATTTAACTATAGAAAAATAGTAATAATTAATAGCTGTTATCAGTGATTAATATACTCTTAATTTCTGTAACAACTAATGTCGTGATCAATTTGTATCTACTGTTATGTATACATGTATAGTACATCCTACCTTGATTATCTCCTTCAGCAGCAGCTTCTTGTGCTGCAGCAATCATTTTTTTTGTTCGTCTCCTCTTTCTATGAGTAGCTACAGGAACTTCAATAGTTCTTTTGGCATTACCAACATTATTGTCTTTCGAAATAGTAAGGGAATTCGATTGTGGTTTTACATTACACGAAACATTTTGGTTTGATGTCGACTCAATGTTTTCAATCGGCATTGTATCATTTTCTGATGAACTTATTACTAGGTTGTCCTCTTTTAAAGAGTTTGTATGTTTTTGAACAGTGTCTATATTTTCTTCCTGTTCCACTGGAATAATTGATTTATTCATTTTGCTGGCACCTGGGGCATAATTACCACTGCTTAATTGCTTGCTATCGCCACTTTCAGTAATAGGGTTTTTCAATGAATCACCTTGTACGATTCTCATTTCGTTGTCAACCTTCTCATTAATTATATTATTCAATACAATATGAGAGCCTTTTAGAGTACTGTCTTCACGGCTTTCATTTGATTTCAAAGCAATTTTGTCTTCTTTACTTCCAACAACTTCTTTTATTTTATGATCTATTGTGCTCCATTTTTCTGCCAATTCATTGTTTACTTCTATTACATCCTCTTTCGAAGCGTCCAAAACAAGTGGTACACAATTCTCCCCGGATAATTCCACTGATTGACCTTTTTTATCCTCTATCTTATAAATTGCTTTATCTCCCTCACCTTCGCCTTCTGTTACATTCAAATCGCTTCCTTTGTCTGTTTCATTTTTTTTTATATTACCTGAACTATCCGCCCCAATTTCTACTGTGGGTTCACTTTTATCACATCTTACATCACTACTTAATGTTTCCATTGTTTTGGAATTGTCAGACACACAAAAAGCATTAGAGCCAGACGTGGCATTATTTACATCTCTTGTACCTCGTTCGTCTGCCTGTTTATAATCATAAGGATTTGTCGCAGAAGTTTCTAATACTGTATTCAAATTACCATTAGAAGTACCAATTTCAGTAATTGCAATATTTTTTTCAGAATCCGTATCATTTGATGCTGTTACTTGTGCGCATACTTTTAAATTATCCACTGATTTTAATCTTGGGTTAAGAGGATCGGTATTATCAGATGCTCCTTCATGGACATTTTCAATTCCAACAGCTACTTGTTCGTTTAACAACTTGTTTGTTTCATCATTATTTGTATTAGCCAACGTTTCGCTATGTAATATAATATTTTTTCCTACTGAACTATCATTGCTAACTTGTACATTTCTGATAGTATCAACTTGATGTTTCGGAGATGCATTTATATTTGAAGAAGATGCAAGATTTTCTTCAAGGTCAATTGAATTATTTAGTTTCTGCACAGGAGCAGATGCGAGTCCTTGTTTTGCATGTCTATTACCATACATTGATCTATTATAGGAATTAAACATTCCATTGCCTCTACCACGTTCAAATGGAAGAAATGCATTATGAAATCTTGTGTTGTATTCGTACAATTGATGCCTGAAGTGCCCTCTAGGTGTTAAATAACGACATCTGTTATATAAAGGATGATTGACATTATGAAATGAGCGAATACCAGGGTTCCTGGAAAATCTCCATTGAGGATCGTAATTTGGCCATGATCGTGGCATAGTACTCGTTTGCAGTCTTGTTAGCCCATTTTCATTTCCCTTAACATCTTTTTCATGATGAAATACTATCTGTTCATCCGTGGAAACATTACCTGAACAATGTTCCTCTTGCTTCGTTTCTAATGAGGTTGTGCTACCCTTCATTATGCTTTCTTCTAAAACAGGAGAAGCTCGAGTATCTTCCTCATTTCCAGATGCAATTTCTGTAAGTCATATAAAACAAATAATATTCATTGAATCTCTTTACTATCTTGTTCCATGATGGGTGTAGAATTATTACCAATTTCATTATTTTTTCCTCTATTTTCTTGATTATCAAAAGTAGCTGCTGAAATAACCTCAGCTTCAATTTCATCATCATCAGAAAGTCTCAACCGCATACTATCATCTGAAAGTGCATCTTCTTCATCACCATCATCACCTGTACCGTATAAGAGCTCCTCTTCTCTCTCTTTTGATAATGTATCCGTATGATTTGTATTAACACAAGATAAAGAATGCGCTGATTCAGAAGGATGTAGCGTATCACTTCTTAAAGCATCCATCACAGAAAACACAGGATATGTAAGACAATATCACGATTTACTCATTTAATATTTTTGACCTGCAAATGGTGACTTTGCTTTAAACAACTTTATTTTAAATTATAGATCGTTAAGTCTCTAACTCTTACTATGTTTCAGTATGTAAATATCAATGTCTCGGTAACAAATATTATCACTTATAGCCCAGACCCATTCTCGTTTAATTCTTTAAATTACTTAAAAGTGACATTTAAATTCATTGCAACGACACATGTTACACATTTGATCTAATCTAATCATGACATGTTATACCAAATGAAAGATACAAACATGAATAAAATATATTAAAGACTAAATAATTTTAATAAAGAATGCTCATCATTCAATATATATTATTATGTACTTTGTCTTTTATCAACCTTTATTGTTTCCATTTTACAACAACATTAACATTAAATGTTGCAACTAGCTAATCCAAATTCCTATAATAAGTAAAATTCCTATAACTGTAGTACAACATACTAATATATTTAACAATATTAATATGTAATATATGATAGTGTTTACTTAATTAACTTCATTATCAAGAATAATGCATTAAAATGCAAATTCTTGAAAAAATTGCCAAATGCCAAAGAAATACAAAGATCTGTATAACCTTGTTTCGTATGGGTCAATTATTTTGACTCATCGTCAAAAAGTGAAATGATATAAAATAATATGGGCCCCTAAATGCCGCGCTTCGTGCGCCGTCCCTGGCCCATAACTACTCAGCCAACAAAAATGGCGGAGTGGAACTACCGTTTTAACATTTGTCAAATTTCAAATGACAGATATATTAACAAATTTTTAAATACAAGTTTTTATTTCGTACCAAAAATACGCTGAAAAATATTCAGTGCGATAAACTAGCAGTCGATTCATACTTTTCTTTAAGAGATTCAGTTAAGTGAAAAACCTTGTTTTCATATATGTCCATATGTAAAATCGAATGGAAACGCACAACACGAGTAGTTACAATGAATTGCTACAAAAAAATATTTCTAAACAAGCATGATTATATCTTTTGAAGGACTTATATGTATGTATACAGAAAGGAGGGCTTCCCCGCGAACTTCTCTATTGAACGAACACTGATCAGCATAGGCCCCGACCTGTGTCCTAACGAAATTCAACGACTGCACACGAAATTGACCAATATGGCGTAACGGTTTGTTACCTACGTAAAGAATTTTTTTAATAGAAATTGATTTAATATTCTGCAATTATTGTTCTCGAATTTCAGACTAAAGGAAAGAATAGTATTCAATAACTTTTCACTTTCGTTCCCCCACCCCTCATTTGTTCTTACGCTACTCAACATTACTTACATGTTTTACACTAAGAATAAGGTACTCATTTAAGTGTTTTCATTTAAACGTATCACAATCGTTCCTGGTATATAGCTAATTTTGGATTTTATAAATAAATAATACATTCATATGAATGTTGTTGTATAACACATATGCATGGTCTCATATTGAACGTTTGGTTAGCAACCCCACCCCTTTTGTTATCCACTTACTGACGGGGTCAACATGCGTCACACTGGTAATACAATGTTGAATTCATTGAGTGGGAGAAGTGTGGTACTTACACAATTCTATCACAATGATTTTACGGATCTATATAAATCGAGTATTTTTATAAGCGTAATCTGTCCAAGGTAGACATCATTAGACGAAACAACAAGCTTTTATTATGAACTTATTAAAAATGTATTTATTAAACGCTAAATTGAATGACTGAAACCACTAGAAAGTAATACTACAATGCGATATAACATTCTAAGAGAGGTAAATCATTCATATGGTACATGAAATTTGAATCATCCCAATATAATGAACAAATTTCACTCGAATAAAATTATTCCACTCTAATTAGAAAAGGGGTGAAATATTTCAAAATTATATTAAATAATTTTGAGCACATTATTATAATATTTTGTCATGTTTCTATTCATATGAAAAATAATTATTCCATATACATATATAATACTTTGGATGTCCTATATTTACATTATCGGCTTTCATTTTGTACACCGGAAGAACAAAATGGCGTACGTAAGCTTTATAAAATGGCAGCTATTCGCATATAGTATGGCACTAACAACGATCTTAATCTTTATACTTGGGCCTTGAGGCCCAAATTTTTCAATGCGCCGTGGCTAGCCCAAAGTTATACTTTTATCCTTTTACTCCTTTAATATTAATTAATAATCATAATAAAGATATGTCACATTAACGATAAGGCTGTCCTTCGTTTAGTAACATTGATAATATATCAAATCATGAATTTCCCTTTCTAAAATGTTTAACACAAAGTTGTTTAAAATTACATTTTTTTCTATCATTTCAAGCAAATATGTATGTATATGTATATCATGATTCGAATCATATAACAATTTATAAGAAATAATCAGAGTGACCCACTCCTGATTTGACATGTAACTATGTATGTACGTAAGAAACTTACGTTATGTTATATTGCAGATAGTCTTCAATCAGTGATGCACATGGTCTTTGTCTTACAAAAATACGTTGTATTTGCGATAAATGCCAGAACCGAAGATACACTGTGATACTCGTCCATCGAGTATCTGCAACACCGCAACCTAAACAAGCGACGCGCGACGTTGCCACTGTTATTCGTAGCCGTTACATACTCAATGCGTTTGGATAAAATGGAAGTTTTAATTGAATGTGCCACGATTTCGGATTGTTCATATCTATAGTATATACCAAGTTAGAAACATTTGAGCTATGAATTTTGTGCAAAATATCCGTACACCTATTGACCTACATATAATGTAGATAGTGTGGTTTGCATCAAGATTTTAGCAACGCATGCGCTGTAGAGTAAAATACTTTCAGAAGTCGTATTTCCCGAAGCATTCGAAATACTTCTACTTATTTAGATATCAAAATACACTGTGTTTATGAAAATGTTTGCAGGTATGAGAAAGTGATACTAATCAAGTATTCGCGATATTCTTTTCAATAATTGAAGATCATCTTATTACAAATTACTTTCATGTGTATTTATAGTGTATTTATGTAGGTATTGACTACACTATTCTAACAGCGTATCCTCCAAAGTATTATTTACTAGTACAGAAACTGTTGCTTGTCATTAGAATGTGAACTTCCTTTTTATAACAGCATGCGAAGAATTAATAATAAAACGAAACTTCTACTGATTATACTTAATGCAGAGAGGTTACCTTTAATAATATTGTAAAAACATGATTGCTTGTTAACAATCCTAACACCTTCTAAGATCTTCAACTCATAAACATGTAAAAAACTGTCTTACTTTTGTTTATTATCGGATGCCATGGTTGTCTATGACAATACCAAAATAGAAACGTGTAATTAAATATATTCATTTAATAGCATATTAACTTTTATATTAAACTGTAAACTGTTTTCTTCAGCTGCAACGTTTTATGTTACCGTATTGTAAGTAACGTTCATTTTGAATAACTCGTCTTCTAAAAATATTTATTTACTGTTCATATACTTTATTACACAATATATACACATATATGTATGTATTTATGTGAAATTAGTAAAAACAGATATATTGATGTATCCATGTACCTGTTTATGAATGCACACCTGTAAGTTACATTCATGTAATATTATCATGTAGTTCATTTAAAAAAGATACATAATATTACATTCAAAATTCAAAAAGAGTTAAATAGCAAATCAATGGAAATACAATTAATTTAGTTAACGTGTACATATGTATGTATGTGCAACGTGGGTGTAATGTACTAACATCATCATACTTTTAATACTGTTTACAACAAAGTTTTAATGAATTAATTATTTTGTAATATTCTTTGTTATAGTGGTTAAACTATGTTAAAGAATTGTACTTTTTTAAGGACAAATTTACAAAGAACATCTCTTTCAAAACTGTACTCTATTGTAAATTACGATATTAGTATATTATTGGTACAAATTAAATATTGCATGATGTTTTGTAAAAAAAGTTACAACGATTAAGGGCATACCAATTTTAAGATAAACAACGTGTTTTTGTATAATCAGTACACGTGCAGTTTGTACAGAATGGAAAAGTTTTCACATGTCTTGTCTATAAATTATTACTGCGTAATCCTACGTTCTTATTGTCAGCATACAGGTACATACAATACTGTATATGCTCATAAGTATAGAGTATAGAGTGTTTTGAGCCTTGTGAACCAGCCTTGCTAAGAAACTGAAAAAGTTATTTTATTCATCAATCATGTATCGTGCATGTCGGGAAAATGAAAATTTCTATTATATTTTATATGAAAACAAAAATAAATAATTACTCAGGCTCGATTCATTCTTGCTGAAACTTTTTTGGAACGTTAGTACTATTATCTACTATAAAATAACAATGTTAATATCACAATATGAAATTGAAGAAAAGTAACACATTATACAATTTTCATTATCGATTTAATTGCACTACGAATTAATATTATTTAATACATTGAAAATGTAATTGTTGCTCATAGAAAACCGGTCTAAAGACAGAGTAAAGAGTATACTTGAAGAGACTCTATGGGAATGGTGGATGAAAGTAGAATTTTGAAGATGTGCGAAGACGGGAACATTTCAATTTGCATTTTTGAAAGAGCTGAACAATTAACTGAATTTTGAGAAGCAAGTAAAGAGCTATAATATTGATATAAAACATATCGGTCAGACTGAAAACTAACACGTCCGCATGCGTATTAATTACTTCTATTCGCGAACTCGATCGAAATACATTATCCGACAGGAGAGCACTCTTTGGGCTCCAAAGGAAAGAAAAGTTGTTGTAATGGCTGCCGTGTCATGAAATGAAGGTACCGAGCCAGTTTTGTGGTCCCACGATGGAGGATAACTCCAGTTCTGCATCTCAAAATCATAATGGACAATTATCTAGTGGTGCGAATGTTCCGCTGACAAACAATAAACATCAGGGGAATGACAATGGTACTAATGGCGATGCCAAGAATGAAAGACCACAATACTCTATGCCTGGTATTCTACATTTTATTCAGCATGAATGGGCTCGCTTTGAACTTGAAAGATCGCAATGGGAGCTTGACAAAGCAGAATTTCAGGTATTATTCCAAATTGCTCGAGAAATTTCGCCAATTTATGTATATCCATTTCTTTGACATATTGTTCTTTTCTTATTGTCATTTCATCTGTCATGTGACAGAACCCTGGGAAAGCATGATTAATTTAGGAAATATGCAACGTGCAGAAAAAATTCTTATGTATTTCATAACATTATACAGCATTCTATTCCCCTATTGCACTATCATATCATGTTTTCAGTTTTAAAATCGCAACTTATTACCCTGCACTATAGCAAATTATTCACTTTCAATATTATGCATTACTCGTGTAGATTATTTCTAATTAAAAATCCAATGCATATGTATATAACAAACATACAAATAATTATAGTATCTTGGTTAACGGGCTATATATATGTATAAGCTGTTCCATACAGATATAACAGGGGAATTTATTATTTCAATATAGGCTAGGATAGCTTTTTTACAAGGTGAAAGGAAAGGCCAGGAAAGATTAAAAAATGACTTAGTAAGACGAATAAAAATGTTAGAATATGCACTCAAACAGGAACGGTAAGGTTTTCTTTCAATGACGATTAACGAAAAATTATTATTTTTTTACATTGGCTACACGTTTGCAATAATTGTATCATTTTTTTTTCCAGAGCTAGGTATCACAAGCTTAAATATGGCACTGATTTGGTAATTCAGGGGGACACAAAGCCTCCTATTTATGAAGAAGGTATTTGCAATTGTCCCAATTCTGATGTTGGAGGTGGTGGCGACGGCGAAGCTCCATTCACATCTGTTAGTAATATCAGTTGGAGACAGGGCCGCCAAATTCTGAGACAGTAAATACAATATCAACTCTAGAAATAACTTTCAGCAAATAAAAGAATAGGCTTAAGTACATTACTATTAACAGTTATCTATGTCATTTTTATTCTAGATATCTACTAGAAATTGGTTACACCGATACAATAATTGATGTGCGATCCAACAGAGTAAGATCTTTACTTGGTTTGAGTAATAATACAGACTCAGAAGATATGAATACTCCTGCTTTAAATGGGAACGAACCATCGAGTAAGCAAGCCAATGAAAACAATGGTCGCAGAGTTCCAGGAAAAAAGGTAGAGGTAAAAGAGTCTACGCGAAGCTGATGTCGTTCTCCAGTATTCTATTGTCGTGTATTTTATCATTTCTGCATCAGTGGAATGGTAAATGTTAATGTTAATAACATTTTTTTTCTATTTTTATACGGACAGCAACCATCTTCCATAGCAGAAGCAATAATATTAGATACAGAAGCTGCTGTTATGGCGAATTTTGAGTTTTTGGCTCATACAGATATGGACATGGAGGAAGAAGAAGGCGATGTGGAAGATGATGCTTACGATACTAATATGGATTCTAAACCAAATAAAGTAACGCATGTTTCTAACCTCATGTAGTAAATACGGATAATAGTGAATACATTTCTTACATTTACAATTTTAGCCATCTATGCTTCTAACAGAAGATGTTGACGCAGAAGCTGAAGAAGTATTAAATGAATTAAATCTTCTCACAGAAATTGAAGAATCGCCACCAGGTTCTATTCAATTGGAAATAGATACAGCTGAATGGAGTTAGTATTAATTTTCTTCTAATCCAATGCTATAAATATATTTGTTCAGAAGTATTAAAAACGAGACGTAATACATTTCTCAGATGCAATACATAGAGGTTTGCATTCAGATCCGGAGCGTCCACATAAAGAAGGTGATTCTGCATTGGAATTGGGTGAATTAGAAGAATTATGTGTAAACAATGAAGCAGAAACATCATACGATGTAAGCGTTCCATTACTCCTGTTACATTGCCATTATATTAACCCCATATTACCACTATGTGCTTGATGGGAAGTAGCCCTTGCATTTTACATATTGCTTTTGCCTGTCACATATGTATATGAAAGTTCAGTTTTATGTTTAGTGTACAAAAATATTCCAACTAAAAATATTTCCATACAGATGGTAACCACTACCAAGGAAAGCTTAAGAAAAACATGGAATGCAAAATATACATTACGATCCCATTTTGATGCTGTTCGAGCTCTTGTCTTCCATCCTACCGATCCTGTGCTCATAACTGCGAGTGACGATCACACCCTTAAACTTTGGAATCTTCATAAAACATTGCCAGCAAAGAAGTAAGTTGTTTGAATTTCGAAAATATGAGTACACTGAATTCTCCTTCTTTTTCTTCTCTTTTCTATAGTTACATGTATCGCGTCTCTATAATTTGGTTTATTTTAGGTCAGCTTCATTAGACGTGGAACCATTATATACATTCAGGTCGCACACAGGCCCCGTGTTATGTTTGGCCATGTGCATTTCGGGCAGTCAATGCTACAGTGGCGGTTTAGATGGTATGATTCATTGTTGGACCATTCCATCGGCTAATATAGATCCATATGACTCTTACGAACCAAGTGTCCTTAGCCAAACATTAAAAGGACATACAAATGCAGTTTGGGGTTTAAGTATGTATCAACCTCGATCACAATTATTATCAATCAGCGCTGATGGAACAGTAAAGTTGTGGAGTCCACAAAGTAAATCGCCACTGCTTCATACGTATGTCTCCGAACAAGGTACAACACTACTTCTATACACAGTATCGTTCATAGTATTGTGCACAGATCGCGTCTTAAAATATTATTTTTCACCGGTTTACAGACGGCATACCGACGTCGGTAGATTTCATAAGGGACGAGTCGAACAAATTAGTAGTAGCTTATGAAGGAGCTTGTGTGGTATTTGATACAGAAACTGGTGAAAGTGTAGCTCGCCTCGAGGCAAATGAAACAAAGGGAGTAAATCGTGTCGTAGCGCATCCTACATTACCACTTGTTGTTGCAGCACACGAAGATCGACACATTCGATTTTATGATCATCGATCAGCAACTCTTGCTCATGCGATGGTTGCTCATTTGGATGCAGTTACTAGTCTTGCAGTAGATCCTCATGGTTTATATCTACTTTCAGGAAGTGAGTTGATATATTATGTGATAAAATACCAAGTGAATATTGACATGCCACATATGATTAAATTGCCCCTTTTCTCGATGTTAGGTCACGATTGCAGTATAAGATTATGGAATATGGATAATAAAACTTGTGTTCAAGAGATCACGGCGCATCGTAAGAAGTTTGACGAAAGTATTTTAGATGTAGCATTTCATCCTTCACGACCTTTCATAGCAAGTGCAGGAGCTGATGCTCTTGCCAAAGTGTACGTGTGAAATGTAAATTAAGATACCATTTCTACTATCAACATACACCAGATGGAACAGATTTTGTACTCATTCTTTCTAGATAGTTTTACCTATACGTGTTACACTTCCAATTTTGTTGTAACTTACCATTGCTCTACCATTTGAAATATCACTTTAGGAAATGACATCGAGCGAACAGATATTCATGTTACGGAACTGAAATTTGCACACTACCCTTGTCCGCGACACGTTACTAAAATAAGTGATTTCAAATATAAGTGCTGCTTATTGATGGAATTTTCAGTAAGTAGCGGTATTAATTGGGATTGCGGAAGGGGTCTCTCTTGTAGCATATTAGTGGATATAGTTCTGAGAATTAGACGATGAAATACCCCTTGCCCCGAATCCAGGAAGCACACTGCCGCAGTAGCATAATATTTATCCCTATGTTAACTATTTATTATCAATATTACAGTTACTGTTGCACAGCTACTGGAGATTAATACGTACTACGTGAGAATAAACTTGTCCTACATCAATTAGTCTCCCATTATATGATTTTTATGCTACCTTATATATTTAACAACGGTGGCATATAATAACAGAAACAAAACAACAACAATAATAATAATAATAATCGTAATAAGTTAAATATAAACGTAAGAGACATAATATTAATAACAGTAAATTATAACTGTGTGTTTCTCTGTAATATATTGTATTTAAAAATAGATGAACTGTGTAACGTACTATAATGAATATGTTTTTATTAAAGTTTAATTCCAATTCTATTAATTTCTTCCTAGAGCATATCTATGTACACAAAATACAACAAATTATTGATTATTATGTATTTATTTGACAATTAAACGCACAAGAGGGGATATCATCTTATGTCTTCTGTAATAAATGGCAATCTTTTCATTGAAATTTAGTGTCAATCTATTATGTAATACGATTTAGTAAGCAGAAAATAATTCATTATTCATATATATTATTAAGTGATAATATATACGAAAACATGTAAACTATAGTTTAATTATGATGGAAAATATATACAGAATAAAGAATTGTGCGTCTTAATTAATCAAATCGTGTATTTATATTCTTTAAGTAGATTTTTCGTTTAACAATGCGTAGCCAACTCGACTGGTGTATTGGGGGGGCGCGTGTATTTAACGCCCTATGAGTGTGACAGGCATCGTCCAATGAAAACGAGGGAAATACTATCATTCTGGTTAAAGAATATCTGTAAACTATTATCAGGTTGATCAGCTGAGGAGCATTCTCGGTGTAGCTGTAACAAGTTATTTGTCGTGACTGATATTAGAAATTTGTAAAATCGTTGAAAGAAAAAGATGCATTTCTTTCAATGATTTTAAGTTACTATTCCGATTTTCAAACAGATTGTTATTCATCATTCCTCCCAATGATAACAATATCTTACTTGTTTCGGTAAAGTACGAGATCCTGTTTTTTTAATCTAGAAAAGGGTGACAATATTTATTTACACGAATAAGATATTTATAACCTACGGACTCAATGCTGTGAAACAAGTATATAGGTTATATGATTATGTTGCTCACAGTGTGTAAAAATTTGTTGTTCATAAGTATTAAAGGCTGATATGCTAGCTCCGCTTAACTCCGATAAACTAAGTATGGAACGAAATGGCGCGAGCGAAATGGAAGAACGAATGTGCATAAGAGAGACAGGAAAAACATTGAAAAAATATGGCAGCACAGCTAAACACATTACGAGAACGGAAAATTTAGTAAAGCATGCAGTATCAGCCACTGATACTCTCCAAGGAATTGCTTTGAAATATGGAGTTACAGTATGAATGAAATTGCTTATCCTATCAATGGCAATTCCAAAAAATGTGTACTTTTTACTTCATACTTGTTATTGTCTTGTAGACTGAACAAATAAGAAGGGTTAACAGATTATGGGCCTCTGATAGTTTGTTTTTGCGGGAACATTTACTTATACCTGCCAGCTCAGAGAGTCCATTATTGTTGGACAATACAGAAGAAGCTGAACATAATAATATACTTGAAAGTGTAAATGTCTATTATGTAAATATATATATGTATATATATATATTCTTATTTAGAAGTGCATAAATATAATAAATATTTTTTCAGATCTCTAGTCCATCCTCAATAGCATCGTCTATAGATGATGATAATTCGGTTAATGATTTTTTAGCCAAAATGGATTCTTCTATAGCCAATGTTAAAAGGGAAGTTAAGCGTACTCAGGGGAACAGTGAGTAAGTTATTTAATAGTAATTAATGAATGCAAAATACGATTGCTGCATAGAAATGTTATGACTGATTATTCATACGTATAATTAACAATCGTGCTTCAGGTTTCTCACTGAGAATAGCGATACTTACAACCAGCCGCATAGAAGATCTACTAAATTACGCAACTCTCTTCCTATAACGTCCAACTCAAATTCAATACCTTTTGCCTCAGAATCATTGAGACCATCGTCTTCTAGTGACATGCATAATTTTCCAACTGCTGTAGTCATGACTCAGGGCAGAAAAGTAAAGACATCATTACAAAAACTTCAACAACAACAAGATGAAATATTCCAGTTGTAGCACCTAAATTTTATTGGATTGTAATATGTTCGAATTCAACAATGTTATGTTAAGAACTTGAACAAAGGATATATTGAATACCAAGTAATATATTGAAAATAATAGAAGTTTATATAATATTTAAAATTGGTTGATCCAACGTTAATGTAAGTTTCATTCATTTCTTTCTTTTCCTTTTCTACTATTTTATATTATACTTAGTATTATTATATATATGAATTACACAACAATCGAAGGTACTTTTCAAAACACAATGCTGATCATTTCTATTCTTATAGTCTCAATATTACCAACAGTGGATCAACTAGCACTAGATATTGTCCAACCATATTTTTTTTTTTAATAATCCAAACAATATTTCTTAGCGAACCATGTGTGCCTTTAATCTAAATTGATTGTGTACTATTTTTTGTTTGTTGTTGTTGTTGTTATCCTGGTATAATTCTATATGATATATGAAATATTAAGTTTGCGCGATTTCTATGGGTTAAAGTTCTATCGTTATCCTAGAGAAGATAATATAATTCATCAAGTTCTTTATGTCTTTCACATAATAATGGAAGGAAATCGAACTGCATTACCTTTATCATGGCCTCAATTGTACTAAATAAATATTAACTCATAGAAATTATAATTTAAAATGTTAATGTTAATACTCTGTAGTACAAGTTTATCTTCTGAATTCTATTGTCTTCCTTTATACTTTATACTATAATACTTTCAATATTATTCGTCTATATGTATAATTTATTTCGTTCCTGAAAACATTTGAATGCCAAATGAAGAAGATAATAAATACAGCTTGGATACCAGACTAATTAATAATCATGTAGCAAAATTATCCATTGATTATATAAATTGTTCAAGGCACTTATATAGTCCTTGACAGAAAAATCGGTAACTATTATTAAAAACGACGTCAGAGCTGAATTTTTAGTTGGTATTAGTTAAGAAACAAAACCTTTATCACAAAATTAAACGGACCTACAATATTATTATTGCCGTCTACCGTCGCCTGCATTGTACATACTGCACAAGTAACTTTTATATAAAGAATAGAACAATATTTGCGGAATTAATACAACAAATTTAAGAAAACAATATTTACACCTCAAATCCCCATTTAAATTTAAGAAACAATTGTTTATACAAGAATTAGATGTAAATGACTTCCATTGTCAGAAAATTGGGAAAAAGTAAATTTGTACTAATTAGTACAAATAATTATAGTAATTATATTAACATGGATTAGTTAGTCCATAAAGTAATTATCTTTTAAGTTATAAATAGATTTATTATTGATACAGTTAATAAAGATTTTATGCAATAAAAATAATACGTATCAATATTGCCTATATGGAATTGTACGTTATGTTTTGATGTACATTTTATTACAGTGCTTCTGTTAATTATTTATTTAGTTCATTTTCTTATTGAAATCATATAATAACTATTAATTAATCAGCAAAGAAATTTTATTTAGGATCAAACAAAATATCTACTTTACTATTAGTCAGTCTGATTGGAGGTGTTATAAATTCGCTACAATTACATTTTAATTCGTTTACAAAATTAAACGAACCTATGCGATTATTGCAATGTGGGCAATGAAGTCTACCTTTTGTCCACGATACCTGAAAAAACATGTACATATATTGTTATATATAGATTTTGCATAAAAATTTCATCAATGAAATATTTATTTGCAGTACACGATTAAATATTTATCATCACATTTGTAATAACATATTTTGGAAGAAACTTTACTTGATTTATAGCATGTTCAATCCACTTAGGCATTTTTTCCACTGAAATATATGAAGAAGATTCAGCATCGTTGAATCCGCATCCAACATTCATAGAATAATCTTTCACATCGCTATGGGAAGTTAATAACTGCATGGATTGTTTATCAAGGAGATCTTTTCTGCAATGTTTACACTTTACTTCCATCACCTATGGAAAAGTGTTGCACTTAATATATACATATGTATATATTCAAGGTTATGAATATGCGAAACATAAAATAATTTTTTAATTTACATAATACATGATAAAAAAGACAGAACATATACGTAAAGTATATTATGAAAGCATAAATATATGTATATATACATGTTGGAATTAACATGAATATAATATATAGATAATTATATAAAATTTAGTCCATAATTCACGTTTGCCTAATCTTTACCATTCGAAGAATGAAACCAATAATATATTCTATCGCTTATCAAATAAAATGTAACAATTAAGCAACGTATATAGGAGGAACCAAAAAATATGTTATCTAAACGTTTGGTAACAAATTGAAAAAGACATATGTATCTCTGTTACGCATAGATTTCACAAAGTGCTACGGAAAATCATCAGAAATATGTATAACCCGTTTTATATACCAGCATTATTCTATACATGTACATATTTTTCTGTTATCCATCTATTAATCCTGTACATTATGACTTTTATTGTTTATAATTACAGCTATTAAATCAATTATTAAATTATAGCGATTGAAAGCACAAGATAAAATGTAAATAATGAAACATGTATCTAAATATTATATTTCTTTTAATAATTATATATACCTTTAACTATACAGAAAATTATTTAATCTTCTCCCGCTGGAATAGCATCTTCCAATCTTTTAACAAATTTAACACGCAATTCAGTTACATTGTCATTTTTAAGTTGATCTTGTACAAACCAACATGCAATCTCCATTTGTACCATTTCGCAAGCACCTCTTAATACCCCAATTAATATATTGCAATACTTTAGATTTAAACAATGGTCTGGCAGTTCAACAAATTCTGTTAATGGATTCGCTTCAAAGTTCAAAGAGAATTCATCGCCGGCGGCGCTCCACGTTGTGATCGTCGGCGTTACACCCAAAAATATCTTAAAACCAGTTTGTATTTTTTCAGCTGTGTCCCTAAAATCGTAGCAGCGACCAGATCCAGTACGGGCTAAAAAATCTTCTATTAAACGAACGCCCATGTTATAGCCCATCCTTTCCAACTGTTTATTTACATCCTCCACATTTTCATAATCCTTCAGCAATTGGGCTACCAATGCTCCATATGTCAATGTAAATAATTCGGAATTCTAAAATTCAAATTGCACATACATTTTTATAGTATACAGCGGATTTTAACTTAATAAAATGGCAAACAATGTACATATGTAAATACCAAACATTGTTCATAACCTCTGTCATAATATGACGAGCATTCTTTTTTATATATTTATCTATATATAATTGCACGTACTCGATAAATCGGACATATTATGATAATATGCAATAGAAATATATCGTAAACGTTAAATATAAAAGAGAACGAACTACTTACAACTTTTTTCGAGTCCAATTTTGTGCCTGTTCGTGACATGTTTGGATACGCGGTTCAATCGCGGCCGCAATTGATCGCGTCGCATTTTTCTCGTTCAATCGATTACCTATTATGCTAATTTAAAAAATTGTTTTTAATTCTAGTTACAGTATGTAGAATCTAGTACATATTGTCATGTTCTCTTTAAATTATTTTAATTGTCAAGGAATATATACATATATGTATATAAATGTTTTTTTTCAGCCTTTAGGCCACCAAAAGGATTTGATTTATAATTACTCTTATTATAAATGTTACATATAAACATATAGTAAAAGCTGTTTAATGACTAATACTCTGTACTTTAAGACACATATCGTTTTCAAAAATAAAAAAAAGCCTGATCTGTTTAAATATTAATTATTATAAAATATATGAAATACACTACATTTTTCAATGCATATTTATAAACAATTACAATACTTTCTTACGTAGTTATATACAATATGTTATAAATGGTTGTACTTAATAACTTGTTCGTAGTGCAGATAATATATAAATTGTACATATATATGTTGTAGATAGAGTATGTTGAAAAAAGAAGAAAAAAGAACAAAACTTAACATAGGACGGAGTCCTTAAACTGGTCTTTGGGCAACGGTTTAAAACATACATGTTAATATTTAATTGAAGGTGATCTTCAGAAATCCCCCATAGCTGCTATAATATTATACAATGCTGTTCTAGCGTCGTTTTTATCAAATACACTTAAAACTTCCATTGCCTTTTGCGAGTGCCTTTTCTGTAACTGTTTTGTCAGTTCAATTCCGGGTCCCATCATGACGATTTTATGAACCTGTACATTAAGTCCGAAAATTGGTGACGTGAAAAATCAATGCGTTAATAAATATATTAAGCGAGCATTAATTTGTCAAATTCTTACCTTGGCATAATCGACATTATTTACAGATTCTAAACCTTTATCGATTTCGGTCAACATCGAGGGGTCATGTTCAATGTGAAACATTATAGGAGCAGAACATAAACTGAAGGCCACGTTTTGATCTTTCGTAATAAATGGACCCAAGTCTAAGCAAGCCTGCCAAGCTAATGCTAAATGTTTTCCAAAATTATAACCCTGTTCCTGTATTTCATTACTGTGGCCAGCTAGCTTCAGCGTGCCTTGACAAGACTTTCCTAGTAAAGAACCAGCGCTCAGGACGTTTCTAAGAGTCCATTCGTTTACGGCATAATCTTTACGATCTTCTGCTGGTGTAGAAGGTACAGGATTATTTTGATTATCTCTACGCCCTACAAATTCTGCCTCCGCTAAATCCTTTACAGCGCTTGACATTAATTCTACAATCTAAATGGAATCATGGTTATTTCGTGTATTAAGAGCTAAGTAAGAAAAACAAATAACCTTTATACATACATCTTGATTGCGAAGATTTGCTAATTCGACACAAGCATTTGCTAATAAATAATCTCCGCTTAATAATGCAATTTTGTTACCAAAATTCATGTCATTTAGATCTGTTGTCTCCGCATAAACACTAGGTTCTATATTCACTAAACCTTTATGGACTAGATGACTGGTACGTATCATTTCAGTTACTTCAGCCAAAGCTCGTTGGCTAGATCAAATTTGTTGACAAATATTTGCGTAAGACAGAGAATAATACAAGTGATGTTCGATGCAATATTATATAGTATTATATAGTCAGTTATCAATTCTAATGTGTATAATACCTGTGAAGTACTCCTGCAGCTTTATCCTCTTCCATATCATCTACATTTAAGTGACCAGCAGCTTTTGAAATGAGTAGTACTATAAGACCCCATGCTTGCATGTTATTGCGTCCATTATAAATAACACTCCTATAATAAAGTTAATATCTTTAAGCAGTAACACATTTTTCTTCATTACAAGTGCCCCGTCGCCAATATCTTAATAAAACAATGTACAGATTTATGGAATAACCTACTTGGCTGTTTTTAATAGAGGATGATTCGATCCCACCAACTTCCTTAAGTGCAGAGCCACATTTGCTATTTCATCGCTCAAAAGCCATCGTAAGCTCAAAAATGATGTTGGATATCCAACAATCTTCTCTGCCTCTGAAACAGCCCTGTTCCAATCTGGTTTCTGATTTCCTGCAAGCTTTGCTTCAACTTTACTAGACTGATGCAAATAGAATTGGTTTTTTCTAGAAATATGAACATTTCTATGTCTTTCAGAATATATATTATAATCACTACACAATACTGCTCTGGCCAAATTTCCATTCCTCAACAAAGAGGTAGCAACTTTGTTCGTAGACATTTTTGTACTGCACACACCCGAAGAATCCGTTTTCTCTTGAGATTAACATTACTAACACATTCAACGGGTAAAACATACATGATTAACGTTACAAGCTTTCACTTTTGACCTTATTTTTCGAAAGGCTCCATGTGATTTGGTTTTTACCATGTAAAAGATTATTCATTTCTCATTACGAAATGTCACTAAAAAATCTCTATGAAACACTCTTTCTTATACTTGTATTCACTGATTCAAATAGGGCTCCATGCTTCTACTCTCATACATATGCACAAACATATAAATTCTTGACAATTACGGAGGCAAATATCGTACCCTAATAACGAGTAAGCCTATTAGTCCCATCCACAATGGATGGTTTTCCCGTGCCTTAGTGTCGTCAAACAACATATATCATGGAGGAATTTTAAATCTTTTATAAAGGTTAGCTGTTTATTCACTGCTCGAGTGAAAAGATACTGATACTTCAAGAAACGGTGTTGATTTGAAAACGCGTGAAAGCCAGAGAAAGCGCGCCAAACAGTCGCGAGGCTCTTGACAAGTGCTTTTGTTCAGCGGTAGAAGATGTGGCGGGCAGCACAGGATATCATGGGTCGTCTGTACTGACTTAGCTAATTCTTTTTGCACCGTGATAAATAACCTTTAGAATCTTCCAAGTCAAGTGTTCCAAGATCTGAATGCTCTGCCTTTCCTTTTGTTCGACAACCAACGACTGGTACTTAAACTGGTATATAGCTTTATGTATCGCCTACGCTCGTCCTATTTTGAATTTCGCTTCCAAGTTATTATCGCTATCGATAGTTACAACTATATTGTCGACGGTTGATTCGATGTTACTAGATATTAAGGCCTGCTAACGCGATAGCTTAGGTTTGGGGACCCTATGTATATTATTATTTGCTCGGAGTTCGGAACGATTTCCTTTCGCAACCTGTACTTACATATACACATTTCAATAGTTTACGTTGGACTAGAATTCCAGCTATGATCATGATCTATTAACCTGATTTGTAAATTTCATATTTTTATCTCCATTTGAGAATAAATATTTCTAACATAATGTTAGGTATTATTTTATGTCGTCGTATGCTACGGGTTGGATATAATGATAAGAAACTTTGGACCAAATCATTTGCAGCATGTGCAATTAAGACTCGAAGGCAAATAATTTATTGTGAATCAGTTTTTTCCCGCACTACCACGCCTAATTTAATATATCCTGCCATTGGAATTAGGGTAATGTCCCCAATTTATATACTGTTTTAATCAAACAATTATTTCATTATTTATAACAGTACTTCTTTTAAGCACAAAGCGTTCACTAATTTTTATTACTGTTTTTATCACTGCATTTTAGCATGAATTAGAAAAACAATTTGCAATAATCTGTAATATTCACGTGCGGTACATGTTCATTAATTAATAATAAACATGAATAATTAAACCACATTGGTAAAATAGATATTTATTATTAAAGTATCTCTTTGTTACTCCTACAGATATAATATTTGCATAATGGGTAGAACGTCAAGAAAATGGCATCGAAAGAAGATACTAAGTATTACAGATATAGCAGAAAATGAGGAGGACAGTTTGATGCACCTTAAATTTTATTTAACAAACAACTGTTCATCAGTTGATAATTTAGATCCATTTAATTTCCTTACTACCGGTCGTGGGTTGAAAACATCAAAACATATTAATGTTAATGACATATTGATCAAAATACCTTACGAGATATTAATTACGACATCTACTATATCTGAAAGCAGTGTCAGAAGTTTATTTTCAAAGTCCACACATTACAGCCCTCAATGTTTATTATCTCTATTTGTTGCATACGAGTCACATTTAAGAAATGCTTCAAAATGGTATCATTACATTAATACTCTCCCACAAGTCTTAACGAATACGGATTTTTGTACACGCAGAGAAAAGAATCTTTTACCGTCATTTATTATGGATTACGTGTTTGAGTTTCATAAAGTACAAAATGATTATCAAGTATTAATAAGATCTATAAATAGCTTAAGCCTATGCAGACAAATTTGTTCTCATTGTAACTTACATTTCAACAAAATAATAACATTCGAGAAATACAAATGGGCATATTACATTGTTAATACAAGAGCTGTGTACGTAAATGCAGTCCATATAGATAACAATCAAAACTTTAGCGTTAATATAAAGCGTCCGAATAACTTAGCCCTAGCTCCATTCTTGGACTTATTTAATCACGATATCCATTGCACCACGCAAGCCGCCGTGATTCCAGATAAAAATGGTTGCAAATTTTATCAAATCGCTACATCAAAACCATTTCATTCGGGTTCGCAGGTTTTTATCAACTATGGGGCACATAATAGTCTTAAATTGTACACGGATTATGGCTTTTTTATACCAAACAATCCATTAGATGAGATTTATTTTGATATTTCTGATGTAGAAGCTTGTCTCAGTGTACCAAAAATTAAGTTAGATTTCATTATTTCTAATTACTTGTACAAAAATATGGCATTCACAAGAGGGGGATTGAATTATAATGCAATGTCTGCATTATTTGTCATAAATACAAAGCTACATAGCAGAGATCAATGGAGTTCGAAAATATATGGAAATTCCCTCGCATCGGAGGATATAGCAGATATACATGTAATTGCAAAAGAAATAATAAATCTAAAGAAAGAAAAGCTTATAGATCATTTAACTAATATGAAAACTATTAAGCATTGCACACAGGCTTATAGAATTGCAATAGGTCTTGTAGAAGAATATATCACAATATTAACTGCATCCTATAATAGTTGCTGTATATTCAGCTAATCATAATACTATTGGGAGAAAAGCATTTGTAATATTGACACGTAAAAGAAAATGTACTATTTTAATAAAAAGCAGTGATCTTATCAGTTATTTTGTTTAATTTTCCACGACATGCATTCAAATAATTGCATTACGATCATACCAAGAGTTGTACGCTTATTAGTTCTGACTTCGATGAAACAATAATGATTGTTTTTATAGTTTTGCAGCGGGAATGTGATTGATCGTGCACAGAAAAAGAAAAGTATACTACAATCCAAATCTATTGTGCCTCCGGTACAATTTCCATTGGCAATTCCTGGGTTTACTGGAGGAAAGTCTGGCCAACAGAAAAGGGATTGCTTTCACCCCGGCGTATCTAGTTTAAGTCGCGAAGGTATTGATTTCCATGAAAGAGAATCGGTTACATCTGCAAAAATGATTAAAGCAATGCTTAGATATATTTGGCCGAAAGTAAGTTATCTGAAATATTTCATTAATATAACAATAATACATATTGCCTGTTTATAGGATGATCCTGAAATAAGAAAAAGAGTAAAACTGGCAGTTGGTTTGCTTATCGGAGCAAAGGTTTTAAATGTTGGTGTACCTTTTATTTTTAAATATGCAGTAGATGCCCTCAATGCTCAACATGTAGCAAGTACTGGTAATGCCCTATTAAGTATGGGAACTGCGCCAGAAACAATTACAACTGTAGCAACGTCGTTACTTGTGGGTTGTATGTATAATAGACTGAATATTACGATAAATATGATTTAAGCATTGTTAACTTGACAGCTCTTTTTCTACTAACATTATCGTATTAAAATAGACGGCATAGCACGTGCTGGAACAGCTGGCCTTAGTGAATTACGAAATGCTGTATTTGCAAAGGTGGCTCAACATTCTATTCGAAGAATAGGAAAAAATGTATTTTTACATTTACATAATCTAGATATGGCCTTTCATCTAAGTAGGCAAACTGGAGCATTATCCAAAGTACGACAAGCTGTTTGGTATTAATATCTTTCTCTACATTTCTACGATTTTTTATTGAAGCGCATTGAATTTTTCTAGACGATAGATAGAGGAAGTCGTGGCATAAATTTTGTATTAAATGCTATGGTATTTAATGTTGTGCCAACTGTTTTCGAATTATCATTAGTCAGTACAGTACTCTATTTCAAATGCGGCGCAGAATACGCAGGCATTGCACTTGGTTGTGTTGGAATTTATGCTATATTCACATTGGCTGTTACACAATGGAGAACTAAATTTAGAGTTTTTATGAATCAAGCAGAAAATGAAGCCAGCAATAAAGCAATAGATTCTCTTATCAATTATGAAACAGTAAAGGTATAACTTAGAAATATCTGTTCTTGCAATTATAATTATTATATATCCAGATAATCGTAGCGATTAACAATTTAGTTGTTGTATGTCTTACATTAGTATTTTAATAACGAGAAATTCGAGTTTGAACGATACGACGAATCGTTAAAAAAATACGAAAGTGCATCGCTGAAAACGAGTACAAGTTTAGCCCTGCTAAATTTTGGACAAAATGCTATATTCAGTGCTGCCTTGAGTTTAATAATGGTACTGGCATCTAATAATATTATAAATGGTAACATTGTTTTTATGCTTAATGTATACGTATTGTCGAATTAACATTTTAATAATGGTTTTTAAATTGACAAAATATAGGTACCATGACAGTAGGTGATTTAGTAATGGTCAATGGACTTTTATTCCAGTTGTCAGTTCCTTTAGGTTTCTTAGGCTCGGTATATCGGGAAGTTAGACAAGCATTTATTGACATGCAAACAATGTTTACTTTAATGACAATGGACACGGCTATTAAGGTAATCAAAGAATACTCGTTCCCCAATAATTAATCATACACTGATCTGCAAATAATTAACACACTTATAATGTAATACCAGTCTAAAGAGAATGCAGTACAATTTAACATAACATCAGCAAATTCAGATATTGAATTTAGAAATATTAATTTTCAATACATCCAAGGCAAACCTATTTTTAATGATATTACTTTTGCTATTCCAAATGGGAAAAAGATTGCTATTGTTGGAGGTTCTGGCTGCGGGTAAATTTCCTTTACAGAACATACTATTTATACATATGTATACATATTGTACCAGTGAAATATTAGTTAATCATATATGTTGTTTTTAGTAAAACAACATTAGTAAGATTGTTATATCGGTTTTTTGAACCGCAATCGGGTGGTGTTTATATAAATGGGCACAACATTCAAGATATTAATTTAGATACTTTAAGGAAGTCGATAGCAATTGTTCCTCAGGTAATGTTAAAATGTAAAGGGAGAAGAATTCTAGCGAGATAAATTTCGGCGATACGAAATACTACTAATCTTTTGCAGGATACTGTTCTCTTCAATGAAAATATTTTTTATAATCTTCATTATGGAAATTTAACAAAGTCTACGGAAGACGTTTTTGAAGCTGCAAAAATGGCAAATTTACACAATTCTATTCTTAAATGGCCAAAAGGATATGATACACCCGTCGGAGAACGAGGTTTAAAATTAAGCGGTGGCGAGAAGCAACGAGTAGCAATTGCTAGAGCAATCTTAAAAAATAGCCCAATATTAATATTTGACGAAGCTACTTCATCTTTAGATTCTATTACCGAATACGTAAGTTTTTATCATATCTGACAGCAGGCCGCTATTACTTATGCCACTATGTATGTTTAACAATGATATAACATTCGCAGAATATTCTCGAAGCATTACGCCGAGCAACTACTGGTCGAACATCTATTGTTATAGCTCATCGTTTGTCTACTGTTATGGATTCAGACGAAATTTTTGTATTAGACAACGGTTGCTTAATAGAAAGAGGGACACACGACTGTTTATTAGCTATGCCAAATTCTTTTTATAGCAAATTGTGGGAAACGCAACATACAGGAATGCTGAAATCTGCTCAAGAAAGAAATAACAGTAGAGCTCCGGGAGTTTGAGTCAAAAGTTGTGTAATACATGCATAGGTAATAATGTCCGTACAATGTTTCAATTTTTAACAAAAAATAATAATTTAAATCAAGTTGAAAATTAAAACACTGGTTCAATTCGATACGTTCACTGTAAAAAAAAAGAAAGATGTTATTTATTGCATTGCTGTAGTTATATCTATTGCAAAGACAACTGGCAACGGTAAATCCAAAAGAAATGTATTCAAACCTATATTTGTATGAGACAAATGTGCAACACACATGAGTATTTATATGTAAATAAATTATATAACAAGAGCTATGTGCCAAAAAATGACAATTCTCCAATTATGTTGCGTGCATTAATTAAAATATCTTTCACATATAAGTATAAGTAAATAATATAACAACATGCCACTCGACTATAGACTTCTCGAATAATAATTAGTTTAAAAATCATTTTGATTGTTCTAGTTGAAAAGAAGAAAAATAAAAGGGTAGTTGGAAAATTATTATTCTTTTTCAATAGGTGAAATAAATACATAAATGTTATGCAGTATTTTCATATATAGAAACCTGTTTTAAATTATATTTGCATTTAAAGAAAATAGAATTTCGGACATTGATTCGAAGAGTGTGTGGTGGAACCGTTACCTTAGTAACCACCTAAAAACAATTATGGATGCTGATTTAGCCTTCAATAAGTTTTTACAATGCCACAATCGTTTGTTCTTATGAATACTATGCTAGTTGTGATGTAGAATTTGCCGATATAAAATGCAAACTGAAGTATCTACCTTACCTGTAGTACACTTCAATGCCCATAAGAATTTCAATAGGTAATTGCAACATATTGTAAACACTTTATCAATATCTTCAGCTATGCATTATTAATCTGTTTACTTTAAACATACATAACTGAAGTTTTACATGTGTATTACATTTGTATCGTATTATTTTCTCTGTAATTAATGCATTTCTATTATTTCTTTGTATGAATTCTTTAAAAAATTCCACATGTATATATGCAATTTACAGAAAACAAAATTCTGACTTAGGAAGACCATCGGTGGAAATCAAAACCAATTCACCGCTCAAGAATATACCATGCCTTTCATCTAAGAAGAAAACCTTACATCCTCTACTTGGTTTGTATCAAAATTTCTTTAACAAAAATTAGCGTGGCATTTTATTCTCCCATAAAGGATGCACCAGATAAAATTCATATTAATACACATATTTCAGCAATGTAGTTTAATATATATATATATATTAATGTTGTACTATCATTTCCTCCGTCTACGATACGCCGTATAGTCGTTAATAACTGCCTTTGAACCGAATCCTCAATATCTGGTGTAATTCTTAAGCAAATTAGTATAATTTATTGTTTTATTTATATGTAGGACAGCCATACCAAAGTAATGCTCGGCAATGTTTTACTTCAGAACAATCAAAATTTAACAAAAATCCCCTGGAGCAGAGAGTTCGATCTGCAAAAATGTTACGCATTAAGGAGTTACAAAATCAACTGGCTGACGCGCATTACCGATTAAATGTAATGATTTTAGATATCGTACTAGACATCCAAGTACATATATGCTGATAACACACGCACTGAATATAATTATGTGTTCTCACAGGAATTGGCAAATGAGAACAAATTATTAAAAGCATTACAGCAGAGACAGGATTCTGCATTAAAACGCTACGAAGGAACAAATGCTGAACTGCCACGAATCATTAATTCACATCACGAGGAACTCAGAGTACTTCAAGTTAAATATAAAAAATTGAAAACTCTACAGAAAGAAACATGTGATATATTGAAGGAAAAGGAAAATGAACTGCAACACTTGCAGGTGACTAGCAATGTATACAGAGTGACAGGTGGCTCCGGGCAAATTATAGGCAGCGTATTCTGTGCACGAAAATAAGGAAAAAATGTCCCATGAATGTCGACCGGTAAGGCTTTGTTGCAAAGTTATAACATAAATTGTAAAGCTGCCTAATTATCCTACTTAAAGTGCCGTCCGCTTGCGTGGATGCAAGGCTGACACTCCTGTAGCACATTGTTTGTGACAAGCCGAATTTCTTGATGATTTCTAATAATCTCTACAACTGCATCCTCAATTCGTCGTGCCCGGGTATCACGCGTAGCTATTCCAGTTAATCAAGTAGAGATCTAAAGGCGTAAGGTGAAGCGATCTAGAAAAATTAGGCGCTTTTACAATTTACGTTATAACTTTGTAATAAAGACTGACCGGTTGACTTTCATATGACATATTTTCTTATTTTTGGACATGGAATATATATAAATGTATATATATTTTTTATACATTTTTTCGTAGTCTCAAAATAAACACCTGTTGCAACTCAGTAAAGATCGTAGTCTAGGGGAGCGGGAAAAGTTGCAACTACAAGTCTCCGATTTAAATCATAGGATACAACAACAACAAGATACTATACAGGTAATCTAGAACTTAATAATTTTCTATGACTCGAATAATAATTATACTTTATGATTGTATTATCAGACACTCAACAGAAAATTGACTCTTGAAACTAAGAGTTTGAAACAACAATTGCAAATTGAAATTTCTAAGCGAAAAGAAACGCAAAAGCATTTACTTGAAACGACAGAGAAATTAAGAGTTTTGGAGAATTTCTTAGATAATAAAGAACGAAGATTGTATTACAATGGAGAATTATTGCTTCCCAATAAAAGGCAACGTTTTGGTACACAATCTCTGACAAATTTAAGAGACATTTGGTATGCAAGTAAAGTAGTATTAAACTCTTCAATTTATTCTACCATTTGTTTTTTACTATCAATATTCACTTTTAGTTCATCAAATCCATTAAAGTTGTCAGAAAAGAACAGAAAGTGGCACGCAGATGTTGTAGAAGATTATTCGGTAGGAACTAGTTTTGCCAATATATATATATATAAAAACATACATTTTGCAAGAATAATTTTTATTTAATTCATTTGATAACATTTAGCCTGTACTTCGCAACATTGAAATAAATGTTGGAGATGTTAAAGTAGACGAAAGGATCAGCTCGAATCAAACTGTAATTGCTACAAAAACGGAGACAATGACAAATTTAGACCAAGTCAGAAAATATCGTCTTCAAAAATCACTGTACAAAAGAAATGTTGCGCCACAGACAGTAGAACAATTCAAAGAATTAACTGGCACGATAGACAAAACATCAGGGATTTCGGTAGACCTTGAAAATTCAGAGCAATTAGAGACGCATCAAGAAGAAAATCAAAAGTATTATATCAGTGGAAATAAATTCAGGAGGATATACAAGAATCGAAGACATGAAAGTTTTCCTGAATTATTGAAGAGTGAACCAGACTACTCATCTGAAGATAGCAACAGCGAAAATGAAAATTCCAAAGATAATTATACAAATCTAGCTAATAAATCTAAACTCCGTGCAAGGTATAATAAAATATTAATCATCTTTTCCAGTGTCAAGAAAATGACCACATATCGTTACAATACATTGTATTATATTTCAGGTCAACTGGTAGCACAAATGAAACTTCAGATTCAAAAGAATTAGCTTTTCCTGACTGTAAATATACAGATAATTTGAAAGTTTTGGTAAAAGAGAGAAAACATTGTTACGAAAGTGACATAGAAATAAAATCTGGAATGATAAAAGAATCAATTAAAAAATATGCTACAGCGGATCGTTGCACGTTTCATAAAGAAGATGAAAAGTTGACGACTTTGCATAAAAATATTGTAGACGACTCTGGACAATGTTGCCACAATTTCATTGACGAAACAGATGTTCGATTCAAAAATATAGAGAATGAAAATATGTATGCTCAGTTCGATGTAAGAAATATACAAGTAGAATATACAAATTCGGAAGGTTCGGCAAAGTATATATTGCAGCAAGCTGTATCCAACGAACAAGAACATAATCGTACGAGCACAATAGAGGACCATACTGAAAATAACTTATCGTTAGACGCCAGTTTAAAAGAAGAAGATATTACGCCATTCGGAACTAGCAATAATGTCGAATTGCCAGATACTAAATCAGAAATAACACGTGCAAATGAAATTTTGTTAAATAATTCAAGAAGAAATTCCATGAAATACTTATTACATTCCAGGAAAAATTTTGATGAAAAGGTAAGAGAAGAGGTAGACACGATTGAAATGGGAATAATAGATAAAGGTACATTTTTCGGAAACAGTGATTTAGAAACAAGAAATGAATTAAACGGGCAGGAATTGGAAAATGCCCAATCAGAAAATGATTCCCTTTGCGATACTCTTACCGATACAAGTGGTACTAACGAAAACAACGATGCCAGGGTGAGAATAACCAAGTATGCTAAGGAGAAGCTATTAGCGTCGATGAAAGCTATTGATGACAATGAACAAATTGAATTTTCGAAGCAGGGTTATGAAAAACAGGGGATGACAAATAGAAAACAAATGGCAGAAAACATGTTTCTTGATCCATCTATGCATATGAAAAAGAAGCAAGATATTATTAAAGATATATTTGATACTGATGCAACTAAAAATGGGCCAACAGGTAGTTATAATAAATTACACTAATGTATAAACGAACGAGAAAGAAAGAGTAAAAGAAAAAGAAAACGGAAAGGAGGAAGGAAAAGAGAAATATTTGAAAAATCATGAAAAACAATCTCTTTAAATGAACCTAGCATGTACTACGCCTTTTTTTAAAACACAAATATTAGCATTACACACGTGTATAGCCTTATTTTCATAAGAGGTTAGAAACTTCTTATTTAATGTAATAAAGTATATAAGAATATGAAATTAAAACTATGTGCACCTTTTAGTCTAACTTCAATCTTATCCTTAATAAATGTTTAATAAATGTGCATTTTATTAATTTAAGATGAAACCAATTACAGAATTTATTTTGCAATTATAGTTTGGTTTGGAGCGCCCAATTCGTGTATAAGTACATATTATTGTGGGGAAGGAGGAAGCGACGGGAAAAGAGAGGAAGGAGGAAGATTGCGTTTCGTCCTAGGCCTGCTAGTGGACTCATCAGTAAGGCATCCTAGCAGGCCCTGCCTTAGACACTAGGATAGTAGGGAATTTGTCAGAGGTTTTATATATGACGTGGTGACTTATACAACCACTTTCGGGAGCCGGATCATCGTGCTCGTCCCCTAGTGGCGTATGCGGGAAGTGTCCCCACATTATATTACCCTATGTTACACTTTGTACATTTGTTGACAATAAAACGAGAAATCCCCCAAAAAATCTATTGCAAGATGCATTAATCCATCTAAACAAGACATCTTTATTATCTACAACTTCGTGTATATGTTTTGTAATGAATGTTTATATGTATAATGAAAAATATCATTTATTTAAACAACAAATTCCAATGGACAATCATTTTTATTCCTCCAGGTTGTAAGAAATGATTAATTACTAATGATTTGCGTATGCATTCAAAGTGTGACTATTTTATAAAAAACCGAGCGATAGTTATTTTAAATTTTTCATTCTACTTCGCTCCATGTTACATTCCATATTACATATGTATACATGCTGATTTAATTATGTACGAATTTGTGATAAAACTTGAGAAGAATGTTCTAAAATGTAATGCTTTACATGAAATAACAGTAAAAAAGTGGATTTGAATTAGTACAATATTTCACAGATTGGCAACACTGTTCTTGGATTGACAAGAAGGGAGGCAATCAAGGAAGCAACAAGGAGGAACCTGTTGTGCTCAGAACATAGAAGGCAGTGGAATGAAGGCACGCCGCGAATACGAATGCCATAATGAATACCAAAACAAATCATGAATATACTTCTAATTCATATAAAGGAGGTACTTGTTTACTTGTTTTAAATATCAGAAATTACAGTTCCTATAACGAATTAATATTAATACAAAAACTACATACATTTTTACGGGCATAATGGAAATGAAATGAAAAACCGTCTGCTGGGCGTCTGTATGGCGTCTGCTAGAATGACGCTTGCAAAACAAATATAACTTTTGTATAGAAAAGATATTGAAACTATTTTCTCCAAACAATATTTATGTGTTTCTGTGTGTATAAATATATATGTATATATATATTTATATATGCAACTTATGTATTATAAATGCAAATGAAATTCTCGTTAGTTTTGCGAAATAAAACAATTAAATGATTCTCTAGTGACTCATATGTAATGATGTCAGTGAAGGAACTAATGTCTTAATAACATTAATATTTTACATAATAAAGAAAAGGACGATGCAACCGTTTTATTTGTTTGAAAGTGTACATTCAAATAATCGTTCAAACTTTCGCACGAAAATTTCAAACAATACGGAAATGACAGAATTATCTGCACACAATAGAAACAATATCTGTTTATGTTATGTTTATTCATTTAACTGTACTGACACGCTTAATCTTTTTGTAATGTGTATTTTAGGTATTATGGGAAGCGATAGCCCAGCTGCATTATTAGATATGCTTGCAGAAGTTGCATCGCAAACGTTACATTCAGAAAAGAAACGTAGTAAATCCTTGTTGGCATCGCAATGCAAGACAAAGGCTGATTATATTAAAAGAAGGGCTAATGAATCAACTTTTAATGTGCCACAACTTCTATCTATGCCCGCGTCGCAGTTAGTTAAGCAATTTTCTATTTTTTCAAGCGACGAATTGAAAAGGCAATATTCATACACGTGTGCTCTTGTTATCGGATGTGGGCAAAAGTATACTAGTTTTGCAAGCGAAGGAAGGGCAAGGATGTCCATTAAAGCACATTTGGCTGAACATTTAGAATATTTAAAACTTAACAGAGATGCATGTAAGTATGATGTGTTGTTATACTTTGTGTGTCTGTGCGTGCGCGCAGAAATAATGGAATTATTTGTTGGTTTTGTCATGATACATAGAAAAAAGTTATTTTCTTAATCTTACTTTACAGATAAAACTTTTACGGCAAAGTCAACAAGTTATAAAAATCATAAAACAGGTCCCCAGAGTAAAAGAAGTAAATTGCAGCAATCAAGGAAACCGCAAGAAACATTAAATAAGGAAAATAAAGACGTTATTATAGAAAAATCGTCAAACTGCTTGAGAAATATTCTATTGAATGATTCTACCTTCAAAGAGTTAGATAAAAACAAAACTGTTGAAAAAGTGGACAGTCCTAACAAATTATATAATTCTGAACACAAAGATACAGACAGAATAGATTTTAAAGTTCTTGGGGACCACAGTTATTTTGAACGAATGAAAGATGAAAATCCAAAGAAGAAAGAAACATCTTCTTTTACCGGTACACTGGAAAATACTACAGATGAAAATGTAAGCATTAATGTCAAACATAAATCTACATTTTCAAAAATTTGAATACTACTTCTTTGTCTTTCCCTTCTTAATCTTTAAATTTTCTTTTAATCTAGATTGTACTTATGGTTGTTGGCACTGACAGCGTTCACATGAAGGAATATCCTTGTGTTAATAAAAAATTGTCAGAGAAAGCCAATCAGAAATTTGAAACCATTTATTTGCCAGGTAACTGTGCTCTAATTTCCGATCTCTAAATGCGACATTTCTGAACGTTTTCTTTATAACTTCGTCACGATTTTTAGAAATTTCGTGGACAACAGAGAGCAGTGACAAGAACATAGATGCTACAGCTCCCAAGCCCAAGGGGAAAGCAAAATTTATAGGTACCAGTAAAGAGGAAAGAGAAATGGCATTAGCTTTTATGGATCGTATTAAAAAAAAGGGGAATCCAGCAGGAAGTAATCTTGAATGCCGAATTTGTAATCCGCCTCGAAGTTTTACAGCCCCTACAACATTGGTGTCTCATTATCGAAGTCATGCCGGAATAAAACCGTACGAATGTCGTATATGTAGAGCAGTTTTTACGCGAAGACATAGTTTAAAGTATCACATGCTAATTCATCAAAATCAAACACGATTCACATGCGCTGATTGTGGAAAGAAATTCCGTCATCCATCTCATTTTAGAGAACACCGACGTAGACACACCGGAGAAGCACCTTTTGGATGCGATGATTGTGGACAACGGTAAGCAGCATGTTGCGCATACAATATTTCAAGTATTCCCTCCTTTCTTCTTACCCTTTGCCAATAAAGCTCTTATATTAATTAGATTTAAAACACGGAACACTTACAAACGCCATTTGAAGACAAGACATGGAAAGGTTTTAACCACCACCGGGGAACTGTTATTCCTTTCTGAAGAAGATTTTCAAAAGGTTCGAACAAACAGGAAAAAGAAGAATGATGTAAATAAGGATTACGTTATAGACGAGAGTGTACGTGCTACAAAAGCGATTATGCACTATCAGGATTATAATGGTCAACTGCAGAATATCCTAGACGAAGACTACATCGTAAATAATGATGCTAACGGTAGTGATCAAAATTGTTGGGAGTCAAATGATGCAATAGAAATGGTGAAGGGCTGTTTTGAAACTTATGAGGTTTGCTCAGAATCTCATCTAGATAAGACTGAACCTATACAGACTGAAATACCTATAGACGGTAGTGTGTCTCGAAAGGCTGAAGATTGTTTATCCGACGAGTATGCAAATAAGGCACAAGATGACATACCACTATTGCAAAGTGGCTCTTGTAATAAATTAAAGGTGGTTCAGCATGAAAACAATTCTACAATCGTAAATCACGACAGTACTGGTCCACATGAAATAATATATCACAATATAAACAAGGCATCATCGTACATTCAGGTAGAATATAATAATATAATTAATTCTATAGGTGACGGAAACAATATAGAGTTCCAAGAGAACATTAGACATTCAGAAGATCCAATTAAAATCGAAGAAGATTATTTTGATATTACATCAAATAGTTCTACGCATGAGCGGCAAATTAAATACATACACGATCTAAAAGAACCGGAAACAAAGTTGATACACGTAGATAATCCTGTTACAGCAGAGAACGGAAGCACCAACAAACATTTAATCCTTACCCAGAAAGATATAAGGCATGGCAAAAAAAATAGTGATATTACCATTATCGAATGTAATTCGTATAGAGGAATAAGAGCCCATGAGATTCTTCTATCAGAGGATTTAATAAATTCAAATAGTTCGCAAGAAATTGAGAATGAAATGGTATCCACAGTTGCAGACACTTTATTTAATCGAAATGAAACTTGTACAATAGAAGAGGAGGATAGAAAAATAGGTAACTGCCGAACGGTTGTAACAAATTTAGTAAAAAATCCAGTCGTGGCATCTCCAAATTATGTTCTCCAAAAAGACAAACGACCTCCAAATCACCCTGAACAATGTTCATATGTTCATAATGAACCTTTAACTAGCATAGTTGTAGAAAATAAATGCATTAATATTCTTCCACAGCGTTTAAAAATCTGCAGTGACCATCAGAATAAATCAAAAATACAATTGAGCAAAAGTAAAAAGTTTACTCTTTTGAAAAATAAACGTATGCAAGGCATTAATATCAGGCAAAACGGAAATCAAAACACAATTTTATTGTTAACTAATGATGCGTTGCAAAATAATGTTTTTCAAATTGATCAATGCCAATAATAAAATGAAAAACTAAATACTTGCGAAAACTAAGGTAAACGTATCCGTCGGATTTTCAAATTCTCTATAAGTAGAATGTAATTCGTATTAAAAGCAATATGATTTCCAATCAGATTCGCAAGCTTCGATAAAAAATATTGTTAATATTTATAACATCCACGTATAGTATGTAAAATACTAAATGATATCTTGAGTTATTGTAAATATTGTTAAAAGACTTTAGATTTAATATCTTTCTATTATTTAAGGAAAGAGATTTAAAGATACATATATCGGAAATTCTTTAAAAAAGAATAAAATTCGTAAAATATTTTTACATGATTATGATCGTGTAAAGTCTACAGTATTAGCGTAGCTTTCGTATATGATCAAATTAATAAAACTATATAAAAAAATCATTTATTGCTTTCATATGAGATCAAATTATTTTTAAAATTGCGTTTGTTTCTAAAAGCAATATACATAACACAAAATCTTTGTTAGGCATTCCCGATGTTAAGATTGATAATATATTTTGTCATTAAATTTGTTAGAAGAATCTGTTAGCAAAAAGGAACAAATTACTTGGAGAAATTGTTATAAAATTACTTAAATGCGTATCATATGAATACAAAATATAAGTACTTAATAGCAATACGATATGTCTGTGTGCCAAAATCTTGGACGCTGCAGTACAAATTTATAATTTCTTTAAGAAAAATTATTCTTTTCGCATACCCATAGTGTCGCCCACATGAGCCACCTAAATACTATTTACGTTAACGCAATTTATAAAGAAAGGTAGTACATATCTCTATATATAGCACACTTGTTTTACATACAATATAAGGTGTACCATTGTTGCGAACGGTGAAGTAACAGGTTCATAAAACAGTTCTGTTTCCAAAATGTAGCTCAAACTTGTCTTCCTAAAGCTTTTCAGTTTCTTTGGTATTACATTTTCCCCCCTTTTATAAAAATATATAAACAGATTGTAGACATTGTATCATGTGTATCGATGATTATGTTCGCACAATAATACAAAGCACTGGATGATATATTTACAGAGAACAAAATTCTAAAGGCATATTTTATAGAATGCGGTTTAAGCGTAAATGTTGAATGTTTCAAATATTATACATATACAGCTCATCATTTTGAAAATCAAATTTATTGGTCAGTGAAACAATTGTAAATAGTTACAGATATAAACGTAATCGAACTTGACATTCCTAAATAATTATATTTTTGCATTTTTGCCGTGCTCTACTGATTAATTAAACATTCGAAAATTAATATTGGAATATTGTAAATGTACGTAAACAAATATTACATTGCTGGAGAAATGTCTGGACACGGTGATTAACTGAATATTGTGTAAAAAATTTACAGAATTATTTTTACAACCATTTATACGTTAAAAAATATATAATGTGCCTTGTATGTATTATAAACTAGTTATTAGTAATGTGGAATAAACACAGTAATTATATCAAAAATATTCATACATATACTTTGTACTAATTTTTCTATTATTTGTAATAAACACTATATATATGCCTATAATGATGTTGATACGAAAATAATTTTAGTTATATGTATATTGTATTTTTATACTCATTTTGTACTTAAAGCAATAAACTGTTTACAACTTATTTAATAATACAATCATGAGCAAAATGTATCTTCCCAATATATTCCGAACGACGTGAAATTCTCGATGCTTCATACTTTATACTATAGAATGTTTTTCCGATCCCCATTATTTTATATCTGTGGATACTTGGCAACAACAGTAAAGAAGGAACAGTAAAATGAAAGTTGTTTTCCATGTATCTGTAACGAATAGTTATGAAATGTTACCAAACGTTATGCAATGTTATAAAATATTATGAAATGTTATGAAATAGTAAAATTAAATTCCTAACTAGTATTGGTATACCTTTAAACTGTAGAAAAAAAATCGAATTATCAACTAGATTCATATGTAATTTAAATTCATATAGGACATAATAAAATAATACCATGTATTATTCTATAGATGTATATGTTTCCAATCTCTTCTCCAGCAAAAAAGTAAAAATTGGATATCACTGACATTGCTAGGAGAGGACTTGTTAATATACAATTAAGTCGTCTGGTATTTAGTTTGGATATGTACTTCTCTACCATCCTTACGTAATGTATACTTTTTACAGCAGATTTGATCAAGCTTTCAACATTCAATCCTACAAAGTTCAAGAATGCCCAGATAAATATGTTTCTTTGCATTCCATGCCATACAAAAACAAATGTGAAGCATAAAAATGAAGCAAACAGTTTGTTGAAATTTGCCTTTAGCAAAGGTACATATATGTATCTGGAAAATAATGTCAATATATTGAGAATTTATATTGTAAATAATACTCGGAACATATGTCACACGAGGAGCTTAGGAATATCTTATTTAGCTAGGAATTTAAACAATACCTTGTAAGAAATTTATACAAGCCCTGATCAAAATTTTTCCACATATCGGAATACAAATGAATCCTCGCTACGCATTTAGGTTGAGCAGGAGCTTTAATGTTGTCCAAGGCGCACAAAATATGATTGAGCCCATACACTACCACATATTTGATCAAGAAAAATTGTCCCATACAGTAACCCAATCCGTACAACGCCCATGCATTTAAATCCTTAACAGCCTGATCGCAATAAACAAAAGCGAGAGATTTTTATTAATAAAGATGAATTAAAGATTAACAGCTTAAATAAGCGAAATAACTTTACCTCTGGATGGTATTGCATTGCACTAAAATAAAGAAAATGCAAAGAGAAATTGGCGAAAATAATCCAAAAAGTATATCTAATTAAGTTGAGAATAAAATTTCCAAGCTTCGCAGATTTCCATAATTCTCCTTGCATCTGTAAGGAATGCGAAATATAATAGTGCTCGGGCTCTCTTTATCTTAAATGCTTGGATGAAAAGACGAATGTTTTTGATTAAAAATTATACATACAGAACCAACGAAGTCTTGATACAAGACCAGTGGCCCTAACGATAATGTTGGCAAATACAAACAATATGCTAATTTATGCATATAGCTCTTTAACACATGAAACGTATCGTTATATTTATTTCCTACACGTGTTTCTATGTTGTCTATACTGTAACTAATACTTCTAAGCTGACTCCAGCACATTATAAGCATCAAGATGTAATGTTCTTCGTCGTTAAATTTCAACATTGTTTGAAATATACCATCAGGAATTTTGAGAAAATCTATTATAAGTAAAAATAATATGTTCACCGACCATACAGTAGATCTGCAACACCTGTATGTTAAAATATATAGTATACTTGGTTGCATTAATGCGCACATCATGCCCAACGTTCCGATACAAGAATACAAAAATGATATAGATATAAGGATATACCAGCAACATAATAACTGCAAATACATACAGAATGTAAGGTAAGGGGATTAGAATGCACCGAAATATGAAATATCTAAAAATCACACCACAGAATTCCATGTTCTTTGAATAATTTGGCCAATGAGATGATGGAGGAATAACCAAGGTATTAATCTGATCATTAATGGTATCCATATCCTCCATTCTTGATCAGAAACATCTTGTTTTCTTCCAATCCATACCCATCCCGGGGCAAAATCGCCGTACGGATCATCGTAATTATCAAAATCTAAAACAGACATGCAACGTTAAATTTTCTATACATATATGCGTCTGGTTTGAAATTTGTGCTAATGAAAAAAACTTACATGCGCTAATTAAAAAGACTTTATAAAGCGAATACAGAATTCCACCTGTCCATAGGAGAAAATAAGAAAAACTTTCATATTTATGCAGCTTAATCGTACTGTCTGCCACCGATGTCATGTTCAATTACAATTAAATTTACCGCTTCGCCTCTATTATAGTTACTGCTGCCCTGAACATTTAGACGCTGTTGATCCTGTTGATAATGAAAGATAGAACTGTGTGTTCGTGTTTTATATTCAGCAACCAGAATTAAGCTATTAGAATTCAATTAGAAATCATTTTCGACGGCCAATTGAAACGATTTAATTTTTTCAATTTTACTTTTGTGAATGAGATTTTAGGAAAACGGCATGAAAATATGTATGATGTTGTAGCCGTGATGTGAATCAAGCTTCAAGAGAGGTTAGCCTTAAAAAAATAATAATACAGTGTCCATTTATATATGTATGTATTAAGCTACCATTAATTTAACGCGTTGAATTAATTAAAAATTTCATAAACTGTTGAATTAAAAACAAAAATGCGTACTCACACTGGACATGAATATTTATTTGTATAAAAAAAACTGGTATCTCGTGTACAATTAATGTGACAATAAATACAAAGGAAAAATTTTCAACTTAAGTTTTATACGTTGCAATCTAACAAATTTCAAAAATTACTTAAACACATGAAACATATAATGATAAAAGAGGCGGAGTCCCTTGCTATATGTCGATATAAAGAACAATGGGGCAATGATCGCTGCCATATACTTTATCCCTTATTACATTGTCGCAAACTTTGTCTTTAAGTCGATTCGATGCTAAAAAGTAGTCTAGCCTCCTATATAGAAGAAGAAAGCATAAGATAAATAGACTGACCATGATATTATTATATGCATGTACATTGTAAAGTTCATAACGTTACTTATACACACCACCCTATATTCTTGCTACGCGCATTTGCAAAATATGACCAAAATGTATATGCCCCTGTTTTATCAGGATACAAAGCTCTAAATGTATCGACAAATCCTGTACTTAAGAAATCTGTCATGCCCTCTCGTTCATCTTTGGTGAATCCAGCATTTTTTGTATTTGTTTTAGGGTTTGTGAGATCTAAACAAATTGAGAAATACAAAAGTACAAACAGTTATCAACCTTCTAAAAAAATAATACACGGTTAATAAATAAATCTCTACCTATTTCCTGGTGAGCAACATTCATATCGCCGCAAATAATAACAGGCTTTTCCTCGTCCAAGTTGTTTATATATGCTTTAAAAATTTCATTCCACTTCAATCTTTTTGGTAATGTTACTAATTTTTGTCCAGCGTTAGGAACATCTATTATACAATTAAAGAATGTAGTAAACAATTCGGCTACATGGAATATAGTAAAGAAGTTGACCATAGAGTATGTAAGAAACTTACAAACATTAATCAAGTAGAAGTTTGGGTACTCTGCGGTAATTAATCTGCCTTCGCTATCAAATTCAGAATCATTTAAACCATACTTTACATCAATTGGTTTCTCCTTTGTATATAATGCAACACCGCAATACCCTGACTTTTTACCTGTTTTCGATACATCAATATTTTAATGCCCTGTATAGAAAAATGTATATAAAATGAAAACATTCTTACTGTCAAGGAAATAATAATGATATCCATTTAATTTAGCTTCTTCTGGCAACTTATCCTTATCACATTTTGTTTCTTGTAAAGCAACTATATCTGCATCTTCTTCCAAGATATAACTGATTCCATTTTTCTTAGACAACAGAATATTGCAGTCAAAAACTTGCTACAAGATCTATTAAATCCAATAATATAAATGTCATACTTTCATGAGTGCCCTAATGCCAGAAACGTTCCAACTTGAAATTTTCAAATTATATTTCCTGCCTTCTGCATTCTTTTTTGTGCAATCAAAATTGATTTCGCTTAAATCCGTGTCTGTTTTATTCATCATTGGTTTCGCCTCTGTTTTGGCACGCTTTGCTGCAGGCTCGTTAACATCATTTGCCTTACGTTTTTCATTATTCTTAGACATCCCCTCTGTCTTTGACGTTTTCGCCCTTTTCCCATTCTTAACTTTCGTAGAATCTGCCTAATTTAAAAAAAAAAGACCAAACAAAAATACGTATTTTCCACTTATACCAAAGGAAGTCTACTTAACGTTGGACATAATACCATTCAAAAGATCTTAATAAAAATACCATGAATATGTACATATATTAATTAAACTGTGCACACTGTTCATTCTTCAATTAATACGTATATTGAGATAAATGAGTTCTCTGGTTGTCTAACCTGGTTTCGTTTTGGTGGCATTATCGGTTCTACACACTAACGCTGAAAAGAATGTCTGGTATTACGAGATAGAATAATAATAGTTTACAAATGACTCTTTACACGTTGCTCTATTGTATCATAAGCTATTCATTCATTCATTCATTCTACCATTTACATTTGTTGTATATATGTAAGAAACAAATTGGCAAGAAATCGCATAACACAGAGCGCTACGTTAGCGAATTTTCGTACCGTCATCTATAAAAAAGAGCTGGAAATTACTGGTCACTGGCATCCCTGCTTTATCTACACTCAAAAGTGGTTTCTCATGCCGCCATCTATAAGGAAGTGCCTGAAGCTACTCGTACACAGCAAATAATCTGCGTATGGAATGATACAATATTAGAGATTGTAGCTTGGACCTCTACCTTAAATTAATGTTCACTGATCATTGATGAACCTGGCCACAGACGAGATATAACAATAGACAAGACATCTTATGGACTTTCGTGGCCCAACGTGACTGTCATACCGACTCAGAAATCCCACGCTGATTTGAGCGTCCTCTGCTAATGGGCAGTGATCACTTGAAGAACTATTATTTACTAAAGTAGTGGGGACGGGATTCATGCGATTGTGTGAATATATGTAAATGCTTTGAGGGGATCAGGACAGCTTTTTCTCGAGCAACGTTTCGGTAAAAAAATTGAGCTACGGTGCCTGGTTGCGCGATGCACTTCGGCTCGGCTCGAGTTGAGTCGAAACCACATCGCGATGCATCGGGGCAATGAAATTGACAGTGTCACGTCAAGCGTCCCACCTGTGCTGTCCCGCTTTCATTGCGCAGCAAATAACAAAAGAATTCTTTAACGAGGACCGTAGGTCCAGCTAAAACTTAATCAGAACCCGCAGAAGTTCAATAGGCACGACCCTAGAGTCGTAGGTCCGGCTAAAAGTTGGTCAGAAAACGTAAAAGTCCAGTAGGTACAACCCTAGGATCGTAGGTTTAGCTAAAAATTGGTCAGAAGTCGAAAAAGTTCAGTACGTATGACCTTAGTACAGTAGTACGCACGACCCCGATCGGAGACCTTCGAAGAGTTCGAAAATTGCGAATACCACCGAGCGCGACCGAGCGTTACCGACGCGCCGGCGCGTCGCGGAGCGGGGATGCCGGTGCGCGGCGCACGCGGTGTCACTATCAGTTCAAGCGTCGTATCGTACGGGTCGTCTATGCTGTCGAAGGTTAGCGACATATGTACATCAGCTTACAACACAATAGCATCTCGGGGTTTACTTTATCACCGCATACGCTTGTCTATTACCTTCTATTAATTAATACACGTTTATTTAACAATCGTTTGACTATCGTGGATATCCATTAAACTCTTTCTCGAGTCTCTTTTGCTGGACGCTTGACCGGTCATCCGGTACCACCGATTTTTTGATTCGCGATAACTAGTCGTTTATTAAAATATCGGGTTAATTAATTTATTAGTTTAAACGGTTCTTTGAATATTTATTATATTTTATTACACGATTATTCGGATTCGATGCGGTGTTAAGGTTGCGTTTATTTTCTTTGCAATGTCACTTACATACTCAGTTACATATGTCCTTTCGCAACTTTGAATTCGATTCTGATTTTAGCACAGGTTTATCACGTTGCTTTTCTTTTTGTTGCAGGTACAATGGGTGATTGGTTGGTGGAGGATAATATATTGAGGCTGCAGGAATGGAGTATTGAGATACAATTACTGCGATGCATAACAATCAGTCCGATGACCTATGATGAAGGATTGGTAACATTTAACTTATTATCCCAACGGTTTACGTATATTTCTTGTTATCTGGCGATTGGATTTTGGCTCAAGTTCTTTTCTTTCGGTTGAAAGTTATTGAGCAATTTAAACATTTTAAATAGAACTTACAATATGCCACTCGCGATTGAAACTAGAGTCTGTAAATTTCATTAATTCTAAACGAAAAATTGAAATACTTTCATGTTTCGCTGCATATCGGTCGCGATTTCTGTTATAGCTTCACTAGTATTTATTAAAAACTTTTAATATCTCTGTGACTTTGCACAAGTACGGTCAAATTGTATTTTCGATGCAGGATTGTCCGCGTACTTACGTACTGGTTGCCATGCACTTGAAGCATGATAAATAGTTTCGAGTCTTCATTTCTACAAGCAGCTACGAAAACTTATAAATGCGCGACATTGCTTACTAACTAAGATCATGATCACCTTTAAAACTCGGACAAAGAACAGTCACAGTATGCTTTTGATAAATCATTTATATTAATCTATAATAGTATATCTTGAATAGACAATTAACAGTAATTAAATTAGAATAATAATACGGTAGTACTTTATTAAAACAAAGCAGTATTTCCTCAACAGACGTTTGACAGGATGAAGAAATAAGAAAGAGATAAATAAAATCAAATGTGTATTGCTTCAATTTCTACCTCCTCACCCTATTTACTAACTTGTACAGATTCTCTTTCAGAAAATTTTGATGACCGCGCGCAATGCGGTCAGTAGAGTCAGTGCTTGCTCCGTCAAAGTTCTTTTTATTGTTTTTAGAGCGAAACCGCTCATAATAATTATAACTAAATATAAATAACAGTAAAGATACGCGAAAGTGGAGTCAGTGTTTGCTTCGAAATATTGCTCTCGCGAAATTAGAGTCACTTTGTTCGTCGATCACAATTGACGTGCGCGATAGTAGTCTTTTATTTTATTTTGTTTTCTTTCGCAATAAGTATTCCGGTATTAGAGTCAGCACCGATGCAGTTCGGCGAGTTCGGGCACTCATCCATCAACTCGAAGAGTAAGTATCTCTGTATTTCTTTAATCTTATTTTACAATGGTCTTTGATAATTATCATGATCGAAAAGTACTCAAAACGCAAAGATTTCAATGTTGTCTGTTCTTTTGAATGTTTCAGAAGCTGCCATGGGCTCAATTGTATCACCATAACGATATTGTTGGCCGCGCGCAATGCGGTTGGTAGAGTCAGTGCTTGTTCCGTCAAAGTTCTTTTTATTATTTTTTGAGCGCAGCCGCTCTTAATAATAATTCAACATAAATAACAGTAAAGAGACGCGAAATTAGAGTCAGTGTTTGCTCCGAAATAATACTCTCGCGAAAAATAGAGTCACTTTGTTCGTCGATCACAACTATTCCGTTTCCTTTTCCGTTCTCGGCTCGGAGGACTGATGGTTAGGGACTTAGTGTCAGCGAGTTACGATGTGCGGGGGCGTGATTGTGGTTCTGGACCCTGGTCACGAGGCCCTCTGTTAGACCACATATAATCTCTAATTTGGGTAGGTCATCCACCATTCTGGAATCGTGGTCGCGGTTCTTGCAATATCCGGGTTGCAGTGTCATCGGGGGGCGGTGTGTGGGGCTGTGATTGCTTTTCTGGACACTTTGGCCCGCCTAGTAGGAAATTCCTATGTGTTAGACCACGCCAAGCACACCTTGGGGTGGCAGAAGGCATACGGGTCATAATCTAGAATCGTGGTTGTGGTTTTGCATATCCGTGCCTTAATGATTTCTGTGGCTCGGAATCGAAACTGGTGTCGATGCTAAGTCGTTTTACTGTCCAGACTCTGAGCCGAGGGCACGCGGGCTGCTCGGTAGCAGTCACAAAAACAGTAGCAATACTGTCGCGAAATTAGAATCACTTTGTTCGTCAATCATAAGTGTTCCATTAGAGTCAGTGTCCTGTTCAGCGAGTTCGGGCTTTCAGCCATCAATTTGACGAGTAAGTATCTCCTTCGTTTCTTTAATCTTGTATTGCAATAATCATTGATAATTAACACATTCCAAAAGTACTGAAAATACATAGATTTTAATGTTGTTTGCTCTTTTTGAATGTTTCAGCAGCTTCCATGGCTTCGATGGCGACGAGCTTGACCGCACACCTGGTGAGTCTGCAACCGGTGAGTGGCATGCTTTAAAGTTCCTCTGGTCACTCAATCATGTCGCAGGACGAAAGGTCCGAACCGACACGGGTGACTGGTTGTAATTACGTAGATTTTTCTGGCAAGCACTGTGACCATGGGTATATGGAAATATACTCATGAGTAGTAACTTCTTTACTGCTTTATATTATGTGAGGATAGGTCTTCTTGTACAACGCGTTTTTAAATAGCTTGATAATTTTAAAACAGATCATATTTAGTACAAAATATATCACTATACATCTTTTTATAATAGAGTATTTAATTGAATACCTATGAAACGATATTTAAATAGTTATTAATTATTGAATGAATATAAAGTAACGTCCAGTATTCTACGTGCATTAGTTTGTAGTGGAGAAGTCGAATACCATTCGACTTCGTTTACTTGTCAATTGCAATGACTGTACAGTTAGAATAAATTGCATAATTATTGCTGTTAGTAAGAGTGTAGTATTTCATCTTTTTCTACTTTGATAATATATAAAGTGAAGGTACTCATTTACCTTATCAATTTGTTGGAACTATCGAATAATTTTATTATTCGATATCCATATTAGTCTTTAGCGTTTAAAGATATCGATACGTTCATTGTTTCCGTACAAAATGTTAATTAAACCTGAATGTACAAGAAGACAATACGCGAACGGGTAGTTTTCGAAATCAAGGCAATCAACTTTTAAAGCAATCTTGCGTTTTAGAATCAATGCTTTGATAACGGGAACGCCCGAGGATGTTTCAATTTAATTCAAAGTATATTAAGGTAGAGTCGTTGAATAATTCCTCTATTAACGTAGAGTCCTTGAATAATTTTTCTAATAAAGTAGAGTCACTGCATAATTTTTCTAATATAGTAGAGTCATTGCACAATTTTTCTAATAAAGTAGAGTCATTTAATTTTCTCTTCAATAAAATAGAATCATATATAGATCTGTTGTACATATATATGTATTTTAGCCCGTTAGAAAATCAGTATGTCCTTATCATCTTTTTAGACGAGGATTTTCAGGTTTAACCCTTTCCGTGTTCACTGCCCGGATCCCACTCACGTGCCCCGGTGCTACTTGGGTGGGAAAACGGTGGTAGAGCACGATGATATTTTTTAGTTTATAAGCCATAAAATGATTTATTGTTGGCGACTGACAGTGCGTTGGTGTATCGTGCACGACGTAATATCCGCATTGTGTGTGTCGTTAGGCTGTGGATTTGCGTCGTTCCGTATTAAAATGTAGCTATTATGACCAAGATAAGATGTCCATCAATTTAAAACAGAGACATCATTTTTAGTATTATTTGCTTCAATAATTCCTACTATACTTGGGCACGAAGTTTTTGTCATTTAAGATGACAGAGGCCAAATGCCAAAAAGAATTGAATATACTTATCAATTGCTATCAAGTACCTCTTGTATCGGTGCTATTTAATTATTTTATTAAATATCTATTAAATATCTCAACCGCGACGTGGTTTTTTCCACGTGAACGCAGAGATCCCAGCCACTGTCAGTCGATTTCAGAAAAATGGTACGTACATTAGAGTGTGCAAGTTGTGTGACAGCACTTGGGTGTCGGGGGTGTCCCGGGACGCCTCCCTAGTGTAGGCTTTTGCGCCCAAGTGTTTGACTGAGAACCGTGGAGTGTCGTGTGTTGGTGTGTTTGTTTGCCATTTTTTAAATATAGGTCCAGGTAGGATAGGTAGCATACTTTCTGGTGTGATTGATAGACATAAGTAGGTAGGGCCGGGCAGGTTGACACAGTCTCCGATCGGGTAGGCACTATTTCGCGTGTTCAACCTGTTTCAGGAAATCTGATTTGAAAAGTCGACGGTGAAGCTGTGGCGCGAACGAAAATGCGTTCGCCTCCGGCTTTGCCTATCGATTTTTCGAATCCTTCGCGGTCGTGGTCGCGATTTAGGCTCCGAAACGAAACGCGTTACATTATGCTCGAGGCTGCACGTGTGAACGAAGAACGATTACAATTTTAATCGTAATCTATGTGATTTTCCGTAATCACAATTTTACGATTTTATTTGATCGCCATTCGGCCACGTGTGTTCCATTTAGCTCCGCGATTCAAACTCTTTATTTCACCTTTATAAGTTTTTCCTTGGTTTCCGATTAGAGTCTCGAGCCTAGTTTAAGTTTCAGCTGACCCTTGGGTCCGACGAAATGGAGAGGCTATATGCCGAAGAGGCCCGACAAACTGTCACTCAAGAGGGCAACTACTAATGGCTCCCCATTCTTTTTAAGAATGGGGAATCATTCTGTGTTACTACTTTGTCACTGTGCTTGCATTTTCATTTGTAGAATTTTTATTTGTACTTGGCCGATGCACATTCCGGCCCAACGATACAGCCCTCCCAAAAATATCGCGTTGCTTTAGAGTTGCGAAAAACTTGCGAACGGGTCGAGTTGGAGTTGCGTTGAATGCCACTTATTGCTATTCTTATTGCTAGTTAAATTGTAGTCTTTTATAATACACTTTACACGTGAGCTTCTAGTGTTGCGGAAATTGTTTTCGCGTATTGGAACTTTCAGTTCATTTTTCAGAGGATCTTCAATTGGCTTAATTTTGGATAGTACATATAATTTACTGTTTGCTTTCTATTAGTCTTAATAAATAGTGTTGCGAAATGATTGTATCGCGAGTTCCAGTTAGCGTTGCGTTGATTAAAGATCGCGTTTTTAAGTAGAGTTGCGACTACTAGTCCCCATCTGCTTCCAATTGGAAGCCTGTTCCTGAACCAGGAACTTTTTCTTTTCAGCGTTTTATATTAGCCTTTCTTTTTATTTTATTTTTCTTAATAATTATACTACCTGGAATGTCTGTTGATGGAAGTACTGCTAAAAATTTGCATACATATTAGTAATTTACTGTGTGAACGAAATGAAAAGAAATGAAAAAGAAAATAAATGAAAGAGAATGGAATGAAAAAAGAAAAGAAAAGAAAAGAATAAGAACAAAGAAAAGAAAAGAAAAGAAAAGAAAAGAAAAGAAAAGAAAGAAGAAGAAAAGAAAAAGAGCAAAGTAAAAAACAGATATAATTTGCAGAATCTTTGATAAATTTATAATAATTCTAGATAGTAGATTTGAATTAGAGTTAATACTAGTGACTGTTCATTATTGGAGTTTAACTCTTAAATATTTCCTCTTAATTGTTGCAATTCTATCTTAACCTTTTCTTTAGTAGAGCCAATTTTTATAACTTTTCGAGCTTGCTTTGTAGAAATTGAAATTCACTCGCGATATCCGTAAATGTTTAAACAAAAATCCTTGCACGAAAAACGTTATTGGCAGTAGTTGGGTCTCGGCATGGTGATAGTTGAAGTTTGATATTTTTCTTCCGAATAATCGTTTGTCGCTTCTTTGTTGAAGCAAAATAGAATCAATTGTAGTGAAATGTGACTACTTCATTTTGGAGTTTTTAATGAACGTGATACCACCATTCAGTTTGATCTAGAACGTACAAAAGAATATATCACTTTGGCCGAAATCCAATTAACTATTGTTAACAAAAAATAGCAGCATTTTTCATATCAATTCTGATTTATTAACTGCGCTAAAATTCAGTTATTACGAATTAAAAGCAGCTTCATTTCGATATAAAATGGGGAGGCTTGGGGATGTCACTAATCCAATGCTTGAGATTGTTACAGATTCACAGATGAACCCAAATATGCTATATTAAACAAACATAAGTACATACGTCAGAGGCTCAAGAGTGGAATATATAGAATACAGATCCAGAAATATTATCAAAGACACGATTGGAAACTTTAAAATTAAAGAGCCAGCCTCGTCGATTCAATTTGTGAGTTTAAGAATTCATTCTTATAATGCTTTACTAATTATTTCGAGTTTGTGCATGTTTCAGAAGCATTGAAAAGAAGAGGATTCATGAAACAATGTATAATACGAACACACCCTCACCCCATCCCTGCCCCAAACCCCTGTCCTTATTAACTAATTACAGGTGTTAGACAATTAATTAGGCAGGCCCAAATATAAATCGAACAATACATTTAGCTCTTTATGTAGGTAGGATTTGTCTCAACACACAATCTTAGATCTTTATACTGGCAGGTTTTACACGAATTTAAATTATTAGACTTTTAATTAGGCAGGGTTTATAAAACCAAATATTGTTGGCAGGTGCTGCAATTTTTTGGTTCGGTTTCTGTCTGTTCTAGGACACCATGGACCACGAGAGATTAATACGGACTAACCGAAGAGGATTTAAGTATATGTATACTCATACCTACATGAGTATGGGATAGTATCTATTACAGTCCTATGTAGATAGGATATTATTGAAATTGTTCTTTTATTCGATCTGTTAGATGTTATACTAGGTAGGGTGATTCTAGTCTTAAGTTAGCTCTTTAGTCAGGCAGGGCGTATTCGAATCTAATCTAAAATTTAAGAAAGTAGGGTTTATTTTTAAGTTATGTCTTAGCTTTTAAGCCCGCAGTGTTCACCACTGCAATAATATTTCGTTGTCTAGTTTTTAAGATCATAGGATATATTTTTAAGACAGTTTTATTTCAGGAACGTGAATTCTCTTGCAGATTTTCTTTCAGCTTTCCTTCTGATATTCCATTTAGCTTTCGGTCGTGAATTTTCCAACTACTCCTCTTGTTGTCTTACTTGTACTACGATCAATTACTGAACGTTCTACAAATTGACAATAATAGGAGATTTTTCTTTGTCACATGTTATATTAGAATTAGTTTTCGCGTAATTGGAGGGTGGAAGGGCCGTGGCTAGGGTGGGTCTCCATGCGCAGTAACCTCCACGTGGTGAGACCCGGGCAATCAATTATTTATCGTATAATTATTAAACGTTTAAGAGACGTTTGATAATTATGTGGAAAATAATTCGAGCGAATGGACTGCGCATTGCACTTTCCCCTCTCATTCCCTTTTTGCTTCATTCTCTTATTTGCGTCATTCTCTTATTAGCTTCATTCCCTTTTCCGTTCTCGGCCCGGAGGACGGATGGTAAGGCGCTTTTGGCACCTGTGGCGGTATTTGGGTTGCAGTGTCATCGTGGAGCAGTGTGTGAGGCTGTGATTGCGGTTCTGGACAGGTGACCCGCCAAGTAGGATATTTCTCCTCGTTAGACCACGCCAAGCACACCTTGGGGTGGCAGAAGGCATATGGGACATAATCTGGAATCGTGGTTGCGGTCTTGCATATCCGTTCCTCAATGATTGCTGTGGCTCGATATCGAAACAGGTGTTGATTGTAAGTCGTGTTACTGTCCAGACTATGGGCCGAGGGCTCGCGGACTGCTCGGTAGCACTCACTTTCGTTATTTGCCTCCCATTTGATCCCACTTGTGAGTTGAAGATTTTTATAATGCTTTACTAATTACATCCACTTTGTCTTTGTTTCAGAAGGACTGAAAGGAATCAGCTAAACAAGATGAATGCTTAAAAAATGTATAATATGACCACACTCTCACTCTGCCCCTGCCCTGCCCGTGCCCAGCCCTTACCCTTACACGTGCCCCTGCCGCTGCCCTTTTATACAGGCAGGTTTTACACGAATTGAATTTATTAGACTTTTAATTAGGCAGGGTTTATGAAACTAAAAATTGATTCAATCTGTTCTAGGACACCATGGGCCACAAAATTAATTCCTCTTCAATTAGTCCATATTAAGCATATGCATACTTATACCTACACGAGTATAGGATAGTATCTATTACAGTCCTATGTAAATAGGATATTATTGAAATTGTTCTTTTATTCGAACTGTTAGATGTTATACTAGGTAGGGCGATTCTAGTTTTAAGTTAGATCTTTAGTCAGGCAGGACGCATTTGAATTTAATGTAGTATTTAAGAAAGGAGGATTCATTTTTAAACTGCGTCTTGGTTTTTAAGACAGCAGTGTACACTGCTGTGATAATATTTCGTTGTCTAGTTTCTAAGATCATAAGATATATTATTAAGAAAGTTTTATTTCAGGAAATTGGACTCTGATTTTCTTTTCTTTTCTCTGATTTTCTTTCAGGTTTCGTTCTGATATTCCATTTAGCTTTCGGTCGTGAATTTTCCAACTACTCCTCTTGTTGTCTTACTTGTACTACGATCAATTACTGAACGTTCTACAAATTGACAATAATAGGAGATTTTTCTTTGTCACATGTTATATTAGAATTAGTTTTCGCGTAATTGGAGGGTGGAAGGGCCGTGGCTAGGGTGGGTCTCCATGCGCAGTAACCTCCACGTGGTGAGACCCGGGCAATCAATTATTTATCGTATAATTATTAAACGTTTAACCGACGTTTGATAATTATGCGGAAAATAATTCGAGCGAATTGACTGCGTATTGTACGTAGGATACAATGTACAATAATGGCCGCTCAGTGTTCGTTCATATCCCCAATTAATGCTTGCCGAGACATCGCCACCAATCCTTGGACCTACTCCGAATCGGAGTATAAATTTTACTCCAATTATTAATTTGGTATTATATATTTTCAGAAAAATCTCGATTAGTACACTTCGCTCGGGACCGAATACGAACACTAATCGTTTGCAGACACGTTTATCCCAGTAATTGTCTTATATTAGTAAATAATTTACTTCGTTATTGTTATTAGTTGAATATAAATAAGAAATTGCGTCTTCCATTAACGATAAAATTGCTCCAATGAAAAAGATAATGAAAGAATTTGTCTAGTAATTATACAATTAACAATTGTAGTATACAATTATCGTCATTATCTTTTTCATTGTGGCAACTTTATTGTTTGGGTGTTAAAACAATATACATCTCTTGGCTCAATTTTTTTTTGGTAATTTATCAGAAAATAATGTAAAGTATAACTTTAAAAATTATTTCATTTATTGATAGTACAATTGAAATAAGAAAACTTGTTAACATGTGTTTCTTTAATTAAAAGATTTTTAATTAACATTAAATGTTTCATATCCTTTGTTGCCTTTCATTGCGGCAAAGAACAAAAGAATTCTTTAAAATTATTCAATTTTCGCATCGTTTTCAATAATCTGTGGGTAACGTTGCGAGTGACACGGAAATGGTAATGGGACGCGGCGTCCCAGAAATCGTGGCCGAAAATATACATTGCATGTCTTGTCTATTCCTATATCTCGTCGGTGACCTGGCCTGCAAGTCGATATAACGGCAGTTGTTTATTATTCCTTTATATAGATAAGGTAGGGGGCTATTAGTTTCACCCATTTTTGTATAGATGGCAGCACCCTCTATTCAGCAAATAATAAACTAACAGTGTAAGTTGCAACATTTTATTGATAATAAAAAATATAATAGCCCTTCTTGAAAAACATGTATAAATGCTAACATTTATCAACGGTTTCAATATAACACGAATAATATATAAAAATAATATTAAGTATAATGTTTATAGTCTGGATCGCATTCCACCAGAAGCGACAATAGTTTCCCCTGTAATATATGCTGCATCGTCGCTTGCCAAAAATGCAGCAACTCCTGCTATATCATTTGGTTCGCCAAATCTTTGCATTGGTATTTGCGATAATGTTACTTCCCCTATATCACCTTCGCAGAGCTATGAAATAAATTCAATGACATAAATAAAATATGTACATATATTTGCACCATTGTGCAATAACATTATCTATGAAAAACGTAGCCGTACGTACAAGCTGCGCAAATTTAGTCTTTACAACACCAGGTGCTATACAATTGACACGAATCCCATCAGACACAAGAGTGGCTGCGGCTATTTCATTAATTCCCAACAGTGCTGTCTTACTAACAGCGTATGCACCCATCATCTGCAATAGCGTATACCATTTATTGTAATACAAATCATTTATAATATTACAGAGATCATGTTGTAAAACAGAGTTGGAATAATGGTTAAACTATTACCGTAAATGGTTTATATGCTGATATCGATGACACAATGATTATTGATGGGGATTTGCTCTTTTTCAATAGTGGTAAAGATTCTTGCATTAAAAGAAATGTACTTTTAACATTAATATCAAAAATTTTATCCCATACGGCTTCTGATGTATCAAAAAGTGTAGATGCACTTGGATACGTTGCTGCATTCGATACGAGAATATCTAAGCCATCAAACTCTTTTTCTGTCTATAACATTTATGAATATGAAATTTTTCTTTATATAGAATCGAATTTTAAGCACAGAACTGCATATAAAATATAATTAATAATATACTTTTTCAAAAAGACTTTTCCTATCCTCCTTTTTGCCAACATGACAAATAGTACCAGAAACATTCAAATCTTCAGATTTAAGTTGCTCCACAGCCCGTTTCACATTTTCTTCCTTACGACTGCTAATCATTACTTTAGCTCCTTCTTCGGCTAGGCGTTTCGCTATTGCGAAACCAATTCTGTAATAAATTACATTCTTCTATAATTGAAATATTGACATTGCAATGTAATTTTTCCTTTTACCCGTCTGTCGATGCTGTAACTATCGCAACCTTTCCTTCCAATCGTCTACATTTTTCTTTCGTTGATTTAAGGCTAAGATGACGAACACTTTGATTTAACGATGTACGTAGCATAATGAACAAAATATGTTGTTATTGAAATGAACAAACAACTTGATTTGAGACGTATTTTCTTTTGTTCGAGATATACGTATACTTGAAAGTCATGCCATGTAGTCCGATCAAAGATCACACACAATTATTAAGGCGATAACAATGTGTGTATATGATTTTTATAATCCTGAACATGCAGTATACTATGTATATTACATAGGCATTACGATTATTTGATATGGATCTATTTTATCAAAATTGATTAAATTTAGTAGGCTAATATGGATACGCTTCATACGATACGATAAAAACAAACTAAAAGGTATTATTTTGATATGAGGTTATATTATGAAGTTTGAAAGAAATTAGGAGTACCTGAAGGTAGCCTTACAGTTAAAAGATTATTATAAAATTTTTAAAGTACACATACGTATACATATACATCTGTACTATCTATAAATATGCATATTGGGAACAAAGCCGGGGATACAAGTTTTATATAATATTTTTAATAAAAGATATATTTATTAATGGTTATTGTATTATGTACATAATGTTAACATAAAAGCCATATTATCACTCAAGTTAATTCTCCGCAAGCTGTTATAACGACTTTGTGAGTCGGAGTGCCTGCCTTTGTTCCACACTTTTCCATTTTTTTTAAGACATCTAAGCCGCTAAGAACATGTCCAAATACTATATGCTTTCCATCTAACCAGTCTGTGCGTGCTGTGCATACAAAGAACTGCGATCCATTTGTATTTGGACCTGAATTTGCCATACACAAGGTACCGGGACCTGTATGTTTCAGTTCAAAATTCTCATCATCAAATTTGTTTCCATAGATAGATTTGCCTCCTGTCCCATTATGATTAGTAAAATCTCCTCCTTGGCACATCTATAGTTTCATTAAGGATTATTTAACCGAATAATGTTTTTTTTTATATATTTTTTACATTTTTCTAAAAGCAAACAATGTTAATTTTAACGAAGGAAGGATACAAATTCTGGGATAATTCTATGGAAGGTGCTCCCTTGATAGCCATATCCCTTTTCATGAGTGCAAAGGGCCCGAAAATTTTCTGCCGTTTTTGGTACAATATCAGCCCTTAACATCATAATGATTCTGCCCACTTCTTGTTTTCCAATACTAATATCAAAATATACTTGTGGATTTTGTTTTGTTTTTTTCCCTTGCACTGCATCACCAGACTTTACATTCTCATCGTTCTTCAGAGTTTCACCCGCGTGTTCTTGCAGCCATGTATCGTCAGCCCAAACAGGTTTCGATGAACCCTCTTTTATTTTTTGTGGTTTCGCAATATTTACCCTGATTGTTCGTCCAAACAGCTCGGAATCATTCTGTTTATTAAAAGTTTTACAGATTCATTTATTTGTATCCATTATAAAACAGTCCATATTATAACGATTAGACAAACGGAATGAATATTTTATCTGTGCTTAGATGGATCTTTCAAATGAGTAAAAGTCTAATGTACATTAATTGTGAAAAGGTAAAAACGTTTCGCAAACGTCCTTTAATCCATACTGATATGTTATAACTGAAAGTATCTTTAATAGAAAACTTTATCGTTAAATATACCATATTATCAATCGCTGCAGCTGCATCCTCGGCACTTTCAAATTCAATGAAAGCAAATCCTCTGTGCTTTTCTGATTCATAATCTAATGGTATTTGAACATCAACAATTTCGCCAAAAGGTATGAATGCTGCGTGTAAAACTTTTTCATCAACCTCCTCAGCTAAACCTCCTAAATACCAATGTAAATAACAACGAAACTGAATCTTATATAGGTTAAGATAAGTTGCATTAAAACAATATGCACATAACAATTTGTTACCTACCGACGTAAATAGTTCTTTTCGTATTGCTACTCATACTGTTGAACGTATTCCTATATCCTTTGATAAACTGTATGCGATATTGCAATAAACAATTAAATCCGATAAGAATTCTATTGACCGAAGAACCGATGAGCTGAAGGACGCCGGCGCACCGGCTATGACTACGCTACGAGTACTTGTGCACACATTAAAATGTTAAAGAATGTATGTGCAGTATTAATCAGAATAAAGTAGCGGTAAGCTATATAAACTCCCGCTCAGCTGACAATGGGACGTAATTGATAAGATGAATTGATAACGTTACTTGAAAATAACACCGTTTGTAAAAGAATATTGTGTCACATTACATTTATACCTGTAAGTTAACCACCTCTATTTCTTCGTTTGTTCAAAGGTATGTCGTACATACATATGTGTGAATTTGTCAGCATCACTATACAATTTCATCATATGTAAATTAATACTGTTTTCTTTGTATTATGTTGTTGCCTATTAGTTGTTCTATTATGTTGTTAACAAGTAATTCCTATATAGTACAATAGAGTCTATACTTTGTAATTTCAATAATCTTTTATAACTTCTTTGTCTACAGATCTCAATGATTTTCAATATGAACCTATTGCACAGGAGTGCCTTGTATGCTGTTCCTTCACTGGCCAGATCGGTACATCTATTAACGAATCAAGCATACATAAATGGAAAATGGATAGAAGCAATAAAAAAGGAAACATTTCCCGTTTATAATCCAGTTGACAAGTGTGTCATTAACCATGTTCCCGACATGGACGTGGAAGATACACGAGTTGCAATTAATGCAGCCTCCGAAGCTTTTGCATGTTTTAGTACAACCACTGCAAAAGAACGCAGCGATTTACTTAGAAATTGGTACAACTTAATGGTAAAATATTCCAAAGATTTGGCAGAGATTTTGACCAAAGAGAATGGAAAATCAATTGGTGAATCCAATGCTGAGATCCGATATGGAAATTCATTTATTGAATGGTTTTCGGAGGAAGCCAGACGTATCAACGGAGAAGTATTGCAAACGCCGAGTCGTAACAGGGAACTCTTATTATGGAAACAACCGATAGGAGTTGCCGCATTAATTACACCATGGAATTTTCCGCATGCTATGATAGCACGCAAAGCTGGTGCTGCCATTGCCGTAGGGTGTACATGTGTAATTAAACCATCCGAGGACACACCTCTTACTGCTTTAGCATTAGCCGATCTAGCAGAGAAAGCAGGCTTTCCAAAGGGAACAATAAATGTAATTACGACAAGTGTGAAAAATTCTCCCCTTGTTGGTCAAGAATTGTGTGAAAATTCAAAAGTACGAGTCTTATCTTTTACTGGTTCGACGGCTGTGGGCAAGAAATTATATTGTCAGTCTGCTTCAACTATGAAACGACTCTGCCTGGAGTTAGGAGGTAACGCATCGTTTATTGTTTTTAATTCTGCAAATATAGATTTATCTGTATCGGGTGCCATGGCTAGTAAATTTCGTAATTCTGGTCAGACATGTGTTTCTGCGAATAGATTTTTTGTACAGAACGGTAAATTTGACGAATTTGTGGAAAAGTTTTTGTCAAAGATCAAATGTGAAATTAAGATGGGCGATGGTTCTAAAGAGGGTGTCACGCATGGCCCCCTCATCAAAGAAAGTCAGTTAGATATGGTACACGGGTTAGTTACCGATGCAGTAGAAAAAGGTGCAAAGGTGCATTGCGGTGGTAGACCTATGTCTGAATTAGGACCTTTATTTTATGCTCCCACTCTTGTGACGGGTGTTACCAAAGATATGAAAATATATAGCACAGAAATTTTTGGTCCGGTAGCTGTTATTCATAAATTTCACACCGAAGACGAAGTTGTTGAAAAATCAAACGATACGCCTGTTGGTTTAGCTGGCTATTTTTATTCTCAAGATGTATCACAGATATTTAGGGTAGCAAAAGCATTAGAGGTTGGCATGGTTGGAGTGAACGAAGGAATAATTTCTACTGCAGAAGCTGCATTTGGAGGTGTAAAAGAATCAGGTTTAGGAAGAGAGGGTTCCATGCACGGTGTTGATGATTTTCTTCAGATGAAATATGTATGCATTGGAAATATTGAACAGTGATAAATATTTTCTAAATCCATTTATCTGGATTAGCCTGTACAATGAGATTGACAATGCTATAGATACATATGTACTATTCAGAAAACTAAATGTCTTCCAATTTATTAGTCTTCCAGTAAGTTGTAAGGTATAATAATACATTAAGAGTAATTAAATGTAAGTAACAAGTAATGGGAAGGAAATTTAATGCAATTGTCTATTGATTTTTCCTAATATAGATTATATCTTTCCCTGTGCCATGTAGTAGAATGAATATATTTTTCCATACGAAATTATCCTATATTATTGTAATGTTTACATAAAAAGGGTAGGTAAACTTGTAAAAATGTACACTTACATTTTAGAAATAAAAGTGTATTTACATTATGTAATAGTACATACAGATACGAGAGAACATTACGTACTTGTAATCAGTGAAGATTTAATAACCAGAATAAAACTGAAATGAAGATGTCAGCAATTTTTAAGTCCATGTTTTTCAATATACCTTTCCCTAGCTTCCTTTATCATTTTAGCTTTCCTTTCATGGAAGGTAGGCGATCCTAAATTACTGTTATCTTTAACTGTGTTTTTTTTCAACTGATTCGACGATACCGATGGTGTAACAGTTTGCGATGAGTCAGGAGTATAAGTAACTATGCCATCTAATATATTAGCGATTGTAATATCAACGTTGCGTGTTTTCACTGAAACAGTTATTAATCAAATAATCAATTAACAATCCGACTCTTAAAACGTTTTAAAGCTATTGATATATGCATGAAGTCTGATAATAATTATCAATATTTATTTACATACACAGGTCTCTGATAATCACATTATGCGGGACTAATGGAAGAACTTCGTTGACTTGTCTCACCATTCTCTGTATTTCTGTGCTATGTATAACTTGAGAATTTGTTGAATTTCTATTCACTCTTCTATTTTGTGTCTTTTCCATAATGTACCGCTTTTCGAATTCTATTTTATCTGATACGGTATGAGAACTTGTTCCAAGTCCAAGACTATCGGCTATGTCCTTTTCTATTTCTCTTACCAGTACTTCACAATCTGAATTCTGCTTGATTTTCAGATACTTGAATGTGAAGACTGTATAAGGAACAAACATAAACCAAAATACATCTGTCCACCACCTAGATGCTAACGAGGCGAGACGTATAGATACAAAGTCTGGCCTCCATGCTTTGATCGAAACTGGTTGTATAGATGCTTCTATGGTAAATGGCCAAGAGTTAAACTTTAACAAGGCAACCCGACTATTGGTTATACCAAATTCAGGTTGTATTACAATGTTAGACTTTGACGTAGAAAGAAATTGTTTTATGTTAGCAATTAAAGCTTCTTTGTTACTCATGTCCATCAACTGTAAACCCAGCGCGTTACTCAAAACAATGGGTAATTCCCAGATGGTAGGTGTTAATGCTTGCGTCACTTTGTATAGTGCAAAATGATCCAAAACGGAGACATTATTAGCAATTATAATTCTTGACTGTTTTTCTTTAACTTCACCTTCGGGTATCTTTATCACAATACCAAAGGCAAAACTAAATCCATGATTTAAAAATGTTTTAATAGTGTTACAGTCTGGTAACAATGTTGCAGCGATCCAAAGTTGCAGAACAATTAATAGTCTTAGCGATACAAGCAAAAGGCCCACTGGGCTATATAAGAATATAGATGCAAGACGCCAACCGCTGGGAAACCTAAACAATATATTTCATTAAAATAATATTTCAATAGATTATAAGAACAAATAATAATCCTGATCAGATGAATTATCTGCTATTTATCCTAATATTATATTGAGCGCTTCTTATATAATTTAATGTTGTGAAACGATTAAAGATATATATATATATATATTTTTAAATAACCTTGTGCAAAACATATATAATATTGCGAATATTATCTATTAGTGTTAGATATATATCTCCATCTTCGAACATGACATTTAAATAGTATTTTGCAAATTTATATAACATCCATATGTCAAACTCTATAGAAGCCTCAACTTTTGAACAATGTATTCATAACATATATTCATTTAAGTGTGGTTAAAGTTCATAAATAAAATTAAAGAAAAAAACACCGTATGAGTCAGAAACGTTACTTAAACTTATTGTTTACAAATGATTATTTTACCTGCTTTTATCAAATAAATCCTGGATATCAATTTGTGACATTTCTTACAATAAACATCTGTTATGTTGAAAAATTCACACTTAACAATTATATTCTACTAAAATAATTACAATCGTTTATTAAAACTCGACAATGACGTGACTGATATTTGACCTTTTTTAACCTACTTTTTAGTAGCTTTTCAATTAATACGAATTTTCGTTTTCATCAATTTCTACAATCAGCTGTTTTGACACAACGAGCTAGGGATTTTTATTGCAAGTTAAAGTACAATTTTCAATCATCGAAAAATGAGTAGAGACGTAGATGTGTACTTCTATTCGATCTATTTGCTATTTCTAACACTGTAGCAGCATTAAATTTAAAAAGTTAAATGAAATGCTGAATTTACTATAGCTTGATAAAAAGCCAAATCGTTTTAATATGTAAGATTAATTATGTGAAGTATAAAAGTTTGAAATATTTTTTGAAGAATATATTATATTGCAGTACGTGGCAGTACACATGTATAGTTTTATGGAATAATTTACTCTGCGTTTAGTTTCCATTCTTACTATTATCGGTATTGAAGACTCGCTATTTAATTGGTTCGGTAACATTAAACGCAATGTGAAAATCGTAAACAGGCACGCAAACCTTCTAGGCCTGTGACAAGAAAGAACATTGGACTTTACGTCTACTCTATAACTCGTCTGTGGTGTTATCAATGTAGAAATGGAAAATGATAATGCAATCACGTGACACAACTAATGACCAATGTCGCAGTGGCAAAGATCATTGACCACGTCCAAAAACTTTTCTTTGCAATTTACTGTGTTCTGACTCCGATTAAAATATCAATTTCGAATGTCTTATATACTTCCACTTAATGCATAAATAAAGAAAAATATAAAATTTGTATTTTACTTATAGTTCAATGCACATATTAGTCAGTTCGAAGTTACAAGTTGTAAACTACGAACAGTGTTGGGTTTCTCGTAACAACATCAAATAGTATCATTATGTTAAATATTTATCAGTGGATTGGTGTCACCGTTCTTGTGTGCCGATCAAATCTCTTCTTCGATTTTTGGTAATACATCGTATTCAGTGAAAGGGTTTCCCAAACATAAAAACATGATAATTGATAATAAGCCTTTACCATTGGTAACTGTTTTGGTTAAATTGTACAAGCGTGGGATATATTTTGTTGTCTTTATGACAGAATAGAATTGAAGAGGTACATGATAGCTATATCTATCAACAGAAATTCCTATGATGCAAGCAGAATGTCAAAACTGACAGATGTTATATGTGGGTGTTGTTTAATTGCAGTATCGATACATTTGGAAATATCAATGATGTACGTACATACGTATATGTAACACTATTAAGAAGCAACGAGAAAATATGCATAAATGCTAAACTACAATTATTACATATGAAAACTTGATTTCCCGATGGGTTCGTTCCCACCGAAGAAACCTTTACTACGTCGCTAAGATTGGGAAACGAACAGCAGTCATGAAGAATCCTACGTCGCAACATTTAAATGGAAACAATCATCCTTCTGCTTCGTCGCAAAATGCCGCTCCTTGTATTGTACCTCGTTATGGAAACAAAACGTCTAATAATTATCAAGTATTAAAAGTTGCTGGGCGAGATCCTAATTGTTATATCGCAAATAACATTGTTCCAAGAATTGGCAAACAACAGTTGGTGTCATTGAATGGAAGTTCCATATCCTGCAATAGCGTGAACATCCATGAAGCTTTAGCCTGCGACGTATCTTCTATGCCTGCTATAAAGACCAAGGCATTGTGTGTCCATATTCGAGAGAACAAGTGGTACGATGCTGATAATGTAGTTTCAGTTGGAGTTGCTGGGACAAGTTTAAATCATGCATTGGAAAGTATGTCTTTAGCTTATAATCCTACAACAAAAGAAATATATTCTTTGGAAGGATCGCACGAGCCACAGGTGAATTGCAAATCTCAATACTTGGATTCTCCTTGCGATTATAAGGAAGAATGTTTAAACGATAATTTCAAAGTTGTTGAGGAAAAATATACAAGACTTGAAAGTGGTAGCGCGAACAGTAGTCCTAGAAACAGTTTACCGCGTTCTTGTAGCAGTACTGTGTCTTCCCTTAGCGAAGTTTCTCCTGCTGGAAGCTTTCTGGGTTGCGACGATCAACAAGTTAGCGAAAAGGGTGAAAAGTCTAAACGCTGGGGATTAAATACACTCTTTTCGAAAAATGTATTTTCATGGAGGAACAAAGATTCCCAACAATCTACACCTACGAGTAGTCCGTCGCGAAACGTAGACAAGGTAGGAGGAAGTTTAGCTCTAATTCAACAGCCGAGACCAGCAAATCTGCCAGCTAAAAATGCTATCGAGGAGGAACGTCATCGTAAGCAATATAATGCTATTTTAGAAGCAGCAAGGAAGCGCGAATTGAAAGAAGAAAAAGTACGCAAGCACCAAAGAGAGTTGCAATTAAAGGAGGAAGAAAGATTAGCCGAAGATTCTCATATTTGGAACGCACACATCCTTCCTAAATTTGAAATTGTTAAAGTCAGAAAAAAAGTGCGCGAACTATGGTGGCGAGGACTTCCACCCAGTGTTCGTGGTAAAGTGTGGAAGTTGGCAATTCCAAATAATTTGAACATAACAACGCATCTTTATAATATATGTTTGGACAGAGCAATGTCAAGTCCTATAAGTGAGACATTAGCTGCGATCAAATTAGACGTATCCCGTACATTCCCTACATTATGTGTCTTTCAAGAGGATGGACCATTATCTAATAGCCTTCAAGGTATTTTAGCAGCTTATGCAGTTTATAGACCCGATGTAGGCTACGTGCAAGGTATGAGTTTTGTGGGTGCTGTCCTATCGCTGAACATGGAACCTCCAGATGCCTTTACATCTTTTGCTAATTTATTAAACCATCCGTGTCACAGAGCTGCTTTCACATTAGATCAGAAACAAATGGATATTTACTATAAGGTATATTCTAGCGCGCTTGCACATAAGTTACCAAAAATATTTTCCCATTTTTCAGTAGCCGGTCTTAGCCCGGACTTGTATTTGTTGGATTGGTTGTATACAATATATGCTAAAGCAATGCCTCTGGATGTTGCATGCAGAATCTGGGATGTCTTTCTTAGGGATGGGGACGAGTTCCTTTTTAGAACAGCACTGGGTGTATTACACCTGTATGAGGAGGAATTACTAAAAATGGACTTTGTACACGGAGCACAGTTTCTTACTAGGTTGCCAGAAAACTTACAAGTAGAAGCTTTGTTTAACAGTATTAGTCAAATGTCTACTACCGTTGGAACCACAACGTTCCAACAGATGATAGTTCAGTTCTCTTTGTCGTAATTTTGTGACTTGTAGATTATAGGTGAAGGAACTAATAGAAAGATCTGATATTAAAGAACAAGAGTGAATCTCAAAAACTATCTTTATTACTTATCTCAATAGCGTCGAAGAATATATTCCATGACGGAGATTCAAATATTATTCAAAAACTTGCAGAGTGATAAAAGCATAATTTAATGTTTTTCCAGCCGCGCATTGCAAGTCCCTGAAGACATTTAGATTTTAATTAGATTTCTTTAAGATTTTGTTCTTCAAAGTACGGTGCTGATAGGTATAATGCACTGCTCCATATACTTAAAACAGTTTGTAAAAAAGAAAGGGCAAGAGCTTCGCGTAAAGTTTAATTGTTCGATAAATGATGCACATAAATGTATTTTGTGCTACAGAATTAGGACAAGAGAAATATGATGACGTGAAAGATAGAATCTCACCAATAAATTTGATACATACATATAAAATATATTTTATACTTTTAAATAAAGTGACAAAGAATGAGGATGTGTAATTTCTCAAGTAATTTTATAAAATTTCAAGAAGATAAAATTATTAATATCTATTTTATTGAGCCTAGATAGTTACTTCTGTTTGTAAGATACTTATTTCGTTAAAGAACAACATTTTTACTCCTTATCTTCGCTCTGTAAATGGATGTTGGACATTCTCTTTTACATCATCACCACTGCATACACTATTTTTGCAAGCAGTGAAACGTATACATAATTATATTATATCTTCAATATCCTTTGAAGTACCTTTCATGCAAATGTTGAACTTCTGCTACAATGTTCATCGTAAAAAAAATACTCTGATATATGCATTTCCATATATATTTATCATGTTCAAAGAAAATATTACATGCTCTCCTATTGTAATAGCGAAGTGAAACATTGCGTTTAGAAATGCTTAAATACTTTCTCGCTACATTTACACCAATATATGAATATACATATAATACATATAGGTAAAACTATGTGCCACATTGTACTATATACATATACATATGTATATGTATATGACTTAAATGAAATACAGTAAGTTTAACTGATCTATCTCTTAAAAGCTGACCGGTGCAAACGTAACTGTTACAAAACAAATACATAAATATAGGGTTCATTCTTAATACATAATACACTAAGCTTTAAGGATACTCAATGTACAATAAGTGTCCACCATATATGAATTAAGCAATTTAACTTTATTACACTTTCATAATAAGAGGATATTAATTCAGAACCGTTACAAAATAAAGTTTGTTCTGAATGTTGTAAAACTGTGCAATGGCATATGTACACCAGAAAAAGTACACCAGAAAACTGAAAATACAAATAATAATTTAAGAACCATTTGCAAGTCCAATAATATTTAACCACACACATTTTAGTTGCAAATTTCTCAACTGTTCTTGCTATTACAAATTACGATATTCTGTTTATTTATTTTATTTTCCATAACATTCGTCATGGAACATGTACAGAATAGTTATAAAGAAAAACTACGAACATAATTGATTGAACAAATTTTGATTATTATGAATAGGAAACTTTGAAAGCAGTGATATCCTAATTTTTAATGGACAATACAAATTGGAATTAATTATAGTTACTCAATGCTTTAGCATTCGCTAATATACATTTGCATTAGTATACGCAATGGGAGATATAAGCAGGTATTGCAATTCATTTTTAATTCGCATATACATACATGCGCTCAACTCCCGCTCAAAACTCTGTGCTAGTCTTTGCTTTTTCGATTAACAAAATATTACGGTGGAAGCATAATACAATTAAAGTACATAGGAACGTATAAGAACACTGTTAGTTAAACTTTCTTCCAAAAAATTATGAGTACCCATTCAATTTTAATTCTCGATACTAGTTATTCGTCATCTGCAATCATTATAGTTTCATACTAATATTTCGTCATTTGTTCTCCCGTGCATTAATATATACATAAAACAACGCACGACGTAGGTTTTTATTTCTAGAGAATATACATACGTATAATTGCAATGTGCCAACCTTCAATGGTTCAATGGTTGTACTAAATGTGGTACAATAGATTTAATTTTCGTTGTGCACATTTTGTAATAAGTACATTTTATCATTCTCTATTATGTGCTAGTTCCAAATGAGTATCGCATTGTATTTTATTTTCAAAATCTCATTAATCGGACATAATCGGACTATAAATATAGCGCCGATTGATTAAGTCAGCAGTTGGCATACATACAAATTCAATGTATGTATATTGTATGCAAATTGGTTGTAGGCCCGTATGAAATATAATAAGATACATGTAGGCGTATCTACAAATATGTTATGGAAATATGAAGCTTTTATGGAGAATCACATCTTTATACTTTGCATGTTTGCATTTCAAACTTGTGAAAACTTCAGATATTATTTTAAATGTCAAATCAGTATCACTTATTCTATCAGTATTAAAAAAAGATAACGTAATTGGTCGTCATTCTACGTATATTTAAAACAAATCATAAAAATTCATTGGAATTGGAAATGGAGTGGCAAAATTATTCATTAGAAAAATTGTCTATGATGCTATCCGTTTCAAAGAGTATTGTTGTCGTTATACCTACACGTATCTTGTACCCCTAGTTTTATTATTTAAGAGAAATTAAGATTAAAATGCCTAATATGTAATAAATGATCAATCGGAATCTCCTGACTTCTGAGTGCGAATACGAACATAAGTACATACTTACATCTGTGAATGACTCAGCAGTTACGTATGATCTACATATATGCGACACTTCTGTGTTCCTTGTCGTTAGTGCCTCTTGGTGGAGGAACTCATTGTATATTTTTTACGCGTTTTATCGTGTACATTTACCTTAAGTGCAATATTCTAATATATATTTTGTAAAAAAATCTAACTCAGTATTTATTTTATGAACCGTACACATCGATAATGATGTAAAACTATAAATGATGGTGTCAGGAGTCCTGATGTATTGTCATGAAATTTTTACACGGACGATTAAAAATAGGGAAATTTTTGTGGGACTTAAGCTGTCGAGAAAGAGTAAATTTCAAGTGCGTATTTTAGAATTTCGCAAGTAATTTTACTTGAAATTTCCATACCCATATCTGTCTAATATATTTAACATTATGTAATACGCGAAATATTTTGTATATATATAAGGGCGTGCGTGCTTGCTTCGAAACCTAAGGGTGAAAGAAAAAACTCAATTGTATTTACTGCAATGATGTAATCACAGTTTTTATATGATGTAATGAGCGGCAATGAAATTATGTAAATGTGCATGTATGTTGTACTTTAAATGATACCAGCGACATATCTCAATGGATCATTTTTGTTCGCATACGAATTAAATTTCACCTCAAAGTATGATATTCTTGCATACCTCATTTCATATCTCACGCTGGTTCTCAGTACATCTCAATCCACTCCCAACACAGCCTAAACCGAGCGTGCCGAAAAGTGATAAGCATGAACAATTCCTTATAAATCACATCCCTGGATAGTGTTCGCTAGGCAGCTTCGAAGCAGCGAACATTAAGTGGGCATTACTGTCCACTGTAGTTATTTGAGCGGAGAGAATCTTAAGTTCTTATTGCAATTACTTTTGAGTTCTCGTTTCTATCGTTGTATCTATCTGTAGCTGTAAATATTGTGTATTATTTATTGCCCTGCTTCTTATGTAGACTCTTCTGTTTTCTGACGCTTTCGAGATAATTCATTAGTAACATAAATCATATATGTTTCGCCTAGAGAATTACATTTTCTTATTTCTCAAGAAGCCTTCTTTTTTATAATTGAAATACCCGTGTATATATCATTTAATTCATAAATTAATTAATATCTGCAAAGATATACTTGAATGTACGCGGGTCTCTGCCATATCTACAGTGCCTGCTATGGTTTCGCCATCTATACAGTACTCCTTGAAACCACTCGCGCTTGCGCTTGCCATCTATGCAGATCGCATTGGAACTACTCACACCCCTTACTTACCATAAGTGTAGATATGGCAGAGGCCCGAGTAGTTTGAGTCACGTCTGTATAGATGGCGATACTAATAACTCTTAGATAAAGCAGACATATATACAGTTTCGAGCAGTTCTGTATAGATGGCGAAACTAAAGCCCTTTTTGGGTGTAGGTAAGACAGGGATGTGAGTGGTACGTAAATTCAGACACCTGTTTATAAGTAGCGGTGCGATAATGTTCATAAAATTTGGTTATTTATGTCTCCATTCATCAAATTGAGTTAATAATTCTCGTAAACCGTCTTGTACACTCATTTACAGATCAATAAAGTGTTAGCAAACACCGTGTTACAGTCTACATAAAAATTAATATGTACGGTAACATTGCAAGTTCCATTGTTCATTTTATTCTACAACAATCAAGCTCTTTAGCACAAGTAAATGCATTTGTGAAAATTTTTTTCCTTAAATAAATTTTCCGGCACGTGATAAATACATACTAATACTAGTAGTATTCTTTATTTCGGTCTCGAAGCAATGAAAGTTTGGTTAGTTTACATATAACCTATCTTTGCTATACTATATGAACTCTTGCACTCTCATCTTCTGTTTCGCTCTTCCTTTTCATACCTTCTCCACCTTATGCATCGCACGTCTATTACACATCTTTTCATTTCCTCTCTGTTTCATTACAAATTCCTAAGTCATTTCTGCGCTATTAATTGCTGACTCTTTTCTGTTCCCTCTTTACTTTGGTACTGACGTATTGCTCCCGTTTTAATACATTTAAAGCTTTCATTATATGTTGCTTCTTGTATTTTTCTTTGAAGGCTCTCCGTTAGATCCTTTAGTTCCGTTCTTATCAAATTTAGTATTCTCGCACTCGTTCCATTTGTTCTAAAAGACCCTTTCTCTTATGCTTCTAGTTTGGCCCGCCCTACTTTCTTTTTCGACTAAATATCATTTAACAATCTTTCTATCTCCTGTCATGTACTTACTAATATATTTTTTGTGTGCGTAGATTTTATAGGCGAAAGATAAGGAGCATTGACCGCCAATTCTCATTGCGCATAAAAAGAAGGAGGAAGAAAGAATAACTCTCGCCATATACTTCAGTTATATTAAATTGGTTTTGTGGGATTGGAAGGTGTATGCAACGAAGGCTGATGTAAGTGTAATACGTGTCTAAATATCTTTTTTTTTCAATAAATCTTCCTGCGTGTAATAATTACATACTAACAATAGTATTCCTTTTTATGTCGCCATCACAGCTATGAAATTTCGACTTAGTGTACATATAACATAACTTTAGATTACTATCCTAACTTATGCATCCTTCTCCTCCACTCTTTCTTGCCAACCTTCGCTACTTTACACATTATCCCATTACTTATCCCCTTATTTCATTTCGATTATACATTTGGCCTTTAAGACTCTCCATCACTTTCTTTACTACTTCCCTTTTCATCAAATTCATTCATTCGATTCATTCCATTCCTTTTTAAATAATCCCCCCCTTTTTCTTATACTTCTTGTGTGGTCTTTCCCTATTTTCTTTTCTTCTAACTATCCTTTAACAATGTTTCTTTCACCTGTTACATACTTACTAATATATCTTTTGTGTGTACAGGTTTTGCATCCAAGGAGTAAGGAGCATTAACCAGTGCATCTCATCATGCATAAAAGCAAGAAAGAAGAAAGAATAACCCTTGCCACATACTTTAGTTATCCTTTAGTTATAGTAAATTGATTTATAAAAATAGTTTGTAACTATTAGCGCATAAGATTAATTGAGAACAATTGTGTAATTAACTGTTATGTGTATCTATTATATGTATATTTTATTTTATATTCAGTTTATTCGGTAGATCTTATATAAACTTTAATAGTACGTTTACTACAAGTTCTACTGAATGTGCTAAATGTAAAATGAGAGATATAATAAATAATTTACGTATGCACAAGTTACACAATTGCTGTAATTTAAATTGTATAAGCTTCTGCATATGAAGTATGTAAATTTTAATATAAGTTCTATCTGTAAGATATATTGTAAATTAACTTCAAACAATAGCTTGTAAGTATTAGATTATTTATGTTTATAGTATTTGTTATGCTACATAAATGTTAGTTTAGAATTGATACAATATTTAGTTGTACGATCTATTGTAAATAGATATAAAAGAATAGTTCATAAGGATTAGCTTGTAAATTTGGACTACAACATTTTTGTAACTTGTTTCTTCATTGATTAGTTTAAATAAATGTTCAATGAAAAGAACTCGACTGCTCTTCTTATTTTCACACCTTAACAATCCTTAAAAGAACCTAATTCCAATTCCTTATACAAGAAGTACCGTGGGCGAACTTGAAATTGAAAGTTCTAAAGCGGGAACTTGTCAAAATGGCCCTATACGTTATTAAATTTGGAAGTAGCAAATTCTAAGTCCTCACTTCTTGCAAAATTGGATAGCAGCATGAAAGACCTCCTCGCATATCATATTCTCCTGATACAAATCCACGATTTTCAGCGAGATATTTTTGGCAGAAACTCGGAAATTTCAGCGCTCGGAAATTGCTGGAATGTGACGTCATTTCTGAGAACGAATACCTCCTTGCATATCATATTCTCCTGATACAAATCGAAGATTTTCGGCACTTAAATTTCTACTGAAAATCGTGGATTTGTATTAGGAGAATATGATATGCGAGGAGGTATTCGTTCGCAGAAATTTCCGAGTTTCTGGCAAAAATATCTCGCTGAAAATCGTGGATTTGTATCAGGAGAATATGATATGCGAGGAGGTATTCGTTCGCAGAAATTTCCGAGTTTCTGGCAAAAATATCTCGCTGAAAATCGTGGATTTGTATCAGGAGAATATGATATGCAAGGAGGTATGCGTTCTCAGAAATGACGTCACATTCCAGGAATTTCCGAGCGCTGGAATTTCTGAGTTTCTGGCAAAAATATCTCGCTGAAAATCGTAGATTTGTATTAGGAGAATATGATGTGCGAGGAGGTATTCGACTTCACCAATTCTTGGAAATGACGTCACGTTCCAGGAATTTCCGACAATTAAAATTTGAAGAGCTCCCATCAAGATGTATTAATTCCTTAACAATTAGCGCCAACGTTAATAATGTTCAGGTCTATTTTTACAAGTTTCTCGCTTTAGGACTTTGCATTTAAAGTCCGTCCATGGTACTTCTTGTTTAAGGAAGTGGAATCAGGTCTTTTCAAGGATAGGTAAGGTGTTAAAATAAAGAGAGCAGTACAATTCCTTTCATTGAACATTTATTTAAACTAATCAATGAAGATACAAGTTACAAAAATGTTGTAGTCCAAATTTACAAGCTAATCCTTATGAACTATTCTTTTATATCTATTTACAATAGATCGTACAACTAAATATTGTATCAATTCTAAACTAACATTTATGTAGCATAACAAATACTATAAACATAAATAATCTAATACTTACAAGCTATTGTTTGAAGTTAATTTACAATATATCTTACAGATAGAACTTATATTAAAATTTACATACTTCATATGCAGAAGCTTATACAATTTAAATTACAGCAATTGTGTAACTTGTGCATACGTAAATTATTTATTATATCTCTCATTTTACATTTAGCACATTCAGTAGAACTTGTAGTAAACGTACTATTAAAGTTTATATAAGATCTACCGAATAAACTGAATATAAAATAAAATATACATATAATAGATACACATAACAGTTAATTACACAATTGTTCTCAATTAATCTTATGCGCTAATAGTTACAAACTATTTTTATAAATCAATTTACTATAACTAAAGGATAACTAAAGTATGTGGCAAGGGTTATTCTTTCTTCTTTCTTGCTTTTATGCATGATGAGATGCACTGGTTAATGCTCCTTACTCCTTGGATGCAAAACCTGTACACACAAAAGATATATTAGTAAGTATGTAACAGGTGAAAGAAACATTGTTAAAGGATAGTTAGAAGAAAAGAAAATAGGGAAAGACCACACAAGAAGTATAAGAAAAAGGGGGGGATTATTTAAAAAGGAATGGAATGAATCGAATGAATGAATTTGATGAAAAGGGAAGTAGTAAAGAAAGTGATGGAGAGTCTTAAAGGCCAAATGTATAATCGAAATGAAATAAGGGGATAAGTAATGGGATAATGTGTAAAGTAGAGAAGGTTGGCAAGAAAGAGTGGAGGAGAAGGATGCATAAGTTAGGATAGTAATCTAAAGTTATGTTATATGTACACTAAGTCGAAATTTCATAGCTGTGATGCCGACATAAAAAGGAATACTATTGTTAGTATGTAATTATTACACGCAGGAAGATTTATTGAAAAAAAAAGATATTTAGACACGTATTACACTTACATCAGCCTTCGTTGCATACACCTTCCAATCCCACAAAACCAATTTAATATAACTGAAGTATATGGCGAGAGTTATTCTTTCTTCCTCCTTCTTTTTATGCGCAATGAGAATTGGCGGTCAATGCTCCTTATCTTTCGCCTATAAAATCTACGCACACAAAAAATATATTAGTAAGTACATGACAGGAGATAGAAAGATTGTTAAATGATATTTAGTCGAAAAAGAAAGTAGGGCGGGCCAAACTAGAAGCATAAGAGAAAGGGTCTTTTAGAACAAATGGAACGAGTGCGAGAATACTAAATTTGATAAGAACGGAACTAAAGGATCTAACGGAGAGCCTTCAAAGAAAAATACAAGAAGCAACATATAATGAAAGCTTTAAATGTATTAAAACGGGAGCAATACGTCAGTACCAAAGTAAAGAGGGAACAGAAAAGAGTCAGCAATTAATAGCGCAGAAATGACTTAGGAATTTGTAATGAAACAGAGAGGAAATGAAAAGATGTGTAATAGACGTGCGATGCATAAGGTGGAGAAGGTATGAAAAGGAAGAGCGAAACAGAAGATGAGAGTGCAAGAGTTCATATAGTATAGCAAAGATAGGTTATATGTAAACTAACCAAACTTTCATTGCTTCGAGACCGAAATAAAGAATACTACTAGTATTAGTATGTATTTATCACGTGCCGGAAAATTTATTTAAAGAAAAAAATTTTCACAAATGCATTTACTTGTGCTAAAGAGCTTGATTGTTGTAGAATAAAATGAACAATGGAACTTGCAATGTTACCGTACATATTAATTTTTATGTAGACTGTAACACGGTGTTTGCTAACACTTTATTGATCTGTAAATGAGTGTACAAGACGGTTTACGAGAATTATTAACTCAATTTGATGAATGGAGACATAAATAACCAAATTTTATGAACATTATCGCACCGCTACTTATAAACAGGTGTCTGAATTTACGTACCACTCACATCCCTGTCTTACCTACACCCAAAAAGGGCTTTAGTTTCGCCATCTATACAGAACTGCTCGAAACTGTATATATGTCTGCTTTATCTAAGAGTTATTAGTATCGCCATCTATACAGACGTGACTCAAACTACTCGGGCCTCTGCCATATCTACACTTATGGTAAGTAAGGGGTGTGAGTAGTTCCAATGCGATCTGCATAGATGGCAAGCGCAAGCGCGAGTGGTTTCAAGGAGTACTGTATAGATGGCGAAACCATAGCAGGCACTGTAGATATGGCAGAGACCCGCGTACATTCAAGTATATCTTTGCAGATATTAATTAATTTATGAATTAAATGATATATACACGGGTATAACAATTATAAAAAAGAAGGCTTCTTGAGAAATAAGAAAATGTAATTCTCTAAGCGAAACATATATGATTTATGTTACTAATGTATTATCTCGAAAGCGTCAGAAAACAGAAGAGTCTACATAAGAAGCAGGGCAATAAATAATACACAATATTTACAGCTACAGATAGATACAACGATGGAAACGAGAACTCAAAAGTAATTGCAATAAGAACTTAAGATTCTCTCCGCTCAAATAACTACAGTGGACAGTAATGCCCACTTAATGTTCGCTGCTTCGAAGCTGCCTAGCGAACACTTTCCGTTCAGGCCGCGTCAGTCATCGGTGACTGACAATCAATTTTCCGTTCAGTGACTGACACTAAACTTTCCGTTCAGGCCGCGTCAGTCATAGGTGACTGACAATCAACTTTCCGTTACACTTTGATCACTCATATTATTAGATATCAACCCAATTTCGTTGAAACTTCTCTGCCGCGCGCCGCGTTTACCATCCTCTTTCGAATGAGCCCTCACCCAGCTCAAAATATTCTCATATAAGGAAATTAAGCGAGGCCTTTGACACCCATGTTTTGGCCCATATTATGTCGATATACAGCTCGCTGCATTACCCGTGTTTGGTTTTAACGACTGAATTCGTCGATAGTTTTTAGTAACTACATTCAGTCGATGGTCCAAAGTCCAAACGACTAAATCATTCGATGGTTTTAACGGCTGAATTTTGTCGATAGTTTTAAGTAACTACATTCAGTCGACTAAATTAGTCGTTAGCCGATACTATCGATAGTCTTAAAAATCATTCGAATGAATTAGTAGTTGGGTACTATCGAATAATCGATAGTTTTTAGTCGATGGTGCCCATCTCTAGTGCAGGTAAGACAGAAATACGAATGGGACGTAATTTCAGGCACTTCTTTATAAAGAGCGGTACGATACAAACAATTGAAATATCTTATACTTTGTCAAGCAAGGCTTGTTTCTTGAAGCATGATCTTTAATTGAAGCGGTTGCTGGTAAAAATTGGTTTAGTAGCAGGCAAGATAATTGAATTTAATTCAAGGAACAATCTCTTTCTATTTATGAACAACCCTCGTATATAGTTATGTACTTACATTATTATTTGTTTACTTGCAACTAGTATTTGACCTTTAGGAATAACATTTCGATCCTGCTCATAAAGAATAACAATTCTGTTGTTCTCTTTAATATATCTCTTTATTTTCCCATTTCGTATGCCTTTTGTATAATATAAATGAATCGTGTTTCCAAAGCTTCGGTAATGTGGAAAAAATAAAAATAGATGAACAATACTGGCAATAATAATTCATAACATTGAAAAAATAAATAAGTAGCTGTGAATTATTTTACTTTATTGCAGGAAGACTATGTGTCTATGTTTTCGAGTAATTGTAGAATCTAATGCAACGTGCTCTAATTGTTCTTTTATGTTTTACATTATTTAGTTGATCGATATCTCATGGACTGTTTTATTCGTCAACAGTAATAAATAATATGATTTGAAGATTTAAATTACGATTACATTTCTGGAATGATTTGAAAAGAATTTGATACAAAAAAAGCGGCTCCACTTAAACTTGACAATATTTTCAGATGTAGATTTACCCTGGTCGATATAATTCATCTCAAAAGCAACTACATTCGTTCTACTGTGGGTACTATGACAAAAGTAAATACATTTACTTATTATTGGTATAATGAAAAGAATGTAATTATGTATATTGCCGGCATGGCGAGGCATGTATAAGATTGAATGAAGATAAGCGTTTTGTAGCGAGGATTAATTAATCAGGAATGCAAAAATATGAGTAAAGCATGAAACTTTTCTTAATAGAATGGTCGTCTCTTCTCGTCTATATCTCGTATATACACGTGTGCAATTGTAACGGCCGATGTAGATATTTGTAGAAAATCAGTTGCAAGCTACAGCATAGAGAGTATATCTAAAGTAGATAGTATCAAGACGTATCACAATGAAATATATTCACAGTAGAGGATATCTGACCAAGTAAAATGTTATGCCATTTCTAATTAATAATTGAAATTATTTCAATAATCATTCGAATTTCTTGCTTGATACTTGACAAGCAAACGTTCCTGTTGACAATGGTAGATTTTTCTTTCCCTTTACCCTTGGTATGCAGACCTTACAGGAATATAGGTATGTATGTATGTATGTATGTATTAAATAAAACAACACTCAATATTCACATTCGCGAAATAATTCCATCCAGCCACAACAACACACTTCATAAACATCCTTTAGATTCTTAAATGCGTTCGTAAACCTGACCTACACTGTAATTTATTAATTGTCTAACTTATCAACCGAGGCGTAATCGATCAATAGTAAAAATCACACACTTTAAAAAAAGTATTTTCTTAAAATTCTTCATGCACCCCGTCATCTAGAGTATTTGCATTACTCGTTTGGGATTTACTATCTTTTGACGACTCTGCTGATTCTTTTGAGTCCGATGACTCTTCATTTTTTACCACTGTGTTATCAGACTTATCGCCCGAAAGGTTTTCTGCCCGGGAATCAGCTGTTGATTTAGGAACAGATTTAGATTCCTTTGTGTCTGTTGCATTCTCATTTGCGTTCTCTGTACGATTCGTAACTGGCTCCTGTTTTGGTCTCCATATCTTTGCTTTATTTATAAGATATTTCACCTCTCTGTCGAGCAACGCCATTTTATTAGCAATATCGCGAACTTTATGTTTCACGGGTTCGTATTGAGCCGTCTCAGCAAAAGATTTAACAATTGTGTCATAATATTCCTGTAAATGTATATGATTGAACGTATCGTGAATGTTTATTTAATACAATAATAAATATGAAATTATTTACCTGAGTCTCGTTAATTATTTTTTCTAACGTTTCTATTTCGACTTGAGTGAAAATTTCACTAGACAAGCTCAAATTTCGCATATTACTTAAAAATGTTGTACTTCCGTTCAGCATAGAAATCATACCCTTTAACACATCTGGCCGCTCTTTGTGTTCGAAAACACGTTCATACACATCGTTAGTAAGGTTTTCAAGTTCCGATAATTTCTCTTCGTATACTTCAGCAGTCGCGCTCAATCCATCTTCGTACAACCATTCCGAAATCTCGGAACATGCTTTCAGTATAGATTCTGCTTGTTGGGGTGTAGCAGAGGCAGCGTATTCATTCGACTCGAATTTTTGTTGAGCATCGATCATAAAGGTTTCTAAATTATTTAAAGCTGTTTCACGCCTTGTCTTTTCGAAATCGTGCATATCTAAACGATGCAATCTAAAATGTATTGCAATTGTATAAGCATAAAAACATGTACACTGTACGTACAGTTTAAGAAACTATACTCACTTGTCGCGGGATTCGACAAGTTTGACCCCGTGTAGAATTTGTGACCCTAACTTGACTTCATCAGCTTGAATAGCTTCTTTAATCGTGACTATTGTGGCCTTTTTCTCTTTCTCTTTTTCTGTTTTCTCGGTTTTATTGGTCGTTCTATCTTCTGTAACCGTACTATCGTTTTTCTTTTTTATTTTGTCCGTCGTCTCTTTTTGCACGTCAGGGTATTCAGATTCTTCATGGACCGGTTTTATATCTTCCTTTGGAGGTTCTTCCGTTTTCCCTTCGTTATCTTTCTCCTCTGATCCTACAATTTTCCAATCACATTCATCATAATGTACTTCATGTTCGTATGAAAGTTACGTTGTTAAGTACTGATTCACTTTAAAACTATCAGGCCCCATGATACAATTTATTATATAGAATTAATTATATAGAAAAAAAAAGGAAAGTGTAATTTTTGATAAATGCTTGCACAGAATGGTTCTGCAGTGAAAAATAAATCATTCTTTATGCTGAATGGTTAGTGAACTCCAGAATTACAAACATTTACCAGAAGGAAAATACCCCAATCGTTGTTATTATTATTAGGGTCAATTGAAATGATTAAATGGAAGTGTCTGCACATTCTTTGAAACGCATTCAGCACAAACCTGCAAAAAGTTTACTAATAGTTGAGCCGAGTATCGAGAAAGTACCCTCTTCTTCTTCGGGAGCTGAGCTTGACTTTTCCGATACTAATTCTACGTTTACCAAATTAAGTATACCACTGTCGTCCATAGCAAAATGAGCTTTAATTCCTTTGCTTTCGGCCCCTTCTTTGGCATGTTTATCCAAAGCTTCTGTTATTCCAGACAATGTTATACTGGACAAGTTGAAATTACCAATAGCTCTAAAATGAAAAAGTATATTAGCAAACGCATGCTATTAACATAATAAATAACTGAATTACTCACTCTACTTCATTTATTGGTAAATAATCTAACTCAGCATAATTGATATGGAATTGGAAATTCTCTGTGTATTTATTAAATGTTATTATTTTTTTCTGAGGATACGGATTCATTTTACTAAACAATGATTTCTTAATCTGAAAACACGATACAACTCGTAAGTAATGTGTACTATATTTTGTGAAAATTTCAAGACAACAATGAAAAGTCATACCTGTTTGACACGATTATCAACAGTTCTATCAAAAACAATGTGTATAGGAAACAGTACGGCATCCTTTGTGACAAATTTCTTCACTTTAAACCCTTTACTGAGGTCAGCAGCCTTATATACAGCTCCCAATGCAGCTGCCTCGTCCGTGTTGATATTCTTAGCTAGCTCAACCGTTAAATACTGACTTAAATGCTCCTGTATCTTTGGCATCCTGGTACCAGCCCCAACTAATACAACTTGGGATATTACGTCCATTGTTAAACCTGAAGAAAATTCAGATAACTCTATTACAGATCTACGATATGTATGCTACGTATTTGTATCCATTCTTTATACCTGATGTTTTCAGAGCAATCTTTATAGGATTTGCTACACGTTCAAATAGATCGACAGAAAGTTGTTCCAGCTTTTCCCTGGTAACTTTCAACCTGAAGTCCTGTTCATCTATTAGTCCTTCGATCTGGGCGAAATGTTCTGTATTTGCACTCAACACATTTTTTACACGAGCAGCTTCTTTAAATAGCTTTGCCATTGCTCTCGGGTTGCCAAACACAGAGTTTGTCGTTTTGTTCAGGGCGTCAAATTCTTTTGCCAAATGATGCTGCAATCTAATTTGAACTTCTAGCCCTCCTAAAGTACGATCATAACCCACTCCCAAAACGGTAACATGGGGATTAGTCTCGACGAACCCTTTTTCTTTCGTTTTCACGTTCTGATAACTAACAACTGTTGCGGTCGTACTACTAGCTCCCATATCATAAAACATTACATAATGTGCGGTATCGTTAATTTCTTTTCTACGGAAAATTCCATAGTTCAATGCGATAGCGGTATAGTCATTAATAAGCTGCAAAACTTTGATTCCTGCAAGATCCGCCGCTTGTACAAGAGCCCGTCTTTCTATTTGATTGAAAAATCCTGGGACAGTAATCACTGCTTCGCTAATCTTTTGATTGGCTGAATTTTCTGCAAACTCTTTTCCTTTATATAAAATTTGTGCAAGCAGTTCTTCCGGAGTATATGTAGTATTTTCGTCCAGCCTAAACGCAATCGTTTTACGTTCTTCGTCAGAAACCATATCATAGTATGGAAATCTTTTCGTATAAAGCTGTACGATTGGATTATCTATAGATTTTCCTACTAGATCTAGCACGTAAGAAAAACTGTTTTTGGGAGACCTAATTCCCACAACTTGAGCATCTTCGCCAAAACTCCTTTCCCCATTTCTAAATGCAATTGTAACCGGTGTTTTTCTCTTTGACTCTTTGTTTAGAGCAATTTCCATAGGAACACCGGGCTACGCAAATAATTCATTATTATATCTCCAACTTATGGATAAAAAGCAATTTCCAAAAGATTGAAAATAAAATAATGGAAGTGTTACTTACCGAAACAATAGCAACCTTCATAGATTCGCTTCCCATATCGATACTCATAACGGCAACTCCATTGCTAAGTTGAAAATAGGTTGCGACGGCCAGCAATAGTAGCCAAGTAATCGACATACTTCCATTATTCATTTCCATCTACAATTTCGATAAGCGATTCGGCCATTTAATCGCATAAACAGAAAGGCATTTTAGTTCACATTTTAGTTCACATTTTTAGTTCACATTTTATCATATTTTATCATATATGATAAAAAAAAAATGAAAAACATCGAAGTTAATTTATTTCGTTGGGCCAAATTAAAGAAATGATTATCAATAATTAGCAATCAGTAACACAATATTCGAAAGTTTTCAGACGAATATTATGAATATTGTAAATATAAAGTGAATAGGAGCAAATAGAGTTACATATAGATATTGATAATCAGAAAATCTTCGGGAGAAATGAATAAATTCACTTGTCCTTTCTATCTGGCATGATAATTCTTAAAAGACTGTCAATTTGGTTATGGTAACCGGAGAACTGAGAAAAAATGTCAAATAAACATACTCACGTTTAATTTTTATCGGAGAATCGATGATCTGTCTGTGCTAAACTTGTTAGTTTAAACCAGTAGACATAGGTACAGGTACATCCCAGTTTATTCAAAGTAAGAAAAATCAACGCACACCTCCCAGCTGTTTCATCCAACTGAACAAGATGCCATGTGTTTGTGTGGCACTACGGGATTGGTAAGATAAGATCGAGGAAACCGTTCATATTGGTCCGCGTTGGCAAATCAAAAGCCGTGGTAGTACCCAATACCCCGTTACTCCACCGCCCCTATACCTAAAGAGAATTTACCACATAAAGAGACGTAGAGTAGATACCTGAAAACAACCGTAAGATTTATTTTCTTTGATTTAATAGAACAAACGTCAAGGATATATGAGTAATAACAATAAATTGCACTGAAAAATAAGCTGTGCTTGTTTGTACGTGGAGATATTTATTAGAAACGAAAATCCTTATACAGTTTTAGTCCATGTAACTATTCATAATAGTTTAAATTAATAAAAAACAACCAAAAACTTTATGCTATACATTATTAAGCAATCTATACCTATCCGACATTATAATACTTTTATTATACACATAATGATTTGAATGGAAAGCAACTTGCTATAAATGTGTAACACGAATAAGCATTTACATAATAATTTATAGCTGTACGCGAATAAAAACAAAAGAGTTATCCAATTTGATAATGGACAAATACAATTTGTTTAGAATACAATGTATGTATAGAATAATACAATCTCCGATGTAAACTCTTCCATTTTGATGTCCAATAGAACTGATGGACGCGTATCGGAAAACTTCACATATCTTCGGTTCGACCAAATTTAAAAGTGAGCGACCCCAAGAAGATAAATATATTCTGTAAAAAAAGTCCTACACCGGGCCAATGATGTTGGGCACCTAAAAAATTAAAGAAAGATGAATTATATGATAGAAAATAGTGGAATTCTTCGAAGCACAGAAAAAATACCGACCAGCAGCCACAAAGTCGGCGAATAAAATCCAACATGCCGCAATTACTGCGGCAAATCCCATTACAAATCCAACAAATAACCAACTTGTCACGCCTCTAGGTCCCAAATAACCACCATTGTACGCTTCTCCCCCGATTTGTGCATTTGTCACCCCATTTATCCTAAATGAAACATTTATGTTTAGCATGTGCACTTCATTTACAGTCGCTTTGTCGGTATAACAGCTTACATAAAAAGAGATATGGTGCCGAATAGTCCGCACACATGATACGCAGTGGACATTTCATTAGGATATTTGGCATGAGCATCGATAAAAAGCCACCACCCTAGAAAAAACTGAAAATAGGAAGCCAAAGTTCATATATATACATATGCATCTACATTGCCATTGTAATTCGAGATAACCTAAACTTCGATGTTTACCAATGTTCCGGCAAGCATAGACACCAATACATTTCGTTTGTTGCCCACAGTGAACCATACGCACGATAAGGATTGTAGGCTTTCCAACCAGGACGTCATTTCTCAAAAAAGGGCAGAAAAACAGCTCAGAAATTGAATATTACAATTTAACAGCTAACCTAAATAACGAGACATATCAATCAAGAAACATATACACATTACTATCTTTATCAGTGCTATCACACACACCCGCCTACAAGCAACAAACTACACTATAGACCCCATGAGAATTGTGAAGTCTCTCTTACATTTAGTGCGGTATCTTTTTTTAAAAACACGTTTCTTACACTCATTTAACAAAGTTGATTGATTGAAAAAGCTGATGAAATCCTATAGAAAAATGTGTGCTGTTTATTTACTATACATGTAGTGTTCTATGTAATTCTAGTAATATTTTCGTCGAGTTATGCGGTGTAATTCTCCATTATAGCCTTACAGCTTATATGTACATACACATGTACATAGTAGAGATTATAGCAGATGTCTTGTAGAACGGATAATATTGGTTTGAAGTAAAAATGACGATAGACTTAGGTTTCGCGGAGCAGTGTGAATCTTGGCGATTGGAAAGTCGATTTTTTCCAAGTAAGATCGGCCATCGGCCATCGTGGCTTCATTTAACAAATATTCCTGCCGAGAAAGATCTTTTGTGTGAATACTGTAAAGAACCTTGTATATTCTTATGTCAAGTTTACGCTCCTTATGAAGAAAATGAAAATGCATTTCACAGAACGATCTTTGTTTTCGTATGCAAGAAAGCCGAATGTTCGAGATCGAATGAAAACGGAAATTTAAAAGTATTTCGCTCGCAGTTGACGAGAGTAAATGAATTTTATCCGGCCGAACCACCTGTAGAACAAAAGGATTGTGAAACTGGCATTGGTATGTATGTTAACAAATTGTTCAACCGCGTTCAATTACTTAACTGTCAAAGATCACAGAAATTGAGTGATTAATAATTTTAGATGTAAATCGATGGTCAAAAACTTGTGTCGTTTGTGGTATACTGGCACCTAAACTTTGTTCAAAATGTAAACGTGCAAATTATTGTTGCCGTGCTCATCAAATTTTTCACTGGAAGCACGGACACAAAGAGTCCTGCAATCCCTCTGAAAATGCATTACAAACCAATATACTCTTATTCCCCGAATATGAGATCGTAATGGAGAGGGAGGCGGCAGATGATGAAAATGATGAAAGTGATGATATGGAAGAGGAGGAAGCAAAGGAAGAAGAAGAAGTAAAAAAGTTTGAAATAATGGTAGAAAAAGGTGAAGCAGGAACGTTTCATAAAGAGGATGTGCAAACTGAACTATTGAGTATGGCTAATCCAAACGAAGATGAAATATTTTCCAATTTTCGTTCAACTATAGATAAATATCCGAATCAAATATTAAGGTGCAGATTTTTCCACTATATTATCAAAGAAACAAGGCAGGAGAGAAAAAAACGGTTTATGCGGTTACAGGTATAATAGAGGAGGTAAAATTTTATATATCTCTGCAGAAAGTAAAGTTGGCCAAATACCAAAGTGTCCGGAATGTAACGAAGAGAGACAATTTGAATTTCAGGTAAAATAATGAGAAATATTGTTTCTATGCCTGTCTTATCGGCGAAAGCAGATATAAATGATACATATATATGTGAAATTATCTATCATAGATTATGCCGCAGTTGTTAAATATCCTAAAGCTGGAAGATGTATTCCAGTGCATCGACTGGGGTATTTTAGCAATATTTACGTGCACAAGATCTTGTACACCCAGGAATGGCTACAGCATAGAATACATATGGAAACAGGATATTGTAGAAAGTAATCTTGATGAAACTTCCAAAGAATAATATGTAAATATTTAAATGCAAATGCATGTAAAAAATAATTCAAAACAGATGTTTTCTGTAATAATTTTAATTATTCAAAATAAAGCATATTATTATTTTGGTAACAGCTATTCAGTTTGTACATTCCTTAGATTTTATACTACGTTACTTAACCAATTCTATGAAAAACGCACATATCGGAGGACATGGTGGAAGAAATGGTGAGAATTATAAGATGGATATATGATACATAAAATATACGTTATACCCTAAAATTAAGTTAGCGTTCAACTCCGATTATACAAACAGAAACACCTTTCCTCCGATAATACGAATTTAACTAAAAGAATATATGTATAGTATCGTTAAATGTCGTGTACATATAAAACAAAATAGATTAACAATTAGTAACACAATGATTTAAAAAAAAAAAAAAAAAAAAGCTCCCTTAAAAGACTTAACACAGTCGTAGCACAATATTTAGCAACGTAGTTAAAAAAAATAATAGCTTTCTTTGATCACATAATACTAATTGTAATGTCAACATGTAGAGAAATATAGTATCCATGTACCTAACGATAAGATTACAACGACAAGTATCAATTCCTCTCGTCGAATTGTTTTCCTACTTTCCTACGTCGTTTCGTCCATTCCTTATAGAATACATTAAGAGAAATTTAATTAACGTCTTCCATAAAATGGTATTACACGATATATGTTTGAAGAAACTTATTTTTTTAAGGAAAGCAACATAGATGCACTATCAGCACAATACTGCTTAAGATGCTTCAATGTAATACTATTTACAGCCTTTGTTAGATTATGAGACAAATCAAATGGATCTTGCACGCATAATGCAGAATCGATGCGAAAATATTCCGGATCTTTACTACTGTTCAAATGTTCGATGTACGGTTTCATTTCTTCGGGAAGTGCATCCAACTCTGAGAAAGCTAGCTTATTTAAAGGCTGTCCGATAAGTGGACAAATGACATGGTATCGATAGTCGAAGCTAGCATAAAACATAAGGAATCCCAGAAATAACGTAGAAATAGGTTGCGCGGATCTATTATTATTCTTTGGTACTGCAACACCAACTTCCCACCCTAAAATCAAATATTGTCTGCTAATCATATTACGAAAACAATGCAAATCCCGATTACAAACACCTCTCTACACATTAAATATCTTACCGCAAATGCGCCTAGAATTATTCTCCTCTTTTATCAAAGTAGCAACACTCGGCAAGTACGATTCAGTTTGTAAATAGAATATAACGAACCAAGCAAGAGCGTAATTTGTTAGGCCATGCTTTGTAGGTAGATTACAATATGACAACCACTTTCTGATAAATAATATTAGTTTCCGACACGGTAAATATGCATCATTGTACGATCTGAAAATGATAGCAGATTAAATTATTTGACCAAACTTGATTTCCTGATTCAGTCTCGTCTACCTTATCAGTTTAGAGTTTTCGACGGCAAGGCCGTTTGTAACAGAAATATCGCAGTGTACGCCTGTTCGTTTATATACTAATTTGATTATAGGTGTCCGTGTATCTTTTATTATGTCCCTCAGTTCCCATGCATCTTTGTGTTTATGTAAAACTGTTTCAATAGATGCAAGGTGTTTCCTTCTTAAATCTTCACTTTTACTTTCGCAATATGTACCACCTATAGAAAATATACAGCAAGTATCGATCAACCCCTTTAACAGTTCATTACTTACAAGCTTTTCAAATATATATACCTACCGCAATCAAGGTATATATCTATGTCGCTGCTTGCAAATCCAAGTCCCGTAACTCTTGAGCCAAATAAAAACGCTTCGATAGAAGGGAACAAAGATTTTAAGATACTTTCTAAAGATCCTTTCACTTCCTGCAGTACACGTTCATTCGATAAAATGTCCGTTTTTTTAAATAAAATATCAGAGAACTCGTCGACCTGCGTTAAAATGTCCTTCATACATTCAGGATGATCCTCTACCATAAAATCTTGACTTCTTAATAAATACTTGTGCACAATGTCACTGCAATGCTGTGCATAACAGTTTCCCTCGCTCAACCATAGCGTGGCACAAGGAATGCAAAAATCAAATAGCCGAGCGTTACAAGATTGATTGTGATTTGCAATAATGTGTTTTATAAATTCTGGTTTATAATTGAAATTCGTTTCACACAAAGTACAAGAAAACCTTTGGATACTATACCATAAACTATTAAGAGCTTGCGACATAGACGTGAAAACACCATCCATGATTTTTACAAACGTTTTATGCCTCTTTCTGTGCCATTCGTTCTTAACATGAATATTAATACTATCAATATCGTTCTGAATTCTAGTTTCGCAGGTGTAACATTTTACTGAATCTATTGATATTTCTTTTATATACTGCCCGAATAATTTCACACAATTAACATCTCTTCTAACGCATTCACGTTCAGTCGTCTTATGGAAATCAAGGCACACATGTTCATAAAGTAAGTGTAGATCTTCTGAAAGTTTTTCATTGCATACCATGCAATAAAACTTTTTTTTATATGGCATAATTAATCTTAAATTTGCTTTTATATTATTCAATCTTTCTTCACAAATAGCATACATCTCTTCTTCCATATCCAAATACTTTTTATCATATAGCTTGTTCAAACGCTTTATTAAAGCGTTCTCTTTCTTTCTGCCATGCTTGGGTAACTCTTTTGAAAGTGGTGAAGCTTGTAAAAGTTTTTCAATATCTGCATTCACGTCGCTCGTTAGAACAAAGTCGCTGTCAAAGACATTCGATTTTTCTGATTTCTTACCGCTAATAGAGATTTTATTAACACGATCTGCTAATACTGCAATGTTACCAGTATTGTACCGATGTCTCTTTAAAAACAATTGTTTAACTTTCCACAGATGTATCTTTGCTCTACAGTGTTCTATCAGATTGTGTTCTGTATTTAGCTTTACTGTGCAAAGCGAACAGTAATAAAGGATATTATTTGTTATATTATTATAACATTTAATATCTGGCATATCAAAAAATATCAGACGCTGTTCATTGAAGTACTTATGGGCACTTTCGTCGTGTGGAGTAAAAATGTTACAGAGCAAAAGACATTTCTCCTTCGCATTGTTAAGAACATTCTTACACGTAGATATATATTCTTCAATGTTATTTGCACCGGTGTGTGCGATATAATTTCCTAAATTAGTCTTGTGAGAGGTCGAAGATAAATGATTGATCAATAAACTATTCCCCTGTATTATTGATTTACAGCAGAAACATTTAAATAGAATTATATCGTCTCCCATATTCATAGAAAATATATTACATCTATGTTTCACTGTATTGACATGCTCGAACAAATTGTTAACATCTATTTGTAGTTTGCATAATTCACAAAAGTAAGAGCTTGTACGTGCCGTCCGATTATTTACGTGTTCAAGAAATTCATCCGCTTCGTGCACATCGGTTATTAATATTTTTCTCGTCTGATCGGTATCGCAGCAATCGTTATCCGAGTTACCCATTGTAGTGTTTGAAACATTCGTATGCATCTTTTCATTCGCATTTATACTCTCTACAGAAATACTTGAACGTACATTCTTATCTGTTACATAACTTTGGTCTGTTAGGGTTTCAACAAGTTTCTCTTCCCGCTGGTATATTGTTTTATTTAAACATAATTCTACTTTACCATTTTCCTTTTCGTCTAATTTTCCACTTGGCTGTTCCGTATGTAATGTATGATGTTTTGCACGCAAGTGCTCTAAAAGACTTGACGGTGTTCGGTAACATCGTTTACAAGATTCACACATTAATCGACAATATTCATTTATAATTATCTTATTCTCCATCAAATGCTCAGATACTTTGTTTGTAAAATTCTCCGATGCGAAAACCTTAATAGGTACACGATTGTTATTAATGTATGTATAATCATTTTTTAGCAATAATTCTAATTTGGCGGTGTCTAATTTTCTTTTCCCATGTAACTTGCCCTTACCAGATGCATTAGATATTACATTTCCAATTTGCTCGTAATCAAGGTTTGCATTCAAGTCTTTTAACATTTTAACATGACATGTACTTCGAATGTGTTGCAAGATAGCGAATAAATCTATAAAGCTCCTTTTGCAAGGCAAACATATAAAATTGTACAGTACGATTATTGCTACTTTATTATTTCCATTGAATTCTTGGTACGTTTCCATCGTATAATTCTTCAACATCTTATCCATTCGATTGCTCTTTAACATTCGATGCGTATTGTTATTAATATGATACAAAGCATCTTCGATACTTGATTCTGTGCACATACATAAATGACAAACAAACTGTCCATCATTGCTAACTATATTATGTTTTAGCAATTTCCCAAACATTTTCCTCTTCGTAATACAGTATAGAATTGTTCCCGCAATATTTACACTTCCACTTACACTATAGCACTCCCTTTAAACGAACGACGAAACACATTTCTTTTTGCTCAACAATTACTAATTTCTCATTAGCGTGCTTCGTTATCAACATTTTCTGATATAATGTATTAAAAAAAGAACCAATAATTTCCTACGTTATTTTCCTCATTTAACCGATTCACACCTAATATTTAAAAATTTGCAATTTACAAGTATTATAACTTTCGTTTACAATTTCGGAATAGAGACCACGCCAAGGTATTTCAACACTTACGTCACATTTCGATTGATCATTTTGCTTTGATCTAGATGATAATGTCAAATTCCATTAATAATAATAGCTACTTTGTTTTTGTATTGTACGAAATTATCTTTCGAAAGGACTGACGGAATTGCCAACATTCGCTTAAAATGGTGGTGTGCCTATAGTGCGTGGGGTGTTATATTCCGTCATGTATGAATTTAATATCAAACAATATGCTTAATACGTAAATCCCCTTAACAATTCCCCTTAACAAAGCAGGATATAATATTATAAGCAGAACTCATCGACTGGTCTAACGATATGTGACCATTATGTTATTATTGATAACATTTTGAAATTCTGGGAATACCCGAATTTACCAAATATTGTTCTCCAATTTGGTCGGCATTTTCTCTATGCGTGTAAAGAGTACCAACAGCATCATCATTCATAGTTTTCAGTTACTTTGTTTATAAGAAAGATAAACTAATTTGGCTAAAGAATTTCAAGTATGTATGAAGTATTTTCAATGATGTTTCAGACTGTTAATATTCCAAACGAATTTTTACAAATTTTTGATTTTCCTCGAACGGAATTTGTTCAACTCGATCTATCTGCTGATTCCAACAATAATGACGATTCTCTACCGTTCATATGTTACTGTTAAAAATTTGCATTTCTAGTTTTCCATACATATCAATATTAAAAAGCGAGCGAACGGAAATGAAATAATCATTACTTCACTGCGTTGCTTGAGAATGGAGAATGTGTATTAGAATGTGTAACAGAAATGAACGATTTGAATCCGGTGTACTGATTAACGTAGTTCAATTGAGTACCACTATAAGTATACACACTCTATACTCCATACGGAAGTGATAGGACTTATTTTATTACGTGTCATGTACGCAAATCTGCTTTTCCCGATTGCTTGACTGACTTCCAAAACGGGCTTCCGAATATTAACATATTTACATATTTTCATTATTAAAGGTATTCATATTTCTGTTTTTATTTCTTCGCGCCACATTACCTTTGCACACATTTATTGTTTTCATTTATTAGAAAGCGCGTGTATGTTAATGATATTTAAAGCTGTCATAAGTCATAAGTCATAAGTCACAAGTCAGAAGTCACAACCATATGCAATGTAAATGTGCACTATGTAGTTTAGTTAATACTGTTAATACATTGAGAAGTAAATTTTAAAATACGGTAAGAACAAGGAATATCTTTATTGTAAAAATTAATACCCTGCCTCTGGTTATAACAAATATATACATTTGCATTTTATTTCCCACTCTCCCCAAGATGATTGATCGTTCATAATTATTTATTATGAAAATGTATAATAAGTTTGGGATAGCGAATGCTCATTAACATGGATATTTTATTTGTAGCAAGAAGATGCGCCAGCTGAAGGGAAAGACAAAAGAAACGAACAAACAGAAGAAAGAAAGGAAAAAGGAATTTCTGGAGAACAAGCAGCGTGTCTTCACTGTTGTATTACCAACGATTGCTGCAATATTTGTCGTAATAGCAGCATACGTTTATGTTAAGACCCGTCCAAAAGTCGTTGAGTATTAATTCAAATACAATACAAAATGTATTTCAAGAATGCCCGGACAGTTCCTTGATACATTTGTACAATTAAATAAGAATTGTTTGAGTAAGGAGGCAGATTTGAAAGTCTGCTTACATGCCACTTCTCATTCCTATCGTTCAATAATCAAATATAGATATCATGCATTAATTTTATTATACTACAACATATTTTTCAAGCTAAATGTTGTGTAATATTGCGATTAATCAATTAAGGACATATAGATAAGACGTTTTCTATTACAATAAAATAATAATAATAAAATTACTTGTGCTATAAATCTCTCTGCATCAAAGTACATAAGTAAGTACATACATGTATGTAGTCTGTTTCTAATTCTCTAGGTCACTACTTTAATTTCCGGGAAATAAAACAATTATTAGGGACAAGTGGACAAAGTTACAGCAACGAGATTATTACAGGTGAATGGCATATTTCTTTCCCTTTCATTTGACACATCATAAGTTCCAAAATAATCACCAGGAGCTGGGATATAAAATTTAGAATTAACATCGCTTTTTACAGTGTGTCGGTAACGTTGTCAATGACAGGGTAATGGCACCGACGAGATAAAGGAATAGACAAGACATGCAATGTATTTTTTCGGCCACGATTTCTGGGTCCCGGGGAACCATTACCATTTCCGTGTCACTCGCAACGTTACCCACAGATTATACAAAACGATGCGAAAATTAAATAATTTTAAAGAATTCTTTTATTCTTTGCCGCAATGAAAGGCAACGAAGGATATGAAACATATAATGTTAATTAAAAATCTTTTAATTAAAGAAACACATGATAACATGTTTTCTTATTTCAATTGTACTATCAATAAATGAAATAATTTTTAAAGTTATACTTTACATTATTTTCTGATAAATTACCAAAAAAAATTGAGCTAAGAGATGTATATTTTTTTAACACCCAAACAATAAAGTTGCCACAATGGAAAAGATAGTGACGATAATTGTATACTACAATTGTTAATTGTATAGTTACTAGACAAATTCTTTAATTCTCTTTTTCATTGGAGCAATTTTATCGTTAATGAAACACGCAATTTCTTATTAATATTCAACTAATAACAATGACAAAGTATCTCATTTACTAATATAAGGCAATTCCAGCGATAAACGTGTCTGCAAATGATTAGTGTTCGCATTCGGTCCCGAGCGAAGTGCACTAATCGAGATTTTTCTGAAAATATATAATACCAAATTAATAATTGGAGTATACTTTATACTCCGATCAGGAGGAGGTCCAAGGTAGGTCCAAGTCCAATTGGTGGCGATGTCTCGGCGAGCATTAATTGGGGAAATGAACGAACATTGAGCGGCCATTATTGTACATTGTATCCTAAGTAAAATACGCAGTCAATTCGCTCGAATTATTTTCCACATAATTATCAAACATCTCTTAAACGTTAAATAATTATGCGATAAATAATTGATTGCCCGGGTCTCACCACGTGGAGGTTACTGCGCATGGAGACCCACCCTAGCCGCGGCCCTTCCACCCTCCAATTACGCGAAAACTAATTCTAATATAACATGTGAGAAAGAAAAATCTCCTATTATTGTCAATTTGTAGAACGTTCAGTAATTGATCGTAGTACAAGTAAGCCAACAAGAGGAGTACTTGGAAAATTCACGACCGAAAGCTAAATTGAATATCAGAAGGAAACCTGAAAGAAAATCAAGAAGCGAATTCAATTTCAGGAAATAAAACTTTTTTAAAAATATATCCTATGATCTTAAAAACTAGACAACGAAATATTATGATAATTATGATTTAGAATAAAAATAAAATACATTACAAAACATGTACTAGAATTAATTACATTTCTTCCAGAAAATTATTATTACTTTATTTTTCTTATATTACTAAATATTTTGTGTAAATTATATGTCCATAAGATGTCCTGTCTATTCTTATATCTCGTCGGTGTCTGTAGTTTGAATGTTGTAAAGTATAAAGAATTATTCATTGCAATTACCTCGGCCCTTGGTGGTTGTTTTTTATTCTACGGGTTCTCAAATGAAAGGGAAGAGAATAAGCTACACGGAAAAAAATATACCGTTTGTTGTAACTTCACCCCTTGTCCGTAATAATTGCTTATAACAAATGAACCGAGCATGGATTGGAAATGGTAGCGAAGTTAAGTGGACACAGGTTCCACCTTTCCACCGGTAGATGGTTGTAGTTTTTCGTGGTGTATCAATTGACTTAATTTATCAAAACCAAAAAGATATGAACATTTGTGATTGTTTCTTTTGAATCAAGTCGCAAGCTGTTTTCCCGTACTTATTCTTAAAGGGTTAGGTTTAAATTAAGGTGTCTTACAATTGCAGGTATACAGCCAGTACACTTAGGACCTTGGCGGCGAAGGGGCGGATGTGTTAGACAGACTTTACACCAATAGGAAGTTAACACATAGAACATTTACACGTGAATTGGCCTTTCGGCTTTTACATCTTCAGAAGTTAAACACTTTCTTATTGTTTTCAAAATGAGAAACAACTATCATTACTTCTCGCTTGGGATTTCCTTTGTGATACTTGCACTTGGAACATGTTGTATAGAAGGTATATCAATATTATCGGTAATTGTATATGTAATGAGAAATGTCAAAATCTGCTTCTTCTATATTTTCGAATATTACACAGATTACTTTTCTGCGTTATCTGTATTATTTCTATTTCGTCTAGACGTCTCTGTAAATGCCTTTCCTATTTTTCCTGGTAACAAGTATGATATATTCGTTTATAAATGTACGTTTGCAGGTAAAGGAGTACAATTCGTAACGTGCGGTTCTATTTTAAAATTAATGAATGTAGAATATAAAGTGAGATTGCACTCCCATGATATTAACTATGGCAGTGGTAGTCGACAGCAATCTGTAACAGGTACTTTGACCAACGAAGATGGGAATTCTTATTGGCTTGTAAAAGCAAGGACAAAGAAGGAATGCAATAGAGGGTGCGTGTAAAATATTTGATATTTCGCGTGAATTAGATTGAATCGATTTTTAACAAGACGAATATATTATAATAGCATGCCCGTCGAATGTGGGGACATTATAAGACTAGAACATATAGCAACAAAGAAGAATCTTCATTCCCACGTTGTTAGATCACCTCTTAGCGGTAAACAAGAAATATCTGCTTACGGAGATGGAAAGGGGGAAGGTGACAATGGGGATAATTGGCTTTTAATATGCGACACAGAATTTTGGAAGAGGGATGATCCTATTATGTTGCAACACATAGATACAAACACGTGAGTTACATGCAGCTAGCATAGGAGAAATGTAATGTAAACAGTACTTGTAATATTTCGATGCTGCTGTGCTCGACAGATTTTTGGCGGTAAGTGGAAGAGTTTACGATCATCCGATTACTGGCCAAAGCGAAGTAGTCGGTGATTATTCTTCCGATTCTCCCCAAGTTCAGTGGATAACAACAGAAGGAGTATTCATTCATCCCAATGACTTTAAAGCTCAGCACCACATACATACAGAATTGTAAATCGAATTTATTAGCTAGATTACAGAATTTTTTATGGTAATTACTGAAAATATCTCAAGCTCCTACTAAAGATGGTAAATACAATATGTACACATTCAAATAATAATATGTTTTCCAATTTCATTGCAGATCAGTATCTGATCTTTTTCCATTTCTTTTAAAGAGACTTAACAGTATAAAAAAACAAGTTGGTTACATGAAATACATACACATATGTGTAAGAAAGCAATGTCATTGTTAATTATTTCTATAATTAATTGAAACGGTCTTGGTTACCTGCTCTCTTATAATGGAAGATGAGTGAAACAAAGCGAATAACTGCGTTTGATTTCATCACGATCATTAACTTGCGTATCGATGTAGCAACGGACTGAGTGTACGATACTTTCTTGTATGTTTATGAAAATTTGTGCGAAGAGTACAGTGTGATTTGTGCAAATGTATTAAATATGTGATATTTATTACAATATATTAGAATTTACAAATATTTTATTTTAGCGTATACATTAATGTAAATTTCTTCACTGACTGGTGTTCAGTTATTATCAAGTTGTTCCACCTCTTTTTTCTCTCTCAATCGTAAATAAGACCAAAGATACCACTATACCTGCTTCAATTCATATTTTCCATTAAGATCTCTAGTACCTACGAGACCATTATACGGAAACATAATATTTGACAGGCCGTAACTACCAAATATATCATTCAAACTCTGTTTCCCTGACATGTTTGCATACCGTTGCTTGCCAGTCATACAACTATGTAATTTCCATGTTGCATACACCAAACAAATACACAAAATTGAAACCAACATATCGAACATCGTTACTAGCAGCAGGTATGTGTTTTCTTCGGAATGTAACAATTTCACCAGAGCAATAGGAAAGCAGAAATTCAAAAATATATTAAAGGAGCCTGTATCTGTTTTTATCACTCGATTGATATTTTCGTATAGGTACGGCCCAAGAGTGCACAAGGTGTACATGCACGTTAAAGATGTATAGAAACAAAAGAGAATAAAGTTACCAACATTCTGTCTTAATATACATGCACCTAAGAAGAAACAATGATGATCTCGAAAATGGAAACACTTTCTGCAAAATATACAGTGGTGCGACGGTTTGCATGTGTAGGCACGGCATTTCTCGCAATACCAATATTTATATTCCGCCTTCTTACATATTAATGATTTCGCCCCTATCGATCTCACTACCATAGCCGTTGCATTGCGACTTATGGCGTATACTGAGTACCAATTCAAATATACTTGAACGCAAAAAAACATGAAGACCGGATTGACTTTTTCATTAATATATGTTGTTAGAATGATAACAGCTACACTATAGAAGAATGCGATAATGGGGCAAATTTGAACTATAATTGAGGGGAAGGGTTTCATCTTCTGTACTCGGAATACTTATGTGGTACACGATGAAATTATATTATCCACACTGCTGTCTTCTTCCTCACCTTTCATGTTAACTCATAATACATATACGTACTAATACGTACGAATCAATTTTCTCTGCAAAACGTAATATATTCAGATTAGAGAAGCGAAAGAAAACAAACCTCACGTTCTATCAGAACTTTTTAATGTTCGCTAGGTAACATTGCACATTGAAAAGAACATATTTGCTGATACTACTTAATGAACTATAATTCTAATAGACAGGAAAACGTATACGTTACATAATACATCTTTCATTTTTCTACACGACCAATGTGTCGAGCGGCTGAGGTTAGGAAACATGTTTCGTTCCTGTTCACTGATCTTCACGTTAATCCTCCTAAGTAATACATCACGCTTTTGAAAACGTCTATTTAATATTACCGATACTTGAATATTATTATTCTCACGCCTTTGTGGACTACGTTTCGATTTGCGAGCCCCCAGAACTACACGATACTTCAGAAATATGAAGCCCAATGCGGTAAAAAATGGGCCAACATTTTTCCACAAAAGCAATTATTTTTATCATTTTTATTTCTATCTTTACATCACTTCAACATTACTTTGGCAAAATTTCGAAGCAAACATTTTTCTATGCATAATTAACTATTCAATTAAGTAAAATAATTTTGTGTAATAACAAATAGTTGGTCTTCAATGAGCAAAACAAATTTAGTCTCGCTAGTTACCTCATTTTTTTAAGGTACCTACTTTATTTAACGTATATGTATTTATTGTACAAAATCCCTTCTTTTCATGTATGTATGTACTTTTATCTTCAGATAAAAGAAGCACAATTAACAGCACTACTATTTACGAACAAATTTTAAGATGCATATCATGTTTTTTTCATGATTATTTACAAATAATATACAAACTATAATATTTTCGTTGCACGCGCACGCACCAACACACACACTTAATCTTTTCTGCTGCATGGAAAACATGTATCTAACCTAACCTAACCTAACCAACACACACACTTAATCTTTTCTGCTGCATGGAAAACATGTATCTAAACTAGATTGTGCGTAGTTCATTTCATCTGTTCTAGTTTTGTATCTTGATAAAAATAGTTATTAAAATACTATCAATATAATACAATATAATCTGAAAGTACATATATAATATAACCTTACAATACACTGTAAAGGTTTGTTCTCCTAAAGATAACCCGCCCTGCATATGTACAACTATATAAACATATTACAGCGTGATTTCCACAAGTTATCAAAATATACTACTATAGTTAAATGTTAAGTGATACTTGTACACATAGAAGTTTCTTAAGTAGCGTAAAAAATAAATTTTTCAAACCGCCAACTTAACACCGAAGTAGGTCATTCAAAAACTGTACCGTTTTTCATTATTATTCAACGATGATATATTGACAACTTCACGAAAGTTCACCAATGGGCGCATTTTGCAACCATAAATCGTGTATAAAATTATACAAATCATCGCTAACAGCAACCTGTAGAAATTTTAATAATAATAATAATTCTTAGTTGTCCCAAGCAATGATATGCAAAGTCGCGTGTGTCTTGTGTTTTTTTTATTATAATAACTGACAAACTAAAACTTACTTTGTACGGTGTAGGATTTAAATTTCTTCTATGATCATTTCTGAGTGTCCTTAACGATTCCTGTACTCTGTTTCGTATTTCTTGTAATCTGGGTAAAGGCTGGCATAACTTCCCATTGTTCCAATACACCTATGTGTTCATAAGGAAACGGATATATATATACTTTGTAAGTTTTTGATTTTGTGGAAAACGATATTTTGTTAACTTACTTTGTGTAATGATTCTACTCGCGATGGTATGACATAAGCTCTTTTTGATTCTTGGAAAGGATGTCGGCAAAGAACTTTTTCTTTAACTTGTGGAATTTCTTCTGTCGATCTTTGGAGGAGATCAATTAACGCGTAACCATCCGCTCCGTATAATCTGAATGCATCTTTTTTTCCTGGTATTGTTACTTTACCAACTTCCTGGCTAAGCTTGATTCTCGGTTGACCATTAATTTCGACCATTTTGTAAACACAGCCTAATGCAGGTTGTCTTTGGCAAGTTACTAAATGCGTTCCAATTCCAAAACAGTCGATCTTGTGACTCTATGACAAGTATAACGACATAAAAACCAAATTCGCTGCACGTTCATATTTTGTCTCTAAGCGCACATTTCTCTCTCTACCTGTTCGTTTAAACTTAGAATGGTTTCCTCGTTAATGTCATTGGACGCACAGATTGTAAGTTTTGCAAACCAGGGTATATTGTACTTGACGGAAATTCTTTCAAAAATATCTCTCGCAGTGTTACTTAAATATGCTAAATCGCCGCTGTCGATTCTTATACCAATTGCTTTGTAACCCAAATCGTTCAGAGCGAGTGCCACTGCGCAAAAGTTTAGAAGACCACTCCTGGGTAGAAAAATTGATTTGTAAATTATATGGAACAGTGTAACATGTTGAAGAATATTAAATGTATACATATATGTGTGTATGTATGTCCATGCATCTACACACTACTACCACCACCATACAGTTTTAAATACCATTATTTTGTGTATAAAATTATTACATGATATACATATATTGTACAAACTATATGAATAATCTATTACACAACAACACTAAACTTTAGTAGAACAATTAATGCTATATTTCAGTATGAAGCGTGCACAATCAATAATTATATGTATAAGAGAAAGAGGAACATTTAATGATCCTGTATCTAAATTATAAGTGAACATTGTAAACTGAAATAAACGAATTAATATTTCACGCGGTGTACCAGTTTTGGAAATATGCTGCTTATGATTATGATTATGAACAAATTTCCTTTCAACAGAATATTATCAGCGTATTTTCTTACGACATAAATTGATCACTTCCGTCTAATTTTTAGCAATTCAAGCTTTTAGGGCTAATATTATCTTGTAATTAATGGAACACCAAACGCATTAACGATTATTCTGTTAGATGGCTGAATTGGGGGAAGGGTACTATATAAGGTCGCAAATAATACAAAATTTACAAAGTTTTCATAATATATCTGACGTTTGCTCCCATCCTTTTTTTACTGTTTTTTACTGTATTTTACAAAAATGAAGCAACGATGAAGCAACGAAATATATTTTGCCCGCTTTACAGAATGATGTGTTTTCTCGCAAATTAACTAAATTCTATGCAAATAGATAGAATGTATTTGAAATCTACGTTATTTGGATAACTACTACATCACAGTTTAAATTGAATATAAAAATGATAAATGAATTAGGTTCTTTAATAAATCAAATAAAATTTCTTGAGAGAAAAAAACAATACTATTAGCATGTAAATGATTATTCGTGAAGGTACTTGGGTAATTAATTGTAGTTTGGTAAATGGAAATGAATACTTGATGATTTATCCTGCAAAGCAGACAAAGAGGATAGTATCGTACCTCACATAGAGCTCACCCAATTCGCCTCGTCTTAAAAAGCCATTCTTGTGATGCGAAGTTGATTCTGATATAATCGGACTGTTTCTGCCACCATTTTGGGCATGTGCATTGGACCCATTTGTTAGGCGTTTATTCTTTACATTTAGGCCGGCTATGCATGCCTGTCTCTTGGCCGATGATTCGATGCTATAAACACACTCCTGTTAGGCTATAGTGTGTGTATGTTTCATCATACCTGCTTTGTGAATTTCTAATTAGAATTGCTAATGCACATATGAAACCCAATGAAACATGTTCTTTTTCCGTCAAAAGTACAATTACGGCTTAAATTTTTTTTCGCCTGTATATGTATATTATCCTGAGTTGTTATATGTAGAGTGATTTTGAAGCTGCTATGATTCTGTTCAAAGTAAGCGTACGAACAATGCAACTAGTATAATCGATTCTTCTATTCTAATTTGCTCACGTATTTTCTTTTACGATATACACACACATTAATGTATAGTAAAACGGAGCAGAAGGAAATATTTCTTACTTTGAAATCTTATAAAACGACTAATTACTAAATGAAGTTTTTACATTACACAGTTATAATTAGCGGAATGCTTTATTAATTAAAAGAATTAGGAGTAAATGAAGAATATTGCTCTAGATTAGCAGTGCATATTTGAAGAAGATCCTGAACATATACACATGCAGCTAATCAAGTAAAGATACATACAAGTATTCAAGAAGTGCATTACACGTATAAAGTGAAAAAGAAGTACATATATCTACCATTGTATACGAAATATATAAATAAGAAGCATAAGCCACATTCACAAATAGGATAGAAGCATAAAGAAACTATAGGTAAATCATACCTTTTCACGTCATATGTATCGACAAGAGCAACGAACCGCTGCGGGAAAGCAATGGCATAGCTAATTAAAGCAGCCAACTCTCCGCTAGAGGCCTCAGAAACTAGTGTGCCTACATCAGCTGCAATGGAATCTCGATGTTTGTAAGCCAATTCTAGGAGATCGTAAACTTCCCCCGTTTCTTTATGTGCCAAAGTCTGAAGAAAAATCGCAATACACTATTCTATATACTGATGAATTATTTCAATTATTTCAATTATTCTACCCTTACCCTTTCTTGTAAATCATCAATGTTAGTGAAGGACGTGATATATGCATGCGCGTGTGTTCCACTCAGTGGGATATTATAAAGCTTTCCTGCTAAAACATTACTTGTCCCATCAAACCCACCTAGAAGGTAATCGTTTGATTGAAAAATAAACATAGAGAAGAATAGTGCACGCTATTGTGTTCCTATCATAGAAATTGCCTACTCAAGGAAAAGAAATTGGTATGCTTATTTATTAATCGATATTTATTGTTCACCTCTTATTTAATATATCTATATATTTAATCTGGTATAACATAACTGTTTTTTGTCATTCTAAGAGGGTGCAATACAGTATGTATACAAACGTAATCATTCTGGATGACTCAAACTGTTATAGCGTTGTGTTGGATATTGATTTTCATACGCCATCATTTTTTTTACACACAAATATGTAACACAGTCCTGACATATATCCATGTGCATGCGAGTTTGTGCGTATATGTTAAATAATTAGTGTATTCCGTATTAAACAAAAGGGAACAGGTGCGAGAAATATTTACCGATATAGCTATATTTAGAGGCACTTAATCCGCCATCAGGACCCTGCGCCCTTCGAAGGCCAAATTCAAGCAATGTTATGTTTTTCCCAGCAACCATACGATATCTGGCTGCATTAGTTGCCATTAAACTTGCATAGTTAACTAAGGTTAACAGTGTTGTTTCCAAAAGTTGTACCATTATTAACGGGCCTTCTACTCTTAGTAATGGTATTCTGCATAACATATCAATTTGCATTGGGGTCTTAATTTATTAAGATTTGATGTTTCGTCAAATATGTAATGTCGATAAGCATTGGAACATTGACTCTAACTGCTGTCTTAAGAGCAAGAAAAAGCTTTCCTAAACGATGACGCACGGATGATGATGATTAACATAGCTGAATAATATTGACACAATGCATACGCCATCCAATAAGTTTTCACTAACCTTGGAAAAGCGACCGAACCTTCTTCCATAGCGTATATTGTCACATCTTTTGGGGTAAGATCCTTCAAATATTCAAAGAATTTTTGATCCACTGACGATGGCATCGTTGATTTTAAATACTTAATGTCTGCATAAGCGTGTGTTTTAATTTGCATATAATATTATTGAGAATAAACGATAAGCGATCTAAACATGTATACATACCGCTAGAAGAGTAACGAAACTTTTCCAAGAATTTTATGCATTCTTCTAGCCCAGCAAAAATTGTGAATTCTCCTTGAAAGGGATTCTTGCGAAAGTATAAATCAAACACCGCACGATCGTTCATTTTTCCACTTTTCCAATAGGCATATGCCATTGTAATTTGATACAAATCTAGAATTATGAAAGAAATGTAAACATACATATAGTTCATTAATCATGAAACCGTCTTTGAGTTTAGGGAAAACGTTAATATATACATGTATACCGACATTCGTAAAAAATGAGCTTGCATTAAAAACATAAAAGAAAATAAGTGAAATTTATTGGCCAAACTATATGATTTGTTTATTAAAGTAGCACGTGGTACAACATTAGTTAATATCTATATCTGTCGAGTAGATGATAAGGTAAGATGAGCCCGCGTGCTTTGAGGTTACTTTTTCTAAGATTGTTGAGCAAATCCTTCACTGCATGCAAATACCTGTTAAGAGCGGCTGCACGACGCAATTTTGCCGCGTGTGACACCACGATTTACCCTCGTTATCTGACATTTTTCTTGAAAATTTCAATAATTCAACCGAACGATGCTACTGCTAGATGGTCGAAGGAAAGGAAAAAAGCCTTGCAATATCTTTATTCGGCAGCAACGACTGTTACACCATTCACTGAACGACAAGCGGTCAAGCACCGTTACCGACGCGAACTAGCATGTTTCGACGGTGAACTTCGTATTATAAGTCTCCGTGCCGTGCACTGTGCACTCTCAGAATCGATCGGAACGTTTGAAGGACGTTACTAGTTGAGTTATGATTATGAGTATGCGTTACGAGTTACGAACGACCCGACCTATTATTCCGCCATTACCACCAATGATAAAGAGTTGCCATACAAAATTACTAGAAATCATTTGAAAAAGCTGATCAGTTTAATTCGAACACAAGAACTCGCAATAAGGACTACGAATTCAGGCTATGTACATACACGTATGTCGCGATCGAATGATGTACATATTTCTCAATTTTCCTTCATCCCCTCTCCTAAAAGTGTGCCACAATCGATTTACACATCAAAGATCTAGAAATACCTTATCGCGAAGGAAGTAAAGTTTACGCTTGATCATGTGCAAATTTGTATTGCTAGTTAAATCGCACAATTTATTCTAACAATACATCTGTTAGATCAGATTGTCCGATGGGCATTTATACATACAATTTGGATTTATATTTTCGCGATCACTTTCCCTCTGAACCGCTCTACGCCATTGACAAAATTAATGCAAATATATTGTACATCCATTGTTACTGTTCTTGAAATAGCCCAGTGCCACCCAGTGCTCAATTCATTTGAGACCTTCTTAAATAAGCGATTAATATGCAACGCCTGCAATTGGCCGCATATACATATTTACATGCATGCTTGAATATAGCGCATTTGCAATATACATATACAATATGTATATATACATATGTATGTATGCCCACTAACAATAAATTGCACGATTAAAAGGTATAGGATTTTTTCTTTTTTTTTAGACACCGCTAGATAGTAGTAACAACAGAAGGAACCGCGCCATCGCTAACGATTACAGCTATACGTACATACTGTATGTACGTATATTTATCGGTGAACCAGTTATCACAATTGTGCTGGCATTAACGTATGAGAAATCCTTGAAGGTAATTTCTCTTCGCGGAACAATTTTTAGCCGCATATGTATACGTTTGTACATTATTACTTTATATCTGCTTCATTTCCTTCAATAATCACTTTCCATATCTGGATGAAACGAATCACAGCTTTAATGGCTCGGCCAATTTGTCAATTTACCAATTCAAATGAGGTTGTGAAAGGAATTGTACCTACAAATGCAAATATGTGCGACGGAGTGCATACATTTTATATTCTTCTTCCAGTATAGTCGTGTCCATTTTTTTCACCGCTTTTCGCTTTCTGTAAGTTTCAAAGATAGAATTGCGCACAATTGTATAGTTCGAGACACTTGGTGATTGATCGTGATCGCGATCACGATCGGGACATCCTTCGATTAAACAAGTACGTATTGTTAGGGGCAACGTGCCCATACACGACGACCTTGTCGTAATGATACGGCAATGCAGCTGTTCTTCCTCTGGCACGGGAAACTTTTTTTTTAAATATATACAGAATTAACATATAACTTTGAAATAGCGTTACGATCGCGTGCTGCCTTGCACGTATGATGCAACTTCTAACTTGAATTCCTTCCGTGTTCATGATTTTAATTACTCGTTAAATCGAGCCACGCGTGATCGCGATTTCTCTAAAGCAGAATTTCTCTCGCCACGGAAGCGCTACGGAGTTGATCGACCAAACAACTCAAATACCTATCTATTTCGATTAGAAAAACCGCGTCCAGTTTCCATTCCTTTCCTTTCCTTTCCTTTCCTTTGCTATCCGCTAGCTCGAGGCATTTAACTTGCCTTCAATAATTTCCACGCGTGAGACTTATCTCTTACAGTTATCGCTTATCAGCGTATGTGCATACATATACATATGTAGACGTACATTCCGATTTGTTTATTCTAATTGGTTCGTTCGGTCGTCGAATCCAGAATTATTTCCCGCTCAAGCGATCATCTAGAAAAGAAGATTCTACCGCAAGATCGACGACCACCACTCTCACTTTTCTGCAATCGAGACTACAAGAGGAAAAGAAACTAATATATGTATATGTATAATGGCGTTTTATTTCGAGCTCTGACGCAATTTCCCCTATCTATGTTCATATATGTACCTAACTTACGTAATGTGCAGGCCATGTACGTATAGATTTAGAGGATCCACAGTGGTTCTACAAAAATCAATTTGAACTAATAAGAGGATGATGCAGTTTTACGTAACGCCTTCTACACAGTATGAAATAACAATACATACATATGTATAGATCATGAGAAGAAAAGACGCGAATTTTGCATAAATCTTTACTCTGGCAAACGCCTCTAATCTTTTTATCTCTGCTTATCTCTCCTTATGGAAATTAGTTTTGAGTAATGAAGGAGGGGAAAAGGTGCACGCGGCACGCAACTTAGGATAAGAATGATAATTAATCAATTACAGCAGTTTAAGTGAGGATAGGAATAATCTTGAGAGATGAAATTCTATACAATCATTTTTATTAAGTGTCACAATTAATATTATCGACAATGTATACCTTGATTCTACAAGTAATAATCCAGTATTTCTCTACCGGAATACTACTACGATAGTTCACTGCGTTACTGGCACTTCTGAGATATTTTTTTAATCGCTAATATTTAAACGCCAATCGCCCCTGCGTGCTCCATGAACTTTAGAAAAATACTCAATTTTTGACTCTCTACAGCAACGGCTGAACAAATCTGTTTAAAAATACATATTTTTAAGTAAAACATATTCTACAAAATCAATATAACAATGTATACCTACATTTGCATACATATACGTGTGAAGAACAGAATAATTTTATTATTATGAAATATAATATCTATTCGGAAGCCTCTATTCGGTAATGTTTTGCCTCCGTAGTGTTAAGGCTAAAATCAAAACCGGGAGTAAAAAACAATTTGCTCATCCTTGCTTGAAGAACTAGGTGGAAAAATTGAGCCACGAGTGCACGATCGCGAACAATCTCGTTTTACTTTTTTTCAGCTGTTTTCTTCTATCGAAAATTGATTATTATTTCGTCGATGCACGATTAACCAAATTAATCTTTGTCTACTTAACCATAGAGTTAGCAAGCGTCGACATAAATGTAATTGCAAAATATACGATCGTACCCCTAAACAAGCTAGGGTGACCAATGTCGAAGCTTCCGCGCAATTAAATATTTTCTTCTAGTTTATAAAACAATAAAATATTTACAACCGAAGTTAAAGGCATTTTGTCAAAGGGTATCGAAAACTTCTCGTAAATACAATTGAATTAATTATAATTAATTATAATATAATTATCTTTTTTCTTGGTCCGTTCCGTCTTCGTTAAGGCGAAAGCTTGGTCACCCTACTACGCTAAATGTAGCAATGTGGTTTTTCTATTTATTCATTACGCAGCAATCGTCGTTTATCATTCTTTTTCGTTTATCTAGCTCGTGCGCAAATGCATACATTACATACGGAAGCACAGGCTATAATCTTCTACCATTACACAGCACCTCTAAAATTCTTACCTATGGTTTCCTAGAACCTACTCAGACTTTAGTCAACGTTTACTTCTTTTAATGGTATATCCTGCTTAAAAGAATAACATTATATGTACTCGTTCGTAACATCAGCTACAGCATCTACGTTGTCCATAATACATAATACTGTATTCTGAATAAACTAGCCTCATCTTTTATGATATACAGCCATTGATATCGTATACTATTCCCTTACATTTACGTATATTAACTCTAATTTGACACAGAATTTCGTATACAGTCTTAACGTTATACTTAATCATGATGATGTTCGTATATTGTGCTAAAAATATGCCGCCAACTCCAAAATCTTTCACTGTCATCTTCGATGAACGTTTCCCTTTCTCATCGTTTCATTTTTTCTTTTCCTCCTTTGGTCATATTTTTCCATTTTCCCTGTCGTAAATACACATATGTAAGTATTTTATCAAATGTTTGCTGTCAAACAGCTCTTTGTATGGACAAAATAACGCGTTTCTCTTTTTTCTATTTTTTTGTCTTTTCTCTTTCTTTGTTTTTTACAACATTCGTCACCGCTCAAATCAAAATCCACGCAGTTTGCAAGTTTTCTTCGACACAACGACGTTTCAATTATAAAATAAATAACAAACAACGCTTCATTCTTCGCATCTTCTGTCTCCTGAAAAAATACTAACAATATAAGTACATGTTATTGAAAAATATCACATCCGATATACAAAGTACTTGTTTATGGCTTGAACAGATATTTGAAATTCCTCGTCTCGCATTGAATTATTAAAAACGAACTTCGTCGGAGACCATATTTTGAGCGTGTGCAAATAAGTAATTGTGCTACTATATGTATATGTATATGTATTGTTATGCTTTGCCACGGTATCGACTACATTTAATGTTCATACATGGTACTTATAACCCATCGGGTATGAATTAATTTTTTATCTCTAATATAGCACTGATTTGTAAAAAATCACAGTTCTCTTATATTTATTAATATTTTTGACTACCGAATTAATTCCTTTGCGTAAATTTTGAACATTTTATTGCATTCATTGCCGATGGGCCGATGGGCCGATGGGCCGATGGACCGATGGACCGATGGGTCAATTTGTACTATCAATAAGTTGAAAATTATTCGAATAATACTGGGTTTCGATTGAACGGTGTTATCGATATTAGTATCGTTTGCAATCACTTTAACTTAAAAATAACACGGTAAATTACGTGTAATTATTAAATATTAAATGCCACATTATTTCAACAATATTTCTACGAAATAGTATCAAGAGCAGTCTAAATGCAACTTCTATCCTGAAAGTTGAAGAAAATGTATACATATAATAGATAAATGAGTAAAAAATACAAATTTCTTATCTCGACTAGATAGTTTAAAACCTATTATTATTTTCACTTGTACTATATATGCGTCGATAAATAATAAACACTAAATTTATCAACAACAATGGAAGAATGTTAAGTTCGATAACATTGATAAGATAAAAAATTAAAAAAGAAATATATATATAACTATATATATCTGCCTTTCCCTATTTTATGTAAAGAAGACCTATAGTTACGCCATAAGAGCAAACAACTAACAATAAGTGCATTTCAATAACAATAACGCATCTAACACTAATTGCAAGTTCTGAAGTCAAACCAGTCAAGTAAAATATAGGTAAATTTCCGTTGCTTGTTACAATAGCACCATTAACATTCCGAACTAAAGCTGATTTTCCCTTTATCATAGCTAATACACATCGTTACGACTATGTATGTACTTTGAAGGTTGTTAGAGTTCTCTTTTTTTAAAACCATTCTTCGTACTGGCTACCCATCGTTCATCTCATTAAATCCGCTGCTCTTTGCCTATCTCGATGAACTTCCCGAGGATGCATTCTTTTACGGTGCGAGAAACAGTTGCCGGAACTTGCAAAAGCTTTTGGACAATATGGACATTGATAAGGCCTTGCACCTGTATGCTGATTTATGTGAAACTTTAAATCCTGGTTTCTCTTGAATGTTTTATGACAAAGAGGACACGCGTGTGGCCTCAAATCTGAATGCGTTATACTATGAGCACGTAATGTAGAATTTGTAGGATAAACTCTTCCACATACGTTACATGGAAATTGTATTCCACCATGATATTCTTTGTGTCTGAATAAATTCGACTGAGTTTTAAATCTGAAATAAAATCAGCTCTTACAACAATGTTTGTTAATTGTTTAATGGAAATATTGAATTGAAAGGAAACATTGCAACTAACATTCTACCACATATGTCACAACCATATTTTCCTTTAGGCCGGTGGGTTTCCAAATGTACCTTTAGATTTCCCTTAGTAGAAATTTTTTTACTACAAATTGGACAGATACAGTCATCAGTTGCATTGTTGTCTGTATTCATATGAAGTACACCGTTAGTAGAGTAAACTTGATGCGATCTTAGAATAGGCTTCCCATCGAGTCGTTTATCTTTAGGCAAATGGGACCATAAATGATTTTGTAGGCCAATCTGAGATATAAAGGACCGAGCACATATTGTACATTCGTAAGGTTTCGTTGGTACATTAGAAATAGGTTCGCTAGTATCGTCTTGAGATCCGTCGTTACTCTCATCTTTCTTCTCCTTTTTCATCTCTCTAAAGCAACACGAGGTATAATAAGTTGATAATTTGGAAATAAAGTGAAGCGAAATTGAAAAATTGTGAGTTAGTAATATTAATATTCCTACTTATTCGTTAGCGGTATTGGTTCTGGGGAGTTTATTCTTGTTACTTTTTCTTCCAAGTCAGACATTTCTGAAGTTTCCGATGACGAATGATCCATACCATACTGTAAAAATAACATTGGATCAACTTTAACTTCCATCTCTTCCGTACTTGGTGCATGAGATTTTTCTTCCCGTGACAATAATTCTGATGGTCCCAATGGTTCACCTTCCGCCAAAATTTCTATCGCCCCCTACAAAACGATACGTAATTAAACGAAATGTCTATAAAAAGAGATTTCTTTACTGTACTTTGGTCGTAATGTACTTTTGTCAATATTGTGTGCAACAATCCTCGATCCTCTATCCTCTTTGTAGTGTCTTGCGTCTCCTCTTGTGTCTCCTCTTCGACGTATTCCTCAACATTTCTGTTGCCTGTGCAGCTATATAATTGTGATTTTAATTTTTCTTGCGTCCTATATGCCATCATTGCGAAACGATGAATGTTCTCTAGTCTTTTGATACACGTAGCACAAACCATCTTCGATAACTTGTCTTCCGAGGACACCTATAATACAATATTATCATTACATTGTTTAGTAGCGCTCGATCGAAGCAAGTGTTTTATAAGCATCGACTTAACGACAATAATAAAACGTAGAAAGAGGTCTGGTACGATAGTATTATTATCAGTTTGTAATTAATATGGCAATTAAAAATTTCATTACAAGAAGATGTTTTTAATGCAACTAATAAAAAAGAAAATTATAACTTGCCATTTTACATTTTTTTTTCGAATTTTTCTTTATCCAATGATAAGACGTATTCACACAGTTAAAAAAAAATTGACGCATTATTACCAGTTATTTCGTACATCGAATTATATATCTGTACTATGTACATGTATTTATAGGTGCGCCAGTTATACATATAGCGCATATGGTATACTTATTGTAATCAATAAAATGGTAATTTTTAACACTTCTGCATTCCCATCAAAATGGACCCCTCCCTCCACCTTGTTATAGCGGAACACATCAATCTTTTTATTTTCCACACATAAATATGGTTAAGTAGGCTAATCATTTTTATAGGAATTACATTTCACGTGTAATTTTGAATAATTTGGTTGCCGGCCAATATGTATGTAACATTTGAAATTTGCATCGTCCTGTTTGAGTGTAGAAAATGTCAGAATTCTATAAAGAATTTTCAAATGTGAGGGTAAATGTATACGCGCATATTTCGCCACACATAGAGAGAAGAGATTGGGGTACAAGAGGGATTGAGCGCGAAAGTCAGTGACGGGTACCCAGTAGAGATTTAAAAAAATATTCACACACGACGCCAGCTGAACTGCGTGCATGTGTAAGCGCGCACTGAATGGCGATCGACGATCGGCGATCGTCGATCGCGCTAATTCACACATAGACCGCAGCTAGACTTACCAAGATGTAGAGATATTTTCGTATTTTAGTCTGCAGGTAGTGCCGTCTACCATCCTCGGCGAAAATGTGGAGCCCGTCGTTTCTTGGTATGTCACCAGCACAAATTCGGCAGTAGAACTCGTCTTCCCTATTGCGCTGGAAATCGCGACCCGCCGTACCCATTTCAAAACGGAAGAAAAGTATGACGAGGTGTCACCACGCTAAGCAAACGATTTTTCCACTATTTATATGTACAAGCACGTTTTAAATACGATTTATATTTAATGATTTCACGCGGACCCTATTACAACGTTAGAATTCATTGCTCATTATTGTTACATTTCCTCCTTCTCATTATCTTAACACCTTGACGAAAAACGTCGAAAACGTCCGATATAAAACTTTCAGCAATGCATCTTTACGACTTGCCAGCGTGTCTGAGAGGGTTGATTATTCTAACGATTTTTTTTTTTAACTTATGAGTCTCCCGGATTGGGTGAGATTACTCCGGCACAACGTTGACGCTTTAAAAACGACGTCGGCGCCGGGCGTCGGCGTCTCTCCCGAAACGAGTGCTCAATACAAAATATATAATAGCATTCGTCGATTTGAAAAACATATGTATATAACCAATAGTTTTATTTGTGGATTCCGGTCGTATTAAATGATCTTATTAATAGTAGCTTGCACTAAGAAATATTGTACATCGTTCATTCGCAATTTATACGAAACGTAAATATTTCGCGTGAAATATATGAATCCGTATACATATCGAAAATACTATTCCCTGCGAGAAATAAAGAATAAAATGTATCAGCGCGGTACTCTTAATTGGTCCGCCATCTTCTTTCACCCATTTGTTTGTATTTTTTATATTTTTCATGAATAAATAGTACCGGCCGTTTTGTAGCTTGCGTCTTAATGAAATACCAAGCTTGCATCGCCGGGAATGGATCTCCATCAATACATTTCCTACGAGGCGCCCTATTCTACCGAAATTAATAATCATTTCCCCGATCTTTCCCGCCACTTTTCCGATCATGTATTACTACGCCTGCAGAGGAAGGGATGAACGGGACGATTTTGTCAATGCGAAAAATAGTTCCAGGTACTTGCGAACGAACAGCCTCCCCCTTGGATATGTTACGTCTCCATTTAAAAAAAATCAATACTTAATAATTAGCAATTAATACACTCGCTATGTATACACGCGACTGCTATCTTATCGCCCACATTTTCTAATGTACGTATGCGTTTTGTAATTTAATGCTCGATTTTATGTACCTATGTATATATATTTTACCATATACAATTTGCACACATACAATATTGTATGCAAATTTTTCAATAAAATGCCCACAAAATGTAGCAAATCTATTTTCTCAACGCAGCCGCTGAGACAGCAAAAAATCATATGATTTCTAATTAGAGCAGCGATATTTAAAACGCGATTATTCTGATGGGAAAACGGTAGCCGTCAAGGTTAATAAATGGACGAATAGTTTGAAAATGATTAGTACACAATCGGTTCTGCAGATAAGTAAGTATCATCTTGGTAATACAAGATAGATCTTATTATCTATAAAAATGAGACTCACCAATTAAACATTTTCTACTTTTTATTCGGTGAAAAATGCAACTAAAACAACTAACCACATATCATTTTTATACAAACCTAAACGAAATTATTTTCGGTACATACATATATATTATGTTGCAATTCTTCCATAAAAAAATATACCTTTTGAATAAATTTCCATTAGAAATATTTGAAGGAAGAACGCACAGAAAATGAACAGCATTTAATCAAGTATGTATGTATATGTTTCGATGCAACATTTTCCTTACAATATTATCAATCATCGTCACGTAAAGTGATTTGTCGGCGCGCTAAATATACATTTATGGAATAAATATAAACTTGGAATGAAAATCACAAAATTAATAAAGTTGAAAATATTTATGGTTTATTCTTGTCTGTCCAGAAACATTTCGTGAATCGTTAAGAAGTTATGGCTAACTTAACATTTTGCTTTATTCTGAATTGGCAAGAATAATTTAAATTCTGCTGGCAATTCATCTTCAGAATATAGTCTGTCAGAAAAGTACACTCTTCTTATCCGACAGTTTGCATGAATTTGAACTCTTAATGTTTCCACATAGTTTGTCCCATATGCGCGTCTAGTAAAGTCAGCTAAATTGAATTGAATCTGATTCCATCCGTCGTCCAATCTCATTGGCATTGTACAAATGAATGGTTTTACTCTAGTTGTAGATTGATAATTGCTAGCACGAAATCTACGTCGCACGTTCTTGTCATCGATTACCTAAAGTTACATACATGTTCATTGCCATTTGCCACTCTGTTATGCACACCAGTTAATTAAATATTTCCTTACCTGAACTTCGAATGTAAAATATTTTTTTAAATTCTTGATAATCATTACTAAAAATGGCAATTTTATACCCAACGTTTTCCTGGGATCTGCTGGACAAGTGATGTACGTAGTACTGACATTGCTGCCTAATATTTCCAATACTAAACTTTGTATATCGTTGTCGGTAATTCGCTTTATGTGCCCGTTTCTTACTTTTTTGTCCCAAATTTGCAACGGTTTGCTACCAATGCTGTACAAGATTGATAAAAACCCACTTTGAAAAGTATTCTTAAACATGTTCACTTGCTTATTTTCTCTCCGTCAATTTAAAACAAAAAGTTCCCTTTTTTTCCCTTTTTTTTTTTTTCTTTTAAACATGTGCCTGGAGAATTGAAGATATTTTAAACTTTTCTTTTCGTATGTAAGTAACTTAACCGTCTTTCATTTTATAACGTGAAGTTCACTAAGGAGTTGCATGTTTTAAGTAATTTTATTTGTGTACAAGTAAATTTTCCATAGCACTTAACATCGTACAACGAACATAAACATTTGCAGTTTAAATCGACATATTCTTTGAGAAATTTGATTTGCTAAATAACTTTAGCGATGAACATAACCTGTAATATTTGTGTTTGATCAATGTTGCCGTTAGATTTAGATGAAGCTGCGACATCGAGGATGGATCGATTATCTCGATTCTATCGATCGCATTAAATGTCGAATATATAAATTCAAAACTGGTATCTTCCCCTAATAATATTGCGTGTAATACTACACGAGAGAAAAGAGAAATGTACAAAATTAATGTAACGTTAACATTTTTGCAATCGTTTATTGATGTCAAATACAAACCGATCAAGTTTAAATAAGCAGTACATATCTACGTATTGAACAATTATATTTTCAAATGGGAGCTAACGATGTCTCGGCATAAAAAATTTTACCCGTGTAAAATCTTTACTGACATGATCTACTTTTTGCCGTACATTATTTCTTTTCCACAAGACAGTCCTTCTCGCGTTGGACATTACTGAAAATCATGTATCATAATTGTCTGTCTCTTAAGGAATGAATACGAAAAACAAAGTGACTAACTTATTTTACAGACAATTTTCTTGTACTGTACGACGACAACATTAAAAACAATATCACGTAGCATGATTTTCTTTTTCTTTTACTATTAAAAAAGAGAATGTCTAGTTATTCGTTTAAAATAAACATATACATCATTGTAAGTCTAAATTAATGTAGCGCACTGATCTTTTGTACGAAAAACGTTCGTACGATTCATTCCTGTTTCACTTGCTTTCATTTACAATTATCTCTCCAACTATCGGTAGACGGTTCAAACGAATTCAATCTGTCCATTATCTATCTTTGATTGTTCAAAGTTTTTATGAGAAACATTTATTAATAATATATATTATAGACGCGCAGTGCCAATAAGTAAAATTGTCCGGTAGTTAGAGATTTAAAAGGAAAGCATCACACGTAAAGTAAATGTTTAGAATGTGACCTTTTATTTGAATGTATCGACGTTAATTCCAGGAATCACATTCAACTTCGTATTCCGTCGAGCTACTTTCACTTCATACATCTTAGCAATTAATACTTTATTCACTTATCGTTACGACTAACTATTGTATTACAGTTTACGCGGATAAAATAGGTCCTGCAACAGGGATACGCTTTCGTAGGATTCATGTTGTCTCGTTCTTCCCCCACCCCGCCCCACCCTTTTTTTCTTATTTACTGAAAAAAAACAACAACAAAAACTATGTGAATAAATTTATCACTAGTTTCTCCCTCAGTTTCGCTAATTCAGAACAGTGAATCCCACGTGAAGAAGGAAGGCCCACCTATAAAGCGATATCTCAGAAAAAGGAACATTCGTTAATTCGTTCTTGAGTGACCTATAAATTATTCGGAAGGTATCGCATTAAGAAAGGTCATCTGAAAGAAAAAAGTATTGTAAATGATAGAAGCAATCCTTCTTTTTCCCCTATTTCCGTGATACGGAGCATTAGAAGATATTGTAAAAAAAAGTAATCAATTATGTTTTTCTTGTTACATCTGATTCATCGATATTCGAGAAATCTGTTAAACGTTAGAATGAAAAGAATAAATAAGATAGGTCCTTACGCGAGAAACAGGGTAATATATATTTTTCTTTGTTCTTATTTTATAGACAGAACGAAGTTTATTTCTCGACATTATCTTCATTCATTATTAGATATCCTTGTTCTCGTCATCAACTTAGTATCGTTAGAAATCTCTTGGCAATAAGACAAAATTCGACGACGTTGTCTTTAAAGTCTTGTCCCACCGTGTTTTATGATAAAAGATCAAATCAAACATATATCCCTAACAATTATAATGCAACGAGCAAATTTTGAATTATTACCATCTTAACTACAATTTCCAATACATCCAGATCATCTTTCCTTTCCTTTTTTTTTCTTTTTTTTTTCTTACTGGATGACGGATGTACGAAAATTTCAATGTCCCTTACTTCTCAATACCTTGTAAAGCACGAATATAACCCCAGAGTGCTTCTAGGCCCCATAGAAAAGCAAATTGGGGCAATAATATGAATATCACATTACCTCCCAATAATTTTATAAATTTAAAAACGGAATCGCGCAGAACGGTGGATTACGACGAAAATGTCTCCAACTACGTCTATCACTTTTTATATCTGCTTATCATTGTGAATTAACATTGTGAATAAATATAATTTGACTGCCTCGTTAACTTAATAAAGCAGTGAAAGTCGCATTTGTTGGCGTGAGCGTTACGATGATGAACGACTGGTTACATACTCGCAATCAGTTGAAGACACTTAAGGTACGTAACCCGTTAAAATATCTAGAATTTTCGTTTGAAAAAATGCGCTTGTTCGGTAGCGTATCGATTGTTATATTATGTACATTTCGAAATAATCATTATTTAAGATGCATTTCGCTTTGCTCAACAAAACGATTCAAGATTTTCATACGGATTAAAACGACATCGGTAAAGCCATTTTTCAAATCTATGAAAACCAAGATCCTGAAAATGATCTCACTGATTTATACGCGTCCATATTAGGTAATAAGACATAATAGACATTTCATTTGTGAGAATGAGAAAGTAAAGGATTAAATAGAGAAATTAAGAGATGGCCGCATTTCATCTCAGATTTCAATATTTTTCACTCAACGTTCCTACAATTTCATGATCATAAACCACGACTCACTGGCAAATGACCATTTCATTTTCGATATCTAAACAATTTACTGATTGTGGTCCTATCAATGAAATTGTCATAATAAATATAATAGAATCGATGACCACTGCTAGGATCACAATCTTGATCAAGCACCAACATTACCTCGTAGACCTCGGCTGGCTACTCTATTCCTAAGCGTAGAAAAAACGATCGATATTATACACGTAAGTTCTACGCTTGGTATAATGTTTGGAATCGTCGCAGGAATCTATCAAAGGTTGCTGCGAACAATTGCAACTTGTAAAAAAGGCATTTTTGTACGTTAATGGTTCATTAGTTATTGGTGCTTGAGCAACTTTTTAATGTGATTAAGGCACTGCAAAAGACTGATCCTCCACAAATGAAAAGAGGGGGAAAAAAAAAGAAGCTATTGATGTTGAAAATCCACAATCCGTCAGAAGTTAAAGAGGGAATGGCATAATGTACGAAGATCGAGACTCATCGATCGGTGATTGAATGTGTCAAGTTACCGTGTGTAATAAGGCCCAGAGAGATAGATTGAGAAGAGTGATATTTCCTCCGATTAGTTCATTCAACAACTGTAATATACGTAAATGCATTAATAAAATAAAATTAGAATGTATGATTAATACTATAGAAAAGATAATTGAAGGAAAGTATATAAAAACAATATACATAGTAATGAAAATAATTCTGATAAATAATAGAAAATATATATTAGAAATGCATAGTAATACTACTACTACTACTGCTACTAATAATAATAATAATAATAGTAACAATAAATTGAACAGAACAGTGAAATATCCGTTGATTTAGAGAATAAATAAACCCTTTATTCAAAGTATTCGAAGATTGAATTATTTGGGTTTAATATTAATTTTACTGTTAATATTAAACCTACAATGAAGTTACTCTATTTCCTTTGCAATGCCTTAAATACGGGCAATGTAAACTAAACTTATATGCAAAACCTTAAAGACTACGTAATTACTTATCAATAGTTCCATCCATTATATTGTTTTTAACTTGAATGCTAATGTGTATTCCGTCTCCAGACGCACCTTTATCTTTGTTTGTTTGTGAGTTGGATGCATTGTCAAGACCCAGCTTACTTAAAGTACATAGCGCTTTTAGTGCTGCTTGATTACGGCTTGCTGTTCTCGTCGGTCCATTACCATGACAAAGTTGTGGTGGATCTGTACTTAGTGTTACAAGCGATAGGTATTCCTTATTTACTGCTCCCTGAAATCAGCGTGGAAAATAAGCCAGATGTTGTATTGGGTGTGTGAATAAAGTTCGTATAGGAATGTCTACCTTTGGAAAATCATTGAATTCCACGCTGAAGTTAAATAACTGAGAGAGATATTTCAATTGATCCTTTGGGGAAACACTGGCTGGGTTTTGTTGCTGCTGTCCCCGTAGTTCCTCAGCAACAATTTGCACGCTAGGTCCGCTACCTAATTTAGATTCCTGACCTCCATCCACTAATAAAAGTCCAGGTACTAACTGACGTCCGATAGTTCCTGATTAAAGTTAAGAAACTTGACAAAGCTCAGAATAGGCCGGTACAACAGATAACACGTATACCAAGATCCTTAAATGTTGACATTCATAAAGCGAGTTCGATACTACAGAATCGATACGACAGAAATTGTCGGTTTAAAATACAAACATATACATATATATATTTATAGGTGGATGATTATCTTAGAGTATTAAATGCTGTCTCACCTCCTACCGTCGGATGAGACTGAGTTTCATTAATTTGCTGCTCATCTTCCAAGAAGGTGACTTTCCTAGGTTTTTGCTCAGTATTTTCACTCTCCCCTGCTGTCTTAATCGATGGCTTCGTTGGTTGTGGTTGTGGTTTACTGTAACCTAATTGCGCTAAAAGGGCTTCAGCTGCAGCTCGTTTAGCTAACTTTTTGTTAGGGCCCATCCCTTGAGCAGAATGCTGCCCCATAGTAACCTCCATGAGAAATTCCCTTCGTCTCGGGGCCCCCTTCTCTTCTATCAAATTATACACGGGTTCCTTCTCCCGTTTAGCTTGCTGTATCTGACCCAACCGGGAAACTGGATTAACTTCCTCCGCAGTGTCGGATTCGGATCGCGGCTCCTGGTAAACTTTTATAAGATTTCGTGACTTCTTTTTTGTTGCTGGTGGTTTGCGTTTCACTCGCACCAGACGATTTTGAATAGTCTCGGGCAATGGGGGCAGACGATTCAGTTCTTCCAACATGAATTCCGCGGCGTGTCTTTTTGATACCTGTACGTTTACATCGTATGCAAGAAATTGTTTATGTTTAGATTTTCCTTAAGAAACTTTGTGCAGCCTTATAGTAGCATTATACTTGTAATAGAAGGAACTCACTTTCTTCGAGGGCCCTTCCCCTAATGTAACTCTATCTCCGACTGTACACTTTGTTCTGAATGTCCGAATATGTGGCTTGCCAATTTCCGATACTACTTCGAAACTAACAGGTAAGCCACGTTTCAACGCTTTCTCGTGGACCAAGGATACGGGACTCTTCAATTCGGCAATCGGATCTTTAGCTTCACCTCCTAGTGTGCCATTCTCGCCGGAATGACAAGTATTTGCTACTTCTTCCGGTAACGGTAATTGGCGCAATTGTTCTAAAGCTTTGCTCGCTGCGTCGTGTCGTGCTGCTTGACCCGTCGGACCTCTGCCAATAAATTCACGTTCTCCTACCTAACGAAGAATAATAGATTTCGTTAATCTTTCACTCGTAGACTGTAGAGATTTCTATCAAGTACATCAATTATACCCTAACTACTTTCTCACCTTCAAAGATACGAGATACAATTGAGGTTCCGCATGAAAGCCACGATTGTACGTAGGAAAACGGGGATTAAATATTCGTGGGAAGTGTCCCAAACTATTTGTAACATATTGTTGTAACCCTGCTGGTGGAGCTTGTCTGAAAGTATAGACAGTTGCTTCGCCCCTCTTCATGGCCAATGCATTTAATTCAACAGTCGGCGGTAAATTCCCTGCGATTTGGTTCAACAATTCTGATTTAACGGCTTGGAAATTCTACGTTCTTTCTTATTATTTACAAAGAGACAATGTGCAATTACCAGGGCCGCTGAAACATTTCCCGGGATGTCCGACTCTCATTGCCTTTGTGGGCTTCGGCGGAGGTCGTTGATACCAAGTTTTTGTTAACGCTTCAGTTGCAGCGCTATGCTGAGCTTTCTTTATACTTGGACCTTCCGCGACGTATTCTTCATCTCCGAGTTTCAATGTTACCGTAAATCGTTTCTTGTGCGCCGGTCCTTGTTCGTTAGTCAACCTATACTGATGCTGAATCTTATTAAAGCGTGCTAACTCATTCAATAAGCACATTGGTGTTTTTTCTTTCATGTTTGCCAAAGCGGAGTCAGTCGCGTTAACATGATTTTGTGTAGGGGAACTGTGATCCCTGGACTCTCCGCCGTTTGTTTCATTTGTTACCGATTTATTTGAATCCATATTTTGGGCTTGTACGTGTTGCTGAACTGCTGGATTTTGATGATTATTCTGTTGTTGCAGGTACTGCGTTGCTTGTACATTTGGATTTTGCAGAGTCACAGAGACAGAGTTTGTTTGATCTTTTAGACTGACACTAACCATGGTGCCTAAAAATAGGTACATAAATATTGCATTAGCATTGCGATTAGAAAATTATGTACGTTATTAATTGCCCCTACCATTTGTATTGTGCGCATTCATGCCCATCAACATTGGTTGCCTTGGATTTCCGTGCGGCGGTCCAGGGTGATGCATGTGATGAATGTGTTGTTGATGGGGGGGCATGGACAGTATTTGCTGATGCGGATTCCGATGCGTTAACGGATGCTGAGGCTGGTGTAACGGGGCCATATTTGCCTGCTGCATGGGACGCATCGGACCACCCATTCTATACAATACAATACAAACCGTTGGATAAAGCGATCGAAAATATAGCGTACAAATATTTAACGCTATGTTGCATGCTTTCCTTTCATTGTCTACGTAACACCGAATAAACCGCTACAAACCTGTTGTGATCGCGTAATTGGTTTTGCATCGAGTGATGTTGGTGGCGTAACATTGTGTGAATAAATTATGCAGAACCTGAAATCGATAAGACTAGTGGATAAGCAAACAATTGACTTGAGAGGTAACGAAAGCTTTGCTGTATGCTACAGTATATGAATGAAATGTTCATTTATAATTAACCATGTCCACAAGGTCTTTTGCAAACTGGTCGGTAAGTAGTAAGTAAGATATATTGCAGAATAGTGGTCTCGTAATTTTAAAAACAATAACTAATTGTCAGTTAGGTAGGAATTTGACAATGTTTGTAAATTGTTAAGTCCATACTCCATCCATACTGTAAATTGAATTTGATCAGTTGAATCACAATCAGCAAACGTAACAACGTTAACAGAGGCGACAGAATGTCTTTTCTTGAAACTGTAAACTCTAAACTCTAAGCGAACTAGTCAATAGACAATGGGCTTGGCCCGGCTATTTGGCAGCGAAACTATGCGGTTCAATTTTCTTACCGAAGTTTATTCTATTTCACGAAAATTTTCAGGCTATTCAATAAGGAAATTTCCGGCGAAATAGACTTGCCACTTTAGGGAACACTGCCAAGCCCTTAATGCGGCTATTGGCAAACAGTAAAGAAAAATCGTCTGTAGACTAAAATGCGGCCATTTTGATGTGAGCCTCTAGCCTCTCGGCCACCGTCACTGATCCCTTCCAAAGGACATCCTACTTGCCGATTTTTTTACAAAGTCTGCACTATCGACTACAGTTATCGATACCTCTCGTTTCTTCAAATTCCCAATTATTTCCAACCAGTTTTAGCTTATAATTAGTTGGGGAAACCGACTCACAAATTGCTGCAGTAAAGAGCGATGAATATTCTCTACTATCTATGAAATATGTGGAAAATAAGGTAATTGCCTGCCTTTCATTCAAATGTTGGAGCCAAGGCGCGGACGATTTTTATTGTCGTATTACCACAGACGAGATATAGGAATAGACAGGACATCTTATGGACTTTCGTGGCAAAACGTGACGGCCATACCGACTCAGAAATCCGACACTGATTTGAGCGTCCCCTGCTCATGAACAGTGATCACTTGAAGAACTATTATTTACTGAAGTAGTTGGGGCAGGGCTCATACGATTGTGTGAATATATGTGAATGCTTTGGGGGAAATCAGTATAGCTATTTCTCGGTCAACGTTTCGGTAGGAAAATTGAACTACTGTCACAGACGAGATATATGAATTCCTATATCTCGTCTGTGTGAAAAGATGCTAGAAAACTATTTGAACGCTCACAACGGTAGGAATTGTAATTTAAATAAAGTTAAAGAAAAACAAATATTAGTTTGACGGAAATAGTTTGCTTATTCTATAGTGCAACAAACATTACAAACATTTGATTACACAGATGCGTTTGCTATTAGTTATTACTAATAAATATATTTGCATCCTACTATTCGACTAATATCCATACTGTAACACTTGCAATAAAAAATATTCAGTTCGATATGATATTCAAAAACACGCGCCGTAAGGAAAGAACATCACCCCCATCGCCCAATCAGCTACCAGCCAATCAGTGCAATCTATTTCAAAATTCTGCCTCTTTCGCCCAACGGATCGCGTAGTGATTAGACGTGTTCAGAGTGTCGCGAATGAAGGTATGTCACATAGTCTAACATATTCCTAAAGGCATAATATTATATCAATTGTTTTCATTTCCCGTCTCCTGAGAGTTCTGTAGTGTTTTTTGTTACTGTTAAGTCATATTTTAGTAGAATGTGAGAAAAAATTGCGTAGCAAGTGGACTCGCCCAACGTGCATTTTTTGTATCTAACACTACTCCTACGTATAGATATACATATTCAGGCCCCAAATTTCATTATCTTGCAATATATTCTGCAGTTTCTAGCAATATTATTATAATTTTGGTTATTCTTAATACATTTATTTGAAATTTCAGTTCGATTCTGTTCCATGGCGTCTCTTTCGCTTGGTTCGAATCAGAAATGGCGCGAACGCGACACTTTCAAACGGGAATGCGCAGGAGCAGAGTGACGCGGCGCCATATTGTTAAATCAAGTTCTCGCTGACAGGTAAGCGTTCCTCAAATTTCTTGTGGAAATAAGTAGAATTTTAGCAATATGTCTCTATTAAATTATAATTCGTACCACGTATAAAGCTTGTATGATATACAGTCGCGTTGTAGATAAGTAGTAACATAATGCAAGTCATTATTTGCGGCTATTTCTTTGTACAAAGAATTTCGAACAAAGCATGTTCGAGGACTTTTGCTTCAATACTAAATCTTTTGTTAACATCGCGTGCTTACACGTTTGCAAATCGAATATTCATATTTGTTATAGAATTCGAGATGAATTATTGCTTTAGTATATCGCAATTATCATTACCTTCGTGCACTTGTTTTATTTCTTTGTTCCTCTTTGTTCCAGCAGTATGGAGAGAGTAGACGAAATAGAGTAAGCCAATAGCCACAATGATGCGAAATAATTCATTGCAACTAAGGTGTTTGTACGTGAGCATTTTAATCATTTTTCCATATTGGTTTTATATGATCGGAGACGTTATGATATTAAGATGAAACAACAACAATTCAAATACTTGTAAAACAATTAGATTTTCAAACACTCGACAGGATGAACATGTTTTCTTTCAGAAAAATTTTCTGACCGCGCGCAATGCGGTCGGTTGAGTCAGTGTTTGCTTCGAAGTTTTCTAGGTTTTTCAGAGCAAGTGGCTCTGCTTAAATTTTCGATTACGCTTTAGCTACACGCGATTGCAGAGACAGTTTTTTTCGCGTACTAGTTATTAATACTATTATCAGAGCACCGGTGCTCCTCTGCAATTATTTCAATCGGAAAAGTAGAATCTTAATTTGTTCGCCGATATAATTTGCGGTCGCGCACATAGTTTCTTATTTAGATTTTTTTCTTATATTCGCTATCGGAGTAGAGTCAGTGCATCACTGAAGGGGATGTTTTAGGCGACACTGACAAAGTGAGAAATGTAAGTATCTTTTAAACAATTCTCAGTTTTCTATGAAGAATTAAATTATGTAGAGTTAGCAGTAGATTTGAATGTTCTTTGCTTTCTTGTTTAGTTACAGTTTGCATACTTCCTGGCGGTTGAGTTCAATTGGGCTGCCTCGGTGATGTTCCTGATGTCCTCCACGAGTACTTCCTTGGTACCTGCAATCGACGAAGTAGTGAGTCGCATGCGTTTTGGTTCCTCCGGTCCCCAATCATGCCGTAGGACGATTGGTCCAAAACGGCACGGGTGACTGGTTGTATTTTTTAGTAGTTTTGCGAGCATAGTGACCGCCATTATTTTCTTGTGTATTATTTCTTATATGAGGTTAGATCTGCCTTCTTGTACACCGCGTCTTTTAATATAAAAAAATCAAGAACAATAGAAATATTTCTTACTCAAATAAATATTTGGTCCAATAAGCACAGTTCACGTAGGTTCCTCTATTTTAATAAAAATATATCATGACATTAATAAATACATTGAACAAATGTATGTATATTGAGGACCTTGTATACTAAATTCATAATTGCACTTATAAGCAATTGAAATTTGTATTCACTGTTGAGCAGTGCAGAAGTCGGATACCCTCTGACTTCGTTACTGCAAGTGTTTTATGATTATAGTAATCATGCATTGAAATAAATAAATATAACGATACGTATATTAAAATCAGCATTGAATATGCATAGCCAATGATGGCATTTGATATTAATTTTCATATGCTATAGTCGAGTCCTTTTCGTATGAAATTTATTACACATTATGTACAAGAAGGCACTTTGTATACGGGTAGATTTTCAAATCGGAGTAGCTATCTTGAACAATTTACTTCGATTAAGGAATCACCTGAGGCTTATTTAATATCTTGCCAATTTTTCAAGTAAATATTCAATTGCATTACTAATTCTAGTAAATTCAGTTTCAATGACAGTCATTTTCCTTAATAAATAAATTATTTATCAGTAATTTTTGTCTTTCTATTGATATTTCTTAAATTGCAAAGTCGAGTCATTTTTAAAGAGATTGAAAATAAAATGTACTATTGCAATTTTACGTATGCTAATCATCTTTTTAGATCAGGATTTTCAGGTTTAACCCCTTCCGTGTTCATTGTCAGGAACTCACTCACGTGCCCAGGTGCTACTTGGGTGAGTGAAAGACAATGGGCACGATGATCATATGGTTTTTAAATTTCTAACAATGTTTGGCGGCTGACATTTGCTAGTGTACCGTGCACGACGTATTTTCCACACTGTGTGTGTGTGTGGTTAGGCCGTGGAAATGCGTCGGCTCGGGAATTTGATAACGAATTATAAACAATTGCAAATATACATTGAATACCATAACGAATAATGAAAATATGACAAAGCATAGGGTACTATACGAACCAAGCCTACTTAGGTGAAAGAAAATCTACAATATATTTTAACAATCAATATTTTATACGAAAGAAATGCACAAGCATATACGTTTACGCATATTTACGCAATGGTCGCTAGCCTTTGTCAGCCGATTTCAGGAATTGGTACGTACCCTTAGAGTGTGAATGATTGTATGCCAAACTCGGGTGTCGGAGGCGTCCCGGGACGTCTCTCTAGTGTAGGTTCTTGCGCCCGAGTGTTTGATTGAGAAACGTTGAATGAGGTGTGTTTGTGTGAATGCTTTGCCATTTTTTAAATATAGGAATAGGTAGGACAGGTAGTATACCTTCTGGTGTGCCTGATAGATATAAGTAGGTAGGGCCGGGCAGGTTGACACAGTCTCCGATCGGGTAGGCAATATTTCGCGTGTTCAACCTGTTTCAGGAAATTTGATTTGAAAAGTCGACGGCGAAGCTGTGGCGCGAACGAAAATGCGTTCGCCTCTGGTTTTGCCTATCGATTTTTCGAATTTTTCGCGGTCGTGGTCGCGATTTGGTTCCGAAACGAACGTGCTATATTATGCTCGAGGCTGCACGCGTAGGCGAAGACCGATTACAGTTTTAATCGTAATCTTTACGATTTTCCATAATCGCAATTTTTACGATTATATTTGGTCGTGATTCGTCCACGTGTGTTCCATTTAGCTCCGCGAGTTAGACTTTTATTTATTTTTGTTTGTTTGCGAATAGAGTCTCGAGCCTAGACTAAGTTTCAGCGGGCATTGCGCTCGAAGAAAAGAAGAAGCTAAATGCCGAAGAGGCCCGACAAATTGTCACTCAAGAGGGCAACTACCAATGGCTCTGCATCCAAAGGATGGAGAGCCATTCCTTCTTACTATTTTGTCACTATGCTCGCTTTTGTATGCTGTAGTTGTAGTTTATTGTTTCCAGCACGCATCATCGTATTGGGCAAATCGCGATTTTTATTAGCGTCGCGTACGATTGAATACGGTTTGCATTAGAGTTGCGAATTAATACAGATTGCGGATTGAATTAGAGTTGCTTTTATATTTAATTAGCGTTGCGATAATAATTTTCGCGTTCCTTTTCCCCACAGGTTTTAATTAGCATTTACAGTGCTGCAATATTTTTCCATCGCGAATATTTCTCTTAGATTTTTCTATAGTGTGGCGATGATAAATGATCGTGATTGTGAAGTAGCGTTGCGACCACAATAAAATGCCCAAATAGGTTCCTGAGTCACCAAAGGCTGCTATTAAAGCTGCAGAAGGTGACTGCTTCGATGGTAGTCCTGGATGCGACTACCATGACTTCCCCGTTATTAGTGTTGCGATATAAAAATGATGGGTGCAGTGAATTACTATTTTTTTTAATAAATACGAAATACTATATTAAAGATAATGAAGCACCATACGCGATTGAGTTTGCAAGTAATGCAGTAAAGTAGTGTTGCGAGAAAAAGAGATGATCCACTTACGGTTTTCAATCGGGCTTATAACAAGTGGACGATAATTAATAGTAGAATGCCCCTCTGGCTATTTACTATTCTCTTTTGCTTCTTCTTTTATTAACTTCTTTTTATTAACACTAAAAGCGAGTTGTTTCATCTTCATATCCAAGTGTATGTTTGCATTTGTAATTCATAATTATTATTCAACATATTTGCATTTTGGAAGTACATGCTCCCTTTGTACTACTGTACTATTTTTTCACAATTACTATTCTCATAAAAAAGTCTGTTACAGAATTGTTAAGTTAAAGGAGATGTCAAAGGAATAGAATATTGCCTCAAGTACATTAAATAACATACATTGCAATATGTAAGTAATCAGAGGCTCAAAAGTGATGTTGTATGGATCAAATAAATCGAAGGAAATCATATGATACCTAAGAAATATCACTAAATTCTTATGAACTTTGATCTGTTTCAGGTTACGCGATCACAATTTTAGCGAAAGAAGATTCATCATGAAATATCCCTTGCCCCAGCCCCTGTCCTTTCAGATTTTCAATTAGATAGGATATTTCCAAATTGAATTAGCTTTTTAGTCAGGTAGGATGTTTTAAGTTAAGATTTAATTTACCTTAATTAAAGGTAGAATGTATTTAAATTACGTGCATGCTAATCTATAATACATATATTATAATGCTTATTCTTTGGTTTTAGTCAGGTCTAACAGAATTTTTATTTTCAGCTTTCCCCATAATGAATAATTTTAATACCCCCTATTTACTTAAACTAACTATAAGTTAATGTGTATTACAATCCTTATTTTTTATTTCAAAAGGTTTAACAGAATTTTCAGAAATAATCAGATTTCCAATTAGATAGGATACTTCTAAATTGAATTAGCTTTTTAGTCAGGTAGGATGTTTTAAGTTGAGATTTAATTTACCTTAATTAAAGGTAGAATGTATTTGAATTACGTGCATGCTAATTTATATTATATTGCTTATTCTTTAGTTTAAGTCAGGTCTCACAGAATTTCTATTTTCAGCTTTCGCAATAATGAATAATTTTAATACATGCTATTTACTTGAACTAACTATAAGCTAATGTGTATTATAATCTCTATTTTTTACTTCGAAAGGTTTAACAGAATTTTTATTTTCAGCTTTCGTTACAATTATTTATTTTAATACATTTTACTTACTCAAACAATGTATAAGCTAATTTATATTATAATGTTGATTTTTTAGTTGATTTAGGTTTAACAGAATTTTTATATCCAGTTTGCATATCAACCGGGCTGCAAATATACATTAGAAGGAAGTAGCGTTTAATTTGTAAATAATAATTTTTGTAAATTAATGGTGATAGGTGCGCGGCTGCGGCCGTGCGGGTCTCCATTCGCAGCAACCTCCACGTGGTGAGACCTGGGCAATCGATTTTATTTACCATACAGTTACCAATTTTAACACTTATACTTTTGTGATTTAATTGTTAATTATATGGTAAAAATGTCGAGCTAATTGGCTGCGATTTTTTAAATTTCTCCTATTCCTAACATTACACTTAATTGCCTTCTTGAGTTCCTCCCATATCACCGCGGTTGACCGCGGAGGTTTATTTCAGGTCAACGTGTTCACAGAGTGCTAAACTGTATTGTATTGTATGCCCATCGTATTGTAAGATACCCATGATTATTGTAGTGTTTCTTTAAGATTTTTAATTAACATTAAATGTTTCATATCCTCTGTTGCCTTTCATTACGGCAAAGAACAAAAGAATTCTTTAAAATTATTTAATTTTCGCATCGTTTTCTCTAATCTGTGGGTAACGTTGCGAGTGACGCGGAAATGGTAATGGGTCCCCGGGACCCAGAAATCGTGGCCGAAAAAATACATTGCATGTCTTGTCTATTCCTATATCTCGTCGGTGGTATTACTTCCTACTTTGGTACGTTATAAAATATAGAATGTAGGATAATATGTTAATGAATATAATTCGCTTATATATAATGAGAATAAAAATAAAAGTTGTTCGCGTCTGAAACTCATGTGTGGAACAAATTTTGTCCGTAAATAATGCCAAAAATACTTATAGGGTATAATCATTCGATGTTCGATATATGTATGTAACTTATGTACATAAAATAACACAGGTATCGTAAATTGTTCAACCAATAAGCGCAAGAGAAAATTTCATTGCGGCTCTCGTACAGTGGTAGACTTCTAACATCATCGTCATGTATAAACAATCCTGTTGTTTTTTATTCCTTTTCCTGTATGTTGTATCAACAAATTGTACAGTAACGAAAATTTACAATCGAATTTGAGGCAGCGGCAGGATGGGATAAACATAACCTTAGCTTCGTATTCCATTAAAACTTAAATATACATGTATTTACAAACAGAATTCGATTTCAATTTGATAAATAGAAAGTAAACATATATTCACGGGAATTTGTTCAATATTTGGAATCAAACACCAAGAAAAGACTCTTCTTGCGATCATCACTCGATTTATTATTTTTCAGCATTACTTGCAGTCACTTTTTTTTAAATATAAACGTAAAAATCCAACAATCACTCCAATATAAATCGTGCTATTGGTATCCTTTGATATATATTTGTGTATCTATGCTTATTTAATATGTATTTACATGTTATGTACAATAAATAGTGCATATGGCACATACCAATGCTAATAAATTAGGTATTGGGTACAGTAAACAAAATAACGAAAGACACATGGACGATGTTTATATTGAATTGGAATTTTTTCAAACATTTCTTTCCTCTCAAATGTGCAATGGTAAAAGTATCCATTATTTGCTTCCTACTTTTCCAATGATTTTCATATATTTAATTTATAAAATTCATCTTTATCACAAAAATGATAAAGAAATATTCCTTTATCAATTTACAAGATACATTAATTTAGTAAAAATATTATACAATAGTTCTTTTATCCTCCTCGCATGTTCTATAATTGGCTTCGATTGATTTCCCTCGTATAAACACTGACACATTAATTACATAAATTACTATTTCTGTAAGAAAAATCTTATCCAATTATTTTACTTACTCTGACGCATAGACTCTCTTATCGTCTATTAATTCATTATAGAATCGCACTTTGTGTTTTACTCGTTCAACTTTCTCATTAATATCCCCTTGGAGCCGATAAGCGTCTAGCATCATTGTCCTCGAGACTCAGCTAAGCTCCGTTATTATAAAATAACTTATTAAACATTTAACGCTTTCAATTAATAAATACTATCTAATATACAATTTCACCAGTAGATTTACAAGAGCAGAACAGATAATTACTGACCCTGTACAAAAGTTCAGATCGATTATCTTACTAGAGATTGACTGGTTAAATACAAAAGTGCAATTGTTCTAATCTTCGTATAAAAATGTATTCATAGATAATCAAAGAGCGAGCCCTTTTATATTTAAATTCTATAATTCCCAATTGAACAATAGGCGCCTGATATGTTGTAGTTTATTTTACCACGCCCCTTGCAACTTTTCTCCACTTTATACGTGAATAGCTATAAAATGAGTAAAGAATGTATATTTAACCGATCGATAAGTAAGATAATCTAGCTGTGCGTGTAATCTAGTACAATGTAGCTAATGTCTGGTGAAATCACTGTCGCTTCTACCAGCCAGTAACAAGTGACTTTGACTTTGATGTCTTAATTATAGAAATCATTGCTATCGCCATAGACTTTTTCAACCCACTTCTATTCAACCCGGAACAACAAATGTTTTAATGATTATTGTCCGACATAAATTGTCTTTATCCTATGTGGAATATACGTGGCTTTCGTAAACTCTGTCCAGGATGATACAAAGTTTATTATATCCGTTAACAGAACGTACATTGAATCAAATTCATAGAAGCAGGTGAAAAATAGAAACAATTTTTAATACTAATCGTGAATAGCATTAGGCACTGTCAACCCTATGTGGACAATTTTTGAATAACTTCAATCCATGGTAAAGCTATGAAGAGCTAGTTCTTTTGCTCTTTGAAAAAAAAGATCCGCATTGATCGAACAAGTTCCATTCCCAAAGTATTTTAATGCAACGAATTACATGATGAAATATAAATATGTGCATCCTTTACCTATAAAATGTAAATTTTTTACAATCTCCTTTTCCTTGTTTCTAAAACGGAAGATATGTATTCAATTTCTAGATTCGCGTATAAACGTTTCTTCCCATTTATTCATAGAAATCATCTTGAAATCATCTTGAAATTTACTTTTATAATATTAACAATGTAAACATGATAATTTACAAAGTACATTATAAGCTAATGAATTTATTTGCATATTTGTATCCTAGATCACAATGATGTATGCTAAGACTTTTATGAAAAACGAAAAAAGAGAAAAGGAAAGGTCGCAGTCAAAGATAATATGTATTTCTTTCTCTTTCAATTGATCAAGAATTTCGATTGCGCAGCTGGTAGAATATTCCTACTCGATTAATGTCGTATTTCTCCAGAGCACTATATTTACATTAATTGATTGAAAATGTATGCACGAAAGTAAAAATAGGGATACAATCGATCCTTATCCGCACTAAAAAAGAAAAAAAAGAAAAAAAAAAATGTTTCAAATGCCTGCATTTGAAGTGTCAAATTCATACGTTATTTTATAATCAAAAGACAGATGTTGGGTTGCCATAAACAACGTATTATTATTTTTACTAAATGGAAGAACTAATAAGGCGTTACATTCTATATTGTACATTGTACACGAATAACTCTTGAACGCCGAGTATGTATGAAAGATGTAGGGCAATTCAATTAAAACCTTTAAATATAAAATTTCCTACAATTAATAAACACTTGCAGCAGCTTGCAAATAATGAATCTTAAAAATACGATTATAGGACTACTGAAATGACTGCTGAAGGGACTTGATTGTCCAACGAACTTTCTAATTTTAGACAGAACGAAACATATTTCTACCAACTGTACAGTCTCGAAGCGAAAAAAGAAAGGAAATAAGAGGAGCATGAAAACCATATCTCCTTGGTTGACGTACAGAATGCTATTTCGTTTCATTAGATTTAACAATTATTATCACTTCGCGCGCCTTTGGAACATACATGCTTAAACGTTAATACGCTTATCGTTTTACAGATATACAACTTGCTTTTATTGGGGTGCATTGTAACCCACTTATACTTTCGTCATCGTTCGCTAGATCGTTACTTTTGTTATTGAAATAATGCCCTGATTAAGCAACGAATTCTTAACTTATTTTTGTGGCACCATTGTGATTCACCTTATGATTTAGAGACCAGTTATTCTCCTGTATATTTTTTAAATATTCTTCTAGCAACAACGCCAGATTACGTCTCTTGAATCGTAAAGATTCTTTCATAGTGTCTCGCACGAATGCAAGTCGTATATCTAGAGTTCCTTGAACTTGGTGTAAATGTGAAAATAGTGTTGAGTGATCTGAAAAAAAACATTATACATATATCGTTATTCAGACTTACCTAGGTACTTACTTGTACATATTAGATTGTCAATATAGAGATTGAAAGAAATTTATTTCAACTTACTCGTTCCTCTTCTTCGTACTTCTTTATATACAAGTTCCCGAACGGATAAGTTATGTCTTCTGATGTCCTCCAATTCTTTTTTCGTTAAGACCTTGTCCTTCTCTACTCTGGGCTCGCGTTTTTCTTCGACATGATTCGACAATCGTTCGTCGACCGAATGTTCAACTTTCACACTATTTTCAACACAATCATTCGGAGGTAGTTTGTCACACTCGTTTTTAACATTGTCCGTCTTTTCTATCTTTTCTGTCTTTTCTGCCTTTTCTGCCTTAACGATCTTCATTTCGCTCTTGGGTGTGTCAACATGATTAACTACCGGTGTTAATGTTGTTAAAGTTGACGGAGCATCCACATGATTGTTGATATGCTCTACTGGAATTGGTTCGAAAGCTGGTACCGATGGCATTTCTGCAAGGCCGTTTACTAATTTCTCCGGAGAATTCACACTCGGTGTATTCGACACACTAGGTGTAGAGTTTATTGTATTCGATGGTACTTGATTCGTTTCGGCAGTCGGGGTCACTTGATTTTTCGTATCGTCGACCCACGGTACCGGCGAACTCGCTGGAGTATTCGTAGGCGTATACGATGGTCTTCGGACAACTACATCCTTAGGAATTGGACCCGGTTTTCGTTTATTTGGTGGCGGTTTCGATGAAAGTGACCCTCCTCCGTCCGAAGCAGCCAGTGTACGTTTAAGCCCACCCTTCGAGGCTGAAGATGTTGCTCCAACCATATCGATATCAGCTTCGTCAACCATCATTCTCTTATCTATCTTGAAGGGATTGCCTGAAATTAAAACACAGGAAATGCGATAGGTGTTCGTACAGAAATTCTCAAAAATTAACTTTGTCTAGTTTCTCGTAAGAATGACAACTTACCAAACATATGTTGCCTAACAGGAGTACTCTCTATTTCCCTTAACGGTGGAGTCATACGCTTCAAGTACTCTTGGTAATTTCCCATTTGTGCTAAAGGCATCGAATGAACGTAATCGTCATCCAGTAATTTAGTATGCATTAAACCAGGCTGCAGGAAGTTTGCACGCATTCTAACAACTTGATCCAAAAGAGATTTTCGTGGGACATCGAACGCGTTCCTATAACTGTGCGCACCACGTTGTTGGTTTCTAACTAATCCAACAACAAAACCACCGAACTCGTTTACTTGATCCCTCAATCCAGTGAATTTGTCTTGCAATAATGGGTGCGATACCTCGAAATAATAATAGAATAGTAAGATAATAGAATGATGAAAAAGACAGTTTCATGGTTAAATACAAATATTTACCAAGTCCTTTTTTAAAGGAGTTCTGGGAATAACCCTCACTCCTTCTGTTATCGTTGTTGTACCCCCGTTTGCTAAATTTTTTGTCATGTTGGCAGTAGCGAGTTGCTTGGAAAGAACCTCATTACAAAGTCTGTCGAATTCGATTTTTGCTTGATTCTTTAGTCGTTTCAAATAATTTAAAACACTATAAGATAATGAATTGTCCATATTATCAGGTATTAATGTTTGCGCTAATGGTGCAGGGGCACCCATCCTAGTTAAAGCTCTCCTGAGGGACTGGAAAATGTGAAGAAACGTGACGAAATGTGAAGAAATGTGAAGAAATGCGTAGAAATGCAAAGAAATGCGAAGAAATGTAAAGAAATGTAAAAAATATTGGGATATTGGATCAATGAAATGTTTATGTTATCAATTACACACTTACCGCTGCATAATAAGTGGGCATAGTTCTCATGTAGTTTTGAAACTGCGTTCGCCATTCGCTGGTTGGTTTCAATCTGTGCACTTTAAAGAGTTCTTCCAGCAAAGGCAAAAGTACTGGATAATTGTACGGCATAACAAATAGATTAACGCACGTTAAGTTCGTGCTCGCTTTTAAGTATCCAAACGGATGACCCACGTCACTTGATTTATAGGAATTGGCGACAAAAACTTGCCAACAAATTGTTGGTTGCTTTCTAGCCAATATGTACTGCGTAAGCGGACTCGGCTCTAATTCGTATTTATCAAATGGAAGATTTTCTATCACCATAGGTTCTTGACTGGTGCAAGTAAACTTTACGTTCGGATGAGCAGATCTAGGTGGCAAAGAACTAGCACTGAGATCAGGCCAGAAACTCTCTGGTATTGGCCAAAAACCAACTGCAAAGCCTTTCTGGGCAGATCTTGGAACGTAAATCAGTCTTCTACAAGAATGCCACGCTGTGTTTCCTGCTACCGCTGGATTACCTGGATAGATCCGTGCCCCGTTCGTTGCGTTATTCTCATCCTCGTTTTCATCGTCGTCCACATGCTGTGCTTCATTATTTAAGGGCGGTGGATCTGGCCCAATCTTTTCGAAATTTATCACTACACCAGATTGTACTTTTTGCACCAAAGAGTCTATACATTGCATCATCATTCTAAAAGATGTTATACAATACGAACGACCTAGAATCAGCAATCAATTTTTTACCTCGAGACTTTTTACACAGAACAGAACAGAAGGATAAGAAATATTATTGACCATGTTCTTTTCGTACCTCCAGTAACTTCGCACATAGCATCTATGGGAGATAAATCACTCGCCACTAAACCTGTATCTCTTTCAACAGCCGGGGTTCCAGACAAACGAAGTACCAAAGAAAATAATCTTTGATCCCACCTAAATGGTTCCTTTGTTAATTCAGATCCAGGGATAGGAGAATGCATGGGTAATGTGAACTGCAATCGATATTTTCGCTTTATATATCTATGCGCGTATATGTATATGTATCATTCCAATCACCACTCACAAAAATGTAAATAAGTTTTTAATGAACCTACATCTTGATTAACTCCACTATTGGTTGTATATTTTCCTCCATCCGTGATCACCACGATAACTGAAGGTTCCAGGTAAAAGGGGCATCTTCCTTGACCATACGTGTCTATGCCTGTCTGCATACGATTTATATTCAAAACGTCCAAAGCATGTTTCAGAGCAGCGCCTAATGTCGTTAGTCCGATGCATTGTAAATTTTTAAGCTCGTTCATGAAAGTTGCTAAATTTTCTTTCCAGCCAGCCTAGAATAGGAGAATAAAAGATATATAATTAATTGTACATTCAAAGAAAACAAGAACTATATATCAAAGATGATTTCTTACAAGTTAATAAAGGAGTTTAGATATCGATAACTATATGTGTACGTATATGTAATCTACAAAGAATGTGACAAATGGTTCAAGAAAAATGCAAGATTGCAACTTGTTACGAGGCTTGGAATTCTGTCACAAAAGTTCTGCAATAATGGAGCAGCGACAAGAACCCCTGTGCACCAGTAGATGTCGAGACAACGAAGAATAATAGATTTACAACCGTCGTTGCATATTGTACGGATAATATTTTTTCTAAAGATATAAGATCTAGTCGACGCCAATCAGATTCGCAATAATTCTTTATTGTCTCGGCATCCACTGTCGTGTGGAAAGTTCTTCCCGATCCTCTGCCATTATTAAACTGGCGACAGTACCTTAATCCTTGTAACAATATTCAACCTTGACCCATTCTTGAGCCGTGTGCCAGATCAGCATATTCAATCCTGTAATAAGAAAACGCTCGACTTCAGCTTGCGATATACTTGCCTCGATTATGCAATTGAAGGGCATGAAATTAAATCGTAGTGCGTTATGGAAGAAAAATAAAAGCAAAAGTTTTCCAGAAGAAGATTAATCAGGACAGCTGTTTAAATTGCCAAAGAAAGGGAAGAATGGTCGGCAAAGTCGTGCATATCAATTTCGTAAAATTGCCGCGCATACATTTGTGAAGGAAGATCTTCGTGGGTCGTGGGTAGGCCCCCACCGCGTGTCCCAACCCAAAATGCGGTAAGTGCACGTTGCACTTTACTACCTCCTTGGCGAACATCACGTACTCGGCAACCGAAGGGAACAAGTAATATAGCGAACGAAATGTGTACATCGACTAGTCGTTAACGACAATAAAATCATGAATGAGTAGAGATGGGGAAAATTGATGCGGCGTATAAACAAATTTCGGGGAGATACTCGTGCATGGAACACTACACTATACATTGGCACTTAGCAAACGGAACGTATGCACGCATCTGGGTGTGGATGTGCGTGCGCGTGTGCGTATGCGTACGGTGCGCGCGCGAGAGAGATAGAAAGATGTTGGAAAAAGTGTAAACGAGAAAACATACAGAAAGTGTGAACGATGGGAACGTAAAGTCAGGGAAATACGAACAGAACATACCTTGATATTCTGGGGCGGATCTTCGAAGGTCAGGAGCATGTAACGATCTCCACGACTCTCTGGCGATCTCTGTCTTACCTGAAAAAAATAGACGATTAAGAATCGAATCGGGAAAGATAAAAACAAGTGGCCGTTAACACAATGCTCTTCCTGATGATCATACGAGTCGACCACTCGACAGTAACCACATAGAGACAATCGAATCTCCCGGCCGGGAAAGCTGTGCGACTAGCGTACCTTCACGAAAGTCTCCACGGCGCTCTTGGCTACATCCAAAAGCGTGGGTCGCCCGCCCAAATATGCCCTCTGATTCATGGAGGCCGATGTGTCGATCAAAAAGACAATTATGGTCATCTTCGCGAGGCGGACTCGCTCGTTCTCGAGGTCGTAACTGCGGCCTGAGACCTCCCGTAGTCAGAACTAGCTAGCTAAGAGCTCTACGACGGCGTGGCGCATAGCTGCTCCGACCATTCAGTGCTCCGAAAAACTTCTTTTATCGTAACGGCGCCCGCTTCGCTCTTACTCTCTTTTGATATCTTCCTCTTTCTTTTCTTTCTCTCTTTCTATATTTATGCTGTACTGTATGTTATGCTCCGTGCGTGTGTATGTGCATACGCCGCTCTGTTTGTGTGTATGTATGTTTGTATATATGCAGATATATCAGATATATATATATATATACTATTTAATTATATACATATACACATATATATATATTTTTTCTCTGCACCGAACCGAAGGTACTGCTGCGTCGCGCGCCTCTAGTGATCGAATGTGCCTGGTGACGGTGACCAGGGGCACAGGACGACAGCTGAAACGCAAGAACGAGATTGCTGCCGTGAGTCGGACAGGTCCGTCTGCCAGCCTGTCCACTTGCTTCTTCTCTCGTTCGTACCTCTTCCTTCTCTTTCTCTCGTTACTCGCTGTCCTGCGTCTCCTTTCAGTACTTTCTATCGTTCTCGATCTACCATCTCTTTTCCTACTCCGGTTTATGCAACTATCCTTTTTTACCTGTCGTTCTGTCTTTCTCTTTCGATTCACCCAGGAGCAAACTTAACCTCCTCTCTATGCGTTTTGTTCGGCTCTGTTGACGGCAGTCCATTCCGCTCGTGGGTAGACTACCTCGCGAACCACGTGACCTACCAAGCTTCTCTCTATTGGCTCATCCTTTTCCCCTATGACTTCATCACTGCCGGGCTGAAATGCATTGTGTCCCTATGTATGTATATAGGGAACATGGAGATGTACGAGAGCGTAACGAGAATTCAGCCACCCTTTACTTGCTTGCGTTGAATAGTTCTACACTTTCTATGCGTTACGTGCTTACAATAGGTTCGCACGCGTGGTAAAGCTGGATTTGTTCAACTTGCCCAACGGACAGCACTAGCTGTACGTATATGCATAAGCAGAGTTCGGTGAGGCGCGGAATGAAATATCGATGTATCGATACAGCTGCCACCGACCAATTGCTATCAATGGTTAAATACACGGGTGCACGTGTAGGGAAAGTGACGCGGTCTAGAGTCTAGAGTTCCGGTACGTTTAATATATGTACGTTTAATGTACAAGTAACGAGCAAGTAAAATGTGGGATCTCTAGTAGCCATAGCAACTCTCACAGCAACCGTGTACATACAGAGGAATTACATTCAAATAAGGAAAGCATAAAAAAAACATGGATGGTTTCGATGGTATCGATGCTATCGATGGTATCGATGCTATCGATGTCCAATGATCGATAGTAAAAAAAATCGATAGATCGTTGCCATTCCTAGATGCATGGATGTATGTAACTGCAAGAATGGAAAATCGTTGTATGTTTTGTATTTGCCCTGTGTTAGATTGAATCTTTGCAAAGCATACAAATTTGTAAAAATTGTAAAAAATATAAAAAGGGAAGAAAGTTGAAGAAAATGACTAGCTTCAGATCTCCAATGAGGTGCATTTCACCTAATGCAAGGTAAATCAGCGTATGTGTAAATGTGAAAGAAAAGAACGATACATGTGACTACTTGAAAGGTATCTGTTTATAGAGTTTTGACCGCGAAACCACAAGTGGAACAAACGTTGGATATAAGGCAGGCACAAAATAAAGCAAGAAATAGCATCACGTGGTTTTTCGTAAATACCTCTTTACTTGGCATCATCGTCTTTGACATGTGACTAATTTTTCTATCCAATGAACGATGTATCGTATTTGTTCACCGTATCAACATTTCATAGGAAGCCACATGTTTTTAATATGATTATTTCTTAGATTATACGGAGGTGCAGCATACATCCCGTTCTGTTGGGCAGAGTGGTGTTTAGCATCGATATTTGCATTGAACGCACTTTATCATGTATCGAGATACGCATGGACCAGTCTCACTATCCGACCCATTTTGTTGAGCCCCAAGCAAAGACGTCTGTTGGGCGTCGCGGACGACGACCCGTTGTTTAAAAACCAAATAACATTGTCTCAGAAGGCATCGGAACCGACCACCCCTTTAAATTTATCGTGCATAAGTCTCAATAGACTTAATAGAATGACTTCGCTTGGTTCTTCAGGCTTGAGCGAATCTAGTACGGTTAATTGTTTCTTCCATTGTATGCGTACCGGTGTCCTTAAAAAATTAGACAAGGTGCGTGCAGAGAGAAATTTGAACATTTTATTTTCAAGAGGACTTTTCTCCGTCGTGCCCGTTCTTCAAGTACGGCTCCAGTCCAACGTCACAGAAATCAGCGTCAAGCCCTAATGCATCTTTCAACAAATCCCTCAACGTTTCCACAAACGGCAATGTAACTAGCGAGGACTTGATACAAAACGAGAAAGAGCTACAAAGTTACTTGGAAGAAGCTCGTCAAAAGAAACACGTACTCTCTACAGATATCGATCAACCGTCAAATTTACTTAGCTCGTTCTGGTCTCATCCAGCGATAAGAAATCCTGGAGAAGTCTCGCCGTTATTAAGAAGATGCACGTACCAATTAGCACCTATTATCGGTAAGTTTGTACCCTTAAAATTTCCTATATTTCTTTTTCACAGTAATTGATGAAGATTTGAAGCAAGTGGTTGCCTCCTTCTAGACAAGTCAAAGACAGCCAGCCCTGGTACAGAGGAGGGAACGTCACCTAGAGGTATGTATGGCGCCCCGAACGTTTGGAGAAAGTATAGAATCGATCCAGGAAAAGTTAACGAGTGGACGGCTAATCTTCGTATGGCAAGTAAAACGGATACGTTATTCTATTGTCGGCATTGTTCGGCAAGAGATTGCGAGTGACAACGTATTGTGTTCTCATTCTGTTCCATCTCTCTGCACCACGTGCTCACTGGAACAGAGTGAGAACGCAATATGCCATCTCTTGGCGAACGGACAATACGTGGATGCAATCGAAACGGTGTAACAGAACGATCGCGTTTTCCTATTTCAGTGGATCAGCAAAACCGTGGTCGAACGAGTGGCAACCGAGATCGACAATGTTTGTTTGGCGTTGGCTCGTCATGGTTTAAGCGATTCTCAACCTGGCTGCGTTGGATTGGACAGATTGAGAAAGCTTGGCCAAGCAGCATTTTTAATTACCGCTGTTCCTACTTTGCCAACTTTGGTACCTTTCTTGGAGCTTTCTAACAATCAGCAGTATTTAGTAAAAAGGATCAAAACTCTGTCGAAAGGAGGTTCTATGAGCGAGTTCAAGTGGAACGGTGGTGGTGGTCACAACGGCAAAGAATGGGATTCCAGTTTGCCGACCGACTCGGCGGTAATTAGATTCCACTGAAAACTATTGACCGTTAGTGAAACAGCCGTGATTGCACGATTGCATACATTGGTTTGTTATTGCTTTAGATCATTATGCACTTGATATCAACGTACATGGACACGCAACTGGAAGCCCCCTTGGATCAACCGGATGCACGACCGTTCACATCACGATACATGGCTAGGTCGGGAATGGTTTTACCTCGCAGCAAAGGACCGATAATAGTTTGCCAGTCTATGAATCCACCGCATTATAGTTTAGCACATTCTGGGGATTCACCGCCCACCGATTACGAGGAAATTCAACGTGTAAGTTTAATTACTTGTTATATTATTCCGCGATAAAACATACGCGTGAACCAAATGATGATTTCTTGCCCGTTTCATTTTCAGGGTAGGAACAACTTGTTTCACACGCTTCTGTTGTTTCTATACATCGCCAAGTCGAGAGATCACGGTATGTTAGGTCGCGTTAATTTGGGAACTTCGGGTATAAATGTTTTGTGGGTGATCGACGGTTGAGCATATGGTGTTGTAGAACAATACGTGTTAATATATCGAAGACGGTCATTGATACATTCACGTGTACACGAGTGCAACGCAGTTTTATTCACAGTATTTAAATCTATATACAAATACATAAGTCATAAATCACGATCCGCGTCTGCTCGAAATGAATTTCCGCACATTTTTTCTATAATACACTGTAATACGACAGAGCATATGCTTGATGTTTTGCAAGACTTTTCAATACTTTCCCCGTGTGTTTCACGAATATTTATACGCGTTATGTACCGTATGAAGGACGCGTGTACGCAAGCAAGACTGTGATCTGCAGAATTCTTGTACAATTTGAACAACATGATCGATTAAATGCGTGCACACAACGGATCGTAAAAATACCTGCATCCCTGCACGCGTTTCGTCTTCAGGTCACATCACACAAGGAATGCAATTATTTTCGGTGTTACTGTTAACGCGATGCTATTTTTATACAGAATTTCTTTATTTTTATACAATCTTATAACTCCCACCGCCTATTTCTTTCTTTCTTTCTTTCTAGACAAACGATCGAAAGGCATATTTCGTAAAAAAGTTATGTTGCACTATCTGTGCTATGTATAGTACAATCTTTGGATAATGGTTTTCGTACGTTTAAAATCAATCTTTATGTACATCACAGTCATGTTTCAGAATAAAATGATAATAATCTATTGAACGCATTATTGGAAAACAACAGGTTCGTTCACTGAAACAAATTCAGCGATTCCTCGAATCCGAAACGAATATTGATCTGACAATATCAGCTGGCCGTATGAAGGTATCATTGTTGACCATATTAGCGAACGTTGCGGCTAGTACGAATTCATCATCAGGTATATTACGGAGATGGGGTTGCGTTCGCGTCACTCGACATCATCGACTCGAAGAAAATGATAAATGTTTGAAAGGAAGAACGCGGAAGGGAAGGGAAGGGGAATGGAAATGGGACGATACGTACGTATATGTAGTATGTACGTAGTATTCGCGTATCTACAACAATTTTCGGGCTGACGAGGGAGTATGTTTCAACGAGACTAATAGAGCAGCTGTGGTATTTGAAGCCTTACAAGCGTGGAAAACTTACGATTAACCAGTCGCCGTATCGACCACGTGTCAAATATACATATATCCTTGTTAGATAGCATACATACAATTGATAGTTTGCGTACTCGAAATGAATTAGGTTGACTTGGAACGATCCGAGTAAAATGCTCCCATGGCTGCATTGCTTTCCCCCGTTTCTAAGCTTTCCCATTTTCTAAAGAAATTCACCCGATCACCATATTGGTTTCGGCTATAACGCCTCATATTTCAATATAAACAAAGATATACAACGTATATAATACAATGGCGAGAAGCGTCAATGTCTCGTGAAGAAATCGTATCGCAACTTACGAGGTTGTAAATATTTTCGTTCCTTCCGGCAGTATAACTTCTTCACCGACATCTGCAAGAGTAACCGTAAGTGGAAGGATCAGTGGCATCAGTATCTCCTGATGTTGCATAACCGCTTGTTGAGCTGCGGCTGCGACTGCGTCTGTTTGCCTGGTAATCGTAATGGTTTTAATATTTTGTGCCTTAATCACTTGAGCCTGAGCTAGAGCAGCGGCCTGTTGCAGCACTCGTTGCTGATTTTGAACCGGCTGTACTTGCGCGGTTAACGTTTGACCTCGATTCTGATTCTGATTTTGAAGGAAGTTTTGCTTGCACCGTTTACTGTGAGCGTATCGACTCCCGTTATTGTTGAACCGTCTATCGCAGGTTGGGCAGGCGTAAGGCCTTTGGCCGGTATGAATGAAAACGTGCTCCTTAAGGGACTTGAGGCGGCGGAAATTTTTCGGGCAATACTTGCAATGGTATTTCGCTTCTCCTGTATGCGAAGTTAAATGATTAGCGAGTGTGTCGGCTCGAGCGAACGCTCGCGAACAGTACTGACAAATATATGGTCGCTCTTGAGTGTGCGTTCTCATATGCATTTTCAAATAAGCATTCGTTGTAAATGGGCGCGAGCATACTTCGCAAACGTACGGCTTTATACCGTTGTGCGCTCTAAGATGAGCGATTAACGTGGTAGACTGCGTGAAACTCTTTGAACAAATCTCGCAAAGAAATCTTTTCGAGCTATCAGTCTCTTTGTTCTTCTTGAACGTACGGTCGTGCTTCGACAAGTGATTCGTTAGCTGATCCTCTTTGATGAAACGTTTGGTACAACGCGTACACTTGTACGGTTTAATCATGTTGTGTTTGGCTACGTGTATCTTTAAATGCTCGCGCCTATAAAATTTCTTCGGGCATATGTCGCACAAATACTTTTTCCCCTCGTGGACTTGTATATGCCTAAGGAGGCCTTTCCTCGACGTGTACTGCTTGTTGCATTCCGTGCACTCCAAACCAACGATATCGGTTCTCCTCTTTCTACCAATCTTCTCCCCCGGCTTCTTCTCCTCGGCCCGCGGCTCGATATCTCTCAAATCCTCCTCCGTCAGTATACCTTCGGTAACATGTTTCGATCTATGTTCGCGCAGAATCTCGTTGTTTTCGAAACTGTCGCCACAAATGTTGCACTTCCTCACTTGATCGGGATTCTTCTCCGAGCATTTATCGTAATGAGCTTTCAGTTTGTCCTTGCGGTAAAATTTCACGTTACAAATGTCGCATTCAAAGTTCGGCTCCTCGTGCAACAATTGATGCCGCAGCAACGACTTTTTCGTGCTGTATCGCTTCTTACACTTTGCGCACTCGTGATTGTCCATCGGCCAATCTAAACCACTCTCGAAATCGGAATCGTAATCGTCATCTTTCTTGTCCCCACTGTCGAGGTCCGCGTTACCACCGTTTCTTTGCCGCTCTCTCTTCTCCGCAATCTGCTTTTGCTTGCCCGACTTTGTCGCCCGTTGCTCCTCGTCCTTCACGTGCTGCTCCATATGCTTTGCCAAAGATTGCTTCGAGCTGCACCTCTTGTTGCAACTCGCGCATTCCAGTTCCTTCTTGTAATTGTACTTTCTCTGCGAGGAAACGTCTCGCCTATTCTTATTCCGAGCGTAATTTCCATCCGCGGTATTACCACGATCCTCGTTATCCTCCTCGTCGTCGTAATCCTCCAAACCGTCCTCCGTTTTAATTTTGTCGATGATTTTTTGCGCCGCCCTCGCAGCGACCCTTTTAATCCGTTTGTTCGGGTCGTATTCTTCACCGTGGACGAACGTTTTATGATTGGTAGCTATCAAATGATTGCGCAACGTAAGTTCGGTGCCAAACGTTTTGTTGCACTGCGTGCACTTGTAAGCTTTCAAACGTTCCTGCGGTTGCTCGGCGTGCCTCTGGAACAGATCCTTGCTAGCGAACCGTTGGCAGCCCACTTTGCAGCTGTAGTCGACCTGGGAATGACGACGACGATGGGACTCGATGTTTCTAAATAACACGATGCTTTTGTAAGTTTCGTAAGAACGATTCAACTTTCCATTAGATTGTCTCGCGGAAATTTTATTTGAAAATCTTTCCATCTTACCTACCTGTCTGTACCCTCGCACTCCAACGACCCTCCTGTTGCGACCGTTACTGCTGCTTCTCCCTCGTTTCCCACACACTCTTTCACTCCGCTCTCATAACCGCTCGCATCCTTGGCCGATTCGCTTTCTTTATCCTTATCCCTGTCCCTATCCCTATCCGCTTCGAGATCCTGCCCAGTTAACACGCCCTCGACAACGTGCCCCATTCGATGCTTCCGTAATTTTTCCAGCGACTCAAACTCCTCCTCGCATACGTTACACTTGAGCGTGGCATGCGAAATCTCATGTTTCCGTAAACTGCGCTTCCTGTCAAATTTCTCCGGGCATTTCTCGCATGCAAACATTTCTCTGCGGCCGCAGCAAACCTCCCATTCTCCTTCCCTAGACAAATTATCCTCGCTATCGTCCTCCTGTACCCCCTCTCTCCCGTTTCTCCTCTCCTCATTTTCATTCTCCAGCTGATCCTCTATCTCTTCCTTCATCCCCTCTCTACCTATCTTCGCGAGCCCCTGGCCTTCCCTTTTCTGTTTTCCTCTCTTCCGGAGAGGTAATTCCCCATCCAAATGGCGGCGTTCCTCCTCGTAATCGTCTAGATCTAAACTGTGTTCATCTTCGTGAAACGAGATTTCGAGGGGCATTGTCTGCTCCTTTCCCGCTTCTTTCTCCCTCTCGTGTTTTTTCAAATGCTTACTATACGAGATTATATATATATATTGCTTGCCGCAGTACGGACACTTGTTCGATCTTTTACCCGATGGGGGTGACTTTGCGACGGTGCTCGCACTCTTTTGCGGTGTGTCAACGTTTTTCTTCAATGAAAGAGCTCTTCGTACTTCTTCGTGCGAATGCATATGTTCCTTTAAAACGTTTTTCGATAAAAATTCTTTGTCGCACAAGTAACATAAAAAAAAAATTTTCTCCGATTTATTAGAGATCGGCGTTTTCTTCAGTCGCGAACTTAAATTCAAATTCTCGAAATAATTTTCCTCGTCGGAATCTCGGTCCGTTTCAAGATTACGCCGAGCTAGCTTACGTTTACTACGTCTGCTCTCGGTTTGGCACTGTGTCTGTAACTCAGCTTTAACATCGACCATCGTAGCATTCAATTTTTCCGTCTCCTCTTCACCTCCTTGGTTCGTCGCGACGGCTGCTTTTACCAACAAATTTACGTATTCATTGCAATCGTCGCGTTCACACGATTCTACAGAGGTCAACTGTTGTTGCTGTTGTTCCTCCTCTTCTACTTCTTCTTCTTCTTCTTCTTCTTCTTCCTCCTCCTCCTCCTCCTCCTCCGCCTCCTGCTCTTCCTCCTCTTCCTCCTCTTCTTCCTCTACCCCTTCGTGTTCTTGTCCTTGCTGCTGCTGCTGCTGCCCTTCTTCCTCTTGTTGATGTTCTTCCTGCTGTTCGTTGGATAACACGCACTCGTGGTGTAATATATAATCGTGTTCCACAGTTTGAATACTTCCCAGACAATCGCTGTTCTCGTGTTTCAGCATTACATCATTTTTTAAATCTTGTTCTTGTTCTTGTTCTTCTTGTTCTTCTTGTTCTTCTTGTTCTTCTTGTTCTTGTTCTTCTTCTTCTTCTTCTTCTTCTTCCTCGCCTTGATTTAGACAGCCTTCCGATGGCTGTTCCATGGGAATCGCTTGGACGATTACTTCCTCTATTATGGCGCTGTTATTCTGTTCTGGAAAATACAGGAGGCTCGTTATCGTAGAAAAAAAAACACACGATATTTCATCCAATCTTAATTTACCTCTCATCGCTTGCTCTTGCTCGTCCAACTTATCCACTCGCAACAAATCTAATTGATCCTTCAGAAGCGCCGTTTTCTCCTCCTGAGACATGGATGCGAGGCTTTCTGCAGAACTTTGATAATGATCCTCCACCTGCATCTCGCCGATACTGTCGTTTTGCCCTCCGGACTCCAAGTGTACCTCAACATCGTCGAAAAACAACTCCTCTTTGATATGCATGGTAACGAATCTCTCCCTAAGAACTGTGTCTGCCTGTTCAACCTGTAACTTAAAGTCGTACGCAGACTCCAGTTTGTCGGCGCATACGCAACACACATGTGTCGGTAAGCCGTCTCCAGGTAATATCTAAAACAGCCCACAAGTACGATTGATCGTCTATAGAAAAACTTTTCATCCCTGCAAGAATACTCGATGCAAAAGAGCCAATCGAAAATGCCACCAATTAGATATGGGAGGCGAACAGAAAAGAAGAAAAAAAAAAGAATCAAAGTCAACTATCAAATCTATATATATATATGTATTTCTAGGAGACCGGGCAACGTATGCGCAGCTAATTATTCGGTCGCATCAAGTTCTGCGAGCTCTTGCATCGTATAAACAGCATAACCTCTGAATTACATGTCTAACCTTTACATTAGCGAAACTCATCGCTTTTGCTGAAAGTGAAGCGACCTCGCTTTCGAGAAACAAATCCCGCATCACCAAGTTCCCAAGGAGACAAACACGGCATATTTCGACCGTCGACACGATGCCCTGCCCTTCGTTTTGTCTCGAAACAGTCGTATTTATCTCTACGGCGTCCATATTTTGTTTAGTGGACTGGCTGGTCCGTGCCTGCTTCTCGCAGCCCACAGCCCGCAGTCCACGATTTCCCGGTTTGTCTCGCTCCCTCCAGGCTGGCGCCAATCGTTATCCCTGCTCAGCACCGTTACTTTTCTTCGCAACTTGCAATCACTCCATATACATGTACTAGACAACTGACTGCAGTATATGTTGGAGAACTACAGAAGATTGCCACGACAGACAGCACACAACGTTTCCCGATTCTGATCCCGAACCAGATCCCGATAATGTTGAGCCACCGTAATACCTTGCCAATTCACCTTTTGTCTCTTTATTATATTCCCTAGTGAACTGCACGTGCCGACTTTCACATTTCACGCGATACTTTCCGTTCCACTTTTCACTATTCTACACTTTTCTATATGTATAGAAAATACATTGCGTATGCCCGTACATACGTTTCGTGTCTTAAAAGTTCAAGTCACGTCACACGTCTCAAATTATTTTCGGCCACTTCGATCCATCAAGGATTTTGTAGGTTCGATAGGTGACCATATCCATGTACACGCATAGTGTGTGGCAAAGTAAGTGGTGGCAAATTGAAACTCCATCGCACACTGTTCATTCACTGGTGTTCGCTTGTTCGTATTCTTAATATTCTATCGACATTGGACGCAATATTTTCCGCAACAGTAACAAATAAAACCTTCCGTGCTCATTTTCACCCCCCTATTATTCACGAAATACGCTTCAGGGATTCAGAAACTTGCAACTGTTCAATTCCATTCGCTTCATACTGTTTAGTTTTGAAATAGATTTTTGAAATAGATTGCGCTAATTGGCTGGCCGATTTTGGGGGGAGGGTGTGGCGTGCTTTCCTTAAGGCGGGTGTTTTTGAATATCATATCGAACTGCATATTTTTTATTGCAAGTGTTACAGTATGGATATTAGTTGAATAGTAGGATGCAAATATATTTATTAGTAATAACAAACGCATCTGTGTAATCAAATGTTTGTAATGTTTGTTGCACTATAGAATAAATAAACTATTTCCATCAAACTAATATTTGTTTTTATTTATCTTTATTTAAATTGCAATTCCTACAATTTCTTATTTATATTCAACTAATAACAATAACGTGTATTAGTGATAACTTTGCCGTGGTCCTGTGTGTCGCATACAATATTGTACCAAGTCAATTATATTATTACCAACTCCAATAATTATACTATTAGAACAACGCGTTTCGGTTATACGCGGTTTTTTTCTTCGAGACAATTTTTTCGTTTATTATTTAACAAAACATTTAACAATTTATTTTATGCCTAGAAACAAATGCATTCTTATCTCATTCTCCACACAGTTTCATATCTGTTTGAATTCGTTGCAAACAGTAACTGTTAATATACATATTCACACAATCGCATGAGTCCTGTCCCCAAGCCTACTTCAGTAAATAATAGTTCTTCAAAGTGTGAAAAGTGTGAAAAGATGCTAGAAAACTATCTGAACGCTCGCAACGTTAGGAATTGTAATTTAAATAAAGTTAGAGAAAAACAAATATTAGTTTGACGGAAATAGTTTACTTATTCTATAGTGCAACAAACATTACAAACATTTGATTACACAGATGCGTTTGCTATTAGTTATTACTAATAAATATATTTGCATCCTACTATTCGACTAATATCCATACTGTAACACTTGCAATAAAAAATATTCAGTTCGATATGATATTCAAAAACACGCGCCGTAAAGAAAGAACATCACCCCCATCGCCCAATCAGCTACCAGCCAATCAGCGCAATCTATTTCAAAACTCTCCATCTTTCGCCCAAGCGATCTCGTAGTGATTAGACGTGTTCAGAGTGCCCGTCGAATTAAGGTATATCACATAGTCTAATATATTCTTGAAGACAGGAAATGATATACATTGTTTTCGTTTCCCTGTCTTTCAAGTTTTCTGTGCTTTCTTTGTTAATATTAATGAATATTTTGCAAGAAATTAAGTAAATATTGTGCAGTGAACGGAATCACACCGCGCGGCGTGCATTTTCTAATTTTCTAATCTACTCCAGTATGCATATACGTATTATCTTTGACGTATGCGTATACGTATTTCACTTCTGAATTCCATTATCTTGCAATATATTCTGCAGTTTCTAGCAATATTACCATGATATTGGTGATTCTTAATACATTTATCTCTGATTTCAGTCCGATTCTGTTCCTGGGCGTCTCTTTCGCTAGCCTTGAATCAGAAATGGCGCGAACGCGACACTTTCAAACGAGAATGCGCAGGAGCAGAGTGACGCGGCGCCATATTGTTAAATCAACTTCGCGCCTACAGGTAAGCATTCCTCAAATTTCTTATGGAAATAAGTAGAATTTTAGTAATATGTCTCTATTAAATTATAATTCGTACCACGCATAAAACTTGTATGATATACAGTCGCGTTGTAGATAAGTAGTAACATAATAGAAGCCATTATTTGCGGCTATATCTTGTTTCTGCCTGTGGTCGGGAAGCTTGTTTTTCGTGGAAAATATCAACAATATATCGCGAAACAAAAAAAGCCACTTATCAAGTAACGCGTGCGTTGAAATATTTCTAGGAAACACAAGCGATCGTAAAGAAAAATGGTGTTTGGTTTTAGTCGGATGTCGAACATAGCCGAACAGCAAAGGGCGATGGCGAAGGTCGTCATTCTATTACTTGACGCCGAGCTGACAAAACGTATGGTAGACATCTCAGTGAGGTAAGTATCGAGGTGTGTATAATTTGTGACTGGTACTAAGATGAAACAGCAACAGTTAAAATACTTACAATTTGATAAGAAACACTCGATAGGATGAACATGTTCTATTTCAGAAAATTTTGTGACCGCGCGCAATGCGGTCAGTAGAGTCAGTGGTTTCTCCGCAGTTTTCTAGTATTTCCAGAGCAAGTGGCTCGGCTTAAATTTTCGTTTACACTTTAGCTACACGCGATTGTAGAGTCAGTGCTTTTCGCGTGCTAGTTATTAATACTATTATCGGAGCACCGGTGCTCCTTTTCAATTATTTCAATCGCGAAATTAGCATCCGATTTTTTCGCCGATATAATTTGCGGTCGCGTAGCATGGTCTTTTATTTTTATTTATTATTTAATATCCGCCATCGGAAGTAGAGTCAGTGCATCACTGAAGGGGATGTTTTAGGCGACACCGATGAAGCGAGAAATGTAAGTATTTTTAAAACAAATCTCAGTTTTCTATGAAGAGATAAATTCTGTAGATTTAGCAGTAGATTTTAATGTTTTTTTCTTTGTTGTTTAGTTACAGTTTGCACACTTCCTGACGATTGAGCTCAATTCAGCTGCCCCGGCGATGTTCCTGATGTCTTCCACGAGTACTTGCTCTACTTTTGCAATCAACGAGTTGGTGAGTCGCATGTGTTTTGGTTCCTCCGGTCCCCAATCATGCCGTAGGACGATTGGTCCGAAGCGGCACGGGTGACTGGTTGTATTTTTTAGTAGTTTTGCGAGCATAGTGACTACGGGAATAATTTTTCATGTGTATTATTTCTTATACGAGGTTAGATCTGCCTTCTTGTACTCCGCGCGTTTTAATATAAAAAGATTAACGACCATAGAAATATTTCTTACTCAAATAAATATTTGATGAAAGAAGCACTGATCCTGTTGGTTCCTCTATTTCGATAAAAACATATGACAGTAACAAATACATTGCACAAATGTACATATATGGAGGACATTGCATATTAAATTTGTAATTGCATTTATAATCAGTTGAAATTTGTTTTCGCTGTTCAGCAGTGCAGAAGTCGGATGCCCCCCGACTTCGTTACTGCAAGTGCTACATGATTATAGCAACCGATACGTTTATTGAAATCAGCATTGAATATGCATAGCCAATGATAGCATTTAATATTAATTTTCATATGCTATAGTCGAGTCCATTTCGAATGAAATTTATTACACATTATGTACAAGAAGGCACTTTGTATACGGGTAGATTTTCAAATCGGAGTAACTATCTTGAACACGTTCCTTCGATTAAGGAATCACCTGAGGCTTATTTAATATCTTGTCTATTTTCCAAGTAAATATTTCATTGCATTACTTATTCTAGTAAAATCAGTTTCAATGACAGTCATTTCCCTTAATAAATCAATTATTTATCAGTAATTTTTGAGTCTTTATTGATATTTCATATATTACAAAGTCGAGTCATGTTTAAAGAGATTGAAAATCAAATATATTATTAGCTGTTGCAATTTTACGTGTACTAATCATCTTTTTAGATCAGGATTTTCAGGTTTAATCCCTTCCGTGTTGATTGCCAGGAACTCACTCACGTGCCCAGGTGCTACTTGGGTGAGTGAGAGGCAATGGGCACGATGATCATATGGTTTTTAAATTTCTAACAATGTTTGGCGGCTGACATTTGCTAGCGTACCGTGCACGACGCATTTTCCACATTATGTGTGTGTGTGGTTAGGCCGTGGAATTGCGTCGGCTCGGGAGTTTCATAACAAATTATAATACTATGATTTCATAAATAGCAATATGTTTTACAATTGCAAATACACATTGAATGCCGTAACGAATTATGAAAATATGGCAACGAATAGAGTACTATACAAACCAAGCGTACAATATACATATTTTTCATACGAAGGTAATGCACAAGCATATACGTTTGCGCAAATTTACGCAATGGTCGCTAGCCTTTGTCAGCCGATTTCAGGAACTGGTACGTACCCTTAGAGTGTGAATGATTGTATGCCAAGCTCGGGTGTCGGGGGCGTCCCGGGACGTCTCTCTAGTGTAGGCTCTTGCGCCCGAGTGTTTGATTGAGAAACGTGGAATGAGGTGTGTTTGTGTGAATGCTTTGCCATTTTTTAAATATAGGTCTAGGTAGGATAGGTAGTATACCTTCTGGTGTGCCTGATAGATATAAGTAGGTAGGGCCGGGCAGGTTGACACAGTCTCCGATCGGGTAGGCAATATTTCGCGTGTTCAACCTGTTTCAGGAAATCTGATTTGAAAAGTCGACGGCGAAACTGTGGCGCGATCGAGAATGCGTTCGCCTCTGGCTTTGCCTATCGATTTTTCGAATTTTTCGCGGTCGCGATCGCGAGTTGGTCTCGAAACGAACGTGTCACATTATGCTCGAGGCTGCACGTGTAGGCGATGATCGATTACAATTTTAATCGCAATCTTTACGATTTTCTGTAATCGCAAATTTTACGATTTTATTTGGTCGTGATTCGTCCACGTGTGTTCCGTTTAGCTAGGCGATTTAGCCTTTTATTTAGTTTTGTTTGTTTGCGAATAGAGTCTCGAGCCTAGACTAAGTTTCAGCGAGCATTGCGCCCGAAGAAAAGAAGAGGCTAAAAGCCGAAGAGGCCCGACAAACTGTTGCTCAAGAGGGCAACTATCAATGGCTCTGCATCCTTCGGATGGAGAGTCATTCTTTCTTACTATTTTCTCACTATGCTCGCTTTTGTATGCCGTAGTTGTAGTTTATTGTTTGGCCGGCAGTATTGCCTGGCCCACCGTCATCGCATTGGGCAAATCGCGATTTTTATTAGCGTCGCGTACGATTGAATACGGTTTGCATTAGGGTTGCGAATAAAATCACACCGCGATTGCAACTAGAGTTACGGATAGACCCAGGTCGCGGCATTTTTTTTACAGGTGCGATTAAATATATCGTCGTTTGAATTAGAGTTGCGAATTAATACAGATTGCGGCTTGAATTAGAGTTGCTTTTGTATTAAATTGTACTTGCGATACGTACTTGCTTTTAGCGTTGCGACAATAATTTTCGCGTTCCTTTCCGACACAGGTTTTAATTAGCACTTACAGTGCTGCGATATCTTTCTATCGCGAATATTTTTCTTAGATTTTCATATAGTGTTGCGATGATAAATCGATTGCGATAAGCGATTTTTAAGTAGCGTTGCGACCACAATGAAATGCCCAACGTGGTTCCTGAGTCACGAAAGGCAGCTACTAAAGCTGCATAAGGTGATTGCTGCAATCGTAGTCTTGGATGCGACTACCATGACTCGTTCGTTATTAGTGTTGCGAGTTAAAAATCATGGGTGCAGTGAATTATTTTTTCCTATCTTTTTTAATATATCCGAAATACTATATTAGAGATAACGAAGCACCATACGCGATTGACTTTGCAAGTAATGCAGTAAATTAGGGTTGCGAAAGAAAGAGATAGTTCACTTACGGGTTTCAATCGGGTTTATAATAAGTGGACGATAATTAATAGTAGAATGCCCCTCTGGCTATTGAGTTTGTTCAATGTTCTAATTTATTATTCTTCTTCGCCTCTCCCCTTTTTATTCACATTAAAACGAGTTGTTTCATCTTATTGTTAGTACCTATCCAAGTAAATGTTTGTATTTGTAATTGACAATTATTATTCAGCATATTTGCATTTTAGAAGAACATGCTCCCTTTGTACTACTCTACTATTTTTTCACAATTACTATACTCATAAAAAAGTCTGTTACAGAATTGTTAAGTTAAAGGAGATGTCAAAGGAATAGAATATTCCCTCAAGTACATTAAATAACATACATTGCAATATGTAAGTAATCAGAGGCTCATAAGTGATGTTGTATGGATCAAATAAATCGAAGGAAATCATATGATACCTACGAAACATCACGAAATTCTTATGAACTTTGATCTGTTTCAGGTTACGCGATCACATATCCGACCCGTTCGCGACCCATACCACTAGTCCCGACCACCCAGGTGGTATGGGTTTCACGGAGCCCCCGGGAATTCCAGCAGAAAAAATACATTGGATGATTTTCTATCCCTATATCTCGTCTGTGATGGAATGAAATAGTATATGTAGGAACTTTATAAAAATGAAGGGGAGTCATCGGGAATCGAACCCGAGACCTTCGTATTACTAGGCACTGATCAGCGCCACTACGCCACGGCCCCTTCTTAGGCAACGTGGTTCTTAAGTTCCTCTTATGTTCTTTGATGGAGGCGCCCGATCCCACATATAGATATTCACCCAATGTACATATACATGTATGCTCAACTGGGCCAAACAGGGTAGATCCCTACTTTTAAGAAATTAAGAATTTCCCGCTTGGCGCTTCACTTGCTTCTCTGATGTCTGCTTCTTCTATTTCTGTATCATATATTTTGCCGGTCATCAGATAATGAAGTGGCGGACAAACGTCGCGTCGGTGAGATTTGATTCGTTTACTTTACCGTTTTCTCCTTCATTTCCTACTTTTCGAATCTTTTCAAGCAATACATATTTTTGTACATATTGTAAATGTGCACACATCAAGTCTTGTTGGCGGCGAAGGCTTTTACTTATGCACATTAGAATAGTGGGAGCAATGTGGAATGAATCATCGTAAGATGCGTGCGCATGTAGGTAGGTACTACGGATGTCATTGCTTTCTACGCGCTGCGTATAGAGTTGTGTGCTACGCTTGGATAATGTGAGAACGTGTAAATGTTGATAAAACATTGGAAGGAACGGTAGAAAAAAACATACTGTTGTGTAATTTGCACGACAAAGCGGACACTCGTGTTTTTCTGAATGCCTAACATAGCAGGCTCATTTCGGGAGAATAGTGAATTTCGTTCATATATTTTCGGTGAGTTTTCTATAAATAGAAGAATCTTCCAGAAAGCTAAGAGCAAGACTGAATTGTGATATTAACGTGCCAGCAATATTCCATGTATTCCGAACGTTGAACACGATTTTAAAATGCGTTACATCTGTGTCGCGAAAGTGTCATCAAAGATTACTTCTTCCCTAGTACGAGACTTGCATGTGTACACATATCGAAATTGAGATCGAGATCGAGCGAAGGTTCAAGGTATGAGATAAACGGTAAAGCCGTGTAATATACATGCACGAACTTGGCATCATACGTGTTGAGATCGTGCTTCGTGGAGTAAAAATTAGAATACGGTGTATTTTCAGGGTTACCCTGGGATTGTCGACAACTCATTTCGTCGACACTGTTTTCATCGACAGTCCGTATTTAGAGACAGGTTGTAGTTCTAAACCTAACCCAAACCATTAAATGTTTAAAAAGAATAAATATAGAGTTAAGTTATATTATTGGCTTAGGTTTGGAACTGACAGCTCTCGCTAAACACGAAATCGTGTCGGCGAAACGAGTTGTCCACAATCCAAGGGTAATCCCGTATTTACATGTTTCATCTGATCGGCGCCTTTCTATTGCATTATATCGCGGGACACGTTCGGCATGTCGAGATCGCTGTAGGAGATCCACCCAAAAAACTTCAATTCAATGGGAGTAAAAGAGACGGAAAAGTCATGCTTGAAATAGGAAGGAACGGAGAAGGATAACGGTCGAATATGATTCAGCAGGAGGGAAATTATTTTTAGTCGATGCGAGCCACACAACCATGGATTCTAGTTGCGCGTGTCGTCCATTTTCTTTAAATAAAACCTTCAACTAATTTTTCGACGCCACTTGATGCAGTTATTTTAAATAGGGCTATGGAGAGCGAACAGGGACATTACGAGCTGCGAAGTGGTAGTAGATCACGTTCCAGAACTCCGTTAGTACAAAACCGTGCCTTAATAGAGCCAGAAATTTTAGACCATCATTATGATCTAAGAATGAGAAGTCGAGAGGGATCTCACAATTCTGCAGATGTTAGCAATAGTAGAAGATCTAACCCTACATTTATGTAAGTATCGAATCCGTTACGATATCTTTGGTAGTGTAGCATACTTTGATTGCACAATATTGCACGATTAATATTGGATTAAACTGTAATATTATTGTTGCTACGGACCTCTCAATAGTAACAAAATGAATGAGCAGAGCACAGAGGCCAAGGTTGAAAGCAAAGAAGAACGCGTGGATAAACGAGCAGAGAATTCTTTTTATGCTACCAAGAAGATAGAACGTCGATCCGAAAGACAAAAAACAAAGAGGCATACATTTGCCAATGGTCACACAGAGAGCAAAGACAATTCGCGTGGGCGCAGAGCTGAGAAAAGTATTAAGAACATTTCCCAGCCAAGAATTCTTACTAGCGACTATTCTTCAGAGGAAGGGGAACGAGAAGATTTATCTAATGGACCAGGTTCTGCCCATGAAATTTACAAACAAGCAGGCGATTGGTGGAAGTACGTATTCTCAAATTGACACTTTTTATGATCGTGCGCTTAGAACGTTTATTCTGTTTTGAGAGAGGATATTCCGGGGCATAAATGTATCACCTTTTCCCCCCTCTTGTCTTGCCCTTTCCTACATTTTTCTCATCCCCTCCACCTCCTCACATTTTCTTTTTCCCAAAACTGAACTATACTTCTTTTCTGTAGGAAATATCACTCTTTCTAGAATAGCAATATTTATTCTTCTCATCTATTTGACGATGTTTCAGTGTATTTCCGAAAACGGACTACACCTACTCCGAAAGGTCACAGTGTCGCTACGAAATAGCGCCAGGTATATTAGCAATGCCCAATATGTCACGACGTTCTATTCATTCGAATACGGATGATTCTTATCAATTCTCTCGTGGTCCATCCGAGTGCGATTTATATGAAACAGCTAATACGGCAATAGGAATGGAGGCGAGGGAAACTTGTGGGGTAAGTGTAGTGGCATAATCTGTTAGTCATTATACTTTAAACGATATTTTATAATTAACTTGTATCTTGATGAATTGACTTTGATGAAAGCTCATAGATGAATATCATGGGTCGCGTACATCAAATTCCGACAGAGATTCCAAGGGCTTGTATAGAAAAGCTTGCGTCGAGCACCAACATTGCCATAAAGAAATAATTTATCCGGCATCACGGGGTACAACGAATTTCGCATCAAGGTCAGCGGTTTGCTTAAGTGTGTTATAATTTTTGTTGAAGCCCGGGTAGAAACGACAAATTGAAAGTTTGTATGAAACAGCAGTATGCTTGTTTATTTATTAGACAAACTTTATCCAGTGATTCGTCACAGAGACGGATTGCCACTCGGAAATGTAATATGACCTCTTCCGTTGACTCCGATGCCGAATTGGACGAAGCAGGAACGAGCAACCGTAACAGTAGACAGATCAGTTCAGTGCAACAGTTATGGGCTTCTGTGTCTACTATAGCCTTTCGGCTACGTAAACTCTTGGACTTTTCAACGCTGAAGACAATTGAAAGAAGAGAATATCATGCCACCTATGAATATCAACGATATGGTACTGTCGGTTTACAATAGTAACATTTGCCATCACCGGGGAGACCCTATCCGGGCTGTCCTTTGGCAACGATTTAATTAAACTCCACGTCTACACGTACTAACACGGCGTATCAATTTTACTCAATTGTAGAATCGAAATGGTTCGGAATGTGGCGATATCTAGATCGTTTCTTCCAGTACGTCTACCTCTTTATGGTGAAAGTGTTCTTCTTCGATTCGTGGCTGTTGAGTCGTGTATCCGGTGTTAGAAGCTGGATCCGCCAGAGAAGCCCGGTGGTTCTTTGGATCGCGTTACTGCCATTGCTACTACTTGCTGGTAAATTTTCATTATCAATATGGCATTGTAAGACATGCGCCAACTAAGAAATCCGTGCCTTTGTATCGATATCACCTGGTTATTTTCCCCTTTTTTCCCCTTTTCCCCCCCTTTTCCCCCTTTTCTTGATTGTTTTATCTACCGCGTGTTCACCTTCAAGACCGAGTTTTTACCGTGGCATCTTCGGGGAAAACCGGTGAAACCTATCCTGGCGTTTGTTTTTCTTTTTGTTTCAGGCACGTACATCGTCGAAAAACAGTCCTTTATCCATCTGGATTCTCTGCACAATATTCCTTATGATGCCACCGAGACGAGCTATCGCATCTTTACCGATATTATCCGTTTAACCTCATTGCAAAGCGATTTACTTATCGAATATATAAAAACGATTACAAATTTAACAGTATATCTTCTGCCCGGTGTGAACGTGTCTTTACCCGAGATGCTTTAGCATTGGCTAAAATGATATGGTGTAATGAACACTTTTCTTTCTGTCTTTCTTTCTTTCTTTTAAACATCCTTTCGTTTAACGTTTCGTGGCAACATCGTGATCTTTGTCTCACTTTTTTTTCTTCTTTTCATCCACGTTGAATGTGTGTATAACATTCTTATTGCCGTATAAAAAGTTTATCATGGTCGGTAGCGATTCCCGGCGATTCTCGGCGATTCCCAATCCTTTCGCGTAATTGTAGTTTTCAACATTTTTTTTCTTCTTGTCATATTTTTAACGTCCATTTGGCGTACATCTTTCGTCTCTTTTCTAATGGAAAGCAATTTGCATTGCGGTTTGATGCTGACGTGTGCTGTTTAATTCTATTTGCAATATATATATTTTATGCATGATGTTTATTATTATTGTTGTTGTTATTATTATTATTATTATTATTATTAATTATTAATACTACGACGATTATACGTACGAGATATGTCGTCAATAATCACGTTATTAATGATATCTTTACAAATATTCGATGCTGTGGTATCTGTAAGAGCACGTTCATACAACGCTCAACGCGGTCTTAGAAATACATGCAACATTGTGTTGCTGGTTTCTCCTAAGAAAGGCTTGTAATCAATCAATTTGAATAAACGAAATATACAATAAAATATGGGAGAAGGATAGAGGGAGTAGGATTACTTGACAGGCGATGTAAAATTGGAGTGTTTGTGCTTCGCGGGGAATATGGACGTAATCACTATATCTCGATGTCATCGGAATGGTGAGTCCCTTCGTCTATCCTTCTCTCGGTAGTTGTATCAACTTACAGCATGGCTGAAGGGTTAAAAAGGTAATTATACCTCTATATTTCAGGTTGTTGGTGTCTGCCATATTCTTCGACATTGTTTCTTCCGGGCGAAGTTATTGCGCCGGACTTGGGAGATTCGCCAGTAATATCCGTAAAAGGCGGACGAGAGTCTTCGAGCTACGAAACGTATGGGAAACGCGGCGATTTCGAATTCATTATCGATAAATTAAATAGCAGAATCGGCAGCTTGGAGGATCAAGCCGTTCAATATTCTGTAAGAATTTTCATTTTATTTATAGTAATATTATTTGACCAAACATACTTTCCAATATGTATAGGATCGTCTCTTAAATGTAAGTTTGGTGCTTAAACAGTTAAGGGAAGGCGAATACGTTTGGTCAAAGTATGACGTAAGTTTGAATTAATTGTTTAGAATATCGTCATTTTTGAACCACGTATATTGTGATTTACAGAATGAGATATTACAGATTGAAGAAGGATTAATGGGGAAAAAATTGTCCGACATGTATACTCAAGAAATGGATGTTATTAAATCGCAATTCGAAAAATTGAAAGAGATGTATTCAGAGTTGAAATTGTGTTGCCATATTCACGCGAATTACGTTTCGAATGAGGACTTGGGGAAACGCATTGAAATCATTCTTGTCGATTACATAGATACCCTAATGCTGAAGAAAGGAGACGTAGAAGGTATTCGGAATGTAGCATTCACTCCCTCTCTCTGGCCTGCACACACACACGCGTATATATATATATATATATATATATATATATATGTATGTATATGTATGGATGTATGGATGTATGGATATATGGATCAGGTGCATGTGAGAAATTAATTTTGTTCATAGTTGAAGAGAAACTATCGATGGTCAAGGATGCTGGTGTTGTAACCGATAGCCGTGTTCGTGACATAGTCAAAGAGGCCTTAAGAGTATACGATGCGGACAAAACTGGACGCGTCGACTACGCGTTAGAGTCTGCCGGTAGGTTTGAATAGAATCGATCGTGGTAGTGTCAAATCCGTTTTCGCGACTAAACGAAGCTAGATAATTTGTTATTTTTGTGTGTTTTCCGCATTGAAAAGGTGGGCAAGTTATTAGTACACGGTGCACACAAAGGTACGATATAAAGACCAGAGCGTTCAAACTGTTGGCCTTTACACTTTATCACGAGAATAATAATCCGCGATCAGTGATACAAGGAAATCCAATACAACCTGGTGCTTGCTGGGCGTTTCAAGGATTTCCGGGGTATCTATTGATTAAATTACGCAGTTCTATTTACGTTACGGGATTCACGCTCGAACATGCACCAAAGTCTATTTTACCTAATGGAGAAATGAAGAGTGCCCCAAAAATGTTTAACGTTTGGGTGAGTCTCTTGCTTATCATATACAGGGTGAATCACTTGAGATTGGATGTTGCAAATCGTTTTCGAAATTATTAATTATATGAAAGTCTGTATCGTTGAACTTTGGTTAGAAATATTTGTCGATGTAATTCACAGTCTGAAAATATTTCAGCTTGCAGCCCTCGGCGACTCACTCCGTATACATGCATACATTTAACTCGAAACTTATGTTGTTTATGTGTACAGGGTTTTGTGGACGAAAATGATCCTGAGCCGGTCATGTTTGGGGACTACGAATTCGCTGCCTCGGCCAATAATTTACAATATTTTCCGGTTCAAGTGAGTTCTATTGGCCATACTGCGATACTATCTAAAACACAATCTAACATGATGTAAATTTCCCAAAATGTAGAACACAACGATCAAGACATCCTACGAGTACGTGGAGTTGAGAGTACACAGTAATCATGGACAACTGGAATATACATGCTTGTATAGATTCCGCGTTCACGGGAAATCGGTCTAAATTATGCTGGGCAGAAAGTACAAAAGTACATCTTTCCAACATTGTGATTCATTGTACAGTTTAGCAATAACGGATTCGCACGTGTATAACTCTCTGGTTGGTGGTATATAAAGGGTAAATGTGTGTATGCGTGTGCACGCGTGAGAAAGCGTTGCATGCGCCATGTGCCTTCGATTACTCCTCGATGTTACGTAATGATTGCGAGAGAAGTTCATTTTGAAACGGATTACGGTCGCTAGGCGAAGACAGTGAACATTAGTTACCGTTAACTTTAACACACACGCAAATAGTACAATGCCTGAATGTTCGAACACGATGGCTCCTACTTCATTTTATTTCTCTTTCGTGTGCGAATTGTACTTTTCGTTTCTAGTTTTGTGACTAAGCACAAGCGTAGCAGAACCGTTTTCGATGAAATACTCGTCAACACACATTTTCATTCTGTGAGAATTCAACAGCAGGGAACTTTAGAGAAGCAATTGAAAGAGGCAGGAGGAGCTAAATAAACCGGCAGTCTAAATATTAACCAAAGTACCATTCGCTTTATATCTATAATATGGTATAGTTGTGAAATGACCGCGGCAGTACAAATTGTAGGGAAAATACTGCGTGTAGTTTCTGATACATTTGCAGTGTTTCTATAACATACTAAGTTGTAATATTGTGTTTTTCCTTTTTCTTTGTCTTTTTCTTTTTCTTACACAAATGCCTAGTATGACATGTTTGATGATCTATTCGGTTCGCTTAGATGCGATAATGTGCACAAGTGTGTACATATATATGCATAGACTTGTGCACAAACTGTGTATACTCTATATTGTATATTATTGTATATTGTACATGAAGAGAACATACAAACTTACACCGGTATATCATTCATTATTTCCTCTATTATTCTACGCGTAGACAGGTGTAATTCTAGTAGTACTAGCATATTACCGTCTCCTTCTTTCATCAGGCATAATCGATTGTGACGGAAGAATGGGGAAAAGGCTCGAAGGGGGTTGGAAACTGGCAATGATAGGACCGGATGAAGGGAGAATGGTAGGTGGGACAGGTGAAAGAAGAAGGTGTGAGATTAGATGGAAAGATGGAAAACCTGGCCTAATCGATTAATGCAGACGGTATACAGGCTACTGGTAATAACGTGGTCAAATGCGCTTCTTCTATAGGCAATCAACAAATGCATTGCATGAACAGACGAAGAGGTCTGTAGATAAGTGCAACTATTTTTTCATTTCCTTTGGAATTTATAGGAACTGGGCTCTTTTAAACAACTTGATCGCCCAAACAGCTCTCTAATTTATCCAACGAATCGGTTAATCGTACATCTGTCCTCGCCACCAGGCCAATACTGCTAGAAACTTTTGTGCGAAAAGTTCAATTTCTATTTACTGTTTTTTTCAGTATTTTCGAAGGAAAATGAAAGGTGACGAATAAGTGGAAGGCCTTGCGAGTAGTACTTGCATGTGGATTTTTCTGTCATCTTTATTCACGCAAAACAAGAATAGACTTAAATATTCGTGTCAATAATCGTACGCGTACACACATGTGTGCGTCCACGTCGCTTAGGTACATGAAGCGCGTGTACGCATTTTTCTATACATATACATACGTGTTTACATGTAACGCATATATGTACGTAATATACGTATTCTAAGCCGTTTCTCTTTTCGTTTCTACCTGCACATCCGATCAAGTGGTGACGATGTCTCTATGACCGCGTCATTATAAAGTTCGTGGCAAAACGACCAACCAATAGACTCAAGGTTACATCTGCTTGTTTTTTCTTTTTCCAATATCAAGTTTGTACAGACTTGATTGCGAACTTGATTGCGAATTAATGGAAAGAGTTATTGTGCGCGATAGAAACGATAATGCACGTCGACAACGATTTTGGAATAATATCGGAATGGTATCAATACTGGTTCTGGAATGGTTCGTGATTCCCGGAAACGGGAATAAGCGTTCGAACATTCGATAACGTTCAAGAACGATAATGGGAAGCCCATAGTGTCCGCTTACTAACGATATCCTGCGTAATAGAGATCATCTATTAGAGCGCAAACGCAAACGCAGAAACGATAGACTTTGATCGTAGCTTTTCTTCCGCGATAATTATTTCGGAGAACATTGCTGAATAAGTTGTATGACCGCTTTACGATCACCTTTCTCAAATTTGAAGAAAGTGAACAAATAAATAAATATTATATGTGTACTACGCACTGATAACTCAACTCATCATTCGACTCACCGAGAAACGAGTGCTCGTGTGCTTTATACTTTCCTACGTATTTACACGAATTTATAGGCTTCTCGCTTCGTTTTAAAGTGATTGTCGAATTTGAATTTAGAGTTGTCACGTTGATATCGTAATAGTTACAACAACAATAAGTATACTATAAACTAATAATACGATACAATACAGTACAGTACAGTACAGTACAGTACAGTACAGCATAATACAATACAATAGAATACAGTACAATATAATATAAAATAATGTAATATAGTGTGTATACTATAATAGCAATTATAAAAGTATGATAGCAGCAATTAGTAGTTGATTAAGAGTAGCGTTAACACGAACAATAGCAATTGCAGTAGTAACGAATGACGGACGTTGTCGCTGATTTCCTTATCGCCTTTTTCCTTCTAGTCGGGTAATACTAGCAATAGCAACATCAGCTATGATAGTAGCAATCATAATGGTACATTTAATAGAAACTGTAATAATGGACATAGTGCAGTAGAAGTAGAAGTAGTAGCAGTAGCAGTAATGGTAGCGATAGTAATAGTAGAAATAGTTGTTGCTATAATATCCAATAAAAATAATGAGTCCGATTGCTATTCCCAATCGTGTGAATATGGCGGCGATCAAATATTGTGTAGTGTATACCCTTAAAACTAAATTTATAAAATAAAGTTGTAATCGTGATTTCGATACATAATTACGGACTGTCTATTTCTCTACCTAAATGCACCTAAACCTATCTATCTACCTATTGATCTAATTACTTTAATGATTGAAATTATACATTGAATAAGTAACGTGTACGATTGTTGATTTTTGTTAAGAATTATAAAAGCAATACAAAAGAAAATAAAAAATAATAATATCGTAATAACGGACGACGCTATACAATGTAAATAATTAATGATTATTCGAATAAAACGCAAATATCGCAAGAGTGCAAATATTCTGTCGACTAGATTCGTATATGGGTTGAAGAGAACGCAAACATCACTCATACCGCTTCGTTTGAATACTCCGTGACAGGCAACTTGTTGAGAATGGACAAGAAATGGTAACGAAAAGAGTAATGGCATTCTACGTCCACGGCATCATTGTCGTATCTTTGTTCATGAAATTCATGTGCACGAGCTTTAGTTACTAGGATATTGTTAATATTGATTCTGTAGCAGTGCCTTTGTAACGGCTCGAGAAAGAAAGAAGGAGCGCGTATCATCCTTGGGTCCCCATTTCAGGAACGTTCGGTCTGTCGGACGTGACGAAAGTAGCATGAACGAATGTGAATGAATTTTCTAAGAATGTTGCAATTCAAGTAATTGTGTTTTCTGCGAGTCTCGATAGCTTCTCGTTACAGTGTCGTTGTTCCGTGTTCATCCTCGGTAGAATCGTTGATCGTAGATCCCGTCTGTATGTAAATGAAACCCTTCGTAATGAAAGCGCCTCTGTGTTCTTCTCCTCTTACTTCTTGCGGCCTAGGTACTCGACCATCTCGTGAAACTTGTCCTTCTCGTCTTCAAGCAGCAATGCTTGAATGCAGCTTGTAAAGTATTGCGTACCAAAGCAGTCTTGCCTAAATATGAATACGAAACAATTAATTAGTTTGCATTTCTCTTTCATAGAATATAGTGCAAGTGGAACCTTTTTTAAGCATGGCAGGAACGGATGGTAGTTTTTCAAGTGAAAGGCACGGTGGCAAAAAATACCTAGAATCCGTTGGCGTTTCTTCGCGTTTATTCGCGTTTATGTTTTGATAAGTTGTGCAATAACTTTTGCCGATACCGGTGTTATACACGGTGGTTGCTCTCATGTAAAATACCAACGGATCCGTAGCTATTGACGTAGCGAGTGGAAAATCGGAAAAGGATAATACGAAAATCTGTGGGAGCCTCGCGGCTTGTGTCGAAAAACCTACTTGCGCGAGAGATAAAAACGAAGAAGAAAAATGGAGAAAAACTGCTTCGCACAGGATAACCTGAAAAAACATTTGATCGTTGCAAAAATATGTTTGGTTATTTTCGTAGTTGTACTATCCCCATTGGTGTCCGGCACCTCTGGTGTTATCTGTAAAATGTGCTTTAGCTGGAAATCACTGACAGGGCAAAACGAGGCACGATAACATATGACGAAAATGTCGAGAAAAAGGTATTGTTTGAAAAATGTTCCAGAGAAGGTAAAACAACTGGTAAATCCGGGATTCCATATAATGGATTTCCGAAAAATAAAACGAGTGGAAGGCATGCAAAAGAAGAGCTCATGTATGTATAATACATATGTATAGTATAGTATTGTATTGTATTGTATTGTGTTGTATTGTATTGTATTGTATTGTATTGTATTGTATTGTATTGTATTGTATTGTATTGTATTGTATGGTATTGTATGTATGCATTTATTTATTTGTTTATTTATATTGGCTCTCTTACCTACCTAGCTTGTGAATAATTCCAGAATCGATGTAATTAGCGCGTATTAACAATAAGATATCGCAACCGACACCATTTATTATTACGAAATCACCTGAGAATTACCTAAAGGTACATACAGCATGCGTGAATGTCGCGTATCATCGTGTGTAGTGTGTGCATCGCTGAATCGTGGTTGTTAATTTCTTGGGGCGACCTCAAAGGCGAGTGATTTGTGTAGATTGGAAGGCAACTAGCTCGTGTGTAAATGTTGGCAACCACCAGCAACGTGAGCACGTGAAGGAGCAACGAAAACAAACGGGCAAAGAAAAGATAAAATAGGGCAGGGGGGTGTGTAGCGAATGGGGAGGACGAAAGATCTGGAATTTGATCGAATCCGAATAAAGTGCGAGGAGAGGAGATGCCAAGGAGAGAGGAGGAGTAGGGGATTGTATGAAAATGGAGGAGATGGTACGAAAGCAGAAAAGTCGAAGGAAAACGGGAAGAAATGCGTTGGTTGAAAAGTATATTGCGCAAAGCTGTAAAATGAAAATAGGCGGAAAAAATCATAAACATAAAAAAAGAAGCTACCTAAACCCCCGGTTCCGCTCCGTGAAGTTGCTTGATCCATGTTTGGATCTTCTCTACTTCGTCTTGCAACAATAGTACGTCTAAGCATCCTTTGAAGTAATCTGATGTGAAGCAGTTTTTCCTGAAAAAGATTTCAATATATGCCGGTGAATTCATCGTGCGTTGCATTCATCTTTCGATTCATCGTAGATCTGCCCACTAAAAATGAATGATGTATATGCAATTGAGTCTCGCGATTACAAGGTTGCGAGATTGCAAACGTGCAAACGTGCGAGTGTGCGATATACGGAATTCTATATACATATGTATACAATACTCGAGAGGAATTTCCGATTTTCAGCATTCATTATGTATTTCTTAGGTATCTCTCTAGGAAGAATATTTCTTCCTTCCGTCCTTGCTCATCTTCCTGCTGATTTTCATACCGGTAATAGTAATAAATAACCGGTAATTCGAAGGATAATTCAATGTGCAAAACCCGGCAGGTATTTTGATCCGTTTAAAGAGTATATTAGCTGAAGGCATCCTCTGAAGACGCGCATGCCCGTGTATGTGTATGTGGGTGTAAAAAGGAAAAGTTGTATGGATGGTTACCTGCACAGTTGATGCAATTGAGGCTCCCGGAATAGGTTGTAACAATCCTCGCAGATACGATCCAGCCGGGCAAAGATGCTTTTGTCGTAGATACCCTTGCACTGGATATCAATGAAGGACCTTTTACCCAAAGGATGCCCGTTCAAGATGCCAGCGTCCGTTAGTCCGATACAAGAGGAAACTAATAGCAGCGTTACAGACCACGCTAGTATAGAGACCAGGCTCGGACAGGGTATCGAGATCGTCGACACGGCGGACGTTTCGCTTGGCAGGGAAGATAACCTCGGACACGAAGTTTGTTGCACGCTCCAGGAATACGACAAGCTGGGCGTTGACCACGCCGCTGACGATGGTAAAAAGGTGGCCACAGATGACGGCGTCGTTGCCATTGACGTTGACGTTCTCATAGATAACATTGACGTAGCTGGTGATAGCGTAGCGGTTGGAATGGAAGGCCGGGTCGTCGAGAGTGGTAACACCAACGAAGATGAAGATGACGATGACGATGACGATGACGATGACGATGACGATCGAAGCCTCTGTTGTCGATGCATGGCCTAAAAAAAGAGCAAAACGGGGGTTCGTACTCTGTGTTAGTAACTGCGGAAACAATGTTTCGCCGAAAAAACAAGTCGATCCGATCGCATGCAAAGTATATAAGTTCACGAGACGTGCATACGTATGGGGGGGAGAGAGAGATATGCTGATTACCGGGGCGGGTCACCAAGATCGAATCTATCGATCACTTGGCAGCTTCAAGAGCTTTGGTATTTGATTTTCCAAAATTTCACTTGGAGATTTCATTTGGAAGTTTGCAAATTGCTTTACTATGATTGCAGTAGTGATGGGCCAACTGTGCTACCGGGACGTGAGAAGAAAGAAAGAAGGAGGGAAACGATGAGGGACCAGCCAAAGTATGTAGCCGGTCCGGCGCGGGCGAGACCATGCTATGCAATCCTGAAGCTGGTTGAGAGGCACAAGTAAAGATGTAAAGCACTCCTAACCAGACCCGCGGCGTCCGTTGTGAATGGACCACACGCAGGTAGGCTCCACCTGTAAACGTCCTGAACCGACAACTTCATTAAGCGCGGTTGAAGCGCGGTTGAAGCGCGGTTGAAACACGGTCCAGCAGTACTGCATAGCAATGTGCGGGACGAAGGGGATTTCTTATGCGCGGCGATGCGGGCCAATGCGAGATTCTCCAACGCACGACCGACGTTCTCCTTCATCTTTTTTCTTCGTCTCATCGGCGGCACCTGCACACGCCGAGGAGAGCGTTTCGCTCGGTTCTCTTTTTTCGGAACATAATCACCGCTCCCGGGTGGGATCTTATTTTTAGCCACGACCGATTCTCGGAACCCTGATCGCCCCACTCTATACCGGACCTCCACCTGGTAATTGCCTGCGGCTCCATAATTTCCGTCTAAAGTCGTTCAGCCTTGATCGTTAAAGATCTCGTCTCACGGATTTCAGAGCAAGTAGAATCACCGATCATCGATCGCCAACTATCAACCACCAACCATCGACCACCGACCACCGACCACCGGCCACCGACCACCGACCACCGACCACCGACCACCGACCACCGACCACCACCGGGCGTTCGAACCACCGCGGTGCCCCGGCCGGCATTTGCTGATTGTTGAGCACGCCGAACCCGTTACCCGTTCATTGTTCCCGACTACTTGTACTGTTTAACCGATACATTAATGTATATAATCCGCGCCACATCAACTAGGAGGGAAAGCAAAAAACAGCATGCAAGAATGGTTTGCAAGGGTGAAGAGCTGAGTCCGGCAGGAGCGTGTGTGTGGCGGGAACAGGGAACGAAGAATGGGTGACTGTGGGAAGAATACGATGGGTGAAGAGCAGATAGCAGCGGAGAGTGAAGAGTGGAGCGGAGAACAGAGTGCAGAGAACGAAGTGAGTGTACATAAACGAAGAAAAAGTCAATGGAGACCGGTTGCTCGACAGGTGAGGTCTTTCCTCGGCAAAGAGACGCACAGGTGTGCAATCTGTAAATCCCCCTCGGCAAAAAACTATACGCTCTTCGGCACCGCTTCACGGCTCTGTCGCGCGCTATTATCCAAGCCACTAGTTACGCGTACACGCGCTGAATGCTTCCACGCGACCAAACCTCACTCTTTCCTCGATCTACATCCTACACGTAGTATGTATGCCCGACGACCTCTTTCATATCGTACCGGAGATATATGGATGCAAAAGCCTTTTCGCGCCACTGTTTCGTCGATGACACGTAGCCTGAGGGGTCAGGTCTCGATAAATTTTCAACCCCCGACAAATGCGAATGAAAAGTGGAGCAAGAAAGAGAGGGGTGCGAATAGTGAAAAATCTCGGAACGAAGGATAAAAGGAATCTGCGAAACAACTACAAAGGGGAAAGGAATGGAAAGGGAAGAAGGAAAATCGGTGAAAGGGAGAAAGATAGGAGGGTTAAAAATAAAAAGCAGAATGGGTGGTATCGGGACGAGATGGGACGAGTCGAGTGGAGCCGAATCGACTCGAATCGACTCGAATCGAATCGAGTACGGCCGTCGTGGATAAGAGGGAGGAGTCGCGAGGCGAAACAGTCTACATATATCGTTAAATACATCGTTGGCTCTCCTCACCAGGTGGTCCTTTTCCCGTGCCGGATGACTCAATCGTGAGAAGGAGTTGCTCGACGAGCTCACGAGGGGTCTCGCTAGGACCGCGTGCGCTCTACGGTTTGGCCTCAGCTTATCTGTCACCCACCACATTCGTAACCGTACATACGCAATATCGTCCAGTCCTCTCGACCTCCCATGCTCCCGCGCTTCCACTCATTCCACCCAACGCATCACTCGCTTCATTCCCAGGGAAATTTACGCGATTCTCCTTTACTTCCCCTCTTTCTTCTTGCTCTTCTCCTACTTCTTCTTACTCCTCTTCCTATCCCCTTCCCCTTCCTCTTCCTCTTCCTCTTCCTCTTCCTCTTCATCTTCCTCTTCATCTTCATCTTCCTATTTCTCATCCCCTTCCTCTCCTTCTCCCGCTTCTTCTTCCTCGTCTACTACATATTTATTCTTTCTGTCGTTAGTCAATGGATACAATACACTGGCGAACGAAGGTAGCATACATACGTGTTGCACGTATTTAATTGTATTGAGAATGATTGTTGGAAGATGTCGAAGGGCAGATGAGCAGATTCGTTGTCAGAGGACAGCGAGCGGCGAAAAGCGGTAAGAAGTTGAAAGATGAATAAGATCGTTACGGAGGCGAAATGAGGGACGATGAGAATAGAACCTTCCAATTAGGCGGTTACCCGCAACTGATACTGATATCTTGTACGACATACATATACACACAACGTATATACAATACGCATGTAACACCGGGCATGCAATTCCCGCGTTATTAGATATTACACGTTGCGTACTGTACGCGGTGGCAGAAAGCGGCTGGAAGAAAATCTGTGAATGGACAAAGTTTGACAAGTTTCGAATGCAGTTAGTGGTATGTACATGCATTGAAAGTGCCGCGAAAGGGGTGGATATCTGGTCACGATCGAAGATCAAAGAGAAGGTAAAGAGAAGATGGAAAAGGTTGCGGAGCGGGGAGAAGGACGCGAGGAAGCCGAAGAACTCGAGGAGAAGGAGAGATAGGCGGGTTGAACGGACGACGGAGGATCGGAGGCATCCAGCGTCCGACGTCCTCGATCACGGGATCTTGGAGTAAAACTAGCCATCTCTTGCTCGCTTGCAAGATCAACGCAACGATAATTTAATACACGGGATCACCACCCAGGTGTGCTTTGACGTGTACAGATGCTGCTTGTAACCTCGACAAGAAGGAAAAGGCTGACTCTATAGAAGTGGTAATCTGTACGCGATTCGAAATGCGAATACGACCTCTTCCCCTTCCCCTTCCCCTTCCGTCCCGTCTCGTCCCATCCCTTTCCCACCCACCAGCCGACACGCCGCGCCGCGCCGCAATCTTCTGCCGACGGACCATCCACTACTCATATCCTTCTTCGTGCACTTGTGTCACAGGACTTTCGTTCTTAGTTCTCCCGGTACGCACGGCAGAAATGTTTGATGCGCGGCATGGTAAGAAGCCAAATTCGATCGTCCGCGCTCACCTGCTGCTTCGGGACTACGATGCTGTGTTGCAATCATTTCAACGCGACATACATACGTACTACGTGACTTTTTCAACGTAACCGCTGCACTGCCATATTTTTCGGCCTAATGTGATTTCCAATCATTAGACGGATGCGATTTGCCGCTGTGGAATGTTCCCAGTGTGGGAACCCCCTCCACAAAAGGAGATTGTGCTTCTTTCGCGTCACAAGTTCCCGTAAAATCAATTCAGGATACATACATGTATATACGTCGAGTTGTCTAGTGTCTACTAGTGTCTGCAGATTACAGTCTATAGTCTATAGTCTATAGTGTATACTCCATAATCTAGAAGAAAAAACTGAACACCGCGTACTTGCTACTTACATATGTGCTCCTTCGATTCTCCAAGCGGGACTACATAAATAGAAGAGCCCATGACGTCAATCGTTCGCGTTAATTACATAAGGACAGGCCCATTAACCTATGCCGACAGCGAATGACGATCAAACCTCAAGCGATTCCAATAAAATCGTTCACTCTGTTTGTTCACCGAACGGTCTGAACGCTCTCTCCCCCGTATAAGTGTTCCCACAATATTTCCCACTACTTCTGCTCCTTTCTTTTCGATGCGTTTCTTATACTTGCATAGTTTTCTCCCCCTTCGCCTTATCATTATCATCTTTTCTCTTCCACAAAAAACGTCTATTTATTTCAAGCATAGAGTAGGCGAGTAGATGAGGAACGCAGAATGTGGCAACTGATACAACCGGATAGGGGCAAACTGGACAGCTATCGAGTTTCAACAATTTATAGCAACCCTATTATTCGGGGGAGAAAAGCGAGCAACTAAACGGCACGCGCGACTCTACGAACTTGCGATCGAGCGACCGAATCCGCGTATCAACCTACATTACATACGCGTGTAATCTACATTCTTCCAAAATGTACCGCATGCAAGTGCACGAAATGCTGCGTCGAAAGCTTGCGAGTCGATGAAACATATTTCCATGAAATTCGTACAACGGATGAGATTTCTCGCGATCGGCTTATGTGCAAGGCAAGCCATGCACAGCTGCGTCCGCATACAACTTCGTATGTCGTATGCAATGCACGTAGTCGACGCACGGATATTTGCGAAGGAATGTTCAACAGGTGTGTCGCTCGGATTGAGCTTCATACACAGGTACACGCCTTTCCCTTCGGTCTTCTCTCCTCTTTCTTTCTCGTACTCCCATTTTTCTACGCGCTGAATCTTGCGCGTCGATAGTACCGTATCGAACGTCCAAAGAAATCGATTACGAGTTAGAAAGTATCACACGATGCGGTGCACCACGGTTAACACATTAGGATACATGTCTACATGTTTCGCTTTACTTAGTGTTCATTTTATTTCACATTTTATATCACCGATCAGGAAAACGGTCCCATGGTGGGACGAGCGCTACTGAACAGATGCGCACATACATAGTGGTATGCGAATTCCCCCTAGCGTTGTATCGTACTGTATCACATTGTATCGTATGGTATCGTATTGTATCGTATTGTATCGTATTGTATCGTATTGTATCGTAATTGTACCCTATTATATCAATAAGTGTGTACGAGTTGTGCGTTTCTTGGCTACTTTCAATGGCTCAAGGGCCCCGCGTGTTAAGTGTTAACAATACTGATCGTATCGCGTATCATCGAGTGGTACGATATCGCGCACACTAGCCGAAACAGGTGAGGTAAAGACAAGTTACTGTTTTCTTTCTCCGACACGATGAGTCAGAGAAGAAGCTGCCAGAGTAGAATCGTCCGATTTATTTACTCGATCCTGTCTGGCCAGGCTGCCGTTAAGCCTCGGAGAGTGCATACGCATACATACTCGTATATACTATCTCGTGTAATGTAGGACAAAGCCCGGTCCGCGGTACTCGGTCATTTCTACTCTACTCTATCGTTTTCCACACCGTACCAACCTTACTCTCTATTCGAATTTCGGTGTTCTCTGATAGCGGTAGTTTTAATGGCAGTGCGTTGTCGATAACGTTTCTCCTATTAATATCCTTTTCATGTCGCTACTAAAGTACTAAAATATAAACATTTACCACCGTCCTACCAGCGACTACGTTAATGAAAATCTGAAATATAAAGTGGAAAATCCAAAATGCGAAATGCGAAATGCGAAATGCAAATATCGATAGAGTGAAGGCAGGAACTGAAGCGAAACTCAAGTATCGATAGCCCCTCTCGCAAGTACGCGGGATAGAGTGTGCAAGTAATTGCTGAAATAAAACCGCGTATAGAAGCAAAAGTAGAAACAAATGCAAAAGGAAGAGCAAGACAACACTCGTAGTCGGTGCTGGCAGCAACGTTGCGATTGGACATTAGCGTCGAACGCTGTAGTGGGGTAAAGCAGCGTTCCGGCAGACAGCTTGGCGTCCTATGGTTCGCATTACGACAAGCTGCGTACCCTTTCTCTGTCTCTTCTTGCGCTTCGCTCCTTTTCAATCACCACATACATATGTACATATTCTACTGCACGTTTCGCACGGCTCTTGCTCCAATATTAAACCGTATGCCGTATACTCTTTACAGTTCTGTTACTTTTCTATATCTCCAACATTCATCCTCTGCTTTTTTATTTTCATTCTTTTGTTTTACATTTCGGAAAATTGTCAGACACTACACGACAAGACACGGTAGCAACTTTCTCATTCCTATCGACACCGCGTCTTCATTTCTCAGAAACATGTAATAATAGCGTAAAGAAATTAAAGGGGTGTTGCAATCTAATCCGATTAATCGCTGTATTGTGGCTAGCCGCGCAACAGCACAAAGTACATATGTACGTACATACTTGAAAGCGCTCGTAGAAGCGAACGCATTCCACGTTTGCTTCGATTCATTTTTACGGACCTGTATCAGTGCGGGCATGAACGATGCTACCAGCAAATTCCTACTGTGCAAATCAACCAGACATACTTTGCAACTTATCCTCGATGATCCACCACTATTGCCAGATCAATTTGTGTTAATCGATCATTCTAAAGGCTGCAGCGTGAACAGTATCCAAGGTGAGCTAACGATAAAAGCGTGCAGCCACATTTGAATCCGCTTGGCGGAAAGCGCGCAAGCCCGCTGCGCGAATTTTCCGAGAGGCGTGTCACCGTTGCGAGCTACAGGTGGCTGGCCTATTCGTTGCTCCTACCCTTCCCTATATTATACCTCTTCTATTATTTCTTTATCTTGTCCTCTACCAGTAGGTATTTGCATACTACATACTAATTAAATCAACCTTACCAAATGGCGTTTTCTACTATGTTCCTACCTTACGGTCACACGTATGTATGCACATCATTCGTTTATCGAATAGGAACGTTTCGCTTACTTGCGCGCAACGATCGATTCCATTGTTGATCGGTGCTCCAAACTCTAAACGAACCGAAATACATATTACACTTTCCGCTCCCACCTATGCGTATATTCCTTCAAGTTATTCTGCCATTTTGCCACTCTGCCTTTCTTTCTTTCTATCTATCTATTCGCGGCTTTCGTTCCTTTCGACTCGTATCCGTTTCGCCGATTCGAGTCCTGGTCCTGACAAGAGAACGATGATACATCTCGTCGAGGAATATGTGTATGTATACACACTTCTGAATCTCCCATTCCTCTTCGCCCTCGACTCCCTCTTCTTCGTATGTTGGCTTTTAAGCGTGAGTCAACTCTTGTTTGGCCCTCGCTCGGCCCTGAGTAAAAGATTCTCTGAATGAATTCTAAAGATAGAGGCCCCCTGTACCCTTCCATTCCCTATCTTTCGATTCTTTCGTTTGTTCTTCGTATGACTGCCTCCACCATCTCCTTCTACTTCTCCATCCCCTTCGCCATCACCATAACCATCACCATCACCATCACCATCACCATCACCATCACCATCACCATCACCATCACCATCATCATCTCCTTCTCCTTCTACTTCAACTTCTCCATCTCCTCCTCCTCGTCCTCCTCCACCGCCCCTTCCCCCACTTCCCCCACTTCATCAACCAACTCTGTCACCGTCTCCGTCTCCGTCTCCGTCTCCGTCACCGTCACCGTCACCGTCACCGTCTCCGTCTCCGTCTCCGTCACCATCTCTGACACTGTCACTGTCACCCGGTCCGTCTCCGTCACTATCACCGTCTCTTTCTCCTTTCCTCGCTCAGTCAATATATTTTTCTGTTCAAACGCTCTTTCCGACAGCACGACAGGATTTCATTCAGCCACGAACGATTGCATTCCGATTTTTCAAATTGCCCTCTACGGAATAATATTTGGCCAAAAGGTTGCCGCTTTTCCCGCGCGAACGCATACTCGCATACTAGATGGAGTAAGATGGTTAAGAAAAATGTCAACATATCGAATCTTAGAATAAAGAAACGCAAATAGTAGGTGTTCAGCGGGTCGATATAATACGATCGGCCGAACGTTTCGATGAAAAGTAGAGAGTAAGAGTAGCGAAAATCTCCAACAAGCAGGATGTCGAAAATTTCGTACTTTCATTCAGCTTAAGAATTTTTCGCTTTCATCGTATCTCTGTGGCCGCTTATCTAATTTGAATAGTGAATATAAGCAAACCAGTTTCGGAACATGGATGCACGTTGCAAGGTGTTTATGCTTGCGCGATTAGCTTAGAAATTGATTCGTAGGTCACTTCGATAGGTGTAGAAATCTTGTTGAAAACCGAATGAACCACCTTCTTGGCATGTGCAAACGATTTTTGCTTCACGAGTGAACAAATATACCATTCTCAATGATCAAATCGCAATCGTAATACAAAAACGAATATGTATCGATGCATTTCATCGAAACTAAACGGAACGAATCAGGATCGTACTACATACGCATACATTTCTTTTCTCAAAGTTTCTACCCAAATCTACCTACTTTCTTCCATGCTCGTGTACTTCTCTCTAGTCGCTTCATCCTTCTCTGAAATGTATCATTAGCCCCGTTTGCTCTCTCTCTCTCTCTCTCTCTCTTTCTCTCCCCCATCTATTTTGTCTGTTTCGTACTCACTCTCGATCACTTTTCCGGCGTGAAAAATTTTTAGCCGATGGAAAACTTCTCCGTCGATTTCACTGAAACACTTGGTCTATCTCTGCGATTAACTAATTTTTTGGATTAATTAAAGCCTGAAGAATGGACGTCACTCCACTAGATGTCTTAAATGGCTTCCTTTACAATTGGACTTTAGCAATTGTTTCACAGGTCCGTCACTACTTTGTTTAAGGAATTTCGATATCTCACTAAGCACTTCCTTTTTCAGGGAAGGCCCTCAAACGTCGCGGAAGGAAACACACGAGACAAGTACCACCGCGGAACTGTGGTATCGCGATCTCGAGAAAGGCGCGCGCGCGGCAGAATGCCCGCCCGCCTCCTCGACCATCCACCCCCTTACGGCTCCAACACCGTCGAGACCGACGGGACTGAACAACGCGAGATACATATATCGAAGGCCAGCCGTTCTCCGACGCGATCCACCGCGCACAGGTGGGCCGTGCGTGACAATCCGAAGAACCGATCGGATTGGCCTTTAAACTATATGCAAGATTTCCTTTTCGCTCCACACACACTCACTCACTCACTCACTCCCCCCTCCCCCGGCCTCTCTCTCTCGCTCTTTCTCCCTATCTCTTACGCGATTTGCTTTGCTGCATTTCTTGTCCGCCCATCTATCTGCTATCAGTTTGCGTGTTGACTTATCCATCTTGTTCATCCGTCCATTCATTAATTCCATTTATTTGTCCAATTTTCTTCCCTCATCATCAATCTCATTCGTTCTTTTCCTTTCCTTTCCATTCCTTTCCTTTCCTTTCCTTTCCTTTCCTTTCCTTTCCTTTCCTTTCCTTTCCTTTCCTTTCCTTTCCTTTCCTTTCCTTTCCTTTCCTTTCCTTTCCTTTCCTTTCCTTTCCTTTCCTTTCCTTTCCTTTCCTTTCCTTTCCTTTCCTTTCCTTTCCTTTCCTTTCCTTTCCTTTCCTTTCCTTTCCTTTCCTTTCCTTTCCTTTCCTTTCCTTTCCTTTCCTTTCCTTTCCTTTCCTTTCCTTTCCTTTCCTTTCCTTTCCTTTCCTTTCCTTTCCTTTCCTTTCCTTTCCTTTCCTTTCCTTTCCTTTCCTTTCCTTTCCTTTCCTTTCCTTTCCTTTCCTTTCCTTTCCTTTCCTTTCCTTTCCTTTCCTTTCCTTTCCTTTCCTTTCCTTTCCTTTCCTTTCCTTTCCTTTCCTTTCCTTTCCTTTCCTTTCCTTTCCTTTCCTTTCCTTTCCTTTCCTTTCCTTTCCTTTCCTTTCCTTTCCTTTCCTTTCCTTTCCTTTCCTTTCCTTTCCTTTCCTTTCCTTTCCTTTCCTTTCCTTTCCTTTCCTTTCCTTTCCTTTCCTTTCCTTTCCTTTCCTTTCCTTTCCTTTCCTTTCCTTTCCTTTCCTTTCCTTTCCTTTCCTTTCCTTTCCTTTCCTTTCCTTTCCTTTTCCTTTCCTTTCCTTTCCTTTCCTTTCCTTTCCTTTCCTTTCCTTTCCTTTCCTTTCCTTTCCTTTCCTTTCCTTTCCTTTCCTTTCCTTTCCTTTCCTTTCCTTTCCTTTCCTTTCCTTTCCTTTCCTTTCCTTTCCTTTCCTCTCCGTTGCATAGTGAAATATTGATTACATTTATATGACGCGTTGTCTACCTGGCTGGTAAATTTATTAATTCCACCGTTCGTACCGAGCCATTTAATTATACACCGGCCCTATCTTTTCAACCCATTCTACTTAACAAGTGCCCCTCTTCTACTCTCTATTCCCTCTTTTCGTTTTCGAAACTCTACGCGGTATACTTCCTTCGATTACGAGCGTATTATTAGCGGTAGGTATTCCGATCAAATCAAATTCCGTGTCACATACATATATAGCATGTCATTAGCACCGCCATTAGGAGGAGCTGCTATTAGTATCATCATCGTCATCGTCGTCGTCGTCGTCGTCGTCACCGCCTTCGCCATTACTACCATGGAGACCATCACGACCACCGGCCAACATCCATCACCTCCACCACCACCACCACCACCACCGCAAACACTGCCCAGGCCTGTACATCACTATCGACGTCATTGCCATCATCGTCACCAACATATCTTTTCACTTTCAACGTCATTTATGTTTCAAGGTACATTCTCATTACAGCCAGTATTTATTGATTTTTCTCATTTCTCCTTCAGCACTGATTTATGCTTGCACGATATCAATGAAATGTCGATTGCATATTGCATTACATTCGTTCGATGATATCCATTCCTTCTCCTCTTTATCTCGACGTACATATTTCGTCGATAAATGACATTAGAAAATTGGAGCACAACGGCGCGAAACAGTGCCATACATATGCACATACTGTGTTACAGTATCGCGCTGGTTTTTCCCAAACTCCGTGGAAAGGTATTCGTAGGGAAACGAGCTATTGTAGAAACTGTCTCGTCATGGTTCGCGTAAACTCGCGTCACGGTTGCATCAACGGCCAACAGAATCGAGTCGATTGCGCCACTTTACCTTCTATATTCAAATCCACATGTAACGCGTCCTCTCCATTGTTTTCTTTCTTTTACATCTACTCTAGGTGAAAGTTTCACCATCCGATGATTATTTCTTCTCTTCTCTTCTCTTCTCTTCTCTTCTTTCCTTCCTTCTTTCCTTCCTTCTTCATTCCATCTTTTCCTTCATCAGAAAGGAAAATGATTATTTCATCGGGAAACGATAGTTTGTAGCCGAAACGCAGATGGGTAATAATTCACAGCAAAGAGAATGTTGCGACCACGACAAAGCTATGAAATCGTGCAATCTCTTGGTGAAATCTCTCAAAGAAGCACCGTACAGCATTTATGTGCCTCTATCCTTCTGCAATTGCAGTATACAGTATAGAGATTATAAAGATATTATAAACATAAGAGGAGGTCGGTGTAGACTATATCCTAAACCTCTTTGAAGAGTGAAGCGTTTTTCACGGACAAGAAATGAAGTGGAGGAAAGTTGAGACAAATCGAGGCGAAACGCGAATATATTGCTACCGCGATGCTGATCGCGGATAATCGAACAAAACTTTGCGTCGCGTCACGTTCAACTTGAATCGTTCTAAATCTCATTGTCATATTTTGGAGGTGCGAGCGTAGTAAAAGAAAGAGGAACAGAGGAAAGCGCGGAAAGGTGGATCTGTTCGAAATTGGTACTTTTCAAGTAAGGGGCACAGAGAACCTTGAACTTTCATTCTGTGTGCGTGCAACGTTGTAATTGTGTATTTACTTATACGTATAGATATATCCGGCGAAAGATTTGGCCAGGTGTAAGAGACGCCGCGCCTCTGACCCGTTCCTTCGGTTTCGTACGAACGAGCTAAACATGGCTTTCCTACTTGCAAGATACACGATATAGGCTTCTCGCGGACGTCGCGAACATTCACTCCCGAAACTCGAAACTCGAAACTGGAAAGTCGAAAGTCGATAGTCGACAGTCGAAACTCACATAGCGAATCACAAAGGTGACACGGCTTCTGGTAGTTTGGCGAAGATCGTTGTCCTCCATGGTGAATCGTGCGCGTCGGTTGCTTCATTTCCTTCAACGAACAGCACACCGAATCGAGCTGGGTCGGTTCCACTGATTCGTCGAAAGCTCAAAGAAACTTGATCGTCAATTAATCTGCAAAGATTTCCACGGAAGGAGGCCACCGTAATGCGCAATGTATTATAGAAACTAGAAACACTCTCCCTTGCTGCTCCCTTGCTATCTTTTTCTCACCGTTTTCTCACTCTTCCGTATTAACACTTTTTCGCGCTTGAATTCCGGCACGATTTCCCACCCGTCATATATCCGCCTGCGTTTTCCCCTAAACAGCTTTATCACTATTTTAATTGTTTAACGTCGACCTTTACCCACGGTCGGGAGCTGCGTACGATGCAGCGAGTTGATAGCTTTAATGTCTGTATCCGTGCCAGTCAGTGCATACGCCTCGACTAATTTTCTCACACGCTTGGCTTTAATATCGGCGCGCCGCCTCCTTGCGTCAATCGAATCGTTCAATTGCTCCCTTAATAAGACACACACAAAACGGCGACATCGACAGCGCGTTCAGTATTGTGCCGTTGCACTTTTTCTTCACTTACTTTCTCTCTCCCTAGTCTCTCCCTAGTCTGACTTGTACTCGACACGTTCTCCTGTTCCCTGCCTTCGCTTCGCTTCCTTTCTACTTTCCCTTTCTTCTCTGTCACCTTGCTTTAACACTCGCAGCATCACTACCACCGTTCTATTCATCAACCTCTTACTTTAATCTCTACGCCCTGCTACTTTTCTTCGTCATCTCTATCTTCTTCACCTTCTCCTTCCACTCCTTTCTCTTCCTTCTTCCTCTTCCTCTAACTCCTCCTCCTCTTCCCCACGCTCTAATTCTTACTCTTACTCTTACTCTTGCTTTTGCTCTTGCTCTTGCTCTTGCTCTTGCTCTTGCTCTTGCTCTTGCTCTTGCCCTTGCCCTTGCCCTTGCTCTTACTCTTACTCTTACTCTTGCTCTTGCTCTTGCTCTTGCTCTTGCTCTTGCTCTTGCTCTTGCTCTTGCTCTTGCTCTTGCTCTTGCTCTTGCCCTTGCCCTTGCCCTTGCTCTTACTCTTGCTCTTGCTCTTGCTCTTGCTCTTGCTCTTGCCCTTACTCTTACTCTTACTTTTACTCTTACTCTCCCATTTACTTTTACTCTTCTTTTGTCTCTTCCTCCTTTTCCGTCGATCTGTTAAGGGATATTACCAGTAGCGTTGCAGCTGGATCAAAAGCGTTGGTGGATCCGTTTCCGGGTTTCTTCCTCGTTGCTTTATTTGACAATTTTCTGGCGTTTCCCCGCGGAATTGGTGGTGATTCATAGAGCGCAGCAGCGTACCGCAGCAGCGTACCGCAGCAGCAGTAACGAGAGTATGAAGGTTTGTCAAGGTAGCAGACGATTGTCGTCTAATTGTTAGATGAAAAGAGACGGGAAGGTGGGTGAGGGGGAAAGGCTAAGAGAAGCGACGGTCGAGGGGGGTAGTTGGGAAAGTAGACGTAGAATGAGAATAAAGCGGCAGCAATTTATCGGACTCGAAGCAAAGAGCAAAGCATCGATGACAGAGTAACCAATCACGGTGAATACTGACTCGGGATCGGGACTGGTTGCGCAGGGCTGCGAAGCACGCACACGTTTTACCATCCTTCTCCGTTACGGACGAGCCCCTGTGTAGGTACGACTGCCACTTAACGCGAATGGACGGTTAAAGGACCCTACTGTGCAAGTGAAGCGGCCGCCACTCGGAACAACTACGATCAGCCTAGGTTCCTCTTGCGCGCAACCGTTCATTGCTAACCCCCTCCTTCGATGCCTACTACACTACTACCACATTTTTCCCCTCCCCCGTTCCTCTCTTTCAACGTCTTTCAGTCGTACCTTTGCACGCCCGTGCTCCTGTTCTGTCGCGGTGAACCGTGTCGAGTCACGAACGAAAGGTTACTCGTTTTACTCGTACGCAAATTGCGCTCGTACGAGAAAATTCATATTACCCCAATATTACACGACACCGCGTTGTCGTTCCAACCCCAAACAAGTTACAACACCATCGTACAAACTTTCTCTTTCCGCCTCCGTTTCCGTTTCCGTGTCCGCGCACAGTGAATCGGTGAATCGGTGAATCGGTGAATCGGTGAATCGGTGAATCGGTGAATCGGCTGTGTGTAGAAAGCAGCTCGAAAAGACAGTACGAGAGATGGAGGTCGATAAGAAAATTAGACGAGCTGGCCTGGTAGGAAGAAATACATTGGCCTTTTCCGTGAAGCGGATCTCGACGATAGGACCGAGCTATAAATAACTCGGTGACTTCTCTGAAAACGGAAAGTATGTACATAGTTCGCCTTCGGGTTCCATAGCAAATTCTCAGAATAGCTTACTGGATCGGCGTTTGTTCGGTCGTCCTGTCGCTCGCCGAACCCGTTTGTTTTTCTACGAGCTGCTGTCCTCAACGGACGATTATGATATCAGTCGTGGCGAGGACGCGATCCTCTTTTCAACAAACTACATATGTATGTACATACTCCGGTTGTATGGTGCTCCAAAGGGATCGACGATACGTCAAGACCGATTTCACAAGGAGAGGCCGGCGTTGCACCGTGATTCAACCGTGCACGTAAAAATGCCCTGCGCCCTCCTGATTTTTCCACGCCCTCTTAGATAATAAAGCGTAATGCGGAAACGTACCGATGAATACGAAAATACTGCCCGCGTGTTTCACCCCTTTGAAACATCTTTCGTCGGTCACATCTACGATATCATTCTCGCGCGACCGTGCCAACGTGCACGTGACGTAAATTGAGGAGAACGATTAGAGAAAGCGAGAGAACTTGATTCTTTCATCGACATAGTGCAACTAGCAGATGCTTGCACGCATATACAATATACACTAATATACAGCCATGCTGTTTCGTTTATTCGTTTCTCGAGTGACCATTTATTCGATGCTGGATGGCACGTTTATTTCCAAGTGGAACGCGGCCACACACCCGACTCATTTATGTGCGCACACCAGTCCAAATGTAAAGCACGAAGATGGATAAGTAGAGAGAAGAGGATATAAAGGTTTGCAGACAAGAAAGATATTTTTCAATGGAATCGAACAAGTTTCGACTTTCGACGCAACGAGAGGTTCGAAGTCAGTTGTCTCGCATCCCGTTTCAATACGAGCCGAAGCAAGTTGAGCTGGCTCGATCTTCGTCAGTTTAACCCGACGATTACTCTCTACTCGACACCCCTGCCGCGATCAACCACCCCGTTTATACAATCCTTCTTGTTCAGTTGTCGTACGGTTTTCATGGTCCATTTCGCGGTCCATTTCGCGGTCCATTTCAGGGTCCATTTCACGGTCCATTCGCGACACGATACACGATACTTGGGACTCAAGATACGTGATTATACGAGGCGCGACGCGCGACGCGCGACACTCGACGCACGACACTCGACACTCAACACTGAATACCCAGGACGAATCCTGGCCTTAAGGCAATAGCAACGTTACGATACTGGGTATTCTTCAAACGCGAGATATGTATTCTATTTTAAACGGTAGATCTCCAAAGACATACCTTGATACGCTGTTTCTTCAATGAAAGCAATGTGAAACAGCAAACAGCAAACGGACAAATGGCAAACGGCAAACAGCAAACAGCAACAGCAACGATCGGAATCCTTCTGATCCAAGCGTCGCGGCGTTCCGCGTCTAATATACACCTCTCGGCGGGTGTTCCGTGCGCGCGTTCTTCGCTTTCAGAACCCCTTTCTTCGCCACCCCTTCAACTTGCCCAGAGAATCACCGAGTTATCGCTGCCCCCCGGTCTCTCTGCTTCGAGTTACCTCCCTCGGCACCACCAGCTGTCCGCCTAATTGCGAACAGGCAGAAATAGAGCCTGCAATCTTCTTCCTTGGAAATAACGAGTAGCTTGTGCCTTGTTCGTCGCGAGCACATTCTTTTCCTTTCCCTCTCCGCAGCTTTCCTTCTTTATCCCTCCCCTTCATGCCCACCCTTCCACCAACCCTTCGCGGTTTACCTTCAGTCCTTTCCATATCTTTCACACCCATCCGCGCGCATCCTCCTACGTTTCCTTCTATCGCGCGGCCTTTCGTCGTTTCAATCATATTTCCCGAAGGTGAACCTACGTATATCTATAGTACTCGTATACTGCCCTGCTCGGCTCGACGAGCCAGTCGAGCTTTGTACTTTGTGTTTTGCGCTTCGAAACACGTCTTTTCCCTCCACTATTTTTCTACTACATTTGTCCACTCTCTATATGTACACATATATGTATGCATGTAGGTGCTTGACGCGACGTCGCAAACTACATTTCTACAGCCGACAAAGAAAACCGATGAAGTGCGCCTGTCGTCGAGTCGTCGAGCGCCGTCGAGAGGAGAAAAGATAGTTGATCAGCAACAATTTAAGGATCCACGTGGAAAGATGGAGAAATTGCCCCGAGTACACGTACACGTGTCGTTGCGGCGACGCGCGTCGGCGAACCGTGCGGACGACACGGACGACAAGGGGGTGTGGACGCGGACGCAACTATGCCCGACATACCTGTATGCGTTTCACAGGTAGCTGCGTATTCCGTATACGGCCATGCCACAAAAGGGATAACACGCTACTGTCGCAAACAACAAATCCAGATACTCTTACCGATAATCACCAGTGATTACGATAATGAGGTACAATCAATGTTCATAGTGCTCTCCTACGCAAGCAAACTAACCGTCTACCATCCACAGACTATTTATCCAGATCCAATATCTTTTCAACTCTTTCACGGTTACGTTATCCTCCAACTCGAAATATCCAGCGCGAAGCATTCGTTCGTTTTGCTGGAGAATATTCAAACTCGTACACAGCACCGTTTCATTCATCTGCTCGTCTCAACACATCTCGCACAATTCCAGACATTCTACTTGTGCTTCAAGTGGCACGTATGCTAATCGAGACAGCTGGAATTAGCGGCTGTTCGGGTGGATTTACGCAATCGTGCAATCGTGCAATCGCCCAAAGCGAAAATCGAACAAGTATTGTTTGCACTTACCAGTAACTTACCAGTAACTTACCACCAACCTACCACCAACTTACCACCAACTTACCACCAACTTACCACCAACTTACCACTAACTGCGTACAATCTTATTAAAAGGATTATCGTTCTATGCGTTTCATCATCAGACAATATTTCATGGTTTGCAGGGAATTTCGTTCGATTGACAACGAAACAGCGTTGCACTCATTGCCAGTATGTATTCAATCAACGATATACAAGTGGCCATACAAGTATCTACTAATAACGTGTGTGTCTCCTGACGTTTTAATACATAATAGATACAGTAATAATAGAATAGAATTATTTTTGCACAGAGACCAGAAGGAAGGATTATAAATTGCAAGGTGCAAGACCCTGAAAACAAAATTTCACCTACGAGTTCCAGAAGACCTCGATCAAAGCAATCAGGTGTGCTGGTACATTTACGTTTGACTCGGCGATACCGTAACACCATCCCCTCGTGCACTACAATTTGCCCACGTGATGTATACCCGAGTACCCCAAAACGCTACTATAATGGCAATGGTATGCCGAAAATAGCTTCAAGTAAAACTGCCTACTCGATATCGGACAATATGCTTGGAGGACAAAGCGAAGAAGCGAAAATGTATTGGCGTCATCGCTATCGCACACTTTGTACCCAACGCATCCGCACCGTCGGTGGTTATTCCGGTTGGTTAACGGTAATGAAAATAAGAATTAACAATATAGGAAGATGATCGTGTATAAGGCGACGTTACGGCGCCAGGCGCCAAGCGTTACAAGGGCCAACACTGACCTTCTTTCATCGACGGAAACATAACTGGACTCGAAATTAAGCCAATTGATCGTTGGGGGATGGGATCGACGTTTCGTAGCTATGAAACGAATGTCAAATGAACGTTGACGTTGCCGCTGCCGCCCCCTCCCTCCCAACACGCTCACGTCCCTCAATACTACACCATTCCTCATCATCCTTTCTTTCCTTTCCTTCTATTCCCCTAATATTCAAACTCCCTTCAATCGAGTCTAATGAGTCTCTATTATTAATAACTATAAATGTACTAGGGAGTTGCTGGCAAAATTAAAGGGATTTTCCTTGGCAATCGACATGGAACGATATCATTATATGTATAACGTACATATTTCATCTCGCGACACATAAACGAAGAAAACAGTACAACACTCGGTTCCTCTGTAGGAGGAATCGGATAGGATAGTATAGGAGGAACAAAAAAAAAGAAGAAAAGTTTTACACAACTAGTGAACACAAGTAAGTGTTCTATGAAACATAGCGATTTATTTTCTTCTTATCTTAACAGGAAAATATGAAATACAATGTTACATACATACGTCCATCGATTGAACAAACAAATTTTCAACAAAAAGTTATAAAAAAAAAGAATTGCTACGAACGGGCGCTTCATTTTTCCTTGTCGGTGAAAAATACTTTTCCCGACCTGTTTTTTCAAGCCATTCCTCGATCTCGATACCAGGCATTCTCAGCAATGCTCCTCATCCAAACAACGACCTTAGAAAATCGCTTCTGTTTGTTTCAGGTACAGCTTCCTTTCTGCTCCTAATTTCAGCGTCTGTCGCCCTCTGTTTTATCACAGGTGGTACAAACGTACTGTTTCCATCAGAGTTCTTCCGGCGCACGTTTATACTTCTGTCAACATTCTGAGAGAAGAAGTTTGCTTCCCTTTTAGCTTGTGCAATTTCAGCTCGTAACCTTTGCTTATGTACCGCTCTTTCGTAAGCCAGACGTTCGCTCAGATGTATCCACTTGAACCTATGGATACAGATCCAAATTTAAATAACCTTTTATACAGCAGGGTCGTTGCTTTCTCCCTTCAACATTCCCTTTACGCTCTTACCTTGGCAGATACTTAATGTTCCAAACAATGTCGTAAAATTTGCTCTTCTTTCTAGTCGATATCTGTCTATTGTTCAACACAGACGCAACATATTTTCCTACCTTCTTCTTTTCAAATTCAACCCAACCTTCTGTAAACGATTTGGCGCAAACTTTCCTTCGTCGCTTTGTTTTACCGTTCCGCTCCAATTCTGAAGAAAACGAGAAAAAGGGAAAAAATGAAACAGAGAAACAGAAATGTGCTGCATGTTCATATCCTGTTGTAAGTAGGTGAAAGTTTTCCTGCAAAAAACCAACGTCTACAACATTATCTGGTTCGTTCATTTGAAGGTTATGCTTCAGATGAGTGTACAATTTATCACATATATCTTCCAGCTTCGTGCTAACCATTTTCAGCCAACTGTAAATAGATTCTTCCAATTTTTCCATGGACCGAAAACAGCTCGCGAATTTTCGCTATGTTCATAAATTTCGGTATATTAGAGAGATACACGATCCCCCGTTTCGCTTTCCGTACCCCCCATGCACTGGATGGCACAGATTTTACTGTTTCTGCATCTTCTACGTCTTCCATTTGTCGTTCCCTTCCAACTGCTTTTCTTCGCACAATTTCAAGATAACCCAGCTTGTTTAACTCTAAACCGAGGGATCACACACGCACCTCAAACTGGCATGCTTGTCGCACACGACGCCATTAAACCAAGCGCGACACACGCAAGGTGTTATAAAAACGATCGTTTTTCGCTCCTACGAAATTTACGAATATACATACACGAATGTACAGTACCACTCACGGCCATCGTACGTTCCTGATCACGCGTACGCAATTATTATCTACCTGTGCAAAAGAAAATGTGTGCAACATTCATTTTCTTCTCTACATATACATACGTGATCTTCGTTCTGTAACATGCAATCATAAGTGTCATTGCGAAATAGCTGATTGTTACGATATGAAAATTTCACGGATAGAGTGTGCCGCGTTTCAAGTGAAACGTCTGTATCGTTGCATGGCATGGACAAGCTAATGAAAAGATACAATTGCTATTCCACTATGCTACTCTCTACATAGTATAGCCGCCGACGCATACGATTTGCCGCGGAAAGTTAAACGCGCTTATAGCGCTACTGCCTCGCTCTTCCTGCTGTTGCGCAACGAGATGCGCGCAGCGTCTCAGTGTGTGCAGGAAGGTACAAGTGCATTCGTAACATGATGTATCGTTGAAAAGAATGTTCAATTTTCCCGCTAAACGTGCAACTTTTGTGGAAAGCTTTTAGTGAAAAGGGCCGCTTTCGAACAATCCCTACATTGCAGTAATTTAACAACAACGAAACAACGTCGAATGTGCGGAAACTCTCGGGAAACGTTACTTGGCTGACTCAAACAAAATGGCGACCATTCTCTTCTTGGCGGTACTGTTTACTTGACCGTGAACGTTATGTTTCTGACAAAGTGTATTGCTAAAACTGCTGTGTATTTTCATTCATCGCCGTCGCTCAATATCAGCTTAATTTGACGTTTGAGTAAAGGGTCGCGAGGCGTTTGTGATCTGCACATTTTTCACGGTCGTCCACTCGCAAGAGATAATACCGCGACGAACGTGAAAGACACAATATCGGCATCTCCTAAAATTTCATCGTTTACCGTTTATGGAACCTTTTGCCCTCCTCTATTCCACCTTCTCGGCTCTTGTTCTGATATCTCAAACGGATCCGAAACATTTCGGATCGTTCGAATCGTTTTCTTCCGGAGTCCGACCCGGCACTCGTACCGTACCAAAGGGAGAGTGAAACGCGTCACTTATTAATCCATCTTGTTGCTTGTCTCGGCCTATGCTGCTCTCGATGCCCGTTCGAACATCGCTCATCCCTTTCAAGGGCATTCGTATAGTTTCGTTCTCTCGGAAGCTATTAATCCGTCAGATCGGTACGATACAACCGCTCTTTCTGAAACGCCGACTCGGTTAAGCGATTCAGCGATTCACCAATTAAACGTGTCTGCTTACACGTTTCCGACAAGTTCAAGAAAAATGTCTAGCTCGTTTGTTATTGAGCCACAAGAGAGCCCATCCGAAAAGAAGGATAATACTTTGATTATTATTGTCAACGACGATGGCACAATATCTGTCGATCAAGAAACATTGCAGAGCTTAATCAGTAAGTCCTCTTTACTATTCCATTGGTTAGCGTCGATGCGGCACGCACAATATATAGCTATTATTGAATTTCAGTGAATCAATCGAATGCAAATGTTAGCGTTGTTAGAGTAGGCCAGGCAGAGGCGGACACAGAGAATGGAGATATCACGCTGACAGTGGATCCTCCAACTTTTGCGCCGCCTGCCGTCAATACTGCAAGTACTACCAACGATCCGGCCAATTTGGTCGATCCTTTCATGGAAATGGATCCGGAACAGTTGGAACGGTTGGAGACAGCATTGCAGAGCGAAGAGGCGAAACAAATTCTTGGAGAGAATGTTGCGGCGATGCTTGGTATCGTTATCGTCCCATATTTTACCCAAGATATTCATTCCTTTTTATGAAGCTTGCCGTCAAAAAATCGACACTTTCCCGATTGTGTTCAACAGATATGTTAACAGTAGAAGAACAACAGAACTCGATAAGATACAGCGTTAAGTTGGACCATTGCTATACAAGTAGACTATCACCTTCCGACCCAAAGCCTAGGGATCCATTGCCAGTTGTCGATTCACCTACGTCTGACGATGGTTTACAATACGCGCGTTCATCGTCACCTGCCCCAGGAACGTCGAAAACATCGTCGACTGTCGGCGATGCTGAAAGTATGATTGCAACGAAACCGAAGGGTATCGCGAAGACGGTTAGTGTACTTTTGGGCAATTTACAAGGCCAGCACAGTAGTATCGTAACCGGCATCTGCCAATCATTAGGTTATTCATTTCAGGGCAAGCCGGTTGGTAGGCCACGGAAAAACGTTTCGCTAACCCTTGCGTCTGTTTCAAATAATTCGAGATCGCCGCTTAGCATAGTAAATACGCCAAAATCTATCGGGCATTCGGTATCGAGAAATTTAACAGGTGTCCTGTCGCCGCAGCTGCAGCAGCAACAGCAGCAGCAACAGATCATTGGAAAACGTAATTATCCTTTACCATCGTCAAACATTCCAATCGATTTAGCTGCTCGTCATGATAACTATACGTGTATCTGTTTCATTGGTCAGAACAAGGAAAATTTATTGAGGAGGATGAGGACGAGTTACCGTCCTCGTCTACCGAATCATCGGATTCGGAACCACCATCGGACAATGATTCCGACTTTGGTCCACGTGGCCCTAGAAGAGGCGGCATAAGAGCCAGAGGTGGTAGAAAAGGTCTTACAACACGAGGAGGAAGTATGGCGGCTACACGTAGGAGAGGTTCTAATAAACAAATGGATATGGAACAAGTTCGTCGTTTAGACATGGAAATGGCTGCTGCTGTAAACGCGATGAAGAGTCCAGAGAAAGATGACAAGTCGGGTGAGTCGAGAAATTTTTCATATCGACGTCCTTGTTAATTAATTCACGCAAACATTCCTTATCGTTAGGAGCATATGGCCTAGTTAGAGGTAAAAGACAGTTGAAAGCCGCCATTGGACGGAAGAAGGAGGAACCGCTTCGGGTTGAATCGTCCAGGATAATGAACGAAGATATTTCGGTAAATATGGAGAAACCGGTGCAGACAACGAATCAAGTGAAAGCGAATTTGATTAATGCTAATATGATCAAGGGTGATATGATTCTGACCAAACCTGGACAAGGAAGGACTAATCAAAAAGTTACCTTCGTACAAAAACAAGTGCTGATGAAGTCAAATGACCTGAAAAGTATTGACATAAAGAAGCAAGTTATTCTTCCAAGGGGGAAATTTTTTAGTCAAGCTGGAGCAAAGTTCTTTGCGACGAAAGATGGAAAACTGGTCCAGATACCTGTAACTACTAAACCTATGACATCAAACCTATCCATCGCGCAGATGAAAGGGGCAATTCCTCAAGTTCCTTCTGTGGAACAGTCCACTGCAATACAAAGTCAAACATTAAACGAACAACAGCAACAACAACCGACAAAAGTCACTTCACCTGTTGCTCTATCGAAGATGAAATTTTGTGACGGTAAAAAAGAGAAGAGAAAGCCGGACGGTCTGGATGCTGTTACGAAAACAGAAAACGATCCCGGGAAAACCACAGACAACAAACTCTTTGATGGTTGGTCAACAAGTCATTGATGCATCCAAGTCTATCTAAGAACGTACAGAATAATAAAAGTATTTATCAATCGATTTTAATTAATTTTCAGGTGCGAAGAAGCATCCAAAAAAGGAGACGCGTAAGTCACCAGCGTACATGGTAGATTCGTTGGGCCCAGCTCTTTTCTCAACGCCGGATATAATTCGTCGTGTCGGTTCAAACGGAGATTCGAAAACCCAAGAAAATGTTACTACATCGATGATTCCACTGACAATGTCTGCAACTAACGCCACTACTGAGACTATTAGTAGTCTCTCACAAGTAACACATTCGTCATCGTCATCTTCATCGTCATCGTCATCGTCAACGTCATCGACATCGACATCGACATCCGCACCGGCCTCGACATCGATATCGACATCGGCATCGACATCTACAGCCCAGTCAGATCGTTTAGGTGTGTACTTGTGAATATTGGTCAAAACTAAATCCATGTCGCTCGAATTAATTGTTGAAAATGTACTACGGCAGGTGGAATTTCTACGTCTTCCGACCAAATTACCCACGCAGAAGTTCCTATCGAAATGGAAAAGCGAGAAAGTAGTGAATCTTCGATGCAAGACCATGAAGCGGAACCTAATTCGGGTGCAAAATCTAACGTATCGGCAGAGACACAACCAGCTTTGGAATCGGGTTAGCACAAACTCTAAAAAGATAGGGAAATTTTTGTCGGCGGTGACAATTAACTTTTAAACATTCATTAGGCGGTATGGAGGGGGAGGAACATTTGTTAGCAACATTGGAAATGGAAGCAAGCAAACACGAGGAGGAATTACTCGCGGAAGCTTTGCTGCTACAAGAAGAGCTCGGAGTCGATTTGGCTGAACATGTAATTCAATTTTCACTTTTACCGAAAAATCTTTCTAGTAACGAAATTGCGAATTTATTCAGCACATACAATAGGAACATTCTTCCGATAGAATTCTTAATCTGCTTTTCATTCCCCGGCGAACTCTATAGGCTGCTCTTGTTGATCAAGGAAGAGCAGGAGCAGCAGCAGCAACAGCAACAGCAACAACAACAGCAGGAGCAGATGACGGTGGAGAAGCAGGAGGGGATTGCGGTGGTGCAGCGTCTGAAGCATTGACCTCGAGCAACATCCTTGTTTCATCCTTGATTACGCCCGAGGAAAAGACTGCTAAACCGTTTACTACACCTGCGACGGCAGTTGTATCAGAAATGACGTCGAGTGCGACAGCAGTTGTAGCAACAATCAGTGCAACTGTAAATCCACCGAGAGAAGCGGGAAGAAAGCCTCTGAAGGAGGATAAGGAGCCTATTCAGTTCATTCGTGGAGGTCGAGTAATTACATTACCACCTATTGAGGCACCGGCTACTAGAAGTAAACGGTTGCAAATGAAAAATGAATCTCTTCAGAAAACACTCGATCCTGCGAAACGAACGGAAAAGCTTGGGTATGTGATCGGGCTGATAAAAACATGAATCGGACAAGCATTAAATTTCTTATTATCGAGACGTTATATTATATTATATTATATCGTGTGTCCATTAACGGTTACAGTGTACAAACAATGCAACAAAAATCGATGCAATCCACGAAGTACGAACGCGAGATCGGGGTGCACGAAGAAGCGGACGAAGTGGCGGAGGCGGCGGTGCAGGATGATGAGGGGGATGAGGGTGAGGGGGAGGTGGTGGCCGAAGCAGAGGATGAGGAGGGGGAGGAGGAGGCGATGGCGTCGGCGGAAGGAGATGGGGAGGAGGGGGAGGGGGAGGGGGGTGAAGAAAACGTAGAAAGAAAGGGCAAAGATAGAAATCAAGTTCGAGAGGAGGAGGGAGATGGTGAACAGGAGGATGGTGAGGAGGAGGAGGAAGAAGTGGCGGAGGAGGAGGAGGGGGATGAGGAGGAGGAGGAGGAGGAGGAGGAAGAAGAAGAAGATAATAATTCGGATTCAGAAGACGATCCCGATAGGCTATGGTGTATATGTAAACGACCGCATAACAATCGCTTCATGATTTGTTGCGACGTCTGCGAAGATTGGTTCCATGGAAAGTGTGTACATGTTAGCAAAGCCATGGGTAAGATAGAAGTTAAATACTGTTGTTGCACCTGGAAGATTTGATGCATGCTACCTACGCTTTACGTTTCTTCATTGCAGGGCAACAAATGGAGGAAAAAGGTATAGAATGGGTTTGTCCGAATTGCGCGAAAAAGAAAGAGGATGAAGTAAAAATTAAAACGAATGCGCAGAATGCTTCTGGGAAGCATCGGATTCTATCGGATGCAACATCCGACAATTCGAAAATTCTTACCACTCTTAATCAAGTATCATTTGGCGGGGAAACATCATCTTTGATACAACATTCTGACTGCGATTACGGTAGTGTTCAATATTCTAGTGGCATGCAATGCGTCGTTTGTAAGAAAGAAGCCAGAAATTCCAGCATTTATTGTTCCGATGCGTGTATACTCGCTCACGCTCAGGAAACATTGACCAAAGATAAACCAATAGTGGGATCGACGATTAGTCCAAAAGGAGGGAAAGTCTCGCAGTTTGATTCCGCCACAAAGTTCAAAATCGATTCTAGGGTCATTGTTTTTGAGAGGAAAACAGGAAGGGTTTTAACCGGTAAATATAACAACAAGTCTCGCATATCTTGTATACATCTGTTTCTCTCCCCTATCGATATTCTTATTTTTTCTTCATCTTTCCTCTTTGTTCACTTGTTACATTATTTCTCTGTGCCCTTTTGTTCAAGGCCCTGATGCACCGACGAGATCTAATTTGCGCACATGGTTAAAGGAACATCCGACGTTCGAGGTGGTAGGAACGAACAATGTGGATGCTTTACAAATGGGAAAAACTATTACGACTATTCAGGCGCAAGTACCAGGAAGGACAGTAAGTATATCCATTTTCTTTCGTTTCGCAGAAAGATAGCAACGAAAGTATTGCTTGAAATATTCTAAAAATAAATGTACTTTAAGGGAAAACCTACATTACTGTCACACGGGAAGGGGCAGAATCTTCCAAAGATTACGTATGCAAAAGTACCTGGGTCTAAGCAGATGATTTTGACGACGGGAAATAAAAAGTTTACCGTGATATCTGGCGGCCAACAGCAGAATCAGCAGAATCAGCAGAATCAGCAGAATCAGCCATCGACAAAATCGGTACTTATGAGGCAAACGTTGTTGCCTCAGTCGAACAAGAGTCCTTTGTCGTTGAAAATCACGACCACCAAATCGTATTCGGCGCAGCCTCAAGCAAAACAGGTGGTTGTATCGTCGCCGAAGCATGTGCTACATATAAAAAAGCCAGATGCCAAACAGGCAATTTTACAACCGAAACAGCAACAGATTAAAATAAGTCCGGCGAAGAAACCGGAACCCGAACCAATCAGACTAAACATACGGAAAACGTTAACAGAGTTGTTGTCCAGCCGCATAAAAGAAACCGAGGACTTGAAGCTTACCGACGATGAAATAGCCGATCTAGCTTACAACATCGAATTGGAACTGTACAAATATTTCAAGGACACCGGCGCCAAGTACAAAGCAAAATACAGAAGTCTCGTCTTCAACATAAAGGACACAAAGAATCTTACGCTCTTCCGAAAAATAGCAGACAGGTCATTGACTCCGGACGCAGTTGTACGGCTCAGTCCCGACGAAATGGCGAGTCAAGAGCTGGCCGAATGGCGCGAGAAAGAAACTAAGCATCAGTTGGAAATGATAAAGAAGAACGAGTTAGACCTAATGGCCCAGGCTAAATCCATCGTGGTAAAAACGCACAAAGGCGAACAGATAATCGAGAATGACGGTGGTATCGATCGTGTTGATCCGAAAACGCCGGTGCAAGATATTGTTACCGCGCTAAACAGCGCCGATAGTATAACCTCGACCGTCGACGATGTAGAAAGAGATCTGGATAAAAGTAGCGAAGAGGAAAGATTGCGAGGAAGAGAAGATGCGAGGAAATCGAAAGGGTTCGACGAGAAAAGGCGCAGGGACAAGGAAAGGGATAAGGACCGGAACAAGGAGAAAGAGAAAGAGAAGGAGAAGGAGAAGGAGAAGGAAAGGGAAAAAGACAATGGCATTAGTCGGTCGAGAGCGAACGATATGCCTGGTAGGAGCAGCAGTAGAAATAGGCACAAGCACCTGAAAGAAGATAGAGATCGCAGCCGAACTAGGGAGAAGAGCAAAGAGAGAAAGCCTCGGGACAAAGATGGCAAACGCGAGAAAGAAAGGGATCGTGATCATCGGGATAAAGAGCGGGGGCGGTCGAGGACAAGGGACAAGGAGAAATCGAAGCCACGCGAACGGGGCGGCAGAGAGAAAACTAAACAGAAAGGGAAAGAAAAGGAACGGGAGAGGGAACGTCACAGGAATAGTGAAAATAGTACGAAAAATCGTAGTAGCGGATTTGCTCATTGCGAATCGAAAGATATCGACAAGCGGGAGGAGGAAAGGAAGAGAGATATGGAAAAGAAGGACGAACCCTCTATGGGATCAGCGGGGGAAAAATCGATCGACGATCGACTTTGGCGTCACATCGAGGACGAGGCGACTACCAATACCATCGATGGAAACGATTCGGATGTGTCGGACAGGGAGCCAACATCGACGGTTACGATTAAGACGCCCGACATCAATGACGATGCCGATAGAGAGAAAGAGCAAGAGCCAACGAGCGCCGACAAGGAAACAGTAAAAGGTGGTTCTTGGCAGACAGTGTGGAGGGGATTCGTTAACATGGTAGACGTTGCAAAATTCTTCATCACCGCGCAGGAAGTCAGTGGTCACGCGAAAGATTTAATGGACGATCTACCGGATACGGTCGATGTTGTTGGTAGAATAAGCCACGAGACTGTTTGGGATTACATCTCGAAAATGAAAAAGACTGGCTCAAAAGAGATTCTGGTGATCCGGCTGACCGCGGCGAACGACGAGGAGAAGATCCCTTATATAACACTTTACAGTTACTTGAATAGTAGAAGTCGATTAGGAGTAGTTGGAAACGTTTCGAAGAATATCAAGGATTTTTACATAATGCCATTTTCCAGCCAAAGCACGATACCGCAAGTCCTCTTGCCTTTAAACGGTCCAGGTTTCGAGGAACATAGACCGCATCTTCTTTTAGGGATTATCGTTCGGAACAAGAGAAAGCGGCTGGCAGGTATATCCGCTTCGACAGTGCCGATGAAATTGTCGAAAAAAGATAGCGACCGGAGTTACACGCCACCGTTGCTATCTGCGTCGAAGGACGCCCTTGGCAACGTTACCTCTTCGGCGACACCGACCAGCTCAGCGACATTCATGGCCCTTTCGCCCACTGCAACCAGTACATATCACAAACCGATGGCAAGCGTGAATACGGCCGACTCCGTGAAAGAAAAGCAGCATACCGTTACCCAAACGACGCTCGACACATTGAACAGGGCGCATATAGGGATGTCAAGGAGTGGCACGCTGCTCGACACTGCAACCATATGTAAAATTGTTCCGGAGTTGTCTTCGAAGATCGATCTTACCTCTTCGCCTGGCAAAGTACCCCTCGAGGATGACGGTGACGAGCCTTACAGTCCTGGTCAGATGGACGAGGAGGAGATCGATCTCGATCTCGATCTCCGAACTTGCTCCGCATCGGTTGGAGCTTCGATACCACCGATGTCTGCTTCGATCGATAATACTGTTCTCTCTTCCAGTAAGAATTCAAACGAACTCCAACGAAAAATGGAGGAACTGAATAGACAAATCGAAGAGCAGAAGCAACAGATACAGAGTATTAGTTCATCGTTTCTCGGTGAATCCACGCCCACTTTGCCGGTGAGAATTTTAACAAAATTTCTCTTTCACAAAATCAAATGTTATTGTTTCTCCCTCTGCCCTGTTTTAAATAAAATTGATTTCGATCTATTCATGGTATCCTATTCCTATCCAAAGAGCTACTCGGATTGTTACTTGTCGCGAATATATCAATGTATTTTGCCTTGTAGAGGCACCTACGTATTAGAGCGTACCGGAGCGTGCAAGAGCGTTCCTTTACATACGTACCCTTCTCGAGAAAATTCGTGCTACACCTCTCGCACTTGAAACGGCTGCCCTCTATACGTCCTGTCGCCTTACTCATTGCCTATTACGGGGAAACGGTATTCCTTTCTTTTCCCATCCATTTTCCTCTTGCTTACTCTCCTACGATGCAATCGTTTTTGCGATTAAAAGAGTTCAACAACACATTAACGGTCGCATAAGTTTTAACGAAGAAGTAGAAATCTAGCAGTAGCAAGTTCCTTCCATTCTCTACATTGATTCTCTGTCTAAACCGATAGGATACCTTTCAATTAACTCCCCCGTTCGTATCAGGACAATAATATAAAGAGCAAACAGAACGGGTTTTCCTCAGCTGCGCAAATTGTAGACGTACAGGTAGAGTTAAGCGTAGTTGAGTTTCTCAAGGAAAACGAGTCCGTGCGCGAGAATGCCAACACGATTTATCGAATCGCTCGATCCTGTGATGTATTGAATTTCTGTCAATTTCAGGGTTTAGGGCTGGACCCACCGGCCGATGATGAATCCGAGGAAGCCTACAGCCCTTCCGACACTAGATCGTTCACACCACCACCGCCCACGGGAATTTCAAAGTTCGCTCAACCGATTCTCGAGAAAGTATCCAATATAACTATACCAGCAAACTTGCAAGAAATTTTGGCAAACGTTAAGCGACAGGAGAGCACAAAAGTGGACCCGTATCTACCATCTAAGCCGAGCGCAACCTTCCTAACCAGTAGGAACAGTTCGATGTACCAAAATTCCGAAAAATATCCCTCGTCGCCTTCCACCAAACTGTTAGTCGGCGGATCGAGTAAGTCCACTGCGGCGAAACCTCCGCTCGAAGTTGCCTCAAATAAGCGAGACGCTGCTTCCAAGGACAAAGAAAATAAGGGCACCCTAAGCTCGTTAAGCGATTTGGACCTGATCCGAAAAGCGGAAGAGGAACTGGCGTCTGTCGCGTTAACACCCGGTACCGTGATCACGGACAACTCGACCCCGACGACCTTATCCGGAGCAACTGTTCTTCCACCGATCATGATCACTTCCTCCCCGTCCTTAATCCCGAGTTGTACACCTCTGCCAGGGTTGTCGCCTGCGCCGGATCCTACATCCCAGGAGGGAGTGTCCTACAAAACGCTCTTCACGGAATCTTTCAAACGAAATATAGCTCCAGAGCAGCCGAAGCCTCCCGGCCTCGAGGACGAAGATTTCCCTCCGTTCCCGTCCACGCCTCCAAACATTGAGAATAATTTATCCAAAACGCCATCTTCCCGTTCCAAGTTCTTACCGAAGAGCGGAATTGTGTTGAGCGTGAAACGAAAAGTTAACGAAGACAGTGCCGCCCCTTGCACTCCAAGTAAAGCGGCAAGGGTAAAGTCACGATGGGGCCAGGGCCCATCGGAATCTGTCGACTAGCTGTACTCGGGTCAGAGAGAGAATCTTTCAGCGGCGGCGATCGATTGAAAGCCCCCGCTACCTGTTTCGTACTTGTAATTTCTGCGATGTCAGTGGTGCGACAAAACTATAAGCGAAATTGGACAAGTTCGGTAACGAAGCGTGCCGTCGCGTCGCATCGCATCGCATCCTTCCACGATCAATAAGCTACGATTACTGACGGTAGATAAAAGGAAACGTTGCCTGCCAGAGTTCTTACAGGTTTCCATGCATTGATCGTCTCTCCGTTTTGTATATCGCCGCGTACACGACGCTTGCGAGTTGTGCGCGTCAATGCGAACGCGTAGTATTAAACAGATGAATATTGTCGTCGAAAATGTTGGAGGGTCACTTGTAAATACCCAAAGCGATAAACCCCGTACGCTCTTTATCGCTCCTCCAACTCTTCGTTACATGTGTACATAGCCTTATATTGAAAATCCTGTAATATATTGTTTAAATTCATTCGAAAGATTGTGTAATGCGGTGGATACGTGTAACGTGCGTGTCCGCGCGGTGTGTGTGTATATGCACCAAAATATATGTACACAGGGTGAGCGCCTCATTAGTGAACCCAAAGGTAACGCCACTGTCCGCTGTATGATGTTACAGTGAAGACCGGTCGCAAACGCGACACGGTGTTATTACCGATATGCCTTTGATTGCATTACCATTGGGTGAACTACCGATCTGATCACCCCGTATATAGTAATGATATAAATTAATTATAAGGATCTACGAACGACCAACTGACCATTTCAACGTTTCTACATTTATTTGTGCGGTAGTGATTCTTACATATACCGTACATCTTTTTCGAACGGTTCGTAAATGCAGCACGATACTTTTCAGATTTGTAATTAATCATTCGGCAAATTAAACATTCATGCAACATTCAGGCGTAATCGTAGATTCTTTAATCGCTTATGGTATCATAAGCACCTACTACGAAAACAGAATGATTATTTTTCCATGTCGAATTTCGAGATCGACGAAGAACCTAAACAAAGCACGAATATCTCTTTCTTCCCCGGCTGGCATTTAGATCAAGTTCGTACATACGCTTGGGAACTGTCTGGCCGTGTCGCATCTTGGCATTTCATGCATGCTGACATAAACAAGGTGTGTCGCAATTTTTACCTTTGCATTATCGTTCTGCCCTTTGTGTACCGGATTTTCCACCAAGATTATCGGTGAAAATTCCCAAGCATGATGTGCATACTGTTAAGGAGAAATCTCATTAAAACAATATTATGGACCGATTAGATATTACAATGACACCATCGTATACAGGTACAATTTACCTCTTCTTTTTTTTACACTTCTGCATGCACACCTATTGCTAAAGGTATGCGGATGGAATGAACGTACACACATGAATACATCTGTAAGTAAATACACTGTATGTATAGGTACAGCGCCGTCACGAACAGTGCATCTGCCTAACGTTGTTGAATGGAAGGGATAAGAATTTCGTTGAAAGGCTAACCTCGGCGATTTTCGTTATTCGTTGATAAACTTTACTGCTGCACAGGTTAAACGTAATTCTCTTTATAAACGAAGTCTTATGTACGTTTACTTATGTATATCCACGTTATGCAAATCAATTCAACTTACATTTAGGTTTTGTACACATTTTCGATTAGCGTGGCGCAATAACAACTTATTGTACAATGATGTTATTACTGTGGCTATTATTATTTTCATTACCGTTACCATTAACATTAGCTTGATTATCATTATTGCCATCATAAACATGAACGATGTAATTGTAATTGTTTATTATTACAGCAGCCCTTATACCCTCATACACCGTGCATCTTACGCTCATCGATGCAATTTCGTTCGTTTCATCTCCTTCATTGTTAAAATGTCGTTTGAGTTACTTTGATAATAGCAAGCATGGCAGTAACTCCTAACGAATTTCAGGGAAAACAATTATCGTAAACGTTCGAATTGTATTTCATTGCTCAGCGAATTATATCCACGTGTAAAATCGACCGTACTTTCTACATACATATGTACATGTATGTATCCGGTACTTTACATCAAGGACCCTACCAATCGGAAATCGCGTTTATACGAAGTAGCAAATCCTCTAATTCATCTCAAGTACGCGTACCGTATTCAACCTTAAAACAGTAAAATCGGCGAATAATTGATTAATACACGTGCCAGAGGTAAGCATATGCATATACATACATGTATGTACTTATATACTTACTATACTCGTATTATATCATTCGTAAATCGTAAGAGACCGATTAATGATTAATTATTTATGTGTAAGTAATTGAAATTTCCACGACGAGGCACAATTCCAATTCGAACGCGAATAATTCGATGTTTTTTAATTGGTCACCGTCTGCAGCGATCATGCCAATCATTTTCAAGTAGACTGTGAGTGTGAGTCGGAGTTGGTCGCTCCAACCGAGTATAGTGGTGTGCATTGCGCATGCGCTCCATACACTATACAGAACAGATCGTCTTGCCAACTACTTCCGGAACGAAGAACTCGTCGTCCATTTTTTCGTACACGCGCAATGGGTGAAGAGCCATTTTGTTCAGAGCAGCAACGTGGCAGCCGGCGAGCCCGGTGTTCTCGTTACCATGAATCTTTGTAAGTATTATTCTATGATACGTTGTTTACACGGTATTTTCCACTCGGATAACTGTACACGGTGAATTTTGCTGCTAGTTACGTCTGGAATATGATCGTTGAAACATTTCATTCGTTCGTTCATCCTGTTCTGTTCGCGTAGTCCTTGCCCCTTACCTCTTGCCTTTCTTCTTTGCTTCGGCGCTACTTGGATTTATTATAACGTGTTCGGACAGTTTATAATACAGCAACTTGGATTGGATTACTGTAGAACTGCGATCAAATTCTACACGATACTTGACGTATCATGCTAACCAAGTATTGCATTCTTCCCGTAGTGTTACCGCTGTTAATCGCAGCCATCGGTATCGCAAAATGCTTCTCGGCGACCGAGATATTACACTCGACAAACTCCTATTTAACAACGGCCGATAGGCTCCATTTAAAAAAGATCCTTGAACCGGGCTTAACATCGAACGACATAGCGTTCACATATTACGCTGTCCAGGGTTACGTATTACTTGGGGAAGTTTTACCAAAGAAACTGGTAAGTAACTTTGCTTATCCTCATCCGTGTAACTCACAACTATATTTCAATCGCTGTGATGAAAATAAAGGTTTAATTGAAATAGAATGATACTTTGATTAGTCTTACTGAGCGATACTCTATTGGAAACGAAGCTTCATTAACAATCTGTCGTTACTTTATCTCTGCTCCTCTTTCAATTTACAGGATATTTGCGACTTTCTATCGAAAGTTGCGAACAATGGTAACGATACGAAGATAGAGAAAGCTTTCCATATTGCATCGACGTGGCGGGCCGTAGGAACTTGTCCGGTCGATTCTATGCAGAATGTCGCAAAGGTATGCAAGTCTAGCAAGCTCTACGTAAATTCGTTTGAATTGTATCGAATGTGTAATAGAAAGTGCAAGATATGATGCCTAATAGGAAACTAAAACTTTCGTTCTACTGAATACGTCTACTGAAGAGTATTTGTACATACTGACTTCCGAATGAAATATATACGCCTTATTAACGATACCATCGGACATGTTAAGGAAAACTTTACTTCGATGCAGGTGCTCGCCGATGCGATAGAAAAGGATACGACCAGCATGATGGAATTATACTACGCGGTGAACGGTCTATCCTCGTTGTCAGAAAAATTGTCACGCGAGAAAGCGGAGAAGGTGATAAAAGCGGCGCAAAGTGGACTACGTAAAGATGACAGTTTATGGAAGTATGAATCGCTTTGTTGAAATTCTATGCCGATAGACTGTCGTAAGTTATGGCAATAGCAAGTTGTAATTTTTCCGCTTGTTTCTATCGTATGCAGCTTGGGCTACACTTTCAATATTGCCGCAGACCTCGGAACTAGCGGTACCTTCGCTTTCGATCGCATCGAGGACGCTACTATTCAGGCGGACGAAGTGGATGGACAGTATTTACAGTTCGAAGGTGGCCTCTCTGTAACCAGTCAGTATCGCACCTTCCACGCATTTTCGGCCAAACTAACAGCAGCTAACGACACCCGTTTCTCTTTATAGGTTTTCTAGTCAACGGTATTTTCAAACTTTCCAATGCACTAAAAAAGAAACCGCCATTAACGCCACAGCAAACAGTTAAAATGGCCAATTATCTTCTCTCCCGACGTTCTGTACAGACACCGAGGGGGGTTACAAGTTTACTCTCAGCCCTAACTACCTTGGCAAACAGTGATTTTCAGAAGCCAATATGCGTAACGTTGGAAAACGAAGAAGTTAGCATTTCTGTGCAACAGCCTTTTGTTACTGTAAAAGTATGCGACATACTAGGAAATCCGTTAATCAGCACCTTTAAAGTGATTGCCAATACAGGAACGAGAGTCGGGGACGATGTTGTCATATTTAGCAAGCAAAGTTTCCAGCCATCACCAACGGAGAAGTGAGTATGGACGAGACTTTCATCAGATCTCTCCCCAATACTTTACCGGCTCGGTTTACTTTTTCTGCCCGTCGGTTATACCTTGGGGGATAGTATTCGTTGACACAACCCTTTGACCTTTCGATACAATTTGCGAAAAGGATCAAGAAGTTCAACAGACACTATCTTATATAGTCTTATATATATATTTTATACGAACTAGAATATATCAAACACTTGAAACATATTTTTAGAACACTATTTACAATGAATATCATGGACACGAAACCGGAGCGTGGCTTCTATAAGATATCAGTGACGGCGGGCACAGTGACGAGTACCATCATGGTGAAAGTTTTATGCGACGTATCGATCGATCATATGGAAATTGGTACCGCCGATGCTGATCAAACTACACAGCCGAAGCTTACACGGTAAGCAAACCGGTAAACTCATTTCCCGTTCTGTTCCGCATCGACTGCGAATTTATCTGTCCTAATTCGCGTGTCCGGGGTACTGCTTACAGGGTGACGTTCCCCGACAAGTTGTCGCAAAAGATAGAGGCCGACTCCCAACAGAAATTAGTTATGCGATTTTTACTTAAAGATGACGCAAGTAAGAAGTCGATGCGTACACATCAGGCATTCGTACGACTTTCCTCCGCGTTCAATTTCAACAAGGATAAAAGAGGACACGAAATACTTTTTGTCGCCGAACCGGACGCGTCTCATCTTTACAAGTTCGATATGGTAATTGTTCTTTCGATGCCCGTGCTGATTTTTTCTAACAGTTGACCGACACTCGACTGTTAAAATCGTTTCAGCCAGTGGGAACTGCGGCAGTGAATTTCGATTACCGAAGCGGGGATTACAACGTGGAACTGATTGTCGGTGACGCTATATTGAGTAACCCTTTCCAATGGACAGTGGCAACTGTTAGTTTGAAGTTCCCCGAACCGACTGCTATTGAACGGGCAGATAAAGGTGTCTCTTACAAGCACAAGTCTAACGTATACACGAGCAAACCGGAAATAAAGGTATGCCAGATACATAGAGATAGGCGGGAGTGGAGTGGCAATTTGGTTTGCACCCACGCAAAGGGGTAAACGCGAACCAATGTTCGTTAGTGACAGTAATTCGCTCATGATTCTGTTACCTCCTAAACATTGGGAAAGAAATGAAATTGCCGTCGGCGATAGAGAGAAGTAGTGATCTACGTTTTTCCAACTGGATAAGTTACATTTGGAACAATCGATATTACTGTGTACATCTCGACGGACATTATCGCGACGTTTCAATTTTACGCCAACTTGCTCGATCACCGATTTAATTCCAATCAACCAATGAAATAATCATCGGCATTTGTTTTTTGCAGCACATGTTCCGCGAACCCGAGAACAGACCGCCCGCTTCCGTTTCAAATTTATTCACCGGTTTATGCTTGGCGCCGGTCCTCTTGTTACTTATCTTATGGGCCAAACTTGGAGTGAACATATCCAACTTTCCCGTCTCTGTTAGCGCTGTCACGTTTCACCTCGGTCTTGGAAGTAAGTGTTTGATTTTCAACTGCTCGTGGACAAACGCCTCATCTCGCCCAGTTACATACATTGTCCGTTGCTTCGACAAATGATGCTCTTTTTCATTTCCCAATTGATTTGTCACTATTCGGGCAAGGTTTTGCAAATGTTTTAACCACTACAATCACATTTGTTGTAGGCCAATGTTCACGACGCTGTTTTTCACGCTGATAAGCGATGAAAAATCACCTATATACCAGTACCTTTAACTCGTGCGTTTTTTCTTTCAGGTATTTTCATTCTTTTCGGTGTATTTTGGCTGCAGTTGAATATGTTCGTTACCCTGCGATACCTCCTTGGCCTTGGTGTCGTTACTTTTCTTGCCGGCAATAAAATGTTGTCACGTATCGCGCATAAGCATAAATCTCGCTAAATTCATTGAATATGTTTGTGTAATACGTGAGTAATACGTGAATTGGCGATGGTGAAAGTTATTCGTTAAGGAAACACATAAGACTGTGGCCATCATTTTGGATTAAAGTCCGATCGATACGAGCAACAGCATCGTATATTATTTACTATTTTAATTACACACATACGAGCGAGTTGGTACAGCGTTGTAAATGTAAATGTCCTTTTTTCGAAATAACCCCTTCCCCCTCCCACAGTCCTCGCACTAGCGCAACAATGATTCTTGTCGGTACATACGTGTTGGAGAAATGTAATAAAAAATGAAATAAGAAGAGAAGGAGAGGAAATTACCGGAGCTTCGTAAACTATTCATTATTTGTTGAAATGTAACATTCGTATCGCGCGTATAAATCCTTGACGACATAGGCTCAGGTCGGGCAAGCAGATTGCAAACCCCGATATTCATACCGTTTAATGAATCTTGGTTAGATTATTTACGGATCGGCCGGATTGCCGATGTTGGAAACATTGGAATTTTTTTCCTCGGCGATATAACGTTTCACCGATTTCCGCAGATCGTTCGTTTCCGCCAGTAATTGATCCCTCTCTCTACGTAATTCCGTTGCGATTAATTGCGCGAATCCCAATCGACGCGAAAAGTTAATCGTATTTTGAAAGTCTCTCGTTATCTGCAAAACATTGATAATATGGTACGGTACGGTAGTTTGAATTTTAGCAGCAGGGCGTATAGATCGGATACGGTAACGCAAGTAGGAACTAGTGAGCGGAAAGGTAAATCGGTCTATGCATAAGAAAGAAATTTTTAATAATTCTAACCGATTGAAGGCAGAAGACATCGTTCTCGGTATTGGACGATTGAATAGGGTGATTGTCGATCGTTGGAAGTATTTTCTCATCTTGCGTTTCGTATTTTCGGCACATTTGCATATAGGTAAGAATCCATTTGGCTTTCATCATCAATCGCTTCAAATTCTTTACGCTACGGTTATATTCGTTTGACATTGCGATCGTTTTACATTTATCCTTTTTGCGGCCTAATAAATTATACTCGATATTATATCTGTTAGAAGAACGCGGCGTGTACCGTTTTGTTAAGACGTGGGAATCTATCGCGATGGCGTACCAGAAATAAAACGTTCGTTCGTCTCACGATAGATGTTATGAAAGTAATTGGACTCTCGCGTAATTTCTTGTAACTCGGCGACAGATTCGTTCGTGTAAGAATGAATCTTTTCCCGAAACTTCGCGGTGTCCTCCAGAAGGGTTGCGGTCCGTAAGTGTTGCCGTATAATTGTTTGCAGGTCTATCGCGTCCTTTTTCCTGATTGCCTCGTAAGCTTTCCGCCGATCCTCCGTGCCTGATGAAGCGTGCATTGAAACACGGCAACGTGTACGTATAATACAATGCAACGGCTTGCGCACGATATTTCTAATCGCAGACCTTTACGGTAATCGGAGAAAACGTTACGCAAATCGTTCCACAGGTTCTCCAGTCTCTTTTGCAGTTGCGCCGTGATTATTCTTCTTTCATTTTCCCCGTCATCCACGAAGGTTTCGATTTTACCTTGGAATCAATGATCGTACGAACCGATACAGCAAGCGAATCAACAAAAAAGATGAAGAGAAGGAGGAGCAAGAGTTGGAGTAGGAGTTGGTGGCGGAGGCGGAGGAGGAGGAGAAGAAGAAGAAGAAGAAGAAGAAGAAGAAGAAAATAAGCGTACAACTAATTGTAAGATAAGGATTGGGTCCAGCAAGTGTAGTAAAATGGGCGCAAAAGTCCACCGGTATAATACATGTATAGTAACATAGATCTATCTTACCGAAGGCAGCACTTCTCGCGACGCTCGATGCATTTTCACTTCGATCAATTACAAGTAGATTAATTTTGCGTAACGCAATCTCTCCGTTATTGCGATAGTAATTAATTGTTCCAAACTCGCAGGCTTTATCGGCTAAAGCCGCCTCTATATTCCCATAGAAGAGCGCATCAATTATTTCCAGCCGTGCTTGATGCGATTGCAACGAACGTCGGATAATTTCCACGTGTGCGCTATTCGCCCTTCGACACTGATGCTCAGCATCTTGCAGACTGTCCAACAGTAAGCTGATGCTGCAAAGCAATCGGGCATTTCCATAATCCATGAACTTTTATCGATCCCTTGTCATGCTGTACCGTACCTGTAGTCCTTGAGATCGAAGGCATGCTCCAAAGTCTGCCAAGCTATTTCCACCTTTCTCACGATGCCTGGCATTTTTGCACGTGTCAGCATTTCTCTCCAGAACCAACGATAACGTTGGGCGTTTAATGCGCTGAACTTGACTTGGCAAAGCGCGCGCTCTCTTTTTAAATATTGCGCGCCATCGCTCCTTCCCTTTCGCACCTTCCTCTTCGCTTTAAGAGCCATTGCGTCCCCTCGAATAGATTTCTGTCCATGCAGTATCGTTAAATTCTTCTGGTCTATGATTTCGTGCGAACCACCATCACTTTCTTCCCGTCTCGATGCTCATCCGTTTCCTCGATCAATCGACACCCGCGAGTTGGACGATCGCGGCTCTTCACATTCGCCGCGATACAATACCGTTATAATAGCCAATATCCAGGCCCGAATACCTCTTCTTATCTGACAATGAGAAGAAATTTATCGGGCCCGTTCAGCTTGAATCCGTTGAACGTTTTTACATATTTACGACAAACTAATCATCTCAGGATCCAAAGGCACGTGGCCTCACAACGTCCTTCTGTTCTGTTCTGTTCTGTTCTGTTCTGTTCTGTTCTGTTCTGTTCTGTTCGCACAAAGATACCCACAAATATACCCAAAGGTATCGTATAACGATAGTTGCGACATTGAGCCGAAAAGAATGGGTAAAAATGGGTAAAAAGAAAGAAAGTAAGAGAAGAGGAGTCTTGACGCTTGTAACTAGCCCCGAGATGACAGGAAGGGGAATACGCTTATATAAAGATATTAACTTGTTGATAAGCTGGGAGGGAGGACATCCTTGAATTCCGGTTTAACAGTTAAAAAGAGTTTTGTTCCTTGGTAGGGATAAGATTTGGCTGTCTCGTGTATAAAAGTCATTCACTTTGAAGCATTGGAATATTTTGTTCGTAACGAGCCTGCAAATTTACACGAGGTAAGATCTCTCTCACGCGCAATTCCCTTTTCGTTGCCCTAAAATACATACATATTCATATGTATGCATAGATAGTTCCCTCGCCAAGCCCATTTGGCTATTTCATTTCCTACTGCCTCGATTCTTCACTTTCCATTTCTTCTGTTCCAGATGAAATCGAAATATCTGCTTATACTGGCAGTATTGCTACTCGCTGATCGGATACAAGCTTTGCCGTCCGCCGCGTTGGAAGAAGGGAACGCTCCTGTTATTCGCAAGGATCGAATCGAGCAAATTATCACTCGGGTGAAACGAACTCCTCTGGGCAAATTGCCTTTGCTCGCTGCAGCTGGTCTCATCGGCAAGAAGGCACTGTTAGTTGGCGGCGCCGTCCTTGGGGCCAAGGCTCTCGTCGGCGCCGGAGTTGTTGGAGCTGGCTTGTACAAAGCTAAGTAGTGAGTACTTTTCCTTTCCGTCTTTCTTAATCGAATAATTGAATAATTGTATTTGTCATTTAATGTGCACGATATAATAGCTATGGCGGCGGGTACGGAGGGGGATACGTGGACTACCATCATGCACCCTCATACGTCCAATCGAAATGGGGCTAATGAATTAACGGCCGCGAGTAAGCTTCTACTCTCATGCCAATCGGGCATAATTCATTCGAATTCACTAATGGGACAAGCAAGAAACAAATGATCTTTCTTTCTCGCAGGCTTCAGGATCGCATGCCCCGGATGGTCGACGATTCGCCGAGGACTGCTGCCTAGAATCGACCAACGATCTTTACGGTTCAAACGAAATTGAGATCAGAGGAATGTTCAGAATCAGATGGTTGGAATATTTTCTTCCTCGACTTCCTCGAGGAAAATGTGGCCCACAGGTGGTTAGTCCGTGTAACACTTAAACATATCTCACTCGTAGCTTAAGAGTTTCGATTATCGTTTCACAAACCATTCACATAATCTACATACATATGTACCATGTGACTCTGGCCTTTCTTTCTCACAATTATATCGGAAAGATTCAAGATGTTGTTGCTTTTTTCCCCGAGATGTGATTTTTCCTAAGCTAGCAGTGCTTGCATTATTGGCGATATATTCGATATATTCGTAGCATTCGTAGTATGAGGAAAATATTAGGAATATCAGCAGCAGCGCAGCGCTCGCAGGTACATGTACATACATGTATACGCATGTAGATACTATTGGTATCATTACTGGCAGCGAGACCGTTTAAATAGGATTCGGTTGCGAGTTTCACTCGTCACGTATAGCATTGCGATGAATTTCAGTGGATGTTACTTGGATAAAAATTCTGCTCGAAAACAGGACTATGACAAGAATTGAGCAAGGAGTTGGTTAGAAGGTAAGACACGAAGTGAAAAATATTGCGAGATGGATTTCCACTGATGAATACGTAATGCGTCGAAACGATGTAAGGGTACTAAATTGGAACGGCTGTGCAATTCATCGAAAGTAGAAAGAGTAGAAAGAATAGAAAGAAAGTTTCATAATCGTGATATTCGGTAGGCCTTGAACCCAGCACGTCTTCTTGCGGATGGGTCTTCCGTTTGTATCGAAGAAAATCATTGCGCTGCATTATTGTTTCGGGCAGACACGATGCACCTGTTCGATTCGCGTTTCGGTGAGATACGGCCGAGGGTGAAGCAAGTGAATCGAAAACGTTGAAACTGTGTTAAGCATTATTATTCGAAGCTGCAGTGGCAAGTGCGACGAACAGTTGTTACATAGTACATCGAACGTAACGCGCGTGGAACGCGGATCATCGATTTCATTTTCGCTGTCTCGCGTATCGTTCGTCATCGATCGTACACGGTTATTCTTGACACGTTTCGACGAGACATGGCATGGCGCGATGCCTTTCGTCATCGATTCAATTCGATTTCCTTTTTCCTTTGATTCCTTTCGTATGGTAAGACGAGCCTACGAAGGGATACCTATGCAACTCTATGTGTGTGCATATACGTGCATATACGTATGTACATATATCCATATTACAGCGGGTTGAAGAACGCTCGATTTGTAATATTAATAATATATCTAATAGTTTTGCAATTGAGTACGCACGTGTAATGGGAAATAGTAGCACGAGGAGATGGTGATTTCCAAGTTGAACATCGTTACAAGTCGTTCATAGTAAGTATACGTAGGTATACGTAGGTATAACGTTTAAGCAGGAACTCGAATGTCGATTCGATCGTACGCACAGGTGGGAGAATTGGTTGTTTCGTTGGTAGCCAGCTCTATATAAAATCGAAGGTGGCTGCCGAAAAAGTAACACACTTGTCGCTGTCCTCGCACATTCAGCGTTCAAGATTATCCGCAGGCCACTCTCGCGTACGTCGCAATAACAACGGTAGGGCAACTAACAATTGAATAGTTGGTCTAGAATGACTGGAGTGTTGCGTTTCTGATTTTAGATGCATCCAATAAGTATCGCAATCGTTGGGGTTGTTTGCTGTTACTTGGTGGCGTGTATCATGGCCTTCGAAGACACTTCAGCACCCGCGATCTATCGGCCGCCGAGTTTCGCCGATTCTGCCATAGAGGCGGAAGATCAGGGTTATACCGGTGCCACGTTAAATAGAGAAAAGAGGACGCTTTTCTTGAAGAAGAAACTAATCGGCGCAGGACTGTTGGGCTTTGGTTTAGGTGTTGCAAAGGGGTGAGCAGTTTCATTTCTTTTCATCTACCGCTACTTAAAGTAATAATTGCCGATTGCTGAGATCGTACATGTGTACGATATGTATTCATTTCTCATGGATCGTATTTAGGTATAAAGCAGGTTATTATTCCGGTCCACAAGTGCATCACGTATATCTGTCACCACCTTCACCATCCGTGAAATACGTCGAGTATGTCGAGAAGCCGATTTTCGTTGAGAGGATAGCCGATTCGGCTCCTTACGGGTAAGCGTACATTTTTCCTCACTTGGACCCCTTTCCGACGATCGTCGGTACGCGTGCTCATTTCTATTATGCTTCTTCCCAGGGCTTGGTAACACGTACGACTGCTGCGATGCTCCATCTATAATCTACAATCTTTGGACTATCGAGAACAATCGAAGTACAGTACACAATAGTATCTACACGCGGTCACCGCGTCGTTGCGTTTTGCCAAAAAGGAAGGGCTTCTGCGAATTATAATATTAAGTAACTTCCACACAAATACAAAGCCGTATTTCTTTCTTCTTATATACAATTGACAATTACGTACACGCTGAAAATTCATTGTATACCGAATAAAGTGTTATCCTGTGACGCATTTCACTTAACCAAGTGGCTCGTGTAATTCCGATCGCATTGTTTTATTGGGAAAAAATATGATTGGTACAAACATTCGCTGTTAAGTTTAATCGACGAGACATTGAATCCGGACATCCGACGGTGCGGCAAACTTACACATTAACGTTTCGCACCATTCCTAGTCGCATTGTCACGCGCAGCGCGCAGCACGTATCATGCCAACTGTCCCGACAAAATGCTCCTACTTTGCGTAACGTTATCGCATACAAACCTCGTCTGTCAGTTTATCAATTATTCATAGAGAACGATGAATAAAATTTTTAATGAAATATTCAAATACGCGCCACATAGGCGGATGCGATGCAAGTCATTTATTTTTCACCCCCGATCGTCGCGCTCAAACATTCCTCGCATCTGGAATCATTTATTCTCACCGTGCAACATGTGTCGTTCTGTACACATATTAATACATTTAACAGACCAGATTATCGGACACAATCATATGGAAGAAATGCCCGCACGCGTTACTTTCTTCTCCTTCCTACGCACAAGCACATAGAGGTCGCGCGCAATTACTTTTCTTTGTTTCTTTCCATTTTTCCACCTCTCTCTCTCTCTCTCTCTCTCGCGCATCAAACGTGTAATTCTTGTTAATGATTTAGTTAACTAGGAGACGTTATATTCGAAGAACCGCGTCATTGATTTTTATAGCGATTTCATGTCCCGCGCGGGCGCGCGTGTGTATATGAAATACGAATATGCTTATATGCTTATACGAATATGTATATCTATACGTAGACATATTCCCATACATTATACGTATTGTAACTCTGCTCAAGTTATTGTCGACAATCCAGGGACGTGTGCATGAAAGTACATAATTTTTTTTTTTTTTTCTTAATCCGTGGAAATGGTTGACGTAATATGTTCAATGTGGCCGGAGCTATTAAAGGTTTGCACGACAAAGTAATATATCTTCTCATGCGAGAAACGGACCGCGAATAAGAAGACGAACATGTATAATCCTTTCCAACGACGATGATCGTAATGAAAGAATTGAACGAGGGTAATGAATACATATTACTCGTACTTATTACATATGCACGTACTGTTACGAATGCTTCTATGTAACAGAGATTGTCATCCGCGATTATGAGAGCACACGTCTAATTCTAATTCGTGATTGTTCGTGTGTATTCGGCCCGGGGCATTAGAATCGCTTGTATAGATAAGTGCAATACGATTTTCGCATGGACTGTGCGTTTTCCGGTTAACAGTCGATGAATTTCGCACTGTTAATCTCCTTTGAAAATTCTAGCCCGCGATGCGTCGTCGATCGATCGTCTTGTCGGCGGAATAAAACGAAACACGATGCTTTCAACGAAGCGTCAGGGATTCAACGGAGAGTGAAACAGACGCGGCTTGTCTGTAATGTTGCAGGACGGAGGCTGGGTTCGAGGGTGTCTCTTCGATGCGTTCCAAGTCATTCGCCGCACCCGCGCTGTGTTGCTTGTACAGTCTTGGTGCTGTATTCAAGTTTGGCTGTTGCAATTGTTGACTTTGCAGCTGCTGTTGGTAATTACTTTGTTCCATGAAACCGACGGACGCGATTTCATCTGGCCGATCCAGACTGAATTGTCTCTTGAGGAATCGGCAGCCTGTGGTTCTTCCTGCGGGAAACAGAGAGAATGTATGCACGGTGATTTCGCAGTTCAACATGAAACATGTATTATAGATTATAGATTTATTCAATACGGAGGGTTACTTGCCATAGTGTTCGTTTGGAGAAAGACACCTGTAATGGTTATACGGCGTGCTCAAATCGTTCTCGTCTATATAGCCAGCTATTCTTCGATGCCTCGTAGGGACTGGTCTGTAAGGGCCCGTGGTTGAGCTTGAAATCGATGCGAGGGAACTGGTGGACGCACCGAGGACAGGTGTCTCGGGATGAAACATGCCAGATGATCCTAGAGAGGCTCGCGTATCGCTGGATGCATTTTTTCTTACGCAAATGGGATCGACGGAATCTCCGTTACCATTCTTGTCCTTTTCCTTTTCCTTTTCCTTTTCCCCTTCCTTTTCCTTTTCCCTTTCCTTTTTCTTTTCCTTTTCCATCTCCTTCTCCATCTCCTTCTTCTTCTCCTTCTCCTTCTCCTTCTCCTTCTCCTTCTCCTTCTCCTTCTCCTCTTTCGACGACAAAACTTCTGCTACGACACGGACCGTTGACTTCGAGCCGGGATTCAAACAGACGACTTGCTCACCCTGTACGGACACCGCGACCCTACACGCCCCTGTGCTCTCTTCGATATTCTTCTCCGAATGAAACTTGCCGACTCCGCCGTCACGTTCCACTTGTTCTTTCGTCCCATCCAGCGGCGATTCAACGTACGTAATATCACTGTCCGTTGGGGCAATGCTTTCCACGCTCGTTAAACTCTCCAATATTAGACTCTGGTTCAGTCTTTAGCGTGGCAATGAAAAAACGTGGAACATCGAAGCTATCGTTAATCTCATGTTTAAAGCAAGACGACGCGACGGAAGCCTATACATATGTATAAGTTGGTGCACGTATTATAAACACATATCTACGCGATCGTTCATCAACTCTACATACATGTATGTATATGCGTTCTTTTCCACTTACCCATGGTTTTCCCTGGAGATGGCGGCAGTATGGCAACAGATAAAAGCATTAAAAATCTGAAAAGTAAACAGCTCGAATGAACCAAATCGATCTACCAAATGAAAATGGCCATAGTTTCCGGTAGCGAGAATTTGAAGAAAGGCGAGGAAGAAGAAAGAGGAGGCATGCTTGCTATTCGGAAGCATCCACGTAGAATGAATGAAATGGCGATGACGATGAATCGAGTAGAAGTTTATAGAAGGTTATCAACCGGAGTACGGATAAGCATGCAAAGGACGAAGCAGCTGGCCGTACGTACACCTAGCTTTCGATTTGCGTGCATTTGGTGGAACGGAAAACACAAACGTGTACGGAGAATCGGGCAAGTGGGAAATGTTTCCATTAATGCGCAGTAGACGTAGCCTCGCAACGGAAAAAAATATAATAAACAGACTGCTGATTGTCAGAGGTTTACCCAAGCGGTGGTGGCGTTGGAAGTTCCTTATCGAAGCCTTGCTTTCCGAGTAACCAGTACGTGGGCATCGTTCCTTTGCCTTTAACCTCCGTTGGTCCGCGATACTCGATATGGTATCCGCCCACCTGAATCAGTCGATCTCTGGTCGCTTGGCTAAGATGTATATGCCACGGCGCACCGGTGGATTCCATTCGGGATGCGGTATTGACAGTATCGCCGAATAGGCAGTATCTTGGCATCGTTAGACCCACGACACCGGCGCAACACGGTCCTATGTTGATGCAACGAACGGAACACGTTAAGGAGTCGTTACGATCTGTGTGCGACACACTCGAAACTTGATTCGCGCTATATTCGCGCTATATTATACTCGCGATCCTAGTGAAAAGTTACGCGACACTTAACCACTATGAAGACCAATTCGAAGTCTCAGTTGAGTCCTCGGCAGGTGTTTCAATTTGAATTTTCCACTCTGATGCAGCAAATCAAGCGCCATTGTAGCTATTTGCGACGCGTGATCAGGTATTCTCACTGGACAGCCACCCACAACCATGTAAGCGTCCCCGATTGTCTCTACCTGCAACAACGATAGAAGGATAGAACGGGAGATGGCCCTTTCTGTTAGCCGATTAACACCAGCATCGTGTCGATAGCGTATCGTATGTGGTAGTGCGTACTAGTGCATACTACCTTGTACACGTTATACGCGTTTATCGTGGCGTCGAAGCAAGTATACAAATCGTTTAAAAGGTCCACTACTTGGAAGGGGGTTGAATGTGCAGAGATGCTCGTGAAGCCAACGATATCCGAAAAGTAGATGGTCACTTCTCGGAACTCTTCGGGATCGACAGGCATACCGAGTTTCAGTTTTTCCGCGACAGAGCTAGAATATAATCGCGGCCGGATAAACTTAAAAAAAGAGCATGTCGAATGGATAGATAGCGGGATGATAAACGATAGACAGAAGCGAGTCACCTGGGTAACATTCGATTCAGTAGTTGTTCCGTTTTCTTCTTCTCCATGTCCAATTGTTCTGTGCGCTCGCGTATCAATTCTTCCAGATTGTTGGAGTATTTTTCCAACATTTCAAACATCGTGTCGACAAAATTCACTTTCCTTCGGATAAAATATAATGAGTGAAACACTCGGTAGGATAAATCGACGCAGGTGATGCGATGAGACATGGCCGTGTACGCGTATACATTTATCTATGTACATTCGAGATACACGATGATCGAAATCGCTACGACAATAAAGACAAAGTGGGTCGATGTTGCTTCCTCTATACCGTCACTATACCTTCCGTGGTTAAGCTTTTTAAAAAGATCATGCACGTCGTCGAAATCGGGCCTCATGTCAGCTGCTTCGGCCCAACATTGCCGCATGATGTTTATCGCTTCGGGTGGCGCGGCGCCTTTGCTCACCGATGGTCTGATCAACGGTGGTGGTCTCATTATCTTTTCGATGATATCTGCGGTGAAATATAACATTCATTGCAATTTCCCAGGGGAATATTTATCAACGGAAACACTTATGCCGCATTAACACGACAACGAGCGGCAACGACGACAACGACGACAACGACGACAACACAACAAGAACAAGTAACACGAAAGAACGGAGGCCGGATCACTCGGGTGCACAGTGTTTCTCTTGTTCGTTACCTTCCGGAGATAAAGCGAGCATGCAAAACGGTTCTCCTCGAACAACAACCTCCTGCATAATAATACCAAAACTGTAAACGTCTGCCGCTTGTGTCCCTTTTTTCCCAACATTCGGTTCCCTTAACAATTCGGGCGCCGTCCACAAGAGATCTAAGAGTATCGCCAACACTTATATTATATAATCGATCTTAATTGATTGCACGCTAAAGGTAGAAGGATTAGGAATCGTTATACCTCTGGCCATTTTCGTCGGAGGAACGATGCTCTGTGCTTCGTAAAACGCAGGCAATCCATAATCGGTTACCTTAAGAACCCATCGAGCGTCTATTACACAGTTTCGCGATGTAAGATATCCGTGTAGACGCACCGGCGTACCGTGAAGATATCGCATGCCCTTTGGAAGAAAAATCGTTACGCACAATCTATTCGCGCAACAGTCATTATTAATCGATGCTCGAGCAATACTTGTAGCTATTTACCCGTACAAGATCGGTAAGCAAGGATAACCTAAAGGACCAGTCGAGCTTGATCTCGTCTTGCACCAGTACGTCTTCCAGCGATCCTCTTGAACAGTATTCGTAAACAAGGCACGGTCTTGCCGGCTCGTTCAAGCATCCTATCAGGGGATTCAGATTCTCATGGCGTAGCCCATGGATCTATATGCGTGGAAATCCGAGAGAGAGAGAGAGAAATATGGGGAAGGTTTCTCTATTGAAATTGCAAGATCCAAGAAACGGAATACCCTTACCGTCACCAGCACATCCATAGCTTTGCTTTTCAACTCGAACGTACCCTGAGTTGGAAGTTCCTTTAGCTGGACTAAATCACCCTGACGAATGTAACGCATTCATATCGTTTCAATCACGTCCTCCTTTCTACTAAACTCGGCATTTACAATCATACGTATGCCCTAACAATTCCTCTATCAAGCAAGTCCTAAGAGTTACATCTAACGAATCGAACGCGCGATAGTTGCTCTCTACTCACGTTGTACCTCGCACGTGGATGTTTGAAGTAATTGTTTCGCGCTAGATTCCCCGTGCTTGCTCGTAAACATGCTTTCAAAGACGATACGCTTCCCAGTTGAAGCAAATCCGGTTTTTCTACTTCGGGTCCGCCGAATTCTTGTAATTGTTGCAACCAACAGCATAACATTGTCTCGATGCCCTCGTCCACCTGTAGCGTATGAATTTTTCATCTGGTATCACGTATTTGGTATTGGCCGCGTTCGCTGAAAATCTTCACCTTACCCTCCTAGAGTCCACTTGAGGCACTTGAGGCACTTGAGGAAATACAAAGTCCGACGTCGTTAAAATAATCTTGTACGGGCCTTTGGACATTCTCTTCTTAAGCAACCTTCTTCTGTAGGCAGATTACATATTCATTGTACGAAAATATACATATGTACATACACATCTATACACATCTATACACAGTCGTATAGGAGGAAATCATCTTGTATACGTGGGCCGTGAAAATGGCAAGAAAATTCACCGAGGGTAGACATCCTCCTTTTATTTTTCCACAGGATAGGGAACATTATGAACGCAGGGCAGAGCGTATAATATTAAGGCACGTCGATTGCTCAACATAGTAGGAAATTGTTGCGTTACCTGATCAAGATCGCGACTAGTATCGCAATGACAGTGAGCAACAGTGATCCCAGGACGATAGTGACGATATGTGTAAGACGGAAGGCGGATTCTTTCCAAGTATCATCTAAAAAAAGGAGAGAGAAGAGGCAGAGAATATTGCGCGTATTCACGGGTCAATGAAACGTTAAAAGCGTGGAAAAAGAAGGTTCGCTTTCTTCTATACCCGTGCAATCGACAATGGTGTTTCCGTTGATGCGAACGTTGCATTTTCCCAGTTGAGCGTCGTTCGTATCGCGAAACGCAACTGCACTCGTGGACAATTTACGAACGAAGAATCTTCCGCCACCTTCCATAGCGATCATAATGGGCTTCCAAAGGTGGCCGTCCCAATCCACCAGCACGTACGTGTAGATTTTGTTATTAAACGCGTTTATACTGGAATTGTCGCGCATCAGTAGAATATTCAGGGTTTCGTTTACACGGTCCATCAAAGTCGGCGCCACGTATCGTTCTATACCTTGGAATACCTTCTCTGCGTCATATCTGCGGAAGATGAAAATTTTCTTTTTACACCTTGGACCTTTGCACCCGTTACAGCCGTTGTTGGCTGCGTTCGACGGAGCGAATAAATCTTTGCCGTGCCTGTAATCGAGGGGTGTTATTGCCAACAGTCTTTCCGTGAACGTTGCAGTTAGATTTCGGGGTGGAAAGAATCCATGTTTTATCCTCGATTCATCTCGCTGAATCGGCTTCTGTCGCGCATGCCCGTTGTCGCGTTTTTCTCTATCATCAGGGGCGATTCCCTTGGCCGCGGTTAACGCTACGAACGGACCAGCCACCAAACTCTTCTCGTTTGGTAGAAAGAGGTCGTCGTCCTCCGTATGAAGAATCACGGTCATGGAGTTCCACGGGGAGTCGGAGGATCGCTGCGCAACGTCCAACTCGAAGAGAACACGAGTGATTAATCCGTGTTGGTGGTGGTCGTCGTCGTCGTATGTCGGTAAACATAAGACCGTGGCTACGGAAAGTAGTAAAGTTCACTATACGGTAAAGATTGCCAGACGAATCTATCTAACCTCTTCGCGACACGTTGTACAACGGCCGAAGCATCTCACGGATTTGTTCGAAGGAGGGCCGACGCGGTAACGTTGCACGGTATCGCACCACGACTCCGATACTTTGCGCAGAGTCCAAGAGTGCCCTCTCAAGGCTGATCCACGGTTCGCAATCTGTAATCCGATCAATTCCACCGATCCGTGCTTTACTCGAGGAGAGGGAAAGTGAAATTCAAATTACCGCTGCCAATTATCGCAAGGGTTTTCCATTGCAAATCAATCAACATTTCCGCCAGGGCTTTCGCTATCGTAGGCAAAGACGGCGTCAGTCTCACGATCGACGGCAGCTCTCTCTCTTGTAAATTTTTCTGAAACGATCGTTACGATCGTTACGATCGGAACGTAAGACGAGATTGCGTTTATCCTTACCAAGGGGCAAGTCCACGTGAACAGCGGCATATCCCAAAGGCGAGCCAGTTTCACGGTAACTTCGCACATCGGCGAATCAACAACGGCTACGAGAGCTTTCGCCTTTCGGTCGCCGAATACCCGCAGCAGCGCATCCAGGCCCCAGGTTTTCGTTTCGCACGATACTATGGGGAAGAAGGGAATCATAATGGGATCGGTTTATCAACGAACAAGAAGCCCGTCGATCACCAATTTCTCTTCTACGAGGGAGGACTTACGAGAGAGAGGTATAACGTTGATGCGGGCGTCGAAATTGGATCGATCCAAGTAACCCTGGACATCCGTGATATTCGCACCACCGTCGCAACCTTCTCTCAGGAAGACCATAATTTCCGTCTGTTTTCGATCTCGGCCATCCTGGCTCGCGTCAGACAAGTACGAGTCACATGGCGCTAGATCAGCGTTGAAAGGGAACAAACATCCAGGCAGGATCACGATCGAGATCCACGACCAAAGCCGGCGCAAAGAGAACCCGGCCATGGGCCTGCCACCCCGTCGACCGTTCCCCCAGTTACCTCGTTGCCTGCCGGGCTATCGACCCGTATCTATTTCCCTTCGTATCTTGCCTGCCTGCAGGATAATAGCGATAAAGCGATTCCTTGGATGCCGTCATACGGAAGGAAAGGTGGAATCTTATAAAGTACACGTAGACAGACGCGTGCGAGATGGTCCAAGGATCGAGGACCAATAGAACGGAGAAAAAAAAGAGATTCCATCGAAACAGGCGCGAAAATATCGATGCTAGACAGGATGCGGTAAGCGGTAGCAATTAGAGCGTGCAGAATCTTTTTCGTGGAAAACGGTGTACAATTTTATTACGGTCAATTAATTCGCCATAAACATTTTCCGCTACATTACGGAATACCGGTCGATGCTAAAAATATTTCCACAACTTACCGATCGATTATTTCACAAGCGAAGCGAACCATTAATCCTAACACGTGTGCCTACAGACGATTCGTGTACCCGTGATTAGGTGATCGATCGATCAGCGAAACCGTAACACGGTGTCGGTGAAGAGCAAAAGAAATAGAGAAAAACAAAATTTCGTTCGAATGGACGTTGAATGGGTGGAAAGGTAAAACGTAGTCGAGATGTGATTGTCCGAGAAGAAAACGGAAGCGATTACCGTATACATACGTAGGAGGTAGATACATCAGACGTCATCAAATCGGACGAAATCTTTGCGTTTTTCTCCGCGCAACGAGGGGAGTAACCGCGATCGAGTTGCCACTTGTTTTCCTTTTCGTATATACAAGAAGGGGATGCGTATTTTGGAGAATATTTCAAACATACGCATATCCCGAGGAACCGAAAACGAGCTACTCCGGCCTGGGTTTTTCTTCGAATCGGCTAGCGTTTTCGACGGCCCGAACGCCTCGGCGTCCGGTATCGAACTAAGTTGCATTCCTCCCTTCTACTCCCTTGTACACATGCTCCAAGCGACGAGATACCACGAGGGAGGGAACCGTTCGACCCCAGTCCTCAGTTGCCAATATCCAGTTCCCAGTGGCCAGCTCCCGGGAACTATTCGAGGCAGCACGCGGCGACCCGCACCCATATTATTTCCACTGGTATACGTCGCCGCAGTATCATTACCAATTCCTCCAGTGTTAAACGAAATATAGATATTATGCATTCTTTTTCTCAATCGATGCAACGAAAGCGGCTCAGAAGGGACGTCCATTCGGTGTGAAATGCTCTCTAGAATCGAATGGAAAATATCCAAAGAGAACTGCGGTGCACTAATACCGACGAATGCGTGTCGTTTCTCTGTACAACTTGTAACTTATGTACAAGTTGGTAGCCAAAGTGTCAGACTGGCCACATACCAAGTTACACTGCAATGCGTAATAGAAATATGTTTATCCATCGCGGAATAGTAGTTGTATATTCAAAACATGTTCCAGGTTTCCAGTATTTCTCAATGAATTATTAATCGTAGTACATACACGGTAAGTGTGGTAAGATAACGGACGGGATAGAAGGCAGGACCAACGATGCACGTATGCAACAGGAGCACAGGCGAATATTTGTTGCCTTGGTCTTGCCTCACTTTCTGTCATCGTGGGTTAGGTTCGTACTTTGGTAAGGTGGGCAAAGAGAGTTATGTGACAGAGAGAATGGGATTATTTGTATAAGTTCGTAAGATTTCGTAGGTTTCTTTAGCAGGTCTAGGTTTTATGTAGTTTTTTTTTAGTAGCCTTTATGTAGGTTTTATTTTAGGTTTGCTTTCTGCTGGTTGTGGTCAGCTTGGGTTTTTTCTCTTTCCTCTTTTGCTGGCCGTGATCCGGATGGGTTTTTCTCTCTCCTCTTTTGCTGCCGGTCGTCCGGATGGGTTTTTCTCTTTCCTCTTTTGCTGGCAGTGGTCCGGATGGGTTTTTCTCATTCGGCAGAGCAGAGAGGCGAAATACCCAACCTGACCACAGCCGGCAAGGCTAGAGAGGCGAAATACCCAAGCGCCGACGAGATACAGGACTTATGGACTTATGGACTTTCGTGGCCCACCGTGACGGCCGTACCGACTCAGAAATCCGACACTGATTTCAGCGTCCCCTGCTCATCAACAGTGGTCACTTGAACAACTATTATTTACCCAAGTAGTGTTGGGGCAGGACTCATACGATTGTGTGAATATATGTAAATGCTTTGGGGGGATCAGGACAGCTATTTCTCGAGCAACGTTTCGGTAGAAAAATTGAGCTACGGTGCCTGGTCGCGCGATGCACTTCGGCTCGGCTCGAGTTGACTCGAAACCACATCGCGACGCATCGGGGCGATGAAATTCACAGTGTCACGTCAAGCGTCCCGCCTGTGCTGTCCCGCTTTCATTGCGCGGCAAAGAACGAAAGAATTCTTTAACGAGGATCGTAGGTCCAGCTAAAACTTAATCAGAACCCGCAGAAGTTCAATAGGCACGACCCTAGAGTCGTAGGTCCGGCTAAAAGTTGGTCAGAAAACGTAAAAGTCCAGTAGGTACAACTCTGGGATCGTAGATTCAGCTATAAGTCGGTCAGAACCCGAAGAAGTACAATAGACACGATTCTAGAGCCGTAGGTCCGGCTAAAAGTTGGTCAGAAAACGTAAAAGTTCAGTAAGTATAACCGTAGGATCGTAGGTTCAGCCAAAAATTTATCGGAAGGCCCAAAAGTTCAGTACGTATGACCTTAGTGCAGTAGTACGCACGACCGCGGTCGGAGACCTTCCAAGAGTTCGGAAATTGCGAATACCGCCGAGCGCGACCGCGGAGTGGGGATGACGGTGCGCGGCGCACGCGGTGTCACTATCAGTTCAAGCGTCGTACCGTAAGGGTCGTCTATGCTGTCGAAGGTTAGCGACATACATCACCTTACAATACAATAGCATCTCGGGGATTACTTTACCACCGCATACGCTTGTCTATTAGCTTCTATTAAATAATACGCGTTTATTTAACAATCGTTTCACTATCGCGGATGTACATTAAAGTCTTTATCGAGTCTCTTTTGCTGGACGCTTGACCGGTCATCCGGTACCATCGATTCTTCGATACGCGGTAACTAGTCGTTTATTAAAATATCGGATTAACTAATTGATTAGTTTGAACGGTTTTTCGAATCATTATTATATTTTATCAACGATTACTCGGATTCAATGCGGTGTTGAAAGTTATTGAACACTTTGATTATTGTAAATAGATTTCAATACTTACTTCTCTCTATTCGTATATCCATGTTGATTAAATAATCAAAACATTTCAAATAGAATTTACAATATATCATTCGCGATTGAAACTAGACTCAGTAAATTTCATTAATTCTAAACGAAAAAATTTAAAGACGTTCATGTTTGGCTGCATATCGGTCGCGATTTCTATCATAGCTTCACTAGTGTTGTTGTTGACACTTTTATTATCTCTGTGACTTGGCACAAGTACGGTGAAATTGAATTTTCGATGCAGGATTGCCAGCGTACTTTCGTATTTCTTGCCATGCCCTTGAAGCATGATAAATAGTTTCCAGTCTTGATATCTACAAGCAGCTACGAGAATTTATAAATGCGCGATATTGCTTACTTACTAGGATCACGATCACTTTTAAAACTCTGACATAGAACAATTTATATTAATCTATAATAATGTATCTTCAATTTACAATTAATAATACAGTAGTACTTTGTTAAAAAACAAATGCAGTAATTCATCAACAGAAATAACATACAGAAATAAGAAAGAAACAAATAAAATCACAGGTGTATTGCTTTAATTTTTACCTCCTCCCCTCATTTACTAACTTGTACAGATTATCTTTCAGCAAATTTTCATGGCCGCGCGCAATGCGGTTGGTAGAGTCAGTGCTGGTTCCGTTAAAGTTCTTGTTATTATTTTTTCAGCGCAACCGCTCTTAATAATTATAATTAAATATAAATAGTGGTAAAGATACGCGAAATTAGAGTCAGTGTTTGCTCCGAAATACTCTCGCGAAATTAGAATCACTTTGTTTGTCAATCATAAATGTTCCATTAGAGTCAGTGTCCTGTTCGGCGAGTTCGGGCTTTCATCCATCAACTCGAAGAGTAAGTATCTCTGTATTTCCTTAATCTTGTATTGCAATAATCTTTGATAATTAACACACTCGAAAAGTACTGAAAATACATAGATTTTAATGTTGTTTGCTCTTTTTGAATGTTTCAGCAGCTTCCATGGCTTCGATGGCGACGAGCTTCACCGCACACCTGGCGAGTCTGCAATCGGTGAGTGGCAGGCTTTAAAGTTCCTCTGGTCACTCAATCATGTCGCAGGACGAAAGGTCCGAACCGACACGAGTGACTGGTTGTAATTACGTAGATTTTTCTGGCAAGCACTGTGACCATGGGTATATGGAAATATACTCATGAGTAGTAACTTTTTTACTGTTTTATATTATACGAGGATAGGTCTTCTTGTACAACGCGTTTTTAAATAGTTTGACAATTTTAAAAGAGATCATATTTAGTATAAAATATATCACTATGTATATATATTTTTATAATAGAGGTTTTAATTGAATATCTATGAAACGATGTTTAAATAGTTATTAATTATTAAATGAATATAAAGTAGTAACGTCCAGTATTATACGTGCATTAGTTTGTAGTGGAGAAGTCGAATACCCTTCGACTTCGTTTACTTGTCAATTGCAATTACTGCACAGTCAGAATAAATTGCATAATTATTGCTGTTAGTAAGAGTGTAGTATTTCATATTTTTCTACTTTGATAATATATAAAGTGAAGGTACTCATTTACCTTATCAATTTGTTGGAACTCTCGAATAATTTTATTATTCGATATCCATATTAGTCTGTAGCGTTTAAAGATATCGATACGTTCATTGTTTCCGTACAAAATGTTTATTAAACCTGAATGTACAAGAAGACAATACGCGGACGGGTAGTTTTCGAAATCAAGGCAATCAACATTTAAAGCAATCTTGCGTTTTAGAATCAATGCTTTGATAACGGGAACGCCCGAGGATGTTTCAATTTAATTGAAAGTATATTAAAGTAGAGTCGTTGATTAATTTCTCTATTAACGTTGAGTCTTTGAATAATTTCCCTAATAAAGTAGAGTCATTGCACAATTCTTTTAATAAACTAGAGCCATTGCATAATTTTTCTAATAAAGTAGAGTCATTTAATTTCCTCCTCAATAAAATAGAATCATATATCGATCAGTTATACATATATATGTATTTTAGCCCGTTAGAACATCAGTATGTCTTTATCATCTTTTTAGACGAGGATTTTCAGGTTTAACCCTTTCCGTGTTCACTGCCCGGATCCCACTCACGTGCCCCGGTGCTACTTGGGTGGGAAAACGGTGGTAGAGCACGATGATATTTTTTAGTTTGTAAGCCATAAAATGATTTATTGTTGGCGACTGACAGTGCGTTTGGTGTATCGTGCACGACGTAATATCCGCATTGTGTGTGTGGCTAGGCGGTGGAGTTGCGTCGTTCCGTACTAAAATGTAGCTACTATGACCAAGACAAGATGTCCATTGATTTAAAACAGAGACATCATTTTTACTATTAATTGCATTAATAATCCCTTCTATGCTCAGGCACAAAGTTTTATACTTATCAATTGGTATCAAGTAGCTCTTGTATCGGTGCTATTTAATTATCGTATTAAATATCAACCGCGGCGTGGTCTTTGTCCACGCGAACGCAAAGATCCCAGCCACTGTCAGTCGATTTCAGAAAAATGGTACGTACATTAGAGTGTGCAAGTTGTGCGACAGCACTTGGGTGTCGGGGGTGTCCCGGGACGCCTCCCTAGTGTAGGCTTTTGCGCCCAAGTGTTTGACCGAGAACCGTGGAGTGTCGTGTGTTGGTGTGCCTGTTTGCTATTTTTTAAATATAGGTCCAGGTAGTATAGGTAGCATACTTTCTGGTGTGATTGATAGACATAAGTAGGTAGGGCCGGGCAGGTTGACACAGTCTCTGATCGGGTAGGCACGCGTTCGCGTGTTCAACCTGTTTCAGGAAATCTGATTTGAAAAGCCGACGGTGAAGCTGTGGCGCGAACGAAAATGCGTTCGCCTCTGGCTTTGCCTATCGATTTTTCGAATCGTTCGCGGTCGTGGTCGCGTTTCAGGCTCCGAAACGAAACGTGTTACATTATGCTCGAGGCTGTACGCGTGAACGAAGAACGATTACAATTTTAATCGTAATCTTTGCGATTTTCTCTAATCACAATTTTACGATTTTATTTGATCGTGATTCGGCCACGTGTGTTCCATTTAGTTCCGCGATTTCAACTCTTTATTTCACATTTATAAGTGTTTCTTTGGTTTTCGATTAGAGCCTCGAGCCTAGTTTAAGTTTCAGCTGGCCCTTGGGTCCGACGAAAAGAAGAGGCTATATGCCGAAGAGGCCCGACAAACTGTCACTCAAGAGGGCAACTACTAATGGCTCCCCATTCTTTTTAACAATGGGGAATCATTCTTTGTTACTACTTTGTCACTGTGCTTGCATTTTCATTTGTAGAATTTTTATTTGTACTTGGCCGACGCACATTCCGGCCCAACGATGCAGCCCTCCCAAATATCGCGTTGCTTTAGAGTTGCGAAAAACTTGAGAACGGGTCGAATTAGAGTTGCGTTAAATGCCACGCGGTTTTTCAAGTAGTGTCGCGAAAAAGAAAACGTGTCTCGCGTATTCTTGGAGTTGCGAAGTGACTCGCGGTTTTTAATTAGAGTTGCGACCAAATGAAAATCGTGATTGACTTAGCGTTGCCCAATGATATCGCGATGGTTCTTGCAATTTTGCCGTGCTTATTGTTAGTTAAATTGTAGTATTTTATAATATATTTCACATATGAGAAAGTTTCTAGTGTGGCGGAAATTATTTTCGCGTCTTGAGCCTTCAGCTAACTTTACGGAGGATCTTCAATTGCATTGCTTTTTCATATTACAAATAATTTACTGTTTGCTTTCTATCAGCCTTAATAAATAGTGTTGCGAAACGATTGCATCGCGAGTTCCCATTAGTGTTGCGTCGATTAAAGATCGCGTTTTAAATTAGAGTTGCGAGAATACCAGTCCCCAACTGCTTCCAATTGGAAGCCTGTTCATGAGCCACCCTGGAGGGTGGCACATCATCATCAGCCAAAGACCACAGCTGAATCTTCCGTGTTTGGTGTTGCGTTTAAAGAGAAAATTCGTGCATAGAGCATCGAGTCATTCTTTCATTAGTGTTGCGTGCAATCGCGATTTTGCTGATTTTTAATACTATTAATGATTAACTTGAATTAGAGTTGCTATTGGACATATTGAAGCACCACTCGCGTCTGATTCTTACAAATTTCTGTTGCTATTGAATTTTTTAATGCTTAAAAGTAGTATACTAGCGTTGCGTTACATAAATATTCTTTAAATAATAATAATTTGTTGGCGGCCCTTCTGGCCACCTACATATATTACTTGAAGCATTTTTTTTCATTCTTTTTTATTAGAGCCAATTCTTTGGCAATTATTGTTCTACATGGTGTATTTTTCCTTTTCAGCGTTTCATTTTATTTAGTTTTCTTAATAATTATAGTACCTGGAATGTCTGTTGATGGAAATACTGCTAAAAATTTCCATACATAATAGTATATTACCGTGTGGACGAAACGAAGGAAAAGATAAGAAAAGAATAAAAGGAAATAATTAAAAGAAATAATTTGTAGAATCTTTGATAAATTTATAATAATTGTAGATAGTAGATTTCAATTAGAGACAATACAGTATTCCCTCGAAAGTTGCGAAAAATAGGTATGCAATAGTTGCGTAGAGTTAATTCCCACTCCTGGGGGGTATACCCCTAGAGGCGCCGAGAAGCTCGTTTGCCGATCAGTGTAACGCGATCCGGGTACGGGTATATCGGTGAGGTAATACTAATTCAACGATGAAACTTTGCTATTTCTCATCCTTTTCTTATGAAATTTTTACACAGCATAGCTGACATTTTTCTGATTAAAATGACACCAAACACGATATAATTCGGACTATATTTACCCGCTTAATTAACGTTAATAAGTTTCGACCGCAGAAAAGGATAGGTAGTGAAAAGAAAAGAGAAGCTGCGATCGTCTTTCGGCTTGGCTGCTCGGGCCGATCGCAGCTTCTCTTTTCTTTTCACTACCTATCCCTTTCTGCGGTCGTGTTTGGTGTTTGGTGTTTGGTGTCATTTTAATCAGAAAAATGTCAGCTATGCTATGTAAAAGTTTCATAAGAAAAGGATAAGAAATAGCAAAGTTTCATCGTTGAATTAGTATTACCTCACTGTTATACCCGAACCCGGATCGGGTTACACCGATCGGCAAGTCACTGATACACTGATCAAGTTCAAGTCAGGTTTTTTTCTACTTTTTTTTTCTTTTGAATGTTTAGTTTCTGTGAGATGCGAGATACAGGGAGACTCGTGAGTAGTCTCATATTTTTTTTTAATATTTATGATAGAAATATCGTATTTTTCACTGTTACCGAACATCGTAAGAAAAATGTAGCACCTTTCTCAATACGACTTTAGCGCTTAGCGAGACAATAAATAGGCATTTCGTGTGGACGACGAATGACGATGAAACAAAGTCGCGTTAACACTTTATCGACCGCTAGCCTATTAATAGGCTTTTCGATTGCCAACGCTTATCGACCGCTAGCCTATTAATCGGCTTTTAGCTATCGACGGTTTTCGTACAGTGGGTTGTTGTTGTTGTTCTTGACAACAATTACGCGTCGTCAAAAGGAATAAGCACAACACAATAAGTAGCGAAAAATTAGTCGGTACTGGGAGTAAATGCGCGCGCGACTAAGCCGGTACTTACAAGCAGAACGCAAGGCCTTCGGGTCACCGATTTAGTTGAAACTTTGTGGACTTATAGATCTCGTTCTCCTGTTTACGAATATATAGTATTATAGGGGCAGATACTCAGTAGTTTTTAAAATATTTACCGTTAAACATTCATCATTACCTTGAAATCTATAAGATGCGAAACGTTCGTATAGATTCCGTGATAGTTGGATGGCTCGGTGGATAGACGTCGGTATTATAAGTCGGAGGACTAGTGTTCAAATCCTTCCGTCGGTACAGAATTTTTTTTTCTTCAAATTTTTATATCATTTATTATTTATGTTAATATATTAATAATTTAGTTTCTACTTACCTTTTCTTGTACGAGACGTAACGATAAGCACCGTTTTGTGTGTACTTTATTAAAAATATATTCTGTTGATACCTTATTATTTATAAATATAAAATAAATATATTAATCATTTATTTGATATTTGCATAATAAGGTATCAACAGAATATATTGTTTAATAAAGTACACAAAAAACGGTGCTTATCGTTACATCTCGTACAAGAAATGGTAAGTAGAAACTAAATTATTAATATATTAAAATAAATAATAAATAATACCAAAATTTGAAGAAAAAAAATTCTGTACCGACAGAAGGATTTGAACACTTGACCTTCGAGTTATGAATCCGACGTCGTTCCACCGAGCCACCACAGCATCTATACAAACGTGTCACATCTTATACATTTCACGGTAATGATAAATGTTTAACTGCAAATATTTTAAAAACTACTGAGTATCTGCCCCTATAATACTATATATTCGTAAACAGGAGACCGAGATCTACAAGTCCACAAAGTTTCAACTAAATCGGTGACCCGAAGGCCTTGCGTTCTCCTTGTTAGTGAGTGGCAGCATCAACCACGAGCGGTCGATAAAGTGTTAAGAATCACGTTGACTACGCGCATTTCCTAATAGAAGATTATTAATTCGAAGATATCTCACTAATTATTCATCCTTAGTCCCACTTACAATTAGCGTAATACTTTTTTACGCAAAATTTGATGATTTATCCGAATTCGAACAAAAATATTGGTCAGTCCATTTAAAAAACTGAAGATGACCCTAATATCTCAATAAAAAAGTAAGGTAATAAGAAACAGATCAGAGAACTGTAGGTACCCCTAGATACCAGGCAACTTTTGTTTGAAACATTTTTTCGTGCAACCTGGAAACTGTTTAGACTTTAGTAGGTTCGATCCCCGTCGGATATCATTTTTTTAAAATGATTTTTTTTTTAATTCCTAACTATATGATAGTGATCAATATTTGCTTCGCAATATTTTTAAAACATTTGTTAAACATTTGAATTTAATATACGTAAATCTGAACTTGGAGCGCTTTTCGTGCTACCGTTTCACTTGCTCGAAACCGAATTTTATTGCCAGACCCGAGTACCGAGATACTACCCGACTTCGTTCGTGTTTTGAATTTTGATGAACGGCGAAACCGCGACTGATTGTTATAAATATGAATCGAACCGTTATATTTTCAAATGCTCAAATGCTCGTGCACGGTAGCACGAAAAGCGCTCCAAGTTCAGATTTACGTATATTAAATTGAAATGTTTAACAAATGTTTTAAAAATATTGCGATGCAAATATTGATCACTATCATATAGTTAGGAATTAAAAAAAAAATCATTTTAAGAAAATTATATCCGACGGGGATCGAACCTACTAAAGTCTAAACAGTTTCCAGCCGTTCAGCAGCTATGTTCGGCAGGAATCTAAATCTCGGCTCGAGCCGATTCATTTTGCTGATGGCCAGGATTGTAACTTTCGGCCAACCTCAGGTAGTGACTGACCTAGGGGTGACTTCGGTCCGGTCTCTGCCGATCGCGTCCGACTTTAGCCGAGCCGGGCCAAAGTCGCATCGTTCGCCCTTTCTTACAAACCAAATCGTATCTCATACCTGTCTCTCCAATTTTGCCACACCTTGCGCCCCCTCCAAGACCTTATACCTTCACCAGCAGTTCATAGATGACACCAGTATCGTTTGCGACGTTGCCGTTTACGAAAGTTCGACCCGCATGGGTTGCGCGTTAAATGGTAGACCCTGTATACCCCTCGACGGCCTCTCGTGCTGCCACACAGCCTATTTTATAAGCTTAAGAGATACAAGGACCGTGAGATAGAAGGACAGACTACCCATACACAGTAGTCTATTTTTTTTTCTTTTTCTTTTTCTTTTTCTTTTAAGTATTGGGCCTAACCCCAACCTAACCGCTAGAGGGCGGGTCGGCGAGGCTAAATAGCAAACCTAACCGCAAACCTAAATCCAAACTTAACCGCGTAAGCACGGGCCGGCGAGGCGTAAGAGTAAACCTGACCAAAGTAATAGGGACAGACTACTCATAAGTAGTCTCACTTTTTTTATTTTCTATCTTTTAACACTATTCGTACCGCGTTTTTAACATTTCGATTAGAATTTCCTATAGACAACGTAATTGCATCGCCTTTAACACGTTCCCGCCGGCGCCGGAATTGGTGTTCCGCGCTGTGGGACGGCACTCCTATTCATGCATCGCTTCATCGGGCGGCGCTGAATGTCTCGACTAGTGTCCAAACTTGTGTCTACCATTAGTATTCATTTCTATCCCCACCACTTGGGGTGGTGCCCCCCTGAGTGAGTTCGGGTCCCCTTTGATGTTGTGGCAGCCGATCAGTGTTACGCGATCTGGGTCGGGTATATCGGTGAGGTAATACTAATTCAACGATGAAACTTTGCTACTTCTCATCCTTTTCTTATGAAACTTTTACATAGCATAGCTGACATTTTTCTGATTAAAATGACTCCAAACACGATATAATTTGGATCATATTTACATTATTTAGTAGGAGGTGTATAATGCATTGTGAACAGTAAATATGGTCCAAATTATATCGTGTTTAGTGTCATTTTAATCGGGAGATTGTAACGTACATGTTGGTAAAATTTCATTAAAAACAGGCCAGAAATGCAGAAGTTTTATTCTTAAATTTTGATCGGGTTAGTATTGTCTCACGTACACGGGTATCTAATCTTGCCTCTATCTTGGAACGCTCGAGAATCGTGTCTGCACAAGATTAGTGACCACATTCAGTCCCGAGCGAGGGACTGTATGCATGTACCACCGGTGGTGCACGCCGCCCGATGGGACAATTATACATGTACCACCGGTGGTACACGCCGCCCGATGGGACCACCACCGATGTACCACCGGTGGTACATGCCGGCGGGAACGTGTTAAACTTGACGACTTTTCCTAAAATATACGTATAATACATTTTTCAATATTCATTTCTTCCTTTATCGTTTGTTTTCGGAGAAAAATTTGTAGTCCGTCTTACCAGAAAACTCAAAATTCCCCAGGTTAGGTTGGGAAACTGAAAATTCCCCAGAAGACTCAAAATTCCCCAGGAAACTCAAAATCCCCCTGGTTAGGTTGGGAAAACTCTAAATTCCCCAGAAAACTCAAAATCCCCTGGTCAGGTTGGGAAACTCAAAATTCCCCAGAAACTCGAAATTCCCCAGGCTAGGCTGGGAAACTCAAAATCCCCCAGATCTTCAAAATTTCCCTAGGGTAGGTTGGGAAACTCAAAATTCCCCAGATTTTCAAAAATTCGCTAGGTTAGGTTGGGAAACTCAAAATTCCCCAGATTTTCAAAAAGTTCCTGGGTTAGGCTGGGAAACTCAAAATTCCCCAGATTTTCAAAAGAGTCCCTCGGTTAGGTTGGGAAACTAAAAATTCCCCACCTTAGGTTGGGAAACTCAAAATTCCCCAGATTTTCAAAAGGGTCCCTGGGTTAGGTTGGGAAACTCAAAATTCCCCAGGCTATGTTGGGAAACTCAAAATTCCCCAGATTTTCAAAAAAGTCCCTGGGTTAGGTTGGGAAACTCAAAATTCCCCAGGTTAGGTTGGGAAACTCAAAATTCCCCAGATTTTCAAAAGAGTCCCTGGGTTAGGTTGGGAAACTCAAAATTCCCCAGGCTAGGTTGGGAAACTCAAAATTCCCCAGATTTTCAAAAGAGTCCCTGGGTTAGGTTGGGGAACTCAAAATTCCCCAGATTTTCAAAAGAGTCCCTGGGTTAGGTTGGGAAACTCAAAATTCCCCAGGCTAGGTTGGGAAACTCCAAATTCCCCAGATTGTCAAAAAGTCCCTGGGTTAGGTTGGGAAACTCAAAATTCCCCAGATTTTCAAAAGAGTCCCTGGGTTAGGTTGGGAAACTCAAAATTCCCCAGGCTAGGTTGGGAAACTCCAAATTCCCCAGATTGTCAAAAAGTCCCTGGGTTAGGTTGGGAAACTCAAAATTCCCCAGATTTTCAAAAGAGTCCCTGGGTTAGGTTGGGAAACTCAAAATTCCCCAGATTTTCAAAAGAGTCCCTGGGTTAGATTGGGAAACTCAAAATTCCCCAGGTTAGGTTGGGAAACTCAAAATTCCCCAGATTTTCAAAAATTCCCCAGGTTAGGTTGGGAAACTCAAAACTCCCCAGATTTTCAAAAATTCCCCAGGTTAGGTTGGGAAACTCAAAATTCCCCAGATTTTCAAAAGAGTCCCTGGGTTAGGTTGGGAAACTCAAAATTCCCCAGGCTAGGTTGGGAAACTCCAAATTCCCCAGATTGTCAAAAAGTCCCTGGGTTAGGTTGGGAAACTCAAAATTCCCCAGATTTTCAAAAAGTCCCTGGGTTAGGTTGGGAAACTCAAAATTCCCCAGATTTTCAAAAAGTCCCTGGGTTAGGTTGGGAAACTCAAAATTCCCCAGATTTTCAAAAAGTCCCTGGGTTAGGTTGGGAAACTCAAAATTCCCCAGATTTTCAAAAGAGTCCCTGGGTTAGATTGGGAAACTCAAAATTCCCCAGGTTAGGTTGGGAAACTCAAATTCCCCAGATTGTCAAAAATTCCCCAGGTTAGGTTGGGAAACTGAAAACTCCCCAGATTTTCAAAAATCCCCCAGGTTAGGTTGGGAAACTCAAAATCCCCCAGATTTTCAGAATTCCCCAGGTTAGGTTAGGTTAGGTTAGGTTAGGTTAGGTTAGGTTAGGTTAGGTTAGGTTAGGTTAGGTTAGGTTAGGTTAGGTTAGGTTAGGTTAGGTTAGGTTAGGTTAGGTTAGGTTAGGTTAGGTTAGGTTAGGTTAGGTTAGGTTAGGTTAGGTTAGGTTAGGTTAGGTTAGGTTAGGTTAGGTTAGGTTAGGTTAGGTTAGGTTAGGTTAGGTTAGGTTAGGTTAGGTTAGGTTAGGTTAGGTTAGGTTAGGTTAGGTTAGGTTAGGTTAGGTTAGGTTAGGTTAGGTTAGGTTAGGTTAGGTTAGGTTAGGTTAGGTTAGGTTAGGTTAGGTTAGGTTAGGTTAGGTTAGGTTAGGTTAGGTTAGGTTAGGTTAGGTTAGGTTAGGTTAGGTTAGGTTAGGTTAGGTTAGGTTAGGTTAGGTTAGGTTAGGTTAGGTTAGGTTAGGTTAGGTTAGGTTAGGTTAGGTTAGGTTAGGTTAGGTTAGGTTAGGTTAGGTTAGGTTAGGTTAGGTTAGGTTAGGTTAGGTTAGGTTAGGTTAGGTTAGGTTAGGTTAGGTTAGGTTAGG